>CM037594.1:74741699-84741699 GCA_021018995.1 Chloranthus sessilifolius
ATCGAAATCGAGGTTTGATTAATCGATTTTGGCCCAGAAGTTGAAAAGTCAAGGATGCCTAATTTTGATTAATCGATTTGGATTTTGATTAATCGATTTGGAAGGTCGATTAATTGATTTGGAAATCGACTAATCGACTGGGTACCTCCAGGCTGGAGAAACAAGACTTGGAGAAATCAACTAATCGAGTTAGGAAATCGATTAATCGATTTTGGATTTCGATTAATCAATTTGGGATCGACTAATCGATTTCGGACTTTCGACCACTCGATTTGAGAATCGACTTTACTATGTTAGAGATTTCGATCAATCGATTTGGGATCGATTAATCGATTTTAAATCTCGATTAATTTATTTTGGGAATCCATTAATCGATTTGGGTTTCGATTAATTGATTTTGGGAATCGATTAATCGACTTTGGCAGTTTTACGTGACTTTCTAGTTTGACTTTGAGATTCATGGAGGGTCTAGGACCTTCCTTATTACATCTTTAGTGATGTATTGTATATATTGTGATGTACCATAGGTGGTACGTATGAAAGCGAGCATAAGGAGCCACGTGGGACCTTGAGGCTTGGACCTTCGGATATCTGAGGTAGGGAACACCTTGAACATGTACTTTAATTGCAAGAGCATGTATGTAGTGATATAGAACTCAAACTGAAAATATTTTATATATGTAAATCCTTGTGAAAAAGGGTGCGTGTGTGACACCAAGAATGTGATAAAGGCATCTGTGTGATGCGAGTAACTGAGATCAAATATTCTAATGAGAACGAGACATCCCCAAGAGATGAGAAAGTAATAAAGGCATCAGTGTGATGCGAGTAAATTAGACATCCCAGGGATGTATATATGATTGAATAATTACTGTTGAGGCCTAACTGATATAAGATAGCACTTTACACGGTGAATAACTATATGTAAAACACATGTTATTTGAGGTTTGATTAGAATACCCCACCGACGTGGTGGGATACCCACGACTAACGCAGCAGGATATCTGTGACCGATACGGCGGCCAATCCTTACACCAGTGCGGAGGTCTATCCGTACACAATAAGCACATCCCAGGGATGTTGAGTTGAGATTTAACCCCGCCGCCTATTAAGAAAGGGGCTTGGGTAGTATTCCTAGGGAATACATATAACAACTATCTATTTAGACGATAATGGTGGGTATTCCATCGGGGCTTGATGCCATATTGCTCGGGGATTACTTAAGTTGAAGAGTTAAGTTTTACTTTAGGCCTGTTTAGTGTCATTCATGATAAATCAATAGTAAAGTAAGACATACAAATTACTAGTAACTTGAATGCAAATCACCATCTTTTGAACTATTTTCTAGCAAATGCATAGACATATCATGCTTAGAATATCATGGAATATATGTGAGATTTTGATTTATATGTTCATTGTATTGTTCCCTATTGAGCTAGGATGTAGCTCACCCCTTTAGACTATATGTCGCAGGTCCTTTGTTAGCAGCGACCGAGGCTTCGGGAGACGTTGATCTGGGTGATTCGGATTATGTGCCTGGGGACGAGTTGGAGCCTCCTCCCGAGGACTTTTTCTAGGATACTTCGCTGAGTACTTTGAGAGAGAGTTTTTGTGAGCAGATTGTACGGCTTAGTTTGTCAAGCCTTTATTTTTGTCAAACATTGTAATTAGATAGACATTATTCTTTTGGGCGAACCATCTGGGGTGATCTGTGTATCACCGATGGTTCAGATCTGTTCTCTGTTCATGCAGTGGCATGAAAGTAGAACCGTCTTGTGCATGTGCCAGATAGGCATATTGATTTTCCGTTTTATACAATTATTTACCTTATCTTGTTATTATTGTTTGTCATACCAATGTTCCGTGCATAGTTTAGGGGCATGGTCTGGAAGATCGTGCTGATGGCACGGGTTTTAAGGTGCTAAAATTTAGGCTGTCACAGTAAAATCAATTAATCGAGATTCAAAATCGATTAATCAATCCCAAATCGATTGATCGAAATCTCTAACATAGTAAAGTTGATTCTCAAATCGAGTAGTCGAAAGTCTGAAATCGATTAGTCGATCCCAAATCGATTATTCGAAATCCAAAATCTATTAATCGATTTCCCAACTCGATTACTCGATTTCCCCAGGTCTTGTTTCTCCAGCCACTGGAGGTACCCAGTCGATTAGTCGATTCCCAAATCGATTAATCGACCTTCCAAATCGATTAATCGACCTTCCAAATCGATTAATCGACCTTCCAAATCGATTAATCGAAATCCAAATCGATTAATCGAAATCAAGCATCCTTGACTTTTCAACTTCTGAGCCAAAATCGATTAATCGAATCTCGATTTTAATTAATCGATTTGGCCAGATTCAGCCCCCTTTCGGGCTGTTCTTCCAAAACCCATTCCCTTTCTTTTTCCTTCTTTTTCTAAGTCCTTAATCTATCATATTAACTATGCTAGACTGAATTTAACTCATCAATTTTTTAGGTATTGAAATCTAATACAACTTATCTCAATAAATCCTTTTTAAAGGATTGTTTTGTTGGGTTTGATGGCTAGGGTTCCAGCTTTTGCTTCAACGATCCCAATGCGTTGAATCTGGCAATCAATGTTAAATCCTCCTCTTGATTTGCATTAACACCTAGCTTCTGTAACTCCTCTTTACTCCCTCTCTCTCTCTCTCTTCTTAATTCCTTCACCAACCAACAGAAAAGGATTTCTAGGATTATTAAAACCCTTATATCCTCTCCTGCTTGTGTGTTAAATACATACACCAGAGATAGGTGTACGTGACCACTAACTCATACTATGCACCATGCTTAGGTCACATTTATACTATGTCAGCTCATCACTCCATGAGTTCATTGTTTGACCATCACTTGGTCAACCCTATGACCAGTCGGGCACGAATCCTGAGGTCAAAGTTCAACGCTCAATTTTTCGGGATATTACACCCAAAACCTGACCTTTGTGGCTGGCGTAACTATTAGTTGCGCCAGGCCAACAGGGGCCCTAAAATTGCCTGGCACAACTAATAGTTACGCCAAGCCAAAATAGGGCTCAAAATTGCCTAGCGCAACTAATAGTTGTGCTAGGCTTGGCTGGGGAGCAATTTAAACAGCTCGGGTTCGGGCTGTGGGGTATTATTTTTGAAATTTTCTCCCCCTTTTTCTCCTTAAAACCAAAAAATGACCTCCTTAGGGTTCCTTTACATTGACTCTACGCATGCCTCATTGCCGTTGCTTGCTTGCGTCGATCGATTGCCCGCTCGCGCTAGATCAAAGATCCCATCCTCTTCACAAGGTAACCATTAAAAACTCATTTTTCTTGATTTTCCTTATTTTTTTTCTTACAAATATGATCATGATCTTACATTCTTTGATGAGTAATGGTTAACTTTCATGGTATGTATGTTTATTGATGGTGTGTGGATGGTTTTTTATGAATGATGCCCTATTTTTGTTGTTTTATGGGTTTTGCATAATATATACACTTGTTATATATTTTTCATTGTTTTTATTTGTGCATATTGAAAGGGATTTTTTGTTTTTATTTTTGCAAATAAAGTAAAGGGACTTTTTTTTTTTTAAAATTAGTTTTTTTATTTTTGCAAATAAAGTAAAGGATTTTTTTTGGTTTTTATCTTCACAAATAACGTAAAGGATTTTTTTGGTTTTTATTTTCGTAAATAAAGTAAAGGATTTTTTTTGGTTTTTGTTTTTATAAAGTAAGGGATTTTTTGTTGTTTTTTTTTTTTTTTTTCGTAAACAAAGTGAAGGAAATTTTTTGTTTTTATTTTTATTTTTGCAAATAAAATAAAGGAACCTTTTTTGCTTTTAGTTTTTATAAAGTAAAGGGATTTTTTTGTTTTTGGTTTTTATAAAGTAAATAAAGTAAAGGATTTTTTTTGTTTTTTGTTTTTATTTTTGCAAATAAAGTAATGGAACATTTTTGCTTTTGGTTTTTATAAAGTAAAGGGATTTTTTTTTTTGTTTTTGGTTTTGATAAATTAAAGGGATTTTTTTTGTTGTTTTTTTTTTATAAAGTAAATAAAGTGAAGGAATTTTTTGTTTTTGTTTTTATTTTTACAAATAAAGTAAAGGAATTTTTTTGTTTTGGGGACATAGACTATGTTGTTTTTTTTTGTGAAAGAAGAGCTCTTTTTTTTTTTGGTTTGTTTTTTTGCTTTTGGGAACATAAAGAAAATGATTGTTTTCTCCCCTTTTTTAAACCTAAGGAAAAGAGAAAGAGATTTTTTTGGCTTTGTTAGAAGCATGATGATGATGATTTTTTTTGTTTTTCTAAACATAAAGGAATAATTTTTTTATTTTTTTTTTCTTAATGTAAAAGAAGAGCTTTTTACTTTATTTTAGAAACATAATGGAACAATTTTATTTGGTTCTAACTTACTTTATTTCCAAAGATAGGAAGGGAAAAGAAAAAGAAAAAAAAAATTGTATTTTATATTTTTTTTTAAGAAAGAAAATTTTTTTTTTGCATTTTAATCTAAAAGGGATTTCTCCTTTTTTGGTTTGTGCATGTGTATCTTTTATTTATGAAAATAAGTAGAAAAAAGGGGGGCATGCTTACCTTCCTTTGCGGCATAGTACATCATGATTCTTTATCATTGATCTGATCTGATGTGATTGCTTCTTGTTGCCCCAGAAATGTCTAGTGATGATGAGCATATTCCCGAGGAGGGCCAGGAGGAGGGGCCTGAGGTAGTATATAGTCCACGAGGGGAGCAGTTCCTTTGGGTAGAGCGGAGAACGGGCCCATGGCTCGAAATGCAGGGTGAGGCCGCCCGAGCCGGCCTCCTACATCAACAGCATACCCATATTTCAAATTTCGGCATAGCGGGCGAGGTAAAAGATGGTTTAGATTTCTTTCTTTTGGGTAGCTTTTCTTTCTTTCCATGATCTGATGCACTTTTCTCTTCTTATGAAGAACTTGCCCTCTATTGTGTTCTGCGAGGGGTGGCTTGATTTCCAAGACTTCTACTTCTATGTCCCCCCCGTATTGAAGTTTCTGCTGGCGCAGGTGGGCTTTGGGGAGTTTCTAACCTGCCCTGCTATGAGGGCTGATGCTGCCTACCTGAAGGCCTTGATCGAACGGTTTCGTCCTGAGACGATGACCTTCCATATGCCGTACGTCGAGATGACCCTGACGCCTGTTGATTGGGAAATGATTACGAGTATTAGGATGGGAGGGATACCGATAGCTGGCCTCTCGATGCCAAGTAGGGAGGACGTCATTCGACTGATAGGAGCCTATCCCCCTCGCGGGCAGACACATGGTACCAAGGTTAAGATGACCTAACTTACCGCACCTTACACGACCGACAAGTTGGTGGACCTGGGGCAGCCAGACATGGTTCTTTATATTACACTTGAGTGGGCGATTGTCTTGGCCCACATTACTCTTCTGATCCTACTGACCCTTTTTACCAATGCGGCGGTGGCGAAATCGACCTAAGCCAAATTGGGGTGACGCCCCTAGCTATGATCAATGGGCGGGTGTATGGATGGCTGATGTTTAACTTAGCTCAGGTCACGATCGGGGATTCCAAATTTGTTGTTGGTTTTTAGGCCGCCTTGGAGGTAATCCCTCATTCTTTTGCTTTCACTAATTTCCTTGAATAATCTTTATATGCTACTGACTTGCTCCTGTGTAATGCTCATTTCAGGTATGGGGGTACCACCATTTTCACCCTGGGCGCCCGCTTCTCCACTCGGAGGAACTTACTTACCCTCTTCTTAGCAACTAGAACCAAGCCCGGCGCCGTGATGTGGGCATGAAGCACCTGGAGATGGGTTTAAGGTCCCAACTTGACCTGATGGTTCCTGAGTAGGTAAAGCCCCTCTTAACAACTTGGTTTACTCATGCTTGGAAATCTTTCTTGATTAGTATACAGCTTGTTTAATTGACTGCCCGCTTTTAGACTTGGACAGATCCTCCATGACTCGTATCTCGCGTCCCCCTTCTGCGATCGGGCGGCCGTAGGCCCATCTCGCCTGTTTAACAACCATTGTGCCATTTTCTTTTGTGGGGCATGGGCCAAGGCTTACTATTTTGGAGAGCGGGTGGTGCACCAGTATCAAGGCTACTATGCCATTCCCATGGACCCTCCTGCGGATGTTTGGAATCCTGTTGGCATCGTTGAGGAACTCACGGCGGCCCTACTCAACAATGGGCTCCCTATCTATTCTCTTCACATGCTTGGAGATTATCACACTTGGTACGAGTGCCTGCCATATCGGTTCATCCTGCCACGATTTATACCTAGTGTCAATTTCCTTGCATTTGGCGGCCCGCGTGGGTAGGTAATTACCTTTTCCTCTTTAGATTAGTCTCTTTTTGTTTTATCTCGACCTCTGTTCTTTCTGAACTGACTTTTACGTTATTTACAGTTTGCTCCAGGGGACGGTTCTGATGATGAAAGCGGGACGGCGGCGGGTATAGCTGATACTTCAGGGGCGGGTCCTTCTGGAGTTGACCCTTCTGGTGTGGGTCCTTCATGCGAGGGTTCTTCCGGCATTGGTCCGTCGAGTATTTCTCAGGCTGGTGCCCCCGGGGGCAATCCGACCGTGGTCTACAGGACCTTTCGATGCCTTGATGACCGTTTCCTCTCAGGTTAGTGTGCCGTAGTGGATAGGCAGGCACGTCTCTCTGCTGAAGCAGCCCGTGTCCCTCCTCCTGAGGTGATCCCTAGGGTAAGTCTTCTGACGGGCCATCTCTTTCTTGTTTTGGCTTCCTCTTGCACATGTTTTGTGATTGCCCTGATAGCTGACATTGTATCTTTTTGAATTTAGAACTTCAACTCAGCCATGGAGTATGTGGTGTATCATCATAACCTCACGGAGCTTTGGGATGTGGAGATGGTGAGTATTCTATTGCTCTGCTTTTTCTGTGGGTTCTGTCATCATTTTTTTGATTGGTCCTGATTTCTGATTTTGGCTATGACTTACAGCGTGCACGTGCCAAGGAGTCACGATCTTTGCTTAGCCGGATTTCTCAAGCCTGGTCCCAGGTGGGGGATATGCAAACTTACCAGGGCCCCGCTCGTCGTGGAAAGAAATCAAAAGGCGCGGATAAGGAATAGGCCTTAGTTTCTCCTTTTTAAACATTAGTACTTTGGGATTGATGATTTGAATTTTTAGACAGCTTGGGATGGATGATGTAGCACTTTGTGGATGATTTTTTATTTTGGAAATATCTTAGTGCTTTTGTCTTAATTGCATGCCATGGTTCACCTGTACCATATCTATTTTTCTGTAGGATGTGTCTGCCAAGTGCTCTTAGAAAGTGACCTTTTGGGTCACATGTTTTGATGTAGGATCCCTCCTGCACATAAAAAAAACAAAGTAGTTTCCAAATTATTAGTGGTTTCTGAAGATTGGTGAACTTTTGTTCATGATTACCAACAGTTTTGACCATTCTTAAAGGGCTGGAAAAAGATCAAAATTCCCCCTAATCAGGCCCCAAAATGGCTTAGGAGGAGGGGGCTTTAGTCTGGCGCAACCATTAGTTGCACCAGGCTAAACCCATGGGAAATTGTACTAGCGCAACTATTAGTTGTGCCAGATTAAAGTTTGGGAAAAATGGATTGGCGCAACTATTAGTAGCGCCAGACTAAAGCTTGGGACAAAATGCACTGGCGCAACTAATAGTTGCGCCAGCCTTAGCTTGGGGAACAGTGGGCCCTTATATACTCGAGTTAGTCCAAAAACACTTTCTTTTCTATTTGACTTGGCCCTTTTGGCTGATTCTTTTTGTTCTTGCTTTTCAAAGGCGGGTCCATCATCATACATAGATTTTTATCTTCTTGAAAGATCTTTGTATGTCTATGGACCGGCTTCCCAACCCTCCCTTATGCGGAGGGCCTGAAAGCAATTTACCCATCTCCTTGGGCATGGGGCTCAAATTTCTAATGAGTTGGGTTGGGAGCTTGAATGTGAGTGAGCTCGCCGACTTGGAGCGCCTTGGGCTATCTCGCCTTCCTTCATTTCTCGAGGTTCCCCCACGGTGGGACCTTCTTCATGCTGCCACTTCTTTTTGGAACCCGAATGGCCATGTGTTCCGATTTGGGAATCGGGAGATAACTCCTACCCTTGAGGAATTGTCCAACTTGTCTGGTTTGAGGCTTCACAGGGGCCTTGCCAGAATCTTACCGAAGCCAGGCTATGCCAACACCATTCACCTTACCCTGGGCTTGAAGAAAAATGAATATGAGAAAAGTCTCATTGGGGGGCCCACTAAGTGTTCAATGAAATTCCTGAAAGAACTTTTTGGTGATGAAAGTCTCCAAAAATTGCAGACTCGAAACATCTTCAACGTGAAAGCATTCTCTCTTTGCCTTATCTCAGAAATCCTTTTCTTTACCGGGGGAGAGAGCTTCTCTTTGGCAATTTGGGATATTTTGACAGAGTTAAAGGCGGGTCGATCTATGATGCAATTGGTGCTCGTGGAACTTTTTCGGTGCCTTGATGCATTTTCCCTTGGGAAGACTAGGAATCTTGGAGGTTGGCCACTTTTGCTTCAAGTTTGACTGGGAGAGCATCTTGTCATTTTGGGACCAGTGCCCCGCTTTTATCTTGCTCAAGGAGAGGTGGTCCAATGCTTTTTGGGCAGGTGCCACATGATTCCCCAGGGAGATTTGTCAAAATTGAAGCTTTGGCTGATTGGCGCAGATCTTATATGGAGGCTTCCTTGGCTAGAGCGGACCTTCCCTGTGATTCGTTCCGGTGACCACAAGGGCATCACCCTTTTGGGATTGACTGGCAGCACCTTCTACTTCCCATTTCGAGTGTTACGTCAGTTCGGCTGCACTCAGCAGGTGCCTTGTGAGGCAAAACCCCCTCTATGTGATTAGATCTTTTCTAGAGGGTCCTCAAGGGACATAGATTGGATCACCGCTCTTTGAGAGACACGTCAGTTGACATTGATGTGCGATATGGAGCAGGGAAATTTGGCTCAGTCTTCTCCTGAGTATGAGGCTTGGCTACTGGCTGAGCAACCCGTTGCTGATCGTCTGGATTCAGTGGAGAGTATTGACACTGGAGGCCCTTAGACAACGAAAGAGACGACACTCCGAGCCTGCATCGAGCTACTAGTGGATGAGAAGAGGGCCCTGCACGAGCTTTTAACGCAAGAAAAAGTCAGAGCATAGAATGCAGAAGGAGCGGTCCTTCGTTTGAAAGGATCCTTAAGCGTTGCCCTTGGAGCCGCTGATACTTCTCTAAAGAGGTATAAGAGCTTGCATGGTCGCTGGTTGACTGAGCGAAATACCCGGGAAGATGACTTTCGTGCTGAGATTATTGTCTTGAAGCACAAGCTGGGCCTCTGATTCCTTCCTGCACACATAAATTTTTGCATAGATCAGATACACTGAAAAGGGGCGTAAGAACCCCTTTACAGATATACAAATTTTTGGTATACATATTTTCTTTATGTTTATTTATTTTATTTTTTTTTGTAAAAAGGAAGAAAGAAAGAAAGAAAGTTGGACATCACACTGACTATTTTTTGGGATGTGGTGTAAGCGGTGCATTCTGTAAATGGAAAATGAAAATCTATTATATTTACAAAGACTCATCTTCTTCTTTTTTATTGTTTTTGTTTGTTGTTTTTTTTTCTTTCTTTTTTTTGTTAATGGGTCCCTTTAACAAAGAGGGCTTTCCACCCTACTCTTTATTCTCTTTTTGTTTGGTTTGATGCCTCAATCACAGGGTGAGAACTCGGGTCCCCTGTTTGGGCATGATTGAACCCCCTTTAAGTAGTTGGACCTTGGGTGAGTTTCAACAGCTTTACCAAGACTGGAACGTGAATCCCTTCGGATTGAGTCAAACCTTTCTCCTTACCTTGAGTCTTACGTTTGACAAAGCAGTCTTACAAAGGCAATTCTGGTCGGGGTCTAATTTGAACCAACATGAGCTGTCTAACCGGAAATAGGGGATAGGGAGAGTAACCAAAATGGCAAGCATCAATTCTCTCCATCAGTTCAAACCTTTCTTTTATTTATTTTCTTCTTTTTTGTTTATCTCCTTTTTTACCCCTGGCGCCCTTTTAGGTTTTCACCACGTCCATGGGTTTAGCTCTCTTACCCCAAGCGCCCTTTCGAGTTTTCACCTGGTCTGCACAAACTCATTGTTTTTACCCGTAGCGCCCTTTTGGGTTTTCACCACGTCGATCTTGCTTTGAGCTTATATTTTTTATTTTATTTTTTTTATTTTTATTAATTTTCTTTTCAACAGCCACCACATAGACGTCGATTCCCTCATAGCTGGTTGGATGGGGTTCTGGTGTCATCTGACAACTCGGCTTGTGTTGACTTAACAGATATTATGACTGCTTGTAATCCTAAAAGACGGCTTTCTTCAGGGTGTAGCTTGGCCATGGGTTAGGTTAGGATTTGAAGGTATGCTAGGCTAAAAGGGTTCCTTGATACGGCTTCATTTTTTTTTTTCAACATACTTTCTTCCTTGGGGGTTTTTACTGTACATGCCCCGTGATTCTTCTATATTTTTTTGTTCTTTTTGCTCCATTTAAGGCAATCTCTTTTTGAGGTTTTGGTTTTTCGATTTTTTTGAATTTTGATAGTAACTTTACTTTCCCTTTTTTATATATGTACACACATTTTTTGGGGAAGGGGGTTATTGAAAGAAAGGCCAAGGCTCAAATGGGGTAGCAAAGGATATCATCATTTTTAGGGATGCTTTTTGGCTACTGTGTTTGGATTGATGGCCTCTTTTGGGTGGTTCTTATGATGTCACATACCTGTTTCACCAATACTTACCTTACCGTGATAGACCAAGTGTAGAACCGTCAGACGTATCCAGCGTTGATAGGTTGAGGAAGATGATATCCGTCCATGGTGGTGAGGCAGATGGCGTGTCCCGGTAGCACTTCTCGAACGACGTAAGGTCCTTCCCAATTTGACTTGAACTTCCCTCTCGGATCGGCATGGAGGGATGGGAAGATCTTCTTCAACACAGTGTCTCCTACCTTTAGATCTCAACCGCAGAAACGTTTATTGTAAGCGTGTGTGATTCGCCCTTGGTAATCCTGAGTTTGACATAAGGTGAGGAGTCTTTTCTCATCCAGTAAGTTCAGCTAGTTAAAGCGACATCTCTCCCTTTCTGCTTCGAGTAAGCCCGATTCCAAGAGAATCCAAAGCGACGTTACTTCAATTTCTACCTGTAGGACGGCCTCGATTCCATACACAAGGGAGAATGGTGCTGCCCCCTATAGCGGTACGAATCGACGTTCTGTAGGCCCACAAAGCAAACGGCAACATTTCAATTCAATCTCGGTAGGTGACGACCATTTTCTCTAGGATACGGATGATCGTCTTGTTCACAGCTTCCACGGCTCCATTAGTTTGAGGCCAATAAGGTGACGAGCGATGGTGCTTGATTTTATATTGCTCACAGAAGTCTCGGATGTGCTTCTTCACAAAATTGGTGCCATTGTCTGTGATGATATCTTTGGGTACTCCAAATCGACACACAATATTACTCTTGAGGAATTTCTCGACGTGACTGGCTGTGATGTTGGTATATGATATCGCTTCTACCCACTTGGTAAAGTATTCAATGGCGACGAGAATGAATCGGTGTCCGTTTGATGCTTTCGGATTATTCATTCTGACGATGTCAGGGCCCCAAATAGTAAATGGCCAAGGAGTGGTCATGCAGTGTAGATCGATGGCAGGAGCGTATATCAGACTGGAGTGTTCCTGACACTTATAGCATTTCTGAACATGTTTGCAGTAATCTGATTCCATAGTGGTCCAAAAGTATCCCTGTCGTAAAATTTTCTTAGCAAGCATGTGACCACTGACATGGGCTCCACATACTCCCTCATGGATCTCCTTCATGATATTGATCGCTTCACTTTCAGTAAGGCACTTGAGTAGGATGTTATTGTAGGATCGCTTGTAAAGGCACTCCCCACAAATGACGTAGCCTGCTGCTAGACGTTGAATGGTTCATCGGTCCGTCTTGGATGTACCCTTAGGGAAAGTTAGTGTCTTGAGGAAATTCTTGATATCTGAGAACCAAGGTGGCTCATCATCAGGCTTTGTAGGTTCCTCAATCTAGAGGCAGAAGGTTGGCTCATTCCTTTGCTCAATCATGATCGGCTTCATCTCAGCACCATACGGGATTTCTATCATTGACGCCAGTGTTGCTAGTGCATCGGCGAAGCGATTCCTTATCCGGGGGACATATGAGAATGTCACATCTTGAAAGCAAGCTATCAGATCCTCGAGGCGTTCATGGGAAGGGATTGTTGGGGAATTTTAGTTTGCTGATTGTTATGTAATGATAAAAGCAAAATAAAATCAAAGTAAAACAGAGAATGGATTCAGCACATCTAAAATATCTTAGACCAGCAAGATACAGGGTCCTTTGTAGCAAGTTTTAATAAGTAAGAGTTTGTCCCATAGGGAGTAGAAATCAAATAGAGGGTGTATAGTAGCCCTCCAGATCTGACTACTGATCTGGCAATTCTAAGAAGAAAGAGAGCTTTTCGGGTGTCACTAGATCTAATTATACAAAACTGAAATAAAACTAAACTAAGAGATGGAGGAAGATGGATGGTAAAATAAAATATAAAATGGGGAGAAATAGACAGCTAGGGCCTGGTTTTTATTAAAAAGTAGATCAAGAGTTGGTGATTTGCAACAATCCTTCATTTGGCTACAAGAACAAATGCAAGGTATAAGAATCTGAATTAGACTAATAGTTTGGATTGATCTTAAGGCTATGATCTATCCACTTAAATGGTCACAAATCATCCAATAGATTTCCTCCATCCCGATGGCTTTGATTAGAATAAGATAATCACTACAGATGTTTTAGATGTAAGGCCACAGGCACAAGCACCCACAGGCATATCAAACCTAGGTAAATCAGATGGTCATCAAGAGATCTATAGGAAAAGGGCATGGGCTTGTGTCGAGTGTAAAAATCCGATCGAGAATCTAATGGGACCACAAGATCTTTAGATTTAATTAAGCTTTAAAATCAATAATCTATTGCTTTAATAAAAAACAACTTACAATAACATTGTTCCCAGATCTGTAGTCTGTGCATCAATCCACATTTCTTCATGCCGAAATTACAATTACAAAACAGATCTGAGCTGCTACCTAGATCTAATCCAACAGGCTGGATTAGAGAGGGAAGGGGGAAGAAAAAAGGGAAAAATAAAACCTAAAACTAAACCTAAATGAGTTAAGGAGAACTCAGGTTATTCCTTTGTTCCTACTTTCCTTATTGAAGAAAAATAGCGAAATAGATGGTTATTTATAGGTTTACAATGATCCATGTGCTTTGAGTTGCAGCCAATCAGAAGAGAGGATTTCAGTTTATGCTTAATCCCTATTTAAGAGTTTAAACCAATCAGAGAACAGATATGGATCTGGTTTTGTTTGTGCCCAGCTGAAGCTTATTTGCATTCCCACCAAAAATTAGTTCACACCCATGTGCAGAATTTCTTGTGCATTGGAGTTCCCGGGTTTGCCCCTGTTGTCCATTGATTTTTTGTTACTACAACCTCAAGCTGTCAACAGGATTGTCGCTTCAGCAGATGCATTCAATAGGTTCAAGCTGGAGGACTGTTGGACAGGATCAGCTAGAAGCTTGATAGAAGAGTTCGATAGGTTCATATTGCTGCATTTTGATAGGATGAGGCTTGCTCTCCAAGGAACCCTTCGACAGGTTGCTGGATTGAACCATTCGATAGGTAGATAGCTGATCCATTCGATAGGTTGGGAGACTTGTATTCAATAGGATGCATGGTAGTTATTTGGAGGATTTGATAGGTTCAAATCATTGTTCGATAGGTTCAGCATCCATTCGACAGGTTTATGCAGGAAAGGCTCGATAGGATCACAAGCTTTAAGTGCAGCATAACTTGACAAGAGCCGTAGTTCAAATCGATAGGATCAGTTGCAACCCCATGAACCATTCGATAGGTTCAATTTTCAGCAATAGTTCTATTTGATAGGTTCAATCTTCAGCAGCAGTTATATTTGATAAGTTCAATCCTTGAAGGTTTGGGGGAGTTCAATAGGTTGGAGTGCACAACAGTTCGACAGGTTTGGATTCGAATTATAAGTGCAGCTCGATAGGTCCTCCTTTAATCTTGAACAAGTCGCCAGATTCAAGGATTGAATCATTCGATAGATTCTATTGATGCATTGCGGCTCGATAGGATCTTCATGACCTATCGATATGTTCTATTTCCAGTAGCATCAGCGGGCTGCTTTGCAAGAACACTTCAGCTTTACTTCTCTTGAACCATTTGATAGGTTCTACTACTGCTGCAAAATGTATCAACAAGTCAACAGGATGGGCCTTTGTTGCTGCTGCCAATACAACACTTCTCGATAGATTCTATTTTCATTTCTTGCACCAATCGATAGGTCAAAACAGCCAGCTGCTCCACAGGTTTAAGATGGGGACTTGAAGTGCTCACATGCTGAAACCATTTTGCTCGGTGTGTACCAAGCTGAAGCTCTTTTATTCTTGATAGTTTGGAACTTGAAAGTGTTGGGGCTTGGGTTCTTTGTTCTACTATTTACTCCAACAACAACAGCTCTCTTTCAGATCATGGGCTTCATCTGTGTCAGCCCCAATGAATGGCTCTATTTCTAATATTTTTCGCACTTAGTAACTGGATTTCTGCACTATATTGCAATTTCTTCCTTAAACTGCAAAACAAGCTAAAAGTGATTATAAACAGCTCTAAGGCTTAGCGAAAGCTAGGTTTAAAGGTGTAGAAAGTGGCAAAAATCAGTGCTTAAGACACCTCCAAACCTAACCTTTGCTAGTCCTCGAGCAAAGTGAAATTTAAAACAACTAACATATGAAATAAAATGCCACTTTCGTAGGGAACACGGGTGCATTTGGCACATGCATCAAGCCTTTTAAACCCCTAGGTGATTCCTAGTGGAGGAGTGAAGTCTCCTGAGGGTTTTCAGTGAAGGTACCCCAAACTTCTCCAATAAAATTAGTTAATACTAATGCACATGCTAAAACAGAGTTCAAGTAAAATGAAATAAATTCCACACCATGTCCCTTCAGTTTTAGAGGATTTTCAGCAGAAAAATCATCAGTTTAAAACCTGAAATTCTACTATAATTCCCTCGTCATCAATCACTTCATGTCAAGGCATTGTGCCTGAAAATTAATGTAGAGCTCACCTTTAATTTAAGAATTCTGCTTTGATAATTTCCCAAACAAATCAGATTTCAGACCCAAGTCTTACCAGGGTTGTTCACTCACAACAAAAGTAGAAGGGTGCATCATTTCTCACAGCTCAAGAGCAGTTACAGCCCTCAAATAGGACTGCAAGCATGAGCATAGGCACTGCTCTAACTTCTGAAATTTTCTAATTCTTTTCACCATAGATTAAACAAATTCTCATATCCACATGACAGCTCAATCTATTTCAGATCAGTAAGGTCTTTTTATTGGGTTGTAATGTGGCTTATGGGTGCGGTTTATAAAGAATAAAAGGATAGAATGGGATTCAAAATTGAGAAATTGACAAGGTAAGGAGGTGACATGTACACCTTCTTCATTTCAGCAAAGATCCATCTTCTTTTCAAATTTTTAGAGCCAAAGGGGCCAACTTTTTCTCTTCTCTTTCAAAATATCCAATGAAGTGACTTCTCTTCCTCATTCTTTTGTTTTGCTTTTCTATTTTTCTTTTCTTTTTGTATGCTTTTTACTTTTTTGTATTTTTCTCTATTTCTCTTTCTATGGGCTGGAATGCCACAATACCACCAAATGTGCTTTCCTCTTACTCAACCAAATTTTAAACCTGGATCCTCTAACCTCACTTCTCCGTCTATTTCCTGATTTCTCAGATTGAGGGTGAACTAAAACAGGTCAAGGGATTTTTGGTTCAAATTTTCTAGTTTTTAACAGAGAAAAACTGGGATTTTTGAGGCTCAAATGGTGTGTATCAAGGGCAGTTAAAAGGTGGGAAAATTTTAGGCTCAAACTGTCCAAGGGATGGCCTTACTTCATGTCTCCAATGTCATGAATGTTGTCAGCTATTTCAACATAGATCTGCCTAACTTCTAGTGATTAAAATTAGATCCCATTAGTCCTTAGAGCAGAAAAAATTGCCAAGACACTCTTCAAATAAAAAAAATTTCAGGCCCAAATCTCACTGAAAATGGCCTTCCATCAAATTACTGGGGTGTATCCTTACAGTTTTCTCCCATTTTAGGTTCACTACACATCCATTTTCTAAAAATTCTTGACATTTGCTTAATGAAGAATGTTAGACTACAACTTATTTCAGTTTCAAAAAGTTTATTAATTTCCTCTTTTTCCAAAAATCAGGTGAGAAATCACTTTATTTTCTAAAACTTTTTCAACATAGCTGCACTAGCATTAGCTTATTTTATCGGCATAGCTGCCATACCCCCAAACCTAAGATAAACATTGTCCTCAATGTTCTAGACAATGAAAAACTAGGGGCAGCAGGGAAGAAGCAAAAAGAAAAACTAAGTAGAAAAATTGCAGCTATGTGTAGCATAAAATAACAAAAGAAAAACTGAACACTTGAGCAGGAAAATGAAAAAAAAAATATACCAGTGCAGGAAATTACAGATAAAACAGATAAAACAACAAAATAAAGCTAGGACTGCTACAAAATAAAATCTAAAAACTGCATGTATGGACAGAAAAATAAAAGTACTGCCATGCAAATGGAAGGAAACTATTGGTAATAATAGAAAAACAGTAAAAATGAAGAAGGAACTGAATACAAAGCTACAAAAACAGAAAAATATGGATACATAAATAAAGTTGTAGATGAAAAATAGGAAAACAAAGTTAGAAACTAACTATAATCACAGAAAAATGCAAAAAAAAATTAGTAAAACTAGGACACATTAACCTAAGAAAGAAAAATCAGCGATCTCAAAAATGAATTTTAAAGTAAAATTCCTAAAATAAAAAATCCTAATACCAAATCATAAATCCCCTAAGCCCAAAGAAGACCCAAAAGCCTGAGCCAATCAGCTACTTATGAATCTAAGTGATTTTAAAAATGATCAGCAGGAATAACATACAGTGAAAAGCAAGATTCATAAGACGGACCCCTATGTTGATGATGTGTAAAAAGAATTTCTAAATAATGAAGTATGGGAGCACACATTAAAAGCATGCTTCATAGAGCTGAGATCCATTTAATGGTGAAGAAATCTCGAAGGAAAATAAAATCAGTGGCTCCATTGAATATTTAAAACAACATATGATCCACTACTCATTATCCTACATGATTCCTCAAAATGAAAAACCATGATCTCAGCAGGTCTAGATGGGAAAAACTGAATAAAAACAAAGAACAGCCCATCTGGAAGATATTTTATGTTTTTATAATTTTTTATTGTTTTATTTGTTTTAGATCAGCCGAGGCTCAACAAGAGCCCTTATTTACTATTGCTGAAAAGTAATTAGAAATTTTAATTTGTATTTTTATTTTCTTCTATTTTTTATTTGGTTTTGTTGAGTTATACAAAAAGAATGACAACAAACACAGCAAAATTGCTGGTCAAAAGAATTTAAAAATAGAAAATGAATGCAAAGGAGAAGGGGATGCAAACTCAAGCAGATCTGCTCCTGCTGCAATCCATTTGCTCATCGTTTAGCAACTGCTCCAGATCTGTAAAAAATCAACCAACTACAGCAGTACCTTATTCAAGTATATTGATAAAAACATAAAGAAAAATTCAAGCTGCAGCCTCATTTCTGCAAAAATGCAAAAGATTACAGCAACATTTATTCAAACATCTAGAAGGCAAAAAATAAAAACTCAGAAAAATCAGAAATTTTCTTGTAGTAAAATCGGTTTTCTATACAAAAAGTGCAGCAAACCTTAAATCAAACAGTTGGAATGCAATATTAAAATCTAAAATAGAACAACAATAAAAACTAAAAACTCAGATCTACAAAAAAATGAAAAATTCAGATCTACTATCTAGATCAAAACTCCCTGGCAATGGCACCAAAAACTTGTTGGGATCCCGCCTTATGTCTAAAAAGGGGTTTAAAATCAACCAGTAAAAGGGTCTATGGTTAGCACACACCAAGGCAGGCTCACACACAGTCCTGCAAGTATTCAAGGCCTGTTGAAGCAAGTTTTGAAAAAAAAGTAAGGGAATGTCCACAGGGATGTGTGTCAAAATTAGGCAAATCTCCAGATCTGTGGTAGATCTAGCACCCTTCCTAATGCTAAAATAGTAAAAGAAAGAGGGGAGGTTTAAGGAGTTGTCGCTTCTAAATTAAACTACAAAAACAAGTAAGATTGTAGAAATAGATGTTAGGATTATATCCAGAGTACAGATCTTGTAGTGACGGGGAATTGAACATAGAAAATGGGGAGAAGTAGCTTGGAGTTTGGTCTTGCTGCAATTAGGTTGAGCTGCTAGGGTTACAGAGAGTTTAGAGTACACTAATCCCTCATCTGGCCATAGGCACAGCTGTAGGGTGGAAGAATCTAGTCTCAACCAAAGGCTTGAACTGATCTTAAGGGTATGATCTGTCCACTTTAATGGTCACAGATCATCCTATAGACTTCCTCCAAATCAAAGGATTAAAGTAGAAGAATCCAATTTAGACCAAAGGTTTGAATTGATCTTATGACTATGATCTGTCCACTTCAATGGTCACAGATCATCCTAGGGATTTCCTTCAAATCAAAGGTTTTAATTAGAGCATTATAACCACTACAAATACTGCAATTATCAGGCCACAGACACATGAAATTGCAGGAGCATCAGATCTAGGGAGATCAAATGGCATCCAAGAGGTCTACTAGTTAAGTGGGTGAGCTATTCTCATCTACACAAAGCCGATCGAACACCAAATGAAACCAAAGGAACTATAGATCTAATTACAGCAATTAAACTAACATTGCATTGAATTAAACTGACCATACAATGAAATGTCCTTAAATTTGTAGTCTGTGCATCATCTAACCCTCAATAACACTCTCAGCTCTCCCTAATTACAGATTCGACCTCACCCTTTGCTGCTCTCAATAAATTAGCCAACCATAGTTGGGCTAAAGGAAAGAATTAGAGAATTTCACTGTAAGCTCTAGTTTCCAGCATTGATCTCCAAAATTGATCCCCCCCTTTTTCTGACGGCTTCCTCTCTTCTTATAGCTTTCTCCTTCAGCCTCAGATCTAGTTTTTCTCGCCAATCCCAACATCTAGAATGATTATGTTATTCTCTCTTTTATTCCCCTTCTAGAAGGCTCTTTTAGTTCGTTCGCATTGGGGGAGAGCACGTGGGTCAGTTAGGGTTTCCCAGGGCACTTCTAGAAGCCTCATGTCGGTCACCAAGGTGCCTCAGTTTGCATGCAGCAGGTCACCAACTCGTCGCGTGTGCACAGCAGCTTTTCTGGGAAGTGTTTAGATCGATTTTGATAGGTTGAAGAGGCTTTTGATAGGTTGAAATCAAGTACTTTGGTCCTTTTGCTAGGATTCAGGATCCTATCGAAAGGTTTCGATAGGTTGAATCTTGCAATTAGAGCTTCAACATCTGCAGCCTTCATTTGATGCTTTTGATAGGTTGAAGGATCCTTTCGACAAGTTGAGCTCTTGTGCAATTGATTTCGATAGGTTCTCAGACTTTTCGATAGGTTCTGTTCAAGCTCAGGCAACCATTCGATAGGATGCTCCCTTGTTATTTTTGACTGCACGATAGGTTCTGGATCCTGTCGAATTCTCCCCATCTTCACGATTTCTTCCTTTTTCAACCTTCAGATCATATTGATAGGTTGCAATAACCTATCGCAGGCTGTTTTCAGCTTGCCTTTCCTTTTTTCAACGCTGCCTTATTGTTGCTGCCTGCCCCAAGTGGGCATTGGTGTGGGGCCCTTTTGTGTGCCATAGTTGGGTCAGAGATGTGGTGAGAGATGGACCTTCTTGTGGAGCACTTTAGGGTGGATTTTTGCACTATGACTGCTTATTACTATTATCTACAAAACATGCTCAACAATCACTTATTAGTCTATTCTCAGGTCTATCAAACGTCAAGTTAAAGGGTGAAAAATGACATTTCTCAATGATTAACACACCCCCAAACCAAAGCTTTGCTAATCCCTGAGCAAAGCAAAGATAAGAAAACAAAAATATTCAGTGTATAGTGGTAAGTATTCCCGCCTGTTACGCGGGTGACCCCAGTTCGATCCCTGGCAACGACGCCAAAAACTTGTTGGGGAATTTTAGTGTGCTGATTGTTATGTAATGATAAAAGCAAAATAAAATCAAAGTAAAATAGAGGATAGATTCAGCACATCTAAAATATCCTAGACCTGTAAGATACAGGGTCCTTTGTAGCAAGTTTTAATAAGTAAGAGTTTGTCCCATAGGGAGTAGTGATCTAAACCTAGAGGGTGTATAGTAGACCTCCAGATCTGGCTACAGATCTGGCAATTCAAAGAAGAAAGAGAGATTTTTGGGTGTCACTAGATCTAATTATACAAAACTGAAATAAAACTAAACTAAGAGATGGAGGAAGATGGATGGTAAAATAAAATATAAAATGGGGAGAAATAGATAGCTAGGGCTTGGTTTTTATTGCAAAACAGATCAAGAGCTGGGGATTTACAGCAATCCTTCATTTGGCTACAAGCACAAATGCAAGGTATAAGAATCTGAATTAGACCGATGGTTTGGACTGATCTGAAGGCTATGATCTGTCCACTTAAATGGTCACAGATCATCCAATAGATTTCCTCCATCCCGATGGCTTTGACCAGAAGAAGATAATCACTACAGATGTTGTGGATGTAAGACCACAGGCACAGGCACCCACAAGCATATCAAACCCAGTGAAAATAGATGATCATCAAGAGATCTACCAGAAAAGGGCATGGGCTTGTGCCGAGTGTAAAAATCCGATCGAGAATCTAATGGGACCACAAGATCTTTAGATTTAATTAAGCTTTAAAATCAACAATTTATTTCTTTAATCAAAAACAACATACAATAACATTGTTCCCAGATCTATAGTCTGTGCATCGATTCACATTTCTTCAGGCCGAAATTACAATTACAAAACAGATCTGAGCTGCTACTTAGATCTAATCCAACAAGCTGAATTAGAGAGAGAAGGGGGAAGAAAAAAGGGAAAAATAAAACCTAAAACTAAACCTAAATGAGCTAAGGAAAACTCAGGCTATTCCTTTGTTCGTACTTTCCTTGCTGAAGAAAAACAACAAAATAGATGGTTATTTATAGGTTGCAGCCAATCAGAAGAGAGGATTTCAGTTTAAGCTTAATCCCTATTTAGGAGTTTCAACCAATCAGAGAACAGATATGGATCTGGTTTTGTTTGTGCCCAGCTGAAGCTTATTTGCATTCCCACCAAATATTAGTTCACACCCATGTGTAGAATTTCCTGTGCATTGGAGTTCCCAGGTTTGCCCATACGTCCATTGATTTTTTGCTGCTGCAACCTCAAGCTGTCGACAGGATTGGGGCTTCAGTAGATGCATTCGATAGGTGCAAGCTAGAGGACTACTTGACAGGATCAGCTGGAATCTTCATAGAAGAGTTCGACAGGTTCATATTACTGCATTTCTATAGGATGAAGCTTGCAATCCAAGGAACGCTTTGACAGGTTGTTGGATTGAACCATTCAATAGGTTGATAGGTGATGCATTTGATAGGTTGGAAGACTTGTATTCGATAGGATGCATGGCAGTTCGTTGGAGGATTCGATAGGTATAACACATTGTTCGACAAGTTCAGCATCCATTCGATAGGTTGATGCAGGAAAGGCTCGATAGGATCACAAGCTTTGAGTGCAGTAGAACTCGACAGGAGCCGTAGTTCAAATCGATAGGATGAGTTGCAACCCCATGAACCATTAGATAGGTTCAATCTTCAGCAGTAGTTCTATTCGATAGGTTCAATCCATGAAGATTTGGAGGTGTTCGATAGGTTGGAGTGCACAATAGTTTGACAGGTTTGGATTCCAATTATAAGTGCAGCTCGATAGGTCCTCCTTCAATCTTGAACAAGTCACCAGATTCATAGATTGAATCATTTGATAGGTTCTATTGATGCATTGAGGGATTGCTCGATAGGATCTTCATGATTTATCGATATGTTCTATTTCCAGTAGCATCAGCGAGCTGCTTTGTAAGAGCACTTCATCTTTACTTCTCTTGAACCATTCGATAGGTTCTACTACTGCTGCAAAATGTATCAACAAGTCAACAGGATGGGCCTTTGTTGCTGCTGCCAATACAACACTTCTCGATAGATTCTATTTTCATTTCTTGCACCAATCGATAGGTCACAACAGCCAGCTGCTCCACAGGTTTAAGATGGGGACTTGAAGTGCTCACATGCTGAAACCATTTTGCTCGGTGTGTACCAAGCTGAAGCTCTTTTATTCTTGATAGTTTGGAACTTGAAAGTGTTGGGGCTTGGGTTCTTTGTTCTACTATTTACTCCAACAACAGCAGCTCTCTTTCAGATCATGGGCTTCATCTATGTCAGCCCCAATGAATGGCTCTATTTCTGATCTTTATGGCACTTATTAATTGGATTTTTGCACTATGCTATAATTTCTTCCTTAAACTGTAAAACAAGCTAAAAGTGATTATAAATAGCCCTAAGGCTTAGCAAAAGCCAGGTTTAAAGGCATAGAAGTGGCAAAAATTAGTGCTTAATAGGGATCAATTTCTCATCTTTCATCTTCCAGTCACCGTTCATTTGGCGTATGATTAACTGTGAATCGGCAAACATTCAAAGGTGAGTTACATACAGATCGAGAGCTGCCTACAGACCAGCGACACAAGTCTCGTACTCAGCCATGTTGTTAGTGCAAGGGAAGTTGAGCTTTATAGAGATGGGTACGTGGGATCCTTTTGGCGAAATCAAAATGGTTCCAACTCCCTCACCCTCGGCATTTGCTGCCTCATCAAAGTGCATTACCCGTGATTCTTCTACTTCCTCGGCATCGTCTTCCATCATGAATAGGATGTCTTCATTGGGGAACTCAGTTCTCAAGGGTTCATAGTCTAGCAAAGGATTGTCGACAAGATGATTAGTGAGTGCCTGCCCCTTAATCGACTTTTGAGTGACGTACATGATGTCAAACTCAGATAATAAATGCTGTCATCGTGCGGTTCGCCCAGTGAGAGCTGGCTTCTCGAACAAGTATTTTAACAGGTCCATTCGAGCCAAAAGTAGAACGGCTTGAGATAGTAAGTAATGGTGGAGCCTCTGAGTAGCCCATACTAGAGCTAGGCATGTTTTCTCCAGATGAGAATAGCGCGTCTCGTAATCTTTGAACTTCTTACTCAGATAGTAAATGGCCTGTTCTCTTCTTCCCGTCTCGTCATGATGCCCTAAGACGCATCCCATCGAGACTTCCATCGTGGAGAGATACATCAAGAGTTTTCTCCCTGGCTCGAGTGTTACCAAAATAGGTGGTTTAAGGAGGTAGTTTTTGATTTTATCAAATGCTGCTTGACAATCATCGTTCCATTCGACGGGCGAGTTCTTCCTTAGTAGCTTGAAGATTGGTGTGCAGATTGGAGTTAGTTGCGCAATGAATCGACTGATATACTGTATTCTGCCCAAGAACCCTCTAACTTCTTTCTTAGTAGATGACGGTGGCATTTCTATGATAGCTTTGACTTTGACTAGGTCGACCTCAATTCCTCTCCTGCAGACGATGAACCCCAATAGTTTCCCAGACATAGCGCCAAATGCTCACTTCTATGGATTCAGACATAACCTGTATTTTCTTAGCCTCTCAAACAGTTTCTGAAGGTTTACCAGATGGTTGCCTCACTCCAGTGACTTGGCAATCATGTCATCGATGTACACTTCAATCTCTCGACACATCATGTCGTGAAACAACGCAGTCATGGCTCTTTGATACGTTGTATTAGCATTCTTCAGCCCAAATGTCATGACTCAGTAACAAAAGGTTCCCCACGGAGTGATGAACACAGTCTTCTCTTGATCTGCCTTTGCCATCTTTATCTGATTGTATCCCAAAAATCCATTCATAAAAGAAAGCATCCCGTGCTTAGCGGTATTATCGACCAAGGTGTCGATGTGCGCCAGTGGGAAATTATCCTTCGGGCTCACCTTGTTCAAATTACAGAAATCGATACACATGCGGACCTTTCCATCCTTCTTCGGCACAGGCACAATATTGGCTAGCCACTGCGGGTATTTAGTTACCACGAGAAACCCCGTGTCATACTACTTGATGACCTCGTCTTTGACTTTCAGCATCCACTCGGGTCAGAGACGTCTCAACTTCTACTTAACCAGCTTCACATCAGGGTAGCGAGGCAACTCATGCTCAACCAAATCAATGTCTAGACCAGGCATGTCCTCGTACAACCATACAAAAATGTCTTGGTATGACTGAAGGAAGTCGATCATGCTTTTACTTTCTTTGGGAGACAGCGACATTCCAATCTTGGTTATTCGAGGAATCTCCTCAGTCCCGAGATTGATATCTTCTGTTTCTTCTGCAATGGGGGTAGGGCCATGCTCAAATTTGGCAAACCAGTCAAGGAGCTCATTGGAGAGCTCATTGGGGAGCTCCTCCAAAGGACTATCCTTGTCCAAATTCGTAACTCCTACCTCTTCTTGTATTTCTATAGGAAAGGGATCTATTTTCCTTGGGACGGACATTTCGATTAGGGCATCTTTTTGTGGGACTTTATCTGGAATTTAAAAATACAATATTTCTGGATTTTATATTTTTTCAACTGTTTTGGGATTTTGTATTTTTTCAATGTTTCTGAGATTTATGTTTTCTTCAGAGATGGTCCCTTGGCAAAGCGGGTTGTTATATATACAAGGTATTGCCTACCAAGGGCTTATCTCACTTTTTATAGGTTGTTTTTTTTTTAAGAAACGAGTGCGAAATTGTAGGCCACTCCCTGCTTCCAAAGTTTGGGGCAAAGATGCCCAATTGCATACTTGACTTGCTGCCCCTTAACCTTTCTAGATGGAGGGTGCTGACTATATGGCTTTTTAGAGTCAGCCTCTATTATATTCATCCCCATTTCATCTGAGATGATGCCCTCAAACGTCAATACCATTTTGTGGTGATTTACCACAGGGGGAGCTTGTTCAGGTACTGGTCATCGTTCTTTGAAAAGGGACATGTTAGGGTATTTTAAGTGCTTACTGCTAACTTTATTGAAAATAGTGATAAGAAAGTGTTAGTGAAAATAAATCAAAGGTGGATTGAAAACTACAGAGTAGCAAGTCTAAAAATACACCGACCTGTAAGATACAGAGCCTGTTGTAGCAAGTTTTAATAAGTAAGAGTTTGTCCCATAGGAAAAAATGACCTAAAGCTTCAAGGGAGCTATCTTTAGTAGGCCCTCCAGATCTGACTACAAATCTGGCAATCCTAAATGAAAGGAGATTTAAGGTCACTATTGTTTACATCCTAAGGTAGCCTAATACCTAAACTACAGAAATGGTTGAGAAGAATGGTGGGGTGTGAGATAATAAATATAAAAGGGTTAGAAGTAAGCTATTAGGTATAGATCTGATGGGTCTTATAACTCAGACTCAGATCTGCTGCTATAGAAATCCTGTCCAATGGCTACATTGTCACCAAAGAGGAGAAAGGATCCAACTCACCCCTATGCCATGATCCAATCCCTTATGGCTATAACCTGTCCACACAAATGGTCACAAACTATCCAATAGGGGAACCACATTCCATAGATGGCTCAGAACATGATTATCATTGTAGGCACTACTTCATCCTAGCTACCAGCTCAAGAATCCATAGGAACCTCAATTTCTAAAGTTATGTGTGTGGGGCTAGGCCTGCAATGTGCACTAACCTCGACACACAGGACCAACAAGAGTTTGAGTACTGACTTTAGATCTAGCTATTCACTGCTTTAGAAAGACAGCAGTGATCCAGTCACAAGCCTATAATCTCTACAGCCAGCTCAAATCTGTCATCTGATGGTGGGTCTATACAAATACAGGGGACCCTGTCTCTGCACAATCTCTCACAGGGCTACAAGCACAAGTGCAGAGAAGAAGAATCTATCTTAGATTTGTGGATTGGCCTCACCCTAGGGTTATAACATGTCCACTTAAATGGCCACAGACTATCCACAGAGGCTATCCTCCTCACAGAGGTCTGAGACAGAACAAGTAGATTACTGCCACCACCATGTTCACAAGGCTACCAGCTCAGGCTCCCATAGGGATTCAGATTTAGTGGATCCTGTGGTGGAACTTAGGCCTGCATATGTGCCTAGCCAGGACACACAGGTCAATTGGATCTAAATAAATCCTTAAAAACAATCCTCCATTGCTTACAATACAACTTAGCAATGGAGGATCTCAAGGTAGCAGCCTTGTACAGAACAACTCTCAAAACACCAATCCCATATAAGTATAACATCCTATTATAAAACACCATTAAAACTATTCCAAATATATATACAAAGGCATAGCCAGCAAGTGCTGGACTATGGAGAGAAGAAAAAGGAAAAAGAAGCTGCCTAAACCTTAACCTTAGCCTACTGGAATTCTACAGTTGATTCAAGAAGAAGGAGTTCGAAGTCCCCCAAACCTAAACTAGGCTTAGGCTTATATAGCAGTCAGCTGTGTGAGCATTAGGGTTAGGAAAACCCTAATTTTATCGATGCAATCATGGCCCATTTCTATTCCTTGGATGCCTCAAAGAGTGTGCACAGAGATTGGAGCATTAGAGTGCGTGCCCTAGTTGCTGGAAGTTCCCAGATTGCCCCTGTAGAAGTGGGGGAAGTTAAGATCCCGAGCCTCACTAGGTAGCTTGAGTTTCCAGGTCTTGTCGCGTGATAGAGTTGTCGTCATGGGATTGAATTGACTTGAAGCTCTTGTAGTCGCGGGATTGATACTTTGGTCATCGTGGGAATGCTCTGGTCGTCGCGGGATTACGCTTTCCATTTGAATGGCGCGAGAATCGCGCGCGTAGTTGATTTCTTAGTGAATCTCGCGGGGATCCTCGCGATGAATCAATATGCATAGGCCTCTGGATTACATGAGCAATTCCCTGAAGATCTGTATCTCGTGGCCACTACACGACAGCTGTGCGCAGGAATGCCTGGAGCTCTCTCTCCTCAGTGAATTGCGCGAAGATTAAATGCTCCTCTCTTAAGCTGCGCGAGACTACGCGAGTGCTATGCAAGCGCTTATAACTGAGCCTCGTAAGAACTGCACAAAGTCTGCTTTTTGGGCCCTTCTGTCATTCATCTGCACAAGAACAGCGCGAGCAATTGGTGTGCTGCCTTCAAAAACTCCCAACAACTGTGCGAAGCCTTTTTCTCTGAAATAATTGAACCCTGCGACATCTGCGCGAGGCTAACTTCTTAACTTGTTGCTGCTTTGTTGTGCATATGTTGCAGCCAGTTCTCTGTCTGGGTCTAACTTCCTTTCTCCTGAGGCACTTCTGGGGCAAAAGTAAGCTTCTTGGCATGGTTAGGGCCTTATCTGCAGCTGCTGCTTATTACCTACAAAATGGGCTTAACACACATTTATTACATGACTAAGGGTCTAATAGAGATTAAGTTAAGGGGTGAAAAGTGATACTTTTTAGGTCTTAACACACCCTCAAACCTAATCTTTGCTAGTCCCTTAGCAAAGCTTTAACTAATTAAATGCCACTTTCGTAGGGATCACGGGTACATTTAGCATATGTACCAAGCCTTTTAAACCCCTAGGTGATCCCTAGTGGAGGAGTGAAGTCTCCTGAGGGTTTTTAGTGAAGATACCCATAAACTTCACAATAAAAAATAGTTAAAAGTGGTGCAGTTAATGGCAAAACAAATTTCAATGAATAAAGCATCAATCCACTTTCCTTTGGAACTCAGAGAAAATTGTAGCAGTAATGCAGGCCATTTAAAACTAAATTTTTTTTTTTTTTTTTTTTTAACATGTGTTTGCATTTCCACCAATTATTTTACATTAGAAATTCAATGTGCACATATAAGTACTAAGCTTGCCTTAAATTCAAAAATCAGGTTGGATATAAACCCAATGAAGTTACAATTCAGACCCAATTCTCACCAGGGTTATCTCTCAACAATGAATATCTAGGGGTGTTCACATTTAAAGCAGCTCGAGAGCAATCACAGACCCTGAATGGGCCTGCAAGCATGAACATAGGTAAAGCTTCTAATTTCTGACATCCTCATGGCTTTTCACCATAGATTAGGTACTCCCTCATCTCCACCTGACAACTCATTTCATTTTGGATCTTCAAGGTCTTGTTGAATGGGTTGTAATGTGGCTTATGGGTTGGGGATATAAAGAATAAAGGTGTAAAAAGGAAATCAAAATTGAGAAATCAGCAAGGTAAGGAGTGACTCATGACTTCACTACCTTCATTCCAGCACAACTTCATCTTACTTGATATATTTCATAATCAAAGTGGCCAGTTTCTCATCTTTTTTTTAATTTTCAGATGATGTTCTTCTCCAAACTCCTCTTCCTTGTTCTCTTTTTATTATTTTTATTCTTTTTATTTTTATGATTTTCATGATGAACTGCCACACAAATACCACCAACACACTATTGTTCATAGGTTACTTTTCTTCTCCTTCTACTAAATGTTGAACCACTCTCACTACCTTCAACTCCTCCTTTACCTTCTGAATTCTCAGAGTGAGGGTAAGGTTGAATCAGGTCATGAGGTTAAGGTGCAAGTATTCCAGTGTTTGTTAAAGAAAAATAGGACTTTTGGAGGCTCAAAGAGTGTATGCAAAAGGGTAGTTTTAAAAGGATGGGTTTTCAGGGTCAAACTATCCAAATGAGGGCCTTCAGTCATTTCCTTAGTGTCATGAGTGTTGTCAACCAGTTTTGATTTTGGAGTGTCTAACTTCTACTAAAAAGTGCTGAGTCAATCAAACCTTAGAGCAGAAAAAATACCAAAAATACTCTTCAACATAAATTGATGGGCCCAAATCTCACTAGATATAGTCTTCTTTTTAACTCATGGAGTGTATTTTCACCTTTTTTTCTCCTCTTAGGTTTACTAGTGTGCGACCATGGATCCTCTCGTACCTGTTGCGGCGATGCGCCCACTTTTTATGAAATGTAGAGTCACCACCCGAAGCTTTTGGTGACCCGGGAAACCTTCAAATCAATATTTTGAGCACCGAAGTGCTAAATATGACTCTGATTTACCGGTCTTTGCCAAAGGATTTAGGGTAGGGGCTTCGGTTATCGATCGGGAAGGGTTTAGGCACCCGATCAACCCGCATGTAGCGGTCTCTATCTATGGCCAAAAAGAAAAATAAAAGGGCGGAGTTTCCCCTTGCCCGAAGGCAATACGGTCCTATCAAGCTTTGAGCCAAACAGAAATTTCGGTGGCGTAACGGCTTGAATCCTTGGATGGAGGAAGCACCAAGAAGGTAGAGGAAGAGAAGGGTGAGCCGGAGCTCACAGCCCCTTGTTGCTCCGTGGAAGACCGTCACTTTAGCGTGCTTCCAATGGCTCAAATGGTATTGAAATGGACTCTAATGTGAAGATTTGATAGATAGGGAGTGTAGAGTGAAGCTAGGGAATAGATTTTGGCTAAAAGAAGGTGATCTAATGGTTGAAATGGAGTGGAATAGGTGATCTAAGATTATTAGAATTCTGGAAAATAAATGGCATTTTCTCTCACTAGGACTCTCTCTCTCTTAAGATCTCTAATCAACCAAATTTTCAACCCCTTGGGGAAGAGGGGGGCCTCTCTATTTATAGAGAAGGGATGGGTTAGGGGCTTACATAAGAGCTAATGGGTTTAGCAATTAGGTAATCCCCCATCTAAGGTTTTCTGGGTTTTCAAGGTCCTAGGGTTTTGGGGAAACTGATTTCAATGGCAGATGATGGGGTGAGACCAAACGTGACTTAAGGGTTGCCGATAACCTCAAAGGGGGTGCAACCAATCTCAAGACACCCACCTTAACTAAGGGGATGGTCAAAGGGTCAAACCAGATGAAGAAAATTCGAGCAACTGATGACAGTTACTGTAGCTAAGCTAGGTGTATGTATTATATACGCCCCATTTAGGAACAATAAATTTCACCAAAAATAGGGAAGCCCTGGGAAGATGAAGCCCGTGGTGGGTCCCACCTATGCTGGGCGTATATAGTATATATGCCCGTCCAAATTTCCCCCAAAAAAGGCAGGCGTATATAATATATACGCCTGACTAATCTGGGGTCAAATTGGCTAGGCGTATGTAATATACACGCCTGAGTAAAAGTTTTATGATTTTATGTGGCACTTCAATCGGCCATAACTTTTGACTCGCAACTACAAATTGGGTGGTCTTTGGCTTGTTGGAAAGCTGGAGAAGTCATCTTTCCAATGGTATATGACTCATCCTTAGTAGTGGTCTGTGTAAAATTCTGTAGGTCTCCTCCCATAAACTAATCAGAAAGGTTCAGGTTAGGTATGGGAAGTGAATCTAGGTTCTAGGGGTGATCTCTAAGGGTTGGGGAATGTCTCAGGGTGATTCCTAAAGGTCTGGGTGGGTTCCTACGGGTTTAGGGGTGCCATTGGAAGCACAGGGGTACATCTCTCCCGAAGTGCAGATTGATCGGGCCTTGGGCAGAATTTGGGTGTTTACAGATGCCCCTCTTTGGTATTCGGTCACTAATGATCAGATGCCAAAGACAAGAGACATCCGAAGAGGTCCAAGGCACGCTTGATGGGTCCGCCTGGTTCAACTGAATTCTCAAACATTCATGGTGATGGTGAGTGTACGTAAGCCCTCTCATTTTGGGATATAGTCCGTACCTCAAAGCTAACAGTCCCCAAGCGCATTGCGACATTACTGGGCATAACTGCGATGATCACAAAAAGTGTAAGCCCGCTAGTCGGGATATCGTCCACTTCCTGAGGGAAATTGTAGATTTATGATGTTGAGTATTAATCTGAACCAGACAGCTCCATGAAATGGGATGATCGATCTATGCTTCGAAATTGACGCGAAGCACACAAAGCGAAGGTCTAAACAAGGTGTCCAATCCTAGGGGGTATTGATAGCTCTATTGGATTAGGCACGGGTGCCCTTACCTAGGTAAGGCTCGGAGTCTTTGGGCGAACCCATCAACCTCGAGGTCCTTTTAGCATGTTTTACCCGAGTGAAGCGAATATTGATGTCGCAACACTTCTTGGAAATGCATGCCCATTTTTTGAGTAATTTTTTCATGTCATTTTCTAAATTTTCTTTTGTTTCGAGGCCTCTAAGCAACGCTCAAGGACCTCTGACAAGTTTATTCTTGTACAACTCCTTAAGTGGAACAAATGCCAGTTGATACACTTTTATGAGTGCGTGCGCTTTGCCGGGGATAGGTACGCCTTGGGGATGTGTACGTTCCAGTGGTGAGGTGCTCCTGATTCACCTGAACCGGAGTGCCTTAACTTAAGACAAAGCTGAAAAGATTGGGCTAGGACCAATCATCTCTTGAAAGAGATGGCCAATTCTAACCTCCATCCCTAATGAAATCACATATTTACTAAGTATGCACAGACAGACACCCATCAGGGGCGATAAGCAACAAAAATAGGCATGAACGGAAGCCTCGACCCTAAGGTACAATTTATGAGGACAAACGACCATCCTGCGGATACCCAGACGCAAGTGCGTACATTCAACAGGGACACCGTGCATATATAGGTTTTAAGTCTGTGTAAAAGGAAATAAAAGGGAATGAGCCCTTCGATCTGTATGTTTGCGCATAGTTTGGTTGGTTGTATTTTCATTTTTGATGGGTCAGTTTCAAATGACAATAGGCTTTTCGAATGGTCTGAAGTCGGGGGCACTCTTGGTTAGCATAGATCCGAAGGGGGATGACCAGAGCGAATGCTTGGAAGGTGGGGTCAACCTACTCTGGATTTTTACTAAGCAGTAACAGGTTGTTATTTCTTCTCCTCTTTTTTTGTTGTTCTTTTTTCTCTTCTCTCTTTTTTTTCTTTTTTCATGTCAGATTGAGACTCTGGGCATGCTCAAACTGCCTTTTATTTCTTCACGTCTCCTTAGGAGAATCAACTTGCCATGTGGATATACCTTAGGGACGTGTGCATTCTGGTGATGGGTTCTTGGTTTGCCTACTGGATCAGGTACGGGGTGTCCCTGTGTAAGACGGGGTTCGAGAATTTTTGGGTGGACCCTGATCATTCCGAATTGATTTAACACGGCTCTCAGAGTGGGGCAAACAGGCATTGCGACGCTCTTTAGAGAACCAGTGTTTGTGTATATATATATATTTTCTTTCTTATTTTTTTCTCTTTTTTTTCATTATTTTTCCACTTTTTTTTTTTTGATTTTGTGGGTGCATTAAGTGGGCGCCTACGGATTTAGACCCGTTTATTGTAGCATGGTCCCTTTGGGCCAATTGAAGGAAACTCGAAGGGTCATTTGGGGATGCGTGCACCCTTGCCCGATGGTACGTGGGCCTCTAAGTGGGGCCGGACCGGGGTCTATGGCATACAAGGGGGGTCCGTTGGGCCTCAAAACCGGAAATGACCGGGTAGTTAAAAAACTACCATTTCTGGTCGAGCAAATATATTATATATGCCTAACCAAAATCTGGCGAAAAATGTTCGGGCTTATATATTATATACGCCTGACCAAATTTGGCGAAAAATAGTCGGGTGTATATATTATATACGCCTGTCTAAAAACTGGCAGTTACAAAACTGCCCGAGCCCGAGGACAAAAGGTGCCCTCCTTTTCAAATTTTGTCTTTCTCCCTCCTTTCCTCTTAAGTTCGGGATAGTCCCCTAGGGATTTTGCATTTGATTCGGCTTGAGTTCTATTACCGGCGGTTGCAGTTGTGGATCGAAAGACACTTATCCTCATCCGATATTTGTTTTTCTCTCTCATTGAAGGTAATCATTATCCTTCCTTTATTTTTCTTTTGAATTTTTGATGATATTGCCTCTCTCTTTTTTTTTTGTGAAATGCTCTGTGATGCCTATACTCCTTTTTCTCTCTTTTTGTTTTTGTTGTTTTCCTTTCCCTTTTTTTTTTTTGAAATATTTGATTCCTTAGGCCTATTTTCCATTTTGTTTTTCTTTCTCTTTTTTGTTTTGATGGATTAGTGCATTTTATTTGATGGATTGGTGCCTCTCCTTCTTTTATTTTTATTAGTGCATACATATATTAGTATATGTATTATTTTATTTTATTATATATATATTTATTTTGTTTGGTGGATTAGTATACACACACACACATTTTTTTTGCTTGTTGATGGGTTAGTACATTTATACACACGTATTTTTTTTTTTTATTAATATACACACATTTTTTTGTTAATGGGTTAGTACACACACACACTTTTTTTTTTTGGATTAGTACACACACACACATTTTTTTTTTGGATTAGTAGACACACACTTTTTTTTTTGGATTAGTACACACACACACACATTTTTTTTTGACGGGTTAGCATACTCGTATATATTTTTTTGGATTAGTACACACACACACATTTTTTTTTTGACGGGTTAGCAACTCGTATATATTTATTATATATTTTTCTGTGTGTTTTTTTTTGTTTTGTGTTTTTTGGTTTGTTTTGTTTTTTTTATTTTGAATTAGTACATACATACATGGGGTTTTTTTTTTATAAGATTTTTTTTGGATTAGTGCATATATCTATTTTTTTGCTTTTTCTTTTTTTTGTGTTGGCACCCTTCTCATATGCCGATGCGTCTCATATTTTCAGGATGTCCGGTGAAGAAGGGCATGATCAGCAAGAGGGGCCGGAGATGGCCTACGGTCCCTGTGGGAAACAGTTCATCGTATCTCAGCGCTCCTCCCAACCTTGGTATGAAATGCAAGGCGAGGCTGCCCATACCGGCCTCCTCTACTGCCAGCACACCCACATCTCCAACTTTGGGCTCATCGGTCAGGGAAACAGATGAGCCCCCCCCCCTTTTTCTGCTTTTGTTTTCCTCTGATGTCTTCATTATACCACCTTGCCCCTATCTGATTGACGCCTTTTGTTTGCAGCCCCTGCCGCACATTATGTTCCGAGGCGGTTGGTTCGACCTCCAGCGTCTCGTGCTTTACCTTCCCCCAATGACGAAGGACCTGCTCACCGATGCCGGTTTCAGGGATTTCATTTCGTGTCCCGCTGTGAGGGCCGGTACAGCCTATTTGAAGGTTCTGATAGAGCATTTTCGCCCCGAGACCATGACATTTCACATGGTCATGGCAGAGATGGCCTTTACACCTGCGGACTGGTCTATGATCACTGGGGTTTGTATTGGAGGGGTGCCCATGGTACCTACCCGTACACCGGGTAAGGAGGAGGTGATTCGACTGATAGGGGCCTACCCGACCTCTGAGAATATTCGGGGCTCTGAGGTCAAGCTGTTCTGGCTGGTTGATCAGTTTGAGCCTCACGAGTTAGTGGACCAGGGCCAGCCTGACATGGCCATATATCTCGAACCCGCACACGCACATATGCTGGCCCGCATTGCTCTGTTGTTCCTCCTGGGCAGGACTCTTCTCTCCAACACTAGCGGAGGGCGAGTCTCGTTGTCCCTGCTCAGCCTGATGGTGAACTGGGAGACTGTGCATCGATTCGATTGGGGTGGCGCTGGCTATGCTGTACTCATGTCCAGCCTAAAGCGAGCCGTTCTTGGGGAGTCTAGCTCTATTGTGGGTTTCTGGCCTGCAATTGAGGTATTTTATCCTTGGGTTTTAGTTTGTCCAATTTTCTTTTATAGCATACCTGTCTTTATCTGCTTGCTTTCTCAAATCTGGGGGTATCTTCACTTCCAACCGGGTCGCCCTCTGCTTCAGTCTAAAATTGCTACGTTCCCCCTCATGAGTAACTTGCACGTGGGTCACCGTCGGGAGTAGGTATGAAGTATTTAGAGTTAGGGTTGTGCTCTCAGTTCGACCTGTTGATTCCAGAGCAGGTAAAACGATCCCGTTGATTCTGCAGTGTAAACGATCCCTGCTTATAAATTTGACAATCTTGTGTTCAAAAGGTGCCAGAGTTTCACCAAATGTGTATCCTCCCTGCTTTCTTTGCGGTGTCATCCTCGACCCTTACATAGGATCTCCCTACTGGAACTTGGCCTCAGTGGGTCCTTCTTGCCTTTTGCTGGACCGTCACATCATCTTCCTCTACGGGTCCTGGACTAGGGCCTACTATTTAGGGGAGAGAGTGGTTCATCAGTATCGCCCTCTCTTTGCCGTGCCCCAAGCTCCTCCCGCCGATGTGTTGGCTCCGAAAGCCTCCATTGATGAGCTTACTGCGCACTTTCTTCACCATGGGGTTCCTATCGATGACCTTCTCCTGCCCGGGGGGTATCAGTCGTGGTATGATTCCCTGCCCTATCATTTCTTGCTGCCCCGCTTCGTGCCTGGTGCTAACTTTTTAGCTTTTGGCGGGCCACGATCTCAGGTAATGCCCCTTTTCTCTTTTTATTTAGCAGCTTCCTTGTGGTTACTTTGATTGACCTACCATCTTTAATGATAAAATGTTTCTCTCTACAGTTTGAGCAGGGCGGTGACTCAGATGAGGGGGATGAGGCGGCTGCTCCTTATGATGCTACAGGTGCTGGACCCTCCGATCCTTCCGGGGCTGGTGCTTCAGGCGTGGCTTCAGGTGCTGGACCCTCTGACCCTTCTGGTGCTGGTGCTTCTGGCAGTTCGCCTACCGTGGTCCAGGGGACCTTCAAACGCTTGGATGATGCCTTTTTGTCATGCATGTGTGCCGACGTGGCTGAGAAGGCACGAATCTCTGTTGAAGCTATCCAGGTCCAACCTCCTGAGCTGATTCCTGGGGTAATCTCTATCTTGTTGCTTTGTTCTCCTTCCCTTTGAATTATGCTGATGGCCTGTGTGACTAACACCTCCTTTTTCTTACTGGCCAGGATTATGAGTCGGCAGTGAGTCAAGCCGAATATTATCGTAACCTTGTTGGGCTTAGGGAGACCGAAGTGGTGAGTGAATGTTGACCCAACCTAGTTATTTTCGTTATTTACTTCCCGCCTATTTCTTTACCTAATGGCTTTTGGTGTGTTCCTATAGCGTGCTCGTGAAAAGGAGTCGCGTTCTCCTCTCAACCGTATTTCTCAGGCGTGGACTCAGGTGGGGGAGACTTGTACCTTTCAAAGCGCGACCTGGCGCTGGAAGAAGTCGAAGGGGGCTGCCCAGGACTAGTTTATTTTCTGCAAATTTTACATAATGAAACAGTTTAGACTTGGCTTTATTGGGGATATGTAATAATTTTTAAACAACAATAAGTTTTTGGATGGTTTATAATTTTTATGCTTTATATGAATGTTTCATTTCTTTGCTTTGATGGTTTTCTTTTCTTTGGTCTGAAACAAACTGGCACCCATCCAATGATGGGGGTGATCCCGCAGGTGATTCTCTTTATATCACCTATGGATAGTACGTCATCCGAGGCCTCCCTCCCCCATGAGGGTGTGAGCATGCCCGCTTGTGGGCTGCCCTAAGATGAAAAAGTGGGCCAACCAAAATAAGTTCCTCCTTGGGGAACAAAAATGGACAAGTGTGAGAGGGTGTCTTGCCAACCCCGGCCTTAAACTAGGCGTATATATTATATACGCCCGGCAAATGCTCAGCAATAATGGTCGAGCGTATATAATATATATGCCTGACAAATCCATGGTTAAAATGGTCGGGCGTATATATTATATAGGCTTGGCAAAATGTTTTAGATTTGTGCCTTGGTGTATATAATATATACGCCCGCTATAATTTGGGCTCAGCGGGCTCTTTATAACCCGAGCCTGGTCCCCCCTTGTCCCCTCCTCCACCTTGGTTTGGCCTTTTTGCCCCTGCTTTCATTTTTTTCTTCCCTTTCTTTTTCCTGTGGGTCCATCATCATACATTGACCAATTTTATAAAGAACATCTTTGTACGTCGATGGACCCGCCTTCGGAAAGGGGCCTAAGCTTTTATACGGGGGCTGGTATACTTCCCTGTTTGGACCCGGGGCCCAGTTTTTTGCAAAAATGGCATGATAGTTTGGCTGAGAGCGAGCTTGCTATTCTGAATTGCCTCGGGTTGTCCCGCCTTTCCTCTCTCCTTGCTATCCCTCTGTCGCCCAACCTGCTGCAGGCGGCTTTGGCGTCGTGGGACCATAGGGCCCATGTCTTTAGATTTGGGCCTAGAGAGCTGACCCCAACCTTGGAAGAGCTGCTCTCTATTACTGGCTTGAAGATGCATCGAGGCCTTGCAAAAGTACTGCCCAAACCGAGGTATGCAAAGGCGGTCCACGCGGTTCTCAGTTTAAAAAAGGGTGGGTATGAGAAATGTTTTGCCGGAGGGCCCACCGGGTGTTCAGTGAAATTCCTGAGCGAACTGTTTGGCGACTCGAGTCTCCGAAAGTTGCCCATTCGAGACCCCTTCAATGTAAAGGCCTTCGCCCTTTATTTGCTGTCGAAAGTTCTCTTCTTTACTGGGGGCGAGACATTTTCCCTTGGGCTGTGCGATGTCTTAAATGAGTTGGAGGGAGGCCGCTCATTGGGGCATCTAGTCTTGGCTGAGATGTATCGGGGCCTGGATGCCTCGGCCTCGGACCGGGTTTGTATTCTCAGCAGGAGCCCGCTCCTCGTTCAGATTTGTCTAGGAGAGCATTTGGCTATCATGGGGCCTGTGCCAAGATTGTGCTGGATAAGAGGGGACGTGGCTCAGGGCTTTCTGATCTGGTGCTCAAGATTGCCTCATGGGAGCGCCGAGGAGTTGAGTACGTGGCTATCAGATGCGAAGCTGATTTGGCAGCTTCCCTGGTTGGACGGTACCTTCCCGATTGTCCGCTCTCGAGATTGTGAGGGTATCACCCTATTGGGGTTGACCGGTAGCACATATTATTTCCCATCTCAGGTGCTTCGTCAGTTTGGGTATGCTCAACACGTGCCATGCTCTGTGAGGCCACCTTTGTGCTCTCTGATATTTTCTCGAGGTTCTCTCAATGATCTCGACCACATAGCCGCCCTTTGGGAGACCCGCCAATCAGCGCACATGTGCAGCTTAGTTCAGGGGGATGTCGTATCTCCTGATTACGAGGTTTGGCTGGTATCTGAGGAATTACCTACTCCTAGCCCAGTTTTGGTAGATGTGATAGAGACAGGGCCTTGGCCATGTAAGGAAGTGATGCTTCGGACCAGGATCGAGTCTCTTTCTATAGAGTGGTTGGCTTTGACTGGGGCTTTGGAGAAAGAAAGGGGCAGAGCGGAGATTGCAGAAATGAGAGCTGCCACAGCCGAGAGTGAGGTTCTTCGGTTGACTGGGCTTTTGACTGAGTCTCGCAGTGCAGCTGAAGCTTCATAGAGACGACAGAAGAGTCTCCATGGTAGGTGGATGTCTGATCAAAATGCCCGCGAGGACTCTCTGCTTGCAGAGATTAGCGCTTTGAAGCGTGCTCCCTGCCCTTGACCTGTTGCTGCACATATCATAGATCATATACGGAGGGGAGGAATGCCCCTAACAGAGATCTCTTTTTGGGTTATTTTTCTTTTTTGTTTGTCATATATATACAGATATATATATATTTTTTTGATTTTTTATCTGTAAAGAAAGCAGCAAAATAGAAAGTGTGTCACGTCGTTATCTTTTTAGGACGTGACACTCAGCACGTAATACTGTAAGAAATGGAATGAAATCTATACATACATATATTTTTTTGTTTTTTGACTTTTCTTTTGTACGTTTCGCAGTGTAAGGCTTTTTATGGAGATTTTCTCTTCCATAAAGTGGAGTTTTTTATGGGAAAGGGAAATCTATTATCTTTTTTAAAATTTTCTCCTCCACAGTGTGGGGCTTTTTATGGGAAAGGGAAATCTATTTTCTTTTTTGAAATTTTCTCCTCCACAGTGTAGGGCTTTTTATGGGAAAGGGAAATCTATTATTTTTTTTTTTTAAATTTTCTCCTCCACAGTGTGGGGCTTTTCATGGGAAAGGGAAATCTATTATCTTTTTGAAATTTTCTCCTCCACAGTGTGGGGCTTTTTATGGGAAAGGAAAATCTATTATCTTTTTTGCAATTTTCTCCTCCACAGTGTGGGGCTTTTTATGGGAAAGGGAAATCTATTATCTTTTTTGAAATTTTCTCCTCCACAGTGTGGGGCTTTTTATGGGAAAGGAAAATCTATTAGTTTTTTATCTTTTTTTTTGAAATTTTCTCCTCCACAGTGTGGGGCTTTTTATGGGAAAGGGAAATCTATTATTTTATTTGGATCTTTTGTGATGCCGGTAATTACAAGGCCAAACCAGTGGGTCCTTTTTTGAGTATAGTCGAACCCTGTTCATGAGATACAGGTTTTTCCTTTAAACGTGGGAAGGTCAGCTTCCCAGGGATTGGTCTAGTCTTCTGTCTTTTCTTTTGGTCATGCGTCAGACGCTGCGGTAGAGATGGCACACTTGATCAGGATCTGATCCAATTTTCACATGAGTGGCCCATCAAAAAAAGGGGGGAAAGGGGCTCAAGGGGTTTAAACTGAAATGGGCGGGCCAGAACAGGTCTTCTCCTAATCTCTCTTTTCTTGACATTTTTGCTTATAGCGCCCAAGACCGGTTTTCGCCATACCCGTCATCCCTGTTTTTACTCAGAGCGCCTTCGGTTTTCACTACATCCATGGGTTCTTTCTTACCCTGTGCCCTTTTCGTGTTTTCACCGTCCGCGTGAGTTCATTGCTTACCGGTGCCCTTCGGGTTTTCACCATGTCCCATCTTGCTTTGAACTTCAATTTTCTTCTCTTCTTTTTTTTTTTCTTTTTTTTTTTTAGAACTAGAAGGCCACGACATGGACGTCGATTCCGTCATAGCCGGCTAAATGAAGTTTTGTGTCGTTTGTTAACTCAGCTTGTTCTGATGCAGTAGATGTTATGACCGCTTGTGGACCTTAAAGAGGGCTTTCTTCCGGGTTGTAATGTGGCTGGGGTTCAATCAGGTTAGGTTTTTCTAGGAATTTGGATCTAAGTTTTGAGTGAATTTCAGATTGGGTGACTCCTCTTTCTTTCCAAAGGCTTTTTATGCCCCAGTCATTTCTTTTTTCTTGGTCCCCCTTTTTCTTCTCTTTTTTTTTTTTCTCTTTTTTCTTTTGGGGGGGGTTTTGCTTTCCTCTTCTTCTTTCTTTTTTTTCTTCTTCTTCTTTTTTTTGGCTTGGGTTTTCCCTCTTTTCTCTTTTCTCTTTTTCAGGAATTTTGGGAAGGGTATATGAAAGAAATGGTTATTGGCTCGACGTGTGTAGCAAAAAGGGTGAAGCTTTTCAGGGAATGTTTCTTTTGGGCTACTTATCTTTGAAATGATGGCCTCTTCTACGGGGTTCGTAAGCGGTCACGCATCTACTTTTATCAAAGCTCACCTTGTCTCAAGTCCTATGAGTAGAACTTACGGAGGTATCCAGCGTTGATGGGCTTGGGAAAGTAGTCTCCGTCCATGGTGGTGAGGCGAACAGCGTATCCTGGCAAAACCTCTCGGACGACATAGGGTCCTTCCCAATTCGGGTTAAACTTCCCTCTCGGATCGGCGTGGAGAGACGGGAAAATTTTCTTCAGTACAGTGTTTCCTACCTTCAGATCTCGACTGCAGACATGCTTATTGTAAGCATGTGCAATTCTCCTCTGATAGACCTGAGTGTGGCATAAGGCTAGGAGTCTCTTCTCGTCAATTAAATCCAATTGTTCAAAGCGGGCTCTTTCCCTCTCAACTTCGGGTAGATGGGATTCAGCAGGTAACGGTAGCACGGCCTTCCCATACACAAGGGAGAATGGCCCCCTGTAGCCGTACGGATAGACGTTCTATAGGCCCAAAGTGTGAAGGGTAACTGCTCACTCCAATCTCTGTAAGTAACTACCATCTTCTCCAAGATGCAGATAAGAGTTTTGTTGGCTGCCTCTACAGCTCCATTCGTCTGTGGCCTGTATGGGGATGATCGATGATGCTTGATCTGGAAATACTCACACAAGGCCCGGATGCCCCTATTAGCAAAATTAGTGCCATTATCAGTGATGATATCTTTGGGTAGGCCGAATCTACAAATGATGTTGTTCTTGATGAATTTCTCGACATGACTGGCCTTAATGCTCGTATAGGAGGCTGCCTCTACCCATTTTGTGAAGTATTCCACAGCGATGAGGATGAACTAATGTCCATTGGAAGGCTTAGGATTGATCTTGTCGATGACGTCGAGACCCCAGGTGGTGAACGGCCAAGGAGTGGCCATGCTGTGCAAGTGAATGGCCGGAGCATGTATTAGACTGGAGTGCTCTTGGCATTTGTAGCACTTCTACACGTGCTTGCAGCAATCGATCTCCAAAGTGGTCCAAAAGTATCCTTGCCTTAGAATTTTCTTCACAAGCATGTGCCACTGAATTGTGCCCCGCAGACTCCTTCATGGATCTCCTTCATGATCTTAACCGCTTCCTTCTAGGTTAGGCATCGGAGCAGAATATTGTCGTGAGACCGTCTATACAGGAGATCGCCGCAGATGACGTAGTTTGTTGCCAATCGCTGGATGGTGCGTTTGTCTACCTTTGATGTTCCTTCTGGGATAGTTTGGGTCTCGAGGAAATTCTTGATGTCTGAGAACCAAGGTGGTTCATCATCTTCCTCTGTAGGTCCCTCGATCAGGTGACAGAAAGCTGGCTCATTCCTCTGCTCTATCATGATCGACTTCATCACAACTCCATATGGAATCTCCACCATAGAGGCCAGGGTAGCCAGGGCGTCAGGAAACCGATTCCTTACTCGTGGTACATAGGAGAAGGTGACCTCCTCAAAGCAAGTTATCAGATCCTCCAGATGTTCATGGTATGGGATCAGTTTCTCATCCTTGGTCTTCCAATCTTCGTTAGTCTGGCATACAATTAACTGCGAATCTCCAAAGACCCTAAGGTGAGATATATTTAGATCAAGAGCCCCCTGTAAACCAGCTGTACAGGCCTCATACTCAGCCATATTGTTGGTGCATGGGAAGTTCAATTTGATTGAGATGGGTATATGAGATCCTCTTGGCGAGATAAGAATGGCGCCAACTCCTTGGCCCTCAATATGCGATGCTCCATTAAAGTGCATTACCCATGACTCCTCTGTTTCCTCCTCAGATCCTCGCTACCATGAATGTAATGTCCTCATTGGGGAATTCGGTCCTTAGAGGCTCATAGTCCGGCAAAGGGTTCTCAGCAACATGATCAGCGAGTGCCTGCCCCTTGATTGACTTTTGGGTGACATAAGTAATGTCAAATTCAGATAGGAGTAGTTGCCATCGTGCAGTTCGGCCAGTGAGTGCAGGTTTCTCGAATAGGTACTTTAGTTTATCCATCTGTGCTAGAAGTAGGATGGCTTGGGATAACAGGTAGTGTCGAAGTCTTTGAGTAGCCCAAACGAGGGCTAAGCATGCTTTCTCCAGATGAGAATAGCGCGTCTCATAATCAGTGAATTTCTTTCTTAGATAATAGATGACCTGCTCTCTTCTTTCGATCTCATCATGCTGTCCTAACACACAGCCCATGGAAAACTCTGTCGTTGATAGATACATTATCAGGGGTCTATCAGGTACGGGAGGTACCAATACCAGAGGTTTTAGGAGGTAACCTTTAATCTTGTCGAATGCAGCTTGGCAGTCATCATTCCATTCAATCGGTGAGTCCTTTCTTAGTAATTTGAAGATTGGTGCGCATATCGGAGTTAACTGTGCGATGAATTGACTAATGTATTAGATTCTGCCTAAAAAGCCTCTGACTTCCTTCTCTGTAGACGATGGTGGCATTTCAGTGATGGCCTTGATCTTGGTCGGATCGACCTCGATCCCTCTCCTGCTGACAATAAAGCCCAACAACTTTCCTGACATAGCGCCGAAGGCGCCCTTCTGGGGGTTCAACCATAACCTATACTTTCTCAACCTCTCAAATAGCTTCTGAAGGTTTATCAAGTGGTCCTCTCTTTTTGGTGATTTGGAAATCATGTCGTCGACATACACTTCGATCTCTCGGTGCATCATGTCATGGAACGGGGCCGTCATTGCTCGTTGATAGGATGCCCTAGCATTCCTCAGCCCGAATGGCATTACTTTGTAGTAGAAGGTTCTCCAGGGGGTAATGAATATGTCTTTTTGCGATCAACCTCTGCCATCTTTATCTTATTGTATCCTGAAAATCCATCCATGAACGAGAGCATTCCATGCTTTGCAGTGTTATCGACCAGGATATCGATGTGGGGTAGCGGAAAGTCGTCCTTAGGACTTGCCTTGTTGAGATTGCGAAAATCAATGCACATTCGAACCTTTCCATCCTTCTTCAGTACGGGGACGATATTAGCTAGCAATTGGGGGTACTTGGATACCATGAGAAACTCGGTGTCATACTATTTAATGACCTCGTCCTTTACCTTCAAGATCCATTCGGGTCAGAGGCATTTCAGCTTCTGTTTAACTGGCTTAACATCGGGATAGAGTGGCAACTCATGCTCAACCAGATCGGTATCCAAACTAGGCATGTCTTCATACGACCATGCGAAGACGTCTTGGTATGACCGAAGGAAGTCTATCATACCTTTCCTCTCCGTAGGGGATAGCGATGTTCCGATTTTGGTGATTCTGGGGGACTCTTTGGTGCCCAAGTTGACATCTTCCGACTCTTTGACGATTGGGGTAGGGCCATGCTCAAAATCGGTAAATTGTTTGAGGAGCTCATTGGGGAGCTCGCCAGTTTAACCTTCCTCATCCAGACTCGTGACTCCTACCTCTTCTTGTATTTCTACAGGAAAGGGGTAGGCTTCACGTGGGACGGGTATCATGACATCAACTTCAATTTTATTGGGAATTTTAAAGGACAATATTTTTGGAATTGGTATTTTTTCTATTTTTATGGTCTTTTGCATTTTTTCGGAGGTCAGCCCCTGGCGAGGTGGATCTCTATATATACAAGGTAGAGTGGTCTAGAGGCTAACCTCACTTTTTACGGGTTGTTTTTTTTTTAGGGAGTCAGTGCCGTTTTCACGGTATTTGGCGGCTCCCAGGAGTTGGGGCAAGGATGCCCAGTTACTCACCTATGAGGCTTGGCCTTTACCTCTTTGATTGGGAGTGGCATCAGTAGGCTCTTGCAGTTCCTCCCTCAACATATTTACAGAGGGATCCTCTGGGACCCTGTCCTCTATGGTTAGGCTGGGCCAAGAGTGGCTGGTGCTGGAGTGATGGGTAGATCGGGGAACTTCTTCCTCAAATAAGGAAAGGGCGGCTAAGTCCATTTCAAAGTCTGGGGGGATGATGTAGGGATTGGTGGGGTGGATTGAAGTAGGCTTATGTGGGATGACCCTCGTCTCCCCATTTAGATCAATTTTTACTACCCCGGCGCTCACAAGGGTTTCACGGATGTGGGGGCGAGCGTGAGGTTCCTCTTCCAAGATGATTCCTCTGGCCTTGGCGACTGCTGCAGCTCTCATCTTTTCCTTGGCCTCTCTAACTTCCTCTTCTCTGGGCCTGTAGCCTAAGCCAAATTTAGTTTGTTGCCCCTTGGCCTTGACGGGGTCTCTTCTTCCTTAGAGGCGTGGGCCCAGTCCTTTCCCTTTTCGATGGCCCCATCTGTGGAGCATGAACACAGCTGCATCCATTCCTCCTCCAATTTTATTCGGGGTCTTTTCAGTTGGTCGGAGGGAGACGGGTGAGAAGTCATACTCGAATCGGTGAAGATCGGCATCCTCTGTTGTGTGCAGTATGTTCAGCACTTTCGGATTCTCAATGTGCAGAGTGCTTCTCTCCCTGTCTTCTCTGCTCTCGCCCAAGATGGTGACAATTTTTCCTTCCTAGATGAATCAGAGCTTTTGGTGCAGAGTAGATGGTATTGCTCCGAGCTTATGTATCCATGGCCGGACCAACAGCAGATTGAAAGTAGACTTGATGTCCATCACCTGAAAGGGGGTGGTGAAGGTTTGCGGCCCGAGGATGAGGTTGAGGTCTACTTCTCCTATGATTTCTCTTCTGGTGTTGTCGAATCCCCAGGCGCTTGATATGGATGACCGGAAGGTGTCGGGGTTCGCCCCAATTTTGTTTTTCGTCCTTAGAGGGCATACGTTCAGTGTCGACCCGTTGTCGATTAGGACCAATGGCACTACCAAGTTTCCTACTTCCACTATTATATTCAAGGGCTTAGAGTGGTCATTCCCCTCGATTGGTAGGTTTGCATCAGTGAAGGAGATGGCATTTGGGGCCAACACCTGCCCAATTATTTCTCCTTCTTCATTTGGAGTTACGTGGGTGGAGACATGTGCGTCCTTGAGTGCTCCCATTAGGGCTTGGAAGTGGAGCGGGGACATGATTAACAAATCCCACACCTTAATATGTGCGGTTTTTCTCTTGAGCTGCGTCTCTAGTATGTGCTCTCTGGCCATTTCTTCAAAGGGATTTCCTGCGGCCTGTTCTTTCTTCTTCTCTTCTCCTCTAACGGCCCCTGATGCTTTCGACTGTGTAGAAATCTGGCCTGACCAGGTAACAAATTCAATAGCCTCCTCTTGGTTGCACCCAACATTCATGTCTGTCTGTTCATAGCTTAATGTCACTTGATGCAGGTCATAGGCAGGTTTCGGGATAAGGAAAGGACTGCATGGTAATTCTGGGGAGGATTGGGTTGGACAGGTTAGTTTCTCGGGTCCTACCAAGTTGACTCCAGTGGGGGGCAGAATGGTAGTGGTGGGAATTGGCAGGTTTGAATTTGTGGGTGCAGGGGGGATTGTACAAGTATTGCCTAGGCTTGGTAAGACCAGTGGTGATTGGGAGCAGGTGAGAAGGGGATTGGGTGAGGGGTTGCTTGCTTGGGTGGCGGTGGAGTTGGGTTGGGGCCAAAATAACGAAGGGATGGCGGGAGTGTGACTGGATGGAGGAATGGGGAGACATCTGAGGACCGGGGTGATAGGGATATGAAGGGTTTGTATATGGGGTGGCATGGTGGGATGATGATGGATTCGTATGGTAAATTAGGGATGATGGAGTGGTGCATGGAGCGGGATGATTGGGACATGGCAGGGTAGTGGGTGAAATAGGGGGATATGAAGGGTTTGTGGCATGGTGGGATGATGGTGGGTTTGTGGATGAATTGGGATAAATTGGGGGGGATGGTGAGGAGGGGTGGGGTAAATTGGGTGGAGGGGTTTGAAGGTGTGTATGGAATGGGGTAACTTGGGGATGACGGAGTAGTGTATTGGGTGGAGAGATTTGAGGGTGTGTATGGGGTAGGATAATACGGGGATGGCGGAGTTGTGTATGGTGTGGGTTGATTTGGGTGTGACGGAGGGATGTATGAGGTAAATTGGGCGTGGGGTGGATATGCGTATGATTGTAGCGGGGCTGTGCCCATTTGGATTTGGTAGGCGGGAGCAGGGGTGGACAAATATTGCCCTAATTTTAAGGGCTCCTCTTGGTATGACGATTTTGTTAAGACCTGAAAAGTACCACTTTTCACCCCTTAACTTAACCTTTAATTAGACCCATAAACACCTCATAAGTTCTTGTAAAGTGAATCCCGCTAAATATTTGCACGAAGTCCTCAAGGATGACCTATGAATCCAGACCTGAAATGAGTCTCGCGCAGCTAACCCAAGCTTTAGAGGATTCAAGAGAAATATGCCTCGTGCAGTCCAACTGAGCATCCCAAGACTCTATAAGAACTTCTCGCGTAGATGATTGACTGAAGAGCTTCAGAAGCACAAACTTACGCAGCTCTTGCGAAGCTCAAGAGTAGAACACATTGCACAGTCTCGCGCAGTTCAAAGTAGACCTCTCTCAACCTCGCGCAGTTCGCTCAGAATGGCTGAGAAGAGAGAGCTTCAGAAGACTCCTCATGCAGTTGTCGCGTAGTCGCCGCAGGATGTAATTATCAGAAGAGAACTCCTCGCGCACTTCTCGCGCCATTCAAGAAGAAAGCATCCTTGCGAAGGCAAAGCCATCCTCGCAAAGATCAATTAAGACATGGAACCTCGTGCAGTTCAGAACTCATCAAAGCCTCACGAGGTAACTTACGAAGTCCAGTAAAGAGAAGTGCTCGTGAAGTTCTTGCACTGTTCAAATTCACTCTAGCGAAGATCAGCCCAGCGAAGACCGAGCAACCTCGCGACTGCTTGAACTCCAACCCTGCGACATCTGAGGCTTTGATGTCTACTCAACCTCGCGACTGCCTGAAGAGTAAACCATGCCAACCTCGCGACGGTTGAAGTTTCAATATCAAATCATCCTAGCGAAGAGCAAAAGCTACCACGCGACAAGTCTGGGAAACAATGGCTACCTAGCGAAGCTCTGAACCTCAAACTTCCATCTCTTCAGCAGAAGACCTTCTGGGAATTTCCAGTGATTAGGGCATGCACTCCCACGCTCAAATCTCTGTGCATGCACCCCAAGGCATCGAAGGATCACTATTCGGCCACATGGCATCATTAAAATTAGGGTTTCCTAACCCTAATGCGCCGCCACACCACTGCTATAAAAACCCATACTTAGCTTAGGTTTAAGGGGGGCTTGGACCATCTTTTCTTTCTACATCCTGAAATAGCTGGGAATACATCTCATTTCTTGGAGACTTAATCTGAGATCGTTTTGCTTTTCTTTTTATAGCTGTAAGTAGTTTTCTTTTTCTTTTTTCCTTCACTCCATAGTCCAGCACTTGCTGGCTATGTCTTTGTATGCTTTTTGAACTAGGTCAATGGAAGTTTTGTAATAGGATTTGTACTCTGTAGGATTTGTGTTTGAATGTGAGATGCTCTGTGCAAGGCTGCTGCCTTGTGATCCGCCATTGCTTTGGCTGTGTTTCAAAGCAATGGAGGAATAATTCTAAGGGCCATTCAGATCCAGTGACCTGTGTGTCTAGGCTATCATGGTCCTATACAGTCTTAGCCCCACCACAGGACCCACTAGATCTGAAATCTCCATGGGAGCTTGAGCTGGTAGCCTGGTGACCATGGTGGTGGGAGCGATATTCTTGCTTTGTCTTGGGCTCCGTGAGGAGGACAGCCTCTGGGATAGTCTGTGACCATTTGAGTGGATAGGTTATAGCCTTCGGGTGATTCTAATCCACCAATCCAAGATGGATCTTTCTTCTTTACACCTGAGCTTGTAGAAGCCTGGTGGGAGATTGTACGGAGGTAAACTCCCCTATATTTGTATAGATCCGCCATCAGATATTGAATATGATCTGGTTATAGAGATTGTAGGCTTGTGACTGGACCATTATAGCCTCACTCAAGCAATGGACAGCTTGATCGAAGGTTGTACTCAATCTCTTATTGGTTCTATGTGTCTGGGCTATCATGGTCCTATACAGCCTTAGCCCCACACATAGAGCTTTAGAGGTTGAGGTTTCCTATGGATTCTTGAGCTGGTAGCCTGGATGAAATAGTGCCTACAATGATTAATTTGTTTTTTTTTTACCCATCCCTGGATTATGGTTCCCCTATGGGATAGTCTGTGACCATTTGAGTGGACAGGTTATAACCTTAAGGGATTGAATCATGGCAGAGAGATGGGTTGGATCCTTCCTCCCCAGTGGTGATAACGTAGCCATTAGATAGGATTTCTATAACATCAGATCTGAATCTGAGTTACAAAGCTCCTCTGATCTAGGCTCAATAACTTACTTCTCACCCTTTTATATTTATTTTCCACACTCCATCCATCCTCTCACCCCTTTTTGTAGTGTAGACATTAATACCTAGAATAAGTGACCTTAAACTCCCCTCCTTTTTGGGACTGCCAGATCTGTAGTCAGATCTGGAGGGACTACAAGTGATGGCTCCTTTGGAGCTGTAGATCACCTTTCCCTGTGGGACAAACTCTTACTTATCAAAACTTGCCACAATGGACCCTGTATCTTGCAGGTCTAGGATTTCTTAGTTGTGCTGATTACATCCCCTGTTTTACTCTTTCTTTGATTTTTAAATTACTTTTACCACCAACCAATAAAGCAAGCACAAGTTTTGCCTTGCCGGGGAAAGATGATCTATTAGTAGACCCTTAGCTTTTGTATTCTTAGTATTCTTTGCAAATGTGAATAATTGATACTGCTGATATAATTTTGAACCTTTCTTACAGATCTAGACAGTAGCAGTGAAGGACAAATGGACTGTAATTGGAGCTTAGCTACCTCTGTTTGCAAATCCTCTAACTTTTAGAACTCTGTCTATCTTTCTTCAAAATTCTCTAGCAGTATCTAGGATAGTTGTAAATGTATTCTTTGAATAGCTATAAATTAGTTAGATAAATTTGTTAATTGTAAAGTTATTCATTTGCAATGTGCCTGCAAGAAGCTCTCCTTGCTGTTGGTGTGCTTGTATGCTAGGGAGGAGATCTCTCAGCCCTACTTTAGAGCCTCTTAACCCTGAGCTAGAAAGGAGAAGGAGACTTAGAAGAGACAGGCACACCACAGGAGAGCCCCCAAGTGAAGCTGTGACAGCAAATATGGGTGAAGAACAACCCAGAAATCTCAAGGAGTTGAATGCTCTGGATGACTATAACTCTCCTTTTAGCATTCAATTCCCTGATGTTCAGGGGAATTATGAAATAAAAACTTCAATCATCCAGATGCTGCCCTCTTTCCATGGGCTTAGCAAGGAGGACCCTTACAAGCATATTGACCAGTTCTTGGCCTTGTGCACCACTTTTAATATCACTGGTTTGGGACCTGAGGCTACTAGGCTCAGACTCTTTCCCTTCTCTCTGAAGGATAAGGCCAGTACCTGGTTGACCACTCTTCCCAACAATAGCATTGCTTCATGGATAGACCTGCAAACCAAGTTCCTGACCAAGTTCTTCCCTGAGACCAAAACTAGCTAGTTGAGGAAAGAGATTCTTGCTTTTGCTCAATCCCCAACTGAGGATTTTAACCAGTCCTGGGATAGGTTTGAAGAATTGCTCAAACAATGCCCCCACCACAAGATCCCAGAGTGGCAGCTTGTACAAAGCTTCTACAATGGGATTGATGAGAAAAATAGAGATATGGTCGATGCCTCTTGTGGTGGATCCTACATGCACAAGACTGTTGAGGAGGCATGGGAATTGTTTGAGGTGATTAGTGAGAGTGCTTTTCAAAAGCCATCCCTGGCAAGAACTGGTCAGGAAACTGAGTCAAAGGTGGGACCTGCTGCTGGATCAAGAGGAAAAGTTTATGAGGTGTCTGGGAACAATGACCTGCAGTTGCAGATGGCAAACCTCTCTATGAAGTTTGACAAATTACTGACTGTGATGCAACCTAGAAGGGCTGCTCATGTGGCGAAGGCATGTCTGATATGCCAGTCCCCACAGCACACAGTGGAGGAATGTCCATCTGCAGGGCAATTTCCTGAATTAGTTTTGGAACATGCTGCTGCTGCTCAATCTTATGGCTAGCAACAATCTGGGGGCTACAGCAGACAACCATATGGATACCAGCACCAAAATGCTGGTTACCAATGGAGAGACCACCCAAATATGAGGTGGAGATAAAACAACTACATGCAGCCCCAGCAGATGTTGGCCTTACCACAAAGACCACAGCAGTAGTTCAATCAAGGGAATGTCCCTAGGTCTAACTTTCAGCACCATCAGCAGTCCCATCAGCAACAAAATCAATTGGTCGTACCCCCATCTCAACCTAGAAATACTTCTTTCGAGGACTAGGTCTTGACCACACTGCAAAACCTAGGTTCCTTGGCTCAGACTGTGAATTCTCATGGTCAGAGCATCAAGAAGATGGAAGAGCAGATTGGCCAACTAGCGAATACCTTAGCAAAAACAAAAGAGGGAAGGTTGCCCAGTCAACCAGTGGTTAACCCCAAGGGCCAATTATTGATTGGTGAAGGATCCTCAAACCCTGAAGGGGATCTTTCATTGAATTGATGTTAAGAACTGTGCACAACTGTGCACCTTTGTATGATATGTACTTTACAGTTTAGAGGAATTTGTAGTGATCTTGTTGGAGTCTGAGTTTAGTGGTTGAATGCCTACTTTTATTCCTGTTCCCTTTGTTGAAAATTTCAAGTGCTTGAATGATGATGGTGTTGTTTTAATGTTTTTCAAGATGTGCGAATTTAATGCTTTGAGAATATGGGAATTTTAGAATGTCTTATAATGCTTATGGGTGTCCCTCGAAGAGAGCCTGTGAGAGAAACCACCCATAAAACATAGGTCAAAAGGCTGCCTAGTGGGTGTGTGATTTCTGAGTCTGTTTAAGCCATCGCGAGGTTCTAAAAAAAAAAAATATTAGTTTGGTTTCCTCTCGCGCAGTTCAGATATAATTGTGTGGGCTTCCTCGCACAGTTTAAATGAACATCCAATCTCGCGACCCATTCTTATCCGGTGATATATTTTGAAGCCTTGAGCCTCGCGATATTTAAAATCCAATCCCGCGCAGTGTTTCTTTACTGCTTTCTCTTTCCTCTCCTGCCAGCGAAACCCTAGCTCCCACTCCTCTCAATCTCTCTCCTCCAGCATCCTGTCTATAGTTCATCACTCACTTTGAAATTTTGGCATTTTGTTCTCAAAGCTTCCATGAACAGTTGCCCCCTGCTAGGAGCTCCTGCTGTCTACCATGCATCAAATTGAACAGAACCCTAACTTTTAGGGTAAGACTCGGCTCTTGATTGTTTTCTTTCAAAATTTCAACTACACACTCGCCAAGGAGAATCTTAATGGCTCCTAAAAGTGCACCTGTGAAGAGAGCCAGGGACCAGGCTCCCGTGGAGCCGACCCCTAAGAAAGCCAAGTCCTCTACGGCACAACAAAAAGGGAAGGTGGTTCCTGAGGTCACTGCAAAAATGCCTGACTACTCTACACCCTCTGAGCTCCTCATTTCCATTCCTTTAGAGCCTGAAGCCATTTTTTATGTATCTTTCTTTGAATCTGAGCCATTGTCAGCACCTGCCATTGAGTTCTTGCTCAAGGCTGGTTTGTTCCCCTTGATGCAAATGATTCCTGCACTAGCCTATCCTAGGTTAGTGCAACTCTTTTACCAGACACACATGGGCAGCTAGGCCTCCGTGTGTTAGTTGACAATTTTGAGATGCTGCTTAGCCCAGCGTTGATTGCTGAAGTCATGGGCATCCCTGCCATTTTTTATCCCAACTGCGGTTATGGTGCCCCTGTGAGTGCCCCCCTTGATACCATTGCCCAGGCCCTTACCAGAGGTTTGAAGGCCACAGGGGACTCCATCAGAAGAAGAGATTTGGATCTCAAACTGTTGTTCATCGATCAAGTGCTGAGGAAGAATATCTATTGCTCCGACCATCAGTAAGAGAGGACACCAATTGCTGATGCTCTCTATTCCTTCTCTCTGGGCCATGGATTTAATGTTGCATGGTTGATTTTTGAGGCCATAAAAGATATGATGGTGAAGCTTGGGCTGCAAAAGAAGATCCACACTCTCCCCTATGGAAGACTCATCACCAAATTACTTCTGAGGGGAGGGTACAAGATACCAGTGGGGGAGTTATCTGCTGACCTCACTCCCACCACTTTTGCCAAAAGACAATGGGGGATCAGCAGAAGTCTGATGGATCCCCAGAAGAAGAAGAAGAAGGCTGAAGCTCAGGTTATTTCTGAGCAGAGAGAGGGAACTGCTGTGACAAAGGCCACCCCTGCCCCAAAAAGAAGGCTAAAGCCCTTGCTCCAAAGAAGGTGGTGCAAGCTTCTGTCACCTCTGCTTCTGCAGCAATACCTCCATCCACCACACTTGCCTCTCCATTAGTTTCTTTGCCTATTCCATCTCTCCCTTTCCCTCTTTTATCTCCCTTTTCCATTCCACCTCCCACTGTGATTCGTTCCTCGGTGGAAAGTGTTGAACCCCATGACAACACTCCCCCTTCACCCACCTTACCTCAATACACAGCCCCAGTATCTCCAACATCATCTGACCTCAACCCTGACAGCCCTCCCTTAATAACATACCTTAAAAAGAAAACCTCTCACACAACCCCTGCCTTATCTTTACCTACTTCCACCTCCCCTGTCATTCCCACGGACACACCCCATATTGACCAACCCTTAGTCCAACCCCTCCCAACTACATCTTCACTCCAAGATCTTGACTTTAACCTAGCCACCACTTCAGAGTATCAGGCCTTCATGACTCCCTTGCTTGATACCTTGCCCACCCATGACATCCCTCTCCCAGATTCCCCACTCCCTTCACCACATCATTCACCAGACCTTTCATCTTCTCCCCCTACAACATTCCATCATGCTCCCACTTCCCCTTTCCAACCTGTTCCCTCCTCTTCTCATACTCCACCCCACCCAATCTCAGATACCCTTACCCATATCCTTTCCCTCATACATGACATTCAGACCCAGCTATCCACCACAACACAAACCGAAGTCCAAATGCAGACTGACATCACCAACATACAATCCACCCTTCAAACATTGACAAACCCACCCATCTCTACACAACCTCCTACCACCCCATTGATCCAACCACCTTCCACCTCTGATTCCACAGTTCCACCAGACCTCACCCAATTTGACATAACTACACCCTTCACCCTCCAAGACACCATACCCCACCACTCCTTCCCCACTCTACCTATCATTCCCCCACTAATATTACCTCTACCACAATTTACCAACACTTCTATCCAAACAGACCCCATTCCCTTCCCATCCACCTTTCCCATTCAACCCCACCTATTTGCAACCCCACCACTTCCATTTCGACCCTTCACCATTCCATTCTTCCCTTCCCCAGAACCATCCACATCCACTGACCTTCCTTCATTTCACTTTCCACCCATACCTTCCATTCCACCTCTTCTCCCACCCCCTCCTCAATTCACTGACCATTCAACACAGACTACCCCAGCCACTTCCACTCCTCTCGACTTCCTTACTATAGCCCCCACTTTTCTCCCCCAGGATCAATCACCTTCTACTTCTTCCACTCTATTTCTACCAATCTTACCCAGACACTCCTATTACACCCCTCCCTACTTCACCCTCCTCCATGCCATGAGGGACAATGCCTATATCAAGAGGGATGTTCTTAATGGCATGGCCCAACTCTGACAAGCCATCAAATACCCCCTGCTGTAGAAAATGAGTGACTTGAAGCTTGCTCACAGTGAGCAGCTGAGAGATATTTCTAAGGAGTGGGAGGCAATTTTGGAGACACTCAATGCGAACAAGGCTGCGGCAACTTATTATAGAATGACTACGAAGATAGAAAAAGCTAATGCAGAAAGGGAGAAAAAGCAAGCCAGGTTGTTAGAAAGGAAATTGAACAATGCTCAGGAGATCAACAAACTCAGTAAGGAGCTTGTAGATACCAATCTCCTATGGGCTACCAAGAAAATTGAGATTTTAGAACAGAGGGTTGCCTTCCTACTATCCCAACCAATTCAGGCCACCCCTCTCGCCACAGCACCCTCTTTGGCCCCATCCTCTTCCACACAACCAGGCCCATCTTCTTTCACTCCCCCTGCCCCTACACCTACACAACCTGTTCCCTCACCTCCTACAGCCCCAACTCTGGTACCTCCTCCTGCTCCTACTCAAGTCCTTACTCCAGCTCCTGCTCCTATCTTAGTGCCTCCCCCTGTTCCCTCTCCTGCCCCCAAAAGAAAACGGACTCCTTCCAAGAAACCTCCCACTTCCAAAAGAGCCACTGCAGCCCAAAAAGGAAAAAGGCCAGCCCCTCCATCCCCACCTCCAAAGGTCACCAGAGCTTCTACTCAGGATGATCCCCATGGTCGCCTACTTTCCAAAGAAGAATGCAGACAGGCTGCTGCTGCCCTTGGATTGGATCCCACTGAGCTTTTTCCTTCTGACTGGACTTTATTCTGCACCACACAGCGGATCCAGTGCAGACTCATTCTGCTCCTTCATCAAGCCCTGCTGAACAAACTTATCCTCAGCGAAGGAAGGTTGCTACCAAGAGGACAACTCCCCTAACTACCTCTTTGAAAATTGGAAAAGACAAATCTGCCTAGTCTGAGGAGGCACCACCAATAAGCCAGCTAGTGAAAGGGAAGAGCCCTGCCATTCCTGCAGCAAAAGAACAAGACAAATACTCTGTGGCTCCCCCTAAGCTTGCTAAAGGGAAAAGTCCTCCCCTGCCTCAGGTGAAAGCAAAAGATAAATCCCCTGTTGTCCCTCCTGAGCTAGCACAAGCCCAATCCCCTCTTATTCCCCCTCCGACTCAGCAAGGGCAAGCCTCCAAAGGGACAGGCTCCAAAGGTAAGGGCCCCAAAGGCAAATCTCCCACCAAACCCCCTGAGCCACCCACAGATAAATCTGTCGTGATCCCTCCGGAACCAAGGACCAGAAAAATGAGGGTCAGGGCACCATCCATACCCAAAACTATCGACCAAAGAAAGGAAGAGAGGGAACGAAAGAAAAAAGAGGAAGAGGCTTACCTTCAAGAGCATGCTAAGAAGATGGGTTGGGACAAGTTTTGATCCAGACTCTGATTAGATTGTACCTAGGATTTTTTCTGTTTTTGCACTCTTTTGCTTCTATTTTCTTCTAGTTTGTACACTTCTCATTTTTAATAGATTTTCCTCTTTTTTCACTACTATTTTGCTTTGTTTGTTGTGTGTTTTGGTCCATGTTATGTTCTCCTCTCTTTACCCTTAATAAATATGCTCCACAGACACCTTTGAATCGGTGAGGACACTGCTCCTCATAGGTTTGGGGGTGTGGCAGGCAGACCCTGCCTATGGAATAGTTAACCTAAGTGCAGCAGAGTCATCTAAGTAATATGGAAATAGATCTATGTTCACTTAAGAATCATGAAAATAAGAAATTTAAAATTTCTGCAAACTTTAGACATTATAAACTTTTAATATTCCACATTTCCATGATAATATCACCAAGGAAACTTACTTGTATAAGCACTTAGTGAATCATTAGAGAGAGAAAAAGGTGAGGACATACTTAAAAGTTTAAAGGAAGACCATAACCAGTGAGAATTGGGCCTATAAAATTTTTTCCATCCTTTGAGGAGTAACCAAGGCAATCTCTTCTAGTTCTAAGGACTGGCTGAGTCACTGTGCTCACTAGAAGTTAGGTAACTCCAAGTTGAAACAACTGACAGTACTCATGAGACTTAGGAAAGGATCAAGGCCTTCTCTTGGATAGTTTGAGCCTAAAAGGACCAACCCTAAGGCAACTGCCCTTATCCATGCCCCCCTTTGAGCTTTAAATCCTAAATTTCTTCAAAATACACCTGAGTACTTGAACCTGAACCTATGAACCTGCTTCAGCCTACCCTCACTCTGAGAATCAGAAGGTAAAGGAGAAAAGATTGGGAATGGACTAGCTATGGTCAACATTAAGTGAATGGAGAAGAAGCATCTCAAAAATTCTGGCAGTATGGTAACTAAGAACATGGTGGCATTTCTGAAAAGCAAAAACGAAAATAAAAAGAAGAAAATTCCATCAAAAATAATAATGAAGAGGAGTAAGGGAGGAGTCAAGACGAACTTTCATTGGAGAATCAAAATCAAGAAGAGAAACTGATCACTTCAAATCTAAAAATCTCAAAGAAGATGAAGGGAGCTGAATTCAAGAAGGTGAAGTCATGAATCACCTCTGTCACCTATTGATTTCTCAATTTGGAACCCCTTTTCAACCTTCCATTCTTTTTAACCCTACTCCATAAGCCACATTACAGCCCACTTAAAAGCCCTTGTGATCTAAAGTTGAGTGAGCTGTCATGTGAAGATAAAGAGTTATCCAATCTATGGTGAGGAACTGCCAATGATGTTAGCACTTAAGAACTCTGCCTATTCTCATGCTTACAGACCCATTTGGGGGATGTAACTGCTCTTGAGCCTGTGAGAAAATGAACCCCTCAATAAAACCTTTATGAGAGTATGCCCTGCAAAGTTTTTGGGTCTGAACTTGAATGCATTATGTATGACCTATAACCTAATTTCTGACCTGAGAATGGGCTCAGTGCTGGCACACACTTGTGCAGTTTTTTGTGGTTGTAAACTGATTGGAAGTGCTGTGCATTCATGAAAACTTTATGTTGTTCTGTGCAACCAATGGATTAAATATCTTCTCTGATTACTGATTCAAGAGTAAACTAAGTCTGCCCCTTGACTGCTCACTGGATGATATTGAACTTTTGTTAACTGTTTCATTGAAGAAGTTTGTGGGTGTCTTCACTGAAAACCCTCAGGAGACTTCACTCCTCCACTAGGGATCACCTAGGGGTTTAAAAGGATTGGTACATATGCTAAATGTATCCGTGCTCCCTACGAAAGTGGCATTTAATTTTTATAGTAGGTTTAATGTAGCTTTGCTAAGGGACTAGCAAATATTAGGTTTGAGGGTGTGTTAAGACCTAAAAAGTACCACTTTTCACCCCTTAACTTAACCTTTGATTAGACCCATAGCCACCTAATAAGTTCTTGTAAAGTGTTTTATGTAGGTAATAACCAGCAGTGAAATAAGGCCAGGAATCCTGCTAAGGAGCTGGTTTTTACACCAGAAGCTCCTCAGAAGGATGAACTCTGAATCTAGACCTGAAATGAGCCTTGCACAGCTGACCCAAGCTTTAGAGGATTCAGGAGAAATATGCCTCGCGCAGTCCAACTGAGCATCCCAAGACTCTACAAGAACTTCTCGCGCAGATGATTGACTGAAGAGCTTTAGAAGCAGAAACTCGCACAGCTCTCGCGAAGCTCAAGAGTAGAACACATCGTGCAATCTCATGCAGTTCAAAGCAGACCTCTCTCAACCTCACGCAGTTTGCTCAGAATGGCTGAGAAGAGAGAGCTTCAGAAGACTCCTCGCGTAGCTATCGCGCAGTCGCCTCGGGATGCAATTATCAGAAGAGAACTCCTTGTGTCGTTCTCGCGCCATTCAAGAAGAAACCATCCTTGTGAAGGCAAAGCCATCCTCAAAAAGATCAATAAAGACATGGAACCTCGTGCAGTTCAGAACTCATTAAAGCCTCCGAGGTAACTCACGAAGTCCAGTGAAGAGAAGTGCTCGCAATGTTCTTGTGCTATTCAAATCTGTCCTCTCGAAGATCAACCCAGCGATCGCGCTACTACCTTGCGACTGCTTGAACTCCAACCTCGTGACATCTGAGGCTTTGATGTCTACTCAACCTCGCGACTACCTGAGGAGCAAACCAAGCCAACCTTGCGATGGTTGAAGTTTCAATATCAAATCATCCTAGCGAAGAGCAAAAGCTACCACGTGACAAGTCTGGGAAACAATGGCTACCTAGCGAAGCTCTGAACCTCAAACTTCCATCTCTTCAGCAGAGGACCTTCTAGAAATTTCCAGCAATTAGGCACGCACTCCCACACTCAAATCTCTATGCATGCACCCCAAGGCATTGAAGGATCACTATTCAGCCATGTGGCATCATTAAAATTAGGGTTTCCTAACCCTAATGCGCCGCTACACCACTGCTATAAAAACCCATACTTAGCTTAGGTTTAGGGGGGGCTTGGACCATCTTTTCTTTCTACATCCTGGAATAGCTGGGAAAACATCTCATTTCTTGGAGACTTGATCTGAGATCGTTTTGCTTTTCTTTTTATAGCTGTAAGTAGTTTTCTTTTTGTTTTTTCCTTCTCTCCATAGTCCAGCACTTGCTGGCTATGTCTTTGTATGCTTTTTGAACTAGATCAATGGAAGTTTTGTAATAGGATTTGTACTCTGTAGGATTTGTGTTTGAATGTGAGATGCTCTGTGTAAGGCTGCTGCCTTGTGATCCACCATTGCTTTGGCTGTGTTTCAAAGTAATGGAGGACTGATTCTAAGGGCCATTTAGATCCAAGTGACCTGTGTGTCTGGGCTATCATGGTCCTATACATCCTTAGCCCCACCACAGGACCTACTAGATCTAAAATCCCCATGGGAGCTTAAGCTGGTAGCCTGGTGACCATGGTGGTGGCAGCGATATTCTTATTTTGTCTTGGGCTCCGTGAGGAGGATAGCCTCTGGGATAGTCTGTGACCATTTAAGTGGATAGGTTATAGCCTTAGGGTGATTCTAATCCACCGATCCAAGATGGATCTTTCTTCTTTACACCTGAGCTTGTAGAAGCCTGGTGGGAGATTGTACGGAGGTAGACTCCCCTCTATTTGTATAGATCCGCCATCAGATGTTGGATCTGATCTGGTTATATAGATTGTAGGCTTGTGACTGGACCATTGTAGCCTCACTCAAGCAATGGACAGCTTGATCGAAGGTTGTACTCAATCTCTTGTTGGTTCTATGTGTCTGGGCTATCATGGTCCTATGCAGCCTTAGCCCCACACATAGAGCTTTAGAGGTTGAGGTTCCCTATGAATTCTTGAGCTGGTAGCCTGGATGAAATAGTGCCTACAATGATTAACTTGTTTTCTTTTGACCCATCCCTGGATTGTGGTTCCCCTATGGGATAGTCTGTGACCATTTGAGTGGACAGGTTATAACCTTAAGGGACTGAATCATGGCAGAGAGATGGGTTGGATCCCTTCTCCTTAGTGGTGATAATGTAGCCATTGGACAGGATTTCTATAACATCATATCTGAATTTGAGTTACAAAGCTCCTCTGATCTAGGCTCAATAACTTACTTCTCTCCCTATTATATTTATTTTCCACACTCCATCCATCCTCTCACCCCTTTCTATAGTCTAGGCATTAGGTTACCTTAGAATACTTAGAATAAGTGACCTTAAACTCCCCTCCTTTTTAGGACTGCCAGATCTGTAGTCAGATCTGGAGGGACTACTAGTGACGGCTCCTTTGGAGGTGTAGATCACCTTTCCCTGTGGGACAAACTCTTACTTATGAAAACTTGCCACAATGGACCCTGTATCTTGTAGGTCTAGGATTTCTTAGTTGTGCTGATTCCATCCCCTGTTTTACTCTTTCTTTGATTTTTAAATTACTTTTACCACCAACCAATAAAGCAAGCACAAACTTAGAAATCGCCAACAGGTGTGGGGAAATAATCGGCTAGATACAACGACTCGATCACCCCAACAAATAGTTCATCTTCGTTCGACATGGGGAGTGAAAAATCCTCCTGATTACTGATATAATCTGAAGGGTCAAACTTTTCTTCTTCCTCCTCTATCCAATGTATGTTTTGCCTGGGACCTCCTGGGTGCGGTGGTAGAGGGGCTTGATGGATATTCTGGTTCTGCCCTTGAGGAAGTGGCGAGGGATGATGTTTCCCGCCTCTATCAAATCTTAGACCGCGTGCTTTAACGGGAAGCACCAGTCCGTAGGGTGACCCGACCCCTAGTGGAAATTGCAATGTAGATTCGGATCATAGTTCCTTGGTATGGGGTGGGGTGGCAGGCGAGGTTGGAGTAAATTGACTAGGCCTTTCCGTAGCAATACCGACAATAAGACACTAAAGGATTGCCCCAACGGTGTGAACACTCGTTCAAATCGTGCTTTCATCTGCTCTTGGGTAAACGGGGCTCTTGGTCCATTCCTTGGCCTTGGTACTTGCTCGAAACGGGCTGGGGGTGGTTGTGTAACCTAGAGCTGTATCGGGGGGGCATTGGTATTGGCCTGGGGGTAAACAATGTTCTGTACCTCTGTCCCTAGTCTTCTTTCAATTCTTGGTTCGGCAGCTTTTCGAACCCCGATGGTCCCGTTGGCCACATTCCTTCCTAACCTGCCCTCTCTAATGGCGTCTTTGCAATGATTGGCATTTCAGACCAGATCAGCAAAACTAGACTGCTACTGATATACTAAAAAATCTGTGATGACAGGGAGGGCTCCCTTGGTTATCAATTCAATCTGCTCATTCATCGGGAATCCGATGAGTTACCTGAGCGGCTAATGCTCTCCACCTTCCCAAGTAAGCACTGAATGTTTCCTCATGTCTTTGCTTTAGACGGGCCAAATCTGACTTCCTTGGCTCTATGTCCATGTTATAGACATACTGCTCTTGAAATAAGCGTGTCAGATCTTTCCAATTTTTTATCATGGATGGTTCCAGGGATGTGAACCATCTCAGTGCTGAGCCCGTTAAACTCTTTTGGAACACTTTGATGAGGAGTCGTTCATCTCCGCCATACTGGCGCATATCCCCACAGTAAGATTTTAAGTGGGCGATGGGGTTGCCAGTGCCGTTATACTTATCAAATGATGGCATCTTGAATTTCTGTGGCAGGGGGACATCAGAGAACAGACATAAGTCTAAAAGTCTGTTGAATGTAGTTCTATTCCTCCCATCTTCATCAGCTGCTTCTGTATTCTTTCTATCTGTTCTTCAGCTGCTCTAGTTCTTTTGAGACTGCAGTGGGGACTGCTTCCCCCTGATTTTGTTCGACCCTAGGTGTGATGATGGTGGGCCCGGGAGGGTTGAAGCTGGCAACTCCTCCACTGTTGCGGATTTCATCCTCATACTGTTGGTCATGGTATTGGTGAGGGGCGAGTTCTGCTTTTTGGACTTGGGGGGTGAGGGGTTGGATGACCTGGTGGGGCCATATGGTTTGTAGGGGATGAGAAGGGATAAATGGGTGAGCGGTTTGTGGGTAAGTGATGTGCTGAGTTGGGTGTACAGTCTTGGGGTGATGGGGGTGTGGTTGAGGTGGCGGGGTGTTGTGGGTTTGAGGAATGGGGTGGATTGGATTTCCCGTTGGAGGAGGGATGGGGGCGTAAGAGGTATAGGTGAATGAAGGGTACTGGTGGGGGGGTATGGGGTTACTGAATGGGCCTTGATGAGCGTAGGTGGATGGGCCTTGGGTTTGAGGGATTTGGGTTTGATGGTTTTAGAAAGCTTGGATTGATGGGCCTTGGGCTTGGGTGTGGGGGTTAGTATGACTCTGGGTCAATGGGCCCTATTGGGTTTGGGCTAATGGGTCATGAGGGGGTTGGGTTTGGATCTGAGCCTGATGGGCTTGGGGCCATGGGCCTTGGGCTTGATAGGTTTGGGTCCAAAGGCCCTGGGGGGCTTGGACTTGGGCTTGGGTCTGATGGGGTTTGGGCTTGGGCCCATGGGTTTTGAGGGTTTCGGGTCTGGGCCTGAGCCTGATGGCTTGGGTCCATGGGTCTTGAGGATTCTAGGTTTGATGGGTTTGGGCCCATGGGTTTTGAGGGTTTTGGGCCTGGTCCTGATGGGCTTGGGCTTGATGGGCCTGGCCTTGGGCCTAGGTTTGATGGGCTTGGGCTTGAGCCCATGGCTCTAGAAGTGTTTGGGCTTAGGCCCATGGATTTGTATGGGTTTGGGTCTGGAATTGAGGTGGGGGATTTTGGGAGGTATGGACGATGGGTGGTTGGGCATGGTTAAGAGGGAATGAGGTATGGAGGTTTTGGAGATTTGGATGCGGGGTTTGAGATGTAGGGTTCCGAGCAGCAGCCCACAGGGCTTACATCGTTCTTAGGTCCTCCATTGAGGGCATGGATTCAGGTGTGAGATTGGGGGGTGATGGCTCACTTAATGATGGAGGGGGTTGGGAGAAATTGGACATGACCCGGGTAAATGGGGGGGTATGTTGGGATGTGGATGGGCCAGGTGGTGGGAACGGTATGTGAGATGAGGTGGATGGGATGTGGGATGTAGGGGGCATGGATGATGAGAGGGATGGAACGTGGGAAGTAGGCGAGGGATGGGGCTCCCTATGGGACCTTTGAAAATATGGGAATGCAGTAAGGGTGTTTGGATGGGAGATGGGGATGTATGGATCAGTTGGGAAATGAGGGGTATGTTGGGAGAATGTGAGGGAGGGGGGTGGGGTGGATGTGAACACGGGTGCCTCAAAAGGACCCGTGATATCAAACCGAGTTTGAGCGAGGTGTCGGAGATCAGGTCTTCTCCTATGTGGGAATGGGATGGGGACTACGGTGGGGACGTATCGGCTCTTGACATGATCTACTGACGAGTGTTGTATCGATGTCGCGGATAAGGGCCGAATACCTTCCTTCTACGGGATGAGTTTGAGGTTGCCGTAGTGATGTCACACCAAAATATACTTTTTTTTGTTTTTGTTTTCTTTTCTTTTTTGTGATGATTTTTTTTTGAAGGGAGATTTTTTTGGGTTTTTTTTTTTTTTTTTTTTTGAAGATGATGATTTTTTTTTTTTTAGATGGAGATTAACTCCCCTTTGCTTGGATGAATAATGACCTAGTGCCCAGGGTCAGCTCCCGTCTCGGGCGATATATGTACCTTTAGTAGGTCCCACGGCGGGATCTGACACACTTCGGAAGAGGTGAAAGGGAACCCTTTCGTTCTATTGAAGATGCGAGAATCCACGCAAACAACCCGATCCCCCGGAGTAAATCAATGAGAAGTTGCCTTCCTTTGATTGGGCGGGGGCATGTTGGGTGTTAGAGGATGTGGGAGGCTACTGCAGGCACTAATACCGCTAATCGGGGACTTGGGGTGATGGATTGGGCCTCAGGTCGGCTTGCTGTGGCCCAGTATATACTGGGCTTATATATTATGCACGCCCGACCAAAAAAAATACAGATTTTGGCTAGGCGTATATATTATATACCGCTTAAATCGAGGATTTTGGTATGATATATTATATACGCTGCTATTTTCTGGGATTTTGGTGGCGTATATATATACACTGCAAAAATACTTCGCCATTTTAGTTTGATAAAGGAACAGCGAGCCCAAATGTGGGTCTTTGAACTGGTTTCTTGCGAGAAATGCTCCCGGGGACTGCTGTGTATGTTATCGGGTCCCTCCTTTCCATTTCCTAGGGATACACGGCTGAATTTTGGGTTGTCTACGCTCTCACCAACGCGGGTTTTACGACTTGATCGAAATTGGCAACCCAACCGATATACCTCCGGCGCAAGCGCCTTCTCAGGTATTGGAAGGGGTGGTTCTTTTCAGGATCATCACCACTAGGGCTGCCTCCTTACTGGGAACCGGGTAAGTTGTATCTGTGCCTAAACCCCCCAAAAACTACCCAAAAATGCAAAAATAAATTTAATTTTGTCCCCACACTGTTGGTTCACTTTTACTTACAGATTTTAAAAGGGGAGTGAAATTAAGTCCAAAAATTGGGTCGGGGATGACAAGCCCGTGCCGCCTCAACGGGCCGGCGTTCAATAGTGAGATATTATGACTGAAATGAAAAGCGCACGTAGGCCTGCCAAACGACTAAGGCTCGTAAATGACTGAAATTTAAATGACGTAAAAGTAAATGCGAGCGGGCCCGCCAAACGGCTAAGGTGGCTTAAATGACAAGAATCGGAAAAATAGGAATTTAAAGGCGCACGTAGGCCCGCCAATCGGCTAAGGCACTTAAAGGACTGAATCGTAGGGGTGAGTACATTAGTAAGAACAACAAAAATATAGAAAAAATAGCAATGGTTAGTGACAAAAAAGAAAGGCCAACAATAGGGGAAGCGCTAGGGTGATATCGCTAGCAGAGTCGCCATCTGTGTGACCATGGATCCTCTCGAACCCGTCGTGGCGATGCACCCGCTTTTGTGAAATGTAGAGTCGCCACCCGAAGCTTTTGGTGACTCGGTAAACCTTCAAATCAATATTTTGAGTACCGAAGTGCTAAATATGACTTTGATTTATCGGTCTTTGCCAAAGGCTCTAGGGTAGGGGCTTCGGTTATCGATCGGGAAGGATTTAGGCACCCGATCAACCCGCATGTAGCGGTCTCTATCTATGGCCAAAAAGGAAAATAAAAGGGCGGAGTTTCCCCTTGCTCGAAGGCAATACGGTCCTATCAAGCTTTGAGCCAAACCAAAATTTCGGCGGCATAACGGCTTGAATCCTTAGACGGAGGAAGCACGAAGAAGGTAGAGGAAGAGAGGGGTGAGCCAGAGCTCACGGGACCTTGTTGCTCCGTGGAAGACCGTCGCTTTAGCGTGCTTCCGATGGCTCAAATGGTATTGAAATGGACTCTAATGCGAAGATTTGATAGATAGGGAGTGTAGAGTGAAGCTAGGGAATATATTTTAGCTAAAAGAAGGTGATCTAATGGTTGAAATGGAGTGGAATAGGTGATCTAAGCTTGCTAGAATTCTGGAAAATAAATGGCATTTTCTCTCACTAGGACTCTCTCTCTTAAGATCTCTAATCAACCAAAATTTTCACCCAAATTTTCAACCCCTTGGGGAAGAGGGGGCCCTCTCTATTTATAGAGAAGGGATGGGTTAGGGGCTTACTTAAGAGCTAATGGGTTTAGCAATTAGGTAATCCCCCATCTAAGGGTTTCTGGGTTTTCAAGGTCCTAAGGTTTTGGGGAAACTGATTTCAATGGCAGATAATGGGGTGAGACCAAAGGTGACTTAAGGGTTGCCAATAACCTCAAAGGGGGTGCAACCAATCTCAAGACACCCACCTTAACTAAGGGGAAGGTCAAAGGGTCAAACCAGATGAAGGAAATTCGAGCAACTGATGAAAGTTAATATAGCTAAGCTAGGCGTATGTATTATATACGCCCAGTTTAGGAATAGTAAATTTCACCAAAAACAGGAGAGCCCTGGGAAGATGAAGCCCGTGGTGGGTCCCACCTATGATGGGCGTATATATTATATACGCCCGGCCAAATTTCCCCCAAAAAAGGCAGGCATATATAATATATACGCCTGACTAATATGGGGCCAAATTGGCTGGGCGTATGTAATATACACGCCTAAGTAAAAGTTTTATGATTTTATAGACACTTCAATTGGCCATAACTTTTGACTCGCAACTCCAAATTGGGTGGTCTTTGGCTTATTGGAAACCTAGAGAAGTCCGCTTTCCAATGGTATATGGCTCATCCTTGGTAGTGGTCTGTGTAAAATTCTATAGCTCTCCTCCCATCAACTACTCAGAAAGGTTCAGGTTAGGTATGGGAAGGGAATATAGGTTCTAGGGGTGATCTCTAAGGGTTGGGGAATGTCTCAGGGTGATTCCTAAAGTTCTGGGTGGGTTCCTACGGGTTCAGGGGTGCCATCAGAAGCACAGCGGTACATCTCTCCCGAAGTGCAGATTGATCGGGCCTTGGGCCGAATTTGGGTGTCTACAACTAGGTACTAATTTAGCATTTCTAATGTTAGCTTCATGGTGGTGCCAAGACTTTAAAATTTTCAGTTTCGAAATGTCTGTAAAAATATTTTTATTTTTTCACAAATTTCCTCATTGCAGTAAGTTAGGTGGAAATTGACTTTATTCATCCCAGTTACACCACCATTATTGCACTAAAGTTAACTATTCTATTGGCAGACCTACCCTGCCACACCCCCAAACCATGAGGAGCAATGTCCTCACTGGTTCAAAGGTGAGAAAGTGCAGGGTAATAGTTAGGAACAAAAAAGTAAACACACACAGACCAAATACACAAAGCAGTATACAAAAAGAATTCTATTAATTTAGAAAGAAATGTACAACTGTAATTAAAATGACAAGAAAAAAAATAGTGGAAAGGAAAGAAAAGCCTAAGTACAATCTATTTTAAGAGGAGGACTCAGACTCTGAATCTGTGAACCAGTCCCAACCCATCTGTTGTGCATGTTTCCTCATTTCAGCTTTGTTCTTAGAACTGGGTTTGGACTTTGGTCTGTCTGTGGGAGCTTTTATCTTTTTCTTCTTTGCTTTGCTCTCAGCTGGACTCTTTTTCTTTGGCTGCCTTGGTTTCTTTGGTTGTGGTGGTTTCTTCATGGTTGGAGCTTTTGGTGCCCTCCCTCATTTTTTTGGCTTTGGGTTCAGGAGGGATCATAGGGGATTTTCCTTTATCTTGCTCGATTGGGGCTAGGGACTTCCTTTTTCTGCTAGCTGAGGGGTTGTGCCTCCTCGTGGGCTGGTTTCTTTGATAATTTTGATAGAGGCTGCTGTGGAAGCAGTCCTCTTAGCAATGACTTTCCTCTGTTTAGGATAAGTTTGCTCAGTAGGGGGTGATGAAGGAGGGGCAGCAGGGGTTTGGGTAGGGTGAGGCTGCTCAGTAGGAGGTGCAGTAGGAGGTTGAGTAGGTTTGGGCTCTGGTTCTGCCATGAGTACAAAGAGTGGGGTGGGCTGCTGAGCTGCACTTTCGGCAGTAGCCAATGCAGATTCCAAAGAGGCTATCTGGATTTAGACTTTCAGGAGGTCAGTTTCATAGATTTCCTTTTTGAGTCAAAAAATTTCTTGGGCATTGTTGAGTCTCTTTTCAAACATCCTAGCTTTCATCTTCTCCACATTGGTATTTGCCTTCTCCAGCTCCAAATTCATCTGATGATAAGCAGCCATGGTTTTTGCCTTCTCATAGGCCTCCAAGATGTTAGTCCACCTAAGAGAAATACCTAGTAATTGCTTTCTGTGGGCTTCCTCAAGTTCAGCAATCTGCTATAGCAGGGGGGTCTCAATGGATTGCCTAAATTGGGTCATGCCCCTCAGGACATCCCTCCTAAGGTAGGGATTGTCTATCATGGCATGGAGGATGGTGAGGTAGGGAGGGATGTAAAAGGAGTGTTTAGGTGTGATAAGAAGAGAGGAAGTGGAAGGAGCAAAATGTGATGGGTCCTGGGTGGGACAAGTGGTCTTATCAGTGGGTAAATCTAGTTGTTGGGGGAGGGGTAACAGGTTCTGGGTCTGTTTGGGTGGATTTTTCGGTGAATGTTGAAGGGGGTATTATAAGAGGTGGAATTGAAGGCATGGGGGGAAAGAAAATGAGGTAGACTCACTCGGAGTAGGGGGTGATGGGTAAGGGAAAGAGGGAATGGTGAAAGGTATGAAAGAGAATGGTTGGGTTGTAGGGTCAGGGCTGAGAGGGGAAAGGACCAGAGGGGTTTGAGTGGATTATTGAGGCATGGGTGGGTTTGTCAATGTCTGAAGTGTGGATTTGATGGATGTGATTTCAGTTTACATCTGGTCCCGTGTGTGTGCTGTGGTGGATAGTTGGGATTGGATGTCTTGGATGAGGGAGAGGATGAGTGTCAGTGTGTCTGGGTTGGGAGGTTGAGATTGTGTAGAAGATGGCACAGGTTGAAAACGGGAGGAAGGGGCATGATGGAAAGTGGAAGGAGGAGGAGATTGGGGTTCTGGTGAGTAATGTGGTTATGTAGTTGGGGAGTCCAGGAGGGGGGTGTAGTGGGTAGGCATGGTGTCAAGGAAACTAGCCATAAAGGCTTGGAATCCTATGGTTGTATTAAGGTTGAGGTCTATGTCTATGAGTGGGGATGTAGTAGGCATGGCTGGAGTGGTGTCTTGGTCAATGTGAGGTGTGTTAGTGGGGATAAAAGGGATTGTGGGTGGTGTCATGGTAGTGGTGGGTGTTGTGTCAGTGGTTTTCCTTTTCTTGTATGAGATCAGTGGAGGGCTGTTTGGGTTTTGTGAAGATGATGGGGGTATTGGGGCTGTGTATTGAGGTAGGGTAGGGGATGGTGAGGGGCTGACATGGGGGGTGGTGTCCTCCCAGGTACCAATCACAGGAAGAATGGGTGTAGGTATGGATAATGAAGACAGGGGAGGGTGAGAGAGATATGGAGTAGGGGTAGGGGATGTTGGTAGGATAGGGGATCCTGGAGTATGGAGTAGGGGTAGGGGATGTTGGCAGGATAGGGGATCATGGAGTAAAAGGTGGGGGGATGTGGGGGCTGCCACAGCAATGGTAGTGACAAGCTCTGGAAACACCTCTTTGGTAGCAGGGGTAGGCCTTGTAACAGCTTCCTCATCAGCTTGCTTGAGAGTAGCCTGAGTCTCAGCTTTCTTCTTCTTTTGAGTTTCCATCAGGCTCCTACTGATTCCCCATTGCCTCTTGTCAAAAGTTTTAGGGGCAAGGGTGGTAGTCTCCTCTCCTTTTGCTATCTTGTACCGCCCCTTTAGAAGCAGTTTGGTGATGACTCTGGCATAGGGGAGTGTGTGTGGCTTCTTGTTCTGCTCTAATTTCTCCACCAGATCCTTCATTGCTTCAAAATTAACCAGACGGCATGAAAGCCATGGCCCAGAGAGAAAGAATAAACAACATCAACAATAGGAACTCTCCTCTCCTGGTGATGGCATGAGCAGTAGATGTTCTTTCTCAGGACCTGGTCAATGAAAAGGAGTCCAGGCTCCAACTCTCTTCTTCTGGTAGAATCCCCTGAGGTCTTTAATCCTCTAGTAAGAGCCCTCACAATGGTATCAATTGAGGCACTCAGGGGAGGGCCATATCCACATCTAGTGTCAAATACGGCTGGGATGCCCAATACCTCTGCAATCAGCTTGGGGCTAACTAACATTTCGAAATCATCAATCAACACAAGGAAACCTGCTTGTCCATGTTTGTCCTTGGTGACCCTAATGTGCTGATAAAAGAGTTGCACTAGCCTAGGGTAGGCTAGTGTTGGAATTCCTCTCATCAAGGGTGTCAGGACGACCTTGCTCATAAATTGAATGGCAGGGGCAGAGAGAGGCTCCTTCTCAAAGAAGGGCAGGTCGAAAGCTGTTTCAGGCTCCAAGGGGATTGAAACCATGAGCTCAGAGGGTCTAGAAAACTACGGGGTTGGCTCCTCCACCTCCTCAACCACTTCCTTCCCTTTTTTCGGTGCCTTTGAAGTCTTGACTTTCTTAGGAGCGGGCTCAACAGGGGCCTTATCCTTGCCCCTTTTCTTTGGTGCACTCTTAGGGGCCATTACAAACTCTACTTTTAAAGACAAAAAAGGAGGACTGAGATCTGAGTGCTTACCCTAAAATCGTAGGGTTTGGTTAGATCTAACGCACAACGCACCACGAGATCTTTTAGCAGAGGGCAACTGATGGGGATGACGTTAGGAACAAATCTGTAGATTTCTGATGTGAATGATGGGTTGTAGGATGGACGCTGGAGGAGAGAGGGAGAAGAGCACCAGAAGCTAGGGTTTCGCTGGATGGAGAAGAGAGAGAGTACTGGAAAGGGAGACAAGCGCGGGGTTAAAATACTTGGCGCGCTTTGGAAATATCTAGTCGCGGGATTGAAAATGACACCTAGCGAAGGTGTAATTACAACTTGGATTGTGCGAGAGGCTCCCAGGGTTCACTTTGAATCTCGCGATAGCTAGTGAAGTGATCCATTTGAATTACGCGAGAGGCTCGCAGGTTTACTTTGAATCTCGCGACAGCTAGTGAAGTATTCTATTTGAATTGTGTGAGAGTCTCCCAGGCGTCCTTTTGGATTGTGCGAGAGGCTCCTAGGCCTCCTTTTGGACCCCGCGACAGCAAAGTATTAAACAGAGAGCATGCGCTCTTCATTCTGCGATTTTGATTTATGTTGTGACTAGATCCTAGGCATGACTCACCACCAGGGGTACCCTCAGACACATTAAAATAAAACATTCAAGTATAGAGAGCAAAAATCATCATCCAACATCGTGCATTCAAGCAAAAACCATCAATTCAAGAGTAGTAATCATCAAACCAAGCATAAAGAGAAACCAGACCAGACAGATTCAGACTTAAGTGAGGCCACTAAAATTTCCTCTAAAATTTGAACAAAAGAAAGCAATACAAATCTAACAAAACCAAAGTACATATGATACAATATTGACACACTTGTGGACCAGTTTAATGAAGGGTCTCCTTGAAAGTGAATGGTGTCCATAGGATCAACAGGTTTTTCTAAACAAGGCTTAAGCCTCTGACCATTCACCTTCAAGGTTTTCCAAAACTTAGGATCCTTGATTTCCATAGCTGTTGAGAACTAGAAAATACCATTTTCCACCCCTTAACCCCGGTCTTCATAGACCTTTGAGAGAACTAAGTGTTTTAAGTGTTTGTTTCATTAAAGGACAAAGCTAGAGCATGGCTGTCCATGTTGCCACCAAACAACATTACTTCTTGGAATGATTTGCAATGTCAATTTTTAGCCAAATACTTCCCTATGTCTAAGACCAGCTAGTTGAGACAAAATATTGTTTCCTTCTCACAACACTCAACTGAAACTTTCCATGAAGCATGGGAAAGGTTTAAAGAACTTTTGTCTCAGCTAGTTGAGACAAAATATTGTTTCCTTCTCACAACACTCAACTGAAACTTTCCATGAAGCATGGGAAAGGTTTAAAGAACTTTTAAGGCAATGTCCTCATCATCAAATTCCCCGATGGCAGCTTGTTCAAAGCTTCTATCAAGGAATTGATCAAAAGGGCAAGAATATGGTAGATGCTTCCTGTGGAGGCACCTACTTGCAAAAAATAGTTGAGGAGGTCTGGGATTTATTTGAAGTGATTGGTGAAAATTCAACTCAACAGGAATCTTTGTCAAGAGACATTGAGAATCCTGCTCGGTTGAACAATCAGCAAACCACCAAGGGAAAGATTTATGAGGTGAATGAGTTGGAAAGGAAAATGGATAATTTGACCACTAAGTTTGATAGATTGATGGACTCACTTAAAAATCCAATGGTTGCAAGAGTAGAGGAGGCATGTCTGATATGCCAGTCCCCTACTCATTCACTTGATCAATGTCCAGCTGCACCACAGTTCCCAGATCTAGTGGTGGAGCAAGCTCATGCTGCCCAATCGTTTGGACAGATGCAGTCAAATGAATATGCATGGAGAGGGCACCCCAATTTAAGGTGGAGCCAAGGCAATTATCAATCACAACAACAACAGCAACCAAAGAATCAAATACCTTTTAAAACTGCTTAGCCTTACCAGCAAATTTTTATACCAAGCCAAATTTTCAGCAGCCCATTTCACAACAAATGATACAACCTGTATAGCAATCTGCTCCAGTTCAAACCCCTTCCAGATCCCCTTCTTTTGAAGACCAAGTTCTAAATTCACTCCAGAATTTAGAGTCTTTAACTCAGACTGTAAACTTTCACAGTCAGAGCATAAAGAAGATTGAAGAAACATTGGGTCAACTTTTAAATACTTTGGCCAAAAGAGAGGAAGGCAGGTTACCCAGCCAACCTTTGAACAATCCCAAAGGACAGTTCATGGTTGGAGAGGCTCCTGTTTCACATGAAGAAGTAAAAGCCGTCACTACTTTGAGAAGTGGAAGAATTGTAAATAACAATGTGGGTACTGAAAAGGAAGAAGCAAAAATTGAGGAAACTGCTAGAGATATGCAGCAGGAGTAGCATGATGTTAGTATTGGGGGTGCTGATGTACCTCAGAAAAATAAAAAAAATGAAAAATAGAAAAATCAAAAATATTCTGGTAATGATTCTAAAGCTATAAATGATGGACTAGTTCCTCATTTGCCATTTCCCCATGCCATGAAATCTGCATCCCTTTTTGATAAAGGGAATACAAAAATAGATGAAATGATGGAGACTTTCAAGCAAGTCAAGATAAATCTACCTTTGCTTGATGCAATCAAACAAGTCCCAGCATATGCAAAATTTTTGAAAGATATTTTCACTCACAAAAGACAATCTAGGATACAGTTATCTAAGAAAGTCTTTGATGTGGAAAGAGTTAATTAGGTTTTGTCCATTACCACACCTCTTAAACTCCAAGATCCTGGAATCCCCACAGTCCCTTGCATTATTGGGGAACATACCATTGAAAAGGCTTTATTAGATTTGGGTGCTAGTGTCAACCTGCTTCCATATTCTGTATAAGAGAAACTTGGTTTAGGAGAGTTAAAACCCACTCATGTGGTGTTACAACTAGCAGACAGATCTAAAAGAAAGCTAGTTGGGATGATTGAGGATGTGTTGGTATGAGTAGATAAGTTTTTCTACCCTGCTGATTTTCTGGTATTGGACATGGAACCTACCAAAAGCAAAACTTCCATCCCTGTCATTTTGGGGAGATCATTCCTGGCTACAGTCAATGCTTGCATTCAATTCAGGTCTGGTATTATGGAAGTCTCTTTTGGAAATATGAAGGTAAAGTTAAATATTTACAATGCAGTCACATTGCCTCAATTCAGTTCATAGGAATGCTTTCTTGTTGATTTGTTGGATGAACTGGTAGAAGAGACTTTACCACAGTTTTTGCAATATGAAAATATAACCACAGATTTTAAAGATGCTTAGAGAAATGCTGAGAAAGAAACAGTTTGTACCTCAAAGTCTGAGGAAGTAAATGCTGTGCAAGGAACTCATGATCAATCGGCAAGGTTCCCTTCATGGAAACAGCTAAGGTACCTTTGTTACCTTCTTTTCTCAGCCCACCTGATGTAGAGCTGAAACAATTGCCAGAAAATTTGAAATATGTGTTTTTAGGAGACCATAAAACATTGCCTGTGATTATATCTTCCTCCCTCACTGAGGTGCAGGAGGAAGAATTGTTGATTGTATTGAAATAGCATAAGAGGGCAATTGGCTGGACTATTGCTAATTTAGGAGGAATCAGTCCAGCTGTTTGCATGCATAAAATTCACTTGGAAGAAGATGCAAAGCCTTCTAGAGAAATGCAAAGGAGGCTGAACCCTCTTATGCAAGAAGTGGTCATGAAAGAGGTTGTTAAGTTGTTGGATGCAGGGGTCATTTACCCCATTTCAGATTCGGCTTGGGTGGCACCTACACAGGTGGTACCTAAGAAATCTGGGATCACTGTTGTAACCTCAGATTCTGGTGAGCTTATTTCAACCAGACAAACCACTGGTTGGAGGGTCTGTATTGATTACAAAAAGCTTAATACAATGACCAGAAAAGACCATTTCCCTCTTCCATTCATTGATCAAATTTTAGATAAGCTAGCAGGAAAAGCTTATTATTGTTTTCTTGATGGTTACTCTGGTTACAACCAGATTCCTATGTATCCACAAGACCAGAAAAAGACCACATTCACTTGCGCCTTTGGCACTTTTGCCTATAGGAGAATGCCTTTTGGTCTTTGTAATGCTCCTGCTACCTTTCAAAGATGCATGTACTCCATTTTTTCTGATATGATTGACCAATTTATGGAGATTTTTATGGATGATTTTTCAATATATGGAGATAGTTTTGTCCAGTGTTTACATCATCACAACTTGGTGTTACAGAGATGTGAAGAAACTAATCTAGTTTTGAGCTAGGAGAAGAGCCATTTCATGGTCACCCAAGGCATTGTCCTTGGCCATGTTGTTTCCCACAAGGGCATTGAGGTGGACAGAGCAAAAATTGATTTAATTGCACATTTTCCACCTCCTAAAACTGTTAAATAAATCAAAAGTTTTCTGGGGCATGCTGGATTTTACAGAAGGTTCATTAAGGACTTTAGTAAAATATCCAAGCTTCTTTGTCATTTATTGTGCCAAGATGTCCCTTTTATTTTCAACAATGAATGCTTGAAGGCATTTGAATTCTTAAAAAATTGTTTGATTTTAGCTCCAATACTACAGTCTCCAGACTATTCACTGCCTTTTAGCTTATGTGTGATGCATCAGATTATGCTTTGGGAGCTGTTCTTGGGCAGAGAAAGGATAAGCTGCCTCATGTCATAGCTTATGCCAGTAGATCAATGATTGATGCACAGCTCAATTACACAACAACTGAGAAGGTGTTGCTGGCAATTGTTTTTACTTTGGATAAATTCAGGTCATATGTTTTGGGTTCACAAATAGTGTTCACTGACCACTCAGCCTTGAAATACCTTCTACCTAAGAAGGATACCAAACCAAGATTAATCAGGTGGATTCCCCTATTACAGGAGTTTGATTTGCAGATTAAAGATAAAAATGGTGTGGAAAATGTGGTGGCTGACCACCTATCTAGAATTCTAACTGCTGAGATTGATAGGCTGCCTATCAATGAATCTTTTCCTGATGAGCAACTTTTTGCTATCAACGTACACACCCCTTGGTTTGTAAATATAGTCAACTTTTTGGCTACTGGAAGGACCCCTCAACACTGAAATAAAATGGATAAAAAACTGTTCTTCTCAAAGGTTAAACATTTTATTTGGGAGGATCCTTATCTGTTTAAGATTTGTGCAGACCAAATAATTAGAAGATGTGTCCCTGAAGAAGACTTTCATAGCATACTTTTCATGTGTCATGAATAGGCCTGTGGAGGTCATTTTAGTGGAAACAAAATTGCTGCAAAGGTTTTGCAGTGTGAATTTTATTGGCCTACACTTTTCAAAGATGCACTGCAGCACTATAAGTCTTGTCAGAACTGCTAGAGATTGGGCAGCATTTCCAAGAGAAACTCAATGCCTTTACAGCCCATTTTGGTAGTTGAATTGTTTGATATTTGGGGGATAGATTTTATGGGACCTTTTCCTCCTTCAAATGGTTGTAATTTCATCTTAGTAGCTGTGGATTATGTATCCAAATGGGTTGAAACCACAACCACTAAAACCAATGACCATAGAGTTGTCTTGAAATTTTTAAAGGACAACATCTTTTCCAGGTTTGGTTCCCCCAGAGCTATTATGAGTGATGGGGGAAGCCATTTTTGTAATAAGCATTTTGAAGCTTTATTGAAAAAGTACTCTGTGACTCATAGAGTAGCTACTCCATATCATCCACAGACCAATGGACAAGTGGAAATTTCCAATAGAGAAATCAAACAGATACTGGAAAAGACTGTGAAGAAGGATAGAAAGGATTGGTCCTTTAAGCTGAATGATCCATTATGGGCATATAGGACAGCCTATAAAACCCCAATTAGCATGTCCCCATTCAGATTGGTCTATGGCAAAGCATGCCATTTACCAATGGAGTTAGAATATAAGGCCTTTTGGGCTATTAAAACCTTGAACATGGATCTTACTACTGCTGGTTATCACAGGAAACTACAACTTGCTGAGTTGGAGGAGCTGAGAATGGATGCATACACCAATGCAAGATCTTACAAAGAAAAAGTTAAGGTTTTTTATGACAAAAATCTGCTGAGAAAAGAGTTCATAGCTGGCTCCAAGGTATGGCTATTGAACTCAAAACTTAAGTTTTTTCCTGGAAAGCTGAGATCCAGATGGGAAGGGCCATATATTGTCATTCAAGCATCCCCTTCTGGGGCTGTTGAAATTATGGACCCCAGTGATGGGAGAACCTTGAAAGTAAATGGTCAGAGGGTCAAACCATGCATTGAAAATACCCTGGAGCCTGTGCTGACCATCTACCATCAAGAGCCTCCACAAATCTGATGTTAAACAACTGTATCATATGTATTTTACTCATGTTTGTTTTATAGTTTTTGCATAGTTTATTCCTCTCTGTTTTTAGTCATGTTTACACTCAATTCGAGAAGTTATAATATGTGAAAAATTAATTCGCAAAGAAAAAAAATACATTTCAAAAAGTTTAATTTTCTTTTCAAAAAGGATTTGGACCTGTAACTAACTACTCGAAAAGAATGGTTTGCTTTTCGAATAGTTGTTTCTGAAGCCTTTTGCTTTTCGAATGAATGGTTCTGAAGCCTGTGGCTTTCGAAAAGTTGGTTCTGAAGCTATTTGCTTTTCGAAAAGTTCTGATGCCATTCTCTTTTGTAAAAAAGGACTGTTTTGAACTTTTCGAAAACTTCAAAGATACTTTGCGAAAATCATTTTGAGCATATTTAAACCCTTTCGAAGCAAGGGTTTCATATTCGAAAGCCTTCCTAGAGCGTCCTATTTCACAAAAAACCCATTTTCTTTCCATCCCTGCCTGCTTTTAGAGTTCAGCTCCAATTTTCTTCATATTTGTTCGACGGATTAAGCTTGAAGAGGGGGATTTTTTGCTTCTGATTCTGGTGGATTTCATCAAGCGATCAACGAGTTCAACCAAAACCCTAGATTTTGATATTTTTTTGTGCATTTCCTCTGTTTCTGTTTTGCAAAGTTCAATTTGGTATCAGCATTCATTGTGTGAGATTCAAACAAAGTTTTAAAATGGGGAAAGCTGAAAAATCACTGGCTGCAATGTTCCCTAAATCTTCTGCTAAGAAAATTAGCAAACCCTCCAAAAAAGGAAAAGCCAAAACTTTAGCTAAAAGGAAACTGTCGATGGATAAAGCTGATACGCTTGAGAAAGGGAAAAAGGTTAGACATGAGGAACCCATCCCAACAGCTACTGCTAGTCCTGAGCCTGAGCTTCCTCCTCTGCCTATGCATTTGGTACTGCCAAACCCATTCATTGAAGCTCAGAAGCTGATTCCAGAACTTATTGTTGATGAGAACTTTTTCTCAAACAAACCTGAATGTAAGCTATCCTTGAAATACATCAGGGATGCTTCACTGAGCAATATCCTAACCCCTCTTCCAGAGAAAATTTATCCACGAATGGTGAGATTATGGTACGAAAATATGGTAAAAGTGACGGAGAAGGATGCTGATGTCCCTACTCTTGTTATTTTCATTGATGATTGCGATTTAACAATCACTTATGAAGACATTGGAAATGCCTTGAGGATACAATTTCAATATGATCCTGCTGGTCCATTAGCTGCACCAGAAATAGCTTCTTTTAGAGAAATGGCTGCCCATCTAACCAAAGGCATAGTTGGAAGTGGGCAGTCCATCATGAGGAGAGACTTAGAACCCCACTGTTTGCTGATGGATTCCATTTTGAGAGGGTGTTTTTATGTCACTGGGCACAACCAGGAAAGAAGAACACCAATTTTGGAGGCCCTCTTTCATTTCTCTAAGGGGCAATTCTTCAATGCCCCTATGCTCATTTTTGAAGCCATGGCTGACATCAGTGCCAAGATAAAAAAGGAACATAAAATAGTTGGCATACCATTTGGAAGGCTGATCACAGCCATGTTAAGGGCCAAATTTGACATTGATGATCAAGAGCCATTCGAGATTATCTCCCCTCATGCATTTGGGAAGAGGGCTTGGACTACAAACCAAACCATATTGAATAAAATGAGGGAAGAAGCTGAACCAGCCCCTGCAGCTGCCATTGAACCTGCTATAGCTGAACCAGCCCCTGCAGCTGCCCATGAATTTGCTATACCAGACCCTGAGGTGACCAGCTCTTTAGCTGCACCCATTGTTGAAGAGCTCATGATCTTATCCACTTCACCTAGCACAACTCCTATTCCTTCACCCATTCCAGCAGTCCCATCACTCATAACCACCATAATCCCAATTGCAGACTCTCCCTCTACACCAACCACTCCAGCCATACTCACACCACCTATTTCCCCTAACAATGTCCAAGACATGGCCACAGATTTTGTTGAACACTCTCCTAGCACCCCCCTTCTCCAATGTTTCTCAGGTTCACCTGCCCATTCAATTCATACACCTGAAGTAACTCATACCCCTGAACCTGAGATATTCACTACAGAGGCCTATTCCTCATGGATGGGATCTATCTTGGAGAATATTGGGCTTGAATCTGTACCTATACCTGACCCTCCTCATTTCACCCATTTGGCTACTTCCCCCTTTACAGCCATTTCACCCATTACCCCTCAACCATCTATATCAATTTTACCAACCCCTACCCTGTATACCACACCCACACCTAAATCAATTAGCCAAATATTTACCTTTCTCCAATCCATCTAAGCCCAACTACAGGTCAACATAGACAATCAGTCTGTGACAAATTCCCTTCTCCACATCCCAAACAACCACCTTAACCACTGTAGCTGTTGTTGTTGACCATACTACCCAAACAGACCCTGAGGTAGTTTTTGTAGATCCACCCATCCTCACAACTGCTGACAATGCTACCCAAACAGAACCTGAGGTAGTACTTTTTTATTCCCCTTCATCTTTCCTCAATTTCTTTGATCAAGCTACTCAAACTGACCCTAAGGTCATACTTTTGGACTCCTCTTCTCCCACCCCCACTGCTGGGATACCTTTGGTCCCCTACCACTACATTCCCATTCCCAGATTTGCCACCCTCAAAAGGGCTATGGAAGAGAACCCTTATATCTTTCGCGATGTCCTCAAGGGGTTAGCTAATCTGCAAGCTTACATTAGAACCCCTTATGAAGACCAGATTCAAAAATTGGAGTTGTTCATGAAATTTGAGAGAGAGAAGATGCAGGACCTGTTGGGCCAAACTTTTCAGATGGTTAGGAGTGAACAACACAATGTTACCATGTTGCAAGCACAGCTTGAACAGGAAAAATTGAGGGCTACTAGACTTGAAAAGTATATTGGCCTCACCGAAAAGATCAAATCTGAGGAATACACCGAGTTGCATGGCACAATCCAGGAGAAGGCTAAATCGAGTTCAGACTCCAATTAATTAGTAATTACTGTGTTCTGTTAACTTTTATTAATTAGTAATTACTGTGCATTTCTTTTCTTTCTTCTCTGTCATTATGATTTATGTTTGTTGTTTTTCTTTTCTCTTTGCTTATGCACTTCTGACCAGTGAGGACCCTGCTCATCATAGGATTGGTGGTGTAGCAGAATTACCAATAGTTTAGTTAAAATCAGTGCAGCTTATGATCACAGCAGAATTTTTGAAGATAAAGTAATTTCACACTTGTTGTTTTGAAAAATGAGGAAGTTAAAACTTTTTTAAATTGATTTTTAGTGTAATTCCAATACTTTCATGAAGTGAATGTCAGAAAATTTTCAAAATAAAATTGATGTTTTAGTAAACCTAAAAGGAGAGAAAACAGTGATGATATACCTCAGGAATTTGATAGAAAACTACACCCAGTGAGACTTGGGCCTGAAATGTTTTCTTTGGAGATATGAATTGGCAATTTTTTCTGCTCTAGGGACTGTTTGAACCTGCTTACTATCACTAGAAGTTACACATATTCAAATTGAAAAAACTTGATAGCAATCATGATATTAAAGACATGATGTAAGGCCTCCTTTTGGACAGTTTGAATTGCAAAAGTTCCCACCTTTTGAAACTACCTTCGATACACACCAGTTAAGCTTTATAAATCCTAGATTTCTTTGAAACCTCATCAACCAACCTAATCAACCTCATTTAGCCTAACCCTCACTATGAGAATTCAGAAGGTAAAGGAAAGGAAGCTGAAGAAAGGAGAGTTGGGTAACAGTTTGGTAAAAGAAGAAGAGAAATAATTGAAGGCAATGATGTATCAACAAAAGAAATGTGGCATTTCAGTAAATGTTGCTTTGAAAAAAAAAAAAAAAGAAGTCATTTCATTCAAAGTTTGAAAAAGAAAGAGAAAAAGATGGTCACTTTGGCTCTGAAAAATTCAAAGAAGAAGATGAAATTGTGCTGAAATAAAGGAAGTGTCCAAATCACCTCCTTACCTTGACTGACTTCTCAATTTTGAACTCCATTCCACCTCTTTAGTCTTGATAAATTTCACCCATAAGCCACCCAAGTTAAAGTCCTTACTGATCAATGATGGATTGAGCTGTCACATGGAGATAAGGATTTGTGTAATCTATGGTGAAAAGAGCAGTGAATTCAGAACTGAAAAGCAATGCCTATGCTCTTACTTACAGTCCTATTTGAGGACTGTAACTGCTCTTGAGCTATGTGAAATAGTACAACCCACCTATTTGCATGATGAGTGAAAACCCTGGTGAGAATTGAGTTTGAAATCAAATTATTTGGGGTATCATCAAAACTAAATTTTCAAATAGAAGGCAAGCTTTTCATTAGTTTTTTTGGTAAAAACTATTTGACACAAACCAAGTGAATGGTAAAAAGAATTATAGTAGAATTTTAGTTTTGAACTGATGTTTTCTTGAGGACCTTCTTACAGCTTGACTGATGCAAGTGTGAATAATCTGATTGGATGAAAGTCTGTTTTAACAGAACTGCATTGATCTTAACTGATTTATTGGAGAAGTTTGTGGGTACCTTCACTAAAAACCCTCAGGAGACTTCACTCCTCCACTAGGGATCACCTAGGGGTTTAAAAGGCTTGTTGCATATGCTAAATGCAATTGTATTCCCTACAAAAGTGGCTTTTCATTCTGTTTTTAATGTTGTCTTTGCTCAGGGACTAGCAAATCTTAGGTTTGGGGGTGTGTTGAGAACTGGAAAATACCATTTTCCACGCCTTAACCTTGGTCTGGAAAGACCTTTGAGAGAACTAAATAAGTGTTTTAAGTGTTTGTTTCACAGCTAACAATAAAGGCAGGCTTAACCATGAAAGCAGCCTAAAAGTGCCAAAAAGATGATGATCCATGTTGATCCGAAGGAAGAAGGAGAAGGGACAACCTCACGAGCTGTCAAAATGCCTAAACTAAAGAGGACAAAGGCCTGGTTTTAACATGGAAAGAGGTGTGGAGCTATTCGAAGAGAAGAATGCATTACAGATTGCTTCTCGAAAAGAATCTGAACTTTTCGAAAAGAACTTGAACTTTGCAAAAAGAACTTGAACTTTGCGAAAAGAACTCAAAGCTCCAGGCTTAGTTTTCGAAGAGCACCTGAACTCTTCGAAAGGATTTCTGACCTATTCGAAAAGACGAGGTCTCCTTGCGAACAACACCTGAACTGTGCGAAAAGAGCTTCAGAAGTCACAGTACCTTGCGAAAAGCTTTCCAAACTATGCAAAATGGTATTCTGAAGATTCCCAGCATCTGCAAGGGTAATTCAGTAATCTCTGTGCGTGCCCCAATGCATTTAAAAACCCAGGGACATTTTGGAAGATTCTGAGCACGAACCAAAGGCATATTCCACCCCATGTGAACACCCAAAGATGAAATTACTTGGCGGGAATTTCTAGAAGCTCAAACAGATTTTTGAATTACATAACAGAATTGATGCTTCTGATTGATTACGAACCAGATCAAGCGATTCAAAAATAGATCTGGATCCTTGTGCTCGACTCCTATTGGTTGATACAGATCTCACCAATTCTGATTGGTTGATACACATCTGAGTTAGACTTGGGGAAAACTATAAATAGACGAACCATTTGCCCAATTTGGGCATCCAGATTTTGAGTTTCATTTCTATTGCCTCATTTCCATTTTAGATAGCATTATACGAAATTTACGTAATAGCCTAGCTTTTTTGTAATTGAGAGTCAGTGAGATATCTTTGTACTTCACGTGAGAATTGTATTCAAGACTACAAATCCGAGAGCTGTTTAAGCTGTGCTCTGTAATTGTAATGGTGAATTTGAAAAGGTTCTTTGTGAAGACGTTCTCAATCGCCGTGTTAAGGGTTCCTTTGATCTCCTTATTTCATTAGATTCCTTTAGATTTCGTTTTTAATGCAATTTCCTTAATTCATATCCTGTGAGAATTGGCGTTTGTAACCTAATTTCTCCAGCATTTGTATTGGGTGTTTTGGTTACGAATCACGATTTGAATTGAAGACTATTGGATGATCCGTGTCCATTGAAGTGATGGACCATAGCCATAAGTCCAACTCGGCCCAATCCTTGAGTTGGATTATTTCTCTTGCATCTCTTTGGTAGCCAGATGAAGATTGGATAATATCTCATTTGTTTTACATTTATTCTCATTCTGCAATCAAGTACTAAATCGAAGTTAGATATTATTTCTCCATTCTTATTAATTTGCATCAAATCTCCCCAACTTGGATCTGGATCATTTAGTTTTAATTTTTACTTTTATCATTTAGTTAATGTGACAAATTCAACCTCCCATCTTATGTGCTTTGTAGATAGGATCAGAGGTAAGATCTGGTAGCTCAGATCTGAAGGTTTATCTTACATTTTAAATCAATTCCCTGTGAACGATCTTTTACTCACTTACATTTAAAACTTGCTACAATTGGCCCTGATCTTGCAGGCTAATTATGTTCTCTATGTGCTGATATTTTCTTATTCTTTTTAGTTTTACAAATGCAGTACAATTCATCATTTGTAAGTCTATTTTCGAAACACAAATAAATCATGCACACTAAGAACCAACAACAACAGCACCAGATGGGGAAACATTCAGGACAATATAGGGACCTTCCCATTTGGATTTCAGTTTGTCAGGAAAAAATTTAAGTTTGGAGTTAAACAACCAAACCTTATCACCAGCCATGAAGCTCTTTCTTAACAAACCCTTGTCAAAGAAAGCCTTGGACCTTTCCTTGTAGATTCGGGCATTGGCATATGCATCCATCCTCAGCTCTTACAGTTCGGACAGCTACAACAAGCTGTGATGACCAGCAGAAGTTAGGTCTAGATTTAAATTTTTTATGGCCCAATAGGCCCTGTGTTCTAACTCTACTGGGAGATGGCAAGCCTTGCCATAAACCAGTCTAAATGGGGACATCCCAATGGGAGTCTTATAGACAGTCCTATAAGCCCATAATGCATCATTTAGCTTGTCAGCCTAGTCCTTTCTGTCAATCCTCACTATCTTCTCAAGGAATGGCCTTCCCAAAGGCCATCTCCATCACCCCTATCCTGCATTGTATGCAAGCATTTGCATTGGCCAAGAATGGCCTTCCAAGGATGACTGGAATTGGGGCTTTACTTTTACAAGGGTCCATGTCCAACACAAGGAAATCAGCAGGATAGTAGAACTTGTCCACCCCCACCAAAACATCCTCCACCACACCCACAGACCTCCTGGTCTTGAGTTGAGAAAAGAGCCACTTCATGGTAACACAAGGTATTGTGTTGGGCCATGTAGTCTCTAGAGAAGGGATTGAGGTAGATAAAGCCAAAGTTGACCTCATTACAAATTTGCCCCCTCCAAGAACAGTCAAATAAATTAGATCTTTTCTTGGACATGCAGGATTCTACAGGAGGTTCATTAAAGACTTCAGCAAAATTGCTAAACCATTGTACCACCTGCTCTGTCAGGATGTGCCCTTTGATTTTTCTGCTGAATGTCTTGAGGCTTTTGAAACTTTGAAGATATGCCTAACCTCTGCCCCTATACTCCAAACACATGCCTATGCACTACCCTTTGAGCTGATGTATGATGCATCCAACTTGGTGGGGGTGGACAAGTTCTACTATCCTGCTGATTTCCTTGTGTTGGACATGGACCCTTGTAAAAGTAAAGCCCCAATTCCAGTCATCCTTGGAAGGCCATTCTTGGCCACTGCAAAGGCTTGCATACAATGCAGGTTAGGGGTGATGGAGATGGCCTTTGGGAACATGAAGGCTTAATTAAATTTATACAATGTTGCTAGGTAACCCTAGATGGACATTGAGGACTGCTGCGCAATAGATGTACTAGATGGATTTATGGAAGAAGAATTATCCAATCTCCTGGATTTGGATAATGTTGCTTATGACCTAGAAAATATTTGGAAAGAGGCTCAAGTTCTCATGACAGAAGACAACAAAAAAAAGTCTTTTGTGGGCCTAGTGCAGCATTCCAACTAAAAACCAACATTGTTACCCTTTCCTCAAACCACCAAGGCACCTTTGCTGCCTTCCATGAAAGTCCCCTTGAGCTGGAGCTTAAATAACTCCCAGACACATTAAAATATGCTTTCTTGGGGTAGAACAATAAGCTTTCAGTGATTATCTCCTCCTCTCTCACTAGTGAGCAGGAGGTATTCTTGAGTGTTCTCAAGAAGCACAAGAAAGCAATAGGTGGACAATAGCTGATCTTAGAAGCATTGATGCCTTAGTTTGCATGCACAGAATTCACCTGGATGAGGGTGCAAAACCCTCTAGGGAGATACAGAGTAAACTTAATCCTCACATGCAAGAGGTGGTCTTGAAAGAGATAATGAAATTGTTTAATGCAGGGGTAATTTACCCCATTTCAGATTCAGAATGGGTGTCACCTATCCAGGTGGTACCTAAAATGTCAAGCATAACAATTATTACAACTGATTCTGGGGAGTTGATGCTAGCCAGGGAGACCACTGGCTAGAGAGTTTGCATTGATTATAGGAAACTCAACTCCAAAACCAGGAAACACCACTTCCTCCTTCCTTTCATTGACCAAATTCTAGATAAGATGGCTGGGAAAGAATTTTACTGCTTTCTTGATAAATACTCAGGGTATAACCAAATCCCTGTTTATCCTTAAGATCAAGAAAAAACTACTTCCACATCTCCCCTTGGCACCTTTGCTTACAGGAGGATGCCTTTTGGACTATGCAATGCCCCAGCCACATTTCAGAGGTGCACGTATGCAATTTTTTCTGATATGATTGACAAATTCCTGGCAATCTTCATAGATGATTTTTCAGTTTATGGGGACAGCTTTAGCCAATGCTTGAGTCACCTTGACCTAGTTTTACAAAGATGTGAGAAGACCAATTTGGTCTTGAGCTGGGAAAATAGCCACTTTTTGGTAACACAAGGAATTGTATTGGGCCATGTGGTCTCCCACAGAGGAATAGAGGTTGACTAGGCTAAAGTGGATCTGATTTCACACCTGCCCCCACCCGGGATTGTCAAGCAAATCAGATCATTCTTAGGATATGTTGGGTTATACAGGAGGTTCATTAAGGACTTCAGCAAAATTTCAAAGCCATTATGCCACCTGCTTTGTCAGGATGTGCCATTTGACTTCTCTGCTGAGTGCCTTGAGGCCTTTGAGGTCTTGAAAAAGTGCCTTACTACTGCTCCTGTAATTCAGGCCCCAGATTACTCACTCCCCTTTGAGCTGTTGTGTGACACATCAGACTTGGCCATAGGTGCTGTCTTTGGATAAAGGAAAGATAAATTGCCCGCAGTGATCTATTATGCCAGCAAATCAGTAGCTAAAGCTCAGCTCAACTACACCACTACTGAGAAGGAGCTGCTGGCTGTTGTGTTTGCTGTCGGCAAGTTTAGACCCTACTTGCTTGGGTTTAAAATTATTGTTTTCACTGATCACTCAGCCCTGAAATACCTATTGGCTAAGAAGGATGCCAAACCAACGCTGATCAGATGGATCCTCCTATTGCAGGAGTTTGATCTTGAGATCAAGGATAAGAAGGGAGTTGAGAATGTGGTGGCTGACCACCTCTCTAGAATTATTTTAGAAGAATGTGCAGCAGCACCTGTCAATGAATTGTTCCCTGATGAGCAGCAGATTGCTATGTAGTCTAGTGTGCCCTGGTTTACACACATTGTCAATTTTCTTGCTATTGGTAGGATTCTCCCTCACTGGTCCAAGATGGACAAAGACCTGTTTGTCTCTCAGGTCAAACATTTTTTATGGGAGGATCCATACCTTTATAAGCACTGTGCAGACCAGGTTGTTAGGAGATGTGTGCCTGAAAGTGAGGTCCACAACATTCTTTCTATGTGCCATGAGCAAGCCTGTGGCGGTCACTTTAGTGGCAAAATGACTGCAGCAAAAGTGCTGCAATGTTTTTTTTATTGGTCTCCTTTGTTCAAAGATGCATACCTACATTGTAAAGCCTGTGAGAGATGTCAAAGGTTGGGAGGCATTTTCAAGAAAGACTCAATGTCATTACAGCCCATCCTTGTAATAGAATTTTTTGACATCTGGGGCATTGATTTTATGGGCCCATTTTCTCCTTCCATGGGATTTAATTTCATACTTGTGGCAATGGACTATGTGTCCAAATGGGTGGAAGCCATTGCCATAACGATAATATCTTCTCCAGATTTGGCACCCCCAGAGCTATTATTAGTGATGGGGGGAGTCATTTCTGTAACAAGCCTTTTGAGAATCTCCTCAAAAAGTATTATGTTACACATAGAATTGTAACTCCCTACCACCCACAAACAAGTGGGTAAGTTAAAATTTTCAATAGGGAGATTAAGCATATCTTGGAGAAGACTGTGAGGATAGATAGAAAGGATTGGGCACAAAAGCTGAATGATGCTTTGTGCGCTTATAGGACTGCCTGTAAGACCCCTATTGGCATGTTCCCATTTAGGCTGGTTTATGGCAAGGCCTGCCATCTACCAGTGGAGTTAGAACACAGAGCCTATTGGGCTATCAAAATACTAAATTTTGATCTAACTACTTCTGGTTCTCACAGAAAATTGCAACTGGTAGAGCTTGATGAGCTGTGGCTGGAAGCCTATTCAAATGCCAGGATACACAAGGAGAAATCAAAGGCATTCTTTGACAATAAGCTAATGAGAAAGGACTTCAATGGTGGTAATAAGGTTTGGCTTTTCAACTCCAAACTAATTTTTTTTTCAAGGAAGTTAAAATCCAGATGGGATGGACCTTACACTGTCATTCATGCCTCCCCATCTAGTGCTGTGGAGATCTTGGATCCTATGTCTAGGAAGATCATGAAAGTGAATGGTCAAAGGCTAAAAATTTATACAGAAAATTTAATGAAGCCTCCTCAGGCCATTCACCTACATGAACCTCCACTGCTCAGTGATCTACAAGTTTGTAAAATGTGTACCATATGTGTTAAATGTGTTTTTTATTTTGGCTTGCTTAGAAATATATCAATTACTAATTTTAGTGTGATGCTGATTTCCCTGTTTTATTTTGTTATGTCTTAAGTATATCTGCATATTAGTGATATGAATTTAGGGTGCATGAACTTGATGTTGATGTGCATGTCTGTTGCTGCTATGGTTGAGGTGCTCTCATAATAAATGTCATGAATTTGATCTGAAAAACTATCTTTAGAATTCTGTATTTTTGATGTACAGATGTTGATAATGGACATACAATTATAATGATGAAATGGAGTACATGTGAAGGGGCTGGTGCAGATGCACAATGGATAGGTACATAATAGTATGGATGCACTGGCCAATGTGTAGCACTGAGATAAAGGGTTCAAAGTTGCTTTCTCGCTAAGCTAAAAGGCCGAAATTACACATTCGCGAGTCAATGCTTGGCTTTCTCGCGGGGCTCTGAAATGGCCTGTGTTGCCTCGCGAGAGCCTCGCGAGCTAAACATCTGAAGAATGATTGCATATGAGCCTCGTGAAGCTATCACTTCTCTGCAACATCAAGCTGCGTGAAAATTTTAAGCCATGTGTGTTGTTCCTTGTGAGAGCCTCGCGAGGTAAAATTTTGAAGCCTGCACTTCTACCGACCTCTTGAGGCACTTGATGTTCTACATGTATGTGTCTCGCGAAGTTAGACAGTGCAGTTATGTGAAAGATGAAAGAGGCATCTCACGCACCTTGGTTTCAAATCAGCCACATGAATACCTCGCAAGGCTCTGTTCTTCTTCGCGACAACACTTCTCGCGAGATTGAATTCATAAGTGCGCGAGAAATCTACTTCGCGAGAACCTAGCGACGGCCGCGTGAGGCGTAGGATTAGCCTTATAAACCCTGTGATTTTCTTCATTTTCTTCATTTCATATCTCTTTGCCCCAGCCTCCACTAAGCAAGATCGAGCTTCTCTCCCTTCTCTCTTCTTTACAGCCTAATCCACTCCACTTCAGACAATTTCCTCCTACAATTTTGCTCCCCATCACTTCCTGGTCATTTTGAACTCAATTTGGGGATATTCGAACCATTGTGCATCGGTTGGAGTGGACATTAATTTGGTGTTAAGTAGAGAGGAAGTTGGGTGCAATTTTAGTATTGAAGTGTACATAACAGAATCTATCAATTTAAAGCCCTAATTTTTAGGTATTGAGTAGCCATGGCCAAAAGTTCAAAGTTCCTAGACACATTGGCTGCCATGCAAAGCCCTCCACACACTGGCAGCTCTAGGGCAACTCGTAAATCAGTGAAGATTGCAGAGGCCTCCACTGTGAAGACTGATGCCTACACCCACTATTGAGCCCCAAGTGGAGCAACCAACTGAGAAGAGGGCAGCCCCTGTGAACAAAGCCAAGGGTGTGGCCTCTGACCCAAGCCAAAAAGAAAGTTTCCCCAAAGAAGAGGTCCAGAGAGCACTCACCGGCCAAAAGCCCTGAAAAATCCAAGAAGAAACAGAAAAAGGACAAGGCTGTGGCCCATGATGTCCCTGAGGTTGTAGCTGAAGAGGAGGATACTGAATACCTTAGAACCCCCTTTGAATGGGTGACTGCCATTAAACTAGAGGTAAAGACAACTTTTCATAAAGTTTTTGTTGAGGAGCTACCAGAGACATCTACCTCCATGGAGTACCTAACCAAGGCAACTCTACTACCCCTGTTGAGGCCCCTAATGCAGCTAGTCTTCCCTAGACTAGTGCAATTATTCTACCAAAATATCAGAGTAAAGACTGGGGATGATAGGAACCCAACATTGCTGGTGTTAATAGACAAGTTTGAGATGCTCTTTAACCAATCTGCAATAGCTGAGATACTGGGGATAGTAGCAAAGTATAACCCTAAGTTTGGCTTGGATCCCCCTTTGACAGCCACCATCCCAGAAATTGTAAAGACAACTATGGGATAACCTTCACTGCAACTCAGATCAAGAACTAGATCTGCAACATTCCTGCACCTGGCTACAATCACAAGTGCAAGGTAGAAGAATCCGACTCAACCCCTGTAATTTAGACTGCTCTTAAGGCTCTAATCTGTCCATTTAAATGGTCACAGACTATCATAGGAAGGTGATCCAATCACAGATGCTAGAGTTAAAACATAAAAACAATTACAGACACTATACTTGCAAAAATACAAGCACATTGAACCATAGGATCAAACAATCTGTGAAGATCTAGTGGAAACCAATAGAAATTACAAATTGTTTGGGGATTTAGATTCAATTGGTCATTGCTACAAAAAGGCCTGCAATGACAAAGCTCTTAAGTCTACAATCTCTATAAGATCTCAGGTCTATTCACTGAAAATAGCTTTGCAAAATAGAGGAGGAGATGGATTTGCAGCAATCCCTCCTTTGGCTAGAAGAACAAAGGCAAGGAAAAAGAATCCAGCCTCATCCCTATGATTTGGACTCAGCCTAAGGCTATGATCTGTCCACTTTCAATGGTCACAAATCAACCCAGAGATGTGATCTATCCACAGGATCAAAATCGGAACAATAAAACCACTACTGCCACCATGTGTGTATGACAGCAAGTACATACACCCATGAGAGAATTAAATATATACAGATCTACTGATAAACTGAAGATAAATACAAATTTAATGAAGCATTAAACATAGCATTTCATTGAACAAAGAGGACTTACAATGATCTGCCCTCAAGGCATCAATCTGTGCAAGAAATCCCAAAACTCTGCACACAATGCTCTTACAAAACTAGATTACAGATCTACATCATACCTAGCTGCTACATAGAATTTAACTCAACATTACTGCTGAGCTAAGGGAGAAGAAAGGGAAAATAAAAAGGGAAACTAGATCCTAAAAGGCTAAAACCCAAAAGGGGATCTCAGGCTAATCCTGGATAGTTTACAAAACAGCTTCATGTTCTATTTACAAGCAATCCCTAGCAGTTGTGTGCAACAGCCAATGAGAAATAAAAATGCTTTTGGAGCTAGTGTTGTGGCCTATTTTCAGCCATTGGATTCCTTGAGCCATGTGGGACATTGGGATGTGTGCCCTAGAGGGAGTAGAATCTCTAAAATAACCTTGAGCATTGAACTAGGCGACTGGAACACGTGAACACGTGCCTCGAGAGCTTGGAGGCTTCAGAATGCACCTCTCAAGAGGTTAAAACAATAACTCGAGAGGTTTCAGCGACAATTTGAGAGGTTCAAGCATCAGCTCGACAGGTTGATGGCTTCAGGTTGCTTCTGTGCTATAGGAACTCGACAGGTTCCAACAACCTTTCGACAAGTTCTTCAGCAGCATTTTAAATAGCTCGACAGGTTCATTATGCAGCTCGATAGGTTCATTTAACATCTCGAGAGGTTCTCGATAGGTTCATTTAACCTCTCAACAAGTTCATTCAGCAGCATTTTTCAGCACTGCAACTGCTCAACAGAATGCCTCAACAACATTTTCCAGCACTGCAGCTTGATTTCAGCACATTCCAACTCATGGGGTTCAACCAACCACTCGAGAGGTTGGATTTTATCATTTTAAACCACTTGAAGGGTTGGTTTTCAACGTGAACCACTCGTGGGGTTTACTAAATCATGCATTTAAACCACTCGAGTGGTTGCTCCAGCCCTCTAAACAGCTCAAATTCTTCAAGTTTGCAGTTGTGCGGCTCATAGGCTTCCATCATCAGCTCGAGTAGATGAACTTCAGCATATTAAAGTAGTCGAGTGCATTAATATTGTAGTTGTATAGTTTTGAGGATCAATTTGCAACTCGAATGGCTTGTTTTGGCCTATAACTGCTAACTCATGTGATTGCAGCATCTGTGCTGCTCGTGGGGTAAAATTCAGTAGCATCTCATGTTCAGGTCTGCAACTCGACAGCATGTACTCACCAGCCAGCAGCTCCAGTAGGTGGTTCCTTCAAATGTTGAGCTAGAAAGGCTGGCTGCTTCAGGTGAGTGCTTGATAAGTTGCTGATTTAGAGTGTGAGTTTTCTATAATAGCTTGCTTCTCCATGCAACATATGTTCTATTGTTTGCAACATATGTTCTATTGTTTGCAACATATGTTCTATTGTTTGCAACAACTGTTCTCTATGATTGCAGCTGCTATATTTGAGGTAAAACACATGTGCTCAGTGCTGTAGCTATAATATGCCACTTGAATTGCTCTACAGCTACTGACATAAAAGGCCTTGAGGTACTGATTTGCTGTTGTCTTCCATTCAAGGTGCTTCTTTACTGCAAACACAAAATGTTGTATTATTGCATAGCACCTGATTGACCTTTGGGCTTCACCATTCTCTCTCAGCAGGACTTCAAAGGAACCCAAGCATGCTATAAAGCCTCAATGGTGTGAACAACCATGGTGCCTTTTCAATAAATCCATCAGCTCCATAGCCAAACACAAAATTCCTTCTTCTTGGCACTAAAATGCTTGATTGCTACACCAAACTATACTTTATTGCTAGCTGTAAAAACATACTTAAAACTTGTTTAGTAATCAGCTCAAAGGTCCATCAAAGGTCAAGTTAAGGGGTAGAAAGTGGTATATTTCAGTGCTCAACACACCCCAAACCTAATCTTTGCTAGTCCTCGAGCAAAGGAAAAATTAAAAACAATTATTCAAGTCAGAAAATGCCCCTTTCGTAGGGAGTACGGATGCATTTAGTATATGCATTAAGCCTTTTAAACCCCTAGGGGATCCCTAGTGGAGGAGTGAAGTCTCCTACGGGTTTTCAATGAAGATACTTATAAACTTCACCATTAAAATAGTTAAGAAAAGTGTAGCCAATGACAAAATAGATTTCAATAAATAAAGCATCATTCGACACCCATTCTTTAAAAATCAGAGGAGATTACAGTGGTAATGCAAACCATTTAAAACTAAAATCAGCAGGCATTTGCATCATCATCGATCAATTCACATCAGGAATACCATGTGCACAAATCAGCACTAAGTTCACTATTAATTCAAAAATTTGGTGTAGATACAACCCCAATGAAATTAAATTTTAGACTCAATCCTTACCAGGGCTATCTCTCACAATAAAAATTCAAGGGTGTTCACATTCTCATTAGCTCAAGATCAGTCACAGACTTTAAATAGGCCTGCAAGCATGAGCATAGGCATTGCATCTAATTCTTGACATCCTCAAGTACTTTCACCATAGATTAGACCTCTCCTCATCTCCACATGACAACTCATTTCACTTTGGATTCACAAGGTCTTTTTAATGGATTGTAGTTTGGCTTATGGGTGAGGTTTTAAAAAGAATAAAGTGGTAGAATTAATTGAAAATTGAGAAATCATCACGGTAAGGAGGTGATTCATAACTTCACCTTCTTCATTTCAACATTGCTTCATCTTCTTTAATATTTTTCATATTCAAAGTGGCCAGCTTCTTCTTTTCTTTTTAATTTTTAGATGAAATACTTAATTTGACTTCTCTTTTCTTTTTCATATCAAAATTTTACTCTTTTTTTTTATATATGGTTGTCCCATAGCCATACAACTAATACACTGCTCTTCTATCGATTTTTTTTCTTTTTCCTTCTACTTCCACCAAATATTAAACCCAGCCCACCTATATTCAACTTCTTCTCCTTTACCTGCTGAATTCTTAAAATGAGGGTAATGTTGAAATAGGTCAAGAGGTTTAGGTGCAAGTATTCTGGTGTTTGTTGAAGAAAAATTAGATTCTTCAGGTTCAAAGAGTGTATGCAAAGGGTAGTTGAATAAGTAGGATTTTCAGGCTCAAACTGTCCAAATGAAGGCCTTATATCATTTCCTTAGTGTCATGAGTACTGTCAATCAATTTCAACTTGGGCTTGCCTAACTTCTAGGGAAAAGGTATTGAGTCAGTTAGTCTATAGAACAGAAAAATTGCCAAAAACACTCTTCAAAAGAAATTTGATAGGCCCAAATCTCACTGTATATGGTCTTCAAATTAACCCATGGGATGTATTTCCACCTTTTTCTCTCCTCTCTAGCTCACCAAGTACTACTTAAAAAAATAATTTCTTGATGTTAGATTCATGGTAGTGCTAATTTTTCAAAGATTTTCAGTTTTAAATAGTCTGCAAATTTTTTAATTTTCTCTCTCTAACATGATTAAGTGAGAATTGACTTTATTCACCTCAATTTACCTCACACTACTGCACTAAAATTAACTATTCTACTAGCCTACTAACCTGCCATACCCCCAAACCTAAGATAAACAGTGCTCCCATTGTTTCAAAATGCATGTATAGGGCAGCAGGTTTAGTAAAAGAAAAACAATGAAAAGACAGCAGAAAATGAAAGAGAAACAAACTAAAAGAATGCAGAAAGGTAAACTACAATAGTGAAAAAGATATTATGTTACACAATGACAACTAAGAAAACAAAACAACTATACAACTTCCTAAAACAGCAGCTATCTAAATAGTAACGACACAAAAACAGCTAGCAAATTGATTAAAAACAGTAGGCATATGAAAAACAGTAACTAAACTACATTCCTAAAACAATAAAATCCTAAAACAGAACTTCCAACAAGGATCTGACTATTCATCAACATGAATGGCACACATTGCAAAGCAAGATTCTAAAAAAAAAAAAATCAGATCACTGAAGCATACTAGTTACACAATATAAAAGCAGGAAAAATAATAGTACATACAGTACACAGCTGAGTTCAAATAGCAATGGAAGGTCCTAAAAGTGAATGAAGTCAGAAGCTCCATAGAATTTCAAAATAGAAAATGAGCCTCTGCTTAGTAACCTTTATGATTCTTCCAAAAAATTAGTTTCATGATCACAACAGTCCTAGATGGGGGTTCATGAATGACATTAAAGCGGTTACCCATCTGTACCTCAGCCTAACTGGAAAGAACTGTAATTCAGAAGTTAGAAAATCATACCTTTGTAGATGCAGAGGAATCAAGCCTCAGTTCTCCAGCCCAAAAATTACGGTTGCTTGAGAGATATAGGGAGCTGCTCCAGCTCCACCTCAGGTGGATAAAGAATAGAAGTTTGAGGGAGGGGCAGTAGGGCAGGTGTCCAAAGGAACTGTTGTACTAGACCTACTGAGAAGCCCAAGATGATTAAAAAATTTATTTTTCTTTCAGCATATAAGTGGGGGCCTCCTCAATCCATACTTCACAATTGTAGCAAAAACCTCGGCCCATTCCAGCAGTGTGGGTGAGGTGTCTTCCACCATCTCTTCAATGGCAGCAACTGACAAACAGATAATATTTCCTCCATCTAAGCTTCCTCTTAGAAAAAGGAGAATGCACTTGAAAAGCACGAGGAAATGGCAGATGAGGTGCTGCTGGTCCTCTTCTACTGACATATGATTCAAAATTTTTTTTTTTAGTTATATATATATATAAATATATTTTTATTTTTATTTTTTATAAAGAAGAAAAATTAAACTTTGATTACTATACTTAGATCAAAACTCCCCGACAGCGGCACCTCATCTGCCATTTCCTAAAGGGGTATAAAAATAAATATATATTTATTTTTATTTTTTGATAAGTAAGAGTTTGTCCCACGAATAGTGATGATCAAAAAACCTAAAGGGGTATAGTAAACTCCAAATCTGGCTACAGATCTGGCAACTCAAAACCTACACTAGAAAGCAAGGTAAAAAGAGGGTGTTTAGGTGTCACAAAACAAAACTAAAACTAAAAAACAAAAATAAAACTAGATCTAAAGAAAGGGGGTAAAGAAGAATGATGATGTGTGTGGTAAAATAAAGTAAAAAGATGGAGAAGTGGACAACTGTGGGATAACCTTCACTACAACTCAGATCAAGAACTAGATCTGTAGCATTCCTTCCTAGGCTACAAGCACAAGTGCAAGGTAGAAGAATCCGATTCAACCCATGTAATTTAGACTGCTCTTAAGGCTATAATCTATCCACATAAATGGTCACAGACTATCCTAGGGAGGTGATCCAATCACAGATGCTAGAGTTAGAACATAAAAACTATTACAAGGCTACAAGCACATGCAACCATAGGATCAAACAATCTGTGAAGATCTAGGGGAAATGACTAGAAATTATAGATTGTTTGGGGATTTAGATTCACTTGATCATTGCTACAAAAAGGCCTGCAATGACTAATCTCTCAAGTCTACAATCTTTAGAAGATCTCAGGTCTATTCACTGAAAATAGCTTTGCAAAACAGAGGAGGAGATGGATTTGCAGCTATCCCTCCTTTGGTTACAAGTACAAAGGAAAGGAAAAAGAATCCAGCCTCAACCCTATGATCTGGACTCATCTAAGGCTATGATCTGTCCACTTTCAATGGTCACAGATCATCCCAGAGATGTGATCTATCCACAGGATCAAAACCGGAACAATAAAACCACTGTTGCCACCATGTGTGTATGACAACAAGCACATACACCCGTGGGAGCATTAAATATATACAGGTCTCCTGATAAACAGCAGAAAAATACAACTTTAATGAAGCATTAAACATAGCATTTCATTGAATAAAGAGGACTTACAATGATCTGCCCTCAAGGCATCAGTCTGTGCAAGAAATCCCAAAACTCTGTTGACAATGCTCTTACAAAACTAAATTACAGATCTACATCATACCTAGCTGCTACATAGAATTTAACTCAACATTACTACAGAGCTAAGGGAGAAGAAAGGGAAAATAAAAGGGAAACTAGATCCTAAAAGGCTAAAACCCAAAAGGGGATCTCAGGCTAATCCTGGATAGTTTACAAAATAGCTTCATGTTCTATTTATAAGCAATCCCTAGCAGTTGTGTGCAACAGCCAATGAGAAATAAAAATTCTTTTGAAGCTAGTGTCGTGGCCTATTTTCAGCCATTGGATGCCTTGAGCCATGTGGGATATTGGGATGTGTGCCCTAGAGGCAGTAGAATCCCCAAATTAACCCTGAGCATTGAACTGGGTGGCTAGAACCTGTGCCTCGAGAGGATGGAGGCTTCATAATGCACCTCTCGAGAGGTTAAAATAGTAACTTGAGAGGTTCCAGCAACAATTCAAGAGGTTTAGGCATCAATTTGAGAGGTTCAGGGATCATCTCGACAAGTTGATGGCTTCTAGTGCTTCTGTGCTATAGGAACTCGACGGGTTCCAGCAACCTCTCGACCGGTTCTTTAGCAGCATTTTAAACAGCTCGACAGGTTCATTTAACCTCTCACAGGTTCATTTAATCTCTTGACAGGTTCTCGATAGGTTCATTCAGTAACATTTTTCAGCACTACAACTGCTCGACAGAATGCCTCAACAGCATTTTTCAGCACTGTAGCTTCATTTCAGCACATACCAGATGGTGGGATTCAACCAACCACTTGAGAGGTTAGATTATATCATTTTAAACCACTCGAGGGGTTGGTTTTCAATGTTAACCACTCGTGGGGTTCACTAAATCATGCATTTAAACCACTCGAGTGGTTGCTCCAGCCCTCTAAACTGCTCGAATTCTTCCAGTTTGCTACTGTGCTGCTCATAGGCTTCCATCATCAGCTCGAGTAGATGATCTTCAGCATATTAAAGTACTTGAGTGCCTTAATATTGTAGCTGTGAAGTCTTGAGGATCAATTTGCAACTCGAATGGCTGGTTTGGCCTGTGACTGCTAACTCATGTGATTTTAGCATTTGTGCTGCCCGTGGGGTAAAATTCAGCAGCATCCCATGTTCAGTTCTTCAACTCGACAGCATGTACAGACCAGCCAGCAGCTTCAGGTGAGTGCTTGATAAGTTGCTGATTTAGAGTGTGAGTTGCTCTAATAGCTTGCTTCTTGTTATTCACTGAAAAGTACCACTTTTCACCTCTTAACCTAGCCTTTGCTAGACCTTGAAGCTGACTAATAACTCTTGTTTAGCTTGTTCTGTAGTTAGTAATAACTTGTGCAACTTAACACAAAGTCCATGCCTTTGGAGCCAAAAAGAGAGAATTTAAGCCAAAGAAGATTGTTGGGCCAAAGATCAATGGAACACCATGGTGACTAGTTTGCATGTCAAAGTGGACCCAAGAAGTCTATCAGATGAGAGAAATCAGGATGTAAGTAGAGAGAGCTGCAATAGTAGCAGCTGCATTACACCAGAGGAGAAAATGTGTTATCTCGCATAGTAGAGGTGTAGCCTCACGTGGCTAAGCCTACAGTAGAGTTATCTCACATAGCTAATATATGCAGCATAGGAGAACTCGTGGCACACTTCAGCTGCAACCAACACTCAGTGAACTCGTGAAGCTCTCGCACACAAAGTCTTCAGAAATCCAGCTCACCAAGCTCTCGCGAGGAACAAGTATCATGTAAGCCTTGCACGCTATCTCGCGAAGCTAATCTGCACAAAGAATAATAACAAACTCATGAAGTCCTCGCGTGGTTCAAGAGAAGAGAGAGCTCCAGATATGTCCTCGTGCCGTTCTCACACATTTAATAGCTCTACCCTCTACCGAGCGAGCTTTGTTATTCCTTCAACAATAAGTCGAGCGAGATTTAAAGGCATCCTCGCGACACCCTTGTGAGAGAAAATTTTGAAGCTCTGCCGTGCGAGCAAGCCAAGGATTGCAAATTTTTCTGAGCGAGTGAATTCAATTGCAGAGCAACAATGCAACCTTTCAAAGGCATACCGCGTGAGCGAGACATATCAAGGTAAATTCATCCTTGGGAGTGCATTTCAGGCCAAACCAATTGCACGATAAGCTAAAGTCTTCGGCGCGAGCAAGAAGCTTCGAAAGCCAAATGCTACCTCGTAAGCACTCTGCCAATCACGCGAATGGATAAATGCACCAAGGCTAGCCCCGCGAAGCTCCGGCTCTCCACTTCTCACTTTCTACTCAAGGACCTTTTGGGGATTTCCACAAGTGTAGGGCACACATCCTGAGGCCTTGAGCTCAAGGCACACATCCCAAGGCATCCAAGGGTTATAATAGTGCCACATCTAATAGAAAAATTAGGGTTTACTCTTCTGTTGGCTAAGGCATTAGGACTGAGCATTTAAGCTGTACATGTAAGTTAAAATTTTATCATCCCTCCTTCAACCTTTATTGACTTTTAGCTCGAGCAGGCTAGGGTTAGGGTTTGAACACCTCTTTTTCTATTGTTTTCTTCTCTCTTAGCCTAGCACTTGCGGGCTATATCCTCTGTAAGAAATTAGGTTTAGTTTTAATTAGCTTTGTAATGGGTCTGGTAACCTTTGGGATTTTTGTGAAGAGTTGTTCCACACAAGGCTGTTGCCTTGAGCAATCTCATTGTAAGTATTATGTTGAGCAATGAAATTGGTATTTTAGTGGTTCATTCAATCTATTATTTTTCTATTTTCCCATAGTATTTTTCAGGCTAAGAATGCATTTAGGATTTGAGCTGAATTGAAAGTCCCATAGAAGCTTGAGCTTGTAGCCCTGGGACCATGATGGCAGCAACAATTTACATATTCCTTCTCAGACCATTGTGGTGTGGATAACCTCTGTGGATAGCCTGTGACCATTTTAGTGGATAGACTATAGCCCTAGGTGAATTCCAAGCCACAGGTCTGAGAAGGATTCTTCTCCTCTGCACTTGAGCTTGTAGCCTTGTTAGAAGTTGTTGCAGGAACAGGCTTGCTCTATTTTACTTGACCAATATCAGATGTTAGAACTGATTTCTCTGTAGTGATTGTAGACTTGTGAGCTAGGTCATTGCAGGTCCTTCGAAGCAATGACCAGCAACATTTAAGTCCCCAAATAGCTTTTGAACTACTGTGGTCTCCACTAGTTTTTCAAGAACTATTTGCTCCCATGGATGCCCGAGCTTGTAGCCTGACATACATGGTGTCTGCAATAGCTTTCATGTTCTAATTTGAGACATTGGGTGGAGGACATCTATTAGATAGTCTGTGACCATTTAAGTGGACAGGTTATAACCTTGAGATCAGTCTACTCCATTGGATCGGATTAGTTTTCTGATTTAGTCCATATGGTTTGATCCTCTCTATTGGATAGCTTGTGACCATTGAAGTGGACAGGTTATAGCCTTAAGAGATCAGGTCAAACCATAAGGTTGAGTTGGACACTTATTCCTTGCAGATGTGCTTGTAGCCATCTAAGGGATTTTTTGCAGAGACAACCCTAAATCTGAGTTACATAACTGAATTAACTTTTGCTTAATTGCCTACTTTCCATTATTTTTATCATTATTTTAACACACACCATCACCACCTTCTTCATAACCCTTTCTTTAGGATAAGACTGCACTTTATTACTCTTCTTTTAGTGTTAATTTAGTATAGTTGTGACACCCAACTCCCTTTCTTTAGGATTGTTAGATCTGTAGCCAAATCTGGAGGCCTACTATTATAGCCCATTTTGGGTTCTAGATCACTTTCTCTGTGGGGCAAACTCTTACTTACTCAAAACTTACTACAATAGCCCTATATCTTACAGGCTGTGTATTTCAAATTTACTATTTTAGCCAATTTTATTCCTTCTCTTTTTGATATATTCTTTCACCATTATTTTCTCACTAATAACAAGACTGCAATCCGAAATAACCGATAAGTTTTTGGTAGCGCTGCCAGGGATATTGATCTTTTTAGTAGACCTGAGTTATAATATAATTTAGGATACAAAATTCTTTATAGTTGTGCCTTGTATTGAATAAATTGTGCTACTGATTTTTGTTGGAATTTTTGTAGACTTGGACAATAGCAGCAAGGAAAAGGTAGAGCTATAGCTAGAGGTTAGCTAGCTCTGTTTGCACTTCTTTTACCCTAAAACTTAGTCCATTTATGTTGAATTCCCTGTTAATAATTTAGTTGTAAATCTGTTTATTTGTGATTTTTATTTGCAATTTTTTCTATGTGTTGTGCGCATCTTCTTTACCCTGAGTTGGAACCTCCAAACATTGAGGTTGAAAGGGTCCTTAGACTGAGAAACAACACACCAGCCCCTACTATTGAAACTGAGCCAGCTGTCATGGTTGAGAGGCAAAGAACTCTGAAGGAATAAAATGCACCTGGGGATTACACATCTCCCTTTTACATACAATTCCCTTCAGTTGAGGGAAATTATGAAATCAAGTCCTTCACCATTAACATGCTGTCATCTTTTCATGGGCTCAGTAAGGAAGATCCTTACAAGCACATTGACCAATTTTTGGCACTTTGCAACACATTCAATATTGTTGGCCTGGGACCTGAAGCCACCAAACTGAGGCTTTTTCCTTTTTCCCTAAACGACAAAGCTAGCACCTGACTCTCTAAACTCCCAGCCAATAACATTTAGACATGGAGTGACCTCCAAAGCCAATTTCTGGCTAAATTCTTTCCCATGAATAAACTAAGCCATATGAGGACAAACATATTGTCATTCACTCAGTCCTCAACTGATGATTTTTATGAGGCATGGGAGAGATTTCAAGAAATGTTAAAACAATGTCCCCACCACCAAATTTCACAGTGGCAACTTGTGCAAGTCTTTTACCAAGGAATTAATCCCAAGAGTAGGGATCTGGTGGATGCCTCATGTGGTGATAGTTACCTCCACAAGACAACTAATGAGGCTTGGGAGTTGTTTGACATCATAGGGGAAATTTTCATGTAGTACGAGTCACTGTCTCGCAATGACAGCCAGACCTCAGCTAAATTGGTGAAAGAGTTCACCGCTAGAGGTGGAATGTATCAAGTTAAGGTGTAAAGTAATTTGGAAAGGAAGGTGGATAATCTGAGTTTAAATTTTGACAAATTGATGAATGTGACGCAGCCTTGAATGGTTGCACAAGTAGAAGAGGTGTCTGATATGCCAATCTCCCACACATGCAGATCAAGATTGTCCATCAGCCTACCAATTCCTTGATTTAGTTATGTGGCATGCCAATGCTGCCCAAGCATATGGGCAGCAACCTGCTCGGTACACATGGAGAAACCACCCAAATTTGAGGTGGAGACAAGAAACATACCCTCAGCCCCAACAGCAGCAGTTGGTAGCTCCATACAGACCTCAGCATCAGTTTAACCAAGGATACCCACCAAGGCAGAATTTTCAGTTGCCTGCCCCATAGCCTAATCAGTTGGTCTTTCCCCCATAATAGCCCAGATCCTCTTCCTTTGAAGAGCAAATGCTAGCATCTATGCAGAATTTGGGGAACTTGGTTCAAACTGTGAACTCTCATGGGCAAAGCATTAAAAAAATAGAGGACCAGCTGGGTCAAATCTATAATGCTTTAAATAGGAGAGCAGAGGGCAAACTGCCTAGTCAACCCTTAGCCAACCGTAAAGGGCAGTAAATGATTGGAGAAGCATCCTTTACACATAATGAAGCTAATGCAATCACTACCCTAAGGAGTGGTAGGGTGGTTGATAATTTAGTAGGCAGAGTAGCTGAGGAGGTCATACAGAGTGAAAATAAAAGAAATGTGAGTGTTGAAGAATCAAAGAAGTCATACCCTGCTGTGGATCAGCAAGGGAAAAATATAGGGCTGATGCTGAGCCCCAACAGTAAATAATAAATGAAGAAAAAACAAAAAAACAAAAATTTGACCATGATGTGGTTAGGCATACAGCTGTGGCACCAGCAGTCCCACATCTACCGTTTCCTCATGTACTTGCTGGCCCATCTCCTTTTGATAAGTGGAATACTCAGATGGAGGAAATGATGAAGACCTTTAAGGAGGTTAAGATCAATTTACCCTTGCTTGATGCTATACAACAGGTCCTTGCCTATGCTAAATTCTTGAAGGACCTTTGCACACTGAAAAGAAAGGCAAGGGTGCAGTTGTCCAAAAAGGTTTTTACTATTGAGCATGTTTAGTAAGTTCTATCCATTGCCACACCTGAGAAATTACAGGATCTAGGGGTACCTACTATCCCTTACATAATTGGAAACCACACCATTGGTAGAGCCCTCTTAGACATAGGGGCCAGTGTGAACCTGCTCCCATATTCTGTGTATGAGGATCTAGGTTTGAGAGAGCTAAAATCCACATCAGTTATACACCAATTGGCTGATAGGTCTAAGAGGAGACCTGTGGGTGTAGTAGAGGATGTTTTGGTGGGGCTGGATAAGTTCTACTATCCTGCTGATTTCCTAGTTTTGGACATAGACCCTTACAAAAGTAAAGCCCCAATTCCTATCATCTTTGGAAGGCCATTCTTGGCCACTGCAAATGCTTGTATATAATGTAGGTCAGGGGTGATGGAGGTGACCTTTGGGAATATGAAGGCTTAATTAAATGTATACAATACTACTAGGCAACCTTAGATGGACATTGAGGACTGCTGTGCAATAGATGTACTAGATGGCCTTATGAATGAAGAATTATCTAATCTACTGGATTGGAATAATGTTTCTGAAGACCTGAAAAATATTTTGAGTATGGTTGAGAAGGAGGCCCTAGTTCTCATGACAGAAGACAACACCAAAGTAGAGTCTTCTATAAGCCTAGTGCAGCATTCTAGCTGGAAACCTACATTACTGCCCCATTCTCAAACCACAAAGGCACCTTTGCGGCCTTCCATTGAAAGTCCCCATGATCTGGAGCTTAAATAGCTCCCAGACACATTAAAATATGCCTTCTTAGGGCAAAACAAAAAGCTTCCAGTGATTATCTCTTCTTCTCTCACTAGCGAGCAGGAAGAGGAATTATTGAGTGCCCTCAAGCAGCACACAAAGGCAATGGGGTGGACAATTGCTAATCTAGGGGGCATTGATGCCTCAGTTTGCATGCACAAAATTTACTTAGAAGAGGGTGCAAAACCCTCTAGGGAGATGTAGTGGAAGCTTAATCGTCACATGCAAGAAGTGGTCTTGAAGGAGATAGTAAAACTGTTGGATGTAGGGGTGATTTACCCCATTTCAGATTCAGAGTGGGTGTCACCCATCCAGGTGGTACCCAAAAAGTCAAGCATAATAGTTATTACTACTGACTCTGGGGAGTTGATGCCAGCCAGGGAGACCACTGGCTGGAGAGTTTGCATTGATTACATGAAACTCAACTCCAAGACTAGGAAAGAGCACTTCCCTCTCCCTTTCATTGACCAAATTCTAGATAAATTGGCTGAGAAGGCATTTTACTGCTTCCTTGATGGATACTCAAGGATAACCAAATCCATGTTTATCCTCAAGATCAAGAAAAAACAACTTTCACATGTCCCTTTGGCACCTTTGCTTACAGGAGGATGCCTTTTGGACTGTGTAATGCCCCAGCCACATTTCAGAGGTGCATGTATGTAATTTTTTATGATATGATTGACAAGTTCCATGAAATCTTCATGGATGCTTTCTCAGTTATGGGAACAGCTTTAGCCAGTGCTTGAGTCACCTTGACCTGGTTTTACAAAGATGTGAAGAGACTAATTTGGTCTTGAGCTGAGAAAAGAGCCACTTTGTGGTAACACAAGGAATTGTGTTAGGCCATGTGGTCTCCCAAAGAGGAATAGAGGTTGACAAGGCTAAAGTGGACCTGATTTCACACCTGCCCCCAACTAGGACTGTCAAGAAAATATGATCATTCTTAGGACATGTTTGATTTTACAGGAGGTTCATTAAGGACTTTAGCAAAATTGCAAAGCCATTATGCCACCTGCCTTATCAGGATGTGCCATTTCAATTTTTTGCTAAGTGCCTTGAGGCCTTTGAGGTCTTAAAAAAGTGTCGTACCACCGCTCCTGTAGTCCAGGCCCTAGATTACTCACTTCACTTTGAGCTGATGTGTGATGCATTAGATTGGCCATAGGTGATGTTTTAGGACAAAGGAAAGATAAGTTTCCTACAGTGATCTATTATGCCAGCAAAACACTAGCTGAAGCTCAGCTCAACTACACCACTACTAAAAAGGAGTTACAAGCTGTTGTGTTTGCTATGGACAAGTTTAGACCCTACTTGCTTGGGTCTAAGATTGTTGTTTTTACTGATCACTCAGCCCTGAAATACCTGTTGGCCAAGAAGGATATAAAACCAAGGCTGATTAGATGGATCCTCCTATTGCAGGAGTTTGAACTTGAGATCAAAGATAAAAAAGGAGTTGAGAATGTGGTGACTGACCACCTCTCTAGAATTGTTTAAGAGGAATGTGTTGTAGCACCTGTTAATGTGGTGTTCCCTAATGAGCATTTATTTGTTCTATAGTCTAGTGTGCCTTGGTTTGCACACATTGGGAATTTTCTTGTTGTTTGTAGGATCCCCCCTCACTGGTCCAAGATGGACAAAGACCTATTTTTCTCTCATGTCAAGCATTTTTTGTGGGAGGATCCATACCTATATAAGTATTGTGCAGATAAGGATGTTAGGATATGTGTGCCTGAAAGTGAGTTCCACAGTGTTCTTTCTATGTACCATGAGCAAGACTATGGAGGTCACTTTAGTGGTAAAAAGACAGCTACAAAAGTTTTACAATGTGGATTTTATTGGCCCTCTTTGTTCAAAGATGCATATATACAATGCAAAGCCTGTGAGAGATGTCAAAGGGTGAGAGGCATTTCCAAGAAAGATTCAATGCCATTGCAGCCCATCCTTATGGTAGAACTGTTTAACATCTGGGGGATTGATTTTATGGGCCCCTTTCCTCCTTCTATGGGTTTCAATTTCATACTTGTGGCAGTGGACTATGTGTCCAAATGGGTGGAAGCAATTGCCTCAAGGACAAATGACCACACAGTTGTCATGAAATTTTTAAAGGACAATATCTTCTCTAGAGCTATCATTAGCGATGGGAGGAGTCATTTCTGTAACAGGCCTTTTGAGAACCTCCTCAATAGGTACTCTGTTACACATAAAATTGCAACTCCCTACCTCCCACAAATTAGTGTGTAAGTTGAAATTTCTAATAGGAAGATCAAGCATATCTTAGAGAAGACTGTCAGGACAGATAGAAAGGATTGGGTACAAAAGCTGAATGATGCTTTGTGGGCTTATAGGATTGCTTATAAGATTCCTATTGGCATGTCTCCATTTAGACTGGTCTATGACAAGGCCTGTCACTTGCTAGTGGAGTTAGAGGACAGATCCTATTGGACTAACAAAATACTAAATTTTGACCTAACTACTGTTGGTACTCACAGGAAATTGCAACTGTCAGAGCTAGATGTGTTGAGAGTGGAAGCCTATATAAATGCCAGAATTTACAAGGAGAGATCAATGGCATTCTTTGATAAGAAACTAATGAGGAAGGACTTCAATGCTGGTACTAAGGTTTGGCTTTTCAATTCTAAGCTAAAATTCTTTCTAGGAAAGTTAAAATCTAGATGGGATGGACCTTACACTGTCATCTATGCTTGCCCATCTGGTGCTGTAGAGATCTTGGATCCTATGTCTGGGAAGATCATGAAAGTGAATGGTTAAAGGCTAAAAAATTGTGTAGAAAATTCAGTGGAGCCTCGTTAGACCATTCACCTACATGAACCTTCCACTGCTTAGTGATCCATAGCTTTGTAAAATGTGTACCATATCTATTGCATGTGTATTTTGTTTTATTTAAAAAAAATTTGTCATGTAGTGTTTTTATTGTGTGTTGATTTGCATGTTTTGTTCTATTTTATTTTGTTTTGAGTTGTGAGTTGTGATATGATGTGCATGTGTTGTCATCTAAATTTGATGTGTCTGGACCTAATGTTGATATGCATGTTCTATTTCTAGTTGAGTGGCTGAGGTGCTATCATTGTAAATGTCATGAATCTGATACATTTGAAAATTTTTAACATTCTAAATTTTTTGTTGTGCATATGTTGGTGATGGGCTTATAATTATAATTATGAAATTGATTAAATTTGAGGAAAGTTGGTGCAGATGCATAATGGATAGGTGCATGTCAGTATTCATGAACTGGCTAATGTGCAACACTAAGAGAAAGGGTAGATTGTGCTTTCTCGTGAGGCTCTATGGCCTCAATTCCACATTCGCGAGCCACTTGAATAAATTGAAGGCTTTCTCATGGAGTTCTTATAGGCAAGTTGTTCCTCGTGAGAGCCTCGCGAGCAAAAAGACCTTTGAAGCCTACAATGTTAATTGCCTCGCGAGGCCCTGATACTCTAATTGTATGCTCCTCACAAAGTTTAATAGCTAAGCTGCGCAAGGGATGCAAAACTGCTTCGTGCACTTTAGCCCAACTTGAGCTCTGTGAGTGACCTCACGAGACGCATAGAGCTTCTAAATCTATCCTCGCGAGGCATCTATCTTCTTCGCGATATCACTTCTCACAAGATTGAATTCATACTGTGTGAAAATATAGCTTCTCGAGTACCTAGCAACAGCCACGCGAGGCACAGGATCACACTATTAAACCCTGCGTTCTTTTCCATTTTCTCCATTCCCTCTCTTTGCACCTAACTTCCATTGCACAAAACCGAGCTTCTCTCTCCCTTCTTTCTTCTCTACAGCCTACTCCACTCCAACTTAGCCATTTTCCTCCTACAATTGTATTCCACATCACCTCTCGGTTACTTTGAACTCGATTTGGGGGGATTTGATCCATTGTGCCACAATTGAAGTGGAACCCTAGCTTTCTGTTGGTAAGATTTTTTACACTCTCATCTGGTTTGATTGGCTACTATTTTAAGTGTTAAATAGGGAGGACTTTGGGTGCAATTTTATTTGTGAAGTGTTCATTACACTCTGGGAGTTTAAAGCCCTAATTTTGAGAAATTTTTATAGTCATGGCCACGTGTTTGAAATTCATTGACGCACTGGCTGCCATGCTAAACCCCTCACACAGTGGCAGCCCTGCGGCAACTCGAAAATCTGTAAGGATTGCAAAGGCCTCCATAGTGGAGACCTCTGAGATACCTCCTCCCACTGTTGAGCCCAAGTGGAGCAACCTAACGAAAGGGCTGCCCCAGTAAAGAAGGCCAAGGGTGTGGCCCCTGATGCCAAAGCTTAAAAGAAGAAATTTACTCCCAAAAAGAGGGCCAGAGACCACCCACCTGTCAAGCCCTGAGAAATTCAAGAAAAAGCAGAAAAAGGGAAAGGGTGTAGCCCATGAGGTCCCTGAGGTTGCCCTTGAGGAGGAGGAAGATAATGAGTACCTCAAATATGAATTTGTGGCTTTAATTAAGCTTGAGGCAGAGACTATTTTTGACAAGTTTTTCTTTGACGACCTACCAAAGACAGCTGCCTCCATTGAATACTTAACCAAAGCCACTCTAATACCCCTGTTGAAGCCCCCACTGCAGGTAGTCTTCCCTAAACTAGTGCAACTATTTTATTAAAATATAAGAGTGAAGTTTGGGGATGATGGGAACCCAGCCTTGGTAGTGCTGATGGGAAAATTTGAGATGTTATTCAATCAGGCTACAATAGCTGAGATACATGGGATACCAGCCAAGTACAGCCCATAGTTGGGCTAGGGTCCCCCTTTGACAGCCACCATTCAAAAAATAGCCAAGGAGTCGAGTGGAGGGATCACAGCCTCAGAGTTGTCCACAAGGAAGAGAGATTTGCACCCTAACCTAAGATTTATAGATGGGGTGTTGAGAAAAAATGTTTATTGTTCTAGCCACCAAGAAGAGAGGAGATCCCCCATTGCAGATGTCCTCTACTCCTTCCATATGAACCAATATTTTGATGTTTTCAAGCTAATTTTTTATAGGATGAAGGATATAAATGAGAAGGTGAAGATTGAAAAGAAGCCCCATTCATTGGCCGACCGCAGGCTCATTACAACCTTGATGAAGCTGAGGGGATACCAATTTCAAATGGATGAGAAGACCCTCACCTTAGCCCCCAGCAAAAGTGGCAAAAAGTAATGGGGGATTAGTGGAACTCTCATTGAAATGAAGAAGGAGCTGCTAGCTGAAGCAGCTCCCACAATTCAAGAAGCAGCAGTTGTTGCTGCCTCTATCATTGCTAGCTCTACTGCACTCTCTTAGGCAGCCCACTCAAGTGTGCCAACCATCACTACCTTACCATCTCAGCCCATTACCTCATCAACCATAACCATGTCCATTCCCATGCCAATTCCTACCTCAACCCCAGCCTCACAACCCCCCATAGTTCCAACACCACTACCACAGCCAATATTACCCACCACCTTAGCCATCACTACATCTCCTACATCCACAATAAATAATGAGACCATTCCTTTATCCTTACCCATATCTATTATCCCTTAACTACCTACCCAGCTCACTCCAGCCCACCTGTGAACACTACATATAGAAAAAGAAAATAATCCAAAGCCCACACAGAGCAGCAACCCACCTACATTTCCCAGACTATCCCTACCCTAGAAACAACTGCCACACTAGACCCTACCCTTGAAATCCCTCACAGCTCTCCAGCTACCTCACATTAGCCCACTCCACCCTTTGAATCCGATACCTTTGATCCCTTGGGCCATTCGATTCCTTTTTTCCCTTCCCATGACCCCTTTGCATCTGAGGGGTACTCAGCTATGATGTCCTCTATCATAGGGGAAATTAATTATGAGTTCACCCCTCTCTTAGACTCACCTCACCCTCCCCATTTTACCCCTCTTTTGGATCCCCCACAGCCAACAAACTTTCACCATGCCCCCACCTCCCCATTTATACCAATCCCAACCATCAAAACCACAACCCCTATCACCCTTGACCCCCTACTCGAAATACTTAACCTACTACTATCCCTTCAATCCCAAGTGATGGCCAACACTCACTCTGAAACATCCATTGAGGCCAACCTTCAAGCCATCCAGTCCACATTAGCTACTTTAACCCAACCTTTCCAACAGCCATATGTCCCTTCACCTACCCACTTACCTACACCACCCCCATCTCCCCAGTCCTTGACCTTGGCAGCAACAACAGTTGCTGTCACACCCATTGAACCTGAACAAGAACCCCACCCTAAAACCCCACCTGCAGTAGCAACATCTGATGATGCCATAGATGTGGACAACCTAATCCCCACCTACTCAATTCCAATCCAAACTGAACTTGAGGTAATAGACCTCACTGAGCCTGACCTTGAAGACCCTCAACCTTTACCCCCTTCATCCACCCCTTCACCATTACTAGCTGGCCCTTCTTCCAGTGCTGAACAACCCATTTTACCTGCCTCTTTCTTCTACATCCCTCCATACTTAACCCTCCTACATGTCATACAATAGAACCCATATCTTAAAAAGGATGTCATTAGAGGCATGGTTGACCTTAGAACCTCAGTCCGGATGCCCTATGACACAGAGATACATCAAATGGAACTGGATCACAAAGTTCAAATCCTGCGAATATCAAAGGGCTGGAAACAAATGTTAAGGCTATTTGAAGCTCAACAGCATATTGTAGTAACAGAAAAAATGAGAGTAGATGGACTTGAGAAAAGATTAGCTGCCTCCAAAGATATCACAAAGGCCATCCAAGAACTATATGAGAGTAGAGTTGCACATGCTGGCAACATCAGAGCTAATAATAGGCAAAGGCACAACAGTGGCTGGAAGGAGTAGGGATGCAAAGGTTACAAGTGCAGGCATTGAGCTAGGACCAACAGAGGTGGGCAGAGGCTCTGAGCTAGCTGATGTAGAGGTCCCAGCTGCAGCTACTGAGCTGGCAAATGGGGCTATAGGAATCACAGGTGCTACAGCTGAGCTGGTCACCTGAGGGGCTTCTTTGTCAGGACTCTCAGCTGATTTCTTCTTGCTTTTCCCAATCAGGGTCCTACTAGTAGACCAGGCCCTCTTCCCAAACACTTCTGGATTCAGTTTCTCTACTGGCACATCCTTTTGTATCACAAATTTCCCTTTCCTTAGCAAAGCAGTGATGAGTCTACTGGAGGTAACCCTGGTAAGGCCTGTCCTCTTTTAATCTTTTCATTCACATCTACCATGGCCTCAAATATCAATTGGCAGGCATTCAAGAATTGGCCCTTGGAGAAAAAGTCTGGCCATTACTCTAAAGGACACACTCTCAAGTGCTCCTAAACCATAAACTGAGTAAAATACTTATGGGACCCCTAATGCCATCCCAATGTCACTGTAATCTAGAACCAATTCCCAATTATCAATCAAAATTACAAGGGTAGGCTCAGTTGACCCTGACTTCATCTTCTTCCTGATATTCTAATACACCAATTTGACTAGTCTAGGGTAAGATTTTTCTTGTAATCGGGTCAATAAAGGTGTAAGGGATGCCTTCACCAAGTAGTCTAAGGTCTGCTTACACTCTACCTTAGAAAAATAAGGGAGGTCAAAAATTGTCTCAGGAATCAGTCCTAAGGCATCCACAAACTCATTGGGGGTTGTCAAGTTCTCAAAGATTTCAGGTACAACCTCAGGTTGGGGTTCAGGCACAGGGGCATCCTCAGCAATTTCCTCAGTAATTTTGACCTTTTTAGCTTTCTTTGCTCTCTTAGATTTTTCCATGATGAGCTTCCTCTTAGCAGGTGGGTTCTCTTTGGGCTGGGCTGGTGGATTTCTGGGCAGATTTGGAAGGGGCTTTGAATAGGTCAGCTAGGGTATCCTCACGGTCAGCCATTGGACACTCAATCCCCACAATCAACTATCACACACCACTGTAGCCTTCTTTGCTTAATCAAATTAACCACACACACTAAAAAAATAGAAATACAATGTTGGAAATCATAGAGGTGGGGTTGACGAAGAACTTACCCAGAAAACCTAGGGTTTTTTCAAATCTTGTAGTATACGGCAACAAATCGATGGAGACCAGGTGCAAAATGTAGCCCTTGTAAAATTACTGCACTTGGAGCAACAACAAGGTGAGTGGAGGTGGAACCAGTGAGGTGGAGGAGGAAGAAGAAAATTGGAAATCGGTAGAGAAGGAACATAGCTTGCACACAGAAGCTGTCGAATGGATGGAATGAGTTGTCGAGAGGTTTAAAACAACTAAGATCCTATTTCGACAGGATTGGAGGGAGAATTTCGACATGCTGGCACAACCTGTCGAATAGTTAAAATCAGCTAGGATGATAGGATCGGCAAGCTAAAGGTCTCGAGAGGTTCTATCAAACCTCTCGATAGGTACAAAGCTTCAGAAAATTGCAATTCGAGAGGTTCATGCAACCTTTCGACAGGATGAAAACTTTTAGATGTTAAAGCTCCGAGAGGTCTCTCAACCTCTCGACAGGTACTCTGAACCTGTCGAGAATGTAGTCAATAGCCTTCAGTACCTCTCGACTTCTTCTCTCAACTCCTCGACAAGTACACAGATCCTGTCGAATCTCATATATACACCTTCAGTACATGTCGAGAATCAACTCAAACCTCACGACAAGTCTCAGTACCTATCAAAATGCAAACTGGGAACCCTCAGTACCTATCAAAATGTTCTCAATACCTCTCGACATGTTATTTTTCATTTCTAACTTGTTACCCATTAGTTCTTAGTCCATCTCCCATAAATATTTGTCAATTCTATTTTGCGCTCATTCATTTCTCATGCCTTGGAATTGATGACTCATGATTCTAACCTACTTACTAATGACTCATGATTCTAAATGCAAAAATTAAGCAAACTTGGCAACATATATACAATGCCAAATAGTTTTGAAAATAGAACAGAACAAAACCAACAGCTATGATACATAGTATACAATGCTGAAAATCAGTCACACTTTGGAGGTTCTTGAAGGTGAATGGTCACCACAGGCTCTACCATATTTTCAATAAAGAGTTTGAACCTTTGATCATTAACTTTCATGATCCTACCATCCTTTGGATCCATGACTTCAACAGCTCCAGATGGAGATACATGCATTACAATGTAAGGTTCCTCCCATCTAGATCTCAACTTGCCTGGGAAAAATTTCAATTTGGAATTGAATAGCTATACCTTGTTGCCTTCCACAAACTCCTTTCTCAGCAAGTGCTTATCATAAAAAGCTTTGGCTTTTTCTTTGTAGATCCTTGCCTTGGAATAGGCTTCCAATCTTAGTTCTTTCAGCTCTGACAATTCTAGCCTCCTATGCATACCAGTAGTAGTTAGATCAACATTCAATGATTTAATGGCCCAATAGGCCTTATGTTCTAACTCTACTGGTAAATGGCATGCCTTGCCATACACCAACCTAAAGGGAGACGTCCCTATTGGGGTCTTATAGGCAGTTCTATAAGCCTAAAGAGCATTAGTCAACTTCAGGGACCAATCCTTCCTATCTCCTCTCACAATTTTCTCTAAAATGTGTTTGATCTCTCTATTAGAAATTTTCACCTGCCCACTAGTCTGTGGGTGGTATGGGGTTGCAACTATGTGTATCACAGAGTACTTTTTAAGTAAGTTATCAAATTGCCTATTATAGAAATGGCTTCCCCCATCACTAATGATAGCTCGAGGGGGTGTCAAACCTAGAGAAAATGTTGACCTTCAAGAAATTTAGGACAACTCTATGACCATTGGTTCTTGTGGCTATGGCCTCAACCCATTTGGACACAGTCTATAGCCACAAGAATAAAATTGTATCCATAAGGAGGGAAGGGACCCATGAAGTCAATCCCCCAAATGTCAAATAGTTCAACAACAAGTATAGGCTGTAAAGGCATGGAATTTCTTTTGGAGATACTTCCCATTTTCTGGCATCTTTCACAAGCTTTGCAATGCTGCTATGAATCTTTGAAGATAGTGGGCCAATAAAATCCACTTTGGAGTATCATTGCATCAGTCTTTTTTCCACTGAAATGTCCTTCACAGGCCTATTCATGACACATGGTTAGTATGCTGTGAACTTCATTTTCAGGGACACACCTCCTCACAACATGGTCTACACAGTGCTTGAAAAGGTATGGATCCTCCCACATGTAATGTCTAATATGGGAAAAGAATAGCTCCCTACCCATTTTGTTCCAATGTGGGGGAATCTTATCCACTGCCAAGCAGTTGACTATGTTTGTAAACCAAGGTGCAGCCATGCTGTCAATAAACAACTGTTCATCAGGAAATGAGTCATTGATAAGCAGTTGTTATCTGATTCGGTCAATCAGAGGATGCGTTGATTTATTATGTGGTGTTGGAAGAAAATTAAAATCAAAGTAAAACAGAGGATAAAAGTGATATGGTGAAAACAACAATCCTAAAACATCCCAAGCCTGCAAGATCCAGGGCTATTGTAGCAAGTTTTGATAAGTAAGAGTTTGTCCCATAGAGAAATTGATCTAGAACCCAAAATGGGCTATAATAGTAGGCCTCCAGATCTAGCTACATATCTGACAATCCTAAAGAAAGGGAGTTGGGTGTCACGACTACACTAAATTAACCCTAACGAAAGAGAAATAAAGTACAACCCTATCCTAAAGAAAGGGTTAAGAAGAAGATGGTGTGTGCCAAAATAAAATATAAAAATGATGAGAAGTAAGCAGGTTAAGCTAGAGTTAATGTAGTAATGTAACTCAGATTTAGACTGTCTCTGCAGTGGTCCTTGCTGAGATGCTATCAATAACCTCAACAAGGTAGAAGAATCCAATTTAACTCATGCCATTTGGGGTGCTCTTAGGGCTATACTCTGTCCACTCAAATGGTCAAAGAGTATCTGATAGAGTCTGTCAAATCCCATTGATTAAACCAGAAATACTAACCTAATCCAAAGGAGTAGACTGATCATTTCCCCAACCTATGGACCAGATTAGGCCATGAGTATTATTACAGTACTATGTAATGCCAGTGCTACAAGCTCCCCAGATCTACACACCGATCTGACTGACATCCATAGGTATTCCAACCCATAAAATCCTATGTGCTTTGCCAAGGCCAACAACTCAATGCTCCCACACAAAGGACCAGCAATAGGTTGAATAAGGATTTAGATTCAGCTAGTCATTGCTGTACCAAGCCTGTAATGACTCAGCCTCAAGCTACAATTACTACAGAGAATCAGATCTAACATCTGATATTGGTCAAGTAAAACAAAGGGGAGCCAATTCTGCACAAACCTCCTCACAAGGCTCTAGAAGCTCATGTGCATAGAAGAATCCTTCTCAGAGTGTGGCTGGACACCACCTTAAGGTTACACTCTGTCCACTCAAATGGTCATAGGGTATCTGATAGGTCTGTCCATACCACAAAGATCTGAGAAAGAACATGTAAACTACTACTGCCAACATGGAGTCTCAGGGCTACAAGCTCTACAAATCTGGCTATAGATTTGGCTTGCTATCCATGGATCTATTAAACCAAGGGAAATCAGATGGTAAACAATGGACCTACTATAAACTGAATGGGCTAATCTGAAAGCATGGATCCTATAGACATCTAAGGAAACCATAATATCTATAGATTTAATTAGTTATTAAAACAATAATCCATTGATAAAAGTAAAACTTACAATGAACTGTCTCAGGGCTGCAGCTTGTACACAACTACTCATCCAAAAGATCCTAATGTATACAAAGCCTATTATAAAACTAAAATAAAACCAAACCTAGCTGCTTACAAAAGGATTAGCCAGCCAATACTGGGCTAAGAGAGAAGAAAAATAAGAAAAAGAGATGATCAAACCCTAACCCTAGCCTGCTGGAGCTCTTAGCCAATAGAGGATGAAGGAAAGATGAAAATACTAAACTCTAAGTACAGCTTATAGACGTTGTCCATAGGGCCTTGGCACAAAAGAGACTAACCTTAATTTTTCAAATAGACGTGGCACTGTTACAACCCTTGAATGCCTTGAGATGTGCATTTCAAAATCCATGCCTCGAGAAGTATGCCCTAACCTTGGGAAATTGCCAAAAGGTCCTTGACTTAAAACTGAGAAGTGGAGAGCCCGATCTTCACGGGGCTGGCATCTGCATTAATTCACTAGCGCAGTGGCAGAGCCTTCATGGAGGAGCATTTAACTTAGGACGATTACTCACTCACGCGATAGATTCTAAGTTTATCACACAGCTACTTTACGCTGCAATGCTATCGCGGAGGTGATTTGGAACGCCTGGATTTCTCACGCATTAGAGCTTCAGAGGTTCTCTCTCACTGGATACTCGGGTAGGTAGGCTCCTGCGCTCGTGTAGTAACTAGTTAGGCTTCAGAGTACGCGAGAGCTGTGCAAAGAAAATTTTGGGCGTCTCTCTCTTCCAGGGCTTTGCGAGAACTCCGCGAGGTGACAAATTGTTCTTTATGCATATGGACTCGCAACATTCTGTGCGCGATTGCTTTAAGGCTCAATCTCCGCGAGAGCTTCGTGAGCACAGATCCTGAGGGTTTTAAGACGCGAGATCTTCACAATTTCTTTACTGCTCTCCTCTTGACTGTGCGTCCTATCTGTGCGAGGGCAGCTTCCACTGCATCCTTAGCTCCGCGAGGGAGCTCCTCAACTCTACGAGGGGAGTCTTTTAATCCTCAGATGCATTGCACTTCCTGTTGTTGTAGCTTCTTCCATTCTCAGCTAACTTCTTTCATCTACTAGACTTTGGTCAATGATGACCAGCAAATTAGTCACCATGGTGAGTATACTAGGGTGTTCCATTAGGCTTTGGCTTAGCTGTCATCTTTACATGTATTCTTTCTCTTCTTTGAACCAATAAGCAGGGATTTTATATTAAGCTGTACAGTTTATTACTAACTACAAAAAACACCTAACAAATGATCATTAGTCTACTTAAAGGTCCATCAAAGGTTAGGTTAAGAGGTGAAAAATGGTACTTTTCAGTGAATAATAGCAGCCTATCAAACTCAGTAGCTAGGATCCTAGATAGGTGGTCTGCAACCATATTTTCAACCCCTTTCTTATCCTTAATCTTGTGATCAAACTGCTATAATAGGAGGATCCATCTGATTAATCTTGGCTTGGCATCCATTTTAGACAAAAGGTACTTCAGGGTTGAGTGGTCTGTGAACACCACAATCCTAGATCCTAACACATAAGATCTAAATTTTTCCAAAGCAAAGACAATGGCCAACAATTCCTTCTCAGTTGTGGCGTAGTTTAACTGAGCATTAATCATTTTCTTGCTTGTATAAGTAATCACACAAGATAACTTGTCCTTTCTTTGCCCAAAAATTGCACCAATAGTAAAATCTAATGCATCACACATCAGCTCAAATGCCAAGGAATAATCAGGTGCTTGAAGGACAGGTGCAGAGGTTCAATAGCCTTTCTACGGCTCAAAAGCAATGAGACATTCGTCATTAAATTAAAAAGGAACCTCTTGGCACAACAGGTGACAAAGAGGTTTTGAGATTTTACTGAAATCTTTGATGAATCTCCTATAAAAACCAGCATGCCCCAAGAAAGATCTGACTTGTTTGACAATTTTAGGTGGGGGCAAATGTGCAATCAAATCAATTTTAACTTGGTCTACCTCTATGCCTCTGTGGGAAACAACATGGCCAAGGACAATGCCTTGATTGACCATAAAATGACTCTTTTTCCAACTCAAAACCAAGTTGGTTTCCTCACATCTCTGCAGCACTCGGCTGAGATGGTGTAGACATTGGCTAAAACTATCCCCAAAGATAGAGAAATCATCCATGAATATCTCTAAAAACTGATCAATCATGTTAGAAGTGATAGCATACATGCACCTTTGGAAAGTCGCAGGAGCATTGCACAATCCAAATGGCATCCTTCTATTGGTAAAGGTGACAAATGGACATGTAAAAGTTGTCTTTTCCTAGTCTTGTGGATACACAGGGATTTGGTTATACCCAGAATATCCATCAAGAAAGCAATAAAAAGCTTTGCCTGCCAACTTATCAAAAATCTGGTCTATGAAGGGTAAAGGAAAATGGTCTTTTCTGATTTTTAAATTGAGCTTTCGATAATCAATGCACACCCTCCAACCTGTGGTTTCCCTAGTTGGAATTAGCTCACCAAAATCAGATTTAACCACAGTGATTCTGGATTTCTTAGGTACCACCTGAGTAGGTGCCACCTATTCAGAATCTGAAATGGGATAGATGACTCCAGCATCTAACAATTTGACCACCTCCTTCATCATTACCTCTTGCATTTGGGGGTTTAACTTTCTCTGAATCTCTCTAGAGGGTTTGGAACCCTCTTCCAAGTGAATCTTATGCATACAAACAGTAGGGCTGATGCCTCCAAGATTAGCAGTAGTCCAACCTATTGCTCTCTTATGCTTTTTTAAAACACACAACAGCTCTTCCTCTTACTCATAAGTGAGGGAGGAAGAAATGATCACAGGCAACTTTTGATTAGCTCCCAAAAATGCCTATTTCAAAGACTTGGGTAGTTGTTTCAACTCTACTTAGGTGGACTTATAAGTAAAGGCAACAAAGGTGCCTTTGAAAGTCGTGGAAGAGGCAACACAGCTGGTTTCCAAGGAGGATACCTTGTTGCTGGCCCCATGTAAGAATTTAAGGCTTTCACCTCTTGAATCACAGGTGTGGGGGCCTTTTCTTCCATAATTTCACTCCACACATTTTCAAAAATATCACACAAATCATCACAATGCAGTAGCTTGGGCAAAGTCTCTTCCATAAGCTCATCCAGCATATCATTCAAAAAGCAATCCTCACTATCTAAGTGAGGCTGACTTGATGCATTGTAGACATTCAATTTCACTTTCATATTGCCAAAAGATACCTCTATTACACTTGATCTATATTGTATACAGGCATTGGCAGTGACCAAGAAAGGTCAGCCTAAAATTACAGGAATGGAGGTAGTGCACTTGCTTGGTTCCATGTCAAGAACCAAAAAATCTACTGGATAGAAAAATTTGTCAAACCCTAACTAACACATCTTCTATCACTCCCACAAGTTTCCTTTCAAATCTGTCAGCCAGTTGTAATACCACATGTGTAGGCTTAAACTCTCTCAATCCTAACTTCTTATAAACTAAATATGGAAGTATGTTCACACTGGCTCTTAGATCTAACAAGGCTTTTTCAATGGTGTGATCCCCAATGATGCAAGGGATTGTGGGAACTCCAGGGTCTTGGAGCTTTGTTGGGGTTGTAATGGGCAGCACTTGATTCACTTTCTCAGCACAGAAGACCTTCTTGAATAGGTTTATCCTAGATTATCTTTTGTGTTTGCACAAGTCTTTCAAAAACATTGCATATGCTGGCACTTGCTTGATTGCATCAAAGAAAGGCAAGTTGATCTTCACTTGTTTAAATGTCTCCATCATTTCCTCAACTTTAGCATTCCCCTTGTCAAAAGGAGAAGGTGCTTGAAGTGAATTGGGAAATGAAAAATTGGGGACTGATCTCCCATTTGCTGCCTTAGCAATCTCATCAATTTTTTTCTTATTTTTGTTTTCATTTTTCTGTTGGGGCTCATCAACGCTCCCCTTATTTCTCATATGATGCTCCTGTTGCATATCGTCATGGGTTATTTTTTCATTTCCTACACTTTTCTCATCAAGATCAACACCAACTTTGTTATCAACCAACCTTCCACTTCTCAAAGTGGTGACAGATTTAGCTTCTTCATGAGAAAAAGTCTCATCCATCTTATACTACCCTTTTGGATTGTTCATGGCTGACTAGGAAGTCTTCCCTCCTCTCTCCTAGTCAAAGTAATAGATAGCTGACCAAGGTGGTCTTTTATCTTCTTAATGCTTTGGCTATGAGAGTTAACAGTTTGAGACAAAGAGTCCAAATACTGTAATATAACCAGAACTTGTTCTTCAAATGTGAGGGATCAGAGGGTTTTGGGGCTGGTGCACTATGATGCACAGGTTGTGCCATTGGCTGGGCCATAGTCTGCTGGTATTGGGGTCTTGGGAAGTAGTTCTACTAGTAGGGTTGAGTATTTCTATAAGGCATGGACTGCTATTGGGGCTACTGCTACTGCTGGTTTTGGAAGGTAACTTGTCTCCACCTCAAGTTGGGATTGTTTCTCCAATGATAACCAGCAGTTGGTTGTTGTCCAAAGGACTGAGTAACATTTACATGTTCCATAACAAGGCCTGAAAATTGGGCAGCAGAAGGACATTCTTCATGGGAGTGAGTGGGGGACTGACATATCACACATGCCTCCACTTTCGCAGCCATTGGTGACTGCATTGCTCCCATGAGCTTATCAATTTTATTAGTCAAGCTATCCACCTTCCTTTCTAAATCATTATAACCACGGACCTCATATATTTTCCCTCTTATAGTATTCTCTCTCACCAATCTAACAAGGTTCTCAATGTCCCTTGACAAAGTCTCCCTTTGCATGGAGTTTTTACTAATGATATCAACCAACTCCCAAGTCTCGTCAACTGTCTTGTGGAGGTAAGTACCACCACATGAGACATCAACCATGTCCCTGCTTTTGGGATCAATTCCTTGATAGAAACTTTGAACAAGTTTTCATTCAGGAATTTGGTGATGGGGACATTGTTTCAAGAGCTCTTTAAATCTCTCCCATGCTTGGTGAAAGTCTTCAGTTGGGGACTGAGCAAAAGAGATTATGCTCTTCCTCAGTTGACTTGTTTTGAACATGGGGAAAAACTTAGCCAGAAATTAGCGTTGAAGGTCATTTCAAGACTGAATACTATTGGTTGGGAGCATAGACAACCAAGTTCTAGCTTTGTCCTTTAGTGAAAAAGGAAAAAGTCATAACCTAGTTGCATCCTCCCCAAGCCTGCAATGTTGAAAGTAGTGCACAGTCCTAGAAATTCATTAATATGCTTGTATGAGTCTTCCTTACTCAGGCCATAATATGAGGGCAACATCTGTATGATGAAAGATTTAATCTCATAGTTCCCTTAGACAGTAGGGAATTGAATGCAGAAGGGAGAGTTGTACACCCCTGGTGCATTGAATTCTTTTAATGTCCTTGGTTGCTCACCCATTGTAGAAACTTCACAATTAACCATAGGTGTGTGTAGGGACTGCTTAGGTATGAGAAGTCTCTCAACTTCAAGATCTAAAGGAATAATCTCAAGATTGAGAGATCTTCTACCAAACATACACACAACAGAAACACAAAATTACAACACAGATTTCAGCAAAGCAATTACAACAACACACAACTATTGTTGCAAATATAAAAATGTGCAGATCTAAAAACATAAAATAGTTAAGAAATGCAAACTTTAGCACAACTTGCTCCTCTAATTAGCACAATGCTCCTCTTAAACCAACAAATCCAGATCTGCAACACAATGTTAAACTATAAAAAACTACAACAGCAATTAGTCAAACACAAAACAGGCAATTATAAATCTATATCTAAAATAAGAAAAACTTAGATCTTCCAATTTAAATATACAGATCCCCGACAGCGGTGATAAAAACTTGTTGCATTACTTACCTTGCAATTATTAAAGGGTTAAAATCAGTAAACTAAAGGCAAAATTACAGAGAAATGGGATCAAGGTAAGCAATCAGGCTTGCAAGAACTAGGGCTGTTACGGCAAGCTTTGAGGGGTAAGTAAGGGTATGCCCATAGGGAAATGTGCTTTAAACTAAGGTAAATCTCTAGATCTATGATAGATCTGACACTCTAGCCTATCCTAGTTTAAAACAAAGCAAGGAAAGAGGAGAGGTTGTTATAGGGTTGTCACTAAAACTACTAAAAATTAAAGTTATTGCTAATGATCCATAACTGAGTAAAAATCAAATTGAAAGAGATGGAGAAAAAGATTAAATCAAAAGGGAGAGAATAGCAGCCAGGGGTTTTGGTCTTTACTAAAAATTGATTGGTTCAGAGGCAATGCAGGGAACTGATTTGCAACAATCCTTCATCTGGCTACAAGCTTAGATGCAAGGTATAAGAATCTAACATAGACCAGAGAATTGAAGTGATCTTAAGGCTATGATCTATCTACTTAAATGGTCATAGATCATCGTAGAGATCCCTCTAATTCAAGGGTCTAAATAAGAACAATTAAACCATTGCAGATGATGTGGATGCAAGGCAACATGCTCAACCATCCACAGGGATATTTAATCTAGGGAAATCAAATGGCAATCACAAGATTTATAGATCAAAATTAACTCTTCAATCAACAATTTACTGATTCCAAATAAACTTTCAGTACAATGTGCTCTGATCTGTCATCTGTGCAACATCCAATCCTTCATACAGAGCCTTGAACCTCTCAATTTACAGCTCTCAACCTCACCCTAGCTACTAAGGGGTTTAGCCAACTATAATTGGCTAAGGAGAGAATGGGAGAAGAATGAAGAGGGAAGGAATTTTGGAGGGGAAGGTGAATTTGAATATGCTCTGAGTTCTCCCAATTTTTGGATGGTTCTTCTGTAAACTACTCAAGCTTTTATAGTCTTCCTCTCTGTCCTCAGATCTGTTTCCACCAATTAGATCTCAAGGAAATAATTCTATTATTCTGAGCTACTGATGTGGCTGATTTTGCTTCTAGAAACTCTCCACTAATTGGTCCAAACTGGACAGGTACATGTGAAGTGGTTAGAGAGTTCCCATTCGTACCCATTTATGTTCCAAAAATACCACCAAGGGTTGTGGAAGTGCCTTGGAATGTGTGCACAGAGCATTGAAGTGAGCAGCAGTTATAGTTGGAACTGAGAAGTTCCTACATCATGGTTCGAGCGGATTAGGGAACCTCTCAACAGGTTTTGAATTCCATTAGTGCTCCATTCGACAAGTTAGAATGAGCTTTCGACAGGATCTTTCTTCTGTTCGATAGGATGACAGCAGTTCTCGACAGGTTGACATTAATTCTTAACTTTTGTCCTAGCTCCATCTATCCTCTCGACAGGTATAAAACAACCTGTCGATTCGTTATACAGTTCTAGTTGAATCTTCGACAGGTTGGAAGTTAACTGCTCACTAAGATCTAGGGAACCTCTCGAAAAATGGATGCAGCTTCAGGTAAGTGCTCGACAGGTTGGTGTTGACTGCTCGCTAGGTTCTGGGGAACCTCTCGAGATGTAGGTGGAACCTCGCGAGATCCCCTGCATCTCCAAGTAAGTCCTCGACAAGTTTTTCTGTTGCAGCTCAAACCTTTTGACAGGTTCTGTCAACCTCTTGAAATCTTCACTTTTCCACCTCAATACCTCGAGACAGGTTGAAACACAACTTAAGAACCTCTCTACAAGTTACCTTCTTCACTTTTAACTCCTGGACAGGTTCGTGTATACCTTCAGATCCTCTGGATAGGTTAATGAAACCTCTCGACAGCTTCATATCTAAGCATATAAACCTGTCAACATGTTGAATTAACCTCTCAATAAGTTCTATCCTTTACTTCCACAACTGGCACACAGTTCTGGGGTGTTGTTCTTAATCTATCCAGCACTCAGTACCTTTTGAGGGCTTCAACCTTCATTCACTGCAGCTGCTCTTACTCCCATGTGTGCCCATGTGGACACATGCCACTGCCATAGGGTTCTGAGACTTTGTGACTGCTTGATGGCTGGCTTTTTGGGTTGCATGAGTACATGTTGAGCAGCAGGTCTCTTTTTGGCATTTTTAGATGGATGTTTGTACTATGACTACATTTTATTGCTTAACTATAAAATATACTCAAAACACATTATTAGTCAACTTAAAGGTCCATCAAAGGTCATATTAGGAGGTGAAAAATGGTATTTTTCACTGCTTAACACTGGACTAATCTTAGGGCTATATTCTATCCACTCAAATGGTCACAAGATATCCTAAGGATGTGATTCAATCATAGGTGCTAAAGTTGAAACAAGAAAACCATTACAGATACTATGTTTACAAGGCTACAAGCTCATGCATCCATAGGAGAAAACAATCCCTGAAGATCTAGTGAAAACCATAAGATATCACAGATTGAATGGGGCATTGAAATCAGCTAGTCATTGCTATAAAGAAGCTTACAATGACCTATCTCTCAAGTCTGCAATCTCGGTAAGACTCTAGATCTCATCACTAAAAATGGTATTGTAAAAGCAGAGGAGGGGATTGGATCAGCAGCAATCCTTCACTTGGCTACAAGCACAAGTGTAAGAAAAAAGAATCCAACTCAACCCTGAGGTCTAGACTAATCCTACGGCTATTTTCTGTCCACTTAAATGGCTATAGAATATCCCATAGATGTGATCCAGTCAAGGGGGTTAAAGCTAAAACAATAAATTGACTGCAACCACTATGTTTGCAAGGCTAAAAGCTCATGCATCCATAAGAGCATAAAACCCATTCAAATCTTAGTGAAAAAGTAAAAGAAAAGACAGATTATTTGAATTAATAAAACCAGCTGTTCATTGATAAAAAGAATCTTACAATGACTTGGCCCTCAAGGCTACAGTCTCTGCAAGATTCCAATCTTCTTACAATGCCATTACAATAACAGATTACAGCTCAAAATAAACCTAGCTACTACGAAGATTTAGCCCAACATTGCTGCTAAGCTAAAGGAAGAAGAAAAAAATGAAGAAGAAAGAAAACCCTAACCCTAAAATGAGCACAAGTTGAAAGTATCCTGGCTGCCTTTTACGAAACAACTTACATCTATTTATATAATCCATAAAGTAATAAAGTACTTTGGCCAATCAGAAAAAGGAAAAGTCAAAACATTGGGAGCTATTGTCGTGGCTCATGCTCAGCCAACTGTTGCCCAGGGTCTTGACGACAAGCACAACACACTTGGATTGGTGTCCTAGGTGTTGTGGAGTTCCAAAATTACCCCTAAAGTTTGGATATATATGCTGGAACCCGAGCCTCATGTGGATGGAGCTTTTGGTATGTAATTTCGAGTAGCTCTCGAGTGGTTTAGCCATATAATCTCGAGCAGCTGGGGCTCTTTCTGAAGGATTCTCGAGTGGTTGAAGGTCTGAAGCTAGATCTGCTCAAGTGGCTAAAGTGTTTCTGAAGGATTCTCGACTAGTTACTGACAGGTTGGATTTGAAGGCCTCGACAGGTTACTGCTGGCTTCAGATTTTCTCGATAGGTTCTCAACAGATGCTAAACAGGTTGTAGCTACAGTCTGAACTGCTTGAGTGTATATTGAGTAGCAGTCTGGTCAGCTCGATAGGATGGGATGCAGGCTTACGATCTACTTGAGTGTGCTTGAGTGTGCTCAAGTGAATGCTTCTGAAGTTGTTGAACTGCTTGAGACACCTCTTATTGTAGCATTGATGTGCTTGATAGCTACTCGAGTGTAAGTACTGAAGGTGTGGTGTGCTCAAGAGTGGCTCGAGCTGAGAGTTCGGCTTCTCAGCTAGTTTGACTTGTCTGCTCCAACATTCCTTCAAGTGTCGACCCGACTTTTCTTTCAGTATAGAACTTCTAGGGGTCCAAGGCATGCTGATCAGCCCCTTGGTGGAAGACCACCATGGTTCAATCTTTGTTTTTCTAACAGCTCCAATGCTTGGCTCTCATTCTTCTTTTCTTGACACTTATTACATGGGCTACTGCACCATTTTGCATGTTATTGCTAAAAACAAAAATCACAACTAAAAAGCATTAATTAAATAACTCTAAGGTCCAGTAAGGGCTAGGTTAGGAGGTGGAAAGTGGCATATATCAGTGATTAACACACTCCCAAGCGTAATCTTTGCTAGTCCTCGAGCAAAGGGATAATTAAATAATTATCCTAAACATTAAATGCCACTTTCGTAGGGAGCACGGATGCATTTAGCCTATGCATCAAGCCTATTAAACCCCTAGGTGGTCCCTAGTGGAGGAGTGAAGTCTCCTGAGGGTTTTCAATGAAGATACCCACAAACTTCATAATAAAATAATTAAGTATAGTGCACACATGTCAAATCAGATTTTAACAAATAAAGCTTCATTCCACGCCCTCTTCTTTCAAATTTAGAGGAGTTTAAAAACAGAAATGCAAACATTTTAGCTCCTAAATCAGCATGTCTCTCCATCACAACCAATCAGCTTATATCAAGAGTATGTAGTGTGTGAAAATTAGTACTAAACACACCATTAATTCAAGAATCAAGTTCAAATATTGCCCAATGAAGTTAATTTTCAGACCTAACCCTTACCAGGGCTATCACTCATAAATGAAGCTCAAGGGTGTCACATTTATTGCAACTCAAGATCAGTCACAAACCTCTAACAGGCATGTAAGCATGAGCATAGGCATTGCTTCGAATTTCTGACATCCTCATGGTCTCTTCACCATATATCACACATCCCCTTATCTCTACATGACAACTCACTTCACCTTGGATCACTAAGGTCATTTAGATGGTTTGTAATGTGGCTTATGATTAAGGTTTAAAAAGAATAGAAGGGGTAGAAAGGATTCAAAATTTGAGAAATCAGCTAAGAGGAGGTGATTCATGACTTCACCTTCTATATTTCATCACAGCTTCATCTTCTTTCAGGTTTTTCAAATCTGGAGTGGCCAACTTCTTCTCTTCTTTTCCATTCTTCACATGAAGTACTTCTTTTGACTTCTCTTTCTCTCTTTATTTTTTATTTTATTTATTTATTTATTTTTATTTTATGAAATGCCAGACATATACAACTGTCACACTAATTCTTATGTATTTATTCTCTTCTCCTTCAACCAAATGTTGAATCCCTCTCAATTATCTTCAACATCTTCTCCTTTACCTTCTAAAATCTCAGAGTGAGGGTAAGGCTGAATCAGGTTAATGAGGTTTAGGTTCAATTACTCTGATGTTGTTCAAAGAAAAATGGATTTCAAGGCTCAAATAGTGTGAATAAAGGGCAGTTCAATGGGTAGGAATTTCAGGCTCAAACTATCCAAATGAGGGCCTTAAATCATCTCCTTGGTGTCATGAGTACTGTCAAATAATTTCAAATTGGGGAGCCTAACTTCTAGTGAAAAGGTATTGAATCAGTCATCCTTACAGCAGAAAAAATTGCCAAAGACATTCTTCAAAAGAAATTGTTTTTTTATAGGCCCAAATCTCACTGGGTATGGTCTTCAATTGAACTCATGGGCTACAAGCACAAGTGTAAGGTAGAAAAATCCAGCTCAGCCATATGAACTAGACTAATCTTAGGGCTATATTCTATCCACTCAAATGGTCACAGGATATCCCAAGGATGTGATCCAATCATAGGTGCTAAAGTTGAAATAGGAAAACCATTGCAGACACTATGTTTATAAGGCTATAAGCTCATGCATCCATAAGAGCAAATAGTCCATGAAGATCTAGTGAAAGCCCTAAGATTTCATAGATTGAATGGGGCATTGAAATCAGCTAGTCATTGCTACAAAGAAGCTTGGAATGACCTAGCTCTTAGGTCTGTAATCTCTGCAAGACTCTAGATCTCAGCACTGAAAATGGTATTGTAAAATTAGAAAAGGGGATTGAATCAGCAACAATCCTTCACTTGGTTACAGGCACAAGTCCAGGAAAAATAATCTAACTCAACCCTGAGATCTAGACTAATCCTAGGGCTATATTCTATCCACTTAAATGATCAAAGAATATCCCATAGATATGATCCAGTCAAGGGGTTAAAGCTAGAACAGTAAACTCACTACAACCACTATGTTTACAAGGCTATAAGCTTATTCATCCATAGGAGCATAAAACCCATACAAATCTTAATGAAAAATTATAAGAAAAGACAAATTATATGAATCAATAAAACCAGCAGCTCATTGATAAAAAGAAACTTACAATGACTTGGCCCTCAAAACTGTTGTCTCGGCAAGATTCCAATCTCCTTACAATGCCCTTACAATAACATATTACAGCTCAAAATAAACCTAGCTACTACAAAGACTTAGCCCAACATTAATCAGTGAAATATGCCACATTTTACCATTTTAAACCTTGCTTTTGCTAGGACCTAGAGTGTTTAATAATTGCTTTTGAGTGTGTTTTGTAGTTATTGGTAAAATATAGAAGAATGCAGTTCTTTTATGTAAAAATGCCGAAAAGAGGACTTGGTACCATCTATTAGAGCTAAGGCAAGTAATCTATTAATATGAAAGTAAAATAGCAGCTCAAGGTGTGCTTGAACTGAGGAGGAGCTACAGCTATACATGTTGTGTGCATACTAAAAGAGTGCAGTAATATGGAACTCGACAAGTGTGAGAGAAGAGATAGTAAGCCTGCATTCTGAGCTGATGAATATCAGTGTAAAAGCTGCTTGAATTCTTCTAGCCACAGGCCTATATGTTGGAAAAATAGAACAGAACCCCAAAGATCTTGCTACAGATTTAAGGGCAGTAGCTGTTGATGTGTTGCTCTAGTTGAGCAGTTTACACATGAAAAGTACCTGTACAAGTGCTGCTTGAAGCTAAAACTGATCCTATCGAATGGGTGGTTTAGCTGAAGTCAGTACCTGTCTAATAGTACTAGAGCTGGGATTACACCTATCGAGTCCTGTTAAGTAATTGCCTCAGTTGAACCTATCGATTTGTGTAGATGAACCTATCAAGCACTTCATGTATTAAACCTGTCGATTGGTTCAAGGCTGGAGCTACAACCTGTCGAATGATTATTTTTGCAAAATGTTTGAACCTGTTGCAACCTATCGAATGGTTGTTTGAACCTGTCGAGAACCTGTCGAGAGGTTCTGATGCTGAAAGTGAACCTATCGAGCATTCTGTCGAATGGTTGAATGAACCTGTCGAGCTCCTGTTAGAACCTATCGAGAACTTGTCGAATGCATACCTAAAGCCCATTCAACCTGTCGAACAATTGCCTGAACCTCTCGAGATTGAAGTTCTAAAGCTCCAACCTATCGAGGCACGGGTTTCAGCCATCTATTTCACACTTTAGGGACATTTTGGGGATTCCAATACTTCTAGGGCACACATCCCAATGTCTCACACATCTCAGGGATTTATCTCGAGTTCCATTATCAAATATCAGTGGCCAACAGGGGCATTTTTGAGAGCTGTAAGAACACATCAGTTGGGCATAAAACTCTGCACATGGGACAACAGTCCACATGCAATTTTCCTTGGCCGAAATGAAGACACCTCAGCTATGCATAACAGAACTGAGTCCTCTGCTCTATGATTGGCTGTAATCCAAAGCACACGGATCACTGCAAATGTATAAATAGAACTCCTTGCTGCTATAATTTCTCAGCAACGAAAGTAGGAACAAAGGAATAGCCTGAGTTCTCCTTAGCTCATTTACGTTTAGTTTTAGGTTTTATTTTCCCCCTTCTCTCTCTAATCAAGCCTGTTGGATTAGATCTAGGTAGCAGCTCATATCTGTTTTGCAATTGTAATTTCGGCATGAAGAAATGTGGATCGATGCACAGACTACAAATCTGGAAACAATGTTATTATAAGTTGTTTTTTATTAAAGTAATAAATTATTGATTTTAAAGCTTAATTAAATCTAAAGATCTTGTGGTCTCATTAGATTCTCGATCGAATTTTTGCACTCGACACAAGCCTAGGCCCTTTTCCGATAGATCTCTTAATGACTATCTGATTTCCCTGGGTTTGATATGCCTGTGGGTGCCTGTGCCTGTAGCCTTACATCCACAACATCTATACTGATTATCCTATTCTGATCGAAGCCATCAGGATGGAGGAAATCTATTGAATGATCTGTGACCATTAAAGTGGACAGATCATAGCCTTAAGATCAATCCAAACCACCTGTCTAAATCAGATTCTTATACCTTACATTTGTGCTTATAGTCAAATGAAGGATTGCTGCAAATCCCCAGCTCTTGATCTGTTTTGCAATAAAAACCAGGCCCTAGCTATCTATTTCTCCCCATTTTCTATTTTATTTACCATCCATCTTCCTCAATCTTTTAGATTTGGTCTTATATTTCAGTTTTATAAATTAGATCTAGTGGCACCCGAAAAGCTCTCTTTCTTCTTAGAATTGCCAGATCTATAGCCAGATCTGGAGGTCTACTATACACCTTTTAGGTTTAGATCACTACTCCCTGTGGGACAAACTCGTACTTATTAAAACTTGCTACAAAGGACCCTGTATCTTGCAAGTCTAGGATATTTTAGATGTGCTAAATCCATCCTCTATTTTAGTGACTTTATTTTCTTTCTTTTACTTCATAATAATCAGCACCTAAAATTTCTTAACAAGTTTTTGGCGTCGTTGCCGGGGAGTTTTGATCTAGGTAGTAGATTTGAGTTTTTCACTTTTATAGATTTGATTTTTATTTTCATTTTGTAGATCTGATTTTTCTTAGTTTTTATTGCTGTTTTGTTTTAGATCTTTATAGTGCATTCCAACTATTTGATTTAATGTCTGCTGCAGTTTTTGTATAGAAAACCTGTTTTACTGCAGCAGAATTTCTTTTTTTCTGAATTTTATTCCTAACCTTCTAGCTGTTTGAATAAATACTACTGTAGTTTTTTTTTGTAATTTTGCAAAATAAGGCAGTGGCCTGAGTTTTTTCTTTTTGTCAATATACTTGAATAAGGTACTGCTGCAGTTTTTGAATTTTTACAGATCTGGGGTAGCTGCCACACAAGGAGCAAATGGATTGTAGCTGGAGACGATCTCCCTGAGTTTGCACCCCCTTCTCCTTTGCTTTCATTTTCTAGTTTCAAATTCTTTAAAAGCATCAGTTCTACTGTGTTTAATGTTTGTTTTGATTATAATTTTTGCTATTTTTTTTAGGCATACTGATTTTTTTTTACAAAACCACATATAAAAATAAAAGAAAATGAAAACACAAATAAAAAATTTTGTTTCTTATTATTTTTCAACAGTAGTAAATAAGGGCTCTTGTTGAGCCCGGGCTGATCTAAAACAAATAAAAAAATAGAAAATTATAAAAACATAAAAATATCTTCAAATGGGCTATTTTTCTTTGTTTTTATTCATTTTTCCCATCTGGACCTGCTGAGATCATCGTTTTTCCTCTTCAGGAATCATGGAGGTTAATGAGATCATATGTTATCCTGCTAATTTAATGGAGCTATTGATTTTATTTTCCTACAAGATTTTTCACCATTAAATGGATCTCAGCTGTGTATGAATCCCGTTTTTAATGTGTGCTCCCATGCTTCAATATTTAGAAATTCTTTTTGACTCATGCACACCATCAACATAGGGGTCAGTCTTATGAATCTTGTTTTCCACTATATGTTATTCTTGTTGATCATTTTTAAAATCACTTAGAATCATAAGTAGCTGATTGGCTCAAGCTCTTGGGGTTTTCTTTTAGCATAGGGAACTCATGATTTGGTCTTAGGATTTTCTGTTTTAGGAATTTTAGTTTAAAATTCTGTTTTTAGATCGATGATTTTTCTTTCTTAGGTTTAAAGTGTCCTAGTTTTATTGATTTTCTACATTTTTTTTTTGTGATTATAGTTAGTTTCTAACTTTGTTTTCCTATTTTTTATCTACAACTCTGTTTTGGTATCAACATTTTTCACTTTTTGTAGCTTTGTATTCAGTTCCTTACTTTGTTTTTACTGTTTTTCTGTTATTAACATTAGTTCCCTTTCATTTGCATAGCAGTTCTAGTTTTCTTTACTGATTTTTCTATTTTATCAATAATTTCCTGCATTTGTATAGCATTTTTTTCATTTTCTTGCTCATATATTCAATTTTGCTTTTTTTTTTAATTTTCTACTGCACATAGCTACAATTTTTCTGCTTAGTTTTTCTTCCTTCTTTTACCCTGTTGCCCCTAGTTTCTTATTGTGTAGAACATTGAGGACAATATTCATCTTAGGTTTAGGGGTATGGCAAGTGTGCCAATGAAATAAGTTAATGCTTTGTGCAACCATGTTGAAAAAGTTTTTGAAAAGAAAGTGATTTTTCACCTGATTTTTGGAAAAAGAGGAAATTAAAAACTTTTTAAAACTGAAATGAGCTGTAGTTTTAACATTTTTCATGAAGCAAATGTCAAAAATTTTCAAAAACTGGTGTTTAGTAAACCTGAAATGAGAGAAAATTGTGAGGATATCCCCTAGAAATTTGATGGAAGACCATACCCAGTAAGATTTGGGCCTGAAATTTTTTTCTTGAAGAGTGTCTTGGCAATTTTTTCCGGTCTAAGGACTGAGGGGATCTAGTTTTGCTCACTAGAAGTTAGGCAAATCCAAGTTGAAATAGCTTGATAGCATTCATGACATTGAGGACATGAAGTAAGGCCATCCCTTGGACAGTTTGAGCCTTAAATTTTCTCACCTTTGAACTGCCCTTGATATACACCATTTGAGCCTTAAAAATCTCAATTTTCTCTGATAAAAACTAAAAAATTTGAATCCAAACCCTCAGTGACCTGATACAGCCTGACCCTCACTCTGAGATTTCAGAAGGTAGAGCTGATTTGATGGTTGGTTGAGAAAGAAGAAAGCACATTTGGTGGTGTTGTGGCATTCCAGCCCATAAAAAGAAAATTGGGGAAAAATATAAAAAGAAAAACATACAAAAAGAAAATGAAAAACAGAAAATCAAAGAAAAGGAATGAGAAAGAGAAGTCATTTCATTGAAAGACTGAAAAGAGGATTAGAAACTGGCCACTTCAAATCTAAAAATTCAAGAAGTAGATGGAATTGTGCTGAAATGAAGAAGGTGTTGTCTAGACCACCTCCTTACTTTTACTGATTTCTCAATTTGAATCCTTTTTCCCCATTATTCATTTAAAAATTTCACCCATAAGCCACATTACAACCCAATAAAAAAGACCCTACTGATCTGAAATGGATTGAGCTGTCATGTGGAGATGAGAATTTGTTTAATCTATGGTGAAAAGAGTTAGAAATTTTAAGAAGTTGGAGCAATGCCTATGCTCATGCTTGCAATCCTATTTGAGGGCTGTAACTATTCTTGAGCTGTGTGAGAAATGATGCACCCTTCTACTTTTGTTATGAGTGAACAGCCCTGGTAAGATTTGGGTCTGAAATAAAAATTGATTGGGGCATTATCAAAACAGAATTCTTAAATTAAAGGTGAACTCTACATTAATTTTTAGGCACAATGCCTTGACATGAACTGATTGATGATAAAGGAATTATAGCAGAATTTTAGGTTTTAAACTGATGATTTTTCTGCTAAAAATCCTCTAAAATTGAAGGGACATGGTGTGGAATTTATTTTATTTTACTTGAACTCTGTTTTAGCATGTTGCATGAGTATTAACTAATTTTATTGGAGAAGTTTGGGGGTACCTTCACTGAAATCCCTCAGGAGACTCCACTGCTCCACTAGGGATCACCTAGGGGTTTAAAAGGCTTGGTGCATGTGCCAAATGCACCCGTGTTCCTTACGAAAGTGGCATTTAGTTTTGTAGATTAATTGGTTTAAATTTTAGTTTGCTCGAGGACTAGCAAAGACTATGTTTTGGGGGTGTGTTAATCAGTGAAATATGCCATATTTTACCCTTTTAAACATTGCTTTTTCTAGGACCTAGAGTGTTTAATAATTGCTTTTGAGTGTGTTTTGCAGTTATTGGTAAAATATAGAAGAATGTAGTTCTTGTATGTAAAAATGCCAAAAAGAGGACTTGGAACCATCTATTAGAGCTGAGGTAAGTAATATGTTAATATGCAAGTAAAACAGCAGCTCAAGGTGTGCTTGAACTGAGGAGGAGCTACAACTATACTAGCTGTGTACATACTAAAAGAGTGCACCAATATGGAACTCGACAAGTGTGAGAGAAGAGACAGCAGGCTTGCATTCTGAGCTGATGAATATCAGTGTAAAAGCTACTCTAATTCTTCTGGCCATGGGCTTATATGTTGGAAAAATATAGCAACATCCCAAATATCTTGCTACAGATTTGAGGGCAGAGGCTGCTGATGTGTTGCTCCAGTTGAGCAGTTTACACATGAAAAGTCCCTGTACAAGAGCTGCTTGAAGCTAAAACCGATCCTATCGAATGGGTGGTTCAGCTGAAATTAGTACCTATCAAATAGTACTAGAGCTGGGATTAAACCTAAAAAGTTCTGTTAAGGAATTGCCTCAGCTGAACCTATCGATTTGTGCAGATGAACCTATCGAGCACTTCACGTATTAAACCTGTCGATTGGTTCAAGGCTGGAGCTGCAACCTGTAGAATGATTCTTTTTGCAAAATTTTTGAACCTGTCGCAACCTATCGAATGGTTGTTTTAACCTGTTGAGAACCTGTCGAGAGGTTCTGATGCTAAAAATGAACCTATCGAGCATCCTCTCGAATGGTTGAATGAACCTGTCGAGCTCCTGTTACAACCTATCGAGAACCTGTCGAATGCATACCTGAAGCCCATTCAACCTATCGAACAATTGCCTGAACCACTCGAGATTGAAGTTCTGAAGCTCCAACCTATCGAGGCACGAGTTCCAACCCTCTATTTCACACTTTGGGGACATTTTGGGGTGCTTCTAGGGCACACATCCCAATGTCCCCCATATCTCAGGGATTTATCTCTGGTTCCATTAACAAATGTCAGTGGCCAGCAGGGGCATTTTTGAGAGCTGCAAGAACACATCAGCTTGGCACAAAACTCTGCACATGGGACAACAGTCCACATCAATTTTCCTTGGCCGAAATGAAGACACCTCAGCTATGCATAACAGAACTGAGTCCTCTGCTCTCTGATTGGCTGCAATCCAAAGCACACAGATCATTGCAAATGTATAAATAGAACTCCTTGCTGCTGAAATTTCTCAGCAAGTAGGAACAAAGGAATAGCCTGAGTTCTCCTTAGCTCATTTAGGTTTAGTTTTAGGTTTTATTTCCCCCTTTATCTTCCCCCCCTTCCCTCTCTAATTCAGCCCGTTGGATTAGATCTAGGTAGTAGCTCAGATCTATTTTGTAATTGTAATTTCAGTATGAAGAAATGTGGATCGATGCACCGACTACAGATCTGGGAACAATGTTATTGCAAGTTATTTTTTATTAAAGCAATAAATTATTGATTTTAAAGCTTAATTAAATCTAAAGTTCTTGTGGTCCCATTAGATTCTCGATCAAATTTTTGCACTCGGCACAAGCCCAGGCCCTTTTTCGATAGATCTCTTGATGACCATCTGATTACCCTGGATTTGATAAGCCTGTGGGTGGCTGTGCCTATGGCCTTACATCCACAACATCTGTAGTGATTATCCTGTTCTGATCGAAGCCATCAGGATGGAGAAAATCTATTGGATGATCTATGGCCATTGAAGTGGACAGATCATAGCCTTCAGATCAATCCAAACCACCAGTCTAAATCAGATTCTTATACCTTGCATTTGTGCTTATAGCCAAATGAAGGATTGCTGTAAATCCCAAGCTCTTGATCTGTTTTGCAATAAAAACCAGGCCCTAGCTGTCTATTTCTCCCCATTTTATATTTTATTTTACCATCCATCTTCCTCAATCTTTTAGATTTAGTTATATATTTCAGTTTTATAAATTAGATCTAGTGACACCCGAAAAGCTCTCTTTCTTCTTTGAATTGCTAGATCTGTAGCCAAATATGGAGGTCTACTATACACCTTCTAGGTTTATATCACTACTCCTTGTGGGACAAACTCTTAGTTATTAAAACTTGCTACAAAGGACCCTGTATCTTATAGGTCTAGGATATTTTAGATGTGCTGAATCCATCCTTTGTTTTACTTTAACTTTATTTTCTTTCTTTTACTTCATAATAATCAACACCTAAAATTCCCCAACACCCAACATTGTTATTGAGTTATGGGAAGAAGAAGAAAATGAAGAAGAAAGAAAACCCAAACCCTAAAATGAGCACAAGTTTAAAGTATCCTGGTTGCCTTTTATAAAATAGCTTGCATCTATTTCTACAATCCATAAAGTAATAAAGTACTTTGGCCAATCAGAAAAAAGGAAAAATCAAAACATTGGGAGCTACTGTCGTGGCCTATTCTCAGCCAAATGTTGTCTCGAGCCATGAGGAAAAGCACAGCACACTTGGACAGGCGTCTCAGGTGCTTTGGAGTTTTAAAAATACCCTTGAAGTTTGGATATATATGTTGGAACCCGTGCCTCGAGTGGATGAAGCTTCAGGTATGTAATTTAGAGTAGCTCTCGAGTGGTTAAAGGCTTCAGCTATATAATCTCGAGTAGTTGGGACTCTTTCTGGAGTATTCTCGAGTGGTTGAAGGTTTGAAGCCAGCCCTGCTCGAGTGGCTGAAGTGTTGCTGAAGGATTCTCAACAGGTTGGATCTGAAGGCCTCGACAGGTTACTGCTGGCTTCAGATTTGCTCAGCAGGTTCTCTGCAGGCACTCAACAGGTTGCAGCTGCAGTTTGAACTGCTCGAGTGTATATAGAGCAGCAGTCTAGTCAGCTTGACAGGATGGGATGAGGGTTTATGATCTGCTCGAATGTGCTCGAGTGGATGCTTCTGAAGTTGTTGAACTGCTCGAGACACCTCTTGCTGCAGTATTGATGTGCTAAACAACTGCTCGAGTGTAGGTGTTGAAGGTGTGGTGTGCTCGAGAGGTGCTCGAGCTAACCGTTCTACTTCTTAGCTAGTTTGACTTGTCTGTTGCAGCTCCTTCAAGTGTGGGCCCCACTTTTCTTTTAGTGTAGAACTTTTAGGGGTCCAAAGCATGCTGATCGGCCCCTTGGTGGGAGACCACCATGGTTCAATCTCTATTTTTCCAACAACTCCAATGCTTGGCTCCCATTCTCCATTTCTTGGCACTTATTACATGGGCTGCTGCACCATGTTGCATGTTATTGCTAACTATAAAAATCACAACTAAAAAGCATTTGTTAAATAACTATAAGGTCTAGTAATGGTTAGGTTAGGATGTGGAAAGTGGCATAAATCAGTGATCAACACCCACAGCGAGTTGTGACTGTTTCTCACGACGTTGGAAGTGTTTTCTTCATGACAACGAGCTATCATATATCCACAGTGAACTGTAGTATATCCATAGCGAGTTGAGGTCTTCAGACAGCTAGCTGTCATATTTTTATTTCTTCTTTGTTTGCAACCACAGCGAGTTGCAATCTCCTAACAGCTTGTTGTGGTACTTTTTATCTCTTCTCTGTTTGAATCCATAGCGAACTGCAGTCTCCTGGCAGCTTGTTGTGGATTTTATTTCTTGACTATGGTTGAATACACAGCTAGTTGTCATGTCTTGATAGCTAGCTGTGGCAAGTCTTTGTGTTCTTTGTTCTAAGACGACAACTCATTGTCGAATCGTAACAGTGAGCTGTGATCTAAATTGCTCACTTTAGACTGCATGGCAATGAGCTATGAGATTTGTAGCAGATCGTTGTGACCTCAGTTTGAGAATTCGAATCGATTTTTCCGTAACACCTTTACAGTGGGGTCGTTTATCTTTTCATGGCAGCGAGTTGTGAGTGTTACCACAGCGAGTTGTCATTGTTGTTTTCTGCCATTCTAAGTTCGTAAACCAGATTCGAGAATAAGGATTAGAGAAGTAATACTTCAAAATTAAGAACATGAGATCCGAAATAAGAACATATTCACCTCTTGAAGCTTGATCGGTGATTCTACGGTGATGTAGGCTTTTAAGGAGGTCGATGATAAATGCTATCGTCCGTCCGGTGTTTCTACCTTCTCCCTCTTTGATCTTGATAGTGGGAAGATCAAGGTGATTCTTGTGGAAGAACACCCAAAAGTTCATAGAGGGGTTGAAGAAGAAGGTTGTAGAAAAAGGGTGGTGATGGCTAGGGTTTTAAGGAGAAGAAAGGGCAAGAAGAGGCGGCTAGGTTTTCTTAGGCTCTAATCTTAAGAAGAATTCTCGAATTATGATTTTGGGTTTCTCCATAAGACACCTTCTTACAACTTTTTTGGGGATCATTCGGTGTTAGGCCATCACACTAAGGGTGTATAGGCTTTTACTTTACGGTTCAAAACTTACGTATCAAGTTTCAAACCTCTGACCTCATGCATATAATTCAAGCCTTTAACCAGCAGGCTATCTCATAGCTTGTGTCAAGTAATTGCCAGAATACATATAAGAGCCTTGAAGACCGACACATGCATCTTTTGGTTCAAATGTTTTGAAAAGTTAAGGCATGCGGTGTATTTGTTATTAAGCGCATATAGATTATTTGGGTGTATCAACAACATAAAAATCCAAATTGTTACATTCTTCCCTCCTTAAGAATTTTCGTCCTCGAAATTTACGTACCTTATTCGAAGTGGTGTGGATATTCGTTATTTACAAGTTTACCAGTAAGTGTAGTTTCTCTAGGCTATGCAACATCCAAAGAGGGAAGGTGCCATATGAAAGCTTGCAAATTTAGGGGTCCTAGGTTCATATGCTAAACACACATGTCTAACTATATGTACAAATGACTGGATATAGAAGGAAGGTCTAGGTGTTTGCAAATTTTATACGGAATGAGTGCCATTGATTCACTTGGGTGTCGTGCACCAACACTAAGTCCCACGGTGTCGATTCCTATGACAACATTCATAAATTAATTAAAAGTTAATAATATCTATATGAGTGCATCTTTATAACTACGAGGGATGTGCTTGAGTGTTCAGTAACAACTCGAAGTTTCAGTTTTCACATGGGTGCACGCACCATACAAAAATTAGGGTCATTACATTCTTCCCTCCTTATAAAATTTTCGTCATCGAAAATTTGTCCTGTGACTATAGTCAATTGCTAACATTTGATTCAAAGAAACAATGCCACTACTCTGATATATGTGTACGATACCTAGGGTTCATGTACTTAAGTTAATCACCTACTTACAAACAAGTTATAGTGCTCATGAAATCACATAATCAGAATAATTTTCAAGAATATTCATTAGCTAAAGGAAAAACATAATTTTAATATCTACTAATACAATTTATACCTTGTACGACATTTGATCAGTCACATAATTTACCATTTTATCACTCTTAACTTAATGATGCTAGGACTTAGTTTGCTACTAATAAGTTGTTGATGTGCAGATATTAAAGATAAACAATAAAAAAAAGTCTAAGTGTTAATATCCATCAAAATGAACTCAAAAAGTAGTAAGAAAGATGATTGATCGAAAAAGATGATTTCCGCCTATTAAAAGCCAAAAAAACATAATTTATGATTCTGCTAAAAGAGACAAAAAAAGAGAAATGGCGAAGAATTATAATCCGGAAATTCTTCTGAATAGAAAGCTATGAAAAACAGAAAATCGTGATTTACGATTTTCTACCAAAGAAGAGAGACAGAAGAGAAAATCGTGATTAACAATTTTTCATAAAAGAAGCTTTCCTACTATTGATGCTACTGATCGCATGAGAACTATCACCGCCATGAGCAGAATTAGAAGACTTCTAGAATTAGAAGTTCAGTTGATCACGGATCTGAGAAGATTGATGAAGATCTACTCTGAAGAACTCAGTCGCTGAAGATTAAAGAACTTTTCAGAAGCACATTCACCGTCTGAAGCAAGGAAAAGATAAAATTAGCTATTAGAGTTATATTAGGAATCTTTTATTTTTAGCAGTTTCTTTTATAAGAATTAGAAGTCTTTATAAACTGACTCCTTATGATCTATAAATAAGAGAGCTCGGTGTTGGAATAAGCATCGAAGAATTTCAGCTTCAATTAACAACTGAGGTTAGAGTTTCTTTCGATCAGTAGTGTAAAATAGTTAGAGTAGATTAGATATCAGAGGTTTCTCAAGAGCAATGGAAGACTACAATTGAGTGCTGAAGATTAGTGTAAATATCCTAGTTTCTTAGAAGCAATTGACGACTGCGGCTGAGGGGTGAAAGATATATTTATTTGTTTTATAGTTTAGATATTATTTTGCTTTACTTCCATGCTTTGTAAACATCTCCAGGTTTTAATATGAATTGACGACTCAGGTTAGAATTTACAGATTAGTGTAACGGTTTTTAATTTTCCATCTTCAGTTTTCTAAGGTTTGATTGACGCCCATATTTTAGGAAGTTGTTGATTAGATTAAATTTGTATTGATAGTCTTAGACTTGATTGACGATCAATGCTAAGAGCTTAGAGATATGGTGTAACAGTATTAAAAACTAAAGCAAAAAAGCTTCCAACTAGAAAAGAAAAATGAGATTTTCACTGAAGAAAAGAAATGGAAAGAAGTTATCCAAAATGAGGATACTTACTGAAACTGAAAAATATAGAAGAAGAAAAGAAAGAGCTAAATTCTGAAGAATAATTTTGAATCTTCTTTACCTTTTTCTTTGAAACATTCTGAAAACCCAAATCCCCATTACAAGCTGAAGGAAAGACCTTTGTAATTTACGATTTGCAAGAATATGAGTCTAGCGAATATATATATAAAATAGATACTGTGAATAAATGGAGAATTTATATGAACAGGATTGATTATCCTTTCCATGAGATTTATCTTCTTAGCTAATTGTATGATAAAATTTTCATATATATCTACAGTATTGTGAGAACCCAAAAAATTTTGATTAGAGTATGTCAATAAGTGAAAGCTTGAATGAAAATATTTTCTAAAAAGTGCAGTTTAGAAAAATCTATGATGAATAAACTTTTTAATGATATGTACACACTCCACGCTTTACTCAATTGAAAATATTGACTTCTGATAGAGGATAATTACGATGATGGAAAGTTATGAATAAATGATTTGAAAAATTTTGAAAAATAATGAGCATATAATGATTGACTAAGAAATTAGCATATAAAATCTATATTTTGAATTTTTAGTTTTGAAAATTATTTTAAAAAATCCAAAAATATTAGAAGTTTGTAGGTAACTTCACTGAAAACCTTCAGGAGACTACAACTCCTCCACTAGAGATCACCTAGGGGTTTAAAAGCTTGTTTCATTTGCTAAATGCAATCCTGCTCCCTACAAAAGTGGCATTTAAATTTTTAGTTTTAGGATAGTTTAATTTTCCTTGTTTGCTAGGGACTAGCAAAACTTAAGTTTGGGGGTGTGATCAGACACATAATTTACTATTTTATCACCCTTAACTTAGTGATGCTAGGACTTAGTTTGCTACTAATAAATTATTGATGTGCAAATATTAAAGATAAACACTAAAAGAGAGCCTAAGTGTTAATATTCATCAAAATGAACTCAAAAAGTAGTAAGAAAGACGATTGAGCGAAAAAGACGATTTTCGCCTACTAAAATCTAGAATATCGTAATTTAAGATTCTGCAAAAAGAGAGAATAAGAGAGAAAGGCGAAGAATTGTAAACCAGAAAATCGTCCGAATAGAAAGCTATGAAAGAAAAAAAATCATAATTTATGATTTTCTACCAAAGAAGAGAGACAGAAGAGAAAATAGTGATTAACGATTTTTCAGAAAAGAAGCTTTCTTGCTATTGATGTTGCTGATCATGTGAGAACTATCACTGCCATGAACAAAATTAGATGACTCCTAGAATTAGAAGTTCAGGTGATCATGAATCTGAGAAGATTGATGAAGATCTACTCCGAACGACTCTGTCGCTGAAGATTAAAGAACTTTTCAGAAGCACATCTACCGTCTGAAGCAAGGAAAAGATAAAATTAGGAATTAGAGTTATATTAGGAATTGTAGACACCCAAATTCGGCCCAAGGCCTGATTAGTCTGTACTCTGGGAGAAATGCAGCCCTGTGCTTCTGATGGCACCCCTGAACCCTTGGAAATCTATCCAGACCTTTAGGAATGACCTAAAGCACATTAGAACCATTCCCCCAACCCTTAGAGATCACCCCTAAACCCTAGGATCCCTTCCCAGACTCACCTTAAATCCTTTTGGACATTTGATGGGAGGAGAGCTACAAATTTTTGTACAGACCACTACTGAGGATTAGCTACATACCGTTGGAAAGAGGACTTCTCCAGCTTTCCAAAGAGCCAAAGATCACCTAATTTGGATTTGTGGTTCAAACGTTATGGCCGAATGAAAGTTCACATAAAATCATGACTTTTTGCTTAGGCGTATGTATTACATACGCCCAACAAATTTGGCCCCAGTTTGGTCAGGTGTATGTATTATATACGCCTGGCATTTTTGGGCCAAATTAGGCCGAGCGTATATAATACATACGCCCAGCAGAGGAAGGCCCACCACGGGCACCCATCTTCTCAGATTCCCACTGGTTTTCATGAATTTCACTGTGCATAAACTGGACGTATGTAATATATACGCCCAGCTTAGCTACAGTATCTGTCATTAAATGCTCGAATTTCCTTCATCTGGTTTGACCCTTTGACCATCCCCGTGGTTAAGGTGGGTGTCTTAAGGTTGGTTGCACCCCCTTTGAGCTTATTGGCAACCCTTAAGTCACCTATGGTCTCACCCCATCATCTACCATTGAAATCAGTTTCCCAAACCTCTAGGACCCTAAAAACCTAGAAAACCTAGATAGAGGATTACCAAATTGCTAAACCAATTAGCTCTTAAGTGACCCTCTAACCCACCTCTTCTCTATAAATAGAGAGGTCCCCCCTCTTCCCAAAAGGGTTGAAAAATTAAGGTTGAGAGTTAAGCTTAAGAGAGAGAGCCCTATTGAGAGAAAAATATGTGTTATTTTGCATTCTTCAACCAGAATTCCAGCATGCTTAGTTCATCCTGTTCAACCCTTTTCAACCATTAGATCACCCCTTGTTAGCCAAGCTTAGTCCGTAGCTTCATCCCACACTTCCTATCTACCAAATCCTAGCATTAGAACCTATTCCTCTACCATTTAAGCCATTTAAATCCATCGAAAGCATGCCGAAGCAAAGGTCTTCTATGGTGCAACAAGGGCCCGTGAGCTACGTCTCACCCCTCTCTTCCTCTACCTTCTTGGTGTTTCCTCTGTCCAAGGATTCAAGCCATTACGCCGCCGAAATTTTGGTTTGGTCCAAAGCTTTATAGGACCGCATTACCTTCAGGCAAGGGGAAGCCCCGCCCATTTACTTTTATTTTTGGCCATAGATAGAAACCGCTACATGCAGGTTGATCGGGTGCCTAAACCCTTCCCGATCGATAACCGAAGCCCCTACCCTAGAGCCTTTGGAAAAGACCGATAAATCAGAGTCATATTTAGCACTTCGGTGCTCAAAATATTGATTTAAAGGTTTCTCGGGTCACCAAAAGCTCCGGGTGGTGACTCTACATTTTATTTCATCGCGAGTGCATCACCGCGACGGGTTCGAGAGGATCCATACAGATGGCGACTCTGCTGGGGATGTCACCCTAGCGCTTCCCCTCTTGTTAGCCTTTCTTTTTATTTTTTTTACTAACCATGGCTGTTTTTTTTTCTGATTTTCTGCTATTTTCCTTTATTTTTGTTGTTTTTACTAACATACTCACCCCGGCAGGCCTGCTCGCATCTACTTTCCACGTCATTTAAATTTTAGTCATTTACGAGCCTTAGCCTTTTGGCGGGCCTATGTGCGCTCTTTATTTCAGTCATCATGTCTCACCATTGAACACCGGCCCGTTGAGGCGGCACGAGCTTGTCATCCCCGACCCGATTTTGGACTTAAATTCACTCCCCTTTAAAAATCTGTAATTAAAAGTAACCAACAGTGTGGGGACATAATCAAATCTGTTTTTGCGTGTTTTGGGTAGTTTTTGGGGAGGTTTAGGCACAGAGATAACTTACCCGGTTCCTAGTAAGGCGGTAGCCCTAGTGGTGATGATCCTGAAAAGAACCACCCCTTCCAGTACCTGAGAAGGCACTTGCACCAGAGGTATATTGGTTGGGTTGCCAATTCCGATCAAGCCGTAAAACCCGCGATTGTGAGAGTGTAGACAGCCCGAATTCAGCCGTGTATCCTTAGGAAGCGGAAAGGAGGGACCCGATAACATACACAGCAGTCCCCAGGAGCATCCCTCCCAGAAAACCAGTCCAAAAGATCCCATCTCGGGCTTGTTGTTTACTGTCAAAACAAGCTGACAGAACTGTCTCTGCCAGGCGTATATAATATATACGCCCAGCCAAAAATCCCCAGAAATACTTAGGCGTACATAATATATATGCCCAACCAAAATCCCCATATTTAAACTAGGCGTATATAATATATACCAAATCTGCTTAATTTTGGTCAGGCCTATATAATACATACGCCTAGTATATATTGGGTTCAGGCAGCCCGATCTGAAGCCCAATCCACAACCCAAGTTCCCCGATTAGCGGTATTAGTGCCCACAGTAGCCTCCCTCGCTATAGCAATATGCCCCCATCAAGAAGGCGACTTCTCATTGATTTGCTTGAGGATCGAATTATGGATTCCCTCACCTTCAATAGAACGAAAGGGTTCCCTTCCGCTTCTTCCGAAGTGTGTCAGATCCCGCTGTGGGACCTACTAAAGGTGCATATATCACCCAAGACGGGAATTTTTCTAGGGCACCAGATCATCAGTCATTTAAAATTGGGGAGATAATTTTCATTTGAAAAATCCAAAAAAAATAAATATATAGAAAAATCAAAAATCCGTATATACGCGCACTTTCGGTGCGACCGTCACTATGGCGACCTCAAACCCAACCTGTAGAGGAAGAACTAGGAAAGTGTTCAGCCCTTACCCAAGGCATCGGTACAACACTCATCAATAGATCATGTCGAGCGCCGATACATCCCCGCCATCTTCCCCATCCCATTCCCATATAGGAGAAGACCCGATCTCCAACACCTTCACCCAAACCCGGTTCGATGTCGTAGGTCCATTTGGGCCACCCGTGTTCGCATCCACCCCATCCCCCGCCCTTACATTTTCCCAACATACCCCCATCTCATCCTCTACTGAAACACCTCATTTCCCGACCGACCCACACATCCCCATCTCCCATCCATACACCCTCACCGCACCCCCTTACTCCCAAAGACCCCATCGGGAGCCCCATCCCCTGCCTACCTCTCACATCCCGTCCACCTCATCATCCATGCCTCCTACATCCTATATCCCATTCACCTCATCTCACCTGCCTTCCACATCACATGGCCCATCCACATCCCAACGTACCTCCCTATTTACCCAGGTCATGTCCAACTTTTCCCAAGTTATGACCAATAACCCACCGTCTTTCATAGCCATAGATCCACACCCTCTAAGCACAATCATTCATACCCCCCATACCCGGGTCGTGCCCAATTTCACCCAACCCCCTCCGTCCTTGAATGGGCCATCACCCTCCAATCTCACACCTGAATCCATGCCCTCAATGGAGGACATGAGAATGATGTATGCCCTGTGGGCTACCTCTCGGAGTCCTACATTCCAAACCCCACATCTAAGTCTCCAAAACCTCCATATCCCATTCCCCCATGACCATGCCCAACCACCCATCATTCATACCATCCAAGATCCCCCACCTCAATTCCAGGCCCAGGCCCAAGCCCAACAGACCCAAGCCCACTCATCTCAGGACCAAACCCACACGAATCCATGGGCCCAAGCCCAAACCCAGGCCCAAGCCCACCATACCCATCAGACCGTGGCCCAAAATCCTCAAGGCCCATGGGCCCAAGGCCAAACCTATCAGACTCAGGCCTGGGCCCAAAATCCTCAAGGCCCATGGGCCCAAGCCCAAACCCATCAGACACAGGCCTCAAATCCTCAAGGCCCATGGGCCCAAGCCCAAACCCACCAGACTCAAGCCCAGGCCCAAAATCCTCAAAGCCCATGGCCCCAGGCCTAAACCCACCAGACTCAGGCACAGGCCCAAGCCCATCAGATCCAAGCCCAGTTCCAAACCCCCCATGGCCCTTGGACCCAAACCTATCATACCCAAGCCCAAGGCCCATCAATACCCGCATGGCCCATTAGCCCAAACCCAACACGGCCCATTGGCCCAAAATCATGCCACCCCCACACCCAGGCCCGAGGCCCATCAACCCAAGCTTTCCAAAACCATCAAGCCCAAACCCAAGGCCCATCCACCCACACTCATCAATGCCCATTCACAAATCCCTTACCCCCTCACTAGTACCCTTCATTCACCTATACCCCTTATGCCCCCATCCCACCTCCAACGAAAAACCTGATCCACCCCATTCCTCAAAACCACGCCTACAACATCCCTCCACATCAACCACACCCCCATCACCCCCAGAATGTGCACCAAGCTCAGCACCTCACTCATCCATAAACCACTCATCCATTCACTCCTCCCCATCCCTTACAAGCCTTGTGGCCCCACCAAGTCATCCAACCCATCACCCCTCAGGTCCACATAGTGGACCTCGCCCCTCACCAGTACAATGACCAATAGTACAAGGAGGACGAGATCCGCAATAGTGGAGGAGCTGCCAGTTTTGGCTCCCCCAGGCCCATCATCGTCACACCAGGGGCCGAACAAAATTAGGGGGAGGCAGTCCTAGTTATAGCCTCCAAAGAATCAGAGCAGCTGAAAGAACAGATAGACAGAATAAAAAAGCAACTGACGAAGATGGGAGGAGTAGAATTGCATTCGACAAACTTTTCAGACTTATGTCTATTCTCGGATGTCCCCCTATCACCAAAATTTAAGATGCCATCCTTCAATAAATATAATGGCACTGGTAGCCCCATCATCCACTTAAAATCTTACTGTGGGGATATGTGCCAGTACGACAGAGATGAACGACTCCTCATCAAAGTGTTCCAAAAGAGTCTAACGGACCTAGCACTGAGATGGTTCACATCCCTAGAACCGTCCATGAACAAAACTTGTAAAGATCTGACACACTTATTTCAAGAACTATGTCTATAACATGGACATAGAGCCAAGGAAGTCGGATCTGGCCCGTTTGAAGGAAAGACATGACGAAACTTTCAATGCCTACTTAGGGAGGCGGAGGGCATTGGCCGCCCAGGTTACCCACCAGATTTTGGATGATGAACAGATTGAATTGATAACCAAGGGAGCTCTCCCAGTCATCGCAGAATTTTTGGTATATCAGCAACAGTCCAGTTTTGTCGATTTGGTCTGAAATGCCAACCGTTTCGAAGACGCCGCTAGAGAGGGCAGGTTAGGAAAGAGCATGGCCAACGGGGCCGCTGGGGTTCGAAAAGCTGTCGAACCAAGGGTTGAAAGAAGGCCAGGGGCAGAGGTGCAGAACATTGTTTATCCCCAGGCCAATGCCACCCCGATATAGCTCTAGGCCGCACACCCACCCCCGGCCCGTTTCAAATAAGTGCTAAGGCCGAACAATGGACTAAGGGCCCCGTTCACCCAGGAACAGATGAAAGCATGATTCAAACGGGTCTTCATGTCGTTAAGGCAATCATTAAGTGTCTTATTGCCAGTGTTGCTACAAAAGGGTCTGGTCAATTTACTCCATCCTCGCCCACCACCCAATCCGATACCAAGAAACTATGATCTAAACTTGCATTATAACTTCCACCAGGGACCAGGTCACCCTACGAACCGATGCCTCCCACTAAAGCACGTAATCTAAGATTTAATAGAGGCAGAAAAAATTGTTCCCCCGTCGCTTCCTCAAGGGTAGAACCAGAACATCCATTAGGCCCCTCTGCCACCACATCCAGGAGGCCCCAGGCCTAACATCCATTGGGTAGAAGAGGAAGAGGAAGAGTTTGACCCCTTGGATTACATCTGTAATCAAGAGGAGTTCTCATTTCCCAGGATAAATAAGGACAAACCAATTGTGGGGGTAATCGAGCCGCTGTATTTAGCCTATTACTTCCCCACCCCGGCATACCAAGAAGAGCCCTTAGATTTAAGGCAGTATTTTTCCACTCCCGCTCCTGCCTACCAAATCTAAACGGGCCCAGCCCCACCGCAATCATACGCATATCCGCCCCACTCCCAATTTACCCCACAGTACACACTACCTCCTAATCACCCCATCCCATACACCATCCCACCATCAGCCACACCATATACCTCTCCGCCATACCCAAATCGCCCCACTCCACACATAACTCCACTATCCCCATACTATCCTACCCCATACACACCCGCAAACCCCCCTTACCCAGCATACTAATCCCCCATCCCCAAATCATCTCGCCCAATACACAACTCCACCATCCCCAAATCACCCTGCCCCATACACAACTCCATCATCCCCGATTTACCCCGTTTTATCCACGAACCCACCATCGCCCCACTATGCCACCCCATTTATAAACCCTTCACATCAGTACCCTCTTACTCCATCCGCTACCCCGTCATACCCCTATCACCCTACACCTCCAACGTTTCCCAGTCACCCCATCCCAGTCACACCCCCATCATCCCTTCACCATTTTACCCCCAATCCAACTCCACCCTCACCCAAACAAACAACCCCTCACCCACTCCCCTTATCACCCGCTCCCAATCACCACTAGTCTTACCATGCCCCAGTAACGCTTGCACAAACCCCCTCCGCACCCTCAAACCCAACTTTGCCAATTCTTACCAATACCATTACACCCCCTATTAGAGTCAACCTGGTTGGGCCCGAGAATTCAACATACACAGCCCAATCTGCCCCAGAATCACCATGCACTCCCTTCCTCATCCCGAAACCCGCCTATGACCCGCATCAAGTGCCGTTAAGTTATGAGCAGACGGACATGAATGCTGGTCGCAACCGAGAAGAGACTGTTAAATTTATCACCAGGTCAGGCAGGATTTCTACATAGCCAGAAGCATTGGGGGCTGGCAGAGGAGAAGAGAAGAAAAAAGAGCAGGCTGCAGGGAACCCCTTCGAGAAAATGGCCAGAGAGCATGTGTTCGAGACACAGCTCAAGAGGACACCCGCACATATTATTGTCTGGGATTTGTTAATCACGTCCCCGCTCCACTTTCAAGCCTTAATGGGAGCGCTCAAAGACGCAGATGTTTCCACCCACGTAACCCTAGACAAGGTAGGAGAAATAATTGGACAAGTACTGGCCCCAAATGCCATCTCATTCACTGATGCGGATCTGTCACTCAAGGGGAACAACCACTCTAAACCCCTAAATATAATAGTGGAAGTAGGGAACTTGGTGGTGCCGTTGGTCTTAATAGACAACGGGTCGGCATTAAACGTATGCCCTCTAAGGACGACAATCAAAATTGGTGAGAACCCCAACACTTTCTGACCATCAATAACAAGCGCCAGGGGATTCGACAACACCTAGAGAGAGATCATAGGAGAAGTAGACCTCGACCTGAACATCGAGCCATAAACCTTCACTGTCCCCTTTCAGGTGATGGACATCAAGTCTACATTTAATCTACTATTGGGCCGGCCATGGCTGCATGAGATCGGGGCAATACCATCAACTCTACACTAAAAACTCCAATTCATCTCAGGCGGAAGAATCATCACCATCGTAGGTGAAAGCAGAGAAGACAGGGAGTGGAGCGCTCTACATATTAAGAATCTGAAAGTGCTTGACATGCCGCACTCAATGGATGACACCGATCTCCATCGATTTGAGTATGACTTCTCAGCCGTTACCCTTGAGCCGACTGAAAAACCCCCTACCAAAACTAGAGGAGGAATGGATGTAGCCGTGCTCATGCTCCCCAAATGGGGCTACCAAAAAGGGAAGGGTTTGGGCCCACGCCTTCAAGGAAGAAGAGACCCCGTCAAGGCCAAGGGGCAGCAAACCAAATTTGGCCTGGGATACAGGCCCGATGAAGAAGTCAGAGAGGCCAAAGAGAAGATGAGAGCCACGACAGTTGCCAGGGCCAGGGGAATCGACATGGAAGAAGAGCCTCCCGCCCGGCCCCACATCCACCAAACCTTTGTAAGCACCGGGGTGGTAAAGATTGATCTGAATGGGGAGATGAGGATAACCCCACACAAGCTTGCTTCTGCCCACCCCACTAACCCTTACATCATCCCCTCGGACCTCGAGGTGGACTTCGCAACCCTCTCCTTATTTGAGGAGGAAATCCCCAGGCCCACCCATCACTCTAGCACTAGCCACTTTGGGCCCACCCTAACCATAGAGGACAGGGTCCCAGAGGATCCCTCCATAAACATGCTGAGGGGGGAACTGCAAGAGCCTACCGATGTCATTTCCAACTAAAAGGGTAAAGTCCAAGCTTCGTAGGTAAGTAACTGGGTATCTTTTCCCTAACTCTTAGGAGCCGCCAAATCCTGTGAATACGGCACCGGCTCTTAAAAAAAAAATAACCTGTAAGAAGTGAGGTTACCCTTTGGGAAACTCTACCCTATATATATAGAGATCCACCTCGCCAGGGGATAACCTCTGAAAAATTGAGAAAAACCATAAAAATAGAAAAAATACCAATTCTAAAAATATTGTCCTTTAAAATTCCCAATAAAATTGAAAATGATGTCGTGATACCCGTCCCACGCGAAGCTGACCCCTTCCCTATAGAAATACGAGAAGAGGTAGGAGTCACGAGTCTGGACGAGGAAGGTCAAGTCGATGAGCTCCTCAAGCTATTTGCCGATTTTGAGCATGGCCCCACCCCAATCGTCACAGAGGACGTCAATTTGGGCACCGAAGAGGTCCCTAGAATCACCAAAATTGGAACATCGCTGTCCCCTGTGGAGAGAAAGGGTATGATAGACTTCCTCCAGTCATACCAAGATGTTTTTGCCTGGTCGTACAAGGACATGCCTGGTTTGGATACTGATTTGGTCGAACATGAGTTGCGCCTCTACCCTGATTGCAAGCGGATTAAATAGAAGCTGAGACGTCTCCGACCCGAGTGGATGTTGAAAGTCAAAGATGAGGTCATCAAGCAGTAGGACGCGGGGTTTCTCAAGGTATCCAAGTACCTGCAGTGGCTAGCTAATATCGTCCCCGTACCAAAGAAGGATGGGAAGGTTCGAATGTGCATTAATTTCTGAAACCTCAACAAGGCAAGCCCTAAGGATGACTTCCCATTACCCCACATCAATATCTTGATCGATAATACCTGCTAAGCCCGGGATGCTTTCTTTCATGGACGGGTTCTCGGGCTACAATCAGATTAAGATGGCAGAGACCAACTGAGAGAAGACCGCGTTCATCACCGCCTAGCGAACCTTCTGCTATAAGGTGATGCCATTCGGGCTCAAGAATGCTGGGGCAACCAACCAGAGAGCGATGATGGCCCTATTCCACGACATGATGCACCGAGAGATCGAAGTGTATGTCGATGATATGATTGCCAAATCACCAGAAAGGGACGACCACTTGGTAAGCCTTCAGAAGCTATTCGAGAGTTGAGAAAGTACAGGTTGCGGATGAATCCCCAGAAGTGCGCATTCGGTGCTATGTCAGGAAAACTATTAGGTTTTATTGTCAACATGAGAGGCATCGAGGTTGATCCAACCAAGATCAAGGCCATAACTGAAATGCCACCACCATCTATAGAGAAAGAGGTTAGAGGGTTTTTAAGTAGAATCCAGTACATCAGTCTGTTCATCGCATATTTAACTCTGATATGCGCACCAATCTTTAAACTACTAAGAAAGGATTCACCAGTTGAGTGGAATGATGACTGCCAAGCTGCATTTGACAAAATCAAGGGTTACCTCCTAAATCCTCCAGTATTGGTACCACCTATACTTGGTAGACCCTTGATAATGTACCTGTCCATGACGGAGTTTTCCATGGGCTGTGTGCTAGGGCAACACGATGAGACAGGAAGAAGAGAGTAGGCCATCTACTACCTGAGCAAGAAGTTCACTAATTATGAGACGCGCTACTCTCATCTGGAGAAGTGTTAAGACCTAAAAAGTACCACTTTTCACCTCTTAACTTAGCCTTTGATTACACCCTTAGCCATCTAATAAATGTTTGTTAAGCTATTTTTGTAGGTAATAAACAGCAGTGCAATAAGGCCATAAATCCTGCTAAGGAGCCTGTATTGGCACCAAAAGTCCCTCAGAAGAATGAGTCATGAATTCAGACCTGAGGTAAGCCTCGCACAACTGATAAAGCTCCAGAGGATTCAGAAAAATATGCTTCGTGCAGTCCTCGCAAAGTCCTAAGACTTCACAACAACTTCTCACGCAGTTGAGTGACAGACTAGCTTTAGAATCCTACCTCGCGCAGTAGCCGCGGGTTGCAAATGTCAAGAGGAGCTGTTGCGTAGTTCAGAAAAGCCTTAAAGCTATCGCGAGGATCCTTGCAAAGTTCCATTAAGAAGTGAACTTCTCGCACAGTTCTCACGCTGTTCAGGAAGAAAGAAGCCTCGCAAAGCCAAAGTTAGCCTCGCGAAGATCTATTGTGAAATGGAATGCTCGCACAATTCCCGCGCTATTCACAAGTAGCAATCCAACCTCGCGAAGCTCAATCCAGTGAGAGCTTAACTATCTACCTCGCGACTGCTCAAAGCATCAAGAAGCTGCAACCCCGCGATGTCTGAAGTTTTAATGCTAACTCATCCTCAGTCGTGCTACGCGACAAGTCCAGAATCATTGGAACCTGGCGAAGCTCTGAACTCCAACTTCCATCATTCTGTAGAGGACATTTTAGGGATTTCCAGCGATTAGGGCACACACTCCCATGCTTAAATCTCCGTGCACGTGCCCCGAGGCATCCAAGGATCATTAATATGCCACGTGGCATCGCTAAAATTAGCATTTCCTAACCCTAATGCGCTGCCACACCCACTGCTATATAAACCTAAGCCTGGTTTAGGTTTAAAAACAAGAGCTGGAGACTTGGACACCAGCGGAAGGTCAGACTGTATCACTGATACGATATCTGAGATCATTTTCTTTTCTTTTCTTCTGTAGTTGTAACTAGTTTTCCTTTTTCTTTTTCCTTCTCTCCATGGCCCAGCACTTGCTGGCCATGCCTATGTATGTTTATTGAAGATTAGATTAATGGAATTTGTGATTGGGTGTTGTACTTTTATGGGATTCATGTGTTTGAGAGTTGCTCTGTGCAAGGCTGTTGCCTTGGGATCCGCCATTGCTTTGGCTGTGATTTAAAGCAATGGAGGACTGATTTTAAGGACCCATTCATATCCAAGTGACCTGTGTGTCTGGGCTATCATGGTCCGATACAGCCTTAGCCCCACCACAGGACCCACTAGATCTGAAATCCCCATGGGAGCCTGAGCTGGTAGCCTTGTGACCATGGTGGTGGCAGCAATATTCTTGTTTTATTTTAGGCTCCGTGAGGAGGATAGCCTCTGGGATAATCTGTGGCCATTCAAGTGGACAGGTTATAGCCTTAGGGTGAATCTAATCCGTCGATCCAAAATGGATCCTTCTTCTCCGAGCCTGAGGTTTTAGCCTGGTAGGAGATTGTACAGAGACAGACTCCCCTATATTTGTATAGACCCGCCATCAGATGTTAGATCTGATTTGGTTATGGAGATTGTAGGCTTGTGACTGGACCATTGTAGTCCCACTCAAGTAATGGACAACTAGATCTAAGGTGGTACTCAATCTCTTGCTGGTTCTATGTGTCTGGGCTATCATGGTCCTATACAGCCTTAGCCCCACACATAGAGCTTTAGAGGTTGAGGTTCCCTATGGATTCTTGAGCTTGTAGCCTGGATGAAGTAGTGCCTACAATGATAAACTTGTTTTGACCCATCTCTGGATTGTGGTTCCCCTATGGGATAGTCTGTGACCATTTAAGTGGACAGGTTATAACCTTAAGGGATTGGATCATGGCACAGGGATGAGTTGGATTCTTTCTCCTCTTTGGTGATAATGTAGCCATTGGACAGGATTTCTATACCAGCAGACCTGGATCTGAGTCATAAATTCCAACAGGTCTGAACCCAATAGCATACTTGTCACCTTTTATATTTATTTTCCCACACTCCATCCATCTTTTCAACCCTTTCTGTAGTTAATTCATTAGGCTACCTTAGGATATTTAGAATAAGTGACCCTAAACTCCCTTCCTTTTAGGACTGCCAGATCTGTAGTTAGATCTGGAGGGACTACTAGAGATGGCTCTGTTGCTGTTCTAAATGTGCATGATTTATTTGTGTTTTGAAAACAGACTTACAGATGATGAATTGTACTGAATTTGGAAAATTAAAAAGAATAAGAAAATATCAGCACAGAGAGAACTTAATTAGCCTGCAAGATCAGTGCCAATTGTAGCAAGTTTTAAATGTATGTGAGTAAAAGATTGTCCACAGGGAATTGATTTAAAATGTAAGATAAACCTTTAGATCTGAGCTACCAGATCTGACCTCTGATCCTATCTATAAAGCACATAAGATAGGAGGTTAAATTTGTCACATTAACTACATGATAAAAGTAAAAATTAAACTAAATGATCCAGATCAGAGTTGGGGAGATTTGATGTAAATTAATAAGAATAGAGAAATAATATCTAACTTTGATTTAGTACTTGGTGCAAAATGAGACTAAACGTAGATCAAATGAGATATGATCCAATCTTCATCTGGCTACAAGCACAGATGTAAGAGAAAGTAATCTAAGTCAAGGATTAGAGTTAAGCTTATGGCTATAGTGCATCACTTTAATGGACACAGACCATCCAATATTCTTTAATCTGGACCCTCAATTCAGAAAGAGAATATCACTACAAATGCTGTGAAAAAGTTAGGTTACAAACGCTAATTTTCACAGGAGTAATGAATTAAGGGAAATTGCTTGAAAAACAGTAAATCTAAAGGAGTCTAGTGCAATCAGGAGATCACAAGGAACCCTTAACACGAATCCAATTGAGAACATACGGTTCACAACAACCTTTTCAAATTCACCATTACAATTACAGAGCTCAGCTTAACAGCTCTCAGATTTGTAGTCTTGAACACAATTCTCTCTTGAATTACAGAATTATCTCATAGCTCTCAATTACAAATAAAAGCTAGGCTATTACAGGAGTTTCAGACAAGCTATCTGAAATGAAAATGGGGGAATAGAAATGAAACTCAAAATCTAGATACCAAAATTGGGCAAATGGTTTATCTATTTATAGTTTTCCCCAAGTCTAGCTCAGATGTGTATCCACCAATAGGAGTCGAGCGCAAGGATCCAGATCTGTTTTGGCCAATCAGAACTGCTTGATCTGGTTCAGCCAATTAGGTGACAGAAGCATCAATTCTATTATGTAATTCAAAAATCAGTTAGAGCTTCTAGAAGTTCTCGCCAAGTAATCTCATTTTTGGGTGTTCACATGGGGTGAAATATGCCTTTGGTTCGTGCTCAGAATCTTCTGGAATGTCCCTGGGTTTTTAAATGCATTGGGGCACGTGTAGAGATTACTGAATTATGCTTGCAGATGCTGGGAATCTTCAGAATACCATTTCGCACAGTTTGGAGAACTTTTCACAAACTTCTGTGGCTTCTGAAGCTCTTTTCGTACAGGTCTGGTGCTATTCGTAAGGGGTTCTCTTCTTTTCGAAAAGTTCATAAATCCTTTTGAAGAGTTTAGATTCTCTTCGAAAACTAAACCTGGAGCTTTTAGAACTTTTCACAAATTTCACGTTCTTTTTGAAAAGTTCAGGTTCTTTTCGAAAAGCAATTTGTACTGCCTTCTGCTGTTCGAATAGCTTCCAATCCTCCTTCCAGGTTGAGATTAGGCCTTTGTCCTCTTTCGTTTATGCATCTTGCCAGCCAGTGAGTTTGTCCCTTCTCTTTCTTCCATTAGTTTCACCGGAGTTCTCATCTTTTTGGCACTTTTAGGCTGCTTTCAGGGTTAAGCCTACCTTTATTGTTAGCTGTGAAATAAGCACTTAAAACACTTATTTAGTTCTCTCAAAGGTCCATAAAGACCCAGGTTAAGGGGTGGAAAATGGTATTTTCCAGTTCTCAACAGAAGGTGGAGGGCATTGGTTGCCCAAGTGACCCACCGGGTTCATGATGATGAGCAGATTGAATTGATAACCAAGGGAGCTCTCCCAATCATTGCGAAATTTTTGGTATATCAGCAACAGTCCACTTTTGCTAATTTGGTCCGAAATGCCAACCGTTGCAAAGACGCCATTAGAGAAGGCAGGTTGGGAAAGAGCATGACCAACGGGGCCACCGGGGTTCGAAAAGCTGCCAAACCAAGAATCGAAAGAAGACCAGGCACAAAGGTACAGAACATCGTTTACCCCCAGACCAATACCAATGCCCTCCAGGTATAGCTCCAGGCCGCACAACCACCCCCAGCCCGTTTTGAGCAAGCACCAAGGCCGAACAATGGACCGAGAGCCCTATTTACCTAGGAACAGATGAGAGCACGATTCGAACGGGTTTTCACGCCGTTAGGACAATCCTTAAGTGTCTTATTGCCAGTATTGCTATAAAAGGGTCTGGTCAATTTACTCCAGCCTCGCCCCCCATCCTATCCAATCTCGAGAAACTATGATCCGAACTTGCATTGTAACTTCCACCAAGGGCTAGGTCACCCTACGGACCGGTGCTTCCCACTAAAGCACGCGGTCCAAGATCTAATAGAGGCAGGAAAAATTGTTCCCCCACCACTTCCTCAAGGGCAGAATAAGAACAACCATTAGGCCCCTCTACCACCACATCCAGGAGGCCCCAGGCCTAACATCCATTGCATAGAAGAGGAAGAGGAAGAGTTTGCCCTCTCGGATTACATCAGTAATCAAGAAGAGTTTTCATTTTCCAGGCTGAATGAGGGCGAAGCAATTGTGGGGGTAATCAAGCCGCTGTATTTAGCCGATTACTTCCCCACCCCGGCATACCAAGAAGAGCCCCTAGATTTAGGGCAGTATTTTTCCACTTCCGCTCCTGCCTATCAAATCCAAAGCAGGCACGACTCGTAATCATCATATTCGCCCTCCCAATTTACCCCCACAAGCCAATCACCCTATCCCATACACTATCCCACCATCAGCCACCCCATGTACCTCTTTGTCACGCTCAAATCACCCCACGCCATACATGAATCCACCATCCCCAGACTACCCCACCCCATACACACTCCCAAATCTCTCCACCTGATACACCACTCCACCATCCCCAAATCACCCCGCCCTCCGACATTTCCCAGTCACCCCATCCCAGTCACACCCCCACCATCCCTTCGCCATTTTGCCCCCAATCCAACTCCACCCCCACCCAAATAAATAATCCCTCACCCACTCCCCTTATCACCCGCTCCCATTTTCTACACTGGTCTTACCACGCCCTGGTAACACCTGCGTAAACCTACTCCGCACCCTCAAATCCAATCTTACTAATTCCCGCCAATACCACTCAGCCCCCTATTGGAGTCAACCTGGTTGGGCCCGAGAATCTGACATACTCAACCCAATCTGCCCCAGAATCACCATGCACTCCCTTCCTTATCCCGAAACTCGCCTATGACCCGCATCAAGTGCCGTTAAGTTACGAGAAGACAGACATGAATGCTGGTCGCAACTAAGAAGAAATAGTCAAATTTATCACCCGGTCAGGCAGGATTTCTACACAGCCAGAAGCATCGGTGGCCGTAAGATGAGAAGAGAAGAAGAAAGAGTAGGCCGTAGGGAACCCCTTTGAAAAAATGGCCAGAGGCATGTGTTGGAGACACAGCTCAAGAGGACACCCGCACATATTACTGTCTGGGATTTGTTATTCACATCCCCACTCCACTTTCAAGCCTTAATGGGAGCACTGAAAGACGCGCATGTTTCCGCCCACGTAACCCCAGACGAGGTGGGAGAGATAATTGGGCAAGTATTGGCCCCAAATGCCATCTCATTCACTGATGCGGATCTGCAGCTCGAGGGGAACAACCACTCTAAGCCCCTGAATATAATAGTGGAAGTAGGGAACGTAGTGGTGCCGTTGGTCTTAATAGACAACGGGTCAGCATTGAACGTATGCCCTCTAAGGACGACAATCAAAATCGGTGCAAACCCCAACACCTTTCGGCCATCAATAACAAGCGCTAGGGGATTCGATAACACCCGGAGAGAAATCATAGGAGAGGTAGACCACGACCTAATCATCAGGCCATAAACCATCGCTGACCCCTTCCAGGTGATGGACATCAAGTCTATATTTAATTTACTATTGGGCCGGCCGTGGCTACATGAGATCGAGGCAATACCGTCAACTCTACACCAAAAGCTCCAATTCATCTCAGGCGAAAGAATCGTCACCATCGTAGGTGAGAGCAGAGAAGACAAGGAGCGGGCGCTCTGCATATTGAGAATCTAAAAGTACTTGACATGTCGCATACAGCAGATGACACCGACCTCCATCGATTTGAGTATGACTTTTTAGTTGTTACCCTTAAGTCGCCTGAAAAAACCCCTGCCAAAACTGGGTTAGGAATGGATGCAGCGGTGTTCATGCTCCACAAATGGGGCCACCAAAAAGGGAAAGGGTTGGGCCCACGCCTTCAAGGAAGAAGAGACCCCGTCAAGGTTAAGGGGCAGTAAACCAGATTTGGCCTGGGCTATAGTCCCCTTAAAGAAGAAGTCAGAGAGGCCAAGGAAAAGATAAGAGCCGCAGTAGCCGCCAGGGCCAAAGGAATCAACCTGGAAGAAGAAACTCCCGCCCGACCCCACATTCGTCCAACCTTTGTGAGCGCCGGGGTGGTAAAGATTGATTTAAATGGGGAGACAAGGGTAACCCCACACAAGCCTGCTTCCGCTCATCCTACCAACCCTTGCATCACCCCCCAGACCTTGAGGTGGACTTTGCCGCCCTCTCCTTATTTGAGGAAGAAGTCCCCCAGTCCACCTGCCACTCTAGCACCGACCACTTTGGGCCCATCCTAACCATAGAGGATAGGGTCCCAAAGGATCCCTCGATAAACATGCTGAGGGGGGAACTGCAAGATTCTATCGATGCTATTTTCAGCTAAAAGGGTAAAGGCCAAGCCTCGCAGGTAAGTAACTGGGCATCTTTGCCCCAACTCCTTGGAGCCGCCAAATACTGTGAATATGACACCGACTCTCCAAAAAAAAACAACCTGTAAGAAGTGAGGTTAGCCTCTCGGACACTCTACCCTGTATATATAGAGATCCACCTCGCCAGGGGCCAACCCCCGAAAAATTGTGAAAAACCATAAAAATAGAAAAAATACCAATTTTAAAAATATTATCCTTTAAAATTCTCAATAAAATTGAAAATGATGTCGTGATACCTGTCCCACGCGAAGCCGACCCCTTCCCTATAGAAATACCAGAAGAGGTAGGAGTCACGAGTCTGGATGGGGAAGGTCAAGTCGATGAGCTGCCCAATGAGCTCCTCAAGCAATTTGTCGATTTTGAGCATGGCCCTACCCCGATCGTCGAAGAGACAGATGATGTCAATTTGGGCATCGAAAAGGTCCCTAGAATTACCAAAATTGGAACATCGCTGTCCCCTGCGGAGAGAAAGGGTATGATAGACTTCCTCCGGTCATACCAAGATGTCTTCACATGGTCGTATGAAGACATGCCTAGTCTGGATACCGATCTGGTTGAACATGAGTTGCCACTCTACCCTGATTGCAAGCCGATTAAACAGAATCTGAGACGTCTCTGACCTGAGTGGATGTTGAAGGTCAAAGACAAGGTCATTAAGCAGTATGACGCGGGTTTCCTCATGGTATCCAAGTACCCTCAATGGCGCCAATATTGTCCCCGTGCCAAAGAAAGATGAAAAGGTTCAAATGTGCATTGATTTTTGAAACCTCAACAAGGCAAGCCCTAAGGATGACTTTCCATTACCCCACATCGATACCTTGGTCGATAACACTGCTAAGCATGGAATGCTCTCGTTCATGGACAAGTTCTCAGGCTACAATTAGATTAAGATGGCAGAGGCCGACCGAGAAAAGACTGCGTTCATCAGTCCCTGGGGAACCTTCTACTACAAGGTGATGCCATTCAGGCTCAAGAACACTGGGGCAACCTACCAGAGAGCAATGACAGCCCTATTTCATGACATGATGCACCGAGAGATCGAAGTGTATGTCGACGATATGATTGCCAAATCACCGGAAAGGGACGACCACTTGGTAAACCTTCAGAAGCTGTTCGAGAGGTTGAGAAAGTACAGGCTACGGTTGAATCCTCAGAAGTGCGCATTCGGTGCCATGTCAGGAAAATTATTAGGTTTTATTGTTAGTAGGAGAGGCATTGAGGTCGATCCTACCAAGATCAAGGCCATCACTGAAATGCCACCACCGTCTATAGAGAAAGAGGTTAGAGGCTTTTTAGGCAGAATCCAGTACATCAGTCAGTTCAATTCACAGTTAACTCTGATATGCACACCGATCTTCAAACTACTAAGAAAGGATTCACCAGTTGAGTGGAATGATGACTGCCAAGCTGTATTTTACAAGATCAAGGGTTACCTCCTAAATCCTCCAGTATTGGTACCACCCGTACCTGGTAGACCCCTGATAATGTACCTGTCCATGACAGAGTTTTCCATGGGCTGTGTGTTAGGGCAACATGATCAGACAGGAAGAAGAGAGCAGGCCATCTACTACCTGAGTAAGAAGTTCACTGATTATGAGACGCACTACTCTAATCTGGAGAAGGCGTGCCTGGCGCTGATGTGGGCTACTCAAAGGCTTCGATATTACCTGCTATCCCAAGCCGTTTTACTTCTAGCGCGGATGGATTCGTTGAAGTACCTATTCGAGAAACCTGCTCTCACGGGCCGAACTGCACGATGGCAGCTTTTATTATCTAAATTCGACATCACGTACGTCACTCAAAATTCGATCAAGGGGCAGGTGCTCGCCGATCATCTTGCTGAGAACCCTCTGCCTGACTACGAGCCTCTAAGGACTGAATTCACTGATGAGGACATCCTGTTCGTGACAGAAGATGATACAGAAGAAGCAAAGGAACCATGGGTAATGCACTTTGACGAAGCATCGCATGTCGAAGGACAAGGAGTTGGTGCACTAACAATATGGCTAAGTATGAAGCTTACGCCGCCGGTCTACAGGCAGCTCTTGATCTGAATGTAACTCACCTTCGAGTTTTTAGCGATTCACAGTTAATCATATGCCAGACAAATGGCGACTGGAAGAAGAAAGACGAGAAACTAATCCCCTATCATGAACACCTCGAGGATCTAATAGCTTGCTTCCAAGATGTGACTTTCTCATCGTCCCCCGGATAAGGAATCACTTTGCCGACGCATTAGCAACTTTGGCGTCAATGATTGAAATCTCCTACGGTGTTGAGATGAAGCCGATCATGATCGAGCATAGGAATGAGCCGGCCTTCTGCCTTCAGATTGAGGAACCTACAAAGCCTGATGATGAGCCACCTTGGTTCTCAGATATCAAGAATTTCCTCAAGACCCTAACTTTCCCTGAGGGTACATCCAAGACGGACCGACGAACCATTCAACATTTAGCGTCAGGTTATGTTATTTGCGGGGAATGCCTCTACAAGCGATCATACAATAACATCTTACTCAGGTGCCTCACTAAAACTGAAGCAGTCAGTATTATGAAAGAAATCCATGAGGGGGTATGCGGAGCCCACGTCAGCGGTCACATGCTCGCTAAGAAAATCCTCTGGCAGGGATAATTTTAGACCACCATGGAATCGGATTGTTGCAAACATGTTCAAAAATGCTACAAGTGTCAAGAACACTCCAGCCTGATACACGCTCCTGCCATTGATCTTCACTGCATGGCCACTCCTTGGCCATTTGCTACCTGGGGCTATGACATTGTCGGAATGATTAATCCGAAAGCATCAAACGGACATCGGTTCATCCTCGTCGCCCTTGAATACTTCACCAAATGGGTAGAAGCAGCATCCTATGCCAATATCACAGCCAGTCACATTGAGAAGTTTCTCAAAAATAATATCGTGTGCCGATTTGTAGTATCCAAAGATATCATCACTGATAATGGCACCAATTTCGCGAATAAGCACATCCGAGACTTCTACGAGCAGTATAAGATTAAGCACCATCGCTCATCCCCTTATAGGCCTCAAACTAATGGAGCCGTGGAGGCAGCCAACAAAACTCTAGTCTGCATCCTGGAGAAAATGGTCGTCACTTATGGAGATTGGAGCGAGCAGTTACCCTTTGCGCTTTGGGCCTACAGAACGTCGACCCGTACCACTCCAGGGGAAACACCATTCTCCCTTGTGTATGGAATCGAGGTCGTCCTCCCGGTGGAGGTTGAAGTACCCTCGCTCCGAATCCTCATGGAATCAGGCTTACCCGAAGCAGTGAGAGAGAGATCCCGCTTTTAACAATTAAACTTATTGGATGAGAAGAGACTCCTAGCCTTATGTCACACTCAAGTTTACCAGGGGAGAATCGCACGCGCTTATAATAAACGTGTCCGTGGTCGAGATCTAAAGGTAGGAGACACGGTGCTGAAGAAGATCTTCCCTTCCCTCCATGCCGATCCGAGAGGAAAGTTTAGGCCGAACTGGGAAGGACCATACGTCATTCGAGAGGTGCTGCCGGGATATGCCATCCGCCTCGCCACCATGGACGAAGATCATTTCCCTGAGCCCATCAACACTGGATACATTTGACGGTTCTACTCTTAGTCTATCACCACAAGGTAAGTGTTGATGAAACAGATACGTGACTGCTTAAGAATCACCCGAAAGAGGCCATCATTCCAAGCACAGTAGCTCGAAAACATCCCTAAAAATGATGATATCCTTTGCTACCCCATTTGAGCCTGAGCCTTTCATTCAATAAACCATTCCCCCAAAAAAAAAAAAAAAAATATATATATATATATATACGTGTACATATACCAAAAAAGAGAGAAAAGAGGAAGTAGAGTTACTATCAAAATCCAAAAAAAATCAAAAAATCAAAACCTCAAAAAGAGATTGCCTGAAATGAAACAAAAAGAACAAAAAAATGTAGAAGAATCACGGGGCATGTACGGTAAAACTCCCGAGGAAGAAAGTATCTTGAGAAAACTGAGGTCGTATCAAGGAAACCCTTTTAACCCAGCATACCTTCAAATCCTAACCCTACCTATGGCCAAGCTACACCCTGAAGGAAGCCCTCTTTGTAGGTTCGCAAGCAGTCATATTATCTGTTAAGTCAATATGAGCCGAATCGTGAAACGACACCAGAACCCCATCCGGCCAGTTATGACCCAATCTTCGTCCATGTCGTGGCTTTCTAGTTCTAAAAAAAAAAAGAAAAAGAAAAAAAAAAGAAAAGAGAAAGAAAATCAATTTGAGTTCAAAGCAAAATGGACGTGGTGAAAATCCACAAGGGCACCGCGGATAAAAACAGCAAACTCACGCGGACCAGGTGAAAACCTGAAAAGGCACTTGGGGTAAGAGAGCGGACCCATGGACGTAGTGAAAACCTGAAAGGGCACTACGGGTAAAAACAAGGATGACAGGCATGGCAAAAACCCGTCTTGGGCTCTGTGAGCAAAAATGTCAAGAAAAGAGAGATTAGGAGAGGATCTGTTCTGGCTCACCTATTTTAGTCTGGACCCCTTGAAGCCTTTTCTCCCCTTTGCTGGGCCGCTCATGTCAAAATTGGATCAGATCCCGATCAAGTATGTCATCTCTACCGCATCGTCTGACACATGACCAAAGGTAAAGGTAAAGGCAGAAGACCAATCAATCTCGAGGAAGCTGACCTATCCATGTTTAAAAAGGAAAACTGGAGCCTCATAAATAGGGTTCGACCATGCTCAAAAAAGGACCCACCAGTTGGCCTTGTAAATACCGACATCACTGTGAAGGAGAAAATTTTCAAAAAAGATAATGGATTTTCCTTTCCCATAAAAAGCCTCACACAGTGAAGGACAAAATTTTCAAAAAAGATAATGAATTTTCCTTTCCCATAAAAAGCCTCACACTGTGAAGGAGAAAATTTAAAAAAAAGATAATGGATTTTCCTTTCCCATAAAAAGCCTCACATTGTGAAGGAGAAAATTTTTAAAAAAGATAATGGATTTCCCTTTCCCATAAAAAGCCTCACACTGTGAAGGAGAAAATTTTCAAAAAAGATAATGGATTTTCCTTTCCCATAAAAAGCCTAACACTATGAAGGAGAAAATTTTCAAAAAAAGATAATGGATTTTCCTTTCCCATAAAAAGCCTCACGCTGTGAAGAATTTTTTTTTTTTTTGGATTTTCCTTTCCAATAAAAAGTCTCACCCTGTGTAGGAGAAAAATTTGAAAAGAAAAGAAAAAATAATAATAATAGATTTTCCTTTTCCATAAAAAAAACCTTACGTTGCAAGACGTATGGAAGAAAATTTGAATACCAAAAAATATATATATATATGTGTGTGTATATAGCAGATTTCATTTCTTTTCTTACAAGTATCATGTATGAAGTGTCCCGTCCCAAAAAGATAACAACATGACACACTTTCTACTTTTTGCCTTTTGTACAAGTATAAAACAAACAAAAAAGAAACAACCCAAAAAAGGAAGGAGATCTCCAGACCCCCTCCTGTATATGATCTATGGTATGTGCAGGAACAGGTCAGGGGCAGGAACCATCGAAGAACCTCACTCTCGGTCGAAGCAGCTCTCACCTCCGCCATCTCGGCTCTGGCCCTTTTCTTCCCCAAAGCGTCAATCAAAGCCAGCTTCTCTATAAAAAGAGACTCAATTCTAGTCTGGAGCATCGTTTCCTTGAATGGCCAGGGTCCCATCTCTATCACATCTATTGAAACCGGGTTAGGGGTAGGTAAGCCCTCAGATGCCAGCCAAACCTCATAATCAGAAGAGAGGACGCCCCCCTGAACCAAGCTACACATGTGCGCCGATTGGCGGGTCTCCCAGAGGGCTGCTATACGATCTAGGTCACTGAGAGAACCCCAAGAGAATATTAGGGAACACAAGGGCGGCCTCACAGTGCACGACACATGTTGGGTATATCCGAATTGACGAAGCACCCGAGACGGGAAATTGTAGGTACTACCAGTCAACCCCAAAATCGTGATACCCTCACAATCCCGAGAGCGAACAATAGGAAAGGTGCCATCCAACCAGGGAAGTTGCCAGATCAATTTTGCATCAGATAGCCACAGGCTCAGTTCCTCGATGCTCCCATGGGGCATCCTCGAGCAGCGGGTCAGAAAGCCCCGAGTCACATCCCCTCTTACCATGCAGAATCTCAGCACAGGCCCCATGATAGCCAAATGCTCTCCTAGCCAAATCTGAATGAGGAGTGGACTCCCGCGAAGAATCCCAACCCAGCCCAAGGCAGAGGCATCCAGGCCCCGATACATCTCAGCCAAGACTAGGAGTACCAGTGAACGGCCTCCCTCCAATTCGGTCAAGACATCGCATAACCCGAGGGAAAATGTCTCGCCCGTAGTAAAGAAGAGAACTTTCGATAGCAAATAAAGGGCAAAGGCCTTCACATTGAAAGGATCCCAGACAGGCAACTTTCAGAGACTCGAGTCGCCAAAAAGTTCTCTCAAGAATTTCACTGAGCACCTAGTGGGCCCGCCGGCGAAGCCCTTCTCATACCCGCCTTTTTTCAAACAAAGAACCGCGTAGACCGCCTTTGCATACCCCGGTTTGGGCACCACTTTGGCAAGTCCCCGATGCATCCTCAAGCCGGTGATAGAGGCTAGCTCCTCCAAGGTTGGGGTAAGCTCCCTGGACCCGAATATGAAGACATGAGCCCTATGATCCAATGACGCCAAAGGTGCCTATAGGAGGTCGGGCAACAGAGGAACAGCAAGGAGAGAGGAAAGGCGGGATAACCCGAGGCGATCTAGAACAACGAGCTTGCCCTTAGCCAAGCTTGCGCACCACTTTTGCAAAAAACTGGGCCCCGAGTCCAAACAGGGAAGTACACTAACCCCATCCCTCGTATGAGAATTTGGGCCGGGAAGCGGGTCCATAGACATACAAAGATGTTCTATATAAAGCTCAGTCAATGTAGGGCGATGGACCCACTTGTCAAAGCAAAAGGGGAAGAAAGAGAAAAGAAAGAAAAAGGAGGGGCAAAAAGGCAAAGCTCGGGTGATTAGTGAGGCAAAGAGGGCTGGGCACGGATTATAAGGAACCCGTCGAGCCCAGTTATACGAGGCATGTATATTATTTATGCCAGAGCAGAAATTGAAAAAACTATGGCTGGCGTATATATTATATACGCCCAGGTAAAAACTGAGCACCCTTCGCTTGGCGTATATATTATATACGCCCAGGCAAATTTTCAAAAATTTCGCCCGGCGTATGTAATATATACGCCCACTTAAAAAAGCAGGGTCGCGTGGCTTCCCTCACGTCGGGCCATGCATTTCTTTTTTTTTTTTTTTTCCTTCCCCAAGGGAGGGACGGGTTTCGCTCAGCCTACTTTTTCTCCCAGAGTAGCCCACAGTCGGGCACGCTCACACACCCATGAGAAACCCTCGGATGACATGGCATCCGTAGGTCATATGCAGGTAATCACACGCAAGCTCACCCCCATCATTGGAGGGGCTTTGGCCCGCTTCATGCCAAAAAAAGAAAACCATAAATGCAGAGAGATAAACAAACGAAGCATTCATATAAACCATAAGTCATAAAACCATCCAAAAAAATCAAAAAAAAATTATTACATATTCTCCAATATTTCAAAATCTAAACTGTTTCACTGTTTCAAATTTTCAAAAAATGAACTAATCCTGGGCAGCCCCCTTTGACTTCTTCCGGCGTCTGGTTGCGCTTTAAAAGGTACAGGTCTCCACCACTCGAGTCCATGCCTGAGAGATGCTACCAAGCAGAGAGCACGACTCCTTTTCACGAGCACGCTGCATAAGCACACGAAGGGCTATCAGTTTGGAAAATAAGCAGAAAGTAAATATGAAGATAACTAGATACGGTCAATATTCACTCACCACCTCAACCTCCCTAAGACCGACAATGTTGTGGTAATATTCGACTTAGTTTACAGCCGACTCATAATCTTGCAGTAAAAAGATAAAGAGAGAGGCATCAGTCACACAGGCCATCGGCATGATCCAAGAAAACGGAGAGCAAGGTAACAAGGGAGAGATTACCCTAGGGATCAGCTCAGGGGGTGGAACCCGAATAGATTCAGCGGATATGCGTGCTTCTCAGCCACATTGGCGCACATACACGACAGAAAGGCATCATCCAAGTGCTTAAAAGTCCCCTGGACCTCAGTTGGCGAATTGCCAGAAGCACCAGCACTGGAAGGGTCGGAAGGTCTAGCACCGATAGCCTCATCAGGAACAGCTGCCTCATTCCCCTCATCTGAATCGTCATCCTGTCTAAACTATAGGGAGAAATAGTCTTTGTTCAAATAGCAGGGCAATTAAGGTAATCATATGGAAGGCTGCTAATAGAAAGAGGAAAGAACATTACCTGAGATCGCGAACCTCCAAAAGCCAAAAAGTTGGCGCCGGGCATGAATCAGGGTAGTAGAGAATGATAAGGCAGAGACTCATACCACATCTGATATCTCCCAGGAAAGAAAAGGTCATCAATGGGGACCCCGTGGTGGAGAAAGCGAGCAGTAAGCACTTCGGTAGAACCTTCGAGAGCTAATACATCAGCTGGAGGAGCTTGGGGCACAGTAAAAAGAGGTCGATACTGATGAACCACCCTCTCTCCTAGGTAATAGGCCCTAGCCCAAGACCCATAGAAGAAAATAATGCGTCGATCTAACAAAAGGCGAGAAGGGCCCACTGCAGCCAGGTTCCAGAAGGGGGTAGGGATCAAGGATGACCTGCTCAACAAAAAGGAAGAGGGATTCATACATTTGGTCAGAACCCACAACATATAAGAGCTATCAAATTTGTGAAGAGAGAAATTGTTATACCTGCTCAGGGATCAGCAGATCAAACTAAGAGCGCAGCCCTAACTCCAGGTGCTTCATACCCATGTCCCGACGACGGTTCGCGTGCCAATTGCTCATAAGGGGGAATGTGGGAACCTCCGAGAGAAGTAGAGGGCGACCAGGTTGGAAATGCAGATACCCTCATACCTGAGAAAGCAAGCAGATAAAAATAGATATGCCAAAAAAAAGGGGGGGACGAATTGAGACCAAAGGATAAAATACCTCAAGTGCGGGCCAGAAGCCCACAACGGAGCTGGAGTCCCCAAGAATGGCTCGCACTAGGCTAGACATGAGCATCGCGTAACCAGTACCTCCCCAATCAAACCGATGTACAGTGTCCCAATTCACCATAAGACTGAGAAGGGATAATGAGACCCGCCCTCCGCTGGTATTTGAAAGGAGAGTCTTGCACAGGAGGAATAGCAGAGAAAAGTGGGCCAGCATCAGTGTGCGCTCGGGCTCGAGATAAATGGCCGCATCAGGCTGGCCCAGATCCACTAACTCGTGGGGCTCAAACAGACCAACCAGCCAAGATAACTTGACTTCGGAATCACGAATGTTCCTGGAGGTTGGGTAGGCCCCTATCAGCCGAGTCACCTCCTCCCTATTAGGCGTGCGGGCAGGTATCACTGGCACCCCTCCAATACGAACCCCAGTAATCATGGAACAGTCCGCGGGTGTGAGGGTCATCATGTGAAACGTCATGGTCTCAGGGCGGAAGCGCTCTATCAGGGCCTTCAGATAGGCCGTGTCAGCCGTCACAGTGGGGCAGGAGATGAAATCCCCAAAACCAGCTTGGGCAAGTAGGTCCTTCACCACCTGGGGGAGATAAAGTATGAGGCGCTGGAGGTCGAACCAGCCACCCCGGAACATAATGTGTGGCAAAGGCTGCAAACAAAAGGCATCGGTCAAATAGGAGCAAAGTGGTATAATGAAGGCATCAAAGGAAAAGAAAAAGGGCTCATCTGTTTACCTGGCTAGCGATCCCAAAGTTGGAAATATGGGTATGTTGACAATGAAGGAGGCCAGTACGGGTGGCTTCACCTTGCATTTCATACCAAGGTTGGGAGGAGCACTGTGAAACAATGAACTGCTCCCCATGAGGATCGTAGGCCATCTCGAGCCCCTCCTGTGGATCCTGCCTTTCGTCATTTGAAAATATGGAACACATCGGAATAAGAAAGGGCTGCTAAAAAAAAAAAGGGAGAATAATAAAAAAAAATGCACTAATCCATCAAAAAAATGAATGAAGAATGAATGGTGATGAATAATGAGGAAAATGAAAAAAAGAGGGGAGCATAGGCCTAAGGAATCACATATACCTGAAAAGAAAAAAATGAAGAACATCAAGCATTTTAATCCAAAAAAAAAAAAGAGAGAGAGAAAAGTAACAAAAAATGCAAAAAAAATAATATATGTGCACTAATCCATCATAAAAAAAAAACAACAACAAAACAAACAAAAACAACAAACAAATAAGAATAAAGATGTTGAACGGTGATGATATATAATAATAATATGAAGAATGATGAATGATGGTATAATAGAAAAGGGGAAAAAGGATGATGATGAATGAAAAAAAAAAAAAGAAAAAAAAGAAGAAGAAAGGAAAGAGAAGGGCATGAGCACAAGGAATCACATATACTTGAAAAGAAATGCATCAATTTGTCACCACAAAAAGGAGGAACATCAAGCATTATCAAAATTCAAAAAGGAGATGAAAGAGGGGTTGATGATTACCTTCAAAGGGAGAAGAAATAGATTCAAAAACCGGCAGAGGATGAACATTTCTGATCCACACACACGAACCCCGGTGACATAACTCAAGAAAAATCAAATGCCAAAACCCTAAGGGGCTCTCCCGGACTTGAGAAAGGAGGGAAGAAGATAGAGTTTGAAAGAGGGGGTCCCTTTTGTGCTCGGGCTCGGGCAGTTTTAAAACTGCCAATTTTGGTCAGGCGTATATAATATATACGCCCGGCCATTTTTTGCTATAGATTTGTCGGGTGTATATATTATATACGCCTGACTAAAATTGACAGTTTTAAAATTGCCCGGCCATTTTTTTTGGCTTTGAGGCCCGACGAACCCCCCTGTATGCTATGGACCAAGGCTCGGTCCCTCTTAGAAGCCCACGTACCGTCAAGCGATGGTGTGCGCATCCCCAAATGGCCCCTCGAGCTCCCTTCGATTGTCCCAAAGGGACTGTGCTACAATAAGCGGATCTAGATCTGTAAGCGCCTGCCAAGTGGTCCCATAAAATCATAAAATCATGAAAAACTTTTTACAAAAAAATAAAATAAAAAAAAAGATTCACATAAAATAACGAAAAAGAAAAAAAACAGAAAAATGTTGAAAGACAACACTAGTTCTTAAAAGAGCGTCGCAATAACTATTTACGCCACTCCGAGAACCATGTTAAATCAATTCAGAGTGATTGGGTTCATCCGAAAACTCTCGAACCCTGTTTTACACAGGGACACCCCGTACCTGATCCGACAGGCAGATAATTTCACCCATCCCTAGTCCCTGTTCCCTAAACATGCCCTAGGAGGTAGTACTTGGTCCAGCAGGAAAACCAAGGACCTATCACCGGAATGCGCACGTCCTTAAGGTATATCAACATGGCAAGTTGATCTGCCTAAGGATACTTGCAAAAATCAAAGCAGTTTGAGCATGCTCAAAATTCTCGAACTGACATGTGTAAAAAGTGATACGAAGAAAAAAAAAGAAAAAGAAAAAGAAAAAGGAAAAAAGAGAGGAAATAACAACCTTTTGTTATGAAGTAAAAATCCTGAGTAGGTTGACCCCACCTTCCAGGCATTGGCTCTGATCATCAACCTTCAGATCTATGTTGACCAAGAATGCACCCGACTTCAAACCATTCGAAAAGTCTATTGTCAGTCGAAACTGACCCATCAAAAATGAAATTACAACCAACTTGCTATGTGCAAACATACAGACCAAAGGGCTCATTCCCTTTTATTTCCTTTTACACAGGCTTAAAACCTGTATAGGCACGGTGTCGTTGTTGAATGTACGCACTTGCATCTAGGTATCAGCAGGATGGTCGTTTGTCCTCGTAAATTGTGCCTTAGGGTCGAGGCTTCCATTCACACCTATTTACTGCTTATCGCCCCTGAGGGGTGTCTATCTGTGCATAGTTAGTAAGATGAGATTTCATTAGGGACGGAGGCTAGAACTGACCATCTCTTTCGATGGATGTTTGGTTCTAGCCCAATTTTTTTTAGCTTTGTCTCGAGTTGAGGCACTCTGGTTCATGTGAATCAGGAGCACCTCGCCACCGGAACGAGCACATCCCCAAGGTGCACCCATCCCCGGCGGAGCGCACACATTCTTAAAGCGTATCAACTGACATTTGATCCACTTAAAGAGTTGTGCAAGAATAAAATTGCCAGAGGACCTTGAGCTTTGCTTAGAGGCCTCGAAATAAGAGAAGATTAAAAAAAACACACAAAAAAAATTACTCTGAAAATGGGCATGCATTCCCAAGAAGTGTTGCGACATCAACATTTGCTCCACTCGGGTAAATCATGCTAAAGCAACCTCGAGGTTGATGGGTTCACCCAGAAACTCCGAGCCTTACCTAGGTAAGGGCACCCGTGGCCAATCTAATGGAGCTGTCAATACCCCATAGGATTGCACACATTGTTTAGGCCTTCGCTTTGTGTAGTTTACGTCGATCCCAAAGCATAGATCGATCACCCCGTTTCATGGAGTTGTCTGGTTCAGATTAATACTCAACATCACAATTCCATAATTTCCCTCAGGAAGTGGACGATATCCCGGTTAGCGAGCTTACACTTTTTATGATCATCGCAGTTATGCCCAGTAATGTCGCAATGTGCTTGGGGACTGTTAGCTTTGAGGTACAGGTGATATCCCGAAATGAGAGGGCTTACGTATACTCACCATCACCATGAATGTTTGACAATTGAGTTGAACCAGGCGGACCCATAAAACATACCTTGGACCACTTTGGATGTCTCTTATCTTTGGCATCCGATCATTAGTGATCGAATACCAAAGAGGGGCATCTGTAGACACACAAATTCGGCCCAAGGCTTTATCAGTCTATACTCCGAGAGAGATGTACCCCTGTGCTTCCGATGATACCCTTGAACCCTTAGGAATCAACCCAGACCTTTAAGAATCACCCTGAACTCATTAGAACCATTCCCCTAACCCTTAGACATCACCCCTAAACCTTAGGATCCCTTCCTAGACTCAACTTAAACCCTTCTAAGCATTTTGATGGGAGGAGAGTTAAAAATTTTTTATACAGACCATTACTAAGGATAAGCTACATATCGTTGGAAAGAGGACTTCTCCAGCTTTCCAACAACCCAAAGATTACCCAATTTGGAGTTGTGGTTCAAAATTTATGGCCGAATGAAGGTTCACATAAAATCATGACTTTTTGCTCAGGCGTATGTATTACATACGTCCGACAAATATGACCCCAGTTTGGTCAGGCGTATGTATTATATATGCCTGGCATTTTTAGGCCAAATATGGCCAGGCGTATATAATACATACGCCTAGCATTGGTAGCCACCAACATGGGCACCTATGCTTCTCAGATCTCCCCTGGTTTTCATGAAAATTACTGTACATAAACTGGGCGTATGTAATATATATGCCCAGCTTAGCTACAGTAACTGTCATCAAATGCTCGAATTTCCTCCATCTAGTTTGACCTTTTGACCATCCCCTCAATTGAGGTGGGTGTCTTAAGGTTGGTTGCACCCCCTTTGAGCTTATTGGCAACCCTTAAGTCACCCATGGTCTCACCCCATCATCTGCCATTGAAACAAGTTTCCCAAACCACTAGGACCCTAAAAACCTAGAAAACCTTAGATGGAGGATTACCTAATTGCTAAACCAATTAGCTCTTAAGTAACCCTCTAACCCACCTCTTCTCTATAAATAGAGAGGCCTCCCTCTTCCCCAAGGGGTTGAAAAATTAAGGTTGAGAGTTAAGCTTAAGAGAGAGAGCCCTAGTGAGAAAAAAAAAATATATTATTTTGCCTTCTTCAACCAGAATTCCAACATGCTTAGTTCTTCCTTTGCAACCCTTTTCAACCATTAGATCACCCCTCTTTAGTCAAGCTTAGTCCCTAGCTCCATCCTACCCTTCCCATCTACCGAATCCTAGTATTAGAACCCATTCCTCTACCGTTTAAGCCATTTAAAGCCATCGGGAGCACGCTGAAGCGAAGGTCTTCCATGGTGCAATAAGGGCCCGTAAGCTCCGGCTCACCCCTCTCTTCCTCTACCTTCTTGGTGTTTCCTCCGTCCAAGGATTCAAGCCGTTATGCTGCCAAAATTTCGGTTTGGCTCAAAGCTTGATAGGACCGTATTGCCTTCGGGCAAGGGGAAGCTCCGCCCATTTGTTTTTATTTTGGCCATAAATAGAGATCACTACATGCGGGTTGATTGGGTGCCTAAACCCTTCCCGATCGATAACCAAGCCCCTACACTAGAGCCTTTGGCAAAGACCGGTAAATCAGAGTCATATTTAGCACTTCGATGCTCAAAATATTGATTTAAAGGTTTCTTGGGTCACCAAAAGCTCTGGGTGGCGACTTTACATTTTATTCCACGGCGTGCGCATCGCCGCGATGGGTTCGAGAGGATCCATGGTTGCCCACCATCATATCGATAGGTTCCAGATAGGTATCTAAAACCTATCGAAACCTTCTTTCTGTCCCTCTTGATCCTATTAAAGAGTTGATTTCATCTATCGACCAGTCTCAGTGCCTATCGAAAACCTCAAATAACCTATCGAAATCATTGATTGACCTCACGAAAGTTGTAAGTAACCTATCGAAAGGTCCCAAAAGTTCAATAACTTTGCATTTCAGTGCATTGCCCAGTCTCAGCACCCAGCAAACTCCTACTGCTATGCTATCATTTGATTTATTGACCTTATAAACATGCTCCCATGATCCCTAAACTGTAAGCAATATCAAGATGACAACCTACCTCTAGCATGGCAATTTTATTGTACATGAACAAACTATCAAGACAAAAAGAAATATGATACATATGATACACAATGAAATTAGGTATTAAACTAGAGGGTCCTGAAGATCAATGGTCTCCTCAGGCACACAAATTTTTAGCCTTTGACCATTGACTTTCATGGTCCTACCATCTCTAGGGTCCATGATTTCTACAGCCCCAGATGGAGAAACATGTACCACGATGAAAGGCCCATCCCATCTGGACTGTAACTTTCCTGGAAAGAATTTCAATCTAGAGTTGAACATCCATACCTTGTCATTTGTCTTGAATTCTTTCTGTAGCAAGTGTCTATCATGGAAGGCTTTGGTCTTCTCCTCGTAAATCCGGGCATTTACATATGCTTCTAATCGCAAATCATCCAACTCAGATAACTGGAGTTTTCTGTGTATACCAGCAGAGTTTAAGTCAGAATTTAGTACTCTAATAGCCCAGTATGCTTTGTGTTCCAATTCAACAGGCATGTGACATGCCTTGCCATAATCTAGTCTGAGTGGAGACATACCTATGGGGGTTTTATAGGCAGTCCTATAAGCCCATTAGGCATTTGTCAATTTTATGGACTAGTCCCTCCTGTCAATTCTCACAGTCTTCTCTAGAATGTGTTTAATTTCCCTGTTGAAAATCTCTACTTGCCGACTGGCTTGTGGGTGGTAGGGAGTGGCTACTCTGTGGGTCACAGAATATTTTTCCATCAGCTTATCAAAAAGTTTATTACAGAAGTGGCTTCCCCCATCACTAATAATAGCTTTGGCGATGCCAAACCTCGAAAAGATGTTATCTTTTAGAAATTTAATGACAACCTTGTGGTCATTTGTTCTTATAGCTATGGCCTCTACCCATTTGGACACATAGTCCATAGCTATAAGGATAAAATTATATCCATAGGAGGGGGGGAAAGGTCCCATAAAATTGATTCCCCAAATGTCAAACAATTCGACAACAAGTATAGGTTGCAAAGGCATAGAGTTTCTCTTTGTAATGCTTCCCATTTGCTGGCATCGAGGACAAGATTTACAATGCTGCTGGGCATCTTTGAATAGAGTAGGCCAATAGAAACCACTTTGAAGCACCTTCGCCGCAGTCTTGTTACCACTAAAGTGGCCCCCACAGGCCTGTTCATGACACATGGTTAGAATATTTTTGAACTCGATTTCAGGTACACAACGTCTTTTTACCTGATTTGCGCAATGCTTAAAAAGGTAAGGATCCTCCCACATGTAATATTGAATTTGTGAGAAGAACAAACTTCTATCATCCTTATTCCAATGTGGAGGGATCCTTCTCATAGCAAGGTAGTTTACTATATTGGCAAACCAGGGCATACTTATCTATACTGTAAAAAGTTGCTAATCTGGGAAAGAGTCATTGATGGGCAAGCTCTCTGTTTCAGCCTCTGGGATCCTTGACAGATGGTCAGCAGCCACATTCTCAACTCCCTCCTTGTCTTTAATCTCCAAGTGGAATTCCTGCAAAATAAGAATTCATCTTATTAGTCTTGCTTTGGCTTCCTTCTTAGACAAGAGGTATTTTAAGGCTGAGTGGTCAATAAACACAGTGATTTTTGATCCCAACACATAAGACCTGAATTTTTCCAAAGAAAATATAATGGCTAACAACTCCTTCTCAGTCGTGGTGTAATTCAATTGAGCATCAACCATTAATTTACTAGCATACGCTACCACACATGGTGCCTTGTCTCTTCTTTGGCCCAAAACTGCACCAATGGCCAAGTCTGATGCATCACACATCAGCTCAAATGGCAGAGAAAAATCAGGGGCTTGTAAGATAGGAGCTGTAGTCAAACAAGTCTTTAACACTTCAAAAGCAACAAGACATTCATCATTGAAGTCAAAGGGAACCTCTTGGCACAACAGGTGGCAAAGAGGCTTGGAAATTTTGCTGAAGTCTTTAATGAACCTCCTATAGAACCCAACATGGCCCAAGAATGACCTGACTTGTTTGACAGTTTTGGGAGGGGGCAAATGTGCAATTAAGTCAATCTTAGCCTGATCAACCTCTATTCCTCTGTGGGAGACAACATGTCCTAGGACAGTGCCTTGAGTCACCATGAAGTGACTCTTTTCCCAACTCAGAACTAGGTTGGTCTCCTCACACCATTACAGCACAGAGCTGAGATGGTGTAGGCATTGGCTAAAATCATCTCCATAAATGGAGAAATCATCCATAAAGATCTCTAAAAAATTATCAATCATGTCAGAGAAAATGGCATACATACATCTTTGGAAAGTGGCAGGTGCATTACACAACCCAAATGGCATCCTTCTATATGCAAAGGTTCCAAATGGGCAAGTGAATGTACTTTTTTCTTGGTCTTGGGGGTAGACAGGGATTTGATTGTACCCTGAATATCCATCAAGAAAATAGTAATAGGCCTTTCCTGCCAACTTGTCCAAGATCTGATCTATGAAGGGCAATGGGAAGTGATCTTTGCTGGCTTTCTCATTGAGCTTTCGATATTCTATGCATACCCTCCAACCAGTGGTCTTTCTAGTTGGAATCAGCTCACCAGAGTCTGCTTCCATTACTGTGATCTTAGATTTCTTGGGTACTACCTGGGTAGGTGCCACCCATTGAGAATTCGAGATAAGGTAAATTATCCTAGCATCGAGGAGTTTGACTACCTCCTTCATCACAACTTCCTGCATGTGTGGGTTGAGTTTCTTTTACATCTCTCTAGAAGGTTTAGAGCCTTCCTCAAGATAGATTTTATGCATGCACACAGCAGGATTGATCCCCCCTAAGTCTGCAATGGTCCATCCTATTGCCCTCTTATGCCTTTTTAGCACACAAAGTAGTTCTTCTTCCTACTCAAGGGTGAGGGAAGAAGAAATTATCACTGGTAATTTGTTATTGTCTCCTAAAAAGGCATATTTCAAAGATTTTGGGAGCTGTTTTAACTCCACATCTAGGGGACTGATGAGGGAAGGCAATAGGGGTGCCTTAGAGGGTGGTGGAAGAGGAAACAAAGCAGGCCTCCATGAGTGATGCTTTGCTGGCTCTGCTTCAGAGGATATAATTTTCACATGCTCAATCTCAGAGGTGGAGGCCTTCTCTTCCTCTATTTCCTTCCATACTTCATCAAAAACATTAGACCACTCATTACCATGCAACAACATATTCAAATTTTTTGCACAACCTCATCTATCACATTGATGGAAAAACAGTCCTCATTGAGATGGGGTTGATTGGCTGTGTTGTACACATTTAATTTGACCTTCATATTGCCAAAGGATACTTCCATGACTCCTGACCTGCATTGTATAGAAGCATTAGTTGTGGCCAAAAAGGGCCTTCCTAATATTACAGGTATGGAAGTAACACGCTTGGTTCCATGTTCAGCACCAGAAAATCAGCAGGATAAAAGAATTTGTCAACCCCAACCAAAACATATTTAATGATCTCCACAGGCTTCCTATCAGCTAGTTGTAAAACCACAGGTGTGGGCTTCAACTCTCCTAATCCCAACTTCTTATATACTGAATATGGAAGCAAGTTTACACTAGCTCCCAGATCTAACGAGGCCTTTTCAATGGTATGATCCCCAATGATGCAAGGGATAGTGGGTACTCCAGGGTCTTGAAGTTTGGTTGGGGTGGCTATAGTCAATATTTGCTTTACCTTTTCTGCTAAAAAGACCTTCTTGGATAAATATATCCTAGACTGTCTTTTATGGGTGCACAGGTCTTTCAATAACTTGGCATAGGCTGGAATTTGCTTGATGGCATCAAGTAAAGGCAAGTTGATCTTCACTTGCTTAAAAGTTTCCATCATATCCTCTATATTATCTTGCCCTTTGTCGAAAGGGGAAGGTGCTTGCAATGCCTTGGGAAATGACAAATGTGGGACTACTCCCCCATTTACAGCCTTAGCCAACTGGTCATCTTTCTTTTTAAATTTTTTATTTTCTTGAGAATCCTCATTCTCTTTCTTATTCAAACTAGGTTGTTCCTGGTTGTCCACCATTGGTGGCTCTTGTTGTGTCCTTTCGAAAACCACTTTTTTTTCTTTTTCCAAATCTCTAACAGGCTCACAGCCCACTTGATTATCCACCAGCCTTCCACTCGTAAATGTAGTAACAGATTTAGCTTCCGCATGGGTGGAGGAAACTTCACCCACTACAAACTGTCTCCTTGGGTTATCCAATGGTTGGCTAGGCAGCCTCCCTTCCTCTCTCTTAGTCAAAGCATCAGATAGCTGACCAAGATGGTCTTCTATCTTTTTAATGCTTTGGCTGTGAGAGTGCATAGTTTGAGATAAGGGACCCAAATTCTGTAATGAGGCTAGAACTTGTCCCTCAAAAGAAAGTGTACCCATCTGAGGGACCGCTATAGAGATAACCCTAAGTCTGAGTTACATAGCTGCATCAATCTTAGTCTAATTGCCTACTTCCCATCATTTTATCTCTCTTTTTGGCACACATCATCACCATCTTCTTCATAACCCTTTCTTTAGTAGAGGACTACACTTTGTTTCTCTTCTTTTAGTAGGTAATTTAGTGTAGTTGTGACACTCAACTCCCTTTCTTTAGGATTGTCAGATCTGTAGCCAGATCTGGAGGCCTACTATTATAGCCCATTTTGGGTTCTAGATCGATATCTCTGTAGGACAAACTCTTACTTAAAACTTACTACAATAGCCCTGTATCTTACAGGCTGAGTGTGTTTCAGATTTGCTATTTTAATCAATTTTTATTCTTTCCCCTTTTGATTTATATTTCTTCCACTATTTTCTCACCAATAATAAGACAACAATCCAAATATCCAACATGTTTTTGGTGCCGCTGCCGAGGATATTGATCTTTTTAGTAGACTTGACTTATAATATAAGTTAGAATAGAAAATTCTTTGTAGCTGTGCCTTAAATAGAATAAAAAGTACTACTGATTTTTGTAAAAAATTTACAGATTTGGACAAAAGCAACAAGGAAAAGGTAGATCTGCAGCTGGAGTTTAGCTAGCTCTATTTGCACTTCTTTTACCCTAAAACTTAGTCCATTTGTGTTGAATTCCCTGTTAATAGTTTAGTTGTAAATCTATTTAGTTGTGATTTTTGTTTACAAATTTTTTGTTTTGTAAGCATCTTCTTTACCTGCTAATTCTGTGAGTGTATGCTTGGTAGAAGGTCCTTAAACCCTGAGTTGGAACCTCCAAACCCTGAGGTTGAAAGGGTCCTTAGACTGAGAAACACCACACCAGCCCCTACTGTTGAAACTGAGCCAGTTGTCATGGTTGAGAAGCAAAGAACTCTAAAGGAATACAATGCACCTGAGGATTACACATCTCCATTTTGCATACAATTCCCTTCAGTCAAGAGAAATTATGAAATCAAGTCCTCCACCATTAACATTCTACCATCATTTCATGGGCTCAGTAAGGAAGACCCTTACAAGCACATTGACCAATTTTTGGTACTTTGCACCACATTCAATATTGCTGGCCTGGGACCTGAAGCCACCAAACTGAGGCTTTTTCCTTTTTCCTTAACAGACAAAGCCAGCTCTTGGCTCTCTAAGCTCCCAGCCAATAGCATTCAGACATGGAGTGACCCCCAAAGCCAATTTTAGGGTAAATTCTTTCTCATGAATAAAACTAGTCAAATGAGGACAAACATACTGTTATTTACTCAGTCCTCAATTGAAGATTTTTATGAGGCATGAAAGAGATTTAAAGAAATGTTAAAACGATATCTCTACCACCAAATTCCACACTGGCAACTTGTGCAAGTCTTTTACCAAGGAATTAATCCTAAGAGTAGGTACCTAGTGGATGCCTCATGTGGCGGTAGTTACCTCCACAAGACAGCTTATGAGGCTTGAGAGTTATTTGACATCATAGGAGAAAATTCCATATAGTAGGAGTCACTGTCTCGCAATGACAGCCAGACCCCTGGTAAATTGGTGCCTAGAGGAGAAATGCATGAAGTTAAGGTACAAAGTGATTTGGAAAAGAAGGTGGACAATCTAAGTTTAAAGTTTGACAAATTGATAAATGTGATGTAGCCTAGGATGGCTGCACAGGTGGAAGAGGCATGTCTGATATGCCAATCTCCCACACATTCACTTCCATCATCCAACCAATTTCCTAATTTAGTTATGGAGCTGCCAATGCTGCCCAAGAATATAGGCAACAACCTACTGGGTACACATGGAGAAACCACCCAAATTTGAGGTGGAGACAAGACACATACCCTCAGCCCCAGCAGTAGCAGTTGGCACCCCAACACTAATTTAACCAAGGTTATCCACCAAGACAGAATTTTTAGTTGCCTGCCCCACAAACCAATCAGTTGGTCTTACCCCCACAGCAGCCCAGATCGTCTTCCTTTAAAGATAAAATGCTAACATCTATGTAGAATTTGGGAAATTTGGTCCAAACTGTGAACTCTCATGGACAAAGCATTAAAAAAATAGAAGACCAGCTGGGTCAAATATGTAATGCTTTGAATAGGAGAGAGGAGGGTAAATTACCTAGTCAACCCTTGACCAATCGAAAAGGACAGTTCATGATTAGAGAAGCACCCTCTACCCATGAGGAGGCTAATGCAATCACTACCCTAAGGAGTGGCAGGGTGGTTGAGGTGCATGTGTTGTTGCTGCTGTATGGTTGAGGTGTTGTCATTGCAATGACCATGAATTTGATTTAAATGAATATCTTTAGCATTTTGAATTTTTGATGTACACATGTTGGTAATGGGCAACCAAATTATCATGATGAAATGGAATATATGTGAAGGAGTTGGTGCTGATGCACAATGAATAGGTACATGACACTGGTCAATGTTCAGCACTGAGAAAAAGGCTAAATTGTGCTTTCTCGTGAGGCTCTATGGCCTCATTTTCACACTCGCGAGCCACTTGAAGCTTTCTCTTGAAGTTCTGATAGACATTTTGTTCCTCACGAGAGCCTCGCGAGCATAAGTGCCTACTGAAGCCTAATATTAAGCCTCGCGAGGCTCTATCTTGTCAGTAATATGGAGCTGCGTGAAGAATGGAATTCACACATTTTATACCGTGCGAGAGCCTCGCGATCATATTTCTGAAGGCCACACCATTAATTGCCTCGCGAGGTCCCTGATACTCTAAATGAATGTTGCTTGCGAAGTTTAATAGCTAAGCTACGTGAGAGATGCAAAACTGCTTTGCCCAACTTGAGCCCCGCGAGTAACCTCGCGAGACACAGAGCTTTTAAATTTGTCCTCGCGAGGCACCTTTCTTCTTTGGGACAACACTTCTCGCAAGATTGAAATTTTAGTGCGTGAGAAAAATGACCTAGCGATCACCTGGCGACAGCCACGCGAGGCACGGAATCAGCGATATATACCCTGCGAATTTTCAAACTTAACCATTTCATTTCTTCTTTGCCCTATTCCACTGAGCACTCCCGAGCTACCTCTTCGCTTCTTTCTTCTCTATTGCCTACACCACTCCAAATCAGCCATTTTCCTCCTATAACTGTGTTCCCCATCACCTCCTGCTCATTTGAACTTGGTTTGGAGGAATTTGATCCATTGTGCCATGATTGGAGTGAAACCCTAGCTTTCATTTGGTAAGGTTTCTCACCCTCTCATTTATTTTGATTGGATATTGTTTTAGAGTTAAGAAGAGAGAGGAATTTATTGGTTTACATCCATTGGAGTGCGATCTATCTCCACTTTGAATTTAAAGCCCTAATTTGAAGAAGTTTAGTGGCCATGGCCACGGGTTCGAAATTTATTGATGCATTGGCTTCCATGCTAAACCCTCTACATACTGATAGCCCTGGGGCAACTCGTAAATTAGTAAGGATTGCAGAGGCCTCCACAGTGGAGACCTTTGAGGTGCCTACTTAGGTGGTTGAGCCCTAAATGGAGCAAACTGAGAAGAGGGCAGCCCCAGTGAAGAAGGGCAAAGGTGTGGCCTCTGATGCCCAAGATACCAAGAAGAAATATGCTCCTAAGAAGAGGGATAGAAAGCACCCACCTGCCAAAAGTCCTGAAAATTCAATGAAAAAGCAGAAAAAGGACAAGGCTATGGCCCATGAGATCCTTGAGGTCGACCCTGAAGAGAAAGAAGATAATGAGTACCTCAGGGTCCCCTCTGAATTTGAGACATCAATTAAACTGGAGGCTGAAACCATTTTTGATAAGGTGCTCTTTGAGGAGCTACCAAAGATAGCAGCCTCCATTGAGTACCTAACCAAGGCAACTTTGCTGCTCCTATTGAGACCCCCACTGCAGCAGTCTTCCCTAGACTAGTGCAATTGTTTTATCGTAATATTAGAGTGAAGACTAGGGATGATAGAACCCAACATTGCTAGTATTGATAAACAAGTTTGAAATGCACTTCAACTAGGCAGCCATAGTTGAGATACTTGGGATACCAGCCAAGTACAGCTAAGAGTGTGGCTTGGGTCCCCCTTCGACAGCCACCATCCCGGATTGCTGTCTTATTATTGGTGAGAAAACAGTGGAAGAAATATAAATCAAAAGTGGAAAGAATAAAAATTGGTTAAGACAGCAAATCTGAAACACACTAAGCCTGCAAGATACAGGGCCATTGTAGCAAGTTTTAAGTAAGAGTTTGTCCCGTAGAGACATTGATCTAGAATCCAAAATGGGCTATAATAGTAGGCCTCCAAATCTGACAATCCTAAAGAAAGGGAGTTGGGTGTCACAACTACACTAAATTACCTACTAAAAGAAGAGAAACAAACTGCAATCCTATAATAAAGAAAGGGTTATGAAGAAGATGGTGATGATGTGTGTCAAAAAGAAAGATAAAATGATGGGAAGTAGGCAATTAGACTAAGATTTATGTACCTATGTAACGCAGACTAAGGGCTATCTCTGTAGCAATCCCTCAAATGGCTATAAGCACATCTGGAAGGAAGAGGTATCTAAGTAAATTCCTATGGTTTGACCTGGTCTCTTAAGGCTATAACCTGTCCACTTCAATGGTCACGGGCTATACAATAGAGAGGATCAAGCCACATGAATCAAATCAGAAAACCAATACGATCCAAAGGAGTAGACTGATCTTAAGGCTATAACCTGTCCACTTAAATGGTCACAGACTATCCAATAGATGTCCTCCGCCCAATGGCTCAAATCAGATCATTAAAATCATGGCAGACACCAAGTTTTCCAGGCCACAAGCTCAAGCATCCATGGGAGCAAATAGTTCTTGAAAAACTATTGGAAACCACAATTGTTCAAGGGCTATTTGGACACTTTAAAGCAGCTGGTCATTACTACAAAAGGCTTGTAATGACTCATCTCACAAGTCTACAATCACTACAGAGAAATCAGATCAAACATTTGATATTGGTTAAGTAAGACAGAGGGGAGCTAGTTCCTGTAACAACCTCTCGCTATGCTACAAGCTCAAGTACAGAGGAGAAGAATCTTTCTCAGATATGTGGCTTGGAATCACCCTACGGCTATAGTTTGTCCACTTAAATGGTCATAGGCTATCCACAGAGGTTATCCTCACACAGGGGTCTGAGAAGGAACATATAAACTGCTGCTACCACCATGGTCCAAGGGCTACAAGCTCAAGCTTCCATGGGCCTTTCAATCAGCTCAAATTCTAAATGCATGCATAGAATGAAAAAAACTATGGGCAAATAGAAAAATAACAGATTGAATGTATAATTAAAATATAAATTTCATTAATAAAAAATACTTACAATGTAATTTCTCAAGGTAGCAGCCTTGTGCATAACTATTCTTCACAAAATCCCAATGTTCACATGACCCATTACAAAACTAAATAAAACTACACCTAATTGCTTACAGAGGATTTAGTCAGCAATTGCTGGGCTAAGAGAGAAAAAAAATGGAAAAAGAGGTGATCAAACCCTAACCCTAATCTGCTTGAGCTCACAGCTGATGAAGGTTGAAGGAAAGATAAAGATTCTAAGTTACAACTACAACTTATATACTCAATCCCTAATGCCTTGGCTCAGAGAAGATTAACCCTAATTTCCTAGCAGATGTGGCACTGTTATAACCCTTGGATTCCTTTGGATATGTGCCTCAAAATCAAGGCTTCGGGATGTGTGCCCTGGACCTGGGAAATCCCCAAAAGGTCCCTGAGTTAATACTGGGAAGTGGAGAGCCCGAGCTTTGCATTTTTGGTCTTGAGGTACTCGCGCAGTAGAGCTCTGTACTCACTTCGCTTCTTCTCAAATGAATGACACATCTCGCTAGGCAAAGGGTATAGCTTTAAGCATGTGAGAGTTGCGCGAGATAATTTTTGGGCGTCTCTCTCTGCCAGAGCCACTCGAGAACTTCACGAGTTTGCTGTTGTTCCTTATGAAAATGGGCCTCGCGAGGTAGTACGTGTGACTGCTTTAAAACTTGATCCTCGCTAGAGCTTCGCGAGGTGTATTTCTGAAAGCTTAGTGCGCGAGAGCTGCGTGAGTTCCTTAAGCATTGATTGCAGCTGAAGTGCATGACCGCTGCCCGAGTTCCCTTGTGCTACATATCTTAGCTGTGTGAGGAAGCTTTGCTGCAGCTTTAGCCATGTGAGGCAGCACCTCAACTGTGCGAGATAAGTCATTTGTTCCTTTGCTACTATGCAGCTGCTACTGTTGCAACTCTCCACTCACATCTATGCTTCTTTCATCTGCTAGACTATCTTGATCCACTATGACATGCAAAATAGTCACCATGGTGTGTACCACAATGGTGTGCCATTGGTCTTTGGCTCAACTGTGATTCTTTTCCTTGGATTCTCTCTCTTCTTGGCACCAAGGGCATGGACTTTGTGTTAAGCTGCATAATTTATTACTAACTATAAAACACACTAAATAAGAGTTATTAGTCAGCTACAAGGTATAGCAAAGGCTAGTTTAAGAGGTGAAAAGTGATACTTTTCAGTGAATAATACACGCCCAAACCTAATCTTTGCTAGTCCCTGAGCAAAGAAAAAATTAAAACAACTACTCTAAGAATGTAAATGCCATTTTTGAAGGGAACACAACTGTATTTAGCTTATGCATCAAGCCTTTTAAACCCCTAGGTGATCCCTAGTGGAGGAGTGAACTCTCCTGAGGGTTTTCAGTGAAGGTACCCACAAACTTCTCGGTGAAACAGTTAACAAAAGTGCAACATTTTAAAGTTAGTGGTTAATACACAAGGCATCAGTTCACCTTTGATTCAAAATATGAGGAATTTCAACAAATGATATGCATCGACATTTAATCATTCTAACTTTTGCATGTATGCACATCATTTCCAATTAGCTTACAATAAGAGAAACAACAAATGTATGTCAGTACTGAGCTTATCATCAATTAAAAAATTAGGTTTTAGGCAATGCCCAATACATTCAATATCAGACCCAATGCTTACCAGGGCAGTCTCTCACAAAGAACTTTGAGGGTTTGCATTTTCTCACAAGCTCAAGAGCAGTTATAGTCCCCAAATGGGTCTGCAAGCATGAGCACAGGCAAAGCTCCTAAATTCTGGCATTATTGGCTATTCCTCATCATAGATTGGACAACTCCTCATCTCCACAAAACAACTCATTCAACATAGGATCACAAGGTCTTATGACTGAGTTGTAATGTGGCTTATGGGTGTAGGTTATAAAGAATGGAAGGTTGAAAAAGATGCAAAATTGAGAAATCAGTAGGTGAAGGAGGTGATTCATGACTTCACCTTCATTAGTTTAGCACTTTTCATCTTCTTTGACATTTTTCAAACTTGAAGTGGCCAACTTCTCCTCTTATTTTCACTTTTTCCAATGAAATTTTCTCTTGACTCCTCTTTTTTCTTTTTCATTATTATCTTTCTATTTTTTTTTCTTTTCTTTTTGGATAAATTTTTCTTTTCTTTTTATTTTTATTTTTCTGAAATGCCATCCTCTCCCCAGCTGCTACACTGCTATCCTCCTTTTGTATTTCTTTTCTATTCACCCAATGTTGACCCTAGCTTGTCCATCTTCAACTCCTTCTCCTTTACCTTCTGAATTCTCCGAGTGGGGGTAGGTTTGAATCAAGACCATAAGTTTATGTACAAATACTCAGGTGTATTTTGAAAAAAATTAAAAATCAAGGCTCAAAAGGTGTATGCACAAGGGCAGTTTACTAGGTTTGGTATGTTTAAGCTCAAACTGTCCAAGAGAAGGCCTTGATCCTTTCCTAAATATCATGAGTGCTGTCAGCTATTTCAACTTGGAGATGCCTAACTTCTAGTGAGGACATTGACTCAGCCAGTCCTTAGAGCAAAAAGAATTGCCAAAGACACTCCTCAAAGAGAAAAAAAATTTTGTAGGCCCAAATCTCACTAGGTATGGTCTTTCACTGAACTCATAGGCATGTCCTTACCTTTTCCTCTCTTTAATGGTTCCCTAAGTACTGACACAAGTGAGTTGATGTTCACCTCATTGAAATGTTAAAATTTAAAAGTTTTTAATGCCTAAAGGTCTGCAAGATTTTTAAATTTTCTCATTTTTAATGTTTCTTAGGTGAACCTAGCTCTATTTCTATCTCACTCACTTGCTTCTGCTTTACTTGGGTTAACTACATCATTGGCAACCCTTGCCACACCCCCAAACCTATGAGGAGCAATGTCCTCACTGATTCAAAGATTAAAGGCATGTTCAGCAGGAAAAAATAGACACAAAACAAAGGAAGTAACAGCATTAAACAAGGCACACACAAACAATTAAAACATACAAACAAACAAACATAAAGACATAAAGTAAATCTCACAATAAACTAAAAGGAAATTTCATTGATCACAGGAAAATTTATACAACGCAAGGGAAAGTGATCTACAAAAAGATTATACAAAAAAAAAAACATCCTAACTAATTATGTGTGCATATCTAAACATCTTAATTTTCTGGTGGCTCAGTCTTGACTTCACTCCTTTTCCTTTTTCCTTTTCTTTCTCCAAAGTAGCAGTGGTTGAACTGGCTGGATGGGCAGTCTCAGCTGCTTATGCAGGCTCTCTTGCAGCCATTTCAGCAACTCTCCTTTCAGGATTTATGCCTTCTTTCAGCAAGCAGAACTCTACTTTCATTGAGTTCCCTAGTGGCCTTTGTGACCTCTTTGGAGGCAGCTAACCTTTTCTCCAGTGCATCTGCTCTCTGTTTCTCTGTTGCTACAACATTCTTTTGAGCCTCATATTGAATTAATTTTTTTTTCTAGCCCATTAAAATTTTCAGCAACTCAACTCTGTGAGCCAGCTCCATTCGAGTTATCTTCTCTTCATAGGGCACCTTGATGGAGGTTCTGAGGTTTGCCATGCCTCTAATGATATCTCTTTTTAGGTATGGGTTCTGTTGTATGGCATGGAGGAGGGTTAGTATGGATGGATGTAGAAGGAAGAGGCAGATAAGATGGGCTGCTCAGCACTGAAAGAAGGGCCAGCCAGTAATGGTGAAGGGGTGGATGAAGGGGATAAAGGCAAATGGTCTTCATCGTCAGGCTTAGGGAGGTCTATTACCTTAGGGTCAGTTTGGGTTAGAATTGAGGAGGTGGGGATTAGGTTTTCCACATCTGTGGCAGCATCAAATATTGCTACTGTAGGTGGGATATCAAGTTGGGATTGTGGGTACGTGATTGGCAGAGGTAGGGGAATAATGGGAAATTAGATAGGGGCAGGTTGAGGTGCTGGTTCAGGTTCAATGTCATCTTCTGTGGGGGCATTGGTAAAGGTAGGAGAAGGGAATTCTGGGATAGGTCAATCGGTGTAGGTGTGGTTACAGCTACAGTTAAGGGTTGGGGGGAAGGGGGTGGAGTAGGTAAATTGGTGGGTGTAGGGATAGTTGGTTGTGGTGATGGTTGGGTTAAACTTGTCAAGGTAGCTTAGATGGCTTGTAAACTGGTTTGAATTGAGGCTTGTTGTTGGAGGGTGGAGGTCATGGCTTGGAGGTTGGCCTCTATGGATGTTTGGGTTTGGGTGTTGGCCAACACTTGAGATGAAGGGAGAGGAGTTTGAGTATTTGGGGTATAGGTCAGGGGTGATAGGTGCAGTGGGTTGGATGGGTGGGAGTGGTTGAAATGGAGAAGTGGGAGCATGGTGAAAGTTGGTTGGCTATGGAGAAGTAAGTGTGGGTGCAAATTGATGGGGCTGTGGTGAATCATGAGGAAGGGTGAAATGGGGAGGGTGAGGTGAGTTTAGGAGAGCAGAGAACTCATAGTTGATTTCTCTTATGATAGAGGACATCATAGCTGAGTATCCCTCTATTGGAAAGGGGTCTTGGTCATGGGTAAGAGAGAAAGGAATGGATTGGCCCAAAGGGTCAAGTTTATCAGGTGCAAAATGTGTAAAGGTTTCAATGAGCGGATGAGAGGTAATTGGGTAGTTGTGAGGGATATGAGAGGCTGGGGGTGGTGAGGGTGGTGGTAGGCCAATGGTTGGGTCTGGGATGGGTGTGGTTTCAAGAAGTGGGATGGTTTGGGATATATAAGTGGGTAGGGGCTCTATCAGGGCTTTGGTTAGCTTCCTTTTCTTTTTGTATGTTATCTTAACAGGCAAGCTGGGATTGGCTGTGGGTGTAGGCATAGGTGTAGGTAAGGTTAAAGGTATGGTAGGGATGGTTGGGCTAATGGATAAGGTTGGTGGTGATTGGGTTGTGGAGGTTGTGGTTGTGGATAAAATTGGTTGTGGTAGAGGTGATGGAACTATAGGGGGTTGTGAAGTTGGGGTTGAGGTAGGAGCTGGCATTGGAATGGACAAGGTTATGGATGATGAGGTGATGACTTGAGATGGGAAGGTAGTGCTGGCTGTCAGGGGAATAGAAGGGTTGGCTGGCATAGCAGAGGTTACTTCTTGAGAATCAGCAGCATGGCTGGCAACAACAGAGGCAATAGTGGCAGCAATAGCTTCTTGAAGAGTTTCCTCAGCTAGCAGCACTGCCTTTTTCTTCTTCTTCTTTTTTATAAAAGTACCACTAATCTCCCACTACTTCTTTCCACACTTTCTGGGGTTCAAGGTGAGGGTCTCCTCATTCATCTGAAATTGGTATCTCCCTAACTTCAGCAAGGTTGTAATGAGCCCGCAGTAGGAAAGTGAGTGGGATTCCTGCTCTCTCTTGACCTTCTCATTTATATCCTTCATTCCATCAAAAATGATCTTGACAGTATCAATGTATTGATTCATGTGGAATGAGTAGAGTGCATCCGCAATGGGAAACCTCCTCTCCTGCTCATGGTCAGAGCAATAGACATTTTTCTTCAGGACCCCATCTATAAATCTGAGGTTAGAGTGTAGATCTCTCTTCCTAATTGACACCCCTGAGGCTGTGATACCTCCAATCAACTCCTTTGCAATTTCTGGGATGGGAAGAAATATAAATCAAAAGGGAAGAAATATAAATCAAAAGGAGAAAAATAAAAATTGGTTAAAACAGCAAATATGAAACACACTCAGCCTGTAAGATACAAGGCTATTGTAGCAAGTTTTAAGTAAGAGTTTGTCCCACAGAGACATTGATCTAGAACCCAAAATGAGTTATAATAGTAGGCCTCCAGATCTGGCTACAGATCTGACAATCCTAAAAAAAGGGAGTTGGGTGTCATAACTACACTAAATTACCTACTAGAAGAAGAGAAACGAAGTGCAGTCCTATACTAAAGAAAGGGTTATGAAGAAGATGGTGATGATGCGTGCAAGAAAGAAAGATGAATTGATGGGAAGTAGGCAATTAGACTAAGATTGATGCAGTTATGCAACTTAGACTTAGGGCTGTCTCTATAGCAATCCCTCAGATGACTACAAGCACATCTGTAAGGAAGAGGTATCTAAATCAATTCCTATGGTTTGACTTAGTCTCTTAAGGATATAACCTATCCACTTCATTGGTCACAGGCTATCCAATAGAGAGGATCAAGCCACATGAATCAAATCAGAATACTAATTTGATCCAAAGGATTAGACTGATCTTAAGGCTATAACCTATCCACTTAAATGGTCACAGTCTATCCAATAGATGTCCTCCACCCAATGGCTTAAATGAGATCATTAAAATCATTGCAAAACCATGTTTGCCAAGCCACAAGCTCAAGCATTCATGGGAGCAAATAGTTCTTGAAAAACTAGTGGAAACCATAGTTGTTTAAGGGCTATTTGGAGACTTAAAAACAACTAGTCATTGCTACAAAAGGCTTGCAATGATTCAGCTCACAAGTCTGCAATCACTACAGAGAAATTAGATCTAATATCTGATATTGGTCAAGACAGAGGAGAGCTAGTTCCTACAACAACCTCTCACAAGGCTACAAGCTCAAGTACAGAGGAAAAGAATCCTTCTTAGATCTGTGGCTTGGAATCACCCTAGGGCTATAGTTTGTCTACTTAAATGGTCACAGTCTATCCACAGAGGTTATCCTCACCACAGGGGTCTGAGAAGGAACATGTAAACTGCTGGTGCCACCATGGTCCTAAAGCTACAAGCTCAAGCTTCCATGGGCCTTTCAATTAGCTTAAATCCTAAAACTATTCATAGAATGAACAAAACTATAAGCAAATAGAAAAATACCAGATTGAATATACAATTAAAATACAAATTTCATTGATAAAAAATACTTACAATGCAATTTCTCAAGGCAGCAATCCTGTGCACAATTGCCCTTCACAAAATCCCAATGTTCACATGACCCATTACAAAACTAAATAAAACTACACCTAATTGATTACAAAGGATTTAGCTAGCAAGTGCTAGGCTAAGAAAGAAGAAAAAATGAAAATAGAGGTGATTAAACCCTAACCCTATTATGCTTAAGCTCACAGCTGATGAAGGTTGAAGGAAAGATTAACTAATTTGATCCAAAGGAGTAGACTGATCTTAAGGCTATAACCTATCCACTTAAATGGTCACAGACTATCCAATAGATGTCCTCCACCCAATGGCTTAAATCAGATCATTAAAATCATTGCAAAACCATGTTTGCCAGGCCATAAGCTCAAGCATTCATAGGAGCAAATATTTCTTGAAAAACTAGTGGAAACCACAGTTGTTTAAGGGCTATTTGGAGACTTAAAAACAACTAGTCATTGCTATAAAAGGCTTGCAATGATTCAGCTCACAAGTCTGTAATCACTACAGAGAAATCAGATCTAATATTTGATATTGGTCAAGACAGAGGAGAGCTAGTTCCTACAACAACCTCTCACAAGGCTATAAGCTCAAGTACAGAGGAAAAGAATCATTCTCAGATATGTGGCTTGGAATCACCCTAGGGCTATAGTTTGTCTACTTAAATGGTCACAGTCTATCCACAGAGGTTATCCTCACCATAGGGGTCTGAGAAGGAACATGTAAACTGCTGCTGCCACCATGGTCCTAGGGCTACAAGTTCAAGCTTCCATGAGCCTTTCAATTAGCTCAAATCCTAAATATATGCATAAAATGAATAAAACTATGGGCAAATAGAAAAATAGCAGATTGAATGTACAATTAAAATACAAATTTCATTGATAAAAAATATTTACAATGCAATTTCTCAAGGTAGCAATCCTGTGCACAATTGCTCTTCACAAAATCCCAATGTTCACATGACCCATTACAAAACTAAATAAAACTTCACCTAATTGATTGCAAAGGATTTAGCTAGTAAGTGCTGGGCTAAGAAAGAAGAAAAAATGAAAATAGAGGTGATCAAACCCTAACCCTATTCTGCTTGAGCTCACAGCTGATGAAGGTTAAAGGAAAGATAAAGGTTCTAAGATACAACTGTAGCTTATATACTCAGTCCCTAATGCCTTGGCTCAGAGAAGATTAACCCTAATTTCCTAGCAGATGTGGCACTGTTACAACCCTTGGATGCCTTGGGATATATGCCTTAAGATCAGGGCCTCGGGATGTGTGCCCTAGACCTAGGGAAATCCCCAAAAGGTCCCTAAGTTAAGACTAGGAAGTGGATTGCCCGAGCTTCGCGGGGCTGCCTCCTGCATATTAATTCATTCGCGCAGTTTACAGAGTCCTCGCGAGGAAAGAATATAGCTTGGAAGGTTGTTCACTCACGCAGGTGGACTTTGGATTGTCGTGCAGCTGATTTGGCCTTGAATGCACTCGCGCAGAAGAATTTGTACTGCTTGGCTTACTCGTGCAGTAGAGCTTCAGAATTTCCTATGGTGAGGTACTCGGGTAGTAGAGCTTTGTACTCGCTTGGCTTCTTGTCAAATGAATGACACATCTCGCTAGGCAAAGGGTATAGCTTTAAGCGCATGAGAGCTGCGCGAGATAATTTTTGGGTGTCTCTCTCTTCCAGAGCCACGTGAGAACTTCGCAAGTTTGCTGTTGCTCCTTGTACAAATGGGCCTCGCGAGGCAGTGCACGTGGCTGCTTTAAAACTTGATCCTCGAGATAACCCATGTTGTATTTACGAAGGCTTAGTGCATGAGGCATGCGAGTTCCTTGACATTGATTGCGACTAAAGTGCATTTATTGTGATGAATATCTTAGCTGCACAAGGAAGCTTTGTTATAGCTTTAGCCATGTGAGGCAGCACCTCAACTATGCGAGATAAGTCATTTGTTCCTCTGCTGCTATGCAGCTACTGCTGTTGTAGCTCTCTCCACTCACATCTATGCTTCTTTCATCTGCTAGACTTTCTTAGTCCACTATGACATGCAAAATAGTCACCATGGTGTGTACCACCATGGTGTTCCATCAGTCTTTGGCTCACCTATCATTCTTTTCCTTGAATTCTCTCTCTTCTTGGCACCAAGGGCATGGACTTTGTGTTAAGCTGCACAATTTATTACTAACTACAAAACACAGTAAACAAGAGTTATTAATTACCTAAATGGTGTAGCAAAGGCTAGGTTAAGAAGTGAAAAGTGATACTTTTTAGTGAATAACACACCCCCAAACCTGATCTTTGCTAGTCTTTGAGCAAAGGAAATATTAAAACAACTACTCTAAGAATGTAAATGCATATTTTGTAGGGAACACAGATACATTTAGCTTATGCATCAAACCTTTTAAACCCCTAGGTGATCCCTAGTGGAGGAGTGAAATCTCCTGAGGGTTTTTAGTGAAGGTACCCACAAACTTCTCAATGAAACAGTTAACAAAAGTGCAACATTATCAAGTCAGCTGTCAATACACAGGGCATCAGTTAACCTTTGATTCAAAATATGAGGAATTTTAACAAATGATATGCACAGACATTTGATTATTTTAACTTTTGCATGTATGCACATCATTTCCAATTAGCTTACAATAAGAGAAACAACAAATGTATGTCAGTACTGAGCTTATCATCAATTAAAAAATTAGGTTTTAGGCAATGCCCAATAAATTCTATATTAGACCCAATGCTTACCAGGGCAGTCTCTAACAAAGAACTTTGAGGGTTTTCATTTTCTTACAAGCTCAAGAGCAGTTATAGTCCCCAAATGGGTTTGTAAGCATGAGCACAGGCGAAGCTCCTAAATTCTGGCATCATTGGCTATTCCTCAGAATAAATTAGACAACTCCTCATATCCACATAACAACTCATTCAACTTAGGATGACAAGGTCTTATGACTGGGTTGTAATGTGGCCTATGGGTGTAGGTTATAAAGAATGGAAGGGTGAAAAGGATGCAAAATTGAGAAATCAGTAGGTGAAGGATGTGATTCATGACTTCACCTTCTTTAGTTCAGCACTTTTCATCTTCTTTGACATTTTTCAGACTTGAAGTGGCCAACTTCTCCTCTTACTTTTTTCAATAAAATTTCCTCTTGTCTCCTCTTTCTTCCTTTTCCTTATTATTATTTTCTTTTCTTTTCTTTTCTTTTTTTATTTTTATTTTTCTGAAATGCCATCCTCTCCTCAGCTGCTACACTGCTATCCTCCTTTTGTGTTTCTTTTCCATTCACCCAATGTTGTCCCTAGCTTGTCCATCTTCAACTCTCTCCTTTGCTTTTTCAATTCTCAGAGTGGGGGTAGGTTTGAATTAGGACCATAGATTTAGGTACAAATACTCAGGTGTATTTTAAAAAAAAATGGAAATGAATGCTTAAAAGGTGTATGCACACGAGCAGTTTACTAGGTTTAGTATGTTTAAGCTCAAACTATCCAACAGAAGACCTTGATCCTTTCCTAAATATCATGCGTGATGTCAGCAGTTTCAACTTGGAGATGCCTAATTTCTAGTGAGGACACTGACTCAAGCAGTCCTTAGAGCAAAACGAATTGCCTAAGACACTCCTCAATGAGAAATTTTTTTTGTAGGCCCAAATCTCACTAGGTATGGTCTTTCCTTGAATTCATAGGCATGCCCTTACCTTTTTCTCTCTTTAATGGTTCACTAAGTACTGACACAAGGGAGTTTTCTTGATGTTCACCTCATGGAAATATTAAAATTTAAAAGTTTTTAATGCTTAAAAGTCTGCAAGATTTTTAAATTTTCTCATTTTTAATGTTTCTTAGGTGAACCTAGCTCTATTTCTATCTCACTCACTTGCTTCTGTTGCACTTGGGTTAACTACATCATTGGCAGCCCTTTCCAATTATATTCTCTCCTCCTTAGGAATTTTCGTCCTATAAAATGGATCTAACAATCGAGAGTAAGACACCAAAAAGTTTACCTTGAAAGGTACCACACATGACTAAATAAATAAGTTACTTAACTAAATTCTACGCAGACAACGATCCACACCCTACAAGAATGTGCACACCCTGCAAGAAGATACCGACAGAAAACCATTCACAAAAAAACTATTCAGAGCATATTCACATTCAACAATGACTATCTAAAATGACCACCATAGTTTGTAACATCTCAAAACATGATAAAGATGTGGCAATCATGCCACACTAGTTATAAAATTAAACATATTCCATCAAAAAGCAATATTGATTTTCAAAAATAAGTTCCCAAAAACATAATTCGTTCTCCCAATCAAACAGTCCAATCAAGCATCTGATCCCTCAGCTCCATCAACTTCATCAGCTTTCAAGTCCTCCAAATCAACTCTCGAACTAGAAGCGTTGAAGAAACAAGCGTGCATTGCCTCCATCCTCTGGAGGTAGTCCGTCGGATACATGTAGTGCATGGTGTCCTCCAAGATGGCCACATGGTAATCGAGGCGACAATTCAATCGGTGGTTGCTCTCCATGATGAAGGCTGCTAGCTCCTCATTGGTCATGCCGGCTACTTGTTGAGGTGGTGGAGGCATGGGAATGTGAGCATGTTGCGAAGCGGGAGGTATAATTTCTGGCTGATCCTGAACGGGCACATCATGGACAGGTTGTTCTTATTCTTGTGCATCATGGGCAGGCTGATCATGATCTTGAGGAGCAATCGTAGCAGGCGGTGCATGTTCACCCGGTCGAAGGTGAGGCTTTAACTGATTGTAGGTCTTTCTCCATTCCTTAAAAGAGTAGAATTCTATGTTATCCATTAATTTAGGCTCACGGTCGAGATCTCATACGCGGTGCCTCCCGTATAATCCTCGATCAAGCTAGATATGAGGCTTGCATATGGGATGAACTCCTTCGGCTTGTCTGCTCCTTCTAACATTTTTCCTCTGGCATACTTCATGCCCTCAACGACAACTCCTGCGGCGTTGAACTACTGCCCCTTGTAAGTTGAATATAAGGCTTGCATCACTACCCCGCCTTTCTCGGTCTTATGACGCAAAGGGTATAGGTTACACTTAAAATGGTATCTAGCACCCACATATAGGCCGGCAATCAGCTTGTTTAATTGATCGACCAGATCCAAGTCGACCCCAAGTCATTTCATTAGCCACTACTAGAAGATTTACTAGCTCAAGGTTTGGGGTAAATAAATCAATCCTCGAACCATAACCATTCTAGCATTGGAGTGATTTACTTGCAAGGTCGTGAGTGAACACATAATCCCTTCCATCAATTTTGGTACAAACTGTATCAGAAATCTTAACGACGTACAATTTTTGATAAAATAATCACACCAGGCGAGGGTAATAATAGTCATGAAGAGGTTTTAACAGATTGTCTAATCCGGCTTTCGCTAGGTAATCGAGTGCCCAACCGTCTATACCCGGCACATCTGGCGTTTCAAAGAGCGCCGGATTGATTGTATACTCGGTTGTAAATTTTTTCTAGACCACCATTCCTTAGGTTGCTGAAGTGGTGGTGGCTATAGAGAAATTGGTAGTGATTGTGAAGAACCCACTTGAGACGTGGGTTTCTTCGAAGTGGTAGCCTTAGACGATTGTCTCATCTTAGGAGCCATTGGTCTCGAAACTAAAATCTAGGGCTTTCAAAAGTACCTTAAACTTGAATCACAAGGTCACAAATTAGGGCTTTACCTTTTGGATGAGGTTTGGATTCAATCTCATGAAGAATCGACACTTGAACGAACGGTCCTCTGATCTCCAAGAAGAAGCACAGGAAAACCCCCAAGAAAATCCCCAAAATTTTTTAAAATTTCGAATATGAAAAGTTCAATTTCCTTATATAACTCACAATTTGATCGATCAAATTTGATTTTGATCGATCGAAATATACATAAACTATGTCGAAATTTGATTTTGATCAGTCGAATCCTTCAAAATGGCCATGGCGCTAGAATACTAGATCGGTCGAATTCATTTTTGATCGATTGGATTTCATATTTGATCGATCTATTTCCATTTTGATCGATCAAATTTCATAAATTCCAATCCAATGCAAAAGTTGCTCTCTGTTTTAGTGACTTCGATCAATCAATGCCCATTTCGATCGATTGGTTTAAAATCGATCGATCGATTTTAATTTCGATCGGTCGATTTGGTCAGAAACACTTAAAAGTCTTATTGTTCAATTTTACTTCTGATTACAACATTTCTAACTTCCAAAAGCCTTATGTTCATTAAATAATAGAGCAATTTTACATGCACAAATAGTCTCGATAGACTTTTACAAGTCACTCTCTTTTTGTTCATTGAAATAACAAAGGATATTGGTCAAATCCTTGTAAACTTCAATCGGTGGTGCATCAAGTATGCGAGTCAGATCCATCACATACTTTTGTAGCATGGAGACGTGAAATACATCGTGTACACTATCAAGTTGTCGGGGAAAGGTGATCCTTTATGCAACTTCGCCAACTCTCCCTAATACTTCAAAAGGTTCTATGTAGCGGGGACTTAGCTTCCCACGCTTTTTGAAGCACATCGCACCCTTCATCAGTGAAATCTTTCCAAATACATGATCTCCAACTTGAAAATCCACACTGGTTCTCTTGATATCTGCATAACTCTTCTGCCGACTCTGAGCTGTCTTAATCCTTTCCTGAATCATACAAACAACTTTTGCATTTTTCTCTAACACTTTCGGACCCAAGATAAACTTTTCACCGGTTTCTTCCCAATTGATCAGAGATCTACATCTCCGTCCATACAATGCTTCATACGGAGCCATCCCAATGCTCTGCTAAAAACTATTATTGTATGGAAATTCAATCAATGGCAAATGCTGATCCCATGATCTCTAAAAGTCAATCATATAGACTCTAAGCATATCTTTGATGAATTGATTGACCCTCTTAATCTTACCATCTGTTTGTGGATGGAACACCGAACTGAAATCCAACCTGGTGCCCATGCCTTATGGGAATCTTTGCCAAAATATTGAAGTATATAACGGGTCACGATCCGAAACAATGCTTGTCCGAATACCATGCAATCGGACAATCTCTTTCATATACAAATCTACCAATTTGCTTGCCAGGTATGTCGTATTGTAGGGCAGGAAATGTGCTGATTTTATTAGGAGATCTACGACCACCCAAATAGCATTATAACATTTCACCGTCCTTGGTAATCCTACAATGAAATCCATGAAGATTTACTCCCATTTCCACTCGGGTATTGGTAGAGGTTGCAATAGACCTGCTGGGTGTCTATGATCTACTTTTATTTACTGACACACCAAGCATTTGGATACGCACTCGGCAACATCTTTCTTCAATTCTCTCCACCAATAGTTCTTCCTTAAATCCTTATACATCTTGGCACCACCAGGATGAATAGCATACTTAGATTTATGAGCTTCGTCTAATACAGTTTGCCACAAATCGGCATCAATCGGTATGCATAGACGTTCTTTGAATAGTAACGATCCATCTTCCTTAGTAGAAAAGTCTACTCTAGTGCCGTCTGTCACACCCTGTCTAATCTTTAAGAGCTTTGCATCTTTCATCTGAAGTTCATGGATGCAGTAAAAAATTATTGGTTTGATTATGATGTTAGCCAACAAAGCACCTGAAACTCTGACCTCCATATTCTTATCATACAAAAAAAGATCTTATAATAATTTTCATTGATGGAGTCCCATAACAAGACTAGCTAACTAAGCTGAGTTCTTTTAACTCAAAGCATCTGCCACGATGTTTGCTTTACCCGGGTGATACTGAATAGAACAATCATAGTCCTTGAGAAATTCAATCCATTTTTGTTACCTCATATTCAATTCCTTCTAAGTAAATAAGTACTTGAGGCTTTTATGGTCCGTGAAAATCTCGAAGGTCTCACCATATAGGTAATGTTTCCAAATCTTAAGCGCAAAGATCGTTGTGGCTAACTCAAGATCATGCGTCAGATAGTTTTTTTCATTGTCCTTAAGTTGTCTCAACTTGTAAGTAATGACCTTTCTATTCTGATTGAGTACATAGCCTAAGCCACTGTATGAAGCGTCACTATAAATAGCAAATCCTCCACTACCTGATGGAATAGCTAACACTGGAGCAGAGGTAAGCTGTTTCTTAAGTTCTTGGAAACTCTCTTCACATTCAGTAGTCCACTCAAACTTGACATCTTTTCTCATAAGTCGTGTGAGTGGTCCTGAAATCTTGGAAAATCCCTCTACAAATCTTCTGTAGTACCCAACCAGACCGAGGAAACTATGAATCTCAGTCACAGTCTTTGGTTGTTCCCAATCTATTACTGCCTCAATCTTTACTGGATTAACTATAACACTTGTTTTTGAGACTATGTGGCCTAGAAAGCTCACTTGCTCTAACCAGAACACACACTTGCTAAGTTTGGCATATAACTGATGTTCACGTAGCGTCTATAGTGCAATGCGTAATTATTGTTTGTGTTCTTCTCTAGACTTTGAGTAAATAAGGATATCGTCCACGTACACAACCACACACGTATCAACCCGTCCTTCTTAATGAACAAGACCGATGCTCCCCAAGGAGACACACTACGTTTTACGAATCCCTTGTCCAACAACTTTTATAACTGTTCCTTCAATTCTTTCAACTTGATAGGAGCCATTCAGTGAGGCACTTTAGATACTGACTCTGTGCCTGGAACTAAGTCAATTGTGAATTCAATCTCTCGATCTGGTGGTAATCTTGGTAAGTCATCGGGAAACACATCTGAATACTCACAAGCGATCAGAATATCGGTGATGACGTTCTTCACTTCCCATTGCTCTTGCAGAAATGATAATTAACCACCGCATCCTTTCCTCATCAGCTGCTCAACTCATACCGCAGAGATGATTGGTATAATCTTACCCTTGTCACCGACAAATTAGAAAGATTTTTACTTTGATGGACGAAATGTGACAACTTTTCGTAGGCTGTCAACGCTCGCATGATAAGCGGATAGCTAATTCATGCTAAGGAGTACATCGAATCCTTGCATATTCAACAAAATGAGATCCGTCATCATCTCGCGATCTTCAACTCGTATGATAATAGATCGGCAACATGTGTCTGTAGTAACTGAATTTTCCGTAGGAACTGACACGTCCAAAATGAATTCCAATGCTTCGGGAACGACCTTCAATCTTTCCGCAAACTCCAGAATCACAAACGAGTGGGTAGACCCTGGGTCTATAAGAACTCACACATCACAACGATCACCATTGTTTTCTTGATATAGTTGTAAGGTACCTATATTAATACATTTACTAGGTAATTAAGTATGCATGGCAAGGTTATACGCTCCTAAAATAAAACCCTATTAGATCATTCTTATCTATGCACCTTCTTCATCTAAAGTGCAATTAAACTAAATTAAACATAACTAGACGATTATACCTTGGATAACGTCGTTACTTACCCGAGCATCTTCGACAGTCACTGCAAAAGTGTGGCCTTGTATAGTAGGTCTCGTAGGTTGCATAGGCCTTTATGCTATAGCAGATGAAACCATACCTTCCTTTCTCAATTCTAGGCAATCTCTGATCATATGGCCCATCTTTTTGCATTTGAAACATCCCCCGATGCCTCGTCTATAATCAGAAGTTTTATGAGATTTGCCACAACGGACACACACGATCTGGGGACTTGATGACGCTGCTCTCGAGAACCCTTGAGTAATTGATGCTCATGAAGTCTGAGTATGAGCAGGGCCCTCTAAACTAAAAGGTCCCATAGGAACAAATACTGGTGGCCTAGGATAATTTTTGTAGGCCGGTTGTCTTGAAACTTGAGTTGGTGTTGTAAACCTTCACCTTTTGTTCCCCGAGTTGTAGTCATTTGCTCTCCCTTGGCCTACCTTATTCTTGCTCTATTGATCATGCCTTTTATATATGTTATCTATATCTCTCTCTGTAACAATTGCCTTTCAAATCACTTTAGCATAGGTCTCTAGTTCTAACACCAAAATCCTATCTCACACATTTGACCTCAGGCCTTCTTGAAATTTACTAGCCTTCATCAATTTGGTGGCACTAGTTTCGGTGCGAACATCGATAACCTAGTAAACTCAATACCATACTCTCGTACAGTCTTACTACCTTGCTCCAAATTAGCAAAATCCTTCTTCATATGATTCCTCACTTGCTTGGGGAAGTATTCTTTGTTGAACACCTCAACGAACTCCTCCCAAGTCCACAGTCCGTGAGGATTCTTAACCTCCCTGTTCCTCAATACTGACTTTCACCATGGATCGGCATCCCCTTAAGCTAGAAGGAAGTCCAACCAACCTTCTCGTCCTCAGTACCTTGAAGTCTATGTATAAGCTTCTCAATTTGATTTAACCATTTTTTTACCTCAAGCAGATCTGTTTGCCCATAAAAACTAGGAGGCCTCAATCTCCTAAAGTCCACAAATGATGAGGGTAATAGTGCTAGAGGTGGTGGTGGTTGCTGATGGTTCATATTATTCAGCCAGTAGTGTCATTTCTTGAGCCATGGCCGTAGCCTGTTGAGCCATGGTGGCAGCCACAACTTCCATGGCCTGTGCCATCCTAACAACTACCTCATCCCTCTGATCTCTCTCATCAGGAGGGTTTCTCTGCTCTCTACTAGAATCGGTAGGGATTTCATCCCCACTCCTCAGATTTCTATCGTGACCACCTCTAGGTCATCCTCTACCTCGCGGGTACATCTCAATCTGTTACAATGAAACAATAGTTTCATTAACAGAAGGTCCCTATACTTCCAACAAAATCTTAAACATCTAGTCTAATCTAAGACTTGTTAGAAATTTTCTAAAGCCTACTCTTTGATACCAACTATGATTCTTCACCGTGAAACTCGGACCATCGAATCGACGCTAAGGCTGATCCCCAAACAGAACACTTGGCACATCCACACGTAAAGCGGAAATAAAGTAGGAACCCTAGCTAAAACAAATAGAATCATCATAGGCAAAAAGGAAATCTCCAATTCTATATCTCAAAAAGATAAAATAATGGTTCTAATCCCATATAAAAACTCATGGACAGAAGAATCGAAAAGAACCACCGGTGATGGCCGACCATCACCGAAACATGGTTCACAAAATATTACAATTATAATCCAAAGTTGTATTCTCTACATCACAAAAAACCATACTATGATCCATCACTCCAAAGCCGGACCTACTCGTGCTTTGAGCAGATAAAACAATTCTCCAGACGAGTCTCAGAATCCTCCTCCCCAAGAGAGAAATTAGGATCCTCCTCCCTTATGGGATCCTCGAAGTCAGCCTCAGCTCCTCTACTTATGACGTATAGTCGAGGAATGAGCTAACAACATAAGCTCAGTAGGAAAATACCAAAAGCATGTATATTCTTAACATTACACATATATGTTATGACATAATGAAACATGATTTTTCTCATAAAGATGCACAATTTCAATGATAGTTGAATGAAACGAAAGACATTTATCTTAATTTGGAAAACTTATCTCATGCTCTTTTACTGATTCATATAACACACAACATAAAAATGAAACTTAAAGTGCTTCACTAAAATAATCCCTCGAGCATGTATAACATCGAGCCCCCGATAGAATACCCACCATCATCGTTCAAATGAACCATTTACACATGGTGCCCAAGGTCCCTAAAATGATGGACACTTGTACCGAACACCATTACCATTGGCCGGTAGAATTCACAAGATCACAAAGATCACAAAGGGTGGTACTGATATCCCGCTGTACCGGTCATGGATATCCTACCACGTCGGTCACAGTTATACTGTCGAGTCGATCAAGTATTTACATATTCAACCTTAAATCATAGTGCATATATATAGCTTATCGCCGTGTAGTATGATAATTATATCTAAATTTAGGAAGTTGAAAACACATTCTTTCACACACATTTATCAGGATGAATCTTAAAAGATTCTCGCTTCATAAACATGATTTCCAAAACACACACGCATGACTTACACATTTACATTTTCAAAAGGTTATGGAAACTCAATGGTGATTGATAACAAGCCACATCATATCATAATTCACATAATAGTCATATCAAATGCACATGGTATAGAGATTTACCTACCTCAAACAGGAAGTCACCTATAATTCATACACCGAGCTAACTTCTCCCTCACACAGGCATAACCTCAACTTAAACACATTAATCCACAATCCACATGTAAGAAATGATGTAAAATAGGAAGCCATAAGCTCTCCTCAAAGTCCCTTAAACAGAACAAAATCCTGAATCTGTTGAATTCGATCCATCGATTCCACATTTTGATTGATCGATTTTCAAGCTCGATCGATCAAAATTCATTTTGATCGGTCGACTCCTTCAAAAAATTATACTTCTGACACCACAAACTACATCAAATGATTTCCAACTTGATTGATCGATTTCCCAAATCGATCGATGGAATTATTTTTCGATCGGTCGATTCCTCCAGAATTCACTTAACACAGTCACTGTTTTTCCAGTTTCGATCGACTGATGCTCATTTTGATTGATCGAATTAGTTTTGATCGGTCAAATTTCCATACACATTGTACTTCACACCATCTTGTCAAAATCGATCGATCGAATCTAATTTTGATCAATCAAAATTGACAAATTTCACCATTCTTAAGGGCTTGTGTTTCAAAACTCATTTTCTCTCTCAAATTTTATCTTCTCTTCTTCAATCTTTCACTCACATCATAACAAAACTAACATAGCACAATAAATTATAAATTCCTCACCTTATTTTGATCGATCGGTCGATCTACGAGCTCAAATTTAATTCAAGGGTTTCTTGTGGAGAAATTTGGGGATCCGCTTTGATTCTTATGCCACGGCTCACATAATCACACACTTACGAACACCAAATTCAATAACCCAACTTCTCTCTCTAAAACCTGAAAGTTATAAATGCAAGAGTAAATGCTACTGAGCTATGAACATGGGTTTTAAACCCCTCTTTAACCAAGGCTATGCTTCTTTGTTAAGCACACACACACAACTAAAGTGTTAGCTAACTTTAGTTCACTTCTAACTCTCATAGACTTAAATTGGGTGTTTGTCTAATCACTCTTAACACACAACACAACTCGTATAGTACCATAATTTTCAAATGGTTATCAGTTTCCCTGTCGAGCACGCCTACCGAAATTGGTCTCTTTTGGGTTTGAATTTTTGGGATATTACACAGCTGGCCCTTCTCGTAATTGGGTGCTAATTTCTGATCTCTCATTAGGTGGAGCAGAAGTACTTGCTCCTTCTGTTGGGATTTCTTCCCTTTGTGCTTCAAATATTTTCACAGCTGGTTCTTTCTAGATCTCAGGGCTCTATGTTACTCTTGCTGAAAAGGAGGTACTTTCTGTGCGTGCAGTTAGAGGGATTTTCTTTTTATTTTTGGCACCTAAGGTCATCCTATAAGCTGTTACCATTAGGTTTTCCTCTACTCTTGGTAGAGCCTTCTCCTTGGGATCGATGTTGTATCCCACATTCATCAATAGGTTTGTAATCAAACCTCCAAAAGGCAAACCTAATTTATTCGTTTGATACTTTTCTTGACTCAGTTTCTCTCTCACGGTGTTCATCACTTCTAATAGATATGACAGGACATCGAACCAAAACCGATTACCCATTAAATACAGGGCCCTCGCAAAGAGTGCCCTGTGTTGTGTTCCATGACCTGTAGGGTGGATGGTCTTGTGAATCAAGACATCCAGAAAGTGGAGTCATAAATTTTGTGATTCTAAATCTTTGCGCAAGACAAATGATTTGTCTTTTAGGGGCTTTCCTATTAGCTCTGTTTCCATTTGAACTAAATCCGATAGAGTATTGGATTGTTCTCTTAAGATATCGGCTTCCAGGTTATCAAGCATCAACTCAGATCTTTTTAAGGGTGCGTTCATGACTCCAACAATCATTGCCTTTGTTATAAGTATTGGAAGTCCATCAATGGTTGTGGAAAGAACTGAGAATGAACCCTTGCTGCTATTGACCATATTTTTATAAAAAGTACCAATCTCGGGTAGATTTGTGTGACTCTGGGCTCTAGAAAGTAATGCAGCCCTGCATCTTTAAAATACTTAATAAACTCTCCACTGATCTCTGACTTTTCCCAGATGGCAACATCTACAGAAACATCGGCTCCCACAAGATGATTTTTCATTGATTTTGGGAGTCGTTCTGGTGTACTATCTGAGGATGCTGGTCCTTTACCTTTTTCCATTTTTATGCCCTTCCCAAGGGCAGATATTGATTCAGTTCCTTCTCTCTCTTCAAGTGTTTCTCTAATCACCACCCCAGAGGAGGATTTAGATTTCTTTTTAGGTTGGTTTGTTGCTTTTGATTTAGCTTTAATGGCAGCTGATTGTGCAATATAGCTAATAAGTAGAAAATTATTAGAACTGTTACCTTCCTCTTCTTCTTCCTCCCTCTGTCCCTTCCTTGTTGAATCCGACATGCTGCAAATCCTTTTTTTTCTATAAGATATATAAGAATAATGCTCAGTAAGTTGCAACTTGCATATATAAATTCATAACATTTGCAGAGACTCATTCGTTTAAAAATAGAGATTGTTACCTTGCTCTCGGCTAATCACCAAACCCTAATTTCAAAATGTCAACTAAAACTTAAATAGGATTCTCTAAATTGGCCAGAAAATGCAAGGTAAGTTTAAGAAAAATGGGTGAGTCTTGATCGAGGGGTTTTTGAAAGTAGAGGGAAAATAGGAGCAAAATAGAGAGTTTGAAAATGGGGCCGACATATCCTCTCTCGAATATGTAGGCCCTATCTCAGTGATGACCTACTGAACTGGTCATCACACATGTTTCAACCTAGAGTAGTCAGTTGACTCTAAGCTTTAGCAAATTGTAATTGCGAACTCTCGTATTAGTTAAATCGAAATCGTTGTGTCTCAACTGATAGGCATATCCACACTTACGATCAATCGTAAATCCATACGCTTGCTTGTAGAAGTATACACTAGGAATTATATTATGATCCATCATTTTTCAATGATTTGGGCCATAATGTAATGCATAAACTAAAAAGAAAGAAATGTAGTTTACATAGTTTGCAACGGATGCTACGGATGAGTCAGTAGCTCGCCAATTCCTTGAGGATTTCAATTTGGGTTATGGGGAGCAGATGTCTCTCCCAAGAACACTTGTCCTCTCAGATTATTAACTGGTTGCGTCGGCAATTGGCCACTTTCTCTCTTTGCCACCTACGAAGCTAGTTGACTAATTTGGCTTTCTAGTTTCATAATTGACTCTGTGTGTGAGTGAAGCACTTGAGAGAATTGAGCGAGTTGATGTAAATCCTTTGAATGCTGATGCGACTGTTGCTGTAAATCCCAGAGGAGTTGAACAACTGTGGCATCAGGTATATTACTCAGTGGTTCAAATTGGGGTTGCGTTGTAGGCAGTTGACATCTCTGATGGAAAACATGGGTCTGGGGAAACCGGGGTTGCGCAACCGATGGTGCTAGTTGTGCTCCTTCTGTGGAACCATAGTTAAACCCAAGGTGCTTGCTCCACGCTAGATTATACGTGTTCCCAAAATCTCCTCTCTGAAAGGCCATTACTTGTTTATTTTCCACCACCTCTTGGTATGATGGCACTGCTGGATTTTCAGTATAAGTGTGAGACTAGAAGTTAGAACAGTTTGCTAGGGGTCTATCTGTAGTGCTAGGTTTGGCAGCCATTAATGTTGCAATTTGTTGTTCAAGAGCCAAAACCTTCACACTCATATCATCCTCTTTCATTACTTTATCTTTACTGATATCGTAAAGTCCATCCCTCATGAACGGGGTGTAACGAGTGATATCTGGATTAGATCTAAGCAAGGCATGTTTTTGCGTTTAGTTATCGGCCAGTTTCTCGAATAAGTTCCAAGACTGCTGGCCATTTTGAACCATAAAGGTTCCTCCACTTACGGCATCGACTGTAGGTCTTTCATGCACTGCCAACTTTCATGAAATAACTCTCCAGGCTGTTGCCTAAAGTCTTGAATTACTTGGCGAATCTGGCTAGTTCTACCAATTGGGAAGTACTCATTTAAGAATTTAGATTGAAGTTCATCCCAAGTGGTTATACTCCTAGTAGGCAGTGAGGTTAGCCATGCTTTCGCTCTGTCTTTGAGAGAAAAAGGGAACATCCATAGCTTGACTGATTCCTCATTAGCCGCCGATAGTTGTAACATCATACAGAGTTTTATAATATCCCTTAAATATTGATAGGGATCTTCTCTATCAAGCCCATGAAAAGTAGGTACAACTTGAAGTGTATTGAGCTTGACTTCATAATTTTGTTCGGCTGCAACCTCTGGTATAACTATACAGGAGGGTGCAGTCAGTGCAACCGGGCTGAAGTATGCTTGGATAGAGCGGTCGTCAACCATGGTTAAGGATTCTCTCTTAGAAGGTTAGTTTGATGCTAATGTGAGCAGGAGAGTTCTTTCAATTTTCAGATCACACTCAAAGAAGTCTAAACTTCGAGATCGAGTGTGATGCATACACAAATTTTTTTTTTTTTTTTGTGTTTTTAGTTTTATTTGATTTTTATTTTAGAAAGCAGGGAGAGAAATAAATATGAGCCTCTATCTTCTCTGATCAGGGGAAGTTGAAACCTTGATTCGCTACTCCGAATAAACCTGCAAAATCTTTAAGAAGTGATCAAGAAAATAAAAATATAAAGAAAAATAAAAAAAGAAAGATAAATACTTGTTTTCTAAAAACTAATATAAAAGAAAAATCCGCTTCCCCAGCAGCGACTCTAAAAACTTGTTCGACTCTTATATGTGTCTAATTAAGTCTTAACCTATTGCAAGCACACAATGAAAATTGTAGAGCTAGTATAGGTTCGTTCCCACGAGAGAGTGTTTTATCTTTATATCAATTTTATGTAGAAAACTTATATTTATCTTCAAGGTTCTAAATTACTTGAGAAATATGAATAAATGAATGGTTTCTTAAACTAATTTGCAGGAAATAAATCTAAATCCTTCTCTTTCTAGATTATGGTCGTCAATCACAATCCTTCAAGCCTCGAATATTTATGAAATTAAAATACCGTTACAGTATATATCAAGTTTCCTAGAATTGGTCGTCAATCAAAACTAGAATCCTATCAATACAGATTTAATCTAATCAACAATCTACCATAAATTTGGGGTCAATCAAACACTAAAAAATTGAAGATAGAAAATAAAAACCATTACACTAATCTATAAATCTCAACCAGAGTCATCAATTGAAATTAAAATTTGAAGATGTCTACAAAGCAGTAAATTGCATAAAATATATCTAAACTAGAAAGCAAAGTAAAATATATCTTTCACCCCTCAGCCATAGGCGTCAATTGCTTATGAGAAACTATAGATATCTACACTAATCTTCCAGCTCTTAATCCCAGTCATCAATTGTGATCGAGGAACCTTGGACATCTAAACTACTCTAAACTAAATTGATCAGAAGAAAACTCAACCTCAGTTGTCAATTGATGATGAGAATTCCTTCGATGAAGAACTCTTATGCCGAGCCCTCTTATTTATAGATCATAAGGGGTCAGTTTACATTGATCTAATTCTAATAAAAGAAACTACTAAAAACAAAAGTATCCTAATATAATTCTAATTCCTAATTTTATCTTCCTTTCTTTGGATAGTTGATGCGCTCTAAAATTTCTCCTTAATTTCAAAAACAGAGTCCTTCTAAGAGTCTTCTTCTCAATCTTCTTAGATCCTTGATCTACCAGTCTTGTAACTCAAGAATTTTTCTAAGTATATTTATGGCGGTGTAAATTCATGTGATCACCAGCAATAATATGCTTCCATTATGTAAAATCATAAGTCACGATTTTCCATTCTCTTTACAGCTTATTCTCAGTGGATGATTCTCTATTATGAACAATCGTATTCTCTTTGTATCATTTTCCTCTGGAATGTTCTTTGATGAATCGTAAATTACGATTTCTTTCTTTCTCTTTTACTACGTTCCATCGTCTTTTATGATTTTTGGCTCTCAAGCATATGTCGAATCGTCTTTCACGCTCAACCATCTTTCATACTGCTGTTTGAGTTCATTTTGACGAAGATTAACACTTTGGTGCTCTTTTACTATTTTTTCTTAATATCTGCACATCATTAACTTATTAGTAGCAAACTGAGGTCTAGCATCACTAAGTTAAGGGTGATAAATTGGTAAATTATGTCACTGATCATGCGCCGTATAGGAAGCGCAATCACCTCCTTTCTTGAAGCGTAAGGCTTCGAAGAACCTGGTCTTTTTTATTGTCAACTTAAACGCCCTATGTGTTAGCATCTTCCATTCCATGATGGAGCGTTAACGCTTCGATAGCGCCAGGTGAAGAAGTGTTTATTCATCTTATACAAAGCACAAACGCTTTGTACCGAGGCATAGGTACGAGTAGTGCAACTGATCTCCCCAAAGAGGCACCTTAAATAGTCATTTCTAATTGTAATGATAACCATTGAAAACCACGATGACAAGCATTGCCTCCCATTTAATATTTTGATGATGGTAATAAATGATATTACGTCATATGTCGCTTCTTGTCATTTGCTACGCATTGTTCGAAGCGCTACGCTTCTTGATAATCGCGATAGCGCACCGTATAGTAAGAGCAATTACCTCATTCATTGAATCGTAAGCGCTTCATAGAAGGAGGTCTTTTCAAATGTCTTTTTGAATGTAATCATCCCCAAATCATGATGTCAGGAATTTACCCCCTTTGCCACGCCACGCTTTGCCATTATGATTCTGTTAGTTGTAACTATGGTGAAAGCGGGGTTAAATGAGGAAAAGATGGGAATGTCGCATCAAGGTAAAAGGTGCTACGTGTCGAGCTCCTATCAATAGGTGCAGAGATATCTCTACACCCGAACGCATATATGCATAGAGATATCTCTGCACCTATTGATAGGAGCTCGATACGTAGCGCCTTTTTCCCGGATGTGACATTCCCACCTTTTCCTAATTTAACCCTGCTTTAACTTTAGTTACAACTGACAGAATCAGAAAGGAAAAGCATGGGGAGGCGAAGGGGATACGTTCCTGACATCGTTATTTGGGGATGATTACATTCAAAAGACATTCGAAAAGACCACCTCTACGAAGTGCTTGCGCTTCTACGTATGAGGCGAATGCTCTTATTATACAATGCACTATTGCGATTATCAAGAGGCGTAGCGCTTCGAATAACACCCAGTAAATGACAGGAAGTGACGTATGACGTAATATTATTTATTACCATCGTGAGAACATTAAACGGGAAGCGGCGCATGACATCATGGTTTTCAATGGTTATCATTACAATTAGAAATGACTATTTAAGGTGCCTCTTCGAGGAGATCGGTTGCGCTACTTGAGCTTACGCCTCGGTAAGAAATGTTTGCACTTTGTATAAGACGAACAAACACTTCTTCACCTGGCGCTATCGAAGCGTTAGCGCTACATCATGGAATGGAAGACACTAACACGTAGCACATTTAATTTGACATTTGAAAAGACCATGTTCATCGAAGTGCTCACGCTTCAAGAAAGGAGGAGATTGCGCTTCCTATATGGTGCGCTATCGTGAATATAAAGAAGAGTAGCGCTCCGAGCTGCACCCAGCAAATAACAGGATGTGACGTAAGACCTAATATCATTTATTACCTGTTAGGATATTTTTTTGTGCTTGCTACTACCTTTATTGGAGATAGTGATAAGAATGGGGTTAGTGAAAATGAATCAAAGGTGGATTGAAAACTACAGAGCAGCAAGCCTAAAAATACACAGTCCTGTAAGATACAGGGCCTGTTGTAGCAAGTTTAATAAGTAAGAGTTTGTCCCATAGGGAAAGTTGATCTAAAGCTCCAAGGGGCTATCTTTAGTAGGCTCTCCAGATTTGGCTACAGATCTGGCAATCCTAAATGAAAGGGGATTTAAGGTCACTATAGTCTAAATCCTAAGGTAACTTATTGTCTAAACTATAGAAAGGGTTGAGAAGAGTAATGGAATGTGAGAAAATAAATATAAAAGGGTGAGAAGTATGTTATTAGGTACAGATCTGATGGGTCTTATAACTCAGACTCAGATCTGCTGCTATAGAAATCCTGTCCAATGACTACATTATCACCAAAGAGGAGAAAGGATCTAACTCACTCCTGTGCCATGATCCAATCCCTTATGGCTATAACCTGTCCACTTAAATGGTCACAGACTATCCAATAGGGAAACCACAATCCAGAGATGGGTCAGAACAAGTTTATCATTGTAAGCACTACTTCATCTAGGTGTTAGGTCATTTTTTTGTGCTTGCTACTGACTTTATTGAAGACAGTGATAAGAATTGAGTGAATGAAAATGAATGAAAGGTAGGATGAAATTACGGGATAGCAAGCCTAAAATATGCACAGTCCTGCAAGATATAGGGCCTGTTGTAGCAAGTTTTGATAAGTAAGAGTTTGTCCCACACGGAAAGTTGATCTAAAGCTCCAAGGAAGCTATCTTTAGTAGGCTCTCCAGATCTGACTACAGATATGGCAATCCTTAATGGAAGGGGATTTAGGGTCTATAATCTAAATTCTAAGGTGTCCTAATGTCTAAACTATAGAAAGGGTTGAGAAAATGGATGGAGTGTGAGAAAATAAATATAAGAGGGTGAGAAGTATGTTATTAGGTACAGATCTGATGGGGTTTTGTAACTCAGACTCAGATCTGTTGCTATAGAAATCCTGTCCAATGGTTATATTATCACCAAAGAGGAGAAAGAATCCAACTCATCCCTGTGCCATGATCCAATCCCTTATGGCTATAAACTGTCCACTTTAATGGTCACAGACTATCTAATAGGGGAACCACTATCCATAGATGGGTCAGAACAAGTTTACCATTGTAGGCACTACTTCATCCAGGCTACAAGCTCAAGAATCCATAGGAACCTCATCCTCTAATGTTTTGCATGTGGGGCTAGGCCTAAAAAGTGCACAAGCCTGGACACACAGGACTAGCAAGAGTTTGAGTACTAGCTTTTTAGCATGGCTATTCACTGCTTTAGAAAGACTGCAGTGATCCAGTCACAAGCCTACAATCTCTATAGCCAAATCTGATCTGTAATCTGATGGCGGATCTATACAAATATAGGGGAGTCTGTCACTGCACAATCTCTCACAAGGCTACAAGCACAAGCACAGAGAAGAAGAATCTATCTTAGTTCTGTGGATTGGCCTCACCCTAGGGCTATAATCTGTCCACTTGAATGGTCACAGACTATCCACAGAAGCTATCCTCCTCACAAAGGTCTAAGATAGAACAAGAACATTGCTGCCGCCACCATGTTCACAAGGCTACCAGCGCAAGCTCTCATGGGAATTCAGATTTAGTGGATCCTGTGGTGGGGGAAGGCCTGCAATGTGCCTAACCTGGACACACAGGTCACTTAGATCTAAATAAAATCTTAAAAACAATCCTCCATTACTTACAAAACAACTTAGCAATGGAGGATCTCAAGGAAGCAGCATTGTACAACACAACTCACAATAAAAACAACATCCCATACATGTAACAGATCCTATTAGAAAAACTCCATTAAAATCTATACCAAATAATCATGCAAAAGACATAGCCAGCAAGTGCTGGACTATGAAGAGAAAAAGGAAAAAGAGACTACCTAGAGCCTAACCTTAGCCTACTAAAATTTTCAGCTTAATCGAGAAGACAAAGTCTGAAAAAGTTTAAGTCTGAAGTCCGTTCAAAAAAGGTAAGTCCTTAAACCTAAGCTAGGCTTAGGCTTATATAGCAGTCGGTTGTGTGTGAATTAGGGTTAGGAAAACCCTAATTTCATCTTTTCAATTGCGGCCCATTCTTATCCCTTGGATGCCTCGGGGCGTGTGCACGGAGATTGGAGCATTAGAGTGTGTGCCCTAGTTACTGGAAGTTCCCAGATTACCCCTGCAGAAGTGGGGAGAAGTTAAGAATCTGATCCTCACTGAGTAGAGAAGATTTGTAGATCTTTCCACGTGGTAGAGTTGGCGTCGCGGGGTTGAATTGACTTGATGCTCATGCAGTCGCGGGATTGACATTTTGGTCATCGCCGGATACTAATGGTTGTCGTGAGATTATTCTTTCAGCTTTGAATGGCGCGGGAATTGCTCACGCAGTTCATCCCTTGGTGAATCTCGAGACGAATCTTCGCGAAGAAGCAGTGTTCATCAGCCTATGGATCGCACGAGCATTTCCTTGGAGGTTTGTATCCCGCGGCCACTGCGCGATAACTGTGTGCGGGAGTGCCTGGAGCTCTCTCACTTCAGTGAATCACGTGACAATTGAAGACTCCTTTCTTGAGTTGCGCGAGACTGTGTGAGCGCTTAAGACTGAGCCTCGCTAGGACCTCACGAAGTCTGCTTTTCAATTCTTTCTGGCACCAAACTGCACGAGAATGGCACGAAGACTGTGCAACCTGTTTGTGTGCTGTCTTCAGAAGCCCGCAACAACTGCGCGAAGGCATTATCTCTGGTTTGTTTCTGCTTTGATGTGCCTGTGCAGCAACCAACTCTCTATCTGGGTTCATCCATCATTCTGCTGAGGTAGTTCTGGGGCAATAGTGAGCTTCTTGGCATGGTTATGGGTTTATTTGTAGCTGCTACTTATTACCTACAGAATAGACTCAAAACACATTTATTAAATGATTAAGGGTCTAACAGAGATTAAGTTACGAGGTGAAAAGTGGTACTTTTTAGGTCTTAACACACCCCCAAACCTAATCTTTGCTAGTCCCTTAGCAAAGCTATAATTAAATGCCACTTTTATAAGGATCACAGGTACATTTAGCATATGTACCAAGCCTTTTAAACTCCTAGGTGATCCCTAGTAGAGGAGTGAAGTCTCCTAAGGGTTTTTAGTGAAGACACCCACAAACTTCACCATTAGAATCAGTTAAGTATAGTGCAGATAATGACAACACAAATTCTTATGTGTAAAGCTTCATTCCACACCCAATTTTTTTTTAACACTTCGAGGAAACTGCAGCAATGTTGCAGGCCATTTAAACTTAAAAGTTAACATGTGTTGGTCTGACCACCATTCATTTAACATTAGAATTTCAATGTATAAAAATTAGTACCTGGTTTGCCTTTAATTCAAAATTCAGCTTGGATTCAACCCCAATGAGGTTAAAATTTAGACCCAATTCTTACTAGGGCTATCTCTCAATCATTATCAATCTGAGGGTGTTCACATTCACATCAGCTCAAGAGTAGTTACAGACCCCAAATGGGCCTGCAAGCATGAGCATAGGCAAAGCTTCTAATTTCTGAAATCTTCAAGAATTTTTACCATAGATTGGACACTCCTCATCTCCACATGACAACTCATTTAACTTTGGATCCACAAGGTCTTTTTGAATGGGTTGTAATGTGGCTTATGGCTGAGGGGTGTAAAGAATAAAGGGGTAAAAAGGGAGACCAAATTAAGAAATCAACAAGGTAAGGAGTGGTTCATGACTTCACAACCTTCATTTCAGCAAAAACTTCATCTTTCTTTTTATGTTTCATACTCAAAGTGGCCAGCTTCTCCTCTTCTTTTCAATTTTTAGATGATGTTGTCCTCTAGACTTCTCTTTCTTTTTCTCTTTTTAGTTCTTTATTCATTCTTTTGATGAAATGCCACACAACTGCCTTTGATACACAACTGTTCACAAGTTGCTTTTCTTTCGCTTCCATAAAATTTTAGACCCTTCTCAGTATCTTTACCACCTTCTTCTTTACCTTCTGAATTCTCAGAGTGAGGATAAGGTTGACTTAGGTCATGAGGTTAAGGTGCAAGTGTTCTAGTGTTTGTGAAGGAAAATTATGATTTTAAGGCTCAACTAGTGTATGCAAAAGGGCAGATTTTTAAAATGTTAGATTTTTAGGCTCAAACTGTCCAAATGAGGGCCTTGGATCATTTCCTTAGTCTCATGAGTGCTGTCAATTAGTTTTGATTTGGAGGTGCACAACTTCTAGTGAAAACGTCCTAATTCAATTAGTCTTTAGAGCAAAAATAATGCCAAAAACACTCTTCAAAAGAAAATGCTGGGCCCAAATCTCACTATGTATGGTCATCAAATTTAACCCATGGGGTGCATTTTCATCTGTTTCTCTCCTCTTAGGTTTACTGAGTACTAACTGACAAAAATTTCTAATATTAGCTTCATGGTGGTGTTAAGAATTTTTAACTTTTTATGTTTCAAAAATTCTACCAAAATATTTAAATTTTTTATAATTTTCCTCATTGTATCAAGTTAAGTGGAAATTAACTTTATTCATCCCAATTTTTTTTTTGCCACCATTACTGCACTAAAATTAACTATTCTATTGGCAGACCTATACTGCCACACCCCCAAACCTATGAGGAGCAGTGTCCCCACTGGTTCAAAGGTGAGAAAATGCAATAGATTCCAGGCAAAGAAACAAAAATAAACACATAAGAAAGCAGAGAAACAGAAAATACTAACTGAATAGTATAGAACTAAAAGAGACTTTCATTAAAATAAAAAGAAAAGATTACAAAAAGATGGAAAAAGAAAAAAAAAACAAAATGGTGGGGGAAGGGGTCAAGGGAGAGTCGAGGGGGGGGTTTTGAGGAAGATGGTGGAGGAGATGTAGGTGGATCCAGTTTTTTCTTCTTCTTCTCTCTCTTCTCCTTCGTCCTTTTTTTCTTTTCCTCCTTGGCTAGGATCCGCTGGACCTCAGCAAACTCATCCCAGAGAAATTGCAAGGGGTCCGGCTCCTTTGGCGGTGGGGGATCCTCCTAGATGGGGTAGAATTTGATGGGGAACTCGAAGGGTTTGTCATTCGCCATGGGTGTGAGGAGGTATGGACCGCTAGGGTTAGAATAAGAGGGATGAAATGAAGAGGAACTGAGGGCCGATTTAAAAGAGTTGGACTGTGGAACATGAATCGATGGATTTAAAATCATGCCCCTTTCCAAGCTTGGGAATAAATGATGATTGTGTGGGAAATGAAGAAACACACAACTGATTCTGGGAAAAGAGGATGAGTAGTAAATGAGTGGCTAAATTTAACTTGTGCAATAAAGGGGATCCAGTTGGTCGCACAGCTGCACAGAGGTAGGTGTGGAGGTTTGTTTGGCCCGTGGTAAGGAATTCGCGAGGAGTTCAGACAGGGCCCACAAGTAGGAAAAATAAACCACTTGAATCGTATCAATGAAGTCAACCGTCACATTGATTTCTATATGAAATGATCATAAACACCCAAAAGACATCTCCCATGACAAAAAAAACTTAAACACCCACACAGAATAGATCAATAGACAAAAATTTGAAACTTATATTAAATAGACAAACATGTACAATGGCAATTACAGTTACTAAAAAAAAACTAATCTAAAATTGATGGTCTAATATGAACCCGAATTTGTGTAGAAATCCCAGCCCATCTTTTTAGCATGTGCCCTAAGGGCAGTTCTGTCCTTATTCTTCTTTTCCTCCCTTTCCTTTTTCCTTTTGGCTGATGTTTTCTTTACAGTTGGAGCTTTAGGTGCCCTCACCCTTACTTTTGGTTGCTTGGGTGCTTTTGGTTCCGTGGGTTCTTGAGGGGCTTTTCCTTTGTGCTTAGCAGGGGGGTGGCAGGGGATTTTCCTTTTCCTTTGGCTTTGGCTTCCTCAGTGGGGACTACTAGGGATTTTCCTCTTTCTTAGTACTCAGGCTAGCTAGGGGAATGTGCCTCCTCAGACTGGGCAGCTGGCTCTTTGCCAATTTTTAAAGGGGTAGCTTTGGGAGTATTCCTCCTAGCAATGACTTTCCTCTACTTAGGATAAGTTTGCTCTCATGGAGGTGCAACAGAGGGTTTAGGAGGTGGAGGCTGCTCTGGAGGAGGTGATGGAGGAGGGGCAGCTGGGGCCTTTCCTTTTTCTTTCTGAGTCTTTGGTTGTGTCTCCTCAGACCGGGTAGCTGGAGATGGAGTAGCTTTAGGCTCTGGGTCGGACATTTGAATAGAGATTGGGGTGGGCTGCAGAGGAACATTTCTGGCAGCAGCCAATGTAAATTCCAATGAGGCAATCTGAATTTGGTGTTTGAGGAGGTCAGTCTCATGGATATCTTTTTGGATGCTAAAGATCTCTTGGGCATTTTTGAGCCTCTTTTCAAACATTCTGGCCCGCGCCTTCTCTATAGCAGCATTTGCTTTCTCCAACTCCAAATTCAACATGTTGTAAATTTGTAGCCTTGGTCTTCTGATAGTCCTCCAGGATATTTTTCCACCCTAAGGAGATGCCCAGAAGTTTCTTTCTGTGGGCCTCCTTCATTTCATCGATCTGCTCCAGCAGGGGAGTCTCAATAGATTAGCGAAGCTTGGCCATGTCCCTCAGGACATCCTTCCTAAGATAAGCATTATCCCTCATGTGATGGAGGATGGTGAGGTAGGAAGGGCTGTAAAAATGATGTTTTGATGCGATGGGCAGATAGGAAGTGGAAGGAGCAAACTGTGATTGGTCCTGGGGGGAGAAAGGGGGGTAACAGGGGGTAGGTCTATTTGTGGGGGAAGGGGATAAGTTAGGGTCGATCTGTGTCTTTTGTAAGTAAGTTAGAGGTGGTAGGATAAGAGGTGGGAAGGAGGGTATAGGGAGAAATGAGAATGGGGTAGGCTCAGTAGGAGTAGGGGGTGATGGGAGAGGAAAAATGGGAATGGTGAAAGGTATAAAAGGGAATGGGAGGGTAAAAGGTAATGTTGATAGTGGGGGGGGTTTTGAGTCAGGAGGGAAGTCGGTTTGGGTTTCTTTGTCAGTGGACAGGACCAGGGGGATTGTAGTGGGTGGTTGAGGGATGGGTGGGTTGGTTAAGGTGTGTAGAGTGGATTGGATGGAGGTGAGTTCAGTCTGCATCTGGTCCTGTTTTTAGGTATTGGTGGATAAATGGGATTGGATGTCTTGGATAAAGGATAGGATGAGGGTTAGTATGTCAGGGCTGGGAGGTTGGGTTAGTGAAGAAGAGGGTACTAGTTGGAAAGGTGAGGAAGGCGCATGGTGGAAAGTGGAAGGAGGGGAAGAGTGGGGTTCTGAGGAGTGAGGCTGTGAGGTAGTTGGGGAGTCTGGGAGAGGGGTGTAGTAGGTAGGCATTATTTCAAGGAAGGTAGACAGAAAGGCTTGGAAACCTAGGGATGTGTTAAGGGTTAAGTCAATGTCTGTGAGGGGGGATGTAGTACGTATGGCTGGGGTGGTGATTTCTTCAAGGTGTGGTGTGTCAATGGGGATAGAAGGGATTGAGGGTGGTGTCTGGGAAATGGTTGGAAGTGTCTTAGTGGTCTTTCATTTTTTGTAGGAAACGAGTGGAGGGCTTGCAGGTTTATGTGTAGCTGATGGGAGAATTGTGGTTGTGTACTGAGGTAAGGTAGGGGATGGGGAGTCCTCCCAGGTACCAAGCACAGGTGAAGGGGGAGTGGGCATGGAGAATGGAAATAGAGGGGGGTGAGAGAAGGATGCAAGAGGGGTAGTGGATGCAGGAGTATAAGGTGGAGGTGGAATGGGTGCTGCTACAGCGATATTACTGATAGGCTCTGGGGGCACCTCCTTGGTAGCAGGGGTAGACCCTGATCTGGTTACCTCTTCTGCTTGCTTGGGCAGGGCTTGAGCCTCAGCTTTCTTCTTCTTCTGGGCCTCCATCAAGCTCCTGCTGATTCCCCATTGCCTCTTGGCAATGGTAGTAGGGGCAAGGGTGGTGGTCTGCTCAGTCTTTCCTATCTTGTATCCCCCCTTGAGTATCAGCAAAGTAATGATCCTAGCATAAGGGAGTGTGTGAGGCTTCTTGTTTGTCCCTATCTTCTCCACTATGTCTTTCATTGCCTCAAAAATTAGTCAGGCTGCATGGAAGCCATGGCCCATGTGGAAGGAGTAGACAGCATCCGCAATGGGGGTTCTCTTCTCCTGCTGATGTCCTGAGCAATATATATTCTTTCGCTGGACTTGATCAATGAACATGAGTTCAGGTTCTAATTCTCTCCTTCTAATCGACTCCCCTGTGGCTTTTAATCCTCTAGTTAAGGCCCATGCAATTGTATCAATCGATGCACTCAGAGGGGGGCCATATCCACAGCTATAGGGTCTAATGTCACGGATGCCCGGGCTCACTAACGTATCAAAGTCATCAATCAGCATCGGCAAGCACTCTTGTCCATCTTTGTCCTTCTTGACCCTGATGTGCTGATAGAACAATTGCACTAGCCTAGGGTAGGCTAGTGCTAGAATTCCTCTCATTAATGGCATCAGGCCTGCTTTGCTCATAAACTGTACGGCAGGGGCAGATAGAGGTTCCTTCTCAAAAAATGGTAGGATCAAAGGTTGTCTCAGGCTCTAATAAAATTTACATCATGAGCTAAGAAGGAGCAGAGAACTTAGGGGTTGGTTCTGCCGCCTCCTCAACCACTTCCCTTCCCTTTTTGGGTGACTTTGAAGTCTTAGCCTTTTTAGGAGTGGTCTCAGCAAAGTCCTTGTCCTTCGCCTTTCTCTTTTGTACAATTTTTGGAGCAATTTCTAACTTTGTCTTCAAGTATGAGAAATGGAGACTGAGATCTAGGGTTTGGTTTGATTTGACGCATAGGGCACCTCGATATCTCTGAGCAGAGGGCAATGGATGGGGGTGATGCTAGGAATAACTCTGTAGATTTATGAAGTGAATGATAAGTTGTAGGATTGATGCTGGACGAGAGAGGGGGAGAGCGAGAAGCTAGGGTTTCGCAGAGGGAAGAAGGAAGAAAATAATGGAAAAGGAACCAAGCGCGAGATTAAAATACTTATCGCGAAGCTCGGCGCGCTTTGGAACATCTGGTTGCGGGGTTGAAAATTAACCTACCGAAGGTGTTGATTCAATCTAGATTGCGCGACAATCTCTGAGGTTCATTTTGAATCTCGCGACAGACTTAGAATCTCGCTATAGCAAATAAAGTATTTTTGTTGAATTGCGCGAGAGTCTCCCAGTTTACCTTCTGAACCTCATGATAGTCTTGGAATCTCGCGATAACTAATGAATAGCTCGATGTGGATCGCGTGAGAAGTTGTCAGGTACATATGAATCTCGCGATAGTCTTGAATGTTTCCATGTGAACTGCGCGACATTCCTCTAGACTCCCTTTTTAACCTCGCAACAGCCTGAGAATCTCATGAAAGCTAATGAAGTATGCTGTCTGTAGTGCATGAGAGTCGCTCAGGCTTCAATTTGGACCCCGCGACAGCAAGGAATAAAGCAGAGAGCATGTGCTCTCTGTTCTGCCCTTTTTTCATGTTTGCTGTGGTTGGATCCTAGGCATGACCCTCACCATGGCTACCTCTAGACACATGAAAACTCAATCCTACCATCAGGGACAACAAAAATCAACCTCCCACATTAGGCATTCAACATAAGCTATCAATTGAAGAGCAGTAAGAATCAAACCAAGTATCAAAAGTTTAAAATAGATAGGCCCAGATTCAGATGGGACCACTAACAAATCCTAGAGAATATAAACAAAAGAAAGCAAAATAAATCAACCAAAAACTAAGTACATATGATATAGTAATGACACACCTGTGGATCAGTTTGAAGAAGGATCCCCTTGAAAGTGAATGGTGTCCATGAGTTCGACAGGTTTTTCAAAACAAAGCTTAAGCCTCTGACCATTCACTTTCAAGGTTCTCCCAGACTTGGGATCCTTGATTTCCACAGCACCAGATGGGGAAACATGCATGACGATGTAGGGACCTTCCCATCTGGATTTCAATTTGCCAGGAAAAAATTTAAGTTTAGAGTTAAACAGCCAAACCTTATCACCAGCTCTGAAACTCTTTCTCAACAGCCCTTTGTCAAAGAAAGCTTTGGACATTTCGTTGTAGATCCTGGCATTAGCATATGCATCCATCCTTAGCTCTTCTAATTCGGACAGCTGCAGCAACCTGTGATGACCAGCAGAAGTTAGGTCTAAATTTAAATATTTAATGGCCCAATAGGCCCTGTGTTCTAACTCCATTTGGGAGATGACAGGCCTTGCCATAGACCAATCTGAAATGGGACATACTGATGGGAGTCTTATAGGCAGTCCTATAAGCCCACAATGCATCATTAAGCTTGTCAGCTCAATCCTTCCTATCAGTCCTCACAGTCTTCTCAAGGATATGCTTGATCTCCCTATTTGAAATTTCAACTTGCCCACTGGTTTGTGGGTGGTAGGGAGTAGCAATCCTATGGGTGACAGAATATTTCTTGAGCAAGCTCTCAAAATTTCTGTTATAGAAATAGCTCCCCCCATCACTGATAATGGCTCTAAGGGTGCCAAATCTGGAGAAGATATTATGCTTTATAAACTTGAGGACAACCTGATTATCATTAGTTCTTGTGGCAATGGCTTCTACCTATTTGGAAACATAGTCCATTGCCACTAAGATGAAATGAAAACCATTTAAAGGAGGAAAGGGGCCCATAAAGCCAATACCCCATACATCAAACAGTTCTACAACAAGGATGGGCTGTAAAGGCATTGAATTTCGTTTGGACAATCCTCCTAATTTCTGACATCTTTCACAGGTCTTGCAGTGTGTATTAGCATCTCGGAAAAGAGAAGGCCAATAGAACCCACACTCCTATACTTTGTCAGTTGTTTTTCTCCCACTAAAATGACCCCCATAGGCATTTTCATGGCACATGGCCAGAATACTGGGGACATCACTTTCGGGAACACATTTTTGAATGATTTGGTCTGCACAATACTTGTACATGCAAGGTTCCTCTCAGAAAAAGAATTTGACCTATGAGAAAATAGGTCTTTGTCCATTTTTGTGCAATGGGCAGGAATCTTGCCTATAACTACATAATTGACAATATGTGCATACCAAGGAACTAAAGATTAGATGGCAAACAATTGCTCATCCGGGAAGACATCATTTATAGCAAGGTCATCAACACCTTTCTCCAACAAAATTCTGGACAAGTGGTCAGCCACCACAGTTTCTACACCCTTCTTGTCCTTGATTTCGATGTTAAACTCCTGCAACAGGAGTATCCATCTAATCAATTTGGGCTTTGCATCCTTCTTGGACAGTAGGTACTTTAATGCTGAATGGTCAGTGAAGATGACAGTTTTAGACCCAAGTAGGTAAGGTTTAAACTTGTCCACAGCAAAACCCACTGCCAGAAGCTCTTTCTCAGTGGTTGTATAGTTCAGCTGAGCTTCAGCAAGGGATTTACTGAGATATGCAATGACCACAGGCAGCTTATCTTTTCTCTGGCCCAAGACAGCACCTAGTGCCAAGTCAGATGCATCACACATCAACTCAAAGGGCAGGGTATAGTCACGTATTTGGAGTACAGGGTAGAGGTGAGGCAAATTTTCAAAGTTTCAAAAGCTTTAAGACATTCAGCAGAGAAGTCAAAGGGCACATCCTGGCAGAGGAGGTGGAGCAATGGTTTAGCAATTTTGCTGAAGTCTTTGATAAACCTCCTGTAGAATCCAACATGTCCAAGGAAAGATCTGATTTGCTTGACTGTTCTTGGAGGGGACAAATTTGCAATGAGGTCAACTTTGGCCTTGTCTACCTCAATGCCATCTTTAGAGACCACATGGCCCAACACAATTCCTTGTGTTACCATGAAGTGGCTTTTTTCCTAACTTAAGACCAAATTTGTCTCTTCACATCTTTGTAAGACCTGATGGAGGTGTTGTAGACATTGGTCAAAGCTATCCCCATAAACCAAAAAATCATCTATAAAAATTTCCAAAAATTTATCAATCATATTAGAAAAGATGGCATACATACACCTCTGAAAGGTGGCTGGGGCATTACATAGTCCAAAAGGCATCCTTCGGTAAGCAAAGGTGCCAAAAGGACAAGTAAAAGTAGTTTTCTCTTGATCAAGAGGGTGCACAGGGATCTGATTATACCCTGAGTACCCATCAAGAAAATAGTAAAAAGCTTTTCCTGCCAACTTGTCCAAAGTTTGATCAATAAAGGGGAGAGGAAAGTGATCTTTTCTGGTCTTGGAGTTGAGTTTTCGATAATTGATGCAAACTCTCCAGCCAGTGGTCTCTCTGGCTGGTCTCAACCCTCCAGACTCGGTTGTGATCACTGTTATGCCAGATTTCTTAGGTACCACCTAGATTGGTGCCACCCATTCAGAATCAGAGATGGGGTAAATTACCCCAGCATCCAGCAATTTAATGATTTCTTTCTGGACCACTTCCTGCATGTGAGGATTCAGTTTCCTCTGCATTTCCCTAGAGGGTGTTGAGCCCTCCTCTAGATGAATCCTATGCATACAGATCGATGCATCAATCCCTCCTAAATCAGCAATGGTCCAGCCAATTGCTTTCTTGTGGTTCCTCAAAACTGTTAGCAATTCCTCCTCTTGCTTACTGGTAAGAGAAGAGGAGATAATTACTGGAAATTTCTCGTCTTTCTCGAAGAAAGCATATTCCAATGTCTCTTGAAGCTTCTAGAGCTCCAGATCAGGGGCTTGTTGGATGGATGGCAGGATTGGTGTATTGTTGCTTGGAGGAAGGGGCAGCAATGTAGGTTTCCAATTGGAGTGCTGCACTAAGCCCACAGAAGACCTCACTAGGGATATGTCTTCTGGCATTAAAGCTAGGCTTCTTTCCTCCACCATGTTCCAAACTTCAGTTAAATCAGTGATAATGTTGCCCCACTCCAGCAGAGTAGGCAGTTCTTCTTCAACAATTTCTTCTAGTACATCGACTATAAAGCATTCCTCATTGTCCAGCTGAGGGTACTTTACACTGTTGTACACATTAAGCTCAACTTTCAAATGACTGAAAGTGACCTCCATGATCCCAGACCTGCATTAAATGCATGCATTGGCAGTGGCCAAAAATTGTCTGCCTGCATAATGTATTGGGGATGTACTTGTTACATTCATGTCCAAGACAAGGAAGTCTGCAGGGTAGAAGAACTTGTCTACCCCCACTAGGACAACCTCGACCACTCCCATGGGTTTCCTCTCAGACCTATCAGCCGTCAATAGAACAATGGGGGTGGGCTTCAACTCCCCCAAACCTAGGTGCTGATACACACTGTATGGTAGCAGGTTAACACTGGCTCCAAGGTCCAAAAGGGCCCTTCCAATCGTGTGGTCTCCAATAATACTGGGAATAGTGGGTATCCCTGGGTCTTGCAACTTCTCAGGCATTGTCATGGTTAATATAGAATTAACTGTATCAGTCGCAAAGACCTTTTTGGACAAATGGCCTCTGGCCTTCCTTTTCTGAGTACAAAGGTCTTTCAGAAACTTTACATAGGCTGGGACTTGTCGGATTACATCAAGCAGGGATAAATTTATCTTGACCTGCTTAAAGGTCTCCATCATTTCCTCGATCTATGCCTGCCCCTTATCAAAAGGGGCAGGGCCAGTCAAAGCTTGAGGAAATGGCAGCTGAGGTACCACTGATTCCTCAGCTGCAAGCTTATGACTGAACTTTTATTTTTTTCTCTTTTCTATTTTTGTCTCCTACTGAGGCTCAACTATAACCTCTTTATTTTTCCCTTGTTAAAGGGTAGCAGGCAGTTCTTTACTCTGTGTTCTAACCTTATCATTTTCAGTTGACATTTCCTTGGGAATGGCCTCTCCTTGTTCCATTCCCACCTGGTTGTCTACCAACTTGCCAGACCTTAGGGCTGTGATGGCATTGGCCCCCTCAAAATTTGAGGAGCCTTCTCCAATTGAATACTGACCCTTAGGGTTAGCTATTGACTGGCTTGGCAACCTTCCCTCTTCTCTTTTAGCCAAGGCATTGGCTATTTGGCCAAGCTGCTCTTCTATTTTCTTAATGCTTTGACTGTGAGAAGTCACAGTCTGATTTAAGGGTCCAAGGCTTTGCAATTAGGCCAAAACCTGGTCCTCAAAAGAAGCACTTCGGGGCTGAGGTGGGGGAACAATCAATTGATTTTGTTGTTGGGGCTGCTGTTGCTGCTGGAAATTCGACCTTGGGGCATAACCTTGGTTGAACTACTGCTGTGGCCTTTGAGGTAAGGCCAACATCTGTTGTGGCTGCATATAATTGTCTTACCTCCACCTCAAATTTGGGTGGTCTCTCCATTGGTAACCAGCATTTTGGTGCTGGTATCCATATGGTTGTTTATTGTAGCCACCAAATTGTTGTTGTCCAAAAGATTAGGCAGCAGCAGCCTGTTCCATTACGTACTCAGGGTATTGCCCCGCAGATGGGCACTCTTCTACTGCGTGTTATGGAGATTGGCATATCAGACATGCCTCCATCACTTGTGCAACCATTCTGGGTTGCACCACAGTCATAAGTTTATCAAATCTTTCAGTAAGATTGTCCATCTGCATTCTCCGGTCATCATTTTCCCTAACTTCATATATCTTTCCTTTAGAAGTCTCAGCAAGCCCCAACTTAGGAGAAGGCTCTTGAACAGTTCTAGATGAGGACATCTTCTGGAAAGCATTTTCACTTATGACCTCGAATAAGTCCCATGCCTCATCAACTATTTTATGCATGTACGTTCCACCACAAGAGGCATTTATCATGTCTCTGCTCTTCTGATCAGTCCCATTGTAGAAGCTCTGGACAAGCTGCCAATCAGGGATCTTGTGGTGGGGACATTATTTTAGCATTTCCTTAAATCTGTCCTAGGCTTGGTTAAAATCTTCAGTTGGGGATTGGGAAAAAGCAAGTATGCTTTTCCTCAACTAGCTGGTTTTGGTCTCGGGGAAAAATTTAGACAGAAATTTTATTTGGAGGACTTTTCAGGAAGTGATGCTGTTGTTTGGGAGAGTAGATAACCAGGTCATGGCCCTGTCCTTTAAAGAAAAAGGAAAGAGCTTTAACCTAGTGGCTTCTGGTCCCAAACCAGTAATGGAGAATGTCGTGCACAGGGCCAAGAACTGGTCAATGTGCTTGTAAGGGTCTTCCTTGCTAAGCCCATGGAAAGAGGGAAGCATTCAGAAGATGGAAGTTTTGATCTCATAATTACCCTGAACATCTGGGAATTGAAAGCTGAATGGAGAATTGTAATCATCCGGAGCATTCAATTCCTTCAATGTTCTAGGTTGCTCTTCACCCATCACTGCTATCTCAATTTCAATAGGGGGCTCGACTGTGGTGTGTCTGTGCCTTCTCGGTCTTCTACCCCTTTCTATCTCAAGGTTAGCAGGCTCTAATGTAGGACTAAGGGATCTCCTTCCTAACATGCACACACACCAACATCAGGGAAGACTATTCGCATGCACATTGTATTAAAAAAAAAATGCAACTATCCTAATCAACTACTATGGAATCTTTAAAGGATAAATAAACTGAGGTTTTGAAGGTTAGAGAAATGCAAATAGAGGTAGCTAGACTCCAGTGCAATTCTAATCTCCTTCTCTGCTACGGTCCAGATCTGTAAGAAAAATTCTAAAAGTAAATCAGCAGTATCAATTATTCATAAGTACAGCTACCAAAGAATAAAAAAATAAAATCTAGAGTCTACTATTAGATCAACGTCCCCGGCAAGGCGCCAAAAACTTGTTAGGTCATTTTTTTGTGCTTGCTACTGACTTTATTGAAGACAGTGATAAGAATGGAGTGAATGAAAATGAATGATAGGTGGGATGAAATTATCGGATAGCAAGCCTAAAATATGCACAGTCCTGCAAGATATAGGGCCTGTTATAGCAAGTTTTGATAAGTAAGAGTTTATCCCACAGGGAAAGTTGATCTAAAGCTCCAAGGGAGCTATCTTTAGTAGGCTCTCCAGATTTGACTATAGATCTGACAATCCTTAATGGAAGGAGATTTAGGGTCACTAAAATCTAAATTCTAAGGTGTCCTAATGTCTAAACTATAGAAAGGGTTGAGAAAATGGATGGAGTGTGAGAAAATAAATATAAGAGGGTGAGAAGTATGTTATTAGGTATAGATCTGATAGGGTCTTATAACTCAGACTCAGATCTGTTGCTATAGAAATCTTGTCCAATGGCTACATTATCACCAAAGAGGAGAAAGAATCCAACTCATCCCTGTGCCATGATCCAATCCCTTATGGCTATAACCTGTCCACTTTAATGGTCACAGACTATCTAATAGGGGAACCATTATCCATAGATGGGTCAGAACAAGTTTACCATTGTAGGCTCTACTTCATCCAGGCTACAAGCTCCAGAATCCATAGGAACCTCATCCTCTAAAGTTTTGCATGTGGGGCTAGGCCTACAAAGTGCATGAGACTGGACACACAGGACCAGCAAGAGTTTGAGTACTAGCTTTTTAGCATGGTTATTCACTGCTTTAGAAAGACTGCAGTGATCCAGTCATAAGCCTATAATCTCTATAGCCAAATCTGATCTGCAATTTGATGGCGAATCTATACAAATATAGGGGAGTCTGTCACTTCACAATCTCTCACAAGGCTACAAGTACAAGCGCAGAGAAGAAGAATCTATCTTAGTTCTGTGGATTGGCCTCACCCTAGGGCTATAATCTGTCCACTTGAATGGTCACAGACTATCCATAGAAGCTATCCTCCTCACAAAGGTCTAAGACAGAACAAGAACATTGCTGCTGCCACCATGTTCACAAGGATATCAGCACAAGCTTTCATGGGAATTCAAATTTTGTGGATCCTGTGGTGGGAGAAGGCCTGCAATGTGCCTAACCTAGACACATAGGTCACTTGGATCTAAATAAAACTTTAAAAACAATCCTCCATTCCTTACAAAACAACTTAGCGATGGAGGATCTCAAGGCAGCAGCTTTGTATAACATAACTCACAACAAAAACAACATCCCATACATGTAACATATCCTATTACAAAAACTCCCTTCAAATCTATACCAAATTATCATACAAAAGCCATAGCCAGCAAGTGCTGGACTATAAAGAAAAAAAGGAAAAAGTGACTACCTAGAACCTAACCTTAGCCTACTAAAATTTTCAGCTTAATCGAGAAGACGAAGTCTGAAAAAGTCTAAGTCTGAAGTCCGTCCAAAAAAATTATGTCCTTAAACCTAAGCTAGGCTTAGGCTTATATAGCAGTCGACTGTGTGTGAATTAGGGTTAGGAAAACCCTAATTTCATCTTTTCAATTACGGCCCATTCTTGTCCCTTGGATGCCTCGGGGCGTGTGCACAGAGATTAAAGCATTAGAGTGCGTGCCCTAGTTACTGGAAGTTCTTAGATTACCCCTGCAGAAGTGGGGAGAAGTTAAGAATCCGATCCTCGCTGAGTGGAGAAGATTTGCAGATCTTTCCACATGGTAGAGTTAGCGTCGCGGGGTTGAATTTACTTGAAGCTCATGCAGTCACGGGATTGACATTTTAGTCATCGCTGGATACTAATGGCTGTCGCGAGATTGTTCTTTCAGCATTGAATGGCATGAGAATTGCTCGCGCGGTTCGTCCCTTGGTGAATCTCGGGACAAATCTTCATGAAGAAGCAATGTTCATGAACCTATGGATCACGCGAGTATTTCCTTGGAGGTTTGTATCTCGCGGCCATTGTGCGATAACTGCGCGCGGGAGTGCCTAGAGCTCTCTCACTTCAGTGAATCACGCGACGATTGAAGACTCCTTTCTTGAGCTGCGTGAGACTGTTGAGCACTTAAGATTGAACCTCGCGAGGACCTCACAAAGTCTGCTTTTCAATTCTTTCTGGCGTTAAACCGTGTGAGAACAACGGGAAGACTGCGCAACCAGTTTGTATCCTATCTTCAGAAGCTTGCGACAACTGCGTGAAGACATTATCTCTGGTTTGTTTCTGCTTTGATGTGCCTGTGCAACAGCCAACTCTCTGTCTGGGTTCATCCTTCATTCTGCTGAGGTAGTTCTGGGGCAACAGTGAGCTTCTTGACATGGTTAGGGGTTTATTTGCAGCTGCTACTTATTACCTTCAGAATAGACTCAAAACATATTTATTAAATGATTAAGGGTCTAATAGAGATTAAGTTAAGGGGTGAAAAGTGGTACTTTTCAGGTCTTAACACCAGGCTACAAGCTCAAGAATCCATAGGAATCTCAACCTCTAAAGTTCTGTGTGTGGGGCTAGGCATACAGCGTGCACTAGCCTAGACACCGCACCAGTAAGAGTTTGAGTACTAGCTTTTAAGCTTGGTTGTTCACTGCCTTAGAAAGATGGCAGTGATCTAGTCACAAGCCTACAATCTCTACAGCCAAACCAGATCTGCCATCTGATGGTGGGTCTATACAAATACAGGGGAGTCTGTCTCTGCACAATCTCTCACAAGGCTATAAGCACATGTAAAGAGAAGAAGAATCTGTCTTAGATCTGTGGATTGGCCTCACCCTAGGGCTATATTCTGTCTACTTGAATGGTCACAGACTATCCACAGAGGATATCCTCCTCACAGAGGTCTAAAATAGAACTAGAACATTGCTGCCGCCACTATGTTCACAAGACTATCAGCTCAAGCTCCCATGGGGATTCAGATTTAGTGGGTCCTGTGGTAGGGCTAGGCCTGCAATGTGCCTAACCTGGACACACAGGTAACTTGGATCTAAGTAAAACCTTAAAGACAATCATCCATTGCTTACAATACAACTTAGCAATGGAGGATCTCAAGGCAACAGCCTTGCAGAGAACAACTAACAAACACCAATCCCATACATGCAATAGATCCTATTACAAAACTCCATTAAAACTATACCAAATAATCATACAAAGGCATAGCCAGTAAGTGCTGGACTATGGAGAGAAGAAAAAAGGAAAAAGAAAACTCCTAAACCCTAACCTTAGCCTACTGTAATTCTACAGCCGATTTCAAGAAGGAGTACAGAAGTCAAGTCCAAAAGTTCCTAAACCTTAGCTAGGCTTAGGCTTATATAGCAGTCGGCTCTCTGTGAATTAGGGTTAGGAAAACCCTAATTTCATTAATGCAATTGCAGTCCATTCTTGTCCCTTTGATGCCTCGGGGCGTGTGCACGGAGATTGGAGCATTGGAGTGCATGCCCTAATTGCTGGAAGTTCCCAGATTGCCCCTACAAAAGTGGGGAGAAGTTAAGAACTCGAGCCTTGCTAGATAGAAAGGCTTTTCAGGTCTTATCATGTGATAGAATTGGCGTCGTGGGGTTGCTTTGACTTAAAGCTCTTACAGTGGTGGGGTTGGTACTTTGGTCATCACGGGGATGCTCTGGTCGTCATGGGATTGGTCTTTCCATTTGAATGGCATGGATATTACGTGCACAGTTTGTTCCTTGATGAATCCCGCGGCGATCCTCGCGAAGAAAACAATGTACATGGGCTTTAGATCGCACGACCAGTTCCTTGAAAGTATGTGTCCCGCGACCACTGTGCGACAGCCGCGCATTGGAATGCCTGGAGCTCTCTCTATTCAGTGAATCGCGCGAAGGTTGAAGACTCATCTCTTAAGCTATGCGAGACTGCACGAGTGCTTAAGACTGAACCTCGCGAGAATCGCGTGAAGTATGCTTTTTACTACCTGCTGACATCCATCTGCGCGCGAACGACACGAGGACTGCGTGACTAGTTGGTGTGCTTGTTAAGTAGTGAAAAATACCATTTTTCACCCCTAAACATGAGCTTTGAAAGACCCTTGAGAAGACTAAATAAGTGCTTTAGTGTGCATTTTACAGCTAACCAATTAGACAGGTCCAAGTCCGAAAAGCATCCTAAAATGATCAAAAAGCTGACAATTCATGTCAAGCTAAAAAAGGGAGTGAAGAAATAGCCTCAGCAGTGGTTAAAAAGGACTGAAAAGAAAAAGCAAAGACCTGAAGAAGAAAAAGGATCCATTCGCAAAGAAGAATGGAAGCTAAAGCTCAATTCGCAAAGTAAAAAGTACTTTTCGAAAAGGTCAAAGTTCTGTTCGAATTGATTACGGAGTTGTAATGAACTACTCGAAAGAACCATGTTACGTTGAATAGTTGAAATTTCCTTTTCGAATAGAAGATCTGGGAGAAGTCCTTTGAAAAGACTTTCGAAGCCAAATTGCCTGCGAAAAGAACTTGGAGCCAAAACACTTTGCGAAAGGCACTTAAACTCTCGAAAGGACATTACGGGAATTTACACTTGTTTAAAGGGCATTTCAAGAATCTTCAGCGCCCCAATGCATTTAACGGACATTTGAAGATTCCAATCAAGATCCAAAAGCATATTCCAACCCATGTGAGCGCTCAAAGATGAAATCACTTGGCGGGAACTTCTAGAAGCTCAAACAGATTTTGAATTCCATAATGTAATTGATGCTTCTAGCGCGATTGGTGAACCGGATCGAGCATTTTCATTGGCGAGCAGATCCTGGATCCCCGTGCTCAACGCCATTGGGCAATCCAGATCTGAACACTTGATTGGTCAATTCAGACCTCTGCGAGGATCAAGGAAAGCTATAAATAGAGAAGACATTTGCCCAATTGTGGCATCCAGATTTTGAGTTCATTTCTATTTCCCGCTTCCGGTCGATAGCTTGTCTGCACTTCTAATAGCTTCTTTTGTATTTGCTTTTGAGAGTTTATTCGAGAGCTATTTGTAACTCAAGGAGATTGGATTCAAGACCGCAAGTCGAGGGTACATCTAGCCGCTTCGTAATTGTAAGATTGAATTTAAAAGGTTCAGAATGTTTTCTCCATTGGATTCATGTCAAGGGTTCTTATTGATCACCTTAGTGCATTAGACTCCTTTAGATTCACTACTTTGCATGCAATTTCCTTGATTCATTACTCCCTGCAATTAGCGTTGGTAACCTAGTTCGACAAAGACTTGCGATGATGTTCATGTTCGAATTGAGGATAGGTCAACAACTATTGGATGATCTGTGACCATTTAAGTGAATGATGATCATAACCATAAGTCTAAACCCTTCCTTAATTCAGATTTATTTCTCTTACATCCGTTTGGTAGCGGATGAAGATTGAATCAACTCGCTTAGTTGCAGATTCTCCATTAAAATTCAAAGCGAAATCACGAAAGTTATTTCTCCATTTGATTTATTTTAATCACTTCCCCAACTTGGATCTGGATCAGTTAGTTAGTTCTTTTCTTTATTTGCTTTTAGTTAAAGCGTGACAAAACCCAACACTCTCTTTTATACGCTTTCTAGATAATTATAGAGCGGAATCGGTATACAGATCCGGAGGTCTATCTCATATTTCGACAAATTCTCTCGTGGGACGATCTTTAATATACTCACTTTTAAAACTTGCTACAATTGGCCGATCTTGCGCAGGCTATTGTTAGCCCTCAATGTGTCTTGATATCTCTTTCATAATTTAAAATTATGTAACTTAATATTCATTAATTCGTCATTCAAAACACACATAAATCGTGCACATGTGGAGCAACAACAAGTTTTTGCGCCTTGTTCGAATTTGTTCTAAAATTGGTAGACCTAAGTTTTTTTTTTAATTTTATAGATTTGATTTTCATTTTAGTTTTTGCTTTAAACACACTTTGTATTCCAAGTGCTTGATTAAATGTCTCTGCAGCTTTGTATAGAAAACCTATTTTCTTTAATAATTTTTTTATTTTTTATTTTCTAAGTTTTTATTCTTTGCCTTCTAGTTGTTTGAATAAATGTCACGCCACTCTTTTGTCTTTTGTCAAATTTGGGCGTGCGAGTTTTTCTTTTATTTTTGTCAATATCTTTGGAATAAGTCGCATAGTTTTTGGATTTTTGCAGATCTGGGCGGTAGTCAACAAGGAGCATCTGGACTAAAAGTCGAGCAGATCTGCTGGAGTTTGCATCCTCTTCTCCTTTGCATTCATTTTCTATTTTTAAATACTTGAGAACCAGCGATTACATTGTGTTTATTGTTTGTTACGATTATAATTTCATTGCCTTTTAGGCATCTTTGATTTTTACAAAACCAAATACAAAATAAAAGAAAATGAAAACACAAATAGAAAATCTCTTAGTTGTTTCTCATTATTTTCAGCATAGTAAATAAGGGCTCTTGTTGAGCCTGATCCAAAACAAGTAAAAATAAAAAAAATAGAAAATTATAAAAATAAAAATATATATATATATCTTTCAGATAATGCTTTTTTCTCCATTTGCATCCACTTTTCCCATCTGGACTTCTTTGAGATCAATTTTTTATTTTAGGAATCATGTAGGATAATGAGTAGTGGATCATAGGCTTTTGAATATTCAATGGACTCAGATTTTATTTTCCTTCAAGATTTCTTCATCATAAATGGGTCTCATTTGTGTATGAACTCTGTTTTTAATATGTGCTCCCATGCTTCATTATTTTTTTATTTTTTTTCATACACATCATCAACAAGGGGTCTCTTATGAATCTTGCTTTTCACTGTATTCACCTAATCATTTTTCACTCAGATTCATAAGTATCTCGTGCTTTTGGCCTTAGATTTTCTTTGGGCTTAGGATGTATCATTTTTCTCTTTGGGCTTAGGATGTATCCTTTAGATTTTCAAATTACTGCTTTTAGGAATTTTAGTATTCTGCTTTAGATTTTCAAATTCTTTTAGGAATGTTAGTTTCAAATTCTGTTTTAGGAATTTTAGTTTCAAATTTTGCTTTTAGATTTTCAAATTCTGCTTTTAGGAATTTTAGTATTCGCTTTTAGATTTTTAAATTCTGCTTTTAGGAATTTTAGTATTCGCTTTTAGGAATGTTAGTTTCAAATTCTGTTTTTAGATTTTCAAATTCTTTTAGGAATTTTAGTATTCTGCTTTTTAGATTTTCAAATTCTTTTTAGGAATTTTAGTTTCAAATTCTTTTAGGAATTTTAGTTTCAAATTCTTTTAGAAATTTTAGTTTCAAATTCGCTTTTAGATCATTTTTTTTTTTTTTCTTTCTTAGGTTAATGTGTCCTAGTTTTACTAGTTTTCGTCATTTTTTGTGAGTATAGTTAGTTTCTAACTTTGTTTTCCTATTTTGCATTCACAAATTCTTTTTGTATCAACACTTTTCTAATTTTTTAAACTTTGTATGCATTCCCTTACCTTGTTTTTCTTGTTTCTCTATTATTAGCATTAGTTTCCTTCCATTTGCATAGCAATCCTGCTATTTTTTTATTTTTTTTTCTTGTATTTGTATATCATGTTTTCCATTTCCTTGCTCATATATTCAATTTTACATTTTTATTTTTCTACTTTGCATATAGTTTAGATTTTTCTGTTCTTAGTTTTTCTTTCTTCTTTATCCTGCGCCCTATTTCTTGAACCCATAGCACTGAGATGAGCTAGTTCTTCTTCTTCGAGCATGACAGAGAACCAAGCCACGAAAGTGTGGGTGGGCATGTCTGCAGAAGTGGAAATTGTGTGGCCCCTCAACCAGCCCCAGCCTCAGGCCCCTACCAGTTTACAAGCCCAACTCCTGTGGTGACCAGCTCTTTAGGCACCACTTGGCACTTAGTCCACACACTGAGGTAGCCAGCTCTTGTTGCACCTCCATGACCACAGATACTTTGGTTCCCTATTCCTCCACACCCTCCCCAATCCCCTCTAGGCCAATCTCCCCACACCGCTCCCTACACCCATCCTCACCTACCTCCAAAATATCCAAGCCCGGCTCAAACAAATGCGACAATCGATCACACTACATAGGAAAGCTCATCCAAATGTTAATCGCCCATTACCACCTACCCCCATTACCCCTGCTCTCCATTTTGCCTCACAGCAACCCAAAGCAGAACCAGAAGTCCTAGTGCTTCCCCCTCCACTACCACCCAGACTACCCAAACCACCCCGAACTACCTGTGGCCTCACTTCCCCTTGTTGCTTTGAGTTAGCTACCCAAACAGAACCCCCTCTATCACCACCTCTGTCTCCTAACTTAACTACCCAAAACACAACCTTCCCCTCCACCTTCCCCCGCCCCTCTCCCTTAATCCCCGTCCCCCCTCTGTCTTTTATTTTCTTTTTCTTTTCTGTAATGTTTCTAGTCAATAAATTTTTCTTTCTTCTATGCTCCCAGTCATGTTTTACTTTCTCATTGCTTATGATTTCCTTCATGTTTTTCTGAATAATGGGACCATGCCACCTTTGAACCCGGTGAGGACATCTGCTCCTCATAGGTTTGGGGTGTGGCGAGCAGATCTGCCCTCGGGACAATCGGCATAAAGGCGGAAAAATCACCTAAGTAAGGTGAAAGAATTTAATGTACTTAAGAATCAAGTTAACTAGGAAATTTTAAATATTCTTTGCAAAAATTTAGACATTCTAAACCTTGCGATAGTCTACATTTCCATGATGATTACACCATAAAAACATCGGTATCGTATCAGTAAGTCAAAGGAAGAGAAAAGGTAAAGATATACTTAAAAGCTCAAGGAAAACCATAACCAAGTGAGAATTGAGCCCATATATTTTCCATCTCATTGAAGAGGTGGAGGCAATTTTTTCTCGATTCAAAGGATTGGTGAGGCATTAGATCCACTAGAAGTTAGGAAACTCCAAATTGAAACAAGTGACGACTCATGAGACTCAAGAAAAGATCAAGGCCTTCTTTGGACAGACTGAACCTAACAGAACCAACCAAGAAAAATCTGCCCTGTTTGTACCCCATTTGAGTCAGAATCCTACAATTCTTCATCAAAAATACCCAAAAGTACTTGCACGAACCTATGGAACCAATTCAGCCTTCCTCACTCGAGAATTCAGGAGGTAAAGGAGAAAGAATCAAGATGGACCATTTCTAGGCAATATCAAGAAAATGAAGAGAAAATACCTCAAAAAAGCAGGCAATATGGTGGTGAGAAAGGAAGAGACAAACAATGTGAAAAAGTTGCAAGCAAAAGGCAAAAAGGGACCTTATGTTGAAAAATGCAAGATCAAAGAAAGAACTGATCACGTGAATGTGAGAATCTCAAAAGAAGAAGAAAGAAGCTAAACTCAAAAGGTGGAGTCATGAACCATCTCCGCACTTCCCGAGTTCTCAAATTCAAACCCTGCTCAAAGCGCCTTTCCTTGAAACTTCCCTCCATAAGCCATACAAACAAACCTAGATTAAAAGCCCTTGTGATCCAAAGTTGAGTGAGCTGTCATGTGGAGATAAGAAGTGACCCAATCTATGGTGAGGAGATGCCAATGATGCCGATGCACGAGAAGCAGGCCTATGCTCATGCTTACGGATCCATTTGGGAGATGTAACTGCTCTTGAGCTTGAGTGAAAACGAACCCCTCAACAAAAACACCGATGAGAGTATACCACAGTGAGTGTTTGGGTTGGAACTTGAGCACATTAAGTATGACTTATAACCTAATTTTTATCCATAGGATGAGCTTCTGCGGCACATTTGTATGATTTTCTGATGTTCACAGATTGGAAATATTGAAACATTCATGAGGTTTATAAATGTTGAAATCTCCTTGCAAACAATACAACTAAATTTACGTGTAAACATGGATTCAAGAGTAACTAATTTCGATCTTTGATTGCTCATGAGATAACAAAGGCACTAATGCCAACTGTCCCATGGAGAAGTTTGTGGGTACCTTCATCGAAAACCCTCGAGACTTCACTCCTCCTCTAGGGATCACCTAGGGGTTTAAAAGGCTTGTTGCATATGCTAAATGCACTGTGCTTCCTACAAAAGTGGCTCTTTACTTGGTTTTCTATGTTTTACGTGTTTTATGTCTCCTTGTTTTTTATGTTTCTTTGCTCGGGGACTAGCAAAGCTTAGGTTTGGGGTGTGTTAAGTAGTGAAAAATACCATTTTCACCCCTAAACATGAGCTTTGAAAGACCCTTGAGAAGACTAAATAAGTGCTTTAGTGTGCATTTTACTAACCAATTAGACAGTCCAAGTCCAAAAGCATCCTAAAATGATCAAAAAGTCGACAATTCATGTCAAGCTAAAAAGGAGTGAAGAAATAGCCTCAAAGAAGTGGTTAAAAAGGACCTGAAAAGAAAAGCAAAGACGAAGAAGAAAAAGGATCCATTCAAAGAAGAATGGAAGCTAAAGCTCAATTCGCAAAGTAAAAGTACTTTTCGAAAGGTCAAAGTTCTCAATTGATTACGAGTAATGAACTACTCGAAAGAACCATGTTCTGCTCAATAGTTGAAATTTCCTTTTCGAATAGAAGATCCGGGAGAAGTCCTTTTTAAAAGACTTTACGAAGCCAAATTGCTTTGCGAAAAGAACTTGGAGCCAAAACACTTTCGAAAAGGCACTTAAACTCTCTGAAAGGACATTACGGGAATTACAAATTGTTTAAAGGGCATTTCAGAATCTCGCTGCGCCCCAATGCATTTATCTGCCCAGGGGCATTTCGGAAGATTCCAATCAAGATCCAAAAGCATATTCCAACCCATGTGAGCGCTCAAAGATGAAATCACTTGGCGGGAACTTCTAGAAGCTCAAACAGATTTTTGAATTCCATAATGTAATTGATGCTTCTAGCGCGATTGGCAACGGATCGAGCATTTTCATTGGCGAACAGATCCTGGATCCCCGTGCTCAATCGCCATTGGGCAATCCAGATCCGAACACTTCGATTGGTCAATTCATACGGATCAAGGGAAAGCTATAAATAGAAGACATTTGCCCAATTGTGGCATCCAGATTTTGAGTTCATTTCTATTTCCCGCTTCCGGCCGATAGCTTGTCTGCACCTGTAATAGCTTCTTTTGTATTTGCTTTTGAGAGTTTAGAGCTATTTGTAACTCCAAGGAGATTGGATTCAAGATCGCAAGTCTGAGGGTCATCTAGCCGTGCTAATTGTAAGATTGAATTTAAAAGGTTCTTTATTGTGTTTTCTCCATTGGATTCATGTCAAGGGTTCTTATTGATCACCTTAGTGCATTAGACTCCTTTAGATTCACTACTTTGCATGCAATTTCCCTTGATTCATTACTCTGTCATGCGAATTAGCGTTGGTAACCTAGTTACGGACACTTGCGATGATGTTCATGTTACGAATTGAGGATAGGTCAACAACTATTGGATGATCGTGACCATTTAAGTGGACGGATCATAACCATAAGTCTAAACCCTTCCTTAATTCAGATTTATTTCTCTTACATCTGTCTTTGGTAGCAGGATGAAGATTGAATCAACTCTGTTTAGTTGCAGATTCTCCATTAAAATTCAAAGGCGAAATCACAGAAAGTTATTATTTCTCCATTTGATTTATTTTAATCACTTCCCCAACTTGGATCTGGATCAGTTAGTTAGTTCTTTTCTTTATTTGCTTTTAGTTAAACGTGACAAAACCCAACACTCTCTTTTTATCTGCTTTCTAGATAATTATAGAGCCAGATCTGGTAGCACAGATCTGGAGGTCTATCTCATATTTCAGACAAATTCTCTGTGGACGATCTTTAATATACTTACTTTTAAAACTTGCTACAATTGGCCCTGATCTTGCAGGCTATTGTTAGCCCTCAATGTGCTGATATCTCTTTCATAATTTAAAATTATGTAACATAATATTCATTAATTCGTCATTCAAAACACACATAAATCAGGCACATGTTAGGCAACAACAGTGCTCCCTTTAGAAGCCTGTGACAACTGCGCGGAGCATTCTTCTTGATATTTTTCTGGTTTGTTGTGCCACTGTTGCAGCCAACTCTCCGTCTGGGTTCAACCTCCTTTCTTCTGAGGAACTTCTGGACCAACAATAGGCTTCTTGGCATGGTTAGGTGCTTATTTGCAACTTCTGCTTATTATCTACAGGATAGACTTAAAACACATTTATTAAATGATTCAGGGTCTAACAGAGATTAAGTTAAGGGGTGAAAAGTGGTACTTTTCAGGTCTTAACACACCCCCAAACCTAATCTTTGCTAGTCCCTTAGCAAAGCTGTAACTAATTAAATGCCACTTTCATAGGGATCACGAGTACATTTAGCATATGTACCAAGCCTTTTAAACCCTTAGGTGATCCCTAGTGGTGGAGTGAAGTCTCCTGAGGGTTTTCGGTGAAGACACCCACAAACTTCACCATTAGAATAGTTAAGTATAGTGCAGTTAATGACAACACAGATTTAAATGTACAAAGCTTCATTCCACACCCATTCTTTAACACTTAGAGGAAACTGCAGTAGTGTTACAGTCCATTTAAAACTTAAAGGTTAACATGTGTTTGCATCACCACCATTCATTTTACATTAGAAATTCAATGTGTACAAATCAGTACCCAGCATGCCTTAAATTCAAGATTCAAGTTGAATGCAACCCCAATGAAGTCAAAATTTAGACCCAATTCTCACCAGGGCTATCTCTCAACATAAAAAATCTGAGGGTGTTCACATTCAAAACAGCTCAAGAGAAGTTACAGACCCCAAATGGGCCTGCAAGCATGAGCATAGGCAAAGCTTCTAATTTTTGACTTCCTCATGAATTTTTACCATAGATTGGACAACTCCTCATCTCCACATGACAGCTCATTTTACATTAGATCCACAAGGTCTTTCTTAATGGGTTGTAATGTGGCCTATGGGTGAGGGATGTAAAGAATCAAGGGGTAAAAAGGGAATCTAAATTAAGAAATCAACAAGGTAGGGAGTGATTCATGACTTCACAACCTTCATTTAAGCAAAACTTCATCTTACTTGATATATTCTAGAATCAAAGTGGCCAGCTTCTCCTCTTCTTTTTAATTTTCAGATGATGTTCTTCTCTAGACTTCTCTTTCTTTTTCTCTTTTTATTTTTATTCAATCTTTTTATGATTTTTGATGAACTGCCACACTAATACCATGGATATACTACTGTTCATAAGTTGCTTTTCTTCACCTTCCACAGAATGTTGAACCATTCTCAGTATCTTTAACTCTTTTTCCTTTACCTTCTGAATTCTCAGAGTGAGGGTGAGGTTGAATCAGGTCATGAGGTTAAGGTGCAAGTATTCTGGTGTTTGTCAAAGAAAAGTATGATTTTTAAGGTTCAACTAGTGTATGCAAAAGGGCAGATTTTAAAAGGTTGGATTTTCAGGCTCAAACTGTCCAAATGAAGGCCTTGGATCATTTCCTTAGTATCATGAGTGCTGTCAATTACTTTTAATTTGGAGGTGCCCAACTTCTAGTGAAAAAGTCTTGATTCACTCAGTCCTTAGAGCAAAAAAAATAATGCCAAAAACACTCTTCAAAAGAAAATGATGGGCCGAATCTCACTATGTATGGTCCTTAAATTAACCCATGGGGTGTCATTTTCATCTGTTTCTCTCCTCTTAGGTTCACTGAGTATTAACTAAAAAATTTCCTGATGTTAGCTTTATGGTGGTGTCAAGATTTTAACTTGTTCAATTTCGAAAAGTCTGTAAAAATATTTTAATTTTTTACAAGTTTCCTCATTGTATCAAGTTAAGTGGAAATTGACTTTATTCATCCCAGTTATACCACCATTACTGCACTGAAATTAACTATTCTATTGGCAGACCTATCCTGCCACACCCCCAAACCATGAGGAGCAGTGTCCTCACTGGTTCAAAGGCTAGACTAGATGTGCAGTAGATTGAATCCAGAACAAAGAAACATAGAAGAAGACAGGGAAACAGAAATAATAAAAAATGCTAAACTGAATAGTATAGAACCAAAAGAAACATTCATTATAACAAAAGGAAAATATTACAAAAAGATTTAAAAAGAAAAGACAAAATAGGGGGAGGGGAGAGAACAAGGGTCAAGGTGGAGGGTTTGAGGAAGATGGTAGGGGAGATGCAGGTGGTTTGATTTTCTTCTTCTTCTTCTCTCTCTTCTCCTTTTTCTTTTCCTCTTTGGCCAGGATCCGCTGGACTTCTTCATACTCATCCCAAAGAAATTGTAACGGGTTTAGCTCCTTAGGCGGTTGGGGGTCCAACCACATGGGACAAAATTTGTTAGGGAAGTCGTTGGGTTTGTCATTCGCCATGGTTGTGAGGAGGGCCGAACTGCTAAGTTTAGAAGAGGAAGGATGAGATGAAGAGGAACTAATGTCCTATTTAAAAGACTTGGATGGTGGAAAATGAAGCGGCGTAATAAAGTTTTGTCCCTTTCCAAGCTTGGCAATAAATTGTGATTGTGTGGGGAATGATAAAGCGCACAACGAATTATGGGAAAAGAGAGCTAACAGTAAATGATGGTCTAAATTTAGGCTTGGTATTTAAGGGGATCCTGTGTATCCCGCAGCTGCACACTGGAAGGTGTGGAAATTTGCTTTGTGCGCATTCAGGACTCGTGAGGAAGCTTCAAATAGGTCCCATGATTATGAAAATGAAGCCATTTTAATCCCTTGATCGAGATCAACACTCAACCTTTGGGCATCATTTGTGTTGAGGCTTGTACTTGCATCCATTCAGTTCCATCTACATCTATCCTTCACATGGATTCCTATTGCAAATGAGCATAGCCTCCCTAAATTTATCTCCTATGGCAAAAATTAAACAAAATGAAGACTAAAATAGAAAAAACTTAAACAAGCACACAGAGCAGATCAATATAAAAAAAATGAAAAATTCTATTAACTGGAAAAACATGTACAATTGTAATTACAAGGAGAAGATTGGAAGGGAATGAAAAGAAAAATGTAAGTACAATCTAATCTAAGAGGAGGAAGAATCAGAATCAGAATCTGTAAACCAATCCCAGCCCATCTTCTAGGCTGCCTAGGTTTCTTTGGTTGGGCTGGTGGTTTCTTGGCGGTAGGAGCTTTTGGTGCCCTCACCCTCATCTTCCTTATTTTGGGTTCAAGAGGGATCGTAGGAGATTTGCCTTTGTCTTCCTCAGTGGAGGCCATTGGAGACTTCCCTTTTTCTTTGGGCTCAGGCTGGCTAGGGGGTTTTGCCTCCTCAGACTGGGCAGCTGGCTCTTTACCAATTTTTATAGAGGTTGCTGTGTAAGCAGTCCTCTTAGCAGTGACTTTCCTCTGTTTAGGATAAGTTTGCTCTTTTGGAGGTGCAGCAGAGGCCTTGGTAGGTGGAGGCTACTCTGTAGGAGGTGAGGAAGGAGGGGCAACAGGGGCCTTCCCTTTATTTGGCTGGATCTTTGGTTGTGCCTCCTCAGATTGGGCAGCTGGCTCTGGAGTAGCTTTAAGCTCAGGGTCTGGCATGCGAACAGAGAGTGGGGTGGGCTACTGAGGAGCATTTCTGATAGCAGCCAATGCAGCTTCCAATGAGGCTATCTGGATTTTTTGTTTGAGGAGGTCAATTTCATGGATTTCCTTTTGGAGTCTGAAGATCTCCTGGGCATTGTTGAGCCTCTTTTCAAATATTCTGGCCTTCATCTTCTCTGCAGTTATGTTGGCTTTCTCCAGCTCCAAATTCAACAGATTATAAGCAGCAGTAGATTGGGCCTTCTGATAGGCTTCCAAGATATTAGTCCACCCTAAGGAGATTCCAAATAGTTGCTTTCTGTGGGCTTCCTTCATTTCATCAATCTGCTGCAGCAGGGAGGTCTCAATTGACTGCCTAAGTTGGGCCATGCCCCTCAGGACATCCTTCCTAAGATATGAATTGTCCCTCATGGCATGAAGGATGGTGAGGTAGGGAGGGATGTAAAAAATGTTTGGGTGCAATATGCAGAGAGGAAGTGGAGGCGGCAGACTGTGATTGGTCCTGGGTGGGGCTAGGGGGGTGAACAGTGGGTAAGTCTAGTTGTGGGGGTAGGGGGACAGGTTATGGGTCAGTTTGGGTTTATTTGTCAGTGAATGTTAGAGGGGGTAGGATAAGAGGTGGGATGGAGGGTATAAGGGGGAAAGAGAATGAAGTAGGCTCCCTAGGGGTAGGTGGTGGTAGGGGAGGGAAAAGGGGAATGGTGAAAGCTATGAAAGGAAATGGGAGGGTTGGGGGGATAAAAGGAATTATAGGTGTGGGATGGGGTTGGGAGTCAGGGATGGATTCAGTTTGGGTTTGTTTGTCAGTGGAAAGAACCAAGGGGGATGGAGTGGATTGGTGAGGGATGGGTGGGTTGGTTAATGTCTATAGGGTGGATTGGATGGATGTGAGTTCAGTCCGCATCTGGTCTTGGGTGTGTGTAGTGGGGGATAATTGGGATTGGATATTTTGGATGAGGGAGAGGATTAGTGTCAATGTGTCTGGGATGGAAGGTTGAGTTTGTGTAGAAAAGGGCACTGGTTAAAAAGGTGAGGAAGGGGCATGATGGAAAGTGGAGGGAGGGGGAGAGTGGGGTTCTGATGAGTGATGTTTGGATATAGTTGGGGTGTCCGGGAGGGGGGTGTAGTGGGTAGGCATGATGTCAAGGAAACTAGCCATAAAAGCTTGGAATCTTATGATTGTGTTAAGGTTTAAGTCAATGTCTATGAGGAGGGATGTAGTAGGTATGGCTGGGGTGGTGTCTTCTTCAAGGTGAGTTGTGTCAGTGGGAATAGAAGGGATTGTGGGAGGTGTCTGGGATATGGTGGGGGTTGTCTCAGTGGTTTTCCATTTTTTATAGGAAATGAGTGGAGGGCTGTCAGGTTTATGTGAAGCTGATGGGAGTATTGGGGATGTGTACTGAGGTAGGATAGGGGATGGGGAGGGGCTAACATGGGGGGGTGCCCTCCCAGGTACCAATCACAGGTGAAGGGGGAGTGGGCATAGATGATGAGGACAGAGGAGGGTGAGAGATAGATGGAATAGGGGTAGTGGATGCTGGAGTAAAAGGTAGAGTGGCTGAGGTGGTTGCTGCAACAGTGGTGGTCATGACAGGCTCTAGAAGCCCCTCTTTGGTAGCAGGGGTAGACCCTAGGACAACTTCCTCAGCAGCTTGCTTGGGAGGGACCTGAGCCTCGGCTTTCTTCTTCTCTTGGGCCTCCATTAGGCTCCTGCTGATTCCCCATTGCCTCTTGGCAAAAGTAGTAGGGGCAAGGGTGGTAGTCCCCTCTGTTTTAGCTATCTTGTACCCCCCTTTAAAAAGTAGCTTGGTAATGATTCTGGCATAGGGGAGTATGTGAGGCTTCTTGTTCTGCCCTATCTTCTCCACTAGGTCTTTCATTGCCTCAAAGATGAGCCAGGCTACATGAAAGCCATGGCCTAGAGAGAAAGAATAGGCAACATCTGCAATGGGAGTTCTCCTCTCCTGCTGATGTCCTGAGCAGTAAATATTCTTTCGCAGGACTTGGTCAATGAAGAGGAGTTCAGGCTCCAATTCTCTTCTTCTAACCGAATACCCTGAGGCCTTTAATCATCTAGTCAAAGCCCTTGCAATTGTATCAATGGAGGCGCTTAGGGGGGGGCCATATCCATAGCTAGGGTCGAATGCTGCTGGGATGCCCAATACTTCTGCAATCACTTTGGGGCTCACTAGCATCTCAAAATCATCAATCAGCACCAACAAGCATACTTGTCCATCCTTGTCCTTTTTGACCCTGATGTGCTGGTAAAAGAGTTGCATAGCCTAGGGTGGGCTAGTGTTGGAATTCCTCTCATCAAGGGTGTAAGGCCCGCTTTGCTCATAAACTGCACGGCAGGGGCAGAGAGAGGCTCCTTCTCAAAGAATGGCAGGTCAAAAGTAGTTTCAGGCTCCAAGGGGATTGAAGCCATGAGCTCTGAAGGAGTAGAAAACTCAGGGGTTGGCTCCTCCACCTCCTCAACCACTTCCTTCCCTTTTTTCTGTCCCTTGGACATTTTGACCTTCTTAGCCGCAGGCTCAACAGGGACCTTATCCTTCCCTTTTCTCTATGGTGCACTCTTGGGGGCCATTCCAAACTCTACATTGAAGGATGAGAAAGGGAGGTTGAGATCTGAGTGCCTACCCTAAAATCCTAGGATTTGGTTTGATCTGACGCACAGGGCACCACGAGATCTCTGAGCAGAGGGCAATAGATGGGGGTGATGCTAGGAACAAATCTGTTGATTCCTGGTGTGAATGATAGGTTATAGAGTGGACGCTGGAGGAGAGAGGTAGAAGAGTGCTAGAAGCTAGGGTTTCACAGAGTGAAGAAGGAAGAGAATACTGGACAGGGAAACAAGCGCGGGGTTAAAATACTTATCATGAAGCTTGGCGTGCTTTGGAACATCTGGTCGCAGGATTGGAAATGAACCTAGCGAAGGTGTTATTCAACTTGGATTGCGCGACAATCTCCCAGGTTGACCTTAGAGCGCGCGACAGTATGTGAAGAATTCATGTGAATTGTGCGAGTGGCTCCCAGGTCTCCATTTGTATTGTGTGAAAAGCTCTAAGGTTCACTTAGAATCTCGCGATAACCTTAGAATCTCAGGACAGCTAAAGAAGTATTCCTGTTGAATTGCGCGAGTGTCTCCCAGGCTTCCCTGCTGAACCTCGCAATAGACTTAGAATCTCGCTATAGCTACTGAAAAGCTCTATGTGGATCACGCGAGAGGTTTCCAGGCTTACTTTTTAACCTCGCGGCAGCCTTAGAATCTTGCGGTAGCTGATGAAGTATGCTCTTTGTATTGCGCGAGAGTCTCTCAGGCGTACTTTTGGACCCAGTGACAGCAAAGTATAAAACAGAGAGCATGTACTCTCTGTTCTACCCTTTTCATAAGTGCTGAGGTTGGATCCTAGGCATGATTCTCACCACCAGGGGGTACCTCTAGACACATTAAAAATCAGTCATTCAAGCAAAGACAACAAAAATCACCCTCCCACATTATTTATTTAATCAAAAGCTATCAATTAAAGAGCAGTAAGCATCAAACCAAGCATAAAAAGTTCAGACCAAACAGGTCCAGATTCAGATGGGACCACTAAAATTTCCTAAAGAATTTGAACAAAAGAAAGCAAGATAAATCTACCAAAACCAAAGTACATATGATACAATAATGACACACCTGTGGATCAGTTTAAAGAAGGATCCCCTTGAAAGTGAATGGTGTCCATGGGTTCGGCATGTTTTTCAAAACAAGGCTTAAGCCTCTGACCATTCACCTTCAAGGTTTTCCCAGACTTGGGATCCTTGATTTCCACAGCACCAGATGGGAAAACATGCATGACAATGTAGGGACCTGCCCATCTGGATTTCAATTTGCCGGGAAAAAATTTAAGTTTGGAGTTAAACAACCAAACCTTGTCATCAGCTATGAAGCTCTTTCTTAACAGTCCCTTGTCAAAGAAAGCTTTGGACCTTTCCTTGTAGATTCGGGCATTGGCATACGCATCCATCCTTAGCTCATCCAATTCTGACAGCTGTAGCAACCGATGATGACCAGGAGAAGTTAGGTCTAAATTTAAATATTTAATGGCTCAATAGGCCCTGTATTTTAACTCCACTGGGAGATGACAAGCCTTGCCATAAACCAGTCTGAATGGGGACATACTAATGGGAGTCTTATAGGCAGTTCTATAAGCCCACAGTCATCATTAAACTTGTCCGCCCAATCCTTCCTATCAGTCCTCATAGTCTTCTCAAGGATGTGCTTGATCTCTCTATTTGAAATTTCAACTTCCCCACTGGTTTGTGGGTGGTAGGGAGTAACAATCCTACGGGTGACAGAATATTTCTTGAGCAAGCTCTCAAAATTTCTGTTGCAGAAATGGCTACTCCCATCACTGATAATGGCTCTAGGGGTGCCAAATCTTGAGAAGATATTCTGCTTTATAAACTTGAGGACAACTTGATTATCATTAGTTCTTGTGGCAATGGCTTCTACCCATTTGGAAACGTAATCCACTGCCACTAAGATAAAATGAAAACCATTTGAAATCAATACCCCATACATCAAACAGTTCCACAACATGGATGGGCTGCAAAGGCATTGAGTTTCTTTTAGAAAACCCTCCTAATTTTTGACATCTTTCACAGGTCCTGCAGTGTGTATTGGCATCTCTGAATAAAGAAGGCCAATAGAACCCACACTGCAAGACTTTGTCAGCTATTTTTCTTCCACTAAAGTGGCCTCCACAGGCATTTTCATGGCACATGGCCAGAATACTGGGGACGTCACTCTCGGGAACACATTTTCAGATTATTTGGTCTGCACAATACTTGTATAGGCAAGGTTCTTCCCAGAAAAAAAATTTGACCTATGAGAAAAATAAGTCTTTGTCCATTTTTATCCAATAGGTAGGAATCTTGCCTATAACTAGATAATTGACAATATGTGCATACCAGGGAACCAAGGATTGGATGGCAAACAATTGCTCATCCGGGAAGATATCATTTGTAGCAAGGTCATCAACACCTTTTTTCAAAACAATTCTGGACAAGTAGTCAGCCACCATATTCTCTACACCCTTTTTTTCCTTGATTTCAATGTCAAACTCCTGCAACAGGAGTATCCATCTAATCAACCTGGGCTTCGCATCCTTCTTGAACAATAGGTACTTCAATGCTGAGTGGTCAGTGAAGATTACACTTTTAGACCCAAGAAGGTAAGGGCTAAATTTCTCCATAGCAAAAACCATTGCCAGAAGCTCTTTCTCAGTTGTGGTATAATTCAGCTGAGCTTCAGCAAGTTATTTACTGAGATAGGCAATGACCACAGGCAGCTTATCTTTTCTCTGGCCCAAAATAGCACCTATTGCCAGGTCGGATGCATCACATATCAACTCAAAGGGGAGTGTATAGTCAGGTGTTTGGAGTACAGGGGCAGAGGTGAGGCAAATATTCAAAGTTTCAAAAGCCTTAAGACAGTCAACGGAAAAGTCAAAGGGCACATACTGGCAGAGCAGGTGGCACAATGGTTTAGCAACTTTGCTGAAGTCTTTGATGAACCTCCTGTAGAATACAGCATGTCCAAGGAAAGATCTGATTTGTTTGACTGTTCTTGGAGGGGGCAAATTTGTAATGAGATCAACTTTGGCCTTATCTACCTCAATCCCGTCTTTAGAGACTACATGGCCCAACACAATACCTTGTGTTACCATGAAGTGGCTCTTTTCCCAGCTTAAGACCAAATTGGTCTCCTCACATCTTTGTAAGACCAGGTTGAGGTGTTGCAGACATTGGCCAAAACTGTCTCCATAAACAAAAAAATCATCCATAAAAATTTCCAAGAATTTATCAATTATATCAGAAAATATGGCATACATACACCTCTGAAAGGTGATTGGGGCATTACACAGCCCAAAAGGCATCCTTCTGTAAGCAAAGGTGCCAAAAGGGCAAGGAAATATAGTTTTCTCTTGATCAAGAGGGTGCACAGGGATCTAGTTGTACCCTGAGTACCCATCAAGAAAATAGTAAAAAGCTTTCTCAGCCAACTTATCTAAAATTTGATCAATAAAGGGGAGAGAAAAGTGGTCTTTTCTGGTCTTGGAGTTGAACTTTTGATAATCAATGGAAACTCTCCAGCCAGTGCTCTCCTTGGCTGGTCTCAGCTCTCCAGACTCAGTTGTCATCACTATTATGCCAGACTTCTTGGGCACCACCTGAATAGGTGCCACCCATTCAGAATCAGAAATGGGGTAAATTACCCCAACATCCAACAATTTGATGATTTCTTTTAAGACCACCTCCTGCATGTGAGGATTCAGTTTCCTCTGCATTTCCCTGGAGGGTGTTGAGCCCTCCTCTAGATGGATCCTATGCATACAAGTTGATGCATCAATCCCTCCTAGATCAGCAATGGTCTAGCCAATTACTTTCTTGTGCTTCCTCAAAACTGTTAGCAATTCCTCCTCTTGCTCATTGGTAAGAGAAGAGGAGATAATTGCAGGAAGTTTTTTATCTTTCTCAAGAAAAGCATATTTCAATATATTTGGAAGCTTCTTGAGCTCCAGATCAGGGGCTTGTTGGATGGATGGCAGGATCGGTGCTTTGTTGGTTTGAGGAAGGGGCAACAATGTAGGTTTCCACATGGAATGCTGCACTAAGCCCACAGAAGACTTCAATGTGGACATGTCTTCTGGCATTAAAGCTGGGCTTCCTTCCTCTACCATATTCCAAACTTTAGTTAAATTTGTGACAATGTTGCCCCCCTCCAGCAGAGTGGGCAGTTCTTCTTCAACAACTTCTTCGAGTGCATCCACTGCAAAGCATTTCTCATTGTCCAGCTGAGGGTACTTTGCACTGTTGTACACATTAAGCTCAACTTTTATATGTCCAAAAGTTACCTCCATGATTCCAGACTTGCTTTGAATGCATGCATTGGCAGTGGCCAAGAATGAACTGCCCAAAATAACAGGTATCGGGGATGTACTCTTGTTGCAGCCCATGTCCAAAACAAGGAAGTCTGCAAGGTAAAAGAACTTGTCCACCCCCACCAAGACACCCTCAACCACTCCCATGGGTTGTCTTTCAGACCTATCAGCCATCAATAGCACAATGGAGGTGGGTTTAAGCTCCCCCAAACCTAGCTGCTGATACACACTGTATGGCAGCAGGTTAACACTAGCTCCAAGGTCTAGAAGGGCCCTTTCAATTGTGTGGTCTCAAATTATGAAGGGAATAGTGGGTATCCCTGGGTCTTGCAACTTCTCTGGCATTGTCATGCTTAATACAGAATTAATTGTATCAGTTGCAAAGGCCTTTTTTGATAAATGGCCTCTAGCTTTCCTTTTATGAGTACAAAGGTCTTTCAGAAATTTTGCATAAGCTGGGACCTGTCGAATAGCATCAAGCAGGGGTAAATTGATTTTTATCTGCTTAAAGGTCTCCATCATTTCCTCTATCTATGCATTCCCCTTATCAAAAGGGGCAGGGCCACTCAAAGCTTGAGGAAATGGCAGCTGAGGTACTGCTGGTTCCTCAGCTGCAAGCCTATGACTGAACTTTTATTTTTATTTTTTATTTCCCGCTGAGGCTCAACTACAGCCTCTTTATTTTTCCCTTGTTGAAGGGTAGCTGTTGAGAACTGGAAAATACCATTTTCCACCCCTTAACCTGGGTCTTGATAGACCTTTGAGAGAACTAAATAAGTGGTCTAAGTGTGTTTTTTACAGCTAACAATAAAGGCAGACTTAACCTTGAAAGTAGCCTAAATGTGCCAAAAAGATAACGATCCATGTTGATCCGGAGGAAGAAGGAGACGAGACAACCTCACTAGCTGTCAAAATGCCTGAACTGAAGAGGCAAAGACCTGGTCTCAACCTAGAAAAGAAGTGTAGAGCAATTCGAACAAAAGAAAGTAGTATAAAGAACTTTTCAAAAAGAATCTGAACTTTTCGAAAAGAATCTGTACTTTTCGAAAAGAACCAAAAGCTCCAGGCTTAGCTTTCGAAATGCACCTGAACTCTTCGAAAGGATTTTTGACCTTTTCGAAAAGAAGAGAACTCCTAGCGAACAGCATCAGAACTCTGCGAAAAGAGCTTCAGAAGTCACAGAATTGTGCGAAAAGTGCTTCAGAAGTCACAGAACTCTGCGAAAAGTTCCGCAGACTATGCGAAATGATATTTTGAAGATTCTAAGCATCTGCAAGGGTAATTCAGTAATCTTTTGCACGTGTCCCAATGTAGTTAAAAACTAGGGACATTTCAGAAGATTCTAAGCACGAACCAAAGGCATATTCCAACCCATGCGAACACCCAAAGAAGAAATCACTTGGCGGGAACTTCTAGAAGCTCTAACAGATTTTCGAATTACATAATAGAATTGATGCTTCTGTCATTTGATTGGCTGAACCAAATCAAGCAATTTTGATTGGCCAAAATAGATCTGGATCCTCATGCTCGACTACCATTGGTTGATACAGATCTAAGCAATTCTGATTGGTCGATACACATCTGAGCTAGACCTGGGGGAAACTATAAATAGATGAACCATTTGCCCAATTTGGGTATCCAGATTTTGAGTTTCATTTCTATTGCTCCATTTCCAATTCAGATAGCTTGTCTGAAACTCTTGTAATAGCCTAACTTTTACTTGCAATTGAGAGCTATGAGATACTTTTGTAATTCAAAAGAGAATTGTATTCAAGACTACAAATCCAAGAGCTGTTTAAGCTGTGCTCTGTAATTGTAAGGGTGAATTTGAAAAGGTTGCTGTGAACCGTACGTTCTCAATTGGATTCGTGTTGAGGGTTCCCTATGATCTCCTTATTGCACTAGACTCCTTTAGATTTACTATTTTTCAAGCAATTTCCCTTAATTCATTATCCCTGTGGGAATTAGTGTTTGTAACCTAATCTTTTCACAGCATTTGTAGTGGTGTTTCTTGTTCTGAATTGAGGGTTCAGATTAAAGACTATTGGATGGTCTGTGGCCATTGAAGTGGACATACCATAGCCATAAGCTTAACTCTAATCCTTGAGTTAGATTACTTTCTCTTGCATCTGTGCTTGTAGCCAGATGAAGATTGGATCATCTCTCATTTGATCTACATTTATTCTCATTTTGTTTCAAGAACCAAATCAAAGTTAGATATTATTTCTCCATTCTTATTAATTTACATCAAAAACTCTCCAACTCATATCTGGATCATTTAGTTTAATTGTTACTTTTATCATTTAGTTAATGTGACAAATTCAACCTCTCATCTTATGTGCTTTGTAGATAGGATAAGAAGCCAGATCTGGTAGCTCAGATCTAGAGGTTTATCTTAAATTTTAAATCAATTCCCTGTGGACGATCTTTTACTCACTTACATTCAAAAGTTGCTACAATTGGCCCTGATCTTGCAGGCTAATTTACTTCTCTCTGTGCTGATATTTCTTTATTCTTTTTAGTTTTCCAAATTCAGTATAATTCATCATTTGCAAATCTGTTTTCAAAACACAAATAAATCATGCACACTTAGAATTAAGGAACAAATTTTTGGCGCCACTATCGGGGAATTTGTTTTAAAATAGGTAGACCTAAGTTTTCATTTTGTTTTTATTTTTACATCAGTGCTAAACTATTCTATTGTTTAAATCTCTGCAGTTATTCATATACATTTTTGAAGCGTGGAATCTACTTTAAAAGGAATTCTGAAGGTTTGTTGTGCATAATTTGATTCTCTATTTTGTGTTGTATGTTTGGTAGGAGGACACTCAGCCCTGAGATTGTCCCTCTAAATTTAGAAGTTGAAAGGCTACTACGAACCAGACAAACATCACAGAATTCTGCTGAAACAGCTACTATGGGTGAAGAACCTCGACTTTTAAGGGATTACTTTGCACCTGGTGCCTATAATTCTCCATTTTGCATTAAATTTCCTACTGATGAAAGAAATTATGAGATCAAATCATCAACTATCCAAATGCTTCCTTCCTTCCATGGTTTGAGTAAGGAAGATCCATACAAACATGTGGATGAATTCTTATCTCTTTGCACCACATTCAACATAGCTGGACTTGGTGCAGAGGCAACCAAGCTTAGGCTCTTTCCTTTTTCATTAAAGGATAAAGCTAGAGCATGGTTGTCTATGTTAGCACCAAATAGTATCACTTCTTGGAATGATTTACAGTGTTAATTTTTAGCCAAATATTTCCCTATGTCTAAAACCAGCCAGTTGAGACAAAGTATTATTTCCTTCTCACAACATTCAACTGAAACTTTCCATGAAGCATGGGAAAGATTTAAAGAACTTTTAAGGCAATGTCCTCATCATAGAATCCCCCGATGGCAGCTTGTTCAAAGCTTCTATCAAGGAATTTATAAAAAGGGCAAGAATATGGTAGATGCTTCCTATGGAGGCACTTACTTGCAAAAAATAGTTGAGGAGGTCTGGGATTTATTTGAAGTAATTGGTGAAAATTCAACTCAACAGGAATCTTTGTCAAGAGATATTGAGAATCCTGCTAGGTTGAACAATCAGCAAACCACCAAAGGAAAGATTTATTAGGTGAATGAGTTGGAAAGGAAGATGGATAATTTAACCACAAAGTTTGATATATTGATGGACTCACTTAAAAATCCAATGGTTGCAAGAGTAGAGGAGGCATGTCTGATATGTCAGTCCCCTACTCATTCACATGATCAATGTCCTGCTGCACCACAGTTCCCAGATCTAGTGGTGGAACAAGCTCATGCTGCCCAATCATTTGGACAGATGCAGTCAAATGAATTTGCATGGAGAGGGCACCCCAATTTGAGGTGGAGCCAGGGCAATCATCAATCACAACAGCAGCAGCAATCAAAGAACCAAGTACCTTTCAAAACTGCTCAGCCTCATCAGCAGAATTTTTATACCAAGCCAACTTTTCAGTAGCCCATTCCACAACAACCTGTACAACAATCTGTTCCAGTTCAAGCCCCTTCCAGATCCCCTTCTTTTGAAGATCATGTTCTAAATTCACTCCAGAATTTAGGGTCTTTAACTCAGACTGTGAACTTTCACAGTGAGAGCATAAAGAAGATTGAAGAAACATTGGGTCAACTTTCAAATACTTTAGCCAAAAGAGAGGAAGGAAGGTTACCCAGCCAACCTTTGAACAATCCCAAAGGACAGTTCATGGTTGGAGAGGCTTCTGTTTCACATGAAGAAGTAAATACTGTCACTACTTTGAGAAGTGGAAGAATTGTAAATAACAAAGTGGGTACTGAAAAGGAAGAAGAAAAAATTAAGGAAACTGATAGAGATATGCAGCAGGAGCAGCATGATGTTAGCATTGGGGGTGCTGATGTACCTCAGAAAAATCAAAAAAATGAAAAACAAAAAAATCAAAAATATTCAAATGATGTTTCTAAAGCTCCTCATTTATCATTTCCTCATGCCATGAAATCTGCATCCCCTTTTGATAAAGGGAACACAAAAATAGATGAAATGATGGAGACTTTCAAGCAAGTCAAGATAAATCTACCTTTGCTTGATGCAATCAAACAAATCCCAGCATATGCAAAATTTTTTAAAGATATTTGCACTCACAAAAGACAATCTAGGATACAGTTATCCAAGAAGGTCTTTACTGTGGAAAGAGTTAATCAAGTTTTGTCCATTACCACACCTCCTAAACTTCAAGATCCTGGAATCCCCACAATCTCTTGCATTATTGGGGAACATACCATTGAAAAGGCTTTATTAGATTTGGGTGCTAGTGTCAACCTGCTTCCATATTCTGTATATGAAAAACTAGGTTTAGGAGAATTAAAACCCACTCATGTGGTGTTACAACTAGCAGACAGATCTGAAAGAAAGCCAGTTGGGATGATTGAGGATGTATTGGTAGGAGTAGATAAGTTTTTCTACCCTGCTGATTTTCTGGTATTGGACATGAAACCTACAAAAAGCAAAACTTCCATCCCTGTCATTTTGGGGAGACCATTCCTGGCTATAGCCAATGCTTGTATTCAATGCAGGTCTCGTATTATGGAAGTCTCTTTTGGAAATATGAAGGTGAAATTAAATGTTTATAATGCAGTCACACAGCCTCAATTCAGTTCTGAGGAATGTTTTCTTGTATTTGTTGGATGAACTGGTGGAAGAGACTCTACCACAGTTTTTGCAGAGTGAAGATTTTACCACAAACTTGAAAAATGTTTGGAAAAATGCTATGGAAGAAACGGTTTGTACCTCAAAGTCTGAGGAAGCAAATGTTGTGCAAGGAACTCGTGATCAATCAGCTAATTTCTCTTCATGGAAACCTGTTATTCTTCCTCTTTCACAAACAAACAGCTAAGGTACCTTTGCTACTTCTTTTCTCAGCGCACCTAATGTAGAGCTGAAGCAGTTGTCAGAAATTTTGAAATATGTGTTTTTAGGAGACCATAAAACATTGCCTGCGATTATTTCTTCCTCCCTCACTCAGGAGCAGGAGGAAGAGCTGTTGATGGTATTGAAACAGCATAAGAAAGCAATTGGCTGGACTATTGCTGATTTGGGTGGCACCTACACAGGTGGTACCTACACAGGTGGTACCTAAGAAATCTGGGATCACTGTTGTAACCTCAGATTCTGGTGAGCTTATGTCAACCAGACAAACAACTGGTTGGAGGGTCTGTATTGATTACAGAAAACTAAACACAATGACCAGAAAAGACCATTTCCCTCTTCCATTCATTGATCAAATTTTAGATAAGCTAGCAGGAAAAGCTTATTACTGTTTTCTTGATGGTTACTCTGGTTACAACCAGATTCCTGTGTATCCACAAGATCAGGAAAAGACCACATTCACTTACCTTTTTGGCACTTTTGCCTATAGGAGAATGCCTTTCGGTCTTTGTAATGCTCCTGCTATCTTTCAAAGATGCATGTACTCCATTTTCTCTGATATGATTGACTAATTTATGGAGATTTTTATGGATGATTTTTCAATCTATGGAGACAGTTTTGCCCAGTGTTTACATCATCTCAAATTGGTGTTACAAAGATGTGAAGAAACCAATCTAGTTTTGAGTTGGGAGAAGAGCCATTTCATGGTCACCTAAGGCATTGTCCTTGGCCATGTTGTCTCCCACAAGGGCATTGAGGTGGACAGAGCAAAAATTGATTTAATTGCACATTTGGCACCTCCCAAAACTGTTAAACAAATCAGAAGTTTTCTGGGACATCTTTGGATTTCTGTAAGGTTCATTAAGGACTTCAGTAAAATATCCAAGCCTCTTTGTCATTTATTGTGCCAAGATGTCCCTTTTGTTTTCAACAATGAATGCTTGAACGCATTTGAATTCTTAAAAAACTATTTGATTTCAGCTCCAATATTATAGTCTCCAGACTATTCACTGCCTTTTGAACTGATGTGTGATGCATCAGATTATGCTTTGGGAGATGTTCTTGGGCAGAGAAAGGATAAGCTGCCTCATGTCATAGTTTATGCCAGTAGATCAATGATTGATGCACAACTCAATTACACAACAACTGAGAAGGAGCTGCTGCCAATTATTTTTACTTTAGAGAAATTCAGGTCATATGTTTTGGGTTCACAAATAGTGGTGTTCACTGACCACTCAGCCCTGAAATACCTTCTGTCTAAGAAGGATACCAAACCAAGATTAATTAGGTGGATCCTCCTATTACAGGAGTTTGATTTACAGATCAAAGATAAAAAGGGTGTGGAGAATGTGGTGGCTGATCACCTGTCTAGAATTTTAACTGTTGAGATTGATAGGCTGCCTATTAATGAATCTTTCCCTGATGAGCAACTTTTTGCTATCAGTGTACACACCCCTTGGTTTGCAAACATAGTCAACTTATTGGCTACTAGAAGAACTCCTCAACATTGGAATAAAATGGATAAAGATCTTTTCTTCTCAAAGGTTAAACATTTTATTTGGGAGGATCCTTATCTGTTCAAGATTTATGCAGACTAAATAATAAGATGTGTCCCTAAAGAAGACTTTCATAGCATACTTTCTATGTGTCATGAGTAGGCCTGTGGAGGTCATTTTAGTGGAAACAAAACTGCTGCAAAGGTTCTGCAGTGTGGATTTTATTAGCCTACACTTTTCAAAGATGCTCTGCAGCATTGTAAGTCTTACTGAATGCCGAGAAATTGAGAAACTCAATGCCATTACAACCTATTTTGGTAGTTGAATTGTTTGATATTTGGGGGATAGACTTCATGGGTCCCTTTCCTCCTTCCAATGGTTGTAATTTCATCTAAGTAGCTGTGGATTATGTATCCAAATGGGTTGAAGCCACAGCCACCAAAACCAATGATCACAGAGTGGTTCTGAAATTTTTAAAGGATAACATCTTTTCCAGGTTTGGTTCTCCCAGAGCTATTATCAGTGATGGGGGAAGCCATTTTTATAATAAATATTTTGAAGCTTTATTGAAAAAGTACTCTGTGACTCATAGAGTAGCTACTCCACATCATCTACAAACCAGTGGACAAGTAGAGATTTCCAATAGAGAAATCAAACATATACTGGAAAAGACTATGAAGAAGGACAGAAAGGATTGGTCCTTTAAGCTGAATGATGCATTGTGGGCATATAGGACAGCCTATAAAACCCCAATTGGCATGTCCCCATTCAGATTGGTCTATGGCACAGCATGCCATTTACCAGTGGAGTTAGAATATAAGGCCTTTTGGGCTATTAAAACCTTGAACATGGATCTTACTACTGCTGGTAATCACGAGTTAGAAGAGCTGAGGATGGATGCATACACCAATGCAAGATCTTACAAAGAGAAAGTCAAAGCCTTCCATGATAAAAATTTGTTGAGAAAAGAGTTCATAGTTGGCTCTAAGGTATGGCCATTTAACTCAAAACTTAAGTTTTTTCCTAGAAAGCTGAGATCCAGATGGGAAGGGCCATATACAGTCATTCATGCATCTCCTTCTGGGGTTGTTGAAATTTTGGACCCAAGTGATGGAAGAATCTTGAAAGTAAATGGTCAGAGGCTCAAACCATGCATTGAAAATACCCTGGAGCCTGCGCTAACCATCTATCATCAAGATCCGTCCCATATCTGGGGATAAACAACTGTATAATATGTATTTTACCAGTACTTGTTTTATAGTTTTTGCATAGTTGTTTGCTCTCTGTTTTTAGTCATTTTTACTTTCAATTCGAGAAGTTTAAATATGTAAAAAAATTAACTCGCAAGGAAAAAAAATCCTTCTCAAAAAGTTTAATTACCTTTTTGAAAAGAAGCTGAACCTGTAACTAACTACTCGAACAGAATGATTTGCTTTTTGAATAGTTAGTTCAGAATGATTTGCTTTTTGAAAAGTTAGTTCTAAAGCTATTTGTTGTTCGAATAATTATTTCTGAAGCCATATGCTTTTTGAATGGTACTGATGCCATTCTCACTTGTAAAAAAGGACTATTTTGAACTTTTCAAAAACTTCAAAGATATTTTGCGAAAATCATTTTGAGCATATTTAAACCCTTTCGAAGTAAGGGTTTCATATTCGAAAGCCTTCTAAGAACGTCCTGTTTAACAGGAAACCCTTTTTCTTTCCTTCCTTGCGTGTTTTTAGAATTCAGCCACACTTTTCTTCATATTTGTTCGATGGTTTAAGCTTGAAGAGAGGGATTTTTTGCTTCTGGTTCTGGTATATTTCAGCGAGCAAGCAACAAGTTCAACCAAAACCCTAGATTTCAGTATTTTTCTGTGCATTTCTTCTGTTTATCGTTTGCAAAGTTTGATTTGGTGTCAGCATTTATTGTGGGAGTTTTTAGACAAAGCTTTAGAATGGGGAAAGCTGAAAAATCATTGGCTGAAATGTTCCAAAAATCTTCTGCTAAGAAAATTAGCAAACCGTCCAAAAAAGGAAAAACCAAAGCTTCAGCTAAAAGGAAACTTTCAATGAATAAAGCTAATATGATTGAGAAGGGGAAAAAGGTTAGATATGAGGAACCCAACCCAACAGCTGATACTAGCCCTGAGTCGGAGCTTCCTCCTTTGCCTATTCATTTGGTACTGCCGAACCCATTTATTGAAGCTCAGAAGCTAATTCCAAAATTTATTGTTGATGAGACCTTTTTCTACAACAAACCTAAATGTCTGTTATCTTTGAAATATATTAGGGATGCCTCACTGAGCAATATCCTAACCCCTCTTCTAGAGAAAATTTATCCACGAATGGTGAGATTATGGTACCAAAACTTGGTAAAAGTGACAGAGAAGGATGCTGATGTCCCTACTCTTGTTATTTTCATTGATGATTGCGATTTAACTGTCACTTATGAAGACATTGGGAATGCTTTGGGGATACCTTTTCAACATGATCATGCTGGTCCATTGGCCGCACCAGAAATAGCCTCTTTCAGAGAAATGGCTACACATTTAACCCAAGGCATAGTTGGAACTGGACAATCCATAATGAGGAGAGACCTAGCACCTCAATTTTTACTGATGGATTCCATTTTGAGGGGATGTTTTTATGTCACTGGGCACAGCCAGGAAAGAAGGACACCAATTTTAGAGGCTCTCTTCCATTTTTCTAAGGGGCAATTTTGCAATGCCCCTATGTTGATTTTTGAAGCCATGGCTGATATTAGTACCAAGCTGAAAAAGGAGCAGAAATTAGCTAGAATACCATTTGGTAGGGTGATCACAGCCCTACTAAGAGCCAAGTTTGACATTGATGAGCAAGAGCCATTTCAAGTTATATCTCCTCATGCGTTTGGGAAAAAGGCTTGGACTACAAGTCAAGCAATGTTGAATAGAATGAGGGAGGAAGTGGGCCTGCCCTTGCAGCTGCTATTGAACTGCCCTAGACTACCCTTGAACACCTTTGCAGGACCACGGGTGACCGACTCTTTAGTTGCACCTATTTCAACTGCAACTAACATTGAACAAGCTGTCCTTCCTGTGGTGACCAGCTCTTCAGCTGCACCCATTCTTGAAGAAGTTGTCATCTTACCCACCTCTCCTAGCCAAACTCCTATTCTTGCACCCATTCAAGCAATCCCATCTCCCATAACCAACATAATCCCAATTGCAGACTCCTCTACACCAACCACTCCAGCCATACTCACACCACCAATTTCTCTCAACAATATCCAAGATTTATCCCCTGATTTTGTTGAACAATCTCCTAGCACTCCCCTTCTCCAAAGCTTCTCAGGTTCACCTGTTAATTCAACTAATACACCTGAAGTAACTCATACCCAAACTGAACCTGAGATATTCACTATAGAGGCCTATTCATCACTGATGGGATCTATTTTAGAGAATATTGGGCTTGAATCTGTACCTATTCCTGACCCTCCTCATTTCACTCATTTGGCTACTTCACCCTTTACAACCATTTCACCCATTGCACCTCAACCATCTACTTCAGTTTTACCAGCCCCTACTCTGCATACCACACCCACACCTGAATCAATTAGCCAAATATTTACCTTTTTCCAATCCATCCAAGCCCAACTACAGATCAACACAGACAATCAGTCTATGACAAATGCCCTTAACCAAACCTTAGCCTCCACATCCCACACAAATACCTTAGCCACTGTACCTGCTGTTGATGACCATGCTACCCAAACCAACCCTGAGGTAGTATTTGTTGATCCACCCACCCTCACCACTACTGCCCATGATACCCAAACAAAACCTGAGGTAGTTCTTATTGAGTCCCCTTCACCTCTCCTAACTTTCTCTGATCAATCCACCCAGACAGACCCTGAGATCATTATTTTGGACTCCTCTTCTCCCACTCCCACTGCTGGGATACCTTTGGTCCCCTACCACTCCATTCCCATTCCCAGATTTGCCACTCTCAAAAAGGCTATGGAAGAGAATCCATATATCTATCACGATGTCCTCAAAGGGTTAGCTGATATGCAGGCTTACATTAGAACCCCTTATGAAAACCAAATTCAGAAATTGGAGTTGTTCATGAAATTTGAGAGAGAGAAGTTGCAGGACCTGCTGGGTCAAACTTTTCAGATGGTTAGGAGTGAGCAGCACAAGGTGACCATGTTGCAAGCACAGCTTGAATAGGAAAAATTGAGGACTACTAGACTTCAAAAGTATATTGGCCTCACCAAAAAGATCAAAACTGAGGAATACACCGAGCTGAAAAACACAATCCAGGAGAAGGCTCAATCAAGTTCAGACTCCAATACTGATTCTAGTTCTGACTCTGACAGTGACTCCAGTTCTGATCCCATTGAACCAACTTATCATATAGATTTTAACCCCAGTTATTAGAATACATTGTACATATATGTTTTATGGGTCTATAATATAAAATTTTGGTTTTGTGTTAATACATTGTACATACATTGTGCATTTCTTTTCTTTCTTCTTGTCATTATGATTTCTATTTATTGTTTCTTTTCTTTGCTAATACACTTCGGACCAGTGCAGACCCTGCTCACCTAGGTTTGGGGGTGTGGCAGAAATGCCAATAATTGAGTTAACATTAATGCAGCTGATGATCAGCAAAATTTTTGAAAAGGAAGTGATTTCACGCCTGAAAAATGAGGAAGTTAAAACTTTTAAAACTGATTTTTAGTGTAATTCCAATACTTTCATGAAGTGAATGTCAGAAAATTTTCAAAATAAAAATTGATGTTTTAGTAAACCTAAAAAGAGAGAAAACAATGATGATATACCTCAGGAAGTTGATAGATAACTACACCCAGTGAGACTTGGGCCTAAAATGTATTTTTGGGAGATATGAATTGGCAATTTTTTCTGCTCTAGGGACTGTTTGAACCTGCTTATTTTCACTAGAAGTTACACATATCCAAATTGAAATAACTTGACAGCAATCATGATATTAAAGACATGATGTAGGGCCTCCTTTTGGACATTTGAGCCTTAAAAAGCCCCACCTTTTGAAACTGCCCTTGATACACACCATTTGAGCTTTATAAATCTGAGATTTCTTTGAAACCTCATCAAATAACCTCATCAACCTCATTTAGCCTAACCCTCATTCTGAGAATTCAGAAGGTAAAGGAAAGGAAGCTGAAGAAAGGAGAATTGAGTAACAGTTTGGTAAAAGAAGAAGAAAAATAATTGAAGGCAATGATGTATCAACAACAGAAATGTGGCATGTCAGTAAATATTTCTATATATTAAAAAAAAAAAAAAAAAAAAAAAAGAAAAGGGAGTCATTTCATTGATAGTTTGAAAAAGAAAGAGGAAAAGATGGCCACTTTGGCTCTGAAAATTCAAAGAAGAAAATGAAATTGAGCTGAAATGAAGAAGGTGTGTCCACCACTTCCTTACCTTGACTGACTTCTCAACTTTGAATTCCATTCCATCTCTTTAGTCTTGATAAATTTCAGTCATAAGCCACATTACAACCCATGTCAAAGTCCTTACTGATCAATGATGGATTGAGCTGTCACATGGAGATAAGGATTTGTGTAATCTATGGTGAAAAGAGCAGTGATTTCAGAACTAAAAAGTAAAGCCTATGCTCACCTTACACAGTCCTATTTGAGGGAATGGCGCTCTTAATGAAATAATACAACCCTCCTTTTTGCATGATGAGTAAAAACCATGGTGAGAGTTGAGTTTGAAATCAAATTATTTGGGGTAGCATCAAAACTGAATTTTCAAATAGAAGGCAAGCTTTTCATTAATTTTTCTTGTAAAATCTTTGTGACACAAAGTGAGTGAATGGTAAAAGGAATTACAATAAGATTATAGTTTTAAACTGATGTTTTCTTGAAGATCTTTTTACAGTTTGACTGATGCAGGTATGAACTATCTAAACTGGATAAAAGTCTGCCTTAACAAAACTGCATTGATATTAACTAATTTATTGGAGAAGTTTGTGGGTACCTTCACTGAAAACCCTCAGGAGACTTCACTCCTCCACTAGGGATCACCTAGGGGTTTACAAGGCTTGTTGCATATGCTAAATGCAACTGTGTTCCCTACAAAAGTGGCTTTTTCATTCTGTTTTTAAATTTTATCTTTGCTCAGGGACTAGCAAAGCCTAGGTTTGGGGGTGCGTTGAGAACTGGAAAATACCATTTTCCACCCCTTAACCTGGGTCTTGATAGACCTTTGAGAGAACTAAATAAGTGGTCTAAGTGTGTTTTTTACAGCTAACAATAAAGGCAGACTTAACCTTGAAAGTAGCCTAAATGTGCCAAAAAGATAAAGATCCATGTTGATCCAGAGGAAGAAGAAGAGACAACCTCACTAGCTGTCAAAATGCCTGAACTGAAGAGGCAAAGACCTGGTCTCAACCTAGAAAAGAAGTGTGGAGCAATTCGAACAAAAGAAAGCAGTACAGAGAACTTTTCGAAAAGAATCTGAACTTTTCGAAAAGAATCTGTAATTTTTGAAAAGAACCAAAAGCTCCAGGCTTAGCTTTCGAAAAGCACCTGAACTCTTCGAAAGGATTTCTGACCTTTTCGAAAAGAAGAGAACTCCTAGCGAACAACATCAGAATTGTGCGAAAAGAGCTTCAGAAGTCACAGAACTCTGCGAAAAGTTCCCCAGACTATGCAAAATGATATTTTGAAGATTCCTAGCATCTGCAAGGGTAATTCAGTAATCTTTTGCACGTGCCCCAATGCAGTTAAAAATCAGGGACATTTCAAAAGATTCTAAGCATGAACCAAAGGCATATTCAACCCCATGTGAACACCCAGAGAAGAAATCACTTGGCGGGAACTTCGAGAAGCTCTAACAGATTTTTGAATTACGTAACAGAATTGATGCTTCTATCATCTGATTGGCTGAACGAAATCAAGCAATTTTGATTAGCCAAAACAGATCTGGATCATCATGCTCGACTACCATTGGTTGATACAGATCTAAGCAATTCTGATTGGTCGATACACATCTGAGCTAGACCTGGGGGAAACTATAAATAGATGAACCATTTGCCCAATTTGGGTATCTAGATTTTGAGTTTCATTTCTGTTGCTCCATTTCCAATTCAGATAGCTTGCCTGAAACTCTTGTAATAGCCTAACTTTTACTTGCAATTGAGAGCTGTGAGATACTTTTATAATTCAAAAGAGAATTGTATTCAAGACTACAAATCCGAGAGCTGTTTAAGCTGTGCTCTGTAATTGTAATGGTGAATTTGAAAAGGTTGCTGTGAACCGTACGTTCTCAATTGGATTCGTGTTGAGGGTTCCCTATGATCTCCTTATTGCACTAGACTCCTTTAGATTTACTATTTTTCAAGCAATTTCCCTTGATTCATTATCCCTGTGGGAATTAGTGTTTGTAACCTAATCTTTTCACAACATTTGTAGTGGTGTTTCTTGTTCTGAATTGAGGGTTCAGATTAAAGACTATTGGATGGTCTGTGGCCATTGAAGTGGACATACCATAGCCATAAGTTTAACTCTAATCCTTGAGTTAGATTACTTTCTCTTGCATCTGTGCTTGTAGCCAGATGAAGATTGGATCATCTCTCATTTGATCTACATTTATTCTCATTTTGTTTCAAGTACCAAATCAAAGTTAGATATTATTTCTCTATTCTTATTAATTTACATCAAAATCTCCCCAACTCAGATCTGGATCATTTAGTTTAATTGTTACTTTTATCATTTAGTTAATATGACAAATTCAACCTCTCATCTTATGTGCTTTGTAGATAGGATAAGAGGTCAGATCTAGTAGCTCAGATCTGGAGGTTTATCTTAAATTTTAAATCAATTCCTTGTGAACGATCTTTTTCTCACATTCAAGCCTTGCTACAATTGGCCCTAATCTTGCAGGCTAATTTACTTCTCTCTGTGCTGATATTTCTTTATTCTTTTTAGTTTTCCAAATTCAGTATAATTCATCATTTGCAAATCTGTTTTCAAAACACAAATAAATCATGCACACTTAGAATTAAGCAGCAGTAGCTAGCAATTCTTGACTCTGTGCTCTAACAAAGTCCTTATCACTTTCACTCGACAGTTCTTTAGGAATGACCTCTCCTTGTTCCTTTCCAACCTGGTTGTCTACCAGCCTGCTAGACCTTAGGGCTGTGATGGCATTATCCCCCTCAAAATTTAAGGAGCCTTCTCCAATTGAATATTGGCCCTTAGGGTTGGCTACTGGCTGGCTTCACAACCTGCCCTCTTCTCTTTTGGCCAAGGCATTGGCTATTTGGTCTAGCTGCTCTTCTATTTTTTTTATGCTTTGACTATGAGAAGTCACAGTCTGATTCATGGGTCCAAGGCTTTGCAATTGGGTCAAAACCTGGTCCTCGAAAGAAGCACTTCGGGGCTGAGGTGGGGGAACTACCAACTGATTTGGCTGTTGGGGCTGTTGCTGATGTTGAAAATTTGACCTTTGGGCATATCCTTGGTTAAACTGCTGTTGTGGCCTTTGAGGTAAGGCCAACATCTGTTGTGGCTGCATATAATTATCTTATCTCCACCTCAAATTTGGGTGGTCTCTCCATTGGTAACCAGCATTTTGGTGCTAGTATCCATATGACTATTTGTTGTAGCCACCAGATTGTTACTGTTCAAAAGATTGGGCACTCTTTCACTGTGTGTTGTGGAGATTGGCATATCAGACATGCCTCCATCACTTGTACAAACAATCTGGGCTGCACCACAGTCGAAAGTTTATCAAACTTATCCGAAAGATTGGCCATCTGCATTCTCAGGTCATCATTTCCCCTAACTTCATATATCTTTCCTTTAGAAGTTTCAGCAAGTCCCAAATTAGGTGAAGGCTCTTGGACAGTTCTAGATGAGGACATCTTCTAGAAAGCATTTTCACTGATAACCTCGAACAAGTCCCATGCCTCATCAGCTGCTTTATGCATGTACGTTCCACCACAAGAGGCATCTACCATGTCTCTACTTTCCTCATCAATCCCATTATAGAAGCTCTGGACAAGCTGCCAGTCAGGGATCTTGTGGTGGGGGCATTGTATGAGCATCTCCTTAAATCTGTCCCAAGATTGGTTAAAATCCTTAGTTAGGATTGGGCAAAAGCAAGTATGCCTTTTCACAACTGGTTGATTTTGGTCTATGGGAAAATTTTGGTCATAAATCTTGTCTGGAGGTCATTCCACAAAGTGATGCTATTGTTTGGGAGAGTAGGTAACCAGGTGCTGGCCCTGTCCTTTAAGGAGAAAGGAAGCCTTAGCCTAGTGGCTTCTGGTCCCAAACCAGCAATGGAGAATGTTGTGCACAGGGCCAAGAATTGGTCAATGTGCTTGTAAGGGTCTTCCTTGCTAAGCCCATGGAAAGAAGGAAGCATTTGGATGATGAAGGTTTTAATCTCATAATTTCCCTAAACATCTAGGAATTGAATGCTGAATGGAGAATTATAATCATCAGGAGCATTCAATTCCTTCAATGTTCTGGGTTGCTCTTCACTCATGACTGTTGTCTCAATTTCAGTAGGGGGCTCGACTGTGGTGTGTCTGTGCCTTCTCGGTCTTCTACCCCTTTCTATCTCAGGGTTAGGAGGCTCTAATGTAGGACTGAGGGATCTCCTTCCTAACATGCACACACACCAACAACAGGGAAGACTACTCGCAGACACATTGTACTTAACAACATTACAACTATCCTAATCAACTGCTATGAAATTTTCAAAGGAGAAATAGACTGAGGTTTTGAGGTTTAGAGAAGTGCAAACAGAGGTAGCTAGACTCCCAGTGCAATTCTACTCTCCTTCTCTGCTACTGTCCAGATCTGTAAGAAAAATTCTAAATGTAAATCAGCAGTATCAATTATTCACAAGTACAGCTACCAAAGATTAAAGAATACAAAAACCTAGGGTCTACTAATAGATCAAGACTTCCTGACAATGGTGCCAAAAACTTGTTAGGATATTTTTTTGTGCTTGCTACTGCCTTTATTGGAGACAGTGATAAGAATTGGGTTAGTGAAAATGAATCAAAGGTGGATTGAAAACTACAGAGCAGCAAACCTAAAAATACACTGTCCTACAAGATACAGGGCCTGTTGTAGCAAGTTTTAATAAGTAAGAGTTTGTTCCACAGGGAAAGTTGATCTAAAGCTCCAAGGGAGCTATCTTTAGTAGGCTCTCCAGAATTGGCTACAGATCTGGCAATCCTAAATGGAAGGGGATTTAAGGTCACTATAGTCTAAATCCTAAGGTAACTTAATGTCTAAACTACAGAAAGGGTTGAGAAGAGTGATGGAATGTGAGAAAATAAACATAAAAGGGTGAGAAGTATGCTATTAGGTACAGATCTGATGGGTCTTATAACTCAGACTCAGATCTGCTGTTATAGAAATCCTGTCAAATGGCTACATTATCACCAAAGAGGAGAAAGGATCCAACTCATTCCTGTGCCATGACCCAATCCCTTATGACTATAACCTGTCCACTTAAATGGTCACAGACTATCCAATAGGGAAACCACAATCCAGAGATGGATCAGAATAAGTTTATCATTGTAGGCACTACTTCATCTAGGCTACAAGCTCAAGAATCCATAGGAACCTCAACCTCTAAAGTTCTGTGTGTGGGGCTAGGCCTACAACGTGCACTAGCCTGGACACACAGAACCAGCAAGAGTTTGAGTACTAGCTTTTAAGCTTGGCTGTTCATTGCATTTGAAAGACAGCAGTGATCCAGTCACAAGCCTACAATCTCTATAGCCAGATCAGATCTGTCATCTGATGGTGGGTCTATACAAATTAAGGGGAGTTTATCTCTGCACAATCTCTCACAAGGCTATAAGCACAAGTGCAGAGAAGAAGAATCTGTCTTAGATCTGTGGATTGGCCTCACCCTAGGGCTATAATCTGTCCACTTGAATGGTCACAGACTATCCACGGAGGCTATCCTTCTCACAGAGGTCTAAAACAAAACAAGAATATTACTACCGCCACTATGTTCACATGGCTACCAGCTCAAGCTCCCATGGGAATTCAGATTTAGTGGTTCCTGTGGTGGGGCTAGGCCTGCAATGTGCCTAACCTGGACATACAGGTCACTTGGATCTGAGTAAAACCTTAAAGACAATCCTCCATTGCTTATAATACAACTTAGCAATGGAGGATCTCAAGGCAGCAGCCTTGCACAGAACAACTCACAAACACCAATCTCATACATGCAATAGATCCTATTACAAAACTCCATTAAAACTATACCAAATAATCATACAAAGGCATAGCCAGTAAGTGCTAGACTATGGAGAGAAGGAAAAAGGAAAAAGAAAACTCCTAAACCCTAACCTTAGCCTATTGTAATTCTACAGTCGGTTTCAAGAAGGAGTACAGAAGTCAAGTCCAAAAGTCCCTAAACCTAAGCTAGGCTTAGGCTTATATAGCAGTCGGCTCTCCATGAATTAGGATTAGGAAAACCCTAATTTCATCAATGCAATTGTGGCCCATTCTTGTCCCTTGGATGCCTCAGGGCGTGTGCACAGAGATTGGAGCATTGGAGTGTGTGACCTAATTGCTGAAAGTTCCCAGATTGCCCCTACAGAAGTGGGGAGAAGTTAAGAACTCGAGCCTCGTTAGGTAGAAAGGCTTTCCAGGTCTTATTGCGTGATAGAATTGGCATCACAGAGTTGCTTTGACTTGAAGCTCTTGCAGTCGCGGGGTTGGTACTTTGGCCATCGTGGGGATGCTCTGGTCGTCGTGGGATTGGTCTTTCCATTTGAATGGCACGGGAATTGCGCGTGCAGTTCATTCCTTGATGAATCCCGTAGTGATCCTCGCGAAAAAAATAATGTACATGGGCTTCTGGATCGCACAAGCAGTTCCTTGAAAGTATGTGTCCCGCGGCCACTGCGCGACAGTCGCGCGCTCGAATGCCTGGAGCTCTCTCTATTCAGTTAATCGTGTGAAGGTTGAAGACTCATCTCTTGAGCTGCGCGAGACTGCGCGAGTGCTTAAGACTGAACCTCGTGAGAACCGCGTGAAGTATGCTTTTTACTCCCTGCTGACATCCATCTGTGCGCGAACGACACGACCAGTTGGTGTGCTCCCTTCAGAAGCCCGTGACAATTGCGCGAAGCGTTCTTCCTGATATTTTTCTGCTTTGCTGTGCCATTACTATAGCCAACTCTCCGTCTGGGTTCAACCTCCTTTCTTCTAAGGAACTTCTGGGGCAATAGTAGGCTTCTTGCCAGGGTTAGGTGCTTATTTGTAGCTTCTGCTTATTACCTACAGGATAGACTTAAAACACATTTATTAAATGATTCAGGGTCTAATAGAGATTAAGTTATGGGGTGAAAAGTGGTACTTTTCAGGTCTTAACATTACCGCCATCATAACATTAAATGGGAAGGGGGGAGATGACATCATCATTTTCAATGGTTATCATTACAAATGGAAATGACTATTGAAGGAGCCTCTTCGAGAAAATCGGTTGCGCTCCTTGCACTTTCTATAAGATGAATAAATGCATACTCACCGGGTGCTAGCGCGACTATGTCGAAGCATTACTGCTTCATCATGGAATGGAAGATGCCTTCTGTTGTGTTGCTTACCTTACAATTATTAAAGGGTTAAAACAACAAATTAAAAGGACAAAGTACAGCAAAATAGGATCAAGGTAAGCAACCAGTCCTGCAAGAATTAGGGCTGTTGCAGCAAGCTCTAATGGGTAAGTCAGGGTATGTCCACAGGGAAATATGCTCTAAAATAGGGTAAATTTCTAGATCTATACCAGATCCGGCACTCTATCCTAAATTAATGCAAGGAAAGGAAAGAGGACAGGTTTTAGGGGTTGTCACTTTACTAAAAATTACAAAAATCAAATATAAATGATCCAGAATTATTTAAAACTTAGATATAAGGAAATAAAGAAAAGGATTAAAATCAAAAGGTGGAGAGTAGCACTTAGGGATTTTGGTCTTTACTGAAAATCAATTGGTTCAAGGACAATGTATAGAACTGATTTACAATAATCCTTCATCTAGCTACAAGCTCAGATGCAAGGTATAAGAATCTAATCTAGACTAGAGAATTGGAGTAATTCTAAGGCTATGATTTGTCCACTTGAATGATCACAGATCATCCTAGAGATTCCTCTAGTTCAAGGATCTTAATTAGAACAAGTAAACTATTGCAAATGCTATGGATGCAAGGCTACAAGCTTAAGCATCCACAGGGAGATTTAATCTAGGGAAATTAAATGTAAACAAGAGATCTATAGATCAAAATCAACTTTATAATCCATAATATCCTGATTCAATACAAACTTATAGTAAAATATGCCCAAATCTGTAATCTGTGTAACATCCAATCCATATACAGAGCCTTGAACCTCTCAATTTATAGCTCTCAACCTCACCCTAGCTACAAAGGGGTTTAGCCAACCATGGTTGGTCTAAAGAGTGAATGGGGAAGAAGAAAGAGGGAAGTAATTTTGGAGGGAAGAAAAAATTTGAATTTGGCTCTGATTCTCTCAAATTTTGAATGCTTCTGCTGTAAACTCCTCAGGCATTTATAGTCTTTCCCTCTGTCCTCATATCTGTTTCAGCCAATCAGAGCTCAATGGAATAATTCTGTTATTCTAAGCTGCTGATGTGGCTTATTCTTGCTTCTAAAAACTCTTCACTGATTGGTACAAATTGGACTAGTACATGTGAAGTGGTTAGAGTTCCCATTCGTGCCCATATGCCTTTCAAAAATGCCCCCAGGGGTTGTTAGCATGCCTTGGAACATGTGCACAGAGTTCTAGAGTGGGGCAACAGCTGTGGCTGGAACTGAGATGTTCCCAAATTGAGTGTCGAGAGGTTCAGGGAACCTCTCGACAGGTTTTGAGTCTTATTGGCTCTCCATTCAACAGGTTGAATGTGGCCTTCGACAGGTTGCTTGTAGTTATCGACAGGATCTTTTGATTTCTCGATAGGTTAACACAATTCTTAACTTCTGTTCGAGCTCCATTCATCCTCTCGACAGGTTATAAAGCATCCCGTCGACTTCTTATACAGCTCCATTTGAGCTTTCGACAGGTTGAAGGCAACTTCAAGTAAGTTCTCGACAGGATAGCTATGACTGCTCGCTAGGTTCTGGGGAACCTCTCACCATGTAAGTAGAACCTCTCAAGTTCCCCTGCATCTCCAGGTGAGTCTTCGGCAAGATGTTCTACTGCAGCTTAAATCATTCGACAGGTTGAATCAGCCTCTCGATCTCTCTACTTTTTCACCCCAGTACCTCTCGATAGGTTGAAACAAGGCCTTACAACCACTCGATAGGTTAATTCTTTTAGCTCTAACTCCTCGATAGGTTGTGGGGACCTCTCGACAACTCGACTTTTAAACACCCCAACCTCTCGACAGCTTGACTTCTCTCATCAGGACCTCTCGATAGGTTGAATTAACCTCTCTTGCTCTTCTGCTCTTTGCTTCCACAGCTAGAACACATCTTTGGTGTGTTGTTTTTCATCTGTCCAGTTCTTAGCAGCCTTTGGGGGGTTAAATCTTCATCAAATGCAGCTATTGGTTTGCTCCCGTGTGTACACAGTTGGCCACATGTCATTCCCATAAACTTTTAAAGATCTGTGGACTACTTGATGGCTGAACTTTTGGGCTGCATGAGCACATGATGAGGCAGCAAATCTCTTCTTTGGCATTTTTAGATGGATGTCTACACTAAGACTGCAATTTATTACTTATCTATAAAATACACTCAAAACACATTATTAGTCAACTCAAAGGTCCATCAAAGGTCAGGTTAGGAGGTGAAAAATGATATTTTTCATTGTTCAACACACCCCCAAACCTAAGCTTTGCTAGTCCCTGGGAAAAGGAGAAATTAAAAACAATTATTGAAAATAGAAAAATTCTACTTTTGTAGGGAGCACAGATGCATTTAGCATATGCATCAAGCCTTTTGAACCCCTAGGTGATCCCTAGTGGAGGAGTGAAGTCTCCTGAGGGTTTTCAGTGAAGTTATCCACAAACTTTCATATGAACATGATTAAACCGAGTGCAAGTAGTTACAAATTGGATCCCAACAAGTTCAGCTTTATTCCATACCTTACTCTTTTGAATTTAGAAGTTACAACACAGTAAATGTAAACCAGTTCAATACCTAAATCCTTTTTCAAAATCATCATACTAATCTGAAATCATCAAGGGAATGCTATGTTCATAATAGTATATGCTTCACCATTAATTTAATAATCAGATTCAAACAATGCCTAAACAAGTCTATTTTTATACCCAATTATCTCACAGGCCTACTCTCACAAATGATTTCAAAGGTGTTGTGCAAGCATGGATCCTCTCGAACCCGTCACTGCGATGCACTAGCGATGGAATAAAATGTAGAGTCGCCACCCAGCGCTTTTGGTGACCCGGGATACCTTTAAATCGATATTTTGAGCACCGAAGTGCTAAATATGACTCTGATTTACCGGTCTTTGTCAAAGGCTCTAGGGTAGGGGCTTCGGTTATCGATCGGGAAGGGTTTAGGTACCCGATCAACCCGTATGTAGTGATCTCTATCTATGGCCAAAAAATAAAAAATAAATGGGCGGAGCTTCCCCTTGCCCGAAGGCAATACGGTCCTATCAAGCTTTGAGCCAAACCGAAATTTTGGCGGCATAACGGCTTGAATCCTTGGACGGAGGAAACACCAAGAAGGTAGAGGAAGAGAGGGGTCAGCCGGAGCTCACTGTCCTTGTTGCACCATGAAAGACCTTCACTTCGACGTGCTTTCGATGGCTATAAATGGCTTAATTGGTAGAAGAATAGGTTCTAATGCTAGGATTCGGTAGATAGGAGGTGTGGAATGAAGCTAAGGACTAAGCTTTAATTAAAAGAGGTGATCTAATGGTTGAAAAGGGTTGAAAAGGATGATCTATGCATGCTGGAATTCTGATTGAAAATATAAGAACGTAACTTTCTCTCACTAGGGCTCTCTCTCTCCTAAATCAAGCTTTCACCCTAATCTTTTCAACCTTGATTTTTTCAACCCTTTTGGGAAGAGGGGGGTCTCTCTATTTATAGAGAAGAGGTGGGTTAGAGGGTTACTTAATAGCTAATTGGTTTAGCAATTAGGTAATCCTCCATCTATGGTTTTCTAGGTTTTTAGGGTCTTAGAGGTTTGGGAAATGGGTTTCAATGGCGGATGATGGGGTGAGACCATGGGTGACTTGAGGGCTGCCAATAAGCTCAAAGGGGGGTGCAACTAATCTCAAGATACCCACCTTAACCAAGGGGATGGTCAAAGGGTCAAACCAGATGGAGTAAATTCAAGCATTTAATGACAGATTTTATAGCTAAGCTGGGTGTATGTAATATATTACATACGCCCAGCTTATGCACAGTAAAAATCCAAAAAACCAGGGGGAATCTGAGAAGATGGGTGCCCGTGTTGGTGGCCACCTATGGTGGGCGTATGTATTATATACGCCCGGCCAAATTTGGCCCAAAAATGCCAGGCGTATATAATATATACGCCTAACCAATCTGGGGCCAAATTGGCTGGGCGTATGTAATACATACGCCTGAGCAAAAGTTGTCATTTTATGTGAAACTTCAAATGGCCATAACTTTTGACCCACAACTCCAAATTGGGTAATCTTTGGCTCGTTAGAAAGCTGGAGAAGTCTTCTTTCCAATGGTATATGGCTCATCCTCAGAAGTGGTTAGTATAAAAAATTGTAGCTCTCCTCCCATTAAATGCTCAGAAGGGTTTAAATTGAGTCTGGGGAGGGATCCTACGGTTTACGGGTGATCTCTAAGGGTTGGGGGAATGGTTCAAATGGGTTTTAGGTAATTCCTAAATGTCTGGATAGATTCCTAAGGGTTCAGGGGTGCCATCGGAAGCACAAGAGTACATCTTTCCCAGAGTACAGACTGATAGGGCCTTGGGCCGAATTTGGGTGTCTACAGATGCCCCTCTTTGGTATTCGATCACTAATGATCGGATGCCTAAGACAAGAGACATCCGAGGAGGTCCAAGGCACGTCTGATGGGTCCGCCTGGTTCAACTCAATTTTCAAACATCCATGGTGATGGTGAGTGTATGTAAGCCCTCTCATTTCGGGATATCGTCCGTACCTCAAAGCTAACAGTCCCCAAGCGCATTGCGACATTACTGGGCATAACTGCAATAATCACAGAAAGTGTAACCCCACTAGCCGGGATATCGTTCACTTCCTGAGGGAAATTATAGATTTATGATATTAAGTATTAATCTGAACCAGACAGCTCCATGAAACGGGATGATCGATCTATGCTTCGGAATTGATGCGAAGCACACAAAGCGAAGGCCTACAAACTTGTGCCCAATTCGGCGAGATATTGGCAGCTCCACTGGATTGGCCACGGGTGTCGTTACCTCGGTAAGGCTCAGAGTCTTTGGGCGAACCCATCAACCTCGAGGTCATGTTAGCATGACTTACCCGAGTGAAGCGAATATTGATGTCACAACACTTCTTGGGAACGCATGCCCTTTTTCAGAGTGAATTTTTTTGTGTTTTGTTTTTTTTTTGAGTTTTTATTTGTCATCGAGGCCTCTAAGCAAAGCTCAAGAACCTCTGGCAACTTTATTCTTGCACAACTCTTTTAAGTGGGTCAAATGTCAGTTGATACGCTTGAAGAGTGTGTGCGCTCTGCCGGGGATAGGTACACCTTGGGGATGCGCACATTTCGGTGGTGAGGTGCTCCTGATTCACATGAATCGGAGTGCCCTAACTCGAGACAAAGCTAAAAAAGATCAGGCTAGGACCAAACATCTATCCAAAGAGTCGTCCAATTCTAGCCTCCATCCCTAATGAAATCAAATCTTACTAACTATGCACTGACAGACACCCATAAGGGGCGATAAGCAGCAAATAGGCATGAACGGAAGCCTCGACCCTAAGGTATAATTTATGAGGACAACGACCATCCTGTGAATACCCAGGTGCAAGTGCGTACATTCAACAGGGACACAGTGCCTATACAGGTTTTAAGCCTGTGTAAAAGAAAATAAAAGGGAATGAGCCCTTCGGTCCGTATGTTTGCACATAGTTTGGTTGGTTGTAATTTCATTTTTGACAGGTCAGTTTCGACTAACAATAGACTTTTCAAATGGTCTGAAGTCTAGGGCACTCTTGGTCAACATCAATCCGAAGGTGGATGACCGGAGCGAGTGTATGGAAGGTGGGGTCAACCTACACTGGATTTTTACTTTATAACAAAAGGTCGTTATTTCATCTCTTTTTTCCTTTTTCTTTTTTTCTTCTTTCATGTCAGTTCGAGACTCTGAGCATGCTCAAACTGCTTTTATTTATGCACGTATCCTTAGGCGATTCAACTTGCCATGTTGATATACCTTAAGGACGTGTGCATTCCGGTAATGGGTCCTTGGTTTGCCTGCCGGATCAGGCCCGAGGCGTCCCTATGTAAAATAGGGTTCGAGAACTTTTCGGGCGAACCCGACCATTCCAAATTGATTGAACACAGTTCTCGGAGTGGGGCAAACAGGCGGTGCGACACTCTTTTGAGAACTAGTGTTGCTTTTCTACAATTCCCTCTCTTTTTTTCTTTTTCTTTTTTTTTTATTTTGGATCTTATGATTTTATGGAGCACTCAGTGGATGCTTACAGATCTAGATCCATTTATTGTGGCACGATCCCTTTGGGCCAGTCGAAGAGAGCTCGAAGGGCCGTTTGGGGATGCGTGCACCATTGCTTGATGGTACGTGGGCTTCTAAGGGAAACCGGGCCATGGTCTATAGCATAGGGGATCCGTCGGGCCTCAAAGCCAAAGAGAATGGCCGGGCAGTTTTAAAACTGCCATTTCTAATGGTCGGGCGTATATATTATATACGCCTAACCAAAATTGGCAATTTTTAAAGCTGTCCGAGCCCGAGAACAAGAGGGACCCCCTCTCTTTCAAACTCTACCTTCTTCCCTCCTTCTTCTCTAGTCCGGGACAGCCCCTTAGGGTTTTGACATTCGATTCTTTTCTTCAGTTCTATTACCGGGGGTTGCGGGTGCTGATTTTGGATCTATTTCTTCTCCCGTTGAAGGTAATCGGTCTTTCCTTTGAATTTTTGATAATGTTGTGTTGTTTATTTATTATTTTTGGTATTTTCTTTTGGATGTTCCTTCTTCCTTTTGGTTGTTTGTTTTTTTTTTTTTTGTATGATGCTTTTCCCCCTTTTTTTGTTATTTTCTATTATGTGATGCTTCTTTTTTTTGTTTTTTTTTATATATGTGATGCTTTTTTTTTTTTGTTTTTTTTATATATGTGATGCCCTTTTTTGGTTGTTTTCTAATATGTGATGCTTCCCTCTTTTTGTTTTTTTTTTTGTATATGTGATGCTCTCTTTTTTTTATTTTTTTTGTATATGTGATGCTCTCTCTTTTTTTTTTTTTGTATATGTGATGTTCTTTTTTTTTTTTTTTTTTTTATATGTGATGCTCTTTTTTTTGTATATGTGATGCTTTTTTTTTTTTGTTTTTTTGTATATGTGATGCTCTTTTTTTTTTCTTTTTTTTCTCTTTTTTTTTGTATATGTGTGATGCCCCCCTTCTTTTTTTATGTGATGTAGTTTCTTTCTCTTCTTTTTTCTTCATTATTCATCACCATTCAGTCTTCATTCATCCCTCTCTTTCTTTTTTTTGTTGATGGATTAGTGCATATTTTTTTTGTGTTATTCTCTCCTTTTTTTTTTTTAGCAGCCCCTTCTTATACTGATGTGTTCCATAGTTTCAGATGTCTAGTGACGAAGGGCAAGGTCCACAGGAGGGGCCCGAGATGGCCTACGGTCCTCACGGGGAACAGTTCATTATTTCATAGCCCTCATCTCAGCCCTAGTACAAAATGCAAGGTGAGGCCGCTTGTACTGGCCTCCTGCATTGTCAGCATACCCACATGTCCAACTTTGGGATCGCTGGTCAGGTAAACAGACGAGCCCCTTTTTCTTTTGTTTTCCTTTGATGCCTTCATTATACCATCTTGCCCTTATTTGACTGATGCCTTTTGTTTGCAGCCCATATCCCTTATGTTCCGAGGTGGTTGGTTTGACCTCCAGCGCCTCGTACTTTATCTCCCCCAGGTTGTGAAGGACCTGCTCGCCCAAGCTGGTTTTGGGGACTTCATTTCATGCCCCGCTGTGAGGGCTGACACAGCCTATCTGAAGGCCCTGACAGAGCACTTTCGCCCTGAGACTATGACATTTCACATGGCCATGGCTGAGATGGCCCTCATGCCCGCAGACTGGTCCATGATCACTGGGGTTTGTGTTGGAGGGGTGCCGGTGATACATGTTCACACGCCTGATAGGGAGGAGGTGACTCGGCTGATAGGGGCCTACTCGACCTCTGGGAATGTTCATGGCTCCGAAGTCAAGTTATCTTGGCTGGTTGGTTTTTTCGAGCCTCACGAGCTAGTGGACCTGGGCCAGCCTGATGCGGCCATTTACCTCGAGCCAGAGCGTGCACTGATGCTGGCTCGCATTTCTCTATTGTTCCTCCTGGGCAAGACTCTCCTCTCAAACATCAGCAGAGGGCGGGTCTCGTTGTCCCTACTCAGTCTTATGGTGAACTGGGACTCCGTACATCAGTTCGATTGGGGAGGTGCTGGCTACGTGGTGCTCATGTCTAGCTTGGTGAGAGCCGTTCTTAGGGATTCCAGTTCCGTTGTCAGCTTCTGGCCCGCTCTTAAGGTAGTTTATCCTTTGGTCTCAATTCGTCCCCCCCCCCTCTTTTTTTTACATATTTGATTATATTTGCTCGCTTTCTCAGGTGTGGGGGTATCTGCATTTCCAACCTGGTTGCCCTCCGCTTCTCTCCGAAGTCCCCACATTCCCCCTTATGAGCAATTGGCATGCAAACTGCCGTTGGGACGTGGGTATGAAGCACTTGGAGTTAGGGTTGCGCTCTCAATTCGACCTGCTGATCCTAAAGCAGGTATAACACTTTCTCTCTTTGTAAATTTGATGACTCTTTTATGCTGTGGGTTCTAACCAAATGTATAAATCCCTTCTCTTTTGTTGAGTAGGTCATCCTTGATCCCTACGTTGGATCCCCCTTCTGGAACCTGGCTGCAGTGAGCCCCTCTCACCTTTTGTTAGATCGGCGCATTATTTTCTTCAATGGGTCCTAGGCTAGGGCCTACTACTTAGGGGAGAGGGTGGTTCATCAGTAATGACCTCTCTTTGTCGTGCCCCAAGCTCCTCTAGATGATGTACTGGCTCCCGAAGGTTCTATCGAGATGCTCACTGCTTGCTTTCTCCACCACGGGGTCCCCATTGACGACCTTCTCTTCCCTGGGGGATATCAGATGTGGTATGAATCCTTACCCTATCATTCCTTGCTGCCCCGATTAGTGCCTGGAGCCAACTTTTTGGCTTTTGGTGGTCCGCCTCTCAGGTAATGTTCTTTCCCCTTTCTATTAGCAGCCTTCCATATAATTTCCCTACTTTTTGAACAAAGACTGTTTCTCTCTATAGTTTGGACAAGGTGATGATTCAGATGAGGGGGATGAAGCAGCTGTTCCTAGTGAGGCTATTGGTGCGGGACCTTTCGACCCTTCTGGTGCTGGTGCTTCCGGCAGTTCGCCCTCTGAGGTCCAGGGGACCTACAAGCGCTTGGATGATGTCTTTCTGTCGCATATGTGTGCCGATGTGGCTGAGAAGGCACGCATATCCGCTGAAGCTATCTGGATTCCACCCCCTGAGCTGATCCCTGGGGTAATCTCTCCCTTGTTACCTTGCCCGTCTATTTCCTTGGATTATACCTGATGGCCTGTGTGACTGATACCTCTTTTTATCTTTTTACTGCAGGATTATGAGTCGGCCGTAAACCAAGCCGAATATTACTGTAACATTGCCAGCCTTAGGGAGGTTGAGGTGGTGAGTGAATATTGATCGCATCTAGTCATCCTCATATTTACTTTTTGCTTGTTTCCCTTACTCATATTTACTTTCTGCTTGTCTCCCTAATTGATGGCCCTTCGTGCGCTTATGCAGCGTGCTCGTGAGAAGGAGTTGCGCTCTCTGCTTGGCCGCATCTCTCAGGCGTGGACTCAGGTGGGGGAGACCCATACCTTTCAAAGCGCGACCTGACGTCGGAAGAAGTCAAAGGGGGCCGCCCAGGACTAGTTTTTTTCCTGAAAATTTGGAACATTGAAGTAGTTTAGGTTTTTGGAATATTTGGGGGATATGTAATAATTTTCTTTGGATTTTTGTTTTGGATGATCTTACAACTTTTAAGGTTTATATGAATGCTCCGTTTAATTATTTCTCTGCCTCTCATGATGATGTTCTTTTTATTTTTTTTGTTTACTTGCACGAAGCGGGCCAGAGCCCCTTCCAATGATGGGGGGGGAGCTCGCGTGTGACCACCCACATATGTCCCAGGGGTGCCACGTCATCAGTGAGAGTGCCTGCCTGTGGGCTGCCCCGAGGTAAATAAGTAGACTAAGCCAAGTCCGCTCCTCTCTTGTGAAGTAAAAAGAATGGGATGACGCGAGGGGGGGCTACACTTCCCTGCCCCTTCTACTGGGCATATATATTATATACGCCAGGCAAAAATGTTGGGATTTTTCCCTGGCGTATATAATACATACGTCTGGCAAACAAAACTGCCATGTTACCCTGGCGTATATAATATATGGCTAAAAATTTGAATTTTTGGCTGGGCGTATATATTATAGACGCCTCCTATAACTGATGCCCGACGGATTCCCTATAACCCGCACCCAGCCCTCTTGGTCTCACTGTTCTATCCGGCTTTGCCTTTTTGCCCCTCCTTTTCTTTCTCTTTTTTCTTTTTTCTTTTTTCTTTGATAAGCGGGTCCATCGCCCTACATTGACTGAGCTTTATTTAGGACATCTTTGTACGTCTATGGACCCACTTCTCGGCCCAAATTCTCATACGGGGGATAGGGTTAGTGTACTTCCCTGTTTGGACTCGAGGCCTAGTTATTCGTAAAAGTGGTGTGCTAGTTTGGCTGAGGGCGAGCTCATTGCTCTGGATCGCCTCGGGTTATCCCGTCTTTCCTCTCTCCTTGTTGTTCCTTTGTTGCCTGACCTCCTAAAGGCGGCTTTAGTGTCATGGGACCATAGGGCTCACGTCTTCAGATTCGGGTCCAGGGAGCTCACCCCAACCTTGGAGGAGCTAACCTCTATCACTGGCTTGAGAATGTATCGGGGGCTTGCCAAAGTGGTGCCCAAACCGGGGTATGCAAAGGCGTTCTATGCGGTTCTTGGTTTGAAAAAGGGTGGGTATGAGAAGGGCTTCGCAGGTGGGCCCACTAGGTGCTCGGTGAAATTCCTGAAAGAGCTTTTTGGCGACTCGAGTCTTCGAAAGTTGTCGGTCCGAGATCCTTTCAATGTGAAGGCCTTTACCCTTTATTTGCTATCGGAAGTTCTCTTCTTTACTGGGGGCGAGACATTTTCCTTCGGGTAATGCGATGTTTGACCGAATTGGAGGGAGGCCGCTCATTGGTGCACCTGGTCTTGGCCGAGATGTATCGAGGCCTGGACGCCTCGGCCTCGGGCCGGGTTGGGATTCTTCGCGGGAGTCCATTCCTCATTCAGATTTGGCTAGGGGAGCATTTGGCTATCATGGGGCCTGTACCGAGATTCTGCCTAGTAAGAGGGAATGTGACCCGAGGCTTTCTGACACGCTACTCGAGGCTGCCCCATAAGAGCATCGAAGAACTAAGCCTGTGGCTATCTGATGCGGAGCTGACCTGGCAGCTTCCCTGGTTGGATGGCACCTTTTCGATTGTCCGCTCTCAGGACTGTGAGGGCATCACACTTTTGGGGTTAACTGGTAGTACTTACTATTTCCCATCTCGAGTGCTTCGTCAATTCAGATATACCCAACACGTGCCGTGCATGTGAGGCCGCCCTTGTGTTCCTTGATATTCTCTCGGGGTTCTCTCAGTGACCTAGATCGCATAACAGCACTCTAGGAGACCCGCCAATCAGTGCATATGTGTAGCTTGACTCGGGGAGGTGCCCTCTCTTTCGATTACGAGGTTTGGTTGGCATCTGAGAGCTTACCTGCTCTTAACCCGGTTTCGGTAGATGCGATAGAGACGGGGCCCTGGCCATTCAAGGAGACGGTGCTCCAGACTAGAATTAAGTCTCTTTTTACAGAGAAGCTAGCTTTGATTGAGACTTTGGGGAAGGAGAGGGCCAGAGCCAAGATAGCAGAGTTGAGAGCTGCTACGGCCGAGAGCGAGGTTCTTCGGTTGACTGGGCTTTTGACTGAGTCTTGTAGTGCAGCTGATGCTTCGCTGAGGCGGCTGAAGAGCCTTCATGGTAGGTGGTTGACCGATCGAAATGCCCGTGAGGACTCTCTTCTTGCAAAGATCAACGCTTTGAAGCATGGTTCCTGCCCTTGACCTGTTCCTGCACATACCATAGATCATATACACAGAGGGGGGGCTGATGCCCCTTAACAGAGAGCTACTTCCTTTTTTGGGTTGTTTCTTTTTGTTTGTTGTTTTTTTTTTTTTTTTTATATATATACCTATAAAGATGGCAGAAGATAGAAAGGGTGTCATGTTGTTATCTTTTTGGGACGTGACACTTCATACGTGATACTTGTAAGAAAAGCAATGAAATCTGCTATATACATATATCTATTATTTTGGTGTTCGAATTTTCTTCCATACGTCTTGCAACGTAGGGTTTTTCTTATGGAAAAGGAAAACTTATTATCTTTTTTTTCAAATTTTTCTCCTACACAGGGTGAGGCTTCTTATGGGAAAGGAAAATATATTATCTTTTTGAAATTCTCTCCCTTTTGTGATGTCAGTAATTTCAAGTCCAACCAGCGGGTCCTCTTTTTTAGCATGGTCGAACCCCGTTTAGGAGTTTTCGGTGCTTTTAAACGTGGAGAGGTCAGCTCCCCCGAGATTGATTGGTCTTCTGGCCTTACCTTTGGTCATACGTTGGACGATGCGGTAGATACGATATGCTTGATTAGGATCCGATCTAATTTTAACATGAGCGGCCCCAAAAAATAAAGGGAAGGGGCTCAAGGAGTCTAGAAAAGAAGGTGAACCAGAACAGGTCCTCTCCTAATCTCTCTTTCTTGACATTTTTGCTCACAGCGCCCAAGACGGGTTTTCGCCATGCCTGTCATCCCTGTTTTTACCCGCAGCGCCCTTTCGGGTTTTCACTACGTCCATGGGTTCGCTTTCTTACCCCAAGTGCCTTTTCAGGTTTTCACCTGGTCCGCGTGAGTTCACTGTTTTTACCTGTGGTGCCCTTGCAGGTTTTCACCACGTCCATCTTGCTTTGAACTCAAATTAATTTTCTTCTCTTTTTTTTTTTTTAGAATCAGATAGCCACGACACGGACAAAGATTCCGTCATAACCAGCTGGATGGGATTCTGGTGTCGTCTCACCACTCGGCTCATGTTGACTTAACAGATATTATGACTGCTTGCGAACCTGCAAAGAGGGCTTCCTTCAGGGTGTAGCTTGGCCATGGGTATGGTTAGGATTTGGGGGAATGGTTCTAATGGGTTTTAGGTGATTCCTAAAGGTCTGGATAGATTCCTAAGGGTTCAGGGGTGCCATCGGAAGCGTAGGGGTGCATCTTTCCCGGAGTACAGACTGATCGAGCCTTGGGCCGAATTTGGGTGTCTACAGGTGTTTTATTTCACACAGCTCAAGAGCTTACAGCCCTCAAATAGGACTGTAAGAATGGGCATAGGAAGTGCTCAAGTTCTTGAAATCCTCTACTTTCTCCACCATAGAGTACACAACTCCTCATCTCAACATGACAGCTCAATCCATTTTAGATCAGTAGGATCTTTTTATTGGGTTGTAATGTGGCTTATGGGTTAGGTTTTTAAAGAATAAAGAGGAATAAAGGGATTCAACATTTGAGAAGTCACCAAGGGTAAGGAGGTGGTCATGACAACACCTTCTTCATCTCAGCACATCTTCCTCTTGTTTAAATCTTCAGTTCTTAAGTGACTTCTCATTTTTGATTTGCTTTTATTTTTCTCTTTCTTTTTGTATTCTTTTCTTTTGCACTTTTGTCTTTCATTTTATTTATTTATTTTTTTTTTATATGGGCTGGAATGCCACAAATTTTTTTTACAACTGGCACACAGCTGCCATAATATCCTTTCTTAAATTTTCTCTCTTTTCCTCCCACCAAATATGAAACCTTGCTCCTCTACCCTCACTTCTCCCATTACTTCCTGAATTCTCAGATTGAGGGTGAACTGAAACAGGTCAAGAGGTTCAGGAAAAAAACAAAATATTTTGGTGTTTCTCAAAGTAGAATGGAATTTTCAGGCTCAACTTGTGTGTTTCAAGGGCAGTTGAAAGGGTAGGTATTTTAGCTCAAACTGTCCAAAAGATGGCCGTACATCATGTCTTTCATGACATGAGGGCTATCAGTTTGCCACAAATTGGAGTGCATAACTTCTAGTGAAAGAAAGCAGGTTCAGACAATCCTTAGAGCAGAAAATTGCCAAAAACACACTTTAAAGAAAATTTTCATAGGCCCAACTCTCACTGGGTATGGTCTTCCTTAGGACTCACAAGGCATGTTCTCACTTTTTCTTTCCTTAATATTTCACTACATACTGATTATGACAAAAATTTCTTGATGATGTCTTTCATAGAAATGATGAATTTTCAAAAAGATCCAAAGATTAAACAGTCTACCATACATTTTTAAATCTTCCTCTTTCAACATTGCTCAGTTTGAAAGTTTGCTAAATTTGTTTTGATCTCATTCATACCATTGCACTTGGTTTAATTATTACATACAACAAATTTTTGTTATTCTTTTCAAAATTACCCTGCTATGCTATACCCCCAAACCTATGAGGAACAGTGCCCTCACTGTTTTGGAAGTAGAACAAATGGAAATAGCAGGGTGAACACAAGCAAATGAAGCATAAGGAACAAAGTAGAACAAATGTAAACTAACAGGAAACTGACAAAACAAGAAACATAGTTGAAACTGACAAAACAGACATTGTATTGAACAGAAGTATTTACAAAAGAAACAAGGCAAACTAAATGTAACAAAAATATGTGTAGCAAAACCCTACATACAAACTAATTACAACCAAATAATAAACACAATCTACTCCTAATCGGACTCTGAGTCAATACTTGATAAAGTCATTGGCTCCCATCCTTGTTGCTCTGTAATTTTGTCATACTCTTTCTTGAAATTCTCCCTCCTTTTCAGTCTCTCAGTGCGGGCAACACCCTCCTTAGTCCTTTTTGCATATGACTTTTGAGGCTTAGTGCTGCCCTAGGACATGGTGGGCTCATTTATGGACGCCCCAGCTGCTGAGGGTGGCATCCCTCCTAGTAAGGTGGACTGCAGGGTGTTAGCCAGCCTGGCTAACGTCTCAACTTTTTGCTTCTCTGCATCATATAAGGTGAGGGATTGATTGCACAATTTTTCCCAATGAAACTTCTCCACTCTATGCTCCAGCTTCAGCTGGTCAATCTCAGTTACCAAGGGCTACTTCACCTAGGTTTGCAGCACAACCATCCCTTGTTTGACATCCCTCCTGATGTAGGGATTTTCATCCATAGCTCTGTAAAGAGTGGAAAATGGGGGTGTAGGGAGTAGGTATTTAGGGACAATGGCCCTCTTAGTGGGGTCAGTAAACAAATGGTAGGGAGTGGATGAAGAGGATGGGAGAGAAGGGGAAAGTGGGATGGTAGGTGTCAGCTCCTCTACCTCAGTAACAGGCTTAGGTGGGGTGGAAGGAGAGGTAAAAGGTTCAGAGGGTATGTCCTCTTCCAAGGGGTAAGTTTGGGTAGAAGAGTCCTGGGTGGAAGGTTTAGGGATTGGTTCTTCCACCTCAGCAGGGGAAGTCAGTACCATTGGAGACAACTGAGGGGATGGAGGTGAAGTGGGTACAGGAGTAGGTGTAGGAGTAGGGATTGGAAGAGGTTGGGAGGTTGGGGTAGCTGGGATTAAGGTTGATTGGATGGCTTGAAGGCAGGTGGCCAAAGCAGCTTGGCTTACTGTGTTGGTTTGGAGCTGGGGTAGGATGGTGGTGAGAAGGGAAAGAATTTGGGTAGATGCCTCTGGTAGGATTTGGGCTTGGGTAGGGGGTTGAATGGGTATAATGGGCTGGAAAAGAGATGTGGGGGCATGTTGGAAATGAGTAGGCTGTGGAGAATTAGGTAAAGGGGAGTACTCATGCCCAATGTCCCCCACAATGGAGTCAATTAGGGATGAGTATCTCTCAGTGGTCAAGTGGTCCAAATCCTGGGTATGTGGAGGTAAGATGGAAAAAGTGGGGTCAATATCAAAGGGTATGGATGGTTGAGAAGAAATGGTTGGGTCAGCTGATGTAGATGGTGCAGGGCTTAAGGGTTCAACAATTGGGATTGATGGGCTGGCTGGAGGGATTGTCTTTGATTTTCTCTGGTAGGTGGATGTGATGGGGAGTGAAGATAAGGTAGGGGTGAGGTTTGGGGTAGGAGGGGCTGACAAAGGTGTGGATGTGGTGATGGTGGAAAGGATGGTTGAGCTGTTGGGAGGTATGGAGACTACAATGGAGGGTATGGAGGGTGATGGAATGGGAATGCTGGCAAAATCAAAGCTGATAACAGGCAAAAGCACATCAGTGGAGGGGATGAGTATGGGTGCAAAGGTCATAGGTGGAGGCTCTGAGCTAAGACCAGAAGAGGTGAGAAGAAGCTCTGAGCTAACTGATGTAGAGGTCCCAGTTGCAGCTGCTGAGCTGGCTGATGGGGCTGTAGGGATCACAGGTGTGGCTGTTGAGCTGGTCACCTGAGGGGCTTATTTGGCAGGACTCTACTAATTTCTTCTTGCTTTTCCCAATCTAGGTCCTACTAGCAGACCAGGCCCTCTTCCCAAATACTTTAGGGCTCAATTTCTCCACAGGCTCATCCTTTTGAAACACAAATTTCCCTTTTCTTAGCAAGGCAGTGATGAGTCAGCTGTAGGGTAGCCCTAGCAAAGCCTGTACTCTTTGGATCTTTTCATTTATATCTACCATTGCCTCAAATACCAGCTGAGAGACATTCAAGAATTGGCCCTTGGAGAAAAAGTATAGGGCATCCACTATGGGGGTCCTCCTCTACTGCTGATGTCCACTGACATAAATGTTTTTCCTCAAAATGGAGTTTATGAAAAGCAAGCTAGGGTGCAGATCTCTCCTCATCAAGGACTCCCCAGAGTCCACAATGCCTTGAATCAGATGTCTGGCCATTACTTTAAAGGGCACACTCTCGGGTGCTCCTAAACCATAAACTGAGTAAAAAATTGATGGGACCCCTAATGCCAACCCTATATCACTGTAGTCCAAAACTAGCTCCCAATTATTAATCAAAATCATAAGGGAAGGCTCAGTTACGCTGGATTCATCTTCTTCTAGATGTTATGATACCACAATTTGACAAGTCTAGGGTAGGATTTTTCTTCCAATGAGGTCAACAAAGGTGTCAGACCTGCCTTCACCAAATAGTCCAAGGTGTCTTTACACTCCTCTTCCTTAGAAAAATAAGGTATGTCAAAAATTGTCTCTAAGATCAGGCCTAAGGCATCCACAAACTCATTGGGAGTAGTCAGGTTCTCAGGTATTTCAGGTACATCCTCAAGGTTAGGTTCAGGCACAGGGATTTCAGGCATAGGGATGTCCTCAACAACTTCTTCACTAATTTTTACTTTCTTGGCTTTCTTGGGTGTGCGGCTAGCCTACTAGATTTTCTTATAGATTTTTAGGCAGATTTAGAGGGGGCTTTGAAAAGGTCGGCCAAGGTATCCTCTCGGTCAGCCATTGGTCATAAAAATCCACATAATCACTCTCAACAACCACGACAAACTTCTTTTCCCCAATCAAATTCACCACCCACATAAAATTATGGAAGTACAAAGCTTGCAAAACACATAGTGGAGGTTGAAGAAGACTTACCCACAGAAAACTTAGGATTTCTCAGAACTTGAGGTACACGGCACCAAACTGACAGAGACCAGGTGTAAAATGTCACCCTTGTGGAATTGAAATAATTGAAACAATGGCCGAATGATTGAAGTTGAAACCAGTGAGGTGGAGGAAGAAAGAAGATTGGAAATTGGGCAAAGAAGGAACATGCTTGGAACATAAGCTATCGAATGGATGGAATGAGTTATCGATAGGTTTAAAACAACTAAAATCGTATTTCGAAAGGATTGGAGAGATGATGTCGATAGGTTGCATCAACCTGTCGAAAGTTGAAAACCTTTCGGACTTGTGGACTTCTAAGGCTGAAGGTGTCAAGAGGTTGGTTGAACCTCTCGAAAGGTATAAGGCTCCAGAAAAATCAAATCAATAGGTTTAGTCAACCTATTAACAGGTATAAGGGCTTCAGATTTTTCAAGTTGAGTGGTATAGACATCCTCTCGACAGGTTTAAAATTCTCAGTACTTAACCTCTCGACATGTATCAAAACTTGTTGAGAACATAGCCTACACCTTCAGTGCCTCTCGATTTTCTCTCTCAACATCTCGACAGGTTCAAAGATCCTGTCGAAATTCACCTTTACACCTTTAGAACCTATCGAACATCAATTCAAACCTCTTGGCAGGTATCAGAACCTGTCGAAATTCACATTGGGAACCTTCAGAACCTATCGAAATGTTCTCTACACCTCTTGACAAGTTATTTTTCAGATAAAAAAGATTTCTCATCAGTTCCCAGTCCATTCTCCACACAGATTTGTCAATTCTATTCTATTCCCATTGGATTTCTTATGCCTTGGGGCCATTCCTACTATAACATATCTAAATCATTATTCTAAATGAATGACTAAACAGAAATGGCAACATATATACAATGCCAAACATATTTGAAAACAGCAGTAGCTTTCTAAATGACAATTATGATACATATTGTACAATGTTGAAAATTAGTCATGTTTTAGAGGTTCTTGAAGGTGAATGGTCACCACAGGCTGTACCATATTTTCAACAAAGAGTTTGAACCTTTGACTATTAACTTTCATGATCCTACCAACCTTTGGATCCATGATTTCAACAGCTCCAGATGGAGATGCATGCATTATAATGTAAGGTCCCTCCCATCTAGATCTCAACTTGCCTGGGAAAAATTTCAATTTGGAATTGAACAACCATACCTTGCTGCTAGCAGTAAACACCTTCCTCAGCAAATACTTGTCATAAAAAGCTTTGGCTTTCTCTTTGTAGATCCTTGCATTGGAGTAGGCTTCCAATCTCAGCTCTTCCAGCTCTGATAGCTACAGCCTCCTGTGCATACCAGCAGAAGTTAGATCAACATTCAATGATTTAATAACCTAATAGGCTTTGTGTTCTAACTGTACTGGTAAATGGCATGCCTTGCCATACACCAGTTTAAAGGGAGACATCCCTATTGGGATCTTATAAGTAGTTCTATAAGCCCAAAGAGCATCAGTCAACCTCAGGGACCAATCCTTCCTATCTTCTTTCACAATTTTCTTTAAAATGTGTTTGATCTCTCTATTAGAAATTTCCACCTACTCACTGGTCTGTGGGTAGTATGGGGTGGCAACCCTGTGTGTCACAGAGTACTTTCTAAGCAAGTTATCAAACTGTCTATTACAAAAATGGCTTCCCCCATTACTAATGATAGCTCTGGCAGTGCCAAACCTAGAGAAAATATTGTCCTTTAAAAAGTTGAGGACAACTCAGTGATCATTGGTTCTTGTGGCTATGGCCTCAACCCATTTGGACACATAGTCCACATCCACAAGAATGAAATTGTATCCATAGGAAGGAGGGAAGGGACCCATAAAGTCAATCCCCCAAATGTCAAAGAGTTCAACAACAAGTATATGCTGTAAAGGTATGAAATTTCTTTTGGAGATACTTCCCATTTTTTTGGCGTCTTTCACAAGCTTTATATTGCTGCCATGCATCCTTGAAGATAGTGGGCTAATAAAATCCACTTTGAAGTATCTTGACAGCAATCTTGTTTCCACTTAAATGGCCTCCACAAGCCTGCTCATGACACATGGTTAGGTGGGGGAAAATGTGCAATCAAATCAATTTTAGCCTTGTCTACCTCTATGCCTCTGTGGGAAACAACATGACCAAGGACAATGCCTTGATTGACCATAAAATGACTCTTTTCTCAACTCAAAACCAAGTTGGTTTCCTCACATCTCTGCAACGCAAGACTGAGATGGTGTAGACATTGGCTAAAACTGTCCCCAAAGATAGAGAAATCATCCATGAATATCTCTAAAAACTGATCAATCATGTCAGAAAAGATGGCATAAATACACCTTTGGAAAGTTGCAGGGGAACTGCACAATCCAAATGGCATCCTTCTATAGGCAAAGGTGCCAAATGGACATGTAAAAGTGGTCTTCTCTTGGTCTTGTGGATAAATAGGGATTTAGTTATACCCAAAATATCCATCAATAAAGTAATAGAAAGCTTTGCCTGCCAACTTGTCCAAAATCTGGTCTATGAAGGGCAAAGGAAAATGGTCTTTTCTTATTTTAAATTGAGCTTTCGATAATCAATGCACACCCTCAAACCTATGGTTTTCCTAGTTGGAATTAGCTCACCAGAATCAGATTTAACCACAGTGATTCCAGATTTCTTAGGTACCACCTGAGCAGGTGCCACCCACTCAGAATCTAAAGCGGGATAGATGACTCCAGCATCTAACAATTTGACCACCTCCTTCATCACCACTTCTTGCATGTGGGGATTTAACTTTCTCTATATCTCTCTAGAGGGTTTGAAACTCTCTTCTAAGTGTATCTTATGTATACAAACAGTAGCACTAATGCCTCCAAGATCAACAATAGTCCAACCTATTGCTCTCTTATGCTTTTTTAAAACACACAACAACTCTTCCTCTTGCTCATCAATGAGAGAAGAGGAGATTATCACTAGAAACTTTTGGTTTGCCCCCAAAAAGTATATTTCAAGGACTTGGGTAGTTGTTTCAACTCCACATCAGGTGCACTTATGAGTGAAGGCAACAAAGGTGCCTTTGATGGTGGTGGAAGAGGCAACACAACAGGTTTCCAAGGAGGATACCTTGTTACTGGCCCCAATTCAGAATTTAAGGCTTTCGCCTCTTGAACCACAGGTGTGGGGGCCTTCTCTTCCATAATTTCACTCCACAGATTTTCAAAAACACCACACAAATCATCACAATGCAGCAGCTTGGGCAAAGTCTCTTCCACAAGCTCATCCAACAAATCAATCAAAAAGCAATCCTCACTATCCAAGTGAGGCTAACTTACTGCATTGTAAACATTTAATTTTACTTTCATGTTGTCAAAAGATACCTCCATTACACCTTATTTACATTGTATAAAAGCATTGGCAATGGCCAAGAAACGCCTACCAGAATTACAGGAATGGAGGTAGTACACTTGCTTGGTTGCATGTCAAGACTAGAAAATTTGCTGGATAGAAAAACTTGTCAACCCCAACTAACACATCTTCTATCATTCCCATAGGCCTCCTTTCAGATCTGTTAGCCAGCTGTAGCACCACATATGTGGGCTTCAATTCTCCCAAACCTAACTTCTCATAAACTGAATATGAAAGTAGGTTTACACTAGCTCCCAGATCTAACAAGGCTTTCTCAATGGTGTGATCCCTAATGATGCAAAGGATTGTGGGAACTCCAAAGTCTTGGAGCTTTGTTGGGGTTGCAATGGACAACACTTGGTTCACTTTCTTAGCACAAAAGACCTTCTTAGATAGGTGTATCCTAGATTGTCTTTTGTGTGTGCACAAATCTTTCAAAAACTTTGCATAGGCTCGAACTTGCTTGATTGCATCAAGTAAAGGCAAGTTGATCTTCACTTGTTTAAATGTCTTCATGATTTCCTCAACTTTAGCATTCCCTTTATCAAAAGGAGAAGATGCTTGAAGTGCATTGGGAAATGACAAATGGGGGACTGATCTCCCATTTGCTGCCTTAGCAATCTCATCAGATTTTTCTTTGTGTTTATTTTCATATTTTTGTTGGGGCACATCAACACCCCCCTTATTTCTCATATGCTGCTCTTGTTGTATATCAACATGGGTTGTTCTTTCATTTCCTGCACCTTTCTCATCAAGCTCAACACTGAATTTGTTATCAACCAGCCTTCCACTTCTCAAAGTGGAGACAGAATTGGACTTTTCATGTGAAGAAGTCTCACCCACCATATACTGCCCTTTTAGGTTGTTCATGGGCTGACTAGGCAGTCTTCCCTCCTCTCTCCTAGTTAAAGTATTGGATAGCTAACCAAGGTAGTCCTCTATCTTCTTAATACTTTGGCTATGGGAGTTAACAGTTTGTGACAAAGAGCCTAAATTCTACACTGAAGCCAGAACTTACTCTTCAAATGTGATGGATCTAGAGCGTGGTGGGGCTGGTGAACTTTGCTGCACAGGTTGTGCCATTGGCTGGGCCATAGGCTGCTGGTATTGGGGCCTTGGGAAGTAGTTCTGCTGGTAGGGTTGAGCATTTTTGTAGGGCATAGATTGCTGTTGTGGCTGCTTCTACTGGCTTTGAAAGATATCTTGTCTCCACCTCAAGTTGGGGTGGTTTCTCCAATGATAACTAGCAGTAGCCTATTGTCCAAAAGACTGAGCAGCATTCACATGTTCCATAACAAGGTCTAGAAATTGGGCAGCAGAGGGACATTCCTCAAGGGAGTGAGTAGGGGACTGACATATGTGTTAATTAGTGAAAAATAGTACTTTTCACCCTTTAACATGAGCTTTGATAAACCTGTGAGTAGACTAATAAGTGCATGATGAGCAAGTTTTACAGATAGCAATAAGAAGGAGAATAAAGGAGGGAATGCCCTAGGAAACCCTAACCGACACACATACTCTCCCCCAACTCTAACTAACTGAAAGAGCCTTCTAGAAGGAGAATAAAGGAGGGAATAACAGGAGTATTCTGGAAGCTATAATTGGTGGGAAAAATGGATCTGAGGCAGAGGAGGAAAGCTATAAAAGGAAGGGAAGCCACCAGAAAAAGGGGATCAATTCTAGAGATCAGGGCTTGCATCGAAATTCTATATTCTTCCTTTTTTGCCCAACCATGGTTGGCTAATTTCTTTGGAGCAGAAAAGAGGGAGGTTTAGTCTGTAATTGGGGAAAGCTGAGAGTGTTATTGAGGGATGGATGTTGCAGAGACTGCAAATCTAAGGGCATTTCATTGTATGGTTAGTTTAATTCAATGTAATGTTGGTTTAACTGCTGTAATTAGATCTATAGTTCCTCTGGTTTCATTTGGTGCTCGATCGGCTTTGTGTAGATGAGAATAGCTCACCCACTTAACTGGTAGACCTCTTGGATGCCATTTGATCTCCCTAGATCTGATATTCCTATAATTGCCTGTTGATTACAGTATTTGTAGTGGTTATAATGTTCTGATGGAAGCATGAGAATGGAGTGAATCTATTGGATGATCTGCGACCATTGAAGTGGATAGATCATAGCCTTAAGATCAAACCAAATCTCTAGCCTAGATTAGATTCTTCTACCCTGCAGCTGTGCCTACGGCTAGATGAGGGATTAATGCACTCTAAACTCTCTGTAACCCTGACATCTAAACCCAATTGCAGTAAGACCAAACTCCAAGCCGCTTCTTCCCATTTTCTATTTTAAATTTCCCTTCACTGCAAGAGTTGTACTCTGGATCCACTTCTGCAATTTTAATTATTTTTTTTATAGTTTAGTTTAAAAGTGACAAACTCTTAGACCTCTCCTCTTTCTTTTGCTGTTTTAACATTATGATGGGTGCCAGATCTGCTTTAGATATGGAGATTTGCCTAATTTTCAGTCACATTTCCCTATGGACATACCCTTACATACCCTTCTTTAAAACTTGCTACAACGGGCCCTGAATGCTTGCAAGTCTGTATATCTGCTTGCCTTGGTGTGTGCAACCAATAGATCCTTTAATTATGTGATTTTAAACCCCTTTTTTAACATAAGGTAAGTGCCCAACAAGTTTTTGGCACCACTGTCGGGGATCTGTGTGCTTAAGATTGGTAGATCAAAGTTTGTTTTAGTATAGATTGTAGGTCCTTAATAGATTGTTTAGTTTTTTTTCTAACTACTTTTGAAAGTTTTTACTGTGTTGTAGTAGTTTTTGTTATTTCTTCAGATTAAAAGTTGTTGCTAACGAGAAGCATTATGCTAGAGGTTGTGCTAAAGTTTGAATCCCTCTACTCCTTTTATTTTTCTGATCTATGGATTTGAGGATTTATTAGTTAATTGTGCTTGTTCCTGATTGTTGTGTTAAATTGGCTCTGCATTGTGTGTGCATTAAGAGTGTGAGTGGTGTATGTTTGGAAGGAGAACTCTCAATCCTCAAATTGTTCCATTAAATCCAGAGGTTGAAATGCTCCTTAGGACTAAACAAATCTCACCCACATCTGCTGCATCTGGATTTGCTGAAATGGGTGAGCAACAACAACCTAGAATCTTGAAGGAATTCAATGTACCAGGGGTTTAAAATTCTCCATTCTACATTCAATTCCATGTTGTTCAAAGGAACTATTAGATTAAGTTTTCCATAATCCAAATGCTACCCTCATTCCATGGTCTAACTAAAGAAGACCCATATAAGCATATTGATGAATTTCTAGGACTGTGCACTACATTCAATATTGCAGGTTTGGGGGAGGAAGCAACCAGGATGAAACTCTTTCCTTTTTCATTAAAGGATAGAGCCAGGACCTGGTTGTCAATGTTTCCACCCAATAGTATTGAGTCCTTGAGTGATCTTCAATGTCAGTTTTTGGCCAAATTTTTCCCCATGTCCAAGATAAGCCAGTTGGGGAAGGGCATTATCTCATTTGCTCAAGATCTAACTGAGGACTTTCACCAACCTTGAGAGAGATTCAAAGAACTTCTGAAGAAGTGTCCCCATCATCAAATCCCTGAATGGCAGCTTGTTCAAAGTTTCTATCAGGGAATTGATTTTAAAAGCAGAGATATGGTAGATGCCTCTTGTGGTGGTACTTACCTCCACAAAACTGCTGAGGAGGCTTGGGAGTTGTTTGACATTATCAGTGAGAACTCCATGCAGAGAGAGACATTGTCTAGAGACTTGGACATTCCTAGAATGGTGAAAGAAAATACCACAAGAGGAAAGATGTATGAGGTGAGTGGGCACATTGATTTGGAAAGGAAAGTGGACAGTTTGACCCAGAAGTTTGATAAGCTCATGGGAGCAATGCAGTCACCCATGGCTGCTAAAGTGGAGGAGGCATGTGTTATATGCCAGTCCCCCACTCACTCCCTTAAGGAATGCCCCTCAACTGTTCAATTTCCAAATTTAGTGATGGAGCATGTGGCTGCCACTCAGTCCTTTGGGCAACAACCTATTCCTGGTTACCAATGGAGAAACCACCCCAACTTGAGGTGGAGACAAGATACTTTTCCAAACCAACAGCAGCCACAGCAGCCCATGCCTTACAAAAATGCTCAGCCATACCACCAAAATTACTTTCCGAGGCCCCACTACCAACAACCCATGACTCAACCTATGGCTCAGCCTGTGTAGCAAGCTACACCCCCTTCAGCTGCTAGATCACTTTCTTTTGAGCAATAAGTTCTGGCTTCATTACAGAACTTAGGACCCTTGTCTCAAACTGTGCACTCTCATAGCCAAAGCATTAAAAAGATAGAAGACTATCTTGGTCAGTTGTCTAATGCTTTGACCAAGAGAGAGGAAGGGAGGCTGCCTAGCCAACCCGTGGACAACCCAAGGAGACAATATGTGGTAGGTGAGGTTTCTTCTTCCCATGAGGAAGCCAAAGCTATGACCACATTAAGAAGTGGAAGGTTGGTGGACAATCAAGTAGGCTGTGGGCCTTTGAAAAATTCAGAAAAAGAAAAAGAAGTGGCCATGGAGAAGGAACAACAGGAGCAACCTGTAATAACCCAGATTTTTGAATTTTATTTAATGGTATTAGATGATGTACCACACAATGCGTGGTGCTAACGCTCCACACCGGAATATACCCACTTTAGAAATAGTCTAATTTTTTATATATATCAATATTAGACTCATTGCGGAGTACTTGTCGATACGATTCCAACGATATATAATTTGTCGATTTTCGATAAGAATATAAAAAGTTATGCCCGTTTGAAGAGTGAAGCGGGTTAAAGGGCACAACTGTAAATTTGGGAGAGAATCACCATTTACCTTGGTGCTTACACAAAGCGCTGGAGCAAAACCTCTTCTCAAGCTTTTCAAGTCACGTATGAATTCTACTTGCGTAGAAAAACTACTATTTTATTAAATCTTATACGGAAAGTCTTAATTAGAGTTAACCTATACAAGGAATTAGATATATATTTACTTCTTCTCTCAGTTGTCTTTCTTTATCCCCTCTTCTCTGCAAAAGCTCTGACAGTGCCATCTTTCATAATTCCTCGTCGGATCTCCATCGATTTTCGATCTTATCAGAGAATCTTACACCATCAAAGTTTCTCATCGCCGCGACCAATTTATCGTAAGAAAGGAATTCTCGCGAAAAGACTCGGGCATATCGTCTCTCGAATCCGATCTCCATCAACCCAAATCATCGTAGGATTCGAATCATGCTTCAACAGGTGGGTGCCTCTAAATTCATCTTAAATTATTCAGTTATTTCTTAAAAAGAAAACCCTAATTTTTCCTTAAATTTTGATAAATTTCAGGTCTTAAAAACATAGAAATTAGGCCCAAAATCGATAGGATCGTTTTTCCCAGATTTTCGTGAAATTCGGCTAAACTCTTCAACAGACACAACCTCGGTATTTTAGCCATAACGTTTTATCCCGAACTCGGATTGATGTGATTCTTGCGGCATTGGAAAGAAGACAACGAGATCTACAACTTTGTCTGAAATAGAAATTTTACGAATTTAATATTTTTAAGGTCAAAATTGAGCAGCAAGTCGGGATACGTTTTAGATGATCCAAGGTTACACGGGTTTGACATTATTTTTTAAACTCTTTGACTACTTTATGCTAAACTTATCTCTAGACTTATAAATCACTAAAATTAAATAAAATACATTAAATAGCTTGCATCGAATAATAATCTATAAGTTTAAGGGGTCAAATATGGACGTTTTTCAATACTTACCATTCTATTACCTCCTCTAAGCCTCATACAATTCTTGAATTGACACATGCGCTCCTTTAGAATTTTAAAATAGGTTGGATCGCTATACCAGTCAATCACCAAATTTTATGAATATAATTAACCTTAATGAAGTATAGTTTCAACACTATTGTAAAATAAATATAGTTAAATATTTCTTATTTTCTATTTTACTTTAATATTTCGTATGTTATGCTCTTTATTAATTTTCTTCAAAAATATGAAATGTTTAAGGTTTATGTTATAATTCATTCTTATATATGTTCACCATTATCATATGGCATTTATCATATAGAAAATCACGATAGGGCATACGCATATAAGTTAAGAATAAAATATGACGCATGACTTAAGCCTTCGTCACGGTGGGGTTTCTTTCACGGTTACGTGGAACTTGAAATGTAGGCATCCATGTACGGATGCAACCCCTCTATGGTAGTATGGGATACCACACGAAGTACATCTAGGTTACTACGGAACCCGTCCCTTGGAAAACGTGGTTTAGTGAAGCCTATCGCACCGTGGCCTATTCTAACTAAGTTTTAAGAAAAAATGAGAAAAGAATATGTTAAGACACATATATATTAAGAAAGTGGGGACTTAAGCCCACGCAAATATAAAATCGGGGCGGGGACCTAAGCCCAGAACCGAATAATGTTATGATATGTTAAGATACGCTGTGAAGGCCAGCTAAATATAAATTAAGTTTCTACACGTGCCATACCTTACGAGCCACCGTAAGGGCTTAACGTCTGCAGCCAAGACGGGTCTTAAGGACATTATAGCCTTGTCTCGAACTAAGGGGACATCGTGGTTACTATGCCGGCAACCTCATCTGGCTGGATGGTGGTTTATGTTATGATATGGAGGTTAGGTGGTTATCTACACGTGGACCTCGCGTGGTAGGCTCGAGCAGCGATCCTGGCACAGATCGTTTAAATAAGATAAGATGCGAAGTACGTTGTGTAGGCGTATGGAGTAATTAATAAGACTTACGATATGTTACGTATGCTAAGTTGATGAGACAAATAGGAAAAGAGATAAGAAAATAGAAGCATCATGCACTCTTTATGTTATATTAGTATATTTTTCAGTCTAGATTATGATAGTATATGAATTATGGATAAGTTATTTCATTTATTTAAGATGTTGGTTATATTTTAAAAATGCACCGCAATTCAAGCGATTGCACACACGCCCACCTGAGTAAGTTATGGTGGATCGATTGTGCAACCCGCTGAGTTTACGCGATTGAGTAAACTCACCCCCCTCCCAAAATCTAACAGTTTTAGGTGAAGATTCTGCTTATCCCGTTCGTGATGATTTGAAAGCTGCTGATCCAGAGATGGCTCATATAAACAAGGATGTCGGCTACCACCTTGATGAGAGCGTAGATCCAGCAGATTTTTACCAACATTGAGAACCCTTTTACTCTAGTTTTTATTATTTCTTGAGAGACTTGTTTTAGCCTTGATATATTGTGTGAGTTTACATTTGAGACCGTTTTACCCTATCTGAAACTGATTTTGATTTGATATCCTAGATGCATGGTTAGGATTAAATACTTCATTATTATTGTCTATGTTTTTCGTTATTAATTTATGAGTCAATTATTTTTAATGATATCTTACATGCCTCAATCCATATGCTAAGTCAATTTATAGATTATGTGTATGTCCGCTTATTGCCTTAACCAGCATGCGGGGTCATAACACGGAATTCTAGGCCCTCGATATCGGGTAAGGATTCTGGGTCGTGACACAACCCATGTTGAATAAGAAGGATAATGATGATTCTCAAGAAAAAACTAAAAAAAGAGATGATGAGTTGGCTAAGGCTGCAAATGGGAGAGCAGTCCCACATTTTCCATTTCCTAGGGCAATGCAAGGACATTCCCTTTTTGATAAAGGGCATGCCAAAATAGAGGAAATGATGGAAACCTTTAAGCAAGTGAAGATTAACATGCCCCTGCTTGATGCAATCAAGCACGTTCCAGCCTATGCTAAGTTTTTAAAAGACATTTGCACCCCCAAAAGACAATCACGGATACATCTGTCCAAGAAAGTCTTTCAGTAAAAAAAGCACAACAAATACTGACTATTGCAACCCCAACAAAACTTCAAGATCCTGGAGTCCCCACTATCCTCTGCATCATTGGAGATCATACCATTGAAAAAGCCTTGTTAGATCTGGGAGCTAGTGTGAATTTGCTTCCATATTCAGTATATGAGAAGCTAGTCTTAGGAGAGTTGAAGCCCACACATGTGGTCTTACAACTAGATGACAGATCTGAAAGGAAGCCTGTGGGGATCATTAAAGTTGTTTTGGTTGGAGTTGACAAATTCTTTTATCCTGCTAATTTTCTGGTGTTGGATATGGAGCCGAGCAAGTGTGCTACTTCTATCCCTGTGATCTTAGCTAGGCCCTTTTTGGCCACTGCAAATGCTTGTATACAATGTAGATTGGGGTCATGGAGGTATCTTTTGGTAATATGAAAGTCAAGTTGAATGTGTACAATGCAGCTCACCAGCCCCACTTAGAGAATGAGGACTGTTTTTCCATTGATGTGCCAGATGAGTTTGTGCAAGAAACTCTGCCTCAGCTGCTGCATGGTAATGATTTCTTTAATGTTTTTGAAGAAATATGGAATGAAACAATGGAAGAGAAAGCTTCCACATCTGAGCTTGAGCAAGTGGAAATGGTAAATTCTGAAGCAGGGCCAGCAAAGCATCACCCACGGACTCCTGCTTTACTACCTCTTTCACCACCTTCTAAGGCACCTCTATTGCCTTCACTCATCAGTCCCCCAGATGTGGAGTTAAAGTAACTCCCAAAATCTTTAAAATATGTCTTTTTAGGAGCCAATCACAAACTGTCAGATGCCTTGTGGGTGTATAGGATGCCTATAAGACCCCATAGGGATGTCCCCATTCAGGCTAGTGTATGGCAAGGCATGTCACTTGCCTGTTGAGTTAGAACATAGAGCATATTGGGCAATTAAAATAATAAATTCTGACTTAACTTCTGCTGACATGAACAGGAAATTGTAATTATCTGAGCTTGATGAGCTGAGGATGGAAGCATATTCACATGCCCGGATTTACAAGGAAAAAACCAAAGCCTTTCATGACAGGCACTTGCTGCGGGAAGAATTCAAAATAGGTGATAAGGTATGGTTATTCAATTCAAGATTGAAACTCTTTCTAGGCAAATTCCAGTCTAGATGGGATGGGCCTTACACAGTTTTACATGTTTCCCCATCTGAAGCTGTAGAAATTAGGGACCCTAAGGATGGCAGGGTTATGAAAGTCAATGGACAAAGGTTAAAAATTTGTGTTGAAAATATCTAGGAACCTGAGGAGACCATTGATCTTCAAAACCCTCCAAAGAATACATGATTTTAGTGTGTGTCATATGTACTATAGTTTGATCTTGTTCTATTTTGTTTTGTTTTATTCTGTTCTATTTTATTCATCATGTCAATCATGCCAGCAATCCAGGGACCATGGGAGTGTGTACATAATAAGAACAGGTTGAATGGAAGCAAAACAAAAGAGTTTGCTAGGTGTTAAGGCTAATGACAACACAAAAATGTTGTTTCTATGGGCATATGAGACCTTTCAAAAGGTCATTTGACCTTTCGATAGGTCATTTGATGATTTCGATAGGTCATTAGATAATTTTGATAGGCGCTGAGATTTGTTGATAGGTGAAAACAACTTTTCGATAGGTTCTAAAGGTCGAAAAGAAGTTTTCGATAGGTTCTGGATACTTATTGGGAACCTATCGAAAGGATAAATCATGCGCTACATGAACCTATTGATAGGAAGGTTTTGACTTATCGAAGCATTTCATTTGCACGCTGTATTTTTATAGCGTTCGACAGGACATTTTGGCCTATCAAAATCATCCAATGCATCCTAACGAAATCATTTTTTCCTCTTTATATACCTATCGGTAGGCCACATTTGCCCATTTCACACTTTCTGTAAAACCCTAGCTCTCTCTTCCTCATTTGTCACTGCTCTCTTTCCGTCAAATACTCTCAGGACCGTTTACCATTAGGTTTGTCATTCTTCAAGATCATTCAGCCCGCACTAAGGAGCATTTTGCACCTGATTTTTGTGAAATTAGAAGAGTGCATCACGGTTTTTGCAAAACCTTAAGAGTTTTGGGTAAGTTGTCTCTCTACCTCCCTTTGATTGTTTTCCTAGTTTTGTACCTCAGCATTTCAATTCAAATTGGTGAGTGAGCTTTAAGAGAACAATTTCTGAGAGCAACATGGACGATTCAGAAGAAACCCTAGCTGACCTGTTCTGGCAACCAGCTGCTTCCACCCCTAAACCCTCCACGAAGTCAAAGCCTACCACCAAACCACCTACCAAGAGGAAGATCCTTGAGGGGAAGCCCAACAAGGCTCCTAAAGCTAAAAAAGCTAAGTTTGTAGCAATTCAGGAACCTGCTGCAGAAATACTTATGGAGAGATCTGCTCAAACTTGGGAAGCACCTTTGCCCACCCCTGACATACAACCTGTGGTGGAGCTTCCTGCTACGTTACCCACCTGTTGTTGCTTCTTAGTGTGCTTGATTTATGTGTGTTTTGAAAACAGATTTATAGCTACTAAATTACAGTGGCTCTAATATAAAAAAGAATAAAGAAATATCAGCACAGTTAGAAGAGAATTAGCCTGCAAGATCAGGGCCAATTGTAGCAAGTTTTAAAAGTAAGTGAGTGAAAGATCGTCCACAGAGAATTTGTCTAAAATGTAAGATAACCCTCCAGATCTGAGCTACCAGATCTGGCTTCTTATCCTATCTAGAAAATTGATAAGATGAGAGGTTTGAATTTGTCACGTTTAACTAACTAAAAACAAAGAAAAATTTAAACTAAATGATCCAGATCCCAGTTGGGGGAATGATTGAAACAAAGATGGAGAAGTAATATCTAAATCTGATTTGGTCTTTGAAATCTAATGAGAATAAGCTGACTCAGCAGTGATCCAATCTTCATCTGGCTACAAGCACAGATGTAAGAGAGATAAATCTAATTCAAGGATTAGGCTTACACTTATGGCTATGGTCTGTCCACTTTAATGGCCACAAACCATCCAATAGCCTTTAATCCAAATCCTCAATTCAGAACAAGAAACATCACTACAAATGCTGTAAGAGACTAGGTTACAAACACTAATTCTCACAGGTTTAATGAATCAAGGGAAATTGCATGCAAAACAATGAATCTAAAGGAGTCTAATGTACTGAGGAGATCAGAGGGAACCCTTGACATGAGTCCAATGGAGAATGCATAGTTTACAGCAACCTTTTAAAATTCATCTTTACAATTTACAGAGCATGGCTTAACAGCTCTCGGATTTGCAGTCTTGGATGCAAACTCTCCTTTGAGTTACAGCAGATCTCACTCTCAAATGCAAGTACAAAGTAGGCTATTACAAGGATTGCGACATAAGCGGATTAGAAATGAAAATCTGGATGCCCCAATTGGGCAAATGCTTTCTATTTATAGCTTTCCCCAGTCCATTTCAGATGTATCAACCAATCGGAGGTTCTCGGATCTGTATTGACCAATGGTAGTCGAGCACGGGATCCGGATCTATTCTCGCCAATCGAATTCCTCGATCCGTTCACCAATCGTGAAAAAAGGCATCAATTCTGTTATGCATTTTGAAAGTTTGTTAGAGTTTCTAGAAGTTCCCGCCAAGTTATTCCCTCTCTAGGTGCTCACGTGGGGTGGAATATTCCTTCGCTTCATGCTTTGAACCCTCTGGAATGTCCCTAGGTTTTAAAATGCATTGGGATGCGTGCAACAGATTACTGAATTGCCCTTGTTAAAGCTGTGAATCTCCAGAATGCCTCTTTGCACAGCTTAGGGGCCTTTTCGCAAATGTTGTGACTCTTGAAGCTCTTTTCGCAATGTTCTGGTTCTGTTCGAATTGTGTTTTCTTCTTTTCGCAAAGTTCAATCCTCTCTTCAAAGAGTTCAGATGCTCTTTGAATGCTACGCCTGGAGTTTTATTCCTTTTCGCAGAGTTTCAGGTTCTTTGCGAAAAGTACAGGTTCTTTGCGAAAAGGCCTCTGTAGTGCATTTTTCTATTCGAATTGTTCCATACTTCTCTTCCAGGTCTTTGCTTCTTCTATTCAGACCTTTCAACAGCTGATGAGGTTGTTTCTTCACTTTCTTCGTTTGGATTGACATGGATTGTCATCTTATTGGCACTTTTAAGCTGCTTTTATGGTTAAGCCTGTCTTTATTGTTAGTTGCAACATAAGCACTTAAAACACTTATTTAGTTCTCTCAAAGGTCTATCAAGACTCAAGTTCAGGGGTGAAAAATGGTATTTTTCACTCGTCAACACCACCCCTAATGAGTTTGTAAATTGATTGAGCCTTGTCCCTGAGACAAATTTTGATCTTGCATACTTTACTGAGATAGAGCAGTGCTAGGGGACACTAATGTATCTAAAGGAGGGATTGTTACCCTTACTTACACCCTTGAAGGAAACTGTGTACCCCAGGTTGGTTAAATTGTGGTACCAAAATTTGACAAAGAAGGTGGTGCCTAGGAATGAAGCTGTGCTAGAAATTCTGATTAATGATTTGCAAATACTGTGGATTACAAGGGTATTGGGATGGTTTTGGGAGTCCCACACCAATTTGACTCCACTAGATCTGAGGGAGCACCCAAATGTGTTACATTTAAAGAAATGGCTAAAAAGCTCACCAATGGAATTGTGGGATCTAGTGAATCTTTGATGAGAAGAGACCTACAGCCCAGCCTCAGATTCATTGATACTATTTTGAGGAAGAATGTATATGTTACTGGGCACCTATAGGAGAGAAGGCCCCCAGTTGTAGATGCCTTGTACTACTGTTCCAAAGGGCAATTTTTGAATGCCCCAAATCTGATTTTTGAGTCAATGGTAGATATCAATGACAAAGTGCTTAAAAGACAAGCATTTGCCAAGGGTAGTGGGCTGCCTTTCAGCAGGCTCATTACATGTTTGCTCAAGGCTATTCAAATATGTGGTCAAGAGGAATGAGCCAATGGAGAAATTAACCCCAAAAGTATATGGGAAAAGGGCATGGTCCACCAGCCTAACCCTGATAAAGAAAAGTAAGCCAGCTGAAATAGAGGAGGTTGAGGAGGTAGCCACTCCATTTTGCCCCCCACCTATCCCATCCCCATCTTTTACCCCTTCCTCACCCCCAATAGTAGCCACTGAAGCTGCTATGTCACCTACCACCCAACCTCCCACTCTCCCTACACCTGTCTTCAAAGATGCCTCCACCCAAACTGATCCATGTGAGGAACTGTTTTTCTCCACCCCCTCCTCTTCTTCCACTCCACCCCCTTCTTTGCCCATTATCCTCAGGTCCCCCATCTACATACCCCCTTACCTCACCCTACTGTATGCAATGAGGGACAACCGCTACACCTGTCGCGATGTCCTGAATGGTATGGATGCCCTCCGAGCTTCCCTGGAAGTCTCCTATGAGGACCGGATTGCTTTCATGGAATTAGAGCAAAGAATCCAGCTCCAGGATATCTCTCAGGGGTGGAAGGAAATCCTGACTCATTATGAGTCCCCCAAACTTCTTGCTGAGGCTCCGACTCGCATTGCCAAGTTTGAGAAAAAAAATGCTGAGGTTCTCCAGAAAAAATTAGCCAATGCTAAGGAGATACTCAAGGCCACAAAGGAACTCTCTGAATCAGGCCTGCTTTATGCAGCGAAGAAAATAGATATTCTAGAGAGAAGAGTTGCTTCATTGACTTCTCAACTATTTCAACCTACCCCTCTTGCTACAGCTCCTCCCCTCAACCCTCCTACCACTCAACCTTCTCCTACCCCACCTATAGATGCTCCCTCCCCTCCAGCCCAAGATCTTCCTATAGCTAAACCTTCCCCCCCACACCCTAAGAGGACTTATACAAAGAGAAAAGTTACTGTCAAAAGATCTGTTTCCTCTGCTTCTGCTCGTAGTAAAGGGAAGGAACCTGCCACCCAGTCTAAAGAGGTAGCAACCACCAAGCCCCCACCCCCACATGACACTTCCTCCACCTTACTCACAAAGGAGGAAAGAAGGAAAGCTGCTACTGCCCTTGGCCTCGATCCTACTGTCCTTTTCCCCCCTGATTTCGATTCTGATTCTCTTGCTGCTTCTGTCATGAAAGATAAGAGCTCTGCTACCCATTCTGAGGAGGCCCCCAAGCTGTCCACTAAGAAGTCCCCACCTAAAAGAAAAGTTCCTTAATCCAAGGATGATTTGAAAATTTTGGCAGATTTATATGATTTGCTTGATGATGCTTGTACATAAATATAGTTTAGGATTGTTTGTTTTCTCTTCTTGCTTTGGATCATGTACATATTTTAGATGTTAATGATAATTTCTTTTCTGTGTTATGTCTTTCTTTGTGCTTATTCTTCTATCCGTTCTTCATATACCCTGTTCATTGCTCCCATGCTCTCTCAACAGTGAGGGCACTGTTTAATTTAGGTTTGGGGGTATGACAGGTGTGCCAATGAAATGAGTTAATGCTAGTGTAGTTATGTTGAAAAAGTTTTTGAAAATAAAGTGACTTCCTACCTGATTTTTTTTAAAGAGAGGAAATTAAAAACTTTTTAAAACTGAAATGAGCAATAGTTTTAACATTTTTCATGAAGCAAATGTTAAGAATTTTTAGAAATTGATGCTAAATGAACATGAAGTGAGAGAAAACTGTGAGGATACCCCCCAGAAAATTTGATGGAAGGCCATACCTAGTGAGAATTGGGCCTGAAAAATTTTCTTTGAAGAGTGTCTTGGCAATATTTATGCTCTATGGACTGATTTGATCTAGTTTTACTCACTAGAAGTTAGGCAAATCCAAGTTAAAATAGTGTGACAGCATTCATCACATTGAGGGCATGAAGTAAGGCCATTCTTTGGATAGTTTGAGCTAAAATGCCCCACCTTTGAACTGCCCTCGATACACACCTTTTGAGCCTAAAAATCCCAATTTTCCTTCATGAAAACCAGAAGAATGGAAATCCCAAAACCTTTTGACCTATTTCAGCTCACCCTCAATCTGAAAAATCAGGAAGTAGGAGGAGAACTATGGTTAGAGCAGCAAGGTTTAAAATTTATTTGAAAGAGAAGGAAGCACATTTGATGGTATTGTGGCATTCCAGCCTATAAAAAAAATATATAAATAAATAAATAATCAAAGAAAAAGAATGAGAAAGAGAAGTCAATTCATTGAAAGATTGAAATAAGGATCAGAAACTGGTCACTTCAAATATAAAAATTTAAGAAGTAGATGGAATTGTGCTGAAATGAAGAAGGTGTTGTCTGGGCCACCTCCTCACTTTTACTGATTTCTCAATTTCAAATCCTATTATACCCTTTATTCTTTTACAAATTTCACCCATAAGCCACATTACAACCTAATAAAAAGTCCTTACTGATCTGAAATTGGATTGATCTGTCATTTTAGGAATTAGAGCAATGCCTATGCTCATGCTTACAATCCTATTTGAGGGCTGTAACTACTCTTAAGCTGTGTGAAATGATGCACCCTTCAATTTTGTTGTGAGTGAACAGCCCTGGTAAGATTTGGGTCTAAAATCTGGTTGTTTGGGGGATTATCAAAAACAGAATTCTAAAATTAAAGGTGGACTCTGCATCAATTTTCAAACACAATGCCTTGACATGGACTAATTGACAATGAAGGAATTATAGCAGAATTTCAGGTTTTAAATTGATGATTTATTTTCTGAAAATCCTCTAGACTTAAATGCACATGGTGTGGAATTTATTTTATTTGAATTTAAACTCTGGTTTAGCATGTTGCACTAGGACTAACTGATTTGATTGGAGAAGTTTGTGGGTACCTTCACTGAAAACCCTCAGGAGACTTCACTCCTCCACTAGGGATCACCTAGTGGTTTAAAAGGCTTGATGCATATGTTAAATGCATCTGTGCTCCCTACAAAAGTGGCAATTTATTTTTCTTTATTTTTCCTTTACTCAAGGACTAGCAAAGCTTAGGTTTGGGGGTGTGTTAATCAGTGAAAAGTAGCACTTTTCACCCTTTAACATGAGCTTTGATAGACTTGTGAGTGGACTAATAAGTGCATGATGAGCATGTTTTGCAGATAGCAATAAAAAGCAGTCATAGTGCTGAAATCCACCCAAAAATGCTCCATAAGAAAGTCCATTTCTCACTATAGCTCTTACCCAACTATGGCACACAAGAAGGCTCCACACCAATGCACACTTGGGACATGCAGCAACAGCAAAGCAACGCTGAAGAAGGAAAAACAGGCTGAAAATAACTCGTCGATAGGTTATTGCAACCTATCGATAAGATCTGAAGGCTGAAAAGGAAGAAGTCATGGAGATCAGAGTATTCGATAGGATCTGGAACCTATCAGGCAGTTGAAAGCAAGCAGGAAGCATCATATCAAAAGGTCCCCTAGAGCTTAAAGAGATCCTGTCGAAAGGATCCTAGAACCTATCGCGTAAATGCCACCTATCGAAGGGTTGTTTCAGTTCAGTTGGTGAACCTATCGAAAGTTGATGAAACCTGTCGACAGGAACTAGAAGCAAACCTATCGAAACTCATTGCGCATAGATCAACCTATCAAAATGAAGTAACCAGAAGCCAAACCTGTCGAAAGGAGCCCCCAACCTGTTGAACACACCAGATGAAGGCTGCGGATGCTGAAGCTTTATTCTCAGCCCAACCTATCGAAAGGATCCTGAGTCCTAGCGAAAGGAACAGAAGACTTGTTTGGAACCTGTTGAAAGCCTCTGGAACCTTTCGAAATCGACTGAAGGACTTCTTAGAAAAGCTATTGTGCACATGCTGTAAGTTGGTGACCTGCTGCACGCAATCTGAGGCACTCTGGTGATCGGCACAAAGTCTCTAGAAGTGCCCTGGGAATCCCTAACCGACCCACGTGCTCTCCCCCAACTCTAACTAACTAAAAGAGCCTTCTAGAAGGGGAATAAAGGAGGGAATAATAGGAGTATTCTGAAAGCTGTAATTGGCAGGAAAAATAGATCTGAGGCAGAGGAGGAAAGCTATAAAAGGAAGGAAAGCCGGCAGAAAAAGGGGATCAATTCTAGAGATCAGGGCTTGCATCGAAATTCTCTGTTCTTCCTTTTTGGCCAACCATGATTGGCTAATTTCTTTGGAGCAGCAAAGAGGGAGGTTTAGTCTGTAATTAGGGAAAGCTGAGAGTGTTATTGAGGGTTGGATGCTGCATAGACTGCAAATCTGAGGGCATTTCATTGTATGGTTAGTTTAATTCAATGCAATGTTGGTTTAACTGTTGTAATTAGATATATAGTTCCTCTGGTTTCATTTGGTGCCTGATCGGCTTTGTGTAGATGAGCATAGCTCACCCACTTAATTGGTAGACATCTTGGATGCCAATTGATCTCCCTAGATCTGATATTCTTGTAATTGCCTGTGTCTGAGGCTTGGCGATTGTAGCATTTGTAGTGGTTATAATATTCTGATGGAAGCATGAGAATGGAGTGAATCTATTGGATAATCTGTAACCATTGAAGTGGACAGATCATAACCTTAAGATCAGACCAAATCTCTAGCCTAGATCAAATTCTTCTACCCTGCAGTTGTGCCTACGACCAGATGAGGGATTAATGCACTCTAAACTCTCTGTAACCCTGGCAGCTCAATCCAATTGTAGTAAGACCAAACTCCAAGCTGCTTCTTCCAATTTTCTGTTTTAAATTTCCCTTCACTGCAAGAGTTGTACTCTGGATCCACTCCTGCAATTTTAATTGTTTTTTTTTTATAGTTTAGTTTAAAAGTGACAAACCCTTATACCTCTCCTCTTTCTTTTACTATTTTAGCATTAGGAAGGGTGCCAGATCTGCTTTAGATATGGAGATTTGCCTAATTTTCAGCCACATTTCCTTGTGGACATACCATTACTTACCCTTCTTTAAAACTTGCTATAACATGCCCTGAATACTTGTAGGTCTGTATGTCTGCTTGCCTTGGTGTGTGCAACCAATAGATCCTTTAATTGTGTGATTTTAAACCCCTTTTTGAACATAAGGTAAGTGGCCAACACATTACTCCCATGAGCTTATTAAATTTTTCAGTCAAGATATTCACCTTCCTTTATAAATCATTGTATCCACTAACCTCATATATTTTCCCTCTTGTAGTGTTCTCTCTCACCAATCTAACAAGGGTCTCAATATCCCTTGACAAAGTCTCCCTTTGCATGGAGTTTTCACTAATGATATCAAACAACTCCCAAGCCTCATCAGCTATCTTGTGTAGGTAAGTACCACCACATGAGGCATCAACCATGTCTCTACTCTTGGGATCAATCTCTTGATAGAAACATTGAACAAGTTGCCATTCGGGATTTGGTGATTGGTATATTGCTTCAAGAGCTCCTTAAATCTCTCCCATTCTTGGTGAAAGTCTTTAGTTGGGGCTTGAGCAAAAGAGATTATTCTCTTCCTCAGCTGACTTGTTTTGGATATGGGGAAAAACTTAGTCAAAAATTGACATTGAAGGTCATTCCAAGACTGAATACTATTAGTTGGGAGCATGGACAACCAAGTTCTGGCTCTGTCTTTTACAGAAAAAGGAAAGAGTCTCAACCTGATTGCTTCCTCCCCCAAACCTGCAATGTTGAAAGTAGTGTACAGTCCTAGAAATTTATCAATGTGCTTGTATGGATCTTCCTTACTCAGGCCATGATATGAGGGCAACATCTGTATGATGGAAGATTTAATATCATAGTTCCCTTGGACAGCAGGGAATGAAATGCAGAAAGGGGAATTGTATACCCCTGATGCATTAAATTCTTTCAATGTCCTAGGTTGCTCACCCATTGCAGAAATCTCAGAATTAACCACAGGTGTGTATAGAGACTGCTTAGGTCTGAGAAGAGTCTCAACTTTAAGATCTAAAGGAACAATCTCAGGATTGAGAGATCTTCTACAAAGCATACACACAGTAGGAACCAAGTACAACACACAAAATACAGCACAGATTTTAGCAAAATAATTACAAAAACACAACTATTGCTACAGATCTAACAATGTGCAGATCTAAAAAAGTAAAAGAGTCAGGAAATGCAAACTTTAAGTATAACTTGCTCCTCCAATTAGCACAAAGTTCCTCTCAGAACCATAGATCCAGATCTGAAATATAAAATTAAGCTACAAAAAACTACAGCAGCAATTAGTCAAACACAAAATAGGCAATTATAAATCTATTTCAAAAATAAGAAAAACTTAGATCTACCAATTTAAAAACACAGATCCCCGGTAGCGGCACAAAAAACTTGTTGTGTTACTTACCTTACAATTATTAAAGGGTTAAAACAGTAAATTAAAAGAACAAAGTACAGCAAAATGGGATCAAGGTAAACAACTAGTCCTGCAACAACTAGGGCTATTGCAGCAAGCTTTAAGGGGTAAGTTAGGGTATGTCCATAGGGAAATGTGCTTTAAAATAGGGTAAATCTCCAGATCTATACCAGATCTGGCACTCTATCCTAAACTAATGTTAGGAAAGGAAAGAGGAGAGGTTTCAAGGGTTATCACTTTACTAAAAATTATAAAAATCAAATGCAAATGATCCAGAACTGATTAAAACTCAGATTTAAGGAAATGAAGAAAAGGATTAAAATCAAAAGGTGGAGATTAGCAGCTAGAGATTTTGGTCTTTACTGAAAATCAATTGGTTCAAGAGCAATGCATAGAACTGATTTGCAACAATCCTTCATCTGGTTACAAGCTCAGATGCAAGGTATAAGAATTTAATCTAGACCAGAGAATTGGAGTAATCCTAAAGCTATGATCTGCCCACTTGAATGGTCACAGATCATCCCAGAGATTCCTCTAGTTCAAGGATCTTAATTAGAATAAGTAAACTATTACAGATGTTGTGGATGCATGGCTAGACAACATCCACAGGGAGATTTAATCTAGGAAAATCAAATGCAAACAAGAGATCTATAGTTCAAAATCAACTTTATAATCCACAATATACTGATTCAATACAAACTTACACTAAAATGTGCCCAGATTTGCAATCTATGCAACATCCAATCCATATACAAAGCCTTGGACCTTTCAATTTATAGCTCTCAACCTCACCCTAGCTGCTAAAGGGGTTTAGCAAACCATGGTTGGTCTAAAGAGTCAATGGGGAAGAAGAAATAGGGAAGGAATTTTAGAGGGAAGAAGAAATTTGAATTTTGCTCTGATTCTCTCAATTTCTGAATGCTTCTTCTATAAATTCCTCGGGCTTTTATAGTCTTCCCCTCTATCCTCAGATCTATTTCAGCCAATCAGAGCTTAATGGAATAATTCTGTTATTCTAAGCTACTGATGTGGCTTATTCTTACTTCTAGAAACTCTCCACTGATTGGTCCAAATTGGACAAGTACATGTGAAGTGGTTAGAGTTCCCATTCGTGCCCATATGCCTTCCAAAAATATCCCCAAGGGTTGTTAGCATGGCTTGGAACGTGTGCACAGAGTTCTGGAGTGGGGCAGCAGCTGTGGCTGGAACTGAGAAGTTCCTAAATTGAGTGTCAAGAGGTTCAGGGAACCTCTCGACAAGTTTTGAGTCTTATTGGCTCTCCATTCGATTGGTTGAATGAGGCCTTTGATAGGTTGCTTGTAGTTGTCGACAGGATCTTTTGATTTCTCGATAGGTTGACACAATTCTTAACTTCTGTCTGAGCTCCATTCATCCTCTCTATAGGTTATAAAGCATCCTGTCGACTTCTTATACAACTCCAATTGAGCTTTCGACAGGTTGAAGGTAGCTTTAGGTAAGTTCTCAACAGGATAGCTTTGACTGCTTGCTAGGTTATGAGAAACCTCTCGACATGTAAGTAGAACCTCTTGAGATCCCCTGCATCTCCAGGTGAGTTTTCGACAGCATGCTCTGTTGCAGCTTAAATCATTTGACAGGTTAAATCAACCTCTTGATCTCTCTACTTTTTCACCCCAGTACCTCTCGACAGGTTGAGATAAGGCTTTAGAACCTCTCGACAAGTTATTTCCTTTAGCTCTAACTCCTCGACAGTATGTGGGGACCTCTCGATAGCTTCACTTTTAAACACCCCAACCTCTCGACAGCTTGACTTCTCTCATCAGGACCTCTCGACAGGTTGAATTAACCTCTCGAGCTCTTTTGTTCTTTGCTTCCACAGCTGGCACACATGTTTGGTGTGCTGTCTTTCATCTGTCTAGTCCTTAGCAGCCTTTGGGGGGGTTAAATCTTCATCAAATGTAGCTGTTGGTTTGCTCTAGTGTGTACATAGTTGGCCACATGAAATTCACATAAACTTCTAAAGCTCTATGAACTTCTTGATGGCTGAACTTTTGGGCTGCATGAGCACATGATCAGGCAGTAAATCTCTTCTTTGGCATTTTTAGATGGATGTCTGTACTAAGACTGTAATTTATTGCTTATCTATAAAATACACTCAAAACACATTATTAGTCAACTCAAAGGTCCATCAAAGGTTAGGTTAGGAGGTGAAAAATAATATTTTTTACTACTCAACACCTTCCATATGACACATAGCACATTTAAGTTGACACGCAACACTCTTTTGTGTGAGTGACTGCTGACCTTACTTCATTTATTACCATTGTCAGAACATTAAATGAGAAGCGGGGCATGACTTCATGGTTTTTAATGGAAATCATTATCATTGAAATGACTGTTTGAGGTACGCCTTCAGGGAGACCATTTATTGGCCAAATGTTTATCATTTAGTGCTCGAATGTTTACCATTAATGGCTGCTCAGTCAGAGGAAGTATGGTTCCTTGTGAGAAGCGCTAGCGCTCCAGTAGGAAGCACTGACACTTTCTTCTGTTTGTTCTTACGCGACTAACAGTAAGCATTAGCACTCCGTATGACACGAAGCGCCCCAAATAGTTCACACAACACTTTTTTATGCAAAGTGGCGCCTCACCTCACCGGATGTAATTTATTATCATTGTCAGAACATTAAATGAGGAGCGGGGAGAGGCGGACGAGATTATGGCTCCTGACATCGTGTTGTGCAATGGCCATCATTCCCATTCAAAAAAAATATTTAAGGCAGTAATTTTGTTTCTTACAAATTCACAAATTACTTTTCACCGTTGTCCTCCCAATTTTCATCTTCTCATAACACAAGAAGAAACATCAAAGCAGCGAAACCTTATTTTTGCATCTAGTAATAAGATGAGTGTCCTTTTATTTCTGTTCCACTTTTAAAATGACACATAGAAGCCCCATCCCTTCCATAGATGAAGCGTTTGCGCATCAGATAGGGGCGCAGATGCCTCAGCGCACAAGCTTTTGGAGCGTCGGGGATCCAATATTGGAGGCACTTGCACTTCGTCATGGAACCAACACCGCTCCTATTCTAACTACTTTTTTCTTTGAACTTCTCCTTTTTCTATTCGACATATTTTAAAGATAGTTCTCAAGACTCCAACGACTAAGAGCAACATCAGAAAGTGCCGGATCATTTATGATGAGGCATCTGAGCAGAGGAAAAATCTGCTTATGCAGTCGAGCTTCGGAATATTATTTGAGGCTCAAAAGGACGTGATAAGCTTCAACAGCCTCCTGGACGCAATCATCAAGTTATGGGTCGGGGGCAAGGTTTAGAATTTTGGGAATGGCAATATCAAATTTTGGGTCCTTGATTTTGCCTTAATAACTGGTCTTCGAATGAACGTCCCCCCTCATTACCCTTCCCTCTCTAAGATTCCCAAAGAACAGACCATTAGAGATAGGTGTTTCAGGGGCCTAAAAGATGTAAAGAGGGGAGACATCATTGTTGCCATTAACAAAGTTGAGCAGGATGCTGACGAGGACTTTTTAAAACTCTGTTTGTTATTCGCCCCCACCACCATCCTCTTCCCAAACACAAAATACACGCTCGAGGAGGCTTACCTCGACCTCATTGATGATCTCCCCAATTTCAACGAACATCCATGGGGCGAGACCGCGTATAATAACCTTCCAATGTGCGTGGACAAAGCGAAGAGGAACAGGGATATAACTAAGAAGGCAGAGGCAAAACAGGAATGCAATATTTACAGCTACACTATTGCTCTACAGGTAATGTCATCTCCCAGAATGTCCTACTTTATTTCCTACGAAGGCCGCCCATTAAAAAGGTCATCAAAGTTTTATTTTATTTTTCTCAGATCTGGGCGTACGAGATAAACTATAGGTGGGGCATAGCCAAGCTTCCTGGCAAAGCTCGCTTCCCAAGGCTATTGAATTAGGCAGCGGATGACTAGTTTATAGTATGTATATATTTAAATTAAAATCAAGCCTTAACCTATTACAAGCACACAGTGGAAATTATAGCACTAGTGATAGGATCGATCCCACGAAGAAGTGATTATATTCTTATAGATTTTTATATTCATTTTTTTAAAAACTATTTTTATCTTTTAAGAACTAAATTACTGGAGAAATATGAATAAAATAATATTTTTTAATCTAATTTGGAAAAAAATAAATCCTAATCCTCCTTTAGATTGAGGTCGTCAATCTCAACCTTCAGCTATCGAATGTTTACAAATTGAAAATATCATTACACCGTATTGTAGCCTTCCAGAATTTGGTCGTCAATAAAATACTAAAATTCTTTAACATAGATTTAATCTAATCAATAATCTCCTAAAATCTGGGCATCAATCAAATTCAAGAAAATTGAAGACGAAAAAGTAAAACCATTACACTAATCTGTAAACTTTAATCTGAGTTGTCAATTCAAATCAAAATTCGAAGATGTTTACAAAGCATATAAAATCTAAGCTAAAAATAAAATAAAATCTAAAGTAGAAAGCAAAAGCAGATCCATCCAAAGGGTTGATCTTTCAGCTTCCTCAGTCTTGGCTGTCAAGCAAGACCTCAGAGAACTGTGGATGATGTTACTTTGTAAATCCTAAACTATTTTGATCGGGAGAAATCATAGACCTCAGTTATCAATTGATACTGTGAAATTCTTCGATGATTATTCCTATACCGAGCTCTCTTATTTATAGATCATAAGGAGTCAGTTTACAAGACTTCTAATTCTGATAAAAAAAATAACTAAAATAAAAGATTCTTAATATAACTCTAATTCTAATTTTATTCTTCCTTGCTTTCAATGGTTGATGTGTTTTGGATTTGTTTCCTTGATAACAACAGCAGAGATCTTAGGAGTCTATCTTCATCAATCTTCTCAGATTCATGATTAGCCAAACTTCTAATTAAAGAGTTCTTCTAATTATGTTATTGGCGTTGAAACCTCTCACGTGATCAATAGCAATAGACACTTTCTTCTTTATCGCCTTTTACTCTTTTGTCGCTTTCTGAAGAATCGTCTTTTAAAGAATCGTAAATTATAATTTCCAATTTTTATTTTCTTTGGCTTCTGTATTAGTGCTCAATCATAAAATACGATTTCTCATCTCTTAATAGGTGGCATATTATTTTCTTATACTCAATCATATTTTTACTGCTTTTTGAGTTTATTTTGATGAATATTAACACTCTGGCTCTTTTTTACTGTTTTTCTTTAATATCTGCATATCAGCAACTTATTAGTAGCAAACTAAGTGCTAGAATCACAAAATTAAGGGTGATAAAATGGTATATTTTATGACTGATCATACCCCCAAACTTAAGCTTTGCTAGTCCCTAGCATAGTAAACAAGGAAATATAAACTAAGAATTTAAATACCACTTTCGTAGGGAGCATTATTGTATTTAGCAGATGTAACAAGCCTTTAAACCCCTAGGTGATTCCTAGTGGAGGAGTTGTAGTCTCCTGAAAGTTTTCAGTGAAGTTACTTAGAAACTTCAAATATTTATATATATATATATATATATATATATATATATATATATATATCTAAAGAAAAAAAACTTAAAAGTAAATAAAAATCTAACTAATCTACTTAATTGGTCAATACATATTCTATTATGATTTTCTAAAATTACCAATCCTTTATCCTTATTTTCCATTACAATAGTTATCCTTGATTAGAACTCAAACAATTTTAATTCATAATAAGCACAGTGTATATGCACTAGTGAACAATTTATTCTTCATAAATTTTTCTATGCTGTAGATTTAGAAAATATTTTCATTCAAAAACTCACTACTAACATACTCTCAAAAAGATATCAAAACTTTTGGGTTCTCTCAGTATATTTTTTAGAAGAATTCAGTCAAAGATAATTGCAAAAATGAATCTCATAGAAAAGATAATTCTATCATATTCTTATGATTCCCTGGACAATCCATCAAATCTATGATCCTTATCTCTACTAGGCTTATGCTTTTACAAATCATAAATCAGAAAAGTCTTTCCTTTAGCTTGTAATGAGGTTTTAGGTTTTAGAAGGTATCAAGGAAAGGTAGAAAAGGATTCAAAGTTTTTCTGAGAATTTAGCTATTCTTTTTCCTATCTTCTTCTACTATTCTGCTTCAGTAAGTATCCATGATTGGATATCTTCTTTCCATTTATTTCTTTTTTTTTTTTTTTTTTTTACATACATCCCAATTCTTCAGTAAATTTGGAAAATCACATTTTCACGATTTTTCTTCTTTTTGAAAGCTTTTTGCTAAATCATAATTCTTCTTCAAAAATCGTCTTTTATGATTTTTCTCATTTTCTCATATTCTCTTTTATTTTTTTGTTGTATCTCCCCTAATATTCCCTTTACCTATTTTTATTTTACTCCTTTCACTCCCTCTTCTTCCCTTCGTTCCTTCTAAACTCTCAGAAATTGTAAGGGTTAAAGGTAGAAACCTTTGGATACTACAGATGGTTAAAAGTTTATAAAATTATGGTAAAGAGAAATTTAGTTTAGGCTTTTAATATGGGTCAAAGGGCAAAATGTTATGGGATTTTAGCTTTTTGGCTCTGGTTTAAAGAAAAGCTGGCCTTAAATCATTTTCACGATTTACTAGCATAGATGTCTTATTGCTTTGATATTTCTAATAGATAGTTTTAGACAAAAAATTAGTTCATCATATTCATAGAATAATTCGATTCTAAATTCAGTAATATGAGATTTCATATCAGTATAGAAGTTCAAAGAAATTCAACGATTTGAATAGAAACAGTCTCTCTAGGGATAAAAGAGGAAATATGGCTCAAAATCTCACTGGTTTATAATTTTTGAAACTATAGTCTAAATTCTTGTAGTTTAGATTAATCTATTATTTCAAACATTCATTCTGTGACACCCCGAATTTCAGCACCCCAAAATCCGTGCCATCAGCATGATCCTCCAGACCGTGCTCCGAAGCTATGCACGGAACATTGGTATAACAACCAATATTAAAGAGATAAAGTAAAATTTTCATAAAGCGAAAAAATTTAATATGCCCAACTGACACATGCAAAAGACAGTTCTACTTTCATGCCACTACATGAACAGAGAGCCGACCTGAACCATCGGTGATAAACAGATCACCCCAGATGGTTCGCCAAAAGAATAATTCAATTTAATTACATTGTTTATCAAAATAAAGGCTTGACATACCAAGCCATACAATCAGCTCTCAAAACTACTCTCTGTCAAAGTACACAACAGAGTCTCCTAGAAGAAGTCCTCGGGAGGAGGATCCAACTCGTCTCTAGGCACGTAATCCGAATCACCCGGATCTATGTCTCCCGAAGCCTCGGCCGCTGCTAACAATGGACCTGCGACGAATAGTCTAAAGGGTGAGCTACATCCTAGCTCAATAGGGAACAACACAATGAATATATAAATCAACATCTCACATATATTCCATGATATTCTAAGCATGATGTGGCTAGGCATTGCAAGAAAAATAGTTTAAAAGATGGCAATTTGCAGTCAAATTTATTGGTAGTTTGCATGTTTTACTTTACTGATTGTTTTATCATGTATGACACTGAATAGGCCTAAAGCAAAATTTAAATCTTCAACTTAAGTAATCTCCGAGCAATATAGCATCGAGCCCCGATGGAATACCCACCATCATCGCCTAAATAGACAGTTGTTATATGTATTCCCTGGGAATACTACCCAAGCCCCTTTCTCAATAGGCGGTGGGGTTAAATCTCAACTCAACATCCCTGGGATGTGCTTACTGTGTACGGATAGACCTCTGCACTGGTGTATGGATTGAACGTCGTACCGGTCATGGATATCCTGCCGAGTCAGTCATGGGTATCCCGCCACGTCGGTGGGGTATTCTAAACAAACTTCAAATAACAAAAATAACATGTACTTTACATATAGTTATTCACCATGTAAAGTGCTATCTTATATCAGTTAGGCCTCAACAGTAATTATTCAATCACATTTACATCCCTGGGATGTCTAATTTACTCGCATCTTCGTGATGCCTTTATCATTTTCTCATCCCCTGGGGATGCCTCATTTTCATTAACTTGCTTGTCTCAGTTATTCGCATCACACTGATGCCTTGATCATTTTCTTGTTGTTACACACACACCCTTTTTACAAAGCTTTTCACAGTTAAAACACTTTCAATTTTGATATCTATATCACTACATACATGCTCTTGCAATTAAAGTACATGTTCAACGTGTTCCCTACCTCATGTCTCAAAAGGTCCAAGCATCAAGGTCCCACGCAGCTCCTTGTGCTCGCTTTCACACGTACTACCTATGGTACATCACAACATATGTAACACATCACTAAAGATGCAATAGAGAAGGTCCTAGACCCTCAATAAACCTCAATGTCAAATTATAAAATCAAGTGAAACTGCCAAAGTCGATTAATCGATTCCAAAAATCGATTAATGAAACCCAAATCGATTAATCGATTCCCAAAATCAATTAATCGAAACCCAAAATCCATTAATTGATCCTAAATCGATTAATCAAAATCCCTAAGATGGTAAAGTCGATTCTCAAATCGAGTAGTCAAAATCCAAAATCGATTAGTCGATCCCAAATCGATTAATCAAAATCTAAAATCGATTAATCAATTTTCCAACTCGATTAGTCGATTTCCCCAGGTCTTGTTTCTCCAGCCACTGGAGGTACCCAGTCGATTAGTCGATTCCTAAACCGATTAATCGAATCCCAATTTCGATTAATCGATTTGGCCAGATTCAGCCCCCCTTTCGGGCTGTTCTTCCAAATCTTTTCCTTTTCATTTCCCTTTTCTTTTCTAAGCCTTTAATCTATCCTTTTAACCCTTCTTGACTGAATTTAATCATCTACAATCTATGCATTAACTTCAATTAAAACTCACCTTAATGAATCCTTTAAAGGATTAATTTGTTGGGTTTGATGGCTTGGGTTCCAGCTTTTGCTTCAACGATCCCAATGCGTTGAATCCGACAATCAATGCTCAATCTTCCTCTTGATTTGCATTAACTCCATAACTTCAATAACTCCTCTTGGTTCCTCTCTCTCTCTCTCTCTCTCTTCTTAACTTTCTCTTGAACAACCAAACAAAAGGAATTTTAGGGTTATTAAACCCTTATATCTTCCTTCCTGTTTCGGTGTTAAGCGCATACACCAGAGATCGGTGTATGTAGCTCTAAACTAATACCATTCACTACATTTAGGTCACATTTGCGTCACATCAGTTCATCACTTCATATATTCAATGTTTGACCATCACTTGGTCAAACCTACGACCAATCGGGCACGAATCTTGAGGTTAAAGTTTAACGCTCAATTTTTCAGGATATTACACATTCTAACACAATGTTTCAATGAGCTAAGCATTAATTATAACTATTCTAAATTCTAATTATTAAACTTCTATTATAATGAATCGTAAATTTTCAGGATTTTGCAATTTCTTTTATCATAATTCCTATGTACTGATCGGAAAAAAATTAAAATTTACTAAAAATAAAATTATTATACACAGAAATTGTGTATCCCCCCAAACTTAAATCGGACAATGCCCTCATTGGCCCAAAAAAAAATAAGGGACACAAAATATTATTTACCTACAAATTATTGAGAACTCTGATTATTTACCAAAAAAAATTTGTTACCAGAAGTATGATCTCCCCCAAACTTGAGAGAAAATATCTGCGGCTTATTCTCAGAGTATCAATAATAAAAATATTAGTGATGTTAGTAACACACACTGTTAGTAAAAAAAATGAAAGTTAGTAAAAGGAAAAGTTTTATATATAACTGAATATTTACAATGAACATGAAAGGGAACTAAATACTTATATAAAAGAAAATAAACCTAGAAAAAATCTATGGAGATCATAACTGTTATGTTTGTAATTTTTTGTAATATTTTACTCACTTGTAGAATATGATACAAGAGTAGAAGCCGTGGGTTCATCTTCCCCATCTGACATCTCGGATGTAGAATAACCATCTTTAACATTTTTTATAGTTGAATCCCCATGTGCTGCCAATTCAGACTCTTTTGTATGTCCTTCTTCCTCAATCATTGGACAAGAAGTTCCTTCTAGGCACTGTTTTTCTTTATTAGCCTTTTCTTTATCCTTGAGATCCGCAGTTAGCTTCTTAATTATAAAAAAATTTAGTTAAATTTATGTCCTTAGCTTCTCTGCCATGGCTTGTTCCTTTGCTAATGCGACAAAGTATTTCTTAGTTTGGGACTCGATCATTTTTACCTGTTTATCATTGACTGAGCATAAGGAATCTCTATCCTCTTGCAATTGTCAGACTTTTCCTTCTGCTATAGTCAATAAGTGATTCTTTTCTCTTAGCTGTTGATGGAGCATTATCTGGTAGTCCTTAAGGACGTTTTCTCTGACAATTTCTATATCATTAGGAACTACCATCAAACCTCCAAACTATTCAAGGATACTAGAAATTTTCTTTTCATATAATCTCTTCTCTTCTTCCCAAGCTTACTATTTTTCACTCATTTCTGTAGTCTTCTGCACTAATTGGGCTTGAATGGTTGAAGTAGTATCCTGAACTCACTTTTCTGTCTCTGCTGCCCATCTCACACCTTGCACTTGGACAACTTTTTGTTGTAAGTTGTCCATTATTTCTGCCTGTTCTTGAACTATCAAGGTGGTATCATAGACTCTCTATTTTAAATTTGGAAGTCCCCCATCCACTTTTTTACTATACTTGGCAGTTGCATCATTGGTGGAGCATTTATAGAGATCCATTGTTCTAGTTTCCTCACCCTTCTTAGTACTTTAGACAGTGGCAATAAGTTTGGTTCATGTGTGCATTGCCATTGCTCTACTGCCCTTAATCTCCTATCTATTTTGTGCAATGATGGTGTTGACTGGAGGATCCTCAGGGGGTGCTTCTTCCCCATTTCATAAAGCTATAAAGCTCTCTCTTGGTAACTCTGAGCTTTGTTCTACTTCCACATCTTGGGCTATGAGAGTTTGCTCGGTATTGGCTGCAAGTGTAGGCTAAGCAACAGGTTCTGCTGGTACAGGGGTATGGCTAGAAGTACTCATTCTCGCTGCCTGTTGATTGATTGTGAAAGGAATTTCTTCTAATCTTTCGATAATTTGGCTCATAGGGTCTGCTCTCGTGATGATTGGCAGTGTGTTTGCTTCTGTTGAAAGGGGTATAGCAGACTCTACTGGTGAATCTAAAGCAGGATCATAAAGACTGGCTTGGTCTGCAACTGGGACTCTTAATTTGGTTATTCTTCCTGATATCAAAGAGCAAATCTCTGCTCTCTTATGAGGTAGAGTAGAAGTACTCACACCTTCTTCTAGAACTACTTCTTTTGGTACTATGAACTCTGTTGGCTGCTCTATGGCAGTTTCTTCTTGGTCCACATTAATTTGGGGGATTTGGGGTACAGAAGGGGTACTTTTGGAGTGAGGACCTAATAAAATTTTCTTCTTATTTTCAGCACCTAAAGTTCTCCTATAGGCTAAAACTGTTAAGCCTTCCTTTGATCTTGATAAAGCTTTTTCCTTGGGGTCTATACTATACCCCACATTCATCAGTAGATTCGTTATAAGTCCTCCAAATGGCAGGGTCAACTTTTTTGTCTAATACTATTCTTGACTCAGCTTCTCCCTCACAGTAGTGATTACCTCGAAAAGGTAAGAGGGAACATTTAACCAATAGTGATTTACCATGAGATACAATGCCTTGCCAAATAATGATCTTCTCTATGTTCCATGCCCTGTGGGGTGAATAGTCCTATGGATAAGCACATCGAAAAAGTGAAGTGATAAACTCCTTACTTCCAGATCCTTTCTAAGGAAAAAGGGCCCATCCCGTGGAGCTTTGCCTAATAATTCTATTGCCATTTGGATAAAGTTGGAGATGGTATTTGATGGTATCTTCAAAAGGTTGGCCTCTGGGTTATCTTTGGACAATTGTGAAATCTCTAGGGGTGCATTCATAACCCTGGCGATCATTTCCTTTGAAATTTCGATCGGAAGCCCATCAATACTGGTGGAGAGGGTAGGGGTGGTCCCTACCTACTTTTGATCATATTTTTTATAAAATAGCCTCACTAATTTAGGATAGACTGGGGTGACTCCTGGCTCTAGGAAATAGGTCAACCCGACATCCTTAAATTATTTCATGGCTTCTCCACCCATTACCAATTTTTCTAAAGACTCAACATCTACTACAATTTCAATTCCCACGATATGATATTTTATTGAAGTAGAGAGTTTATCTACTGGTGTGGCAGAGGATGCTAGCCTTTTTCCTTTATCTAATTAATCCCCTTTTTAGGGACAGACACAGACTCTGTCTCATTTGTGTCTTTAGGATTTTCTCTTATAACCACCCGTGAATATTTGATCATCTTCTTGGGTGGGTTTGCTACTTGTGATTTGGCTTTAGGGATAGCAGACCGTGCGATATGGTGAATGATTGGGATGTTATCAAAACTATTACCTTCATCTTTTTCTTCTTCTTCCTTTGGTAGTTTGCCTGTCTCGTCCGCCATGCTCCAATTCTCTTTTCTACAAAAATTAGTACCAACACTATTAATTAAACTTAAATTTCATGTATTGAATAAAATGTCTTGCAGAAACCCTTCCATTCTATAATTAAAATCGTCACCTTACCTCCTTGAAGATTGAAACCCTAATTTTTAATTGTAGAATGAAATGCCTATAGGGTTCTCCAAAATAAAACAGAGGAAATAAGGGGTTTTTAAGAAAATAAATTGTTAGGTTGGGTGGAAGAATCGGTTAAGATTACAGATGATTTGAAAAAGAGAGGGAAGGTAGGGGAGAAAAATAGAAGGTTGAAAATGGGGCCGACATATCCTTTTTACAAATATGTAGGTCCTATTTTCAGTGACAACTTGCTGAGCCGATATTCACATGAGTTTTAACCTAGAATCGTAAGTGGATTCCAGCCTTTTTAAGAATCGCAATCACTCCATACGATTGTTCAATATAATATACAGTAGGTATGAATTACGACCTATCGCTTTTCAACGAAATGGGTCGTATTATAATACCTACACTAACTAAAAAGAAAATAAAAGAAGTAGTTTACATAGTTCACAATTGATGCTATGGATGAGTCGGTAGCTTGACAATCCAAGAGGTTTTTATTTTTAATTTTTGGGAGGCGATGTCTCCCCCAGGAATACTTGTCCTCTAGGATTATTTACTGGTTGTGTAGGCAATTGACCACTTTCTCTCCTTGCCACTTGAGAAGTTAACTGGCCTATCTGGCTTTCCAACTTCGTTATGGACTGCGTGTGTGAATTAAGTACTAGTGAGAACTGAGCAAGCTAGTGTAAGTCCTTTGAATGCTGATGCGATTGTTGCTATAAATCTAGAAGGATCTGAATGACCGTGGCATTAGGTGCATTGCTATGTGACCCATATTGGAGCTGCACAGCCGATAATTGAGGTTTTTGTTGGCAAATTTGAGTATGTGAAAATCTTGGCTAAACAGCTATTGGTGCTAGTTGCGCCCCTCCTGTGGAACCATAATTAAATCCAGGATGGTTCCTCCATGACGGGTTATAGGTGTTCCCATAATCTTACCTCTGAAAAGCCATTACTTGTTCATTTTCCATTGCCTCCTGATATGGTGGCACAGCTGGGTTTTCAGTAAAATTATGAATCTGGCTATTAGAGTAGCCTGCTATAGAGCTATCGGGAGTGCTAGATTTGGCTGTCATTAATGTCGCAATTTTCTCTTCCAGAGCTAAAATTTTCACACTCATATCCTCCTTCTTTACTTTATCTTTAGGGATATCATAAAGTCCACCCCTCGCGAGCGAGTTGTGGCAAGTAACATCAGGATCAGATCTAAGCAAATCTAAATTAAAAATAAAATAAAATCTAAACTAGAAAGCAAAAGTAGAACCATCCAAAGGGTTGATCTTTCAGCTTCCTCGGCCTTGGTTGTCAGGTAAGACCTCAGAGAACTGTGGACGATGTTACTTTATAAATTCTAAACTACTTTGATAGGAGAAAATACAGACCTCAGTTGTCAATTGATTTTGTGAAATTCTTCGATGATTATTCCTATTCCGGGCCCTCTTATTTATAGATCATAAGGAGTCAGTTTACAAAACTTCTAATTCTAATAAAAGAAATAACTAAAACAAAATATTCCTAATATAACTCTAATTCTAATTTTATTCTTCCTTGCTTTCAATGGTTGATGCGTTTCGGATTTGTTTCCTTGATAACAGCAACATAGACCTTAGGAGTCCATCTTCATCAATCTTCTCAGATCCGTGATTAACCAAACTTCTAATTAAAGAGTTCTTCTAATTCTATTCTTGGCCATAGAAATTCTCACATGATCAGCAGGAATAGAAATAACAGGAAAGTTTCTATAATCGTAATCATATTTCACGATTATTAATTTTCTTCTTTTTCCTTAGAAAATCGTAAATCACGATTTTCTATCTTTCATAGCTTCCTTGGTAGATAGCGATCACTTTCTTCTTTATCGCCTTTTACTCTTTTGTCACTTTATGAAAAATCGTCTTTTGAAGAATTGTAAATTACAATTTCTCATTTTTCTTTTATTTAGCTTTAGTATTAGCGTTCAATCGTAAAATATGATTTCTCATCTTTTAATAGGTGGCTGTTGAGAACTGGAAAATACCATTTTTCACCCCTTAATCTGGGCCTTGATAAACCCTTGAGAGAACTAAATAAGTGTTTTAAGTGTTTGTTTTACAGCTAACAATAAAGGCAGGCTTAACCTTGAAAGTAGCTTAAAAGTGCCAAAAAGATGATGACCCATCTTGATCTGGAGGAAGAAGGAGAAAGGACAACCTCACGGGCTGTCAAAATGCCTAAAATAAAGAGGACAAAGGCCTGGTTTCAACCTGGAAAGAGGTTTAGAGCTATTCGAAAAGAAGAATGCACTACAGAATGCTATTCGTAAAGGTCCCCAATCTTTGCGAAAAGGTCCCCAAGCTCTGCGAAAAGGTCTCCAATCTTTGCGAATAGATCTCCAGAAGTTACAGTTCTTTTCGAAAAGGTCTCCAATCTTTGCGAATAGATCTCCAGAAGTTACAGTTCTTTTCGAAAAGGTCTCCAATCTGTGCGAAAAGAGCTTCAGAAGTCACAGTACCTTGCGAAAAGTTCTCCAAACTGTGCGAAATGATATCCTGAAGATTCTCAGCATCTGCAAGGGCAATTTAGTAATCTCTGTACGCGCCCCAATGCATTTAAAAGCACAGGGACATTCTGGAAGATTCTAAGCATGAACCAAAGGCATATTCCACCCCACGTGAGCACCCAGAGATGAAATAACTTGGCGGGAACTTCTAGAAACTCTAACAGACTTTCAAAATGCATAACAGAATTGATGCCTTTTTCACCTGATTGGCTGAACCAGATCGAGGAATTCTGATTGGTCAGAACAGATCTGGATCCTCATGCTCGACCACCATTGGTCAATACAGATCTGAGCACCTCTGATTAGTTGATACACATCTGAGCTGGACTCAGGGAAAACTATAAATAGACGAACCATTTGCCCAATTTGGGCATCTAGATTTTGAGTTTCATTTCTAATCCCCCATTTCTCTGCCAGACAGCTTGCCTGCAATCCTTGTAATAGCCTACTTTGTACTTGCATTTGAGAGCTGTGAGATACTGTTGTAACTCAAAGGAGAGTTTGCATCCAAGACTGCAAATCCGAGAGCTGTTTAAGCTATGGTCTATAATTGTAATGGTGAATTTGAAAAGGTTGCTGTGAACCGTACGTTCTCAATTGGATTTGTGTTGAGGGTTCCCTGTGATCTCCTTATTGCACTAGACTCCTTTAGATTTACTGTTTTTAAGCAATTTCCCTTAATTCATTATCCCTGTGAGAATTTGTGTTTGTAACCTAATCTCTCACAGCATTTGTAGTGGTGTTTCTCGTTCTGAATTAAGGGTTCAGATTAAAGACTATTGGATGGTTTGTGGCCATTGAAGTGGACAGACCATAGCCATAAGTTTAACTCTAATCCTTGAGTTAGATTACTTTCTCTTGCATCTGTGCTGGTAGCCAGATGAAGATTGGATAATATCTCATTTGTTCTACATTTATTCTCATTTTGCAATCAAGTACTAAATCGAAGTTAGATATTACTTCTCCATTCTTATTAATTTACATCAAATCTCCCCAACTCGGATCTGGATCATTTAGTTTAATCTTTACTTTTATCATTTAGTTAACGTGATAAATTCAACCTCCCATCTTATGTGCTTTGTAGATAGGATCAGAGGTCAGATCTGGTAGCTCAGATATGAAGGTTTATCTTAAATTTTAAATCAATTCCCTGTGGACGATCTTTTACTCACTTACATTTAAAACTTACTACAATTGGCCCTGATCTTGCAGGCTAATTCGCTTCTATCTGTGCTGATATTTCTTTACTCTTTTTAATATTCTAGATTCATTATAACTTAGCAGTTGCAAACCTGTTTTCAAAACATAAATAAATCAAGCACACTTAGAAGCAACAACAGTGGCACATAATTTTCTTACGTTCAATCATCTTTTTACTGCCTTTTGAGTTTATTTTGATGAATATTAACACTTTGGCTCTCTTTTACTAATTTTTTTTAATATTAGCAAACTAAGTCTTAGCATCACGAAGTTAAGGGTGATAAATTGGTATATTCTGTGACTAATCAGTGAACAATAATATAAGGAAGTTATACATCACGGACTTCGAGAATAAGGTAAATTCGATATGAGGGGATATCACATCCAATTGTAGCCGCTGTCGCTACAATGTGCTTCTTTGTAGAAGCACCACTGCTTCCAAAAGAAGTAATGGTGCCTCTAATATGAGCACAATCGCGTCCTAAATTTTTTATTAGTTGAAAATAAAGTGAAATATCTGCCATCATGTAGGGATTCCTGGAACTCGAGCCCACACTCCATGAGTTGACCCTACCTGTGGTAGCAGCCATACTGCGAACAAGGCAGAGACATGCAAAAGCAGGTGAAGCACCTGCGATCCAGCCCATTACTTTGCAGAGGAAGAAAATCGACATTAAAGTTATTCACGTGGAATTAGAGGAAGAGGAAGAGGAAGAGGAGGAAGAAGAAGAAGAAGAGGCTCCCAAAACCCGTAATGATGAAAACTGGAAGCAATCTATCAATTCAAGAATTCCAGACTGTGAGAGGTTAATCAAAGAGAAGTGCAAAGGCTTTGACGACCTCAGTCTAAAGGTATCCCAGCTGGAATAGGAGAACTAGAAACTGAAGGATCAAAACGCCAGGATATTGATGGAACATGGTTGTATTATTAATTAGTTGGCCGTCATCCGGAATGATCAAGCATCTCTGATCGAGAATTTAAGAAAATTATTCGAGGTATGAAGCGCCGATGCTTCGCATGTGAAGCACCGAAGCACAATCGCTTCCTAAATTTTTTATCAATAAAAAATTATCCAGAATGATCATACGCCTTTAAATGACATGCCAATGCTTCAAATAGGAAGCACTGATGCCTCTGTACTAGGCGCACACGCTTCTGTCATGAATCACCGACGCTTCTCATGTGAAGCGCCGAAGCATCTACCTGACGCGTCGACACTTCTCTATGAAGCGACGATGCATTGACTATGATGCGTCGATGCTTCAGAATATTAGGGGCGAACGCTTCTACCTTTTTATTATTATTGATTAAACATTAATTGATATTCTTCTTTACAGACCCGTAGTATGGTGGGGAATCCGCTGGGGCGCTTTGGAGAACATCAAACAACTATTGTAACGACTCTGATTTTCATGTTGTTGATACAACCAAATAATCTATATGCACTTAATAACAAATACACCACTTACCTTGACTTTTCAATACATTTCGACCAAAGGATGCATGTGTTGGCCTTCAAGGCTCTTACAAGTATTCCTGCCATTACCTGACACAAGCTATGAGATAGCCTGCTGGTTAAAGGCTTGAATTATCAGGAAGAGGTCAGAGGTTCGAAGCTTGATACGTAAGTTTTGAACCTTTATTTTTGACCTTAAAGTAAAAGCCTATATACCCTTCCTTGGTGTGACGGCCTAACACACGATGATCCCCAAAAAAGTTATAAGGTGTCTTATGGAGAACCCCAAAATCATAATTCGAGAATTCTTCTTAAGATTAGAGCCTACGAAAACCTAGCCACGTCTTCTTGCTCTTTCTTCACCTTCAAACCCTAGCTGTCACCACCCTTTTTCTGCAACCTTCTTCTTCAACCCCTCTACGATCTTTTGGGTGTTCTTCTACAAGAATCACCTTGATCTTATACCATCAAGATCAAGGAGGGAGAAGGTAGAAACACCAGATGGACGATAACATTGATCATCAACCTCCTCAAGCCTAAATCACCGTAGAATCATCGACCATGCTTCAAGAGGTGAATATGTTCTTATTTCGGATCTCATGTTCTTCATTTCAAAGCATTAATTCTCTAATCCTTATTCTCGGATCTGGTTTGCGAAGTTAGACTGGTTGAAAATAACAATGACACCTTGGTGTGGTAACACCCACAGGTCGTTGCCATGCAAAGATAAACAACCCCGCTGTAAAGGCCCTATGAAAAAATAGATTCAAATTCTCAAACTGAGGTCACAGTGAGCTACTACCAATCTCATAGCTCGTTGCCATGCAGTCTAAAGTGAGCAATTTTGATCACAGCTCGCTGTTACGATTCGATGGCGAGTTGTCGTCTGAGAACAAAGAACACAAAGACCAGTCACAACTAGCCCTCAGGTGACAACTAGCTGTGTATTCCACCACAGTTAAGAAATAAAATCCACAGCAAGTTGTCAGGAGATTGCAACTCGCTGTGGATGCGAACATAGAAGAAATAAAAACACCACAGCTAGCTGTCTGAAGATCGCAACTCGCTGTGGATACCGCAGCTCACTGTGGATATATGATAGTTTGCTGTCATGAAGAAAACACTTCCAGCATCGTGAGAAATAGCCACAACCACAGATAGCTATGGGCACATGACAACCTACTATGAATACAACCACAACTCGCTATCATATCATAGCAGCGAGCTGTGAATGCCAAAATAGAGAGTTCCTTTGAGAAACAGTGACAACCATAACTCGCTCTCACATCACAACAGCGAGCTGTGGATTCCGAAAATGGAGAATTTTCCTTAAACTGATTTCCTTATTCAATCAGTCAATTGTGGGATGTTACATTTAGTTTAAATTCTGATCAATCGACCATTGATGTGTCACTTGTTCATGTGATATAGAATGAAGAATCAGGCATAATCAATAGGGATCGGCTCGCCTTCCGATACAACATTAAGAAATGAGGTAGAAGATTTTCAATGCACAATTCATATTTGTACTTTGGATTCATATGTGTTTAATGATTTCGAACTTTGAAAAAATGGAAGTTGATTTAAAAACCTTAAATAGACCATAAAGAAATGCATATGACACGAACCTCCTTGAAGCAGTGAAATTGACCCATTGAACATTTGAAACTCATTAAACACTGCACTCTCATTAAACATCTGAAACTCACTGAACATTGAACTCCCGTTGAGTATTGAAATCTGAATTAGCTATGAAGTATGAACAAAATATTATGTTTTAGAACATTACATGTGATTTGAGGTTGAACTGAACAAATCCTGTGCGATGGCACCTACTGAACCGTGCTTGAACTGTGCTTTGGCATCTACTAGACCTTGACAACGGCCTATCGAACCACACATGTATTCCTCACAATGTAGGAGCTTGGCCATACTAAAAAATTGTTCTTGAATGATGATGGTTAGGATTCCCATCGGTTGCCATTGGCTCGAGCGATATATTGCGTTTGAGATATTTAAGTTATATTTTAAAGTCATGCATTGAACCCAGAATTTGCATTTGAAATATACAGAAAATATCTGAATTGGATATTTGCATGAAAAAAGGAAAACATGGTGCCGAAAACATGTATGAATTTCAATTATTTGAAACTCTGAAATTAACATCCGAACACCACTATAGAATTCTGTAATCTAAATCAAAAGGATACTTTGACCTCTTATATTTCTAGTATTCTTAGTCATTGATGTTGAATGAATCATTGAATATCTATGAATTGGAAAGATAAGATACAATTGATATTGGGAGCCCTACTGAGCATGTGGACTTTTAGCTCACCCTGACACTATGTGTCCCAGGTACCGAAGTTATGCAGGACCCCAAACTTGAAGAAGATCCTGATTTCGTACCAAAAGATGAAGGAGATCTTCCGCTAGAAGATTATTATCCTTTGAAAGTTGGGGATCTAGAACTGGTACAATTTAAAGGATTTTCCTTTAAACAACTGTCTGTCTTTTCCCTACATTGATGTAAATACCACTGTTTGTGTGACGTACGACCGTCATCGGTGGTATATTATTTTGGATTGATTGTTTAGTTTATGTACGTTGTACATTTATTTTAGTTTATAGAAATTTGGCCTCCATTGATACCAATGCAATTCAGCTTATAGATATGTGAATCATAATCTAACGACTCAATATTTCACATCATTTTTGTGTGAAATTTTTTTGGATGTTATAGTTGGTATCAGAGCCTAGGCGCTAGGTCTTGTTGGGACATGGGTTGGATTTGTAAGATTTCTAATTTATCTAAGTATGTTTGACAGATCCTTATGGCCCCTCATTGTAGACAAAGGCCCGTTGATACAGAAGGCACATCGAATGGTTCGGGAATCACCATTGGTGCAAATGACACTCCTTTGGGAGGAAGAAACGATAATGGACATGTAGGACAATTGTTGGAAATGATGGTTAATACCATGGCGCAACAGACCACCTTGCTTGTGACAAAGCAACAACCCTTCGGGTTCCAAGAATTTGAAGGATGAAGCCTCCCAGCTTCTTCGGCAAAGCAGACACGCTTGAGGCAGAAAAATGGCTGAATTAGATGGAGAAGATTCTTCGTGTGATACCCTACACGGAATAAGAGAAAGTTATCTAGGCTTCTTTTCAGCTTGAAGGAGAAGCAGATCCCTAGTGGAAATCAGTTGAAAGAACTAGAACACAGGAGATGCCGAACACTCCATGGACTTGGGCACAATTCACTAAGAAATTCAATGAGAAATATTTCCCTGAATCTGTGAGAGATTAATTAGAGATAGATTTTATTTCCTTGGAACAAGGCTAAGTATCAGTTTTCGAATACAAAGTAGAATTCACAAGGCTCTCATGGTTTGCGCCCCAACATGTCACTACAGAAGTCATGAAAGCTAAGAATTTTAAACGTGGCTTGAAAATGAACATCAAGGAGAGGACCTCACTATTCAAACTGAGGACTTATGCAAAAGTCATGGAATAGGGCCCTCATCGCTGAACGCGATATAGAGAAAATATATAAACTAAGAGAACAATAGAATAAGAATAAAGTGAGTCGGGCATAATCATTTACCGACGATCAGACTAGTAAGAGGATGAGGTTCACGGCTTCAACCCCTTCGCGACCAACTCAGACCACTGATTTCAAATAAGTTTCTTCAGCACCTATGAAGTCATTTCGTCCCTCGGTAGCACAGAAGACATCATATACCATTGCGTCTGTGCCGTCTGAGTCATTCCCATGATGTGGAAGGGGTCACAAACTGGAAGAATGTTGATGGACCACGGGTTCATGTTTCCGTTGCGGCCAGAAGGGACACTTGGTAAACAATTGCCCTGTGAAGAATAAGAAACAAATAGCATCGACATCAGCTCAGAACTCCTCTTGACCTATTGTCCAAGGTCGCACCTACGCAGTTTCTACACATGATGCTCAAGCTGCAGATGACGTTGGTGGTTGCTTATTATATATATTAAAATTATGTTAAACTCAAGTCTTAGCCTATTGCAAGCGCACAATGGAAATCATAGTACTAGCATAGGATCGTTCCCATGAGAAAGTTTATTTATCTAAGTACTTCTTATTTATATCTTCTATTTAAATCCTTATTTTAAAAACTTCTATTTATCTTTAAGATCTAATCTACTGGAGAAATAGGAGTAAAAGAATGGTTTTTCAATCTAAAGTGCATAAATAAATTTAAATCCTCTTTCTTCAGAATGCGGTCACCAATCCCAATCTTCAGCTATCGGATATTTATGAAATTAAATAGTACCGTTACACCACATCTTTAAGTTCTTAGCATTGGTCATCAATCAAGTCTAAGACCCTGTCAATACATATTTAATCTAATCAACAACTTCCTAAAATTTGGGCATCAATCAAACCATAGAAAACTGAAGATGGAAAAGTAAAACCCATTACACTAATCTACAAATTCTAACTTGAGTCATCAATTCCAATTGATATCTGGAGATGTTTACAAAGCATGGAAATTGTTGACACCCAAAATTGGCCCAAGGCCCGATCGAGACACAGTTCGAGAGAGGCGCATCTCCGAGCTTTTGATGGCATGTATGGAACCCTTAGGAATCATCCTAGAATCCTTAGAAACCTTCCTGAACCCTTAGAACCCATTTCGGACCTAAACCTAGGTTTCCCAAGCAATGGATGAAGAGTGGTGCATCAAGACTAGCTGTGACCTTCTACTACGATCGAATCTCATACCATTGAAAAGTAGAAGTCCCAGCTTTCCAACGAGCTAAGAATCACCCCATCAGAGCTGTATGCGAGAAGATATTGCGTTCCGAAGTGCAAGGGCAAAATGGTAAATATTCTGTGAACCCCCCTAGGGTTTTGGCGCAACTAATAGTTACTCCAGTTATAAGGTGGGTCCCCCCACAGGCGGCCAACTTTCAGGCCACTATAGCTTCACTATATTACTATACATATGCTTGGCGCAACTATTAGTTGTGCCAGGCATATGAACAGTAACCCTAGTTCTTTGCCTCGAATTTCGAGAATGGGGTTTGACTTGTTGACCATATTGACCTTTGCGATGTGTTTTGCTAGTTTTGTTGCATCCATTTATTATCTATGTGCAACCCCTTAGGTGGTTTAAAGCCCCACCTATCATCCACCATTGGAGCAACTCTTCACACTTTTCAAGGCTCTAAAAATCCTAGGAAACCTTAGATGACTAGATTACCTAATTGCTAATCCAAATTAGCCTCTAAGCACCCTCCTAACCTCTATTTTTCCTATAAATAGACAGGCACCCCTCCCTTTACAAAGGCTTGAAAATATTTTCAATTAAGAGATTAAGGAATCCCTTCTCTCTCTCCTCTAGTGCACCATTCCCATACAAATTCTAAAACTTTGAAACTTTCTTTAGACCTTATCATTTCACCCAAAAGCTCTAGGTTAGGTCTGTGTTATCCCCTAGCATTCCCTCTCTACCTCTTAGCTATCAAGCCCTAGGACTTAGAACCTCATTCCTCACCATACAAGCCTTCAAAAGCTCACCAAAGCAAGCCAACGCACGGGTCCATAACTATGCAACAAGGGCCTAAGAGAACTGGCTCTCCCCTCTATTCATCTACCTTCTCGGTCCTTCCTCCATCCACTCATTTGTGTCATTACGTCGTCAAATTTTTGGTAGGAACGGAGGGGCACAAATTGGATTTTAAGACCCTTTGGGCAAGAGGAAGGCTTTTTTATTTCTTTTATATTATTTTTATTTTGGCCATAAGTAGAGACCGCATTAAGCGAGTTGATTGGGTGCCTAACACCTTCCCAATCGATAATCGAAGCCCCTACCTAAGAGCCTTTGGCGTAGACCGAATTCAAAGTCATATTTGTGGCACTTCGGTGCTTATAAAATTGATCTAAGTTTCCTGGGACACCAAAAGCTCCTAGTGGCGACTCTAAATATTTATAAAGAGCGCATCATCACGACAGGTTTGATGAAAATCGATGATTACATAGATGGCGACTCTACTGGGGAGTAGCTAGTAGAGCTTCCCCTTGAATTTGGCCTCTTTATTTTTTGATTTACTAACCCTTTTATTATTGTTTTTTTTTTTTACTCACCCCTCAGATTACGTCATTTTACCTATCCCTACTTTTATGTCATTTACAAGCCTTAGCCATTTGGTGAGCCTACTTGCGTAACATCATTCAATTTCTCTACGTTTTCGTCATTTCAAGCACCTTAGCCGATCGGCGGGTCTACTTGTGAATTGTCATTTAAATTCCTTATATTTCCATCATTTCAAGTGCTTTAGCCATTTGGCGGGCCTACTTGCGCTTTTAATTCCGCAAACATATTCTGTTAGTGAATGCCGGCCCATAGAGGCGGCACGGGATCATCACCCCTGATCTTTGAACTTAAGAAAATTTTCTTAAAAGTGAAAAATAAAATTAAACCAACAAAGGGGATTTAAATTGATTTTTGCGGGGTAGATTGTCAATGGTTGGGTTATTTAGGCACACATATAAACTCCCGCGTCTTAGTACGGCGGTTGCCCCTAGTGGTGATGATCCAGAAAAGTCCCAGCCCACCTAGTACCTGAGAAAAGTGTTTGCACTTGAGGTATATCGGGTGAGTAACCTTCTCGTTACCAAGCTTAAAACATGAGAAAAAAAAGGGCGACAGTGAACCCAATTTGACCTCTAGACCCTTAGGATCGGTGAGGAAAGAGACATATCATTAGAACAACCAATCCCCAGAAGCCCAACTTCCAGAAAAAACCAATTAGGAGACTCATTCCGGACTAGAACTACTATTGTCAAACTATTTGGAACCCAATTTTTGCCTGGCGCTACTAATAGTTGGGCCAAGCCAAAAATCCTCAAATTTATACTAGCGCATGTAATAGTTGCACCAGCATAAAAATGAAGACTTTTTGGTCTGGCGTACCTAATAGTTGCATTGTGATAGCCCAGATTTCGACTCTCTGAAACTCGTGCCATCAGCATGACCCTCGAGGTTGTGCCCCATATGCCTGTACGAAATATTGATATATTCAAGCAACAATAAAGCAAAATAAAGCATAAGAACTGAATCGAACTAAATCTCCAGTTCTATATATATAACCATCATAATAAGTAACCCAAAAGGTGGTTCCAGTCTCTGGCCAACGCATGAGCAAAAGAACCCACCCGAACCATCACTGACGACACAACAGTCACCCTGGATGGTTCACCAAAAGAATATATCATTGTTTAATTAAATTTTCTCAAAAAGGGCTTGACATACCAAGCCATACAGTACTCTCTCAAAACTCAGTCAAAGTACGCAGGGGTCCTCTAGAAGAATTCCTCAGGAGGGGGCTCCAAATCCTCCCCAGGTACGTAATCTGAATCTTTCGGATCTATATTTCCTGAAGTAGCTGTAGCCGCAAGCATAAGACCTGTGACATACAGTCTAAAGGGTGAGCTACATCCTAGCTCAATAGGAAAATAACTGAATGAACATATAAGTTAATCTCTCACATATATTCCATGATATTTAGCAGCATGATGTATCAATGAATTAGCTGGAAAAAATAATTTAAATGACTGAAAAGATGCACTGGATATTACTGTTACTTTACATGTGTTCATTTGTTCTCAACTTACTCATATAAGACAATGATTTGGCCTAAAGACTTAAATCATAACATAAATATTCCTCGAGTTATTATAACATCGGGCACCCGATGGAATACCCTCCATCATCATCTAATCAGACTACTTTCATATCCTTTTTCATTCATTCAATACTACCCAGTCCTTTTCTCATAGGCGACGAGGTTTAATTCTCATACATACATGCCTGGGATGTCCAACTGGTGTACGGATTGGCTGCCGTATCGGTCACGGATATTCTGTCGAGTCAGTCGTGGGTATCCCGCCACGTCGGTGGGGTATTCTCCAAACCTTATATATCAAAAGTGAACTACATATAGTTATTCACCGTGTTGATTGTGCTAAATATATTATATTAGGACTTATCAATTCTCATTCACTTTGCTTTATATTTTCACATATATCACTGGGATGTCCAACTCAATGCATCACACATATGCCCTTATCACATTAACATCCCCTGGGGATGTCACATACTCATTTCCTTATCTAGTGTTCACACGCACACACACACTTAAGATTCACATTTTCGATATATAAGTATTCATTTCTATTCACTATATACATGCTCTTGCTATTAAAATACATGTTCAAGGTGTTCCCTACCTCACGCGTGTTAATCCTCGAGCGTCAAGGTCTAATGAGTTTCCCATGCTCGCACTCACTTGCTTGACCTAAGGTACATCATAGCATAATCAAAGCATCAAGGAAGATGCATAAAAGAAGATACAAGACCCTTCCAGAACCCCAAAGTCCAAACAGAAGTCAACTAAAACTGTCCAACTAAAACTGTCCAAATCAATTAATCGATAACCAAAATCGATTAATCAAAATTCCAAAATCGATTGATCGATTTCCAAATCGATCAATCGGTTTTCCCAAGCTCTTGATTTTCCAGCCACTGGGAGTGCACAGACGATTAATCGATTTTAAATCGATTAATCGAAATCTAAAAATCAATTGATCGATTTTAAATCGATCATTGGGTTTCAGGCATTTTTGGCCAGCTTACTTCTGAGTCAAAATCGATTGATCTATTTGGTAAAAAATCCAGCCCTTTGCGGGCATTTCTTCCCACTTTCTTCCTTACCATTTCTCCCTATTTAATTCAGCATTTAATCCATAATTTAATGCACAACAACATGCCTATAGAATTTTAATAGAACTCACCTCAAATCAATCTCTTGATTGATTTAATGGTTTGATTTATGGGCTAGGGCTCCTAGCTCTGACTCCCATGAACTCCAATGCATTGTATTCCGAGTAATTGCTCAAGCCTATCTTCAATTCGAAATCCACACAACCTCTCTAGCATTTACTCCATCTCTTACTCTCTCTCTCTCTTCATAACTCCTCTACACCAACCTAAATTAAAGAGAAATAACTCTCTTAAGTCATTTGTTCCTTTTAACTCTCTTACTTTGGTGTAAAGTACATGCACCAAAGATAGGTGTATATAATCCCTAATAAGATCGTACGCTACACATACATGCTTATTAACATCAACCTAGTTGAATCATAGTCATCGAGTTGACTTTCACTTGGTCAAACCTACAACTAGTCAGGCATGCATCCCGAGGACACTGCTCAACACCCAAATTTCAGGGATGTTACATGCACCAGCTTTGGGTACACAATAACACCCTAAATCTAGTGGTCTGCTTCACATCTCGGACTCTCCGATCAGTGCTTTTAGTGCCTCTATTTAAGCCCCACAATCTCCGACACCAAATATGCCCTCACCGGTCAAAAGAAGGTAACTTCTTTTTTTTTCGTTTCGGGGGATTGGATAGTTTATATTGGTTTTTGTGCCTTCAATAGATCAAGGAGTTTCCCTTTGACTCTTCTGAAGCACTTCGAAACCTTTTCTGTGGGACCTATTTACGGGCCCCATCCGAGGCACCTGTACCCGACCCGATACCGAGATATGTTGTGGGCTATGGACCGGACTTACACCGATCCCGACTCATTCCTGCCACATTCTCCAACCCATTCCCATACCGAATAAGCCTTTACTTCCACCCCCCTCACCCAATCAACCCTCACCATAACCGGCCCGTTCGATGCCCCCATTTTCCCTTCCACCACTTCTCAAAATACCCAAAATCTAAATTTCCCATCATTTTTCCAAGTTGTGCCTTCATCCATGGCCATCTCCAACCCATCTCACCTTCCTTCCACACCCATTCAAAACCCATCCTCTACCAACATACCCTATTTCTCATCCGCCCAACCCGATCCACCCATACCACATCCAATCCCCCACATATCCCTCCATTTACCCAAGTCATGCTCATTTTTTCCGAAACCATGCCAATTTTCCTCTCTCATTCTCTACCGCCATGCCCAATCCATCAACCAATGCCCCACCTCATCTCTCCAATCCACCCCATATCCCACCCCTTACCCAGCCATGCCCAATTTTCCCTCTTCCCACACCCCATCCATACCCCTCCAAACCTCAAATAACCCATCTCCATCTGATCCCCCATCCATGGCCATGATGGAGGAGATGTTCCAAACCTACAATAGGTGGAAGGCCTCCCATCACATCCCCTCTCACCAACACCACACATATATGGATCCATCTCATACCCTATCAAGCCTCCATGCCCCACTCCCTCATGACCCCCATCAACCCCCCATCATCCCCCCATCATCCATACCATCCAAGCCCCCACTACCCACATACCCCAAGGCCCAATGGCCTAAACCCCCATTTCCCACATACCCCAAGGCCCAATAGCCCAAACCCCCATTACCCATATACCCCAAAGCCCAATGGCCCAAACCCCCATTACCCACATATCCCAAGGCCCCATGTCCCAAAACCCCATGACCCATACCCATCAAGGGCCCATGGGCTAGACCCATCAAGGTTCAATGGCCAGACCCACCAAGGGATTATGGCCCAAACCCATCAAGGCCGGATGGGCTAGACCCATAAGGGCCCATGGCCCAGACCCACCTAGGCCCCCTGAGCCACACCTATCATGACCAAGGCTTGGTGGCCCAAGCTTCCTATGGACCCATGGGCCAAAGCTTCATAGCCCAACCCTCCCAAAGCTTCATAGCCCAAACCCAAGCCTAGCAAAACCTTGGAGCCTCACACCCATACCCCTCTCAATTCCTCTAAAATTTCACCCATTCACAACCCTCATACCCAGCTGAAACCCATGCCTTACATCAACCCCAATTCACCCATATCCCAACATCCCAAAGTGAGTTTCAAGCCTTTCCCCATGCCCAATGGCCTCATCAGGCCCCACCCCAAAACCTAATTTCCACTCATCCCATCATCCAACAAACCTTTCCTCATCCCTAATGGACTCACCCAACCCCCATTCATGCCATTCCCCTCCAATCCATGTAGCACCAGCAAGAGAACCCCACCCTCACTGCACCTTATGTAGACCAGCAGTATGAAGAGGACGAGATTAGAAACAGTAGAGCCTATGTTGGAGCATTGACCAGCCTTAACCCTCCTCCTATAATTGCTCACCCCCTGGTATCCCAGAGTGAAGTCCAACCAACTGCTGAGAAAGTGGACCCCATATCCAAGAAATTAGAACAATTGAAAGAGCAATTAGATAAAATCCAAAAGCAGTTGTTATAGATGGGTGGTGCTAAAATCCATGCCACAGACTTCTCAGATTTGTGTTTATTTGCTGAGGTCCCTTTGCCTCCCAAATTTAAAACGCTAGCTTTTGATAAATACAATGGCACCGGCAATCCCATAACACACCTTAAGTCTTATTATGGGGACATGTGCCAGTATGGAGGGGATGAAAGACTATTGATAAAGATCTTTCATAAAAGTTTGACCGGTCCAGCCTGTAGATGGTTTACATCTTTGGAACCATCTATGATGAAAACTTGGAAGGACTTGACGCACTTGTTTAAGGGATAATATGTCTACAATATAGACATTAAACTGTGTAAGTCAAATTTGTCCCGTTTGAAGCAAAACTCGAATGAGACCTTTAGCGATTATTTGAGGCATTGGAGAGCATTGGCAGCTCAGGTTAGAAATAGGATACCTGATAATGAGTAAATAAAAATGATTTCCAAAAATACCCTGGCAGTGATCTCAGACTTTTTAGTGTACCAACAGTAGTCCAGCTTTATTGATCTGATAAGGAACGCCAATCGCTATGAAGATGCTATCAGGGAGGGTCACCTGAATAAGTATGTACCAAGTGGAGCCAGTGGGGTTAAAAAAAATTTTAAATAGAGGAACGAGAAGAGAATAGGAGCCGATGTCCAAAACATTGCCAATACCAGGCCCAATAATAATATAACCCCATTCTAATTTCAAGCAGCCCAGCTAGCACCAGTCAGAACTGAGCAGATGCAGAGAGCAGGGAATGGACAAGGAATGCAGATGATGTTGGAGCAGAGGAGAGCTCTCTACGACTGAGTGTTTACACCCCTAGGACAATCTCTAAGTGTACTTTTACCTTTACTAATAGAAAAGGGATTAGTTATTGTTCGTCAACCGTAACCTCCTCCCCCATTCTTAAAGAATTATGACCCTAATATTCACTATAATTTTTATTAGGGTTCGGGTCACCTGACTGATGGCTGCTTCCCATTAAAGCACGTGATCCAAGATTTAATCGATGTTAAGAAAATCATTCTGCCAACACCCTCTCAAGTGAACCAGCACACGAATATTCATCACGTGCCATTACCCCCACATACTATCAGAGGAGCAAGTACCAGACCCACCATCGGGATGGTAGAAGAGTGTGAGGAGGAGTTTAAACTTGATCCGTCAGATTACATCAGTGATCGGGAGAGCTATGTGGCACCATTGTCGAGAAATTATGAAAAAAGGAATATTGCGATGATTGAACTCCTGAATTTATTGGATTATTTTTCCAACCCAACACCACGAATCGAACCCTTAGATCTTAGGGCCTATTTCCCATCACTCACACCTATCAATTATGTGCATATAAATTCATATCAACCATCCACCACTACCCCCATCAATTATCTGATAGCCCATCATGCCCCCAATCCCCCACCAGTACCTATCAGCTACCATTGGCCTACTCCTACCCCTTTACCCCTGATGCAACCACCCACAAGCTTCACCACCCCCATCTAGCCCAACTTTGCCACCCAACCTCCTATCACCGAAGTGAATCAAGCGTTACCCACACCTCTGAAGCTCGCAGTGCAAGTTCCCCCGATACCAGCAGCTATACCATTTCAGATTTCGGGTGTGCAACCGTGGGAATCGAGATGATTCCGTCGTGACGATGCACTCTCTAACGAAAAAAATATATAGAGTCGCCACCCGGAGCTTTTGGTGTCCCGGGATACTGTTGGGATATTTTTTATGCTTACTACTGACTTTATTGGAGGCAGTGATAAGAATGGGGTGAATGAAAATTAATGAAAGGTGGATTGAAAATGACAGAGCAGCAAGCCTAAAATATGCACAGTCCTGCAAGATACAGGGCCAGTTGTAACGAGTTTTGATAAGTAAGAGTTTGTCCCAAAGGGAAAGTTGATCTAAAGCTCCAAGGGAGCCATCAGTAGTAGGCTCTCCAGATCTGGCAGTCCTAAATGGAATGTGATTTAAGGTCACTTATTTCTACATTCTCTGGTAATCTAATGATTTAACTACAGAAAGGGTTGAGAAGAAGGATGGAGTGTGAGAAAATAAATATAAAAGGGTGAGAAGTATACTATTAGATCTAGATCTGAGGAGTTTTATAACTCAGATTCAGGTCAGCTGCCATAGAAATCCTGTCCAATGGCTACATTATCACCACTGAGGAGAAAGGATCCAACTCATCTCTATGCCATGATCTAATCCCTTAAGGCTATAACCTGTCCACTTAAATGGTCACAGACTATCTCATAGGAGAACCACAATCCATAGATGGGTCAAAACATGTTTAACATTGTAGGCACTATTTCATTCCAGGCTAATACAAGCTCAGGAATCCATAGGGACCCTCATCCTCTAAAGCTCTATGTGTGGGGCTAGGCCTGTATGGGAGCATGTTAGCCCAGACACATAGAACTAGCAAGAGTTTGAGTACAAGCATTTGAATTAGCTGTCCACTGCTTTAGAGAGACTACAGTGATCTAGTCACAAGCCTACAATCTCTATAGACAGATCAGATCTACCATCTGATGGCGGGTCTATACAGATACAGGGGAGCCTGTCTCTGCACAATCTCTCATAACGTTACAAGCACGAGTGCAGAGAAGAATAATCCGTCTTGAGTCTGTGGATTGGCTTCACCCTAAGGCTATAACCTATCCACTTGAATGGTCATAGACTATCCTAAAGGCTATCCTCCTAACAAAGCTCAAGATAGAACAAGAAACATTACTGCCACCACCATGTTCACAAGGCTGTAAAAGCTCATTGCTCCCAAGGGGATTTCAGATCTAGTGGGTCCTGTGGTGGGGCTAGGCCTGTATGGGAGCATGTTAGCCCAGACACACAGGTCACTTGGATCTGAGTAAACCATAAAATCAGTCTCCCATTGCTTGCAATACATCCTAGCAATGGAGGATCTCAAGGTAGCAGCCTTGTACAGAACAACTCACAAACAGAAATCCCATAAATGTAAAACACCCTATTACAAAACTCCATTAATCTATTCCAAATAATCATACAAAGGCATAGCCAGCAAATGCTGGACTATGGAGAGAAGAAAAAGATAAAAAGAAACTACCTAAACCTAACCTAAACTTACTGGAGATCTACAGCCGATTCCAGAAGAAGAAAGAACTAAGTTCTATTCTAAGAAGAATTAAAAGCCCCCTAAGCCTAAACCAGGCTTATGTTTATATAGCAGTCAGCTTGGCGGTGCATTAGAGTTAGGAAACCCTAATTTTAACGATACCACGCGGCCTGATACTGTTCCTTGGATGCCTCGGGAGCGTGCACAAATATTGGAGCATTAGAGTGCATGCCCTACTTGCTGAAAGTTCCCAAAATGTCCTCTGTAGAAGTGAGGGAGAGTTAGAGTCCTGAGCCTCGCCAAGTAGCACTGGTTTCTAAGATTGTCGCGTGGTAGCACGGTCTTCGCGATATTAGATTAACTTGAAACTCTAGCCATCGCGGGGTTGTCTTAGTTTGCAGCTTAAGCAGTCGCGCGATAGAGCATTGAATCCTCGCTGGATTGCTCTGGTCTTCGCGGGATTGCACTTTCCTTCTGAATGGCACGGGAATCATGCGAGCAGCTTGTTCCTCAATGGATCTTCACGAGGATCCTTGTTGCTATTCTAAGTGTGCATGATTTATTTCTATTTTGAAAATAGATTTGCAAATGATACTGAATCTAGAAAATTAAAAAGAATAAGGAACATCAGCACAGAGAGAAAGTAATTAGCCTACAAGATTAGGGTCAATTGTAGCAAGTTTTAAATGTAAGTGAGTAAAAGATCGTCCACAGGGAATTGATTTAAAATGAATGGTAAACCTCCATATCTAAGCTACCAGATCTGGCCTCTAATCTTATCTACAAAGTAAATACGATGAGAGGTTGAATTTGTCACATTAACTAAATGATCTAAAAGTAGAATTTAAACTAAGTGATCTAGATCCGAGTTGGGGGAATTGGATGCAAAATTAATAAGAATGGAGAAATAATAGTTGGCTTAAGCTTAGTAATTGATTGCAGAATGAAAACTAGTGTAGCACAGTCGAGAAAGTTTCAAATCATCATCTGGCTACCAGCTCAGATGTAAGAGAAAATAATCCAACTCAAGGATTAGGATCGAGTTTGAACTTATGGCTATGATCTATCCATTGTCATGGACACAGATCATCCAATAGTCTTCAATCTGGATTCTTGATTCAGAACATGAGCACCACTACAAATGTTGTAAGAAATTAGGTTACAAACGCAGATTCTCATAGGGATAATGAATTAAGGGAAATTGCTTTAAAAATAGTAAATCTAAAGGAGTCTAATGAGTAAGGAGATCACAAGGGACCCTCAACATGAATCTGATTGAGAACGTACTGTTGAAAGCAACCTTTTCAAATCCACCATTACAATTACAGAGCACAGCTTAAACAGCTCTCGAATTTGTAGTCTTGAATACAATTCTCACTTAAATTACATAAGTATCTCATAGTTCTTAGTTACAAACAAAAGCTAGGCTATTACAGAGGTTTCAGACAAGCTATCTGAATTGGAAATGGGGCAGCAGAAATGGAACTCAAACTCTGGATACCCAAATTGGGAAAATAGTTCGTCTATTTATAGTTTTTCCCCAAGTCCATTTCAGATGTGCATTAACCAATCAGAATTGGTTAGATCCATATCAACCAATAGGAGTCGAGCACAAGGATCCATATCTGTTCTGGCCAATCAGAACTGCTTGATCTGGTTCAGCCAATCAGGCGACAGAAGCATCAATTCTGTTATGTAATTCAAAAATCTGTTTGAACTTGTAGAAGTTCCCGCCAAGTAATTTCATCTTTGGGTGTTCACATGGAGTGGAATATGCCTCTGGTTCGTGCTCAAAATCTTTCAGAATGTCCCTGGGTTTTCTAATGCATTGGGGTGCATGCAGAGATTACTGAATTGCCCTTGCGAATGCTGGGAATCTTTAGAATACCATTTCGCATAGTTTGGAGACCTTTTCAAAAGGCATTGTAATTTCTGAAGCTCTATTCGCACAGATCTGGTGTTGTTCGCAAGGAATTTTCTTCTTTTCGAATAGGTCAAGAATCTTTTCGAATAGTTCAGGTGCTCTTCGAACATTAAGCCTGGAACTTTTAGTTCTTTTCGCAGAGTTCAGGTTCTTTTTCGAATAGTTCAGGCATCCTATTGAAAAGCATTCTGTAATGCATTCTTCTTTTCGAGTAGCTCTAAACCTCTTTCTAGGTTGAAACCAGGCCTTTGTCCTCTTTAGTTTAGGCATTTGGACAGCCAGTTGGGCTGTCCCTTCTCTTTCTTCCTTTAGATCGAAATGGATCATCATCTTTTTGGCACTTTTAAGTTGCTTTCAGGGTTAAACCTGCCTTTATTGTTAGCTGTAAAACAAACACTTAAAACACTTATTTAGTTCTCTCAAAGGTCTATCAAGACCCAGGTTAAGGGGTGGAAAATGGTATTTTTCAGTTCTCAACAATCCTCGCGAGGGCGTGATGTGCATTGGTCTCTGAACTGTGCGAGAAGTTTTTTTGCAGTTTTGCATCCCACGCCACTGCGCGATAGCTACGCGCAGAAATACCTGGAGCTCTCTCTCTCCTCAGCTGATTTGAGTGAACTATGTGAGGTTTTGAGTGTTGCTTTCTTGAGCTGCACAAGACTGCGCGAGCATTTAAGTGCTTGAGCTTCGCGAGAGCTGCGCGAGTCATGATTCTGAAGCCCTTCTATCACTAAACTACGCGAGAACAGTGCGGACACTTGGTATGAAGTCTTGGGAAACTCGCGAGGACTGCGTGAGGCTTACTTTCTGAATCCTTTGAGCCTTGGGTAATTGTGCGAGGCTCATTTCTTGCTCTGTTGCTACTGTGCTTTACCTTCATGCAGTTAAGCTCTAGTCTGGAGCCAGCTTCCATTCTTCTTAGAGGCTTCTGGGGCAAAAGTGGGCTCCTTAGCAGGATTAAGGCCTTATTGCAGCTGCTGTTCATTACCTACAGAATAGGCTTAGAACACTTTTATTAAATGATTAAGGGTCCAATAGAGATTAAGTTAAGGGGTGAAAAGTGGTACTTTTCAGGTCTTAACACACCCCCAAACCTAATCTTTGCTAGTCCCTTAGCAAAGTTGTAAACGCCACTTTCGTAGGGATCACGGATACATTTAGCATATGTACCAAGCCTTTTAAACCCCTAGGTGATCCCTAGTGGAGGAGTGAAGTCTCCTGAGGGTTTTCAGTGAAGACACCCACAAACTTCACCATTAGTAGGATTAAGTATAGTGAAGGACAGTTAGCATACTAGGATCTTCCAGTATTCGAGGCACCATCAATTTGAAGAGGAAGCCATTGAAATTCCTGAGGCAGGTATTACATAAATTTTATTCAACCACCAGGGGGTGGCAGGGGATTTTCCTTTGCCTTTGCGAAACTACACCTGTGTGTGAGCTCATCTCTTTTATGACTTTCCTCCTTTGAGGATAAGTTTGCTCTTGTGGAGGTGCAGTAGAGGCCTTGGGAGGTGGAGGCTGCTCTGTAGTTGGAGGCTGCACCGTAGGAGGTGAAGCAGGAGCTATTTCTTTTTCTTGTTGGGGCTTAGGTGTTGTCTCCTCAGACTGGGCAGGTGGAGCTAGAGTAGTAGTTGGCTCAGGCTGAGGCATGTGAACAGAGATGGGGGTCGGATGGTAAGGTTCATTTCGGGCAGCAGCCAATGCAGATTCCAATGAGGCTATCTTGATTTTAAATTTGAGGGCGTCAGTCTCATGGATCTCCTTTTGAATTTTTTAGATTTCCTGGGCATTGTTAAGTCATTTTTCAAGCATTCTCGCCCGGGCATTTGCTGCAGCAGCATTTGATTTCTCGTACTCCCAATTGATCTGATGATAAGTAGCTGTAGCCTTAGCCTTCTGAAATTCCTCCAGGATATTTTACCACCCCAAGGAGATGCCCAGTATTTGTTTTCTGTGGGCCTCCGTCATCTCATCAATCTTCTCCAGCAGGGGGGTCTCAATTGATTGGCATAGCTTGGCCATGCCCCTGAGGACATCCTTCCTTAGGAAAGCATTATCCCTCATGTGATGGAGGATGGTGAGGTAGGGAGGGCTGTAAAAATGATGTTTTGGGGCAATGGGAAGATAAGAGGTGGAAGGAGCAAATTGTGCTTGGTCTTGGAGGGGAGGAGGGGGGATGATAGTAGGGAAGTCAAGTGGTGGGGGAATGGGGTCAAGTTTTTGGGTGCTTTGTATAGATTTGGCGAGAGAAGGTGGGAGGGGTAGGATAATAGGGGGTAGAGGGTATAGGGGGAAAGGTTAAGGGTGTAGGCTTAACAAGAGTTGGGGGTGATGGGGGATGGAAAATTGGAATGGTGAAAGGGAGTAAAGGAAATAGGTGGGGAAGAGGTAATGGTGATGGTGGGGGGATTGATGATTCAGGAGGGAAGTCGGTTTGGGTGGTTTTGTCAGTGAACAGGGCTAGGGGGGTGAAGTGGGTGGTGGAGGGATGGGTGGAGTGGTTAAGGTGTGTAGGGTGGATTGGATGGAGGTGAGTTCAGCCTGCATCTGGTCCTATTTTTAGGTATTGGTGGATAATTGGGCCTGTATGTCTTGGATAACGGGTAGGATGAGGGTTAGTGTGTTAAAGTTAGGAGGTTAGGTTTGGGAAGAAGAGGGTACTGGTTGGAAAGGGGAGGAGGGAGCATGATGGAAAGTGAAGGGAGGGGAAGAGTAGGGTTCGGGGGAATGGTGCTGTGAGGTAGTTGGGGAGTCTGGCAGAGGGGTGTAGTAGGTAGGCATGGTTTCAAGGAAGGTGGAGATGAAGGCTTGGAAGCCTATGGATGTGTTAAGGGTTAAGTCAATGTCTGGGAGAGGGAATGTAGTAGATATGTCTGGGGTGGTGGTTTCTTCAAGGTGGGGTGGGTCAATGGGGATAGAAGGGATTGAGGGTGGTGTCTGGGAGATGGTTGGAATGGTCTCAGTGGTTTTTCATTTTTTGTATGAGATGAGTGGGCGGCTAGCAGGCTTAGGTGGAAATGAGGGGGGAATTATGGTTGTGTACTGAGGTAAGGTAGGGGATGGTGAGTCCTCCCAGGAACCAAGCACAGGTGAAGGGGGAGTGGGAATGGAGAATGGAAACAGAGGGGGGTGAGAGATGGATGCAAGAGGGGTAATGGATGGAGAAGTAAAAGGTGGAGGGGGAATGGGTTCTGCTGCAGTGATGGTACTGACAAGCTCTGGGGGCACTTCCTTTGTAGCATGGATGGACCCTGATCCGGCTCCCTCTTCTGCTTGCTTGGGCAGAGCCTGAGCCTCAGCTTTCTTTTTCTTCTGGGTCTCCATCAAGCTCCTGCTGATTCCCCATTGCGTCTTGGCAAAGGTAGTAGGGGAAAGGGTTGTGGTCTGCTCATTCCTTCCTATCTTATATCCCCCCTTGATCAGCAGTAAGGTAATGATTCTTGCATAGGGTTGAGTGTGAGGCTTCTTGTTTGATCCTAACTTCGCCACTACGTCCTTCATTGCCTCAAAAATCAACCATGCTGTATGGAAGCCATGGCCCATAAGGTAGGAGTAGACAGCATCCGCAATGGGGATTCTCCTCTCCTGCTGATGTCCTGAGCAATATATGTTCTTCCGCTGGACTTGGTCGATGAATAGCAGTTCAGGTTCTAGTTCTCTCCTTCTGATTGAGTCCCCGGTGGCTTTTAATCCTCTAGTTAGGGCCCGTGCAATTATATCAATCGATGCAGTCAGAGGGGGGCCATATCCATAGCTAGGATTGGATGCTGCTGGGATGCCCAACACTTCAGCGATCATCTTAGGGCCCACTAACATATCAAAGTCGTCAATCATTACCAGCAAGAACCCTTGTCCATCATTGTCCTTCTTGACCTTGATGTGCTAATAAAACAGCTACGCTAGCCTGGGTTAGGTTGGTGCTAGAATTGCTCTCATCAATGGCATCAAGTCCGCTTTACTCATAAACTGTACTGCAGGGGCAGAGAGAGGTTGGTTCTCAAAAAATGGTACATCAAAAGCTGATTCAGGCTCCAATGGAATTGACTCCAGGAGCTCAGAAGGAGTAGAGAACTTAGTGGTTGGTACCGTCGCCTCCTCAACCACTTCCTTTCCCTTTTTGGGAGACTTTGAAGTCTTGGCCTTTTTAGGAGTGCTCTCTACAGGGTCCTTGGTCTTCCCCTTTCTCTTTTGTGCAATTTTGGGAGCCATTTCTAACTCTGTCTTCTAGTATGAACAATGGAGACTGAGATCTAGGGTTTGGTTTGATTGGATGCACAGGGCACCTCAAAATCTTTGAGCAGAGGGCAATAGATGAGGGTGATGCTAGGAACACTTGTATAGATTTGTGGAGTGAATGATGAGCTATAGGAGTGATGCTAGAGGAGAGAAGGGGGAGAGTGCCAGGAACTAGGGTTTTGCAGAGGGAAGAAAGGAAAGAGTACTGGGAAAGGAGCAAAACGTGGGGTTGAAATACCTATCGCGAAACTCGATTCGCTTTGGACCCTCTGGTCATGGGGTTGGGAATGAACTTAGTTAAGGTTTTGAATCAATCTGGATTGTGCGACAATCTCCCAAGTGGATTTTAGAGTGCGCGATAGTTTAAGATGAAGACATGTGGATTGCGCGAGCATCTTCTGGGTTCATTTTAAATCCTGTGACAACCATTGAATCTCTATGGGGATGGCGCGAGAGGTTCACTGGAGTACATGAATCGCACGACAGGTAATGTGTGGCTCAATGTGAATCGCGCGAGAGGCTTTCAGATACACATGAATCTCAGGACAGTAAATAGAATGTGTCTAGGTGAACTGCACGAACTTCTCCCAGACTTCCTTTTTAACCTCGCGAGAGCTTTCAAATCTCGCGATAGTTTCCCAGGCTTCCTCTTTAACCTTGGGAGAGCTTTCAAATCTCGCGATAGTTTCCCAGGCTTCCTCTTTAACCTCGCGACAATAAGGTATAAAACAGAGAGCATGTGCTCTCTGTTCTGCCCCTTTGCATGCTTGTTGTGGTTGAATCCTGGGCATTACCCTCTCCTACGATTGTCTTTAGACACATGTAAACTCAATCATACACTTAAGGACAACAAAAATGACCTCCCACCTTAGGCATTCAACAGAAGCTATCAATTCAAAAGCAGTAAGAATCAAGGCAAGCATCAAAAGTTCAAAACAGATACGGCAAAATTCAGATAAGGACACTAGCAAATCCTAGAGAATAGAAACTAAAGATAGCAAGATAAATCAACCACAAAAAAAGTACATAAGATACAGTAATGACACACCTGTGGAATCAGTTTGAAGTAGGATCCCCTTGATAGTGACTGGTGTTCAAAAGGTCGGCAGGATTTTCAAAACAAGGCTTAAGCCTCTGACCATTCACCTTCAAGAGTCTCCCGAACTTAGGATTCTTGATTTCCACAGCACCAAATGGGGAAACATGCATGACAATGTAAGGACCTTCCCATCTGGATTTCAATTTGCCTGGAAAATATTTAAGTTTGGAGTTAAACAACCAAACTTTACCACCAGCAATGAAACTCTTTCTCAATAGCCCTTTGTCAAAGAAAGCTTTGGACCTTTCCTTGTAGATCCTGGCATTGGCATATGCATCCATCCTTAGTTCTTTCAATTCCAACAGCTGCAGCATCCTGTGATGACCAGCCGAAGTTAGATCTAGATTTAAATGTTTGATGGCCTAATATGCCCTGTGTTCTAACTCCACTGGGAGATGACAGGCCTTACCATAGACCAGTCTGAATGGGGACATACCAATTGGGGTCTTATAGGCAGTCCTATAAGCCCACAGTGCATCATTAAGCTTGTCAGCCCAATCCTTCCCATCTGTCCTCACAGTCTTCTCAAGGATATGCTTGATCTCCCTATTTGAAATTTCAACTTGCCCACTGGTTTGTGGGTGGTAGGGAGTAGCAATCCTATCGGTGACAGAATATTTCTTAAGCAAGCTCTCAAAATTTCTGTTACAGAAATGGCTCCCCCCATCACTGATAATGGCTCTAAGGGTACCAAATCTGGAGAAGATATTCTGCTTTATGAACTTGAGGACCACCTGATTATCATTAGTTCTTGTGGCAATGGCTTCTACCCATTTGGAAACATAGTCCACTGCCACTAAGATAAAATGAAAACCAATTGAAGGAGGAAAGGGGCCCATAAAATTAATACCCCACACATCAAATAGTTCTACAACAAGGATGGGCTGTAAAGGCATTGAATTTCGTTTAGACAGCCCTCCTAGTTTCTGACATCTTTCATAGGTCTTGCAGTGTGTATTGGCATCTCTGAAATGAGAAGGCCAATATAACCCACACTGCAGCACTTTGTCAGTTATTTTTCTCCCACTAAAGTGACCCCCACAGGCATTTTCATGGCACATGGCCAGAATAATGGGGACATCACTTTCGGGTACACATTATCGAATGATTTGGTCTACACAATACTTGTATAAGCAAGGTTCTTCCCAGAAAAAGAATTTGACCTGTGAGAAAAATAGGTCTTTATCCATTTTTGTCCAATGGGAAGGGGTCTTGCCTATAACTAGATAATTGACAATATGTGCATACCAGGGAACTAAAGAGTGGATGACAAACAGTTGCTCATCCGGGAAGACATCATTTGTAGCAAGGTCATCATCACCTTTTTCAACATAATTCTGGACAAGTGGTCAGCCACCACATTTTCTACACCCTTCTTGTCTTTAATTTCGATGTCAAACTCCTGTAATAGGAGTATCCATCTAATCAATCTGGGCTTTGCATCCTTCTTGGACAGTAGGTACTTTAACGCTGAGTGGTCAGTGAAGATGACAGTTTTAGACCCAAGTAGGTAAGGTCTAAACTTGTCCATAGCAAAAACCACTACCAGAAGCTCTTTCTCAGTGGTTGTATAGTTCAGCTGATCTTCAGCAAGTGATTTGCTGAGATATGCAATGACCACAGGCAGCTTATCTTTTCTCTGGCCCAAGACAACACCTATTGCCAAGTCAGAGGCATCAACTCGAAGGGCAAGGTATAGTCAGGTGTTTGGAGTACAGGAGCAGAGGTGAGGCACATTTTTAACTTTTCAAAAGCCTCAAGACATTTAGCAGAAAAATCAAAGGGCACATCCTGGCAGAGAAGGTGGCACAATGGTTTAGCAATTTTGTTGAAGTCTTTGATAAACCTCCTGTAGAATCCAGCATGCCCAAGAAAGGATCTTATTTGCTTGACTGTTCTTGGAGGGGGAAAATTTGCAATGAGGTCAACTTTGGCCTTGTCTACCTCAATTCCATCTTTAGAGACCACATGGCCCAACACAATTCCTTGTGTTACCATGAAGTGGCTCTTTTTCAAACTTAAGACCAAATTGGTCTCTTCACATCTTTGTAAGACTTGATGAAGGTGTGGTAGACATTGGTCAAAGCTATCCCCATAAACTGAGAAATCATCCATGAAAATTTCCAAGAATTTATCAATCATATCAGAAAAGATGGCATACATACACCTCTGAAAGGTGGCTGGGGCATTACAAAGTCTAAAAGGCATTCTTCTGTAGGCAAAGGTGCCAAAAGGACAAGTAAAAGTAGTTTTCTCTTGATCCAAATGGTGCTCAAGGATCTGGTTGTACCCTGAGTACCCATCAAGAAAATAGTAAAAAGCTTTCCCAGCCAACTTATCCAAAATTTGATCAATAAAAGGGAGAGGGAAGTGGTCTTTTTTGGTTCTGGAGTTGAGTTTTTTGTAATCGATGCAAACCCTCCAGCCAGTGGTTTCTCTGGCTAGTCTCAACTCTCCAGAGTTGGTTGTGATCATTGTGATGCCAGACTTCTTGGGTACCACCTAGATTGGTGCCACCCATTTAGAATCAGAGATGGGGTAAATTACCCCAGCATCCAGCAACTTAATGATTTCTTTCAGAACCACTTCTTGCATGTGAGGATTCAATTTCCTCTGCATTTCCCTGGAGGGTGTTGAGCCCTCCTCTAGATGAATCCTATGCATACAGATTGATGCATCAATCCCTCCAAGATCAACAATGGTCCAGCCAATTGCTTTATTGTGCTTCCTCAGAATTGTTAGCAATTTCTCCTCTTGCTCACTGGTTAGGGAAGAGGCGATAATTACAGGAAGTTTCTCTTCTTTCTCGAGGAAAGCATATTTCAATGTCCCTAGTAGCTTCTTGAACTCCAGCTCAGGGGCTTGTTGGATGGATGGCAGGATTGGTGTATTGTTGGTTGGAGGAAGGGGCAGTAATATAGGTTTCCAATTGGAATGTTGCACTAAGCCCACAGAAGACCTCACTAGGGGCATGTCTTATGGCATTAAAGCTAGGCTTCCTTCCTCCATCAAGTTCCAAACTTCAATTAAATCAGTGACAATGTTGCTCCACTCCAGCAAAGTGGGCAGTTCTTCTTCAACAATTTCTTCTAGTACATCCACTGCAAAGCATTCCTCATTGTCCAGCTGAGGGTACTTTGCACTGTTGTATACATTAAGCTCAACTTTCATATGTTCGAAAGTGACCTCCATGATCCCAAACCTGCATTGAATGCATGCATTGACAGTGGCCAAAAATGGTCTGCCCAGAATGACAGGTATCGGGGATGTACTCTTGTTACAACCCATGTCCAAAACAAGGAAGTCTGTAGGGTAGAAGAACTTGTCTACTCCCACTAGGACATCCTCAACCACTCCCATGGGTTTCCTCTCAGACCTATCAGCCATCAATAGAATAATGGGGGTGGGCTTCAGCTCCCCCAAACCTAACTGCTGATATACACTTTATGGCAGCAGGTTAACACTGGCTCCAAGGTCGAAAAGGGCCCTTCCAATCGTGTGGTCACCAATAATACAGGGAATAGTGGGTATCCCTGGGTCTCGCAACTTCTCAGGTATTGTCATAGCTAATACAGAATTAACTGTATCAGTTGCAAAGACCTTTTTGGACAAATGGCCTCTGGCCTTCCTTTTTTGAGTACAGAGGTCCTTCAGAAACTTTGCATAGGCTGGGACCTGTCGGATTGCATCAAGCAGGGGTAAATTTATTTTGACTTGCTTAAAGGTCTCCATCATTTCCTCGATCTATGCCTAACCCTTATTAAAAGGAGCAGGGCCACTCAAAGCTTGAGGAAATGGCAGCTGAGGTATTGCTGGTTCCTCAGCTGCAAGCCTATGGCTAAACTTTTATTTTTTTCTTTTATCTATTTTTATCTTCTACTGAGGCTCAACTATAACCTCTTTATTTTTTCCTTGTGGAAGGGTAGCAGGCAGTTCTTGACTCTGTGTTCTAACAAAGTCCTTATCATTTTTACTTGATATTTCCTTAGGATAGACCTCTCCTTGTTCTTTTCCCACCTGGTTGTCTACCAGCTTGCCAGACCTTAAGGCTGTGATGGCATTGACCCCCCCTCAAAATTTGAGGAGCTTTCTCCGATGGAATACTGGCCCTTCGGGTTGGCTACTGGTTGGCTTGGCAACCTGCCCTCCTCTCCCTTAGTCAAAGCATTGAATATTTGGCCAAGCTGCTCTTCTATTTTCTTAATGCTTTGACTGTGAGAAGTTACAGTCTGATTTAAGGGTCCAAGGCTTTGCAATTGGGCCAAAACCTTGTCCTCGAAAGAAGCACTTCAGGGCTGAGGTGGGGGAACTACCAATTGATTTTGTTGCTGGGGCTGCTGTTGTTGGAAATTCGACCTTTGGGCATAACCCTGGTTAAACTGCTGCTGTGGCCTTTGAGGTAAGGCCAACATCTGTTGTGGCTGCATATAATTGTCTTGCCTCCACCTCAAATTTGGGTTGTCTCTCCATTGGTAACCAACATTTTAGTGCTGGTATCCATATGGTTGTTTATTGTAGCCACCAGATTGTTGCTATCCAAAAGATTGGGCAGCAGCAGCCTGTTCCATTACAAACTCAGGGTATTGCCCTGCAGATGGGCATTCTTCCATTGTATGCTGTGGAGATTGGCATATCAGACATGCCTCCATCACTTGTGCAGCCATTCTGGGCTGCACCATAGTCAAAAGTTTATCAAATCTTTCAGTAAGATTGGCCATCTGCACTCTCAGGTCATCGTTTCCTCTAACTTCATACATCTTTCCTTTATAAGTTTCAGCCACCCCCATCTTAGGAGAAGGCTCTTGAACAGTTCTAGATGAGGACATCTTCTGGAAAGCATTTTCACTTATGACCTCGAATAAGTCCCATGCCTCATCAGCTATTTTATGCATGTATGTTCCACCACAAGAGGCATCTACCATGTTTCTGCTCTTCTCATCTATCCCATTGTAGAAGCTCTGGACAAGCTGCAAGTTAGGGATCTTGTGGTGGGGACAGTGTTTGAGCATCTCCTTAAATCTATCCCAGCATTGGTTAAAATCTTCAGTTGGGGACTGGGCAAAAGAAAGTATGCCCTTCCTCAATTGACTGGTTTTGGTCTCTGGGAAAAATTTAGACAAAAATCTTGTCTGGAGGTCTTTCCAAGTAGTGATACTATTGTTTGGGAGCGTAGATAACTAGGTGCTAGCCCTGTCCTTTAGGAAGAAAGGAAAGAGACTTAGCCTAGTGGCTTCTAGCCCCAAACCAGCAATGGAAAATGTTGTGCATAGGGCCAAGAACTGGTCAGTGTGCTTGTAAGGGTCTTCCTTGCTAAGCCCATGGAAAGAGGGAAGCATTTGGATGATGGAAGTTTTGATTTCGTAATTACCCTGAACATCTGGGAATTGAATGCTGAATGGAGAATTGTAATCATCCGGAGCATTCAATTCCTTCAATGTTCTAGGTTGCTCTTCACCTATAATTGCTGTCTCTATTTCAATAGGTGGCTCGACTGTGGTGTGTCTGTGCCTTCTTAGTCTTCTACCCCTTTCAATCTCAGGGTTAGCAGGCTCTAAAGTAGGACTGAGAGATCTCCTTCCTAACATGCACACACACCAACAGCAAGGGAAACAGTTTGCAAGCACATTGCACTAAAAAATAATAATAATAATAATAATAAAATAAAAAAATTACAACTATCCTAATTAACTGCTTATGAAATCTTCCGAGGAGAAATAAACAGAGGTTTTGAAGGTTAGAGAAGTGCAAACAGAGGTAGCTAGACTCTCAATGCAATTCCAACCTCCCTCTCTGCTACGGTCCAGATCTGCAAGAAAAATTCCAAATGTAAATGAGCAGTATCAATTATTCACAAGTAAAGCTACCAAAGAATAAAGAATACAAATTCTAGAGTCTACTATTAGATCAAAATTTCCCCGGCAACGGCGCCAAAAACTTCTTGGGATATTTTTTATGCTTGCTACCGACTTTATTGGAGGCAGTGATAAGAATGGGGTGAATGAAAATAAATAAAAGGTGGATTGAAAATGACAGAGCAGCAAGCCTAAAATATGCACAATCCTGCAAGATACAGGGCCTGTTGTAGCAAGTTTTAATAAGAGTTTGTCCCACAGGGAAAGTTGATCTAAAGCTCCAAGGGAGCCATCAGCAGTAGGCTCTCCAGATCTAACTACAGATCTGGCAGTCCTAAATGGAAGGTGATTTAAGGTCACTTATTTCTACATTCTCCGGTAATCTAATGATTTAACTACAGAAAGGGTTGAGAAGAAGGATGGAGTGTGAGAAAATAAATATAAAAGGGTGAGAAGTATGTTATTGGATCTAGATCTGAGGAGTTTTGTAACTCAGATTCAGGTCTGCTGCCATAGAAATCCTGTCCAATGGCTACATTATCACCACTGAGGAGAAAGGATCCAACTCATCTCTGTGCCATGATCCAATCCCTTAAGGCTATAACCTGTCCACTTAAATGGTCACAGACTATCCCATAGGGGAACCACAATCCATAGATGGGTCAAACCATGTTTAACATTGTAGGCACTATTTCATTCCAGGCTAATACAAGCTCAGGAATCCATAGGGACCCTCATCCTCTAAAGCTCTACGTGTGGGGCTAGGCCTGTATGGGAGCATGTTAGCCCAGACACACAAGTCACTTAGATCTAAGTAAACCATAAAATCAGTCCCCCATTGCTTGCAATACATCCTAGCAATGGAGGATCTCAAGGTAGCAGCCTTGTACAGAACAACTCATAAATAGAAATCCCATAAATGTAAAACACCCTATTATAAAACTCCATTAATCTATTCCAAATAATCATACAAAGGCATAGCTAGCAAATGCTGGACTATGGAGAGAAGAAAAAGATAAAAAGAAACTACCTAAACCTAACCTAAACTTACTGGAGATCTACAGCCGATTCCAGAAGAAGAAAAAACTAAGTTCTATTCTAAGAAGAATTAAAAGCCCCTTAAGCCTAAACCAGGCTTAGGTTTATATAGCAGTCAGCTTGGCGGCGCATTAGGATTAGGAAACCCTAATTTTAATGATACCATGTGGCCTGATACTGTTCCTTAGATGCCTCGGGGCGTGTGCACGGAAATTAGAGCATTAGACTGCGTTCCCTATTTGCTAGAAGTTCCCAGAATGTCCTTTGTAGAAGTGAGGGAGAGTTAGAGTCCAGAGCCTCGCTAGGTTGCACTGGTTTTTAAGACTGTTGCGTGGTAGCACGGTCTTCGTGATATTGGATTAACTTGAAACTCTAGCCGTCACGGGGTTGTCTTAGTTTGCAGCTTAAGCAGTCGGGCGATAGAGCATTGAATCCTCGCTGAATTGCTCTGGTCTTCGCGGGATTGCACTTTCCTTCTGAATGGCGTGGGAATCGCGCGAGCAGCTTGTTCCTCAATGGATCTTCACGAGGATCCTCACGAGGGCGTGATGTGCATTGGTCTCTGAACTGTGCGAGAAGTTTTTTTGTAGTTTTGCATCCTGCGGCCACTGCGCACAGGAAATACCTGGAGCTCTCTCTCTCCTCAGCTAATTTGAGTGAACTGCACGAGGTTTTGAGTGCTGCTTTCTTGAGTTGTGCAAGACTGCGCGAGCATTTAAGTGCTTGAGCTTTGCAAGAGCTGCACAAGTCATGATTCTGAAGCCCTTTTGTCACTAAACTATGTGAGAACAGCGCGGACACTTGGTATGAAGTCTTGGGAAACTCGCGAGGACTGCGGAAGGCTTACTTTCTGAATCCTTTGAGCCTTGTGGCAACTATGCGAGGCTCATTTCCTGTTCTACTGCTGCTGTGCTTTGCCTTCATGCAGTCAAGTTCTAGTCTGGATTCAGCTTCCATTCTTCTAAGAGGCTTCTAGGGAAAAAGTGGGCTCCTTAGCAGTATTAAGGCCTTATTACAGCTGCTCTTCATTACCTACAGAACAGGCTTAAAACACTTTTATTAAATGATTAAGGGTCCAACAGAGATTAAGTTAAGGGGTGAAAAGTGGTACTTTTCAGGTTTTAACAGATACCTAGTTCATTTTTATGAGCACCGAAGTGATATGACTCTGAATCCGATCCACACCAAAGGCTCTTGGGTAGGGGCTTCGGTTATCGATCAGGAAGGTGTTAGGCACCCGATCAACACACTTAACGTTGTCTCTACTAATGGCCAAAAATAAAATAAAGTGAAAGAAAAGAAAATGGCTTCCTCTTTCCCAAAAGGGCTTAGAATCCTATTTGTGCCCCTCCGTTCCTACCAAAAAATCGGCGGTGTAACGGCACAAATGGGAGGATGGAGGGAGCTAGAAAGAGATAGGAGAAGAAAGGGGAGAGCCGGAGCCCTCGGGCCCTTGTAGCACCGTAGGAGAGCCTTGCGTGGCTTACTTTGATGAGCTCTTGAAGGATTTGTATGGTGGTAAGTGTGGTTCTAACTCTTAAGGCTTCAAGCTAAGAGGTAGGGAAGGGAGGCTAGGGGATCACACACACCTAACCTAAGGGTTTTCTATGAAATGCTAAGGTCTAAAGGAGTATTGTGAATTCTGGAATTTTTATGGGTGTTGTGCACCAAAGGGAGAAAGATCTTCTAACTTTAAGCTCTTTCTCTCTTAGGTAGAAATTCTCAACCCCTAAACCAAGGGGTGGGGGGCTCTATTTATAGGAAAAGGGTGGGTTAGGAAGCCACTTAGATGCTAATTGAGGTTAGCAATTAGGTGATCTCAAATCTAAGGTTTTCTAGGACTTTGAGAGCTTGGAAAGGTGTGAAGGTGGTTCTAATGGTGGATGATGGGGTGAGGCTTTAGGCCACTTGGAGGGTTGCAAATAGGTAAGGAATGGGTGCAACAGAACTATCAAAGCACACTCCAAAGGTCGAGGTGGTCAATAAGTCAAACCCCAAACACAAAAATCAGGGTAAAATCCCATAGTTACTATTCATATGCCTGGCGCAGCTAATAGTTGTGCCAGGCAAATGTACAGTAAAACAGTGAAGAGCAGTACCTTGAAGTGAGCTTGCGGGGGTGGGGCCCATTGTTGAACCTGGCGTAAGTATTAGTTGCTCCAGGCTGAAATCCTGGGAAGATTGGCCTGGCGCAACTAATAGTTGCATCAGGAAAAATTATGCCTGGCGTAACTATTAGTTGCACCAAATCCCTAGGGGGGCCCACATGTTTTTACCTTTTTTACCCCTAGGGTTCGGTTTGCCATATCTTTTGACGTACACCTCCGATTAGGGCGATTCTTAGACCGTTGGAAAGCTGACAACCTCCACCCTTCAAAGGTATAGGAGTTGGTCACTACAGAGGGTCATAGCCAGTTTTGGTGTACCCCTCCTTATTGCCTGGGAAGGTTAGGTTTAGGGTTCGGAAAGGGTTCTAAGGGTCGGGGTTAGTTTCTAAAGGTTCGAGATAGGTTCCTAAGGGTTCGGGGTAGGTTCCTAAGGGTTCCGTTCATGCCATCAAAAGCTCAAAAATTGCACCTCTCTCGAAAGGTGTTTCGATCGGGCTTTGGGCCAAATTTGGGTGTCTACAGATGCCCCTCTTTGGTATTTGATCACTAATGATCGAATGCCAAAGAAAGGAGACATCCGAAGAGGCCTAGGGCATTACTGACGAGTCCTCTATATTCAGAACAAACTTTAAACATCAGGTGAGTAACACGGTGAGAAAATGAAAGCCCTAGAGTGCTAGGCTAATCATTCGTTTCTCGAGGTAATTGGTTTCCAAGCGCTTGCGACATTACTGGGCATAACCGAGGTGGAATGAGTTGTGAAAGCCCAATAGTTGTATTCAGAACGAACTTCAAACATCAAGTGAGTAACACGGTGAGAAAATTAAAGCCCTGGAGTGCTAGGCCAACCATTCATTTCTCGAGGTAATTTGTTCCCAAGCGCTTAGCGACATTACTGGGCATAACCTAGGTGGAATGAGTTGTGAAAGCCCAATAGCTGGGAAAAGCATTCGCCTCTCGAGTTGCGAAAGCCCGTTAGTCGGGAAAAATGTCCACTTCTCGAGATGATTTGAAGGTGATTGATATTTAAAATTCATTATGAATGCAACAACTTCTGGGGTAAGACTGGTGATCGACCCACATTCAAAGATAGGTGCGAAGTAAACAAACGCAAGGCTCCACAGTTTACATCCAATCCTACAAGGCATTTGATGGCCCCATCGGACCATTCACAGGTGCCCCGACTGAAAGCAGGGTGGTTCGAGATTTTCAGGCGAACCCATCGATCCCAAAGTTTATTTAGCATGACCACCCGAGCGAAGTGAATAGCTGTCACAACGCTTTTTGGGAGTACGTGCCATTTTTTGAAAGCATGCCTCAGCTCAGCATGACCTAGAGTATCCGGTTTTGACTTCCTTGAATAGATCCAGCCAAACATCAGGCACCTCCCAAAAGGGGGCATCCAATCCTGGCCTTTGTTGACAATGATCATAATTATCAATTAACTATGCATAATCATGCCCCCATCGAGGGCAATAAGCAACAACAAAGGCGATGGAAGCCCCGACCCGGACCCACCCGAGTATAATTTACGGAGACAAACGACCATCATATGGATACCCAGACGCATGGTGTACACTTTATAGGGATACCGCTGCCCATACAAGTTTTAAACCTGCAGAAAATAAAAGGGAAATGAACCCTTCTGAATGCATGGTTGCACATAGTTCGATTGACACATAATCTCATTCTGAACAGGTTGGTCTCAACCAATGATTGACCTTTTCCAATGGAGAATCTGAAGCTTAAGACACTTAAGTTCATATGAACCCAAAGACAGCGCTTGGCTCAAAAAATTTAGCAGTGGAGTTGACTCGATCGAAACATTGACTGTTTGATCGGGACTGACACCGTTGCTCCTTCCTTGAAGAAGGATCCCGAATCTGAGGCGTGCCTTAGACTTTGGACATTAATTTTGCACAATTGCATTGTCGATAAAATATTGATATTTTACCGCATCGAAAATATGCAAGTGCGTTCTGTGGGGAGTTCAAATCTGTTTTTCATTTTTTTCTATCATTTTGTGCGATTTTTTGAATTTTTCAACCGTTATTTTATGGGATTTTTTTGAATTTTGAAGCTACTATCTTATGTGAATGTTTTTAGAATTTTAGAGTTATTATTTTATGTGAATTTTTTTGAATTTTATCATTTTATGTGGATTTGGCTCGTGAATATTTCCGGCTTCCCTGTGGGGATTATATTTTTTTGGATTTTCCTTGTGTGTAGGACCGAGGTGCTCGTTGACCTCGGCCAGTCCTTATTTTAGCACGGCTTTCTTGGCAAGTCGAAGGATGACCGAAATGCCGCCTTGGGAGCGCGTGCATCTGTCGGAAGTGATAGCACAAACAAACAAAAGGAAGTGGGGGGACCGATCTTCCCATCTAGCCTGTACCAAGCCCAAAACCCGGGCTGAGTGCTTGGCGCAACTAATAGCTGCACTAGGGGCACAACTATTAGTTGCGCCAGGTTTGGCTGGGAGATTTAAATAGCCCGAACTCATGTTGTGGGGCATCATTTCGAGTTTTCCCCCCCTCTCCCTCTTTAAAACCGAAAACCGCTCCCCCCCTTTAGGGTCCCTTTACATTGCCTCTACGCGTGCCCTATTGCCGTTATTTTTCTTGTGGATCAATCGCAGGCTTACGCTAGACCAAAGGCCCCTTCTTCTTCATAAGGTAATCATTTAAAACTCTTTTTTTCCTTGATTTTTCTTGCTTTTTCATGCAAATATGATCATGATCTTGCATTTCTAGATGACAAATGGTTTATTTCCGTTGTAAGCATGTTGACTGATAATGTGTGAATGAATAATGCCTTATTTTTGTGGTTTTATGGGTTTTATTGGTGCATAATATATATATATATATATATATATATATATATATATTTATTTTTTTTTTTTTTTTTTTTTTTTTTTTTTTTATTTGTGCTTAGAAAAGGGGTTTTATTTTTGTTTGTTTTTTTTGTTTTTATCTTAAATGCAAGGCCAAGATTTTATATATTATTTTGAAAACTAGTTAGGAGAAAGGGAATTTTTAGTTTTCTTTCTCTTCTTTTTTTTTGAAAAATTAAATAAGAGAATGAGGATTTTTTTTTTTGGTTCCTATATACATTGAGAATTAATCAAGGAGAATGCTTTTCTTTTTTTCGATTTTTTTTTTTTCTTCAATTAATTAAGGAAAAGGATTATATATTTTTTTGGTTTTAGTTCTTTTTTTGTAAAAGAACGATTTTTTTTTTGATTCTATGGTCACAAAAGGGGGGATTTTTTTTTTGAAAGGAAAATTTTTTTTATTTTATGGACCATGACAAAAAGGATTTTTTTTATTTTTCTAAACATAAAAGAAGGATTTTTTTTGTTTCCTTTTTGATAATGAAAGGATTCTTTTTGTGTTTTTATGATTTTATGAGATGATGAAATTGTTTTTTTTTGTTTTTTAGTTTTTCTAAATGGAAGGACTTCTTTTCTTTTTTCTTCTCTTTTTTTTTTTAGTAAACAATAAGACTTCTTTTTTTTGTCTCTCTCTCTTTTTTTGTTATTGTTTTGTTTTTTTTTTTTTTACATAAAAGAAGGGCTCTTTATTTTTGATGATGATTTTTTATTTCAACTAGCTTTTATTCTTAAACATAGAAGAAAAGGGAGATTTATTTTATTTTACTTTTTCTTTTTTTTTTTTTTTTGGATGGAAAGGAATGGACTTTTTTGCAATTTCAATCTAAAATGAAAGGATCTATTCATTTTATTATATGTATATTTTTTGCATGTGTGCATCTTTATTTTGACAATGAGCAGAAAGAGGATGAGCATACTTACCATCCCTTAATGTTGTGCACATAAATAGTTCCTTTGTCACTGATCTGCTTTGATGTGACTGTTTTGTTGCCCCAGCATGTCGGGCGGTGATGAGCACATTCTCGAGGAGGGCCACGAGGAGGGGCCCGAGATAGTGTATGGTCTGTGGGGAGAGCAGTTCCTTTGGGTGGAGCGAAAAGCGGGCCCATGGCTCGAGATGCAGGGTGAGGCCACCCGGGTCGGCCTCCTCCATCAGCAGCACACCCATATCTCAAATTTTGGAATAGCAGGCAAGGTAAAAGATAGGTTCAGTTTCTTTCCTTTGTGCAGCTTTGTTTCTTTACCTCTGCCATCTGATGTGTATTTCTTTGGGTGCAACAGCTGCCCAACATTGTGTTCCGCGGGGGGTGGCTCGACTTCCACGAGTTCTACCTTTATGTCCCCCCTATGGTGAAAGTTTTGTTGGAGCAGGTGGGCTTTGGGGAGTTCTTGTCTTGCCCTGCCATGAGGGCTGATGTCACCTATCTGAAGGCCTTCATCGAGAGGTTTTGTCCTGAGACCATGACGTTCCACATGCTGTACACCGAGCTGGCGCTGGCGCCCGTTGATTGGGCCATGATTACTGGCATTAGGATAGGGGGAGTCCCGATATCTACTTTGCCGGTACCGAGTCGGGAGGACATTATTTGGTTGATCGGGGCCTATCCTCCTCATGGGCAGACCCATGGCACAAAGGTCAAGATGTCCTGGCTGACCTCCCTCTTTTTTGCTGATGAGTTTGTGGACATGGGCCAGCCAGATCGGATGCTTTACATCGCGCTAGAGCGGGCGATCATTTTAGCTCGCATCACCCTCCTAATCCTGTTGGGCAAGACCCTTTTTACAAATGCCAGCGGGGGACGAGTCAGCCTGGCCTTGTTGAGCGTGATGGATAATTGGGGCGACGTTCCCAGGCATGACTGGAGAGGGGCGGGATACGCCTGGCTGATGTACAACTTATCCCGGGTTACGACCGGGGACTCGAAGTCTGCCGTGAGATTTTGGGCCATCCTGGAGGTAATTCCTCACCCCTTTGCTTTTGCTATCACTATCACCCATTCATCATTTTTTTTTTTGAGTGATCCATTTATGTTACTGACCTGCTCTTGTGCCATGCCCCTTTTTCAGGTATGGGGATATCACCACTTTCACCCTGGGCGCCCGCTCCATTTCTCGGAGGTGCTCACCTATCCCCTCCTCAGCAACTGGTATCAGGCTCGACGCCGTGATGAGGGCCTAAGGCACCTGGAAATGGGCCTAAGGTCCGAGCTTGATTTGATGGTGCCTGAGCAGGTGATAACTTTTCAACCATTGTTCACTTTCAGCTTGGACATTTCTTTTGATTGAGGTGTTGCTTACTTGGTCTCTCTTGCTTTTTGATTTTGAGCAGATCCTCCCCGATCCGTACCTGACATCCCCCTTCTGGGATCGAGCAGCCGTGGGTGCCTCCCGCCTATTCAACAATCGTCGCGTGGTCTTCTTCTATGGAGCGTGGGCCAGATGCTACTATCTGGGGGAGCGAGTGGTGCACCAATTTTAGGGCTACTATGCCATACCCGTGGACCCCCCGGCTGACATTTGGAGTCCTGCTGGTAGTATTGAGGAGCTGACGGTGGCCTTCTTCAACAATGGCTTCCCCATTCACGCTCTTCATGTGCTTGGGGATTATCATGCTTGGTACGAGTGCCTGCCCTACCGATTCATCCTGCCGCGTTTTGTCCCTAGCGCTAATTTCCTTTCATTCGGGGGCCCACTTAGTCAGGTAACTTCTTCTAAACTTGGGTTAGTTTCTCTTTCACTTTTACTCGGCCTTGCTCTTATCTGAATAGATTCTTATCTAGTTCATAGTTTGCTCCGGGGGATGGTTTGGATGGTGAAGGTGGGCCGAGTGCTGCTGACATGTTAGGGGTAGATCCCTCTGGTGCGGGTCCCTCAAGCGAGGGTTCATCAGGTGCTGGTCAGTTGGGTACCTCTTAGGCAGGTGTCCCTGGTCGTGGTCCGTCTGTAGCCTACGGGACCTTTAGGTGTCTTGACGATGGCTTCCTCTCAGACCTATGTGCTGACGTAGATCGACAGGCACGGCTCTCTGCTGAGGCAGCCCGCGTTCCACCTCCTGAGGTGGTCCTTGGGGTAAATTTTCTGATGAGCCACTTCTCCTTCATTTTAGTTTCCTTCTGCACAGGCTTTCAGGGTTGTTCTAACACCTGAATATTGTACCGTAGGACTTCAACTCGGCCATGGAATATGCGGAGTGCCATCGTCATCTGGCAGAGCTTCGGGAGGTGGAGATGGTGAGTACTTGGCTGCTCGACTCCTCTCATTCTTTTCATTATCATTGGCCCTTTGACTGATCTTATCCTCGACTGTGTCTTAGGGCGTGCCCGGGCTAGGGAGTCGCGTTCCTTGCTCAGTAGGATTTCGCAGGTGTGGTCTAGAGTGGAGAACATGAGGACTTATCAGAGCTCCTCTTGTCGTCGCAAGGAGTCCAAGGGGGAGAGCAAGGAATAGGCTATTAGTTTCCTTCAACATTCTTTTTGAATTTGTTTTGGATATGTTTTTAAACAATTTGGAGAATGGTTGGTGTGGTACTTTGGAAACAAATTTGATTTTTATTATCATTTGGGAGATGGTCTTGCTTTGATTTTATGCCCCGATTGCTTGGTATCAAATCTGTTTCTCTGCAGGATGTGCCTGCTCAATGCCTTTTTTAGAAAGTGGCCCTTTGGGTCGCATGCCTCAACGTAGGGCCAATCCTACACATAGCAAAGTAATTCTCAAACCATCAATGGTCGAAAGTGCAAATATGAAACTATTCCCTAAAATACTAGGGAAATTGCACTGGCGCAACTAATAGTTGTGCCAGGCCAAACTGGGGAAGCAATTCACTGACACAACTATTAGTTGTGCCAGGCCAAACTGGGGAAAGCAATGCATTGGTACAACTATTAGTTGCGCCAGGTTTGACCTGGGGGCAGTGGGGCCTTTTATGCCCGAGTTGGCCCAGAAATTATTTCTTTTTTATTTGACTTAGATCCTTTGACCGGCCTCTTTTTCTCTTATTTTTCCAAGGCGGGTCCATCACCCTACATGGATTCTTATCTTCCCAAAAGATCCCTATACGCTCATGGATCCGCTTCCTAACCCTCCCTTACGTGGAGGGCCCGGAGCCAATGTATCCTCTTTGTTGGGCTTGGGGTCCAAGTTCCTGGCGGCTTGGTTTGGGAGACTGAACGAGAGTGAGCTCGCTGACTTGGAGCGCCTTGGGCTATCTCGCCTTCCTTCCTTCCTAGAGATTCCTCTTCGGTGGGAACTCCTTCATGCTGCTGCTTCTTGTTGGGATGTGAACCTTCATGTATTCCATTTTAGGTAGCGGGAGCTGACCCCAAACCCTTGAGGAGCTATCCAATCTGTCTGGCCTGAAGCTTCATAGGGACCTTGCAAGAGTTATGCCTAGGCCAGGGTATTCCAGATCTGTTCACCTTACTCTCGGTTTGAAGAAATCCGAGTATGAGAAGAGCCTCATAGGGGGGCCGACAAAGTGTTCGCTGAAATTCCTCAAAGAACTTTTCGGTGATGAAAGCCTCCGAAGATTGCCAGTTAGGAGTGTCTTCAACATGAAAGCTCTAGCACTTGGTCTCATCTCTGAAATCCTCTTCTACACTGGGGGAGAGAGCTTCTCATTGGTAGTTTGTGATATTTTGATGGAGCTGGAGGCGGGCCGGTCCATGATGCACTTGGTGCTTGCTGAGTTGTACCGATGCCTTGATTCTTTTGCCTTGGGCGAAGTGGAGGGCCTTCGAGGATGCCCCTTGTTGCTCCAGGTCTGGCTGAGGGAGCATTTTGCCATTTTGGGGCCCGTGCCTCACTTTTATGTTGCTCGAGTCAAGGTGGCCCAATGTTTTTTAGGTAGATGCCACTTACTTCCCCAAGGTGATATGTCGGCTTTGAAACTTTGGTTGGTCGATGCTGAGCTGACATGGATGCTTCCTTGGTTAGACCGGACCTTCCCAGTGGTTCGTTCTAGAGACCATGAGGGCATCACCCTCCTAGGACTGACCGGTAGCACCTTCTACTTCCCATTTCGAGTGCTGCGTCAGTTCGGCTGCCCTCAGCAGGTGCCTTGTGAGGCCAGACCCCCTTTATGTGATTTGATCTTTTCTAGGGGATCTTCTGGGGACATAGATCGGATTGCTGCTCTTTGGGAGATACGTTAGTCGACACTGATGTGTGATTTTGAGCAGAGAGACTCAGTTAGAACTTCTCCTGAGTACGAGGCTGGGTTGGTGATGGTCGATGGCTGATTGTCGAGAGATCATAATCTGAGGCCCCGCCAAAGAAAGAGTCGCACCCGAACCCGTATCGAGCTATTGGTGGATGAGAATAGGGTCCTGCAAGAACTCTTGGCATGCGAGAGGGTTAGAGCAGACAGCGGAGAGAGAGGTTCTCCGTTTGAAGGAATCACTAAGCGTTGCTTTTGGAGCCGCCGACTCTTCTCGGAAGAAGTTCAAGAGCCTGCATGGTCGTTGGCTGACTGAGAGGTATGCCCGAGAGGATGATCTTTATGTTGAGATTAGCACATTGAAGCGCGAGCTGGGCCGTTAACTCCTTCCTGAACACAAAACTTTTTGCACAGATCATACACAGAAAAAAGGGGCGTAGAAAACCCCTTTACATATACACACACATTTTTGGTATACATACATATATATATATATATTTGTTATTTTTTCTGCTCTATACTTGTAAAAAGGAAAACACGCTAGTCATCACACCGACTATTTTTTAAGATGTGGTGTAAGTGATGCAAAAGGCAGTTATATACATCTATACAAATCTATTTTTGGTTTATGTATTATCTCCTCTCTCTCTTTTTTTTTATGCCTTAATCATTGGGTGATACTTTGGGGAATCCTGGGTCTACTTTTTTTGAGCATGGTCGAACCCTTTCTTTGGAGTCGGACCTGGGTGGGATTCCGGATTTTGCCAAGGCTTGAATATGAATCCCCTTAGATTGAGTTAAACCTTTCTCCTTGCCTCGGGTCATATGTTTGACGGTGCGGGTTTCACAAAGACAATTCAGTTGGGACCTGATTTGAACTAGCATGAACGGCCCCCCAAAATCAAGGGGGCAGGGGTAATAACTAAGGAGGCTCTTCAATAATTTCTATCAGTCAAAATTTTTCTTTTTTCTTTTCTTCTTTTTTATTTATCTCCTCTCCTTTTTTTACCCATGGCACCTTTTCGGGTTTTCACCACGTCCATGGGTTTAGCTCTCTTACCCCAAGCGCCCTTTTGGATTTTCATCTGGTTCGCACAAGCTCGCTATTTTTACTCATAGCGCCCTTTCGGATTTTCACCACGTCCATCTTGCTTTGAGCTTGTATTTTTATTTTATTTTTTATTTTTTTATTTTTATTATCATTATTTTCAAGAGCCACGACATAGACGTTGATTCCGTCATAGCCGGTTGGATGGGGTTCTGGTGTTGTCTCACGACTCGGCTCATGTTGACTTAACAGATTTAATGACTGCTTGTGAACCTACAAAGAGGGCTTCCATCAGGGTGTAGCTTGGCCATGGGTTAGGTTAGGATTTGAAGGTATGCTGGGCTAAAAGGGTTTCCTTGATACGGCTTCAGTTTTCTCAACATACTTTCTTCGTTGGGAATCTTACTGTACATGCCCCATGATTCTTCTATATTTTTTTTGTTCCTTTTGCTTCATTTCAGGCAATCTCTTTTTGAGGTTTTGCTTTTTTGATTTTTTTGGATTTGATAGTAAATTTATACACATGCATCTTTTCTCTCTCTTTGTTTTTAGGTATATGTACACGTATATTTTTTTGGGGGAATGGGTTTATTGAAAGAAAGGCCCAAGCTCAAATGGGGTAGCAAAGGATATCATCATTTTTAGGGATGTTTTTAGGCTACTGTGCTTGGAATGATGGCCTCTTTTGGGTGGTTCTTAAGCGGTCACGTATTTGTTTCATCAATACTTACCTTATCGCGATAGACTAAGAGTAGAACCGTCGGACATATCCTGCGTTAATGGGCTCAGGAAGATGATCTCTGTCCATGGAGGCGAGGCAGATGGCGTATCCTGGCAGCACTTCTCGAATGGCATATGGTCCTTCCCAGTTCGGCTTAAACTTTCCTCTTAGATAGGCATGGAGGGATGGGAAGATCTTCTTTAGGACAGTGTCTCCTACCTTTAGATCTCAACCGCGGACATGTTTATTGTAAGCGCGTGCCATTCGCCCCTAGTAAATTTGAGTGTGACACAAGGCTCCATTAGTTTGAGGCCGATAAGGGGATGAGCGATGGTGCTTGATCTTGTATTGCTCGTAGAAGTCTCGGATGCTCTTATTCGTAAAGTTTGTGCCATTGTCCATGATGATATCTTTGGGTACTCCAAATCGGCACACAATATTATTCTTCAGAAACTTCTTGACGTGACTAGTAGTGATGTTGGCATATGACGCTGCTTCTACCAACTTGGTGAAGTATTCAATGGCGACGAAGATGAATCGATGCCCGTTTGATGATTTTGGATTAATCATTCTGACAACGTCAAATCCCCAGGTAGCAAATGGCCAAGGAGTGGTCATGCAGTGAAGATCAATGGCAGGAGCGTGTATCAGACTAGAGTGTTCTTGGCACTTGTAGCATTTTTGGATATGTTTGCAGTAATTTGATTCCATAGTGGTCCAAAAGTATCCTTGCCGCAGAATTTTCATAGTGAGCATGTGACCGCTGACGTGGGCTCCACATACTCCCTCATGGATTTCTTTCATAATATTGACCGCTTCTCTTTCAGTGAGGCACCTGAGTAAGATGTTATTGTATGATTGCTTGTAGAGGCATTCCCCACAAATGACGTAACCTGCCGCTAAACATTGAATGGTTCGTCGGTCTATCTTGGATGGGAAAGTTATGGTCTCGAGGAAATTCTTGATATCTGAGAACCAAGGTGGCTCATCATCTGGCTTTGTAGGTTCCTCGATCTGGAGGCAGAAGGCCGGCTCATTCCTCTGCTCAATCACAATCGGCTTCATCTCAACACCATAGGGGATTTCAATCATTGACGCCAAAGTTGCTAATGCGTCGGCAAAGCGATTGTTTATCCGGGGGATCAGTTTCTCGTCTTTCGTCTTCCAGTCCCCATTCGTCTGGCATATGATTAACTCTGAATCGCCAAATACTCAAAGGTGAGTTACATTCAGATCGAGAGCTGCCTGCAGACTAGCGGCGCAAGTTTTGTACTCAGCCATGTTGTTAGTGCAAGGAAAGTTGAGCTTGATAGAGACCGGTACATGGGAAGCTTTTGGTGAAATCAGGATGGCGCCAACTCCTTGGCCCTCGACATTTGCTGCCCCGTCAAAGTGCATTACCCATGATTCTTTTACTTCTTCTGTATCGTCTTTCATCATGAACAAGATGTCCTCATCGAGGAACTCAGTTCTCAAAGGCTCATAATCAGGTAAAGGATTGTCGACAAGATGATCAGCAAGCGCCTACCCCTTGATCGACTTCTGAGTGACATACGTGATGTCAAATTCAGATAATAAAAGTTGCCATCGTGCGGTTCGTCCAGTGAGAGCTGGCTTTTCAAATAGGTATTTTAACGGATCTATTTGGGCTAAAAGCAAAATGGCTTGAGATAACAAGTAGTGGCGGTGCCTTTGAGTAGCCCATACAAGAGCTAGGCATGCTTTCTCCAAATGAGAGTAGCGCGTCTCATAATCAGTAAACTTCTTGCTCAGATAGTAAATGGCATGCTCTCTTCTTCCTGTTTCATCGTGCTGCCCCAAAACACATCCCATCAAAACTTTCATCGTGGAGAGATACATCAAGAGTGGTCTCCCTGGCTCAGGTGGTACCAAAACAGGTGGATTAAGGAGGTAGCTTTTGATTTTTTTGAACGCTGCCTGACAATCGTCATTCCATTTAAATGGGTGAATTCTTCCTTAGTAACTTAAAGATCGACGCGCAGATTGGAGTTAACAATGCAATGAACCGACTGATATACTGTATTCTGCCCAGAAACCCTCTAACCTCTTTTTCGGTAGACGGCGGTGGCATTTCAGTGATGGCTTTGACTTTGATTGGGTCGACCTCGATCCCCCTCCTACTGACGATGAATCCTAATAGCTTTCCTGACATAGCACCAAATGCGCACTTCTGTGGATTCAGACGTAGTCGATACTTTCTCAACCTTTCAAATAGCTTCTGAAGGTTTACTAGATGGTCGCTTCGCTCTAGTGACTTGGCTATCATGTCGTCGACATACACTTCAATCTCTCTGTGCATCATGTCATGAAATAGTGCAGTCATAGCTCTCTGGTACGTTACACCGGCATTCTTCAGTCTGAATGGCATGACTCGATAGCAAAAGGTTCCCCAGGGGGTAATGAACATTGTCTTCTCGCGATCAACCTCTGCCATTTTGATCTAATTGTATCCTGAGAATCCATTCATAAAAGAAAGCATCCTGTGCTTAGTTGTGTTATCAACCAAGATGTAGATGTGTGGTAATGGGAAATCATCCTTTGGGCTCGCTTTATTCAAATTGTGGAATTGATACACATGCGGACCTTTTCATCTTTCTTCGGTATAGGCATAATATTGGCTAGCCACTGCGGGTATTTTGATACCATGAGAAACCCTGCATCGTATTGCTTGATGACCTCATCTTTGACTTTCAGACGCCTCGACCGCTTGATCGGCTTCATATCAGGGTAGAGCGGCAACTCATGCTTGACCAAATCAGTATCCAGACCAAGCATGTCCTTGTACGACCAGGCAAAAATGTCTTGGTATGACCGAAGGAAGTCGATCATGCTTTTTCTTTCCTCAGGAGACAGTGACGTTCCGATTTTGGTTATTTTGGGAACCTCCTCAGTTCCTAGATTGACGTCTTTGGTCTCTTCGACAATGGGGGTAGGGCCATGCTCAAAGTTGACAAATCGGTTAAGGAGCTCATCGGGGAGCTCCTTGAAGGGACATCTTCGTCCAGACTCGTGATCCCTATCTCTTCTTATATTTCTACAGGGAAGGGGTCGATTTCACGTGGGACGGGCATTTTGATTAAGGCATCCTTTTGTCGGGCATTTCCTGGAATTTTAAATGACAATATTTTTGGACTTTGGATTTTTTCAATGTTTTTGGGGTTTTGTGTTTTTTCCGTGTTTTTGAGATTTTGTATTTTTTCCATGTTTTTGAGATTTTGTATTTTTTCCATGTTTTTGAGATGTTTGTTTTCTTCGAGGACGGTCCCTTGGCAAGGTGGGTTTGTGTATATACAAGGTATTGCCTGCCAAGGGCTTATCTCACTTTTTATAGGTTGTTTTTTTTTTGGAAACGGGTGCCAAATGTTAGGCCACTCCCCGCTTCCAGGGTTTGGGGCAAAGATGCCCAGTTGAGTACCTGAGGGGCCGCTTCTTTACCTGTTGGGATGGAGGGTGTTGACTGATATGGCTCATTGGAGTCAGCCTCCATCATATTGATCCCCATTTCATCTGAGATCATGTCCTCAAATGATAACTCGGTTTTGTCATGATTCACCACAGGGAGGGTTTGTTTAGATACCGACCGTCGTTCTTTGAAAAGGGATAATGTGGCCAAGTCATTTTCCAAGCTGGGAAGGGAGATCTGGGGATTGGTGGGATGGATTGGGGCTTTGGGTTTGTGTGGGGTTAAATGGGTTGCCCCATTTTGATCGATCTTTACGATCCCTGCACTGACAAAGGAATCTCGAATGTGCGGCCTAGGGTGAGGTTTCTCTTCTATGTTGATTCCTTAAGCTTTTACAGCTACGGCGACCCTGGCTTTCTCTTTGGCCTCTCAGACCTCTTCTTCTGTGGGCTTGTATCCTAACCCGAATCTTACTTTCTGTCTCTTAGGCACAACTGGCTCTCTTCTGCCTTGTAATTTAGGTCTCAGACCCCTTCCTTTCTGATAGCCCCACTTTTGGAGCATTGCCATTGCTGCTACCATACCGCCTCCCGTTTTAGACATGATGCCCTCAATGGGTTCTAGGAGTATTGCCGACACCTCGTACTCGAAACTGTGGAGGTCGACATGCTCAGCGGTGCGTGGTATATCCAGCATATTAGGTTTTTCAATGCTATTGGCAGTCTTTTCTTTCTCACTGTGCCCCTCTCTGATGATCGTGATAATCTTATGCCCAAATGCAAATTTCAGTTTCTGGTGCAATGTGGAAGTTATGGCTCCGACTTCATGTAGCCACGGGTGCCCCAATAACAGATTAAATGACGATTTGATATCCATGACTTGAAATAAGATGGAAAAGGTCATTGGCCCTATCAGCAGCTCAAGATCAACTTCTCCCATTATTTCTCTCCTGGTATTGTCAAACCCTCTAGCACTGGTTCTGGTGGGCCTTAACATGCAGGGATCGACCCCGATCTTGGTGGCGGCTCTTAACGGGCATATATTCAATGCAGACCCATTATCAATTAGTACCAAGGTGATAATCATATTTCTGGACTCAACGGTTATATTCAATGATTTTGAGTACTACCTCCTTCCTTAGGTAAATCGGCATCAGAAAATGAAATGGCATTTGGAGCCATCACTTGACCAATTATCTGCCCGACTTCATCTGGGCTAACTTGGAGTGATACATGCGCATTTTTTAACGCCCCCATTAATGCTTGAAAATGGAGTGGGGATGTCATCAACAGATCCCATATAATGTAATGGGCAAGCATACTTCTTAGTTGAGTCTCCAGTATATGTTCTCGACTCATCTTCTCGAAGGGGTTCACCTTGCTGTCTTTCTTTCCTTCGGGTTGGGCCTGTGCTGCTGTTTATATTTCTGGCTGCTTTGATATCCACCCTGATCTGGTAATAAAATCTACTGCCCCTTCTTTGTTGTTGCTTTTGGCATTGATATCTGTTTGTTTGTAGCTTAGCGGGACCTGATAAGGATCATATGTGGGTCCCGAGAGCTGGAAGGGTATGACTGCCGGTTCTTGAGGTACTTGTACAATCGGCTCAGGAGGTGTGGGCAACACTTGATTCACCTCGATGGTAGTCGGTTGGGTGGAACGATTGGGCCAAATGGGGGTGGTGAAGCTTGAGGGTGGTGGTATTAGAGGGAAGGAGGTAAAAGTAGGCCATTGATAACTGGTGGGTGCTGGCGGCTGACGGCAGATGGGGGGTTTAATGGGCCATCAGGTAATTGACCGAGGTGGTGGAATTTGCCGGTGGTTGAATTGGGGGTGATGGAGTGGGCGTAGGCCATTGATAACTGATGGGTGCGGGTGTTGGATTTGGGGCTTGGTGGCTTAAAGGGTAATCGATGGGGGTTGTGGTGTATGGTGGTAGTTGAAGCGCAGCTATTGATGATCAGGGTGCGGTGCGGATTGGGGGCATGGTGGTTTATAGGGTAATTGATGGGGGTGGTGGTGTATGGTTGGTATGCATTGATATTTACATAATTGACGGGTGTGGTGGATGGAAAGTATGCCCGGAGATCTAAAGGTTCAAATTATGGGGTTGGGTTGGGTAAATATTCAGACAAATTTAGGGGTTCAATTACCCTAACATTCCTTTCTTCATCATTCCTCGGCCATGGTGCCACATAATTCTCTCGATCACTGATATAATCGAATGGGTCAAATTCAAATTCCTCCTCATCTTTTATCATTCCAAAGGTGGGTCTGGGACCTGCTCCTCCGGTAGGATGTGGGGGTAGTGGCAGTTGGTGAATATTAGCATGCTGAGAAGGTGCAGGGGGAATGATTTTCCCGGCATCAATCAAATCCTAGATGGCGTGCTTCAATGGGAAGCAGCGATTAGTAGGGTGACCCGAACCCTGATGAAAATTACAGTGGGTATTTGGGTCATAGTTCTTTGGGATCGGGTGAGGAGGAGGTTGCGGTTGGCGGATAGCCACTAATCCCTTTTCTACTAACAGGGGCAAAAGTACACTCAAAGATTGCCCCAGAGGTGTGAAGACTTGATCGTAGCGAGCTCTCCTTTGTTTCGGGGTCATTTGCATTCCTTGCCCATTCCCCATTCTTTGCATCTGCTCAGGCCTAACAGGTGCTGGTGGGGCTGCCTGAAATTGAAACAAGGTAGTAATATTATTGGTCCTGGTATTGACTATGTTCTAGACATCGCCCCCTATTCTCTTCTTGTTCCTCTGCTAAGAAAATCTTCTGACCTCGCTAGGGCCCCCTGAAGTATTCATACTCAACTACCCTTCCCTGATGGCATCCTCACAGCGGTTGGCATTCCTCACAAAATCAGCAAAACTAGACTGCTATTGGTATACAAGAAAATCATAGATCACTGGCAGAGTGTTCTTTGAAATCATCTCTATCTGCTCATCATCTGGTATTCTATTTCTGACTTGAGTTGCCAGTGCTCTCCATCGCCGTAAGTAGTCACTGAAGGTCTCATTTGGATTTTGCTTTAAACGGGCCAAATCAGACATGCACGGTTTAATATTAGTATTATAGACATACTGTTCCTGAAACAAATGCGCTAAATCTTTCCATGTCTTCATTATGGATGGTTCGAGAGATGTGAACCACCTCAGGGTCAGTACGGTCAAACTTTTCTGAAAGATTTTTATTAGCAATCATTCGTCCCCCCGGTACTGGCACATGTCCCCACAATAGGACTTGAGGTGTGCGATCGGGTTGCCTGTGCCATTGTACTTGTCGAATACTGACATTTTAAATTTGGGGGGCAAAGGGACCTCAGTGAACAGGCATAGGTCTGTGAAGTCTGTGGCATGGATTTCAGCGCCACTCATTTTCATCTGCTGCTTTTATATTTTGCCTAACTGTTCTTTTAGCTGTTCTGACTCTTTTGATATAGGGGCCGCTTTCTCGGCCGTCAGTCAGACTTCACTCTGGGCTACTAGGGGGTGGGCAATTACTGGTGGAGGGTTGAGGCTGGTCAATGCCCCAGCATAGGCCCCACTATTCCTAATCTCATCCTCTTCATACTACTGGTTGGCATAATGTGCAGTGAGGGTGAGATTCTCCTGTTGTTGTTGCATGGGTTGGACGGGAATAACATGAGTGGGGGCGGGGTGAGCCCATTGGGGGTGAGGAAAGGTTTGTTGGGTGATGGGCATTTGGTTTTGAGGTGGGGCCGGATAGGGCCATTGGGTGTGAGGGAAGGTTTGCGGATGGCCTTGGGATGTGGGGCCATGGGAAAATTGGGCGTGAGGTATGGCATGGGTTTGACCCAGATGTGAAGATTTGGGTTAAATGTTGGAGGTATTGCGGACGATATGAGTGTGGGGTTTGGTTTGGGCCATGAACATTTGATCATTTTGGGCCATAAGCCATTGATGGGTTTGGGCCATGGGCCCTGGATAGGTTTGGGCAAATTGGCCTGGGTAGGTTTGGGCCATGGGCCCTTGGTGAGTCTGGCCCAATGGGCCTTGATGGGTTTGGGCCATGGGCCCTTGGTGGGTCTAGCCCAATGGGCCTTGGTGGGTTTGGCCCAATGGGCCTTGTTGGGTCTAGCCCAATAGGCCTTATTGGGTCTGGGCCATGGGCCCTTGGTGGGTCTGACCCAATGGACCTTGATGGGTCCGGGCCATGGGCCCTTGGTGGGTTTGGCCTAATGGGCCTTGATGGGTATGGGCCATGAGCCCTTGGTGGGTCTGGCCCAGGGGCCTTGATGGGTCTGGGCCATGGCCCCTTGGTGGATCTGGCCCAGTGGGCCTTGATGGGTTTGGGCCATGGGCCCTTGGTGGGTCTGGGCCATGGGCCCTGGGTAGGCTTGGGTGGTGGGGTATTGGGTCATGGGGTCCTGGGATATGTGGGACAAGGGGATTTGGGCCAATGGGCCTTGGGGTATGTGGGAGTTTGGAGATTGGGCCATGGGGCCTTGGGGTAAGTGGGTAATGGGGATTTGGGTGGTGTGGATTATGGGGGGTTGATGGGGGTCATGGGAGAGTGAGGCATGGAGATTAGCTAGGGTATGGGAAGGGTTCATGGGCATGGGGTGTGAAGGAGGAGGGGGGGTGTTTTGAGAAGCCTTCTACATGGAATAGGCTTGGAACATCTCCTCCATCATGGTCATGAAGGAAGGGTTGGATGGAGATGGGGGATTTAAGGGGTGATGGGGTATAGATGGGATGGAGGTGGTGGAAAAATTGAGCATGACCCCGGTATAATCGGGCATGGCCACGATAGGTTGGGGGGTATGGGATGGATGAGCGGATGTATTGGGTATGTTTTGGGATGATGGGGGGCATGATGCGGAGGGATGAGGAATGTTGGGCATGGCCCCGGTAAAAATGGGCATGACCCGGATGGATGGGGGATTTTGCGGGGGGTTGGATAGGGTGGAAGTGGTGTATGTGAATGTTGGTGAATCGGGTCTATAGGGGGATGATGGGAATTGGGGCATGGATGTGGATTGGGAAAATGGGTTTGACATGGACATGGTTTAGGCAAACGATGGAGAATGGGGGGGTTGGATTTTGGATATTTCGGGGGGTATCGATTGGGAAAATGGGGGCGCCAAATGGGCCAGTAACGGTAAAGGGGGGTTGGGTGAGGGGGATGGTGGAAAAGACTTCGCCCGAATGGGAGTGGGTTGGAGAATGTGGTGGGGATGAATCGGGATCGGCGTAAGCCGGGTCCACTACCCACGACATTCTTTGGGAGCGAGTCGGGTAAGGGTGCCTTGGATAAGGCCCAAAAATCCTCCTCCTTCCCCTACGGGACGACGAAGGGCAAGATGATGCCGTTGTGCCGGCACCACAAACTATATATTTTTTGACTTTTGATTATATATATATTTTTTGAATTTTATGAAAACTTTTTTGAAAAACAAAGGTTTTGAGGCCTTGGAATTCCCTTTCGGGTGGCTCTCGTACCTTAATTCAAGACCCGCGGTGACAGTTTCAATGCATTTCGAAAGAATCAAAGGAGAACCTTCTATCTATTGAAGGCACGAAAATCAAGGCAAACCACCTGATCCCCCGAAATGAGCCAAAAATAAGTTGCCTTCTCTTGACCCACGGGTGCGTATTGGGTGTCGGAGATGGCGGGGCCTAAATAAGGCACTATGCACATTGATCGGGGAACTCGGGAGGTGGAAAGGGCCAAGGATTAGGGCTGGGTGCTACTAAACAGACCTGGCGCAACTAATACTTGTGCCCAAGTTGCAGGGGAGCAATTTTACACTGGTGCAACTATTAGTTGCGCCAGTTATAAATTCCAGTTTATTGTGTTGGCGCAACTAATACATGCACTAGCCAAAAACAGATGCTCCAGAATTTTTGACAGCAGCCACTGATGCCCGAAATGAGTCTCTTTTTCTAGTTTTTATGGAAGCTAGGCTTCCGGGAACTGAGCTATTTTTTGGTGATCGATTCTCTCCTAACCGCACCTAAAGGATTGAGTCCGATATACTTCCAGTCAGCAAGCGCTTTCCCAAGAAGCTCGATACTAGGTGGGCTGGGACTTTTCTGGATCATCACCACTAGGGGCTGCAGCCATACTAAGACCCGGGTATTTGTATGTGTGCCTAACCCAACCTCTTTGAAAAATCTATCCTGCAAAACAAATTAATTAAGCTCCCTAACTTGGTTCAGTTTTAATTTTTTCAAAGTTTTTTTCTTTTTTTTTTGGAAGTTTTCTTTAGTTCAAAGACCAGGGGTGATTATCCCGTGCCGCCACTACGGGCCGACGTCCACTGTTAGGATATGAATGTAAAAAAATGACAGGGCCAGTTAAGTGACCAGGCGGGAAATATAAAGTGCTGAAATTTAAAGCCGAATTGTAAAGGGAAGTAAGAAAGGTGCCAGTCAAGTGACTAGGTGAAAATTACTGAAATTTAAAGTGGAAACGTCGGGGTGAGTAAAATGATGTAATTGGAGGGGTGAGTAAAAAAATAGCAAATATAAAATTAAAAAAAAAAAATAGCAATAAAATGTTAGAAAAAAAAAAAGGCCTAGTTCAAGGGGAAGCTCTACTAGCTACTCCCCAGCAGAGTCGCCATCTGTGCAACCGTGGGAATCAAGACGATCCCATCGCGACGATGCGCTCTCTAACAAAAAAAATATATAGAGTCGCCACCCGGAGCTTTCGGTGTCCCGGGACACCTAGTTCATTTTTATGAGCACCGAAGTGCTAAAAATATGACTCAAAATCCGCTCCACACCAAAGGCTCTTGGGTAGGGGCTTCGATTATCGATCGGGAAGGTGTTAGGCACCCGATTAACCCGCTTAACACGGTCTCTACTAATGGCCAAAAATAAAATGAAGTGAAAGAAAAGAAAATACCTTCCTCTTGCCCAAAAGGGCTTAGAATCCAATTTGTGCCCCTCCGTTCCTACCAAAAAATCGGCGGCGTAACGGCACAAATGGGAGGATGGAGGGAGCTAGAAAGAGATAGGAGAAGAAAGGGGAGAGCCGGAGCCCTCAGGCCCTTGTAGCACCGTAGGAGAGCTTTGCGTGGCTTGCTTTGATGAGCGCTTGGAGGCTTTGTATGGTGGTAAGTGTGGTTCTAATTCTTAAGGCTTGAAGCTAAGAGGTAGGGAAGGGAGGCTAGGGGATCACACACACCTAACCTAAGGGTTTTCTATGAAATGCTAAGGTCTAAAGGAGTTTTGTGAATTCTGGAATTTGTATGGGGGGTGTGCACCAAAGGGAGAAAGATCTTCTAACTTTAAGCTCTTTCTCTCTTAGGTAGAAATTCTCAACCCCTAAACCAAGGGGTGGGGGGCTCTATTTATAGGAAAAGGGTGGGTTAGGAGGCCACTTAGTTGCTAATTGAAGTTAGCAATTAGGTGATCTCAAATCTAAGGTTTCCTAAGATTCTGAGAGCTTGGAAAGGTGTGAAGGTGGTTTTAATGGTGGATGATGGGGTGAGGCTTTAGGCCACTTGGAGGGTTGCAAATAGGTAAGGAATGGGTGCAACAGAACTATTAAAACACACCCCAAAGGTCGAGATGGTCAACAAGTCAAACCCTAAACACAAAATTCGGGGCAAAATCCCATAGTTACTATTCATATGCCTGGCGCAACTAATAGTTGCGCCAGGCAAATGTACAGGAAAACAGTGAAGAACAGTACCTGAAAGTGAGCTCGTGGGGATGGGGCCCACTGTTGAACCTGGCACAACTATTAGTTGCGCCAGGCTAAAATCCTGGGAAGATTGGCTTGGTGCAACTAATAGTTGCGCCAGGCAAAATTATACCTGGCACAACTATTAGTTGCGCCAGATCCCTAGGGGGCCCACATGTTTTTACCTTTTTTTTGCCCCTAGGGTTCGGTTTGCCATATCTTTTGACATACACCTCTGATTGAGGTGATTCTTGGCTCTTTGGAAAGCTGATGACCTTTACCCTTCAAAGGTATAGGACTTGGTCACTACAGAGGGTCGTAGCCAGTTCCGGTGTACCCCTCCTCCTTATTGCCTGGGAAGGTTAGGTTTATCGTTCGGAAAGGGTTCTATAGGTCGGGGTTGGTTTCTAAAGGTTCGGGATAGGTTCCTAAGGATTCGGGGTAGGTTCCTAAGGGTTCTGTTCATGCCATCAAAGGCTCAGAAATTACACCTCTCTCAAAAGGTATTTCGATTGGGCCTTGGGCCAAATTTGGGTGTCTACATCGGGACCAACCTATGATCCTCATTAGGTCTCGCTGAGTTATGAACAAATAGATATTAATGCTAGCAGTAACAAAGAAGGGGCAGTGGACTTTATTACCCAATTCGGGAAGATTTCAAAGCAGCCAGAAACACCAGCAACGGCACAAGCCTAACTAAAGGTGAATAAAGATAGCTCAGTGAATCCTTTTGAGAAAATGAGTCAAGAAGATATACTGGAGACTCAGCTGAGAAGAATGCCTGCCCATATTACTGTATGGGATCTGTTAATGACGTCCCCACTCCATTTTCAAGCATTAATGGGGGCATTAAAGAATGCGCATGTATTACTTCAGGTTAGCTCAGATGAAGTCGGGTAAATAATTGGTCAAGTGATGGCTCCGAATGCCATTTCATTTTCAGATGCCGATTTACCAGAAGGAGGTAATCACTAGAAGTCCTTGAATATAACTGTTGAGTCCAGAAATATGATAATCCCCTTGGTTTTAATGGGTCTGCGTTAAACATATTCCCACTAAGGACCGCCACCAAGATTGGGGTAGATCCGTGCATGCTAAGACCCATGAGAACTAGTGTTAGAGGCTTCGATAAGATATGGAGAGAGATAATGGGAGAAGTTGACCTTGAGCTATTGATTGGGCCAATGACCTTCTCCATATTTTTTCAAGTGATGGACATCAAATCCTAGTTTAATCTACTATTAGGGCACCCGTGGCTGCATGAAGTCGGAGCAATCCCATCCACATTATACGAGAAGCTCAAATTTGCGTCCAAGCATAAGATTATCACTATCATCGGTGAGGGGCACAGTGAGAAAGAAAAAGCCACCAATAGTATTAAAAAGCTCAAAATGCTGGATGAGCCACACACTGCTGAGGACGTCGACCCTCACAGTTTCGAGTACGAAGTATCGATAGTACTCCCTGAGCCCATCGAGGGCATCATTACAAGAATCGGAGGTGGAATGGTAGCAACAATGGCCATGCTACAAAAGTGGGGCTATCAAAATGGAAGAGGACTGGGACCCAGACTACAAGGTAGGAAGGAGCCCGTCACAGCTAAGGGGGACCAAAAAGTCAAATTTGGGCTAGGTTACAAGCCCACAGAAGAAGTGTGAGAGGCTAAGGAGAAAACCCATGTGACAGTAGCTGTAAAAGTTAGGGGGATCCACCTAGAGGAGAAACCCCTTCCCAGGCCTCATATCAGAAATTCATTCGTGAGTGCCGGGGTTGTGAAGATTGACCTGAATGGGGTAACTCGATTAACCCCACACAAGCCTACAACACCGGCTCACCCCACCAATCCCCACATCACCCTTCCTGGCCTAGAAATAGACTTGGTCGCATTATCCCTCTATGAGGAATGATGGTCCGTACCTGAACAAACTCCTCCTATGGTGAATCATCGCAAAACTATATTAATGTTTGAGGACATTATCTCAGACAAAATGGGGATCAACATGATGGAGGCTGACTCCAAAGAGCCGTATCAGCCAGCACCCTCCATCCAAATAGGTAAAGGAGTGGCCTCTCAAGTACACAACTGGGCATCTTTGCCCCAGACCTTGGAAGCAGAGAGTGGCCTAACATTTGGCACTCTTTTTCCAAATAAAAACAACCTATAAAAAGTGAGATAAGCCCTTGGTAGGCAATACCTTGTCTATACACAGACTCGTGCTGCCAAGGGTCTGTCTCTAAAGAAAATAAAAATTCCAAAAACATTGAAAAATCAAAAAGTTTAAAAATATTTTCATTTAAAATTCTAAATAAAATCCCACAAAAAGATGCCTTAATTGAAATACTCGTCCCACGTAAAATCGGCCCCTTTCCTGTAAAAATACAGGAAGAGGAAGGAGTTACAAGTCTAGACAAGGATATCCTATTGGAGGAGCTCCCCAATGAGCTCCTTGACCGGTTTGCTGAGTTTGAGCATGGCCCTACCCCCATTATCAAAGAAATTGAGGACGTCAATCTAGGAACTGAGGAGATTCCCCGAATCACAAAAATTGGAACGTCGCTGTCTCTCGAAGAAGGAAAAAGCATGATCGACTTCCTTCGGTCATACCAAGTCATTTTTTCCTGGTCATACAAGGACATGCCTAGTTTGGATATCAATTTTTTCGAGCATGAGTTGCCTCTCTACCCTGATATGAAGCCAATTAAGACGACGCTGAGACGTCTCCGACTCGAGTGGATGTTGAAAGTAAAAGATGAGATCATTAAGTAGTATGGCACGAGGTTTCTCATGATATCTAAATACCTGTAGTGGCTAGCCAATATAGTGCCTGTACTGAAGAAGGATAGAAAGGTCTGCATGTGCATCGATTTTTGCAATTTGTATAAGGCAAGCCCGAAGGACGACTTCCCAATTTGAACAAGATTTTTGCACATCGACATCTTGGTCGATAACACTGCCATGCACAGGATGCTTTCTTTTATGGATGGATTCTTTGGATACAATTAGATTATGATGGTAGAGGAAGATCAAGAGAAGACAGCATTTATCACTCCGTGGGAAACCTTTAGCTACCGAGTCATGCCGTTTGGGTTGAAGAATGCTGGTGCAACGTACCAAAGAGCTATGACTGTGCTATTTCACGACATGATGCACCGAGAAATTGAAGTGTACATCGATGATATGATAGCCAAGTCAACAAAGTGAAATGATCACTTGGTAAACCTCCATAAGCTGTTTGAGAGGTTGAGAAAGTACAGGTTATGTCTGAATCCCCAGAAGTGCGCATTTGGTGCTATGTCTAAAAAACTGTTAAGATTCATCATCAGCAGGAGAGGGATCGAGGTTGACCCAGTCAAAGTCAAAGTTTTCACCGAAATGTCCCCCACCATCTACTGAGAAATAAGTTAAAGGGTTCTTGGGCAGAATATAATATATCAGTTGGTTCATTGCACAACTAACTCCAATCTGCACGCTGATCTTCAAGCTACTAAGGAAGAACTAGCCCATTGAATGGAACGACAACTGTCAGACAGCATTCGATAAAATCAAAAGCTACCTCCCCCTGTGTTGGTACCACCCGAGCCGGGGAGGCCACTCTTAATGTATCTCTCCATGACGGAAGTCTCAATGGGATGTGTCTTAGGAGACGAGAAGAAGAGAGTAGGTCATCTTCTATCTGAGCAAGAACTTTACTGATTATGAGATGCGCTATTCTCATCTAGAGAAAGCATGCCTAGCTCTTATATGGGCTACTCAAAGGCTCTGCCATTACTTGCTATCCCAAGCCATTCTACTCCTAGCCCAAATTGACCAGTTGAAATACCTGTTTGAGAAGCCAACTCTCACTAGGTGAATCGCACGATGGCAGCTTTTATTGTCTGAGTTTGACATCACCTACATTACTCAGAAGTCGATCAAGGGGCAGGCACTCACCGATCATCTCGCTAGCAGTCCTTTACTAGATTATAAACCTTCGAGAACTGAATTTTCTGATGAAGACATCCTATTCATGATAGAAGACGATACTGAGGAAGCAGAGGAATCATGGGTAATGTACTTTGACGAGGTAGCAAACGCCGAGGGTCAGGGAGTTGGCACTATTCTAATTTCGTCGAAAGGATCCCATGTACCAATCTCCATCAAGCTCAACTTCCCTTGTACTAACAACATGACCGAGTACAAGGCTTGTGCCGCTGGTTTGCAGGCGGCTCTCGATCTAAACATAACTCACCTCCGAGTGTTCGACGATTCACAGTTGATCATATGCCAAACAAATGGAAATTGGAGGACGAAAGGTGAGAAACTGATCCCCTACCATGAGCACCTCAAGGATTTGATAGCTTGTTTCAAAGATGTGACATTCTCATATGTTCCCCGGATAAGGAATCACTTTGCCGACACATTAGCCACTTTGGCATCAGTGATAGAAATCTCGTATGGTGCTGAGATGAAGCCGATCATGATCGAGCAAAGGAATGAGTCGGCCTTTTGCCTCAAGATTAAGGAACCTATAAAGCCTGATGATGAACTGCCTTGGTTCTCAGATATCAAGAATTTCCTCGAGACACTAACTTTCCCTGATGGTACGTCCAAGAAGGACTGGCGAACCATTCAATGTCTAGAGGCAGGCTACGTCATTTGTAGGGAATGCCTTTACAAGCGATCCTATAATAACATTTTACTCAGGTGCCTTACTAAGTGCGAAGCAATCTACATCATGAAGGAGATCCACGAGGGAGTATGCAGACGTTAGCAGTCACATGCTCGCTAAGAAAATTCTACAGCAGGGATACTTTTTGACCACTATGGAATTAGATTGCTACAAGCATGTTAAGAAATACTACAAGTGTCAGGAACACTCTAGTTTGATACACGCTCCTGCCATCGATCTGCACTGCATGACCACTCCTTAGCCATTTGCTACTTGGGGCCTTGACGTCGTCGGAATGATTAATCTGAAAGCATCAAATGGATACTTTACTAAGTGGGTAGAAGCGGCATCATATGCCAACATCACGGGCAGTCACATTGAGAAGTTTCTCAAGAATAATATTGTGTGCTGATTTGGAGTACCCAAGGATATCGTCACGGACAACGGCACAAACTTTGCGAATAAGCACATCCGAGCCTTCTACGAGCAATACAAGATTAAGCACGATTGCTTATCACCTTATCGGTCTCAAACTAATAGAGCCGTGGAAGCTGTGAACAAGACAATCATTCGCATCCTCGAGAGGATGGTCATCACTTATCAAGATTGAAGCGAAATGCTACCATTTGCTTTATAGGCCTACAGAATGTCGATCTGTTCCGCTATAGGGACAACACCATTCTCCCTTATGTATGGAACCGAGTCCATCCAACCGGTAGAGGTTGAAGTACCCTCGCTCCGAATCCTCATGAAATCAAGATTACCCGAAGCAAAGTGAGAGATCTCGCTTCGAACAACAGAGTCTACTGGATGAGAAAAGACTCCTAGCCTTGTGTCATACTAAAGTTTACCAGGGGCGAATTGCACGCGCTTATAACAAATGTGTTCGCGGTCAAGTTCTGAAGATAGGAGACACTGTGTTGAAGAAGATCTTTCAATCCCTCCATGCAGATCCGAGAGGGAAATTTAAGCTGAACTGGGAGGGACCTTACGTCATCCAAGAAGTGCTGTCGGGATATGCCATCCACCTTGCCACCATGGACAGAGATCATCTTCTTGAGCACATCAATGCTGGATACGGCTGACGGTTCTACTCTTAGTCTATCACAATAAGGTAAGTATTGGTAAAACAGATACGTGAATGCTTAAGAACCACCTAAAAGAGGCCATCATTTCAAGCACAGTAGCCAAAAAGCATCCCTTAAATTGATGACATCCTTTGCTACCCCATTTTGAGCCTAGGCCTTTCTTTCAATAGACCCCTTCCCTGAAAAAGAAAAAGCGTGTACATATACCAAAAAAAGAGAGGAAGTAGAATTACTATCAAAAATTAAAAAATCAAAAAAGCAAAACCTCAAAAAGAGATTGCCTAAAATAAAATAAAAACAAAAAGAAAAAAATATATGGGGCATGTACGGTAAGATCCCCCAAGGAAGAAAGTATGTTGTGAAAAAACTGAAATCATATCAGGGAAACCTTCTTAGCCCAGCATACCTTCAAATATTAACCTAACCCATGGCCAAGCTACACTCTGAAGAAAGCCCTCTTTTTTAGGTTCACAAGCAGTCATAGTATTTGTTAAGTCAATACAAGCCGAGTTGTGAGACGACACTAGAACTCCATCTAACCGGCTATGATGGAATCGACATCTATGTCGTGGCTTTTAAAAAAATAAAAGAAAAAAAAAATACAAGCTCAAAGCAAGATGGACGTGGTGAAAACCCGAAAGGGCACTACGAGTAAAAACAGCGAGCTTTTGTGGACCAAGTGAAAACCCAAAAGGGCGCTTGGGGAAAGAGAGCTAAACTCATGGACGTGGTGAAAAAAAAATTGAAAAAGAAAGGTTGGAATTGATTGATAAGATTGATGTTTGAGAAGCCCTTTTTGTTACTCCCCCTAAATCCCCTTTTCCGATTGGGCTGCTCATGTTAGTTCAAATCAGGCCCTGACCAGAATTATCTCAGTGAAACTGCTTTGTCAAACATATGACTCAAGGTAAGGAGAAAGGTTTGACTCAATCCAAAGGGATTGACGATCCAGCCTTGGTAAAGCTGCTGAAACTCACCCAGATCTCACCACTTAAAAGGGGTTCGACCATGCTCAAAAGGGGATCCGAGATCTCACCCTGTGATTGAGGCATCAAAACAAACAAAAAAATGAATAAAGGAGAGGGCGGAAAGCCCCTTTTGTCAAAGATAATAATTTCCCTTTTCCACTTTCATGCCCACACCTTCTGCACCTGGGCGAGAAAGCTCCCTTTTATCACAGATAATGATTTCCCTTTTCCATTTTCCATGCCCACACTTAATGCACCAAGGCGGAAAGAGAACTTTTTGCTAAAGATAATAGACTTTCCTTTCCCATTGTTGTGCCCAAGACTGTGCAGATTCTGTCTCAAAAGGGACCCGTTAGTTCACCTCACTGATAAGGCATCAAAAAAAAAGAAGGGGAAGAAAAGCCAAAAAAGAACAAAAAAATCAAGAAAAGTTTAAATACAAAAAAATTGTATATATTTCTACTCTTTTTCATATGCACAGCATCATACTTCCATCTCAAGAAAAAGAACAAAAAATCTCTGAAAATAAAAAAATCCAAAAAATATGTATATATATATATAGATCTTGAAAAATGAAAAAAATAATAATAGAGGTAAAAGTTTGATTCTCCTTCTGTTGATTAGGATGTATTTTTTTGTATATAAACAAAAAAGGGACTGACATTTTCTCGAGATGTCCAGGAACATCAAAAGGTCAGAAGCGTTGAAGGAAGCAACCTCTCAGCGATAGACATATCAGATGAAGTATCTCACCACTAAAGTCCAGTCTATTCAAAAAGGAAGAGAAGAAAATTATTTAAAAAAAGAAAGGAAGAAAAAAGATAGCCATATTTTTGTGGTACTTTTCCCATGCATAGCTACACACATGCGTGCTCCAATGCGGTAAAATGTCAATATTTTATCGGCAACACAGCTATGCTATATTAACGTCTTGAGTCTAAGGTTCACCTTGAATCTTTGGATCCTACTTTAAAGTAGGAGCAACGGTGTCAATCCCGATCAAGCAGTCAATGTTTCGATCAGGTTGACTCTACTGCTAAATCTTTGCGATAAGCACTCTGTTTTTGGATTCATGTAAACTTAAGTATCTTAAGCTTTAGATTCCTCAGAGGAAGGTCAATTATTGGTTAAAACTAACCTGTCAAAAATGAAATTACCTATCAACTGACTATGTTCAAATATGCATTCTGAAGGGCTCATTTTAGGGTGCAGGCTTAAAAACTGCATTTGTTCGGTATCCCTGTAAAGTGTACACCTTGCGTCTGGGTAACCGTTGAATGGTCGTTTATTCTCGTAAAGTGTACCCGGACGGATTCTGGATCGGGACTTCCATTCCCCTTTATTTTATGTACCCCTGATGAGTGTATGTTTTTGCATAATTATTTGATAATAAGATCATCGTTGATGGAGACCAAGATTGAATGCCTCCTTCCGTAGGCACCCAATTTTGGCCAGTTCTGTTCAATTTTATTTGAAGATGGATACTCTCGGTCTTTGATAAGCACGAGCAAATGCCAGCAATGAGGCATGCGTAGAGGCAATATAAAGGAACCCTAGGGAGGCTCTATTTTTCTGTTTAGAGAGGGGGAAGAGAGCAGTTTTAAAAACACACCCTTGCTGCCCGAACTCGGGCATTTTAAATTCAAACCCAGCCATTCCTGGCATAACTAATAGTTGCACCAGGCTATTTTGAGCCCCCATTTGGCTTGGCACAACTATTAGTTGAGCTAGCCATTTATAGGTCAGGTTTTGGGTCTGGTACGAGTCACCTGCATAACTCGGTCCCCCCCTCTTTATTTTGTTACTCCAGACAGTTGCACGTGCTCCCAAATGGTATGTCAACCCTCATTTTACTCACTTGAAAAGCCGTGCCAGAATAAAATGAATCGAGATCAATAAGCATCCCGATCCTACACAGAAAAATGTAAAAAAGTCCAAAAAATGATAAAAAAATCCCACAAAAAGCCAATAATAATTCACAAAAAAATGATAAAATAAGTCATATAAAATAATAGAATAATTCACATAAAATGATAGTTTTCGAAAAACCAAGAGTTCACATAAAATAATAGCTTTGAAAAAACTAAAAACTCTCATAAAATGATAGCTTGAAAAGACCAAAAAATCACATAAAATGATAACTTAAAATCTAAAAAAATCTACAAAAAAAAAGATAAAGAAAATCCCAAAAATATTTTGCATAAAATAATAGAAGTAATAAAGTGATAGAATCATATGAAATGATAATTTAACACCCAAAAAAAAATCACATAAAATGATAACTCAAAATCTAAAAATCACATAAAATGATAAGCACCAAAAAAAGGTAAAAAACTTCCCACATAAAATAACAAAAAAATATATATGAAAAGATAGCACGCACTCCCAAAAAGTGTTGCGACATCTGTTCACTCCGCTCGAGTAGTTGTGTTAAATCAACTTCGGGATCAATGGGTTTGCCCAAAGACCTCGAACCCTGCATCAAGCAGGGACACCATTGACCAGAGGCGGTCTATGCCTCATATGATTGGACGCACAGCTACGCATATGCGTGTTTCGATGCGATAAAATGTTAATATTTTATCAGCAACACAGCTGTGCTAAATTAATGTCCCAAATCTAAGGTTCACCTTAGATTTTTGGATCCTACTTCGAAGTAGGAGCAACGGTGTCAGTCCCAATCAAACGGTTAATGTTTTGATCGGGTCGACTCCACTACTAATTCTTTGCGATAAGCTTCATCACGAGCTATTTCAGAGGTGTGGACTCTTGGTCTGCACTGTCCAGGCATGCGCCCTAAGGGGTTTGAGGTCCGAATAACTCTCGTTATGAAAATGTCAATCACTGAAACCAACTTGTTGAAAGTGAAATTACATGTCAATCAAACTATGTGTAAACATGCATGCAGAAGGGTTCCTTTCCCTTATTTCGATAGGCTTAAAACCTGTATTGGCATGGTATCCCTGTAAAGTGTACGCCATGCGTCTGGGTATCCATGGGATGGTAATTTGTTCTCGTAAATTATACTCAGATAGGATCTGTGTCGAGACTTCCATTGCCTTTGGAAAAATAGCACATACTCCCAAAAAGCGTTGCGACATCTGTTCTCTCCTCTCGGGTAGTCGTGCTAAATAAACTTTGAGATCAATGGGTTCACCCAAAGACCTCGAACCCTAGTTCAGGCAGGGGCACCCGTGACAAGTCAGATGAGGCAGTCAATGTCTCATATGATTAGACACAAACTGTTAAACCTTGCGTACTTGCATTGCGCCTATCTTTGAATATGGGTTGATCACCCTCCTTACTTACGAAGCTATTATATTCAGAATAAATCTTGAACATCAAACTCTTTCAAAACATCTCGAGAAGCAACCATTTTCTGAGCTATTGGGCTTTCGCAACTCATTTTCCACCTCGATAATGCCCAGTAATGTCGGTAAGCGCTTGGGGACAGATTACCTTGAGAGACGACCATTTTTTCATGACATATAGGGCTTTCATTTTCTCACCATGTTACTCGTATAATATTTGAAGCTCATTCTAAATACAGCGGACCCACCAGTAATGCCTTAGGCCTCTTTGGATATCTCTTTTTTTTGGCATTCGATCATTAGTGATCGGATATCACAGAGGGGCATCTGTAAACACCCAAAATTAGCCCAAGGCCCGATCGAGACACATTTTGAGAGAAGTGCATCTCCGAGCTTTTAATGGCATGTATGGAACCCTTAGGAATCACCTAGGAACCCTTAAAAACCTTCCTAAACCCTTAGAACCCATTTCGAACCTAAACCTAGCTTTCCCGAGTAATGGATTAAGAGTGGTGCATCAGGACTAGCTGTAACATTCTCCTATGATAGAATCTCATACCATTGAAAAGTAAAAGTCCTTAGCTTTCCAACGAGCTAAGAATCACCCCAATCAGAGCTGTATGCGAGAAGATATTACATTTCGAAGTGCAAGGGTAAAATGGTAAATATGCTATGAACCCCCTAGGGTTTTGGCACAAGTGTTACTTCCGCTAAGCCATTTCTCCCCATAAATGGCTTGACGCATCTAATAGTTATGCCAGCTATAAGGTGGGTCCCCCCACAGGCAGCCAACTTCTAGGCCACTGTAGCTTCACTGTATTACTGTACATATGTTTGGTGCAACTATTAGTTGTGCCAGGCATATGAATAGTAACCCTGGTTCTTTGCCTCAAATTTTGAAAATGAGGTTTGACTTATTAACTATCTTGACCTTTGGGGTGTGTTTTGCTAGTTCTGTTGCACCCATTTACTATCTATGTGCAATCCTTAGGTGGTTTAAAGCGCCACCCTATCTTCTACCATTGGAGCAACTCTTCACACTTTTCCAAGCTCTAAAAACCCTAGAAAACCTTAGATGGCTAGATTACCTAATTACTAATCCAAATTAGCCTCTAAGCACCCTCTTAACCTCTCTTTTTCCTATAAATAGAGAGGCACCGCTCCCTTTACAAAGGCTTAAAAAATTTGCAATTAAGAGATTAAGGAATCCCTTCTCTCTCTCCCCTAGTGCACCATTCTTATACAAATTCCAGAAATTTGAAACTTTTTTTAGACCTTAGCATTTCACCCAAAAGCTCTAGGTTAGGTGTGTGTTACCCCCTAGCCTTCCCTCTCTACCTCTTAGCTATCAAGCCCTAGGAGTTAGAACCTCATTTCTCACCATACCAGCCTTTAAAAGCTTACTGAAGCAAGCCAACGCAAGGCTCCACAGTGGTGCAACAAGGGCCCGAGAGCTCCGGCTCTCCCCTCTATTCCTCTACCTTCTCGGTCCTTCCTCCATCCACTCATTTGGGCCGTTACGCCACCAAATTTTTGGTAGGAACGGAGGGTCGCAAATAAGATTTTAAGACCCTTTGGGCAAGAAGAAGGCTTTTTCATTTCTATTATATTAATTTTATTTTCGCCATAAGTAGAGACCGCAATAAGAGGGTCGATTAGGTGCCTAAGACCTTCCCAATCGATAACCAAAGCCCCTACCCAAGAGCCTTTGGCATAGACCGGATTCAGAGTCATATTTGTAGCACATCGGTGCTAATAAAATTGATCTAGATTTCCTGAGACACCAAAAGCTCCTGGTGGCGACTATAAATATTTATAGAGAGTGCATCGTCGCGACTGGTTTGACTAAAATCCACGGTTCCATAGAAATAAAGCAAAATAAAATCTAAACTAGAAAGAAAATAAATATATCTTTCACTCCTTAGCCGTAGTCATTAATTGCTTCTGAGAAACTAGGATATCTACACTAATCTTCAGCACTCAATTGTAGTCATCAATTGACCTCTGATATCTAATCTACTCTAACTATTTTACACTACTAATCAGAAGAAAATTCAACCTCAGTTGTCAATTGATGCGGAAATTCTTCGATGCTTATTCCTACACCAAGCTCTCTTATTTATAAATCATAAGGAGTCGGTTTACAAAGACTTCTAATTCTAATAAAATTAAATACTAAAAACAAAATATTCCTGTGCGAGCATGGATCCTCTCGAACCCATCGCAGCGATAAACTCGCGATGGAATAAAATTTAGAGTCGCCACCCGGAGCTTTCGGTGACCTGGGAAACCTTTAAATCAATATTTTGAGCACCGATGTGCTAAATATGACTCTGATTTACTGGTCTTTGCCAAAGGCTCTAGGGTAGCGGCTTCGGTTATCGATCGGGAAGGGTTTAGGCACCCGATCAACCCTTATGTAGCGGTCTCTATCTATGGCCAAAAATAAAAATAAATGGGCGGAGCTTCCCCTTGCCCTAAGGCAATACGGTCCTATCAAGCTTTGGGCCAAACCGAAATTTCGACGGCATAACGGCTTGAATCCTTGGACGGAGGAAACACCAAGAAGGTAGAGGAAGAGAGGGGTGAGTCGGAGCTCACGGGCCTTTGTTGCACCATAGAAGACCTTCGCTTCAGCGTGCTTCCGATAGCTTTAAATGGCTTAAATGGTAGAGGAATAGGTTCTAATGCTAGGATTAAGCATATAGGAAGTGTGGGATGAAGCTAGGGACTAAGCTTAGCTAACAAGGGGTGATCTAATGGTTGAAAAGGGTTGAAAAGGATGAACTAATCATGCTGAAATTCTGGTTGAAGAATGCAAAATAACACATATTTTTCTTTCAATAGGGCTCTCTCTCTTAAGCTTAACTCTCAACCTTAATTTTTCAACCCTTTTGGGAAGAGGGGGGCCTCTCTATTTATAGAGAAGAGGTGGGTTAGAGGGTCACTTAAGAGCTAATTGGTTTAGCAATTAGGTAATCCTCTATCTAAGGTTTTCTAGGTTTTTAGGGTCCTAGAGGTTTGGGAAACTGATTTCAATGGTAGATGACGGGGTGAGACCATGGGTGACTTAAGGGTTGCCAATAAGCTCAAAGGGGGTGCAACCAACCTTAAGACACTCACCTTAACCAAGGGGATGGTCAAAGGGTCAAACCAGATGGAGGAAATTTGAGCATTTAATGGCAGATACTGTAGCTAAGCTGGGCGTATATATTACATACGCCCAGTTTATGTACAGTGAAATTCATGAAAACCAGGGGGAATCTATGAAGATGGGTGCCCGTGGTGGGCCTTCCTATGCTGGGCATATGTATTATATACGCCTAGTCAAATTTTACCCAAAAATGCTAGGCGTATATAATACATACGCCTGACCAAACTGGGGCCAAATTTGCTGGGCGTATGTAATACATACGCCTAAGCAAAAAGTCATGATTTTATATAGATTTGCATTCGGCCATAACTTTTGAACCACAACTCCAAATTGGGTGATATTTAGCTCTTTGGAAAGCTGGAGAAGTCCTCTTTCCAACGGTATATGGTGCAGCCTTAGTAGTCGTCTATACAAAAATTTGTAGCTCTCCTCCCATCAAATACTGAGAAGGATTTAAGGTGAGTCTGAGAAGGGATCCTAGGGTTTAGGGGTGATCTCTAAGGGTTGGGGGAATGGTTCTAATGGGCTTTAGGTGATTCCTAAAGGTCTGGATAGATTTCCAAGGGTTTAGGAGTTCCATCGGAAGCACAGGGGTGCATTTCTCCCTTAGTACAGACTGATCGGGCCTTGGGCCGAATTTGGGTGTCTATAGATGCCCCTCTTTGGTATTCGATCACTAATGATCGGATGCCAAAGACAAGAGACATCCGAGGAGGTCCAACGCATGTTTGATGGGTCCGCCTGGTTCAACTCAATTCTCAAACATTCATGGTGATGGTGAGTGTACGTAAGCCCTCTCATTTCGAGATATCGTCCGTACCTCAAAGCTAACAGTCCCCAAGTGCATTGAGACATTACTGGGCATAACTGCGATGACCACAAAAAGTGTAAGCCCGCTAGCCAGGATATCGTCTACTTCCTGAGGGAAATTATAGATTTGTGATGTTGAGTATTAATCTGAACCAGACAGCTCCATGAAATGGGGTGATCGATCTATGCTTCGGGATTGACACGAGGTACACAAAGCGAAGGCCTAAACAATTTGTCCAATCCTATGGGGTATTGACAGCTCCATTGGATTGGCCACAAGTGCCCTTACCTAGGTAAGGCTCGGAGATTTTGTGTGAACCCATCAACCTCGAGGTTGCTTTAGCATGATTTACCCGAGTGGAGCGAATATTGATATCGCAACACTTCTTGGGAATGCATGCCCATTTTCAGAGTAATAATTTTTTTTTGTGTTTTTTTTAGATTTTCTTTTGTTTTAAGGCCTCTAAGTGAAGCTCAGGGACCTCTGACAATTTTATTCTTGCACAACTCTTTAAGTGGATCAAATGTCAGTTGATACGCTTTAAGAATACGTGCGCTCCGCCGGGGATAGGTGCACCTTGGGGATGTGCTCGTCAGGTGCTCGATTCACCTGATTCAACTGGAGTGCCTTAACTTGAGACAAAGCTAAAAAGGATCGGGCTAGAACCAAACATCCATCGAAAGAGATGGTCAATTCTAGCCTCCGTCCCTAATGAAATCACATCTTACTAACTATGCACAGACAGACACCCATCAGGGGCGATAAGTAGCAAATAGGTACGAACGGAAGCCTTGACCCTAAGGTATAATTTACGAGGACAAACAACCATCCTGCGGATACCCAGACGCAAGTGCGTACATTCAATAGGGACACCGTGCCTATACAAGTTTTAAGCCTGTATAAAAGGAAATAAAGGGGAATGAGCCCTTTGGTCTATATGTTTGCCCATAGTTTGGTTGGTTGTAATTTCATTTTTGACGGGTCAGTTTCAACTGACAATAGACTTTTCGAATGGTCTGATGTCGGGTACACTCTTGGTCAATCATAGATCCGAAGGTGAATGATCAGAGCCAACGCTTGGAAGGTGGGGTCAACCTACTCAGGATTTTTACTTCATAACAAAAGGTTGTTATTTCCTCTCTTTTTTCTTTTTCTTTTTTCTTCTTTCATGTCAGTTTGAGACTTTGAGCATGCTCGAACTGCTTTTATTTTTGCACGTATCCTTAGGCGAATCAACTTGCCATGTTGATATACCTTAAGGACGTGCGCATTCTAGTGACAGGTCCTTCGTTTGCCTGCCGGATCAGGTCTCGACTTCTGCTGGAGAAGATCTTGGGCTAGGTGTACGTTCCCAGGAGCGACCGGTGATGGATGAGTTCATTTGCCTGTCGGATCAGGTATGAGGTGTCCCTATGTAAGACGGGGTTTGAGAACTTTCCGGTGAACCCAATCATCCCGAATTGATTTAACACGGCTCTTGGAGGGGGGCAAACAGTCGTTGCGACGCTCCCTTGGGAACTGGTTTCATTTTTCAGCATTTTCTTTTTCTCCTTTTTTGATTTTATGATTTTATGGAGCACTCAGCGGGTGCTTACAGATCTAGATCCGTTTATTGTAGCCCGATCCCTTTGGGCCAATTGAAGAGAGCTCAAAGGGCCATTTGGGGATGTGTGCACCATCGCTTGATGGTACATGGGCTTCTAAGAGGGACCGAGCCTTGGTCCATAGCATACAGGGGGGGTCCGTCAGACCGCAAAGCCGAAAAAATGGTCGGACAGTTTTAAAATTGCCACTTTTCGTCAGGCGTATATAATATATATTCCTAACAAATCTGCGGTGGCCAGGCGTATATATTATATACGCCTGACCAAAATCGGCAGTTTTAAAACTGCCCGAGCCCGAGTTCTATCACTGGGACAGCCCCTTAGGGTTTTGGCATTTGGTTTTACACGAGTTCTATCACCGGGGTTCGCGTGTGCGGATCAAAAGACGTTTATTCTCCGCCAATTTTGGATCTATTTCTTTTCCCATTGAAGGTAATCATCGATCTTTCCTTTGAATTTTGATAATGTTGTGTTGTTTTTTTTTTGTTTAGTTTTTTTTTTCTTGGAAATGCTTGATGTTCCTTCTTTTTTGTGGCGAAAGATGTATATATATATATTTTTTATTTTTTTGTATATGTGATCCTCATGCCTACGCTCTTATTTTTTTGTTTTTCTTTTTATTATATGTGGTTCCTTAGGCCTATGCTTCTTTTTTGTTGTTTTGTTGTTTCTCTTTTTTTTTTTTATTGTATGTAATGCTTCTTTTTTATTTTTATTTTTTATTATATGTGATGCTTTTTTTTTTTGTTTGTTTTTATTATTATTATTATTATATCATCATTCATCATTCATCACATTATGATTATATGTATCATCACCGTTCATCATCCATCATCATCTTGGTTCTTATTTATTTGTTGTTTTTGTTTGTTTTTTGTTTTTTATTTTTTTTTATGATGGATTAGTGCACATATATTATGATATATAGTTTTTTTTTGCATTTTTGTTACTTTTCTCCTTCTCTCTTTTTTTTTTTTTTGGTTTGAAATGTTTGATGTTCTTCTTTTTTGTAGTGCATTTTTTTTTTCTTTCAGGTATATGTGATTCCTTAGGCCTATGCTCCCCTCTTTTTTTTTTCATTTTCCTCATTATTCATCCCCATTCATTCTTCATTCATTTTTTGATGGATTAGTGCATTTTTTGTTACTCTCCTCTTTTTTTTTTTTAGCAGCCCTTTCTTATACCGATGTGTTCCATATTTTCAGATGTCTGGCGACGAAGGGCAGGGTCCACAAGAGGGGCCCGAGATGGCCTATGGTCCTCATGGGGAGCAGTTCATTGTTTCTCAGCGCTCCTCCCAACCTTGGTATGAAATGCAAGGTGAAGCCGCTCGTACTGGCCTCCTTCATTGTCAGCATACCCATATTTCCAACTTTGGGATCGCTGGCCAGGTAAATAGATGAGCCATTTTTCTTTTCCTTTGATGCCTTCATTATACCACTTTGCTCCTATTTGATCGATGCCTTTTGTCTGCAGCTTTGCCACACATTATGTTCCAGGGTGGCTGGTTCGACCTCCAACGCCTTGTACTTTATCTCCCCTAGGTGGTGAAGGACCTGCTTGCCCAAGCTGGTTTTGGGGATTTCATTTCCTGCCCTACTGTGAGGGCTGACACGACCTATCTAAAGGCCCTGATAGAGTACTTCCGCCCTGAGACCATGACGTTTCACATGGCCATGGCTGGGATGACCCTCACACCCGTGGACTGGTCCATGATTATCGGGGTTCGTATTGGAGGAGTGCCAGTGATACCTGCCCGTACGCCTGATAGGGAGGAGGTGACTCAACTGATAGGGGCCTACAAAACCTCCGGGAACATTCATGGTTTCGAAGTCAAGTTATCTTGGCTGGTTGGTTTGTTCGAGCCTCATGAGTTGTTGAGAACTAGAAAATGCCATTTTCCACCCTTTAACCTGGGCCTTGACAGACCCTTGAGAGAACTAAATAAGTGTTTTAAGTGCTTGTGTTACAGCTAACAATAAAGACAGGCTTAACCATGAAAGCAGCCTAAAAGTGCCAAAAAGATGATAATCCATGTCGATCCAAAGGAAGAAAGAGAAGGGACAACCTCACTAGCTGTCAAAATGCCTGAACTGAAGAGGCAAAGACCTGGTCTCAACCCAGAAAAGAAATGTGGAGCAATTCAAATAGAAAAATGCACTACAGAGTGCTTTTCGAAAAGAATCTGAACATTTTAAAAAGAAACTGAACTCTGCGAAAAGAACTAAACGCTCTAGGCTTAGTTTTCGAAGAGCACCTGAACTCTTCGAAAGGATGATTGACCTTTTTGAAAAGAAGAGAACTCCTTGCGAACAGAACCTGAACTTTGCGAAAAGAGCTTCAGGAGTCACAGTACCTTGCGAAAAGTTCCCTAAACTATGCGAAATGGTATTCTGGAGATTCCTAGCTTTTGCAAGGGTAATTCAGTAATCTTTTTCACGTGTCCCAATGCATTTAAAAACCTAGGGACATTCCAGAAGATTCTAAGCACGAAGCGAAGGCATATTCCACCCCATGTGAGCACCCGAAGATGAAATCACTTGGCGGGAACTTCTAGAAGCTCTAACAGATTTTCAAATTGCATAACAGAATTGATGCTTATGTCGCCTGATTGGCTGAACCAGATCGAGCAATTCTGATTGGCCAGAACAGATCTGGATCCTTGTACTCGACTACCATTGGTTGATACAGATCTGAGCACTTCTGATTGGTCGATACGCATCTGAGCTAGACCTGGGGAAAACTATAAATAGATGAACCATTTGCCCAATTTGGGCATCCAGATTTTGAGTTCCATTCCTATTCCCCCATTTCAAGATCAGCTCGCCTGTCTGAAACCTTGTAATAGCATAACTTTTACTTGCAATTGAGAGCTGTGAGATATCTCTGTAATTCAAAAGAGGATTGTATTCAAGACTACAAATCTGAGAGTTGTTTAAGCTGTGCTTTGTAATTGTAAATGTGGATTTGAAAAGGTTGCTGTAAACCGTACGTTCTCAATTGGATTCGTGTTAAGGGTTCCCTCTGATTTCCTTATTGCACTAGACTCCTTTAGATTTACTATTTTTCTTACAATTTCTCTTGATTCATTAACCCTGTGGGAATTAGTGTTTGTAACCTAATCTCTCACAGCATTTGTAGTGATATTTCTTATTCTGAATTAAGGGTTTAGATTAAAGACTATTGGATGGTTTGTGGCCATTGAAGTGGACAGACCATAACCATAAGCCTAAATATAATCCTTGAGTTAGATTTATTTCTCTTGCATCTGTGCATGTTGCCAGATGAAGATTGGATCATCTCTCATTTGACCTGCAGTCATTCTCATTGTGTTTCAAGGACCAAATCAAAGTTAGATATTATTTCTCTATTTTTATAAATTTACATCAAAATTCCCCCAACTCAGATCTGGATCATTTAGTTTAACTTTTACTTTTATCATTTAGTTAATGTGACAAATTCATCCTCCCATCTTATGTGCTCTGTAGATAGGATAAGAGGCCAGATCTGGTAGCTCAGATCTGGAGGTTTATCTTGCATTTTAAACAAATTCTCTGTGGATGATCTTTTACTCACTTACATTTAAAACTTGCTACAATTGGCTCTGATCTTGCAGGCTAATTCACTTCTTTCTGTGTTGATATTTCTTTATTCTTTTTCCCAGATTCAGTATAACTTAGCATTTGCAAACCTATTTTCAAAAACACAAATAAATCATGCACACTCAGAACACCAACAAGTATTTGGCGCCGCTGTCGGGGAATTTGTTTTAAAATAGGTAGACCTAAGTTTTCATTTTTATTTTTACATCAGTGCTAAACTATTCTATTGCCTATATATGTGCAGTTATTCATATCCATTTTGAAGAGGGGAATCCACTTTAAAAGGAATTCTGAAGGTTTACTGTGCATAAATCTGATTCTCTGTTCTGTGTTGTATGTTTGGTAGGAGGACTCTCAGCCCTGAGATTGTCCCTCTGAATTTAGAAGTTGAAAGGCTATTACAAACCAGACAAACAGCATAGAATTCTGCTGAAACAGTTACTATGGGTGAAGAACCTCGATTTTTGAGCGATTACTTTGCACCTGGTGCTTATAATTCTCCCTTTTGCATTCAATTTCCTACTGTTGAAGGAAATTATGAGATCAAATCATCGACTATCCAAATGCTTCCTTCCTTTCATGGGTTGAGTAAGGAAGATCCATACAAACATGTGGATGAATTCTTGTCTCTTTGCACCACATTCAACATAGCTGGACTTGGTCCAGAGGCAACCAAGCTTAAGCTCTTTCCTTTTTCATTAAAGGACAAAGCTAGAGCATGGTTGTCTATGTTAGCACCAAATAGTATCACTTCTTGGAATGATTTGCAGTGTCAATTTTTAGCCAAATACTTCCCTATGTCTAAAACAAGCCAATTGAGACAAAGTATTATTTCCTTCTCACAAAACTCAAATGAAACTTTCCATGAAGCATGGGAAAGGTTTAAGGAACTTTTAAGGCAATGTCCTCATCATCAAATTCCTCGATGGCAGCTTGTTCAAAGCTTCTATCAAGGAATTGATCAAAAAGGTAAGAATATGGTAGATGCTTCCTGTGGAGGCACTTACTTGCAAAAAATAGTTGAGGAGGTTTGGGACTTATTTGAAGTAATTGGTGAAAACTCAACTCAACAGGAATCTTTGTCAAGAGATATTGAGAATCCTGCTAGGTTGAACAATCAGTAAACCACCAAAGGAAAGATTTATGAGGTGAATGAGTTGGAAAGAAAGATGGATAATTTAACCACAAAGTTTGATAGATTGATGGACTCACTTAAAAATCCAATGGTTGCAAGAGTAGAGGAGGCATGTCGATATGCGGTCCCTACTCATTCACTTGGCACCAATGTTCCCGCATCTAGTGGTGGAACAAGCTCATGCTGCCCAATCATTTGGACAGATGCAGTCAAATGAATATCCATGGAGAGGGCACCCCAATTTGAGGTGGAGCCAGGGGAATTATCAATCACAACAGCAGCAGCAAACAAAGAACCAAATGCCTTTCAAAACTGCTCAACCTTATCAGCAGAATTTTTATGCCAAGCCAAATTTTCAGCAGCCCATTCCACAACAACCTGTACAGCAATCTGCTCCAGCTCAAGCCCCTTCCAGGTCCCCTTCTTTTGAAGATCAAGTCTTAAATTCACTCCAAAATTTAAGATCTTTAACTCAGACTGTGAACTTTCACAGTCAGAGTATAAAGAAGATTGAAGAAACATTGGGTCAACTTTCAAATACTTTGGCCAAAAGAGAGGAAGGAAAGTTACCCAGCCAACCTTTGAATAATCCCAAAGAACAGTTCATGGTTGGAGAGGCTTCTATTTCACATGAAGAAGTAAAAATTGTCAAAACTTTGAGAAGCGGAAGAATTATAAATAACAAAGTGGGTACTGAAGAAGAAAAAAGTGAGGAAAATGATAAAGATATGCAGTAGGAGCAGCATAATGTTAGCAGTGGGGGTGCTGATGTACCTCAGAAAAATCAAAAAAATGAAAAATCAAAAAATCAAAAAGATTCTAATAATGCTTATAATGCTGTAGATGAAGGACTAGTTCCTCATTTACCATTTCCTCATGCCATGAAATCTGTATCCCCTTTTGATAAAGGGAACACAAAAATAGATAAAATGATGGAGACTTTCAAGCAAGTCAAGATAAATCTACCTTTGCTTGATGCAATCAAACAAATTCCAGCATATGCAAAATTTTTGAAAGATATTTGCACTCACAAAAGACAGTCTAGGATACAGTTATCCAAGAAGGTCTTTATTGTGGAAAGAGTTAATCAGGTGTTGTCTATTACCACACCACCTAAACTTCAAGAACCTGAAATCCCCACAATCCCTTGCATTATTGGGTTAATACCATAGAAAAGGCTTTATTAGATTTGGGTGCTACTGTCAACCTGCTTCCGTATTCTGTATATGAGAAACTAGGTTTGGGAGAATTAAAACCCACTCATGTGGTGTTACAACTAGCAGACAGATCTGAAAGAAAGCCAGTTGGGATGATTGAGGATGTATTGGTAGGAGTAGATAAATTTTTCTATCCTGCTGATTTTCTAGTTTTGGACATGGAACCTACAAAAAGCAAAACTTCCATCCCTGTCATTTTGGGAAGACCATTCCTGGCTACAGCAAATGCTTGCATTCAATGCAGGTCTGGTATTATGGAAGTCTCTTTTGGAAATATGAAGGTGAAATTAAATGTTTATAATGCAGTCACACAGCCTCAATTCAGCTCTGAGGAATGTTTTCATGTTGATCTATTGGATGAACTGGTGGAAGGGACTTTACAACAGTTTTTGCAGTGTGAAGATTTAACCACAGATTCTAAAGATGCTTGGGGAAATTTCGAGAAGAAACATTTTGTACCTCAAAGTCTGAGGAAGTAAATGCTGTGCAAGGAACTCATAATCAATCAGCAAGTTTCTCTTCTTGGAAACCTGCTATTCTTCCCCTTCCACAAACTGCTAAGGTACCTTTGCTACCTTCTTTTCTCAGCCCACCTGATGTAGAACTGAAGCAGTTGCCAAAAAATTAGAAATATGTGTTTTTAGGAGACCATAAATCATTGCCTACGATTATTTCTTCCTCCCTCACAAAGGAGCAGGAGGAAGAGCTGTTGATTGTTTTGAAACAACATAAAAGGGCAATTGGCTGGACTATTACTGATTTGGGAGGAATCAGTCCAGCTGTTTGCATGCATAAAATTCATTTGGAAGAAGATGCAAAGCCTTCTAGGAAAATGCAAAGGAGGTTGAATCCTCATATGCAAGAAGTGGTCATGAAAGAGGTTGTTAAATTTTTGGATGCAGGGGGTCATTTACCCCATTTCAGATTCAGCTTGGGTGGCACCTACACAGGTGGTACCTAAGAAATCTGGGATCACTGTTGTAACCTCTGATTCTGGTGAGCTTATGTCAACCAGACAAACAACTGGTTGGAGGGTTTGTATTGATTACAGAAAATTAAATTCAATGACCAGAAAAGACCATTTCCCTCTCCCATTCATTGATCAAATTTTAGATAAGCTAGCAGGAAAAGCTTATTACTGTTATCTTGATGGTTACTCTGATTACAACCAGATTCCTGTGTACCCACAAGATCAGAAAAAGACCACATTCACTTGCCCTTTTGGCACTTTTGCCTATAGGAGAATGCCTTTTGGTCTTTGTAATGCCCCTGCTACCTTTCAAAGATGCATGTACTCCATTTTCTCTGATATGATTGACCAATTTATGGAGATTTTTATGGATGATTTTTGAATCTATGGAGACAGTTTTTCCCAGTGTTTACATCATCTCAAATTGGTGTTACAGAGATGTGAAGAAACCAATCTAGTTTTGAGCTGGGAGAAGAGCCATTTCATGGTCACCCAAGGCATTGTCCTTGGCCATGTTGTCTCCCACAAGGGCATTGAGGTAGACAGAGCAAAAATTGATTTAATTGCATATTTACCACCTCCCAAAACTGTTAAACTGATCAGAAGTTTTCTGGGACATGCTGGATTTTACAGAAGGTTCATTAAGGACTTCAGTAAAATAACCAAGCCTCTTTGTCATTTATTGTGCCAAGATGTCCCTTTAGTTTTCAACAATGAATGCATGAAGGAATTTGAATTCTTAAAAAACTGTTTGATTTCAACTCCAATATTACAGTCTCCAGATTATTCACTGCCTTTTGAACTGACGTGTGATGCATCAGATTATGCTTTGGGAGCTGTCCTTGGACAGAGAAAGGATAAGCTGCCTCATGTCATAGCTTATGCCAGTAGATCAATGATTGATGCACAGCTCAATTACATAACAACTGAGAAGGAGCTGCTAGCAATTGTTTTTGCTTTAGAGAAATTCAGGTCATATGTCTTGGGTTCACAAATAGTGGTGTTCACTGACCACTCTGCCTTGAAATACCTTCTGTCTAAGAAGGACACCAAACCAAGATTAATCAGGTGGATCCTCCTATTAAAGGAATTTGATTTACAGATCAAAGATAAAAAGGGTGTGGAGAATGTGGTGGCTGATCACCTGTCTAGAATTTTAACTGCTGAGATTGATAGGCTGCCTATTAATGAATCTTTCCCTGATGAGCAACTTTTTGCTATTAGTATACGCACCCCTTGGTTTGCAAACATAGTCAACTTTTTGGCTACTGGAAGAATTCCTCAACATTGGAATAAAATGGATAAAGATCTTTTCTTCTCAAAGGTTAAACATTTTATTTGGGAAGATCCTTATCTGTTTAAGATTTGTGCAGACCAAATAATAAGAAGATGTGTCCCTGAAGAAGAATTTCATAGCATACTTTCTATGTGTCATGAACAGGCCTGTGGAGGTCATTTTAGTGGAAACAAAACTGCTGCAAAGGTTTTGCAGTGTGGATTTTATTGGCCTACACTTTTCAAAGATGCTCTGCAGCACTGTAAGTCTTGCCAGAACTGCCAGAAATTGGGCAGCATTTCCAAGAGAAACTCAATGCCTTTACAGCCCATTTTGGTAGTTGAATTGTTTGATATTTGGGGGATAGACTTCATGGGTCCCTTTCCTCCTTCCAATGGGTGTAATTTCATTTTAATAGTTGTGGATTATGTATCCAAACGGGTTGAAGCCACAGCCACTAAAACCAATGATCACAGAGTGGTTCTGAAATTTTTAAAGGATCACATTTTTTCCAGGTTTGGTTTTCCCAAAGCTATTATCAGTGATGGGGGAAGCCATTTTTGTAATAAACATTTTGAAGCTTTATTAAAAAAATACTTTGTGACTCATAGAGTAGCTACTCCATATCATCCACAAACCAGTGGACAAGTGGAGATTTCCAATAGAGAAATCAAACATATACTGGAAAAGACTGTGAAGAAGGACAGAAAGGATTGGTCCTTTAAGCTGAATGATGCATTGTGGGCATATAGGACAGCCTATAAAACCCCAATTGGCATGTCCCCATTCAGATTGGTCTATGTCAAAGCATGCCATTTACCAGTGGAGTTAGAATATAAAGCCTTTTGGGCTATTAAAACATTGAACATGGATCGACTTTGGTAATCAAACCGCAACTTCTTTGAGTTGGAGGAGCTGAGAATGGATGCATACACCAATTCATGATCTTACAAAGAGAAAGTCAAAGCCTTCCATGATAAAAATTTGTTGAGAAAAGTGTTCACAGCTGGCTCTAAGGTATGGCTATTTAACTCAAAACTTAAGTTTTTTCCTGGAAAGTTGAGATCCAGATGGGAAGGGCCCTATATTGTCATTCATGCCGCTCCTTCTGGGGCTGTTGAAATTTTAGACCCAAGTGATGGAAGAATCTTGAAAGTAAATGGTCAGAGGCTCAAACCATGCATTGAAAATACCCAGGAGCCTGTGCTGCCCATCTATCATCAAGAACCTCCCCAAATCTGATGGTATACTACTGTACAATATATTATTGTTCTGTAGTTTTTGCATAGTTTTCTATTTCTCTGTTTTTAGTCATGTTTGTTCTCTTTTCGAGAAGTTTAAATATGTGAAAAATTAATTTGCAAAGTAAAAATTGTCTTTTCGCAAAGTTCAATTTTCTTTTCAAAAAGGATCTGTGTTTGTAACGAACTGCTCGAAAGCAATGATTTGCTTTTCGAATAGTTGTTTCTGAAGCCATTTGCTTTTCGAATGGTACTGATGCCATTCTCTATTGTAAAAAGCACTATTTTGAACTTTTCGAAAACTTAAAAATTACTTTGCGAATATAACTTTGAGCATATTTAAACCCTTTCGAAGTAAGGGTTTCATATTCGAAAGCTTTCTGAGAACGTCCTGTTTCACAGAAACCCCATTTCTTTCTTTCCTTGCGTGATTTTAGAATTCATCCACACTTTTCTTCACATTTGTTCGATCATTTAAGCTTGAAGAGAGGGATTTTAGCCTCTGGTTCGGGTGGATTTCAGCGAGCAAGCAACACGTTCAACCAAAACCCTAGATTTTGGTATTTTTCTGTGCATTTCCTCTGTTTATCATTTGCAAAGTTTGATTTTGTGTCAGCATTTGTTGTGGGCGTTTTTATACCCAACTTTAGAATGGGGAAAGCTGAAAATCAGGTCATCATGTTCCCAAAATCTTCTGCTAAGAAAATTAGCAAACCAACCCCAAAAGGAAAAACCAAAGCTTCAGCCAAAAGAAAACTATCAATGGATAGAGCTGATAGGATTGAGAAAGGGAAGAAGGTTAGACATGAGGAACCCATCCCAGCAGCTGCTAGTCCTGAGCCTGAGCTTCCTCCTCTGCCTATGCATTTGGTACTGCCAAATCCATTCATTGAAGCTCAGAAGCTGATTCCTGAGCTTATCGTGGATGAAACTTTTTTCGTCAACAAACCGGACTGTCAGCTATCTTTAAGATACATTAGGGATGCCTCACTGAGCAATATCCTTACCCCTCTGCCAGAGAAAATTTATCTGCGAATGGTGAAATTATGGTACCAAAACCTGATAAAAGTGAAGAGAAGGATGCTGATGTCCCTACTCTTGTTAATTTCATTGATGATTGTGATTTAACTGTCACATATGAAGACATTGGGAATGCTTTGGGGATACCTTTTCAATATGATCATGCCGGTCCATTGGCTGCACCAGAAGCAGTCTCTTTCAGAGAAATGGCTGCACATTTAACCCAAGGGATCGTTGGAACTGGACAGTCCATAATGACGAGAGACCTAGCACCTCAATTTTTACTGATGGATTCAATTTTGAGGGGAAGTTTTTATGTCACTGGGCACAGCCAAGAATGGAGGACACCAATTTTAGAGGCTCTCTTTTATTCTTTTAAGGGGCAATTTTTCAATGCCCCTATGTTAATTTTTGAAGCCCTGGCTGATATTAGTGCCAAGTTGAAAAAGGAGCAGAAATTAGCTGGAATCCCATTTGGTAGACTGATCACAGCCCTACTAAGAGCTAAGTTTGACATTGATGACCAGGAGCCATTTGAAGTCATAGCTCCTAATACTTTTGAGAAAAAGGCTTGCACTACAAGCCAAGCAATGCTAAAAAGAATGAGAGAGGAAGGTGAGCCTGCACCTGCAACTGCTACTGAGCCTACATCTGCAGCTGCTAGTGGTCCTGCCATACATGAACACCTGCGGCTCCCTTAGAACACCTTTGCAGGACCACAGGTGACCAGCTCTTTAGCTGCACCCATTCTTGAATAAGTTGTCCTTCCTGTGGTGACCAGCTCTTCAGCTGCACCCATTCTTGAAGAAGTTGTCATTTTACCCTCCTCACCTAGTCCAGCTCCTGCCACTTCACCTATTCCAGCAGTCCCATCTCCCATACCCACCATTATCCCAATTGCAGACTCCCCCTCTACACCAACCACTCCAGCCATACTCACACCACCAATTTCTCCCACCAATGCCCAAGACCTGGCCACAGATTTTATTGACCAATCTCCTAGCACTCCTCTTCTCCAAAGCCTCTCAAGTTCACCTGCTCCTTCAGCCCACACACCTGAAGTAACCTGTTGGTTATTCTAAGTGTGTATGATTTATTTGTGTTTTGAAAACAGATTTGCAATTGCTAAGTTATAATGAATCTAGAACATTAAAAAGAGTAAAGAAATATCAACACAGAAAGAAGTGAATTAGCCTGCAAGATCAGGGCCAATTGTAGCAAGTTTTAAATATAAGTGAGTAAAAGATCATCCACAGAGAATTTGTTTAAAATGCAAGATAAACCTCCAGATCTGAGCTACCAGATCTGGCCTCTTATCCTATCTACAAAGCACATAAGATGGGAGGTTGAATTTGTCACATTAACTAAATGATAAAAGTAAAAGTTAAACTAAATGATCCAGATCTGAGTTGGGGGAATTTTGATGTAAACTTATAAAAATGGAGAAATAATATCTAACTTTGATTTGGTCCTTGAAACACAATGAGAATGATTGCAGATCAAATGAGAGATGATCCAATCTTCATCTGGCTACAAGCACAGATGTAAGAGAAATAAATCTAACTCAAGGATTAGATTTAGGCTTATGGCTATGGTCATCCAATAGTCTTTAATCCAAACCCTTAATTTTGAACAAGAAATATCACTACAAATCTTTGTGAGAGATTAGGTTACAAACACTAATTCCACAGGTTAATGAATCAAGGAAATTGCATGAAAATAGTAAATCTAAAGGAGTCTAGTGCAATAAGGAGATCGGAGGAACCCTTAACACGAATCCAATTGAGAATATACGGTTTCTGACAACCTTTTCAAATTCACCATTACAATTCTGAGCCTGACTTAAAGCTCTCAGATTTGTAGTCTTGAATACAATTCTCTTTTGAATTACAGAGGTATCTCACAGCTCTCAATTGCAAGTAAAAGTTAGGCTATTACAGGGGTTTCAGACAAACTAGCTGATTTGGAAATGGGGGAATAGGAATGAAACTCAAAATCTGGATGCCCAAATTGGGCAAATGGTTCATCTATTTATAGTTTTCCCCAGGTCTAGCTCAGATGCGTATCGACCAATCAGAAGTGCTCAGATCTGTATCAACCAATGGTAGTCGAGCACAAGGATCCAGATCTATTCTGGCCAATCAGAATTGCTCGATCTGGTTCAGCCAATCAGGCGACATAAGCATCAATTCTGTTATGCAATTTGAAAATCTGTTAGAGCTTCTAGAAGTTCCCGCCAAGTGATTTCATCTTCGGGTGCTCACATGGGGTGGAATATGCCTTCGCTTCATGCTTAGAATCTTCTAGAATGTCCCTAGGTTTTTAAATGCATTGGGACGCGTGAAAAAGATTACTGAATTACCCTTGCAAAAGCTAGGAATCTCCAGAATACCATTTCTCATAGTTTAGGACTTTTATTGTTGTGACTCGTGAAGCTCTTTTTCAAAGTTCGTTTACATTGCAAGGAGTTCTCTTCTTTTCGAATAGGTCAATCATCCTTTCGAAGAGTTCAGGTGCTCTTCGAAAACTAAGCCTGGAGCTTTTAGTTCTTTTTGCAGAGTTATGGTTCTTTTCGAAATGTTCAGATTCTTTTCGAAAAGCACTCTGTAGTGCATTTTTCTGTTCGAATTGCTCCACATTTCTTTTTACAGGTTGAGACGGTCTTTGCCTCTTGATTCGGCATTTTAGACTAGTGAGGTTGTCCCTTCTCTTTCTTCCTTCGGATCGACATGGATTATCATCTTTTTGGCACTTTTAGGCTGCTTTCATGGTTAAGCCTGTCTTTATTGTTAGCTGTAACACAAGCACTTAAAACACTTATTTAGTTCCCTCAAGGGTCTATCAAGGCCTAGGTTAAAGGGTGGAAAATGATATTTTCTAGTTCTCAACACACCCCCAAACCTAAGCTTTGCTTGTCCCTTAGCAAAGTCAAAGATAAAAATAGAATAAAAAGTCACTTTTGTAGGGAACATAGTTGCATTTAGCATATACAATAAGCCTTTTAAACCCCTAGGTGATCCCTAGTGGAGGAGTGAAGTCTCCTGAGGGTTTTCAATGAAGGTACCCATAAACTTCTCCAATAAATTAGTTAAGATCAATGCAGTTCTGTTAAAGCAAACTTTCATCCAATCAGATTATTCACACCTGCATCAGTCAGGCTGTAAGAAGATTTTCAAGAAAACATCAGTTTCAAGACTAAAATTCTGCTGTAATTCTTTTTCCCATTCACTCAATTTGTGTCACAAAGTTATTTACAAGAAAAATTAATGAACAGCTTGCCTTCTATTTGAGAATCCAGCTTTGATGTTACCCCAAATAAGTCGATTTCAAACCCAACTCTCACCAGGTTTTCACTCAACATGTAAGTAAGAGGGTTGTACTATTTCACACGGCTCAAGAGCAGTTACAGCCCACAAATAGGACTGTAAGCATGAGCATAGGCATTGCTTTTTAGTTCTGAATTCACTGCTCTTTTCACCATAGATTACACAAATCCTTATCTCCATGTGACAGCTCAATCCATCATTGATCAGTAAGGACTTTAACTTGGGTTGTAATGTGGCTTATGGGTGAAATTTATCAAGAATAAAGGGGTGGAATGGAGTTCAAAATTGAGAAGTCAGTCAAGGTAAGGAGGTGATAGACACACCTTCTTCAATTCAGCACAATTTCATCTTCTTCTTTGAATTTTCAGAGCCAAAGTGGCCATCTTTTTCTCTTTCTTTTTCAAACTTCCAATGAAATGCCTTATCTTTTTTTTTTTTTTTTTCAAAGCAACATTGACTGGAATGCCACATTTCTTCTGCTGATACATCATTGCCTTCAATTATTTTTTATTTTTTATTTATTTTTTATTTTTATTTTTTTTACCAAACTGTTACCCAACTCACCTTTCTTCAGCTTTCTTTCCTTTACCTTCTGAATTCTCAGAGTGAGGGTTAGGCTAAATGAGGTTGATGAGGTTTCAAAGAAATCTTGGATTTATAAAGCTCAATTGGTGTGTATCAAGGCGCTTTAAAAGGTGGGGCTTTTTGAGGTTCAAACTGTCTAAAAGGAGGCCTTACATCATGTCTTTAATATCATGATTCTTGTCAAACTATTTTAACTTGGATATATGTAACTTCTAGTGATAACAAGCAGTTCAAATAGTCCTAGAGCGAAAAATTGCCAATTCATACCTCCAAAGAATACATTTCGGCCCAAATCTCCTTTGGGTGTGGTTTTCTATCAAATTCTGAGGTATATCATCCTTTTTTCTCTCTTTTAGGTTTACTAAAACATCAATTTTCTTTTGGAAATTTAAATATTCTGACATTCACTTCATGAAAGTATTAGAATTATACTAGAAGTTAATTTTAAAAAGCTTTAACTTTCTCATTTCTCAAAACAACAGCTTTGAAATAACTTCATGTTCAAAATTCTCTGATCATAAGTCGCATTGATGTTAACTCAATTATTGACATTATTGCCACACCCCAAACCTATGGTGGAGTGGTCCACTCGGTCCAAAACAAAGAAAAGAAACAATCAAGCAGAAATCATAATGACAAGAAGAAAGAACAAAAATGCACAGTAATTACACAAGAAAAACCAGAATTTTATATTACATACTCATAACACAGATAAGTACAATGTGATCTAATAACTGGGGTCAAAATCTGTATCATAAGTTGGTTCAATGGGTTCAGAACTGGAGTCACTGTCAGAGTCAGAACTAGAATCAGTATTGGAGTCTGAACTCGATTTAGCCTTCTCCTAGATTGTGTTTTGCAGCTCTGTGTATTCCTCTGATTTGATCTTTTTGGTGAGGCCAATGTACTTTCCAAGTCTAGTAGTACTCAATTTTTCTGATCAAAGCTTGCAACATGGTCACCTTGTGTTGCTCACTCCTAACCATCTGAAAAGTTTGACCCGGAGTCCTTCATTTTCTCTCTCAAATTTCATGAATAACTCCAATTTCAGATTTGGTTTTCATAAGGGGTTCTAATGTAAGCTTGCAAATCAGCTAACCCCTTGAGGACATCTCGACAGATATATGGATTTTCTTCCATGGCCCTTTTGAGAGCGGCAAATCTGGGGATGGGAATGGAATGGTAGGGGACCAAAGGTATCCCAACTGTGGGAGTGGGAGAAGAGGGGTCCAGAAGGATGACTTCAGGGTCGGTCTGATTGGCTTGATCAGAGAAAGTGAGGAGAGGTGAAGGGGACTCAACAAGAGCTACCTCAGGTTCAGTTTGGGTAGCATGGGCAGTAGTGGTGAGGGTGGGCAGATCAACCAATACTACCTCAGGTTCAGTTTGGGTAGCATGGTCATCAACAGCAGGTACAGTGGCTAAGGTAGTTGTGTGAGATGTGGAGGCTAAGGTTTGGAGAAGGTCATTGGTCACAGACTGATTATCTGTGTTGATCTGTAATTGAACTTGGATGGATTGGAGAAAGGTAAATATTTGGCTAATTGATTCAGGTGTGGGTGTGGTATGCATAGCAGGGGCTGGTAAAACTGAAGTGGATGGTGGAGGTGCAATGGGTGAAATGGCTGTAAAGGGAGAAGTAGCCAACTGAGTGAAATGAGGAGGGTCAGGTATAGGGACAGATTCAAGCTCAACGTTTTCAAAAATAGACCCCATCAATGATGAATAAGCCTCTATAGTGAAAAGCTCAGGTTCAAGGGTATGGGTTACTTCAGGTGTGTGGGCTGAAGGAGCAGGTTAACTTGAGAGGCTTTGGAGAAGAGGAGTGCTAGGAGATTGTTCAATAAAATCTGTGGCCAGGTCCTGGGCATTGGTGGGAGAAATTGGTGGTGTGAGTATGGCTGGAGTGGTTGGTTCAGAGGGGGAGTCTGCAATTGGGATAATGGTGGGTATGGGAGATGGGACTACTGGAATAGGTGAAGTGGCAGGAGCTGGAATAGGTGAGGAGGGTAAAATGACAACTTCTTCAAGAATGGGTGCAGCTGAAGAGCTGGTCACCACAGGAAGGATAGCTTCTTCAAGAATGGGAGTGGCTAAAAAGCTAGGTCACCTCGAAGTGCAGCAAAGCGGGTTCTAAGGGCTCTGAGGCGGAGTTCATGTATGGCGGAGTCCACTAGCATGCGAGCTTAGTAGCAATTGGCAGGCTCACCTTCCTCTCTCATTCTGTTCAGCATTGCTTGGCTTGTAGTCAAGCCTTTTTCCCAAAAGTATGAGGAGCTATGACTTGAATGGCTCCGGTCATCAATGTCAAACTTAGCTCTTAGTAGGGGTGATCGATCTACCAAATGGGATTCCAGCTAATTTACGCTCCTTTTCAACTTGGCACTAATATCACCATGGCTTCAAATTAACATAGGGGCATTGAAAAAATTGCCCTTAGAAAATGAAAGAGAGCCTCTAAAATTGGTGTCCTCCTCTCTTGGCGTGACATAAAAACTTCCCTCAAAATGGAATCCATCAAAAAATTGAGGTGCTAGGTCTCTCCTCATGATGGATGTCGGCCCAACGATACCTTGGGTTAAATGGGCAGCCATTTCTCTAAAGAGGTTGCTTGGGACCAAGGGACGGAGGATCATATTGAAAAGGTATCCCCAAAGCATTCCCAATGTCTTCATATGTGATAGTTAGATCACAATCATCAATAAAGATAACAAGAGTAGGGACATCAGCATCTTTCTCGGTCACTTTTGGCTGGGTTTTGGTACCATAATTTCACCATTCGGGATAAATTTTCTCGGCAAGGGGTAAGGATATTGCTTGAGGCATCCTAATGTATCTTAAAGATAGCTGACAATCCGATTTGTTGACGAAAAAAGTTTCATCCACGATAAGCTCAGGAATCAGCTTCTGAGCTTCAATGAATGGATTTGGCAATACCAAATGCATAGGCAGAGGAGGAAGCTCAGGCTCAGGACTAGCAGTGGCGAGATGGGTTCCTCATGTCTAACCTTCTTCCTTTCTCAATCCTATCGCTCTATCCATTGATAGTTTCTTTTTGGCTGAGCTTTGGTTTTCCTTTTGGGGTTGGTTTGCTAATTTTCTTAGCGAGAAGATTTGGGAACATGGCACCAATGATTTTCAGCTTTCCCATTCTAAAGTTGTGTATAAAAATTCCCACAACAAATCGACACAAAATCAAACTTTGCAAATGATAAACAGAGAAATGGGAAAAATACCGAAATCTAGGGTTTTGGTTGTGTTGCTTGCTCGCTGAATTCCACCAGAACCCGAAGCTAAAATCCCTCTCTTCAAGATTAAAAGATCGAACAACTGAAAAGAAAAGTGTAGCTGCATTCTAAAATCACCCAAGGAAAGAAAGAAATGGGGTTTACGTGAAGGAGGCGTTCTCGAGTTTGAATATGAAACCCTTACTTCGAAAGGGTTTAAATATGCTCAAAGTTATTTTCGCAAAGTCATTTTTAAGTTTTCAAAAAGTTCCAAAACAATCCTTTTTACAACAGAGAATGGCATCAGTACCATTCGAAAAGCTAATAGCTTCAGAAACAAATGTTCGAAAAGCAAATGGCTTCAGAAACAACTGTTCGAAAAGCAAATCATTACTTTCGAGCAGTTTGTTACAAATCTAGATCCTTTTCGAAAAGCAAATTGAACTTTGCGAAAAGACAATTTTTACTTTGCGAATTAATTTTTCACATATTTAAACTTCTCGAAAAGAGAACAAACATGACTAAAAACAGAGAAATAGAAAACTATGCAAAAACTACATAACAAAAACATATTGTACAATTGTATACCATCAGATTTGGGGAGGTTCTTGATGATAGATGGTCAGCACAGGCTCCTGGGTATTTTCAATGCATGGTTTGAGCCTCTGACCATTTACTTTCAAGATTCTTCCATCATTTGGGTCTAAAATTTCAACAGCCCCAGAAGGAGCTGCATGAATGACAATATATGGCCCTTCCCATCTGGATCTCAGCTTTCCAGGAAAAAACTTAAGTTTTGAGTTAAATAGCCATACCTTAGAGCCAGCTGTGAACTCTTTTCTCAACAAATTTTTATCATGGAAGGCTTTGACTTTCTCTTTGTAAGATCTTGAATTGGTGTATGCATCCATTCTCAGCTCCTCTAACTCAGCAAGTTGTAGTTTCCTATGATTACCAGCAGTAGTCAGATCCATGTTCAATGTTTTAATAGCCCAAAAGGCTTTATATTCTAACTCCACTGGTAAATGGCATGCTTTGCCATAGACCAATCTGAATGGGGACATGCCAATTGGGGATTTATAGGTTGTCCTATATGCCCACAATGCATCATTCAGCTTAAAGGACCAATCCTTTCTATCCTTCTTTACAGTCTTTTCCAGTATATGTTTGATTTCTCTATTGGAAATCTCCACTTGTCCACTAGTTTGTGGATGATATGGAGTAGCTACTCTATGAGTCACAGAGTATTTTTTCAATAAAGCTTCAAAATGTTTATTACAAAAATGGCTTCCCCCATCACTGATAATAGCTCTGGGAAAACCAAACCTGGAAAAAATGTGAACCTTTAAAAATTTCAGAACCACTCTGTGATCATTGGTTTTAGTGGCTGTGGCTTCAACCCATTTGGATACATAATCCACAGCTACTAAAATGAAATTACCCCCATTGGAAGGAGGAAAGGGACCCATGAAGTCTATCCCCCAAATATCAAACAATTTAACTACCAAAATGGGCTGTAAAGGCATTGAGTTTCTCTTGGAAATCTTTGCCCAATTTACGCAAGACTTCTGATTAAGCATCTTTGAAAAGTGTAGGCCAATAAAATCCACACTGGAAAACCTTTGCAGCAGTTTTGTTTCCACTAAAATGACCTCCACAGTCCTGTTCATGACACATAGAAAGTATGCTATGAAATTCTTCTTCAGGGACACATCTTCTTATTATTTGGTCTGCACAAATCTTAAACAGATAAGGATCTTCCCAAATAAAATGTTTAACCTTTGAGAAGAAAAGATCTTTATCCATTTTATTCCTATGTTGAGGAATTCTTCCGATAGCTAAAAGTTGACTATGTTTGCAAACCAAGGGTGTGTATACTAATAGCAAAAAGTTGCTCATCGGGGAAAGATTCATTGATAGGCAACCTATCAATCTCGTGATTAAAATTCTAGAGGTGATCACCACCACATTCTCCACACCCTTTTATCTTTGATCACTAATCAAATTCTGTAATAGGAGGATCCACTGATTAATCTTGGTTTGGTGTCCTTCTTAGACAGAAGGTATTTCACGGCAGAGTGATCAGTGAACACCACTATTTGTGAACCCAAGACATATGACCTGAATTTTTCTACAGCAAAACAATTGCCGGACTCCTTCTCCGTTGTTGTGTAATTGAGCTGTGCATCAATCATTGATCTACTGGCATAAGCTATGACATGAGGTAGCTTATCCTTTCTCTGTCCAAGGACAGCTCCCAAAGCATAATCTGATGCATCACACATCAGTTCAAAAGGCAGTGAATAATCTGGAGACTGTAATATTGGAGCCGAAATCAAACAATTTTTCAAGAATTCAAATGCCTTCATGCATTCATTGTTGAAAACAAAAGGGACATCTTGGCACATGGCCAAGGACAATGCCCTGGGTGACCATGAAATGGCTCTTCTCCCAGCTCAAAACTAGATTGGTTTCTTCACCTCTCTGTAACACCAATTTGAGATGATGTAAACACTGGGAAAAACTGTCTCCATAGATTGAAAAATCATCCATAAAAATCTCCATAAATTGGTCAATCATATCAGAGAAAATGGAGTACATGCATCTTTGAAAGGTAGCAGGGGCATTACAAACACCAAAAGGCATTCTCCTATAGGCAAAAGTGCCAAAAGGGCAAGTGAATGTGGTCTTTTCCTGATCTTGTGGGTACACAGGAATCTGGTTGTAACCAAAGTAACCATCAAGAAAACAGTAATAAGTTTTTCCTGCTAGCTTATCTAAAATTTGATCAATGAATGGGAGAGGGAAATGGTCTTTTCTGGTCATTGAATTTAATTTTCTGTAATCAATATAGACCCTCCAACCAGTTGTTTATCTGGTTGACATAAGCTCACCAGAATCTGAGGTTACTAGCGGTGATTCCCAGATTTCTTAGGTACCACACGTAGGTGCCACCCAAATTTGAATCTGAAATGGGATAAATGACCCCTGCATCCAATAATTTAACAACCTCTTTCATGACCACTTCTTGCATATGAGGGTTCAACCTCCTTTGCATTTCACTAGAAGGCTTTGCATCTTCTTCCAAATGGATTTTATGCATGCAAGCAATTTGGGTGATTCCTCCCAAATCGATAATAGTCCGATAATTTCCTTTTATGTTGTTTCAAAACAATCAACGACTCTTCCTCCTGCTCCTTTGTGAGGAGGAAGAAATAATTGAGCAATGATTTATGGTCTCCTAAAACACATATTTCAAATTTTACGCAATTTGTTCTACATCAAGTAAATTTGAGAAAGAAGGTAGCAAAGGTACCTTAGTTTTGTGGAAGGGGAAGAATAGGTTTCCAAGAAGAGAAACTTCTTGATTGATTATGAGTTCCTTGCACAACATTTACTTCCTCGACTTTGAGGTAAAAATGTTTCTTCCTCGAATTTTCCCCAAGCATCTTTAGAATCGTGGTTAAATCTTCACCTGCAAAAACTGTTGTAAAGTCCCTTCCACAGTTCATCCAATAGATCAACATGAAAACATTCCTCGGAAGCTGAATTGAAATTTGTGTTGCATTATAAACATTTAATTTCATCTTCATATTTTCAAAAGAGACTTCCATAATACCATACCTGCATTGAATGAAAGCATTTACTGTAGCCAGGAATGGTCTTCCCAAAATGACAGGGATGGAAGTTTTGCTTTTTGTAGGTTCCATGTCCAAAATTAGAAAATCAGCAGGATAGAAAAATTTATCTACTCCCACCAATACATCCTCAATCATCCCAACTAGCTTTCTTTCAGATCTGTCTGCTAGTTGTAACACCACATGAGTGGGTTTTAATTCTCCCAAACCTAGTTTCTCATATACAGAATACAGAAGCAGGTTGACACTAGCACCCAAATCTAATAAAGCCTTTTCAATGGTATGTTCCCCAATAATGCAAGGGATTGTGGGGATTCCAGGATCTTGAAGTTTAGGAGGTGTGGTAATAGACAACACCTGATTAACTCTTTCCATAGCAAAGACCTTCTTGGATAACTGTATCCTAGACTATCTTTTGTGAGTGCAAATATCTTTCAAAATTTTTGCATATGCTGGAATTTGTTTGATTGCATCAAGCAAAGGTAGATTTATCTTGACTTGCTTGAAAGTCTCCATCATTTCATCTATTTTTGTGTTCCCTTTATCAAAAGGGGATACAGATTTCATGGCATGAGGAAATGGTAAATGAGGAACTAGTCCTTCATCTACAGCTTTAGAAGCATTATCATAATCTTTTTGATTTTTTTGTTTTTCATTTTTTTTATTTTTCTGAGGTACATCAGCACCCCCACTGCTAACATTATGCTGCTCTTGCTGCATATCTTTATCATTTTCCTCACTTTTTTCTTCTTCAGTACCCACTTTGTTATTTATAATTCTTCCACTTCATAAAGTTGTGACAGTTTTTACTTCTTCATGTGAAATAGAAGCCTCTCCAACCATGAACTGTCCTTTGGGATTGTTCAAAGGATGGCTGGGTAACTTTCTTTCCTCTCTTTTGGCCAAAGTATTTGAAAGTTGACCCAATGTTTCTTCAATCTTCTTTATGCTCTGACTGTGAAAGTTCACAGTCTGAGTTAAAGATCCTAAATTCTGGAGTGAATTTAGGACTTGATCTTCAAAAGAAGGGGACCTGGAAGGATTTGAATCGGAGCATTGACACGTGTTGTTGTGGAATGAATGGTGAAAATTTGGCTTGGCATAAAAATTCTGCTGATGAGGCTGAGCAGTTTTGAAAGGCATTTGGTTCTTTGGTTGCTGCTGATGTTGTGATTGATAATTCCCCTTGCTCCACCTCAAATTGGGGTGCCCTCTCCATGGATATTCATTTGACTGCATCTGTCCAAATGATTGGGTAGCATGAGCTTGTTCCACCACTAGATCTGGGAACTGTGGTGCAGCGGGACATTGGTCAAGTGAATGAGTAGGGGACTAGCATATCAGACATGCCTCCTCTACTCTTGCAACCATTGGATTTTTAAGTGAGTCCATCAATCTATCAAACTTTGTGGTTAAATTATCCATCTTTCTTTCCAACTCATTCACCTCATAAATCTTTCCTTTGGTGGTTTGCTGATTATTCAACCTAGCAGGATTCTCAATATCTCTTGACAAAGATTCCTGTTGAGTTGAGTTTTCACCAATTACTTCAAATAAGTCCCAAACCTCCTCAACTGTTTTTTGCAAGTAAGTGCCTCCACAGGAAGCATCTACCATATTCTTGCCTTTTTGATCAATTCCTTGATAGAATCTTTGAACAAGCTGCCATCGGGGAATTTGATGATGAGGACATTGCCTTAAAAGTTCCTTGAACCTTTCCCATGCTTCATGGAAAGTTTCAGTTGAGTTTTGTGAGAAGGAAATAATACTTTGTCTCAATTGACTTGTTTTAGACATTGGGAAGTATTTGGCTAAAAATTGACACTGCAAATCATTCCAAGAAGTGATACTATTTGGTGCTAACATAGACAACCATGCTTTAGCTTTGTCCTTTAAGGAAAAAGGAAAGAGCCTAAGCTTGGTTGCCTCTGGACCAAGTCCAGCTATGTTGAATGTGGTGCAAAGAGACAAGAATTCATCCACATGTTTGTATGGATCTTCCTTACTCAACCCATGGAAGGAAGGAAGCATTTGGATAGTCGATGATTTGATCTCATAATTTCCTTCAACAGTAGGAAATTGAATGCAAAAGGGAGAATTATAAGCACCAAGTGCAAAATAAACCCTCAAAAGTCGAGGTTCTTCACCCATAGTAACTGTTTCAGCAGAATTCTGTGTTGTTTGTCTGGTTCATAATAGCCTTTCAACTTTTAAATTTAGAGGGACAATCTTAGGGCTGAGAGTCCCCCTACCAAACATACAACACAGAACAGAGAATTAGATTTATGCACAGCAAACCTTCAGAATTCCTTTTAAAGTAGATTCCCCTCTTCAAAATGGATATGAATAACTGCACAGATATAAACAATAGAATAGTTTAGCACTGATGTAAAAAAAAATAAAAACTTAGGTCTACCAATTTTAAAACAAATTCCCGGCAACGGCACCAAAAATTTGTTGGTTATTCTAAGTGTGCATGATTTATTTGTGTTTTGAAAACAGATTTGCAACTGCTAAGTTATAATGAATCTGGAACATTAAAAAGAGTAAAGAAATATCAGCACAGAGAGAAGTAAATTAGCCTGTAAGATCAGGGCCAATTGTAGCAAGTTTAAAATGTAAGTGAGTAAAAGATCGTCCACAGAGAATTTGTTTAAAATGCAAGATAAACCTCCAGATTTGAGCTACCAGACCTGGCCTCTTATCCTATCTACAAAGCACATAAGATGGGAGGTTGAATTTGTCACATTAACTAAATGATAAAGTACAAGTTAAACTAAATGATCCAGATCTGAGTTGGGGGAATTTTGATGTAAACTTATAAAAATGGAGAAATAATATCTAACTTTGATTTGGTCCTTGAAACACAATGAGAATGACGGCAGATCAAATGAAAGATGATCCAATCTTCATCTGGCTACAAGCACAGATGTAAGAGAAATAAATCTAACTCAACGATTAGATTTAGGCTTATGGCTATGGTCTGTCCACTTCAATGGCCACAGACCATCCAATAGTCTTTAATCTAAACCCTTAATTTAGAACAAGAAATATCACTACAAATGCTATGAGAGATTAGGTTACAAACACTAATTCCCACAGGGTTAATGAATCAAGGGAAATTGCATGAAAAACAGTAAATCTAAAGGAGTCTAGTGCAATAAGGAGATCAAAGGGAACCCTTAACACGAATCCAATTGATAATGTACGATTTACAGCAACCTTTTCAAATTCACCATTATAATTATATACGAAACCTGACTTAAACTCTGAATACAATTCTCTTTTGAATTACAGAGGTATCTCACAGCTCTCATTTAAAAGTAAAAGTTAGGCTATTACAGGGGTTTCAGACAAACTAGCTGATTTGGAAATGGGGAAATAGGAATGAAACTCAAAATCTGGATGCCCAAATTGGGCAAATGGTTCATCTATTTATAGTTTTCCCCAGGTCTAGCTCTGATGCATATCGACCAATCAGAAGTGCTCAGATCTGTATCAACCAATGGTAGTCGAGCACAAGGATCCAGATCTGTTCTGGCCAATCAGAATTGCTCGATCTGGTTCAGCCAATCAGGCGACATAAGCATCAATTCTGTTATGCAATTTGAAAATCTGTTAGAGCTTCTAGAAGTTCCCGCCAAGTGATTTCATCTTCGGGTGCTCACATGGGGTGGAATATGCCTTCGCTTCATGCTTAGAATCTTCTGGAATGTCCCTAGGTTTTTAAATGCATTGGGACACGTGAAAAAGATTACTGAATTACCCTTGCAAAAGCTAGGAATCTCCAGAATACCATTTCGCATAGTTTAGGAAACTTTTCGCAAGGTACTGTGACTCCTGAAGCTCTTTTCGCAAAGTTCAGGTTCTGTTCGCAAGGAGTTCTCTTCTTTTCGAATAGGTCAATCATCCTTTCGAAGAGTTCAGGTGCTCTTCGAAAACTAAGCCTGGAGCTTTTAGTTCTTTTCGCAGAGTTCAGGTTCTTTTCGAAATGTTCAGATTCTTTTCGAAAAGCACTCTGTAGTGCATTTTTCTGTTCGAATTGCTCCACATTTCTTTTCTGGGTTGAGACCAGGTCTTTGCCTCTTCAGTTCAGGCATTTTGACAGCTAGTGAGGTTGTCCCTTCTCTTTCTTCCTTTGGATCGACATGGATTATCATCTTTTTGGCACTTTTAGGCTGCTTTCATGGTTAAGCCTGTCTTTATTGTTAGCTGTAACACAAGCACTTAAAACACTTATTTAGTTCTCTCAAGGGTCTATCAAGGCCTAGGTTAAAGGGTGGAAAATGGTATTTTCTAGTTCTCAACATAACCCATACCCCTGAACCTGAGATTTTCACTACAGAGGCTTATTCATCGTTGATGGGGTCTATTTTTGAAAACGTTGGGCTTGAATCTGTCCCTATACCTGACCCTCCTCATTTCACTCACTTGGCTACTTCTCCCTTTACAGCTATTTCACCCATTGCACCTCCACCATCCACTTTAGTTTTGCCAGCCCCTACTATGCATACTACACCCACACCTGAATCTATTAGCCAAATATATACCTTTCTCCAATCCATCCAAGCCCAACTACAGATCAACACAGATAATCAGTCTGTGACCAATGACCTTCTCCAAACCTTAGCCTCCACATCCCACACAACTACCTTAGCCACTTTACCTGCTGTTGATGACCATGCTACCCAAACAGAACCTGAGGTAGTATTGGTTGACCCACCCACCCTCACCACTACTGCCCATGCTACCCAAACTGAACCTGAGGTAGCTCTTGTTGAGCCCCCTTCACCTCTCCTCACTTTCTCGGATCAAGCCAATCAGACCGACCCTGAAGTCATCCTTCTGGACCCCTCTTCTCCCACTCCCACAGCTAGGATACCTTTCGTCCCCTACCATTCCATTCCCATTCCCAGATTTGCCGCTCTCAAAAGGGCTATGGAAGAGAATCCATATATCTGTCAAGATGTCCTCAAGGGGTTAGCTGATTTGCAAGCTTACATTAGAACCCCTTATGAAAACCAGATTCGGAAATTGGAGTTATTCATGACATTTGAGAGAGGGAAAATGAAGGACCTGCTGGATCAAACTTTTCAGATGGTTAGGAGTGAGCAGCACAAGGTGACCATGTTGCAAGCACAGCTTGAACAGGAAAAACTGAGGACTACTAGACTTGAAAAGTACATTGGCCTCACCAAAAAGATCAAATCAGAGGAATACACTGAGCTGCAAAACACAATCCAGGAGAAGGCTAAATCGAGTTCAGACTCCAATACTGATTCTAGTTCTGACTCTGACAGTGACTCCGGTTCTGATCCCATTGAACCAACTTATGATACAGATTTTGACCCCAGTTATTAGATCAAATTGTACTTATCTGTGTTATGAGTTTGTAATATAAAATTCTGGTTTTTCTTGTGTAATTACTGTGCATTTCTATTCTTTCTTCTTGTCATTACGATTTCTGCTTGATTGTTTCTTTTCTTTGCTTTTTGGACCAGTTGTTATGAAAAATGAGGAAGTTAAAACTTTAAAAAATTAATTTCTAGAGTAATTCTAATACTTTCATGAAGTGTTGATAGACCTTTGAGAGAACTAAATAAGTGTTTTAAGTGCTTATGTTGCAGCTAACAATAAAGACAGGCTTAACCATAAAAGCAGCTTAAAAGTGCCAATAAGATGACAATCCAAAGGAAGAAAGTGAAGAAACAACCTCATCAGCTGTTGAAAGGTCTGAATAGAAGAAGCAAAGACCTGGAAGAGAAGTATGGAACAATTCGAATAGAAAAATGCACTACATAGGCCTTTTCGCAAAGAACCTGTACTTTTCGCAAAGAACCTGAAACTCTGCGAAAAGGAATAAAACTCCAGGCGTAGCATTCAAAGAGCATCTGAACTGTTCGAAGAGAGGATTGAACTTTGCGAAAAGAAGAAAACACAATTCGAACAGAACCAGAACATTGCGAAAAGAGCTTCAGGAGTCACAACACTTTGCGAAAAGGCCCCTAAGCTGTGCGAAGAGGCATTCTGGAGATTCGTAGCTTTAACAAGGGCAATTCAGTAATCTGTTGCATGCATCCCAATGCATTTTAAAACCTAGGGACATTCCAGAGGGTTCTAAGCATGAAGCGAGGGAATATTCCACCCCACGTTAGCACCTAGAGAGGGAATAACTTGGCGGGAACTTCTAGAAACTCTAACAAACTTTCAAAATGCATAACAGAATTAATGCCTTTTTCACCTGATTGGCTGAACCAGATCGAGGAATTCTGATTGGCCAGAACAGATCTGGATCCCCGTGCTCGACTACCATTGGTCAATACAGATCTGAGAACCTCTGATTGGTTGATACATCCCGAAATGGACACAGGGAAAGCTATAAATAGACGAAGCATTTGCCCAATTGGGGCATCCAGATTTTGAGTTTCATTTCTAATCCCCCATTTCCCAGCCAGACAGCTTTTCTGCAATCCTTATAATAGCTACTTTGTACTTGCATTTGAGAGCTGTGAGATACTGCTGTAACTCAAAGGAGAGCTTGCATCCAGGACTGCAAATCCGAGAGCTGTTAAGTCGTGCTCTGTAAATTGTAAACATGAATTTTAAAAGGTTGCTGTAAACTATGCATTCTCCATTGGGCTCATGTCAAGGGTTCCCTCTGATCTCCTCAGTACATTAGACTCCTTTAGATTCATTGTTTTGCATGCAATTTCCCTTGATTCATTAATCCTGTGAGAATTAGTGTTTGTAACCTAGTCTCTTACAGCATTTGTAGTGATGTTTCTTGTTTTGAATTGAGGATTTGGATTAAAGACTATTGGATGGTTTGTGGCCATTAAAGTGGACAGACCATAGCCATAAGTGTAAGCCTAATCCTTGAATTAGATTTATCTCTCTTAACATAGCATGCTTGTAGCAGGATAAGATTGAATCACCTATGTTGAGTCTGATTATTCTCATTAGATTTCAAAGACCAAATCAGATTTAGATATTACTTCTCCATCTTTGTTTCAATCATTCCCCCAACTCGGATCTGGATCATTTAGTTTAAATTTTTCTTTGTTTTTATTTAGTTAAACGTGACAAATTCAAACCTCTCATCTTATCAGTTTTCTAGATAGGATAGAAGCCGATCGTAGCTCGAGATCTGGAGGTTTATCTTACATTTTAGAAAATTCTCGTGGATGATCTTTTACTCACTTACTTTTAAAACTTGCTACAATTGGCCTGATCTTGCGAGCTAATTCTCTTCTAAGCTGCTAATATTTCTTTATTTTTTTTATATAGTCTAGAAACGTAATTTAGCTATAAACTGCATTTTCAAAACACACATAAATCAAGCACACTAAGAAGCAACAACAAATTTTTTGCGCTTCTTGAAATTTGTTCTAAAATAGAGTAGACCTAAGTTTTACCTTTATTTTTTTATATCATTACTAAACTATTCTATTGTTTAAACATGCGATTATTCATGTCCAATTTTTTGAAGAAGGGAAACTACTTAAAAGAAATTCAAGGTTTCTTTGTGAATAATCAGATTTTTTTTACGAGTTGTATGTTTGGTAGGAGGACTCTCATACGAGATTGTCCCCGAATTTAGAAGTTGAAAGGCTACTCTGAACCAAACAAACAACACGAGTACTACTATGGGTGAAGAACCTCGACTTTTGAGGGATTACTTTGCACCTGGTGCTTATAACTCTCCCTTTTGCATTCAATTTCCTACTGTTGAAGGAAATTATGAGATCAAGTCATCAACTATCCAAATGCTTCCTTCCTTCCATGGGTTGAGTAAGGAAGACCCATACAAACATGGGGATGAATTCTTGGTTGTTTGCACCACATTCAACATAGCTGGACTTAGTCCAGAAGCAACCAAGCTTAGGCTCTTTCCTTTTTCATTAAAGGATAAAGCTAGAGCATGGTTATCCATGTTAGCACCAAACAGTATCACTTCTTGGAATGATTTGCAGTGTCAATTTTTAGCCAAATATTTCCCAATGTCTAAAACAAGCCAATTGAGACAAAGTATCATTTCATTCTCCCAAAACTCAACTGAAACTTTCCATGAAGCATGGGAAAGATTTAAGGAACTTTTAAGGCAATGTCCTCATCATCAAATTCCTAGATGGCAGCTAGTTCAAAGCTTCTATCAAGGAATTGATCAAAAAGGCAAAAATATGGTGGATGCCTCCTGTGGAGGCACTTACTTGCAAAAAATAGTTGAAGAGGTTTGGGACTTATTTGAAGTGATTGGTGAAAACTCAACTCAGCAGGAATCTCTGTCAAGAGAAATTGAAAATCCTGCTAGGTTGAACAATCACCAACCCACAAAAGGAAAGATCTATGAGGTGAATGAGTTGGAAAGAGAGATGGACAATCTAACCACAAAGTTTGATAGATTGATAGACTCACTTAAAAATCCAAATGTTTCAAGAGTAGAGGAGGCATGTCTGATATGCCAGTCCCCTACTCATTCAATTGACCAATGTCCCCATCACAGTTCCTAGATTTAATGGTGGAACAAGCTCATCTGCTAATCATTTGGACGATGATCAAATGAATATCCATGGAGAGCACACCCAACTTGAGGTGGAACCAAGGGAATTACCCATCCCAATAACAGCAACAACCAAAGAATCAAATGCCTTTCAAAACTGCACAGCCTTATCAGCAGAATTTTTATGTCAAACCAAACTTTCAGCAACCCATTCCACAACAACACTGCGCAACATGCGCCCCGATTCAAACCCCTCCAGGTCCCTTTCTTTTGAAGATCAAGTCCTAAATTTACTTCAGAATTTAGGATCTTTAACTCAGACTGTGAACTTTCCCAACCAGAGCATAAAGTAGATTGAAGAAACATTGGGACAGCTTTCAAATACCTTGGCAAAGAGAGGAAGGAAAGTTACCCAACCTTTGAACAATCCCAAAGGATGCAGTTCATGGTTGGAGAAGCTTCTAATTTACATGAAGAAGTAAAAAATGTCACCACTTTGAGAAGTGAAAGAATTATAACTAACAAAGTGGGTACTGAAGAAGAAAAAAATGAGAAAAATGATAAAAATATGCAACAAGAGCAACATAATGATAGCAGTGGGGTTCTTGATGTACCTCGAAAAAACCAAAAAATGAAAAACAAAAATTTAAAAATTTGAAAATACTTCTAAAGTCAGATGAAAGATTAGTTCCTCATTTACCATTTCCTCATGCAATGAAATCAGATCCCTTTGATAAAGGGAACACAAAAATAGATGACATGATGGAGACTTTCAAGCAAGTCAAGATAAATTTACCTTTGCTTGTGGCAATCAAACAAATTCCAGCATATGCAAAATTTTTGAAAGATGTTTGCACTCACAAAAGACAGTCTAGGATACAGTTGTCCAAGAAGGTCTTTCTTTGTGGAAAGAATTAACCAGTGTTATCCATTGCTACACCTCCTAAACTTCAAGATCTGGAATCCCCACAATCCCTTGCATTATTGGGGAACACACCATTGAAAAGGCTTTATTAGATCTGGGTGCTATTGTCAACCTACTTCCATATTCTGTATATGAGAAACTAGGTTTGTGAGAATTAAAACCCACTCATGTGCTGTTACAACTAGCGCATGATCACGAAAGAAAGCCGGATGATTGAAGATGTATTGGTGGGAGTAGATAAATTCTTCTATCCTGATTTTCTAGTTTTGGATATGGAACCAACCAAAAGCAAAACTTCCATCCACTGTCATTTTGGGAAGACCATTCACAGCTACTGACAAATGCTTGCATTCAATGCAGGTCCGGTATTATGGAAATCTCATTTGGAAACATGAAGGTAAAATTAAATGTTTATAATGCAGTCACACAGCCTCAATTCAGCTCTGAAGAATGTTTTCATGTTGATCTATTGAATGAACTTGTGGAAGAGACTTTACAACAATTACTGCAGGGTGAAGACTTCACCACAGATGTTAAAGATGCTTGGGGATATGCTGAAAAAGAAGCAAGTTGTATCTCAAATTCTGAGGAAATAAATGTTGTGCAAGGAACTCTTAGTCAATCAGCAAGTTTCTCTTCTTGGAAACCTGCTACTCTCCCCCTTCCACAAACGTCTAAGGTACCTTTGTTACCTTCTTTTCTCAGCCCACCTGATTTAGAACTAAAGCAGCTGCCATAAAATTTAAAGTATGTGTTCTTAGGTAATCATAAATCATTGCCTGCCATTATTTCTTCCTCTCTCACAAAGGAGCAAGAGGAAGAGCTGTTGATAGTCTTGAAAGAACATAAAAGGGCAATTGGCTGGACTATTGATTTAGGAGGAATCACCCAAATTGCTTGCATGCACAAAATTCACTTGGAAGAAGATGCAAAGCCTTCTAGGGAAATGCAAAGGAGGTTGAACCCTCATATGCAAGAAGTGGTCATGAAAGAGGTTGTTAAGTTGTTGGATGCAGGGGTCATTTACCCCATTTGATTCGACTTGGGTGGCACCTACGGTGGTACCTAAGAAATCTGGAAATCACTGTAACCTCGATTCTCGGTGAGCTTATGTCAACGGACAAACAAGCTGGATGGAGAGTCTATTGATTACGTAAAATTAAATGCAATGACCGTAAAAGACCATTTCCCCCCATTCATTGATCGGATCTTAGATAAGCTAGCGAAAAAGCTTATTACTATTTTCTTGATGGTTACTCGTTACAACTTGATTCCTGTGTACCCACAAGATCGTGAAAGATCACATTCACTTGCCCTTTTGGCACTTTTGCCTATAGGAGAATGCCTTTTGGTCTTTGTAATGCTCCTGCTACCTTCCAAAGATGCATGTATGCCATTTTTTCTGATATAATTGACCAATTTATGGAGATTTTTATGGATGATTTTTCAATCTATGGCGACAGTTTTTCCTAGTGTTTACACCATCTCAAATTGGTACTACAAAGATGTGAAGAAACCAATCTGGTTTTGAGCTGGGAAAAGAGCCATTTCATGGTCACCCAGGGCATTGTCCTTGGCCATGTTGTTTCCCACAAGGGCATTGAGGTGGACAAAGCAAAAATTGAGTTAATTGGACATTTACCACCTCCCAAAAGCTTAAACAAATCGAAGTTTCCTAGGACATCTTTGGATTTCTAAGGTTCATCAAGGACTTGATAAAATAACCAAACCTCTTTGTCATTTCTTTGTGCCAACGTCCCTTTTGTTTTCAATAATGAATGCATGAAGGTGTTTGAATTCCTAAAGAACTGTTTGATTTCAGCCCCAATATTGCAGTCTCTAGATTATTCATTACCTTTTGAACTGATGTGTGATGCATCAGATTATGCTTTGGGAGTTGTCCTTGGACAGAGAAAAGATAAGCTGCCTCATGTCATAGCTTATGCCAGTAGATCAATGATTGATGCACAGCTCAATTACACAACAACTGAGAAGGAGCTGCTGGCAATTGTTTTTGCTTTAGAGAAATTTAGGTCATATGTTTTGGGTTCACAAATAATGGTGTTCACTGACCACTCTGCTTTGAAATACCTTCTGTCTAAGAAGGACACTAAACCAAGATTAATCAGGTGGATTCTCCTATTACAGGAATTTGATCTACAGATTAAAGATAAAAAGGGGGTGGAAAATGTGGTGGCTGATCACCTCTCTAGAATTTTAACTGCTGATATTGATAGGCTGCCTATCAATGAATCTTTCCTTGATGAGCAACTTTTTTCCATTAGTATACACACTCCTTGGTTTGCAAACATAGTCAACTTTTTGGCTACTGGAAGAATTCCTCAACATTGGAATAAAATGGATAAAGATCTTTTCTTCGCAAAGGTTAAACACTTCATCTGGGAAGATCCTCATCTATTCAAGAGTTGTGCATACCAAATAATAAGAAAATGTGTCCCTGACCAAGAATTTCATAGAATACTTTCTATGTGTCATGAACAGGCCTGTGGAGGTCCTTTTAGTGGGAACAAAACTGCTGCAAAAGTTTTGCAGTGTGGATTTTATTGGCCTACACTTTTTAAGGATGCCCTGCAGCATTGTAAGTCCTGCCAAAACTGTCAGAAATTAGGCAGCATTTCCAAGAGAAACTCAATGCCTTTACAACCTATTTTGGTAGTTGAGTTGTTTGATGTGTGGGGGATAGACTTCATGGGTCCTTTTCCTCCTTCCAATGGGAATAATTTCATTTTAGTAGCTGTGGATTATGTATCCAAATGGATTGAAGCCACAGCTATTAAAACAAATGATCACAAAGTGGGTCTAAAATTTCTTAAGGATCACATTTTTTCCAGGTTTGGGTTTCCCAGAGCCATTATCAGTGATGGGGGAAGCCATTTTTGTAATAGACATTTTGAAACTTTGTTGAAGAAATACTCTGTGACTCATAGAGTAGCCACTCCATATCATCCACAAACCAGTGGACAAGTGGAGATTTCCAATAGAGAAATCAAACATATTTTGGAAAAGACTGTGAAGAAGGACAGAAAGGATTGGTCCTTTAAGCTGAATGATGCATTGTGGGCATATAGGACAGCCTATAAAACCCCAATTGGTATGTCCCCATTTAGGTTGGTCTATGGCAAAGCATGCCATTTACCAGTAGAGTTAGAATATAAAGCTTTTTGGGCCATTAAAACATTGAACATGGATCTAACTACTGCTGGTAATCACAGGAAACTGCAACTTGCTGAGTTAGAAGAACTGCGAATGGATGCATACACAAATTCAAGATTGTATAAAGAGAAAGTCAAAACTTTTCATGATAAAAATTTATTGAGAAAAGAGTTCACAGCTGGTTCTAAGGTATGGTTATTTAACTCAAAGCTCAAGTTTTTCCCAGGAAAACTGAGATCCAGATGGGAAGGGCCATACACTGTCATTCAGGCAGCCCCTTCGGGAGCTGTTGACATCCTTGATCCAAGTAATGGAAGAATCATAAAGGTAAATGGTCAGAGGCTAAAACCATGCATTGAAAATACCCAGGAGCCTGTGCTGCCCATCTATCATCATGAATCTCCAAAAATCTGATGGTAGAAAACTGTACATTATGTTTGTATATCATAGTTTTTGCTTATTTTCTCTGTTTCTGCTTTTATCTCTTTTCGCATAGTTTAAACATGCTCAAAGTTAAGTCGCAAAGTAATAATTCTCTTTTCGCAAAGTCCAATTTACTTTTCGAATAGACTCTGGATCTGTGAGGAACTGCTCGAAAGCAAGAATTTGCTTTTCGAATAGTTGGTGCTGAAGCCATTTTCTTTTCGAAAAGATAGTTCTGAAGCTAATTCCTTTGCGAAATAATGTTTCTGAAGTTGTTAACTCGTCGAATGGTACTGATGCCATTCACAATTGTAAAAAGGTCTCTTTTGGAACTTTTCGAAAACTTAAAGGCACTTTGCGATATTAACTTTGAGTATATTTAAACCCTTTCGACGGTGGGGTTTCATTTCAAACTCTCTCTGCAGAGCGACTCTTTCCACTGAAACCCTACTTCGTTCTTTCCTTGCACGATTTAAGAAGCTTACTACACTTTTGTCTCTGTTGTTCGATCATTTGCGTTTACAAAGAAGGATTGCAGCTTTTAATCTGGGGGATTTCTGCAAGCAAACAACTCGTTCAAACATAAACCCTAGATCTCGGTATTTCTCTGCCCATTCTCTCTGGTTAGCATTTAGTAATTTGATTCTGTGTCAGCATCTATTTTGGGCATTTTTATACATCAATCTAGAATGGGAAAAGCAGAGAAATCATTGGCTGCTATGTTCCCCAAATCCTCTGCTAAGAAAGTGAGCAAATCGACCCCAAAAGCAAAAGGAAAAGCCAAAACTTTAGCTAAACGGAAACTATCTATGGATAAAGCAGATAGGGTGGAGAAAGGAAAGAAAATTAGACATGAGGAACCCATCCCTGCTGCTACTAGCCCTGAGCCTGAGCTTCCTCCTCTGCCCATTCATTTGGTCTTACCTAACCCCTTCATTGAAGCTCAGAAACTAATACCTGAGCTGATGGTGGACGAAACTTTTTTCGTCACCAAACCAGATTGCTTACCATCCTTAAGATACATTAGAGAGGCTTCACTAAGCAATATCCTTACCCCCTTGCCAGAGAAAATTTACCCAAGAATGGTGAAGTTATGGTACCAAAACCTAATCAAGGTCACTGAAAGAGATGTTGATGTCCCTACCCTAGTCATTTTCATTGATGATTGCGATCTTCTTTGTGACATTTGAAGACATAGGGAATGCTTTAGGATACCATTCCAATTTGATCCCTTGGTCCTTTGGCTGCTCGAAAGCTTGACCTCCTTTAGAGAGATGGTTGCACATTTAACCCGGTATTGTGGGCCAGGCGGTCCATCATGAGAAGAGACCTTGCCCCCAATTTCTATTAATGGATTCCATTTTAAGGGAAGCTTCTATGTCATGAGCACGACCAGAGGAGAACACCAATTTTAGAGGCCCTCTTTCATTTCTCCAAGGGGCAGTTTTTCAATGCCCCTATGCTAATTTTCGAAGCCATGGCTGACATTAGTGCCAAGTTGAAAAAGGAGCAGAAGCTAGCTGGCCTACCATTTGGCAGATTAATCACAGCCCTCCTCAGAGCCAAATTTGACATTGAAAGTGAGGAGCCATTTGAAATCATTACCCCTCACAATTTTGGGAAAAAGGCTTGGACTACAAGCCAGGCTATGCTAAGAAGGATGAGAGAGGCAGGTGAACTCACACATGCCCTATGCACTTTTGAACTGTGTGAGTGAACCTATCCTATGACTATGAGTGAGCAGATCCCATCCCTCTGAGATGAGCACTGAACCCATCCACGCAACTAAAGAGAGACTGAGCTCCCTTCAATTTTGCCAGATCCAATTTTGTCAAAATCAACTTTGCCAGATCCAGTTTTGCCAACTCCTGTGGTGACCAGCTCTTTAGCTGCACCACTTCTTGAACCAACTCTGCCTGTCCCTGTGGTGACCAGCTCCTTATTGCACCATTGTTGATAAAAATCCCCTTCCTTTGGTGACCAGCTCTTCAGCTGCACCTACTCTAGAGGACGTTGGCCTTGCACCCTACTCCCCTACTCCAACCCCTGACATTTCACCTATCCCAGCTGTCCCATCTCCCACACCCTCCATCATTCCAATTGTGGATTCACCCTCTACACCAACCACTCCAACCATTCTCACACCACCAATTTCGCCCTCCAATGCCCAGGTTTTAGAGGAGTTAGCTACAGATTTTATTGCCCCATCTCCCTGCACTCCTCTGCTCCAAAGCCCCTCACCTTCCCCTACTCATTCAGCCCACACACCTGAGGTCTCCCATACACCTGAACCTGCGCCCTTCACTACAGAGGCCTACTCTTCCTTAATGGGTTCTATTTTGTAATCCATGGAACTTGAACCTACCCGTATACCTGCTCCTCATCACTTCACTCACTTCCCTACCTCTCCCTTTACAGCCATTGCCCCTCCACCCTCCACATCAGTTGTCCCAGTCCATGCCATGCCCACCTCTCCCACTCCTGCATCCATTTCCCAAATTCTTACCTACCTCCAATCCATCCAAGCCCAACTCCAAATCAACACACAGACAACCGATGCAGAACCAATGAACTGCTCCAAACCTTAGCTTCCACATCCCAAACCACCACCATTACTCCTGTACCTATTGTTGGCTCCCAAGCCACCCACACTGACCCAGAGATATTATTTGTTGATCTGACCACCCCCACCACTACTGCCCATGCAACACAAACTGAACAAGTCCCTTGGTTGCACCTCCACCACTCCCCATTTTCTCCGAAAGCAAGCCACTCAGAGCATGAGACCGCACAACCTTCTAGACACTTCTTCCCCCCTCCACATTGGTCCCCTACCATCACATTCCCCTCCCCCGATACGCCACCCTCATCAAAGCCATGGAAGATAATCCCTATATCCGCAGAGATGTTCAAAAGGGGCTAGCTGATTTACAAGCTTACATCCATACCCCTTATGAAAACTAGATTCGAAAGTTGGAGATCTTCATGAAATTTGAAAGAGAGAAAATGAAGGACCTGCTGGGTCAAACATTTCAGCTGGTGAGGACTGAGCAACACAAGGTGTCCATGTTGTAAGCCCAACTTGACCAAGAAAAATTGAAGACCACTAGCCTTAGCAAATACCTTGGCCTCACCAAAAAGATCAAATCTGAGGAGTATACTGAGCTACAACACACCATTCCGGAGAAAGCTCAATCAAGTTCGGACTCCAACACTAACTCTAGCTCTGATTCTGACAGTGACTCCAGTTCGGAGCCACTTGAACCAACCTATGATACAGATTTTGACCCCAGTTATTAGCTCTCATTGTACTTTTTGTGTTATAAAGTTGTAACAGAAAATTATGTTTTGTGTATACTCTGCATTTACTACGTCTTCTTGCCATCATTACTTTTGTTGTTTTTCTTTCGTGCATATATTTTCCTCTGTTTTGGACCGCAGTGGACCTCACCCTTTGGTTTGGGGGTGACGAAATAGCAATAATCAATAAAGGAGTTAACATCAAGATGCTTTTGGATCGAATTTTTTTTTATATATATTTTTCCCACCTGTTGTTTTGAAATATATTAAAAAGTTAAAAAAAAAAAAACTCTTTAAAATTACTTTCCTGTGTAATTCTAAAAGACTTTCATGAAGTAAATGTCAGGAAATTTCCAAAAGAAAATTGATGTTTTAGTAAACCTAAAATGAAGGAAAACAGTGAAGATATACCTCAAGAAGTTGATATAAAACCACACCCAGTGAGGTTTGGGCCTGAAATGTATTCTTTGGAGGTATGCTTTGGCAATCTTTTCTGCTTTTGGGACTATGTGAATCTGCTTACTTACACTAGAAGTTACACATATCCAAATCGAAATAATTTGATAGCACTCATGATATTAAAGACATGATGTAAGGCCTCCTTTTGAACAGTTTGAACCTTACAAAGCCCCACCTTTTGAAACTGCCCTTGATACCCACCATTTGAGCTAAATAAATCTAAGATTCCTTTGAAATCTCCCCCAATAAACCTTATCAACCTCATTTAGCCTAACCCTACCCCGAGAAGGCAAAAGATAAAGGGAAGGAAGCTGAGGAAGGAGAATTGAGTAACAATTTAATAGCAAAAGAAGGGTAAAAGTTGAAGGCAATGATGAAAGCAAGAGAGAATGTGGCATGAAGTCGGTGCTAATTAAAAGAAAAGAAAATATTTGAGCAAAACAAAGAAAGAAGGCATTTTCATTGGAAGTTTGAAAAGAAAGAGAAAAGATGGCCACTTTGGCTCAAAATTCAAAAGAAGAATATGAAACTATCTTTGAAGAAGAGTGGGTTGTATATAACCTCGACCTTGGTGACTTCTCAAATATGAACACCATTCCAACCCTTTTGAGAAATTTCACCCATAAGCCACAATAAAACCCACGTAAAAGTCCTTACTGATCAATGATGGATTGAGCTATCACATGGAGATAAGAATTTGTGTAATCTATGGTGAAAGGAGCAGTGAATTTATAACTAAAAGCAATGCCTATGCTCACCTTACGATCCTATTTGAGGGTAATGCGCTCTTAATTTGTGTGAAATAGTACAACCCTCTCATTTGCTTATTGAGTGAAAATCCTGGTGAGAATTGGGTTTAAAATCAACTGATTAGGGCAACATCGAAGCTGGATTCCTAAATCAAAGGCTAGCTGTTCGTTATTTTTCCTTGAAAATGGCCTCTAACATAAATCGACTGAGTAGTAACAAGAATTACTACAGAATTTTAGTTTTAAACTGATATCTTTCTTGAAAAACCTTCTTACAAAATAACTGATGCAGGTGTGAATAATCAATTGAGGAAAGTGGTCGTAATGTGAACGATCTTAACTAACTTATTGAAGAAGTTTGTGGGTACCTTCACTGAAAATCCTCAGGAGACTTCACTCCTCCACTAGGGATCACCTAGGGGTTTAAAAGGCTTGTTGCATATGCTAAATGCAACTGTGCTCCCTACAAAAGTGGCCCTTTACTTTGTTTTTTTTTTTATTTTGTCTTTGCTCAGGGACTAGCAAAGCTTAGGTGGGGTGTGTCAAGTGAAAATACCATTTTCACCCTAAAAGTCTTGATAGACCTTTGAGAGAACTAAATAAGTGTTTTAAGTGCTTATGTTGCACTAACAATAAAGACAAAGCTTAACCATAAAAGCGACTTAAAAGTGCCAATAAGATGACAATCCATGTCAATCCAAAGGAAGAAAGTGAAGAAACAACCTCATCAATTTGTTGAAAGGTCGAATAGAAGAAGCAAAGACACTGGAAGAGAAGTATGCAACAATTGAATAGAAAAATGCACTCTGAGGCCTTTTTCAAGAAGAACTCCTTTTCGCAAAGAACATGAAACTCTGCGAAAAGGAATAAAACTCCAGGCGTAGCATTCGGAGAGCATTTGAACTGTTCGAAGAGAGGGTTGGACTTTGCGCAAAGGAGAAAACACAATTCGAACAGAACCAGAACATTGCGAAAAGAGCTTCAGGAGTCACAACACTTTGCGAAAAGGCCCCTATGCTGTGCGAAGAGGCATTCTGGAGATTCGCAGCTTTAACAAGGGCAATTCAGTAATCTGTTGCACGCGTCCTAATGCATTTTAAAACCTAGGGACATTCTAGAGGGTTCTAAGCATGAAGCGAAGGAATATTCCACCCCACGTGAGCACCTAGAGAGGGAATAACTTGGCGGGAACTTCTAGAAACTCTAACAAACTTTCAAAATGCATAATAGAAATTGATGCCTTTTCACCGATTGGTGAACCGGATCGAGAATTCTGATTGGCCAGAACAGATCTGGATCCCCGTGCTCGACTACCATTGGTCAATACAAATCTGAGAACCTCTGATTGGTTGATACACATCTGAGCTGGACCTAGGGAAAGTTATAAATAGACGAAGCATTTGCCCAATTGGGGCATCCAGATTTTGAGTTTCATTTCTAATCCCCCATTTCCCAACGACATGCATGCGCAATCCTTGTAATAGCCTACTTTGTACTTGCATTTGAGAGTGAGATATGCTTGTAACTCAAAGGAGAGTTTGCATCCAAGACCGCAAATCCGAGAGCCGTTAAGAGATGAATTTTAAAGGTTCTTGTAAACTATGCATTCTCCATTGGACTCATGTCAAGGGTACCGTCTGATCTCCTCAGTACATTAGACTCCTTTAGATTCATTGTTTTGCATGCAATTTCACTTGATTCATTAATCATGTGAGAATTAGTGTTTGTAACCTAGTCTCTTCTGACATTTGTAGTGATGTTTCTTGTTCTGAATTGAGGATTTGGATTAAAGACTATTGGATGGTTTGTGGCCATTAAAGTGGACAGACCATAGCCATAAGTGTAAGCCTAATCCTTGAATTAGATTTATCTCTCTTACATCTATGCTTGTAGCCAGATGAAGATTGGATCACCTCTGTTGAGCTGCAGTTATTCTCATTAGATTTCAAAGACCAAATCAGATTTAGATATTACTTCTCCATCTTTGTTTCAATCATTCCCCCAACTCGGATCTGGATCATTTAGTTTAAATTTTTCTTTGTTTTTATTTAGTTAAACGTGACAAATTCAAACCTCTCATCTTATCAGTTTTCTAGATAGGATAAGAAGCCAGATCTGGTAGCTCAGATCTGGAGGTTTATCTTACATTTTAGACAAATTCTCTGTGGACGATCTTTCACTCACTTACTTTTAAAACTTGCTACAATTGGCCCTGATCTTGCATGCTAATTCTCTTCTAACTGTGCTGATATTTCTTTATTTTTTTTATATAGTCTAGAGCCACTGTAATTTAGCAGCTATAAATCTATTTTCAAAACACACATAAATCAAGCACACTAAGAAGCAACAACACCTTCACTGAAAACTCTCAGGAGACTTCACTCCTCCACTAGGGATCACCTAGGGGTTTAAAAGGCTTGTTGTATATGCTAAATGCAACTGTGTTCCCTACAAAAGTGGCTTTTTATTCTGTTTTTAATTTTGACTTTGCTAAGGGACTAGCAAAGCTTAGGTTTGGGGGTGTGTTGAGAACTAGAAAATACCATTTTCCACCCTTTAACCTGGGCCTTGATAGACCCTTAAGAGAACTAAATAAGTGTTTTAAGTGCTTGTGTTACAGCTAACAATAAAGACAAGCTTAACCATGAAAGCAGCCTAAAAGTGCCAAAAAGATGATAATCCATGTCGATCCCAAGGAAGAAAGAGAAGGGACAACCTCACTAGATGTCAAAATGCCTAAACTAAAGAGGCAAAGACCTGGTCTCAACCCAGAAAAGAAATGTGGAGCAATTCGAACAGAAAAATGCACTACAGAGTGCTTTTCGAAAATAATTTGAACATTTCGAAAAGAACCAGAACTCTGTGAAAAGAACTAAAAGCTCCAGGCTTAGTTTTCGAAGAGCACCTGAACTCTTTGAAAGAATGATTGACCTTTTCGAAAAGAAGAGAACTCCTTGCGAACAGAACCTGAACTTTGTGAAAAGAGCTTCAAGAGTCATAGTACCTTGCGAAAAGTTCCCTAAACTATGCGAAATGGTATTCTGGAGATTCCTAGCTTTTGCAAGGGTAATTTAGTAATCTTTTTCACGTGTCTCAATGCATTTAAAAACCTAGGGACATTCCAGAAGATTCTAAGCACGAAGCGAAGGCATATTCCACCCCATGTCAGCACCCGAAGATGAAATCACTTAGCGGAAACTTCTAGAAGCTCTAACAGATTTTCAAATTGCATAATAGAATTGATGCTTATGTCGCCTGATTGGCTGAACCAGATCGAGCAATTCTAATTGGCCAGAACAGATCTGGATCCTTGTGCTCGACTACCATTGGTTGATACAGTTCTGAGCACTTCTGATTGGTCGATACGCATCTGAGCTAGACCTGAGGAAAACTATAAATAGATAAACCATTTACCCAATTTGGGCATCCAGATTTTGAGTTCCATTCCTATTCCCCCATTTCCAGATCACTACCGTCTAAACCTGTAATAGCATAACTTTTACTTGCAATTGAGAGCAGTGAGATATCTACGTAATTCAAAAGAGGATTGTATTCAAGACTACAAATCAGAGCTTTGCGTGTGCTTTGTAATTGTAAATGTGGATTTGAAAAGGTTGCTGTAAACCGTACGTTCTCAATTGGATTCGTGTTAAGGGTTCCCTCTGATCTCCTTATTGCACTGGAGTCCTTTAGATTTATTGTTTTTCATGCAATTTCCCTTGATTCATTAACCCTGTGGGAATTAGTGTTTGTAACCTAATCTCTCACAGCATTTGTAGTGATATTTCTTGTTCTGAATTAAGAGTTTAGATTAAAGACTATTGGATGGTCTGTGGCCATTGAAGTGGACAGACCATAACCATAAGCCTAAATTTAATCCTTGAGTTAGATTTATTTCTCTTGCATCTGTGCTTGTAGCCAGATGAAGATTTGATCATCTCTCATTTGACCTGCAATCATTCTCATTGTGTTTCAAGGACCAAATCAAAGTTAGATATTATTTCTCCATTTTTATAAATTTACATCAAAATTCCCCCAACTCAGATCTGGATCATTTAGTTTAACTTTTACTTTTATCATTTAGTTAATGTGACAAATTCATCCTCCCATCTTATGTGCTCTGTAGATAGGATAAGAGGCCAGATCTAGTAGCTCAGATCTGGAGGTTTATCTTGTATTTTAAACAAATTCTCTGTGGACGATATTTTACTCGCTTACATTTAAAACTTGCTACAATTGGCCCTGATCTTGCAGGCTAATTCACTTCTCTCTGTGCTGATATTTCTTTATTCTTTTTCCCAGATTCAGTATAACTTAGCATTTGCAAACCTATTTTCAAAAACACAAATAAATCATGCACACTCAGAACACCAACATGAGTTAGTGGATCTGGGCTAACCTGATGCAGCCATCTATCTCGAGCCAGAGCGTGCACTGATGCTGGCCCGCATTTCTCTGTTGTTCCTCTTGGGCAAGACTCTCCTTTCAAATACCAGCGGAGGGCGGGTCTCATTGTCCCTTCTCAATCTTATGGTGAACTAGGATACTGTACATCAGTTTAATTGGGGAGGTGTTGGTTAAGCGGTGCTCATGTCTAGCTTGGTGCGAGCCGTTCTTAGGGATTCCAGCTCCGTTGTGGGCTTCTGGCCCGCACTTGAGGTATTTTATCCTTTGGTCTCAATTCGTTCCCCCCCTTTTTTTTTTAGCATATCTATTTTTATCTGCTTGCTTTCTCAGGTATGGGGGTATCTGCATTTCCAACCTGGTTGCCCTCTGCTTCTCTCGGAGGTTCCCACGTTCTCCCTTATGAGCAATTGGCACACGAATCACCGTCGGGATGTGGGTATGAAGCACCTGGAGTTAGGGCTGCGCTCTCAGTTTGATCTGTTGATCCCTGAACAGGTATAACAATTTCTCTCTTCGCAAATTTGATAGCTCTTATATGTTGTGGGTTCTGACCAAATGTATGAATCCCTCCTCCTTTTTGTTGAGCAGGTCATCCTTGATCCCTGCGTCGGATCCCCCTTCTAGAACCTGGCTGCAGTGGGCCCTTCTCACCTTTTGTTAGATCGATGCATTTTTTTCTTCTATGGGTCCTGGGCTAGGGCCTATTATTTAGGAGAGAGGGTGGTTCATCAATATCGACCTCTCTTTGCTGTGCCCCAAGCTCCTCTAGCTGATGTATTGGATCCCAAAGGTTCTACCGAAATGCTCACTACTTGCTTTCTCCACCACGGGGTCCCCATTGATGACCTTCTCTTTCCTAGGGGATATCAGATGTGGTATGAGTCTCTGCCCTATCATTCTCTGCTGCCCCGATTCGTGCCTGGCGCCAACTTTTTGGCTTTTGGCAGTCTGCGATCTCAGGTAATGTCCTATCCTCTTTCTATTAGCAGCCTTCCATATGATTACCTTAATTGCCCTGCTATTTGAGCAAATATTGTTTCTCTCTGTAGTTTGGGTAGGATGATGATTCAGATGAGGGGGATGAGGCAGCTGTTCCTGATGAGGCTACCGGTGCAGGACCTTCCGACCCTTCCGGTGCTGGCGCTTCTGGCGGTTCACCTACTGAGGTCCAGGAGACTTTTAAGCGCTTGGATGATGGCTTTCTGTCGCGTATGTGTGTCGATGTGGCTGAGAAGGCACGCATATCTGCTGAAGCTATCCGGATTCCACCCCCTGAGCTGATCCCTGGGGTAATCTCTCCCTTGTTACCTTGCTCTTCCATTTTCTTGGATCATGCCGATGGCCTATGTAACTGACACCTCTCTCTTTATCTTTTTGCTGTAGGATTATGAGTCGACCTTAAACCAAGCTGAATATTACCGCAACATTGTCGGTCTTAGGGAGGTTGAGGTGGTGAGTGAATATTGACCGTATCTAGTCATCCTCATATTTACTTTCTGCTTGTTTTCCTAACTGATGGCCCTTCGTGTGCTTATGCAACGTGCTCGTGAAAAGGAGTCGCGCTCTCTGCTTGGCCGCATCTCTCAGGTGTGGACTTAGGTGGGGGAGACCAGTACCTTTCAAAGCGCGACCCGATGCCGGAAGAAGTCAAAGGGGGCTGCCCAGAATTAGTTCATTTTTTGAAATTTTGAAACAGTGAAACAGTTTAGATTTTGAAATATTGGGGAATATGTAATAATTTTATTTTGATTTTTTTTTGGATGGTCTCACAACTTTTATGGTTTATATGAATGCTCTGTTTGCTTATCTATCTGCCTTTATGTTTTTTTTTTTTTTGGCATGAAGCGCGCCAGAGCCCCTCCAATGACGGGGGTGAGTTTGCGTGTGATTACCTGCATATGGCCCATGGGCGCCACGTCATCCGAGGGTTTCCCGTGGGTGCGTGAGCGTGCCCACCTGTGGGCTGCCCCGAGATAAAAAAGTAGGCTAAGCGAAATCCGTACCTCTCTTGGAAAGTGGAAAAGAAATGGGCTAACGCTAGGGGAGCCACACTTCCCTGCCCTCATTAACTGGGCGTATATATTATATACGCCTGGCAAAAATTTTGAAATTTTGCCTTGGCGTATATACTATATACACCTGGCAAAAACATCTGCCATGTTGCCCTGGCGTATATGATATATACGCCTGGCTAAAAATTTTAGAATTTTGCCTTGGCGTATATATTATACGCCTCATATAACTGGGCTCTACGGGTTCCTTAAAATCCGCACCCAGCCCTCCTTGCCTCACTAGTCACCCGGGCTTTGCCTTTTTGCCCTCCTTTTTCTTTCTTTTCTCTTTCTTTCCCTTTTTCTTAACAAGCGGGTCCATCACCCTACATTGACTGAGCTTTATATAGAACATCTTTGTACGTCTATAGACCCGCTTCCCAGCCCAAATTTTCATACGGGGGATGGGGTTAGTGTACTTCCCTGTTTGGACTCGGGGCCCAGTGTTTTGCAAAAGTGGTGCGCTATCTTGGCGAGGGCGAGCTCGCTGTTCTGGATCGCCTCAGGTTATCCTGCCTATCCTCTCTCCTTGCTGTTCCTTTGTTGCCCAACCTCCTACAGGCGGCTTTGCGTCATGGGACCATAGGGCTCATGTCTTCAAATTCGAGTCCAGGGAGCTCACCCCAACCTTGGAGGAGCTAGCTGCTATTACCGGCTTGAGGATGCATCGAGGGCTTTCCAAAGTGGTGCCTAAACTGGGGTATGCAAAGGCAGTCTACGTGATTCTTGGTTTGAAAAAGGGTGGGTATGAGAAGGGCTTCGCCGGCGGGCCCACTAGGTGCTCGGTGAAATTCTTGAGAGAACTTTTTGGCGACTCGAGTCTCTGAAAGTTGCCTATTCGGGATCCTTTTAATGTGAAGGCCTTTGCCCTTTATTTGCTATCGGAAGTTCTCTTATTTACTGGGGGCGAGACATTTTCCCTCGAGTTATGTGATGTTTTGACCGAATTGGAGGGAGGCCGTTCACTGGTGCACCTAGTCTTGGCTGAGATGTATCGGGGCCTGGATGCCTCGGCCTCGGGCCGGGTTGGGATTCTTCACGGGAGTCCACTCCTCATTCAGATTTGGCTAGGAGAGCATTTGGCTATCATGGGGCATGTGCCGAGATTCTGCTTGGTAAGAGGGGATGTGGCTCGGGGCTTTCTGAATCGCTGCTCGAGGCTACCCCATGGGAACATCGAAGAACTGAGCCTATGGCTATCTGATGCCGAGTTGATCTGGCAACTTCCCTAGTTGGACGGCACCTTTTCGATTGTCCGCTCTCAGGATTGTGAGGGTATTACGCTTTTGGGGTTGACTGGTAGTACCTACTATTTCCCGTCTCGGGTGCCTCGTCAATTCGAATATACCCAACACGTGCCGTGCACTGTGAGGCGGCCCTTGTGTTCCCTGATATTCTCTTGGGGTTCTCTCAGTGATCTGGATTGCATAGCAGCCATTTGGGAGACCCGCCAATCGGCGCACATGTGTAGCTTGGTTCAGGGGGCGCCCTCTCTTCTGATTAAGAGGTTTGGCTGGCATCTGAGAGCTTACCTGCCCCTAACCCTGTTTCGATAGATGCGATAGAAACGGGACCCTAGCCATTCAAGGAAACGATGCTCCAGACTAGAATTGAATCTCTTTCTGTAGAGAAGTTGGATTTGACTGAAGCTTTGGGGAAGGAGAGGGTCAGAGCCAAGATGGCGGAGGTGAGAGCTGCTACGGCCGAGAGTGAGGTTCTTCGGTTGACTGGGCTTTTAACTGAGTCTCGAAGTGTAGCTGACGCTTCGCGGAGGCAGCAGAAGAGTCTTCATGGTAGTGGTTGACCGATTGAAATGCCCGTGAGGACTCTCTTCTCACAGAGATCAGTGCCTTAAAGCGTGGTTCCTACCCCTGACCTGTTCCTGCACATACCATAGATCATATACACAGGGGGGGGCTGATGCCCCTTAACAGAGATCTCCTTCCTTTTTTGGGTTGTTTCTTTTTCTTTATTTTATACTTGTACAAAACGCAGAAAGTAGAAAGTGTGTCATGTTGTTATCTTTTTGGGACGGGACACTTCATACGCGATGCTTGTAAGAAAAGAAATGAAATCTGCTATGTTCACATATACATATTTTTTTTTGTGTTTGAATTTTCTTCCATACGTCTCGCAACGTAAGGTTTTTCTAAAATAAATAAATAAAATAAAATAAAATTTTCTACACAGGGTGAGGCTTTTTATGGGAAAGGAAAATCTATTATCTTTTTTAAAATTTTCTCCCTCACAGTGTGAGGCTTTTTATGGGAAAGGAAAATTCATTATCTTTTTTGAAATTTTCTCCCTCACAGTGTGAGGCTTTTTATGGGAAAGGAAAATCCATTATCTTTTTTTAAATTTTCTCCTTCACAGTGTGAGACTTTTTATGGGAAAGAAAAATCCATTATCTTTTTTGAAATTTTCTCCTTTTTGTGATGTCGGAATTTTCAAGGCCAACCGGCAGGTCCTCTTTTTGAGCATGGCGAACCTCGTTGAGGAGTTTTCGGTGCTTCTTTTTAAACGTGGATAGGTCAGCTTCCCTGAGATTGATTGGTTTTCTGGCCTTACCTTTGGTCATGTGTCAGACGACGCGGTAGAGAAGACATACTTGATTAGGATCTGATCTAATTTTAACATGAGCGGCCCAACAAAAGAAGGGAGAAGGGGCTCAAGGGGTCCAGACTAAAATAGGTGAGCCAGAACAAATTCTCTCCTAATCTCTCTTTCTTTGACATTTTTTCTCACAGCGCCCAAGACGGGTTTTCCCTGTTTTTACCCGTAGCACCATTTCGGGTTTTCACTACGTCCATGGGTTCGCTCTCTTACCCCAAGTGCCTTTTCAGGTTTTCACCTGGTCCGCGTGAGTTCGCTGTTTTTACCCGCGGTGCCCTTGCGAGTTTTCACCACGTCCATCTTGCTTTGAACTCAAATTAATTTTCTTTCTTTTTCTTTTTTTCTTTTTTTTTTTTAAAACCAGAAAGCCACGACATAGACAAAGATTCCGTCATAACTGGCTGGATGGGGTTCTGGTGTCGTCTCACGACTCGACTCATGTTGACTTAACAGATATTATGACTGCTTGCGAACCTACAAAGAGGGCTTCCTTCAGGGTGTAGCTTGGCCATGGGTTAGGTTAGGATTTGAAGGTATGCTGGGCTAGAAGGGTTTCCTTGACACGGCTTCAGTTTTCTCAACATACTTTCTTCCTTGGGGGTTTTTACTGTACATGCCCCGTGATTCTTCTATACATATCTTTTGTTATTCTTTTTCCTCCATTTCAGGCAATCTCTTTTTGAGGTTTTGCTTTTTTTTCTTTTTCGATTTTTGTTTTTAGATTTGATAGTAACTTTATACACATGCATCTTTTCTCTCTTTTTTTTTTTGGTATGCGTACATGTATATTTTTTTTGGAGGGAATGGGTTTATTGAAAGAAATGCCCAGGCTCAAATGGGGTAGCAAAGGATATCATCATTTTTAGGGATTTTTTTGGGCTACTGTGCTTGGAATGATGGCCTCTTTTGGGTGGTTCTTAAGTAGTCAAATATTTGTTTCATCAGTACTTACCTTATCGTGATAGACTATGAGTAGAGCCGTCGGACGTATCCAGCGTTGATGGGCTCAGGAAGATGATCTTCGTCCATTGTGGCGAGGTGGATGGCGTATCCCGGCAGCACTTCTCGAATGACATATGGTCCTTCCCATTTCGGCTTAAACTTTCCTCTTAGATCGGCATGGAGGGATGGGAAGATCTTCTTCAGCACAGTGTCTCCTACCTTTAGATCTCGACTGTGGACACGTTTATTGTAAGCGCGTGCGATTCTCCCCTGGTAAACTTGAGTGTGAGACAAGGCTAGGAGTCTCTTCTCGTCCAATAAGTTTAATTGTTCAAAGCGGGATCTCTCTCTCTGCTTCGGGTAAGCCAGATTCTGTGAGGATTCGGAGCGAGGGTACTTCAACCTCCACTGGGAGGACGGCCTCGGTTCCTTACACAAGGGAGAATGGTGTTGCCCCTGTAGCGGTACGGATCAACATTCTATAGGCCTAAAGTGCGAAGGGTAACTGCTCGCTCCAATCTCGATATGTGACGACCATTTTCTCAAGGATGCGGACCAGAGTTTTGTTGGCCGCCTCTACGGCTCCATTCGTTTGAGGCCTATATGGGGATGGTTGATGATGCTTGATCTTGTATTGCTCGCAGAAGTCTCGGATGCGCTTATTCGCGAAATTGGTGCCATTATCAGTGATGATATCTTTGGGTATTCCAAATCGGCACATGATCTTATTTTTGAGAAACTTCTCGACTTGACTGGCCATGATGTTGGCATATGACACCGCTTCTACCCACTTGGTGAAGTATCCAATGGCGACAAGGATGAATCGATGTCCGTTTGATGCTTTCAGATTAATCATTCCGACAACGTCAAGGCCCCAGGTAGCAAATGGCCAAGGAGTGGTCATGCAGTGAAGATCAATGGTAGGAGCGTGTATCAGGCTGGAGTGTTCATGACACTTGTAGCATTTTTTAACATGTTTCCAACAATCTGACTCCATAGTGGTCCAAAAGTATCCCTATCGTAGGATTTTCTTAGCGAGCATGTGACCGCTGACGTGGGCTTCGCATACTCCCTCATGGATTTCCCTCATAATATTGACTGCTTCAGTTTCAATGAGGCACCTGAGTAAGATGTTATTATATGATCGCTTGTAGAGGCATTCTCTGCAAATGACGTAACCTGCCGCTAAACGTTGAATGGTTCGTCGGTCTGTCTTGGATGTACCCTCTGGGAAAGTTAGGGTCTCGAGGAAATTCTTGATATTTGATAACCAAGGTGGCTCATCATCAAGCTTTGTAGGTTCCTCAATCTGGAGGCAGAAGGTTGGCTCATTCCTCTGCTCGATCATGATCGGCTTCATCTCAACACCATAGGGGATTTCAATCATTGACGCCAAAGTTGCTAATGCATTAGCAAAGCAATTCCTTATCCGGGGGACGTATGAGAAAGTCACATCTTGGAAGCAAGCTATTAGATCCTCAAGCTGTTCATGATAGGGGATCAGTTTCTTATCCTTCGTCTTCCAGTCACCATTCGTCTGAGCACCCAAAAATGAGATTACTTGGCGAGCACCCGAAAAACCCAGGGACATTCCAGAAGATTCTAAGCACGAACCAAAGGCATATTTCACCCCATGTGAACACCCGAAAATGAGATTACTTGGCGAGAACTTCTAGAAGCTCTAACTGATTTTTGAATTACATAACAGAATTGATGCTTCTGTCACCTGATTGGCTGAACCAGATCAAGCTGTTCTGATTGGCCAAAACACATCTGGATCCTTGCGCTCGACTCCTATTGGTGGATACACATCTGAGCTAGACTTGGGGAAAACTATAAATAGATAAACCATTTGCCCAATTTTGGTATCCAGATTTTGAGTTTCATTTCTATTCCCCCATTTTCATTTCAAATAGCTTGTCTGAAACTCCTGTAATAGCCTAGCTTTTATTTGTAATTGCGAGCTATGAGATAATTCTGTAATTCAAGAGAGAATTGTGTTCAAGACTACAAATCTGAGAGCTGTTAAGCTGAGCTCTGTAATTGTAATGGTGAATTTGAAAAGGTTGCTGTGAATAGTATGTTCTCAATTGGATTCATGTTAAGGGTTCCCTGTGCTCTCCTGATTGCACTAGACTCCTTTAGATTTACTGTTTTTCAAGCAATTTCCCTTAATTCATTACTCCTGTGAAAATTAGCATTTGTAACCTAACTTTTTCATAGCATTTGTAGTGATATTCTCATTCTGAATTGAGGGTCTAGATTAAAGAATATTGGACGGTCTATGTCCATTAAAGTGGACAGACCATAGCCATAAGCTTAATTCTAATCCTTGACTTAGATTACTTTCTCTTACATCTGTGCTTATAGCCAGATGAAGATTGGATCATATCTCATTTGATCTACGTTTAGTCTCATTTTGCACCAAGTACTAAATCAAAGTTAGATATTATTTCTCCATTTTTATTAATTTACATCAAATCTCCCCAACTCGGATCTGGATCATTTAGTTTAATTTTTACTTTTATCATGTAGTTAATGTGGCAAATTCAACCTCCCATCTTATGTGCTTTATAGATAGGATTAGAGGTCAGATCTGGTAGCTCAAATCTGAAGGTTTATCTTACATTTTAAATCAATTCCCTATGGATGATCTTTTACTCACTTACATTTGAAACTTGCTACAATTGGCCCTGATCTTGCAGGCTAATTAAGTTCTCTCTGTGCTGATATTTTCTTATTCTTTTTAATTTTCCAAATTCAGTACAATTCATCATCTGTAAGTCTATTTTCAAAACACAAATAAATCATGCACATTTAGAACAGCAACACCTTCCTAAGTAGGTACTGAAAGTTTCATCATGCCTTTGCTTCAAACGGGCCAGATCTGACTTCCTTGGCTCTATGTCCATGTTATAGACATATTATTCTTGGAATAAGTGTGTCCGATCTTTCCAAGTTTTTATCATAGATGGTTCTAGGGACGTGAACCATCTCAGTGCTGGGCCCGTTAGACTCTTTTGGAACACTTTGATGAGGATTCGTTCATCTCCGCTGCACTGACACATATCCCCACAGTAAGATTTTAAGTGGGCGATGGGGTTGCTAGTGCCATTATATTTATCGAATAATGGCATCTTGAATTTCTGTGGTAGGGGGACATCCGCGAACAGACACAAGTCTGAAAAGTCTGTTGAATGCAATTCTAGCCCTCCCATCTTCGTCAGCTACTTTTGTATTCTATCTGTTCTCTCAGCTGCTCTGATTCTTTTGAGGCTATAGCTGGGACTGCTTCCCCCTGATTTGGCTCGGCCCTGGGTGTGACGATGATGGGCCTGGGGAGGCCGAAGCTGGCAGCTCCTCCACTGTTGCGAATCTCGTCCTCCTCGTATTGTTTGTCATTGTACTGGTGAGGGGCGAGGTCTGCTATTTTGACCTGGGGGTGATGGGTTGGACGACCTAGTGGGGCCACAAGGCTTGTAGGGGATGGGAGGGAGTGAACGGATTAGTGGTTTGTGGATGAATGATGTGCTGAGCTGGGTGTATATTCTGGGGGTGATGGGGGTTGTGGTTGATATGGCGAGATGTTGTAGGCATGGTTTTGAGGCATGGGGTGGATCGGATTTTCCGTTGGAGGCTGGATGGGGGCGTAAGGGGTATAGGTGAATGAAGGGTACCGATGAAGGGGTAAGGGGTTTGTGAACGGGCCTTGATGAGTGTGGGTGGATGGGCCTTGGGTTGATGGGCCTTGAGCCTGGGTGTGGGGGTTGGTATGATTTTGGGCCAATGGGCCCTGTTAGGTTTGGGCTAATGGGCCATGTGAGTATTGGGTGTAGGATGATGGGCCTTGGGCTTGGGTTTGATAGGTCTAGGTCCAAGGGCCCTAGGGGGCTTGGGATTGGGCTTGGGTCTGATGGGCTTGGGCTTGGGCCTGAGTATGGTGGGTTTGGGATGGGGTCCATGGGCCTTGAAGGTTTTGGGCCTGGGCCTGAGTTTGATGGGTTTGGGCTTTGGCCCATGGGCCTTGAGGATTTTGAGCCTGGGCCTGAGTCTGATGGGTTTGGGATGGGGCCCATGGGCCTTGAAGGTTTTGGGCCTGGGCCTGGGTCAATGGGTTTGGGTTTTGGCCCATGGGCCTTGAGGATTTTGAGCTTAGGCCTGAGTCTGATGGGTTTGGTGGGCTTGGGCCTGGGTCCATGGGCCTTGAGGATTTTGAGCCTGAGTCTAATGGGTTTGGGCTTGGGCCCATGGGGCTTGAGGATTTTAGGCCTAATGGGTTTGGTGGACTTGGGCCTGGGATGAGTGGGCTTGGGTCTATTGGGCTTGGGCCTAGGCCTAGAATTGAGGTGGGGGATCTTGGATGGTATGAATGATGGGTGGTTGGGCATGGTCATGGGGGAATGGGGTATGGAGGTTTTGGAGACCTAGATGTGGGGTTTGAAATGTAGGACTCCGAGAGGTAGCCAGCCCACAGGGCATACATCATTCTCATGTCCTCCATTGAGGGCATGGATTCAGGTGTGAGATTGGAGGGTGATGGTCCATTCAAGGATGGAGGGGGTTGAGTGAAATTGGGCATGACCCAGGTATGGGGGGTATGAATGATTGTGCTTGGAGGGTGTGGATGTATGGCGAAGGAAGATGGTGAGTTACTGGTCACACCCTGGGCAAAGTTGGGCATGACCTAGGTAAATAGGGGGTATGTTGGGATGTGGATGGGCCATGTGAGATGAGGTGGGTGGGATATAGGATATAGGAGGCATGGATGATGAGGTGGACGGGGTGTGGGAGGTAGGCAGGGGATGGGGCTCCCGATGGGGTCTTTGGGAGTAGGGGGGTGCGGTAAGGGTGTATGGATGGGAGATGGGGATGTATAGGTCGATTAGGAAATGAGGTGTTTCAGTAGAGGATGAGATGGGGGTATGTTGGGAAAATGTAAGGGCGGGGGATGGGGTGGATGCGAACACGGGTGCCCCAAATGGACCCGTGACATCGAACCGGGTTTGGGTGAAGGTGTTGGAGATTGGGTCTTCTCCTATATGGGAATGGGATGGGGATGATGGCGGGGATGTATTGGCGCTCGACATGATCTGTTGACGAGTGTTGTACCGATGCCTTGGGTAAGGGCCGAACACTTTCCTAGTTCTTCGTCTACGGGATGGGTTTGAGGTCGCCGTAGTGACGGTCGCACCGAAAGTGCACGTATACAAGGATTTTTTATTTTTCTATATATTTATTTTTTTGGATTTTTCAAATGAAAATCATCTCCTCTATTTAAATGAATGATGATCTGGCGCCCTAGAAAATTTTCCATCTCGGGTGATATATGCACCTTTATTAGGTCCCACGGCAGGATCCGACACACTTCAGAAGAAGCGAAAGGGAACCCTTTCATTCTATTGAAGGTGAGGGAATCCACACAAACGACCCGATCCCTCGGAGCAAATCAATGAGAAGTCGCCTTCTTTTGACTGGGCGGGGGCATATTGGGCGTTACAGAATGCAGGAGGCTACTATGGGCACTAATACCGCTAATCGGGGAACTTGGGTGGTGGATTGGGCCTCAGATCGGGCTGCTTGAATCCAGTATATACTAGGCGTATGTATTATATACGCCTAACCAAAATTAAGCAGATTTGGCTGGGCGTATATATTATATACGCCTGGCTTAAATCTGGGGATTTTGGCTGGGCATATATATTATATACGCCTTAGTATTTCTGGGGATTTTTAGCTGGGCGTATATATTATATACACCTGGCAGAGATAGTTATGTCAGCTTGTTTTAACAGTAAACAGCAAGCCCGAGATGGGTCTTTTGGACTGGTTTTCTGGGAGGGATGCTCCCGGGGACTGCTGTGTATGTTATCGGATCCCTCCTTTCCGCTTCCTAAGGATACACAACTGAATTCGGGCTGTCTATGCTCTTACCATCGTGGGTTTTACGGCTTGATCGGAATTGGCAACCCAACCGATATACCTCCGGCGCAAGCACCTTCTTAGGTACTAGAAGGGGTGGTTCTTTTCAGGATCATCACCACTAGGGCTGCCGCCTTACTGGGAACCGGGTAAGTTATATCAGTGCCTAAACCCCCCAAAAACTACCCAAAACACGCAAAAATAGATTTGATTATGTCCCCACACTGTTGCTTCACTTTTAATTACAGATTTTTAAAGGGGAGTGAATTTAAGTCCAAAATCAGGTCGGGGATGGCAAGCCTGTGTCACCTCAACGGGCCGGCGTTCAATGGTGAGATATGATGACTGAAATAAAGAGCGCACGTAGGCCCGCCAAACGGCTAAAGCGGCTTAAATGACAAAATCGTAAAAAATTGAAATTTAAATGCGCAGGTAGGCCCGCCAATCAGCTAAGGCACTTAAAGGACTGAATTGTAGGGGTGAGTATGTTAGTAAAAACAACAAAAATAAAGTAAAATAGCAGAAAATCAGAACAAAAAAACAGCCATGGTTAGTAAAAAAAAAAAAAAAAAGGCCAACAAGAGGGGAAGCGCTAGGGTGACATCCCCAGCAGAGTCGCCATCTGTGCGACCATGGATCCTCTCGAACCCATCGCAGCGATGCACACGCCGGGGAATAAAATGTAGAGTCGCCACCCGGAGCTTTTGGTGACCCGGGAAACCTTTAAATCAATATTTTGAGTACCAAAGTGCTAAATATGACTGATTTACCAGTCTTTGCCAAAGGCTCTAGGGTAGGGGCTTCGGTTATCGATCGGGAAGGGTTTAGGCACCCGATCAACCCGCACGTAGCAGTCTCTATCTATGGCCAAAATAAAAACAAATGGGCGAAACTTCCCCTTGCCCGAAGGCAATACGGTCCTATCAAGCTTTGAGCCAAACAGAAATTTCGATGGCGTAACGGCTTGAATCCTTGGACGGAGGAAACACCAAGAAGGTAGAGGAAGAGAGGGGTAAGCCGGAGCTCACGGACCCTTATTGCACCGTGAAAGACCTTCGCTTCGGCGTGCTCCCAATGGCTTTAAATGGCTTAAACGGTAGAGGAATGGGTTCTAATACTAGGATTCGGTAGATGGGAAGGGTAGGATGGAGCTAGGGACTAAGCTTGACTAAAGAGGGGTGATCTAATGGTTGAAAAGGGTTGCAAAGGAAGAACTAAGCATGCTGGAATTCTGGTTGAATGCAAAATAATATTATTTTTTTTCTCACTAGGGCTCTCTCTCTTAAGCTTAACTCTCAACCTTAATTTTTCAACCCCTTGGGGAAGAGGGGGGCCTCTCTATTTATAGAGAAAAGGTGGGTTAGAGGGTTACTTAAGAGCTAATTGGTTTAGCAATTAGGTAATCCTCCATCTAAGGTTTTCTAGGTTTTTAGGGTCCTAGGGGTTTGGGAAACTGGTTTCAATGGCAGATGATGGGGTGAGACCATGGGTGACTTAGGGGTTGCCAATAAGCTCAAAGGGGGTGCAACCAACCTTAAGATACCCACCTCAATCGAGGGGATGGTCAAAAGGTCAAACCAGATGGAGGAAATTTGAGCATTTGATGACAGTTATTATAGCTAAGCTAGGCGTATATATTACATACGCCCAATTTATGTACAGTAATTTTCATGAAAACCAAGGGAGATCTGAGAAGATAGGTGCCCGTGTTGGTGGCTACCTATGCTAGGCGTATGTATTATATACGCCCGGCCAAATTTGGCCTAAAAATGTCAAGCATATATAATACATACGCCTGACCAAACTGGCGCCATATTTGTCGGGCGTATGTAATACATACGCCTGAGCAAAAAGTCATGATTTTATGTGAACCTTCATTCAGCCATAACTTTCGAACCACAACTCCAAATTGGGTTATTTTTGGCTTGTTGGAAAGCTAGAGAAGTCCTCTTTCCAACGGTATATGGGTCATCCTTAGCAATGGTCTATATAAAAATTTGTAGCTCTCCTCCCATCAAAATGCTTAGAAGGGTTTAAGTTGAGTCTGGGAAGGGATCCTAGGGTTTAGGGGTGATCTCTAAGGGTTAGGGGAATGGTTCTAATGAATTCAAGGTGATTCCTAAAGGTCTAGGTTGATTCCTAAGGGTTCAAGGGTGTCATCAAAAGCACAAGGGTACATCTCTCTCGGAGTATAGACTGATCGGGCCTTGGGCCGAATTTGTGTGTCTACAGATGGATCACCCACCATAAACCTATCGAAAGGATGATTCCACCTATCGGAATCCCATTGAATTATTCTATTTGAAAGCTTTACTCACTATGATTTCGATAGGATGCCTTGACCTATCAGAATCACTCATCTCATCCTATCGAAATCGTCTTTCATTCTCTATAACCTTTCGTTAGGACAGTCTCTTCCATTCGACACCTATAGAAAACCCTAGCTCCCTCTTCCTCATTTGCCCTGCTTACTATCGGAGAACATTTTCATCCTTATCCACAAATTGGTGTCTCAGCATTCATTGTCTATACTTCCTTGAATTAACTACCACTCCTAAAAATAGCTCATCATACAGTATGCGCTCTACTTCCCACACAGCAACCACCGCTCCATCTATTCCCACTTTCATTTTCAGCCATGAAGAATGCAAAAAATTTATTATATCGATTCATATTCTAACACCCATGCACCTTAAATATCAGCCTCGTCCAGCCATTCCACATCCATTTCCCCCTGACCTATGCAATCCTTCCATCCCACACTCATGGCCGACGACAAACCTCAAGACTTATCGACCAAGTTCTACCCAGTCTGGCCACCACCGGTCAAGCCTGATCCTCTCCAATTTCTCTGAGATGAATATGAAGAGGTGCAAAGAATCCTGGCCAAGGAGGAAAGGAAAAAGAATAAGAGAAAGAAGAAGAAGCAGAAGACCGAGCCACCACCTCCTCCACCCCCACCCTCTTCAACCCCCCTACCACCTGCTCAGCTCCCATCTCCTTGATCTTTCAATTCCCACCCCCCTAGCTTGCAGTTCTTCTTCCACTGTAAGCAGGGTGAGGATATCCCTGTGCCAGGGGGACGACAAATTTTGAGTGACAACGGATTTTGTTATTTTGTAGAGATTATTCTCAGTTTTGTAATGTGCTATTTTAATGAAATATCTTTTTGATGTCATCTGTGCTTGTATGCTTTCAATTTCTGTTTCTCTTTCGTTTCTAATATTATGTCTTACCTGTTTCCTTACAACCATTCTCCCAACAGTGAGGACACTATTTAGTTTAGGTTTGGGGGTGTGGAAGGTGTGCCAACCAATGAAACGAGTGAATGCTAGTGCAGCTATGTTGAAAAAGTTTTTGAAAATAAAACGATTTCCCACCTGATTTTTTTTATAAAAGGAGGAAATTAAAAACTTTTTAAAACTGAAATAAGTTGTAGTCTAACAGTCTTCATAAAGCAAATGTCAACAATTTTCAAAAAAAATTTGATGTGTAGTGAACCTGAAATGAGAGAAAACTGTAAGGATACACCCCAAAAAATTTGACGGAAGGCCATACCCAGTGAGAGGATTAGAAACTGAGCACTTCAAATCTAAAAGTTCAAGAAGTAAATGGAATTGTGTTGAAATGGAGAAGGTTGAGTTGCAAATCACCTCCTTACCTGACTGATTTCTCAATTTGAATCCTTTTTACCCCTTTATTCATTTGTAAATTTCACCCATAAGCCACATTATAACCCAATAAAAAGATCTTACTGATCTGAAATGGATTGAGCTGTCATGTGGAGATGAGGATTTGTTTGATCTATGGTGCAAAGAAGTAGAAAATTTTAGAAATTAAAGCAATGCCTATGCTCATGCTTGCAGTCCTATTTGAGGGATGTAATTGTTCTTGAGTTGTGTGAAATGATGAACCCTTCTATTTTTATTATGAGTGAACAGCCCTGGTGAGACATGGGTCTGAAATCCAATTTGATGGGGGTAGTATCAAAACAGAATTCTTAAGTGAATGGTGAGCTCTGCATCAAATATTTAAGCAAAATGCCTTGACATGAACTGAGTGACGGTGAAGGAATTACAGTAAAATTTCATGTTTTGAACTGGTGATTTTTATGCTGAAAATCTTTTAAAATTGAAGGTACATGGTGTGGAACTTATTTTATTCACTTAAACTCTATTTTAGCATGCTACATAAGTATTAACTAATTTTAGTAGAGAAGTTTGTGGGTACCTTCACCGAAAACCCTCAGGAGACTTCACTCCTCCACTAGGGATCACCTAGGGGTTCAAAAGGCTTGATGCATATGCTAAATGCATCCGTGATCCCTACGAAAGTGGCATTCTAATGTTCTTTATTTTTTCTTTGCTCAGGGACTAGCAAAGCTTAGGTTTGGGGGTGTGTTAAGTAGTGAAAAATACCAGTTTTCACCTCTTAACCTGACCTTTGATGGACCTGTGAGCACACTAATAAACACATGTTGAGTCTGTTTTATAGATAGTAATAAAAGACAGGAATAGTGTAGAAAAACACTCAAAAAGGTTGCACAAAGAAGTCCATCTCTCAGCACAGTGCAGACCCAGCAATGGCACATAAGAGGGATGTACACCATTGGCCACTTAGGGCGTGTGGCAACAACAAGACAGAGTTAAGGAATTGAAAGCAGACAGAAAACATCATATCAAGAGGCTATCTAAAGGCTTCGATAGGAGCTGAGAGCTAAAAATGGAGGAATTCATGCAGATGGAAGGGTTTCGATAGGATCTGAAGACAAAGAAAGGAAGAATTTGTGCGGGTTGAGAAGTTCGATAGGATCCAAGAACCTATTGAGCAGCTGAAAGAAAGAAAGAAATCATCCTATCGAAAGCCTACCTGAGGTGTAAAGGGAACCTATCGGATGGTTGCCTGAACCTATCAAAATGGAGAAGCTAGAGCTCAGACCTATCAGAAGGTACTTGAACATTTCGACAAGAGTGAGAGCAATCCTATCGAAATGCTGGCATACAGAGCTGAACTTGTCGAAAAGCTCCCCAACCTGTCGAATGCTCCAGACAAAGGGGCAGAGAACGCTGAAGCGTCAAGAGAAGGCTCATCCTATCGGAACCTATCGATGATATCTGAGAACCTAGCGAAAGGACCAAAAAGCTTCATTTGAACCTGTCGAAAGCTTCCTCAACCTATCGAAATTGTGTGAAGAACTTCTCAGAAAATAGGTTGTTCACACGCTGCAACTTGGTGACCTACTGCATGCAACCCGAGGCACTTTGGTGACCGACATGACAATCCTGAAAATGCCCTAGGAATCCCTAACCAACCCCACGTGCTCTGACAAAACTCTAACAAACTCTGAGGACCTTCTAGAAGGGAATATTGGTGAGAGAAATGAGAGGGAAAAGATATATAATGAGATCCCTAATTGTAATTGGGGGGGATCAAATTCTGGAGATTAGGGCTTGCAAAAAAATTCTGTTTTCCCTCCTTTAGCTCAACAATGGTTGGCTAACTCCCTCGGAGCAGCAAGCGGTGAGGTCTGATCTGTAATTGGGTAAGGTTGAGAGTGTTATTGGTGGGTCAATTGCTGCACAGACTATAGATCTGAGAGCATTTCACTATAGAGTGAGTTTTATATAACATAAATATTGATTTTATTATTTTAATTAGATCTATAGTTCCCTTGGTTTCATTTGGTGCTTAATCGAATTTGTGTAGAAGAGTTGGCTGATTAGCTCACCCACTTAACTGGTAGACCTCTTGGATAACATTTGATCTCCCTAGATCTGATATCCCTGTAATTGCCTGTGTCTGTGACCTGGTAATTGTAACATCTCTAGTGGTTTTAATGCTCTGATTGAAACCTTTGAGTTGGAGGAAATCTGTAGGATGGTCTGTGACCATTGAAGTGGACAGACCATAGCCTTAAGATCAGTTTAATCTCTGGTTTCACTTAGCTTCTTCCACCTTAAACCTTTGGGTCGGATGAAGTCTATAGGATGGTCTATGACCATTGAAGTGGACAGATCATAGCCTTAAGATCAGTTAAATCCCTTGGTTTATAGTAGATTCTTCTACTCAGCAGCTATGCTTGTAGCCAGCTGAGAGATTGGTGTGCTTTGAATCCCCTGTAACACGATCAGCTCAACCCAATTGCAGTAAGTCCAAACTCTAAGTTGTTCTTCTCCATTTTCAATTTTTAATTCCTTCCAATTGTGAGATCTGAACTCTGGACTCGATCACAGTTAATTCTGCATTTTATTTGTAGTTTAGTTTCAGTGACAACCCTTTAAAACCTCTCCCCTTTCTTTTACTAACCTAGTATTAGGTAGGGTGCCAGATCTCTTTCAGATCCAGAGATTTACCATATTTTGAACTCACCTCCCTGTCGACATTCCCTTACTTACTCTTTTAAAACTTGCTACAACAGGCCCTGAATACTTGCAGGTCTGTGTGTGATCTGCCTTGAATTGAGTGAATTTAAATCACTTTTTAAAAGCAAGGCAGTTTTCCAACAGTATTGCCTGCCAAGGGCTCTTCAAAATATCACATGACCTGACACATTTTGGTTTAAGCAAAGTGCCTCTTGGATGATGAATGGGACAAATTCCCCTAATGGAACCATACCTTTGCTACCTACCTGTGGGAGATTTGGCATCACCAAGGCGTTGCCATTTATTTGGACAAGCAAGGTCTGACGAACTGAGTGGTGTTTGCGAGCATTGAGCCCTCACCTAAGATTCCTGATACGACCTATTGGTTTACCCAGAAAAGGGTGATACGACATGGAGAGCTCGGTCCATGAGTTATTGAAAGAAAGGTTAAATGACCTTGACTTCAAAATAACCATTGATGATGGGAATGACATTACGGGTCCCAGATTCATAATGGTTAAAGAGGATGATTTGCATGGCTTTGAGAGGATGGATGTGAACGATTTTAGGCTACTGATTGCAAATGATTTCATCCTTGGGGTGATGAATAACCTTGGCTTTATTGTGAACTCAATTATAATATATGCTTGGTCAGGTTGGGGCCCTTTAAAGCCCTAAAACATGGTTATGGTTACTTTGCAAAATAGAAGAAGGCACAATGATTTTTTAACTTTGGGGATCCAATGGTCAATTGGGCATTACTCTCTTTGTTTTCCAGTACTTTCGTACTCATAATTGAGGCCCACCACACGGTAAACCCATAACCCAAATTTCAAGTTCAGATTGGTGCAAGAGATAAAGGCCTTTTCATCATTTATCATTGCCATATCATACCATCCTAACCTTTGGGTCATCACTTGCTCCTTTTTATTAAGGAGAGAATTCTTCATCAACAAGGTATCCTTTCCCAATCCTGTCGAAGCCTCGACATTATGAGTGATAGAAAGACTCTTGGCATAGTATGTCGATGTGATGCTCTGGGCATTGCAGTCCCACGGATGGTCTAAATGTGGAGTAGGCTTAACACCATGATTGCCAAGGGCTTGACATGAAGCTTGATATCAATATCACCCACTGTCAGTCTCATTGGGCTTCTTTGTGCCCTGGTGCATGGTACCATAGAAAAGTTGAGACTAATAAAAGACATGCTGAAAGTTATTCCTGATCCTTCACTACCCTTTTTTCTGGTTTGGAGGGGTTCAAACAGTTCAGGCTTTTATGTGAAACCATTTGGCCATTAGGGAAATGGTATTCTTCTGCCTTTCTGCCACGAGAGTTGACTCTCCAGTTAGGAGATTTTCTTTGACCAGCATCATGGGTATTTCTAAAGGCATTATTGGCAGACTTTCAACGGCCACCTTGATCTGCAATGCTTTTTACTCTAGTGCCTCTCGACTTTCGAGTAACCATTCTAAAGAGGTCGTGAGGTGTTCATTGACTTGCTCCTTTATTTTTCTATGAGGATAGAGGTATGCCTCTCCTTGGGGATGACTTTGCCTTGGTCCTTCATCCTCATCTTGATCCAATGCCTCCCCGAGCTCATCTGACGATTGGGGATCATTGGATAATTTGCCACTTTCATGGGGCTTTGGATTAGATGAAGGCAATGGGTCATTGAATTGGCAACTTCCACTTTTCTTGGGTCGCACATTAGTTGGCATAGATGAGAGACATTTGAGTAGGTCTAGATTTGGACCTTCATGTTGCACCGATTTTGAGAAGCGAGGACTCGAATATGTTAGCTTATAATTGTCACTTTCAAATGTCTCATCCTTATCCTCTTGGTCATCAAAGAACCACTTACCATCAATGATGTCTCCATCCTTTGACAGTCTTATAGCTTGACCTTTTGGGGCTAAGGGATTGAAACTAACGACCGCACCCATGTAGGCGTCGCTATTTTGGACCTCATCCTCCTCATACTAATGACTTACATCGGCAAATGGTTGGAAATTGAAATTGGCAAATGCCCCCATGTATACCCCACTATTTCTGGCTTCCTCCTCATCATATTGGTTATTCGTATCAACGAATGGGGGAGGGATGAGGTCATCTTGTTGATTCTGAGTGGGCTGCATGGGGGTCATATGGGGCCATTGCAGATAGGGAAAGCTTTGAGGAGTGGTTTGTGGGGTGACGGGATGAGTGAATGGTGGGCTTTGGGTCGGTGCCTGAAGAGGCCATTGTATATTTTGGGAATTTTGGAGAATGAGTGAATGGGTAATAGGATGTGAAAATTAGGAATTTTGGATAGTTGGAGATGGGTTCCTGTTTTGGGATGGGTATGATGGACATCGATGGATGGGGCTCATGTCTGTTTGAGGAATTGGGAATAATGGGTTTGTAATTTGAGGAGGAATGGGGACTTGTTGGGTGTAAGTGAATGTGGGATATTGGGGGAATGATGAAGGGTTTGTAAATGGGGCTCCTAGGTTTGGGCCTTGATGGGCTTGGGCCTGGGTATAGGGCATGGGGATTTGATGGGCTTGGGCCTTGGGTATTGGGCCTTGATGGGCTTGAGGGTATTGGGCCTTGATGGGCTTGGGCCATTAGGCTTTGGTGGCCTTAGGCCATTGGGCCTTGATGGCCTTAGGGTATTGGGCCTTGATGGGCTTGGGGTATTGGGGCTTGGTGGGCTTAGAACATTAGGCCTTGATGGGCTTGGGCCATTGGGCTTTGGTGGGCTTGGGCTATTGGGCCTTGATGGTCTTGGGTATAAGGTGTGGGGCCTTGAGGCTCTCTCAAATGGCCCCACGGTTGATGGGAGCCTTGGGTGGTATGGACAATGAAAGGTTGATTAGGATTTTGAGGGAATGGAGTGTGGATATTTTGAAGGGTTTGGTGGAGATTGGACATTTGGGGTGGATGAGGATGATATTGGGAGGCCTTCCAAATGGGGTAGGCTTTCACCATGTCCTCCATCATTAACATGGAGTCGGGTATAGGGTTGGAAGTGGAAGGCTCACCTAATGAGGGGGATGTATGGGAGAAAATAGGCGTGACCTGGGTAGAGGTGAGAAAATTGTGCATGGTTGATGAGGGAATGTTGGGCATTGTTTGGGTGGATTGGAGAAAATTGGGCATGACCCGGGTAGATGTAGGGAAATGTGGTGGATTTTGGGTGAATGAGGGGAAATGGGGTATTTTTGGAGGGGATTGGGATAAATTGGGAATTACTTGGGTGTATGTGAGAAAATGGGGGTTATGAGGATTGGATGTCGAGTAAAAATTTGGGTTGGATGTGGAGGGTTGGGATGTATGTTGTGTAGATGGATGTGGAAAATTAGGTATGGTGGAAGTGGAGGGAATATGGGGTATGTTTGATGTGAATGGGGGAAAATTGTGCATGGTGGATGGGTTGGGAAAATTGGCCATGACCTAGGTAGACAGGGATATATGTGGTGGGTTTGGATTGGAGGGGAAGTGTGGAGTGGATATGGGAGAATTGGGCATGGCTTGGGAAAATGATGGGGAATGGGGCATTGGATTTTGGGCGATGTGAGCAGTGGTGAATGGGAAAACGGGTGCACCGAAGGGCCCGATGACGGTAAATGGGGATTGGGTGAGGTGGATGGATGTGAACATCTCTTCCGCATGAGAATGAGTTGGAGAATGTAGTGGGGATGAGTCAGGATTGGCGTATGCCGGATCCATTGCCCACGACATATCTTGATGATGAGTGGGGTACGGATGCCTCGGATGGGGCCCGTAAAGTTTCCTCCTCCTTCCCCTACGGGATGACGGAGGGTAAGGCGATGCCGTTGTGCTGGCACCACAAAGCTCCTCTTTTTTCGGTTTTTGGTTTATTTAATTTTTTTGAAATTTTGTAAATGGATTTTTATGATGAACAACTCCAGGGCCCTTGAATACCCGTTTTCGGTGGTGTTTGTACCCTAAATAAATCCCATAGCGAGATCCCGGCGTGCTTCGGAAGAGTCAAAGAGAAACCCTTTGATCTATTGAAGGCATGGGAATCAACGCAAACAAATCGATCCCCCGGAACGGGTCAATAAGAAGTTACCCTCTTTTGACCGACAGGGGCGTATTGGGCGTCGAATAGTGCGGGACCTAATCAGATGTGCTAAAACCACTAAGCAGGGAACTAGGAATGGTGGAATAGGCCTCAGATTCGGGCTGCACTGCTCAGTGGGGACAGATTTCACTTAGCGCATGCACTACTTCCGCCAAGTCAAATTTGGCCTAATTTATGTTTGACGCATGTATTATATGCGCCATGTATAAATAGTGGGGGCAGCTAACTGGACAACAGAACAACAGCTCGACATTGGTTCTTTTTTCTTGGTTTTTTTGGAAGCGATGCTTCTGGAGACAAATTTAGTTGTAACGGGTCTCTCCTCACCGAACTTAAGGCAAGTAAGCCCGCCAATCGGCTAAGGCATGTAAATGACGGAAAATAAATGAAAGTAAAGACAATGCTCAAGTAGGCCTGTCAATCAGCTAAGGCATGTAAATGACGGAAAAATAGGGGTAAGTAAATGACGGAAAATAAATGAAAGTAAAGACAATGCACAAGTAGGCCCGCCAATCAACTGAGGCTTGTAAATGACGGAAAAATAGGCGTGTAAATGATGGAATCGTAGGGGTGGGTACAAAAACGAAAGAGAAATAACAAAAGTTAGTAAAAGCAAGAAAGACACATGCAAAAAACAAAGGGCCAACTTCAAGTAGAAGCTCTAAAGTGTCCCCAACAGAGTCTGTGCAACCATGGATTTTTATCAAACCCGTCGCGACAATGCGCTCTTGCGAAAAATAAAGAGTCACCACCTGGATCTTTTGGTGTCCCGAGAAATCTAAATCAATTTTATAAGCACCGAAGTGTAAAAAATATGATTCTGATTCACCGGTCTACGCCAAAAGGCTCTTGGATAGGGGTTTCGATTATCAATCGGGAAGGTGTTAGGCACTCGACCAACCCACTCGTAAGCGGTCTCTATTATGGCTGTTTGGATGTGTATATAATATATATATATATATATATATATATATTTATATTTATATATATAAAGAAAAAAAAAATGAGCAGCATTGTTGGTCCTCTCTAGGTGTCTAAGTGGTGATGTTTATTTAAGTGATGAGATGGTAAAATCAGAATACAAAGGTGGAGTAAAATGACTATGAAATCAACAACCTAAAGTAGGCACAGCCTGCAAGATACAGGGCTATTGTAGCAAGTTTTTATAAGTAAGAGTTTGTCCCACAGAGAAATTGATCTAGAACCCAAAAAGGGCTATAATAGTAGGCCTCCAGATCTGGCTACAGATCTGGCAATCCTAAACAAAGGGAGTTGGGTGTCACCACTGTTGAGAACCAGAAAATACCATTCTCCACCCTTTAACCTAGGCCTTGATAGACCCTTGAGAGAACTAAATAAGTGTTTTAAGTGCTTGTGTTACAGCTAACAATAAAGACAGGCTTAACCATGAAAGCAGCCTAAAAGTGCCAAAAAGATGATAATCCATGTCGATCCAAAAGAAGAAAGAGAAGGGACAACCTCACTAGCTGTCAAAATGCCTGAACTGAAGAGGTAAAAACCTGGTCTCAACCCAGAAAAGAAATGTGGAGCAATTCGAACAGAAAAATGCACTACAGAGTGCTTTTCGAAAAGAATCTGAACATTTCGAAAAGAACCTGAACTCTGCGAAAAGAACTAAAAGCTCCAGGCTTAGTTTTCGAAGAGCACCTGAACTCTTCGAAAGGATGATTGACCTATTCGAAAAGAAGAGACTCCTTGCTAACAGAACCTGAACTTTGCGAAAAGAGCTTCAGGAGTCACAGTACCTTGCGAAAAGTTCCCTAAACTATGCGAAATGGTATTCTAGAATTCCTAGCTTTTGCAAGGGTAATTCAGTAATCTTTTTCACTCGCCCCAATGCATTTAAAAACCTAGGGATATTCCAAAAGATTCTAAGCACGAAGCGAAGGCATATTCCACCCCATGTGAGCACCCGAAGATGAAATCACTTGGCAGGAACTTCTAGAAGCTTGAACAGATTTTCAAATTGCATAACAGAATTGATGCTTATGTCGCCTGATTGGATGAACTAGATCGAGCAATTCTGATTGGCCAGAACAGATTTGGATCCTTGTGCTCGACTTCCATTGGTTGATACAGATCTGAGCACTTCTGATTGGTCGATACACATCTGAGCTAGACCTGGGAAAAACTATAAATAGATGAACCATTTGCCCAATTTGGGCATCCAGATTTTGAGTTTCATTCCTATTCCCCCATTTCCAAATCAGCTAGTTTGTCTGAAACCCCTGTAATAGCCTAACTTTTACTTGTAATTGAGAGCTGTGAGATACCTCTGTAATTCAAAAGAGAATTGTATTCAAGACTACAAATCTGAGAGCTGTTTAAGTTGTGCTCTATAATTGTAATGGTGAATTTGAAAAGGTTGCTGTAAACCGTACATTCTCAATTGGATTCGTTTTAATGGTTCCCTCTGATCTCCTTATTGCACTAGACTCCTTTAGATTTACTGTTTTTCATGCAATTTCCCGTGATTCATTAACCCTAGGGGAATTAGTGTTTGTAACCTAATCTCTCACAGCATTTGTAGTGATATTTCTTATTCTAAATTAAGCATTTAGATTAAAGACTATTGGATGGTCTGTGGCCATTGAAGTGGACAGACCATAGTCATAAGCCTAAATCTAAATCCTTGAGTTAGATTTATTTCTCTTACATCTGTGCTTGTAGCCAGATGAAGATTGGATCATCTCTCATTTGATCTGCAGTCATTCTCATTTTGTTTCAAGGAACAAATCAAAGTTAGATATTATTTCTCTATTTTTTATAAGTTTACATCAAAATTCCCCCAACTCAGATCTGGATCATTTAGTTTAACTTTTACTTTTATCATTTAGTTAATGTGACAAATTCAACCTCCCATCTTATGTGCTTTGTAGATAGGATAAGAGGCCAGATCTGGTAGCTCAGATTTGGAGGTTTATCTTGCATTTTAAACAAATTCTCTGTAGACGATCTTTTACTCATTTACATTTAAAACATGCTACAATTGGCCCTGATCTTGCAGGCTAATTCACTTCTCTCTGTGCTGATATTTCTTTACTCTTTTTAATGTTCCAGATTTAGTATGACTTAGCAATTGCAAATCTGTTTTCAAAACACAAATAAATCATGCACTCTTAGAATGACCAACAAGTTTTTGGCGCCGTTGCCGGGGAATTTGTTTTTAAATAGGTAGACCTAAGTTTTCATTTTTATTTTTACATCAGTGCTAAACTATTCTATTGTTTATATCTGTGTAGTTATTCAAATCCATTTTGAAGAAGGGAATCTACTTCAAAAGGAATTCTGAAGGTTTGCTATGCATAATCTGATTCTCTGTTCTATGTTGTATGTTTGGTAGGAGGACTCTCAGCCCTGAGATTGTCCCTCTGAATATAGAAGTTGAAAGGCTATTACGAACCAGACAAACAACACAGAATTCTGAAGAACCTCAACTTTTGAGGGATTACTTTGCACCTGGTGCTTATAATTCTCCCTTTTGCATTCAATTTCCTACTGTAGAAAGAAATTATGAGATCAAATCATCGACTATCCAAATGCTTCCTTCCTTCCATGGGTTGAGTAAGGAAGATCCATACAAACATGTGGATGAATTCTTGTCTCTTTGCACCACATTCAACATAGCTGGACTTGGTCCAGAGGCAACCAAGCTTAGGCTCTTTCCTTTTTCATTAAAGGACAAAGCTAGAGCATGGTTGTCTACGTTAGCACCAAATAGTATCACTTCTTGGAATGATTTGCAGTGTCAATTTTTAGCCAAATACTTCCCAATGTCTAAAACAAGCCAATTGAGACAAAGTATTATTTCCTTCTCACAAAACTCAACTGAAACTTTCCATGAAGCATGGGAAAGATTTAAGGAACTTTTAAGGCAATGTCCTCATCATCAAATTCCCCGATGGCAGCTTGTTCAAAGCTTCTATCAAGGAATTGATCAAAAAGGCAAGAATATGGTAGATGCTTCTTGTGGAGGCACTTACTTGCAAAAAACAGTTGAGGAGGTTTGGGACTTATTTGAAGTAATTGGTGAAAACTCAACTCAACAGGAATCTTTGAACAATCAGCAAACCACCAAAGGAAAGATTTATGAGGTGAATGAGTTGGAAAGAAAGATGGATAATTTAACTACAAAGTTTGATAGATTGATGGACTCACTTAAAAATCCAATGATTGCAAGAGTAGAGGAGGCATGTATGATATGCCAGTCCCCTACTCATTCACTTGACCAATGTCCTGTTGCACCACAGTTCCCAGATCTAGTGGTGGAACTAGCTCATGCTGCCCAATCATTTGGGCGAGATCGATCAAATGAATATCCATGGAAGGCACCCCAATTTGAGGTGGAGCCGGAGAATTATCAATCACAACAACGACAACCAAAGAACCAAATGCCTTTCAAAACTGCTCAGCCTTATCAGCAGAATTTTTATGCCAAGCCAAATTTTTAGTAGCCCATTCCACAACAACCTATCTGACAATCTCCGGTTCAAATCCTTGGTCCCTTCTTTTGAAGATCAAGTCCTAAATTCACTCCAGAATTTAGGATCTTTAACTCAGACTATGAACTTTCACAGTCAGAGCAGAAAGAAGATTGAAGAAACATTGGGTCAGCTTTCAAATACTTTGGCCAAAAGAGAGGAAGGAAAGTTACCCAGCCAACCTTTGAACAATCCCAAAGGACAATTCATGGTTGGAGAGGCTTCTATTTCACATGAAGAAGTAAAAACTGTCACAACTTTGAGAAGTGGAAGAATTGTAAATAACAAAGTGGGTACTGAAGAAGAAAAAAGTGAGGAAAATGATAAAGATATGCAGCAGGAGCAGCATAATGTTAGCAGTGGGGGTGCTGATGTACCTCAGAAAAATCAAAAAAATGAAAAAACAAAAAATCAAAAAGATTCTGATAATGCTTCTAAAGCTATAAATGAAGGACTAGTTTCTCATTTACCATTTCCTCATGCCATGAAATCTGTATCCCCTTTTGATAAAGGGAACACAAAAATAGATGAAATGATGGAGACTTTCAAGCAAGTCAAGATAAATCTACCTTTGCTTGATGCAATCAAATAAATTTCAGCATATGCAAAATTTTTGAAAGATATTTGCTCACAAAAGACAGTCTAGGATACAGTTATCCAAGAAGGTCTTTGCTGTGGAAAGAGTTAATCAGGTGTTGTCTATTACCACACCTCCTAAACTTCAAGATCTTGGAATCCCCACAATCCCTTGCATTATTGGGGAACATCCCATTGAAAAGGCTTTATTAGATTTGGGTGCTAGTGTCAACCTGCTTCCATATTCTGTATATGAGAAACTAGGTTTGGGAGAATTAAAACCCACTCATGTGGTGTTACAACTAGCAGACAGATCTGAAAGAAAGCCAGTTGGGATGATTGAGGATGTATTGGTGGGAGTAGATAAATTTTTCTATCCTGCTGATTTTCTAGTTTTGGACATGGAACCTACAAAAAGCAAAACTTCCATCCCTGTCATTTTGGGAAGACCCTTCCTGGCTACAGCAAATGCTTACATTCAATGCAGGTCTGGTATTATGGAAGTCTCTTTTGGAAATATGAAGGTGAAATTAAATGTTTATAATACAGTCACACAGCCACAATTCAGCTCTGAGGAATGTTTTCATGTTGATCTATTGGATGAACTGGTGGAAGGGACTTTACAACAGTTTTTACAATGGGAAGATTTAACCACAGATTCTAAAGATGCTTGGGGAAATTTCGAGGAAGAAACATTTCGTACCTCAAAGTCTGAGGAAGTAAATGTTGTGCAAGGAACTCATAATCAATCAGCAAGTTTCTCTTCTTGGAAACCTGCTATTCTTCCCCTTCCACAAACTACTAAGGTACCTTTGCTACCTTCTTTTCTCAGCCCACCTGATGTAGAACTAAAGCAATTGCCAGAAAATTTGAAATATGTGTTTTTAGGAGACCAAAAATCATTGCCTGCAATTATTTCTTCCTCACTCACAAAGGAGCAGGAGGAAGAGCTGTTGATTGTTTTGAAACAACATAAAAGGGCAATTGGCTGGACTACTGCTGATTTGGGAGGAATCAGTCCAGCTATTTGCATGCATAAAATCCATTTGGAAGAAGATGCAAAGCCTTCTAGGGAAATGCAAAGGAGGTTGAACCCTCATATGCAAGAAGTGGTCATGAAAGAGGTTGTTAAGTTGTTGGATGCAGGGGTCATTTACCCCATTTCAGATTCAGCTTGGGTGGCACCTACACAGGTGGTACCTAAGAAATCTGGGATCACTATTGTAACCTCAGGTTTTGGTGAGCTTATGTCAACCAGACAAACAACTGGGTGGAGGGTCTGTATTGATTATAGAAAATTAAATTCAATGACTAGAAAAGACCATTTCCCTCTCCCATTCATTGATCAGATTTTAGATAAGCTAGCAAGAAAAGCTTATTACTGCTTTCTTGATGGTTACTCTGGTTATAGCTAGATTCCTGTGTACCCACAAGATCAGGAAAAGACCACATTCACTTGCCCTTTTGGCACTTTTGCCTATAGGAGAATGCCTTTTGGTCTTTGTAATGCTCCAGCTACCTTTCAAAGATGCATGTACTCCATTTTCTCTAATATGATTGACCAATTTATGGATGATTTTTCAATCTATGGAGACAGTTTTGCCCAGTGTTTACATCATCTCAAATTGGTGTTACAGAGATGTGAAGAAACCAATCTAGTTTTGAGCTGGGAGAAGAGCCATTTCATGGTCACCCAGGGCATTGTCCTTAGCCATGTTGTCTCCCACAAGGGCATTGAGGTAGACAAAGCAAAAATTGATTTAATTGCACATTTACCACCTCCCAAAACTGTTAAATAGATCAGAAGTTTTCTGAGACATGCTGGATTTTACAGAAGGTTCATTAAGGACTTCAGTAAAATAACCAAGCCTCTTTGTCATTTATTGTGCCAAGATGTCCCTTTTGTTTTCAACAATGAAAGCATGAAGGCATTTGAATTCTTAAAAAACTGTTTGATTTCAGCTCCAATATTACAGTCTCAGTTGTTGTTCCTTTTGAACTGATGTGTGATGCATCAAATTATGCTTTGGGAGCTGTCCTTGGACCGAGAAAGGATAAGCTGCCTCATGTCATAGCTTATGCCAGTAGATCAATGATTGATGCACAGCTCAATTACACAACAACTAAGAAGGAGCTGCTGGCAATTATTTTTGCTTTAGAGAAATTCAGGTCATATGTCTTGGGTTCACAAATAATGGTGTTCACTGACCACTCTGCCTTGAAATACCTTCTGTCTAAGAAGGACACCAAACCAAGATTAATCAGGTGGATCCTCCTATTACAGGAATTTGATTTACAGATCAAAGATAAAAAGGGTGTGGAGAATGTGGTGGCTGATCACCTGTCTAGAATTTTAACTGCTGAGATTGATAGGCTGCCTATCAATGAAACTTTCCCTGATGAGCAACTTTTTGCTATTAGTATACACACCCCTTGGTTTGCAAACATAGTCAACTTTTTGGCTACTGGAAGAATTCCTCAACATTGGAATAAAATGGATAAAGATCTTTTCGTCTCAAAGGTTAAACATTTTATTTGGGAAGATCCTTATCTGTTTAAGATTTGTGCAGATCAAATAATAAGAAGATGTGTCCCTGAAGAAGAATTTCATAGCATACTTTCTATGTGTCATGAACAGGCCTGTGGAGGTCATTTTAGTGGAAACAAAACTACTGCAAAGGTTTTGCAGTGTGGATTTTATTGGCCTACACTTTTCAAAGATGCTCTGCAGCACTGTTAGTCTTGCCAGAACTGCCAAAAATTGGGCAGCATTTTCAAGAGAAACTCAATGCCTTTACAGCCTATTTTGGTAGTTGAATTGTTTGATATTTGGGGGATAGACTTCATGGGTCCCTTTCCTCCTTCCAATGGGTGTAATTTCATTTTAGTAGCTGTGGATTATGTATCCAAATGGGTTGAAGCCACAGCCACTAAAACCAATGATCACTGAGTGGTTCTGAAATTTTTAAAGGATCACATTTTTTCCAGGTTTGGTTTTCCTAGAGCTATTATCAGTGATGAGGGAAGCCATTTTTGTAATAAACATTTTGAAGCTTTATTGAAAAAACACTCTGTGACTCATAGAGTAGCTACTCCATATCATCCACAAACCAGTGGACAAGTGGAGATTTCCAATAGAGAAATCAAACATATCTTTGAAAAAGACCTGAAGAAGAAGGACAGAAAGGATTGGTCCTTTAAGTTGAATGATGCATTGTGGGCATATAGGACAGCCTATAAAACCCCAATTGGCATGTCCCCATTCAGGTTGGTCTATGGTAAAGCATGCCATTTACCAGTGGAGTTAGAATATAAAGCCTTTTGGGCTATTAAAACATTGAACATGGATCTGACTACTGCTGGTAATCACAGGAAACTGCAACTTGCTGAGTTGGAGGAGCTGAGAATGGATGCATACACCAATTCAAGATCTTACAAAGAGAAAGTCAAAGCCTTCCATGATAAAAATTTGTTGAGAAAAGAGTTCACAGCTGGCTCCAAGGTATAGCTATTTAACTCAAAACTTAAGTTTTTTCCTGAAAAGCTGAGATCTAGATGGGAAGGGCCATATACTGTCATTCATGCAGCTCCTTCTGGGGCTGTTGACATTTTAGACCCAATAATGGAAGAATCTTGAAAGTAAATGGTCAGAGACTCAAACCATGCATTGAAAATACCTAGGTGCCTATGCTGCCCATCTATCATCAAGAACCTCCCCAAATCTGATGGTATACAACTGTACAATATGTTTTTGTTTTATAGTTTTTGCATAGTTTTCTATTTCTCTATTTTTATTCATGTTTGTTCTCTTTTCGAGAAGTTTAAATATGTGAAAAATTAATTCGCAAAGTAAAAATTGTCTTTTCGCAAAGTTCAATTTACTTTTCGAAAAGGATCTGGATTTGTAACAAACTGCTCGAAAGCAATGATTTGCTTTTCGAATAGTTGTTTCTGAAGCCATTTGCTTTTCGAAAAGTTGTTTCTGAAGCCATTTGCTTTTGAAAAGTTGTTTTGAATGGTATTGATGCCATTCTCTGTTGAAAAAAGGACTGTTTTGGAACTTTTCAAAAACTTAAAAATGACTTTACGAAAATAACTTTGAGCATATTTAAACCCTTTCGAAGTAAGGGTTTCATATTCGAAAGTTTTCTGAGAACGTCCTGTTCCACAGAAACCCCATTTCTTTCTTTCCTTGCATGATTTTAGAATTCAGCCACACTTTTCTTCACATTTGTTCGATCATTTGAGCTTGAAGAGAGGGATTTTAGCTTCTGGTCTGGTGGATTTCAGAGAGCAAGCAACACGTTCAACCAAAACCCTAGATTTCGGTATTTTTCTGTGCATTTCCTCTGTTTATCTTTTGCAAAGTTTGATTTTGTGTCAGCATTTGTTGTGGGCATTTTTATACACAACTTTAGAATGGGGAAAGTTGAAAAATCACTGGCTGCCATGTTCCCAAAATCTTCTGCTAAGAAAATTAGCAAACCAGCCCCAAAAGGAAAAATCAAAGCTTCAGCTAAAAGAAAACTATCAATTGATAGAGCTGATAGGATTGAGAAAGGGAAGAAGGCTAGACATGAGGAACCCATCCCTGCAGCTGCTAGTCCTGAGCCTAAGCTTCCTCCTCTGCCTATGCATTTGGTACTGCCAAATCCATTCATTGAAGCTCAGAAGCTGATTCCTGAGCTTATCGTGGATGAAACTTTTTTCGTCAACAAACCGGACTGTCAGCTATCTTTAAGATACATTAGGGATGCCTCACTGAGCAATATCCTTACCCCTCTGCCAGAGAAAATTTATCCGCGAATGGTGAAATTATGGTACCAAAACCTGGAAAAAGTGACAGAAAAAGATGCTGATGTCCCTACTCTTGTTATCTTTATTGATGATCGTGGATCTAATCACATATGAAGACATTGGGAATGCTTTGGGGATACCTTTTCAATATGATCCTGCTGGTCCATTGGTTGCACCAACAGCAACCTCTTTCAGCGAAATGGCTGCACATTTAACCCAAGGGATCGTTGGGCTTGAACCGATCCATAATGAGGAGAGACCTAGCACCTCAATTTTTATTGATGGATTCAATTTTGAGGGGAGGTTTTTATGTCACCGGGCACAGCCAAGAAAGGGGGACACTAATTTTAGAGGCTCTCTTTCATTTTTCTAAGGGACAATTTTTCAATGCCCCTATGTTAATTTTTGAAGCCATGGCTGATATTAGTGCCAAGTTGAAAAAGGAACAGAAATTAGCTGGAATCCCATTTGGTAGACTGATCACAGCCCTACTAAGAGCTAAGTTTGACATTGATGACCAGGAGCCATTTGAAGTCATAGCTCCTCATACTTTTGGGAAAAAGGCTTGGACTACAAGCCAAGCAATGCTGAAAGAATAAGAGAGGAAGGTGAGCCTGCACCTGCAATTGCTACTGAGCCTGCATCTGCAGCTGTTAGTGGACCTGCCATACATGAACCTGCCCTTGTAGCTCCCTTAGAACCTGCTTTGCCTGACCCTGAGGTGACCAGCTCTTTAGCTGCACCCATGCTTGAAGAAGTTGTCCTTCCTGTGGTGACCAGCTCTTCAGCTGCACCCATTCTTGAAGAAGTTGTCATTTTACCCTCCTCACCTAGTCCAGCTCCTACCACTTCACCTATTCCAGCAGTCCCATCTCCCATAACCACCATTATCCCAATTGCAGATTCCCCCTCTACACCAACCACTCCAGCCATACTCACACCACCAATTTCTCCCCCCAATGCCCAAGACCTGGCCACAGATTTTATAAACAATCTCCTAGCACTCCTCTTCTCCAATGCCTCTCAAGTTCACCTGCTCCTCCAGCCCACACTCCTGAAGTATCCCATACCCCTGAACCTGAGCCTTTCACTGCAGAGGCTTATTCATCATTGATGGGGTCTATTTTGGAAAACGTTGGGCTTGAATCTGTCCCTATACCTGACCCTCCTCATTTCACTCACTTGGCTACTTCTCCCTTTACACCCATTTCACCCATTGCACCTCCACCATCCACTTCAGTTTTACCAGCCCCTGCTATGCATACCACACCCACACCTAAATCAATTAGCCAAATACTTACCTTTCTCCAATCCATCCAAGCCCAACTACAGATCAACACAGATAATCAGTCTGTGACCAATGACCTTCTCCAAACCTTAGCCTCCACATCCCACACAACTACCTTAACCACTGTACCTGCTGTTGATGACCATGCTACCCAAACTGAACCTGAGGTAGTATTGGTTGATCTCCCCACCCTCACCACTACTGCCCATACTACCCAAACTGAACCTGAGGTAGCTCTGGTTGAGTCCCCTTCACCTCTCCTCACTTTATCTGATCAAGCCAATCAAACCGACCCTGAAGTCATCCTTCTGGACCCCTCTTCTCCCACTCCCACAGCTGGGTTACCTTTGGTCCCCTACCATTCCATTCCCATTCCCAGATTTGCCGCTCTCAAAAGGGCCATGGAAGAAAATCCATATATCTATCGAGATGTCCTCAAGGGGTTAGCTGATTTGCAAGCTTACATTAGAACCCCTTATGAAAACCAGATTCGAAAATTAGAGTTATTCATGAAATTTGAGAGAGAGAAAATGAAGGACCTGCTGGGTCAAACTTTTCAGATGGTTAGGAGTGAGCAGCACAAGGTGACCATGTTGCAAGCACAGCTTGAACAGGAAAAACTGAGGACTACTAGACTTGGAAAGTACATTGGTCTCACCAAAAAGATCAAATCAGAGGAATACACTGAGCTGTAAAACACAATCCAGGAGAAGGCTAAATTGAGTTTCGGACTCAATCGATTCTAGTTCGACTCGGCGGTGACTCCAGTTCTGATCCCATTGAACCAACTTATGATACAGATTTTGACCCCAGTTATTAGATCACATTGTACTTATCTGTGTTATGAGTTTGTAATATAAAATTCTGGTTTTTCTTGTGTAATTATTATGCATTTTTGTTCTTTCTTCTTGTCATTATGATTTCTGCTTGATTGTTTCTTTTCTTTGCTTTGGACCAGTGCGGACCCTGCTCACCTTAGGTTTGGGGGTGTGGCAGAAATGTCAATAATTGAGTTAACATCAATGCAGCTTATGATCAGTAGAATTTTTGAAAATGAAGTAATTTCACACCTGTTGTTTTGAAAAATGAGGAAGTTAAAAACTTTTTGAAACTAATTTCTAGTGTAATTCTAATACTTTCATGAAGTGAATGTCAGAAAATTTCCAAAAGAAAATTGATGTTTTAGTAAACCTAAAAAGAGAGAAAACAGTGATGATATACCTCAGGAATTTGATAGAAAACCACACCCAGTGAGATTTGGACCTGAAATGTATTCTTTGGAGGTATGAATTGGCAATTTTTTCTGCTCTAGGGACTGTTTAAACCTGCTTGTTATCACTAGAAGTTACATATATCCAAGTTAAAATAGTTTGACAGCAATCATGATATTAAAGACATGATGTAAGGCCTCCTTTTAAATAGTTTGAACTTCAAAAAGCCCAACCTTTTGAAACTGCCCTTGATACACACCAATTGAGCTTTATAATCCAAGATTTCTTTGAAACCTCATCAACCTCATTTAGCCTAACCCTCACTCTGAGAATTCAGAAGGTAAAGGAAAGAAAGCTAAAGAAAGGTGAGTTGGGTAACAGTTTAGTAAAAAAATAATTGAAGGCAATGATGTATCAGCAGAAAAAATGTGGCATTCCAGTCAATGTTGCTTTAAAAAAATTAAAAAAAAAAAAAAAAAAAAGAGAAGGCATTTCATTGGAAGTTTGAAAAAGAAAGAGAAAAAGATGGCCACTTTGGCTCTGGAAATTCAAAGAAGAAGATGAAATTGTGCTGAATTAAAGAAGGTGTGTCTATCACCTCCTTACCTTGACTGACTTCTCAATTTTGAACTCCATTCCACCCCTTTATTCTTGATAAATTTCACCCATAAGCCACATTACAACCCAAGTTAAAGTTCTTACTGATCAATGATGGATTGAGCTGTCACATGGAGATAAGGATTTGTGTAATCTACGGTGAAAAGAGCAGTGAATTCAGAACTAAAAAGCAATGCCTATGCTCATGCTTACAGTCCTATTTGTGGTCAGAATCGCTCTTGAGGTACAACCCTCTTACTTACATGTTGAGTGAAAACACGGTGAGAGTTGGGTTTGAAATTGACTTATTTGGGGTAACATCAAAGTCGGATTCTCAAATAGAAGGCAAGTCGTTCATTAATTTTTCTTGTAAATAACTTTTGACACAAATTGAGTGAATGGTAAAGGAATTACAATGAAAATTTTAATTTTGAACCGATGTTTTCTTGAAAATCTTCTTACTTTGTTGATCGGTGTGAATAATCTGATTGGATGAAAGTTTGCTTTAACAGAACTTCATTGATCTTAACTGATTTATTGGAGAAGTTTGTGGGTACCTTCATTGAAAACCCTCAGGAGACTTCACTCCTCCACTAGGGATCACCTAGGGGTTTAAAAAGCTTGTTGTATATGCTAAATGCAACAGTGTTCCCTACAAAAGTGGCTTTTTATTCTGTTTTTAATTTTGACTTTGCTAAGGGACTAGCAAAGCTTAGGTTTGGGGGTGTGTTGAGAACCAGAAAATACCATTCTCCACCCTTTAACCTAGGCCTTGATAGACCCTTGAGAGAACTAAATAAGTGTTTTAAGTGCTTGTGTTACAGCTAACAATAAAGACAGGCTTAACCATGAAAGCAGCCTAAAAGTGCCAAAAAGATGATAACCCATATCGATCCAAAGGAAGAAAGAGAAGGGACAACCTCATAGCTGTCAAAATGCCTGAATTGAAGAGGCAAAGACCTAGTCTCAACCCAAAAGAGAAATGTAGAGCAATTCGAACAGAAAAATACACTACAGAGTGCTTTTCGAATAGAATCTGAACATTTCAAAAAGAACCTGAACTCTGCGAAAAGAACTAAAAGCTCCAGGCTTAGTTTTCGAAGAGCACCTGAACTCTTCGAAAGGATGATTGACCTATTTGAAAAGAAGAGAACTCATTGCGAACAGAACCTGAACTTTGCGAAAAGAGCTTCAGGAGTCACAGTACCTTGCGAAAAGTTCTCTAAACTATGCGAAATGGTATTCTGGAGATTCCTAGCTTTTGCAAGGGTAATTCAGTAATCTTTTTCACGCGTCTCAATGCATTTAAAAACCTAGGGACATTCCAGAAGATTCTAAGCACGAAGCGAAGGCATATTCCACCCCATGTGAGCACCCGAAGATGAAATCACTTGGCGAGAACTTCTAGAAGCTCTAACAGATTTTCAAATTGCGTAACAGAATTGATGCTTATGTCGCCTGATTGGCTGAACCAGATCGAGCAATTCTGATTGGCTAGAACAGATCTGGATCCTTGTGCTCGACTACCATTGGTTGATACAGATCTGAGCACTTCTGATTGGTCGATACACATCTGAGCTAGACCTGGGAAAAACTATAAATAGATGAACCATTTGCCCAATTTGGGCATCCAGATTTTGAGTTTCATTCCTATTCCCCCATTTCCAAATCAGTTTATGAAACCCCTGTAATAGCCTAACTTTTACTTGCAATTGAGAGCTGTGAGATACCTCTGTAATTCAAAAGAGAATTGTATTCAAGACTACAAATCTGAGAGTCGTTTAAGCTGTGCTCTGTAATTGTAATGGTGGATTTGAAAAGGTTGCTGTAAACCGTACATTCTCAATTGGATTGGTGTTAAGGGTTCCCTCTGATCTCCTTATTGCACTAGACTCCTTTAGATTTACTGTTTTTCATGCAATTTCCCGTGATTCATTAACCCTGTGGGAATTAGTGTTTGTAACCTAATCTCTCACAGCATTTGTAGTGATATTTCTTGTTCTAAATTAAGTGTTTAGATTAAAGACTATTGGATGGTCTGTGGCCATTGAAGTGGACAGACCACAGCCATAAGCCTAAATCTAAATCCTTGAGTTAGATTTATTTCTTTTACATCTGTGCTTGTAGCCAGATGAAGATTGGATCATCTCTCATTTGATCTGCAGTCATTCTCATTTTGTTTCAAGGACCAAATCAAAGTTAGATATTATTTCTCCATTTTTTATAAGTTTACATTAAAATTCCCCCAACTCAGATCTGGATCATTTAGTTTAACTTTTACTTTTATCATTTAGTTAATCTGACAAATTCAACCTCCCATCTTATGTGCTTTGTAGATAGGATAAGAGGCCAGATCTGGTAGCTCATATCTAGAGGTTTATCTTGCATTTTAAACAAATTCTCTGTGGACGATCTTTTACTCATTTACATTTAAAACTTGCTACAATTGGCCCTGATCTTGCAAGCTAATTCACTTCTCTCTATGCTGATATTTCTTTACTCTTTTTAATGTTCCAGATTCAGTATAACTTAGCAATTGCAAATTTGTTTTCAAAACACAAATAAATCATGCACACTTAGAATGACCAACAACCACTACACTAAATTACCTATTAAAAAGAAAGAAATAAAGTGCAGTCCTATCCTAAGAAAGGGTTATGAAGAAGGTGATAATGGTGTGTGTTAAAATAAGATAAAAGGATGGGAAGTAAGCAGTTTAGGCTAAGGTTAATTCAATTATGTAACTCAGATTTAGGGTTGTCTTTGCAGCAAATCCTTACTAAAGTGTTATCAAAAACCTCATAAAGAAAGAAGAATCCAACTTAACTCATGCCATTTAGACTGCTCTTAAGGATATAATCTACCCACTTAAATAGTCACAGACTATCCAATAGAGTTTGTCAAATCCCATTGATTAAATTAGAAAACTAACCTAATCTAAAGGAGTGGACTGATCTTAAGGCTATAATCTGTCCACTTAAATAGTCACAAACTATCTAATAGATTTCCTCCAACTAAAGAACTAAATCAGGTCATGAATATCATTACAGACACTATGTTTTCCAGGCTACAAGCACCCCAGATCTGCTACAGATCTGGCAGACATTCATAGGAGCAAACAGACCTTAAAAACTTGGTGGGAACCATAAGGTATCTCAGGCTGAATGAGGTTTTAGGATCAACTAGTCATTGCTATAAAAGGCCTGCAATGACCCAACCCACAAGTCTGTAATCACAACAGAGAAGCCAGATCTAACATCTGATAGTGGTCAAGTAGCATAGAGAGGAGCCTGTTCCTACACAACCTCTCACTAGGCTACAAGCTCAAGTACAAAGGAGAAGAATCCTTTTCAGATCTGTGACCAAGACCTACCCTAGGGCTATAGTCTATCCACTCAAATTGTCACACACTATCCACAGAGGCTACCTTACCCACAGATGATGAGATGGAACATGTAAACTACTATTGCTACCATGGTCCCAGGGCTACAAGCTCAAGCTTCCATGGGCCATTCAATAAGCTCAAATCCTAAATGCATGCTATAGCCTGAATAAAACTTCGGGCAAATAGGAAAATAATAGATTAAATGAACATTTAAAGTACAAATTCTATTGATCTAAATTACAAGCAATACAATTTCTCAAGGCAGCAGCCTTGTGCATAATAGCTCTTCACAAAATCTCAATGTTTAAATGACCTATTATAAAACTAAATGAAACTACCCCTAATTACTTACCAAAGATTTAGCCAGCAAGTGCTGGGCTAAGAGAGAAGAAAAATAGGAAAAAAAAGTGATCAAACCCTAACCCTACCCCTAATCTGCTTGAGCTATCAGCTGATAGAGGTTGAAGGAGAGATTGATAAATTCTAAGTTACAAGCACAGCTTATATACTCAGTCCTAATGCCTTGGCCCAGAGAAGAATAAACTCTAATTTTTCTAGTAGATGTGCCACTGTTACAACCCTTGGATGCTTTGAAATGTGTGCCTCGAGATCAATGCCTCAGGATGTATGCCCTAGACTTGGAGAAATCCCCAAAAGTTCCTTGAGTTAAGATTGAGAAGTGGAGAGCTCGAGCTTCATGATGATGCCTTCTACATATTACTTATGTCACGCAAATGATTTGGGCTCTTTAGTTACTTCACGCAGCTTGCAGAGTCCTCACGAGGTAGGAATTGGCTTGGAAGGTTTGTTCACTCACGCAGGTGGACTTTGGATGATTGTGCAGCTGATCTGGATTTGAATGCACTCACGTGAAGAGTTTGCAGCACTTGGCTTGCTCGCACAGTAGAGCTTCAGAATCTCCTATCACGAGGTACTCGCACAGCTGGACTTTACATCTCCCTCGGCAAAAGGGTTGAGCTTCCAATCTCGTGAGAGCTACGTGAGAGAACTTCTGGGCGTCTCTCTCCTCTAGAGCCACACGAGAGCTTCGTGAGATTGTCATTGCTATTCGTACAAATTGGTCTCACAAGATAGTACACACGGTTGCTTTAAGGCTTGATCCTCGCGAGAGCTTCGCGAGCTATATTCTTGAAGGCCTAGTGCGTGACTACTTCACGAGTTTCTTTACATGTTGATTACAGCTGAAGTGCGTGACTGCTTCGTGAGCTCTACTGTGCTACATGTCTTAGTTGCGCGAGGAAGCTTTGCTAGTGAATTGCACAGTGTAAGGTAGCACCTCAACTGTGCGAGATAAGTCATTTGTTCCTCTGCTGCTATGCACATGCCTCTGTTGCAGCTTCCTCCACTCTCATCTATATTTCTTTCAACTGTTGGACATTATTGGTTCATTATGACATGCAAAAGAGTCCCATGGTGTGTACCATCATGGTGTTCCATCAATCTCTAGCTCAACTGTCATCCTTGGCTTGAATTCTTTCTCTTCTTGGCACCAAATGCATGTACTTTGTGTTAAGCTGCAAAATTTATTACTAACTACAAAACAATCTAAACAAGAGTTATTAGTCAGCTTAAAGGTCCAGCAAAGGCTAGGTTAAGAGGTGAAAAGTGGTACTTTTTAGTGAATAACAGGCACTTCCCCTTGCTCGAAGGCACACCAATCCTATTGAGCCATTCCCGCTTGTCGAATTTTGGGCAACGTAACAGCTCAATTCTAGAATAGAGAAAAACAAAGGAGGTAGAGGAATAGAGGGGAGAGTCGGAGCTCTTGGGCCCTTATAGCACCGATGTGGTCCTTCGTGCGAGACCGACGTCGGTGAGCTTCCGATAGCAAATGGGTTAGAAGAAGGGTTCTAACCTCTAAGGCTAGGAAGCTAGAGGGTAGGAGAAGAAGGCTAGGGGCTAGATCTAGCTCAAACTCATTGATTTATGATGGATAATGGGGTGTCAAAGCTGAACTAGGGTGCTGGAATTATATGGGTTTAGTGGAGGAAAATGGGAGGGGAGTTCACTAGAATTTTATCTATTTAAAAATTTTCCAACCCTTAAGCAAGAGGGGTGGCTCCCTATTTATAGAGAAAGGGAGGATTAGTGAGGGGTTAGAGGGTCTAATTGGGTTAGCAATTAGGTAATATGAATCTAAGGTTTCCTAGGATTTTAGAGCTTGAAAAAAGTGTGAGAATGGGTTCAATGGTAGATGATAGGGTGACTAGAGGATTGCAAATATGGTAAATGAGGGTGCAACAGTCCTAATGAAACCTATCCTAAACATTGAGATGGTCAACAAGTCAAACCCCAAAAGTGGATTTCAAACAAAAACCCACAGTTACTGTAGCTAAGCCTGGCGCATGTATTACATGCGCCAAGCATTGCTACAATATCAAGAAGTTCAGAACTTGTCGTGAGGATCTTGTGAGGTTCTGTCTATGCTTGGTGCAACTAACAGGTGCGCCAAGCCATTTCTGGGGAGAAATGGCTTGGCACATGTATTACATGCACTAAGCAAAATCCTGCAAAATGGCCTGATTTTTAATTTTCCATAATGTTTGATATATAACTCTGATTGAGGCAATTTTTAGCTTGTTAGAAATCTGGGGAAGTCCTCTTTCCAATGGTATATTACGCAACCCTAGAAGAGGTCTGTGTAAATTTTGGCACTACTCTCTTTAACCACTACTCAGGAGGGTTTGAAACTGGCCCAAAAAGGGTTTCAATGGGTCTGGGAAGGCTAGGGTTGATTCCTAAGGGTTCGAGATGATTCCTAAGGGTTTTGAGATGACTCCTCAGGGTTTTGGGATGCCTCCTAATGGTTTGGGGAATGCTTTCGAAAGCTCAGGGGTGCGCCCTTCTTGAAGTATGTTTCCATCAGGCCTTGGGCCAAATTTGGGTGTCTACAGATGCCCCTCTTTGGTATCCGATCACTAATGATTGAATGTAAAAGATATGAGACATTCAACGAGGCCCAAGACATTACAGACGGGTCCGCTATATTCAAAATGAATCTCCAACATCCGGTGGGTAACATGGTGAGTAAACGGAAGTCCTATATGTCGGGAAAAACGTCCGCTCCTCAAGGCTATTGGTCCCCAAGTGCTTTAGTGTCATTACTAGGCATAACCAAGATGGAGCGAGTTGCGAAAGCCTAATATATTGGGAAAAATGTCTGCTTCTCGAGATTATTGAAGATGTTTGACGTTCGAGATTCATTATGAATACAATAGCTTCGCAAGTAAGAGAGTGATCGACCCATACTCAAAGATAGGCGCAGAGCAAATATGCGAAGGTCCATAATTTGTGTCCAATCATCTAACACATTGATTGCCCCATTTGACATGCCACAGGTGTCCCTGCGTGAAGCAGGGTTCGAGGTCTTTGGGCGAACCCAACGATCCTGAAGTTAATTTAGCATGACTTCCCGAGCAGAGCGAATTGATGTCGCAACGCTTTATGGGAGTGCGTGTAATTTTTTATAATGTGCCCTAGATCAACATGACCTAGAGTACCCAACTTCAATCACCACTGAATAGATATGGCCAAAATTGGGTACCTACCAAAGGAGGCACTCAATCTTAGTCTCTGTCAATGATGATCTTATTATCAAACAACTATGCAAAAGTATGCACTCATCAAGGGTAGATAAAAACAAAGGGGAATGGAAGTCCCAACCTAGAACCCATCCGAGTATAATTTATGAGAATAAATGACCATTCAATGGATACCCAGACGCAAGGTGTACACTTTACAGGGATATCGTACAAATACAAGTTTTAAGCCTACACCCTAAAATGTGCCCCTCGGAATGCATATTTGAACATAGTCATTCGATAGGTAATTTTCTTTTTGACAGGTTGGTTTTAACCAACAATTGACCTTTTTTATAACGGAGTTATCCGGACCTCATACCCCCTAGGGCGCACGCCCAGACAACGCAGACCAAGAGTCCACACCTCCGAAAAAGTTTATGATGAATCTGAAGTTAGACACTCACGTTCTTATGAATCCAAAAATAGAGCGATCAACACAAAGAATTTAGCGGTGGAATCTATTTGATCGAAACATTGACAGTTTGACCAAGATTGACATTGCCGCTCCTACTTTGAAGTAAGGTCCAGAGATCTGAGGCAAACCTTAGACTTAGGACATTAATGTAGCACAGCTGCGTTACCGATAAAATATTGACATTTTACCGCATTGAAACACGCATGTGCGTAGCTGTGCATAATGAAAACATAGATTTCTTTTTTCTTTTTCAAATGATTGCTTATTCTATTTTTATTTTTTTTAAATAGACCGATGTCTGTGGAGAGATGCTTCATTTGATCTATCCATCGTCGAGAGGTTGCCAGCTTTGAGGCTTTGGACCATTTTGATGTTCCTGCACATTCTCAAGAAAACATAAGTTCCTTTTTTTTGTTTATAGAGGTTACAATATGCATCCTAATTGACAGAAGAAACAAATTTTTACCTATATTTTTTTTATTTTTTAAGATTTATATATTTTTTAAGATTTGTTTTTAGATTTTTTTATTCTTTTTCTTTATTTTGAGATTGAATTACAATGCCATAAATATATGCATGGGCATAAAAAAGGAGTATAAATTTTTTTTGGAATTTTTCAGATTTTTCATTTTTTGTCATTTTTTCTTTCTTTTCTTCTTTTTTTTTGTTATTTGATGCCTTAACAATGAGGTGAAGTAACGGATCCCATTTTGAGCATAGCAGAATCCATTCATGTGGTTGGACCTGAGTGAGGTTCAACATTTTTTATCAAGGTTGGAACGTCTATCCCTTTGGATCAATTTAACCCTTTATCCTTACCTCGGGTCATACGTTTGACAGGGCGGGATAAAGATATACCTGATTGAGATCCGATTTGAGTTAACATGAGCGGCCCAAATGAATATCAAATCTCGGGATTGTAATGAAGGGAGTAACTAAAGTTTTTCCCCTTTTCTTCTTTCTTTTACAATATTTTTACTCACAACGCCCAAGACGGGTTATCGCCATGCCCATTGTTGCCCGCTTTTTTACCCATAGCGCCCTTTTAGGTTTTCACTACATCCATTGGTATGCATTTTTACCCCAGGTGCCTTTTCAGGTTTTAACCTGGTTTTCACATGCTCACTCTTTTTACCCATAGTGCCCATTCGGGTTTTCACTACGTCCATTTTGCTTTGAGCTTGTATATTTTCATTTTCTTTTTCTTTTCTTCTTTTTTTTCTTTCACAGACCACAACATGGAAGTCGATTCTGTCATAGCCGACTGGATGAAATTCTTTATGTTGTCTCCCAGCTTGGCTCATGCTGATTCAATGGATACTATGACTGCTTGTAGACCTTAAAGAGAGCTTTCTTCAGGGATGTATCTTGGCCATGGGATAGGTTAGGAATTTTTGAAGGTATTCTCGGGTTTAAGAAGTTTTCCTTGATAGGGTTCCAACTGTCGTAATACACTTCTTCCTTGGGGAGTTTTTACTGTACATGCCCCCTGATTTTTCTATCACTTTTCTTTTCTATTTTACCTTCTTTTTTTCAGACAATCTCTTTTTGGAGTTTTGCTTTTCTGATTTTTTTGGATTTTTATGGGTAACTCTTTCCTCATCTCTCTGATATATACACACATTTTGCCTTTTTCTGGGAGGGGGTTCGAAAGAAAGGCCGATGGCTCAAATTGGGTAGCAAAAAGGGTATGTGCATTTAGGGATACTTTTGGCTACTTGGCTTCAGAATGATGGCCTCTTTTATGGGGTTCTTAAGAAGTCACCTATCCGTATTATCGATACTTACATTGCTGCAAGAGACCTAGAAATAGACTCGTCGGACATATCCAGCGTTGATTAGCTCAGGAAAATGATCTATGTTCATGGTGGCAAGGCTGACAGAAGACGTAAAGTCCTTCCCAGTTGGGCTTGAATTTTCCTCTCGAATCAACATGTCGTCATCGCCCTTTGGTATGTCACCTCAGCATTCTTCAATCCAAATGGCATGAATCTGTAACAGAAAGTTAATCATGGAGTACTGAACGTTTTAATCTGATTGTATCCGAAAAATCCATCCGTGAACAACAGCATCCCATGCTTAGCAGTGTTATTGACCAAGATGTCGATGTGTGGCAATAGGAAGTCATCCTTTGGGCTCGCCCGATTCATATATCTAAAGTCAATGCATATGTAAACCTTTCTATCTTTCTTCGGTTCTGAGACGATGTTGGCCGATCATTGAGGGTACTTGGAGACTAAGAGAAACCCTGCATCGTACTATTTGATGACCTCGTCCTTACTTTCAGCCTCCATTCTGGCCTGAGGAGTCTCAACTTCTGCTTGACTTGCCTAATACCTGGATATAGCGGTAAATCATGCTCGACCAAATTGGTGTCCAAACCAAGCATATCCTCATATGACCATGCGAAGACATCTTGATATGACGGAAGGAAATCAATCATGCCTTTTCTTTCCTTGGGGGACAGCAACATTCTGAACTTAGTAATTCAAGGAACCTCTTTGGTCCCTTGATTGACGTCCTCTGTCTCTTCGACGATCGGGGTAGGGCCATGCTCAAAGTTGACGTACCGTTCAAGGAGCTCATTGGGAAGCTCCTCAGTTGGGTTTTCCTCATCCAGACTCGGGATTTCTACCTCTTCTTGTATTTCTAAAGGAAAGGGGTCGATTTAACGTGAGAAGGGTTTTTCTATTAAGGCATCATTTTCTTTGATTTTCTTGGAAATTTTAAAGGACAATTTTTTTGGATTATTTTGCATTTCTTTTATTTTTTTAGATTTTTCTCTTTCTTCGATAACAGACCCTTGGCAGGGCGGGTCCCTATATACACATGGATTGTCCAGACTCGTGACTCCAACCTCTTCTTGTATTTCTACAGGAAAGGGGTTGATTTTACGTGTGACGGATTTTTTATTTAAGGCATCATTTTTCTTGATTTTATCGAGAATTTTAAAAGACAATATTTTTGGAATATTTTGTATTTCTTTTATTATTTTTTTTAGATTTTTCTTTTTCTTCGGCAACAGGCCCTTGGCAGGGCGGGTCCCTATATACACATGGATCATCCAGACTTGTGACTCCTACCTCTTCTTATATTTCTACCAGAAAGGGGTCGATTTCACGTGGGACAGATTTTTTATTTAAGGCATCATTTTTCTTGATTTTATCGAGAATTTTGAAAGATAATATTTTTGCAATATTTTGTATTTCTCTTATTTTTTTGGATTTTCCCTTTTCTTCGGAGGTGGGCCCTTGGCAAGGCAGATCTCTAAATAAACAGGGTATTGCCAGCCAAGGGCTCTTCAAAATATCACATGACCTGACACATTTTGATCCAGGCAAAGTGCCTCTTGGATGATGAGTGGGACAAATTCCCTTAATGGAACCATTCCTTTGCTACCTACTTGTGGGAGATTTGACATCGCAAAGGCGTGGACATTTATTTCGACAGGCAGGGCTTGAGGAACTGAGTGGTGTTTGCGAGCATTGAGCCCTCACCAAAGATTCCTGCTACGACCTGTTGGTTTACCCAGAAAAGGGTGATACGACATGGAGAGCTCGGTCCATGAGTTATTGAAAGAAAAGTTAAATGACCTTGACTTCAAAATTACCATTGATGATGGGAATGGCATCACAGGTCCCAGATTCATAATGGTAAATGAGGATGATTTGCATGGCTTTGAGAGGATGGATGTGAACGATTTTAGGCTACTGAGTGCAAATGATTTCATCCTTGGGGGGATTAATAACCTTGGGTTTATTAAGCTGACTGATTTTGGATTAGCGGGAATGGTGGATTTTAGCTTATAGGGAATGAATGACTTTGGATGTTGGGAACTGGATGGATGAAGGAATGATCCCCAAGGATTACGGATAATGCAATTAAGACGTTTGGTGGCAAGTTCCTCATCCCAATCTAAAGGCTGGGTCTTGACTATTTCTTTAAAGCACAATTGCACCTTTGCAAAATAGAAGAAGGCACAGTGATTTTTAACTTTGGTGATCCAATGGTCAATTGGGCATTACTCTCTTTGTTTTCCAGTACTTTCATACTCATAATTGAGGCCCACCATGCGGTAAACCTAAATTTCAAGTTCAGATTGGTGCAAGAGATATAGGCCTTTTCATCATTTATCATTACCATATCATACCATCCTAACCTTTGGGTCATCACTTGCTCTTTTTTATTGAGGGGAGAATTCTTCATCAACAAGGTATCCTTTCCCAATCCCGTCGAAGCCTCGACATTATGAGTGATAGAAAGACTCTTGGCATGGTATGTCGATGTGATGCTCTGGGCATTGGGGGCCCATGGATGGTCTGAATGTGGAGTGAGCTTAACGACCATGATCGCCATGGGCTCGACATGAACCTTGACATCGATATCACCCACTATCAGTCTCATTGGGCTTCTTTGTGCCCCAGTGCATGGTTCAAAACAGTTCAGGCCTTTATGTGAAACCATTTGGCCATTGGGGGCAATGGTATTCTTCTGCCTTTTTGCCACAAGAGTTGAGTCTCCAATTAGGAGATTTTCTTTGACCAGCATCGTGGGTATTTCCAAAGGCATTATTGACAGCCTTTCAATGGCCACCTTGATCTACAATGCTTTTGACTCTAATGCCTCTCGGCTTTCGAGTAACCATTCTAAAGAGGTCGTGAGGTGTTCATTGACTTGCTCCTTTATTTTTCTATGAGGGTAGAGGTATGCCTCTCCTTTGGGATGACTTTGCCTTGGTCCTTCATCTTCATCTCGATCCAATGCCTGCCGAGTTCATCCGACGATTGCGAATCATTGGATAATTTGCCACTTTCATGGGGCTTTGGATTAGATGAAGGCAATGGGTCGTTGAATCGGCATCTCCAAACTTTTTTGGGTCACGCACTAGTTGGCATAGATCAGAGACATTTGAGTAGGTCTAGGGTTGGACCTTCATGTTGCACCAATTTTGAGAAGCGAGGACTCGAATATGTTAGCTTATAATCGTCACTTTTAAATGTCTCGTGCTCATCCTCTTGGTCATCAAAGGCTCACTTACCATCAATGATGTCTCCATCATTCGATAGTCAGATAGCTTGACCTTTTGGGGCTGAGGGATTGAAACTAATGACTGTCCCATGTAGGCTTCGCTATTTTGGACCTCATCCTCCTCATACTAATGACTTACATCAACAAATGATTAGGGATTGAAATTGGCAAATGCCCCCATGTAGACCCCACTATTTCTGCCTTCCTCCTCATCATATTGGTTATCCGTATCAACGAATGGGAAAGGGATGAGGTCATCTTGTTGATTCTGAGTGGGCTGCATCGGGGTTTGATGGGGCCATTACCGATAGGGAAACCTTTGCAGAGTGGTTTGTGGGGTGACGGGATGAGTGAATGGTGAGTTTTGGACAGGTGCCTAAAGAGGCCATTGTATATTTTAAGAATTTTGGAGAATGAGTGAATGGGTAGAATGTGAAAATTGGTGATTTTGGATGGTTGGAGATGGGTTCCCGTGTTGCGATGGGTATGATGGACATGGATGGATGGGGCTCATGTCCATTTGAGGAATTGGGAACAATGGGTTTGTAATTTGAGGAGGAATAGGGACTTATTGGGTGTAAGTGAATGTGGGATATTGGGGGAATGATGAAGGGTTTGTAAATGGGGCTCCTAGGTTTGGACCTTGGTGGACCTGGGTATAGGGCATGGGGCTTTCATGGGCTTGTGCCTGGGGTATTGAGCCTTGATGGGCCTTAGGGTATTGGGCCTTTATGGGCTTGAGATATTGGGCCTTGATGGGCTTGGGCCATTAGGCTTTGATGGGCTTGGGCCATTGGGCCATTGGGTATTGGGCCTCGATGGCCTTGGGTATTGGGCCTTGATGGGCTTGGGATAATGGACCTTGATGGGCTTGGGCCATTGAGCCTTGATGGGCTTGGGTATAAGGTGTGGGGCCTTGAGGCCCGCTCAAATAACTCCATGGTTGATGGGAGCCTTGGGTGGTATGGGCGATGGAAGGTTGAAGGGAATGGGGTGTGGATATTTTGAAGGGTTTGTTAGGGATTGGACATTTAGGGTGGATGAGGATGGCTTTGGGAGGCCTTCCAAATGGTGTAGGCTTTCACCATGTCCTCCATCATTGACATGGGGTCGGGCATGGGGTTGGAAGTGGATGGCTCACCTAATGAGGCGGATGTATGGGAGAAAATAGGTGGGAAAATTGTGCATGGTTGATGAGGGAAAGTTACACATTGTTTGGGTGGATTGGAGAAAATTGGGCATGACCCTAGTAGATGGAGGAAAATGTGATAGATTTTGGGTGGATGAGGGGAAATGGGGTGTAGTTGGAGGGGATTGGAATAAATTGGGCATTGCTTGGGTGTATGTGGGAAAATGGGGGTTATGATGATTGGATGTGGAGTAAAAATTTGGGTTGGATGTGGAGGGTTGGGATGTATGTTGTGTGGATGGATGTGGAAAATTAGGTATGGTGGAAGTGGAGGGAATATGGGGTATGTTTGATGTGAATGAGGGAAAATTGTGCATGGTGAATGGGTTGGAAAAATTGGCCATGACCTAGGTAGATGGGAATATATGTGGTGGGTTTGGATTGGAGGGGAAATGTGGAGTGGATATGGGAGAATTAGGCATAGCTTGGGAAAATGATGGGGAATGGGGCATCGGATTTTGGGCAATTTGAGCTGTGGTGAATGGGAAAATGGGTGCACCGAAGGGCCCGGTGACGGTAAATGGGAATTGGGTGAGGGGGATGGATGTGAACATCTCTTCCGCATGGGAATGAGTTGGGGAATGTAGTGGGGATGAGTCAGGATCGGAATATGCTAGATCCACTGCCCACGACATAGCTTGATGACGGGTGGGGTACGGATGCCTCTGATGGAGCCCATAAAGTTCCCTCCTCCTTCCCCTACGAGATGACGAAGGGTAAGGCGATGTCGTTGTGCCGGCACCACAAGGCTCCTCTTTTTTGGGTTTTTGGTTTATTTAATTTTTTTGAAATTTTGTAAATGGATTTTATGATGACCAACTTCAGGGCCCTTGAATTCCCATTTCGAGTAGTATTTATACCCTAAATAAATGTCGCGGAGAGATCCCAATGTGCTTCGAAAGTTTCGCAGGAAAACCCTTTGATCTATTGAAGGCAAGGGAATCAACGCAAACAACCTGATCCCCCGAAAAGGGTCAGTAAAAAGTTATCCTCTTTTGACCGGCAGGGGTGTATTGGTCGTCGGATAGTGCGAGACCTAATCAGATGTGCTAAAACCACTAAGCGGGGAACTCGGGATGGTGAAATAGGCCTCAGATTCGGGCTGCACTGCTCAGTGGGGACAAATTTCACTTGGCGTATGTATTACTTGCACCAGGTAAAATTTGGCCCAACTATCTGACAGCAGAACAACAGCCCGAGATTGGTTCTTTGTTCTTGGTTTTTCTGGAAGCAATTCTTTTAGGGACAAATTTAGTTGTAATGGGTCTCTCCTCATTGAACTTAAGGGATACAAGGCCGATTCGGTGCAACTAACGCACTCTCCAAGGGTTTTAAGCTTTGTAACAGGATAGGTTCCCCACCCGATATACCTCCAGTGCAAGTGCCTTCTCAGATACTAGGTGAGGTGGTACTTTTCAGGATCATCACCACTAGGGGCTGCCGCCGTACTAAGAATCGGGTATTTGTATCTTTGCCTAAAAAATTTCCAACCCTTGGAAATCTACCCCCGCAAAAACGGGCGGTGACAAACCCGTGCCGCCTCTACAGGCCGGCGTCCACTGATGGGATATGATTAAATGTAAAACAAAGCACAAGCAGGCCCACCAATCGCCTAAGGCGTGTAAACGACGGAATTTAAATGCGTAATTAAGCCCGCTAATCGGATAAGGCATGTAAATGGCAGAATTTAAATGTGCAAGTAAGCCCACCAATCAGCTAAGGCATATAAATGATGGAAAATAAATGAAAGCAAAGACAATGTGCAAGTAGGCCCGCCAATCGACTAAAGCGTGTAAATGACGAAAAAATAGGGGTAAGTAAAAAATGACGGAATCATAGGGGTGAGTACAAAAACGAAAGAGAAATAACAAAAGTTCGTAAAAGCAAGGACACATGCAAAAAATAATGGGCCAACTTCAGGTAGAAGCTCTAAAGTGTCCCAAACAGAGTTGCGATCTGTGCAACCGTGGATTTTTATCAGACCCGTCGCATCAATGCGTTGTTGCTAAAAATAAATAGTCACCACCCCGAGCTTTTGGTGTCTCAGAAAACCTAAATCAATTTTATAAGCATCGATGTGAAAAAAATATGACTCTGATTCATCGGTCTACGCCAAAAGGCTCTTGGGTAGGGCTTTTGATTATCAATCGGGAAGGTGTTAGGCACCCGACCAACCCGCTCATAAGCGGCCTCTACTATGGCTATTTGGATGTGTATATATATATATATATATATATATATATATATATAAAGAAAAAAAAATTAACGGCACTTCCCCTTGCCCGAAGGCATACCGATCCTATTGAACCCTCCTACTTGCTGAAATTTGGGCAACGTAATGACTCAATTCTAGGATAGAGAAAAGCAAAGAAGGTAGAGGAATAGAGGAGAGAGCCGGAGCTCTTGGGCCCTTGTAGCACCGTTGTGGTCCTTCTCGTGAGACCGACGCCGGTGATATTTTGATAGCAAATGGGTTAGGAGAAGGGTTCTAATCTCTAAGGCTAGGAAGCTAGAGGGTAGGAGATAAAGGCTAGGGCTAAGATCTATCTCAAACTCACTGATTTATGATGGATAATGGGGTGTCAAAGATGAACTAGGGTACTGGAATTATATGGGTTTAGTGGAGGCAAATGGGAGGGGAGCTCACTAGAATTTTCTCTCTTTAAAAATTTTCCAACCCTTAAGCAAGAGGGGTGGCTCTCTATTTATAGTGAAAGGGAGGATTAGTGAGGGGTTAAAGGGGCTAATTGGGTTAGCAATTAGGTAATAGGAATCTAAGGTTTCCTAGGATTTTTAGAGCTTAGAAAAGCGTGAGAATGGGTTCAATGGTAGATGATAAGGTGGGATTTCAAATAACTAGAGGATTACAAATAGGGTAAATAAGGGTGTAACAGTCCCAATGAAACCCATCCTAAACATCGAGATGGCCAACAAGTCAAACCCCAAAAGTGGATTTTGAGCAAAAACCCACAGTTACTGTAGCTAAGCCTTGCGCATGTATTACATGAGCCAAGCATTGCTACAGTATCGTGAAGTTCAAAACCCATAGCGAGGATCTTGCGAGGTTTTGTCTAAGCTTGGCGCAACTAATAGGTGAGCCAAGCCATTTCTAGGGAGAAATGGCTTGGCGCCAATTTTTAAATTACCATACATGCGCCAAGCAAAATCCTATAAATTGGCCCAATTTTTAAATTACCATAACTTTTGATATATAACTCCGATTGAGGTAATTTTTTACTTGTTGGAAAGTTGGGGAAGTCTTCTTTCCAATAGTATATAACTCAGCCCTAGAAGAGGTCTGTGTAAATTTTGGTACTGCTCTCTTTAACCACTGCTCAAGATGGTTCGAAACTGGCCCGAAAAGGGTCTCAATGGGTCTGGGAAGGCTAGGGTTGATTCCTTAGGGTTTGAGATGATTCCTAAGGGTTTTGAGATGACTCTTAAGGGTTTTGGGATGACTCCTAAGGGTTTTGGGAATGCTTTCGGAAGCTCAGGGATGCGCCCTTCTCGAAGTATGTTTCGATCAGGCCTTGGGCCAAATTTGAGTGTCTACAAGTGCGATGTGTATGGAAATTTGACCGATCAAAACTAATTTGATTGATCAAAATGTGCATCGGTTGATCGAATTGAGTGAATTCTGGAGGAATCGATCGATTGAAAAATAATTTGATCGATCAAGTTGGAAATCGTTTGATCGAGTTTGTGGTGCCAAAAGTATGATTTTTTGAAGGAGTTGACCGATCGAAATGAATTTTGATCGATCGAACTTGAAAATCGATCGATTGAAATGTGGAATAGATCGATCAAATTGGACAGATTCTGGATTTTGTTGTGTTTTGTTTAAGGGACTTTGAGGAGAGCTTATAGCTATTTGTTTTACGTCATTTCTGACATGTGGATTGTGGATTAATGTGTTTAGGTTGAGCTTATGCTTGTGTGAGGGAGAAGTTAGCTGGGTATACGAATTATAGGTGACTTCGTGTTTGAGGTAGGGAAATCTCTATACCATGTGCATTTGATATGACTAGCATGTGAATTATTATATGATGTGGCTTGTTATCAATCACCATTGAGTTTCCATAAGCTTTTGAAAATATGAATGTGTAAGTCATGCGTGTGTGTTTTGGAAATCGTGTTTATGAAGTGAGAATCTTTCATGATTTATTCCAATAAATGTGTGTGAAAAAATGTGTTTTCAACTTCCTGAATTTAGAAATAATTATCACACTACATGGCGATAAGTTATATGTATGAACAATGATTTAAGGTTGAATATGTGAATACCTGATCGGCTCGATGATATAACCATGATCGACACGGCGGGATATCCGTGAACGGTATGGTGGGATATCCGTACGACCCTTTGTGATCTTTGTGATCATGTGAATTCTACTGACCAACGGTAATTGTGTTCGACATAAGTGTCCATCATTTTTGGGACCTTGGGCAGCATGTGTAAATGGTTCATTTGAACGACGATGGTGCGTATTCCATCGGAGGCTCGATGCTATACATGCTCGAGGGATTATTTAAGTGAAGCACTTTAAGTTTCCTTTTTGTGTTATGTGTTATGTGAATCAGTAAAAGAGCATGAGATAAGTTTTCCGAATTAAGAGAAATATCTTTTGTTTCATTCAACTATCATTGAAATTGTGCATCTTTATGAGAAAAATCATGTTTCGTTATGTCATAAGATATATATGTGATGTTAAGAATATGCATGCTATTGGTATTTCCCTACTGAGCTTATGTTGTTAGCTCATTCCTCGACTATACATCATAAGTACAGGAGCTGAGGCTGACTTTGAGGATCCCGTAAGCAAGGAGGATCCTAATTTCTCTCCTGAGGAGGATTTTGAGCCTCGTCCGGAGAATTATTTTATCTGCTCAAAGCACGGGTAGGTCCGGCTTTGGAGTGATGGATCATAGTATGGTTTTTGGTGATGTAGAGAATAAAACTTTGGATTATAATTGTAATATTTTTATAAACCATATTTCGGTGATGGTTGGCCATCACCGGTGGTTCTTTTCGGTTCTTCTGCCCATGAGTTTTTATATGGGATTAGAACCATTATTTTATCTTTTTGAGATATAGAATTGGATATTTCCTTTTTGCCTATGATGATTCTATCTGTTTTAGCTAGGGTTCCTGCTTTATTTCCGCTTTGCATGTGGATGTACCAAGTGTTTCATTCGGAGATCAGCCTTAGCGTCAATCCGACGGTCCGGGTTTCGCGAATAGGAAATCCAGGCTGTCACAAGTTGAGTTAAAACTACCAGTTACACTAGAAACAGTACAAGAAGGACAATTTAATCTTTATGATTCAGCCCTAGATTCACCAATCGGGCCTACTTTGCCCTCTTCCACAGTGTTAACTACACTACCAACTATTCCTAAAGGAGCTAAGGTGAGTTCATAGAGAGAGGAGCAAATTGTTGAATTGGCTACTTCTAGCCATGTTCCTGTACTTCTTGAGTCGACTGCTTCAGCCATAACTCCATTAACTACAGAGCAGACTCCTACATTTCAAGCGAAAGAAACAGGACTAAGTTTTGAAGCTCCAAGGGTGGGTTTCATTGAATTATTGTTGGACCAAGAGACATCTCCTCCAGTCACCACTATAGCAGTTCTAATATTTGAGCAGCCTAATCTAGAAAGAAGACTAACAGAATTAGAACTATGGTAGAGTATAAATGCACCCAACTTGATACCATTGCTAGGCGTAGTTATAAAATTGATGGAAGAATTCAATAGATTGAAAAGTAGAGTCCTCGAATCCATGCCCACGGCACAAGAACGCCTCGAGCTGGATGGAAACTTAAGGCGGAAGGCTATCAAAGACCACCAGGCACATTCGACAATAGAAATAGCAAGGAAAGTCCATGAAGCCACTGGGGCACTTCAATCTCAAATTGTGCAGCTGCAAGAAGAAAACAGAGTGTTACGACATGACCAATAGTCATGGGAGGGCGAGAAAAAGGTGTACAAGGATAAAATTGCCAAATTGATTGAACAATTCGGCAAATTCATTGAAGACCTAGATGTCAGAGAAACTGTGAAAGAAAAAGCTCATCAAGATTACCAACAAAAACTCAATAGACAGCTGGATGAGAAATATCATCTACTGACCATAGCAGAGGGAACAATTTTGAAACTTCAAGAGGATAACGATTCCCTCAGGTTAGCTGATGCTGAAAAGAAGAGGACTATTGAGTCTATCATAAAGAAATGCTAGACCGCAGTGACAAAAGAATATATTGAAGTAGAAAAGCTGAGAATGGAGATACAATTAAAATCTACTGTGATTAAAAAGTTGAATGAAGATTTGAAAACAAACAAAAGGTAGAAGAGGAGTTGAGAGCTTTACAAGAAAAGTATGAAATGTTAATAGCTAAAAAAGAGAGTGTTGGAGCATGTTGCAAGGAAATTGGGCCAGAATCACATGTGGAGCCCGTACCAAACAAAAATTAGAATGCTCTACAGATGTGGTGTCCGACTCTGAGGAAGAATTGTCAGGCAGTGACTCTCCTCTACTAATTTTACCAAGACTAGATCCTTCTTCACCCTTTGTACCATATCCATCATCACCCAGTGAGTAAAAGCTACATTCTATGCATCATCAACCTCACAGGTATGAAATTTTTGGTAAAACAATTTTTAGTATCCCCTATTTTTTGTGTCAATGAGGGCATTGTCCAATTTAAGTTTGGGGGGATATACATCTTGTGCATATATTAGTTTAATTTTACAAATAACACTTTATTTTTGCATAACTTTTAGCATTTTTGTAGAAGAAATTTTTCTTTCTATTTCAATTTTTAGTAGTTCTTAGTTAGAATTTTCTTAGTTAGAATTTTTTCTGAATTAACCATCACATGTGAGTTAAGATAGACAGAAATACGAAATCAGAAACCTAACGATCCATCGTAGTAGAAGTTTAACAATCAGAAATAGAACAGTTACAATTCATATTTTAGCTCTTTAAACACTATATCAGAATGAATGTTTGAAACTATAAGTTGATTTAAACTGTAATATTTAGAATATAGTTTCAAAATTATATAACCAGTGAGCTATAGAGACTAATTTTTTCTTTCTTTGAGAGAGAGACTATTATCTATTCAATTCAAATTCTTTGAACTTCTCTACTGATCTACGAAAAGTCTCATATTGTTGAACTTAGAATCAAAATTTTCTATGATTATGATAACCTATTTTTTTTTCTAGAACTATCAGTTAGAAACATCAAAACAATAAGGCATTTATGCTAGTAAATCGTGACAATGATCTAAGGCCATCTTTTGTTAACCAGAGCCAAAAAGCTAAAATCTCAAAAAAATTTATCCTTTGAACCCATATTAGAAGCCTAAACTGAATTTCTTTGTACTAAAATTTTATAAACCCTTAACTATATATACTACCCAAAGCTTTCAACCTTCAACTCTTATAATTTCTGAGAGTTTAGAATACAAAAGAAGGGAAGAAGAGGGAGTGAAAGGAGTAAAAGTCAACAGATAAGGGATATGCCGAAAAAGGGTACAACTGAAAAAATTATTTTTAAAAAAATATGAGAAAAGAATGACAAATCGTGAAAAGACGATTTCAAAAAGTAAATTACGATTCACCAAAACGAGTAGCAAAAAGCTTTCGAAACTGAAAAATCAAAAGGATAAGTTGAAGAAACAAGAAAAGGAAATGAGATTTAAAGAAAAAGAAAATAGGAAGAAGTTATCCAATTTTTGGATACTTACTGAAGTAGAAAAGAAGAGAAGATAGAGAAGGAAAAACTAAATTCTCATAAAATACTTTGAATCCTGTCTACCTTTCTTTGAAACCTCTTAACCCAAAACCCAATTACAAGCCGAAGGAAAGACCTTTTCGATTTATGATTTGTAAAAGCATAAGCCTAGTAGAGATGTGAATAATAGATACTATGGATTGCACAGGGAATCATATGAATAGAATTAATCATTTTTTTTCATGAGATTTAATTTTTGCAATCATCCTTTGAATAATTTTAAAAATATATCATACTGAGATAACCCAAAATTTTAATTTTTTTTAAGAATATGCCAATAGTGAGAGTTTTTGGATGAAAATGTTTTCTAAATCTACAGTTTAGAAAAATTTATGAAGAATAAACTATTCACTGGTACGCACACACTCCACACTTAAAGAATCGAAATTGTTGAGTTCTGATCAAGGATGACTGCTAGAATGGAAAGTGATGGTTGACCGAATCATATTTTTACAAATCATAACAACCATGTGATGATTAAGTTAGTTAGTGTAGAAAATTAGTTTAGATTTTTAACCTTTTGTTTTCTTTTTATTTTGAAAATTCTAAAAAAATATTTGAAGTTTATAAGTAACTTCACTGAAAACCTTCAGGAGACTATAACTACTCCACTAGGGATCACCTAGAGGTTTAAAGGCTTGTTGAATCTGCTAAATGCAATCGTGCTCCCTATGAAAATGGCATTTAAATTCTTAGTTTAGGCTATTTTATTTTTCCTTGTTTGCTAGGGACTAGTAAAGCTTAAGTTTAGGGGTGTGATCAATCACAGAATTTACCAATTTATCACTCTTAACTCAGTGATGTTAGACCTTAGTTTGCTACAAATAAGTTAATGATGTGCAAATATTAAGGAAAAATAGTAAAAGAGCACGAAAGTGTTAATCTTCATCAAAATGAACTCAGAGGGTAGTATGAAGGACGATTGAGCGTGAAAGACGATTCGACATATGCATGAAAGCCAGAAATCGTAAAAGACGATGAACGCAGTAAAAGAGAAAGTAAGAAATTGTAATTTACGATTCTTCAAAAGAACGTTCCAGAGGAAACCGATACAAAGAGAAATACGATCGTTCATAATAGAGAATCATCCACTGAGAATAAGCTGTAAAGAGAATGGAAAATCGTGATTTACGATTTTACAGAATGGAAGCTTATTGTTGCTGCTGATCCCTTGAATTTACACTGCCATAAATATACTTAGAAGAATTTTTGAATTAGAAGACTGGTAGATCATGGATCTGAGAAGATTGAGAAGAAGACTCTTAGAAGGACTCTGTTGTTGAAATTAAGGAGAAATTCCAAAGCACATCAACTATCCAAAGCAAGGAAGATAAACCTAGGAATTAGAATTATATTAGGATACTTTTATTTTTAATAGTTTCTTTTATTAGAATTAGATCAATATAAACCGACCCCTTATAATCTATAAATAAGAGGGCTCGGCATAGGAGTTCTTCATCGAAGGAATTCTCATCATCAATTGAAAACTGAGGTTGGGTTTTCTTCCAATCAATTTAGTTTAGAGTAATTTGGATATCCAAGGTTCCTCGATCACAATTGACGACTGGGATTGAGAGTTGAAAGATTAGTGTAGATATCTGTAGTTTTTCAGAAGCAATTGACGCCTACGGCTGAGGGGTGAAAGATATATTTTACTTTGCTTTCTAGTTTAGATTTATTTTATGCAATTTACTGCTTTGTAAACATCTTCGAATTTTAATTTGAATTGACAACTCAGGTTAAGATTAGCAGATTAGTCTAATGATTTTTATTTTCCATCTTCGATTTTCTAGAGTTTGATTGACGCCCAAATTTCTGATAGATTGTTGATTAGATTAAATCTGTATTGATAGGATTCTTGTTTTGATTGACAACCAATTCTAGGAAACTTGATATATAGTAGAACAGTATTTTAATTTCATAAATATCCGAGACTTGAAAGATTGTGATTGACGATCATAATCTGAAAAGAGGAGGATTTAGATTTATTTCCTGCAAATTAGTTTAAGAAACCATTCTTTTATTCATATTTCTCAAGTAATTTAGAACCTTAAGGATAAATATAAGTTTTCTGCATAAAATTGATATAAAGATAAAATAATTCCTCATGAGAATGATCCTATACTAGCTCTACAATTTCCATTGTGTGCTTGCAATAGGTTAAGACTTAATTAGACACATATAAGAGCCGAACAGTGCGTTATCAGGAATATCAAGAAGCGTAGCGCTTCGGGCTGCACCCAAAAAATGACAGAAAGCGGCGTATGACCTAATATCATTTATTACCAATACCATAACATTAAATGAGAAGTGGGCGCATGACATCGTCATTTTCAATGGTTATCATTACAAATGGAAATGACTATTGTAGGTGCGTCTTCGAGGAAATCGGTTGCGCTCCTTGCGCTTACGCCTTGGTATGAAGCATTTGCGCTTTCTATAAGATGAAGAAACACTTATTCACCGGGCACTAGCATGACTATGTCGAAGTGTTAGCACTCCATCAGGGAATGAAAGACACTTTCCATATGACACGTAACACGTTTAAGTTTACACGTAGCAGTTTTTTGTACGAAGTGACTACCGACCTTACTTCATTTATTACCATCGCTAGAGCATAAAATGAAAGTTGGCAAGATGTTGGCTTAGATTATTGGTTTTGTGTTCTTTATTACAAAAATATAGCAGAAATAAAGGATGACAAAGACAGAAACAGAGGGGAATGAAAAATATGGGATTAGAACACAAAAACCAAAACAATCCCAAAGTCCTGAGAGATCCATAGTCGTTGTAGTAAGTTTTGATAAGTAAGAGTTTGTCCCACAGGGAGTGATGATCTAAACACAATGGTGGAATAGTACATCTCCAAATCTGCTACAGATCTGGCAACTCTGAACCTAAACTAGAAAGCAAGGAAAAGAGAGGGTGTTTTTGGGGTGTCACAAACTAAACTACAAATAGAAATAAAAACTAAATCTAAAGAAAGGGGGGTGAAGAAGAATGAAGGTGGTCTGGGAAAAAAAATAAAAACTATGGAGAAGTAGCAGCTATGGGCTAATCTTCAGTGCAAAATAGATCAAGAGCTGGATCTACAGCTATCCTTCACTTGGCTACAAGCGCAAGTGCAAGGTGGAAGAATCCAGCCTAACCTAGAGATATGAACTGATCTTAGGATTATATTCTGTCCACTTCAATGGTCACGGAATATCCCATCAAAGGGTTAAAGTTGAAACAAGAAAACTATTGCAGACAATATATTTGCAAGGTTGCAAGCTCATGCATTCATAGGAGCAAACAATCCATGAAAATCTAGTAAAGACCACAAGAAATCACAGATTGAATGGGGCTTTAAAAGCAGCTGGTCATTGCTACAAAGAGGCTTGCAATGACCTAACTCTCAAGTTTACAATCTCTGCAAGATCCTAGATCTTTTCACTGAAAATAGTGCTGTAAAATAGAGGAGAAGTTTAATCTGCAGCAGTCCCTCACTTGACTACAAGCACAAGTGCAGGGAAAAAGAATTCAACTCAGCCCAGTGATCTAGACCAGTCTTAGGGCTATACTTTGTCCATTTAAATGGCCACAAGGTATCCCATGGATTAAACCAGATATAGAAGTTAGAGATAGAATAGGAATATCAATGCAGCCACTATGTTTGCAAGGCTACAAGCTCATGCATCCATAGGTGCAAACAGCCCATAAAAATTTAAATGAAAAATATAAGATAAATATAGATTGAAAGAAGCATTAAAAATGGCTTTGCATTGCATGAAAAGAACTTATAATGACTTGCCCTCAGGGCAGCAATCTATGTAGAACTCCAAAACTGCTCACAGTGTTATTACAATACACATTACAGCTCAAAATAGACCTAGCTACTACAAAGACTTAGCCAGCAAATGCTGAGCTAATATTAGAAAATGAAAATGAAAAAGAGAAGAAACTAAACCTTAACCCTAATCCTAAAATGAGCACAGGCTAAGAATATTCCTGGCTAGCTTTTATAAAACTTATTACAGCTATATATATACAATCCACAAAGGTCCTTTTTGCATTGGCCAATCAGAAATCAGAACTTTGGGAGCTACTATCGTGGCTCATTCTCATCCTAGTGTTGTCTCAGGATGTGGAGAATAGCTTAGCACATTTGGACATGTGCCCTAGGTGTTGTAAAATCCTAAAAATATCCGTGAAGTTCGAATAGCATGGCTAGAACTCGTGCCTCGAGTGGATGGAGCTTCAGGTGTTGAATCTCGAGAGGTTCTCGAGTGGATATTGTGCTTCAACAATGCAGCTTGAGTGGATAGGGGTTTCAGGCATTCAACTCGTGAGGTTCAGGCATCAGCTCGTGAGGTTCAGGCATCAACTCGAGTGGATAACTAGCTTTAGCAATTTCAGCTCAAAATGATGAAGGTTTCAACACAAAACAACTTGACAGGTTGGTTTCCTCAGCAATGCAACTCAACAGGATGAATTTGAAGCTTTAAAACTGCTCGAGTGGATGCTTGTCTTCAGGTTGCAGCTCAAGTGGTTAACTATCTTCAGCAATAAAGTGCTTGATAGGTTCTCATGCTACTCGAGTGGATGATATTTCAGCAATACTTTCAGCTGCTCAAGTGGTTCATACTTCAGCATACTTTCAGCTGCGTGATAGGTTGGATGCAGCTCTAAAAGGTACTCGAGATTGAGGTTTTGAAGGTGCAAACTGCTCGAGTGGAGGCATTTCTTCAGCAATAAAGCACTCGAGTGGATGGTTGTTTCAGCAACGTTGCTCGATAGGTTGCTACAACAGGCTTTTAAACTGCACGAGTGTGCATAGAAACAGCTCGAGTGTGCATTGTTGAAGCTGTTGATCTGCTCGAGTATATATAGCAGCTACTCAGGTGGATGCATTTCTTCAGTAATAAAGCACTCGAGGGGATGGTTATTTTAGCAATGCAGCTCGATAGGTTGCTGCAACAAGCTTTTAAACTGCTCGAGTGTGCATAGCAACAGTTAGAGTGTGGATTGTTGAAGCTGCTGATCTGCTAGAGTATATACAGTAGTTGCTCGAGTGGATATAGATGTTGGTATTCTGAGTGTGCATGATTTATTTGTGTTTTGAAAACAGGTTTGCAAATGCTAAGTTATACTAAATCTGGGAAAAAAAATAAAGAAATATCAGCACAGAGAGAAGTGAATTAGCCTGCAAGATCAGGGCCAATTGTAGCAAGTTTTAAATGTAAGTGAGTAAAAGATCGTCCACAGAGAATTTGTTTAAAATGCAAGATAAACCTCCAGATCTGAGCTACCAGATCTGGCCTCTTATCCTATCTACAGAGCACATAAGATGGAAGGTTGAATTTGTCACATTAACTAAATGATAAAAGTAAAAGTTAAACTAAATGATCCAGATCTGAGTTGGGGGAATTTTGATGTAAATTTATAAAAATGGAGAAATAATATCTAACTTTGATTTGGTCTTTGAAACACAATGAGAATGACTGCAGGTCAAATGAGAGATGATCCAATCTTCATCTGGCTACAAGCACAGATGCAGGAGAAATAAATCTAACTCAAGGATTAAATTTAGGCTTATGGTTATGGTCTGTCCACTTCAATGGCCACAGACCATCCAATAGTCTTTAATCTAAACCCTTAATTCAGAACAAGAAATATCACTACAAATGTTGTGAGAGATTAGGTTACAAACACTAATTCCCACAGGGTTAATGAATTAAGGGAAATTGCATGAAAAACAGTAAATCTAAAGGAGTCTAGTGAAATAAGGAGATCAGAGGGAACCCTTAACACGAATCCAATTGAGAATGTACGGTTTACAGCAACCTTTTCAAATTCACATTTACAATTACAAAGCACCGCTTAAATAGCTCTCAGATTTGTAGTCTTGAAAACAATCCTCTTTTGAATTACAGAGATATCTCACAGCTCTCAATTGCAAGTAAAAGTTATGCTATTACAAGGTTTCAGACAGGCGAGCTGATCTGGAAATGGGGGAATAGGAATGAAACTCAAAATCTGGATGCCCAAATTGGGCAAATGGTTCATCTATTTATAGTTTTCCCTAGGTCTAGCTCAGATGCGTATCGACTAATCAGAAGTGCTAAGATCTGTATCAACCAATGGTAGTCGAGCACAAGGATCCAGATCTATTTTGGCCAATCAGAATTTCTCGATCTGGTTCAGCCAATCAGGCGACATAAGCATCAATTCTGTTATGCAATTTGAAAATCTGTTAGAGCTTCTAGAAGTTCCCGCCAAGTGATTTCATCTTCGGGTGCTCACATGGGGTGGAATATGCCTTCGCTTCATGCTTAGAATCTTCTGGAGTGTCCCTAGGTTTTTAAATGCATTAGGACGAGTGAAAAAGATTACTGAATTACCTTTGCAAAAGCTAGGAATCTCCAGAATACCATTTCGCATAGTTTAGGGAAGTTTTCGCAAGGTACTGTGACTCCTGAAGCTCTTTTCACAAAGTTCAGGTTCTGTTCGCAAGGAGTTCTCTTCTTTTCGAATAGGTCAATCATCCTTTCGAAGAGTTCAGGTGCTCTTCGAAAACTAAGCCTGGAGCTTTTAGTTCTTTTCGCAGAGTTTAGGTTCTTTTCGAAATGTTCAGATTCTTTTTGAAAAGCACTCTGTAGTGCATTTTTCTGTTCGAATTGCTCCACATTTCTTTTCTGGGTTGAGACCAGGTCTTTGCCTCTTCAGTTCAGGCATTTTGACAGCTAGTGAGGTTGTCCCTTCTCTTTCTTCCTTTGGATCGACATGGATTATCATCTTTTTGGCACTTTTAGGCTGCTTTCATGGTTAAGCCTGTCTTTATTGTTAGCTGTAACACAAGCACTTAAAACACTTATTTAGTTCTCTCAAGGGTCTATCAAGGCCCAGGTTAAAGGGTGGAAAATGGTATTTTCTAGTTCTCAACACACCCCCAAACCTAAGCTTTGCTAGTCCCTTAGCAAAGTCAAAATTAAAAACAGAATAAAAAGCCACTTTTGTAGGGAACACAGTTGCATTTAGCATATACAACAAGCCTTTTAAACCCCTAGGTGATCCCTAGTGGAGGAGTGAAGTCTCCTGAGGGTTTTCAGTGAAGGTACCCACAAACTTCTCCAATAAATCAGTTAAGATCAATGCAGTTCTGTTAAAGCAAACTTTCATCCAACCTGATTATTCACACTGCATCGCTTAGGTAAGAAGATTTTCAAGAAAACATCGTTCAAAACTAAAATTCTCTTGTAATTCCTTTTACCATTCACTCAATTTGTGTCAAAAGTTATTTACAAGAAAATTAATGAACGCGACTTGCCTTCTATTTAAGAATTCATCTTTGATGTTACCCCAAATAAGTTGATTTCAAACCCAACTCTCACCAGGTTTTCACTCAACATGTAAGTAAGAGGGTTGTACTATTTCACACGGCTCAAGAGCAGTTACAGCCCACAAATAGGACTGTAAGCATGAGTATAGGCATTGCTTTTTAGTTCAATTCGCTCTTTTCACCGTAGATTACACAAATCCTTATCTCCATGTGACAAACTCAATCCATCATTGATCAGTAAGGACTTTAACTTGGGTTGTAATGTGGCTTATGGGTGAAATTTATCAAGAATAAAGGGGTGGAATGGAGTTCAAAATTGAGAAGTCAGTCAAGGTAAGGAGGTGATAGACACACCTTCTTCAATTCAGCACAATTTCATCTTCTTCTTTGAATTTTGAGCCAAAGTGGCCATCTTTTCTCTTTCTTTTCAAACTTCCAATGAATTGCCTTCTCCTTTTTTTTTTCTTTTTTTTTTTTTTTTTCCACAGCAACATTGACTGGGATGCCACATTTCTTCTTCTGATACATCATTGCCTTCAATTATTTTTTACCAAATCATACCCAACTCACCTTTCTTCAGCTTTCTTTCCTTTACCTTCTGAATTCTCAGAGTGAGGGTTAGGCTAAATGAGGTTGATGAGGTTTCAAAGAAATCTTGGATTTATAAAGCTCAATTGATGTGTATCAAGGGCAGTTTCAAAAGGTTGGGCTTTTTGAAGTTCAAACTGTCTAAAAGGAGGCCTTACATCATGTCTTTAATATCATGATTGCTGTCAAACTATTTTAACTTGGATATATGTAACTTCTAGTGATAACAAGCAGGTTTAAATAGTCCCTAGAGCAGAAAAAATTGCCAATTCATACCTCCAAAGAATACAGTTCAGGTCCAAATCTCACTGGGTGTGGTTTTCTATCAAATTCCTGAGGTATATCATCACTGTTTTCTCTCTTTTTAGGTTTACTAAAACATCAATTTTCTTTTGGAAATTTTCTGACATTCACTTCATGAAAGTATTAGAATTACACTAGAATTTAATTTTAAAAAGTTTTAACTTCCTCATTTCCTCATTTTTCAAAACAACAGGTGTAAAATTACTTCATTTTTAAAAATTCTACTGATCATAAGCTGCATTGATGTTAACTCAATTATTGACATTTCTGCCACACCCCCAAACCTATGGTGAGCAGGGTCCGACCGTCCAAAGAAAAAAAACAATCAAGCAGAAATCATAATGACAAGAAGAAAGAACATAAATGCACAGTAATTACACAAGAAAAACCAGAATTTTATATTACAAACTCATAACACAGATAAGTACAATGTGATCTAATAACTAGGGTCAAAATCTGTATCATAAGTTGGTTCAATGGGATCGAACTGAGTCCACCAGTCGTCGAACTAGAATCGATGAGATGCAGAACTCGATTTAGCCTTCTCTGGATTGTGTTTTGCATTCGGTGTATTCCTCTGATTTGATCTTCTTGGTGAGGCCAATGTACTTTCCAAGTGTAGTAGTCCTCAGTTTTTCGAGATCAAGCTGTGCTTGCAACATGGTCACCTTGTGCTGCTCACTCCTAACCATCTGAAAAGTTTGACCCAGCAGGTCCTTCATTTTCTCTCTCTCAAATTTCATGAATAACTCCAATTTCCGAATCTGGTTTTCATAAGGGGTTCTAATGTAGGCTTGCAAATCAGCTAACCCCTTGAGGACATCTCGACAGATATATGGATTCTCTTCCATAGCCCTTTTGAGAGCGGCAAATCTGGGAATGGGAATGGAATGGTAGGGGACCAAAGGTATCCCAGCTATGGGAGTGGGAGAAGAGGGGTCCAGAAGGATGACTTCCGGGTCGGTCTGATTGGCTTGATCCGAGAAAGTGAGGAGAGGTGAAGGGGGCTCAATAAGAGCTACCTCAGGTTCAGTTTGGGTAGCATGGGCTGTAGTGGTGAGGGTGGGCGGATCAACCAATACTACCTCAGGTTCAGTTTGGGTAGCATGGTCATCAACAGTAGGTACAGTGGCTAAGGTAGTTGTGTGGGATGTGGAGGCTAAGGTTTGGAGAAGGTCATTGGTCACAGACTGATTATCTGTGTTGATCTGTAGTTGGGTTTGGATGGATTGGAGAAAGGTAAATATTTGGCTAATAGATTCAGGTGTGGGTGTAGTATGCATAGTAGGGGCTGGTAAAACTGAAGTGGATGGTGGAGGTGCAATGGGTGAAATGGCTGTAAAGGGAGAAGTAGCCAAGTGAGTGAAATGAGGAGGGTCAGGTATAGGGACAGATTCAAGCCCAACGTTTGCAAAAATAGACCCCATCAATGATGAATAAGCCTCTGTAGTGAAAATCTCAGGTTTAGGGGTATGGGTTACTTCAGGTGTGTGGGCTGAAGGAGCAGGTGAACTTGAGAGGCCTTGGAGAAGAGGAGTGCTAGGAGATTGTTCAATAAAATCTGTGGCCAGGTCTTGGGCATTGGTGGGAGAAATTGGTAGTGTGAGGATGGCTGGAGTGGTTGGTGTAGAGGGGGAGTCTGCAATTGGGATAATGGTGGGTATGGGAGATGGGACTGCTGGAATAGATGAAGTGGCAGGAGCTGGACTAGGTGAGGAAGGTAAAATGACAACTTCTTCAAGAATGGGTGCAAGAGCCTGGTCACCACAGAAGGGCAACTTCTTCAAGAATGGGTGCAGCTAAAGAGCTGGTCACCTCAGGGTCTGGCAAAGCAGGTTCTAAGGGACCTGCAGGGGCAGGTTCATGTATGGCAGGTCCACTAGCAGCTGCAGATGCAGGCTCAGTAGCAATTGCAGGTGCAGGCTCAACCTCCTCTCTCATTCTTTTCAGCATTGCTTGGCTTGTAGTCCAAGCCTTTTTCCCAAAAGTATGAGGAGCTATGACTTCAAATGGCTCCTGGTCATCACTGTCAAACTTAGCTCTTAGTAGGGTCAGTGATCACCACCAAATGGGATTCCAGCTAATTTCTGCTCCTTTTTCAACTTGGCACTAATATCAGCCATGGCTTCAAAAATTAACATAGGGGCATTGAAAAATTGTCCCTTAGAAAAATGAAAGAGAGCCTCTAAAATTGGTGTCCTCCTTTCTTGGCTGTGCCCAGTGACATAAAAACTTTCCCTCAAAATTGAATCCATCAGTAAAAATTGAGGTGCTAGGTCTCTCCTCATTATGGACTGTCCAGTTCCAACGATCCCTTGGGTTAAATGTGCAGCCATTTCTCTGAAAGAGGCTGCTTCAGGTGCAGCCAATGGACCAGTAGGATCATATTGAAAAGGTATCCCCAAAGCATTCCCAATGTCTTCATATGTGACAGTTAGATCACAATCATCAATAAAGATAACAAGAGTAAGGACATCAGCATCTTTCTCTGTCACTTTTACCAGGTTTTGGTACCATAATTTCACCATTCGCGAATAAATTTTCTCTGGCAGAGGGGTAAGGATATTGCTCAGTGAGGCATCCCTAATGTATCTTAAAGATAGCTGACAGTCTGGTTTGTTGACGAAAAAAGTTTCATCCACGATAAACTCAGGAATCAGCTTCTGAGCTTCAATGAATGGATTTGGCAATACCAAATGCATAGGCAGAGGAGGAAGCTCAGGCTCAAGACTAGCAGCTGCTGGGATGGGTCCTCATGTCTAACCTTCTTCCCTTTCTCAATCTTATCAGCTCTATCCATTGATAGTTTTCTTTTGGCTGAAGCTTTGGTTTTTCCTTTTGGGGCTGGTTTGCTAATTTTCTTAGCAGAAGATTTTGGGAACATGGCAGCCAGTGATTTTTCAGCTTTCCCCATTCTAAAGTTGTGTATAAAAACGCCCACAACAAATGCTGACACAAAATCAAACTTTGCAAAAGATAAACAGAGGAAATGCACAGAAAAATACCGAAATCTAGGGTTTTGGTTGAACGTGTTGCTTACTCGCTGAAATCCACCAGAACCAGAAGCTAAAATCCCTCTCTTCAAGCTTAAATGATCGAACAAATGTGAAGAAAAGTGTGGCTGAACTCTAAAATCACGCAAGGAAAGAAAGAAATGGGGTTTCTGTGAAACAGGACGTTCTCAGAAAGCTTTCGAATATGAAACCCTTACCTTGAAAGGGTTTAAATATGCTCAAAGTTATTTTCGCAAAGTAATTTTTAAGTTTTTGAAAAGTTCAAAATAGTCCTTTTTACAACAGAGAATGGCATCAGTACCCTTCGAAAAGCAAATAGCTTCAGAAACAACTTTTCGAAAAGCAAATGGCTTCAGAAACAACTATTCGAAAAGCAAATCATTGCTTTCGAGCAGTTCGTTACAAATCCAGATCCTTTTCGAAAAGCAAATTGAACTTTGCGAAAAGACAATTTTTACTTTGCGAATTACTTTTTCACATATTTAAACTTCTCGAAAAGAGAACAAACATGACTAAAAGCAGAGAAAAAGAAAATTATGCAAAAACTACAGAACAAAAACATATTGTACAGTTGTATACCATCAGATTTGGGGAGGTTCTTGATGATAGATAGTCAGCACAGGCTCCTAGGTATTTTCAATGCATGGTTTGAGCCTCTGACCATTTACTTTCAAGATTCTTCCATCACTTGGGTCTAAAATTTCAACAGCCCCAGAAGGAGCTGCATGAATGACAGTATATGGCCCTTCCCATCTGGATCTCAGCTTTTCAGGAAAAAACTTAAGTTTTGAGTTAAATAGCCATACCTTAGAGCCAGCTGTGAACTATTTTCTCAACAAATTTTTATCATGGAAGGCTTTGACTTTCTCTTTGTAAGATCTTGAATTGGTGTATGCATCCATTCTCAGCTCCTCCAACTCAGCAAGTTGCAGTTTCCTGTGATTACCAGCAGTAGTCAGATCCATGTTCAATGTTTTAATAGCCCAAAAGGCTTTATATTCTAACTCCACTGGTAAATGGCATGCTTTGCCATAGACCAATCTGAATGGGGACATGCCAATTGGGGTTTTATAGGCTGTCCTATATGCCCACAATGCATCATTCAGCTTAAAGGACCAATCCTTTCTGTCCTTCTTCACAGTCTTTTCCAGTATATGTTTGATTTCTCTATTGGAAATCTCCACTTGTCCACTGGTTTGTGGATGATATGGAGTAGCTACTCTATGAGTCACAGAGTATTTTTTCAATAAAGCTTCAAAATGTTTATTACAAAAATGGCTTCCCCCATCACTGATAATAGCTCTGGGAAAACCAAACCTGGAAAAAATTTGATCCTTTAAAATTTTCAGAACCACTCTATGATCATTGGTTTTAGTGGTTGTGGCTTCAACCCATTTGGATACATAATCCACAGCTACTAAAATGAAATTACACCCATTGGAAGGAAGAAAGGGACCCATGAAGTCTATCCCCCAAATATCAAACAATTCAACTACCAAAATGAGCTGTAAAGGCATTGAGTTTCTCTTGGAAATGCTGCCCAATTTACAGCGATTCGGCAAGACTTACTGATCTTTAGCATCTTTGAAAAGTGTAGGCCAATAAAATCCACACTGTAAAACCTTTACAGCAGTTTTGTTTCCACTAAAATGACCTCCACAGGCCTGTTCATGACACATAGAAAGTATGCTATGAAATTCTTCTTCAGGGACACATCTTATTATTTGGTATGCACAAATCTTAAACAGATAAGGATCTTCCCAAATAAAATGTTTAACCTTTGAAAGAAAAGATCTTTATCCATTTTATTCCAATGTTGAGGAATTCTTCCAGTAGCCAAAAAGTTGACTATGTTTGCAAACCAAGGGTTGTGTATACTAATAGAAAAAAGTTGCTCATCAGGGAAAGATTCATTGATAGGTAGCCTATCAATCTCAGCAGTTAAAATTCTAGACAGGTGATCAGCCACCACATTCTCCACACCCTTTTTATCTTTGATCTGTAAATCAAATTCCTGTAATAGGAGGATCCACCTGATTAATCTTGATTTGGTGTCCTTCTTAGACAGAAGGTATTTCAAGGCAGAGTGGTCCGTGAACACCACTATTTGTGAACCCAAGACATATGACCTGAATTTCTCTAAAGCAAAAACAATTCCTAGCAGCTCCTTCTCAGTTGTTGTGTAATTGAGCTGTGCATCAATCATTGATCTACTGGCATAAGCTATGACATGAGGCAGCTTATCCTTTCTCTGTCCAAGGACACTCCCAAAGCATAATCTGATGCATCACACATTAGTTCAAAAGGCAGTGAATAATCTGGAGACTGTAATATTGGAGCTAAAATCAAACAGTTTTTTAAAAATTCAAATGCCTTCATGCATTCATTGTTGAAAACAAAAGGGACATCTTGGCACAGTAAATGACAAAGAGGCTTGGTTATTTTACTGAAGTCCTTAATGAACCTTCTGAAAACATGTCAGAAAACTTACGATACATTTGTTTAACGAGTTTTGGGAGGTGGTAAATGTGCAATTAAATCAATTTTGCTCTGTCACCTCAATGCCCTTGTGGGAACAACATGGCCAAGGACAATGCCGGTGACCATGAAATGGCTCTTCTCCCACTCAAAACTAGATTGGTTTCTTCACATCTCTGTAACACCAATTTGAGATGATGTAAACCTTTGGGCAAAAGCTGTCTCCATAAATTGAAAAATCATCCATAAAAATCTCCATAAATTGGTCAATCATATCAGAGAAAATGGAGTACATGCATCTTTGAAAGGTAGCAGGAGCATTACAAAGACCAAAAGGCATTCTCCTATAGGCAAAAGTGCCAAAAGGGCAAGTGAATGTGGTCTTTTCCTGATCTTGTGGGTACACAGGGAATCGTTGTAACCATCAAGAAAACAATAAGCTTTTCACGCTAGCTTATCTAAAATTTGATCAATGAATGGAGAGGAAATGGTCTTTTCTCGGTCATTGAATTTAATTTTACGTAATCAATCTGGACCCTCCAACCAGTTGTTTGTCTGGTTGACATAAGCTCACCAGAATCTGAGGTTACAACAGTGATCCCAGATTTCTTAGGTACCACCTGTGTAGGTTCCACCCAAGCTGAATCTGAAATGGGGTAAATGACCCCAGCATCCAACAATTTAACAACCTCTTTCATGACCACTTCTTGCATATGAGGGTTCAACCTCCTTTGCATTTCCCTAGAAGGCTTTACATCTTCTTCCTAATGGATTTTATGCATGCAAACAGCTGGACTGATTCCTCCCAAATCAGCAATAGTCCAGCCAATTGCCCTTTTATGTTGTTTCAAAATAATCAACAGCTCTTCCTCCTACTCCTTTGTGAGAGAGGAAGAAATAATCGCAGGTAATGATTTATGGTCTCCTAAAAACACATATTTCAAATTTTATGGCAACTGCTTCAGTTCTACATCAGGTGGGCTGAGAAAAGAAGGTAGCAAAGGTACCTTAGCTATTTGTGGAAGGGGAAATATAGCAGGTTTCCAAGAAGAGAAACTTGCTGATTGATTGTGAGTTCCTTGCACAGCATTTACTTCCTCAGACTTTGAGGTACAAAATGTTTCTTCCTCGAAATTTCCCCAAGCATCTTTAGAATCTGTGGTTAAATCTTCACACTGCAAAAACTGTTGTAAAGTCCCTTCCACCAGTTCATCCAATAGATCAACATGAAAACATTCCTCAGAGCTGAATTGAGGCTGTGTGACTGCATTTAAACATTTAATTTCACCTTCATATTTCCAAAAGAGACTTCCATAATACCAGACCTGCATTGAATGCAAGCATTTGCTGGAGCCAGGAATGGTCTTCCCAAAATGATAGGGATGGAAGTTTTGTTTTTTGTAGGTTCCATGTCCAAAACTAGAAAATCAGCAGGATAGAAAAATTTATCTACTCTTACCAATACATCCTCAATCATCCCAACTAGCTTTCTTTCAGATCTGCCTGCTAGTTGTAACACCACATGAGTGGGTTTTAATTCTGCCAAACCTAGTTTCTCATATACAGAATATGGAAGCAGGTTGACACTAGCATCCAAATCTAATAAAGCCTTTTCAATGGTATGTTCCCCAATAATGCAAGGGATTGTGGGGATTCCAGGATCTTGAAGTTTAGGAGGTGTGGTAATAGATAACACCTGATTAACTCTTTCCACAGCAAAGACCTTCTTAGATAACTGTATCCTAGACTGTCTTTTGTGAGTGCAAATATCTTTCAAAAATTTTGCATATGCTGGAATTTGTTTGATTGCATCAAGCAAAGGTAGATTTATCTTGACTTGCTTGAAAGTCTCCATCATTTCATCTATTTTTGTGTTCCCTTTATCAAAAGGGATCTGATTTCATGGCATGAGGAAATGGTAAATGAGGAACTAGTCCTTCATCTACAGCTTTAGAAGCATTATCAGAATCTTTTTTATTTTTTTATTTTTCATTTTTTGATTTTTTAAAGGTACATCAAGACTTACTGCTAACATTATCTCGCTCTGCCGCATATCTTTATAATTTTCCTCACTTTTTTCTTCTTCAGTACCCACTTTGTTATTTATAATTCTTCCACTTCTCAAAGTTGTGACAGTTTTTACTTCTTCATGTGAAATAGAAGCCTCTCCAACCATGAACTGTCCTTTGGGATTGTTCAAAGGTTGGCTAGGTAACTTTCCTTCCTCTCTTTTGGCCAAAGTATTTGAAAGTTGACCCAATGTTTCTTCAATCTTCTTTATGCTTTGACTGTGAAAGTTCATAGTCTGAGTTAAAGATCCTAAATTCTGGAGTGAATTTAGGACTTGATCTTCAAAAGAAGGGGACCTGGAAGGGACTTGAACTGGAGCAGATTGTTGTACAGGTTGTTGTGGAATGAAATTTTGAAAATTTGGCTTACATAAAAATTCTCGATAAAGTGAGGTTTTGAAAGGCATTTGGTTCTTTGGTTGTCTTCTCTGTGTGATTGATAATTCTCCTCCACCTCAAATTGGGGTGCCTCTCCATGGATATTCATTTGATTTGCATCTCATCCAAATGATTGGGTAGCATGAGCTTGTTCCACCACTAGATCTGGGAACTGTGGTGCAGCGGGACATTGGTCAAGTGAATGAGTAGGGGACTGGCATATCAGACATGCCTCCTCTACTCTTGCAACCATTGGATTTTTAAGTGAGTCCATCAATCTATCAAACTCTGTGGTTAAATTATCCATCTTTCTTTCCAACTCATTCACCTCATAAATCTTTCCTTTGGTGGTTTACTGATTGTTCAACCTAGCAGGATTCTCAATATCTCTTGACAAAGATTCCTGTTGAGTTGAGTTTTCACCAATTACTTCAAATAAGTCCCAAACCTCCTCAACTGTTTTTTGCAAGTAAGTGCCCCCACAGGAAGCATCTACCATATTCTTACCTTTTTGATCAATTCCTTGATAGAAGCTTTGAACAAGCTGCCATCGGGGAATTTGATGATGAGGACATTGCCTTAAAAGTTCCTTAAACCTTTCCCATGCTTCATGGAAAGTTTCAATTGAGTTTTGTGAGAAGGAAATAATACTTTGTCTCAATTGGCTTGTTTTAGACATAGGGAAGTATTTGGCTAAAAATTGACACTGCAAATCATTGCAAGAAGTGATACTATTTGGTGCCAATATAGACAACCATGCTCTAGCTTTGTCCTTTAATGAAAAGGGAAAGAGCCTAAGCTTGGTTGCCTCTGGACCAAATCCAGCTATGTTGAATGTGGTGCAAAGAGACAAGAATTCATCCACATGTTTGTATGGATCTTCCTTACTCAACCCATGGAAGGAAGGAAGCATTTGGATAGTCGATGATTTGATCTCATAATTTCCTTCAACAGTAGGAAATTGAATGCAAAAGGGAGAATTATAAGCACCAGGTGCAAAGTAATCCCTCAAAAGTCGAGGTTCTTCACCCATAGTAACCGTTTCAGTAGAATTCTGTGTTATTTGTCTGGTTCGTAATAGCCTTTCAACTTCTAAATTTAGAGGGACAATCTCAGGGCTGAGAGTCCTCCTACTAAACATACAACAAAGAACAGAGAATCAGATTATGCACAGCAAACCTTCAGAATTCCTTTTAAAGTAGATTCCCCTCTTCAAAATGGATATGAATAACTGCATAGATATAAACAATAGAATAGTTTAGCACTGATGTAAAAATAAAAATGAAAACTTAGGTCTACCTATTTTAAAACAAATTCCCCGGCAACAGTGCCAAAAACTTGATGGTATTCTGAGTGTGCATGATTTATTTGTGTTTTGAAAACAGGTTTGCAAATGCTAAGTTATACTGAATCTGGGAAAAAAAATAAAGAAATATCAGCACAGAGAGAAGTGAATTAGTCTGCAAGATCAGGGCCAATTGTAGCAAATTTTAAATGTAAGTGAGTAAAAGATCGTCCACAGAGAATTTGTTTAAAATGCAAGATAAACCCCCAGATCTGAGCTACCAGATCTGGCCTCTTATCCTATCTACAGAGCACATAAGATGGGAGGTTGAATTTGTCATATTAACTAAATGATAAAAGTAAAAGTTAAACTAAATGATCCAGATCTGAGTTGGGGGAATTTTGATGTAAATTTATAAAAATGGAGAAATAATATCTAACTTTGATTTGGTCTTTGAAACACAATGAGAATGACTGCAGGTCAAATGAGAGATGATCCAATCTTCATCTGGCTACAAGCACAGATGCAAGAGAAATAAATCTAACTCAAGGATTAAATTTAGGCTTATGGTTATGGTCTGTCCACTTCAATGGCCACAGACCATCCAATAGTCTTTAATCTAAACCCTTAATTCAGAACAAGAAATATCACTACAAATGCTGTGAGAGATTAGGTTACAAACACTAATTCCCATAGGGTTAATGAATCAAGGGAAATTGCATGAAAAACAGTAAATCTAAAGGAGTCTAGTGAAATAAGGAGATCAGAGGGAACCCTTAACATGAATCCAATTGAGAACGTACGGTTTACAGCAACCTTTTCAAATTCACATTTACAATTACAAAGCACCGCTTAAATAGCTCTCAGATTTGTAGTCTTGAATACAATCCTCTTTTGAATTACAGAGATATCTCACAGCTCTCAATTGCAAGTAAAAGTTATGCTATTACAAGGTTTCAGACAAGCAAGCTGATCTGGAAATGGGGGAATAGGAATAAAACTCAAAATCTGGATGCCCAAATTGGGTAAATGGTTCATCTATTTATAGTTTTCCCCAGGTCTAGCTCAGATGCGTATCGACCAATCAGAAGTGCTAAGATCTGTATCAACCAATGGTAGTCGAGCACAAGGATCTAGATCTATTTTGGCCAATCAGAATTGCTCGATCTGGTTTAGCCAATCAAGCGACATAAGCATCAATTCTGTTATGCAATTTGAAAATCTGTTAGAGCTTCTAGAAGTTCCCGCCAAGTGATTTCATCTTCGGGTGCTCACATGGGGTGGAATATACCTTAAACCCGTGCTTAGAATCTTACATGATTGTCCCTAGGTTTTAAATGCATTGGGACGTGAAAAAGATTCTTGAATTACCCTTGCAAAAGCTAGGAATCTCGAATACCATTTCGCATAGTTTAGGAACTTTTAGCAAATCTTGTGACTCTGACTCTGAAGCTCTTTTCGCAAAGTTAGGTTACATTATGAGGAGTTCTCTTCTTTTCGAATAGGTCAATCATCCTTTCGAAGAGTTCAGGTGCTCTTCGAAAACTAAGCCTGGAGCTTTTAGTTCTTTTCGCAGAGTTCAGGTTCTTTTCGAAATGTTCAGATTCTTTTCGAAAAGCACTCTGTAGTGCATTATTCTGTTCGAATTGCTCCACATTTCTTTTATGGGTTGAGACTAGGTCTTTGCCTCTTCAGTTCAGGCATTTTGACAGCTAGTGAGGTTGTCCCTTCTCTTTCTTCCTTTGGATCGACATGGATTATCATCTTTTTGGCACTTTTAGGCTGCTTTCATGGTTAAGCCTGTCTTTATTGTTAGCTGTAACGCAAGCACTTAAAACACTTATTTAGTTCTCTCAAGGCTCTATCAAGGCCCAGGTTAAAGGGTGGAAAATGGTATTTTCTAGTGCTCAACAATAGAGCAGTCCTCTGATGTGCTCGAGTGGATGCTTTTGAGGCTACTTGACAAATTCATTGTAGTTGCTATAAAGTACTGGAGATCTACATGTGATTGAAGTGCTGCAGCTGTAATGTTCTCAACAGCTGCTCTATATAATCTGCTGCAGCAGCACTCCACTGTGCTTGGGTCCACTTTCCTTCTCACTGCTAGACTTCTAGGGGTCCCGGGCATGCTAAATGGCCCACATGGTGGGGACCACCATGGTGCATTCTCCATAATTCCTTTAGCTCCATAGCTTGCCTCTAAATTCTTTCTCCTTGGCTCACATTAATTGGATTGCTGCACTAAGCTACATTTTATTACTATCTGCCAAAACACACTTAAAAATAAATTATTAATCAGCTCAAACGTCTATCAAAGGCTAGGTTAGGAGGTGGAAAGTGGCATAAATCAGTCATTAACACACCCCCAAACCTAATCTTTGTTAGTCCTCAAGCAAAGGGAAAATAAAATAGTTATTCTAAAATTTTAAATGCCACTTTCGTAGGGAGCACGGATGCATTTAGCTTATGCATCAACCCTTTTAAACCCCTAGGTGATCCCCAGTGGAAGAGTGAACTCTCCTGAGGGTTTTCAGTGAAGATACCCACAAACTTCCCAATAAAACAGTTAAGTATAGTGCAGCCAATGACAAAACAAATTTTTATAAATAAAACTTCATTTCACACCTATTCTTTAAAAATTAGGGGTGTTTAAAATAGTAATGCAAACAATTTAAAACCTAAATTAGCATGTATTTGCATCACCATCAATCAGTTTATATCAAGAATGCAAAGTGTGTGAAAATCAGTATCAACCTTGCCATTAATTCAAAAATCAGGTTTGAACATTGCCCAATAAGTTTAAATTTCAGACCCAATCCTCACCAGGGCTGTCTCTGAACAATTAAAATCTAAGGTGTTAACATTCTTATCAGCTCAAGATCAATTGCAGACCCCAAATAGGCCTGCAAGCATGAGCATAGGCATTGATTCTAATTTCTGACCTCCTCATGTACTTTTCACCATAGATTAGACATTCCCTTATCTCTACATGACAGCTAATTTCACTTTGGATAAATAAGGTTTTTTAGATGGGTTGTAATGTGCCTTATGACTGAGGTTTAAACAGAATAAAAGGGGTAGAATGGATTCAAAAATGAGAAACCAGCTAGGGGACGAGGTGGTTCATGACTTCACCTTCTTCATTTCATTGCAGCTTCATCTTCATTTGTATTTTTCATATCTGAAGTGGCCAGCTTCTTCTCTTCTTTTTACTTTTTCAGATACAGTACTTGTTTGGACTTCTCTTTCTTTTTCTTTTTCTTTTTTTATTTTTTTTTACTTTTTTATAATGGATAGCCACTATATACAACTGATACGCTGTTGTTTATAGCATTCTTCTCTTCTCCTTTCACCAAACGTTGAACCCAGTCCACCTATCTTCAACATCTTCTCCTTTACCTTCTGAGATCTCAGAGTGAGGGTAAGGCTGAATCAGGTCATGAGGTTCAAGTTCAAGTACTCTGCTGTTTGTCAAAGAAAAATGGAGTTAAAGGCTCAAAGAGTATATATAAAGTGCAGTTTCAAAAGGTAAGAATTTTTAGGCTCAAACTGTCCAAGTGAAGGCCTTAAATCACCTCCTTGGTGTCATGAGTGCGGTCAAATAGTTTCAATTTGGGGGGCCTAATCTTCTAGTAAAAAAGTATTGAATCAATCATTCCTTTGAGGAGAAAATTTGCCAAAGACACTCTTCAAAAGAAATTTGATAGGCCCAAACCTCACTGCGTATGGTCTTCAATTAAAAATGTTTGTAAAAGTTTTTCCTCTTTCTAACATAATTAGGTGGGAATTGACTTTATTTATCTCAATTTACCTAATACTGCTACACTAAATTAACTATTTTATTATCCTACCACCCTGCCATACCCCCAAACCTAAGATGAACATTTTCCTCAATATTTCAAGAAAATTACATAGGGGCAGCAGGGTGTGAAAAAGAAAATAAATTACAGCAGAAAATGAAGAGGAAATTGACTAAAAGATTGCAAAAAATAAAGAAAAAAATTATACTAAGGAAGAGAAAATGTTATCTACAATGAGGAGACACACAATGACACAAACTCCTAAAATAGAAAACTATGTAAAACAGCAGTTATACTTACTACAAATAGCAGTTATAATATAAAAAATAACAACTATATAAAAAAAATAAAAAAATAAAAAAAATAAAAATAAAACCAACTATAAAAATGAAAATCCATACCGTTGCATTTGCATAATACCTGAGATCTTCCAGCTCACAAATTGCAGTTGCATGAGAGATGCAAGGAGCTGCTCCATCTCCATAGCAGGTGGACAATTAATAGAGGGCTGAGGGAGCACATGGGTGGGGGCATCTGCAGTTCAAAATTCTACAATATCCTCAAATACCTCAGCCCAAGTCCAGCAATTTGGGCAAGGCATCACCATCTCACAAATGACTGCAACTGTCAAACAGTTCTCATTTCCTCCATTTAGCATTCTCCTTGTCAAAATGAAAAGGACTTTGAAAAGTTTAAGGAAATGGCAAATGAGGTACTACTAGTACTCATCTGCTGACACTTCATTCAAAAAAATATATTTTGATTTTTTTTTTCTTTTCAGCTGGGGCTCAATAGCAGCCCTTTTATTCAGCTTCTCTCCTTATGCACTTCTTTTAGTATCAAAAACCTCTTGGCTTTCCACCACCCTACCATTCCTCAAAGCATTGATGGCCATAGCTTCCTCACTGATTGAAGAAGCTTCACCAATCATGGATTGCCCCTTGGGGTTGGTCACTGTTTGGCTTGGGAGTCAACCCTCTTCTCTTCTTGTTAGATCATTGGAAATATGACCCAGCTGGTCCTCTATGTTTTTGATGCTCTGACTGTGAGAGTGAGCTGAGGTTTTGCAATGAAGACAAAACCTGCTCCTCAAAGGAGGGGGCTCTTGGTTGTGGTGGGGGCAAAGCTAACTGACTTGGCTGGGTGGGCTGATGTGGGAATTGTTGTCTTGGGGCATGACCTTGAGAATACTGTTGGGTAGGTCTGTAGGATAATGCCTGCATCTGCTGGGGTTGTGGCAAATTATCTTACCTCCACCTCAAGTTTGGGTGGTTCCTCCAAGGATACCCAGCAGGCTGCTGTCGAAATGATTGGACAGCATTGGCATGCTCATTTACTAATTTAGGATACTGACTAGCAGAAGGACAATCTAACAAAGAGTGTGTGGGTGAGTGGCATATCAGACATCCCTCTCCAACCTATGCAGCCACGTGGGGCTGCAACACATTCAACACTTTATTAAACATTTTAGACAAATTGTCCACTTCCCTCTCTAGGTCATTGTACACATTTAATTCATACAATTTTTCTTTGGAAGTAGGTTCGTTTACACCTCTAGCTGCCGGCACAATGTTATTTCTTAATAGAGAATCCTGCGGCATAGAGTTTTCACTTATCATATCAAATAAATCCCAGGCTTCCTCATCAGTTTTGTTGAGGTAAGTGCCACCACATGAAGCATCCACCATATCTCTACTTTTAGAATCAATCCCTTGGTAGAAGCTTTGCACAAGCTACCATTTGGGGATCTGGTGGTGTGGGCACTGTCTCAGCAATTCTTTAAATCTATCACAAGCTTCATGGACATACTCAGTTGGGAACTGAGCAAAAGGGATAATGCTCTTCCTCAACTGACTGGTTTTACCAATTGGAAAAATTTTAGCCAAGAAATGACATTGCAAGGCATTCCAAGAATTTATGTTATTTGTTGGGAGCATGTTAAGCCAAGTTCTAGCCTTATCCTTTAATTAAAAAGGAAATAGCCTCATTTTGTGGCTTCATCTCCCAGGCCAGCAATTTTAAATATGGTGCATAAGGATAAAAACTCATCAATATGCTTGTAAGGATCCTCTTTACTTAACCAATAAAAAGATGGTAACATTTAGATGGTTTGAGGCTTAATCTCATAATTACCCTCAGCTGTAGGGAATTAAATGCAAAAGGAGGATGAATATTCTCCTGGTGCAGAGTAGTCCCGAAGGGGTCTAGGTTTCTCTCTCATCTCAAATGCTTCTAGAATTTCAATAGGGGTGGGTGATGTATGCCTAGGTCTAAGGACTCTTTCTATTTCAGGATTTAAAATTTCAAGCCCAGGGTTAAAAGATCTTCTACCTAGCATACAACACACCCGGCAAGTAAAAATATACTTACAGCACACTAAAAAAAAATTAATAAACTACTGCACACTACTGCTGAAAGTAAATAATTCAGAACTGAAAAGACAATAAGGGATAGAGAGATGAAAACTAAGGCAGGGTTGCTCCAGCTGCAGCTATTCTCTTCTATGTGTTGCTGCTCCAAATCTGTAAAAATCAACAATTACAGCAGTAATTTATTCAAACATAAAAATAGACAATATCAGGTCTAAAACAAAAAATAGAGAAAGAAGTGCAAAAATCCTAAGACTACAGCTATAATTTATTCAAACACTACAAAGGTACAAAAAGATCTAAAACAAAAAATAAAGAAGAAATACAAAAATCAAACAAAAACTACAGCTATAATTTATTCAAACACTAGAGCTACAACAAATCTAAATGAAAACTCAGATTCACTACCTAGATCAAAATTCCCCGACAACGGCACCAAAAACTTGTTGGCTTAGATTATTGGTTTTCTGTTCTTTATTATAAAAATATAGCAGAAATAAAGGATGGCAAAGACAGAAACAGAGGAGAATGAAAAATATGGGATTAAAACACAAAAACTAAAACAATCCCACAGTCCTGCAAGATCCAAGGTTGTTGTAGCATCTTTTGAAAAGTAAAAGTTTGTCCCACAGGGAGTGATGATCTAAACACAATGGTGGAATAGTACATCTTCAAGTCTGCTACAGATCTAGGAACTCTAAACCTAAACTAGAAAGCAAGGTAAAGAGAGGGTGTTTTTGGGGTGTCACAAACTAAACTAAAAACAGAAATAAAAACTAAATCTAAAGAAAGGGGGGTGAAGAAGGATGAAGGTGGTTTGGGAAAATAAATAAAAACTGTGAAGTAGCAGCTATGGGCTAATCTTCACTGCAAAACAGATCAAGAGTTGGATCTGCAGTTGTCCTTCACTTGGCTACAAGTGCAAGTGCAAGGTAGAAGAATCCAGCCTAACCCAGAGATATGAACTGATCTTAGGGCTATATTCTATCCACTTTAATAGTCACAGAATATCCCAGGGATTTCATCCAATCAAAGGATTAAAGTTGAAATAAGAAAATCATTGCAGACACTATGTTAGCAAGGCTACAAGCTCATGCATTCATAGGAGCAAACAATCCATGAAAATCTAGTAAAGACCACAAGAAATCACAGATTTAATGGGGCTTTAAAAGCAGCTAGCCATTGCTCCCAAGAGGCTTGCAATGACCTAGCTCTCAAGTCTACAATCTCCACAAGATCCCAGATCTATTCACTAAAAATAGTGTTGTAAAATAAAGGAGAAGTTGGATCTACAACAGTCCCTCACTTGGCTACAAGCACAAGTTCAGGGAAAAAGAATCCAACTCATCCCTGTGATCTAGACCAGTCTTAGGGCTATACCCTATCCATTAAAATGCCACAAGGTATCCTAGGGATTAACCCAGATACAAAGGTTAGAGATAGAACAGGAATATCACTGCAGCCACTATATTTGCAAGGCTACAAGCTCATGCATCCATAGGTGTAAACAACCCATAAAAATCTAAATAAAAAATATAAGATGAATATAGATTGAAAGAAGCATTAAAAATGACTTTGCATTGCATGAAAAGAACTTACAATGACTTGCCCTGAAGGCAGCAGCCTCTACAGAACTCTAAAATTGCTAAAATGCCATTACAATACACATTACAGCTCAAAATAGACCTAGCTACTACAAAGACTTAGCCAGCAAATGCTGAGCTAAGAGAAGAAAAAGAAAATGAAAAAGGGATAAAACTAAACCCTAACCCTAATCCTAAAATGAGCATAGGCTAAGAATATTCCTGGCTAGCTTTTACAAAACTGATTACAGATATATATATATATATATACAATCCATAAAGGTCCTTTTTGCATTGACCAATCAGAAATCAGAACTTTGGGAACTGTTGTCATGGCTCATTCTCAGCCTAGTGCTGCCGCGGGATGTGGGGAACAGCTCAACACATTGGGACATGTTCCCTAGGTGTTGTAGAATCCTAAAAATATCCTTGAACTTTGAATAGCATGGCTGGAACTCGTGCCTCGAGTGGATGGAGCTTCAAGTGTTGAATCTCGAGAGGTTCTCGAGTGGATACAATGCTTCAGCAATGCAGCTCGAGTGGATAGGGGTTTCAGGCATTCAGCTCATAAGGTTCAGGCCACAGCTCGTGAGGTTCAGGCATCAGCTTGAGTGGATAACTAGCTTCAGCAATTTCAGCTCGACAGGATGAAGGTTTTAGCATAGAACAGCTCGACAGGTTGGTTTCCTCAGCAATGCAACTCGACGGGATGAGTTTGAAGCTTTAAAACTACTCGAGTGGATGCTTGTCTTTAGGCTACAGCTTGAGTGGTTAACTATCTTCAGCAATGAAGTGCTCGACTAGTTCTAATTTAGCTCGAGTGGTTCATACTTCAGCATACTTTCAGCTACTCGATAGGTTGGATGCAGCTCTAAAAGGTACTCGAGATCCACTTGAGATTGAGGTTCTGAAGGTGAAAACTGCTTGAGTGGATGCATTTCTTCAGTAATAAAGCACTCGAGCGGATGGTTATTTTAGCAATGCAGCTCGATAGGTTGCTGCAACATGCTTTTAAACTGCTCGAGTGTGCATAGCAACAGTTAGAGTGTGGATTGTTGAAGCTGCTGATCTGCTAGAGTATATACAGTAGCTGCTCGAGTGGATATAGAGCAGTCCTCTGATGTGCTCGAGTGGATGTTTTTGAGGCTGCTTAACAAATTTATTGCAGCTGCTATAAAGTGCTCAAGATCTGCATGTGATTGAAGTGTTGAAGCTGTAATGTTCTCAACAGTTGCTCTATATAATCTGCTGCAGCAGCACTCCACTGTGTTTGGGTCCACTTTCCTTCTCACTACTTGACTTCTAGGGCTCCCGGGCATGCTAAATGGCCCACATGGTGGGGACCACCATGGTGCATTCTCTATAATTCTATCAGCTCCACAGCTTGCCTCTAAATTCTTTCTTCTTGGCTCACATTAATTGGATTGCTATACTAAGCTTCATTTTATTACTATCTACAAAAACAAACTTAAAAAGTAATTATTAACCAGCTCAAAGGTCTATCAAAGGCTAGGTTAGGAGGTGGAAAGTGGCATAAATCAGTGATTAACACATGACTTCATGATTTTTAATGGTAATCATTACCTTTTGAAATGACTATTTGAGGCACCCCTTCGAGGAGACCATTTATTGGCCGAATATTTTGTATTTATTGCTCTAATGTTTAGCATTAATGACATCTCTGTCAGAGGAAGTATGGTTCCCTGTGAGAAGCGCTAGTGCTCCGGTAGGAAGCGTTGGCGCTTTCTTCTATTTGTGCTTATACAACTAACAGTAAACGTTAGCGCTCCATATATGACACGAAGCACCCAAATATTTTACACGTAGCACTTTTTTGTGCGAAGCGGTGCCTCACCTCACCGTATGTAATTTATTATCATTGTCAAAACATTAAATGAGGAACGGGGAGACACGAACGAGATTACGACACCTGACATTGTGTTGTGCAATGCCCATCATTCCCATTCGAAAAAATATTTAAGGTGGCAAATTTGTTTCTTACAAATTCACAAATTATTTTTCACCTTTGCCTTCCCAATTTTCATCTTCTCAAAGCGCAGTAAGAAACATCAAAGGGGCGAAACCCTATTTCTACTTCTAGTAAGTAGGTGAGTGTCTTTTTATTTCTGCTCCACTTTAAAAATGCCAAATAGAAGCCCCATCCCTTCCATAGATGAAGCATTTGTGCCTCAAATAGGGGCGCGCGCCTTAGCACACAAGCTTTTGGAGCGTCGGCGATCCAATATTTGAGGCGCTAGCACTTCGTCATGGAACTGACCTTGCTCATATTCTTACTACCTATTTCTCTAAACTTCTCCTTTTCTATTTCACATATTTTTAAGATGGTTCTCAAGACTCCAGTGACTAAGTGCACCATTGGAAAGTGTTGGGTCATTTATGATGAGGCATCTGAGTGGGGGAAAAATTTGCTTACGTAGTCAGTCTTCGAGGTATCATTTGAGTCTCCAAAGGACGTGATAAGCATCAACAGCCTCTTAAATGCAATCATCAAGTTATGGGTTGGGGGCAAGGTTTGGGAAAGCCAATATCAAATTCCGGGCCCTTGATTTTTCCTTAATAACTGGTCTTCGAATAAGCGTCCCCCCTCGTTGCCCTTCCTTCTCTAAGATTTCCAAAGAACAAACCATTAGATATAGGTTTTTCATAGGCCTAAAAGATGTAAAGAGGGGAGACATTATTGTTGTCATTAATAGAGTCGAGCAGGATGCTAATGAGGACTTTCTGAAACTCTGTTTGTTGTTTGTCCTCACCGCTGTCCTTTTCTCAAACACAAATACACCCTCGTGGAGGCTTACCTCGACCTCATTAATGATCTCCCCAATTTCAACGAACATCCATGGGGCGAGGCCGCATACAATAACCTTCTAATGTGTGTGGACAAAGTGAAGAGGAGCAAGGATATAGCTGAGAAGGCTAAGGCAAACCAGGAATACAATATTTACAGTTGCACTATTGCCCTGCAAGTAATGTCATCTCCTAAAATATCCTATTTTATTTCCTACGATGGCCGCCCATTAAAAAGTTCATCAAAGTTTTATTTTATTTTTCTCAGATCTGATCGTATGAGATAAACTATAGGTGCACCCCAGCCAAGCTTCCTACCAAAGCTCGCTTCCCAAGGCTGCTAAATTGGGCAGCAAACGATAATATCGGGAATTTATACATTACAGATTTCTAGAACAAGGTAAATTTGATATGAGGTAATGTCGCTATAATGCACTTCTTTGTAGAAGCGTAATCGCTTCCAAAAGAAGCAATGGTGCCTCTAATATGAGCGCAATCAATTCCTAAATTTTTTATCCGTCGAAAATAATATGGAATATCTGTCATCTTGTAGGGCTTTCGAAAACTGGAGCCCACACTCCATGAGTTGACCCTATCGGTGGTAACAGTCGTACTACTAACAGGGTAGAGACATGCAGAAGTGGGTGAAGCACCTATGGTCCCTCCCATTACTTTGCGTAGGAAGAAAATGGACATTGATGTTATTCACATGGAATCAAAAGAAGAGGAAGAGGAGGAAGAAGAATAAGAAGAGGCTCCCAAAGCCCATAAGTCTGTGAAACCGCAGGTTGATGAAAACTGAAAGCAATCTGCCAATTCATGAATTGCAGACTGTGATAGATCAGTCATAGAGCGCAGCAAAGACTTTGACAACCTCAGTCTAAAGGTTTTCCGCTAAAATAGGAGAACTAGAAACTGAAGGATTAGAATGTCAGGATCTTGAAGGAAAAAGGTTGAATTATTAATCAATTGGCCATCATCCAAAATGATCATGCATCTCTGAAGGAGAATTTGAGAAAAAAATTCGCGGTATGAAGCATCAACGCATCACATGTGAAGCACCGAAGCACAATCACTTCCTAAATTTTTTATCAATCGAAAATTATCCAGAATGATCGTACACCTTTAAATGGCATGGCAATGCTTCGAATATGATGTGTTGATGCCTCTATACCAGGCGCATACGCTTCTGTCATGAAGCACAAACGCTTTTCATGTGAAGCGCCGAAGCCTCTACATGGGGTGCCTACGCATCTTCATGAGGTGCTGGCACTTCTCTATGAAGCGACGATGCATTGACTATGATGCATCGACGCTTCAGAATATTAAGGGCAAATGCTTCTACCTATTAATTATTATTGATTAAACATTAACTAATATTCTTCTTATATTGCAGGCCCATAGTGTGGCAGAAAGTCCGTTGGGGCATGCTCGAGAACATCAGACAGCTGTCCCTCAGCCCCAACCACAATCTGACTCCCAATCCCAACCCCAGCCCAAGTCCCAGCGAACCCATCCTCCTACTCCCTCCAAACCCGAAGCCCTTACCTAATTGAAAGTTCAACCTCCAGCTAAGTCCAAAACCTAACCTCCAACAATAGAGAAACCCCATCCCCACCCACAATCTCTGCCTCCACTACCACCACCGAGGAGAGGTCTTCAATGCAAGAAGAGGAACACGGTTGAGTCTTCTTCAGGAGAAGTGAGAGGAACTGGGGTAAAGGCCTCACTATTCCTCCTTCATAAACTCTCCATAAAAGGAAGGGAGAGCAGGTCTCCCAGCCCCACAAAAGAAGGCCATAGCGAGGGGGGCTCGGCCGCATCACCTCAGGCCTACATGAAAGCTATTTGGGGAAAACCCAATAGTGAGAACGAGTAAGTATATCCCCTCTTTCCAATTTATCGTCATAAATTTTTAACATTTATTTCAAAATGCCAACGCGTCGTTGTCGAAGCATCATCTACTATGAAGTGCTATCACGTCTACTTCGCAGTGCTAGCACGTCTCTTACGAAGTGTCAGCTCTCCATATTGGAATGTTCCCCTTATGTCTTAATTTGAACGTAGGACTGACATCTCTTGGATCCCTACGTATTATCATCAAGCTGATGCACTGCCTGCAATCCTCATAGGAAATGGAAGACCCAATAAATATTAATCTCTATTCAATCGCGTCACTTCCCTATTTCCATATATATATTATCACTTGCATATGCAAATAATGTCTGCGTACTTTAGGATCTTGGCGGGAGGACATGCTACTGGGAGAGAATAAGAAGGCTTTCCAGATGGTCGTCGTTACACTGAAAAGCATGACCTTGGATTTTAAAGCATTTGAGAAGGTGATTAGGCTACTTTTATATGTATATCTAATTAAGCCTTAACCTATTTCAAGTGCACAATGGAAATTATAGTACTAGCAAAGAATCGTTCCCACAGAGATAGGTTAAATTATATTAACTTAATTTTTATAAAAACTTATATTTATCTTTTAAGTTTCTAAACTACTAGAGAAATACGAATAAAGAATTGTAACATCTCGAAAAAATTTAACTTTTGAATAGTATGCCTCGGTGTGCGTGCCCGACAGGTCACGTACCCGTCCTTGGGAAAACAAATGAGTAGGTCATGATAGGCCTTGTGTTAAGTGAACATAAGGATGGGTAAGGTTATGTATAGACCTTTAAGTGAGTTTCGATACACCTAGATGTAGTATATGTGCTTAACACCTAAGCCTTGTATAGATAAAGAGGGATAAGTAGCTAAGAGAATTTATTTATCTTGTTTAGGTTGTTGTTTAGGTTGTTGAGAGGAGTAAATAAGAAGAGAGAGAAGGGAATGGAATTGAATGCGTGAGTGTGCGTGAAGAATCGCAAGGCGGTTGTGATTCAAAGACCTTAAATCGTACGGAATATAAGGCTTCAAGCTACGAGCTCGATTCGTGAAGCCTAGGAGCAAGGAATCGACCAATTTAAGTGGTAAACATCTTATGTAATTCTTGTGAGGAATCATGTATAAGGTTAGTTGAGCATATGAGCGCAAGATTAGTAGAAGAAAGGTGAAAATTTCAAAGGAAAATGGGTTTTTAGAAGTCCATACCCGAACTGGGGAAAAACAGACAAAAATCGACTAGTCGGATTCCAAAACCGACTAGTCGATTTTGACCTAGTAATGTGGCTGGAGCGATTCCGACTGGACGAATTAAATTCAACCAGTCGATTTTGAAAACCGATCAGTCGAAAGAGAATCGACTAGTCGATTCCCACAAAACAGAGAGTTTGTGAGTTATAGTTTTGAGGAGCCCGAACCTTGATGAGCTTGAGCCTCGAACCTTGATGAGCTAACTTGAGCCAAGAAGATAGGTGTGACTTCGTGTGAGGTAGGGAAAATTCTTGAAACATGAATGTCTGTTTTCAACTAGCATATGTGATGTGATGTGATGTGATGATAAGATGTGAATGTCTTTTGATTTGTCCTCATATTAAGATGATTGTTGTTCATAAGTTTTGACACGTGAACTTCGTGAATATGTGCACTAAGAAATAAGAAGCATGTCCTGGTATGTGTGCGACATGAGAAGTGTGTGCGTGGCATAAAAATGGAAGTAACTATGTGAATGTGACATCAAGAGGACGTGTATAAGTTGTGTAAACTCTTTGAAAACTTTGAACTATTATAATTATCACAAACACATAGTGAATAACTATAGTTTAAATGTGCACTTTGATTTAAGGTTATGTGGATACCCAAAATTGTGCTCCGGTACCACGGGATATCCGTTCTTTGGTTTCCAAGTTGTGGAAATACTTCTTCAGCACAAGCCTCCTAGTTAGAGGGAGCTTGGGCATTTGTGTAAAAAAAAAAAAAAAGAGTTCATGTGAACAACGATGGAGGGTATTCCCATCGGAGCTCGATGATATATTGCTCGAGGGACTATTTAAGTGATTGATTTAAGTTTTATTTCGAAGTAAGGTGAACATGTGAAACAAACATTTGAATTTCATTAAGCGTGAATTTGAAACATGCATCAATTATTCACTTTGCCATTTATATGCTTTCCACTTGAATTTCATTCCATAAACATGCTTCAAATTATGTCACCAAGATATGTGAAATGTGAAAGATATTCATGCTATGTTTTTCCCTATTGAGCTAGGATGTAGCTCACCCTTTGACTATACGTCACAGGTTCAGAGGTTGCTGTGGGTACTAAAGATCTTGACCTAGAGGATTCTAAGTACATTCTCGAGGAGGAGACCGAGCCCCCTCCGGAGGAGTTCTTCTAGTAGACTTCTTACTACGTAGCTTTGTTTTGAGAGCTAGAATTGTAAGGCTTGGTATGTCCAGCCATTTTATATTAGAAATGATGTACTTATGAGATAGTGTAATTCTTTTAGCAAACCATCATATGGTGAATTTTGGTTGTCACGGATGGTTCAATTCAGTTCTTTTGCTCATGCGATTGTCATAGGAATAGAACCATCTTTTGATATGTTTTGGGTTCATCATTTCATAGAATTGGAGATTTCTTTCTTGTGATGACTATATCTATTTTATTACATTATGCTTTGTTCTGCTTTGCGTGTGGATGTACCAAGTGTTCCGCAGGATAAAAGGGGTTTGGCCTCTAGGGCCGGACCAATGGCGCGGGTTTCGGACTACCGAAATCTGGGCTGTCACAAGAATCTTTTTGAAACTAAATTTAAAGAAAATAAATCTTAAATCCTCCTTCTTCAGATTATGGTCATCAATCACAATATTTAGCTATCGGATATTTATAAATTTAAACAATACCATTACACTATATATCACTCTTCTAGAATTTAGGCATCAATCAAAAACTAGCTTCATTCAATATAGATTTAATCTAATCAACAATCTCCTAAAACTTGAGCGTCAATCAAATTCTAGAAAACTGAAGATAGAAAAGTAAAAATCATTACACTAATCTGCAAACCTCAATCTGAGGTGTCAATTGAAATTAAAATTTGAAGATATTTATAAAGCAAGAAATAAAATAAAATGAAATCTAAACTAGAAAGAAATAAAAATTATATCTTTTACTCCTTAGCCATAGTCGTCAATTGCTTTTGAGAAATTACAGATATCTACTCTAATCTTCAGCTCACAATCGCAGTCGTCAATTGTTCTTGAGAAATCTTGGATATCTAATCTACAAAGCAATAAAAATCTACTCTAAATTTGATTGGAAGAAAACCCAACCTCAATCTTCAATTAATGCTGGGAATTTATTCGATGCTTTTTCGTATACTAGGCTCTCTTATTTATAGATCATAAGGAGTCGGTTTACAAGACTTCTAATTCTAATAAAAGAAATAACTAAAAACAAAACTATCCTAATATAACTCTAATTTTATTTTTATAATTCCTTGCTTCATTTAATTGATGTACTTCTTGATTATTCCTTTTTATTCAGTAGCAGAGTCCTTTTAAGATTCTTCTTCATCCATCTCCCAGATCTGCGATCAATCAAACTTCTAATTCAAGAGTTCTTTTAATTATGTTCATGGCGGTGGAACTCTTCACGTGATCAGCAGTAGTGACAGTAACAGGAAAGATTTATAATCGTAATCGTAAATCACGATTATCTCTTTTCTTCTCTTTCTCTGAAAATCATAAATTACGATTTTCTATCTTTCCTAGCTTCCTCTCTGGATGATTCTCTAAATTACAATTCATCGCTTTCTTTTATATCGCCTTTATTTTTTAGCATCTTCTAGAGAATCATAAATTACGATTTCTTATTTCCTTCTTTAGTAGCAGTGCTCAATCGTCTTTTTACGATTTTCTAGCCGTCAATAGATAGTGAATCATCTTTTTATGTTTAATCGTCTTCTACTGCTCTTTTTGAGTTCATCTTGATAAAGATTAATATTTTGTCTCTCTTTTACTGATTATCATTAACTTATTAGTAACAAACTAAGTCCTAGCACCACTAAGTTAAGGATAATAAATTGGTATATTATGTGACTGATCACACCCCTTACATTTTGCTTATCCTTAGCAAACAAGGAAAGGGAAACATAAAATTTAAATTGCCACTTTCATAGGGAGCACGATTGCATTTAGCAGATGCAACAAGCCTTTAAAACTCCTAGGTGATCCCTAGTGGAGGAGTTGTAGTCTCCTAAAAGTTTTCAGTGAAGTTAGCTATAAACTTCAAATATTTTTTTGGATTTTTCAAAATATTTTTCAAAAAATATAAAAAATTCTAAACTAATTTTGTACACTAACTATATTAACTAAATTACCTAAGTGGCCAAATTGGTCACTACATTGTTTATTATAATTTTCTAAAATTACCAATCTTTTATCCTTACTTTCCATCATAACGGTTATCCTTGATTAGAACTCCAACAATTTTAATTCATAATAACCAGGAGATATATGCATTAGTGAACAATTTATTCTTCATAAATTTTTTTAAACTGCAGATTTAGAAAATATTTTCATTCAAAAACTTACTATTGGCATACTCTCAAAAAGATATAAAAACTTTTTGGGTTCTCACAATATATTATTTTAGAAAAATTCAATTAAAGATAAAATTGTCAATCTCATAGAAAAGGATAATCTACTTTATTCATATGAATCTATGTGCAATCCATAGTATCTAGTATCCATATCTCTGCTAGGCTTATGCTTTTGCAAAGTATAAATCAGAAAGGTCTTTCCTTCGGCTTATAATGGAGCTTTAGGTTTCAGAAGGTGTCAAAGAAAGGTAGAAAAGGATTCAAATTTTTTTTGAGAATTTAGCTCTTCTTTCTCTTATTTTTTCACCTTCTTCTTTTCTTTAGTAAGTATCCATAAATTGGATAACTTCTTCCCATTATTATTTTTTTATAAATCCCATTTCTTCAATTGCAAAATCGTATTTTACAATTTTTCTTCTCTTTGAAAGCTTTCTACTTGAAAATCGCTCTTTTTCAGAAATCGTTCTTCACGATTTTTCATTCTTTCCCATATTCTTCTTTTTATTTCTTCAGCTGTACCCTTTTTTAGCATTCCCTTTTTCTATTTTTACTTCTTACCCCTTCCACTCCCTCTTTTTCCCTTCTTTTGCATGCTAAAATCTTAGAAAAGATAAGGGTTAAAGGTTGAAAGCTTTGGGTAGTACATATGGTCAAAGGTTTATCTGATTTTTGGTATAAAGAAATTCAATTTTAAGCTTCTAATATGGGTTCAAAGGATAAAATTTATTCTTAGATTTTTACTTTTTGTCTCAGATTTAACAAAAGATGTCCTTTGATTATCTTTACGATTTACTAGCATAAATGCCTTATTGCTTTGATATTTCTAATAGATAATTCTAGACAAAAAATTAGGTTATTATAAAATATTTTGATTCTAAATTCAGCAATATAAGATTTCATATCATTATAGAAGTTCAAAGAAATTTTTCAATTTAAATAAAAGAAACAGTCTCTCTCAATAAAAGAGGAAATATGGCTCATTTGCTCACTGGTTTATAATTTTGAAACTATAGCCTAAAATATTGCAGTTTAGATTAATCTATTATTTCAAACATCCATTTTAATACAGTGTTCAATGAGCTAGGCATGAATTGTAACTGTTCTGATTATTAAATTTTTATTATAATGAATTGTAAGTTTTCAAGAATTGTAATTTTTTCTTATCATAATTCCTATGTAAATCGGACAATGCCTTTATTGGCACAAAAACAAGGGACATTAAAAATATTTACCTAATAATTATTGAGAACTCTAATTATTTACCAAAAAAAATTGTCACCAGATATATACTTTTCCCCAAACTTGAGAGAAAATAACTGCGGCTTATTCTTGGAGTATCAATAACAAAAATGTTAGTAATGTTAGTAGCAATTGCACTGTTAGTAAAAATAAAAGTTAGTCAAAAAAAATTTATATATTAACTGAATATTTACATGAACATGAAAAAAATATATAAAAAAAAACTAAAATAAAAGAAGTATAAACCTAAGAAAATCTATTGAGATCATACCTGTGATGTTTATGATGTTCTGTTATATATTTTTACTCACTTGGTGATGACTGGTGTGGTACACAGATAGAAGTAGTAGGGTCATCGTCTAAGTCAGATACCTCAGTAGTAGAATAACCATCTTGATCTTCATCTTAAGGTAAATTCCCATGTGTTGGCGGTTCAGCTACGTCTGTGCTTTCCTTTTCCACAATCATCTGGCAAGAAGTTCCATCCTTACACTACTGCTCCTTATTAGCCTTCTCTTTCAAATCCGCAGTCAGCTTCTTGATCACAACCTCTTTTAGTTTAATTTCTGTTCTTAGCTTTTTCGCTATAGGTTGTTCTTTTGTTATAGTGACCAAGCTCTTTTTTGTTAGAGACTCAATGATCTGCTTTTGTTCATCATTGATGGAGCGTAGGGAATCTTTATCTCCTTATAGTTGCATTATTTTTCCTTTAGCTACCGTCAATAAGTGATTCTTCTCACTTAGTTGTTGATGGAGTGATTTCTGGTAGTCCTTAAGGGCTTTTTCTCTGACAGTTTCTGCATTGTCGGGGACTATCATTAAACTTTCAGACTGTTCAATTATAGCTGCCATGTTCTCTTCACGCCTTTTTTTCTTCTTCCCAAGCTTGCTATTTTTCGCTCATGATTTTATTCTCTACTTGCAACTGGGTAATCTATGCTTGAAGGGTTGAAGTGACATCTTAGACTCGTTTTTCTATTTCTGCTGCCCATCTCACACCTTGATCTTGTGCAGCTTTTCTTTGTAAGCTTTCCATTATTTCTGCTCGCTCTTGAGCTGTCAAGGTAGTATCCAAGACTCTCTTCTTTAGTCCTCGATATTCCTCCATCCACTTTCCTACTATTCCTAGCAGTTGTATCAAAGTTGGGGCATTTGTAGAGATCCATTGTTCTAGTTTTCTCACCCTTCTTTATACTTCTAATAATGGTAATAGATTTGGTTCATGTGTGAGTTACCATTGCTCCACTGCCATCAAGCTCCTTTCTAACTCGTGAATTGATGTGGTGGTGACTGGAAGATCCTTAGGGGGTGCTTCTTCTCTATTTAATAATTCTGTAAAGCTCTCTCTTTACAACTCGGAGCTTTGTTCTGCTTCAACAGCTTGAACTATGAGGGTGTATGGGCTGGAATTGTAGGCTGAGCAACAAGTTCTATTGGGGTATGGCTCGAAGTAGCCATGTCAGTAATCTGTGGATCAATTGTGGAAGGAATTTCTTCTTTCCTTTCTATAGGCTCTCAGGGTCTGCTTCAATAGTAACTGGCAGTATGTCTACCTCTGTTGAAGGGGGCATAACAGGCCCTATTGGTGAGTCCAAAGTAGGGTCGTACAGACTGGCTTGGTCTGCAACTGGGATTCCTGACTCAGCTATTCTTTCTTGTGCTGGAGAGCTGATCTCTGCTCTCTTCTGAGGTTGAGTAGAAGTACTCACACCTTCTTCCATAACTACTTCTGGGGCTTCAATTTCTGTTGGCTACTCTATGACAGTCTCTTCTTAGTCCACATGAATCTATGGGACTTGTGGTGTAGAGGAGGTACTTTTGGTGTGAGGAGTGAGTGGAATTTTCTTTTTATTTTTAGCACCTAAAGTTCTCCTATAAGCTGTGATTGTTAGTCCTTCCTCTGTTCTTGGTAAGGCTTTTTCCTTGGGGTTTATACTATACCCCACATTCATCAGCAGTCATAAGGCCTCTAAATGGCAAAGTCAACTTCTTCATCTGGTACTTTTCTTGACTCAGTTTCTCCCTCACGGTGGTGATTATTTCAAAAGATAAGAGCGCACATTGAACCAATAGCGATTTGCTATTAAGTACAATGCCTTGGCAAATAGTGCCCTTCTCTGTGTTTCATGACCCGTGGGGTGAATGGTCTTATGAATTAGCATATCAAAGAAGTGAAGTGATAAACTCCTTACTTCCAGGTCCTTTCGAAGGAAAAAGGACCTATCCTGTGGAGGTTTTTCTAATAATTTTGTTGCCATTGGGCACAGTTAGGGAGGGTATCTGATGGCATCCTCAAAAGGTTGGCCTCTGGATTATCTTGGGACTATTTTGGTATTTCCAAGGGTGCATGCATCACCCTGGCGACCATTTCCTTTGTAATATGGATCGGAAGTCCATCGATACTAGTGGAGAGGATTGGGGATGGTCCCTAGCTGCTTTTGATCATATTTTTGTAAAATAGCTTCACCAATCTAGAATAGACTGGTGTGACTCCTAGCTCTAAGAAATTATTTAGCCCGACATCCTTAAAATATTTAATTGCTTTTCCACTCACCTCTAATTTTTCTAAAGACTCAACGTCCACTGCAATTTTGGCTCCCACGATATGGTGTTTCATTAATGTAGGGAGTCTATCCGCTGGTGTGGCAGAGGACGCTGACTTTTTTCCTTTATCTAATTTCAACCCCTTTTTAGGGGCAGACACAGACTTTGTTTCATTTGTGTCCTTAGTCTTTTCTCTGATAACTATCCCGAAAGATTTGGGTTTCTTCTTTGGTGGGTCTATTTGTTTTGATTTGGCCTTAAGGGCAGCAGACCGTATAATACGGTTAATGATTGGGGTGTTATCAGAATTAGTACCTTCTTCTTCCTCCTCCTCTTCCCTTTGTCTTTTGCCCGTCTCATTCTCCATGCTATTTCTCTTCCCTTTTCTGCAAGAATCAATAAAGCGTTATATGAATTCCATACATTGAGTAAAAAAAAATTATGGCAAAAACCCTTCCATTAAAATCATTAAAAACGTCACCTTACCTCTTGATGATTGAAACACTAACTTGTAAATGCGGAATGAAATGCACGCAGGGTTCCCAAAATAAACAGGGGAAGTAAGGGATGTATAGAAAATAAAATGGTTGGGTTGGGTGGGAGAACGGTTAGAATGAAGAGCCTTTTGAAAAAGAGAGGGAAGGTAAGAGAGAAAACTAGAGAAGTTGAAAATGGGGCCAACAGATCCTTTTTTGAATATGTAGGCCATGTTTTTAGTGATGAATTGCTGAACCGATCATCAATTGAGTTTTTTCCTAGAACCGTCGGTTGATTCTAGTATGAACACTCGTATCGGTGAATCATAGTCATTGCTTTTCACTGATAGACCTAATGACGATCAATTGTACATCCATATGATTATTCACTATAATGTGCAAAAGATAGGATATTACGACTCATCGTCTTTCAACGATTTGGGTCATAGTATGATACCTAAATTAAAAAGAAAGAGAAAAGTATAGTTTACATAATTTACAATTGGTGCTACGGATGAGTTGGTAGCTCGACATTCCATGAGGTGTCTATAGTTGATTTTGGGGAGCCAATGTCTCCCCCAGGAGTACTTGTCCTCTAGGATTATTGACCGACTGTGTAGGCAATTGGCCACTCTCTCTTCTTGCCACTTGAAAAGTTAGTTGGCCTATCTGGCTTTCCAGCTTCGTGATAGACTGGGTATGTGAGTTGAGTACTTGAGAGAATTGAGCAAGCTGATGTAAGTCTTTTGAGTGATGATGCGACTGTTGCTATAAATCTCGAAGGATTTGAACAACTGTGGAATCAAGTGCGTTGCTCTGTGGTCCAAATCTGTGCAGCAGGCTGAGGTCTTTGGTGGAAAGCTTGAGTCTGGGGAAATTGAGGTTGCACAACTGATGGTACTAGCTGTGCTCCGCTTGTGGAACCATAGTTAAATCCAGAGTGGTTTCTCCATGCTAGATTATATGTGTTTCCATAGCCTCCCCTCTGAAAGGCCATTATTTGTTCACTTTCCACCACCTCTTGGTGGGTTGGCACAGCTGATTTTTCAATATATGTCTGAGTCTAGCAATTAGAGTGGCTTGCCAAGGATCTGTCCGGGGTGCTAGGTTTGGCGACTATTAATATTGCAATTTGTTGTTCAAGGGCCAAAACTTTCGCACTCGTGTCATCCTCCTTTTCTTTATCACTGCTGATATCGTAAAGTCCATCCCTTGCGAGCGGGGTGTGGTGAGTAACTTCTGGATTAGATCTAAGCAGAGCCTGCTTCTATTTCGAGTTATTGGCCAGCTTCTCGAATAAGTTCCAAGACTGCTGGCAGTTTTGAGCCATAAAGGCTCCTCCACTCATGGCATCAACTGTAGACTAATTGGTCTCAATCAACCCTTGGTAGAAGCTTTGCGCTATCGACCAATTTGATACCTCGTGATGAGGACAATTCCATAACAAATCCTTCATCCGTGCCCAGCTCTCATGAAATAATTCTCCTGCCTTTTGCCTAAAGTCTTGAATCGCTTGGCAAATTTGGTTAGTTTTACCAATTGGGAAGTACTCGCCCAAAAACTTGGACTGTAATTCCTCCCATGTGATAATACTTCTGGTAGGTAATGAAATTAATCATGCCTTCATCCTATCCTTGAGAGAGAATGAGAACAAACATAGTTTTATGGGCTCTTTATTTACAGTCGATAATTGCAGCACTGTGCAAAGCTCAATGAAGTCCCTTAGATGCTGGTAGGGATCTTCTCGATCAAGCCCATGAAAGGTTGGTACAGATTGAAGTGTATGGAGCTTGATTTCAAAATTTTGACCCGCAAGCACCTCTGGTATAACTATACACGAGGGCTCGATCAAAGCTACTGGGTTGAAATGTGCCTGGATCGACAAATCGTCGGCCATGGTAAAGGATTCTCTTACGAAAATTCGGTTTGCTACCAAATTACGTCAAAAAGTCCTTTCAATTTCTATATCACACTCGAAGAAATCTAAACTTCGAGATCGGGTGTGATGCATACAAAAAGAAAAAATCTGTTTTTGATATTTTTGACTTTATTTAATTTTTATCCTAGAAGGCAAGGAGAGAAAACAAATCTAATCCTCGAGCTTCTCTGATCAGGGGAAGTTGAACCTCTAATTCGTCACTCCGAATAAACCTGCAAAAGATTAAGAAGTGATCAAAGAAAATTGAAAATATAAAGAAAATATAAAAAGAGAAACATAAATACTTGTTTTCTCAAATTAATATAAATCACTTATACCTGGCAACTGCGCCAAAAACTTGATTGGGCTACTTTTATATGTATATCTAATTATGTTTTGACCTATTGTAAGTGCACTATGAAAATTATAGTACTAGCAAAGGATCGTTCCTACAGAGATAGGTTAAATTATATTAACTTAATTTTTATGAAAACTTATATTTATCTTTTAAGTACCTAAACTACTAGAGAAATATGAATAAAGATTTAAACTAAATTTGAAGAAAATAAATCATAAATCCTTCTTCTTCAGATTATGGTCGTCAATCACAATTTTCAGCTATCGGATATCTATAAATTTAAATAGTACCGTTACACTATATATCACTCTTCTAGAATTTGGGCGTCAATCAAAAACTAGCTTCATTCAATGTAGATTTAATCTAATCAACAATCTCCTAAAACTTGGGCGTCAATCAAATTCTAGAAAACTGAAGATAGAAAAATAAAAACCGTTACACTAATCTGTAAACCTCAATCTAAGTCGTCAATTGAAATTAAAATTTGAAGATGTTTACAAAGTAGGAAATAAAATAAAATAAAATCTAAACTAGAAAGCAGTAAAAATTATATCTTTCACTCCTCAGCCGCAGTCGTCAATTGCTTTTGAGAAACTACAGATATCTACTCTAATCTTCAACTCACAATTACAGTCGTCAATTGCTCTTGAGAAACCTTGGATATCTAATCTACAAAGCAATAAAAATCTACTCTAAATTTGATCAGAAGAAAACCCAACCTCAGTCGTCAATTGATTATGAGAATTTCTTCGATGCTTATTCCTATATCAGGCTCTCTTATTTATAGATCATAAGGAGTCGGTTTACAAGACTTCTAATTCTAAAAAAAGAAATAACTAAAAACAAAACTATCTGTAGACACCCAAATTCGGCCCAAGGCCCGATCAATCTGTACTTCGGGAGAGATGTACCCCTGTGCTTCCGATGGCACCCCCTGAACCCTTAGGAACCTACCTAGGCCAGTAGGAATCACCCTAAGACCTTTAGAGCCATTCCCCCATTCCTTAGAAGTCACCCCTACACCCTAGAATCCCTTCCCAGACCTAACTTAAACCCTTCTAGCGGTTGATGGGAGGAGAGCTATAAAATTTTACACAGACCATTACCAAGGATGAGCCATATATCTTTGGAAAGAGGACTTCTCTAGCTTTCCAACAAGCTAAAGATCACCCAATTTGGAGCTACGGTTCAAACGTTATGGCCATTTTAAATTTCACATAAAATCATAAGACTTTTACTCAGGCGTAGATATTACATACGCCCAGCCATTTTTACCCCAGATTAGTCAGGCGTATATATTATATACGCCTACCTATTTTGGGGAAAATTTGGTAGTGTATATATCTCTATCGCATATAGGTGGGACCCACCACGGGTTTCATCTTCTCAAAACTCCCCTGATTTTGGTGAAAATTACTGTTCCTAAACTGGGAGTATATAATATATACGCCCAGCTTAGCTACAGTAAATGTCATCAGTAGCTCGAATTTCCTTCATCTAGTTTGACCCTTTGACCATCCCCTTGGTTGAGGTGGGTGTCTTGAGATTTCTTGCACCCCCTTTGAGCTTATTGGCAACTCTTAAGTCACCCATGGTCTCACCCCATCATCCGCCATTGAAACCAGTTTCCCAAAACCCAAGGACCTTGAAAACCCAAAAAAACCTTAGATGGGGGATTACCTAATTGCTAAACTAATTATCTCTTAAGTAAGCCCCTAACCCCTCCCTTCTCTATAAATAGAGAGGCCCCCCTCTTCCCAAAGGGTTGAATTTTTGTTGAAGGATTAGAGAAGTGCTTAAGAGAGAACCCTAGTGAGAGAAAATGCCAATATTTTCCAGAATTCCAGCATGCATACTTCACCTATTTCAACCCATTTCCACCATTAGATCACTCCCTTTTGCTAAAGTCTAGCCTCTAGCTTCACTCTACACCCCTTACTTTATTGAATCCTAGCATGAGAACCCATTTTCACACCATTTAAGCCATCGGAAGCACGCCAAAGCGAAGATCTTCCATGGTGCAACAAGGGCCCGTGAGCTCCGGCTCACCCCTCTCTTCCTCTACCTTCTTGGTGTCTCCTCCGTCCAAGGATTCAAGCCGTTACGCCACCGAAATTTTGGTTTGGCTCAAAGCTTGATAGGACCGTATTGCCTTCGGGCAAGGGGAAACTCCGCCCTTTTTATTTTCATTTTTGGCCATAGATAGAGACCGCTACGTGCGGGTTGATCGGGTGCCTAAACCCTTCCCGATCGATAACCGAAGCCCCTACCCTAGATCCTTTGGCAAAGACCGGTAAATCAGAGTCATATTTAGCACTCCGGTGCTCAAAATATCGATTTGAAGGTTTCCCGGGTCACCAAAAGCTCCGGGTGGCGACTCTACATTTTATCCAAGGCGAGCGCATCGCCGCGACGGGTTCGAGAGGATCCACGGTCGCACAGATGGCGACTCCGCTGGGGACTTCACCCTAGCGCTTCCCCTCTTGTTGGCCTTTCCTTTTATTTTGTTATTTTACTAACCATGGCTGTTTTTTGTTCTAATTTGCTGCTGTTTTTCGTTATTTTTTATTATTTTTACTAACGTACTCACCCCAACGATTCAGTCCTTTAAGTGCCTTAGCCGTTTGGCGGGCCTACTTGCACCTTAAATTTCTGTTTTTACGATTCTAGTCATTTAAGCCGCTTTAGCCGTTTGGCAGGCCCGCTCGCATTTATTTTCACGTCATTTAAATTTCGGTCATTTACAAGCCTTAGCCGTTTGGCGGGCCTACTTGCGCACTTTATTTCGGTCATCATATTTCACCTTTGAACGCCCGTTGAGGCGACGGTTTGTCATCCCCGACCCGATTTTGGACTTAATTTAACTCCTATAAAATTTGTAATTAAAAGTGAACCAACAGTATGGGGACATAATTGAATTTATTTTTGCATTTTTGGGTAGTCTCCGGGGGGTTTTGGCACAGATACAATTTACCCGGTTCCCAAAGAAGGCGGCTAGTGGTGATGATCTCCGAAAGAACCACCTTCCGATTACTGAAGGCGCTTGCGCCGGAGGTATATCGGTTGGGTTGCCAATTCCGATCAAGCTGTAAAACCCGCATTGGTGAGAGCATAGAAAACCCAAAATTCAGCCGTGTATCCCTAGGAAACGGAAAGGAGGGACCCGATAACAAATACAGCAGTCCCCGGGAGCATTTCTCCCAAGAAACCAGTTCAAAGACCCACATTCAGGCTTGTTGTCCACTATCAAACAGAACCTTTTGCCCGGCGTATATAATATATACGCCTAGTAAAATAGCCTCAGATTTACACAGGCGTATATAATATATACACCCAGCCAAAATCCCCAGATTTAAGCCAGGTGTATATAATATATACGCCCAGCCAAATCTGTACTTTTTTGGTCGGGCGTGCATAATATATACGCCCGATATACCGGTCGACACAGCAACCTGAGGCCCAATCCACCACCCCAATTCCCCGATTAGCGGTATTAGTGTCTGCGGTAGCCTCCCACATTCTCTAACACCCAATATGCCCCCGCCCAGTCAAAAGAAGGCGACTTCTTATTGATTTGGTCCGAGGGATCGGGTCATTTGCGTGGATTCCCTCGCCTTCAATAGAACGAAAGGGTCTTCCGAAGTGTGTCGGATCCCGCCGTGGGACCTACTAAAGGTACATATATCTCCTGAAACGGGAGTTGACCCTGGGCACCAGGTCATCAGTCATCTAAGTAGAGGGGAGTTGATTGCAATTTGAAAAAAAAAAAGAGAGAAAATCCTCATCTTCAAAAAATCCACCTTCAAAAAAAAAAAAAGGGGAAAAATCAATCAAAATCAAAAATCAAAAATCACAAAATTCACTTTTCAAAACCAAAAAAAAAAATCATTTTCCAAAACCCAAACAAAAAAAACACACAAATGAAAAACAATCAAAAATATACCTTGGAGTGACCGGCACTACGGCGACCTCAAACCCGGCCCGTAGGAGAAGAACCAGGAAGGTATTCGGCCCTTATCCGCGACATCAATACAACACTCGTCGGCGGATCATGTCAAGAGCCGATACGTCCCCACCGTCATCCCCTTCCCATTCCCGCATAGGAGAAGATCCGGTCTCCGACACCTTCACCCAAGCTAGGTTCGATATCACTGGCCCATTTGGGGTGCCTGTGTTCACCTCCACCTCATCCCCTTCCCTAACATTCCCCCAAAATACCCCCTTTTCATCCCTTACTGAAACCCCTCATTTCCCAACCGATCCTTACATCCCCATCTCCCATCCAAACACCATTACTGCATCCCCATACTTCCAAAGATCCCCCAGGGAGTCCCATCCCCCGCCTACTTCCCACATTCCATCCCTCTCATCACCCATGCCCCCAACATCCTACATCCCATCCACCCCATCTCACATACCATTCCCACCACATGGCCCATCCACATCCCAACATACCCCCATTTACATGCCCAATTTCTCCCAACCACCTCCATCCTTAAGTGATCCATCACCCCCCAATCTCACACTTGAGGCCATGCCCTCGATGGAGGACATGGGAACGATGTATGCCCTGTGGTCTTCTTCTCGCGACCCTACCTCTCAAACCCCCCATCCAAATTTCCAAAACCTGCATACCCCATACCTTCCTAACCATGCCCAACCACCCATCGTCCATACCTCCCAAAATCCCCACCTCAATTCCTGCACTCCAAACCCACACAAATCCATGGGCCCCAGCCCAAACACCACTAGAGACATGGGCTCAGGCCCAAAACCCTCACAACCCATGGGCCCAAGCCCAAGCTTATCAAGCCCAGACCCCAGCCCAAACACCTCCAAACCCATGGGCTCAAGCCCAAACCCACCAAGCCCAAGCCCTAACCCAAACACCTCCAAACCCATGGGCCCAGGCCCAATCCCACCAGACCCAGGTCCAGGTCCAAGCCCCCCAGGGCCTTTGAACCCAAACCTATCAAACCCAAGCCCAGGGCCCATGGACACAAACTCAACCCCCTCATGGCCCAGTAACCCAAATTCAACAAGGCCCATTGGCCCAAAGTCATATTAAGCCCCACCCCCAGGCCCAAGGCCCGTCAGTCCAAGCCTTCCAAAACCATCAAACCCAAATCCCTCAAACCCAAGGCCCATCCGCCCACGCTAATCAAAGCCCATTCACTAACCCCATACCCCCTCACCAATACCCTTCATTCACCTATACCCCTTACGCCCCCATCCCACCTCCAACGGGAAATCCAATCCATCTCATTCCTCAAAACCACAACATCCCACCATCTCAATTACACCCCCATCACCCCCAGAATGTGCCACCAACTCAGCACATCACTTACCCACAAAATGCTCACCCATTTATCCCTTCTCATCCCCTACAAACCATGTGGCCCGGCCAAGTCATCCAACCCATCACCCCCCAAGTCCAAATAGCAGAGCTCGCCCCTCACCAATACCACAACCAACAGTACGAGGAGGATGAGATTCGCAACAGTGGAGGAACTGCCAGTTTTAACCCCCCTGGGCCCACCATATCACACCTAGGGTTGAAGCAAATCAAGGGGAAGTGGTCCCCGCCACAGCCTCGAAGGAACCAGAGCAGCTGAAAGAACAGATAGACAGAATACAGAAGCAGCTGATGAAGATGGGAGGAATGGAACTACACTCAACGGACTTTTCAGACTTATGTCTGTTCTCTGACGTCCCCCTGCCACAGAAATTCAAGATGCCATCATTTGATAAGTATAATGGCACTGGCAACCCCATCGCCCACTTGAAATCTTACTGCGGGGATATGTGCCAGTATGGCGGAGATGAACGACTCCTCATCAAAGTGTTCCAGAAGAGTTTGACGGGCCCGGCACTGAGATGGTTCACATCCCTGGAACCATCCATGATAAAAAATTGGAAAGATCTGACACGCTTATTTCAAGAACAATATGTCTATAACATGGACATAGAACCAAGGAAGTCGGACTTGGCCCGATTAAAGCAAAGACATGATGAAACATTCAGTGCTTACTTAGGGAGGTGGAGGGCCTTAGCCGCTCAGGTAACTCATCGAATTCCCGATGATGAGCAGATTGAATTGATAACCAAGGGAGCCCTCCCAGTCATCGCAGATTTTTTAGTATATCAGCAGCAGTCAAGTTTTGCTGATCTGGTCCGAAATGCCAATCGTTGCGAAGACGCCATTAGAGAGGGCAGGTTAGGAAGGAATGTGGCCAACGGGGCCACTGGGGTTCGAAAAGCCACCGAACCAAGAATTGAAAGAAGACCAGGGACAGAGGTACAGAACATTGTTTACCCCCAGGCCAATACCAACGCCCCCCCGATACAACTCCAGGTTACACAACCACCCCAGACCCGTTTCGAGCAAGTACCAAGGCCAAGCAACGGACCAAGAGCCCCGTTTACCTCGGAACAGATGAAAGCACGCTTCGAACGAGTATTCACCCCATTGGGGCAATCCTTGAGTGTCTTACTGCCGGTGTTACTACTGAAAGGCCTAGTCAATTTACTCCAACCTCGCCCGCCACCCCACCCAATACCAAGGAATTATGATCCAAATCTGCATTGCAATTTCCACCAGGGACCGGGTCACCCTATGGAGTGCTTCCGATTAAACATGCGTCAAGATCGATAGAGCGGAAAAGATCATACCCCGCCACTTCCCAAGGGTAGAACGAATATCCATCAAGCCCTCTACCACACACCGGAGGCCCCGGGCCCAAACATGCATTGGATAGAGGAAGAAGAAGAAGAGTTTGACCCTTGATTATATTATCAATCGGGAAGGTTTTCCTCCCGGGTCAAAGCGAAGATGAACTATTTGTTGGGGTGATCGAGCCATTATATCTTGCGATTATTTTCCCCACCAGCTTGCCAAGAGGAGCCCTTAGATTTAGGGCGGTATTTTTCCACCCCGCTCCGCCTATCAAATCCAAGCAGGCATAGCCCACGCAATCATCGCATATCCACCCCGCCCAATTTATCCCATACACCCCTCCGTCACACATAAATCATCCTATTCCGCATTCGCCATCCCCATATTATCCAACCCCATACACACCCTCAAGTCCCTCCACCCAATATAATGCTCCGCCATCCTCAAGTTACCCCATGCCATACGCCTTCAAGTCCCACCCAATTTACCACATACACCCTCCATCACCCCAATTACCCGCTCCATGCACAACTCTATCATCCTCAATCTATCCCATTTCATCTACCAACCCATCATCATCCCACCATGCCACAAACCCTTTATATCCCCCCATTCCACCCACTACCCCGCCATGTCCCCGTCATCCCGCTCAATGCACAACTCCATCGCCCTCAATTTACCCCCCTTCATCCCCAAACCCACCACCCACCCATCATACCTCCCCATATACAAATCCTTCATACCCCCATCATCCCGCGCCCACCACACCTCAAACGTCTCCCCATCCCTCCAGCCCAGTCACACTCCCGCCATCCCTTTGCTATTTTGGCCCTAATCCAACTCCACCACTACCCGGACAAGCAACCCCTCACCCAATCCCCTCATCACCCAATCACCACTGGTCCTACCATACCCAGGTAACACCAGTACAAGCCTCCTCCGTGCCCATAACTCCAATTCTATCAATTCCCCCCACTACCCTTCCACCCCCCATTGGAGTTAACCTGGTTGGACCCGAGAAACCAGTATATCCGGCCCAATCCTCCCTAGAATCCTCACGCACCCCATTTCTCATCCCAAAACCTGCTTATGACCCGCATCAGGTACCTTTGAGCTATGAACAGATGGACATGAATGTCGGATGCAACCAAGAAGAGGCTATTGAATTTATTACTCGATCGGGCTGGATTTCTGCCTAGCCAAAAGCATCAGGGGCAGTCAGAGGAGAAGAAAAGAAAAAAGAACAGGCCACAGGAAATCCCTTTGAAAAAATGGCCAGAGAACATATACTGGAGACACAGCTCAAGAGAACGCCCGCACATATTACCGTGTGGGACTTATTGATCACGTCTCCACTCCACTTTCAAGCCTTAATGGGAGCGCTCAAGGACGCGTATGTCTCCACCCATGTAACTCCAGATGAAGTATGGGAAATAATAGGGCAAGTGTTGGCCCCAAACGCCATCTCCTTCACCGATGCGGACCTACCGATCGAGGGGAATGACCATTCTAAACCCCTAAATATAACAGTGGAAGTAGGGAACTTGGTGGTGCCGTTGGTCCTGATCGACAACGGGTCGGCGCTGAATGTATGCCCTCTAAGGACGGCAATCAAAATTGGGGCAAACCCCGACACCTTCCGGCCATCCATATCAAGCGCACGGGGATTCGACAACACTAGAAGGGAAATCATAGGAGAAGTAGACCTTGACCTGATCCTCAGACAGCAAACCTTCACCACCCCCTTTCAAGTGATGGACATCAAGTCTACCTTCAATCTGCTATTGGGCCGGCCATGGATACATAAGCTCGGAGCAATACCATCTACTCTACACTAAAAGCTCTGATTTATCTCAGAAGGAAAAATTGTCACCATCTTAGGTGAGAGCAGAGAAGACATGGGGAAGAGCGCTCTGCACATTGAGAATCCGAAAGTACTGAACATACCGCACACAGCTAAGGACGCCGATCTCCATCGATTTGAGTACGACTTCTCGAATGTTACCCTCGAACCAGCTGAAAAGACCCCGGATAAAACTGGAGGAGGAATGGATGCAGCTGTGTTCATGCTCCACAGATGGGGCCATCAAAAAGGGAAAGGACTGAGCCCACACCTTCAAGAAAGAAGAGACCCCGTCAAGGCCAAGGGGCAACAAACTAAATTCGGCTTAGGCTAGAGGCCCAGAGAAGAGGAAGTCAGAGAAGCCAAGGAGATGAGAGCCCAGAGCCAAGGCGGAGGAATCATCATGGAAGAGGAACCTCACGCTCGCCCCCACATCCACGAAACCTTTGTGAGCGCCGGGGTAGTAATAATTGATCTGAATGGGGAGACAAGGGTAACCCCACATAAGCCTACTTCAATCCACCCCACCAATCCCTACATCATCCCCCCAGACTTCGAAATGGACTTAGCCGCCCTTTCCTTGTTTGAGGAAGAAGTGCCCCGATCCACCCCTCACTTCAGCACCAACCACTCTGGGCCCCTCCTGATCGTAGAGGATAAGGTCCCAGAGGATCCCTCTGTAAATATGTTGAGGGAAGAAATGCAAGAGCCTACCGATGCCGCTCCTGATTAAAGAGGTAAAGGCCAAGCCTCGCAGGTGAGTAATTGAGGCTCCTTGCCCCAACTCTTGAGAGCCGCCAAATGCCATAAAAATGGCACCGACTCTCCAAAAAAAAACAACCTGTAAAAAGTGAGGTTAGCCTCTGGACCACTCTACCTTGTATATATAGAGATCCACCTCGCCAGGGGCTGACCTCTAAAAAATTACAAAAGATCATAAAAATAGAAAAAATACCAATTCCAAAAATGTTGTCCTTTAAAATTCCCAATAAAGTTAAAATCAATGTCGTGATACCCGTCCCACGTGAAGCCAACCCCTTCCCTATAGAAATACAAGAAGAGGTAGGAGTCACGAGTCTGGACGAGGAAGGCCAAACCGACGAGCTCCCCAATGAGCTCCTCAAACAATTTGCCGATTTTGAGCATGGCCCTACCCCGATCGTCGAAGAGCATTTGGGCACCACAAAGGCCCCCAGAATCACCAAAATCAGAATGTCGCTGTCCCCTGAGGAGAGGAAAGGTATGATAGACTTCCTTCGGTCATACCAAGACGTCTTCGCATGGTCGTATGAAGACATGCCTGGTTTGGATACCGATCTGGTTGAGCATGAGTTGCCACTCTACCCCGATGTTAAGCCGGTGAAACAGAAGCTGAGACGACTTCGACCCGAATGGATGTTGAAGGTGAAGGATGAGGTCATTAAATAGAATGATGCAGGTTTCCTCATGGTATCCAAGTACCCGCAGTGGCTAGCCAATATCATCCCCGTACCAAAGAAGGATGGAAAGGTTAGAATGTGTATCAACTTCTGAAATCTCAACAAGGCGAGCCCTAAGGACGATTTCCCACTGCCACACATCGACATCTTGGTCGATAACACTACAAAGCACTGGATGCTCTCGTTTATGGATGGATTCTCAGGATACAATCAGATAAAGATGGCAGAGGTTGATCACGAGAAGACAGCGTTCATTACCCCCTGGGGAACCTTCTGCTACAAAGTAATGCCATTCAGGCTGAAGAATGCTGGGGCAACCTATCAAAGAGCAATGACGGCCTTGTTCCATGACATGATGCACCGAGAGATCGAAGTATAAGTCGATGACATGATTGCCAAATCACCAGAAAGGGAGGACCACTTGATAAACCTGCAGAAGCTATTCGAGAGGCTGAGAAAATATAGATTGCAGTTTAATCCCTAGAAATGCGCGTTTGGTGCTATGTCCGGAAAGCTATTGGGCTTTATTGTCAGTAGGAGAGGGATCGAGGTCGCTCCGACCAAGATCAAGGCCATCACTGAGATGCCACCACCATCTACAAAGAAGGAAGTCAAAGGCTTCTTAGGTAGGATCCAGTACATCAGCCAATTCATCGCACAGTTAACTCTGATATGCGCACCAATCTTCAAGCTGCTGAGAAAGGACTCACCAGTTGAGTGGAATGATGACTGCCAGGCTACATTCGACAAGATTAAAGGTTATCTCCTGAAACCTCCGGTATTGGTACCGCCCGTACCTGATAGACCCCTGATAATGTACTTGTCCACGACTGAGTTTTCCATGGGTTGTGTGTTAGACAGCATGATGAGACGGGAAGGAGAGAGCAGGCCATCTATTACCTAAGCAAGAAATTCACTGATTACGAGACGCGCTATTCTCATCTGGAGAAAGGATGCCTGGCGCTCATTTGGGCTACTCAGAGACTTCGACACTACCTGTTATCTCAGGCCATTCTACTTCTAGCATGGATGGATCCGTTGAAGTACCTATTCGAGAAACCTGCTCTCACTGGCCGAACCGCACGTTGGCAACTACTCCTATCCGAGTTTGACATTACTTATGTCACCTAGAAGTCGATTAAGGGGCAAGCACTCGCTGATCATCTTGCTGAGAACCCTCTGCCGAACTATGAGCCTCTAAGGACCGAATTCCCCGATGAAGACATTTTGTTCATGACCGGCGAGGATCTGAGAAACGGAGAGGAGCCACAGGTATTGCACTTGATGGGGCATCGCATGTTGAGGGCGGAGTTGGCGCCATTCTTATCTCACCGAAAGGATCCCATATACCCATCTCAATCAAATTGAACTTCCCATGCACCAACAATATGGCCGAGTATGAGGCTGTGCAATGGCTGGTTCTGAGGCTCTTGATCTAAATATAACTCACCTTAGGGCCTTTGGAGATTCACAGATAATTATATGCCAAACCAACGGGGATTGGAAGACCAAGGATGAGAAACTGATCCCATACCATGAACACCTGGAGGATCTGATAACTTGCTTTGAGGAAGTCACCTTCTCTTATGTGCCACGAGCAAGAAATCGGTTTGCTGACGCCCTGGCTACCCTGGCCTCTATGGTTGAGATTCCATATGGAGTGGTGATGAAGCCGATCATGATAGAGCAGAGGAACGAACCGGCTTTCTGTCACCTGATCGAAGGACCTACGGAGATAGAGGATGAACCACCCTGGTTCTCAGACATCAAGAATTTCCTCGAGACCCGAACTATCCCGGAAGGAACATCAAAGGTAGACAAACGCACCATCCAGCGATTGGCAACAAACTACGTCATCTGCGGCGATCTCCTGTATAGACGGTCTCACGACAATATTCTGCTCCGATGCCTAACCCAGAAAGAAGCGGTTGAGATCATGAAGGAGATTCATGAAGGGGTCTGCGGAGCCCACGTCAGCGGTCACATGCTTGCTAAGAAAATTCTAAGGCAAGGATACTTTTGCAAGCACGTACAGAAGTGCTACAAATGCCAAGAGCACTCCAGCCTAATACACGCTCCGACCATTTACTTGCACAGCATGGCCACCCCTTGGCCGTTCACCACCTGGGGTCTCGACGTCGTCGGAAAGGTCAATCCTATGGCTTCCAATGGACATCAATTCATCCTCGTCGCTGTGGAATACGTTACAAAATGGGTAGAGGCGGCCTCCTATACGAGCATTAAAGCTAGCCATGTTGAGAAGTTCATCAAGAACAACATCATTTGCAGATTCGGCGTACCCAAAGATATCATCACTAATAATGGCACTAATTTCGCTAATAGGCGCATCCGGGCCTTGTGTGAGCGGTTCAAGATCAAGCATCATCGTTCATCCCCGTACAGGCCTCAAACGAATGGAGCAGTAGAGGCAGCCAACAAAACTCTGATCCACGTCCTGGAGAAGATGGTAGTTACTTACAGAGATTGGAGTGAGTAGTTACCCTACGCACTTTGGGCCTATAGAACGTCCTATCCGCTGGGGCAACACCATTCTCCCTTGTGTATGGAAGCGAGGCCGTGCTACCCGTTGAGGTCGAGGTACCATCGCCCAGATCCTTTTAGGAATCCCATCTACCAAGCCGAGAGGAAAGAGCTCATTTTGAGCAGACTTGATTGATAATTGAAAAAGACTCTAGCCTTGTGCCACACTCAGGTCTATCAGAGGAGCATTGCACATGCTTACAATAAGCGTCTGCATCGAGACACGAAGATAGGAGACACATCTTGAAAGAAAATTTTCGTCTCTCCACGCCGATCCGAGAGGGAAGTTTAGGCCAAATTGGGAAGGACCCTACGTCATCCGAGAGGTTCTGCTAGGATACGCTGTTCGCCTCGCCACCATGGACGGAGACCACTTTCCTGACCCCATCAACACTGGGTACCTCCGTAAGTTCTACTCGTAGGTCTTGGGACAAGGTAAGTTTTGATAAAAGTAGATGTGTGACCGCTTAAGGTCTCCATAAAAGAGGCCATCATTTCAAAGTCAAGTGGCCAAAAAGAATATTCCCTGAAAACCTTCACCCCTTTTTGCTACACACTTCGGGCCAACAACCGTTTCTTTCATATACCCCACCCAAAATTCCCAAAAAAAAGAAGAAAGGAGGGAGGAAAAATCCAAACCAAAAGAAGAAGAAGGCCCCCCCCCCAAAAAAAAACAACAAAGAAAAAGAGGGGTACCCCAAAAAACAAAAAACAAAAACCCCAAAAAAATGAATGATGACTGGGGCATAAAAAGCCCCCGAAAAGAAGAAAGGAGTCCCCGAATCTAGAAATCACCCCAAACTTAGATCCAAATCCTCAGAAAAACCCAACCTGTTTGAACCCCAACCAGATTATAACCCGGAAGAAAGCCCTCTTTAAGGTCCACATGCGGTTATAACATCTACTGCATCAGAACAAGCCGAGTTAACAAACCACGTAGAACTTCATTCAGCCGGCTATGACGGAATCGACGCCCATGTCGTGGCTTTCTGGTTCTAAAGAAAAAAAGAGAAAAAGAAAAAAAAAAAAAAAAAAAAAAGAGAAGAAAACTAATTTGAGTTCAATGCAAGACGGACGTGGTGAAAACCCGAAAGGGCGCCACGGGTAAAAACAGCGAACTCACGCGGACCAGGTGAAAACCTGAAAGGGCACCTGGGGTAAGAGAGCGAACCCATGGACGTAGTGAAAACCCGAAAGGGCGCTACGGGTAAAAACAGGGATGACAGGCATGGCGAAAACCCGTCTTGGGCGCTATGATTAAAAAATGTCAAGAAAAGAGAGATTAGGAGAAGATTTGTCCTAGCCCGCCTATTTCAGTTCGGATCCCTTAAGCCTCTTCTCCCCTTTGATGGGCCGCTCCTGTTGGAAATTGGATCGGATCCCAATCAAGTATGTCTTCTCTACCGCAGCGTCTGACGCATGACCAAAAGGAAATATAGAGGACTGAACCAATCCTAGGGCAGCTAACCTTCCCATGTTTAAAGGAAAAAACTTGTACCTCACCAACAGGGTTCGACCATGCTCAAAATAGGACCCACTGGTTTGGCTCCATAAAAAACCTCACCCTGTGAGGAAGAAAATCCCAAAAAAGATAATAGATTTCCCTTTCCCATAAAAAACCTCACCCTGTGAGGAAGAAAATTCCAAAAAAGATATTAGATTTCCCTTTCCCATAAAAAACCTCACTCTGTGAGGAAGAAAATTCCAAAAAAAGAAAATAGATTTCCCTTTCCCATAAAAAGCCTCACACTGCGGAGGAGAAATTTCCAAAAAAGATAATAGATTTCCCTTTCCCATAAAAAGCCTCACACTGCGGAAGAGAAAATTCCAAAAAAGAAAATAGATTTCCCTTTTCCATAAAAAGCCTCACACTGTGGAGGAGAAAATTCCAAAAACAAACAAAAAAGAAGAAGAAAATAGATTCCCCTTGTCCATAAAAAAAAAAAAAGGGAAGGAGAAACCCCACTAAAAAAAAAAAAAAAAAAATCCCCATAAAAAGTCTTACATTGCAGAATTACAAAAAGAAAAACAAGAGCGCATGTATAGATTTCATTCCCTTTCTTTACAAGTGTTGCCCGCTGAGTGTCATGTCCCAAAAAGATAACGACATGACACACTTTCTGTTTTGTTGCTTTCTTTACAACAAAAAAACAAAACCCAAAATGTATATAGCTGTGTACATATGAAAAAAAAGAAGAAGAAAAGAACAGAAAAAGATAACCCAAAAAGAGATCTCTGTTAGGGGGCTTTCCCCCCCGTGTATATGATCTATGATATGTGCAGGAACAAGTCAAGGGCCGGGAGCACGCTTCAAAGCGCTAATCTCTGCAAGCAGGGAGTCCTCGCGGGCATTTTGATCAGACATCCACCTACCATGGAAGCTTTTTGTCTTTGGGACTGGTCAAAAAAGACCAGTCAACCGAAGAACCTCGCTCTCGGCTGTAGCGGCTCTCACCTCCGCAATATCAGCTCTGACCCTTTCTTTCTCCAAAGTCTCGATCAAAGCCATCCTCTCTACGGAAAGGGACTCGATCCGGGTCCGAAGCATCGCTTCCTTACATAGCCAGGGCCCTATCTCTACCACATCTACCGAAGCTGGGCTAGGAGTAGGTAATTCCTCAGATACTAGCCAACCCTCATAACCTGGAGAGACAACGCCCCCCTGAACCAAGCTACACATATGCGCCGATTGGCGGGTTTCCCAGAGGGCATTTATGCGATCAAGATCACTAAGAGAACCGCGAGAGAATATCAGAGAGCACAGGGGTGGCCTCACGGTACACGGCACATGCTGGGTATACCCGAATTGGCGGAGCACCCGAGATGGGAAGTAGTATGTGCTATCGGTCAGCTCCAAAAGTGTGATGCCCTCACAATCCCGAGAGCAGACAATCGGAAAGGTGCCGTCCATCCAGGGAAGTTGCCAGGTCAGCTCTGCATTAGATAGCCACAGGCTCAGTTCCTCGACGCTCCCACCAGGCAGTCTCGAACTCTGGATCAAAAAACTTCGAGCCACATACCCTCTAATCAAGCAAAATCTCAGCACAGGCCCCATGATAGCCAAATGCTCTCCTAACCAGATCTGAACAAGAAGCGGGCTCCCGTTGAGAATCCCAACCCGGCCCGAGGCCGCAACGTCCAAGCCTCGATACATCTCCGCCAGGACCAGGTGTACCAATGAGCGACCTCCCTCCAGTTCGGTCAAAACATCACATAGCCCGAGGGAAAAGCTCTCACCCCCAGTGAAGAAGAGAACTTCCAACAGCAAATAAAGGGCAAAGGCCTTCACATTGAAGGGATCTCAAATAGGCAACTTTCGAAGGCTTGAGTCACCAAAAAGTTCTCTCAGGAATTTCACCGAACACCTGGTGGGCCCTCCGGGGAAACATTTCTCATATCCACCCTTCTTTAAGCCAAGGACCGCGTGGACCGCCTTTGCATACCCCGGTTTGGGCACTACTTTGGCAAGGCCTCGATGCATCTTCAAGCCAATGAGGGAGGCTAACTCTTCCAAAGTTGGGGTCAGCTCTCTAGACCCAAATTTAAAAACATGGGCCCTATGGTCCCATGATGCCAAAGCCGCCTATAGTAGGTTGGGCAATGGAGGAACTGTGAGGAGAGAGGAAAGGCGGGACAACCAGAGGCCATTCAGAATAGCAAGCTCGCTCTCAGCCAAACTATCATGCCATTTTTGCAAAAAGCTGGGCCCCGGGTTCAAACAGGGAAGTATATCGGCCCCCGTATAAAAGCTTGGGCCCCCTTTTGAAGGCAGGTCCATCGGCGTACAAAGATGTTCTTTGTGAAATCGGTCAATATATGACGATGGGCCCACTAGAAAAAGAGGGGAAAGAAAGAAAATAAAAGGAGGGGCAAAACAGCCAAACCAAAGTAAAAGAGGAGACAAGGAGGGAACCAGGAGCGGGTTATAAGGAGCCCGCTGGGTACAATCTATGGCAGGCGTATATATTATATACGCCAAGGCAAATTTTGAACAATTTTTGCCTGGCGTATATAATATATACGCTCGGCCATTTTTGCTGGGGATTGGTCAGGCGTATATAATATATACGCCCGACTATTGATTACTGAATGTTGGCCTGGCGTATATAATACATACGCCCAGTTTAAGCCGAGGCTGGTAAGCCCCCCCCCCCTCACTGGTCTATTTCTTTTCCCAAGGAGGGGTGTAGTTATTTTGGCCCACCTTTTCGTCGCAAGAGCGCACATGGGCTGCCATGCCACACCCATGAGAAACACCCGGGTGGCGGGCCCGTGGTCTATCTGAAGAGTCACCTGCATGATCAACCTCATCATTGGAGAGGTGCCAGTCCATTCCAAGCAAGGAAAAGAGAAAGGAAACCACCAAAGCAAAGGAATACCCAAATAAAACATTCATATAAACCATAAAAATTATAAACCATCCAAATAAAAAACTAAACAAAAAAAAAATTGTTGTTATTACATATCCCCAAATAAAGCCAAGTCTAAACTATTTTATTATGTCAAATTTGCAGGAAATAAACTAGTCCTGGGCAGCCCCCTTCGACTTCTTCCAGCGCCGGCTCGCACTTTGAAAGGTACGGGTCTCCCCCACCCGAGTCCATGCCTGAGAGATACGGCTAAGCAAGGAGCGCGACTCCTTTTCATGAGCACGCTGCAAAGGCACACCAAAAGCCATCAGATAGAGAAACAGGCAAAAAGTAAACTAGGAAAATGACTAGGTTGGGCCAGCATTCACTCACCACTTCGGTCTCCCTAAGCCCAACGAGGTTACGGTAGTATTCGGCCTGACTCACTGCCGACTCATAATCGGCGATGAAAAAAGGAGGTGTTAGTCACACAGGCCATCAGCATAATTCAAAGGGAAAGAGAACAGAGCAACGGGATAGAGATTACCCCAGGAATCAGCTCGAGAGGTGGGACCTGGATAGCTTCAATAGAAATCTGTGCCTTTTCGGCCACGTCGGCACACACACGTGACAAAAAGGCATCATCCAGGCGCTTGAAGGTCCCCTGGACCTCGACGGGAGAGCTACCAGAAGCACCGGCACCAGAAGGGTCAGAGGGTCCAGCACCTGAAGCCACACCAGAGGCACCGGCCCCGGAAGGATCGGAAGGTCCAGCACCTGTTGCATCATAGGGAACCTCCTCTTCCCCTCATCGAGTCGCCCTACTTAAACTGTAGAGAGAAACATTTTATCATTAAGGGCGACAGGTCAATCAAAGTAACCACATGAAAGCTGCTGAATGAAAGAAGAAAAGGGGCATTACCTGAGATCGCGGCCCGCCAAAAGCTAAAAAGTTAGCACCGGGCACGAAGCGAGGCAGCAAGAAATGATAGGGTAGGGAATCGTACCAAGACTGATACCCCCCGGGCAGGAGAAGGTCATCGATAGGAACCCCATGGTGAAGAAAGTGAGCAGTGAGCTCATCAATGGAGCCCTCTGGGGCCAACACATCGGCGGGAGGAGCTTGGGGCACGGCAAAGAGAGGGCAATACTGATGAACCGCTCTCTCCCCTAAATAGTAGGCCCTAGTCCAGGACCCGTAGAGAAAGATGATACGACGGTCCAGCAAAAGACGAGAGGGGCCCACTGAGGCCAAATTCCAAAAGGGGGATCCTATGTAAGGGTCGAGGATGACCTGCAAAAGAGGAGAAAATCGGAAGGGGACACACACATTTGATCAGAACCCCTAGCACCCAGAAGCTAAGCTGTCAAATTTACAAACAGGGAATCGCTTTACCTGCTCTGGGATCAACAGGTCGAACTAAGAGTGCAGTCCTAACTCCAAATGCTTCATACCTACGTCCCGACGGCAACCCACATGCCAATTACTCATGAGGGGAAACGTAGTAATGTCAGACTGAAGCAGAGAGCAACCCGGCTGAAAGTGAAGGTACCCCCAGAGCTGAGAAAGCAGCCAAATGAGGACAGGTATGCTATAAAAGGAAATTGAGTAAACTAAAAAGCAAAAGATAAAATACCTCGATGGCAGGCCAGAAACCCACAATGGAGCTAGACTCCCCAAGAACGGCGTACGCAGCATAGCGCGCCCGCTAATCGAATCGATGCACGGTCTCCCGGTTCACCATCAAGGAGGGGACAAAGAGACTCGCCCTCCGGTGTTGGAGAGAGAGTCTTGCCAGAGGAAACGATAGAGATGCGGGCGGCATAAGTCTTGTGAGCTCAATGTAAATGTCCATGTCAGGCTGCCCCTGGTCCACCAACTCATTAGGCCCAAACTGATCAACCAACCAGGATAGCTTGACCTCCGAGCCCCGAACGTTCCCTGAGGACGGGTAGGCCCCTAGCAGCTGAATCACCTCCTCCCTACCCAGAGTGCGGGTAGGTACCACGAGCACTCCTCTGATACGGACCCCAGTGATCATAGACCAGTCCGCCCATGTGAAGGCCATCTCTGCCACGGCCATGTGGAATGTCATCGTCTCGAGGCGAAAATGCTCTATCAGTGCCTTTAAATAGGCCGTATCAGCTCTTACAGCGGGGCACGAAATGAAGTCCCCAAAACCGGCAGCAGTGAGTAGGTCCTTCACCACTGGGGGAAGGTAAAGCACAAGACGCTAGAGGTCAAACTAACCGCCTCGGAACATAATGTGCGGCAGGGGCTGCAAGCAAAAGGTATCAATCAGATAGGGGGAGGGAGATATAATGAGGGCATCAAAGGAAAACAAAAGCGGAAAGGAGGAGGGGGTCCATCTGTTTACCTGACCAACGATCCCGAAGTTGGACATATGGGTGTGCTGGCAGTAGAGGAGGCCGGTGTGGGCGGCCTCACCTTGCATCTCATACCAAGGCTGGGAGGAGCACTGAGACACAATGAACTGTTCCCCACGGGGGCCGTAGGCCATTTCCGGCCCTTCTTGCTGATCATGCCCCTCGTCACCAGACATCCTGAAAATATGAGACGCATTGGCATATGAGGGGATTGCCAACAAAAAAATGTATATATATATATATATATATGCACTAATCCGAAAAAAAAGAACCATGTGTAGGCACTAAAAAAAAAAAGAAGCAAAAAAAAAAAAGAAGAATGTGTGTGTGTACTAAAAAACAAAAAATCATGTGTGTGTGGGTACTGACCCAAGAAAAAAAAAGAGATGTGTGTGTATACAGAAAAAAAAAAAAATGAAAAAAAAACCATGTGCGAGTATACTAATCCAAAAAAAAAATAATGTGTATGTGTACTAAAAAAAAAAAAAAGATGTGTGTACCAATCCAAAAGAAAAACAAAAAATGTGTGTGTGCTAACCCATTAACAAAAAATGTGTGTGTGCGTATTAATCCCAAAAAAAAAATGTGTGTGTATAAATATAGGCATCTCTTTTCTTTTGCATATCAAACCCAAACCAAAAAATGTGTATAAATATAGGCATCTCTTTTCTTTTGCATATTAAATCCAAACCAAAAAATGTGTCTATAAATATAGGTGTCTCTTTTCCTTTGGGTTAGTAATAAAAAAAAGAAGCAAAAAAAAACTACAACCAAAACAACCAAAAAAAAAAAAAGAAGAAGCAAAAAAAAGAAAAGGAGAAAAAGGAAATATAGGCATCACAAAGCATTTCATCAAAAAAGAAAAGAAAGAGGCAATAGCATCAAAAATTCGAAAGAAAAATAAGGGGAAGGTAATGGTTACCTTCAATGGGAGAGAAAAACGAACAGCAGCGGAGGATAAGCACCTTTCGATCCACACCCGTGGCCGCCGGTAATAGAACTCAAGCCAAATCAAATGAAAAAACCCTAAGGGGTTGTCCCATACTCAAGAGGAAAGGAGGGAGGAAGAGAGAATTTGGATATAATATATCCATTTGCAGATTTTGGTGATTATATATATATCCCGACCAAAATAATGCGATTTTAAACTGCCCAACCCCCTTTTTTCAATTTTAAGGCCCAACGGTCCCCTTGTATGCTATGGACCTCGATCCGGACCCCCTTCGAGGCCCACGTGTCGTCGACCGTGGTGCACGCATCCCCAAATGACCCTTCAAGTTTCCTTCGATTGGCCTAAAGGGACCGTGTTACAACAAACGGATCCAGATCTGTAGGCGCCCACCTAATGCGCCCACAAAATCAAAAAAAAGAGAAAAAAAATAAAAGAGAAAGAAAAATAAAAAAATACAACGCTGGTTCTCACAAGAGTGTCACAACGTCTGTTTGCCCCACCCCGAGAGTCATGTTAAATCAATTCAGAATGATTGGGTTCACCCGAAAGTTCTCGAACCCCGTTTCATGCGGGGGCACTTTGTACCTGATCCGACAGGCAAATGAATTTCATTCATCACCGGGAGCACACACTTAGCCCCATATCTCCCCCAGCAGAAGTCAAGACCTGATCTGGCAGGCAAACCAAGAACCCATCACAGGAATGCACACGTCCCTAAAGGGGATCAACAGGGCAAGTTGATTCGCCTAAGGATACATGCAAAAATAAAGGCAGCTGGAGCATGCCCGGAGTCTCAATCAAAACAAAAAAAAGAAGAAGAAAAAAAGAAGAAAGGAAAGGAGAAGAAATAACAACTTGTTGCTGCTTAGTGAACACCCTGAGTGGGTTGACCCCACCTTCCGGCATTCACTCTGGTCATCCGCCTTCGGATTGATATTGACCAAGAGTGCCCCCCGACTTCAGACCATTCGAAAAGTCTATTGTCAGTTGAAACTGACCCGTCAAAAATGAAATTACAACCAACCAAACTATGTGCGAACATACAGACCAAAGGGCTCTTTTCCCTTTTTATTTCCTTTTACACAGGCTTAAAACCTGTATAGGCACGGTGTCCCTGTTGAATGTACACACTTGCGTCTGGGTATCCCAGGATGGTCGTTGTCCTCGTAAATTGTACCTTAGGGTCGAGGCTTCTGTTTGCGCCTATTTGCTGCTTATCGCCCCTGATGGGTGTCTGTCTGTGCATAGTTAGTAAGATGTGATATCATTAGGGACGGAGGCTAGAATTGGCCATCTCTTTTGAGGGATGTTTGGTTCTAGCCCGATCTTTAGCTTTGTCTCGAGTTAAAGCACTCCAGTCCGTGCGAATCAGGGGCACCTCACCACTGGAACGAGCACATTCCCTAGGTGCACCTATCCCTGGCAGAGCGCACGCATTCTTAAAGCGTATCAATTGACATTTGATCCACTTAAAGAGTTGTGCAAAAATAAAGTTGTCAGAGGTCATCGAGCTCTGCTTAGAGGCCTCGAACCAAAAGAAAATTTAGAAAATGACACAAAAAAAATTACTCAGAAAATGGGCATGCATTCCCAAGAGGTGTTGCGACATCAATATTCGCTCCACTTGGGTCAATCATGCTAAAGCAACCTCGAGGTTGATGGGTTCACCCAGAAACTTTGAGCCTTACCTAGGTAAGGGCACCCGTGCCCAATCCAATGGAGCTGTCGATATTCCATAGGATTGGACGATTTGAAACCTTCGCTTTGTATGCTTGCATCAATTCCGAAGCATAGATCGATCATCTGTTTCATATATGGGTTCGATTAACACTCAATATCACAAATCTATAATTTCCCTCAGGAAGTGGACGATATCCCGGCTAGCTGGCTTACACTTTTTGTGGTCATCGCAGTTATGCCCAGTAATGTCGCAATGCGCTTGGGGACTGATAGCTTTGAGGTACAGACGATATCTCGAAATGAGAGGGCTTACGTACACTCACCATCACCATGAATGTTTGAGAATTGAGTTGAACCAGGCGGACCAATCAAACATGCCTTGGACCTCTTCGGATGTCTCTTGTCTTTGGCATCCGATCATTAGTGATCGAATACCAAAGAGGGGCATCTGTAGACACCCAAATTTGGCCCAAGGCCCGATCATTCTATACTTCGGGAGAGATGTACCCCTGTGCTTCCGATGGCACCCCCTGAACCCTTAGGAACCTACCTAGGCCAGTAGGAATCACCCTTAGACCTTTAGAGCCATTCCCCCATTCCTTAGAAGTCACCCCTACACCCTAGAATCCCTTCCCATACCTAACTTAAACCCTTCTAGCGGTTGATGGGAGGAGAGCGACAGAATTTCACATAACATTACCAAGGATGAGCCATATATCTTTGGAAAGAGGACTTCTCTAGCTTTCCAACAAGCTAAAGATCACCCAATTTGGAGCTACGGTTCAAAAGTTATGGCCGTTTTAAGTTTCACATAAAATCATAGGACTTTTACTCAGGCGTAGATATTACATACGCCCAGCCATTTTTACCCCAGATTAGTCAGGCGTATATATTATATACGCCTACCTATTTTGGGGAAAATTTAGCCGGGCGTATATAATATATACGCCCAGTATAGGTGGGACCCACCACGGGTTTCATCTTCTCAAAACTCCCCTGATTTTGGTGAAAATTACTGTTCCTAAACTAGGCGTATATAATATATACGCCCAGCTTAGCTACAGTAACTGTCATCAGTAGCTCGAATTTCCTCCATCTAGTTTGACCCTTTGACCATCCCCTTGGTTGAGGTGGGTGTCTTGAGATTGGTTGCACCCCCTTTGAGCTTATTGGCAACCCTTAAGTCACCCATGGTCTCACCCCAGCATCCGCCATTGAAACTAGTTTCCCAAAACCCTAGGACCTTGAAAACCCAAAAAAACCTTAGATGGGGGATTACCTAATTGCTAAACCAATTAGCTCTTAAGTAAGCCCCTAACCCCTTCTTTATAAATAGAGAGGCCCCCCTCTTCCCAAAGGGTCGAAGTTTTGTTGAAGGATTAGAGAAGTGCTTAAGAGAGAACCCTAGTGAGAGAAAATGCCAATATTTTTCAGAATTCCAGCATGCATACTTCACCTATTTCAACCCATTTCCACCATTAGATCACTCCCTTTTGCTAAAGTCTAGCCTCTAGCTTCACTCTACACCCCTTACTTTATTGAATCCTAGCATTAGAACCCATTTTCACACCATTTAAGCCATCGGAAGCACGCCAAAGCGAAGATCTTCCACGGTGCAACAAGGGCATGTGAGCTCCGGCTCACCCCTCTCTTCCTCTACCTTCTTGGTGTCTCCTCCGTCCAAGGATTCAAGCCGTTACACCGCCGAAATTTCGGTTTGGCTCAAAGCTTGATAGGACTGTATTGCCTTCGGGCAAGGGGAAACTCCGCCCTTTTTAATTTCATTTTTGGCCATATATAGAGACCGCTACGTGCGGATTGATCGGGTGCCTAAACCCTTTCCGATCGATAACCAAAGCCCCTACCCTAGAGCCTTTGGCAAAGACCGGTAAATCAAAGTCATATTTAGCACTCCGGTGCTCAAAATATCGATTTGAAGGTTTCCCGGGTCACCAAAAGCTCCGGGTGGCGACTCTACATTTTATCCAAGGCGAGCACATCACCGTGACGGGTTCGAGAGGATCCACGGTCGCACACTATCCTAATATAACTCTAATTCCAGTTTTATAATTCCTTGCTTCCTTTAATTGATGTACTTCTGGATTGTTCATTTTTATTCAGTAGCAAAGTCATTTTAAGATTCTTCTTCATCCATCTCCTAGATCCGTGATAAGTTAAACATCTAATTCAAGAGTTCTTCTAATTCTGTTCATGGCAGTGAAAATCTTCACGTGATCAGCAGCAGTGGCAGTAACAGGAAAGATTTATAATCGTAATCATAAATCACGATTATCTCTTTTCTTCTCTTTCTCTAGAAAATCATAAATTACAATTTTCTATCTTTCATAGCTTCCTCTCAGGATGATTCTCTAAATTACAATTCATCACTTTCTTCTATATCGCTTTTATTTTTTAGCGTCTTCTGGAGAAAAGTAAATTACGATTTCTTATTTTCTTCTGTAGTAGCAGCGCTCAATCATCTTTTTACCATTTTCTAGCCTTCAGTATGTAGTGAATCTTCTTTTTACGCTTAATCGTCTTCTATTGCTCTTTTTGAGTTCAACTTGACAAAGATTAATATTTTGGCTCTCTTTTACTGATTATCTTTAATATCTGTACATCATTAACTTATTAGTAACAAACTAAGTCCTAGAATCACTAAGTTAAGGGTAATAAATTTGTATATTATGTGACTTATCCAAAGGACATTGAACAGAATGTTGCTTACTTGCCACCCGACATTGCAGAACGGAGCATGAAGTATGTCGACCATTTTGAGGCACAGCATGGCACAAAGCCGATGCAGCGATTCCTCATAAATAAAAATTGCGGCTTGTCTTCGATGGACTGTGATAATTTCTTTATTCGGATTCACATCGATGTGCCACGCCACTAGGTGATTCCCGTGGCACTCCCCTCAACCCACAAAATCTTTGTCCTGGACTCGTGCTCAGATAAACCTCCGAAAACCAAATTTGGCAAGGAAATAAGGACACTAGTAACTTATCCTCTCTATTACTAATTTATTTAAAGGCGCATTACCTAGAAGGTCTTATGCCTCTCAGAAGAAGCTCTGATGCTTCTAATAGAGAGCAACTGCGCTTTGGCATTGGGGTGTCAATGCTCCCAATGCATCCGTATTGCTGTGTCAGTGCCCCCTTCTATCTTCTAAATGTATGAGTAACTTTTCTTCTCTTTTACTTCTTTATTGACAGGCGCATTACATGTTAGCCCTGTTTCATATGAACAGTGTCAACCGCAACAGTTTTTGGAAATATCCTTGGGATTGTGAGGGTGGCAAAGGTGCATCGCGCAAACTTAATGATTTTGACTGTGGGGTTTTCATGATAAAATACGTTGATTATTTCAGTAGGAAACTCCCACCAGTCTTCAAGCAAGAAGACATCAAAACTTTCAGGGCCGAGATTGGGCATGCCATCGGTACGCACCATGAATAGAATTGAGATGCCAATGATGATGTGGAATCGCTTATATAAATTTTTTGCTATACATAAATGTACTTTCATATTTGTTGATATACATACTTTTTTGTTATACATACAATGTACATAAACGTAGTTAAACAAGATAGATACAATGTAAACTGGTCATATTACACGAGAATTTTTCAATATATGTACATCAACTTTTTCAATATATACACGGGATTTATTCACAAGATGTGTTGTTAATCTATGACTTCTGGAATAGCTAACGCTATACGAAGACAAGTTGGTGTCTCCATGATGATGCATCAGTGCCCCTTATCGTTGTCGCTTCTAGTAAGGTGCAGAAGAAAGGAATACAAAAAGTCATTTCTACAATAATGTGGGAAAAGACTGCACGAAATTTTTGATTAAGGAAACACCACTTACAGTCACGAAGCGGCATCACCCATATTTGAAGTGTTGATGCTTCAAATTGAGAAGTGATGACGCATCTTATTGAAGCGTTGACGCTTTTAGAGCGCCATGGGAAAAATCAAACAGCGGCGTGCTTCTTATCGTAATTCGTTTCTATTATTATATAGCGGAAAGATTGTATTTTATCTCATTATAATTTTCTCTTCCCAATCGGAGAGGGCACAAGTAATCCAATGGAAGTGCTAGCACTACTAATAAGAAGCAACGGCATCTTCTAATAGTAAGCAACATGAGTCCCCGACCAGCGCTAATGCATGTACATAAATGTAGTTACACAGGATAGATACAATGTAAACTGATAATATTACATTGAATTTTTTTCAATATATACACGGGATTTATTCAAAGGATATGTCATTAAATTATGAATGTTCGAAGCATTAACGCTTATATCTAGATTCGTCGCCGTGTCCACGGCGACTCGCCAACGTCCCTTGATGGACTAGCTAGAATGCCTTCAAGACGCGTCGGCGCTCCTTTTTGGACTTGTTGACGCTCCAAATGTAACCTGACTTCAGGTAATTCGTATTTAATGAAAGTAAACGCTCCTTATTGGTATCAGTGTATCTTTCCTCGTGGAAGACTAATGGCCTTAATGATGCTTCAGTTAAAAAGCAATGACACTTCAAGTTGTCATATCGAAGCGTTTATGCTTCTAACAGTAAGGGCCATGGAGAACACATCAAACAACGACGTGCTTCTTATTATAATTCCTTTTTATAATTATTTGGTGAAATTTTTTTATTTTATCTTATACTTATTTTCTCTTTCCATTCAGCGAGGATACAAGTGATCCAACGGAAGCGCTAGCGCTACTAATAAGATGCGACTGTGCCCCATACATCGGGGTGACAATGCCCCTTCTTATTACTACAACGCTTTTGGCTCGACAAGCGTCCCCGACATAGCACCTTCTATCAATAAGCAACATGCATCCCCGATCCAGCACCCTGAATATTAAGGCTAGCTTAGGCGTTGCCACTTCAATCAATAAGTGACATGCACCGTATCATAAAGCGACAATGCCCTGAATATTAGGGCTAGCACTTCGACCAAGAACCATGAATATTAAAGGCGCTAGGTCGGGGATGCATGATGCTTATTGATAGAAGGCGCTAGGTCAGGGACGCTTGTCGAGCCAAAAGTGTTATAGTAACAATAAGAGGCGTTATCGCTCTGATGTAAGCAGAGATTGTATACATATAAATGAGAAAAGTTGTGTAATTAAATGAAAAAATTGTATTCATATAACGTGAGACTACTTACAAAAATACACAGTTGAAGAAACAAAAGAAAACCTAAGAAAATCTATAGAGACAGACAGACAGACACCAGCACAGCCGACTGAGACTCCATCAAGAGGGTGGAGAGTTAGGATGAGGTGTGGAGCCATCAATTGGGGTAGATGACTACCCATTCGAACTACATCGATGTTGGCGCAGCCGCCTTTCCAACTTCACAAAAATCTCTTGAATCACATCCATCTCCCTTTGGATCCCGTCTATCACCCTTTGAAACCGCCTCTCCTTCTGGCCAGAAGTGCGAGATGTAGCTTAAGAACATTAGTCGTCTCCCTTTCAATGGTACAATCAAGGGATTTAAGGGCTTCACTAATCTTGGACGAGTTGGGTTCCTCCGCCATGATGAACGGGGTTTGGTTTGGAGTCTGAAGACCTAAGAAAGGATATGGAGTGAATATTAAATTGACGGAAGGCCAAATGACAATTTTTATTGGAAAAGACTGCGTGAAAAGATAACACACTCCATAATTACAAACTCCTTGTAATTCATAATAAAATAAATGCCTCTTACACTCAAGGTGCATCATCACCCTTAATTGAAGCATTGATGCTTCAATGAGAAGCAATGTCGTATCTTACAGAAGCATTGACGCTTCTAAATATAAGCGTCGTTGGGAACACATCAAACAACAACATGCTTCTTTTTGTAAGTCGAAACAACTTCACAAATTACGTAAAATCGATGCAATAAATATGAAGTGCAAAGATTTACAAAATCCCTCTGTGGAGGTAGTGCACCATAATGGCTACAACAGCCTATTTAATAAGGTTACATGAAAAATTGCTATTTAAAAGGCATCATAGCACCTTTTTTTTCATCTTCTGTATCTCCTTAGATTAGCATTTCATCTTCCTTAGCCCATAACGAAATGCATCGTAACGGTTTGAGGAGGAGCCATCGGCTCGCACGGCTAGCATTTTATCAGTTCCAAAGATGGTTCGCTCATCAACATCCCCGATGACAACGAGCTAGCTGTCGTCAGGGATGACAACAACGATCATGTGGTTCCCCCTCCCCCGACGAAGCTATCGTCATTCCAGATGATGATGACCTTCCCGTTATGCTGGCGATGGTGGGAGACCCAGAGCACCTTTTTCTCCCAGCTCCAGAGCCGGTGCCTCTTCTCTCGACTCCCAAGCAAGTTCTTCTTCTACCGCCACCACTTCTTCCTCTTCCACCCCAGCCTCAACCACTGCCACCATCTCTAACTCAACTTCCTCATCCACCGTCATCAGCATAACAAACTCCCCACATCCACCTACACCTCTACCTCCATTTCCTGCCACCATTTCCACCTCTATCTCCTCCACTTTCGCCTCTACCACCGTCTCCCCCACCGCCTGCACAACTGGCGCAACATAGCTTCTATAGAGAAAATATGTGTAAAGAAAGATAATCTAAAGAAAGAAAATGTAAAGAAACCGTTTTGTTTGATAAATGAATTCTCCTTGTTTGATAAATAGTACTAATAAAAATGCATACAGGATCCATTAAGTAAGCATATGTGCACCGTTAATGAGGCGTTGATGCTAACTTAACGAACTGCACACGATTCTAATGGGAAGCGACATCGCTTCTAATACGACGCGCTTTCACCTCTTGTATGTAGTTATATCACTTTTGTAATTCGTTTTGACTTCTGAATCATATATTGTTAAGCCCTAAAAAGTATCACTTTTCACCCCATAACCTAGCCTTTAATGGACCTTTGAGCACATAAAATAATGTGTTTTATTATGTTTTGTAGAAAATAGGAAAATAAGAGCTTAATATATAATCCATGCTTTTTCAAGCCAAGAAGAGTGAATTTGATGCCAATCTGTGGAGCATAGGCAAAACCAAAGAATGCACCATGGTGGCACACACCATGGTGACAATATTACATGCCAAGGTGGGTCCTAGAAGTCCAATGGATAATAGGAAGGTGGACCCAACTTAAGGAGGTTGCTGCAGCAAGCTAAGCACAGCAACAATGTATCAGAGATAAGCCCTCGCGAGGTACACTTGAACCTGTCGTGAGGTTCACTTTATTCAGAAGAGTGCCTCGCGCAGTTGACGTGAGGCTTATAGACCTGCAAGCAAGCTCGTGCAATTCATGGTAGAACTCGTGCAGTTCAGTGAAGAAATGGCCTCAGGAAGTACCTCACGCAGCTGTCACGAGGTTCACAAGCCTGCAGCACCAAAGCACACAGCAAATCTTGCGCAGACAGAGCTTTAGGAAGGCACGTTGCGCAGCTCTAGCGTGCTTCACTCATCTTCACGAGCACACTAAAGCTACACACTATGAACCTCGTGAAGCTCAGATCTTAACCTCGCGAGCTGCTATCACTCATCGCCTAGCTCGTGCGCAAATCCTGCGCGCTGCAATTCAACCTCGCGAGCCACTTATCAGCCTAGTGAGCAGCATTAAGCTGCAGCATTTTCAACCTCATGAGCTCCTAGATGATCTCAGTGAGCAGCACTTCAACCCAGCAACAGCATAGCAAGTGAGCACCTGAAGCAACTCCAGTTATGCGAAACTCGGGCCCCCAACTTCTCAGCCACCTATTTCAATGTTCAGGGACAGTTTTAGGATTTCACTTCAATTAGGGCACACATTTTTAGGTTTTAATCTATGGCCACACATCTCGAAGCATCCAAGGGCCACTAATGAGCCACTCCAAAGCATCTCTCTTCTAATTGGCTAATGCACATTAGCGTTTCAAGGGGTGCATATATAAGGGATTGTTATCTATATTTGTAAATTATCTAGGAATAGCCTGAGATCTGAGCTAGGGTTTCCTGTGCTCATTTAGGGTTTAGTTTCCTTTTTCTTTTTCTATTTTCTTCTTCTTTAGCCCAGCATTTGCTGGCTAAGTTCTATGTAATTGCTAGGTTTTATTTCATGTAATGCAATGGGTTTTCTATGAAATGGAGTGAGCTGATTTGAGGTTTGCACAGGCTATTGCCTTGAGAAATTGCATTGTAGGTAATTTGATCAATGGATTTATACTTTAAATGTTCATTCAATCTATTATTTTCCTATTTTCCCGTAGTTTTGTTCAGGCTATAGCATGTATTTAGGATTTAAGCTGATTGAAAGGCCCATGGAAGCTTGAGCTTGTAGCCCTGGGACCATGATGGCAGCAGTAGTTTACATGTTCAATCTCATCATCTGTGGGTAAGGCAGCCTCTATGGATAGCCTGTGACTATTTGAGTGGATAGAGTATAGCCCTAGGGCAGGTCTTGGTCATGGATCTGAGATAGATTCTTTTTCTCTGCACTTGAATTTGTAACCTAGTGAGAGATTGTGCAGAGCCAAACCTACTCTATTTTACATCACCATTATCAGTGTGTAGATCTGAGTTGTTGTAAAGATTACAAACTTCTGAGTTGGGTCATTGCAGGCCTTTTGTAGCAATGACCAGCTGAATCTAAGTCCTCATTCAACCTGGAATTTCTTATGGCTTCCACCTGATTTTCCAGATCTGTTTGCCCCTATGAATACATGAGCTTGTAGCCTTGCAAACATAGTGTCTGCAATGGTATTCCTGCCCTGACTTAATTTATTTGTTGGAAGAAATCTATTGGATAGTCTGTGACCATTGAAGTGGACAGATTATAGCCTTAAGATCAATCCATTCCTTTGAGTGAGGTTAGTTTTCTGACTTAATCAATGGGATTTGACAAACTCTATTGGATAGTCTATGACCATTTAAGTAGACAAGTTACAGCCTTAAGAGTAGTCTAAATGGCATGGGTTGAGTTGGATTCTTCAACCTTGTAGATGTGCTTGTAGACATCTAAAGAATTGCGACTAACACTTAGTTGCATAACTGATTTATCCCTAACTATTTGCTTCTCCATATTTTATATTTATTTCATCACACACATCATCATCCTTCTTTATCCCTTTCTTTAGTTGTAGTTTATTCCTGTTTTTCTTAGTTCTTTTAGTATAGCTTAGTGACACCTAAACACCCCTCCTTTAGGACTGCTAGATCTATAGATAGATCTGTAGACTACTATACAACCCTTATAGTTTAGATTAATACTCCCTGTGAGACAAACTCTTACTTATCAAAACTTGCAACAACAGGCCCAAGATTCTTGCAGAACTGTGATTTGGTTTTGTGCTATGTTCATTCCCCATTTTGTTTTGTTTTGTTTTGCTTCCTTTATTTTTATCTTTATCAATTTTATAATAAAAAGTAGCAGTAAAAACCCTTACAACAAGTTTTTGGCACCGCTGTCGGGGAGTTTTGATCTAATATAGTAATTTGTGCTTTTGTTGAGCTATATTCTTTGTAGATGCAGTGTTTGAATAAATGTCGGCTTTAGTTTATATGTGATTTTTGAAATTTTTCTTCATTTTTGTTTTAGATTTTTTGTGTCTTTGTAATGTTTAAATAAAGTACAGCTGTAATCTAAAAAAATAAATAAATAAAATAAAATAAAAAAATTTGATGTGTCAGCAGATGAGGACCAGCAGCACCTCATCTTCCATTTCCTCAGATTTTTAAAGGTCCTTCTCCCTCTTATAAGGAGAGGGATATGATGGAGGAAATGAGATTTGTTAAACCGTTACAGTCATTGGTGAAATAGTGGATGAGACCTTGCCATATCTGTTGGACTTGGGCTGAGGTATTTGCTAAAATTTTTGAAGTATGGACTGAGGAGGCTCCTGCCTATGTGCTGCAAAGTACTATTTTGGGCTTCTCAGTGGGGGGAGTGCACCACTTCACTTGGACAACTGCCCTCAACCATTTAAGGCACCTTTGCTGTCTGTTATTGCCTCTCCACCTGATGTGGAGCTGGAGTTGCTCCCTGCATCTCTCATGCAACTGCAATTCCTGAGCTGGAAGGATACTAGGTTTGATGCAAATGCAAAGGTATGGCCTTTTATTTTTATATTCCAGTTCTTTCCAGTTTAGCTGAGTTCCAGATGGGTGGTCTTAATTTTATGTCATGCATATTCCCCCATCTGGACTGTTGAGATCATGAGCCTTAATGTTGGGAAGAGTCATGAGGGTTAATGATTAGAGGCTACAAATCTTTGTTGAAAATTCTATTGAGCCCTCTAAAATCATTCACTTTCAAGTCCTTCCACTGATAGTTGATCTCATACTGTGTACCATATGTAACATAGTTGTTTTTAGTGTTTTAAAATTCTGTCTAAATAGTGTAGTGTGATCTGATTTTTGTATGAATCATGCTTTCAAATGTATATTTTCAATGCTGAAATTTTTTGCTATCATTTTGATTCATGCCCAGATCATGTTAGGTAGTTAGGTTTAGGATTTCTCTGTTTTTAGGTGTTTAGTTAGTTTTTGTTTTGTCTATATCTGCTATTTTTAATTTCATCTCTGCTATTTTTACTTTCTATTTTTAGTAATTTGTGCCATAGTGTTGTTCTCGTACTGTCACACTTCTATATACCATATGTTTAATTTGCTGAATTTTTGTTTAATTTTTCTCTTAATTTTCTGTTGTAATTTAGGGTGTCTGTCTATTGTTTACCTTGTTGCCCCTATACACATGTTGCATGAAACAGTGAGGACACTATTTAACTTAGGTTTGGGGGTGTGGCAGAGTAGACCTACCAATGGAATAGTTAACTCTAGTGCAGCAGTGTGTGGTTTAATTGGAATGAATAAAGTCAATTCCCACCTAACCCGAAAATGAGGAAATTTGTGAAAATTTAAAAATTTTGCAGACTTCTAAAACTGAAAATCTTTGAAAATTTTAGCCATCATGAAACTAATATTAGAAATTTTTTTCAGTTAGCACTTAGTGAACTAGAGAGGAAAGAAAAAGATAGAAATACACCCCATGAGTTAATGTGAGGACCATACACAGTGAGATTTGGGCCTATCCAATTTCTTTTGAAGAGTGTTTTTGGCATTTTTTCTGTTCTAAGTACTGATTGATTCAATCACTTTTCACTAGAAGTTAGGCACCTCCAAATCAAAACTGATTGACAGCACTCATGACACTAAGGAAATGACCCAAGGCCTTCATTTGGACAGTTTGAGCTTAAAATTTCCTACCTATTTAATTGCCCTTTGCTTACACTCTTTGAGCTTTGAAAATCCTATTTTTCTTCAACAAACACCGGAGTACTTGCACCTCAACCTCATAACCTGATTCAACCTATCCCTCACTCTGAGAATTAAGAAGGTAAAGGAGAAGTCGAAGATAGGTGAGTTGGGTCCAACATTTGGTGGAAGTGGAAGAGAAGCAGTCTAAAAATGGCAGTGTAGCAATGGTTATGTGTGACAAACCAGCACCAAAATGTAAAAATATATATATAAAAGAAAAGAAAAATAAAATAGAAGAGAAGTCAAGAGAACTACTTCATCTAGAAATTAGAAGAAGGAGAAGAAGCTGGCCACTTTGACTCTAGAAAATATTAAGGAAGATGGAGTTGTGCTGAAATGAAGGTTGTGAAGTCATGAATCACTCCTTACCTTGTTGATTTCTCAATTTTGATCCATTATACCTCCTTCAGTCTTTATAAACCTCACCCATAGGCTAAATTACAACCCACCAAAGACCTTGATGATCCTAAGTGAAATGAGCTGTCATGTGGAGATGCGGAGCTGTCTAATCTATGGAGAAAATATTTGAGGATGTTAGAACTTAGATGCAATGCCCATGCTCATGGTTACAGTCCCATTTGGAGGCTGTGACTGATCTTGAGTTGTTGAGAATATGAGCACCCTTATGTTTTCATTGTGAGAGATAGCCCCGGTAAGGATTGGGTCTGAATTTTAATCTCATTGGGGTTGTATACTTACCTGATTTTTGAATCACTAGTGAGCTTAGTACTGATTTGTGCACAATGTAATTCTGATGTGAATTGAATGGTGGTGATGCATTACATGCTGAATTTTAGTTTTAATAGCATGCATTACTACTGTAATTTCCCCTAGTTTTTAAATAATGGGTGTGGAATGAAGCTTAATTCAACAAATTATGTTTTGTCATTGATGCATTATTGTTAACTGTTTTATTGGTGAAGTTTGAGGGTATCTTCACTGGAAGCCCTCGGGAGACTTCACTCCTCCACTAGGGATCACCTAAGGGTTTAAAAGGTTTGTAACATATGCTAAATACATCCATGCTCCCTACAAAAGTGGCATTTTCTATTTTGAATAAATATTTTTAATTTTGCCTTTGCTCGAGGACTAGCAAAGATTAGGTTTGGGGGCGTGTTAAGCCCTGAAAAGTACCGCTTTTCACCCATTAACCTAGCCTTTGATGGACTTTTAAACACAAAAAATAATGTATTTTTGTTATGTTTTGTAGAAAATAGGAAAATAAGAGCTTAATGTACAATCCATTCTTTTTCAAGCCAAGAAGAGTGAATTTGATGCTAATCTGTGAAGCCAAGGAAAAACCAGAGAATGCACCATGGTGGCACACACCATGGTGACCATATTGCATGCCAAGGTGGGTCCTAGAAGTCCAATGGATGAGAGGAAGGTGGACCCAAGTTAAGGAGGTTGCTGCCGCAGGCTAAGCACAGCAGCAGTGTACCAGAGATAAGCCCTCGCGAGGTTCACTTGAACTTTTCGCGAGGTTCACTTTATTCAGAAGAGTGCCTCACGCAGTTGATGCGAGGCTTATAGACCTGCAACATATGCAAGCTCGTGCAGTCCATGGCAAAACTCGCGTAGCTCAGTGAAGAAATGACCTCAGGAAGTACCTCGCGCAGCTGTCGCGAGGTTCACAAGCCTGCAGCACCAAAGAACACAGCAGATATTGCACAGACAGAGCTTCAGGAAGGCACGTCGTGCAGCTCTAGCATGCTTCACTCATCTTTGCAAGAACACTAAACCTACACACTATGAACCTCGCGAAGCTCAGAGCTTAACCTCGCGAGCTGCTATCACAAGTCGCCTAGCTCTCGCGTAGATCCTGCGCGCTGCAATTCAACCTCGCAAGCCACTTATCAGCCTAGCGAGCAGCATTAAGCTGCTACATTTTCAACCTTACGAGCTCCTAGATGATCTCAGCAAGCAGCACTTCAGCCCAGCGACAGCCTAGCAAGTGAGCACCTGAATCAACTCCAGCTGCGTGAAGCTCGGGCCCCCAACTTCTCAGCCACCTATTTCAATATTCAGGGATAGTTTTAGGATTTCACTTCAATTAGGGCACACATTTTGAGGTTCTAATCTATGGCCACGCATCTCGAAGCATCCAAGGGCCACAAATGAGCCACTCCAAAGCATCTCTCTTTTGATTGGCTAATGCACATGAGGGTTTAAAGGGTTGCATATATAAGGGACTGTTATCTACATTTGTAAATTATCCAGGAATAGCCTGAGATCTGAGCTAGGGTTTCATGTGCTCATTTAGGGCTTAGTTTCCTTTTCCTTTTTTCATTTTCTTCTTCCTTAGCCCAGCATTTGCTGGCTAAGTTCTCTGTAATAGCTAGGTTTTATTTCATGTAATGCAATGGATTTTGTATGAAATGGAGTGAGCTGATTTGGGGTTTACACAGGCTGCTGCCTTGAGAAATTGTGCTGTAAGTAATTTTGATTAATGGAATTTGTACTTTAAATGTTCATTCAATATGTTATTTTCCTATCTGCCCATAGTTTTGTTCGGGCTATAGCATGTATTTAGGATTTAAGCTGATTGAAAGGCCCATGGAAGCTTGAGCTTGTAACCCTAGGACCATGATGGCAGCAGCAGTTTACATGTTCTATCTCATCTTCTGTGGGTAAGGCAGCCTCTGTGGATAGCCTGTGACCATTTGAGTGGACAGACTATAGCCCTAGGGCAGGTCTTGGTCATTGATCTGCGATGGATTCTTTTTCTCTATACTTGAGCTTGTAGCCTAGTGAGAGATTGTGCAGAGCCAAACCTACTCTGCTTTACATCACTATTATTAGTGTGTAGATCTGAGTTGTTGTAGAGATTACAGACTTCTGAGTTGGGGTCATTGCAGGCCTTTTGTAGCAATGACCAGCTGAATCTAAGTCCTCATTCAACATTGAATTTCTTGTGGCCTCAACCTGATTTTCCTGATCTGTTTGCCCCTATGAATGCATGAGCTTGTAGCCTTGCAAACATACTGTCTACAATGGTATTCCTACCCTGACTTAATTCATTGGTTGGAAGAAATCTATGGATAGTCTGTGACCATTGAAGTGGACAGATTATTGCCTTAAGATCAATCCATTCCTTTAGGTGAGGTTATTTTTTTGACTTAATCAATGGGATTTGACAAACTCTATTGGATAGTCTGTGACCATTTAAGTAGACAGGTTATAGCCTTAAGAGCAGTCTAAATGGCATGGGATGAGTTGGATTCTTCTACCTTGTAGATGTGCTTGTAGCCATCTAAAGGATTGCTACAGATTCATGACTAACACTGAGTTGCATAACTGATTTATCTCTAACTGTTTGCTTCTCCATATTTTATCTTCATTTCATCACACACATCATCATCCTTCTTTATCCCTTTCTTTAGCTGTAGTTTATTCTTGTTTTTCTTAGTTTTTTTAGTATAACTTAGTGACACCTAAACACCGCTCCTTTAGGACTGCCAGATCTGTAGCTAGATCTGGAGACTACTATACAACCCTTGTGGTTCAGATCAATACTCTGTCGAACAAACTCTTACTTATCAAAACTTGCTACAACAGGCTCTGGTTTCTTGTAGGAGTGTGATTTGGTTTTGTGCTGTGTTCATTTCCCATTTTATTTTGTTTTGTTTTGTTTCCTTTATTTTTATCTTTATCATTTTTATAATAAAAAGTAGCAGCAAAAACCCTTACAACACATATAACTGTGAGAATGTAAAAAAAGATAATGTAAAGAAAAAGTGCTAACGCTTCATACATAAAGCGCCATGGGCACTAGCGCTTCAGTTAATGAAGCAATGGTGCCTCTGTGAATGAAGCGATGTCGCCTCGATGATTTGTTCTGAATATAACATAATTGTGACAGATGCGCATGTGAATCTGAATCGACCTAAAAAAAAAAGAAATTCAACCCATGAAAGAATTATCACAGTCAATCCACATGATAAAATACAGCTCCAAAACATTGGATTAAGTGTCAAGGCCAATTGGCTGAATGTTTAACTTAAGCGATGTCTCCTCTAATAAGAAGAGACAGCGCTTTTAATCACTGGATTTGTTGTTACCATGCCAACGATGCGCCGACGCTTCGTCTGTGACGCGACGTCGCATCTACTACAACGCTTCAGCACTGCTTATTGGACTAGTTGGCGCTTCCAATGTTAACTGACTTCTGGCAATTATAAAAATTGAAACTAATTAAACAAAAGAGATTGTTTTCAAAAACTTATTATTACTAGAGCACTTCATGGAATTAAAAAAAAGAGATTGTATTCCTATCAACTGAGACTAATTACAAAAATACACTGTAGAAGAAAGAAAAGAAAACCTTGGAAAAATCTAGACAGACAGACAGACATCGACACAGCCACCTAAGATGCCATCAAGATTTGCATAGCAGTCTAGTCTCAGGGTTTTCAAAATTTATCTCACCAAAAAGAGCGCCTCCTCCCGACTTAGGGATGTCATCAACTTGCCGTCTTCATAGAGGAAGTGTAGCTCAGGAGGGTAGGGGTAGGTGAAGATGGGGAAAAGGGTGGAGAGTTTGGATGGGGTGTAGGGTGAGGGGGGTTGTGGTAGACGACTCAGCGTCGTCCGGAATGCGTCGTTATTGGCGCAACTACCCCTCCTTCTTGGTCAAAAGTGCTTGAATATCAGTCTTCTGCCTTTGAATCAGCCTCTCCTTCTTAGCTAAAAGCACAAAAATCTCATACTTCTCCCTTTCGATAAAATGATCAAGGGTTTTATTTATCTCGGACAAGTTGTATTGTTCCGTCATGGTTTATGGTTTACGATTTAGGGTTTAGGGTTTAGAGAAAGGGGTTTTGGAGACAAAAGGCAAAAGAAAGGATATGAAGTGATGATTAAATGTCCGGAAAGTAAAACCACTTTTTTATTTGAATACGATCAACCGATGTGTCCGCAACATTCGAAAAAACTGCACGAAAAGACAGCCCACTCCATAATTTCAATATCCTCAAAATTCATAATAAACAAAACTCCACTTATGTCAAAAAGCGACGTCACCCTTAATTGAAGCGATGACGTGTCTTATTGAAGCGCACAGAATATTAAGGCTAGCGCTTCGACATATGCCCTGACTATTAGTGCTAGTTGCGGCGTTGCTGCTTCAAACAAAAAGCGACATGCACCCCCATCATGCAGCGACAGCACCCTGAATATTAAGGCTAGCAATTTGACCAGCGGCATAAATATTAGGGCTAGCTGAGGCATTGCCGCTTCTAATAATAAGTGACATGCATCCCCAACCAAAATGAGAAAAGCAAGGATTGTATTCATATAAACAAGAAAATTTGTTCATTGTAACTCCCTCTTTAGGAAATTAAATAAAAGATATTGTGTTCATATAAAGTGAGATTACTTACAAAAATACACAGCAGAAGAAAGAGAAGAAAACCTATAAAAATCTAGAGAGACAGACAGACACCAGCACATCCGCCTAAGATGCCATCAAGGAGGTGGAGAGTTAGGAGGGGTTGGGGTAGACGACTCCCCCTCCAGACTGCATCGTAGTTGGCGCAGTCGCCTCTCCAACACGGCAGAAATTGGTAGAATCTCGGCCTTCTCCCTTTGAATCTAGTCCATCTCCCTTTGAATTCTCCATCTCATTCTGGGCCAAAAGCGTGAGATTTTACTCCAATACTTCGGCATCCTCCTCCCTTTTAATCATATGATTAAGGGCTTTACGAACCTCGAACAGGTAATATTCTTCAGCCATGGTGAAGGGGTTTTAGAGATAGAATGTAAAAGAAACGGTATAGAGTGAAGATTAAATTGACAGAAGGCTAAACGATGCTTTTATCAGAATACGAACAGCCACTGCTGTAATAACTTTGAAAAAGACTGTGTGAAAAGATAGCACACTCCATAATTTTAAACTCCTCAAAATTCGTAATAAATGAAATGTCGCTTACCGTCAAGAAGCATAGGCGCCATGGGAAAGATCAAACAACAGTGTGATCAGTCATATAATTTATCATTTTATTACCCTTAACTTTGTGATGCTAGGCTTTAGTTTGTTACTAATAAGTTACTGATGTGCAGATATTAAAGATAAAAAGTAAAAGAGAGCCTAAGTATTAATATTCACCAAAGCGAACTCAAATAAAAATAAGAATGAGGATTGAGTGCGTAAAGATGATTCGCCAATACAAGAAAATTGAGAAATCATATTTAACGATTTTGCGCTACTGCTGAAGTAAAGAGAAGAAAGAAAGAAATAAGAAGTCGTAATTTTACGATTCTTTAAAAAGACGATTCTTCAGTAGTGATAAAAGAGTAAAGACGATACAGAAGAGAAAGGCAATGAATCATGAATAGAAAATCATCCAGTATGAAAGCCATGAAAGACAAGAAAATCGTGATTTTCGATTTTCCAAAAAAGCTATAAAAGAAGAAATTGTTATCTACGATTTTTAAAAATAGAAGCTTTCCTATTTACTGTTATTGTTGCTAATCATGGGAGAGCTATCACCGCCATGAACAGAATTAGAAGACTCCTAGAATTAGAAGTTCAGCTGATTACAGATTTGAGAAGATGATGAAGATATACTCTGAAAGACTATTGCTAAAGATTAAAGAACCTTCCAGAATCGCATCAACTAAAAAAAGCAAGGAAAAGATGAAATTAGAAGTAGAGTTATATTAGGATAGTTTTTACTTCTTTTATTAGATTTAGAACTTGTAAACCGACTCCTTATTATCTATAAATAAGAGAGCTTGGTGTAGGAATAATCATCGAAGAATTTTAGCATCAATTGATGCCTGAGGTTAGATTTTCTTCCGATCAGTGTAAAATAGTTAGAACAGATTAGATATCCATGTTTTCTCAAGAGCAATTGATGACTGTAATTGAGTGCTGAAGATTATAGTAGATATCTGTAGTTTCTTAGGAGCAATTGACGACTGCGGCTGAGGGGTGAAGAATATATTTTACTTTACTTTTTAGTTTAAATTTATAGCTTTGTAAACATCTCCAAGTTTTAATTTGAATTAACGACTCAGGTTAGAATTTGCATATTAGTGTAACGGTTTTTACTTTTCCATCTTCAGTTTTCTAAGGTTTGATTGACGCTCAAATTTTAGGAAGTTGTTGATTAGATTAAATCTGTATTGATAGGATCTTAGACTTGATTGACGACCAATGCTAAGAAACAAGAAATATGGTATAATGGTATTATTTATTTTCATAGATATCCAATAGCTAAAGATTGGGATTGACGCCCTCAATCAGAAGGAGGATTTAGATTTATTTTATGCACTTTAGATTAAAACAAATTCTTTTATTCATATTTCTTCAGTAAATTAGATCTTAAAAATAAATAGAAGTTTTTAAAATAAGGATTTAAATAGAAGATATAAATAAGAAGTAAATAGATAAACAAACTTCCTCGTGGGAACGATCCTATACTAGTACTATAATATCCATTGTGCGCTTGCAATAGGTTAAGACTTAAATTGAACATAATTTTAATACACATAATAAGCCGATCAAGTTTTTGGCGTTGCTGTCTGGGAAGCGAAATTTATCTTTATTTCTATTTTTTATCTAATATTTTTATTCTTTTAGAAACCAATATGTATCTTTCTCTTTTTATATTTCTTTATATTTTTAAAACTTTCTTTGATCACTTCTTAATCTTTCGCTGGTTTATTCGGAGAAGTAAATTAAAAGTTTCCAATTTCTGCCGACCATAGAATTTAGAAGCTTAGATTTGTTTCTCTCATGCCTTCTAGAATTAAAATTAGATAAAATTAAAATCCAAATAGATATTTAAAATAACTATTTTTAGCCACCCTGCTATAATCTCAGTATGTCAGGAAGAAACCAATACATGGCTAAAGCCATGGGAGAATATTATGCACGGATACCTTGTACACCTCCCCTATGTATACAATTAACCCCTATGACTGGTAATGAGACTTTTAAAATTACGCCCAAAGTATTTCAAATACTTCCAATATTTTGTGGGCTAAGGGATGAAAATCCTTATTCACATGTAAGACAGTTTATAGAAGTGTGCAACCTTATCCAAATCCAAAATTTGCTAGAAACATCTCTTCATCTAAGGCTGTTTTCATATTCTCTTAGAGATAAAGCAAAGCAATGGATACATTCTTTGCCTCATAATTCGTTCACCAATTGGGAGGACTTGGAACAAGGATTTCTCATGAAATACTTTTCAATACACAGAACAAATCAAATCCGGTGTCTTATTAGAACTTTCCATCAATCTCTGAATGAATCTCTTTAAGAGGGGTGGACATGTCTTAACGATCTTTTATATAGGTGTCCTCATCATGAAGTCACCCATTGGCAAATAGTCCTCACTTTCTATGAAGGTCTGAATGACCAAAACCGGCACATAGTTGATGTTGCCTGTGGGAGGAAGTTTCGTACTTTGGCTGCTGAGATTGCATGGAAACTCTTTGAGAACTTTCGCGAGGACCCAGTGCAATGCCAAGCACCGGGTGAGATTGAATCAGAGACCTTAAGGAGTATACCTCTTAGGCAGTAAGGATTATACAAATGAAAAACAATGATGAATTGTCTCCCAAAATTAAAATTCTGGAAGACAAAAATTCAATCTCTGGTGGGTGTAAATCGCACCCAACATCTCAACAAGGAGAAGTCGCTGGACCTAACTGCGGCTTAACTCAAAAAATTCCTCAGCACTCTCCTGTATTTTTCCCCACACTGACATTGAGGAAGCCTTGTCGCAAGTAGCCAAAAGCTGGCTGCAACATGGCCATATTCAAACATAATTATTCAATAATCTCCTAGAATCCATTTGTCACAACCCAGATTTTTGAGATCTGTGCATGGCACACTTCGTTGCACATAGGTATATGTGTTTCACAATGGGACCAAAACACCCAAATACTTAAAGTGTGTACATGGGAAACACACTAGTATATCCCAACTGTGATAAATATAAAAGTGAAGAAGAGAGAAGAGGAGTCCTTACGTAAAACTATTCTAACCTAAATAGAGAGGAGGAGACTATAGAGAAAAAGAAAGGGAAGAAAGGAGCCTGGGAGAACTAGGGTTGCAGAAACTTGGCTCGGCAAGGGAGATCAGAGGTAATGACGGGAGGACGAACCAGGGAGACCGGATAGCCTAGTTGGATTACAAATCTTAAATCGAACCTGTGCGTGTTTCATCGTCAGAGGTACGTTAAAAATCATATAGATGCCTAGGAATGTTTTAAATAGTAGGAAGGATGTTGGCTGTATGTTGCTTTATATAAGATTAAGGTAAAATGAAGGATGGAAACATGATCTCGATCTGATCATGGACAAAAATCGGTGTTTCTCGCTTGAGCGGTCTAAAGAGGCTCGCTCGAGCGAGGATGAACATAGAAAAGAGAGACTCTGGGCTCGCTCGGCGGTCCCAAACTAAAGGAGGCTCGCTCGGCGAGGTCCACATCAAGAATTTAAAAGCTCGATTTAACGCTCGGCGATCTCGTTTGACCGCCGGCGAGGTCAAGAGACCGCTTCATGTGAGGTCAAGTGACCTTCGGCGAGGGCTAATGACCCATGCGAGTGTGACCACTCAAATATTGGTTTTCTAAGAGAGGAACTCGGTGTCCTACACCCCAAATGACCTTAAACCATCCTAAAGTAAATTCTCTTTTAATGTAGGTTGATGCACTATAACCGCTAAGGACAAGCATGCTTTGAGATTGTTGAGGTAGGGAGTATTCTTGAAACATGTGCATTATTCGAACTCATATGTAGTAAAGTCTATTTAAATAGTAGTATATACTATAAACTCTCATGATAAGTGTGTGTGTGTGTAAAGTGTGAAAAAAATCATGAGGTCCCCAGGGGACGAAATATAAGGTGGTTAAATCAGAGAAAGTTGAAATAGAAGTATGGGGCATCCCAGGGATGCGTAAGAAACTAAATAGAAAGCAAACAATGTGATAAGGCCTAATGTAATATATCTAGCACATTCACGGTGAACAACTATATGTAAAGCACATTGATATTTTTATTATTTAAGGTTGATCAGAATACCCCACCGACGTGGCGGGATACCCACGACTGACTCGGCAGGATATCCGTGACGACGTGACCAATCCGTATAGATGTAACACATCCGGGATGTAGATTGAGAATAGACCCGCGCCTATGAGAAAGGGGCTTGGCGATATTCGAGGGGACACGCATAATAAGCATCTAGTTAGGCGGCGATGGCGGGTATTCCATGAGGGCTCGATGCTATAGTGCTCGAGGATTACTTAAGTTAAGATTTAAGTGATTAGGCCAAGTTCACAAATAAATTCTTAAAGAGATTAAATGAAGCGTGTTAAGATTGGTTGGGAGTCATTGAATTACTTTTATCCTTCAAATTGTTGTACATAAATATTTCTTGAGAATTTATGTTGTTGGTACTAACATATGTGCGGGAGATAATCTATATGTTCTTTTGTTTTCCCTACGGAGCTAGGATGTAGCTCACCCCCCTTAGACTATACGTCATGGTCAAGGACTAACGGACAAGGACTTGGTGAAGTAAATCCAAAGGCATCGGTGTACCACTGAAGAGTGAACCTCCTCCCGAGGAATTCTTCTAGGAAACCCGCTGCATACTTTGATAGTGAGTAGAGAGAGAGTACTGTGTATGGCTCGGTATATCGAGCCTTTTCATTTGAATGTTTTAAATACTGTCACTTGGTAGACCACCTAGGAGGAATGAGTATCATCAAACTTTCGGGTATGTCCTTATGTCCATGAATTGGCATGGAACAAGAACAGCCCGGTAGGATTAATTAACTTATAAGTTCTTATTGTTTGCTTAGGGTATTCGCATGTGCTTCAATCACCGTTTGACTGTATATATATAATGAGGAGTAATGATATGAATGTAAGGCACGGCCCTGAAGGTCGTGCTGATGGCACGGATTTCGGGATGCCGAAATTCGGGCTGTCACACCATTACATTATTGGAAGTTGAGGTTGAGCGTCTAACCAATTGGGCTAGCACGAGAGAGAATAACTATTCTTCCCCATGGCCAGTTGACAACCCAGGAGGACATATCTTTATGGGAGGCACATCAACTCCCCTTGATCGTTATTGAATTTCCTCCTGAACCTGTCAAGCTACCGACTCACCCATAGCAAACACATGTAACATATGTACGTAAGTACTTTTGAAACGACCCCTCTACGATTTATAAAAAATTACTAATCGTAAAAGTCTCTGTTTGGTTTTAATCACTTGGAGCGCATGGATTTGCGGATTCTCATGAAGAATAGAGTCCAGTCGTAGTGAGTATTATTTTCCAGTCGTAGATTTTCGTGATTGTTATCCAGAATTGCAAACATTAATTTTGGGGAACAAGAGAACTTGGTGATCAGTCTTATTAGGAGCATTGGAACTAAAACCCATTTAAAATTATATAGGAAACAGACATTATGACAGCCTAGATTTTCGGCCCCGAAAACTTGCACTGTCAGGTCGGTCTATAAGACCAACCCCGAACACATCGAACAGAACACTTGGCACATCCACATGCAAAGCAAAACAAAGCACAAACTTATACTACAAAAGAAATTTCTAATTCTAATATCAAAGTAGCACTCACAAAAATAACGGTTCTAATTCTATGCGAGTGTGCATGAACAAAAGAACCGAAAAGAACCACCGGTAAGGGTTGTTCCTTACCAAAACATGGTTCACAAAACAATGATATGATTTTATTACAAGCATCTGTATCTGTTAAACAAAATAGTTGGACATACCAAGCCAAATCTACACAAAATCTCACACTCTAAGTCATTATCTCGGCTGGAAGAACTCTTCAGGCGGAGGCTCTGACTCCTCCCCCGGAACGTACTCGAAGTCCTCCAAATCAATATTTCCAGTACCCGCGTCTTCACCTGAACCTGTGATGTATAATCAAACGGTGAGCTTCATCCAAGCTCAATAGAGAAAATATTCATAGCATGCAGTTTGATCACATTACACATATATCTCATGATTGAAAGTGAAATAATTGGAAATCACATTGAAAAGAATTCAGACCAAAGCGAAATGAATCATATGCAAATTCTAAAGTTAACACATGGTTTACAAAGCTTTCACATCTCACACCAAGGAAAACTTAAATTGATAACTTAGTTTCTCTTCCGAGCGTATATAGCTTCGAGAGCCGCAATATTATACTGATGGAATACCCACCATCGTCGTTTAATGAACTATTTCACGATGTCAAGCCCTGAACTCCGTTAGCAGGGTCACTTGACTCACATTGACCATTCTCGGTCCCCACGACACGCAAAGTTGTACAGATATCCCGTTGTATCGGTCACAGATATCCTGCCATGTCGGTCATGATTATCCCGCCGAGTCGGTTGGGTATTCACATTCAAACCTTAAATCAACGTGTAAAGATAAATTATAATTCATCACCGTGTATTGTGATAATTTATAGCTAGGTTTAGGATTAAAGAATTTCGGCTCACACACACACGTATGTCACGCATACACACTTATCACACTTGAATCTGGGTACAACACTCATGTAATAGAAATAATTAGGTTTCATGATTTTCACACACACATATCACATCATAATTCATATGCTTATCGTAACAAGGTACTTGCTATAGAATTTTCCCTACCTCACACGCAATCCACACGAAGTCTGCTCTTCACGATGGTACCTTCACATCACACGTTCACGGTCCGAACCTAGAACACATCAACACATATCTTAAATGTCAAAACTAAAGAAGTGAAAGAGGTCTTAAAATCCCTCTTTCCCAAAACTGACAATTGCCAGAATCAGACTAAATCGATCGATTGAATCCCAATCCGATCAATCGATTTCGAATATCGATCGATAGAAATATATTTTGATCGGTCGATTTCCTTGAGAAAAATACAATTCCCTGTTTGTATAAATTGTTTCACACTTGATCGATCGGTTCTTAAAACCGATCGATCGGTTTCACAAGTCGATCGATCGATTCTCAAAGCGATCGATTGGTTTACTCAAAAACCAATCTCACTTCACACTTCATCTTCGCGAGCTCACGAGCAACCTGGCGAGCATCCTCACGAGGTCACCACACAACCCGGCGAGCATCATTGTGAGGTCACCAACCAGCCTAGCAAGGTTGTGCACAGAAGCCACTTGAATTGCGTAAGAACCTCGTGACCAGACTCAGATCCTCGTGAGACCCAAATCGATCGATTGAAATCCCATTCGATCTGTTTCCCCTTCTGAAAACACAACTCTCTGTTCTATTTATATAACCATTTTCTGACAAAATTGATCGATCGATTCTTATTTTGATCGATCGGTTTTGTTAGAAACTCATCCCTTCGAGCTTTGTCTTCTTACGTTTTGTTCTTTCCCAAAACCCATCATATTTATTACGACTTTTAGGGCATTTATTGCCCAATTCACCCCACACACTCACACATTAATTCAACTCTTCTAAGTCATTTATTATCCCATTAACCCATCATAATTGCACATACTCCAAAAACCCAATTTACTTACCCAATTCTAAATCTGCACCTCAATGGTCAAATCTTCAAATCCTTTGATCTCCTTTTTCCACGCAAATGGTTTTACAAATCAATCTCCTCGCTATCGATTCCACACACACATACTCTAGAGTTGTCTTCCTCTCCTCTTCTCTTCTTTACAAGTTAGGTCTCAAGCAACAAAGCAAGGAACGAATTTTCCTTCTAAGCTTAACTTTTATAATTAAGAATCTAAGTTTGGGTGTTACACCTATACACCACACCTTAGCGTACATCATCTCATCTAATGGTCATTTCACCTTAGATTCTCATTCTTATTTCACCAAATAAATCAAATTTATTTTCTTGAAATATGTGTCCGATCAGGCACACATCCCAAGTCATATGGTTTGGGGTTCGGGCATCAAAATTCTTTTTGGGTCTTTACATTCTCCCCTCCTTGGGAATTTCCTTCCATGAAAATTGGCTAAGGTCGTACGTTTTGATAGTGGTTGTCACACACGTAGACCAAAATAGTTAATGGGCAAAGTGGATCCTCCTTGTAGAGAATCCAATCCGTTAACGGAGACTTATTAAGTCATATCTTTCATAAAAGTCCTAGTGTGACAGCCCGACTTTTCCCCTTCTCGAAAATGGAAAAGTCGCACCGTCGGATCACCTAACATGATCCTGTCATACAAGGGCATCATGTACAAAGTGTTACATACGCGGAAGCGAATTTAATTAACTCTGATACAAAGAAATATGGTAATAACCGATATCCATTCCTTTATCTAAATCAATAAATTAAACAGGAAATATAAACAGAAAATATACCTGAAGTAGTAAACTATCTTAATCCATACTACTATTATACATGTTTAAAATCACTACTCTCTCTCTCTCTCTCTCTAAAACCTCTCAAGGAAATATGTCCTCAGCAGAACCTTCCTCCTCATCCTCCTCAGGCTGGTAGGTAGGTAGGACGACCTCTCGTGGTCTTGAGCAAGATTCTGACTAAGACATAAAGTCGTAGGATGAGCTATCATCAAAGCTCAGTAGGGACAATTAAGATGCTAATTTATATAAGAGATTATCAATTTATGTCTAGATGTAAAAATAAAATGAAGCACGTGTCATCTTATATTATGTCTATTCTAGCTTTAATATATCCTAGTAGTAAATCACAGACAAGTACTAATTCATGCAATTATTGTATCATGCTGACAATGCTGACATACTCATGCTGACATGTTCATGCTGACTAAATATGAGTACTGACAAGGAAATCATGCGAGATAATATCAAGGAATCATGCTGAAACAAGGCATGTAAAAGGACAAGAAAACCAAGCTCCCGAGTAGCGGGATCACTTGTCAAGCTCTCGAGTTAGCGGGATCACTTGGACTGGGATATTAAGCCCCTGAGCAAGGTTAATAGGGTCACTTGACTCAAGAAATGAAGCCCTTGAGCTATGTTAGCAAGGTCACTTGTTACGAGACTGGTCAAGCCCCTGAGCTAAGTTAGCAGGGTCACTTGGCTCAAGAAATCAAGCCCTTGAGCTATGTTAGCAAGGTCACTTGATACGATACTGGTCAAGCCCCTGAGCTAAGTTAGCAGGGTCACTTGGCTGAATCCAAAGCAAGCGAGTGTCAAGACGAGACCATGTACGATATTCAAGTATGCGAGAACATCATGCACATATATACCTCAAGTATGCTACATCATGTAATAACTTAAAAGTGTCTCAAAGCTTGCCTAGCATAACTAAGCTTCATATGTTAGTACATAACGAAAACTAGCATACTCAACAATAACATAGTATGTTTATATCCATTTATTCCATAAAATTGAGCTAATACTTTATTAAAGCTGAATTATCATAACTGCACTTATCAAGTCTGAATTCTAAAGCTGAACTATCAAATGAACATAATCAAAACTAACATAGCATGGTCATCCTATTTATTTTTCAACAAAACTGAACTATCAATTATCAAAGCTTAATTTTCAATACTGTCCTATTACCTCTGAACTCTCAAAGCTGAACTATCAAGCTAGCATATTCAAATTGACATTACATGGCCATATAGCTTCATCCATTTTCAAGACTAATATTTCGATTTCAAAATCAGATATTACATCAGCTAGTACATCGGAATACACATCTCAACAATGATATCTATCACTTGATGAACAGACTTGATGAACAGAACTATAATATTCTCTGACACTAGCATATTTATCCTTAATTTAAAATGAACTGAACTCCTAGTAATGCCTCTATCATTATTCATGCCAAAACTAATATGCGTATAGGTCTACATATGCTCATGTCAAATTCTTGCTTAACTAGACGAGAATCAGAAAATACCACATAAATTAGGAAGTTAATTTCCCTACCTGACACCAGGTTTACGTGTAACTAGTTTCCCGTGCACGCACGTCTTGAAGCAAACGCGTCATGTGCACCAAGTGGCACCTATAGTGTAAGATGCCTAGTTTTAGTATGTTTTAATGGTTTTAAGGGTCATTATAGACCTTATATAAGTCTCCTAGATGTTTTAATGGTTTAAAGGGTCATAGGAGTTACGGCCTTAAACACATAGACCTCATGCATATCAGTACAAAGCATAAACGAGGCCCAAAAATAGGGTTGTCGCAGCAAGTAATAGGGGTTGCCGCAGCAAGCTCTTCTGTTGAGGACCTTTCTGCGACTTGACACCAATTTTTGACCCTTTAAACATTAGATTCAAAACTTGGTTGCTTCATAAAAGTTGTAGGTCTCGTTGTCCCCTTTCCAATGCATCAAGAATCATGCTATTTAGAGTTCAGAACCAAAAGTTATGATGACAATACCACACAGTAGTCTGAGCATCATGTTGCCACGGCAAGCCTGAGTACCTTGCCGCGGCAAGCCTGTAAAGTTGCCGCGGCAAGCCTATCAGGCCAGGCCTATCGGGGTATTTTCTGCTCCATTTTGGCTTCGTTTACTTAGGTAATTGGCTAGGTATTTTATATACATATGGATACTATATTTCTTATATATATATTGCACAAAATTAGGATTTTCTTATTCATTTTTGTGCGAACTTTTTTGGTGTAGTTGTGATTCGTGCTGCTGATTCATCTCAATGAATTGACACCACAGATCGAGTATCTTATACATTCTAATATATATTAAGGTGTTGATTGTACCTTTTTGTGGACTTGCGGCTACGACTATGCGGTGTGGTGCCGAACGTGTATCGATGTTGTCGAGCTTGCAAGACCTATGGCCGACTGGCTTCTCCGAGATTAAGTAATTGCTTTTGCAATACTCTCAACCAAAAGGTTGAATACGGGAGGTGAGCTTGAAGACTATAAGGTTGAGGTGGTATTTTCTAAATTTGTTCCTTACAAGTTTAAGGTCGGCTAGGGAAGACGTCAATGGCACCTTCATAGTGGGTTTGTATCTTGCGTGCATGAGAGTCAATAATGACTCATGCAGTCGCCGTGTAATGAAATTGCAAGGCAAGCAGCTCATAAGCTCCTAAAGGTTCTTATTCCTTGCTAAGCTAGTACTTGGTGACTAAGTGTTTCCCACAACAGACAACAAAGTTTTCTTTATATAAACCCCATATATACCTTTAGAGTTTATAAGTCATGTGAGCTGGGTTCCCATGTAATGCCCATATGGGCCTTTCCTTGTATAGGCTGAAAAGCCATAATAGGCTTAACTTGCATATAAAATAACTTGCATATAAAACTCACACACATGATTTACATGTATGAGGTAATTCATGTACAACTGTTTACACATGCCTTGAATTGGGTTGGGCTAGCTTAGTAGCTATAGACTTCAGCTAAATTAAACTGATATATATATATATATATAATGTCATTCTTATATATTAGAAAATTTTTATGTATTATCTAATTCCTTCTATAGTATAGTTTTACTAACATTTCGGGGCCACCAAAAATCTCACATATATGCATCAGTTTGGATTTTTTTTTTTTTTTTTAATGTCCCGTGGTAGGTACATGCTTGACTTGACCCATGTCTAGACCAAGTAGGGAAACAAGCTGGCAACTGTTACACCTAGTCAAGTCTAGGTTGTGCCATATTTTCTATCACATCTAACTATGCGCATTCAGCATCCAAGCACACATGTGACTTACAAGAATCAATTTGACTCGGCTATTGTACCTACACAAAATTGATATCCACGAACCATATCTAAGCATTGCTAGTCATTCATAACCACACAAAACTTAAAGCATGAATATCTAACAAGGTGTTGAAATCACACTATATACGCCCACAAACCCAAAAAGAAATTAAACTACACGTCCACAAAGCCAAAAGAAATTTAAAGGTCTACCAAGACCTAATAGTTTATATAAAATTTCAACTATAAAAATAAGGCTTCCCAAACTTTAGTCTCAAATCCCCTCTCGTCTCAAGGATCTTGCGATGCATCAGAAGGTCATGCCCGCTCCTCGTCAGTCTCCTCGGCTCCTCTCGCGCCCGAACTAGATGCATTAGGAGTGAAGGCTCGCACTGCAGCCATGCGCTGCAGAAAATTGACTGGACACATGAACCGCATAGTCTCACCCGACACTGCATCAAGGTAGTCTAGTCGTCGGCTAATCTGATTGTGGTTTTCATCCATTTGCCGTGCATATTCATCTATTTTTTAGGTGTTCTCAGTTATAAGGGCAATAAGATCCTCTGTCGGAGCAGCCCAATGTACCAGCACACGTGGTGGTGTTGGCTTCTGAGGCTACTGCTGAGCAGGTGGTACTTGTTGCTCAGGTCCTTGTGTCGCCGCAGGCTCTGGCTCCAACCCTCTAACTTGCACACTCTTGACCAACTGGTTGTAAGTCTTCTTCCAATCCTTAAACGTATAAAGTTTCTCATCATCCGTCAAACGTGGCTCTGTTGCAGGAATTTTATACTCATCTCCTTCTCCCTCAGTCCTCAATCATCGCCGAAATCAGGCGAGCATATGGTATCTCATCCTTAGGGCTTGCACCTCCTTCTAACATTTTCCCTCTTGTGTAGACAATACCAACGTGTATGCATCAAACCATCGTGTATGCATAAACCAACGTGTATGCATCAAACCATCGGCCCGTGAATGCCGAATATAGTACCTGCTGCAAAAGCTCTACTCTCTCAATTTTATGCCGCATAGGGTATAGATTTGCCTTGATGATGGGGTCTAACATCCACATGTCATGGGGCAAATCGGCCCTCTTTATCGCTTGACCAGACCCGTGTCTACCCTGGGTCATCTCTGCACACACAATGTGAAATTCTACATCTTCTAGGTAAGGTTCTTCCAAGTCTATATTTCCACCGTACCTAGGGTAACACTCTAAGGCATTGCTGATACTGGACAATTTGAACTTGTATTCTCGGTTATCAATCTTGGTGTAAATCATGTTCTCCTCATCCCCATTGTACATGTTTTGATAGAATAGTCTCACCAACCTATGAAAATAATAATCGCCTAGAGATTTGAGCACATTGTTAAGTCCGGCTTTCTCAATGTAGTTTAGTGCCCACCTACTCAAGGGCGTCGCTTCAAGAAATACGGGGTCAAAGGTTTGTTCCAGCATAAATTCCTTGGTTGCCCACCAAGCATTGGGCTTTCTAAGGTTGGTCGATGTGAAGAACCCGAATGTGTCGCGAGTTATGCTTCGAAGTCGAAGGTTTAGTAGGCTGCTTCCCTTTTGGTGCCATTTAAATCTTAAGAACTCACAAAACTAGGATTTGATTGCAAGAAATTTCAAAACTAGGGTTTAAATTAAAGAGCTTTAAGAGATTTTCAAAATGACCCATAGAAGTGATTTGGAGTCAGACTCATGAAGATTTGCACTCCAAAGATGAAGATCAATGCTGGAAATCGATGACTAGAAAAAACCCCAAGCACACAGCAACGAAACCCTAAGGAACCCTTTAAAAATTTCAAGCAAATCAAGAAGTTAAAACCCGATTTCCTTATATATCCCCGAAATCGATCGATCGATTCTGAATTTGATCCCTGGAAATTTATTAAACCTGTCGAGTTTCAAACTGAACCTCGCGAGAGATTTTTGATTAGTCGATTTTGTGGTTCGATCGATCGGTTTTCACTTTCTAAAGCTTATCCTTCCACTGATCCTCGGGGCCTTTTCTGAACTGCGCGACATTTAATATTAAGTTACGCGACATAAATCGATCGATCAGCTTTGTCAAAAACCCTTAACTTGTTCCACCATTTTCCCTCTATCCAGCTTTGTGAATTTTGAGCTCTAAATTCCAAATGATCATTTAATTTAATTCATGATGGTACTCTTACATTGACTTAACCAGTTACTTAATTCATCATAGAGTATACAATCCTCACATTATTCATTGCATGCTATTTATAATTTTTCTCGAGTCACTCATTGAAATAACTGTGGGTACTGTTCAAGAATTTTTGCTTCACACTCCCAAGTCACTTCCTCTCGGGAATGATTCTTCCACTTTACCAATACTAAAGGAATACGCTTGTTATGCAGTACTTGCTCCTTTCTATCCAGTATTTGAACAAGCTCCTCCCTTACAGTCAAATCCTCAAAAATCTTAGTTGGCTGATCATCAAATACGTGAGTAGAGTCTTGCACGTACTTTCTTAACACCGATACATAAAATACATTGTGCATTCCATCAAGTTATGGGGGTAAAGCGATTCTATATGCTACTTCTCCAACTCTTCCTAAAACTTCAAAAGGTCCGATATAGCGTGGACTTAGTTTTCCACGCTTCCCAAAATGCATAACTCCCTTCACTGGTGAGATCTTGACATACACATGATCTCCAATCTGAAAGTCAATACTCGTTCTCTTGATGTATGCGTAACTCTTTTGTCTGCTCTGAGTTGTCTTGATTCTTTCACGTATCAAACGAATGGCATCGACATTACTCTCAATAATTTTTGGATCAAGTATAAAATTTTCACCGGTCTCTTCCCAATTTATAGGTGATCTACATCGCCGCCCATAAAGTGCTTCGTATGGTGTCATACTGATACTTGTCTGAAAACTGTTATTATAAGTAAATTCGATCAACGATAAGTGTTGATCCCATGATCCTCCAAAATCCAGCATACACGCTCTGAGCATGTCTTCGATTATCTGATTTACCCTTTTGGTCTGTCCATCTGTCTGAGGGTGAAATGTTGAGCTAAACTCTAACCTCGTACCCATTCCTTCTTGAAACTTTTGCCAAAACTACGAGGTATATAATGGGTCACGATAAAAAATAATGCTCATCAGAATACCATACAGTTGGACAACTTCTCTCACATATAGATCTACCAACTTACCTACTGTATAGGTTATGTTATAGGGTAAAAAGTGTGCTGACTTGGTCAGTCTATCAAGCACTACCCAAATAGCATTATGTCGTCTCACTATCCGTGGTAATCCCAAAATAAAGTCCATGGAGATTGACTCCCATTTTCATTCTGGTACAGGCAAGGGTTGTAATAGGCCTGTTGGATGTCTATGATCCACTTTAACTTGCTTACATACTTGACACTTTGACACATACTCAGCCACGCCTTTCTTCAAACCTCGCGATCAGAAATTCTTCTTCAAGTCTTGGTACATCTTCGTACCACTAGGATGAATGGCATATTTTGATTTGTGTGCTTCGTCTAGAATGGTTTGTCGAAGACCAGCATTTGTTGGGATACATAAACATCCTCTAAATATTAGCGATCCATCCTCTCTTATAAAGAAATCTGAACTTGTTCCCTCTATCATGCCTTGTCTAACATTCGCCAATTATGTGTCTTGCATCTGAAGTTCATGCACTCGATCAAAGATCGTTGGTCGAATTGAGATATTTGCTAACAAGGCACCTGAATCTTGTACTTCGATCTTCTTATCATACAAAGAAAGATCCTCCAATAATTTTCACCTATGAATCCCCATAATCAGGCTAGACAGTTTAGCTGAACTCTTCCGACTCAAAGCGTCTACTATGACATTAGCCTTTCGGGGTGATACTGAATTGAGCAATCGTAATCCTTCAGGAATTCAATCCATCTTTGTTGTCTCATATTCAACTCTTTCTTTGTGAATAAATACTTGAGACTCTTATGATCTGTAAAGATTTCAAATGTTTCATCATATAGATAGTGTCTCCATATCTTTAACGCAAATATCACTGTAGCCAGTTCTAAATCATGCGTTGGATAATTCTTCTTGTGATCTTTCAGTTGTCTCGACCCATATGTAATGACCTTCCTATGTTGGTTCAACACACATTCCAATCCACTGTAAGAAGCATCACTGTATATGACAAATCCTCCACTGCCTAATTAAATAGCTAAAACTGGTGCGGAGGTAAGCCTCCTTTTCAGCTCTTGAAAACTCTTCTCACACTCTTCAGTTCATTCAAACTTGCTGTCTTTCCTTGTGAGTTTGATGAGTGGCCCCGAGATCTTGGAAAATCCCTCTACGAACCTTCTGAATAACCTGCAAGATTGAGGAAACTTCAAACTTTTGTTACCGACGATGGTTACTTCCAATCTACCACTACCTCAATCTTTGCTGGGTCAACTGTGACACCTTCCTTAGACACAACATGTCCCAGAAAACTCACTTACTCTAGCCAAAATTTGCACTTGTTTAGCTTTTCATAAAGTTGATGTTCCCGTAGCATCTGCAATGCCATTCTCAAGTGTTTCTCATGATCTTCCTTGGACTTCGAGTAAACTAGGATGTCGTCCACGAATACCACCACACATGTGTCTAGATGTGATTTAAACACCCTATTCATGAGGTTCATAAATGAAGCTGGTGCATTGGTCAATCCAAATGGCATCACCAAAAACTCGTAGTGTCCATATCGAGTCCTAAATGTCGTCTTATGAATATCTTCAGCCTTGACCTTCAACTGGTGATAACCAGATCTCAAATCAATCTTCAAAAAGAATCGGGCTCCTTGCAATTGATCAAATAGATCATCGATCCTCGAAAGTGGATATCGATTCTTAATTGTCAGTTTGTTCAGTCAACGGTAGTCGATGCATAACCTCATCGACCCATCCTTCTTCTTAACGAATAATACCAGTGCTCCCCAAGGAGACACACTAGGTCTTAGGAATCCCTTATCTAGGAGCTCTTGGTGTTGTTCCTTTAATTCCTTCAATTCTGCTAAGACCATTCTGTGTGGCGCTTTAGACACTGGTTCCATTCCTAGCGCTAAGTGCATGGTAAACTCCACTTCTCTATCGGGTGGAAATCTCGACAACTCTTCAGGAAAAACATCTTCAAAATCACACACTACCGGAATGTTTGTTATCACGTTCTTTCCTCCCTCATCCTCTTGCAAAAATGCCAGATATCCATTACATCCCTTCCTCATCATCTTATGTGCACAGATTACGAAAATAAGTGGTACAAAAGTTGATCGCATGTCGGGGAAATTAAATGATCTACCCTTATATGGGCAGAATGTAACGATCTTTCTCCGGCAATCCACGCTTGCACCGTGGGTTGATAACTAATCCATGCCAAGGATTACGTCAAATCCTTGCATATCTAATAGTATCAAATCTGCCTGTAATTCATGGTTGATATATCCCTTGTTGCTCACCATTATAGATTGACACACGGTGTCGGTTTTAACTGCACTACCCGTCGGGACTGACATGTCTAAAATGTAATCTAAGGGTTCAGGAATGGCTTTCACCCTCACTACAAATTCAGGCATCACGAAAGAATGTGTAGACCCTGGGTCTATTAGAACACGGGCTTCATAGCAAAGGAAGTCGCCCTTTTTACACATTTGTAGCGTACCTACGTTATATATACATGCACTATAAATTTAAGCACAAAATCAATTTAGCATGGATGGTAGTATATATTTTATTTTTTTCATAATAGAAGAATTCCTACTTCTCTATGCATGCACCATCTTTATCTAAACTAAGTTAAAGAATTCAATGACTTTAATTAAAAGTTATTAATACCCTGTATGATGTCGTGGCTTGTGTTGGCATCTTTAGCGGTGACCACATAGGCCCTTCCTTGCACTGTAGGCTATGTTTATCGCGTAGGCCTCTGTGGTCCAACCGAATTCACCCTTCCTTCACTTTTCAATATCGGGCAATCTTGGATTAGATGTCCCATTTTCCCACATTTAAAACAACCACCCATACTATGTCTACACTCGGACGTCTTGTGAGACTTGCCACACTTAGCACAAGTCTCGGTGGGACTAGACGATGCAACCTTCGAAAATCCTTAGGTGACTGACACCCCGGTAGCGGAAGTAGGACTCTCTTGACGAACTGATCTCCCTTACATAAGCATATGTGGTCTCGTATAATTGGCTTGAGTAGGAGGTCTCGAAAGTGGTGCAGTAAATCTCGGCTTTTTATTAGTGGATTCGTAATTTCATTGTCTCCCTTGACTATCCCTTCCTTTGTTCTGTTGGTCACGTCTCTGATACATCTCCGCTATCTCCCTCTCGGCTACTGTGGCCTTCCCCATAACCACTTTGTACGTTTCTAATTCAAACATGGCTACTCTATCCCGGACGTTCGGTCTTAACCCACGCTCAAACTTGTTGGCCTTCATCTTATCTGTAGCCACATATTCTGATGTGAACCTTGAAAGTCTAACAAACTCTGTACCGTATTCCCGTACGGTCATTCCCCTTTGTTCCAAGGTCATAAACCTTGCAGCCATTTGATCTCTAATCTGCCTAGGGAAGTACTCTTCGTTGAATATTTCAATAAACTCGCTCCACAACGAAGGCTCGTCTGGCCTTTCTCACTCTCTTGTCATCAACACCACCTTCCACCATGGGTTGACATCTCCCTCCAATTGAAATGAAGACTAACTAACCTTCTCGTCATCGGTACATGGTAGGCTAAGCAGGAGCTTCTCTATCTGATTCAACCACTTTTCCACCTCCAGCGGATTTGTTTGACCATAAAAGCTAGGAGGCTTCAATCTCCTAAACTCGGCAAATCCGGATGGCTGTGGTGGCACAGGAGGTGGTGTCAGAGGTTGTTGGTGGTTGTTGGCATTATTCACTGCCATCAATGCAGTCTGTTGAGCCACGGAGGTTGCCATGGCCTCCATGGCTTGTGCCAGTCTTTGCCTCTCTTCTCGGTCTTGTTCTCTCTTGTGCCTTCTTTCTTGATTCTCTTGTTTTGACACACTTATCTCCGGAATCACTCTATTTCCCACTGGAATTCTATTTGAACTTGTAGGGATCTCATCTCCACTTCTTAAATTCCACCTACGACCACCTCTCGACCGTCCTCTACCTCTACTAGGCATAGTTTCTGCAACATGAAACCAAAGTTCCATTAGCAGACGGTCTCTAAGTTTTGATGAATTCTAAAACACATAACACATGTCCAAGATAAATCAGAAATTTCTAAAGCTATGCTTTGATACCAACTGTGACAGCCTGGATTTTCGGCCCCAAAAACCCGCATCGTCAAGTCGGTCGGTAAGACCAACCCTGAACACATCTAACAGAACACTTGACACATCCACACACAAAGCGGAACAAAGCACATACTTATACTACAAAAGAAATCTCCAATTCTAATATCAAAGTAGCGCTCATAAAAATAACGGTTCTAATTCCATTCGAGTGCACATGAGCAAAAGAACCAAAAAAAACCACTGGTAAGGGCAGCTGCTTACCAAAACATGGTTCACAAAATAATGATGTGATTTAATTACAAGCATCTGTATCTACTAAACAAAGTGGCTGGACGTACCAAGCCAAATCTACACAAAATCTCACACTCTAAGTCACTATCTCTGCTGGAAGAACTCCTCAGGTGAAGGCTCTAACTCCTCCCCCGGAACGTACTCGGAGTCCTCCAAATCAATATTTCTGGTACTCGTGTCTTCACCTAAACCTGTGACGTATAGTCGAAGGATGAGCTTCATCCAAGCTCAATAGAGAAAATATCCATAGCATGCAGTTTGATCACATTACACATATATCTCATGACTGAAAGTGAAATAATTGGAATGCACATTGAAAAGCTTTCAGACCAAAGCAAAATGAATCATATGCAAATTCTGAAGTTAACACATGGTTTACAAATCTTTCACATCTCACACCAAGGAAAACTTAATTTCCCTTCCGAGCGTATATAGCTTCGAGAGCCGCAATATTATAGCGGTGGAATACCCACCATCGTCGTTCAATGAACTATTTCACAATGTCAAGCCCTGAACTCCATTACCAGGGTCACTTGACTCACATTGACCATTCTCGGTCCCCACGACACACAAAGTTGTACGGATATCCATATCGGTCACAGATATCACGCCATGTCGGTCACGATTACCTCGCCGAGTCAGTTGGGTATTCACATTCAAACCTTAAATCAACATGCAAAGATAAATTATAGTTCATCACCGTGTATTGTGATAATTTATAGCTAGGTTTAGGATTAAAGAATTTCTGCTCACACACACACGTATGTCACGCACACACACTTATCACACTTGAATCTGAGTACAACGCTCATGTAATAGAAATAACAAGGTTTCATGAATTTCATACACACATGCACACACACACATATCACATCATAATTCATATGCTTATCGTAACATGGTACATGCTATAGAATTTTTCCTACCTCACACGCAATCCACACGAAGTCTTCTCTTCACGATGGTACCTTCTCATCACACATTCACAATCCGAACCTAGAACACATCAACACATGTCTTACACGTCAAAACTAAAGAAGTGAAAGAGATCTTAAAAGCCCTCTTTCCCAAAACTAACAATTGCCATAATCAGACTAAATCGATCGATCGAATCCTAATTCGATCGATCGATTTTGAATATCGATCAATCAAAATATATTTCGATCGGTCGGTTTCCTTGAGAAAAATACAATTCTCTATTTGTATAAGTTGTTTCACACTCGATTGATCGGTTCTCAAAACTGATCGATCGATTTCACAAGTTGATCGATTGATTCTCAAATCGATCGATCGATTTACTCAAAAACCAATCTCACTTCGCACTTCATCTTCGCGAGCTCACTGGCAACCTAGCGAGCATCCTCACGAGGTCACCACACAACCTAGAGAGCATCATCGCGAGGTCACCAACCAGCCTAGCGAGGTTGTGCACAGAAGCCACTCGAACCGCGCGAGAACCTCCCAACTAGAATCAGATCCTCGTGAGACCCAAATCGATCGATCAAAATCCCATTCGATCGATCAGTTTCCCCTTCTGAAAGCACAACTCTCTGTTCTGTTTATATAACCATTTTCTGACAAAATCAATCGATCGATTCTTATTTCGATCGATCAATTTTTTTCAGAAACATCTCTTTGAGCTTTTTCTTCTTACATTTTGTTCTTTCTCAAAACCCATCGTATTTATTATGACTTTTAGGGCATTTATTGCCCAATTCACCCCACAGACTCGCACATTAATTCAACTCTTCTAAGGCATTTACTATCCCATTAACCCATCATAATTGCACATACTCCAAAAACCTAATTTACTTATCCGATTCCAAATCTGCACCTTAATGGTCAAATCTTCAAATCATTTGCTCTCCTTTTTCCATGCCTCAAGGGTTTTACAAATCGATCTCCTCGCTATCAATTCCACACACACATACTCTAGAGTTTTCTTCCTCTCCTCTTCTCTTCTTTACAAGTTAGGTCTCAAGCAACAAAGTAAGGAACTAATTTTCCTTCTAAGATTAACTTTTATATTTAAGGTCTAAGTTTGGGTGTTACACCTATACACCACACCTTAGCATGCATCATCTCATCTAATGGTCATTTCACCTTAGATTCTCATTCTTATTTTATCAAATATATCAAATATATTTTCTTGAAATATGTGTCCGATAGGGCACGCATCCTAAGTCGTAAGGTTCAGGTTCGAGAATCAAAATTCTTTTTGGGTCTTTACAGACATGACATGCATTCAATTCACCACTTCCCAACCACCCTAGCCTAGAAACCTATACATAGACATTTACTCAAAGTGACGGTTCAATACTTTTCCCTATAAATCCATACCCATACATTAACTAAAACCATCCCACAGCCTTTCTTCTTCCTCTGTCTTTAACCCTAAAACCCCATGACGGAAGAACATAACCAGAGTAATTTCAGTAAAAGACTCAATCAAATTCTTGAAATACATAGAGCTGAGCTCCTGGCTGTACAACAGAAAGTAGAAGATCTCAAGCGCTAGCGACCTACTCGAGATGTTGAATCTTCCACCGAGACTACCCTTGACCCTAAACCTAACCCAAATCTGAAAACATATATCATGAACCCATCTTTTCCCACTTCTTAAACTTTACACCATCACAACCCACCCCGAATGCATGTTCCTTTATAATAAGGATGGGTTACAATTTCCAGTATCATCTCCCATCCCTTCATGGATCTCTTCACCACTCATCTCCATTGCTCATACCTCCTCCCTACTTGCGTTACAATCTCTTCGTAAAATCTTCGCACGGGAACAGTATAGGCTGAATGGGGGGCTGAGATGTGTCATCTTTCAACTCTCCTCAACTTCTTGTTGTAACTGTATTAATGGTGCAGTTGATGAATCATGGACCAATTTGGAAGACTGCGGAGGAGAGTTTGATAGCTCTTGGAGTAGCGATCCCGTCAAGATATGGATGCCCTCTCTAAAGAAGAGGAGGAGACGCGACCCTGAAAAGGCATGGATATGCCTTTGGTGGGTAGGAATGAAAGACTTTGATTGAAGGTAGTTAGAAGCCGAGGATCGTTCTTCATTGAAGACTCCTTTTCGGGCGTTGCTGGCAGTGTCTTAGTTTCGTGTGTGTCAAGATTTTTCCTAGGAATTTCTTTCGATGTAATTAGTTTTCTCTCTATAGTTTTGTAAGTAGTTCATATATATAAATAGTTCTTTTGTTATTTTTGTTGTTTCTAATCATTTTAGATTCTATAAAATCGGTAGTATTTTTCTCCCAAGTTTGGGGGAAGATTTTTTATTCTTTTTCCAGATTATAAACCCAGTAACTAACCCAGTAGTAAAATAAGGTAATATTTTTCCTGTGTGTCCCCTGTTTTGCACAATGAGGACATTGTCCTAAGTAAGTTTCGGAGGGATACATATCAATTTTGGAAATATAATATATTAGTATAGTTTTTTATAAAAAAATTTAGAATTTTTTGAGAAAATAAGAAAGTTAATCATTATATGGAAATTATAATAAAAAATATGAAAATGTGAAATTCTTAGCAACCCATCATAGTAGTAGTTCAAAATTTAAAATAAAAATAGTTACAATTCAAAATAAAGCATCTCTAAAATACTGTATCAGGAGAATATTTGAAGCTATACGATTGATCTGAACTGTAAATATTTTAGATTATAGTTTCAAAATTATAAAAGCAGTGAGTTATAGAACCTATTTCCTCTTTTATTCTTAGAGAGAGAGACTATTTTTATTCATGCTAAATTTTTCTTGAACTTCTCTACTATTTGAAATCTCATAATGCTGAACTTAGAAACAAGATATTCTGCAAATATGATAATTTTTTTATTTAGAACTATCTATTAAATATATCAAAGTACTAAGATATCCATATTAGTAAATAGTGAAAATGAGAAAGTTCATCTTTTGTTAAACCAGAGCCAAAAAGCCAAAAATTCCATAATAGTTTACCTTTTAAACCCATATTAGAAGCCTAAAAATTAAATTTCTTTGTACCAAATTTTATAAACCTTTATTCATATGTATTGCCTAAAACATTCTATCCTGGACCCTTACAATTTTTTAGAGTTTAGAATATAAAAAAAGGGGAGAAGAGGGAGTGAAAGGAGTAAATGCGTAACAGATAAAGGATCTGCTGAAAAGGGTACAAGTAAGAAGAAATACAATCTTATGAAAATATGGGAAAAGAAATAGAAGAAATCGTAAAAAGACGATTCCATGAAAAAAAAAAAAAGTAAAAAAGCTTTCAACTAGAAAAGAAAAATGGGATTTATACTAGAAAAGAAATGGGAAGAAGTTATCCAAAATAAGGATACTTACTAAAGCTGAAAAATATAGAAGAAGAAGAGAAGGAAGAGCTAAATTCTCATAAATAATTTTGAATCCTCTTTACCTTTTTCTTTCAAACCTTCTAAATACCCAAAACCCCATTATAAGTCGAAGGAAAGACCTTTGTGATTTATAATTTGCAAGAATATGAGTCTAGTAGAGATATATAAAATAGATACTATGAATAAATGAAGAAGTTATATGAACAAAACTAATTATCCTTTTTATGAGATTTATCTTCTTAGTTAATTGTCCGATGAAATTTGTATATTTATCTACAATATTGTGAGAACCCAAAAGATCGATTATTTTTTAGAGTATGCTAATAAGTGAGAGTTTGGATGAAAATATTTTCTAAACATTACAGTTTAGAAAAATCTATGATGAATAAATTTTTCACTGATATGCACACGCTCCACGCTACACCAAATTATAATTATTGAGTTCTGATTAAGGATAATTACGATGATGGAAAGCTAAGGATAAAAGATTTTAAAAAATTTGAAAAATAATGAACATCTAATGATTGACTGAGTAATTAATATATAAAAATCTATATTTTGAATTTTTAGTTTTAAAAAATATTTTGAAAAATCCAAAAATATTAGAAGTTTGTAGGTAACTTCACTGATAACCTTAAGGAGACTACCACTCCTCCACTAGGGATCACCTAGGGGTTTAAAGGCTTGTTGCATTTGCTAAATGTAAACGTGCTCCCTACGAAAGTGGCATTTAAATTTTTAGTTTTAGAATAGTTTCGTTTTCCTTGTTTGCTAGGGATTAGTAAAACTTAAGTTTAGGGTGTGATCAGTCACATAATTTATCATTTTATCACCGTTAACTTAGTGATGCTAGGCTTTAGTTTGTTACTAATAAGTTACTGATATGCAAATATTAAATATAAACATTAAAAGAGAGCCTACGTGTATATTCATTAAAGCAAACTCAAATAACAGTAAGAATGACGATTGAGCGTGTAAAGACGATTCGCCAATACGAGAAAACTGAGAAATCATATTTAACGATTATGCGCTACTGGTGAAGTAAAGAGAAGAAATAAAGAAATAAGAAATCGTAATTTTACGATTCTATAAAAAGACGATTCTTCATAAGCGACAAAAGAGTAAAGACGATACAGAAGAGAAAGGCAATGAATCGTGAATAAAAATCATCCAGTATGAAAACCATGAAAGAAGAAAAAATCGTGATTTACGATTTTCCAAAGAAGTTATAAAAGAAGAAATTGTTATCTATAATTTCCAAAAATAGAAGCTTTCCTATATACTGTTATTGTTGTTGATCACGTGAGAGCTATCACCGCCATGAACAGAATTAGAAGACTCCAAGAATTAGAAGTTTAGCTGATTACGGATCTGAGAAGATTGATGAAGATATACTCCGAAGGACTCTGCTACTAAAGATTAAAGAACCTTTCAGAAGTGCATCCATTAAAAAAAGTAAGGAAAAGATGAAATTAGAAGTAGAGTTATATTAGAATAGTTTTTACTTCTTTTATTAGATTTAGAACATGTAAACCGACTACTTATGATCTATAAATAAGAGAGCTTGGTGTAGGAATAATCATCGAAGAATTTTAGCATCAATTGATGCCTGAGGTTGGATTTTCTTTCGATCAATAGTGTAAAATAGTTAGAATAGATTAGATATCCAAGGTTTCTCAAGAGCAATTGATGATTGCAATTGAGTGCCGAAGATTAGAGTAGACATCTGTAGTTTCTCAGGAGCAATTGACGACTGCGATTGAGGGGTGAAGGAAATATCTTACTTTGTTTTTTAGTTTAAATTTATAGCTTTATAAACATCTCCAAGTTTTAATTTGAATTGATGACTCAGGTTAGAATTTGCAGATTAGTGTAACGGTTTTTACTTTTCCATCTTCAGTTTTCTAAGGTTTGATTGACGCCCAGATTTTAGGAAGTTGTTGATTAGATTAAATCTATATTGATAGGATCTTAGACTTGGTTGACGACCAATGCTAAGAAACTAAAAATAAGGTGTAACGGTATTATTTATTTTCATAGATATTCGATAGCTAAAGATTGGGATTGACGACCTCAATCAAAAGAAGGAGGATTTAGATTTATTTTTTGTACTTTAGATTAAAATAAATTATTTTATTCATATTTCTCCAGTAGATTAGATCTTAAAGATAAATAGAAGTTTTTAAAATAAGGATTTAAATAGAAGATATAAATAAGAAGTAAATAGATAAATAAACTTCCTCGTGGGAACGATCCTATGCTAGTACTATAATTTTCATTGTGCGCTTGCAATAGGTTAAGACTTGAATTTAACATAATTTTTGTAATATCCCCGAAAATTGAGCGATAAACAGTGACCTCAGGATCCATGCCTGATTGGTCGTAGGTTGACCAAGTGATGGTCAAATGGTAGACTTGAGAAGGAAAGTGTTATGTGATATAGTATGACGCTAAGCATAGTGTATGGTGTTAGTTAAGGGTTACATACACCTATCTCTGGTGTATGTTCTTAACACTAAAGCTGAAGATGGTTATAAGGGTTTTAATAACCTAAGAGAAGCTATTCTCTTGTTTGGTTGGTGAGAGAAGTTAAGAGGAGAGAGAGAGAGAGAGTAAAGGGGAGTTAATGGCAAGGAGAAATTAATGTGGCTTGATTGAAGGAAGGGTTTGAGCATTGAATGCCAAATTTGACGCATGAAGGACCGTTGAAGCAAGAGCTGAAACCCTAGCCATTAAACCAACCAATCCATTCTTTAAGAGATTGATTTGAGATGAGTTTTTTTAGATTTAAATGCATAAAGTTTTGATGATTAAATTCAGTCAATTATAGTGAAAATGATGAATTGAAGACATAGAAAAGAAAGAAAAATAGGAAGAAATAGATTTGGAAGAACAACCCGAAAAGGGGTTGAGTTCTGGAAAATCGATTAATCAATTTTGGTCTGAAAGTTGAAAAGCCATAAAAGCCCGTGATCGATTAATCGATCTTGAAATCGATTAATCGATCTTGAAATCGATTAATCAATTTTGAATTCAATTAATCGATTTGAAAATTGACTAATCGACTGAGTACCTCCAGTGGCTGGAGAAATAAGGCTTGGGGAAATCGATTAATAGATTTTAAATTTTGATTAATAGATTAACCGATTGTGGACTTTCGATTAATTGATTTTGGATTTCAATTAATTGATTTGAGAATCGATTAATTGATTTAGGGTTTCGATTAATCGATTTTGGAGATAGATTAATTGATTATGGCAGTTTTAGTTGGCTTTTTAATTGAACCATGACATCCATGGAGGGTCTTGGACCTTCTCCATTGCATCCTTATTGATATTATGCATATGTTATGATATACCATAGGTGGTACGAGCTAAGGCAAGCATGAGGAGCCGTGTGGGACCTTGATGCTTGGACAGTCAGACACTTGAGGTAGGGAATACCTTGAACATGTACTTTGATTGCAAGAGCATATATGTAGTGATATAGAAATGAAATGAATCATATAATCTCCATGTGTGTGTGTGTGTGATACACCAATGAAATGAAAATGCTTTAATCATATAATCCTCTCAGTATGTATGTGTGTGTGATACCAAGTAAGCATATGAAAATGAGACATCCCCAGGGGATGAGAAAGTGATAAAGGCATCAGTGTGATGCAAGTAATTTAGACATCCCAGAGATGTAAGTGAGATTGTAAAGTAAGATTGAACAAAGACTGACAAGGCCTAATCGATATAAAGTAGCACATTTACACGATAAATAACTATATGTAAAGCACATAATATTTTTGTTATTTAAGGTTTGAACAGAATATCCCACCGACGTGGCAGGATACCCACAACTGACTTGGCAGAATATCCAACACGGCGGCTAATCCATTACACCGCACGGTGGTCAATCCGGATGTTGAGATGAGACTAGACCCCGTCGCCTATGAGAAAGGGACCTGGGTAGTATTTCAAGTGTGAAATATAGATAACAACTGTCTATTTAGACGACGATAGTGGGTATTCTATTGGGGCTCGATGCTATATTACTCGGGGATTACTTAACTTGATTATTTAAGTCTCTTTGGGCCGAATCAGTGTAATTCATGAACAGTTTGAGAATAAATGAAACACGTAAACCACCAGTAAACTTTAATGCATATTGTAATCATTTTAACTGTTTTCCAGTAAGTTCATAAATACATCATGCTAAAAATATCATGGAATATATGTGAGAATTTTACTTATATATTCATTGTGTTGTTCCCTATTGAGCTAGGATGTAGCTCACCCCTTTAGACTATATGTCGCAGGTTCATTGCTTGCAGCTGCTGAGGTTTCGGGAGACGCGAATCTAGGTGATTCAGATTACATGCCCGGGAAAGAGTTAGAGCTGTTATCACCACCGGAGTTACAGTTACACAAGGTTTCTCATGAGCTGCATCTTCCACACTGCGGGAGACTTGCGCCAAGTGTGGCAAGTCTCACAAGACATCAGATTGTAGGCAGAGAACTCGGGACTATTTCAAATGTGGCAAGGTGGGCCACTTGATCAAAGATTGCCCTGAGGCAAATAAGGAGAAGACGGCTTCAGCTTTTATGCCACAACCTATACAATCGAGGAAGCCGATCATCCAAAGGAGAGCCTACGCAGTCACAGCTCAAGAGACCCAAAATACAAACGATGTGATCCAAGGTGAGAACTTCTTTTAAATAAAGAATTTCAATTCTTAAAAATTTTTAGATAGAGAAGGTGCATCCATATAGAAAATAGAAAAAAACCTGTATGTAATAATTTTGGTATGATGGTATACATTATATATATATATATATCTGTGTGTGTGTGTGTGTATGTATGACTAGGTACGTTATAAATCTATGAGAAAGAAAGTGATGTGACATATGAAGCTCGAGTGTTGATAGACCCGGGGTCTACCCACTCATTTATTTCCCCTCGCTTCACAAAGAAGATGAAAGTCAACCCAGGGGAGTTAGACTTTCTGTTAACCATGGCTATTCCAACTGGGAAATTGGTTGATACTGAAAAGGTTTGCAAATTCGTGATCGTGAGAATTATGGATGGAGACATCTTTGAACTACCGAAAAATTTAATTATCTTAGACATGCAAGGATTCGACATGATCCTTGGCATCTTTAGACCTAACACAAGGAGATTATTTCGATTTCGAGGAGAGAGATCGACATATATGCCACTTATCTCTGCAGTCAGGGCCGAGGGCTTGATCAGAAAAGGGTGTAGTGGATACTTGGCATTCTTGAAAGAGGATAAGGAAGAAAAGAATATTATTTTGGAGATAGCAATTGTGCGAGACTTTGCTAACGTGTTTTTGGAAGAATTACCCGGATTACCTCCAGATATAGAAGTTGAGTTTGCCATCGACTTAGCACCGAGAACTGAGCCTATTTCGAAAGCACCATATAGAATGGCTCCTGCTAAGTTGAAGGAGTTGAAAGAGCAGTTACAAGAACTCATGGATAAAGGGTTTGTAAGACCGAGTGTGTCTCCATGGGGAGCACCGGTCTTGTTTGTAAAGAAGAAAGATGGGACAATGCGGCTGTGCATTGACGATCGCCAGTTGAATAAACTCATCATAAAGAATTGATATCCTTTGCCTAGGATAGATGACTTGTTCGATCAGCTGCAAGGAGCAAGGTATTTCTCCAAGATCGATTTGAGATCTGGATACTATCAGTTGAGAGTCAAGGCAGAGGACATCCAGAAGACTGCATTCAGGACACGTACGGACATTATGAATTCTTAGTGATGCCGTTTGGGTTGATGAATGCACCGGCGTCGTTTATGGACTTGATGAATTGGGTGTTTAAACCACACCTAGACTCTTGCGTCATCGTGTTTGTCGATGATATCCTAATATACTCCCAGTCAAAAGCGGAACATGAAGAACACTTGAGGATTGCTCTACAAACTTTACGTAAACACCAACTGTACGCTAAGCTCAGCACGTGCGAGTTTTGGTTAGAGGAAGTTAGCTTTTTGGGATATGTCGTCTCAAAGCATGGTGTCACAGTTGACCCGGCTGAGATAGATGCAGTGGTCAATTGGGAGCAACCAAAGACCGTGACTGACGTCCGTAGTTTCCTCGGACTAGCTGGCTATTATCGGCATTTCGTTGAGGGTTTTTCAAAGATATCGGGACCACTCATGAGACTTATACAGAAAGATGCAAGGTTTGAATGGAGTGAGACATGCGAGAAGAGTTTTTAAGAACTCAAGAAGAGACTCACTTCTGCACCAATACTAGCGATTCCGTCAGGCAGTGGAGGGTTTGCAGTCTATAGTGATGCTTTGTATAATGGTTTGGGATGCGTGCTCAACCAACACAAAAAGATGATGCTTACGGGTCGAGACAGTAAAAGAACATGAGAAAAATCATCCAACACATGACTTGGAACTGGCAGCGGTCATATTTGCGCTGAAGATTTGGCGACATTACTTTTACGGTGAGACCTTTGAGATTTTTATCGACCACAAGAGCCTTAGATATCTGTTTATACAAAAAGAATTATATATGAGACAGCACAGATGGATGGAGTTCCTCAAGGACTATGACTGTTCCATACAGTACCATCCAAGCAAGGCTAATGTAGTAGCAGATGCCTTGAGTCAGAAGGGTTCAGCTCAGTTGGCTAGTTTGATTTTGGGTATGCACAGATGGAAGTTGTTTGAAGATCTGGCACTGTATGATACAAATATCGAGTCGCAAGCTACATGAGCCTTTTTAGCTAACGTATCAGTGAGACCAATGATATTTGAGCATATCCATGAGCTACAGATGAAAGACCTGTCGCTAGCCAAGATTCATCAAGATGTGATTGAAGGCATCAAACCGAACTTCTCAGTGAAGGAAAATGGTTCCTTATTGTTCAAGGGCCGTCTCTGCATTCCGAACAATGCCGATCTATGGCAAATTATTCTTGATGAATCTCATAAATCAAACTATGCGATCCACCCTAGTAGCACGAAAATGTATCAAGATTTGAAAAAGAATTACTGGTGGAGAGGTTTGAAGCAACACGTGGCTAAGTACGTGTCACGGTGTTTGACATGTCAGCAGGTGAAGGTCGATCATAGACATCCTGCGAGATTATTACAACCTCTACCTATATTTGAAGTGAAAGTGGGAATCGATCTCTATGGACTTTATCGTTGGACTACTGCGTACTGCAAAGAGATACAATGCCATTTGGGTAGTCGTAGACTAATTGACCAAATCAACACACTTTTTGCCTTACAACACGATGTATACGGCGGGAAGACTTGCAGAGTTGTATATGAAAGAGATCGTGCACCTACACGAGATTCCAAGCAGTATCATTTCTGACCGTGATCCATTATACACTTCAAAATTTTGGAAGAAATTTTAAGAGGGAATGGGAACGCAATTGAATTTCAGTTCAGCATTCCATCCATAAACTGATGGGCAAATAGAGCAGGTAAATCAGATCATCGAGGACATGCTTAGGGTGTGTATGTTAGAATTGCAAGGATCATGGGATCAGCACCTACCGTTGATTGAGTTTGCATACAATAGTTTCCAAGTGAGCATTGGCATGGCACCGTATGAAGCTCTTTATGGGAGACGATGTAAATCGCCCATCAATTTAGAGGAAATCGATGAGAAATTTGTTTTGGGACCCGAGATGCTTGAAGATAATGCCACCTATGTTCGTATGATAAGGGCAAAACTCAAAGCGGCTCAGAGCAGGCAGAAAAGCTACACCGATATCAAGTGGACCAGTGTAGACTATAAGGTGGGTGAACACATGTTTGTCAAGGTGTCGCCTATGAAGGGCGTAATGAGATTCGGAAAGAGAGGAAAGTTAAGTCCCCGTTATCTTAGACCCTTTGAGGTGTTGGGTTGAGTAGGAGAGGTTACGTATCGTGTTGGCTTACCACCATGATACGATCGGGTACACAATGTCTTCCACATATCTATACTCAGAAAGTACGTGAATGATCCTTCTCATATCTTGGGACGACAACCTTTTGAGATGTACGAGGATATGAGCATGATAGAAGAACCGGCAGGGATATTGGATCGAAAAGAACAAGTGTTGCGCACAAAGGTAATTCCATTAGTGCTTGTTCGATGAAAAAATCATCCGGCCGAAGAAGCAATGTGGGAACGAGAGGCCGACGTGAAAGAACAATACCCGGACTTATTTGCGACGAGTTGAGAGTCAAAATTGTTTCACCGCAAGCATGTTTGCAAATTTAAACCGTCTATTGTAATCCAATGTTGACCATTTGGTCAATTTATCCAATGGAGAGAATGTTAATCGAAAATTGTGTTGTGATGCGATATAGAATGCATGGTTAGGATTCATCATACCATGCAATGGCTATGAAGACATGCTTCACAAAACTAATGACCCACTGGTCATGTATTACCAAGAAAACAAAAGATACATAAAGCAGGAAAATTTTTAGATTTCTGATGAAAACCGATTAATCAATTTTCAAATAGATTAATCAATTTGGAAATTCGATTAATCGATTTTGGTCGACTGATCGACTGGCATACGCCAATGAGTGGAGATTCAGAAATTTAATAAAGTGAAATTTTGATTAATTGAGGAGAATTCGATTAATCGATTTGTTAAATCATTTAATCGACTGGCAGATGCCAGTGAACTGGAAAACCTGGAATATTAAATGACCGAAAATTTTGATTAATCGAAATGAATTCGATTAATCGATTTTTAATTTCGATTAATAGATTTCACGCGATTGGAGAAATTTTTTAAACCGATTAATCGATTTGGGCCTATATATATGAAAAAGGGAGGTTTTCTCCCCATTCAAAAACTTGTTTTGTTTTCTCTTGCGTGCCACTTCGTCTTCCTCCTCAAACCACCTTGAAAAGCTAGGGTTTTTGCAAATTTAAGGTTGATTTTGGAATGAAACCGCTTGCCATTTGGATCGAACACCTAAGGTAAACCCTAGATTCAAGTTTTCTTCAAAATTTGAGCCATCAAAACCCTATTTTCCTTGCTTTTTGATTCAAAATGCCACCTCAAACTCGCTTGACCACGAAGCAAGCGGCTTCGAAGCTCCCTGTACGGGGTAAGAACACCGCACCGCCACCACCTTCACCATCACCTCTACAAACCCCATCCCCATCGTCATCGGATACCACATCCGATTCGACGAGCGCATCTTCGCGTGAATCTTCACCGACCCTACCACCACCACCCATAAACTTGTCCCAACCAAATGAGTGGTGGGCGGCAAAGAACTTTGAAGATTAATATATTATCGATGAGGTCTTGTTTACCGACCCCGATGTCGAGGGTGAGACCAAATGGGCTAGGAACTATCTTGTCAATGCGGGCCTCGGTAACCTATTGAAGCTGCTACATGGGTATTACTACCCTAGGCTAGTTCACCTATTTTACCAGAACCTGCAAAAGGGCTATGTTGATGACACCGTGGTGACCGAAATTGACGGTCGCCATTACCTTTTTACCATAGCCCACATACATCAATCCGTTGAATGCTACCTCAACCACGTACCAGAGACCAACCTTTTTCACCCCTTTGAGCAAGAAATCCCAATTGAGGAGATTTGGACCGAGATGACTGTTAAGACCTGAAAAGTACCACTTTTCACCCCTTAACTTAACCTTTGATTAGACCCTTAGCCACCTAATAAGTTCTTGTTAAGTATTTTGTGTAGGTAATAATCAGCAGTGAAATAAGGCCAGGAATCCTGTTAAGGAGCCTGCTTTGGCACCGGATATCCCTCAGAAGAATGAACTCTGAATCCAGACCTGAAATGAGCCTCGCGCAGCTGACCCAAGCTTTAGAGGATTCAGGAGAAATATGCCTCTCATGATTCATTGAGCTTCCCAAGACTTCTGACAACCTCTCACGCATGAGTGGTGAAGAGCTTGAAACTCAAACTCAGCTCTCATGAAGCTCAAGAGTAGAACATGCAGTTCAGCAGACCTCTCTCTCAATCTCGTGATTCACTCGGGGAATGGTGAGGAGAGAACTTCAGAAGATTCCTCGCGCAGCTGTCGCGCAGTCACCGCGGGATGCAATTATCAGAAGAAGAATGCCTCGCGTAGTTCTCGCACCATTCAAGAAAGAAAACATCCTGGTGAAGGCAAAGCCAATCTCGCGAAGATCAAGTGAGACATAGAACCTCGTGCAGTTCAGAACTCAGTAGAGCCTCGCGAGGTAACTCGCAAAGTCTAGTAAAGAGAAGTGCTCGCGAAGTTCTCGCGCTGTTGAAATTCACTCTCGCAAAGATCAGCCGAGCAAAGACCGATCGACCTCGCGACTGCTTGAATTTCAACCCCGCGACACTTGAGACTGTGTTTTCTATTCAACCTCATGAAGCCCAATCCAGCGAGAGCGCAACTCTCTATCGCGCGAATGCTTGAAGCGCAAACCAAGGCAACCTCCTGATGGCTGAAGCTTCAGTGTCAAATCATCCTAGCGAAGAGCAAAGAGCTACCACGCGACAAGTCTGGGAAACTACAGCTACCTAGTGAAGCTCTTACCCTAAACTTCCATCTCTTCAATAGAGGACCTTCTGGGTATTTCCAGCGATTAGGGCACGCACTCCCATGCTTAAATCTCCGTGCATGCACCCCGAGGCATCCAAGGATCATTATCAGGCCACGTGGTATCGTTAAAATTAGGGTTTCCTAACCCTAATGCGCCGTCACCCCACTGCTATATAAATCCATACCTGAGCTTAGGTTTAGGCATCTAGGAACCCATCTCAAATCGTTTTTTCTTTTCTCTTTCTTTTTAGCAGTAAGTAATTTTTTTTTTCTTTCCTTCTCTCCATAGTCCAGCACTTGCTGGCTATGCCTTTGTATGTGCTTTTGAATTAGATCAATGGAAGTTCTTAATAGGATCTGTACTTTGTGGGATTGGTGTTTATGTGTGAGATGCTCTGTGCAAGGCTGCTGCCTTGTGATCCGCCATTGCTTTGGCTGTGTTTTAAAGCAATGGAGGACTGATTCTAAGGGCCATTCAGATCCAAGTGACCTGTGTGTCTGGGCTATCATGGTCCTACAGCCTTAGCCCCACCACATGACCCACTAGATCTGAAATTCCCATGGGAGCTTGAGCTGGTAGCCTTGTGAGCATGGTGGTAGCAGCGATAATCTTGTTTTGTTTTGGGCTCCGTGAGGAGGATAACCTCTGGGATAGTCTGTGACCATTTAAGTGGATAGATTATAGCCTTAGGGTGATTCTGATCCATCGATCCAAGATGGATCCTTCTTCTTTACACCTGAGCTTGTAGAAGCCTGGTGAGAGATTGTACAGAGGCAGACTCCCCTATATTTGTATAGATCCGCCATCAGATGTTGGATCTGATCTGGTTATAGAGATTGTAGGCCGGTGACTGGACCATTGTAGCCTCACTCAAGCAATGGACAACTAGATCGAAGGTTGTACTCAATCTCTTGCTGGTTCTATGTGTCTAGGCTATCATGGTCCTACAGCCTTAGCCCCACATATAGAACTTTAGAGGTTGAGGTTCCCTATGGATTCTTGAGCTGGTAACTTAGATGAAATAGTGCCTGCAATAATTTACTTGTTATGTTTTGACCCATCCCTGGATAGTGGCTCCCCTATGGGATAATCTGTGACCATTCAAGTGGACAGGTTATAGCCTTAAGGGTGGAATCATGGTAGAGTGATGGGTTGGATCCTTTCTCCTCATAGGTGATAATGTAGCCTCTGGACAGGATTTCTATAACATCAGATCTAAATCTGAGTTACAAAACTTCTCTGACCTTGGCTCAATAACGTACTTCTCACCCTTTTTATACTCATTTTCCACACTCCATCCATCCTCTCAACACTTTCTGTAGTTTAGATATTAAAATACTTAGAATAAGTGACCTTAAACTCCCCTCCTTCTAGGACTGCCAGATCTGTAAACAGATCTGGAGGGACTACTAGAGATGGCTCCCTTGGAGCTCTAGATCACCTTTCCCTGTGGGACAAACTCTTACTTATCAAAACTTGCTGCAAAGGACCCTATATCTTGCAGGTCTAGGACTTCTGAGTTGTGCTGGATTCACCCCCTGTTTTACTCTGTCTTTGATTTTTAAATAACTTTCACCACCAACCAATAATGAAAGCACACCAGAATTATTCAACAATGACCAGGGGGTTCAGCGGATCCGGATGGTACATTAGGAGGGTAGATTTACCCCACTACATGTGGATGCTTGATTCTATAATCAAGTGTAACCTCTACCCGATGCGCCATGATACAGAGAGGGTGGAGTTGGTCCAACAGGCCTTATATGTGGCATTTCACGGCCATTGGTTCGACGCCACCAGGATCATCTTAGAGAGGATGACCTATATAAAGGGCAAGATGATGAAGGGTCCTTTGAGACCAAAGGAGAAGATGCCATACACTCGCCTCATTTCGAGCATGCTGGAGTGCTATTCTGCCACCTCAGAGTATGCCATCTCACCTCAGGAGAACAAAGCTACGAACCACGTGAGGGACTACTCCATCGCTTCGTGGGGTCGTAGCTATAGGCTATTAAAGCGGGCCCTACCAATACAGGGGCCAGCACCACCACCACAGCATGATCCACCAACTGAGGGTGCACCGTCTCATGGCTCAGTTCCACCTGAGTAGCCGCCTTTGGTGCCACCTCATGCGCCGTCACCATCAGCAACTACCACACCTTCATCATCCTATTGCCGACGAGTAGCTCGTCCAGCGCCTACGATCGAGGATGTGTTGGCCCGGATGGAGGCCAACAACCAGTAAATGAACAAGCGCATGGACTTTTTGATGTACCACACCATGTGGTACATCTATCTTGACTATGCGGGGCGACCACTTTCCACTCGGGTGCGCGATCTTGCTTTGATACGGTTCAGTTCCAATGACACAGCCTTGGTCGGCGACACCAGACCAGCCAAGAGAGGGAGGCGTGGCGGGCGGCTGATCACTTTTTGACTTTTTGTATCGTAATTCAATGTTTGGATTATAATTACTGAGAAATGAAAAAATTGTAAACTTTTTGGGAAATGAATAGATGAAATAAAAATCAAATTTTTTTACATTCTCCCTCTTCGCTTGCACTTACGTTTACTTTCTTGCTTTACGTGTTGCACAATAATGAACTTTTCGTGAGCGGGTATCTAACCTCACTTGTATTTGTGGGGGGGGGGGCATTGACACACCTTTGAGTTCATTTTCGAGGATGAAAATTTCCAAGGTGGGGAGAATGTAATATCCCAAAAAATTGAGCGATGAACAGTGACCTCGGGATCCGTGCCCGATTGGTCGTAGGTTGACCAAGTGACGGTCAAACGGTAGACTTGAGAAGGAAAGTGTTATGTGATGTAGTATGACCCTAAGCATAGTGTATGATGTTAGTTAAGGGTCACATACACCTATCTCTAGTGTATATGCTTAACACCAAAGCTGAAGAGGGTTATAAGGGTTTTAATAACCTAAGAAAAGTTATTCTCTTGTTTGGTTGGTGAGAGAAGTTAAGAAGAGAGAGAAAGAGAGAGAGAGTAAAGGGGAGTTAATGGCAAGGAGAAGTTAATATGGCTTGATTGAAGGAAGGGTTTGAGCATTGAATGCCGGATCGACACGTGAAGGACCGTTGAAGCAAGAGCTAAAACCCTAGCCATTAAACCAACCAATCCATTCTTTAAGAGATTGATTTGAAGTGAGTTTTGTTAGATTTAAATGCATAAAGTTTTGATGATTAAATTCAGTCAAGTATAGTGAAAATGTTGAATTAAAGACATAGAAAAGAAAGAAAAATAGGAAGAAAAAGATTTGAAAGAACAGCTCGAAAAGGGGCTGAGTTCTGGGGAAAATCGATTAATCAATTTTGGTCTAGAAGTTGAAAAGGCATAAAAGCCCACGATCAATTAATCAATCTTAAAATTGATTAATCGATTTTGAATTCAATTAATCGATTTGGAAATTGATTAATCGACTAAGTACCTCCAATGGCTAGAGAAATAAGGCTTGGGGAAACCGATTAAATGATTTGAGAATCGATTAATCAATTTCGGATTTCGATTAATCAATTTGGGAATCGATTAATTGATTATGGACTTTCGATTAATCGATTTGGGATCGATTAATCAATTTTAGATTTCGATTAATCAATTTGAGAATCGATTAATCGATTTAGGATTTCGATTAATCGATTTTGGAGATTGATTAATCGATTTTGGCTGTTTTAGTTGGCTTCTTAATTGAATCATGAGGTTCATGGAGCGTCTTGGACTTTCTCTATTGCATCCTTATTGATGTTGTGCATATGTTATGATGTACCATAGGTGGTACGAGCTAAGGCAAGCATGAGGAGCCGTGTGGGACCTTGATGCTTGGACAGTCAAACACTTGAGGTAGGGAACACCTTGAATATGTACTTTGATTGCAAGAGCATGTATGTAGTGATATAGAAATAAAATGAATCATATAATCTCCATGTGTGAGTGTGTGATACACCAATGAAATGAAAATGCTTTAATCATATAATCCTCTCAGTATGTGTGTGTGTGTGTGACACCAAGTAAGCATATGAAAATGAGACATCCCCAAGGGATGAGAAAGTGATAAAGGCATCAGTGTGATGCGAGTAATTTAGACATCTCAGGGATGTAAGTGACATTATAAAGTAAGATTGAACAAAGACTGACAAGGCCTAATCGATATAAAGTAGCACATTTACACGGTGAATAACTATATGTAAAGCACATGATATTTTTGTTATTTAAGGTTTGAATAGAATACCCCACTGACGTGGTGGGATACCCACGACTGACTCGGTAGAATATTCTTGTCTGGTACGGCGGCCAATCCATACACTGGTACGGCGGTCAATCCGTACACCAGTAGCACATCCCAAGGATGTTGAGATGAGACTAGACCTTATCGCTTATGAGAAAGGGACCTGGATAGTATTTCAAGTGTGAAATATAGATAACGACTGTCTATTTAGACGACGATGGTGGGTATTCCATCGGGGCTCGATGCTATATTGCTCGGGGATTACTTAAGTTGAAGATTTAAGTTTCTTTGCACCGAATTAGTGTAATTCATGAACAGTTTGAGAATAAATGAAACATGTAAACCACCAGTAAACTTCAATGCATATTGTAATCATTTTAACTATTTTTTAGCAAGTTCATAAATATATCATGCTAAGAATATCATAGAATATATGTGAGGATTTGACTTATATGTTCATTGTGTTATTCCCTATTGAGCTAGGATGTAGCTCACCCTTTTAGACTATATGTCGCAGGTTCATTGCTTGCAGCTGCTGAGGTTTCGGGAGACGCGAATCTAGGTGATTCAGATTACATGCCCGGGAAAGAGTTAGAGCCTCCTCCCGAGGACTTCTTCTTGGAGACTTCGCTGAGTACTTTGATAAGAAGAGTTTTGAGAGCATTTTGTGCGGCTTGGTATGTCAAGCCTTTATTTTGAGAAATAATGTATTTAAATGATATAATTCTTTTTGGCGAACCATCTGAGGTGATCTGTTTATCACCAATGGTTCGGATCAGTTCTCTGTTCATGCGTCGGCATAAAAGTATAATTGTCTTTTGAGTTTATGCCTAGATTAGCATATTTATTACCGCATCGTGCAGTTATTTATCTTATCTTGTTTAGTTGTTGCTTGCTATACCAATGTTCTGCACAGATCTATGGGGCATGGTCTGGAGGATCATGCTGATGGCACGGGTTTTGGGGTGTCAAAATCCGAGCTGTCATAATTTTAATACACATAATAAGCCGATCACAGTGCACTTCAATGCATGAAAGAATCACCATAGTCAACGTGAAGACAGCGTGGGGGCCAAACCCTTTATGACAGGAATACGAACAGCCGCTATAATAAATTTAATGTCATTCCACCCCATCATTTATACACCACTTCTGTCGTACCCGCAAACTCAGTCACTAGTCATGGCAAGCAATCCCATCACACAAAAACAAATCGAACGCATCATATAAAGACAAGCCAGAAGGTAAAGCGATCCCTCAGATCGTTTGGACCAGATAATCTAGAACGAAATTAACCAGCTCTGACGACTGTTGGCTAGGAAGGAGGTGCTGGAGAGGGAGTGAGGGAATATCCTGAAGTCCGGGAGTCAACCTCTACACCTCCCCCATACCCGTCCCCTCCAGATTCACCGCCCTACACAGTTTCACCATCTCTCGTTATACCCCCTCCAAAACTCAAGTAGAGGACCCATCAGAAAAAGGTGGAGTCTCCGAGCTACTGCCTATATTTGTATAAGTTTTTGCTAGGATTGGTGCTACTGCCTATTTTTATATAGGTTCTTCCTAGGATTTCTCTTGGTTGTATATTTTAATTTAACTTCTTCGTTGTAACTCATTTTTTAGGTAATTATTTTTGAATGTAATATATATATATATATATATATATATATATATATATATATATTTCGATAACTCATTTTTTTCTTATTATTCTTACCAATCCCTTCATATGCACTGAGAACAAAGTTAGCCCAAAAGTTACAGAATTGAAATAGTCGCTGCAACAAATATGGATTGTAAATAGATTGGAACTACCACCCATTTTTTTTATTATTATTCTTACCAATCTCCAGCACCTCCTTCCTAACGCATCACTGCAATACCATCGATGCTTCCAGTACAAAGCACCGACACCACGATATAGTGCGTCCACCCTAGTTCTACGGAAGCGGTGGCGCTTTCAGTGAAAAGCAGTTGCGCTTCTTGTGGGTATTCGTGAGACAACGTGGTGCCCAATTAATATTCCCTATTAAATACGAGTAATATTCCCCATTGAGCGCATAGTTAATATTCCCCATTAAGCGCTAACTACCATTGGCGCTTACGTATGAAGTGCCGACGCCCGGAGAGGGAACCGCTGGCGCTTCTCTCATGGTTAATGGGTAGCGATGATGCTTTGTTGATGGGGTAACAGTGGTGGCTACAATAAATTTTGAGAACGAACCGCCATACGAGCGGCTGCTACAATTAACAACCGCTACAATAAATTTTGAGAAGACATTCTTTTGAACCCCTGCCCGATAAGTTGGCAGTGTACATTAATGAGTATGGCGGTTCATTCCATAAAGTTCATTGAATGAGGTTGCTCGATAAATTGGCACATAGTTAGTATCCCTTAGTAAGCGCTAAAGCTACCGCTGGCACTTCCTTCACAAAGCGCTGGCGCTTCTCTCATGGTCAATGGGGAGAGATGGCGCTTTGTTGAAGGGGCGGTAGCAGTAGCTACAATAAATTTTGAGAATGAACCACCATATAAGTAGTTGCTACAATTAACTTGGAATTCGCTACAATAAATTTTGAGAAGACATTCTTCTGAACCCCTACCCGATAAATTGGCGGTGCACATTAATGAGTATGGCGGTTCATTCAATAAATTTCATTGAATGAGGTTGCCCGATAAATTGGTGCACAGTTAATTGATCAGTAACCATTAAAGCTACCGTTGACGGCTCCTTCACAAAGCGTCGGCGCTTCTCTCATGGTCAATGGGTAGCGATGGCACTTTGTTGAAGGGGAGGCAGCGCCTCTACTGGAATACGAGTGGCTGCTACAATTAACTTGAAATTCAAACAGTCGCTACAAAAAATTTTGAGAAGACATTCTACTAAAATCCCAACCGTCAGGACTCCTTTGGGGCGGTACACATTAATGAGTACAACGGTTCATTCAATAAAGTCCATTGCATGCGGCTATTGTTAATTATTGATTTATGCCACTTTCCACCTCCCAACCTAGCCTTTGATAGATCTTTGAGTTGTGTAATAATTGCTTTTTAAGTGTGTTTTTATCGATAGCAATAAACTGCAGCTTAGAGCAGTAATCCAATCAACAAGAGCCAAGAAGAAAGAATTTAGAGGCAAGCTGTGGAACTGATGGAATTATAGAGAATGCACAATGGTGGTCCCCACCATGTGGGCCATTTAGCATGCCCTAAACCCCTAGAAGTCCAGCAATGAGAAGGAAAGTGGACCCAAGCACAGTAGAGTGCTGATACAGCAGATTATATAGAGCAGCTATTGAGAACATTATAGTTTAAACACTTCAGTCCTCAAGCAGCTTTAGCAGCACTGCACACTTAGAACTCCAAGTTCGAGCAGCTCTGCACCTTCAACACAGCAAGTTCGAGTAGCTTTGTGTTTTCAATAGTAACTTGTCGAGCAACTCAGACAAACCACCAGCCTCAGCATTTAAATTTTGAGCACTTTATAGCTACTACACCATCCACTCTAGTAGATCTATACCTGCCGAGCAGTGAAGGAAGCAGCTCGAGCACATCATGTGTGCAGCAAACCAGCAGCTCGTGCAGCTAAAGTAGAACACAACTTCAGTAATTGCATCTCGAGTGGTTCTTGGGCAGTTCAAGTAAACTACACACTCAAAACACTCTAGTCTCGAGTAGCTACGAAGCACACAGTAGCTTCAGCACTTAAATCTTCAATGGCTCAAGCAGTTTGCACCTTCAGAACCTCAATCTCGAGTGGATCTCGAGTACCTTTTAGATTACATCCAACCTATCTGTAGACACCCCTATTTTTCCTTCTCGGGATATATTTTTTTGTTCGATCAACCTTTGACCCTTTTAAACCCTGATATGGGAACCATGCACTGAAACAATAGTACATGACTGAACACAGGCTGAAATAATAGCTCTGTGGCTCAGATCCTAACATGGGGAGACTATATACTGAAACAATAGTATATAGTTAGAATACAAAATGAAACAATAGTCTTGCATTTCATTCTAGAGACCAGACCTAGACAACCCCGAATTAAGTGCCTAAAACCTCGCGCTTATTTCGATTGCACGCCACACCACAAATGCGCAATCAGTCCCCCTTTCAGACCAAACCTCCCTTCTCAGACCTATCCGAGACTCGATTACGCGCCTGAAATCAAATGCACGATCGGATTGAGTGACACAAAATAAGCGCGCAATTGGCCTATGCTCGACCTAGTCTCACTACCCTTAACCCTTAAGTTTCCTTGATTAAGCGCTTCTAAAGAACCGCTTAATTAGAATGCGCACCTCCCATCATATGCGCAATTAGCCCTAATTTTTTTAGGACTGGGAAACTCGCTGAGCAAGTCAGTCGGTCACTCACTAAGTCGGTGACCGACTCAAAGCGATTAAGCACTAGGAAACTGACACGTAATTCAATTAAACGCCCGAAACATGGCGCGTAATTGAAGAAAAACCTATAAAAGATTTTTTTCTTAATTTGCCCGGAGAGGCTGGCAATTTTTCGAGGGAGAATAGATTTTTTTGGGATTCCGAAACCAGAGAACTCCGAGGACAAACCCATAGAGCAACCTAGTCATGATTTCGAGATTCAAGCTTTGAATCTTCAAGATTTCTCTCCGCAGCCCCGACCCTTAGGTAATAATTTAATCTTTTAATTTGCAACCATAGCTTCTAATCTCTAGATCTAGGAATTCTATTATTTTTTATTTTCATACCATAGCCCTTTTCGGACTGAAATTCTATATATCTAGTTCTAGTTCTCTGTTTCTAGAACCAGTCCTTAATCTATCGGTTCGATATACCAGTTATAGACTTTAACTCAGTTCTAAAATCTTGATCTATAGTCCTATCATTAATTTCTGATTCTAATCCTTTGATTCAGAACCAGTACTTAATCATACGGCCTGATTTCCTAATTTCGAACCCGAATTCAGTCCTCAAAATTTAAATCCTAGCTTTAATTTCCTATTTTAATACTTTCAAAATTTCCAAATATTAATTCTAGTTTTATAATTCAAGTTTATAATTTAATTCATAATTAATATTCCAAAATAAACTCTGAAAAGCCCAAAATACTATGTTACGGTCCAAAAATTAATTTATCTTTAATTTCAGCCATCCGATTTGCTCAAAGGAGCTTACGGATGGTACTCGGGAACAAGGCCAATCCTCCTTAGCATAGTGGGCCCAAACCCCTTTTTTTAGGAATTTTAGAATTAATTAATTGCTTTAGTTTTATACTTTTAGCATGATTAATTAGTAGGTTTATTTTATTTCAGTATGCTTAATTAATTGTCTTAAATCTTAGTATGACTGATTAATCTCTTTAAATCTGAATTTAATTGATCAATTCCTTGCTTCAATTACAATTTAATAGAATTAATTTCGTTGCTTCAACTAAATTTTTTTAGCATAGTCAATTCATTGCTTTAATTAGAGATTTTTATAAAATTAGTTTATTTATTTTAATCAGATTCGATAAAAATTAGTTTATTCATCTTAATCAGATATTATTAGCATTAATTCCTTTGCTTAAATTAGAGTTTTGGTAAAATTAGTCTTTTATTTCAATTAGAATTCTAATAGGACTGTTATAATTGCTACAATTAGAATTTCAATAGAATTATTATACCTTATTCAATCAGAATTCTAGTACACTTGATATGCCTAAACAAATTAAAGTTTCACCATAACTATTATACATGCACTCCTTGTACCAATAGGAGGCTGAAACTAATTGGACTCCTAGTAGTATTGGGAAACTAATATTAATTAGACTTCTAATAGAACTGGGAAATCAACATTAACTGGACTCTTAACCGGACTGGAGAAAACCTATACAACTAAATTCATAACAGAATCAGGGAAGTCGAAGCTGACCAGAATTATAACTATAAAGGGAAATTAAAAGGAAATTAAACTATCTAATCCAAAGAAACAGAACACTGCTGACGTTCGCAGGCAGACGATTCAGTATAAAAGCAACCCACACCCGCTCTTAAGTGTGATCATTGATGTGTTGCAGCGTCGATAAATATCTGCAGCTGGCGATCACAATAAAGTAGGAATCCTCCCAAAAAACCCCTGTTATTTATTTTTTCACTTTAATTATTCTAAATGCCGCATCGCTAGAGTCCATCAGGACAGAATTGGAAGCCACTGATTCGAAGGGATCTGAGAGGAACCCAGAAAAAGTGCACACCAACACTATCGAGCAGTTAAAAGTATGTTGAAGTATAAACCACTCGAACAGCTGAAAGTATTACTGAAATATCATCCACTCGAGCAATTTATAGCTTCAGCACATTAGGCTTGAGTGGATCTCGAGCAATTCATTGCTAAAACACCAACCACTCGAGCAGTTTATAGCTTCAACACTCATCCACTCGAGCAGTTGTTCTTGTGAAGAAAACCAAGCTGTCAAACAATCTTGAAACCATCCTGTCGAGCTACATTACTGAAATATCATCCACTCGAGCTGCTGCTTCAACCTCACGAGCTAACGCCTGAAGCCCATTGATCCTGTCGAGTTGTGTATTGTTGAAGCTATTGAACCTCATGAGTTGAAGGGCTGAAGCATCCATCCTGTCGAGCTACCTTCAGGAGCTTTCTATCCTGTCGAGAACTACTCGAGTTTTATATTCTGAAGCTCCATCCATTCGAGGCACGAGTTCCAGCATTTCCATTCAAACTTCAAGGGTATTTTTGGGATTCCATGGCACCTAGGGCACATGTCCCAATGTGCTGAGTTGTTCCCCACATCCCAAGGCAGCGCTAGGCTAAGAATGAGCCACGACAGCAGCTCCCAAAGTTCTTATTTCTGATTGGCCAATGCAAAAAGGAGCTTTATAGATTGTATATATATAGCTATAATTTATTTTGTGAAAGGCAGCCAGGAATATTCTTAGTCTGTGCTCATTTTAAGATTAGGAATATTCTTAGCCCGTGCTCATTTTAGGAATATTTTTAGCATGTGTTCATTCTTAGCCTATGCTCATTTTAGGAACTTCCCAAGCACTGTTTTGACACTATTTTACTGTACTTTTGCCTGACGCATCTATTAGTTACGTTAGGCTTAGCTACAGTAACCCTAAAATTTTTGCTCAAATTTCATCTTTAGAGTTTGACTTCTTGACCATCTTGATGCCCTGAGTGTGTTTCATTTGTTCTGTTGCACCCTTCCTTATCCTATTTGCAACCCTCAAGTGATTTGAAACACTACCCTATCATCCACCATTAAAGCTACTTTCACACTTTTCTAAGCTTCAAAAATCCTAGGAAACCTTAGATGCTTGATTACCTAATTGGTAATCCAACTTAAGCCTCTAAACATCCTCCTAACCTCCCCTTTTCCTATAAATAGAGAGGTACCCCTCTCTTTGAAAAGGCTTGAAAATTTTCCTAAGAGAGAAAATTAAGAAAGAAACTCCCTCTCCCTTTGGTGCCTCCTTTTGCATACAAATTTGAGAATTCCCAAACCTTCTTTAGACCTTACCTTTCCTCAAAAACCCCCTAGTTTAGGTGAGAGCCATCCTCTAGCCTTCCTTCTCTACCTCTTAGCTATCAATCCCTAGGAGCTAGAACCCTTGTTCTAACCATACAAGCCATTGGAAGCTCACTGAAGCATGCCTACACAAGGATCCACAGTGGTTCAACAAGGGCCCGAGAGCTCTGGCTCTCCCCTCTACTCCTCTACCTTCTTTGTTCTTCCTCTATCCTCACATTTGTTCCATTACACCACCGAAATTTCGGTAGGAATGGAGGGGCACAAATAGGATTTTGGTGCCCTAGGGCAAGAGGAAGGACTCTTTTGCTTCTTTCATTTTATTTTTATTTTGGCCATAAGTAGAGACCGCATTAAGTAGGTTGATTGGGTGCCTAACACCTTCCTGATTGATAACCAAAGCCCCTACTGAAAATCTAGAAACATTTGAGATGGGAGAGCAACCTAGACCCCTTAGGGACCATTATGCACCAAGGAAATATTCATCCCCCTTATGCATTCAATTCTCTATAGCTGAGGGTAATTATGAGATTAAGCCTCAAACCATCCAAATGTTACCATCTTTTCATGGGTTAAGTAAAGAGGATCCTTACAAGCACATTGATGAGTTTTTATCCTTATGCACATTTAAAATTTCTGGCCTGGGAGATGAAGCCACAAAAATGAGGTTGTTTCCTTTTTCATTAAAGGATAAGGCTAGAACTTGGCTTAACATGTTCCCAGCAAACAGCATAAATTCTTGGAATGCCTTGCAATGTCAATTCTTAGTTAAATTTTTCCTAATTAGTAAAACCAGTTGATTGAGGAAGTGCATTATCTCTTTTGCTCAGTTCCCAACTGAGGACGTCCATGAAGCTTGGGATAGATTTAAAGAATTGTTGAGATAGTGCCCACACTACCAGATCCCCAAATGGCAGCTTGTGCAAAGCTTCTACCAGGGAATTGACTCTAAAAGTAGAGATATGGTGGATGCTTCATGTGGTGGCACTTACCTCAACAAAACTGATGAGGAAGCTTGGGATTTGTTTGATGTGATAAGTGAAAACTCTATACAGGAGGAGTCTCTGTCAAGAAATGACATTGAGCCAGCTGCTAAGGGTGCAAAAAAACCTACTTCCAAAAGAAAATTGTATGAATTAAATGTGTACAATGACCTAGAGAGGAAAGTGGACAATTTATCTAAAAGGTTTGATAAAGTGTTGAGCGTGTTGCAGCCCCACGTGGCTACACAGGTTGGAGAGGCATGTCTGATATGCCACTCACCTACACACTCCTTGTTAGATTGTCCTTCTACTGGACAGTATCTTGAATTAGTAAATGAGCATGCCAATGATGTCCAATCATTTGGACAGCAACTTGCTGGGTATCCTTGGAGGAACCACCCAAACATGAGGTGGAGACAAGATAATTTATCACAACCCCAGTAGGTGCAGACATTACCCTATAGACCTAACCAATCGTATTCTCAAGTTCATGCCTGTTGTGATTTTAAATGTGTTTTAAACTTGCAAGTGCACGAATCAAATTATAGTCAGTGGGTGCAGAGTACAAGATCGTTCCCATGAAGATTGATTAGAAAATTATAAAGAGAAAATAGTAATTAATTAAAAGAACTACCACAGATTTAGCGCAAGATTTAAACTAGCTTACGAATTTTTAAGAGTGTGAAAGAAATAAATAAATAACAATATACTAAAATTTAATGCAAGATATAAAGCGAGGTTTGGGATGCTAAATCCTCCCATCCATGGTCTAACATTTACCATTATAGATCTAACTGGTTGGAATTCAAGAGATGCAAGACACAAGATTGTTGTTCTTTCAAAACTGCAAAAGAAATTGGCAAAACATTCACCGTAAAAGAAACTTAGTTCTAATGACGATAAATAAATGTCACTGTCGAAATGAACAAAATATTCACCGTAAAAGAAATTTAATTCTAATGACGATAAATAAATGTTACAAACCAAATGAACAAAACAACATTTACCGTAAAAGAGGTTTCTAATGACGATGAATAAATGTCGCAAATATTAGCAATAAAGAATCCGGTGTAAATTTCAAATCACATATCCGCGTTTATGGGAAGAGCATGACTAAATCCCATACCTTAGAAATGGTGTTCGGTATTTACAGAGATCGGTAAGAATAAATAAGCGATAAAACCACAATGCATCAAACATTGAATTCCAACCACAGATCTATGATAAATAAATGAAACCTAGGATGGAATTCATTAGATCCCAATCCTCAAAGAAATTTAGCCACACATACTAGAAATGAATAACATAATTGAAAGACAAATTGAAATGAACATTAAAATATCGTAAAAGATGTTTTACAAAAATCCACAAAAGCTTTAATCCAACCGGTACAATCCTTCTTTGAGTGCAGAAATTAAACTAATTTAGGTTCTAGAACTAGGAAATGGAAGAATAGTACTTGAAAAATAAAAGGGAAAGCTGGAAGAAAGCTAGAAAAATTCTTAGAAAAATAAAAGCTAAAAATAATAAATCCTAAAATCAATTCTTCAGTTTGCTTAAATAGGGTCTCAGCTTCAAATTTGAAATTTAAAAATCAAATTTGAATTTTAAATTTCAAGGACCATTAACTCCTTTGCTACAATATTCCAACGTTCTTATGCTCTTTTATGCTTTCAAATGCATCCAATGGTAAAATATTCCTGAAATAATTAGAACTTCATAAATATGTCAGATTGCCCTCATCAGATGGCTAAATGTAGGCTTAAAGGGGTGAAATATGATCATATTTAACTACTCATCAATGCCCCAAGACAGCAATTCTCACATCAGCCCCCCAGTCAAGTCAGTTAGCTTTGCCCCCACCACATCCAAGAGCCCCCCCCTTTGAGGAGCAGGTTTTGTCTTCATTGCAAAACCTCAGCTCACTCTCACAGACTGTGAATTCCCACAGTCAAAGCATCAAAAACATAGTAGACCAGCTGAGTCATATTTCCAATGCTCTAACAAGAAGAGAAGAGGGCTGGCTCCCAAGCCAAACAGTGACAAACCCCAAGGGGCAATACATGATTGGTGAAGCTTCTTCAATCAATGAGGAAGCTATGGACATCAATGCCTTGAGGAATGGTAGGTTGGTGGAAAGCAAGAGGTTTTTTATATTAAAAAAAGTGCATAAGGAGAGAAGCTGAATAAAAGGGCTACTATTGAGCCCCAGCTGAAAAATAAATAAACACATAAAATAAAAATCAAAAATCAAAAAAATTAAAATATATTTTTTTTAGAATGAAGTGTCAGCAAATGAGTACCAGCAGTACCTCATCTGCCATTTCCTCAAACTTTTCAAAGTCCTTTTCCTTTTGACAAGGAAAATGCTAAATAGAGGAAATGAGAACTGTTTGACAGTTGCAGTCATTTGTAAGATGGTGATGCCTTGCCCAAACTGCTAGACTTGGGCTGAGGTATTTGAGGATATTGTAGAATTTTGGACCTATAGATGCCCCCACCCATGTGCTCCCTCAGCCCTTTATTAATTTTTCACCTGCTATGGAGCTGGAGCAGCTCCTTGCATCTCTCATGCAGCTGCAATTTGTGAGCTATAAGAACTCAAGTTTGATGCAAATGCAAAGGTATGGCTTTTCATTTTTATATTGCAGTTCTTTCCAGTTCAGCTGAGATCCAGATGGGATGACCAATTTACTATCATTCATGAACCCCCATCTAGGACTGTTGAGATCATGGTCCTTAATTTTGGGAAGGGTCATGAAGGTTAATGGTCATAGGCTCAAAAATCTGTGTTGAAAATGCTATGGAGCCTCTAAGACCATCCACTGTCAAGAACCTACCACCTGCTATGTGATCTCAATTATGTATCATATGTAACATATCTATCAAGATGTTTTAAATTTGTGTGAATATTGTGTTTATATGGGCTAATGTGATGAATCTTGATTAAAATGTGTGGATAATTGTTGATGTACTGTGGTGAGATGAATAGATCTATTAAGCATAGGACTTAGTGAGTTGTATTCCATCTCTGTGCTAATCCTTCAAACTCCATCACCTCAAACCTGGCATCCAATATCTTTGCTAGTAATTTAGATTCATACTTAGACCATTATTAGGAATGTATGTTTAGGATTGACTGTTCTAGGAGTGTTAGTATATTTCCTGCTTTTAGTATAACTGTTGTTTTTATTTTAATTACTGTTTTAAGTAGGTGTAAATGTTTTATTTTTATTTTTTGGGTTAGAAGTTTGTGTAAGTTTTGCGTGTTCTCAGTTGTCAGTTTATATAACATTTTCTCTCCCTTAGTATAATTTTTCTCTTTAATTTCTGCAGTCTTGTGTTAGTGTAATTTTCTGTTTGATATAATTTTCTCCTGTAATTTATTTTCTTTTTCACACCCTGTTGCCCCTATACAATTGTCTTGAAATATTGAGGGCAATGTTTATCTTAGGTTTGGGGGTATGGCACAGTAGTAGGCCAATAAAATAGTTAATTTTAGTGCAGCAGTGTTAGGTAAATTGAGATAAATAAAGTCAATTCTCACCTAATCATGTTAGAAAGAGGAAATCAAAACTTTTGCAGACATTTTAAAACTGAAAATCTTTGAAAATTTAGCACTTCCATGAAGCTAACATCAAGAAAAAAAAAATTCAAAATTAATACTTAGCGAACCAGAAAGGAGAGAGAAAGGTGAGGATACGTCCCATGAGTTAAATTGAAGACCATACCCAGTGAGATTTGGGCCTATCAAATTTCTTTTGAAGAGTGTCTTTGGCAAATTTTCTGCTCTAAGGAATGAATGATTCAATACCTTTTCACTAGAAGATTAGGCCCCCTAAATTGAAATTGTTTGACAACACTCATGACACCAAGGAGGTGATTTATGTCCTTCATTTGGACAGTTTGAGCCTAAAAATTCCTACCTTTTGAAACTGCCCTTTGTATAAACTCTTTGAGCCTTTAACTCTATTTTTCTTTGACAAACACCAAAGTACTTGAACCTAAACCTCATGACCTGATTCAGCCTTATCCTCACTCTAAGATTTTAGAAGGTAAAGGAGAAGATGTTGAAGATAGGTGGACTGTGTTCAACATTTGATAGAATGAGAAGAAAAGAATACTATAAACAACAGTGTATCAGTTGTATATAGTGGCAACCCATTATAATAAAGTAAAATAAATAAATAAAGAAAAAGAAGATAAGTCAAGAGAAGTACTACATCTGAAAAAGTAAAAAGAAGAGACAAAGTTGGCCACTTCAAATCTGAAAAACACACATGAAGATGAAGCTGTGATGAAATGAAGAAGGTGAAGTCATGGACCACCTCCTCCCCTTGCTGATTTCTCATTTTTGAATTCATTTTACACCTTTTATTCTATTTAAACCTCAACCATAAGCCACATTACAATCCATCTAAAAGACCTTATTGATCTAAAGTGAAATAAGTTCTCATGTGGAGAAAAGGAGATGTCTAATCTATAGTGAAAAGTACATGAGGAGGTCAGAAATTAGAAGTTATTCCTATGCTCATGCTTACAGCCCTATTTGAGGTCTACAACTGATCTTGAGCTGATAAGAATGTGAACACCTTGGATTTTCATTGTGAGAGACAGCCCTGGTGAGGATTGGGTCTGAAATTTAAATTTATTGGGCAATGTTCAAACCTGATTTTTGAATTAATGGCAAGCTTAGTACTGATTTTCACACACTTTATATTCTTGATGTAAATTGATTGGTGGTAATGCAAATACATGCTTATTTGGGTTTTAAATTGCTTGCATTACTATTTTAAACTCCCTGATTTTTAAAGAATAGGTGTGGAATGAAGTTTTATTTATTAAAAATCTTTTTTACCACTATTTGTACTATACTTAACTGTTTTAATTGGAAAGTTTGTGGGTATCTTCACTGACAATCTGTTTTGCCACTGTTTGCACATTAATGAGTATGGCAGTTCATTCAATAAAGTCCATTGAATGAGGTTGCCTGATAAATTGGCGCACAATTAATATCACTCAGTAAGCATTAAAGCTATCGTTGATGCTTCCTTCACAAAGTGTTGGCGCTTCTCTCATGGTCAATGGGTAGCGATGGCGCTTTGTTAAAGGGGCAGTAGCGTCTCTACTGAAATACGAGTGGCCACTACAATTAACTTGAAATTCAAACAGTCGCTATAAAAAATTTTGAGAAGATATTCTTCTGAAAGCCTAGCCGTCAGGACTCCTTTGGGCGGTACACATTAATGACTACAACAGTTCATTCAATAAAGTCCATTGAATGCGGTTACCCGATAAACTACTATTTAAAGGCCATCATGGCTCTCAGTTGGTTTAACTTCTGCAATTCATCCCATTCTTCTGAGAAAATACTGAAATGCGACGAGACGGTTTGAGGAGGAGCCACCAGCTAGTGCGACAGCATTTCATCCGTTCCTACGATGGTTCAGTTATCGACATCTCGGACTACAATGAGCAGGTCGTCTTCCCTGACCATGACGAAACCCCACCCCACCCCCTTGCCAGAGTGCCGGCGGTGGAAATCCCCCCCCCCCCACTGCAAGAAGATGCCCTTCCTCTCCCGACTCCAAAGCTGGTGCTTCTTCCCTCGACCCCAAAGCCAGTGCTTCTCCTCCCGCCTCCAGACTACTTCTTCCTCATCCACCCGCGACCCATCCCCCGCCACCACCTTCAACATTTCCATAAAATGTTGCATTCTTCCCCAACCAACCACCGCCATCACCATATCCACTCATCCACCATATCCCCTCTCCCTTCCCCTTGCTCCACCTCCTTTCATTCTCTTTCCTTCTTCTGCCTCGACCTTAGCCTCCTCATCTCCACTGTCTCGGTGTATCTTTTGTGGAAATTTCTCAATAGTGTAATCCTTACTCCTATGAATCCTTGCGATGACCTCATCAAGGGCTGAATCAGGGTCCTCTAGATCGTCCAATGCATCAAAATTATGTTCAATGTTATCAGACCCATTTATGATAAATAAAGATAGTATAAAGAAAGACAATGTAAAAAAAGATGATGTAAAGAAATAGGTTTGATTTATGAATGAAATTTTTTGCATAATTAGTAAATTCTTTTTACTTGATAAATAGTTCTGAGTAATAAAAACGAAAATCCATGAGTATATGAAAATGTCAATCCACAAGAGTGCGTTCACAAAAAATTAATATAGCCAATGGTTCCAGGTTGAAACGCATGCGCTTCATACACGTAGCGGCTTCACTTCACGAGAAAGCATTGTCACTCCAAAACCGAAGCATCCTCGCCTCGACATAAAAGAGTAGCCACGGTCAACCTAGAGGATTCAAAATGAAGAACCGATGGAAGCGAAGTCGCTTCCTAAGCGCGGTGTCAGTGCGTAGCATATGTGGTGTCATCTCTATGAAGCTATAAATTCCAGTGGGAACTTGTCAAAAAGAAAAAGAATCAAAAAATATTTTAACGCATGAAAACGTAGTCTATCAACTCACTTTCATAAAACTGAATCGGTGACTCTGGGAAACTGCACTTTCCAAGTCAATCTAGAGGAATGCAAATACACCTATGATCTAATAGGAGCACAGGATTCTTTAAAGAAGTGCCCACTCTTCAATAACCAAGCGTCATCACTTCCTACACTAAGCGTCGTCGCTTCTCGTATGAGGCGTCGTCACTTAGGAATGATAGTCATGAAATATTCAAATCAATCCTTCAATCGAGAATGAACGCATAAAAAAAATAAATTTAACACATGAAAGGATTACCATAGACTATACACATGATTCAAAATATAGCTCTAGTCAGATTAGCGCAGAGGCTATGTAAAGAAGCGTCAGTGCATCGAAAAATAAGCGCCAACGCGTAAAAGACAATGCGACATGCCCACGCTTTCAAAATGAAGCGACCACGCTTTGAATGCGAAGTGCATGCACTTCCTACGTGAAGCGACTGCGCTTTTCATAAAACTGAATTAGTGTGACTCTGATATCGCACTTTCCATCATCCCCTGTTCTGTTTGACTCTGTCCAGCGCTAGGAACCATCATCTTGACCCTCTTTAGCGGGCAAGTTATAATTTTATGACCCAACTCACCACAGCCCTTATAATGGCGTCTCTTCTTTTTTAATTATTCAAAACCAACCTCCATTCTAGACTTCATTCTATCGCTGTTGCTTGGCCTACCTTTGGTGGCACATCATATTGGATCTCGCACTGTAATGTCAGCATACTCTTGCAATGAAATTCCTTGGCTAGCCTGGGAGGAGCCGCCCGGAGAGGATGCGATGCTAGTGCGTCTTTCATTATCCTCTTTCATTCTAATGGCCTCTATACCTTCTAATAGTTACACCATCCCTTCCAATGTGTAATCCACCAAACGATTTGATATTATCCCCAACTAACTTAACTTCAATCTGACTTCTGTCACGTTCCATATTTTCATCATAAAGATAAAATTTGAATCTTCTTTCTCACTGACCCACAGACATATAGTACCGTATCTAGCAGCTTCCGTCCATCGAGGTAGAATATACTTAGAAAGAATTTGGTCTACCTCTTCCTTGAAGTAAACATGGAAGATGTCAGAACCAACAAACTCTCTGTCTAGAAGTGCTTGCAACACAAGTGGCAGTAGCATCTCCATGTTTGAAATGAACTTTGAATGTTGTTGGAGAATTTTAGGTGTTGATTATTATGAATTAAAAGAAAGAAAATAAAATCAAAGTAAAACAGAGGATGGATTCAGCACATCTAAAATATCCTAGACCTGCAAGATACAGGGTCCTTTGTAGCAAATTTTAATAAGTAAGAGTTTGTCCCACAGGGAGTAGTGATCTAAACCTAGAAGGTGTATAGTAGACCTCCAGATCTGGCTACAGATCTGGCAATTCTAAGAAGAAAGAGAGCTTTTCAGGTGTCACTAGATCTAATTTATAAAACTGAAATATAAAACTAAATCTAAAAGATTGAAGAAGATGGATGGTAAAATAAAATATAAAATGGGGAGAAATAGACAGCTAGGGCCTAGTTTTTATTACAAAATAGATCAAGGGCTGGGGATTTGCAGTAATCCTTTATTTGGCTACAAGCACAAATGCAAGGTATAAGAATCTGATTTAGATCGGTGGTTTGGATTGATCTTAAGGCTATGATCTGTCCACTTAAATAGTCACAGATCATCCAATAGATTTCCTCCATTCCGATGGCTTCAATCAGAACAAGATAATCACTACAGATGTTGTGGATGTAAGGCCACAGGCACAGGCACCCACAGGCATATCAAACTCAGGGAAATCAGATGGTCATCAAGAGGTCTACCGAAAAAGGGCCTGGGCTTGTGCCGAGTGTAAAAATCCGGTCGAGAATCTAATGGGACCACAAGATCTTTTGATTTAATTAAGCTTTAAAATCAACAATTTATTTCTTTAATAAAAAACAACTTATAATAACATTATTCCCGAATCTGTAGTCTGTGAATCGATCCACATTTCTTCATGCCAAAATTACAATTACAAACCAGATCTGAGCTGCTACCTAGATCTAATCCAACAGGTTGGATTAAAGAGAGAAGGGGGAAGAAATAAGGGAAAAATAAAACTTAAAACTAAACCTAAATGAGCTAAGGAGAACTTAGGCTATTCCTTTGTTCCTACTTTCCTTGCTGAAGAAAAATAGCAAAATAGATGGGTATTTATAGGTATGCAGTGATCCATGTGCTTTGAGTTGTAGCCAATCAGAAGAGAGGAGCTTGATCCAAGTGAAGTGCATTTCAACCAACCAGAGAGCAGCAATTTAATTTTGTTATGCACAGTTGAGGTGTCTTCATTTTGGCCAAGGAAAATCACATGTGGACTGTTGTCCCATGTGCAGAAATTTGTGCCCAGCTGATGTGTCTTAGAGTTCTTGAAAATGCCCTTGCCGGCCATTTATATTTTCTGCTACAGCCCTTATATAATTGCTGGAAATTACTTTGGAACCAGGCTACAGCAATTACCAACACGACCCTTATCATTTAGAAATGTTGGCTGCTGAAAATAGCCTCAACAGTTTAATCCAAATCTGCAGCTCAGCAAATCTTTCATCGCATTTATTGGCTGAGCTTGGTACCAAAAATAACCCCCAAACAGCTCTTTGACAGATAGTTCCCTAGCCTTGATAGTTTCAGATGCAAACATAGGAGGAGTGGCTTTGAAGACTGCAATAACTTATAGGAGTTTAAGCTGCTCGAGATGAACCATTAAATCTGCAGTTTGGCTCCTTTCGACAGGTTTGTATATACTGCTATACCAACCATTTGACAAGTTGGTGTACTCAACCTCCAATCATTTGACAAAGCTGCATCCATTCGATAGGTTCCCTTGTTATTGTAATTGAGTTGGAGTTCGATAAGATGAAACTTGCAGTCCAAGGAACCCTTCGATAGGTTGAAACTCCCAACTTTAGCTCAACAGGATTGTGGCTTCAGCAGATGCATTCGATAGGTGCAAGCTGGCGGGAGAAGGACTGCTCGATAGGATCAGCTAGAAGCTTCATAGAAGAGTTCGACGGGTTCAACATTTTGCAAGAAGAATCATTCGACAGGTTGCAGCTCCAACCTTGAACCAATCGACAGGTTTAATACATGAAGTGCTCGATAGGTCCATCTGCACAAGTCAATAGGTTCATGGATTGAACCATTCGATAGGTTCTATTACTGCTGCAATTATGTAGCTTCAACATTTGATAGGTTGGCTGTAGCTTTAGATCTTGCAACTTCAGCAGTCCCTTTGTAGGATGGCTGCTACAATTTGACATATTTATTCCAGCAGCTTGCTGGAATTTGCAGCATTCGATAGAATGTTGCTGCAGCCAATACACCATTCAATAGGCTCAGCTTATAACAGCAGCTTTGGTGGTTTGTTTGACAAGTGTAAGCTTTAGATCTGCAGCACTGTTCAAGCTTTACTCTTCAGCACCACTCTTACGGTTTGCTGCCATTAAGTGCAGCTATAGAAGATGAAGATGAAGCTGCAGTAGTGTGCATATGCTGGGGCTACAAAGCTGGAGTTCTGACTGTGCTTGAGCTTGAACTGCTGAAGTTACATTGCTGCTATATCTGGCTGCTCAAGTCCACATTGCTGAAGCTGTTAATAAGCAACTGGCTATAGTGTGCATGTCAGCAGTTTGAGAGCCAACCAGCAGCTATCTTTCAAGCCCTAGGCCTCACTTCTCTCAGATACAAAAAATGATCCTCAATCCTTCTTATTTACATGGAAAAACTGCATTATATTATATTTCATCCCTAACTGCAAAAACATACTTAAAAAATAATTAGTAAACACTCTAGGTACTAGCAAAAGCCAGGTTTAAAGGTGTAGAAAGTGGCATTTTTCACTACTTAACAAATGTTCGACCGCTATCCTTCTTGCCATCACCAACACTTCTACGCACTTGGTATACAATAATCGTCCCGGCTTCCTCTTCAACCACCTTCTGGGACTTAAAAGAGGTAAACTGTGACAGCCCAGGTTTTTCTTACCATAAAAACTCGCGCCGTCGGATCGCACACATGATCCGAGTTATAGTGACGTTATGGTATCCGTTGTACAACATCACTTCCCGACCGCTCAATCTTCCCATCATCAATCAACAGGAAGGACCGAGCAATCACATGATGGTAAGCACACAAGAATGAAAGTAAAAGATACATACAGCAGAAGCATAATATAGAACTATATTAGATAAAAAGGGCAGCACAATCATAATTCTAGTTATCATCTATACAAAAGACCAAAACAACTATTATCCACCGATGAAGGCCGACCTCCATCTAAACAGTGGACCCAAAATATTTAGTATTTAATTATAACTTTCAAGTTCATTTATGGTTTCTCTCTTTCCCAAAAACCCCAAAGTACAAGCACCCCAGCACTAAGGAAAGTGCTCCTCAGGTAGGTCCTCTTCCTCTCCTACAGGATTGTAATTTGGGTCTTCTTCTTGCTCCAAATCTCATTCAATCCTACCTCTTACAGTTGTGACGTATAGTTGAGAGTGAGCTTCATCCAAGCTCAATATAGAAAAATACAGTGCTAAGTATACTTTAACATATCCAATTCAAGGTCTCGATGCATAAGTAAAAATGATTGAAATTCACACTTATATATTCATATATCGAATGCGAGCTCTAAAACATAATTTTCACGCCTTAATGAGTCAAATCATGCCAAAGAATAATTTATGCTAAAACAAAGCATAGAGATATTTCAAGCTCGTGTACAAGTCGAACAAGTAAGCGGAGATGAGTCATGAACACATATAGGAGGGACAATATTGGAATCAAGATAGATCACACATCAAGAAGCAAGACGTATCATATCACATGACAGTAGAATAAATATCCTGAATTAGGGAACTGAGCAGTCTGTATTAGGAACACAGGGTCGTGACCCCGGGGACTCCATCCCTCTCATGGAGACTCCACTCCCCTTACCTCTAGTACCCTCAAAATGATTCACATTGAAATACATCTCGTATTAGAAAACTGAGCAGTCCGTATTAGGAGCACAATGTCATGACCCCGGGGACTCCACCCCTATCATGGAGACTCTACTCCTCATTAAACGTGATCACATAAAGCATAGACACATAGCAAGTACACATTGACACATATCAAGAACGGGTACGTGGAAAGGCAAGACAATGTGAGGTAAAATGCACGATCATAAATCATTTAAAACATGTATGCGGAAATTAAATCATAGTATTCGAGAATTTCAATTACATGTGCATATATATATACATTAATTGCTAAAAAATATCATTCATTGGATAATTACATCATACAATGTGAATTCGAGAGACATATATAAGTGGCAAGGTATTTTCCCTACTTGTATTCGCGTTGATACACACGTGCAAAACTCACGATCCAACAAGTCCAAAGCCTTGGTCCACGATCAATTTTTCCTAAACCACGATGCCCACAACATGTCTTAGTCCCAAATCACTCATGGCATTCACACACATATCACTCCCAAGCGTGCTAGTCAATTCCCAAGTACATATAGAAAGGTTAATGAAACAAAGATTCACGCTCGAGCGGTTAAGTTCACGCTCGAGCGTACATCTAGGGATTCCTAGGCTTCACACTCGAGCAGTTTTATCCCAAGTGAAATAAGCCTGCAAATCACGCTTGAGCATAGGCTTCAGAAGATATCCCGCTCGAGCGACTCCATTCACGATCGAGCATACATCCAGTACAAATCCCCAGTTCCGCTCAAGCGGTTTTGACCCGAGCAAAATGGACTTAAGATTCCCGCTTGAGCGTATGCTTCAAAACATTCCCCGCTCGAGCGGTAAAATTCACTCTCAAGCGTGTTTTCAGTACAAGGCCTCAGATTCTACTCAAGCAGTTTTGACCCGAGCCAAAATAGCCTAGAGTTCCCGCTCGAGCATAGGCTTCAGGTGATGATTCCGCTCGAGTGGGGCAATTCACAATCGAGCGTACCATACAGGGTTGCTGCCTTAAACAACATATATTCTGAACTCGAGCCAGCCCTTATGGCTTCCCGAGATGGTCTAACAACACATCTAACAAGCATAAAAAGAGCAATCGCTCAACTACATGACATTTATTAGAATACACCCAACAATAAGATCCAAACATGATTTTCTACTCGCCATTATCCCCAAATTATGGAGCTCATGCAAGGGTTTCAACGGTTAACCCCGAAGCGTCTCTTTTCGAACTTCGGTTGCGTTCGATCCTTGAAATCCTTACATGTGGCCTCGAGCATCGCTACCTAGCAGGATATTTGGGCTCTACGTTGTGACGTACACAAAATGAGGGTTACCTCTATAAGCTTTCCTCGCATGCAATGCTCGACGACACCAGGGCGTTGGATCAATGGTTTCAGTATGCCAATTTCACGACTCCTTCTCGTTGGAATGCGCGATTTATAGGGTTGTGGTGCTCCTAGTTATAGGGTTTGATTTTGATGTGAAGTGGAGGGGCTTTCAGAATGGATCGGAGCTTAGCTGCAATGCTTGAACCAAAAATGGAGAAGGGAATGGCTCTCCTTTCTTCACTTCGTTCTCTCCTCTCCTCACACAGCTGACTAAACCAATGCAAATAATCATTTGCATGGTTACGTGCATGCATTTAAAATAGGGTGACACAGATCTGGTGCTTGGATTATACATCCCCACTCAGGATATGCAATCCATCCATCGGTTCTCCACTCATGGGTCGCAGATGGGCCTCAATCCATCCAATCCTTATATAGGCAATAGGGTCCTGTTGGTCCTCCCGAGAAAATCAATGGCATGTGACTCCTTACAATATTAGAGATGGCCCACAAGGGTTTAGCTCCTGCAATGGCCCCAAATGGCTAGCTCTAAGAAAGGTCCATGGCCTAAGTCCAAATAGGCCCTCCATCCAAGTTGGTTTCCCTATGGGTCTCAAGTGGCTGGTGATCTCATGGATCATTTTCGTCACAAAGTTCTAATGGTCTGTGACACATCGTCAATTTGGACCTCACACGTGTGACAGTACGGGGTGTCACACAAACTTTCAAAACTCAAAGTGAAATCTATCGAACATGATTCTCGTATACACAGTGGCAACATGTCTCTCGTTTAAATTTTTGAACAAGAGCTTCGATGTAGTAGACATTGAGATGAGATCCTCCCTATTTTCTTTATCATGATGAGAATGGACGGCAAGATCGTATTACTTGATAAATTTCGTCAAACTCGTCTAGGCATTGACATAGGTATCGAAGAAAGAATTTATGCTTTTTTCATGTTGCGTAGTGGTCATGCCGGTCTAAAATGTATCACTTAAGTAGCATGAAATCAATTTCCTTCTAAGAGCGCACATTTGTTTCAACCAAGCATTATCTTTCAATTGAAACTCCTTGATGAGTTTTGCCCATCTCCTTTCGAAATCATCAACCGTTTGACTAAACTTGAACTGATTATACCTTCTCTCAAAATTATTAAACTTTACCTTCAGTTGATAGAAATGGTTTAATTCATTCCTCCTTATGTGTCATATGTAGAGGCGATGCGTGGTCCCCGAAAGAACTTCGGAGATGGCCTTGCTCATCTTATTGTATTGATCGGTGATGATTGTATTAGGTTTCTTATCACCCATGCACTTCAGCCACGTGTTAAACAATCAAATGAATGTCTCCTCCTTCTCATCCACGAGCAACGCACATCCAAAAAGCATCATTTGCCAATGATGGTTGACCCTGTGAATGGGGCGAGAGGTAGCAGCAATTTGTTTATTTTTTAAGTGATGTTGAATACAATCACATAATCGAAATGTTGATACTCCATCCGTGACCTGTGATCAATCTAAAATATAGTACACAAACGATATTCTTCGTCTAGTTCGGCTTCAAAGAAGAAATCATCTTCTTTATACTGCCTATCAATGAAGATCTTCATCATGGTCATGCACATTGGATGATGTTACTCCCCTTTCTTATCTTTTTTGGTAATCTCGAGTTTGTTGAGGGCTTACTGTCACACTAGCCTCTCCATCCAAACTCGACAAAATAGTAGAAATCTTCGAAGGAGGAATTATGCTATCAAATGCTCCTATCAATTATTTACTTGCCCCGGTCATCTTATTATGTGATCGTAGTTCCTTCACCTTCGAAGGTGTATATAACTAATGATTATGCGGCTCTCTAAATTTCATTACCTCTCACAACTTATGGTCATCGATCCTAAGCTTCAACCTTGTCTCACATCTGCATCTGTTATCTCTTGAACACTTTACATCGGTGTATATTTTGTGTTTGTCAGGCTACTTGAATCCTTCAAATGGACATACATATTTTCTCTTTATAATCTCTCCCATTGTGGATTTATAGGTGTTGCTTTTCCTAATGCTGAAACCAACTTTCTTCGGGTATAAATTATAAATGTTATATGCCTCGTCTTCATATTAGAATTCCAAGCTGATAAGTGGCTTCCATTCCTCGTTAGTATTCTTGGCGCCTCTACAAGAATCCAACATTTCAATATCCCTATCACCACCAAGTGATACTCCTTCTAAAGAAACTATCTTAGGGGTGAGATTTAAATCAACACCACCTACATTTAATCCTCCAATCGAGTCTATTACAGCCCCTGCATTAGACGAAAAAATCAATCAATAGCAGGCTAATAAGGAAACTGATTCACAACGACACAATGACGCGGCAATAAAGAGCGTCATTGCATCAAGTTAGAAGCAATGACACTTTTAACTCGTCGTGCCATCGCTTTGTATCGCTTCAAGTTAGAAGCGATAGCGCTTCTAACTCGTTGCGCAGTCGCTTCGTATCGCTTCACATATGAAGCGTCTGCTTCTACGTCAAGTATAATTTACATATTTTCGAATGATTATAATTTTATGATCACCCTGTAAAGAGATCTTCATCAGCTAAGAGCAGATGAGGATACCGCTTCACATACGAAGCGACGGCGCGGATCATACGATGCATCGTCGACCTAGCGCAGAAGTGACGGCGCATCTATGACCGGCACTAACTCTTCACAGAAAAAGTGTTTGCCTCGATTATAACATATATATTTGCGCTTCTTATAATTTTTTGACACGTAACCTATAAACCCCATACACATAAACAAACTGCAAAGCGTTAAACTTACCTCAAATGTCACTCTTACGAGCTTCTACCCAGTCAAAATACCAGAGAGAAAGAGAAAGTTGTCTCAGGGATCAGGCTTTTCCACATAGAGCACTTCTATCCAGTCAGAGCTCCAGAGAGAGGCACCCCTTTGGACAGCGCCCAACTTTTCCACGACAAAGCTTGTAGAGAGGCGCAAGCGAGAGAAGAAATGAAATGAGAGAGAGTGTGAGATAGAGAAGGAACTTGTAGCATTTTTTGAATTTGTTTACACTATATGAAAATGAAGAATAAACAACACCAGTTGCTTAATCATAACCACGATTTTTTACCGTTGTAAATAAATTAACTAAAGCAATGGCCTAAGCATTTTTTGAATTTGTTTACACTATGTGAAAATGAAGAATAAACAACACCAGTTGCTTAATCATAACCACGATTTTTTACCATTGTAAATAAATTAACTAAAGCAATGGCCTAATTCTGATGTGTATCCAATACAACGGCCCACTTAAATGAGGTTTTTGCATGCAAACGGGATCAAACCTATGACCAAGGTTTCTAAATGATATTTGGGTGCCCAAATATCAATTTTCTAAACATAACTGCCGCGGGATCCCTTTCTTCTTCCCACCAAAAACCCTCTCTTTGTTTAATCGTCTTCTTCTTCGTTCCCTGTTCTTCTTCCCATCAGAAACCCCCTCTTCGTCTGATGGTCTTCTTCTTCATTCCCTCCCTCTCTTCCTTTGATCGTCTTCTTCTTCATGCATCTTCATTTGCGTGAAACCCTAATGCATCTTCTTTGTCTTCTTCATGCTCGTCATTTGATCGCAGCCATGGCATAACTTTTAATCTCCGCCCAACAAGGCATCGAAACCCACCACCAAAGGCAATCGAAATAACCCCAAAAAGGCGTAGGAGGAGCCCAAGAACGTCGGCGGAGCTCAGTCAACCATCGTGGTTGAAGGCTAGTGAGCATACAAATTCGAGAATATGTTCATGGATTTTATTTTATTTCCCCTGTTTTAGGGGTTTTTTTAGGTTCTCTCGTTGTTATATCATATTTCTCTTCAGAAATTCTATATATGTTTCTACGATTTGATTGAGATTTGGGGCGATCATCATAGGTTTTCTCTTCTCTCTTCATTGTCTGAAATCCCATTTTCCTGCTCACTGTTTTATGTACAATTTTTTATCTTAGATTTGTGAGGGTATGAATTAGTTTTGGCACAGAATTTCTATATAATAAATATCATATGATTTGTATAAGGTTTTATGGAGTTTCGAAAGGTTTTTTTACAACCCTCATTTTTAGGTATGTTTTCAATTTTCGAGGCATCAGTTCTTTGTGCAACTTCGAGGGTTAATGTTTTCTATAGAGGAGGGATCGATTTTCACTTATAATCGTGAAGAAACTAGTCTTGTTTTATTTCATGAAGATACTTCTAATCACGAAGAATCTTATCTCAATAAAGAAGTTTTCTTGGCATATATATAATTTCAAGCATATAATTTTGCTAACCTAATGATGTTTGGGTATTTAGCCAAGTGTTGATTTTGCTTACCTTGTAATAATTAAAGGATTAAAAATAGCAAATTTAAAGGACAAATCACAGAGAAATGGGATCAAGGTAAGCAATCAGTCCTGCAAGAATCAGGGTTGTTGCAGCAAGATTTAATAGGTAAGTAAGGGTATGTCCACAGGGAAATGTGCTTTAAAATGGGGTATATCTCCAGATCTATGACAGATCTGGCACTCTATCTTAATTTAAACTAAATCAAGAAAGGAAAGAGGAGAGGTTTTTGAGGGTTGTCACTTTACTAAAACTATAGAAAATTAAAGATAAAAGCAAATGATCCAGAACTGATTCAAACACATATTTAAGGAAATGGAGAAAAAGATTAAAATCAAAAGAGGGAGAATGGAAGCTAGGGGTTTTGGTCTTTTACTGAAAATTGGTTAGATCAAAGGCAGGGCAGGGAACTGATTTGCAACAATCCTTCATCTGGCTACAAGCTCAGATGTAAGGTATAAGAATCTAACCTAGATCAGAAAATTGGAGTGACCCTAAGGCTATAATCTGTCCACTTGAATGGTCACAAATCATCCCAGAGATTCCTCTAATTCAAGGGTCTTAATTAGAACAATTAAACTATTGCAGATGTTGTGGATGCAAGGCTACAAGCTCAAGCATCCACAGGGAGATTTAATCTAGGGAAATCAAATGCAAACAAGAGATCTATAGATCAAAATCAACTCTAAAATCCACAATGTACTGATTTAATATAAACTTATAATATAATGTGCTCAGATCTACAATCTGTGCAATATCCAATCCCATATAAAGCCTTGAACTTCTCAATTTACAGCTCTCAACCTCACCCTAGCTACTAAAGGGGTTTAGCCAACCATGGTTGGTCTAAAGAATGAATGGGAAAGAAGAAAGAGGGAAGGAATTTTGGGAATTCCAATTTGGCTCTGATTCTCTCAATTTCTGGATAGTAGCTCTATAAATTTTTCAGGCTTTTATAGTCTTCCCCTCTGTCCTCAGATCTATTTCAGCCAATTAGAGCCCAAGGGAATAATTATGTTATTCTAAGCTGCTAATGTCGCTGATTTTTCTTCTAGAAACTCTCTTACAATTAGTCCAAACTAGACAAGTATATGTGAGGTGGCTAGGAGGTTCCCATTTGTGCCCATTTATGTTCCAAAAATACCCCCCATGGGTTGTTAAAATGCCTTGGAATGTGTGCACAGGATTTTGGAGTGGGGCAGTAGCTGTGGCTAGAACTGAGAAGTTCCCAATTCGAGTGTCGAGAGGTTCAGGGAACCTCTTGATAGGTTCTGAGTCCACTTGGTGTTTACATCGACAGGTTGAAGTAGGCTTTCGATAAGTTGCTTGACTTCTCGACAGGTTGTTTTGAACTAGTCGACAGGATTGATAGCAAAATCTACCTACTATTCTAGCTCCTTTTATCCTCTCGACAAGTTATAAAACATCCTGTCAACTTCTTATAAAGCTCCAGGCATCCTCTCGATATGTACATTATGTTGTTCGACAGGTTGCAAGTTATCCTCGACAAGTTGCCTCAACTTTGCGAGAATGAGTGTAGCTTCAGGTAAGGCTTTGATAGGATGAGTTGCACTGCTCGATAGGTTCAGGGGAACCTCTCGACAGGTGGCTGGAACCTCGCAAACTCCCCTATATCTCCAGGTAAGTCTTCGACAGGTTCTTCTGCTACACCTCAGACCCTTCGACAGGTTGTGTCAACCTCTTGATCTCTCTACTTTTCCACCCCAGTGCCTCTCGACAGGTTATACAACCACTTTAGAACCTCTCGACAACATACCTTCTTCAACTTTTAACTCCTCGACAGGTTCAAGTACACCCTCAGATCCTCTTGATAGGTTGATGGAGCCTCTCGACAAGTTGTTTTCTCACACCAAAACCTCTCGACAGCTTGGAATAACATCTCGACAGGTTCTATCCTTTGCTTCCATAGCTAGCACACAATTTTGGGGTGTTGTTCTTCATCTGTTCAGTACTCAGCACCTTTTAAGGGGTTCAACCTTCATTGAATGCAGCTGGTCTTGCTCCCATGTGTGCCCATGTGGACACATGTGATTTCCATGGAGCTCTGAGACTCTGTGAACTCGTTTTGGGCTGCATGATCCCATGATGAGGCAACAAATCTCTTCTTTGGCATTTTTAGATGGATGTCTGCACTAAGACTATAATTTATTGCTTATCTACAAAATACACTCAAAACACATTATCAGTCAACTCAAAGGTCCATCAGAGGTCAGGTTAGGAGGTGAAAAATAGTATTTTTCACTGCTCAACACCAAGTGTACACTAACCAACAAACTTTTCATATTAAAGACCCAAACGTATGCACCCTCAGAATTAAAAACATCAATTAGATACAATAAACTCATATGCAAAAACGTAAACAAGATAAAAGCCAGACACCTGTCTTTCTTTTGATCCAAAGTTATTCCAATAAGCTAAGGGTTAAAATATGTTACGGTGCGCTAGGAGCTGGGACAACCTTAATAGTTATAGCAGTAATCTGTTATAAGGAACTAAGTTTTTCTTCAGCAACAAGGATCAAGTAAGGAGCATGTGATATGTGTATTTTTTCATATCACAGGTTGCAAGTGAAATAAACTTTAAAACTTTTATAATGTGACGATTTTTAATTTGCTTATGACTACTATTTTTATTTTAATTTGCTTACAAGTTACGCTACCTTTCACATATGTGTATTTTTTTTCAGCATATACACACTAAGATTTGATAAATGTCACTTTATCATTTCAAATTCATGATATGTGGTCTCTTTCAGGCAACATTGCTATGGCATCCTCTTGGTTGTGCTAAGATTTTATCTGTTCATGGAAGTGGGTGGGGGTGGTTTTCTACTCTCATAACAGTGTATGTGTTATAGACATTTCCCTAGCTCTCAAGTGTCATAGATATTATTTCAAATTGTATCAACAATATGGGGGCATGCATATATTTCGACAGCAATTACACTTATATAAAATTATCTTTATTTACAAATGTTTTTGTTGTTTTTAGACTTCTATGCTGCCTAGGAGGGAATCTGCTGGCTGGTGCCGTTTATCGGTACTATTTCCGTGGAATTCGAGGTGTACAAGTATGTTTTCTTCCACAGCTAATGTTCTTTTTCTTTTTTTATCTCCATTGCTGCCTATTCTTAGCCTGTAATAATATGCAAAAAGACTTACTTAAGGTACCCGACCTAAGTGCCATTTTCGATGCTTGGGTCAATCTCAAACTGGAAACTTTCGTAAATGTCCAGATAACTTTGAGCACCAAATCAGTGAAAAGTCAGAAGTGTACTATCTCTAATTTTGTGCTCATAATAGCGGTCCGGCTCCTGAGGCTTGAACAATTGGGTAAAAATTGACCCGAGTGCCACCGCTGGCACTAGGATTAGGTACCTAATACAAGCTCATACAAAAATTGAGCTACAATAAAATTTCAGTTGTATAATTTTATTCGGGTTGGGCATGTAGAAGTGACCTTTTGAGTAAGGCTCTGTTTCTTGTATGTTCTGCATTTGCTGTTGATCCCTGCATCGAAATGACTAGGAGGATCCTCACAAAAAAAAATAAAAAATAAGTAAGATCTAGAATTCAACTGGCAAGATGTGCGTCAAAAGTTGAACCATTAGTAAATATCTTTTAGAGAATTCATGAGTTGGATGATAAAATATGATACCAGGCAGCCTACCTTAACTTGGCGCCAAAAGGGGAAGTCAGTTTATATATATATATATATATATATATATATATATATATATATATATATATATATATATATATATATATATATATATATATATAAGCACCACTTCATTTATGCCTAATCGTGTAGTGGTTCACGTAAGTTTCTTTGTTTATTATACAAATTGGAAATATACAATAGTTTGTTAACAGTGTACTGCTGGTTTCACCACTTCAAATTTTGGTTAACAATATGATCCACCCAGAGCATGTTCTACCATACCTTATCATTGGCTCAGGTCAAGGCCCCTTAGTTACAGCTCAGGTTGAGCATAATTTCTCATCTCATTGAGGTTTCAAATCTCTAGTTATCGTCTTTGGTCATTGCTGTCAGCTATTGAAATCGAAGAGGACCAATGTACTTGATGGTCCTTAACCATCCTTCAGCAATCAACCTTAGGTTTCTTAAATTCAACTACAAGCTGTCAATTGTAGTTTACCAACATCTTTTATGCAAAAATAAGATTTAGACTACTAGCACTAGCATTGCAGATTTCAACTAGTAGCATTCAATTTCAATTCTCTGACCTCATGTGAAAAAATTTGCCAAAAATGTGAGCTTTCTTATTGTATATCAAAGTTCCTAGAGAAAAAAATCTCAATTTCAAACAAAGAGCCCTATTTTCCAACAATAATCCTTCTAGTCTGAGTGCACTTTGTGTAAGAGATATTTCTAGAGTTAGACGATAAGGGGGTTTTGTGTGGTTCTAGGCACCATCATGAATGTGGTGCTCCATACGTTCTTTAATAGAGATGTAATTAGCACTTCCAATCAGTCCAAATTTTCATCAGGGCCTCTATCTGTGCTCCATTTATTTTACGGCTTGGTCAAGTGACATATGACAAAGGCTTATAAAGAGGAGATCAAAATTATTTTTTTGCATAGAAAAGCATATAATAGCCAGTTTGTATTAAGTTCTAATTTATTATTTTTCATGCTACTTAGCACTGTCATGGATGACAATGTTTCATACTTTCTTAGAAACCCTCATTCCCACATTCTCTGGTGCGACGTGACACTTATCCTGTTTAAGGTTCACTCTTTCCTAAGAGTTAGAGGATTTTTAAAAAAATAATAATAATTACCGTCTATCTAACGGTGTGAAATGAACGACGAAATAATGAAAGGGTTCATCATTCATTTTTCAAATCATTAACCACCATTTGATAGGTGATGGTCAATACTTTTTAAATAAAATTCCTATAGGCGATAGTAGATCAACCTTAGGCCACATGGCTCTGATATGTGTTGGTTTCAATTTTGCCCAAACCAAAACCGACCTGCAACCGATCTCAATCAGTTCGGTCAGTTTTCAGCTTATATTATCCTTTTGTGTTTGTAATTTTCTATTTGCAAGGTGTTCTTGACTCATTACTGATGGAATCAAAATGATTTCTATATTGACCAGCATATCTATTAAACTAGTTTGTTGTCCAAGAGGGTGGGGACACGGATTCTATTTTAATGAGTGATTCTATTGCTCCCGTGTATGATAAATAAATTGTATTTGTTGTTCAGTGTGAGAAGGAATTTCATGTTGGATGCTTGAAGGATCATAAGATAGTAAATCTAAAGGTTTGTACATATAATCTTCTATTTCGTTTCCTATGTCCAATTATTTTTGTTCTTTTTAGTAGTGCCTAAGTTGTCCAATGTGGCCACAACATCTTATTTCTGGATTATAAATATTAATGTTGTTTCCACAATAGGAATTGCCAAAAGGGAAGTGGTTCTGCTGTGAGGATTGCCGTAGAATTCATGCCTCTTTGCAGATATTGGTTGTTCGTGGTTCAGAGGCTCTCCCGAATTCACTTTCAGATGTTATAGAGAGGAAGCAAGAGGAAAAAAGTTCGACCAGCAATCCTAATCTTGATAGAAGATGGAGACTTGTTAGTGGCAAACTTACTACTCCTGACAGTAGATTGATGCTCTCTAAAGTTGTCTATCTTCCATGTAAGTATATGTCCCATATGAAGGAGGGCCCTAGTGATGAGCTCCCTGAGATCCCTGCCACTACAACTGTTGCTGCTAGTTCATGTCCACCCTAGGATCCATTACCGCTTCAAGCTGGCACTTTTTGACCAACCAGCTGCTACTCAACCTTCACAATCTTAGCCCTCCACTTCAGTTCCTGTTACCAGCCTCCACACTGATGAGCTTTCCGAGATCACTGTCACTACCACCATTCCAACTTACCCCATCCTCTCTAAACCAATTAACTCATCTTTTACCTTCACCCAACCCACTAGCCTTGAGATGAGCTCTAGATTTCAAGCTCTACTCCATAACATTCTTAGAGAGCTGAAAGGGATGCAACAAGAATGAAATGCAGAGATGTGGGAGAACAATTGATGCAAGAGAAAATTCGTAGAACTGACGATATGAAAACATACTTGCTGCTATGAATGGTTGGGAAAAAAAAAGAAGAAATTGGAAAATAATCAAGCGACAACTGAGAATTTGACTTTGAATTTTTGAGTTGCTTTCAATAGAGAGCAATTTTGAAAATCAGTTTTGGTTTAAATTGAGTAGTTTTCTGAAAATCTGAATTTTAAACTATTTTTAAACATTGGAATTGATGCAAATTTGATTTGAAATCAGATATATAACTATGTTTGATTCAGATTAAGTTAAAATTAGGATTGGAAAACTTGTTTTGAAGTTAAATAAGTTAATTTGTAGTAATAGTGTTGAAATCTGAAGTAATTAAGAAGCATAAATCTAGGAAAGCTTCCTTACACAATCATGATATATATATATATATATATATATATATATATATATATATATATATATATATATATATATATTATGTATCTTAAAATTGGATGAGGTTCTTTATGCAACTTAATGCCCATCATGAGACAAACTTATTTAGGCAAAATAATCTGATTGGATGTTCAATTCAAACAGTTGGGAAGCACATTTTTCAAGATGTCTCTTAGAAGATTAGGCCAATTTTTTTTGTCATTATCTTTGTGAAATTTCAATTAAATGATGAATTTTGCAAATGGCTTGTACCACAAACTGCTCGTAAGTCAATGGGAGGAAAGGCTCCTAGGAAGCAACTTGCAACCAAGGTTGATTTCTTGTAACTATTAAAAATACTTCTCAGAGTTGTTTTTTATATTTTTCTCCTTTTTTGGATAAGGTTGTGAATTGAATTGTGTTTTTTCATTATAGGCTGCACGTAAATCTGCTCCAACTACTAGAGGAGTGAAGAAGCCTCATCGATATTGCCCTCGGACCGTTGCTCTTCAATATTTTTTCTTATCAAATTTGTTGCAATTTTTCTGTATTCATGGAATTTGTATATCAAAATTTATCATCAATAATTGGTTATCTTTATAACAAGTGCTTGATTGAACAATTTCTCTCCTATGGTGATTATAGTAACCCTTCAATTCTGGTTGTCAATGGTTCAGGTCGGGTCTAGCTGGAATTTTGGCTGCCCAAAAGGAGAATGGCAAATTCCCAACCTGACCTAACCTGATGGAGTACTTGACCCGACCAGATGGGTCCTCCACCCGACTCGGTAAAACCCCTATATTCCATGGACTTTGTATATAAATTATTGGGCTGGGCCAGGCTAGGTCAGGTCGACCTATGCCTAACTTTACTTCTAATTAGTAGACCAAGGCCGAAGATCAGCTCATATGTCTCATGCCTGACCTGACCCGACCCGACCTGGTAAAACTGGGTTCGGTTGTTGACAGCCCTACCTTCAATATACTTTCTTGTTGGTCATTATATTGCATCTTGTTATTGATTATCTAATAAGCAGTAATTTAACGGGACGCTACAATTGTCTTACGAATTGAGTTTTTGAGTTGTTGCCTATTCAAAATGGGTCCAACTAGTTGGAATTCAGATCCCCAGTGTTGCAAATCATTTTAAGAAAACTAATAATTTTTAGTTTTTAAAATGCCTATTATACCCATTCTTGTTGCAAAAATTTACTACTAATTTTAAGTGGTGAATTGCAATTACAATTTTTTTAATTAAAGTTGGACCAATTAAAGATAGGATAGCTTTATTCACGCCCACTGAATCTTGAAATATGCCCACACCAAATATCAAGAAAAGATAAGTTTCAAAACCTTACAAAAAAGGCTTTGAAGCCTGTTGCCTATTGTTTTACTCTGGTACACTAACTGCATACTAGATTTGTGCAGTATGTACACACTAGAATGATATCACAAGACAAGTTGAAAAGGGCTTAAGACCATCATCAATGATGGGGCTCCATATATTCCTTGACAAATATATAACTATTAGGACTATACTATAAGTTATAAAGATGCTTCATAGATTTGGAAGATCTGATGGTGCTTGTCTCTGGAATGTTATGAATTCTCAGAAGTCAACTCAGTTACAACATTCTGGGAATCATGCAAGGTTGTGGAGTATAGAAGCTTATATAGCACATGGCCAGCTTTTGTATATAACAGTGGATCCGGTTGTCTTAGGTTGTTAGAAACCAGAGATGCTATTCTCACGTGCCCTTCTACACTTCTACATAAAATTCTAACTTGTGAAAGACAGAAATAAAGGTTGGTCATTGTAATTTTTAATATAAATATATGATTTTTTTTTCTTGGAGCATACTCGAATCCTTTATCAATTTACAACTAGCTAATAGATAAAACAGTCATACTTTAATTTATATGTTTTCAAATGTTATTTAATGCTCAACATCTTATATAAAGTTAGCCGTTATCATAGATTTTGAATTCTATAGGACGAAGTTTTAATTGTTGAATTTGATCGTAAGGGTCATGCAGTGAGAGATATTCCCAGAGTAAGGTTCAAGGAGGTGAAGGTTTCCAGTGTGTCACTTCTAGCTCTCTTCAAATAGAAGAAAGAGAAGTCGAGTCATGCTCGATCAAATGTGTTCAATCAAAGGTGTCAAGCAATGAGACATTAAAATTCTTTGTCATTGGGTATTATTGGCAACCCGAGTCGTGCTCGAATAGGGTGTTGTTGAATGTGTTCATAGGATATTGTTGAATATATTTTAATGAGATGGTGTTGAATGTATTAATGCGATGTTATAGAATAATTTTATTTTTGACTTATTTTTTTTCATTTAGTTGAATAAATTATGAATTTTTTCCCTCGTAGAGTGATATGTAGTTGATGCAATATTTATAACAGGTAGATTGACTCCAATTACATTAAAAAAATGGAAGTTGTGCATTATAAAAATAAAAAATAAAAAACATACACCACTTATTTAGGCCGTGATTTCTGAAGAAAAATAACAACGGCTCGAAACCGTTGTTAATTTGCAACGGTCATGGGCTGTTGTTTAGTTGGTAAATAAACAACGGCTTTGGGCTGTGGTTTATGAAAACCACTGCTCTATAAATAACGGCCGTCACAACGGCCCATAACAGTTGCTTATGACATTTACAACGGTTTTGGACCGTTGTTTTTGGACGATTTTCACATAGTAAATTAATGACATCTTCATGATGAGACATTCCCCTTGGGGCCTGCGCTACTAACCATCCATCAGTTATAGGCCTCCGTCAGTTATAGGTTGTACCACTCTCTGCACTACCTACATTACCTACCACTATCAGAAGGAAACCTCGTTGTGACTAACCCGGGTTAGTGCATGAGCACTTTCCACGTGTCCACTCTCCATTGAAGGGGTGTAAAAAAGTCTCTACACCCCAGCACATTATCCCCTTTTATGGGTTGTGAAGCGGCTTGGATGCTAAGAATTTATATCTTGTTTATCAAATTCATCAGAAGTGGTTAGATTTTAGAAGTGGTTAGATTTTACCCTGATGAATTTGATAAACAAGATATAAATTCTTAGCATCCAAGCCGCTTCACAACCCATAAGACTTATGTTTTTTCTTTTCTAGTGTAGCTATTCTCTCAAATTTCCCTGAAGCCTATCTCTCTAAAGATCCAGAAAGAGAATTATTCCTAAGTCTTGTCAATATCCAATTTAGAGCAAATGTGAAAACAGATCATATGCAAGTGGTGATTGAACTAATATAAATGATAATCAAGGATCTCATCAACGGGAACAATTTTTATCAACAAAGAAATAGACCAAAAAAATTATCAACAACGACATCAATTTTTTTATGTGCCTGCACCATGAAATTCTACCCCTTCGAACATTGATGAAGAATTTGAGTTCTTGGATCCAACATTTACTCAAATGAACAAGAGAAAAGAGATGGGAAAAGAATCCCCCCACTAGATTATGCATTACGTTATTTCAAAGTGCATTCAGCAAATTACTTTCTTTCATTTTGCACCTCATAGGATTTCTACTTATATTCTGATCTCCAACATTTTGAAGTCTTTGATCCAGGCATCAAAACAGACCCAACAAAGAAACAAAGGAAAAAAAAAAAAACACACTACGAACATAATAAATGACGTCAATTTCCGGCGGCTTTCTCCCTTCTTTTCTTCTCCCTGATCCTGTCTTCCCCATAATTATCCTTGAGAGAATATCTGCCTGCTTTGTGTTCCCTTCCTCATTAAGGCTTTTAATCAAGCCATCAAAAGTGCACCGATCCGCAACCCCCTCTTTCTCCATGATCTTACACAGTATCGAATACGCATTTAGCGTCCTCCCTACTTTGCAAAGCACATCTAAAACTCGATCATAACTTGAAACATTAATATTGACATCTGTCTCTAACCCATAATCTAACAACTTCTCCTTCTCACATAGAAGGGTTATGAGATGATCAAAATAAGGAATTATATCATTTCTCAACATTAAATCTATCAGTCCAAGAGCTTCTTCAATGTGTCCACTTAAAAGAATCGCCTCCAATATCTTGAAACAAAGTCATTATTCTCCCGTTTACCCTTCTCGTCATAACTCTTCTTGCAGTTTGAACCCTCTCATCGTTGACTAGAGCCACCAAAACTAATCAGAAGAGTGAAGAACTTGGCGAGTGCCCACTTGCGATCATATCATCCAAAGTGGATTTCGCGTCAGAAGGCTCTCCTTTCTTCAAAAAGCTCTTTATGAGAGAACTCATAAGTGTTGTAATCTGACACAACTCCTCTCCTTTCCATAATTTTCAGAATCTCAATGCCTGATTCAGGTTTCCCTTCTTTTGAATGCCCACGAATCAAATTATTAAAAGCCACCGGATCTTGAACCCCACCGTGATTAATTGTCGAACAAATGTTTCTGCCTTGGCCGTATTCCCATGGTCACACAAGTACTTGATAATAGGATTATAAGCTCTATAGATTCCATCTCTGAAGAACTGGTCAGATTCGATAAAATACCCTTTTCAATAAACCTTATCCAACATCTTAACAGCATCATCATACATTTTTTGCTTATAAAAAAACCCACAATCAGAAGGCTGTAATGAGACGATTGATTCGGTCGGAACGCTCAATCCTATCATCACGTTAAGGACATCTTTGGCTCCACCCAATTCACCCTTGTTACTAAAATTTTGCTGGCTGCCATTACCTTCAAAATTTTACTGGCTTCAACCGCCTTCTCAGCATCACAAAGTCAACGTCGAATATGTGGTATCATTTGGCTTGATTCCGTAAGAACCCATCTCATCAAACAATCTCAACCCTTCATAAACATTCCCAGTACTGGTCACATACCCTTTGATTAAAGTCGTGTACGTAATCACGTTTGGCACCAAATCCTGTCCTAATACTTGTCGGCTTCATCCACTTTCTTGATCCGCGACAACACCCATTAATCATATCATTAAATTATACGTCCAGATCCCCTCGCCCAGCATCCTTCATTTTCTGAAACAATTTAACAGATTCCTGAACGATGCCCTTCTTACCGTAACTGTCGATGAGGACGACGACAAAGAAATCGCTTCGGCATATCTAAAACTATACACCCCGCGTGGTTAAGCTTCGACGCGCGGCCCAAGATCTCGACGATCTTGAAATGGGTCGATCGATCATGCCGAAACCCAGTTTTTTCGACCCATCAGAAAAAACTCAGCGGCTGATCGGAGGTATATGCGCTGTGCAACACATTGTACACCAGATCGCGATCAAATTGAGTTTTGCAATCGAGTGGTCCACGGCCTATTTGACATCATACGACAAATTGTTTCGGATCGAGTTTCTCGGTTAGGGGTTTTACCTCTCGGTGTTCTTGGAGGGATCTTCTCTCCTTGAGCTGATTGAGCTGGTTCTGGTGTGATAGACGGCTCAGATTCGACGATTGCTTCGTTGGAAATGGAAATCAGATCGGGAGTGGGGATCGACGGTGGAGATTCAGAAGGTGGAGAATCTGAGGAAGTATTTGATGAGAACCCATTAAAGTGAGTAACAGGAAGAGGGCTGGAAACCCTAAAAACCCTAGAAAAAAACGTCGGTTTCACTGGAGAAATAGAGAGGCCATTAAAAACTGAGACTTTCCAAATGCGTTTAACTAGGGTTTTATCATTGGGTCGGATCCCGTTGGGCCAACATTTAGGCAGCCCAATCGAAAAATTGCATATACCTGAACCGAGCCGACCCAACCCGGCAAAACCCCCTTTTTTCCAAGTTTCTTATCCAGAATTAATTGATTTTTTTTTTATTTTTTTTTTGGAGAGAGGTTCTTATCCAGAATTTTAAAAGAATCTTATACTGGATAGTAAATTTAAAAAAATATTTCTATTTTTCTTAATAAGTTAAGTGAGCGATTTTTCAGGGTATATATCGATTGTTTTACAATTTCAACGATGCTTTATTTTGGCTCTTTAAACTTGTTGTTCCTCTAGATAAATACTATATCACAATATTCTAGGCTTGTTTTACGGTTCATTATGCTTTTACTTCATAGATTATCCAAATTACTCACCATTACTATTTTTGACAATACCCAAGGTATCCCTATCGTATTGAAATGTTGATGGCAATGACCCCTATCTTTCTAGTAATTTAAAACATTTATATGATTAAAGAGAAAACTATGTGAACAAAGCTATTAGAATATAGAGGTCGATTGCATGCAAGAAAGGGGCTGTCTTTCCATTTTTTGCTACTTCTAAGAGTAATAGGTATCGGTATTTGCAGTTGAAGATTTGATCTCTGCAGTGAGAGTTCCCCACCAATACAACGTTGACTTCTTTGAATTGGACGATCAAGATTTGTTTTCACCACAATCTTTGTACGAGATAAATCTTCCTATCTTCTCTCATCTATGAGATTGTCAGATGTTGATTCCAATTGAAACACATCCCAAATGTGACCATGATCGTAGGACTAGTATTCGGGGATTTATTTCCCGTTAAAAAAACTATATGATCGTCTAATATGTGACACACGACTTCAAGATGTATTATGTGAAACATAAGGACTAAAAATGAACCATATGATCCCAATCAAGGAGTAGTATTTGGGAATTTATTTCTCGTTAGCAAGGGAACCCCTAGCTGCGAAGATCGAATATTTGGCTATAAACAATGATACCCTTTTTACATAGTTGGAGGTACAGTATTAAGTAATGAAAATAGGTAATGATATATGTCCTCTAAGATAAATGTACACCATTATTATGTGGAATTAAAATTTTCTAAAGGAGCCATTACTTGCACACGCTTTTCAAGTGATTGCACCGAATTGAAAAGAAAGACTTGTAAGTTTGGCGACCTCTACTATGTGAAAACACCATCTAAGCCGTTTGATTTGAAGGCCATGATTTAAAGATATCAATTACAAAAGATTAGAACAAAATATAATTTTCATCATTTGATTAAAAGGAGTCAAAGACTATTATATAATTCAATAGTTGACTACAATAGATCATATGACAAGTATCGTGTTTTGCTCTAATTTTATGTACCAAAGATCTATTGATTATGAACTTCAAATCAGATGGCCCATATTGCATTTTTACATATCACATGTCCCTAAAATACCAAGTCTTTCTTTAAATTCAATGCAATCACTTGAAAAACGTGTGCAAGTAATGGCTCCCAATTTCTAAATAATAACATTTTATGGGTATTCAGCTAGTGATAAAGTTACTATGGCATATTCCTATACTTTTGTACTTTTTCCAATCACAAGATTAAGTGTTTTAGAAAATCGTGTCTTTTTTATGTTTTTCACTATGCAACATTGTTTATATTGTTATAGAGAAACATTAAATACTTATCTTGTTATCATTACAAACTTAAAGAGACAAATTTGACTCATTTACTAGCTCTGAAAAAGCATCGTAGAGAATCTCAAAGATGCCAGAGATTTTAGTATTGATGTTTACAACATGAAATTCTACATTTACAAGAGGTTTTCCACCGTTCAACCCGTTGACTGCCTTAAATTAGAAGACGGAGTTCGTTTTTCAGTAGACCTTATTCAAAATAGATCTTTAGATCACATTCGAGCTATCAGATGGTCATATATGGACTCCACCTTGAATAAATCCACCAAATATACCCGAGCGTCACTTGGTATACCGATGATCATTGTAACTTTTGTGTTTTACGTGATTAGAGGTTGCTGATTTCTTCAGGATCATTGACGGCGAAAGTTTCGATCGGAAAGTGGAAAGTATCAGTTTTAGCTCTTGGCTCATCTTGTAACTTACTGGAACTCGCCGCCAGAAAAGTAGCTCTCAGGGATTATCTAGCTACTGGAGTTTAAATAGTAGAAGCCGAGGACGAGACGGTAAATCGATGAGGGGAAAAGAGGTGCCAGCCAAGAAAACGGAGAGGTAAAATTAGGGTTTTGTATCATTCTCGGTTAAGGTTTTGAAATTTTCTTACAATTCATGACAGTGTTCCTTGTTTTTATATAGGTGATTTTTTTTTCACCTAAAATGAAAAGCTAAAACAAGAGCTTATTTCTATTTTATTCCATTTGTGATCTCCAATACATAAGAGGTAGCAAATGGCAAAACCCATTAGACAATAACCTAAATCGCACTTTTTGATTTATATATATTACTTTTTAATACTATATATATATATTGTTAAAATAAAAGAACAATGATTCAATATTCTTTCTTAGTTGTTGTGGTTGCTCTCTCTCTCTCTCTCTCTACAAGTTCGCGCCTAAACAGCTGGAAGGTGATAGAAATGTGGTCTTTATACTAGGTGATGGAATTTGTTGGCTTGACAAACAAGCTTCTTCAGAAACCCAGTGATGGCTAGATGAACCCTCATCATGATCATCACCACAGCCTTGAGTTCCCTATTTATGATTAAGAGGACCTCCATCGAGCTATGGAACTTAATTATTTAACCTACACAACACATTAGTTATTGCAGCTAATTAGTTGATGTTGCCTATTAGTCTTTCACATGATGAATCTTAAGATAAGTCTTTGAATTCAGCCAATGAATCTTTGAATTTACCCATGTTGAAAATCCATTGACTGCTTTGAATTAGACAATGAAATCATTTTTCATTCCAAATCTTTCACACGATGGTTCTTGAGATCATGGGCATATAATCAAACCGTCAATTTTTTATTTTCACATGGCTCAAATATATTTTAAGGTTATTTCTTTTAGATGTGTCCCATGTGAAATAAAAAATTGACCGTCTGATGGTATTGCCATGATCAAGATCTATCATCTGATTCAAAGCAGTCAATAAGTTTCAGTGTTGGTGAACTTAGAGATTCAGTGGGTGAATTTAAAGGTGCACTATAAAAAAAATTAAGTATTTAATTATTTTTGGTAATGCAAATGGAAATGGAAGGCTTCACTCAGAAGATTGTATAGATGATGAAGAGCAACTTGGTGTTTAAGTCCCATATTGGCCCTACAATTCTGTGTCAGGTTAGAGGAAGACAAGGCAAGGCATGGTGCCCACTTTCATTATTCCATTGTCAGTGACTCATTCATTGCAAGTACTTTATAACTCTATCTATTCTTATTTTACGACTTCTTTCATTTAGGATCATTAATTTTAATAGCTCACTATATTTAATCATAGTAAACAAATTGTTACTGACAGTAGTTAACGGGGGAGTGTTTTACCTTTTGCATCCAGCTTATGTGGTCTCAGCTATCAAGTAAGAACCGATATCATACAGACGACTGATATTTTCTAATCTAGCACCCATATTATACAGTCGCTAGCCACAAAATGGATGATGTTAGATGTGTGAAGACTACCAATCTAAAGATTCGCTCTATGGTTGCCAATTTGGGAACAAACTTCATTTCTTGCTTTCTGTCTGACTTTTAGGGATTTTGTTTTGTCTATATTTACAAAGGATGTTATTTTTAATTTGTTGGGGATAAATAAAAATAGCTTATAAATCAATAATTCATGTTTACCCATGAACAAAGTATCTCAGATTCAAATCTTCATTTTGCTAGAGGAGGACTCGATCTTTTGTGAGATACTAATTATCTGATAATCAGAGGTTCATATATGTTTTGATTGTGCAAGATGAGCATTATTATTATTATTATTATTATTATTTTATTTTCTCATGATTATAGAGCTAGATTTTCCGAGCTAATGACATGTGAAAAGAAGCTTATCTATGCTTGTTTCAACCATGCCTTGGACCCGAAATATTGAATCTGAGACACTTTCTGAGAAAAATTTAAAACTATAATTTTACTCATTAATAGGCAATCCCTATAATAGTGAGGAGTTCAAGAGATACTTGTTAAACGTCTTCTCCTATGAACTGAATTTTTTTTTCAAATTGTTGCATAAAGAAGCATAGATAGATATGTTTACGATGGAGGCACAAGTGGAGTCCTTATCGGTGATGGTGTCTGGTGCTCGTGAAGGCTTAAGCAAGGGACGTGTGTGGATTATGAGATTGGTGAACCGCCATTTTAAAGTTAAATTTATAAATTTTGTTACTGGCTTTAGTTTGATCCTTTTTAAGACTTAGGTTTTGGAGTATATAGCTTAAGTTTTGTATTTTAGCTTGCAAAGCATTGAATCTGCTGAGGATGTATTTTAATTAGAGCTTTATTGATATTATAGTTCTGTTTTGTTAGGGATTTCTCTTATTTTGTGATATTTTGATCTATTTTTTAAGAATTTTTATGGGAAAATTTAGATCAACTGTTATCGTAATCGTCTCCGAAATTAAGACGCTAATAATGTTTTGCCCTTTTTGAGCTTGAAAGTTTGCATTGAATATGTTGTTCTCATTTCTATTAATTTTCGCTTCTCATTTTTATTTAGCAAAGAATGCTCCCATCAAAAGCAGAGCCATACACCCATGATGGTCAATAAGAAGTTTGACATGTACCATGTATAGACACTCTTTCTGCCATCTAATTAATTTTTAGAGATAATATAGCATGATCCATTGTCTTTTCAAAAATCACGTCATGTGAAAGCACTAATGGACCCATGAGAGTTGTAAACAAGTGAGAAAGGCATGAATCGGGGTAGGGATGTCTTCCATCAGTCAGCACCTTCATGGGGGCATGTTGATTGATGCCACTAAAGAAGCAAGGGTTTTCACAAGACAAAAGGAAAAATCATGTGACCAAACATGCAAAGCACGTGCATTCCACTAGTATATATATATATATATATATATATATATATATATATATATATATATATATATATATATATTGGATTGGATTGACACCCCACCCACCCGATTTTTGTTGGACACGCCTTGACTCAACCTGACCAGAGGTCGGGCCAGATTCTCATGGCCAACCTGACCCAACAGGTCAAGTTTATGTCTCCGACCCAATATATATCATTTGGGTTAGGTTGGATATCGGGCGGACCCAACTTATTGATAGCCCTAGTTTTTTCTGGTATATTATAATTGACACTTTCCCAAGCAACATTGAGAAGTGTACACTTGACCCGTCAAGGCGAGTTGGTTGGGTTGGGCATATGTCATTTTCATTCAGACAGTCAAGATTTTGGCTCGTAGAGACGAGTTGGGCCAGGTCAGGCATATGCCATTTTTCATTCAGACAATCAAGATTTTGGCCCGACTCGAACCAATAATAGCCCTAGAGATGAAGCTTCCAACCTAAGAGATTTTCCATACCAATCTTCCATGCTGGATCTTGAGATTGCATCGTCAATTTTACTCCACATGGCACACATTCGAAAAAATTGGTAGAGAAATCATGTGATACATATCATACTCAAATGCAATATTTCAATAATTTCTATGGCTGTCTACTATAAAAATGATCTCAAGATCCATTTTGTGAAAGATTAGAACAAAAAATGATCTCCATCTCTGATTCAAACAATCAATGACTTGCATATGTGTCCTCAAAGATTCGGAAGGAGCAAATAAGGGTACCTACAAGTTAGGGCACTTTAGAAAAACAATCTTAAAAAACAAATGTTTTAGCAAAAAAATTCAGAACTTAAACGTTTTAAAAAAACAATGCTTTCACTATTTTTTGAAGTTCTGTGATCCATGAAAGCATTATTTTTTTAATGAGGATTTGAGATCTCACGAGTCTCTAAACTTCAAAAAATCATAAAAGTATTATTTTTTTAAAACGTTTAAGTTCTAAACATTTTAGCTAAAAAGTTTCTTTTTTAAAGTTGTTTTTCTAATTTTCCCTTCAAAGGGTAACCGGGGGACCCAAATTTTGCTATATAGCTAATTGATAAGAGTGGGAAATGTCAAGTCTAACCAATTTGAGTCGGAATTCGAGTATGAGAGAATTTTGATTGGAAGTCATCCTATAAAAAGTAAAAATCATAAAACTCAAGATTCTTCCATGTCCAGGGGCTGCAAATGTGATTGGACTCGAAATCCGATTCAACCTAGTTAGACGTGACCATTGCCCGATAAGAATGATGCCATCCACATAAATTTATGTAGACTGTGAATTTTAAGCTCAATCACAGGAAATCCAATTTGGAAAAGGTATGAGCTCGACTTTTGAGTCCATGCACTTGGCCCCCGTTGAAGTTCAAATATTGATTATAAAGGTTACATATGTGATGAGGAAAGTTGTAGTCAGAGACTTGAAGAGCTGATATATATATATATATATATATATATATATATATATATATATATATATATATATATATATATATATATATATATCGACATATCAGCTTGGTCCCAAGCCCGATACGGATTGGATACATCGAGTACATATCAAATATATATCGGATCTGTATCAGGCCTGCCAATGTTAAAGTACCTTTTTTATTTTTCAAATACTACAAAAAAAATTGCCCAAGGACATTTTTTATATTTTGTCTGATTCACATCACTACGTGAAAAAGCTAAAAAAATCACTGCCTTAAACAATGATTTTTTTCAAAAATCACTGTTTTTTACAGTAGTTTTTTTTCAAAAAATCACTGCCCTAAATAATTGTAAAAAAAGCAGTGATTTTTTTTTACAATTATACAAGACAGTGGTTTATGAACTTCAACAACGACTGCTCTTAACAGTTAGAAAAAATCTCTGCTTTTGGCAATGATTTTTTTATGCAATTTTTTTAAAAAAAAATACTATTTTTTATTTTTTTTAAATTACGTCGACGATTTTTTATGCAATTTTTTTTAAAATAATATTTTTTTATGCTTTTTTTAATGTAATTTTTTAATGCTTTTTTTTTAATATATTTTTTTTAATGCTTTAAAAAAATTATATAAAGAAAAAAAGTCATTAATCTCATATTTCAACACATCCATTCAACTTAAATGCAAATAATTCAATGCCATTAATTAAAAAAATAGAAACTCAATTATTTTATTCAAACAAAAGGTTTCATCTTAACCTTTCAAATCATCCAAACTTTTTAAACTCTACATGCCCAATCCTTTTATTCAAATAAGAAGAAGAAAATAGAGTAAACAATCTAAGGACCCCATGGCCCAGTTTTAAAATAAAAGAACAAAAAAAATTAAACTTGTTCCGCCTCTCCTGCCAAGTGTCCCCATCCCCTAGTAATCCATTTGAGGTGAGCTTCAAATCGAAAAGTTTCGCCTGAAATAGAAAATAAAAGATCATTAAGATACATGAACAATGTTCGGATATTATATACAACATAAAATAGAGATCAAAGACTATAATTAGTCAAGGGCTCATTGCAGAAAATGAGCTGAGTTCTACTAGTTGTGCAATGAAAAGACCTTGACAAGCACATGCAGTAAAGATCATGGAAATCTGTGCACGTCTCAAGGTCCGCATTGCTGTAGATTGTTAGATATCAGTCCAGACCATAGTGACCAGAAAAACACACATTTTTTGGAAAAAGCGTATACAGAAGACCATGTCTTTGCTTTCCCCCCTCTTTTCCTTAATGCCCTTAAACCCTACTAAAAACCCAAATAAAATAAAAGCCTAAACCCTGCACCCAAACATTGAAAGACCCCTTAAATCTCAAATGTATTTTTTGGCCCTGTTCACTGCTCAAAAAAACCTGTAAACCATTGGGCAAAATTAGAGAGATTTCAGCAACCTGCAGTCCCAAAATAATCATAAAGGGAGAGAGGAATTACTTATTGGTTACTTTTTTTACAGCGCATGGCCAATTGGCCTTGCCCATGGGTTGAATAGATTGACAGGCCAGTTAACTGACCCACCAAGCACTTCATAAACTGTAGTCACTGCACTCATATGCAACTCAAAAGGATCTAAATATCTAATTAAGATTTTTTTAAATAACTATCAGGATCTAAATATCTAATTAAGATTTTTTTAAATAACTATCATGTCAAATTAAACTACCTAATCAGTCTACCCAGATTAGTTTTATTTATTTAGAAAAAAGAAAAGTTACACATTATCAAAAGACCCCGAAAGAAACACATTATCCAAGCAGCAATAATCCAAAACTAACGATAAATTAACACCACCAATGACAAGAAAAATTTCTAAAAACAAAATCACCAAGCTAAAACTTCCCACATTATCCTACTCAAAAGTCAAAACTCTCACTCATAATCACCAAAATCAAACCAGCTGAAAATTTTTGTACCTTCTTCCATTAAAGACTCCCTTTTATGAAGAATTTAGACAGTTCATTGTAATTCAAGTTACAATTGTTTGAATGATAGTTTATTTTGTTAGCTAGACCTTAAATTTTTTGCATGCTGATACACTATTTGTCTACTTATACAGTATATCTGGGAGCAAGCAGAGTTTGATATTATAAATCAAACTACGAGAATGAGCGTTATCGTGAAAGTATTGACTACGCTTACCTGAAGATAATGCACTGCCTCCACATCCATGGCTTTAGAACCGAGAACTGATGAATAAAACCAGCAGATTCTAACCCTTTCCAAAGTCAGCATTGTAGTGAGCACTTGATTCAAGCTTTAACCGACAAATTCTAATCCTTTCCAAAGTCAGCATTATGGTGAGTACTTGATTCAAATGTTTTCGCTTCAGTCAATTTCCGGACAGCCTACAATAGTCAAGAGATAGATCAGCAAATCTACAACAACCACCACACTTATCAGCAAAAAGTGAAAAAGAAATTACAGGAAGTTAATCAAGGTCTCAGATGCTGCTACAGCAAATCGGGAAAACAAAAATTGTTTTTAGTTTAAACCATTTGATTTGTTGACTACAATATCAACCATTGTTTTTAGTTTTGCTTGCTGATATTAAGTTCATCAATTGGATAGTTCACATCAACTTGTAGGCATGTTTCTTTGAGCTGAGATATGTTCCAATGATGGATTGCCACTTCAATGGTGTGAGATAAAAAGTACAAATTTAATGGTATAAGATCATCTAAACACCATTCTGGTGTTTAAATGTTGGCCAGGCGCCATTATCCCGTTAGAAAATACCCGAGAAAGCAAGGGAAAGAATCATCATAGACGACTCAGTGCAGATGAGGTAAGTCTTGACAACTATACAGTGAGTGGGCCTTAAGACATGCAGGGACTTCAGAGGCACAAAAAACTGCTCATGTCTCAAAGTCTGCATGACCGCACAACTCACAAGATGTCAGCTCATTATCTAGGATGAGTGTGCAACGAGCCGACCGTTCATTGTAAACAACTCCTTGTAGAAATGTGTTAACAGTTTTCCAAGTACCTGATTCGATAAGATAATGATCTTAAAATAGCACAAAATACAGGTATTCAAGCAATGAGAAAGCAAATTCAAAGCAACCACTGTTGAACATCCAAAGTGCCTAGCTCATGATCTAATTCAACAAATCTAATCAATGGATGTGCTTCAGAAAGTAGCATTTGCTGACAGAGCGTGCTTTCTAATGGAGTTCCATAAAATTCCCTCCATCAAAAGTTTTATCTTACACCTGAACGTAAAGTGCATGTGCTGTAAAAATAATACTTTTTATTAACCCGAAAGGGCCTTCTAAGGAAGTCTCTTAGAAGCCCGTTGATCAAAAATTTCTCCCCACGTCCGGACACATAACACACCTATGCTTTACGGGATCAGATCATTCTAGATATGGCAGCCATTTATTTCAATCCATTTGTATGTGCAAAAGTCATTGGATGATCTTAGCAAAAACAAAGTGAATAAAAAAGACTGAAGAGCTCTGCCCTCACCATTTTAAAAAAAAACTACATATTTCACAGATATTAGGTTATAAATCAATTATCATAAACTTCTTCAAAATAGGTGTACCTTGCCAAGTTGATCAAATCCATCCAGCTGATTAAGCAGTTCCATTAGGGTCCTCTGGATCTCATGATCTGCACTTGTTCCCTCGCTAAAACGGCGTCCCCCAACGGCATCAATTTCATCCATGAAAATGATGTAGGGCTTGACATGAAGAACCAGAAAAATTAGAAGAACTAAATAACCAGTGGAACTTTGATTATTTTAATACATAAAGACACATGTTATTCTTGCATGGGCAAGTATCAGAAGAGACTCAGTCAACTAAGGAAGTGGAGAATATGCAACGCTTCAACCAAACATACAAATTCAGGTAAAAAACCACAAAATATATATATATATATGATTTCTCAAAAACATTGATGACTGAGTTGGCAAATATCACCAAATGAGAAGTTCTAGGAATTTAATTTCTTACTTGGTGATCACGTGCATATCCAAACATTTCTCAGATCAATTGTGCTTTCACCTATGTATTTATCAATTATAGCACTCGAGACAACCTGCACACAGATCAATTGGTTCACAACATTCAATTTATGACTTAAATGTGTAGAACAAATTAATTCACCTTTGTCTAAATAGGCAAAGATCACCTTCAGAAAATTGGAATCTATATTGCTGACAATGGCTCTGGCTAATAGTGTCTTGCCTGTTCCAGGAGGACTGTAGAGAAGGACACCCTGAAAAATCATTATAATCGATATCTTTTTAAAATGCTTTGCAGGTGCAGACAAGCATATGATTTTATCTAATATTACTTGCTCGGGAGATTGATTGAATAGGAAGTGCTACTCAGAATACTGCTAAACCAAATATATGGAAATAATTGGACCAGTGACCAGAGTCGAGGGTTCTTTATACATCAAAATTTGACGATGTACTGGTAATTACTTTAGGAGGTTTAATCCCTACTCTGACGAAGAGTTCAGGGTTCATAAGAGGCAGCTCAATAGATTCACTCAGTTCTCGAATCTGATCAGACAACCCACCCACAGCAGAGTAGCTGACATTACCAGGATCCTCATGAAGCATGTTATAGACAACTGGATCAACCTGAAACCAAACCATACTAATCATAAATGCATCATTTCTTTTTATTGGTAATAATATACACATCATGTTAAAATGTTTTATGTTAAGTTGACTCCTTTTATGTTATATCTAGAAGAATCATCCATGGAAGCATGGGTTACGCCTGTAGCTCAACTACAAGGTTGACTATATCGCAACCTTAAGGTCACAGGCTCTATCCAAGCTTACCATAAAAAATTAAATTAAAAAAAAAAAAGTCCACTGAAGCATATTAGAACCATCAACTAACCGTCTTTTTTTCAATTGTTAATGTTCTCCAAACAAAGATCCGATCAAGAAAATTTATTAGAAGCATGCACAGTCGGCTGTGTCATTAAAATGCAATTCTCAAAACTGACAGCGACATTGTCGATTATTCACAACAAGAGTAGGCAGCATGGTTACATCACCCCTAGATCCTCTTCCAACCTATATGAGAGTTGTTTAATTCCATGTAGCATCAAACAACAAAATAATTTTATTTTTTTATTTTTTTATTTGGAAGAATTCATGTAAGGCAAAAGCTACAGTCAAAGGCCCACTAAACACAACTAAAGAAATTATTTAAGTGGTTAAACAAAAAAAAGTACGGGTCTCAATGGCCTGGGCTTGAGCCCGGCCCTGTCCGAAATGGGCCAGGTATGGCAGAGGTAGGTAGGCCCGAATAAAAATAGGCCCTGTCCAGCCCGAATAGTATCGGGCCAGGTATGGGCTAGTTCCAAAAGCACAATTAAAAATCAGCCTGTTTAAGCCGAGCCCATACCCAATCATTTGATCTGTTTAAGGCCTTGCTCGGCCTGGCCCATTGAGACCCTCAATAAAAAACAAATAAATAGAAGTATCCTCTTCTTCTTTCAGAACAGGATTATCAGAGTCTGCATTCAGGTCTCCCGTACATTTTTTTATCTTATTTTTGTCCAATCCTGCCCAAATGCAAGAAACATTATAAATTGTTATGGTTTCATTTAGTGATATACCCATATTCTTAGCATAGCTAGCACTATTATCCGTGCAACAATATTCGTAAACTTGGTTTGAGGTCACATTTTGAAGATGATAAGAACACTGCTGACAGTGTCTAAATGGATAGGGCCATGTCAACCCACTCAATTTCCACGTGTTGCGCATCTTTGATCAATCCAAGTCTATGATCTATCACTTTGACGGTATGGATCACCCACATTTTAAACCATTGATGGTGAAGATCATTTAAACACCATTTTGGTGTTTAAATGGCAATCAGGAGAGTTGGGTGTAAAAAGGACAGTTATGCTCCATTAATGCTTTAAAGAAGAGCCTACCTACCTAGAGTTCTGATAATAGGACTCTAGGTAAAAAGGCCAATCATGGTAAGAGGCCTGGGCTAAGGGTCTAATATTATTGAAAATTGAGGGTGATCACCATGAATTTACTGAAAGTACAAAGGAATTTTAATGTGATTCACAGTATGAATTTCTTAAGAGAAGATTATATAAAACACTATGGTATGTAGAACACAATGCAGAGAGGTTTGGGGAGATCAGGGAAAACTGCTACCTACAGGAAAAGGACTAAATTTCAGATTCGTTAGAAAAAGTTGAAATATACTGAAATTACCTTATATGCGTTAAAAAAGGTAATTTAGTTCCTTTAATACCAGGTAATTTAGTTCATATTGAAAAATATAGTATATAATGATACAACAGGAATACTCAAGACCATCTATGTAGATATATTTAGTTTCAAAGACCATACAAACAGCTTCTCAAAGTAGCACGTAAATAAAAGTAAGGCAGGTCCATCCCAAGCATATATAAATAAATAAATATATATATATATATATATATATATATATATATATATATATATATATATATATATATATATATATATATATATATATATAGCACGTGAATAAAAGTAAGGCAGGTCCATCCCAAGCATATATATATGAGCATTGCGAATTGGGCTATTAATTCAACTGCAGGAAGGGTCCACACTATTTGAATTTTAGCTTAATAAGTGGGGTAAGGCTTGCATATTTGCTTACTAAGACTTGCATAATGGGTTTACTATTTGGGCAATGAAGTTAACGATTTCATATTTGAATACGATTTTTTACAAGTTTTCCATTAAATAAATGTTGATAGATGATACATATTAATTTAATTTTAAAACAATAAATATATTTTATTACACTAATATATATAACAGTTTGGGCCTGGGCACAAAACTTTACCCCCACCAAGCCTGACCTGCTTTAGCATAAACAAGTTGGGTCCAGGCATTATTTCTAGTCCAAAATAACGAATAGCAAGACTAGACCTTAGATTTTAGGCCAAATCAAAGGTCTATACATACATGAAAATCTTAAAAGCCAACATTTGATACAGTGATATTGTGCTATTAGAATTACAGTATCTATGAATGCTCATACAAATACATATGGCATTAAGGCATACCTAAATATAAACAAACAAATTGGTAGATAAGTATCAGAACAAGGATAGATCTTTCAACCCAGCACCTCATACTTATCCAAGGTATTAGCTAAGGTGTGTCCCTGTTACAAAGACTAGGCACTAACAGGACCGTACCATAACTAGCAAGTACTTGATCCTACTCATCACAAAATCAAAATGAGAAATATTGCAACTCAGCACCTGATACCAAGTATGAAATGCCATCCTAGTTAAAATACCACTAATTGGCAGGCATGCTACAACCTGTTTGTTAAGTGTATTCAGTGTGACGATAAACTCCACAATGAAGCTCCAAGTGCTACTCACAGATCAATAAATAAATAAAGCTCTAAGTGCTACTTGGACTTCATCTGGGTTGCCAATTCCGAACGACACTTGTCAGGCTCATCAACACATGTCGGAAAGTAAAATGTAAAAAATGTAAAACAAAAAAAAGAGAAAAGGGAGCAGCAGGAATGTCAACCCACATCTTGCCCCGCATGGAAGAGAATTCTAGGACATGCTGTTTTTAAATCTCAACACCTTTCAATCTTAGGTTGGGTGGTATTAATATCCAACGTAGACAGAAATATATTTATTGACAGATTTTTTGTGAATTTAAAAAAAAAAGAACAAGATAGATTAAAATAGTAAAACCTTCGTAACCGGCTGATATGAGAGTTGTTCTTTCTCTTTTAGATGTTGGAGCTTGCTAGGCTTTGATCTGATTGTTTCTTCTTAAAATGGACTGCAGGTAGTGGTGGAGTCAGTAAAGCCCTGTCTCCCAAAAAGATAGCTAACATTGTGGATTGTAAGTATATGTGTGCTTGGTAACTTCAGTCAATTGATTGGAGTTCTCTTTTACATGGCTACTTTACATTCTTGTCTCGTGACAAAACATCGAGCTCAAGATTTAAGTATTCTGCCTACCAATCCTGCAAGTAAGAAAGTCTCCAAAGTGTCATCAATCAATTGTTTGTAACTTCCAAAACTTGTAGCTGTGCGCGTGAGGTTGCAATTTGTAAAACTTTTTTTACTGAATTTATGTTACTCAAATCATGAATTTTCTTGAGATCCAAGTATCATTCCTCACCACAGTAATTGTTCTTGGAACACCCATCATGATTGATGTGGGCTACTGTGAAGGATTAAAATTCGAGTATCATGGTAATCTTGCCACTACAGAAAACTGATGGATGTTATTGACGAAAGAATGTATGAGAACTTTTGTTTAAGAGAGAATTTTTTTTTAAAAAAAGTACAAAGGCTAAATGAATGCTATGGAAAATATTAATGCAATGAGGTGGTGATATTAGGTGCCGGTCTCGTGCACCAACCTCAACAGTTGTTCTCCACTGCACTCTTAAAATACTTGTGCTGATAAGCTGTACATATCCTTCTTCCACATACATATCTTTCTTCCATGTACTACTAAAATCAAATGTAATTCAGATTTTCTCAATTATTTCTCCATGCCAGAAGGGATATATAGATGTAAATCCAAATGACTGCACATTGGCCTACAAAGCGACAAGGACCGAGCATTTGCTTAAAATTTACCAACATAAATTAGAAGAGGGCTGGGACTATAAACCCAGATGTAGCTTTGAGGGCTACATCCAGATCATTTTGGCATCACGTGACACCAATCACCTTTTCTAGTGAGCATTAGTTATAATTTACAATAATAAATAAAAGCAAAGATTTAGGTGGAGAAATGCTCTATTACTACTGCAAATATAGAATTATGTTATTTGCTTTAGAGAAAATTTCAAGAATCCTTAGCAAGAGAGAAATTGTTGAAATTCAGATAAGGGTTGAGCTTCAAGCAATCATGGAACATCAAATATCCTAGCGACTGCTGCAAATATGTTGATAACTGAAAACTCAAATGTAAGGAGGCAGAATTTGGTAGATTAATTTTAATCTGTCGTATTGCAATTTTGCATCAATACAAAGCACAGAGCCTATGTTGCTGGAAATTCCATACTATATATATATACCCAAGCAAAGAATTTCTAAAGCTATTTAAGATAGCTGATACGGCAGATAAAAGAATGGAATCTGAAAATTGTAGTCATAAGGTTAACAATAAAAGTTTAAAACCCTCGTAAGTTTTTTTTCTTTATAATTAAAAATTCTCAAGCGGCCAGCAATTTTAGCTAGCCATAAGGTTATTTATGGAGGTCCATTGCAATAAGTTTATTTATGGAGAGCCCTTGCCTTCTCGGTTGAAACTCCATACCATGGTTCAATATTCGGGATGAAACGGATACATATCGTTCGATACGTATCAATTTCGGAAGTCACCAGGTTGATACATTGCAATGTATCGACCCCTCAATGTACCGGCCTAATTATCGGCCGGTACATTGAAATTATCGTTTGTATCTGACGATAATCTCAAATTATCATTCGTATCCGATGATAATGTCAAATTATCGTTCGTATTAGACTATTATTTGATATTATTGTCCAATAATTTAAATATATTTTTTTCAATTTTTCTTTTGAAAAAAACATGTATTAATTGTCCGGGAGATTGAACAATATATCGGCTGATATGTTCAATGTATCGTACAATAAGAACGATACGTATCGGTTTGGGGGCAGACCGATACGTACTGGATTTCCAAGATTTTGACTCATACTCCATGCTTAATCTCTTCCAAAACAGAGTATTCAAACGACATTTTAAACACGTACTTGAGTTGCTAAGCCATACTTTTGAGAGAAAATAAAGGTTATTAACTGAATCTGGACCTTGAGTAGCTAAGGGCCAGTTTGAATAGAAAATATTTTAGATAAGATAAATGGTGCTGCCACGAAATTAAAATATTAATAAGCAGGGCTATCCTCTGGCTATTTACAGTGAATAATTTATCCCACATTGTTCACTGTAAATAGCAAAGCATAGCACTTTTTGCAGATATTCTAACTTAGTGCACCATTTATCTAATGTAATTAGATTTTTTTCTCAAACTGCCCCTAAGCTATAAACCTTGTACCTGTCCAATTCCTTCTCATCAAGCTGCCCACTGTATATCAGCTTTTCTAGCCTTTCATCAACAAGATTCACATGTTCTTTACCAATATCCAGTGAATACCCGAGGATAGGCACGCCAAGGAAGTAAGCAACTGATATTCAATATAGGAACTCCATTTCATCAAATGGCAGATTTGAAAAAATAAATAAAATAAAAATAAGATGGTGAGAATCACTGAAAATAAACAGCAACATGCACCATAGAACAAGTAACTGAATATTTTTTAATCAAAGAAATCTTATGATTGGAAATGTGTAAGCAACAAAAAGAAGATCAACTCAAAGTCAACTCCAAAGCAACAATATTTGATTCATAATGTTATTATAAACACCATGATCTCATCAACGGATAGCTGTAATTTTTCTTAGAAAGTAGGAAAAAATGTCAGATGATAGACCAATAATTTTTCCATACCACTTGAACGAGCAGTAAGTCTAGGAAGTTTGGCACAGACCAAAATGCCATTTCAAGTGAAGTGAAGACTTCTATCAAAAGGGCATTAACTCAACATCATTAATTGTGGAGAAAAAGTTGAATCCAAGGCTCCTTATAACATAAATAGATTAAATTCTTTTTTTTAACAGATAAGATGGGATTGAATCTGCAATCTAGAGGTTACAATATTGTCAACCTTCCATTGGGCTACAGGCCCAATCCCCTAAATGGATTATAATTGCTTGATGGTTGAAGTTTAAGCTCACTAACATATATGATGAGTTGTCCCACTAATATAGTCGATTTATCTCTTGAAGAACTAATACCAACTTTACACTTCAGATAACTGCACATATAAAAGACCATAGAAAAAATAGTGAACAGTGCGTGTTGTCCCACTAATATAGGGAGCAGTTTTGAGACCTCTAAACCATCTTGGAACTTCTTCACCAATCTGTAGATATATCTTGATATGTATGTAAAGTGTCCAAAGATGCAAGTGAAAGGTCTATTAGGTGAGCAGACATGGTGTCCAAGCCAAATTGTTGCTTCAGACAAGGTTTATCTTAACTAGTCAGGTCTTTTAAGTAAGCGGGGATCAACTCTGTGGGATCCCTGTTGATATCTTTATGTCTTAGCCAATGGACACAAAACTGATCCTGGCATTTGAAAATGCTCAATCTCACCACTAGGCAAAATAATCCTAGTATGACAGAATGGGCAAGCTCGTCATGGTTTCAGCCCACGACCACTCTCCTTGCAATCATGCACACACACACACACACCCATTAATACACACATGTGTGCATGCGAGTTTCCACATTAGTGATAGAAACAAGACAAGGCACTACTCGTGGCGTAACATGGTAATAGTATAGTGGTATACATGTTGTACCCATAGGGAACTAGTCCTTCCCTCGAAAAGGTTGGGTCACCTTACATCATCAAAAAAATAAATAAAAATAAGGTAATAGTACAGTCAAGGTGTCAGTATCTGAGTATCAATATCGAGTATCGGTCCATCTTGGACCGAAACGTATTGGCCGATATGGATACGGTATTGCTGATACTGTATCGATGGAAAAAAAAAAATTGAAAAAAAAGGGGGTTTGTATCGGTCAGTATCAGCCGGTATCAGCCGATACTGACCCCTATCGTTTCGATACCAATGACACCCTGATATAGGTAGCGGGGTGCGGTATCAGTTCTCGATGAAACCGATACATATCGGTATCGGCCGAGTTTTGATACCATGAGTATAGCTATAAATTTTGACTAGAAAGTTTCCTTCTACTCACATACAGATGCAGGCATGCAGGCTCAAAAGTGTGTTGATGATTTTCAACATTTTTTTATATATAAATAAATGAACCACATCACACTTTCAGAGCCTTCGTAGTAAAAGCACAGTATTGACAAAAAATCTGTTCACTACAGGTATAGCTTAAGGGTGTAATATGTAACCTGCTTCATTTCTAACAATTCTTTCTTGGTAATCAGGAAAAAATGATGAAAATCCATCAATTGCAGCCTGAAGAAGCCTACAATAGTAATAGTAAATAAGTGTATAAAAAGTAAGTCATCGATCCACAAGTCTTCTCCATTACCTCTAAGTTAAAAATACATACTTCAAGTATGAAAAAATAGTAGGTGACAAACTTAGGCTGAAGAATTTCTGTGTCGAAGCTTTTGATTTGAACAAAGAGAGTTAAGTGCTCTAGACAATTAATTTTTGTGTAACCTCCTTCCTCCTTTCTCTTCAAAGACTGGGGATTATCCCCCTAACCAAGTAAGGGTGGGGGGAGGGGGGATCTTAGAGTATCATCCATTTCCTTCATAAGAGAAGTTGGCCTCGAAGAGATTAGGGCTTTTCGTGTTTTGTTTTGTTGTTGATGTCTTCCATTTTTCGTGAATGAAGCCCCTCTTAGGCCATATGATGTTGGCCAAAAGGTGGGTATTGATCACCTATGGAAACAGGTTTACTTGATTTCATCTCCTTTGAAGACAATTTTTGCCTGTTTAAATTTCAAATGGAGGAGGTTATGAGAAGAGGTTTGGAGGTCGGGGTACAGACCAGCGGAGTTCGTCCCTTGGTACTAAGAAAATGGGAATCATCAATAAAACCTAAAAGGGAATTGATGGAGTCAATACCTATATGGATTCGGCTCCCGAAACTTCCTTTTTAGTTTTGGCCCCTCAAACTGTAAGCAAGATTGGTAGCACTATAGGGATTCTTATAAATACAGATGTTCTCACTTTAAAATGATCAAGAATGCCCACTAGAATTTGTGTGGTGATTGATAAAAAGTTCAAATAGAGAGATAATTAACCGAGGGATTGACTATGCATGAATGGGAACCAAATGCTTACAAACATTGGTCTTCATTTGAGTATAGTTCCGAGAAATGTTCTCTAGCTCCTAAGAAACCCTTAATTCAACAAAAATTATCAAAACAAGAAATCCAGCTAATCAAAATAATGATCTTGATGCTCTCAAAATAATCTAAGAAGATATGATGAAAAAAGTGAGATCTAGTACAGGTCTCCTGGTTAAGAAGATGAATCTAAGTCATTGATCAAACTATACTCACGGATTCCAAGGTAAATGATGTTAGTTCTCAACGATCTTCCAACGAAATTGATGATGATGAATTCAATGAATCAGAATCTGGGAATGACAATAAAATTGAAAGTTCTTAGGAAATAGCCCTCGACATCCCAGAGAGTCCCGATCGAGGAAATGTTGTCAACAGTTAAAAACCCAAGGGTATTAAGAAACACGTGTCACGAGATTATGGTAGAAATACTTGCAGAATTATCACAACATAATAATTTTCAACTCTTGGACTTGATAAATTTGGATCAGAATTTCAAAACTCCTAAAATATGATGGTTTTGAAGAAAGCTACACTTAATAAAGGAAAATCTTTAGAAAATCCTAAAGCTAGGGGCCAGGATTTTTTAAACGAAGATCATGAAAATGTGAGGATGCTTGTTAAGTTATATTGCCTATGTAAGAATGTAAAAGTGGAGAATAAAGTTGTCCTTTAGGCATTAAGAGCAGAAATCGCTCCTGAAATCATTTGAGAAGCTACATTAAGGGAGGAGGATTCTCAAATTAATCAAGGTAATTAAAGTCAAATCTAGCTAGTTGGAATGTTAGAGATATGTAACTCTATGGCATGTGAATGGGAGTCTACTTAGAGAGCAAAAAACAAAACACATAGGCTTGGAAATTATGAATACCAAGGTATCCATGTAAATTCAAATTGAAGAAAATCCATGAAACTGATGAAAGGATTCACGATATTGCTGTTTGAAAATTTAATGATGCTGAAACTCATTTTGTGGCAGTAAATGTTTCAAACCTGTATTCTGAAAGACTAACTCCGTTCAATCGCAGGTTCTTGATCTGGATCTACAACTGACAAAGCCTCAGGGCTCAAACTCTCCTCACCTCTGTTTCTCTCGTTTGACTCCACAAACTCCAACTCATCTCCCACCGCCAATTTCGAAACCTACAAACACGATCTCATATCTCGACCTCTAGCACTCAAAAACTCCTCGTCTCCTCCATTTTTTGCCTCGGATTCTGTGAATTCCGTCTCCTCTCTCTTCGACTTTGAAACCGACGAACTCGACGATCCCGATCTAAACTTGCTACTATAGTACGAAGCTTTCAAAACTTCCAACGAATCTGGAGGGTACAGAGAGAGAGATTGCGATCTATATATATTAGCTGGGATTTAAAACTTCGTAGCTAAGAAAAAAACCTAATCGAGAGCACTACAAGTGTAAAAGTCAATAGAGAAGAGAGATTTGACTGTGGAGATCAAAGAGATCTGAGTCAGGAGATTTGAAGAAGAAAAAGATCGGGCAACCTCGATTTCGTGCGAGCTAGGATTCGTTGAGAGAGGAAGACGAGAGAGAGGCTAGGGTTTTCTCAGAGAAAAAGAAGGAAGGGAGGAGTCTCTGAGGCGTTTTGTGTTAGAGATAAAGAGATAAAAAGTGCGGTTGGGTTATCTCAAAAAAAAAAAAAAGGTGGTTGGGAGTTCGGCCCGATAGATTTGCACGCGCTATCCTCACGTGAAGAGGAGATTATTTATTAAACCAATTTTTAATTTAAAAATTCACTGCTTTAACTTAAATACTATTGTTTTTGGAATATTACACCACTATTTTAAGCAGTGGTTTATTTTATACTGCTATAGTGATTTTTCCTTCATTTTGACGTAGTGTCAGATACATATTGGAAAGATGACCCGATATGAACCCATATTTGATCTATTCGGCCTCATATTGAATCTGGGTGTATATCATATGGAATGGAACCTAACCTCATATATATATATATAGGAAAAACTGTCCCTCTTCCTTGGGAGGATTGCTATCGTCCTCCAAGGTTTTAGGTGGAGGTTCACGGGCACCCAAAACATTGTTTCAATGCCACATGGACCTCGGGTGCATTGATTATATCATTTTTTTTAAAAAAATTGAAAACTCCTCTCCACCATGTGTTTTTTGAGCCGTGAAATATAGACCATTGAAACTAGTCAAACATTGACTTATACTTTTAAAAAGCTTCTTTCGAAATTTCTTTTTTTTTTAAATTGATCTAAACCATCAACTCGTGCTCCAAGTGGCAACCAAGAATGTTTTGGGTGCCATGGGTTCCTCTACGTGGACCTTGGAGGACGATGATCGTCCTCCCATGGAGGACGGAACCGATATATATATATATATATATATATATATATATATATATATATATATATATATATATATATATATATCGGTTGATGCTTATGAGTGTATCTGATATGACTGATATTTAGAACCATGGTTGTAATCTATGACGACTGGGGATGTTTCATGTTCACTTCTTTTATTTAAATTCTACGTCCGAATGGATTTCACACATCAAGTTAGTGTAGACTGTAGAGTCCAAATCTCCGATACAATAATAGCAAGTAAAGCATGAAATAGTACATGATTTGACCATTAGACTTAATGTCTAATAATTATGGTATCAAGTATCGGCCAAAATCTATATATATCGATATCTTGAGGCCCCGATATAGTATCAGTATTGGCCTATACATTATCGGCTTATATCTCCTTCATTTGTTTTTTTAATAATAGGGTCGTATGGGCATCCGCCTATAGGTGTAACCTTTCGTTCTGATAGTGTGCTCATGATCTCAATGAAAGCAGACGGGTTTCTATACATCGCGAACCGCTTCCCAGTTTGATGGGATACCTAGCGGATATGTAACTTTAACCATGGGTTTCAACAGGGTTTTAAGAGCCTTCTCATTGGGAAAATAGTAATTAAGTAGCCCAGGGTTTCACAGCCCTCTCAGTGACCCATCAACATATCCTTCATCATCGCAACACTCGTTTAGAAGAGGCATTGAACTACTCCCTCCTCCAGATGAGATAAGCTGATGATCAACTAAATTTAACAGAAATAAAATAATTGATATGTTTTATTTAGTAGTTATGGAAAGGTGGTGGTGGTGTTGGATGTTATATCACAGGATGATGATATGTTAATTTCAAATACATTTCTCGCCACATTTTGTGTTCTTGATGAGAAGATTTTGGTCAACCTATTCTCAGAAGAGGGTCCTTAGAATATCTAACCATACACAAGTTCGATTTTTCAAACATCACAATTCCACTATGGAATCCCACAAGGTCTGTCTGAGAGCAGGGAAAGAACTCAATTTCCTGGTTGCTTTCCAGTAAAATTGATATTGGAAATACAATTTGGGTACCGGTATTTGAAGCTGAAGATTCGGTCTCTGCAACCAGGTTTTTACACTTGAAAACCATTGACTGCCTTGACTAAGATGATGGAGATCTTTTTCTCCATCTTCCACACAACTGATCTTTAGCTCATGCCTAACTTATCAGCCGGCCATATGTTGATTCAAGTGTAATAGATGGGCCATGATTTCAAGACCCATTGTGTGGAAGATTTGGGACATAAAAGATATCCATTGTCGAATTCGAGGTAGTCACGGTTTTCACGACGAAAACAATCTTTGACTGCAAATACCATTGCCCTAAATAAAATGCAGGACACACACTTGTAACACCCTCAACAAACTGATTACATTCATGATGTAAAGAATCAAAAGCAGATAATAATATTATATATTAAGAAAAGAATGCTCCCAAAGTATATATTCCCCACAATTACAAAACCTTATATTTGGTATAAACTTCTATACCCACCACCCCCTCCTCTCTCTATCTCTCAAAGAGAAAAACCTTTCTATTTATGTACGTCGCCAGATCCCCACCACCAACAAAAAAAAAATCACTTCTCTTCCATCAATTTAACCCATTTGACCCAAAACAGAAAAAAGAAAATGGAAAAGTATCCATTGATTGCTGAGAGAGGATACAATACCCGGTTTCAAGGATACAGTTGTAGGAAAAACAAAAATAATAATAATACAGAGATGAGCATAATAATTACCTCGGCTGCGGGTGCTGTGGGAATGACCTCACAGGCTGGATCGGTGGTGGTCTTGACTGGCTTAATGGGACCATCGTCTGAGACCTTGAGAGCATGTCGACCATTGATGGTGCTTGGTACGAGTGGACATGATTTGCCCTATCAGTCAAGTCCCCACGAGTCGTCGCCCTCTGCCATGAATGTGAGCTCAAACCCGACAACATGTAGGCTCTCCCTGACGCCTCGTAAACTCTACACGGCTTGTCATTCTCTCTTGCATCTCCTTCATCTCAGTGTCCAATGCAATGTAGAAACGGTCAGAGACCGACCCTGGCTGATGAAGCCCTCCGACAAGTCTCAAGAACAGCCACTGCACCAGACAAGTCCCCCCTCCTCGGCTAAGGCTCGTGCCTCTGCCATTGCCTCAGCAGCTTGGAGCCTATTCCTCTCTCTGTCCACCTCGACTGAGGTTTCACGGTCCCCAGCAACTACTGGACGCCCAATTCTAACCTCATTTTCCAAATTTACCATTACTTTTGAGACAGGGTCTCTGTAAGCACACCCCACTGTCATCAATGCCACTACGCTGCCTGCTGGTACATTGACAGATACCAAAAAGCATTTTTCTTCATCTGCATAAAAATCCCCTGCATTGATGGATCCCCTTCGTCCATCTTCAATCACATGACTAGTGTAACTTCCCGATTTGATTGGTCTGAGGCTTACACTGGGGTTCATGCACCCCAAATCAACATGCAGATCCTGCACCACAACGCTCAAGAGCCCACCAATACACTGTGCAAATGCATCCTGGATAGCAGCCTCAGCCTCGATGAATGAGAACGTCCCTCCAGATGTCTCTGATATTGAGTGCATCGAAGTGGCATCATGGTCGGCGCCGAAACCAAATGCATGGTCCGGAATTTGAGAAGCCGAGCCAATGCCACGGATGGAGAAGGGGAGTAGAGATCCATAGATCCACAGTCTGGCCGTGGTTGGTTGGGTCCATTAGGGCCAGAGACGGTGTACGTGTCCCCTTTACAAAGTCAAGCAGTTTTTAAATGTTTGTTGGGAGGTTTGACCTTATTTATTTCGTACGGCTTCCACTAAACAAGCCCAAACCGTACCCAATATCTGCTACAAGTTTGCAAAGGGGAGGCTCTAATTTCCCATAAAAGAGCCATCGGCTATCTTCTCCTCTGTGCTGCCAAGAAACCCTAGTACACGGCGTTACAAGGCCAACGGCATTTTGAGGCGGAAATGGGTTTTGGCATTTTGAGGCGGAAATGGGTTTTCGCCATTACCAACAATCAAAAGGGCCCCAAATGAATTGAATGTAGCACCAAGATGGGGAGTGGATGGGGGGACCAAATTCAGTAAAATCAGGACCTTTATACTTTTGATACCATAAGGCACTGCATCATTGGCCTAACTATTTCGTCTTATTCCCTGGAAATTAGTAGTGAATACTTGAATGCTATTGTCGCCCATTTCCATCAACTTTATTGACCCTAAACGAAACCCCATTTGCAAAATCAAAATGTTTAGAGCATCCAATCAGGTGGGTTTTTTTGGACCTATAATTCATTCCAAAATGGTAGGCCCATCTCCAGGATGAAGCACGGATTAAGCAATTATTCCTCTTTAACTGTTTTTTTTTTTTGACCCTTTTACCCACCACAAAAATAAGGGAAAATTCATCACAAACATATCAAAAAAAAAAACGGCAAATTCTCTTACCAAAAAAGAAAACATAAAATTAAGAAAACAAAAAATTAGGGTTTCCTAAAAATAATAAAACTGATTCCACAAGAATAGATACACAGAGAGATTCCGAGCTAATTCATGGAAAAAAGCAATACCTTTGAGGATCTACTGATGGATTTCGACATCCGGAGAACAGAAGAAGACGGGATCGGTGTAGTCGGCGTAGTTGGGCGGAACTCCGAAGTTTCGGAGCCGGGAGAAATCATGGCATCATCTGAAGATCTCTTTCCAGTTCAGATGGAGAAGCATGCTCCAGTGTCGCCGGAACATAAACACAGAGATTCATACCTGTGTTTGCTTCCCATTTTACTTCTAAATCTAGAGCGATCTTCGTTTTCCTCCACTTGCTTCCCATTTTACTTCTAAATCTGAACTATAGCCAAGCCAAGCTCTTCTAATGGCAGAGATCTCTAGATCAAAGAACTTTTCGACCTCGGGTTTTGACCTCGAGAGATAAGAGATAGAGAGAGAAAGCACTCGAGAGAGAGTTCAATGAGAGAGAGAGAGAGAGAGAGAGAGAGAGAGAGGGGGGGACGGGGAGAGGCAAGAGAGAGCGGGGGAGGAAAGAGAGTGAGAGTGAGAGTGAGAGTGAGAGAGAGAGGCGTTCTGGTTTTGACCTCGGGTACAGGGCTAGTGGTGGACCCGCTTAAGATTGGGCAGGTGCTGGTGACTTGAATAAATAAATAAAATAGTGAGTTTTAAAGAAAAAAAATATCTCAACGTCTAATAGGCCCACCAATCTAAAGATGCATTGTGCGGAAGATTAAGATAAAAACGATCTTAATTGTCGGAAACTCCAACCTACCCTAAGGCCTTGTTTGGCAAAAATAAACTTATGAAAATTTTGATTTTTCATATAGAGCGAATTTCCAACTGTTAGGAAACTCAGTGGGTCCCACTTATAGGAGAAATATAATAAAATAGTCCACAAAATATTTTCAGCTAAAAATTTGCTGAAATTAGTTTTAGCCCACGTTGCTAGAAAAAACGAAGGCTACCTCTATTTGCACTCACGTCCCATACCCTTTGTAAACCATTAATTCCTTCTAATCAAATGATGGAGATCGTATTTCACCCTGAACTTTAACATAATAGATCTTACGATCACAATGAACTCATCAGATAGTCGATTTTTTATTCCATGTGTCACGTATCCCCAAAATCTGGCCCTTGAATCATATGGCACAAATCACACTCAAATGTGATTTTAGTACCATTTTTGGAGGATCTGTGACACTTGGAATAAAAAATTGATCGTCAGATCAGTGCACTATGATCTCAAGATCTATTGTGATTTGTGCACCTCTATTTGCACCCACGTCCCATACCCCTTATAAATCATTGATTCCTTCTAATCAGAAGATGATGGAGATTGTCTTTCACCTTGAACTTCAATAAAATAGATCTTAAGATCATGATGAACCTATCAGATGATCGATTTTTTATTCCATGTGTCACATATCCCCAAAATCTGGCCCTTGAATCATATGGCACAAATCACACCAAAATGTGATTTTAGTACCATTTTTGGGAGATCTATGATACTTGGAATAAAAAACTGACCGTCAGATCAGTGACCATGATCTCAAGATCTATGTATGGAAGATTGGGGGTGAAACACAATCTCCATCATCTAATTAGAAGAAATCAATGATTTTCAAGGAGTCTAGGACGAGGGCGCTTTCAGAGAATGCATAGGTATAAATAGAGGTACCTAAAAACAAACTTACATCTTTCGATGGTTAGATCCAACGATTGCACAGACTACGCCAACTGCATAAGTTTCCATCTTTAAAGCCATTGAATGCACTGAGTCAAATGATAGAGACCATTTTTTATCCCAATCTTCCGGACAATAGAGTTTGAAATCATCGCCACCTATTAGACGGTCAAGTGTGAATCACATGACACACATCCCCAAAAGTGACTGATCATGCTATATAATGAGAACAAAAAACGATCTTCATCGTCTTATTCAAGACTATCAATAGCTTTAACGATAAGATTTATGTTCGCCTGTTTTCATGGCATTAAAGAATAGGGTAGGTACCTCTATGGGTTTAGAGAAAACGTGTATATCTAAAACCACTTTCAACCCCTTAAAGAATAGGGTAGGTACCTCTATGGGTGTGAGACGTAGGCGCTTTCAAATAACGTATGGAGGCGAATAGAGGTACCCATAAACAGTGATGCCAATAAATGTAACCCAACCATCTAAGTTACTTAATTTGAAGGCCATGATCTAAAGATCATAAGTGAAAAGATCTGCACCAAGTATAATCTTTATCAAATGACTCAAAGCAAATCGTACCATTTATTTGCACTGTAAAATTGTAACCTCGCCCCATCTCCTCCGGCCAACATGCATTGATTGCTTTGAATCTAACAAAGGATATTGTTTTTTATCCCAATCTTCCACATGATGCATCTTGAGATCGTAGGTATATCATAAAAAATTAACTAACAGAGTGTTGCCCATGATCTTAAGACTCATCTAATAAAAAGTTGAGACAAAAAAAAAAATTTATATTCTAATTCAAAGCGATTAATGCATTTTGGCTCGACGAGATGGGATGAAGTTACAGGTATACATGGTGTGAAGAATGGTGACTTAGAAAAATAATTTTGCACAATGTAGCCAAACAGCTGAAAAAATAAATCAAACCATTGTCAAATTTTAAAAATAAAACTTCCCATGAGTTATTTTATTTATAAGCCCATGTAAAGTGAAAAAAAAAAATCATTTCCATGAGTTTTGTCTAACAAGTCCTAAGGGTTGTTTGTTCGCACTTATTTTCAAACTCACTTATTTTCAAACTAATTTTAAGAGAGATTGCTTGCACTTATTTTCAAACTAGAATATTTCTTTCCTACCATATTTGGGAAATAATTTTTTGAGAGATTTCTCTCATATATGCTATTTTGTGTTTAATCACACTCAAGTATGGTGTATAAGCTCTTGTAAAATTAATCAAAATTAGAGCCTTAAATGGAAGAAGGTTTAATTTAAAACTTATAAGTCACAAACCACTTATTAAACCGCTAAAGTAATTTAGTAAGGTATGTACATAAATAAAAATTTTAATTCATATATAATTTTCATGCATTCTAGAAAGGTTAATGTTATTTTGGCCTGTTTTTTTTGGTGAAGAACACACTAATTTTCACCATAAAAAATCGTTGACTACCTTGAATTACACGATGCAAATCATTTTTCATCCCAATCTTCCACACAATAGATCTTGAGATCATGGCGCACCTATCATACAGTCATATCTTGATTCCATGTGACACACATCCTTGAGACTAGCCGAGGGAGCTATTATGAATTTTTTTTGTTAAAATAAATAAGCCATATTTTAGAATTTCAACATAGGCCACCAAAAACTTAGTACAGGAGCTGAACTCTTATCTCTTTTTTTTTTTTTAAATATTTAAGTAAGGACGGAGTTAATGTTTTTTAGCTGCCAATCAATTTAATAAGACATATCGTTCTGTGAGCAAATTTAAAATATATTTTATATATTTATATCTTTTAATTTTAAATATTAATTAATATTATTCCCATAGTGACAAATTTTGTTTTCAGTAATTTTTCGGTGGGGGGTCGTCCTTTCAAATTAATTTCAATATATTTCAAAAAAATTTCAGGAAAGTTTCGGAGATTAAAAATATATTTAATATTTTAAAAAATTTTAGCAATTGATCTAAGTGGCCAAGCAGTGACGCTAAGCTCAAGCATAGAACTATAGAAGACAAATTGACAAAGGGTACCATTATACTCACCCTACCAGGCTGCTTTCTCACCCCACCTTCTTCAGTCGGCATGTAGTGACCGCCTTTGAATTAGATGGTAGAAGTTGTTTTTCGTGTCCATCTTCTGCACAATGGATCTATGGATTGTAGGTGTACCATTAGACGGTCGATTTTTTATTACACATGGCACACATCTCAAAAAGTCATATGACCTCCATTACGCTCAAGCATAATTTTAGCATCACTTTTTTAGATATGTGTCATACGTAATAAATAATCGACCGTCTGATGGTACGCCCACAATCCATAGATCTACTGTGCAAAAGATGAGGATGAAAAATGACCTACACCATCTTATCCAAAGGCGGTCAATGCATACCAAGTGGAGGAGATGGGGTGAACAAGTAGCCTTTTGGGGTAAGTATAATGGTACCCATTGACAAAGCCTTTTGGGGTGAGTATAACATTACCCATTGACAAAATGCACACCGTTTTCTAACCATCATTCAGTTGCACAATGGTAAGAATAAATAAACTCTCTAACACTCTAAGCCACTTATATAATATGTTCTGCATTCACTTAAACAATCCATGGAGCCGCGTGGTGAGCATAAAGCCAACTATTCTTTGGCCTTTTACTATTAAATTACTAACATATTCACAAAAAAAAGAAATTAAACATAAAAAAATATATCAAAATTTCTGAAATTTTGTTGAAAAATATTGAAATTATTAAAATTATCGAAAAGTACCGAAATTTCTCCTAAATTTTTTTTTGACCCTCATTTTGCGAAATTTTGTTGTGGAAATTCGTCACTATGATTATACTCACCATAGAGGAAAATCTTGAATCACACTCAATGCAGCGACTTTTTTTCACAAGTGGTAAGTGAGAGCGTTACGCTCAAGGATCAAAATTTCGGTCGAAATGACCGAAATTTCGGTCATTTTTTGTATGGGGTTGATATTTTCGACTGAAATTCAAATTTTCGACCAAAATTTCGGTTTCGGTCCCCTCCGAAACCGAAATGAAACCTGCAATTTTGATCCTTGGTTACACTTCATGTCTGGAGTTGAATAAAAAAGAAATAAGATGGATTGGTTTTATGCGTTTGATTTACTAAACTACCCTTCATTTTTATGTCATATTATGGATAATGCCGCTGCCTTGGGATAATGATAGGGCACGACTCTCCTACCCTCCTGGCCGTCTTTTAGGCTGCATTTGGCTTAGCGCTTTTAGAGCAAAGAGCAGCTCTTTAGCTCTGCCAGAGAACTGTTTTCATGTTTAGTAATACAGCTCTTCGTCCCATTTGCTCTGGCAAAGAGCTATTTTAAGTGATAAAATTACTTTCTGTTTGCTCTATGCCAGAGCAGATTTTATCTGCTCTGATAGAGAGTAAGCAAAGAGTTGTTTCTGCTCGTATAAAAGCTAACCCAAACACAGCCTTAAGCACCAAAATGGTGTTTAACTGATTGTATATCATTGATGGGCTTAAGGTTTGGGTAATCCACACCGTCAAAGTGATAGATCATAAGTTCAAAGGCTGTGGGCCTAAATCAAATTTTGAGGTGTTTTAACAATCCAATTTGTGCACTCTAATACCAATCGTTGTGTTTAGCTTTCATGACTGAGATTCAAATTCGCCAATCGAATGATTCATATCCATTTATGAATAGGAAATTTATAAACATAGGATAGATTTGTTGAGGATAAAGTGTAGGCGGCTGACATGGTGCGACATGACTGCTGTACCAACCTGCATTACTTGATCATCACTACACTTGCAGCCATTTGTATTGTGTCACATCACCTGCCTACACTTTGTCTTATACATACAATAATACAATAAGTTGTACTTATAAAGAGCCTCACCATCCTTTAATAGGAAGGTCATCAAATCTCATTAATGTGCAATTTAGGTGGCCCGCTCAAGTGATGGACTATTGATTGGTTGGTTTGTAATGATAAGGTCCAAGGTTACTTGGTTAAACTAACTATGATCAACCAATGTTAATAGTTGTTTTACCATAAATTTGGTAGTTTATACATAAAGAATGATGGTTTTAAATATCGGCCATATCCGAAAGATATCGGCCGATATGGATCGGGTTATACCCCACAAGATACGAATATACACCCGATGTTATATGGGCTCAAATAATGGGTAAAACAGGTAAAATATTCGATCATATCTGGTCATATCTGGTCATATCCGGCCAATATCGAGTCATATCCAATCATCTTCAATCATATCGATTGATATATATCAGTTGATATGTGTTAGATATGAGTGGGAGACAATACCAAAAATATCCTTCTTTGCAATTTTGTATATTGAAACATTTATTATTATTATTATTTGAAGAATTAAAAAAGTATGTTCAAAAGATATTGGTTAGGTTGGTGGATATGTATTTGCCTAGGACCCAGTCGATACGTGGCTAGTGTTAAATCCTTGCTCTGCAATTATTACAACCCGAAATTTTATCTCATTCTGAGGGCCTAGAATTTCGTGTTATGACCCGCACATATCCCAGATACGTTAAGCGGACATATACATAATCAGAGTTCTCACACTAACATGATTTTACAAATTTCGTAAATCCAATAATAAATTAATGAAATAATTACTAATTAATAAGAAAATAAAGATCAACTATAAATAAAAAAGTACGAGACTATAAATAAGCAATCATTGTATGAAACGAAAGAATAAATTGCCTACACTACAAATCATAATCTCGGTACTAAAATGATGCTATCAATAATCGGTATAACGATCATAATCAATGCCAAGATTCTCCTGTTGTCCTACAGTGTTGCCCTCCCAAGGCTCCTGATACTCAATGTTTACGGGATCAACAAAATCAACGTCCACAGAATTGAGATAATCGGTATCCACTCCGTTGATAAAATCACCTGAAAAAAATAAATGCCCATGAGAGTTGAGTTGCTAAATAATGCGCAACTCAATGGATACACCACAAATCTACCCTATACTACTCAGGTGCATTGTGGGTGCATCTCGTGAGTGATAATAGTAATATGACAATATATAAGAAATAAATAAATATCAGAATCATGCGTAACATCAAACTCATATCTTAACCTACATGCAAGACCATGATATACACACACTCTAATCCTAATGTACCTCAGCATACCTCATAAACGTAATTTATCATATTACAATGGCACAAGTGTTTGTACCTCACATGGGCGTACATTCTTACTTCTATTCCTAATACGACTTGTGCCAAAGTCGCTGCTCAAGTCTGCCATGTGAGGCTCACCATAGTTGTATACCACCATAATATACCACCCTTTATAACATAACATAATCATATCATAGACCTCACACAGTCTCTTGGGTGACCGGTCATAAGCCTATGCGGCTCTAAAGGCGAGAACGACGTTCTTCGTAATATATCTCATACTGTCTTCTGAGAGACTCGTGTCGACTTTAGACTTTGGAATCCTTACAGTAGCTACATAAGTAACGGCACAAAAATACTTGAATTCTTAATCTTATGTTGGCCTATAGAGCGATGTCTTATTATATCTGTTTGTTATTTTATTTTACATCTTCTTTCTTATTATTTTCCTACAACATGAATCTAGAGTGAGCCATGGTGCGATAAGCTTCACTAAACTATACTTTGTAAGGGAACGAGTTTCGTAGTAACCTGGATGTATTTCGTGTAACAGTCCATACTCCCATAAAGGTGTTACATCCATACAATGATGCTTATATTTCGAATTCCACATGACCGTAAAAGGAATCCCACCATGATTAAGGCCTAAAGGTTGAGTGTTGTATCTTATTCCTTAACTTAATCTATTATATTAAATCTCAGGGCGATAGGGTCACCATCTATAACACTGTATATGAGGTTACACTAAATTCGCACTCAACCCACTCGCCATGATGTCCCATATCACCATGAGCTATAGGACATGCACATATGGTGTGATCCCCACTGCGATACTATCTCAGCGAATCACTACGCGCAAGCGTAGACATGATCTCATACACTCGCGTATAAAATCTATCATATCCATAAAACATACAACGTAATAATAATAGAAATATAGTCTCATCTTACTAGTGAATTGATTTGAATTCAAAGATACATTATACATATATATTCAACGTATCAATACAATTATAATATGGGTGCAGTATATGTGTGATCGGGAATATGAAAAGTTCAAGTTTGACTTCACAGGTGGCATCGAAATCATAAAGTTTTTATGTCATCGTGAAGATCGCGTCGATGTGATAAAAAAAGTTATATAATATGCTATAATTGGATAAATATATAAAAAAATATCACATTTTAAATTTAGATCTATCATGATCATCGATCGAAAACACAATGCTAAGATTATCATGCAATAGGAGTTTTTGGTCATAATATATCAAGGGTAGAGTACTTGATACTCCGTCAAAAGATAACGATAATTTGAAATACCGGACCATGAATCGGGTCCAAATCCGAGTAACACCACTGACGTTCATCCTGAAAGCTTAAGGATGTCCGTCGAACACGTCAATGGAGTAACCAAAATACATACGTCCGTCCTCAAGCCTACGGATGTCTGTCCTAAAACTTATGGACATCCATTTGGCACGGATCCCAACCAATTAGAGTCATATCCAATTGATTTGAGGTTAGCTCCTCTATGAAAATTAGGGCTTGGGTAGGGTTGGACTTCCTTGCCAGTTTTCCGCCACCGTCCGGCCGGTGGCTTGCTAACGGCGGTCAAGCAAATGGAAGATAATAAAACAATAATACAAGAATATAGATTCATAGTTTTAATAGAAAAGTAAATTACTAATTATGCAAATCTATCAGATTTATAAGATTTTATGGGTTAACTAGTTTTAAATAAAACATGAATATAGATTAAAATTTAGGGCTTAATTAGTTTTAAATAAAACAAGAATATAGATTCACGACTTTAATATAAAAGTAAATTACTAATTAAGTAGATCTATCAGATTTACAAGATTTTAGGACTTAATTAAGTTTAAACTCGTCGATGCAAGATCGAACGCACCCTACGCGATGGGATCTGAGAAGAATAGAGGGAATTAATGGGGTCCCAATTGTTGAAGCTGAATGATTGATCTTGCGGCGGTTCTGGTTGAAGAGACCGATGCCCAAAGCATCAGTTCATCTAAGTCATCTTCTCCTTCTTTCTCTTTCTATTTTGTCGGTGCTTGAGCGGGAGATTTGAGGGAAGAGGCTAAAGAGTTTTGGGGGAGAGGAATTAAGAAGAAGAAAACTCTCGTATAATTTTAGTTGTAAAGAATAGAGAGCTCTTATAACTGTCTAATTACGATTTCAATAAAGTATATAATTTTTACATGCAAGAAGGCATTCATGGGTGAGTTAATAGGTTGTTAAAAATTTTAGTTCCAATGCTTTGTATAGACACCGAAGCAAATATTGTTTATCTTTCGAAATTACAGTTATACCCCTTAACTTGTTTCATCTCTTAAAACAGGTATAACTTTTTATATTCTTGTCGGAATTCAACAAATTATATATCATTGGAATCGTATCGATGAGCACTTCGAAATGAGTCTAAAATTAACTAAGAAAAAAGAACATAAGATAATTAAAATTTTCTAAAAGAGGGTGGGTTTCGTTGTGGAGCGCTAATATCGTTTAGTGTGGTACATCATCTAACACTGTTAAAATAGTCAAAATGGGTCAGATTAGTATAGTATTATACCTAGCGAACTTGAAAATATATATGTTGTCTATATTTTCAAAAGTAAAAAGGGGCTAGAACCCCATTGTTGATAATTTTTTGTATCCTTCTTGTGCAACCGTGGATCAGATTGATCTGTCGTGACGATGCACTCGTATGAATAATATAACCACCTGAAGCTTTTGGTGTCCTGGGAAATCCAAATTAATATTGAAAGCACCAAAGTGCTAAATATGACTCTATTTTACCAATCCACGCCAGAGGCTCTTGGGCAGGGGCTTCTGTTATAATTCGGGAAGGTTTTAGGCACTCGATTGACCCACTCGTAAGCGGTCTCTACTATGGCCGAGTCTATGTGTGGCTGGTTGATATAATATATATAATTATATATATGAAAAAAAGAAATTACATGAGCGGCACTTCCCCTTGCCCGAAGGCACACCGATCCTATTGAACCCTTGCTGCATGTTAAAATTTGGGCAGCATAGCGACTCAATTCTATGATAGAGGAGAAACAAAGAAGGTAGAGGAATAGAGGGGAGAGCCGGAGCTCTCAGGCCCTTGTAGCACCGATGTAGACCTTCGCGTTGATGCGTCTTGGATGAGCTTCCGAAAGCAAATAGGTTTAAAGATGTATTTGAATCTTTAAGGCTTGGTAGCTAAGAGGTAAGAGAAGAAAGGTAGAGGATAATTCTAGCTAGATCTCAAGGATTGATGATGGAAAATGATGTCTAAAGGACAAAACTCAGTTATGGAATTTTGATGGTTTAGTGCTCAAAGGGGAAGAAGGAACTCTCTAATATTTTTCTCTCTTTGAAAAAATTTTCAAGCCTCTAATCCAAGGGGGGGGTGGGGCTCTCTATTTAAAGAGAAAAGGAGGATTAGTGAAGGGTTAAAGTCCTAATTGGGTTTACAATTAGGTAATCCTAGATCTAAGGTTTCCTAGGATTTTGGGAGTTTAGATAGGTGGGAAATGGGTTTAATGGTAGATGATAGGGTAAGACTTTTAAAAGGCTAGAGGGTTGCAAATAGGCTTAATGGGGGTGCAACAATCCTAAAGAAACTCACTCTAAACATTGGGGTGGTCAACAAGTCAAATCCCAAAAGTGATTTTTGGACAAAATCCCAAAAACACTGTAGTTAAGCCTAGCGTATGTATTACATACGCTAGGTATAGGAACAATAACTCTTAGAAGTCCAGAGCTCATCTTGGAGCTCAAATCTAGAGGAAGAAGGCCAATTTTGCCTAGTGTGTCTATTAGACATGCTAGGCCAAAAACTGCCAAAAATTGGCCTAGAGTGTGTAATACACACGCTAGGCAAAGGCAAAAATCTTGCATTTCTACCCGATATTCAAACCGCCATAACTTTTGATATACAACTCGAATTGAGGCGATTCTTGGCTCGTTAGAAAGCTAGGAAGATCCTCTTTCCAATGGTATAGGTCTCACCTCTATCAGAGGTCTGTGTAAACTTTAACACTCCTCTTTCCAACCACTATTCATGAGGGTTCAAGACTGGTCCAAGAAAGGTTTTAATGACTTTGGGAAGGTTAGGGTTGCTTCCTAAGGGTTTGAGAAGGATTCTAAAGGTTTTGGAGTGACTCTTAAGGGTTTGAGGAATGCTTTTGAAAGCTCGAGAGTGTGCTTTTCTCGAAGTATGTGTCGATCGGGCCTTGGGCCAAATTTGGGTGTCTACACTTCTTCCACAAAAAAGAAATCTTAAGATCATGTGCCACCAATAGAAGGATAGATGTTGATAAATACATGCCCATACATCCTAAAAGGTGACCTTAGAATTAGGTTTTGGTTGCACACTGGTGATCACATTCACTTTTTGGGAAGTGGTCACAAGATCAAAATTTAATAGTTGGATGGTATGCTCATAATCTCAAGACCCATATGTGTGAAAGATTGGAACGAAAATGATCTTTATCATCTAATTTAAAATAGTCAACGATTTTCTCACGTGCAAACCCTGGTTGCCAACAAAAATCTCTGGTTGCAAATAGCTATTTTTTATATAAAAGTCATCCTACCCCTAACAAGCTATCACCGAAAAAATAAGACTATTAGCAGCAGTTTTTGAAAAATTACCGCTATTAATAAAAAAACTATTAAAGGCTATTAAGACTATTAGTGGCAGTTTTTGGCTGCCACTAATAGTTTTATTTTTTGTAGTGTATGACTAGTGTAGCCTATCTATGTGACCCATGTGGCAAAATTGGGCTTTCTTGGCCTCTTGATGTACAATCAGTTGGGTTAATCTCATATTGAACAAATGATTGAACTAAATATGGATTCAAATTAAAAAGATCTTACTTAGAGTCATTTTTGAGTATCATATACATTTCACCTAATATGATCAATTTCATTGTCATCATACCCATCTCTCATCTATTTGGGATTGGTTTTGCGAGCCTCATTCCTCCACTCGTTTGTGACCATAGTTCGTTTAAAATGTATTGTGTCATAAACATGTTTAAAATGCATCTTTTTAAAAAATAATCGTATTTTTGAAAGAATTGTGATTTTTACGTTTTAAATGTATTTTTTAAGAATTTTTTCAAAATTTTATTCATTTCTATTAAAAAAATATTTAATTTTTTTAAATATTTTAAAACATTTATGTTACATTTTCTCCAATGCTTCATATTTTTCGAAATTTACCAATTTTTTTACATTTTTTTCCTTGCAATTTTTTCCCGAATTCCAACTTGGTAACTATGTTTGTCACTAATGTTAAATTTTCCATAATTCTGAAATCCTTCATGTCCCTTTAAGTATTTTCCACCAGGTCTCCATTAGTCTTCCTTGTCTCTCTTTTGTGCTTGTTGTTATTGGTACAAGCTTTTTCTGGGTTCCTTTCGATCCCTAGAAGAAGTGGCCCAATTCGTTTCGAGTGGACTTTGGCAGAAGGCGATAGAGTAATAAACTATGAAATATTACATGCTAAAAGGAAAAAGGCGAATATTAAATGAAAAATACATGGGTGATGTGATCGTCAGCTACAGATATTTATCGACACTGCAACACGTCACTGATCAAGCGTGGGGAGATGCAGGTTGACTCCTTTACTGAACGTCGGTCGGCCAACTCCAACAGCCAAAAATAGCCTAAGGTCTATCTAGTCTAGCTTCCTAATCCTACTAATCCTACTTAAAAAGGGGGGTGGTGGCCCTCTATGCTTGGAGGAGCGACCTCGTTCCCGGGTACCCTCCATAAGCTCCCTTGGGAAAATCTGGTGGCTAAAGTTAAGAAAATTGGAGAAGGTTAGGGACCTAATGGGCTCTAGGCTAAGAATTTGGGCAGGGGTTTCCTAGGGGCTATCTAAGGCTAAGGGCGCTGATCCTTCTATTACTACTTCGAGAGTCAGGGCTAGCTAGCCAGTGCCGCTAGCCTGACTACCTGGGGATCCTAGAGAAGAGTTTATGGTTCTAGAAGTCTAGAAAAGCAGCCCAACTTCTTTCTTTGGGAGCCCCAGAGAGAACCTCAAAATTTCTAAGAAGAGCTAAGCTTGAGAGAGGAGAGATTGCTCTGAAAATTGTTGTTATCAGATTGGTGAGGTAGGGGGTCTTTTTATAGGTATTGTGCTGATTACGCGCCCTGGGGCCAGTGTGTAATTGGTCTGTTGGATTCAATTGCACGCTCTATCCGGGGCGCTTAATCCAGTTTGAGTCGATCACAGACTCAGTGAGTGACCGACTGACTAGATCAGTCGGGGAATCCTAGTTCCAACTCGCTTGGAACTGATTGCGTGCCCTGTGGGCGGCACATAATAGAGGAACACGGGTAGTCTAAGTATTTAGAGATCCAGTCCAACTTGGGACCATTGAGCTCTTGTGGTGTAGCGCGCGATTCTATTACGTGCTAGGTGAAGGGCGCATAATTGAGGAGCTTGGGCAGTCCATGGAATCGCAACTCCAGTCCACATTGAACTAATTATGCCCACCGGTTCGTGCGTGCAATTAGATTGCGCGCGTTGGGAGCACAAAATCCAGAACCTATGGCGGTGCACAAAAGGTTGTGCCCTGGTTCTATTGGGACCGATTGTGTGCATGTGTCCATGCGTGAAATCGAATTGCACGCATAGTCTCATGCGCGCAACTCGAGAGCCTCCTGGACTAAGTCAAGTCCAAGTCAAATGGGTTGGTGATCAGTCACAGAACATATCAATTTACCACCCTTAACTTAGCGATACTAGACTTTAGTTTGTTACTAATGAGATGCTATGTGTAGATATTTAGATTAATGAGCATATTAGAGCCGGAGTGTTAATCTTTGCCAAAATGAACTAAAAAATTGCAAGAATTACGATCGCACGAAGAAACGATCCAGTCAAATGAAGGACCAACCAATGAGCAAGAAAAAGAAATGTCGAACGAACGAGCGAAAAAGAAAGAAGAATAGAGAAAGAAGGATTTACGAATGTACAAAAAAGCTACAACTGGAAGAACGAAAGTAAAATCTCGAATGTTTGACAGAGTAGAGATAATATAGAAAAAAGAATAATCGTGCACACGATTGTACGAAATAAAGCTCAGGCCGCTAATCACGTGAAGTCTATACCGCCATGCACAAATCAGAAGATCTTTTGGATTAGAAGTCTGACAACTTACGGATCAAAAAAGATTGGCAACAGAACTCAGAAGATCTCTGCAGCTAAAATAAATGAGAAAAATTCGACACGCATCTACCATTCAAAGCAAGGAAGAACTAGGATTAGAAGTAGAGTTATATTAGGAATCTTTTATTTAGAAGTTTTCTTTTATTAGAGATTGAATAATGTAAATCGACTTCTTATGATCTATAAATAAGAAGGCTCGACATAGGAGTAAAGTTATCGAAGGAACTCTCAGCATCAATTGACTACTAAGGTTGGGTTTTCTTCCGATAAAAAGTAGAGTAGAATAGTTTAGATATCCAAGATTTCTCGAGAGCAATTGACGCCTGTGATCAGGATCTGAAAGATTAACGTAGAGTATCTGTAGTTTCTCAGAAGCAATTGACACCTGCAACTGAGGGATGAAAAATCTTTTTATTGCTTTCTAGTTCAGATTTATTTTTCTGTATTTTACTGCTTTGTAAACATCTAAAAGTTTTTTATTTGAATTGACGACTCAGATTGAGAATTTGCAGATTAGTGTAACGATTTTACTTTTCCATCTTCAATTTTCCTGAGTTTGATTGACACCCAAATTTTAGGAAGATTGTTGATTAGATTAAATCTGCATTAAGGAATTCTAGCTTTTGATTGACGCTCAAATCCTAGAGGACTGAGATACGGTGTAACGGTATTTTATTTTGTAATTATCCGAGATCTAAATGATTGTGATTGACGACCATAATCTGGAAGGAGGAGGATTTAGATTTATTTTTTGTAATTAGTCTAAACAACCCATTCTTTATTTATACTTTTTCAGTAGTTTAGGATCTTAAAAGACAAATACAAATTTTTAAACAAACAAAATTACTACAGAATAAACTCTTTCCTCGTGGGAACGATCCTATACTAGTGCTGCAATTTTCATTGTGCGCTTGCAATAGGTTAAGACTTAGTACGATAAAAGATCGATCAAGTTTTTGACGCCGTTGTCGGGGAAAGCGGATTTTATTCTTGATTTTATTTTTGTTTTGTTTTGAAAACCAATATTTGTCTTTCTCTTTTTATTTTTCTTTATATTTTTATTTTTCTTTAATTACTTATTTATCTTTTGCAGGTTTATTCGGAGTAGCGAATCAAAGGTTTCAACACTTCTTCTGACAAGAGAAACTAGAGACTTAGATTTATTTTCTCTCCCTGCTTTCTAAAATAAAAATCTGATAAAAAAATACAAAAATAAATATGTAAGGCCATGATGGACCATTTTGGCTAAGTGATTATTCAACCTATATCCCAATGGAATACCTGACCACCCCCTTTTACCCAGCCGTAACATAAATAGAGCAAGTCTTTCTATCTCAATGGGGAAACTCTGGGAATTCCTATGACCTTCGGTGGGGAAATCATTATGGCTTCCCAAGGTTAACTCAGCAAGAACTATCTTATGCATACCCACAATATCCTTAAAACTTCCAACAGACATGCCTCAAATTAATCTATTAAACAACAATTTAGTCCTCAAGGTAATAATAACAATGCTACTATTGTCCAGATCCTCCAAGATCTACAACAGACGCATCAATGTTCTAGAGAATTATCCCAGCTTACCCAAACCTCTCAAGACTTACAATCTTGCACTCAATCCATTACAATCCTAGAAACCCAAATTGGGCAACTAGCTATGAAATGGGTAGAAAGAGAGGACCACCTAACGTGTTCACAATTAATGAACAACTTGGGAGGACAATTTCATGAGGGAAATACACCAATTCCCACAACACACATTCAAGCTGTTCAGACCTTAAGAAGCGGCAGAACTGTTGACAATAGGGTAGAGATGTCTACAAAAGTAGTCATCCCTGAGACCAAGGAAAAAGAATCTGAAGCCATAGAAGAAGTCCCACTGCTAGAAAAACCAAAAAAATTAGAAAATGAAATAAAATAAAATAATAATAAAGATAGTGCCCCTAACCCTGTAACGGAAGTACCTTATGTACCTAAGTTACCATTTCTGAATGCCTTCGATGCATCGTCCCCTTTTGATAAAAATCCCAAAAAATTAGAAGAAATTACTGAAATCTTTAACGAGGTGAAGATTAATTTGCCTCTTCTGGAGGCTATAAAGCAAGTTCCAGCCTATGCACACTTTTTGAAAGAGATGTGCACGCAGAAGAGAAAGAGACGAAATAATTTCTCGCAAAAGATCTTCTTGACAGAGTAAGTAAGCTCAGTCTTACAACCTAAAACTCCCCCCAAGCTTAAGGACCCCGGAGTGCCCACAATTCCATGTATCATAGGTAACCATGCAATCAATAAAGCACTTCTGGATCTAGGAGCCAGCATGAATCTGCTGTCAGATTTCATATATGAGAAACTAGGATTAGGAAATGTGAGGCCTACATCGGTAACTCTTCAGTTAGTCGATAGATCAGAAAGAAGCCGGTAGGAATTATTGAAGATGTTATGGTTAGGTCGACAAATTTATCTTTCCTGTCGATTTCTTAGTACTGGACATGGAATCAAGTTTAAAATCTCTAACACAAAATTTCGTTATTCTCGATAGACCATTCTTGATCACGGCCAATGCTTGCATAAACTGTAAAATCGGGGTGATGGAAGTTTCTTTTGGAGACATGCGAATTCAGCTAAATGTCTTCTCCATAGCCAATCAGATGGCTTCAATCGATGATGAGGAATGCTTCAGTAAAGATGAAATTGAAGAACTAGTACAAGAAGCATTGCCTCTAGTTTTATCCAAGGATACGCTTCAAACCGCGCTATGGTATACAGACTTAGGGGAGTTTGAGCAACAATTAGAGGAGGTGACTTACCTACTGGACACCTCTTCCCGTGATTCCCAATCAAAGATTTGGAAGTCGTGGACAAAACCACTACCCACCACATCCAATGAACCACTATTACCATCTATCGAAAGGGCACCTACCTTGGATCTGAAACCACTTCCTGACACTCTAAAGTACGCCTTTCTTGGGCCCAACGAGACTCTCCCAATAATCATTTCTTCTACTCTTACTATAGACTAGGAAAGTAAGGTATAAGCATGCAATAGGGTGGACTGTTGCTGACCTAAAAGGGCTTGCTCCCTCAATATGCATGCATCGCATTCATCTGGAGGACAATGCCAAGACTTCTCGCGAAAGTCAGTGACGGCTAAATCCAAATATGAGGGAAGTTGTCCAAAAAGAAATCGTGAAGCTACTAGATGCAATTATTATTTATCCAATTTGTGATAGTGAGTGGGTGAGCCCCATTCAAGTGGTCCCAAAGAAATCTGGGATTACTGTGAAAGCAAATACAGCCGGTGAGTTGGTTCCATTATGAGAACCACAGGCTGACGCGTATATATTGACTACTGAAAGCTAAATTCAATGACTCGTAAGTATCACTTCCCATTGCCATTTCTTGACCAAATCTTGAAAAAACATGCGGGTCAAGAATATTTTTGCTTTCTAGATGGGTATTCAGGGTATAATTAAGTTCCGGTATACCCGAAAGATCAGGAAAAGACTACTTGCACGTGTCCATTTGACACATTTGCATATTGCCGCATGCCCTTTGGATTATGCAATGCTCCAGCAACATTCCAACGATGCATGATGGCTGTCTTTTTCGATATGATAGACAAGTTTCTGAAAGTATTTATGGATGATTTTTTGGTATTTGGCCAAACTTTTAATTCTTTTCTTGATCATCTTGCCCTCATCCTAGAAAGATGTAAGGAGACTAATTTAGTGTTAAGTTGGGAGAAGAGTCATTTCATGGTCCAAGAAGGCATAGTCCTAGGGCACATGATTTCTAAAAGAGAAATAGAAGTAGACAGGGCCAAAATTGATATAATTGCAAATCTGCCTCCACCAACCTCAGTACGGCAGATACGATCTTTCCTTGGACATGCTGGCTTCTATCACTGCTTTATTAAGGATTTCTCGAAATCCTCAAGGCCTCTATGCCACCTATTAGTAAACAATGTCCCCTTTGACTTTGATGATGCATGTCTTGATGCATTTAATATGTTACGTACACTTCTTTCGTCAACACCAATCATTCAGCCTCCAGAATACTCCCTACCTTTTGAGGTAATGTGTGACGCTTTTGATTTCACAATAGTTGCAATTTTTGGTCAACGAAAAGACAAGATTCCTCACGTGATTTATTACGCGAGCCGAACCTTGATTGAGGCCCAGGTGAATTATACCACCACTGAGAAAGAACTTCTTGTTGTCGTATTTGCATTAGATAAATTCCGATAGTACCTATTGGGATCAAAGATCGTCATCTTCTCTGACCATTCTGTACTAAAGTATTTATTGTCAAAAAAGGATGTCAAGCCACGATTAATCAGATGAGAAACTTTTTGCCATCCAAACTGCAGTGCCATGGTATGCCAATATTATAAATTATTTGGCTACAGGTAAGATTCCCCCAACCTAGTCTAAACAAGATAGGTATGTTTTCTTTTCTAATATTAAATATTATATTTGGGAGGATCCGAATTTATTTAAAATAGGCCCATACCAAATAATTAGGAAATGCATTCCCGATGGCGACACCCACAATATTCTATAATTTTGCCACACTTATGCTTGTGGGGGCCATTTCGGTGGGAAGAAAACGACTGCTAAAATATTGCAATCAGGATTTTACTGGCCATCATTATTCAAGGTGCCCAAAACTTTTGTTTGGCCTGTGACCGATGTCAAAATTCAGGGACCATGTCCCGGAGGAACATGATGCCCCTCCAACCTATCTTGGTTATAGAGCCCTTCGACGTTTGGGACATAGACTTTATGGGCCCATTTCCACCTTCCTTCGGATTTATGTACATACTTGTGGCTGTTGACTATGTTTCAAAGTGGGTCGAAGCATCAATCACAAAAATAAATGATCATAAGGTTGTTATATCTTTTATCAAGGAGAACATATTCTCACGATTTGAAACTCCATGAACTATCATAAGTGATGGAGGAAGCCATTTTTGTAATAGATATTTTGAGAATCTTCTCAAGAAATATGGTGTTACTCATAAAATCGCAACCCCATATCACTTGCAGACTAGTGTGCAAATGGAGTTTTCCAACCAAGAAATAAAGAAAATATTAGAGAGAACAGTTCACCCTAATAGGAAAGATTGGTCCCTAAGATTGCATGATGCCTTGTAGGCATATAGAACAACCTATAAAATACCCATTAGCATGTCACCTTATTGGCTGGTATACGAAAAAGCCTGCCACCTACCTGTGGAATAAGAGCACAGAGCGCTATGGGCTATCAAGGTATTAAATTTTGAGTTGTCCATATCTGGTGAACAATGAAAACTCGAACTTAATGAGTTAGAGGAGATTCGTAATGATGCTTATGAGAAAACTTGAATTTATAAGGCTAAAACAAAAGCATTCCATAATAAACATATTCTATGAAAGAGTTTTGAGCCTGACCAAAAAGTATGGTTATTTAACTCGAGATTAAAGCTATTCCCAGGAAAACTACAAAGTCGTTGGGATGGACCTTATAATATTGTCGAAACATTCCCTCATGGGGCTGTAACCCTAAGGACGATCGTACTTTTAGGTTAACGGATAGAGACTGAAGCTGATAATATCGCAAGAAGAAAAAGGGACAGTGACCATATTGTCCCTAAAAGACCCTGAGTATGACTGATATACCCATGGGCAATGTCGAACTACAGACTCTTCCGTAGTATGTCTGTATAGTATATTTTTAAGGTAGTTCATCTTCCTAGGTTGTATAATATTAGGTATGCTTTGATAACTGTAGACCATATGTAAGGTATTACGTATGATCGCGATATCATTAAGTCCTTGAGACAATCGTAGGGATTACGATTTCTCGTTATTCATTTGGTATTCCAACAATTATCTTGTAGAGAATGCAAGTACGTTAGAATACCCTATCTACGGTGAAACAACGCCCTTTTCGTATGAACGGTTACAATGTTCTCGAAACTTCTTGAAAAGGCTGAGGAGATGTCTGATCATCATGCACAGCTGCTATTCACTGTTTCACATTTATTACCTTTACCCATCTGTATGCCTTTTCAACGTCTTTCCATAATGGCGACCTTCCATCTCCCCACTCCTTTTTGCTATTAATATACATCTAACTTTCAATCCAATTCATTCCATTCCTTTTATTTTCTTCATGGCGAAACAACCGAGTTTGTCCGAGATTGCTGATGCTTTTAAGTGACTTCTCTGATGGGACGTAGAGGAAATCTCTATGATTATGAAAGAAAGGGAATGACTGATCAATGAAATTCTCTCCCTCTTCCCCGCCTCGGAAGTCTTTGACTGGTCAAACAACCATTCGATAGGTTGTAGTGCAGTGGTCTACAGGTTGGAGCAGATGTAGAAAGGTGCTCGATAGGATGAGCTTTGAGCTCTTCGATAGGTTGAAGTATTTTTGTTGTACCAACTATTTGACAGGTTCAACTGGCTTCATGGTTGAAGCTTTCGATAGGATTGATTGCTGCCCTGTAGAACTGCTCGATAGGATGGCAAGAGCTGCTGACAGGTTGGTGGACTCTATTGCTGATCCATTCGATAGGTTCAAAGGAGCACCATTCGACTGGTTCAAACCAGCATCAGCTCCATTCGATAGGTTCAAAACTGCTGCATTGAGGGACTGTTCGGTAGGTTCAATCTAGCCAAGTGCTCGACAGGAAGAGCTTTCAACTATTTGCATAACTTGATAGGTTACTTTGCAGCCTCATAAACCATTCAATAGGTTCATAGTTGAGGAGTTTAGGGACTGCTCGAAAGTTTTAATTGGCACATATGCTTGGAACCTCGATGGGTTTTCTGCAGGTATAGAACTCCAGCCATTTGTGCACCTCGACAGAATGATTTGCAGCTCCATGAACTCGACAGGGTTGGAAAGTGTTAGGGCTTGGGTTCTTTATTCTGCTTTTTATTCCAACAACAGCAACTCTCTTTCAGATCATGGGCCTCATCTGTTTCAGCCCCAATGATCGGCTCTATTTATGATCTTTGTGGCACTTATTAACTGGATTTCTGCACTATGCTACAATTTCTTCCTTAAACTGCAAAACAAGCTAAAAGTGATTATAAACAGCTCTAAGGCTTAGTAAAAGCCAAGTTTAAAGGTGTAGAAAGTGTCAAAAATCAGTGCTTAACACATTCCATGAGATTTTCGGCTATGTTAATTATCCTTAAAGCATTCATCATATATATCATATATAGAGAACCCATAAATTTTAATATTCTTTTTAAGAGTGTGCCAGTAGTGAGAGTTTGGATAAAAATATTTTTTAAATCTGCAGTTTAGAAAAATCTATGATGAATAAACTTTTCATTGATACGCACACACTCCACGCTTAATATGAATTGGAATTGTTGAGTTCTGATCAAGGATAACTACTAGGATGGAAAGCAAAGAATGATGGAATCATACTTTTGATACTGTGACAACCATATAATACTCAACTATTACAGATTAGTGTATAAAATTTAGTTTTGAAAATTTAAAATTTTTACCTTTCTTTTAAGAAATTTTTTGAAAAATTCAAATATATTTAAAGTTTATAGGTAACTTCACTGAAAACTATCAGGAGACTATAACTCCTCCACTAGGGATCACCTAGGGATTTAAAGGCTTGTTGCATTTGCTAAATGCAATCGTGCTCCCTATGAAAGTGGCATTTAATTTTAGACTAGTTTTTCTTCCTTGTTTGCTAAGGACTAGCAAAGATTAAGTTTGGGGGTGTGATCAATCATAGAACATACCACTTTACCACCCTTAACTTAGGGATGCTAGACCTTAGTTTTTTACTAATGAGATACTTGTTGGTCATCGGATTGCTGTCTTTTTATTAGTGAGAAAACAGTGGTGAAAGAATATATCAAAAAGTGAAGGAATAAAATTGGTTAAAATAGTAAATCTGAAATACATAGCCTGCAAGATACAAGGCTGTTGTAGCAAGTTTTAAGTAAGTAAGAGTTTGTCCCACAGAGAAATTGATCTACAATCCAAAATGGGTTATGTTAGTAGGCCTCCAGATCTGACAGTCTTAGAGAAAGAGAGTTGGGTGTCACAACTACACTTAATTAATACTAAAAGAAGAGAAATAAAGTGTAGTTGTTGGCCACTTACCTTGTGTTCAAAAAGGGGTTTAAAATCATACAATTAAAGGATCTATTGGTTGCACACACCAAGGTAAGCAAACATACAGACCTACAAGTATTCAGGGCCTGTCGTAGCAAGTTTTAAAGAAGGGTAAGTAAGGGTATGCCCACAGGGAAATGTGGCTGAAAATTAGGCAAATCTCCAGATCTAAAGCAGATCTGGCACCCTTCCTAATGTTAAAACAGCAAAAGAAAGAGGAGAGGTCTAAGGGTTTGTCACTTTTAAACTAAACTACAAAAAATAATTAAAATTGCAGAAATGGATCCAGAGTACAACTCTTGCAGTGAAGGGAAATTTAAAACAGAAAATGGGAAGAAGCAACTTGGAGTTTGGTCTTACTGTAATTGGGTTGAGTTGCCGGGGTTACAGAGAGTTTAGAGTGCATTAATCCCTCATCTGGCCATAGGCACAGCTGCAGAGTAGAAGAATCTGATCTAGGCTAGAGATTTGGCTTGATCTTAAGGCTATGATCTATCCACTTTAATGGTCATAGATCATCCAATAGATTTACTCCATTCTCATGCTTTCATCTAGAACATTATAACCACTACAAATGCTGCAATCGCCAGGCCACAGACACAGGCAATTACAGGAATATCAGATCTAGGGAGATCAAATGACATCCAAGAGGTCTACCAGTAAAGTGGGTGAGCTATTCTCATCTGCACAAAGCCGATTGAGCACCAAATAAAACCGGAGGAACTATAGATCTAATTACAGTAGTTAAACCAACATTACATTGAATTAAACTAACCATACAATGAAATGCCCGCAGCTTTGCAGTCTATGCAACATCCAACCTTCAATAGCACTCAGCTTTTCCCAATTACAGACTAAACCTCCCTCTTTGCTGCTCCCCAGAAATTAGCCAACCATAGTTGGGCTAAAAGGAAGAATAGAGAATTTTGATGCAAGCTCCGATCTCTAAAATTGATCCTCTTTTTCTGGTGGCTTCCCTTCCTTTTATAGCTTTCCTCCTCTGCCTCAGATCCATTTTTCCTGCCAATTACAGCTTTCAGAATAATCCTGTTATTCCCCTTCTAGAAGGCTCTTTCAGTTAGTTAGAGTTGGGGGAGAGCACGTGGGTCGGTTAGGGTTTCTCAGGGCACTTCTAGAGACTTCATGCCGATCACCAGAGTGCCTCGAATTGCGTGCAACAGGTCGCCAACTTGCAGCGTGTGCACAACAACTTTTCTAAGAAGTCTTTCAGTCGATTTCGATAGGTTCCTAAGGCTTTCGATAGGATTCAGATAGGCTTTCTGTTCCTTTCGCTAGAATTCAGGATCCTTTCGAAAGGTTTGGCTTCTGCTCACTTCATTTTGACAGGTTGATCTATGCGCAATGAGTTTCGATAGGTTTGCTTCTAGTTCCTGTTGACAGGTTCCATTAGGTTTCGATAGGTTCACCAACTGAGCTACAACAACCATTCAATAAGTGGCATTTGCGCGATAGGTTCCATGATCCTTTCGACAAGATCTCTTTAAGCTCTAGGGGACCTTTCGATATGATGCTTCCTGCTTGCTTTCAACTGCCCGATAGGTTCCAGATCCTATCGAATACTCTGATCTCCACGACTTCTTCCTTTTCAGCCTTCAGATCCTATCGATAGGCTGCAATAACCTATCGACATGTTATTTTCAGCTTGTTTTTCCTTCTTCAGCGCTGCTTTGCTGTTGCTGCATGTCCTAAGTGGGCATTGGTGTGGAGCCTTATTGTGTGCCATAGTTGGGCCAAAGATGTAGTGAGAAATGGACTTTCTTATGGAGCATTTTTGGATGGATTTTTGCACTATGACTACTTTTTATTGCTATCTGTAAAACATGCTCATCATGCACTTATTAGTCTACTCACAGGTCTATCAAAGCTCATGTTAAAGGGTGAAAAGTGATACTTTTCACTTATTAACAGCAGTCCTATCCTAAAGAAAGGATTATGAAGAAGGTGGTGATGGTGTGTGTGAAAATAAAGATAAAATTAATGGGAAGTAGGCAATTAAGCTAAAGTTAATTTAGTTATGTAACTCAGATTTAGGGTGGTCTCTGTAGTAAATCCCTCAGATGGCTACAAGCACATCTGCAAGGAAGAAGTATCCAACTCAACCCTTATGGTTTGACCTGGTCTCTTAAGGCTATAACCTGTCCACTTCAATGGTTACAGACTATCAAATAGAGAGGATCAAACTATATGAACTAAATCAGAAAACCAATATGATCCAATGGAATAGACTAATCTTAAGGCTATAACTTGTCCACTTAAATGGTCACAAATTATCCAATAGATGTCCTCCGCGCAATGGATTAAATCAGAACATGAAAACCATTACAGACACCATGTATACCAGGCTACAAGCTCAGGCATCCATGGGAGCAAATAGTTCTTGAAAAACTAGTAGAGACCACAATAGTTCAAAAGCTATTTGGGGCTATAAATGTAGCTGGTCATTGCTATAAAAGGCTTACATTGACTCAGCTCACAAGCCTGTAATCTCTACAGAGAAGTCAAATCTAACATTTAATATTGGTCAAGTAAAATAGAGGGGAGCCTGTTCCTGCAACAACCTCTCACAAGGCTACAAGCTCAAGTGCAGAGGAGAAGAATCCTTCTCAGATCTATGGCTTGAAATTACCCTAAGGCTATAGTCTATCCACTTAAATGATCACATACTATCCACAGAGGTTATTCACACCACAAAGGTCTGAGAAGAAACATGTAAATTGCTGCTGCCACTATGGTCCCAGGGCTACAAGCTCAAGCTTCCATGGGCCTTTCAATTCAGCTCAAATCCTAAATGCATGCTTAGCCTGAACAAAACTATGGGCAAATAGAAAAATAATTGACTGAATGAACCATTAAAGTACAAATTTCATTGCTCAACACAATACTTATAATGAGATTTCTCAAGGCAGCAGCCTTGTGCACAACAGCTCTTCACAAAAATCCCAAAGGTTACAAGACCCATTACAAAACTAATTAAAACTAGACCTAATTGCTTACAGAGGATATAGCCAGCAAGTGCTGGGCTAAGAGAGAAGAAAAATGGGAAAAGAGGTGATCAAACCCCTAACCCTAGTATGCTCGAGCTCTAAGCTGACAGAGGTTGAAGGAGGGATGATATTTCTAAGTTACATCTACAGCTTAAATACTTAGTCCTAATGCCTTAGCCAACAAAAGATTAAACCCTAATTTTTCTAGCAGATGTGGCACTATTACAACCCTTGGATGCCTTAGGATGTGTGCCTCGAGATCATCTTCTTTGATATTTTTTTCAGACTTGAAGTGGCCAGCTTCTCCTCTTATTTTTTACTTTTTCCAATGAAATTTCCTCTTGATTTCTCTCTATCCCTTTTCATTATATTGTCTTTCTGTTTTTCCTTTGAATACATTTCTGTTTTCTTTTTTTTATTATTTTATTTTTCTGAAATGCCACCCTCTCCTTCCCAACTGCTACACTGCTATCTTCCTTTTGTGTTTCTCCTCCATTCACCAAATGTTGACCTTAGCTTGTCCATCTTCAACTCCTTTTCCTTTACCTTCTGAATTCTCAGAGTGGGGGTAGGTTTGAATCAGGTTCACAGGTTTAGGTGCAAGTACTCAGGTGTATTTTGAAGAAAACTAAAAATTAAAGCTCAAAAGGTGTATGAACAAGGGCAGTTTACTGGGTTTGGTATTTTAAAGCTCAAACTATCTAAGTGAAGGCCTTGATCTTTTCCTAAATTTCATGGATATTGTCAACTGTTTCAACTTTGAGATGCCTAACTTCTTGTGAGAACATTGACTCAGCCAGTCCTTCGAGTAAAAAAATTGCCTAAGACACTCCTCAAAAAGAAATTTTTTTTTGTAGGCCCAAATCTCACTAGGTATGGTCTTTTATTGAACTCATAGGCTTGTCCTTACCTTTTTTTCTCTTTAATGGTTCACTAAGTACTGACACAAGTGAGTTTTCTTGATGTTCACCTCATGGGAATGTTAAAATTTAAAGGTGTTTAATGCCTAAAGGTCTGTAAAATTTTAAAAATTCACATTTTTAAAGTTTCTTAGGTGAACTTAGCTCTATTCCTATCTTACTTCCTTGATTCTGCTGCACTTAGGTTAACTACATCATTGGAAAACCTTGCCTCACCCCCAAACCTATGAGGAGCAGTGTCCTCACTGATTCAAAGATAATGTGCAAGTGCAGTAGGGTATTTTGGGACAATAAAACATAAAATAAAGCAAGTACAACAACAAACAAAACACACACAAATCGATAAAACAAAACAAACGTACATAAATGGAAACAAACAAAATCAGGCAAAGAGGATTTTCATTTATAACACAGGAATTTATATAATGCAAGAGAACATAACTACAAAAAGATTATACAAAAACATCCTAACTAACTACATGTGCAAATATAATCATCATAATTGTTAGGTTTATCAGCTTGGTCCTGGAGGGGTAGTGGCAGGAGGGGTAGTCTCAGCTGCTTGTGCAGGCTCTCCGATAGTCATTTCAGCAACTCTCCTTTTGAGTATTTCTGCCTTCTTTTCAGCAAGTGCAACTCTACTCTCATACAGTTCCCGGGTGGCCTTTGTGATTTCTTTGGAGGCAGCTAATCTTTTCTTGAGTCCATCTGCTCTCATTTTCTCTGTTGCTGCAGTATGCTATTGAGCTTCAAATAGCCTCAACATTTGTTTCCAACCGTTTGATATTCTCAGCATCTGAACTTTGGAATCCAGCTCCATTTGATATATCTTTACGTCATAGGGCATTCGGATTGAGGTTCTAAGGTCAGTCATGCCTCTAATGACATCTCTTTTTAGGTATGGGTTCTTTTGCATGACATGGAGGAGGGTTAAGTAAGGAGGTATGTAGAAGGAAGAGGCAGATAAAATGGGCTGCTCAGCATTGGAAGAAGGCCTAGCCAGCAATGGAGAGGGGATGGATGATGGCATGAGTGGAGTGGAGATTGAGGGTAAAGGGTGATGGATTTCAAGGTCAAGCTCAGTGAGGTCTATTTCCTCAGGGTCAGTTTGGGTTGGAATTGAGGAGGTGGGGATTAGGTTGTCCACATCTGTGGTAACATCAGATATTGCTACTGCAGGTGGGGTTTCAGGGTGGGGTTCTGGCTCAGGTTCTGTATGGGTGGAGGCATTTATAAGTGTAATTGGAGGGATAATGGGAGCAACTAAGGATAGGGGTTGGGGAGAAGGGGGTGGAGTAGGTAAATGGGTGGGTGTAAGGATAGGTGGCTATTGTGATGGATGGGTTAAGTTGGATAAGGTTGATTGGATGGCTGCTAAATGGTTAGGAATGGAGGCCTGGTTTTGGAGGGTGGAGTTTATGGTTTGAAGGGTGGCCTCCATGGATGTTTGGGATTGGGTGTTGGCCATCACATGGGATTGAAGGGATAGTAGTAGGTTAAGTATTTGGGGTAGGGGGTCAGGGGTGATAGGGGCTGTGGTTTGGATGGTTGGGATTGGTTGAAATGGGGAGGTGAGTGCAGGGTGAAAGTTTGTTGGCTGTGGGGGATCTGAAAGAGGGGTAAAATGGGAAGGGTGAGGTGAGTCTTGGAGAGGGGTGAACTCATAATTGATTTCCCCTATGATAGAGGACATCATAGCTGAGTACCCCTCAGATGCAAAGGGGTTATGGGAAGGGGAAAAAAGAATGGAATGACCCAAGGGATCAAAGGTATCAGGTTCAAAGGGTGCAGTGGGCTGATGTGAGGTAGCTGGAGAGCTGTGAAGGATTTCAAGGGTAGGGTCTGGTGCGACTGTGGTTTCTGGGGTAGGGATAGTTTGAGAAATGTAGGTGGGTTGGGGCTCTGTGTGGGCTTTAGATTTTTTTCTTTTTCTATATGTAGTGTTCACAAGTGGGCTGGGGTGAGAAGGGCAGGTAGTTAAGGGTACAGATATGGGTAAGGATAAAGGAATGGTCTCAGTATGTATGGTGGATGTAGGAAATATAGTGATGGCTGAGGTGGTAGGTAAAATTGGCTGTGGTAGTGGTGATGGAACTATGGGGGCTTGTGAGGCTGGGGTTGAGGTAGGAATTGGCATGGGAATGGACATGGTTATGAATGATGAGATAATGGGCTGAGATGGTAAGGTAGTGCTGGCTGACACACTTGAGTGGGCTGCCTGAGAGAGGGCAGCAGAGCTGGCAACGGAGAGGCAGCAACAACAACTGCTTCTTGAATTGTGGGAGCTGCTTCAGCTAGCAGCTCCTCCTCCTCCTCCTCCTCCTTCTTCTTCTTCTCCTTTTTAATAAGAGTTCCACTAATCCCCCACTACTTTTTGCCACTTTTGCTAGAGGCCAAGGTGATGGTCTTCTCATCCATTTAAAATTGGTATCCCCCCAGCTTTAGCAAGGCTGTAATGAGCCTGCAGTAGGGCAATGAATGGGGCTTCTTTTCATTCTTCACCTTTTTATTTATATCCTTCATCCCATCAAAAATTATCTTGGCAGTATCAAAATAATGGTTAATGTGGAAGGAGTAGAGGGCATCTGCAATGGGGGATCTCCTCTCCTGCTGGTGGCCAGAACAATAAATATTTTTTCTTAGCATCCCATCCATAAATCTCAGGTTAGGTTACAGATCTCTCTTCCTTATGGACAACCCTAAGGTTGTGATCCCTCCAGTCAACTTCTTGGCAATTTTTGGGATGGTGGCTGTCAAAGGGGGACCCAAGCCCAACTTTGGATTGTACTTGGTTGCTATCCCAAGTATCTCAGCTATTGCAGCTTGATTGAATAGCATCTCAAATTTGTCTATCAGCACCAGCAATGTTGGGTTCCCATCATCCCCAGTTTTCACTCTTATATTTTGATAAAACAACTGCACTAGTCTAGGGAAGCCTAGCTGCAGTGGGGGCCTCAATAGGGGTATCAGAGTGGCTTTGGTTAAGTATTTGATGGAGGCAGCTGTCTCTGGTAGGTCCTCAAAGAAAACCTTGTCAAAAATAGTCTCTGCCTCAAGATTAATTGAAGCCACAAATTCAGAAGGGACCCTGAGGTATTCATTATCTTCCTCCTCCTCAAGGGCAACCTCAGGGACCTCATGGGCTACACCCTTGCCCTTTTTTTGCTTTTTCTTGGATTTCTGAAGGCTTTTGGCAGGTGGTGGTCTCTAGCCCTCTTTTTGGGAGCAGATTTCTTCTTTTGAGCTTGGGCATCAGAGGCCACACCCTTGGCCTTCTTTACTGGGGCAGCCCTTTCCTTAGGTTGCTCCACTAGGGGTTCAACAGTGGGAGGAGGCATCTCAGAGGTCTCCACTGTGGAGGCCTCTGCAATCCTTACAGATTTTTGAGTTGCCACAGGGCTACCATTGTGTGAGGGGTTTAGCATGGCAGGCAGTGCATTAATGAATTTCGAACCCGTGGCCATGACAATAAAACTCCTCAAAATTAGGGCTTTAAACTCTCAGAGTGTGTAATGCACACTTCACAAATAAAATTGCACCGAAAGTCCTCCCTATTTAACACTTAAAATAATAGCCAATCAAACCAGATGAGAGTGTGAAAAATCTTTCCAATAGAAAGCTAGGGTTCCACTTCAACCATGGCACAATGGATCAAATCCCCCCAAACCGAGTTCAAAGTAACCGGGAGGTGATGTGGAACACAATTGCAGGAGGAAAATGGCTGAGTTGGAGTGGAGTAGGCTGTAGAGAAGAAAGAAGGGAGAGAGAAGCTCGATCTTATGCAATGGAAAATAGGGCAAAGAGAGAGAATGGAGGAAATGGAAAAGATCGCAGGGTTTAATAGTGTGATTCTGTGGCTCGCGCGGCTGTTGCTAGGTACTCGCAAAGCTATATTTTCTCGCACAGTATGAATTCAATCTCGTGACAAGTGCTGTCCCGAAGAAGAAAGATGCCTCACGAGGATAGATTTAGAAGCTCTATGCGTCTCGTGAGGTCACTCGCAGAGCTCTAGTTGGGCCAAAGCACGCGAAGTAGTTTTGCATCCCTCGCACAGCTTAGCTGTTAAACTTTGCGAGGAGTGTACAATTAGAGTATTAAGGCCTTGCGAGGCAATTAACATTGTAGGCTTCAAAATGTTAGCTCGCAAGGCTCTCACGCAGTACGAATGTCACCTCGCAAGAAATGTTTCGCCAGATACAGAAGAGGCTCGCAAGGGCACTTCGCGGAGTTGAATCAGAGCCTCGCGAGGAATTGAACATTACAGGCTTCAGAGGTCTTTTTGCTCGCGAGGCTCTCGCAAGGAACAACTTGCCTATAAGAACTCTGCGAGAAAGCCTTCAATTTATTCAAGTGGCTCGTGAATGTGGAATTGAGGCCATAGAGCCTTGTGAGAAAGCACAATCTACCCTTTCTCTAAGTGTTGGACATTGGCCAGTGCATCAATACTGACATGCACCTATCCATTGTGCATCTGCACCAACTTTCCTCAAATTTAATCCATTTCATAATTATAATTGTAAGCCCATCACCAACATATGCACAACAAAAAATTTAGAATGTTAAAGATTTTCAAATATATCAGATTCATGAAATTTACAATGACAACACCTCAACCACTCAACCAGATATAGAACATGCATATCAACATCAGGTCCTGGCACATCAAATTCAGATGATAATACATGCACATCATATCACAACTCACAACTCAAAACAAAACAAAACAGAACAAAACATGCAAATCAACACGCAATAAAAACACTACATGACAGATTTTTAAATAAAACAAAACACACATGCAACAGATATGGTACATATTTTACAAAGCTGTGGATCACTAAGCAGTGGGAGGTTCATGTAGGTGAATGGTTTGAGGAGGCTCCACTAAATCTTTTACACAAATTTTTAGCCTTTGACCATTCACTTTCATGATCTTCCTAGACATAGGATCCAAGATCTCCACAACACCAGATGGGGAAGCATGGATGATAGTGTAAGGTCCATCCCATCTAGATTTTAACTTCCCTGGAAAGAATTTTAGTTTGGAGTTGAAAAGCCAAACCTTAGTACAAGCATTGAAGTCCTTTCTCATTAGCTTCTTGTCAAAGAATGCCTTTGATCTCTCCTTGTAAACTCTGGCACTTGTATAGGCCTCCATTCTCAACTCATTTAGCTCTGACAGTTGTAACTTACTGTGAGTACTAGCAGTAGTTAGGTCAAAATTCAATGTTATAATAGCCAAGTAGGCTCTATGCTCTAATTCCACCGGCAAGTGACATGCCTTGCCATAGACCAGCCTAAATGGAGACATGCCAATAGGGGTCTTATAGGCAGTCCTATACGCCCACAAAGCATAATTCAGCTTTTGTGCCCAATCCTTTCTATCTGTCCTCACAGTCTTCTCTAAGATATGCTTGATCTCCTTATTAGAAATTTCAACTTGTCCACTAGTCTGTGGGTGGTAGGGAGTTGCAATTCTATGTGTAACAGAATACTTTTTGAGCAGATTCTCAGAAGGCCTGTTACAAAAATGACTCTCCCCATCACTAATAATAGCTCTGGGGGTGCCAAATATGGAGAAGATATTGTCCTTTAAAAATTTCAGGACAACTGTGTGGTCATTGGTCCTTGTGGGAATGGCTTCCACCCATTTGGACACATAGTCCACTGCCACAAGTATGAAATTGAAACCCATAGGAGGAAAGGGCCCATAAAATCAATGCCCCAGATGTCAAAAAGTTCTACCACAAGGATGGGCTTCAATGATATTGAATCTTTCTTGGAAATGCCTCCCATCCTTTGACATCTCTCACAGGCTTTGCAATGTATATATGCATCTTTGAACAAAGAGGGCTAATAAAACTCACATTGCAAAACTTTTACAGCTGTCTTTTTGCCACTAAAGTGACCTCCACAGGCTTGCTCATGGTACATAGAAAGAATGCTGTGGAACTCACTTTCAGGCACACATCTCCTAACAATTTGGTATGCACAATGCTTATATAGGTATGGATCCTCCCACAGAAAATGTTTGACCTGAGAGAAAAATAGGTCCTTGTCCATCTTGGACCAGTGAGGGGGGATCCTACCAACAGCAAGAAAATTTACAATGTGTGTAAACCATGACACACTAGACTGTAGAACAAATAATTGCTCATCATGGAGCACCTCATTAACAGGTGCTGCAACACATTCCTCTAAACCAATTCTAGAGAGGTGGTCAGCCACCAAATTCTCAACTCCTTTCTTAACTTTAATCTTAAGATCAAACTCCTGCAAAAGGAGGATCCATCTGATCAGCCTTGGTTTGGCATCCTTCTTGGCTAGCAGGTATTTCAGGCCTGAGTGGTCAGTAAAAATAATAATTTTAGACCCAAGTAAGTAGGGTCTAAACTTGTCCACAATAAACACAATAGCTAGCAGCTCCTTCTCAGTAGTGGTGTAGTTGAGCTGAGCTTCAACTAGTGTTTTGCTGTCATAATAGATCACTGCAGGCCTTATCTTTCCTCTATCCTAAGTTAGCACCTATGGCCAAGTCTAATGCATCACACATCAGCTCAAAGGAGAGTGAGTAATCTGGAGCCTAGATTACAGGAGCAGTGGTAAGACACTTTTTTAAGATCTCAAAGGCCTCAAGGCACTCAACAAAAAATACAAATGGCACATCCTGACAAAGCAGGTGGCACAATGGCTTTGCAATTTTGCTGAAGCCCTTAATGAACCTTCTGTAAAATTCAGCATGTCCTAAGAATAATCTGATTTGCTTGAAAGTCCTAGGTGGGGGCAGGTGTGAAATCAGGTCCACTTTAGCCTTGTCAACCTCTATTCCTCTTTGGGAGACCACATGACCTAACACAATTTCTTGTGTTACCATAAAATGGCCCTTTTCCCAGCTTAAGAACAAATTGGTCTCTTCACATCTTTGCAAAACCAGGTCAAAGTGACTCAAACACTGGCTAAAGCTGTCCCCATAAACTGAGAAATCATCCATGAAGATTTCTAGGAACTTGTCAATCATATCAGAAAAAATTGCATACATGCACCTTTGAAATGTGGCTGGGGCATTGCACAGTTCAAAAGACATCCTTCTGTAAGCAAAGGTGCCAAAGAGATATGTGAAAGTAGTTTTTTCCTGATCATGAGGATACATAGGAATTTGGTTATACCCTGAGTATCCATCAAGGAAATAGTAAAATGCCTTCCCAACCAATTTATCTAGAATTTGGTCAATGAAAGGAAGAGGGAAGTGGTCTTTCCTGGTTTTGGAGTTAAGTTTCCTGTAATCAATGCAAACTCTCCAGCCAGTGGTCTCCCTAGCTGGCATCAACTCTCCAGAATTAGAAGTAACAACTGTTATGCCTGACTTTTTGGGTATCACCTAGATGGGTGACGCCCACTCTGAATCTGAAATGGGGTAAATCACCCCTGCATCCAACAGTTTTACTATCTTGTTCAAGACCACTTCTTGCATGTGAGGATTAATCTTCCTCTGCATCTCCCTAGAGGGTTTTGCACCCTCTTCTAAGTGAATTTTGTGCATACAGACTGAGACATCAATGTCCCCTAGATCAGCAATTATCCACCCCATTGCCTTTGTGTGCTTCTTGAGGACACTCAATAATTCCTCTTCCTGCTCACTGGTGAGAGAGAAAGAGATAATCACTGGAAGCTTTTTATTTTACCCTAAGAAGGCATACTTTAATGTGTTTGGGAGCTATTTCAGCTCCAGCTCAGGGGGACTTTCAATGAAAGGCAATAAAGGTGCCTTGGTAGTTTGAGGAAGGGGCAGCAATGTGAGTTTCCAACTGGAATGTTGCTCTAGGCCCACAGAAGACTCTACTTTGGTGCTGTCTTCTGTCATGAGAAATTGGGGCTCCTCCTCAACCATACTCCAAATACTTTCCAAAGTTTTAGCAACATTATCCCAATCCAATAGATTGGATAATTCTTCTTCCACAAGGCCATCTAGTACATCTATTGTACAACAGTCCTCAATGTCCATCTGAGGTTGCCTAATAGCATTGTACACATTTAATTGGGCCTTCATGTTCCCAAAGGTCACCTCCATCACCCCTGACCTGCATTGTATGCAAGCATTTGTAGTGGCTAAGAATAGCCTTCCAAGGATGACAGGGATTGGGGTTTTACTTTTGCAAGGGTCCATGTTCAAAATTAGGAAATTAGCAGGATAGTAGAACTTGTCCACCCACCAAAACATCCTCCACCACACCTACAGGTCTCCTCTCAGACCTATTAGCCAGTTGGAGGACAACTAATGTGGCTTTTAGCTCTCCCAAACCTAGCTCCTCATACACAGAATATGGGAGCAGGTTCACACTGGTCCCTAAGTCTAAGAGGGCTCTACCAATGGTATGGTTTCCAATTATGCAAGGGATAGTAGGTGCCCCTGGATCCTGTAATTTATCAGATGTGGTAATGGACATAACTGACTCAACATGTTCAACAGCAAAAACCGTTTTGGACAACTGCACCATTGCCTTTCTTTTCTGTGTGCAGAGGTCCTTTAAGAATTTAGCATAGGTAGGAACCTGTTTTATAGCATCAAGCAAGGACAAATTAATCTTAACCTTCTTGAAGGTCTCTATCATTTCTTTCATCTGAGCATTCCCCTTATCAAAAGGAGATGGGTCAGCAAGTGCATGAGGAAATGGTAGTTGTAGGACTACTGGTGCTACAACTATATGCCTAATCACATCATGGTCAAATTTTTGTTTTTTTCTTTTTTCTTCATTTATTGTTTACTGTTGGGGCTCATCAGCCCCTTTATTTTGCCCTTACTGATCCACAGCAGGGGATGACTTCTTTAATTCTTCAACACTCACATTTCTTTCATTTTCACTCTCTATGACCTCCTCAGCTGTTCTGCCCACTAAATTATCAACCACCCTGCCACTCCTTAGGGTAGTAATTACATTAGCCTCCTCATGGGTAAAGGATGCTTCTCTAATCATGTACTATCCTTTAGGGTTGGCCAAGAGTTGACTAGGCAGTTTACTCTCCTCTCTCCTGTTTAAAGCATTACAGATTTGACCCAGTTGGTCCTCTATTTTTTTAATGCTTTGCCCATGAGAGTTTATAATTTGGACCAAGTCTCCCAAATTCTGCATAGATGCTAGCATTTTCTCTTCAAAGGAAGAGGATCTGGGCTACTGTGGGGGCAAGATATGTTTGTCCTCATCTGATTGGTTTTATTCATGGGAAAGAATTTAGCTAGAAATTGGCTTTGGAGGTCACTCCATGTCTGAATGCTATTGGTTGGGACCTTAGAGAGCCAGGTGTTGGCTTTTTCCTTTAGGGAAAAAGGAAAAAGCCTCAGTTTAGTGGCTTCAGGTCCCAAGCCAGCAATATTGAATGTGGTGCAAAGTGCCAAAAATTGGTCAATGTGCTTGTAAGGATCTTTCTTACCGAGCCCATGAAAAGATGACAACGTGTTAATAGTGGAGGACTTGATTTCATAATTTCCCTCAACTGAAGGGAATTATATGCAAAAGGGAGATGTGTAATCCCCAGGTGCATTGTATTCCTTCAGAGTTCTTTGCCTCTGAGCCATGATAGCTGGCTCAGTTTCAACAGTAGGGGCTGGTTTGTTATTTCTCAGTCTAAGGACCCTTTCAACCTCAGGGTTTGGAGGTTCCAACTCAGGGTTTAAGGATCTTCTACCAAGCATATACACACAGAATCAGCAAGTAAAGAAGATGCTCACAGCACAAAAAAAAAATTACAAACAAAAATCACAACTAAACAGATTTATAACTAAACTATTAACAGGGAATTCAACCCAAATGGACTAAGTTTTAGGGTAAAAGAAGTACAAACAGAGCTAGCTAAAATCCAGCTACAGCTCTAGCTTTTCCCTGTTGCTGTTGTCCAAGTCTGCAAAAATTTCAACAAAAATCAGTAGTACTTTTTATTCTATACAAGGCACACCTACAAAGAATTTTTTATCCTCAATTTTATTACAACTTAGGTCTACTAAAGAGATCAATATCTCCGGTAGCGGTGCTAAAAACTTGTTGGTCATCGGATTGCTGTCTTGTTATTAGTGAGAAAATAGTGGTGAAAGAATATATAAAAAAATGAAGGAATAAAATAGGTTAAAACAGTAAATTTAAAATACATAGCTTGCAAGATATAGGGCTGTTGTAGCAAGTTTTAAGTAAGTAAGAGTTTGTCCCACAGAGAAATTGATTTAGGACCCAAAATGGGTTATGTTAGTAGGCCTCCAGATCTGACTATAGATCTGACAATCCTAAAGAAAGGGAGTTGGGTGTCATAACTACACTAAATTAACACTAAAAGAAGATAAATAAAGTGATGTCTTATCCTAAAGAAAGGGTTATGAAGAAGGTGGTGATGGTGTGTGTGAAAATAAAGATAAAATTGATAGGAAGTAGGCAATTAAGCTAAAGTTAATTTAGTTATGTAACCCAGATTTAGGACTGTCTCTACAGCAAATCCCTCAGATGGCTACAAGCACATCTGCAAGGAAGAAGTATCCAACTCAACTCTTATTGTTTGACCTGGCCTCCTAAGGCTATAACCTGTCCACTTTAATGGTCACAGACTATCTAATAGAGAGGATCAAACTATATGAACTAAATCAGAAAACCAATCTGATCTAATGGAATAGACTGATCTTAAGGATATAACCTGTCCACTTAAATGGTCACAGATTATCCATTAGATGTCCACCCAATGGATCAAATAAGAACACGAAAACCTTTATAGACACCATGCATGCTAGGCTACAAGGTCAGGCATTAGTGGGAGCAAATAGCTCTTGAAAAACTAGTGGAGACCATAGTAGTTCAAAGCTATTTGGGGCAATAAATGCAGCTGGTCATTGCTACAAAAGGCTTGCAATGACTCAGCTCACAAGCCTGTAATCTCTACAAAGAAGTCAGATCTAACATCTGATATTGGTCAAGTAAAACAAAGGGGAGTCGATTCCTGCAACAACCTCTCACAAGGCTACAAGCTCAAGTGCAGAGGAGAAGAATCCTTCTCAGATCTGTGGTTTGGAATCACCCTAGGGCTATAGTTTGTCCACTTAAATGGTCACAGGCTATCCACAAGGGTTATCCACACCACAGAGGTCTGAGAAGGAACATGTAAATTGCTGCTGCGACCATGGTCCTAGGGCTATAAGCTCAAGCTTCCATGGGCCTTTAAATTCAGCTAAAATCCTAAATGCATGCTTAGCCTAAACAAAACTATGAGCAAATAGAAAAAAAACAGATTGAATGAACCATTAAAGTATAAATTTTATTGCTCAACACAATACTTACAATGAGATTTCTCAAGCCAGCAGCCTTGTGCACAACAACTCTTCACAAAAATCCCTCCCTTGGGACAAACTCTTATTTATCAAAACTTACTACAAATGGACCTTGTATCTTGCAGGTCTAGGATTTCTCAGTTGTGCTGATTCCCTCCCTTGTTTTACTTTGATTTTAAGTTGCTTTTACCACCAACAAATAAAGTAAGCACACTGGGAATCGCAACAAGTTTTTGGCGCTGTTGCCGGGGATAAGATGATCTATTAGTAGACCTCTAGTTTTTGTATTTTTAGTATTCTTTGTAGATGTGAATAATTGATACTGCTGATGTAATTTTGAATCTTTCTTGCAGATCTAGACAGCAGCAGAGAAGGACAGTGGACCGCATTTGGAGATTAGCTACCTCTGTTTGCAATTCTCTATCCTTTAAAGCTAAGTCTAGTTTCTTTAAAAATTCCATAGCAGTTATTTAGGATAGTTGTAAATTTATGTTTTCTTAAATAGCTATAAATTTGTTAGAAAATTCTTTGAGTCAAGTGCAATGTGCCTGCAAGGAGTTGTCCCTGCTGGTGGTGTGTTTGTATGCTAGGTAGGAGATCTCTTAGTCCTACTTTAGAGCCTTTCAACCCTGAGCTAGAAAGGGGTAGAAGACTTAGAAGGAACAGGCACACCACAGTTGAGCCCCCAATTGAATCTGAGACAGTAGTCATGGGTGAAGAACAACCCAGAACTCTCAAGGAGTTGAATGCTCCGGATGACTATAACTCTCCATTTAGCATTCAATTCCCTGATGTTCAAGGGAATTATGAAATTAAAACTTCAATCATCCAGATGCTGCCCTCTTTCCATGGGCTTAGCAAGGAGGACCCTTACAAGCATATTGACCAATTTTTGGCCTTGTGCACCACATTCAATATCGCTGGTTTGGGACCTGAGGCTACTAGGCTCAGGCTCTTTCCCTTCTCTCTGAAGGATAGGGCTAGTACCTGGCTGGCCACTCTTCCCAACAATGGCATCACTTCGTGGAAATACCTACAGACCAAGTTCCTGACAAAGTTCTTCCCTGAGACCAAAACTAGCCAGTTGAGGAAGGAAATTCTTGCTTTTGCCCAATCCCCAACTGAGGATTTTAATCAAGCCTGGGATAGGTTTAAGGAAATGCTCAAACAATGCCCCCACCACCAAATCCAAGACTGGCAGCTTGTACAAAGCTTCTACAATGGGATTGATGAGAAAAATAGAGATATGGTTGATGCCTCTTACAGTGGAACCTACATGCACAAGACTGCTGATGAGGCATGGGAATTGTTTGAAGTAATCAGTGAAAATGCTTTTCAAAAGCTATCCCTGGCAAGAACTAGTCAGGAGTCTGTGTCAAAAGTGGGGCCTGCTGCATTGTCAAGAGGAAAAGTTTATGAGGTGTCTGGGAATAATGACCTACAGTTGCAGATGGCAAACCTCTCAGAGAAGTTTGATAAATTACTGACTGTGATGCAACCCAGAAGGGCTGCGCAAGTGGTGGAGGCATGTCTGATATGCCAGTCCCCACAGCACACAGTAGAGGAATGCCCATTTGCAGGGCAATATCCTGAATTGATATTGGAACATGCTGCTGCTGCGTAATCTTTTGGCCAGCAACAATCTGATGGCTACAACAGACAACCATTTAGATACCAGCCAAATGCTGGTTACCAATGGAGAGACCACCCAAATCTAAGGTGGAGGCAAGACAATTATATGCAGCCCTAAAGGCCACAGCAACAGTTCAATCAGGGATATGCCCCTAGGTCTAATTTCCAACACCAGCAGCAGCCCCATCCACAATAAAATCAATTGGTCTTACCCCCATCTCAACCCAGAAATACTTCTTTCGAGGACCAGGTCTTGACCTCACTGCAAAACCTGAGGTCCGTGGCTCAGACTGTGAATTCTCATGATCAGAGCATAAAGAAGGTGGAAGAGCAGATTGGCCAACTAGCGAATGCCTTAGCTAAAAGAGAGGAGGGGAGGTTGGCCAGTCAGTCAGTGGTTAATCCTAAGGGCCAATTTTTGATTGGTGAAGGATCCTCAAACCTTGAGGGGCAGGGGGAACTTTCATTAAATTGATTCACAGAACTGTGCATTGTGTATGTTACGTATTTTAGTATGGTTCATTTTTTTTTTCTGTTTATAGGAATTTCTAGTGATATTATCGGAGTCTGAGTGTATATGACCTGAAAATTCTTCTACCTGCTTTCGTTCTTATTCCCTTTGAATTGATGATTGTGATTGAACAAATGATGGTGGTACTGTTTTGATAATGAGAATGCTGTTTGAATATGATGTTTTGATTAAATGCTTTTTGAGTAATTGCATGCTTAAATGTTGGGAACGCATGAGGGAATCCCTTTTAGAATAACTGTGGGTGTCCCTGGAAAAGAGAATGTGAGAGAATCCACCCACAAAATAAAGGAAAATGACAGACTAATGGGTGTGTGATCCTTGTCACTGTTTTAGCTGTCGCGAGGTTTTGAAAAATAGGCGTGGTTTCTTCTCCCGCAGTTCATAAGATGTTATCCTGCTAAGCTGTCGTGAGATTCAATACAATTGTGTGGACTCTCTCGTGCGATCCAAATGAAAGTCCAATCTCGCGACCCACTCCTTCCCATCTAGTGAGCAGACATTTTCACAGCGTGCCAAGCCTCGCGATATATATAATCCAACCCCGCGCTGCTTTCCTTTTCTATTTTCTCTTTCTTCTCCAGCCAGCGAAACCCTAGCTTTGACTCCCATTAATCTCTCTCCTCCAACATCCATTTTACAGTCCATCATTCACCTTCTCATTCTGGGGATTTGCTCCTACAGCCTCCATCACCAGTTGCCCTCTGATAGGAGCTCTCGCGGTCTTTCGTGCATCAGATTGAACAGAACCCTAAGTTTTAGGGTAAGCCTCAGCTCTCAACCTTTTCTTTTCATTTTTTAAACTACAAATTCACAGAGGAGAAGTTCAATGGCCCCTAAGGGCGCACCTATGAAAAGAGCAAGGGATAAGGCTCCCGTGGAGCCCACTCCCAAGAAGGCCAAGTCCTCAAAGGCGTCGCAAAAAGGGAAAGAAGTGGTTCAGGAAGTGGTTGAACTAACACCTGATTACTTTACACCCTCTGAGCTCCTGACTCCCATTCTCTTGGAGCCTGAAGCTGTTTTTGACCTATCTTTCTTTGTAATGGAACCTCTGTCAGCCCCTGCCATTGAGTTCATACGCAAGGCTGGTCTGACCCCCCTGCTGCAAGCTATCCCTGCACTAGCCTACCCTAGACTAGTGCAACTCTTTTACCAGCACATTAGGGCTAGACCATACCAACGTGGGCAGCTAGGCCTCCTTGTGTTAGTTGACAATTTTAAAATGTTACTCAGCCCTGAGTTGATTGCTAAAGTCATGGGCATCCCTGCTATCTTTGACCCCAACTGTGGATATGGCCCCCCTGTGTGTGCCCCCATTGATACCATTGCACAGGCCCTTACCAGATGATTGAAGGCCACAGGGGATTCCATCAGGAGAAGAGACCTGAACCCTAAACTTCTGTTCATTGATCAAGTTCTGTGAAAGAACATTTATTGTGCCGGCCATCAGCAGGAGAGGAGGACCCCTATTGCTAATGCTGTTTATTCCTTTTCTCTGGGCCACGATTTTCATGCTGCAAGGTTAATTTTTGAAGCAATGAAGGATGTGATGGTGAAGCTAGGATAGAAAAAGAAGCCCTACACTCTCCCCTATGCAAGGCTCATCACCAAATTACTTTTGAGGGGGGGTACAAGATACCAGTGGGGGAGTTAACTATTGACCTCACCCCTACAACTTTTGCAAAGAGGCAATGGGGGATCAGCAGGAGCCTGATGGATCCCAACAAGAAAAAGAAGGCTCAGGTTGCTTCTGAGCAAGGAGAGGGGACTGCTGTTGCAAAGGCCACCCCTGCTCCCAAAAAGGCGGCTAAAGCTCCTGCTCCCAAGAAGGTGGTGCAAGCTCACATCCTCTTGATTCTGTGACAATACCTCCATCCACCACACCTGCCCATCCATCAGTTTCTTTGCCTATTCCATCTCTCCATTTCCCTCTTTTATCTCCCTTATCCATACCCTCATGTTTCCCTGTGATTAGTTCTGTTGAGGATATTGACCCCCATGACAACACCACACCCTCACCTACATTACCTCATTACACACCCCCCATTCCCCCATCATCTGAACAGAACCCTGACAGCCCTCCCCTGATATCCTACCTCAAAAGGAAGACCACAACCTCTACCATTCCCTCACAGACACACCCTACTCTTTGTACAACCAGTGCAACCATACACATCGACCCAGCCACCATCCCAGCCATCCCTACTTCACCTCCACTCACAGACCTTGACTTTAACCTCGCCACTTCTTTTGGATATCAGGCCTTCATGACTACATTGCTTGACACCATGCCAACCCATGATATCCCACTCCCAGATTCCCCACTTCCTTCCCCACATCGCTCACCAGACCCTCCATCTCCTCCTCCTACAACCTTCCATCATGCCCCTACTTCCCCTTTCCAACATGTTCCCTCTTCTTCTCATACTCCACCCCAACCAAACTCAGACACACTTACCCATATCCTTTCCCTAACACATGACATTCAGACCCAACTATCAACCACAACACATACCCAAGACCAAATGTAGACTGACATCACCAACATCAAATCCACCCTTCAAACATTGACAAAACCACCCATCTCTGCACAAACACCTCCTACCCCACAAATCCAGTCCCCTTCCACCTCTGACTCCACAGTACACCCAGATTTTCCCCCCATTGACTTAACTACAACCCTCACCCTCCAAGACACCATACCCCACCACTCCTTCCCCACTCTACCTATCCTTCCTCCACTCATTTTACCCCCACCACAATTTACCAACCAATCAACCCAAACAGACCCCATTCCTTTCCCATCCACATTTTCCATCCACCCACACACGCTTTTGGCCCCACCAGTTCCTTTCATCCCATTCACTATCCCCTATTACCCTTCCTTAGCTCCACCCACTTCCACTACATCCACTTCATTTTCTTTTCCACCCATGCCCTCCATTCCACCTCTCATATTACCTCCTCCTAGATTCTCTGACAACTCGACTCAAACAGACACATAACTTTTTGCCCAGCCCCCACTTGTGAATGTCCTCCCTACCACCATTACTCCACCCCTCTAGGACCCATCACCTTCTATTTCTTCCACTCCCTTTCTATCTATCCTACCAAGATATTCCTATTACACCCCTCCCTACTTCACCCTCCTCCATGCCATGAGGGACAATGCCTACATCAAGAGGGATGTTCTCAGGGGAATGATACAACTTCGACAATCCATTGAATCTCCTTTGCTGCAGAAATTGAGTGACTTGAAGCTTGCTCACAGACAGCAGCTGAGAGATATTTCAAAGGGGTGGGAGACAATTTTGGGGACCCTCAATGAGAAAAAGGCTGACGCAACTTACTATAAACTGAATGCAGAGATGGAGAAAGCCAATGCCAAACTGGAGCAAAAGAGAGCCCGGATGTATGAAAAGAAACTTAACAATGCTCAGGAGATCCACAGGCTCACTAAGGGGCTTTCTGATGCTAAACTCCTCTATGTTGAAAAGCAGATTGAAATTTTGCAAAAAAGGATTGCATCTCTGACAGGCCAACCAATTCAAGCCACCCCTCTTGCTACAGCACCCCCTGAGGCCCCACCTTCCACACCCCCCGGGCCATCTTCTTCCATTCCCCCTGCTCCTACATCTACATCTCCTCCTCCACCACCTCCTGCTTCAGTGCCCCCCCTTGCTAAATCTCCTGCACCCAAGAGAAAAATGGCTGCTTCCAAGAAACCTTCTCCCTCCAAAAGAGCCACTGCTGCCCAAAAAGGGAAAAAGCCTGAACCTCCATCCCCACCCCCAAAGGCCACTAGAGCTTCTGCTCAGCATGACCCCCATGGTCGGTTACTTTCCAAAGATGAATGCAGAAAGGCTGCTGCTCCCCTTGGATTGGATCCCACTGCTCTCTTTCCCTTTGATTCCGATTCTGACTCTGCACCACCTGTAGATCAAAGTGCTAAAAGTCCTGTTGCTCCTCCTTCATCAGACCCTGCTGAGCAAACTTATCCTCAGAGAAGGAAAGTTACAGCTAAGAGGACTACTCACACAACTGCCTCTATAAAAATTGGAAAAGAACAATTTGCCCAGTCTGAGGAGGCACCACCACTGAACCAGCAAGATAAAGGCAAGAGCCCAGTTGCCCCTCCTGAGTCAGAAAAAGAAAAATCTCCTCTTATTCTCCCTCAGACTCAGCAAGGGCAAGGTCCAAAAGGGAAGGGCCCAAAGGGGAAGAGTCCCAAAGGAAAAAGTCCTATCAAATTACCAGAGCAAACCACAGATAAATCCCCAGTGATCCCTCCTGCCCCAAAGGCCCCCAAAATGAGGGTGAGGGCACCAAAAGCTCCAACCATGCCCAAAACTGCAGCCCAAAGAAAGGCAGAGAGGGAACAAAAGAAAAAAGAGGAAGAGGCTCTCCTTCGAGAGCATGCCAAGAAGATGGGTTGGGATTGGGTTTGATTCAGGCTCTGATTAGCTTGTACCTAGGAATTTTCTGTTTCTGCATTTTCTTTTTCTCCTGTTGTTTTTCATTGTGTACATTTCTCTCTTATAATATATCTTCTTCTTTTGTCATTGCTATTTTTCTTTGTCTTGTGTCTGTTTTGCTCCATGTTATTTCCTTTTATTTTGCCATTAATAAATCTGCTGCATACCCACCTTTGAATAAGTGGGGACACTGCTCCTCATAGGTTTGGGGGTGTGGTAGACAGATCCTGCCAATGGAATAGTTAACCTAAGTGCAGTAGAATCATGTGAGTAATATGGAAATGGAACCATGTTCATCTAAGAATCATGAAAAATAAGGAATTTAAACTTTTGCCAGAACTTTAGACAGTATAAACTTTTAAAAATTTCACATTTCCATGATGAGATCACCAAAGAAATTCACTTGTATCAGCACTTAGTGAATCATTAGAGAGAGAAAAAGGCAAGGACATACTTAAGAATTCAAAGGAAGACCATAACCAGTGAGATTTGGGCCTAGACAACATTTTTTTCTTTGAGGAGTGACTAAGGCAATTTCTTCTAGCTCTAAGGACTGGCTGAGTCACTGTGCTCACTAGAAGTTAGGCAACTCCAAATTGAAACAACTGACAACACTCATGAGACTTAGGAAAGGATCAAGGCCTTCTTTTGGACAGTTTGAGCCTAAATAGACCAACCTTAAGCAACTGCCCTTGTCCATACCCCCTTTGAGCCTTAAATCCTAAATTTCTTCAAAATACACCTGAGTACTTGCACCTGAACCTATGAACCTGATTCAGCCTACCCTCACTTTGAGAATTCAGAAGGTAAAGGAGAAAGAGTTGAAGATGAACTAGCTATGGGCAACATTAGGTGAATAAAGAAGAAGTACCTCAAATTCTGGCAGTATGGTAACTGAGAAAATGGTGGCATTTCAAAAAAACAAAAATAAAACAAAAAGAAGAAAAATGCATAAAAAAGAAAGAAAAATAATAATGAAGAGGAGTAAGAGAGGAGTCAAGAGGGAACTTTCATTGGGAAAATTGAAATCAAGAAGAGAAACTGATCACTTCAAATCTGAAAACCTCAAAGAAGATGAAAGGAGCTGAATTAAAGAAGGTGAAGTCATGAATCACCTCCTTCACCTACTGATTTCTCAATTTTGAACCCCTTTTCAACCTTCCATTCTTTTTAACCCCACTCCATAAGCCACATTACAGCCTAGTTAAAAGCCCTTGTGATCCAAAGTTGAGTGAGCTGTCATGTGGAGATAAAAAGTTATCTAATCTATGGTGAGGATCTGTCAATGATGCCAGAACTTCAGAGCTATGCCTATGCTCATGCTTATAGACCTATTTGGGGGATGTAACTGCTCTTGAGCTTGAGAGAAAATGAAACCCTCAATAGTTCTTTATGAGAGTATGCCCTAGAGAGTTTTGGTTCTGATCTTGAATGCATTAGGTGTGACCTATAACCTAATTTTTGATCCAGTGATGAGCTCAATGTTGACACACCTGTGTAGTGTCTCTGGTGTAAACTGATTGGAAATGCTGTGCTTTCATGAGAAGCTTATACTGTTTAAATTTCTGTGCAGCCAAGGTGTTTGAATTTCTTATATTTTTACTAATTCAAGGATGAACTAACTCTGTTTCTTGACTGCTCACTTGATAATAATGCACTTTTGTTAACTATCTCATTGAGAAGTTTGTGGGTGTCTTCACTGAAAACCCTCAAGAGACTTCACTCCTCCACTAGGGATCACCAAGGGGTTTAAAAGGCTTGGTTCATATGCTAAATGTATCCGTGCTCCCTACGAAAGTGGCATTTAATTTCTGTAGTTGATTTAATGTAGCTTTGCTAAGGGACTAGCAAAGATTAGGTTTGGGGGTGTGTTAAGACCCGAAAAGTACCACTTTTCACCCCTTAACTTAACCTGTGATTGACCCTTAGCCCTTTAATAAATGTTTGTGAAGCTATTTTTGTAGGTAATAAACAGCAGTGCATTAAGGTCAGGTATCCTATTACAGAACCCATGAGTGGCACCAGAAGCCCTCAGAAGAATGAGCCATGAATCCAGACCTGAGGTAAGCCTCGTACAGCTGACAAGGCTCCAAAGGATTCAGAAAAATATGCTTCGCACAGTCCTCGCGAATTCCCAAGACTTCACAACAACTTCTCGTGCAATTGAGTGACAGAAGAGCTTCAGAATCCTGCCTCGCGCAGCTGTCGCGCAGTAGCCGCAGGATGCAAATGTCAAGAAAACCTCTCGTGTAGTCTAGAAACTATCAAAGCCTTGTGAGGATCCTCACGAAGTTCCATTAAGAAGTGAACTTCTCGCACAGTTCTTGTGCTGTTCAGGAAGAAAGTAGCCTCGCGAAGCCAGAGTTAGCCTTGCGAAGCCAGAGTTAGCCTCGCAAAGATCTATTGTGAAATGGAATGCTCGTGTAGTTCCCGCGCTATTCACAAGTAGCAATCCAACTGCGCGAAGCCCAATCCAGCGAGAGCTTAACTATCTACCTCGCGAATGCTCAAAGCATCAAGAAGTTGCAACCCCGCGACATCAGAAGTTTTAATGCTAACTCATCCTTGTGAAGTCAGTGCTACCATGCGACGAGTCTGGGAAATGATGGCTACCTAGCGAAGCTTTGAACTTTAACCTTCCATCGCTCCAGCAGAGGACTTTTTGGGAATTTCCAAGGATTAGAGCACGCACTCCCACGCTCGAATCTCTGTGCATGTGCCTCGAGGCATCCAAGGATCATTAATAGGCCACGTGGCATCGCTAAAATTAGGGTTTCCTAATCCTAATGTGCCGCCACACCCACTGCTATATAAACCTAAGCCTGGTTTAGGTTTAAAGGACTCAGACTTGAGAGGAGCTCAGACTTGATCACTGATACGAGATCTGAGATCATTTTTTTTCTGTTCTTCTGTAGTTGTAAGTAGTTTTTCTTTTTCTTTTTCTTTCTCTTCTTCATGGCCAACACTTCTTTATGCCTATGTATGTTTATTGAGATTAGATTAATGGAATTTGTGATTGGGTGTTGTACTTTTATGGGATTCGTGTTTGTGAGTTGCTCTGTGCAAGGCTGCTGCCTTGTGATCCGCCATTGCTTTGGCTGTGATTCAAAGAAATGGAGGATTGATTCTAAGGATCCATTCAGATCCAAGTGACCTGTGTGTCTGGGCTATCATGGTCCGCCATAGGACCCACTAGATCTGAAATCCCCATGGGAGCCTGAGCTGGTAGCCTTGTGACCATGGTGGTGGCAGCAATATTACTGTTCTGTTTTGGACTCTATGAGGAGGATAGCCTCTGGGATAGTCTGTGACCATTCAAGTGGATAGACTATAGCCTTAGGGTGAAGCCAATCTGTTGGATCCAAGATGGATTCTTCTTCTCTGCACATGTGCTTGTAGCCTTGTGGGAGATTGTACAGAGGCAGACTCCCCTATATTTGTATAGACCCGCCATCAGATGTTAGATCTGATCTGGTTATGAAGATTGTAGGCTTGTGACTGGACCATTGTAGTCCCACTCAAGCAATGGACAGCTAGATCGAAGGTTGTACTCAATCCCTTACTGGTTCTATGTGTCTGGGCTATCATAGTCCTATACAGCCTTAGCCCCACACATAGAGCTTTAGAGGTTGAGGTTCCCTATGGATTCTTGAGCTTGTAGCCTGGATGAAGTAGTGCCTACAATGATTAACTCATTTTGACCCATCTCTGGATTGTGGTTCTCCTATGGGATAGTCTGTGACCATTTAAGTGGACAGGTTATAACCTTAAGGGATTGGATCATGGCACAGGGATGAGTTGGATTCTTTCTCCTCTTTGGTGATAATGTAGCCATTGGACAGGATTTCTATAACAGCAGACCTAGATCTAAGTCATAAATTCCAGCAGATCTGAACCCAATAGCATACTTCTCACCCTTTTATATTTATTTTCCCACACTCCATCCATCTTCTCAACCCTTTCTGTAGTTAATTTATTAGGCTACCTTAGGATATTTAGAATAAGTGACCCTAAACTCCCTTCCTTTTAGGACTGCCAGATCTGTAGTCAGATCTGGAGGGACTACTAGAGATGGCTCCCTTGGAGCTGTAGATCACTTTTCCCTGTGGGACAAACTCTTACTTATCAAAACTTGCTACAAATGGACCCTGTATCTTGCAGGTCTAGGATTTCTCAGTTGTGCTGATTCCATCCCCTATTTTACTTTGATTTTAAATTGCTTTTACCACCAACAAATAAAGTAAGAACACTGGGAATCGTAACAAAATCCCCAAAAGGTCCCTGAGTAGAAACTGAGAAGTGGAGAGCCCGAGCTTCACGGGGCTGGCCTCGGTGCATTAATCCATTCACGCGATTGACAGAGTGCTCGGGAGGTAGCATTTGGCTTGGAAAGTCGTTCACTCACGCAAGTGGACTTTGCATTGTCGCACAGCTGTGTTGGCTTTGAATGCACTCGTGAGGATGAATTTTCCATTATGTCTCGCTTGTGCAGTATGCCTTTGAAAGGTCGCATAGCTGCTCTGACATTTAATGCATTCACGCGGATGGATTTACAATCTGTCTAGTTCGCGTAGTGGAGCTTCAGGTATCTTCTGTCGCGAGGTTGTCACGTGGAAGATTTTCTCTCTCGCTCGATTGTTTGTCAAAGGATTAACACAGCTCGTTCGGTAGAAGCTTGAACTTTTAAGCATGCGAGAGAACTTCTGGAGCTCCATCTTCTAGAGCCACGCGAGAACTTCGCAAGTTTGTTTGTGCTCTTCATGCAAAGTGGCCTCGCGAGATTGTGCGTGCAGTTAATATAAGCCCTGATCCTCGTGAGTGCTTTGCGAGGTCTTTGAGTGTGGGTTACAGTTAAAGTGCACAACTGCTTCGCGAGTTCACTTATGCTACATGTAACAGCTATGCGAGATGCTTTGCTGTAGATTTAAACAGCGCGAGGCACACTTGATATTGTGCGAGATGACACCATTCTGCTTCTCTGCTGTATGCAGTAGTTGTTGTTGCAGCCTTCTCCTCTCACATCACACATCTTTCATCTGCTGGACTTCCTGGGTTCACTTTGACATGCAAACTAGTCACCATGGTGTTCCATTAATATTTGACTCAGCTATCATCTCTTGCTTGGATTCTCTCTTCTTGGCTCCAATGGCATGAACTTTGTGTTAAGCTATACAAGTTATTACTAACTACAAAATAAGCTAAACAAGAGTTATTAGTCAGCTTTAAGGTCCAGCAAAGGCTAGGTTAAGAGGTGAAAAGTGGTACTTTTCAGTGAATAACAATGCTATGTGCAGATATTTAGATTAACGAGTAGATTAGAGCTGAAGTGTTAATCTTTTCGAAAATGAACTAAAAAAGCAGTAAGAATTACGATCGTTCGAAGAAATGATCCACTCGTATGAAGGACCAATCAATGAGCAAGAAAAAGGAATGTCGAATGAACATAAATCTCGAACGAGTGAAAAAGAAGAAAAGAGAAATTAGGAATCACGAATGCATGAAAAAGCTACGACTGGAAGAACGAAACTAAGATTTTGAACGTTCGACAGAGCAGAGATAATATAGAAAGAAGAACAATTGTGCATACGATTGTACAAAATAAAGCTTAGGCTGTTGATCACATGAAGTCTGCACTACCATGCAAAGAATTAGAAGATCTTTTGGATTAGAAGTCTGGCAATTTATGAATCAAAGAAGATTGACAACGGAGCTTAAAAGATCTCAGCAGATAAAATAAAGGAGAAAAATCCAGCACACATCTACCATTCAGAGCAAGTAAGAACTAGGATTAGAAGTAGAGTTATATTAGGAATCTTTTATTTAGAAGTTTTCTTTTATTAGAGATATAATAATGTAAGCCGACCTCTTATGATCTATCAATAAGAAGGCTCGGCATAGGAGTAGAGTTATTGAAGGAACTCTCAGCATTAATTGACGACAGAAGTTGGGTTTTCTTTCGATCAAAATTAGAGTAGAATAGTTTAAATTTCTAAGGTTTCTCGAAAGCAATTGACACCTGTGATCTGTATTGGGTATTTTCAGTGTGCTGACTATTGTCTAATGGTAAAAGCCAAATAAAATCAAAATAAAACAAAGGATGGATTTAGCACATCTAAAATATCCTTTACCTGTAAGATACAGGGTCCTTTGTAGCAAGTTTTAATAAGTAAGAGTTTGTCCCACAGGGAGTAGTGATCTAAATCTAGAAGGAGTATAGTAGACCTCCAGATCTGGCTACAGATCTGGCAATTTTAAGAAGAAAGAGAGCTTTTCGGGTGTTACTAGATCTAACTCTACAAAACTAAAATAAAACTAAACTAAAAGATGGATGAACAAATAAAGATCAAATGGTGAGAAATAGGCAGCCAGGACCTGGTACTTATTGCAAAACAGATCAAGATCTGAGGATATGCAACAATCCTTCATTTGGCTACAAGCACAAATGTAAGGTAGAAGACTCTACTCCAAATCACAGGGTCTACCTGGTCTTAAGGCTATGATCTATCCACTAGAATGGTCACAGACCATCCTATAGAATTTATCTGATCCAGGGATTTACAGCAGACGAATCCAATTGGAGCCTCAGCTTGGACTCATATTAAGGCTATGATCTGTCAAATTTAATGGTCACAGATCATCCTAGGGATCTCCTCCAAAGCAAAAGCATCAATCAGAATAATTAAAACCACTACAGATGCTGCAATTCCAAGGTCACGGACTCAGGGAATTACAGGAGTATTAGATCCAGGGAAATCAGATGGTCATCAAGAGATCTACCAGTTAAGCGGGTGAGCTGATTAACAAATTCCTCTACACAAATCCGATCGAGAATCTAATGGGACCACAAGAACTTTAGATTTAACTAAGCTTTAAAATCAACAATTTATTGCTTCAATCAAAACAACTTACAATAACATTGTTCCCAGATCTATAGTCTATGCATCGATCCACACTTCTTCATGCTGAAATTACAATTACAAAACAGATATGAGCTGCTATCTAGATCTAATCCAACATGCTGGATTAGAGAGATAAGGGGGAAGAGAAAAAGGAAAATAAAAACCTAAGCTAAACCAAAATGAGCTAAGGAGAACTCAGGCTATTCCTTTGTTCCTACTTTCCTTGCAGAAGAAAAATAGCAAAATAGATGAGTATTTATACATATGCATCGATCCATGAGCCTTGAGTTGCAGCCAATCAGAGAGCAGAGAACTCAGTTCTGTTATGTACAGCAGAGGTGTCTTCATTTCGGCCAAGGAAAATCACATGTGGACTGCTGTCCCATGTGTAGAAATTTGTGCCCAACTGATGTGTTTTTGCAGCTCTCAAAAAAGCCCCTGTCAGCCACTGATATTTGCTAATGGAACCCAAGATAAATCCCTGAGATGTGTGAGACATTGGGATGTGTGCTCTAGAAGCATTGGAATCCCCAAAATGTCCCTAAAGTGTGAAATAGATGGCTGGAACCCGTGCCTCGATAGGTTGGAGCTTCAGAACTTCGATCTCGATAGGTTTAGGCATCTGTTCGATAGGTTGGAGCGTCAGAACTTCGATCTCAACAGGTTCTGGCATCTGTTCGATAGGTTGGATGGGCTTTAGGTGTGCATTTGACAGGATCTCGACAGGTTCATTCAACCATTCGACAGAACGCTCGATAGGTTCATTTTCAGCATCAGAACCTCTCGACAGGTTCAAACAAGCATTCAATAGGTTGCGACAGGTTCAAACAAACATTCGATAGGTTGCGACAGGTTCAAACATCCATTTGATAGGTTGCGACAGGTTCAATTTTATCCTTTTTTCAACACTTTAGCTTGATTTCAGCACATACCAGCTCGTGGGGTTCAAAACAATCCCTCGTTGCGTCTATTTTCAGCACATAATAGCTCTACAATCCACATTCCAGATTTGACATCTTCTCTAGTCCTTCAAATACAGCAGTTGTGCTACTAATGTGGCTCATTTTCCAGCAATAAAACTGCTTGAAGATCTTGGGTTGCAGCACTAAAACTGCTGAGTGTAGCAGTGACACTTCAGCCAACTGTTCGAGTTCTTCAAGGCAGCTATGCATGCTGGATTTGCAGTTTTATGGCTTGGTGCATCAGCACTAAAGTGCTCACATATTTAATTTCATCAGCTGCTCCTATGCTTCAAAGATTTCTTTAACCAAAGCTGCACAAGTGCCACTTGAACTGCTGCACTGCTGAATATATAAATTGCTGAATTGCCGGCTTGCTTAATTCGTTGCAGCAACAGTCCATAAAACTTGGGCTTCACCACTCTCTCTCAGCAGGTCTTCAAAGGTCCCCAAATCATGCTAAAAGGCCCCAATGGTGTGAACCACCATGGTGCCTTTTCAATAAATCCATCAGCTCCACTGCTAAACACAAAATTCCTTCTTCTTGGATTCAAAAGCATGGATTGCAGTATTAAGCTCTTATTTTGCTGTTATCTGTAAAAATACACTTAAAAGATATTATTAACAAGCTCAAAGGTCCATCAAAGGTCAGTATAAGGGATAGAAAGTGGTATATTTCAGTGCTCAACACACCCCCAAACCTAACCTTTGCTAGTCCTTGAGCAAAGTAAAATTTAAAACAACTAACCTAAAAAATGCCACTTTCGTAGGGAACACAGGTGCATTTGGCACATGCACAAAACCTTTTAAACCCTCAAACTTCTTCAATAAAATTAGTTAATACTAATGCACATGCTAAAACAGAGTTTAAGTGAAATAAAATAAATTCCACACCATTCCATTCAATATTTAGAGGATTCTCAGCAGAAAAATCATCAGTTTAACACCTAAAATTCTGCTGTAATTCCTTCATCATCAATCAGTTCATGTCAAGACATTGTGCCTGAAAATTAATGCAAAGTTCACCTTTAATTTAAGAATTCTATTTTGATAATGCCCCAACCAAATTAGATTTCAGACCCAAATCTTACCAGGGCTGTTCACTCACAATACAAAGAAGAGGGGTGCATCATGTCTCTCAGCTCAAGAACAGTTACAGCCCTCAAATAGGACTGCAAGCATGAGCATAGGCATTGCTCTAATTTCTGACTTCTCCAGCTCCTTACACCATAGATTAAACAGATCCGTATCTCCACATGATAGCTCAATCCACTTCAGATCAGTAAGGTCTTTTTATTGGGTTGTAATGTGGCTTAGGGATGAGGTTTGTGAAAGAGCAAAGGAATAAATAGGGTTCAAAATTGAGAAATCAGTAAAGCTAAGGAGGTGACATGTACACCTTCTTTATTTCAGCACAATTCCATCTACTTCTTGAATTTTTAGATTTGAAGTAGCCAGTTTTAATCCTCTGTTCAATCATTCAATGAAAAGACTTCTCTTTCTCAACAATTCTGTTTGTTTGTTTGTTTGTTTTTATTTATTTATTTATTTTTATTTTTTATTTTTCTTTCATTTTTTAAGGCTTTTTGTGTCTTTCTCTTTTTCTTTTAATGGACTGGAATGCCATAATGGCCACCTGTAGACACCCAAATTCGGCCCAAGGCCCGATCAATCTGTACTTCGGGAGAGATGTACCCCTGTGCTTCTGATGGCACCCTTGAACCCTTGGAAATCTATCCAGACCTTTGGGAATCACATAAAACCCATTAGAACCATTCCCCCAACCCTTAGAGATCACCCTTAAACCCTAGGATCCCTTCCCAGACTCAACTTAAACCCTTCTGAGCAATTGATGGGAGGAGAGCTGCAAAACTTTACACAATCCACTACTAAGGATGAGCCATATACCATTGAAAAGAGGACTTCTCCAGCTTTCCAACAAGCCAAAGATCACCCAATTTGGAGCTACGGTTCAAAAGTTATGGCCAATTGAAGTTTCACATAAAATCATAAAATTTTTGCTCAGGCGTGTATAGTACATACGCCCAGCCAATTTAGCCCCAGATTAGTCAGGCGTATATATTATATATGCCTACCTTTTTTGGGGGAAATTTGGCCGGACGTATATAATATATACGCCCAGCATAGGTGGGACCCACCACGGGCTTCATCTTCCCAAAGTTCCTCTGTTTTTGGTGAAATTCACTGTTCCTAAACTGGGCGTATATAATATATACGCCCAACTTAGCTATAGTAACTGTCATCAGTTGCTCGAATTTCCTTCATCTAGTTTGACCCTTTGACCATCCCCTTTGTTGGGGTGGGTGTCTTGAGGTTGGTTGCACCCCCTTTGAGCTTATTGGCAACCCTTAAGTCACCCATGGTCTCACCCCATCATCCGCCATTAAAATCAATTTCCCAAAATCCTAGGACTTTGAAAACCTAGAAAACCTTAGATGGGGGATTACCTAATTGCTAAACCCATTAGCTCTTAAGTAAGCCCCTAACCCATCCCTTCTCTATAAATAGAGAGGCCCTCCTCTTCCCAAAGGGTTGAAAATTTGGTTGAAAGGTTAGAGAGTGCTTAAGAGAAAACTCTAGTGAGAAAAAATGCCAATATTTTTCCAGAATTCCAGCATGCATATTCCATATATTTCAGTCCATTTCCACCATTAGATCATTCCCTTTAGCTAAAGCCTAGCCTTTAGCCTCACCCTACACTTCCTATTTTACCGAATCCTAGTATTAGAATCCATTTCCATACCGTTTAAGCCATCGGAAGCACGCCAAAGCGAAGATCTTCCACGGTGCAACAAAGGCCCGTGAGCTCCGGCTCACCCCTCTCTTCCTCTACCTTCTTGGTGTCTCCTCCGTCCAAGGATTCAAGCCGTTACGCCGCCAAAATTTCGGTTTGGCTCAAAGCTTGATAGGGCCGTATTGCCTTCGGGCAAGGGGAAACTCCGCCCTTTTTATCTTCATTTTTGGCCATAGATAGAGACCGCTACATGCGGGTTGATCGGGTGCCTAAACCCTTCCCGATCGATAACCGAAGTCCCTACCCTAGAGCCTTTGGCAAAGACCGGTAAATCAGAGTCATATTTAGCATTCCGGTGCTCAAAATATCGATTTGAAGGTTTCCCAGGTCACCAAAAGCTCTGGGTGGCGACTCTACATTTTATTAAAAGTGTGCGCATCGCCGCGATGAGAGGATCCATGGTCGCACAGATGGCGACTCTGCTGGGGATATCACCCTAGCGCTTCCCCTCTTGTTGGCCTTTCCTTTTTGTTATTACTAACCATTGCTGTTTTTTTCTTATTTTCTGCTATCTTTTTCTATATTTTTGTTGTTTTTTACTAACATACTCACCCCTACGATTCAGTCCTTTAAGTGCCTTAGCCGATTGGCGGGCCTACGTGTGCCTTTAAATTCTTGTTTTTTCGATTCTTGTCATTTAAGCCACCTTAGCCGTTTGGCGGGCCCGCTCGCATTTACTTTTACATCATTTAAATTTTAGTCATTTGCGAGCCTTAGCCGTTTGGCGGGCCTACGTGCGCTCTTCATTTTAGTCATCATATCTCACCATTGAACGCCGGCCCGTTGAGGCAGCACAGGCTTGTCATCCCCGACCCAATTTTGGACTTAATTTTACTCCCCTATAAAAATTTATAATTAAAAGTGAACTAACAGTGTGGGGACATAATTGAATTTATTTTTATGCTTTTGGGTAGTTTTCGGGGGATTTAGAACATACTACGGTTCCCAAATGAAGGCGACCCTAGTGGTGATGATCGAAAGAACCATTCTTCGAGACGAGAAGGCACTTATACGAGGTATATCGGTTGGTTTGCTAATTCCGATCAAGCCGTAAAACCCGCATTAGTGAGGGCGTAGACAACCCAAAATTCAGCTGTGTATCCCTAGGAAACGGAAAGGAGGGACCTGATAACATACACAGCAGTCCCCGGGAGCATTTCTCCCAAGAAACCAGTTCAAAGACCCACTTTGCTTGTTGCTCATCACAAAATTAATCGACAGAATCGTTTTTGCCAAAGCGATATATTACATACGTCCAGCCAAAATCCCCAGAAAATAGCCAGGCGTATATAATATATACGCCCAGCCAAAATCCCCAGATTTAAGCCAGGCGTATATAATATATACGCCCAGCCAAAATCTGCATTTTTGGTCGTATATATATACGCCAGATATATCGGGCCACAAAGAACCCCACGAGGCCCAATCCATCACCCCAAGTCCCCGATTAGCTGTGTTAGTGCCCGCAGTAGCCTCCCACATCCTCTAACACCCAACATGCCCCCGCCCAGTCAAAAGAAGGCGACTTCTTATTGATTTGCTCCGGGGGATCAGGTCGTTTGCGTGGATTCCTTCACCTTCAATAGAACGAAAGGGTTCCCTTTCGCTTCTTCCGAAGTACGTCGGATCCCGCCGTGGGACCCACTAAAGGTACATATATCACCCGAAACGGGAGTTGACCCTGGGCACCATGTCATCATTCTAGGTAGAGGGGAGTTAATTTCCATTAAAAAAAAAAAGAAGTAAAGAGAAAGGAAAAAGATAAAAAGAAAAATCCTCATCTTAAAAAAAAAAAAAATCCACTTTCAAAAAAAAAAAAACAAAAAAAAATAAACCACAAAAAAGGATCATCTCCAAAAAATTTTATTATCATCATTTTCCAAAAACCAAGAAAAAACCACAAAGAAAAACAATCAAAATATATCTTGGTGTGACCGTCACTACGGCAACCTCAAACTCGTCCCGTAGAAGGAGAACTAGGAAGGTATTCGGCCCTTATCCGCGACATCGATACAACACTCGTCAGCGGATCATGTCAAGAGCCGATACATCCCCACCGTCATCCCCATCCCATTCCCATGTAGGAGAAGACCCGATCTCCGACACCTTCGCCCAAACTCGGTTCGATATCACGGGTCCTTTTGGGGCACTCGTGTTCATCTCCACCCCATCCCCCTCCCTCACATTCTCCCAACATACCCCCTTTTCATCCCCTACTGAAACCCCTCATTTCTCAACCAATCCGTACATCCCCATCTCCCATCCAAACACCCTTACCGCATCCCCATATTTCCAAAGACCACATAGGGAGCCCCATCCCCCGCCTACTTCCCACGTTCCAACCCTCTCATCATCCATGCCCCCTACACCCCACATCCCATCCACCTCATCTCACATACCATTCCCACCACCTGGCCCATCCACATCCCATCATACCCCCCCATTTACCCGGGTCATGCCCAATTTCTCCCAACCCCCTCCATCCTTAAGTGAGCCATCACCCCCCAATCTCACACCTGAATCCATGCCCTCAATGGAGGACATGAGAACGATGTACGCCCTGTGGGCTACTTCTCAGAACCCTACATCTCAAATCCCGCATCCAAATCTCCAAAACCTCCATACCCCATTCCCTCCTAACCATGCCCAACCACCCACCGTCCATACCTCCCAAAACCCCCCACCTCAATGCCAGACCCAAACCCATACAAATCCATGGGCCCAAGCCCAAACACCTCTAGATCCATGGGCCCAAGCCCAAGCCCATCAGACCCAGGCCCAAGCCCAAGCTCAAGCCCAAGCCCACCAGGCCTAGGCCCAAAACCCTCAAAACCCATGGGTCCAAGCCCATCAAGCCCAGGCCCCAGACCCTCAAAACCCATAGGCCCAAGCCCAAGCCCATCAGACCCAGGCCCAGAATCCTCAAGGCCCATGAACCCAAGCCCATCAGGCTCAGGCCCAAAACCCTCAAAACCCATGGGCCCAAGCCTAAACCCCTTGGACCTAAACCTATCAAGCCCAAGCCCAGGGCCCATAGACCCAAACCCAACCCCCTCATGGCCCATTAGCCCAAACCCAACAAGGCCCATTGGCCCAAAGTCATACTAACCCCCACACCTAAGCCCAAGGCCCATCAATCCAAGCCTTGCAAAACCATCAAACCTAAATCCCTCAAACCCAAGGCCCATCCGCCCACGCTCATCAAGGCCCATTCACCAACCCATACCCCCCCACCAGTACCCTTCATTCACCTATACCCCTTACGCCCCCGTCCCGCCTCCAACGGGAAATCCAATCCATCCCATTCCTCAAACCCACAACATCCCGCCACCTCAACCACACCTCCCTCACCCCAGAATGTGCACCCAGCTCAGCACATCACTTACCCACAAACCGCTCATCCATTTATCCCTTCTCATCCCCTACAAACCATATGGCCCCACCAGGTCATCCAACCCCTCACCCCCAAGTCCAAATAGCAGAACTCGCCCCTCACCAACACCATGACCAACAGTATGAGGAGGATGAGATCCACAATAGTGGAGGAGTTGCCAGCTTCAACCCTCCCGGGCCCACCATCATCACACCTATGGTCGAACAAAATCAGGGGGAAGCAGTCTCCACTACAGCCTTAAAAGAACCAGAACAGTTGAAAAAACAAATAGACAGAATACAGAAGCAACTGATGAAGATGGGAGGAGTAGAACTGCATTCAACAGACTTTTCAGACCTATGTCTATTCTCCGATATCCCCCTGCCACAGAAATTCAAGATGCCAGTATTCAATAAGTATAATGGCACTGGCAACCCCATCGTCCATTTAAAATCTTACTGTGGGGACATGTGCCAGTATGGCGGAGATGAACAACTCCTTATCAAAGTGTTCCAAAAAAGTTTAACGGGTCCAGCACTGAGATGGTTCACATCCCTGGAACCGTCCATGATAAAAAATTAGAAAGATCTGACACGATTATTTCAAGAGCAGTATGTCTATAACATGGACATAGAGCCACAGAAGTCAGATTTGGCCTGTCTAAAGTAAAGACATGATGGAACATTCAGTGCTTACTTGGGAAGGTGGAGGGCATTGGCCGCTCAGGTAACTCATCGGATTCCCGATGATGAGCAGATTGAATTAATAACCAAGGGAGCCCTCCCAGTCATCACAGATTTTTTAGTATATCAGCAGCAATCTAGTTTTGCTGATCTGGTTCGAAATGCCAATCATTGCGAAGACGCCATTAGAGAGGGCAGGTTAGGAAGGAATGTGGCCAATGGGGCCACCGGGGTTCAAAAAGCTGCCGAACCAAGAATTGAAAGAAAACCAGGGACAGAGGTACAAAACATTGTTTACCCCCAGGCCAATACCAATGCCCCCCCGATACAGCTCCAGGTTACACAACCACCCCCGGCCCGTTTCGAGCAAGTGCCAAGGCCAAATAATGGACAAAGAGCCCCATTTACCCAGGAGCAGATGAAAGCATGATTTGAACAAGTGTTCACACCGCTGGGGCAATCCTTGAGTGTCTTATTGCTGGTATTGCTAAAGAAATGCCTGGTCAATTTACTCCAACCTCGCCCGCCACCCCATCCCATACCGAGGAACTATGATCCGAATATGCATTGCAATTTCCACCAGGGACCGGGTCACCCTACGGACCGGTGCTTCCCGTTAAAGCACGCGGTCCAAGATCTGATAGAGGCAGGAAAAATCATTCCCCCGCCACTTCCTCAAGGGTAGAACCAGAATATCCATCAAGCGCCTCTGCCACCACACCCAGGAGGCCCCAGGCCTAACATTCATTGGATAGAAGAGGAAGAAGAAGAGTTTGACCCTTCAAATTATATCAGTAATCAGGAGGAATTTTCACTCCCCAGGTCGAACGAAGATGAACTATTTGTAGGGGTGATCGAGTCGTTGTATCTGGCTGATTATTTCCCCACACCGGCATACCAAGGGGAGCCCTTAGATTTAGGGAAATATTTTTCCACCCCTGCTCCCGCCTATCAAATCCAAACGGGCACAGCCCCACCGCAATCATACGCATATCCACCCCACGCCCAATTTACCCCATACACCCCTCCGTCACACCCAAATCACCCCACACCATACACAACTCTGCCATCCCCGTATTATCCTACCCCATACACACCCTCAAATCTCTCCACCCAATACAGTACTCCGCCATCCCCAAGTTACCCCATTCCATACACACCTTCAAATCCCACCACCCAATTTACCCCATGCACCCCTCCGTCACCCCTAAATCACCCCTCTCCATGCACAACTCCATCATCCCCAATCTATCCCCTTTGATCCACAAACCCATCATCATCCCACCATGCCACAAACCCTTCATATCCCCCTATTCCACCCACTACCCCGCCATGTCCCAATCATCCCGCTCCATGCACCACTCCATCACCCCTAATTTACCATACGTCATCCACGAATCCGTCATCATCCCACCATGCCACCCCATATACAAACCCTTCATATCCCTATCACCCCGCTCCTTAGATATCTCCCCATCCCTCCATCCCAATCACACTCTCGCCATCCCTTCGTTATTATGGCCCTAACCCGACTCCACCGCCACCCAAGCAAGCAACCCCTCACCCAATCCCCTTATCACCTGCTCCCAATCACCGCTGGTCTTACCAAGCCCAGGCAATACCTGTACAAGCTCCCCCTGCACCCACAAATTCAACCCTGCCAATTCTCGCCACTACCATTCCGCCCCCTATTGGAGTCAACCTGGTAGGACCTGAGAAACTAGCATGTCCAACCCAATCTTCCCCAGAATTACCATGCACCCCTTTTCTTATCCCGAAACCTGCCTATGACCCGCATCAAGTGCCATTAAGCTATGAACAGACAGACATGAATGCCGGGTGCAACCAAGAGGAGGCGGTTGGATTTGTTACCCGGTCAGGCCGGATTTCTACACAGTCGAAAGCATCAGGGGCCGTCAGAGGAGAAGAGAAGAAGAAAGAACAGGCCGCAGGGAATTCCTTTGAAAAAATGGCCAGAGAACACATACTAGAGACACAGCTCAAGAGAACACCCGCACATATCACTGTGTGGGATTTATTAATCACGTCCCCGCTCCACTTCCAAGCCCTAATGGGAGCACTCAAGGACGCACATGTCTCCACTCACGTAACTTCAGATGAAGTAGGAGAAATAATAGGGCAAGTGTTGGCCCCAAATGCCATCTCATTCACTGATGTAGACCTACCAATCGAGGGGAATGACCACTCTAAGCCCTTGAATATAACAGTGGAAGTAGGAAACTTGGTGGTGCCGTTGGTCCTAATAGGCAACGGGTCGGCATTGAACGTATGCCCTCTAAGGACAACAATCAAAATTGGTGCGAACCCCGACACCTTTCGGCCATCCATATCAAGCGCCTGGGGATTCGACAACACCAGAAGAGAAATCATAGGAGAAGTAGACCTCGACCTGATTCTCAGGCCGCAAGCCTTCACCACCCCCTTTCAGGTGATAGACATCAAGTCTACTTTCAATCTGCTGTTGGGCCGGCCATGGATACATAAGCTCGGAGCAATACCATCTACCCTGCACCAAAAGCTCCGATTCATCTCGGAAGGAAAAATTGTCACCATCTTGGGCGAGAGCAGAGAAGACAGGGAGAGGAGCACTCTGCACATTAAAAATTCGAAAGTGCTGAACATACCGCACATAGCAGAGGATGCCGATCTTCACCGATTCGAGTATGACTTCTCAGCCGTCACCCTCGGACCAATTGAAAAGACCCCAGATAAAATTGGGGGAGGAATGGACGCAACTGTGTTCATGCTCCATAGATGGGGCCATCAAAAAGGGAAAGGGCTGGGCCCTCGCCTCCAAGGAAGAAGAGACCCCGTCAAGGCCAAGGGGCAACAAACCAAATTTGGCTTGGGCTATAGGCCCAGAGAAGAACAAGTCAGAGAGGCCAAATAAAAGATGAGACTCGCAGCAGTCGCCAAGGCCAGAGGAATCATCTTGGAAGAGGAACCTCACGCTCGCCCCCACATCCGTGAAACCTTTGTGAGCGCCGGGGTAGTAAAAATTGATCTAAATGGGGAGACGAGGGTTACTCCATATAAGCCTGCTTCCATCCACCCCACCAATCCCTACATCATTCCCCCAGACTTCGAGATGGACTTAGCCGCCCTTTCCTTATTTGAGGAAGAAGTTCCCCGATCCACCCATCACTCCAGCACCAGTCACTCTAGGCCCATCCTAACCATAGCGGATAGGGTCCCAGAGGATCCCTTTGTAAATATGTTGAGAGAGGAACTTCAAGAGCCTACCGATGCCGCTCCCAATCAAAGAGGTAAAGGCCAAGCCTCGCAGGTGAGTAACTGGGCATCCTTGCCCCAACTCCTGGAGCCGCCAAATACCGTGAAAACGGCACCGACTCCTCAAAAAAAAATAACTTGTAAAAAGTGAGGTTAGCCTCTGGACCACTCTACCTTGTATATATAGAGATCCACCTCGCCAGGGGCTGACCTCCGAAAAAATGCAAAAGACCATAAAAATAGAAAAAATACCAATTCCAAAAATATTGTCCTTTAAAATTCCCAATAAATTAAAATTGATGTCGTGATATCCGTCCCGCGTGAAGCCGACCCCTTTCCTGTAGAAATACAAGAAGAGGTAGGAGTCACGAGTCTGGACGAGGAAGGTCAAACTGATGAGCTCCCCAATGAGCTCCTCAAATAATTTGCCGATTTTGAGCATGGCCCCACCCCGGTCGTTGAAGAGACGGAGGATGTCAATTTGGGCACCAAAGAGGCCCCCAGAATCACCAAAATCAGAACATCGCTGTCCCCTGCAGAGAGGAAAGGCATGATAGACTTCCTTCAGTCATACCAAGACGTCTTCGCATGGTCGTATGAAGACATGCCTGGTTTGGATACCGATCTGGTTGAGCATGAGTTGCCACTCTACCCCGATGTTAAGCCGGTTAAACAGAAGCTGAGACGCCTCCGACCCGAATGGATGTTAAAGGTGAAGGACGAGGCCATTAAACAGTATGACGCAGGTTTCCTCATGGTATCCAAGTACTCGCAGTGGCTGGCCAATATCGTCCCCGTACCGAAGAAGGATGGAAAGGTTCGAATTGTATCGATTTTCGCAATCTCAACAAGGCAAGCCCTAAGGACGACTTTCCATTACCCCACATCGATACCCTGGTCGATAATACTGCAAAGCATGGAATGCTCTCATTTATGGATGGATTCTCAGGATATAATCAGATAAAGATGGCAGAGGTTGATCGCAAGAAGACAACATTCATTACCCCCTGGGGAACCTTCTGCTACAAAGTAATGCCATTCGGGCTAAAGAATGCTGGGGCAACCTATCAAAGAGCAATGACAGCCTTGTTCCATGACATGATGCACCAAGAGATCGAAGTATATGTCGATGACATGATCGCCAAATCACCAGAAAGGGAGGACCACTTGATAAACCTTCAGAAGCTATTCGAGAGGTTGACAAAGTACAGGTTACGGCCGAACCCCTAGAAGTGCACCTTCGGCGCTATGTCAGGAAAGTTGTTGGGCTTTATTGTTAGCAGGAGAGGGATCGAGGTCGATCCGACCAAGATCAAGGCCATCACTGAAATGCCGCCACCGTCTACTGAGAAGGAAGTCAGAGGCTTTTTAGGCAGAATCTAGTACATTAGTCGATTCATCGCACAGTTAACTCCGATATGAGCACCAATCTTCAAACTACTGAGAAAGGACTCACCGGTTGAATGGAATGATGACTGCCAAGCTGCATTCGACAAGATTAAGGGTTACCTGCCTCAGATAGACAGACTCGATAATGTACCTGTCAATGACAGAGTTTTCCATGGGCTGTGTGTTAGGACAGCATGATGAGACAGGAAGAAGAGAGCAGGCCATCTACTACCTGAGCAAGAAGTTCACTGATTACGAGACGCGCTATTCTCATTTGGAGAAAGCATGCTTGGCACTCGTTTGGGCTACTCAAAGACTTCGACACAACCTGTTATCCCAAGCCGTCCTACTTCTAGCACGGATGGATCCGCTAAAGTACTTATTCGAGAAACCTGCACTCACTGGCCGAACTACACGATGGCAACTACTCCTATCCGAATTTGACATTACTAATGTCACCTAGAAGTGAATCAAGGGGCAGGCACTCGCTGATCATCTTGCTGAGAACCCTCTGTTGGACTATGAGCCTCTAAGAACCGAATTCCCCGATGAGGACATCTTGTTCATGACTGACGAGGATATAGAGGAAACAGAGGAGTCCTGGGTAATGCACTTTGATGGAGCATCGCATGTTGAAGGCCAAGGAGTTGGCACCATTCTTATTTTGCCCAGAGGATCACATATACCCATCTCAATCAAATTGAACTTCCCATGCTCCAACAATATGGCCGAGTATGAGGCCTGTACAGCTGGTTTACAGGCAGCTCTTGATCTAAATATAACTCACCTTAGGGTCTTTAGAGATTCGCAGTTAATTATATGCCACACCAACAGAGATTGGAAGACCAAGGATGAGAAACTGATCCCATACCATGAACATCTTGAGGATCTAATAACTTGCTTTGAGGAGGTCACCTTCTCCTATGTGCCACGAACAAGAAATCAGTTTACTGATGCCTTGGCCACCCTGGCCTCTATGGTTGAGATTCCATATGGAGTTGTGATGAAGCCGGTCATGATAGAGCAGAGGGACGAACTGGCTTTCTGTCACCTGATCGAAGGACCTACAGAGTTAGATGATGAACCACCCTGGTTCTCGAACATTAGGAATTTCCTCGAGACCCGAACTATCCCAGAAGGAACATCGAAGGTAGACAGACGCACCATCCAACGATTGGCAACGAACTACGTCATCTGCGGAGATCTCCTGTATAGACGGTCTCACGACAATATTCTGCTCCGATGCCTAACCCGAAAGGAGGCGGTTGAGATCATGAAGGCGATCCATGAAGGAGTCTACGGGGCACACGTCAGTGGACACATGCTTGTGAAGAAAATTCTAAGGCAAGGATACTTTTGGACCACTTTGGAGACCGATTGCTGCAAGCACGTGCAGAAGTGCTATAAATGCCAAGAACACTCCAGCCTAATACACGCTCCGGCCATTGACTTGCACAGCATGGCCACTCCTTGGCCGTTCGCCACCTGGGGTCTCGACGTCATCGGCAAAATCAATCCTAAGGCTTCCAACAGGCATCAGTTCATCCTCGTCACGGTAGAGTATTTTACGAAATGGGTAGAGGCAGCCTCCTATACGAGCATTAAGGCCAGTCATGTCGAGAAATTCATCAAGAACAACATCATTTGCAGATTCGGCGTACCCAATGATATCATCACTGATAACAGCACTAATTTTGCTAATAGGCGCATCCAGGCCTTGTGTGAGCAGTTCCGGATCAAGCATCATCGATCATCCCCATACAGGCCACAGACTAATGGAGTTGTAGAGGCAACCAACAAAACTCTAATCCTCATCCAGGAGAAGATGGTAGTTACTTACAGAGATTGGAGTGAGCAGTTACCCTTCGCACTTTGGGCTTATAGAACGTCTATCCGTACTGCAACAAGGGCAGCACCATTCTCCCTTGTGTATGGGACCGAGGCCGTGCTACCCGTTGAGGTCGAAGTACCGTCGCTCCGTATCCTTTTAGAATCCCATCTACCTGAGGCTGAGAGGGAAAGAGCCCATTTTGAACAGCTAGACTTGATTGACGAGAAAAGACTCGTAGCCTTGTGACACACCCAGATCTATCAGAGGAGAATCACACGTGCTTACAATAAGCGTGTCCGCAGTCGAGATCTGAAGGTAGGAGACACTGTACTGAAGAAAATTTTCCCGTCTCTCCACGCCGATCCAAGAGGGAAGTTTAGGCTAAATTGGGAAGGACCCTACGTCGTCTGAGAGGTTTTGCCAGGATACGCCGTTCGCCTCGCCACCATGGACGGAGACTACTTTCTTGAGCCCATCAATGCTAGATACCTCCGTAAGTTCTACTCATAGGTCTTGAGACAAGGTGAGTTTTAATAAAAGTAGATGCGTGACCGCTTAAGGACCCCATAGAAGAGGCCATCATTTCAAAGATAAGAAGCCCAAAAGAAATATTCCTTGAAAGCCTTCACCCTTCTTGCTACACACGTCGGGCCAATAACCATTTCTTTCATATACGCCTCCCAAAATTCCAGAAAAAGAGAAAAGAGAAGAGAGGGAAAATCCAAACCAAAAAAAAGAAAAAAGAGAAAGAAGAAGAAGAAAGCAAACCCCCCCCCCCCAGTAAAAAAAGTGGGGGACCAAGGAAAAAGAAATGACTGGGGCATAAAAAGCCTTTGGAAAGAAAGAGGAGTCACAAAATTCACTCAAAGCTTAGATCCAAATTCCCAGAAAAACCCAACCTATTTAAACCCTGGCCACATTACAACCCGGAAGAAAGCCCTCTTTAAGGTCCACAAGCGGTCATAACATCTACTGCATCAGAACAAGCTGAGTTAACAAACCACGCAAAACTTCATTCAGCCGGTTATGACGGAATCGTCGTCCATGTCGTGGCCTTTTGGTTCTAAAAAAAAAAAAAAAAAAAAAAAGAAGAGAAAAAAAAAAGAAAATTAATTTGGGTTCAAAGCAAGATGGACGTGGTGAAAACCCAAAAGGGCGCACGGGTAAAAACAGCGAACCCACGCGGACCAGGTGAAAACTTGAAAGGGCACCTGGGGTAAGAAAGCGAACCCATGGACGTAGTGAAAACCCGAAAGGGCGCTACGGGTAAAAACAGGGATGACGGGCATGGCGAAAACCAGTCTTGGGCACTATGAGCAAAAATGTCAAGGAAAGAGAGATTAGGAGAAGACCTATTCTGGCCTGCCCATTTCAGTTTGAACCCCCTTGAGCCCCTTTCCCCCCTTTTTCGATGGGCCACTCATGTGAAAATTAGATCAGATCCCGATCAAGTATGTTATCTCCACTGCGGCGTCTGACGCATGACCAAAGGGAAAGACAGAAGACTAGACCAATCCCTGGGAAGCTGACCTTCCCACGTTTAAAGGAAAAACTTGTATCTCATGAACAGGGTTCGACCGTGCTCAAAAAGACCCACTGGTTTAGCCTTGTAAATAACCAACATCACAAAACGACCCACACTGTGGAGGAGAAAATTTCAAAAAAGACAATAGATTTTCCTTTCCCATAAAAAACCCCACACTGTGGAGGAGAAAATTTTAAAAAAGATAATAGATTTTCCTTTCCCATAAAAAACCCCACACTGTGGAGGAAATTTCAAAAAAGATAATAGATTTCCCTTTCCCATAAAAAAATCGCACATTGTGGAGGAGAAAATTTCAAAAAAGATAATAGATTTCCCTTTCCCATAAAAAGCCCCACATTGTGGAGGAGAAAATCTCCATAAAAAGCCTTACATTGCGAAACATACGAAGGAAAAAGTCAAAAAACGAAAAATATATGTATTTATAGATTTCATTCCATTTCTTACAGTATTACGTGCGGAGTGTCACGTCCCAAAAAGATAATGACATGACACACTTTCTATTTTGCTGCTTTCTTTACAGATAAAAAACCCAAAAAAATATATATCTGTATATATATAACAACAAAAAAAAAGAGAAGAAAAATAACCCAAAAAGAGATCTCTGTTATGGGGCATTCCTCCCCTCCGTGTATATGATCTATGATATGTGCAGGAACAGGTCAAGGGCAGGGAGCACGCTTCAAAGCGCTAATCTCTGCAAGCAGAGAGTCCTCGCGGGCATTTCGATCAGACATCCACCTACCATGAAGACTCTTCTGCCGTCTCCGTGAAGCTTCAGCTGCGCTGCGAGACTCAGTCAAAAGCCCAGTCAACCGAAGAACCTCACTCTCGGCTGTGGCAGCTCTCACTTCTGCAATTTCCGCTCTGACCCTTTCTTTCTCCAAAGCCTTGATCAAAGCCAACCTCTCTATAGAAAGAGACTCGATCCTGGTCCGAAGCATCGCTTCCTTACAGGGCCAAGGCCCCGTCTCTATCACATCTACCGAAACTGGGCTAGGGGTAGGTAATTCCTCAGATACCAGCCAAACCTCGTAATCAGGAGAGACGACGCCCCCCTGAACTTTGCTGCACATGTGCGCTGATTGGCGGGTCTCCCAGAGGGCGACTATGCGATCGAGATCACTGAGAGAACCCCGAGAAAATATCAGAGAGCACAAAGGTGGCTGCACAGAGCATGGCACATGTTGAGTATACCCAAACTGATGAAGCACCCGAGATGGGAAATAATATGTGCTACCGGCCAACCCCAATAGGGTGATACCCTCACAATCTCGAGAGCGGACAATCGGAAAGGTACTGTCCAACCAGGGAAGCTGCCAGATCAGCTCCGCATCTGATAGCCACGTACTCAGCTCCTCGGCGCTCCCATGAGGCAATCTCGAGCACCGGATCAGAAAGCCCAGAGCCACGTCCCCTCTTATCAAGCACAATCTCGGCACAGGCCCCATGATAGCCAAATGCTCTCCTAGCCAAATCTGAACAAGGAGCGGGCTCCCACTGAGAATCCCAACCCGGCCCGAGGCCGAGGCATCCAGGCCCTGATACATCTCAGCCAAGACTAGGTGCACCAAGGAGCGGCCTCCCTCCAACTCAGTCAAGACATCGCACAGCCCAAGGGAAAAGATCTCGCAAAGAAAGAAGAGAACTTGATGACAAATAAAGGGCAAAGGCCTTTACATTGAAGGGATCTTGAATGGGCAACTTTCGGAGACTCGAGTCACCGAAAAGTTCTCTCAGGAATTTCACCGAACACCTAGTGGGCCCTCCGGCGAAACATTTCTCATACCCACCCTTTTTTAAACCGAGAACCGCGTGGACCGCCCTTGCATACCCCGGTTTGGGCACCACTTTAGCAAGGCCTCGATGCATCTTCAAGCCAGTAATGGAGGCCAGCTCTTCCAAGGTTGGGGTCAACTCCCTAAACCAAAATCTAAAGACATGGGCCCTATGGTCCCACGACACCAAAGCCGCCTGCAGTAGGTTGGGCAACAGAGGGATAGTAAGGAGAGAGGAAAGGCGGGACAACCCGAGGCAATTCAGAACAGCAAGCTTGCTCTCAGCCAAGCTATCATGCCATTTTTGTAAAAAACTGGGCCCCGGGTCCAAACAGGGAAGTATACCAGCCCCCGTATAAGAGCTTGGGCCCCTTTTCGAAGGCAGGCCCATCGACGTACAAAGAGGTTCTTTATAAAATCAGTCAATGTATGACGATGGACCCACTAGAAAAAAGAAAGGGAAGGAAAAAATGAAAGGAAGGGCAAAAAGGCTAAACCAGGATGGCGGAGAAGGCAAGGGGGGACCAGGCTCGGGTTATAAAGAGCCTGCTGAGCCCAAATTATAGCGGGCGTATATATTATATACGCCAAGGCAAAAATTTGAAACATTTTTCCAGGCGTATATAATATATACGCACGGCCATTTTAACTACGGATTTGCCAGGCGTATGTATTATATACGCCCGGCCATTATTGCTGAACATTGGCCGGGCGTATATAATATATACGCCCAGTTTAAAGCCGGGGCTGGCAAGGCCCCCTCTCACAGTGGTCCATTTTTGTTCCCCAAGGAGGAACTTATTTTTTGGTTGGCCCACTCTTGCATCTTGGGGCAGTCCACAGGCGGGCATACTCGCACACCCGTGGGAAGCCCCCGGAGGACGCACTACCCGTAGGTTATATACGGAGAATCACCTGCAAGATCGACTCCATCATTGGAGGGGTGCAGGCCCGTGTCCGACCTAACAAAAAACAAAAAAGGGAAACCATCAAAGCAAGGGGATATGAGAAAGCAAGCAGATAAAGACAGGTATGCTATAAAAGAAAATTGGACAAGCTAAAACCAAAGGATAAAATACCTCAATTGCAGGCCAGAAACCCACAATGGAGCTGGACTCCCCAAGAACGGCTCGCTTTAGGCTGGACATGAGTACAGCATAGCCGGCGCCGCCCCAATCGAATCGATGCACGATTTCCTAGTTCACCATCAGGCTGAGTAGGGATAATGAGACTCGCCCTCCGCTGGTATTGGAGAGGAGAGTCTTGCCCAGGAGGAACAACAGAGCAATGCAGGCCAGCATATGTGCGCGTGCGGGCTCGAGATAGATGGCCATGTCAGGCTGGCCTTGGTCCACTAACTCGTGAGGCTCAAACTAATCAACCAGCCAGGACAGATTGACCTCAGAACCCCGAATATTCCTAGAGGTCGGGTAGGCCCCTATCAGTCAAATCACCTCCTCCATACCCGGTGTACGGGTAGGTACCACGGGCACCCCTCCAATACGGACCCTAGTGATCATAGACCAGTCCGCAGGTGTAAAGGCCATCTCTGCCACGTCCATGTGAAATGCCATGGTCTCGGGGTGAAAACGCTCTATCAGAGCCTTCAAATAGGCCGTATCGGCCCTCATGGTGGGACACGAAATGAAATCCCCGAAACCAGCATCGGTGAGCAGGTCCTTCACCACTGGGGGAAGGTAAAGCACGAGACGCTGGAGGTCGAACCAACCGCCTCGGAACATAATGTGCGGCAGGGGCTGCAAACAGAAGGCATCAATCAGATAGGGGCAAGGTGGTATAATGAAGACATCAAAGGAAAACAAAAGCGAAAAGGGGGAGGGGGCTCATCTGTTTACCTGACCGACGATCCCAAAGTTGGACATGTGGGTGTACTGGCAGTAGAGGAGGCCAATATGGGCAGCCTCGCCCTGCATTTAATACCAAGGCTGGGAGGAGCGCTGAGACACGATGAATTGTTCCCTACGGGGACCGTAGGCCATCTCCGGCCCTTCTTGCTGATCATGCCCTTCTTCATCGGACATCCTGAAAATATGAGACGCATCGGCATATGAGAGGGGTGCCAAAAAAAAATAAAAATATATGCACTAATTCAAAGACAAAAAAATCTCATAAAAAAAAACCATGTGTGTATGTACTAATTCATCAAAAAAAAAAACAAAAAAAACAAAACAAAAAACAAAAACAAAAAAAAACAAAAAACAAAAAAAAAACAAAAACAACAAAAACAAAAAACAAAAAAAAACAAAAAAAAAAAAATATATATATATAAACCCGTCAAAAAAAAAAATGTGTGTGCGTGTGTACTAATCCAAAAAAAAATGTGTGTGTGTACTAATCCAAAAAAAATGTGTGTGTACTAACCCATTAACAAAAAAAATGTGTGCGTATCAATCCAAAAAAAAAATGTGTGTATAAATGCACTAACCCATCAACAAGCGAAAAAAATGTGTGTGTATACTAATCCACCAAACAAAAACAAAAATAAAAAAAACCTAAAAAAAATAATACATATATACGTATACTAATACATATATGCACTAATCCCAAAAAAAAAAAGAGGGAGAGGCACCAATCCATCAAATAAAATGCACTAATCCATCAAAAACAAAAAAGAGAAAGAAAAACAAAATAAATGAATGATGGATGGAAAATAGGCCTAAGGAATCAAATATTTCAAAAAAAAAAAAAAATGGGGGAAAACAACATAAACAAAAAGAGAGAAAAAGGAATATAGGCATCACAGAGCATTTCACCATGAAAAAAAAGAAAAGAGAGAGGCAATATCATCAAAAATTCAAAAGAAAAATAAAGGAAGGGTAATGATTACCTTCAATGAGAGAGAAAAATAAATATCGGCGGAGGATAAGCGTCTTTCGAACCACACCCGTAACCGCCGGTAATAGAACTCAAGCCAAATCAAATGCAAAAACCCTAGGGGGCTGTCCCGAACTCAAGAAGGAAGGAGGGAGAAAGACAGAATTTGAAAAGGGGGGCCCCTTTTGTGCTCGGGCTCGGGCAGTTTTGTAACTGCCAGTTTTTAGACAGGCGTATATAATATATACGCCCGACCATTTTCGCCAGATTTTGGTCAGGCGTATATAATATATACGCCCGACCAGAAATGGTAGTTTTTTTAACTACCCGGCCATTTTTGATTTTGAGGCCCGACGAACCCCCTTGTATGCTATAGACCTCGGTCCAGCCCCCCTCAGAGGCCCACGTATCATCGGGCAAGGGTGCACGCATCCCCAAATGACCCTTCGAGTTCCCTACGATTGGCCCAAAGGGACCATGCAACAATAAACGGATCTAGGTCTGTAGGCACCCACCTATTGCGTCCTCAAAATCAAACTAAAAAAAAAGAAAAAGAAGAAGAAAAAAAGAAGAAAGAAAATGCCGAAAGTGACACTAGTTCTCAAAAGAGCGCTGCAATAACCATTTGCACCACTCCGAGAACCGTGTTAAATCAATTCGGAATGATCAAGGTCCACCCGAAAGTTCTCGAACCCCGTCTTACACAGGGACACCCCATACCTGATCCGGCAGGCAAATGAATTTCATTCATCACCGGTCACTCATGGGAGCATACACTTAGCCCCAGATCTCCCCCAGCAGAGGTCGAGGCCTAATCCGGCAGGCAAACCAAGAACCCATCACCGAAATGCACACATCCCTAAAGTATATCAACATGGCAAGTTGATTCGCCTAAGGATACGTGCAGAAATAAAGGCAGTTTGAGCATGCCCAGAGTCTCAACCTGACATGAAAAAAAGAAAAAAGAAAAAAAAAAAAAAAAAGAGGGAGAAGAAATAACAACCTGTTGCTGCTTAGTAAAAATCCTGAGTGGGTTGACCCCACCTTCCAAGCATTCACTCTGGTCACCCCCCTTCGGATCTATGTTGACCCAGAGTGCCCTCGACTTCAGACCATTCGAAAAGTCTATTGTCGGTTGAAACTGACCCGTCAAAAATGAAATTACCACCAACCAAACTATGTGCAAACATACAGACCGAAGGGCTCATTCCCTTTTATTTCCTTTTACACAGGTTTAAAATCTGTATAGGCATGGTGTCCCTGTTGAATGTACGCACTTGCGTTTGGGTATTCGCAGGATGGTCGTTTGTTCTCGTAAATTGTACCTTAGGGCCGAGGCTTCCATTCGCGCCTATTTTGCTGCTTATCGCCCTGATGGGTGTCTGTCTGTGCATAGTTAGTAAGATGTGATTTCATTAGGGATGGAGGCTAGAATTGGCCATCTCTTTCAAGGGATAATCGGTCTTAGCCTGATCTTTAGCTTTGTCTTAAGTTAAGGCACTCTGGTTCATGTGAATCAGGAGCACCTCGCCACCAGAAAGAGCACATCTCCAGGGTGTACCTATCCCCGACATGGCGCACACACTCTTAAAAGCGTATCAACTGGCATTTGATCCACTTAAAGAGTTGTGTAAGAATAAAGTTGTCAGAGGTCATTGAGCTTTGCTTAGAGGCCTCGAAACAAAAGAAAATTCAGAAAATGTCACAAAAAAAATTACTCGGAAAATGGGCATGCATTCCTAAGAAGTGTTGCGACATCAATATTCGCTCCACTCAGGTAAATCATGCTAAAGCAACCTCGAGGTTGATGGGTTCACCCAAAGACTCCGAGCCTTACCTAGGTAAGGGCACCCGTGGCCAATCCAATGGAGTTGTCAATATCCCATAGGATTGGACACAGTTTGAAGGCCTTCGCTGTGCTTCGTGATCAATTCCAAGCATAGATCGATCATCCCGTTTCATGGAGTACATCAGTTGATTAATACTCAACATCACAAATCTATAATTTCCCTCAGGAAGTGGATGATATCTCGGCTAGCGGGCTTACACTTTTTGTGATCATCGCAGTTATGCCCAGTAATGTTGCAATGCGCTTGGGGACTGTTAGCTTTGAGGTACGGACGATATCCCGAAATGAGAGGGCTTACGTACACTCACCATCACCATGAATGTTTGAGAATTGAGTTGACCCAGGTGGACTCATCAAACGTGCCTTGGACCTCTTCGGATGTCTCTTGTCTTTGGCATCCGATCATTAGTGATCGAATACCAAAGAGGGCTTCTGTAGACACCCAAATTCGGCCCAAGGCCCGATCAATCAGACCAGAGAGATGTACCTCAGGCACCTTGAACCCTTGGAAATCTATCCAGACCTCTAGGAATCACCTAAAACCCATTAGAACCATTCCCCCAACCCTTAGAGATCACCCCTAACCCCTAGGATCCCTTACCAGACTCAACTTAAACCCTTATGAGCAATTGATGGGAGGAGAGCTGCAAAACTTTAGACAATCCACTACTGAGAATGAGCCATATACCATTGAAAAGAGGACTTCTCCAGCTTTCCAGCAAGCCAAAGATCACCCAATTTGGAGCTATGGTTCAAAAGTTATGGCCGATTGAAGTTTCACATAAAATCATAAAATTTTTGCTCAGGCGTGTATAGTACATACGCCCAACCAATTTAGCCAGAGATTAGTCAGGCGTATATATTATATATGCCTACCCTTTTTGGGGGAAATTTGGCCGGACGTATATAATATATACGCCCAGCATAGGTGGGAACCACCACGGGCTTCATCTTCCCAAAGCTCCCCTGTTTTTGGTGAAATTCACTGTTCCTAAACTGGGCGTATATAATATATACGCCCAACTTATCTATAGTAACTGTCATCAGTTGCTCGAATTTCCTTCATCTAGTTTGACCCTTTGACCATCCCCTTTGTTGGGGTGGGTGTCTTGAGGTTGGTTGCACCCCCTTTGAGCTTATTGGCAACCCTTAAGTCACCCATGGTCTCACCCCATCATCCGCCATTAAAATCAATTTCCCAAAATCCTAGGACCTTAAAAACCTAGAAAACCTTAGATGGGGGATTACCTAATTGCTAAACCCATTAGCTCTTAAGTAAGCCCCTAACCCATCCCTTCTCAATAAATAGAGAGGCCCCCCTCTTCCCAAAGGGTTGAAAGGTTAGAGAGTGCTTAAGAGAAAACCCTAGTGGGAAAAAATGCCAATATTTTTCCAGAATTCCAGCATGCATATTTCATCTATTTCAGTCCATTTCCACCATTAGATCACTCCCTTTAGCTAAAGCCTAGCCTTTAGCCTCACCCTACACTTCCTATTTTACCGAATCCTAGTGTTAGAATCCATTTCCATACCGTTTAAGCCATCGAAAGCACGCCAAAGCGAATGATCTTCCACGGTGCAACAAGGGCCCGTGAGCTCCGGCTCACCCCTCTCTTCCTCTACGTTCTTGGTGTCTCCTCCGTCCAAGGATTCAAGCCGTTACGCCGCCGAAATTTTGGTTTGGCTCAAAGCTTGATAGGGCCGTATTGCCTTCGGGCAAGGGGAAACTCCGCCCTTTTTATTTTCATTTTTGGCCATAGATAGAGGCCGCTACATGCGGGTTGATCGGGTGCCTAAACCCTTCTCGATCGATAACCAAAGTCCCTACCTTAGAGCCTTTGGCAAAGACCGGTAAATCAGAGTCATATTTAGCACTCCGGTGCTCAAAATATCGATTTGAAGGTTTCTCGGGTCACCAAAAGCTCCGGGTGGCGACTCTACATTTTATTAAAAGCGAGCACATCGCCGTGACGGGTTCGAGAGGATCCATGGTCGCACACCACCAAATGAGCTTCCTTCTCTTTCAACTGAATGTTAAACCTTGCTCCTCTAACCTCACTTCTCCTTCTTTTTCCTGATTTCTCAGATTGAGGGTGAACTGAAACAGGCCAAGGGATTTTAGGTTCAAATTTCTGGTTTTCATCAAAGAAAACTCGAATTTTTAGGGCTCAAATGGTGTGTATCAAGGGCAGTTCAAAGGTGTGAAGATTTTAGGCTCAAACTGACCAAGGGATGACCTTGCTTCATGTCCTCAATGTCAAGAATGCTGTCAAGCTATTTCAATCTTGGATTTGCCAAACCTCTAGTGATCAAAACTAGGTCCAATCAGTCCTTAGAGCAGAAAAATTACCAAGACACTCTTCAAAGAATATTTTTAAGGCCCAAATCTCACTGGGTATGGCCTTTCATCAAATTTTCTGGGGGGTATCTCACAGTTTTCTCTCATTTCAGGTCCACTAAACATCAATTTTTTGAAAATTCTTGACATTTTCTTTATGAAAAATGTTAAAACTATAACTCATTTCAGTATTAAAAAGTTTTTAATTTCCTCTTTTTTCCAAAAATCACGTGGGAAATTACTTTATTTTGGCAAAAACTTTTTTAGCATAGCTGCACAAAGCATTAACTCATTTCATTGACACACTTGCCATACCCCCAAACCTAAGATGAACATTGTCCTCAATGTTCTACACAATGAGAAACTAGGGGTAGTAGGGTAAAAGAAGAAAGAAAAACTAAGTAGAAAAAAATTGCAGCTATGTGCAGCAAAAAACTAAAAAGAACAAAACTGAATATATGAGCAGAAAAATAAAACAACTGCTATGTAAATAAAAGGAAACGAATGCTCATGACCGGAAAACAGTAAAAACAAAGTAAGGAACTGAATACAAAGCTACAAAAACCGAAAAAAAAGAGTTGTAGGAAAACAAAGTTAGAAACTAACTATAATCACAAAAAAAAATGCAAAAATTCAGTAAAACAGAATTTTAACCTAAGAAGGAAAAATCGGTGATCTAAAAATAGAATTTTAAACTAAAATTCCTAAAATAGAAAATCCTAAGAGAAAATCATAAACCACTGAATCCCAAAGAAAACCCCAAAAGCCTGAGATACTTATGAATCTAAGTGATTACAAAAATGATCAGCGGGAATAACATATAGTGAAAAGCAAGATTCATAAGACTGACCCCTATGTTGATGATGTGTATGAATCAAAAAGAATTTCTAAATAATGAAGCATGGGAGCACACATTAAAAATAGGATTCATACAACTGAGATCCATTTATGATGAAGAAATCACAATGGAAAATAAAATCAGTGGGTCCATTGAATATTCAAAATAGCCTATGAGCCACAGCTCATTATCCAACATGATTCCTAAAAATGAAAAAAAACATGATCTCAGCAGGTCCTGATGGGCAAATTGGATAAAAAAAAAGAAAAACAGCCAATCTGGAAGATATTTTTTTATATTTTTATAATTTTCTATTTTTTAAAATTGTTTTGGATCAGCTCGGGCTGAACAAGAGCCCTTATTTACTACTGCTGAAAAACAATAAGAAACAACTCAGAGATTTTCTATTTGTGCTTTCATTTTCTTTTATTTTTGTATTTGGTTTTATAAAAAAAAAAAATTAGCATCCCTAGAAGACAGGAGAAATTATAATCAAAATAAACATCAAACAAAGCAAAACAACTGGTTCTCAAGAATTAAAAAAGTAGAAAATGAATGCAAAGGAGAAAGGGGATGCAAACTCAAGATGATCCGCTCCTGTTGCAATCCAGATGCTCCTTGTTTGGCAGCTGTTCCAGATCTATAAAAGTCAAAAAATTGCAGCAGTACCTTATTCAAGTATAGTGACAAAAATAAACAAAAAAACTCAGACTGCAGCCTTACTTCTGCAAAAATGCAAAGGCTATAGCAGTATTTATTCAAACATCTAGAAAGCATAAAATAAAACTCAGAAAAATAAAAAATTCTGCTGTAGTAAAACAGATTTTCTATACAAAAAACTACAGCAGACATTTAATCAAGCACTTGGAATGCAAAGTGCAGGTTTAAAGCAAAAACTAAAAACAATCAGATCTACAAAATTGAAAAACCCAGATCTAAAAAATTGAAAAACCTAGATCTACTATCTAGATCAAAACTCCCCGGCAGCGGCGCCAAAAACTTGTTGGGGAGTTTCAGTGTGCTGACTATTGTGTAATGGTAAAAGCCAAAGAAAATCAAAATAAAAGAGAGGATGGATTCAACACATCTAAAATATCCTAGACCTGCAAGATACAGGGTCCTTTGTAGCAAGTTTTAAAAAGTAAGAGTTTGTCCCACAGGGAGTAGTGATCTAAACCTAGAAAGAGTATAGTAGACCACCAGATCTGGCTACAGATCTGGCAATTCTAAGAAGAAAGAGAGCTTTTCGGGTGTCACTAGATCTAATTCTACAAAATTGAAATGGAACTAAACTAAAAGATGGAGGAAGATGGATGGACAATAAAGATCAAATGGTGAGAAATAGGCAACCAGGACCAGGTTCTTATTACAAAACAGATCGAGATCTGAGCCAAATTCTGGAGATTAGAGCTTGCAGAGAAATTCTATTTTCCCTCCTTTAGCCCAACAATGGTTAGCTAATCCCCTTAGAGTAGCGAGGAGAGAGGTTAGATCTATAATTGGGTAAGGTTAAGAGTGCAATTGTAAGTCCCCAGCTGCACATACTATAGATCGGAGTGTAGAGTGATTTTGATTGCAATGTAAATGCTATTTTTAACGCCTTAATTAGATTTAAACTTCCTTTGGTTTCATTTGGTGATCAATCGGATTTGTGTAGAGGAGTCTATAGATCAGCTCACCCACTTAACTGATAGGCCTCTTGGATACCACCCGATCTCTCTGGATCTGATACTCCTGTAATTCCCTGAGTCCGTGATCTTGGAATTGCAACATCTGTAGTAGTTTTAATTGTTCTAATTGATGCTTTAGCTTTGGAGGAGATCCCTAGGATGGTCTGTGACCATTAAACTGGACAGATCATAACCTTAAGATTAGTCCAAGCTCAGGCTCCAATTGGATTCGTCTGCTGCAAATCCATGGATCAGATAAAGTCTATAGGATGGTCTATGACTATTCAAGTAGACAGATCATAGCCTTAAGACTAGGTGGATCCTGCGATTTGGAGTGGAGCCATCCACCCTGCAGCTGTGCTTATAGCCAGTTGAGGGAATTGTGTGCTCTGAACCTCTGTATCATGATTAATCGAATCTGATTTCAGTGAAGACCAATTTCCAAGCTACTCTTCTCCATTTTCTGCTTTTTACTCTTTTCCTATAAGATCTAAGTTCCCAAATTCGATCCAAGTTAGTCTATATTTTAATTTAGCTTAGCTTAAGTGACAATCCATTTTAAACCTCTCCCCTGTCTTTTAGCTAACTTAGCATTAGTTAGGGTGCCAGATCTTCTACAGATCTGGAGATTTATCACATTTTAAAACCAACCTGGTTCTTATTGCAAATCAGATCAAGATCTGAGGATATGCAACCATCCTTCATTTAGCTACAAGCACAAATGTAAGGTAGAAGACTCCACTCCATATCACAGGATCTACCTGGTCTTAAGGCTATGATCTGTCCACTTGAATGGTCACAGACCATCCTATAGACTTTATCTAATCCAAGGATTTACAACAGACGAATCCAATTAGAGCCTGAGCTTGGACTAATCTTAAGGCTATGATTTGTCCACTTTAATGGTCACAGATCATCCTAGGGATCTCCTCCAAAGCAAAAGCATCAATCAGAACAATTAAAACCACTACAGATGCTGCAATTCTAAGGTCATAGACTCAGGGAATTACAGGAGTATCAGATCTAGGGAAATCAGATGGTCATTAAGAGATCTACCAGTTAAGCAAGTGAGCTGATTAACAAACTCCTCTACACAAATCCGATCGAGAATCTAATCGGACCACAAGATCTTTAGATTTAACTAAGCTTTAAAAATTAACAATTTATTGCTTCCATCAAAACAACTTACAATAACATTATTCCCAGATCTGTAATCTGTGCATCGATCCACATTTCTTCATGTCGAAATTACAATTACAAAATAGATTTTAGCTGCTATCTAGATCTAATCTAACAGGTTGTATTAGAGAGAGAAGGGGGAAGAGAAAAAGGAAAATAAAAACCTAAGCTAAACCTAAATGAGCTTAGGAGAACTCAGGCTATTCCTTTCTTCCTACTTTCCTTACCGAAGAAAAATAGCAGAATAGATGAGTATTTATACATATGCATCGATCCATGAGCCTTGAGTTGTAGCCAATCAGAGAGCAGAGAACTCAGTTCTATTACGTACAGCTGAGGTGTCTTCATTTCAGCCAAGGAAAATCACATGTGGACTGCTGTCCCATGTGCAGAAATTTGTGCCCAGCTGATGTGTTTTTGCAGCTCTCAAAAATGCCCCTGCTGGCCACTGATATTTGCTAATGGAACTCGAGATAAATCTCTGTGATGTGTGGGACATTGGGATGTGTGCCCTAGAAGCAATGGAATCCCCAAAATGTCCCTAAAGTGTGAAATAGATGGCTGGAACCCATGCCTCGATAGGTTGGAGCTTCAGAACTTCGATCTCGATAGATTCAGGCATCTGTTCGATTGGTTGGAGCTTCAGAACTTTGATCTTGACAGGTTCAGGCATCTGTTCGATAGGTTGGATGGGCTTTAGGTGTGCATTCGATAGGATCTCGACATGTTCATTCAACCATTCGACAGGATGCTCGATAGGTTCATTTTCAGCATCAGAACCTCACGACAGGTTCAAACAACCATTCGATAGGTTGCGACAGGTTCAAACAACCATTCAATAGGTTGCGACAGATACAATTTTAGCCTTTTTTCAGCACTTTAGCTTGATTTCAGCACATACCAGCTCATGGGGTTCAAAACAACCCCTCGTTGAGTCTATTTTCAGAACATAACAACTCTACAATCCACATTCCAGGTTTGACATCTTCTCTAGTCCTTCAAATACAGCAGTTGTGCTACTAAAGTGGCTCATTTTCCAGCAATAAAACTGCTTGAAGGTCTTGGTTTGCAACACTAAAACTGCTGAGTGTAGCTGTGACACTTCAGCCAACTGTTCGAGTTCTTCAAGGCAGCTATGCATGCTGGCTTTGCAGTTTTATGGCTTGGTGCATCAGCACTAAAGTGCTCACATCTTTAATTTTATCAGCTGCTCTTATGCTTCAAAGATTGCTTTAACCAAAGCAGCACAAGTGCCACTTGAACTGCTGCACTGCTGAATATATAAATTGCTGAATTCCCGGTTTGCTCAATTCGTTGCAGCAGCAGTCCATAAAACTTGGGCTTCACCACTCTCTCTCAGCAGGTCTTCAAAGGCCCCCAAAGCATGCTAAAAAGCCCCAATGGTGTGAACCACCATGGTGCCTTTTCAATAAATCCATCAACTCCACTGCTAAACACAAAATTCCTTCTTCTTGGATTCAAAAGCATGGATTGCAACATTAAGCTCTTATTTTACTATTATCTGTAAAAATACACTTAAAACACATAATTAACAAGCTCAAAGGTCCATCAAAGGTCAAGTTAAGGGATAGAAAGTGGTATATTTCAGTGCTCAACACACCCCCAAACCTAACCTTTGCTAGTCCTCGAGCAAAGTGAAATTTAAAACAACTAACCTATGAAATAAAATGCCACTTTCGTAGGGAACACGGGTGCATTTGGCACATGCACCAAGCCTTTTAAACTCCTAGGTGATCCCTAGTGGAGGAGTGGAGTCTCCTGAGGGTTTTCAGTGAAGGTACCTCAAACTTGTTCAATAAAATTAGCTAATACTAATGCACATGCTAAAACAGAGTTTAAGTGAAATAAAAAAAATTCCACACCATTCCATTCAATTTTTAGAGGAGTCTCAGCAAAAAAAGCACCAGTTTAAAACCTAAAATTCTGCTGTAATTCCTTCATCATCAATCAGTTCATGTCAAGGCATTGTGCCTAAAAATTGATGCAAAGTTCACCTTTAATTTAAGAATTCTGTTTTGATAATGCCCCAACCAAATTTGATTTCAGACCCAAATCTTACCAGGGCTGTTCACTCACAATACAAAGAAGAGGGGTGCATCATGTCGTTCAGCTCAAGAACAGTTACATCCCTCAAATAGGACTGCAAGCATGAGCATAGGCATTGCTCTGATTTCTGACTTCTCCTGCTCCTTACACCATAGATTAAACAGATCCGTATCTCCACATGACAACTCAATCCACTTCAGATCAGTAAGGTCTTTTTATTGGGTTGTAATGTGGCTTAGGGATGAGGTTTATGAAAGAGCAAAGGGATAAACAGGGTTCAAAATTTAGAAATCAGTAAAGCTAAGGAGGTGACATGTACACCTTCTTCATTTCAGCACAATTCCATCTACTTCTTGAATTTTTAGATTTGAAGTGGCCAGTTTCTAATCCTCTTTTCAATCTTTCAATGAAAAGACTTCTCTTTCTCAACAATTCTGTTTGTTTGTTTGTTTTTATTTTTTTATTTTTCTTTCATTTTTTAAGGCTTTTTGTGTCTATCTTTTTCTTTTTATGGACTGGAATGCCACAATGGCCACCAAATGAGCTTCCTTCTCTTTCAACTAAATGTCAAACCTTGCTCCTCTAACCTCACTTCTCCTTCTTTTTCCTGATTTCTCAGATTGAGGGTGAACTGAAACAGGCCAAGGGATTTTAGGTTCAAATTTTCTGGTTTTCATCAAAGAAAACTCGAATTTTTAGGGCTCAAATGGTGTGTATCAAGGGCAGTTCAAAGGTGGGAAGATTTTAGGCTCAAACTGACCGAGGGATGGCCTTGCTTCATGTCCTCAATGCCAAGAATGCTGTCAAGCTGTTTCAATCTTGGATTTGCCAAACTTCTAGCGATCGAAACTAGGTCCAATCAATCCTTAGAGCAGAAAAATTGCCAAGACACTCTTCAAAGAAAATTTTTAAGGCCCAAATCTCACTGGGTATGGCCTTTCATCAAATTTTCTAAGGGGTATCTCACAGTTTTCTCTCATTTCAGGTTCACTAAACATCGATTTTTTTAAAATTCTTGACATTTGCTTCATGAAAAATATTAAAACTACAGCTCATTTCAGTTTTAAAAAGTTTTTAATCTCTTCTTTTTTCCAAAAATCAGGTGGGAAATTACATTATTTTGGCAAAAAAATTTTCAGCATAGCTGCACAAAGCATTAACTCATTTCATTGGCACACCTGCCATACCCCCAAACCTAAGATGAACATTGTCCTCAATGTTCTACACAATGAGAAACTAGGGGTAGCAGGGTAAAAGAAGAAAGAAAAACTAAGTAGAAAAAATTGCAGCTATATGTAGCAGAAAACTAAAAAGAACAAAACTGAATATATGAGCAGAAAAATAAAACAACTGCTACGTAAATGAAAGAAAATGAATGCTCATGACCGAAAAGCAGTAAAAACAAAGTAAGGAACTGAATACAAAGCTACAAAAACCGAAAAAAAAGAGTTGTAGGAAAATAAAGTTAGAAACTAACTATAATCACAAAAAAAAATGCAAAAATTCAGTAAAACTAGGACACATTAACCTAAGAAAGAAAAATAAGCGATCTAAAAATAGAATTTTAAACTAAAATTTCTAAAACAGAAAATCCTAAGAGAAAATCATAAACCCCCTAAGGCTAAAAAAAACCCCAAAAGCCTGAGATACTTATGAATCTAAGTGATTATAAAAATGATCAGTAGGAATAACATACAGTGAAAAGTAAGATTCATGAGACTGACCCCTATGTTGATGATGTGTATGAATCAAAAAGAATTTCTAAATAATGAAGCATGGGAGCACACATTAAAAACAGGATTCATACAGCTGAGATCCATTTACGATGAAGAAATCTCAAAGGAAAATAAAAACAGTGGGTCCATTGAATATTCAAAACAGCCTATGAGCCACTGCTCATTATCCTACACGATTGCTAAAAATAAAAAAAAAATATATCTCAGCGAGTCCAGATGGGAAAATTGGATACAAACAAAGAAAAACAGCCCATCTGGAAGATATTTTTTTATATTTTTATAATTTTCTATATATATATTTTATTTGTTTTGGATCAGCCCAGGCTGAACAAGAGCCCTTATTTACTACTGCTGAAAAATAATAAGAAACAACTCATAGATTTTCTATTTGTGTTTTCATTTTCTTTTATTTTTATATTTTGTTTTATAAAAAAATAAATTAGCATGCCTAGAAGACAGGAGATATTATAATCAAAATAAACATCAAACAAAGCAAAACAGTTGGTTCTCAAGAATTAAAAGAATAGAAAATGAATGCAAAGGAGAAAGGGGATCCAAACTCAAGCTGATCCGCTCCTGCTGCAATCTAGATGCTCCTTGTTAGGCAGCTGCTCCAGATCTACAAAAATCCAAAAACAACAGCAGTACCTTATTCAAGTATAGTGACAAAAACAAACAAAAAGACTCAGACAGCAGCCTTACTTCTGCAAAAATGCAAAGGCTACAGCAGTATTTATTCAAACATCTAGAAAGCATAAAATAAAACTCAAAAAAATAAAAAATTCTGCTACAGTAAAACAAAATTTCTATATAAACAACTGCAGCAAACATTTAATCAAGCACTTGGAATGCAAAGTGCAGGTTTAAAGCAAAAACTAAAAAAAATCAGATCTACAAAATTGAAAAACTTAGATCTACTATCTAGATCAAAACTCCCCGGCAGCGGCGCCAAAAACTTGTTGGGGAGTTTCAGTGTGCTGACTATTGTGTAATGGTAAAAGCCAAATAAAATCAAAATAAAACAGAGGAAGGATTCAACACATCTAAAATATCCTAGACCTGCAAGATACAGAGTCCTTTGTAGCAAGTTTTAATAAGTAAGAGTTTTTCTCACAAGGAGTAGTGATCTAAACCTAGAAGGAGTATAGTAGACCTCCATATTTGGCTACGGATCTGACAATTCTAAGAAGAAAGAGAGCTTTTCGGGTGTCACTAGATCTAACTCTACCAAATTGAAATAAAACTAAACTAAAAGATGGAGGAAGATGGATGGACAAATAAAGATCAAATGGTGAGAAATAGGCAACCAGGACCTGGTTCTTATTGCAAAACAGATCGAGATCTGAGCCAAATTCTGGAGATAAGAGCTTGCAGAGAAATTCTATTTTCCCTCCTTTAGCCCAACAATGGTTGGCTAATTCCCTTAGAGTAGCGAGGAGAGAGGTTTGATCTGTAATTGGGTATGGTTAAGAGTGCTATTGTTAGTCCCTAGCTGCACAGACTATAGATCTGAGAGTATTTCCATTGTAGAGTGATTTTGATTGTAATGTAAATGCTATTTTTAACGCTTTAATTAGATCTAAACATCCTTTGGTTTCATTTGGTGATCGATCGGATTTGTGTAGAGGAGTCTGTAGATCAGCTCACCCACTTAACTGGTAGGCCTCTTGGATACCACCCGATCTCCCTGGATCTGATACTCCTGTAATTCCCTGAGTCCGTGACCTTGGAATTGCAGCATCTGTATTAGTTTGAATTGTTCTAATTGATGCTTTAGCTTTGGAGGAGATCCCTAGGATGGTCTGTGACCATTAAAGTGGATAAATCATAACCTTAAGATTAGTCCAAGCTCAGGCTCCAATTGGATTTGTCTGCTATAAATCCATGGATCAGATAAAGTCTATAGGATGGTCTGTGACCATTCAAGTAGACAGATCATAGCCTTAAGACCGGGTGGATCCTGCGATTTGGAGTGGAGCCTTCCACCCTGCAGCTGTGCTTATAGCCAGTTGAGGGAATTGTGCGCTCTGAACCTCTGCAGCATGATTAATCGAATTTGATTTCAGCGAAGACCAATTTCCAAGCTACTTTTCTCCATTTTCTGCTTTTTACTCTTTTCCCTTGCAAGATCTAAGTTCTCAAACTCGATCCAAGTTAGTCTATGTTTAATTTTAGCTTAGCTTAAGTGACAATCTATTTTAAACCTCTCCCCTATCTTTTAGCTAACTTAGCATTAGTTAGGGTGCCAGATCTTCTACAGATCTGGAGAATTATCAAATTTTTAAACCAACAACCTGGTTCTTATTGCAAAATAGATCAAGATATGAGGATATGCAACCATCCTTCATTTGGCTACAAGCACAAATGTAAGGTAGAAGACTCCACTCCAAATCACAGGATCTACCTGGTCTTAAGGCTATGATCTGTCGACTTGAATGGTCACAGACCATCCTATAGACTTTATCTAATCCAAGGATTTACAGCAGACGAATCAAATTGGAGCCTGAGCTTGGACTAATCTTAAGGATATGATCTGTCCACTTTAATGGTCACAGATCATCCTAGGGATCTCCTCCAAAGCAAAAGCATCAATCAGAACAATTAAAACCACTACAGATGCTGCAATTCTAAGGTCATAGACTCAGGGAATTACAGGAGTATCAGATCCAGGGAAATCAGATGGTCATCAAGAGATCTAGCAGTTAAGCAGGTGAGCTGATTAACAAACTCCTCTAAACAAATCCGATCGAGAATCTAATCGGACCACAAGATCTTTAGATTTAACTAAGCTTTAAAATCAACAATTTATTGCTTCAATCAAAACAACTTACAATAACATTGTTCCCAGATCTGTAGTTTGTGCATCGATCCACATTTTTTCATGCCGAAATTATAATTACAAAATAGATCTGAGCTGCTATCTAGATCTAATCCAACAGGTTGGATTAGAGAGAGAAGAGGGAAGGGAAAAAAGAAAATAAAAACCTAAGCCAAACTTAGATGTGCTAAGGAGAACTTAGGCTATTCTTTTGTTCCTACTTTCCTTGTTGAAGAAAAACAGCAGAATAGATGAGAATTTATACATATGCATCGATCCCTGAGCCTAGAGTTGCAGCCAATCAGAGAGCAGAGAAATTAGTTCTGCTATGTACAGCTGAGGTGTCTTCATTTCGGCCAAGGAAAATCACATGTGGACTGCTGTCTCATGTGTAGAAATTTATGCCCAGCTGATGTATTTTTGCAGCTCTCAAAAATGCTCCTGCCGACCACTGATATTTTCTAATGGAACTCGAGATAAATCCCTGAGATGTGTGGGACATTGGGATGTGTGCCCTAGAAGCATTGGAATCCCCAAAATATCCTTAAAGTGTTAAATAGATGGCTAGAACCCGTGCCTCGATAGGTTGGAGCTTCAAAACTTCGTTCTCGATAGGTTCAGGCATCTGTTCGATAGGTTGGAGATTCAGAACTTCAATCTCGATAGGTCCAGGCATCTGTTCGATAGGTTGGATGGGCTTTAGGTGTGCATTCGATAGGTTCATTCAACCATTCGGCAGGATGCTCGTTAGGTTAAATTTCAGCATTAGAACCTCTCGACAGGTTGAAACAACCATTTGATAGGTTGCGATAGGTTCAAACAACCATTCGATAGGTTGTGACAGGTTCAAACATCCATTCGATAGGTTGCGACAGGTTCAATTTTAGCCTTTTTTCAGTACTTTAGCTTGATTTCAGCACATACTAGCTCATGGGGTTCAAAACAACCCCTCGTTGAGTCTATTTTCAGCACATAACAGCTATACAATTCACATTCCAGCTTTGACATCTTCTCTAGTACTTCAAATACAGAAGTTGTGCTACTAATGTGGCTCATTTTCCAGCAATAAAACTGCTTGAAGGTCTTGGTTTCCAGCACTAAAACTGCTGAGTGTAGCAGTGACACTTCTGCCAACTGCTCGAGTTCTTCAAGGCAGCTATGCATGTTGGCTTTGTAGTTTTATGGCTTGGTGCATCAGCACTAAAGTGCTCACATCTTAAATTTTATCAGCTGCTCTTATGATTCAAAGATTGCTTTAACCAAAGCTGCACAAGTGCCACTTGAACTGCTGCATTGCTGAATATATAAATTGCTGAATTCCCGGTTTGCTCAATTCATTGCAGTAGCAATCCATAAAACTTGGGCTTCACCACTCTCTCTCAGCAGGTCTTCAAAGGCCCCCAAAGCATGCTAAAAAGTCCCAATGGTGTGAACCACCATGGTGCCTTTTCAATAAATCCATCAGATCCACTGCTAAACACAAAATTCCTTCTTCTTGGATTCAAAAGCATGGATTGCAGCATTAAGCTCTTATTTTACTGTTATATGTAAAAATACACTTAAAAGACATTATTAACATGCTCAAAGGTCCATCAAAGGTCAGGTTAAGGGATAGAAAGGGGTATATTTCAGTGCTCAACACACCCCCAAACCTAACCTTTGCTAGTCCTCGAGCAAAGTGAAATTTAAAACAACTAACCTATGAAATAAAATGCCACTTTCGTAGGGAACACAGGTGAATTTGGCACATGCACCAAGCCTTTTAAACCCCTAGGTGATCCCTAGTAGAGGAGTAGAGTCTCCTGAGGGTTTTCAGTGAAGGTACCCTCAAACTTCTTCAATAAAATTAGTTAATACTAATGCACATGCTAAAATAGAGTTTAAGTGAAATAAAATAAATTCCACACCATTCCATTCAATTTGTAGAGGATTCTCAGCAGAAAAATCACCAGTTTAAAACCTAAAATTCAGCTGTAATTCCTTCATCATCAATCAGTTCATGTCAAGGCATTGTGCTTGAAAATTAATGTAAAGTTCACCTTTAATTTAAGAATTCTGTTTTGATAATGCCGCTACCAAATTTGATTTCAGACCTAAATCTTACCAGGGCTGTTCACTCACAATACAAAGAAGAGGGGTGCATCATGTCGCTCAGCTCAGGAACAGTTACAGCCCTCAAATAGGACCGCAAGCATGAGCATACGCATTGTTCTGATTTCTGACTTCTCTAGCTCCTTACACCATAGATTAAATAGATCCGTATCTCCACATGACAGTTCAATCCACTTCAGATCAGTAAGGTCTTTTTATTGGGTTGTAATGTGGCTTAGGGATGAGGTTTGTGAAAGAGCAAAGGGATAAACATGGTTCAAAATTGAGAAATCAGTAAAGCTAAGGAGGTGACATGTACACCTTCTTCATTTCAGCACAATTCCATCTACTTCTTGAATTTTTAGATTTGAAGTGGCCAGTTTCTAATCCTCTTTTCAATCTTTCAATGAAAAGACTTCTCTTTCTTAACAATTATGTTTGTTTGTTTGTTTTTATTTATTTATTTATTATTTTTCTTTCATTTTTTTAGGCATTTTGTGTCGTTCTTTTTTTCTTTTTATGCACTGGAATGCAACAATGGCCACCAAATGAGCTTCCTTTTCTTTCAACCAAATGTCAAACCTTGCTCCTCTAACCTCACTTCTCCTTCATTTTCTTGATTTCTCAGATTGAGGGTGAACTGAAATAGGCCAAGGGATTTTAGGTTCAAATTTTTTGATTTTCATCAAAGAAAACTCGAATTTTTAGGGCTCAAATGGTGTGTATCAAGGACAGTACAAAGGTGGGAAGATTTTAGGCTCAAACTAACCAAGGGATGGCCTTGCTTCATGTCCTCAATGCCAAGAATGCTGTCAAGCTGTTTCAATCTGGAATTTGCCAAACTTCTAGTGATCGAAACTAGGTCCAATCAGTCCTTAGAGCAGAAAAATTACCAAGACACTCTTCAAAGAAAATTTTTAAGGCCCAAATCTCATTGGGTATGACCTTTCATCAAATTTTCTGGGGGGTATCTCACAGTTTTCTCTCATTTCAAGTTCACTAAACATCGATTTTTTGAAAATTCTTGACATTTGCTTCATGAAAAATGTTAAAACTACAGCTCATTTCAGTTTTAAAAAGTTTTTAATTTCCTCTTTTTTCCAAAAATCAAGTGGGAAATTACTTTATTTTGGCAAAAACTTTTTCAGTATAGCTGCACAAAGCATTAACACGTTTCATTGGCACACCTGCTATGTAAATGAAAGGAAATGAATGCTCATGACTGAAAAATAGTAAAAACAAAGTAAGGAACTAAATACAAAACTTCAAAAACCGAAAAAAATAGAGTTGTAGGAAAACAAAGTTAGAAACTAACTATAATCACAAAAAAAATTCAAAAATTCAGTAAAACTAGGACACATTAACCTAAGAAAGAAAAATCAGCGATCTAAAAATAGAATTTAAAACTAAAATTCCTAAAACAGAAAATCCTAAGAGAAAATCATAAACCCCCTAAGCCCAAAGAAAACCCCAAAAGCCTGAGATACTTATGAATCTAAGTGATTATAAAAATGATCAGCAGGAATAACATACAGTGAAAAGCAAGATTCATAAGACTGACCCCTATGTTGATGATGCGTATGAATAAAAAAGAATTTCTAAATAATGAAGCATGGGAGCGCACATTAAAAATAGGATTCATACAGCTGAGATCCATTTATGATGAAGAAATCTCAAAGGAAAATAATATCAGTGGGCCCATTGAATATTCAAAACAGCCTATGAACCACTGCTCATTATCCTACATGATTCCTAAAAATGAAAAAAACATGATCTTAGCAGGTCCAGATGGGAAAATTGGATACAAACAAAGAAAAACAACCCATCTCGAAGATATTTTTTTATATTTTTATAATTTTCTATATATTTTTTTATTTGTTTCGGATTAGCCCGGGCTGAACAAGAGCCCTTATTGGCTACTGCTGAAAAATAATAAGAAACAACTCAGAGATTTTCTATTAGTGTTTTCATTTTCTTTTAGTTTTGTATTTGGTTTTATAAAAAAAAAATTAGCATGCCTAGAAGACATGAGAAATTATAATCAAAATAAACATCAAACACAGCAAAACAGCTGGTTCCCAAGAATTCAAAAAATAGAAAATGAATGCAAAGGAGAAAGGGGATGCAAACTCAAGCTGATCCACTCCTGCTGCAATCTAGATGCTCCTTGTTTGGCAGCTGCTCCAGATCTGCATAAATCCAAAAACTGCAGCAATACCTTATTCAAGTATAGTGAGAAAAACAAACAAAAAAACTCAGACTGCAGCCTTACTTATGCAAAAATGCAAAGGCTACTGCAGTATTTATTCAAACATCTAGAAATCATAAAATAAAACTCAGAAAAATAAAAAATTCTGCTATAGTAAAACAGATTTTCTATACAAAAAATTGCAGCAGATATTTAATCAAGCACTTGGAATGCAAAGTGTAGGTTTAAAGCAAAAGCTAAAAAAAATCAGATCTACAAAATTGAAAAACTCATATCTACTATCTAGATCAAAACTCCCCGGCAGGGGCGCCAAACACTTGTTGGGGAGTTTCAGTGTGCTGACTATTGTGTAATGGTAAAAGCCAAATAAAATCAAAATAAATCAGAGGATGGATTCAGCACATCTAAAATATCCTAGACCTGCAAGATATAGGGTCCTTTGTAGCAAGTTTTAATAAGTAATAGTTTGTCCCACAGGGAGTAGTGATCTAAACCTAGAAGGAGTATAGTAGACCTCTAGATCTGGCTACAGCTCTGGCAATTGAAATTGAAATAAAACTAACTCTACGAAATTGAAATAAAACTAAACTAAAAGATGGAGGAAGATGGATGGACAAATAAAGATCAAATGGTGAGAAATAGGCAGCCAGGACCTAGTACTTATTGCAAAACAGATCGAGATCGGAGCAAAATTCTTGAGATTAGAGCTTGCAGAGAAATTATATTTTCCCCCCTTTAGCCCAATAATCGTTGGTTAATTCCCTTAGACTAGCGAGGAGAGAGGTTAGATCTGTAATTGGGTAAGGTTAAGAGTGCTATTGTAAGTCCCCAGCTTCACAGACTATAGATCTGAGAGTATTTCCATTGTAGAGTGATTTTGATTGCAATGTAAATGCTATTTTTAACACTTCAATTAGATCTAAAGTTCCTTTGGTGATTGATCGGATTTGTGGAGAGGAGTCACTAGATCAGCTCACCCACTTAACTGGTAGGACTCTTGGATACCACCCGATCTCCCTGGATCTGATACTCCTGTAATTCCCTGAGTCTGTGACGTTAGAATTGTAGCATCTGTAGTGGTTTTAATTGTTCTAATTGATGCTTTAGCTTTGGAGGAGATCCCTAGGATGGTCTGTGACCATTAAAGTGGACAGATCATAACCTTAAGATTAGTCCAAGCTCAGGCTCCAATTTGATTCGTCTGCTGCAAATCCATGGATAAGATAAAGTCTATAGGATGGTCTGTGACCATTCAAGTGGATAGATCATAGTCTTAAGACCAGGTGGATCTTGAGATTTGGAGTGGAGCCTTCCACCCTGTAGGTGTGCTTATAGCCAGTTGAGGGAATTGTGTGCTCTGAACCTCTGTAACATGATTAATCGAATATGATTTCAGTGAAGACCAATTTCCAAGCTACTCTCCTCTATTTTCTGCTTTTTACTCTTTTCCCCTGTAAGATCTAAGTTCCCAAAACTCGATCCAAGTTAGTCTATGTTTAATTTTAACTTAGCTTCAGTGACAATCCATTTTAAACCTCTCCCCTGTCTTTTAGCTAACTTAGCATTAGTTAGGGTGCCAGATCTTCTACAGATCTGGAGATTTATCACATTTTTAAACCAACAACCTAGTTCTTATTGTAAAACCGATCAAGATCTGAGGATATGCAACCATCCTTCATTTGGCTACAAGCACAAATGTAAGGTAGAAGACTCCACTCCAAATCACAGGATCAACCTGGTCTTAAGGCTATGATCTGTCCACTTGAATGGTCACAGACCATCCTATAAACTTTATCTGATCCAAGGATTTATAGCAGACGAATCCAATTGGAGCCTGAGCTTGGACTAATCTTAAGGCTATGATCTGTCCACTTTAATGGTCACAGATCATCCTAGGGATCTCCTCCAAAGCAAAAGCATCAATCAGAATAATTAAAACCACTACAGATGCTGCAATTCCAAGGTCACAGACTCAGGGAATTACAGGAGTATCAGATCCAGGGAAATCAGATGGTCATCAAGAGATCTACCAGTTAAGCGGGTGAGCTGATTAACAAACTCCTCTACACAAATCTGATTGAGAATCTAATGGGACCACAAGATCTTTAGATTTAACTAAGCTTTCAAATCAACAAATTTTTGCTTCAATCAAAACAACTTACAATAACATTATTCCCAAATCTGTAGTCTGTGCATCGATCCACATTTCTTCATGCCGAAATTATAATTACAAAATAGATCTGAGCTGCTATCTAGATCTAATCTAACAGGCTGGATTAAAGAGAGAAGGGGGAAGAGAAAAAGAAAAATAAAAACCTAAGTTAAACCTAAATGAGCTAAGGAGAACTCAGGCTATTCCTTTGTTCCTGCTTTCCTTGCTGAAGAAAAACTACAGAATAGATGAGTATTTATACATATGCATCGATCCATGAGCCTGGAGTTGCAGCCAATTAGAGAGCAGAGAACTCAGTTCTGTTATGTACAGCTGAGGTGTCTACATTTCGGCCAAGGAAAATCATATGTGGACTGCTGTCCCATGTGCCGAAATTTATGCCCAGCTAATGTGCTTTTGCAGCTCCCAAAATGCCCCTGTCGGCCACTGATATTTACTAATGGAACCCGAGATAAATCCCTGAGACGTGTGGGACATTGAGATGTGTGCCCTAGAAGCATTGGAATCCCCAAAATGTCCCTAAAGTGTGAAATAGATGGCTGGAACCCGTGCTTCGATAGGTTGGAGCTTCAGAACTTCGATCTCGATAGGTTCAGGCATCTGTTTGATAGGTTGGAGCTTCAGAACTTTGATCTCGACAGGTTCAGGCATCTGTTCGATAGGTTGGATGGGCTTTAGGTGTGCATTCGACATGATCTCGACAGGTTCATTCAACCATTCGACAGGATGCTCGATAGGTTCATTTTCAGCATTAGAACCTCTCGACAGGTTCTCGATAGGTTCAAACAACCATTCGATAGGTTGTGACAGGTTCAAACAACCATTTGATAGGTTGCGACAGGTTCAAACATCCATTCGATAAGTTGCGACAGGTTCAGTTTTAGCCTTTTTTTAGCATTTTAGCTTGATTTCAGCACATACCAGCTCGTGGGGTTCAAAACAATCCCTCGTTGAGTCTATTTTCAGCACATAACAGCTCTACAATCCACATTCTAGGTTTGACATCTTCTCTAGTCCTTCAAATACAACATTTGTGCTACTAATGTGGCTAATTTTCCAGCAATAAAACTGCTTGAAGGTCTTGGTTTGCCGCACTAAAACTGCTGAGTGTAGCAGTGACACTTTAGCCAACTGTTTGAGTTCTTCAAGGCAGCTATGCATGCTGGCGTTGTAGTTTTATGGCTTGGTGCATCAGCACTAAAGTGCTCAAATCTTTAATTTTATCAGCTGCTCTTATGCTTCAGTGATTACTTTTACCAAAGCTGCACAAGTGCCACTTGAACTGCTGCACTGCTGAATATATAAATTGCTGAATTGCCGGTTTGCTCAATTCATTGCAGTAGCAATCCATAAAACATGGGCTTCACCACTCTCTCTCAGCAGGTCTTCAAAGGCCCCTAAAGCATGCTAAAAAGCCCCAATGGTGTGAACCACCATGGTGCCTTTTCAATAAATCAATCAGCTCCACTGCTAAACACAAAATTCCTTCTTCTTGGATTCAAAAGCATGGATTGCAGCATTAAGCTCTTATTTTGCTGTTATCTGTAAAAATACACTTAAAAAACATTATTAACATGCTCAAAGGTCCATTAAAGGTCATGTTTAGGGAGTGAAATTAGTATATTTTAGTGCTCAACACACCCCCAAACCTAACCTTTGCTAGTCCTCGAGCAAAGTGAAATTTAAAACAACTAACGTATGAAATAAAATGCCACTTTCGTAGGGAACACCGGTGCATTTGGCACATACACCAAGCCTTTTAAACCCCTAGGTGATCCCTGGTGGAGGAGTGGAGTCTCTTGAGGGTTTTCAGTGAAGATACCCTCAAACTTCTTCAATAAAATTAGTTAATACTAATGCACATGCTAAAACAGAGTTTAAGTGAAATAAAATAAATTCCACACCATTCCATTCAATTTGTAGAGGATTCTCAACAGAAAAATCACCAGTTTAAAACCTAAAATTCTGCTGTAATTCCTTCATCATCAATCAGTTCATGTCAAGGCATTGTGCCTGAAAATTGATGCAAAGTTTACCTTTAATTTAAGAATTCTGTTTTAACAATTCCCCAACCAAATTTGATTTCAGACCCAAATCTTACCAGGGCTGTTCACTCACAATACAAAGAAGAGGGGTGCATCATGTCGCTCAGCTCAAGAACAGTTACAACCCTCAAATAGGACTGCAAGCATGAGCATAGGCATTGCTCTGATTTCTGACTTCTCTAGCTCCTTACACCATAGATTAAACAGATCCGTATCTCCACATGATAGCTCAATCCACTTCAGATCGGTAAGGTCTATTTATTGGGTTGTAATGTGGCTTAGGGATGAGGTTTGTGAAAGAGCAAAGGGATAAACAGGGTTCAAAATTGAGAAATCAGTAAAGCTAAAGAGGTGAAATTTCCATCTACTTCTTGAATTTTTAGATTTGAAGTGGCCAATTTCTAATCCTCTTTTCAATCTTTCAATGAAAAGACTTCTCTTTCTCAATAATTCTATTTGTTTGTTTGTTTTTATTTTTAAAATTTTTAATTTTTCTTTCATTTTTTTAGGCTTTTTGTGTCTTTCTCTTTTACTTTTTATGGACTGGAATGCCACAATGGCCACCAAATGAGCTTCCTTCTCTTTCAACCAAATGTCAAATCTTACTCCTCTAACCTCACATCTTTTTCCTGATTTCTCAGATTGAGGGTGGACTGAAATAGGCCAAGGGATTTTAGGTTCAAAATTTCTGGTTTTCATCAAAGAAAACTCGGATTTTTAGGGCTCAAATGGTGTGTATCAAGGGTAGTTCAAAGTTGGAAAGATTTTAGGCTCAAACTGATCAAGGGATGGCCTTGCTTCATGTCCTCAATGTCAAGAATGCTGTCAAGCAGTTTCAATCTTGGATTTGCTAAACTTCTAGTGATCGAAACTAGGTCCAATCAGTCCTTAGAGCATAAAAATTGCCAAGACACTCTTCAAAGAAAATTTTTAAGGCCCAAATCTCACTGGGTATGACCTTTCATCAAATTTCTGGGTGGTATCTCATAGTTTTCTCTCATTTCAGGTTCACTAAACATCAATTTTTTGAAAATTCTTGACATTTGCTTCATGAAAAATGTTAAAACTACAGCTCATTTCAGTTTTAAAAAGTTTTTAATTTCCTCTTTTTTCCAAAAATCAGGTGAGAAATTACTTTATTTTGGCAAAAACTTTTTCAGCATAGCTGCACAAAGCATTAACTCATTTCATTGGCACACCTGCCATACCCCTAAACCGAAGATGAACATTGTCCTCAATGTTCTATACAATGAGAAACTAAGGGTAGCTAGGTAAAAGAAGAAAGAAAAGCTAAGTAGAAAAAAATTTCAGCAATGTGCAGCAGAAAACTAAAAAGAACAAAACTGAATATATGAGCAGAAAAATAAAAGAATTGCTACGTAAATGAAAGGAAACGAATGCTCATGACCGAAAAACAGTAACAACAAAGTAAGGAACTGATTACAAAGCTACAAAAACCGAAAAAAAAGAGTTGTAGGAAAACAAAGTTAGAAACTAACTATAATAAAAAAAAAAAATGCAAAAATTTAGTAAAACTAGGACACATTAACCTAAGAAAGAAAAATCAGCGATCTAAATACAGAATTTTAAACTAAAATTCCTAAAACAGAAAATCCTAAGAGAAAATCATAAACCCCCTAAGCCTAAAGAAAACCCCCCAAAAGCCTGAGATACTTATGAATCTAAGTGATTATAAAAATGATCAGCAGGAATAACATACAGTGAAAAGCAAGATTCATAAGATTGACCCCAATGTTGATGATGTGTATGAATAAAAAAGAATTTCTAAATAATGAAGCATGAGAGCACACCTTAAAAACAGGATTCATACAGCTGAGATCCATTTATGATGAAGAAATCTCAAAGGAAATAAAATCAGTGGGTCCATTGAATATTCAAAACAGCCAATGAGCCACTGCTCATTATCCTACATGATTCCTAAAAATGAAAAAAAAACATGATCTCAGCAGGTCCAGATGGGAAAATTGGATACAAACAAAGAAAAACAGCCCATCTGAAAGATATTTTTTTATATTTTTATAATTTTCTATTTTTTTTTATTTGTTTTGGATCAGCCCGGGTTGAACAAAAGCCCTTATTTACTACTGCTGAAAAATAATAAGAAACAACTCAGAGATTTTCTATTTGTGTTTTCATTTTCTTTTATTTTTGTATTGGTTTTAAAAAAAAAAAAATTAGCATGCCTAGAAGACAGGAGAAATTACAATCAAAATAAACATCAAACAAAGCAAAACAGCTGGTTCTCAAGAATTCAAAAAATAGAAAATGAATGCAAAGGAGAAAAGGGATGCAAACTCAAGCTGATCCGCTCCTACTGCAATCCAGATGCTCCTTGTTTGGCAGCTGCTCCAGATCTACAAAAATCCAAAAACTGCAGCAGTACCTTATTCTAGTATAGTGACAAAAACAAACAAAAAAACTCAGACTGCAGCCTTACTTATGCAAAAATGCAAAGGCTACAGCAGTATTTATTCAAACATCTAGAAAGCATAAAATAAAACTCAGAAAAATAAAAAATTCCGCTGTAGTAAAACAGATTTTCTATACAAAAAATTACAGTAGACATTTAATCAAGCACTTGGAATGCAAAGTGTAGGTTTCAAGTAAAAGCTAAAAAAAATCAGATCTACAAAATTGAAAAATCTCAGATCTACTATCTAGATCAAAACTCCCCGGTAGCGGCGCCAAACACTTGTTGGGGAGTTTCAGTGTATTGACTATTGTGTAATGGTAAAAGCCAAAAATAAAATAGAGGATGGATTCAGCATATCTAAAATATCCTAGACCTGTAAGATACAGGGTCCTTTGTAGCAAGTTTTAATAAGTAATAGTTTGTCCCACAGGGAGTAGTGATTTAAACCTAGAAGGAGTATAGTAGACCTCTAGATCTGGCTACAGATCTGGCAATTCTAAGAAGAAAGAGAGCTTTTCTGGTGTCACTAGATCTAACTCTACAAAATTGAAATAAAACTAAACTAAAATATGGAGGAAGATGGATGGACAAATAAAGATCAAATTGTGAGAAATAGGCAGCCAGGACCTAGTTCTTATTGCAAAACAGATCGAGATCTGAGCCAAATTCTGGAGATAAGAGCTTGCAGAGAAATTCTATTTTCCCTCCTTTAGCCCAACAATGGTTGGCTAATTCCCTTAGAGTAGCGAGGAGAGAGGTTAGATCTGTAATTGGGTATGGTTAAGAGTGTTATTGTTAGTCCCTAGCTGCACAGACTATAGATCTGAGAGTATTTCCATTGTAGAGTGATTTTGATTGCAATGTAAATGCTGTTTTTAATGCTTTAATTAGATCTAAAGTTCCTTTGGTTTCATTTGGTGATCGATCGAATTTGTGTAGAGTAGTCTGTAGATCAGCTCACCCACTTAACTGGTAGGCCTCTTGGATACCACCCGATCTCCTTGGATATGATACTCCTGTAATTCCCTGAGTTAGTGACCTTAGAATTGTAGCATCTGTAGTGGTTTTAATTGTTCTAATTGATACTTTAGCTTTGGAGGAGATCCCTAGGATGGTCTGTGACCATTAAAGTGGATAGATCATAACCTTAAGATTAGTCCAAGCTCAGGCTCTAATTGGATTCGTCTGCTGCAAATCCATGGATCAGATAAAGTCTATAGGATGGTCTGTGACCATTCAAGTGGACAGATCATAGCCTTTAGACCATGTGGATCCTGCGATTTGGAGTGGAGCCTTCCACCCTGTAGCTGTGCTTATGGCCAATTGAGAGAATTATGTGCTCTGAACCTCTGTAGAATGATTAATCGAATTTGATTTCAGTGAAGACGAATTTCGAAGCTACTCTTCTCCATTTTCTGCTTTTTACTCTTTTCCCTTGCAAGATCTACGTTCCCATACTCGATTCAAGTTAGTCTATGTTTAATTTTAGCTTAGCTTAAGTGACAATCCATTTTAAACCTCTCCCCTATCTTTTAGCTAACTTAGCATTAGTTAGGGTGCCAGATCTTCTACAGATTTGGAGATTTATCACATTTTAAATTAATAACCTGGTTCTTATTGCAAAACAGATCAAGATCTTAGGATATGCAACCATCCTTCATTTGGCTACAAGCACAAATGTAAGGTAGAAGACTCCACTCCAAATCACAAGATCTACCTGGTCTTAAGGCTATGATCTGTCCACTTGAATGGTCACAGACCATCCTATAGACTTTATCTGATCTAAGGATTTACAGCAGACGAATCCAATTGGAGCCTGAGCTTGGACTAATCTTAAGGCTATGATCTGTCCACTTTAATGGTCACAGATCATCCTAGGGATCTCCTCCAAAGCAAAAGCATCAATCAGAACAATTAAAACCACTACAGCTGTTACAATTCCAAGGTCATAGACTCAGGGAATGACAAGAGTATCAGATCTCGGGAAATCAGATGGTCATCAATAGATCTACCAGTTAAGCGGGTGAGCTGATTAACAAAATATACACAAATCCGATCGAGAATCTATTGGGACCACAAGATCTTTAGATTTAACTAAGATTTAAAATCAACAATTTATTGCTTCAATCAAAACAACTTACAATAACATTGTTCCAAGATCTGTAGTCTGTGCATTGATCCACATTTCTTCATGCCGAAATTACAATTATAAAATAGATCTGAGCTGCTATCTAGATCTAATCCAACAGGCTGGATTAGAGAGAGAAGGGGGAAGAGAAAAAGGAAAATAAAAACCTAAGCTAAACCTAAATGAGCTAAGGAGAACTCAGGCTATTCCTTTGTTCCTACTTTCCTTGCTGAAGAAAAACTACAGAATAGATGAGTATTTATACATATGCATCGATCCATGAGCCTTGAGTTGCAGCCAATCAGAGAGCAGAGAACTCAGTTCTATTATGTATAGTTGAGGTGTCTTCATTTCGGCCAAGGAAAATCACATGTGGACTGCTGTCCCATGTGTAAAAATTTGTGCGCAGTTGATGTGTTTTTACAGCTCTCAAAAATTCCCCTGCCGGCCACTGATATTTGCTAATGGAACTCGAGATAAATCCATGAGATGTGTGGAACATTGGGATGTGTGCCCTAGAAGCATTGGAATCCCCAAAATGTCCCTAAAGTGTGAAGTAGATGGCTGAAACCCGTGCCTCGATAGGTTGGAGCTTCAGAACTTCGATCTCGATAGGTTCAGGCATTTGTTCGATAGGTTGGAGCTTCAGAACTTCGATCTCGACAGGCTCAGGCATCTGTTTGATAGGTTGGATGGACTTTAGGTGTGCATTCGACAGGATCTCGACAGGTTCATTCAACCATTCGACAGGATGCTCGATAGGTTCATTTTCAACATCAGAACCTCTCGACAGGTTCTTGACAGGTTCAAACAACCATTCGATAGGTTGCGACAGGTTCAAACGACCATTCAATAGGTTGCGACAGGTTCAAACATCCATTTGATAGGTTGCGACAGGTTCAATTTTAGCCTTTTTTCAGCACTTTAGCTTGATTTCAGCGCATACCAGCTCGTAGGGTTCAAAATAACCCCTCGTTGAGTCTATTTTCAGCACGTAACAGCTCTACAATCCACATTCCAGATTTGACATCTTCTCTAGTTCTTCAAATTCAGCAGTTGTGCTACTAATGTGGCTCATTTTCCAACAATAAAACTGCTTGAAGGTCTTGGTTTGCAGCACTAAAACTGCTGAGTGTAGCAGTGACACTTTAGCCAACTGTTTGAGTTCTTCAAGGCAGCTATGCATGCTGGCGTTGTAGTTTTATGGCTTGGTGCATCAGCACTAAAGTGCTCAAATCTTTAATTTTATCAGCTGCTCTTATGCTTCAGTGATTACTTTTACCAAAGCTGCACAAGTGCCACTTGAACTGCTGCACTGCTGAATATATAAATTGCTGAATTGCCGGTTTGCTCAATTCGTTGCAGCAGCAGTCCATAAAACTTGGGCTTCACCACTCTCTCTCAGCAGGTCTTCAAAGCCCCCCAAAGCATGCTAAAAAGCCCCAATGGTGTGAACCACCATGGTGCCTTTTCAATAAATCCATCAGCTCCTCTGCTAAACAGAAAATTCCTTCTTCTTGGATTCAAAAGCATGGATTGCAGCATTAAGCTCTTATTTTGCTGTTATCTTTAAAAAAACACTTAAAAGACATTATTAACATGCTCAAAGGTCCATCAAAGGTCAGGTTAAGGGATAGAAAGTGGTATATTTCAGTGCTTAACAATCGGGAGATGGAAGATTAGAGTAGAGTATCTACAGTTTCTCAGAAGCAATTGACGCCTGCAACTGAGGGATTAAAGATCTTATTATTGCTTTCTAGTTTAGATTTATTTTCCTGCATTTTACTTCTTTATAAACATCTAAATTTTTTTGATTTGAATTGACAACTCAGATTGAGAATTTGCAGATTAGTGTAACAATTTTACTTTTCCATCTTCAATTTTCTTGAGTTGGATTAATGCCCAAATTTTAGGAAGTTTGTTGATTAGATTAAATCTGTGTTAAGGAATTCTAGCTTTTGATTGATGCCCAAATCCTATAGGATTGAGATACAATGTAATGGTATTTTATTTTGTAATTATCCGAGATCTGAAAGATTGTGATTGACGATCATAATCTGGAAGGAGGATTTAGATTTATTTCTCGCAATTAGTTTAAACAACCCATTCTTTATTTATATTTCTTCAGTAGTTTAGGATATTAAAAGACAAATACAACTTTTTAAGCAAATAAAATTACTCCAGAATAAACTCTTTCCTCGTGGGAACGATCCTATACTAGAACTGTAATTTTTGTCGTGCGCTTGCAATAGGTTAAGACTTAGTACGATAAAATCTCGACCAGTTGGTATCTCAGCCCATTTCTCCACTACACTCTATCTGTGTGATGCGTAATTCCCGAGTGTAGGGTTCTAAGGTTTAAAGGCCTTCGGAGAGGGTGAACCCCTTTTCGAGAGTCATGGGTAAGATCAAAGTTTGATCGAACAGGTTTGTATACTCTGACAGGGCGAAAATGAGTTGTCTACAGATGCCCCTCTTCAGTGCTCCTTTTGGAGCAAGGATGCGTCGAAGAAGTAGACACCCCTTTTCAGGGTGCCTTCTCATTTCTTTGGGAGATCATAAGTGTAAACCGTAGAGCTGATATGAAGTGCTAGGCTTTCTTATCTATCAGCTCAAGCTAAAAGGAAGTATTCAGAGGCCAGAGTGTAGATGTCGAATGGTGTATCCTCAATCGTGGGTGCAAGTGGCATCTGTTAGGATATTTTTTTAGTGCTTGCTACTGCCTTTATTGGAGACAGTGATAAGAATGGGGTTAGTGAAAATGAATCAAAGGTGGATTGAAAACTATAGAGCAGCAAGCCTAAAAATACATAGTCCTGCAAGATACAGGGCCTGTTGTAGCAAGCTTTGATAAGTAAGAGTTTGTCCCACAGGGAAAGTTGATCTAAAGCTCCAAGGGAGCTATCTTTAGTAGGCACTCCAGATCTGGAAATCCTAAATGGAAGGGGATTTAAGGTCACTATAGTCTAAATCCTAAGGTAACTTAATGTCTAAACTACAGAAAGGGTTAAGAAAGAGGATGGAATGTGAGTAAATAAATATAAAAGGGTGAGAAGTATGCTATTAGGTACAAATCTGATGAGTCTTATAACTCAGACTCAGATCTGCTGCTATAGAAATCCTGTCCAATGGCTACAATATCACCAAAGAGGAGAAAGGATCCAACTCACCCTTGTGCCATGATCCAATCCCTTATGGCTATAACCTGTCCACTTAAATGGTCACAGACTATCCAATAGGAGAACCACAATCTAGAGATGCATCAAAACAAGTTTATCATTGTAGGCACTACTTCATCCAGGCTACCAGCTTAAGAATCCATAGGAACCTCAACCTTTAAAGTTCTGTGTGTGGGGATAGGCCTACAACGTGCACTAGCCTGGACACACAGAACCAGCAAGAGTTTGAGTACTAGCTTTTAAGCTTGGCTGTTCACTGCTTTAGAAAGACAGCAGTGATCCAGTCACAAGCCTACATTCTCTACAGCCAGATCAAATCTACCATCTGATAGTGGGTCTATACAAATACAGGGGAGTTTGTCTCTGCACAATCTCTCACAAGGCTATAAGCACAAGTACAAAGAAGAAGAATCTATCTTACATCTGTGGATTGGCCTCACCCTAGGGCTATAATCTGTCCACTTGAATGGTCACAGACTATCCATAGAGGTTATCCTCCTCACAGAGGTCTAAGAAAGAACAAGAACATTGCTGCCGCCACCATGTTCACAAGGCTACCAGCTTAAGTTCCCATGGGGATTCAGATTTAGTGGGTCCTGTGGTGGGGCTAGGCCTGCAATGTGTCTAACCTGGACACACAGGTCACTTGGATCGAAGTAAAACCTTAAAGACAATCCTCCATTGCTTACAATACAACTTAGCAATGGAGGATCTCAAGGCAGCAACCTTACACAGAACAGCTCACAAAACACCAATCCCATAAATGCAATAGATCTTATTACAAAACTCCATTAAAACTATACCAAATAATCATACAAAGGCATAGCCAACAAGTGCTAGACTATGGAGAGAAGGAAAAAGGAAAAAGAAAACTCCTAAACCCTAACCTTAGCCTATTGTAATTCTACAGTCAGTTTCAAGGAGTACAGAAGTCCAGTCCCTTAAACCTAAGCTAGGCTTTGGCTTATATAGCAGTCGGCTCTCTAAGAATTAGGGTTAGGAAAACCCTAATTTATCAATGCTAACGTGGCCCATTTCTGTTCCTTAGATGCCTTGGGGCGTGTCCATGGAGATTAGAGCATTAGAGTGCGTGCCCTAGTTGCTGGAAGTTCCCAGATTTCCCTTGTAGAAGTGGGGAGAAGTTAAGAACCTGAGCCTCGCCAGGTAGAAGAACTTTCCAGGTCTTATCACGTGATAGAATTGGAGTCGTGGGGTTGCTTTGACTTGAAGCTCTTGCAGTCACGGGATTGATACTTTGGCTGTTGCGGGAATGCTCTAGTCGTCGCGGGATTGCTCTTCCCATTTGAATGGTGCGAGAATTTTGCGGGCAGTTTATTCCTTGATGAATCCTGTGGCGATCCTCGTGAAGAAAATAATGTACATGGGCTTCTGGATCGCGCGAGCAGTTCCTTGAAAGTTTGTATCCCGCGGCCACTGCGCGATAGCCGCGCGCAGGAATGCCTGGAGCTCTCTCTATTCAGTGAATCGCGCGAAGGTTGAAGACTCATTTCTTGAGCTGCACGAGACTGCACGAGTGCTGTGCGAGCTCTTATGATTGAGACTCGTGAGCACTGCATGAAGTATGCTTTTTACTCCCTGCTGACATCCATCTGCGCGTGAACGGCGCGAAGACTGCGCGACCAGTTGGTGTGCTCCCTTCAGAGCATGCGACAACTGCGCGACGCATTCTTTCTGGTTCAATTGAGCCCTGTGACATCTACGTGAGGCATTCTTCTTAATTTGTTTCTGCTTTGCTGTGCCTATGCTGCAGCCAATTCTCTATCTGGGTTCAACCTCCTTTCTTCTGAGAAACTTCTGGGGCAACAGTAGGCTTCTTGGCATGGTTAGGGCCTTATTTGCAGCTACTGCTTATTACCTACATGATAGACTTAAAAAATATATTTATTAAATGATTGAGGGTCCTAACAGAGATTAAGTTAAGGGGTGAAAAGTCATACTTTTCAGGTCTTAACACACCCCCAAACCTTATCTTTGCTAGTCCCTAAGCAAAGCTATAACTAATTAAATGCCACTTTCGTAGGGATCACGGGTACATTTAGTATATGTACCAAGCCTTTTAAACCCCTAGGTGATCCCTTGTGGAGGAGTGAAGTCTCCTGAGGGTTTTCAGTGAAGACACCTACAAACTTCACCATTAGAACAGTTAAGTATAGTGCAGTTAATGACAACACAAATTTCAATGTATAAAGCTTCATTCCACACCCATTCTTTAACACTTAGAGGAAACTGCAGCAGTGTTGCAGGCCATTTAAAACTTAAAAGTTAACATGTGTTTGCATCACCACCATTCATTTTACATTAGAAATTCAATGTGTACAAATCAGTACTCAGCTTGCCTTAAATTCAAAATTCAGGTTGGATACAACCCCAATGAGGTTAAAATTTAGACCCAATTCTCACCAAGGCTATCTCTCAATATTGACAACCTGAGGGTGTTCACATTCACACAGCTCAAGAGCAGTTACAGACCCCAAATGGGCCTGCAAGCATGAGCATAGGCAAAGCTTCTAATTTTCGACATCCTCATGACTTTTCACCATAGATTGGACAATTCCTCATCTCCACATGACAACTCATTTTTACTTTGGATCCACAAGGTCTTTTTGAATGGGTTGTAAAGTGGCTTATGGGTGAGGGATGGAAAGAATCAAGGGGTAAAAAGGGGATTAAAATGAAGAAATCAGCAAGGTAAGGAGTGATTCATGACTTCACAACTTACATTTCAGCAAAACTTTACCTTTCTTGATATATTCCAGAATCAAAGTGGCCAGCTTCTCCTCTTCTTTTCAATTTTCAGATGATGTTCTTCTCTAGACTTCTCTTTCTTTTCTCTTTTTATTTTTATTCAATCTTTTTATGATGAACTGCTACACAAATACCATTGATACACTGCTGTTCATAAGTTGCTTTTCTTCACCTTCCACAGAATGTTGTACCATTCTCACTATCTTTAACTCCATCTCCTTTACTTTCTGCATTCTCAGAGTGAGGGTGAGGTTGAATCAGGTCATGAGGTTAAGGTGCAAGTATTCTGGTGTTTGTCCAAGAAAAGTATGATTTTTAAGGCTCAACTAGTGTATGCAAAAGGGCAGATTTTAAAAGATTAGATTTTTAGGCTCAAACTGTCCAAATGAAGGCCTTGGATCATTTCCTTAGTATCATGAGTGTTGTCAATTAGTTTTGATTTGGAGGTGCACAACTTTTAGTGAAAAAGTCTTGATTCAATCAGTCCTCAGAGCAGAAATAATGTCAAAAGAACTCTTCACAAGGAAATGATGGGCCCAAATCTCACTAGATATGGTCCTCAAATTAACCCATGGGGTGTAGTTTCACCTGTTTCTCTCCTCTTAGGTTCACTGAGTACTAACTGAAATTTTTTTTGATGTTAGCTTCATGGTGGTGTCAAGATTTTAACTTTTTTAGTTTTGAAAAGTCTGTAAATTTTTTTTAATTTTTACACAAATTTCCTCATTGTATCAAGTTAGGTGGAAATTGACTTTATTCATCCCAGTTATACCACCATTACTGCACTAAAATTAATTATTCTATTGGCAGACCTATCCTGCCACACCCCCATACCATGAGGAGCAGTGTCCTCACTGGTTCAAAGGCTAGACTGGATGTGCAGTAGATTGAATACAGAACAAAGAAACATAGAAGAAGTAGAGAAATAGAAATAATTTTAAAAAAATGCTAAACTGAATAGTGTAGAACCAAAAGAAAAAGTCATTATAATAAAAAGAAAATATTACAAAAAGAGTGACAAAAAGAGAAAAAATAAAAGCCTAAAACAAATAAAATAGGGGGGGGGGGAAACAGGGATCAAGGGGGAGTCGGTGGTGGAGGGTTTGAGGAAGATGGTGGGGGAGATGCAGGTGGTTCGATTTTTTTCTTCTTCTTCTCTCTCTTCGCCTTTTTCTTCTCCTCCTTTGCCAGGATCTGCTGCACTTTTTCATACTCATCCGAAAGAAATTGTAACGGGTCCAACTCCTTAGGCGGTGGGGGGTCCAACCACATGGGATAGAATTTGTTAGGGAACTCGTTGGGTTTGTCATTCACCATGGTTATGAGGAGGGCCGGACTGCTAGGGTTAGAAGAGGAAGGATGAGATGAAGAGGAACTAATGTCCTATTTAAAATACTTGGACGGTGGAAAATGAATCGGCATAATAAAGTTTTATCTCTTTTCAAGCTTGGCAATAAATTGTGATTGTGTGGGGAATGATAAAGCGCACAACTAATTATGGGAAAAGAGAGCTAAAAGTAAATGATGGTCTAAATTTAGGCTTGGTATTTAAGGGGATCCTGTGTATCGCGCAGCTGCACACTGGAAGGTGTGGAATTCTGCTTTGCGCGCGTTCAGGACTCTGCGTGGGAGCTCAGATTGGTCCCACGATAATGAAAATGAAGTCATTTTAATCCCTTGATCGAGATCAACACTCGACCTTTGGGCACCATTTGTGCTGAGGCCTGTACCTGCATCCATTCAGTTGCCATCTACATCTACCCTTCACATGGATTCCTATTTCAAATGAGCAAAGCCTCCCTAAATTCATCTCCCATATTACTGACAAAAATGGACAATATGAAGACTAATTTGAAAAATACACAAGTACACAGAACAGATTTGGCACATGAATTAATATACAAAAAAGAAGAGAAATTCTATTTACTTGGAAAAAATATTTACACTTGTAATTATAATGAGAAGATTGGAAGGGAATGAAAAGAAGAGCCTAAGTACAATCTAGTCTAAGAGGAGGAAGAATCTAAATCCGAATCTGTAAACCAATCCCAGCCCATCTATTTCGCATATTTCCTCATTTCAGCTTTGCTCTCAGAACTGGACTTGGACTTGGACTTGGTTCTATCTGATGGAGCTTTAGTCTTTTTCTTCCTGGGTTTCTTCTCAGTTGGGCTCTTTTTCTTCTGTTGCCTTGGTTGCTTTGGCTGTGGGGGTTTCTTCATGGTTGGAGCCTTTGGTACCCTCACCCTCATCTTTCTGGTTTTGGGTTCAGGAGGGACCATAGGGGATTTTCCTTTGTCTTCCTCAGTGGGGACCACTGGGGACTTCCCTTTTACTTTGGGCTCAGGCTGGCCAGGGGGTTTTGCCTCCTCAGACTGGGTAGCTGGCTCTTTGCCAATTTTAATAAAGGCTGCTGTGTAAGCAGTCCTCTTAGCAGTGACTTTCCTCTGTTTAGGATAAGTTTGCTCTTTTAGAGGTGCAACAGAGGCCTTGGTAGGTGGAGGCTGCTCTGTAGGAGGTGATGAAGGAGGGGCAGCAGGGGCCTTCCCTTTCTCTGGCTGGATCTTTGGTTGTGCCTCCTCAGACTGGGTAGCTGGCTTTGGAGTAACTTTAGGCTCAGGGTCTGACATGTGGACAGAGAGTGGGGTGGGTTGCTGAGCTATATTTCTGGCAGTAGCCAATGTAGCTTCCAATGAGGCTATCTAGATTTTATGTTTGAGGAGGTCAGTCTCATGGATTTCCTTTTGGAGTCTGAAGATCTCCTGGGCATTGTTGAGCCTCTTCTCAAAAAGTCTGGCTTTCATCTTCTTTGCAGTAGTGTTTGCTTTCTCCAGTTCCAAATTCAACTGATTGTAAGCAGCTGTGGATTTGGCCTTCTGATAGGCCTCCAAGATATTAGTCCACCCCAAGGAGATGCCCAGTAGTTACTTTCTGTGGGCTTCCTTCATTTCATCAATTTGCTGCAGCAGGGGGGTCTCAATGGACTGTCGAAGTTGGGCCATGCCCCTCAGGACATCCTTTCTAAGATAGGGATTGTCTCTCATGGCATGGAGGATGGTGAGGTAGGGAGGAATGTAAAAGGAGTGTTTGGGGGCAATAGGAAGAGAGGAAGTGGAATGAGCAAACTGTGATTGGTCCTGGGTGGGGGGAGTGAAGATAACAGTGGGTAAGTCTAATTATGGGAGGGAGGGGAACAGGTTCTGGGTCTGTTTGTTAGTGAATGTTGGAGGGGGTAGGATAAGGGGTGGGATGAAGGGTATAAGGGAGAAAGAAAATGAAGTAGGCTCCCTAGGGGTAGGTGGTGGTGGGGGAGAAAAAAGGGGAATGGTGAAAGGGATGAAAGGGAATGAGGGGGTTGGGGGGATAAAAGGGATTATGGGTGTGGGATGTGGTTGGGAGTCAGGGATGGATTCAGTTTGGGTTTGTTTATCAGTGGAAAGGACCAGGGGGGATGGAGTGGATTGGTGAGGGATGGGTGGGTTGGTTAATGTCTGTAGGGTGGATTGGATGGATGTGAGTTCAGTCCGCATCTGATCCTGGGTGTATATAGTGGTGGATAATTGAGATTGGATGTCTTGGATGAGGGAGATGATGAGTGTCAGTGTGTCTGGGCTGGGAGGTTGAGTTTGTGTAGAGGATGGCACAGGCTGGAAAGGTGAGGAAGGTGCATGATGGAAAGTGGAAGGAGGGGGAGAGTGGGGTTTTGTGAGTGATGGTGTGATGTAGTTGGGGAGTCCGGGAGGGGGGTGTAGTGGGTGGGCATGGTGTCAAGGAAACTAGCCATAAAGGCTTGGAATCCTGTGGTTGTTGTAAGGTTTAAGTCAATGTCTGGGAATGGGGATGTGGTAGGCATGGCTGGAGTGGTGTCTTCTTCCATTGGAGGTACGACAGTGGGGATAAAAGGGATTGTGGGTGGTGTCAGGGAGATGGTGGGGGTTGTCTCAGTGGTTTTCCTTTTTTTATAGGAAATGAGTGGAGGGCTGTCAGGTTTATGTGAAGGTGATGGGGGTATTGGGGCTGTGTATTGAGGTAAGGTAGGGGATGGGGAGGGGCTAACATGGGGGGTGGTGTCCTCCGAGGTACCAATCACAGGTGAAGGGGGAGTGGGCATGGATAATGAGGATAGAGGAGGGTGAGAGAGAGATGGAATAGGGATAGTGGATGCTGGAGTAAAAGGTGGGGGAGCTGAGGTGGCTGCAGCAGCAGTGGTACTGACAGGCTCTGGGAGCACCTCCTTGGTAGCTGGGGTAGACCTTGTGACATCTCCCTCTTCAACTTGCTAGGTGGGGGCCTGAGTCTCCGCCTTCTTTTTCTTCTGTGCTTCCATCAAGCTTCTGCTGATTCCCCATTGCCTCTTGGCAAAAGTAGTAGGGGCAAGGGTGGTAGTCTGCTCAGTTGTTGCTATCTTGTACCCCCCCTTGATTAGCAGCAAGGTAATGACTCTGGCATAGGGGAGTGTGTGAGGCTTCTTGTTGGTCCCTAACTTCTCCACCAGATCCTTCATTGCCTCAAAGATCAGCCAGGTTGGATGGAAGCCATGGCCCAGGTGGAAGGAGTAGACTGCATCAGCAATAGGGGATCTCCTCTCATGCTGATGGCATGAGCAATATATGTTCTTTCTTAGGACCTGGTCCATGAAAAGGAGTCCAGGCTCCAACTCCTTTCTTCTGATGGAATCCCCTGAGGCCTTTAATCCTCTAGTCAAAGCCCTTGCAATTCTATCAATTGAGGCACTCAGGGGGGGGGCATATCCATTGCTAGGGTCGAATGCGGCTGAGATGCCCAATACTTCTGCAATCACTTTAGGGCTCACTAACATCTCAAAATCGTTAATCAGCACCAGCAAGCATACTTGTCCATCCTTGTCTTTTTTGACCCTCATGTGTTGGTAAAAGAGTTGCACTAGCCTAGGCTAGGCTAGTGCTGGGATTCCTCTCATCAAGGGTGTCAGGCCATCTTTGCTCATAAACTGCACGGCCGGGGCAGAGAGAGGCTCGTTCTCAAAGAATGGTAGGTCAAAAGCTGTTTCAGGCTCCAAGGGGATTGAAGCCATGAGCACGGAAGGTGTAGAAAACTCAGGGGTTGGCTCCTCCACCTCCTCAACCACTTCCTTCCCTTTTTTCTGTCCCTTGGACGTTTTGACCTTCATAGCCGCAGGCTCAACAGGGGCCTTATCCTTCCCTTTTCTCTTTGGTGCAATCTTGGGGGACATTCCAAACTCTACCTTCGAATATGAGGAGTGGAGATGGATATCTAAGTGCTTACCCTAAAATCCTAGGGTTTGGTTTGATCTGACGCACAGGGCACCGCGAGATCTCTGAGTAGAGGGCAATAGAAGGGGGTGTTGCTAGGAACAAATCTGTAGATTCATGGTGTGAATGATAGGTTGTAGAGTGGATGCTGGAGGAGAGAGGTAGAAGAGCGCCAGAAGTTAGGTTTCACAGAGTAAAGAAGGAAGAGAATACTAGAAAGGGAGACAAGGGCGAGGTTAAAATACTTACTGCGAAGCTCAGCGCGCTTTGGAACATCTGGTCGCGGGATTAGAAATGAACCTAGCGAAGGTGCTATTCAACTTGGATTGTGCGATAATCTCCCAGGTTGACCTTGGAGCGCGCGATAGTATATGAAGAATTCCATGTGAATTGCGCGAGTGGCTCCCAGGTCTCTAGTTGGATTGCATAAAAAACTCTGAGGTTCACTTTGAATCTCGTGACAGCCTTTGAATCTCACGGCAGCTAATGAAGTATTCTTTTTGAATTGCGTGAGAGTTTCTCAGGCTTCCTGAATCTCGCGATAGGTAATGAAAAGCTCTATGTGGATCGCGCGAGAGGTTCCCAGGTTTCCTTTTTGAAACTCGCGGCAGCCTTAGAATCTCGCGGCAGCTGATGAAGTATGCTCTTTGTATTGCGCGAGATTCTCTCAGGCTTCCTTTTGGACCCAGTGACAGCAAAGTATAAAACAGAGAGCATGCGCTCTCTGTTCTGCCCTTTCCATATGTGCTGTGGTTGGATCCTAGGCATGACTCTCACCACCAGGAGGTACCCTAGATACATTATAATCAATTATTCAAGCAAAGACAATAAAAATCAACCTCCCACATTATGCATTCAAGCAAAAACTATCAATCCAAGAGTAGTAATCATCAAACCAAGAATAAAAAATTTAAACCAGACAGGTTCAGATTCGATTGGGGCCATTAAAATTTCCTAGAGAATTTGAACAAAAGAAAATAAGACAAATCAAACAAAACCAAAGTACATATGATATAAAATTGACACACCTGTGGATCAGTTTAATGAAGGATCCCCTTGAAAGTGAATGGTGTCCATGGGTTCAGGTTTTTTGAAACAAGGCTTAAGTCTCTGACCATTCACCTTCAAGGTTTTCCCAGACTTGGGATCCTTGATTTCCACAGCACCAAATGGGGAAACACTTATGACAATGTAGGGACCTTCCCATCTGGATTTCAATTTGCCAGGAAAAAATTTAAGTTTGGAGTTAAACAACCAAGCCTTGTCACCAGCTATGAAGCTCTTTCTCAACAACCCCTTGCCAAAGAAAGCTTTGGACCTTTCCTTATAGATCCGAGCATTGGCATACGCATCCATCCTTAGCTCATCCAATTCTGACAGCTGCAGCAACCTGTGATGACCAGCAGAAGTTAGGTCTAGATTTAAATGTTTAATGGCCCAATAGGCCCTGTGTTCTAACTCTACTGGGAGATGACAAGCCTTGTCATAAACCAGTCTGAATGGGGACATACCAATGAGAGTCTTATAGGTAGTCCTATAAGCCCACAGTGCATCATTAAGATTGTCAGCCCAATCCTTCCTATCAGTCCTCACAGTCTTCTCAAGGATGTGCTTGATCTCCCTATTTGAAATTTCAACTTGTCCACTGGTTTGTGGGTGGTAGGGAGTAGCAATCCTATGGGTGACAGAATATTTCTTGAGCAAGCTCTCAAAATTTTTGTTGCAGAAATGGCTACCCCCATCACTGATAATGGCTCTAGGAGTGCCAAATCTTGAGAAGATATTTTGCTTTATAAGCTTGAGGACAACCTGATTATCATTAGTTCTTATGGCAATGGCTTCTACCCATTTGGAAACGTAATCCACTGCCACTAAGATGAAATGAAAACCATTTGAAGGAGGGCCCATGAAATCAATACCCCAGACATCAAACAGTTCCACAATAAGGATGGGCTGCAAAGGCATTGAGTTTCTTTTAGACATCCCTCCTAATTTTTGACATCTTTCACAGGTCCTGCAATGTGTATTGGCATCTCTGAATAAAGAAGGCCAATAGAACCCACACTGCAAGACTTTGTCAGCTATTTTTCTTCCACTAAAGTGGCTTCCACAGGCATTTTCATGGCACATGGCCAGAATATTGGGGACATCACTCTCGGGAACACATTTTCGGATGATTTAGTCTGCACAATGCTTGTATACGCAAGGTTCTTCTCAGAAAAAGAATTTGACCTGTGAGAAAAATAGGTCTTTGTCCATTTTTGTCCATTTTTGTCCAATGGGCAGGAATCTTGCCTATAACTAGATAATCGACAATATATGCGTACCAAGGAACCAAGGATTGGATGGCAAACAATTGCTCATCCGAGAAGACATCATTTATAGCAAGGTCATTGACACCTTTTTCCAAAACAATTCTGGACAAGTGGTCAGCCACCACATTTTTTACACCCTTTTTATCCTTGATTTCAATGTCAAACTCCTGCAACAGGAGTATCCATCTAATCAGCCTGGGTTTCGCATCCTTCTTGGACAATAGGTACTTCAATGCTGAGTGGTCAGTGAAGATTACAGTTTTAGACCTAAGTAGGTAAGGTCTAAATTTGTTCACAGTAAAAACCACTACCAGAAGCTCTTTCTCAGTTGTTGTGTAATTCAGCTGAGCTTCAACAAGTGATTTGCTGAGATAGGCAATGACCACTGGCAGCTTATCTTTTCTTTGGCCCAAAACAACACCTATTTCCAAGTCGGATGTATAACACATTAGCTCAAAGGGCAGTGTATAGTCAGGTGTTTGGAGTACAGGGGTAGAGGTGAGGCAAATTATTAAAGTTTCAAAAGCCTTAAGACATTCAGTGGAAAAGTCAAAGGGCACATCCTGGCAGAGCAGGTGGCACAATGGTTTAGCAATTTTGCTGAAGTCTTTGATGAACCTCCTGTAGAATCCAGCATGTCCAAGAAAAGATCTGATTTGTTTGACTGTTCTTGGAGGGGGCAAATTTGCAATGAGGTCAACTTTGGCCTTATCTACCTCAATCCCGTCTTTAGAGACTACATGGCCCAACACAATACCTTGTGTTACCATGAAGTGGCTCTTTTCCCAACTTAAGACCAAATTGGTTTCCTCACATCTTTACAAGACCAGCTTGAGGTGTTCAGACATTGGCCAAAACTGTCCCCATAAATAGAAAAATCATCCATAAAAATTTCCAAGAATTTGTCAATCATATCAGAAAATATGGCATACATACACCTTTGAAAGGTGGCTGGGACATTACACATCCCAAAAGGCATCCTTCTGTAAGCAAAGGTGCCAAAAGGACAAGTAAATGTAGTTTGCTCTTGATCAAGAGGGTGCACAGGGATCTGGTTGTACCCTGAGTACCCATCAAGAAAATAGTAAAAAGCTTTCCCAGCCAGCTTATCCAAAATTTGATCAATAAAGGGGAGAAGGAAGTGGTCTTTTCTGGTCTTGGAGTTGAGCTTTCGATAATCGATGCAAACTCTCCAGCCAATGGTCTCCCTGGCTGGTCTCAGCTCTCCAGACTCAGTTGTGATAACTGTTATGCCAGATTTCTTGGGCACCACTTGGATAGGTGCCACCCATTCAGAATCAGAAATGGGGTAAATTACCCCAGCATCTAGCAATTTGATGATTTCTTTTAAGACCACCTCCTGCATGTGAGGATTCAGTTTCCTCTGCATTTCCTTGGAGGGTGTTGAGCCCTCCTCTAGATGGATCCTGTGCATACAGATTGATGCATCAATCCCTCCTAGATTAGCAATGGTCCAGCCAATTGCCTTCTTGTGCTTCCTTAAAACTGTTAGTAATTCTTCCTCTTGCTCATTGGTAAGAGAAGAGATATTTACAGGAAGTTTTTCATCTTTCTCAAGGAAAGCATATTTCAATATTTCTGGAAGCTTCTTGAGCTCCAGATTAGGGGCTTGTTGGATAGATGGCAGGATTGGTGCTTTGTTGGTTTGAGGAAGGGGCAGCGACGTAGGTTTCCACATGGAATGCTGTACTAAGCCCACAGAAGACTTCAATGTGGACATATCTTCTGGCATTAAAGCTGGGCTTCCTTCCTCTATCATGTTCCAAACTTCAGTTAAATTTGTGATAATGTTGCCCCACTCCAACAGAGTGGGCAGTTCCTCTTCAACAATTTCTTCCAGTACATCCACTGCAAAGCATTCCTCATTGTCCAGCTGAGGGTACTTTGCACTGTTGTATACATTAAACTCAACTTTCATATGCCCGAAAGTTACCTCCATGATCCCATACCTGCATTGAATGCATGCATTGGCAGTGGCCAAGAATGGTCTGCCCAAAATAACAGGTATCGGGGATGTACTCTTGTTGCAGCCCATGTCCAAAACAAGGAAGTCTGCAGGGTAGAAGAACTTGTCTACCCTCACTAAGACATCCTCAACCACTCCCATGGGTCTCCTCTCAGACCTATCAGCCGTCAACAGCACAATGGGGGTGGGTTTTAGCTCCCCCAAACCTAGCTGCTGATACACACTGTATGGCAGCAGGTTAACACTGGCTCCAAGGTCTAGAAGCGCCCTTCTAATTGTGTGGTCTCCAATTATGTCAGGAATAGTGGGTATCCCTGGGTCTTGCAACTTTTCTGGCATTGTCGTGTTTAATACATAATTAACTGTATCAGTTGCAAAGACCTTTTTAGACAAATGGCCTCTGGCCTTCCTTTTCTGAGTACAAAGGTCTTTCAGAAATTTTGTATAGGTTGGGACCTGTCGAATTGCATCAAGCAGGGGTAAATTGATTTTTACCTACTTAAAGGTCTCCATCATTTCCTCTATCTGTGCATTCCTCTTATCAAAAGTGGCAGGGCCACTCAAAGGTTGAGGAAATGGCAGCCGAGGGACTGTTGGTTCCTCAGCTGCAAGCCTTTTACTGAACTTTTGTTTTTTTCTTTTTTCATCTTTTATTTTCTACTGAGGCTCAACTACAGCTTCTTTATTTTTCCCTTGTTACAGGGTAGCAGGCAATTCTTGACTCTGTGCTCTAACAAAGTCCTTATCACTTTCCCTCAAAAGTTCTTTGGGAATGACCTCTCCTTGTTCCTTTCCCACCTGGTTGTCTACCAGCCTGCCAGACCTTAGGGCTGTGATGGCATTAGCCCCCTCAAAATTTGAGGAGCCTTCTCTAATCGAATATTGGCCCTTAGGGTTGGCTACTGGCTGGCTTGGCAACCTTCCCTCTTCTCTTTTGGCCAAGGCATTGGCTATTTGGCCTAGCTGCTCTTCTATTTTCTTTATGCTTTGACTGTGAGAAGTCACAGTCTGAGTCAAAACCTGGTCCTCAAAAGAAGCACTTCGGGGCTGAGGTGGAGGAATTACCAACTGATTTTGCTGCTGGGGCTGCTGCTGATGTTGGAAATTTGACCTTGGGGCATAACCCTGGTTAAACTGCTGCTGTGGCCTTTGAGGTAACGCCAACATCTATTGTGGCTACATATAATTGTCTTGTCTCCACCTCAAATTTGGGTGGTCTCGCCATTGGTAACTAGCATTTTGGTATTGGTATCTAAATGGCTATTTGTTGTAGCCACCAAATTATTGCTGTCCAAATGATTGGGCAGCAGCAGCCTGTTCCATCACATACTCAGGATATTCCCCTACAGATGGGCACTCTTCCACTGTGTTGTGGAGATTGGCATATCAGACATGCCTCCATCACTTGTGCAGCCAATCTGGGCTGTACCATAGTTAGAAGTTTATCAAACTTATTCAAAAGATTGGCAATCTGCATTCTCAGGTCATCATTTCCCCTAACTTCATACATCTTTCCTTTAGAAGTTTCAGCAAGCCCCAACTTAGGAGAAGGCTCTTGAACAGTTCTAGATGAGGACATCTTCTGGAAAGCATTTTCACTGATAACCTCGAACAAGTCTCATGCCTCATCAGCTATTTTATGCATGTACATTCCACCACAGGAGGCATCTACCATGTCTTTACTTTTTTCATCAATTCCATTATAGAAGCTCTGGACAAGCTGCCAGTCAGGGATCTTGTGGTGGGGACATTATTTGAGCATCTCCTTAAATATGTCCCAAGATTGATTAAAATCCTTAGTTGGGGATTGGGCAAAAGCAAGTATTGCTTTCCTCAACTGGCTAGTTTTGGTCTCTGGGAAGAATTTGGTCAGAAATCTTGTCTGGAGGTCTTTCCACGAAGTGATGCTATTGTTCGGGAGAGTAGCTAACCAGGTGCTGGCCCAGTCCTTTAGGGAGAAAGGAAAGAGCCTTAATCTGGTGGCTTCTGGTCCCAAACCAGCGATGGAGAATGTGGTGCACAGGGCCAAAAATTGGTCAATGTGTTTGTAAGGGTCTTCCTTGCTAAGCCCATGGAAAGAGGGAAGCATTTGGATGATGGAGGTTTTAATCTCATAGTTTCCATGAACATATGGGAATTGAATGCTGAATGGAGAATTATAATCATTAGGAGCATTCAATTCCTTCAATGTTCTGGGTTGCTCTTCACCCATGACTGCTGTCTCAATTTCAGTAGGGGGCCCGACTGTGGTGTGTCTGTGCCTTCTTGGTCTTCTACCCCTTTCTATCTCAGGGTTAGGAGGCTCTAATGTGGGACTGAGAGATCTCCTTCCTAACATGCACACACACCAACAGCAGGGAAGACTACTTGCAGACACATTGCACTTAACAAAATTACAACTATCCTAATCAACTGCTATGGAATTTTCAAAGGAGAAGCAGACTGAGGTTTTGAGGTTTAGAGAAGTGCAAACAGAGGTAGCTAGACTCCCATTGCAATTCTACTCTCCTTCTCTGCTACTGTCCAGATCTGCAAGAAAAATTCCAAATGTAAATCAGTAGTATCAATTATTCACAAGTACAGCTACCAAAGAATAAAGAATATAAAAGTCTAGGGTCTACTAATAGATCAAGATTCCCCGACAACGGCGCCAAAAACATGTTAGGATATTTTTTTAGTGCTTGCTACTGCCTTTATTGAAGACAGTGATAAGAATGGGGTTAGTGAAAATGAATCAAAGGTGAATTGAAAACTATAGAGCAGTAAGCCTAAAAATACACAATCCTGCAAGATACAGGGCCTGTTGTAGCAAGTTTTGATAAGTAAGAGTTTGTCCCACAGGGAAACTTGATCTAAAGCTCCAAGGGAGCTATCTTTAGTAGGCTCTCCAGATCTGGCTACAGATCTGACAATCCTAAATGGAAGGGGATTTAAGGTCACTATAGTCTAAATACTAAGATAACTTAATGTCTAAACTACAAAAAGGGTTAAGAAAGAGGATGGAATGTGAGTAAATAAATAAAGGGTGAGAAGTATGCTATTAGGTACAGATCTGATGGGTCTTATAACTCAGACTCAGATCTGCTACTATAAAAATCCTGTCCAATTGCTACATTATCACCAAAGAGGAGAAAGGATCCAACTCACCCCTGTGCCATGATCCAATCCCTTATGGCTATAACCTGTCCACTTAAATGGTCACAGACTATTCAATAGGGAAACCACAATCCAGAGATGGGTCAAAACAAGTTTATCATTGTAGGCACTACTTCATCCAGGCTACCAGCTCAAGAATCCATAGGAACCTCAACCTTTAAAGTTCTGTGTGTGGGGCTAGGCCTACAACGTGCACTAGCCTGGACACACAGAACCAGCAAGAGTTTGAGTACTAACTTTTAATCTTGGCTGCTCACTGCTTTAGAAAGACAACAGTGATCCAGTCACAAGCCTACAATCTCTATAGCCAGATCAGATCTTCCATCTGATGGTGGGTCTATACAAATACAGGGGAGTCTGTCTCTGCACAATCTCTCACAAGGCTACAAGCACAAGTGCAGAGAAGAAGAATCTATCTTAGATCTGTGGATTGGCCTCACCCTAGGGCTATAATCTGTCCACTTGAATGGTCACAGACTATCCATAGAGGTTATCCTCCTCACAGAGGTCTAAGACAGAACAAGAACATTGCTGCCGCCACCATGTTCACAAGGCTACCAGCTCAAGCTCCCATGGGGATTTAGATTTAGTGGGTCCTGTGGTGGGGCTAGGCCTGCAATGTGCCTAACCTAGACACACAAGTCACTTGGATCTAAGTAAAACCTTAAAGACAATCCTCCATTGCTTACAATACAAGTTAGCAATGGAGGATCTCAAGGCAGCAGCCTTGCATAAAACACCAATCCCATACATGCAATAGATCCTATTACAAAACTTCATTAAAATTATACCAAATAATCATACAAAGTTATAGCCAGCAAGTGCTAGACTATGGAGAGAAGGAAAAAGGAAAAAGGAAAAAGAAAACTCCTAAACCCTAACCTTAGCTTACTGTAATTCTACAGTCGGTTTTAAGAAGGAGTACAGAAGTCCAGTCCCTTAAAGCTAAGCTAGGCTTAAGCTTATATAGCAGTCGGCTCTCTAAGAATTAGGGTTAGGAAAACCCTAATTTATCAATGCTAACGTGGCCCATTTCTGTTCCTTAGATGCCTCAGGGCGTGTGCATGGAGATTAGAGCATTGGAGTGCGTGCCCTAGTTGCTGAAAGTTCTCAGATTGCCCCTGCAGAAGTGGGGAGAAGTTAAGAACTCGAGCCTCGGTAGGTAGAAGGGCTTTCCAGGTCTTATCATGTGATAGAATTGGCGTCGTGAGGTTGCTTTGACTTGAAGCTCTTGTAGTCGCGGGATTGATACTTTGGCTGCTGCGAGAATGCTCTGGTCGTCGCGGGATTGCTCTTCCCATTTGAATGGTGCGGGAAATGCGTGCGCAGTTTGTTCCTTGATGAATCCCATGACGATCCTCACAAAGAAAATAATGTACATGGGCTTCTGGATCGTGCGAGCAGTTCCTTGAAAGTTTGTATCTCGTGGCCACTGCGCGATAGCCGCGCACAGGAATTCCTGGAGCTCTCTCTATTCAGTGAATCGCGCGAAGGTTGAAGACTCATTTCTTGAGCTGCGCAAGACTGCGCGAGTGCTACGCGAGTGCTTATGTTAGAGACTTGCGAGAACTACGCGAAGTATGCTTTTTACTCCCTACTGACATCCATCTGCGCGCAAACGGCGCGAAGACTGTGCGACCAGTTGGTGTGCTCCCTTCAGAAGCCTGCGACAATTGTGCGATGCATTCTTTCTGGTTCAATTGAGCCATGCGACATCTGCGTGAGGCATTTTTCTTGATTTGTTTATGCTTTGCTGTGCCTATGCTACAGCTAATTCTCTGTCTGGGTTCAACCTCCTATCTTCTGAGGAACTTCTGGGGCAACAATAGGCTTCTTGGCATGGTTAGGACCTTATTTGCAGCTGCTGCTTATTATCTACAGGATAGACTTAAAACACATTTATTAAATGATTAAGGGTCTAACCGAGATTAAGTTAAGGGGTGAAAAGTGGTACTTTTTTAGGTCTTAATAGCATCTTGTCGCATATCGCGACTTACTGCATATCGTAGTCAAACGGAGGGAAATTGACACAATTGAGGTACGGGGTATTATCATATGAATGACCAGAGATAAAATTAAGTGACCAGATATTATGATTTAATATGATGGCAAAGGTTTTCACAAGTCATGTCAAGTTGGGCGCGTCATTGCTCACACCAGCAATGTGTCAGGAGTCCCTTTCTAGAGGACATTTATGATTTCTCAAAGTTGAGTATAGTATCCATTCTTTTCCCTGGGTGAAATTTGATAGATAAAGGTTTTGAAAATTCAGGTTTTTAACTTAAGATCAATTTGATACAATTGTGGAAAACATGGCTTTCGAGACGTCGTTGAGAAGATCCATCAGTATGAAATTTGGGGACCCGACCTTTTTTTCGTTGTCAAGATGACGCTTGATATGCCGGATGGTCTGTCTAACCTTCTCACGAATATTAATGACTGTCTCTTATGGGAGGACTACAGTAGTTTGTGCATTGGGAGAGACGGGTTTTGAAAACATTTGACTTAATATTAGTTAACTATAGTTATACAAAGGATCAAGTAGAGGGGGTGATACTTACCTGATTCATTACCGGCGGGAGGCCTTTTGCAATGGGATGTGATAATTATCGCGATGGGACATTGGGGGATTTGGATTTACTATCGGCTTCTTCGTGATGGGACATTGATGAACCTCCTCTTCTGATCGCGTGCTATGATAGTCAATGAAAGGATGGTACTTACCTGATTTATCATCGGAGGCCCCTTGTATTGCTTGCGATGGGATGCAATGGGACATCAGAGAGTCTTTCTCTCCTCTTTTGTTTCTATGGTGGCGGGGCCTGTTGACTGTTGGTGCGATGGGACTTTTGGGGGGTCCAGGCTTGTTGCTTGCTTCTTTGCAATCTAACCTTGGTGGGCTTCTCTTCTGGTTGCGTGTTTGGGTAAGTTTCTGATGAGACTTGATGATTATGAGATGGGGCATTTGAAGAGGTGTGATTTATGTTGTGGAATTTCCGTGTGCTGATTATTATCTAAATCAAAGTAAAATAGAGGATGAATTCAGCACATCTAAAATATCCTAGGCCTACAAGATACAGGGTCCTTTGTAGCAAGTTTTAATAAGTAAGGGAATGTCCACAGGGAGATGAGTTTAAAATATGGTAAATCTCTAGATCTGTGAGAGATCTGGCACCCTAATTAACGCTAAGGAAGCTAAAAAAAAGGGGAGAGTTTAAACAGGGTTGTCACTTGAATTAAACTAAACTTCTTGATATGTGAACTACTGAGATCGAATCTAGAGATCTATATCTTGAAAATGGAAGGGGTTAAAAATAGAAAATGGAGAAGAGCAGCTTGGAGATTGGTCTCACTGCGATCAGGTTGAGCTGATCATGTTACAGGGGTTCAAAGCACACAAATCCCTCAGCTGGCTACAAGCACAGCTGCCAGGTAGAAGATTCCACTCTAAACCAAAGGATTTAACTGATCTTAAGGCTATGGTCTATCCACTTTAATGGTCATAGACCATCCTATAGACTTCATCCGATCCAAAGGTTTATGGTGGAAGAATCCAATTGAAACCAGAGGTTGGATTGCTCTTAAGGCTATGACCCGTCCACTTTAATGATCGCAGATCATCCTAGGGAATTCCTCCAAACCAAAGGTTTCAACCAGAGCATTAAAACTACTATAGATGCTGCAATTTCTAGGTCATAGACGAGAGAGATTACAGGGATATCAAATCTAGGGAGATTAGATGGTATCCAAGAGGACTACCAGTTAAGTGGGTGTGTTGATCAACAGATTCCTCTACACAAATCTGATCGAGCACCAAATGAAACCAAAGGAACTATAGATCTAATTAAATCAATAAAAACAATATTTACATTGCAATAAAACTCGCTCTATAATGGAATGCTCTCAGATCTGTAGTCTGTGCAGCAATTAACCCACAATAACACTCTCAACCTTACCTAATTACAGATCTAACCTCTCTCTTCGCTGCTCCTAGGGAATTAGCCAACCATAGTTGGGCTAATAGAATTTTGCTGCAAGCTTTGATCTCTAGAATTTGATCCAAATCTCGATCCCCCCTAATTGCAATTAGGGATCTCCATATATAGCTTTTCCTCTTATTTTTCTCACCAATCTTTCCTTCTAGAAGGTCCTCAGAGTTTGTTAGAGTTTTGTTAGAGCACATGGGTTGGTTAGGGTTTCCTAGGGCATCTTTTGAATCATCGTGTCGGTCACCAATGTGCCTCAGTTTGCGTGCAACAGGTCACCAAGTTGCAGCGTGTGAATCGCTAATTTTCTTAGAAGTTCTTCACACAATTTCGACAGGTTGAGGAAGCTTTCGACAAGTTCAAATGGAGCTTTTTAGTCCTTTCACTAGGTTCTTAGATCTCTTCGACAGGTTCCGATAGGATGAGCCTTCTCTTAAAGCTTCAGCATTCTCGCTCTCTGCCTGGAACATTCGACAGGTTGGGGAAGCTTTTCAATAGGTTGAAGGACCCTTTTGCTAGGTTCTGCTCCCGTGTCTCCATCTCGTTAAGTTTAGGAAACCATTCGATAGGTTCAGGAAACCATTCGATAGGGTCCTCTTACACCTTAGGCAGGCTTTCAATAGGATGGGTTCTCCTTTCTTTCAGCTGCTCGATAGGTTCTTAGATCCTATCGAACTCCTCAATCCACACGAATCCATTCTTCTTCTGCCTTTAGATCTTATCGAAACCTTTTCAACTACACGAATTCCTTCTTTCTTTGCTTTCAGCTCCTATCGAAGTCTTCAAATGACCTCTCGATAGGATGTTTTCAGCCTGTTTTCACTTCCTTCGCCTTACCCTGCTATAGCCACATGCTTCAAGGGCCCAATGGTGTGTAGCCCTCTTGTGTGCCATTGCTGGGTCTGCACTGTGCTGAGAGATGGAATTCTTTGTGTGGCATTCATGAGTGGTTTTCTGCATTTTCCTATCTTTTATTGCTATCTATAAAATAGGCTCAACAGAGGTTTATTAATGTGCTCACAAGTCCATCAAAGGTCAGGTTAAGGGGTGAAAATTAGCATTTTTCACTACTTAACACACCCCTAAACCTAAGCTTTGCTAGTCTCTGAGCAAAAGAAAATTAAAGAAAAATAAAAATGCCACTTTCGTAGGGATCACGAATGCATTTAGCATGTGCATAAAGCCTTTTAAACCTCTAGGTGATCCCTAGTGGAGGAGTGAAGTCTCCTGAGGGTTTTCAGTGAAGGTACCCACAAACTTATCCCATAAAGTTAGTTAATAGTAGTGCATCTTGCTAAAATAGAGTTTCAGTAAATAGAATAAATTCACACCATGTGTTTTCAATTCAATAGAGGAATTTCAACAGAAGAGGAGAAATCAGTTCAAAACTTGAAAGTCTGCTGTGATCCTTTACCATCACTCAGCTCATGTCAAGGCATTTCTCTTAAAAATTAATGCATGGCTCACCTTTCATTTGAGAATTCTGTTTTGATACTATCCCCATCACCTTGGATTTCAGACCCAAGTCTCACCAGGGCTGTTCACTCACAACAACAAAAATGAAGGGTGTAGAATTTCACGCAGCTCAAGAGCAGTTACAGCCCTCAAATAGGACTGCAAGCATGAGCATAGGCATTGCTCTAATTCCTGAAATTTTCTAATTCTTTTCACCATAGATTAAAATAAATCCTTATCTCCACATGACAGCTCAATTATTTCATATCAGTAAGGTCTTTTTATTGGGTTGTAATGTGGCTTAGGGATGAGGTTTGTAAAAGAATAAAAGGGTAAAAGGGGTTCAAATTTGAGAAGTCAGTAAAGGTAAGGAAGTGGTTTGCAACTCAACTTTCTTCATTTCAGCACCTCTTCACTTTCTTTTTGAATTTTCAGACTTGAAGTGATCAGCTTCATCAGTTTGTTATCCTCTTGTAGATTTTCAAATGAAGTGATTTCTCTTTCTCATCATTTTGCTCTATTTTTTTTTTAGGGGCCGGAATGCTACAACACCACCAAATGAGTTTCCCTCTTTCTGAACCAAAAATCCCACCAGCTCTACCTTCTTCAATTTCTTCACCTTTACCTTCTGAATTCTCAAAGTGAGGGTCAGGTTGCATTAGGTCAAAAGGTTTTTGGGTTTGAATTTTCTGGTTTCCATCAAAGAAACTGGGATCTTTAAAGCTCAAAGTGGGTATATCAAGGGCAGTTCAAAGGGTAGGATCTTTAAGCTCAAATTGTCCAAGGGATGGCCTAACTTCATGTCCTCCATGTCATGAGTGCTGTCAAGCTGTTTCAACTTGGATTTGCCTAACTTCTAGTGAGCAGAATTGAGTTCAATCAGTCCTTAGAGCAGAAGAATTTGCCACGACACTCTTCAAAGAAAAATTCTCAGGCCCAAGTCTTGCTGGATATAGCCTTCCATCAAATTTTCAAGGGTGTATCTTCACAGTCTTCTCTCATTTGAGGTTTACTACACATCAAAATTATTTTTCAAAAATTGTTGACATTTGCCTCATAAAGCCTTTTGGACTACAGATTATTTCAGTTTCAACAGTTTTTTTAATTTCCTCTTTTCCAAAAAAAATCAAGTGAGAATTTACTCTAATTTCAAACACTCTTTAGCCTAGCTGCACTAGCATTAACTCATTTCATTGGCATTCCTGCCATACCCCCAAACCTAAATTAAACAGTGTCCTCACTGTTTGACAAAATAAGATCAGGAGAGATGCAGGGGAAGAAAATATCGACACAGTAAAAAAAAATAAAAATACATGAATACAAAATTGTATTAATATGGCAAATATATACATGAGATGAGTTAGAAAGAAACTAAAATAACAAACTGCCACATCTATTTACAGGCGTCATCTGGCCAACCATAAAGGTCAGCCAGGTTTTTTAGCTCATCCTTAGATAAAGGAGCCTTTCCTTTAGATTTTGCTTTCTGTTGCGGGTTTGTTGCTGCCTCATCAGACTGGGCAGCAGGTTGTTTTCCTTTTGGATCAATAGTAGCAATAGAATCTGAATTAAAATCAGAAGGAAATAGGGTAGAGGGATCCAATCTGAGAGCTGCAGCAGCCTTCCTTCTTTCCTCCCTAGAGAGTAAGGTGAAAGAGGCGTCAGGTTGGGTTGGGGGCTTGGTGGGGTGAGCCTCTTGAGACTGGACAGCAGGATTCTTTCTGTTCTTGATAGACGCAGCAAAGGGGGCAGATCTTTTGGTAGTAACTTTCTTCTTGAAAGGGGCCCTTTTAGATTTTGGAGGGGTAGATTGAGTGGGGGGAGGGTCCTTGGCTAGAGGGTGAAAATCAACATGTGGGGTAGGTGGAGGTTGAGTGGTAGAAGGGGGAAAGGGTTGAGTGGAGGGAGGCTCAGGAGGATGTACAGTAGCTAGAGGGGTAGCTTGAAAGGGCTGAGAGGTAAAGGAAGCAACCTTTTTCTCCAATATGTCAATTTGTTTTGCAGCATAGAGCAGGTTGGCATCAGAGAGTTCCTTGGTGGCCTTGAGTATCTCCTGAGCATTGATTAATTTCTTCTTGAGGAGCTCAGAATTCTTCTTCTCATATTTGACAATTACACTTTCAGCAGCTGCCAACTATTTTGCAGACTCATAACGAGTTAGGATTTCATACCACCATTGAGAGATATCTCAGAGCTTGATTATGTGCACCAATTCTATGTTGGCAATTCTCTCCTCATAAGGGGCTTCAAGGGAAGCTCGGAGTGTAGCCATACATCTTAGGACATTGTTAAGTGGTGAAAAATGCCACTTTTCACCCTATAACCTGACCGTTGATAGGCCTGTGAGCACACTAATAAGCACTTGTCAAGTGCATTTTGTAAACAGAAATAAAAGAAGGTACTAATACAAAAAACCACTCAAGAATACCCAAAAAGGAGCTATCTCTCAGCACAGGACAAACCTAGCAATAGCACACCAGAGGGTAGCACATCACTGGACCCTTGGAGCGTGTGGCTACAGTAGGGCAAGGAGAAGGAAGTGAAAATAGGCTGAGAACGTCCTATCGATTGGTCACCTGAAGGCATTGATAGGAGCTAAAATCAAAGAAAAGAAGAATTTGTGTAGTTGAAGAGGTCTTCGATAGGATCTGAAGGCAGAAGAAGGATGAATTCGTGTGGATTAAGGAGTTCGATAGGATCTCAGAACCTATCGAGTAGCTGAAAAGGAAGAAGAAACCATCCTATTGAAAACCTGCCTGAAGAGTCAAAGGAACCTATCGAATGGTTTCTTGAACCTATCGAGATGAGAATGCTGGAACAGAACCTATCGAAGGGTGATTGAGCCTTTCGATAAGACTGAAAGCAAACCTATCGAAATGGCGGAATGAAGAGTAGAACCTGTTGAAATTATTTTCCAACCTGTCGAAGAGCTTTTCCAACCTGTCGAATACTCCAAACCAAGGATTGAGAAGGCTGGAACTCCAAGCGAAGATTCATCCTATCGAAACCTATCGAACGGATCTGAGAACCTAGCGAAAGGACCAAAATACTTGATTTCAACCCGTCGAAAGCTTCTTGAACCTATCGAAATCATGTGCAGAACTTCTCAGAAATTCAGTTGAGCACATATTGTACTTCAGTGACCCGCTGCACGCAATCTGAGGCACTTGGTGATCGACACGACGGTTCTAAAAGATGCTCTAGAAAGCCCTAACCAACCCACGTGCTTTAACAATACTCTAACAAACTCTGACGACCTTCTAGAAGAGATTTTTGGCTGGAAAAATAAAGGAGAAAGCTATATATAGAGATCCCCAATTGCCATTGGGGGGGATCGAGATCTGAGCCAAAATTTTAGAGATTACCGCCTGCAGAGCAATTCCATTTCCCTCCTTTAGCCCAACCATGGTTAGCTAAGTCCCTTGGAGTAGCAAGGAGCGAAGTTAGATCTGTAATTGGGTGAGGTTAAGAGTGCTATTGTAGGTTCCTAGCTGCACAGACTACAGATCTGAGAGTATTTCCATTGTAAAGTGACCTTGTTTGCAATGATAATGCTGGTTTTAATGCTTTAGTTAGATTTAAATTTCCTTTGGTTCCATTTGGTGATCGATCGGATTTGTGTAGAGGAGTTGTAGAACAGCTCACCCACTTAACTGGTAGACCTCTTGGATACCATCAGATCTCTCTGGATCTGATGCTCCTGTGATTCCTTGAGTCTGTGACCTGGGAATTACAGCATCTGTAGTGGTTTTAATTGTTCTAATTGAGGCTCTGGCTTTGTAGGAGATCTCTAGGATGGTCTGTGACTATTAAAGTGGACAGATCATAACCTTAAGGTAAATCTAAGCTCAGGCCTCAATTGGATTCATATGCTGTAATCCATGGATTCGATAAAGTCTATAGGATGGTCTGTGACCATTAAAGTGGATAGATCATAGCCTTCAGACCAGGTGGATCCTGTGATTTGGAGTAGAATTTATACCTTGCAGCTATGCCTTTAGCCAGCGAGGGAATTGTTTGCTCTGAACCTCTGTAGCATAATTAATTGAATCTGATTTAAGTGAAAACCAACCTGCAAGATCTAAGCTCCCAAACTCGATCCAAGATAGCTTAAGTTTAAATTATAGCTTAGTTTAAGTTACAACTCATTCCAAACCTCTCCCCTGTCTTTTAACTAACTTAGTAATAGCTAGGGCGCCAGATTTGACAGAGATTTGTCGTATTTCTAAACAACCTCCCTGTGGACATTCCCTTACTCACCATTCTTTTAAAGCTTGCTACAACAGATCCTGAATATTTGCAGGTCTGTATGAGTGTGTCTGCCTAGTTTTATTGTTGATTTTAGACCCTCATTTGAGGGAAGGTAAACACACTAACAAGTTTTTGGCGTCGCTGTCGGAGAGGCAGTTTAGAAATTGATGGATCTAAGTTTTGATCATAGATTTTTAGTTTTTGTTTGATTTTACTAACTACATTTGTAAGTTGTGTTGTTTTCCAGTAGTTTGTATGCAGTTCATCAGATCTAAGGCTACCAGTGAGAGGAGAATCGTGCTGGAGACTGCTCTGTAGTTTGCATCCTTCTACTCCCCTGTTATTTTTCAGATCTGTTGATAATTTTTGTTAGAATAGCTAGAAAATTTGGTTGATTCTGTTTGTTGTGTTTGGATCTGTTCTACAATCAGAATCTGAGTGTTGTATGTTTGGTAGGATAATTTTGCAACCTTAGATTGTCCCACTAAATCTAGAGGTTGAAAGACTTCTCAGATCCAGATCAACTACACCCACTTATGTTGCATTTTATTATGTAGAAATGGGTGAGCAACAGCAGCCAAGAACCCTTAAGGAGTTTAATGCACCAGGGATCTATAATTCCCCCTTCTGCATTCAATTCCCAGCTGCTCAGGGAAACTATGAGATAAAATCATCCATCATTCAAATGCTGCCCTCATTTCATGGCCTGACCAAAGAAGACCCTTATAAGCACATTGATGAGTTCTTGGGACTGTGCACTATATTTAATATCACAGGCTTGGGGGAGGAGGCCACCAAGATGAGACTCTTTCCTTTTTCATTAAAGGATAGAGCCAGGACTTGGTTGTCCCTGCTTTCACCTAACAGTATTCAGTCCTGGAGTGATCTCCAATGTCAGTTTCTGACCAAATTCTTTCCTATGTCAAAAACCAGCCAGTTGAGGAAGGGTATCATCTCTTTTACCCAAGATCCAACTGAAGACTTTCATCAATCCCGGGAGAGATTTAAGGAACTCCTTAAGAAATGCCCCCACCATCAAATCTCTGAATGACAATTGGTTCAAAGTTTCTATAAGGAAATTGATGCTAAAAGCAGAGATATGATAGATGCCTCCTGTGGTGGCACCTATCTCCATAAAACTGCTGAGGAGGCATGGGAGCTCTTTGATATCATCAGTGAGAACTCTATGCAAAGGGAAACCTTAGCAAGAGATCTAGAGCCTCCTAAACTGATGAAAGAGAACACCTCAAGGGGAAAGATATATAAAGTGAGTGTGCCAAGTGAGTTGGAAAGGAAAGTGGATAACTTAACTCTAAAATTTGATAGGCTGATGGGAGCAATGCAGTCACCTGTGGCTGCTAAAGTGGAGGAGGCATGTGTCATATGTCAGTCCCCTGCTCATCCCGTGGAAGAATGCCCACCTGCTGACCAATTTCCTAATTTTATAACAGAACATGTGGCTGCAGCTCAGTCTTATGGGCAGCAGCCTGCTGCTGGGTATCAATGGAGGAACCACCCCAATCTGAGGTGGAGACAAGATGGACACCCCAGCCAGCAGCAGCAGCAACCCCAGCAGCCCATGCCCTACAAAAATGCTCAGCCCTATCGAGAAGGTTATGCCCCAGGGCCTCAATATAGGCAACCCATGGCCCAACATGTAGCTCCTCCTGTGCAGTAAGCTGCACTCCCTCCAACTGTTAGAACACCATCCTTTGAGGAACCAGTTCTATCTTCATTACAGAGCTTGAACACCTTGACCCAAACTGTGCACTCTCACAACCAGAGCATAAAAAAGATAGAGGACCAACTTGGTCAGCTGTTTGATGCTCTGACTAGGAGAGAGGGAGGAAGGTTGCCTAGCCAACCACAGGACAATCCACGAAGGCAGTTTGTAGTGGGTGAAGTTTCCTCCACTTATGAGGAAGCTAAATCTATTACTACTTTGAGAAGTGGTAAGTTAGTGGACAACCAAGTGGGTTGTGAGGAACTTGGAGGAGGAAAATGAGGTAATTTCTACCAACACATTACAAAGACCACCAATGGTGGACTTATAGGAACAATCAGCTGTGAATAATGAGGATCCTCAAGAAAAAAAAAACTCAAAAAGAAAGAGGCCCCATTGGCTAAGGCTACAAGTGAGGGAGCAACCCCACACTTGCCATTTCCTAAGGAACTGCAGGCACCTTTCCCTTTTGATAAAGGGCAAGGAAAAATTGAGGAAATGATGGAGACTTTCAAGCAAGTAAAGATCAATCTGCCTTTACTTGATGCCATTAAACAAGTCCCAGCCTATGCCAAGTTTTTAAAAGAACTATGCACCCATAAAAGACAATCCAGGATGCACATATCCAAGAAAGTCTTTTCAGCAGAGAAAGTGAAACAAATTTTGTCGATTGCAGCCCCAACCAAATTCCAAGACCCTAGCACCCCCACAATCCCTTGCATCATTGGGGATCACATCATTGACAGAGCCTTATTAGATCTAGGAGCCAGCGTAAATTTACTTCCATATTCCCTATATGAGAAGCTGGGCTTGGGAGAACTAAAGCCCACCCATGTGGTCCTACAATTGGATGACAGATCTAAAAGGAAACCTGTGGGGATAATTGAGGATGTTTTGGTTAGAGTTGACAAATTCTTCTATCCTACTGACTTTTTGGTATTAGACATGGAACCAAGCAAATGTGCTTCTTCCATACCTGTGATTCTAGGTAAGCCCTTTTTGGCCACAGCCAATGCCCACATACAATGCAGGTATGGGATCATGGAAGTGTCATTTGAAAACATGAAGGTTAAGCTGAACGTGTATAATACTGGTTATCAATCCTCTCCTGATGGGGCTTGTTTTTCCATTAATGCCCATAAGAAGGTGATGCATAATAATCCACATTGGTTGGTACAGGAAAATGCTTGGTTCACAGATGGAAAACTGCACCCAAGAAATGAACACTGGCTGAGGAAAAGATCTATGAAAGGTGCCAAGTTTGATGCGTCGGAGGAGACCATGGACCTTCCAGACCCTCCAGATTAACCCCTACAGTCAGTATGTACCATACTCTATTTTTGTTTGTAGGTGTTTACTTAGTTGTTATTTGATTCTTTTTATTTCTTTGCAATCATTAAAAGAAAATAATAAAACTGCCATGCTTAATACTAGACCATCATCCTCAGCTATCTTGAGGTAATGGGAGCTGTTCATAAGTGAATCTAATCATGGGGCACCACATCAACAGAGCCTGCTGAGAACTGAGACTGTGAATGCCCAGAAATACAGCTTTATTTGATTTTTAGAAGTCTTCAACAGGTCAAAGCTCACTTTTCGATAAGTCACTTAGTGATTTTAGTAGGATGTTAGATGGTTTCGATAGGTACTGAACCTCTCGATAGGTAAAACTAACTTTTCGATAGGAAAAAACAGAGATTTCGATAGGTTCTAGATACCAATCAGGAACCTATCGAAATGAAGATTTATCTGCCGTTTAAACTGATCGAAAGGATGGTTCCACCTATCGAGATCCTATCGAATCATACCGCTTTTAAAGTTATGTCTGCTATGCTTTCGACAGGACACACGAACCTATCGAAACCATCCAATTCATCCTATCGAAATCATATTTCACCTTTTACAGACCTGTCAATAGGTCATTTGTGCCTTATTCCATACTTTCTGTAAACCCTAGCTCTAGTCCCTCTTGCAGTCGCCTCCCTCTTGCTTCACTAATTCCTCATAGAACCTATAGCTGTTCAGTCTGCATTTTTGTCAGAACATTCAGCTTGCACATAGGAGCATTTTGCCCCTAATTTTGGAAAAATTGAAGCTGGTCAGTGCGATTTCAGTTAAACCCTAGGTATTTGGAGGTCAGTTGCCTTCCCCCCATCAATCTGTCGATCCTCTAATTTTTAAACCTCAAACTCCGCTTCAAGTTGGTAAAAGCTTAATTTTTGAAGAGTAAAATGGATGAGCAGGAGGAAACCCTCGCGAACATACGCCGGAGATCAACTTCTTCCACCCCCAAATCCTCCAAAAAGTCGAAGCCAGCTGACAAACCACCTGTCAAGAGGAAGCTCACTGAAATCTCACCCAAAAGACCCCTAAAGCTAAGAAATCCAAAGCAGTTGAGATTCAGGAACCTAGAGTAGAAGAAACCTCAGCAAGAGCTACCCCTCCAGTAGAACTGCCTGCGGGGTTAACTACCCCGAATGAGTTTGTAGAAAAATTGAGTCTTGTCCCTGAAACGGATTTTGATCTGGCATATTTTGCCAACATTGGGGAGTGCCAGGGGACATTGGAATAATTTTAAAAAGGTCTGCTACCCCTGCTTTCACTCTTGAAGGAAAATGTCTATCCCAGGTTAGTGAAATTGTGGCACCAGAACCTGACAAAGAAGGTGGTACCTGGAGCTGAGGATACATTGGAAATCTCGATTGATGATTGGCAGCTGACTATCGATTGCAGAGATATTGGGATGGCTTTGGGAGTCCCATATCAATTTGACTCCACCAGAGCTGAGGGAGCACCTACAGGGGCCACATTTCAGGAAATGGCTAAATAGCTTACTAATGGAATAGTGGGCTCTGGTGAATCCTTGATGAGAAGAGACCTCCATCCTACCCTCTGACTCATTGACACCATTCTGAGGAAAAATGTCTATGTATCTGGCCATTTGCAAGAGAGAAGGACCCCTTTAGTGGATGCACTATACTTTTGTTCAAAGGGGCAATTTGTGAATGCACCTAAGCTAATTTTTGAGATAATGGTGGATATCAATGACAAGGTGCGAAAGAGGCAAGCTTTTGCTAAAGGAGGTGGCCTACCTTTTTGCAGACTCATCACATGTCTGCTTAGGACTGGAAAATATAGGATTAAGCAATCTGAACCAATGGAGAAGCTCACCTTTAAATTGTATGGTAAGCGAGAATGGTCAACTAGCCTCACATTGATTAAGAAAGGCCAACCAGTTGGAAGGGAGGTGGCTGAGAAGACAATCACTTCCGTGGCAGCAGAGACTCTTGTAGAGACACCCTTAGCCACCCCCCACCCACCTTACCTGTCCCACTACCCACACCTCCACCCACCTTACCTGTCCCACTACCCACACCTCCACCCACTTTGCTTTTCCCATTTGTATCAGTCCCTCTTCAACCAGATCGTCCCCCATCCACCTCTAAACCTGTTTTACCTCCTCCCACCTCCCCGGTCCTCCACCCTGACATCCTGAAACCTCCCACATTATCCGAGCTTACCCCTACCATCCCTTCTCCACCCAGTACCCACCCCATTTCTACTTCTCGCCCATCTCCAACCCCTCTGCATCCATAGGGTGTGGACCTGTTCACCACTTCTAGGTTCACAGCCCTCATGACCTCAATTGTGGAGGATGTCGCTCATGAGTACACTCCACTTCCTGACTCCCCACACCCCACTCCTCCTCATTTCCACCATGCACCATCCTCTCCCTTCCAACATGTCCACGCACTAGCCCCTTCTACTCCCACCAGGCCTGACACCCTCACTCAAATCCTTTCCATCCTCCAATCCATTCAGTCCCAATTAACAATCAACACTGATACCCAGACCCTCATGAGCTCATGTCTCTAATCAATCCTATCCACCCTTATCCCATCCTCTTCCATCCCTCAACCCCCTCACCTATCCCCTCCTGTTTCACCTATACCCACTCCACACCACACAGCTGCTCAGCCTGAGGAAGTAGCCGCACCCTCTCTCCTCATACTTTCCTCACCACATGCCACTTTACCCTCTTCCCTAGATTTACTGGCCTCCCCAGCAGTTGAATCCCCTATACCCTTCGCCTCCCCCCCACTTGTTTTCCAAGATGCCTCCACCCAAACTGATCAATGGGAGGATCTTGTTCTTTCCACCCCCTCCTCTTCATCCACTACACCCTTATCCTTGGCTATTGTCCTTCGCCAATCCATTTACATACCCCCTTACCTCACCCTCTTGTGTGCAATGAGGGACAACCCTTACATCCACAGGGATGTCTTGAGAGGTATGGCTGCACTTTGGGCTTCCATTGAGGCCCCTTATAAAGAGAGGATTGCCAACATCGAATTGGAACACCGAATTCAACACCACGATATCTCTCAAGAATGGTCTAAAATCCTGACTCGTTATGAGTAAGCAAAACAAGTAACAGCGGCTGAGAGTCTCATTGCCAAATACGAGAAGAAGAATTCTGAGCTTCTCAAGAAAAAGTTAGCTAATGCTCAGGAGATTCTCAAGGCCACTAAAGAACTATCTGATGCCAACCTGCTCTATCGCCAAAGCAGTTGACATATCAGAAAAGGTTGCTTCCTTACCTCTCGACCATTCCAACCCACCCTCTTGCCACGCTCCTCCTCCAACACCTCCGCCTCGCAACCGCCTTTAAACTCAACCTCCTCCCACCCCCGTGGATGTGCACCTCCTCTAGAACCCCCACTCAGCCTCAAAACCCAAAAGGGCTCCCCAAGAAGAAAGGCACTTCCAAACGACCTGCCCCCTCTATTGCCCCTGCCACGAAAGGGAAGAGGCCTGTTGCCCAGTCTAAAACAACCTCTTCCACCAAGCCCCCTACCCAACCTGCTGTCCCTTACATCTTAATGATAAAGGAAGAACGAAGGAAGACTGCTGCAGCTCTTGGTTTGGACTCCATTGCCGTTTTTCCTTTCGATTCTGATTTCGATTCCGATTCTGTTGTTGCTGTCGACTCCAAAGGAAAATAGCCCGCTGCCCAGTCTGAGGAGGCACCAAAGAGATAGAAATCGAGGGCTAAATCTAAAGGCAAAGCTCCCTTATCCAAGGATGAGCTGAAAAACTTGGCTGACCTCTACGATTGGCCAGATGACACCTGCAAATAGCTATGGCATCTTGTTGTTTTAGTTTTTTTTTTTTCTCCTTTTCTCATGTATATATTTGGCATTATAATACATTTTGTCTTCATGTAGATTTTTTGTATCTCTTTTTCCCCCCTGTACCTCCCCCTAATTTCATGCTGCTCATAGTGGGGACACTGTTTAGTTTAGCTTTGGGGGTATGGCATGTATGTATGCCAATAAATTAGTTATTTCCAGTACAGCTAGGCTACAATGAAGTGCTTGGAATTAATTACAGTAACTTCTCACTTGAATTTTTGTAAAAAGACGATATTAAGAAAACAACTTGTTAAAACTGAAATGAGCTGTAGTTTTAACATTTTTCATGAGGCAAATGTCAAAAATTTGTGAAAAATAATTTTTGATGTGTAGTAAACCTGAAATGAGAGGAAATTGTGAAGACACACCCATGAAAATGAGATGGAAGGCCATACCAAGTGAGATTTGGACCTGAAAAAAAAATTTTCCTTGAAGAGTGCCTTGGCAATTTTTCTGCTTTGTGGACTAATTGGATCTAATTTTAATCATTAGAAGTTAGGCAAATCCAAATTGAAACAGCTTGACAGCACTCATGACATTGAGGACATGAAGTAAGGCCATCTCTTGGACAGTTTGAGCCTAAACATTTTCCCACCTTTGAACTGCCCTTGATACACAACACTTGAGCCTTAAAAATCCCAATTTTCCTTGATGAAAATCAGAAAATTTGAACCCAAAACCCTTTGACCTATTTCAGTTCACTCTCGGTCTGAGAAATCAGGAAGAGGAAGGAGAAGTGAGATTAGAGGAAGATGTTAAATCTGGTTGAAAGAAAGGAGAACACATTCTGTGGTGTTGTGGTATTCCATATATATATAAAAAAAAAAAAAAAAGAATGAGAAAGAGAAGTCATTTCATTGAAAGATTGAAATAAGGATTAGAAACTGATCACCTCAAATCTGAAAATTCAAGAAGTAAATGGAATTGTACTGAAATGAAGAAGGTTGAGCTGCAAATCACCTCCTTACCTTGTTGATTTCTCAATTTTGAATCCCATTTTACCCCTTAATTCTTTTACCAATTTCACCCCTATGCCACATTACAACCAAATAAAAAGACCTTACTAATTTGAAATGGATTGAGCTGTCATGTGGAGATGAGAATTTGTCTAATCTATGGTGAAAAGAGTTAGAAAATTTCAGAAATTAGAGCAATGCCTATGCTCATGCTTACAACCCTATTTGAGGACTGTAACTGCTCTTGAGTTGTGTGAAATTTTACACCCTTCATTGTTGTTGTGAGTTAACAGCCCTGGTAAGACTTGGGTCTGAAATCCAATTTGATGGGGGTAGTATCAACACATAATTTGCAAATAAAAGGTGAACTCTGCATCAATTTTCAGACACAATGCCTTGACATGAACAAATTGATGATGAAGGAATTACTGTAAAAATTCATATTTTAAGTTGGTGATTTTTTTGCTGAAAACCCTCTAGAACTGAAAAGACATGATGAGAATTTATTATAGTTTACTGAAACTCTGTTTAGCAGGATGTACTACTATTAACTAACCTTATTGGGGAAGTTTGTGGGTACCTTCACTGAAAACCCTCAGGAGACTTCACTCCTCCACTAGGGATCGCCTAGGGGTTTAAAAGGCTTGGTGCATATGCTAAATGCATCCGTGCTCCCTACGAAAGTGCCATTTTATTTTTTTCTTTGAATTCTCCTTCGCTCAGGGACTAGCAAAGCTTAGGTTTGGGGGTGTGTTAAGTGGTGAAAAATGCCACTTTTCACCCTATAACCTGACCATTGATAGACTTGTGAGCACACTAATAAGCTCTTGTCAAGTGCATTTTGTAAACAACAATAAAAGAAGGTACTAATGCAGAAAACCACTCAAGAATACCCAAAAAGGAGCTATCTCTCAGCACAGGACAAACCTAGCAATAACACATCAGAGGGTAGCACATCACTGGACCCTTGGAGCGCGTGGCTATAGCAGGGTAAGGAGAAGGAAGTGAAAACAGGCTGAGAACGTCCTATCGATTAGTCACCTGAAGGCGTCGATAGGAGCTGAAAGCAAAGAAAAGAAGAATTCTTGCAGTTGAAGAGGTCTTCGATAGGATCTGAAGGAAGAAGGATGAATTTGTGTGGATTAAGGAGTTCGATAGGATCTTAGAACCTATCGAGCAGCTGAAAAGGAAGAAGAAACCATCCTATCGAAACCTGCCTGAAGAGTCAAAGGAATCTATCGAATGGTTTATTGAACCTATTGAGATGAGAATGCTGGAATAGAACCTATCGAAGGGTGATTGAACCTTTCGATAAGACTGAAAGCAAACCTATCAAAATGGAGGAATGAAGAGCAGAACCTGTCGAAATGGTTTTCCAACCTGTCGAAGAGCTTTTCCAACCTGTTGAATACTCCAAACCAAGGACTGAGAAGGCTGGAACTCCAAGCGAAGATTCATCCTATCGAAACCTATCAAACGGATCTGAGAACCTAGTGAAAGGACCAAAATACTTGATTTCAACTTGTCGAAAGCTTCCTGAACCTGTCGAAATCATGTGCAGAACTTCTCAGAAATTCAACTGAGCACACGTACTTCAGTGACCAGGTACACGTAATCCGAGGCACTTGGTGACCGACATGATGGTTTCAAAAGATGCCCTAGAAATCCCTAACCGACCCACGTGCTTTAACAGAACTCTAACGAACTCTGACGACCTTCTAGAAGGGATTTTTAGCTAGAAAAATAGAGGAGAAAGCTATATATAGAGATCCCCAATTGCCATTGGGGGGGGATCAAGATCTAAGCCAAAATTCTAGAGATTAGTGCCTACAGAGCAATTCCATTTCCCTCCTTTAGCCCAACCATGGTTGGCTAAATCCCTTGGAGTAGCAAGGACCGAAGTTAGATCTGTAATTGGGTGAGGTTAAGAGTGCTATTATAGGTTCCTAGTTGCACAGACTACAGATCTGAGAGTATTTCTATTGTAAAGTGACCTTGTTTGCAATGATAATGCTGGTTTTAATGCTTTAATTAGATTTAAATTTCATTTGGTTCCATTTGGTGATCGATCGGATTTATGTAGAGGAGTTGTAGATCAGCTCACCCACTTAACTGGTAGACCTCTTGGATACCATCTGATCTCTCTGGATCTGATGTTCCTCTGATTCCTTGAGTCTGTGACCTGGGAATTGCAGCATCTGTAGTGGTTTTAATTGTTTTAATTGAGGTTCTGGCTTTGTAGGAGATCTCTAGGATGGTCTGTGACCATTAAAGTGGACAGATCATACCCTTAAGGTAAATCTAAGCTCAGGCCTCAATTGGATTCATCTGCTGCAATCCATGGATTCGATAAAGCCTATAGGATGGTCTGTGACCATTAAAGTGGATAGATCATAGCCTTAAGACCAGGTGGATCCTGTGATTTGGAGTGGAATTTATACCCTGCAGCTATGCTTATAGCCAGCGAGGGAATTGTGTGCTCTGAACCTCTGTAGCATAATTAATTGAATCTGATTTAAGTGAAAACCAACCTCTAAGCTACTCTTCTCCATTTTCTGTATTTTTACTCTCTTCCCCTGCAAGATCTAAGCTCCCAAACTCGATCCAAGATAGCTTAAGTTTAAATTGTAACTTAGTTTAAGTGACAACTCATTCCAAACCTCTCCCCTATCTTTTAACTAACTTAGTAATAGCTAGGGTGCCAGATCTGACACAGATATGGAGATTTGTCGTATTTCTAAACAACCTCCCTGTGGACATTCCCTTACTCACCATTCTTTTAAAGCTTGCTACAACAGATCCTGAATACTTGCAGGTTTGTATGAGTGTGTCTGCCTAGTTTTATTGTTAATTTTAGACCCTCATTTGTGGGAAGGTAAACACACCAACATACATCACTTTGGATTGTTGTCCCTCATGGCATACAACAGGGTGAGGTAAGGGGGATTGTACATGTTTTGTCTAAGGACAATGGGCAAGGATAGGGGTGTAGTGGATGAAGAGGAGGGGGTGGAGAGAACTAGATCCTCCCATGGATCAATTTGGGTGGAGGCATCTCTGGCAATAGGTGGAGAGAGAGTGGGGGAGTAGGTGATGGGTGGTTCAGGCACTGCCGAAGGAATTATAGGTGGTGATGATGGGAGAACAGATGAAGGTGTTGGGAGAGATGGGACAGCTACCTCCTCAGAGTGGGCAGCAGCCCAAGGTGGGGAAGCTATGGGTATGTCAATAGGTGAAAGAGGGGAGGTGGGAGGGGGTTGAGGTGCTGGGGAGGATGGTGTAAGGGTGGACTGAATTGATTGGAGGCAGGTGCTCATGAGGGTTTGGTTGCCAATGTTTGTTATCAATTGAGATTGAATGGACTGTAGGAGTGAGAGAATTTATGTGAACGTGTCAGGCCTGGTGGGGGTAGACGGGATAGGTGTTGGAATGGGATGGAAAGGAGACGAGGGCGCATGGTTAAACTAGGGAGGAGTAGGGCGTGGGGAGTCAGGAAGTGGAGTGTACTCATGAGCAACATCCTCCACAATTGAAGTCATGAGGGCAGTGAACCCAGTAGTGGTGAACGGGTCCACACCTTGTGTATGCAGAGGGGGCTATGGAGGGGGGAAATCAGAAAGGGGTTGGGTAATGGGTGGAGAAGAAATGGTAGGGGTAGGCTTGGGGAATGTGGGAGGTTCAAGGACTTCAGGTTGGAAAAACTTAGTTGGAAGAGGGACTGATACAGAAGGAACAAGCAACGTGGGTGGAGGTGTGGGTAATGGGACAGGTATGGTAGGTGGAGGTATGGCAGGAATATCTGCTACCATGGTAGTGGGTGCCTCTCAGGCTCCTCCATTCCAACTGGCTTACTCTTCTTAATCAAAGTGAGGCTGGTGGACCATTCCTGCTTTCCATACACTTTGATGGTCAGCTTCTCCATTGGCTCATTTCTCTTGATCACATACTTTCCAGTCTTGAGCAGACATGTGATGAGTCTGCAGAAAGGCAGACCTCCTCCCTTAGCAAAAGCTTGTCTCTTCAGCACCTTTTCATTGATGTCTACCATTGTTTCAAAAATCAGCTTAGGTGCATTCACAAATTGCCCCTTTTAACATTAATACAAGGCATCCACTAATGGGGCCCTTCTCTCTTGCAAATGGCCAGTGACAGAGACATTTTTCCTCAAGATGGTGTCAATGAGTCTTAGGGTGGGATGGAGGTCTCTTCTCATCAGGGATTCACCAGAGCCCACTATTTCGTTAGTAAGCTGTTTAGCCATTTCCCTAAATGTAGCCCCTATAGGTGCTCCCTCAGCTCTGGTGGAGTCAAATTGAAATGGGACTCACAAAACCATCCCAATGTCTCTGCAATCGACAATCAGCTGCCAATCATCAATCAAGATTTCTAATACATCCTCAGCCCTAGGCACCACCTTCTTTGTCAGGTTCTGGTACAATAATTTCACCAAGCCGGGGTAAACATTTTCCTTTAAGGGTGAAAGCAGGGTAATAAACCTTCTTTCTTCAAATATTCCAGTGTCCCCTAGCACTCCCCAATGTTGGCAAAATATGCCAGATCAAAATTTGTCTCAGGGACAAGACTCAGATTCTGTACAAACTCATTGGGGGTAGTTAACCCAGCTGGAAGCTCCACTGTAGGAGCAGCTCTCTCTAAGGGTGCTTCCGCCACAGGCTCCTGAATTTCTACTGCTTTGGCTTTCTTGGCTTTAAGGGGCCTTCTTGGGTGCCTCTTCAGAGAGCGTCCTCTTAACAGGTGGTTTGGAAACTGGCTTCGATTTCTTGGAAGATTTGGGAGTAGAAGCAGCTGGTCTTCGGAGTAGGTTTGCTAGGGTTTCCTCAAGCTCAACCATTTACTCTCAGGGATTGTTCACTCACCAACTTGTAATGGAATTCAGAGGTTAACGCTTAGAACAACAACAGATTGGTGGTGGGACGACAACTTATCCCAAAATTTCTAGGGTTTAACAGATGTCGCAATACACAGCTCCAATTTCTCCAAAATCAGATGCACAATTCTCCTCTACACAAGCTCAATGCACGTGCAAAAAAGGTAGACTGAATAGCTGAAGGTTTTGCGAGGATTTAGTAGAGAAGGAGGGAGGCAAAAAAAAGAGAGGAAGAGAGCTAGGGTTTTACAGAGGGTAGGGAGTGAGGCACAAATGACCTATAGACAGGTATATAAGGGGTGAAATATGATTTCGATAGGATGCATTGGATGGTTTCGATAGGTTTAGTGTCTTGTCGAAATCTAAGCTGACAAAGCTTTCAAAAGGGATGATTCGATAGGTGGAACCATCCTTCCAACAGGCCTCAGTACCTATCGAAACCATCAAATATCCTATCGAAATCACCATGTGACCTAATGAAAAGTGAACTTGACCTATGGAAGGCCCCCAAAAACCAAATAAGGCTGCATTTTTGGGTACTCTCAGTTTTGGCACTCAGCCGGCTCTTCTGCTGTGCTGCTCTACAATTTGTTTCCCTTTTGGCCAAGCTCCCATTATCTCAGGACAGCTGGTAATATTGAAATGAGGGCCTAATATTTAGCATGGCAATTTTTTTTATTTTTTATTTTCAATTAACAACAAAGTAAACACCTAAAACAAAAGTAAAGTATGGTACATATGATACATACTGACTTCAGGGGCTAATCTGAAAGGTCTGGACGGTCCATAGTCTCCTCAGGCTCATCAAACTTGGCATCTTTCGTGGCTCTTTTCTGCAGCAAATGTCCATTCCCTGGGTGCTGTTTTGTCTTTGTGAACCACACATTGCCCTGCATCAGCGGATGTAGAATTTCATGCACAACCTCCTCTAGTATATCAATGGAAAAATAGGTCTCATCTAGAGGAGGTTGATGAGCTGTGTTGTACACATTCAGCGTTACTTTCATGTTGCCAAAGGAGACTTCCATGACTCCTAACCTGCATTGTATACAAGCATTAGCAATAGCCAAAAAGGGCCTGCCTAAAATCACAGGTATAGAAGAAACACATTTGCTTGGCTCTATGTCTAGCACGACAAAGTCAGCAGGGTAAAAGAATTTGTCAACTCCCACCAGGACATCTTCAATGACCCCCATAGGCTTCCTTCGGTCATCGCCACATGTGGGCTTCAACTTTCCTAAGCCCAGCTTCTCATATACTGTGTATGGCAGTAAATTCACACTGGCTCCCAGATCTAATAAGGCTATCTCAATTTTATGATCCCCAATGATGCAGGGGATAATGGGTATTCCAGGGTCTTGAAGTTTTGTGAGAATAGCAATAGACAAGATTTGCTTTACTTTTTCTGCTGAGAAGACTTTTTTGGATAAATGTATCCTAGACTGTCTTTTATGGGTGCATAATTCCTTCAGAAACTTGGCATAGGCTAGAACTTGTTTAAGCGCATCAAGTAAAGGCAGGTTGATCTTTACTTACTTAAAAGTTTCCATCATTTCCATTATTTTAGCTTGCCCTTTATCGAAAGGGGAAGGTGCTTTCAATGCCTTGGGAAATGGAAAATGTGGGATTGCTCCCTCATTTGCAGCCTTAGTCAATTAGTCAACTTTCTTTTTGATTTTTTATGTTTTCTTGAGGATCATCATTATCCTCTTCATTCTCATATAGTTGCTCCTTCATGTCCACCACTGGTGGCTCTTGTTGTGTCCTTTCAAAAACCACCTCTTTGCTATTTTCAAAATTTCTCGAAGTCTCACAGCCAACTTGGTTATCAACCAACCTTCCACTTCCTAATGTAGTAATGGATTTGGCTTCCTCATAGGTGGAGGAAACTTCACCCACTACATATTGTCTCCTTGGGTTATCCAGTGGTTGGCTAGGCAGCCTCCCTTCCTCTCTCTTAGTCAATGCATTAGACAGCTGAGGGGCAGGTTGAGTTAAGGGACTCAAATTCTGCAATGAGGCCAGAACTTGTTCCTCGAAAGAAAGTGCTCTCACAGCTGGAGGGGGTGCAGGTTGCTGCACAGGCTGGGCCATGGGCTACTGGTAATGAGGTTTGGGAACATAATTTTGGTGGTAGGTTTGAGCATTTCTGTAAGGCATGGACTGCTATTGCTGCTGGTTTGGGTATGCATCTTGTCTCCACCTCAAGTTGGGGTGGTTCCTCCATTGATACCCAGCAGCAGGTTATTGCCCATAGGATTGAGTGGCAGCCTCATGTTTTGTAACAAAATCTGGAAACTAGATAGCTGATGGGCATTCTTCAAGGGAGTGAGTAGGGGATTAGCATATAGGACATGCCTCTTCCACCCTAGCAGCCATGGGTGGCTGTATTGCTCCCATGAGCTTATCAAATTTCCGTGTCAGACTATCCACTTTCCTCTTCACATCACTTTGCACATTTACCTCAAACATCTTCCCTCTGGTGGTATTCTCTTTCACCAATCTAGGAGGATTTAGGTCCCTAGACAAAGTCTCCCTCTGCATGGAGTTCTCACTAATGATATCAAACAACTTCCAGGCCTCAGTAGTTTTATGGAGGTAGGTGCCACCACAAGAAGCATCTATCATGTCTCTGCTTTTAGAATCAATCCATTGATAAAAACTTTGGACAAGTTGCCATTCAGGGATTTGATGGTAGGGGCACTTCTTTAGGAGTTACTTGAATCTCTCTCAAGCTTGGTGAAAATCCTCAGTTGGATCTTGGGTAAATGAAATGATGCCCTTCCTCAACTGGCTTGTTTTGGACATGGGGAAGAATTTGGCCAAGAACTGACATTGAAGATCACTCTAAGACAAAATGCTGTTGGGTGGAAGCATTGACAGCCAGGTCCTCGCTCTATTCTTTAATGAAAAAGGAAAGAGACTCATCCTGGTTGCCTCCTCCTCCAAACCTGTGATGTTGAAAGTTGTGTAGAGTCCTAAGAATTTATCAATGTGTTTATAAGGATCCTCTTTGGTTAGGCCATAGAATGAGGGTAACATCTAGATTATGGAAGACTTTATTTCATAATTTCCTTGCGCAGCTAGGAACTGAATGAATAAGGGGGAATTGTAAACCGCTGGTGCATTAAATTTCTTGAGAGTTCTAGGCTGCTGTTGCTCACCCATTTCTGGAAATTCAGCTACAACAGATGTGAGTGGAGTTTGTCTAGATCTGAGAAGCCTTTCAACCTCTGGATTTAAAGGGACAATCTAAGGTTGGAGAGTTCTTCTCCCAAACATACACCACTCAAGATCTAATGCAGAGCAATTCTTCAAACACAACAAACAGGACATAAACAAATAACTACTGAATCTAAAAATCAGCAGATCTGACAAATGAAGGGGAGTGAGGGATGCAAACTCAAGAGCAGCCTCCAGCACAATGCTCCTCTTTCGTAGAAGCTTCAGATCTGGTGAAATACAAATAGAGTACTGGAAAACAACAAAACTTACAAATAGAGTTAGTAAAAAAAATCAAACAACTACTGCAGATCTATGGTCTAAACTAAATCAAACTTAGATCTACCAATTTCAAAAACATCTCCCCGGCAGTGGTGCCAAAAACTTGTTGTGGAATTTCTATGTGCTGATTATTGAATAAATCAAAGTAAAATAGAGGATGGATTCAGCACATCTAAAATATCTTAGGCCTGTAAGATACAGGGTCCTTTGTAGCAAGTTTTAATAAGGGAATGTCCACAGGGAGATGAGTTTAAAATATGATAAATCTCCAGATCTATGAGAGATCTGGCACCCTAATTAACGCTAAGGAAGCTAAAAAAAAGGGGAGAGGTTAAACAGGGTTGTCACTTGAATTAAACTAAACTTCTTGAGATATGAACTACTGAGATCGAATCTAGAGATCTATATGATGCAAATGGAAGGGGTTAAAAGTAGAAAATGGAGAAGAGCAGCTTGGAGATTGGTCTCACTGCGATCAGGTTGAGCTGATCATATTACAGGGGTTCAAAGCACACAAATCCCTTAGCTGGCTACAAGCACAATTGCCGGTTAGAAGATTCCACTCTAAACCAAAGGATTTAACTGATCTTAAGGCTATGATCTGTCCACTTTAATGGTCACAGATCATCCTAGGGAATTCCTCTAAACCAAAGGTTTCAACCAGAGCATTAAAACCACTACAGATGCTATAATTTATAGGTCACAGACGTAAGAAATTACAGGGATATCAGATCTAGGGAGATCAGATGGTATCCAAGAGGTCTATCAGTTAAGTGGGTGAGCTGATCAACAGACTCCTCTACACAAATCTAATCGAGCATCAAATGAAACCAAAGGAATTATAGATCTAATTAAATCAATAAAAACAACATTTACATTGTAATAAAACTTGCTCTACAATGGAATGCTCTCAGATCTGTAGTCTATGTAGCAATTAACCCACAATAACACTCTCAACCTTACCCAATTACAGATCTAACCTCTCTCTTCGTTGCTCCTAGGGAATTAGCCAACCATAGTTGGGCTAATAGAATTTCGCTGCAAGCTTTGATCTCCAGAATTTGATCCAAATCTCGATCCCCCCCAATTGCAATTGGGGATCTCCATATATAGCTTTCCCTCTTATTTTTCCCACCAATCTTCCCTTCTAGAAGGTCCTTAGAGTTTGTTAGAGTTCTGTTAGAGCACATGGATTAGTTAGGATTTCCTAGGGCATCTTTTGGATCGTCGTGTCGGTCACCAATGTGCCTCGATTTATGTGTAGCAGGTCACCAAGTTACAGCGTGGGAATCGTCGATTTTTTGAGAAGTTCTTCACACGATTTCGATAGGTTGAGGAATCTTTTGACAGGTTCAAATGGAGCTTTTTGGTCCTTTCGTAAGGTTCTCAGATCTCTTCGACAGGTTCTGATAGGATGAGCCTTCTCTTAGAGCTTCAACATTCTCGCTCTCTGCCTGGAGCATTCGACAGGTTGGGGAAGCTTTTCGATAGGTTGAAGGACCCTTTCGCTAGGTTTCGCTCTCGCGTCTCTATCTCGTTAAGTTTAGGAAACCATTTGATAGGTTCAGGAAACCATTCGATAGGGTCCTCTTACACCTTAGGCAGGCTTTCGATAGGATGAGTTCTCCTTTCTTTCAGCTGCTCGATAGGTTCTTAGATCCTATTGTTAAGTGGTGAAAAATGCCACTTTTCACCCTTTAACCCGACCATTGACAGACCTGTGAGCACACTAATAAGCCTATGTTGAGTGCCTTTTATAGATAGCAGTGAAAGTTGGTAATAATATAGAAAACCACTTAAGAATGCCCACAAAGAAGCCATCTCTCAGCACTATGCAAACCCAGCAACAACACATCAGAGGGCAGCACATCACTGAGCCCTTGGAATGCGTGGCTGCAGCAGAACAAAGGAAGGGGAGTGAAGACAGGACTTAAAACAACCTATCGAAAGGGCAACTGGAAGACTTTGATAGGAGCTGAAGGATAAAAGAGAAGAATTCGTGCAGTTGGAGAAGGGCTCGATAGGATCTGAAGGCAGAAAGAGGAAGCCATGTGCTGAAGTGAGGGATTCGATAGGATCCCTGAACCTATTGAGCAGATGAATGAAAGAGAAAGCTCATCCTATCGAAAGCTTACCTGAGGAGAAAAAGAGAACCTGTTGAAGGCTTCCTGAACCTATCGAAATGAAGATGCTGGAATTGAACTTATCGAAGGATGCTTAAGCCTTTCGATAGGAATGAGAGCCAACCTATCGGGATGACGGCATGCAGAGCTAAACCTGTCAAAAAGGACCTCTGGACCTATTAAACTACTCAACCATCCTATTAAATACTTTAGATAATGGGCTGAGGACCCTGAAGCTTTAAAGAGAAAACTCATCCTATCGGTACCTATCGAAGAGACCAGGGAACCTATCAAAAGGGATTACATGCTTACTTTTAACCTGTCGGAAGCTTCTCCAACCTATTGAAATCATGTGCTGAACTCCTCAAAAACTATGCTATGTACACGCTGAGACTTGGTAACCTGCTGCACGCAAACCGAAGCACTTTGGTGATCGGCACGAGGTTCTAGAAGATGCCCTAGAGAGCCCTAACTGACACACGTGCTTTAACAAAACTCTAACAAACTCTGATGACCTTCTAGAAGGGATTTTTGGCGAGAAAAATAGAGGAGAAAGTTATATATAGAGATCCCCAATTGCCATTGGGGAGGATCAAAATTCTGAACAATTTCTTAAAGATCAGAGCTTGCAGCGAGATTCTATTTTCCTTCCTTTAGCCCAACCATGGTTGGCTAATTCCCTAGGAGCAGCAAGGAGTGAGTTAGATCTGTGATTGGGTAAGGTTAAGAGTGTTGCTGGGGTTAATTTGCCTGAGACTCATGATCCGAGCATTTCATTGTAGAGTGAGTTTGATTGCAATGTAAATATTATTTTCAATATTTTAATTAGATCTAAAGCTCTTTTGATTCATTTTGGTGCTCGATCGGATTTGTGTAGAGGAGTTGCTTGATTAGCTCACCCACTTAACTGGTAGACCTCTTGGATATCATCTGAATTCCCTGGATCTAATATCCCTATAATTTCCTGTGTCTGTAACCTAGAAATTGTAGCATCTGTAGTGGTTTTAATTATTCTAATTGAGGCTCTGGCTTTATAGGAGATCTCTAGGATGGTCTGTGACCATTAAAGTGAACAGATCATAACCTTAAGGTAAATCTAAGCTCAGGCCTCAATTGGATTCATCTGCTGCAATCCATGGATTAAATAAAGTCTATAGGATGGTCTGTGACCATTAAAGTGGATAGATCATAACCTTAAGACCAGGTGGATCCTGTGATTTGGAGTGGAATTTATATCCTGCAGCTGTGTTTATGGCCAGCTGAGGGACTTGTGTGCTTTTAAACCCCTATAATATGCTTAGCTCAACCTGATTGCAGTGAAAACAACCTCCAAGCTGTTCTTCTCCATTTTCTGAGTTTTTAAATCCTCCATCTGCAAGATCTGAGGCTCCAGATTCGATCTAAGACAATCTGCATTTTAATTGTAGTTTAGATTAAGTGAAAATTCAATCTAATCTCTCCCTTGTCTTTTAGCTAGACCAACATTAGTTAGGGTGCCAGATCTCTTACCGATCTGGAGATCTACCTAATTCCAAACCACCTCTCTGTGGACTTCCCCTTACTTTTAAAACTTGCTACAAAGGATCCTGTACCTTGCAGGCCTAGGATTTCCTAGCTGTGTTAAACCCACCTCTCGATAGGATGTTTTCATCCTATTTTCACTTCCTTCGCCTTACCCTACTGTAGCCACGCGCCCCAAGGGCCCAATGGTGTGCAACCCTCTTGTGTGCCGTTGCTGGGTCTGCATTGTGCTGAGAGATGGACTTCTTTGTGTGGCATTCTTGAGTGGTTTTCTGCATTCTTCCTATCTTTTATTGCTATCTATAAAATAGGCTCAACAAAGGTTTATTAATGGGCTCATAGGTCCATCAAAGGTTAGGTTAAGGGGTGAAAACTGACATTTTCCACTACTTAACAATTTACGATGGGTTATTAATGGTCCTCCTCTCCAATCGTGTGCAGTGATGGCTCATTTCGTTTCTGGTGTTAGTGCTGGTCGGTTTGGTGCCGTGATGGGACAGTGGCAGTTTGTTTCTTCTTTGGTAGATCTTAGGTTATATGATGGGGTGAGTAAAGTGATTGTGTCACAACGAGGCTATGGAAAGTGATTCGATCGTGGTGGCTTGTTTTTGTTGCGTGGTATGTTACTTCAGATGTTGTTGTGATTTTTTTTTATCTTCACCGCAATGGGACTTTTATTGTTTATTATTGTTGTTAGCGGTCTGATGGGCTGACTTTCATTGTAATTATTGATTATGACAGGGTATCAGGAGATGCCCTAAATTTTTGGTTCGTGTTATCGCGATGGGACTTATGGGTTTGATTGGTTTGGGGTTCAGGGGTCGAGGTTGTCGATTGTGTGTGAATTTTGTGGCGATGGGGAATTTTTTTGTGTGATGGGATTTTGGTAGTACTTTCTCTAGTCAGTATGTGGGGTCACGCGATGGGACAAAGGGGGAGACCAGGTGGGATAGAGGGTTTTATTTTATTTGGTTATGCAAAATCACACAACCACCCACATCATTCACATCGGTTGACTTCGCTGGCTCTAGGACCATCATGCTTCTTGATGGAATTTTTCCACACAAACTCAAAGCCTTCTTGTTGGTGTTTATGCATTGTCAGGATTGTTTCTCGGGTTGTCCTCTTGGTGTCTCTCAAGTATCGCGGTGGGGACAATTCACTTTTCGACCACTGCGGGACGGGTAGTCTGTGGGTGTGTGATGGGATTTTTTGTTATTTCTATTTTTCCCATTTATTTTTGTTCCTGGGGCTTTGATGGGCCTTTTTTGTTGTTTTGCTATTAGAATGGGCCCAGTGGTGGTCATTAGGGAGTGATTTTTGAATATTTAAGTTGCGATGGGATTATGGGGGGTATGATTCTGAATCTGAGTTGCGTTTGTCGCAACAGGACATGTCGTCATGTATACTTGTGAGTGGGTGATGGGGATGCTGGTATGAGAGGCTACGCAATGAGACAAGGGTATCTGAAGGAGGAGAATTTTCAAGAGGACCTCGCTAGTTGTTCTGGACATATGTGCATGTCTAGAGGTTGATGTGTGTGTATGGGCAAGAGCTTTCAGTTTTTGGGATGCGTAAAGGTGTGGGTCCCATGCCATTCAGTTTTGTAACTCCACAGTTTTGGTTTGGGTATATTTTTGGGAAATTATGTGCGGTCGAGAGGGCGTGTAATTTAGTTATGTGTAGGCGCAGGGGTATGTTATTGTGGGGTCAGTGGGTTAATTACGTGCATAGATTATGGCGTACAAACCGATTACATGTGGATTCTAGAGCACGCAGTTGAAGCATTGGCGGGTCATAAGGATGGAGTGCATGGGTGACTTTTCAAATTACGTGCTAAGCCGTAAGCGTGTGATTCTAAATGTGCATAGCTTAATTAGCGCGGGATTTGTTCATCGTTGATTTGCTGTGGTGGAAGCTTAATTGCACGCATCCCGCCCAACGCTTAGTTCGGAGTACGCATTGTTGAATTGGCGCTCAATTGGATTGCGCACAGGTTTCCGTGTGCTTAATTCGGTGAGCATTTATATATGCCCGAGCTTTCTTTGTTTTTCTTCATTTTATTCCATTCTTTTCTCTATTCGAGTTCAAGGTATCTCAATTTTTTGTGAATTCGTGATATCGTGTGATCCGACCATCCAATTGCGATGCCGTTTCTTCTGATCTTTGTTGTTTCGCGCGTTCTTCGTCTTGAGGCAATTCCTAATGGCATGATTGGAGATGTCGCTGTGGCTTGGGGGTGTTGGGATTGAGGTGTGGTATACATCCGTCCCGATTATTAGGAGGTGAAGATGGCAGGAGAGAAGTCTTACAAATGTATGGAAAGGGAGTTACCCAACCTCCTCCCTATTTTCTATTGCTTCTGATTGGACCTCCCGTGCATCGCGTTTTAGGCTTGCAGGTTAGGTTTTAGGCTTTCGCTTTGGGTTGTATGTTCAGGAGGTATGCCTCCGGTGACACCTATACAAACTTTTTGAATAAAATTTTGTGTTTATTGTATTCTTTTGTTCGGTTTTACTTGTCTATGTTATAATTATTTATCTTTTGGTGGTTAGCATTAGAGGGTGAATAAGTAGTGTTAGAATACTGCGGGGGAATAGATTTATTTTTCGACATATTGCGTGTATCTTCGTTGGCTTTTATTTTGGATGTTTATTTTCGAGGTCCCATGGTGGAAAAGAAAAAACTAAACTAAAATTAAAAAAAAAATACCCCAGTTTGGGGTATCAGTCTCTTGACCTGATTAATGCTGCCAAGGTGCTAGCGCTTAAAAAAAATGCCCCAGTTTCAAGTGACGGTGGGACTTTTATCGACCTCACATATATCCTAGAGTGTATTTTGTGATGATCCCATGTTGGGAAGTAGCTTGATTATTTCGGCTACATGCCGAGCTTTATTTCGATTCATTGTCCGAAAAGAAAATTAAGGGTGAAGAGGAGATAAGGTTTATTGATTTGAGGGTAGCTTCTTATTCAACAACTTTTGGAAATAGTAGTCAACTACTTTCTTCTTGGGAGTGTAGTGCGGTGCCATAATCGAGCTCTCCGTCATGTTCCAACACCATCAAATCATCAAATTCTATAATTAGTAGAAGTTTTGTCTTCCTCCCACCACCGTACGATGACGTTTAGAAGTGTGAAGATGTCAGGGATGCTCTCGTGTCTTGCTTATACTTCCCTAATAAGATTATCAGGAATGTTCTCAAAATTTGCTTATGCTTCCCTGGGCTTATTGACTTGTTCATTCGTCGCATGCTTTCGCTTGGTTGCACTTCTTTTTTATGTATTTTTTTTAAACAACCTGCTAACGCAAGAATTATGAGGTTTGATGGAACTTTGTATTTTCATATTTCTTCTCTAACATCAACTCCAATGGCTGGAAAAGGTGTATGAGAATCCATAGTTTTTTATATTTCAAAAAGGTTTTATGATCCACTGATCCTTTCGATCAACTGGCCCTAATAGGAGGGTGGTCAATGAGTCAAATGATTTCCAAAATAGTTTAAAAAATAATGACCTACGACCAGTGAATGCCTTGTGATGATTACGAGGATGGTAAGTATAAGTATGTATATTTAGGCTGCGAGACATGATGATCGAGTTATGGGTAGCATTATAGGGTTTAGGAAGTCCTTCCCCTGTAGTTTTTTCCTGAGCATATTTCTAGAATAATGTAAGTACTTCCCTTGTGGGTTTTCATTTCCTCCAGGTGAGGTGGTTGTGTAGGCATTGTTCCTTAGCACTAGTTCCTCGACTTCGAGTTCTCGGTCGAGTATGAGTTTGAAGGATTTGGGGCATAAAAGAGTATTTTCTTTTCGAGTATTGATATTTTTGGGCATTTATACTTTTAGTTTTTGTGACTTTTTTTTTTTTTTTTTTGTATTTTTGTTTTATTGTTATTATTTTTGTGTTATGGTACAGCATCAGTTTCTTGAGTGGAGACTGACTCAAAATGTCGGACGGAGTAACTGTTGGATAATATGCTTCGAGGTCCTTGATCCCTTTCGATTTGATTGATTTGGGATGAGAGAGATGTTATGTTTAGGTTTGTGTTTTGAATGATATGAAATTTGTTGAAATGCGTGTGATGTCGTTTTACTTCTTTTGATAAATCTTTTATGGTCGGGGCCTCCTTGTCGGGAGGGACCTTCTTTAGCCTCTCAGTGGATTGTAATGTCTCGAAAATTTTGACCTTTAAACAGTACATCTTGTTGTGCGTGCCCGACTGGTCGTGCACCTGACAAGATAAAATATTAAAATATTAATATGAGTTAAGTTGACTTAGGTTTTAATGAAAAAGAAAAGATTAGAATGTGTGTGAACCATAGACGAGGTAGCGTGTACCGAAGTTCAGTGTATGTGCTTAACACCCAAACTTATTTATAGCTTTGAAGGATATAAGTTAAATGATAAGAGAATTAAATTCTCTTACCATGGCTGTTGAGAGAGTAAATGAGAAGAGAGAGAGAAGGGAGTGCTTTGAATTCGTGAGTGTGCATGCAAGGGTTGAACCTACGTGCAGAATTACGAATTCAAGAACGGAGGGAATTCCCAAAATTTAAAGCCTTGAAACTCTAGCTTGAGTTGAGCCCGTGGATCGAGAGATCAATCGAAACAAAGGTAAGAACTATGATTCTATTTATGAAGTTGTTGGGAATTAGTTTTAATTAGCATATGACTGAGAAATTAGAAGAATGGAGATTAAGTTTTAAAGAAAGTGGGTTTAAGAAGTTAAAACCCGAGAATGGAAAGAATCTGACAAAATCGATCGATCGAAATAAGAGATTGATCGATTGATTTTGTCCTGTATGAAGAACAAGAGTTTCTAGAGAAACCGATCTATCGAAATATAGTTCGATCGATCTATTTATAAATCGACCGATCAATATGCACACTAATTGATCGTATTATGACAAACAGTGAGTGTGTAATATGGGTTCTGGAGGAATCGACTGATCGAAATTGTAATAACCCAACTTTTCATCAATGATAAATCGATGACTCTTGAGAAAGAGCGTAACTGCTTTTGTTCAGGATTATCAAGCATTTGTACCTCACGTAAATTTTTGAGGATAAAAATTCTTTAAGGTGGGAAGTATGTAACAACCCGGAATTTTCTAACGTTGAATAGTTGACCTTCGACGATGACACAACTGCCTTGACCGATTTGGCGTTGGTCAAGAGGTCGATGACTATGGCAGGGCCTCTGGCCCATACACCTTTTTTGGGCAAACACACTAGATAATCCAAGTTCGAAGATCTGATCCTTGACTCGAACACTAAATCAAAAATTGAACCCTAGTGAGAAGTGTGTGTTGCACATGACTCAAACCCTGAGATCTTTGAAACCCCATATGTCATGCACCGTGTGTCATACGTTGCAAGTAGTTCATTTAGTTCAGATATACATCTAATAGACACTTATGCTGCGTTCTTGTGCATCGATTTGTTTTCGGCATCGGGTGTGCCATGCACCGAGTTTTGTGTATCAGGTAGGGTTTGATCAATCGGTTTCAAAAGGAGTCAAATGCACCTTAGTAATAGAGTACACATAAATTGAGTGAAGAACTTGAGTTAGACACAGACACTTACATTCTATTGTCGGCTGTAAGATAGGACATGTTGGATCTAAAATAGAAATCCGCCACAGGCCAATACCGGATTCTGTATTGCAGCCCAACCCGAAATCATCACTTAATGACGTGCACAACTCTCGAGTGTATAGGCCACACTCAAAAAGCATTCGCCATTAGAATAATGGCCATTTTGTATTCGGACCTAATCCGCTTATGACCCATTGGAGCCTAGCTCACTATGACCCATGAATGGAGAACCATGTGATGGCCCATACATGTACGTCCGTGTGCCGGCCTCACACTAGAACTAAACCAAGCATGGTAGCTAGCAGGTATTGGATCTGGGTCATATAAGATCTACATGGACCCAAATCCGAGATATTAAGAAACCAACACCTACCTGTGTGTATCTGCCCAACACCAAGACAACACCTTGGAGCCACACACAAATCTTGATAGTATAGGCTACACTCTAAATCAACCACCATTAGAAGGGAAGCCATTTTGTGATCCGGTCCAACCCACCTAAGATCCATTGGGGACCAAGCCACTTCTAACCCAATTCGGAAACCCAATTATGTGAGGCCCATGAGTGGGTAGCAAGAGATGGCCCGCACACAATCCTTGTGTGTACAGCCAACCCACCAAGTCAAGACCCCAAAATTATAAAAACCAATTTTTGCACACAGGAAGCTATGCATGTTCCGTTTGAAACCAATTTGGGTAAGGGTGAGAGGAAAGAGCCCATTCCTTCTCAGCCTCATGCACCTGATTTCCTAAACCTGTCTTAACCCTCATCTCTACTAGAAGAACTCGACGACATCGGTCACTACGATGCCGTAGGATCGTTTACCAAAGCGGCACCGGATGTGCTCAAAGCTTCGCATCCAAACCCTCGTCCAAACTGATCGCCGAGCTGCATGCAAGGACGTATGTGCCACTATGTGAGCATGTGAACATAGATCTTAGGAAATTAAATTGTAAAATCGCGAGTGTCACGATCACATGCGAGGTTTCGATCATCGAACACGGGAGAAAGATGGAAAGCGATAATCGATGGCCGAAAGCGTCGAATGCGTGAAAATCATATGGGAATTACTCTTCAAATGGAAATTTAGTGAATGTGAGCTTAATAGGGCATGAATCTTGATCATAAGAAGGTTTCAATGGAAGTTTTGGGGAGTTTTTGGCTGGAGAAGATGAAGAAACCATGCTCAGACATGTCTAGCTGCCGAGGCTAGGTGTAACTCGCAGGGGTGATTCACCTTCAGAGCCTAAGGCTGTGCACATTGGAGGAACTCACCTGGGCGAGTTTCCCTAGGCCAAAATGTTCGGGTGTAACTCGCTTGGGTGATCTGGAGGGCTGTAGGTGCAGCCCGAGCAACATCTTAAGCTCGCCGGGGCAAGTTGGCTTAAGCGCATGGAGTTTAAGTAAGATAGTGAACTTGCCCGAGTGAGTTTTACAAGCAAAAATATGCAGATAAAATTCACCCGGGCGACTTTGAAATCTAATGGGCCAGCCCGAGCGACCTTGGAAACTAGATGAGGCGACTTGGAAACTAAGTGTCAACACTGGCTGAGTATTTTAGCAATAACTTTTGACCCTGAACTCTGATTGGCACGATTCTCATGGTGTTGGAAAGAGGGAAGAGATCCCTACAACTTTCATGAATTAACAAATTCATGAGTCAGTCGTTTTAGAGGTCAAAATTAAGTGGCAAGTAGGGATAGGTTTTGAATGATCCAAAGTCAACGCAAGCTCATCCTATTCGCCCTGATTTTGAGAAACCTTTAGTAACTTCGATACATGTGATATTAGTCATACTTTGTGTTGTAGGTTGAGGCGTGGGAACATCCGTGAGGACTTTGTACCGATCTGCGTGACCTTGCGTGCTTTCACAACCGAGGTAGGGAACAACACCTTGCTGAATTCTTGGTTTCTTGAATTCATGTTATTGATGTAAATAGTAAATACGAGATATTTTCTAGAATTGATATGCGTAAGATCTCGACATTGTTTTTAAACTGATAAATTTGGATTTTTGTACATGATTTTGCATACCTTGGTAAACATCATCTTGTTATGTTAGTTAATTGATTTCATATGTTCCTCGCTTCTATATTTGAATTGTATCTTCGCCATATATTTTGTTTACATGTTTGATCTTGTACATCCGTTGTGTCTTTGATCAAGTGACCCTATTAACGTAGCTCAGGGACTTGATGGTCTCAGCTCAAGTGACTTTGTTAACTTAGCTCAGGGGCTTGATGTTTTGGTTCAAGTGACATTGTTAACGTAACTCCAGGGCTTGAATTCTGGGCTCAAGTGACCCTGTTAACGTAGCTCAGGGGCCTGACCAATCTCGTGTCAAGTGACCTTGTTAACATAGCTCACGGGCCTGACTTCTTGGTTCTAGTGACCCTGTTAAGGTAGCTCAGGGGCTAGACATTTGATCTCGTTTGTGATTTCTATTACACGTTCTAGTGACTTGCTTGCTTGATATGTTTCCAAGTTCTTGATACACATTCCTTGACCTAATATGCATTATTTTGAATATGATTGTTTGCATCCATGAAAGAATATGCTTTGACATCAATATAAAGTTTTATTTCTTTAAACTGTTTTTACCTATGCATAAAGAATTATGAATGAGATTGATCAAATAAGTGATTTAGCAATTGTTATTCCCTATTGAGCTTGGATGAAGCTCACCCCTTGATTATACGTCACAGGTATAAGCTTTGAGCGGGACCTGGAGATTTCATCAGATCCTATTGGAAAGCTTCCGCGTTGACTCCTAGTTTTGGTATAATTAAGGAACTTAGTAGACATTAGAGTTATATGTTTTCTTCTTTTACACCATTGTTTAGGTGATGCTCGGCCATCACCAGTGGTTTTAGATTGTCGGACCGTGTTTTGTATATGGATAGATTCTCTATTTCGGTCATGTGTATTACTCTTTGTATATTTTTTTATAATAGCTGCATGTTTATTTCTGCTCTTGTAATATGCCATTTCTGTAATGGAACGCGATCTACAATCCGATGGCATGGGTTCTTCCCAGTTGAAAAAAAAAAAAATAGTGTTGGGAAAAATCCGGGTTGTCACAGAAATAGTTTTCGATCGATCTATTTTGGAAAACTGACCGATCGATTTGAGAATCGATCTATCAATTTTGGTGTATCAGAAAGTGCCTAGCTTCTTGATGGGAAAACTGATCGATTAAAAATGATCTCGATCGATCAATTTTTATAGTTTCAGAATTTTGTTTTTGTTTTATTTTAGGGACTTTGGGGAAGACTTATATCTTCCTGCTTTACGTCAATTTTGACGTATGATTTGTGAACCGATGTATGTTAGGTGTGAGGATGAAAATGGGCTAGGAGAGCTAGCTTGGGATAAGGAAGCTCGTATGTGGCTTCATGTGAGGTAGGGAAAGCTACTTAACATGTATATATGATTTTAACAAGCATGTGAGTAATGATATGAATTGAGTGTGCGTGTGTTTTGAGACTTTGTCTGTATGATACCATGATTTTCATTCATAGTTTTATTATGCAAACTTCGTGAGTATAAGCACTAAGAACAAAGATATGTGTGTGTGCCATGAGAAGTGTGTGTGACACTAAAAGGATCTAATTCTGTGAATGTGACATCAAAAGGATGTGTATAATTATGTGTGTGAATTCTTTGAGAACTTCAAACTATTATAATTATCACAAACTCATGGTGAATAACTGTAGGTAATTGTGCACTTTGATTTAAGGTTTTGTAGATACCCAACCGATACGGCGGGATATCCGTGACCGACGCGATAGAATATCCGTGACCGGTACGACGGGATATCCGTATCAATTGTGCTCCGGTACGGTGGGATATCCGTTCTTTGGTTTTCAATCTGTGAAAATACTTTTTTTTGGCACATGTCTCCTAGTTCGAAGGAGCTTGGGTATTTTTGTGCAAAAAGGGTTCATGTGAATGATGATGGTGGGTATTCCCATCGGGGCTCAATGCTTTATTGCTCGAGGGACTATTTAAGTGATCTAATTTAAGTTCTTCCACATATTGGAAACCTGTGGTTTAAGTATGTGAAACAAGAACAAGCTTTTGAAATTGCGTTAAGTGTGGTTTAAAACATGCATCAGTCATTTGCCTTGTCCATTTCTATGCATATCAGTTGTGATTTTCATTCTAGAAAATATGCTTTGAATTATGTCATGAAAGATATGTGAGATGTGAAAGATATGCATGCTATTATTTTTCCCTATTGAGCTATGATGTAGCTCACCCTCTGACTATATGTCACAGGTTCAGAGGTTGCTGCGGGTACTGATGATCTTGACTTGGAGGACCCTTTGTACGTGCCTTTGGAGGAGACTGAGCCCCCTCCTGAGGATTTCGTTTAGTAGACATAGTTGGGCATATTTTGAGATCTCGTGTGTAAGGCTTGGTACGTCCGACCAATTGTTTTGTCAGGATATTTGTATATGTCGTATAGTATATTCTTTTTACGAACCATGTATTATGACGGCAGTGTGTCACTGATAGTTCGGTTCGGTTCTTTTGCTCATGCAATTGGCATGGGATTAGAACCGTCTTTTGGGATCATTTTGTTTTGTGCGTCATTATATAGAATTAGAGATTTACTTCTTTATGATGACTCTATCTATTTAGTTAGACATATGCTTTGTTTCACTTTGTGTGTGGATGTACCAAGTGTTCCGTTTGTATATGGGGATCGGCCTTAATGGCCGATCTCGATTTAAGAAGCGCACGGAAATTATCCTGATTAGTATCAAAGCATTTTACTTTAGAGATTTCTGACAAGCCTTAGATGTTTTTATATTTGAGATGTGTTAGAGTATAAAGACCTTCTACTACTGAAACTTTTAGTTTCATATTGCAGAACGTCATGTCTGCTAGCGGAAGGGGCTGACCAAGAGGCGGTCATGGTAGAAGCTTAAGGAGTGGGGATGAAATTCCCACTAGTTCAAATAGAGAGCTAGTGGGGAATAGAGAGATTTCGAAAGGTCGTAACCCAAAAAATAGAAATCAGGAAAGGAATCAAGAGAGAGATCAGGAAAGAGATCAAGAAAGAAATGAAGAAAGAGAAGAAAGGCAAAGAATGATGCACACTATGAAAACCATGCAAATGCTATGGCTCAGCAGGTGGCATTATTGGTAGCTAATAATGCCAATGACCATCAGCACATGCCACCTACGCCACTCGTTACTCCTATGCCACCACCCCCAATCCACTCATCATTTACAGAGTTTCGAAGGATGCGTCCTCCAAATTTTTCAGGGTAAACAAAGCCAATGGAAGCTGAGAACTGGCTCAGTGAGATGGAGAAGATATTCAGTGTACTTACGTGCACTGAGGATGAGAGAGTTAATTGGGCAGCCTTTATGTTGGATGGAGAGGCAGGCCCGTGGTGGAAATCTGTGTCTAGGACCAGAGCTGGTGATTGAGCCAATGACCTTCTCCATACTATTTCAAGTAATGGATATCAAGTTCTCTTTTAATTTGTTACTAGGGCGCCCATGGTTACACAAAGTTGGAGTGATATAATTGACGCTGCACTAGAAGCTTAAGTTCATGTTCGGGCAGAAGATTGTCACCATCATAGGTGAAGGACACGATGAGGAGGAAAAGGCCACCCACAACATCGAGAACCCAAAAGTGCTGGATGTGCCACACACGGCTAAAGATACTGACCTCCATAGTTTTGAATACATGGTATCGGCTGTAGTCCCAGATCCCCCGAAAAGCATCGCTTCAAGAACCGAAGGTAGAATGGTAGCGGCAGTGGCCATGCTCCATAAATGGGGCTATCAAAAGGGTAAAGGACTAGGGCCCCAACTGTATGGCAGGAGAGAACCGATCAAGGCCAAGGGAGGCCAGCAGGTTAGATTTGGGCTAGGTTACAAGCCCATAGAAGAAGAAATCCGAGAGGCTAAGGAGAGATCTCGTGCCACGACAGCCACAAGAGCCAGGGGGTAAACCTAGAGAAGAAGCCCTGTCCTAGGCCTCACATCAAAGCTTCATTTGTGAGCATCAGGTTTATGAAAATCGATCAGAATGGGGTAACTCAATTAACCCCACATAAACCCGTGACTTCTGTTCACCCCACCAATCCCCAGATTATCCCTCCCAGCCTAGAAATAGACCTAGCCATGTTGTCTCTCTTCGAGGAACGAAATTCCGTACCTGCATAATCTCCCCCTGTGGTAAACCATCACAGGACAATGCTGACATTTGAGGATAGAATCTCAGACGAACCTAGGATCACCATGATGGAGGTTAACTCCAAAGAGCCATATCAGTCAACACCCTCCATTCACATCCAAATAGGTAAAGGAGTGATATCTCAGGTACACAATTGGGCGTCTATGCCCCAAACTCTGGAAGTGACAGGTGGCTTGAAATTCGACACTGATTTCCCAAAAAAAAACAACCTAAAAAAAGTGAGATGAGCCCTTGACAGGCAATACCATGTATATATAGGGTTTCACTTTGCCAAGAGCACATTTTCGAAGAAAACAAAAATCCCAAGAACATTGAAAAAATACAAAACCTAAAAATATTGTCTTTTAAATTTTTTTTAAAAAAATCAAAGAAAAGGATGCCTTAATCAAAAATCCCGTCCCACGTGAAGTCACGAGTCTGGACGCGGAGATCCCTACTGAGGAGCTTCCCAAGGAACTCTTAGAATGGTTTGCCGACTTTGAGCACGGTCCTACCCCTATTGTTGAGGAAACTGAGGATGTCAATCTAGGTACTAAGGAGATTCTGAGAATCACCAAGATCAGAACATCGTTGTCTCCCGAGGAGAGAAAAAGCATGATTGATTTCCTTTGGTCATATCAAGACGTCTTTGCATGGCCATACGAGGACATGCCTGGTTTTGACACCGATTTAGTCGAGCATGAGTTGCCACTCTACCCTGATATCAAGCCGGTCAAGCAGAAGTTGAGACGACTCTGACCCGAGTGGATGCTGAAAGTCAAGGACAAGGTCATCAATCAATATGACACGGGATTCCTCATGGTCTCCAAATACCCCCAGTGGCTAGCCAATATCGTTCTAGTGCTGAAAAAGGATGGAAAGGTCCATATGTGCATTGATGTCAGAAACTTGAACAAAGCGAGCCCAAAGGATGATTTCTTGTTACCGCACATCGACATCTTGGTCGATAACACTGCTAAGCACGGGATGCTATCATTCATGGACGGATTCTCCGGATATAATCAAATCAAGATAGCAGAGGTAGACCGAGAGAAGACAATGTTCATCATCAATCCCAGGGGAACTTTCTGCTACTGTGTCATGCCATTCGGGTTGAAGAATGCCAGTGCAATGTACCAGAGAGCCATGATTGCACTGTTCCACAACATGATGCACTGAGAAATTGAGGTATACGTTGATGACATGATCGCCAAGTCGTCGAAGAGAAGTGATCATTTGGTAAATCTCCAAAATCTGTTTGAGAGGTTGAGAAAATAGAGGCTACGATTAAATCATCAGAAATGCTCATTCGGTGCTATGTCAGGGAAACTATTGGGCTTCATTGTCATCAGAAGAAGTATCGAGGTCGACCCAGTCAAAGTGAAAGCCATCACGGAAATGGCACCACCATTTACTGAGAAGGAGGTCAGAGGGTTCTTGGGCAGGATACAGTATATCAGTCGGTTCATTGCACAACTCACTCCTATATGCATGCCGATCTTCAAGTTACTAAGAAAGGACTCTCCCATTGAATGGAACGACCATTGTTAGGCCACTTTCGATCAGAGGGTGCAACAGTGGGACTGCTCGAGGGGGCTTCATGCTGTTGTTCTTTAGCTATACATAGCAGTGCAACAACAGTTCTTGGATGTTACAGCAGCACTGCAAGTATAATGCATGAGTTGTGCAGCTAAGCACAACAACTGCTCTACTCTTTGCTGGCTGCAGCAACAATTGCTTTTAAATGATTCATGGCTGCAAATCTGCAACATCTTGACTGCACAAAGTGTAGCATGTGTGCCATCTGCTTGAGTCCTTCCATGCAGTAGCTGTGCTCATTTTTCAGCATGTGGGGCTTGAGTGTTCAACAAGCAGCTCAACACCTTGGTCTCCTCAATAGTGCAACAACAGGTTTTTCAGCTTGAGATGATGGGGCTACACTCAAATGGATTGCTTGAGTAGGTCATGTGTTGCAGCAGCCACTAGGATTGTGCTTTTATTGTAAGTGTGAAGTGCTTGAAGGCTTTTCATAGCCATTGTTGCTCCTATATATTAAATGCAGTTGCTTGAGTATATTAAGTGGCTGCTCCTATATATTGCTATAGTTGTTTAGTGCAACAACATTCTATGAACCTTGGGTTTCTTCTCTCTCACTCAGCAGGCCTCCAAAAGTCCCAAAGCATGATAACCTTGCCTCAATGGTGTGAACCACCATGGTGCATCCTTTAAAAATTCATCAGCTCCACAGTATGGTTCAAAGTCCTTTCCTTTCTTCTTGGCTTGAAAATGAAGGATTGTAGCTTTAAGCTATATTTTCCTATTATCTACAAAAACACACTTAAAAACCATTATTAACCAGCTCCAAGGTCTATTAAAGGCCAGGTTAAGGGGTGAAAAGTGGTACTTTTCAGAGTTTAACAAAGTAGAGAGATTTCGGAAGGTACTAATCCGAAAAATAAAAATCCGAAAAGAAATCAAGAGAGAGATCAGGGAAGAGACCGAGAAAGAAATGAGGAAAGAGAGGAAAGGCAAAGAATGATGCACACTATAGAAACCATGGCAAATGCCATGGCTCAGCAAGCGACGTTATTGGTAGCTAATGCCAATGAGCATCAGCAAGTGCCACATATGCCTCCCGTTACTCCTACTCCACCACCCCCAATCCACTCAGCATTTACAGAGTTTCGGAGGATGCGTCCTCCAAATTTTTTAGGGCAATCAGAGCTAATGGAAGTTGAGAATTGGCTCAGTGAGATGGAGAAGATATTTAGTGTACTTATGTGCACTGAGGATGAGAGGGTTAAGTGGGAAACTTTTATGTTAGATGGAGAGGCGAGCCCATGGTGGAAGTCTATGTCTAGCATAAAAGCATAGGAGACTCTAGGCATGTTATGGATTTAGATGGAGTTTTTAGAAGAATTCAACAAGCAATACTTACCTAGAGTAGTGCGAAATCAGATGGAGGTGAAATTCCTTTAGCTAGAGCAAGGGAAGATGTCAGTGAGAGAGTGCAGAGTGGAGTTCATGAGACTCGCATGTTTTGCTCCTGAGTATGTGGTCTCAGATCTGATGAAGGTCAAGAAATTCCAACGCGGCCTAAGGCCAGATATCAGGAGTAGTGTTTCTACTTTCGAGTTGGAGACGTACGGGGCGGTCATGAGTAAGTCCCTTGTAGTAGAAGAGGACATTGATGACATGTTTCAGAGAAGAGAGCAACAAGGAAAGGGAAGGATCGATTAAAGTAGGGTTGGCAACTACAAGCCGGTGAACAAAAAGCCATGATTCGTAGCACCTATTTAGAGACAGCTGATTCAGACTAGTTTTCCGAGGCTGTCGTAGACACATTACCTTAGGCTATCTATGCCTTTATCTCGGGACCTATTCAATATGAAAGCCCTGCTACCACTACAGGAGTATCAGTCACTCAGCATTTCTCTAGAGCAGCATCATCCACCCCAACTGAGAAGTGTGCCAAGTGTGGTAAGTCTCATAAGACTTCAGATTGTAGGCGGGGTACAGGCGGATGATTCAAGTGTGGGAAAATGGGGCACATGATCAAAGATTGCCCAGAGATGAGAAAGGAAAGGACGATGTCAACTCCTATGCCTAGGCCGTTGCAGACTAAGAAGCCTACGGTACAAGGATGAGCATATGCCATAACAGCCCAAGATGCACAGAATAGTAATGATATCATCCAAGGTAAATTTTTTTATTTAATTACATTATTTCATTTATTGACTTTTAGATTGAGAAGGTGTATCAATAGTAGGAAATAGTTTTAAATCTAACCTCTAACATGCTTAACTTTTGATGCATAAGTAAGTTACTTGAACATGTGTACGATATAGGTACCTTGTAAATGTACGGTAAGGGTGATTTTCTATGCTATGAAGCAAGAGTACTAATAGACCCAGGGTCTACCCATTCATTTATTACACCTTAGTTTGCAAGGAAAATAAAGGTCTTTCCAGAAGAATTGGACTTTGTTTTCATGGTGTCAGTCCCAATGGGGAATTCAGTTAGTAATGATATGGTTTGTCGGTCAGTCATTGTCTCCATCAGGGATGGTGACAGTTATGAATTGGTAGTGAATTTGATTTTGTTAGATATGCAAGGATTCGACGTAATCCTTGGCATGGATTGGTTATCCACACATCGTACAAGTGTCGATTGCCAGAGAAAGATGGTTACCTTCAGATCGAATACGAGAAGATCATTTAGGTTTCTAGGAATGCGATCGACTTTTGTGCCACTTATCTCCACAGTCAAAGCAGAACGTTTGATGAAGAAGGGATGCAGTGGGTACTTAGCTTTTTTGAAGGAGGATAAGGAAGAGAAGAATGTCATAACAGATATTTTGATTGCATGCGAGTTCGAGGACATTTTTCCAAATGAGTTGTTGGGATTACCACCAGATAGGGAAGTGGAGTTTGCCATTGACTTAGCACTAGGAATGAAGCCTATATTTAAAGTACCATATCGAATGGCTCTAGCTGAGTTGAAGGAGTAAAAGTTCAATTACAAGAATTCCTAGATAAAGGATTTGTAAGACCTAGTGTGTCTCCTTGGGGAGCACCGGTCTTGTTTGTGAAGAAGGACGGGTCATTGAGACTGTGAATCGACTATCGTCAGCTGAACAAGGTGACTATCAAGAATCGATACCCTTTGCCTAGGATTGATGATCTGTTCGATCACTTACAAGGTGCAAGATTCTTTTCCAAGATCGACTTGAGATCAGGATATCATCAGTTGCGAGTTAAGGCCGAGGACATATAGAAGACGGCGTTTAGAACAAGATATGGACAATACTAGTTTTTGGTGATGCCATTTGGATTGACAAATGCACCAGCGTCATTCATGGACCTGATGAATTGGGTGTTTAAACCACACCGTGATACTTGTGTGGTAGTGTTCAGAGATGACATTCTCATCTACTCGAAAACCAAGAGAGAGCATGAAGAACATTTGAGAATTGCTCTAAAAATATTACGTGAACATCGATTATATGCAAAACTCAGTAAGTGTGAGTTTTGGTTGGAAAAGGTTAGTTTCTTGGGACATGTGGTCTCAAAGGATGGTATTACTATGGATCCGACAAAGATCGAGGCAGTAGTGGAATGGGAACAATCGAAGACTGTGACTGAGATTCACAGTTTCCTTGGTCTGGCCGGATATTATAGACACTTCGTGGAAGGATTTTCAAAGATATCTAAACCACTCACTAAACTTACCAGAAAGAATGTGAGATTCGAATGGACTGAAGAGTATGAGAAGAGTTTTCAAGAACTTAAAAAGAGACTAACTTCAGCTCCAGTGTTGGCTATTCGTTCAGGGGGTGGAGGGTTTGCTGTATACGGTGATGCTTCACACAGTGGGTTAGTTTGTGTGCTCAACCAGCATAAGAAAGTGATTTCTTATGAGTCGAATTGACTTAAGGGCCACTAGAAGAATTACCCAACACATGACTTGGAACTAGCATCGGTGATCTTTGCGCTGAAGATTTGGAGACATTACTTATACGGCGAGACTTTTGAGATATTCACTGATCATAAAAGCCTCAGATATTTATTTACATAGAAGGAATTGAACATGAGGCAATGTAGATGGATGGAATTTCTCAAGGACTATGATTGCTCCATTCAGTTCCACCCAGGCAAGGCTAATGTGGTAGCAGATGCTTTGAGTCGTAAGAGTTTGGTTCTATTATCTAACCTTATCATGGGGATTCATAGATGGAAGCTACTAGAGGATCTCTCATTGTATGACACGAAGATCGAAGTACATGTTTCAGGAGCCTTGTTGGCTAACATTACAGTACGATTGACGATCTTTGAACACATTCAAGAGTTATAGATGAAAGATCCAGAGTTAGTAAATATTAAGCAGGGTGTGATTGATGGCACGAGACTAGATTTTTTCATCAAGGATGATGGATCACTTTTGTTCAGGGGACATCTACGTATACCAATTGATGTCAACCTGCGACAAACCATTTTAGATGAAGCCCATAAGTCTAAGTATGCCATACACCTTGGTAACACTAAGATGTATCAGGATATGAGAGAGAACTGCTGGTGGAGAGGTTTGAAACAGGATGTTACTGAATACATGTCAAAGTGCTTAGTATGTCAGCAAGTGAAAGTAGATCATAGACATCCGACAGGTTTATTGTAGCCTCTACCAATACTAGAGTGGAAGTGAGAGTCGATCTCGATGGATTTCATAGTGGGATTACCACGGACAGTGAAGTGACACAATGCCATTTGGGTAGTCGTTGAGCGGCAAACCAAGTCAGCCCATTTCTTACCATACAACACCATGTATATGGCAGGAAGGCTTGAGAAACTATACATGAAAGAGATTGTCTGGTTGCATGGTACTCCGATCAGTATTGTTTCAGATCGTGACCCATTATACACGTCAAAGTTTTGGCAAAAGTTTCAAGAAGGGATGGGTACACAGTTAGATTTCAATTCGGCATTCCACCCACAAACAGACGGACAAATAGAGCGAGTAAATCAGGTCATCGAAGATATGCTCCGAGCATGTATGCTTGATTTTCAGGGATCATGAGATCAACATTTTCCATTGATCAAATTTGCATATAACAATAATTTCCAGACGAGCATTGGTATGGCACTGTATGAGGCACTATATGGACGGCGATGTAGATCACTAATCAATTGGGAAGAGACTGGCAAAAAGTTTTTGTTAGGTCTGGAAGTGATTGAAAGCAATGCTAAGATCGTTCATTTGATTAGAGAAAGAATCAAGTCAGCTTAGAGGAGGCAGAAGAGTTATGCCGATCTTAAGAGAACGAGTGTGGATTTTGAGGTTGGGGACCATGTGTTTGTCAAAATCTCACCCATGAAGGGTGTCATGAGATTTGGAAAGAGGGGAAAATTAAACCCACGTTACATTGAACCCTTTGAGATTTTAGGTAGAGTTGGTGAAGTTGCTTACAGAATTGGATTGCCTCCACTATTCGATAGCGTACACAATGTCTTTCATGTGTCTGTGCTTAGAAAGTATGTGAAGGATCCGACCCATGTTTTGAGCGATCAACCACTTAAGTTGCATGAGGATATGACGATGATAGAAGAGCCAATGCAAATACTTGATCGGAAGGAGCAAATTTTCCGTACGAAGAGTATTCCGTTAGTGCTTGTCAAGTAGAGAAATCATCCAGCTAAAGAGGCTACTTGGGAGCGTGAGACCGAAATTAGGGAGCAATACCCTCACTTGTTTGAGGAGAGTTGAGCAGAAATTGTACTTGTAATTATGTTTTGATTGTAAAAGTTCATATATGGACTGATGTTTGAGTTATAAAAAGAATTTGGAGTATTAAGTATATGGGTGTAACTTAACAAAATTGTAAGGAGCCAAATACTATTAAAGCATGAAGTAACGGATAAGTTGAAGAGAAAGAAAATACAAATTTGGAGCCAATCTGTGAAAACCGACCGGTCGAAAATCAAAACGACCAGTCGATTTTCACAAAACAGAGAATAATTTTAAGCTAATGGGACAATTATGAAAATCGACCGGTCAAATTGAGTTCGACTAACTGATTTTGAAAACTGACCGGTCGATTTTCCTATGGGCATTAAAGAATGTTGAAATTTGATCGGTCGATATCAAAACCGACCGATCGAATTCGCGAGTAGGGGTGTTAATATAAATCCGACCAGTCGATTTTGAGTTCGACTGGTCGATTTTTGTGTGTATATATATATAAAAGGGTATTTTTTTTGTGGATTCAAAAATTTAGTATTTGTTCTTATTTGTTAGGGTTCTCTTTTGTTTTCCTCTGAGAGCTAGTAGGGGGAGTTTCAAGAATTTTTAGCTTGGATTTTTGCGGAAACGAATTCAAATCGTGCCACAAGTGGAAAACCCTAGTTCATAAGCTTTTGGTGGTTGGATTTGCATTCTTTTTTTGAACTCTAGTTTGGGATTTTCTTTGAAGAACCCTAGAAATGTCGCCCAAAATGTGACAGGCCACAAAGACTACGACGTCAAAGATACCGTTTAGATGCCCTAGTATTTCTAGACCAATGCCGACACCATCACCGCCAAAATCTCCATCACCAACACAGTCACTATCATCATCTTCATCATCATCACACCATTCTCCACAACCATCATCACCACGACATTTAGAGCAGCCCAATGAGTGGTGGGTGAGTAAGGATTTCAAAGATAAATATATTTTTGATGAGGCCCTGTTTCAAGAACAGGATGTCCAGGGAAACATAGTCTGGGCTAGGGATTACATCGTTAAGGCTGGTTTAGGAAATATCCTTAAGCCCCTGCATGATTATTATTACCCCCGTTTGGTGAGGCTGTTTTACCAGAACATGCGTGAGAGTACTAATCCGGGGTTGATTACAACCAAGATTGACGATCGTGAGTATAGGTTCACTCTGGACCACGCTTGTAAAGCTCTACAATGTTATGATTCGTATGGCCGTGGAATTGAGTTATTACCCCCATTCTTGAAACCTGTAGGTTACTTGGAGATTAGACAGCAGATGACCTAGGGATGACATGGGTCCGGTACGGTGATTAGGAGGATCGATTTGCCTCCTTATCTGTGGATGCTAGATACAATCATCAAGTGCAACCTTTACCCGTTGCGCCACAACACTGAGAGGATAGGGGAAGTACAATGAGCATTGTATTCGGCATTAAGGGGTCGATGGTTTAGTGCGACTCATATGGTCTTTGAAGGGATGAAGTATATACAGGGGAAGTTGATGAAGGGAGGAGCAAAATCAAAGGAGCATATTCCATATGCTCGCTTGTTGTCAAGTATGATTGAGGATTACTCTGATGATGAAGAGTATAAAATTTCTGATGAGGAACTGAAACCAAATGACCATGTCGCATTGTATACTTTCTTGGATTGGAATCTGACCTATAACCAATTGAAGAAGGTTCTTCCTCCCGGTGAGCAAGTAGTCCCACCCGTACTCGAGGCCCCACAAGACCAAGATCAAAAAGCTGAGGAACAACCAGTAGCTCCTGATTAGCAACACGAACAATTTCATGTACCTCCTGCACAACATGCACCTGCTATATTTGATGATGTCCTTGCTTACATGGCTAGGTTGGAAGAGAGTAATCATTTGTTGCATCGTAGAATGGACTATCATGAGGATGTATTTACACGCTTAATGCGACACGCCTATCCTACCAATTATATGACACAACTCACAGATGCTTGTGCTTCGGTACTAGACCCATAGTACTTTACCACTAGAGTGTCTACATCTGGTGAGGTAGTTAGAGATGAGACAGCTGCGGAGGCGAAGGCGGGACCTACAGATGAGCAGCCGGGTGATGCGGCGGGATATTTTGTGGTTTTTGGATGTGTTGGGATATTTTGTGGTTTTTCTTTTTGGGGAAAGATTTTGTAAGTAATACAGGTCAAGCTGATAAGCTTTAACTATTGTGGCATGATTGCCACCCCCCTAATGGTATATATATAACTTTTTGGATGTGAATGATAGACATCTTTAATTTCCTCTTGTCATATGCATTGTAAATAACTCTTCATACAGGTACGTTAGTCTGGTTTAATTGAATCGCATGTTTTGAATGTGATAGTGAATGTCATCATTCCTTATGTGATCTGTTTGTTGTAAAATATGTGTAGGCCTAGCCTTGGCTAGCATTTTATCGTAGTTAAGACTTGTTGAGTCCTCGTTAAAGGATTGGATCCTCTAATGGGGGTAACCATGTGAGTATTAGTAGCCTTGTGATTGTGAGTACTCGAATCCTTAGGGAGTGACGAGCTAGGAGACCTTAGTCAATTTTCGAGGACGAAAATTCCTAAGGTGGGGAGAATATAACGTCTTGAAAAATTTAGACCTTTGAGCAATACTCCTCAGTGTGTGTGCCCAACTAGTCACGTACCCTACCTCGCAAAAATAATTAGGTAAGTTATGTGTTAAATGAAAAAGGGTTCCTTTAGATTGTGTGTGAACCTTTGGACGCTAGGTATGGTGTATGTGCCTAACACCTAAGCCTAAGTTGCTTATAAGGAAATTAAACTCAAAAGAGGATTTATTTCTCTTATGCTTGGTAGTTGAGAGATTTATTACAAAAGAGAGAAAGGAAGAAGCTTTGAATGCGTGTGTTTGTGCGTGTGAGGAATTAAAGATTTTGCATTAATTGCGGGCTTGGGATCGTGAAGAATCCGAAGCTTCAAGCTACGAAGCTCTAGTTGTACGTGAGAACTGGGATCGAGGAATCAATCGATTAAAAGGTAAATTTTATATAAATTTTGTAAGAAATAAATGAGTGAGTTGGTTATGTATATGAGTGGGAAAATTGATGAAGAAAGGATAAGAATTGAAGGAAAAATGAGTTGGAAAAGGTTAAACCAGAGTTGGGTGAAAACTGACAAAATCGACCGGTCGATTGACAAATCGATCGATCAATTTTGTCGAGTTGTTGAGCATGTAGGTTTTTGAATGAAACCAACCAGTCGAATTGAAAACCGATTGGTCGACTTTGAAAACCGACCGGTAGAAAGGAAACCGGCCGGTCGATTTCCTCAAAACAGAGAATATAAGAAATAAGTTATGGGGAAAACGACCAGTCGATTTTAAATCAACCGATCAATTTTGGAGACTGACCGGTCGATTTGAGAAATTGACTGATCGGTTTTCGTGTGAAAGAAAAAGGTCTAGTTTTCTTAAGGAAAATTGACCGATCGAAATTAATTCGACCGATCGATTTGGAAAACCGACCGGTTGATTTGGGAATCGACCGGTCAATTTTAGCTGCTTCAGGGATCGATTTTTTGTTTGAAGTGAAAACTTTTGGGAGACATTGTCTCTTCCTGTTTTACATTATTTTTGACATTTGTTATAAATTCATGTATGTTAGGTGTGAGTTTGAGCTTTGGGCCTAGAAGAGCTAACTTGAGCTAAGAAGATTAAGTGTGACTTCGTGTAAGGTAGGGAAAACTCCTTAACATGTATATCTAATTTCAACTAGCATGTGTGTAATGATATGATAAGAGTGTGTGTGTGTTTTGAGGCTAAGTCTGTGCGATAACATAATTTTTTTTTGTAGTTTTAATATGTGAACTTTGTAAGTATGAGCACTAAGAAGAAAGATATATGTGGGTGTGTGTGCCATGAGAATTGTGAACGTGATACCAAAAAGGATGTGAATAAGCATGTGTATGAATTCTTTGAAAACTTTGAACTTCTATAATTATCACAAACACACGGTGAATAACTATAAGTAAAATTGCACTTTGATTTAAGGTTATGTGGATACCCAACTGACACGACAGGATATTCGTGACCGATGCGACGAGATATCCGTGACTGATACGGCAGGATATCCATATAAATTGTGCTCCGGTATGACAGAATATCCGTTCTTTGGTTTCCAATATGTGGAAATACTTTGTTCGGCACAAGCCTCCTAAGTCAAAGGAGTTTGGGCACTTGGTATAAATGGTTCATGTGAACGACGATGGTGGGTATTTCCATCGGGGACTCGATGCTATATATGCTCGAGGTACTATTTAAGTGATTCGATTTAAGTTCTTCCTTTGGTATGAAAACAAGTTTTAGTGAAATAAGAACAAGCTTTTGTAAAATGTTAAGTGTGCTTTTGAAATATGCATCGGTTATTCGTCTTGTTCATTCATATGCTTTTAAGTCATGATTCTCATTAAGAAATTATACTTTGAATTATGTCATGAAAGATATGTGAGATGTGTTAGATATACATGCTATTCCTTTTCCCTATTGAGCTATGATGTAGCTCACCCTTCGACTATACGCCAAAGGTTTGGAGGTTGCTGCGAGTACCAAGGACCCAGATTTGGAGGACCCTTTGTACGTACAAGAGGAGGAGATTGAGCCACCTCCTAAGGATTTCTTTTAGCAGACATCGCTACATATTTTGAGAGTATTTTATAAGGCTTGGTATGTCCAGCCAATATAACTTAGAAATGATGTAATTATGGGATACTATAATTTTTGGTGAACCATCCTTGGGTGACTTGTTGGTTGTCACTGATGGTCCAATTTGGTTCTTTTGCTCATGCGATTGGCATGGGATTAGAACCATCTTTTGGATTACCTTATTTAGTTACACCATTTATAAAAATGGAGATTTAATTTCTTTACGATGACCCTATCTGTTTAGTTAAATATATGCTTTGTTCCGCTTTGTGTGTGGATGTACCAAGTGTTCGTTGTGCTCCGGGATCGGCCTTTGTGTCAATTCAATGGTGTGGGTTTCCGGGCGCTGAAATCTGGGCTATCACAGTATGAGTATGACTGAGAGTAGAAATATGAATAGGTTGTGAGTATGTGTGACCATTTATGTCTCCCCATTAGGTTGGATGGAGGAGTATGAGTATGATACGGGGGCGTTATGATATTGTGGTGTGATACTATGGTGACCCTCACATGGTAGCTTGAGTCGCGACTCTGGCACATGTCATTTAGGATTTATGAGTATGTTCGTTACGCTCATGCAATGCACAGACGTATGTACAAGAATAATAAGATATGTTATATTACAAGATATGATGAGGTACGTTAAGATATCAGTGTCTAAAATATGGTCTTGTATCTATATTGTGATATGAGTTCTATGTTATGCACTTGGTTTTGTCATACTTTTTCTGATTTTATTATTATATTATATTTATCACTTACTTGATGCACCCATAATGCACCTGAGTAGAATAGGGTGGATTGCTGATATATCTACTGAGTTTACGTGACTGAGTAAACTCATCCCACGATAATCTAACAATTGCAGGTGATTACATTGGAGGAGTAGAAGCCAACTATTTAGATCCCATTGATGTTGACTTCATTGATCCCGCGGGCGCTAAATACCAAGAGCCTTGGGAGGGTGATGTCGCTGTGTATCAAGAGGAGGACCTTGGTGCTGATTTTGATCTGAACACTGATTATTAATAGTTTTAGACTTGGTATCGCGTTTTATTTAATACTTTGGTGTTAACTTTAGCTTCCTTTTATCGGATTTATCTCTGACTTTTAGTTCACTTTCATTGGTGGTTTACTTGGATTCTATCGCATTTATTCAGTATTTATGACTACTTTATATTCTACCTTTATGTGTTGGCTTTCACGGATTTCATGGAACTAGATTTACGTGATACCTCTGATTAGGTGTATGTCCGCTTAGCGTATCTGGGATGCTTGCGGGTCATAACTCAGAATTCTAAGCCCTCAGGATGGGGTAGAATTTTAGGTCGTGATAGAATAGTATCAAAGCTCGGGCTTTACTTCCTCGAGGACTGTATGAGTTATGTAAGTACAATATGTTGATTAAGGTTATCATGATTTAGATAGGCCCCAGAATTTAGATTTTTTGAGGACGTATTGGTTCAAGAAAGCTCGATCATTGATGATAGAAGACCCTAAGGTTCGATTTGGTATCTAAAGATTTATTTAAGAATGACTTATATAGTTAGGAACTTGTGTGAAACATCAGAAATGATCTATAAGGATTAAAAAATAATGGATGAAGCTTTTCTGGAATTGTGGGTGATTAGATAAATAAATTTTGACTGTTTAAGATTCTAGGTGATCTGAGATGCCAACTATAGGAATAGTTTATTCTAGGTTATATTAGAAATGACATCAATATTTGGATTAAGTGAATATCCGACAAAAGTTTACATACCACACATTCGGAGAAATTTGTGACCTCAAATCAGATTATTTTATAAATTGATGAATTAGAGTCGACCACCGTTATAAAGAGAGGGGGACCCTACCTTGATGATATCAAATATTAGGTGTCACAAATATGAAAGTTTTGCAGGTGATTCGAGATTAATAGAGATGATGATGTTGCTTTTTAATTAATGCCTAATTTTCAAGGACGAAATTTTTTAAGGAGGGGATAATGTAATGACCTGATTTTGTTAATGTTGAATCGTTGACCTTTAATGAGAAGCTGAGATTATGAAGAAGTACCCCGAGCTCATCACCTCATTTATGTAAATTTCAAGGATGAAAATATTATAAGAGGGGGAGAATATAACAATCCGAATTTTTGGACTGTATTTTAACGGTGTTAGATGATGTACTATACTGTATACGATGCTAAAGCTTCACACCGGAATCCACCATCTTTTAGAAAAGTTCTAATTTTTCTACATCAATATTAGACTCATTGCGAAGTGCTCGTCGAAACAATTCCAACAATATATAATTTGTTGATTTTCGACAAGAATATTAAAAGTTACACCTATTAAGTAATGAAACAAGTTAAAGGGTATAACTGTAATTTCGGGAGAGAAACACTAATTGCTTTGGTGTGCTTACACAAAGCACTGGAACGAAACCTTTTCTCTAGCTATTCAAGTCACATATGAATTATTCTTTCATGGAAAAACTCCTATTTTATTAAATCTCTTACGAAAAGTCTTAATTAGAATTAACCTAAAACTTTCTACCATTATAAATAAAACTTAAAAAGCTCTCTACTCTTTGTAATTAGAAATTATTCTCTCCCAAGACTTAGACGAACCGACGACTTGGGCATTGACCTTTTCAACTCGAATCGCCGTTGATCTATCATTCACGCTTCAAGAGGTAGGTACCCATCAATCCATCTTGTTCTTCTCAGATCCAGTCGCGTAGGATGTGTTCGATCATGCATTAACGGGTTTAAAAATCTTATTTAAACCCTAATATCTCATAAATTAATAGATCTGCATGTTTAATATTATCTTTCCCTTTAAAATTATATAATTTGTAAGCCGTATAATATTTTATTTCTCTTTTCAAACAATCTTTTTGTTTGGCTATTAATATTTTACCTTCTATTAGGTCTGCATATTTAATATGTTGTCTTCCCCTTAAATCTACATACTAATTAAATATGAATATCTTTAAGTATGATAAATCTGCATATTTGATATTTTATTTTCTATTAAAGTTGTATGATTTGTAAGTCGAGTTTATATTTTGTTTCTCTTGTCAAAACAATCCCTTTGTTTGACTATTTAATATTATACTTTTATATTAGATCTTCATATTTAATATTTTATCCTCTTTTAAATCTGTAAAATTAATTAAACTCTAATAATTATAAATCTGATAGATTAACTTAATTAGAATAATAACATATTGATATTGTGACAGAGCAGATTTTGGCTCCCCAAAACTCTTGCCATCAGCACAACCCTCGAGGCTGTGCCCCATAAACCTGCACAGAACATTGGTATTACTAAGCACAATAAAGCATAAAAAATGAATTAAACAAGATCTTTCATACATTAATGATATATTATTCTAATAAAAACCCAAAAGACAGTTCTAATCCCATGTCACTACATAAGCAGAAGAACCGGCCCGAACTATCGGTGATAAAACAACGTTATCCCAAATGATTTGCCAAAAATATATCAATATAATTATATTTTCATTCAAAAAGGGCTTGACATACCAAGAAGTACAGTACTCTCACAAAACTGAATCAAAGTACACAGGGGTTTCCTAGAAGAATTTCTCAGGAGGGGGCTCTAAATCCTCTCTGGGTTCGTAATCCAAGTCCTTCGGATCTACGCCTCCAGAAACAGTGGCAGTCGCAAGCACGGGACCTGTGACGTATAGTCTAAAGGAGTGAGCTACATTCTAGCATAGCAGGGAACAACTGAATAAACATTCAAGTTAAACTCTTACATATATTCCATGATATTTAACCGCATGATGTATCAATGAATTTATTGAAAAAATAGTTAAATGACTGAAAAGTTGCATTACAAGTTACTATTATTTTACATGTTTTATTTGTTCTCAACTTATTTATAAACCACGATGATTCGGCCTAAAGATTTAAATCATAGCTTAAATATTCCCCGACTTACTATAGCATCGGGCGCCTGATGGAATACCCACCATCGTCATCTAATCAGACATTTTTCATATCTTTTAATACTATCCCTGTCCCTTTCTCATAGGTGACGGGGTTTATATCTCATACGTAAGCACCTACATCCTTGGGATGTCCAATTGGTGTATGGATTGGCAACCGTACCGGTTACGAATATCTTGTCGCGTCAGTCATGGGTATACCGCCACGTCGATGGGGTATTCTCCAAATCTTAAATATCAAATGCACTACATATAGTTATTCACTGTATGATTATGCTAAATATAGTAAATTAGGCCTTATCACTCTCATTCATTTTACTTTACATGATCATATACATCCCTGGGATGTCCTAGTCCATGCATCACATAGATGCTTTTATCATATTCACATCCCCTGGGGACGTTATACTTATTCACTTTACTTTGTATTTAAACACACACGCACTTAGGATTAACATTTTAGATGCATGATTTCATTTCTATATCACTACATACATGTTCTTGCTCTTAAATTATATGTTCAAGGTGTTCCCTACCTCACGCATCCGAATTTTCAAACATCAAGGTCCCACATGGTTCCTCATGCCTCCCTTCACTCGCACAAGCAAAACATAAAAAAGGATGCATAAAAGAAGGTACAAGACCTTCCCTGAACCTAAAGTCTAAAACAAAAGCCAACAGAAACTGTCCAAATCGATTGATCGATTTCCAAAATCGATCAATCAAAATCCTAAAATTGATTAATCGATCTAAATTGATTAATCGAATTTCCAAAATCTATTGATTGATTTCTCAAATCGATCAATCAGTTTTCCCACGCTTTCATTTTCCAGTCACTGGGAGTGCTCAGACGATTAATCAATTTTCAATCAATTAATCGAATTTCAAAAATTGATTGATCGATTTTAAAAATGATCAATCAATTTCAGGCATCCTTTCCCAACTAACATCCAGGCCAAAATCGATTGATCGATTTTCCAAATCGATCAATCGATTTGGTCAGAAATTCAGCCCTTTGCGGGCATTTCTTCCAAATTTTTTCCTTTCTATTTTCCTTCTTTTTCCATTTCTTTAAATCTATATTTAACTTATAATTTCCTAGAATTAATGCACAACATTATTCATGAAAATTCTACAATGACCTCACCTTAAATCAACCCTTGGTTGACACAATGGTTGGCTTAAAGGCTAGGGCTCCTTGCTTTGACTCAACGAGTTCCAACGCATCGAATCCGGTGTTAAATGCTCAACCTTGTCTTCAATTTGGAATTCACAATTACTCCCTAGCAATTACTCCTTCCTCACTTTCTCTCTCACTCTCTCTCTCCTCTTAACTCCACACCAACTACAATAAAGAGAAATAACTTCTCTTTAGCTATTAGGCTCTTTAACCCCTCGTGCTCCGGTGTTAGACACATACACCCAAGATAGGTGTATGTGATCTTTAAACTATTTTCAACACTACACACCCATGCTAGTTAACATCTTGACTACTCTAACCAAAGTCATCGTGTTGACTTTTACTTGGTCAAATCTATGACCAGTCGGGCACGCATCCCGAGGACACTGTTCACACTCAAAATTCGAGAATGTTACAGATATTATTTATTTCTAAATCTATATAGTTAGAAATTTATCCTTCTACTAAAACTATAATGATATATATTTTTGTTATAAGTCTATATTATTATTTATTTAAAACTAATTAAGCCTAAAATATGTTCTTATTTTATTTAAAAGAATAATATATTGCAGCATCTTAAAGTTTCGGGTTCGAACTTGCGACCACGAACCCAAATTCGCAGCCACGAACTCGAGCTTGTGACCATCGAATTTAGTGTTATTTTATAATTTTCATGACTAAAATTCTTATGTATATTATATCTTAAGGTCTTTTGATCGATGGTCATGGTAAATTGTAACTTAGTAATTATAAATATACTTTAATTTAACTATTTAATTATAGTAATCTATATATATATATATATATATCACTTTTATCGCTTCAACGTGACCACTGTGGTTATCTGAAGTGTTAGAAATTCGATACCTCATGAAAATTGAACTCTAACCTTTACATTTTCGAAATCACACAAATAACTAACTTATTCTATATTTGTTTTGATGTGAATATAAATAAATATATTTATAAACATAACTAAATCTAAATATAAATCTATATTGTGTGTATGATAATTTTATGCTTTTATCTTGATCATGTTATACAAGTTATGGACATGTTAGGTCATATGTACGCGAGTGTATAAGATCATGCCTATGCTTGGGCGTAGTGATTTGTTGAGATAGTATTGAAGCAAAGAATACATTGTATATATATGCCTTACAACTGATGGTGGTATGAGACATTATAATGAGTCGGGTGAGTGCGAATTCAGTGTAACCTTATATACGGTGGCATATGCGGTGACCTTATCACCCCGAGTTTTAATATGATAGGATAATATATGAATTAGGTTTGAGGTTTGACTCTTAGGCTTTAGTTATAGTGAAGTTTCTTTTACGGTCACATGAACCTTTTTCTTGGAAAGCGTGATTTAAGAAAGTTATCTCACTATAGCTCGCTCTAGGATTAAATTGTAAGAGTAGGTTATGATATAAGTATGAGTATGAGATAAAATAAATTATGAGTACGATAATAGGATAACACTGTGTAGGCCAGCAACAGAGACATAAGAACTTAAGTCTCTGTACGTGCCGTTCATTGTGTAGCCATCGTAAGGGCAACAATGTCTTACAGTCAGGATGGGTCTCTAGGAGACAGTATGAGTATGACTGAGAGTAGGAGTATGAGTAGGTTATGAGTATGTGTGACTATTTATGTCTCCCCATTGGGCTGGATGGAGGAGTATGAGTATGATACAGGGGCGTTATGATATAGTATGATATTATGGTGACCCTCACATGATAGCTAGAACCGCGACTCTGACACAGGTCGTTTAGGATTTATGAGTATGTTAGTTACGATCATGCAATGTACAGACGTATGTGCAAGAGTAATAAGATATGTTATATTACAAGATATGATGAGGTACGTTAAGATATGAGTGTCTAGAACATAGTCTTGTATCTATATTATGATATGAGTTCTATGTTATGCACTTGGTTTTGTCATGCTTTTTCTGATTTTATTATTATGTTATATTTATCACTCACTTGATGCACCCACAATACACCTGAGTAGAATAGGGTGGATTGTTGATGTATCACTGAGTTTACGTGACTGAGTAAACTCATCCCACGATAATCTAACAGTTGCAGGTGATTACATTGGAGGAGTAGAAGCCGACTATTCAAATCCTATTGACGTTGACTTCATTGATCCCGCAGGCGTTGAATACCAAGAACCTTGGGAGGTTAACGCCACTGTGTACCAGGAGGACCTTGGTGCTGATTTTGATCCGAACACGGGTTATTTTAAAACCATTCTAGCTTTTCCTCATTTAATTTCAGCATGATTCCTTACTCAGAAAGCAGGACTAGAATGAGGACTTTTAGTTTTTTCAATGAGTTTTTTCTCTGACAACTCTATTATTTGAATTTCAAATTCATCTATGTCTAATTTTGTATAGACCATAGGTTTTATTCTAATTATGACATTAGGGTCTTTTAATGATAATTTATAATATCGAGGACTTTTATGTCATAATTTTAGTGGATTGTCACTAAAATTTTCTTTTAGAATTGAAAAAAGCCAATGATTTTTGGTAAGTGAATTTCAATTAAGTTTTGAATAGCATCACTATGCTTGTTGGGGGCAAAGCCTTTTTGACATTTAGAAGTATGACCTTGAAGAAGAGGAATATGGATTATTTCTTCCTTAAGAGAGAGACCAATCGAACCAACGTTTAAGTTGATTGGTAAATAAGCTGTTAAGAAATTATTTCCAAGTAAAAAATCTTTGTGCATATTGGGAAAACCGAGAATTTTGGGAATAATGAGTTTTTTATTATTAAGTCATATTGAAACATTTTTTGCCTTAAGTTCAATAATAGTTTCTCTTCCTTCAATTCCTTTTACTTTAATTGGATGTTTAATGTTCACCCATTTTTCAGATGGTAAAGTAGTGTATCTACAAGCATTGATTGTAGCACCTGTATCCATTAAAACACTTAGATTATATGGTTTATAATTTTGAAACATAAATTTTCCTAGTACATAAGTATATCTTCTTTTTCCATAACTTGGAGAAAAGAGTTATTCAACATTTTTTGACTAAAAATGACAAATTTAAAATGTTTTCATTTCATTCGATAATTGTTGTATTCCTGGAAGAATAGGAACTTGAACATTTTTTAATGTGATATGTTTTATCTCATTAGATGCGATGATGTAGATGGTCTTGATTCAATACTATTTTTTAATGTTGAAAATTCATCTTTGCCTAAGTTGAAAAATGCGAACGATTATCTCTGAAATATAAATTATTTCCAGATGCCTGTATTTTCATAATCTGGGGTTGAGATTTGGTTTTTGTTCTAATAAATCTTCAAATAATCATTATTTAGGTATTTGTAAATCTTTCCAATTGATTAATCTGGGTTGTATTTCTAACTCATCTGGTCTTGGTTCATAAATTTCTATTAAATTTTTATTTGAATTAGGAATTTTTGTTACCGGTTTGGATGCTAATTCATATTCTGTAAGCCATTCGATGGCTAAATTATGAGATTCTTCTTTCATTTCTAATCTTTTTGTTTGGATTTTAATTTTTATTGTAACTTCAATATTTGGGTCTTCAAGAGAAATGAAATAGTTTGGTTTTAGTTTGTAACTTCAATATTTGGGTCTTCAAGAGAAATGAAATAGTTTGGTTTTAGTTTAAACCAAACAAGTCCATGTACAAGATTTGATTGAATTCCTTCAATCAAGGATTGTAATAGATTTAATAGTCTTTTATCTAAAATAACGGCAAGGATAGGGGTGTCTATACCTTGTCTAAATAGACCAGTAATACATATCTGTTGTAGACACAGAAATTTGGCCCAAGGCCCGATCGAAATACCTTTTGAGAGAGGTGCAATTCTGAGCTTTTGATGACATGTATGGAACCTTTAAGACCCCCCCTAGAACCCTTAGGAACCTTTCCAAACCCTTAGAAATCACCCTAGATCCATTAGGAACCTGACCCGAACCTTTAGAAATCAATCCCGACCCTTAGAACCCGTTCTGAACCTAAACCTAACCTTATCAAGCAAATGGTTGAGGAGGGGTACACTAGAACTAGCTATGGCCCTCTGCTATGATTGAATCTTATACCATTGAAAAGTAAAGGTCGCTAGCTTTCCAACGGTCCAAGAATCGCTCCAATCGGAGGTATACATCAAAAGATATGGCAAACCGAGCTCGAAGGGCATAAGAGTATCCTAAGATTTAAGCCTGGCGCAACTAATAGTTGCGCTAGTATTAATTGTGGACCCCACCCTCGCGAACCAACTTTCAGGCACTATTTAAAACTGTTTTACTGTACATTTTCCTGGCACAACTATTAGTTGCGCCAGGCATATGAATAGTAACCTCAAAATTGTGATTGGAGTTTGACTTGTTGACCACCTTGACCTTTGGGGTGTGTTTTGCTAGTTCTGTTGCACCCATTCCCTACTTATTTGCAACCCTTCAAGTGGCTTAAGGCCTCACCCCACCATCCACCATTGGAGGACCTTCTCACACATCTCAAGGCTCTAAAAACCCTAGGAATCCTTAGATGTGAGATTACCTAATGGCTAAACCTATTTAGCTCTTAAGTGGTATCCTAATCCACCCATTTCCTATAAATAGAGCCCCCCACCCCTTGTTGAAATTTTTTACCTAAGAGAGAAAGAGCTTAAAGTGAGAAGATCTTTCTCCCTTTGGTGCACCATTGCTCATACAAATTCAAGAATTCCAAAACCCCCTTTGAGTGATATTTTCTACCTTAGATCCCTTAGTTTAGGTACATGCTACCCATTTACCTTCTCTCTCTACCTCTAAGCTAGCAAACCTTAGAGTTTAGAATTCCTATTTCTACCATACAAGCCTTCAAGAGCTCATCAAGGGCAAGCCAACGCAGGGCTCTCCTATGGTGCTACAAGGACCAAGGGCTCCGGCTCTCCCCTTTCTTCTCCTATCTCTTCTTTAGCTCTTCCAATCCTTCCATTTGTGCCATTACGCCGCCGAAATTTTGGTAGGAACGGAGGGCACCGATAGGATTTAAGGCCCATTTGGGCAAAAGGAAGCCATTTTCTTTTCTTTTACTTTATTTTTATGTTGGTCATAAGTAGAGACCGCATTAAGTGGGTTGATCGGGTGACTAACACCTTCCCGATTGATAACCAAAGCCCCTACCCAAGAGCCTTTGGTGTAGACCGGATTCAGAGTCATATTTTTAGCACTTCGGTGCTCATAAAAATGAACTAAGTTTCCCGAGACACCGAAAACTCTGGGTGGTGACTCTATATTTTTGCAAGCGGGCGTATTGCCGTGACGGGATCGTCAAAGATCTCACGGTTGCACAGATGGTGACTCTGCTAGGGAGTAGCTAGTAAAGCTTCCCCTTGAACTAGGCCTTATTTTTTATTTTCCTAACATTTTATTGCTATTTTTTTATTTTTATTTTTGCTTTTTTTTTTTCACTCACCCCTCTGATTAAGTCACTTTACTTACCCCTACTTTTACGTCATTTACGAGCCTTAGCCGATTGGCGGGCCTACTTGCGCATAGTCTTTAAATTTCTTTACTTTTTCGTCATTTTAAGTGCCTTAGCCGATCGGCGGGCCTACTTGAGTATTGTCTTTTAATTCATTTAATTTTTCATCATTTAAAGTGCCTTAGCCATTTGGCGGGCCTACTTATGCACTTATATCCCAACAGTGGACGCCAGCCCGTAGCGGTGGCACGGGGTCATCACCCCCAGTCTTTGAACTAAAGAAAACTTCCAAAAAAAGAGAAAAGCTTTGAAAATAAAATTAAAATTCAACCAAGTTAGGGAGCTTATTTAATTTATTTTTACGGGGTAGATTTTAAAAGGGTTGGGATTAGGCAAACACACAACCACCCGAGTCTTAGTATGGCGGCAGCCCCTAGTTGTGATGATCCAGAAAAGTCTCAGCCCACCTAGTATCTGAGAAGGTGCTTGCACCGGAGGTATATCTGGTGGGTTCCCATTTCGAAGCTTAAAACCCTTGGGGAGCGTGCTAGCGAGTTATATCAGACTCAAACCCTTTAGGTGCGGTGAGGAGAGAATCGATCACTAAAAAATAGCTCAGTTCTCAGAAGCCTAGCTTCCACAAAAACCAAAAAAAGAGACTCATTTCGGGTGTTGGTGGCTACTGTCATCAGTTCTGGAGCATCAATTTTTACCTGGCGTAAGTATTAGTTACGCCAGTGCAAAAAACTGAAATTTATAACTGGTGCAACTAATAGTTGCGCCAGCTTTAAAATCCCACTTTTTACCTTGGCGCAACTAATAGTTGCGCCAGTGTAAAAAAGTGCCCCTGCAACTTGGGCACATGTATTAGTTGCGCCAGGTTTGTTTAACAGCACACCAGCTCGAATCTGTAGCCTTCTTCACCTCCCGAGTCCTCCGATCAGTGTGCTTAGTGCCTTGTTTGGGCCCCGCCATCTCCGACACCTAATACGCCCCCGCCGGTCAAAAGAGAGCAACTTATTTTTAGCCCATTCCAGTAGATCGGGTTGTTTGCCTCGATTTTCATGCCTTCAATAGATCGAAGGTTCTCCTTCATTTCTTTCGAAGTGCATCAGAATTATAGCCGCGGGACTTGAATTAGGGTACGAGTGTCACCCGAGATGGGAATTCCAAGGCCTCAGAACCTTTATTTTTCAAAACTTTAAAAAAAAAAAAAAAAAAAAAAAAAGTAAATAAAAAACTATATATATATATATATAGTTTGTGGTGCCGGCACAACAGCATCATCTTGCCCTCCGCCGTCCCGAAGGGAAAGAAGGATGAGGAATTTTGGGCCTTATCCAAGGCACCCTTACCCAACCCGTTCCCGTAGAATGTCGTGGGTAGTGAACCCGGCTTATGCCAATCCCGACACATTCCCACCACACTCTCCAACCCATTCCCATTCAGAGGAAGTCTTTTCCACCATCCCCCTCGCCCAATCACCCTTTGCCGTTACCGGCCCGTTTGGCGCCCCCATTTTCCCAACCACTACCTCCCAAAACATCCAAAGTCCAACCCCCAACTCCCCGTCTTTTGCTCAAACCATGCCCATACAAAATCCATCACATTTCCCACCCATGTCCATACAAAACCCAAACTCATTCTCCCAATTCACATCCATGCCCCATTTCCCATCTTCCCCCTATAGGCCCGATCCGCCCACATTCACATACACCACTTCTGCCCTATCCAACCCCCCACAAATCCCCCCATCTACCCGAGTCATACCCATTTTTATCGGGGCCATGCCCGATTTCTTCCAAATATCCACACCCCACCAACCACCATCCCTAAACATCCCTAATCCCTTCCCATCCTTTACCCCACCTCAACTCTCCAATCCACCCCATATCCCACCTCTTACCATGGCCATGCCCGATCATACCAGGGCCATGCCCAATATCCCATCTCCACCACCCGATCCTCCCTCCATGACCATGATGGAGGAGATGTTCCAAGCGTACTCCATATGGAAGGCTTCTAAAAAAACCTCCCCTCCTCCACACCCCATGTCCCTAAACCCATCTCACACCCTAGCCAATCTCCATGCCTCACTCCTCAATGACCCCCATCAACACTCCATAATCCATACCATCAAAACCCCCATTACCCACATGCCCCAAGACCTCATGGCCCAACCTCCCACTACTCATACACCCCAAGGCCAAATGGCCCAATCTCCAACCTCCCACATGCCCCAAGGCTCATTGGTCCAAACCCTCTTTTCCCACATATCTCAGGGCCCCATGACCCAATACCCCACCACCCAAAACTACCCAGGGCCCAGACCTATCAAGGGCCCATGGCCCAGACCCACCAAGGCCCGCTGGCCTAAACCTACCAAGGCCCATTGGGCCAAACCCATCAAGGCCCATTGGCCCAAACCTACCCAGGGTCCATGGCCCAAACCTATCAGTGGCCCATAGCCCAAAATGACCAAGGCTTCATGGCCCAAACCCAAACCCCACACTCATACCTTCCACAATACCCCCGACATTTCACCTAACCTTCACAGCCAGGTCAAACCCATGCCATACCCCAAACCCAATTTTCTCATGGCCCCACGCCCCAAGGCCATCTCTAAACCTTCCCCCATACCCAATGGCCCCTTCAGGCCCCACCTCAAAACCAAAATCCCATCACCCAACAAACCTTTCCTCATCCCCAGTGGGCTCACCCAACCCCACTCATGTCATTCCCATCCAACCCGTGCAACAACAACAAGAGAATCCCGCCCTCACTGCACATTATGCTGACCAGCAGTATGAGGAAGATGAGATTATGAATAGCGGGGCCTACGCTGGGGCATTGACCAGCCTTAACCCTCCTCCCATAATTGCCCACCCCTTGGTGGCCCAGAGTGAAGTCCAACTAACGGCTGAGAAAGCGGCCCCTATGTCAAAAGAGTCAGAGCAGCTAAAAGAACAGTTGGACAAAATACAAAAGCAGCTGATGAAAATCGATGGTGTTGAAATCCATGCCACGGACTTCACTGATTTATTCTTGTTCGCTGAGGTCCCTCGACCCCCCAAATTGAAAATGTCGGCCTTTCACAAATATAATGGCACTGGCAATCCTATTGCGCATTTCAAGTCCTACTGTAGGGACATGTGCCAATACGGAGGGGACGAAAGGTTACTAATAAAAGTCTTTCAGAAGAGTCTGACCGGTCTGGCTTTGAGATGGTTCACATCTTTAGAACCATCCATGATAAAAATGTGGAGGGACCTGGCGCACCTCTTTCAAGAATAATGTCTACAATATAGACATTGAGCCGCGTAACTCAGACTTGGCCCGCTTGAAACAGAACCAGAACGAGACCTTTAGCGACTACTTGGGACGCTGGAGAGCCCTAGCAGCTCAGGTCAAAAATAGAATACCTGATGATGAGCAGATTGAGATGATCTCAAAGAATACTCTGCCAGTGATCTCAAACTTTTTGGTGTGCCAGCAGCAGTCTAACTTTGCTGATCTAGTGAGAAATGCTAACCGATGTGAGGATGCCATCAGGGAGGGCCGTCTGAGTAAGAACATGCCAGGTGGACCTGATGGGGTTAGGAGGTTTTCAGAGCAGAGGAATGATAAGAGAACAGGGGGTGATATCCAGAACATTGCGAATACCAGGCCCAATAACAATACAACCCCATTTTAATTTTAGGCTACCCCACTAGCACTAGCTAGGCCTGAGTAGATGCAGAGAATAGGGAATGGGCAAGGAATGCAATGACTCCGGAGAAGAGGAGAGCCCGCTACGACCGAGTTTTCATGCCCCTAGGGCAATTATTGAGTGTACTTCTGCCTTTGTTAGTGGAAAAAGGATTAGTTACTATTCATCAACCGCAACCTCCTCCTCACCCGATCCCAAAGAACTATGACCCGAATACCCATTGTAATTTTCATCAGGGTCCAGGTCACCCAACTGATCGCTGCTTCCTATTGAAGCACGCAATCCAGGATTTGATCGATGCCAGGAAAATCATTCCCCCTGCACCTTCTCAACATACTAATATTCACCAAGTGCCACTACCCTCACATCCTACCGGAGGAGTAGGTTCCAGACCCACCGTCGGGATGATTGACGATGAGGAGTTTGAATTTGACCCATCCGATTATATCAGTGATCGAGAGAGTTATGTGGCACCATTGTCGAGAAACATGGAAGAAAGGAACATAGGGGTAATTGAACCCCTAAATTTGTCAGAATATTTCTCCAACCCAACCTCGCAAATTGAACCCTTGGATCTCAGGGCATACTTTCCATCCACCACACCCGTAAATTATGTATATATCAATGCATACCAACCATACACCACCACCCCTAGCAATTACCCGATGAGTCAACAGGCCCCCAATCCTATGCCCGCACCCTCCAATTATCAATGGGCCGTGTCCACCCCATTTCCCCCAATTCAATCACCAACAAACTCTACAGCCCCCTTCAATTGCCCAATAAGCTACTAGGCCCCCAATCCTACACCCGCACCTGTCAGTTATCAATGGCTTGCGCCCATCCCATCACCCCAAGTTCCGCCTGCGAACTCCACCACCTCGGTCAATTACCTAACGGCCCATCAGACCCTCCATCTCCCACCAGCGCCCACCAGCTATTAATGGCCTACTTTTGCCTCATTCCCTCTAATGCCACCACACTCAAGCTTCACCACCCCTATTTGGCCCAATTTTTCCATCCAACCCACTACCACTGAAATAAATCAGGTGTTTCCCACACCTCCTGAGCCGACAGTACAAGTGCCTTAAGTACCGACAGCCATACCTTTCTAGCTCTCGGGACCAACCTATGACCCTAATCAGGTCCCGCTAAGCTACAAGCAAATAGATGTCAATACCGGCAATAGTAGCAGAGAAGGGGCAGTGGACATTGTCACATGGTTTGGGATGATATCGAAGCAGCCAAAAGTGCCAGCAATAGCACAGGCCCAACCAGAGGGGAAGAAGGATAGCGCAGTAAACCCCTTCGAAAAAATGAGTTGGGAACATATACTAGAGACTCAACTAAGGAGAATGCCCGCCCATATCACTGTGTGGGATATGTTAATGACATCCCCACTCCATTTCCAAGCATTGATGGGGGCGTTGAAAAATGCGCATGTGTCACTCCAAGTTAGTCCCGATGAAGTCGGGCAGATAATTAGGCAAGTGATGGCTCTGAATGCCATTTCATTCTCTGATGCTAACTTACCAGAAGAAGGGTGTAGCCACTCCAAGTCATTAAATATAACCGTTGAGTCTAGAAATATGGTCATTTCCCTAGTTTTAATTGATAATGGGTTCGCATTGAACATATGCCCGTTAAGAACCGCCATTAGGATAGAGGTCGATCCATGCATGCTGAGGCCCACCAGAACCAGCGCAAGAGGGTTTGACAATACCAGGAGAGAAATAATGGGAGAAGTTGATCTTGAGCTATTGATAGGGCCAATGGCCTTTTCCATCTTGTTTCAAGTAATGGATATCAAATCCTCGTTTAATCTATTGTTGGGGCGCCCGTGGCTGCACGAGGTCGGAGCCATACCTTCCACTTTTCACCAGAAACTCAAGTTCATGTCTGGGCACAAAATCATTACAATCATTGGTGAGGGGCACAGCGAGAAAGAAAAAGCCACCAATAGCGTCAAAAAACCCAATATGTTGGATTTGTCGCACACTACTGAGGATGTTGACCTCCACAATTTTGAATATGAAGTGTCAGCGATACTCTCAGAGCCCATTGAGGGCATCATGCTTAAAACGGGAGGCAGTATGGTAGCAGCACTGGCTATGCTCCAAAAGTGGGGCTATCAGAAAGGCCGAGGGCTCGGGCCTAGACTGTAGGGTAGAAGATAACCAGTTGTGGCCAAAGGATAGAAAGTACAATTTGGGCTAGGATACAAGCCCACGGAGGAAGAGGTTCGAGAGGCCAAAGAGAAAGCCAGGGTTGCCGCAGTAGCAAGAGCTCAAGGAATCAACATAGAAGAGAAACCTCGCCCTAGGCCGCACATCAGGGAATCCTTTGTCAGCACTGGGGTCATAAAAATCGATCAAAATGGGGTAACCCATTTGACCCCACACAAACCCACAACCCCGATACATCCCACCAATCCTAACATCTCCCTTCCTAACCTGGAGATAGATTTGGCCGCATTATCCCTCTTCGAGGAATGACAACCAGTACCTAAACAAACCCCCCTTGTGGTAAATCACTATAAAATTGAGTTATCATTTGAGGACATCATCTCAGACGAAATGGGGATCAACATGATGGAAGCTGACTCCAATGAGCCATATCAGTCAGCGCCCTCCATCCCAACAGGTAAAGGAGCGGCCCCTCAGGTACGCAACTGGGCATCTTTGCCCCAAACTCTGGAAGTAGGGAGTGGCCTAAAGTTTGGCACCTATTTCCTAAAAAAAAAAACAACCTATAAAAAGTGAGATAAGCCCTTGGCAGGCAATAACTTGTATATATAGCCACCCGCCTTGCCAAGGGTTCGTCTCCGAAGAAAATAAAAATCTTAAAAACATGAAAAAAATACAAAATCCATAAAACATTGAAAAAATCCAAAGTCCAAAAATATCGTCATTTAAGATTCAAGAAAAAGTCTCACAAAAGGATGCCTTAATCGAAATACCCGTCCCACGTAAAATCGACCCCTTTCCTATAGAAATACAAGAAGAGGTAGGAGTTATGATTCTGGACGAGGATAGTCCTTTGGAGGAGCTGCCCAATGAGCTCCTTGACTGGTTTGCCGACTTTGAGCATGACCCTACCCCTGTTGTCGAAGAGACAGAAGACGTCAATTTAGGGACTGAGGAGATCCCCAGAATAACCAAAATTGGAATGTCGTTGTCCCCTGAAGAAAGGAAAAGCATGATCGACTTCCTTCAATCATACCAAGATATTTTTGCCTGGTCGTACGAGGACATGCCTAGTCTGGACATTGATTTGATCGAGCATGAGTTACCTCTCTACCTCGATATGAAGCCGATTAGGTAGAAGCTGAGATGTCTCCGACCCGAGTGGATATTGAAAGTCAAAGATGAAGTCATCAAGCAGTATGATGCGGGGTTTCTCATGGTATCCAAGTACCCACAGTGGCTAGCTAATGTTGTGCCAGTGTTGAAGAAGGATGGAAAGGTCTGCATGTGCATCGATTTCCATAATTTAAACAGGGCGAGCCCGAAGGATGATTTCCCACTGCCACACATCGACATCGTGATCGATAACACTGCTAAGCACGGGATGCTTTCATTTATGGATGGATTCTCAGGATATAATCAGATAAAGATGGCAGAGGCTGATCGGGAGAAGACTGCATTCATTACTCCATGGGTAACCTTTTGCTATCGAGTCTTGCCGTTTGGCCTAAAGAATGCCGGTGCAACGTACCAGAGAGCTATGACTGCACTGTATCATGACATGATGCACCGAGAGATTGAAATCCTATTTTGCCAATGCACTAGTAACTTTGGCATCAATGATAGAAATCCCGTATGGTGCTGAGATGAAGCTGATCATGATCTAGCAGAGAAGTGAGCCGACCTTCTGCCTACAGATTGAGGAACCTACAAAGCCTGATGATGAGCCACCTTGGTTCTTAGATATCATGAATTTCCTCGAGACACTAACTTTCCCTGAAGGTAGGTCCAAGATGGACCGGCAAACCATTCAATGTCTAGCAGTAGGCTACGTCATTTGCGGGGAATGCCTTTACAAGCGATCCTACAACAACATTCTACTCAGGTGCCTTACTGAAAGTGCAGCGACCAACATCATGAAGGAGATCCACGAAGGAGTATGTGGAGCCCACGTCAGCGGTCACATGCTTCCTAAGAAACTTCTGTAGCAGGGATACTTTTGTACCACTATGGAATCATATTGCTGCAAACATGTTCAGAAATGCTACGAGTGTCAAGAACACTCTAGTCTGATACATTCTCCTACCATCGATCTACACTGCATGACCACTCCTTGGCCATTTTCTACCTGGAGCCTTGACGTCATCGGAATGATTAATCTGAAAGCATTAAATGGACATCAGTTCATCTTCGTCGCCATTGAATAGTTTACTAAGTGGGTAGAAGCAGCATCATATACCAACATCAGGGCCAGTCATGTCGAAAAGTTTCTCAAGAACAATATTATGTGCCGATTCAGAGTACACAAAAATATCATCATGGATAATGGTACAAATTTTACAAATAAGTGAATCTGTGCCTTTTATGAGTAGTAGTACAAGATTAAGCACCATCTCTCGTCACCTTATCGGCCTCAAACTAATGGAGCCGTAGAAGCTGTAAACAAGACAGTAGTCCGTATCCTAGAGAAAATGGTCGTCACCTATCGAGATTAGAGCGAGATGTACCATTTGCTTTGTGGGCCTTCAAAGCGTCGATCCGTAGCGCTACAGGGGCAACACCATTCTCCCTTGTGTATGGAATTGAGGCCGTCCTACCAGTAGAGGTGGAAGTACCCTCGCTCTGAATCCTCATGGAATCAGGCTTACCCGAAGCAGAGAGAGCAAGATCACACTTTGAACAGTTAAACTTATTGGATGAGAAGAGACTCCTAGCCTTGTGTCACACTCAAGTTTACCAGGGGCGAATCGCACGTGCTTATAATAAACGTGTCCACGGTCAAGATCTAAAGGTAGGAGACACTGTGTTGAAGAAAATCTTCCCATCCCTCCATGCTGATTCGAGAGGCAAGTTCAAGCCGAACTGGGAAGGACCTTACGTCGTTCGAGAAGTGCTATCGGGATACGCCATCTACCTCACCACCATGGACGGAGATCATCTTCCTGAGCCCATCAATGTTGGATACGTCTGGCGGTTCTACTCTTAGTCTATTCGATAAGGTAAGTATTGGTAAAATAGATACGTGACTGCTTAAGAACCACTCAAAGCACAGTAGCCAAAAAAAAAAACATCCCCAAAAAAGATGATATCCTTTGCTACCCCATTTTGAGCCTAGGCCTTTCTTTCAATAACCACCCTTTTTCCAAAAAAAATGTGTGTGTGTACATATACAAAAAAGGAGATAAAGTAAAGTCACCATCAAAATTCAAAAAAATCAAAAAAGCAAAACCTCAAAAGAGATTACCTGAAATAGAGCAAAAAGAACAAAAAAAATGTAGAAAGAATCACGGGGCATGTACAGTAAAAACCCCCAAGGAAGAAAGTATGTTGAGAAAACTGAAGTCGTATCAAGGAAACCCTTTTAGGCCAGCATACCTTCAAATCCTAACCTAACCTATGGCCAAGCTACACCGTGAATAAAGCCCTCTTTTAAGTTCACAAGGAGTCATAATATCTGTTAAGTCAACACGAGCCGAGTTGTGAGACGACACCAGAACCCCATCTGACCGGCTATGACGGAATCGACGTCTATGTCATGGGTTTTAAAAAAAAAAGGAATGAAAAAGAAAAAAAAAAGAAGAGAAAAAAATAAAATAAAAATACAAGCCCAAAGCAAGATGGACGTGGTGAAAACCCGAAAGGGCATTACGGGTAAAAATAGCGAGCTTATGCAGACCAGGTGAAACCCGAAAGGGCGCTTGGCATAACAGAGCTAAGCCCATGGAAGTGGTAAGAACCCGAAAGGGCGCCACGGGTAAAAAAGGAGATAAATAAATAAAAATAATAATAATAAATAAATAAATAAATAAAAAAGAAGAAGAGAAAAAAATTGGAAAGAGGACAAGTTTGGATTGGTTGAGAGGATTGATGCTTGGGCAGCCCTCTTGGTTACTCTCTTTGATACCCTTTTTCGATTGGGCCACTCATGCTAGTTTGAATTGGGTCTCAACCAGAATTGTCTTTATGAAACTGCTTTGTCAAATGTATGACCCAGGGTAAGGAGAAAGGTTTGATTCAATCCGAAGGGATTGACGTTCCAGTCTTGGTAAAGCTGTTGAAACCCACTCAAGATCCGACTACTTAAGAGGGGTTCGACCATGCTCAAAAGAGGACCCAGGGCTTCACAAAGTGATTAAGGCACCACAAAAAAAAAATATATATATATATATATGTGCATAAAACAAAAAGACCAAAAAGTCTATGTATATGTATATAATAAACTACCTTTCATTTACAAAATGCACCACTTGCACCACATCTCAAAAAATAACCGGTGTAATGACTAGCGTGTTTTCCTTTTTTACAAATAAAAACATAAAGAAAATATTAATGCCAAAAATGTGTGTATCTGTAAAGGAGTTTTTTATGCCCCTTTCTGTGTATCTGATATGTGCAAAAAAGTTTTATGTGCAGGAAGGAGTTAGCGGCCCAGCTCGCGCTTCAATGCGCTAATCTCAGCATGAAAGTGATCCTCTCGGACATTCTGCTTAGTCATCCAGCGACCATGCAGGCTCTTATACCTCTTCAGAGAAGAGTCGGCGGCTCCAAAAGTGACACTCAGTGATCCCTTCAAATGGAGGACCTCGCTCTCTGCTGTTGTTGCTCTAACATTTTCATGTGCTAAAAGTTCTTGCAGGATCCTCTTCTCATCCACCAGTAGCTCGATGGTGGCTCAGAGTGCTGTCTCTTTCTTTGGCCAGGGGCCTCCAGTGTCAATGATCTCTAATGAATTTGGACCATTAGCAGCCGGCCGCTCAGTCAATAGCCAGGCCTCGTACTCAGGAGAAACCTGAACCAAATCTCCCTGCTCGATATCACACATCAGCGTCGACTGACGCGTCTCCTAAAGAGCAGCAATCCGATCTATGTCTCCAGATACCCCCTAGAAAAGATCAAATAACATAAAGGGGTTTCACAAGGCACTCAGAGGGCGCCAGAATCGATGCATAACACTGAAATGGGAAGTAAAAGGTGCTGCCAGTCAATACTAGGAGGGTGATTCCCTCATGGTCTCTAGAGCGAACTACTGGGAAGGTCCAGTCCAACCAAAGAATCCTCCATGTCAGCTCGACATCGGTCAACCAAAGTTTCAGAGCTGACACATTGCCTTGTGGAAGCAAATGACACCTACATAGAAAGCACTGAGCCGCCTCACCTCGAGCACTATAAAAGCGGGGCACAGGCCCTAAGATAGTGAGGTGCTCACCCAACCAGACCTGAAGCAATAAGGAGCACCCCCGAAGGCTCTCCACCTTGCCCAAAGCAAATGAATCGAGGCCTCGATACAGCTCGGTGAGCACTAAATGCATCATGGATCGGCCTACCTCCAGCTCCGTCAAAATGTCACAAATTGCCAACGAGAAGCTCTCTCCCCCAGTAAAGAAGAGGATTTCAGAGATGAGACTGAGTGCTAGAGCTTTCACATTGAAAATATTCCTAACCGACAATCTTCGGAGACTTTCATCACCGAAAAGTTCTTTGAGGAATTTTAGCGAACACCTTGTGGGCCCCCCAATGAGACTTTTCTCATACTCAAGTTTCTTCAAACCGAGAGTAAGGTGAACGGATTTGAAGTAGCCCGGCCGAGGCGTGACTCTTGCAAGGCCCCTGTGAAGCTTCAGGCTAGACAAATTGGATAGCTCCTCAAGGGTTGGGGTTAGCTCCTGCTTCCTAAAATGGAATACATGGGAATTCACATCCCAAAATGAAGCGGCAGTAAAAAAGAGTTCCCATTGTGGAGGAACCGTTAGAAAGGAAGGAAGGCGAGATAGCCCAAGGTGCTCCAAGTTGGTGAGCTCACTCTCATTCAAGCTCTCAAACCAGGCTGTTAGAAATTTGGGCCCCAAGCCCAAGGAAGGGGGTAAATTGGCTCCAGGCCTTCCATGTAAGGGAGGGTTAGAAAGCGGGTCCATGAACGCACAAAGATCTTTTGAGAAGATAAAAATCGATGTATGGTGATGGACCCGCCTTGGAAAAGCAAGAGCAAAAAGAATTGGTAAAAGGGGCCAAGTCAAACTGAAAAGGGATAAGTTTTGGGCTGCCTCGGGTATATAAGGACCCACAGCTCCCCAGGTTAAGCCTGGCGTAACTATTAGTTGCGCCAGTGCATTTTGTCCCCAATTTTTCCTGGCACAACTAATAGTTGCGCCAGTACAAATTCCCTGGGATTTAGCCTGGCGCAACTAATAGTTGCGCTAGACTAAAGATCCCCCCTCCCTAGCCATCTCGGGACCTAACTGGGGGGACTTTCACCCTTTTTATTTTCTATATCTACGCTTCCGATCACTAACGGTTTAGAAATTAGTTTATTTATGTGCAAGATTGATCCTACGTTAAGGCATGCGACCCAAAAAGTCACTTTCTAAGAGCATTTGGCAGACACGTCCTGCAGAAAAATAGATACGGGGCAAGGAAACTATGGCATAAAATCAAAATAAAAGCACTAAAAATATTTTCCAGAAAAAATATATCATCCAAAGTGTCACATCTCCACCCCAAGGAAAATTGTCTAAACAAAAAGATCCAAGTCCAATCCCAAGAGTACTGAGTTTTAAAGGCACAAACTAAAGCCTATTCCTTGTCCGCGCCCTTTGACTTCTTCCGATGACAAGAGGAGCTTTGAAAAGTTCGCATGTCCCCCACCTGAGACCACGCTTGCGAAATCCTACTGAGTAAAGAACGCGAGTCCTTAGCACGAGCACGTTGCAAGGCACAATCAAAGTCAAGAGTTAGGTTCAGTTAAGGGACAAATGATAATGAAATGAATGAGAGGAGTAGGGCAGCAGGGTACTCACCGTCTCCACCTCCCTAAGCTCTGCAAGATGACGATGGTACTCCGCATATTCAATGGCCGAGTTGAAATCCTACGTTCAGAACGATAACATTAATTATCAGGGCAATCTTAAAGCATGTACAATAGGAGGCTGAAATGGAAAGAGATTGGGCCATCAGCGGACTTACCCCTGGAACCACCTCAGGAGGAGGGACACAGGCCGCCTCAATAGAAAGCCGCGCTTGTCGATCCACGTTCACACAGAGGCTCGAAAGGAAGCTGTCATCCAGGCACCGGAAGGTCTCATTGACCACGGGCGGATCTCCACCAGGGATACCAGCATGAGAGGTACCTGACGGACTAGCACCCGAGGAGCCCTCGCCCGAGGGACCCACACTAGAGGGGCCAGCACCGGAGGGATCTTCCCCTGACATATCAGCCACACCCGTCCCGCCTTCACCATCTGAATCATCCCCTAGAGTAAACTGTGAACAAAATAAAGATCCGCTTAGAAGGAATGAAGGGCCGAACTAAAGCATAAAGGGAACTAATCCAAGCTAAGAAGAATTACCTGGTCGAGAGGGCTGCCGAACGCAAGAAAATTGGTGCTAGGTACAAAGCGCGGCAAGATAAATTGGTACGGTAGGCACTCGTACCAAAGATGATAGTCCCCGAGCACATGGAGAGCATGGATGGGAAGCCCATTGTTGAAGAAGGTTGCGGTATGCTCCTCGATATTGCCAACAGGATACCAAACATCCATCGGAGGGTCCACAGGTATGGCATAATAACCCTGGAATTGGTGCACGACTCGCTCCCCCAGATAATAGAATTTGGTCCATGCTCCATGGAAGAGAACGACGCGGCGATTGTTAAATAGGCAGGAAGTGCCTACAGCTGCTCGGTCCTAGAAGGGGGATGCAAGGTACGGGTCAAGGAGGATCTGCCCAAGTCAAAAGAAAAAAAAGAGAGAATCCAAGCAGTTAGCACATCAGTAAAGGGAGATTCCCGAGCTAAAAACAAATAAAGTTGAAAGAGAGTTTTACCTGCTCAGGAACCATCAAGTCGAGTTGGGACCTCAGACCCGTCTCCAAGTGCTTTAAACTTACATCGCGGCGCCGGGCCTGATTCCAGTTGCTGAGGAGGGGATAGGTAAGCACCTCGGAGAGAAGAAGCGGGCACCCAGGGTGAAAGTGATGGTATCCCCATACCTGAAAAGGGGGGGCATTGCACAGGAGCGGGTTAGTAGCGTATATGGATCGAAAAAAAAAAATAAATGGCAAAGGCAAAGGAATGGGGAATTACCTTTAGGGCGGCCCAAAATCCAACAGTAGACTTTGAATCCCCGGTCATGACTCGAGATAAATTTTACATCAGCTATGCATACCTTGCCCCTCCCCAGTCATACCTGTGGACGTCACCCCAGTTGTCCATCACACTCAGTAGGGCTAGGTTGACTCAACCACCGCTCGCATTGGTGAAAATGGTCTTACCAAGCAGGACCAAGAGAGTAATGTGGGCTAGGACGATTGCCCGCTCGAGCGTGATGTAGAGCACCCTGTCTGGCTGACCCAGATCCACCAATTCATCAGGTGTATAAAGTGAGGTCAGCCAAGAAATCTTGACCTCAGTGCCATGTGTCTGCCCCTCGAGGAGGATATGCCCCAATCAATCGAATGATATCCTCTCGACTCGGCATCGCAAGATTGGATATCGGTATCCCCCCTATCCTGATGCCAGTAATCATGGCCCAGTCGACGGGTGTCAAAGTCATCTCTGCATACGGCATGTTAAAGGTCATCGTCTCAGGGCGAAACCGTTCAATCAGGGCTTTCAGATAGGCAGCGTCGGCCCTCATGGCGGGGTAAGATAGAAATTTTCTAAAGCCCACCTATGCCAGAAGGACCTTTACCACGGGAGGGATGTAGAGGTAGAACTCATGAAAGTCGAGCCACCCCTCGTGGAACACAATGTTGGGTAGGTCCTGCACCCAAGAAAATGTGCATCAGACCACAAAGGCAAAGAAAAAATTGCATAATAGAAATAAATTGAACCTCTCTTTTACCTTGCCCGCTATCCAAAAATTTGAAATGTGGGTATGCTGTTGGTGAAGGAGGCCGACCCGGGCGGCCTCACCTTGCATCTCGAGCCACGGGCCCACTCTCCGATCTACCCAGATGAACTGCTTCCCCCGCGAGCCGTATACAATATCGGGCCCCTCCTCGTGGCCCTCCTTAGGAATATGCTCACCCTCACCCGACATTCTGGGGCAACAAAAAGCAGTCACGTCAGAGCAGATCAATGATAAAGAGCCATGATATTCTGTACTACAAACAGGAGGTAAGTATGCTCATCCTTCCCCTTTCTTTTCACATATTTTCATAAATAAGAGATACACATGCCTAAACGAAAAAAGGAGTTCCCTTTTAGGTTGAAAATGCAAAAAAAAATCTTTTCTTCAGAAAATGACAAAAAAAATAAAATTTCCCCTTCCTGTATTTGAAAATAAAGTAAGTTAGAATCAAATAAAATCATTTATGTTTTTAAAGAAACAATAAAAAAGGGCCCTCCTTTTTACAAAAACAAAAAAATCCTCCCTTTATGTCTAGGAAAAATAAAAGCAAAAAAAGGAAGAGAAAGAAATCATCATCACGCTTCTAAACAAAAAAACCTTTCTCTTCTCCTTAGGTCCCAAGGAAAAAAAAACAAACAGCCATTTCTTCGTGTTCCTGAAAACAAAAAAACCAAAAACAAAAATTTTTCCTTTACCTTATTCACAAAAAAATATTTAATCCTTTACTTTGTTTGTCAAAACAAAAAATTAAAAACCAAAAACAAAAAAAAATTCTCTTGACTTTACTTTGCAAATATAAAAACAAAAACAAAAAATTCCTTTACTTACAAAAATAAAAAAAATCAATCAACCAAAAGAATCAAACAAAAAAAAATCCTTTGCTTTATTTTAATAAAAACAAAAACTAAAATTTTCTTTGCAAAAAATATAAACCAAAAAATCCCTTTCCATATACACAAATAAAAAAAAAAAAAAAAAAATCTATATTAGGCACCAATAAATCCATGAAATAACAAAATAGGGCATTGTTCATGAAGAATCATCCACACTTCATCAATAAATATACACACCATAAAAATAAACCATTACTCATCAAAGAATACAAGATCATGATCATATCTACAAGAAAAAGCAAGAAAAATCAAAGAAAATGAGTTTTAATGGTTACCTTTAGAGAGAAAAGGGGTTTTTGATCTAGCGTAGGCCGACAATCGATCCAGACAAGCAAAGCAACGGCAATGGGGCACGTGTAGAGGCAATGTAAAGGAACCCTAGGAGGGGGCAATTTTCGGTTTCAAAGAGGAAGGAGGGGGAGAAAAATTTGAAATAAAACCCCTAGCCCGAACTTGGGTTGTTTAAATTCCCCCAGCCAAACCTGGTGCAACTAATAGTTGCCCCAGGCAAAATTGTGCCCACCTCTTGCTTGGCGCAACTAATAGTTGCGCTAAGCTATTTTGAGGCCCCTAGTGGCTTGGTGCAACTATTAGTTGCTGGCGCTTAGGCCATCTTGGGCCTGGTACGGGACAGATGGGAAGACCGGTCCCCCCACTCTTTTTGTTTATTCTGTCACCCTCGGCAGATGCACGCGCTCCCAAGATGACATTTTGATCATCCTTTAACTTGCCAAGAGAGCCGTGCTAGAATAAAAGCGGACCGAGATTAATGAGCACCCCGGTCCTACGCGGGAAAATATAAAGAAAAATCTAACAAAGAATCCCCACAGAGAAGCTGGAAGTATTCACAAGAAAAATTCACATAAAATAATAACTTCAAAACTCTAAAAAATCACATAAAATAATAGTTGAAAATTTAAAAAAAAATTGCATAAAATGATAGAAAATTCAAAAACAGATTTGTATTCCCTATGAAGACACACAAGCATAAGGCAGTAAAATGTCAATATTTTATCCGCAATGCAGTTGTGCCATACTAAAGTCCTGAGTCGGAGGTTCGCCTTGGGTTTTTGGATCCTACTTTAAGGAAGGAGCAACGGTGTCGGTCCTAGTCAAACAGTCAATGTTTTCGATCGAGTCAACTCCACGGCTAAATCTTTGTGATGAATGTTCTGTTTTGGATTCATGTGAACTTAAGTATCTTAAGCTTCAGATTCTCCGTTGGAAAAGGTCAATCGTTGGTTGAGACCAACCTGTTGAGAATGAGATTACATGTCAATCAAACTATGTGCAACCATGTATTCAGAAGGGATCATTTCCCTTTTTATTTTCTGCAGGCTTAAAACCTGTATGGGCAGCGGTATCCCTGTAAAGTGTACGCCATGTATCTGGGTATCCATATGATGGTTATTTATTCCCGTAAATTATACCCGGGCGGGTCCGGGTCGGGGCTTCCAGCACCTTTGTTGTTACTTATTGCCCCTGATGGGTGCATGATTATGCATAGTTAATTGATGTTTATAATCATTGTCAGCAGAGACCAGGATTGGATGCCCCTTCATGGAGACACCCTAATGTTTGGTTGGATTTGTTCAAGGTAGTTGAAGCTGGACGCTCTAGGTCATGTTGATCCAAGGCACATTTTTAAAAACGGCATGTACTCCTAAAAAACGTTATGATATCTATTTACTTCGCTCGGGAAGTCATGCTAAATAAACTATGGGATCGATGGGTTTGCCCAAAGACCTCGAACCCTGCTTTCAGTAGGGGCACCCGCGAATAGTCCGATGGGGCCATCAAATGCCTCGTAGGATTGGATGCAAACTGTGGAGCCTTGCGTATGTTTACTTCGCGCCTATCTTTAAATGTGGGTCGATCACCCCTCTTACTTACAAAGCTGTTGTATTCAGAATGAATTTTAAACATCAAATACCTTCAAAATCATCTCGAGAAGTGAATCTTTTTCCCGACTATAGGGTGTTCGCAACTCATTCCACCTCGGTTATGCCCAGTAATGTCACTAAGTGCTTGGGAACCGATTACCTTGAGAAATGAATGTTTAGCCTGGCATCCAGGGCTTTCATTTTCTCACTATGTTACTCATTTGATGTTTGAAGTTTGTTCTGAATATAGCAGACCCGTCAGTAATGTCTTGGGCCTCTTCGGATGTCTCTTTTTCTCTGGCATTCGATCATCAATGATCGGATACCAAAGAGCGGCATCTGTAGACACCCAAATTTGGCCCAAGGCCCGAACGAAATACCTTTCGAGAGAGGTGCAATTCTGAGCTTTTGATGACATATATGGAACCTTTAGGACCTCCCCTAGAACCCTTAAGAACCTTTCCAAACCCTTAGGAATCACCTTAGATCCATTAGGAATACCCGAACCTTTAGAAATCAATCCCGACCCGTAGAACCCGTTCTGACCCTAAACCTAACCTTATCAAGCAAATGGTTAAGGAAGGGTACATTGAAACTAGCTACGGACCTCTACTATAATTGAATCTTATGCCATTAAAAAGTAGAGGTCGTCATCTTTCCAACAGTCCAAGAAACGCCCCAATCGGAGATATACATCAAAAGATACGGTAAATCGAGCCAGGAGGCCATAAGAGTAAAATCAAGTGGCCCCCCAAGGGATTTGGCGCAACTAATAGTTGCGCCGGCTATTTGTCCCCAGAAATGGCCTAGCGCAACTAATAGTTGCACCAGTGATATTTTTGCCTGGCGCAACTATTAGTTGTGCCAGGCCACTTCTCCCTGGATTTAAGTCTGGCGTAACTAATAGTTGCATCATTATTAATTGATCCCACCCTCGCAAACCAACTTCCAGGCACTGTTTAAAACTATTTTACTGTACATTTACCTGGTGCAACTATTAGTTACGCCAGGCATATAAACAGTAACCTTTGGATTTTACCCCAAAAATTGTGATTGGGGTTTGACTTGTTGACCACCTTGACCTTTGGGGTGTGTTTTGCTAGTTCTGTTGCACCCATTTCCTACCTATTTGCAACCCTTCAAGTGGCTTAAGGCCTCACCCCATCATCCACCATTGTAGGACCTTCTCACACATCTCAAGGCTCCAAAAACTCTAAGAATCCTTAGATGTGAGATTACCTAATTACTTAACTCATTTCGCTCTTAAGTGGTCTCCTAATCCACCCATTTCCTATAAATAGAGCCCTCCACCCCTTGGTTTAAGGGTTGAAAATTTTTACCTAAGACAGAAAGAGCTTAAAGTGAGAAGATCTTTCTCCCTTTGGTGCACCATTGCTCATACAAATTTCAGAATTCTAAAACCCCCTTTGAGTGATATTTTCTACCTTATATCCCTTAGTTTAGGTACATGCTACCCATTTACATTCCCTCTCTACCTCTTAGCTAGCAAGTCTTAGAGGTTAGAACTCCTATTTCTACCATACAAGCCTTCCAAGAGCTCATCAAAAGCAAGCCAACGCAAGGCTCTCCTACGGAGCTACAAGGGCCCGAGGGCTCCGGATCTCCCCTTTTTTCTCCTATCACTTCTTTAGCTCTTCCTATCCTCCCATTTGTGCCGTTACGCCACCGAATTTTCGGTAGGAATGGAGGGGCACAAATAGGATTTAAGGCCCATTTGAGCAAGAGGAAGCAATTTTCTTTTCTTTTACTTTATTTTTATGTTGGCCATAAGTAGAGACCGTGTTAAGTGGGTTGATCGGGTTCCTAACACCTTCCCGATCGATAACCAAAGCCCCTACCCAAGAGCCTTTGGTGTAGACTGGATTCAGAGTCATATTTTTAGCACTTCGGTGTTCATAAAGATAAACTAGGTTTTCCGGGACACCGAAAGCTCCGGGTGGTGACTCTATATTTTTACAAGCGGGCGCATCGCCGCAACGGGATCGTCAAAGCTCCCACGGTTGCACACCTGTAATACTCCTATATGGATATATTTTATTTTTGGATTTTCTTTTTTCCATCTTAATATTTTCTTTTTATCAAACAGAGTTATTTCTACTGTAAAATTTGCAGTACTTTTTGTTGTTGTATTTCCTAAAAAAGCTTCAAATATTCTTTTTGAAAATATCTTATCAATAGCAGAAATTTTATATATATCTTCTTCATTTATTTTATTTCTTTTTATTTATGATTCTCAAAGTTGTTCTTTAGAGAAAGTTATTTCTTTTCCAATTACATCTATTAATATAATCATTTGATGTTCTTCGTTAGAAGTTTCAACCATATTAAGCATAAAAACTACATCATCTGTATCAGAATCTTCGATTTCCGATTCTAATTCATAAATAATACTATTATCATTGCTTGATAATTCTTCTCCAAAATAAATATCTAGATCTTCTTCATCTAAATATTTTATCATTTTACTTATATTTTTTCCTCTTTTTGGACATTGAGAAGCATAATGTCCTTCTTCATTACAAATAAAATATCGATATTTATTTTTTGTCGTATTTGATTTATCTGTTTTATCTATATATTTTTTCTTTTTTATATATTTTTTATGTTTAAAAAATTTTCTTTTTTTATTCCACGATTTTCATTTGAATTTTTTCTTCTTGAAACCTTTCTTATATCCCTTTTGTTTAGGGATATTGCATCTTATTTTCCAATTTTCTTGAAAAAATTTATCACAACATTTATGACCAAAGATAGAATTCGTAATTTGATTCTTAACTTGTTTTTTAGCTTTTATTTCTAAATATCTATCAGTAATTAATCGTAGGACAAAGGATGTTCTTAGTCCTTAAGTATCAGGTTTAGATAATTTATTGATAAAATCAGGATAGTCTTTATTTGCTAATTCATCCCATGGAACGGATAATTTATGATAAAATTATTCTAACCATGAAATATTAATTGGGGGTTCTAATTGATAATAATATTTTTTAAATGTATTACAATATTCTTGGAAATGACAAATATTGCAGAATTCTAATTTTGAAAAGATGTAAATAGCATCTTCTTGTTTGGTTTTAGTTTAAACCAAACAAGTCCATGTACAAGATTTGATTGAATTCCTTCAATCAAGGATTGTAATGGATTTAATAGTCTTTTATCCAAAACAACGATAAGGATAGGAGTGCCTATACCTTGTCTAAATGGACCAGTAATACATACCTGTAATACTCCTATATGGATATATTTTATTTTTGGATTTTCTTTTTTTCCATCTTAATATTTTCTTTTTATCAAACAAAGTTATTTCTGCTGTTAAATTTGCAGTACTTTTTGTAGTTGTGTTTCCTGAAAAAGCTTCAAATATTCTTTTTGAAAATATCTTATGAATAGCAGAAATTTTATATATATCTTCTTTATTTATTTTATTTCTTTTTATTTCTAATTCTTGAAGTTTTTCTTTAGAGAAAGTTATTTCTTTTCCAATTACATCTTTTAATGTAATCATTTGATGTTCTTCGCTAGAAGTTTCAACCATATTAAGCATAAAAATCACATCATCTGTATCAGAATCGTCGGTTTCCGATTCTAATTCATCAATAATACTATTATCTTCACTTGATAATTCTTCTCTGAAATAAATATCTAGATCATCTTCATCTAAATATTTTATCATTTTACTTAAATTTTTTCCTCTTTTTGGACATTGAGAAGCATAATATCCTTCTTTATTACAAATAAAACATCGACATTTCTTTTTCATCGTATTTAGTTTATCTGTTTTATCTATATATTTTTTCTTTTTGATATATTTTTTATGTTTAAAAAATTCTCTTTTTATTCCACGGTTTTCATTTGAATTTTTTCTACTTGAAACCTTTCTTATATCCCTTTTGTTTAGGGATATTGCATCTTATTTTCCAATTTTCTTGGAGAATTTTATCACAACATTTATGACCAAAGTTAGTATTCGTAATTTGATTCTTAACTTATTTTTTAGCTTTTATTTCTAAATATCTATCAGTAATTAATCGTAGGACAAAGGATGTTCCTAGTCCTAAAGTATTTATGACAACCCAGATTTTGACACCCTGAAACTTGTGCCATCGTCACGACCCTCGAGGCCGTGCCCCAAATAGTACGCGAAAACACTTGGTACATCCCCATATAAATAGACAAAAGATAGATACTAACTAATGCAGAACTAAATCTCCAGTTTTACAATATATTGTCAAAATAGTTAATCCAAAAGATCGTTCTAATCCCATATTTCGGTATGGGCAAAAGAACCAACCCGAATCATCAGTGCCCTAACTACATCATAGGTGCTAGACGTACCAAGCCAAAAGTATCTCTCTCTCAAAATAATTGCCAAAGCACGTAGAGGGTCTTCTAGAAGAACCTCTCAGGAGGGGGCTAAGACTCCTCCCCTGGAATATAGTCCGAGTCTTCAAGATCGACCTCTCCAGAAGCATCTCCTAATACAGCACCTGTGACGTATAGTCAAAGGGTGAACTACATCCTAGCTCAATAGGGACAATATCCGAACGAGTGCATCTTTCTTACTCACATATATATCATGAAAGAATATAAAGAATGAGTTCATCAATGTAATTTATTTAAAACAGTTTTGAGATGCAAGAAAGTAATTAAACTACTTTTATTACTCTACTCATGACATCAGATGTAAATTTTTTTTCTTGTGATTGTAACCAGGCTAATCTCATGACTTAATTGCTTAACTTAAATAATCCCCGAGCAATATAACATCGAGCCCGAATGGAATACCCTCCATCATCGTCTAATCAGACTATTTTTCAAGTATCCTGACCCACGTCCCTTTCTTATAGGCGACGACCACATTACTATACATCTCTGGGATGTCTACTGGTGTACGGATTGGCCGCCGTACTGGTCACGGATATCCTGTCGAGTTAGTCACGGGTATACCGCCGTGTCGATTGGGTATTCTACAAACCTTAAATCGATTGTGCATTATATATAGTTATTCACCGTGTAATTGTGCTAATAATATAATAATTTCCAGCCTGCTAAATTTCTTTCATGGACCTTCCACAACATGGATCTTTACATCCACATTACATCCCTGGGATGTCTCATGGTCTGATGCATCACTCAGATGCCCAATATACATATGCATCCCTGGGATGACTTAACTCTTTTACTCGTAAATTTTCTCATTTATCCGTATTCATACTCTTTGTTTCTTACTACATTTATTTTAACATTTTACATTTCAACTACACTTTAAAAGAAAGCACATTTGTATTTCAACTCGGCTTTAAAGAACAAGCATTCATATACTATCGTCACATACATGTTCTCGGAATTGAGGGTACAAGTTCAAATATTCCCCTACCTCTCACTTGATTTCTATCCACGTATCCTTCAATCCGAGCCGTACTCAAACATCATTATGTTTGGTATAACTAAGCCTGGCCAAACATATATAACCCATCACTATAATTGTAAAAACATTGGGTTAGAACCCTAACCCCAACAAAAGACAGTTCATATGGAAAAACCCACAAAACCTAAATTTATCCAAATCGATCGAACGGTTTTTAAATCGATCGAACAAATTTATTTCGTTCAATCGATTTCCTCATAAATCCAATTATCTCATTCCTGTCCCTTGGTAAACCAATTGAACGAATTTTTAAATCGTTCACATGGTTCTCAAATTGATCGAATGGTTTCTAAAATCGTTCGAACGATTTCTTCAAAACTTACTCTTCACCCTATTTTCTCATTGGTCAAAATCGATGGAACGAAATCTGATTTCGTTCAATCGATTTACCCATTCTCAGATATGAAATGTGTTCTATCCTCTAGAACCCATTTCATCATCATTCATCCATTTATCATTTCTCCCTATAGCTAATCTCTTAAATTTTTATCATTTAACAACTAAAATTAGCTTAAAATAGTAGGGCTTACCATTTCTATCGGTTGGATCCCTTGATCCAAAGCTTTAGCTACACTTGGGTTTCTCAAACCTCAAATCTCAAATCGTTCATCGATACCGAGCTCGATTTGCTAGATTTCCGATTCTAATCACTCGTATTGAATGCCCGCTCCTAGATTTCACAATCAGATCTCCCTCTCATTTACTCTCTTTCAATTTCTCTCAACTACTCAATCTAAGAGGAATAAATTCTCTTTATAACCTAACTTTTTATATTAGGTGTTAAGCTCATACATTTAACTAACGTGTGTGTGTGTATATATCTATGGATACATAGTCCAACCATGTGGTTTCTATGATACACCTCATCTCACCTATGATCTACTAAGTCAACCAAGTCAATATTGACCCGGTCAAAGATGTTACTAGTCGGTCCACTTCCCGAGGTGTGCTATTTAAGTACAAAATTTCTGAGACGTTATATTCACCCCTCCTTGGGAATTTTCGTCCGCGAAAATTATACACAAGGCCCCCTCCCCACACCCTGGCACGGGAGCCCACCCACAGTGCATAGTGCATCCATAACCACAGAGTTGTGCATAATAAAACCATAGAGTTGGAAGAAGAAAAACATAACACAAAATTGACCTGCGCAAACACCCATCCTGCAAGAAACACATGCATTCAACAACAGTGTTACATCTATACTATAGTGTACACCCCACACAGTAAACAACCTCAAATGGCCCATGTCAAAATAGAACTATATGTAGATATATGAAATCATCCAAAAAGTTATGCACATAGTTCAGAGTGGCAACCATGCCACAATTGTTCACAAAGGACTGATGTCCTAGGGTACCTGTTTTAAATACTTACAAATTCCCAAAAAACAAAATGGTATGAATTTACCCAAAAATTACACCTCACACCTCACTCAACATAAACAACACTCAAGATGCCTCGTCGCCTAGCAGATCCCCGTCATCATCATGCCCTCCCGCACCCGAAGTAGACATATCAAGGAACCAGGTCTGCGCTGCCACCATGTGCTGGAGATAATCGGTGGGATACATAAAGCGCATCTCCTCGGCGTGCAATACGTCGTAATAATCCAATCGACAGTTAAGAAGGCAATTATTCTCTGCCATTTACCATGTGTTGGCCTCCAACAAGGCATAAAGATCAACAACAGTTAGCGTAGGAACGCCTTCAGGTGGTGATACGGGCGTCTGAGCACGGCATCGAATAGGTTGTTACAATGGAAAAGGAGCAGCAAGCTCATCGTGAATCGGGGAGTCATGAGCTGGCTGGTCTGGAGCTTGTGGTTTCGGCTGAGGTGGTTCTTCGATGAGTGGCTTCTTAATAAACTTGACATAGGTTCGACTCCAGTCAACCATAGTGAAAGGTTGTACATTACTCGTTAGCCGTGGTTCATTCAGAGATAGGGTGTACATATCGCCGCCCACATAATCCTTGACCATCAATGAGATCAGTCGAGCATAAGGCATGTCATCGACGGGCTTCTTGGCGCGTTCAAACATCTTTTTACGGGCATACTTCAGCCCTTCAAGTACCATCTTAGGCGTATTAAACCACCAGCCACTGAAAGCCGCAAAAAGTGCCATTTGGACTTCACCCACTCTTTTAGTTCTGTGGCATAACGGGTACAAGTTGTAGTGAATGATGGAATCGAGCATCCAAAGATCGTGTGGTAAGTCGACACGTTTAATCGAGTGACCCGAACCCGTTCTTCCATGGGTCATCTCAGCCGCAACATATTTGTAATTGAGAGTGGCTAGGAAAGGAACAGCGAGGGCAATATCCTCGTGGTCATAAATGTGGAAACACTATAAGGCATCGGCTACATCATCGAAAGTGAGCGTGTAGGACCGATTATCAATTTTGGTCCGAAGAATGGTCGGGTCCTTGAGCAGTTCCATGTTCTGATAAAATAGTTGGACTATTCTAGGATAATAACTGTCCTTGCATGGGTGAAGGATTCTAGTCAAACCCGCGGTGGAAATATAGTTGAAAGCCCACTTTGTCTCAGTGCGCTTGGAGAAAGGTTTAGGCTCAATTATCCACTCGGGTTCAAAGTCTTTGTCAGACCACCATTCATTCGGTCGTTCACGTGGTAGTGGTGGAGGTGATACTTGTGTAGGCGGTGCCGATGAAGAACCCGCAGGTGGTTTCTTCGGTGGCAGTTGCGAAGATGAACCTGAAGTGGGTTTCTTCGGTGCTGAACTCCCCGTGGCTTGGCGAGTCTTGAGGGCATTGTAAATTAATGAGAAACTTAGGGTTTATGGTCAAGGGTTTAAGCCCTGATTCCACAAATCCAACAATAAGAAGGAAATGGAGAATCTAAAGATCAAAATAGAGGTTAATAGTTACCTCTTGATGCCTCGAATAACTGTCGTGTGCGGCTCGTAGCTTGAAATGGCCGGAAACAACGCAAAACCAGCAACCCCTACAAACCCTAAAACTCTCTCAAGGAGAAAGAAAAGAAGAAAAATGGGTGGAGTTCTGTAGACACCCAAATTTGGCCCAAGGCTCGATCGAAACACCTTTCGAGAGAGGTGCAATTTTTGAGCTTTTGATGGCATGAATGGAACCCTTAGGAACCTACCCCGAACCTTTAGAAACCAACCACGACCCTTAGAACCCTTTCCGAACCCTAAACCTAACCTTTCCAGGCAATAATCGATGTTTGGAAAATCATTCCCCCTGCACCTTCTCAGCATGCTAATATTCACCAAGTGTCATTACCCCCACATCCTACCGGAGGAGCAGGTCCCAGACCCACCGTCGAAATGATAGAAGATGAGGAGTTTGAATTTGACCCATCCGATTATATCAGTGATCGGGAGAATTATGTGGCACCATGGCCGAGGAATGATGAAGAAAGGAATGTTGGGATAATTGAACCCCTAAACTTGTCTGAATATTTCCCTAACCCAACCTCACAATTTAAACCTTTGGATCTCCGGGCATACTTTCCATCCACTACACCCGTCAATTATGTAAATATCAATACATTCCAACCATACACCACAACCCCCATCAATTACCCTATAAACCCCCATGCCCCCAATCCTACACCCGCACCAGCCAGTCATCAATGGCCTACGCCCGCCCCATTCCAACTACCACCATACACCACAACCCCCATCGATTACCCTTTAAGCCACCAAGCCCCCAATCCAACACCCGCACCGATCAGTTATCAATGGCCTGCGCCCACTCTATCACCCCCAGTTCAACCACCAGCGAATTCCACCACCCCGGTCAATTACCTAATGGCCCATCAGACCCCCCATCTGCCACCATCACCCACTAGCTATCAATGGCCTACTTTTACCTCCTTCTCTCCAATGCCACCACTCTCAAGCTTTACCACCCCCATTTGTCCCAATCTTTCCACCCAACCCGTCACCACCATGGTGAATCAAGTATTGCCCACACCTCCTGAGCCGACAGTACAAGTACCTCAAGAACCGGTAGCCATACCTTTCTAGCTCTCGGGACCCACATATGATCCTCATCAGGTCCCGCTAAGCTACGAACAAACAGATGTCAATGCCGGTAGGAGCAGCAGAGAAGGGGCAGTAGATTTTATTGCCAGGTCAGGGAGGATATCAAAGCAGCCAGAAGCAGCACAGGCCCAACCCGAAGGAAAGAAAGACAGCGCGATGAGCCTCTTCGAGAAAATGAGTCGAGAACATATACTGGAGACTCAGCTGAGAAGAATGCCTGCCGATATCACTGTATGAGATCTACTGATGATGTCCCCCCTCCATTTCCAAGCATTAATGGGGGAGTTAAAAAATACGCATGTATCACTCCAAGTTAGCCCAGATGAAGTCGGGCAGATAATTGGTCAAGTGATGGCTCCAAATGCCATTTTATTTTCTGATGCCGATTTACCTGAGGAAGGAGGTTGTCACTCAAAATCTTTGAATATAACCGTTGAGTCCGAAAATATGATCATCCCCTTGGTACTAATTAATAATGTGTCTGCATTGAATATATGCCCGTTAAGAACCGCCACCAAGATCGTGGTTGATCCGTGCATGCTAAGGCCCACCATAACCAGCGCTAGAGGGTTTGACAATACCAGGAGATAAATAATGGGAGAAGTTGATCTTGAGTTGTTGATAGGGCCAATGACCTTTTCCATCTTATTTCAAGTCATGGATATCAAATCCTCATTTAATCTGTTGTTGGGGCGCCTGTGGCTACATGAAGTCGGAGCTATACCTTCCACATTACACCAGAAGCTCAAATTTGCATTTGGGCATAAGATTATCACAATCATTGGAGAGGGGCACGGTGAGAAAGAAAAGGCCGCCAATAGCGTTGAAAAACCTAATATGCTGGATGTACCACACACTGCTGAGGACGTCGAACTCCACAATTTTTGAGTATGAGGTGTCAGCTATACTCCCAGAACCCATTGAGGGCATCATGTCTAAAACGGGAGGTGGTATGGTAGCGGCAGTGGCAATGCTCCAAAAGTGGGGCCATAAAAAAGGAAGGGGTCTGGGACCTAAATTACAAGGCCGAAGAGAGCCAGCTGTGGTTAAGGGACAAAATATAAGATTCGGGCAAGGAAACAAGCCCACGGAGCAAGAGGTCTGAGAGGCCAAAGAGAAAGCCAGGGTCGCCGCGGCTGCAAGAGCTCGAGGAATCAACATAGAAGAGAAACCTCGCCTTAGGCCGCACATCAGGGATTCCTTTGTTAGCGCAGGGGTTGTAAAGATCGATCAAAATGGGGTAACTCATTTGACCCCGCACAAACCCACAGCCCCAATCCATCCCACCAATCCCCAGATCTCCCTTCCCAGCTTGGAGATAGATTTGGCCACGTTATCCCTTTTCGAGGAACGACGGTCAGTACCTGAACAAGCCCCCCCTGTGGTGAATCACCACAAAACTGAGTTATTGTTTGAGGACGTGATCTTAGACAAAATGGGGATCAATATGATGGGGGCTGACTCTAATGAGCCCTATCAGTCAGCACCCTCCATCCCAATAGGTAAAGAAGCGGCCCCTCAGGTACACAACTGGGCATCTTTGCCCCAAACCCTGGAAGAGGGGAGTGGCCTAACATTTGGCACCTGTTTCCTAAAAAAAAACAACCTATAAAAAGTGAGAGAAGCCCTTTGTGAACAATACCTTGTGTATATAGCAACCCGCCTTGCCAAGGGTCTGTCTCCGAAGAAAACAAAAATCTCAAAAACTTGGAAAAAACACAAAATCCTAAAAACATTGAAAAAATCCAAAGTCCAAAAATATTGTCGTTTAGAATTCTAGAAAATGTCCCACAAAAGGATGCCTTAATCAAAATGCCCGTCCCACGTGAAATCGACCCCTTCCTTGTAGAAATACAAGAAGAGGTAGGGATCACAAGTCTGGACGAGGATGTCCCCTTCGAGGAGCTCCCCAATGAGCTTCTTGACCGATTTGTCGACTTTTAGCATGGCCCTACCCCCATTGTCGAAGAGACCGAAGAAGTCAATCTAGGAACCGAGGAGGTTCCTAGAATAACCAAAATCGAAACATCACTGTCTCCTGAGGAAAGACAAAGCATAATCAACTTCCTTCGGTCATACCAAGACGTTTTTGCCTGGTCGTACGAGGACATGCCTAGTCTGGATACTGATTTGGTCGATCATGAGTTACCTCTCTACCCTGATATGAAGATAGTCAAGCAGCAGCTGAGACGTCTCCGACCCGAATGGATGCTAAAAGTCAAAGATGAGGTCATCAAGCAGTATGACGCGAGGTTTCTCATGGTATCCAAATACCCCCAATGGCTAGCCAATATCGTACCTGTGCCAAAGAAGGATGGAAAGGTCCGCATGTGTATCGATTTCTGTAATTTGAACAAAGCGAGCCCAAAGGACGATTTCTCATTGCCACACATCGGCATCTTGGTTGATAACACAACTAAGCACGGGATGCTTTCTTTTATGGATGGATTCTCAGGATACAATCAGATCAAAATGGCAGAGGTTGATCGCGAGAAGACAATGTTCATTACCCCCTGGGGAACCTTTTGCTATCAAGTCATGCCATTAGGGCTGAAGAATGCCGGTGCAATGTACCAGAGAGCTATGACTGCACTATTTCATGACATGATGCACCGAGAGATTGAAGTGTATGTCGACGACATGATAGCCAAGTCACCAGAGCGAAGCGACCATTAGGTAAACCTTCAGAAGCTGTTCGAAAGGCTGAGGAAATATATACTACGTTTGAATCCACAAAAGTGCACATTCGGTGCTATGTTCGAGAAACTATTGGGATTCATCGTCAGCAGGAGGGGGATCGAAGTCGACCCAATTAAAGTCAAAGCCATCACTGAAATGCTACCGCCGTCTATCGAGAAAGAGGTTAGAGGGTTTTTGGGTAGAATATAGTGTATCAGTCGGTTCATTGCATAGCTAACTCTAATCTGCACGCCGATCTTCAAGTTACTAAGGAAGAATTCACCCGTTGAATGGAACGACGATTGTTAGGCAGCGTTTGAAAGAATCAAAAGCTACCTCCTCAATCCACCTGTTTTGGTACCACCTGAGCCAGGGAGACCACTCTTAATGTATCTCTCAATGACAGAAGTTTTGATGGGATGTGTCTTGGGGCAGCACGATGAAATGGGAAGAAGAGAGCAGGCCATTTACTATATGAGCAAGAAGTTCACTAATTACGAGACGCGCTGCACTCATTTGGAGAAAGCATGCCTGGCTCTTGTATGGGCTACTCAAAGGCTTTGCCACTACTTACTATCCTAGGTAGTTCTGCTTTTGGCTCGAATGGACCCATTGAAGTACCTATTCAAGAAGCCGACTCTCACTGGGTGGACTGCATGATGGCAACTTTTATTGTCTGAATTCGACATCATGTATGTCACTCAGAAGTTGATCAAGGGGCAGGCGCTTGCTGATCATGTTGGAAGTTGATCAAGGGGCAGGCGCTTGCTGATCATGTTGCTGATAATCCTTTACCTGACTATGAGCCGTTAAGAACCGAATTCCCTGATGAAGATATCTTGTTCATGACGGAAGACGATACAAAAGAAGCAGAAGAATCATGGGTAATGCACTTTGACGGGGCAGCAAATGTCAGGGCCAAGGAGTTGGCTCCATCCTAATTTCACCAAAAGGATCCCATGTATCAATCTCTATCAAGCTCAACTTCCCTTGCACTAACAATATGGCTGAGTACGAAGCTTGCGCCGTTGGTCTACAGGCAGCTCTTAATCTGAATGTAACTGACCTTCGAGTATTTGGTGATTCATAGTTAATCATATGCCCGACGAATGGTGACTGGAAGATGAAAGACGAGAAACTGATCCCCTATCATGAACACCTCGAGGATCTAATAGCTTTCTTCCAGGATGTGACTTTCTCATACGTCCCCCAGATAAGGAATCGCTTTGCCGACGCATTAGCAACTTTGGCATCGATGATTGAAATCCCCTATGGTGTTAAGATGAAGCCGATCGTGATCGAGCAGAGGAATGAGCAGGCCTTCTGCCTCCAGATTGAGGAACCTACAAAGCCTGATGATGAGCCACCTTGGTTCTCAGATATCAAGCATTTCCTCGCGACCCTAACTTTCTCAGAGGGTACATCCAAGACAGACCGACGAATCATTCAACGTTTAGCGGCAAGTTATGTCATTTGTGGGGAATGCCTCTACAAGCGATCATACAATAACATCTTACTTAGGTGCCTTACTGAAAGTGAAGCGGTCAATATTATGAAAGAAATCCATGAGGGAGTATGCGGAGCCCACGTTAGCGGTCACATGCTCGCTAAGAAAATCCTACGACAGGGATACGTTTGGACCACCATGGAATCAGATTGTTGCAAACATGTTAAAAAATGCTACAAGTGTCAAGAATACTCAAGTCTGATACACGCTCCTATTGATCTTCACTGCATGACCACTCCTTGGCCATTTGCTACCTGGGGCCTTGACATTGTCGGAATGATTAATCTAAAAGCATTAAACGGACATCGGTTCATCCTCGTTGCCATTGAATACTTCACCAAGTGGGTAGAAGCGGCGTCATATGCCAACATCACGGCCAGTCACTTTGAGAAGTTTCTCAAGAACAATATTATGTGTCGATTCGGAGTACCCAAAGATATCATCACAGACAGTGACACAAACTTTGCGAATAAGCGTATCCGAGACTTCTGCGAGCAATACAAGATCAAGCACCATCGCTCATCCCCTTACCGGCCTCAAACTAATGGAGCCGTGGAATCCGTGAACAAGGCAGTCATCCGCATCCTTGAGAAAATGGTCATCACTTATTGAGATTGGAGTGAAATGCTGCCATTTGATTTGTGGGCCTATCGAACGTCGATCCGTACCGCTACAGGGGCAACACCATTCTCCCTTGTGTATGGAATTGAGGCCGTCCTCCCGGTAGAGGTTGAAGTACCCTTGCTCCGAATCCTCATGGAATCAAGCTTACCCGAAGCAAAGTGAGAGATCCCGCTTTAAACAATTAAACTTATTGGACGAGAAGAGACTCCTAGCCTTGTGTCACACTCAAGTTTACCAGGGGCAAATCGCACGTGCTTACAATAAACATGTCTGCGGTCGAGATATAAAGGTAGGAGACACTGTGCTGAAGAAGATCTTCCCATCCCTCCATGCCGATCCATGGGGAAAATTTAAGTCGAACTGGGAAGGACCATACGTCATTCGTGAAGTGCTGTCTGGATATGCCATCCGCCTCGCCACCATGGACATAGATCATCTTCCTAAGCCCATCAACGCTGGATACGTTCGACGGTTTTACTCTTAGTCTATCGCGATAAGGTAAGTATTGATGAAACAGATACGTGACTGCTTAAGAACCACCCAAAAGAGGCCATCATTCCAAGAACAGTAGCCCAAAAACATTCCTAAAAATGATGATATCCTTTGCTACCCCATTTGAGCCTGGGCCTTTCTTTCAATAAACCCATTCCCCCTAAAAAATATATATGTGTACATATACCAAAAAAAAAAGAGAGAAAAGATACATGTGTATAAAGTTGCTATCAAATCCAAAAAAAAATCGAAAAAGTAAAACCTCAAAAAGAGATTGCCTGAAATGAAGCAAAAAGAATAAAAAAAATATAGAAGAATCATGGGGCATGTACAGTAAGATCCCCAAGGGAGAAAGTATGTTGAGAAAACTGAAGCAGTATCAAGGAAACCCTTTTAGCCCAGCATACCTTCAAATCCTAACCTAACCCATGGCCAAGCTACACCCTGAAGGAAGCCCTCTTTGTAGGTTCACAAGCAGTCATAATATCTATTAAGTCAACATGAGCTGAGTCGTGAGACGACACCAGGACCCCCTCTGGCCGGCTATGACGGAATCAACGTCTATGTCATGGCTCTTGAAAAATAATGATAAAAAAAATAAAAAAATGGATATATAAAATAAAAATACGAGCTCAAAGCAAGATGGACGTAGTGAAAACCCAAAAGGGCGCTACGGGTAAAAACAACGAGCTTGTACGGACGTGGTGAAAACCCGAAAGGGCGCCACGGGTAAAAAAAAAGAAAAAAGAGATAATAAAGAGAAAGAGAAAATTTTTAGAAAAAGAAAGGTTTGGACTGATTAGAAAGATTGATGTTTGAGGAACCTAGTTGTTACTCTTCTTGTACCCTCTTGTCCGACTGGGCCGCTCATGCTAGTTCAAATCGGATCCCGACCAGAATTGTCTTGTGAGACCCGCACCGTCAAACGTATGGCTCGAGGCAAGGAGAAAGGTTCGACTCAATCCAAAGGGATCGGTATTCCGGCCTTGGTAAAAACTGGGAACTCACTCAGGTCTGACTACATGAAAGAGTTCGACTACGCTCAAAATGAGACCCGTTACTCTGTCTCATTATCAAGGGATAAAGAAAAAAGAGAGAAGAGAGATAATATATATAAACCAAAAATAGATCTGTATAGATGTATATAACTACCTTTTGCATCGCTTACACCACATCCCAAAAAATAGTCGATGTGATGACTGACGTATTTTTCATTTTACAAATATAAGGCAAAAAAAAAGAAAACAAAAATAAAAACATAAAAAAAATATGTATACCAAAAATGTGTGTGTATCTGTAAAGGGGTTTTCTACACCCTTTTTTTTTCTGTGTATATGATCTGTGCAAAAAAGTTTTGTGTGCAGGAAGGAGTTAACGGCCGAGCTCGCGCTTCAAAGCGCTAATCTCAGCATAAAGATCATCCTCTCAAACATTCCTCTCAGTCAGCCAATGACCATGCAGGCTCTTGAACCTCTTCCGAGAAGAGTCGGCGGCTTAAAAAGCAATGCTCAGTGATCCCTTCAAACGGAGGACCTCGCTCTCTGCTTTGTCTGCTCTAACCCTCTCGCATGCCAAGAGTTCTTGCAGGACCCTCTTCTCATCCACCAATAGCTCGATACGGGTCCGGAGCGCCACCTCTTTCTTTGGCCAGGGGCCTCCAGTATCAATGATCTTTGACAAATTCGAGCCATCAGCGATAGGCCGCTCAGTCAACAACCAGGCCTCGAACTCAGGAGAAGTTCTAACTGATTCTCCCTGCTCAAAATCACACATCAGTGTTGACTGATGCGTCTCCCAAAGAGCAACAATCCGATCTATGTCCCCAGAGGATCCCCTAGAAAAGATCAAATCACATAAAGGGGGTATGGCCTCACAAGGCACCTGCTGAGGGCAGCCAAACTGACGCAACACCCGGAATGGGAAGTAGAAGGTGCTGCCGGTCAGTCTTAGGAGGGTGATGCCCTCATGGTCTCTAGAACGAATCACTGGGAAGGCCTGATCCAATCAAGGAAGCCTCCATGTCAGCTCAACATCGACCAACCAAAGTTTTAGAGTAGACATATCACCCTGGGGAAGAGAGTGGCATCTACCCAAAAAACATTGGGCCACCTCACCTCGAGCAACATAAAAGCGGGGCACAGGCCCCAAAACGGCAAAATGCTCACCCAGCCAGACCTGGAGCAACAAGGGGCACCCCTGAAGGCCCTCCCCCTTGCCCAAGGAAAAAGAATCGAGGCGTCGATATAGCTCGACAAGCACCGAGTGCATCATGGACCGGCCCGCTTCCATCTCCATCAAAATATCGCAAACTACTAATGAGAAGCTCTCTTCCCCAGTGTAGAAGAGGATTTCAGAGATGAGACCAAGTGCTGGAGCTTTCATGTTAAAGACGCTCCTAACCGGCAATTTTAGGAGGCTTTCATCACCAAAAAGTTCTTTGAGGAATTTCAGCGAACACCTTGTGGGCCCCCCGATGAGGCTCTTCTCATAGTCAGATTTCTTCAAACCGAGAGTAAGGTGAACGGATCTAGAATACTTTGGCCTAGGCATAACCCTTGCAAGGTCCCTGTGAAGCTTCAGGCTAGATAGATTGGATAGCTCCTCGAGGGTTGGGGTCAGCTCCCGCTTCCCAAAATGGAATACATGGAGGTTCACATCCCAGCACGAAGCGGCAACATGAAGGAGTTCCCACCGAAGAGGAATCTCTAGGAAGGAAGGAAGGTGAGATAGCCCAAGGCGCTCCAAGTCAGCGAGCTCACTCTCGTTCAAACTCCCAAACCAGGACGCCAGGAACTTGGGCCCCAGGCCCAACAGAGAGGATAAATTGGCTCCGAGCCCTCCACGTAAGGGAGGGTTAGGAAGCAGATCCATGAACGTACAAGGATCATTTGGGAAGATAAGATCAATGTAGGGTGATGGACCCGCCTTGGAAAAATAAGAGCAAAAAAGGCCGGTCAAAGGAGCCAAGTCAAACAAAAAAGATATAATTTCTGGGCCAACTCGGGCATATAAGGCCTCACTGCCCTCAGGTCAAACCTGGCGCAACTAATAGTTGCGCCAGTGCATTTCTTTTCCCATTTTAGCCTGGCACAACTATTAGTTGCGCCAGTATAAATCGCCTAAGATTTTAGCCTGGCGCAACTAATAGTTGTGCCAGACTAAAACCCCCCCCTCTACAGCCATCTCAAACCTAATTGAGGGGGATTTCCACCCTTTTTGTTCACTGTATATATATATCCGCACTTTCGACCATCAATGGTTTGTGTGTTATTTTGTTATGTGCAGGATTGATCCTACATTGAGGCATGCGACCCAAAAGGCCCCCTCTACAGCCATCTCAGACCTACTTGAGGATTGATTACATTGTGGCATGCAACCCAAAAGGTCGCTTTTAAAAAAAAAAAAAAAAAAGGGCAACGGGCAGACACATCCTGCGAAGAAACAAATATAGAAGGCAAGGAAACCATGGCATAAACTCAAAACAAAGGCATTAAAAAACTATTTTCAAAATATACATGTCCAAAACAATAAATATATCATCCATCCCATAATGGCTGAATCCAAATTCAAAATACTGATTTTTAAAAAAGCAAAAAACTAAAAGCCTATTCCTTACTCGCCCCTTTGGACTTCTTACAGCGGCGAGAAGAGCTCTGATAAGTCCTCATATCCCCCACCCTAGACCACGCCTGTGAGATCCTACTGAGCAGGGAACGCGACTCCTTAGCTCGTGCATGCTACAAGGCACAGTCAAGGACAAGATCAGTCAATGGGCCAATGATAATGAAAAGAATGAGAGGAGTCGAGCAGCCAGGTACTCACTGTCTCCACCTCCCGAAGCTCTGCCAGATGACGATGGTATTCCGCATATTCCATGGCCGAGTTGAAGTCCTATGATACAATATTCAATTGTTAAAACACCCTTGAAAGCATGTACAAAAGGAAACCAAAATAAAGGAGAAGTGGCTCATCAGAAAACTTACCCCAGGGACCACCTCAGGAGGAGGAACGCGGGCCGCCTCGGCAGAGAGCCATGCCTGTCGATCTACGTCAGCACATAGGTCTGAGAGGAAGCCATCATCAAGATGCCGAAAGGTCCCGTAGGCTACAGACGGACTACCACCAGGGACACCCGCCTGAGAGGTACCCAACGGACCAGCACCCAATGAACCCTCGCCCGAGGGACCCGCACCAGAAGGACCAGCACCGGAGCGATCTACCCCTGACATGTCGGCAGCACTCGGCCCACCTATGCCGTCCAACCATCCCCCAGAGCAAACTGTGAACCAGATAAGAATCTATTCAGATAAGACCAAGGCCGAGTAAAAGTGAAAGAGAAACTAACCCATGCTGAGAAGAAGTTACCTGACCAAGTGGGACCCCGAACGTAAGGAAATTAGCGCTAGGGACAAAATGCGGCAGGATGAACCGGTAGGGCAAGCACTCGTACCAGGCATGATAATCCCCAGGCACATGGAGAGCGTGAATGGGGAACCCATTGTTGAAGAAGGCCACCGTCTGCTCCTCAATATTACCAGCGGGACTCCAAACGTCAGCCGGGGGATCCACGGGTATGGCTTAGTAGCCTTGAAACTGGTGCACCACTCGTTCCCCCAGATAGTAGCATCTGGCCCACGCTCCATAGAAGAAGACAACGTGGCGATTGTTGAATAGGCGGGAGGCACCCACAGCTGCTCGGTCCTAGAAGGGGGATGTCAGGTACCGATCGGGGAGGATCTGCTCAAAATAAAAAAGCGAGAGAGACCAAGTAAGCAACGCCTCAATCAAAAGAAATGTCCAAGCTGAAAGTAAACAAAGGTTGAAAAGTTATCACCTGCTAAGGCACCATCAAATCAAGCTGAGACCTAAAATCCATTTCCAGATGCTTTAGGGTCACGTCACGACATCAGGCCTGATGCCAGTTGCTGAGGAGGGGATAGGTGAGCACCTCCGAGAAAAGGAGCGGGCGCCCAGGGAGAAAGTGGTGATATCCCCATACCTAAAAGAGGGGCATGGCATAAAAGCGGGTCAGTAGCATATATGGATCAGTCAAAAAAAAATGATGATGATAAATAAATGATAGTGATGGCAAAAGCAAAGGAAAGAAGAATTATCTCTAGGGCGGCCCTAAATCCCACGGCGGACTTCGAATCCCCGGTCGTAACCCGGGATAGGTTGTACATCAGCCAGGCGTATCTCGCCCCTCCCCAGTCATTCCTGGGAACGCCGCCCCAATTATCCATCACGCTCAACAAGGCCAGGCTGACTCGTCCCCTGCTGACATTTGTAAAAAGGGTCTTGCCCAGCAGAAGTAGGAGGGTGATGCGAGCTAAAACGATCGCCCGCTCTGGCGTTATGTAAAGCACCCGGTCTGGCTGGCCCAGGTCCACCAACTCATCAGCAGAAAAGAGGGAGGTCAGCCAGGACATCTTGACCTCTATGCCATGGTTCTGCCCACGAGGAGGATAGGCCCCGATCAACCGGATAATGTCCTCCCGGCTCGGTACCGCCAAAGTAGATATCGGGACTCCCCCTATCCTAATGCCAAAAATTATGGCCCAATCAACGGGCGTCAGCGTCAGCTCGGCGTACGACATGTGGAATGTCATGGTCTCGGGATGAAACCTCTCGATGAGGGCCTTCAGATAGGCAGCATCAGCCTTCATGGCAGGGCAGGACAAGAACTCCCCAAAGCCCACCTGCTCTAACAAGACTTTCACCACAGGGGGGACATAAAGGTAGAACTCGTGGAAGTCGAGCCACCCCCCGCGGAACACAATGTTGGGCAGCTCCTGCACCCAAAGAAATACACATCAGATAACAGAGGTGAAAAAAAAAAAAAAAAAATACTGTGCAAAGGAAAGAAATTGAACCTATCTTTTACCTTGCCCGCTATTCCGAAATTTGAGATATGGGTGTACTGCTGATACAAGAGGCCAACCCGGGCAGCCTCGCCCTGCATCTCAAGCCAGGGACCTGCTCTCCGCTCCACCTAGAGGAATTGCTCCCCCCTCGGGCCATACACTATCTCGGGCCCCTCCTCGGGAATGTGCTCATCACAGCCCGACATGCTGGGGCAACAAAATAGTCACATCAAAGCAGATCAGTGATAAAGGAACCATTTATGTGCACAACATGAAGGGAAGGTAAGTGTGCTCATCCTCTTTCTGCTCATTGTCAAAATAAAGATGCACACATGCAAAAACAATAATAATAAAATGAATAAATCCTTTTTTTAGATTGAAATTTCAAAAAAAAGAGAGAAGTCCTTCCTATCCTAAAAGATAAAGTAAAATAAAATAAATTTCCCTTTTCTTCTATGTTCGAAAATAAAAGCTAATTGAAATAAAAAAAAATCATCATCAAAATTAAAGAGTCCTTCTTTTATGTTAAAAAAAAAAACAACAAAAAAAGAGAGAGAGAGAAAAAAAGAAGTCTTATTGTTTACTAAAAAAAAAAGAGAGAAGCCCTTCCGTTTAGAAAAACTAAAAACAAGAAAAACAATTCCATCATCTTATAAAATCATAAAAATGAAAAAAAGAATCCTTTCTTTATCGAAAAAGGAAACAAAAAAAATCCTTCTTTTATGTTTAGAAAAACAAAGGTTAAAAACAAAAAAATTCCTTTTCGTCATGGTCCATAAAATAAAAAAATTCTCCTTTCAAAAAAAAAAGAGATCCCTCCTTTTGTGTCCATAGAATCAAAAAAGAAAATCATTCTTTTACCAAAAAAAACTAAAACCAAAAAAATATATATATGCCTTACAACAAAAATCAAAGGTAGAGTCCTTTTCCTTAATTAATTGAAAGGAAAAAATCGAAAAAAGAAAAGCATTCTCCTTGATTAATTTTCAATATATATAGGAACCAAAAAATCATTTTCTTAATTAATCTTTCAAAAAAAAGAGAGAGAAATAAAACTAAAAATCCCCTTTTTCCTAACTAGTTTGATATATAAAATCTTGGCCTTGCATTTAAGATAAAAACAAAAAAAAACAACAAAAATAAAACCCCTTTTCTAGGGACAAATAAGAAAAAAATATATATATATTGCACCAATAAAACCCATAAATCCACAAAAATAAGGCATTACTCATTCACACGTCATCAGTCAACATGCTTACGACGGAAATAAACCATTTGTCATCTAGAAATGCAAGATCATGATCATATTTGCATGAAAAAGCAAGAAAAAATCAAGAAAAAAAGAGTTTTAAATGGTTACCTTATGAAGAAGAAGGGGTCTTTGGTCTAGCGTAAGCCCGCGATTGATCCACAAGCAAAGTAATGGCAATAGGGCACGCGTAGAGGCAATGTAAAGGAACCCTAAGGGGGGGGAGCGGTTTTCGGTTTTAAAGAGGAAGAGGGGGAAAAATTCGAAATGATGCCCCACAGCCCAAGTTCGGGCAGTTTAAATCTCCCAGCCAAACCTAACGCAACTAATAGTTGCGCTAGGCAAGTTTTCACCCTCCTTTAGCTTGGCGCAACTAATAGTTGCGCAAGGCGAGTTTTCACCCTCCTTTAGCTTGGCGCAACTAATAGTTGTGCCAGGTTATCTTTGGGCCCATAGTGGCCTGGCGCAACTAATAGTTGCACCAGGCACTCAGGCCGGGTCTTGGGCCTAGTACGGGCCAGATGGGAAGACCGGTCCCCCCCACTTCCTTTTGTTTGTTTGTTCTGTCACTTCCGACAGATGCACGTGCTCCCAAGGCAGCATTTCGGTCATCCTTCGACTTGCCAAGAAAGCCGTGCTAAAATAAGGACGGGCCGAGGTCAACGAGCACCCGGTCCTACACACAAGGAAAATCCAAAAAATATAATCCCCACAGAGAAGCCGCAAATATTCACGAGACAAATCCACATAAAATGATAAAATTCTAAAAAATTCACATAAAATAATAACTCTAAAATTCCAAAAAAAATCACATAAAATAATAACTCAAAAATTCCAAAAACATTCACATAAAATAATAACTCCAAAATTCCAAAAAAAATCAAATAAGATAGTAGCTTCAAAATTCAAAAAATCCCATAAAATAATAGTTGAAAAATTAAAAAATTCGCATAAAATGATAGAAAAATCAAAAACAGATTTAAACTCCCCACAGAGCGCACAAGCATAAAGCGGTAAAATGTTAATATTTTATCAGCAATGCAGCTGTGCCACATGAAAGTCCTGAGTCAGAGGTTCAGCTCGGATCTTTGGATCCTGCCTTAAGGCAGGAGCAACGGTGTCGGTCTCGGTCAAACAATCAATGTTTCGATCGAGTCAACTCCACTGCTAAATCTTTGCGACGAGCGCTTCATTTTGGACTCACATGAACTAAAGCGTCTTAAGCTTCGGATTCTTCGTTGAAAAAGGTCAATCGTTGGTTTAAACCAACCTGTTAAGAATGAGATTACATATCAATCAAACTATGTGCAACCATGCATTCGGAAGGGTTCATTTCCCTTTTATTTTCTGTAGGCTTAAAACCTGTTCGGCAGCAGTATCCCTGCAAAGTGTACGTCATGCGTCTGGGTATCTGTATGATGGTCGTTTGTCCTCATAAATTATACCCAGGCGGGTCCGGGTCGGGGCTTCCATCGCCTTTGTTGTTGCTTATTGCCCCCGTTGGGTGCATGATTATGCATAGTTAATTGATGATTATGATCATTATCAACAGAGGCCCGGATTGGATGCCCCCCTTTTTTGGGGAGGTGCCCAATATTGGGCTGGACCTGTTCAAAGGAGTCGAAATTGGATAGTCTAGGTCATGCTGAGTTGAGGCAGGCTTTCAGAAAAATAGCACATACTCGCAAAAAGCGTTGTGACATCTATTCACTTGGCTCGGGCAATCATGCTAAATAAACTTTGGGATCGATGGGTTCGCCCAAAGATCTTGAACCCTGCTTTCAGCAGGGCACCCGTGAATAATCCAATGAGGTTGTCAAATGCCTTGTAGGATTGGACGCAAACTGTGGAGCCTTGTGTATATTTACTTCGCGCCTATCTTTCAATGTGGGTCGATCACCCCTCTTACTTACGAAACTGTTGTATTCAGAATAAATCTCGAACATCAATCACCTTCAAATCATCTCGAGAAGCGGATATTTTTCCTGACTAATGGGCTTTCGTAACTTGAGAGGTAAACATTTTTCCCAGCTATTGGGCATTCGCAACTCATTCCACCTCGGTTATGCCCAGTAATGTCGCTAAGCGCTTGGGAACCGATTGCCTCGAGAAACGGATGATTAGCCTGGCACTCCAGGGCTTTCGCTTTCTCACCGTGTAACTCACCTAATGTTTGAAGTTTGTTCTAAATGCAGCGGACCCATCAGTAATGCCTTGGGCTTCTTCGAATGTCTCTTTTCTTTGGCATACGGTCACTAGTGATCAAAAACCAAAGAGGGGCATCTGTACACACCCAAATTTGGCCCAAGGCCCGATCGAAACACCTTTTGAGAGAGGTGAAATTTTTGAGCTTTTGATGGCATGAATGAAACCCTTAGGAACCTACCCTAAACCCTTAGGAACCTACCCCGAACCTTTAGAAACCAACCTCGACCCTTAGAACCCTCTCTGAACCCTAAACCTAACCTTCCCAGGCAATAAGGAGGAGGGGTACACCGAAACTAGCTACAACCCTCTACAGTGACCAACTCCTATACCTTTGAAGAGTAGAGGTCGTCAGCTTTCCAATGGTCCAAGAATCGCCCCAATCGCAGGTGTACGTAAAAAGATATGGCAAACCGAACCCCAGGGGCAAAAAAAGTAAAAACATGTGGGCCCCCTAGGGATTTGGCGCGACTAATAGTTGCGCCAGTATAATTTTGCCTGGCGCAACTATTAGTTGTGCCAGGCCAATCTTCTCAGGATTTTAGTCTGGCGTAACTAATAGTTGCGCCAGGTTCAACAGTGGGCCCCACCCCCGCGAGCTCACTTCCAGGCACTGTTCTTCACTGTTTTACTGTACAGATGCAACAGTAATTGTTGCATCTTGCCCAGAATTTCATGACTGGGGTTTGACTTGTTGACCACCTTGACCTTTGGGGTGTGTTTTGCTAGTTTTGTTGCACCCTTTTGAAGCCTATTTACACCCCTTTTAGTGGCTTAAGGCCTCACCCCATCATCCACCATTGGAGGAACCTTCACACCTTTCCAAGCTCTTAAAATCCTAGCAAACCTTAGATGGCCCATTACCTAATTACTAATCTTACTTAGCCTCTAAGTAGCCTCCTAATCCACCCATTTCCTATAAATAGAGCCCCCCTCCCCTTGGTTTAAGGGCTGAGAAATTTGCTTAAGAGAGAAAGAGCTCAAAGTGAGAAGTTCTTCCTCCCTTTTGTGCACTATTTTCACCCAAATTCCAAAACCTCCCAACCTCATTTCAAGCTTGTTCTTGCATCCAAAACCCTTAGCTTAGGTGTGTGTGATCCCCTAGCCTCCCTCCCCTACCTCTTAGCTTCAAGTCCTAGGAGTTAGAACCCCATTTTCCACCATACAAAGCCTTCAAGAGCTCATCAAAGCAAGCCACGCAAGGCTCTCCTACGGTGCTACAAGGGCCCGAGGGCTCCGGCTCTCCCCTTTCTTCGCCTATCTCTTTTTTGCATTCCCTACTCTTTCATTTGTGCCGTTACACCACTGAATTTTTGGTAGGAACGGAGGGGCACAAATAGGATTAGAGGCCCATTTGGGCAAGAGGGAACCATTTCCTTTTCTTCTACATCAAATTATTTTTGGCCATAAGTAGAGACCGCATTAAGCGGGTTGATCGGGTGCCTAACACCTTCCCGATCGATAACCGAAGCCCCTCCCAAAGAGCCTTTGGTGTGGACCGGATTCAGAGTCATATTTTTAGCACTTAGGTGCTCATAAAAATGAACTAGGTATCCCGGGACACCGGAAGCTCCGGGTGGCGACTCTATATTTTTTCGTTAGAGAGCGCATCGTCGCGACGGGATCGTCCCTATTCCCACGGTTGCACAAGTTTGAATGAAAGGAAAAAAATCGAACCCAAACATATATAGTTTGCAAAATTGATCGAACGATTTTCTAATTCGTTCGATCAGTTTTTAGTCATTAATGCAAGTCCCAAAAATTTGTTCGAACGGATGTGAAATCGATCGAACGGTTTCAGTCTTGCTATTTTGCACTTGACTGGCCTAAGCATTTCGTTTGAACGATTTGAAAAATAGATCCAACGGTTTCTGGCAATTGCCTAAACTTCTTACTGGTCTGTGTATTTCGTTCGAACGATTTGAGAATCGATCAAACGAATCTTTGGCAACTCCGAAGCCTTAATCTTATAAAAATTTGATAGAACGAAATTCGATTTCGATCGAACGAAATTCTCATAAATTATGGGGAAGTTGTGTGTATATGTTCCTCAACTCGTCTAATAATTATCCTCTAGTTATGAAAACAAAAATGACTGTCCACAGCGTGTTTGATCACGTTATGCCGAGATCATTCGCATGGTTTGCCAATCCATAAACTAAGTGGTAGCTCCACCAATTTGGTAGTAGCTCTCTGATTATACGTTGTCGAGTCTGACCCACAAGTAAAAACAAATAAATTTTCAAGACACTTAAAAATATAAAACAAATCTCAATACATTAGTACCCATTTTCTTTCATACATGTAAATTCCAACTTATAATTACAAAATAAGGTTTGGACTTGTGCTCATCTACTATTACTCAAACAAATGGGGATACAGTTCACTAATTTCAGGCTCTCTTTCCCAAGTCGCTTCCTTGATCGGATGATTTCCCCACTTGACAAGTACTAAACAAATGATCTTAGTGCGTAGAGTCTATTCCTTTCGATCTAGAATTTGAGTCGCTTCTTCAACCATAGTCATGTCTTCATGCATCTCAATTGGCTGATCTCCGAAGATGTGTGTAGGGTCCTTCACGTACTATTGGAGCATAGAGACATGAAAGACATTGTGCACATGATCATATAACACAGGTAACCCGATATGATAAGCCACTTCACTGACTCAACCCAAGACTTCAAAGGGTGATATTTTCACAAAAACATGATTGCCAACGGTAAAGTCAAGGCTAGTCCATTTGACATCGGCATAGGTCTTCTGTCTACTCTGAGCTGATTTAAGCCTCTCTTGAATAATACGTACGACCATGGCATTATCTTCAAGAACTTTCGGTCTTAACACAAATTTCTCCCCGATTTCTTCCCAGTTGATAGGCGATCTGCATCGCCTTCCGTAGAGAGCTTCATAGGGGGCCATCCTAATGCTCGCTTGAAAACTGTTGTTGTATGCAAACTCAATCAGTGGTAGATGTTGATCCCACGATCCTTGTAACTCTAGCATACACGCCCTGAGCATATCTTCGATCACTTGATTTACTCGCTCCGTCTTCCCATCGGTCTGTGGACGGAACGCCGAACTAAAATCCAAATGAGTGCCCATACCTTCCTGAAATTTCTGCCAAAACTTTAAAGTATATAATGGGTCACGAACAGATACAATACTACTGGGAATGCCATGCAACCGCACAATCTCCTTCATATAAAGTTCCGCAAGTCTTCCTGTTGTATACATAGTGTTGTAGGGCAAGAAGTGAGCTGACTTCATTAGTCTATCTACGACAACCCATATAGCGTTGTTCCTTTTCGCTGTTTGCTGCAACCCCACGATGAAATCTGTTGAGATTGACTTCCACTTCCATTCCGGGATAGGTAGAGGTTGCAATAATCTAGAAGGGTGTCTATGATCGACCTTCACCTACTGACATGTCAAACATCGTGACACGTACTCAGCGATATCGCATTTCAGACCTCTCCATCGATAGCTCTTCCTCATATCTTGATACATCTTAGTGCTATCAGAATGAATTGCGTATTTAGACTTATGAGCTTCATCTAAAATAGTTAATCTCAAACTGGCATCAACTAAAATACAGAGGCGTCCCCTGAATAACAAGGAACCATCCTCCCTTATAGACAAATCCGGCCTGGTGCCCTCAATCACCTCTTGTCGAATCTTGACCAGGTCAGAGTTTTTCATCTGTAGCTTGTTAATGTGTTTAAAAATTGTCAATCTTATAGAAATGTGAGCTAACAGAGCCCCTAAAGCTTGTACCTCAATTTTCACATCATACAATGACAGGTCTTCAAATAATTTCCACCTGTACATTCCAATCACAAGGGTAGCTAACTGAGCTGAACCTTTACAACTGAAAGCATCTCCTATGACATTCACCTTGCCTGGATGATATTGAATGGAACAATTGTAATCTTTGAGAAATTCCATCCACCTTCGCTGCCTCATATTTTGTTCTTTCTGTGTGAATAAGAATCAGAGGCTCTTATGGTCAGTGAAGATCTCAAAGGTCTCCCCATATAAATAGTGTCTCCAGATCTTCAATGCGAATATAACCGCTGCTAGTTCGAGGTCATGGGTCGGGTAATTCTTCTCGTGATCTTTCAGCTGCCTCGACCCATAAATAATGACCTTCTTGTATTGGTTGAGCACACAACCTAACCCGTTATGAGAAGCATCGCTATAAACCATAAAACCCCCACTGCCTGAAGGAATTTCAAGTACTGGAGCAGAAGTAAGCCGCTTCTTGATTTCTTAGAATCTTGCTTCGCACGCATCATTCCACTCAAACCTGACATCCATTCGTGTGAGTCTTGTTAGCGGCCCTGATATCTTTGAAAATCCCTCCACAAAATGCCTATAATACCCAGCCAAACCAAGGAAACTACGGATGTTGGTCACCGTCTTGGGCTTTTCCCACTGCACTATAGCGTCAATCTTAGCTGGATCCACCGTGACACCCTCTTTTGAGACGGCATGTCCTAAAAAACTAACTTTCTCCAACCAAAACTCGCACTTGCTGAACTTGACATACATTTGATGTTCACACAAAGTTTGTAGAGCTGTTCTCAAGTTTTCTTTATGATCCTTCTTTGATTTGGAGTAAATCAGGATATCGTCGACAAATACTACAATGCAAGAATCTAGGTGTGGTTTAAACACCCGATTCATCAAATCCATAAATGATGCTGGCGCATTCGTCAATCCAAACGGCATCACTAAAAACTTGTAGTGTCCGTATCTCATCCTAAAAGTAGTCTTTTGGACGTCCACTGCCTTGACTCTCAGTTGATGATATCCAAAACGTAGATCAATCTTAGAAAAATATCTTACCCCTTGTAGCTGGTTAAACAAATCATCCATTCTTGGCAACGGATATTTGTTCTTTATAGTGAGTTTGTTTAACTGGCGGTAGTTAATGCACAACCTCATTGGTACAAACAAGATTGGTGCTCCCCAAGGAGACACACTCAATCTTACAAATCCCTTGTCTAAGAGCTCTTGCAACTGTTCTTTTAACTCCTTCAACTCGGTCGGAGCCATCCTGTATGGTGCTTTTGAAACCGGCTCCGTTCCAGGTGCCAAGTCGATGGCGAACTCCACCTCTCTATCCAGAGGTAGTCCTGGTATTTCTTCTGGAAGGACGTCATCGAATTCGCATACCACTGTGATCTCAGAAACAACGTTCTTCCCTTCTTTGTCCTCTTTCAAGAATGCCAAGTACCCACTTCATCCACTTCTGATCAGACGCTCGGCCTTGATGGCAGACACAAGTGGCAGAAACTTGGTTCTCACCCCTATGAATCGGAATGATCTTCTTGTATTCGGCCTAAATATGACAATCTTATTCTTACAATCGACTGTTGCATAGTGTTGTGACAACAAGTCCATGCCAAGGATCACGTTGAATCCTTGCATGTCTAATAGAATCAAATTTGTGGGTAACTCGAAGACATCCCCATCTCTAATGGCTACTATCATCGACTTACAAACTAAGTCTGTATCAATCGATTTTCCCGTCAAGATAGACACTGCCAAGATAAAATCCAAAATCTCTGGCTTAACTTTCATCTTTCTTAAAAATCGAGGAGTGACAAAGGAATGAGTAGACCCTAGGTCTACCAACACTCTAGCCACGTATGCTACCTCTGTAACAACCCGCAGTTTCCCTTTTCTCATTATTGGAAACAACGCATCATCGGATCACCTAACATGATCCTTTCATCAAAGGGGTCATTTCTTGTATAGAGTTTTGCAAATGCGGAAGCAATGTAGTAATTCTGGTAGTAGATAATATGACAAAATAAGTCAGTTGTCCACTTATCTAAGAGAACTGCATCAGTATAAACAAAATAAAAGATCAGATGTATAGCTTTCCACTGATGATGGCCACCCATCATCTAAACAATGGAAAGAAAACCTATACATCCAAACATAAAATATCTGAAACTACCGTGTATAATTCAGACAAGTTTCTCAAAGTTATCTATCTCTATCTCTCTCTCACTCTGTCTCCTCTAACTCCACAAGCCACAAACCTACTTTAGGAAGAACACTTTTGGGAAATCATCTTCCTCGCCTTCGTTATCGTCATCTTCTCCCTCTTCCTCGTCGGGCACATAAGTAGGATCTCCAGCGTGCTTCGGATCAGGCTCTGCAACTAAGACGTTTAAGTCGTGGAATGAGCTATCATCAAAGCTCAGTAGAGAATATTATCACATTCTCATTGAGAAGCATAACTAAAATAAAGAATGTGACATTACTTTTATAAGACTAATATAACATGCTAATACGCTGAATTAACACATGATGTAACAGGTATGAGAAATCTAGCTGAGACAAGATATACATGTAGGCTGAAACAGAAGAAACAGGAAAATCAAGCTCCCGAGTTAGCGGGATCACTTGTCAAGCTCCTGAGGTAGCGGGATCACTTGGACTAAGGAAATCAAGCTCCCGAGTTAGCGAGATCACTTGTCAAGCTCCTGAGTTAGCGGGATCACTTGGGCCAAGAAAATCAAGCTCCCGAGTTAGCAGGATCACTTGACCGAAGACGAAGTAATAACATATGAATAATATTATAGATAGTAGAATCTGAAGGATACAATATGAGTGATGCATTGATATTAAATAAACTTACATGTTTAAGCTTAAATGCATTTAGTGTATACTGGATTTATTTACTCTCCTAAACTGCCTCGACATATAAAACTATCATATATTTTCAATGTCTATTCAACTGATCTTACTTTCATGACATTTTGAAGATTTCTTACTAGAATTTATATGGATAAAACTATTATTTATATTTATCATCAACTGTTCTGAGTTTACGTGTTAACCAATATCCACATTCGATCAATAACTAGCATAATAAGTATTAGTAAAATTTTCTATTAATGATGAGCACTAAATTTTGATTTCTGATGAGAATAAAATAAACCAAATTATATGGAAACAAGGAAAATTACCAACCTGATCACGTACTGTTCTTTGAATTTGATTAGAGGTGAGCTTAAGCATAAGAGACCAGAAATCATCTCTTGTCTAATTTGCACAAAACTACTTAGATGCACCATGTTGCACCTAGCATGTGTATAGATTCATATACACATCAAATTGTTAGTATATAATATTTGCTAAGTTTATGGGTGTCCTGGGACACAAATTCATGCTCATCTGAACCCATAATGGACCCATGGTCTATTACACAAAGAAGACAGCTGAAAACAGCAGCTGCTAGAGGTTGCCGCGGAAAGCCACTCAGCAGAGTGTCTTGCCACGACAACCCTTCGAGGTTGCCGCGACAACCCTTTGAGGTTGCCGCGGCAAGCTAGGCTTGCCGAGGGTTCTGCCTGGCTTCTCTGTATTTGGTTGCTGCTGTACCTTTGCTGAGATATACAGGTTATATATATAGACCTATATAATATATATAGATATATAGATATGCAATATTCTAGCAATTTCAGTTCAACAGGTTTTCAAACTTGGTGAAATATAAGAAACCTGAGCATGTAGCTTGCCGGAGTGCAACAATCTGCAGTCAGATGTTATTTATTCATGCTGAGCTCAAAGCTATTGCTTTAAGTCATGCTTATTAGTAAAATTTACGGCATACCTTTTTGATGGATGTGTAGGTATAAGGATGTGGATTTGGTGTCGGGATCGTGTTCGTTGCATTTGTAAGAACAAAACCGGAATGAGTTCTCCTCATCCGAGTAATCTTCCTCTAAATCCTTTCGAGTGACTTGTGTGTACCCATGTGAACTACAACACCAACCTCAATGGATTGAAAGGCGGGCAGAGGTGATGTGTTTTGAACATCTAACAGCTAGTTTTGATTTTCTGCTAATTGGGATTTCTTTGAAGGGAATAGCATGTGGAATGGAGCAGTTTCTTCATATTTTGTTTTTATAGCAGTCAAACTGCCTTTTGCGTGCATGAGAGTCTATAATGACTCATGCAGCCGTGTACTGCATTTGTAACACAAGCAGCTTATATGCTTCTTGAGTTTAAAACTCTGTGTTAGGCTAGTACCTATGGCTGAAGGTATCTCATAAAAGACGAAGCAAGGAATAACTTGCATGTAAGTCAGTTTTACTTATTTATTGTATAAGCCCTTTTAAGCTCCTAGTCCTAGTATATACATAACCCTTGTAGCTATTTCAAGTGAATCACTTTAGTGAACAAATTACACTGCAAGTGTACAGATTACACTTCAAGTGAACAGATTACACTTCAAGTACTTATACATGAAATATATATATATATATATATATATATATTATATCCATTTGAAACTCGACGATTCCAATTGATGGTGCTGCCAATTAGGTCTATCCTTTGTCCTAATGGGATGGACTGGGCTAACTTAGTAGCCATAGTCCTAGCCATATATTTTAGCCCCATGTAATATGTCTATAGTTTGGACATTTGTGTGTATGACATACCCCCTAGATCTTTTATGTCCTCTAATTGGTATAAGCCTGATCGGACCCATATCTATACCAAAAAGTGTCACGCCTCGTAACTGTTACATTCTCCCCTACTTAAGGGACTTTCGTCCTCGAAAATAAATCAAGACAACGATGGGCAGTAGGTGAATGCTGCAATAGCGAACATTAAGAACTTCATTCACACTAGATGTGGCACATGACAACCAAAAATATGTAATGTAAAATACAGTAGCATCTCAATAACCACAACAAAATCTAAATAAAACTGATAGAACCGCAATTACAGTAACAACAACACTCATCAATCATCGACATGAGGCATATCATATACAAATAATCACAAATAGATAATCGTGTTAAAGATGAACTTTATTTAATTCTGATGCAAATGAAAATATTATATATAAATGACGAGCTTGTGAGGTTATAATTTACCAAGCTGTGGACTTGGTCGCTGCTGACCAGCGGAGGAAGGACCCGTAACTTGCTGCTGAAAGTCTTCTTGGAATTTCGGCACCAGTAATGCTGCATTGCGGGTGTATTGGGAGACAAAATTGCATGCCCACCCAATGTAAGGGTTTGCAGCGGTTTGGAATGTATGCTCCATCATAATGTTGGTTGCTTCTTCAACATAATTAATGTGTTGATGGAGCATATAATGATTTCGATATAAAGTATCAAATTGAAGAAGGGTCTGCTCATGGTTTTCATGTATGAGCTGTGCCAAAGCAGCATTAGTGTATGTTTCAGGTGCTAAGGGAACCGATTCGGTTTGGGCTTGAGTGTGAAATTGAGGGGGATTGGGGATGTCTTGAGTTGGTATCGGGGGTGGTGCTTGTGGAGGAGACCGTATCTGGCAAGCCTAGCGGTTTCGCACTGCTTGGGATGATCTTTGACATACATTTCGCTAGATAGCGGGGCTAAAGACCCGCATATTATCCATGTAGACTTCTTCACCCTGGGGAATCTGATAGGGAACTTGATTCACACTATCCAAATGCCTTTCTAAAAGACGGGAAATTAAACGAGGATAGGGGCATGATGGCATGGGATTAGCGACATTGCTTTGTAAATGGATGTTGGCATATTTAACGCCTTCCCATATCACCCTAGGGGCATTTAACCATCGATTTTCATAAACAGCGAAGAGAGCTTGTAAGAGAACATCTCGGTGCTCTCTCTCATGCTGCATCGGATATAAATTATAACAAAATACACAATCTAAAAACCACATTTTCTGTGGTAGTTGGCTACGATGGATTGCCAGGCTATGAGCAGAAGAGGTCTACCCATCGGTCATCTTAGTAGTGATGTGATTAAACTTCACATCTCTTTGTCTTGGCACTTGCAGTTCTAGACTTACATCAAAATTGGGACTACAATCCATAGCTTGGGCTATGTGTTGTAGATTGAAATAAAACTTCCTATTGTCAATTTCGGTCTCCAACTGACCAACTGTTGGGGATACTTTTACGTTTTGATAAAATAAGTGGACCAGACGAGGATAAAATTGTGTATGAAATGGCTGGTATAGGGCGCCTAACTTTGCCTGTTCCATATATCTTATAGACCATGCGATCTGATCGTTTGGGGTAAGTAATCGATCATCGATGATCCATTCAGGTTCCATTGCCTTTGCAGCCCACCATGGGATGGACTCTTTGTGCTCAATGGGTGGATCTATTGGTTCATGGGAAGGAGCAGGGGCCTTGCCATTTGCTTGAGCTGAAACCTTTGGGGGTTTTGATGCCCCGATTTTCCTAGGAGGTATCCTAAGGAATTTCAAAGACAGAAATAAAAACTTGAGCTGGGATTCTGATTTTTACCTCAAGACACCAAATTTGCTGAAATTAGTGAGATAACAGGAAATGGAGAGATGCTATGATGAAATCAGTGGCATGCAACAACTTTTGGCTTGATCTTGTGGAGTGCAGGCAGCTTGGAAGGTAGAAGAACAAGAACCCTCTCAGCAGAAATAACATAAAACTAACCTAAAATGGATTGGACTTGTGACCGGCTTGTTCCTTTCCTTGCAAGGAGGTCAAGGCTTCGCTGGCCCAGATTTCGAGGCCCCTTGATCTTGGTGTAAATTGTGTTGGTTCCTATGTGTACTTAGCATATGCAGGGGCTGTAAAAAAATACTTGTTGACCTTTTTGACTTGTGCTACTATATAAAATTATTTTAGTTTGATAATTTAATAAGTAAAAATTATTGTGGCAGCCCATATATGGCCTTTTTATGTTTAACTGGGACATGTGGCTCGATGTTGGGATGTCTTCTTGCTTAGGTATCACTTCTTAATGAATTTGCATGTTTATTTATTCTCCAATTTATTTTTTTAACAATCTACAAAAAATTAATTTTGTACAAGAATTGTATTTTAGTGCTAAATAATATCATGTGATTTTTATTTCAGTTTATTTATATCAAGGTCCATAAAACTCAAATGTTATATTACATTGGATGTGGTTCCTTGTCTACAGATGTAGGGTGCATCAACAAAATATTTAGAATAAAATTATAAGTGAAGCAATTTATTTCTTAGAATTATTCATAAGACCAAGTATAATCATATTGTAGGTATCTTTTAAGTACGTACCTTATATAAATAATAGCGGGTACTGAACACGAATATCATCTTCGTGTTCCTAGGTAGCTTCATGCAATCCATGATTCTTTCACTGGATCAAAACAAGTGGAATTCACTTTGTTCGCAAAATTTGACCTCTGCGATCCAAAATCTGGCCTAGTTCTTCGGTCACCGTTAAATCTTCTTGGATATTTAAAGGTTGATAATCCAACACATGCATTGGATCGCTAACGTATTTCCTTAGCATAGACACGTGGATTCCGTCATGAATGCCAGAGAGATGCGGAGGTAAAGCGAGTCGATATGCGACCTCCCCTACTCTGCCTAAAATGGGGAATGGTTCAACATAACGAGGACTCAACTTGCTCATTTCCCAAACCTCATCACGCCTTTTGTCGGAGAGATTTTAACAAAGACGTGCTCGCCAATCTATATACCATTTATTCATTTATCAAATTGATAATATAGTTAGTGGATTCACAAAAGACTTATCAGTGTTGGGTATTACCTGAAAATCAACACTTGTTATTTTGAGATCGACATAACTCTTTTATCGACTTTAAGCACTCTTCAATCGTTCCCGTATAACGTGAGAAACTGCATTCGTGCTTTCGATCAAATCAAGGCCTAAAATCAAACGCTCTCTAGCTTCTTCCCAATTAATCGAAGATTTACATTGGCGTCCATATAGTGCCTCGAATGGTGCCATACCAATGCTTCACTAGAAGCTGTTATTGTATGCAAATTCGATAAGGGGTAAGTGCTTATCCCATGATCCTTGACAATCTAGCATATAGTCCCTTAACATATCTTCTATCACCTGATTTATCCTCTTCGTCTGCCCGTCAGTCTGAGGATGAAATGCAGTACTGAAATCTAACTTGGAACCCATACCTTCTTGGAAACTCTGCCAAAATCGCGAGGTATATAAAGGGTCGCGATTTGACATAATGCTGATGGGTATCCCATGTAATCGTACAATCTCTCGTAGATATATTTCAGCCAATTTCAACGCTGTATATCGCGGACTATAGGGTAAGAAATACGTCGATTTGGTGAGATGATCAACAATTACCCAAATCGCATTGTAACCCTTCTGAGTACGGGGCAAAATGAAAATAAAATCCATGGAAATATTTTCCCATTTCCATTATGGAATGGGCAGTGGCTGCAACAGACCAGCAGGATGTTTGTGCTCAACCTTTACTTGCTGACAGGTTAAACACTTTGCAACATATTCTGCTACGTCGCGTTTTAAACCGTTCCACTAGAACGCCTTCTTTAAATCCTGGTACATCTTTGTGCTGCTAGGATGAATAACATAGGTTGACTTATGCGCTTTTTCAAGAATTTCCTGACGTAAGGCATGATCATTAGGTACGCATACTCGTCCTCGAAATAATAAGGAATCATCGTCCTTAATTGAGAATTCTGGTTGTATCCCACTTTGTACTCCATGTCGGATGGAAATAAGTTTTGCATCTTACATCTGGAGCTCTCTGATCCTATTGAAAAGTGGAGCCCGAATCATTATTGTAGCAAGTAAACCTCCAGTTAACGTTGCTCGCAGAGTGGCACTCGATGATACAATGTCATTGAGTAGTTTCCATCTGTGTAATCGGGTCACAAGATGAGATAACTGAGCAGATGATTTGTGACTCAGCGCATCAGCTACAACATTGGCTTTGCCAGGATGGTACTGAATAGAACAGTCATAGTCTTTCAAGAATTCCATCCACCCTCTCTGCCTCAAATTCAACTCTTTCTGGGTGAAGAGATATTTAAGACTTGTGATCGGTGAAAATTTCGAATGCTTCACCATACAGATAGTGTCTCCAGATTTTTAATGTGAAAATAACTGCTACTAATTCCAGGTCGTGAGTGGGATAGTTCTTCTCGTGGTCTTTCAACTGACGGGAACTATAGGTAATTACACGTTCCCATTGATTCAAAATGCAACCTAACCCATTGTACGACGCATCACTGAAGACGACAAAACCACCACTACTTGATGGTAATGCTAATACAGGTGCTGAAGTGAGTCTCCTTTTCAATTCTTGGAAACCCTGTTCGCAAGCCTCAGTCCACTCATATTTAGCATTCTTCTGAGTGAGCTGCGTAAGTGGTCCAGCCAGTCGTGAAAATCCTTCTACAAAGCGACGGTAATAACCTGCGAGACCTAGAAAACTTTGAATCTCAGTTACTATCTGTGGCTGCTTCCACTGTACTACAACTTTAATCTTTATAGGATCAACCGTAATACCTGCTTCAGAGATAATATGACCCAGAAAACTGACTTGATTTAACCAAAAATTGCATTTACTGAACTTAGCATATAATTGCACATCTCTCAAAGTTTGTAATGCCAGACGTAGGTGATCTTCATGCTCTATCTTTGTCTTTGAATAAATGAGTATATCGTCGATGAATACCATGATACACTGATCAAGATAAAGCTTGAAGACTCGATTCATCAAGTCCATAAATGCAGTAGGTGCGTTGGTCAACCTGAAGGGGATGACTAGAAACTCGTAGTGACCGTAACGCATTTGGAAAGCTGTCTTCGAAATATCTTTAGCTTTCACCTTCATCTGGTGATATCCTGATTGTAGATCAATTTTTGAAAAGAAATGCGCTCCTTATAACTGATAAAAAAGATCGTCGATTCGAGGGAGCGGATATCTATTCTTGATCGTCAGTTTATTAAGTTGACGATAATCAATGCAGAGGCGCAATGAAGCATCTTTCTTTTTTACGAACAATACCGGTGCGCCCCATGGAGACACACTCGGTCTAATAAAACCTTTATCAAGAAGCTCTTCTAATTGCTCCTTGAGCTCTTTCAACTATGTCGGTGCCATTCTATACAGTGCTTTCGATACTGGATCGATACCCAGAGCTAACTCAATGGCAAATTCCACTTCCCTGTCAGAAGGTAAGCCTGGCAACTCATCAGGGAACACATTAGGGAATTCACAGACAATTGGTACATTTGAAAGTGAAAGTGTCTTCACTTCTCAATCTTTACTTTGCACGAAATCAATATACCCCTGAGCACCATCATCAAGTAATCGTCGTGCTTGAATTTTAGATATCAAAGATATATTTGTTGATGGTACCCCATAGAATTTAGCTGATTTCTTCTTTTGTGGTCGAAAAGAGACAATCTTCCGTCGACAGTCAACATTCGCATGGTGATTGAACAACCAATTCATGCCCAAGATAACTTCATATCCTTGCATCGGTAGTAAGGTCAAGTCGGCTACTACTTCATATCCCCAGTAGTCCTTGATCCAAACGATAACTGATTGATATACCATATCAGTTGTGAGAAACTGTCCAGTTGGAAGTGTTACATCGAGAATAAAATCAAGAGGCTCTGGGATACCTCCCAACTTCTTCAATTTTTTAGCAAACTAGGGTGTAACAAACGAGTGTGTAGATCAGGGATCTATCAAGACTCATGCATCATAACACAAATAAGCATCTTTTCGATATAATTGCAGGATACGTAAAGCATACCATCTAGTGTTAGATAGATTACTGTTACTTATTCAAAAATAATAATATGTAAATCTAACAATTCATACTGTAGTATTTATAGTTTACTAGATGCACTTTCTCTATCTAAAAAGATAATATATAACAAATATTAACGTAGGTATGTAATGGACCAACATACCTTGAATGATGTCATTACTAGTACATGCATCCTTTGCAGTGACAGCATAATCTCGGCCTTGTACCATAGGTCGTGCCGATCATAACACTGGTCCCGCCTTTGATGCTAGTCTGACTAGTTTCAGGCATTCCTTAATTTAGTGTCCCATCTTGCCACATCGAAAACATGCACCAGAATCTTTACGACACTCATCTGTTTTGTATGCCTTTCCACATTTCCCACAAATTTCTTTCGAAGCTACTGATGAAGCCGTGCACGATCCCGTGCGAGAACTTGGTGGCTGTGCTTGTGAAAACCCAGATGTACTTCTGGCCGCTAGTGAAAAGGATTGATTCTGAACACGTGGAATCCGTGGGGGTAATGGGAATGCCGATGAACCATATGGCTGTGCAGAAGCTCTTGCAGTTGGTTGAAATGTTGCTTGTCCCTGGAATTGCGGTTGCTTGCTAATTTGACTGGCACCATAGGACTGAGATGGAGCTTTTCAGGCCTTTTGTTTTTCTTCTCTCCTTTTGAACATGGTATCCACATCAGTTTCCGCTATCAAGACCAACTTCATCACATTGGCATAGGTCGTGGCCTAAAACAATGAAATGCATTCCTTGATCAAGGGTTTCAAACGTCGCTCAAACTTTTGTGTTTTCATCAACTTGGTGGCGACCAACAAAGGTGCAAAACGAGAGAGACGTGTGAACTTTGCCTCATATTCTCATACAGTCATCTGGCCTTGAACTAAGGTTGCAAACTATACCTCTAGCTTATATCTTTTGGGTGCCGGGAAATATTTATCATTGAATGCCTCGGTGAACTTTGCCCATGTCCATGGTACCTCGGGTATCCTTATTCTTTAGACAGACTGCCACCATGGCTCTGCCTCACTTTCTAGTTTATATGCCGCCCAACTTACTTTTTCCTCCTCGGTGTGCGTGACTCTTTGCAGCACTTTCTCTATCTACGTTAACCACTTTTCAGCCTCCATCGGGTCATGCTGACCATGGAAATTCAATGGTCGAAGTTGGACAAACTCCGTAAAACCCTCAGGACGTCGAACAACAAGCATGGCCATAGTGTTGACCATAGTTTCTATCAACTGCGGATTGTGTCTCGTATTTTGCTCAACTCCAGGAGTACTTCCCATTGGAGGAGTATTGACTATTGGTGGAGTCTGTGCTGGCGGAGTATGCTCTGCAACATTCTCCATCGTCGTTCGACTTTTAGCTGTGTACATTCTCACCACTTCTTGAAGCAGTGTCATGCTCATAACCTGCGACTGGAGGGGCAATGGTGGTCTACCCCTACCTCTTCCACGACGCGGAGGCATCTCAACCTATTTCGGTCAGATAACACATAATTAGACAACATAACTAAATCTAATTTCTACTTCTAACCAACTATCAGTCATTTTGCCATATATTTATGCCAGAAGTAAGTATCCAAGTGACTTAACACCGAGCTTTGATACCACCTGTAACAACCTGTCGTTTCCCTTTTCTCATTATTGGAAATGTCGCGTCATGGGATTACCTAACATGATCCTTTCATCAAAGGGGTCATTTCTTGTATAGAGTATTGCAAATGCGGAAGCAATGTAGTAATTCTGGTAGTAGATAATATGAAAAAATAAGTGAGTTGTCTACTTATCTAAGAGAACTGCATCAGTATAAACAAAACAAAAGATCGGATGTATAGCTTTCCACCGATGATGGCCACCCGTCATCTAAACAATGGAAAGAAAAACTATACATCCAAACATAAAATATCTGAAACTACCGTACATAATTCAGACAAGTTTCTCAAAGTTATCTATCTCTATCTCTCTCTCACTTTGTCTCCTCTAACTCCACAAGCCACAAACCTACTTTGGGAAGAACTCTTTTGGGAAATCGTCTTCCTCGTCTTCGTCGTTGTCGTCTTCTCCCTCTTCGTCGTCGGGCACATAAGTAGGATCTGTAGCGTGCTTCGGATCAGGCTCTACAACAAAGGCATTTAAGTCGTGGAATGAGCTATCATCAAAGCTCAGTAGAAAATATTACATTACCATTATACATTGTCAATTTATCACATTCTCATTGAGAAGCATAACTAAAATAAAAAATGTGGCTTTAGTTTTATAAGACTAATATAACATGCTAATATGTTGAATTAACACGTGAAGTAACAGGTATGAGAAATCCAACTGAGACAAGATATACGTGCAGGCTGAAACAGAAGAAACAGGAAAATCAAGCTCCCGAGTTAGCGGGATCACTTGTCAAGCTCCCGATGTAGCGAGATCACTTGGACTAAGGAAATCAAGCTCCCGAGTTAGCGGGATCACTTGTCAAGCTCCCGAGTTAGCAGGATCACTTGGGCCAAGAAAATCAACCTCCCGAGTTAGCGGGATCACTTGACCGAAGACGAAGTAATAACATATGAACAATATTACAGATAGCAGAATCTAAAGGATACAATATGACTGATGCATTGATATTAAATAAACTTGCATGTTTAAGCTGAAATGCATTTAGTGTATACTGGATTTATTTACTCTCCTAAACTACCTCGGCATATAAAACTATCATATATTTTCAATGTCTATTCAACTGATCTTACTTTCATTACATTTTGAAGATTTCTTACTAGAATTTATATGGATAAAACTATTATTTATATTTATCATCAACTGTTCTGAGTTTACGTGTTAACCAAGATTACCCACATTCGATCAATAACTAGCATAAGTATTAGTAAAATTTTCTATTAGTCATGAGCACTAAATTTCAATTTCTAATGAGAATAAAATAATCCAAATTATATGGAAACAAGGAAAATTCCCTACCTGATCACGTACTATTCTTTGAATTTGATTAGAGGTGAGCTTAAGCGTCAGAGACTAGAAATCATCTCTTGTCTAATTTGCACAAAACTACTTAGATGAACCATGTTGCACCTAGCATGTGTATAGATTCATATACACATCAAATCGTTAGTATATAATATTTGCTGAGTTTATGGGTGTCCTGGGACACAAATTCATGCTCATCTGGACCCATAATGGACCCATGGCCTATTACACAAAGAAGACAACCGAAAATAGCAACTGCTAGAGATTGCGGCGGCAGGTTTCAGGGGTTACTGCGGCAAGCCACTTAGCAGAGTGTCTTGCCGCGGCAACCCTTTGAGGTTGCCGGGATAAGCTAGGCTTGCCGAGGGTTTAGCCTGGCTTCTCTGTATTTGGTTGCTGCTGTACCTTTGTTGAGATATATAGGTTATATATATAGACCTATATAATATATATATATAGATATGCAATATTCTAGCAATTTCAGTTCAGCAGGTTTTCAAACCTGGTGAAATATAAGAAGCCTGAGCATGTAGCTTGCCGGAGTGCAACAATTTGCAGTCAGACGTTATTTATTCATGCTGAGCTCAAAGCTATTCCTTCAAGTCACACTTATTAGTAAAATTTACGGCATACCTTTTTGGTGGATGTGTAGGTATAACGATGCGGATTTGGTGTCGGGATCGTGTTCGTTGGATTTGGAAGAATAAAACAGGAATGAGTTCTCCTCATCCGAGTAATCTTCCTCTAAATCCTTTCGACTGACTCGTGTGTACCCATGTGAACTACGACTCTAACCTCAATGGATTGAAAGGCGGGAAGAGGTGATGTGTTTTGAACATCTAACAGCTAGTTTTGATTTTCTGCTAATTGGGATTTCTTTGAAGGGAATAGCATGTGGAATGGAGCAGTTTCTTCATATTTTGTTTTTATAGCAGTCAAACTGCCTTTTGCGTGCATGAGAGTCTATAATGACTGATGCAGTCGTGCACTGCATTTGTAACACAAGCAGCTTATATGCTTCTTGGGTTTAAAATTCTATGTTAGGCTAGTACCCATGGCTGAAGGTATCTCATAAAAGACAAAGCAAGGAATAACTTGCATGTAAGTCAGTTTTACTTATTCATTGTATAAGCCAATTTAAGCTCCTAGTCCTAGTATATACATAACCGTTATAGCTGTTTGAAGTGAGTCACTTTAAGTGAACAAATTACACTACAAGTGTACAGATTACACTTCAAGTGAATAGACTACACTTCCAGTACTTATACATGAAATATATATATATATATATATATATATATATATATATATATATACATATATATCCATTTAAAACCCGACGATTCCAATTGATGGTGCTGCCAATTAGGCTTATCCTTTATCCTAATGGGCTGGGCTGGGCTAACTTAGTGGCCATAGTCAGCCATATATTTTAGCTCCGTGTAATACGTCTATAGTTTGGACATTTGTGTGTATGTATATATATATGTATATATATATATATATATATATATGTATGTATATATATATATATATATATTATATATCCATTTAAAACCCGACGATTCCAATTGATGGTGCTGCCAATTAGGCTTATCCTTTATCCTAATGGGCTGGGCTGGGCTAACTTAGTGGCCATAGTCATAGCCATATATTTTAGCTCCGTGTAATACGTCTATAGTTTGGACATTTGTGTGTATGACATACCCCCTAGATCTTTTATGTCCTCTAATTGGTATAAGCCTGATCGGACCCATATCTATACCAAAAAGTGTCACGCCTCGTAACTGTTACAACCTCACTCGCTTTCCCATATACATCTAAGGTACCTATAAGGTACACACATTTCAGTATTTGTTTCATGCAGCATAGCGATACGGTAAGTAAGATCAATTATTTTCACAATACAATCAAAATAAAAGTACCTTTGCTATCTAAAACAAAATTTTCCAACACCCATAAGAAAATGAAAAATTTAATCCAAGTAAAGCTCACCTTGTATAACATCATTGGAATTCTAGGCGTCCTGAGTTGTAACTGCATAGGCCCTTCCTTGTACGGCCGGCTTCTTCGCTTGAATCGGTCCGAGCGCAGAAACAGAAGTTGTTCTTCCCTTATTCATCTCTGGACAATCCCGAATCACATGGCCGATCTTTCCACATTTGTAGCACCCCTTCATTCCCCGCCTACAGTCAACTATTCTATGAGACTTGCCTCACTTGGAACAAGTCTCATTCAGTATAGAAGAGGTTGCTCGTCAGAAGCCTTGAGTATTGGACACTCCTGTGGTGCCAGTAGGGTTCTCATATCGGATCGGTCTCGCAAATGTAGATACAGGTGGCTTTGAAAGGTTTGTATATGTAATCTCTCTAGGGAGTGGAGCTGGTGTTGTAAACCTTGACTTTTTATTCCCCGAGTCATAGTCATCCACTCTCCCTTGGAAGGTTCTTCCTCCATCCTACTGATCCATTGATTTGTATATGTCGTATATATCCCTTTCGGCCACTATAGCTTTCCCCATCACATCCACATAGCTTTCAAGTTCAAAAATTGACATTCGCTCACGGACGTTTGGCCTTAAACCTTCCTCAAATTTGGCTGCCTTAATATTTTCTGTGGATACTAACTCTGGTGCGAATCATGACAAGCGTGTAAACTCCACACCATATTCTCGCACAGACATGCTTCCTTGCTGCAAATTTGCAAAGTCTTTTCTCATCTGCACTCTTACTTGTTTGGGGAAATACTTCCGGTTGAACTCCCTAAAAAAATCCGCCAAAGTCCATAGGCGGTGAGGGTGCTCAACTTCTCTTCTCCTCAATATCGATTTCCACCAGGGATCGGCATCTCCCTCGAGCTGGAAGGAAGCCCAGCCTACCTTCTCATTCTCTGTACTCTGTAACATATCCAGAAGCTTTTCCATCTGGTTTAACCACTTTTCGGCTTCCAATGGGTCCGTCTGCTCGTAAAAGCTAGGAGGTCTCAATCTCCTAAAGTCAACGAATGACGAGGTTAACAGTGCTGGAGGAGGTGGTGGTGGTGGCTGATGATTAGCGACATTATTAGCCGCCATCAATGCCGTCTGCTCGGCCAGTAACGCAGTCAGCTGCGCCTGTTGGGCCATCGCAGTAGCCATAGCCTCTATGGCCAACGCGATATGATCCGTCGCATCACCTCTCCGATCCTCCCTTTCATGAGGATTTTCTTGATCTCTACTAAACCTGCTTGAAACTCCTCTCCACCTCTCTGACTTCTATTCTGACAACCTCTAGTCGACCCCTCCTCCTAGAAAACATAACGTTCTGCACATGAAACCAGAGTTTCATTAGCAGTAGATCCCTTCACTCTGACAACATCTATAACTTGTCAGAAATTCTAAAGAAAATGCTCTAATACTAACTGTGATAGCCCAAATTTTAGCACCCCGAAACTCGTGCCATCGTCACGACCCTCGAGGCCGTGTCCCAAATAATACGCGAAAACACTTGGTACATCCCCATATAAATAGTCAAAGCATAGATACTAACTAATGCAGAACTAAATCTCCAGTTCTATAATATATCGTCAAAATAGTTAATCAAAAAGATCGTTCTGATCCCATATTTTGGTATGTGCAAAAGAACCAACCCGAACCATTAGTGCCGTAACTACGATCACCCTAGATGGTTTGGCAAAAAAAATTACATGAACCATTATCCTTACAAAAACATGGCTGCACGTACTAAGCCAAAAATATCTCTCTCAAAATAATCACCAAAGCACGCAGAGGGTCTTCTAGAAGAACCTCTCAGGAGGGGGCTCAGACTCCTCCCTTAGAATATAGTCTGAGTCTTCAAGATCGACCTCTCCAGAAGCAGCTCCTAATACAGCACCTGTGATGTATAGTCAAAGGGTGAGCTACATCCTAGCTCAATAGGGACAATATCCGAACGAGTGCATCTTTCTTACTCACATATATATCATGAAAAAATATAAAGAATGAGTTCATCAATGTAATTTATTTAAAACAGTTTTGAGATGCAAGAAAATAAATAAACTGCTTTTATTACTCTACTCATGACATCAGATGTAAATTTTTCATGTGATTGTAACCAGGTTGGTCTCATGACTTAATTGCTTAACTTAAATAATCCCCGAGCAATATAGCATCGAGCCTCGATGGATTACCCTCCATCGTCATCTAATCAGACTATTTTTCAAGTATCCTGACCCACGTCCCTTTCTTATAGGCGACGAGCACATTACTATACATCCCTGGGATGTCTACTAGTGTACGGATTAACCGTCGTACCGGTCACGGATATCCTGCCGAGTCAGTCACGGGTATACCGCCTTGTCGGTTGAATATTCTATAAACCTTAAATCAATTGTGCATTATATATAGTTTATTCACCGTGTAATTGTGCCAATAATATAATAATTCCCAGCCTGCTAAATCTCTTTCATGGACCTTCCACAACGTGGATCATTACATCAACATTACATCCCTGGGATGTCTCATGGTCTGATGCATCACTTAGATGCCTAATATACATATGCATCCCTGGGATGACTTAACTCTTTTACTCGTAAATTTCCTCATTTATATGTGTATTCACATACTGTTTCTTACTACATTTACTTTAACATTTTACATTTCAACTACACTTTAAAAGAAAGCACATTTGTATTTCAACTCGGCTTTAAAGAACTAGCATTCATATACTATCATCACATACATGTTCTCGTAATTGAGGGTACAAGTTCAGATATTCCCCTACCTCTCACTTGATTTCTATCCATGTATCCTTCAATCCGAGCCGTACTCAAATATCATTATGTTTGGTATAACTAAGCCTGGCAAAATATATAAAATCCATCACTATAATTGTAAAAACACTGGGTTAGAACCCTAACCCCAACAAAAGACAGTTCATATGGAAGAACCCACAAAACCTGAATTTGTCCAAATTGATCGAACAATTTTTAAATCGATCAAACGATTTGGAAAATTGATCGAAGGATTTTCAAAATCGATCGAACGAATTTATTTCTTTCAATCAATTTCCTTAGAAATCCAATTATCTCATTCCTGTCCCCTGGCAAACCGATTGAACGAATTTTTAAATTGTTCACACAGTTCTCAAATCGATCAAACGGTTTCTAAAATTGTTCGAACGATTTCTTCAGAACTTATTCTTCACCCTATTTTCTCATTGGTCAAAATCGATGGAACGAAATCTGAATTCGTTCAATCGATTTACCCATTCTCATATCTGAAACGTGTTCTATCCTCTAGAACCCATTTCATCATCATTCATCCATTTTATCATTTCTCCCCATAACTAATCTCTTAGATTTTATCATTTAACAACTAAAATTAGCTTAAAATAGTAGGGCTTACCATTTCTACCGTTGGATCCCTTGATCTAAAGCTTTAGCTACACTTGGGTTTCTCAAACCCCAAATCTCAAATCGCCTGTCGATATTGAGCTCAATTTGCTAGATTTCCGATTGTAATCACTCGTATTGAATGTCCGCTCCTAGATTTCGCAATCAGATCTCCCTCTCATTTACTCTCTTTCAATTTCTCTCAACCACTCAATCTAAGAGGAATAAATTTTCTTTATAACCTAACTTTTTATATTAGGTGTTAAGCTCATACATTTAACTAACGTGTGTGTGTGTATATCAATGGATACATAGTCCAACTACGTGGTTTCTATAATACACCTCATCTCACCTATGATCTACTAAGTCAACCAAGTCAATGTTGACCCGGTCAAAGATGTTACTAGTCGGTCCGCTTCCAGAGGTGTGCTATTTAAGTACGAAATTTCTGGGACGTTACAGTATCAGGTTTAGATAATTTATTGATAAAATCAGGATAGCCTTTATTCGCTAATTCATCCCATGGAGCGGGTAATTTATGATAAAATTGTTCTAATCATGAAATATTAATTGAGGGTTCTAATTGATAATAATATTTTTAAATGTATTACAATATTCTTGAAATTGATAAATATTGCATAATTCTAATTTTGAAAAGATGTAAATAACATCTTCTTGTTTGGTTTTAGTTTAAACCAAATAAGTCCATGTACAAGATTTGATTGAATTCCTTCAATCAAGGATTCTAATGGATTTGATAGTCTTTTATCCAAAACAACGGCAAGGATAGGGGTGCCTATACCTTGTCTAAATAGACCAATAATACATACCTGTAATATTGCTAAATGGATATAGTTTATGTTTGGATTTTCTTTTTTCCATGTTAATATTATCTTTTTATCAAACAGAGTTATTTTTGCTGTTAAATTTGCAGTACTTTTTGTAGTTGTGTTTCCTGAAAAAGTTTCAAATATTCTTTTCGAAAATATCTTATCAATAGCAGAAATTTTATATATATCTTATTTATTTATTTATTTATTTATATTTCTAATTCTCAAAGTTGTTCTTCAGAGAAAGTTATTTCGTTTCCAATTACATCTTTTAATCTAATCATTTGATGTTCTTCGTTAGAAGTTTCAACCATATTAAGTATAAAAATTATCTGTATCAGAATCGTCTGTTTCTGATTCTAATTCATAAATAATACTATTATCATCACTTGATAATTCTTCTTCGAAATAAATATCTAGATCTTCTTCATCTAAATATTTTATCATTTTACTTATATTTTTTCCTCTTTTTGGACATTGAGAAGCATAATGTCCTTCATTACAAATAAAACATCGACATTTCTTTTTCGTCGGATTTGGTTTATCTGTATATTTTTTTTTTTTGAAATAATTTTTATGTTTAAAAAATTTTCTCTTTTTATTCCACGATTTTCATTTGAATATTTTCTTCTTGAAACCTTTCTTATATCCCTTTTATTTAGGGATATTACATCTTAATTTCTAATTTTCTTGGAAAATTTTATCACAATATTTATGACCAAAGTTAGAATTCGTAATTTGATTCTTAACTTATTTTTTATCTTTTATTTCTAAATATCTATCTGTAATTAATCGTAGGACAAAGGATGTGACAGCTCGAATTTCGGCACCCCGAAACCCATGCCATCAGCACGACCCTCAAGGCCGTGCCCCATACATATAGGCGGAACACTTGGTACATCCCAACAGCCATAGTTAAAACATAGACAAAAACTAAAGCAGAACTAATCTTTGGTTCTACTATTTAACACCAAAAATAAGTACTCAAAAGATCGTTCTAATCTCATGCTTCTGCATGGGTAAAAGAACCGACCCGAACCATCGATGCCGTAAGTTCGATCACCTTAGATGATTCAACAAAAGAATATTACATGTTAATATATCATCTCTCAAAACATGGCTGGACGTACCAAGCCGAAAATATCTCTCTCAAAACAACGTCAAAGCACGCAGAGGGTCTTCTAAAAGAACCTCTTAGGAGGGGGCTCAGACTCCTCTCTTGGAATATAATCTGAGTCCTCGAGATCAACCTCACCAGAAACAATTCCTAACTCTGCACCTGTGACGTATAGTCAAATGGGTGAGCTACATCCTAGCTCAATAGGGACAATATCTGAACAAGTATATCTTTCTTACTCACATACATTTTATGACATAAATAAAGTATGAATTCATTAATATAAAATGATTGAAAAATAGTTTGAGACGCAAGAATAATAAATAGAATGATACTGTTACTCTACTCATGACATCTAATGTTCACTAGTTCTCATAATTGCAACAAGGATGGTCTCATGACTTAAAATAATTAACTTAAATAATCTCCGAGCAATATAGCATCGAGCCCCAATGGAATATCCTCCATTGTCGTCTAATCAGACTATTTTTCAAGTAACCTGACCCACGTCCCTTTCTCATAGGCGACAGGCACATAACCACTATACATCCTTGGGATGCCTACTGGTGTACAGATTGGCCACCGTACCGGTCACGGGTATCCTGCCGAGTCAGTCACGGGTATACCGCTGCGTTGATGGGGTATTCTACAAACCTTAAATCGATTGTGCTTTACATATAGTTATTCACCGTGTAATTGTGCTAAATACATATTAATTCATAGCCTATTCAATCCCATTCATGGTCCATCTCATAATGTGGATCTTCACATCCACCATACATCCCTGGGATGTCACGCATTCCGGTGCATCACTCAGATGCTCAATGTACATATGCATCCCTAGGATGACCCAAGTATTACACTCATTGAATTCTACTTTTAACCGTGTACGCACATATATCATACTTTCATGTTTTTGATCATAGCATTTTAAAATACAAGTATTTATACTAAGGTTTAAATGAACATGCATCCTTAATATCACTATGTACATGCTCTCGTAATTAAGCGTACAAGTTCAGATATTCCCCTACCTTACACGCAACGCAATTCCAAGGATCCTCCAATCCTAGCTAGTGCTTAACCATCCTTAGGTTCACCTTAAACTAAGCCTGACCAAACACAATTAACATATCACTATTTGTGTAAAAACATTGGGGTTAGAAGCCTAACCCTAACAATTGAATAGCTCGAGTGAAAAACCCAACAAAACCTTGAATTTGTCCACATCGATCAAACAAAATCCAAAAATCGATCGAACGATTTTATTTCGTTCGATTGATTTCCTCATAAATAAATTTCACCTTATTTTTGTTCCCCAACAAACCGATCGAACGATTTAATTACGTTCGCACAGGTTCCACAAATCAATCGAACGATTTTAGAAATCGTTCGAATGATTCCTTCAGATTCTTTATCTCTCCTCTCTCTTCATTGGTCAAAACCGATTGAATGAGTTCTAATTTCATTCAATCGATTTTGCCCATTGTCGGATCTGAACGAGTTCTTTCATCTAGAACCCACCTCATCGTCATCCATACCATTCATCATATATTTCTCAAACGAAATCACTCAAATTTATAATCTAACATCTAAACTAGTTTAAAATAATTAACTTACCCTTTCTATAGGTTGGATCCTTTGATCCCAAGCTTTAGCCACACTAGGGTTTCTCAAAACCCCACATCTCGAATCGTCCTTTGATACCGAGCTCGATTTGCTAGCTCTCTGATCCTAAATCAATCCCTCGCATTTAATACTCAAATCCTAGATTCCACAACTAAATCTCTCTCTCATTCACTCTCTCTCAATTTTCTCAACAACCCAATCAAAGAGAAATAAATTCCCTTTCCCTTTTCTTATACCCTACTATTTGACTTGGGTGTTAAACACCTATAACTAACTAGTGTATGTGTGTGAATATGCATTTATCTATATTCAATACACCTCCTCTCACATGACTTATGCAACCCAAACTAACTAACCTAACTCAACCAAGTCAAAGTTGACTTGATCAAACATACGATTAGTCTATCCGCTTCCCGAGGTGCACTATTTAAGCACGAAATTTCCGGTACGTCACATTCACCCCTCCTTAGGAATTTTCGTCCACAAAAATTATACGCAAGGCCCCCCCCACTAGGATGGCCATTGCACATCCTGCATGTCCCTAACAACAGATGTTGGACAACAAAAACGTAGCAGGCAGAATAAAAACACAAATGTTGTAGAACAAAAGCACATCACATAATTGACCTGCGCAAACACCCATCCTACAATAAACACATCCATTCAAAAACAGCCATACAAACGGGCTTTACAAGCACACATCCTGCAACACACGTGCAATAATAGGGACAAAAATTGTTCATGATAAAAACAGTCACACATTTGTGCAGTGCAAACATACTTCCTGCAACAAAATAATAACAACGACACCACAACAAAATACAAGCCTTGATAAAACAGCCAAAATAGCTATACCACGAAATTTCGCATGGAGTACAAGAACACTAAACTTATTCGAACGTTGTGCACATGAAAATAGGAACATATATAAGAAGCACGACCAAAAAGTTGTGCACAGAGTTGTGTGTTTGGGTGGCAACCATGCCACAATGGTTCAAAAGGGACCCATGTCCCAGGGGTACCTGTTTTAAAATTTACAATTTTCTCAAAAAGTGATATTAATCATCCCAAAATGTAAACCTCACAACAGCACTCAACACACACAGCACTCAAGGTGCCTCATCGCCTAGCAGATCGCCGCCCTCACCATGCGCTCCTGCAACCGAAGTCGACGCATCCGAAACCCAAGCCTGCGCTGTCGCCATACGCTGGAGATAGTCGGCGCGGTACATAAAATGCATCTCCTCAACATGCTGTGCGTCGTAATAATTCGATTGGTGATTGAGAAGGCGGTTATTTTCGGCCATTTGCAGAGTATTTGCCTCCAACAAGGCATAAAGATCAGTGACAATCAGCGTAGGAGCTCCCTCAGGTGGTGGTGGTGCATGCGTCTGCGCTCGCCATCTAACAGGCTGCTGTAATGGGAAGGTAGCAGCTGCTCATTAGGGACAGGAGCGTTGTGTGCTGGCTGGTCATGAACATGTGGTTCTTCAACAAGTGGTTTCTTAATCAACTTCACAAAGGTTCTATTCCAATCAACCATAGTGTATGGTTGGATATTTCTCGTGAGTTTTGGTTCATTCTTGGAGAGGGTGTAGATGTCTCCACCCGCGTAATCCTCGACCATAAGTGAAATCAGTCGAGTGTAAGGCATGTTGTCGATGGGTTTCTTAGCGCCTTCAAGCATATTTTTATGTGCATATTCCATCCCTTCAATGGCAACCCTTTGGGCATTAAACCATCGGCCACTGAAGACCGAAAAGAGTGCCATCTGGACTTCACCCACCTGTTCAGTCTTATGTCGCAAGGGGTACTAATTGCACTGAATTATCGAATCGAGCATCCAAAGCTCACGCAGTAAGTCGACACGTTTAATAGAGTGACCTGAACCCGTTCGGCCATGGGTCATTTGAGCCGCAACATATTTATAGTCTAAAGTGGCAGGGAAAGGTTCTCCTTGGGCAATATCTTCGTGATTAAAAGTGTGGAAACACTCCAAGGCATCGGCCACGTCATCGTACGTGAATGTGTAATGCCGACCATCTATCTTGGTCTTTAGGATGGTTGGGTCTTTGACCAATTCCATGTTCTGATAGAAGAGTCTAACATGCGGGGGTAAAAATTGTCTTTGCAAGGGCGGAGGATGCCGGTCAAACCCGCCGCAGAGATGTAGTTAAATGCCCACAGCGTTTCTTCCTGCTTCGTGAAAATTTTAGGATCTATGAGCCATTGGGCTCAAAGTCCTTATCCGACCACCAGTCATTTGGTTGCTCACGTGGGAGTGGTGGGGGTGGTGCCTGTGTAGACAAAGAACCCGTAGGTGGTTTCTTCGGTGGTTGTTGCGAAGAGGAACCCAGAGTGGGTTTCTTCGTTACCCCATTCGCCGTAGCTTGGTGAGTCTTCGGTGGCATTTTAGATTAACCACAAAACTAGGGTTTCTGGGCAAGGGTTTAACCCTAATTTCTCAAATCCTAGGGTACGAAAATAAACAATCTAGATTTCAAAGAACTAGGAGAGATTAGCGTTTACCTCCAAATGGTAGGATGAGTTGTTTGCGTGCTGCTCCTAGCTTGGAGATGGCCGGAATCGAGCAAAACCAGCGATCCTGACAAACCCTACAACTCACCCAAGAAGAAAGAAAATGAAAGAAGGTTTAGGGTTTCAAATGAATGGCAAAAATCACACACAATTATATATAGTGTCCAAAATCGATTGAACGACTTTCAATTCGTTCGATCGGTTTTCACACATTAAATGCAGCCCCAAATTTCGTTCGAACAGATGCTTATTCCGATTGAACGAATTCCAGTTATTAAAGTAGCCCCCCAAATTTCGTTCGATCAATTTCTAATTTCGATCGAACGATTTTATCAACCTCATTTTTAGGCCATTTTTTACTCCACTGGCCAATCCATTTTGATCGAACGATTTGAGAAATTGATTGAACGATTCTCTGGCAATAGTTTAGACCTTATGCTACTAAAATTCGTTCGAAAAAAATTCAATTTCGATTGAACAAAATTCTTAGAAATTGAGTTGAGGTTGTTTCTACATGCCCCTTAACTCCTTTAATAAACTAGCCTCTAGTTACGCAAAAATGATCTTCTACAGCGTGATTTATCACGTCGTTCATGGATCACCCATATGTTTTGCCAATCCATCAATTAGGTAGTAGCTCCACCAATTTGGTAGCAGCTCGTTTCTTATAACTACGTCTAGTTTGACACACAATACTCAAACTCTTAGAGATCAACATATAATTTTCAATATGCTTATAATTATAAAACAAATCTCAATATAGTCTTACACATATTCACTCACACATTTTAAATTCCAACTTATAATTACAAAATAAAGTTCAGACTTGTGCTCATCTACTGTTGCTCAAACAAATGGGGATATAATTCCCTGATTTCGGCCTCGTGCTCCCAAGGCGCTTCTTCGACTGGGTGATTCCCCCACTTGACGAGCACTAAAGGAATAATCTTAGTGCGTAGAGTCCGTTCTTTTTTATCCAAAATTTGGGTCGCTTCCTCAACCTTAGTCATGCCTTCATGCAGCTCAATCGGTTGATCTCCCAAGATGTGTGTGGGGTCCTTTACGTACTTCCGAAGCATAGAGACATGAGAAACATTGTGCACTCTATCAAATAATGGAGGCAACCCGATACGATAGGCTACTTCACCGACTCGATTCAAAACTTCAAAGGGTCCTATGTAACGGGGACTCAACTTTCCCTTCTTTCCGAACCTCATCACACCCCTCATGGGCAATATTTTCACAAAAACAAGATCGCCAAAGGTAAAGTCTAGGCTTGTTCGTTTGACATCGGCATAACTCTTCTGTCTACTCTAAGCCGATTTAAGCCTCTCTCTTATCATACGTATGACCATGGAGTTATCTTCAAGAATTTTCAGTCCTCCCTACCAATAGCTCTTTCGCATATCTTGATACATCTTGGTGCTGTCAGGATGGATCACGTATTTAGACTTATGAGCTTCATCTAAAATAGTTTGCCATAGATCGGCATCGACTGGAATACAGAGGCGTCCCCTGAATAACAAGGAACCATCCTCCCTTATAGAGAAATCCGGTCCGGTGCCTTCAATCACCTCTTGTCGAATCTTGACCAAGTCTGAATCTTTCATCTGTAGCTCATTAATGTGTTCAAAAATTGTCGGTCTTATAAAAATGTGAGCTAACAGAGCCCCTAAAGCTTGTAACTCAATTTTCACATCATACAATGACAGGTCTTCAAATAATTTCCACCTGTACATTCCCATCACAAGGCTAGCTAACTGAGCTAAACCTTTACGACTCAAAGCATCTGCTACGACATTCGCCTTGCCTGGATGATATTGAATGGAACAATTGTAATCTTTAAGAAATTCCATCCACCTTCGCTGCCTCATATTTAGTTTTTTCTTTGTGAATAAGAATTAGAGGCTCTTATGGTCAGTGAAGATCTCAAAGGTCTCCCCATATAAATAGTGTCTCCAGATCTTCAATGCGAAAATGACTGCTGCCAACTCAAGGTCATGTGTCAGGTAATTCTTCTCGTGGTCTTTTAGCTGCCTCGACCCATAAGTAATTACTTTCTTGTGCTGGTTGAGTGCACAGCCTAAACCGTTATGAGAAGCATCGCTATAAACTGTAAAACCTCCACTACCTGAAGGAATTATAAGTACTAGAGCTGAAGTAAGCCGCTTCTTGAGTTCTTGGAAGCTCTTTTTGCACGCATTAGTCCACTCGAACTTGACATCCTTCCATGTGATCCTCATCAGCGGTCCCGATATGTTTGAAAATTCCTCCACAAAATGCCTATAATACCCAGCTAAACCAAGGAAACTGCATATATCTGTGACCGTCTTTGGTTGTTCCCATTACACTACGGCTTCGATCTTAGTTGGATCCACTATGACACCCTCCTTTGAGACGACATGTCTCAAAAAGCTAACTTTCTCCAATCAAAACTCGCATTTACTGAGCTTGGTGTACAGTTGGTGTTCATGCAAAGTTTATAGAGCGGTTCTCAAGTGTTCTTCATGTTCCTTCTTCGACTTGGAGTAGATCAAAATATCATCGACAAACACCACGACGCCAGAGTCTAGGTGTGGTTTAAACACCTGACTCATCAAATCCATAAACGATGCCAGTGCATTCGTCAAACCAAATGGCATCACTAAGAATTCGTAGTGCCCGCATCTCATCCTAAAAAGCAATCTTTTGGATATCCTTTGCCTTGACCCTGAGTTGATGATATCCAGATCGTAGATCGATCTTAGAAAAATATCTTTCCCCTTGTAGTTGGTCAAACAAGTCATTTATCCTTAGCAACGTATATTTATTCTTTATAATGAGTTTGTTCAACTGACGGTAGTCAATGCACAAACTCATTGACCCGTCCTTCTTCTTTACAAACAAGACCGGTGCTCCCCAGGAAGACACACTCGGTCTTATAAACCCTTTGTCTAAGAGCTCTTACAACTGCTCTTTCAATTCCTTCAACTCCGTCGGAGCCATTCGGTATGGTGCTTTGGAAACCGGCTCCGTTTCAGGTGCTAAGTCAATGGCAAACTCCACCTCTCTGTTCGGAGGTAGTCCTGGTAATTCCTCTGGAAAGATGTCGTCGAACTCACATACCACTGTGATCTCAAAAACAACATTCTTCCCTTCCTTTTCATCTTTCAAAAAGGCCAAGTAACCACTGCATCCATTTATGATCAAACGCTCGGCTTTGATGGCGGACACAAGTGACAGAAACTTTATTCTCACTCCTACGAATCGAAATGATCTTTTTGTATTCGGCCTAAAGATGACCAACTTGTTCCTACAATCGACCGTTGTACAATGTTGTGATAAATAGTCCATGCCAAGGATCACATCGAATCCTTACATGTCCAATATAATTAAGTTTGCTGATAGCTCAAAGACATCCTCATCTCTAATGGCTACTATCATCGACTTACAGATTAAATCCCTATCAACCGATTTTATCATCGGAATAGACACTGCCAAGATAAAATCCAAAGTCTGTGGCTTAACTTTCATCTTCCTTGCAAATCGAGGAGTGACGAACGAGTGCGTAGACCCTGGGTCTATCAACACTCTAGCCACGTACGCTACATAACTCCCCTACCCATATACTTCTAAAGTACCTATAAAGCATACGCATCTCAGCATTTCATTCATGTAGTATATCAAAACATGATATTATTTAGATCAATGAATTCTACATATCTATAATCTATATAGATGCAACTTCTCTATCTAAAATAAAATTTTAAATACACTTAACACAATGTATGAATTAATCCTAGTAAAACTCACCTTCTATGATATCATTTGAATTTTCGGCGTCCTGAGCCGTAACTGCATAGGCCCTTCCTTTTACGACCGACTTCTTTACTTGGATCGGTCTTGGTGCAAAAATAGAAGTCGTTCTTCCCTTATTCATCTCCAGACAATCCCAAATTATATGGCCTATCTTCCCACATTTGTAGCATCCCCGCATTCCTCGTCTACAGTCAACTGTTCTGTGAGACTTGCCACACTTGGCACAAGTCTTATTTGGTGTAGAAGAGGCTGCTCGTGAGAAGCCTTGAGTAGCGGACACTCCTATGGTGGCAGTAGGGCTCTCATATCGTATCGGCCTAGCCAATGTGGATACAGGTGGCGTGGAATAACTTGGATAAGCAATCTACCTAGGGATTGAGCTGGTGCCGTAAACCTTGGCTTTTTATTCCCCGAGTCATACTCACCCACTCTCCCTTGAAAGGTTCTACCTTTATCTTGTTGCTCCTTCCGTTTGTACATATTACTGATATCCCTCTCAGCCACTATCGCTTTTCCCATCACATCCGCATAGCTTTCAAGCTCAAAAATCGATACTCGCTCATGGATGTTTGGTCTTAAACCTTCCTCAAACTTGGTGGCCTTCATGATCTCTGTGGTCACTAACTCAGGTGTGAATTGTGACAAGCGTGTAAACTCCACGCCATATTCTCGCACAGACATGCTTCCTTGCTGCAGATTTGCAAAGTCTCTTCTCATCTGAACTCTCACCTGCTTAGGAAAGTATTCCTGGTTAAACTCTCTAACAAAATCTGCCCAAGTCCATAGGCAGTGATGGTTCTCAATCTCCCTTTTTCTCGACACCAATTTCCACCAGGGATTGACATCTCCCTCAAGCTGGAAGGAGGCCCAGCCTACCTTCTCATCCTCTGTACTCTGCAACCTTTTCGGAAGCTTCTCCATCTAGTTCAACCATTTTTTGGCTTCCAATGGGTCTATTTGCCCATAGAAGCTAGGAGGTCTCAATCTCCTAAAATCCACGAATGAAGAGGGCAACAACGCCGGAGGAGGTGGTGGTTGATGAATAGTGACATTATTAGCCGCCAACAGTGATGTCTGCTCGGCCAGTAACGTAGTCTACTGCATCTGTTGGGCCATCGCAGTGGCCATCGCCTCCATGGCTAACGCAATACGATCAGTCGCATCACCCGTCCGATCTTCTCCTTCATGAGGATTTCTTTGGTCTCTACTAGACCCTTCTCGAAACTCCTCTTCACCTCTCTGATTCCTATTCTGGCTACCTCTAGGTTGACCCCTTCTCCCAGAAGACATCACGCTCTGCACATGAAACCAAAGTTTCATTAGCAAAAGATCCCTTCACTCTGACGAAATCCATGACTTGTAAGAAATTCTAAAGAAAGGGCATTGATACCAACTATGACAGCCCAGATTTTGGCACCCCAAAACCCATGCCATCAGTACGATGCTCAAGGCCGTCCCGCATACACATAGGTGGAACACTTGGTACATCCCTACAACAATAGTTAAAATATAGACAAAAACTAAAGCAGAACTAATCTCTAGTTCTACTATTTAACACAAAAAATAAGTACTCAAAAGATCGTTCTAATCTCATGCTTCTGCATGGGCAAAAGAACCAACCCGAATCATTGATGCTGTAACTACGATCACCTTAGATGGTTCGACAAAAGAATATTACATGTTAATATATCATCTCTCAAAACATGGCTGGACGTACCAAGCCGAAAATATCTCTCAAAACAACGTCAAAGCACGTAGAGGGTCTTCTAAAAGAACCTCTCAGGAGGGGGCTCAAACTCCTCCCCTGGAATATAATCTGAGTCCTCGAGATCAACCTCACTAGAAATAGCTCCTACCTCTGCACTTGTGACGTATAGCCAAAAGGGTGAGCTACATCCTAGCTCAATAGGGATAATATCTGAACAAGTATATCTTTCTTACTCACATACATTTCATGACATAAATAAAGCATGAATTCATCAATGTAAAATGATTGGAAAATAGTTTGAGATGCAAGAATAATAAATAGAATGTTATTGTTACTCTACTCATGACATCTGATGTTCACTAGTTCTCATAATTGCAACAAGGCTGGTCTCATGACTTAAAAAAATTAACTTAAATAATTCCTGAGCAATATAGCATCGAGCCCCGATAGAATACCCTCCATCGTCGTCTAATTAGACTATTTTTCAAGTAACCTGACCCACGTCCCTTTCTCATTGGCGACGGGCACATAACCACTATACATCCCTGAGATGCCTACTGGTGTACGGATTAGCGCCCGTGCCGGTCACGGATATCCTGTTGAGTCAGTCATGGGTATACCGCCATATCAGCGGGGTATTCTATAAACCTTAAATCGATTATGCTTTACATATAGTTATTCACTGTGTAATTGTGCTAGATATATATTAATTCACAGCCTGTTCAATCTCATTCATGGTCCATCTCATAACATGGATCTTCACATCCACCATACATCCCTAGGATGTCACGCATTTCTGTGCATCACTCAAATGCTCAATGTACATATGCATCCCTGGGATGGCTCAAGTATTACACTCATTGATTTCTACTTTTAACCGTGTATGCACACATATCATACTTTCATGTTTTTGATCATAGCATTTTAAAATACAAGTATTTACACTAAGCTTTAAATGAACGTGCATCCTTAATATCACTACGTACATGCTCTCGTAATTAAGCGTACAAGTTTAGATATTCCCCTACCTTACACGCAATGCAATTCCAAGGATCTTCCAATCCTAGCTAGTGCTTAACCATCCTTAGGTTTGGCTTAAACTAGGCCTGACCAAACACAATTAACATATCACTATTTGTGTAAAAACATTGGGGTTAGAAGCCTAACCCCAACAATTGAACAGCTCGAGTGAAAAATCCAACAAAAGCTTGAATTTGTCCAAATCGATCGAATGAAATCCAAAAATCGACCGATTTCCTCAGAAATCAATTTCACCTTATTTTTGTTCCCCATCAAACCAATCAAACGATTTAATTTCGTTCACACAGGTCCACAAATCGATCAAACAATTTTAGAAATCATTCGAACGATTCCTTTAGATTCTTTATCTTTCCTCTCTCTTCATTGGTCAAAACGGATCGAACGAGTTCTAATTTCGTTCGTTCGATTTTGCCCATTCTCAAATCCGAATGAGTTCTTTCATCTAGAACCCACCTTATCATCATCCATACCATTCATCATATATTTCTCAAACTAAATCACTCAAATTTATAATCTAACATCTAAACTAGTTTAAAATATTTAACTTACCCTTTCTATCGGTTGGATCCTTTGATCCCAAGCTTTAGCCATACTAGGGTTTCTCAAAACCCCACATCTCGAATTGTCCTTCGATACCGAGCTCGATTTGCTAGCTCTCCGATCCTAAATCAATCCCTCGCATTTAATACTCAAATCCTAGATTTCACAACTAAATCTCTCTCTCATTCACTCTCTCAATTTTCTCAACAACCCAATCAAAGAGGAATAAATTCCCTTTCCCTTTTCTTATACCCTACTATTTGACTTGGGTGTTAAACACCTATAACTAACTAGTGTATGTGTGTGAATATGCATTTATCTATATTCAATACACCTCCTCTCACATGACTTAAGCAACCCAAACTAACTAACCTAAGTCGACCAAGTCAAAGTTGACCTGGTCAAACATACGATTAGTCTGTCCGCTTCTCGAGGTGCACTATTTAGGCACAAAATTTCTGGTACGTCACATTCACCCCTCCTTAGGAATTTTCGTCCACAAAAATTATACGCAAGGCCCCCCCCCACTAGGATGGCCATTGCACATCCTGCATGTCCCTAACAACAGATGCTGGACAACAAAAACACAACAGGCAAAATAAAAACACAAATGTTGTAGAACAAAAGCACATCACATAATTGACCTGTGCAATCACCCATCCTACAATAAACACATCCATTCAAAAACAGCCACACAAACGGGTTGTACAAGCACACATCCTGCAACACACGTGCAATAATAGGGACAAAAATTGTTCATGATAAAAATAGTTACACATTTGTGCAGTGCAAACATACTTCCTGCAACAAAATAATAACTACGACACCACAACAAAATACGAGCGTTGATAAAACAACCAGAATAGCTACACCACAAAATTTCGCATGAAGTACAAGAACACTAAACTTATTCGAATGTTGTGCACATGAAAACAGGAACATATCATCATCCATACAATTCATCATATATTTCTCAAACTAAATCACTCAAATTTATAATCTAACATCTAAACTAGTTTAAAATAATTAACTTACCCTTTCTATCGGTTGGATCCTTTGATCCCAAGCTTTAGCCATACTAGGGTTTCTCAAAACCCCACATCTCAAATTGTCCTTCGATACCGAGTTCGATTTGCTAGCTCTCCGATCCTAAATCAATCCCTCGCATTTAATACTCAAATCCTAGATTTCACAACTAAATCTCTCTCTCATTCACTCTCTCTCAATTTTCTCAACAACCCAATCAAAGAGAAATAAATTCCCTTTCCCTTTTCTTATACCCTACTATTTGACTTGGGTGTTAAACACCTATAACTAACTAGTGTATGTGTGTGAATATGCATTCATCTATATTCAATACACCTCCTCTCACATGACTTATGCAACCCAAACTAACTAACCTAAGTCAACCAAGTCAAAGTTGACCTGATCAAACATACGATTAGTCGGTCAGCTTCCCGAGGTGCACTGTTTAAGCACGAAATTTTCGGGACGTCACAAAGGATGTTCTTAGTCCTAAAGTATCAGGTTTAGATAATTTATTGATAAAATCTGGATAGCCTTTATTCGCTAATTCATCCCATGGAGCGGGTAATTTATGATAAAATTGTTCTAATCATGAAATATTAATTTGGGGTTCTAATTGATAATAATATATTTTAAATGTATTGCAATATTCTTGGAATTGATAAATATTGCATAATTCTAATTTCGTAAAGATGTAAATAGCATCTTCTTGTAGGTTTTGTTTACCAGTATAACCACAAAGGTGTTCTTTGATGATTATAGTAAAATGTTTTAAAATATCATCAAGATTTAAAAAATTTCGTAATAAATTAGTTTTTTGTATTTTTCCTTCGTTTGATTTTTCCCATTGTTTTAACCATTGCAGAACATCTCCTTGTAGAGTTGCTGCAATATAGTCAATGAATATTTCTTTTGATCATGATGATTTTTGATTAGTAATGACTATGGACATAGATTGTGCCCAATCGTCAATGACTTTTTCTTGATCTTTAAAGGGAACATTTGTTAAGTCGAGATATGTTCCTCCTTGAGCTACATTTTGTTTATTCAAATTGTCTCTTCTATTATTTGTAGGAATTGGGTTTTTCTCATCTTTAATGCCAGATATTGAGCTGCCGTCAGTCATATGAGTATGATATTTTAAATATTCTTCTTGTTCTTCAAGCATAAGGGTTTGTAAATATTTTTTTAAGTTTTCAAACTCTTCTAAAGGTTCCTCAACTTTTCTTTTTAAAGGAGTCAAAGGGGTTTGTGACTCACTAAGAAAGGAAAAAGTTTCTGATTTAGATTGATCAGAATTTATATTTAATATATTAGATTCAGATTGTTCATCTAATTCCTGGTTTTGGAAGTATGTTAAAAGAGGTTCATGTTTTAATGAAACTTCTTTTATTTGAGATAAGATATGATCTCTATCTTCAACTGAAAGGGTTTCATCCAGATATAGATTTTTCCAATATTCAACAATTTCTTTTATGTTTAAATATTCTTGATAATTATATTCATTATCATTTAAACCACATATATCTTCAGTATTTAATTCGTCTACCATATTTCCATAGAATAGTCTTGTATTAGAGTATTCATCATTTCTTTCTAGATTTAGTTGATCTAATTTTTTTATTAGATCTTCTATTTTTAATTTGGTTTCATCTTTTAGATCCAAATTTATTAAATTTCCTAAGACAGAAATTTGTTCCTTATCTTTTAAAACTTCGGAATGGATAACATTTAGTTGTACTTCTATATCATCTTATTTTTTATATATTTTCTTTAACCATGTACCAGTTATATCTAATAAACCATTTATTGTTCCACTAATCATATGCATATTATTATCAGAATTTTTATCTATATGAAAACTATGCCTATAATCTTCTTGATTTTTATGCATCCATGAACTAATGCAATCTATAGGTATTTCTAATTCTTAATTAGTATTTTTTCGTGATGTTTCTGCAATTTGAATGATAATGGTACCTAAAACCTCTTAAAATATAGATGATGCCTAAACCATTTCCAACAGACCAAAAGCCGTTCTTCACTACAACCAACAAGTCTTTAAGGGAAATGGGCATTACCATATATTAAGTATATGGTTTTTATACCACTGAAATGGAAAAAACCACTTTTTTTTTTTTTTTTACTTACTTATATCTATCTTATGCCAACATTTATCAAGAAACATAGCCATTAGCCAAATATGGATTAAGATATACAATACAAAGAGAAAACCATATATATCAACTATTAATACAAATGTTTCCATTATATACTTACAGAGATACTAACTTCTCGCCAATACTTCACGCTAAGGCTTTCAAGCTAACACTCAAACTTAAACACTACTGGCGCTGATACCATTTACAAAACACTGCAGAATTTCTAAGATCGATGTCTCAACAAGGGTGAGAGTATTCCCTATTATAGACTAGAAGTGAATAAAAGATTAAATGAAAATTTAGAATTTGATGGCTATTTTATTCCAAGAAAAGATGTTTTGTGACAACCCAGATTTCGGTTGCCCTGAAACCCGTGCTGTCAGTACGACCCTCCAGGCAGTACCCCATATAGCACACAGAACACTTGGTACATCCACACGCAAAGCAGAGCAAAGCATAAAGTAATAAAACAGATATAGTCATCATAAGAAAGAAATTTCTAATTCTATGAAATGATGAACTCAAAATATATCAAAAGACGGTTCTAATCCCATGCCAATCGCATGAGCAAACGAACCGAACTGAACCATCCGTGACAACCCAAAAGTCACCCTATGATGGTTCGCCAAAAGAATTACAATATCTCATAAATACATCATTTCTAATATAAAATGGTCGGATGTACCAAGCCTTACAATTCTAGCTCTCAAAACAAAGCTACGCAGCAAGAAATCCACTAAAAGAACTCCTCCGGAGGGGGCTCGATCTGCTCCTCGGAAATGTACTCAGAATCCTCTAGGTCAAGATTCTCAATACCAGTAGTAACCTCTGAACCTGTGACGTATAGTCGAAGGGTGAGCTACATCCTAGCTTAATAGGGAAAAACATAGCATGAATATCTTTCACATTTCACATATCTTAAATGACATAATTTGAAGCATGTTTCTAGAATGAAATTCAAGTGGAAAGCATATAAATGGCAAAGCGAATAATTGATGCATGTTTCAAAACCATGCTTAATGAAATTCAAATATTTGTTTCACATGTTCACCTTACTTTGAAATAAAACTTAAATCAATCACTTAAATAGTCCCTCGAGTAATATAGCATCGAGCCTCGATGGGAATACCCTCCATCGTCGTTCACATGAACTTTTTTTATACAATGCCCAAACTCCTTCTGACTAGGAGGCTTGTGCCAAAGAAGTATTTCCATAGCTTGGAAACCAAAGAATGGATATCTCATCGTACCGGAGTACAATTTGTACGAATATCCTGTTGTATTGGTCACGAATATCCCGCTGTGTCGGTTGGGTATCCACATAACCATAAATCAAAGTGCATATTTAAACTATAGTGATTCACCATGAGTTTGTGATAATTATAATAGTTTAAAGTTTTCAAAGAGTTTACACACAACTTATACACATCCTCTTGATGTCACATTTACATAGTTACTTCATTTTTGATGCCACGCACACACTTCTCATGTCACACACACACAAACATGCTTCTTATTTCTTAGTGCACATATTCACAAAGTTCACATGTTAAAACCTAAGAACAACAATCATGTTAATATGAGGACAAATCAAAAGACACTCACATCCTATCATCACATCACATCACATATGCTAGTTGAAAACAGACATTCATGTTTCAAGAATTTTCCCTACTTCACACGAAGTCGCACCTATCTCCTTGGCTCAAGTTAGCTCATCTAGGTTTGAGGCTCAAGCTCATGCCTAACCTACATGAATTCATATGCAAAGCGTCAAAATTGACGTAAAATAGGAAGTTACAAGTTCTACCCAAAGTCTACAAGTGAAACAAAGAAAAACCCCAAAACTATCCAAAATCGACCAGTCAACTTTCAATTTTGACTGATCGAACTTCAAAATCGACTAATTGATTTCCCTTGACTAATCGGGCTCTCAAAACTATAACTCACAAACTCTCTATTTTTTGAGAATCGACCAGTCAATTCTCTTTCGACTGGTCGGTTTTTAAAATCTACTGGTCGAATTTAATTCATGTCTGTTTTTTCCCAGTTCGGGTTTGGACTTCTAAAAACCAATTTTCCTTAGAAATTTTCACCTTTCTTCTACTAATTTTCCACTCATATGCTGAACTTATCCTTACACATGATTCCTCACAAGAATTTTATAAGATCTTACCTCTTAAATCAGTCGATTCCTATATCCTAGGCTTCACGAATCGGCTTTGTAGCTCGAAGCTTTGGACTCCACGCAAACAAATATGGAATTTACTGCGGCACGATCTTCCTCGTAACCATACTCACACAACCTCAATAACTGTTCTTTACTTCTCTCTCTCTCTCAATAAATCTCTCAACAACCAATTCACAAGAGAATTAAATTCTCTTAAATTTTGCTTCTTTATATTATACCTTAAGCTTAGGTGTTAATCACATACACCATGACTAGGTGTATCCCAACTTACTTAAAAGTTTATACACAATATCCTACATTCCCCTTTCACCTATCTCAATCATTTTTCATGACTTACCCATCACACTCACTTAAATCAGGCATGTGAACAGTCGGGCATGCACATCGACGCGTACTGTTTAAGTTCAAAATTTTTGGGGCATTAGATTCTCCCCTCCTTAGGAATTTTTATCCCCGAAAGTTGACTAAGGGCCCCGTTTGTCACGCGCACCAAATGATCGCACATGGACTTCCACATTAGAGAATTCAATCCGTTAACAAGGTTTGACAAGGTCCAAACTCATATAAAAATGGTAGTCACAGGTAACCCCACACCTAATTCACAGCAACACACATCACACAGGGTGAATGCTGGCATTCACCATCACATATCAACCCATGCGGGTAAATTCAAACTGCCTGTCGTACCTGCACACAAACATATTCAGAAATAGCATATCATGTAAAGACACCCATATGCAATTTGAATATTTCACAAAAAGTAAAGTTATCATTTAATCACATCCAAAAGTTATCTACACATTAGGTGTCAACCCACGGCAGTTTTAAGATTTCAAAAGAAAGTGGCAACCATGCCACAATAGTTTTAAAACTTCCCTATTTTAATTACATCAATTTCCAAAAAAAATGACATTTGAACACCAAAACAAAAACAAAATACCCCATAGAACCCCATATCACGCTGCACCATCCCCAGGCTAGTCATCTGTAGGTCCTGCCTCTGCCTCCCCAGCTGTCTCATCTCCAGCCGTCTCACCAGGCATAGATGCTCTAGTGGTAGAGTACCACGGATCTGGTATCGAAGCACGAGCATCCGCGAGCTGAGTCATGTAATACGCGGGGTAAGTGTGCTGCATCCGGCGTGTAAACCCGTCCTCATGATAGTCCATTTGACGATGCAACAGCCGGTTACTCTCTTCCAATTGAACTATATGAGTGAGGATATCGTCAAATTTAGCAGGTGCATGCTGTGCAGGAGGTACATGATATTCTTCTTGTTGCTAAGTTAGTGGTGCATGAACAAGTGGGATGGGCTGCTCTTGTTCTTGTGGTACTTGTTCTTATGGGGCCTCGGGAACGGGTGGTGGTACTTGTTCACCAGGAGGAAGAACCTTCTTCAACAGGTTATAGGTCTGATTCCAATCTGAAAAGTTATATACTCACATGATCATTTGCTTGAGGCTCATTAGCAGAAATTTGGTATTCTTCAGGCACCGAGTACTCCTCAAACACACTCGATATAAGATGGGCATATGGAATACGATCTTTCAACTTTGCCCCTCCTTTCATTAACTCTCGTTGTATATACTTCATCCCATCGAAGATCATCTGGGTCGCATTAAACCATCGGCCCTTGAACGCCGAATACAATGCTTGTTCCACTTCTCCTACCCTCTCAGTGTTATGGCACATTAGGTATAGATTATATTTTATAATCGTGTCCAACATCCATAGATGAGAAGGCAAATCGATCCTCCTAATTGATGTACCGAACCCATGTAATCCCTGGGTCATCTGCCGTCTAATCTCCAAATAATGCACGGGCTTTGGGAAAGTGGGTAATAATTCAATTTCCTCATCATATGAGTCATAACATTCTAGGGCATTACAAGCATGGTCAAGCATGAACGAGTACTCACGACCGTCAATCTTGGTCTTAATCAAACGCGAATTTTTAATGGTGCTCATGTTCTGATAAAATAGTCTCACGAGATGGGGGTAATAATACCTGTGCAGTGGCTTAAGGATATTCCCCATCCCAACCTTAATGATGTAATCCTTGGCCCACACGATATTTCCTCGGACATCCTGTTCGTTAAACAGGGCCTCATAAAAAATGCTTTCTTCTTCAAAATCTTTACTCGCCCACCACTCGTTGGGCTGCTCTAAACGTGGTGGTGATGACGGTGGTGACGAATGATGTGATGATGATGGGGGAACTGATGGTGACTGTGGTGGTGATGGCGTCGGAGACGGTCTCGAACCACTAGCACGTCGAACCAGTAATTTTGAAGTCGTAGCTTTCGTAGCTTGTCAGGTTTTGGGTGGCAATTCTAGGGTTTTTCAAAGAAAAACAAAACAAGAGTTCCAAATAGAAATGCAAACTCAGATATTGAGAGTTAAAGAACTAGGGTTTACCTCTTGTGGCATGATTCAGATTCGATTCGTCCGAGAATTGAAGCGAAAAGACCTCTCAAATCACCTCTTCTATCTTCCCAAAGAACACCAGAAAAACCCCAAGCAAATAAGAACTCAATCTCTGAATTTTGAACCAACTCTTATATATACGTAAAAATTTATTGGTCGATTTCAAAAATCGACTGGTCGGTTTTACACTTAAAGCCCCTTCTCGCTAATTTGATTGATCGATTTTGATATCGACCAGTCGAATACCAACATTCCGTAATTCCCCATAGGAAAATCGACTGGTCAATTTTAGAATCGACCAGTCAGTTTTCAAAATTGATCAGTCGAATTTGATTTGACCTGTGGGTTTCCTATAGGCTATTTTGTCAGCCCAAAAACTCTCTATTTTGTGAAAATTGACTGGTCGGTTTGATTTTTCGATCGATCGGTTTTCACAGTTTGGCTCCAGCTCTGTGTTTTCTTTCTCCAATTCATTGCTACTTCAAAATTCATTTGCTTTTAACTCTTTACCATTTTGTTAAGCTACACTCAAATATTCAATACACAATTCCTTTTTATAACTCATCGTTAACTCAAACAAGAATTTTTACAAGCAAAATACAATTACAATTAAATTTCTGCTCAGCTCTCCTCAAACAAATGAGGGTATTGTTCCTTCACGTCCACCTCGCACTCCCAAGTGGCCTCCTCAGCTGGATGATTCTGCCACTTAACCAGCACCAACGGAACACTTTTCGTACGCAATACTTTCTCCTTTCGATCAAGTATTTGTATTGGTTCTTCTATCATAGTCATATCCTCACACATCTCCGCCGGTTGCTCGCTCAAGACATGAGCAGGGTTCTTCACATACTTTCTAAGCATGGATACATGAAAGACATTATTTACTCTATCGAATAGTGGAGGTAACCCAATCCTGTAAGCTATAAGCTACTTCACCCTCTCGGCCTAAAACCTTAAAAGGTCCAAAGTAGAGGGGGCTTAGCTTTCCCCGCTTTCAAAATCTCATGACACCCCTCATGGGTGAAATCTTAACAAACACGTGATCTCCAATGTGAAAATCTATGCGTGTCCTCTTCATATCGGCATAACTCTTTTGTCTTCTCTGAGTGAACTTGATTCTTTCTCTTATCACACGAACGATCTCAACATTGCTTTCAAGTATTTTTAGACTCAATACAAACTTTTCGTCGGTCTCTTCCTAGTTGATTGGTGATCTATATCGCCGTCCATATAAAGCTTCGTACGGTGCCATACCGATACTCGTTTGAAAGCTGTTGTTGCATGCAAATTTCATCAACGATAAATATTGATCCCATGATCCTTGAAAGTCAAGCATACATGCTTTGAGCATATCCTCGATGACCTGATTCACCTTCTCTATTTTTCCATCTGTCTACGGGTGGAATGCCGTACTGAAGTGTAACCGTATACCCATACCCTCTTGAAATTTTTGCCAAAACTAAGAAGTGTATAGCGGGTCACGATCTAAAACAATGCTAACTGGAATGCCATGTAGTCTGACGATTTCTTTCATATACATCTTGGCGAGCTTCCCTGTCGTATACATAGTGTTATAAGCCAAGAAGTGAGTTGAATTGGTCAATCGGTCCATGATTACCCAAATGGCATTATGTCGCTTCACTGTCCATGGCAATCCGATAATGAAGTCCATAGAGATCGACTCCCATTTCCACTCTGGTATAGGTAGAGGTTGTAATAAACTTACCAGATGTTGGTGATCCACTTTCACCTATTGACATATTAAATATTTTGACACGTACTCAGTCACTTCCTGTTTTAGCCCTCTGCACTAGTAATTCTTTCTCATGTATGGTGCTACCCGGGTGTATGACATATTTAGACTTGTGGGCCTCGTCTAAGATTGTTTGCTTAAGGTCGGCATCAATGGGTATACATAGGCGTCCTCTGAACAATAGTGAGCCATCCTCCTTAATTGAGAATTCTGGTCTGCTACCACCAATCACCTCCTGCCCGATCTTTACTAACTTTGGATCCTTCATCTGTAGTTCTTGAATGTGTTCAAAGATCGTCGGTTGTACTGTGATGTTAGCCAAGAAGGCTCCTGAAGCTTGTACCTCAATCTTGGTGTCGTACAATGAAAGGTCCTCTAGTAGCTTCCATCTCCGAATCCCCATGATAAGGCTAGACAATAAAGCTAAACCCTTCCGACTAAAAGCATCTGCTACCACGTTAGCCTTTCCTAGGTGGTACTGAATGGAGTAATCATAGTCCTTGAGAAATTCCATCCATCTGTGTTGCCTTATATTAAGCTCTTTTAATGTAAACAAGTATCCGAGGCTTTTGTGATTAGTGAATATCTCAAAGGTCTCGCTCTATAGGTAGTGACTCCATATTTTTAGCGCAAAGATCACTGCAGCTAGTTTCAAGTCGTGTGTTAGATAATTTTTCTCGTGGTCCTTAAGCTGTCTCGACCCATATGCAATCACCTTCTTATTCTGGTTGAGCACACAACCCAACCCACTATGTGAAGTGTTAATCACTGAAAAATACCATTTTTCATCTCCTAACCTGACCTTTGATGGACCTTTGCATTGACTAATAATGTGTCTTGAGTGTTTTTTGTAGTTACCAATAAATTATAGTCATAGTGCAGAAATCCCTCTAAAAATGCCAAGAAGAGACTTGCTACTTCAACATGTGCTCATTCAGCCCAAAAAGGCTAGCCATCAAGCATCACAGAGCCTTAGAATTCGATGGCAATGGAATATGTTCAGCTATGTACACATGGGAGCAAACCAGTAGCTATTTTTTATGAAGAATGAACCCCTCAAAAGGGCACTGAGTGCTTGACAGATGAAAGCCAGCACCCCAAGCTGTGGAAGCAAAGAACAGAAGCTGTCGAGAGATTATTTCAACCTATTGAGAGGTCTGAGTGCTGAGTGGAAGAGGTTGAGAGGTTATGTCAACTTATCGAGAGGTTCCTTGAACCTATCAAATAGTCAGAGCCAACCTAGCGAGAGGATACTTGAAGCTGCATTGAATCTCATGGGGTTGCCATAAACCTGTCGAGAAGTATTTCCAACCTGTCGAACAGAGGGAGCGATCCTGTCGAAGACATACCTAGAGTTGTATTGGATCTCACGAGGTTGCATCAACCTATCGAGAGGATGGCTGAAGCTAGTGTAGCAGTTAAGCATTGAATTTATCCTATCGAGCAGTTCAACAAAACTCGTCGAAGGCTACATTTAACCTATCGAATGGAGCAGAAATCATGTTTAGAACCTGTCAAGAGCTTCTTTGAACCTCTCGAAGCATGAATTTGGAACTTCTTAGTTCCAGCTGAGAAGCACATCAAGTCAGTGCCTTGTTGGACATGGCCCGAGGCATGCTAACAACCTTGGAGGGCATTTTTGGAAGTCCATGGGCATGGATTAGAAACTCTCTAACTCACCCACATGTACTTGTCCAATTTAAACCAATTGGTGGGAGATTCTAAAAGTGAAATCATCCACATCAGTAGCTCAGAATAACAGAATTATTCTCTTGAGCTCTGATTGGCTGAAATAAATCTGAGACAGAAGGGAAGAGTATAAATGGAGAAGAAGCATTACAGGAGAACCATCTAGAGAGATCCCGAAATTGAGAGAGTTCAGAGATCAATTTTGAATCCTATTCCCTCTAAAATTTCATCCTTCTTCCCTCTTCCCCATTCTCTAACCATGGTTGGCTAAATACTCGTAGCAGCTAGGGTGAGGTAGATATGTAAAATTGAGAGGTTTGAGAGCTTTGTAGGAGGGTTGGATGATGCACAGACTACAGATCTGAGAACAATGTATTGTAAGTTATTTTGAATCAATAAATTGTTGGTTTTGAAGTTCATTTAAATATATAAATCTTTTGGTTCTATTAGATTCTCAATCAGATTTATGAATTTGGGAGTAGCCCATTCATTTAATCTTTAGATCTCTTGATTGCCAACTGATCTTCCTAGGTTTAATATTCCTGTGGATGCCTGAGCTTATAGCCTTGCATCCACAACATTTATAGTGATTTTATTATTCTAATTGAAGCCTTTGGATTAAAGGAAATCCCTAGGATGATCTGTGACCATTGAAGTGGATAGATCATAGCCTTAAGATCAATTCAATCCTCTAGTTTTGATTGGATTTTTCTACCTTGCATCTGTGCTTGCAGCCAGATGAAGGATAGCTACAAATCAATCCTCTACATTACTGCTAGACCAATCAATTTTCAGTGAAGACCAAATCCCAAGCTGCTATTCTCCACCTTTGATTTTAATTCTCCAAAACCTTTTCTCTATTTCTTCAAATCTGTTTTCTACTCATCTATGGATCATTAGCATTTAGATTTAATTTTCTATAGTTTTAGTAAAGTGACAAACCCCAAAAATCTCTCCTCTTTCCTTTCTTATTTGGTTTTAAATTAGAATAGGTTAGAGTACCAGATCTGTTATAGATCTGGAGATTTATTACATTCTGTAACACATTTCCCTGTGGACATACCCCTACTTACTTTTTAAAACTTGCTGCAATAGCCCTGGTTCTCGTAGGCCTGGTTGCCTTACCTTGGTGCCTTTTTCTATGATTTTTCTTTTATTGTGTTGTTTTTATCATCTTAATAATTACAAGGTAGGCAACACAACATGAAGTGTCACTGTATACCATAAAACCTCCACTACTAGAAGGTATAGCCAACACTGGAGCTGAAGTTAGCCTCTTCTTGAGTTCTTGGAAACTCTTTTCACACTCTTCAGTCCATTCGAATCTCTCATTCTTTCTTGTAAGCTTAGTGAGTGGTCAAGAGATCTTGGAAAATCCCTCTATAAATCGTCTGTAATTTCTAGCCAGACCAAGGAAACTGCGAATCTCCGTCATAGTCTTTGGTTGTTCCCACTCCACTACTACCTCGATCTTTGTCTGATCTACGGTAACACCATCCTTCAAGACAACATATCCCAAAAAACTGACTTTCTCTAACCAAAACTCGCACTTGCTGAGCTTTGCATATAATTGGTGTTCACGTAATGTTTGCAGAGCAATCCTCAAATATTCTTCATGCTCTTTCTTGGATTTAGAGTAGATGAGAATGTCATCTACGAACACTACTACGAAAGTGTCTAGGTGTGGTTTAAACACCCGATTCATCAGATCCATGAGTGACGCCGGTGCATTTATTAATCCAAATGGAATCACTAAGAACTCGTAGTGTCCATATCTTATTCTGAACGCCGTCTTCTATATGTCCTTTGCTTTAACACGTAGTTGATGATATCCAGTTCTCAGATCAATCTTGGAAAAGAACCTTGTGCCTTGTAATTGATCAAATAAATCATCAATCCTAGGCAAAGGGTATCGGTTCTTAATAGTTACTTTGTTCAGCTGACGGTAGTCGATACACAATCTCAACAACTCGTCCTTCTTCTTCATGAATAAGACCAGTGTTCCCCAAGGAGACACACTAGGTCTCACAAACCCTCTATCTAAGAGTTCTTGCAATTGATCTTTCAACTCCTTCAACTCTGCTGGAGCCATTCGATATAGTGCTTTAGATATGGGCTCCGTACCCGGTGTTAAGTCAATAGCAAACTCCACTTCCCTATTCGGTGGCAACCCTAGAAATTCTTCTAAAAACACGTCCTTGAATTCGCACTCTATTTGAATTTTGACTGACATTCTTCATTTCCCTATCCTCTTTCAAAAATGCTAGGTACCCACTGCACCCTTTCTTTATCAGACGTTCAACTCTGACTGCGAAGATCAGCGGTACAAAGGTCGATCACATTCCAAGGAATTTGAATGATCTCCTCATATTTGGTCTAAAGATAACCACCTTGTTCCGACAATCAACGCTTGCTCGATGTTTAGACAACCAATCCATGCCGAGGATTGTGTCAAATCCTTGCATGCCTAGCAAAACTAAATTCGCCGCTAATTCATGAATGTCATAATCTCTGACGACGACAATAACTGAGTGACAAATCATCTCAGTATAAACTGAACTCCCCGTCAGGACTGACACTGCCAAAACAAAGTTCAATTCTTACGGAACAATCCCCATACTACTCGTAAACCATGGCGTGATAAACGAGTGGGTAGACCCTGGGTCTGTCAACACTCTCGCTTCATAACTAAGGTCACTTCCTTTACCGTGTATTTGCAAGGTACCTATATCGTACACATATTTAAGAGATTGACTAATGTATCAAAAGTGATGTATTTAAGGAAATTTAATTTAAGACTACTTCTTACTATGGATACACTTTCTCTATCAAAATTCAATCAACAATGAATCAAATTAAAAGAACTTTTCACCTTGAATGATGTCATTACTATTTTGGACATCCTGGGCGGTTACGGCATATGGTCGCCCTTGCATTATTGGCTTCTTTGTTTGCAACGGCCGAGGCATAGGAGCTGAAGCCATCCTTTCCTTCTGCATCTCTGGGCAATCTCTAATTATGTGCCCCATCTTTCCACATTTGAAGCATCTGCCAGTACCTCACCTACAATCGGAAGTCCTATGAGACTTGTCACACCTAGCACAAGTCTCAGCTGGAGTAGACGATGCTACTCTAGAGACACCCTGAGTAACTGATACGCCTGTAATGGTCGCAGGGTTCTCATAGCGGATAGGTCTCACGGAAGTAGACATACGTGGCCTAATGTAACAAATCTGAGGTGGCCTGGTAAGGTGTTTGTGTAAACTGCCTCTACACAGATCCTATGAAGTGCAGCTTTTTATTCACTGGTTCATAGTTGCCCACCTTACTCTGATCTATTCTTCCCTTTCCTTGCTGGTCTCTTCTCTGGTACATGTCTATGATATCTTCCTCGATCACGAGGGCCTTGCTCATGACTTCTTCGTACATCTTCAGTTCGAAAGTCGAGACTCTACCCCTGATATCTGGCCTTAAGCCGTGCTGGAGTTTCTTGGCCTTCATCAGATTTGAGACCACATACTCAGGAGCAAAACGTGCGAGTCTCATGAACTCCACTCCATACTCTCTCACTGACATCTTCCTTTGCTCTAGTTGAAGGAATTTCACCTCCATCTAATTCTGCACTACCTCAGGGAAGTATTGCTTATTGAACTCTTCCACGAATTCATCCCAGGTCCATAACACACCTGGAGTCTCTTGTGCTCTAGTCCTGGACATGAACTTCTACCACAGACCTGCCTCTCCATCTAACATAAAAGCTGCTCACCAAACACTCTCATCTTCAGTGCACATAAGCACACTAAATATCTTTTCCATTTCACTAAGCCAGTTATCCGCTTCTATTGGCTCTGCTTACCCTAAAAAGCTTGGAGGACGCATCCTTCGAAACTCCGTAAATGTCGAGTGCAATGGTGGTGGTGGAGTAGTAGTAGCTGGAGGCGTAGGTGGTGTGGCATTATAAGCTGCTAACGAAGTCGCTTACTGAACCATGGCATTTGCCATGGTTTCTATAGTGTACATCATTCTCTGCCATTCTTCTCTTTCTTCATTTCTTTCTCAAACCCTTTCTTGGTCCCTCTCTTGATTCCCCTCCTGATTTCTATTTCCCAAATCACTACCTTCCGAAGCCTCTCTATTTCCCAATGGTACTCTATTTGAAGCCGAGACATACCCGTCTCCACTCCACAAATTCCTACCATGGCCGCCCCTTCCCCTAGTAGACATGACGCTCTGTAACAGGAAACAAAGCCTCTCTATTTCCCAATACTCTGACAAAATCCAAGACTCGTCAGAAATTTCTAAAAGAAAATGCTTTGATACCAACTGTGACAGCCTAGATTTCGGTCGCCTCGAAACCTGTGCCATCAGTACAACCCTCCAAGTTGTACCCCATATAGCACGCGGAACACTTGGTACATCCACACATAAAGCAGAATAAAGTATAAAGTAACAAAACAGATATAGTCATCATAAGAAAGAAATTTCCCATTCTAAGAAATGATGAACTCAAAATATATCAAAAGACGGTTCTAATCCCATGCCAATCGCATGAGCAAAAGAACCGAACCGAACCATCCGTGAAAACCCAAAAGTCACCCTATGATGGTTCTCCAAAAGAATTAGAATATCTCATAAATACATCATTTCCAATATAAAATGGCCGGGTGTACCAAGCCTTACAATTCTTGCTCTCAAAACAAAGCTACGCAACAAGAAATCCACTGGAGGGGGCTCGGTCTCCTCTTTGGGAACGTACTCAGAATCCTCTAGGTCAAGATCCTCAGTACCAGCAGTAACCTCTGAACTTGTGACATATAGTTGAAGGGTGAGCTACATCCTAGCTCAATAGGGAAAAACATAGCATGAATATCTTTCACATTTCACATATTTTAAATGACATAATTTGAAGCATGTTTCTAGAATGAAATTCAAGTGGAAAGCATATAAATGGCAAAGCAAATAATTGATGCATGTTTCAAAATCACGCTTAATGAAATTCAAATATTTATTTCACATGTTCACCTTACTTCGAAATAAAACTTAAATCAATCACTTAAATAGTCCCTCGAGCAATATAGCATTGAGCCCCAATGGGAATACCCTCCATCATCGTTCACATGAACTCTTTTTATACACAATGCCCAAGCTCCCTCTGACTAGGAGGCTTGTGCTAAAGAAGTGTTTCCACAGCTTGGAAACTAAAGAACGGATATCCTGCCATACCGAAGCACAATTTGTACAAATATCCCGCCATACCAGTCACGGATATCCCGCCGTGTTAGTCACGGATATCCTGTCATGTCGGTTGGGTATCCACATAACCTTAAATCAAAGTGCACATTTAAACTATAGTTATTCACCGTGAGTTTTTGATAATTATAATAGTTCGAAGTTTTCAAAGAGTTTACACACTACTTATACACATCCTCTTGATGTCACATTCACATAGTTACTTCCTTTTTGATGCCACACACACACTTCTCATGTCACACACACACATGCTTCTTATTTCTTAGTGCACATATTCACGAAGTTCATGTGTCAAAACTTATGAATAACAATCATGTTAATACGAGGACAAATCAAAAGACACTCACATCTTATCATCACATCACATCACATATGCTAGTTGAAAACAGGCATTCATGTTTTAAAATTTTTCCCTACCTCACACGAAGTCACATCTATCTCCTTGGCTCAAGTTAGCTCATCTAGGTTTGAGGCTCAAGCTCATGACTAACCTACATGAATTCATACACAAAGTGTCCCAAATGACGTAAAACAGGAAGATACAAGGTCTCCCCAAAGTCTACAAGTGAAACAAAGCAAAACCCCAAAACAGTCCAAAATCGACCAATCGATTCCAAAATCGACTGGTCGGTTTAAAAAATTGACTAGTCGACTTTCAATTTCGACTGATCAAACTTCAAAAATGACTAATCGATTTCCCTCTATTGATTGGGCTCCTCAAAATTATAACTCACAAACTCTCTGTTTTGTGGGAATCGACTGGTCGATTTTTGAAATTGACTGGTCGGTTTTCAAAATCGACTGGTCGAATTTAATTCGACTAGTCAGAATCATGCCAGCCACATTACTAGGTCAAAATCGACCAGTCAATTTTGGAATCCAACTGGTTAGTTTTGTCTGTTTTTCCCCAGTTCGGGTTTGGACTTCTAAAAACCCATTTTCTTTCGAATTTTTCACCTTTCTTCTATTAATCTTCCACTCATATTCTCAACGTATCCTTACAGATGATTCCTCACAAGAATTTCATAAGATCTTGCCCCTTAAATCGGTTGATTCCTCTATCCTAGGCTCCATGAATCAGCTTCGTAGCTCGAAGCTTCAGACTCCACGCAAACAAATCTGGAATTTACTGCGGCACAATCTTCCTCGTAACCATACTCACACAGCCTTAATAACTATTCTTTACTTCTCTCTCTCTCTCTCAATAAATTTCTCAATAACCAATTCACAAGAGAATTAAATTCTCTTAAGTTTTGCTTCTTTATATTATCCCTTAGGCATAGGTGTTAATCACATACACCATGACTAGGTGTATCCCAGCTTACTTAAAGGTTTATACACAATATCCTACATTCCCCTTTCACCTATCTCAATCATTTTTCATGACTTAGCCATCACACTCACTAAAATCGGGCACGCGAACAATCAGGCACCACACCGAAGCGTACTGTTTAAGTTCAAAATTTTTGGGGCATTACATGTTTTGATTAATCAAATCAAAGGATCAAAGATTTTCAGTAAATTCGACTGTAAATCAGGATATTGGCAATTAAAGTTAGATGAAAATTTAAAATATTTAACTGCTTTTAGTACACCTTGTGGACATTATCAATGGAATGTCATGCCATTTGGTCTAAATACTGCTCTACAAATATATCAACGATGGATGGATTCTATTTTTTCACCATTTAAAGAATTTTGTATTGTCTACATAGATGACATATTAATCTTCTCTAAAACAAAAGAAGATCATAAAAAACATTTACAACAAATATGTAATGTTTTCCAAACACATGGAATTATTCTTTCACCTTCAAAAATATAAGTTGAGAAAGAATCAACATAATTTTTAAGCCTTATTTTAACTCAAGACGATCTAAAATTACAAGATCATATTATCATAAAAATTAAAAATGTTCCTGAAGAATTAACTGATAAAAAATAGTTACAAAGTCTGTTAGGACTTTTAAATTATGGAAGAAATTATTTTAAAAATTTAGCAGAAAAGGAAAAACCTTTGATAAATAAATTGAAAAAGATATAGAATTACTTAGACAGAAAAGATATCCAAGAACGTCCAACTGTTTATTTTCCACAAAATGGAGAAAAACTAATTCTAGACACACATGCTTCGGATAATTGTTGGGGATGTGGTTAAAAGCAATTCCTGCCCAAGATTGGGAAGAAAAAATCTCTTATCCCTACCTTAGAATAAAAGCTAGAAAAACTCCTTTAACAAAAAAGATATAAAGCAAAGAAAAATTGTGTGGTTATAATTCTGGTAAGTTCAAACCAAATGAACAGAATTATATTATTTTCAAAAAAGAATTATTAGCCATAAAACTCGCTATTAAAAGATTCTATATATATTTAGCTCCTGAAATCTTCATAGTAAGAACTGACAATCAAGTAGTTCGAGATTTCTTGATAAATAAACAAGATATAATAGACGAAAGAAGATTAAAGTGGTATAATCAAATTGCTCTTTATTCTTTCGAAGTAGAATATGTAAAAGAAAATAATGGTCTATTTAGACAAGGTATAGACACCCTTATCCTTGCCGTTGTTTTGGATAAAAGACTATTAAATCCATTACAACCTTGATTGGAGGAATTCAATCAACTCTTGTACATGGACTTGTTTGGTTTAAACTAAACCCAAACTATTTCATTTCTCTTGAAGACTCAAATATGGAAGATATAATAAAAATTAAAATCCAAATAAAAGGATTAGAAATGAGAGAAGAATCTCATAATTTAGCCATCGAATGGCTTACAGAACATTAATTAACATCCAAACCGGTAACAAAAGTTCATAATTTAGATAAAAAATTGATAGAAATTTATGAACCTAGACCATATGAGTCAAAAATACAACCTAGATTAATAAATTGGACAGATTTACAAATACCTAAACAATGGTTATTTGAAGATTTATTAGAACAGAAATCAAAATCTCAACTCCAGATTATGGGAATATAGGCAAGAAAAATTGCACGATAGTTCAAATGCTCTTGTAAAAACCTTATCGCGGGATTCTGAAAATTTCACAATTGAAAAAATTGATCATTTTCTTGAATTAGCAGATCTTTTCGATTCAAATTATCCCGATCCGATTTTTCATAAACTAAAAAGAATTTGTTTATTCGAGAAAATTAAGCATGTTTTACCCAATGATATTAGTAACCCACTGATAGCACAAATTGAAGATCATGAAATTAAAACTAAACAAATTTTAATGGATAATTACACTATAGCTCATTGTTACGAGGATTTTTTACCAAAATTATCAATTTTTACAAAAAATCCAACATACAATTCAGAAGAGTGCATTGAATGGGTATTAGTAAAACAACTAATTTTCCTTGGTTATCCCATAAATGAGTTCCCTATGATGATCAAAGCCATGATCTATCTTCTCACAAAAAATCTTAATCAGACGGTATACTATACCTTTTGGATAACAAGTACAGTTGGTTGGAGAGAAAGAGAAAAGTTTTATCAGCCCTATCAAATTTGGTTTCCAGAAAAAACTAGAGATAATAAGCTCGATGAAATCGAAGAACCAATGGCTAAAGCAAGCATCTTGGCCATAAATCTCAATCGTACTGGATCAAATCATTAAAGACTTTTTCTACCATGGCTCAAAAATCCATGCTGCCAACAATCGGTTTAACATCACCGATGGAAGAAGAATTTTCAGTACCAATCTTTCAATTGATTACATGCGAACAAATGAAAAAAAAAGTGGAAGTAAATAAACTTTTGATAAACATGGATTTTCGTAAAGATCTTGATCTACCAGAGAACCTTAAAATTGAAACAACAATGCTCGAGGAAGAAGAAATGCAAGAAGAACAAATTCCAGAAAGTCCGATATCAGAAGACTCAACCTTTTATCACAATCTCGAAAACCGTATGGAAGCTTAGTGGACACCGTCACTATGCAGAAATTGTAGCAAGGACGACTCCAGCTCATCCAGGACACATGGCTACTTGAAATCGTCAGCCATGACGTTTCTCATTTTTGAAAAAGAATTCAAATCTTATCTTTACTTTAGAAAAAGCTAAAGTAGATGTCATCTTTTGAGAAAGAAATCCGCTTTGGATAAAGTGATTCGATCTATTTTGTCAATAAGTGTTTGTAAAAGTAGAACTATTATTAATGCTAGTTTGTTCTAGCAAAATTTGCGATTGGTAGGTAAGAAAAGCTGTTTTAGCTTCACTTAAGGAGGTATGGACTTGGTAACAGGCATTGAGAAAGTTGTCAATTTGTTTTTGACAAGCTAACCAAGAGGTGTATATTCTAGGTTGATATCCTTTTTAACACAGCATAAGTTTTTCTTATGTATTGCTATAATAAACCCAATTTTCGTAAACCGTGTAAGTCAGGTGATGTGTGTGTAGGAATGTGGTGTGTGTGGTTCACAAGGAAACCCATGCAACTTAACACACCTTGGTGTGTATGTGTCTCACACCAAGTGAGAGTTAGTGGGTGAGGGAAACACACTCAAATATTTGTGTTTAGCATGATAGCAAGTCAATTGTTGGGATAGAAGGGGGGTTTCACACGTGAGACCCATTTGTTGGGTTTTAAGATTGTAAGTTAGAGAGAGAGAGAAAAGAAGAAAGGGTTTAAAGAAAGGAATAGGAGTTTTTCTTGAATCCATAGGTTAGATCCACTTGAGTTTAGTGAGTTACATGTGAAGGAAATGAGTGTGTGAATGACTGCCTATGATTGCGTTGGCTAGATCGTGTTCGTGGTGCTCGGTGTGACTGGAGTGGGTTTTGGAAACCCCTTTTGCTGTAATAAAGAGGACGATCCGATCTATGGGAAGATCGCTGAGTTAAAGGTAAGAAATCAATGCTCAATGTATTTAAAGTGGGTCATTTAATATTTATTATAATGTGTAATAAATATGGATGACGTGTGATGAAGATCGAGTTGAAGAAAAACTCGGATTTGAAACATCTCTGATTCTCGCACGCACGAGCTCCAAAGCTCACTCGCGCACGAAACCTTCAGAAGGCATAAGTCAGCCCATGAGGCTCTGAGACTTGCTCGTGTGAGGTTTAAGTGACTTAAAGGCTCGCTTGCGTGAGACCTCACGTGACCACCTCCAGTGCACTAGAAATCCAGTCGGTCGCGCGAGTTTCAGACCTCGCGTGGTTCTCGCGTGCCCGAGCTCCAGGGCTCGCTTATGCGAGAAACAGAGTCAAATCTATTTTATTCCTTTCAATCTAAATTCTTTAGAAATGTATACTTTAGGTTCTTTTAAGCATTCCTAAGGGGGTATTTGAATATTTTGAATGTAGGATTTGCGTGTGAACATACATGTGGACTTTTGAATGAGCTATGTATGGATTGAATTGATCACAAATTGAGGTAGGGGAATTCACTACCATGACCTCCTATGTGAATAGTATAGATGAGTCGTGAATGAGATAGGCATGTGTGTGTGTGAATGAGATAAGTAATATGTTAAGCACGATAAACGTGAAATGTGAAAATGTATTTAAATGTGATAAGTGAATGTGAACCCTGTAATAAGTAAGTGTGTACGTGAACAAAATGTGTACGTATATAATTAATCATACTAATTCATTATACAATGAATAACTATAAGTTAGTTGCACTATGATTTAAGGTTTTCTTGAAACGAATCCCCTTTGTGTTACAGTTGTGGACCGGCTAGCGGTCATCATGATATCGTGGCTCAAGCAACCCTGTTAACTAAGCTCAGGGGCTTGTATATCGTGGCTCAGGCAACCCTGTTAACTAAGCTCAGGGGCTTAACAAGTGTATAAATTGTTCATTGAATGACGATGGTTAGGGATTCCCATCTGTATTACTTGGGCTCCCAATGTTATATATGCTTAGGAGGTGAATTAAGTTAAGCTTTTAAGTACATTTGACACATACAAATCATAAGAAAAGAAGTTAATTAAGAATAAGAGAATTAAGTACAAGTGTGAGTGTATGTGCGCACTATAATTCAGTAATTCTATGCATATGCCTAAAAGATTCAATTCCGTGATATATGCTTTAAATTTAAGTCATATGATCTATGCTTTACAATATGCTATGCATACTAGTGATATTCCTCTAGTGAGCTTCGATGCTAGCTCACCGTTCGACTATACGTCATAGGTACAGATACAGAGTTAGGCCCTGAGGATTCTGACCGTGAAGAAGATCCCAACTATACACTAGAAGAGGAGTCGGATCTTCTGCCAGAGGACTACTTCCCTTAGGAGATAGTTTTAATTATTTTTTTGTAAAATTACTGTACGAGGCTTGGTATGTCCAGCCTTCTATTTATTTTGTTAGAATAATGAATTGAATATGATGTATTTTGTTATTTGAACCACTGTTTGGATGATGATTGTTCATCATTGGTGGTTCGGTTCGGTTCTGTCAGGCTTATGGTTCACATAAGGATAGACCCGTTATTCTGTCTTTTGGTCTTTTGTCCTAGGCTTGTCAGTTAGAATGGAATTGTCTTTTGGCCATGTTTTGATGACTCTAGCTTTATTATTAGAGAAATCTGCTTGCTCTATAGGTTGTGGATGTACCAAGTGTTCTTCGTTATAAGGGGTCACCTTAACGGGTGACATGACGGTCCGTGTTTTGGGTTAGGAAATCCGGGCTGTCACAATTGTGATGAGGGAGTTGAGGAAGATCCTTCTTCTACCATTTTTGCCTTTTTAGCAAGTGAAATCCACTAGTTTAGTGATATCATAAATCTTTTTCCTGCTGTAGACACCCAAATTTGGCCCAAGGCTGGATCGAAAAACCTTTCGTGAGAGGCACACTTCTGGGCTTTTGATGGTATGTACGAAACCCTTAGGAACCACCCTACAACACTTAGGAATCACCCCAAACCCTTAGAAATTACCCTAGATCCCTTAGGAACCTACCCCGAACCTTTAGAAACCAATTTCGACCCTTAGAACCCATTCCGAACCCTAAACCGAACCCTATCAAGCTATGGATGAGGAGGGGTGCACTAGAACTAGCTATGGACATCTACTATGAACAAATCTCATACCATTGAAAAGTAGAGGGCGTTAGCTTTCAAACTGTCTAAGAATTGCCCCAATCGGAGTTGTACATCAAAAGATACGGCGGTCCGAACCCGGAGGATAAAAGAGTAAAATCAAGTGGGCCCCCCTAGGGATTTGGTGTAACTAAAAGTTGCGCCAGTGATAATTTTGCCTGACGCAACTATTAGTTGTGCCAGGCCCCTTCTCCCAGGATTTAAGCCTGGCGCAACTAATAGTTGCGCCAGTATTAATTGTGGACCCCACCTCGGATAGCCAACTTCCAACCATATGAACAGTAACTGTTGGTTTTTGCCCCAAATTTTGTGATTGGGGTTTGACTTGTTGACCACCTCGACCTTTGGGGTGTGTTTTGCTAGTTCTGTTGCACCCATTTGAACCCTATTTGCAATCCTTTAAGTGGCTTAAGGCCTCACCCCATCATCCACCATTGGAGGATCCTTCCACACATCTCAAGGCTCCAAAAATCCTAGGAATCCTTAGATGAAAGATTACCTAATTGGTAAACCCATTCAGCTCTTAAGTAGCCTCCTAATCCACCCTTTTCCTATAAATATAGCCCCCCACCCCTTTATTTAAGGGTTGAGAATTTTGACCTAAGAGCTTAAAGTGAGAAGATCTTTCTCCCTTTGGTGCACACTTCTTATACAAAATCCAGAATTTCAAAACCTCCTTTGAGTGATATTTTTCACCTTAGATCCCTTAGCTTAGGTATATGCTACCCATTTACCTTCCCTCTCTACTTCCTAGCTAGCATGCCTTAGAGGTTAAAACCCCTCTTTCCACCATACAAGCCTTCAAGAGCACATCAAAGCAAGCCACGCAAGGCTCTCCTACGGTGCTATAAGGGCCCGAGGGCTCCAGCTCTCCCCTTTCTTCTCCTATCACTTCTTTAGCTCTACCCATCCTCCTATTTGGGTAGGGGCTTCGATTATCGATCGGGTGCCTAACACCTTCCCGATCGATAATCGAAGCCCCTACCCAAAAGCCTTTGGTGTGGACCGGATTCAGAGTCATATTTTTAGCACTTCGATGCTCATAAAAATGAACTAGGTTTTTCGGGACACCGAATGCTCCGGGTGGCGACTCTATATTTTTTTGCAGCGAGCACATCGCCACGACTGGACCGTCACGAATCCCACGGTTGCATAGATGATGACTTTGCTGGGGATAGCTTGTAGAGCTTCCCCTTGAACTAGGCCTCTTTTTTTTTTTCCTAACATTTTATTGCTATTTTTATTTTATTTTTGCTATTTTTTTACTCACCCCTCTGATTAAGTCATTTTACTTACCCCTACTTTTATGTCATTTATGAGCCTTAGCCGATCGGCGAATCTACTTGTGCATAGTCTTTAAATTTCTTTACTTTTCTATCATTTTAGTGCCTTAGCCGATCGAGAGGGCCTACTTGAGCATTGTCTTTTAATTTCTTTACATTCTCATCATTTAAAGTGCCTTAGCCAATTGGCGGGCCTACTTGCGCACTCATATCCCAACAGTGGACGCCAGCCCGTAGTGGCGGCACGGGGTCATCATCCCCTGTCTTTGAACCAAAGAAAACTTCCAAAAAAAAGAGAAAAGCTTTGACAAAAATTAAAATTGAACCAAGTTAGGGAGCTTAATTAATTTGTTTTTATGGGGTAGATTTTAAAAGGGTTGGGATTAGCCAAACACATAACCACCCAGGTCATAGTATGGCGGTAGCCCTTAGTGGTGATAATCCAGAAAAGTCCCAGCCCACCTAGTATCTGAGAAGGCGCTTGCGCCGGAGGTATATCGGGTGGTTTTCCATTCCAAAGCTTAAACCCTTGGGGAGCGCACTAGCGAGTTATATCGGACTCAAACCCTTTAGGTGCAGTGAGGAGAGAATCGATCACCAAAAGAAAAATAGCTCAGTTCCCGAAAGCCTAGCTTCCACAAAAAACTAAAAAGAGACTCATTTTGGACTGCTGCCTCTGCTGCCATAACATTCTTGAACCCCATTTTTGCTTGGCACAAATATTAGTTGCGCCAGTGCATAAATTGGGAATTTATAACTGGTGCAACTAATAGTTGCGCCAGCTTTAAAATCCAAAAATTTACCTTGGCGCAACTAATAGTTGCGCCAGTGTAAAAGGGGAGTCCTGCAACCTGGGCGCATGTATTAGTTGCGCCAGGTCTGTTTAACAACACACCAGCCCAAATCTGTGGCCTTCTTCACCTCCCGAGTCCCTCGATCAGTGTGCTTAGTGCCTTATTTAGTCCCCGCCATCTCCGATACCCAATACGCCCCTGCCGGTCAGAAGAGGGTAACTTCTTTTTAGCTCATTTTAGGGGATCGGGTTGTTTGCATCGATTTCCGTGCCTTCAATAGATCGAAGGTTCTCCTTCGATTCTTCCAAATTGTGTCAAAATCGTCACCGCGGGTTCTGAATTAAGGTACGAGGGCCACCCGAAAAGGGAATTCCAAGGCTTCGGAACCTTTGTTTTTCAAAACGTTTTCAAAAAAATTTTAAAAATATATATATAATCAAAACCTAAAAAAATATATATAGTTTGTGCTGCCGGCACAACGACATCATCTTGCCCTCCACCATCCCGTAGGGGAAGAAGACAGAGGATTTTTGGGCCTTATCCAAGGCACCCTTACCCAACCCATTCCCAAAGGATGTCGTGGGTAGTGGACTCGGTTTATGTTGATCCTGACTCATCCCCGCCACATTCTCCAACCCACTCCCATTCGGGGGAAGTCTTCACATCCATCCCCATCACCCAACCCCGCTTTACTGTTACTGGCCCATTTAGCGCCCCCATTTTCCCAACCGATACCCCCCAAAATATCTAAAGTCCAACCCCCCATTCTCTATCTTTTGCCCAAGCCATACCCATGCCAATTCCAACCCATTTCCCTTCCACATCCACACAAAATCCATTCTCCCAATCCATATCCATGCCTCATTTCCCATCTTCCCCCTATAGGCCCGATCTACCCACATTTACATACACCAATTCCTCCCTATCCGACCCCCCACAAATCTCCCCATCTACTCGGGTCATGCCCATTTTTACCGGGGCCATGCCCGATTTTGTCCAAACATCCACACCCCACCAACCACCATCCCTAAACATCCCTAATCCCTCCCCATCCTTTACCCCACCTCAACTCTCCAATCCACCCCATATCCCACCTCTTACCATGGCCGTGCCCGATCATAGTGGGGCCATGCCCAATTTCCCCTCTCCAGCCCCCACATCCAATCCTTCTTCCATGACCATGATGGAGGAGATGTTCTAAGCCTACTCCATGTGGAAGGCTTCTCAAAACACCTCCCCTCCTCCACACCCCACATCCCTAAACCAATCTCACACCTTAGCCAATCTCCATACCTCACTCCTCAATGACCCCTATCAACCCCCCATAATCCACACCATCCAAACTCCCATTAGCGACATGCCCCAAGGCCAAATGGCCCAAACCCCCTTGTCCCACATATCCCATGGCCCCATGACCCAATACCCTACCGCCCAAACCTACCCAGGGCCCATGAACCATACCCACCAAGGGCCCATGGCTCATACCCACCAAGGCCCATTGGGCCAAACCCATCAAGGGCCCATGGCCTAGACCCACCAGGGCCCATGGTCCAGACCCGCCAAGGCCCATTGGGCCAAACCCATAAAGGGCCCATGGCCTATACCCACCAAGGCCCATTGGGCCAACCCATTAAGGGCCCATGGCCCAAACCCACCAAGGGCCCATCTCCCATACCCACCAAGGGCCCATCGCCCATACCCACCAAGGCCCATAGCCCAGACCTACCAAGGCCCATTGGCCCAAACCTACCCAGGCCCATTGGCCCAAACCTACCCAGGGCCCCTGGCCCAAACCCATCAGTGGCCCATAGCCCAAAATGACCAAGGCTTCATGACCCAAACCCAAACCCCACACTCATACCTTCCACAATATCCCCAACATTTCACCCAGCCTTCACAGCCAGGTCAAACCCATTCCATACCCCAAACCCAATTTTCCCATGGCCCCACACCCCAAGGCCATCTCCAAACCTTTCCCCATACCCAATGGCCCCATCAGGCCCCACCTCTAAATTAAAATCCCATCACCCAACAAACTTACCTCACCCCCAATGGGCTCACCCCACCCCCACTCATGTCATTCCCGTCCAACTTGGGCAACAACAACAAACACATCCCGCCCTCACTGCACATTATGCCGACCAGTAGTATGAGGAGGATGAGATTAGAAATAGCGGGGCCTACGCTGGGGCATTGACCAGCCTTAACCCTCCTCCTATAAATGCCCACCCCTTGGTGGCCCAAAATGAAGTCAGAAACTGCATCAAAAAGAGTCGTAAATTGAAAGAACAGTTGGACAAAATCTGTATAAAGCGGTGATGAAAATGGGTGGTTCTGAAATCCACGCCACGGACTTCACAGATTTGTGCTTGTTAGTTGAGGTCCCACTGCCCCCCAAATTTAAAATGCCATCCTTCGACAAATACATTGGCATGGGCAACCCTATTGCACACCTCAAGTCCTATTATGGGGACATGTGCCAGTACGGGGGGGACGAGAGACTGCTAATAAATGTCTTTCAAAAGAGTTTGACCGGTCTGGCCCTGAGATGGTTTATGTCTCTTGAACCCTCTATGATGAAGACGTGGAAAGATCTGACCCACTTATTCCAAGAGCAATATATTTACAACATAGACATTGAGCCGCGTAAGTCAGATTTAGCCTGTCTGAGGCAAAACCTTACCTTCAGTGATTATCTAGGGCAGTGGAGGGCACTAGCAGCTCAGGTCAGAAACAGAATACCTGATGATGAGTAGATAGAGATGATCTCAAAGAATACTCTACCAGTAATCTCAGACTTTTTGGTGTACTAGCAGCAGTCCAGCTTTGCTGATCTAGTGAGAAAATTCTAACCGGTGTGAGGATGCCATCAGGGAGGGCTGTCTGAATAAGAACATGTTGAGCGGACCCAGTGGGGTTAGGAGATTTTCAGAACAAAGAACTGAGAAGAGGACAGGGGCCGATGTTCAAAACATTGCCAATACTAGGCCCAATAATAACATAACTCCGTTTCAATTTCAGGCAGCCCTGCTGGCACTAGTCAAAACTGAGCAGATTGTTAAGACCTGAAAAGTACCACTTTTCACCCCTTAACTTAACCTTTGATTAGACCCATAGCCACCTAATAAGACCTTGTAAAGTGTTTTATGTAGGTAATAACCAGCAGTGAAATAAGGCCAGGAATCCTGCTAAGGAGCCTATTTTGGCACCAGAAGTCCCTCAGAAGGATGAACTCTGAATCCAGACCTGAAATGAGCCTTGCGCTGTCCAGCTGAGCTTCCCAAGACTCTACAATAACTTCTCGCACTGATGATGACTGAAGAGCTTCAAAAGCATACACTCGCGCAGCTCTCGTGAAGGTCAAGAGTAGAACACATCGGGCAGTCTCGCGTAGTTCAAAGCAGACCTCTCTCAACCTCGCTAGCCAGTAACGATCGAGAAGAGAGAGCATCAAGACTCTCGACAAATTGCAAATGCAGTCACCACGGGATGCAATTATCAGAAGAGAACTCCTTGCACTGTTCTCGTGCCATTCAAGAAGAGAGCATCCTTGCGAAGGCAAAGCCACCCTCGTGAAGATCAGTTAAGACATGGAACCTCGTGCCATTCAAGAAGAGAGCATCCTAGCGAAGAGCAAAAGCTACCACGCGACAAGTCTGGGAAACAATGGCTACCTAGCGAAGCTCTAAACCTCAAACTTCCATCTCTTCAGTAGAGGACTTTATGGGAATTTTTAGTGATTAGGGCACGCACTCCCATGCTCAAATCTTTGTGCACGTGCCCCGAGGCATCTAAGGATCACCATTAGGCCACGTGGCATCATTAAAATTAGGGTTTCCTAACCCTAATGCATCACCACACCACTGCTATAAATACCCATACTTAGCTTAGGTTTAGGGAGCTTAGACCATCCTTTCTTTCTACATCCTGGAATAGCTGGGAATACATCTCATTTCTTGGAGACTTGATCTGAGATTATTTTGTTTTTCTTTTCATAATTATAAGTAGTTTTCTTTTTTCCTTCTCTCCATAGTCCAGCACTTGCTGGCTATGTCTTTGTATGCATTTTAAACTAGATTAATGAAAGTTCTGTAATAGGATCTGTATTTTTTGGGATTCGTGTTTGAATGTGAGATGCTCTGTGCAAGGCTGCTGCCTTGTGATCCGCCATTGCTTTGGCTGTGATTCAAAGCAATAGAGGACTGAGTCTAAGGGCCATTCAAATCCAAGTGACCTGTGTGTCTGGGCTATCATGGTCCTATACAACCTTAGCCCCACCACAGGAGCCACTAGATCTGTAATCCCCATGAGAGCTTGAGCTGGTAGCCTGGTGACCATGGTGGTGGCAGCGATATTCTTGTTTTGTCTTGGGCTCCGTGAGGAGGATAGCCTCTGGGATAGTCTGTGAACATTCAAGTGGATAGGTTATATCCTTAGGGTTATTCTAATCCACTGATCCAAGATGGATCCTTCTTCTTTACACCTGAGCTTGTAGAAGCCTGGTGGGGGATTGCACAGAGGCAGCCTCCCCTATATTTGTATAGATCCGCCATCAGATGTTGGATCTGATCTGGTTATAGAGATTGTAGGCTTGTGATTGGACCATTGTAGCCTCACTCAAGCAATGGACAGCTAGATCGAAGGTTGTACTCAATCGCTTGCTGGTTCTATGTGTCTGGGCTATCATGGTCCTATACAGCCTTAGCCCCACACGTAGAGCTTTAGAGGTTGAGGTTCCCTATGGATTCTTGTGTTGGTAGCCTGGATAAAATAGTGCCTGCAATGATTAACTTGTTATGTTTTGACCCATCCCTGGATTGTGGTTCCCCTATGGGATAGTCTGTGACCATTTGAGAGGACAGGTTATAACCTTAAGGGTTGAATCATGGCAGAGTGATGGGTTAGATCCTTTCTCCTCAGTGGTGATAATGTAGCAATTGGACAGGATTTCTATAACATCAGATCTGAATCTGAGTTACAAAACTCCTCTGATCTGGGCTCAATAACATACTTCTCACCCTTTTTTATTTATTTTCCACACTCCATCCATCCTCTTAACCCTTTCTGTAGTTTAGACATTAGAATACTTAGAATAAGTGGCCTTAAACTCCCCTCCTTTTAGGACTGCCAGATCTGTAGTCAGATCTAGAGGGACTACTAGAGATGGCTCCTTTGGAGCTGTAGATCACCTTTCCCTGTGGGACAAACTCTTACTTATCAAAACTTGCTACAATGGACCCTGTATCTTGCAGGTCTAGGATTTCTTAGTTGTGTTGCTTCCATCCCCTATTTTACTCTTTCTTTGATTTTCAAATGACTTTTACCACCAACCAATAAACCAAGCACACACACTGAGAAATCGCCAACACAGATGCAGAGAGCAGGGAATGGGCAAGGAATGCCAATGACTCCGGAGCAGAGGAGAGCCTGCTACGACCGAGTTTTTATGCCTCTGAGGAAATCATTAAGTGTACTTCTGCCTTTGTTAGTAGAAAAGGGATTAGTCACTATCCGTCAACCGCAACATCCTCCTCACCCGATCCCAAGGAATTATGTCCCAAATACCCACTGTAATTTTCATCAGGGTTCGGGTCACCCAACTGATCATTGCTTCCCCTTGAAGCATGCCATCTAGGATTTGATCAATACCAGGAAAATCCTCATTTAATCTATTGTTGGGGCGCCCGTGGCTGCACGAGGTCGGAGCCATACCTTCCACTTTACACCAAAAACTCAAGTTCACGTATGGGCACAAAATTATTACAATCATTGGTGAGGGGCATAGCGAGAAAGAAAAAGTTGCCAATAGCGTCGAAAAACCAAATATGTTTGATGTGCCGCACACTGTTGAGGACGTTGACCTCCATAGTTTTGAATATGAGGTGTCAGCGATACTCCTGAAGCCCATTGAGGCCATCATGCCTAAAATGGGAGGCGGTATGGTAGCAGTGGTGGCTATGCTCCAAAAGTGGGGCTTTAAGAAAGGCTGAGGGCTTAGGCCCAGATTACAAGGCAGAAGAGAGCTAGTGGTGGCTAAGGGACAGAAAGTAAGATTCGGGCTAGGGTACAAGCCCATAGAGGAAAAGGTCTGAGAGGCCAAAGAAAATGCCAGGGTCGTCACAGCTGCGAGAGCTCAAGGAATCAACATAGAAGAGAAACCTCGCCCTAGGCCGCATATCCGGGATTCCTTTGTCAGCGCTGGGGTTGTAAATTATCGATCGAAATGGGGTAACCCATTTAACCCCACACAAACCCACAGCCCCTATACATCCCACCAATCCCCAGATCTCTCTTCCTAGCCTAGAAATGATTTGGCTGCATTGTCCCTCTTTAAGGAACGACGGCCAGTACCTAAACAAACCCCTCCTGTGGGAAACCACCATAGGACTCTGCTGACGTTTGAGGATGAAATCTCGGACGAACCTATGATCAACATGATGGAGGCTGACTCTAATAAACCACATCAGTTAGCACCCTCCATCCAATCAGGTAAAGGAGCGGCCCCTCAGGTACGCAATTGGGTATCTTTACCCCAAACTCTGGAAGCAAGGAGTGGCCTAAAGTTTGACACCTATTTCTCAAAAATAAACAACCTATAAAATGTGAGATAAGCCCTTCGCAGGCAATACCTTGTATATACATAGACTCGCACTGCCAAGGGTCCGCCTCCGAAGGAATACAAAATCTCAAAAACATTGAATAAAACAAAAATCTCAAAAACATGGAAAAAATACAAAATCCCAAAAACATTGAAAAAATCCAAAGTCCAAAAATATTATCATTTAAAATTCTAGAAAAAGTCCTACAAAATGATGCCTTAACCGAAATACCTGTCCCACATAAAATCGACCCCTTTCCTATTGAAATACAAGAAGAGGTAGGAGTTACGAGTCTGGACGAGGATTGTCCTTTGGAGGAGCTCCCTAATGAGCTCCTTGACCGGTTCGCTGACTTTGAGCATGGCCCTACCCCCATTGTCGAGGAAACTGAAGACGCCAATTTAGGAATTGAGGAGATTCCCAGAATAACCATGATCAGAACGTCACTGTCTCCTGAAGAAAGAATAAGCATGATTGAAGTCCTTCGATTATACCAAGACATTTTTGCCTGGTTGTACGAGGACATGCCTGGTCTGGACACCGATTTGGTTAAGCATGAGTTGCCTCTCTACCCTGATATGAAGCCTATCAAGCAGAAGCTGAGACGTCTCTGACCCGAGTGGATGCTGAAAGTCAAGGATGAGGTCATCAAGCAGTATGATGCGGGGTTTCTCATGGTATCCAAATACCCATAATGGCTAGCCAATATCGTGCCTATATCAAAGAAAGATGGAAAGGTTTGCATGTGCATCGATTTCTATAATTTGAACAGGGTAAGCTCGAAGGACAATTTCCCACTGCTACATATCGACATCTTGGTCGATAACACTGCTAAGCACGGGATGCTTTCATTTATGGATGGATTCTCAGGATACAATCAGATAAAGATGGCGAAGGCAGATCAAGAGAAGACTGCATTCATCACTCCGTGGGGAACCTTTTGCTACCGAATCATGCCATCTAGACTGAAAAATGCCGGCGCAACATACCAAAGGGCTATGACCGCACTATTTCACAACATGATGCATCGAGAGATTGAGGTTTACGTAGAAGATATGATAGCCAAGTCACCGGAGCAAGGCAACCACTTGGTAAACCTTCAGAAGCTGTTTGAGAGGCTGAGAAAGTACAGGTTATGTCTAAATCCATAGAAGTGCACTTTTGGTGCTATGTCCAAAAAATTGTTAGGATTCATCATCAGCAGGAGAGGGATCGAGTTCAACCCAGTCACAGTTAAAGCTATCATGGAAAAAGTTAGAGGGTTCTTGGGCAGAATACAATATATCAGTCGGTTCATTATGCAACTAACTCCGATCTGCCCGCCGATCTTCAAGCTACTAAGGAAGAATTCACCCGTTGAATGGAACAATGACTGTCAAGCAGCATTCGATAAAATCAAAAGTTACCTCCTCAACCCACCTGTTTTGGAACCACCTGAGCCAGGGAGACAACTCTTGATGTACCTCACCACAATGGAAGTCTCGATGGAATGCGTCTTAGGGTAGCATGACGAGACAGGAAAAAGAGAACATGCCATCTACTCTCTGAGCAAGAAATTTTTTGATTATGAAACGCACTATTCTCATCTGGAGAAAGCATGCCTGGCTCTTGTATGGGCTACTTAGAGGCTCCACCATTACTTGTTATCCCAGGCCGTTCTACTCTTAGCCCGAATGGATCCATTGAAATACCTGCTCGAGAAGTCGGCCCTCACTAGATGGACCGCGCGTTGGCAACTTTTTTTATCTGAGTTCGACATCACGTACGTCACTCAGAAGTCAATCAAGGGGCAGGCACTTGCCGATCATCTTGTCGACAATCCATTGCCAAATTATAATCCTTTGTCAGATTATGAACCTTTAAGAACTGAGTTCCCATATGAAGATATCTTGTTCATGACAGAAGACGATACTGAAGAGGCAGAGGACTCATGGGTAATGCACTTTGATGGGGCAGCAAATGCCGAGGGTCAAGGAGTTGGTGCCATTCTAATTTCGTCAAAAGGATCCCATGTACCCATCTCTATCATGCTCAACTTCCCTTACACTAACAACATGGTGGAGTATGAAGTTTGTGCCGCTAGTCTGCAGGCGGCTCTTGATCTGAATGTAACTCACCTTTGAGTGTTTGGTGATTCACAGTTGATCATATGCAAGACGAACGGTGACTGGAAGACGAAAGACGAGAAACTAATCCCCTATCATGAACACCTCAAGGATTTGATAGCTTGCTTCCAAGATGTGGCATTCTCATATGTCCCCCGAATAAGGAACCGTTTTGCCGATGCACTAGCAACTTTGGCGTCAATGATAGAAATCCCGTATGGTGCTGAGATGAAGCCGATCATGATCGAGCAGAGGAATGAGCCGGCCTTCTTCCTCTAGATTGAGGAACCTACAAAGCCTGATGACGAGCCACCTTGGTTCTCTGATATCAAGAATTTCCTCGAGACACTAACTTTCCCTGAGGGTACGTCCAAGTCAGACCGACGAACCATCCAACGTCTAGCGACAGGCTACATCATTTGTTGGGAATGCCTGTACAAGCGATCCTATAATAATGTTTTGCTAAGGTGCCTTACTGAAAGTGAAGCGACCAACGTCATGAAGGTGATCCACAAGGGAGTATGCGGAGCCCACGTCAGCAGTCACATGCTCGCTAAGAAAATTCTACGACAGGGATACTTTTGGACCACTATGGAATCAGATTGCTGTAAACATATTCAAAAATCCCACAAGTGTCAGGAACACTCCAGTTTGATACACACTCCTGCCATCGATCTTCACTGCATGACCACTCCTTGGCCATTCGCTACCTGGGGCTTAGACATCGTCGGAATGATCAATCCAAAAGCATCGAATGGACATAGATTCATCCTCGTCACCATTGAATACTTCACCAAGTGGGTAGAAGTGGTGTCATATGCCAACATCATAGCCAATCATATCGAGAAGTTCTTCAAGAGCAATATTGTGTGCTGATTTGGAGTACCCAAAGATGTCATCACAGACAACGGTAAAAACTTTGTGAATAAGCGCGTCCAAGCCTTCTGCGAGCAATACAAAATCAAGCACCATTGCTCGCCACCTTATCGGCCTCAAACTAATGGAGCCATGGAAGCTGCTAACAAGATGATCATCCACATCCTAGAAAAGATGGTCGTCACTTACCGAGATTGGAGCGAAATGCTGCTGTTTGCTTTGTGGGCCTATAGAACGTTGATCCGTACCGCTACAGGGGCAACACCATTCTCCCTTGTGTATGGAACCGAGGCCGTCCTACCAGTTAAGGTTGAAGTACCCTCGCTTCGAATTCTCATGGAATTAGGCTTACCCAAAGCAGAGAGAGAGATCACGCATTGATCAGCTGAGCTTACTGGATGAGAAAAGGCTCCTAGCCTTGTGTCATACTCAAGTTTACCAGGGGCGAATCGCACGCGCTTACAATAAATGTGTCTGCGGTCGAAATCTAAAGGTAGGAGACACTATGTTAAATAAGATCTTATTGTCCCTCCATGCCAATCCGAGAGGGAAGTTCAAGCCGAACTGGGAAGGACCTTACGTCATTCGAGAAGTGCTACCAGGATACGCCATCCTCCTCGCCACCATGGACGGAGATCATCTTCCTGAGCCCATCAATGCTGGATACATCCGACGGTTCTACTCTTAGTCTATCGCGATAAGGTAAGTATTGGTGAAACAACTGTGTGACTACTTAAGAACCACCCAAAAGAGGCCATCATTCTAAACACAGTAGCCAGAAATCATCCCTAAAAATGAGGATATCCCTTGCTACCCCATTTGAGCCTAGGCCTTTCTTTCAATAACCCCCTTCCCCAAAAAATGTGTGTGTGTACATATACAAAAAAGGAGATGAAGTAAAGTCACCATCAAAATCCAAAAAAAATAAAAAAAGCAAAACCTCAAAAAGAGATTACCTGAAATAGAGCAAAAAGAATAAAAAAATTTTTTAGAAAGAATCACGGGGCATGTATAGTAAAAACCACCAAGGAAGAAAGTATGTTGAGATAACTAAGCCGTATCAAGGAAACCCTTTTGGCCTAGCATACCTTCAAATCCTAATCTAACCCATGGCCAAGCTACACCCTGAAGAAATCCCTCTTTTAGGTTCACAAGTAGTCATAATATCTGTTTAAGTTAACACGAGCGGAGTTGTGAGACCACACTAGAACCCCATCTAGCCGGCTATGACGGAATTGACGTCTATGTCGTGGCTTTTAAAAAAAAAAAGGGAAGAAAAAAAAGAAAAGAAAATAAAAATAAAAATACAAGCTCAAAGCAAGATGCACGTGGTGAAAACCCGAAAGGGCATTACGGGTAAAAACAACGAGCTTGTACGGACCAGGTGAAAACCCGAAAGTGCGCTTGGGGTAAGAGAGCTAAACCCATGGACGTAATAAAAACCGGAAAGGGAGCCACAGTTAAAAAAAAGGGAGATAAATAAAAAAAAAAAGAGAAGAGAAAATAAAAGAGAAAAATTGAAAAAGAAAGGTTTAGACTAATTGAGAGGATTGATGTTTGAGGAACCCTTTTATTACTTTTCCTATACCCTCTTATCCGACTGGGCCACTCATGCTAGTTCAAATCGGGTCCCGGCCAGAATTGTCTTTATGAAACCGCACCATCAAACGTATGGCTCAAGGTAAGGAGAAAGGTTTAACTCAATCCCAAGGGGATGAACGTTCCGGCCTTGGTAGGACTGTTGAAACTCTTTTAGAATCAACCAGTAAAAAAGGGGGGGTTCGACCATGCTCAAAAAAGGACCCAAGGTTTCACAAGGTGATTAAGGCGCTGCGCAAAAAAAAAATATATATATATGCACAAAGCAAAAAGGCCAAAAAGGCCAAAAAGTCTATGTAGATGTATATAGTAAACTACCTTTTGCACCACTTACACTACATCCCAAAAGTAGCCTGTGTGATGACTAGCGTGCTTTCCATTTTACAAGTATAAACAAAAACAACAAAAACATAAAGAAAATATATATACCAAAAATGTGTGTATCTGTAAAGAGGTTTTTATGCCCCTTTTTCTATGTATATGATCTGTGCAAAAAGTTCTGTGTGCAGAAAGGAATTGGCGGCCTTGCTCGTGCTCCAATGCACTAATCTCAGCATGAAGGTCATCTTCCTGAATATTCCACTCAGTCGGCTAGCGACCATGCAGACTCTTATACCTCTTTCGAGAAGAGTCAGTGGCTCTAAAAGCAACGCTCAGTGATCCCTTCAAAAGGAGGACCTCGCTCTCTGCTGTGTCTGCCCTAACTTTTTCTTGTGCCAAATGTTCTTGCAGGACTCTCTTCTCGTCCACAAGAAGCTCGATACAGACTCGGAGTGCCGTCTCCTTCTTTGGCCAGGGGCCTCCAGTATCAACAATCTCTGCCGAATCTGGACCATCGGTAACAGGCTGCTCAGTCAATATCTAGGCGTCGTACTCAGGAGAAGTTCTAACTGAATCTCCCTTCTCGATATCACACATCAGCATCGACTGGCGTGTCTCCCATAGAGCAGCAATCCGATCCATGTCTCCAGAGGACCCCCTAAAAAAGATCAAATCACATAGAGGGGGTTTGGCCTCGTAGGGCACCTGCTGAGGGCAGCCAAATTGATGCAGTACCCGAAATGGGAAGTAGAAGGTGCTGCCAGTCAATCCTAGGAGGGTAATGCCCTCATGGTCTCTACTGTGAACTATTGGGAAGGTCTGGTCCAACCAAGGAAGCCTCCATGTCAGCTTGGCATCGGTCAACCAAAGTTTCAGAGTAGACACATCGCCCTGTGGAAGCAAGTGGCACCTACCCAGAAAGCACTGAGCCATCTCACCTCGGGCAATATAAAAGTGGGGCACAGGCCCAAAAATAGCAAGGTGCTCACCCAGCCAGACCTGAAGCAACAAAGGGCACCCTCGAAGGCCCTCCACCTTGCCTAAAGCAAATGAATCAAGGCATCGATACAGCTCAGTGAGCACCAAGTGCATCATGGATCGGCCCGCCTCTAGCTTGATCAAAATATCACAAATTTCCAATGAGAAGCTCCCCCCCGGTAAAAAAGAGGATTTCAGAGATGAGACCGAGTGCTAGAGCTTTCACGTTGTATATGTTCCTAACCAGTAATTTTCGGAGACTTTCATCACTGAAATGTTTGTTGAGGAATTTTAGCGAACACCTTGTGGGCCCCCCAATGAGACTTTTCTCATACTCAAGTTTCTTCAATCCGAGAGTAAGGTGGACGTGACTCGTACAAGACCCCTGTGAAGCTTTAGGCCAGACAGTTTGGACTGCTCCTCGAGGGTTGGGGTTAGCTCCCGCTTCCCAAAACGGAATACATGGAAATTCACATCCCAAAATGAAGCGGCGACGTAAAGGAGTTCTCACCATGGAGGAACCTCTAGAAAGGAAGAAAGGCAAGATAGCCCAAGGCACTCCAAGTTGGCGAGCTCACTCTCATTCAAGCTCCTGAACCAGGTCATTAAAAGTTTGGACCCCAAGCCTAACAAAGGGGATAAATTGGCTCCAAGCCCTCTATGTAAGGGAGGGTTAGAAAGCGGGTCCATGAACGCATAGGGATCTTTTGAGAGGATAAAAATCGATGTATGGTGATGGACCCACCTTGGAAATGCAAGAGCAAAAGGAACCAGTCAAAGAGCCCAAGTCAAACAAAAAAGAAACGATTTTTCGGCTACCTCGGGTATATAAGGACCCACAGCTCCCCAGGTTAAGCTTGGCACAACTATTAGTTGCGCTAGTGTATTTTGTCCCCATTTTTGCCTGGTGCAACTAATAGTTGTGCCAGTACAAATTCGTCGATTTAACCCCGCAACTAATAGTTGTGCAGATTAAAGATTCCCTCCCACCATTCTCAGACCTAGAAGTGGGGACTTACACCCCTTTTGTTTCTTTGATAATGCACCTCTTTTCATTTAACAATTGGGCATTTGTTTTGTTTATTCATGTGCAAGACTGATCCTACATCAAAGCGCACGACCCAAAAGGTCGCTTTCTGAGCATTTTGGGCAAGCACATCCTGCAGAGAAACAGATCCAATACAAAGAATCATGGCATAAAATCAAAGCAAAAATATTTTCCCAAAAATAATAATCTGAAGTATCACATCAACCATCCCCAACTTGTTTAAACAAATCCAAATCAAATCCCAAAAGAGTACTGAGTTTTTCAAAGCCAAAAACTAGAAGACTATTCCTTGCTTGCGCCCTTGGATTTCTTGCGACGGCGAGAAGAGCTCTGAAAAGTCCGCATGTCCCCCACCCTAGACCATGCTTGCGAGATCCTACTGAGCAAGGGGCTCGACTCCTTGGCACGGGCATGCTACGAGACATGATCAAAATCAAGAGTCAGGATTAGTTGAGGGACAAAGGGTAATGGAATAAATGAAGAGGACTAGAATAGCAAGGCACTCACCGTCTCCACCTCCCTAAGCTCCGCCAAGTGACGATGATACTCCGCATACTCCATGGCCGAGTTGAAGTCCTACGTTCAAAACGATACAATATCAACTATCAGGACAATCTTAAAAGCATGTACAGAAGGAAACCAAAATGAAGAGAGATTGGGTCATCAGAAGACTTACCCCTGGAACCACCTCAAGAGGAGGAACACAGGCTGCCTCAGCAGAAAGTCGCGCTTGTCGATCCACATTAGAGCAGAGGCTCGAAAGGAAACTATCATCCAAGCGTCAAAAGGTCCCGAAAATCACGGGCAGATCGCCACCAGGGATACCAGCATGAGAAGTCCCCGACAAACTAGCACCTGAAGAGCCCTCACCCGAGGGGCCCGCACCAGAAGGTCCAGCACCAGAGGGATCCACCCCTGACATATCGGCCGCACTTGGATCGCCTTCACCATACGAATCATCCCCTGAAGCAAACTGTGAACAAAATAAAGATTTGATTAGAAGAGACAAAAGCCGAATCAAAGCATAAAGGGAACTAATCCAAGCCAAGATAAATTACCTGACCGAGTGGGCCACCAAATGCAAGAAAATTGGCGCTAAGTACAAAGCGCGGCAAGAGGAACCGATGGGGCAGGCACTCATACCAAAGATGACAGTCCCCGGGCACATGGAGAGCATGGATAGGGAGCCCATTGTTGAAGAAGGCCGCTATAAGCTCCTCGATACTGTCAATGGGATTCCAAATGTTCGCCGGAGGGTCCACAGGTATGGCGTAGTAGCCCTGGAACTGGTGCACCACCCGCTCTCCCAGATAATAAAATTTGGCCCATGCTCCATGAAGAAAATGATGTGGCAGTTATTGAACATGCGAGAGGGGCCTACAGCTGCCCGATCCCAGAATGGAGATGCAAGGTACGGGTCAGGGAGGATCTATCCAAGCCAAAAGAATCCAAGCAGGAAGTACATCAGTCAAAGGAGATTTCTGAGCTAGAATTAACAAGGGTTGAAAAAGGGTTTTACCTGCTCAAGAACCATCAAGTCAAGTTGGGACCTCAGACCCATCTCCAAATGCTTTAGGCCCACGCCACGATGCCGGGCCTGATTCCAGTTATTGAGGAGAGAATAGGTAAGCACCTCCAAGTGAAGAAGCGGGCGCCCAGGATGGAAGTGATGATATCCCCATACCTAAAAAAGGAGACAGTACATAAGGGCAGGTTAGTAGCACATAAAGATCATTCAAGAAAATTGACAAAAGCAAAACAATGAGGGATTACCTCTAAGGCGGCCCAAAAGCCGACAGCAGACTTAGAATCCCCAGTGGTGACCCGAGCTACATTGTACATCAGCCATGCATACCCGGCCCCTCCCCAGTCGTACCTATGGACGTCACCCCAATTGTCCATCACACTCAGCAATGCCAGGCTGACTTGGCCCCCACTAGCATTAGTAAAAAGGGTCTTGCCCAGTAAGAGTAGGAGAGTGATGCGGGCTAGGACGATCGCCCGCTCTGGCATGATGTTGAGCGCCCTATCTGGCTGACCCAAATCCACTAACTCACCAGGGGTGTAAAGTGAGGTCAGCCAAGACATCTTGACCTCGGTGCCATTGGTCTGCCCCAGAGGAGGATAGGCCCTAATCAATCGAGCGATGTCCTCTCGACTCGGCACCACGAGATCGAATATCGGTATCCCCCCTATCCTGACACCGGTAATCATGGCCCAATCAACAGGTGTCAAAGTCATCTCTGCATACGGCATGTGAAAGGTCATTGTCTCAAGGTGAAACCTGTCAATCAGGGCTTTCAGATAGGCAGCGTCGGCCCTCATGGTAGGGCAAGATAGAAATTCTTCAAAGCCCTCTTGTGCTAGCAAGACCTTCACCACGGGAGGGACATAGAGGTAGAACTCGTGAAAGTCGAGCCACCCCCGCGGAACACAATATTGGGCAGGTCCTACACCAAAGAAAATGTGCATCAGATCATAGAGGCGAAGCAAAAACTGCATAACGGAAATAAATTGAGCCTCTCTTTTACCTTGCCTGCTATCCCGAAGTTTGAAATGTGAGTATGCTGTTGGTAAAGGAGACCGACCCGGGCAGCCTTGCCCTGCATCTCGAGCCATGGGCCAGCCCTCCGATCTACCCAGATGAACTCCTCCCCTCGCGGACCGTACACTATCTCAGGCCCCTCCTCATGGCCCTCCTCAAGAATATGCTCACCTTCGCTCGACATGCTGGGGCAACAAAAGGCAATCACATCTGATCAGGAATAAAGATACATGTGCAACGAATTTTTTTACAAAAAAGAGATCAACAAAAACAAAAACCCCTTTACTTCGTTTACAAAAAATAAAAGTCCTTATACCTAAAAAAAAGAGAGAAGAAATCAGCAACAAAATCAAAAAAGTCCTTTTACTTTGTTTAAAAAGACATTTCAAAAATCAAAACACAAAAAAATCCTTGTTTAAAAGTTCTTTCAAAAAAGAAAAATCAAAACAAAGAAAAAATAAAACTTTTTACTTTGTTTAAACAAAAAAAGAAGAAATAAGAAAAAAAAAAAAACCCTTATATTTCAAAACACTAAAAAAAAAAACCTTTCTCTTGTACCCATAAAAATCAAGAAACCTACCAAAAAATGATAAAATAAAAATCAATCCCTTAGAAAAAGAACCAAAAAATAAAATAAAATAATAATAACAAACAAAAAACCAAAAAAAAAAAGAAAAGAAAAAAAGAAAAAAAACCTTTTCCTTAGTTGGTTTTCAAAAAAAATGCACAAAGACCAAAAAAAAACACACATTTCCTTGCTTAACTATAGAGGTAAAAAATCATTCTTCTTAAAATTTTCAAAAAAAAGAAACCAAAATTCCCTTTTTCCCTAAATTAGTGTTTCAAAAAGAGACCAAAAATCCGTTGCATTATTTTGCAAAATAGAAACAAAAAATAATAAACAATATAAAAAAAAAAAAAAAAAATCCCTTCCATACACACAAATAAGAAACAAAAAAATATATATATATATATTAGGCACCAATAAATCCATAAAATAGCAAAAATAGGGCATTGATCATAAAAAACCGTCCACACATCATCAATAAAACACATACATACAATGAAAAAATAAACCATTATTCACCAAAGAATGCAAAATCCTCATCATATTTGCAAGAAAAAGTAAGAAAAATCAAGAAAAATGGATTTTAATGGTTACCTTTTTAGAGAAAATGGGGTCTTTGATCTAGCGTGAGCCGACAATCGATCCACACAAACAAGGCAACGACAATGGGGCACCCATAGAGGCAATGTGAAGGAACCCTAAGAGGGGTCGATTTTCGGTTTCAAAGAGAAAGGAGGGGGAGAAAATTTTGAAATAAAGCCCCCCCGCCTGAACTCGAGCTGTTTAAGTTCCCCAGCAAAGCCTGGCGCAACTATTAGTTGCGCCAGGCAAAATTTTGCCCCCTTTTTGCTTGGCACAAATATTAGTTGTGCCAGGCTCTTTTGAGGCCCCTACTGGCTTGGCGCAACTAATAGTTGCGCTAGGCACTTAGGTTGGGTTTTGGGCCTGGTACAGGCCAGATAGGAAGGCCGGTTCCCCCACTCCTTTTTTCTTGCCGCTCCTGGCTGATGCATGCGCTCCCAAGGCGGCATTTCGATCATCCTTTGACTTGCTAAGAAAGTCATGCTAAAATAAAGGCAGAACGAGATCAATGAGCACCCTGGTCCTACACAGAAAATATAAAGAAAATCCAAACAAAGGAAAATCCCCACAGAGAAGCCGAAAGTATCCAAAAAAAAATCACACAAAATAATAGCTTCAAAATTCCAAAAAATCACATAAAATAATAGCTTCAAAATTCCAAAAAATCACACAAAATAATACCTTCAAAATTCTAAAAAATCACATAAAATAATAGCTTCAAAATTCCAAAAAAAATCATATAAAATAATAGATTCAAAATTCCAAAAAATCACATAGAATGATAGCTTCAAAAATCCAAAAAATCACATAAAATGGTAGCTTCAAAAATCCAAAAATAGTTGAACAATTAAAAAAAAGAAAAATCACATAAATATGATAGAAAAATCAAAAACAGATTGGTACTCCCCACAGAGGCGCACAAGCATAAAGCGGTAAAATGTCAATATTTTACCCGCAATGCAGTTGTGCCATACTAAAGTTTGGAGTCGGAGGCTCCCCTCGGATATCTGGATCTTTCTTTAAGGTAGGATCAATGGTGTCGGTCTCACTCAAACAATCAATGTTTCGATCGAACCAACTCCACTGCTAAATTGTTGCGATAAGCGCTCTGTTTTGGACTCATGTGAACTTAAGTATCTTAAGCTTCAGATTCTGCGTTGGAAAAGGTCAATTGTTGGTTTTGACTAACTTGTTGAGAATGAGATTACGTGTCAATCAAACTATGTGCAACCATGCATTTAGAACGTGTAACATCCCCAAAAAAAATATGAGTGTCGAACAGTGTCCATGGGATGCGTGCCCGATCGGCCATAGGTTGACCGAATGAAAGTCAACTCGATGACTGGGATTTACAACTTATGTGGATGTCACAAGAGACTGTGCAAGTGTGTGTGGTTTTAGCTTAGTGAGTGATAGTATACAATTATCCTAGGTGTATATGCCTAACACCGAAGCAAGAGGACTTATAAGAATTTAATAACCTAAAGAGGAGTTATTTCTCTTGTTTTGGTTGGTAAGAGGAGTTAAGAAGAGAGAGAGAGAGAGAGAGAGAGAGAGTGGAGAAGGAGGAAATGCCAAGGAGGTTAATGCACACTGCAAATTAAAGACAGGTTTGGACATTGAATGCCAGATTCAACGCGTTTGAAACCATTGAAGTAAAAGCTGGGAGCCCTAGCCTTCATGCCAAACCATTGAATCAACCAAGGGTTGATCTATAGGTGAGTATGTTGAGATTATTTTGAACATGTTGTTAGGTAATTAAATGAGGTTAAATTAAAGAAATAAAGAATGGAAATGAAGAGAAATGAGAAGGAAGAGATTTGGAAGAATGCCTGAGAAAGGGTTGTGTTCTGACCAAATTGATTAATCGATTTGGAAAATCGATTAATCGATTTTGGTTCAGAAGTAAGCTGGGCAGAATTGCTCAAAACCGATCGATTAATCGATTTTAAAATTGATTAATCGTCTGAGCACTTCCAGTGGCTGGAAAATGGAGACTGGGAAAAATCGATTAATCGATTTTTGAATCGATTAATCGAGTTTGGATTTTCGATTAATCAATTTGGAATCGATTAATTAAAGTGTGGGTTTTTGACTAATCGATTTGAGATCGATTACTCAATTTTGGATTTTCGATTAATCGATTTGGGATCGATTAATCGATTTTGGAATTTCGATTAATCGATTTTGGGAATCGATTAATCGATTTTGTTAGTTCATGTTGACTTTTGTATTAGACCTTGAGGGTTCTTGAAAGGTCTTATACCTTCTTTGATGCATCCTTATTGATGCCTTGCTTGTGTTATGATGTACCATAGGTGGTACGAGTAAAGAATGAGAATGTGGAGTCGCATGGACTTTGACGCATAGTGATTCCAACGCGTGAGGTAGGGAACACCTTGAATATGTACTTTAAATTTCAAAAGCATGTATGTAAGTGATTCAAATGAATATATATGCATCAGAACTATGATTTCTAAGAGTGTGTGTGTGTGTGTGAATACTAAATGAACTCGTAAGGTCCCCAGGGGACGTGAAAATGTGATAATGTGCATTTAAGTGATGCATTGAGCCAGTAGCATCCTAAGGATGCAGATGAAATCTATCGGTGAAGAAAAAGAAAAGTTGATAAGGCCTAATATACTAGAATTAGCATGAACATACATGAATAACTATATATAGCGCACATGATATTTTTGTTATTGAAGATTTAAATAGAATACCCCATCGACGTGGCGGGATACCCACGACTGACTCGACAGGATATTCGTGACCGGTACGGTGGCCAATCCATACACCAATTTGACATCCCAGGGATGTGAGTATGAGATTAGAAATCCCGTCGCCTATGAGAAAGGGACCTGGGTAGTACTCAAGTAAGAAATAAGTATGAAAAGTGTCTATTTAGATGACGATGGTGGGTATTCCATCGGGGCTCGATGTTATATTGCTCGGGGATTATTTAAGTTAAGATCTAAGTGATTAGGCCGAATCAGTGTACAATACCAGTAAGTTGAGAATGAACAAACACAAGTAAAGTAACAGTTGCATTTATTACAACATTTCAGTTGTTTAAAATGTTTTACCATGCTTTTAAATTGTTTTAGAATATATGTGAGAGCTTAACTTATATGTTCACTTGTTGTTTCCCTATTGAGTTAGGATGTAGCTCACCCTTTAGACTATACGTTGCAGGTCCATTGCTAGCGGCCGTTGAGGCTTCGAGAGACATTGATCTGGGAGATTCGGATTACGTGCCCAAGGAAGAGTTGGAGCCTCCTCCTGAGGACTTCTTCTAGAGGACCCTTGCGTACTTTGTGGGAGATTTTGAGAGTATATTGTACGGCTTGGTATGTCAAGCCTTTTTATTTTGAGGAATGTAATTAAATGCTATAATTCTTTTTGGCAAACCATCTGGGGTGATCTGATTATCACCGATGGTTCGGGTCGGTTCTTCTGTTCATGCGTTGGCATGGAAGTACAACTGTCTTTTAAGCTTTTACTTTAGATTAATATATTTTGATGTTACGTCATTCAGTTTATCAGTTTTATTTTGAGTAGTTATTGCTTGGTCATGCCATTATTCCGTATAGACTTCGGGGGCACGGCCTAGAGGGCCGTGCTAATGGCACAGTTTTGGGGTGCCAAAATCTGGGCTTTCACAGTTAGTATCAGAGCCATTTCTTTTTGAAATTCTGACTATCATTCTTTTTGTCAGAGCATAGGGATTTCTGCTAACAAAACTTTTGTTTTACATGCAGACCGTGATGTCTTCTAGGGGAAGAGGCCGACCTAGGGGCGGTCATAATAGGAATTTGCATAGTCGAGATGACTTTATCTCAGATACCAATCGAGAGTGCCTCTGGGAGATAGAGGGGCTTCAGGCAGTGGTGGCTAAGAGAGCCAAGATCAGGCAGAGAACCGGGATCGAGATCAGAGGGAACAGGAGAGAATCAAAGAAAGAAATGAAGACAGAGAAGAGCGTCAGAGGATGATGCATACTATGGAAACCATGGCGACCCCCATGGCTCAACAAGTAGCATCCTTGGCGGCTCACCATGCCAATGATCAATAACAGCCACCTACACCTCCAGTAGCTCAGACACCGCCACTGTCCTCTGCATTTACTGAGTTTAGGAGGATAAGACCTCCTAGCTTTTCAGGACAAGCGGAGTCAATGGTTGCTGAGAGTTGGCTGAGCAAGATGGAAAAAGTTTTTAGCGTGCAGACATGCACGGAAGATGAGAGTATACGTTGGGCAGTGTACATACTTGATGGGGAAGCTGGGCCTTGGTGGAAGTCTGTTTCTAGGACTAGGGCTCAGGAAACCTCAGGATTTCCCTGGACATGGGATGAGTTTGTGGAAGAGTTCAACAAACAGTATTTCCCCGAAGTGGTGAGAAATTAGATGGAGATATAGTTTTTACAACTCTTGCAAGGACGAATGACAGTGAGGGAGTATGGAGTGGACTTCATGAGACTTGCTCGCTTTGCTCCCGATTACGTGATCACTGACATGATGGGGGCAAAGAGGTTTCAACAAGGCTTGACGCCAAAAGTCTAAGGAGGAACAGCACAGTTTCAGCTGATGACCTATGGAGAGGTCATGAGAAAAGCTTTAGTGCTTGAAGAAGAAAATAATAATCGATACCGTCAAAGGGAGCAGTAAGGAAGAGGGAATGTAGATTAAGGCAGAACTAGGAGCTATGAGCCGGTGAATAAAAAGCCGATATTCGTAGAACCAAATCAAAGACAACCATTCCAAGTTGGTTATGGGAGACCGACGCATCACACTACCCATCAAAGATTTCCATTGCTAGCGTCAGGGAGGCCAATGAGGTATGAGAGCCTTGCTATTTTCACCAGGGCTACAGTTACACAAGGCGTTTCACGAGCTACTTCTTCCACACCTATGGAGACTTGTGCCAAGTGTGGCAAGTCCCACAAGATGACGGATTGCAGGCAGGGAATGAGAGGCTGCTTTAAATGTGGTAAGGTGGGCCACATGATTAAAGATTATCCTGAGATGAACAAGGACAAGATGGCTTCTGCTTCTATTCCATGACCGATACAAGTGAGAAAACCGGTCGTACAAGGGAGAGCCTATGCAGTCACTGCCCAAGAAGCAAGGAACGTACATGACGTCATCCAAGGTGAGCTTCCTTTTAAATAAAGATTTCAATTCAATGGAATTTTAGACAAAGAAGGTGCATTAATTAGAAAAGCTTGCGAACCCGTTTGTACGTTAAATTCTCTAAATAAAGTGTGTGATGTATATGTAAATATGTATATTATAGGTGCGTTACAAGTCTACGAAAAAGGATGCTATGTAGCATGTGAAGCGAGAGTGTTGATAGACCCAGGATCTACCCACTCCTTTGTCACTCCGAGGTTTGCGAAGAGAATAAAGATTGTTCCGGAGGCATTGGACTATGTTCTATCAGTGTCTATCCCGACCGGAGAATTAGTTGACACGGAGTTGATTTGCAAGTCGGTAGTAGTGAGTATTAGAGATGGGGAAGTCTATGAACTGGACGCACAGTTAATATTATTAGACATGCAAGGATTCGATGTGATCCTTGGCATGGATTAGTTGTCACAATATTGTGCGACTGTGGATTGCAAGAAAAAGATTGTCATCTTTAGAGACACGAGGAGATCGTTTCGATTTTGAGGAGAGAGATCGACGCATATGCCACTTATTTCTACAGTCAGGGCCGAGCGCTTGATCAAAAAAGGGTGCAGTAGTTATTTGGCATTTTTGAAGGAGGATAAGGAAGGAAAGAATATTATCTTCAAGATAGTAGTAGTGCGAGAGTTTGAAGATGTATTTCTAGAAGAATTACCAGGATTACCTCCAGAGAGAGAAGTGGAGTTCGCCATCGATTTAGCACCGGGAACGGAGCCTGTTTTAAAAGCACCATATAGAATGGCTCCTGCTGGGTTGAAGGAGTTGAAAGAGCAGTTGTAAGAACTCATGGACAAAGGGTTTGTATGACCGAGCGTGTCTCCATGGGGAGCAGTGGTCTTGTTTGTAAAGAAGAAAGATGGGTCAATGTGGCTATGCATTGACTATCGCCAGTTGAACAAACTCACCATAAAGAACTGGTATCCTTCGCCTAGGATACATGACTTGTTCGATCAATTGCAAGGAGTGAAGTATTTTTCCAAGATCGATCTGAGATCTAGATACCATCAGTTGAGAGTCAAGGCCGAGGACATTCAGAAGATTTCATTCAGGACACGGTATGGACACTATGAGTTCTTGGTGATGCCATTTGGGTTGACGAACGCACCGGCGTCGTTTATGGATTTGATGAATCGGGTGTTTAAACCACACCTGGACACCTGTGTCATGGTGTTCATTGACGATATCCTAATATACTCCAAAACAAAAGCGGAGCATGAAGAACACTTGCAGGTTGCTCTATAAACTTTACGTGAACACCAACTGTATGCCAAACTCAGTAAGTGCGAGTTTTGGTTAGAGGAATTTAGCTTTTTGGGACATGTCATCTCAAAATATGATGTCACGGTAGATCCAGCTAAGATCGAAGCAGTAGTAAATTGGGAGCAACCAAAAACTGTGACCGACATCTGTAGTTTTCTTGGATTAGCTGGCCATTATCGACATTTCATTGAGGAGTTTTAAAAAATATCGGGACCACTCACGAGACTTACACGGAAGGATGAAAGGTTTGAATGGAGTAAAGCGTGAGAGAAGAGTTTTTAACAACTCAAGAAGAGGCTCACTTCAGCTCCAATGCTAGCGATTCCTTCAGGCAGTGGAGGGTTCGTAGTCTATAGTGATGCTTCGTATAATGGTTTGGGTTGTGTGCTCAACCAATACAAAAAAGGTGATAGCTTATGTTGGGATATTTTAAGTGCTTGCTACTGACTTTATTGGAGACTGTGATAAGAATGGGGTGAATGAAAATGAATGAAAGGTGGAGTGAAAACTTCAGAGCAACAAGCCTAAAATATACAGTCCTGCAAGATACAGGGCCTGTTGTAGCAAGTTTTGATAAGTAAGAGTTTGTCTCATAGGGAAGGTTGATTTGAAGCTCCAAGGGAGCTATCTTTAGTAGGCTCTCCAGATCTAACTACAGATCTGGCAATCCTAAATGGAAGGGGATTTACGGTCACTATAATCTAAATCCTAAGGTAACTTAATGTCTAAACTACAGAAAGGGTTAAGAAAGAGGGTGGAGTATGAGAAAATAAATGTAAAAGGGTGAGAAGTATGTTATTAGGTACAGATCTGATGGGTCTTATAACTCAGACTCATATCTGCTGCTATAGAAGTCTTGTCCAATGGCTACATTATCACAAAAGAGGAGAAAGGATCCAACTCACCCCTGTGCCATGATCCAATCCCTTATGGCTATAACCTGTCCACTTAAATGGTCACAGACTATCCAATAGGGGAACCACAATCCAGAGATGAGTCAGAACAAGATTATCATTGTAGGCACTACTTCATCCAAGCTACAAGCTCAAGAATCCATAGGAACCTCAACATCTAAAGTTCTATGTGTGGGGCTAGGCCTACAAAGTGCACGAGCCTGGACACACAGGACCAGCAAGAGTTTGAGTACTAGCTTTTAAGCTTGGCTGTTCACTGTTTTAGAAAGACAGCAGTGATCCAGTCACAAGCCTACAATCTCTACAGCCAAATCAGATCTGCAATCTGATGGTGGGTCTATACAAATATAGGGGAGTCTGTCTCTGCACAATCTCTCACAAGGCTATAAGCACAAGTGCAGAGAAGAAGAATCTGTCTTAGTTCTATGAATTGACCTCACCCTAGGGCTATAATCTGTCCACTTGAATGGTCACAGACTATCCACAGAAGCTATCCTCCTCACAGAGGTCTAAGACAGAACAAGAACATTGCTGCCGCCACCATGTTCACAGGGCTACCAGCGCAAGCTCCCATGGGAATTCAAATTTAGTGGATCCTGTGGTGGGGGAAGGCCTGCAATGTGCCTAACCTAGACACACAGGTCACTTGGATCTAAATAAAATCTTAAAAGCAATCCTCCATTGCTTACAATACAACTTAGCAATGGAGGATCTCAAGGTAGCAGCCTTGTACAAAACAACTCACAATAAAAGCACCATCCCATACATGCAATAGATCCTATTACAAAAACTCCATTAAAATCTATACCAAATAGTCATACAAAAGGAATAGCCAGCAAGTGCTGGACTATGGAGAGAAGGAAAAAGGAAAAAGAAAACTCCTAAACCCTAACCTTAGCCTACTGTAATTTCTACAGTCGGTTTCAAGAAGAAGCATAGTAGTCCAGAACAAAAGTAAAAAAAAAAGTCCTTTAAACCTAAGCTAGACTTAGGCTTATATAGCAGTCGATTCTCTCTGAATTAGGGTTAGGAAAACCCTAATTTCATCAATGCAATTGCGGCCCATTCTTGTCCCTTGGATGCCTCGGGGCATGTGCACGAAGATTGGAGCATTAGAGTGCATGCCCTAATCGCTGGAGATACCCAGATTGCCCTTGCAGAAGTAGGGAGCAGTTTAGAAGCTTGTCCTCGCTGGATAGAAAAGGTTTGCAGGTCTTGCCGCGTGGTAGAATTAGTGTCACGGGGTTGCTTTGACTTGAAGCTCTTGTAGTCGCGAGGTTGGTACTTCGGTCATCGCGGGGATGATTTGGTCGTCACGGGATTAGTCTTTCCATTTGAATGGCGCGAGAATTGCGCTCGCAGTTCGATCCCCAATGAATCCCGTGGCGATCCTCGCGAAGAGAATAATGTACATAGGCTTCTGGATCGCACGAGCCGTTCTTTGAAAGTATGTGTCCCGCGGCCATTGTGCGACAGCCGCGCGCTGGAATGCCTGGAGCTACCTCCATTCAGTGAATCACGCGAAGGTTGAAGACTCATCTCTTGAGCTGCGCGAGACTGCGCGAGTACTTCGCGAGTGCTTAAGACTGAGCCTCATGAGAACAGCATGGAGTATACTTTTTACTCCTTGTTGACATCCATCTGTGTGCGAACGGCCCGAGGATTGCATGACCAGTTGCTGTGCTCCCTTCAGAAGCCCGCGACAACTACGCGACGCATTTTTTGGTTCAATTGAGCCCTGCGACATCAGTGCGAGGCATTCTTCTGAATTTGTTTATGCTTTGCTGTGCCTTTGCTGCAGCCAATTCTCTGTCTGAGTTCTACCTTCACATTTCTGGGGGGCTTCTGGGTCACCAGTAGGCTTCTTGGCATGGTTAGGGGTTTATTTGCAGTTGCTGCTTGTTACATAGAGAATAGACTTAAAACACATTTATTAAATGATTAAGGGTTTAACAAAGATTAAGTTAAGGGTTGAAAAGTGATACTTTTCAGGTCTTAACACACCCCCAAACCTAATCTTTGCTAGTCCCTTGGCAAAGCTGTAATTAAATGCCACTTTCGTAGGGATCACGGGTACATTTAGCATATGTACCAAGCCTTTTAAACCCCTAGGTGATCCCTAGTGGAGGAGTGAAGTCTCCTGAGGGTTTTCAGTGAAGACACCCATAAACTTCACCATTAGAACATTTAAGTATAGTGCAGTTATTGACAGCACAGATTTCAATGTACAAAGCTTCATTCCACACCCATTCTTTAACACTTAGAGGAAACTGCAGCATTGTTGCAGGCCATTTAAAACTTAGAAGTCAACATTTGTTTGCATAATCACCTTTCACCTAACATTAGAAATTCATTGGGTTTAAATCAATACCCAGCTTGCCTTAAATTCGAAACTCAGGTTGGATACAACCCTAATGAAGTCAAAATTTAGACCCAATTCTCACTAGGGCTACCTCTCAACATTAACAATCTGAGGGTTTTCACATTCACAGTAGCTCAAGAGTAGTTACAGACCCCAAATGGGTCTGCAAGCATGAGCATAGGCAAAGTTTCTAATTTCTGATATCCTCATGAATTTTTACCATAGATTGGACAACTCCTCATCTCCACATGACAGCTCATTTAACTTTGGATTCACAAGGTCTTTTTGAATGGGTTGCAATGTGGCTTATGGTTGAGGGATGTAAAGAATAAAGGGGTAAAAAGGGAATCCAAATTAAAAAATCATCAAGGTAAGGAGTGATTCATGACTTCACAACCTTCATTTCAGCAAAAACTTCATCTTTCTTTTTATATTTCAGACTCAAAGTGGCTAGCTTTTCCTCTTCTTTTCAACTTTTAGATGATGTTGTTCTCTAGACTTCTCTTTTCTCTTTTTATTTTTATTCATTCTTTTGATGAACTGCCACACAACTGCCATTGATACATAGCTGTTCACAAGTTGCTTTTTTTTTCACCTTCCACAGAATGTTGGACCATTCTCAGTATCTTCAACTCCTTCTCCTTTACCTTCTGAATTCTTAGAGTGAGGGTAAGGTTGACTCAGGTCATGAGTTAAGGTGCAAGTGTTCTGGTGTTTGTAAAAAAAAAGTATGATTTTAAGGCTCAACTAGTGTATGCAAAAGGGCAGATTTTAAAAGGTTAGATTTTCAAGCTCAAACTATCCAAATGAGGGCCTTGGATCATTTCCTTAGTATCATGAGTGCTATCAATTAGTTTTGATTTGGAGGTGCACAACTTCTAGTGAAAAAGTCTTGATTCAATCAGTCCTTAGAGCAGAAATAATGCCAAAAACACTCTTCAAAAGAAAATGCTGGGCCCAAATCTCACTAGGTATGGTCATCAAATTTAACCCATGGGGTGCATTTTCATCTGTTTCTCTCCTCTTAGGTTTACTGAGTACTAACTGAAATTTTTTTCTAATATTAGCTTCATGGTGGTGTCAAGATTTTTTAACTTTTTTTATTTTGAAAAGTCTACAAAAATATTTAAATTTTTACAAGTTTCCCCATTGTATCATGTTAAGTGGAAATTAACTTTATTCATCCCATTTTTACCACCATTACTGCACTAAAAGTAACTGTTCTATTGGCAGACCTATACCGCCACACCCCCAAACCATGAGGAGCAGTGTCCTCACTAGTTCAAAGGTGAGAAAATGCAGTAGATTCCAGTCAGAGAAATAAAAAGAAACACAGAAGAAGTTAGAGAAATAGAAAATGCTAACTGAACAGTATGGAACTAAAAGAGACTTTCATTAAAATAAAAAGAAAAGATTACAAAAAGATGGAAAAAGAAAAGACAAAAGGGGGGGGAAATGGATCAAGGGAGAGTCGATGGGGGAGGGTTTGAAGAAGATGGTGGGGGAGAGGCAGGTGGATCCATTTTTCTCTTCTTCTCTCTCTTCTTCCTTTTCCTCTTTTTCTTTTCCTCCTTGGCGAGGATCCTCTGAACCTCGTCATACTCATCCCAGAGAAATTGTAATGGGTCCGGCTCCTTAGGCGGTGGGGGGTCCAACCACATCGGATAGAATTTGATTGGTAAATCGAAAGGTTTATCATTCGCCATGGTTGTGAGTAGGGCTGGACAGCTGGGGAAAAAGAGGAAGGATGAGATGAAAAGGAAGTAAAGGCCTATTTAAAAGATTTGGGCGGTGGAAAATGAAACGGCACATTGAAAGTTTTGGTCCATTCCAAGATTGGCAATAAATTGATCATTGTGTGGGGAATGAAGAAACGCACAACTGATTATTGGAAAAGAGAGCGCACAATAAATGAAGGTTTAAAGATAGGCTGGGGATAGAAGGGGATCTTGTGTATCGCGCAGCTACACAGTGTAAAGTGTGGAATTGTTGTGCTTTGCGTGCGGTCAGGACTCCGTGAGGAAGCTCAGACAGGGCACACGAAGATGATCATGAAAACATTTGAATCCTGTTCTGTCATCCAGTAAGTTGCCATCTATATCTACCTTGCACATGGATTATTATTTGAAAGGATTAAAACCACCCGATGTACATCTCCCATGACAAAAGTGAAAGAAATGAAGATGAAAATAGAAAAGCACACAGAACAGATCAATAGAATATAAAAAAGAAAAATTATATTAATTGGAAAACATGTACAATGGTAATTACGATCTAAGTACAATCTAAGCTACTCTAAGAGGAAGCATCTGAATCCGAATCGGTAAAGAAATCCCAGCCCATCTTCTTAGCATGTGCGCTAAGGGTAGCTTTGTCCAGTTTCTTCTTTGCCTCCCTTTCCTTTTTTGCTTCGGCTGGTGTTTTCTTGGCAGTTGGAGCTTTAGGGGCCCTCACCTGTACTTTTGGTTGCTTGGATAATTTTGGTTCCTTGGGTTCTTGAGGGGCTTTTCCTTTCCTCTTTGCAGGGGATTTGCCTTTGCCTTTGGCTTCCTCAGTGGGGACCACAGGGGATTTCCCTTTTGCTTTGGATTCAGGCTGGCCAGGGGAATGTGCCTCCTCAGACTGGGCAGCTGGCTCTTTACCAATTTTTATAGATGCAGCTTTGGGAGCAGTCTTCTTAGCAGTGACTTTCCTCTGCTTAGGATAAGTTTGCTCTTGTGGAGGTGCAGCAGAGGCCTTGGTAGGTGGAGGCTACTCTGGAGGAGGTGATGGAGGAGGGGCAGCTGGGGCCTTATCCTTCCCCTTTCTCTTCTGTGCAATCTTTGGAGCAATTTCAAACTCTATCTTCTAATATGAGAAACAGAGACTGAGATCTAAGTGCCTACCCTAAAATCCTAGGGTTTGGTTTGATTTGATGCACAGGGCACCGCGAGATCTCTGATCAGAGGGCAATAGATGGGGGTGATGCTAGGAACAACTCTGTAGATTTATGGAGTGAATGATGAGCTGTAGGATTGATGCTGGGGGAGAGAGGGGGAAGAGCGCCAGAAGCTAGGGTTTCACAGAGGGAAGAAGGAAGAGAATACTGGAAAAGGAGCCAAGCGCGGGGTTAAAATACTTATCGCGAAGCTCGGCACGCTTTGGAACACCTGGTCACGGGATTGGAAATGAACCTAGCGAAGGTGTTTATTGAATTTGGATTGCGCGACAACCTCCCAGGTTGACCTTGGAGCGCGCGATAGTGTGAGATGAATTCATGTGAATTGCGCGAGCGGCTCCCAGGTCTCCATTTGGATTGTGCGAAAAGCTCTGAGGTTCACTTTGAATCTCACAACACCCTTAGAATCTCGTGACAGCTAATGAAGTGGTTCTGTTGAATTGCGCGAGAGTCTCTCAGTTTACCTTCTGAACCTCGCGATAGCCTTTAAATCTTGCGACAACTAATGAATTGCTCTATGAGGATCGCGCGAGAGGTTCTCAGGTGCACTTGAATCTCGCGACAGCAATTGAATATTTCCATGTGAACTGCGCGAGAGTCTCCCAGGATTCCATTTGGGTCCAGCTACAGCAAAGAATCAAACAGAGAGCATGTGCTCTCTGTTTTGCCATTTCCAGTGTGCTGTGGATAGATCCTAGGCATGACTCGCACCATGGGTGCCTCTAGACATTTAAAAAAATCAACCATTCAAGCAAGGGCAACAAAAATCAACCTTCCACATTATGCATTCGCTCAAACACTATCCATTAAAGAGCAGTAAGAATCAAACCAAGCATAAAAAGTTTAAAACAGATAGTTCTAGATTCAGATGGTATCACTAACAAATCCTAGAGAATTTGAACAAAAGAAAGCAAGATAATTCTACCAAAAATAAAGGACATATGATACAATAATGACACACCTGTGGATCAGTATAAAGAAGGATCCCCTTGAAAGTGAATGGTGTCCATGGGTTCGGCAGGCTTTTCAAAACAAGGCTTAAGCCTCTGACCATTCACCTTTAAGGTTCTCCCAGACTTGGGATCCTTGATTTCCACAGCACCAGATGGGGAAACATGCATGACAATGTAGGGACCTTCCCATCTGGATTTCAATTTTCCAGGATAGAATTTAAGTTTGGAGTTAAACAACCAAACCTTGTCACCAGCTATGAAGCTCTTTCTCAACAGCCCTTTGTCAAAGAAAGCTTTGGACCTTTCCTTGTAGATCCTGACATTGGCATATGCATCAATCCTTAGTTCTTCCAATTCTGACAGGTGCAGCAACCTGTGATGACCATCAGAAGTTAGATCTAGATTTAAATGTTTGATGGCTCAATAGGCCTTGTGTTCTAACTCCACTGGGAGATGACAGGCCTTGCCATAAACTAGTCTGAATGGGGACATACCAATGGGAGTCTTATAGGCAGTCCTATAAGCCCACAGTGCATCATTAAGCTTGTCAGCCCAATCTTTCCTATCAGTCGTCACAGTCTTCTCAAGGATATGCTTGATCTCCCTATTTAAAATTTCAACTTGCCCACTGGTTTGTGGGTGGTAGGGAGTAGCAATCCTATGGGTGACAGAATATTTCTTGAGCAAGCTCTCAAAATTTATGTTACAGAAATGGCTACCCCCATCACTGATGATGGCTCTAGGGGTGCCAAATCTCGAGAAGATATTCTGCTTTATAAACTTGAGGACAACCTGATTATCATTAGTTCTTGTGGCAATGGCTTCTACCCATTTGGAAACGTAATCCACTGCCACTAAGATGAAATGAAAACCATTTGAAGGAGGAAAGGGGCCCATAAAATCAATACCCCACACATCAAATAGTTCTACAATAAGGATGGGCTATAAAGGCATTGAATTTTGTTTGGACAGCCCTCCTAATTTCTGACATCTTTCACAGGTCTTGCAGTGTGTATTGGCATCTCTGAAAAGAGAAGGCCAATATAACCCACACTGCAACACTTTGTCAGCTATTTTTCTCCCACTAAAGTGACCCCCATAGGCATTTTTATGGCACATGGCCAGAATACTGGGGACATCACTTTCGGGAACACATTTCCGAATGATTTGGTCTGCACAATACTTGTACAAGCAAGGTTCTTCCCAGAAAAAGAATTTGACCTGTGAGAAAAATAGTTCTTTGTCCATTTTTGTCCAATGGGTAGGAATCTTGCCTATAACTAGATAATTGACAATATGTGCATACCAAGGAACTAAAGACTGGATGGCAAACAGTTGCTTATCCGGGAAGACATCATTTGTAGCAAGGTCATCAATACCTTTCTCCAACATAATTCTGGACAAGTGGTTAGCCACCACATTTTCTACACCCTTTTTGTCCTTGATTTCGATGTCAAACTCCTATAACAGGAGTATCCCTCGAATCAACCTGGGCTTTGCATCCTTCTTTGACAGTAGGTACTTTAATGTTGAGTGGTCAGTGAAGATGACAGTTTTAGACCCAAGTAGGTAAGGTCTAAACTTGTCCACAGTAAAAACCACTGTCAGAAGCTCTTTCTCAGTTGTTGTGTAGTTCAGCTGAGCTTCAGCAAGTGATTTGCTGAGATATGCAATGACCACTGACTTATCTTTCTCAAGACAACACCTATTGCCAAGTCAGATGCATCACACATCAACTCAAAGGGCAAGGTATAGTCAGGCGTTTGGGGTACAGGGGCAGAGGTGAGGCAAATTTTCAAAGTTTCAAAAGCCTCCAGACATTCAGCAGAAAAGTCAAAGGGCATATCCTGGCAGAGCAGGTGGCACAATGGTTTAGCAATTTTGCTGAAGTCTTTGATAAACCTCTTGTAGAATCCAGCATGTCCAAGGAAAGATCTGATTTGCTTGACTGTTCTTGGAGGGGGCAAATTTTTAATGAGGTCAACTTTGGCCTTGTCTAACTCAATTCCATCTTTAGAGACTACATGGCCCAACACAATTCCTTGTGTTGCCATGAAGTGACTCTTTTCCCAACTTAAGACCAAATTGGTCTCCTCACATCTTTGTAAGATCTGATGGAGGTGTTGCAGACATTCGTCAAAGCTATCCCCATAAACCAAAAAATCATCCATAAAAATTTCTAAGAATTTGTCAATCATATCAGAAAAAATGGCATACATACACCTCTGAAAGGTGGCTGGGGCATTACACAGTCCAAAAGGCATCCTTCTGTAAGCAAAGGTGCCAAAAGGACAAGTAAAAGTAGTTTTCTCTTGATCAAGAGGGTGCAGAGGGATCTGGTTGTACCCTGAGTATCCATCAAGAAAACAGTAAAAACCTTCCCAGCCAACTTATCCAAAATTTGATCAATAAAGGGGAGAGAGAAGTGGTCTTTTCTGGTCTTGGAGTTGAGTTTTCGATAATCGATGTAAACTCTCCAGCCAGTGGTCTCCCTGGCCGGTCTCAACTCTCCAGACTCGGTTGTGATCACTATTATGCCAGATTTCTTGGGCACCACTTGGATAGGTGCCACCCATTCAGAATCAGAAATGGGGTAAATTACCCCAGCATCCAGTAATTTAATGATTTCTTTCAGGACCACTTCCTGCATATGAGGATTCAGTTTCCTCTGCATTTCCCTGGAGGGTGTTGAGCCCTCCTCTAGATGAATCCTATGCATACAAATTGATGCATCAATCTCTCCTAGATCAGTAATGGTCCAACCAATTGCTTTCTTGTGCTTCCTCAAAACCATTAGCAATTCCTCCTCTTGCTCACTGGTAGGAGAAGAGGAGATAATTACAGGAAGTTTTTTGTCTTTCTCAAGGAAAGCATACTTCAATCTCTCTGGAAGCTTCTTGAGCTCCAGATCAAGGGCTTGTTGGATGGATAGCAGGATTGGTGCATTGTTGGTTGGAGGAAGGGGCATCAATGTAGGTTTCCAATTGGAATGCTGCACTAAGCTCACAGAAGACCTCAATGGGGACATGTCTTCTGGCATTAAAGCTAGGCTTCCTTCCTCTACCATGTTCCAAACTTTAGTTAAATTTGTGACAATATTGCCCCACTCCAGCAGAGTGGGCAGTTCTTCTTCAATAACTTCTTCTAGTACATCCACTTCAAAGTAGTCCTCATTGTCCAGCTGAGGGTACTTTGCACTGTTGTACACATTAAGCTCAACTGTCATATGACCAAAAGTGACCTCCATGATCCCAGACCTGCATTGAATACATGCATTGGCAATGGCCAAGAATGGTCTGCCCAGAATAACAGGTATCGGGGATGTACTATTGTTGCAGTCCATGTCCAAAACAAGGAAGTCTGCAGGGTAGAAGAACTTGTCTACCCCCACTAAGACATCCTCAACCACTCCCATGGGTTTTCTCTCAGACCTATCAGCCATCAATAGAATAATGGGGGTGGGCTTCAGCTCCCCCAAACCTAGCTGCTGATATACACTATATGGCAGCAGGTTAACACAGAATTAACCTGCTTAAAGGTCCCTTCCAATTGTGTGGTCTCTAATAATACAGGGAATAGTGGGTATCCCTGGGTCTTTCAACTTCTCAGGCATTGTCATGGTTAATACATAATTAACTATATCAGTTGCAAAGACGTTTTTGGACAAATGGCCTCTGGCCTTCCTTTTCTGAGTACAAAGGTCTTTCAGAAATTTTGCATAGGCTGGGACCTGTCGGATTGCATCAAGCAGGGGTAAATTTATCTTGACCTGCTTAAAGGTCTCCATCATTTCCTCGATTTGTGCATTCCCCTTATCAAAAGGGGGAGGGCCACTCAAAGCTTGAGGAAATGGCAGCTGAGGGACTGCTGGTTATTTTTCCCTGCTGAGGCTCAACTATAGCCTCTTTATTTTTCCCTTGTTGAAGGGTAGCAGGCAGTTCTTGACTCTGTGCTCTAACAAAGTCTCTTTCACTTTCACTCGACAGTTCCTTGGGAATGACCTCTCCTTGTTCCTTTCCCACCTAGTTGTCTACCAGCCTGCCAGATCTTAGGGCTGTGATGGCATTAGCCCCCTCAATATTTGAGGAGCCTTCTCCAATCGAATATTGGCCCTTAAGGTTGGCTACTGGCTAGCTTGGCAACCTACCCTCCTCTCTTTTAGCCAAGGCATTGGCTATTTGGCCCAGCTATTCTTCTATTTTCTTAATGCGTTGACTGTGAGAAGTCATAGTCTGATTCAAAGGTCCAAGGCTTTGCAATTGGGCCAAAACTTGGTCCTCGAAAGAAGCACTTCGGGGTTGAGGTGGGGGAACTACCAATTGATTTTGTTGCTGGGGTTGTTGTTGCTGCTGAAAATTCAACCTTGGGGCATATCCCTAATTAAACTGTTGTTGTGGCCTTTGGGGTAAGGCCAACATCTGTTGTGGCTGCATATAATTGTCTTGCCTCCACCTCAAATTTGGGTGGTCTCTCCATTGGTAACCAGCATTTTAGTGCTGATATCCATATGGTTGTTTATTGTAGCCACCAGATTGTTGCTGTCCAAGAGATTGGGCAGCAGCAGCCTGTTTCATCACATACTCAGGGTATTGCGTTGCAGATGGGCACTCTTCCATTGTGTGTTGTGGGAATTGGCATATCAGACATGCCTCCATCACTTGTGCAGCCATTCTAGACTGCACCAGTCAGGGATCTTGTGGTGGGGACATTGTTTGAGCATCTCTTTAAATCTTTCCCAGGCTTGGTTAATATCTTCAGTTGGGGATTGGGCAAAAGCATGTATGCCTTTCCTCAACTGGCTGGTTTTGGTCTCTGGGAAAAATTTAGATAGAAATCTTGTCTGGAGGTCTTTCCAAGAAATGATGCTGTTGTTTGGGAGAGTAGATAACCAGGTCATGGCCCTGTCCTTTAGGGAAAAAGGAAAGAGCCTTAACCTAGTGGCTTCTGGTCCCAAACCAGCAATGGAGAATGTCGTGCACAGGGCCAAGAACTGGTCAATGTGCTTGTAAGGGTCTTCCTTGCTAAGCCCATGGAAAGAAGGAAGCATTTGGATGATGGAAGTTTTGATCTCGTAGTTTCCCTGAACATCTGGGAATTGAATGCTGAATGAAGAATTATAATCATCTGGAGCATTCAATTCCTTCAATGTTCTGGGTTGCTCTTCACTCATAACTGCTGTCTCAATTTCAATAGGGGGCTCGACTGTGATGTGTCTGTGCCTTCTCGGTCTTCTACCCCTTTCTATCCCAGGGTTAGCAGGCTCTAATGTAGGACTGAGGGATCTCCTTCCTAACATGCACACACACCAACAGCAGGGAAGACTATTCGCAGGGACATTGCACTTAATAAAATTTACAACTATCCTAATCAACTGCTATGGAATCTTCAAAGGAGAAATAAACTGAGGTTTTGAAGGTTAGAGAAGTGCAAACAGAGGTAGCTAGACTCCCAAGGCACTTCTACTCTCCTCCGCTACGGTCCAGATCTGCAAGAAAAATTTCAAATGTAAATTAGCAGTATCAATTATTCACAAGTACAGCTACCAAAGAATAAAGAATACAAAAATCTAGAGTCTACTATTAGATCAAGTATCCTCAACAACGGCGCCAAAAACATGTTGACATATTTTAAGTGCTTGCTACTGACTTTATTGGAGACAATGATAAGAATGGGGTGAATGAAAATGAATGAAAGGTGGAGTGAAAACTACAGAGCAGCAAGCCTAAAATATATAGTCCTGCAAGATACAGGGCTTGTTGTAGCAAGTTTTGATAAGTAAGAGTTTGTCCCACAGGGAAGGTTGATCTGAAGCTCCAAGGGAGCTATCTTTAGTAGGATCTCCAGATCTGGCAATCCTAAATGGAAGGGGATTTACGGTCACTATAATCTAAATCCTAAGGTAACTTAATGTCTAAACTACAGAAAGGGTTAAGAAAGAGGGTGGAGTGTGAGAAAATATATATAAAAGGGTGAGAAGTATGTTATTAGTACAGATCTGATGGGTCTTATAACTCAGACTCATATCTGCTGCTATAGAAGTCCTGTCCAATGGCTATATTATCACCAAAGAGGAGAAAAGATCTAACTAACCATCCCTGTGCCATGATCCAATCCCTTATGGCTATAACCTGTCCACTTAAATGGTCACAGACCATCCAATAGGGGAACCACAATCTAGAGATGGGTCAGAACAAGATTATCATTGTAGGCACTACTTCATCCAGGCTATAAGCTCAAGAATCCATAGGAACATCAACCTCTAAAGTTTTGTGTGTGGGGCTAGGCCTACAAACTGCACGAGCCTGGACACATAGGACCAGCAAGAGTTTGAGTACTAGCTTTTAAGCTTGGATGTTCACTATTTTAGAAAGACAGCAGTGATCCAGTCACAAGCCTACAATCTCTACAGCTAAATCAGATTTGCAATTTGATGGTGGGTCTATACAAATATAGGAGAGTTTGTCTCTGCACAATCTCTCACAGGCTACAAGCACAAGTGAAGAGAAGAAGAATCTTAGTTATGTGAATTGGCCTCACCCTAGGAAATCTGTCCACTTGAATGGTCACAGACTATCCACAGAGGCTATCCTCCTCACAGAGGTCTAAGACAGAACAAGAACATTGCTGCCGCCACCATGTTCACAAGGCTACCAGTGCAAGCTCCCATGGGAATTCAGATTTAGTGAATCCTGTGGTGGGGGAAGGCCTGCAATGTGCCTAACCTGGACACACAGGTCACTTGGATCTAAATAAAATCTTAACAGCAATCCTCCATTGCTTACAATACAACTTAGCAATGGAGGATCTCAAGGCAGCAGCCTTGTATAAAATAACTCATAATAAAAACACCATCCCATATATGCAATAGATCCTATTAAAAAAACTCCATTAAAACCTATACCAAATAATCATACAAAAGGTATAGCCAGCAAGTGCTGGACTATGGAGAGAAGGAAAAAGGAAAAAGAAAACTCCTAAACCCTAACCTTAGCCTACTGTAATTTATGCAGTCGATTTCAAGAAGGAGCACAGTAGTCCAGGACAAAAGTTGAAAAAAAGTCCTTTAAACCTAAGCTAGGCTTAGGCTTATATAGCAGTCGGTTCTCTCTGAATTAGGGTTAGGAAAACCCTAATTTCATCAATGCAATTGCGGCCCATTCTTGTCCCTTAGATGCCTCGGGGCGTGTGCAGGAAGATTGGAGCATTGGAGTGCATGCCCTAATCACTGGAGATTCCCAGATTTCCCTTGCAGAAGTGGGGAGCAATTTAGAACCCGATCCTCGCTGGGTAGAAAAGGTTTGCAGGTCTTACCGCGTGGTAGAATTAGTGTCGCAGGGTTGCTTTGACTTGAAGCTCTTGCAGTCGCGAGGTTAGTACTTGGGTCATCCCGGGGATGGTTTGGTTGTCGCAGGATTGGTCTTTCCATTTGAATGGCACGGGAATTGAGTGCGTAGTTCGATCCCCAATGAATCCTGCGGCGATCCTTGCGAAGAGAACAATGTACATAGGCTTTTGAATCGCGCAAGTAGTTCTTTGAAAGTATGTGTCCCGCGACCACTGCGCGACAATCGTGTGCTGGAATGCCTAGAGCTCCCTCCATTCAGTGAATCGCGCGAAGGTTGAAGACTCATCTCTTGAGCTGTGCGAGACTACGCGAGTACTTCACGAGCGCTTAAGACTGAGCCTCGTGAGAACCGCACAGAGTATACTTTTTACTCCCTGCTGACATCCATCTGCATGCGAACGGCGCGAGGACTGCGCGACCAGTTGTTGTGCTCCCTTCAGAAGCCCGCGACAACTGTGCGACGCATTTTCTGGTTCAATTGAGCCCTGCGACATCTACGTGAGGCATTCTTCTAAATTTATTTCTGCTTTGCTGTGACTCTGCTGCAGCCAATTCTCTGTCTGAGTTCTACCTTCACATTTCTTAGGGGCTTCTGGGTCACCAGTAGGCTTCTTGGCATGGTTAGGGGTTTATTTGCAGCTGCTGCTTATTACCTACAGAATAGACTTAAAACACATTTATTAAATGATTAAGGGTTTAACAGAGATTAAGTTAAGGGGTGAAAAGTGATACTTTTTAGGTCTTAACAGCTTACGGGTCAAGGCAGTTGAAAGAACATGAAAAGAACTACCCGACACATGACCTGGAACTGGCAGCGGTCATATTTGCGCTGAAGATTTGGCGACATTACTTGTACGGTGAGACCTTTGAGATTTTCACCGACCACAAGAGCCTCAGATATTTATTTACACAGAAATAATTAAATATGAGGCAGCGCAGATGGATGGAGTTCCTCAAGGACTATGATTGTTCCATACAGTACCATCCAGGCAAGGCTAATGTAGTAGCAGATGCCTTGAGCCGGAAGGGTTCAGCTCAGTTGGCTAGTTTAATTTTGGGTATGCACAGATGGATGTTTTTTGAAGATCTGGCACTGTATGAAGCAAATATTGAGTCACAAGCTACAGGAGCCTTTTTGGCTAACGTATCAGTGAGACCAGTGATATTTGAGCATATCCACGAGCTACAGATGAAAGACCCGGCGCTAACCAAGATTCGTCAAGATGTGATTGAAGGCATCAAACCGGAGTTCTCAGTGAAAGAAGATGGTTCCTTATTGTTCAAGGGCTGTCTCTGTATTCTGGACAATGCCGATCTATGGCAAACTATCCTTGATGAATCTCACAAGTCAAACTATGCGATCCACCCTGGTAACACGAAAATGTATCAAGATTTGAAAAAGAATTATTGGTGGAGAGGTTTGAAGCAAGACGTGGCTAAGTACGTGTCATGATATTTGACATGTCAACAGGTGAAGGTCGATCATAGACATCCTGCGGGATTATTACAACCTCTACCTATACCGGAGTGGAAGTGGGAATCGATCTCGATAGACATTATCGTTGGACTACCGCATACTGCAAAGAGATACAATGCCATTTGGGTAGTCGTAGACCGATTGACCAAGTCAGCACACTTCTTACCTTACAACACAATGTACACGGCGGGAAGACTTGCAGAATTGTATATGAAAGAGATCGTGTGCCTACACGGGATTCCAAGCAATATCATTTTTTACCGTGATCCATTGTACACATCGAAGTTTTGGAAGAAATTTCAAGAGGGAATGGGAACGCGATTGGATTTCAATTTAGCTTTCCATCTACAAACTGATGGGCAAACAGAGCGGGTAAATCAGATCATCGAGGACATGCTTAGGGCATGTATGTTAGAGTTGCAAGGATCATGGGATCAACACCTACCATTGATTGAGTTTGCATACAACAACAGTTTCCAAGCGAGCATTGGAATGGCACCGTATGAAGCTCTTTATGGGAGGCGATGTAAATTGCCCATCAATTGGGAGGAAATCGGTGAGAAGTTTGTTTTGGGACCCGAGATGCTTGAAGATAATGCCACCTATGTTCGGATGATAAGGGCAAAACTCAAAGCGGCTCAGAGCAAGCAAAGAAGCTATGCCAATATCAAGCGAACTAGTGTAGACTATAAGGTGGGTGAACACATATTTGTAAAGGTGTCACCTATGAAGGGCGTGATGAGGTTCGGAAAGAGAGGGAAGTTAAGTCCCCGCTATCTTAGATCATTCAAGGTTTTAGGTCAAGTAGGGGAAGTTGCTTACCGCATTGGATTACCATTGCTATTCGATCGGGTGCACAATGTGTTTCATGTATCTATGCTCAAAAAGTATATTAATGGCCCTGATCATGTTTTGGGCAGTCAACCTTTGGAAATGCATGAAGACATGAGCATGATAGAAGAACCGGTGGAAATATTAGATCGAAAGGAACAAGTATTGCGCACCAAAGTCATCCCCTTAGTACTTGTTCGATGGAAAAATCACTCGGTCGAAGAAGCTACGTGGGAAAGAGAAGCCGTTGTGAGAGAGCAATACCCGAACTTGGTTGCGGCAAGTTGAAGGCTTAATTGTATCATCGCAAGCATGCTGTAAATTTAAATGACTTATGTAATCAAATGTTGAGCACTTTGGCCAACCTATTCAATGGAAAGCTTGTGAACCAAAACCTTGCTGTGATGTGATGAAGAATGCATGGCTACGATTCATTAGGCCACGTAATGCCTAGTGAAGACATGCTTCACAAAGCCAATGACTAACTGGTCAAGTACTACCAAGAAATGAAGGAAAATAAAGTATAAAATTTTTTGGAAAAATCTGTCAAAATTGATTAATTGATTTTGGAAATTGATCAATCGATTTTTGGTCGATTAAACGGCTGGCACATGCCAGTGAGATGACAAACTTGGAAAATCAATAATAGCAAAATTCGATTAATCAAGTTGAATTTGATTAATCGATTTTGAAAATCGATTAATTGATTTGTAAAATCGATTAATCGATTTTGTGAGGCTGAGTGTAGGTTATGAAAATCGACTAATCGATTTTGAAATCGATCAATCGATTTTTGTCTATATATACAGATCTGGGATTTTTTGACCCCCATTCAAAAATCAGCTTTGTTTTTTTGTTTGGGCGCCATTTCTTCTTCTTCCTCGAGCTACCTAATCGGCTAAGGTTTTTACATTTTTGGATTTTTTTCGGATCGAAACCCAAACCTTTTGGATCGAAGGTGCATGGTAAAACCTAAGTCTTCAATTTCTTTGAAATTTACATCGTCACAGCCCTAGTTTCTATGGTTTTGATCAAAATGCCTCCTAGAACCCGTTTGACCACGAAGCAAGCGGCTTCCAAGCTACCGATTCGGCGTAAGAACGCCGCACCGCCATCGCCATCACCACCACCTCCATCATCACCATCTTCTTCATCAGATCCAGGATCTAATTCGACGAGAGCGTCTTCACGCGAGTCGTCACCGATGCCCCAACCACCAAACGTTGATGTACCCAAACCACTACCCAAAACTTTGCCCCAACCAAATGAGTGGTGGGCGGCAAAGAATTTTGACGACGAGTATATTATCAATGATGCCTCGTTTACCGATCCCGACGTCGAGGGCGAGACCAAATGGGTTCGAAACTACCTCATGAATGCGGGCCTCGGTAACCTCTTGAAGCCGCTACATGAGTACTATTACCCTAGATTCGTTCGGCTATTTTACCAAAATTTAAAATAGGGCTACATCGATGACACCGTCAAGACTGAGATTGGTGGTCATCAATACTTTTTTACCCGACGATACATCCACCAATCCCTAGAATGCTACCTAGATCATGTACCAGAGACCACACTTGTTCCCCCATTTGATAAAGAAATCCTGATTGAGGTGATTCGGACTGAGATGACCAAAGGGCTCGGCGGATCCGGATCGTCGATAAGGAGGGTAGACTTGCCTCCCTACATGTGGATGTTGGATTCCATTATTAAGTGTAATTTATACCCCTTGCGTCACAACACTGAGAGGGTCGAGTTGGTCAAACAAGCCCTTTATGCGGCATACTGCGGGTGTTGGTTCAACGCGACCAAACTCATCCTAGAGGGTATGATATACATCAAGGGAAAGATGATGAAAGGGCCTTTAAGACCCAAGGAAAGGATGCCGTATGCTCGACTAATATCGAGCATGTTACAATGCTACTCTGACGCACTCGTCAACAGTACGCCATTTCATCGACTAGTCAACAGTACGCCATTTCATCGATTGAGAGGAAGGCTACTGTTGACGAGTGAAAAATACCATTTTTCACCCTTGAACTTGAGTCTTGATAGACCTTTGAGAGAACTAAATAAGTGTTTTAAGTGCTTATGTTGTAGCTAACAATAAAGACAGGCTTAACCATAAAAGCAGCTTAAAAGTGCCAATAAGATGACAATCCATGTCAATCCAAAGGAAGAAAGTGAAGAAACAACCTCATCAGTTGTTGAAAGGTCTGAATAGAAGAAGCAAAGACCTGGAAGAGAAGTATGGAACAATTGAGCGAAAAATGCACTCTGAGGCCTTTTAGAAGAACATACTTTCCGAAAGAACACGAAACTTCTGCGAAAAGGAATAAAACTCGCGTAGCATTGAAGAGCATCTGAACTGTTCAAGAGAGGATTGAACTTTCTTGAAAGAAGAAACCACAATTTGAACAGAACCAGAACATTGCTAAAAGAGCTTCAGGAGTCACAACACTTTGCGAAAAGGCCCCTAAGCTGTGCGAAGAGGCATTCTGGAGATTCACAGCTTTAACAAGGGCAATTTAGTAATCTGTTGCACGCGTCCCAATGCATTTTAAAACCTAGGGACATTCCAGAGGGTTCTAAGCATGAAGCGAAGGAATATTCCACCCCACGTGAGCACCTAGAGAGGGAATAACTTGGCGAGAACTTCTAGAAACTCTAACAAACTTTCAAAATGCATAACAGAATTGATGCCTTTTTCACCTGATTGGCTGAACCAGATCGAGGAATTCTGATTGGCTAGAACAGATCTGGATCCCCGTGCTCGACTACCATTGGTCAATACAGATCTGAGAACCTCTGATTGGTTGATACACATCGAAATTTGGACACTGGGAAAGCTATAAATAGACAAAGCATTTGCCCAATTGGGGCATCCAGTTTTGAGTTTCATTTCTAATCCCCATTTCGGCCAGACTGACATGCGTAATCCTTATAATAGCCTACTTTGTACTTGCATTTGAGAGTCATGAGATCTGCGTAACTCAAAGGAGAGTTTGCATCAAGGCGCAAATCCGAGAGTCATAAGCCGTGCTACGTAAATTGTAAAGATGAATTTTAAAAGGTTCTAAACTATGCATTCTCCATTGGACTCATGTCAAGGGTTCCCTCGATCTCCTCGATACATTAGACTCCTTTAGATTCATTGTTTTGCATGCAATTTCCTTGATTCATTAATCCTGTGAGAATTAGTGTTTGTAACCTAGTCTCTTCTGACATTTGTAGTGATGTTTCTTGTTACGAATTGAGGATTTGGATTAAAGACTATTGGATGGTTTTGCGCCATTAAAGTGGACAGACCATAGCCATAAGTGTAAGCCTAATCCTTGAATTAGATTTATCTCTCTTACATACGTGCTTGTAGCGGATGAAGATTGGATCACCTCTGTTGAGCTGCAGTTATTCTCATTAGATTTCAAAGACCAAATCAGATTTAGATATTACTTCTCCATCTTTGTTTCAATCATTCCCCCAACTTGGATCTGGATCATTTAGTTTAAATTTTTCTTTGTTTTTAGTTAGTTAAACGTGACAAATTCAAACCTCTCATCTTATCAGTTTTCTAGATAGGATAAGAAGCCAGATCTGGTAGCTCAGATCTGGAGGTTTATCTTACATTTTAGACAATTTCTCTGTGGACGATCTTTCACTCACTTACTTTTAAAACTTGCTACAATTGGCCCTGATCTTGCAGGCTAATTCTCTTCTAACTGTGCTGATATTTCTTTATTTTTTTTATATAGTCTAGAGCCACTGTAATTTAGCAGCTATAAATCTGTTTATAAAACACACATAAATCAAGCACACTAAGAAGCAACAACAGCTACGGACCACGTGAAGCATTACTCCATCGCGTCGTGGGGCCATAGTTATAGGCTGTTGAAGAGGGCCCTACTCGTAGAGGGGCCAGCTCCACCATCACCCCCACCACCACAGCATGATCCACCAGCTGAGGGTGCACCGTCTCATGGCTCAGTTCTACCTGAGCAACAACCTTTGGTGCCACCTCATGCGCCGTCACCTCATGCGGTACATCTATCCTCATGACTACCAACGACGTCTCGCGAAGGAGCAGACATGGACTGCGGGTACATCCGCCTTCCACTCGGGTACCACTGATGCCGGCACATCTAGTTTGGGTCCTCAGCAGCCAAGCGAGGCAGGTGAGCCAATAGCGGACCAGCCTGGGGAGGGGACCGCGTGACCTCTCGATCATGACATTCCTTTTTGGTTCAAATTACTTTTTGGAGTTTTCTTGTAATTATTTTTGGAGTTGTAATTATTTTGAAACTATCTTGGCATGGATGCCATTATGTAAATCCAAGTTCCAAATTCTTAATGTTTTTTTTTCGTTATGCTTCTTTTAAATGTATACATTGTGTTGAATACGTTAGTGTAACTTGTGACTACGTGTGTCTGTGTGTGGGGAAGGAACCCCAGCGACACACTCTTGAGTTTATTTTCGAGGACAAAAATTTCCAAGGTCGGGAGAATGTAACATCCCCAAAAAAAATTTGAGTGTTAAACAGTGTCCTCAAGATACATGCCCGATCGGTCATAGGTTGACCGAATGAAAGTCAACTCAATAACTATGATTTATGACTTATGTGGATGTCACAAGTGAGTGTGCAAGAGTGTGTGGTTTTAGCTTAGTGGGTGACAATATACACCTACCCTGGGTGTATATGCCTAACACCGAAGCAAGAGGATATATAAGAATTTAATAACCTAAATAGGAGTTATTTCTCTTGTTTTGGTTGGTAAGAGGAGTCAAGAAGAGAGAGAGAGAGAGAGAGAGAGAGTGGAGAAGGAGGAAATGCCAAGGAGGTTATTGCACACTGCAAATTAAAGATGAGTTTGGACATTGCATGCCAGATTCAACGCGTTTGGAACCATTGAAGCAAAAGCTTGGAGCCCTAGCCTTCATGCCAAACCATTAGAATCAACTAAGGGTTGATCTATAGGTGAGTATGTTGAGATTATTTTGAACATGTTGTTAGGTAATTAAATGAGGTTAAATTAACGAAATAAAGAATGGAAATGAAGAGAAATGAGAAGGAAGAGATTTGGAAGAATGCCTGAGAAAGGGTTGTGTTCTGACCAAATCGATTAGTTGATTTTGGTTCAGAAGTAAGCTGGGCTGAATTGCCCGAAACCGATTGATCAATTTAAAATCGATCAATCAATTCTGAAATTTCGATTAATTGATTTTAAAATCGATTAATCATCTGAGCACTTCCAGTGGCTGGAAAATGGAGATTGGGAAAAATCGATTAATCGATTTTAGAATCGATTAATCGAGTTTGGATTTTTGAATCGATTTGGAATTGATCAATCGAAGTGTGGATTTTCGACTAATCGATTACTAGATTTTGGATTTTCGATTAATCGATTTGGGATCGATTAATCAATTTTAGAATTTCGATTAATCGATTTTGGGAATCGATTAATCGATTTTGTCAGTTCATGTTGACTTTTGTATTAGATTTTGAGGGTTCTTGGAAGGTCTTATACCTTCTTTGATGCATCCATATTGATGCCTTGCTTGTGTTATGATGTACCATAGGTGGTACGAGCAAAGAATGAGAATGTGGAGTTGCGTGGACTTTGACGCATAGTGATTCCAACGCGTGAGGTAGGGAACACCTTGAACATGTACTTTAAATTTCAAAAGCATGTATGTAAGTGATTCAAATGAATATATATGCATAAGAACTATGATTTCTAAGAGTTTGTGTGTGTGTGTGAATACTAAATGAACTCTTAAGGTCCTCAGGGGACGTGAAAATGTGATAATGTGCATCTAAGTGATGCATTGAGCCAGTGGCATCCCAGGGATGCATATGAAATCTATCAGTGAAGAAAAAGAAAAGTTGATAAGACCTAATATACTAGAATTAGCACGAACACACGGTGAATAACTATATGTACTGCACATGATATTTTTATTATTTAAGGTTTAAATAGAATACCCCACCGACGTGGCGGGATACCCACGACTAACTCGGCAGGATATCCCTGACCGGTATGGCAGCCAATCCGTACACCAATTTGACATCCCAGGGATGTGAGTATGAGATCAGAAACCCCGTCGCCTATGAGAGAGGAACTTGGGTAGTATTCAAGTAAGAAACAAGTATGACAAGTGTCTATTTGGACAACGATGGTGGGAATTCCGTCGGGGCTCGATGCTATATTGCTTGGGGATTATTTAAGTTAAGATCTAAGTGATTAGGCCGAATCAGTGTACAATACCAGTAAGTTGAGAATGAACAAACACAAGTAAAGTAACAGTTGCATTTATTACATCATTTCAGTTGTTTAAAATGTTTTACCATGATTTTAAATTGTTTTAGAATATATGTGAGAGCTTAACTTATATGTTCACTTGTTGTTTCCCTATTGAGCTAGGATGTAGCTCACCCTTTAGACTATATGTCGCAGGTCTATTGCTAGCGGCCGCTGAGGCTTCGGGAGACGTTAATCCAGGAGATTCGGGTTACATGCCCAGGGAAGAGTTGGAGCCTCCTCCTGAGGACTTCTTTTAGAGGATCCCTGCGTACTTTGAGGGAGATTTTGAGAGTATACTGTATGGCTTGGTATGTCAAGCCTTTTTATTTTGAGGAATGTAATTAAATGCTATAATAATTTTGGGCGAACCATCTGGGGTGATCTGATTATCACCGATGGTTCGGGTCGGTTCTTCTGTTCATGCGTTAGCATGGAAGTAGAACTGTCTTTTGAGCTTTTACTTTAGATTAATATATTTTGATGTTACGTCATTCAGTTTATCAGTTTTATTTTGAGTAGTTATTGCTTGGTCATACCATTGTTTTGTATAGACTTCGGGGGCACGGCCAAGAGGGCCGTGCTGATGACACGAGTTTCGGGGTGCTAAAATTTGGGCTGTCATAGAAGGGATCATCTCCTTTTTTTTATTTTCTACAGGCTTAAAACCTGTATGGGTAGCGGTATCCCTATAAAGTATACTCCATGCATCTGGGTATCCGTATGATGATCATTTGTCCCCGTGAATTATACCTGAGCGGGTCCCTGTGAATTATTGCTTATTGCCCCCGATGGGTGCATGATTATGCATAGTTAATTGATGTTGATGATCATTGTCAGCAGAGACCAGGATTGGATGTCCCTTCATGGGGATACCCTAATATTTGGTTGGATCTGTTCAAGGTAATCAAAGTTGGATGCTCTAGGCCATGTTAATCTAAGGCATGCTTTCGAAAATGGCACACACTCCAAAAAAGCGTCGTGACATCTATTCACTTCGCTCAAGCAGTCATGTTAAATAAACTTTGGGATTGATGGGTTCACCCAAAGACCACGAACCCTGCTTTCAGCAGGGGCACCCACGAATAGTCCGATGGGGCCATCAAATGCCTCGTAGGATTGGACGCAAACTGTGGAGCCTTACGCATCTTTACTTTACGCCTATCATTGAATGTGGGTCGATCACCCCTCTTACTTACGAAGCTGTTGTATTCAGAATGAATCTCGAACATCAATCACCTTCAAATCATCTCGAGAAGCAGACATTTTTCCCGACTAACGGGCTTTCGTAACTCGAGAAGCGAACATGTTTCTCAGCTATTAGGCTTTTGTGACTCATTCCACCTCGGTTATGCCCAGTAATATTGCTAGGCACTTGGGAACTGATTACCTCGAGAAATGAATGTTTAGCCTAGCATTCCAGGGCTTTCGTTTTCTCACCATGTTACTCACCCGATGTTTGAAGTTCATTCTGAATGCAGTGAACCTGTCAGTAATGCCTTGAGCCTCTTAGAATGTCTCTTTTCTTTGGCATACGATCATTAGTGATCGGATACCAAAGAGTGGCATCTGTAGACACCCAAATTTAGCCCAAGGCCCGATTGAAACACCTTTCGAGAGAAGCACACTTCTAGGCTTTTGATGGCATGTACCGAACCCTTAGGAACCACCCTAGAACCCTTAGGAATCACCCCAAACCCTTAGAAATCACCCTAGATCCCTTAGGAACCTACCCCAAACCATTAGAAACCAATCTCGACCCTTAGAACCCTTTCCGAACCCTAAACCAAACCTTATCAAGCTATGGATGAGGAGGGGTGCACTGGAACTAGCTATGGCTATCTACTATAAACAAATCTCATACCATTGAAAAGTAGAGGGCGTCAGCTTTCCAACAGTCTAAGAATCGCCCCAATCGGAGTTGTACATCAAAAGATACGACGGTCCGAACTCGGAGGACAAAAGAGTAAAATCAGGTGGGCCCCCCTAGGGATTTGGCGCAACTAATAGTTGCGTCAGGCTATTTCTCTCCAAAAATGGCCTGGCATAACTAATAGTTGTGCCAGTGATAATTTTGCCTGGCGCCAGGCCTAATAGTTGCGCCAGGCCACTTCTCCCAGGATTTAAGCCTAGCGTAACTAATAGTTGCGCCAGTATTAATTGTGGACCACACCTCGAATAGCCAACTTTTAGGCACTGTTTTACTATATATTTTACTGTCTGGCGCAACTATTAGTTATGCCAGGCATATGAACAGTAACTGTTGATTTTTGCCCCAAATTTTGTGATTGAGGTTTGACTTGTTGACCACCTCGACCTTTGGGGTGTATTTTGCTAGTTCTGTTGTACCCATTTGCACCTTATTTGCAACCCTTTAAGTGGCTTAAGGCCTCACCCCATCATCCACCATTGGAGGATCCTTCCACACATCTCAAGGCTCTAAAAACCCTAGGAATCCTTAGATGTGAGATTACCTAATTGTTAAACCCATTTAGCTCTTAAGTAGCCTCCTAACCCACCCTTTTCCTATAAATAGAGCCCCCCACCCCTCTGTTTAAGGGTTGAGAATTTTGGCCTAAGAGAGAAAGAGCTTAAAGTAAGAAGATCTTTGTCCCTTTGGTGCACACTTCTCATACAAAATTCAGAATTTCAAAACCTCCTTTGAGTAATATTTTTCACCTTAGATCCCTTAGCTTAGGTATATGCTACCCATTTACCTTCCCTCTCTACTTCCTAGCTAGCAAGCCTTAGAGGTTAGAAACCCTCTTTCCATCATATAAGCCTTCAAGAGCTCATCAAAGAAAGCCACGCAAGGCTCTTCTGCGGTGCTACAAGGGCACGAGGGCTCCGGCTCTCCCCTTTCTTCTCCTATCTCTTCTTTAGCTCTTCCTATCCTCCTATTTGTGACGTTACGCCGCTGAATTTTTGGTAGGAATAGAGGGGCACAAATAGGATTTAAGGCCCATTTGGGCAAGAGGAAGTCATTTCCTTTTCTTTTACTTTATTTTTGTATTGGCCATTAGTAGAGACCACATTAAGTGGGTTGATCGGGTGCCTAACACCTTTCCGATCGATAACCAAAGCCCCTACCCAAGAGCCTTTGGTGTGGACCGGATTCAGAGTCATATTTTTAGCACTTCGGTGCTCATAAAAATGAACTAGGTTTCCCGGGACACCGAAAGATCCAGGTGGCTCCTCTATATTTTTTTACAAGCGAGCGCATCGCCGCGACAGAACCGTCACGGATCCCACGGTTGCACACCTGCAAAATATAAATCCACTTTTGTTTAGTGGTTTAAACTTGGATCTCTGCTTAAGAAATCTGTCAGAACATTAGTATTTCCTTTTACATGTTCTACTTCGAAAGAATAAAGAGCAATTTGATTATACCACTTTAATCATCTTCCATCTATTATATCTCACTTATTTATTAAGAAATCTCGAACTACTTGATTGTCAGTTCTTACTATGAAGATTTCAGGAGCTAAATATATATGGAATCTTTTAATAGCGAGTTTTATGGCTAATAATTCTTTTTTGAAAATAATATAATTCTATTCATTTGGTTTGAACTTACCAGAAATATAACCACACAATTTTTCTTTGCTTTGTATGTTTTTTGTTAAAGGATTTTTTCTAGCTTTTATTCCAAGGTAGGGACAAGAGATATTTTCTTCCCAATCTTGGGCAGGAATTCCTTTTAATACACATCCCCAATAATTATCCGAAGCATCTATTTCTAGAATTAGTTTATCTCCATTTTATGGAAAATAAACGGTTGGACATTCTTGGATATCTTTTTTGATTTGATTGAGTAGAATCTTATCTTGTTCTCTCCAAGTAAATTCTATATCTTTTTTCAATTTATTTATCAAAGGTTTTTCCTTTTCTGCTAAATTTTTTAAATAATTTCTTCTATAATTTAAAAGTCCTAGTAGACTTTGTAACTATTTTTTATCAGTTAATTCTTTAGAAAATTTTTTAATTTTTATGATAATGTGATCTTGTAATTTTAGACCGTCATGAGTTAAAGTAAGGCCTAAAAATTCTATTGATTCTTTCTCAACTTCTATTTTTGAAGGTGAAAGAATAATTCCATGTGTTCGGAAAACGTTACATATTTGTTGTAAATGTTTTTTATGCTCTTCTTTTGTTTTAGAGAAGATTAATATGTCATCTATGGAGACAACACAAAATTCTTTAAATGGTGGAAAATAGAATCCATCCATCGTTGATATATTTGTGGAGCAACATTTAAACCAAATGACATTACATTCCATTGATAATGTCCACAAGGTGTACTAAAAGCAGTTAAAGGTTTTGATTTTTCATCTAACTTTAATTGCCAAGATCCTGATTTACAGTCGAATTTACTGAAAATCTTTGATCCTTTGATTTGATTAATCAAAACATCTTTTCTTGAAAAAAAAAATAGCCATCAAATTCTAAATTTTCATTTAATCTTCTATAATTTAAAACCATTCTAGGTTTTCCTCGTTTAATTTCCGCATGATTCCTTATTAAGAAAGCAGGACTAGAATGAGGACATTTAGTTGTTTCAATGAGTTTTTTCTCTAACAACTCTTTTATTTGAATTTTAAATTCATCCATGTCTAATTTTCTATATACCATAGGTTTTAATCTAATTATGACATTAGGGTCTTTTAATGACAATTTACAATATCGAGAACTTTTATGCCATAAGTTTAGTGGATTGTCACTAAAATTTTCTTTTAGAATTGAAAAAAGCCAATGAATTTGGGTAAGTGAATTTCAATTAAGTTTTGAATAACATCACCACGCTTGTTGGGGGCAAAGTCTTTGTGACATTTAGAAGCATGAGCTTGAAGAAGAGGAATATGGATTATTTCTTCCTTAAGAGACAGACCAATCGAACCAATGTTTAAGGTGATTGGTAAATAAGTTGTTAAGATTTTTTATCATTAAGTCATATTGAAACATTTTTTTCCTTAAGTTCAATAATAGTTTCTCTTCCTTCAATTCCTTTTACTTAATTGGATGTTTAATGTTCACCCATTTTTCAGATGGTAAAGCAGTGTATCTACAAGCATTGATTGTAGCGCCTGTATCCATTAAAAGACATAGATTATATGGTTTATAATTTTGAAACATAAAGTTTCCTAGTACATAAGTATATCTTCTTTTTCCATAACTTGGAGAAAAGAGTATTTCAGCATTTTTTGACTAAAAATGATAAATTTAAATTTTTTTTATTTCATTAGATAATTGTTGTATCCCTGAAAGAATAGGAACTTGAACATTTTTTAATGCAATATGTTTTATCTCATTAGATGCGATGATGTAGATGGTCTTGATTCAATACTATTTTTTTAATATTGAAAATTCATCTTTGCCTAAGTTGAAAGATGCAGAACGATAATCTCTGAAATATAAATTATTTTCAGATGCCTGTATTTCCATAATCTGGGGTTGAGATTTTAGTTTTTGTTCTAATAAATCTTCAAATAACCACTGTTTAGGTATTTGTAAATTTGTCCAATTTATTAATCGGGGTTGTATTTCTAACTCATATGGTCTAGGTTCATAAGTTTCTATTAAATTTTTATCTGAATTATAAATTTTTGTTACTGGTTTGGACGTTAATTCATGTTCAGTAAGCCATTCGATGGCTAAATTGTGATATTCTTATTTCAATTCTATTCCTTTTATTTGGATTTTAATTTTTATCGTATCTTCAATATTTGGGTCTTCAAGAGAAATGAAATAGTTTGGTTTTAGTTTAAACCAAACAAGTCCATGTACAAGATTTGATTGAATTCCTCCAATCAAAGATTGTAATGAATTTAATAGTCTTTTATCCAAAACAACAGCATGGATAGGGGTGTCTATACCTTGTCTAACTAGACCAGTAATACATACTTGTAATACTCCTATATGGATATATTTTATTTTTGGATTTTCTTTTTTCCAGCTTAATATTTTCTTTTTATCAAACAAAGTTATTTCTGCTATTAAATTGTACTTTTTGCAGTTGTGTTTCCTAAAAATATCTTATCAATAGCAAAAATTTTATATATATCTTCTTTATTTTTTTGATTTCTTTTTATTTTTAATTCTCGAAATTGCTCTTCAGAGAAAGGTATTTCTTTTTCAATTACATCTTTTAATATAATTATTTGATGTTCTTCGTTAGAAGTTTCAACCATATTAAGCATAAAAATTACATCATCTGTATCAGAATCGTCGATTTCTTATTCTAATTCATAAATAATACTATTATCATCACTTGATAATTCTTCTCTGAAATAAATATCTAGTTCTCCTCAATGTTTTGAACATTGAGGAGCATAATGTCCTTCATTACAAATAAAGCATCGACATTTCTTTTTCATCGTATTTAGTTTATCTGTTTTATCTGTATATTTTTTCTTCTTAATATATTTTTTATGTTTAAAACATTTTCTCTTTTTATTCCACAGTTTCCATTTGAATTTTTTCTTCTTGAAACCTTTCTTATATCCCTTTTGTTTAGGGATATTGCATCCTATTTTCTATTTTTGTTGGAGAATTTTATCACAACATTTATGACCAAAGTTAGAATTCGTAATTTGATTATTAACTTATTTTTTAGCTTTTATTTCTAAACATCTATCAGTAATTAATTGTAGGACAAAGGATGTTCTTAGTCATAAAGTATCAGGTTTAGATAATTTAATGATGAAATTAGGATAGCCTTTTATCGCTAATCCATCCCATGGAGCGGGTAATTTATTATAAAATTGTTCTAACCATGAAATATTAATTGTGGGTTCCACTTGATAATAATATTTTTTAAATGTATTGTAATATTATTGGAATTGACAAATATTGCATAATTCTAATTTTGATAAGATGTAAATAGCATCTTCTTGTAGGTTTTGTTCACTAGTATAACCACAAATGTGAAAGCCCGATTTTCCCTAACCACAAAATCCTGTGAAATATTTTTTTTTTCTTCCTTACACCCTAAACTCAAGGAAAATTGGACTGTCGGATCACGCTTCACAAGCAGAATACAGAAATACTTGGTATCTCCACATATAAGTGAGGAAATCAAAGCAAATATCATTCCTGTGCGGAAATGAAAATTTAGATATCCTAAACCAAATCTAAAACCTTCTGCTTTATAAGCAACATCTAACACATATAACAAGAGAGCCCATAAGAAAACCACCGGTGATGGCCGACCATCACCCAAACAATGGCCTACATACATGCTTACAATTTAATCCTTTTAACATCGAATTTAGTCATAAGACATACCAAGTAGAAATATCCAAAAGTTCATAAAATCCACCATACAAACCCAAAACACGCTCAATCCATCTAAGAACTCGAGAATTCTGGCCTAGGCACACCGAGCTAATACTCGATAATGGGTGCTAAGACACGGTATCTGGTGATAATCTCTGAAAAGTACCACTTTTCACCCCTTAACATGAGCTTTGATAGACCTATGAGTGGACTAATAAATACTTGTTGAGTATGTCTTGTAGATAGCAGTAAAAGGCAGTCATAGTGCAGAAATCCATCTCTCAATGCAATTCAGACCCAACAATGGCCCACTTAGAGCATGGAGCAATAGCAAAGTAGCTTTGAAGGAGTGAAAATACATTGAAAACAACCTGTCAAGAGGTTACTGGAAGCTGTCGATAGGATCTGAAGGCTGAAAAAAGGAAAAAGTCATGAGGATGGGAGAATTCGATAGGATCCGGAACCTATCACGCAGTCGAAAACAAAAAGGGAGCATCCTATCGAATGGTTGCCTGAGCTTGAACAGAACCTATCGAAAAGTTTGAAAACCTGTCGATAGGAGCTAGAAGAGAACCTATCAAAACTTATTGTGCAGAAATCAACCTATCGAAAGGATCCCCCAATCTATTGAACACACCAGATGAAGGTTGTGGATGTTAGAGCTTTATTTTCAGCACCAACCTATCGGAACCTATCCAAAGGACCCTGAATCTTAGCGAAAGGAACAGAAGGCCTGTTTAGAACCTGTCGAAAGCCTCAAGAACCTAGCGACAACTTGCATGCAAAGCTTCAGCTGCAAATCAGACCATAGAGCCTGTTGACCACTTCAATATCTCAACTTGTCGAAGGGTTCCTTAGACTACAAGCTTCATCCTATCGAAATGCAGAAATATCAACATGTCGAATGTTGCATGAAGACCAATGCTTTGAACCTATCAAATAGCACTCCTCCAGCCCAGCTTTGCAACCTAATGAATGCTTCATGATCTTTGCATGATACAACTTGTCGAGCCGGTCAAGTTTATCCTGTTGAACTGCTACAGTTTTAACCAGCACCTATCAAATGAAAATATCAGTGGCTAACAGGGGGATTTTTTAGAGCTGCAAGAACACATCAGCTGGGCACAAATTTTTGCACATGGGACAGCAGTTCACATGTATTTTCCTTGGCCGAAATGAAGACACCTCAGTTGTGCATAACAGAACTGAGTCCTCTACTCTCTGATTGGCTGCAACTCAAGGCACATGGATCGATGCATATGTATAAATACCCATCTATTTTGCTATTTTTCTTCAGCAAGGAAAGTAGGAACAAAGAAATAGCCTGAGTTCTCCTTAGCTCATTTAGGTTTAGTTTAAAGTTTTATTTTTCCTTTTTTTCTTCCCCCTTCTCTGTCTAATCCAGCCTGTTGGATCAGACCATAGAGCCTGTTGACCACTTCAATATCTCAACTTGTCGAAGGGTTCCTTGGACTACAAGCTTCATCTTATCGAAATGCAGCAATATCAACCTGTCGAATGCTGAATGAAGACCAATGCTTTGAACCTATCGAACAACACTCCTCCAGCCCAGCTTCGCAACCTAACGAATGCTTCATGATCTCTGCATGACACAACCTGTCGAGCCAGCCAAGTTTATCTTGTCGAACTACTACAATTTTAGCCAGCACCTATTGAATGAAAATATCAGTGGCCGACAGGGGCATTTTTGAGAGCTGCAAGAACACATCAGCTGGGCACACATTTCTGCACATGGGACAGCAATCCACATGTGATTTTCCTTGGCCGAAATGAAGACACCTCAGCTGTGTATAACAGAACTGAGTCCTCTGCTCACTGATTGACTACTACTCAAGGCACATGGATCGATGCATATGTATAAATACCCATCTATTTTGCTATTTTTTTTCAACAAGAAAAGTAGGAACAAAGGAATAGCCTGAGTTCTCCTCAGCTCATTTAGGTTTAGTTTTAGGTTTTATTTTTCCCTTTTTTCTTCCCCCTTCTCTCTCTAATCCAACCTGTTGGATTAGATCTAAGTAGTAGCTCAGATCTAGTTTTTTATTATAATTTCGCATGAAGGACTTGTGGATCGATGCACAAACTACAGATCTAAGGACAAGGTCATTGTAAGTAATTTTGATTCAATGAATTATTGATTTTATTTCTTAATTAGATCTATAGATCATCTAGTTTCACTTGGTTCTCGATCGGATTTGTGTAGATGGGACCAGCCCACCCACTTAACTGGTAGATCTCTTGAATACCATTTGATCTTCCTAGATTTGATATCCCTATGGATGCCTGAGCTTGTAGCCTTGCATCCATAGCATTTGTGGTGATTTTGATATTCTAATTGGAACCTTTGATTTGGAGGAAATCCCTATGATGATCTGTGACTATTAAAGTGGATAGATCATACCCTTAAGATCAGTCCAAGCCTTTGGTTTAGAGTGGATTCTTCTACTTTGCACTTGAGCTTGTAGCCAAGTGAAGGACAGCTGGAAATTCACATACCTTGATCTATTTTGCAATAATAACCAGGCCCTAGCTGTCTATTTCTCCCTATTTTATATTTTATTTTACCATTCATCTTCCTCAGTCTTTTAGATTTAGTTTTATATTTCAGTTTTATAAATTAGATCTAGTGACACTCGAAAAGCTCTCTTTCTTCTTAGAATTGCCAGATCTGTAGTCAGATCTAGAGGTCTACTATACACCTTCTAGGTTTAGATCACTACTCCCTGTTGGACAAACTCTTATTAAAACTTGCCACAAAGGACCCTGTATATTGCAGGTCTAGGATATTTTAGATGTGCTGAATCCATCCTCTGTTTTACTTTGATTTTATTTTCTTTCTTTTAATTCATAATAATCAGCACACTGAAATCCCCCAACAAGTTTTTGCTGCCGCTGTCGAGGAGTTTTGATCTAGATAGTAGATTTGAGTTTTTCATATTTTTTTGTAGATCTGAGTTTTCATTTTTTGTAGATCTGAGTTTTTCAGATCTAATTTTAAAAAAAATAAAAAAGTTTTTATTGCTGTTTTGTTTTTCATTTTTATTCTTTCCATTGCATACCAGTTGTTTGATTGAAGGATTCCTGCAGTTTTTGTATAGAAAACCAATTTTAAAAACTGCAGAAATTCTGATTTTCCTGAGTTCTTACTTTATGCCTTCTAGTTGTCTAAATAAATGCTGCTGTAGCCTTTTGCATTTTTGCATAAATGAGGCTGCAGTTTGAGTTTTTCTTTGTATTTTTGTCAATATGCTTGAATAAGGTACTGCTACAGTTTTTAAATTTTTACAGATCTGGAGCTGCTGCCAAATGAGTAGCAAATGGATTGCAGCAGGAGCATATCAGCTTGAGTTTGCATCCCCTTCTCCTTTGCATTCATTTTCTATTTTTAAATTCTTTAGACCAGCAGTTTTACTGTGTGTGTTGTCATTCTAAGTTTTGTATAACTCAACAAAACCAAATAAAAATTAGAAGAAAATGAAAACACAAATAAAAATTTCTGTCTTTTTTCAGTAGTAGTAAATAAGGATTCTTGTTGAGCCCGGGCTGATCCAAAACAAATAAAAAAAGAGAAAATTATGAAAACATAAAAAAATATCTTCTAGATGGGCTGTTATTTTTTATTTTTCTTCATTTTTCTCATCTGGACCTGCTGAGATCATGGTCTTTCATTTTGAAGAATCATGTAGGATAATGAGCAGTAGATCATATGCTATTTTGAATATTCAATGGACCCACTGAATTTATTTTCCTCCGAGATTTCTTCATCATAAAAGGGTCTCAGCTGTGTATGAACCATATTTTTAATGTGTGCTTCCATGCTCCATCACTTATAAATTCGTTTTGATTCATACACATCATCAACAAAGGGGTCAGTATTATGAATCTTGCTTTTCACTGCATGTTAGTACTGCTGATCATTTTTAAAATCACTTAGATTCATAAGTAGCTGATTGGCTCAGGCTCTTGGAGTTTTCTTTGGGCTTAGGGGATTTATGATTTGGTATTAGGATTTTCTATTTTAGGAATTTTAGTTTAAATTCTGTTTTTAGGTTGCTGGTTTCTCTTTCTTAGGTTTAATGTGTCCTAGTTTTACTGATTTTTTACATTTTTTGTGATTATAGTTAGTTTCTAACTTTGTTCTTTCTATTCTTGCCTCTGGAATTCTATTTTTATATCTGCATTTTTCTATTTTTGAAGTTCTGTATTCAGTTCCTTAATTTGTTTTTACTATTTTTTTATTAGCACTAGTTCCCTTTCATTTGCATAGCAGTTTTAGCAGTAATTTCCTGTGTTTATATAGCATTTTTTTTCCATTTTTCTGCTCATGTATTAAGTTTTATTTTTTTAAAATTTTCTGCTGCACATAACTACAATTTTTCTGCTTAGTTTTTCTTTCTTCTTTTACCTTATTGCCCCTAATTTCTCATTGTGTATAACATTGAGGACAATGTTCATCTTAGGTTTGGGGGTATGGCATGTGTGCCAATGAAATGAGTTAATGCTAGTGCAGCTATGTTGAAAAAGTTTTTGAAAATAAAGTGACTTGCCACTTGATTTTTGGAAAAAGAGGAAATTAAAAACTTTTTTAAATTGAAATGAGCTGTAGTTTTAACATTTTTCATGAAGCAAATGTCAAAAAGTTTCAAAAATTGATGTTTAGTAAACCTGAAATGAGAGAAAACTCTGAGGATACACCCCAGAAATTTGATGGAAGGCCATACCCAATGAGATTTAAGCCTGAAAAATTTTCTTTGAAAAGTGTCTTGGCAATTTTTCTGCTCTAAGGACTGATTGGATCTAGTTTTGATAACTAAAAGTTAGGCAAATCCAAATTAAAATAGCTTGACAACATTCATGACATTGAAGACATGAAGTAAGGCCATTCCTTGGACAGTTTGAGCTTAAAATGTCCCGCCTTTGAACTGCCCTTGATACACACTATTTGAGCCTTAAAATTCCCAATTTTCTTTGATAAAAACTAGAAAATTTGAACCCAAAATCTCAGTGACCTGATACAGCCTGACCCTCACTCTGAGATTTCAGAAGGTAGAGCTGGTTTGATGGTTGGTTGAGAAAGAAGAAAGCACATTTAGTGGTGTTGTGGCATTCCAACCCATAGAAAGAAAAATGGGGAAAATTACAAAAAGAAAAACATACAAAAAGAAAAGAAAAAATATAAAATTAAAGAAAGGAATGAGAAAGAAAAGTCATTTCATTGAAAGACTGAAAAGAGGATTAGAAACTGGCCACTTAAAATCTAAAAATTTAAGAAGTAGATAGAATTGTGCTGAAATGAAGAAGGTGTTGTCTAGACCACCTCCTTACCCTTACTGATTTCTCAATTTGAATCCTTTTTACCCCATTATTCTTTTACAAATTTCACCCATAAGTCACATTACAACCCAATAAAAAGACCTTACTGAAATGAAATGGATTGAGCTGCCATATGGAGATGAGGATTGGTTTAATCTATGGTGAAAAAAAAAAAGTTAGAAAATATCAAAAGTTAGAGCAATGCCTATGCTCATGCTTGCAATCCTATTTGAGGGTTATAACTGCTCTTGAGCTGTGAGAAATGATGCACCCTTCTACTTTTGTTGTGAGTGAACAGCCCTGGTAAGACTTGGGTCTGAAATCTGATTTGATTAGGACATTATCAAAGCAGAATTCTTAAATTAAAGGTGAGCTTTGCATTAATTTTCAGGCGCAATGCCTTGACATGAACTGATTGATGATGAAGGAATTACAACAGAATTTCAAGTTTTAAACTGATGATTTTTTTGTTGAAAATCCTCTCAAACTGAATGGACATGGTGTGGAATTTATTTTATTTTACTTGAACTCTGTTTTAACATGTTGCATGAGTATTAACTAATTTTATTGAAGTTTGGGGGTACCTTCACTGAAAACCCTCAGGAAACTCCACTCCTCCACTAGGGATCACCTAGGGGTTCAAAAGGCTTGATGCATATGCTAAATGCATATGTGCTCCCTACAAAAGTGGCATTTTAGTTTTCTTTATTCTTCCTTTGCTCAGGGACTAGCAAAGCTTAGGTTTGGGGGTTTGTTAATCTCTGAAAAGTATCACTTTTCACCCCTTAATATGAGCTTGGATAGACCTATGAGTGGACTAATAAATGCTTATTGAGTATGTTTTGTAGATAGCAGTAAAAGGCAATCATAGTGCAGAAATCCATCTCTCAGTACAGTTCAGACCCAACAATGGCCCACTTAGAGCATGCAATAATAACAAAGTAGCTTTGAAGGAGTGAAAACAAGTTGAAAATAACCTGTCGAGAGGTTACTGGAACCTGTCGATAGGATCTGAAGGCTGAAAAAAGGAAGAAGTCGTGAGGATGGGAGAATTCGATAGGATCCGCAACCTATCACGCAGTTGGAAACAAAAAGGGAGCATCCAATCGAATGGTTGCCTGAGCTTGAACAAAACCTATCGAAAAGTCTAAAAACTTGTTGATAGGAGCCATAAGAGAACCTATCGAAACTTATTGCGCAGAAATTAACCTATCGAAAGGATCCCCCAACTTGTCGAACACACTAGATGAAGGTTGTGGATGCTGGAGCTTTATTTTCAGCACCAACCTATCGGAACCTATCGAAAGGATCCTGAATCCTAGCGAAAGGAATAGAAGGCCTGTTTGGAACCTGTCGAAAGCCTCAAGAACCTATCAACAACTTGCATGCAAAGGTTCAGCTGTGAATCAGACCATAGAGCCTGTTGACCACTTAAATATCTCAACCTGTCGAAGGGTTCCTTGGACTGCAAGCTTCATCTTATCGAAATGCAGCAATATCAACCTGTCGAATGCTGAATGAAGACCAATGCTTTGAACCTATCGAACAACACTCCTCCAGCCCAGCTTCGCAACCTAACGAATGCTTCATGATCTCTGCATGACACAACCTGTCGAGCCAGCCAAGTTTATCTTGTCGAACTACTACAATTTTAGCCAGCACCTATTGAATGAAAATATCAGTGGCCGACAGGGGCATTTTTGAGAGCTGCAAGAACACATCAGCTGGGCACACATTTCTACACATGGGACAGCAATCCACATGTGATTTTCCTTGGCCGAAATGAAGACACCTCAGCTGTGTATAACAGAACTGAGTCCTCTTCTCACTGATTGGCTGCAACTCAAGGCACATGGATCGATGCATATGTATAAATACCCATCTATTTTGCTATTTTTTTTCAACAAGAAAAGTAGGAACAAAGGAATAGCCTGAGTTCTCCTCAGCTCATTTAGGTTTAGTTTTAGGTTTTATTTTTCCCTTTTTTCTTCCCCCTTCTCTCTCTAATCCAGCCTGTTGGATTAGATCTAAGTAGTAGCTCAGATCTAGTTTTTTATTATAATTTCGCATGAAGGTCATGTGGATCGATGCACAAACTACAGATCTAAGGACAAGGTCATTGTAAGTAATTTTGATTCAATGAATTATTGATTTTATTGCTTAATTAGATCTATAGATCATCTAGTTTCACTTGGTTCTCGATCGGATTTGTGTAGATGGGACCAGCCCACCCACTTAACTGGTAGATCTCTTGAATACCATTTGATCTTCCTAGATTTGATATCCCTGTGGATGCCTAAGCTTGTAGCCTTGCATCCATAGCTTCTGTAGTGATTTTAATGTTCTAATTGGAACCTTTGGTTTGGAGGAAATCCCTAGGATGATCTGTGATCATTAAAGTGGATAGATCATACCCTTAAGATCAGTGCAAGCCTTTGGTTTAGAGTGGATTCTTCTACCTTGCACTTGAGCTTATAGCCAAGTGAAGGATAGCTGCAAATTCACATACCTTGATCTGTTTTACAATAAAAACTAGGCCCTAGCTGTCTATTTCTCCCCATTTTATATATTATTTTACTATCCATCTTCCTCAATCTTTTAGATTTAGTTTTATATTTTAGTTTTATAAATTAGATCTAGTGACACCCGAAAAGCTCTCTTTCTTCTTAGAATTGCCAGATCTGTAGCCAGATCAGGAGGTCTACTATACACCTTCTAGGTTTAGATCACTACTCCTAGTGGGACAAACTCTTATTTATTAAAACTTTCTACAAAGGACCCTATATCTTGCAGGTCTAGGATATTTTAGATGTGCTGAATCCATCCTCTGTTTTACTTTTATTTTATTTTCTTTCTTTTAATTCATAATAATCAGCTCACTGAAATCCCCCAACATCTGGGATCATCCATCGTGAGCACTAACCGAGTGCACCCAAGTTAAATCATGACGTTAAGTGGTTCCGCACACTCACACACATTTGGTGTCAACCTTGCGCTGAGATGCACCATGTATCGGATCTGATCGAAGATCCCACGAAATACAAGGCCAACACTTGGATGCCACACACGGCTCTCGGGTGTATAAGCTACACTCCAAAACGAAACCAAGAAATAGAGGTAATCTCGTGTGATTGGGTCTCACCCACGTGAGAACCATTGGAGACTTAAAACACTCAAGACCAGTTGTGAAATCAACCACTTGACAACCAAATTGAGGTGAGCCACAGGATGGCTTGTACATTGACTGCGGGTGTATAGCCTTCAGACCATAGCATGACCCTATTCTATAAGAATCACCCTACATGCATAACCATATGCACTTGCATAGAAACAAAGAGAGAAGAAAAGAGAGAATAGAACCTAGCTGCCCTTAAAACTAGAGACCAGACTATTAGGGATGCTCTAGTCCTCAAACTACAAGGAGATTCCGGATAGATCAATCACAGCGAGGATGTCGAAGGCCGTGATTAAAACTGCCAAGAGATCGCTAAGCTTTGCGTCAAACCCACTGGATATCGATCATAGAATTTGCACGCTTAAAGGTACACAACGTACGAGAGTAAACTAATGTAGATTAAGGATGTTTATAGGTTTAAATAGTAAATGATTCGATTGCATGCCAGATTTACGACAACCAAACTCAGGGCCGAGTAAGAAGCGATAACTCCAAAAAATTTATGGCCAAAAAGCTTGCATGCAGGAAATATAATGAACTACAATCGGTATAAACATGATAAAGTAGAGATTTAAGCAACATGCAAGAAATTTCAATGAAGATTTGGGAGTTTTTGGCGTAAGGAAGAGGAAGAACATGTAAAAACCCAAAAATTTGGACCTTTGAATAGTGTGTCTCGATGTGTGTGCCCGACTAGTCACACACCTGATAAAATAAAGTAGTATTGTGAGTCAAGTGACTTAAGTTTTTGGATTTAGAAAGAAAATATTAATGAGGTAGCATACACCAAGGTGTGGTGTCTGTGTTTAACACTCTAGTTGAGCTTGTAAGTATAAGAGACAAATGTTAAGAGAATTAAATTCTCTTACCCTAGGTTGTTGAGAGAAGTTATTGAGAAGAGAGGGAAGGAGAGTGAGCTTTGAATGCATGTGACCTTGTGTGAGAGAAATTAGGATTTTTGTGCGTGAGATTGCGGATTTGGGATCGCGGAGACTCCGAAGCTCTAATTATAAAGCCCTAGTTGTGTACGAGCACGCGAATCGAATGATCTATTGATTAAGGTAAGAAACTTATATGAATTGGTATTGTTCAATATGTTAATCCTTCTATGGGTATGTGAGAGAGAATTAGAAGTTTAGGAGATAAGTACTTAAGAAAATAAGTTAAAGAAGTTAAAAACCCAAGAATGTGCAGAGTTTGACAGAACCGTTCGATCGAAATAAGTGACTGTTAGATCAATTTTGTCAAAGGATGAAAGGAATGTGAGTTCTGAAGAAACCGTTTGATCAAAATTAATTTCGATCGAACGAATTAAAGAAACCGATCGAGCAATTTGAAATCGATCAATCGGAATGTGGCACCTGAGCAAAGGCTTAGTTTCTCAGTGACTAAACCATTCGATCGGTTTGGAACCGATCGAACGATGTGAAGAAACCGACCGATCGATTTGGAATCGATCGATCGGTTTGGCCATATTCAAAACTTTGTTTTAAATTGTCTTGAGGGATTTGAGGAAGCTTTATGTCTTCATGTTTTACGTCAAATCTGACGTGTGGGCTATGATTTGTATGTGTTTAGGTATGATCATGGTCACGAGTGTGAGAGGCTAGCTAAATCGAGACTGATTCATTTAACTTCTCATAGAGGTAGGGAAATCTCTATACCATGTGCATTTGATATGAGTAGCATGTGAAATATGATATGAGGTGTTTTGCCATAAATTACTCTTCAGTTTTGCATAAGCTTTTGGAAATGTGAATGTGTAAGAATGTGCATGTGTTTGGAATTCGTATTATGATGTGAGAATCTTTCAAGATTCATTCTTATAAATGTGTGTGAAAGAATGTGTTTTCAACTTCCTGATTTTAGATATAATTATCACATTACATGGTGATAAGCTATATGTATGCACTATGATTTAAGGTTGAATATGTGAAAACCTGACCGAGGTGGAGGTATAACTGTGACCGACATGGCGGGATATCCGTGACCGGTACGACGGGATATCCGTACAAATTGTGCTCCGATACGGCAAGATATCCGTACTTTGATTTCCAATCTGTGGAAACGCTTCGTTTGGCACAAGTCTCCTAATTCGAAGGAGCTTGGGCATTTCGTGTAAATGGTTCATGTGAACGATGATGGTGGGTATTCCATCGGGGGAACGATGCTATATATGCTCGAGGGACTATTTAAGTGAAGCACTTTAAGTTCTCTTTCTTGCGTTATGTGAATCAGTCGAAGAGCATGAGATACGCTTTCCAAATAAAGAGAAATGTTTTTGTTTCATTCAGCTATCATCGAATTGTGCATCTTCATGAGAGAAAATCATGTTTTGTTATGTCATAAGATATATGTGTGATGTTAAGAATCTGCATGCTATAGTATTTCCCTACTGGGCTTATATTGTTAGCTCATCGCTCGACTATATGTCACAGGTACAGGAGCTGAGGTTGACCTAGAGGATCCCGTAAGGGAAGAGGATCCTAATTTCTCTCCTGTGGAGGACTCTGAGCCTCATCCTAAGCATTGTTTTGTCTGCGCAAAGCACAGGTAGGTCCGACTTTAGAATGAAGGATCATGGTATAGATTTTTGGTGATGTAAAGAACATAAACTTTTGGATTATAATTGTAATATTCTTTTGTGAACCATGTTTCGATGATGGTCGGCCATCATCGATGGTTCTTTTCGGTTCTTTTGCTCATGAGTTTTTACATGGGATTAGAACTGTTATTTTTGTCCTTTTGAGATATAGAATTGGAGATTTCTTTTTGCCTATGATGAATTTATCTATTTAGCTAGATTTATTGCTTTATTTTTGCTTTGTGTGTGAATGTTCCAAGTGTTCCATTTCGGGATCGGCCTTAGTGTCTATCCGACGGTCCGGGTTTCGGGGTTAGGAAATCTGGGCTATGGCACAGTTTGTATCAGAGCATAGACTTTAGAAAAAAATTTCTAACAAGTCTTAGTTTAGACTAGATGTTTGAGATTTTATTGGAAGTATAGGGACCTTCTGTTAATGAAACTGTTGTTTCATTGTAACAAATTTAGATGTATCCGAGAGGTAGAGGATGACCTAGAGGCAATTGCGATAGATATCTAAGGAGTGGGGATGAGATTCCTATGGGTTCTAGTAGAGAGCAGAGAAACCCTCCTGATGAGAGAGATCAGAGAGAGGAGGTGGCTATTAGGATGGCATAGGCCATGGAAGTTGTGGTTGTCGCCATGGCGTAACAGGCTACTGCCATTGCTCGGCAGACGATCCTACTAGCTGCCAATAATGTGAACCATCAGTAGCCACCACCACCACCTCCTCCAGCACTATTGCCTTCATCATTTGTTGACTTTAGGAGATTGAGACATCCTAGTTTCTATGGGTAGACGGATCCGCTTGAGGCAAAAAAATGGTTAAATCAAATTGAGAAGCTTCTACAGAGACTTCAGAGTACTGAGGATGAGAAGGTTGTTTGGGCTTCCTTCTAGCTTGAGGGTGATGCTGATCCGTGGTGGAAATTGGTACTGAGAAAGAGAGGTTGAAAATCCTCACGATCCATGGACTTGGGCGGAGTTTGTTGAGGTGTTCAATAAAGAATATTTCTCCAACCAAGTGAGGAATTAGATGAAGAAAGATTTTGCTAATTTGGAGCAAGGAATTATGACCGTACGAGAGTATGGTATTGAGTTTACAAGGTTATCGAGGTTCGCAACTAGTGGCCACCGAATTGATTAAGGCCAGTAAATTTGAAGAACGCCTAAGGTCAAACGTGCGAGATAGAATTTCGATGTTGGATCTCGAGACTTATGCGAAAGTGATGGGAAAAGCAATTGTGGCCGAAAGAGACATAAATAATATGCATAAAAGGCGGAATCAACAGAACAAGAATAAGACTGGCCAAGGGAGAGCAAGTGACTACGACTCGGGGAACAAAAAGCCAAGATTCACAACACCAGCTCCAGTTTCAAGACAACCTACCTACATAAATTATCCCAGGCCACCAGTATCCTCTCTTGTGATACCTCTCTGTATAGATGGCCCTGCTCAGAGTCAGTCTAAAGGAGCAGCAGTTACTCAGGGATTCTCAAGAGCAACGTCATCAAGTCCCCAGGTCACGTGTGCTCGTTGTGGCAAGTCTCATAAAACTTTTGATTGTAGACGGGGCACAAGGAGATGTTTTAAATGTGGAAAGATGGGCCATATGATCAGAGATTACCTAGAACTGAGAAAAGAAGGTACGGTTTCAATTACTATCACGCAAAGGCTTATGCAACCTACGAGACCTACCATACAAGGCCGTGCTTTTGCAGTGACCACCGAGGATGCTCGGGCAAGTAACGACATGATCCAAGGTATAATCGTCCATTTATGTTAATTTAGTTTAATTGCATTTTAGATGAAGAAGGTGCATAAATAAGAATGATCTACTAGGTTTCTATTTGTGAGTGTTTAACTTTGCCATGCATGCCTAATTATCTAGTATATATATTAACATAAGTACCTTACAACTACATAAAGAAATCGACAGTGATTGTTGTAATGCACGAGTTCTGATAGACCCAAGGTCTACCCACTCATTTGTGACTCCAGAGTTTGTGGGAAGATTGAAGGTCATTCCCGAAGTATTAGAGTTCATTTTGGACGTGTCAGTTCCTACGAGAAGTTCAGTGACTACAGACACGTGTTGCTGAGCTATTATCGTACGAGTTGAAGACCACGAGATGATAACGGATCTCATTTTGTTGAATATGCAAGGATTCGATGTACTCTTTGGCATGGATTGATTGGCCGCTTATCATGCGAGCGTTGACTGCCTATAAAAAGTCGTCACATTCCGTCCACCAAAGCAAAAGTCTTTCTAATTTGTCGGTGACAAGGGTAAGACTATACCAATCATCTCCATGGTACAAGCTGAGTGGATGATGAGGAATGGATGCGGTGGATATCTAGCATTTCTACAAGAGCAACGGGAAGTGAAGAATGCCATCACCGATGTTCCGATTACTTACAAGTTTGTGGACGTGTTTCCCGATGACTTATCAGGGTTACCACTGAATCGAGAGATTGAATTCACACTCGACTTAGCACCAAGCACAGAGCTAATATCTACAGCGTCTTACCAAATGGCTCCTGCCGAGTTGAAAGAATTGAAGGAGTAGTTATAAGAGTTGTTGGACAAAGGCTTCATAAGACCTAGTGTGTCTCTTTGAAGAGCACCGATCTTGTTTGTCAAGAAGAAGGACTGGTCAATGAGACTCTGCATTGACTATAATCAATTGAATAAGCTGACAATCAAGAACAAATACCCCTTACCTAGGATTGATGACCTCTTTGATCAGTTGCAAGGGGTAGTTCTTTACAAAGATTGACTTGAGATCGGGGTATCATCAGCTGAAAGTGAAGGCTGAAGATGTTCAGAAGATTGTATTCAGAACCAGATATGGGTATTATGAGTTTCTGGTGATGCCTTTTGACTTGACCAATGCACCAGCTTCATTTATGGATCTCATGAATAGAGTATTTAAACCACATCTTGATATGTGCGTTGTTGTGTTCGTGGACAACATTCTCATTTATTCGAAATCCAGGGAAGAACACGAGCAACACTTACGCATTGCATTACAGATGCTATGTGAGCATCAATTATATGCCAAACTCAGCAAGTGTGAGTTCTGGTTAGAGAAAGTGAGCTTTCTAGGCCACGTAGTCTCAGAAGCAGGTGTGACAGTTGATCTAACAAAGATTGAAGTAGTAGTAGACTGGGAATAACCAAAGACTGTGACTGAGATTTGTAATTTCCTCGATCTGGCGGGGTACTACAGAAGATTTGTAGAGGGATTCTCCAAAATTTTAGGACCACTCACGCGACTAATAAGAAAGGATGTTAAGTTTGAATAGACTAGTGAATGCGAAGAGAGTTTCTAGGAACTTAAGAAACGGCTTACCTCCACACCAGGATTAGCGATTCCATTAGGCAGTGGAGGATTTGCTGTATATAGCAATGCTTCGCACAATGGCTTAGGTTGTGTACTCAATCAGAATAGGAAGGTTATTACTTACGGGTCGAGACAACTTAAGGATCATAAAATGAACTACCCAATGCATGATCTTGAGTTAGCCGCGGTGATATTTTCACTTAAGAACTGGAGACATTATCTATATGGTGAGACCTTCAAAATCTTTACGGACCACAAAAGCCTCAAGTACTTGTTTACGCAGAAGGAATTGAATATGAGGCAACAGAGATGGATTGAATTTCTCAAGGACTATGATTGCTCTATTCAGTATCACCCAGGTAAAGCAAACGTCGTGGCAGACATGTTGAGTCGAAAGAATTCAGCTCAGTTGGCTAGTCTTGTTATGGAACTCTGTCGATAGAAATTGTTGGAAGACCTTTCTTTGTATGATAAGAATATTGAGGTCAGAGTTTCAGGTGCCTTGTTGGCTAACATCACAATTAAACCAACAATTTTTTACTACATCTATGAACTTCAGATGAAAGATGCAGAGATCTTAAAGATTAGATAGGGTGTGACAAACGACACCAGAGTAGACTTTTCTACTAAGAAAGATGGATCATTCCTATTCAGAGGACGTCTATGCATACTGATTGATGCCGATCTGCGGCAAACTATATTAGACGAGGCTCATAAGTCCAAGTATGCTATTCATCCTGGTGGTACCAAGATGTATCAGGATTTGAGGAAGAACTATTGGTGGAGAGGATTGAAGAAAGATGTTGCTGAGTACGTATCTAAATGCTTAGTGTGTTAGCGAGTGAAAGTAGATCATAGACACCCAGCAGGTCTATTGCAACCTCTACCAATACCCGAGTGGAAATGGGAGTCAATCTCTATGGATTTCATTATAGGATTACCAAGGACGGCGAAGCGTTTTAATGCTATTTGGGTGGTCGTAGATCGCCTGACAAAATCAACACATTTCCTACCCTACAACACAATATATATGGCAAACAAATTAGCAGATTTGTATATGAAAGAGATCGTCTGATTATATGGTATTCCGACGAGCATCGTTTCTGATCGTGACCCATTATAAACTTCAATATTTTGGCAGAGATTCCAAGAAGGCATGGGCATGAGGTTGGATTTCAGTTGAGCGTTCCATCTACAAATAGATGGTCAGGCTAAGAGAGTCAATCAAATCATTGAAGATATGCTAAGAGCATGTATGATCGAATTTTAGGGATCATGGGATCAGCATTTACCGTTGATTGAGTTTGCGTACAATAACAATTTTCAGCAAAGCATTGGAATGGCTCTATATGAACCGCTGTATGGACGGAGATGTAGATCTCTGATTAATTGGGAAGAAATCGGCGAAAAGTTTACATTGGGTCTGGAAGTGTTAGGGAAAAATACAAAAGCCGTTCATATGATTCGGGAAAGGATTAAGATCACTCAGAGTCAGCAAAAGAGTTATGCCGATATCAAGAGAACCAATGTGGATTTCCAAGTGGGAGACCATGTATTTATAAAGATTTCATCAATGAAGGATGTACTGCGCTTCGGAAAGCATGGGAAGCTAAGTCCCAGTTACATTAGACCTTTTGAAGTATTAGGGAGAGTCAATAAAGTTGCATATAGGGTCACTTTACCCCCGCAACTTGATAGAGTGCATGATGTCTTTCACATCTCAATGCTACGACGGTACATCAAGGACCCAACACACATACTAGATTACCAACCAATAGAAATTCAAGAAGATTTAACCATCAAGGAAGAGCCAGTGCAAATACTTGATCGGAAGGAACAAATTTTGCGTACGAAGTGCATTCCGTTCGTACTTGTCAAGTGGAGAAATCATCCAGCTGAGGAAGCTACTTGGGAGCACAAGACGGAAATACGCGATCAGTATCCCCAACTGTTCAATGAGAGTTAAGACAAGTCTCAGCTATTTTGTAAATCTTAATGCGTTATGAAATTGCAATTGTTGTGTAACTGTGACTAGATGCGCTATAGTGAACAAAATATGTTCAAGGGTAAAAGTGGATATCAGTGTGGGGTGAAACACTCAAAAGTGGACTGTTTCTATCAAAACCGATGGATCAAAATTCAAATCAATCGATCGATTTAACAAACAAGGAGGCATAGAATGCATCAGTAAACCTTTCGATCGAAGTGCAATACTGATCGAACGGAATTGTAAGACTAGTGATGAACCCTGAGAAAATTTTAAAAACCGTTCGATCGATGTGCAATACCGATCGAGCGAAATTGTAAGACCAGTGAAGAACTCTAAGAGAATTTTGAAAACCGTTCGGTCAAAATAAGTGTCCGTTCGATCGAATTTCAGAAATCGATTGATCGGTTTGAAACCGATCAATCAAAATTTGGTGGGCTGTGCATTTATTGTGGAAACCGTTCGATCGATTTCGAAACCAATCGAACGATTTAGACATTATATATATGGGTCATGCAATTTTTATTCAAAGTTTTCATAACTATTTTTTTTTTCTTGTTCTTTCTTTTTGGGGGTCTTCTGGTGCTTGGCTTTGGAGACTTCCAGACCTCGATGCGTGACCTTTTGGAGCTCGAATCCTCACCAGATTAACACCCAGTGACTTCAAAAGGTAAGCCCTACACTTCTTGAGATTAAATTTGCACTTTCTCTACCCTAGCCCTTTTGCATTATTGTGGTTATAATGGCGCCCAAGACACAACAAACTTCAAAGTTCACTACGTCGAAGATGCCCTCAACACAAACGGGTCCTTCATAACCACGACCACTACAACAATCAACACCACAACCACTCCAACAGTCGGTGCCACAGCCACCACCTCAACGACGTGAGCAACCCGATGAGTGGTGGGCTAACAAGGATTTTAAATCCAAATGGGTCGTTGATAAGAAAATATTTGCAAAGCGTGATGAGCCGCGTTGGGCTTTTAAGTATGTCACTAGGGCTAGTTTAGAGGGTATACTCAAACCTTGCAACGAGTACTACTACCCTCATCTTGTGAGGTTGTTTTACCAAAATATGAGTGAGAGTAAGAAACCAAGCATCCTTTGCACTAAAATAGACAGTAGGAATTATGAGTTCACCTATGACGATGTGTCTGACACTTTAGAGTGCTATCACAAGTTTGCTAATGTGATTTAATTGACGGAACCTTTCCCAGAGCCTGTGGACTATAAGATTGTGGCAGAACAAATGACTCAAGCCAGGCTCGGGTCTAGATCAACAGTCAGGAGAGTGGATTTATTGCGTGAGCTATGAATGTTTGATACAATCTTCAAGTGCAATTTGTATCCTTTACGACATAAGACAGAGTGAGTGGGAGAGATTCAAATGGCTTTGTTTTCCACATTCAATGGTCGATGGTTTAATGCACCACAAGTCATTCTCAAAGGCATGAAATATGCTAGGAAGAAGATGTGGGAGGGGGCGGCAAAACCCATTGACAACATGCCCTATGCCCGTCTCATTTCCCTTATGATCGAGGATTATGCCGGTGATGACACATTTACTCTTTCGAAGAGTGAACAAAAATTAACCGACAATGTGAAGCCCTACACAATAAAGGATTGGAACAAGACCTATAATTGATTCATAAAAAGACTGCGAGATGAAGTGCAAGCACCACTTGAGCCACAGGATCAAGAACAACCTGATCAGGAAGCACCAGTTCAAGATGAGCCGGCTGCTACTGCACCACCACAGCAGTGTGCTCAGACGCATGCACCACCCCCACACCCGAGTGCTCCTATGCCTTCCATTGCCGATTTTTATGCGTTGTTGGCTAAGAACACACGCCAAATGGTGGAGAACTATGCTCGGATGAACCGCCGGTTAGACTATCATGATGCCTTGCATGCCGAGGCTATGCACTTCATGTATCTGACTGATTACCTACAGCGCATGACGACTGCTCAAGCGTGGATTTCGGAGATGTCTGGTTCAGGTGCGGGCGGACCCAATGAGGACGAGGACCAGCCTAGCAATGGCGTGGCTTGAGTGATAGATGTGGGGTTATAGCTTTCTTTTTGGGTGTTTAAAATGCTACTTTTTGACAAATTGTAATTAAAACATGTGAAATAGGACATAGGTCCTTCGAATTATTATGGCATGGTTGTCACTGCTTGAATTCGTTTAAAACTATTGTGGCATGGATGCCACCTAATCGTGTGCATAAATTTTTGTATGTGGTTGAATGGTGCATCTACTTTTTGAAATGTTAGAATTTGCATATGATTGTATTACATGATATGCTATTTAGGAATTTGTAATACACTTCTATGCAGATTCAATGGACGGGTTCCTTTGGCCTGCATGACTTGCTATGTGATGGTGAATACCATCAATTTCGGTGTGTGATATGTTTTGGTTTATTAGGTGTTCATCTAGCCTTTATTAGCATGTTTTATCTAAGTTATGACTTGATCAGTCCTCGTTAAAGGATTGGGTTCTCTACCAGTGGAACCATTTTTGTTGATTTGGTAAATTGTGTGCGTGTCATTCACACTATAGGGAGTCATAAACTCCTACAGAACCCTGAAACCTTAGTCAATTTTCGAGGACGAAAATTTCTAAGGTGGGGAGAACGTAAAGAACCAAAAATTTGGACCTTTGAACAATACGTCTCGATGTGTGTGCTCGACTAGTCACACACCTAATAAGATAAAGTAGTATTGTGAGTCAAGTGACTTAAGTTTTTGGATTTAGAAAGAAAAGATGAATGTGTGTATGAACCATTAATGAGGTAGTATACACCGAGGTGCGGTGTATGTGTTTAACACTCTAGTTGAGCTTTTACGTATAAGAGACAAATGTTAAGAGAATTAAATTCTCTTACCCTAGGTTGTTGAGAGAAGTTATTGAGAAGAGAGAGAAGGAGAGTGAGTTTTGAATGCGTATGACCATGTGTGAGAGAAATTAGGATTTTTTTATGTGAGATTGCGGATTTGGGATTGCGAAGACTTCGAAGCTCCAATTATAAAGCCCTAGCTATGTGCGAGCACGCAAATCGAATGATCTATTGATTAAGGTAAGAAACTTATATGAAGTGGTATTGTTCAGTATGTTAATCCTTGTATGGGTATGTGAGAGAGAATTAGAGGTTTAGGAGATAAGTACTTAAGAAAACAAGTTAAAGAAGTTAAAAACTTGAGAATGTGCAGAGTTTGACAAAATCGTTCGATAAAAATAAGTGACCGTTCGATCAATTTTGTCAAAGGATGAAAGGAATGTGAGTTTTAAAGAAACCGTTCGATCATAATTAATTCCGATCGAACGAATTAAAGAAACTGATCGAGCGGTTTGAAATTGATCGATCAGAATGTGGCAGACCAAAGGCTTAGTTTCTCAATGACTAAACTATTCGATCGGTTTGGAACTGATCGAACGGTTTGAAGAAACCGACCGATCGGTTTGGCCAGATTCAGAACTTTGTTTTAAATTGTCTTTAGGGATTTGGAGAAGCTTTATGTCTTCACGTTTTACATCATTTTTGACGTGTGGGCTACGATTTGTATGTGTTTAGGTATGATCATGGTCACGAGTGTGAGAGGCTAGCTAAATAGAGACTGATTCGTTTAACTTCTCATCGAGGTAGGGAAATCTCTATGCCATGTGCATTTGATACAGCTAGCATGTGAATTATGATATGAGGTATTTTGCCATCAATTACTCTTGAGTGTTGCATAAGCTGTTGGAAATGTGAATGTGTAAGCATATGTGTGTGTTTGGAATTCGTATCATGATGTGAGAATCTTTGAAGATTCATTCCGATAAATGTGTGTGAAAGAATATATTTTCAACTTCCGAATTTTATATATAATTATCACATTACACGGCGATAAGCTATATATATGCACTATAATTTAAGGTTGAATATGTGAATACCCGGTCGACGCGGCGGTATAATCGTGACCAACACAGTGGGATATCCGTACAAATTGTGCGCCGGTACGGCGGGATATCTGTTCTTTGGTTTTCAATATGTGGAAACACTTTGTTCGGCACAAGTCTCCTAATTCGAACGAACTTGGGCATTTCATGTAAATGGTTCATGTGAACGACGATGGTGGGTATTCTATCGGGGGCTCGATGCTATATATGCTCGAGGGACTATTTAAGTGAAGCGCTTTAACTTCTCTTTCTTACGTTATGTGAATCAGTCGAAGAGCATGAGATAAGCTTTCCAAATAAAGAGAAATGTTTTTGTTTCATTTAGCTATCATCGAATTGTACATCTTTACGGGGAAAAAATCATATTTCATTATATCATAAGATATATGTGTGATGTTAAGAATTTGCATGCTATTAGTATTTCCCTACTGGGCTTATGTGGTTATCTCATCCTTCGACTATACATCACAGGTATAAGAGCTGAGGTTGACCTAGAGGATCTCGTAAGGGAAGAGGATCCTAATTTCTCACCTTAGGAGGAGGACTTTGAGCCTCATCTTGAGCATTGTTTTATCTACCCAAAGCACGGGTAGGTCCGGCTTTGGAATGAGGGATTATGGTATAGATTTTTGGTGATATAAAGAATATAAACTTTTAGATTATAATTGTAATATTCTTTTGTGAACCATGTTTCAGTGATGGTTGGCCATCACCAGTGGTTCTTTTCAATTCTTCTGCTCATGAGTTTTTACATGAGATTAGAACCGTTATTTTTGTCCTTTTGAGATATAGAATTAGAGATTTCTTTTTGCCTATGATGAATCTATCTGTTTAGCTAGATTTCCTGCTTTGTGTGTGGATGTGTCAAGTGTTCCATTTAGGGATCGACCTTAGTGTCGATCCGACGGTTCGGGTTTCGCGATTAGGAAATTTGGGCTGTCACAGAACCTGGCCTGGAATGATCCAACTCGCCCGATCTAAGCCTAGACTAGCTAGGCGAGCTGGCAGCAAGGCGTGAAAAGGAAAAGGATAAAAGAACTTGCCCGGGCTAGTTCTTTAAGCCAAAATGCTCGAGCAAATATATCCCAAGCGATTTGAAGTGATAAGTGGAACCTGGCGGGAGAGCCCGGGAGACTTCCAAACCCACTAGGGTGAGCTGTGTTTGACGCGGGGACTTAAGTGAGCTAGCAAGCTTGCCCAGGCTAGTTTCCTAGGCTATTTTTCTGGGGCTGAAATCGCCCGGGCGACTTTTAGGTGCCAATAGAAACTTAAAAGGGCCAGTAGCCGGGTGACTTCATTTTTTGCCCGGGCGACTTGAGCTTTTGCGTACCTTTCGCCTTGACGTTAGAAGAGTTTTGAGACCTTGATTTAGGAAACTATTGTGTACATGGGGTTAAACGACACCTGATTTTTAGCGTACACGGGCCAGGTTAAAATGTGTGGCAGTCGGCGAATCTCTGCAACCTTTTTCTTTGCACTCTATCAGAGGTGTTAGTGACTTAACGGTAGGGAAAATACCTTGCAAATTCTATGCTTTTTGTCTGAAATCATGTCATGATGCAAATATTAAATATAATATATTTTTCGTAACCACAGATTTATACTTAACTTGAAACTCTAGAACGTGGAGATTTATCTTGTTTTTGCACATATGTAATTCATGATCGTGCGTTCGTTACTAGATCTCTCTTATTCTCGATTCATTGCTTCTTGTGAATGAAACTTGTTTTGTCGACGTGTGCTCAATCGATGTCTATGTGATGTGATCTCGAACACATGTGCAATGAGGAGTGGAGTCTCCATGAGAGGGGTGGAGTCCCCAGGGTTACGACCCTGTGTCCTAATGCGGGCTGCTCAGTTCCCTAATGCGGGATTCTTTTCCATGTGATGTGCCTTGAGTTCATTAGTCGTAAGGGGAGTGGAGTCTCCAAGAGAGGGGTGGAGTCCCCAGGGTTACGACCCTGTGTCCTAATGCGGGCTGCTCTATTCTGTGACAGCCCAATTTTCCCTGATTCCACAAAAACCTACACAATATTTTTTTTTTCTTCTTTACATCATAAACTCAGGGAAAATCAGATCGTCGGGTCGCACATATCACGATCCGAATACAAAATTTACTTAATATGCTAACAAGGGTAGAGTCAAAGTAAAAGATTACAACAATAAAGGTTCTTCTATACATAAAGACTAAATAAAACGGGCCTACAAGAAAACCACTGGTGATGGCCGACCATCACCTAAACAGTGGCTTCAACAACATACCTACAGAATGAGTCTTAATATAATAATAAATCTCCGGACATACCAAGTCCAATATCCAAAAGACCTCAAAACATTCATTATACAAACCCAAAACATACCCATGTCCAAACCTCACCTAAGGTAAAATTTCCCAAATGGGAGATCCTAAGCCTTTCTCCACAGCTGGATCCCAATCAACACCTATACCTATGATGTATAGTCGAGGGATGAGCTACATCCTAGCCCAATAGGGAAATAACTGAACATGTAAAGCTATCTTACTCACACATATTTCATGACATAAGCGAAGCATGATCTCATAAGCTGAAATTAGTTTAAAAGTATTTAAATTACCAAAAACATGAACTGAATGCACATATCACATCCTATCTTTTCACACTACACATCTTATCTTTTATTTAATTTGTTCGCATATCACAAAAGACTTGTGTCACAAACTTAAATCAAATAACTAAAATAATCCTCGAGCAATATAGCATCGAGCCCCGATGGAATACCCTCCATCGTCATTCAATTGAACTATGTTTCAACTAAATATAAGCTCAAGTCCCATTCAACGAGGCAACTAGGCATACCCATTATCCTCTTGGTAATTTCATTACATGTTTGTATGGATTGGCCGCCGTACCGGTCACGGATATCCTGTCGAGTCAGTCACGGGTATACCGTCGTGCCGGTGGGGTATTCTCCGAACCTCAAATCAATTATGCAAGATACATATAGTTTATCATCGTGTAATTGTGCTAATTATAATATTCAAAGTTTGTTCAAGTCTCATTCACATAGTTTCACATTTGACTATACATCCCTGGGATGTCACATACTCATATACATCACCTAGATGCTCACATCTCATATCTCATCTACATCCCTGGGATGTCATGCACTTATAAGCTTACTAGTTTTTTACTTAGTGTACACCCACACACACGCACATCTTTAATTCACGTACTTAAACTTAATTTTGATTAATGAACAAATAACTATGCTCTTAACACACGCATGTACATATCACATCACTACATACATAATTTCATAATCAAGTGTACATGTTCAGAATATTCCCTACCTCACGCGGTTCAATCCCAAGCATCAAGGTCCAAAATAGCTCCTCATGCTCAATTCCAAGTGTTCATACCTAAAGTACACAAGGTCCTACACAAAGCATCAAGAATGATGCAAAAAGGAAAGGTACAAAGCCTTCCCAAAACTCCAAAGTCCAAAATAGAACACACAAGAAAACTGTCAAAATCGATTAATCAATCCCAATATTGATTAATCAAAATTCTAAAATCGATTAATCAATCCCAATTCGATTAACTGAAGCTCCAAAATCGATTAATCGATCCAAAATCGATTAATCGATCCAAAATCGATTAATCGGTTTTCCAAAAAATCAAACTTTTCCAGCCACTGGCAGTGCTCAGTTGATTAATCGATTTCAAATCGATTAATCAAAAATAAAAAATTGATTAATCAAATTTAATTTGATTAATCAGTTTTGAGTTGTAGCCTTTAGTTTTGCCTTCTGATAAAAATCGATTAATCGATTAATCGATTTTGACTGCAAAACAACCCTTTTCGGTTGTACCTCTAGCTTTCACCCTTTTCTCAAATTTTCTTCTCTTCCTCTTTTAATCCAACATTTATATATTAAATCAAAGCTCAAACATTACACACATCATCAATTAACAAAACCTTACCTCAAATCCAACGTATGAGTGATTCAAGGGCTTGGATCTAGAGCTAGGATTCCTAGCCTCAACTCTACAAGATCCCACGTGCGATTCCGTCGGAATTTCAAACTCATGTACGGTCTTCAATCCGCAAATCCCATGCACAAATCTTTTGCATTTACTCCCAAGCATTTAATCTTCTTTCTCTCTAACCTCTCTCTCTCCCTTCTTAAATTCCCAACAACCACAAAATAGAGAATTTATTTTCTCCCATGCAATTTATTATAACCCAAACTTGGAGAACACACATACACATTGATAGGTGTATATGACCCTACTAAAAGATCTAACACCACCCAAGTGTGTATTTCTACACCAAACCTAATCTAACCTAACTCATCAAGTTGATTTTCACTTGATCAAATAAATGACTAGACGGGCATGCATCTCGAGGTACACTCTTTAAAGTCAAAATTTTTAGGATGTTACATGTTCCCTACTGCGGGATACTTACCCTAATACCATGTGATGTTATATACTTCAAATTTGTGTTTTACGTTATGCCATGCTCATGACTCCATGTCGGTGTTCCAAAATTGTGTGAAATCCTTCATATACAAGTTAATATTCTATACAATTGGGTCTTAATTGCAAGTCTATATTTTGTTTCAATATGCATTGGTTTCAGCATGTTTGCTCGTTATCCGAATTTGACTTATATTTTGTAGTGATGTTATAGATAAAAGCCTGGGTTTTGAAATTGATATGTGTTGATATAATATGAATTTCACTTTTTGTTATCTATGCACCAAGAACATGAAATTGAATGATAAAGTGTGTTTTTAGCATGGTATATCCTCTATTGAGCTTTGATGGTAGCTCACCCCTCGACTATACGTCACAGTTGCAGGGGAAGATCTGAGAGGGGATCCGAAATGGGCTAAGGACCCGAATTATAATCCCGCAGAGGAAGATCATCCGGAGGAATACTTCAAGTAGTTGCCTTGGAGTTCAAGATTTTGGGACATTTTGGGTCTTTGATAAACAATATAGTGGCCTGTAATTGAATACTAAGATATGTTCATTTTGTATCCACTGTGTAGGTGAGGGTCGGTCCTCATCGGTGGATGTATTTTGTGTTTTTGGCGTAGTGGATAGTATGGTTATGATAAATGGATAGATAGATACTGGGTAATTCATGTTGTCATTTTATTCTATGTTATAGCTCTGCTCCCGCTATGCGCACTTTATTTTCGCACTATTGCATGCTCACCATTGGTGGACGACCCGATCCTTCCTATAAGTTGTAAGTGGAAAGATCGAGTAGTTGGGAAGTGAGTCACTTCACTGCGATACCATGAAATTACTGTAACTCAGATCTTATGCACGATCTGACGGCACGGGTTTTGTGGTAGGGAAAAACTCGGGTTGTCACAATCCAAGTCCTCACCTAGGGTAGAATTCCCCAAACGGGAGATTCTATACCTTTCTCTTGCTCAAGATCTAGATCAATACTTGTGCCTATGACGTATAGTCGGAGTGAGCTAACATCCAAGCTCAATAGGGGCATATCAAAAGCATTTATATTATCACAAAAACATAGATTCTATGACTAAGTTTCACGACTTAACACATTTCACATAATTCATCTTTTAAAAAGAAACATGAACTTACTCAAAACAGAATTTAACACACTTTCACAAACGTCATTTGATTTTCTAAATTCTTATTTGCAACTTCAGATTTTTTTTCACATTCTTTCTTCATATCTTATTATACTTAAAGCAATAACTTAAATTACCGCCCCAAGCAAATATAGCAATGGGAGCCACGTTACTATTATACCGATGGGAATCCTAACCATCATCGTTCAATGAACATTATCATGAAATTACCGTTGTCCTACCAGATGGCAGCGGAGGCTTTGTAGTATTTACAGATGCGTCGCATACAGGGTTAGGTTGTGTACTGAACCAACATGAAAAAGTGGTAGCATATGGGTCAAGGCAGCTAAAAGACCATGAGAGAAATTACCCTACTCACGACCTGGAATTAGCTGCTGTTATCTTTGCCTTGAAAACCTGGAGGCACTACTTGTATGGTGAAACCTTCTAAATCTTTGCCGATCATAAAAGTTTGAAGCATATTTTCACACAAAGAGATCTAAATTTGAGACAGAGGCGATGGATGGAAGCATTAAAAGACTACGATTGCTCAATACAGTACCATCCAGGGAAAGCCAATGTGGTAGACGATGCCTTGAGCCAGAAATCATCTGCTCAACTGGCACACCTGGTCGCAAGAATGCACCGATGGCAACTATTTGAGGACTTAGCTTCATGCGACATGACATTTGAGATGAATGAATCTAGGGCTCTGATAGCTAGTATTAAGATCAAATTAGCACTCTTCGAAAGGATCAAAGAACTCCAAGCGTTAGATGTGGAACTCATGGCTATCAAGCGGGGGGTGCTTAGTGCAAAGCAACTAGACTTCTCGATAAAGGATGACGAGTCTTTAACTTTCAGGGGACGAGTATGTGTGCTGATGGATGAAGAACTGAAACGTGAAGTGTTAGCAGAAGCCCATAAATCTATGTACACCATACATCCGAGCAGCACCAAAATGTATCACAATCTTAGGAGGAATTTTTGGTGGAAAGGGATGAAAAGAGACATCGCGAACCACATCGCGAAATGCCTAATATTCTAGCAAGTCAAAATTGACCATCGACACCCAGCAGGCTTGCTTCAACCACTACCAATTCCCGAGCAGAAATGGGAGAACATTTCCATGGACTTCATCCTGGGGTTGCCAAGAACACAGAAAGGCTACAATACGATTTGGGTGATTGTCGATCGTCTAACCAAATCGGCTTATTTTCTACCGTACAGCACTAGATATACAGCTGAAAAACTTGCAGATATGTGTTTGAAAGAAATAGTTTGACTACATGGCATTCCCTCCAGCATTCTGTCAGACCGAGACCCACTGTATACATCTCAATTTTGGCAGAGATTCCAAGAGGGAATGGGTTCCAAGCTAGAGTTCAGTTCAACATTCCGCCCCCAAATGAACAGGCAAACGGAGAGGGTGAATCAGGTCATTGAGGAAATGTTGAGAGCTTGTATGCTAGAGTTCCAAGGATCATGGGACAAACTCTTGCCATTGGTCAAATTCGCATACAATAATAGTTTTCAGGCAAGTATCGGTATGGCTCTGTTCGAAGCACTCTACGGTCTTTGGTGTAAATCTCCCCTTAACTAGGAAGAAGTTGGAGATCATGTGTTATTGGGCCCAGAGTTAATTGAAAGCACCAGTGAAACTGTTCGAGTCATTCGTGAATGGTTGAAGGTTGCTCAAAGCCAATAGAAAAGTTACGCCGACCTCAAGAGGACTAATGTTGATTTTCAGGTAGGTCAAGTGCTTAAGTCTATGAAATGTACACTACCCTATGCATCGTACTAATACTCAAGTTATTTTCAGGTGGGGGATCATGTATTCCTAAAAATCTCACCAACTAAAGGAGTCATGCGCTTTGAAAAGTGTAGAAAGTTAAGTCCTCGCTACATCGGACCATTCCAAATTTTGGGACGGGTTGGCGAAGTTGCCTATCAACTAGCTTTACCGCCACAATTGTCTAGTGTACACGATGTCTTTCACGTGTCAATGTTATGCAAGTACATCTGTGACCCGACGCACATATTAGACTATACGCCGATCGAAATTCGAAAGGACCTGACCTTACCGGAAGCACCAATTCAAACCTTGGATCATAAAGAATGAATCTTATGGACGAAGAGGATTCCTCGTGTGTTAATTTAATGGCAAAATCACTCACCTGCCGAAGCCACATGGGAGCGAGAATCCAAGATTCGAAATTTGTACCCTCACCTTTTTTAGTGACGCTACCAAGGTATGGATACTTAACCATAAGAATGGCATACGAGGACCATTTATACATCTTTTCGAATATTTGGCAGTAATTATTACACACTTTTGCTAAAATCGTATGTAATTAAACAGGAGTATACATAATGTACAAACAACACCAAATTGTAACAACCATTATACTTATAAACATTTGCACCACTTTCGAACCACCACATTTATCATTATGGTGTTGTGTGTGCCAATATCAAGTTTTAAGTGGAGAGGATTCAATGCAAGTCAATGGAAGATCATAGGTGTTAGCCTGGTGGTGGGTAGTACCAATTAGACCCACCATATGAGCTTCAACACTCGCCCGAGTGAGACCCACAAACCCACTTTCAAGGTAAATTTTGGCCTCATTTTAGCCCGGGCGACTTTTAGGCGCCAACGTCCAAATAGCACTCGCCTGGGCGACTTTTAGAACTCGCCAGGCGACCAATTTGGGTATTTAAGGGTTTTAGAAACCCCTTTTTCCCATTTCTGCATGATTTCCCTTATGGTTTGGGGTTTCCTTCTTGTTTCCTCCGCCGATCTTCTCTCCGGAAGCGAGGAGCTCTATTTCTGTCGTCGAAACGTCGTGCAATCTCATATTTCCATCTACGATCACTCCTCTTCTTGCGCATGCAACAAGGGTAACCCCGTCACCTTCCTCGTGTATTTCCTTGATTTTTCACATACACCCACATTTTTGCATGGCTTCGAAGAAGCAATCCGCTACCAAATCCCAACGTGAGAAAGTGACTACCTCTAAAACCAAGATCGCGGCATCAAAACGCCATAGGGATGACCCACCACCACCACCCCCGAAAGATCAAACCTCAGAGTGGTGGGCCAACAAATTTTTTGAGCCCGAATGGTCTTTCGAGGGTAGTCTGTTTAATGACCAACCTACAACCACGTGGGCAACAAACTACATAATTAAAGCTCGACTGCAGACCCTCCTACGAGCATTTAATGACCACTATTACCCCGGACTAGTTAGACTATTCTTCCAAAATTTCAGTGTCCAATCCGAAGGACAAAAGTTGTGCACAAAAATTGATGGTCACAATTTTGAGTTTGATGTCGAGCACATTGCCACGACAATGCATGCCTCTACTGATGTTCTTCCAAATGGGGGTGTAGCATCACCCATGAGTGACGCATCATTCTCCGACATTGTCACAAATCTAACCGAGGGCGAGCAAGGCATGGGACAGTCAATTAGTGCCACACATTTACCCCCTGATATGTGGATCTTAGATATCATATTCCGGGGTAACCTCTACCCGGTCGGCCATGCTGGTGAAAGAAGAGGAAAACTCTTACAAGCACTATACGCCGCATTCAACGGTTACTAGTTTAATGCACTCGCAGTAGTGTTTGAAGGGATCTAAAAAGAAACCATCAAAAACCATACCCTACACCCGTCTCATATCGCGGATGATAGAACAATATGAGCACCTGGATAATGAGTTTGAGATTCCCTCAGATGAAGTGCGCTTGACGGATAATATCAAACGATACAACCTCGATGATTGGAGCTTAAGCTTCAAGAGTCTGCAGAGAAGTCTCATTGCGAGACATCAACAACGCGTAGCCTAGCAACAACAACCCCCACCAGCTCAATAAGCCCCTGATCAACCGCAACAGCCACAAGCCCAACATGAAGACGTGCTTACCTTGTCGGAATTCGTTCGATTGGCAGAGATTCAACATCAACAAACTCTTACCCAACTTGCCACCTTGCGTCAAGATAACTAATCGATCCATCTATGGCTTGATCATCAAGACCAAGTCCTCGCACATCTCATAGAGAAAGCATACCCGACTAGCACGTCTTACACTCCGGTGTTCACCGGGGAAGCCTCGGGTTCAAGAGTTGCGCCACCACCTAATCCCATACCCATGCAAACGGAGGAGCCACCCACTGATCCACCAACCCAACAACCGGATCAGTGACCGCTATAAGAAAAAGGGGTAATCACTCCAACTCTTTTGTTTGATTGCTACATAAAATATAGCTAGTAGTCTTTCCACAGTTTTATATAAATGTAAGTACCACAAAATATTACGATTTCACACCCTCCAAGAAGTCTTGACACCTTTCACTTTAAGACACATTTTTTATACCTTTGTAATGACTTTAACAAGTTCAATAACTAGGTTGAATCCTCATTTAAGTCGCATTTTGTATTCTTTTGTAATGGCTTTAACAGGTTCAACAACTAAGTTAAATTCTCATTTAAGACACATTTTGTATACCTTTGCAATGACTTAAATAGGATCAACTACGGTTGACATATTCCATTCAATGGACACTATTAAAGACGTGAATAATCAAGAATTTAAAACCTTTCTTGTCATTTGTTAAACTGATTTTAACGACATGATGTAGATAACCATTAGGACATCACCCATTGTATTCCCCACATGGTTTACTCTATTCAATTTTCGAGGATGAAAAATTTCTTAAGGGGGGGAGGATGCAATAACCCAAGAATTGTGGCCTAGGCACACCGAGCTAATATGTGATAATGGGTGCTAAGACACGGTATCTGGTATCATACATCGTGAGCACTAACTGAGTGCACCCAAGTTAAATCATGACATTAAGTGGTTCCACACACTCACACACATTTGGTGTTGACCTTGCATTGAGATGACACCAAGTATCATATCTGATCGAAGATCTCACGAAACACAAGGCCAACACTTGGATGCCGCACACGGCTCTTGGGTGTATAAGCTACACTCCAAAATGAAACCAAGAAATAGAGGTAATCTCGTGTGATTGGGTCTCACCCATGTGAGAACCATTGGAGACTCAAAACTCTCAAAACTGGTTGTGAAATCAACCACATGAGAACCAAATTGAGGTGAGCCACTGGATGGCTTGTACACTAAATCCGAGTGTATAGCCTTCACACCATAGCATGACCCTATACTATAAGAATCACCCTACATGCATAACCATATGCACTTGCGTTGAAACCAAGAGAGAATAGAACCTGGCTGCCCTTAAAACTAGAGACCAGACTGTTAGGGATGCTCTAATCCTCAAATTACAAGGAGATTCTAGACAGATCAATCACTATGAGGATGTCAAAGGTCGCGATTAAAACCATCGGATGATCGCTAAGCTTTGCACCAAACCCAGTCGATATCGATCATAGAATTTGCATGCTCAAAGGTATGCACCGTACGGGAGTAAACTAACATAGATTAAGGATGTTTACAGGTTTAAATAGTAAATGATTCAATTGCATGCGAGATTTACGGCAACCAAACTCGGGGTCGAGCAAGAAGTGATAACCCTAAAAAAATTGTGGCCAAAAAGCTTACATACAGGAAATATAATGAACTTGAATCGGTATAAACGTGATAAAGTAGAGATTTAAGCAACATGCAAGAAATTTCAGTGAAGAGTTGGGAGTTTTTGGCATAAGGAAGAGGAAGAGGAAGAACAAGGCCTGGAATGATCCAGCTCGCCCGGGCTAAGCCTAGACTAGCCAGGCGAGCTAGCAGCAAGGTGCGAAAAGGAAAAGGATAAAAGAACTCACCTGGGTGAGTTCTTTAGGCCAAAATGCTCGGGCAAATATCGCCCGAGCGATTTGAAGTGCTAAGTGGAACTTGACGTGCGAGCCCGAGAGACTTCCAGACTCGCCAGGGAGAGTCGTGTTTGATACGAGGACTTAAGTGAGATAGCAAGCTCGCCCAGGCGAGTTTCCTAGGCTATTTTTCTCGGGCTGAAATCACTCAGGCGACTTTTAGGTGCCGCTAGAAACTTAAAAGATCCTGTGTTAATCAGTGAAAAATACCATTTTTCACCTCCTAACCTGACCTTTGATGAACCTTTGAGTTGACTAATAATGTGTCTTGAGTGTGCTTTTGTAGTTAAGCAATAAATTACAGTCATAGTGCAAACATCCATCTAAAAATGCCAAAGAAGAGACCTGCTACTTCAACATGTGCTCATGCAGCCCAAAAGGCCAGCCATTAAGTAGTTCACAGAGCCTCAGAGCTCCATGGCAATGACGTGTCCACATGGGCACACATGGGAGAAAGGCCAGCTACATTTGATGAAGATTGAACCCCCTAAAGGCTACTGAGGACTAGACAAAGGTAGGACAACACCCCAAAATAGTGTGCCAGCTGTGGAAGCAAAGAACAAGACATGCCGAGAGGTTAATCCAACCTGTCGACAGGTCTATGTGCTGAGATGTGAATATTTTGAGAGTATGATAAAACTTGTCGAATGGCTTAAGCTGCAGTAGAGCAACCTATCGAGGAGTGCAACTAGATGAGGCAACCTATCAAAGAATACCTAAAGCTGCATAAGAACCGATCAAGAGGTTCTAACATGAAGAAATAGAGATTTCGAGAGGTTGATAGAACCTATCGATTGGTGTAAGTCATCCTATCAAGAGGTCGCCTGGGGCAGTGTTTCTCGCAAGGTGCAGAAAGCTAGAATTCATCCTATCGAGAGGTTCCCCTGAACCTAGCGAGTACTTAAAGTCAACCTAGCGAGGACTTACCTGAAGCTGTGTCCATTGTCACGAGGTTGAGTCAACCTGTCGAAAGCTCAACTGGAGCTATATAAGAAGTCGAGAGGTTGGACTATAACCTGTCGAGAGGATAAATGGAGCTCGAACAACAATTAGATAATTGAGGTCATCCTGTTGAGCAGTTAAGAGATCCTGTCGAGAACCAAAAGCAACCTGTTGAGCAGTCAGCAGATCCTATCGAAGGCTACTCTTAACCTATCGAATAGAACACCAATTGGACTTAGAACCTGTCGAAAGGTTCCCTGAACCTCTTAACACACAATTTAGGAACTTCTCAGTTCCTACCACAGCTGCTGCTTACTTTAGTGCTCTGTGCAGGCATTCCAAGGCATGTAAACAACCCTTGGGGGTATTTTTGGAACATAAATGGGCACAAATGGGAAGCCACTAACCACCTCACATGTACTTATCCAGTTTGGATCAATTGGTGGAGAGCTTCTAGAAGTAAAATCAGCCACATCAACAGCTCAGAATAACATAATTATTCCCTTGAGCTCTGATTGGCAGAAACAGATCTGAGGATAGAAGGGAAGACTATAAATGGCTAAGAAATTGCACTGAAGAACCATCCAGAAATTAAGAGAGCTCAGAGCAAATTTGAATTCCCCCTTTTCTCCAAAATTCCTTCCCTCTTTCTTCTTCCACATTCACTCTTTAGACCATCCATGGTTGGCTAAACCCTTTTAGTAACTAGGGTGAGATTAAGAGCAGTAAATTGAGAGGTTCAAGGCTCTGTATGGGGATTGGATGTTGCAAAAATTGCAGATTTGAGCACATTGTACTATAAGTTTATATTGAATCAGTATATTATGGATTATAGAGTTAATTTTGATCTATAGATCTCTTGATTGCATTTGATTTCCCTAGATTAAATCTCCCTATGGATGCTTGGGCTTGTAGCCTTGCATCCACAACATCTGCAATAAGTTCATTGTTCTAATTAAAACCTTAGGATTGGAAGAAGTCTATAGGATGATTTGTAACCATTCAAGTGGATAGATCATACCCTTAAGATCAATCCAATTCTCTGGTCTAGATTGGATTATTATACCTTGCATCTGAGCTTATAGCCAGATGAAGGATTGTTGCGAATCAAGCTCCTGCATTGCCTCTAAATCAATCAGTTTTCAGTAAAGACCAAAACCTCTAACTGCTACTCTCCTTCTTTTGATTTTAATCCCTTTCTCCATTTCCTTAAATTTGTGTTTTAATCAGTTTTGGATCATTTGCTTTCATCCTTAATTTTCTGTAGTTTTAGTAAAGTGGCAACCCTCAAAAACCTCTCCTCTTTCCTTTCTTGCTTTATTTTAAACTAGGATAGGCTAGAGTGTCAGATCTGTTATAGATCTAAAGATTTACTACATTTTAGAGCACATTTCCCTAGGGACCTACCCTTACTTACCCCTTAAAGCTTGCTACAACAGCCCTAGTTCTTGCAGGACTGATTGCTACCTTGATCCCATTTCTCTGTGATTTTGCCTTTAGTTTGCTGTTTTTAACCCTTTAATAATTGCAAGGTAAATAATACATCAAGTTTTTGACGCACTGTCGGGGTTCTGTGTTTCTAAATTGGTAGATCTAAGTTTTTCTTATTTTAGATTTAGATTTATAATTGCTTGTTTTGTGTTTACGAATTGCTGCTGTAATTTTTTATAGTTTAATTTTATGTTTCAGATATGGATTTGTAGTTCTGGGAGGAGCATTATGCTAATTAGGAGGAGCAAGCTGTGCTAGACTTTGCATTTCCTAACTCTTTTATATTTTTAGATCTGCAGCAGTAGTTGTGTGTTTTTGAATTGTTTTGCTAAAATCTGTACTATAATTTTATGTGCTGAACTCTGTTTCTGTTGTGTATGCTTGGTAGAATATCTCTCAATCCTGAGATTGTTCTTTTAGATCTTGAAGTTGAGAGACTTCTCAGACCTAAGCAGTCCATACACACACCTGTGGTTAATTGTGATAGTTCTGCAATGGGTGAGCAACCTAGGACATTGGAAGAATTCAATGCACCAGGGGTATACAATTCCCCCTTCTGCATTTAATTCCCTGTTGTCCAAGGGAACTATGAGATTAAATCTTCCATCATACAGATGCTGCCCTCATATAATGGCCTGAGTAAGGAAGACCCAAACAAACACATTGATGAATTCCTAGGACTGTGCACTACTTTTAACATTACAGGTTTGGGGGAAGAAGCAACTAGGTTGAGACTCTTTCCTTTTTCACTAAAGGAAAAAGCCAGAACTTGGCTGTCAATGCTCCCAACCAATAGTATTCAGTCTTGGAATAACCTTCAATGTCAATTTCTGGCAAACTTTTTTCTCATGTCCACAACAAGTCAACTGAGGAAGAGCATAATTTCATTTGCTCAGTCCCCAACTGAATACTCTCACCAAGCATGAGAGATTTAAGGAGCTCTTGAAATAATGTCTGCATCACTAAATTCATGAATGGCAACTTGTTTAAAGTTTCTATCAAGGAATTAATCCCAAGAGCAGGGACATGGTTGATGTCTCATGTGGTGGTACTTACCTCCACAAGATAGCTGATGAGGCTTGGGAGTTGTTTGATATCATTAGTGAAAACTCCATGCAAAGGGAGACTTTATCAAGGGACATTGAGACTCCTGTTAAATTGGTGAGAAAGAACACTACAAGAGGAAAAATGTATGAGGTCAGTGGATACAATGATTTGAAAAGGAAGGTAGATAGTTTGACTCAGAAATTTGATAAGCTCATGGGAGCAATGCAGTCACTAATGGCTGCCAAAGTGGAGGAGGCATGTGTGATATGCCAGTCCCCCACGCACTCCCTTGAAGAATGTCCTTCTGCTGCCCAATTTCCAGACCTTGTTATGGAACATGTGAATGTTGCTCAGTCCTTTGGACAACAGCCAGCTGCTGGTTATCATTGGAGAAATCACCCCAACTTGAGGTCGAGGCAAGATAATTTTCCAAACCAGCAGCAGCAGCAACCACAACAGTCCATGCCCTATAGAAATTCCCAGCCCTATTAGCAAAATTACTTTCCAAGGCCCTAATACCAGCAGCCTATGGCCCAGCCAATGGCATCACCTGTGCGTCAAAGTGCACCAGCCCCAACACCCTCTAGATCCCTCACATTTGAAGAGCAAGTTCTGGCTTCACTGTAGAATTTGGGCTCTTTGTCTCAAACTATTAACTCCTATAGCCAAAGTATTAAGAAAATAGAGGACCACCTTGGTCAGCTATCCAATACTTTGACTAGGAGAGAGGAGGGAAGACTGCCTAGTCATCCTATGAACAACCCAAAAGGGAAATATATGGTGGGTGAGACTTCTTCACATGAAGAAGCTAAATTTGTCACCACTTTGAGAAGTGGAAGGCTGGTTGATAACAAGGTTGGTGTTGAGCCTAAGAAAAGTGTAGAAAATGAAAGAATAGCCCATGATGATATGTAGCAAGAGCAACATATGAGAAATAAGGGGGGTGTTGATGAGCCCCAACAGAAAAATGAAAATAAAAACAAAGAAAAAACTGATGAGATTGCTAAAGCAATAAATGGGAGATCAGTCCCTCATTTGCCATTTCTCAATGCACTTCAAGCACCTTCTCCTTTTGATAAGGAGAATGCTAAAGTTGAGGAAATGATGAAACAATTTAAATAAGTGAAGATCAACTTGCCTTTACTTGATGCTATTAAGCAAGTGTCAGCCTATGCAAAGTTTTTGAAAGATTTATGGACACACAAAAGACAATCTAGGATACACCTATCCAAGAAGGTCTTTTGTGCTGAGAAAATGAATCAAGTGTTGTCCATTGCAACCCCAACAAAGCTCCAAGACCCTGGAGTTCTCGCAATCCCTTGCATCATTGGGGATCACACCATTGATAAAGCCTAGTTAGATCTGGGAGCTAGTGTGAACCTACTTCCATATTCAATTTATGAGAAGTTAGGTTTGAGAGAATTAAAACCCACACATGTGATATTATAGCTGGCTGACAGATCTGAAAGGAGGCATGTGGGAATGATAGAAGATGTGTTAGTTGGGGTTGACAAGTTTTTCTATTCAGCAGATTTTCTGAATCTTGACATGGAACTAAGCAAGTGCACTACCTCCATTCCTGTAATTTTGGGTAGGCCTTTCTTGGCCACTGTCAATGCTTGTATACAATGTAGATCAGGTATAATGGAGGTATCTTTTAGCAATATGAAAGTGAAATTAAATATCTACAATACAGCAAGTCAGCCTCACTTGGATAGTAAGGATTTCTTTTTTATTGATGTGTTGGATGAGCTTGTGGAAGAGACTTTGCCTAAGCTATTGCATTGTGATGGTTTGTGTGATGTTTTTGAAAATGTGTGGAGTAAAATTGTGAAAGAGAAGGCCCCCACACCTGTGATTTAAGAGGTGAAAGCCTTAAATTCTGAAGCGGGGCTAGCAACAAGGTATCCTCCTTGGAAACCAGCTGTGTTGCCTCTTCCACCACCATCAAAGGCACCTTTGTTGCCTTCACTCATAAGTCCACCTGATGTGAAATTGAAATAGCTGCCCAAATCTTTAAAATATGTATTTTTGAGATCAAATCAGAAGTTGCCTGTGATAATTTCCTCTTCCCTCACCGATGAGCAAGAAGAGCTGTTGTGTGTGTTGAAAAGGAATAAAAGGCATCAACCTTGCTATTTGTATGCATAAGATCTACTTGGAAGAAGGTTCTAAATCCTCTTGAGAGATACAGAGAAAGTTAAACCCCCACATGCAAGAGGTAGTGATGAAGGAGGTGGTCAAATTGTTAGACACAAGAGTCATCTATCCCATTTCAGATTCTGAATGAGTGGCATCTACTCAGGTGGTTCCTAAGAAATCTGGAATCACTGTGGTTAAATCTGATTCTGGTGAGCTAATTCCAACTAGGGAAACCATTGGTTGGAGGGTGTGCATTGATTATCAAAAGCTCAATTTAAAAACTAAAAAATACCACTTTCCTTTGCCCTTCATAGACCAGATTTTGGACAAGTTGGCAGACAAAGTTTTTTATTGCTTTCTTGATGGATATTCTGGGTATAACTAAATCTCTGTGTATCCACAAGACCAAGAAAAGATAACTTTCACATGTCCATTTGGCACCTTTGTTTATAGAAGGATGCCATTTGGATTGTGCAATACCCCTACAACTTTCCAAAGGTGTATGTATGCCATCTTCTCTGATATGATTGATCAGTTTTTAGAGATATTTATGGATGATTTTTTTATCTTTGGAAATAATTTTAGCCAGTGTCTACATCATCTCAGCCTAGTGCTACAGAGATGTGAGGAAACCAACTTGGTTTTGAGTTGGGAAAAGAGTCATTTTATAGTCAATCAAGGCATTGTCCTTGGCCATATTATTTCCCACAGAGGCATAGAGGTAGACTAGGCTAAAATTGATTTCGTTGCACATTTACCCCCACCTAAAACTGTTAAACAAGTCAGATCTTTCTTGGGGAATGCTAGTTTTTATAGGAGATTCATTAAAGATTTTGGCACAATTTCAAAACCTCTTTGTCACCTGTTGTGCCAAGAGGTTCCTTTTGAATTTAATGATGAATGTCGCACTGCTTTTGAGTTTTTGAAAGGCTGTTTAACCTCTGCACCTGTCTTTCAAACACCTGATTACTCTTTGCCATTTGAGCTGATGTGTGATGCATTAGATTTTGCTATTGGTGTAGTTTTGGAGCAAAGGAAGGATAAGTTACCTTGTGTGATTACTTATGTAAGCAAAACCATGATTGATGCTCAGTTAAATTACACCACAACTGAGAAGGAATTGTTGGCCATTGTCTATGCTTTGGAAAAATTCAGGTCTTATGTGTTAGGATCTAGGATTGTGGTGTTCACTGACCACTCAACCCTTAATTACCTTTTGTCTAAAAAGGATGCTAAGCCAAGATTAATCAGATTGATCCTCCTATTACAGGAGTTTGATCTTGAGATAAAGATAAAAAAGGGGTTGAAAATATGGTTGCAAACCACCTATCCAGGATCCTAGCTGCTGAATTTGATAGGTTGCCCATCACTAACTCATTTCCTCATGAACAGCTATTTACTGTCGGCATGACAATACCTTGGTTTGCAAACCTAGTAAATTACTTGGCAGTGGGTAGGATTCCCCCACATTGGAACAAAATGGATAGGGAGCTGTTCTTTTCCCAAATCATACATTACATGTGGGAGGATCCATACCTTTTCAAGCATTGTGTAGACAAAGTTGTGAGGAGGTGTGTCCTTGAGAATGAATTTCACAGCATACTAACCATGTGTCATGAACAGGCTTGTGGTGGCCATTTCAGTGGAAACAGGACTGCTATAAAGGTACTTAAAAGTGGGTTTTATTGGCCCACTCTCTTCAAAGATGCATGACAACATTGCAAAGCTTGTGAAAGATGCCAGAAAATGGGAAGTATCTCCAAAAGAAATTTCATGCCTTTATAGCCTATACTGGTTGTTGAACTATTTGATATTTGGGGGATTAACTTCATGGGTCCTTTCCCTCCTTATGGATACATTTTTATTCTTGTGGCTGTGGACTATGAATCCAAATGGGTTGAGGTCATAGCCACATGAACCAATGATCACAAAGTTATCCTCAAGTTCTTAAAGGACAACATTTTCTCTGGGTTTGGCACCCCCAGAGCTATCATTAGTGATGGGGGAAGCTATTTCTACAATAGACAGTTTGAGAACTTACTTAGAAAGTACTCTATGACACACAGAGTTGCCACCCCACACCACCCACAGACTAGTGGGCAGGTGGAAATTTCTAATAGTGAGATCAAACACAGTTTAGAGAAAACTGTGAGAGGAGATAGGAAGGATTGGTACTTGAAGTTGACTGATGCTCTTTGGGCTTTTAAAACTGCTTATAAGACCCCAATAGGGATGTCTCCCTTTAGGTTGGTGTATGGCAAGGCATGCCATTTACCAATAGAGTTAGAACATAAAACCTATTGGGCTATTAAGTTATTGAATGTTGATCTAACTTCTGCTAGTATGCACAGGAGGCTGTAGCTGTCAGAGCTAAGATTGGAAGCTTACTCCAATATAAGGATCTACAAAGAAAAAGCCAAAGCTTTTTATGACAAACATTTGCTAAGAAAGGAGTTTACTGCTGGCAATAAGGTATGGTTGTTTAATTCTAAATTGAAATTTTTCTCAAGCAAGTTGAGATCTAGATGGGAGGGACCTAACATTGTAATGCATGTATCCCCATCTGGAGCTGTTGAAATCATGGATCCAAAAGATGGTAGGATCATGAAAGTTAATGGTCAAAGGCTCAAACTCTTTGTTGAAAATATAGTAGAGCCTATGGTAACCATTCACCTTCAAGAACCTCCAAATTTTGACTGATTTTCAACATTGTATATTATGCATCATAACTATCAGTTTTTGCTGTTTTCAAAACTATTTGGCATTATAAATATGTTGCTAATTTTGTTGAGTTTTTTTTCTTTTTCATTTAGAATCATGAGTCATCAATTCCAAGGCATGAGAAATATATGAGAACAAAGGAGGATTGATGAATTTGGTGTGAATGGAAACTGTGAACTGCTGAAAATTAAGTTTGGAATGCAAAACAGAACTATCGAGAGGTGCAAGGAACATTTTGACAGGTACTGAAGGTTCCCAGTATGCATTTCGACAGGTACTAAGACTTGTTGAGAGGGTTGAGTTGATGTTCGACAGGTACTGAAGGTTCTCATTGAGAATTTTAATAGGATCTATGAACCTATCGAGAAGCTGAGAGAGAGAGTCGATAGGTAATAAAGTTGTAGGCTATGTTTTCGATAGGTTTTGGTACCTGTCGAGAGGTTAAATGCTGAGTATTTTAAACCTGTTGAAATCTGAAGCCCGTGTACCTGTCAATAGGTTGAAAGAACCTCTCGAGACCTTCATCCTGATAGACTAATGATTTTGAATGTTCGACAGGTTTCTTCAACCTGTCGAAATATCCTCTCCAACCTATCGAAAGAGATCTTTACTCGTTTTAAACCTATCGAGAGGTCATTTTATCCAGTTGACATCTTCTGCTCAGAGCTTTGTTCCTCCTTTGCCCGATTTCCCACTTTCTTCTTTCTCCTCCTCCTCACTGGTTCCAACTCCAATCGCCCTGCCATTGCTCCAATTGCTTTAATTTTACAAAGGAGACATTTTGCACCTGGTCTCTATCAATTTGGTGTCGTGTACTACAAGATCTAAGAAACCCTAGGTTATGTGGGTAAGTGCTTCTTCAACCTCCACGCTGTGATTTTCAAGCTTTGTACTTCCATAGTTCTATGTGTGTGATTAATTTGATTGAGAAAGAAGGATTACTGTGGGTTGTGAGAGTTGATTTTGGGGATTGAGTAACCAATGGCTGACCATGAGGATACCCTAGTTGATCTTTTCAAAGCCCCTTCCAAATATTCCCAAAAATCCACCAAAAAATCTAGTAGGCTAGCCACACAGCCCAAAGAGGACCCACCTGCTAAGAGGAAGCTCATCATGGAAAAACCTAAGCAAGCTAAGAAATCCAAGAAAGCCAAAATCAGTGAAGAAATTGTTGAGGATGTCCCAGTGCCTGAACCTAACCCTTAGGTAGAACCTGAGATACCTGTGAACCTGACTACTCCCAATGAGTTTGTGGATGCCTTGGACCTGATCCCTGAGATAATTTTTGACCTACCTTATTTTTCAAAGGTAGAGGAGTGTAAGGACACCTTGGACTATTTGGTGAAGGCAGGCCTGACACCTTTGATGACCCCATTACAAGAGAAGGCCTTCCCTAGATTAGTAAAACTATGGTATCAGAACATCAGGAAGAAGATGAAGCCAGAGTCAACTGAGCCAACCCTTGTGGTTTTGATAGATAATTGGGAGCTAGTTGTGGATTACAGTGATATTGGGTTAGCATTAGGGGTCCCATCAGTTTATGACCCAGTTTATGGTTTAGGAGCACCTGAGAATGTGTCCTTTAGAGCAATGGCCAGACATCTAACTCAAGGCATTATGGGCTCTGGGGAGTCATTGATGAGGAGAGACCTGGACCCTAGCCTGCTTTTCATAGACTCAATCCTGAGGAAGAACATCTATGTTAGTGGAAAATAGCAGGAGAGAAGAACTCTTACAGTGGATGCCTTGTACTTTTTCTCCAAGGACCAGTTCATGAATGCCTCCCAGCTGATATTTAAGGCCATGGTAGATGTGAATGAAAAGATCAAAAGAGGGCAGGCCTTGCCAGGGTTACCCTATAGTAGACTCATCACTGCTTTGCTAAGGAAAGAAAAATTTATGATTCAAAATGATGAGCCAGTGGAGAAATTGAGTCCAAAAGTGTTTGGGAAGAGGGCCTGGTCTACTAGTAGGACCCTGATTGGGAAAAGCAAGAAGAAATCAGTTGAGAGTCCTAACAAAGAAGCCCCTCAAGTGACCAGCTCAGCAGCTGCGCCTGTGATCCCTACAGCCCCATCAGTCAGCTCAGCAGCTGCAACTGGGACCTCTACATCAGCTAGCTCAAAGCCTCTGCTCACCTCTGTTAGCCCTAGCTTAGTGCCTCCACTTGTGACCTCTGCATCCCTACTCCTTCCCTCCACTGTTGTGCCTTTGCCTGTTATCAGCTCTAATGTTGCCAGCATTCCCATTCCATCACCTTCCATACCATTCATTGCAGTCCCCGTACCTCCTAGCAGCTCAGTCATCCCTTCCACCATCACCCCTGTATCAGCTCCTACCACAGACCCCATTGTTACCCTACCTTCACTTCACATCCACCTATCAGAGAAAATCAAGGTCACTCACAGCCCCTCCAGCTAGCCCATCCATCCTAGCTGTTGAACCCTTGAGCCCTACACCAGCAGCTCCTTCTACATCATATTACCCTGTCACCACCTCTCCACCCTCCATACCCTCTGCTATTGACCTCACTACTTCCATGTCACCTCCACATACCCAGGATTTAGAACATTTTACCACTGAGGGGTACTCCTCCCTAATTGACTCCATTGTGGACATTGGGCATGAGTACTCCCCTTTACCTGACTCTCCACAACCTTCTCAATTCCAGCATACTCTCACCCCACCTTTTCAACATGCCCCCACATCTCCTTTCCAGCCCATTATACCCATTCCACCAACTACCCAAACCTAAATCCTACCAGAGGCCTCTACCCAGATTCTTTCCCTTCCCACATCCATCCTAGCCCAGCTCCAAACCAACACAGCAAACCAAGATGATATGACCACCTGCCTTCAGGCCATTCAGTCCACTCTCATCCCATCCACCTCAACCAGTCAAACCCTTATAACACCTACTCTTGTACCCACTCCACCTCCATCCCCTCAGCTGTCCCCTTTAGTAGTGGTTTCCACTGCTGAGGTAGCAGAACCAATCCCTGCCCCTTCTACCAGGGACTCCTCAACTCAAACTGATTTTGAGGAAGAAGCCCTGCCCATCCTTGCTGTAACCCCAACTGACCCCTTGGAGGCTGACTTACCCTTTTTACCTTTTACCTACCCACCACTCCACCTGAGTCTATTATTGTGGAAGAGGAGCTACCATTGACCCTCATTGTACCATCACCACCACTTCTTGAGCTGCCCATCACCCCCTCCTTCATGGATGACCCTCACCATTGGGCCATTGTCCCATATGGCACCAACACCCTTTCACCTCTGCCATCCCTCACCAAAGCCATTGAAACCAACCCATATGTCAATGAGGATGTGAAATTGCTAGTGGATGCAGTCATGGTGTTATAACAACAAGCCCATCAGGAGGAGATTGACCCTATTTTGGAGGCCCATAGGAAAGAGGAATGGAAATTATGAAAGATGGTCCTAAATTCCTTTGATCTTTACAAGATGTCCAAACAGAAATTTGACATGCTAGCTAGGTTAGTAGAGACCCTCTCCCTATACTCAGCCTTGGGTCCCTGAGAATCTAAAGCCCTTTCCATCAAGGAGCCCACCATGCCCCAAGGCAGCACCAGGCCCCAGAAACCATCTGCCAAAAGGACTAAAGAGGGTGCTGCCAGCTTTGAGAAACTAAAGAGGAAGGAGAAGCTCAAGGAGGAGTATGACAAACTTGCTTAATAAAAAGGAAGGGAGCCAATGACCATATCAAGCTCTGACTCTGATTCTGGTTAGGTGTAGACTGTGTTTAGGATTTGGTTGTAATTAGTTTGTATGTAAAATTTTGTTGTATATACTATTTGCTACATTTAGACTGTCATGTTTCTCTTGTGTTTTGTAATTACTTGTGTTAAATAAAATTTCTGTTTTGACAGTTCCAACTAAGTTTTTTGCTTTCCCTTATCTTTAATTTTGTTCTAATGCTTCACTTGATACTGTCCTTGTGCTTACCCTGCTGTTGCCTTTTGATACACTTCCAAAGTAGTGAGGACACTGTTCCTCGTAGGTTTGGGGGTATAGCAGGGAAATTTTGAAATTTTTGTATGAGATAATTAAGCCAAGTGCAATGGTATAGATGAGATCAAAACAAATTTAGTAGAATTTCAAACTGAATAGTTTTGAAAAAGGAAGATTTAAAAAAAAATGTATGGTAGACTGTTTAATTTTTAGATCCTTTTGAAAATTCATCATTTCCATGAAAGACATCATCAAGAAATTTTTTATCATAATCAATATGTAGTGAAACATTAAGGAGAGAAAAAGTAAGAACATGTCTTGAGAGTCCTGAGGAAGACCATACCCAGTGAGAGTTGGGCCTGTAAAAATTTCTTTTTGAAGTGTGTTTTGGCAAAATCTTTCTACTCTAAGGACTGTCTGAACCTGCTTTCTTTCACTAGAAGTTATGCACTCCAAGTTGAGACAAATTGACAGAACTCATGACATCAAAGACATGATGTAAGGCCATTTTTTGGACAGTTTGAGCTAAAATTCCCTACCCTTTGAACAGCCTTTGTATACATCATTTGAGCCTAAAAAATTCCATTCTTCTTTGACAAAAACCAAAATATTTATTTTTTCTAAAACCTTTTGACCTGTTTCAGTTCACCCTTAATGCTAAGAATTTAGGAAGAGGAGGGGGAAGTGAGGTTAAAGGAGCAAGGTTTGATATTTGGTGGAAGGAAAAGGGAGAAAAGCTAAAGCAAAAACAGTGTACCAGAGGTATAGCTATGGCATTCCAACCATATAAAAAAAAAAAAAAATACAAAAGAAAAGAATACAAAAAGAATGAGAAAAATAGAAAAGCAAAACAAAAATGAGGAGAAGTCACTTCATTTGAAAATTGAAAGAAGATGAAAAGATGGCCACTTCAAATCTGAAAATTCAAAGGAAATGAAGATTGTGCTGAGATGAAGAAGGTGTGTATGCCACCTCCTTACCTTTACTGATTTCTCAATGTTGAATCTCTCTTTACCCCTTTTTCCTTATAAACCTCACCTATAAGCCACATTACAACCCAATAAAAAGACCTTACTGATCTGAAGATGATTGAGTTGTCATGTGGAGATAAGGAGTTGTGTAATCTATGGTGAAGAAAGTTAGAGGATTTCAAGAACTAGAGCACTGCCTATGCTCATGCTTACAATCCTATTTGAGGGTTGTAACTTCTCTTGAGCTGTGTGAAATAAAACACCTTTGAAATCACTTGTGAGAGTATGCCTGTGAGATAATTAGGTCTGAGATTGGACTTGTTTAGGCATTGTTTAAACCTGATTCTTAAATTAATAGTGAAGTATATACTGTTATGCACATAACATTCCCTTGATGATTTCAGGTTAGTTATGATGAGTTTGAAAAAGGATTTAGCTATTAAATGTGTCTACATTTACTATTTTGAAATTTCTAAAGTCAAAAGGGTAAGGTATGAAATAAAGCTGAAGTTGTTGGGATCCAATTTGTACCTGATGGAAGTTTGTGGGTAACTTCATCGAAAACCCTCAGGAGACTTCACTCCACTAGGGATCGCCTAGGGGTTTAAAAGGCTTGATGCATATGCTAAATGCATATGTGCTCCCTACAAAAGTGGCATTTTCTATTTTTAATCATTGCTTTTAATTTCTCCTTTGCTTAGGGACTAGTAAAGCTTAGGTTTAGGGGTGTGTTAATCAGTAAAAAATACCATTTTCACCTCCTAACCTGACCTTTGATGAATCTTTGAGTTGACTAATAATGTGTCTTGAGTGTGTTTTTATAGTTAAGCAATAAATTACAGTCATAGTGCAGACATCCATCTAAAAATGCCAAAGCAGTTCACACAGCCTCAGAGCTCCATGGCAATGACATGTGTCCACATGGGCACACATGGGAGAAAGACCAGCTGCATTTGATAAAGATTGAACCCCCTAAAGGCTACTGAGGACTAGACAGAGGGAGGATAGCACCCCAAAACTGTGTGCCAGTTGTGGAAGTAAAGAATAAGACATGTCGAGAGGTTAATCCAACCTGTCAACAAGTCTGTGTGCTGAGATGTGAATATTTCGAGAGGATGACAGAACCTGTCGAATGGCTTAAGCTGTAGCAGAGCAACCTGTCGAGGAGTGCAACTGGATGAGGCAACTTGTGAAGAATACCTGAAGCTGCATAAGAACCTATCGAGAGGTTCTAATGTGAAGAAATAGAGATTTTGAGAGGCTGATAGAACCTATCGATTTGTGCAAGTCATCCTGTCGAGAGGTCGCCTAAGGTAGTGTTTCTCGCGAGGTGCAGAAAGCTAGAATTCATCCCGTCGAGAGGATCCCCTGAACCTAGAGCTGTCAAATTCAACCTAGCGAGGACTTACCTGAAGCTGCCTCCATTGTCGCGAGGTTGAGACAACCTATCGAAAGCTCAACTGGAACTGTATAAGAAGTCGAGAGGTTGGATTATAACCTGTCGAGAGGATAAATGGAGCTTGGACAGTAGTTAGATAATTGAGGTCATCCTGTCGAGCAGTTAAGAGATTCTGTCGAGAACCAAAAGCAACCTGTCGAGCAATCAGTAGATCCTATGGAAGACTACTCTTAACATGTCGAATGGAACACCAATTGGACTCAGAACCTGTTGAAAGGTTCCCTGAACCTCTCAACACACGATTTGAGAACTCCTCAGTTTCAGCCACAGCTGCTGCTCACTTCATGGCTCTGTATGGGGATTGGATGTTGCATAGATTGCATATCTTAGCACATTATACTGTAAGTTTATATTGAATCAATATATTATGGATTATAGAGTTAATTTTGATCTATAGATCTCTTGATTGCATTTGATTTCCCTAGATTAAATCTCCCTGTGGATGCTTGGGCTTGTAGCCTTGCATCCACAGCATCTGTAATAATTTCATTGTTCTAATTAAAACCTTAGGATTGAAAGAAGTCTATAGGATTCTCTGTGACCATTCAAGTGGATAGATCATACCCTTAAGATAAATCCAATTCTCTGGTCTAGATTGGATTCTTATACCTTGTATCTTAGCTTGTAGCCAGATGAAGGATTGTTGCAAATCAAGCTCCTGCATTGCCTCCGAACCAATCAGTTTTCAGTAAAGACCAAAACCTCTAACTGCTACTCTCCTTCTTTTGATTTTAATCCCTTTGTCCATTTCCTTAAATCTGTGTTTTAATCAGTTCTGGATCATTTGCTTTCATCTTTAATTTTCTATAGTTTTAGTAAAGTGACAACCCTCAAAAATCTCTCCTCTTTCCTTTCTTGTTTTATTTTAAACTAGGATAGGCTAGAGTGTCAGATCTGTTATAGATCTGAAGATCTACTACATTTTAGAGCACATTTCCTTAGGGACCTACCCTTACTTACCCCTTAAAGCTTGTTGCAGCAGCCCTGGTTCTTGCAGGACTGATTGCTACCTTAAAACCATTTCTCTGTGATTTTTCCTTTAGTTTGCTGTTTTTAACCCTTTAATAATTGTAAGGTAAGCAATACATCAACCAACAGCTGGGCGACTTCATTTTTGGACCGGGCGCTTGCGTACCTTTCGCCTTGACATTAGAAGAGTTTTGAGACCTTGATTTAGGAAACTATTGTGTTGGGTTTCTTTAAACGACACCTGATTTTTAGCGTACATCGACTAGGTTAAAACATGTGGCAGCCGGTGAAACTCTGCAACCTTTTTCTTTGCACTCTATCAGACGTGTTAGTGATTTAACGGTAGGGAAAATACCTTGCAAATTCTATGCTTTTTGTCTGAAATCATGTCATGATGCAAATATTAAATAGAATATATTTTTCGTAACCATAGATTTATTCTTAACTTGAAACTCTAGAACGTGGAGATTTATCTTGTTTTTGTGCATATGTAATTCATGATCGTGTGTTCGTTACTAGATCCCCCTTATGTTCGATTCATTGCTTCTTGTGAATGAAACTTGTTCTGTCTAGGTGTGCTCAATCGATTTCTATGTGATGTGATCCTGAACACATGTGCAATGAGGAGTGGATTCTCCATGAGAGGGGTGGAGTCCATAGGGTTATGACCTAGTATCCTAATGTGGGCTGCTCAGTTCCTTAATGTGGGATGCTTTGCCATGTGATGTGCCTTGAGTTCATTAGTCGTAAAGGGAGTGGAGTCTCCAAGAGAGGGGTGGAGTCCTAGGGGTTACGACCCTATGTCCTAATGCGGGTCGCTCTGTTCCCTACTGTAGGATACTTACCCTAATGCCATGTGATGTGATATACTTCAAATTTGTGTTTACGTTATGCCATGCTCGTGAATCCGTGTCGGTGTTCCAAAATTGTGTGAAATCCTTCATATACAAGTTCGTAGTCTATACAATTGGGTCATAATCGGAAGTCTATATTCTGTTTCACTATGCATTGGTTTCACCATGTTTGCTCGTTATCCAGATTTGACTTATATTTTGTAGTGATGTTATAGATAAAAGCTTAGGTTTTGAAATTGATATGTGTTGATATACTATGAATTTCACTTTTTGTTATCTATGCACCAAGAACTTGAAATTGAATGATAAAGTGTGTTTTTAGCATGGTATACATTGAGCACTGAAAAATACCATTTTTCACCCCTCAACCTAGCCTTTAATGGACCTTTGAGCATATTAATAATGTGTTTTTAGTTGTGTTTTTATAGAAAATAGGAAATAAGAATTTAATGCTGTAATCCATCTTGTTAAGCCAATAAGAATAAATTTCATGCTAAGTTGTGGAGCTGAGTGAAGATCAGAGGATGCGTGCCCTACTGGTCATAGGTTTGACCAAGTGAAAGTCAAAGCGATGACTTGATTAGAGTAGGCAAGAAGTTAATGAACAAGTGTGAGTAGTGTGAGAGCTAAATTAAGGATAGCATAAACCTATCTTTGGTGTATGTGCCTAACACCAAAGTTGAAGGAGAGTTAAGAGGGTTAATAGCTTAAGAGGATTTATTTCTCTTTGTTTTGTTGGTGAGAAGAGTTAAGAAGAGAGAGAGGGAGAGTAAGGAAGGATAAATTGCTAGGAGTTAATGCGGATTTTGAATTTATGACGGGCTTGAGTATTTAACACCAGATTCGACGCATTGGAAACCGTTGGAGTCAAATCTAGGAGCCCTAGCCTTTGAGCCAACCATTGTGTCAACCAAGGGTTGATTTGAGGTTAGTAATATTGAATTCGTTTTAAACATGTTGTAGTGCATTAAATTGTGGTTTAAATGATGAATTAAAGAATAGAAATGAAGGAGAAATGATAAGGAAGAAATTTAGAAGAAATGCCCGCAAAGGACTGAATTTCTGACCAAATCGATTGATCAATTTGGAAAATCGATCAATCGATTTTAGCCAGGAGGTTAGTTGGGCAAACTGACCCGAAACCGATTGATCGATTTGAAAATCGATCAATCAATTTTTGAAATTCGATTAATCGACTGAAAATCGATTAATCGTTTGAGCACTCTCAGTGACTGGAAAATGAAGGCTTGAGGAAACCGATTGATCGATTTGAAAAATCGATCAATTGATTTTAAAATTTTGATTAATCGATTTGGGATCGATTAATCGATTTTGAAATTTCAATTAATCGATTTTGGAGATCGATCAATCGATTTGGACAGTTTCTGTTGGCTTTTATTTTAGACTTTAAGGTTTAGGAAGGGTCTTGTACCTTCTTTTATGAATCATTCTTGATGCTTTGCTTGTGCTATGGTGTACCATAGGTGGTACATGTGAAGACAAGCCTGGGGAACCGTGTGGGACCCTGATGCTTGGACATCCGAACATGTGAGGTAGGAAACACCTTGAACATGTACTTTAATTGCAAGATCATGTATGTAGTGATAAAGAAAGAATAACTATACATTGAAAATGTGAATCCTAAGTGTGGGTGTGTGCGTGAACACAAAGTAAAGTAAATAAGTATGACGTCCCCAGGGGATGTGAAAATGATAAAGGCATCTGTATGATGCATTGACTTGGACATCCCAGGGATGTATGTGATCATGTAAAGCAAAGAGAATGATAATGATAAGGCCAAATTTACTATATTTAGTACAATCACACGGTGAATAACTATATATAGTGCACTTGATATTTAAGGTTTGGAGAATACCCCACCGACGTAGCAGTATAGCCATGACTGACGCAGCAGAATATCCGTGATCGGTATGGCAGCCAATCCGTACACCAGTTGGACATCCCAGGGATGTAGTTTTTTATGTATAAAATATGAACCCCGTCGCCTATGAGAAAGGGACTTGGGTAGCATTGAAAGATATAAAAATGTCTTATTAGACGACGATGGTGGGTATTCCATCGGGCGCCCGACGCTATAGTAAGTTGGGGAATATTTAAGCTATGATTTAAGTCTTTAGGTCGAATCATTGTGGTAAATGAACAAGTTGAGAACTAATGAAACAAGTAAAGTAATAGTGACATCCAAATGCATCTTTTAAGTTATTTAAACTATTTTTTCCTAGAAAACTTATTGATACATCATACTGTTAATTATCATGGAATATATGTGAGAGACTAATTATATATTAATTCAGTTTGTTTCCCTATTGAGCTATGATGTATCTCACCCTTTAGACTATACGTCGCAGGTCCCATACTTGCGGCTGCTACTGCTTCTAGAGGCGTTGATCCAGGAGATTCGGATATCGTACTTGGGGAGGAGTAGGGGCCCCCTCCTGAGGACTTCTTCTAGGAGATTTCGCTCGTACTTTAATTCAATTTTGTGAGATTTCTATATAGCTTGGTATATCAAGCCTTTTTGAGTAAATGTATTATATTGATATATTTTGGCGAACCATCTAGGGTGACTTTGTTTTATTCACCGATGGTTCAGGTCGATTCTTCTGCTCATGCAGTGGCATGGGATTAGAACTGTCTTTTCAGTTCTTATTAGAATAATATATCATTAATGCATGGGAGATTTAGTTAAATTAAATTCTTATGCTTTATTGTGCTTGGTTATACCAATGTTCCATGCAGGTTTATGGGGCACGGCCTCGAGGGTCGTGCTGATGGCACGGATTTTGGGGTGCCAAAATCTGGGTTGCCATAGTTGGTATTAAAGTAGTTTCTTTTAGAATTTCTGACAATTCTTGTTTTTGTCAGAGCATAGGGACTTCTGCTAATGAAACTTTGGTTTCACATATAGACCATGATATCTTCTAGAGGAAGAAGGAGACAACCTCGGGGTGGCCAGGATAGGAATGTACGTAGTAGAGATGATTTCATCTCGCTACGAAGAGAGTACCTATAGGAAGTAGAGGGGTTTCAGGAAGTAGTGGCCAAGAGGGCCAAGATCATGAAGAGAACCAAGAAAGAGAACGCCAGGAAAGAGATCAGAGGGAATAGGAGAGAATAAGGGAAAGGAATGAAAAGAGAGGAGCGTCAGAGGATGATACACACCATGGAAACCAAGGCAACAACCATGCCTCAACAAGCAGCATCTCTGGTAGCTCACAATGTCAGTGATCAGCAACAACCACCTACACCTCCAGTAGATTCGACATCGCCAGTGCCCTCTGCATTTACAGAGTTTAGGAGGATGCGTCCTCCTAACTTTTCAGGGTAAGCTGATCCAATAGCTGTTGAGAATTGCCTTAGTGAAATGGAGAAGGTGTTTAGTGTGCTTACATGCACGGAAGACGAGAGTGTCTGTTGGGCAGCTTATATGCTTGATGGGGAGGCTGGGCCTTGGTGGAAGTTCATTTCTAGGACTAAGGCTCAGGAGACCCCAGGATTACCCTGGACGTGGGAAGATTTTAACAAATAATACTTCCCTGAGGTTGTAAGAAATTAGATGGAAGTAAAACTTTTACAGCTCGAGCAGGAGAGAATGACAGTTAGAGAGTACGGGGTTGAGTTCATGCGACTTGCTCTCTTTGCTCCTGAGTATATAGTCACGGACTTGATGAAAGCAAAACGACTACAACACGGCTTGAGGCTGGACATCAGGGGACGTGTAACAACATTTGAGTTGAAGACCTACGGAGAGGTCATGAGCAAAGCCCTAGTAATTAAGGAGGATAATGAAGACAGATACTGGAGAAGGGATCAACAAGGAAGAGGAAGAGTGGATCAAAGTAAGGTTAGGAACTACGAGCCGCTAAACAAAAAGCCAAGGTTCGTAGTGCCTATTCAGAGACAACCATTCCAACCAGGTATGTGAGACCGGCGCAGTAAACGAACTACCAAAGATTCCCAATGCTTGCGTCAGGGAGGCCGATGAGATATGAGAGTCCTGCTATCACCATAGGAGCAGCAGTTACACAGGGTTCCTCATGAGCAACGTCGACTACAGTGGAGGCTTGTGCCAAGTGTGGCAAGTCCCACAAGACGGCAGATTTCAAGAAAGGCACGCGAGATTGCTATAAATGTGGGAAGATAGGTCACATCATTCGGGACTATCCATATATGACTAAAGAGAGGACAGTTTCTGCTACAATGCCATGACCTATACAATCAAGGAAGCCGGTCATGCAAGGAAGAGCCTACACAGTCACTGCCCAGGAAGTAAAGAATGTACATGATGTTATCCAAGGTGAGATTCCTTTTAAATAAAGATATTTAATTTCTTAAAATTTGAGATAAAGAGGGTGCATTCATTTAGAAAATAATGTAGACTAGTTCTTGCACTTAAATTAGATAAGTAAATATGCGCTATATCTGTATGTACGTATGTTATAGGTACGTTATGAGTATACGAAAAGGGATGCTCCGTGGCATGGGAAGCTAGAGTGTTGATAGACCCAGGGTCTACCCACATTTACAAAGAAAATGAAGATTATTCCGAAGACGTTGGATTTTGTTCTAGCAGTGTCTATTCCAACTGTCGAATTACTTTGTAAGTCAGTAGTAGTGGGTATTCATGATGGAGACGTTATGAATTGCCAACACAATTAATACTGTTAGACATGCAAGGATTTGATGTGATCCTTGGCATGGACTGGTTGTCACAACACTATGCGACCGTAGATTGCAAGAACAAGGTCATCATATTTAGACCTAACACAAGGAGATCGTTCTGATTTTGAGGAGAGAGATCGATACATATGCCACTTATCTCTGCAGTCAGGGCCGAATGTTTGATCAGAAAGGGGTGCAGTGGTTACTTGGCATTCTTGAAGGAAGATAAGGAAGGGAAGGATATTGTCTTAGAGATAGCAGTTGTGCGAGAATTTGAGGATGTGTTTCCTGAGGAATTACCAGGATTACCTCCAGATAGAGAGGTGGAGTACGCTATCGACTTAGTACCTGGAACGGAGCCTGTTTCTAAAGCACCATATAGGATGGCTCCTACTGAGTTGAAAGAGTTGAAAGAGCAGTTACAAGATCTCATGGACAAGGGGTTTGTAAGATTGTAAGACCAAGTGTGTCTCCGTGGGGAGCACCGGTCTTGTTTGTAAAGAAGAAAGATGGGTCAATGCGACTGTGCATTGACTATCACCAGTTAAACAAATTAGCCATCAAGAATAGATAACCATTGCCCCAGGATTGACGATTTATTCAATCAGCTGTAAGGAGCGAGGTATTTTTCTAAGATCGATCTAAGATCTGGATACCTGTTGTGGAATTTCAATGTGCTGATTATTGTGTAATGATAAAAGTAAAATAAAATCAAAGTAAAACAGAGGATGGATTCAACACATCTAAAATATCCTAGGCCTATAAGATACAGGGTCCTTTGTAGCAAGTTTTAATATGTAAGGGAATGCCCACAGGGAGATGAGTCTAAAATATGGTAAATTTCCAGATCTGTGAGAGATCTGGCACCCTAATTAACGCTAAGAAAGCTAAGAAAAAGGGGAGAGGTTAAACATGGTTGTCACTTGAATTAAACTAAACTTCTCGAGATGTGAACTACTGAGATCGAATCCAGAGATCTAGATCTTGCAAAAGGAAGGGTTTAAAAATAGAAAATGGAGAAGAGCAGCTTGGAGATTGGTCTCATTGCGATCAGGTTGAGCTGATCATGTTACAGGGGTTCAAAGCACACAAATCCCTCAGCTGGCTACAAGCCCAGTTGCCGGGTAGAAGATTCCACTCTAAACCAAAGGATTTAACTGATCTTAAGGCTATTATCTGTCCACTTTAATGGTCACAAACCATCCTATAGACTTCATCCGATCCAAAGGTCTATGGTGGAAGAATCCAATTGAAACCAGAGATTGAACTGCTCTTAAGGCTATGACCTGTCCACTTTAATGGTCACAGATCATCCTAGGGAATTCCTTCAAACCAAAGGCTTTAACTAGAGCATTTAAACCACTACAGATGCTGCAATTTCCAGGTCACTGACGCAAGAAATTACAAGGATATCAGATCTAGGGTGATCAGACGGTATCCATGAGGTCTACCAGTTGAGCTGATCAACAGACTCCTCTACACAAATCCGATTGAGCACCAAATGAAACCAAAGGAACTATAGATCTAATTAAAGCAATAAAAACAACATTTATATTGTAATAAAACTCGTTCTACAATGGAATGCTCTCAAATCTGTAGTCTGTGCAGTAATTAACCCATAATAGCACTCTCAACCTCACCCAATTATAGATCTAACCTCTCTCTTCGCTGCTCCTAGGGAATTAGCCAACCATAGTTGGGCTAACAGAGGAAAATAGAATTTTGCTGCAAGCTCTGCTCTCCAGAATTTGGTCCAAATCTCGATCTCCCCCAACTGCAATTGGGGATCTCCATATATAGCTTTCCCTCTTATTTTTCCCGCCAATCTTCCCTTCTAGAAGGTCCTCAGAGTTTGTTAGAGTTCTGTTAGACCACGTGAGTTGGTTAGGGTTTCCTAGGGTTTCTTTTGGATTGTCATGCCGATCACCAATGTGCCTCAGTTTGCGTGCAGCAGATCACCAAGTTGCAGCATGTGAATCACCGATTTTCTGAGAAGTTCTTCACACGATTTTGATAGGTTCAAGTGGAGCTTTTTGGTCCTTTCTCTAGGTTCTCAAATCTCTTCGACAAGTTCCGATAGGATGAGCCTTCTCTTAGAGTTTCAGCATTCTCGCTCTCTGCCTGAAGCATTCGACGGGTTGAGGAAGCTTTTCGATAGGTTGGAGGACCATTTCGATAGGTTCTGCTCCCGTGTCTCCATCTCGTTAAGTTTAGGGAACCATTTGATAGGTTCAGGAAACCATTCGATAGGGTCCTCTTACACCTTAGGCAGGTTTTCGATAGGATTGGTCCACCTTTCTTTCAGCTACTCGATAGGTTCTTAGATCCTATCGAACTCCTCAATCCACACGAATCCATTCTTCTTCTGCCTTCAGATCCTATCGAAACCTTTCCAATTGCACGAATTCCTTCTTTCTTTGCTTTCAACTCCTATCGAAGTCTTCAAATGACCTCTCGATAGGATGTTTTTAGCCTGTTTTCACTTCCTTTGCTTTACCCTGCTGTAGCCACGCGCTCCAAGGGCCCAATAGTGTGCAGCCCTCTTGTGTGCCATTGCTGGGTCTGCACTGTGCTGAGAGATGGACTTCTGTGTGTGGCATTCTTGAGTGGTTTTATGTATTTTTTCTATCTTTTATTGCTATCTACAAAACAGGCTCAACAGAGGTTTATTAATATGCTCACAGGCCCATTAAAGGTCAGGTTAAGGAGTGAAAAATGACATTTTCTACTACTTAACACACCTCCAAACCTAAGCTTTGCTAGTCCCTGAGCAAAGGAAAATTAAAGAAAAATAAAAATGCCACTTTCGTAGGGATCACGAATGCATTTAGCATGTGCATCAACCCATTTAAACCCCTAGGTGATCCCTAGTGGGGGAGTGAAGTCTCCTGAGAGTTTTCAGTGAAGGTACTCACAAACTTCTCCCATAAAGTTAGTTAATAGTAGTGCATCCTGCTAAAACAGAGTTTCAGTAAATAGAATAAATTCACACCATCTCTTTTCAATTCAGTAGAGGAATTTCAACAGAAGAAAAGAATCAGTTCAAAACTTGAAAGTCTGCTATGATCCTTTACCATCACTCAGCTCATGTCAAGGCATTTCTCCTAAAAATTAATGCATGGCTCACCTTTCATTTGAGAATTCCGTTTTGATACTACACCCATCACATTGGATTTCATACCCAAGTCTCACTAGGGCTGTTCACTCACAACAACGAAAATGAAGGGTGTAGAATTTCACGCAGCTCAAGAGCAGTTATAGCCCTCAAATAGGACTGCAAGCATGAGCATAGGCATTGCTCTAATTCCTGAAATTTTCTAATTCTTTTCACCATAGATTAAAACAAATCTTTATCTCCACGTGACAGGTCAATTTATTTTAGATTAGTAAGGTCTTTTTATGGGTTGTAATGTGGCTTAGGGATGAGGTTTGTAAAAGAATGAAAGGGTAAAAGAGGTTCAAATTTGAGAAATCAATAAAGGTAAGGAAGTGATTTGCAACTCAACCTTCTTCATTTCAACACCTCTTCACTTTCTTTTTGAATTTTCAGACTTGAAGTGATCAGCTTCATCAATTTCTTATCTTCTTGTAGATTTTCAAATGAAGTGATTTCTCTTTCTCATCCTTTTGCTCTGTGGTTTTTTATTATTTATTTATTTTTATTTTTTTTATGGGCCGGAATGCCACAACACCACCAAATGAGTTTCCCTATTTCTGAACCAAAAATCCCACCAGCTCTACCTTCTTCCATTTCCTTCTTCCATTTCTTCACCTTTACCTTCTGAATTCTCAGAGTGAGGGTAAGGCTGCATTAGGTCAAAAGGTTTTTGGGTTTGAATTTTATGGTTTCCATCAAACAAACTAGGATCTTTAAAGCTCAAAATGGGTGTATCAAGGGCAGTTCAAAGGGTAGGATCTTTAAGCTCAAACTGTCCAAGGGATGGCCTAACTTCATGTCCTCCATGTCATGAGTGTTGTTGAGCTGTTTCAACTTGGATTTGCCTAACTTCTAGTGATCATAATTGAGTTCAATCAGTCCTTAAAGCAAAAGAATTTGCCAAGACACTCTTCAAAGAAAAATTCTCAGGCCTAAATCTCACTGGATATGGCCTTCCATAAAATTTTCAAGGGTGTATCTTCTCACTCTTCTCTCGTTTCAGGTTTACTACACATCAAAATTATTTTTTGGAAATTGTTGACATTTGCCTCAACCCTTTTGGACTACAGATTATTTCAGTTTCAACAGTTTTAATTTCCTCTTTTCCAAAAAAAATCAAGTGAGAATTTACTCTAATTCCAAACACTCCTTATTAGCCTAGCTGCACTATCATTAACTCATTTCATTGGCATACCTGCCATACCCCCAAACCTAAATTAAACAGTGTCCTCACTGTTTGACAAAATGAGATCAGGAGAGATGCATGGGAAGAAAATATCGACACAATAAAAAAAAAAACAAAAATACATGAATACAAAATTGTATTAATATGGCAAATACATACATGAGATGAGTTAGAAAGAAACTAAAACAATAAACTGCCACATCTATTTACAGGCATCATCTGGCCAACCATAAAGGTCAGCCAGGTTTTTCAGCTCATCCTTAGATAAAAGACCCTTTCCTTTAGATTTTGCTTTCTGTTGCGGGTTCTTTGCTGCCTCATCAGACTGGGCAGCAGGTTGTTTTCCTTTTGGATCAACAGTAGCAACAGAATCTGAATCTGAATCAGAAGGAAATAGGGCAAAGGGGTCCAATCAGAGAACCGCAGCAGCCTTCCTTCTTTCCTCCCTAGAGAGTAAGGTGAAAGAGGCGTCAGGTTGGGTTGGGGGCTTGGTGGGATGAGCCTCTTGAGAATGGACAGCAGGATTCTTTCTTTTCTTCACAGAAGCAGCAGAGGGGGAAGATCTTTTGGCAGTAACTTTCATCTTGGAAGGGGCTCTTTTAGATTTTGGAGGGGCAGATTCGGTAGGGGGGGTCCTGGGCTGGAGGGTGCAAATCCACATGTGGGGTAGGAGGAGGTTGAGTTGTAGAAGGGGGACAGGGCTTAGTGGAGGAATGGATGAGGGTATCTCGGCTGGAATATCTGCTGCCACGGTAGTGGGTGCCTTCTCAACCTCCTCCATTCCAGCTGGCTTACTCTTCTTAATCAAAGTGAGGCTGGTGGACCATTCCCGCTTTCCATACATTTTGATGGTAAGCTTCTCCATTGGCTCATTTCTCTTGATCACGTACTTTCCAGTCTTGAGCAGACATGTGATGAGTCGGCAGAAAGGCAGACCTCCTCCCTTAGAAAAAGCTTGTCTCTTTAGCACCTTGTCATTAATGTCTAGCATTGTTTCAAAAATCAACTTAGGTGCATTCACAAATTGCCCCTTTGAACTGTAATACAAAGCATCCACTAATGGGGCCCTTCTCTCTTGCAAATGGCCAGTGACATAGACATTTTTCCTCAAGATGGTGTCAATGAATCTTAGGGTGGGATGGAGGTCTCTTCTCATCAGGGATTCATCAGAGCCCACTATTCCGTTAGTAAGTTGTTTAGCCATTTCCCTAAACGTAGCCCCTATAGGTGCTCCCTCAGCTCTGGTGGAGTCAAATTGAAATGGGACTCCCAAAACCATCCCAATGTCTCTGCAATCGACAATCAGCTGCCAGTCATCAATCAAGATTTCTAGTGCATCCTCAGCCCCAGGCACCACCTTCTTTGTCAGGTTTTGGTACCATAATTTCACAAACCTGGGGTAAACATTTTCCTTCAAGGGTGAAAGCAGGGGTAATAAACATTCTTTCTTCAAATATTCCAGTGTCCCCTGGCACTCCCCAATGTTGGCAAAATATGTCAGATCAAAATTTGTCTCAGGGACAAGACTCAGATTCTCTACAAACTCATTGGCGGTAGTTAACCCAGCTGGAAGCTCCACTGTAGGAGTAGCTCTCTCTAAGGGTGCTTCTGCCACAGGCTCCTGAATTTCTACCGCTTTAGCTTTCTTGGCTTTAGGGGCCTTCTTGGGTGCCTCTTTAGAGAGTGTCCTCTTAACAGGTGGTTTGGAAACTGGCTTCGATTTCTTAGAGGATTTGGGAGTAGAAGCAGCTGGTCTCCATAGTAGGTTTGCTAGGGTTTCCTCAAGCTCAGCCATTTACTCTCAGGGATTGTTCACTCACCAACTTGTAATGGAATTCAGAGGTTAACACTTAGAACAACAACAGATTGGCAATGGGACGGCAACTTACCCCAAAATTTTTAGGGTTTAACAGACTCGCAATACACAACTCTAATTTCTCCAAAATCAGATGCACAATGCTCCTCTGCACAAGCTCAATGCACGTGTGAAAATGGCAGACTGAATAGCTAAAGGTTCTGTGGGGATTTAGTGGAGGAGGGAGGCAAAAAAGAGAGGAAGAGAGCTAGGGTTTTGCAGAGGGTAGGGAGTGAGGCACAAATGACCTATCGACAGGTATATAACGGGTGAAATACAATTTCGATAAGATGCATTGGATGGTTTCGATAGGTTCATGTGTCCTGTCAAAAGCTTAGCTGACGAAGCTTTCAAAAGGGTTGATTCGATAGGTGGAACCATCCTTCCGATAGGCCTCAGTACCTATCGAAACCATCAAATATCCTGTCGAAATCACCATGTGACCTAACAAAAAGTGCACTTGACCTATTGAAGGCTCCCAAAAACCAAATAAGGCTGCATTTCTGAGTACTCTCAATTTCAGCACTCAGTCGGCTCTTCTGCTGTGCTGCTCTACAGTTTGTTTCCCTTTTGGCCAAGCTCCCATTATCTCAAGACAATTGGTAATATTGAAATGAGGGCCTAATATTTAGCAATGCAAAAAAAAAAAAAAAATTATTTTTTTCTTTTCAATTAACAACAAAGTAAACACCTAAAACAAAAGCAAACTATGGTACATATGATACATACTGACTTTAGGGGCTAATCTAGAGGGTCTGGACGGGCCATAGTCTCCTCAGGCTCATCAAACTTAGCATCTTTCATGGCTCTTTTCTGCAGCAAATGTCCATTCCTTGGGTGTTGTTTTGTCTTTGTGAACCACACATTGCCCTGCATCAGCGGATGTGGATTTTTATGCACAACCTCCTCTAGTATATCAATGGAAAAATAGGTCTCGTCTAGAGGAGGTTGATGAGTTGTGTTGTACACATTCAGCGTTACATTCATGTTGCCAAAGGAGACATCCATGACTCCTGACCTGCATTGTATACAGGCATTAGCAGTGGCCAAAAAGGGCCTGCCTAAAATCACAGGTATGAAAGAAACACATTTGCTTGGCTCTATGTCTAGCACGACAGAGTTAGTAGGGTAAAAGAATTTGTCAACTCCCACCAGGACATCTTCAATGACCCCCATAGGCTTCCTTTCAGATCTGTCAGCCAATTGCAGGACCACATGTGTGGGCTTCAACTTTCCTAAGCCCAGCTTCTCATATATTGTGTATGGCAGTAAATTCACACTGGCTCCCAGATCTAATAAGGCTTTCTCAATTTTATGATCCCCAATGATGCAGGGGATAATGGGTATTCTAGGGTCTTGAAGTTTTGTGGGAATAGCAATAGACAGGATTTGCTTTACTTTTTCTGCTGAAAAGACTTTCTTAGATAAATGTATCCTAGACTGTCTTTTATGGGTGCATAATTCCTTCAGAAACTTGGCATAGGCTGGAACTTATTTAAGTACATCAAATAAAGGCAGGTTGATCTTTACTTGCTTAAAAGTTTCCATCATTTCCTCTATTTTACCTTGCCCTTTATCGAAAGGGGAAGGTGCTTACAATGCCTTGGGAAATGGCAAATGTGGGATTGCTCCCTCATTTGCAGCCTTAGTCAATTGGTCAACTTTCTTTTTGATTTTTTTCTTTTCTTGAGGATCATCATTATCCTCTTCATTCTCATCTAGTTGCTCCTTCATGTCCGCCACTGGTGGCTCTTGTTGTATCCTTTTAAAAACCACCTCTTTGCCATTTTCAAAATTTCTCGAAGTCTCACAGCCAACTTGGTTATCAACCAGCCTTCCACTTCCTAATGTAGTAATGGATTTGGCTTCCTCATAGGTGGAGGAAACTTCACCCACTACATATTGTCTCCTTGGGTTATCCAGTGGTTGGCTAGACAGCCTCCCTTCCTCTCTCTTAGTCAATGCATTAGACAGCTGACCAAGATGGTCTTCTATCTTTTTGATGCTTTGGTTGTGAGAGTGCACAGTTTAAGGGACCAAAATTCTGCAGTGAGGCCAGAACTTGTTCCTCGAAAGAAGGTGATCTCACAGCTGGAGGGGGTGCATGTTGCTACACAGGCTGGGCCATGGGCTGCTGGTAATGAGGTTTGGGAATATAATTTTGGTGGTAGGATTGAGCATTTCCGTAAGGCACGGGCTGCTGTTGCTGCTGCTGGTGGTTTGGGTATGCATCTTATCTCCACCTCAAGTTGGGGTGGTTCCTCCATTGATACCCAGCAGCAGGCTGTTGCCCATAGGACTGAGTGGTAGCCACATGTTCTGTAACAAAATCTGGAAACTTTGCAGCTGATGGGCATTCTTCAAGGGAGTGAGCAAGGGATTGGCAGATAGCACATGCCTCTTCCACCCTAGCAGCCATGGGTGACTGCATTGATCCCATGAGCTTATCAAATTTCAGTGTCAGGTTGTCCACTTTCCTCTCCAAATCACTTTGCACATTTACCTCAAACATCTTCCCTCTGGTGGTACTCTCTTTCACCAATCTAGGAGGATCTAGATCCCTAGACAAGGTTTCCCTTTGCATGGAGTTCTCACTAATGATATCAAACAACTGCCAGGCCTCCTCAGTAGTTTTATGGAGGTAGGTGCCACCACAAGAAGCATCTACCATGTCTCTGCTTTTGGAATTAATCCCTTGATAAAAACTTTGGACAAGTTGCCATTCAGGGATTTGATGGTGGGGGCACTTCTTTAGGAGTTCCTTGAATCTCTCCCAAGCTTGGTGAAAATCCTCAGTTAGATCTTGGAGAAATGAGATGATGCCCTTCCTCAACTGGCTTATTTTGGACATGGGGAAGAATTTGGCCAAGAACTGACATTGAATATCACTCCAGGACTGAATGCTGTTGGGTAGAAGCATTGACAACCAGCTCCTGGCTCTATCCTTTAATGAAAAAGGAAAGAGTCTCATCCTAGTTGCCTCCTCCCCCAAACCTGTGATGTTGAAAGTGATGCAAAGTCCTAAGAATTCATCAATGTGTTTATACGGATCCTCTTTGGTCAGGCCATGGAATGAGGGTAGCATCTGGATTATGGAAGACTTTATTTCATAATTTCCTTACGCAGCTGGGAACTAAATGCAGAAGGGGGAATTGTAAACCCCTGGTGCATTAAATTTCTTGAGAGTTCTAGGCTGCTGTTGCTCACCCATTTCTGGAAATTCAGCTACAACAGATGTGAGTGGAGTTTGTCTAAATCAGAGAAGCCTTTCAACCTCTGGATTTAAAGGGACAATCTGAGGTTGGAGAGTTCTTCTCCCAAACATACACCACTCAAGATCTAATGCAGAGCAATTCTTCAAACACAACAAACAGGGACAGAAACAAATAACTACTGAATCTAAAAATTAATAGATCGGACAAATAAAGGGGAGTAGAGGGATGCAAACTCAATAGCAGCCTCCAGCACAATGCTCCTCTTTCATAGCACCTTCAAATCTGGTGAAATACAAACAGAGTACTGGAAACAACAAAACTTACAAATAGAGTTAGTAAAAAAAAAAAAATCAGACAAACTACTACAGATCTATGGTCTAAACAAAATCAAACTTAGATCTACCAATTTCAAAAACATCTCCTCGACAGCGGCGCCAAAAACTTGTTGTGGAATTTCAATGTGCTGATTATTGTGTAATGATAAAAGCAAAATAATATCAGAGTAAAACAGAGGATGGATTCAGCACATCTAAAATATCCTAGGCCTGTAAGATATAGGGTCCTTTGTAACAAGTTTTAATAAGTAAGGGAATGTCCACAGGGAGATGAGTTTAAAATATGGTAAATTTCCAGATCTGTGAGAGATCTGGCACCCTAATTAATGCTAAGAAAGCTAAGAAAAAGGGGAGAGGTTAAAAGGGGTTGTCACTTGAATTAAACTAAACTTCTTGAGATGTGAACTACTGAGATCGAATCCAGAGATCTAGATCTTACAAAAGGAAGGGTTTAAAAATAGAAAATGGAGAAGAGCAGCTTGGAGATTGGTCTCACTGCAATCAGGTTGAGCTGATGATGTTACAGGGGTTCAAAGCACACAAATCCCTCAGCTGGCTACAAGCCCAGCTGCCGGGTAAAAGATTCCACTCTAAAGCAAAGGATTTAACTAATCTTAAGGCTATGGTCTGTCCACTTTAATGGTCACAGACTATCCTATAGACTTCATCCGATCCAAAGGTTTATGGTGAAAGAATCCAATTGAAACCAGAGATTGGACTGCTCTTAAGGCTATGACCTGTCCACTTTAATGGTCACAGATCATCCTAGGGAATTCCTCCAAACCAAAGGTTTCAACCAGAGCATTTAAACCACTATAGATGCTACAATTTCTAGGTCACTGACGCAAGAAATTATAGGGATATCAGATCTAGGGAGATCAGATGGTATCGAAGAGGTCTACTAGTTGAGCTGATCAACAGACTCCTCTACACAAATCCGATTGAGCACCAAATGAAACCAAAGGAACTATAGATATAATTAAAGCACTAAAAATAACATTTACATTACAATAAAACTCGCTCTACAGTGGAATGCTCTCAGATCTGTAGTCTGTGTAGCAATTAACCCACAATAACACTCTCAACCTCACCCAATTACAGATCTAACCTGTCTCTTCACTGCTCCTACGGAATTAGCCAACCATAGTTGGGCTAACAGAGGAAAATAGAATTTCGCTGCAAGATCTAATCTCCAGAATTTGATCCAAATCTTGATCTCCCCCAATTGCAATTGGGGATCTCCATATATAGCTTTCCCTCTTGTTTTTCCCACCAATCTTCCCTTCTAGAAGGTCCTTAGAGTTTGTTAGAGTTCTATTAGAGCACGTGGGTTGGTTAGGGTTTCCTAGGGCATCTTTTGGATCGTCGTGTCGGTCACCAATGTGCCTCGATTTGCATGTAGCAGGTCACCAAGTTGCAGCATATGAATCGCCGATTTTCTGAGAAGTTCTTCACACGATTTTGACAGGTTGAGGAAGCTTTCGACAGGTTCAAGTGGAGCTTTTTGGTCCTTTCTCTAGGTTCTCAGATCTCTTCGACAGGTTTCGATAGGATGAGCCTTCTCTTAGAGCTTCAGCATTCTCGCTCTCTGCCTGAAGCATTCGACAGGTTAGGGAAGCTTTTCGATAGGTTGGAGGACCATTTCGATAGGTTCCGCTCCCGCGTCTCCATCTCGTTAAGTTTAGGGAACCATTTGATAGGTTCAGGAAACCATTCGATAGGGTCCTCTTACACCTTAGGCATGTTTTCTATAGGATGGGTCCTCCTTTCTTTCAGCTGCTCAATAGGTTCTTAGATCCTATCGAACTCCTCAATCCATATGAATCCATTCTTCTTCTGCCTTCAGATCCTATCAAAACCTTTCCAACTACACGAATTCCTTCTTCTTTGTTTCAGCTCCTATCAAAGTCTTCAAATAACCTCTCGGTAGGATGTTTTCACTTCGTTTGCCTTACCCTGCTGTAGCCACGTGCTCCAAGGGCCCAATGGTGTGCAGGCCTCTTATGTGCCATTGCTGGGTCTGCATTGTGCTGAGAGATGGACTTCTTTGTGTGGCATTTTTGAGTGGTTTTCTATATTTTTCCTATCTTTTATTACTATCTACAAAACAGGCTCAACAATGGTTTATTAATGTGCTCACAGGTTCATCAAAGGTCAGGTTAAGGGGTGAAAAGTGGCATTTTCCACTACTGAACAATACCATCAGCTGAGGGTCAAGGCAGATGACATTCAGAAGATAGCATTTAGGACACGGTACAAACACTACGCCTTCTTAGTGATGCCGTTTGGGTTGACGAATGCACCGACGTCGTTTATGGATTTGATGAATCGAGTATTTAAACCACACTTAGACTCCTGCGTCGTGGTATTTGTTGATGACATTCTAATATATTCCAAATCAAAGGAGCATGAAGCGCACTTGAGAGTTGCTCTACAAACCTTACATGAACACCAATTATACGCCAAACTCAGTAAGTGCGAGTTTTGGTTAGAAGAAGTTAGCTTTTTGGGACATGTAGTCTCAAAGGAAGGTGTCACAGTAGATTCGACTATGATCAAAGTAGTGGTGAATTGGGAACAACCAAAGATGGTAACAGACGTCCATAGTTTCCTTGGTCTAGCTGGCTACTATCGACGTTTTGTAGAGGGATTTTCAAAAATATTGGGACCTCTTACGAGACTAACACAAAAGGATGCGAGATTCGAGTGGAGTGAAGCGTGTTAAAAGAGTTTTTAAGAAATTAAGACGAGACTCACTTCAGCTCCAGTGCTAGCAATTCCTTCAGGCAGTGGAGGATTTACGGTATACAGTGATGCTTCACATAATAGTTTGGGCTGCGTGCTCAACCAACACAAAAAGGTGATAGCTTACTGGTCAAGACAGCTAAAAGAGCATGAGAAGAACTACCCGACACATGACCTGGAACTAGCAGCGGTCATATTTGCACTAAAGATTTGGAGACATTATTTATACAGTGAGGCCTTTGAGATCTTCACCGACCACAAGAACCTCAAATATCTATTTACACAAAGAGTTGAATATGAGGCAGCGCAGATGGATGGAGTTTCTCAAAGACTATGACTGCTCCATAAAATATCATTCAGGCAAGGCTAATGTGGTAGCCGATGCCTTGAGTCAGAAGGGCAGTTGGCAAGTTTGATAATGGGGATGCACAGATAGAAATTGTTTGAAGATCTTTCACTATATGATGCAAATATCAAGGTATAAGCTACAGGAGCCTTCTTGGCTAAAATACCAGTGAGACCGATGATCTTTGAGCACATCCACGAGCTACAAATGAGAGACCCTGAGTTGACCAAGATTCGCCAAGATGTGATTGAAGGCATAAAACCAGAGTTCTCAGTAAAAGAAGATGGCTCCTTATTGTTCAAGGGCCATCTTTGTATTCCAGATGATGCCGACCTCTAGTAAACTATCCTTGATGAAGTACACAAGTCAAAGTATGCTATCAACCCTAGTGGCACTAAAATGTACCAAGACTTGAGGAAGAATTACTAGTGGAGAGGTTTAAATAGGATGTGACCAAGTATATGTCACAGTGTTTGACGTGCCAGCAGGTGAAGGTTGATCATAGACACCCTGCTGGGTTATTACAGCCTCTACCCATACCAGAGTGGAAATGGGAGTCAATCTCTATAGACTTCATCGTTAGACTATCGCGTACAACTAAAAGATACACTGGCATTTAGGTAGTTGTAGACCGATTGACCAAGTCAGCACACTTCTCGCCTTACAACACGATGTACACGGCAGGAAGACTTGCAGAGTTGTATATGAAGGAAATCGTGCGACTACATGGGATTCCAAGCAGCATTATTTCTAATCGTGATCTATTATACAGTTCAAAGTTTTGGAAGAAGTTTCAAGAAGGCATGGGAACACGATTGGACTTCATTTCGACATTCCATCCGTAAACCGATGGGCTGAGCGGATAAATCAAGTCATAGAAGACATGCTCAGAGTGTGTATGCTTGAACTATAGGGATCATGGGATCAAAATCTACCATTGATCGAATTTGCATACAATAATAGCCATCAGACGAGCATTGGCATGGCACCGTATGAAGCTCTCTTTGGACGGCGGTGTAGATCGCCTATCAATTGGGAAGAGACAAGCAAGAAATTTGTTTTGGGGCCAGAGTAATTTGAAGATAATGCCACTTATGTTCGTATGATCAGGGAGAAACTCAAAGTAGCTCAGTGCAGACAGAAAAACTACGTCGATATCAAGAGGACAAGTGTAGACTACACGGTGGGTGAGCATGTATTTGTGAAAGTGTCGCCTATGAAGGGCGTTATGAGGTTTGGAAAGAGAGGCAAGCTAAGTCCCCGCTATCTTGGACCCTATGAGGTTTTGGGTCGAGTTGGAGAAGTTGCTTATCGCGTTGGATTACCACCATTGTTTGATCGGATACATAATGTCTTCCACATATCTATGCTTAGGAAGTACATGAGTGACCCTTCCCATATCTTGGGAGGTCAACCATTGGAAATGCACAAGATATGAGCATGATATAGGAACCGGCGGAGATATTGGATAGAAAGGAGCAAGTGCTACGCACCAAAGTGATTCCTTTAGTACTTGTTCGATGGAAGAATCATCCGATCGAAGAAGCTACATGGGAAAGAGAGACGAATGTGAGAGAGCAGTATCCAGACTTGTTTGCGATGAGTTGAGAGCTTGATTGTATCATCACAAGCATGTTTGCAGATTTAAACCGTCTATGTAATCCAAAGTGGTGTGTTTATGCCAACATTTTTTTTTTTGTATCTTTCTAGGAAAAAATGGGATCAGTGTACGTTGCAAACGTATCATTATGAAATGAAATGCATGACTTAATGGTAACCATGTTGTGAAATGGATGGTCAATACATGCTTCACAAAGTCAAGGACCAAATAACCAAGAAACACCAAGAAAATAAAGAAAAAAAATAAAAATAAAAATAATAAAGCAAAATTTTTTTTGAAAAAGCTATCAAAACCGATTAACCGATTTCTAAAATCGATCAATCAATTTTGTTTGATTGAACGACTAGCACACGCTAGTGAGGTGGAAATTTTCAAATTTTAATGGCATTAAATTTCAATTAATCGAGTGGAATTCGATTAATCAATTTTGGGAAATCGATCAATCAATTTTTAAATCGATCAATCGATTTCATGAGACTGAGCTTTAGTTATGAAAATTGATCAATCGATTTTTAAAGTCGATCAATCAATTTTTTCCTATATATAACAGTTTTGCGATTTTTGGTTCCCATTCGAATTTTAGTTTCTTTTTTTTTTCGTTTGGGCGCCATTTTCTCCTCCCTCTTTTGCTACCAAAACCACTAGGGATTGAGGCTTTTCGGATCGAGTTTGGATCAAAACCCTACCCATTCGGATCGAACACGTAAGGTAAACCCTAGATTTCGAATTTCTTTTCGGTTTAAACCATCACAACCCTAGTTTTGTGGAATTTTCTTTTAGTTTACAACCAAAATGCCACCTAGAACTCTATTGGCTATGAAGAAATCGACGTCTAAGCTTCTGGTACGGCACAAGAACGTCGCGCCACCACCACCTTCACCGTCACCTCCATCATCACCATCATCTTTATCAGATTCGGCATCTGATTCGACGAGCGCGTCATCATGCGAATCGTCGCCATTATCCCAACCACCACCTGGAAACTTGCCCCAACCAAATGAATGGTGGTCAGCAAAGGAGTTTGAACATGAATATATCATTGACGAGGCCCTATTTACCGATCCTGATGTTAAGGGCAAAACCCAATGGGCCCAACACTACCTCGTCAAGGTCGGCCTCAGCAATCTTTTGAAGCCTTTGCACGAGCATTATTACCCATAGCTCGTGCGGCTATTTTATTAAAACCTTAAGGCGGGTCGAGTGGATGATACCATCACTACTGAGATTGATGGTCGGCATTAGCTTTTTACCTGACGTCACATCCACTAGTCCCTCGAATATTACTTGAACTACGTACCCGAGGCCACCCTTTATCCACCATTTGATGAAGAGGTTCCTTTTGAAGAGATTATGGCTGAGATGACTAGCGGCAGTAAGGGATCCGGAAAATCTATACAAAGGGTAGATTTACCTCCCTACATGTGGATGCTTAATTCAATAATCAAGTGTAATCTTTACCCTATGCGTCATGGTACCAAGCGTGTAGAATTGGGCCAACATGCGCTATATGCAGCGTACCGAGACCGTTGGTTTAACGCTACCAAATTGGTCATAGAGGGGATGGTTTATATAATGTGAAAGATGATGAAGGGTCCGTTGAGGCCTAAGGAGAGTATGCCCTACACTCGCCTAATATCGAGTATGCTAGAATGCTACTCTAACACCCCAGGGTATGCCATTTCACCTGCTGAGCGGAAGGCCACCGACCATGTGAAACATTACTCCATCACTTCATGGGGCCGTAGCTATCGGATGTTGATGAGAGCTCTACCAGTTGAGGGACCAGCACCTGCTCAGGTTGGCCCTGCGCCCCCACCACAGCAGGATCCTCCAGTAGGAGGGGAGCCACTCGTTATATCACCAGTTGAGCGAGCGCAACCTCATGACCCAGTCTCGTCTGAGAGGCAGCCTATTGTGCCACCTATTGCTCTGTCATGATCACCACCAGCTACTTCTACACCACCTCACCATCGTCGTACGACCCATCTCGCGCCTACTATTGAGGATGTGTTGGTCAGGATGGAGGCCAACAACCAACTGATGAACCGTCCGATCGATTTCCTACTATACCCCACTATGCGGCACATCTATCCAGAGGACTACCAGCAGCGCATTGTGGAGGAGCAGACTTGGACTCCTGATGCTCCTGCTGAGGGTGCAGTTGACACAAGCGCATCTAGTTCGGGTCCATAGCAGCCAGACGTGGCAGATCCGCCAGGAGAGGGGACAGCATGAGCATGAGCTCATGGCATTCTTTTTGTGATGTAAGTAACTTGGAAGTTTCTATGTATCGAACTATTTGGCATGGATACCATGGTTTTTTTTAGAATTTTGTTCATTGCGTCTTATGGCAAATGAAATTTCTTTTCATCTAGCATGTGCACTACCTGTTCTTCAATGTCTTTAGTTTAAAGGATATGTAGTACTTGGTTTTCAATGACACTACATCTGTCTATGTGTGTGGGTATTCCACCACGAAGACCTTTGGGTACATTTTTGAGGATGAAAATTCCCAAGGTGGAGAGAATGTAACATCCCCGAATTTTGGGCATTGAACAGTGACCTCGAGATGCGTGCCCGACTGGTCGTAGGTTTTACCAAGTGAAAGTCAACACAATGACTTGGTTAGAGTAGGCAAGAGGTTAACGAACAAGTGTGAGTAGTGTGAGAGCTAAATTAAGGATAGCATATACTTATCTTGGGTGTATGTGCCTAACACCAAAGTTGAAGGAGAGTTAAGAGGGTTAATAGCTTAAGAGGATTTATTTCTCTTTGTTTGGTTGTTGAGAAGAGTTAAGAAGAGAGAGAGGGAGAGTAAGGAAGGAGAAATTTCTAGGAGTTAATGTGGATTTTGAATTTATGACGGGCTTGAGCATTTCACGCCGGATTTGACACATTGGAAACCGTTGGAGTCAAAGCTAGGAGCCCTAGCCTTTGAGTCAACCATGGTGTCAACCAAGGGTTGATTTGAGGTTACTTATATTGAATTCATTTTAAACATGTTGTAGTGCATTAAATTGTGGTTTAAATGATAAATTAAAGAATAGAAATGAAGGAGAAATGATAAGGAAGAAATTTGGAAGAAATGCCTGCAAAGGGCTGAATTTCTAACCAAATCGATTGATCTATTTAGAAAATCAATCAATCGATTTTAGCCTGGAGGTTAGTTGGGCAAACTGACCCGAAACTGATTGATTGATTTGAAAATTGATCAATCAATTTTTAAAATTTGATTAATCGATTGAAATTCAATTAATCGTCTAAGCACTCCCAGTGACTGGAAAATGAAGGCTTGAGGAAACCGATTGATAGATTTGAGAAATCGATCAATCGATTTTAGAATTTTGATTAATCGATTTGGGATTGATTGATCAATTTTGGAATTTCGATTGATCGATTTTGGAGATCGATCAATCGATTTGGACAATTTTTGTTGGCTTTTATTTTAGACTTTGAGGTTTAGGGAGGGTTGTACCTTCTTTTATGCATCCTTCTTAATGCTTTGCTTGTGCTATGATGTACCATAAGTGGTACGTGTGAAGACAAGCATGGGGAACTGTGTGAGACCTTGATGCTTGGACATCCGGACACTTGAGGTAGGGAACACCTTGAACATCTACTTTAATTGCAAGAACATGTATGTAGTGATAAAGAAAGAATAACTATATATTGAAAATGTGAATCCTAAGTGTGGGTGTGTGTGTGAACACAAAGTAAAGTAAATAAGTATGACATCTCTAGGGGATGTGAAAATGATAAAGGCATCTGTATGATGCATTGACTTGGACATCCCAGGGATGTAAGTGATCATGTAAAGTAAAGAGAATGAGACTGATAAGGCCTAATTTACTATATTTAGCATAATCACATGGTGAATAACTATATGTAGCGCACTTGATATTTAAGGTTTAGAAAATATCCCATCGACCTGGCGGTATACCCACGACTAATGCGGCAGGATATCCGTGACCGGTACAGCAGCCAATCCGTGCACCAGTTGGACATCCCAGAGATGCAGTTGTTTATGTATGAAATATGAACCTCGTCGCCTATGAGAACCTGGGTAGCATTGAAAGATATAAAAATGTCTGATTAGACGACAATGGTGAGTATTCCATCGGGTGCCCGACGCTATAGTAAGTCGAGAAATATTTAAGCTATGATTTAAGTCTTTAGGCTGAATCATTATGGTAAATGAACAAGTTGAGAACTAATGAAACAAGTAAAGTAATAGTGACATCCAAATACATCTTTTCAGTTATTTAAACTATTTTTTCCAAGAAAACTTATTGATATATCATACTGTTAATTATCATGGAATATCTGTGAGAGACTAACTTATATGTTCAATTCAGTTTGTTTCCCTATTGAGCTATGATGTAGCTCACCCTTTAGACTATACGTCGCAGGTCCGATACTTGCGGCTGCTAATGCTTCTAAAGACGTTGATCTGGGAGATTCGAATTTCGTACCTGGGGAGGAGCAGGAGCCCCCTCCTGAGGACTTCTTCTAGGAGATTTCGCTCGTACTTTGATTCAGTTTTGTGAGATTTTTGTACGGCTTGGTACGTCAAGCCTTTTTGAGTAAATGCATTATATTGATATATTTTGGTGAACCATCTGGGGTGACTTTGTTTTATTCACCGATGGTTCGGGCCAGTTCTTCTACTCATGTAGTGGCATGGGATTAGAACTGTCTTTTGGGTTCTTATTAGAATAATATATCATTAATGCATGGGAGATTTAGTTAAATTAAACTATTATGGTTTATTGTACTTGGTTATACCAATGTTTTGTATAGTTTTATGGGGCACGGCCTCGAGGGTCGTGTTGATGGCACAAGTTTTAGGGTTCAAAAATTTGGGCTGTCACAGTGACCATTTAAGTGGACAGATTATAGCCTTAAGATAAGTCCACTCCTTTGGATTAGATTAGTTTTTTTATTTAATCAATAGGATTTGACAAACTCTTTTGGATAGTCTGTGACCATTTAAGTGGACAGAGTATAGCCTTAAGAGCAGTCTAAATGGCATGGGTTAAGTTGGATTCTATTTCCTTGCTGAGGTTTTTGATAGCACATCAGTAAGGATTGCTACAGATTGATGACTAACATTGAGTTGCATAACTGATTTTTCTCTAGCTATTTACTTCTCCAAATTTTGTCTTTATTTTATCACACACATCATCATCCTTCTTTATCCCTTTCTTTAGCTGTAGTTTATTCCTATTTTTCCTAGTTTTTAGTATAGCTTAATGACACTTAAACACCCTTCCTTTAGGACTGCAAGATCTGTCGCTAGATCTTGAGATTACTGTATGCCCTAGTGGTTCAGATCAATACTCCCTGTGGGATAAACTCTTACTTTTCAAAACATGCTACAATAGCCTTGTATCTTGCAGGTCTGTCATTTGGTTTTGTGCTGTATTCATTCCCTATTTTGTTTTGTTTTGTTTTGCTTCCTTTATTTTATCTTTTTCATTTCTATAATAAAAAGAAGCAGTAGAAACTTTTCCAACAAGTTTTTGGCGCTGCTGTCGGGGGTTTTGATCTAATAAAGTAATCTGTGTTTTTGTTGAACTATATTCTTTGTAAATGTAGTGTTTGAATAAATGTCGGCTTTAATTTTTCTGTGATTTTTGAAAATTTTCTTCATTATCTGTTTTAGATTTTATTTGTATCTTTGTAATGTTTGAATAAAGTATTGCTGTAATAAAAAAAGAATGATGTGTCAGCAGATGAGGACTATCAGTACCTCATCTGCCATTTCCTCAAATTTTTAAACGTCCTTCCCCCTCTTATAAGGGGAAGGATATGATGGAGGAAATGAGATTTGTTAAACAGTTATAGTCATTGGTGAAATAGTGGATGAGACCTTGCCCAATTTGCTGGACTTAGGCTGCAGTATTTGCTGAAATTTTTGAAGTACGGACTGAGGAGGTCCCCCACCTATACGCTGCAAAGTACTATTTTGGGCTTTTCAGTGGAGTGAGTGCACCACTTCACTTGGACAACTGTCCTCAGCCATTTAAGGCACCTTTGCTGCCTATTATTGCCTCTCCGCTTGATGTGGAGCTGGAGCTGCTCCTTGCGTCTCTCATGCAACTGTAATTCCTGAGCTGGAAGGACACCATGTTTGATACAAATGCAAAGGTATGGCCTTTCCTTTTTATATTCCAGTTCTTTCCAGTTTAGCTGAGTTCCAGATGGGTGGTATTAATTTTCTGTCATGCATATACTCCCATCTGGACTATTGAGATCATGAGCCTTAATGTTGGGAAGAGTCATGAGGGTTAATGATCAGAGGCTATAAATCTTTGTTGAAAATTCTATTGAGCCCTCTAAAATCATTCACTTTCAAGTCCTTCCACTAATAGCTGATCTCATACTATGTACCATATGTAACATAGCTGTTTTTAGTGTTTTAAAATTCTGTCTATATAGTGTAGTGTGATCTGATTTTTGTATGAATCATGCTTTCAAATGTATATTTTTAGTGCTGAAATTTGTGCCATCATTTTGATTCATGCCCAGATCATGTTAGGTAGTTAGGTTTAGGATTTCTCTGTTTTTAGCTGTTTAGTTAGTTTTTGGTTTTGTCTATATCTGATGTTTTTAATTTCATCTCCGTTGTTTTTACTTTCTACTTTTAGTAATTTGTGTTGTAGTGTTGTTCTCGTAGTGTCACACTTGTATATACCATATATTTTTCTCTTTCTAGTTTAATTTGCTGAATTTTTGTTTAGTTTTTTCTTAATTTTCTGTTGTAATTTAGGGTGTCTGTCTGTTGTTTACCCTACTGCCCCTATACACATGTTACATGGAATAGTGAGGACACTATTTAACTTAGGTTTGGGGGTGTGGCAAAGTAGACCTGTCAATGGAATAGTTAACTCTAGTGCAACAGTGTGTGGTTTAATTGGAATGAATAAAGTCAATTCCCACCTAACCCGAAAATGAGGAAATTTGTGAAAATTTAAAAATTTTACAGACTTTTAAAACTGAAAATCTTTGAAAATTTTAGCCATCATGAAACTAATATCAGATTTTTTATTTTTTTTTCAGTTAGCACTTAGTGAACTAGAGAGGAAAGAAAAAGGTAGAAATATACCCCATGGGCTAATGTGAGGACCATACACAGTGAGATTTGGGCCTATCCAATTTCTTTTGAAGAGTGTTTTTGGCAGTTTTTTTTTGTTCTAAGTACTAATTGATTCAATCACTTTTCACTAGAAGTTATGCACCTCAAAATCAAAACTGATTGACAGCACTCATGACACTAAGGAAATGACCCAAGGCCTTCATTTGGACAGTTTGAGCTTAAAATTTCTTACCTATTCAACTGTCCTTTGCTTACACTCTTTGAACTTTAAAAATCCTATTTTTCTTCAACAAACACCGGAGTACTTGCACCTTAACCTCATAACTTGATTCAACCTGTCCCTCACTCTGAGAATTCAGAAGGTAAAGGATAAGTTGAAGATAGGTGAGCTGGGTCCAACATTTGGTGGAAGTGGAAGAGAAGCAGTCTAAAAATAGCAGTGTAGCAATGGTTATGTGTGGCAAACCAGCACCAAAATGTAAAATATATATATATATATATATATATATAAAAGAAAGGAAAAAAATAATAGAAGAAAAGTCAAGAGAACTACTTCATCTAGAAATTACAAGAAGGAGAAGAAGTTGGCCACTTTGATTCTGGAAAATATTAAGGAAGATGGAATTGTGCTGAAATGAAGGTTGTGAAGTCATGAATCACTCCTTTCCTTGTTGATTTCTCAATTTTGATCAATTCTATACTTTTATTCTTTACAAACCTCACCCATAAGCCACATTATAGCACACTAAAGACCTTGATGATCCTAAGTGAAATGAGTTGTCATGTGGAGATGCAAAGTTGTCTAATCTATGGTAAAAATATTTGAGGATGTTAGAACCTAGATGCAATGCCCATGCTCATGCTTGCAATCCCATTTGGGGATTGTGACTGTTCTTGAGCTGTTGATAATGTGAACACCCTTATGTTTTCATTGTGAGAGATAGCCCCGATAAGGATTGGGTCTGAATTTTAATATCAGTGGGGTTGTATCCACACCTGATTTTTAAATCACTAGTGAGCTTAGTGCTGATTTATGCACATTGTATTTCTGATGAGAATTGAATGGTGGTGATGCATATACATGTTGATTTTGAGTTTTAATTGTATGCATTTTTGCTATAATTTCCTCGAGCTTTTAAAGAATGGGTGTGGAATGATGCTTTATTTGTCAAATTCTGTTTTGTGATTAATTGCACTATATTTAACTATTTTATTGGTAAAGTTTGTGGGTATCTTCACTAAAAACCCTCAGGAGACTTCACTCCTCCACTAGGGATCACCTAGGGGTTTAAAAGGCTTGGTGTATATGCTAAATGCATCCGTGCTCCCTACGAAAGTGGCATTTTCTGTTATTTTGAATTTTACCTTTGCTCGAGGACTAGCAAAGATTAGGTTTGGGGTGTGTTGAGCACTAAAAAATACTATTTTTCACCCCTCAACCTAGCCTTTGATGGACCTTTGAGCATATTAATAATGTGTTTTTAGTTGTGTATTTGTAGAAAACAAGAAATAAGAACTTAATGCTGCAATCCATCTTGTTAAGCCAATAAGAATAAATTTCATGCTAAGTTGTGGAGCTGAGTGAAGATTAGAGGATGCACCATGGTGGATCACACCATGTGTGCCATATTGCATGCTTAACTAGGCCCCAGAAGTTTCACAGAAGAGAGGAAGGTGGACATAGTGAGGTTCAATTTATTCAGAGAATGCCTCGCGCAGTTGTCACGAGGTTCACAAGCCTACAGCACTTAAATCACATGCACATACCTTGCGCAGATCAATGGCGAAAGGGCTTCAGAAGTGGACCTCACGCAGTCCTCACACGATTCAAAATTGTCAAATTCTTAGGCGCTCACGCAGACAACACAACAGGAAATCGTGTCGCGAGCCTCTCACACAGTGACCTCGCGAGCTTCAAAGTCAAATCCAGCCTCGCGAGCAATAGAAAGCTGCACACAACATTGAACCTTGCGAGCCTCTTCAGCATGCACTTCAGCCTCGCGACAGCTTAGTGAGTGCCCAGCGAGCTACATCACCTGAAGTTGCAACCACGCAAGATGCACCATTCACAGCAAAGCAGAGCCTCGCGAGCTCCTTTCACAGCAAATCCATCCTCACGAGTCTACTTCTGCACTCAAGTCTGTTGTGCGAAACTCGGATTCCAACTTCTTAGCCACTTGTTTTTAATGCTCAGGGACTATTCTAGGATTTCACACATGCTAGGGAACATCTCCTGAGGCCGTAATCTATTCCCACACATCTCGAGGCAATCCAAGGGCCACAATGAAGACACAAAATCAACTCCAAAGCATCTCTCTTCTGATTGGCTAATGCACATTAGGGTTTCAAGGGTTGCATATATAAGGGACTATTATCTACATTTGTAAAGGAGCCAGGAATAGCCTGGTTCACTTAGGTTTTCACCTATTGTTTTAGATCCAGTAATAGCCTGAGATCTGGGCTAAGGTTTCTTGTGCTCATTTAGGGTTTAGTTTCCTTTTCCTTTTCCCGTTTCCATTCTCTTATTGCCTTAGCACAGCAGCAATACTGGGCTAGGTTCTATGTAATAGTTAGTTTTATTTCATATTTTGCAATCGGTTTTGTATGAAATTTAGTGAGCTGATTTCGGGTTTACACAACCTACTGCCTTTAGGGCAGAATATTGTAGGTTTCATTTCAATCAATGCAATGCCTATTTTAATGTTTATTCAATCTATTCTTTTTCTATTTGCCCGTAGTTTTGTTTAAGCTATATCATGCATTTAAGATTTGAGCTGATTGAAAGGCCCACGGAAGCTTGAGCTTGTAGCCCTGGGACCACGGTGGTAGTAGCAGTTTACATGTTCTCTCTCACCATCTATTGGTAAGGTAGCCTCTTTGGATAGCCTATGACCATTTGAGTGGACAAACTATAACCCTAGGGCAGGTCTTGGTCACGAAGCTGAGATGGATTCTTTTTCTCTCCACTTAAGCTTGTAGCTTAGTGAGAGATTGTGCAGAGCCAAACCTACTCTATTTTGCATCACCATTATCAATGTGTAGATCTGAGTTGTTATAGAGATTGCAGACTTATGAGCTGGGTCATTGCAGGCCTTTTATAGCAATGACAGTTGAATCTAAATCCTCATTTAGCCTAAGATACCTTGTGGTTTTCACCCAGTTTTCAAAGTATGTTTGCTCCTATGAATGCCTGTCATATCTCTAACAGATCTGGGAAGCTTGGAGCCTGACAAACATAGTGTCTGCAATGGTATTCATGGCCTGATTTGATTCATTGGTTGGGAGAAAATTATTGGATAGTTTATGACCATTTAAGTGGACAAATTATCACCTTAAGATCAGTCCACTCCTTTGGATTAGATTAGTTTTCTGATTTAATCAATGGGATTTGACAAACTCTATTAGATAGTCTGTGACCATTTAAGTGGACAGAGTATAGCCTTAAGAGCAGTCTAAATGGCATGGGTTAAGTTGGATTCTTCTTCCATGCTGAGGTTTTTGATAGCACATCAGTAAGGATTGCTACAGATTCATGACTAACATTGAGTTGCATAACTGATTTTTCCCTAGCTGTTTACTTCTTCATATTTTATCTTTATTTAATCACACACATCATCATCCTTCTTTATCCCTTTCTTTAATTGTAGTTTATTCCTATTTTTCCTAGTTTTTAGTAAAGCTTAGTGACACTTAAACACCCTTCCTTTAGGACTGCCAGATCTGGAGATTACTATATGCCCTAGTGGTTCAGATTAATACTCCCTGTGGGACAAACTCTTACTTTTCAAAATATGCTACAATAGCCCTGTATCTTGCAAGCTATGTATACTTTAGGTTGCTAATTTCATAGCCATTTTACTCCACCTTTGTATTCTAATTTTACCATCTCATCACTTAAATTAACATCAGCAAGCACCTAAAAGAAAAACAAACAGTATATCCTCTATTGAACTTTGATGGTAGCTCACCTATCGACTATATGTCACAATTGCAGGGGAAGATTTGAGAGGGGATCCAGAACGGGCTAAGGACCCGAATTATAATCCTGTAGAGGAAGAAGATCATCCGGAGGAATACTTCCTGTAGTTGCCTAGGATTTCAAGATTTTGGGACATTTTGGGTCTTGGATAAACGGTATAGTGGCCCGTAATTAAATACTAAGATATGTTCATTTTGTATCCACTGTGTATGTGAGGGTCGGTCCTCATCGGTAGATGTATTTTAGGTTTTTGGCGTAGTGGATAGTATGGTTATGATAAATGCATAGATAGATACTGGGTAATTCATGTTGTCATTTTGTTCTACGTTATAGCTCTGCTCCCGCTATGCGCACTTTATTATTGCACTATTGCATGCTCACCATTGGTGGGCGACCCAATCCTTCCTATAAATTATAAGTGGAAAGATCGAGTCGTTGGGAAGTGAGTCATTTCACTTCGATACCATGAAATTACTGTAACTCAGATCTTATGCACGATCTGACGGCATGTGTTTTGTGGTTGGGAAAAACTCGAGCTGTCACAATCCAAGTCCTCACCTAGGGTAGAATTCCCCAAACGGGAGATCCTATACCTTTTCCTGCTCCAGATCCAGATCAACACTTGTGCTCGTGACGTATAGTCAGGGTGAGCTAACATCCAAGCTCAATAGGGGCATATCAAAAGCATTTATATTATCACAAAAACATAGATTTCATGACAAAGTTTCATGACTTAACTCATTTCACATAATTCATGTTTTGAAAAGAAACATGAACTTACTCAAAATAGAATTTTACACACTTTCACAAACGTCATTTGATTTTCTAAATTCTTATTTGTAACTTCAGATTTTGTTTCACATTCTTTCTTCACATCTTATTATAGTTAAAGTAATAACTTAAATTACCGCCCCAAGCAAATATAGTATTAGGAGCCACATTACTATTATACCGATGAAAATCCTAACCATCATCGCTCAATGAACCTTATCATGAAATTATCATTGGCCGGTATTAATTGAACAGATATCGCATTGTATCGGAGCACAATGAACGGATATCCCATCGTACCGGAGCACAATGAACGGATATCCCGTCGTACCGGAGCACAATGGATTTGTTATACTAAACCATAAATAAATATGCAGATTCTAACTTATAGTTTCACACTGTGTAAAGTGATTTAATTTTTAATTAGATTTAGGATTTCATATACTTGATTATCACATTCATGTTCGCACTTAACAAATTCACGTACACGCTTAATACATTCATGTTTTACCATTGGCCGGTAAGAAAAATGAACGGATATCCTGCCGTACCATAGCACAATGATTTATGAGTTACTTGTCACATTTACACATATTTATCACGCACACTCATCATGTTCACACACATGTGCTTATCATTTTTCACATTTTAAATCACATGCTTTTCATCCGTGAACAAAGCTCAAACAAAACTAAAATCACATCCTTACTTATCACATCACAATTTCTATGCATTTGTATCAATATAAATGATATGGAATATTCCCCTACCTCAAGTCATGCTTAACATATTCCACATCTCATCCTCTTCCCAACTCTCACATTAGCTCAACACTTTAATCCTACATTCAAAGTGTTCAAATACCTCTTAGGAAATGCATAAGAAAAACCTAAGATACATATTTCTAAAGAATTCTGACGAAAAGAAATAAAACAGATTTGACTCTATTTCTTGCGTGAGCGAGCCCTGGAGCTCCAGCGCACGAGCCCCATGCAAGGTCTGAAACTCGCGCGACTGACTGGATTTCTAGTGCACTAGAGATAGTCATGCAAGGTATTGCGCAAGCGAGCCTCTAAGTCACTTAAACCTTGCACGAGTGAGTCTCAGAGCCCCACGGGCTACCTATGCTTTCTGAAGGCCTCTCACACTCAATCTACATCCCACTTACCATGAGGTATCAAGGATTGCTTCAAATTACTAAGAAATTTGATGTATTTATGTGTTTTCTCAAAATCGAGGCGGAAATGGGCAAATTTGTGATAACTCAGAACTTGACCCAACTTCTCACTAACTTTTAACCTTTAAAATAGTTGATTCACGAGTTAGTTAATTTCATAAAAGTTGTATATATCGTTGTCCTCTTTCCAAAGCTGTAAGAATCGCGTCGATCGGAATTCGGAGCAGAAAGTTACAACCAAAATACTGAGACTGCATAAGTGGCACGCGCGAGTGAGTCTCAGTGGCACGCCCAGCTCGGGCGAGCGAGCTCAAAGCTCGGGTGAGCGACTGTGTGCGATTTTCCATGCTTTGGACCTTTTAAAACCCATTTTTTCATCAAAATTTAATCTTTTTTATCTTTATCTTTTACACACCTCTAAACAACCTATATTTAGTTTAATACATGAAAGATTTGCGTTATTTACCTCTTTAAATCAGGCACGAAACATTCCCAATGATCGGATCATCTTTCTTCCTTACAAGCAAATGATTTTCAAAACCCCTTTTTGATCTCTCCAAGCTCCACGATCACCATGACGCTGACATAATCATATGATGATCATTCACATACACATAGCACAAATCTCACTATGATCTAGCAATTAGAAACACAGATTCTAGAAATCTCTCTCTTCAAACCCTTCTTCCTTTCTTTCTCTTTCTCTCTCAACTCTCTTGCAAATCAAACCAAGGCCCAATGAGGCTTGCGTGAAATGTCTCTCCCACTTATCCCTTCACTTTGCTTACTTGCAATGCACAAACACCAAAAGTTGTGTGTTACACTTATCTATTTAATTCCTTTGGTGTGAGACACACACACACCACTTGGGTGTTCTAGTTCTTATCCATTAAGCTCTGGCTTCGGTGCAAAGCTTATACACTTAAACTAAGTGTTACTCATAAGTCAAAAGGTACTTCTAAGCCCCAATATTATCGCCCCAATTAGTCAATCTAATGTAGTTGGCCCAAATAGTCAGCCCAATTAGTCAAACTAGTGCAAATCATTAATAAGCTTTCATTTTTCTAAAATTTTGCCTCTAGGTTGCACACGGGCACAAAGTGTCACCACGGGCATACTCACTTAGTCAGTTCATGCGGCTTAAAATTTAGGGATGTTACATTCTTCCCTCCTTATAAAATTTTCATCCTCGAAATTTGATTAGTTCCTCTGGCTTGAGAGGAGGTCGTCACTCCATATGAAGTGGAACATACACAACTAAAAGATATTTAACGAAAACAAAAATTGTTCCCCTTTAAGAGAATCCAATCCTTTAACGAGGTCTTAATAAATTCTTATCTTAATAAAAGTGTCCAGTCAAGACGGGACCACCTCCCGAACAATCACCTACGTACAAATTTCACGCAAAGCAAAAGTTTACTTGTTTCTATACCTTACCTGAACACTCGTAAACATATCCACGATTTATTTTCACATCTAAAGTTTGTGGAACTAGTCACAGCAAAGGTAAATATTACAAGAAAAATCCATCCACAATACACCCATACGCACTTCCATAGTCTACGCATCTCCATATTTACCTGCATAAAATCCATATATCTTCTCATTGAAAACCCACTCATCAAAAATCTACTTAAATGAGTATAAATTTTATTCCATAATGACCCAAAGTCCTTCACATTCCATCATTTAGAATTATCTAAGACCAGCCATCTTGAAAATTTTAACCATCCACATATTTATGTGTTAATTCAAAACCATTTACATCCACAAGTTACCATTATCCAAAAGTTCCAATTGTTCATAATTTGAAATATCCAAAATCAATCCAAGGTCCGTAGCTATCTCTCAACACCACCCATCTGGGTATCCTTATTAACATTCAACGTCCTCTAAACCGTGTTATTACAATCTCCTCACCTTAAGGAATTTTTGTCCTCGAAAATGTACAATGTGATGTTTGGTTATCCAACATAGTATTCATTTGTTAAACTCAAATTACACGCAGCGAACGCTGCAACGAATTGGAGTTACGCATGCTGCAATAAATTGGAATTACACACGGTTAAAGCCTCAAAGTTGAATGGAGATTTGCAACAACACATTGTCTGAAGATCGACCACACACCGGTAAAAATTCTATCTACTGAGCTGTACAGTGAGGATGTCCATCTCTCACTAACTAGACTGGTGCTCAGTCAAGAGTTGAAGGGATAGATAAATCAACTCACGCACAGGTAACTACAAAATACCACTTTCACAACTTAACGAAGTATCTCTCTAAATAGTTGGTAAGGACATATCTACAAAGAAAGATATATTGACCTTGAAATTAGAACCATTAATCCAAAACCATGATCATAAATAAGATCAACCATACAATCAAGCACTTACAAGTTACTACTACTCAATATGTATATATATATATATATTGTCATTTCCATAACTAAATTTGAATTGCTAATAGTGACCCCCAAATTTCGGATACGTAGAATTTTACATAGCCTACTAGTTATGGTAATGGTTTGTAGATAAACCTAAAACCATGAGTGTACCCATTTTAACAACGCATCCACAAGCTAAAATATTCACTCATGCTAAATTGGGGATTTTGACAACCATTAACTAGCACATTTAATACAATTGTACAATTAATATAATCACCAAGATTCTGACCATGAATGAATAATCACCAAGATTTTAACTATGAACTAATAATCATAACCATTAGTCTAAAGATGCGACACCCACAAAATTCAAAATGATTGATCGGATACAGTAATTTGATATCGTAAAATTATTTGAACTATCAACTGCAAGCATACGATCATTAACCATCACCTTTGTCCGTAAGGGTATACTGTCACTACTAAAATGAGGTTATTTGAAACTTACTACAATGATCTTGAAATTCCATACTTTATGCCTTAAATCATTCCGATACAATCTATAGGTCAGATATATATGTTAGGTCAAGATTTATCGTCTCTTCATGTGCACAATCCTCAACACAATCTATATAATAACTAAGTTTGAATGTCATTCCTATGGATCCACAGCTATTAATTATGATTTAAGTGGGAACTGCGCAATCCATAACGGCTATGTCTGACTTTGTTCTCCCGTTATGTCCTTAATTGAATCATTCATATCTTATCTCAATTACCGGCATTATTGTTTTGAATTACTCCAAATCCCTAAGGATTTCCACATAAAACTGTAGTGATTAACAACCGCCCTCAAGGTTGGAAGGAGTGCTTCCGAACACTAATCACTCATGATTTATTAGTCTGAAGAACATTACGATTTGGTCCATTAAGTGTACATTTATTTATAAATCTTAGATCAATCATCATTGCTCACAAGTGTTAACTTAATTTTAGATTTATTAAACAACCTATCCTTAAGTAATTACACCCTAACGGTCATGATTGATTCAAGTCTGTCATCATAATTGTCACCTACTTAGTTAATCTTCTGAATTTGAAAATTATTTATGTCATGCAGGTGATTTAAATCAAATGCGCATATGATGGTGTCATAACTTTCCTCAATTTTTAAAAGCAAACACAAATTCTAAGGACATTCATCAACAAAAAATTAGAATTAAATCTTGATAATCGATAAGAATTTATACCTTGGAGAACTTCATTTTTCTATTGGGCATCTCGTGTTGATGCATCACTGGTACCACCCTGAATTGTAGGAATAATTGATCCCGGAGTAGGCATCAACGTTATTTACCCTCGATGTTTATTAGGACATTTCTTCACTAGATGTCCCACTTGACCACATCTGAAGCATTCACCCAAGGTGCGTCTACACTCCTCCATTTTGTGTCGCTTTCCACATCACACGCAGGTATCAGTAGGTGCAGATGAGGAGATGACAAGGGTACGATCCCGAATGGTAGACTGAGAGGTATCCTGAGTTGTTGTAGATGTCGTCGCCTCCTCCCTTAAAGTGGGGCAATGTTTTATTAGGTATCCCATTTGCCCACACTTGAAACACGCACCTGTTGACCATCTATAGTCCTTTGCAAGATGTCGCCCGTTACACCTAGGCATGACTCAACCAATGTTAAAGAAGAGGTGTGAGTCGTGTCTCTTAACATTACTATGAGTAATGCAGTCTGCTGAGCCATTGTGTTGATCATTGTTTCCAGCAACTGCCTATTTTTCTCACTTTCTCCAGTGCGTACAGTCTTTGCTTTTTTGCATGGTTCCATTTTGATCTGTCAACATGACATAAGGTTCCAATTAATAATGATCGTGATCACTATGGCCCTATGTTTTGATAAAAATCTAAAACTTATTTTATACTAGCCGAACTTCTATCACGATCATCAATTATCTCCTCTATAAGAGATCGTGAAGATTCACAACCCATGTTCTAAACAGAACCTACTGCCACAGCTTTGAGCCTTCTTGAAGACCTAAAGCCTAAGGTTTCACCAACTGTGACAGAGTCATAGTTGGATCTCTTATGTCCTAATAGAATCTACTGCCATAGTCTTGGGTCCCAATAAAATCTAATGCTTAAGCTCTGATACCAACTGTGACAGTCCGATTTTCTCTAAGCACAAAATCCTGTGAAATATTTTTTTTTTCTTCCTTACACCCTAAACACGAGGAAAATCGGGTCATCGGATTACGCGTCACAATCCAAATACAGAAATACTTGGTATCTTCACATATAAGTGAGAAAATCAAACCAGATATCATACATGTGCGAAATTGAAAATTTAGATATCCCAAAGAAGATCTAAAACCTTTTACTTTATGTACAATATCTAACACATATAACAAGAGGGCCCAAAAGAAAACCACCAGTGATGGCCGATCATCTCCCAAACAGTGGCCTACAAACGTACTTACAATTTAATCCTTTTAACATTGAATTTAGTCATAGGACATACCAAGCCCAAATATCCAAAAGTCCATAAAATCCACCATACAAACCCAAAACACACTTAATCCAAGTCCTCACCTAGGGTAGAATTCCCCAAACGGGAGATCCTATACCTTTCTCCTGCTCCAAATCCAGATCAACACTTATACCTATGACGTGTAGTCGGGTGACCTAACATCCAAGCTCAATAGGGGCATATCAAAAGCATTTATATTATCACAAAAATATAGATTCCATGTCTAAGTTTCATGACTTAACACATTTCACAGAATTCATCTTTTGAAAAGAAACATGAACTTACTCAAAATAGAATTTAACACACTTTCACAAATGTCATTTGATTTTCTAAATTCTTATTTGCAACTTCAGATTTTGTTTCACATTCTTTCTTCACATCTTATTATACTTAAAGCAATAACTTAGATTACCGCCCCAAGCAAATATAGCATTGGGAGCCACGTTACTATTATACCGATGGGAATCACTATCGTCGTTCAATGAACCTTATCATGAAATTACTGTTGGCTGATATTAATTGAACGGATATCCTGCCATACCGGAGCACAATGGATTCGTTATACTAAACCTTAAATAAATGTGCAGATTCTCACTTATAGTTTCATACCGCGTAAAGTGATTTAATTTATAATTAGATTTTGGATTTCATATACTTGATTATCACATTCACGTTCACGCTTAACACATTCATGTTTTACCTTTGGCTGGTAAGAAAATTGAATGGATATCCCTCTATACCAGAGCACAATGATTTATGAGTTATTTGTCACGTTTACACATATTTATCACGCACACTTATCATGTTCACACATAAGCATGCTTATCATTTTTCACATTTTAAGTCACATGCTTTAAATCAGTGTACAAAGCTCAAACAAAACTAAAATCATATCCTTACTTATCACATCATAATTTCTATGCATTTGTATCAATATAAATGATATAGAATATTCCCCTACCTCAAGTCACGCTTAACATATTCCACATGTCATCCTCTTTGCAAACTCTCACATAAGCTCAACACTTTAATCCTATATTCAAAGTGTCCAAATACCTCTTAGGAAATGCATAAGAAAAGGCTAAGATTCATATTTCTAAAGAATTCGGACGAAAAGAAATAAAATAGATTTGACTCTATTTCTACAGCGAGCCACAGCCTGATGAGCACGTGAGGTTTGAAATTCTAGAGATAGTCACGTGAGGCATCGCGCGAGCGAGCCTCTAAGTCACTTAAACCTCGCGCGAGCAAGTCTCAAAGCCTCACGGGCTACCTATGCCTTCTGAAGGCCTCTCGCGCTCGATCTACATCACACATACCAAGAGGTATCAAGGATTGCTTCAAATTACTAAGAAATTTGACGTATTTACGTGTTTTCTCAAAATCGAGGCGGAAATGGGCAAATTCATGCTAACTCAGAACTTCACCCAACTTCCCACTAAATTTTACCCTTTAAAACAGTTGATTCACAAGTTAGTCAATTTATAAAAGTTGTATATATCATTGTCCTCTTTCCAACGCCATACGAATCGTGCCGATCGGAGTTCGGAGCAGAAAGTTACGACCAAAATACTGAAACTGCATCAGTCCCACGCGCGACTCACGCGAGCGAGTCTCAGTGGCACGCCCAGCTCGGGCGAGCGAACTCAAAGATCAGGCGAGTGACTGTGCGCGATTTTGCACGCTTTGGAATTTTTAAAACCCATTTTTTCATCAAAATTCAATCTTTTTTATCCTAATCTTTTGCACTCCTCTAAGCAACCTATATTTAGTTTAATATATGGAAGATTTATGCTATTTACCTCTTTAAATTGGGCATGAAACATTCCCGATGATCGGATTGTCTTTCTTCCTTGCAAGCAAATGGTTTTCAAAACTCCTTTTTGATCTCTCCAAGCTCCACGATCACCACAACGCCAACACAATTGTATGGTGATCATTCACATACACAGCACAAATCTCACTATGATCTAGCAATTAGAAACACACAGATTCTAGAAATTTCCCTCTCTTCAAACCCTTTTTTCTTTCTCTTTCTCTCTCAACTCTCTTGCAAATCAAACCAAAGTCAAATGAGTCTTGCGTGAAACGTCTTTCCCAATTATTCCTTCACTTTGCTTACTTGCAAAGCACAAACACCAAAAGTTGTGTGTTACACTTATCTATTTAATTCCTTTGGTGTGAGATACACACACAATACTTGGGTGTTCTAGTTCTTATCCATTAAGCTTTGGCTTCGGTACAAAGCTTATACACTTATACCAAGTGTTACTCATATGTCGAAAGGTCCTAAGCCCCAATATTGTCGACCCAATTAATCAGTCCAATGTCGTTGGTCCAAATAGTCGGCCCAATTAGTCCAACTAGTGTAAATCATTAATAAGCTTTCATTTTCCCAAAATTTTGCCTCTAAGTTGCACACGGGCACAAAGTTCACCACGGGCACGCTCACTTAGTCAGTTCATGCGGTTCGAAATTTAGGGATGTTACAACAAAGGTGTTATTTGATGATTATAGTAAAATGCTTTAAAATATCATCAAGATTTAAAAAATTTCCTAATAAATTAGTCTTTTGTATTTTTCCATCGTTTAATTTTTCCCATTATTTTAACCATTACAGAACATCTCCTTGTAGAGTTGCTGTAATATAATTAAGGAATCTTTCTTTTAACCATGATGATTTTTTATTAATAATGACTATGGATATAGATTGTGCCCAATCGTCAATGACTTTTTCTTGATCTTTAAAGGGAACATTTGTTAAGTCGAGATATGTTCATCCTTGAACTACGTTTTGTTTATTCAAATCATCTCTTCTATTATTTGTAGGAATTGGGTTTTCATCATCTTTAACAACAGATATTGAACTACCGTCATTCATATGAATAAGATGTTTTAAATATTCTTCTTATTCTTCAAGCATAAGGGTTTGTAAATATTTTTCTAAGTTTTCAAACTCTTCTAAAGGTTCCTCAACTTTTCTTTTTGAAGGAGTCATAGGGATTTGTGACTCACTAAGAATAGAAGAAGTTTCTGATTCAAATTGATCAGAATTTATATTTAACATATCAGATTCAGATTGTTCATCTAAATTCTGGTTTTTGAAGTATGTTAAAAGAGGTTCGCGTTTTAATGAAACTTCTTTTATTTGAGATAAGATATGATCTCTATCTTCAATTGGAAGGGTTTCATCCAGATATAGATTTTTCCAATATTCAATAATTTCTTTTATGTTAAATATTCTTGATAATTATATTCATTATCGTTTAAACTACATATATCTTCAGTAATTAATTCGTCTACCATATTTCCTTAGAATAGTCTTGTATTAGACTATTCATCATTTCTTTCTAGATTTAGTTGATCTAATTTTTTTATTTGATCTTCTATTTTTAATTTGGTTTCTATCTTTTAGATCCAAATTTATTAAATTTCCTAAGATAGAAATTTATTCCTTATGTTTTAAAACTTCGGAATGGATAGCATTTAGTTGTACTTCCATATCATCATGTTTTTTTATATATTTTCTTTAACCATGTACCGATTATATCTAACAAACCATTTATAGTTCCACTAATCATATGCATATTATTTTCAGAATTTTTATCTATATGAAAACTATGTCTATAATCTTCTTAATTTTTATCCATCCATGAACTAATACAATCTATAGGTATTTCTAATTCTTGATTAGTATTTTTTTGTGATGTTTTTGCAATTTGAATGATAAGGGTACCTAAAACCTCTTAAAATATGGATGGTGCCTAAACCGTTTCCAACAGACCAAAAGTCGTTCTTCACTACAGCCAACAAGTCTTTAAGGGATATGGGATTTACCATATATTAAGTATATGGGTCTTATACCACTGAAATGGAAAAAACCACTTTTTTTTTTTTTATACTTACTTATATCTATCTTATGCCAACATTTATCAAGAAACATAGCCATTAGCCAAATATGGTGAGATAGACAAAATGGATTTCTAAGACTTCAAACTCGTGCTATCATCAAGACGATCATCTTGACCGTGCCCTTTAGCTAAGCACGGAACACTGGTATATCAAGCATCAAAAAGTATAATAAACGAAATTGCAGAATTTAAATCTATATTAATTAACTCCCCAAAAGACAGTTCCACCCTCATGCCTCTGCATGAATGGAGAACCGATCCGAACCATCGATGATAGAAATCATCACGGATGGTTCGTCCCAAAAGAATAATCCCAACTCCTTATATACATGGTTTTAAACAAAATCAAGGCTTGACATACCAAGCCGCATACAAATCTCTAAAAGCCCTCAAAGTGACAACGAGTCCTCTAGAAGAAGTCCTCGAGGTGGCTCCAACTCTTCGCCGTCAAGAAGGTCCGACTCACGGGATCGCCTCCTCAAACCTCGCGCTGCTAGTAGTGGACCCGCGACGATAGTCTATAGGGTGAGCTACATCCTAGCTCAATAGGGAACAAACAGCTTGAACATATAAATTATAACTCACATATATTCCATGATATGCCATGCATGTGTCTATGCGCTTATTGATGAAAATAAAAGCATTTCATTTTACTGTTCATTACTTATGTTTTCATTTATTCATGAATGATGCTGAAAAGGCCTAAAGCAAAACTTAAACTTTCAACTTAAGTAATCCCCGAGTAATATAACATCGAGCCCCGATGAGATACCCTTCATCGTCATCTATATAGACAGTTTTAACGTATTCCCTGGGAATACAAATATAGTACCCAAGCCCCTTTCCCCTGGGGATTGGTGGCGGGGTTTCACTTGTCTCAAATCAACACCCCTGGGGTGTGCTTACTATCTACGGATAAGCCTCCGTGACCGCCTCGGTTTCACCGCCAGATCGGTCACGGATATCCCGCCGTCGTCCGTGGGATATCCCGCCACGTCGGTGGGGTAACCTATCAAACCTCAAATAACAAAAATATCGGTGCCTTACATATAGTTATTCACCGTGTAAGTGTGCTATCTTATATCAGTTAGGCCCTATTAAACATGATTCAATCATTGGATACATCCCTACGATGTATCCATTTACTTGCATCACACCTGATGCTCTTGTCTCTTTACTTCTTCATCCCCTGGGGATGGCTCATTATGATTACTCTTACGAATGTCACACGCACACACACTTTTCACAATTCTTAAGCAATAAAACATTTGAGTTGAACTCTATATCATTACATGCATGCTCTTGTAAAATAAAGTACATGTTCAAGGTGTTCCCTACCTCAAGTTTTTGTTTGCTCAACGCATCAAGGTCCCACGTGGCTCCTTGTGCATTAGTTCACACGTACCACCTATGTTACCACATAACAGGTGAAACACATCACTAAGGATGCAATAAAGAAGGTCCAAGACTCTCCAAGAATCTTAAAGTCAAACCCAAAAGTCAACATAATTTATCTCAGTCGATTAATCGAATTCCAAAATCGATTAATCGAATCTGATTCGATTAATCGATTTCCAAAGTCGATTAATCGAAAGTCAATATCGATTAATCGAGATTTTCATTCGATTAATCGAATCCTAATTCGATTAATCGAAATTCTCTGTTTCGCAAAGTCGATTCTCAATTCGAGTAGTCGAGTTCCTAAAATCGATTAATCGATCCCAAACTTTTCAACTTCCTGGCCAATTTCGATTAATCGAAACCCAATTTCGATTAATCGAAATTGTCAGATTCAGCCCTTTTCGAGCTGTTCTTCCCCATCTTTTTCCACACTTTTTCCTCTATTTTTCTAAACCATTATCCTATGATTTAAACCATTTTCAACTACAATTTAGATTCTACGATTCTATGCATTTTATTCACAAAAATTTACCTTGAATCAATCGCAAGTTGATTTCAATCCAGTGGTTGAAAGGCTAGGGTTTCCAGCTTTGGCTCTAACAGATCCAAACCGTGTTGAATCCGGCTTTTATCGCTTGAATCCCCCCTCCAATCAGTTGCAATAACTCCTCTCTTTACTTCCTCTCTCTATCTCTTCTTTACTTCTCTCTCAACCACCAAAAACACACATTTAGGGTTATTAAACCCTTTTATCCCTTTCCTCACGTGTGTGTTGAGCACATACACCGCGATAGGTGTATGCGACTTCACATTTACAACACACACCACATAGACATTCAATTTATCACATCTCATCCGTTCATCACACCTCATGCTAACTATTGGACTTCCATTTGGTCAAACCTATGACCGATCGGGCACGGATCCTGAGGTCATAGTTTAGTGTGATTTTTCGGGCTATTACATCCTCCCCACCTTGGGAATTTTCATCCTCGAAAATAACCCAAGGTATGGCTGTCGGGGTCTCTCTCCCCCCCCCTCACATTTTCAGGTGAGGTGGTCTAATTGATTCAGACGTATTTAGGTATTCACACATACAAGCACGGAAGTAAAATTTAACAAAATTGAACAATTGACACAAAAAGTTTGATTTGTATTAAAGATTGAATTTTTACAAGGCCAGTTAAGTTGGCGTACAAAACAATTTACAGGTATACAATCATAACTCAAAAATAAATACAAGACTCAAACAGGCTGGTCGGGTGCTACAGGAGCGGGTGGGTCTGCTGGAGCTGACTGTGGCTGCGGTGGTGGTGACTGTGCTGGCTGAGTGGTCGGCTGTGGCTGCGGCGTCTCGGTCGGCGGAGCGGAGGTAGATGTGGAAGGAACCGCGTCTGCAGTGGTGGGATGGAAGACGGGTCCTCGGTGGAAGGCGATGCGTCCAGCGGTCCACTCCTCCCTGCGAGGTAGCGGGCGGTAGTCGGATAGATGTGGCGGAGGTGTGAAATAGGAGAAGTCTATCCTCGGTTCATCCTTTCGTTGTTGGCCTCCATGAGCCTTACCTCCTCGATAGTCGGCCGGATGATGCGGCCGGCGTGTATGATGAGGTGGGTGTCAGGTAGCGGAGGGGGCAGGTGGCGTCGGTGAGGCTGTGGTGTGAGAGGGAACCCTCTCCACGGATGGCTCGGCGGGGATAGGGTGTGCTCCACCCACTGGTGGGTCCTGCTGAGGTGGTGGGGGTGGTGGCGGTGCTACTCTGCTCTTTCTTCTTTGAGGGCTGGAGTGGGACCCGGGCGGTGAGTCGCTTTAGCAGTGTAGCTACGGGTCCATGAAGACTTAGCGTCTTCCGCGATCCGTAGCCCTCACCTCGTGGTGAGATCTTTATGGGAGGGCTCGTCGAAGCACTCCAACATGCTCGAGATGAGCCCAAGCATATGGCATCTTCTCCTTGGGCCACATGTTGCCCTTCATCAGTTTTCCCTTGATGTACTTCATCCCTTCTAGCATGACCATAGTAGCATCAAACCATCGGCCACAGAAGGACGCATAAAGTGCCTGTTGCACTTTGTCCACGCTCTGTGTCGTGGCGCATGGGGTATAAGTTACACTTGATTATTGAATCAAGCATCCACATGTAGTGGGAAGGTCAACCCTCTTGATGGAGGAGCCAGGCCCTTCTTGCCATTTGTCATGCGGGTCATGACCTCCTCAAATCGAGGGTCCTCCTCGAAGGGTGGGAATAGGGTGGTCTCTGGGGTGAAATCGAGGTAACACTCGAGTACCTCGTGTATGTGACGACGAGTGATCGTGTACAGACGACCCTCGATCTTGGTCAAAATGCAATCATCGGTAGGGCCATCCGTTAGCCCTTGGTAAAACAGTTTAACCAATCTAGGGTAGTAAGAACCCTGGATTGGTTTGAGAAGGTTGCCGAGACCGGCGTTGTTAAGGTAGTTTCGAGCCCATTGGGTCTCGCCCGGCAAATCGGGATTTGTGAATAGGGTAGAGTCGATAATATATTCGACCTCAAAGGTCTTTGCCGCCCACCATTCATTTGGTTGCTCGACATTGGTGGGTGGTGGTGGCATGGGGTGGACTGGAAGACGGCGAGACGCTCATCGAACCGGAGGTGGTCTCCATGCCGACGGTGATGGAGTCCTCACCGCGATGGGGTAGTGGTGGTGGTGAGCGTTCTTACGCCTAACCGGAGTTTAGAAGTTGCCTTCTTTGAAGACAACGGTTTTGGGCGGCATTTTGATGAAATCAAAACTAGGGTTTTCTAATTGAAATTGAAGGAATATATCAAAGCCTAGGGTTTACCTTAGGTTTCGAGGCGAATGCGATTTCGGATGCGAATCGGAAAATCCAACAAAACCCTAGATCGCCGGTTGGTTGGAGAAGAAAAGAAGACAAAGCGCCAACACTCGAGAGCTCAAGAGATTTCGAATGGCAAGGAAAATCTCAAATTTTATATATATATTGCTCGATTAATCGAAATCCAGAATCGATTAATCGAGATTTCAAACTAGGTTAAGCCGCGTAAAATCGATTAATCGATTTCCCAAATCGATCAATCGAAAGTTAAATTTGATTAATCGAAAACATTTCGATTAATTGAAATCGTATTCGTTTAAAAATTTAAGTTTTTTGAGCTCACTGGCGCGAGCCAGTTGATTAATCGAAATCCATTTCGATTAATCGAAATTCCAAAATCGATTAATCGAATTTCACTTCGATTAATCGAAATCGTGTAGTAACTTCTAAATTTTTCAGAAATCTTTAAGTTATTCGATTAATCGAATTCATTTCGATTAATCAAAATTTCAAAATCGATTAATCGAAATTCACTTCGATTAATCAAAATCGTCTACCTGACTTTAATTTCTTCGAGGTCCCTTTAGCAAATCGATTAATCGAGTTCCAGTTCGATTAATCGAAATCCAAAATCGATTAATCGACACTGCTTCGGTTAATCAAAATTTCATAATTGACTCCCAATTCTTCTAACATTCTCAGTTTGTTCAATTAATCGAACTCGCCGTTCGATTAATCGAATTCTAATTCGATTAATCGAAATTCTCAAAATCGATTAGTCGATCCCAAATCGATTAATCGAGATTCTAACTCGATCAATCGAAATTTGTCTTCTATGTATATTCTAACTCTCCTTTCAATTTCCAGTCACTGGTACATGCCAGTCGACTAATCGAACAAAATCGATTAATCGAAATTCCAAATCGATTAATCGATTTGAAATTCGATTAATCGGTTTTGCCCAATTTCTGTAGATTTTCAATTTCTTTGGTTCTTTGATTATTTTTAGCAGTTTATGACATCAAGTGGTTCTTCCATAGAGTTGTATATACTTGATCATGTACATATAATTCTGTTCCTCAAATCAGATTGGATCAATTTTCCATTGAATTACAAGTATAGTGGAGATTTCACAAACATGTTTGTGGTTTACATTGAATTCTCACGTCGTTGGAAACAAGGCTGGATATTGTTCTTTCACATCGGCCTCTCGTTCCCAAGTAGCCTCTTCTTTTGGATGATTTTTCCACCGAACAAGCACTAAGGGAATCACTTTAGTGCTAGATTTGTTCCTTTCGATCTAAGATTTCCACTGGTTCCTCTATCATGCTCATGTCCTCACACATCTCTATAGGTTGCTTTCCTAACACATGAGACGGATCATTCACGTACTTTCTGAGCATCGATATGTGGAACACGTTATGTACTCGATCAAATAACGGTGGTAAACCAATGCGATATGCAACTTCACCTACTCGTCCCAAAATTTTGAATGGTCCAACATAACGTGGACTTAATTTCCCTCTCTTGCCAAATCTCATTACACCTTTCATAGGTGACACCTTCACAAACACATGCTCGCCCACTTTATAGTCAACACTAGTCCGCGTAACTTTTCTCTGCTACTCAGGGTCTTCAACCTTTCTCTGATAATTCGGACAACGGTGGCGTTGTCTTCAAGTAGTTTCAGTCCTAACACAAATTTCTCACCTGTTTCCTCCCAATTGAGGGGTGACTTGCATCGTCGTCCATACAGAGCTTCATACGGTGCCATGCCAATGCTCGTTTGGAAACTGTTGTTGTATGCGAACTCGAGCATCGGTAGATACTCATCCCAGTATCCTTGCATATCAAGCATGCACGCTCTGAGCATGTCTTCTATTACTTGGTTCACTCGCTCTGTCTGCCCATCAGTTTGAGGATGGAAAGCTGAACTAAAGTCTAGTCGTGTTCCCATTCCTTCTTGAAATTTCTTCCAAAACTTGGACGTATATAGTGGATCACGATCTGAAACTATGCTGCTTGGAATCCCATGTAATCTTACAATCTCCTTCATGTATAAGTCTGCCAGTCTTCCTGCCGTATACGTAGTATTGTACGGCAAAAAGTGCGCTGATTTGGTCAATCGGTCTACGACGACCCAAATGGCATTGTGTCTCTTGGCAGTACGGGGTAATCCAACAATGAAGTCCATTGAGATCGATTCCCACTTCCATTCTGGGATTGGTAAAGGTTGCAATAGTCCAGCAGGATGTCTATGATCAACCTTCACTTGCTGACAAGTCAAACACCGTGACACGTACTCAGCCACGCCTTGTTTGATCCTCTCCACCAGTAGTTCTTTTTCAAATCTTGGTACATTTTGGTGCTACCAGGGTGGATAGCATAATTTGACTTATGGGCCTCATCAAGAATCGTTCGTCTTAGATCGGCATTGTCCGGAATGCATAGACGGCCTTTAAACAACAAAGAACCATCTTCTTTTACTGAGAAGTCCGACCTGATGCCTTCACTCACGTCTTGATGAATCTTTGTTAATGTCGGATCTTTCATCTGTAGATCATGGATATGCTCAAATATCACTGGCTTTATCGATATGTTAGCCAAAAGGATCCGGTGGCTTTTGACTCAATGTTCGAGATCAGAATGCCAGATCTTCCAATAATTTCCATCGGTGCATACCCAAAATCAAACAAGCTAACTGAGCTGAACCTTTCCGACTCAATGCATCGGCTACTACATTCGCCTTGCCTGGATGGTATTGTATGGAGCAATCATAATCCTTGAGGAATTCCATCCACCTGCGCTGTCTCATGTTGAGCTCTTTCTGTGTAAAGAGATATCGGAGGCTCTTATGATCTGTGAAAATTTCAAAAGTCTCGCCATACAAGTAATGTCTCCAAATCTTCAAGAAAATGATCGCTAGTTCCAAGTCATGAGTCGGGTAATTTTTCTCGTGTTCTTTCAGCTGTCTTGATCCGTAAGCTATCACCTTCTTGTGTTGGTTGAGCACACAACTAAGGCCATTGAATGACGCGTCGCTGTACACGGCGTATCCTCCACTGCCTGAAGGAATCGCTAACACTGGAGCCGTAGTGAGTCTCGTTTTGAGTTCTTGATAACTCTTCTCGCATGCCTCACTCCACTCAAACCTTGAATCTTTTCGTGTCAGCTTTGTGAGAGGTCCCGATATCTTTGAAAACCCCTCAACGAACGTCGATAATAGCTCGCTAAGCCCGTAAAACTTGGACATCGGCCACCGCTTTTGGTTGCCCATTTAACTCGCTTCTATCTTTGCCGGATCCACGGACACCATGCTTTGAGACAACATGTCCCAAAAAGCTAACCTCTTCCAACCAAAACTCACACTTATTGAGCTTGGCATAAATTGGTGTTCACGTGGCGTCAGAGAGCAATCCTCAAATGTTCTTCGTGTCTCTTGGATTTGGAGTATATCAGTATATCATCAACAAACACTACGACACAGGAGTCCAAGTGTGGTTTAAACACTCAGTTCATCAGATCCATAAACGACGCCGGTGCATTCACAATCCAAACCATCACAAGGAATTCATAGTGTCCATACCGTGTCCGAAGTCGTTCTGAATGTCCTCCTTGACTCAGAATCGATGATACCCAGATCTCAGGTCGATCTTGGAAAAATACCTTGCTCCTTGCAGTTGGTCGAATAGATCGTCAATTCTAGGCAAAGGGTAGCGGTTCTTCACAGTGAGTTTGTTCAATTGTCGATAGTCAATGCATAGCCGCATTGACCCGTCCTTTTTCTTGACAAACAAGACCGGTGCTCCCCATGGAGATACACTTGGTCTAACAAACCCCTTGTCCATAAGTTCTTGTAGTTGTTCCTTCAACTCCTTTAATTCAGCAGGAGCCATTCTATAAGGTGCTTTCGAAATAGGCTCCGTTCCTGGTGCTAAGTCAATGGCGAATTCCACCTCTCTTTCTGGAGGTAATCCAGGCAATTCCTCTGGAAACACGTCAGCGAAGTCTCGCACAACTGCTATCTCAGAAATGATGTTCTTTTCTTCCTTGTCCTCCTTTAAGAAAGCTAAGTATCCACTACAACCCTTTCTGATCATTTTCACTCATCACCGAGATCAAGGTACAGATGACGACCTCACTCCTTGAAACCGAAATGATCTTCTTGTGTTGGGTCTGAAAATGACTACCTTGTTCTTGCAATCGACGGTTGCACAATGCTGCGCCAACCAGTCCATGCCAAGGATCACATCAAACCCTTGCATGTCTAACAGTATCAACTTTGCTTCCAATTCATGCACTTCTAAGTCTCGAACTGCTACAATGATGGATTTTCAAGCTAACTCCGTGTCTACTAACTCTCCAGTCGGAATAGACACAGATAGGACGAAATCCAACGCCTCTGGAACAATCTTCATCTTCTTGGCGAAACATGGAGTGACGAATGAGTGGGTAGACCCTGGGTCTATCAACACTCGAGCGTCATATCCACCGAAGCATCCTTTTTCATATATATTTAGAGTACCTACAATATACATACATACATACAATATTTTACACATCAATTTACACTCTTAATTCACATACAGCTTTTGTATATAAAAATATATCTATTCAATTTCTGATGCATGCTCCTTCTCTATGTAAAATTTTAATGAAATGAAAATTTTCTTTAATTTTAAAAGGGTCTCACCTCGATGACGCATAGGCTCTCCCCTGAACGATCGACTTCCTTGCTTGAATTGGTCGTGGTGCTGCAACTGAAACCGTCTTTCTCTTATCCGTCTCGGGGCAATCCTTGATCAAGTGGCCCACCTTGCCACATCGGAAACAACCCCTAGTTCCCATTCTACAATCCACCGTCCTATGAGGCTTGCCACACTTTGCGCAAGTCTCCCGAGGTGCAAAAGAAACAGTACGAGAACCCTGTGTGACAGTGGCGCCAGTAGACATGGCAGGGCTCTCATAGCGAAAAGGTCTCCCCGGCGCAAGTAATGGAAACCTCTGTTGGTGTTGTTGTTGCGCCGGTCTTCCGAAACCCCCTTGGAACTATGGTCTCTGATTTTGGGCCATGAACCTCGGCTTTTTGTTCACTGGTTCGTAGTTCCCCGTCCTTCCTTGTTCATTTCCTCCTCTCTGTTGTTCCCTCTGTCGATATCTATTTGTGTTCTCCTCTTCAACCACTAGTGCTTTACTCATGACCTCTTCATAAGTCCTCAGTTGAAATGGAGCTACGCCTCCCCTAACCTCAGGCTTCAAACCTTGCTGAAACCTCTTGGACTTCATCACTTCAGTAGCGACGTAATCCGGAGCAAAACGGGCAAGTCGTAGAAACTCTACCCCATATTCTCTCACTGTCATTCTCCCTTGCACTAATTGTAAAAATTATATCTCTAATTGGTTCCTCACCACTTCTGGAAAATATTGTTTGTTGAACTCCTCAACAAACTCCTCCCAAGTCCAAGGCAACTCTGGGGTCTCCTGAGCCCGAGTCATTATCACGGACTTCCACCAAGGCCCAGCCTCCCCATCCAACATATAAGCTGCCCATCTCACACTCTCATCTTCCGTGCAAGTTAGCACGCTAAAGACTTTCTCCATCTCCATCAGCCAGTTCTCAGCGGCCATTGTATGCCGCATGAAAATGAAGGAGGTCTCATCCTCCTAAATTACGTAAAAGATGAGGGCACAGCAACGTGGTCCCTACAGGTGGTGTAGGTGGCTGCTGTTCTCTTGATGCATGAGCTGCAAAGGATGCGGCTTGCTGTGCCATGGCAGCTGCCATAGTCTCCATAGTGTGCATCATCCTTTGTCGCTCCTCTCGGTCTTCTTGTCTTTCTCTCAATCTTTCTTGCTCTCTTAGATCTTGATCTTGATGATCTCGATCCTCTTCATCACGCTGTCTAGTACTACTGCCCCCTGGGGCCTCAGTACCTCCTAAAGGCACTCTATTTGTAGGAGAGATGTAACCATCTCCACTACGTAGACTCCTCTGTTGGCCTCCCCTTGGTCGGCCTCTTCCTCTAGATGACATTTGCGGCTGCATTTGAAACTAAAGTTTCGTTAGCAGAAGCCCCTATGTTCTGACGAAAGAACCCTTGTCAGAATTGCTAAAAGAAAATGCTTTGATACCAACTGTGACAGCCCGGATTTCGGCACCCCGAAACCCATGCCATCAGCACGATCATCTTGACCGTGCCCTTTGGCTAAGCACGGAACACTGGTATATCAAGCATCAAAAAGTATAATAAACGAAATTGCAGAATTTAAATCTATATTAATTAACTCCCCAAAAGACAGTTCTACCCTCATGCCTCTGCATGAATGGAGAACCGATCCGAACCATCGATGATAGAAATCATCACGGATGGTTCGTCCCAAAAGAATAATCCCAACTCCTTATATACATGGTTTTAAACAAAATCAAGGCTTGACATACCAAGCCGTACAAAATCTCTCTAAAAGCCCTCAAAGCGGCAAGACAAGGAGTCCTCTAGAAGAAGTCCTCGGAGGTGGCTCCAATTCTTCACGCCGCCGCAAGGTCCGACTCACGGGATCGCCTCTCAAGCCTCGGCGATTGCTAGTAGTGGACTGCGACGATAGTCTATAGGGTGAGCTACATCCTAGCTCAATAGGAACAAACACGTTGAACATATAAATTATAACTCACATATATTCCATGATATGCCATGCATAATGTGTCTACGATTATTGATGAAAGCAGTTAAAAGCATTTCATTTCTTGTTCATTACTTATGTTTTCATTTATTCATGAATGATGCTGAAAAGGCCTAAAGCAAAACTTAAACTTTCAACTTAAGTAATCCCCGAGCAATATAGCATCGAGCCCCGATGAGATACCCTTCATCGTCATCTATATAGACAGTTTTAATGTATTCCCTGGGAATACAAATATAGTACCCAAGCCCCTTTCCCCTGGGGATTGGTGGCGGGGTTTCACTTGTCTCAAATCAACACCCCTAGGGTGTGCTTACTATGTACGGATAAGCCTCCACACTGGTCTACGGTTTCGCAGCCGTATCGGTCACGGATATCCTGCCGTGTCAGTCGTGGATATCCCGCCACGTCGGTGGGGTAACCTATCAAACCTCAAATAACAAAAATATCGGTGCCTTACATATAGTTATTCACCGTGTAAGTGTGCTATCTTATATCAGTTAGGCGCTATCAAACATGATTCAATCATTGGATACATCCCTGGGATGTATCCATTTACTTGCATCACACCTGATGCTCTTGTCTCTTTACTTCTTCATCCCCTGGGGATGGCTCATTATGATTACTCTTACGAATGTCACACGCACACACACTTTTCACAATTCTTAAGCAATAAAACATTTGAGTTGAACTCTATATCATTACATACATGCTCTTGTAAAATAAAGTACATGTTCAAGGTGTTCCCTACCTCAAGTTTTTGTTTGCTCAACGCATCAAGGTCCCACGTGGCTCCTTGTGCATTAGTTCACACGTACCACCTATGTTACCACATAACAGGTGAAACACATCACTAAGGATGCAATAAAGAAGGTCCAAGACTCTCCAAGAATCTTAAAGTCAAACCCAAAAGTCAACATAATTTATCTCAGTCGATTAATCGAATTCCAAAATCGATTAATCGAATCTGATTCGATTAATCGATTTCCAAAATCGATTAATCGAAAGTCAATATCGATTAATCGATTCTCAAATCGATTAATCGATTCTCAAATCGATTAATCGATTCTCAAATCGATTAATCGATTCTCAAATCGATTAATCGATTCTCAAATCGATTAATCGAGATTTTCATTCGATTAATCGAAATTCTCTGTTTTGCAAAGTTGATTCTCAATTCGAGTAGTCGAGTTCTTAAAATCGATTAATCGATCCCAAATCGATTAATCGAAAACTGAAATCGATTAATTGAAATCCCATTTCGATTAGTCGATTTTCCTCAAGCCATTTCCTCCAACCCCTGGGGTCCACTGGAGGTTCCCAGTCGATTAATCGATACCCAAATCGATTAATCAAAATCCAAAGTCGATTAATCGAATTCCAATTCGATTAATCAAAATCGGGGTCCTCTGACTTTTCAACTTCCTGGCCAATTTCGATTAATCGAAACCCAATTTCGATTAATCGAAATTGTCAGATTCAGCCCTTTTCGAGCTGTTCTTCCCCATCTTTTTCCACACTTTTTCCTCTATTTTTCTAAACCATTATCCTATGATTTAAACCATTTTCAACTACAATTTAGACTCTACGATTCTATGCATTTTATTCACAAAAATTTACCTTGAATCAATCGCAAGTTGATTTCAATCCAGTGGTTGAAAGGCTAGGGTTTCCAGCTTTGGCTCTAACAAATCCAAACCGTGTTGAATCCGGCTTTTATCGCTTGAATCCCCCCTCCAATCAGTTGCATTAACTCCTCTCTTTACTTCCTCTCTCTCTCTTCTTTACTTCTCTCTCAACCACCAAAAACACACATTTAGGGTTATTAAACCCTTTTATCCCTTTCCTCACGTGTGTGCTGAGCATATACACCGCGATAGGTGTATGCGACTTCACATTTACAACACACACCACATAGACATTCAATTTATCACATCTCATCCGTTCATCACACCTCATGCTAACTATTGGACTTCCATTTGGTCAAACCTATGACCGATCGGGCACGAATCCCGAGGTCATAGTTTAGCATGATTTTTCGGGCTATTACATATGGATTAAGATATACAATACAAATAGAAAACCATATATATCAACTATTAATACAAATTTTTCCATTACATACTTACAGAGATACTAACTTCTCACCAATACTTCACGCTAAGGCCTTCAAGTTAACACTCAAACTTAAACGCTACTGACCCTGATACCATTTTAAAAAAACTGTGAAATTTCTAAGATCGATGTCTCAACAAGGGTGAGAGTATTCCCTCTTATAGACTAGAAGCGAATAAAAGATTAAATGAAAATTTAGAATTTGATGGCTATTTTATTCTAAGAAAAGATGTTTTGATTAATCAAATCAAAGGATTAAAGATTTTCAGTAAATTCGACTGTAAATCAGGATATTGGCAATTAAAGTTAGATGAAAAATCAAAACCTTTAACTGCTTTTAGTACACCTTGTGGATATTATCAATGGAATATCATGCTATTTGGTTTAAATACTGCTCCACAAATATATCAACGATTGATGGATTATATATTTTCACCATTTAAAGAATTTTGTGTTGTCTACATAGATGACATATTAATCTTCTCTAAAACAAAAGAAGATCATAAAAAATATTTACAACAAATATGTAATATTTTCTAAACACATGAAATTATTCTTTCACCTTCCAAAATAGAAGGTGAGAAAGAATCAATAGAATTTTTAAGCCTTATTTTAACTCATAACGGTCTAAAATTACAAGATCATATTATCATAAAAATTAAAAATTTTCTTGAAGAATTAACTAATAAAAAATAGTTACAAAATCTGCTAGGACTTTTAAATTATGGAAGAAATTATTTAAAAATTTTAGCAGAGAAGGAAAGACCTTTGATAAATAAATTAAAAAAGATATAGAATTTACTTGGACAGAACAGATAAGATTCTTCTCAATCAAATCAAAAAAGATATCTAAGAATGTCGAACCGTTTATTTTCCACAAAATGGAGATAAACTAATTCTAGAAACAGATGCTTCAGATAATTGTTGGGGATGTGTGCTAAAAGCAATTCCTACCCAAGATTGAGAAGAAAAAATCTCTTATCCCTACCTTGAAATAAAAGCTAGAAAAACTCCTTTAATAAAAAAGATACAAAGCAAAGAAAAATTGTGTGATTATAATTTTGGTAAGTTCAAACCAAATGAACAGAATTATATTATTTTTGAAAAAGAATTATTAGCCATAAAACACCCTATTAAAAGATTCCATATATATTTAGCTCCTGAAATCTTCATAGTAAGAACTGACAATCAAGCTGTTCAAGATTTCTTAATAAATAAGCGAGATATAATAGACGGAAGAAGATTAAAGTGGTATAATCAAATTGCTCTTTATTCTTTCGAAGTAGAACATGTAAAAGGAAATACTAACGTTCTGATAGATTTCTTAAGCAGAGATCCAAGTTTAAACTACTAAACAAAAGTGGATTTATATTTTACAGGAAGAAGATTTATGATACCACTAAACCAGTGGATTTCACTTGCTAAAAAGGCAAAAATGGCAGAAGAAGGATCTTCCTCAACTCCCTCATCGCAATACATAAGAAAAGCTTATGCAATGTTAAAAGGATATCAACCCGGAATATACACCTCTTGGCTAGCTTGTCAAAAACAAATTGACAACTTTCCCAATGCCTGTTACCAAGTCCATACCTCCTTAAGTGAAGCTAAAATAGCTTTTCTTACCTACCAATCGTAAATTTTGCTAGAACAAACTAGCATTAATAATAGTTCTACTTTTACAAACACTTATTGACAAAACAGATCGAATCTCTTTATCCAAAGCGGATTTCTTTGTCAAAAGATGATATCTACTTTAGCTTTTTCTAAAGTAAAGATAAGATTCGAATTCTTTTTTAAAATGAGAAACATCATGGTTGACGTTTTCGAGTAGCCATGTGTCCTAGACGAGCTGGAGTCGTCCTTGCTACAATTTCGGTATAGTGATGGGGTCCACTAAGCTTTCATACGATTTTCCAGATTGTGATTGTAACATCTGCCACATTTTTATCCTGACAATATCGGGTATGAACGCGAGTAGGGTCAAGCTTGTGCCAAAAACGTGACACAAAGAACTAATTTAGAATTTTAATGATGAATGTTAAATAGTGGAACCTTAGTGGCCCAGTATTAATTATTAAGTAAAATAATGGTTGATCATTAATTTAGTACGAATTAAAATATATGGAGCCCTCCTTCAAGATGAAAAATTTCGTAACATAATTTTAAATAATGAATAGGACTGCTTGATACTAAGGGGTGTCAACCCTTTGACCCAAAACCCAGTAGTGCATGGAGAAAAATACCACCAAGGTTAGATGGTCTTGCCTCGACACCGAGGCAAGCACAAAAGGTTGCCTCGGCACCTGAGGCAAGCCTAAGAGGTTGCCTCAGCAACCAAGGCAAGCACTTAAATAAAATAAACCTTATAAAGCTTATAAATATCTACACACAATGTATTAGCTAATATAATAAATCAAAATACTATCTTATATACATAGTATATGAGTATAACTGCTTTACACTAAAGCTACACCCTACAATATATGTTTAACCTTATGTTAGCTTTACACTAAAGCCCAGCCCGTTTTGACTTATATGAATATACAATAACAGGTTATATGGGCACCACATGAGATTTCAACCCAAACTGCTTGTAAGCTATTTTATTTCACAACTTACCTCCACGAGGGCATGAGTCATTGTTAGATTCCATGCACGCAAAGTGGACATACACCACTACAAAACTCGACCAAGCTGGTTTTGTTCCTTCTTCCTGCTACGAATTGTGAAGAAGATCATAGTAAACAAACCATGCAGAATGATGTGTGAGTAAAATCCCATAGCATAAACAAATTCCCTTCATATAGCTCAAACCCTCGTCAATTTCCCACCTCTTCAAACCATTGAATCCGAACCTTGGTTTCGGAAACGTGGATCACAAGGTGACCTGCGATTTGATGAAGAGAATTGTGAAGGCAATCACTGGTCTGGGGGAGTTCTTGCAGCCTAGTTCTCACAAGCTCACGAGCTCGGCGAACTCAATACCTTATTTGACGTCGTTATATCCTCAAGGTCACCATACGGTATGTTGTAAAACAAATCACCTATTTAGTTTCCTTTGGATTATTTTACAATGAATTATAGGGCTATGTTGTCAATTCCCTGAGGTCAAATCGGCAACACAAAGAAATACCAGTTTGAAAAAAAAAGGGGGTTTCGAAGTCAAAATCTCTGATTTTCACACGGAACTCTACTACCGATTTAAGCAATAAACAGAGGTTCTCGGTGCAACATATAACATAAAAATAGAGTATATATAGTGTAAAAGGCCCAGCAAGTTACATGGAAAAAAGACATAGAGAAGAAGGCAGCAGCAAGCCAAGCCTAACAGGCTTGCCGCGGCAAGGTGTTGGCTAAGTGGCTTGCCGCGGCAAGCATGTCCTTGCCGCGGCAACCCTATGCCTTGACCACTGTTCGGTATTTTGGTAATAACTTTTGACCCTGAATTTCGATGGACACGATTCTTGATGCGTTGGAAAGGGGACAATGAGCCCTATAACTTTCATGAATTAATAAATTCATAAATCTAACTTTTAATGGGTCAAAAGTTAGTGACAAATTGAGGCAAGCCTATGTCTGGCTTGTGCGTATCCTGAGGTACCTTTGATCTATGTATATGTATGGTATACTAATTTTTAGGACTAGTAACCATGTAGAGCACTTATTTAAGGTCTGTGGTGACCCAGTAAACCATTATAAATGCTAAAAATATGAACATAAATCCTAGATATTTGGTGAACATGACGAGTTCGTACCAAGGTATGTTGCGTGGATGCATGAATGCAAGTGTAATCAGTTACACGTACGCTTGATCTAAGGTAGGGAGTTTTACCGTGCTAGTTATATGTTGTTTCTCCATCGCATCTTGGATAGCAAGTTATTGTATGTACTTGTTTTCATTCAAGACCATGTTAATTTCAATGTATGGGTTATGTCTACTTGTAAATCTATGTTATGAGGTTCAGTAGTTCAGTATGAGATTCAGTTCAGTATATGATTCGGCTGTGGTTATGTTAGTTCAATTTGATATATGGTTGGTTGTTGTGCCACTAGTTCAGTTTAGAAGTGAATATACTAGTTCAGTTTGATTTGATGTATGATTATGAAGATCAGCTCGAAATATGAGATTATTCTATGAATATGCTAGACCAGTTTAGATGTACGGATGATGTTAGATTAGTACCTACATGATTATGCATGATGATGCTAGATCAGTTTAGCTAAAGGTTTATGATACAACGTATAATAATGTATGAACATGCTAGCTCAATTTTGATAGTTTTGATGAATAGTTAAGTATAAGAATGTTAGCTCAATTTTGGTATATGACTATATGACTATGACTGCTAGTGCAAGACAATTTATAGTAATGTATAATGATGATAAGAGATTCAGACTCGATGTATGCTTTTGCATGATTATGATCAGTTAGTTTCGATGAATAATGATGGTAGTTTCAGTTATGTATGAGCATGTAAGTTCAGTTATTCAAATCAGTTTTGCTATATGATTCTATGATGTCTGTTCATGATGATCGTGCATACATGATACCATGCATTATTCATGTTCATGTCCTATTATCCTTGATGTCATGTACACGTCTTTGCTTCGTTTTGAGCCAAGTGGTCCCGCTAACTCAGGAGCTTGATTATGTAAGTCTTGAAAATAAGTGATCCCGCTAACTCGACAGCTTGATGGTCTTGTACCAAGTGACCTTGCTAACTTAGCTCAGGGGCTTGACTCGTCTTGTATCAAGTGACCTTGATAACATAGCTCAAGGGCTTGATTTCTCGGTGCTAGTGACCCTATTACCATAGCTTAGGGGCTAGACATTTGATCTCGAAAGCTTGATTCTTTGTTCAGTTTGATGTCTTATTTCAGCAGGATTCCTTGTCAGCATGATTTCTTGTATTTGTTCCATATGAAACATGATTCCTCGTATTTGTTCAATATGAATTTGTCAGTATGATTAATGATTCGCATGATTTATTACTTGTTTATGCTATATATTGCTAGAATAAAGGCTAAATATTGCTAGAATAGATACAACGTAAGATATAATGTGTTTAGTTTTATAATATATGCATCTAGAAGTGAATTAGAAATCTAACATATAAAGTAGCACTTTAAATTTTCCTGCTGAGCTTCGATGATAGCTCATCCTACGACTTCATGTCTTAGCTGTAGATATTGCTCAAGACCCTAAGCACGAGGCTGATTCTACCTACCAGCCTGACGAGGAGAAGGACGAGGACGAGGAGGACGAGGAGGAAGATTCCGCTGAAGACTTTTTTTTCCTAAATAGGTTTGAGAGAGAGACAGTTTTATTTTGAAACATGTATAACAGCAGTAGTATATTTGAGATATTCGATACTTCATGGATAGGTCTTCTCTCCACTGTTTAGATGACGGGTAGCCATTATCAGTGGAAAGCTATACATAGCTTTTGTTTATATTTTTTTATTTATTTTCCTGCTTTAAACAGTAAATGAATATCAGGTATGTGCCATATGTTCTCTTTATCAGAGTTAATATTACGCTTCAGCAATTATAAAACTTTATACACAATGCACTTGTATGACAAGATCATGTTAGGTGATCCGACGACGCGACCTTTCCTATATACGGAAATGAGAAAAGTCGGGTTGTCACAATGATAGAAGGTTGAGTTTTCTGATGTCGGCCTTTCTGGAATTTGTTCTTCTTTCATTTCTTCATCCTCGAGCATTGTTATTTCAATTTTGAGGTTGTCTTATAGATAAGATCTTTACGAGAATCCATGTTTATCAAAAGTTTATTTACTTCCACTTTTTGTTCATTTGTTCGCATGTAATCAATTGGAAGATTGGTACTAAAAATTCTTCTTCCATCGGTGATGTTAAACCGATTGTTGGCAGCATGGATTTGTCGAGCCATGGTAAAAAAAGTCTTTAATGATCTGATCCAATACGATTTGAGATTTATGGCCAAGATGCTTGTTTTAGCCATTGGTTCTTCGATTTCATCGAACTCATAGTCTCTAGTTTTGTCTAGAAACTAAATTTGATAGGGTGAATAAAACTTTTCTCTTTCTCTCCAACCAACTGTACTTGTTATCCAGAAGGTATAGTATACCATTCGATTAAGATTTTTTGTGAGATGATAGATCATGGTTATGATCATCATAGGGAACTCATTCATGGGATAACCAGGGAAAATTAGTTGTTTTACTAATCCCCATTCAATGCACTCTTCTAAATTGTATGTTGGATTTTTTGTAAAAATTGATAATTTTGATAAAAAATCCTCATAACAATAAGCTATATTGTAATTATCCATTAAAACTTATTTAATTTTAATTTCATAATCTTCGATTTTTGCTATCAGTGGGTTAGTAATATCACTAGGTAAAACATGCTTTATTTTCTCAAATAAACAAATTCTTTTTAGTTTATGAAAAATCGGATCGGGATAATTTGAATCTAAAAGATCTGCTAATTCAAGAAAATGATCAATTTTTTCAATTGTGAAATTTTCAGAATCCCACGATAAGGTTTTTACAAGAGCATTTGAACTATCTTGTAATTTTTCTTGCATGTAGTTCCATAATCTGGGGTTACGATTTTGATTTTTGTTCTAATAAATCTTCAAATAACCATTGTTTAGGTATTTGTAAATCTATCCAATTTATTAATCTGGGTTGTATTTCTAACTCATATGGTCTAGGTTCATAAATTTCTATCAAATTTTTATCTAAATTATGAACTTTTGTTACCGGTTTGGATGTTAATTCATATTTTGTAGGCCATTCAATGGCTAAATTATGAGATTCTTCTTTCATTTCTAATCCTTTTGTTTGGATTTTAATTTTTATTGTATCTTCAATATTTGGGTCTTCAAGAGAAATGAAATAGTTTGGTTTTAGTTTAAACCAAACAAGTCCATGTACAAGATTTGATTGAATTCCTCCAATCAAAGATTGTAATGGATTTAATAGTCTTTTATCCAAAACAACGACAAGGATAGGGGTGTCTATACCTTGTCTAAATAGACCAGTAATACATACCTGTAATACTCCTATATGGATATATTTTATTTTTGGATTTTCTTTTTTCCATCTTAATATTATCTTTTTATCAAACAGAGTTATTTCTGCTGTTAAATTTCCAGTCCGACCCGACCCAACCCAACCCGATAAAGAAACTCATTTTTCGTTAGCTTATATATATAAATATTGGGCTGGGTCAACTCAACCAACTTGTGACCCTACCTAATCTCTTAGTCGGCGCAACCCTACCTGACTTAATGAGTCAAGTCTATATGCCCAAGCTGGTAAAAAATTTGGCTTGGGTGGGTCAGGCATTGACCCACCAATTTTGATACATGATTTAACTCGACCCAGCCATTTTGATACATGCATATTAAATATTTGGTTATTGAAATTTAATTTTTTTATTTTCTAAACTAGCCTAATGAAGCATTGTTAAATCCTATGGATAAATTCAAATACAGTCTTTAGACATCCTATGACAACCTAGATTTCCGCACCCGAAAACCCACGCCATCAAATTGGTCATTAAGGCCGATCCCCTTACACGAATGAAACACTTGACACATCCACATGTAAAGCATAAACAAAGCATAAAGTCTAACTAAACAATTAGAGTCATCATAATGAAAGTAAATCTCCAGTTTTATATAATGACGAACTCATCAAAATGATCCCAAAAGACGGTTCTAATCCCATGCCAATCGCATGAGCAAAAGAACTGAACCGAACCAACAGTGACAAACAATCGTCACCCAAGGATGGTTCACAAAAGAAACACTGTATCATATTATTACGTCAACTCTATCTTAATATGGGCAGACGTACCAAGCCTTACACATGAAATCTCAAAATAAGCGCAGCTATGTCTGCTAAAAGAAATCCTTGGGAAGGGGCTCAGTATCCTCCAAAGGCATGCACAAAGGGTCCACCAAATCTAGATCATCTGTACCCATAGCAATCTCTGAACCTATGACGTATAGTCGAAGGGTGAGCTGCATCATGGCTTAATAAGGAAAAGTCATAGCATGCATATCTTTCACATCTCACATATCTTTCATGACATAGTTCAAAGCATATTTTCTATAATGAAAGTCACAACTGAAAAGCATAGAAATGGACTAGATGAATAACTGTGGTGGTCGTGATATTGATGGTTGTGGTGGTTGTGGTTGTGACGAGGGTTAGTTCGACGTTTGTCGAGTTTTGGGTGCCATTACAACCACAACAAATCAAAGGAACTAGGGTTTTCAAACGACTAAGAGAAACTAGGGTATAATATAGAAATTACAAATTTCAGTCTCTAAAGGGTAAGGTTTACCTTTTGAAGAAATTGGGTCTCATCCTCGTGAAGATCTAAGCTCCAAAAGGCTTCGAATCAGAGTCTAAAGATCTCCCAAATCAGAGCACAAGAAAACCCCCAAAAAGAACAAACTGAGTTTCTAATTTTTTTTTTTAAACTAAAAACGCACGTCCCATATATATAATATCAAAATCAATCGAATGGTTTTCAAATCGATCGATCAGTTTCCACTCATAAATGCACTGATCTACAAATTCGATCGAGCGATTTTAAATCGATCGAACGGTTTTCATATTTTGATAGAACGGTTTTAATTTCGATCGAACGGTTTTCATATTTTGATAGAACGGTTTTAATTTTGATCGAACGGTTTTCATATTTCATTCTATCAGTCCAAATTTGGCTCACTGTCTGGTGATTTCGATCGAACGGTTTTCACAGACAAACTATGTCTCTCTTTCTGTTGAATCGATCGAACGGTTTTAGGTTTCGATCAAACGGTTCGACAGAAAACAGTAAACCTTTTGATTTTCATTCAAACTTCATTGCATTCTTCAAATTTCTACTCAACAATCTTAATATGTTTATCAGTTTACAGCTTCATAGTAAATCTCACATTCATTATCTTAAAAGAAATTACAAAATTACAACTCGTCTCAACTCTCACTGAACAACTGAGGGTATTGTCCTTAATTTTCGCCTCGCGCTCCCAAGTAGCCTCTTCAGTTGGATGATTTCTCCACTTGACGAGCACTAACAAAATAGTTTTCGTATGCAAACTTTGCTCCTTACGATCAAGTATTTGTATTGGTTCTTCTATCATCGTCATATCTTCATATATCTCGAGAGGTTGATTTTCTAAAACATGAGTCGGTTCTTTTACATATTTTCTTAACATGGTTACATGAAATACATTATATATCTGATAAAATAGTGGAGGTAACCCAATTCTATAGGCCACTTCTCCAACTTTGCCTAAAACCTCAAAAGGTCCAAAGTAACGCGGGTTAATTTTTCCCTCTTTCCAAATCTCCTTCATGGGTGAGATCTTGACGAACACATGGTCTCCAACCTCAAAATTTACACTCGTTCTCTTAATATCGGCATAACTCTTCTGCCTACTCTGAGCTGATTTGATTCTCTCTCTAATCACCTGAATGATAGTGGCATTGCTCTCAAGTATTTCTGATCTCTTTCCAATTTATTGGTGATCTACATCGTTGTCCATATAATGCCTCGTAAGGCGTCGTACCGATACTTGTCTGAAAGTTGCTATTGTATGCAAACTCGATCAATGATAAACTCTAATCCCATGATCCCTAAAAATCAAGCATGCATGCCCTGAGCATATCTCCTATGACCTGATTTACTCACTCTGTTTGTCTGTCTATTTGTGGGTGGAATGCCAAACTGAAATCTAACCTGTACCCATTCCCTCTTGAAACTTTTTCCAAAATATTGAAGTGTATAAAGGGTCACGATTTGAAACAATACTAACAGGAATACCATCTAGTTGGACAATCTCTTTCATGTACATCTCTGCTAGCCTTCCTGCCGTATACATGGTGTTGTATGGCAAGAAGTGAGCCGACTTAGTTAACCAATCAACGACTACCCAAATGGCATTGTGTCGCTTCACTGCCCATAGTAATCCCACTATAAAATCCATAGAGATCAACTCCCATTTCTACTCTGGTATTGGTAGAGGTTGTAATAAACCTGCCAGATATCTATGATCAACTTTCACTTGCTGACATACTAAACACTTTGACACGTACTTCGCAACATCTTATTTTAAACCTCTCTACCAGTAGTTCTTCCTCATATCCTAATACATCTTTGTGCTACTAGGGTGAATAACATACTTAGACTTGCGGGCTTCGTCTAAAATAGTCTACCTAAGATCGACATCGACCGATATACATAAATGTCCCCTGAACAAAAGTGATCCATCATCCTTGATGGAAAAATCTGGTCTCGTGCCATCAATCACACCCTGCTTAATTTTTACTAACTCTGAATCTTTCATCTGTAACTCTTGAATGTGCTCAAAGATCGTCGGTCGTACTGTGATGTTAGCCAATAAGGCCCCTGAAGCTTGTACCTCGATTATTGTATCATACAAACAAAGATCCTCTAGCAATTTCCATCTTCGAATCCCCATGATAAGGCTAGATAATAAAGTTGAACTCTTCTGACTCAAGGCATCTGCTATGACATTAGCCTTGCCTAGGTGATATTGAATGGAGCAATCGTAGTCCTTGAGAAATTTCATCCATCTGTGTTGCCTCATGCTCAATTCCTTCTGTGTAAACAAATATCTAAGGATTTTATGATCAGTGAATATCTCAAAGGTCTCACCGTATAAGTAATGTCTCCAAATCTTCAGCACGAAAATCACCGTGCTAGTTCCAAGTAGTGTGTTGGGTAATTTTTCTCGTGGTCCTTAAGCTGTCTCGACCCATAAGCAATCACCTTCTTGTTCTGGTTGAGCACACAACCTAAACCACTGTGTGAAGCATCACTATATACTGCAAACCCTCCATTGCTTGACAGAATAGCCAACACTGGAGCTGAAGTTAGTCTCTTCTTAAGTTCCTGAAAACTCTTCTCACACTCTTTAGTCCATTCAAATCTCGCATTCTTTCTGGTAAGTTTAGTACGTGGTCCAGATATCTTCAAAAATCCTTCTATAAATCATCTGTAGTATCCAATCAGACCGAGGAAACTGCGAATCTCAGTCACAGTCTTTGGCTGTTCTCATTCCACTACTGCCTCGATCTTTGCTGGATCCACAGTAACAATGTCCTTTGAGATAACATGTCTCAAGATACTAACCTTCTCCAACCAAAACTCACACTTATTGAGTTTTGCATATAATTGGTGTTCACGCAATGCTTGTAGAGCAATTCTCAAATGCTCTTCATGCTCCTTGGTTTTTAAGTAGATGAGAATGTCATCTATGAACACTATCACACAAGTATTAAGGTGTGGTTTAAACACCCAATTCATTAGGTCTATGAATGATGCAGGCATTTGCCAATCCGAAGGGCATCACTAAGAACTCGTAGTATCCATATCTTGTTCTGAACGTTGTCTTCGGTATGTCCTCGGCCTTAAGTCGCAACTAATGATATCCAGATCTCAAGTCGATATTGGAAAAGAATCTTGCATCTTGTAACTGATCAAATAGATCATCAATCCTAGGCAAAGGGTATCGATTCTTGATAGTCACCTTGTTCAGTTGACGGTAGTCGATGCATAGTCTCATCGACCCGTCCTTCTTCACGAACAAGACCGGTGCTCCCCAAGGAGACACACTAGGTCTCGTGAATCCTTTATCTAGGAGTTCTTGTAATTGATCTTTCAACTTCTTCAACTCAGTTGGAGCCATTCGATATGGTGTTTTAGATATGGGCTCCGTACCCGGTGCTAAGTCAATGGCAAACTCCACTTCTCTATCAGGTGGTAACCCCGGCAACTCATCTGGGAACACGTCCTCGAACTCACATGCAATCGGAATCTCAGTGATAACGTATTTCTCTTCCTTGTGCTCCATCAAAAAAGCTAAGTACCCACTGCATCCCTTCTTCATCAGACGTTCGGCTTTGACTGCGAAGATAAGTGGTATAAAAGTCGACTGCATTCCTAGAAAATTGAATGATCTCCTCTTATTTGGTCTAAAGGTAACCACTTTTCTCCGACAATCAATAGTCGCATTGTGCATGGATAACCAATCCATGCCAAGGATTACATCTAATCCTTGCATATCCATCAGGACTAAGTTGACCGCTAACTCATGATCCTCATAGCCTCTGATAATGACCCTAACTGATCGGCATACAGTATCAGTACTGACCGCGTTCCTCATTGGGACTGATACTTCCAAGAAAAAGTCCAAAGTCTCAGGAATGACATTTACTTTCCTTGCAAACTGGGGTGTAATAAATGAGTGGGTAGACCCTGGGTCTATCAACACTCTTGCTTCATAGCACAAAAAATCACCCTTACCGTACATTTGCAAAGTACCTATTTCATACACATAATTTAACGATTACTTATGCATCACAAATTTGGTGTGTAAAGAATTTGATTTAAAACTACTTCCTAGTATTGATATTGATACACCTCTCTATCTAAAATTCAATCAATAAAATAATATAATTAAATTAAAAAATTTACCTTGGATGATATCGTTACTATTCTATGCATCATGGGCTGTTACGGCATATGCTCTTCCTTGTACCATAGGCTTCTTAGTCTGCAACGGCCTAGGCGTAGGAGCTGATGTCGTCCTCTCCTTTCGCATCTCTGGCCAATTTCTAATTATATGCCCCATCTTCCTACATTTGAAGCATCCGCTTGTACCCCGCCTATAATCCGACGTTTTGTGAGACTTGCCACACTTGACACATGTCTCAATAGGGGTGGATGATGCTACTCTAGAGAAACCCTAAGTGACTGATACTCTAGTAGTGGTAGCAGGGCTCTCATATCGAATAGGTCTCACAGATGAAGGTATAGGTAGCCTAGGGTAATGTGTCTGCGACGACCTGGGAAAACTAGTCTGAATCGGCTGCCTCTAGATGGGTGCTACGAATCGTGGCTTTTCATTCACCGACCCGTAGTTGCCAACTATACTCTGATCTATCCTGCCCTTCCCATGTTGATATCTTCTCCGATACATGTCTTCAATATTTTCTTCTACCACAAGGGCCTTGCTCATGACTGCTCCGTATGTCTCCAACTCAAAAGCAAAAATTCTACCCCTGATATCCAGCCTTAAGCCATGTTGGAGTTTCTTAGCCTTCATCAGATCTGAGACCACATACTCAGGAGCAAAACGTGCGAGTCTCATGAACTCCACTTCGTATTCTCTCACTAACATCTTCCCTTGCTCTAGCTGAAGGAATTTCACCTCCATCTGATTTCGCGCTACCCTAGGGAAGTATTGCTTGTTGAACTCTTCCACAAATTCATTCCAGGTCCATAACATGCCTAAAGCCTCCTGTGCTTTGGCCCTAGACACAGATTTCCACCACCAGTCTGCCTCTCCATCTAACTTAAACGCTTCCCACTTAACTCTCTCATCCTCAGTGCACACAAGTACATTGAATATCTATGCCATCTCACTGAGCCAGTTCTCAGCTTCCATTGGCTCTACTTGCCCTGAAAATTTTAGAGGATGCATCCTCCGAAACTCTGTAAATGCTGAGTGTATTGGTGGTGGTGGAGTAGGAGTAACTGGAGGCATAGGTGGCATTTGTTGATGGTCATTGGCATTATTAGCTGCCAATAACGCCGCCTGCTGAGCCATAGAATTTGCCATGGTTTCCGTAGTGTGCATCATTCTTTGCCTTTCTTCTCTTTCTTCATTTCTTTCTCGGTCTCTTTCCTGATTCCTAATCTTCGGATTACTGCCTTTCGAAATCTCTCTATTTTTCATTGGAACTCTATTTAAACTTGTGGGAATTTTATCCCTAATTCTCAAGTTCCTACCATGGCCGCCCCTTGGTCGGCCCCTTCCTCTAGTAGACATGACGTTCTGTAATATGAAACCAAAAGTTTTATTAGCAAAAGGTCCTTATATTCTGACACATCTCAAATATAAAAACATCTAAGGCTTGTCAGAAACCTCTAAAGCAAAAGCTTTGATACCAATTGTGATAGCCCGAATTTCCGCACTCAAAAACTCGCGCCGTTAGATCGGTCTTTAAGGTCGATCCCCTTATAGGAACGGAACACTTGGCACATCCACACACAAAGCAGAAACAAAGCATAAAGTCTAACTAAACAATTAGAGTCATAATAATGAAAGTAAATATCTATTTCTATATAATGACAAACTAATCAAAATCATCCCAAAAGACGGTTCTAATCCTATGCCCATCGCATGAGCAAAAGAATTGAACCGAACCATCAGGGACAAACAATCATCACCCAAGGATGGTTCACAAAAGAAACACTGTATCATATTATTACATCAATTCTATCTTAATATGGTCGAACGTACCAAGCCTTACACACAAAATCTCAAAATAAGTGCAGCTATGTCTGTTAAAAGAAATCTTCGAGAGGGGGCTCAGTCACCTCCAAAGGCACGTACAAAGGGTCCTCCAAATCTAGATCATCTATACCTGCAACAACCTCTGAACCTGTGATATATAGTCGAAGGGTGAGCTATATCATAGCTCAATAAGGAAAAGTGATAGCATGCATACCTTTCACATCTCACATATCTTTCATGACATAGTTCAAAGCAAATTTTCTATAATGAAAATCACAACTGAAAAGCATAGAAATGGACAAGATGAATAACTGATGCATGTTTCAAAATCACACTTAAAGTAATTTCACAAGCTTGTTCTTATTTGACATACTTAAACCCTTTACAAAGGAAGAACTTAAATTAGATCAATTAAATAGTCTCTCGAGCATGTATAGCATTGAGCCCTGATGGGAATACCCACCATCGTCGTTCACATGAACCCTTTTGCGCAAAAATGCTCAAGCTCCTTCAAACTAGGAGACTTGTGTCAAACAAAGTATTTCCATAGATTAAAAACCAAACAGATATCCCGCCGTATCGGAGCATAAGCTGTACGGATATCCTGTCGTACCGGTCATGAATATCCCGTCGCATCAGTCACGGATATCCCGTCGTGCCGATTGGGTGTAACACATAACCTTAAATCAAAGTGCAATATTAACTTATAGTTATCCACCATGAGTTTGTGATAATTATAATAGTTCAAAGTTCTCAAGAGTTCACACACGTACTTATACACATCCCTTTAATGTCACATTCACATTTCTCATGGCACACACACACACATCTTTCTTCTTAGTGCTTATGCTTACGAAGTTCACATTTTAAAGTTATGAACGAAAAACCATGTTACCACACAAACAAAGTCCCAAAACACACGCACACTCTTATCATATCATTACGCAAATGCTAGTTGAAATTAGATATACATGTTAAGAAGTTTTCTCTACCTCATACAAGGTCACACTTATTTCCTCTAGCTCAATATAGCTCTTCAAGCCCACATCTCAAGCTCATACCTAACATAAATGAATTCATAACAAAATGTTAAAAATGACATTAAACAGGAAGATACAAAGTCTCCCTAAAGTCCACAAGGCAAGTCAAACCAAATTCTTGAATCTGACTAAACTGATCGATCGATTCCAAACTGACCGATCGATTTCCCCAAATCGTTCAAGCGGCTCTAAAACGATCGAATGATTTACAGAAACCAAACCTTACTCAGGTGCTACATTCCGATTGATCGGTCCTTCAATTCATTCAATCGGAATTAATTCCGATCGAACAGTTTCCTCATAAACTCACACCCTTCCTTTCTCTGACAAAACCAATCGAACGGTCACTTATTTCAATTGAACGGTTTTGTCAAACTCTGCACATTCTCAGGTTTTAACTTCTTTAACTCATTTTCCTTGAAACACACTCCCAATTCTTCAAATTTCCACACCACATACTACCTAAATTCCTAACACATGAAAAACAGCCAACTCATACTTCTTACCTTTTTGTTGATCGATCTTCTCGATCCATTTGCTAAGCTCAAGCTAGGTTTCATGATTGGAGCCTCAGATTCTTCACGATCTGAATTCCGCAATCTCACGAATAGTCTTAACTCCCCATACGCATGATCATATGTATTCAAAGCTTCTTCCCTGCTTTCTCTCTCTCTTAATAACTCCACAACAACCTAAGCAAGAGAATTTATTTCTCTTAACATCTTATCTTTTATACTTAAAGTCTCTAACACAAGTGTTAAGCACATACACTGCACTTCGGTGTATGCCACCCTACTAATGGTTCATACACACCCAAATATTCTCCTTCTCATCCACAACTAAGTTACTAACTCACATCAATATTTTAATGTTCCATCTATTTCGATGTGTGACCAGTCGGGCATGCACATTGAGATATACTGTTCAAGGCTCAAAATTTCGAGACGTTATAATCCAAGCAAATATTAAATATTTGGTTAATATTTATTTATTAAATTTTTTTAACCTAATATTTTTTTATTAAATATCAAAATGGGCATCGACCCGCCCATTTTGATACATGTATATTAAATATTAGGTTATTGAAATTTAATTTTTTTTATTTTCTAAACTAGCCTAATGAAGCATTTATAAATCCTTGGATAAATTCAAATACAGCCTTTAGGCATCCAAGCAAATCCAAATATTTGAAATGCCTTAGAATTGAAATCATTGGAATTTATATTCTCAAATTCAAATTCTCGATCCCAAACGCAACCGTAAAGTAATTAGAATCTTTCGTTTGGCAATGTGGTAGGCCCCACAAATTTTTTTTACGAATACAAGATTATGTCCTTTTATAAAATACCGAAGAATGCAAAATTGTTGCCAAGACTATTCTGTTATACACTTTACAACTCTAAAATATATGTAAGCAAATGACATTATAGCCTATAAAATAAATAACTAAATAAAATAAAATAAATCGACATTATAACAATCCTGTAAAGTGGATAACATACACTACGTCAAAATGAGTGAAAAACAACTCTAGCAAATAGAAAGAACCACTGTTTATAGGAGTGGAAAAATAATCCACTGCCAAAAATAGTTGAAATGTATTGCTGAGTCGAATTTGGCCAGACCCACGGAACCGACTGACTTAACCCATGATTATATCTATACCAACTCTCTTTCTCTTGCCTTTACATTTCCATTTTCATTCGACCTAATTTCTCCTCTTTTCTTTCTTTTACCTATCATCGGGAACTCGATCTAATTATCTTCTTTGGCACGACGCTGATTCTAGGGTTTTTTTTGCACGAAAATGGTGGAGAAACTAGGGTTTCTGTTATTTCTAGATTACATGGGGAAGAATGTCTGAGCTGTGTAGTGCGGTTCATCGAAGACATGTTTCGATTGTAGTAGTAGAATTGCAGCAGCAGAATCAGAATCAGAAGAAGAAGTCGAGAGGCCACAAAAAATTAGAGTCGAAGGTCCATAACAGTGGTAATTGCGTTAGAACGAGAGTTGTTGTAGAGAAGGAGAAGGAGGCTAGGATTAGGGTTGAGGAGGAAGAAGCAAGAGGAGAAGAAGAAGAGAAGAGAGACAGTCATTTTTAGTTAACCCATAAGAGCTACCCCACCTAAATATATACATGCGGGATCACTCTCTCTAGAACCACTATCATCTCCTCTCCACTCCGTCTCTCTCCCTTCAAATCAAAACCCCTAGCACCACCTCCCAATTCTTCAAACCCTAAATCCCCAATCCTAACTATCATTGACCACCAATTGGGAAAATAAATAAAAACTGTGGAGAAGTAGACAGCTATGGGCTAATATTCACTGCAAAATAGATCAAGAGCTGGATCTCCAGCTGTCCTTCACTTGGCTACAAGCACAAGTGCAAGGTAGAAGAATCCACCCTAACCCAAAGACATGAACTTATCTTAGGGCTATGTTTTGTCCACTTAAATGGTCACAGAATATCTCAGGGACTTCATCCAATCAAGGGGTTAAAGTTGAAACAGGAAAATCATTGTAGACACTATGTTTGTACAGGTACAAGTTCATGCATCCATAGGAGCATTCAGTACATGAAGATCTAGTGGAAACCGCATGAACTCACAAATTGAATGGGTCATTAAAATCAGCTAGTCATTGCTACAAAGAGGCTTGCAATGACCTAGCTCTCTAGTCTATAATCTCTGTAAGACCCCAGATCTATTCATTGAAAATAATATTGTAAAACAGAGGAGGAGCTGGATTTGCAGCAATCTCTCACTTGGCTACAAGCACAAGTGCAGGGAAAAAGAATCCAGCTTAGCCCTGTGATCTGGACTAATCCTAGGGTTATATTCTGTCCACTGAAATTGTCAAAGAATATCCCATAGATGTGATCCAATCAAGGAGTTAAATTAGAACAAAAAAACTACTGCAGCTACTATGTTTGTAAGGCTACAAGCACATGTATCCATAGGTGCATAAAATCCATACGATCTAGATGATAAATATAAGAAAAATACAGATTAAATGAAGCATTAAAAATGATTATTCATTGCTTTAAAAGACTTACAATGACTCTGCCCTCAACGCTATTGTCTCTGCAAGATTCCAAGATTGCTCACAATGTTATTACAAAACTAATTACAGATTTGATTTAAATCTAACTGCTACACAGAGATTTAACCCAATATTGCTGTTAAACAAAATCAAATCCACCATCAATTCATGACTGTCGCAATCCCTGAAGGCAACAATGACTGATTGACAAATCATCTCAGTGTTAACTGAACTTCCCGTCGGGACTGACACCACCAAAACAAAGTCCAATTCTTCTGGAATGACCTTCATTTTCTTTACAAGCTGAGGTGTAATAAATGAGTGGGTAGACCCTAGGTCTATCAACACTCTTACTTCATAAAACAGAATTCCACCCTTACCATACATTTGTAAAGTACATATTTCATACACATACCTCAATAATTACTTGTGCATCAAAAGTTATGCATGTAAAGAATTGATTTTAAAACTATTTCCTAATATTGATACACCTTCTCTATCAAAAATTCAATTTAATGTAATGAAATAATTCAATTAAAAGAATTTTCACCTTGGATGATATCGTTACTATTCTGAGCATCTTGGGCTATTACGTCGTACGCTCTTCCTTGTACCGTAGGCTTCTTAGTCTGCAACGGCCTAGGCATAGGAGCTGATGTCGTCCTCTCTTTGCGCATCTCTAAGTAATCTCTAATTATATGCCCCATCTTCCCACATTTGAAGCATCTGCCTGTACCCTGCCTACACTCTGATATTTTGTGAGACTTGCCACACCTAGCATACGTCTCAATAAGGGTGGATGATGCAGCTCTAGAGAAACCCTGAGTAGCTGACACTTCTGTAGTGGTCACAAGGCTCTTATAACAGATCGGTCGCACCACAGATATAGACATAGGTGGTCTAGAGTAACTAATCTGAGGTGGTCTAGAATAAGGTGTCTATGTAAACTGCCTCTGAACAGGTGCTACGAAACACAACTTTTTATTCACCGGTTCATAGTTGCTTGGCACTCCTTGACCCATCTTTCCCTTATTCTGTTGGTCCCTTCTTTTGTATATGTCATCAATTGCCTTCTCAGCAACCAGCTCTTTTGCCATCACATCTGTATAAGTTTCCAATTCAAATATTATGATCCTGTCCCACAGAATCGGCCTCAGTCCATTTCAAATTTATTGGCCTTCATAATTTTCGTGGCCACATAATCTGGAGCAACTCATGATAATCGTATAAATTCTGTACCGTATTCCCTAACAGTCATTTCTCCCTGCTCCAAAGTCATAAACCTTGCTGCCATTTGATTTCTTAACTGTTGTGGGAAGTACTCCTTGTTAAACACTTCTACAAAATCTTCCTAGGTCGATTCCCCTTCTGGGTTCTCTTATTCTCTTCTCGATAATACTGACTTCCACTAGGGGTCGACATCTCCCTCTAACTGACAAGAAGCCCAACTCACTTTCTCTGCCTCAGTACATGATAGTCTCTACAAGAGCTTCTCAATCTGATTCATCCATTTCTCTACCACTAATGGATCTGTCTGATCGTAAAAGCTCGAAGGTTTCAACTTTCTAAACTCAATGAATCCAGAATGAGGTGATGGAATATGTGTAGTTAAAGGCATAGGTGGCATCTGTTGATGGTTATTGACATTATTAGCTGCTAATAACGCCGCCTGTTGGGCCATAGCATTTGCCATGGTTTCCATAGTGCGCATCATTCTTTTTCTCTCTACTCTTTCTTCATTTCTTTCTCTTTCTCTTTCCTGATCTCTCTCTTGACTCCTTTCTTGATTTCTATTTTCTGGATTACTGTCTTTCGGAATCTCTCTATTCCCCACTGGGACTCTAAACTCGTGGGAATTTCATCTCCACTCCTCAAGTTCCCACCATGGCCACCTCTTGGTTGGCCCCTCCCTCTAGCAGACATGACGTTTTGCAATATGAAACCAAAAGTTTCATTAGCAGAAGGTCCCTATATTCTGACAAATTTCAAATATAAAAACATCTAAGGCTTGTCAGAAATCTCTAAAGTAAAATGTTTTGATACAAACTGTGACAGCCCGGATTTTTGCACCCGAAAACTCGCACCGTTAGATCGATCATTTAGGCCGATCTCCATATACAAACGAAACACTTGGTACATCCACACACAAAGCGGAACAAAGCATATATCTAACTAAACAGATAGAATCATCATAAAGAAAGTAAATCTCTAATTCTATATAATGACACACTAAACAAAATGATCCTAACAGACGGTTCTAATCCCATGCTAATCGTATGAGCAAAAGAATCGAACCGAACCATCAATAACAAACAATTGTCACTAAGGATGGTTCGCAAAAAAAATACCATATTGTGAGATTACATCAATTCTATCTTAACAAGGCTGGACGTACTAAGCCTTACACATGAAATCTTAAAATAAGCGCAACTATGTCTGCTAAAAGAAATCCTCGAGAGGGGGCTCAGTCTCCTCCAAAGGCATGTATAAAGGGTTCTCCAAGTCTAGATCATCTGTACCCGCAGCAATCTCTGAACTTGTGACGTATAGTCGAAGGGTGAGCTATATCATAGCTCAATAGGGAAAAATAACAGCATGCATATCTTTCACATCTCACATATATTTCATGACATAATTCAAAGCATATTTTCTATAATGAAAATCACAACTGATATGCATAGAAATGGACAAGATGAATGACTGATGCATGTTTTAAACTACAGTTAACGTAATTTCAAATGCTTGTTCTTGTTTCAAATACTTAAAGCATTTGCAAAGGAAGAACTTAAATTGGATCACTTAAATAGTCCCTTGAGCAATATAGCATCGAGCCCCGATGGGAATACCCACCATCGTCGTTCACATGAACTCTTTTTGCATGAAAATGCCCAAACTCCTTCAAACTAGGAGACTTGTGCTGAACAAAGTGTTTCCACAGATTGGAAATCAAAAAATGGATATCCCGCCATACTAGAGTACAACTTTTACGAATATCCTGCCGTACAGGTCACGGATATCTAGCCACATCGGTCAAAGAGTTCATCCACAAAACCTTAAATCAAAGTGTACAATTGCCTATAGTTATTCACCATGAGTTTGTGATAATTATATAATTTGAAGTTCTCAAAGAGTTCATACACATAATTATACACATCCTTTTGATGTCACATTCACAGGATTAGATCCTTTTTGGTGTCACGCACACACTTCTCATGGTGCACACTGTTAAGACCTGAAAAGTACCACTTTCTACCCCTTAACTTAATCTCTGTTAGACCCTTAATCATTTAATAAAAGTATTTTAAGCATGTTCTGTAGGTAATAAGCAGTAGCTGCCAATAAACCCCTAACCATGCCAAGGAGCTTACCGTTACCCCAGAACTACCTCAGCAAAATGAAGGATGAACCTAGACAGAGAGTTGGCTGAAGCATAAGCACATCCAAGCAAAAATACATCAAGAAGAATGCCTCGCGCAAATGTCGCAGGGTTCAATTGAACCAGAGATAATGCCTTCGCGTAGTTGTCGTGAGCCCCTGGAGGAAGCAAAACAACTGGTCGCGCAGTTTGTGCACCGTTCTCGCACGGTTTGGTGTCAGAAAGAATTGAAAAGCAGGATTCGCGAGGCTCAGTCTAAAGCTTTGCGTGACTCACTCAGGAGAGAGAGCTTCAGGTATTCCTGCGCGCAGCTATCGTACAGTGGCCGTGAGATACAGACCTTCAGAGAAATGCTCGCGCGACCCAGAAACTCATGAACACTGCTTCTTCACGAGGATCTCTCGCAAGAATCACCAAGGGACGAACCGCGTGAGTAATCCTCGCGCCATTCGAAGCTGAAAGAGTAATCTCGCGATAGCCATTTGTATTCCGCGATGACTAAAATGCCAATCCCGTGACTGCATGAATTTCAAGTCAATTCAACCCCACGACGCCAATTCTACCATGCGGAAAGATCTGAAACTGTTTCTACCCAGTGAGGACTGAATTCTAAACTTCTCCCCACTTCTGTAAGGGCAATCTGGGAATCTCCAGCAATTAGGGTAAGCACTCTAATGCTTCAATCTTTGTGCACACGCCCCGAGGCATCCAAGGGACAAGAATGGGCCACAATTACATTGAGAAATTAGGGTTTTCCTAACCCTAATTGGAGGGGAAGTCGACTGCTATATAAGCCTAAGTCTAGCTTAGGTTTGAGCGGGGAGATCTCTTTGGGACTTAACTTCTGTGCTTACTCTCCAAAAACCATCTGTAAAATTACAGTAGGTTAAGGTTAGGGTTTAGGAGTTTTCTTTTTTTTTTCTTTTTTTTCCTTTTTCTTTCTCTCCATAGTCTAGCATTTGCTGGCTATGCCTTTTGTATGATTATCTGGTATAGATTTTAATGGAGTTTTTGTAATAGGAGTTGTTACATGTATGGGATGTTGTTTTTGTTGTGAGTTGTGCTGTATAAGGCTGCCGCCTTGAGATCCTCCATTACCACCTTTTGTATGATTGCTTCTAAGGTACTATTTAGATCTAAGTGACCTGTGTGTCCAGGTTAGGCACATTGCAGGCCTTCTCCCACCACAGGACCCACTAAATCCGAATCCCCATGGAAACTTGTGCTTGTAGCCTTGTAAACATGGTGGCGGCAGCAATGTTCTTGTTCTGTCTTAGACCTTTGTGAGGAGGATAGCCTCTGTGGATAGTCTGTGACCATTCAAGTGGACAGATTATAGCCCTAGGGTGAGGCCAATTCATGGAACTAAGACAGATTCTTCTTCTCTGCACTTGTGCTTGTAGCCTTGTGGGAGATTGTGTAGTGACAGACTCCCCTATAGTTGAATAGATCCACCATCGAGTTGCGATCCGAGTTGGTCAGAGATTGTAGGCTTATGACTGGATCACTGCAGTCTTTCTAAAGCAGTGAACAGCCATGCTTAAAAGCTAGAACTCAAACTCTTGCTGGTCCTGTGTGTCCAGGCTTGTGCACTTTTTAGGCCTAGCCCCACACAGAACTTTAGAGGATGAGGTTCCTATGGATTCTTGAGCTTGTAGCCTGGATGAAGTAGTGCCTACAATGGTAAACTTGTTCTAACTCACCTCTGGATTGTGGTTCCCCTATTGGATAGTTTGTGACCATTTGAGTGGACAGGTTATAGCCCGAAGGGATTGGATCATGGCACAGGAGTGAGTTAGATTCTTTCTCCTCTTTGGTGATAATGTAGCCATTGGACAGGATTTCTATAGCAACAGATCTAAGTCTGAGTTACAAGACCCCATCAAATCTGTATCTATTAACATACTTCTCACCCTTTTTCATTTATTTTCTCACTCCACCACTCTTCTTAACCCTTTTTGTAATCTAAACAGTCAGTTGCCTTAGGATTAAGATTATAGTGACCTTAAATCCCCTTCCACTTAGGATTGCCAGATCTGTAGTCAGATCTGGAGAGCCTACTAAGGATAGCTCCCTTGGAGCTTTAGATCAACTTCCCTGTGGGACAAACTCTTACTTATCAAAACTTGCTACAACAGGCCCTGTATCTTACAGGACTGTGCATATTTTAGGCTTGCTGCTTCGTAATCATCACTCTACCTTTCACTCATTTTTCATTTACCCCATTCTTATCACTGTCTTCAATAAAGTTAGTAGCAAGCACTTAAAATAGACCAACAAGTTTTTGGCGCCGTTGCCGAGGACTTTGATCTTTTAGTAGACTCTAGATTTTTTATTTTACATTCTTTGGTAGTTGTACTTGTGAATAATTGATACTACTAAATTACATTTGAAATTTTTCTTACAAATCTAGACCGTAGCAGAGAAGGAAAGTAGAATTGCACTGGGAGTCTAGCTACCTCTGTTTGCACTTCTCTAACCCTCAAAACTCAGTCTATTTCCCCTTTGAAGATTCCATAGCAGTTGATTAGGATAGTTGCAATTTTTATTAGGTGCAATGTGCCTGCGAATAGTCTCCCCTACTGTTGGTGTGTGTGCATGTTAGGAAGGAGATCCCTCAATCCTACATTAGAGCCTGCTAACCCTGAGATAGAAAGGGGTAGAAGACCGAGAAGGCATAGACACACCACAGTTGAGCCCCTAGTGAAATTGAGATAGCAGTTATGGGTGAAGAACAACCTAGAACATTGAAGGAATTAAATGCTCTAGATGATTATAATTCTCCATTCAGCATTCAATTCCCAGATGTTCAAGGAAACTACGAAATCAAAACTTCCATCATCCAAATGCTTCCCACTTTCCATGGGCTTAGCAAGGAAGACCCTTACAAGAACATTGACCAGTTCTTGGCCCTGTGCACGACATTCTCCATTGCTGATTTGGGACCAGAAGCCACTAGGTTAAGGCTCTTTCCTTTCTCCTTAAAGGACAGGGCCATGACCTGGTTATCTACTCTCCCAAACAACAGCAGCACTTCCTGGAAAGACCTCCAGACAAGATTTCTGTCTAAATTTTTCCCAGAGACCAAGACCAGCCAATTGAGGAAGGGCATACTTTGTTTTGCCCAGTCCCCAACTGAAGATTTTAACCAATGTTAGAATAGATTTAAAGAGATGCTCAAACAATGTCCCCACCACAAGATCCCTGACTGGCAGCTTGTCTAGAGCTTTTACAATGGGATTGATGAGACGAGCAGAGACATGGTAGATGCCACTTGTGGTGGAATGTACATGCATAAAATAGCTAATGAGGCATGGGACTTGTTTGAGGTCATAAGTGAAAATGCTTTCCAGAAGATGTTCTCATCTAGAACTGTTCAGGAGCCTCCTCCTAAGCGGGGGCTTGCTGAGACTTCTAAAGGAAAGATGTATGAAGTTAGAGGAAATGATGACCTGAGAATGTAGATGGCCAATCTGACTGAAAGATTTGATAAACTTCTAACTGTGGTGCAGCCCAGATTGGCTGCACAAGTGATGGAGGCATGTCTGATATGCCAATCTCCATAACACAGAGTAGAAGAGTGCCCATCTGCGGGGCAATACCCTGAGTTTGTAATGAAACAGGCTGCTGCTGCCCAATCTTTTGGACAACAACAATATGGGGGCTACAATAAACAACCATATGGATACCAGCACCAAAATACTGGTTACCAATGGAGAGACCACCCAAATTTGAGGTGGAGGCAAGACAATTATATGCAGCCACAACAAATGTTAGCCTTACCTCAAAGGCCACAGCAGTAATTTAACCAGGGCTATGCCCAAAGGTCGAATTTCCAACAGCAGCAGCTCCAGCAACAAAATCAATTGGTAGTTCCCCCACCTCAGCCCCGAAGTGCTTCTTTCAAGGACCAAGTTTTAGCCTAATTGCAAATCCTTGGACCCTTGAATCAGATTGTGACTTCTCACAGTCAAAGCATTAAGAAAATAGAAGAGCAGCTTGGCCAAATAGCTAATGCTCTGGCTAAAAGAGAGGAGGGTAGGTTGCCAAGCCAGCCAGTAGCCAACCCTAAGGGCCAGTATTCCATTGGAGAAAGATCCTCAAATTTTGAGGGGGCCAATGCCATCACTGCCCTAAGGTCTGGCAGGCTGGTAGACAACTAGGTGGGAAAGGAACAAGGAGAGGTCTTTCCCAAGGAAATGTCAAGTGAAAGTGATAAAGACTTTGTTAGAGCACAGAGTCAAGAATTGTCTGCTACCCTTCAACAAGGGAAAAATAAAGAGGTTGTAGTTGAGCCTCAGCAGGAGCTAAAAATAAATAAAAGAAAAAAATAAAAGTTCTGCCATAGGCTTGCAGCTGAGGAACCAGCAGTACCTCAGCTGCCATTTCCTCAAGCTTTGAGTGGCCCTGCCCCTTTTGATAAGGGTCAGGCACAGATCGAGGAAATGATGGAGACCTTTAAGCAGGTCAAAATAAATTTACCCCTGCTTGATGCAATCCGACAGGTCTCAGCCTATGCAAAGTTTCTGAAGGACCTTTGTACTCAGAAAAGGAAGGCCAGAGGCCATTTGTCCAAAAAGGTCTTTGCGACTGATACAGTTAATTTTGTGTTAACCATGACAATGCCTGAGAAGTTGCAAGACCCAGAGATACCCACTATTCCATGTATTATTAGAGACCACACGATTGGGAGGGCCCTTTTGGACCTTAGAGCCAGTGTTAACTCTTGCCATACGATTGTGTATCGACTAGGTTTGGGGGAGCTCAAGCCCACCCCCATTGTTCTATTGATGGCTGATAGGTCTGAGAGGAAACCCATGGGAGTGGTTGAGGATGTCCTAGTGGGGATGGACAAGTTCTTCTATCCTGCAGACTTTCTTGTTTTGGACATGGGTTGCAGCAAGAGTACATCCCCAATACCTATTATTCTGGGCAGACCATTCTTGGCCACTACCAATGCATGCATTCAATGCAGGTTCAGGATCATGGAGGTCACTTTCGGACATATGAAAGTTGAGCTTAATGTGTACAATAGTGTAAAGTACCCTCAGCTGGACAATGAGGAATGCTTTCCTGTGGATGTACTAGAAGAAATTGGTGAAGAAGAACTGCCCACTCTACTGGAGTGGAGCAACATTGTCACTGATTTAACTGAAGTTTGGAATATGGTGGAGGAAGGAAGCCTAGCTTTAATACCAGAAGACATATCCCAAGTGAGGTCTTCTGTGGGCTTAGTGCAGCATTCCAATTGGAAACCTACATTGCTGGCCCTTCCTCCAACCAACAATACACCAATCCTACCATCCATCGAACATGCCCCTGATCTGGAGCTCAAGAAGCTGCCAGAGACATTAAAATATGCTTTCCTCGAGAAAGAAGAGAAACTTCCTATAATTATCTCCTCTTCGCTTACCAGTGAGCAAGAGGAGGAATTGCTAATAGTTTTGAGGAAGCACAAGAAAGCAATTGGTTGGACCATTGCTGATCTAGGAGGGATTGATGCATCAATCTGTATGCATAGGATTCATCTAGAGGAGGGCTCAACACCCTCCAGGGAATGCAGAGGAAACTTAATCCTCACATGCAAGAAGTGGTTCTGAAAGAAATCATTAAGTTGCTGGATGCTGGGGTAATTTACCCCATCTCTGATTCTAAATGGGTGGCACCAATCCAGGTGGTACCCAAGAAATCTGGCATAACAGTGATCACAACTGACTTTGGAAAGTTGAGACCAGCCAGGGAGACCACTGGCTGGAGAGTTTGCATCAATTATCAAAAACTCAACTCCAAGACCAGAAAAGACCACTTCCCTCTCCCCTTTATTGATCAAATTTTGGATAAGCTGACTAGGAAGGCTTTTTACTGTTTTCTTGATGGGTACTCAGGGTACAACCAGATCCCTGTGCACCCTTTAGATCAAGAGAAAACTACTTTTACTTGTCCTTTTGGCACCTTTGCTTACAGAAGGATGCCTTTTGGACTGTGTAATGCCCCAACCACCTTCCAGAGGTGTATGTATACAATTTTTTCTGATATGATTGACAAATTCTTAGAAATTTTCATGGATGATTTTTCGATTTATGGGGATAGTTTTGACCAATATCTACAACACCTCCATCAGGTCTTACAAAGATGTGAAGAGACCAATTTGGTCTTAAGTTGGGAGAAGAGCCACTTCATGGTAACACAGGGAATTGTGTTCAGCCATGTAGTCTCTAAAGATGGAATTGAGGTAGACAAGGCCAAAGTTAACCTCATTAAAAATTTGCCCCCTCCGAGAACAGTCAAGTAAATCAGATCCTTCCTTGGACATGTTGGATTCTACAGGAGGTTTATCAAAGACTTCAGCAAAATTGCTAAACCATTGTGCCACCTGCTCTACCAGGATGTGCTCTTTCACTTCTCTGCTGAATATCTGAAGGCTTTTGAAACTCTTAAAATCTGCCTCACCTCTGCCCCTGTACTCCAGACACCTGATTATACCCTGCCCTTTGAGTTGATGTGTGATGCATCTGACTTGGCAATAGGTGCTGTCCTGGGCCATAGAAAGGATAAGCTGCCTGTGGTCATTGCATATCTCAGCAAATCACTTGCTGAAGCTCAACTGAACTACACAACTACTGAGAAAGAGCTTCTAGCAGTGATTTTTGTTGTGGACAAGTTTAGACGTTACCTACTTGGGTCTAAAACTGTCATCTTCACTGACCACTTAGAATTAAAGCACCTACTATCCAAGAAGGATGCAAAGCCCAGATTGATTAGATGGATACTCTTGTTGCAGGAGTTTGACATCGAAATCAAGGACAAGAAGGGTGTAGAAAATGTGGTGGCTGACCACCTGTCCAGAATTATGTTGGAAAAAGGTGTTGATGACCTTGCTACAAATGATGTCTTCCCAGATGAGCAACTGTTTGCCATCCTGTCTTTAGTTCCCTGGTATGCACATATTGTCAATTGTCTAGTTATAGGCAAGATCCCTTCCCATTAGACAAAAATGGATAAAGACCTATTTTTCTCACAGGTCAAATTCTTTTGCTGGGAGGAACCTTGCTTGTACAAGTATTGTGCAGACCAAATCATTCGAAAATGTGTTCTCAAAAGTGATGTCCCCAGTATTCTGGCCATGTGCCATGAAAATGCCTGTGGGGGTCACTTTAGTGGGAGAAAAATAGCTGACAAAGTGTTGCAATGTGGGTTATATTGGCCTTCTCTTTTCAGAGATGCCAATACACACTGCAAAACCTGTGAAAGATGTCAGAAACTAGGAGGGCTGTCTAAAATAAATTCACTGCCTTTACAGCCCATCCTTGTTGTAGAATTGTTTGATGTGTGGGGTATTGCTTTTATGGGCCCCTTTCTTCCTTCAAATGGTTTTCATTTCATCTTAGTGGCAGTCGACTATGTTTCCAAATGGGTAAAAGTCATTGCCACAAGAACTAATGATAATCAGGTTGTCCTCAAGTTCATAAAGCAGAATATCTTCTCCAGATTTGGTACCCCTAAAGCCATTATCAGTGATGGGGGGAGCCATTTCTGTAACAAAAATTTCGAGAGCTTGCTCAAAAAATATTCTGTCACCCATAGGATTGTACTCCCTACCACCCAAAAACCAGTGGGCAAGTTGAAATTTCAAATAGGGAGATCAAGCATATCCTTGAGAAGACTATGAGGACTGATAGGAAGGATTGGGCTGACAAGCTTAATGATGCACTGTGGGCTTATAGGACTGCCTATAAGCCCCCATTGGTATGTCCCCATTCATACTGGTCTATGGCAAGGACTGTCATCTCCCAGTGGAGTTAGAACATAAGGCCTATTGGGCCATCAAATATTTAAATCTAGATCCAACTTCTGCTGGTCTTCACAGGTTGCTGCAGCTGTCTGAATTGGAAGAAGTAAGGATGGATGCATATGCCAATGCCAGGATCTATAAGGAAAGGTCCAAAACTTTCTTTGACAAAGGGCTGTTGAGAAAGAGTTTCATTGCTAGTGATAAGGTTTGGTTGTTTAACTCCAAACTTAAATTTTTTCTGGGCAAATTGAAATCCAGATGGGAAGGTCCTTACATTGTCATGCATGTTTCCCCATCTAGTGCTGTGGAAATCAAGGATCCCAAGTCTGGGAGAACCTTGAAAGTGAATGGCCAGAGGCTTAAGCCTTGTTTTGAAAAACCTGTTGAACCCATGGACACCATTCACCTTCAAGAAGATCCTTCTTCAAATTGATCCACAGGTGTGTCATTACTGTATCATATGTATGTTGTTTTTGGTTGATTTATCTTGCTTTCTTTTATTTCTATTCTTTAGGATTTGTTTGTGGTCATATCTGAATCTGGACCAATCTGTTTTAAACTTTTGATGCATGGTTTCATTCTTACTATTTTTTTAATTGATTGCTTCTGTTGCATGCCTAATGTGGGAGGTTATTTTTCATTAGATGATTGAATTTATATGTGTCTAGAGGAAGCCATAGGAGAGAGTCATGCCTAGGATCCAACCACAAACAAACAGGCAAAGGGGCAGAACAGAGAGCACATGCTCTCTGTTTTATACCTTATTGTTGCTGGGTCCAAATGAAAGTCTGGGAGACTATCGCTAGATTCAAAAGATATCGCAAGGTTAAAAAGGAAGCCTGGGAGCATGTCGCGCAGTTCGCATAGAAACATTCAATGACTATCGCGAGATTCATGTGTACCTGACAACCTCTCGCGAGGTTCACAAGGTAAACTGGGAGACTCTCGTGCAATTCAACAGGAATACTTCATTTACTGCCGCGAGATTCTAAGTCTGTCACGAGATTCAAAATGAACCTCGGAGCTTTTCGTGCAATCCAAAAGAGACCTAGGAGCCTCTCGAGCAATTCACATGAATTAATCTCACTCTGTCACGTGCTCTAAGGACAACTTGAGAGATTGTCGCACAATCTAGATTTAATCAACACCTTCGCTAGGTTCATTTCCAAACCCGCGACCAGATGTTCCGAAGCGCGCCGAGCTTCGTGATAAGTATTTCAACCCCGTGCTTTGTCCCTTTTTTATTATTTTCTTCCTTCCACCCTCTGCGAAACCCTAGCTTCTGGCGCTTTCCCCTCTCCCCTCCAGCATCACTCCTACAGCTCATCATTCACTGCATAAATCTACAGAGTTGTTCCTAATATCACCCCCATCCATTGCCCTCTGCTCAGAGATCTTGAGGTGCCCTATGCGTCAAATCAAACCAAACCCTAGATTTCAGCCCCCGTTTCTCACACTATTGGACAGAGTTAGACATGGCTCCAAAAACTGCACAGAGGAGAAAAGGGAAGGACAAGGACCCTGCAGAGACCACCCCTAAAAAGGCTAAGACTTCAAAGTCTCCCAAAAAAGGAAAGAAAGTGGTTGAGGAGGCGGCGGTACCAACCACTAAGTTCTCTACCCTATGAAAGACGTAGTGGAGAAGTTAGGGTCAAACAAGAAGCCTCACACTCTACCCTATGCAAGAATCATTACCTTGCTGCTGATCAAAGGGGGCTACAAGATAGGAAGGAATGAGCAGACCACCACCCTTTCCCCTACTACCTTTGCCAAAAGGAAATGAGGAATCAGCAGGAGCTTGATGGGGGACCAAAAAAAGAAGAAAGCTGAGGCTCAGGCCCTGCCCACGCAAGTAGAAGAGGTCTACTCCCAAAGCTGTCCCTTTAAAAATTGGCAAAGAGCCTGCTGCCCAGTCTAAAGAGGCACAGTCCCCTGCCCAACCTGAGTCCACTGGAAAAGGGAAATCCCCAGTGGTCCCCACTGCAGAAGCAGAAGCCAAAGGAAAAGGGAAAGGAAAATCCCCTGCTAAGCGCAAAGGAAAAGCCCCTCAAGAACCCAAGGAACCAAGAGCTCCCAAGCCACCAAAAGTAAGGGTGAGGGCTCCTAAAGCTCCAACTACACAGAAAACACCAGCCGAAAAGAAAAAGGAGAGGGAGGAAAAAGAAGAAACAGGACAGAGCTGCCCTTAAGGCATGGGCTAAAAGGATGGGCTGGGATTTCCTTACAGATTCGGAATCAGATTAGATCCCAGTTTTTTAGATTGTAGATTAGGTTTTTCTTCTTGTAACTATATTTGTAAATATTTTCTTCCACTTTAATAGAATTTCTAGTTTTTGTCTATTGCTCTGTTCTGTGTGCTTCTTTCTGTTTGTTTGCTACTTTTCATTTTGTTCTTTTTTCCATTCATGGGAGATGAGTTGAGGGAGGCTATGTTTCTTTGCAATAGTAATCTATGTGGAGGATAGATGTCGATGGTGGTTGAATAAATATGTGCAAATACCTGCTTTAGGGATTTCAATGGCTTCCTTTTCGAATTGATGACCCCTGTCGAGCTACCTCGCGAGGATCCCCGCGCGATACACTGACCCCTTTAAATACCATGCCTATCTTTAGACATTCAGTTAATGCTCTCTCTTTTCTAAGAGCCAGTTGTGTGTTTCTTCTTTCCCCACACAACGCTCATTTATTACCAAGTTTGAAAAGGGGCACTATTTCAATTCCTCCGATTCATGTTCCCTCGCCCCCCTCTTTTAAATTCGGCCATCAGTCCTTTTTCATCTCATCCCTCCTATTCTAACCCTAGAAGTCCATACCTCCTCACACAAATGGCGGATGACAACCCCTTTGGGTTCCTAATCAAATTTTACCCCATCTGGGAAGATCCCCCACCACCAAAGGAGCCGGACCCCTTGCAATTTCTCTGGGATGAGTTTGACGAGGTCCAGCGGATCCTCGCCAAAGAGGACAACCAAAAGAGGAAAAGAGAGAAGAGACAAAAGAAGAAGAGAAAAATGGCCCCACCTGCATCTCCCCCCCCCTGGCTACACAATGATCTCCCCCCCATTCTGTCGCTTCCTTTTCCATCTTTTTGTCATTTTTTTTTTTTATTTTAATAAAAGTTTCTTTTAGTTCCATACGGTGCAGTTTGCCTTTTCTGTTTCTCTATCTTCTTCTGTGTTTATTTTTATCTCTGCTGGATTCTCTGCTTTTATCCTCTCAACCGGTGAGGACATCACAATGGTTTGGGGGTGTGGCAGTCTGCCAATAGAATAGTAAATTTTAGTACAGTAATGGTGGTTTAACTGGGATGAATAAAGTTAATTTTCACTTAACTTGATCCAATGAGGAAACATGTAAAAATTTAAATATTTTGGCAGACTTTTGGAAACAGATAAAAGTTGATCTTGACACCACCATGAAGCTAATATTGGAAAAAAATTTGAGTTAAGTACTCAGCGAGCCTAAGAGGAGAGAAACAGACGAAAATAAACCCCATGAGTTAAAATTGAAGACCATACCTAGTGAGATTTGGGCCCATCATTTTCTTTTAAAGAGTATTTTTGGCATTATTTCTGCTCTAAGGACTGAGTGAATCAAGACTTTTTCACTAGAAGTTGTGCAACTCCAAATCAAAACTAATTGACAGCGCTCATGAGAATAAGGAAATGATCCAAGGCCCTCATTTGGACAGTTTGAGCCTAAAAATCCAACCTTTTAAAATCTGCCCCTTTTGCATACACTAGTTGAGCCTTAAAATCATATTTTCTCTTTCACAAACACCAGAAAACTTGCACCTTAACCTCATTACCTAAGTCAACCTTACCCTCACTCTGAGAAATTTAGAAGGTAAAGGAGGAGGAAAAGATACTGAGAATGGTCCAATATTCTATGGAAGGTGAAGAAAAGCAACTTGTGAACAACGGTGTATCAAAAGCAGTTGTGTGGCATTTATCAAAAGAATTAATAAAGAACTAAAAAGAAGGAAAAGAAAGAGAAGTCTAGAGGACAACATCATCTAAAAAAATTGAAAAGAAGAGGAGAAGCTGGCCACTTTGAGTCTGAAATATAAAAAGGAAGATGAAGTCTTTGCTTAAATGAAGGTTGTGAAGTCATGAACCACTCCTTACCTTGCTGATTTCTCGATTTGGATTCCCTTTTTACCCCTTTTATTCTTTACACCCCTCAGCCATAAGCCACATTACAACCCTTTCAAAAAGACCTTGTGGATCCAAAGTCAAATGAGCTGCCATATGGAGATGAAGAATTGCCCAATCTATGGTGAAAATCCTTGAAGATGTTAGAAATTAGAAGCTTGGCCTATGCTCATGCTTGCAAGCCCATTTGGGGTCTGCAACTGCTCTTGAGCTGTTGAGAATGAGAACCCCCTCAAGTTATTAATGATGAGAGATAGCCCAAGTGAGAATTGGGTCTGAATTTTAACCCCATTAGGGAAGTATCCAACCTGGATTTTGAATTAAAGGCAAGCAGAGTACTGATTTTTATACATTGAAATTCTAATGTTAAATGAATGGTGGTCAGGCAAACACATGTTCACTTTTAAGTTCTAAATGGCCTGCAAACATTGCTGCAGTTTCCTCTAAGTGTTAAATGGGTGTGGAATGAAACTTTAAACATTTGAATCTGTGTTGTCATTATCTGCACTATACTTAACTGATTTTAATGGAAAAGGTTGTGGGTGTCTTCACTGAAAACCCTCAGGAGACTTCACTCCTCCACTAGGGATCACCTAGGGGTTTAAAAGGCTTGGTACATATGCTAAATGTATCTGTGATCCCTATGAAAGTGGCATTTAATTACAGCTTTACTTAGGGACTAGCAAAGATTAGGTTTGGGGGTGTGTTAAGACCTGAAAAGTACCACTTTCCACCCCTTAACTTAATATCTATTAGACCCTTAATCATTTAATAAAAGCATTTTAACCATGTTCTGTAGGTAATAAGCAGTAGCTGCCAATAAACCCCTAACCATGCCAAGAAGCCCACCGTTGCCCCATAACTACCTCAGCAGAATGAAGGATGAACCCAGACAGAGAGTTGGCTAAAGCATAGGCACATCCAAGCAGAAATACATCAAGAAGAATGCCTCGCGCAAATGTCACAGGGTTCAATTGAACCAGAGATAATGCCTTCGCGCAGTTGTCGCGAGCCCCTGGAGGAAGCACAACAACTGGTCGTGCAGTTTACACGCTATTCTCGCGTGGTTTGGTGCCAGAAAGAATTGAAAAGCAGGCTTCGCGAGGTCCTCGCGAGGCTCAGTCTAAAGCTTCGCGTGACTCACTCAGGAGAGAGAGCTTAAGGTATTCTTACGCGCAGCTGTCGTGCAGTGGCCGCGAGATATAGACCTTCAGAGAAATGCTCGCGCGACCTAAAAACTCATGAACACTGCTTCTTTGCGAGGATCTCTCACGAGATTCACCAAGGGACAAACTGCACGAGCAATCCCTGCGCCATTCAAAGCTGAAAGAGCAATCTCGCGATAGCCATTTGTATTCCGCGATGACTGAAATGCCAATCCCGTGACTGCATGAATTTTAAGTCAATTCAACCCCGCGACGTCAATTCTACCACGCGAAAATATCTGAAACCGTTTCTACCCAGCGATGATCAAATTCTAAACTTCTCCCCACTTCTGTAAGGGCAATCTGGGAATCTCTAGCAATTATGGCATGCACTCCAATGCTTTAATCTCCATGCACACGCCTCGAGGCATCCAAGGGACAAGAATGGGCCGCAATTACATTGAGAAATTAAGGTTTTCCTAACCCTAATTGGAGGGGAAGCTGACTACTATATAAGCCTAAGTCTAGCTTAGGTTTGAGGGGGGAGATCTCTTTGGGACTTAACTTCTGTGCTTCTTCTCCAAAAACCATCTGTAGAATTACAGTAGGTTAAGATTAGGGTTTAGGAGTTTTTTTTTTTTTTTTTTTCCTTTTTCTTTCTCTCCATAGTCCAGCATTTACTGGCTATGCCTTTTGTATGATTATCTGGTATAGATTTTAATGGAGTTTTTATAATAGGAGCTGTTACATGTATGGGATGTTGTTTTTGTTGTGAGTTATGCTGTACAAGGCTGCCGCCTTGAGATCCTCCATTTCTAAGTTGTTTTGTAAGCAATGGAGGATTGCTTCTAAGGTACTATTTAGATCTAAGTGACCTGTGTGTCTAGGTTAGGCACTTTGCAGGCCTTCCCCCACCACAGGACCCACTAAATTCGAATCCCCATGGGAACTTGTGCTTGTTGCCTTGTGAACATGGTGGCGGCAGCAATGTTCTTATTCTGTCTTAGACTTTTGTGAGGAGGATAGCCTCTGTGGATAGTCTGTGACCATTCAAGTGGACAGATTATAGCCCTAGGGTGAGGCCAATTAATGGAACTAAGACAGATTCTTCTTCTCTGCACTTGTGCTTGTAGCCTTGTGGGAGATTGTGCAGTGACAGACTCCCCTATAGTTGAATAGATCCACCATCAAATTGCAGATCTGAGTTGGCTGTAGAGATTGTAGGCTTGTGACTGGATCAATGCAGTCTTCCTAAAGCAGTGAACAGCCATGCTTAAAAGCTAGTACTCAAACTCTTGCTGGTCCTGTGTCCAGGCTTGTGCATTTTGTAGGCCTAGCCCCACACACAGAACTTTAGAGGATGAGGTTCCTATGGATTCTTGAGCTTGTAGCCTGGATGAAGTAGTGCCTACAATGGTAAACTTGTTCTTACTCACCTCTGGATTGTGGTTCCCCTATTGGATAGTCTGTGACCATTTGAGTGGACAAGTTATAGCCTTAAGGGATTGGATCATATCACAGGAGTGAGTGAGTTAGATTCTTTCTCCTCTTTAGTGATAATGTAGCCATTGGACAGGATTTCTATAGCAACAGATATGAGTCTAAGTTATAAGACCCCATCAGATCTGTATCTATTAACATACTTCTCACCCTTTTTCATTTATTTTCTCACTCCACCACTCTTCTTAACCCTTTTTGTAATCTAAATACTCAGTTGCCTTAGGATTAAGATTATAGTGACCTTAAATCCCCTTCCACTTAAGATTGCCAGATCTGTAGCCAGATCTGGAGAGCCTACTAAGGATAGCTCCCTTGGAGCTTTAGATCAACTTCCCTATGGGACAAACTCTTACTTATCAAAACTTGCTACAACAAGCCCTGTATCTTGCAGGACTGTACATATTTTAGGCTTGCTACTCCGTAATCATCACTCTACCTTTCACTCATTTTTCATTTACCCCATTCTTATCACTGTCTTCAATAAAGTCAATAGCAAGCACTTAAAATAGACCAACACACACACAGATATGTTTCTTCTTAGTGCTCATACTTACGAAGTTCACATAATAAAGCTAGGAGTGAAAATCATGGTATCATACAGACAAAGTCCCAAAACGCGCGCACACTCATATCATATCATTATGCACATGCTTGTTGAAATCAGATATACATGTTAAGGAGTTTTCCCTACCTCACGCGAAGTCACATACGAGTTTCCTTATCCCAAGCTAGCTCTCCTTGCCCATTTTCATCCTCATACCTAACATTCATCACTTCACAAGCCATACGTCAAAAATAATGTAAAATAGGAAGATATAAGTCTTCCGCAAAGTCCCTGAAACAAAACAAAACTAAATTTTGAAACTGTCAAAATCGATCGATCGATTCCCAAGTCGATCGATCAGTTTCCAAAATTGATCAAAATCATTTTTGATCGATCAATTGTCCCCATCAGGAAACCATGCACTTTCTGGTATACCAAAATCGATCGATCGATTCTCAAATTGATCGATCGATTTTCCAAAATAGATAGATCGAAAACTATTTCGATCGGTCGATTCCTCTAGAACCCATTTTACACACACTATTTTTCATAAAGCGATCAATTAGTGTACATATCGATCGGTCTGTTTATAAATAGATCGATCAAACTATATTTCAATCGATCGCTTTCTCCAGAAACCCTTGTTCTTTATACAGGACAAAATCGATCGATCGATCACTTATTTTGATTGATCAGTTTTGTCAGATTCTTTCTATTCTGAGGTTTTAACCTCTCAAACCCACTTTCTTTAAAATTTAATCTCCTTTCTTCTAATTTCTCATGCATATGTGTTGGGAATCTACCTTATGTTCAAAAAGGGGTTTAAAATCGCACAATTAAAGGGTCTATGGATAGCACACACCAAAGCAGGCTCACACACAGTCCTGCAAGTATTCAGGGCCTGTTGTAGCAAGTTTTGAAAAAGTAAGGGAATGTCCACAAGGAAATGTGAGTTAAAATTAGGTAAATCTCCAAATCTGTGGTAGATCTGGCACCCTTCCTAATGCTAAAATAGTAAAAGAAAGAGGAGAGGTTTAAGAGGTTGTCACTTCTAAACTAAACTAAAAACAAATAAGATTGCAGAGATGGATGGTAGGATCAGATCTAGAGTATAGATCTTGCAAAGAGGGGGAATTAAACACAAAAAATGGGGAGAAGCAGCTTGGAGTTTGGTCTTGCTACAATTAGGCTAAGCCGCTAGGGTTACAGAGAGTTTAGAGTACACCAATCCCTCATCTGGCCATAGGCACAGCTACAGGGTAGAAGAATTTACTTTACACCAAAGGTTTGAACTGATCTTAACGGTATGATCTGTCCACTTTAATGGTCACAGATCATCCTATAGACTTCCTCCAAAGCAAAGGATTAAGGTAGACGAATCCAATTTAGACCAAAGGTTTGAACCGATCTTAAGGCTATGATCTGTCCACTTCAATGGTCACAGATCATCCTAGGGATTTCCTCCAAACAAAAGAGTTCAATTAGAGCATTAAAATCACTGTGAATGCTGCTATTACCAGGCCAGAGACACAGGCAATTGCAGGAACATCAGGTCCAGGGAGATCAAATGGCATCCAAGAGGTCTACCAGTTAAGTGGGTGAGCTATTCTCCTCTACACAAAGCCGATCGAGCACCAAATGAAACCAAAGGAACTATAGATCTAATTACAATAATTAAACCAATATTACATTGAATTAAACGGACCATACAATCAAATGTCCTCAGATTTGCAGTCTGTGCATCATCTAACTCTCAACAATACTCTCAGCTCTCCCTAATTATAGATTCGACCTCTCTCTTTGCTGCTCTCCAGAAGTTAGCCAACCATAATTGGACTAAAGGAAAGAATTAAAGAATTTCACTGCAAGCTCTGGTTTTCGGAATTGAGCCCCCCCCCCCTTTTCTGACTGCTTCCTTCCTACTTATAGCTTTCTCCTTGGGTCTCAGATTTGTTTTTCCCACCAATTGCAGCCTCCAGAATGATATTGTTATTCCCTCTTCTATTCCCCTTCTAGAAGGCTCTTTCAGTTCGTTAGAGATGGGGGAGAGCACGTGGGTCCGTTAGGGTTTCTCAGGGCACTTCTAGAATCCTCACGTCTTTCACCAAGGTGCCTCGGTTTGTGTGCAACAGGTCACCAACTCACAGCGTGTGCATAGCAGCTTTTCTTAGAAGTGTTTAGATATATTTCGATAGGTTGAAGAAGCTTTCGATAGGTTGAAATCTAGTACTTTAGTCCACTCGCTAGGATTCAGGATCCTATCAAATGGTTCTGGTAGGTTGCATCCTGCAATTAGAGCTTCAGGATCTGCAGCCTTCATTTGATGTTTTCGATAGGTTGAGCGATCCTCTCGACAGGTTGAGCTCTTGCATAATTGCTTTCGATAGAGTTCTCCCACTGATCTGTAGCAACCATTCGATAGGTGGCATTTTCACGATAGGTTTCAGGATCCTGTCGATAGGATCACTTTAAGCTCTAGGGGACCTTTCGATAGGATGCTTCCTGCTTGCTTTCAACTGCCCGATAGGTTCCAGATCCTATCGAAATACTCTTATCTCCACAACTTCTTCCTTTTCAGCCTTCAAATCTTATCGATAGGTTGAAGTAACCTATCGATAGGTTGTTCTCAGCCTATTTTTCCTTCCTCACCGCTGCTTTGCTGTTGCTGCATACCCCAAGTGGTCATTGGTGTGGGGCCCTTTTGTGTGTCATAGTTGGGTCGGAGCTGTGGTGAGAGATGGACCTTCTTGTAAAGCACTTTTAGGGTGGATTTCTGCACTATGATTGCTTATTACTGCTACCTACAAAACATGCTTAACAAGTACTTATTAGTTAACTCATAGGTCTGTCAAAGCTCATGTTAAGGGGTGAAAAGTAGTACTTTTCACTGATTAACACACCCCTAAACCTAAGCTTTGCTAGTCCTTGAGCAAAGAAAAGATAAAGAAAACTAAAATGCCACTTTTGTAGGGAGCACAGATGCATTTAGCATATGCATCAAGCCTTTTAAACCCCTAGGTGATCCCTAGTGGAGGAGTGAAGTCTCCTGAGGGTTTTCAATGAAGGTACCCACAAACTTCTCCAATAAAATCGGTTAATACTCATGCAGCATGCTAAAACAGATTTTAGGTAAATAAAATAAATTCCACACCATGTCCATTCAGTTTTAGAGGATTTTCAGCAGAAAAATCATCAGTTTAAAACCTGAAATTCTGTTGTAATTCCTTCATCATCAATTAGTTCATGTTAAGGCATTGTGTTTGAAAATTGATACAGAGTTCACCTTTAATTTAAGAATTCTATTTTGATAATGGCCCAATCAAATTTTGATTTCAGACCCAAATTTTATCAGGACTGTCACTCACAACAAAAATAGAAGGGTGCATCATTTCACACAACTCAAGAGCAGTTATAGCCCTCAAATAGGACTACAAGCATGAGCATAGGCATTGCTCTAACTTCTGAATTTTTCTAATTCTTTTCACCATAGATTAAAAAAATCCTCATCTCCACATGACAGCTCAATCAATTTTCAAATCAGTAAGGTCTTTTTATTGGGTTGTAATGCAGCTTATGGGTGAGGTTTATAAAGAATGAAAGGATATAAAAAGGATTCAAATTGAGAAATCAATAAGGTAAGGAGATGATTCATGACTTCACCTTCTTCATTTCAGCACAATTCCATCTACTTCTTGAATTTTCATATTTGCAGTGACAAGTTTCTAATCCTCTTTTCAATTTTCAATGAAATGACTTCTCTTTCACATTCTTTTTGTTTGATGTTTTTTTTTTTTTTTTTTTTTTTTTTTTTTTAATGGGCTGGAATGCCATAATACCACCAAATGTGTTTCCTTCTTTTTCAACCAAAATTTTAAACCTTGCTCCTCTATCCTCACTTCTCTCAGATTGTGGATGAGCTGAAATAGGTCAAAAGGTTTTAGGTTTAAATTTTCTAGTTTTCATCAAAGAAAACTAGGGCTTTTTAAGGCTCAAGTGCTGTGTATCAAGGGTAGTTCAAAGGTGAGATATTTTAAGCTCAAACTGTCCAAGGGATGGCCTTACTTCATGTCCTCAATGTCATGAGTGTTGTCAAGCTGTTTCAACTCAAATTTGCCTAAATTCTAGTGATCAAAAGTAGATCCAATCAGTCCTTAGAGCAGAAAAAATGCCAAGACACTCTTCAAGGAAAATTATTTTTCAAGCCCAAATCTCAGTAGGTATGGGCTTCCATCAAATTTCTAGGGTGTATCCTCACAGTTTTCTCTCTTTTCAGGTTCACTAAACATCAATTTTTGAAAATTCTTGACATTTGCTTTATGAAAAATGTTAAAACTACAGCTCATTTCAGTTCCAAAAAGTTTTTAATTTCCTCTTTTCTAAAAATCAAGTGAGAAATTACTTTATTTTCAAAAAAAATTGTTTCCAATATAGCATAGCTGCACTAGCATTAACTAATTTCATTGGCACACCGGCCACCACACCCCCAAACCTAAACTAAATAGTGTCCTCACTGTTTTAACATCTTGGATGTAGCAGTGAATAATCTAGACATAACATTAAAAACAAAGGGGCACTGGAATTGCCAAACATGCAGTATACAGAAATACAACCACCATCACAAAAAGAGAGTATTAACAAGATATTTTAATATAAATGTGACCAAAACATCGATTACAAAGCAAATGCATGACAAAATATTCTTCTGCTTGGCTCAGGGATATCCTCAACCAGCTTCATGTGGAAGAGGAACTGCAAGCCAGGAGGGTGGGGGAAGAAAAGGAAAAAGAAGAAACGAAGAACATAAGAATCAGGGGGTGGGTGGTGGAGTAGCTAAAGAAGATGGGGGAGGTGATACAGGTGATTCAGTCTTCTGCCTCTTCTTTTTTCTCTTTTCTTCTTTCTTTTTCTCCTTTGTGAGGATTCGCTGCACTTCGTCGTACTCATCCCATAAAAATTGCAAGGGATCAGGCTCGACTGATGGTGGCGGTGGTGGCTAGACGGGGTAGAACTTGGTCGGCAAGTCTTTGGGTTTGTAGTCGGCCATTATTGTGGTTATGGAAGAGCTGAAGAGTTCAAGAGGGAATGGATGTGAAAGGACTAGAAGAGGCTGATATTTGAAGTGCATGGCTGGTGGAATATGAATCTGTATAATAAATTGGTCGCATTCTTCCAAACTTAATTGTTGAAACTGAAAATGGGGATAAATGGAGCGGTGGTTGTTGTATGGGGAATAGAACGCAGACTGCATGTTGGGCTATTTTTAGCAATGGTAGTTAAGTCCATGAAGTATGCGCAATGAATGCTGAGACCTCGATTTTAGGATAAGGATGATAACGAGCTCCGACAGGGTTGGCTCTGTAGCCACAACAAATGAGGAGAGAGAGCTAGGGTTTGTAGTAGGTGTCGAATGGAAGAAACTGACCCAACGATAGGTTTATAAAGGATGATAAATGATTTCGATAGGATGAATTGAATGATTTCGATAGGTCAAGGCATCCTATCAAACGCTATAGAAGTACAGCGTGCAGATGGGATACTTCAATAGGTCAATCCTTCTTATCGATAGGTTCATATAGCATATGATTTATCCTTTTGATAGGTTCCCGATAAGTATCTAGAACCTATCGAAAGCTTCTTTCTGACCTTTTGAACTTATCGAAAAGTTGTTTTCACCTATCGACCAATCTCAATGCCTATCAAAATCCTCAAATGACCTATCTAAATCGTTAAATGACTTATCGAAAGGTCTCATATGCACATAAAAATGACATTTTTGTGTTGTTTTGAACCACAGCACCTAGCCAACTCTGTAGATGTGCTTCCATTCACTAGGTTTGCATTATTGACACACTCCCATGGTCCCGGAACTATTGGCCAGATCGAGATGATGACCTAATCCGAGCAACTTTATTGAACACAACAGAACAAAAATAAGCAAAATCAAACTATGGTACATATGATACAAATGGAAATCATGTATAACTTGGAGGGTCCTGAAGATCAATGGTCTCCTCAGGTGCACAAATTTTTTCAACACAATTTTTTAATCTTTGGCCATTGACTTTTATGACCCTACCATCTTTAGGGTCCTTGATTTCTACAGTTCCAGATGGGGACACATGTAAGACTGTGAAAGGCCCATCCCATCTGGACTGTAATTTACCTGGGAAGAGTTTCAATCTTGAATTTAATAATCATACCTTGGCACCTGTTTCGAATTCTTTCTGCAGTAGGTGCTTGTCATGAAAGGCCTTGGTTTTGTCTTTGTAAATCCTTGCACTTGAATATGCTTCCATTCTCAACTCCTCAAGTTTAGCTATTTGTAATTTTCTGTTCACACCAGCAGAGGTCAAGTCAGAATATAGTGTTTTAATGGCCCAATATGCTCTATGTTCCAACTCAACAGGCAAATGACATGCCTTGCCGTACACTAACCTGAATGGGGACATTCCTATGGGGGTTTTATAGGCAGTCCTATAAGCCCACAAGGCATCTAACAATTTTATGGACCAATCCCTCCTATCAGCTCGCACAGTCTTCTCTAGGGTGTGTTTGATTTCTCTGTTGGAGATCTCTACTTGCCCACTGGTTTGTGGGTGATAGGGAGTAGCAACTCTGTGGGTCAAAGAGTATTTTTCCAACAGTTTTTCAAAAGGTTTGTTGCAAAAATGGCTCCCTCCATCACTAATAATAGCTTTGGGGGTGTCAAACCTAGAGAAGATGTTTTCTTTTAAGAACTTGATGACAACCTTGTGGTCATTAGTTCTTGTAGCTATGGCCTCTACCCATTTGGACACATAGTCCACAGCTACAAGAATGAAATTAGAACCATAAGAGGGGGGAAAAGGTCCCATGAAATCAATCCCCCATATGTCAAATAGTTCAACAACCAGCACAGGTTGTAGGGGCATGGGGTTTCTCTTTGTAATACTTCCCATTTGCTGACATTTAGAACAGGTTTTGCAGTGCTGTATGGCATCCTTGAACAAAGTAGGCCAATAGAAACAAAATTGGATCACCTTTGTAGCAGTCTTGTTGCCACTGAAATGGCCCCCACAAGCCTGTTCATGGCACGTGGTTAAAATAGTTTCGAACTTAGTTTCAGGTATACATCTTCTTATTACTTGGTCTGCACAATATTTAAAGAGGTAGGGATCCTCCTACATGTAATATCGAATCTGTGAAAAGAACAGACTTCGATCATCCTTGCTCCAATGTGGGGGTATCCTTCCCACATCCAGATAGTCTACTATATTGGCAAACCATGGCATACTTATCTTTACAGTAAAAAGCTGCTCATCTGGGAAAGAGTCATTGATGGGCAAGCTCTCTATATCCGTATGTGAAATCCTTGACAAGTGGTCTGTAACCACATTTTCAACCCCCTTCTTGTCTTTGATTTCCATGTTGAATTCCTGCAAAAGAAGAATCCATCTAATTAGTCTGGCTTTGGCCTCCTTCTTAAACAAGAGATATTTTAAGGCTGAATGGTCAGTGAAGACAGTGATCTTGGATCCCAACACATATGATCTGAACTTTTCTAAAGCAAATACAATGGCTAGCAGCTCCTTTTCAGTTGTGGTGTAATTCAATTAAGCATCAACCATTGATTTACTAGCATATGCCACCACAGATGGTGCTTTGTCTCTCCTTTGTCCCAGCACTGCACCAATGGCTAAGTCTGATGCATCACACATCAGCTCAAATGGCAGAGAAAAATTAGGGGCTTGTAATATAGGAGCAATAGTCAAACAGGTTTTCAAAAGTTCAAAAGCAGCTAGGCATTCCTCATTGAACACAAATGGAACCTCTTGGCACAGCAAGTGGCAAAGAGGCTTGGAAATTTTGCTAAAGTCTTTGATGAACCTCCTATAAAAACTAGCATGGCCCAAGAATGACTTTACTTGTTTGACAGTTTTGGGAGGGGGCAAATGTGCTATTAGATCAATTTTAGCTTGGTCAACCTCTATTCCTCTTTGGGAAACAACATGTCCTAGGATAGTTCCTTGAGTCACCATGAAATGACTCTTTTTCCAACTCAGAACGAAGTTGGTCTCCTCACACCTTTGCAGCACCAGGCTGAGATGGTGCAGGCATTGGCTAAAATCATCCCAAAAAATAGAGAAATCATCCATAAAAATCTCTAAAAACTTGTCAATCATGTCAGAAAAGATAGAATATATGCATCTTTGAAAAGTGGCAGGTGCATTACATAGTCCAAATGACATCCGTCTGTATGTAAAGGTTCCAAATGGACAAGTGAATGTGGTTTTCTCTTGATCCTGAGGGTAAACAAGAATCTGGTTGTACCCTGAATAACCATCAAGAAAACAGCAAAAAGCTTTACCTGCCAGCTTATCTAAGATTTGATCTATAAAGGGCAATGGAAAGTGATCTTTACTAGTTTTCTCATTGAACTTATGATAGTCTATGCATACTCTCCAACCAGTGGTCTGTCTAGTTGGGATCAGCTCACTTGAGTCTGCTTGAACAATTGTAATCTCAGATTTCTTGGGCACCACCTGGGTAGGTGTTAAGTGGTGAAAAATGCCACTTTTCACCCTTTAACCTGACCATTGACAGACCTGTGAGCACACTAATAAGCCTCTGTTGAGTGCCTTTTGTAGATAGCAGTGAAAGCTAGTAATGATACAGAAAACCACTTAAGAATGCCCACAAAGAAGCCATCTCTCAGCACTATGCAGACCCAGCAACAGCACACCAGAGGGCAGCACATCACTGAGCCCTTGGAATGTGTGGCTGCAGCAGAAAAAAGGAAAGGAAGTGAAGACAGGTCTTAAAAAAACCTATCGAAAGGGCATCTGGAAGACTTCGATAGGAGCTGAAGGATAAAAGAGAAGAATTCGTGTTGTTGGAGAAGGGCTCGATAGGATCTGAAGGCAGAAAGAGGAAGACATGTACTGAAGTGAGGGATTTGACAGGATCCCTGAACCTATCGAGCAGATGAATGAAAGAGAAATCTCATCCTATCGAAAGCTTGCCTGAGGAGAAAAAGAAAACTTGTCGAAGGCTTCCTGAACCTATCGAAATGAAGATACTGGAATTGAACCTATCGAAGGATGCTTAAGCTTTTCAATAGGAATGAGAACCAACCTATCGGGATGACGACATGCAGAGATGAACCTATCAAAAAGGACCTCTGGACCTATTGAACTACTCAGCCAACCTATCGAATACTCCAGATAATGGGCTGAGGACCTTGAAGCTTCAAAGAGAAAATTATTCTATCGGTACCTATCAAAGAGACTAGGGAACCTATCGAAAGGGACTACAAGCTTACTTTTAACCTGTCGGAAGCTTCTCTAACCTATCAAAATCGTGTGCTGAACTTCTCAGAAACTATGCTATGCACACGCCGAGACTTGGTAACCTACTGCACACAAACCGAGGCACTTTGGTGATCGATGCAAGGTTCTAGAAGATGCCCTAAAAAGCCCTAATTGACCCACGTGCTTTAATAGAACTCTAACAAACTCTAACGACCTTCTAGAAGGGATTTTTGGCGAGAAAAATAGAGGAGAAAGCTATATATAGAGATCCCCAATTTCCATTAGGGGGGATCGAGATCTAAGCCAAAATTTTAGAGATTAGCGCCTGTAGAGCAATTCCATTTCCCTCCTTTAGCCCAACCATGGTTGGCTAAATCCCTTAGGGTAGCGAGGAGCGAAGTTAGATCAGTAATTGGGTGAGGTTAAGAGTGCTATTGTAGGTTCCTAGTTGCACAGACTACAGATCTGAGAGTATTTCCATTGTAAAGTGACCTTGTTTGCAATGATAATATTGTTTTTCATGCTTTAATTAGATTTAAATTTCCTTTAGTTCCAATTGGTGATCGATCAGATTTGTGTAGAGGAGTTGTAGATCAGCTCACCCACTTAACTGGTAGACCTCTTAGATACCATCTGATCTCCCTGGATCTGATGCTCCTGTGATTCCTTGAGTCTGTGACCTGGGAATTGCAGCATCTGTAGTGGTTCTAATTGTTCTAATTGAGGCTCTGGCTTTGTAGGAGATCTCTAGGATGGTCTGTGACCATTAAAGTGGACAGATCATAACCTTAAGGTAAATCTAAGCTCAGGCCTCAATTGGATTCATCTTCTGCAATCCATGGATTCGATAAAGTCTATAGGATGGCCTGTGACCATTAAAGTGGACAGATCATAGCCTTAAGACCAGGTGGATCCTGTGATTTGGAGTGGAATTTATACCCTGCAGTTGTGCTTATAGCCAGCGAGGGAATTGTGTGCTCTGAACCTCTGTGGCATGATTAATTGAATCTGATTTCAGTGAAAACCAACCTCCAAGCTATTCTTCTCCATTTTTTACATTTTTACTCTCTTCCCTTGTAAGTCTAAGCTCCTAAACTCGATCCAAGATAGCTTATGTTTAAATTGTAGCTTAGTTTAAGTGACAACTCATTTCAAACCTCTCCCCTGTCTTTTAACTAAATTAGTGATAGCTAGGGTGCCAGATCTGACACAGATCTGGAGATTTATCACATTTCTAACTAGCCTCCCTATGGACATTCCCTTACTTACCATTCTTTTAAAGCTTGCTACAACAGATCCTGAATACTTGCAGGTCTGTATGAGTGTGTCTACCTAGTTTTATTATTGATTTTAGACCCTCATTTGAGGTAAGGCAAACATACCAACAAGTTTTTTGCGCCGCTGCCAGGGAGGCAGTTTAGAAATTAATAGATCTAAGTTTTGATCATAGATTTGTAATTTTTATTTGATTTTACTAACTACATTTGTAAGTTGTGTTATTTTTCAGTAGTTTGTGTGCAGTTCATCAGATCTAAGGTTACCAGTGAGAGGAGAATCGTGCTGGAGACTGCTCTGTAGTTTGCATCCCTCTTCTCCCCTGTTATTTTTCAAATCTGTTGATAATTTTTGTTAGAATAGTTAGAAATATTGGTTGATTCTGTTTCTTGTGTGTTTAGATCTGTTCTGCATTCAGAATCTGAGTGTTGTATGTTTGGTAGGAGAACTCTGCAACCTCAAATTATTCCACTAATCCAGAGGTTGAAAGACTTCTCAGATCCAGACCAACCACACCCACTTCTGTTGCATTAGATTCTGTAGAAATGGGTGAGCAACAGCAGCCGAGAACCCTTAAGGAGTTTAATGCACCAGGGATCTACAATTCCCCCTTCTGCATTCAATTCCCAACTGCTCAGGGAAACTATGAGATAAAATCATCCATCATTCAAATGCTGCCCTCATTTCATGGCCTGACTAAAGAAGACCCATAAAACACATTGATGAATTCTTAGGACTGTGTACAACATTTAATATCACAGGTTTGGGGGAGGAGGCCACCAGGATGAGACTCTTTCCTTTTTCATTAAAGGACAGAGCCAGGACCTGGTTGTCTTTGCTTCCACCTACCAGTATTCAGTCCTGGAGTGATCTCCAATGTCAGTTTTTGGCCAAATTATTTCCTATGTCAAAGACCAGCCAATTGAGGAAGGGTGTCATCTCTTTTACCCAAGATCCAACTGAAGACTTTCATCAATCCTGGGAGAGATTTAAGGAACTCCTCAAGAATTGCCCCCACCATCAAATCCCTGAATGGCAATTGGTTCAAAGCTTTTATCAGGGAATTGATGCTAAAAGCAGAGATATGATAGATGCCTCCTGTTGTGGCACCTATCTCCATAAAACTACTGAGGAGGCATGGGAGCTCTTTGACTTCATCAGTGAGAACTCTATGCAAAGGGAAACCTTAGCAAGAGATCTAGAGCCTCCTAAATTGATGAAAGAGAACACCTCAAGAGGAAAGATATATGAAGTGAGTGTGCCAAGTGAGTTGGAAAGGAAAGTGGACAGCTTAACTCTGAAATTTGATAAGCTGATGGGAGCAATGCAGTCACCTGTGTCTGCTAGAGTGGAGGAGGCATGTGCCATATGTTAGTCCCCTGCTCATCCTGTGGAAGAATGTGCATCTGCTGACCAATTTCCTGATTTTATAATAGAGCATGTGGTCACTCGGTCTTATAGGTGACACGGTATCAATGGAGGAACCACCCCAATCTGAGGTAGAGACAAGATGGATACCCCAGCCAGCAGCAGCAGCAGCCCCTGCAGCCCATGCCCTATAGAAATGCTCAACCCTATCGAGAAGGTTATGCCCCATGGCCTCAATATCAGCGACCCATGGTCCAACATATAGCTCCTCCTGTGCAGCAAGCTGCACCCCCTCCAGCTGTGAGAACACCATCCTTTGAGGAACAAGTTCTATCTTCATTACAGAGCTTGAACACCTTGACCCAAACTGTGCACTCTCACAACCAGAGCATCAAAAAGATAGAGGACCAACTTGGTCAGCTGTCTGATGCTCTGACTAGGAGAGGAGGAACAACTCTGCCTAACCAACCACAGGATAATCCACGAAGGCAGTTTGTAGTGGGTGAAGTTTCCTCCACTTATGAGGAAGCCAAATCTGTTACAACTTTGAGAAGTGGTAGGCTAGTGGACAATCAAGTGGGCCGTGAGCCTGTGAGAAGCTTGGAGATAGAGAATGGAGTGATTTCTCCTAAAACACAATAAAGACCACCAATGGTGGACTTGCAGGAACAATCAGCTGTGAAGAAAGAAGATAATGAGAATCCTCAAGAAAAGAAAAAATTTAAAAAGAAAGAAGTCCCATTGGCTAAGGCTGCAAGTGAGGGAGCACCCCCACATTTGCCATTTCCTGAGGCATTGCAAGGACCTTCCCCTTTTGACAAAGTGCAAGGTAAAATTGAGGAAATGATGGAGACTTTCAAGCAAGTAAAGATCAATTTGCCTTTACTTGATGCCATTAAACAAGTCCCAACCTATGCCAAGTTTTTAAAAGAACTTTGAACCCATAAAAGACAATCCAGGATACACATATCTAAGAAAGTCTTTTCAGCAGAGAAAGTGAAATAAATTTTGTCGATTGCAACCCCAACCAAATTCTAAGACCCTGACACCCCACAATCCCCTATATCATTGGGGATCACATCATTGACAGAGCCTTATTAGATCTAGGAGCCAGCGTAAATTTTCTTCCATATTCCCTATATGAGAAGCTGGGCTTGGGAGAATTAAAGCCCACCCATGTGGTCCTACAGCTGGCTGACAGATCTAAAAGGAAACCTGTGGGGATACTTGAGGATGTTTTGGTTAGAGTTGACAAATTCTTCTATCCTGCTAACTTTTTAGTTTTAGACATGGAACCGAGCAAATGTGTTTCTTCCATACATGTGATTCTAGGCAAGCCCTTTTTGGCCACTGCCAATGCTCACATACAATGCAGGTATGGAATCATGGAAGTTTCATTTGGAAATATGAAGGTCAAGCTGAATATGTATAACACTGGCTATCAACCCTCTCCTGAAGAGGCCTGCTTTTCCATTATTGCCCAAAAGAAAGTGATGCATGATAATCCACTTTGGCAGGTGCCTGAAAATGCTTGGTTCACAGATGGAAAACTGCATCCAGGGAATGGACACTGGCTGAGGAAGATATCTATGAAAAGTGACAAGTTCAATGAGCCTGAGGAGACTATGGACCTTCCAGACCCTCCAGATTAACCACCACAGTCAGTATGTATCATATGTACAATACTCTGTTTTTGTTTGTAGGTGTTCACTTCGTTGTTGTTTGATTCTTTTTATCTCTTTGCAATAATTAAAAGAAAGCAACAAAACTGCCATGTGTTAAGTAGTGAAAAATACCATTTTTCACCCCTAAACATGAGCCTTGAAAGACCCTTGAGAGGACTAAATAAGTGCTTTAGTGTTCATATTGCAGCTAACCAAAAAGACAGGTCCAAATCCGAAAACCATCCTAAAATGATCAAAAAGCTGACAACGCATGTCAAGCTCAAAGAGGGAGTGAAGAAATAGCCTCAGCAATGGCTAAAAGGTCCTAAAAGAGCAAGAAAAGACCTGAAGAAGAAGAATGGAAGCTAAAGCTCAATTCGCAAAGAACTTCTACTATTCGCAAAGGAAAAATCAAGTTAAAAGTCAATTCGCAAAGAAGAATGGGAGCCTAGAGTTCAATTCGCAAAGAACTTCTACTATTCGCAAAGAACCTTGAACTTTGCGAAAAGAAGAAAACACTCTGCGAAAAGAAGAGAAGTCCTTTGCGAAAAGATCTCCTGAAGCCAAAATGCTGCGAAAAGATCTCCAAGCCAAAATGCTTTGCGAAAGATCTCCACAAGCCAAAATGCTTTGAAGAGAGCTTGAGCCAAACTACTTTGAAAAGACCCTTAAACTCTGCGAAATGGCATCGAGGATTTACCACTTTGAAGGGCATTTCAAGAACTCAGACGCCCCAATGTAATTAAAAGCCCGGAGACATTCGGAAGATTAGACACGAACCAAAGGCATATTCCACCCCATGTGAACACCCAAAGATGAAATTACTTGGCGGGAACTTCTAGAAGCTCAAAGCAATTTCAAACCCATAGCAAATTGATGCTTCGGCTGATTGGTGAACGGATCAAGCGATTACGATTGGCGAAATGTCTGGATCCCGGTGCTCGACTCCTATTGGTTGATACGATCTATCCAATTGATTGGTTGATACACATTTGAGTGGCTTAGGAAAACTATAAATAGATGAACCATTTGCCCAATTTGGGTATCCAGTTTTAGAGTTTTCATCTCTGTTTCCCTCATTCCGGTCGGATAGTTTATCCGAACCCCCGTAATCCTTCTTGTAGTTTACCTTTGAGAGCCATTGTGAGTGATTTGTACTTCCAAGTTCGGATTCAAGATCAGTAAATGAGGGCTCTCGAGAAGCTCATCAGTAAGTCTGAGGGCTCTCTAAAGCCGTGCTCAGTAATTGTAGCAGTGGATTTTAAAGGTTCTTGTAATTTATGTCTTCTCCATTGGAGTCATGTCGAGGGTTCCGAATGTTCACCTTAGTGCATTAGACTTCTTTAGATTCACTTATCCGCATCCAACTTCCCTTAATTCATCATCCCTGCGAATTAGCGTTGGTAACCTAATTCAAGCAAGATTTACGATGATGTTCATGTTCGAACTAAAGAATAGGCCTGACTAGGCAGCAGAATCTAGTCTCAACCTATTCCTTAATTGGATTTATTTCTCTTACATCTATCTTTGGTAGCCGATGAAGATTGAATCTCTCTGTTGAACTACAGACTCTCCATTAAAATTGAGGCTAAAGTACATGAAGCTATTATTTCGCATTTGTCTTATTTTAAACATCTCCCCAACTCGGATCTGGATCATGTAGTTAGTTCTTTTCTTTATTTGCTTATAGTTAAATGTGACACAATCCAACACTCTCTTTTATCTATTCTTTATTTTAGATAATTATAGAGCCAGATCTGGTAGCAAAGATCTGGAGGTTTATCTCTCAGTTTAGACAAACTTCTCTGTGGACGATCTTGAAATACTTACTTTTAAAACTTGCTACAATTGGCCCTGATCTTGCAGGCCAGTGTTAGCCCCAATGTGCTGATATCCCTTTCATAAGTTAACATCCATATAATTTAGCATTCTTTAATTCTTTAATTTTTGATTCATTATGCACACATTTATGGCACACTTGGAGCGACAACAAGTTTTTGGCGCCGTTGCCGGGGAAGTTTGTTCTAAAATAGATAAACCTATGTTTATTTTCATTTATTTTAATTTTTGCTTTAAACCTGCACTTTGCATTCCAAGTGCTTGATTAAATGTCTCTGAGTTTTGTATAGAAAAACCTGTTTCTTTACGCAGAAATTTTTATTTTTTTATTTTTAGTTTTTATTCTTTGCCTTCTAGTTATTTGAATAAATGTCGCCACTCTTTTGTCTTTTGTCAAATTTGGGCGTGCTTTGAGTTTTTCATTTATTTTCAATTATTTATCATTTATTAATTTTGTTGTTATTTTATGCATACAAATGTAAAAGGAAAGGAAAGTTCTTAAATAGGCAGGTTTCTTTGTCAAACTCTCTCGAAGTTGTATGTTTGGCGGAGAACCCTCAATCCTGAGATTCTCCCGTTAAATTCGTGAAGTTGAAAGACTCTAAGAAACCGACATACATCACAGACATATCTTTGAAATGGGTGACGACAGAGATTGTTAAGAGACTACTTTGCCCTGGTGCTTATAATTCCCCATTTTGCATTCAATTTCCCACTGGAGGGAAATTATGAAATTAAGTCCTCCACCATCCAAATGTTGCCTTCATTCCATGGATTGAGTAAGGAAGACCCTTACAAACACATTGATGAATTTCGGCTTTATGCACAACATTTAACATAATGACTGGTCCGAGGCAACCAAGCCTAGGCTCCTTCCTTTTTCATTATTGCTCAAAGCTTGAGCATGGTTATCTATGTTAGCACCAACAAATCACATCATGGAATGATTTGCAATGTCAATTTTGTCAAAATATTTTCCAATGACTAAAATACCAAGCGAGACAAAGCATCATCTCTTTCTCCCAAAACTCAATCAAACTTTCCATGAAGCATGGGAAAGGTTTAAAGAACTATAAGGCAATGCCTCACCATCAAATTCCTAAATGGCGGTGGTTCAAAGCTTCTATCAAGGAACTGATCGGAAGGGCAAGAACATGGTGGATGCCTCTTGTGGAGGTACCTACTTGCGAAAAAGCTTGAAGAGGTTTGGGACCTCTTTGAGGTGATTGGAGAAAATTCAACCCAAGAGAATCTACGCCAAGGACACCGAGAATCCAGGATGAATAATCCCCAATTCACAAGAGGGAAAGTTTATGAAGTCAATGAGTGGAAAGGAAAGTGGATAATTTGACCACAAAATTTGATAGGATGGACTCATTTAAAGCTCCAAATGGGTCAAGAGTAGAGGAGGCATGTCCGATATGCGCCCCACTCATTCCATTGATCAATGTCCTTCGCATCACAATTTCCAGAACTCATGATGGAACAAGCGCATGCAGCATCTTATGGATGATGCAATCGAATGACTACCCATGGAGATCTCATCCTAATCTAAGGTGGAATCGGAAATTACTACAAGAAGACATTCAAAAATCAATTACCTTTCAAACACCTTTCATGCATATCGGAAATTTTATAATAAATCAAATTTTCAGCGACCTAACCAACAACAAGCCATGTTGCAAGATCACACGCCTCCTAAATCCCGACCTTTGAAGAGCGGTCTTGAGTTCACTTCAAAATCTTGAACTACATCTCAAAGCGCGAACCTTCACAGTCGAGAGCATTAAAAAATCGAAGAAACTCGGCCAACTCTCAAATTCATTGGCTAAGAGAGAAGAGGGTAAACTACCAACCAACATGAACAATCCTAAGGGACAGTTCATGGTTGGAGAATCCTCAAATAGCCATGAGGAAATCAAAGTGTGACTACTTTGAGAAGTGGAAGAATAATAAACAAAGACAAAGGTAGTGAAGAGGAAAAAGATGAAGAACAAGTGCAGAACAACAATGGATAGCAATATGGTCATTGATTTACATCGAAAATTCAAAAATGAAAAAGAAATATAACAAAATTGTTGAAAAAGATGAGGAGGAGAAATTTGTCCCCCACCACCCATTTCCCCATGCAATGAAGTCACTTTCTCCTTTTGACAAAGGAAACAAAAAAATTGAGGAAATGATGGAGACATTCAAGCAAGTTAAAATTAATCTACCTCTGCTTGATGCAATCAAAGAGGTCCCTGCATATGCAAAATATCTCAAAGAGGTGTGCACCCACAAAAGGCAATCTAGGATACATTTATCCAAGAAGGCCTTTGTGGAGAAAATCAACCAAGTGCTATCAATTGCAACACCACCTAAGATGCAAGACCACAGAATCCCCACAATCCCCTGCATCATTGGGGAGCACACCATTGAGAAAGCCTTGCTAGATCTGGGTGCTAGTGTCAACTGCTTCCCTAATACATCTATGAGAAGCTAGGTTTGGGAGAATTGAAACCCACTCAAGTGGTGTTACAATTAGTGACAGATCCTGAAAGGAAACCTATGGGGTTGATTGAAGATGTTTTGGTAGGAGTAGACAAGTTTTTCTACCTGCGACTTTTTGGTGTTGGACATGGAACCAACCAAAAGTACCACGCCATCCTGTCATTCGGGAAGACCATTCACAGCTCTGACTAATGCATGCATTCAATGCGGTCCGGCATCATGGAGGTGTCTTTTGGAAATATGAAAGTTAAATTGAATATGTATAATGTTACTCAACCTCAATTCTCTCGAGGAATGTTTCCATGTTGACATCATTGATGAGTGGTGGAGGAGTCTTTACAAACATTTACGCAAGGTAAAGACTCCACCACGAATTTAAAATGATTGGGGATCCACCGAGAAAGAAGGAAAAGGAGATCAAATTCAACGGAGTCTGCTTTGTGCAAGGCACTCACCTGATCATCAAGTTCTCTCTCTTGGAGACCTGCTCTCCCTCTTCCACAAGTTACCAAGGTACCTTTGCTGCCCTCTTTTCTCGGCCCACAATTGAAACTCAACAGCTCCCAAAAATCTGAAATATGTGTTTTGGGAGATCATCAAACACTACTGTGATTATTTCTTCCTCCCTTACAAAGGAGCAAGAAGAGGAGTCAGGTAGTTCTAAAACAAGACAAGAAAGCAATTGGTGGACCATTGCTGATTTAGGAGGAATAAACCCCAATGTATGCATGCATAAGATCCACACGGAAGAGGATGCCAAGCCTTCTAGAGAAATGCAAAGAAGGTTGAATCCTCACATGCAAGAAGTGGTAATGAAGGAAGTTGTCAAGTCGCTAGATGTCAAGTCATTTACCCCATTTCAGATTCTTGGGTAGCACCCACAGTGGTGCCTAAGAAACTGCATCATCCTGTAGAAATTAATCGGTAAACTTATGTCCACCGGACAAACAAGCTGGATGGAGGGTCCGCATAGACTACAGAAAATTAAATACCATGACAAGGAAAGACCATTTCCCCTCCTTCATTGACCAAATCCTTGATAAGCTTGCAGCAAAGCTTACTATCTTCCTTGATGGGTACTCGGTTACAACCAGATCCTCAGTGTACCACAGGACCAAGAAAAGACCACCTTCACCGCCCCTTTGGCACTTTTGCCTATAGGAGGATGCCCTTTGGTCTTTGCAATGCCCTGCTACTTTTCAAAGATGCATGTATGCCATCTTTTCGACATGATTGATCAATTCATGGAGATCTTCATGGATGACTTTTCAATTTATGGAGACAGACTTTTCCCAATGCTTACACCACCTCAAGTTGGTGTTACAAAGATGTGAAGAAACCAATTTGGTTCTAAGTGGGAAAAGAGTCATTTTATGGTCACCAAGGCATTGTCCTAGGACATGTGGTCTCCCATAAAGGCATAGAGGTGGACCAAGCAAAATTGATCTAATTGCACATTTGCCTCCTCCCGTAACTTAAGCAAATCAAGTTTCTTAGGGCATGCAGATTTTATAGGAGGTTCATCAAAGATTTGATAAAATTTCCAAGCCACTCATCATTTCATCGTGTCAAGATGTTCCTTTGTATTTACTAATGAATGCATGACAGCCTTTGAGGTCCTTAAGAAATGTCGATTTCAGCTCCCATCTTGAGTCCCCGACTATTCGGTGCCCTTTGGTGATGTGTGATGCATCGGACTATGCCCTAGGAGCTGTCCTAGGCGTAGAAAGGATAAGCTTCCCCATGTCATAGCTTATGCCACAGATCCATGATAGATGCCCAGCTCAACTACACAACAATCGAGAAAGAGTGCTTTGGCCATTGTGTTTGCATTGGAAAAATTCGGGCCTTATGTTTTAGGTTCACAAATTGTGGTGTTTCGACCACTCGCCCTAAAGTACCTTCTCTAAGAAGGATACCAAGCCAGTTAATCGGTGGATCCTCCTATTACGAGTTTGATCTACATGATTAAGGATAAGAAAGGAGTGGAGAATGTGGTGGTGATCACTTATCCGAATTCTCAATCTTGAGGATGATAGCTTACCCATTAATGAATCATTTCGATGAGCAACTTTTGCCATCAATACCCACATCCTTGGTTTGCAAACATAGTCAACTTCTTGGCTATTGGAGATTCCTCAACATTGGAATAGAATGGATAAAGATCTTTTCTTCTCACAAGTTAAACATTTCATTTGGGAAGATCCTTATCTATTCAAGAATTGTGCGAACTCAAGTGATCGTAAAGTGTGTCCCGGACCATGAATTCTGGCATATTGTCAATGTGTCATGAACAGCTGTGGAGGCCATTTCAGGCAATAAAACAAAGCAAATATTCTATTGGCCCACAATCTTTAAAGATGCCTTACTGACTTTGTAAATCTTGCAGGCCAAAACTAGGCGGATTTCCAAAGAAACTCAATGCCCCTATGCCAATCCACGTAGTTGAGTTGTTTGATGTTTGGGGCATAGATTTTATGGGCCCTTTCCCCTTCTAATGGAAACAATTTCATCTTGGTAGTGGATTATGTCTCCAAGTGGATTGAGGCCATAGCTACCAAATCAATGATCACAAAGTGGTTTTAAGATTCCTCAAAGACCACATTTTTCCAGATTTGGATTCCCGAGCCATCATTAGTGATGGGGAAGCCACTTTGCAAACAGGTTTGACTCTCTATTAAAAAGTACTCTGTCACTCACGAGTAGCCACTCCCTATCATCCACAAACCGGTGGGATGTGGAATTTCAAATAGAGATCAAACACATTTTGAAAAAAGCGTGAAGAAGGACGTAAAGGACTGGTCCTTTAAGCTTAATGATGCTTTGTGGGCATACAGCGCCTACAAGACTCCTATAGGATGTCCCCTTTCAGACCGGTTTATGGCAAGGCATGCCATCTACCCGAGAATTAGAATATAAGGCCTTGTGGGCAATCAAAACTTTTAATATGGATCTAACTGCCGGTAACCACAGGAAGCTTCAACTCACCGAATCGAAGAACGAGGATGGATGCCTACACTAGCTCCAGTTGTACAAAGAAAAGGTTAAATCATTCCATGATAGGAGCATCATGAGAAAAGAGTTCATACCGGGGTCCAAGGTATGGTTATTCAACTCTAAACTTAAATTCTTTCACAGCAAATTGAGATCCAGATGGGAAGGGCCATACATCGTCATCAAGGCCTCCCCTCGGAGGTGGATATTTCAGATCCCAAGGATGGGAGAATACTCAAGGTAAATGGTCGAGGCTCAAACCATGCATTGAAAACACCCGGAGCCCTTCGCCCACCTATCATCATGATTCTCCAAAAATCGATGGTAGAAAAGTGTATAATATGTTTGTACAACATTGTTTTTCGATTTTTGTGTTTACATCTATTTTTCTTGTACGCATAGTGTAAATACACTTCAAAGTTCAAATCGCAAAGTAAAAAGTACTCTGTTGAAAAGTTCAAAGTTCTATTCAACCGATTACGAGTCAGAATGAACTACTCGAAAAGAACCATGTTACTCGAATAGTTAAAATTTCCTTTTCGAATAGAAAATGCGGAGAAGTCCTGCGAAAAGATCTTTCCGGAGCCAAATCCATTCGAATAGACATCTTTGAAGTTCTTTGAACTACACTTTCGCAAGATTTTTTACCTTCAAATCCATTTGAATAGACATCTTAAGCTTTCAGTTCTTTGCGAACTACACTTCGCAAGATTTTTTTACCTTCGAAGACACTTTTGCTTTTCGAAATAGAGAAAAGGATTCTTTTGGAACTTTTCGAACACTTAAGGGTGCTTTGCGATTTCACTTGTTAGTATATTAGGTCATTTTGAAAGTCACTGGATATCTGCAAACACTCTCTCCCAAGCAAAACCCCTTTTCAAAACCCTAGCTCACCCTCTTCTCTCACGAGCTCCACACGAATAACCACCATCTATTCTAAACTTCTGCGCTTTTTCTCTTGACAGAAATCAAAAGGGTAGAGCCCAGCTGCGCGATCTGTTCAAAGCAAAGAAACCCAAACAGAGGAAACCCCTAGATCGCGGGCACACCCAAGAAAGGAGCATCTGGACTAAAGCTGGAGCAGATCTGCTTGAGTTTGCATCCCCTTCTCCTTTGCACTCATTTTCTATTTTTAAATTCTTAAGAACCAGCAGTTCTGTTGTGTTTAATGTTATAATTTCTGCTGTCTTTTAGGCATGCTGATTTTTTTTATTTTTTTTTACAAAACCAAATACAAAATAAAAGAAAATGAAAACACAAATAGAAAATCTCTGAGTTGTTTCTCATTATTTTCAGCAGTAGTAAATAAGGGCTCTTGTTGAGCTGATCAAAACAAGTAAAAAAATTATAAAAACAAAAAAATATAGACATATATAGATATCTTAGGATGGTGTTTTCTCCATTTGCATCCACTTTTCCCATCTGGACTCTTTGAGATCATTTTCTTTTTAGGAATCATGTAGGATAATGAGTAGTGGATCATAGGTTTTTGAATATTCAATGGACCCGATTTTATTTTCCTTGATTTCTTCATCATAAATGGGTCTCTGTGTGTGAACCCCTGCTTTTAATATGTGCTCCCATGCTTCATTTTTTTTATTTTCATACACATCATCAACAAAGGGTCAATCTTATGAATCTTGCTTTTCAGTATTCACGCTAATCATTTTATAATCACTTAGATTCATAAGTATCTCAGCTTTTGGGTTTGTTTCTTTGGGCTTAGGATATATCATTTGGCATTAGATTTTCTTTTTAGGAATTTTAGTTTCAAATTCCGTCTTTAGATCGCTGATTTTTTTTCTTTCTTAGGTTAATGTGTCCTCGTTTTATTGATTTTCGTCATTTTTCTGTGAGTACAGTTAGTTTCTAACTTTGTTTCCCTATTTTGCATTCACAAATTCTGTTTTTGTATAAACACTTTTCTATTTTTTTTAAAACTTTATATTCAGTCCCTTACCTTGTTTTTACTGTTTCTCTGCTATTAGCATTAGTTTCCTTCCATTTGCATAGTAATCCTTCTATTATTTAGATTTTATTTAGCAGTTCTAGCGTTGGTTTGTTGATTTTTCTTGCATTTGTATATCATGTTTTCCATTTCCTTGCTCATATCTTCAGTTCTACATTTTTATTTTTTGCTGCATATAGTTTAGATTTTTTCTGTTCTTAGTTTTTCTTTCTTCTTGTACCATGCCACCTTTGAACCAGTGAGGGACCTTTGTTCCCCATAGGTTTGGGGGTGGCGGACAAGTCTGCCTAGGAATAGTTAACATAAGGGCAGCAGAATCACCTAAGTAATTAGGAAATGTATTAATTTACTTAAGAATCATGACAACTAGAAAATTTAAAATGCCTTTGCCAAATTTAGACATTCTAAACCGTGCGATATTCTACATTTCCATGATGATTACACCATAAAAACATCGGTATCGACGTAGTAAGTCTAAAGGAAGAGAAAAGGTAAAGATATACTTAAAAGCTCAAGGAAAAACCATAACGGTGAGAATTGAGCCCATATATTTTCCATCTCATTGAAGAGTGGTGAGGCAATTTTTTTTTGATTCAAAGGATTGGTGAGGCATTAGATCCACTAGAAGTTAGGAAACTCCAAATTAAAACAAGTAGACACTCATGAAATCGAGGAAAAGATCAAGGCCTTCTTTGGACTTGAACCTAACAGAAAGAAAAATCTGCCCTGTTTGTACCCCATTTGAAACATAAATCCTACAATTCTTCATCAAAAATACTCAAAAGTACTTGAACCTATGGAACCAATTCAGCCTTCCCTCACTCGAGAATTGGGAGGTAAAGGAGAAAGAATTGAAGATGGACCATTTACGGGCAACATCAAGAAAATGAAGAGAAAATACCTCAAAAACAAGCAATATGGTGGAGAAAAGAAGAGACAAACAATGTAAAAAGTTGCAAGCAAAAAGGCAAAAAGGGACCTTATGTTGAAAAATGCAAGATCAAAGAAAGAACTGATCCTTTGTGAATGTGAGAATCTCGAAAAGAAGAAGAAGCTAAACTCAAAAGGTGGAGTCATGAACCATCTCCTGCACTTCTGAGTTCTCAAATTCAAACCTCTGTTCAAACCGCCTTTCCTTGAAACTTCACTCCATAAGCCATACAAACAAACCTAGATTAAAAGCCCTTGTGATCCAAAGTTGAGTGACCTGTCATGTGGAGATAAGAAGTAACCCAATCTATGGTGAGGAGATGTCAATGATGCCATTGCCTAAGAATCATGCCTATGCTCATGCTTACGGATCCATTTGGGAGATGTAAGCGCTCTTGAGCTTGAGTGAAATGAACCCCTCAACAAAAACAACGATGAGAGTATACCACGGTGAGTGTTTGGGTTGGAACTTGAGCACCTTAAGTATGACTTATAACCTAATTTTTATCCATAGGATGAGCTTCTTCTTTGGCACATTTGTATGATTTTCTATGATTTGTTCACAGTTGGAAATATTGAAACATTCATGAGGTTTATAAATGTTTAAATTCCTGCAAACAATAATCAAATTTTCTGTTTCATCATTGATTCAAGAGTAACTAACCTGCTCCTTGATTGCTCATTTGATAATATTGCACGATGTTAAGCATTTCATGGAGAAGTTTGTGGGTACCTTCACTGAAAACCCTCAGGAGACTTCACTCCTCCTCTAGGGATCACCTAGGGGTTTAAAAGGCTTGTTGCATATGCTAAATGCACCTGTGCTTCCTACAAAAGTGGCTCTTTATTTTGCTTTTACGTTTCTTTGCTCAGGGACTAGCAAAGCTTAGGTTTGGGGGTGTGTTAAGTAGTGAAAAATACCATTTTTCACCCCTAAACATGAGCCTTGAAAGACCCTTGAGAGGACTAAATAAGTGCTTTAGTGTTCATATTGCAGCTAACCAAAAAGACAGGACCAAATCCGAAAACCATCCTAAAATGATCAAAAAGCTGACAACGCATGTCAAGCTCAAAGAGGGAGTGAAGAAATAGCCTCAGCAATGGCTAAAAGGTCCTAAAAGAGCAAGAAAAGACCTGAAGAAGAAGAATGGAAGCTAAAGCACAATTCGCAAAGAACTTCTACTATTCGCAAAGGAAAAATCAAGTTAAAAGTCAATTCGCAAAGAAGAATGGGAGCCTAGAGTTCAATTCGCAAAGAACTTCTACTATTCGCAAAGAACCTTGAACTTTGCGAAAAGAAGAAAACACTCTGCGAAAAGAAGAGAAGTCCTTTGCGAAAAGATCTCCTGAAGCCAAAATGCTTTGCGAAAAGATCTCCACGAAGACAAAATGCTTGAAAAGATCTCCTGAAGCCAAAATGCTGCGAAGAGCTTCGAGCCAAACTACTTTTGAAAAGACCCTTAAACTTCTGCGAAATGGCATCGAGGATTCTGACCACTTTGAAGGGCATTTCAAAGAACTCTGCGCACCAATGTAATTAAAAGCCCAGACATTACGGAAGATTACGAGCACGAACCAAAGGCATATTCGCCCCCACGTGGAAACCCAAAGATGAAATCACGTGGCGGGAACTTCTAGAAGCTCAAGCAATTTCAAACCCATAACAATTGATGCTTCGGCTCGATTGGTGAACGGATCAAGCGATTACGATTGGCGAGCAGATCTGGATCACAGTGCTCGACTCCTATTGGTTGATACAGATCTATCCAATTACGATTGGTTGATACACATTTGAGCGGCTTAGGAAAACTATAAATAGAACCATTTGCCCAATTTGGATATCCAGTTTTAGAGTTTTCATCTCTGTTTCCCTCATTCGGTCGGATAGTTTATCCGAACCCCTGTAATCCTTCTTGTAGTTTACCTTTGAGAGCCATTGTGAGTGATTTGTACTTCCAAGTTCGGATTCAAGATCAGACTCGAGGGCTCTCGAGAAGCTCGACAGTAAGTCCGAGGGCTCTCTAAGAAGCCGTGCTCAGAATTGTGCAATTGGATTTTAAAAGGTTCTTTGTAATTTATGTCTTCTCCATTGGAGTCATGTCGAGGTTACGAATGTTCACCTTAGTGCATTAGACTTCTTTAGATTCACTTATCCGCATCCAACTTCCCTTAATTCATCATCCCTATGCGAATTAGCGTTGGTAACCTAATTCAAGCGACATTTACGATGATGTTCATGTTACGAACTAAAGAATAGGCCATGACAGCGACGGATCTGTGATCACGACCATAAGTCTAAACCTATTCCTTAATTCGGATTTATTTCTCTTACATCTGTCTTTGGTAGCAGATGAAGATTGAATCTGCTATCTGTTGAACTCTGAGACTCTCCATTAAAATTCGGCTAAAGTACATGAAGCTATTATTTCTGCATTTGTCTTATTTTAAACATCTCCCCAACTCGGATCTGGATCATGTAGTTAGTTCTTTTCTTTATTTGCTTATAGTTAAATGTGACACAATCCAACACTCTCTTTTATCTATTCTTTATTTTAGATAATTATAGAGCCAGATCTGGTAGCAAAGATCTGGAGGTTTATCTCTCAGTTTAGACAAACTTCTCTGTGGACGATCTTGAAATACTTACTTTTAAAACTTGCTACAATTGGCCCTGATCTTGCAGGCCAGTGTTAGCCCCAATGTGCTGATATCCCTTTCATAAGTTAACATCCATATAATTTAGCATTCTTTAATTCTTTAATTTTTGATTCATTATGCACACATTTATGGCACACTTGGAGCGACAACACCATGCTCAATACTAGACCGTCATTCTCAGCTGTCCTGAGGTAATAGGAGCTATTCATAAGAGAATCTAATCATGGGGTACCACATCAACTGAGCTTGCTGAGAACTGAGACTGCGAATGCCCAAAAATGCAGCTTTATTTCATTTTTAGAAGTCTTCGACAGGTCGAGTTCACTTTTCGATAGGTCACATGGTAATTTTTTCAGGATGTTTGATGGTTTCTATAGGTTCTAAACCTCTCGATAGGTAAAACTAACTTTTCGATAGGAAAAATGGAGATTTCGATAGGTTCTAGACACCAATCAGGAACCTATTGAAATGAAGATTCAGTTGTCGTTTAAACTGATCGAAAGGATGGTTCCACCTATTGAGATCCTATCGAATCATTCCCTGTCAAAGTCTTGTCTGCTATGTTTTTGACAGGACGCACGAACCTATCGGAACCATCTAGTTCATCCTATCAGAATCATCTTTCACCTTTAATATACCCGTCGATAGGTCATTTGTGCCTCATTTCACACCTTCTGCAAACCCTAGCTCTTGTTCCTCTCGCAGTCGCCTCTCTCTTCCTTCACCAATCCCTCATAGAACCTACAGTTGTTCAGTCTGCCCTTTTTTCAGAACATTTAGCTTACACATAGGAGCATTTTGCCCCTAATTTTGGAAAAATTGGAGCTGGGCAGTGCAATTTTAATTAAACCCTAGGTATTGTGAGATCAGTTGCCTTTCCCCCCCATCAATCTGTCGATCCTCTAATTTCTAAACCTCAAACTCCACCTCAAGTTGATGAAAGGTTACTCTCTGAAGAGTAAAATGGATGAGCCGGAGGAAACCCTCACGAACATACGCCAGAGAACAACTGCTTCCACCCCCAAATCTTCCAAAAAGTCGAAGCCAGCTGACAAACGACCTGTCAAGAGGAAGCTCACTGAAATCTCACCCACAAAGACCCCTAAAGCTAAGAAATCCAAAGCTATTGAGATTCAGGTACCTAGAGTAGATGAAACTTCAGCAAGAGCTACCCCTCCAGTAGCACTGCCTGCAGGGTTAACTACCCCCACTGAGTTTGTAGAAAATTTGAGTGTTGTCCCTGAAACGGATTTTGATCTGGCATATTTTGCAAACATTGGGGAGTGCCAAGGGACATTGGAATACTTGAAAAAATAAGGTTTGCTACCCCTGCTTTCACCCTTGAAAGAAAATATCTATCCCAGATTAGTGAAATTGTGGTACCAGAACCTGACGAAGAAGGTGGTACCTAGAGCTGAGGGTACACTGGAAATCTCGATTGATGATTGGCAATTGACTATCGATTGCAGAGATATTGGGATAGCTTTGGGAGTCCCATATCAATTTGACTCCACCAGAGCTGAGGGAGCACCTACAGAGGCCACATTTTGGGAAATGGCTAAACAGCTTACTAATGGAATCGTGGGCTCTGGTGAATCCTTGATGAGAAGAGACCTCCATCCTATCCTCCGACTCATTGACACCATTCTGAGGAAAAATGTCTATGTCTCTGGCCATTTACAAGAGAGAAGGACCCCTTTAGTGGATGCACTATACTTTGTTCAAAGGGGCAATTTGTGAATGCACCTAAGCTGATTTTTGAGACAATGGTGGATATCAATGACAAGGTGCAGAAGAGGCAAGCTTTTGCTAAAGGAGGTGGCCTACCTTTTTGCAGACTCATCACATGTCTGCTCGGGACTGGGAAATATAGGATTAAGCAATCTGAACCAATGGAGAAGCTCACCTTTAAATTGTATGGTAAGCGAGAATGGTCAACCAACCTCACATTGATTAAGAAAGGCCAACCAGTTGGAAGGGAGGTGGCTGAGAAGACAACCACTTCCGTGGCAGTAGAGACTCCTGCAGAGATACCCTTAGCCACCCCCCCACCCACCATACCTGTCACACTACCCACACCTCCACCTACTTTGCTTTTCCCATTTGTATTTGCCCCGCTTCAACCAGGCCTTCCCCCATCCACCTCTGAACTTGTTTCACCGCCACCCACCTCCCCGGTCCTCCACCCTGACATCCTGGAACCTCCCACATTATTCAAGTTTACCCCTACCATCCCTCCTCCACCCAGTATCTGTTAAGACCTTAAAAGTACCACTTTTCACCCCTTAACTTAACCTGTGATTAGACCCTTAGCCCTTTAATAAATGTTTGTTAAGTTATTTTTATAGGTAATAAACAGCAGTGTAATAAGGCCATAAATCCTGCTAAGGAGCCTGTTTTGACCCCATAAGTCCCTCAGAAGAATGAGAACTAAATCCAGACCTGAGAAGAGCCTCGCGCAGCTTCCCAAAGCTTCAGAGGATTCAAAAAAATATGCTTCGCGAATTCCCAAGACTTCACAATAACTTCTCGCGCAGTTGAGTGATAGACTAGCTTCAGAATCCTACCTCGCACAGCTGTCGCGTAGTATCCATGGGATGCAAATGTCAAGAGAACCTCTCGCGCAGTCTAAAAACTATCAAAGCCTCGCGAGGATCCTCCCGAAGTTCCATTAAGAAGTGAACTTCTCGCGCAGTTCTCGCGTTGTTTAGGAAGAAAGTAGCCTCACGAATCCAGAGTTAGCCTCGCGAAGATCTATTGTGAAATGGAATGCTCGTGCAGTTCCCGCGCTATTCACAAGTAGCAATCCAACTGTGCGAAGCCCAATCCAGCGAGAGGTTAACTATCTACCTCGCGACTGCTCCAAGCTTCAAGAAGCTGCAACCCCGCGACGTCTAAAGTTTTAATGCTAACTCATCCTCGCGAAGTTAGTGCTACCACGCGACAAGTCTGGGAATAGACTGCAACCTGGCGAAGCTCCGAACTCCAACTTCCATCATCCTGTAGAGGACATTTTGGGGATTTCCAGTGATTAGGGCATGCACTCCCATGCTTAAATCTCCATGAACACGCCCCGAGGCATCCAAGGATCATTAATAGGCCACGTGGCATCGCTAAAATTTGGATTTCCTAACCCTAATGTGCCTCCACACCCACTGCTATATAAACCTAAGCCTGGTGTAAGTTTAAGGGACTTTTAGAGCTCAGACTTTATCCATACGGGATCTGAGATTATTTTCTTTTCTATTTTTCCGTAGTTGTAAGTAGCTTTCCTTTTTCTTCTTTTTCTTCTCTCCATGGCCCAGCACTTGCTGGCCATGCCTATGTATGTTTATTGAGATTAGATTAATGGAATTTGTGATTTAGTGTTGTACTTTTATGGGATTCGTGTGTTTGTGAGCTGTTCTATGTAAGGTTGCCGCCTTGAGATCCTCCATTGCCAGGTTGTTTTAGAAGCAATGGAGGAGTGATTTTTAGGACCCATTCAGATCCAAGTGACCTGTGTGTCTGGGCTAACATGGTCCTATATTGCCCTAGCCCCACCACAGGATCCACTAGATCTGAAATCCCCATGGAAGCCTGAGCTGGTAGCTTTGTGACCATGGTGGTGGCAGCAATATTCTTGTTTTATTTTGGGCTCCGTGAGGAGGATAGCCTCTGGGATAATTTGTGACTATTCAAGTGGACAGGTTATAGCCTTAGGGTGAATCCAATCCGCCGATCCAAAATGGATCCTTCTTCTACGAGCCTGAGCTTGTAGCCTGGTAGGAGATTGTGCAGAGACAGACTCCCCTATATTAGTATAGACCGTCATCAGATGGCAGATCTGATTTGGGTGTGGAGATTGTAGGCTTGTGACTGGACCATTGTAGTTCCTCTAAAGCAATGGACAGCTAGATCTAAGGTGGTACTCAACCTCTTGCTGGTTTTATGTGTCTGGGCTAACATGGTCCTATACAGCCCTAGCCTCACACATAGAGCTTTAGAGGTTGAGGTTTCCTATGGATTCCTAAGCTTATACCCTGGATGAAGTAGTGCCTACAATGATAAACTTGTTTTGACCCATCTCTGGATTGTGGTTCCCCTATGGGATAGTCTGTGACCATTTAAGTGGACAGGTTATAACCTTAAGGGATTGGATCATGGCACAGGGATGAGTTGGATTCTTTCTCCTCTTTGGTGATAATGTAGCCATTGGACAGGATTTTTATAGAAGTAGACCTGGATCTGAGTCATAAATTCCAGCAGATCTGAACCCTATAGTATACTTCTCACCCTTTTATATTTATTTTCCCACACTCCATACATCTTCTCAACCCTTTCTGTAGTTAATTCATTAGGCTACCTTAGGATATTTAGAATAAGTGACCCTAAACTCCCTTCCTTTTAGGAGCCGGATCTGTCAGTGTCGATCTGGAGGGACTACTAGAGATGGCTCCCTCAGAGCCGTAGATCACTTTTCCCTGTGGGACAAACTCTTACTTATCAAAACTTGCTACAAATGGACCCTGTATCTTGCAGGTCTAGGATTTCCCAGTTGTGCTGATTCCATCCGCTGTTTTACTTTGATTTTAAATTGCTTTTACCACCAACAAATAAAGTAAGCACACTGGGACTCGCACCAAGTTTTGGCGCCGTTGCCGAGGATAAGATGATCTATTAGTAGACCCTTAGTTTTTGTATTTTTAGTATTCTTTGTAGCTGTGATTAATTGATACTGCTGATGTAATTTTGAATCTTTCTTGCAAATCTAGACAGCAACAGAGAAGGACAGTGGACTGCATTTGGAGATTAGCTACCTCTGTTTGTAATTCTCTAACCTTTAAAACTCAGTCTAGTTTCTTTGAAAATTCCATAGCAGTTATTTAAGATAGTTGTAAATTTATGTTTTCTTAAATAGCTATAAATTTGTTAGATAAATTCTTTGAGTCGAGTGCAATGTGCCTGCAAGTAGTTGTCCCTGCTGGTGGTGTGTTTGTATGCTAGGTAGGAGATCTCTTAGTCCTACTTTAGAGCCTTTCAACCCTGAGCTAGAAAGGGGTAGAAGACTTAGAAGGAGCAGGCACACCACAGTAGAGCCCCCAATTGAATCTGAGACAGTAGCCATGGGTGAAGAACAACCCAGAACTCTCAAGAAGTTGAATGCTCCGGATGACTATAACTCTCTATTTAGCATTCAATTCCCTGATGTTCAAGGGAATTATGAAATTAAAACTTCAATCATCCAGATGCTGCCCTCTTTCCATGGGCTTAGCAAGGAAGACCCTTCCAAGCACATTGACCAGTTCTTGGCCTTGTGCACCACATTCAATTTCACTGGTTTGGGACCTGAGGCTACTAGGCTTAGGCTCTTTCCCTTCTCTCTGAAGGATAGGGCTAGTTCCTGGCTGGCCACTCTTCCCAACAATGGCATCACTTCGTGGAAAGACCTACAGACTAAGTTCCTGGAAAAGTTCTTCCTTGAGACCAAAACTAGCCAGTTGAGGAAGGAAATTCTTGCTTTTGCCCAATCCCCAACTGAGAATTTTAATCAAGCCTGGGATAGGTTTAAGGAAATGCTCAAACAATTCCCCCACCACAAGATCCCAGACTGGAAGCTTGTACAAAGCTTCTACAATGGGATTGATGAGAAAAATAGAGATATGGTTGATGCCTCTTGTGGTGGAGCCTACATGCACAAGACTGCTGATGAGTCATGGGAATTATTTGAAGTAATCAGTGAAAATACTTTTCAAAAGCTATCCCTGGCAAGAACTAGTCAGCAGTCTGTGTCAAAAGTGGGGCCTACTGCATTGTCAAGAGGAAAAGTTTATGAGGTGTCTAGGAATAATGACCTGCAGCTGCAGATGGCAAACCTCTCAGAGAAGTTTGACAAATTATTGACTGTGATGCAACCCAGAAGGGCTGCTCAAGTGGTTTAGCTTGTGCCTAGGATTTTTCTATTTCTGCATTTTCTTTTTCTCCTGCTGTTTTTCATTTTGTACATTTCTCTCTTATAATAGATCTTCTTCTTTTGTCATTGCTATTTTTCTTTGTCTTGTGTCTGTTTTGCTCCATATTATTTCCTTTTATTTTGTCATTAATAAATCTGCTGCACACCCACCTTTGAATCAGTGGGGACACTGCTCCTCATAGGTTTGGGGGTGTGGCAGGCAGATCCTGCCAATGGAATAGTTAACCTAAGTGCAGCAAAATCATTTGAGTAAGATGGAAATGGGTCATGTTCACTGGAGAATCAGAAAAATAATGAAATTTAAAATTTTTTCCAGACTTTAGGCATTACAAACTTTTAAAATTTCACATTTCCATGATGAGATCACCAAGGAAACTCACTTGTATCAGCACTTAGTGAATCATTAGAGAGAGAAAAAGGTAAGGATATACTTAAGAATTCAAAGGAAGACCATAACCAGTGAGATTTAGGCCTATACAAAAAAAAATTCTTTGAGGAGTGACTAAGGTAAAATTCTTCTAGCTCTAAGGACTGGCTGAGTCACTGTGCTCACTAGAAGTTAGGCAACTCCAAATTGAAACAACTTACAGTACTCATGATACTTAGGAAAGGATCAAGGCCTTCTTTTAGACAGTTTGAGCCTAAACAGACAAACCTTAAGCAACTGCCCTTGTCCATACCCCATTTGAGCCTTAAATCCTAAATTTCTTCAAAAATACACCTGAGTACTTGTACCTGAACCTATGAACCTGATTCAGCCTACCCTCACTCTGAGAATTCAGAAGGTAAAGGAAAAAGAGTTAAAGATGGACTAGCTATGGTCAACACTAGGTGAATGGAGAAAAAGTATCTCAAAATTCTAGCAGTATGGTAACTGAGAAAATTGTGGCATTTCAGAAAAACAAAATAAAAAGAAGAAAAATGCATCAAAAAGAAACAAAAATAATAATGAAGAGGAGTAAGAGAGGAGTCAAGAGGAAACTTTCGTTGGGAAAATCGAAATCAAGAAGAGAAACTGATCACTTCAAATCTAAAAACCTCAAAGAAGATGAAAGGAACTGAATTAAAGAAGGTGAAGTCATGAATCACCTCCTTCACCTACTGATTTCTCAATTTTGAACCCCTTTTTAACCCCACTCCATAAGCCACATTACAGCCCAGTTAAAGCCCTTGTGATCCAAAGTTGAGTGAGCTGTCATGTGGAGATAGAGAGTTGTTCAATCTATGGTGAGGATCTGTCAATGATGCCAGAACTTCAGAGCTATGCCTATGCTCATGCTTATAGACCCATTTGGGGGATGTAACTGCTCTTGAGCTTGAAAGAAAATGAAACCCTCAACAATTCTTTATGAGAGTATGCCTAGTTTTGGATGCGATATTGAATGCATTAAGTATGACCTATAACTAATTTTTGATCGATCATGAGCTCAGCTTGACACACATGTGAATTGTTCTTTAGTGTAGCTTTTGGAAATGTTGTGCTTTCTTGAGAAGCTTACTTTAATTTAAATTTGTGCGACCAATGTGTTTGAATTTCTTATATTTTCTTGATTCAAGGTGAACTAACTTCTGTGTTCTTGTTTGCTCATGATAATAATGCTTTTTGTTAAGCCTCATTGAGAAGTTTGTGGGTGTCTTCACTGAAAACCTCAGGAGACTTCACTCCTCCACTAAAGGGATCACCTAGGGGTTTAAAGGCTAGTACATAATGCTAAATGTATCCGTGCTCCCTGAAAAGTGGCATTTAAATTTCTATAGTTGATTTAGTGTAGCTTTGCTAAAGGGACTAGCAAAGATTAGGTTTGAGGGTGTGTTAAGACACTGAAAAGTACCACTTTTCACCCTTAACAACCTTTGATTAGACCCTTAGCCATCTAATAAAGCTTGTTAAGTATTTTTGAGTAGTAATAAATAGCGCAATAAGGCCATAAATCCTCTGTTAAAGGAGCATGTTTTGGCACGAAGTCCCTCGGAAGAATGAGGCGATGAATCCGGACAATAAGAGCCTGCATGTTGAGAAAGCTCGGAGGATTAGGAAAAATACCAGCCAGCGCAGTCTCATGAATCCCAGACTTCCACAACAAGTTCTCACGCACGGTGTGAAAGACTTGAAGCCACAGTCGCGCAGCTCTTGAAGTTTAGAGAATCGAGACTCCTGCAGCAGTTAAAGACCCCTCTCACCCTCAGCTTGATGCAATAGGCGTCAGGAGAGAAACTTAGCATGTTGACTATCGCGGTTGCCAGGATGCAAATATCAAAGAACTATCGTTCCGAGGTCGCGCCTGAGTTCCATTACAGAAGTGAAGTGGGCGTCTCGCAGTTCATGACTCGTTGGAAGAAGTAAGCCTCATGAGACAGTGAAGAAGGAAAGCTGGAATGCTCACATGATTCTCGCGCTATTCACAAGTAGCAATCCAAGCTGAAAGCCCAACCAGCGAAACTATCTACCTCGCTCAAAGCATCAAGAATTTGCAACACGTCTCGAAGTTTTAATGCTAAACTCAATCCTCGAAGACTAGATTGCTACACCTTGACAAATGCAGGAATCTACAACTGGCCGTTACGAACTCCAACTTCCATCATTACATAGAGGACTTCTAGAGATTTCAAGAGATTGGGCACACTTCCCATGCTCAAATCTCCCATTGCATGCCCAGGCATCAGGGATCATTATTAGGCCGCGTGGCATCGCTAAAATTAGGGTTTCCTAACCTAATGTGCCGTCACACCTTGCTATATAAACCTAACTTTGATTTAGGTTTAGGATTTAGAGTCTTTTGAGACTTTTAATCTTAAAGACTTTTTATCAGAGATCATGAGATCTTCTTTCTATTTCTCTGTAGTTGTAAGTAGTTTTATTTTTCTTTTCTTCTCTCCATGGCTCAGCACTTGCCATGCCTTTATTCTATTGATTAGATTAATGGGAATTTGTGATTGGGTGTATCTTTTATGGGATTTGTGTTTGTGATTTACTATGCAAAACTGCTTGCCTTGTGATCCGCCATTAACTTTGTGTGTTTCAAAGTAATGGAGGGTGATTCTAGGACCATCAGATCCAAGTGACTGTATGCAGCTATCATGGTCCTTCTGATATAGCCCTGCAGGACCCACTAGATCTGAAATCCCCATGGAGCTTGGTTGGTAGCCTTGTGACCATGGTGGTGGTAGCAATATTAACTTGTTTTGTCTTGGGCTCAGTGGGAGGATAGCCTCACAGGATGATCTGTGACCATTTTAAGTAGACGGTTATAGCCTTGGGTGAATCCAATCCTTGATCAAAATGGATCCTTCTTCTCGAGCTTTGAGCATTACTTTAGTAGGAGATTGTGTAGAAAGCAGACTCCCCTATATTTGTATAGACCCGCCATGGATGTTTGATACGATGGTTATGGAGATTGTAGGCTTGTGGTGGACCATTGTAGTCCCAATCAAGCAATGGACAGCTAGATCTAGGTGGTACTCAATCTCTTCGGTTTGGTATGCAGGCTATCATGGTCCTATCTGACCTTAGCCTCACATAGAGCTTTGGGTTGAGGTTCCTATGGATTCCCAGAGCTTGTAGCTTTGGATGAAGTAGTGCCTACAATGATTAATTTGTTTTGACCCATCTCTGGACTATGGTTCCCCTATGGGATAGTCAGCGACCATTTAAGTGGACATGGTTATAACCTTAAGGGATTGGATCATGTACAGGATGAGTTGGATTCTTCCTCCTCTTTGGTGATAATGTAAGCCATTGGGCAGTTTCCATAACATAGACTGGATCGGTCATAAATTCCTTTGATCTAGACTCGATAAACTACTTCTCACCCTTTTATATTTATTTTCCACAATCATCCATCTTCTCAACCCTTTACAGTAGTTAACTCATTAGGCTATCTTAGATGCTTAGAATAAGTGACCTTAAACTCCCTCCTTTTAGAATTTGGATCTATAGTCTGGAGAGGGACTACTAGAGATGGCTCCTTTGGAGCTGTAGATCACCTTTCCCTATGGGACAAATTCTTCTACTTATCAAAACTTGCTACATATGGACCACTGTGTCTTGCGAGGTCTAGTTTCTTAGATTTCCATCCCTATTTTACTCTTTCTTTGATTTTAAATTGTTTTACCACCAACACATAAAACAAGCATACCGGATAGCCACAGCACTTGTGATCATTTTCCAAATATGCTGCCTCCCACTTTCGGCAATAGAGCGTATCACTTAGCTCTCATTTTAGGAACCTCTTCACAGTGTTTGAGTTGAAACTTTTGAATCTCTATATTACTAGCCTCTCCACCTATGCCGAGATGCCTCTGAATTTCCCGATCCATAGAGAGGGCAAATTTCCACTCTTCTTTATCCACTACACCTTATCCTTGCCCGAAAAAGGCCGAGACAATCTTTGTACATTACTCCTTATCTCACCCCACTGTGCCCAATGAGTGCATATCTCTACATCACCGAAATGTTTGAGAGTATGCTGGTGATGAAAGCATCAAAGATTAAATGATTATGAGAGGATTGCTACATCAATTGGAACACGAATTAATCTGGCCCCTTCAATTTGGGTGAATACGAAATCCTGACATTCTTCTATAATGCAAAACTTGGAAATGGACATCATGAAAGTTAGCTTGAAATATGAGATCAGAAAAGAGTGTATCTTGAAATCCGAAGAAAAAGTTAGCCAAGTTTGCAAGATCCTTCAAAAATGTGGTGGCACTGAAGAAGGAAAATTGCACCGATTTAAATTGACTTTGATAGCAATTTTTGCCCTCCTTTGTGCAAAAGTCACGCCTTAAACTAGCTCATTGAAACACTTTCACCATGGCAATTTCAGAACATTACCACTAATGTGGAGTGAATCCCTTGAAAGGCACCTGGTCATAATATCAACATCTAACAAGTGCACTTCATCACCACTTCTTGCACAATTCGATTTAACTTTCTGTGTATCAATGGCCTTTGGGGTTTGAAACCCCGATGACACATCTACCCCTGCCTTCAGGTGGAGCCTCCTGAGTGCCAATAGTCAATATTTGCTTCCATGACCTTGTAAAAACTTTCAACATTCTCTTCCTCATTTCCTCCTTCGATGAGGGAGGAAGAAAGATGGCATGGACCTACTACATTTTCTAAAAGAAGTATATTTGGCGCCCTTAAAGGAAACAAGTTGTCAACATTTTATTAAAAATTTACACTAGCTCCTAGATCTAATAAGGCCTTTTCAATGGTATGATCCCCAATGATGCAGAGGATAGTGGGGACTCCAGGGTCTTGGAGTTTGGTTGGGGTGGCAATAGTCAATATCTGTTTCACTTTTTCTGCTAAGAAGACTTTCTTAGACAAATGTATCCTTGATTGTCTATTGTGGGTGTACAGGTCTTTTAAAAATTCGGCATAGACTGGAACCTGCTTGATTGCATCAAGGAGAGGCAGGTTAATCTTCACTTGCTTAAAAGTTTTCATCATTTCCTCTATTTTGGCATGCCCTTTATCAAAAAGGGAAGGTGCTTGAATTGCCTTAGGAAATGGAAAATGTGGGGCTGCTCCCTCATTTGCAGCTTTTGCCAACTCATCATCTCTTTTTTTTGTTTTATTTTTTTCTTGAGGATCATCACTATCCTTTTTATTCATCATGGGTTGCTCCTGTTGCACTTTCTCTTTAACCACCTCTTTCTCTTTTTTTGAATTTCTCAAAGGCCCACAGCCTACTTGATTATCTACCAACCTTCCACTTCTCAATGTGGCGACAGATTTGGCTTCCTCATGGGAAGAGAAACTTCACCTACCACATATTATCTCCTTGGGTTATCCATGGGCTGGCTAGGCAGCCTCCCTTCCTCTCTCTTGGTTAAAGTATTAGATAGCTGACCAAGATGGTCTTCTATCTTCTTAATGCTTTGGCTATGAGAATGCACAGTTTGAGACAACGGTCCTAAGTTCTGTAATGAAGCCAGAACCTATTCCTCAAAAGAAAGGGATCAGCAGCTGGCGGGGGTGCAGATTGTTGCACAGGCTGAGCCATAGGCTGTTGGTATTGAGGCCTTGGGAAGTAATTCTGGTGGTATGGCTGAGCATTCTTGTAAAGCATGGGCTGTTGTGACTGCTGTTGCTGGTTTTAAAAACCATCTTGTCTCCACCTCAAGTTGGGGTAGTTTCTCCATTGGTAACCAGCAGCAGGTTGTTGCCCATAAGACTGGGTGGCAGCCACATGCTCCATCACAAAGTCTGGAAATTGGACAGCTGAGGGGCATTCCTCAAGGGAGTGAGTGGGAGACTGGCATATAGCACATGCCTCCTCCACTTTAGCAGCCATGGGTGACTGCATTGCTCCCATGAGCTTGTCAAATTTCTGGCACTTACCTCATACAATTTTCCTCCACTTTTCTCTCCAAATCATTGTGTCCACTTACCTCATACAATTTTCTTCTTATTGTATTTTCTTTCACCAGTCTAGGAGTGTCCCAATTCCTGGACAATGTCTCTCTCTGCATGGAGTTCTCACTGATAATATCAAACAACTCCCAAGCCTCCTCAGCAGTTTTGTGGAAGTAGGTACCACCACAAGAGGCATCGACCATATCCCTACTTTTAGGATCAATCCCTTGATAGAAACTTTGGATAAGTTGCCATTCATGGATTTGATGATGGGGACATTTCTTCAGGAGTTCTTTGAATCTTTCTCAAGCTTGGTGAAAATCCTCAGTTGGGTCATGAGAAAATGAGATAATGCCCTTCCTCAACTGGCTTGTCTTGGACATGGGAAAAAATTTGGCCAAAAACTGACATTGAAGGTCACTCCAGGACTGAATATTGTTGGTTGGGAGCATTGACAACCAAGTCCTGGCCCTATCCTTTAGTGAAAAATGAAAGAGTCTCATCCTGGTTGCTTCCTCCCCCAAACCTGTGATATTGAATGTAGTGCACAGTCCTAAAAATTCATCAATGTGCTTATATGGGTCTTCTTTGGTCAGGCCATGGAATGAGGGTAGCATTTGGATTATGGATGACTTGATCTCATAGTTCCCTTGAGCAGTAGGGAATTGAATGCAGAAGGGAGAGTTGTAAACCCCTAGTGCATTGAATTCCTTCAAGGTTCTAGGTTGCTGTTGCTCACCCATTTCAGCAAATCAGGTGCAGCAGATGTGGGTGAAATTTGTTTAGTCCTAAGGATTCTTTCAACCTCTGGATTTAATGGAACAATCTGAGGATTGAGAGTTCTCCTTCTAAACATACACCACTCACAATCTTAATGCACACACAATGCACAGCCAATTTAACACAACAATCAGGAATCAACACAATACAAATCCACAGATCAAAAAAATAAAAGGAGTAGAGGAATGCAAACTTTAGCACAGCCTCTAGCACAATATTCCTCTGTAAAAAAGGAAGAGAAAAGTACACTAAGAAAGAGAAAAAAGAGAAAATATAAGAAACCAATATATACAGTGACTACTGAGAAGACAAAACAACTACAAAAACTCCTAAAACAACAACTACATAAAACAATAGTTATACCTAACTACAAACAATAGTTAAACTAAAAACAGCAAGTATACAAAACTCCTAGAACAGTAAATTCCTAAACAGAAATTCCTAACACTGGTCTGAGTATGAATCTAAATTAATGGCAAAAATATTGGATGACTAGTGTGTGTTGCTAGAGGGTGAAGGTTTAGCACAGAGAATGAGTGAGAGAATGACTTCACAAAGGCTTTAGAAATTCAGAGCCCAAGCCTCAACAGGCTGGTTCTTCAGAACAAGCAGCTCGAGAAGATCTTGAGTAAATGAATATAAGCACACCATCCTATCGAGGCTGTTATAGCCTTCAGCACATCTATCTCGAGAGGATGCCTTGAATTGCATGATCCTCTCGAGAAATTGTGAAAGCACTGACAAAAATGTCTCGAGAGGATGCCTGAAGCACAGGAACCTCTTGAGGATGCCTGTTCATGTTCCAAATGAACTCGAGAGGATGCCTGAAGGCATCTGATCCTCTCGAGAATGCAAAATATGTTCAATTAACTCATGATCTGTCACACTCTCATACAATACAACACACTGATCCTAATGCTAAACTTATCTATTCAACGCACAACAGTACATCAGCAATTATGGCATAAATTTTAATCAAGATTCATCCACAGCAGACCATAGCAAACACAGTAATTACATAAAATTAAAACATTCTAACAGATATGTTACATATGATACACAGGTTGAGATCAAATAGTAGTGGAAGGTTCTTGAAAGTAAATGGTCTCAGGGTCTCCACAGCCTTTTCAACATATCATTTGAGCCCCTGACCATTAACCTCATGACCCTTCCCAAAATTAAGGTCCATGATCTCAGCAGTTCCATATGGGGATTCAGGAATGACAGTAAATTGGTCATCCCATATTCGGATCTCAGCTGAATTGGAAAGAACTACAATTTAAAAATGAAAAGCCATACCTTTGCATTTGCATCAAACCTGAGATCCTCCAGCTCAGCAGTTTGCAGTTGCTTAAGATATGCAGGGAGCTACTCCAGCTCCATAGCAGGTGGGCAATTAATAAAAGGCTGAGGGAGGGGTAGCAGGGTATGTTTCCAATTGGACCGTTGCACTAGCCCCTGTGAGAAGTCCAAGATGTTTACTTTTTCAGCACATAAGTGGGGGCCTCCTTAGTCCAAAAATTTTCAATTTCATCAGGGACCTTAGCCCAAATTCAGCAGTTTGGGCAAGGTGTCTTCCACCATCTCATCACGGATAGCAACTGCTCCTCATTTCCTCCATCATAGCATTCCCCTTGGAAAAAGGATAAGACTCTTTAAAAGCTTGAGGAAATAGCAGATGAGGTACTGCTTGTAACAGCTGCCAAATTTTTAGTCTGACAATATCGGGTACAGACTCGAGTAGGGTCAGGCTTGTGCCAAAAACATGACACAAAGAACTGATTTGGAATGTTAAGGATAATTGTTCAATAGTGGAGCTTAGTGGCCCCGTATTAATTATTAAGTGAAATAATGATTGATCATAGATTTGGTAGGACTTAAAATATTCGGAGCCCTCCTAAGAATAAAAATTTGCGTAACACAATTTTAAATAATGCATAGGACTTCTAGGCACTGAAGGGTGTCAATCCTTTGACCTAAAATCCAAGCGTGCATGAAAAAAAAAATACCAACCAAGGCCTGATGGCCTTGCCTCGGCCACCTGAGGCAAGCACGTGTTGTTGCCTCGATAACGTGAGGCAAGCACCTTGCCTCGGCAACATGAGGCAAGCAATTTGGTTGCCTCGGCAATTTGAGGCAACTAATGTATTTTAATAATACACTTAAGTTTTTTTTTTTAAAAATTATATATATATATTAAGACCTACATTATAAATGCTATTGGTGTACTTGGGTTACACCAAAATTAAACCAAAATTGACTTATACACTAGAAAAGTGTATGAACTTTGTAATGGGATTAAACTTGTTTTTTTGGCTTATTTGCTTAGGCATTGAAGTTGTATATCAGGCTTATACAACAATTCTGCCTACCTTGTCGTTTAGGTGGATACATAGCAAATGCAAATACGGGCTTTGTATACCAACCCAGCCTCATTGCTGATAAGCTCCTTGAGGCTTCACTTGACGACACGACCTTGTGAGTCATCGAGTGCTTTCATGCACGCAAGGTGCAGCTTACCATCTATAAAAACAAAACAACAACTGCAGCTTCGCCTTTCTCAAGTAAACTCTGCATAAGTTGGGAACTGACAGAGAAAAGAAACGAGTCCAATGGACACTCACCTCTAGTAGACCCTTGTACCTCATTGTAGAACCGTAAAGCTGAACCGACGATAGGATCACGTGAGTTCAATTCTTTGTTGTCAAGCTCGGTGAACGACTTTGGCATCGTTGTCATCACGAGGCGATAAAAAGGTAAACAAAGCAGCATGCATTAACTCCGCAATTTGTGGTGTGGTGTCGATGTACTTAAGATCACATCGGCACATCACAGGACATTCACTCGTGCACACTCCGGATTTTTTTTCCTAACGGACTGAATATACATAGCATATTTACTATATAATATATATATATATATATATCTCATATATAGATATATATGAGTAAAGACACTGAAGTAGAGGCACAGAAGAAGAACACCACGGCAAGCAAGGCTTGCCACGGCAACCTTTCATGCTTGCCGCGGCAAGGTGCAAGTTGAAGGGCTTGCCTCGGGAAGCACTGTCCTTGCCGCGACAATAGTATGCTCAAACCAATGGTCGGTATTTTAATCATAATGTTTGACCCCAAACTCTGATTAGCACGATTTTTGATGCGCTGGAAAGGGGACAACGAGCCCTACAACGTTCATGAAGTAACCAAGTTCTGAATCTGACATTTAAAGGGTCAAAAATTAGTGACAAATTGTAGCAAGATATTCAGCCTGGCTGCTTGCTGAGGCAACCCCTATGGCTTGCCGAGGCAAGCCTATGTTGGCTGTTACACCTGCCTCAAGGGCCCTTTGGTTTATTTTTGAGGTGTGTGAGTTGACTCTATGGCTCGCTACCTTTGTAGAGCATGTAGGTCGGGTCTAAGATGACCCCGTATTTATTTGATATACTAAAACCAGGCATCTTAAACCATAGGTGCAACTTGGTGCACATGAAAAATTCCTAAACAGTGAAGGTGTTCTTAGATGCATGAGCGCACATCCAATCTAACTCACGTAAGCGTCTGCAACAAGGTAGGGAGTTTACCTCGCTGACTTATATTTTATTTTTTCATTTCTCCTCTAAGTAGCATGTTAAATTACTAATAGTTGTATAGCATAGTAAGTGTTAAAAGTAAAAGTCTATATATAACTAATCATGATCATGTTAGTTTGATGCCTCCATATATTCATAATCATTTCTGTTCGATACATGATCAATAAGGATTAAGTCATATACCTGGTTGATCTGAGTATAACTAATAGGTAAAAGATGAATATGATTGCATAGTATATGGATATGGATGCCAAATCAGAATTGATGTATATGCTTAGGATCATGATAACATTAGTGCATTGGATACCTACATAGGTGCATGTCGGGTTAAATGATGATGATTGACATATATAGTCTGCGTGGCGCTGTACGACAAGAGTTAGTTTTTATATAAATCATGATGCTCAGTTTATTTGTGATCTAAGCCTATGGTTGGCTGCTGCAACTACCTTGATGGTAGTTGCTCTGTCTATGATGTGTGTGCGTTGACTGATCGCGATTAACATGAATGACGGGTCTAAGGAGACCCAGTACCCTTATTTTGATACTAAATTCCTGCATGCATATATAAGTGCAACGTGGTGCACTTAATCATTTATGCAATGGTCTTGAATACATGAAGGCACGTATAAGCAGATTGTCGTAAGCATGTATGCAAGTAGGGAGTGTCCATTGTTCATTTATATTTTATTTTCAAATTCATCTCTGATTAGCACGTTAGTCTATATATATGACTAATGTTAGTTTTGATGGATGATCCCATATGTTTATTTGAGTTCCAGTTCAATGAATGGTTAGGCATAAAAAAGATAAATTCAATTGGATGTATAGTAGTGCATGATGACGAGAAGATCAGTTTAGGCATTTACTTTTGTATCATTATTCATGATGCTTGATCTATAGTATACTGATGATACGATACTTAGGATTTTTATTTAACTATGCTCGTGTTAGCTCAGTTCGATATATGACTATAAATGATGACACTAATTTTCAGCTTACGTCTAAATATGCAAGTTTCCATTATACTAGTCTGTTTGATATGTGCTATCTGTTCATAATGCTCTTGCATACATGTTAGCATGCATTGTTCATGTACTGTTATCCTTGATGTCATGTACACATTTTTATTCTCGTCTTAAAACAAGTGATCCCGCTAACTCTGGAGCTTGATATCTCATCCAAGTGATCCCACTAACTCAGGAGCTTGATATATCGTCCAAGTGATCCCGCTAACTCGAGAGCTTGATTTTCTCGGTCCAAGTGATCCCGCTAACTTGGGACCTTGATTTTCTTGTTTCTTGTATATGTCTTGTTTTAGTATGATTTCTGTAATTGTCCAACATGATTCCTGTTAGTATGATTCCTCGTATTTGTGCAGCACGAATCTATCAGCATGATATAATAATTGCATGTGCTATTGCTTGTTATACTATATGTTGCTAGAATAGAGATAAGAGGATATATAATGTGCTTAATTTTATTATACATCTAGAAGTGAATTTGATAATCTAACATATAACTTAGCACTTTAAATTTCCCTATTGAGCTTCGATGATAGCTCATCCTACGACTTCATGTCTTAGCTGTAGATATTGACCGTGACCCTGAGCACGAAGTTGATCCTACCTACCAGTCTGAGGAGGAGGACGAGGAGGAAGGTTCTACTGAGGACTTCCTTCCTTGAGAGGTTTGAGAGAGAGAGAGAGATTTGTTTTTAAACATGTATAAACAACAGTGTGATTTAAGATAGTTTACTACTTTATATATAGGTTTCTGTTTATATTCCTGTTCAGTTTGCTACTTAGATAAATGAATGAATATCAGTTGTTGTCATATTTCTACATATCAGAGTTAATTTAATTCACTTCCGCATATGTAGCACTTTGTATACGATGCCCTTGTATGACAGGATCATGTTAGGTGATCCGACGGTGCAACCTTTCCCATTTACGAGAAGGAGAAAAGTCGGGCTGTCACACTGTTGGTCCTCATCTGCTGTCTTAATATTTCTTTTCTTTTTATTTATTTATTTTTATTATTATTATTATTATTTTGATTTTTATATTTATTATTATTTTTTTTTATCAGTTGGGGCTCAAGAGCAGCCCTTTTATTCAGCGCCTGCTGATCAATGGCAAGCACTCAGTCCTATCTTTATGCACACCTTTTGGTCTAAAAAATATCTTGGCTTTCCACCACCCTACCATTCCTCAAGGCATTGATGGCCATAGCTTCCTTATTGGTTGAAGAAGCTACACCAATCATGTATTGCCCCTTGGGGTTGGTCACTGTTTGGCTTGGGAGCCAGCCCTCTTCCCTTCTTGTCATAGCATTGGAGATTTGACCTAGCTGGTCTTCTATTTTCTTGATGCTCTAACTGTAAAAACTCACAGTCTGTGGCAAGGAGCTGAGGTTTTGCAATGAAGACAAGACCTGCTCCTCAAAGGAGGGGGCTCTTGTTTGTAGGGGTGGTAAAAATAATTGACTTGGCTGGGGGGACTGATGTGGGAATTGTTGTCTTGGGGTATAACCTTGAGGATACTGCTGGGAGGGTCTGTAGGGTAATGCCTGCACTTGCTGGGGTTGTGGTAAATTATCTTGTCTCCACCTCAAGTTTGGGTGGTTCCTCCAAGGATACCCAGTAGTCTACTGTCTAAATGATTGGGCAGGAATGGCATGCTCCATAATTAACTCTGGACACTAACCAGCAGAAAGACAGTCTAACAAGGAGTGTGTGGGTGAGTGGCATATCAGACATGCCTCTCCAACCTGTGCAGCCATGTGGGGCTGCAACACACTCAACACTTTATCAAACTTTTTAGACAAACTATCCACTTTCCTCTCTTGGTCATTGTACATATTTAATTCATATAATTTTTCCTTGGAAGTGGGTTCTTTTGCACCTCTAGTAGCTGGCCCAATGTCATTTCTTGACAAAGACTTCTGCTGCATAGAGTTTTCACTTATCACATCAAACAAATCTCAGGCTTCCTCATCAGTTTTGCTGAGATATGTGCCACCACATGATGCATCCACCATGAATCTACTTTTAAAATCAATCCCCTGGTAAAAGCTTTACACAAGCTGTCATTTGGGGATTTGGTGGTGTGGGCAGTGCTTCAGCAATTCTTTAAATCTATCCAAAGTCATGGAAGTATTCAGTTGGGAACTGAGCAAAAGAGACTATGCTCTTCCTCAACCAACTGGTTTTACTAATTGAAAAAAATTTAGCCAAGAATTGACATTGCAAGGCATTCCAAGATGTATTGTTGTTTGCTGGGAGCATGTTAAGCCAAGTTCTAGCCTTATCCTTTAATGAAAAAGGAAAAAGCCTCATTTTAGTGGCTTCATCTCCCAGACCAGCAATTTTAAATGTGTTGCATAGGACAAGAAACTCATCAATGTGCTTGTAAGGGTCCTCTTTACTTAACCCATGAAATGATGGTAACATGTGGATGGTCTGAGGTTTAATTTCATAACTACCTTCAGTAGTAGGGAACTGAATGCAAAAAGGGGATAGATATGCCCCTGGTGCATAGTAGTCCCTCAGGGGTCTAGGTTGCTCTCCCATCTCAAATGACTGTATAAGTTCAACAAGGTTATGTGTTGTTTGCTTAGGTCTAAGGACTCTCTCTATTTCAGGATTCAAAGGTTCTAACTCAGGATTGAGTAACCTTCTACCCAGCATACAACACACATCAAGTAAAAGCTAACTTACAGCAGAAAAAAAAAATACTAAATACTACTACTGAAATTTAAAGAATATAGAAATGAAACTACAATAGGGGAGAAAGAGAGATGCAAACTAAGGCAAAAGTTGCTCCAGCTGTAGGTATTGTCTCCCCTAATTGCTACTGCTCCAAATCTGTAAAAATCTAAAAACTACAACAGAAATTTATTCAAGCACAAAACAGACAATAACAGGTCTAAAATAGAAAATAAAGAAAAGCAAACACACAGCAAGGTAAAGAGAGGGTATTTTTGGAGTATCACAAACTAAACTAAAAACAAAAATAAAAACAGAACTAAAAGAAAGGGGGTAAAGAAGAATGAAGGTGGTTTGAGAAAATAAATCAAAACTATGGAGTAGGCAGCTATGGGCTAATCTTCATTGCAAAATAGATCAAGAGCTGGATCTACAACTATCCTTCACTTGGCTACAAGCACAAGTGCAAGATAGAAGAATCCAATCTAACCCAGAGATATGAACTGATCTTAGGGCTATATTCTGTCCACTTAAATGGTCACAGAATATCCCAGGAACTTCATCCAATCAAGGGGTTAAAGTTAAAACAGGAAAACGATTGCAAACACTATGTTTATAAGGCTACAAGCTCATGCATCCATATGAGCATTCAGTACATGAAGATCTAGTGGAAACCACAAGAACTCACAGATTGAATGGGTCATTAAAATCAGCTGGTCATTGCTACAAAGTGGCTTGCAATGACCTTGCTCTCAAGTCTGCAATCTTTGTAAGACCCCAGATCTATTCACTAAAAATAGTATTATAAAACAAAGGAGGAGTTGGTTCTGCAGCAGTCCCTCACTTGGCTACAAGCACAACTGCAGGGAAAAAGAATCCAGCTCAGCCCTATGATATGGACTAATCCTAGGGTTATATTCTGTCCACTTAAATAGTCATAGAATACCCCATAGATGTGATCCAATCAAGGAGTTAAACTAGAACAGAAAAAATATTGCAGCCAGTATGTTTACAAGGCTACAAGCACATGCATCCATAGGTGCATAAAACCCATACAGATCTAAATGATAAACATAAGAAAAATACATATTAAATGGAGTATTAAAAACTATTGTTTATTGTTACAAAGGACTTACAATGACTCTGCTCTCAAGACTGCAGTCTATGCAAGATTCCAAGATTGCTCACAATGTTATTACAAAACTAATTACAGATCTTATTTAAACCTAACTGCTACACAGATTTAACCCAACATTGATGTTGAGCTAAGGAAAGAAAACACAACTGAAGAAAACCCTATCCCTAAAAATATAAACCCTAAAAGTGAGCTCAGGCTAATCTTGACTGATTTCACAAAATAGATTATAGCTATATATACAATCCATAAAGTTCTTTTTTGCATTGGCCAATCAGAAAGAGGGAAAAATCTGAACTTTGGGAGCTGCTGTCGTGGCTCATTCTCAGCCTAGTGTTGCCTTGGGATGTGGGGAACAGCCCAGCATATTGGGACATGTACCCCAGGTGCTAAGAAAGTCCTAAAATACCCCTGAAGTTCGAATACAGAAGCTGAAACCCGAGCCTCGAGTGGTTGGAGCTTCAGAATGTGAATCTTCAGAGATGCTCAAGTGGCTGGGGTGTTATCTGAAGCTTGTCTATGGAGTTCTCGAGTGGATAAAGTCAGCCACTCGACAGGTTTAATTTCTTCAGAAGGTAGCTCGTGAGGTTCAGTGGCTTCAGGCATACAACTCGACAGGATTAAGGCTTTAGCCTAAATAGCTCAACAGGTTTATTAGAACTGCTCGAGTGGATTGTTTTAAAGCTTCAAGACTGCTCGAGTGGTTCAAGTAATGCTGAAGACACCTCGGCAGGTCATAGTGCTTCAGCAATGCAGCTCGTGAGGATGTAGTTCTACTCGATTGGATGGCTTCAGCTAGTTGACAGGTTTATGCTGCTCCACTCTAAGGGTCGACAGGTTACTCTTGAAGGACAGGAACCACTTGACAACTGCTTGAGCTTGGAGTGCTGAAGCTGCTAGTCTGCTCGAGAGGCTCTTCCTAAAGTTCTAATGTGCTCGAGATGCATGTAATTGAAGTGTTGTAGTTGGTGTTCCACTCGAGCTGCTCGAGTGGTTGATTGTAAAGGCATAGAGCTACTCGACAGGTGCTCGAGCTTGCTTTGTTGAAGGTGTAATATGTGCATAACTACTCAAGATGTTGAAGTGCTACAACTGGTTGCTTCTCAGCTGTTCTATATAGTCTACTGCAGCACCACTCCACTAAGCTTAGGCTCCACTTCTCTCTCTTTGATGGACTTCTAGTGCCCTAAGGTGTGCTAAACAACCCCTATGGTGTGAACCACCATGGTGCATTTACTGTAATTCCCACCCACTCCACTGTTTGTCTCTAAACTTTTTCTTCTTGCCTCTCATTATATGGATTGTTGCACTAAGCTGCAGTTTATTTCTAACTACAAAAACACACTTTAAAATGTATTATTAACTAGATCAAAGGTCTATTAAAGGCTAGGTTAGGAGGTGGAAAGTGGCATAAATCAATGATTAACACTCACCGGAAATCGAGGTTGCTCAATCTTCTTCTCCTTCTTCAAATCTCATATCGGTGGGTTTTGGTTTTTCAAAAATTAGGATTCTATGATTTCAATGTTTGATCATGTTATTTATTTATTTTTATTTTTTATTTATTTTTCAATGGCAGAGTTGGGTTTTCGCATGGCTTGATAGCGGTAGACAAAGATATCTAATGTATTCGATCGTCTACTTAGTTCCTTACTTGAGGATTGAGCTTCTTAATCACTTTTAAGTTTGGATTTTTTTAAATCTTTTTAGTTTTTGTGCTTTTATATTGTGAGAAACCCCAAGACTAGGTAAGGAACCCTAAGATTCATTATTATTGTTGGGAGAAATGATAGTTCATAGGTTACGATAATTCATAGCTATTTTACTGTTGTTATTGAAGTTATGGAAGAGATAGAAGATTTGAGGTCCCTTTGTTCGTAATTATGCAGAGAAAGTTCTTGGCTACATTAGGGACTATTATGAACACCATTCTTTTCTTTATTCTAGTTATGAAATGAATTGCTAGCAATGTAACTGTTGAAGTTGCTAATGGCTAGACTAATATCTATGAATCTCAGTGTCACACTATGCGACTCTTGTAAGTTTTTTATAACTTCTCTACTCCTGCAAGCGGCTGTTTTGCATGATTTCTAGCAAGATTGCGTGATCTCCCACTATTGTAGTAGGTCACTAGTTTTGATTTGTAAAATGGTTGGTCTCACACCCATATTTATTTCATGGAGCAAGGATCAAAGCCTGTAGAGATGCTTTTCATGACTTTGGTAGGAAGGTTTTACTTATGTAAGATCCCTCCCCTTGTTGGCCACTCATAGGGATGTGTCCCTACTGACTGGTACATGTGATTTCTTGTTATTGCACATACCCAAGGACTAAGTCGGGTGCTCTAAGAGGTTATCAAAAACAGAAAAAATGTATGTCTGAGGGGGAGTATAGTTACAAGATTACACATTAACTTTGCAAATGACATGTAAGGAGGAATACCACCCATATCACTCTACACTTATCTTGTCCCAAATCCATTCTTTCTCACTCAGATAGTGTGATAGTCTGAATTTCCATACCCCGAAATTCAGGCAATCAGATCGCCGATAATAATGATCCCCGAAATGGAACACTTGGCACATCCACACACACAGCAGAATTCAAAGCAGACATATATATATATATAGCAAAATAAATCTCCATTTCTATGTACACATGAATAGAGACAAAATAATGGTTCTGTTCTTATTTAGTTCATAAGTATGACAGAACCAAAATGAACCACCGGGGATAGCCAGCCATCACCTAAATAGTGGTTCACAAAACATCTAAATATTACATGAATCCAAATCTAAAATTTTTGAACAAAAGATTGGCTGGACATACCAAGCCCTAGTCACAAAATTCTAAAATAATCATATGTCCCCAAACGGAAGTACTCGTCGGTTGGAAGATCTGAATCCTCTTCTGGATGTAACCAAGGTCTTCCTCACGCCCTGAATCCTTAATTTTTGTATCTACACCTATGCCTGTGATGTATAGTCGAGAGGTGAGCTAACAGTCTAATCTCAATAAGGGGAATATCAACAACATTCATATCATATTTCAAAGCATAAATGTCATGACTGATTTCGGAAATAAATTTCACATAAAACTAAATTTTCAAGATGCTTGAATCAAACATAAATAAAATTTAATCACAAGTTCGAAATTTGTTTCTTTATTTCTAATCTCTTAATCGTTTTTGGATTTTACATGCCTTTTCATATCGAATCATGACTTAAAATAATAACTTAAATAATCTCTCAAACAAAATATAGCATTAAGGGTCACACATATACCGATGAGAATCCCCGAACCATCGTCGTTCAATGAACCATTTTCAGAGTGTGCAAGCCCCTACGTTATGAGGGCACTTGTGCGGCTAAAGTTTACCGTTGGCCGGTGTAAATGTATGAATATCCACCGTACCGATCCACGATAGGGATTCATTCTACATGAACCTTAAATTATTATGCAAATTCTAACATATAGTTTAACACTGTGTAATGTACTTATTTCATAGTTAGTTTCGAGAGTTAGAATTTAAGGCTCAAACACGAAGTTCATATTCGAAGTCACACACACATATGCAAATCACGTTCACGTTTCAATGCATATTGAACTTATCACAATTGTCTTATGACATCACACTATCTATATAAATCGCATCAAATATAATGTTATTGAATTTCTCCTACCTCACAGCTCACGAAACCACGCAAATCACACAAAACGAAGCAAATATCCCCATGCACACATCCAATTTATAACCTACCTTTCAATGCATCCAAAGGGCATGAATCAATGCCTAGAGAAATATACTCATCGAAGTTTCATAGAATTTTCTCAAAAATATCTAAAATAGCCAAAACTGGCTCAGTCACACGTGCGAGTTCCAAAGTCGCGCGAGCTACTTCAAGTGACACACCCCAGTCACGCAGGTTCGCACGGGCGACTGTGCTCTTTTAGTTCTTATCAAATCAGCCTGAGATAGTCGTGTGCGCGAGTTCAAAAGTTGAGTGAGCGACTTCTCCTGGCACACTCTCAGTCACGCGAGTGATTATTCTCACTCCATTTCTTACCTATTCTGAGGCATATCTACTTGAGCAACTCCCTTGTTGCACGTGCGAGTTCCAAGGTTGCGAGCTTGACTTTCAAGATTTTAGCAATTCTTCTCGAATTTTGATTCTCTCTTTTTCTTTTTCTCCTTTTTAAACCCACATTAAATGCTTAACTTTTAGAGCAATAAATGCTCGATCTAAGCTATAAATAAACTATAATTAAACCACGAGATCTCACCTTATTAACTCACGGAATTTGAGCGTTCAATAAGTGTAGTTTCGAAACTATCGGCGCTCTCGCCACCCTCGATCAATGGGTTTGAAACCCAACTTCTTACGATCGTATTGCGACGTATGCGAAGGTTAATTATTTTCTAGCGCACACATCCAAAGCTAACTTCTCGTACGACAATGACGAGACTCTCTATGAAAGGGTTTCAAATCAAGAGGGTTTCATATAATAGTTCTCATGCTCTTCACAAATCAAACTCAATCAATTGGTATCTCTTGTCTTGGTGATTAAAGTGACGGAATAATTTGCACGGAAATCGTCGATGATTCCAGTTTCAAGGTACATGAGGAGAACTCTCTCTCACTTCTTCCTCTCTATTTCCAAACAAAGGCAAGGAGAAATGGCATACAACTTCTCTTATACCCTTGGTTTGCTTCCATGCGAAGCACACACATACATATGGGTGTTTCAACAAATGGTTTGATTCACTTGCGAGCCCTATACACGTAAGTCAAGTGTTATATCTCTTGTCTAACAAGGTCAATGAGCCTAAAGCATATTTGAAAAGTCCGAAATGGTACCACATGTCATACTGACATGTGTACCCAACTGACTTACATGGTTCACAAAGTTTGAGGATTTTACATCCTCCCCTCTTTACAAAAAATTTCATCCTTGAAAATTGACCATGGTTCAATTGCTTCACAATGACGCAGCAAGAGAATACATAGGACTAACAAGGAGATTGAGATTCTCTATAGAAGAGAACATAGTTTATGAACGATGATCTACATCATGCTGTTAAAATTTTATTTTAAAATACCTAGGGTGCCGAATCACTCACATCAAATCCATCCATAACTCACGTCGAAGTCTCAGTTGCTTGTCCTAGCAAAACATGCACTCGCATCCATTCAAGAAGAATCAAAGCTAACTTATCACACTAGATTGTCTACAGCTATTTGCATTAGCCATGGATAATTTCACAATATGCTTGCATCAAACACATTAAAAGGTATTTTCAATCTTTTACAATGATCGCTCAATCTAATTTACCCTGTAAAACAAAACACTATTATCTCAATTATTCATTCACATATTCCCAAACCATTTATCTCCTAGAATTAAGCATTGCTTACTGACAATCAAATCCATTCATCACATTTCACAATGATTTTATCCAAGCATTATGGATAGCACGTGCAATGAACATCCCTGGCCATTCATCCACGACATGTAACCAATCTAGCGAACAGAACCATTCATGCACAAGAATTTCGCACGTGATATTACATAATGAAAGCATCTCATAATTAAACCATTCTATGAAACCATCCAAAAGTTTACAATCCTACTAGCATGGCGCTCATGCTACCATTTACATAAGAACTAAATATCATTGCGTCAATAAATTACAAATTTTCCCAAAACTTTCCAACCATTGTTTGAAAACCAACTTCCTCACACTGTTTTTAGAATTTAATTACATGTCCAAAAATATAGCAACTAACCAAAAAAAAACAATAAAATCCCTTGACCCAAGTCCTTCACTAGTCCTCTCCACCACTTGGCTACTTGGCCTCGTCATCACCTGCTCTACCTGCTCCAAAACTAGAAGCATCTAGCATATATGCTCGTGCCACTGTCATGTGCTACAAATAATTGGATGGGTACATATATCGCATCACGTCACTTAGCATGCCTCGTGATAGTAGAGTTGGCCCGTAGTTTGCTCGTTCTATTGTTCTAACCTCCTGAGCGTCAAGTCTTGTAAGTCCATTTGTCTGAAAAGTTCTATCGCGAAGTCTTGTCCACCGTATGGGGGAATCGGTAGCTGGACTGGAACTTGGGGTTGTGGTGGTATCGAATGTTGAGCAGTTTGATCAGGCTCATGGTGTAGTTGTTGGTGGGGTTGTTGTTGTTGCGCCTGATGCGCAATTTCTTCAGCTCGGCGGCGCGTCACGATCACTTTTAAACTATCCAGACTGATCTTCAAATTCTCAAATTTATATTGCTGGGTGCTGCTAGTGAATTGAGGCTCATCCTGCAAAATTTAGCATCCCCCCTTTGGTTCATCTTCCACGTATTGCTCGATCAACCGAGCATATGGTAAACGCTTGAGGATCACCTTGTGAGTACCCTGCCTCGCATTGTTGCAAGCATATACCATTCCCTCACTCACCATAGCTGGGGAGGAGAGCCACTTCCCAGATTCTTCCGAAAATTGATGTCAAGTGGCCACATGTAATTGGGCAACTGAGCCCTTCTAACCGACAATCCCGATACGATTTGCCCTTTCGTCATCCCGGCGATTTGCCCATCATCGGCATACCTTGATGGGCATCCCATCACAGTGGAAATGTTGTTTAGGTCGAATTAGAATTTGTGAACATCAATTTTGGTCACAAATTCAGTTTCCTCTTTACTCAGCTTCAAATTTTGATAAAAGAGGCACACCAATCAAGGGTAATAATGACTATGAAATGGCTCAAGGAGTGATTTCATGTCGACGACCGTCAAATACGCAAGAGTCCATTGGGTGGTCTCTCGGACCCTCAAACAAAATTTGGTCGATTGACCATTCTAATTCTTTGAATCCCACCATTCCATGGGTTGCTCTCACACAATTGGTGGTTGAGCCACCTTTGGCCATTTGGACGATGAAGGTTTGGACGTGGACATTTTTCGTGGTCCCATTTTAATGATTTGAAAAGAATACAAAGAAATTTGAATTTGAAATGGTAATTCTTACCCTTCTCATGCAAAGAGATTCCAGAGAAAACCCCTTTTGATCAAGGTGCTAGGGAATCTGAGGCCAATCCGTAGCGAATACGAAGGAAAAGGGGTAGGTTGCACAAAATGGGGAGAGTCCCTAGGTTTCAAAAATTCTACGCACAAAAATTTATGAAGAATTTGACCCGTAAGCCTCATATACCCCGATAGTCGCACGAGCGACTTTCAAGTCAAAACTGGCGCCTGAACAGTCGCGTGAGCGACTGTGTTACCGCTTTTTCTCGTATGGCCTTCTAAAGAGGTCACGCACGCGAGTTTAATACATTTTTATGATTTTTGTTATTTTCTGTTTGGCTTCCTTTTATCGCGTTAAATTTATCTTTTTCCCTTCCATTTACATTGAAATTTTGAGTATGTGGTCTATACACCCATTACATTAAATTAAAACGTGGATTTCCTTAAGTCAACTTTCGACAATACTTGACGATTCACGACTCGTGCTTGGCACCCTTAACCATTTGATAACAATCACATTTGACAAATGAAATGCACATAAAAAAATTATCTACTAGTCTTATATTTCACATTTGAATTAACTCAAAATTTATAGGATTGAAGTTCATTTGAAGAGCTGTGGATACGCGTCGCTTATGTCCAACTAGCGTTCCCAAGTAGCTTCTTCCGGCGAATGGTTTCGACGCCTTACAAGTACCAACGGAATACGTTTGGTACGCAACGCCTGCTCCTTTCGATCAAGAATTTGTACTGGTTCTTCTCTAATGGTCAAGTCTTCTTAAATCTCAATCGGTTGATAGTCTAGGATGTGAGTTGGATCCTTCACATATTTTCTTAGCATCAATATGTGAAATACATTATGCATACTCGACAGTTGCGGCGGTAGAGCAACCCGATATGCAAATTCTCCAACTCGTCCCAAAACCTCAAATGGTCATACATAACATGGACTCAGCTTTTCATGTTTTTCGAAGCGCATTACACTCATCGTGGGTGAAATTTTTATGAATACTTTATCCTCATTTTGAAATTCAACACTTCTTTTCAGATCGGCATAGCTTTTATGTCGGCTCTGTGTCACTTTTAATCTCTCATGGATTAAGTGTACTGCTTCAGGTGGTAGTCTTAACAATTTTTTGACCAAAAACAAATCTATCTCTGGTTTCTTCTCAGTTAATCGAAGATTTACATTTTCGTTCATATAGCGTTTCATAGGGAGCCATATCGATGCTTGTCTGATAACTATTGTATGCGAACTCAATCAATGGTAAGTGTTGATCCCACGATCCTTGAAAATCAAGCATACAAGCTCGGAGCATGTCCTCTACAATCTGGTTCACCCTTTCGGTCTATCCATCCATATGTGGGTGAAATATAGAATTGAAGTCTAACCTTGAACCCATTCTCTCTTGAAATTTCTACCAAAACTATGATGTATACAATGGGTCACGATTTGAGACAATGCTCATAGGGATACCATGCAATCTGACGATCTCTTTTAGGTACATCTCTGAAAGCCTACTCGTTGTATACTTGGTGTTGTAAGGCAAGAATCGATGATTACCCATATGGCATTGTGTCCCTTCATCGTTCTCGGTAATCCCAAAATAAAGTCCATGGAAATGGACTCCTATTTCCATTTTGGTATTGGTAGAGGTTATAATAAACCCGATGGATGTCGATGATCCACTTTTACTTGCTGACACACCAAATACTTTGAGACATACTCGGTGGCATCTTTCTTCAAACCTCTCCACAAAAAATTCTTCTTTAGGTCTTGGTACATCTTGGTACCAACCGGATGAATAGCATATTTTAACTTATTGGCCTCTTCTAGGATATTATGTCGGAGATCGGCATCGATCGGTATACATAGACACCCTCTGAATAGTAGCGATCCATCCCCCTTGACGTAGAATTCTGGTCTAGTACCATCGGTCACACCTCTTATGATCTCAATAAATTTTGCATCTTTCATCTGTAGCTCGTAGATGTCATCAAAGATCGTCGGTCTGATCATGATGTTTGCCACTAAGGCTCTTAAATCTTTCATCTCGATCTTCGTATCATACAATGAGATGTCTTCTAATAATTTCCATCAACGGATCCCCATGATGAGGCTCGATAACTGAGTCAATGTCTTTCGACTCAAAGCATCTGCTACTATATTAGCCTTACCTGGATGATACTAAATGGAGCAATCATAATCCTTGAGAAACTCAATCCATCTTCTATACCTCATATTTAGATCCTTCTGAGTAAACAGGTACTTGAGGTTCTTGTAGTCTGTAAATATCTCAAAAGTCTGTCCATACAGGTAATGCCTCCATATCTTCAAGGCAAAAATCACCGTTGCTAGTTCAAGGTCATGTGTTGGGTAATTTTTTTCATGATCCTTAAACTGTCTTGAACCATAGGAAATAACTCTCTCATTTTGGTTGAGAACACAGCCCAACCTACAATGTGATGCTTCTCTAAACACAACAAAACCTCCACTGCCTGACGGAATAGCAAGCACTGGTGCAGAGGTAAGCCTTCTCTTAAGTTCCTGGAAGCTCTTCTCACACGACTCGGTTCATTCAAACTTTACATTTTTCCTTGTAAGCTGTGTGAGTGGTCCTGAAATCTTAGAAAAACCTTATACAAATCTTTTGTAGTAGCTAGCTAAACCTAGAAAACTTCGTACTTCTGTCACTATTCTCGGTTGCTCCCATGGTACAATGGCCTTAATCTTTACTGGATCGACCGTGATACCCATTTCAGAGACAACATGTCTCAAGAAGCTCACTCGTTCTAACTAGAACTCACACTTGCTGAGCTTTGCATAAAGTTGGTGTTCACGTAAAGTCTGTAGAGCGATCTGTAGATGATGCTCATGTTCCTCCTTTGACTTCGAGTAGATGAGGATATCATCTACGAATACGACCACTCATTTATCAAGATGTGATTTGAACACCCTATTCATGATGTCCATGAATGAAGCTAGTGTATTAGTCAAGCCAAAAGGCAACACTAGGAACTCGTAATGCCCATATCTAGTTCGAAATGTAGTCTTATGAATATCCTCAGCTTTAACTCTCAACTGGTGATAGCCGAATCTCAAATCAATCTTGAAAAAGAACTTTTCTTCCTACAATTGATCAAAAAGATCATTGATCCTAGGGAGAGGATATCGGTTCTTGACTGTCAACTTGTTCAACTGATAATAGTCGATGCATAATCTCATCAACCCGTCCTTCTTGACAAATAAGACCGGTGCTCCCCAAGGAGAAACACTTGGTCTTATAAACCCCTTGTCTAAAAGTTCTTGTAATTGCTCTTTTAACTCTTTCAACTCGGCTGGAGCCATCCGATAAGGTGCCTTAGATACTAGCTTCGTGCCTGGAGCTAAGTCAACTACGAACTCAACCTCTCTATCTGGTGGCAATCTTGGTAGCTCTTCAGGAAACAAATCTGGAAACTTGCATGTAACTAGAATATCTACTATGTTATTCTTCTCTTCCTATTGCTCCTGCAGAAATATGAAGTATCCACTGCATCTGTTCCTCATCAGACGTTTGGCTCGAATTGTGGAGATAAATAGTGCTACGCTAGCCTTGACACCACGAAATCGGAACGACTTTCCTTTCGGAGGATGGAAAGTAACTATTTTCTATAGATAATCAACGCTTGCATGGTAAGCGGATAGCCAGTCCATGCTAAGGATCACATAGAATCCTTGCATGTCTAATAGGATGAGATCTGTCGTCATCTCATGATCTTCAACTAAAATAATAATCGACCAGCAAAAGATATCCGTGCTCATCTAACTTCCCGTAGGAACTGACACGGCTAGAATAAAATCTAAGGGTTCCGAGATAACACTCAATTCGGTCGCAAACTGTGAAGTCATGAAAGAGTGTGTAGAACCTAGGTCTATCAATACTCGTGCTTCGTGCTGATATATGTCGTTACATTAATACATTTGTAGGGTACCTACATGTCATGCATGTAATTCAGTTCATTGAAAAAAAAATGTATGATGACACTCATGACTTGCAACTTGCTTGTAATTACTATAATGGCATTTGCTAATGGAACTAAAGCAAAAATTTATAATCCAATTTAAATTATACCTTGGATGACATCATTGGATGTCTGAGCATCCAAGGCAGTAACAACATACACACGACCTTGAGCGGTAGGCCGCATAGGTCGTGTAAGCCTTGGTGTGGCAACTGATGTCATCCCTTCCTTTCCTATATTAGGGCAATCTCTTATCATGTGCCCCATCTTACTGCACTTAAAGCATGCTCTGGAGTTCCGTCTACAATCCACCATCTTGTGTGATTTTCTATTACGAGCGCATGTTTCCACCGGAGTAGATGATGCTGCTAGCGAATGGCCTTGTGTAACGGATGCTCCGGTCGTCATAGTAGGGCCTGGTGGACGAGAAAATCTACTAGGCATAGGCACATACGGCCTTGAGTAAGCTGTCTAGCTAGGTTGTCATGGTGCCGGTACTGCTAACCTCAGCTTCTTGTTTGCTAGTTCATAGTTATTTGACCACACTTGGCTCGCTTTGCCTCAACTCTGTTGGTCCCTTCTCTTATACATTTCTTCAATATCTTCTTCGGCGACAAGAGCTTTGCTCATCACTCCCACATATGTCCCCAACTAAAACATCGAGACCCTTTCGCGAATATTCGGCCTTAAGCCGCGTTGGAACTTCTTGGCCTTCATTGTATTCGAGGCCACACGTTCCGATGCAAATCTTGAAAGTCTTATAAATTCCATTCCGTATTCTCATACAGACATCCTACCTTATTCTAAGTTAATAAACTTAACTTCCATCTGATTCCTTACCACTTTGGAGAAATATTCCTCATTAAACTCCTCCATGAATTCTTTCCAAGCCCACAACATATTAGGGTTCTCTTATTCTCTAGTTCTCGACATTGATTTCCACCATGGGTCGACCTCCCCATCCAATTTGAAAGCAACCCACCTAACCTTCTCATCCTCAGTGCAAGAAAGCACACTAAAAATTTTCTCCATCTCATTGAGCCACTTTTCTACCTCAAGTGGATTGGCATGTCCTGAGAAACGTGGAGGACACATCCTCCTAAACTCTATGAACGCTGAAGGCTAAGGTTGATGACTATTCACATTGTTTACAGCCATTAACTCCGTCTGTTGTGCCATCGCATTAGTCGCAGTCTCCATGGCTTGTCTTATTCTTTCCCTTTCATCTCTTCCTTGATTTTCTTCTTCTTGAGGATCTCTCTCACCAATTTGAATCCTATTTGGACCAGTGGGGATTCCTTCACCAATTGGAATCTTATTTTCGGGTACGACCACCTCTTGGTCTACCTCTAGCTGACATACTGATCTGTTATCATGAAATAAAAGTTTCATTAACAGACAATCCATATATTCTGACAAAATCTTAAACTCCAAGTCTAAGTCTAGGCCTTGTCAGAAATTTCTAAAGCCATAAAGCTTTGATATCAACTGTGACAGCCCCGAATTTCCATACCCCGAAATTCAGACCGTCAGATCGCCGATAACAACGATTCTCAAAATGGAACACTTGACACATCCACATACTGCAGAATTCAAAGCAGACATATACATATAGCAAAAGAAATTATCATTTTTATAAACACATGAATAGAGACAAAATAATGATTCCATCCTTATGCAGCTCATAAGTATGACAGAACCAAAATGAACCACTGGTGATGGCCGACCATCACCTAAATTGTGGTTCACAAAACATCTAAATAGTCCATGAATCCAAATCCAAAGTTTTCTAACAAAAGATTGGCTGGACGTACCAAGCCCTAGTCATAAAATTCCAAAATCCCCTAAGGGAAGTACTCGTCGGGTGGAAAATCTGAATCTTCTTCAGGAATGTAATCAGGGTCTAACTCATACCCTAAATCCTCAATTTCCATATTTACACCTGTGCCTGTGATGTATAGTCAAGAGGTGAGCTAAAAGTTCTAGGAAAATAAGGGGATAAATAAGGGGATATCAACAGTATTCATATCATATTTCAAAGCATAGATTTCATGACTAATTTCATAAATAAATTTCACATAAAACTAAATTTTCAAGATGCTTGAATCAAACAAAAACAAAATTTAATCACAAGTTAGAAATTTGTTTCTTTGTTTCTAATCTCTTGATCGTTTTCGGATTTTAAATATTTTTTCATATCGAATCATGACTTAAAATAATAACTTAAATAATCTATCAAGCAAAATATAACATTAAGAGCCAGACATATTGTTAAGACCTGAAAAGTTCCACTTTTCACCCCTTAACTTAACCTTTGATTAGACCCTTAGCCACCTACTAAGTTCTTGTTAAGTGTTTTGTGTAGGTAATAATCAACAGTGAAATAAGGCCAGAAATCCTGTTAAGGAGCCTGCTTTGGCACCAGATATCCCTCAGAAGAATGAATTCTGAATCCAGACCTGAAATGAGCCTCGCACAGCTGACCCAAGCTTTAGAGGATTCAGGAAAAATATGCCTCGCGCAGTTCAACTGAGCTTCCCAAGACTTTACAGCAACCTCTCGCACAGATGAGTGACTGAAGAGCTTCAGAAACTCAAACTCGCACAGCTCTCGCGAAGCTCAAGAGTAGAACACATCGCACAGTGTCGCGTAGTTCAAAGCAGACCTCTCTCAATTTTGCACAGCTTGCTCAAAACGGCTGAGGAGAGAGAGCTTCAGAAGATTCCTCACGCAGCTGTCGCGCAGTCGCCGCGGGATGCAATTATCAGAAGAAGAATGCCTCACGCAGTTCTCACACCATTCAAGAAAGAAAACATCCTGGCGAAGGAAAAGCCAATCTCGTGAAGATCAAGTGAGACATAGAACCTCGCACAGTTCAGAACTCAGTAGAGCCTCGCGAAGTCCAGTAAAGAGAAGTGCTCATGGTTCTCCGTGAAATTCACTCTCAAGATCAGCCCAAATAAGACCGACCGACTCGATCGCTTGAATTTCAACCTCGCAACACTTGAGACTGTGTTTTCTATTCAACCTCGTCAAGCTTAATCCAGCGAGAGCACAACTCTCTACTGCGTGACTGCCTGAAGCGCAAACCAAGGCAACCTCGCGACAGCTGAAGCTTCAGTGTCAAATCATCCTAGCGAAGAGCAAAGAGCTACCATGCGACAAGTCTGGGAAACTACAACTACCTAGCGAAGCTCTGACCCTAAACTTCCATCTCTTCAGCAGAGGACCTTCTGGGTATTTCCAGCGATTAGGGCACGCACTCCCACACTCAAATCTTTGTGCATGTGCCCCGAGGCATCCAAGGATCATTATCAGGCAACGTGGCATTGTTAAAATTAGGGTTTCCTAACCCTAATGCACCGCCACTCCACTGCTATATAAACCCATACCTGAGCTTAGGTTTAGGCATCTGGGAACCCATCTCAGATCATTTTTTCTTTTCTCTTTCTTTTTAGCAGTAAGTAATTTTCTTTTTCTTTCCTTCTCTCCATAGTCCAAAGACTTGTCAGCTATGCCTTTGTATGTGTTTTTGAATTAGATCAATGAAAGTTCTGTAATAGGATCTGTACTTTGTGGGATTGGTGTTTATGTGTGAGATGCTCTGTGCAAGGCTGCTGCCTTGTGATCCGCCATTACTTTGGTTGTGTTTCAAAGCAATGGAGGACTGATTCTAAGGGCCATTCAGATCCAAGTGACCTGTGTGTTTGGGCTATCATGGTCCTATAGCCTTAGCCCCACCACAGGACCCACTAGATCTAAAATCCCCATGGGAGCTTGAGCCGGTAGCCTTGTGAGCATGGTGGTAGCAGTGATAATCTTGTTTTGTTTTGGGCTCCGTGAGGAGGATAACCTCTGGGATAGTCTGTGACCATTTAAGTGGACAGATTATAGCCTTAGGGTGATTCTGATCCACCGATCCAAGATGGATCCTTCTTCTTTACACCTGAGCTTGTAGAAGCTTGGTGAGAGATTGTACAGAGGCAGACTCCCCCATATTTGTATAGATCCGCCATCAAATGTTGGATCTGATCTGGTTATAGAGATTGTAGGCTGGTGACTGGACCATTGTAGCCTCACTCAAGCAATGGACAGCTAGATCGAAGGTTGTACTGAATCTCTTGTTGGTTCTATGTGTCTGGGCTATCATGGTCCTACAGCCTTAGCCCCATATATAGAACTTTAGAGGTTGAGGTTCCCTATGGATTCTTGAGCTGGTAGCCTAGATGAAATAGTGCCTGTAATGATTTACTTGTTATGTTTTGACCCATCCCTGGATAGTGGCTCCCCTATGGGATAATCTATGACCATTCAAGTGGACAGGTTATAGCCTTAAGGGTGGAATCATGGCAGAGTGATGGGTTAGATCCTTTCTCCTCAGAGGTGATAATGTAGCCTCTGGACAGGATTTCTATAACATCATATCTAAATCTGAGTTACAAAACTTCTCTGACCTTGGCTTAATAGCGTACTTCTCACCCTTTTTATACTCATTTTCCACACTCCATCCATCCTCTCAACACTTTCTGTAGTTTAGATATTAAAATACTTAGAATAAGTGACCTTAAACTCCCCTCCTTCTAGGACTGCCAGATCTGTAGACAGATCTAGAGGGACTACTAGAGATGGCTCCCTTGGAGCTCTAGATCACCTTTCCCTGTGGGAAAAACTTACTTATCAAAACTTGCTACAAAGGACCCTGTATCTTGCAGATCTAGGACTTCTGAGTTGTGCTGGATTCACCCCCTGTTTTACTCTGTCTTTGATTTTTAAATAACTTTTACCACCAACCAAAAATGAAAGCACACCAGAAGTATTCAACAAGTTTTTGGTGTTGTTGCCGGGGAGAGATGATCTATTAGTAGACCTTTAGTTTTTGTATTCTTAGTACTCTTTGCACATGTGAATAATTGATACTGCTGACATAATTTTGAACCTTTCTTGCAGATCTAGACAGCAGCAGTGAAGGATAGTTGGACTGCAATTGGAGCTTAGCTACCTCTGTTTGCAAACTCTCTGACTTTTAAAGCTCTGTCTATCTTTCTTAAAAAAAAAAATTCTAGCAGTATCTAGGATAGTTTAAATGTATTCTTTGAATAGCTGTAAACTAGTTAGAAAAATTTGTTAGTGTATAATTATTCTTTTGCAATGTGCCTGCAAGAAGCTTTCCTTGCTGTTGGTGTGCTTGTATGCTAGGGAGGAGATCCCTCAGCCCTGCTTTAGAGCCTCTTAACCCTGAGTTAGAAAGGGGAAGGAGACTTAGAAGAGACAGGCACACCACAGGAGAGCCCCCAAGTGAATCTGTGACAGCAATTATGGGTGAAGAACAACCCAGAACCCTCAAGGAGTTGAATGGATGACTATAACTCCCTTTTAGCATTCAATTCCACGATGTTGGGGAACTATGAGATAAAACTTCAATCATTCAGATGTCGCCACTTTTCATGGGCTTAGCAAAGAGGACCCTTACAAGCATATTGATTGAGTTCTTGGCCTTGTGCACCACTTTTAATATCAACGTTTGGGACCAGGCTACTAGTCTCGAGACTCTTTCCTTCTCTCTGAAGGATAGGACCGATGCAAGTGACCACTCTTCCCAACAATAGCATTACTTCATGGAAAGACCTGCAGACCAGATTCCTAACCAAGTTCTTCCCTGAGACCAAAACTAGCCAGTTAAGGAAAGAGATTCTTGCGTTTGCTCAATCCCCAACTGAGGATTTTAACCAGTCCTGGGATAGGTTTAAAGAGATGCTCAAACAATGCCCCCACCACAAGATCCCTGAGTGGCAGCTTGTACAAAGCTCTACAATGGGATTGATGAGAAAAATAGAGATATGGTCGATGTCTCTTGTGGCGGATCCTACATGCACAAGACTGCTGAGGAGGCATGGGAATTGTTTGAGGTGATTAGTGAGAATGCTTTTCAAAAGTCATCCCTGGCAAGAACTAGTCAGGAATCTGAGTCAAAGGTGGGGCCTGCTGCTGGATCAAAAGGAAAAATTTATGAGGTGTCTGGGAACAATGACCTGCAGCTACAGATGGCAAACCTCTCTATGAAGTTTGATAAATTATTGACTGTGATGCAACCCAAAAGGGCTGCTCATGTGGCAGAGGCATGTCTGATATGCCAGTCCCCACAGCACACAGTGGAGGAATGTCCATCTGCAGGACAATTTCCTAAATTGATGTTGGAACATGCTGCTGTTGTTGCTGCTCAATCTTATGGCCAGCAACAATCTAGGGGCTACAATAGGCAGCCATATGGATACCAGCACCAAAATGCTGGTTACCAATGGAGAAACCACCCAAATCTGAGGTGGAAGCAAGACAACTACATGCAGCCCCAGCAGATGTTGGCCTTACCACAAAGGCCACAGCAGCAGTTCAATCAAGGGAATGCCCCTAGGTCTACCTTCCAACACCATCAGCAGCCCCATCAGCAGTAAAATCAGTTGGTCTTACCCCCTTCTCAACCTAGAAATACTTCTTTCGAGGGCCAGGTCTTGACATCACTGCAAAACCTGGGTTCCTTGACTCAAACTGTAAACTCTCATGGTTAGAGCATCAAGAAGATGGAAGAACAAATTGGACAACTAGCGAACACCTTAGCCAAAAGAGAAGAGGGAAGGTTGCCCACCAACCAAAGGGTCAATAGGGCCAATTTTTGATTGGTGAAGGATCCTCAAACCCTGAGGGGGATCTTTCATTAAATTAATGATTAAGAACTGTGCACCGTTGTATGATATGTATTCTACAGTTGATAGGAAGCGTTAGCAATCTTGTTGGAATCTGAGTTTAGTGCTTTAATGCCTACTTTGATACCAGCTCCCTTTGTTTGATAATTTTAAGTGATTGAATGATAATGTAGTATTTGAATGCTTTTCATGATGTATGAATATAATGCTTGGAAAATATGAGAATTTGTAAATGCTTTATAATGCTTGGGGGTGTCCTTGGAAGAGAGTTTGTGAGAGAATCCACCCATAAAGTCAGGGTCAAACAGCTGACTCATGGGTGAGTGAATTCTAACTCGGTTAAGCCATCGCAGGGTTCTAAATAATGGGTTTGGTCCCCTCTCGCGCAGTTCATAAAAAATTACTCTGTTTTGCTGTCACGAGTTTCAGATATAACTGGGTGGGCTGCCTCGCGCAGTTTAAAGGAACATCTAATCTCGCGACCCATTCATTCCGAGCCTGCGAGCGGACATTTTCAAAGCGCGCCGAGCCTCGCGATATTTAAATCCCACCCGCTATTTGCTTTCCTTACTTTCTTTCCTCTCCTACCAGCGAAACCCTAGCTCCCACTCCTCTCAACCTCTCTCCTCCATCATCCTGTCTACAGTTCATTATTCACTTTGAAATTCTAGATTTTTGTTCTTAAAGCTTCCATCAATAGTTGCCCCCTGCTAAGAGCTCTTGAGATCCACCGTGTGTCCAATTGAATAGAACCCTAACTTTTAGGGTTAGACTCAACTCTTGGTTTTTCCTTTCAAAATTTCAACTGCACACTCACCAAGGAGAGTTGTGATGGCTCTTAAAAGCGCACCTGTGAAAAGAGCCAGGGACAAGGCCACTATGGAGCCTACCCCTAAGAAAGCCAAGCCCTCTAAGGCTCAGCACAAAGGGAAGGAGGTGGTTCCTGAGGTGGCTGCACCAACACCTGATTATTCTACACCCTCTGAGCTCCTCATTTCCATTCCCTTAGAGCCTGAAGCCATTTTCGATATCTCTTTCTTTGAATCAAAGCCATTGTCAGCACCTGCCATCGAGTTCTTGCGCAAGGCTGGTTTGTTCCCCTTGATGCAAATGATTCCTGCACTAGCCTATCCTAGATTAGTGCAACTCTTTTACCAACACCTTAGGGTCGGACTGACACACAGGCAGCCAGCCTCCTCGTGTTGATAATTTTGAGATGTTGCTTAGCCCAGATTTAATTCTTTGAAGTCTTGGGCATCCCGGCCATTTTTTATCCCAACTGCGGATATGGTGCCCCTGTGAGTGCCTCTCTCGATACCATTGCCCAAGCCATTACCAGAGGCTTGAAGGCCACAGGGGACTCCATCAGAAGAAGGGATTTGGATCCCAAGCTGCTGTTCATCGATTAAGTGCTAAGGAAGAATATCTACTGCTCCGGCCATCAGCAAGAAAGGAGGACACCAATTGCTGATGCTCTCTACTCTTTCTCTCTGGGCCACGGATTTAATGCTGCATGGTTGATTTTTGAAGTCATGAAAGACATGATGGTGAAGCTTGGGTTACAAAAGAAGGTCCACACTCTCCCCTATGGACGACTCGTCACCAGACATTTCAGGGGAGGATCTGACCTCACTCCCACCACTTTTGCCAAAAGACAATGGGGGATTAGCAGAAGTCTAATGGATCCCCAGAAGAAGAAGAAGAAGGCTAAAGCTCATAATGTCTCTGAGTAGGGAGAGGGAGCTGCTGTGGCAAAGGCCACCCCTGCCCCTAAAAAGAAGGCTAAAACCCCTGCCCCAAAGAAGGTGGCGCGAGCTTCTGTCACCTCTGCTTCTGCAGCAATCCCTCCATCCACCACACTTGCCTCTCCACTACCTTCTTCACCCATTCCATCTCTCCCTTTCCCTCTTTTATCTCCTTTTTCCATTCCACCTCCCACTATTATCCGTACCTGGGAAGAAAGTGTTGAACCCCAGGACAACACTCCACCTTCACCCACCATACCTCAATACACGATCTCTCCCATATCATCCGATCCACACCACACCTCCTTGATAACCTACCTTAAAAGAAAACCTCTCACACTACCCCCTCATCTTTACCCACTTCCACCTCCCCTGTCCTTCCCACAGACACACCCCTTATTGACCAACCCTTAGTCCAACCTCTCCATGACCTGCACTTTAACCTAGCCACCACTTCAGGGTATCAAGCCTTCATGACCACCTTGCTTGATACCTTGCCCACCCAAGACATCCCTCTCCCTGGGTCTCCTCTCCCTTCCCCACATCATTAGCGGACCTTCACCCTTCACCTCCCCTACCACTTTCCATCATGCCCCCGCTTCCCCTTTCCAACCTGTTCCTTCTTATCCTCATACTCCACCTCAACCAACCTCAGATACCCTTACTCATATCCTTTCTCTCATACATGACCTCCAAACCCAACTATCCAACACCACACAGACCCAAGCCCAAATGCAAACTGACATAACCACCATACAATCCACCCTTCACACATTGACAAACCCACCAATCCCAACACAACCTCCTATCACCCCATTGACCCAACCCCCTTCCACCTCTGACTCCCCAGTTCCAACAGACCCCACCCACATTGACTTACCTCCATCCTTCCTCCTCCATGATACCATACCCGACCACTCCTTTCCCTCTCTACCTATCCTTCCCCCTCTAATACTACCTCCCCCTCAATTTACCAACACTTCTACCCAAACTAACCCCATTCCATTCCCATCCACCTTTCCCATTCCACCCTCTCTATTTGCCCCCCCACCCCTTCCACTTCAACCCTCCACCATCCCCTTCTTCCCTTACCCCGAACCATCCCCATCCGCTGCCCTTCCTTCATTTCACTTTCCACCCATACCTTCCATTCCCCCTCTTCTACCTCCCCTTCCTCAATTCTTGACCATTCAACCCAGACCACCCCAACCATTTCTACAACCCCCACTTTTCTCCCCCAGGATCCATCACCATCTCCTCCTTCCACTCCATTTCTACCAATCTTGCCCAGACACTCCTACTACACCCCTCCCTACTTCACCCTCCTCCATGCCATGAGGGACAATCCCTATATCAAGAGGGATGTTCTCAATGGCATGGCCCAACTCCGCCAAGCCATCGAATACCCCTTGCTGCAGAAACTTAGTGACTTGAAGCTTTCTCACCACGAGTAGCTGAGAGATATTTCCAATGGGTGGGAGGCAATTTTGGAGATATCAAATGCAAACAAGACTGCAGCAACATATTACAAAATGACTACTGAGAATAAAAAGGCCAATGCAGAGAGGGAACGAAAGAAGAAAGAAGAAGAGGCTCTCCTGCAAGAGCATGCAAGGAAGATGGGATGGGATAAGTTTTAAGACAGATTCTAACTAGATTGTACCTAGGAATTTCTCTGTTTCTTTTATAACTGTTCTCTTGTATTTTGTACATTTCTAATTTTTCATAGACTTTTCCCCTGTCTTTACTATCTTGCTTTGCCTATGTGTGTTTTGTTCCCTGTTCTTTCCTTTTCTTTTAGCCTCATTAGCTCTGCTACACAGCCACCTTTGAACCAGTGAGGACACTGCTCCTCATAGGTTTGGGGGTATGGCAGGCAGACCCTGCCAATAGAATAGTTAACATAAGTGCAGCAGACTCATCTGAGCAATATAGAAATGGACCTCTGTTCACTTAAGAATCATGAAATTAAGAAGTTTAAAATTTATGCAAACCTTGGACATTATAAACTTCTAATATTCCACATTTCCATGATAATATCACCAAGGAAACCTACTTGTATCAGCACTTAGTGAATCATTAGAGAGAGAAAAAGGTGAGGACATACTTGAAAGTTCAAAGGATGACCATAACCAGTGAGAATTGGGCCTACAAAATTTTTCTATTCTTTGAGGAGTAACTAAGGCATTTCTTTTAGTTCTAAGGGATGGCTGAGTCACTGTGCTCACTAAAAGTTAGGTAACTCCAAGTTGAAACAATGGTGATTACTCATGAGACCTAGGAAAGGATCAAGGCCTTCTCTTGGGACAGTTTGAGCCTAAAAGACCAATCCTAAAAGCAAGCGCCCTTGTCCATACCCCTTTGAGCTTTAAATCCTAAATTTCTTTAAAATACACAGTACTTGAACTGAACCTATGAACTGATTCACCAACCCTCACTCGAGAATTAGGAAGGTAAAGGAGAAGAGTTGAAGATGGACTAGCTATGGTCAACATTAGGTGAATGGAAGAAGGATCTCAAAAATCTGGCGGTATAGTGGCGAGAACATGGTGACATTTCTGAAAAGCAAAAACAAAATAAAAAGAAGGAAACTCCAGTAAAAAGAAACAAAAATAATAATGAAGAGGAATAAGAGAGAAGTCAAGAGGAACTTTCATTGGAAAATCAAAATCAAGAAGAGAAACTAATCACTTCAAATCGGAAAATCTCAAAGAAGATGAAGGGAGCTGAATTATGGAAGGTGAAGTCATGAACCACCTCTGTGACCTACTGATTTCTCAAATTGGAACCCCTTTTCAACCTTCCATTCTTTTTAACCCTACTCCATAGGCCACATTACAGCCCAGTTAAAAGCCCTTGTGATCCAAAGTTGAGTGAGCTGTCATGTGAAGATAAGGAATTATCCAATCTATGGTGAGGCGACAATGATGTCAGCACTTAAGAACTCTGCCTATGCTCATGCTTACAAACCCAGTTGGGGGATGTAACTGCTCTTGAGCCTGTGAGAAACTGAACCCCTCAACAAACCTTTATGAGAGTATACCCTGCAAAGTTTTCTTTTAGGTCTGAACTTGAATGCATTATGTATGACTTTAACCTAATTTTTTGACATAAGGATAAGCTCGGTCTTTGACACACACTTGTGTACGTGATTGCAAACTATTTGGAAATGTTGTGCAATCATGAGAGTTTATGCTGTTTAAGTTACTGTGCAACCAATGAATTAAATTTCTTTTATGTGTACTGATTCAAGAGTAGACTAAATCTGATTCCTTAACTGCTCATTGGATGACATTGCACTTTTGTTAACTATTTCATTTGAGAAGTTTGTGGGTGTCTTCACTGAAAACCCTCAGGAGACTTCACTCCTCCACTAGGGATCACCTAGGGGTTTAAAAGGCTTGGTACATATGCTAAATGTATCCGTGCTCCCTACGAAAGTGGCATTTAATTTTTAGAGTAGATTTAATATAGCTTTGTTAAGGGACTAGTAAAGATTAGGTTTGGGGGTGTGTTAAGACCTGAAAAGTACCACTTTTTACCCCTTAACTTAACCTTTGATTAGACCCTTAGCCACCTAATAAGTTCTTGTTAAGTGTTTTGTGTAGGTAATAATCAGCAGTGAAATAAGGCCAGGAATCCTGTTAAGGAGCCTGCTTTGGCACCAGATATCCCTCAGAAGAATGAACTCTGAATCCAGACCTGAAATGAGCCTCGCGCAGCTAACCCAAGCTTTAGAGGATTCAAGAGAAATATGCCTCGCGCAGTTCAACTGAGCTTCCCAAGACTTTATAGCAACCTCTCGCACAGATGAGTGACTGAAGAGCTTTAGAAACTCAAACTCGCGCAGCTCTCACGAAGATCAAGAGTAGAACACATCGCACAGTGTCACGCAGTTCAAAGCAGATCTCTCTCAATCTCGCGTAGTTCGCTCAGAACGGCTGAGGAGAGAGAGCTTCAGAAGATTCCTTGCGCAGCTGTCGCGCAGTCACCGTGGGATGCAATTATCAGAAGAAGAACGCCTCGCGCAGTTCTCGCACCATTCAAGAAAGAAAACATCCTGGCGAAGGCAAAGCCAATCTCGCGAAGATCAAGTGAGACATAGAACCTTGCATAGTTCAGAACTCAGTAGAGCCTCACGAGGTAACTCGCAAATTCCAGTAAAGAGAAATGCTCGCAAAGTTCTCGCGCTGCTGAAATTCACTCTCGCGAAGATCAGCCCAGCGAAGACTGACCGACCTCGCGACTGCTTGAATTTCAATCCCGCGACACTTGAGACTGTGTTTTCTATTCAACCTCGCGAAGCCCAATCCAGCGAGAGCGCAACTCTCTACCGTGCGACTGCCTGAAGCGCAAACCAAGGCAACCTCGCGACGGCTAAAGCTTCAGTGTCAAATCATCCTAGCTAAGAGCAAAGAGCTACCACGCGACAAGTCTGAGAAACTATAGCTACCTAGCGAAGCTCTGACCCTAAACATCCATCTCTTTAGTAGAGGACCTTCTGGGTATTTTCAGCGATTAGGGCACGCACTCCCATGCTCAAATCTCCATGCACGTGCCCCGAGGCATCCAAGGATCATTATCAGGCCATGTGGCATCGTTAAAATTAGGGTTTCCTAACCCTAATGTGCCGCCACCCCACTGCTATATAAACCCATACCTGAGCTTAGGTTTAGGCATCTGGGAACCCATCTCAGATCATTTTTTCTTTTCTCTTTCTTTTTAGCAGTAAGTAATTTTCTTTTTCTTTCCTTCTCTCCATAGTCCAGCACTTGCTGGCTATGCCTTTGTATGTATTTTTGAATTAGATCAATGGAAGTTCTGTAATAGGATCTGTACTTTGTGGGATTGGTGTTTATGTGTGAGATGCTCTGTGCAAGGTCGTTGCCGCCATTGCTTTGTGTTTCAAAGCAATGGAGGATGATTCTAAGGGCCATTCGGATCCAAGTGACGTGTGTTTGGGCTATCATGGTCCTCTCTAGCCTGCTGGACCCACTAGATCTGAAATCCCCATGGGAGCTTGAGCTGGGTAGCCTTGTGAGCATGGTGGTAGCAGCGATAATCTTGTTTTGTTTTGGGCTCCGTGAGGATGATAACCTCTGGGATAGTCTGTGACCATTTACAGATTATAGCCTTAGGGTGATTCTGATCCACCGATCCAAGATGGATCCTTCTTCTTTACACCTGAGCTTGTAGAAGCCTGGTGAGAGAGATTGTCTGATATTTGTATAGATTCGCCATCAGATGTTGGATCTGATCTAGTTATAGAGATTGTAGGCTTGTGACTGGACCATTGTAGCCTCACTCAAGCAATGGATAGCTAGATCGAAGGTTGTACTCAATCTCTTGCTGGTTCCATGTGTCTGGGCTATCATGGTCCTACAGCCTTAGCCCCACATATAGAACTTTAGAGGTTGAGGTTCCCTATGGATTATTGAGCTGGTAGCCTGGATGAAATAGTGCCCGCAATGATTTACTTGTTATGTTTTGACCCATCCCTAGATAGTGGCTCCCCTATGGGATAATCTGTGACCATTCAAGTGGACAAGTTATAGCCTTAAGGGTGGAATCATGGTAGAGTGATGGGTTGGATCCTTTCTCCTTAGAGGTGATAATGTAGCCTCTGGACAGGATTTCTATAACATCATATCTAAATCTGAGTTACAAAACTTCTCTGGCCTTGGCTCAATAACGTACTTCTCACACTTTTTATACTCATTTTCCACACTCCATCCATCCTCTCAACACTTTCTGTAGTTTAGATATTAAAATACTTAGAATAAGTTACCTTAAACTCCCCTCCTTCTAGGACTGTCAGATCTGTAGACAGATCTGGAGGGACTACTAGAGATGGCTCCCTTGGAGCTCTAGATCACCTTTCCCTGTGGGGCAAACTCTTACTTATCAAAACTTGCTACAAAGGACCCTGTATCTTGCAGGTCTAGGACTTCTGAGTTGTGCTGGATTCACCCCCTGTTTTACTTTGTCTTTGATTTTTAAATAACTTTCACCACCAACCAATAATGAAAGCACACCAGAAGTATTCAACACATATATCAATGGGAATCTCTGAACCATCGTCGTTCAATAAACCATTTTCGGAGTGCACAAGCACCTATGCTATGAGGGCACTTGTGCGGCTAAATTTACCATTGGCCGGTGTAAATATACAAATATCCCCTCGTACCGGTACACGATGGAGATTCGTTCCACGTAAACCTTAAATCATTGTGTAAATTCTAACATATAGTATAACACCGTGTAATGCGCTTATTTCATAACTAATTTCAAAACTTAGAATTAAAGGCTCAAACATGAAGTTCATATTCAGAGTCACACACTCATATGCAAATCACGTTCACATTTCGAATTATATATTTTAGAATTTATTTACAAAGCTTATTTTGAAAGATTCATAAGTAAAGATTTCAATGCATATCAAACTTATCACAATTGTCTTATCACATTATACTATCTATAAAAATCGAATCAAATATAATATTATTGAATTTCCCCTATCTCACGACTCACGAAACTATATAAATCACGTAAAATAAGGCAAAAATCCTCATGCACACATCCAATTTATAACCTACATTCCAATGCAGCCAAAGGGCATGAATCAATGCCTAGATAAATATACTCATCAAAGTTTCAGAGAATTTTTCCTAAAATATCCAAAATAGCCAAAACTGGCTCAATCATGGTCTGAGTTCTAAAAAAATCATGTGACGACTTTAAATCTTTACCAGTCTCACGCAGGTTAAATGCGGTGATTGTGCTCTCTTAGTTCTTCTCAAATCAGCCTGAGATAGTCGCGCGTGCGAGTTCCAAAGTCGCGCAAGTGACTTTTCCTGGCACACTCTCAGTCGCACGAGTGACTGTTCGCACTCCATTTCCTGCCTATTCTAAGGCATATCTCACGCGAGCAACTCCCTTATCGTGTGTGCGAGTTTCAAGGTCGCGTGAGTGACTTTCGGGATTTCAGCAATTCTTTTCGAATTTTGATTTTCTTTTTCTTTCCCTTTTTTTCCTTTTTAAACCCACATTAAATGCTTAACTTTTAGAGCAATAAATGCTCGATCTAAGCTATAAATAAATCATAATTAAACCACGAGATCTCACCTTATTAACTCACGAAATTTGCGCGTTCAACAAAATGAAATTTCGGAACTGCCGGCGCTCTCGCCACCCTCGATCAATGGGTTTGAAACCCAACTTCTTACGATCGTATTGCGATGTATGCGAAGGTTAATTCCCTTCTAGCGCATACATCCAATGCTAACTTCTCGTACGACAATGACGAGACTCTCTATAGAAGGGTTTCAAATCAAGAGGGTTTCATATAACGGTTCTCACGCTCTTCCCAAATCAAACTCACTCGATCAATTGGTATCTCTTGTTTTGGCAATTAAAGTGACAAAATAAATTGCATGGAAAACGCCGACGATTCCAGTTTCAAGGTATGTGAGAACTCTCTGTCACTTCTTCCTCTCTTTATTTCCAAACAAAGGCAAGGAGAAATGACTTACAACTTCTCTTATACCCATGGTTTGCTTCCATGTGAAGCACACACATACACATGGGTGTTTCAAAAAATGGTCTGGTTCGGTTGCGAACCCTATACACCTAAGTCCAAGTGTTATATCTCTTGTCTAACAAGGTCAATGAGCCTAAAGCAATTCGAAAAATCTGAAACGGTACCACGTGCCATACTGACACGTGTGCCCAACTAACTTACACGGTTCACAAAGTTTGGAGATTTTACAGATAGGCTAGGCCAATAACCCATGCCAAGATTCTGTTTAATACCTAATGCTAAATAAAATAAAAAATTATATCCCTTCAACTATTTTATATCAACGAAAAGAAAATTAATATACAAATCCAATATATCTTAACCATATATAACACAATTATATATGTGGTTGGTCCAAGTAGGGTTCAATTCATGTTCAAAATTTAAAGAATCAAGGACTTTATACTAATCATAATATGGCATATAATTTGACCGCACAGAGGATTCTCTATGTTCGATCCACGGTCGAAATAGAGGTTCCATGAATCAGTTGCATTGCACATGTGACTATGTTAGAGAGATAGATATATATTGTAGGTACAATAATACCAAATTACCCTTTATATTATTGTTTATGACATACTCAAGTGAAGGAGATGAGAGGTTTTATGGATTGGGAGAACAATTCTCCATATGGAATTCAAAGGAAGAAAAGTGCCTATATTTGTTCAAGAGCAAGGCATTGGAAGGGGGGATCAACCCATTACCTGTGCAGCTAATTTGGTCAGTTATAGGTAAGTTAGTCACTATTCTGATATAAAATCAATCCATTTACTATGAATTTGGTTAGATTTAGGTAGATTAATGACTTGTTTTAATAGCTTAATTTCAAATTATATTAGTTCTTTAATTAAAATTTTTCTTTATCAATCCAAATCTTTCACTTTTTCTTGCAGATATGGGGGTGATTGGAGTACAACTTAAGCGCTTTCACCATTCTATATGACATCAAAGATGAGGTATGTTTACCTTGAAGGTTACAGCTACTCAATTTTTGATCTAACAAAACATGATAGAATACAGGTTCAGGTATCAATATGGAAACTGGATTTGTTTTTATGTTTCTTTTTTCACGATTTATAAAAAAACTAATCTGATCTAACTGTTCTAGCATCATGAACAATGGTTATCTTGGCATTTTTTAATTTACAATTAATGTAAGATACAGGTTTTGCTTAGGGGGCGAAAACTGATATAACAACTTACTATTGGTGTTTGGTATTAGACTATTTGTTGTAACCCGTTGTTGATAGCATGAAGCTCAGCTCCACATAAAAATTTTTGAATGCACCAGCCAACTTACTCTGCAAGTACCTTAAGCTACCACCCTCAGCTAGTTGGGGCGTGAATGGGAGATGGAATTGAGCTGATAATGAGCACCAAATCGAAAGTCAACTCAGACCTGAATCCAAACCGAAACCCAAAAAAATTGGTCGTTTTCGGTTCAATTTCTGGTTTTTTATTTTTTAGTTTTACTTTTTAGGTACATTTTCATTTTTTTTGGATTTTTTTTTCCAGCTTTCTCATCCTACCTAATCGGTTGTTTTTGCCAACCAAAACTGAAACCGAACCGAACTAGAATCGGTTCGGTTCGGTCCGAATCAGGTTTCGGGCCGGTTTGGCTCTTGCAGTTTTCGGGGTTCAGTTCAAAACTTGCATCCCTTCTCATAGGCTTCACAACCTCAAGAACCTTTTATTTCCGGGTACCTAACTTTGACAATTATCTCCAAAGAACCTTAGAAGGCCTAGGATGACCTCCAGTATTGAGCACCACCAACCTCAAGTACTAAAGTCCCTAACTTTGTCTTGGGGGCGCACCTAATTTCTATGCTTAGTAACAATTATGCCAATATTTGAATTTATCTTCAATTTATCACAATAGAATGAGTTTCTAATAATATCTTTAAGAACAATAAGATCAATTGAACTTTTCTCGATAAAATGGCTTTTTAATAAATTTTGCAGATAGTTCAAGTGTTTATCTCATCTCTTATTCTTAAATTTTTTTGCTTTGAATTACCAAATAAGTATATTTTATTGTTTACGACAAAATTATACAATATTGGATGTGTTTGTAAGATTGCGTTTTGGCAGTTGTTACTATTTTGTTGACCCTCATGCTTGTTTGATTAAACTTTCACGAAACGCATTTTACCAATTTTTTGCTTACGGTTAGGCCTATTTTGCATACGAGGCATGAGCCTTGTATGCCCTCGTTGTTACGTGTAACAACAAGTTTTCAAAACGTGTCGTTGGTTACTTGCAATCAAACGTGCCCGTACTTTGAGTTATACTATTTTTGCTTCTTCCTTAGGCATGTGATGAGGGCCCTCCTTCTTGTACATCAGTTGGTTTTTCAAATGTTACTAATCAAATAATATATATATTTTAGCCTTTTCCACCTGCTCTATTTGACTTGCTAGAGCAATCTCTTCCCTTTTAGAACATGCTCAAGCACCGCAGTAGGCAAACTTCATCCTTTTTGAAGTCTCCTATACCTAGTCCGAGCCATCCTGTTCCTGCCAATGAGAAGCTGATCGCTTGGGTTGGTGACGGGCTCTTGCCTCGTGAAAGTGCAAAGGTACTTAAAATTTTAGTTTTGTATAAATTTGTAGAGAACAGTTGTGTTCTCTTATTTTTTTTATTTAATCTAAAACTTGCTTGTTATGTCTACTTTGTATTCTTACAAAGTGATTTATTAATGGTTTCAGTGTTTGACTCAATTGTCCAAGGGGGCAATGCAGCATGGGAGGGACTTCGTGTTTACAATGGAAATATTTCAAGCTGGATCAACATTTGGATCGGTTAGTATCTAAAAAGCAGGTACTTAGACTTGAATCATTCAAATTTTAAATTTGAATTGGGTGGGCTGAGCCTGCAACTCAGAAGGGATTGCAAAATTTGATCGCCCCATGAAAAAATAAGTTAAATTGAGGAATTGGACAAATGAGGAGTTAAATGAGTAGTTTGTAAGACGGTAAAAGATAATTCACTCTAATTAAAAGGAAAAGACAATAAATAAGTATTAGGATTTTTCTGAAAAAAAATTGGAAACTAATTTAACTGAAAAACTTTTTGTTATTAATGGAATCTTCAATATTGGAGATAGATGAACAAAAATAGTTTAGAAACTTAAGGCTTCAATAGATATTTGGACATTCATATCTTTTGGCTTCTACTTAAAATAAATTTTCATAAAGGCCAAAGCCGGAAGTTCGTTTGGCCGCTTCCACCTTTTGCACATTTTTGCTATTAAATGGTGTTTGCGGGGAGCTGTTTTAAGTGAAATCAGGGCAGGAAGCTATATTAACCAGTAAATTTCTACAACAGTAGTGCAGTTTTTCAATCTCGGAAGCTGGGAGCAGGTCTATAGGAGCCTTGCCGAACAGAGCCACATAACTCAAGTTAAAATCATATTGTTGAGGCTATCATTGTTTTCCAAGATATTTATAGCTAGCAAAGATTTTGAAATAAATTCAAAAAGATGATATATTTTTGTTCATGCCATACTTATACGTACACTAGTTATTTCCTTTTGCTACCACTGGAGTTCTCATTTTCTCTCCAGTATGGAATTCATAAGAACACGGAAATTTCTTTTTACAAAAAGACTTGACCAATATTTTTAAAAATCCTAGAGGCCTGATGATCCTTGTAAAAAATTATTTTATTGATCTTAATTATGATAATCAAATTGGAATAGAATTTTGTGATTGTAACTGTGATCTCACAGAGTTGCAACCCAAAGTACGGCCGACTAAGCACGTGCCATTAGACAACTTTAACTCCTGGATTTTCGAATCCCCTTCCCCCCCTGAGGCCACCCTAGGGATTTCTATCCTATGCTGACCCGGCATGTGCTGAATTTGGGGTGCGCATGTGCCCCTGGGATTAAGCGGGTGCTCTCAGAGGCACGGATACCCAGGTTTTCAAAAAAAAAAAAAACTACTTTAAACCTTGGATATCTCCGGTAGGAGTTGAATTTTTTTGTTTTATCAGGTTGTTTGATTCAGCAAAAGCTTTGGCCTTCAGTAATGTTCCAAAACTGGAAGAGTCAATGCCCTGAATATAATCTACAATTTGAATATTTATATTTGTACAATATATAACTACCCTTCTAAATATATTTGCAGGTTAAGGAAGCCATTTTCAAGACTCTAATTACAAATGGAATGTTTAATAAGCCCACATAATTCATGTAAATCATTAATTTGCTTGATTACAGGTCTTCGGTTCAAAAAAATAAAATATTTTAAATCCTTGAAAGGAGTAATGGTGAATTTTAATGGCTTGGGCTGCTAAAAATGGATAGCGGAAGGGAAATGGTGAACATAATTCATGGGGTTCTCTAATTTTCGCATTTGTTGGTGACTTTTCAACATAATGATTTTTTGTAAATAATTCAAAGTGGCTGCACACATGGCATTTTCATAAATAATTTGAAGCTGGGAATGTTGCTCATAGCTTCTCCGTTTACTATCAGGTTAGTGGTTCCTTTTCTTCCCTTTTTTTGGTTGGAAAACTCTTTCAAGGGCTACAAAATGAAGACCCATTTTATAGGTAGAAATCGTTTTTTTTTTTAAAAGACTTAGTGTTAGCTTCTGACAAAGGCTCACTGTTGGATTACTCAATTTCATCTTGAGAAAAGTCAGATCTATGCGAAAATGGGATGTCTACAAAGAACTGTTGTTGGCTACAGGTTTGAGCTATGGTCCGTCATCATCTGTGGTGCATGGGTCATCAATATTGTACATGTGGCACACATTTTCATTAATACTAGATACTCTGTTGCACAGATCAGTGTATAAACTAGACTAGATTCAACCAAAAAATTATGCCATTGCAATATCTCTTATGTTTGATCAAGATCATGCAATAGCTGGCCAATAGACAAGTAAAGGGCATATGGATGAATCACAGTAAACTGTGAATGATGGAAAGAAAACGGCGTTTGGGCAGAGACACCTTTACACTATAGCCCACCATTTTTTATCTTGGATGGCTGAAGATGTGTCACATAAACAATATTGATTGCCTGTGCACCAACCCGACCACCTAATACTATCTCTCAAACCCCAAAGCCTTTCTCCAAAGTTCTTACTTATCATTTACTTGTATTCTTCTTTGGCCAATTGGCACCGCATCATCAACAAATGCCTGAGAATTTAGTTGACCCCATGGTATCAAACTTGGTATCGGTATTAGATATCGGTCCATTTTGGACTGATACAAATACAGTATCGCCGATACCGCATTGGCCAATTTTTTTTTTTTCTTTAAAAAAAAGGAAAAAAAATAGATAAAGCGTAATTGTATCAGTTAGTATCAACCCATACCAAGGCAGTATCGGCTGATACTGACCCGTATCGGTCCAATCCTGATATTGATACCAATACCACCCCGATACCTGTATCGCGGTGGTATCGATATCGGTTCTCGACGATATTGATATGTATCTGTATCAGCCAAGGTTTGATACCATGGTTGACCCCACACACGGTCCTTACAATTGGATAATCCCAATATATTCACCTAGGATGCATTTCGTCCTCCGTCTCCATGAGATAATCTGCCTTGACACGCTATATCATAGGCGTCTAACAAATGAATAAATGCCTTATATAGATTTTTTTTTGTTTATCTACACTTCCACATGAATTGCTTGAGCAAGGAGGGGACTTAAATTGCTGATTTTCTTGCAATTTACCCAAATTGGTTCTCTAGAGTCTAGATATTTGATTCTTGTCTTCGATACTGTTTTACTGCTCTCTCCTAGATATCCTGTTTTAAAAGGAAATCACAATGCTCTTTCTCCATTCCTACATTTTTATTGCTCTCATAATTTTGTTTGACAATTTCTTCAACCAATCAAGTCCTCTCTTCCCTATCAAAATCAATACAATTATAGGTGGTATTAATACTCTCATATTCTTCATTTTTGCCAATGTTTTGTCAAAAAAATAAAAATAATTATGAATTATAAACAACTAACATTTATTTTATTCTTAACTATGTTTAAATAAAACTTGGCAACCAACAAAATTTTTTTCTTTAATTTGTGAGGATGTTTAAATAAAGCTTTAAATATGCCCCAAGGGAATATATACCTTTACGAAAGGAACAAAAATTGTGTTTTGGTAGGCAACTGCCAAAATTGTTTTCTCGTAAGTGAAGTCAATAGACTATGGTTGAAGCTCATTAAATGCTTTGATATGTGATCATTCTGATGTTTTGTGTATTTCTCTCAAGTTGAATATTGAATTTCAATAAATGCTTTGATAATATATCTATTTTTTTCCCTTTTTCTCTCTTTCGCACACTTTTTTTTAGCTTTCGATTTTTCTCCATTTTTTCTGTATTTTGCCTTTTTTCCAACTTTTTTGCTCACCATATTATACTCATACCTGTACTTTGTCTTTGATACAGGCTTTTGCATGTTCACATGAAGGCATCATGATGAAGTTTATAATCGGTCTTTTTATTTTTTTTTTATATTTGTAGCTTCCAGAAAATGACCGTTTAGCAGCAGTATTCATGGTCGGGTTTTCATTGGCAGGTACTTTATATTTGCTTATATAGATTTTTTGAGGAAGGTTATTTGCATGAAAGCTCAATAATGAAATCCATTTCCGTTTATTATCTGATTTTATGGTCACTCGTAGATATTTAAATTTAAATTTTACAGAAGATGGAGAAAGTGATGAACAAGTAGTTCTTGTAAGCCAAAGTGGAACCCTCAACAGAATCAAGGTTCGAGATATTTCTATATAGTCATATCATGCAAGGTATGCAAATGAATCAATTTACCTTCTATCTATATATCTATACATACACATATACACAGAGAGAGAAAGAGAGAGGCCTGGGACTATGTGGTCGGACATAGCCCTGAGCATTGTGTTTGAACCAGCTGTCCACCATGTGGCACCCAACTTGAAGATCTGTTGTAACGACAATTTGCCCAAAGTCGATCAGCTTTACACAAAAATGGTTGTTTATCCACCATTTAAAAGTTGGTCAAAGGGGGAGAATTTCAATGCCCCAGGTTTGTTTCATGGATGGAAATTTTGGCTTGTGATTGAAGGGAAAAATGGTCTGAAAAATATAAGTTTTTTTTATAAACCCTATGGGACTAGTTGAACCCTTAGAGGGATGCGTGCAAATTTTTTTCTTGGAGGATCTTGAACGTCACGATCAGAATAATTCCAAGTCCTTGAAATGAAAATTGTTATGATTCGGAGCCAATTTTTAATATGGTAAGCATTTTACAAACTAAGTGTCAAGCATCCAAATCTGAAAATTCCTGACTTGTTTTCAGCACCAAATCAATGATAGAGGACTACATGTACGAAATTATAAAGAAGGTCGTTGAAAAGCTTGGGAAAAGGCACAAGGAACACATTGTTGCTTACGGTGAAGGAAATGAGCGGTGCCTCACTGGAAAACATGAAACAACTGACATCAACACTTTCTTATGGGTAAGTATCTATCCTTCTTAACAATGATTTCAAATTTCAAAAAATTTGCAATTGGTATTTTGGATGTGTGTTGAATCCATTTTTTATGTTGACATTGACAAGGAGTAGCAAATTGTGGAGCTTCAATTCGTGTTGTGACGACCAAGTGGGAGTCATTTGAACCCCCAACCTCGACACTTTGGGAATATTTTTTATTGATTCATCATGTTTCTTCTATTTGTATTCTCTCTCCATTCATTATATAATTGGCTTGGAAGCTCAGAAGAACAAGCTACTTGTATTCGTAGCCCCTTTCTATTATAATACGCTTTGCTCAAATTAGTCTTGAAGAGATCTCAACACTATAAGCATAGAGAAAGATTGGTTGTTTGTAGCTTAGATGAATAAAACTCCTACACCAGCGGATCTCTTTAAAATTTGGTTTCCCGATTAGGCTTAGCTCAAGTTTAGGAAAAAAAATTAAAAATTAAAAGAACTAGATGCATAGGTTGTGTACCTGTTGTAGTGTGGGTGCCATAAAAAAAAATTGCATTAAAAAAAGCATTATAAAAAATAAATTTTTTTTTTAAATTGCATAAAGAACGACTGTCCAAAATAGTCGTTCTTCTATGACTGTTAAGAGCAGTCGTTGTTGAAGTTCATAAACAACTACCATGTACAGTAGTAAAAGAAACTCACTGTTTTTTTATAATTGGCTAGGGCATTTTTTTGAAAAACGGCTAGTTAGGACAGTCGTTTTTTTTTGGCTTTTTCACATGTGATAGGATTCTATTTTACAAACATACAGAAATTTGGCTGCCAAACATTCTACTTGGAGATGTTATATCTATGAAAAGGATAAAGAATCAATGGTCCATTTACTGCTACAATCTCCAACAGTTACAAAAACTTGGAGTTACCTATTATTATGCAGGTTTAAGATGGCTTTCATCAGCCTTGTATATTCGCTGGCCAAAGATGATGGTTTGAACGAAACAGAATTCGCAATGGGTCTCTCTCAGTAGATCCCAATCGGAGGCATTATTGGCAGAGTCAAATGTTGGTTTTATTTGAACTAATCATAAATATAGGAAGAGCAGCCGAATGTAGCGATTTGATTTTCACTAGACTCTAGTGTCAAATCACATGCCACGCTTGTTTTGGGTTGATAAGTTATGGGACATGTGATTTAAAATAAATAAAAAATTACTGACCTTTTTTACCTTCATTTGACAAGGCGAATTAGATTTTAGTCATCTTTGACCACATTTTGACGAAAAATATATATCAGATAGAATCCAAAATATTTTGAGTGATACTTGATTGTTACTAGCCAGTTGCCGTTGCACCCGATTCTCGTGATTAGTGCTACATGGTGATCAAATGGTTTGAGTTTAGCATTTTTTTTACTACACTCGAGTGTCTAGCGCCTGGCCTCATACAGGAAGCCTTTAAAATTATGTGGGAGCAGACAGTTACGGATGGCTTTCTTTTCTTATTTATTAACTCGTGCTTCACGTGCGTTGACTGCTTGAATATGACGATGGACTTATTTTTCGTTCCTACATTCAATAAAATGGTTCTTCAGATGATGGGCTTTATTAGGAAGTCGGTATTTTAGGCATATCGCCACATCCACACCAGGCCAACAATTTGATCAAGCACTCAAGAATCCTGCCTGTTTTCTTTTTCCTACCATACTTCGTGTAAGTCATAGTTACCAAGTCAGAATCGGAAAAATGTCGGCAAGGTTAAAAAAGTGAAAAAAATTTCATAAAAAAATGAAAAAAATGGGAAAACATTTGGGAAAAAATAATGGAAATATTAATAAATTCAATATTTTTTTATAAAAATAATAATCAATTCTGAAAAAAATTTGTAAATGACGGTTTAAAAAAATATAAAAATTCATGACTTATTAAACATTACAAGTATATTTTAAAAAACTGTGATTTAAACATGCTTCCAACATTTTATGACACAAATGTGTTTTAAACAAGTTTTTTTCAATAAAACAGAGATTTTAGTAACTATGGTATTAAGGTACGAGCATGAGTGCGAAGCCGTTATCGGATCAATCACAAACCTGACAACTCTCATAAATGTACTAATAATTTTGAGCACCAAATCGTTGAAAGGTCGGAAAAGAACTCCTACTAGCTTGTGTGCTCCTAAACAACAGTTACCGCTAGACTCTTTAGACAAAACAAAATTGATCTATACAACTACTACAGTGTGACACCAAAACAATGTCTTGGATGTCTCTAGGACCTCAAGACGAGCTTGGTGTACCTACCTTGCATATTCCATAAGGGAGGCAATTGGTTAGGTAGCTCGCCCTACCCTATCATCTAGGCCCAGCCCAATTTACTGAGGGTTTGGGCTTGACCATAAAGCTCACTCACTCAGGCCCGACAAATTTTCAAAAACCTTAAACAATAATAGATTTTCTATTTTTAAACTCGATGACTTCCAACAACAGAGAGATATTTACTTGTTACTACGTATTTGCAATATATTAGTTGTTATATATGTATAGGGATATGCCTTGCACCCGAATGCCAGATCTCGCATGACATGACTCTAGAAACACCACCAATTTGGTGTTTAGCCACTTGGCATGTAGCTTTTTAAAAGAACTGAACACATTTTCAACTATAGTTATGCATTAGATCATGCTCAAACTTTTTATATAGCAACTGATCGATCATGTTTAAGTTACCATGACATCCAATCCTCGTGATAAGTGCCAACATGGTACCTAAATGTACCAAGTTCAGCAGTTAGGGTTGCACTCTACCGCGTACTCCCAAGCCTCTTCGTATAAATATAGCGCTAATTTTTTGTAAGACTGGCAAATTTATGAATAAACGGGTTGGAATGGGCTGGGCTTTGGTCTTTAAAGGCTTGTTAAAGGTTAGGCTTGGACTTGGAAATTTTTAGCCTACCATAATCTTGGGCCGGACTTGGGCCAAGTTCAAATACGTCAAACCCAATTGGGTTTACCGTAGCTCAGCCCAAACCAGGCCCAGTGCCACTCCTAATACTCCATTGGAGTAAGCCCCCATTTTTCCTATTATTATTATTATTGAGCAAGGGGCATTTTTATAGGTTTATTATAAAAACATTGGGTACACGGATTTTAATTAAAAAAAAAATCACAACTTTTATCTAGATCACTAAATCGTCACACAATACGGGTCTACACGGCACGTGTTGTGAACTAAATCCAGCATCAGTGGGGCCCCAAAGCATGTATAATAATATCGTTGCAGCCCCACTGAAGTAGTCCGCACACTTCAGTGGTTACCCCGAAATGGATTCAATTCGAAGGGAACGAATTGACAGGACTAAGCTAGCTTCAGTAGGCTGACCCCAAAGTAACCCGTACTCAGCCCATGTTGCAATCGTTTGGTCATCTAGATATTTTTTAGTAATTAAAATTCGCACAGGTAACCTTTTAGTAAAAAGTTCCATTTTTATCATCCACTATCAAAATCTGTCATTTGTCACTGAAATATCAAACAACTTATTGCAATAAATGCAGGTTTTTGGCATAAATTAATAGAACTCCTTTAGGTACATTTGCAAAATTTCAACAGCTGTTTTTAAAATTTGCAAAAGAAAAAGTAAAAATAGATAAAAATAAACATCAAACTGTAGAAACTTCTGAAGGAAGTAGAGATGAGACTTTAATGCTCTGGACCTATAACTGTTGCCAACTTCACAGTCGGGAGAGTCCAAAGCAGAGTATAACGTAAAAAAGATTTCTAGTAACAAATTTGTAAAAGCTATAATAGGTAAAAAGTAAAAGAAATCAAGCTCTCCAGTTAAAATTGTAATGATGAGATGCAAAGTTCAAATACCAGTATCAGATCCAGAATGGATAACAATTTGGACTGTATTCGCTAATATCGGGAATTTTTTATGAAGAAAAAAAAAAAAAAGGAAAAGGATAGTATCGGCTACAGTAACGACTAATGCCTACCAATACAAATATAGGTAAATGTATCAATATCGGCCAAGTCGATACGATATTTGATGCGTTACTAGGAACATACTAAAGCTGAACGTTAGAACAGCAAATCTAGAGCACTTGCTTAGATTTCATATTTTTTTTGAATTTCCAATCATTTTTTTTTTGAATTTCCTATACCAGGTCTAGGTATAGGAATAAAACGGCTTCAGAAATATATGGAAGAAAATGGCAAATTTAGGCAATGTTGGGGAAAAAATGGGAAATTTTCAAAAATAATATATATATATATATATATATATATATATATATATATATGGAAAAGGCCTCCGTCCTCCAACCTTCCACGTGGACCTTGGGTGCATTGCTTAGATCATCTTTGAAAAAAAAAAAATTAAAAACTCATCTCCACCGTGTATATTTTGAACCATGAAATGTGGACCAATGAAAACCGTCAAACTTTGACTTGTAGGTTTAAAATTTTTTTTTCAAATTTTTTTTTTTTAATATTGATCTAAACTGTCCACTTGTGCTCCACGTGGCACCCACAAAGTGTTTTGGGTGCCACGTGGAGCTCAGACGGTCACCGTCCTCCATTGGAAGACCTAACCGGCTCCCTATATATATATATATATGTTGCGACCATACATGGGTTTTAAATGGAAAAAAATGGGGAATTTTTGGGAAAAATGAGAATTTTCGGAAAAAAAATGGGGAATTTGGGAAAAAATGAGAATCTGGGTTTACTGGGCAAATGGGCTTGGCAAGTGGGCGAGGAAAACCAGAGTATATTGGTCTCAGATATTTACCTCAAAGTATAGATTGCAAAGACGGGTGGGATATAGCGAATAGAGGATTAGCCCGAGCTTCTGGGTGTGGTAGAGAGGGGTGCAGGTTGCATCAAACGCAGAACCAAATTCAAACTCTCAAGTGGTAATAAAATTAAGCTCTGGTCAGACGTACAGATCGGTGAGGCTCCCTTCCGAATCTGTTTCTTCTCGCCCCGGCTACAGGTGCTGCTGTTCGGGACTGTATTATTACATCTGTTGGTCTCAGAACTTGGGACGTTGCCTTCCACAGGTTGCTTAGGGATACAGAATTGTCACCTTTCCAGTTTCTCTTTGAGCTTCTGGACCAGCAACAGACCTGCCATCACATACGGATTTGAGAGTTTGGAGCCCAACATGAAGAGGACCTTTCAGTCAGATCTCTCATCAGGTTCATCGATAGGAGGCCGCTGCATACCCAAGCTTCAACTAAATTTGGAATCTCAAAGTTCCACCAAATACCTTATCAAAAGAGGCATGCCAATCCGAAACAAGTGTCTTATATGTGACATGGCTGTTGTAACTGTCGACCATCTGTTCATTCACTGCCTGGTGGTATGGAGAATCTGGGCTCTTTTTTTCAGAGTTTTAAAATATATGGGTGCTTACTTGGGTCGTTTAAGGTAGTGCCGGCAGACTTTTCCAAGAATTGTATGTGTTCTCTTCGACCGCCTGTGATTTGTTGTGGAATTTGGTGAGAAAGGAACTCAAGATTTTTTTAAGACAGGAGAAGGCATGAATGCACAATTGTTGATTTAGTCAAGATGCTCATAATCGAATGGGCAGTGTCAGGTAAAGATTTTAAGGGGTGCTCCAATCAGGAGACAGTTGAGTACCACAAAGAGCTGCTGATGGAGGCATAACTAGGAAGGGAGTTCGTTTGAGTCTCATCTCCTTCTGCTTCACCGGGAGTGTTTTTCTGTTTTTCTTGTTGTCTTTTTTTCTTTTGGCTCCAGCTTCTAGCTTGACCCGTCTTGATCCTGTTGTATCTCTCCATTTTATTAATGGATCCACATGGTTACTGATAATAATAATAATAAAATAAAAACAAAAAACAAAGCACCTCGGTTATCTAGACACTTTTCTAGATTATCATCAATATAGATCACCCTTTTCACCTTTCTTGACATATCAAACTTCATCTGAAAGTGGATCAGCAATTCAGCTTATAAACCATAGTCTCTTAACCTTATAAGATTAAACATTGTGGCTTTTTCTAAATTACCTCTTCCAACTCCTCCAAATACAGCAATAAAACTCATCCGCCTCTCTTGCTATTATTGTCCCATACCTCCACAATATCTTGTCCTCTTACCACCGTCAGAGCAGGAGAGCACTGACTATAAAAAGGGAACTGGAGCACAAGCGATGCATATTTTTTTCGTTTCTTTTTTCGACAAATTTATTTCCAACAATGAAAAGTAATCAAAACAGACATCGCCAAAGTACTGTTCATTATCATCACAATCATCACAGCCTTATCACTCTAATCTTCACTCTTTTTTGATCAGCACTAAGCTCTCCATAACTTCGCTAAGCACCTTGGCTGTTCAAGCCACCAAAACTTCCTTCCTAAAATGTGTAGCATGTATACTGCTATCCCAAATGGCCACTCCGTTTAAAGACGTACAGGTCCCTAACATTTTAATAATATAATAAGAACTGAGAAGAACCCATCTGGCCTAAACTCACAAAAGGTTCAGCCTATTCTAATCCATCTTATTCTCATACACATAACCTCATTCGTATTCCCTCTCAGTGGATGTTGAAACCATATCAATCCATTCCCCTGAGTCAATTTTCCTTTCATTGCGATTCTGGATTGTATGGCATGTGTAGAATGAGATCAAGTGTGATACCCGGGTACAGATGTGGATATTGGGTGGGGGAGATATGATATATAATATATATTATATAAGGTATTCTGTTGTAATCATATATATTATATAATATATATCATAGTAGTTACACTAAACTATAAACATGGTGATTCATTAGAATGCCCTATATCATTAGAAAATTGTTAGGGGTCTCAGAATAACACAAGTACTACAGTAGGATATAGTTAAACGGTCTCATAATGTCAGACGCAATACCCTACGCGTATAGAAATATCTACGTAAAGTTGGAGATGGCAATGGAAGTTGCTTAGACCAATATATGATTAGGAATGCAATCAAATATGCATTAATATCAACAGAAAAAACATGTTAGAAAGCATAAAAAGTGATCAAAATTGGCACCAGAATATGTAGAAGATAGGGGGTAGAATCAGTTTAAAGCAGTGTTCTAAAAGGCGAGGGAGGCATACACCTCTTGGCTAGAGCCATGGCAAAATAGCGTGCCTCTGCACTGAAGCAAAATATATGTTGTAAGTATAAAAAAAAAGTTGCTTCATTATCTAAGTTTTTCCTTTTTGTTTCCCCAAATGTTTTCGAAAGGTCTAACAAACCTAAAGACCTTCAAATAAGCTTCTTTTAATGTGTTTCATCTTCTAAACAAAGATCAAACAGATTTTTCATGTGGATAAGATTTTTGCCTTAGGCTTCACCATTTTTTGCAATTTCTCTGCAACAGTTCAAGGAAATCAAAAGATACTAGTTTCTTTTGTTTTCTACAGCCGATACAAATCCTTGGTCGACTTCATCAAGGTATGTATAGATTGAAGCAAGTCAAGTCAAACTCATTATCTATTTATATGTATTAGCATTTACATTTTAAAATTTTAAAGAGAACTTATTTTACTTCTTCGATATTTATTTTGGTTTATGTATTTCTATTTGTTTGCTGTTTCACATATAGATAGAACGATTAGGAGTTTTGCACCAAGTAAAGCTTAGTACCTATTTATATGTATTAGCATTTTCATTTAAAATTTTAAATAGAACTTATATTTTACTTCTTTGATATTTATTTTGATTTATTTCTATTTGTTTGTGGATTCATATATAGATAGAATGATTAGGAGTTTGCACTTTGAAGTATGTCTACCAACAGAAAAAGATTTTGCATAGAAGTATGTAGATGTGGTGGATGATGGGATCTATAAGCCAAGGTTACATAACTTGCATATTTTGTAATTTTCTTCATAAAGGAGGTACAACTCGCCTAAAAAATCACTTGGCAGACAGGACCTACCATGGGATTCATCCAAGCACGACATGCCCATCCAATGTAGTTGCAGAATGTAAGAGGGCATCAGAAGGCTACAAGAAGACAAAAAAATAAGAAAATAAAATTAACTTGGGAGATCAGAAGAGCGGGTTCAATCCCGTCAATTAATAGTAAAAATGTAATACCTTGAAGTGGTGGGAGTATGCAGGACTGCCCAAAGGAGAAATGTCAAAAGAGTTCAATTGGTCAGTTTGTCAATTCAGAGCTCTCACGTTAATTTGAAATGGAAAAAGGATGCCCCTATTTGCTCAGATGCTTGAGTTTATTGATAGGAGACCGTTGTGCCATGAGATGAGGACATGGATCCCCTAAGCAAAAATAAATAATGTTACAGCTTTGATGAAAGATCAGAAGAAGTTATAGGTGAAGTATGAGCGCACCATCATGTCGGATGGATGGCATAATGGTAAGAATAGATGTTTAATCTTGTTTTACTAACAGTACCAGTGATACCATCTTCTATAAATACATCAATGCATCTGATTTGATTAAAGATGCATTATTTTTGTTTAAATACGGATCATATGATGGTACTAGAGCAAATTTTAGGCTAGACCTCTTTGATAAAGCTATGAAGGATTTTGGTTATAAAATGACAATCCAAACAAGAACTCTCGCAATCTAGGCGAATTTGTTCTTTAACTTGAGTATTTGAAAATTAAAATTATGATAGTAATAAAGTACATTGGTTAGTCCAGTTGAAATCTATTTACTATTTGATTATTTGTATTGTTTACTTGTTCAAGCAAATTGGTGGGCATGTTTTAAGGTCGGTATGGCCCTATAATGGTCCATATCAGGATGGAATTAACATACATACATACAACAAGAAGAAGAAGAAGAAGAAGGATTGAGCAAGTAGTGAGCACAATTTAAGTTTATTGTTCAAGTCCTTAGCTCGTGGTGAGTACAATTGAAGTACGTTTGAGTAATTCTGGTAGTGAGAAAAATTGAAGTACGTTGGAGCAATTACGGTAGTAAGCACAATTGAAGTACATTTGAGCAAGTAGCCCTCCTCTAACTTCCAACTTCCACAGTTTAAATATTTGATAACTCTTTATTATGATTATTACAAGTACAAAGAGAGGACACTACTTAGAGAAGTGGAATTTAAAAGCTTGTACATGTTATGAATAATATGAAGCTTGGAGAGAGAAGCATGAGGAGAAAGGCAAAGGTGGAACCCATTTAGCCTATTTTGATGATTATGGGATTGCTGACCTCCTTCCTAAAGATCCCAGTTGGATTGACGCCATTAGTTTTGACATCAATGTCATCGAGACTATTGAGGATTCAAATGTCAATAAAATCCCAATCTAGTCTTCTTCTAATTATAAAAGGAAGAATCTTCTCAAACAAAAACTGAGTATAATTCTTCTCATATAAAAAGTGAATATAACTCTGGTTTATAACTACTAAGCTTTATAACATTAAATTTTAACTTCTGATTCTAACATACATAGGTTCTTATTCAATTTCAATAATAGTTAATGGTAAGGTTGTCTTCATGAATGACCTAGAGGGAGATGAATATGACGAATAAGGTGAAGATGATGACAGGGCAGTTCCGTGCATGGATGAGGATAACCAATCAACTAAGGATGACTTAGATAATTTTTGCAACATTTATTATACTGTTAACTATTTTGTAATGTAATATTATTATCCAGAGTTTGATGTGGTGTAGGGCAAAACAGGTGAACCATTAAGATGGACTTTTCAGAATGTTTGATTATTTATGCTTCACACGTGAGTATTGCATATTTGATTATATATTATTATATTGAATGCATTTTAATTATACGTTTTTTTACTTATGTTTGGTAATTTTTCTGATATTTCTCTAATTTATTACAAATCTTTTCTTATTTTTCTATTCCGATAAATTAAAGAATAATAATAATAACAAATCAGAGGTGTGTGTGTCTCATCCCTTGAGCATACATCTCCATCTACAAGCACTAGTTTTATAGAAGACTATAAAATCTTATTGACAAAAATGATTAATTTCAATTTTAAAAGTACACATGTCAAACAAAGCTACAAATAGGGCTGGCAACTGGCCAGCCTGGCCGAGCAGGCTGAATTTCGGCTGATATTATATAATTGCTAATTTCAAAATTGTATAGATAATAATACACATTAATGCCATATAATCTGTAAAAGAGAAAAAAAAAAAAAAGCAACATTAGAAAACTCCATAGTTAACAGAATACTGAGCATGAGCAACCTTGCAGTCAAAGTAAAAAATTTAGATGTTCGAGGCATAAATTTCACTTTCAAAGCTGTCAAAATTTAATATAGGATTTAATAGAATAACTCTAAACAAGTTCGAAAAATAAACTAGCTATATAGACAACATGAAAAGAAGATTTATATTAGGGTGTGGTCCAATAAAACTTCTGGCCAGCGCATACATACATGAACCATATATAGCTCACTCCCTAGTTAACAGTTGTACATTGACAGAGAAATTCAGAGAGAAATATATGTTTACTAATTAATTCACATAAACCAGTTCCCATATATATATATATATATATGTGTGTGTGTGTGTGTGTGTGTGTGTGTGTGTGTGTGTGTGTGTGTGTGTGTGTGTGTACGTACATACATATATATATATATAGAGAGAGAGAGAGAGAGTAGAGGATATTCATAATCCACAAGAAAATTTCCTATTGGAACCTTAGACCAAATTGTCTAGGCGAACAAAAGCTATAGAAAGAAGTTAGCTTTTTCATTAATAAGAAAACAAGGATCAAATAAATATAAATCTGGTCCATGCTCCAAAACGTTCATGCTTTTGGAGGCTGCAGTTACATTTAATTTGGAGTCTCAAATTCAAGAATACCTTGTTTCCTCATCCATTCCAAAGTAGAACTGCATGGTTATTTCACACATTTAGAAACATAACAGAAGAGAAATAGATGACAGAAAAGAGTACACGCTCCTCCAACTGAAGTAAAAAATAATGATTCAACACATTAGAAGAACATAAAAGTGTACTCTGTACATATCCATCTCATTCTTCCCAAAGGCTTGAAATCAATAACATCTATGAGCATCTATCCACAAAAAAAAGACACCGAATTACTATATACCCAAAAAACAGCTTCGGTATGCCTTCCAAAACAAACTACCTCTACAAAAATATATATAATAATTACCTACCATCCAACAAAATGTAAGGAACTAAGCCAAGCTAATCAATCACCTTGCTAATCCGAATAGTTAGAGGAAGTATCTTCATCGCTATCATCAGTGCCATCATCGCCATCATCATCACCGCCATCATCTGTTGCATCATCATATCCATTGTCCCAAGGCCCTATAAAGTTTGCAATCCGCTCACACCTCTCCTCAAGATCGCCCTCCAACTTAACATTCCAACACCCTTGGATGTCAAGGTGATCGAGGGATCTGCACTTTGTAACGATGGCAGTAAGTCCATCATCGCTGAAGCGGCCATAACAGAGCTCGAGGTGGCGGAGACCCGGCATCATATTGGCTATTGTCATTGCCTCCCCCTCCTCCGGTTTGGATGACTCGGATTCTGCTGGGGGCATGTTCCTCTTTAGGTGAACCAGCAATTTGCAGTGCTTACCCAAAGCTTCAAGACCTTTGCATGTGATCTTCAGACAGTAGCTAACGTCCAAGACAGTCACCATTGCCAGCGACTCGGCGTGCTTCTCCACCATCGTGTCAGTAATATCACTCATCGGAATCTGCAGGACCTTGAGGAATCTCCCACTACATAGACACAAATTAAGAGAGTTCATGGTTTACACTTTGCAATAAATATTATTTAAGTTTATTGTCTCAGAGCATGTTCATATTTCCACAAGAAAATAATCTCTATCCCCACAAAACATACGAAAAGAATTTCAAATTCTTCATTCTCTAAGCAAGTAAGCCCAATAAAACATTATTAGGATACTGACAAATTTCGCTTTTGGCAATATTTCGGTAGGGAGTAGTTTCGGTTCATTTCGGATAAATTTCGAGGAAAATTTGAAAAAGGCTTTGGAAAAATTTCAGGGAATACACAAAATATATATGTAACTTATATTTAATATTTCTAAAAATCCTATTTATTATTTGAAAAGGGATAAAATTTAAACAATTTCATTTATTTTGGCAAAATTTCGTCCGACCCCTGTTTTGGCAAATTTCACCAAAATATGTCACTGCGATTATTAGTAACAGTTTTCAAAATTTACAACTCTTTCAATAAATATACTCCAAATTTTTTCTTTGCATTATCAATAACCTCAACAAATGGTGCTGAAAAAGGTTTAGAAATTAAATTTTCAAAAACAACCACGATAATTAAACACATTCAGTGATCTTTATATGATTTCTCAGAATTTAACAAAATACTTGAGGGATATTAAATTAGCAAGATACTATAAAAATGAATTGTTAGATTTAGTAGCAGTGTTCTCCGGGTGACCTTTACATCGTAGTATGTTAGACCTCATTGTTATGTTCTTCTCATCCCGCAGGAACCAAAGCTAATATTGGTAAGATCAGCCACTAGTTTTTCATTCGTAGGTCTTCTTGTACCAAAGCTAATACGTAACGGCCAATCAGCCAATATTAAAGCAACTTCTTTTTTATTTTTAAAATATTAAATAAATATATATAAAATTTGCCCAAAGGGCATTTTCGATATTACATCCGATTCATATCTGATATGAGATTAAACCGATACACATTCGATTCATATCTGATACATATCTGATTCATATCCGATATGTAACTGATAGGGACCCGATATGGCCGATATGAACCCCATATTTGACCTTGTTGACCCGATTTTTCCATCTTCACAAAGTCAGGGGTGTACATCATATCAGATGGGGCCTAATCCGATACATATCGGCCGATATTTAAAACCATGTTTGACACAAGAATATGGGGTTTTGATATCCGATATGTCTGGGTATCGTCACAGATTTTTACCCATGCATTGGCATGTGCTCGAGCCATTGCTGATCCATGATTCAATCATGGTCTTTTTTCAATAATTGTAATTCAGCTATAATACAGACTTCGGGATTTGTTTACGCTACCACATTTTTCCAACAAGAATACAATAAAAAAAGATTACCAAGATGTTTAGGCTGTGTTTGGGATTGCTCTTTAGAGGCAAAGAGCAGCTCTCTACTCTAGGGCAGAGCACTTTAGTATGGGATTGTGTTTGGTTGTAAGTGCTCTTACCTCTTTCGCAGAGTGAAAGAGCTGAATTTGGGTCTCTTTGAAAGAGCAATTTAAACCTGCTCTTTTAAGTGGGGTGCTCTTTGCCTCCAAAAAGCAATCCCAAACACAACCTTAGTTTAATTGATTGCAGGTGCGTGTGTGCGGTTAACTCTTTTAATTTAATTTTAGTTAGCAGAATAGTTAAGATCTAACAAATATTTGCAATCTATGCCAAGCACATTTTGAAATTAATTTTATTTCAGATTTTTTGTGTTTATTCATCCTTCCGGAAACCAAAATAATTAAAATTAAATTAAATGTAAATAAATAAACTAACAAAGATAATCTAAATGCAGTAGCCCCTTTCCTTCTTAGATCTAAACTTGAAAAACAAAGATATAAAAATAGATCAACATTCGAAATTCTCACACGATTAAAATAAATTTAAAAAAATGAAACCTAACATTGTTTTTTTTAAAAAGGGACAAATTTCACCAAAAAAAATTTTATGTAAAAAATTAAATTAAATTAAAATTTAAAAAACAATAACTAATGTTAATTATTTTTCTAAAAATTAAATCTAATAGAATTAAATACAATATTTAAATGTCAATTATTTTTCCGAAAAAAAAAATACGAAATTAATGGATTTAAAAATCTCAAAATTTAAGATTAAATTAAACACCCTTACAAACTTTTCTGATTTTATGATTTTTTTTTCCCTTCGCAAAAAATCTAGGTGTGCAAACGAAGCCTAAAAATTCTCACGCAACCTCCAAAAATAAAAAATTTATTTAAATTTAAAAATAAAAAACCCTAGCTCTCGAATCCTAAAACAAAAATTAACTGTCACAATAATAATTAAAAAAAAAAAGCAGAGCATAATTAGCTTACGAATTAGCGATAAACGAGAAGGCCGAGTTCCCAAGCTTATAAGCAGAGAGACTTCTTAGCGTGCCTTTGCTCCTCCGCACCAACCTCCGAACTGCAGCGTCAATGTCCTCCGTTCGATTGCTCCGCCTGCACCACTGTGCCACGTTGATCTCCGCCCAGCAGTATGGCCCCGCCACCACCTCCCTCCATGATCGACACACCAATGGAACCGTCTTCACCATCTGATCTGCCGGAATCCTCACGAATATCAAGGCCAATATCTCTGGGCTCATCCCCTCCCACCACCCTCCTAGGCCGCAACCCCTCTTCATATTCTCTCGCTCCTCTCTTTCTGTCTCTCTCTCTCTCTCTAATTTATAGGGGAGACGCACGTGATTATTCATGTGGCACGTGATAGAACAGTGAGGCAAGTTACCTCGCGAGCTGTTGGTGAATCTTGTACCGTTGCTTTAGAGTGAATTGACGGTCTAGATCTGCATGGCCGCTAGTAAATTTGAGGCCGTAGGCTCGTTGAAATCAACGGTACTAGATGTGTTGAATATGTTTAGTTGGTGTTCTGGATGCACGAGTTACGAGGTGGTGATGAAGTAATAGTTAAGAAAGAATAAGATTAGGTGTGATGAGCGAATGAATAGTTATGGTGCTCCAAGTATGTGGACGTGCACAAATAATCTGATTACATTGATCGAATGGCTACCGTGTTTTGGTAGGGTGCATGTAGTTTGTTTATTATATGTAAGTAAATAAATTTGTTTATCAGAAAAACAAAAAAAAAATATTTGAAGTGCTCATTTTTGAACGCTTGATGGCTCACTTATTGTTGGTCTCCGGCCTAGTTGAAACGTGAAGACCGTTAATGCTACGATTGGCTGTCTAATATAGAAAGGTCGTAACTTGCACTTCCAAAATGTGGCGTTTGCACTTAAGTTAAAGAAACACTTTATATTTTAGGGACATGTGACATGTAAAACTATATTTTAGGTCATCTGATTTAAAATTTATGATCTATAAATTTTTAGTGAATAAAATTAGACCAAAAAAAGATATTTATCATATATTCTATTATTCTCAATTGTTGAAGTAAATAATAGCCTTTGACTATATTTATTCACAAGATAAAGATTATATTTCGTGCAAATTTTTTACACTTACGATCTTTAAGAGACGGGCCCCAAATCAAACGATTTAGATGATATTTTTATATAACAGAGGATGCTAAACTTGTAGGTCTTTGTTTTAAATTTAGTGCAAGAGTCAAGATTCTAACCTTCTTGAATCGAATGATGATGGTCAAATTTGTCCCAACCTTCAACATAGTGAATCATGAGATCATGTTCCTACCATCCAGATTTTTAATAGCCGTGGTACACATCTTGAAAAGTGATGTGAGAATACACCTATAATTATGTTCAATGTTTGGAATGTGTGTCACTTGTAATCAAAATCTAATAGTGTAATGGTAAGTCCATGATGTCAAGATCTATTGCCTCATAAATTGGAGTGAAACACAATTTTCACCAATCAATAATTTAAAAAACTTTATTGGTTTAAGTGCATCGTAGATTAGAACAAGAAGCAATGTCTCATGCTCGACCCGATACCGACCCGCCCTGAACCAACATTTTATCGGGTCAAATAAATAAACTTGATCCATCGGGTCAAGTCGAGTATGAGACATCCGACCTGACCTTCTAGTCGAATTGGGTCCACCAAGAGGTTGTATTAGGTCTAGTCGAGTTGGGTAAGCTTGAGTGCACCATCAAGTGGGGTCAGATCGGAAATATGCTATTTTTTTATTGTGCAGCCAAAAAATTTAGCCGTTGACAGCCCTAATTTTGGGGAAGGGGAATGACTCGAGCACCGAAGAGAGTGAATGAGTTAGTTACTTATACCAGTATAGGACAAAAGCACCATGTATGGTGGTGTAGCTAAGCAGATAACATTAACTCCAAAAGAAACTCAAAAGTCACTCACCAGACAGCCTCGTGCACATTGGGACGTGGACTACCGTACGAGGTGAATGAATAGTTTCTATGTATGGCGCATGTATTTATCAAATATTAAAGAATCTCAGGGAATCAGTATGTTTTTATGACTAAATAGAGATACTACCCTTTTTTGAAAGATTACCTTTTAAGTCCACCCACCGAATCTTTGACTTCACCCATGCGGAAAAATATTGTCTGTGTTGAATCAGACTATAGAGATTGTTTATCCTTCCAATCTTTTACACGATAGATCTTGAGATCATGAGCGTACCATCGGACGGTCAGTATTTTATTTCACATGGCACACATTTCAGAAAAGTGATCTTAACATCAAGTACATGCATAAAATTGATTTTAAGGTCACCTTTTTGGGTGTGATATACCAACATGAAATAAAAAATCGGTTGTTCAATGACATGCCTATAATCTCAAGATTTACCATTTGAAAGATTGGGATAATAAACAATCTCCATCGCTTGATTCAATGCAGTCAACGTGTTTAAGTATGGGTGAACTCAAAGATTTGGTGAGTAAATTTAAAGGTACTCTTGTTGAAAATGCGGGTATGAATTTACATCTCGGGGATCTCCCAGACATAGTGGATATAAGATTATAATATATTGTTGAACAAATTAATATGCATGTTTTAACTAATCTTTTCTCTCATTAATTGAAAAAGTGTAGCGTAAAAGGGATTCTTTCATAACCTTACATCCACATCGGGCAAAAATTTTAAGGGAGCCATTACTTGTACACATTTTTCAAGTGATTGCACCAAATTTAAAGAAAGACTTGCTATTTTAGGAACATGTGATATGTAAAAATGCAATATGGACCACCTAATTTGAAGTTCATGATCAATAGATCTCTGGTATATAAAATTAGAGCAAAACACGATACTTGTCTTATGACTATTGTAGTCAATTGCTGAATTATATAATAGCCTTTGACTCCATTTAATCAAATGATGAAAATTATATTTTGTTCTAATCTCTTGCAATTGATATCTTTAAATCATGGCTTTCAAATCAAACAGCTTAGATGGTGTTTTCACGTAATAGAGGTTGCCAAACTTGCAAGTCTTTCTTTTAAATTCGGTGCAATCCGGTGCAATCACTTGAAAAGCATGTGCAGGTAATGGCTCCCAAATTTTAAACAGGATATCTTTATTAGTATCCTTACTACTATATAAAAGTAAAAATAGTTTTTGTAATTTTTCCATGCCCAAAATGCCCTAACTCATATCTCATGCAGCAAGTCCCGAAAATCTCCCTAACTCATATCTCATACCGGCAAATCCAGAAAACAACTATTTCTAATTAAAGTTTTACATTTGTTTCCGTATATAAAAAGCATCAAAGTTCTACTTCTAATTAAACTACGGCTCTATTTCCGTATATAAAAAAGCATCGAAGTTAGAGGCATGGTGACGGTGTTGAGTAGCAGCACATCAAATTGGTGTTGTTACTCTCTCTCCTCTCGATTTCCTCTCTCCCAAATCTCAAAGTCCTATTTCAATTTATCCTCTCTCTCTATGTAAGTAGCCTTCACTCACTCTCTAGCAGGTTTTATCTCTTAATTTTTGTATATATCTTATTTTTTTTAATTCAACGAAGTAATTTATGGGTTTTTTTTCTCTTTACCTTCACTCACTCTCAAACAGGTTTTCTCTCTTAATTTTTGTATATATATTTATTTTTTAAATTCAGCAAAGTAATTTATGGGTTTTTTTTTCTCTTTCCCTTTTTCTATTTTACGTTAAGTTTAAGTTACTATATAAAAATATTTATTGCATTTGTTTTCATGTACTGATCGATTGTTCTTTTTGTTGAATTTTGAGTTCCTGCTCATGAATGTTGAAATTCAATAAATGATTCTTCCATCTCTGTTATGGTTCACTTATTTATAATTTAGATGTCTTGAATTAATTAAGAGAGAAGAGGTGTGAACCGTAAGATCGCGTCGAAGAAAGTGGTCTCCCGAGGATTGTACTTGAAGCTCGGCACGAGAGGATCAAAGCTTTGCATTAGGAATCTGCTCTCCAGGTAGGTAGGTTGGTAGCTCTCTTTCTTAATTGAGCTTTTATAAGACTCTGTTCTCATTGTTTTTGTTGCTTTTCTACGTGTACGACTTGTGTTTGATTTAATGTCTCTGAGATGTTGTAATGGTTTTCAATGATCATCTTCAATTCAGCGTATATTATCTTAGATATATAGCTCAATCTTGCTTTTTTAATAGCGTGCTAATAAGAGGTCTCCTTTTATGGGGAACTTCGGCATCACCATCTCCCCCATAGCCCCAGTCATTTCCAAACGATAGTGATGAAATTAAGACATGGGATGACAGTGATGAAATTAAAACATGGGATAACTAGGCACATAACACTAATAAAACACCCAACCAGCTCCTAAGTTGAACCTGGAAAAAAGGTACCCAAAATTTGGAGAAAGAGCTCCTAAGATCCAAAAATTTTTAATTCTTTTTGCCCAATGAAGAACCATGATTTTGAATCTTGGATCAAGTTTGGAAAAAGGAACTCTACTTGTTCTAACAATTGAGACTATTACATTCTTTTCAAATCACCCAGGTCACCATGAAGGGAAGCGGGTTCCACAGTTCTTTGCCTCTAATATTTAGATATACCGTTTCCAGCTTCCAAATAAAAGACTTATATATTTTGGTATCATCCAAGTGATTCTGAACTGGAAAAAGAACTCCCAAACTAAACGAGTGTAGCTACAATATACGAATAAAAGGGCGCTTGCGCTCTTCATTATCTTCACATAATATATAATTGTTTGCAAGATAGTATTCCCTTCTCTTTATGTTGTCCAATATTGATAGCTTATATACCATTAGTAGCCACGAGAATGAAATCACACGAAGTGGGACATTTGCTTTCCATATTCAAATTCAAGGCATAACCAGCGAGCCGACTGAAGTAAGATGATGATAGAAGTTTTTGATTGAGAACTGCCAGTAGGATTACCAAACCAGCTTGAAACATCTTCATTGGTAAAACACTGAAAAATTGAATAAAAATTTAGATCATTTCTCGATTTGTGCGTGTCATCTTTGCATTGGGCCATGCTAATCTTCATTGTATTGTGTCAATTTCATCAAATGTCACTTTTGACGATGTACGTCGAATGAAAAATTAATGCACGCCTTCACAGTCTTGATTGGGAATGGGTCACTGATTTTGGCATTTGACATTATTTTTCATCTAAGTGTATATCTTATTGTGATGATCATGATCTAAAGATCTTTGGTGTCCATGATTGTATTGATAAGAACCTTTCTATGATGTGGTTCACAATGGTCAAAGAAAGGTGAAATGAACAGTTACAATGTAAACACTCAAACTCAATTTTAGCCATCCAAAAGGGTAGCTTTACTAGCACGTACCGAATTATTGATATATATGTTGGGATTGTATTTAATTAATCCTTAATCTCGATGCTCAATCACTATAAAAAAAGTAAAATATTATTAAGGGTATTATTATTTGCACCCATGAAATTATAATCTCACTCCAACAATAGGGTAATCTCACTGCTTGGAATCAACCACGGGAAATTGTTTTTCAACTAAATGTTCTGCGGAATGGATCTTTAGATTTTTGAATTGTGATGCATAAAACCCTCTATTCCCCACTAGTAGACAAACCAAACAAAAATATAGTATGCGTATAGTATCATATATGTATATGAAAATATCTTCATGTCGAAATTCATATCTGTAAAAACTTCAATATATGAAATTTCAAAACTATAAATAATAAAAATTTATCTTTTAATTTTTCAAACTTAACACTTCTCCATGTTTAATACAAACATAAGATGCTGAAGCAAATACAGCTTGTAAGAAGAGATAAGAAGAATAAAATGTAACTGAGGAAAGATTGACTAATTCATTTACTAGCAAAGATAAGAAGAAAATAATAAAAATGATATTTTGGTCCATAAAAAAGTTTACCAAAATGAACTGTGGAAAGAACATGATGAAGGATTTCAAATTTGTGCGTGTAGTAAGTAAACCAATTTTGTAAACAGAATAGTATCCAAAAGAGGGACAAGACCCTTCTTATGGGACAAGAGGGACAGACATGATGTTTGTAGCATAACGAGAACCACAAAACCTACAATCAAAGAACATCTACGATATACACCCTACAAATGAGTAAAAACTAATATTGATACATAACTCATTCTTTAACACGCCACCATTTGCCGAAGTGTCTAAAATTTATTTGTCTACTTCAATTTCATTTGTCTACTTCAAATATGATAGAAGATACTATTCATCTCTTTTGAATTTTAATAATCTCCCCAATTGCATAATCATACTTCCATGAAAATTGAGACATGGTGGAGTCTAGCACCTAGATTTATACTCGACAATTGTACCTGAACTCTTTGTTTGAGTTGTCGAGTTCAATTCTTACTTGTTTTTATCCCTTTGACATTTCGGAAAGTTCATTGCAAAATCTCTCCCTCTCCCATCTACATCATGTTATGAGTGAAAAATCTAATTCCCGCGTGTATGTATATTTATGGTTCTTGGGATTCAGGTGGTCGAGTGAGCCCTTTTTTCTATTAATATTGGTTGTATTGTTGATTTGCTTTCGACAACTTATTTTGATCTGTCTCTTTGTGTTCGTAAACTGAATGTGGTTCTCTGAGAGCTGGTTGTCTAAGGATTCAAAAAGAGGTTGGTGGTTTGGAAAGAAATTGACTGTCAAGATGGGAAAGGCTAACACATGGGAAATACTAAAGCCAAACTTACAAATTCTTTTGTCTTTTTTACTCCAATGTGATTCAAAATCTTGAAAAGTTAGACTTATGCACTTTCTTTTATATCTAATCCACTTGACCAAATTCCATCAATCATTTAAAGGTCCTAATGTCCACGTGCATTTGCACATGCCTTTTTACTAGTTATAATAAAAGGAGATGGATGAGTAACTTACACTACTTACAACTTTTAAATTGTCAAAATTATCCCTTCTAATAATTTTCCATATACAAAAGATTCATTTAAAACCTTAATTGATTTATGTCTTTGTTACAACATGCGAGGGCAATAATGGAAAGTTTATTTTGAAAATTATGGACTCTGAAGTTTTTAAGTTATAAACTATCAAATTTGACTATATATTAAGAGATCAATTAAGATAAAAAATCATGATCCAATTAAACTGCCACCCTCACAATTTAAGAGAATAGACCACCATCTTACTTGACGATTCCAAAACCAGAAAAATATTGGTGCTAATTGTCTCTCTATATATAGCAATTAGCCATTTACAGTTCCACAAATATATAGTTACTATTCAAACTCAATATCTTCGCTAGAACAAGAGGCGTATTTATTTATTTAAAAAATAATTAACAAATAGTGATTTCATTTCTTAGTGTCCCTACAACAATAGCTTAAACCAGGTCGGTTCAGTTTTAGGTGGCAGAAATCAAAATGGATTAGAAAGCTGGAAAAAAAAGCTAAAAATTAAAAATGGTTAAAATAAACAAATAAATAATAAAATGAACTAAACTTAACCAAACCTATTTTTTTGAACCAAAACAAAAAAATTCGTTTCAGTGAATTGAATGTGCATCCCTATATGATGCTTAGATTTGTAGTTTTGATAATGTGTAGGGTTTAGTTTATTTTCCTTGATCAAGCCTTCAAATCATGTAGCCTAGCTGCTATTTTCACATGACACCCCTACCGAGTTGAGATACCGATATGTATCAGGGTCGATACGTATTAGTTTGCCGAGAAATCGATACGTATCGCCAATATGTATTGGTATCGGTCGATGTTTGATTGTGACAGCCCAGAATTCGGTGCCCCGAAACCCGTGCCTCGGTGGGCTGACGCTAAGGCCGAGCCCGGGAATGGATCACATAATGTCACAACATGCGCCACAGAATCTAAGCAGAACCAATTCCAACTCGTAGCATAAGCAAAATAAGTATTTTTAGTGTTCAATCCCAAAAACCCAAAAATAAATGGTTCTAATTCCACAAAAAACTTATGGGAAAAGAACCATTGAGAACCACCGGTAAGGACTCTTCCTTACTGAACATGGTTCAACAAAATTAATCATTTACATCGTATAGAAGTCATTTCTCTCTCCTTATCCAAAACAGAGCAAAATTTAATACATAACTCAGGGCCGGACCTACCTAGGTCTAGCACAAATGAAACAATCCTCGGGATGGGGCTCCTCAAGGTCTTCGTCGGGAGAGTAGTCCGGATCTTCCTTCTCCGGAATCTCCACCTCAAGACCTTCACCTGAACCTGTGACATTTATAAAGGAATGAGCTTCATCCAAGCTCAGTAGGGATAAGCTCATAACATGCTTATCTTAACATTAAACATATACCTTATGACATAATGTAAACAAAATTACTCTGAACACATGTAAGGTGATGAATCTCACAATCTCGGCACACACACATGCGATGCTAATGAAATCATGACATGCTCACATCTCTACTCCGACACAAGAAAGAAGAAAAACTTAAAGGTGTTTTACTTAAAGTACTAGAATGAGGAACTATAGCTTCAAGTCCCCGATGGAATACCCACCATCGTCACTCACATGAGTCATTTGCACATAAATCCAAGGTCCTGTAGAGTTGGACACTTGGCCGAACACATATTCACCGTTATACGGTAGGAATCCCAAAGCACATATCACAAAGGGTGTACGGATTAGCCGTCGTACCGGTCATGGATATCCTACCGCGTCACTCACGGTTATACCGCCGTGTCGGTCGGGTATTCACATAACCTTAAATCGAAAGTGCATACATATAGCTTATCGCCGTGTGAAGTGATAATTAATTTATATCGAAAATCGGAAAGAAGTACGAAGATTTCACATACACATATCGCATGGATTTCAAAGATTTCATAAGTTCATATAATTTTGAATCTTTCGCGCACATGTCTTATCTCTTCAAAATGCGTAAGCGGAAATCACATAACTAAATCGAAGAACATATCATAACATAACACACATGCTTATGAAACAATGCACATGATACAAGAATTTCCCTACCTCATAGATTAGACCCGTGCGTGTTCAAGCCTTCACAAAGTTGAGTTCTTCTTACTCATGAGGCTCACCTAAACATGATCATTTTCATTCATTAGAATGATGCAAAACACACTGTCAAAAGTCCCCATGAAATCTCACAGTCAAAACTCACCAAACGCAGAAATCTGGGAAATTCGATCAATCAAATCCTTGTTTCGATCGATCAAAATTACCAAATATACTCTCATTCGATCGGACAAATTTTATAATCGATCGAACGAAAGTAATTCGATCGATCGAAACAAAATTCGATCGGTCGAATTCCACAGAAGGTATGATCGATCGAATTTAAATTCGATCGGTCGAATTCTCACAACAGAATTCTAATGTTCTGTTTCTATACGAATCGATCGATCGAACTACAGGGTCGATCGATCGAAATCTTTTCGTTTGATCGAAATCACTTTCGATCGAACGAATTTCTCAGGATATCGTCTCTTCCCATTTTTTAATGCCATTTCAATCGATCGAACAGGGATTCAATCGATCGAAATGAGCAGATTTCGCTCATTTTTGGGTTTTTCACCCCCGATCTCTTCTCACTTTGAATCGATCTCATTTTCTTGAGATTCTCATAAGGACACGCACTAATTTAACTCTACACTACAGATCTAAAATAGATATTCACACTCCTCACCTGGATTAAAGCAAATCCTCTTCCTTGCTTCAAGACGAGTCAGGGTTCACTAAGCGGCCGTAATTCGTTCCGATCTCCAATTAATCCATCGTTGCATTGGTGATGAATGAATCAATCGCACAATGGTGAGCTTTCAACCTTAAGTTTCACCCTCCTTCATCTTAACTCATTTACAAGCATTTAATACACAATTAAATGCCCTGGGTTTTCTTTTATACTCTAGCTCTTCCACTTCAGTGTAAAATATCTACACTGAAGGGACGTGTGTGAGGGTTTCAAGCTCCCACATCCAGTCTACATAAGATCAATCCGGTCCTTTGGATTTAATCTATAGACATTACATCATTGTTAAAGGGGGTCCTCGGTGCATGATCCGTCGGCACACGCACCGAGTCTTACGGATCATGGCCCAAAAAGGTTGGGACGTTACATCGATACAATGGCAATGACCAATCTAGAAACGGGACATCTTATATCTACAAGGTCCAACCCATCGGCCATTTTTATCGGAAAATGTTTAAAATTAAATTAAATAAATCGAAATTGAACCAATTATTTATTATTTAATTTTTTTCAATTTAGTTTCTGTTTTAGAAAATGAAAAAAAAAAACAAATTTAGTAAACCAAATTTGCATTAGATTTGTACTTTTGATAATATGTATAGTTTTGTTTATTTTCCTAAATCAAGCCTTCAAATTATATAGCCTAGATGGTGCTTTCACAGGATACCGGTCCCCAAAATTAAGTCCAAGTCTTTCTTTTAAACTGTGTGCAACAACCAACCTGGAATTCAGACATATTTTATCTATATATATATATATATATATATATCTACTCCTTTCATTCAATCAATCGGCCATCTCATAGATAAACACGATGCCACAATCATCTTATGTGTTGCTCAACATTATCATATATTGTGACAGCCTGATTTTCCCTAAAGCATAAAAACTGCATAATTCTTTTTTTCTTCCTTACGTCATAAACTCAAGGAAAATCAGACCATCGGATCGCACATACCACGATCCGAATACATAAATACTTGGTATACCTACAAAATGTAGAGTCAAAGCAAACATATATGGCAAACAGAAGATCTCTTCTATACTCAACCATTTAAACAAAAAGAGCCCAAAGAAAAACCACCGGTGATGGCCGACCATCACCTAAACAGTGGCTTCCAAACATACATACAAAATAAGACTTGTAACGTATTAAATCCCTAGACATACCAAGTCCATAATCCAAGAGATCCCAAAATCCACCATACAAACCCAAAAAGTGTCCAGTCCAAACCTCACCTAAGGAAAAATTTCCCAAACAGGAGATCCTAAGCCTTTCTCCTCAGCCGATCTTGATCTACACCTGTACCTGTGACATATAGTCGAGGGATGAGCTACATCTAAGCTCAATAGAGAAACATCAATAGCATGCATATTATCATATCACACATATATCTCGTTACATAATCGAACATGCATTTCAAATAAAGGTTCACAATTCAAAGATATTTGACTTGAAACGGAACTGATATCCAATGCAAATTTCAAAGTTTAACACATGATTTTTAAAACTTATTCTCATAACAAAAAAAAAACTTAAATTGATCACTTAAATAATCCCCAAGCATGTATAGCATCGGGCCCCCGATGGGAATACCCACCATCGTCGTTCATATGAACCATTTGTATGTTGCCTAAGTCCCTCCGAATGGGGAAAACTTGTGCCGAGGAATTTACCGTAATCGATAAGGAAGTGAACGGAAGCTATCCGTCACCATCATAGAGTACAGTTGTATGGATTGGCCGCTGAACCGGTCACGGATATCCCACCGAGTCGGTCACAGTTATACCACCATGTCGGTTGGGTATTGCACATAACCTTAAATCAAAGTGCAAAAATAACTTATAGTTGATCACCGTGTATTGTGGTAATTTATAATAGGTTTAAAGTTTCAAAACTCATATATACATTTACTCACATATTTATGATCTTACACACACATAATTGATTTTACTCACATATATATAAATATGAGTGCACAACATATGAACACATTTCATATTTGAAACCATGAAAGAAATTAATGCAAATTAAACTACCAGTTTCATAAAGTACTCTTAATTTATCACCTCACAAAATCCATATAATTGAAAAACAAATCGGAAAACATACATATTCTTATCATATCACTACACACATGCTTGTTGTAGTCAAATATACATGTTAAGGAGTTTTCCCTACCTTAAGCTCGGAGCTTCTCAAAATGACACCAAGGTCGTTATCAACGACTTCCTGTTCTCAATCTATATCATAAGCACACAAAGATTCATCAAGGACAAACTCTAATCAGTAATAACTTAGATATATTTAAACGCTTTCTCAAAATGAGGCGGAAACGGACAAGTTTGTGCTAACCTGAAATTTGATGTAACTTCTCACAAAAGTTTGACCTTTAAAATAGTTGATTCACAAGTTTTTCAATTCATAATAGTTATAGAGTTTGTTGTTCTCTTTCCAACGCCTTAATAATTTTATCAATCGGAGTTCGGAGTAAAAAGTTATGGCTAAAATATCGAGACTGTATGGGTACCTCAGTCAAAACGTGCTAACTTAGAATTTTATGTAATTTTCCTCTAAATTTTGACCTTTAAAAAATTTGATTCATTAATTTTTATACTCATAAAAGTTATAGGTGTCGTTGTCATCTTTTCAGCGCCTTAAGAATCATATGATTATGAGTTCGGGATAGAAAGTTATGACTAAAATATTGAAGCACTGTCGGCACGCTCAGTCAATTTCGATCGACCGAATTTCCTTCAATTGATCGAGTTTCCTTTCGATCGATCAAATTTAATGTCGATCAATCAAACTTCTACAGGAATCGTATTTCACCTTCTTAAGTCCATTTCGATCGATCGAATTCGACAGATTTCACCTATCCCTTGATTTTTCTTGTTTCAATTTCATCTTTTTTTCAAATCTCTCTTCTTTTCTTCATACCCACATAACTAAATTACTACCACACATAACTAGCACATATAAAAACACAATTAAACCACAATCCTTACCTTTGGATTGATTGAATCTTTGATACAAGCTTTCACACAAAGAAGCTAGGGTTTCTTAGCTTGGAGCTTCGAATTTCACACGATCTCAAGTCCGAAATTAACACGCAGTCTTTAATCCTTCACACACAATGCATTCAAAGCCCATCTCTTCTTCTTTCTCTTCTCTCCTCTCCCTCTCTCTCTCTAGAAATCCAAAACCCCAAGATTTGCAACCGGTCAATGGCTTACAAAGGAAGTCTTCTTTTCCTTTTTAAGTTAAATGGGTTGGTTCCCATACAAAACACAAATATTCTTTTGTGTATTAGTTCTTATCCAAAGGACTAGATTCCATGTGAAACGGACATAACTAAGTAAGGTATAAACTATGATACAAATAATCTCTTGGTTCGGTATGGGGCCTGCACACCCAACCCACCTATTTATCTGATCCGGTGTTGAGTCGATACACAACACACCTAGGTGTATACAAATCCATTTAAAGGCCCACACACACGCTAAATCCATCCTTTTTCACCCAATACTTAAGCCAACCATAACTTACTAAGTTTCTTTATGATATCAGGTATGTGACCCATCGGGCACGCACACGGAGGTGTACTATCCAAAGATCAAAATTTTAGAGATATTATAGTTGGCCCATAAGGTCAGCCCAAATTAATCGATCCAATCTCAACCAATATGTTTTAAATCATTACTAAACCTTCATTAATAGTTCATTTTACTTCTAAGCTGCATACGAACACAAAGTGTTACCCCAGGTACGCTCACTTAGTCAGTACGTGCAGGTTCAAAATTTAGGGATGTTACATTCTTCCCTCCTTATAAAATTTTCGTCCTCGAAAATTGAGATGTCTCAAAATCAGTCCTAGGTTCGTAGCTATCTTTCGGCACTATCTGGGTATCCTCACAAAGATTCAACGTCCTCTAAACCAGGTTATCACAATCTCCACACCTTAAAAGAATTTTCGTCTGCGAAAATGAACGACAAGATAACCCGAGTAAAAACACAATTTTTTTTTTTACCTCCTATGCACACACACATATCCATGGCCTAACCACCTGTACAAAGAATGGAACTCGCCTTCCACACATTCACAACATGTCCATAAATCCCTTCCAAATCCACCAAAAGTGTACAAGGCATTCCATGTACTAAGTCTCCTATATTGCACACCCATGAAACAATTGAAATACATTATGACATTCATAACGAATTTAATTATTGGTCAAATCCACACAACTTCACACCGGCAATCCACCCATCATAACTACTTAAACAAGTCCAAGGTACTCCACTACCCCTTTGTAGAGGAAAAGTTATGCCCTTGAAAATTTATGACGGGACATTTGGTTATCCAATATAGTAATCATTTGTGAATCTCAAATTACCCCAGCGAAGGCTACAATGAATTGGAACTACAGACGTTAAAGACTCAGAGTTGAATGGAGGTTTACTATAACACAGTGTCGGAAGACTCAGAGTTGAATGGAGGTTTACTATAACACAGTGTCGGAAGATCGCCCCCACACTGGTGAAAAGGTATCTATCGAGCTTTACACTAAGGATGTCCATTCCTCACTAATCAGACCTGTGCTCACTCAAAAATCGAAGGGATAGCTCAGTGAACTCGCACATAGTCATTTACAAACCTCACTTCCACCACTTAACGAAGTATCTCTATAAATAGTTGGTAAGAACATATCTACAAAGAAAGAGATATTGACCTTGAGATTTAAACCATAATTCTTGAACTGTAACAATAAACAGGATTACCTAGAACAACAAGCACTTACAAATTTTACTACCAACTCATTATGTGATCACTACAACGATGTTAACCATTAGTGATTCCTGCAGACTTTGGATAATACCCATCGAGTATAGTAGACCACTTAAGAAACTTACACTATTAATCAGAGAAAAGTTTGATTCACTCAATTGGTGCTATCTCCATCAAAATAAAATTTTAACCATAATACGGGACAAGTCTAAACTATCTATTAATAAATTCCACACTGTCCAACTAGTCATCACTATAGCTAAAGTTGAAACCATTAACTAGCACCCGATTAACAATGCATCCACAAGGTTGAATATTTACTCACGTTAAAGTTGGGATTTCGACAACCATGAACGAGCACATTTAATACAACTGTACAGTCACTATAATCACCAAGATGTTGACAATGTCTAATAATCACCAAGATTTTAACCATAAACTAATAAGCGTAACGATTTGTCTAAAAATGTGACTCCCACCAAAAATTCAAACTTATCAATCGGATACACTATTTTCATAGAGTAAAATTGCTTTAACTATCAACTGCAAGCATACCACAATAAGGATCCACGTTCGCCATCACCTACTTCCGTAGAGGTATGCAGTCATTACCACAATGAGATTATTTGGATGCAAGATCCTAAAAGAAAAATCAGAGCTTTACCTTTTTGGTGAGGTTTGAATGAAATGTCTCGGAGAATCGAAGGTTAAACGGTCGTCTCTTTGATCTCCAAGAAGAAGCACACGAAAACCCTAAGAGAAAGCCCTAAAATTTCTGAAAATTTTGAACCTAAAAGGTTCAATTTATTTAAATACTACGTGATTTGATCGATCGAATTAAATTTCGATTGATCGAATTTGACCAAGACAAAACTGAACTACGATTTCGATCGAACAAATTTAATTTCGATCGGTCAAATTTCTCAGGCTACTCCTGGCCTTTACTAGTTCCGATCGAACGAATCTAAAATTCGATCGAAAAAATTTTATTTCGATTGAACGATTTTCTAATTCGATCGAACAATTTTTAATTTGCTTTAATTTACTAAAAAATCATTTTCTGTTTGGTGGTTTCGATTGATCGGTTTGCACTTCGATCGATCGAATTTATATTCGATTGGTCGAAATTGACAGAAACACTTGAAATTTGTGTTTTTCAATTTCTTTCTTGATTGCAACTATTAAACTCTCCAAGGGACTCCTTTTCATTGACTAATAGATCTATATTACAGACAATAAGGTTTACAAAAGACTTTTGCAATTTCTTTTCTCCCCTTGGTCATTGAAACAATAAAGGGCACTGCTCGCAAATCTCGGCTTCGCGCTCTCAAGTAGCTTCCCCTTTATAATGGTTCTCCCATTGGACTAGCACTAAGGGAATCCGTTTTGTATGCAACACCTATTCAGTTTGATCTAAAATCTGCATTGGTTCCTCCATAATTGTCAAATCCTTGTAAACCTCAATCGGTGGCGCTTCGAGTATATGAGTTGGATCCCTCACGTATTTTCGTAGCATGAAAACATGAAACACGTCGTGTACTCTATCGAGTTGCGGGGGTAAAGCAACCCTATAAGCAACTTCGCCAACTCTTCCCAATACTTCGAACTGTCCAATGTAGCGGGGACTTAGCTTCTCACGCTTTCTAAAATGCATCACACCCTTCAATGGTAAAATTTATACAAATACATGATCTCCCACTTGAAAATCCATGCTTGTTCTCTTGATATTGGCATAGCTCTTCTGCCGACTCTAAGCCATCTTAATCCTTTCTCGAATGATGCAAACGATTTCAACATTTTTCATTATCACTTTCGGTCCCAATATAAATTTATCACCGTATTCTTCCCAATTGATCGAAGATCTACACCTCTGTCCATACAACGCTTCATACGGAGCGATCCCAATGCTCTGCTGAAAAATATTATTATACGCAAATTCAATCAACGGTAAATGCTGATCCCATGATCCCTTAAAATTGATTATACATGTTCTAAGCATATCTTTAATGATTTGATTGACTCTCTCAGTCTGACCATCGGTCTGCGGATGAAATGTCGAACTAAAGCCCAATCTCGTGCCCATACCTTCTTGAAATCTTTGCCAAAATATTGAGGTATATAGCGGTCACGATCCGATACAATACTTGTCAGAATACAGTGCAATCGAACCATCTCTTGCATGTATAATTCAGCCAATTTGCTTACAGTATAAGTGGTGTTGTAGGGCAGGAAGTGTGCTACTTTGTCAGTCGATCAACGACTACCCATATAGCATTGTAACGCTTCACCATCCTTGGTAATCCTACAATGAAGTCTATAGAGATAGACTCCCATTTCCACTCCGGTATTGGCAGAGGTTGCAATAGACGTGCTGGGTGTCTATGATCCACCTTTACTTGCTGACACACCAAGCATTTAGAAACATATTCAACGATATCTTTCTTCAATCCTCTCCACCAATAATTCTTTCTCAAATCATGATACATCTTGATACCACTAGGATGAATAGTGTATCTGGACTTATGGGCTTCGTCCAAAATTATTTGCCGTAGATCGGTATGTATAGACGTCCTCTGAATAGTAATGATCCATCTTCCTTAATAGAAAAGTCTACACTGGTGTCGTCTATCACACCTTGCCTGATCTTCAAGAGCTCTGTATCTTTCATTTGAAGCTCGTAAATTTAATCAAAACTTGTCGATTGGATTGTGATATTAGCCAACAATGCACCAGAAACGTTCACCTCGATGTTCTTATCATACAAAGAAATGTTTCCCAATAATTCCCAATGAAGAAGTCCCGCAATAAGACTAGCTAATTGAGTCAAGTTCTTCTGACTCAACGCATTTGCCACGACGTTCGCTTTTTAAGTCTAAGGTTGTAGTAGTTTTAACCAATTAAATAGTGAATTGAGACGCCACCAAGAAAAATTCTATCTTCCCTCAAATCGAGGCTTAAGTCCATAATTTCCCCATGCTGTAAGGATTTCTAAATAAAACTGTAGTAATTACCAACCGCAGTCAAAGTTGGAAGTAGTGCTTCTGAACACTAAACATTCATTATTCATTAGTCTTAATGAGAAACACCATGGTTCAAACATCATAGCTCATAAGTGTAGACACCCCCATTTTGCCTTCTCGGAATATACTTTTTGTTCAGTCAACCTTTGACCGCATAACCCTGATATGGGAACTATGCACTGAAATAATAGTACATGACTGAACACAGGTTGAAACAATAGCTCTGTGGCTCAGATCTCGATGTGGGGAGACTATATATTGAAACAATAGTATATAGTCGAAATGCAGACTAAAACAATAGTCTTATATTTCAGACTAGAGACCAAACCCGGACAACCCCGAATTAAGTGCGTGAAATCTCGCGCGTAATTCGATTGCACACCAGACCACAAACGTGCAATCAGTCCCCTTTTCAGACCAAACTTCCTTTCCCAAACCTATTCGACACTCGATCATGTGCCTGAAATGTGACGTGCGATCGGATTGAGCGCCCTACCACCAGCGCGCAATTGGCCTACGCCCGACCTAGCCTCACAGTCCTTGACCCCTAAGTTTCCTTGATTGAGCGCTTCAGAAGAATCGCTTAATCAGATTGCGCATGTCCTACCAAGTGCGCAATTAGTTCTAGCTTTATTAGGACTAGGAAACTTGTTGAACAAGTCAGCCGGTCACTCATTGAGTCGGTTACCGACTCAAAGTGATTAAGCGCCGGTAAACTAGCGCGTAATTCAGTTAAACGCCTGAAAAATGGCGTGTAATTGAAGAAAAACCTATAAAAGATTTTTTTCCTAATTCGCCCGAGGAGGTTGGCAAATTTTTGAGAGAGAATGAATTTTTTTGGGATTCCAAAACTAGAGAACTCCGAGGAAAAACCCATAGAGCACCCTAATCATGCTTTCGAGATTCAAGCTTCTAATCTTTGAAATTTCTCTCCGCAGCCTCGACCCTTAGGTAATAATTTAATTTCTAGTTTCTTATCATAGCTTATAATCTCTAGTTTTTGGAATTTATCTTCAGTCTTAGACCGTAGCACCCTTTTCGGACCGTAATTCTCTATATCTGATTCTAGTCCTCTGTTTCTAGAACCAATCCTTAATTTGATAGTCCAATACACCGACCCTAGGCTTTAATTCTATTCTAAAATCTCAATTTATAATCCTAACATTAATTTCTGGTTCTAATCCTTCGATTCAGAACTAGTCCTTAATCATACGACCCGATTTTCTGATTTCGGACCCGAATTCAGTCGTAAAAATTTATTTTTTTAAAATTTTAATTTCTTAGTTTAATAACTCCAAAAATCCTAAATATTAATTCTAGTTTTTATAATCCTAGTTTACAATTTAATTCATAATTATTATTTCAAAATCAACTCTGAAAAGCCTAAAAATATTATTTCACGGTCCAAAATCTAATTTACCTTTAATTTTAGCCACCCGATTTGCCCAAGGGAGCTTATGAAGGGTACTCGGGAACGAGGCCAATCCTCCTTAGCATAGCGGGCCTAAACCCCCCTTTTTCTATGAATTTTAGAATTAATTAATTGCTTTAGTTTTATCCTTTCAGTGTAATTGATTAGTAGGTTTATTTTATTTCAGCATGTTTAATTAATTAAGTGTCTTAAATCTTAGTATGACTGCCTAATTTAGTATGATTAATTTCATTACCTTAATTAGACTTTTAGCATAGTTAATTCATTGCTTTAATTAAAATTTTTATAAAATTAGTTTATCTATTTTAATTAGATTTTGATGAAAATCAGTTTATTCATTTTAATTAGATTTTAGTAACATTAATTCCTTGGCTTAAATTAGAGTTTCAGTAAAATTAGTTTTTTCCTTCAATTAGAATTCTGACAGGACTGTTATAAATGCTTTAATTAGAATTTCAATAGAATTGTTATACCTGATTTAATTAGAATCCTAATATAATTGGTATACCCGAACTAATTAGAATTTCACCAGAACTATTACATGTGCACTCCTAGTCTAATTAGGGAACCTGATCATAGTCAGACTTCTAATGGGATTAGGAGACCACAATTAATCGGACTCTTAGTACTATTAGGATACTAAATTAATTAGAATTCTAATAAAACTAGGAAGCTAAATTAATCATACTCCTAATAGAATTATAGTATTAGAATAGATCTACTAACTTTGACAAATCCATAAATAAACTTACCATAGAACTAGGGAAGTCTAAACTGACCAGAATTATAACTATAAAGGGAAATAAAAGGAAATTAAACTATCTAAATTAAGGAAAAGACCGCTGCTGAGGTTCGCAGGCGGACGATTCAGTATAGAAGTAACCCATACCTGCTCTTAAGCATGATCATTGACGTGTTTCAACATCGATAAATATTTGCAGCTGGCGATCGCAACAAACTAGGAACCTTCCTAGAAACCCTTTTATTTTTAACATTCCAAATGCCGCATCGCTAGAGTCCACTAGGATAGAATTGGAAGCCACTGCTTCAACGGGAATCGAGAGGAACCCAGAAAAAGCGCGCACCAACAGACTGGCGATCGCGATGGGATGCTTTTGCAAATTCTATTTCTAGATAGTAAGTTTCCATCCTATCTCCCTATTTCCTTCTTCCCATCGTGTCGTTTAGATTCTCTTCTATATATATATATATATGAGTTTTCACCAAAGACTCGAGATGTCTGATATACGAAGAGTGAGTGTAGGAGACCCACCATTGTGGGGATCTCATGACAACCCCATGTACGGAGAAGAATCACTTCACGGTTCTAACCCACGACAACCCGAGATTAATATGGCTGGTGAGCAAGAGAATCCCTTTTCTATCCCACACAACGGGAACAATCATGAGGGGAGAGATGGTGGCATCGGACAAAACCTTACTGCCCAACAAATCGTAGAACTCAGTATTCAAAGAATACAGAGAGGAGACGACGACTCTGAAGAATTGCTTCGAGGGTTGGCCGCCGCATTCGAAATCATTAGGTCACGACAATTTTAGAAGAACAAGAGCGACAAGAGAGGCCATCTCCCACCCTGAGCACGGTGTCGGCCTACGCGACCTCATTGAGACAACCTGCCCACACATTCTTCAACGATGACCCTCTGGACAAGGCTCATGGGTCATTCCAAAAGACAACACCGTTAAAATCGAAGATCTCCATAAAATGCTCGATGAGTACATGGCCAAGAGAGAGCATCCCGGTCACTCATTCGGATTCGACAAATTTTGCCGAGACATCGAGTTTAATTTACCAATAGAATTTAAGCCACTAAAGTTTATCAAATATAATGGCATCGAAAATCTAAATCATCACTTGGCCCTCTTTTGTAATGATTGCTGACCCATACGTGATAATCAAGTACTTCTCATTCACTATTTTTAACTCTCATTAGAAGGAGAAGCTTTAGATTAGTTTGCGAGACTCTTGCTTTATAAGATCGAAACTTTCAATGAATTAGTCGGTCAATTCCTAGACCAGTACAAACATTTGATCCAAGAGACAGTTAGTCTCAGCGATCTAATGGCAGTTAAATAAGGTCCTGATGAAGAATTTATCGACTTCGTCACTAGATAGAGAAAACTCGCTGCTAGGATCGATACTTCAATGAAAGAGAAGGATTCGGTAGACATTATCATTGACAATACTAGAGAACCGTTAAAGAGCACACTTGTCATAAGTGATTGCCCCGACTTCACTGCACTCCACTCTCAGGTATCCCGACAAACGCGAGACATTAAAGGAGGAGACCTAGCCCTATCTATAGTCACTTAAAAAATAGGCTCTTCCAATGAATCGAAATCGAAAAATAATAAGAAAGCCTCAGGAACTGAGCAAGTTAATACCGTTGTCAATCAAGGACAACTCTAATAATGGGAACTTCTAACCGCGAAATTTCAGACAAAATCAAAATCAACAACGGTATACCAACCAAAACCAAGGTGTTAACCAACAAAGATACGCGAACCAAAACCAAGGCCAGAATTAGAATCAAGGCCAATACCCGAATAGAAATCGATACCCTAACACCTACTAGAATCAAAACACGACATGGAGTCAACCGACCCACACGCCGAATTATAATAACGTACCCCCATCGCAGAACTTTAACCCAGCTAGAGGCCCTTACCAACCAAGGCGGGAATACTATCCCCCTTTACCGGATATGATTCCCAATATTTTTTGTCTTCTTATCACTCAGAATCTCCTTCGATTCCCACAGGAAAAACCTCGCCCATGGCCTACAAATCTAGACTATAGTAAATACTGTGCCTTCCATCGATATATAAGGCACGACTGAGAAGACTGTTGGATCCTTAGGGACATGATCTATGATATGAACGACCGAAATCAAATTGATTGGGAAACGCTTAGAAATCCCAACCCTAATAAAAACCAACCCCAATAAAATTTAGGGATCATAAACAACCCCATGCCCAACCACAACCAAGGGACGCTAGCCCAGGTCACTACCGTGGACCTCCCCAGTCAATCTTCCTTCTAGCCCTCTACTTTAATCGCTCGCATCCACCCCTCTGCCATTTCTACCACACCGGCAAGAACTTCCTCGCCCCTACATCCCTCAGCCCTGATCACTCGCATCGCCCCGCCGAGCTCGCCTCCATATTTAAAGTTCACTCAAATACGAGTCCATTCCTTTAGGTCCAGGAGACCATTCATCCATCGTCACCCACCAGAACCTTCAACCCCTCTAAATCCTGAACCAACACCCTTACCACTCCCTTCATCCGATTATGAACCTGAGTACGGAGAGCGCGTTCTCCAAATTGTGGCACAAATTATTGCATGCATAGAAAGTGTCACCCGTAAGACCCCAGACCAAGAGAGTAAAATAAAAACTGAGTATTTACTGAATGCAGAAGAAAGTGAGCTAGAAAAATGCCCTGACCTGTGCGAGACACTGGTCTCTGCTTTCATAGAAGAGGAGGATTACACATAGTATCTCCCACTTTGGAACAGTGTCGTGCAAGCACATGCTCTGACCTCCAATTTCACTCGCTTCACAAACACATCAGCCTAGAGTCATCTCAGGTTCGGTCAACAACCGACCTGCCCGATCCTTAAATCAGGAACCAATTACCCACCTCCACCTTTCCCTTGGAGTAAGGATTTCACGAGCGCACAACCACTAGAAGAAAATGTGAGAGAAAGAGAAGTTAACTTGCCTCCCCCGCCTCATATCATCCCTCCACCAATCCCTGCACCTCAACCACTCTAACCACCTACACCCAAGGCTCACTGGCTAGGCAAATAAGTGACACTCAAGCCAGGACAAGAATATGACCTTCTGCGACATCTCCAGAAGATCCCGGCCCAAATATCCATACTAGAACTTATCAAGAAATTGCTTGATCATGACCAGTTGTTGATAAGGACACTCGAAGACATGCAAGTGGATGAGGACACGACCCTAGATGAGCTTCATCAAATCGCTTCGGTCATGGCGCAACCTCCGGCACTCACTTTTACAGATGCAGACATACCTAAAGAGTCACTCCGCGGAAGTGCAGCTCCCATATATCTCTCAGTCATAATAAGAGGATTCTCTGTACCCCATGCATTGGTTGATATGGGGGAGAGACTCAATATTTACCCTCTCACAACGTTAAAGACTCTCGAATACACAGAGCAAGACATTAGGCCCTCCGCACTGTCACTTATAGCCTATGATGGCTCACGTCGTTTCGTGAAAGGGACTATTAAGCTCCAGGTTCGCCTCGGACCTGTGACGAAAGACATTACTTTCCATGTTTCAAATTCTCATACGAGGACTCTATCATCCGAATATACGTTGATGAACCCCTCCAGGAGATGGAAACTGATTACGCTGTGAGCATACCAACTGCTCACGATTCTATGTTAAACACAGGTCACATTCAAAAGACCCAAATCCCTGACGAGGCAACTATTGTAGAAATCTATCCCCCTAATTGTCCTAGTTCTCCCCCAATGCGTCAACAAAACTTAGTGAGGAGAGAGGTCGGTCCAAACCTCGCCAAACTTTATGACATTAACCCACCGCGATGAAAGGGTGGGATCTTATGTACCAACTTGGATACGTCCCCCACACTGGACTCAGTAAGAATAAGCAAAGGTCACGTAGGACCTGTAGTCCCAATGAAAATATGCAAACACATAGGGTTAGGTTATCAATCGGACGGCTCACAAGCCGACTTATGCCCTACCTCACCGAAATGGTCTCTTTATGACCACTTCGTCTATGGGACCACTGAGAAAGTGAATGTACCGAGGTAGAAGGAAGTGCCCTTTGCCAAATCCCAAGAAACAAAAATTGAACGAATGGCCAAAGCATTCAACGATTTAACAAGTCTCAACAACGATATTGATGAACCACTCGAAGGAGTCAAGCCCATATTTGAAACCAAGGAGTTTACAGAAGAGAGGAGAGAAGAACCTCCAGAGACTGAGCCATAATTAGAAGATTGAGAATCCACTGACAACGAAGATTTTCACATAGCAGCCTTGAAAGATGACGAAGAGCACCTGCGCTCAACATGGGAAGAGGATGACACACTGTGAGAGAATCTTAACCCATATAGCATCCGCCTCGGCCTTGGCCTTAGAGGGTGGGAATGCCCGTGGGATTCCCCTTTTATCATTCACCCTTACCAGCCCTGCTGTAGGGCATGTACTAGTATCTTAGAACGTTTCACCAATAGGATCCGACATTCTACGATGGAGGAATCAAACCACTCCGACCCCGTGACGACAGAGATCAGCAATGACCTATCAGCTCAGCTACCCGCACTAGAAGCAGAAAATCCTGACGGTTACCCGATTGATTCAGAGGGAAACACTCACACTACCCTCATAGAGTTTGAAGAAGAGCTCGAACTAGACACTTCTACATCCCCCGATTTGCCGCAGCTCTAAATATTTTAGAAGTCTCTAGAAGAAGAATGGCAACCTCCCCCGGGTGATGACGAAGACTACTGGATAGATCTCCCTGTGCTCGAGTTAGCAGAGCGTGCCAATTTAGGACTTCAAGTATTATCAGATCAAGAAAGTGAGTTCGATACCGTCTTTGACTCTAACTTAGAAGGTTGGGAATCCCCCTGCATTCTTCACCGTTATCAATCTCTCTATCGAGCATGCGCCCTCATCCTAACATACCATGAAGATCAAGGGAAAGAACTTGCCACCCTTAAGGATCCTTTGAGAGATCCCCCTTAGTGGAAAGAACAACCATATTACGACTCAGAAGCGGATAGTTTGATCGACTATGATCTCCAGAGTTTCTTCGATGAAGAGGCCATTAATGTGATAGAGGAAATCTGAACATCGGTGCCATTATCACTTGCGTCACTCATTCGAAAGGTCTCATTAGCTGAGGACTCCAAAAAATAAAATGCCAAATTCACAACAAGTCGGCATATCCCGAAGAATCACCCGCATGACTGCCGTCTCGCTACCTCAAATAGAGGAAGCAATTCTCCCGGTGCCCCTTTAGGCGACGGACCCTGTACCATATTTATTATCAAAAATAAAAAAAATAGAAAAATAGAAAGCCCTAAAAATTTGGAAATACAAAATCTAAACAAATTATAAAAACCTATAAAAAAGGGAACTCTTTACCCAGAGCCAAATTTGTGTCCAACAAGGAGACTTTTCTCCTAAGGTTTCTATCCCATTCCCCGCACAAGGACATAAAGCGTCCCGGCTAAACCACAAGCCAGTGATCATACTGGACGTAATACTTTGTGACTTTGAGAGAAGGATCAATAGTCTTGACCTTCACCTTACCAAAGATCTCTCAGGCATAGACTGAGCCGATGAAGGGTTACCTTTCGCAAACTCAGATCCCCAGTGTAATAATTTCGCAGTATACGAACTTACCGAGGATGAAGAATAAGCACCAGTTACCGAGGAGGCACTGGACTTCCAACGGGTTATCAAGCGTTTCGATGAGCAAACACAAGCTATCGCGAAACCCACGGAAGAACTTAACTTTGACACTTAAGAGAAACCTAAGAATCTACTAATTAGTGCAAAGCTTTACTCCAAGGAATGCCAACAAATTGCACAAGTCCTGTAAGAACACCTCGATTCCTTCGCATGGTCCTACGAGGACATGTTCGATTTAGACTACAGTTTAGTAGAACATAGCCTCGTCTTAGAACCTGACGCGAAGCCTGTTAAACAGAAACTCTGTAGGATGCACCCACAAACCGCCCTTCAAGTTAAAGAGGAAGTTGACAAGTTGCACAAAGCCAAATTTATCCGAGTCATTCTTTACCCTAAGTGGATCGCCAACATAGTGCCTATTACCAAGAAAGACGATATAATACGGGTCTGCATCGACTTTTGAAACCTCAACCAGGCATGCCCAAAAGATGACTTTCCACTCCCACACATTGACACTCTAGTTGACAATATTGCTGGACATGAGATGCTATCCTTTATGGACGATTTCTTTGGATATAATCAGATCAAATTAGCAGAGTCCAACCAAGAGAAGATTTCCTTTACCACACCATGGGGAACGTACTGTTACGTCGTCATGCCTTTTAGGCTCAATAACACAGGAGCCACGTATCAATGCGTCATGATGGCTATCTTTCATGACATGATGGATAAGTGTGTAGAAGTCTACGTCGATGACATATTAGTGAAGTCCTAAATGTGAGTAGGACATGTTGAAGCACTCCGACTAGTTTTACAAAGAGCTAAGAAATAACAGCTGAAAATGAACCCAAAGAAATGCATCTTTGGAGTCACCTCCGAAAAATTACTTGGTTTTATAGTTAGCAAGTGAGGGATCGAGGTTGACCCTGCAAAAGTCAGAGCCATCCTCGAGATGTCGCCTCCCAGTAATATCAAAGAATTACGAGGCCTGATAGGAAGACTACAATTCATCAGAAGATTTATCTCCCAGTATTTAGATAGATGCGATCCTTTCTACAAACTACTTAAAGGAGGAATTGAGTACAAATGGGATGACCAGTGTCAGCAAGCCTTTGACAACATTAAGAAGTACCTCCTTAACCTGCCAATACTATTGCCACCAGCCCCCGGAAGACCCCTAATTCTATACCTCTCAGTGAACGACAAAACCATGGGAGTAATTCTGGGACAATATGAAGAAGACGACAAGAGAGAGAAGGCTATCTACTACCTCAGTAGGACGATGGTCCAATACGAACGAAAATATACTTCAATGGAGAAGACTTGCCTCACATTGGTGTGGGCCTCTACCAAATTACGACACTACTTCGAAGCACATAAAATACTAGTACTAGCCCGAATAGACCCTCTGAAGTATGTATTCGAAAAGCCCGCAATATCAGGAAAGATCATCCACTGGCATATGCTATTGCAAGAATTCGATATCACTTATGTCACATAGAAGTCAATCAAAGGGCAAGCAATTGCCGATTACCTCGCAAATCTCTCACTCCCGAATGATGAACCTATACACGCAGATTTCCCCGATGAAGACCTATTTACAATTCATAACGAAGAGCCCCATAAGACCTCATAGACCCTTTATTTTGACGATGCTCTAAATCACAAAGGAAAAGGTATCGAGATAGTCCTCCTAAGCCTGGAAGGAGCTGTCATACCTAAAGCTTTTCAATTAGATTTCCCTGTCACTAATAATGTCGCAGAGTACGAAGCCTTTATAGCTGGACTACGAGCAGCACTACAATTAGGTGTTAAATAGTTAAAAACCATCGGTGATTCCAAACTAGTAATTTCACAAATCATAGGAGAATGGAAAACTAAGGAAAGGAGACTAATGAAATACCTAAAAACCGCTCAATTTTTAGTAAAGAAATTTGAACGGATCTCTTTTACACACATCCCTAGATTAGAAAATGAGCTCGTAGATTCCTTAGCCACGCTAGCCTCAGTCATCCAAACTCCCGTCGGACAAAATACTAAAACCTTCTTCATTGAAAAGCTGCCAGTGCCCGCTCACGAGGTAGCATGGACCGTTAAGAGAGAATTACTCGTCCTCCCCACAAGTATAGGACCGAAAGAAGCAATCACCCCGGAAAAGCATGTCAAGATAGAAACTGAAGTCGCTATGTTCAGATTTGAAAAATCACCGACTGACAAAGGACAACCATGGCATTTTGACATTTGGAACTTCTTGAAATATCAACATGTTCCTCCATATGCCACAAAGATCGAACAAAAAATTATAAGGAATCGATGCGCTCAATTCTACATACTTGGTGAAACATTATACAAAGAAGCCTTTACCAAAGGAGTACTACTACTATGCGTAACAATTACCGAAGGATAATACATCATCCAAGAAGCACATGCCAGTGCCTGCGGCGCCCACTCATGTAGACAGACTTGACGATCAAGTCACATGATAAGGCTACTTCTGGCCGACAATGATCAGAGATTGCCACATCTGTCCAATCCTGCAAGCAATGCCAAGAACACGTCGCACTCATCAAAGCTCCATCAGTTGCATTGAATACTATGACTTCGCCATGGCTATTTTTGATGTGAGCCTTTGATGTCATTGGACCTTTCACCAACACAATTGGGAACACTCACAAGCATGCATTTATCCTTACAGCAATCGAATACTACACCAAATGGGTAGAAGCTGAATCCTACGTCAGAATCACCGCTTCAACACTCGTAAGGTTTATCGTTCGAAATATTATCACTAGGTTTGGAGTACCTAGGATGTTTGTTATTGACAACGGACTGTAGTTTATCACTGAGAAGATGAAGAAGTTATGCAAGAAGTATGGCATTGATTTATGCCACTCGTCATCGTTCTACCCTCAAGGTAATGGACAAGCGAAAGCTATTAACAAAATACTAGTTCAAATCTTAAAACACACAGTAGAAACAAGCAATGGAGTCGACTGGCCTGAACGACTACCAAAAGCACTTTGCCACTATAAGACCTCTATTCGTATGGCAACTGGCCAAACTCCCTACATCCTTACTTACGGGATGGAGGTAGTCCTACCATATGAGATACAAGTATCATCTTTACGCATTCAACTCAATGATGAGTTATCCTTAGATGACAGGAGAATTTCCCTACTCATACAGATAGAGCAGCTCAATGAAACACGTCTAAGAGCAGCTGATCATGCTCAGGTATATCAAAGGAGAGTGGTCAGGGCTTACGATAAGAAAGTCCTCGAACGAACCTTTAATATTGGCGAATTAGTCCTGAAGAAAATCATGCCTTCCAAGCACGCCCACCCGAAAGGAAAACTGAAACCAAACTGGGAAGGCCCATACGTCATAATAGCCGCATTCCCTAGAAACGCCTACAAACTGGCGAACCAAGACGGGGAAGAACTCTCTAGCCCTTGGAACACCATTGTGCGTACATGGATTCTCTCGAACCCGTCGCGGCGATGCACACGCGATGGGATAAAAATGTAGAGTCGCCACCCGGAGCTTTTGGTGACCCGGGAAACCTTTAAATCAATATTTTGAGCACCGAAGTGCTAAATATGACTTTGATTTATCGGTCTTTGCCAAAGGCTCTAGGGTAGGGGCTTCGATTATCGATCGGGAAGGGTTTAGGCACCCTATCAACCCGCACGTAGCGGTCTCTATCTATGGCCAAAATAAAAACAAATGGGCGGAGCTTCCCTTTACCCGAAGGCAATACGGTCCTATCAAGCTTTGAGCCAAACCACAATTTCGGCAGCGTAACGGCTTGAATCCTTGGACGGAGGAAACACCAAGAAGGCAGAGGAAGAGTGGGGTGAACCGGAGCTCACGGGCCCTTGTTGCACTGTGGAAGACCTTCGCTTTGGCGTGCTCTCGATGGCTTTAAACGGCTTAAACGGTAGAGGAATAGGTTCTAATGCTAGGATTCGGTAGATAGGAAGGGTAGGATGGAGCTAGGGACTAAGCTTGACTAAAGAGGGGTGATCTAATGGTTGAAAAGGGTTGCAAAGGATGAACTAAGCATGCTGGAATTTTGGTTGAAGAATGCAAAATAATATTATTTTTCTCTCACTAGGGCTCTCTCTCTTAAGCTTAACTCTCAACCTTAATTTTTCAACCCTTTTGGGAAGAGGGGGGCCTCTCTATTTATAGAGAAGAGGTGGGTTAGAGGGTTACTTAAGAGCTAATTGGTTTAGTAATTAGGTAATCCTCCATCTAAGGCTTTCTAGGTTTTTACGGTCCTAGGGGTTTGGGAAACTGGTTTCAATGGCAGATGATGGGGTGAGACCATGGGTGACTTAAGGGTTGCCAATAAGCTCAAAGGGGGTGCAACCAGCCTTAAGACACCCACCTCAACCAAGGGGATGGTCAAAAGGTCAAACAAGATGAAGGAAATTTGAGTATTTGATGACAGTTACTGTAGTTAAGCTGGGCGTATATATTACATACGCCCAATTTATGTACAGTGCTTTCATGAAAACCAGAGAAGATCTGAGAAGGTGAGTGTCCGTGGTGGGCCATATTTATATGGGCGATGATGTATTATATATGCTCAAAATTTGGTCTAAAATACCAAAGCGATATAATATATAATACCGATCAAAATGGGGCCAAATTGGCTGGGCGTATCTAATACATACGCCTGAGCAAAAGTTATTATTTTATGTGAAACTTCAATCGGCCATAACTTCTGAACCACAACTCCAAATTGGGTGATCCTTGGCTTGCTGGAAAGCTGGAGAAGTCCTCCTTCCAATGGTATGGAGCTCCTCCTTAGAAATGGTCTGTGTAAAATTTTGTAGCTCTCCTCCCATCACTTGCTCAGAAGGGTTTAAGCTGGGTCTAGGAAGGGATCCTAGGGTTTGGGGGTGATCTCTAAGGGTTAGGGGAATGGCTCTAATAGGTTCAGGGTGATTCCTAAAGGTCTGGGTTGGTTCTTAAGGGTTTAAGGGTGCCATTGGAAGCACAGGGGTACATCTCTCTTAGTGTACAGATTGATCAAGCCTTGGGCTGAATTTGGGTGTCTACAGATGCCCCTCTTTGGTATTCGATCACTAATGATCGGACGCCAAAGACAAGAGACATTCGAAGAGGTCCAAGGCATGTTTGATGGGTCCGCCTGGTTTAACTCAATTCTCAAACATCCATGGTGATGGTGAGTGTACGTAAGCCCTCTCATTTCGGGATATCGTCCGTACCTCAAAGCTAACAATCCCCAAGCGCATTGCGACATTACTGGGCATAACTGCGATGATCACAAAAAGTGTAAGCCCGCTAGCCGGGATATCGTCCACTTCCTGAGGGAAATTATGGATTTGTGATGTTGAGTATTAATCTGAATCGGACAGCTCCGTGAAACGGGGTGATCGATCTATGCTTTAGGATCGACGCGAAGTGCACAAAGCGAAGGCCTAAACAATGTGTCCAATCCTATGGGGTATTGACAGCTCCATTGGATTGGCTACCGGTGCCCTTACCTAGGTAAGGCTTTAAGTTTTTGGGTGAACCCATCAACCTCGAGGTTGCTTTAGCATGATTTACCTGAGTGGAGCGAATGTTGATGTCGCAACACTTCTTGGGAATGCATGCCCATTTTTAGAGTAATTTTTTTGTGTGTTTTTTTTTTAATCTTCTCTTGTTTCGAGGCCTCTAAGAAAAGCTCAAGGACCTCTAGCAATTTTATTCTTGCACAACTCTTTAAGTGGATCAAATGCCAGTTGATACGCTTTAAGAGTGCGTGCGCTCTGCTGGGGATGGGTGCACCTTGGGGATGTGTCCGTTCCGATCGCGAGGTGCTCCTGATTCACATGAACCGGAGTGCCTTAACTCGAGACAAAGCTAAAAAAGATTGGGCTAGGACCAAACATCCATCGAAAGAGATGGTCAATTCTAGCCTCCATCCCTAATGAAATCACATCTTACTAACTATGTACAGACAGACACCCATCAGGGGTGATAAGTAGCAAATAGGTGCGGATGGAAGCCTTGAACCTAAGGTACAATTTATGAGGACAAACGACCATCCTGCGGATACCCAGACGCAAGTGCATACATTCAACAGGGACACCGTGCCTATACAGGTTTTAAGCCAGTGTAAAAGGAAATAAAAGGGAATGAGCCCTTCGGTCTGTATGTTTGCACATAGTTTGGTTGGTTGTAATTATATTTTTGACGGGTCAGTTTCAACTGACAATAGACTTTTCGAATGGTCTGAAGTCGGGTGCACTCTTGGTTAATCATAGATCAGAATGTGGATGATCAGAGCCAAAGCTTGGAAGGTGGGGTCATCCTACTCAGGATTTTAACTATATAACGAAAGGTTGTTATCCCGAACCTTCTCCTTTTTCTTTTTTCTTCTTCTTCTTCTTCTTCTTTTTTGTTCTTTTTTTTTTTCTTTTGCACATGTCAGTTCTAGACTTTGAGCATGCTCAAACCATTTTTATTTTTACATGTTTTCTTAGGTAGACCAACTTGTCATGTTGATACACCTCAAGGATGTGCGCATTCCGGTGATAGGTCCTTGGTTTGCCTGCCAGATCAGGTCTTGCTTCCAGCTAGGGAAGATTTTGGGCTAGGTGTGTGTTCCCTGGAGCGATCGGTGATGGATGAGTTTATTTGCCTGCCGGGTCAGGCCCTGACTCCTGGGGAATGTTTTAGGGAACATTGACCAGAGATGGGTAAAATTATCTGCCTGTCGGATTAGGTACGGGGTGTCCCTGTGTAAAATAGGGTTCGAGAGTTTTCAGGTGAACCCGATCATTCTGAATTGATTTAACACAGTTCTCAGAGTGGCGCAAACAGGCATTGCGACTCTCCTTTGAGAACTAGTGTTTTCTTTCGACATTTATCTTTTTTCTCTTTTTTTGTTATTTTATGTGAATCTTTTATTTCTTCTTCCTTTTTTTTTATGCAAATTTTTTTTTCATGATCTTATGATTTTATGGGAGCACTTGGCGGGTGCTTATAGATCTAGATCCGCTTATTGTAGCACGGTCCCTTTGGGCCAATTGAAGGGAGCTCGAAGGGCCATTTGGGGATGCATGTACCATCGCCCGATGGTACTTGGGCTTCTAAGAGGGACCGGGCCTTGATCTAGAACATACAGAGGGCCTGTCGGGCCATCAAAGCCAAAATTATGGGCGATATAATATATATTGGCCAAATCATGAAATGGTCATGCGATATATTATATACGCTGACCAAAATGCGCTTTTAAACCGCCGAGCCCAAGTACAAAAGGGGCCCTCTGTTTCAAACACTATCTTCTTCCTTCCTTCCTTCTCAAGTTCGGGACAGCCCCCTAGGGTTTTTGCATTTGATTTTTCTTAGGTTCTATCACCGGGGTTCGTGTGTGTGGATCAGAAACGTTCGTCCTTCGCCGGTTTTTGGATCTAGTTCTTCTCCCCTTGAAGGTAATCATCAACCCCTCTTTCATCTCCTATTTGAATTTTGATAATGCTTGATGTTCCTCCTTTTTGTGGTGACAAATTAATGCATATATGTGATTCCTTGTCTCATGCTCTTCTCTTTCCTTTTTTCTCTTTCTCTTTTTTTTTTTTCATTCATCATCATCCCTTTTTTTATTTTTTTCATCATTCATCATTCATCATATTATTATTATATATCATCACCATTCATCATTTTTATTCTTATTTGTTTGTTTTGTTGTTGTTCTCTTTTTTTTTTTATGACGGATTAGTGCACATATATCTTTTTTGCATTTTTTTTTTTTTACCTTTCTCTTTCTCTCTTTTTTTTTACCTTTCTCTTTCTCTCTTTTTTTTTTTTTGGTTTGAAATGCTTGATGTTCTTCCTTTTTGTAGTGCATTTTTTTTCTTTTCAGGTATATGTGATTCCTTAGGCCTAATGCTCCTCTTTTTTTTTCATTTTCATCATTATTCATCACCATTCATTTTTCTTGATGGATTAGTGCATTTTTTTTATGTTATTCTTTTTTTTTTCTTTTCTTTTTTTTTAGCAGCCCTTTCTTATACCGATGTGTCCCATATTTTCAGATGTCTGGCGACGAAGGGCAGGATCCACAGGAGGGACAGGAGGGTCCAGAGATGGCCTATGGTCCTCATGGGGAGCCGTTCATCATTTCACAGAGCTCCTCTCAACCTTGGTATGAAATGCAAGGTGAAGCCGCCTGTACTGGCCTTCTTCATTGTCAGCAAACCACATTTCCAACTTTGGGATCGCTGGCTAGGTAAACGGATGACCCCTTTTTCTTTTCTTTTGATGCCTTCATTATACCACTTTGCTCCTATTTGACCGAGGCCTTTTGTTTGCAGCCTTTGCCACACATTATGTTCCGGGGTGGCTGGTTCGACCTCCAGCGCCTCGTACTTTATCTCCCCGAGGTGGTGAAGGACCTGCTTGCCCAAGCTGATTTTGGGGATTTCATTTCATGCCCCGCCGTGAGGGCCGATACGGCCTATCTGAAGGCCCTGATAGAGCGCTTCCGCCCTGAGACCATGACGTTTCACATGGCCATGGCTGAGATGACCCTCACACTCGCGGACTGGTCTATGATTACTGGGGTTCGTATTGGAGGGGTGCCAGTGACACCTACCCGCACGCCTGATAGGGAGGAGGTGACTCGGTTGATAGGGGCCTACCCACCCTCCTAGAACGTTCGTGGCTCCGAAGTCAAGTTATCTTGGCTGGTTGGTTTGTTTGAGCCCCATGAGTTAGTGGATCTGGGCTAGCCTGATGCGACCATTTATCTCGAGCCTAAGGGCGCACTAATGCTGGCCCGCATTTCTCTGTTGTTCCTCTTAGGCAAGACTCTCCTTTCAAATACCAGCGGAGGGCGGGTCTCATTGTCCCTTCTCAGTCTTATGGTGAACTGGGACACAGTGCATTTATTTGATTGGGGCTGTGTTGGCTATGCGGTGCTCATGTCTAGCCTGGTGCGAGCCGTACTTGGGGAGTCTAGCTCCGTTGTGGGCTTTTGGCCTGCACTTTAGGTATTTTATCCTTTGGTCTCAGTTTGTCCGACTTTTCCTTTTTCGTGACATGTCTGTTTTTATCTGCTTGCTTTCTCAGGTTTAGGGGTATTTGCATTTCCAACCTGGTCGCCCTCTGCTTCTCTCGGAAGTTCCCACGTTCCCCCTTATGAGCAATTGGCACGCGAACCGTCATCGGGATGTGGGTATGAAGCACCTGGAGTTAGGGCTGCGCTCTCAGTTTGATCTGTTGATCCCTGAGCTGGTATAACAATTTCTCTCTTTACAAATTCGATAGTTCTTTTATGCTATGGGTTATGACCAAATGTATATATCTCTCCTCCTTTTTGTTGAGCAGGCCATCCTTGATCCCTACGTCGGATCCCCCTTCTGGAACCTGGCTGCAATGAGCCCTTCTCGCCTTTTGTTAGATCGACGCATTATTTTCTTCTATGGGTCCTGGGCTAGGGCTTATTACTTAGGAGAGAGGGTGGTTCATCAGTATCGACCTCATTTTGCTGTGCCCCAACTACTCCAGCTGACGTATTGGCTCCCGAAGGTTCTACCAAAGTGCTTACTGCTCGCTTTCTCCACCACGGGGTCCCCATTGATGACCTTCTCTTTCTTGGAGGATATCAAATGTGGTATGAGTCTCTTCCCTATCGTTCTCTGCTACCCCGATTCATGCATGGTGCCAACATTTTGGCTTTTTGTGGTCCGCAATCTCAGGTAATGTTCTGTCCTCTTTCTATTTAGTAGCCTTCCATATGATTACCTTGATTGCCCTGCTATTTGAATAAAAACTGTTTCTCTCCATAGTTTGGATAGGATGATGATTCAGACAAGGGGGATGAGGCAGCTGCTCCTAATGAGGCTACCGGTGCTGGACCTTCTGACCCTTTCGGTGTTGGCGCTTTCGACAGCTCACCAACTAAGGTCCAGGGGACTTTTAAGCGTTTTGGCGATGCCTTTCTGTCGCGTATGTGTGCCGATGTGGCTAAGAAGGCATGCATATCTGCTGAAGCTATTTGGATCCCACCCCCTGAGCTGATCCCTGGGGTAATCTCTCCCTTGCTACCTTGCTCTTCTGTTTTCTTGGATCATGCCGATGACCTGTGTGACTGATACCTCTCCCTCCCTCTCTTTTTTCTTTGTAGGATGATGAGTCGGCTGTGAACCAAGCCGAATACTACCGCAACATTGTTGGACTTAGGGAGGCTAAGGTGGTGAGTGAATATTGACCGTATCTAATCATCTTCTTATTTACTTTATGCTTTTTTCCCTAACTGATGGCCCTTCGTGTGCTTATGCAGCGTGCTCGTGAAAAGGAGTCACGTTCTCTGCTCGGCCGCATCTCTCAGGCATGGACTCGAGTGGGGGAGACCCGTACTTTTCAGAGCGCGACCCATCGTCGGAAGAAGTCAAAGGGGACTGCCCAGGACTAATTTTTTTTTTCTTCCTTGGGGAAATAGGAAAGAATGGGCTAATGTGAGGGGAAATAGGAAAGAATGGGCGTATATATTATATATGCTAGGAAAATTTTTTGAAAATTTGCCTTGGTGTATATAATATATACGCCTGGCAAAAACATCTGTTGTATTGCCTTGGTGTATATAATATATACACCTGGAAAAATACTTTAAAATTTTTCCCTGGTGTATATATTATATACGCCTCACATAACTGGGCTCGACGGGTTCTTTATAACCCGATCCTGGCCCTCCTTGCTCCCCTTTTCACCCGGGCTTGGCCTCTTTTGCCCCTCTTTTTTCCTTCTTTTCTCTCTCCTCTTTTTTTTTGAGCGGGTCCGTCGCCCTGCATGGGCTGATTTCCATAAAGACCAACTCTGTACGTCCATGGACCCGCTTCCCAAGAAAGGCCCAAATTCTCATACGGAGGCTGGGGCTAGTACACTTCCCTATTTGGACTCGGGGCCCAATTTTTGCAGAAATGGTGTGACAGCTTGGCCGAGGGTGAGCTCGCTGTTCTGGATCACCTCGGATTATCCCGCCTTTCCTCCCTCCTTGTTATTCCTCTATTGCCCAATCTCTTGCAAGCGGCTTTGGTGTCGTGGGACCATAAGGCCCACGTCTTCAGATTTGGGTCTAGGGAGCTTACACCCAACCTTGGAAGAGCTAGCCTCTATTACTGGCCTGAGGATACATCGGGGACTTGCCAAAGTGGTACCCAAACCAGGGTATGCAAAGGCGGTCCACGCGGTTCTTGGTTTGAAAAGGGGTGACTATGAGAAGGGCTTCGCCGGGGGACCCACCAGTTGCTCGGTGAAATTCCTGAGAGAACGTTTTGGCGACTCGAGCCTCCAAAAGTTGCTACCCGAGATCCTTTCAACGTAAAGGTCTTTGCCCTTTATTTGTTGTCGAAAGTTCTCTTTTTTACTGGGGACGAGTCATTTTCCCTTGGACTGTGCGACATCTTGACGAAATTGGAGGGAGGTCGTTCACTGGTGCACTTGGTCCTGGCCGAGATGTATCGGGGCCTAGATGCCTAGGCCTCAGGCCGGGTTGGGATCCTTAGAGGGATTCCAATCCTTATTCAGATTTGGCTAGGAGATCATTGGGCTGTCATGGGGCCTGTGCTGAGATTTTGCTTGGTAAGAGGGGATGTGGCTCGGGGCTTTCTGATCCGGCGCTCGAGACTGCCCCATGGGAGCATCGAGGAACTGAGCCTGTGGCTATCTGATGCGGAGTTGATTTGGCAACTTCCCTGGCTGGACAACACCTTTCCGATTGTCCGCTCTCGGGATTGTGAGGACATACCATAGATCATATACATAGAGGGGGGGCTGATGCCTCTTAACAAAGATCTCCTTCCTTTTTGGGTTGTTTCTTTTTTTTGTTTGTTTTATACTTGTACAGAAGGCAGAAAGTAGAATGTGTGTCATGTTGTTATCTTTTTGGGACGTGACACTTCATACGTGATGCTTGTAAGAAAAGAAATGAAATCTTCTATATACACATATACATATTTTTTTGGTGTTCGAATTTTCTTCCATACGTCTCGCAACGTAAGGTTTTTTATGGAAAAGGAAAATCTATAATCTCTTTTTTTTTTCAAATTTTTCTCCTACACAGGGTGAGGCTTTTTATGGGAAAGAAAAATCTATTATCTTTTTTTTGAAATTTTCTCCTACATAGTGTGAAGCTTTTCATGGGAAAGGAAAATCTATTATCATTTTAGAAATTTTCTCCTTCACAGTGCGAGGCTTTTTATGGAAAAAGAAAATCTATTATCTTTTTTGAAATTTTCTCCTTCACAGTGGAGGCTTTTTATGGGAAAGGAAAATCTATTATCTTTTTTGAAAATTTTCTCCTTCATAGTGTGAGGCTTTTTATGGGAAAGGAAAATCTATTATCTTTTTAAAAATTTTCTCCTTGACAGTGTGAGGCTTTTCATGGGAAAGGGAAATCTATTATCTTTTATTTGAAATTTTCACAGTGTGAGGCTTTCTATGGGAAAGAAAAATCTATTATCTTTTTTGAAAATTTTCTCCTTCACAGTGTGAGGCTTTTTATGGGAAAGGAAAATCTATTATCTTTTTTTTTAAATTTTCTCCTTCACAGTGTGAGGCTTTTTATGGGAAAGGAAAATCTATTATCTTTTTTGAAAATTTTCTCCTTCACAGTGTGAGGCTTTTTATGGGAAAGGAAAATCTATTATCTTTTTTGAAAATTTTCTCCTTCATAGTGTGAGGCTTTTCATGGGAAAGGGAAATCTATTATTTTTTTTTTGAAATTTTCTCCTTCACAGTGATGTCGGTATTTTCAAGGCCAACTGGTGGGTCCTTTTTTGAGCATGGTCAAACCCTGTTTATGAGGCTCAAGTTTTTTTCCTTTTAAGACATCGATAGGTTAGCTTCTCCGAGATTGATTGGTCTTCCGCCTTTACCTTTGGTCATGTGTCAGACGACGCGGTGGAGATGACATACTTGATCGTGATTCGATCCGAATTTTGACATGAGCGGTCCAACAAAGGGGAGAAGAGGCTTAAGGGGTCCAGACTTAAATAGGTGAGCCAGAACAGATCCTCTCCTAATCTCTCTTTTCTTGACATTTTTGCTCATAGCGCCCAAGATGGGTTTTCGCCATGCCTGTCATCCCTGTTTTTACTCGTAGCGCCCTTTCGGGTTTTCACTACGTCCATGGGTCTGCTCTCTTACCCCAAGTACCTTTTCAGGTTTTCACCTGGTCCGCGTGAGTTCGCTGTTTTTACCTGCGGTGCCCTTGCGGGTTTTCACCACGTCCATTTTGCTTTGAACTCAAATTGATTTTCTTTCTCTTTTTTTTTTTTTTCTCTTTTTTTTTTTTTTTAGAACCAGAAAGCCACGACATGGACAAAGATTCCGTCATAATCGGTTGGATGGGTTCTGGTGTCTTCTCACGACTCAGCTCATATTGACTTAACAGATAATATGACTGCTTGCGAACCTACAAAGAGGGCTTCCTTCAGGGTGTAGCTTGGCCATGGGTAGGGTTAGGATTTGAAGGTATGCTGGGTTAAAAGGTTTCCTTGATATGGCTTTAGTTTTCCCAAAATACTTTCTTCCTTGGGGGTTTCTACTGTACATGCCCCGTGATTCTTCTACATACACATTTTTTGTTATTCTTTTTCCTCCATTTAAGACAATTTCTTTTTGAGGTTTTGCTTTTCAAGATTTTTTTAGATTTGATAGTAACTCTATATTCATGTATTTTTCCTCTCTCCCTCTTTTTCGGTATATGTACACGTATATATATATATATATATTTTTGGGGAAAGGGTTTATTGAAAGAAAGGCCTAGGCTCAAATGGGGTAGCAAAGGATATCATCATTTTTAAGGATGCTTTTGGGCTACTGTGCTTGGAACGATGGCCTCTTTTGGATGATTCTTAAGCAGTCACGTATCTGTTTCATCAATACTTACCTTATCATGATAGACTATGAGTAGAACCGTCGGACATATCCAGCGTTAATGGGCTCAGGGAGATGATCTCCGTCCATGGTGGTGAGGTAGATGGCATATCCCGGCAGCACCTCTCGAATGACGTAAGGTCCTTCCCAGTTTGACTTAAACTTTCCTCTTGGATCGGCATGGAGAGAAGGGAAGATCTTCTTCAGCACAGTGTCTCCTACCTTTAGATCTCGACTGCAGACACGTTTATTGTAAGCACGTGTGATTCTCCCCTGGTAAACTTGAGTGTGACATAAGGCTAGGAGTCTCTTCTCGTCCACTAAGTTTAATTGTTCAAAGCGGGATCTCTCCCTCTACTTCGGGTAAGCTTGATTCCATGAGGATTCGGAGCGAGGGTACTTCAACCTCCACCGGGAGGACGGCCTCGGTTCCATACACAAGGGAGAATGGAGTTGCCCCTATAGCGGTACGGATCGACATTCTGTAGGCGCAAAGCGCAAAGGGTAACTGCTCGCTCCAATCTCGATAAGTGACGACCATTTTCTCCAGGATGTGGACTAGAGTTTTGTTGGCCGCCTCCACGGCTCCATTAGTTTGAGGCCTATAAGGGGATGAGCGATGGTGCTTAATCTTGTACTGCTTACAGAAGTCTCGGATGCATTTATTCACGAAATTAGTGCCATTATCAGTGATGATATCTTTGGGTACTCCAAATTGACACACGATATTATTTTTGAGGAACTTCTCAACATGACTGGCTGTGATATTGGCATAGGATGCCGCTTCTACCCACTTGGTGAAGTATTCAATGGCGACGAGGATGAACTGATGTCCGTTTGATACTTTCAGATTAATCATTCCTACAACGTCAAGGCCCCAGGTAGTGAATGGCCAAGGAGTGGTCATGCAGTGAAGATCAATGGTAGGAGCGTGTATCAGACTGGAGTGCTCTTGACACTCGTAGCATTTTTGAACATGTTTGCAACAATCTGATTCCATGGTGGTCCAAAAGTATCCCTACCGTAGGATTTTCTTAGCGAGCATGTGACCGCTGACGTGGGCTCCGCATACTCCCTCATGGATTTCTTTCATAATACTCACTGCTTCAGTTTCAGTGAGACACCTAAGTAAGATGTTATTGTATGATCGCTTGTAGAGGCATTCCCATAAATGGCGTAACTTTGCTAACGTTGAATGGTTAGTCGATGCATCTTGGATGTACCCTAGGAAAGTTAGGGTCTCGAGGAAATTCTTGATATCTGAGAACCAAGGTGGCTCATCATCAGGCTTTGTAGGTTCCTCAATATGGAGGCAGAAGGCCAGCTCATTCCTCTGCTCGATCACGATCGGCTTCATCTCAACACCATAGGGGATTCCAATCATTGACGCCAAAGTTGCTAATGCGTAGGCAAGTCGATTCCTTATCCGGGGGACATATGAGAAAGTCACATCTTGGAAGCAAGCTATTAGATCCTCGAGGTGTTCATGATAGGGGATCAATTTCTCGTCTTTTGTCTTCTAGTCGCCAATCGTCTGGCATATGATTAACTGTGAATTGCCAAAAACTCAAAGGTGAGTTACATTCAGATAGAGAGCTGCCTGTAGACCGGTGGCGCAAGCTTCATACTCAGCCATATTGTTAGTGTAGGGGAAGTTGAGCTTGATAGAGATCGATACATGGGATCTTTTTGGTGAAATTAGGATGGCGCCAACTCCTTGGCCTTCGATATGTGATGCTCCGTCAAAGTGCATTACCCATGATTCTTCTACTTCTTTTGTATCATCTTCTGTCATGAACAGGATGTCCTCATCGAGGAATTCAGTCCTTAGAGGCTCGTAGTCAGGCATAGGGTTCTCAGCAAGATGATTGGTGAGCACCTGCCCCTTGATCAATTTCTGAGTGACGTACGTGATGTCGAATTCAGATAATAAAAGCTACCATCGTGCAATTCGGCCAGTGAGAGCAGGTTTCTTGAATAGGTACTTCAACAGAACCATCCGCGCTAGAAGTAGAACGGCTTGGGATAAGAGGTAATGTCGAAGCCTTTGAGTAGCCCACACCAGCGCTAGGCACGCCTTCTCCAGATGAGAGTAATGCGTCTCATAATCAGTGAACTTCTTGCTCAGGTAGTAGATGGCCTGCTCTCTCCATCCTGTCTCATCGTGTTGCCCTAAAACACAACCCATGGAAAACCCTGTCGTGGACAGGTACATTATAAGGGGTCTACCAGGGACAGGTGGTACCAAAACTGGAGGAATTAGGAGGTAACCCTTTATCTTGACAAATGCAGCTTAATAGTCATCATTCCACTCAACTAGTGAATCCTTCTTTAGTAGTTTGAAGATCGGTGCGCATATCAGAGTTAATTGTGCGATAAACTGACTAATGTACTATATTCTGCCTAAAAAGCCTCTGACCTCTTTCTCTGTAGACGGTGGTGGCATTTCAGTGATGGCCTTGATCTTGGTCGGATCGACCTCGATGCCTCTTCTATTGACAATAAAACCTAATAGTTTTCCTGACATAGCGTCGAATGCGCACTTCTGAGGATTCAATCGCAGCCTGCACTTTCTCAACCTCTCGAACAACTTCTGAAGGTTTACCAAGTGGTCATCCCTTTCCGACGATTTGGCAATCATATCATCGACATACACTTCGATCTCTCGGTGCATCATGTCATGGAATAGGGCCGTCATTGCTCTCTGGTAGGTTGCCCCAGCATTCTTGAGCTCGAATGGCATCACCTTGTAGCAGAAGGTTCCCCAGGGAGTGATGAATGCGATCTTCTGTCGGTCGGCCTTTGCCATCTTAATCTGATTGTAGCCTGAGAACCCATCCATGAATGAGAGCATTCCGTGCCTATCGACCAGTATATCGATCTAGGGTAATGGAAAGTCATCCTTAGGGCTTGCCTTGTTGAGGTTTCGGAAATCAATGCACATTCGAACCTTTCCATCTTTCTTTGGTACGGGGACGATATTGGCTAGCCATGGCGGGTACTTGGATACCATGAGGAAACTTGCATCATACTGCTTGATGACCTCATCCTTGACCTTCAACATCCACTCAAGTCGGAGACGTCTCAGCTTCTATTTAACCGGCTTGCAATCAGGGTAGAGTGGCAAATCATGCTCAACTAGATCGGTATCCAGACCAGGCATGTCTTCATACGACCATGCGAAGACGTCTTGGTATGACCGGAGGAAGTCTATCATACCCTTTCTCTCCGCAGGGGACAGTGATGTTCCGATTTTGGTGATTCTAGGGACCTCTTCGGTGCCCAAATTGACGTCCTCTGTCTCTTCGACGATCGGGGTAGGGCCATGCTCAAAATCGGTAAATTGCTTGAGGAGCTCATTGGGGAGCTCATCGACTTGACCTTCCTCGTCTAGACTCGTGACTCCTACCTCTTCTCGTATTTCTATAGGGAAGGGGTCGGCTTCGTGCGGGACGGGTATCACGACATAATTTTCAATTTTATTGGGAATTTTAAAGGACAATGTTTTTGGAGTTGGTGTTTTTTCTTTTTTTTTATGATTTTTTGTAATTTTTTGGAGGTTAGCCCTTGGTGAGGTGGATCTCTATATATACAGGGTAGAGTGTCCCAGAGGCTAACCTCACTTCTTACTGGTTGTTTTTTTTTGGAGAGCCGGTGCTGTATTCACAGCATTTGGCGGTTCTTAGGAGTTGGGGCAAAGATGTCTAGTTACTTACCTGCGAGGCTTGGCCTTTACCCTTTTGGTTGGAAATAGCATCGGTAGGCTCTTACAGTTCCCCCCTCAGCATGTTTATGGAGGGATCCTCTGGAACCCTGTCCTCCATGGTTAGGATGGGCCCAAAGTGGTCGGTGCTAGAGTGACAGGTGGACTGGGGGACTTCTTCCTCAAATAAGGAGAGGGCGGCTAAGTCTACCTCGAGGTCTGGGGGGTGATGTAAGGGTTGGTAGCATGAGCGGAAACAGGCTTGTGTGGGGTTACCCTTGTCTCCCCATTTAGATAAATCTTTACCACCCCGGCGCCCACAAAGGTTTGACGGATGTGGGGTTGGGTGGGAGTTTCTTCTTTCAGGTTGATTCCTCTGGCCCTGGCGACTGCTGTGGCTCTTAACCTTTCTTTGGCCTCTCTGATTTCTTCTTCGATGGGCTTATAGCCCAGGCCAAATTTGGTTTGCTGCCCCTTAGCCCTGACGGGGTCTCTTCTTCCTTGAAGGCGTGGGCCCAACCCTTTCCCTTTTTGGTGGCCTCATTTGTGGAGCATGAACACTGCTGCATCCATTCCTACCCTAGTATTGGCAGGGGTTTTTTTAGGTGACTCAAGGGTAACGGCTAAAAAGTCATACTCAAACCGATGAAGATCAGTGTCATCTGCTGTATGCGGCATGTCAAGTACTTTTGGATTCTCAATATGCAGAGCGCTCCGCTCCCTGTCTTCTCTGCTCTCACCTACGATGGTGACGATTCTTCCACCTAAGATGAATAAGAGTTTTTGGTGTAGAGTTGATGGTATTGCCCCGATCTCATGTAGCCACTGCCGGCCCAATAGTAAATTAAATGTAGACTTGATGTCCATCACCTGGAAGGGGACAGTGAAGGTTTGTGGCCCGATGATCAGGTCGAGGTCTACTTCTCTTATGATTTCTCTCCGGTGTTGTCGAATCCCCTGGCGCTTATTATTGATGGCCGAAAGCTGTTGGGGTTTCCATCGATTTTGATTGCTGTCCTTAGAGGGCATACGTTCAATGCCGACCCGTTGTCTATTAAGACCAACGGCACCACCAGGTTCCCTACTTCCACTGTTATATTCAGGGGCTTAGAGTGGTTGTTCCCCTCGAGCGGCAGATCCGCATCAGTGAATGAGATGGCATTTGGGGCCAATACTTACCCAATTATTTCTCCCACCTTGTCTGGGGTTACGTGGGCAGAAACATGTACAGCTTTGAGTGCTCCCATTAAGGCTTGAAAGTGGAGTGGGGACGTGATTAACAAATCCCAGACAGTAATATGTGCGGGTGTCCTCTTGAGCTGTGTCTCCAACACATGCTCTCTGGCCATTTTCTCAAAGGGGTTCACTGCAACCTGCTCTTTCTTCTTCTCTTCTCTTCTAACGGCCCCCGATGCTTCTAGCTGTATAGAAATCTTGCCTGATCGGGTGATAAATTCGATCGTCTCTTCTCGGTTGCGACGAGCATTCATGTTCGTCTGCTCGTAACTTAGCGGCACTTGATGCGGGTCATAGGCAGGTTTCGGGATGAGGAAGGGAGTGCATGGTGATTCTGGGGCGGATTGGGCTGGGTATGTTGAATTCTCGGGCCCAACCAGGTTGACTCCTGTAGGGGGTGGAAGGGTATTGGCGGGAATTAGCAAAGTTGGATTTGAGGGTGTGGAGTGGGTTTGTGCAGGCGTTATCGGGGTGTGGTAAGACTAGTGGTGATTGGGAGTGGGTGGTAAGGGGAGTGGGTGAGGAGTTGCTTGTTTGGGTGGGGGTGGAGTTTGATTGGGGGCGAAATGGCGAAGGGATGGTGGGGGTGTGACTAGGATGGGGTGACTGGGAAACGTCGGAGGTGCAGGTGGAGCGGGGTGATAGGGGTACGACGGGGTAGCGGATGGAGCAGAGAATTATGAAGGGTTTATAACTGGGGTGGCATGGTGGGGCGATGATGGGTTCGTGGATGAAACGGGGTAAATTGGGAATGATGGAGTTGTGCATGGGGCGGGGTGGCTGGGATATGACGGGGTAGTGGATGAAGTAGGGGGTATAGGTATGAAGGGTTTGTATATGGGGTGGCGTGGTGGGGAGATGATGGGTTCATGGATGAAATGGGGTAAATCGGGGATGATGGAGTTGTGCATGGAGCGGGGGAATTTGGGGATGGTGGAGTTGTGTATTGGGCCAGATGATTTGGGGATGGCGGGGTGGTATACTGGGTGTTGGTATTTGGAGGTGTGTATGGGGTAGGATAGTATGGGGATGGTGGAGTTATGTATGGTGTGGGGTGATTTGGGTGTGACGAAGAGGTATATGGGGTGAATTGGGAGTGAGGCGGATATGTGTATGATTGTGGCAGGACTGTGCCCGTTTGGATTTGATAGGTGGGAGCGGGAGTGGAAAAATACTGCCCTAAATCTAAGGGCTCCTCTTGGTATACCGGGGTGGGGAAGTAATCGGCTAAGTGCAGCGGCTCGATCACCCCCACAAATGGTTCGTCCTTATTTATCCTGGGAAATAAGAGCTCCTCTTAATTATTGATGTAATCTGAGGGTCAAACTCTTCTTCTTCCTCTTCTACCTAATGGATGTTAGGCCTGGGGCCTCCGGGGTGCGGGGGTAGAGGGGCTTGATGGATGTTCTGGTTCCGTCCTTGAGGAAGTGGTGGGGGAATAATTTTTCCTGCATCTATTAGATCTTAGACCGCGTGCTTTAGTGGGAAGCACCGGTCCGTAGGGTGACCTGGACCTTAGTGGAAATTACAATGCAAGTTCGGGTCATAGTTTCTCGGAATTGGATTGGGTGGTGGGTGAGGCTGGAGTAAATTAACCAGACCCTGTTGTAGCAACATTGGCAATAAGACACTTAAAGATTGTCCTAACGGTGTGAACACCCGTTAGAATCGTGCTCTTATCTATTCCTGGGTAAATGGGGCTCTCGGTCCATTGTTTGGTCTTGGTGCTTGCTCGAAACGGGCTGGGGTGGTTATCTGTACCTTTGTCCTTGGTCTTCTTTCAATTCTTGGTTTGACAGCTTTTCGGACCCCGGTGGCCCAGTTGGATACGCTCTTTCCCAACCTGCCCTCTCTAATGGCGTCTTTGCAACGATTGGCATTTTGAACCAAATCAGCAAAACTGGACTGTTGCTGATACACCAAAAAATTTGTGATGATTGGGAGAGCTCCCTTGGTTATCAATTCAATCTGCTCATCATCAAAATCCGATGGGTCACCTGGGCAGCCAATGCCCTCCACCTTCCTAAGTAGGCACTGAAAGTTTCATCATGCCTTTGCTTCAAATGGGCCAGATCTGACTTCCTTGGCTCTATGTCCATGTTATAGACATACTGTTCTTGGAATACGTGTGTCAGATCTTTCCAAGTTTTTATCATGGATTGTTCTAGGGATATGAACCATCTCAGTGTTGGGCCTGTTAGACTCTTTTGGAACACTTTGATGAGGAGTCATTCATCCCCGCTGTACTGGCACATATCCCCACAGTAAGATTTTAAGTGGGCGATGGGGTTGTCAGTGCCATTATATTTATCGAATGATGACATCTTAAATTTTTGTGGTAGGGGGACATCCAAGAACAGACATAAGTCTGAAAAGTCTGTCGAATGCAATTCTAGCCCTCCCATCTTCACACCGCTTCATACATTCTATCTATCATTCTTTCAAATTTGCTCGATTCTTTTTGAGGAGGTCAGAGCTTGGACTACCTTCCCCTGATTTTTTTCGGTCCTGGGTGTGATGATGATGGGCCTGGGGGGGCCGAAGCTTGCAGCTCCTCCATTGTTGCGAATCTCGTCTTCCTCATACTATTGGTCATTGTACTGGTGAGGGGCGAGGTCCGCTATTTGGACTTAGGGGTGATGGGTTGGATGACCTGGTGGGGCCACAAGGCTTGTAGGGGATGGGAGGGAGTGAATGGATGAGTGGTTTGTGGATGAATGATGTGCTGAGCTGGGTGTATATTCTGGGGGTGATGGGGGTGTGGTTGATGTGGCGGGATGCTATAGGCATGGTTTTAAGGCATGGGGTGGATCGGATTTTTCGTTGGAGGTGGGATGGGGGCGTAAGGGGTATAGGTGAATAAAGGGTACTGGTGAAGGGGTAAGGGGTTTGTGAACGGTCCTTGATGAATGTGGGTGGATGGGCCTTGGGTTTGGGCTTGATGGTTTTGGAAAGCTTGGGTTGATGGGCCTGGGGCCTAGGTGTGGGGGTTGGTATGATATTGGGTCAATGGGCCCTGTTGGGTTTGGGTTAATGGACCATGTGGGTATTGGGTGTGGGATGATGGGCCTTGGGCTTGGGTTTGATAGGTCTTGGTCCAAGGGCCCTGGGGGGCTTGGAACTGGGCCTTGGTCTGATGGGCTTGGGCCTGAGTCTGGTGGGTTAGAGTTGGGGCCCATGGGCCTCAAAGGTTTTAGGCCTGGATCTGATGGGTTTGGGCTTGGGCCTATGGGCCTTGAGGATTCTAGGTATGGTGGGTTTGGTGGGCTTGGGCCTGAGATGAGTGGGCTTGGGTCTGGGAGTGGGCTTGGGCCCATGGTTCTAAAGATAGTTGGGCTTGGGCCCATGGATTTGTGTGGGTTTGGGCCTGAGATGAGTGGGCTTGGGCCTGATGGGTTTGGGCTTGGGCCCATGGCCTTGAAGATTCTGGGTCTGGTGGGTTTGGTGGGCTTGGGCTTGGGATGAGTGGGCTTGGGCCCGTGGTTCTAAAGATATTTGGGCTTGGGCCCATGGATTTGTGTGGGTTTGGGACTGAGATGAGTGGGCTTGGGCCTGTTGGGCTTGGACCTGAGGTGGGGGATCTTGGATGGTATGGATGATGGGTGGTTGGGCATGGTTATGGGGGAATGGGGTATGGAGGTTTTGGAGACCTAGATGTGAGGTTTGGAATGTAGGACTCCAAGAGGTAGCCCACAGGGCATACATCATTCTCATGCCCTCCATCGAGGGCATGGATTCAGGTGTGAGATTGGAGGGTGATGGCCCATTCAAGGACGGAGGGGGTTGGGGAAAATTGGGCATGACCCGGGTATGGGGGGTATGAATGATTGTGCTTGGAGGGTGTGGATGTATGGCTATGGAAGATGGTGGGTTACTGGTCACACCCTGGGAAAAGTTGGGCATGACCTAGGTAAATAGGGGGGTATGTTGGGATGTGGATGGGCCATGTGATGTGGAAGGCATGTGGGATGAGGTGAATGGGATATAGGATGTAGGAGGCATGGATGATGAGGTGGATGGGATGTGGGAGGTAGGCGGGGGATGGGGCTCCCGATGGGGTCTTTGGGAGTAGGGGGGCACGGTAAGGGTGTATGGATGGGAAATGGGGATGTATGGATCGGTTGGGAAATGAGGTGTTTCAGTAGAGGATGAGATGGGGGTATGTTGAGAAAATGTAAGGGCGGGGAATGGGGTGGATGCGAACACGGGTGCCCCAAATGGACCCGTGACATCGAACCGGGTTTGGGTAAAGGTGTTGGAGATTGGGTCTCCTCCTACATGGGAATGGGATGGGGATGATGGTGGGGATGTATCGGTGCTCGACATGATTCGCTGACGAGTGTTATATCGATGCCTTGGGTAAGGGCCGAACACTTTCCTAGTTTTTTTTTCTATGGGTTGGGTTTCAGATTTGCGTAGTGATGGTGGCACCGAAAGTGCTCGTATATACGGATTTTTGATTTTTCTACATATTTATTTTTTTAGATTTTTCAAATGAAAAATATCTCCCCTATTTAAATGAATGATGATCTGGTGCCTAGAAAAATTCTCGTCTTGGGTGATATATGCACCTTTAGTAGGTCCCATGGCGGGATCCGACACACTTCGAAAGAGGCAAAAGGGAACCCTTTCATTCTATCGAAGGTGAGGGAATTCACGTAAACGACCCGATCCCCCGGAGCAAATCAATGAGAAGTCACCTTCTTTTGACTGGGCAGGGGCATATTGGGCATTACAGAATGCGGGAGGCTACTGTGGGCCCTAATACCGCTAATTGGGGAACTTGGGTGGTGGATTGGGCCTCTGATCGGGCTGCTTACCTAGTATATACTAGGCGTATGTATTATATACGCCTGACCAAAATTAGGCAGATTTAGCTGGGCGTATATATCATATACACTTGGCTTAAATCTGGGATTTTGGCTGGGCGTATATATTATGTACGCCTGAGTATTTCTGGGGATTTTTGGCTGGGCGTATATATTATATACGCTTGACAAAGACAGTTCTGTCAGCCTGTTTTGACAGTGAACAGCAAGCCTACAATGAGTCTTTTAAACTAGTTTCTTGGGATGGATGCTCCCGGGGACTGCTGTGTGTGTTATCGGGTCACTCCTTTCCGCTTCCTAGGGATACACGACTGAATTTGGGCTGTCTACGCTCTCACCATTGCGAGTTTTACGGCTTGATCGGAATTGACAACCCAACTGATATACCTCCGGTGCAAGCGCCTTCTCAGGTACTGGAAGGGGTGGTTCTTTTAAGGATCATCACCACTAGGGCTGCTACTTTACTCGAAACCGGGTAAGTTATATCTGTGCCTAAACCCCCCGAAAATTACCCAAAATAAGCAAAAATAGATTTGATTATGTCCCCACATTGTTGGTTCACTTTTAATTACAGATTTTAAAGGAGAGTGAATTTAAGTCCAAAATCGGGTCGGGGATGACAAGCCTGTGCCGCCTCAACGGGCCGGCGTCCACTGTTAGGATATGACAAGAAGTAAGAAAAAAGATGGGGCCAGTCAAGCGACTAGACATAAAATATAAAGTGCTGAAAATTAAAACTGAATCGTAAAGGTAAGTAAGAAAGGTGCCAGTCAAGTGACTAGGATAAAATTGCTGAAATTTAGAGTCGAAATGTAGGGGTGAGTAAAAAAAGGTGCCAGTCAAGTGACTAGGTAAAAATTGCTGAATTTAAAGCCAAAACATAGGGTAAGTAAAAAAGGTGCCAGTCAAGTGACTAGGCAAAAATTGCTGAAATTTAAAGCCGAAACGTAGGGGTGAGTGAAAAAGGGTGCCGGTCAAGTGACAAGGTAAAAATACTAAAATTTAAAGCTGAAACGTAGGGGTGAGTGAAAAAGGGTGCCAGTCAAGTGACTAGGCAAAAATACTGAAATTTAAAGTTGAAACGTAGGGGTAAGTATGTTAGTAAAATAACAAAAATGAAGGAAAAACAGCAGAAAATTAAAAAAAAAATAGCAATGGTTAGTAAAGATAAAAAAAAGCCAACAAGAGGGGAAGCGCTAGGGTGATATTCCCCTGCAGAGTCGCCATCTGTGCGTGCATGGATTCTCTCGAACCCGTCGCGGCGATGCACACACAATGAGATAAAAATGTAGAGTCGCCACCCGGAGCTTTTGGTGACCTGGGAAACCTTTAAATCAATATTTTGAGCACCGAAGTGCTAAATATGACTCTGATTTACCGGTCTTTGCCAAAGGCTCTAGGGTAGGGGCTTCGGTTATCGATCGGGAAGGGTTTAGGCACCTGATCAACCCGCACGTAGTGGTCTCTATCTATGGCCAAAATAAAAACAAATGGGCGAAGCTTCCCCTTGCCGGAAGGCAATACAGTCCTATCAAGCTTTGAGCCAAACTGAAATTTTGGCGACGTAATGGCTTGAATCCTTGGATGGATGAAACACCAAGAAGGTAGAGGAAGAGAGGGGTGAGCTGGAGCTCACGGGCCCTTGTTGCACCGTGGAAGACCTTCGCTTCGGCGTGCTCCCGATGGCTTTAATCGGCTTAAACGGTAGAGGAATAGGTTCTAATGCTAAGATTCGATAGATAGGATGGGTAGGATGGAGCTAGGGACTAAGCTTGACTAAAGAGGGGTGATCTAATGGTTGAAAATTATTGCAAAGGATGAACTAAGCATGCTGGAATTCTGGTTGAAAAATGTAAAATAATATATATTTCTCTCACTAGGGCTCTCTCTTAAGCTTAACTCTCAACCTTAATTTTTCAACCCTTTTGGGAAGAGGGGGGCCTCTCTATTTATAGAGAAGAGGTGAGTTAGAGGGTTACTTAAGAGCTAATTGGTTTAGCAATTAGGTAATCCTCCATCTAAGGTTTTCTAGGTTTTTAGGGTCCTAGGGGTTTGGAAAACTGGTTTCAATGGCGGATGATGGGGTGAGACCATGGGTGACCTAAGGGTTGCCAATAAGCTCAAAGGGGGTGCAACCAACCTTAAGACACCTACCTCAACCAAGGGGATGGTCAAAAGGTCAAACCAAATAAAGGAAATTCGAGCATTTGATGACAGTTACTGTAGCTAAGCTGAGCGTATATATTACATACGCCCAGTTTATGTACAGTGATTTTCATGAAAACCAGAGGAGATCTGAGAAGGTGAGTGTCCGTGGTAGGCCCTACCTATGCTGGGCGTATGTATTATATACACCCGGCTAAATTTGGCCCAAAAATGTCAGGCGTATATAATATATACGCCTGACCAAAATGGGGCCAAATTGGCTAGGCGTATCTAATACATACGCCTGAGCGAAAGTTATGATTTTATGTGAAACTTTAATCAGCCATAACTTCTGAACCACAACTTCCAATTAGGTGATCCTTGGCTTGCTGGAAAGCTGGAGAAGTCCTCCTTCCAATGGTATGGAGCGCCCCCTTAGAAATGGTCTGTGTAAAATTTTGTAGCTCTCCTCCCATCACTTACTCAGAAGGGTTTAAGCTGGGTCTAGGAAGGGATCCTAGGGTTTGGGGGTGATCTCTAAGGGTTAGGGGAATGGCTCTAATGGGTTCAGGGTGATTCCTAAAGTTTTGGGTTGGTTTCTAAGGGTTCAAGGGTGCCATTGGAAGCACAAGGGTACATCTCTCTCGGAGTACAGATTGATTGGGCCTTGGGCCAAATTTGGGTGTCTACAACCATGTACCTTAGAAAATATTACTCTTAGCCCTGTGATCGTCACATCCCATGGTTAAATACTTATACTTTTCACCCCCGTAGTCATCACTACCCATTCATTGGTTGAACGCCTTCAATTCTCAGAATACCCTTAAGACATTCGATTTATCGCCCACCTTTTTTTTTCTCTCACTCGGGCAATTTGATTAAAGGACTAGTGACCTATCTAACCCCTTTCAAAAGCATAAGTAACACCTGATCCTCACTTCCCTTCCCCCGCCATTGGAGGAGATGTTAGAGCAAAAAAAATGAAGATATTAGGTTCAATCAACACTCATCATTCTTGCGCTAGCAGGATGCTTTCAAAAATATGCGTTTACATATGAAAAATCGAGTGAGAGCATTACGACGAGTGAACAAGTCAATGAGCTCAGGGAAGCATAAGCAGGCCGTGAGGACATCTCTAGTAATTTCACTAGAAGTGTATAAGCAAGATGCGAGGGCACCCCTGATGTCCCTATACTACTAGATGTCGTCGTAAGGTGGCGGGAGGAGGATAAACTCCTGCTAACCAGAGAAAATGAGATTTTGATGGTGTCGAAGTATGACGAAGAGCTCAATCGTGGCATCCCCTATCCCCTTTAAGAAAAAGATTGTTACCTACCCCTTTTGGAGAGCATTAGATACAAACTATACCTACATCGCTGAGCCTTACCCCCCTTTGCAATTTTTATTTTGGACGATAAATCAGAAGCCTTACAGGGTACTCCTAGAAATGAAACTGAAAATTAATGAATGATGACTAATGCGATCACCTACTATAACTGCATACTTCTCCCTAATAACCACAGGATAGGATGACCACCACCCTGGAATAGACCCCCATATAAAATTGACCTAAGCAAAGAGACCTCACTGATTTGGTGATAGTACCGATCAACTTTTTCTTCAAAACTAACTCACCAAATACCCATGACCGTTTTCTAGACCCAAAGTGCTCATCTCGAGACCCAGAAAAGCTTCACTGCATCTTGACGCTGGGCATTTTTTTGGATTAGAAGAAGAATCATATCAGAAGCACCGACTTGTCCACAAAGAAGATAAGAAACGACGAAGTTACCATCCGAAAAGTGCTACCAGAGATACCAAACTGCCAATCATACCACGCTCCCACACTGGGGCATTTTTATTTTATTGTTTTATTATTTTAGCTATTTGCTTTCCCTATTACATTATTTTCATTTCAAAAAAAAAAAAGAAAAAAAAGAAAAGAAAAAAAAAGAAAAAAAAAAGAAAAAAAGAAGAAAAAAAGCACATATCCATCTTTTGCTAACAAACTTCGGTCTGAAACACTTACCCCCCTTAACAACTAGCAAGGAGGAGAACAAAATTACTGACATCATTACTCTCACATGTGCAGATATAAAGCAGCCTTCAACCATCACCAGGCCAGCTCAGGAAGCATCCAAGTCCCAATGACGGTCGACGACGCTAAAGCAACTAAAAAGAAGCAAAAGTAGACATGAGAGGTAACTAAAAGAAAATGAGCCAATCAGGTACATCTAAACCAAAAATCTCTTTATATATACATGTCAAATATTTCTTTCATTGCTCTTTTTACACTTGTCACCGGGGCATCCACCCTTATATAGACAACACACGCACGCTATGGATACAAAAACACACACACGCTATGGATACAAAAACACACACACCCTCTAGATACATACACACACACACGCACCTACTCCCTACGCTGCCGCTAGGATGGTCGAGCATTGCTATCTCCAATATCATCAGCTCAAAGGTCTATAGACTGATCCTCTGAAAATATAATCCCGACACCTGGAGTCAGTGGAACCTCTAAAAGACGGGGCCCCGCTATAGACGCACGCTGACAGACTGCCTTGATCGAGAACGAGGAGGATACCTCGCAAGAACCTCATGAACCATGGGATCCTCGCGAGCATCACCCTTGGCATGATCATGTGATGTGTGATGAGACTGCCCGACTGAGGAACCCGCAGCCCTCGAATCTGATCCACCAAGCTGATGAGCTAGCCTATATATCCCCCACTCACTCCTCATTAGACGATACTGCAGTTGATCTAGGGACGCCTGCATCTCCGCCTGCGTCATCCGATGAGCCGCCTCTAACGCCTCGGCCTAAGTGCTCTATGCAAGCATCTTCCCAATGACCAAATCCTCCCTACTTTGCGTCTCCCAAAGGTCTCATCTCGCCTCGGGAGTGGCTCGCGCTCGCGCCACCTCTAGACGCGCCTCCTCTAGCTGACGAACCTATATAACTGCACCAAGCCAAAAGAAAACTAATATATACATGAACAAAAAAAAAAGGGGCTTTGAAGGGGAAAGAATTATACCAGGGAGTGCCTCTCATCCAAAAGTCGCTCGACCGTCTCGGCAGTCACCGGATCAGTAGGAGGCACAGAAGGAACAACAAATATAGGCGGCTGTAATAAGAACAAATAAATACATTAAAAATACTATAATGACAAATAAACCACGAATACAATAACCAAAACATACCGAAGTAGGGATAGGAATAAACTCCTGAGGGGGAGCCTCGGGAGCAGAGTTCGGAACAGCCTACACAAGAACCAAACGAACCAATGCAAGATATGTCAAAACCAAAATAAAGCTGAAATAAGTGAAACAAAATTACGCTAAACCAGAAACTTTACCTGACTCTCCGGGCATAGAGAAGCAACAGTCGCCTCCCTCGTGTGAAGATCCTCGGCAACCTCAAGTTGAAATACCGCGCGATATTAGTAAGCTACTAAGAAAGAAAAACAATGACATCCAATAAGCTAATGTAATGACGCAAACAAGATTGAATGGAACTTACCCAATGATCTAGCTCGGCCTGAAGCTGAGCCATCGCCGAATCCTCCCAACTGGAGGAAGCAACTGAAGATGGATCAAATGCAGGAATGGAACCTCCGGCAGCGAGCTCGGCTCTCTACAAATAATAATAAACATATCAGTTGACAAGATCATGATGCTAACAATGCTAAATTATAAAGACACTTACCAATCGATCAATCTCAGATCGTAAGCTGGCCTCCACCTCTCGGCCGCCCCGTTGTTAACCGCGTAACAACTCGATCATCATTGTCTGACGAGCAACCTCATCCTCCCTCGTAGATTATCCAAAATAAAATAAAACGAGACACCACAACTATATCAGAATGACCAGGAGACCAAATCCATAAAAAAAACATAAATTAAGTTAGCAGGAGCCGTCGAGTCTCCGCTAGTTGAACCCCCAACTCATCCTCCGCTGCCCTAGCCTGGGCAACCGAAGAGGCTAAAGATTGTAGCATCTCCTCATTCGAACGAGGAGCACAACCCATCCACTCCATCGCCCTATGGAGAGTGTCTAATGCCCCCCGCACGCTCGTCGTGAGATGGCCCTGCTCCAATGCAGCCAACCTCTCCCTCAAAGCTGACGCCGACTTCGACCCACTAATCGTGAAAGAGACACTCCCATGGAAGGGACATGTGAAGAGGCGCCTGCCACCCAATGCACTAAACCACCGTACATACTCTCGGGCGTCTGCCTTGTCATGTGCCCCCTAACCCTGGTCCCCCTAGCTTTAAAATCTGCTACCTGAAGCGCCATCCGCTTCACAAAATTTTGACCAGGAGGGCCGGTCATCCTCTTCGCCACTCTGTGGTGAATCTCTGGAGGGACTCCCTGAGCGAGCCGTAGCTGCCGCACCACACGAGAAGTGTAGATCCTCTCCACCCTCTCCAAATAATGGACCCATATGTCCACATCAAACAAGGGTCGGCCATACCAAATCATCGGCACCTTCGCATCCTCCTCGTTCGCATAAGGCCTCCAAATCACCTGCAACCAAACTAATGAGCCGACCCCTTAACGAAGACCCAAATCCTAAAAACCGAAACGAAAAAAAAAGAACACACCCATGACAATCTATACTTGCCCCGCGTGCATATCCTCAAACAGACCATGCGCGGTCTGAAGGTCTGAAGACCAATGGTGGCCCCTCAATGCCTCTCTCCACACGTGCATCCTTGGAAAGGTAGATGTCACCTCCAATGGAACTCCCGGACGAAGGAAAGCAAAATGATCATACGCCCAAAACTGAAAGGAAAAATAACAACAATAACAGCGACACATAAGGAGAAATGTTTGCCATTAAATGACCTAAAATTAACTAAACTAAGGACATCATGACATTAATTAATCAAGACTCACCTAGATGAATGGAAGAAAACCTTCGATCGACGTGACGCCCTGGCCTCGATGATAAAGCAGCTCATAGAGATGAGCCAACGCGGCCGCACCCACGCATAGGAGGGGACTCGATCTAAATCTCCAAGTACCATAAAAAATAACCCGGTGACGCATCCTCGAGTCAAAGAAGAGAAGAGCACTGTACTAAGAAAGTGCATCAAAAATGCTCGGAGCACCCTATCCGTAGGTAAACCCGGCTCAACCACGGGCTCCCGACCCGCTACCACTGCACAACACACCTCATAGGTCACCTTTGCCTCTGAATGGCGCCTTGGGGGGACGAAGCCACTCACAAACATATCAAAAAACCAAGTGACCCGAACTACACCTGGCCTCGAGCCGCTCGACCTATACGACACACCCAAAATCTCCTCACACACCTCTAGATAATGCCCCTCCATCCACCCCATAATCGGCTCACCCTTAAAATGAAGACCGATGATGTGAACCCAGTCCTCTGGAGTCGGTAACATCATGCCAACTGGAAAGAGAAGCGCCTGATGCTCCTCCCTCAACCTCTCCAAGATCGCCGCGATTAGGCCACAATCGACCTGAAAAGGCTCCAGCTCCAGGATCGATCTGAAATCGAAAGACACCAGTCATACCCACTGAAACTTTGGCAAGACACGGTACAAAGTATGAGACTCAGCCCATGTCGAGCTGATAGCCAGCTGCGGGGGCTCCTATCAAACGAAATACAAACAATAACAATAAAGCTAACACCTACCTATGACGAAAGACAAATGAATTTAAAACTAGAAAAGAAAGTCAAATATGCCCCAAGCACGATAACAATTTACAACAAACACACAAAATATGATCAAAACAACTGAATAGAAACATGACCTACCTCTAGATGCCATCATGATGCATGAGTGAGCACACTATCAATCATTAATGTAGGTTTGACATAAATTAGAAGGTTTCAGAGCTTGATAAGCCTATGTCATAACTTAAATATCTAAAAAAGGAAAATGGAAGAACTCTTTCTCATGAGTGCTTACCCGACCTCGAGCGAAGAAATCCTCCAGCGGGAAGTGTCTACGATCTCGATGCTCCTCAGCCGCACCCTCAGGAATCGCACCCTCAACCCTCTCACCATCATCCTCAGCGAGCCCCTGCTCGATCTCAAGCATCTCCTCTCTAATCCCTAACTGGTGAGCCTCCAATACCTCCTCTCTAGCTACCTCCTCGACATCCACCACCCCGAAAACATCGGTCAAAACCTCGAAAGTCTCACCTATCTCCGCCCCTAGCATCCTCTCTAAATCAGAAAGGGTAATATCGCACCCACCAATACCCTCAGACTTCATCCTAGGACGAAGAGCTCAAAAAACTAAAGAGAACGGAGGAAACGGTGTCTGAAACGGATGACCAGATCACGAGATATCACAAAAATACGAAAACTAGAGCACCAAGAAACATGTAAACTAGAGAATCGAAGACTAACACGGATCGCACAACGAAAATGAAAAATTTTAAACTATTTATAAGACACACCAAAATCGTGCGCTTAAATTCCCGCGCTCAAATAAATCCCGCATCACTATATCTGTGCATAATTCGGATTACGCGACCGACCATGGGCGCGTAATCTAATCGTCGCACGCCCAAACTAACCTGACCATCTGGTTGCGCGTATCCTATTAGGTGCTTAATCATTTCAAGCGCCCATACAGTGGCGCGTGAATGCCAATGGTCACCTGTACAGTGACCAGCCACCGCCTTAATCGTGCACTCAATACCCTGCGTTTAATTCGGTTAAACGACTTACAAATAGCGCGCAATTATCTTCTGACGCTCTGAATGCGCCCGATCCCTCCGGCGTGCAATTAATTTATGCGCTCGGAGTGAAGCGCGCAATCCCCCAGAAACCCCAAAAAAAAAGAAACACCGAAAAAAGAAAAATGCTTAGGGCATCACGTTCACAACCCTGAATTAGTAATCTCCGACACTAATTATCAGCCTAAACCACGCCCCGGTAAACCTGATCCAAAACATTCTAAGTCCAAAGGAATATCCACCTCGATAACTAAAAGAAAATGCACCAAACTGAAACCAAAAATCCCCCAACATCACCTGTGCACTACAAGTAATACCAAACCAAAAAAAAAAAACTAAAAAGAATGCCCCCCATCATCCATTCATTTGAAGCGAAACTAAACAAACAAACATATAAAAGAAATGCTTCTAACATGTCCCGATCCAAAACAAATAAATGAATAAGTAAACCTCTCACTTAAAACAAATCAAATGAGCTACAAAACAAGCTAAACTTGAATTTACGAATGAAATAAAAAAAGTATAATCTCTTCATAAATAAATATAATAATTACAAAATACACCGGGGGCATACCCTCTGAATGTACAACTTGAAATAAGAAACTAAAACTAAAAACTAAAAAAATAATAAAAAAAAATCTGCATGTTCAGGCAATCTCTGAATCTGAATTTATTCGAATAACTAGAAATCTCGAAAAAACCCGGAGAAAGGGAGGGCCCTAAACGAATTCTAACGGTAATAACCTCTCCCCCTTGCCCCGAGCTGGTAGAAAAGGAGTGGCTCACAAAAGCCACCCAGGACCTGCGGGATCCGCCCTTAGAAGCTCGCCTTGGAAACACTAAAAAGGAGGAGCAACTAACACCGAATCCGCAGAGCCTACCAAGAAAAAATAGGCATCGATCACGAGAAGTCTGACCCTGCCTTTTCCTTGAGTTTCCTTTCTACCACCTTTTTCTCCTCCATCTCTTCCCTTATCATGGTAGCAATTCGACTGCTACCTTGCATTCCCAATTCCGTCCATTCTCAAGAACCTACACTATAAACACAATTCTTTGAGTTCAACACCTGGGATACAAAAGAGAAAGGAAGAAAGGACATTAATAATAAAAAATACCCTAAGTCAAAAGTAAAAAATGTCTCAAAACTTTTAATTCTAAACTTGGAATAAAATTTAAAATAATAAGAACCCAAAACTTTTAACTCACACATTTATATACTCCCTAAACCATAGAATGACAAGTGTCACACCTTTAAATCATTCCAATCTAAACTAAATCTAAATCAGACACATACCCCTTTGAAAGACCACAGTCCATGACAAACATAGATGAACCAATGATTACACAACACTTAACCCCCTAAGAGACACAAATCCAAAGCAAAGTGGATAAACCAATAGGATTTAAACACCCAACACCTATCTAGAACCTTTGAAAACTCACACCTTTTAGGTCTCATGTTGAATCAAACAAAAGACCAAAACTCAAGTCAAAATCAAACCTTAAACTAGACAAAACTTTAAATAAAATAACAACTCTCTAGAATGAGACCCTGACTGGTTTAGGATAAAAAAATGCCCCTAACAAACCAAACAAAACTAAGTAAAACTTCTAAACCAAACTCAACAAAACGAACTAACCCCGGGATAAGCCCTGAATAAGCTCGAAATGAATCCTAAAAAAAAAACGAAATCCTAAAATAAGATAAATCCAGCTAATCCGCTAATAAGCTTATACAAATAAACAAGCATGACAAAATTTAATAAAAAAAATGCCCCTTCATTTATAATTTAAAAATTTTCAACTATCACCGGAGGCATACCACCTGAACTTACAACCCAAAACCAAAACCTAAAACTTTAACCTACAACCCAAAATGAAGACTGGGTTCAAAACTAAGATGAAGCGAGGAGCAGATTCCGCTTGGAGTGTCTAATTAGAGACTTCAGGGAACATTGGTTGGGAAACACATCCCTCCACTTTTTACTCCTGCTCTTCCACTATCTTCGCCTCCTCCATCGTCACCTCTTCAACGCTGCCTTCACTGCTCCATAAAAAGGATCGATGTGAAGATGAGCGCACTCATTCCCAATACCACCCATTCTCAAAACAACACCATTCACGAGCATCACCTCGAGACAAAGATCACATGAAATGACGAATATAGGAAGAAACGACATCCCAATCGGACGGTTGGATCACTCGATATCACTAAAACACGAATTTAAGAATATAAGATATACAAAAAAAGATCAAAACTCGAGACTAAACCAGAGAATGAAAAACAAATGGAGCTCTGTTGCTTATATAGAGTACAGACTCAATCACGCGCTCGAACACCTGTGCTTAATTAGATCACGCGCCACGCGCATGGCACACAATCCAAAACACGCGCACAAATTCGAGCGCGTAATGAAACCATCGCCCTCGCCCAAAGGCACGACGCTCCGATTGTGCATAGTTCATCAACCGCGCAAATTGATTAAATGACCCACTTTAGGTGAGCAATATGAAAGGTCACCCGTACGTTGATCATACATTGACCTGGTGACGCCTCGATCACGCGTTATTATTATAGCGCATAATCCAATTGCACGCACACATACACATGCGTAAACAACCCATAAAGCCTGAGATCACACGCCCAAATGCAGGCGTGCAATCACTTTGAGCGCCCGAAAATAGGCGCGTAATACCTGACTTTGGATGAAATTCACACCCTCAAGACCTTTTATATCTCATTACGGTCAAGACTTTCCTGTCCCATCATGTAGCCTCACAGGCTGTCCCGACAGAAAAGAAAGACCTATTCACCCGTCCTATAGTGTCAATCATCCCCCAATCCCGTCGCGACAAGACATATACCCCTTACCGTAATCCCCTTGGCGTTCCCACCAGAGAAGGAGGACCCTACCGCAATAACGTGCACACACGCAATATCACCTCAATACCCAGTCCCATCACAATAAATTAACTATACCCTCATGTCCCATCACGAAAAGCCAAAAGTAAACCGCTCAAAGACGAAGTCAATCACAATGCAACCACAACGTGAGGAAGTTAATCACAACGCTCCCTTGGAATTGATTTACACGGATGTTTGGGGCTCATCTCATGATATTGGTATTGATGGTTCAAAATATTATATTATTTTTGTTGACCACTATACCAAGTACAGTTGGCTCTATCCTATGACTCATAAATCAAATGTTCAAAATTTTTTCCTGCAATTTTGAAATCTTATGGAAAATAAGTTTAATACACAAATAAAGAGTCTTTATTCTGATAATGGTGGGGAATATATTGGCCTCAAATCTTATCTTTCCGTTCATGGGATTAGTCATTACACAATCGCTCCCCACACTCTACAACAAAATGGTATGTCTGAAAGACGGCATCGCCATCTTGTTGAGACTAGTTTCACCCTACTCATGGATGCTCACATGCCTCTCTCATATTGGCCATACACGTTTCAAACTGCTGCCTATCTCATCAATCGAATGCCCACTTCAACTTTAAACAATCAATCTTCATTTGAAAAATTGTTCAAACAAATACCAAATTACCTCAAGCTCAAACAATTTGGCTGCCTATGTTATCCATTAACTAGGCCTTATAATAAACACAAACTTGAGCCCAAGGCCCAACCATGCACATTCATGGGTTACTCCCTCTCTCAAAATGCGTATCTCTGTTTTGAGCCCAATACCCGAAAGATTTTTACCTCTTGGCATGTCATATTTCATGAAGGGGTTTTCCCTTTTCAAAAATCAAATCCCAACAATAACACCTCCCCTCCATCTGTTGCGGAAGACTCCTTTGTAATGATCTCATTACCACAAGCCCTCTTGCCTCCACTCGGCACTATAGAGTCTCCAAACATGCGTACTGATGTCTCACCATCGCCTGAGAATGGGTCATCCCCTGAACCGCCTCCTCTCCAGGTGAGTACTCTCTCTTCTCCTCCCTTGATTTCGACCCAAATTCCTTTATTACAAGTGCATGAACCCATTATCTCATGAATAATGAAGTACACACTCACCGAATGACTACCCAATCCATGAATGATATCTATAAGCCAAAAAAATCTTTTCTTGTCACTAAGCACCCTCTTCAATCCTCCTTGGAACCCATGAGTGTTACTGAAGCCCTCATTGATTCCAGATGGTGTGATGCCATGTCGTCTGAATTGACTGCGTTAATGCGTCATAATACATGGCAACTAGTACCACCTCCGAATGATTGTAATATTGTTGGCTGTAGGTGGGTGTTTTGAATTAAGAGGCATGCTGATGGATCTGTTGATCGATTCAAGGCAAGACTCGTGGCCAAAGGGTTCAATCAGAAACCAGGACGAGATTATGAAGAGACATTCAGTCCTGTCATCAAACCAGCCACCATACGCACTATCTTAACCCTTGCTGTTATTCAAGGTTGGTCTCTAAGGCAATTTGATGTCAATAATGCCATTCTTCATGGGCACCTCACAGAAAAGGTGTATATGAAGCAACCAGCTGGTTTCAGGAGTCTGGAAAAACCAAATCATGTTTGCTGCCTTACAAAGGCAATATATGGTCTAAAACAAGCACCTCGTGCTTGGTACTCTGCTCTCAAACATGCACTATTAGAATTTGGTTTCATCAATGCTAAATCCGACTCTTCTCTATTTGTGTTTCATGATGATTCCATACTTGCCTATTGCCTAGTTTATGTCAATGATTTGATTCTCACTGAAAACAATTCAAGATTTGTTGCAAGCATTATTGATCAACTTGGATAGAAATTCTCCATCAATGATTTGGGATCCTTACATTTTTTCCTCGGTGTTGAGGTAATTCCTATAAAAGACGGCATGTTTCTAACTCAGCATAAGTATATCCGAGATATACTTGCTAAGACAAGTATGGATGGAGCTAAGGATGTCACAACTCTTCTCTCTACATTGATTTCTCTAAAGCTGGCAGATGGTTCGTCATCCATTGATTCAACCGAATATCGTAGAGTGATTGGAGCAGTGTAATACTTGTCCTTAACTCAACCTGATATAAGATTCTCCATGAATAAACTCTCACAGTTTATGCATCACCCCACAAAGATCCACTGGACAGCCACTAAAAGACTGTTGCGATACTTGAAGAACACCATTTTTCATGGCATCAATATCAGAAAAACATCATGCCCAACACTCACATGCTTCTTGGATGCTGATTGGGCTGGTAGTTTGGATGACAGAAATCAACTTCAGCTTATCTCCTCTTCCTTGGTCACACACCCATTTCATGGAGCTCTAAAAAGCAACGTGCCATTGGATGGTCATCAACTGAAGCTGAATATAGGGCTTTAGCAACGGCTGCAGCATAGTCCATGTGGCTGCTATCTCTATTTCAAGAAATGAAGTTTAAATTAAAACATCCACCCCTACTCTTGTGTGATAATTTGGGCACCACCCAACTAAGTTTTAATCCTATCCAACATTCAAGGATGAAGCATATCCAGATAGACATTCACTTTGTGCGAGATTTGGTTGAGAAAAAAATTCTTAATGTTCGACATGTTCACACTAATGAACAGCTCGCAGATTTACTCACCAAGCCACTTTCAAGACAAAAGATAGACTATCTACGAAACAAGATCGGCCTATCCGATGGTAGCCCGCTCTTGCGGGGGCGTATCAAGGAAATTGATGATTTCAAACAAATGTCAACTCAAGCCTAGCTGTCACCATAAACATTGCCAGATTTTGTGCCTCCCATGATTATAGGATCTGTTTCTTATCTTTGTAAATATTGCTATTAATTGTGATTGTAAATTTGCTTTTTAGTTATATATTTTTGAATGCCTAAAATTAGGCTTCTCGGGTTGTATAAATATGCAAAGCATGAATAGAAATTCTGTGAGTTAAAAATACAAAACATCAGTAGTGTGAATCCTCTTTACGACATTTCTTTTATAACCCAAGATCGGCCAAAGAAAGACACCAACGTCCCATCGCTAACTACGATCAGTTGACATCCCATCGTGAACCTCGCTACATGAAAAAGAAAGCTCAAACAACACATGCCACGCCATATGATGAAAAGAGGGAAAGCTCGATCATAACCCAACGCTAAGGCAAAGAGCTCTCTTTCTCCTGAATTGATCCCATGTCCCACCAAGACTCATTCAACACGCAGCCAAGGAAAGCGAGAACCCCGAGGTCCCATCGTGACATCATTTCTCCCAAGACATCGCATCACAACCGCCAAGCCATGCCATAGCGGACCTGAAGAGAAGAAAGCTCCAAAGTTCCATCGCGACACTACGACACCACCACGAATCGTACAAGCTATGCACAATCAAGGTAAGTATCACCCCTAGGTAAGTACTACCCACTTTTTCAATTACTCGATATTGTAAATATATATAGTTAGCTTTGATTAAGTCAAGTGTTTTCAAAACTTGTCTTTCTCAACTTGCAAATCACTGTAGTCCTCCCATAAGAGAAAATCATCAGTATTCATCGAGAAGGTTAGACGGAGTATCCGACATGCTAACTGTCGTCTTGACAACCACAATAATGGTCGAGTCCACAAATCCCGTACCGATGGATCTGCTCAGCGACGTCTCGGAAGTCACATTTTCTGCCATTTTACCACTGGATTGATCTTAAGTTAAAATCCTTAAAATTTCAAAATCTTAAAACCCCCCTTTATTTCACAAAGCAAAGACTTTTACTCACAAAAACAAACAAATAAAAAAAAAAAAAGAAAAAGAAAAAAAAAAGGGAAAAGAAGCAATAAAAATAAAATAAAGTAACAAGATAAATAAATTTGACTCACCTTTCTTTAAATATAAAAAAAAAACTGATTAAGCACCCCATCACCCGCGCACAATAAATGACACTTGAACCTGACCTTTGACTCCTAAGACCGCCTGAACATGCAATCAGGCGCATATCCCACTACACAGAATTGGATCAAGCGCATACACCACTATGCAAAATCATTTGTATAGATGCATTAGGATTAGAATTCCTAATTTACAGACCAACTCCTGATGAATCGAGAGCATATCCCACTACACAGAATTCAATTAAGCACACCTCATAAGACCCCACTTTAATTACCAGCCCAAATCGGCCATTCCCCTGGGAAACTGAACATTGAGTATATTTAATCTAAGAACTTATAAATACCTATTGGAAAAGAAACGCCTGACGCGCATTGGTGTGAGCAATGACGCGCCCGGTCTAACATGACTTGCAAAAGTCTTCGATATTACATGATACTTCATCTTTTTATCATCGATCCCTGGACCTTATTTTAGATATTTGATTGATGCCCCGGTACCTCAATTGTGTAAAATCCCTCTGTTAGCTCGCGCCATGCGACGGGATGCGCCATGCACTCACAGACCTGAAATGTGCCCTTCGACAGCTACCATTTGCCCTTCAAATGTTCCATTTTAGCTTGCGCTGATAGATAAGAAAGCCAAACATGTTATGTCAGCATCACCAATTCACATTTATGAATTCCCTAGAGAAATGAGAGGACACCTCGAATGAGGGGTGTCTAATTCTTCGATGTGTTCTTACTTCACAAGAGTGCGCCGAAGAGGGGCATCTGTAGACACCCCTATTTTGCCTTCTCAGAATATACTTTTTGTTCGGTTAACCTTTGACTTCATAACCTTGATATGAGAATCATGCACTGAAATAATAGTACATGGTTGAAACAATAGCTCTGTGGCTCAGATCTCGATGTGGGGAGACTGTAAACTAAAATAATAGTATATAGTCGAAATGCAGATTGAAACAATAGTCTTGCATTTCAGACTAGAGACCAAACCCGGACAACCCCGAATTAAGCGCATGAAACCCTGCACGTAATTCGATTGCACGCCAGACTACAAACGCGCAATCAGTCCCCCTTTCAGACCAAACTTCCTTTCCTAGACCTATTCGAGACTCGATCACACGCCTGAAATATGACGCGCAATCGGATTGAGTGCCCTATCACCAGCGCGCAATTGGCCTATGCCCGACCTAGCCTCACAGTCTTTGACTCCTAAGTTTCCTTGATTGAGCACTTCTGAAGAATTGCTTAATTAGATTGCGCACGTCCTACCAAGCGTGCAATTAGTTCTAACTTTATTAGGACTAAAAAACTTGCTGAACAAGTCAGCCGATCGCTCACTAAGTCGGTGACCTACTCAAAGCGATTAAGCGTCGGTAAATCAGCACGTAATTCAGTTAAACGCTTGAAAAATGATGCGTAATTGAAGAAAAACCTATAAAATAAATTTTCCCTAATTCACCCGGGGAGGCTGGTAAATTTTCGAGAGAGAACGGATTTTTTTGGGATTTCGAAACCAGAGAACTTTGAGGACAAACCCATAGAGCACCCTAATCATGGTTTCGAGATTCAAGCTTCTAATCTTCAAGATTTCTCTTCGTAGCCCCAACCCTTAGGTAATAATTTAATTTCTAGATTCCTACCAGAGCTTATAATCTCTAGGTTTAGGAGTTTATCTTCAGTCTTGGACGGTAACACCCTTTTCGGACCGTAATTCTCTATATCTGATTTTAGTCCTCTATTTCTAGAACCAGCCCTTAATTTGACGGTTTGATACATCGACCCTAGGCTCTAATTCTGTTCTAAAATCTCGATTTACAATCCTATCATAAATTTTTGGTTTTAATCCTTCGATTCAGAACCAGTCCTTAATCATATGGCCTGATTTTTTAATTTCGAACCCGAATTCAGTCCTAAAAATTTAGTTTTTTTTTAAATTTTAATTTCCTAGTTTAATAGCTCCAAAAATCCTAAATATTAAATTTAGTTTTTATAATCCTAGTTTACAATTTAATTCATAATTATTGTTCCAAAATCAACTCTGAAAATCCTAAAAGTATTATTTCACGGTCCAAAATCCAATTTACCTTTAATTTTAGCCACCCGATTTGCCTAAGGGAGCTTACGGAGGGTACTCGGGAACGAGGCCAATCCTCCTTAGCATAGCGGGCCCAAACCTCCCTTTTTCTTGAAATTTTAGAGTTCATTAATTACTTTAGTTTTATCCTTTCAGTATAATTGATTAGTAAGTTTATATTATTTAAGCATGTTTAATTAATTAAGTGTCTTAAATCTTAGTATGACTGACTAATTTAGTATGATTAATTTCATTACCTTAATTAGATTTTTAGCATAGCTAATTCATTGCTATAATTAGAATTTTTATAAAATTAGTTTATCTATTTTAATTAGATTTGGATAAAAATCAGTTTATTCGTTTCAATTAGATTTTAGTAACATTAATTCCTTGGCTTAAATTAGAGTTTCAGTAAAATTAGTTTTTTCCTTCAATTAGAATTCTGACAGGACTGTTATAAATGCTTTAATTAGAATTTCAATAGAATTGTTATACCTGATTTAATTAGAATCCTAATATAATTGGTATGCCTGAACTAATTAGAATTTCACCAGAACTATTACATGTGCACTCCTAGTCTAATTAGGGAACCTGATCATAGTCAGACTTCTAATGGGATTAGGAGACCACAATTAATCGGACTCTTAGTAGTATTAGGATACTAAATTAATTAGAATTCTAATAAGACTAGGAAGCTAAATTAATCAGACTCCTGATAAAATTATAGTATTAGAATAGATCTACTCACTCTGACAAATCCATAAATAAACTTACCATAGAACTAGGGAAGTCTATACTGACCAGAATTATAACTATAAAGGGAAATAAATGGAAATTAAACTATCTAAATTAAGGAAAAGACTGCTGTTGACGTTCATAGGCGGATGATTCAGTATAGAAGTAACCCATACCCGCTCTTAAGCGTGATCATTGACGTGTTGCAGCGTCAATAAATATCTGCAGCTGGCAATCGCTGTTGGAGTATTTTCAAGTGCTTGCTACTGACTTTATTAAAGACAGTTATAAGAATGGGAAGAATAAAAGAGATGAGTGAAAGAGTGAGAGTCATGGAGCAGCAAGCCTAAAAATACACAATCCTGCAAGATACAGGTCATTGTAGTAAGTTTTAATAAGTAAGAGTTTGTCCCACAGGGAAGTTGATCTTAAGCTCCAAGGGAGCCATCTTTAGTAGGCCCTCCAGATCTGGCTACAGATCTGGCAATCCTAAATGGAAGGGGATTAAGTGTTACTAAAATCTAAATTCCAAGGTATCCTAATGTCTAAACTATAGAAAGGGTTAAGAAAGAAGGTGGAGTGAGAAAATAAATATAAAAGGGTGAGAAGTATGTTATGCGATTCAGATCTGGTGGATTTCATAACTCAGATTCAGATCTGCTACTATAGAAGTCCTATCCAATGGCTAAGTTATCACCATTGAGGGGAAAGAATCCGACTCATCTCTGTGCTATGATCCAATCCCTTTATGGCTATAACCTGTGCACTTAAATGGTCACAGACTTTCCAATTGGGGAACCATAGTCCAGAGATCGATTAGAACAAGCTTATCATTGTAGGCACTACTTCATCCAGGCTACAAGCACAAGAGTACGTAGGGAACCTCAACCTCTAAAGTGCTATGTGTGGAGCTAGGCTTGTATGGGAGCATGTTACCCCAGACACATAGAACCAGCAAGAGTTTGAGTACAGCCTTAGATCCAGCTATCCACTGCTTTTGAGAAGCTGTAGTGATCCAGTCGCAAGCCTACAATCTCTATAACCAAACCAGATCTGCCATCTGATGGCGGGTCTTCACGAGAATCTGAGTGCGCCTGCACAATCTCTCACAGGGCTACAAGCACAAGTGCAGAGAAAAATAATCCGTCTTGAGTCTGTGGATTGGCTTCACCCTAAGGTTATAACCTGTCCACTTAAATGGTCACAGACTATCCCAGAGGCTATCCTCCTCACAAGCCCAAGATAGAACAAGAAACATTGCTGCCACCACCATGTTCACAAGGCTACAAAAGCTCATTGTTCCCATGGGGATTTCAGATCTAGTTGGTCCTGTGGTGGGGCTAGGCTTGTATGGGAGCATGTTAGCCCAAACACACAGGTCACTTAGATCTGAGTGAACCACAGTCTCAGTCCTCCATTGCTTACAATACCTCCTAGCAATGGAGGATCTCAAGGTAGCAGCCTTGCACAGAATAACTCACAAACAGAAATCCCATAAATGTAAGACACCCTATTGTAAAATTCCATTAATTTATCACAAATAATCATACATAGGCATAGCCAGCAAAGGCTGGACTATCGAGAGAAGAAAAAGATAAAAAGAAACTACCTAAACATAACCTACACTTACTGGAAATCTACAACCCATTCCAGAAGAAGAAAATTCAATTCTATCTAAGAAGAGAAGACCCCCTTTAAACCTAAACCAGGCTTAGGTTTATATAGCAGTCAACTTGGCGGCGCATTAGGGTTAGGAAACCCTAATTTTAACGATGCCACATGACCTGATACTGTTCCTTGGATGCCTCAGGGCGCGTGCATGGGAATTGGAGCATTAGAATGCGTGCCCTAATTACGAAAGTTCCCAGAATGCCCTCTACAGAAGTGAGGGAGAGTTAGAGTTCAGAGCCTCGCCAGGTAGCACTGGCTTACAAGATTGTCCCATGGTAGAACGGTCTTCGCGAGATTGGATCAGCTTGAAATTCTAGCCGTCACAGGATTGTCTTAGTTGCAGTTGAAACAGTCGCGTGATAGAGCATTGAATTCTCACTGGATTGCTCTGGCCTTCGCGAGATTGCACTTTCCTTCTGAATGACGCGGGAACTGTGCGAGCATTTCATTTCTCAATGGATCTTCGTGAGGATCCTCGCGAGGCCGTGATGTGCATTAGTTTCTGAATTGCGTGAGAGGTTTTTCTAAAGTTTTGTATCCTGTGGCTATTGTGCGACAGCTTCTCGCAGAGATACCTGGAGCTCTCTCTCCTCAGCTGATCTGAGTGAACTGCGCGAGGTATGAGAGCTGCTTTTCTTGAACTGCACGAGACTGCACGAGCATTTATATTCGAGCTTCACTAGAGCTGCGCAAAGTATAATTCTGAACCCGACTGCGTGAGAATAGCGAGGACAATTGGAAATGAAGGCTTAGGAAGCTCGCGAGGACTGCGCGAGGTTCAAATCTTTGTCTAGATTCAGCTTTCACCCTTCTGAGGGAGTTTTGGGGAAAAAGTGGGCTCCTTAACAGGGCTCAGACTTTATTGTAGCTGCTATTTATTACCTACAGAAATGACTTAACACAAATTTATTAGATGGCTAAGGGTTTAACAGAGGCTAAGTTAAGGGTGAAAAGTGGTACTTTTCAGGTCTTAACAATCGCAATCAATTAGGAACCTTCCTAGAAACCCCTTTATTTTTAATATTCCAAATGCCGCATTGCTAGAGTCTACTAGGACAAAATTGGAAGCCACTGATTCAACGGGAACTGAGAGAAACCCATAAAAAGCACACTCCAACAATAAGCATCAACAAAATTTTAGATTTTACTAAACAACCTAACCTTAAGTAATTATTCTCTAATTATCACAATTGATTCAAGTTGGTCATCAAGATTGTCACCTACTTAGTTAAGCTTTTAAATTTGAAAATTGTTTATGTCATGCAGGTGATTTAAATCAAATGCGCATATGATGGTGTCATGATATTCCTATAAGTGTCCAAATGCAACCACAATTTCTAAGACATTCCTCATCCAAAATTTAGAGTAAAATCTTGACAAATGTCAATAATAAATACCTTGGAGGACTTCATTTTCCACTTGGGCATCCTGCGTTAATGTGTCACTGATGCGACCTTGGCTTGTAGGGAGAATTGGCTCGGAAGTAGACGTTGATGTTACCTGCCCTCGGTGTTTATTGGGACATTTCTTTACCAGATGTCCCACCTGACCAGATTTGAAGCATGCACGCAAGGTTGGCCTACACTTCTCTGTTTTATGATGTTTCCCACATCACGCGCACATATCTATCAGTGTAGGTGCGGGGACACATAAGGTCTGCTGCACCACCAAAACTCTAGCTGTTGTCTGATCCCTAGAGCGAGAGGTTACATGGACAATCCCTCTAGCTGCCAGCTCACTCTGTGCAGTGATGGCAAGTGCACGATCCTGAACGGTAGACCGAGAAGTATCTTGAGTGGTGGCCGAAGTCGTCGCCCCCTTATTCAATGTGGGACAATGTTTTATCAGGTGTCCCATTCGCCCACACTTGAAGCATGTACCTATGGACCATCTACAGTTTCTTACCAAGTGTCGCCCTCCACACCTTAGGCATGACTCAACTGGTGTCGATGGAGAGGTATGAGCCGTGTCTCGTAACATGGCAGTGAGTAATGCGGTTTGCTGGGCCATTGTATTGATCATCGTCTCCAGCAAATGCCTATCCTAATCACTTTCTCCGGTGCTTGCAGTCTTTGCTCTTTTGTGTGGTGCCATCGAGATCTGTAACAATGAAACAAAGGTTTCGATCAACAGCGATCATGATCATTATGGCTCTATGTTGCGACAAAACATCTTATTTCGTCTACTAGCCATACTTCTATCACGATCATCGAATATCTCCACTATAAGTGATCGTGACGATCCACAACCCGTGTTCTAAATAGAACCTACGGTCACAACTTGAGTCTCTAAAAGGGCTTTAGGTCTTCTAGCTCTGATAGAGTCCTACTAACTTGATAAAGTCCTAATTGGATCATAGGAGACCCATGTCCTGAGAGAACCTACTGCCTTAGTCTCGGGTCCCAATAAGACCTAATACTTATGCTCTGATACCAACAGTGACAGCCCGATTTTCCCTAAAGCATAAAAATTGCATAATATTTTTTTCTTCCTTACGTCATAAACTCAGAGAAAATCGGGCTGTCGGGTCGCACATATCACGATCCGAATACAGAAATACTTGGTATGCCTACAAAATGTAGAGTCAAAGCAAACATAAATGGTAGACAAAAGATCTCTTCTATACTCAACCATTTAAACAAAAAGAGCCCAAAGAAAAACCACCGGTGATGGCCAACCATCACCTAAACAGTGGCTTCCAAGCATACATACAAAATAAGACTTGTAACGTATCAAATCCCTGGTCATACGAAGTCCATAATCCAAGAGATCCCAAAATTCATCATACAAACCCAAAAAGTGTCCAGTCCAAACCTCACCTAAGGAAAAATGCCCCAAACAGGAGATCCTAATCCTTTTTCCTCAGCTGGATCCCGATCTACACCTGTACCTGCGACGTATAGTCGAGGGATGAGCTGCATCTAAGCTCAGTAGAGAAACATCAATAGCATTCGTATTATCATATCACACATATATCTCATTGCATAATCGAACATGCTTTTCAAATAAAGGTTCATAATTTAAAGATATTTGACTTGAAACGGAACTGATATCCAATGCAAATTTCAAAGTTTAACATATGATTTCCAAAACTTATTTTCATAACAAAGGAAAAACTTAAATTGATCACTTAAATAATCTCCGAGCATGTATAGCATCGGGCCCCCGATGGGAATACCCACCATCGTCGTTCATATGAACCATTTATATGTTGCCCAAGTCCCTCCAAATGGGGGAAACTTGTGCCGAGGAATTTACCACAATCGATAAGAAAGTGAATGGAAGCTAGCTGTCACCATTATAGAGCACAGTTGTACAGATTGGCCGTCGTACCAGTCACGGATATCCCGCCAAGTTGGTCACGGTTATACCGTCATGTCGGTTGGATATTGCACATAACCTTAAATCAAAGTATAAAAATAACTTATAGTGGATCACCGTGTATTGTGATAATTTATAATAGGTTTGAAGCTTCAAAACTCATATACATATTTACTCACATATTTCTGATCTCACACACACATAATTGATTTCACGCACATATCTATAAATTTGAGTGCACAACGTTTATTTCATATTTGAAACCATGAAAGAAATTCATGCAAATTAAATGACCAGTTTCATACAATACTCTTAATTTTTCACCTCACAAAATCCATGCAATTGTGAAAACAAATCAGAAAACATACATATTCTTATTATATCACTACACACATGCTTGTTGTAGTCAAATATACATGTTAAGGAGTTTTCCCTACCTTAAGCTCGGAGCCTCTCAAAACGACACCAAGGTCCTTATCAATGGCTTTCCATTCTCAATCTATATCATAAACACACAGATTCATCAAGGACTAACTCTAATCAGTAATAACTTAGACATATTTAAGCGCTTTCTCAAAACGAGGCGGAAACGGACAAGTTCGTGCTAACCTGAAATTTGAAGTAACTTTTTATAAAATTTTGACCTTTAAAATAGTTGATTTACAAGTTTGTCAATTCATAATAGTTATAGAGTTCATTGTTCTCTTTCCAATGCCTCAATAACTATGTCAATCGGAGTTTGGAGTAAAACATTACGGCCAAAATACAGAGACTATATCGGTACCTCAGTCAAAACGTGCCAATTTAGAACTTAATGTAACTTCCATCTAAATTTTAGCCTTTAAAAAATTTGATTCATCAATTTTTATATTCATAAAAGTTGTAGGTCTCGTTGTTCTCTTTCCAGTACCTTAAGAATCATATGATTATGAGTTCGGAATAGAATGTTATGGCTAAAACACTAAAGCACTATTGGCACGCTCAGTCAATTTCGATCAATCGAATTTCCTTCGATTGATCGAGTTCCCTTTCGATCGATTGAATTTTATTTTGATCAATTGAATTTAATTTTGATTGATTGAACTCTTGCAGGAATTGTATTTCACCTTCTTATGTCCATTTCGATCGATCGAATCCAATTTCTATCGATCGAAATCGACAGATTTCACCTATCCCTTGATTTTTCTTATTTCAATTTTATCTTTTTGTCAAATCTCCCTTCTTTTCTTCATACCCACATAACTAAATTACTACCACACACAACTAACACATACAAAAATACAATTAAACCGCAATCCTTACCTTTGGATTGATCGAATCTTCGATGCAAGCTTTCACACAAAGAAGCTAGGGTTTCTTAGCTTGGAGCTTCAGATTTCACACGATCCCAAGTCCGAAATTAACACACCGTCTTTAATCCTTCCCACACAATGCATTCAAAGCCCATCTCTTCTTCTTTCTCTTCTCTCCTCTCCCTCTCTCTCTCTAGAAACCCAAAACCCCAAGATTTGCAACCGGTCAATGGCTTACAAAGGAAGCCTTCTTTTCCTTTTTAAGTTAAATGGGTTGGTTCCCATACAAAACACAAACATTCTTTTGTGTATTAGTTCATATCCAAAGGACTAGATTCCATGTGAAACGGAGATAACTAAGTAAGGTATAAACTATTATGCATATAATCTCTTGGTCCGGTATGGGGCTTCACACCCAACCCACCTGTCTATCTTGTCCGGTGTTGAGCCGATACACCACACCTAAGTGTATACAAATCCATCTAAAGGCCCACACACATGCTAAATCCGTCCTTTTTCACCCAACACTTAAGCCAACCATAACTTACTTAAGTTTCTTTATGATATTAGGTATGTGAACCGTCAAGCACGCTCACCGAGGTGTACTATCCAAAGATCAAAATTTTAGAGACATTACAGTTGGCCCATAAGGTCAGCCCAAATTAATCAGTCCAATCTCAATTGATATGTTTTAAATCATTAATAAACCTTCATTAATAGTCCGTTTTGCTTCTAAGCTGCACACAAACACAAAGTGTCACCCCAGGTACGCTCACTTAGTTAGTATATGCAGGTTCAAAATTTAGGGATGTTACATATATCCTTTCTCTAATACAAAAAATGTAAGGGGAACTTATGGAGTGACCAACATGATCACTAGAGTTGGTAAATGAGTCATCATTTTCTTACATATTGGCATTGTTTGATTGTTAAGTGGGGTTACTTTATAACCTTTTAATCACATGATGGAAAAACTAAATTAATTAATTCCTCCTTGGGGTTGAATTTGATCCATATGATGGCATTCTCAACCACATGGCCCACAAAAATGGTACCAACACAAGGATATATATCATGTCCAAGGATGAGGGCTCATCTAGCCTATTGATTACACAAAGTTACTAAAATCAATGGATGCCACCTTATCATAAAATTCTTTTTATTTTTTGTTACTAAAATAAATTTTCATTTGTTGATTTTTTATATAGATATAGATATAGATATTTATTTATATATATAATAATTTTGCAGAAATTGATCTCCTCTTAGTATGATTGGTGGTTAGTGGTTGTGATTGGTGAAGCATTCTCTTTTGATAAGTATTTCGCAATATTAATTGTTAAAATGATATATTGTGTGCAACACTTAGGGTCTGTTTGGCAATTTGCTGGAACACATAGGAAATGGATTTGTAGATTCAATGGATTCCATCTCTTTGGGAATTCATAAGAATGCATTATTTTTCGATGTTTGGATTGAGTAATTACACCTAGAAAATAGAAAAGGAGCACAATCGATGGTGTACATCTCACACAACACCCAATAAATCTAACTTTCTATTGTGAGGGAGATTCCGTGAGAGAAAAATTGGGAGAAAGCAAGAGAGAGATTTGGGGAGAGAGACAGAAATTAAGTGAGAAATTAGAAGAGAAACGTAGAGAGAATCAAGGAAAGAGATTCAGAGAGAGAAATAAAAATATAAAAAAGAGAGATTAGGGGGATGATCGGACTCAAAAGTTGTACAAATTATCCCCGAATCCCGACCTTGTTAGACCTCATTTAACCACTAATGTGTGCTTTTAGTTCGTGTTGTGTTGCAATAGGTATAAAAGCCGGTTAAACATAAAAAGGGTTAAATGAGCAAAGATAAGAAGAAACCCAAGCAAACGACAAGGATCAAAGGATGAGCAGCTGGAGGAGTGCTTCATAAGGTCAATTGGACCGGTCGAAACTACAAATTTGACCAGTCGATATAGCGCAGTAGAGGAGTCAAGCAGCAGAAGAGAGGAAGTCCAAACTAGACCAGTTGAAACACTAAAATCAACTGGTCAGAACTCCGGGAGGCTTCAGGAATACAAAGTGAGACCGGTCAGAACCTAAGTCGACCGGTCTATTAATTCAAGAAAGTGAAGCCTCCACGGTTGTCTCCTACCTGGAGAAGGAGACTGAACTCGACCGGTCGGTGCATCAATCCCGACCGGTACAAATAGAGTTTCTGAGTGAAGTTTCAGGCACGCACAGTAGTGGATGAGCTCTAAACTTGGAGTTCTTCTTCGGGATTCTCTTCATCAAGATGGATAATTCCCAATCAGCATAGATTCCTTCTAGATTTATCTTCCTTGGAGGATTTTTAGGATCTAGGATTACTTGTCATGTATATCCCTTCTAGGGCCTTTTAATCTATAAATAAGGACCTTAGCTTAGGAATAAAATAGCTTTTAGCCCTAGGGCTATTTGCTCATAGATTTAGAGTAGATCAGAGTTCTAGGATGGCTTGGGATTGATTGTAATCATTGATCGAAGATCGATTCAACAATGATGAAAGTTTTTGGATCGATGCAGGCTTAAAGTTCCAGGCTATGATCTCTTGTAAATTTCAGATGAGTATTTAATAAACTTTTATTTCTTTCTTTATTTTGATTCTTGTTTTAAAGGTATGATTGTACGTTCGAGATTTCAATTAGATCAAGAACGGGACGGTAATGCTGTAATCTTATTTAGAATAATCTTAGTGGCCTTGTAGGGATTGGGGTTAGCCTAGATTGGATATTCACCGACGGACTAGGCCTTGTAGGGTAGTCATTATTGGTTCGTGTAATGATGCTTTGACGATTAGATTTCTCTAACTTGCGATTAGATTTCTCTAATTCATTACGAAGTGACTAAGCTAGCTAGGAGTTAGCCTAGGAGAGAGGATACCATGGATTCAAAATAGGAAAGAAGTAGGAGATTATTAGATACAAGTCTGAGATCCAAGAGAGATCTCAGTCTGCCTTCCCATATCTTTATTCAGATCTGCTAGATTTTCTCTTTATTTTTCAGATTAATTTAGGAAACTTAAAATATATAATTATTATATAAAATAGAGATTAAATAAGATAAACGACAAGTCCCTGTAGTTCAACACCCTTATACTCGCCCAAGTACATCTGAACTTGTGCATTTGCAAGGTCATATTTTAAGACGATCAAGTTTTTGACACCGTTCTCCGAGACTTCGATTTTATCTTGTTTGATTTCTATTTTATATTGTACTTGTATATTATATACTAACCCTAGTTTGCTTAGATTTTATTTTATAGGCTTGGGAGAGCGAAAGCTTCAACTTACCGAAGGCTTATCACGGGACGCCGCGAGAGGCTACGGTATGTGTTTTCGGTTTCCATTAGTTAGTAAAAATATATATATATATATATATATATATATATGTGTGTGTGTGTGTGTGTGTGTGTGTGTGTGTGTGTGCGTGTGTGTGTGTGTGTGCGTGTTTAGATGAGTTTTGGTGAAATCTGGGTAGAGAACCAAGTTGTTTACCAGATTTAGACTGATCGAAATGGTTTCGATTGGTCCAAACCGAGAAATTAGCCTTAGACTAGAGCCTGCCCATCACTCGAGATGGGGGATACCTCTTACTCCCCTCCATCTCCTCGACCCCCATCTCCATTCCCATGGGTCGAGACTTCATCCATTCCCACATCTACAGTTGCACCTACGGTCACCGTGCTTTTCACGGACCCTATCATTACACCGGAGCATGTTCCCGCCCCATCCACTTCTACCACTTCTATAGACCCCACCATGTTCTTTTCCCGACACCTTCAACATCGATGTCGGTGGTTGTTGAAGGTGTGCACTACCCCATTTGTGGACTCATTTTTCACGAGTTCCCCCCAGTCCATAGTGGCACAGTGTCCCCATGCATTAGAGGTGAGGGAAGCTGAGATTAGAGCCGAGATCTCCTCTGTGAAAGGAATGCTGACTGAGGTGTTGGCGGGGATGGCTATTGAGGGGCGGTCCGAGTGGGTCTTCTCATAAGGACGAACCTGCTCCTCCCCTTAGTTCACCCCCTACACCACCTTCTTATGAGCCCCTCATAGAGGAGGGTTTAGACTTTGCTCCACCTGAGGCCTCGACTTTGGAGCATGCTGGCCCAACTCCCCCATCTTCATCAGGAGAGCCATGGGCCAGCACAGGGGCCATAGATTTTGAGGAGCCCAGCTCCTCATGGGTGCTATACTTTAATGCTTAATTTTTCTCTTGCCCTCTTGCTGTGGTGTGACGATTATTATTTTGTTCAATGAGAGCATTGTACCATTCAGGTTTGGGGGTGTTGTACTTAGTGTGCAGTTCATATTTTTAATTTTTGCATCATATACTTGACTACTATTTTATTCACCCTCAATACTATGTTTTGTTTAGTTTTTAAACCATCAACTGTGTTATTTTGCCGAAGTTTTCAAAATTTAATCAAAGATGCATGCAAATTTTAATTTTTCAATATCCATGCTATGATGAAACTAATTGTTGTTTAAGATAATTAATTCCAATGTGAACATTTAAGGATTGGTCCGGATTTCATGCTTAGAAATTTTTTTTTGCACTCTTTGCCATGCTTAAGTCTAGAAATCAATGGAGTAGTTTGAATCTGAAATCTTAGAATTCCAAAAATCGACTAAAACCAGTGAGTATCCTTGAAATTTAGGCTAAATTGCTCAAATCTCATATGATTTATTTGGTTTGTGGATTATGCATTGTTCATATCATTATACTAGGACTTATTGCATGTGAACCTAAAGAAAATAGGCATCTTTACCACCAAGAAAGGAGATGATTAAAGGCCATCTACTGGCTTGTTTGTGCCCAAAATTTCCCACCCTATACTCATTTACCTTTTTGGCACCCCCTTTGAGCCTCATCGAAAATTGTTGCCTTTATATGTTCTTGTTAAACCTCATTAACCATACCCCACACCAGTGCTAAAAATGTAAGGCCCTACCTTTCAATCTCTAGAATTTGGGAAAGAAGGATGAGAGCAAAGAAAAGTGTATGGGAGCGAGAAATAAGCTTACGAGAAGCATATGGCAAAATTGAAAAGAAGAAAAGGGGAGAGAAAAAGAAAAGAAAAAGAAGAAAAATAGTTATGAGGTGGTGATTCAAAGAAAAAGAAAGAATGAAAAGAAGCAAGAATTGAGAAAAGAAAACAAAGAGAAAAAAAATATCCTGAAAAATCTGAATCCCAACTTCTCCAATTTCTCAGAGACATTTGAATCCCAACTTCCCCTTCTTTCTTAAACCTTCATCTGAGCCCCATTACAACCTGGTAAAATGAACTTTTTTATCCAATCTCGGGTAAATACGTTGTGGAGGGTGATGATGCGATAACTATGGTACGTAATATAACATGCATAGGAACAAACATCACTCTTCTATGAAATTATAGTTTAAATTTCTGTGATGCACTGTGTTTCTGATTCTATGTGGGATCCTTTAACTTTTGTTGTAACTTTATTCCACATGTGAGCAAAATATAACCCATTCATCAGAGTGACATTGTTGAGAGTGTATGCCTAAAGTGAGGATTGAGTTTAAACGTGGGATCCGACGATTCTAGGTTTGGATTGATCCAGAGATAGAAAGACTTTAACATTGGCACACGCACACACAACACTCTAGGCATGGATGAAGGATTGGTCTGCAGATCGGAGCATTGGGTTGATTGGAATAAACAATAGTGGAACTTTCATGGTATCGGTACTTGAAAGTAAAAGTTTACATGTTGAAATGATTACAGGCTTTTACTTTTTAATATATATATTATATGAAAAACCAAATTTGAAAATTCTTTTCCCAATGGTTTTGAAAACTGTTTAGGAAGTTTGTGGGTGTCTTCACTGAAAATCCTTAGGAGACACAACTCCTCCACTAGGTATCACCTAGGGGTTTAAAGGCTTGTTGCATACGTTAAAAGCAACCGTGCTCCCTACGAAAGTGGCTCTTTAATTTCTTAGAATAATTTGTACACTATTAGACGAAATTGCTTTTGGGTTATAGTTTTAAAGTTGCCTTTGCTTAAGGACTAGTACAGTTGATGTTTGGGGGTGTGATCGGACTCAAAAGTTGTATAAATTATTCTTGAATCCCAACCTTATTAGACCTCCTGTAACAACTAATGTGTGCTTTTAGTTCGTGTTGTGTTGCAACAGGTGTAAAAGCCGGTTAAACGTAAAAAGGGTTAAAAGAGCAAAGATAGGAAGAAACCCAAGCAAACGGCAATGATCTAAGGATGAGCAGCTGGAGGAGTGCTTCACAAGGTCAATTGGACCGGTCGAAACTGCAAATTTGACCGGTTGATATAGCGCTGCAGAGGAGTGAAGCAGCAGAAGAGAGGAAGTCCAAACTAGACCGGTCGAAGCACTAAAATCGTTCGGTCAGAACTCTAGGAGGCTTCAGGAATACAAAGTGAGACCGGTCAGAACCTAAGTCGACTGGTCTATTAATTCAAGAAAGTCAAGCCTTCGCGGTCGTCTCCTACTTGGAGAAGGAGACTGAACTCGACTAGTAGGTGCATCAATCCCGACCGATCCAAACAGAGTTTCTAAGCGAAGTTTCAGGCATGCACAACTGTGGATGAGCTCTAAACTCCGAGATCTTTTTCGGGATTCCCTTCATCAAGCTGGATAACTCCCAATCAGCGCAGATTCCTTCCAGATTTATCTTCCTTAGAGGATTTTTAGGATTTAGGATTACTTGTCGTGTATATCTGTTCTAGGGCCTTGAAATCTATAAATAAGAACCCTAGCTTAGGAATAAAATAGCTTTTAGCCCTAGGGCTGTTTGCTCATAGATTTACAGTAGATCACAGTTCTGGGATGGATTATAATCATCAACCGAAGATCGATTCAATAATGATGAAGGTTTCTGGATCGATACGGGCTTAAATTCCAGGCTGCGATCTGTTATGATCTAAATTTTATGTCTTTAATACACCTAAATTATGTGTATGTACTTGATAACGTATTCATCGCATGCCTTGACTTTTCAAAACCTTTTATCTAAAAATACATATTTTGGTTTTTCAAGCTCTTATATTTACTCTCGTCATTAATGGACACAAGTTGTGTAATAGCATGCTGGTTAAAGGCTTGAGTTCTACATAAGAGGTCTAGGGATCAAACCTTGTTATGTGTGTTATAAACCTCTATTTTGAACTTTGAGGTAAAAACCTATACACTCTTCCTTGGTGTGTTAGCTTAACACCGGATAATCTCTAAAATGTTATAAATAAGTATCTTACGGCGAACCCTACATCATAATCTCATTTAGAGTTCTTCTTAAGAATAGAGCCGTAAAAGATCCTAGAGACCTTAGAGAAGGGATTCTAGATCTACCTTTCTAGAACCTTTCTTTTGAAAGATCGGCAGGACGTTGGTGTATATCCTCAAGCGACGTTCGCCTCCTTCTAGAATTATCATCATTATTTGGATCTCAATCTAATAGTGGCGATACGATCGATCTAGGTATGGAGAAATCATGCCTTCCATTAAACTTAAAATATTAGTTTTTAAATAGATTTTTATGTAAATTAGTGAGTTTATTTCATGAATAATGAATGGATGATTAAATGGATGCATGCTATGATTAATGATTTCTAATGTTGATAATTTTGGTTAAAAAGAAGATGGGTTAAAGTTTATCATGTGATTTAAGCACTGTTGGGGCATGCTCAGGATCAACGTCAATAGATTGATTCTGAGAACTCAATAGATTGAGTACGGATTTCTGTCAATAGATTGAGCTGAATTCAATAGATTGAGTATGAGCACGGATTTATATCAATCGATTGATTCTTGAAAATCAATCGATTGAGGATGAACATTAAATAGTGACAGACAAAACTCAATAGATTTAGCACTGATTTGAGTCAATCGATTGATTCTTGGAAATCAATCGATTGAGGATAAACATTAAATAGTCATAGACAGAACTCAATAGATTAAGCAGAACTCAATCGATTGAGCATGGATCTATGTCAATCGATTGATTCTTGAAAATCAATCGATTTAGGATGAACATTAAATAGTGACAGACATAACTCAATAGATTGAGCAAAATTTAATCGATTGAGCCCAAACTCTAAGTTAATAGATTGAGCCTGAGCACGAATTTATGTCAATCGATTGAGAAATCAATTTATTGAGCATAAACAGAATTTAATAGATTGAGTTTGAATAGCTAAGTTCTATATTCAGTTCTTCTCATAACAGTGTCATTAAATATCAATGTTTATGTACCATGATCGTATTATATGCACTACAATGTTTATGCACCATGATTGTGTACACTTTAATGTTTATGTATCATGATTAAATATACTTAAATACTTATATATTATGATCTTACTCTTATGCACTTTACATGTTTCATGATGATCTATATAATGCATAATCAAGACGCGTAAAATATGATGAAATGTCAACCCATGGTTAATGAGCATTAGACTTAACATCTTGTACATGATGGAGTCTAAGAAGGTATTAGACCCAACATCTTGTACTTGATGGAGTCTAACTAAATATGATTAAGAAGCATTAGACCCAACATCTTATACCTGATAGAGTCTAAGAAGGTATTAGACCTAACATCTTGTATAAGATGGACTCTAACTAAACAAGAATATGATAAGCATGATTAAGCCCAACGTCTTGAGCGGGACGGAGTTTGATGTGCAATAAATGATATAATTAATTAGACTCAATGTCTTGAGCATGAAGGAGTCTAATTAAACAAGTGATAAGCGTGATTATGACCCAACGTCTTGAGCGGGAGGGAGTCTAATGTGCATTAAATGACAAGAAAGATGACATTAAAAGAACTGATGCATTCATGCAACATTGATATCCATGTTTATATTTAGTTTATTTCAACTTATTGAGATTATACATGTCACATGCACACATACATGAAATATATAGAAATGTTCATACGGCTATAATTGATATTAATTTTATGCTTCAATGGATTGTATGTCTGGTCCATACAAGTGTAAATTTACACCCCTTATTAATATGGGTTGCCAGATGAGACAGGTGTAGCCAATGACAATGTATGGGTCTATGGCGATGAGACTGCACGTGGTGCTCAGAAAATTGAATTGAATAGCGATGATGACTTCGTGACCTAATTATCTATTTTCCTTTCTAATTATTATTATTGGTTTTAAATAAATGAGACATTGATCAGTTAGGTATTTTATTAAGACTGTTTAAACTTTAATCATGTTAGACTTTATTATTAGAATAAGAATATTATCATGAGTTTTATTTTGATTAATTAATATTTTAAAGAAATTTTATCTTTCACTGTTTAAGGTGCTTTTATTGCCTTATTATGTTTTTATGGTTCACAATACGAAGGTATGGTCTAAGATCTTACAATCAAGAGGTTGTGAGATTTCGGGTCGCCACACGATCTCTTGTAAATTTCAGATGAGTATTCAATAAACTTTTGTATCTTTCTTTATTTTGATTTCTGTTTTAATGGTACGATGGCATGTTCGAGGTTCCGATTCGATCAAGAACGGGACGATAACACGGTAATCTTATTTAAAATAATCTCAGTGGCCTTGTAGGGATTGTGGTTAGCCTAGATAGGATATTCACCGACGGACTAGGCCTTGTAGGGTAGTCTTTGTTAGTTCATGCAATGATGCATTGATGATTAGATTTCTCTAACTTGTGATTAGATTTCTCTAATTCATTACGAAGTGACTGAGGTAGCCAGGAGTTAGCCTAGGAGCGGGGGTACCAAGGATTCAAAATAGGAAAGAAATAGGAAATTATTAAATACAAGTCTGAGATCCAAGAGAGATCTAAGTCTGCCTTCTCATAAGATTAATTTAGGAAACTTAAAATATATAATTATTATATAAGATAGAGATTAAATAAGATAAATGACAAGTCCCTGTGATTCGACACCCTTGTACTTGCTCAAGTACATTTAAATTTGTGCACTTGTAAGGTCATATTTTTAGACGATTAGAGGATATCTAAAAAAAAGAGATTAGGAGAGAGATTCAGATATAGAGATTAGGAGAGAGAAAGAGCTAGGAGAGCACAATCTTTAGTGTACACAACACACAAAATAAAAAACTAGAGAGAGAGGGAATGGAGAAGAGAGAGAGATCAGGGAGAGAGAGATTTGGTGAGAGAGAGGTTAGGAGAGAGAGAGGGATAGGAGAGAGAGAGAGATTCGATGAGAGAGAGATAGGAGAGAGAGAAAGAGAGATCGGTCGGAGAGAGAGTGTTACTACCCATAATCCTAGCCGATCATGAGGGCCTAGAATTTTGTGTTATGACACCATACGCTGGATAAGGCGATAAGCGGACATACACATAATCCATAAATCATTTTAGAATTTGGATCAAGGCATTTTAATAATGCATTTAATGGCTCATAAATAAAGCGAAAAGTGTAAACGATAATTAATAATTTCCTATCTATGCTGGAGACACCCTATTTTCGCCCCTTCGGAGTATACAAAATATTTGGTCAACCTTTGACCATGCACACGATTTCTAGAAAGGTTAGCCCTCTCCAAAAATCTTTAAAATCCATCACCTTGGGAATTATACGTTGGAATCCCAGCGTATAATTGATTATATGTTGGACTCGCAACATATAATTGGACCCGACATGACCCTAGTTCTGTCGTGGATTATAAGCTGGAGTCTCAGCATATAATTGATTATATGTTGGACTCCCTGTGTATAATCGCCCCTGCAGCGTACCAGACTCTCTCACTTGATGATCGATCTCCCCCGGACTATACAATGGAATCCCAACGTATAATTCGATTATACACTAGAATCCCAACGTATAATCAATCCAATTTGGACTGGGTTTTTCTTTCTCACCTGATTAGTCACAGAATTTATCATTTTTTCACCCTTAACTTAGTAATGCTAGACCTTAGTTTGCTACTAATGATAAGATGATGTACAAATATTTAGAATAGTAAGCAGAAAAGAACCAATGTGACAACCCAAATTTTCTTATCCAAAATTTGTGCCTTCAGATCATACACACGATCTGAATTACAGAGTCATTATTGGTATCGAGGTGCTTAATTCCTTTTGTGACAACTCGATCTTCTCAGAAATAGAAGATTGGAAAGATCAGGCCATCGATCTTTGGTAAGTTTACTTCAATGAGGAAGCAAAGTGCGCAGATGCGAAAGCAGAGCTATAAGGCAAAACATATGAAATCATAAACCAACAAGAGATTCCCATCATTCTATCTTAACAAAATAACTAAACTATACAATCCATCGGTGAAGGCCGACTTTCACCTAAACAATGGACAAAACTATACAAAACTGTACGAGTTTAAACAGTATACTGCACAAAGTATAAAAAGAAATAAAGCAATCCGTACTCCACGGAGATCTAAAGAAAACAGGCTAAGGGAAGAACTCTTAGGGTGACTCTTCCCCCTCGTCCGTATTGTAATTAGGATCCTCTTCTTGTTCAGGATCCCTCTTAATATCTTCACCTGCAGCTGTGATGTATAGTCGAGGGATGAGCTACAGTCCAAGCTCAGTAGGGTGAAAACAATGCTAAATCATACTTCATTCTATTTCATGGTATTGATGCATAAGTAAAATAGTTTCAAATAAATATCGTATCCATTACATTGGAATATAGCAAAGTATTTAAACCCATGATCTTAAATCTTAAAACATATCATGTCATGATGCGGATAACATACGAAAATAATGCAAATCAGATGCAAGAAATCGAAACAGAACTCATAGCATATCGATGGAAACAAGCATACAAAAGTCAGGAGTATTGATAGCAGAAAATTGAACATATCAGATCACATAGCAGAGAATCAAAACATATCATATCGGATAGTAGAGAATCGAAACATGTCATATCACCTAGCAGAAAATCAAAACATGTCATATAACATAGCAGAAAATTGAAATATGTCATATCACATAGCAAAAAATCCAGAGCATAGCATATCACATAGCAGAAAATTGAAATATGTCATATCACATAGTAAAAAATCGAGAGCATATCATATCGGAGTTCATTAGTGTAAGTATCCCATAACAGGAATAGAATAGTCCCTAGTGGATATAGGGTCGTAACCTCAGGGACTCCACCCCTCTCTTGGAGACTCCATTCCCCTTAAAACTATTGTAGATTCAGAATAAGTCTCATGGCAAGGCATCCCATAGCGGGAACTGAGTAGTCCGTAGTGGACACAGGGTCATAACCCCGGGGACTCCACACCTCTCATGGAGGCTCCACTCCTCGTTGCACATGATTTTGGAATCAAACATATCAAATCACATATACACAGATCGGAATTCTAGAAATTATATCACCCGTACATAGATCAAACTGTGAGAATTTGGAATTCAACGAGTCGAATGTATTAATATGTCATGGTTGAAAGTGAATGATCATGTGCGGAAACCAAAATTTAACCTTTCAAAGAGTTTCAATATACACATATAGCATGTTGCTGAAAACATATAATTTCATTTGATAATCACATAGGAAACCATAAATCGAGAGAACATATAATCGGGCATCGAGAATCTTCCCTACCTTAATGTCGAATTTGAGTGAACACAAACACTCTAATCAAAGCGGAGTTCCCACTTATGGTCTCCCGTGTTTATCCTAAAACACACATTATTCATGTACTAAGTGTTAATGAACAGTGCATGGCATAAAATGAGGTTTCCAAAGATCATAAGGGACAAAAACTAAGGCTCACATGAACAGAGTATCTCGCTGCAACGAGGCCTCAAGGTCGCCACAACGAGGTCTTCAGGTAGTCATGTGGCACTTAAGCTCATTGTGGCGAGCCACCACAGTGTCGAAATGGCCTGAGTTTTCATGTAGCACTTGCGCGGTGAGTGCTTCAAAATTCCCCTCTCCCCAGCGAGGTTCAGGGTCGCTGCGGTGAGTCTGATGAAACTTGCATATTTCTGGTTTTTTCTTCTAAGTCCAAAAGTCCAACTTTCTTGCATAATTGCTATCCTAAACATACCATCTAACCTAGTTTTCATGTTGTAGAGTTAAATCATGCCTTCCTATCTTAATTTCATGCGCATGCAAAGTCTGAAAAGTTCGTGATCGGAGGAAATTCGGCTACCACGCCTCTCGCGCGTCTGATTGTCAAAATTTCTTTGCATGAAATTCTAGAATTGATTGGATCAATCCTAACTTATGAAATCAAGGTTAAGACATTCACCTTTGCGGATTCTTCGCATGTGAAGTCTCCGGTCTTCGTTGATGAAGTTTTCGTCATTTATGTGCTCTACTACACGATCCCTTGATCGTAGGATTTTGGCAATCGCACAGCACAGTGGTGTCGACACAATGACGATTCTTCTTTGTTGAAGGATTATCACGGAGGTTTCTTCGAGAAGATCGCAGAAGAATCAAATGGCTTGAGGTTCTCAATATGGAAATCGGTTTGGGGCTCTTCAAGGTAGAAGTCAAGGAGAGTAAAGAAGGAGTTTTAGAAGAAGTTCATTTAACGCATGCAAGATTGTGTGTGGGAACTGCTACATATATTAAGGGTGTAGCTTCAGTGTGTGACCGACACACTCGATATGGTGTATAGGTCTTAAAATAAAAATAAATGAGAATAAACCAAAATTTAAGGTTTCAATGAACCTAACATGCCTTGATCTCATGACCTAGTGTACAATAGTTAAGCCCTTTACCAGTAGTGCTCTCAAGGTGTATGTGTACTAGTCACACAATTTAATATTTAGGTCCTATTCCAAAGGTACCCAGTTCTCATTAACGACTTGGTTTATCTTGATTATCAAGGCATAACTTGTTTCCACTCTCGAGTACTAGTACATGCTCGGAGAAATTGGGTCTGAAATCTCTAGGGTGTTACATCCTCCCCCCCTTAAAGGAATTTTCGTCCTCGAAAGTTGGCGACGATATTGGGGATGGAAGACGTGTCATCAGACAGTATCCTATAGATGATCTACATCATGCAGTTAAAATCTATTGTAAGAGTTTCACAACGAGAGTGTGTGTGATCAGAGATTGATACTAATGTCATGTGACGTGTCTACGACATGTCACTTGTGATATCAATATTCATGAATATACTACCCATTCATGAAGATGATATTGTTTTAAACAAAATCAGAAATTTAACCGATGGACTCGTACTAGTAGACATTAATCCGAATAGGTTACTATCATGAGTAGTATAACTGAACGGTGTCATTTAAAATCCTAAACTATAACCATAAATGAATTAACCATGCGCGAGTATTCATATATTAAAAATTTACTGTTCACAACATTGATTCTTCTATAATTCCAAGCATTGCAACACTATAACAAAATTTATATGCTAACCAAAAACTTACAGTTTGTCATATGATTTAACCTATTCATATATAGATCCTTCCATAGGAAATTTGAACACAATTGTTTTAACATTGCCATAACAAGGGAGTAAGTGTTTACCACTCTCAGATCCTTACTGATTCGGCTGCTCACCTGGCTGGTCGGCGGCTTGTTCCTCATCACGTCTAATCCCAATAGTAGATGGACCAGCTCCGAAACTGGAACCTCCCTTAGTAAATCCCAATGTATACTCCGATGCATGCATGGGCTACGAACAGGGTGTAGCTGGTTGGGAAAGCCTTCTCTAGAAGGCGTAAGAGGATGTCCTCTTGGAAGTCGAGTCACTGGTGTAGCAAGTGATTATCTTGATGTAGCACTGTCAGCTGGCTAAAGTTCTGCTGTTGTAGTACTTCCATCTGCCGAGTGAATTCAGACAATGTGAGGACGTCTCTTTGTTGAACAGGTGGCTGTTGAGGCTGATCGGACGCTTGCTGAGCTAGCATTTGGGGTGCATTCTTAGGCGTGGGTTGTTCTGGGTCTTCTTAGTGAACACCACCTGCCTGATGCTGAACTCTTTAGTTCTTAACGCTGAGTTGGCACCTTTTGCAGACCAATCGCCATTTAGTCTTGGTGTACCTCCGGATGCTATCGGTCCTCTTTTCTTCATTCGATGGCACTTTGTACGGGTCCTCATTCTCCTCATCTTCATGACCCTCGAGAAGTCGAGAGATGAGACAGGCGTATGGGATAGAAGTTAAGGGCTTGGGAGCAATACTTAACATCTGCTCGTGGGCGTATAGGATGCCCTCCCAAACAACATGTGGTGTGTTGAACCACTGATCTTCATGCACAACAAATAAAGCTTGTAGGAGGACGTCTTGCCTTTCTGGTTCATGTTGGAGGGGATAAAGATTGTTTTGAAAAATGTCATCTAAAAACCACATTTTGGGCGGTAGTTGGGTCCTTCTTATAGCTTGGCCAGAACTTTGCTCACCGCCAGCCATCTTTGCGATGATGCGATGGAATGGGACTTCTTTGGGGTGTGGGGGTTGTAGGCCCTGATTTTCTTCAAACTCTGCGCGATAGCCCATGGCGTCGGCAAGGTAAAAAATATGGAGATAGAAAGTCCGACCATCGATTTATGTGGTCATCTTCCCACTGGTTTCTCCACGCTTTAGGTTTTGGAAGAGGAGTTTGACAAGGCAGGGGTAAAAGTGCGTATGGAAGGGTTGAAGCAACACCTCCAGTCGGGCTTGTTGAATGTAATTCATCGACCATGCAATCGTGTCATCGTCGAATACATCTTGGTCAAGGACCATTCGAGTTGAAACACTTTTGCGTTCCACCACCCAGCGAGTTGTTGCCGATTCAGTGGGGGATTGAAACTCGATGGGGCTTTGCCTTTCAACTGTTTAGAGGGATTTGGTCGTACGACGAGGAGCTTAGTTGCAGCTTTCTTCTTGGTAGCCATGAAAATAGGAATGAAATTGAAATGGAGAAGATTTAAGGATTTTTACCTTATTGCGAAGTTCAAATCGGAGAAAAATTGGGTTGATGAAGTCACAGGCATATCGATCCTTGAAGCCTTAGTGGATTTAGCGCGGGGAGATAGCATTTTTTTCAAACAAATAAACTCTTGCTTTCGCGGGAGAGGGAATGAGAGAGGGGCCCTGCATTTTCAAAATTGTGAAAATGACAGATTTGGGGATTTTCGGCCCCATTTTAAATCTCATCAGTCGTTGCGACGATCTTAAGTTCTCGTTGCGGCGAGCTGTGATCTGAAGCTCTCGCCATAGCAAGGTTTCAATCTTGCTGCGGTGAGGTGTACATAATTCATTGTTATGTAGTTTGTTGTGTTTTGGCTGGCTGCAGTTAAGATTAGTACCAAATCTTTACCTTTGTGTACTATTGTATAGGATTTCTAAAATTTGTAGTTACTATCACCTATATACATCGATATGATATAGACACTATTAACATTGGAGCGTTACACATTTTCTTTATAATGTGATCACTAAATACACACACAGGACATGCTCGATCATTAGTATACCAGTACACTGAAAAGTGGCTAACCTTAGTCGAACAAGCACGGGTGTTGACTATGGATTTCAGCTTCACGCTCCCACGTTGTTTCAATGGTAGAGTGATTACGACATTGGACTAGGACAAGTGGAATCCATTTTGTCCTCAATATTTGCTCCTTATAATCCAATATTTTCATCGGTTCCTCGATCAGTGTTAAGTCCTGGTGGACTTCTATCGGCTGGTAGTCCAACACGTGTGATGGGTCTCTTACATATTTTCGTAACATCGACACATGGAATACATCATGCACATTGGATAGTGGCGGAGGTAAGGCAATTCGATAGGCCATTTCGCAACTCGACCCAAATTTCACAAGGTTCGATGTAACGTGGACTTAGCTTCCCACATTTCCCGAATTGCATCACGCCCTTAGTTTACGAGATTTTGATGAACATGTGGTCTCCATTCTGAAAAAATGTGAGTGTTAGTGTTGCATATAAATGATTAGAGGGGTAATAAAATCAAATCTAATTGAGTGCACCTGAAATTCGACGTCTGTCCTCTTGAGATAGGCATAACTTTTCTGTCGGCTCTAAGCGACTTTCAATCATTCATGAATAATTCGGACGGTCTCATTCGTGCTTTTGATGAGTTCCAGGCCCAACAATAAACATTCTCCGACCTCTTCCCAGTTGAGCAGAGATTTACATCGGTGGCCATAAAGTGCTTCGAAAGGAGCCATTCCGATGTTTGCCTGGTAGTTGTTGTTGTATGCGAATTCGATCATGGGTAAATGTTTGTCCCATGATCCTTGAAAATCTAGCATACAAGCCCTCAACATATCTTCAATCACCTGATTCACCCTCTCGGTTTGACCATCAGTTTGTGGGTGGAATGCCAAGTTGAATTCTAACTTTGAACCCATTCTTTCTTGGAACCGTTGCCAGAACTGCGATGTATACATGGGTCCCTATCTGACACAATACTAATAGGTATTCCATGTAATTTGACTATTTCTTTCAAGTACAATTCTACAAGCTTGCTGGCTGTATACCACATACTGTAGGGTAGGAAGTGAGCTGCCTTGGTTAAACGATCTACGATTACCCAAATGGCATTGTACCCTTTCTGTGTTCTTGATAGCCCAAGTATAAAATTCAAGGAAATATTTTCCCATTTCCACTATGGAATTGGCAATGGCTGCAATAGACCTGAAGGGTGTCTATGGTTGACCTTCATTTGCTGGAAAGTCAAGCATTTTGCTACGTATTCTGCGACATCTCTCTTAACCCTTTCCACCAGAAATTCTTCTTGAGGTCCTGATATATTTTTGTGTTGCCCGGATGAATAACGTACATCGACTTGTGGGCTTCATCTAGCATGTCTTAGGTCGACGTCAGTCTGTATGCATAATCTATCTCTGAATAACAAGGACCTGCCATCCTTGGTAGAGAAATATGGCCGATTTCCACTGATTACTCCTTGCCTGATAGCCATAAGTTTCGCATCAGTTATTTGCATCTCGCGAATCTTATCAAAAAGTGTAGATCTCACAGTGATGCTAGCCATCAAGGATCTAGAGTCCTTAACATAGAATTTTGTCTCACACAAGGCCATGTCTTCAAGTAAACACCATTTGTGTATCCTTGTAATGAGATGTGATAACTACGCATATGATTTTCGGCTCAGTGCGTCAGCTACCACATTTGCCTTTCTTGGATGGTATTAGATAGAGCAATCGTAATCTTTAAGAAACTCCATCCATCTCTACTGCCTCAGACTTAGATCCTTTTGGGAATAGAGACTTAAGGCTTTTGAGGTCGATGAATATCCCAAATGTTTCACCGTAGAGATAATGCCTCCAAATTTTCAAGGTAAAAATGACCGCTGCTAGTTCGAGATCGTGTGTGGGATAATTCTTCTCATGGTCTTCCAGTTGCCTTGAACCATATGCAATGACTCTCTCATTTTGCTTTAACAGACAACCTAATCCATTGTGGGATGCGTCGCTGATCACTACAAACCCTCCACTGCCTGAAGGTATGGCAAGTATTGGTGCGGAGGTTAGTCTTCTTTTGAGCTATTGAAAGTTTTGTTCACATGACTCAGTCCACTCAAATTTGGTATTCTTCCTAGTGAGATGTGTGAGTGGTCCAGCAAGTTTCGAAAATCCTTTAACAAATCTTCTGTAGTATCCGGCTAATCCCAGAAAGCTACAAATTTTGGTTACGATTCTTGGCTGCTCCCATTTTACTACAACTTCTATCTTAGCTGGGTCCACTTTTATACTAGCTTTTGAAATGATATGTCCTAGGAAACTTGCTCTTGCCAAAATTCGTAATTGCTGAGCTTTGCATACACCTGGCAATATTGAAGCATTTGAAGTGCTAGCCGCAAGTGTTGCTCATGTTCTTCTCTCATCCTCGAATAAATGAGAATGTCATCTATGAAGACAACCACCCATTTGTCCAAATAAGGTTTGAATACTCGGTTCATGAGGTCCATGAAGGATGCTGGTACATTTGTCAACCTGAATGGCATCACTAGGAACTCATAGTGATCGTATCTCATGTGGAAGGTTATTTTTGGAATGACTTTAGCTTTTACCTTCATTTGATGATAACCCTGTAGACACCCCAATTTTTTCATCTCAGAGTATACAAACCTATTCGGTCAACCTTTGGCCTTGCCCTAATACGGGGACCATATACTGAAACAATAGTATATGGTTGAACACAGGCTGAAATAATAGTTCTGTGGCTCAGACCCACAACCCTAATACAGAGGCCATATACTGAAATAATAGTATATGGCTGAACATAGGCTGAAATAATAGTTATGTGGCTCATACCTCACAACCCTAATATGGGGACTATATACTGAAACAATAGTATATAGTCCAAGCATAGGCTGAAACAATAGCCCTGTGGTTCGGACCCGACTTAGCCCGGGGAGGATCCCGAATTCCGCGCTCTATACAGCGCGCGCAATTTGATTGAGCACCACATAGATGGAGTGCAATTGGTCTAATTTGAACTAGGCAGGCTCTTCCTGTGGGCCGCCTTAGGAGCTGATTCTGCATCCTGCTTAGCGCGCACAGTCAGGTTGCACACTCCATCACCAATGCGCAATCGGTCCCACTTGGACCAGTCCTTTACTTTTTGTAGACCGCATTAAGACTCAATTCCACACCCTCACTAGTGCGCGTAATCGATTATGCGCTCAACCACTCGCGCGTAAATGGTTCCCAAGTGAACCTGGCCTCTAGTTGCCAAGACCACTTGAATTCCTAAATTAAGCGCACATGATATGATACTTAATTGAATTGCACGCACAAAACAGGGCGCGCAATTCGTTCCAATTGGACTGAAACTAGGACACCTGACTGAGCCAGTCAGTCGGTCATTCACTAAGTCAGTCACCGACTCAAAGTGATTAAGCATCCGGAATAGGGTACATAATCCGATTAAGCACACCAGACAGGGCGCGTAATCGGATTTGATCAGCAAATTGCGCATCTCCCACAGGGCGCTTAAGTACCCGTGTACCTATAAATAGACCCCTCAACCTTGTCCAAAACACACCAATTTTCATATCCAGGTCTTGAGTTCCTTGCCTCCAAGCTTAGGATTTCGAGACTCTTCCTCTGGCGCTTAGCTTCGGTAATCTTTTAGGTTCTAGTCTCTAACTTTTTAATTTCTAGTTTCTAGTTCTAATTTTTAGGTTCTAGTTCTTAGCTTCTAGATTCTAATCCTTAATTCTGATTCTAATTCTTAATCTTCGTCCTAGTCCCTAATTTTTATTCTAGTTCTTACTTTTCATTCTACTTCCTAATTCTAGTTCTTAATTCTTAAGTTCTAGATTTCAGTCCTTAGTTCTTGATCCCTAATCCTTGAAATCTTGAATTCTCAGTTTTTAATCCTTAGGCCATTAATCATTAATCCAAACTCAGTCATTTCAAAATTATCTTTAGTCATAAAAATAATTTACTATTATATTCTTCTTTCTCCCAACCTTTTCCAACTGTCAATCCTGTTACTTTTATGTTTGGCCTATTTTAAAATATCAAATGAAGTCGGATTGATATATAATTGGACACGTTTAAAAGCTTATCAAAGTAGCTTTCTAACGAGTCAAAAAATGTATAATTCTGGCAAGTATCGAAGAAGTTATGGTCAATTTTCAGAAGCTGCACAAAAAGTGACGAATTTCAAAACTCCTAATACAATTAGGATTAGTCTCTTTATTATTTTATAGGATTCATTTCTTTTATTAGAAATAGGATTAGTTTCCCTATCATTCTAGGACTTTACTTTATTGTTTTAGAAGAATTACGAATTACAGTTTCACCAGGATCAAGAATTAGGATATTCCTTTTATTTGAATTAGGAATTAGAGTTACACTAGGACTTCTAGTAAAAGCCTATAAATAGATCCCTACCCCCTAGCCATTCTACACAATTCTCTTTTACACAATTCTCTCCTACACAATTCTCTTTTACATAATTCTCTTCCACACAACTCTCTTCCAGACAATTATCTTTTACACAATTCTCTCTTACACAATTCTCTTCTACACAATTCTCTCTTCTAATGTTCTTCCTTTTAGAAAATTCTAGTTTTTAATTTTAGTTCTAAATTTTAGTTCTAGTTATTAGTTCTAGGTCTAAATTCTAGTTCTCTTTCTAGTTTTAGTTCTTAATTTCTAGTTCTTGTTCTTAGTTCTTAGGTTTTAGTTCTAGTTCTTAATTCTCCTTCTAATTCTTAATGCTAGTCCGAATTCTTCGTTCTAGTTCTAAAGTCTTAATTCTCGATCTCAATTTTTGATTTCTAATTCTTATTTCTCCATTCAAATTCAGTCCTTTAATATATATAAAATAATTTTTAGCCACTTGATTTGCCCATGGGAGCTTACAAAGAGTACTCGGGAACAGGGCCGATCCTCCTTAACATAATGGGCCATAATCCCTTTTTTTTAATTAAGTAGATTTCTAATAGAATTAACATAATTAGATTAATTAGGTTCCTAATAGGATTAGCAGACTAATTAGATTTCCAATAGAATTAGGATATTTAAGTTAATAAAACTCCTAGTTGAATTAGGAGACTAGATTAATGAGACTCATAGTAGAATTAGGAGACTAGATTAATTAGGTTCCTAATAGAATTAAGAGACCTTTTTTTAAAAATTAGACTCCTATTAGATTTAGGAGACCTTTGTTTAGACTAATAGTAGAAATAGGAGACCCTTTTTTTAAAAATAGACTCCTAGTAGAATTAGGAGGCCTCTTTTAATTAGACTTTTAGTAGACTTAGGAGACCTTTTTTTAAATTAGAGTCCTAGTAGAATTAGGAGATTAGATTCGTTAAACTCCTAGAAGGAATAGGAAAACCAAACTAGCTAAACCCCAAGACAACCCACAACTGCTGATTTTGGTAGGCCGACGATTCAGTAAAGGAGTTCAACCTGTAAGCCCCACTCCCCTTAAAGCGTAATCAGTGACGTGTTGTAGCGTCGATAAACATTTGCAGTTGGCGATCGCATTTACACAAGTATTCTCTATTTAAAATTCACCTTCCTTTAATTTTCTATATTTAAATATTATTCTTTTATTATTCTAATATATCACTGCAGGCGCACATAAATATTTTCCTATTATTATTTTAGTGCTTTATTATTCTATCACTTTCCGCTAGAGTCCACATAGACCAAATTGGGTCACTCTTTTCGGGGACCGAGAGGAACCCAGAAAAAGTGCTTACCAATAAACTGGAGATTATGATGAGACTCTTTTTCGCTAAGGTTTCCCAATTTAATTAATTTGGTTTTCTATTTTCCTTGTTTTATTTAATTTGATTTTGTATTTTTAATTTTTTTAATTTTTTTTTATTTTGATTTCTATTTTGTTCCGCTTTATCACTTTTTTGCACACACTTGCACGTGGATAAGCTTTAAAAAAAAATTATTTTAAAATGGTCGACATCAGAAAATTAAACTTTAACGATATCGACCCACCCTCATGGGACCTTCCTAGCGATCTCGAGTATAACGTTAGGCTGTCTCGCTGGACAACCCAGCATCGTGCCCGAGTAAACATGGTTAGTGAGAGCGAAAAATACCCCTTCGCGCCACGAAATATAAATCATAGCAACAACAACAGAGAAAGTGACGATGGACAGAATTTCACGACTAGTCAAGTTATGGACCATACTGCCAGTGCGCTCAAAAAAGGAGAAGAAGCCAATGCCCCTACTGCAGTCCTTCGCCAGTTTATGCAAAGCCACAATGAACCAGAAGCTGATGCGTGAACGACAACCTACTCTAAAAAGCAGGTGAGAGGAAAGGGCGCCGACTCCTCCGCATAGTTCGACTCCCTCAACACATGACACACATACCTCTCACACCTCCTACAATGACACCTATCGAGGAAAACCCTCTCCCGAAAAACCTAGAAAAGGCATTACCATAAACATAAATGATCTCCCTCGACTTCTAGATGACTGCATGGCTAAGAGGGAATGCTTAAAACAGTCCTTTGGATTCGACAAATTTTGTCGAGACCTTGACTTCACTGTACCCGCCAGGTTCAAACCACCTAAATTCAACAAATACAATGGTACAGGGAACCCAAGACACCACTTGACCCTGTTCTGTAACGACTGTTGACCAATCCGCACCAATCATGGGCTCCTAATCCACTACTTTCAGAGATCGCTAGAAGGAGATGCCCTTGATTGGTTCGCTGCTCTGCCTCTAGCAAAAATCGAGACCTTCAAAGATTTGGCCGACAGATTCCAAAGCCAATACCAACACCTGACTCACGAAGAAGTCAGTCTCACTGACTTGATACACACAAGACTAGAGGATTATGAAGACTTCTCGACATTCACCAACTGCTGGAGAAGGCTCGCTGCCTGAACGGGGAATCAAATAAAAGAAAGTGATGAGATGGAAATCATGATCGACAATACCCAAGAGCCTCTTCGGAGCGCTCTCATCCTAAGTGACTACCCCGATTTCGCTGTCCTTTATCAACGAGCTGCATGCATACAACGTTACATAAAGGACGAGACCTTAACCTCTCCGCTCTCACATATGAAGAACCCTCCTCCGATAACCCTGAGACAAACACCCTAAACAAGACTCTCAGCCCTGAACAAATCAACACAAACCAAGGACAAAACCAAACAAACTCTCAACCATACCACCCTTATGACCAAGCTCAAGATCTATACACAAACCTATACCCTGACCAAAACCAATTACCACACACAAACTAAGATCAACACCCTTACCAACCTTTATACATCAAACAATACACGAACCCGTACTATGATCAAAACCAACTCCTTGATACTGCGCAAACTAATATCACCTATTACAACCCATTTTTCGATCAAACTCAACTCGCATACGAGATTGTACACTTATTCACTCCTGCCCCATTCCACTCAGCTAGCCTGATTCACAGAATTGAACCTCCCTCGGACTACGTCCAAACCATTCACTCCCAACCAATTAACCTTGCCCCACGTACCTATAAACGCGAAATTACCTTTCGCCCTGAACCGGTCACCAAGATCACTAAAATCCAAACTATCACTGAGTCCACCCTTAAACAAACTCAACCCATCACTAAACTCATCGCCAAGCTCAATGCACTTATCTTTGAATCGATTCCACCTACCCTTGAACTCGATAGCCTACCGACAAGCATACCAACCCCCACGATACCTCAGCTGACACCGAAACCAGCTCCGCGACCATTCCCTAAACAAACTCCCTCAGCTATCCTGGAAGCAATTCCCAAATTAATATATCCATATAACACGACACCCTTCATACTTAAACCAATCACAAAGATTAGCTTTGAACATGAACCCGTAATCGAATCAAGACCCCTAATCTAACTTACTCTGGAATTAATCCCCGAGCCCGAACGCGTTATTGAACACACGATTGAACACATCACCCCACCAACCTTAAACCCGACCCTTGAACTAATCCCTACACCTAATTTAAAACATGAACTCAAAACAAACACTTCACTCCACCAACGTCCGAGTCAACTCTCAAATCAATCACTACGCCTGCCTCAGAACCTAAACTCACTATTACCTCACCAACTTCAAAACAAAATCTCAAACCCGAATCTGTTACCAAACATACATCTGAACCACCCATTTCACTCACTCCAGAATCAATCATTGAACCGATCTCAAAACCAACTCACAAATTAATATCTACACCTGCCTTAAAACTTGAACTCACCACCGGATTTATCACCTCACCAACCACGAAACTGAACCCCAAACTCGAACCTACTATCAAAACTAAACCTATTATCAAACCTAAACTTATCATCAAACCAAAACCTATCATCTAGGCTAAACCTACCATTAAACCTAAACTTGCCACCGAACCTAAATTTGTCACCAAACCTAAACCTATCATCGGATCTAAACCTTTCATCAAACTTGAACCTATCATCAAACCTAAACTAATCATCGAATACAAACCTGACATCAAGCCTCAAAATATTGTGAATCTAAGCCTCTCCTCGAACATGAACCTATCACCGAACCTTAACCCATAATCGAACTTGAACCTATCATCAGACACGAGACCAAACCTATCATTGAACTTAAACCAATCGTCGAACCTAGACCTGAACCTATCATCGACCCTGCACCCATCCACAAGCTCGAACCCACCATCAAAGGCGAACCCGTCATCAAACTCGAGCCCATCATTAAACTTGAACCCATCATTGAACTCAAACCTGTCATCAAACACGAACCCGTTATCGAAACTAAGCCTATCATCGAGCTTATGCCTACAACACCAACTTCAACCGCCTTCGGATCAACCACTAAACCTGATGACAAACAAACCCAAAAAATCGTCACTCCTCCCACTCCCGAGATCAAATCAAACACAAATCCTACAACTCCGATCAACATCCAAACTAACATGTCACCTAATCCTCAAACCTCACAATATAAAATTGACATCACAACTGAAATTCCATCCGAATCTCAAATCAAAATCTCCATAGACCTCACAATCAAGGTCCTCATAGAAATTCAACTGACGATAATACCACAACATCAAACCTTCAACGCTAAACCTCAAAAAATTACAAACAAAACTTTAAAACAACCTCACAATAAACCCAAAATACGCATCAAACAAAACAAGGGAAGACAAAATCGCCCCACATGGAGGAAAGGTCCACCTTGGCCTATGCCCTCGCGTATTATCCTCCTAATCTACCTCTGCCTTATCCTACGATTACCTTTACAACACTACCATCCCTCTCAACAGTTTCCACTCCAACCTCACCCACAAACAACTTTCCAACAACCTATAAATCACCCCGAAAAATATTCTAACAACTTTATGCTCCAACTCTATGAGATGCCTCACCCTATCGAAAAATTAAAGAAGGTCCCTCCCGACAAGGAGGCCCCGACCATAAAAGATTTATCAAAAAAAGTTAAAAGACCCCACATCTATTTCGACAAATCTAACATCATCCAAACCACAAACCCAAAAATGACATATCTCTCATCCCTGATCAATCAGATTGAGAGGGATCGAGGACCACGAAATAGATTATTCAACTATCACTCCATCCATCCGATCTTCTGAATCAGCCCATTACTTAAGGAACTGACGTTGTAACAAAAATATACTCGAAAATTGAAAAAAATAAAAAATAATGCATAAAAATATTCTTGACCCCAGATTTTGTGTCCCAAACCTAAAATCTCTTTATCCAACTGAGAACTCGAAGTCGAGGAGCTAGTGCTAAGAAACAATGCCTACACAATCACCTCACCTGGAGGAAAATCAAAACCCACAAGGGGGAGTACCTACATTATTTCGGAAACATGCCTAGGAACTTGTCACAGGGGAAGGACTTCCTAACCCTTGGAATTATAACTTAGTCATCATCATGGATCATAGCTTAAACAGGCGTAACTATACATTTATCATCCTCGTAGTCATCGCAAGGCATTCGCCGGTCGTAGGTCATTATTTTTGAAACCATTTTGGGAATCATCTGACTCATTGACCACCTTCCTATTCAGCGAGTTGATCAAATGGACTAGTGGATCATGAAACTCTCTTTATGAAATATTGAAAACTCTGAATTCTCACACACCCTTCCAACCATTGGAGTTGATGTTAGACCAAAAAAAATGAAAATGTAAGGTTCCATCAAACCGCATAATTCTTGCATTAGCAGGTTGTTTCAAAAAAATATATACAGAAAAGAAGTACAACCGAGTGAGAGCAATATGACGAATGAACAGTCAATGAATTCAGGGAAGCATAAGCAAATTGTGAGGGCATTCTTGGTAATCTTATTAGGGAAGTATAAGCAGGCCGCGAGGGCATCCCTGGCATCTTCACACTACTAGATGTCGTATGATGGCGGGAGGAGGATAAGCTTCTGCTAGCCATAGAATTTGATGATTTGATGCTGCTGAACCATGACGGAGTGTTCAATTATGGCACCGTATTACCCACCCGAGAAGAAAGTAGTTGACTACTATTTTAAAAGTCGGTTAAATAAGAAGCTATCCTCAGATCAATGAACCTTATCTTTCCTTCACCCTTTATTTATCTTTTGGACAATGAGTCAAATGATTTTCAAAATATCTTCGAAATAAAAATGAAAACTCTTGAATGGCAAGTGATGCAATCACTCTTTATCTACCATTCACCTCATCCTTGTTGAAAACTATGATACATGATGATCGTTCAACACTTACAAAATCTAGCCTAGCATGTGGCCAAAATAATCAAACTACTTCCCGACATGGGATCATTACTAATGCACTCCAAGATATCTGAGAGGCCGAAAAGAATCCCACCATCACTTGACACTGGGGAATTTTTTTTAAGAGCACTAGCACTTTGGTAGCGATACTCAGGTCACTACACCGACACCCCAAACAGGGGCATTTTTTTATTTTAGTTCTTGCTTTTTTGCAATGGGACCAAAAACATCCAAAACAAGACAAACAAGAAACATAAACAAACATCAATGAAACAAACACAATAAATAAAAATGCCTCTTTATTTTTATATAATAAAATTTATACAGGTGTCACTGGAGGCATATCTCCTGAACATACAACCCAAAACGAAGACTTAGAACCTAAACATACAACTTAAAACAAACACGAAACCCAAAACAAACACAAATCCAAAGCACGATGCGCGGAACGTCCAATCAGAATCAATAACAAAGCGAGGCGAGGATTGGTTGGGTAACAGCCTTTCCATCCATTTGGAGGACTTCCCTCCCGCCGTCTTCACCTCTTAACAATAATGAAGGATGTATACCACCACACAATCCCAACACCCCCCAGTGACATCTCTGATTACATCACCATCCGAGACCACTTTAGGATGCAGAGCGCGTGAAACAACGAACATCAAAAGAAGTGATATCACAATCGGTCGGATCACGCGATATCACTAAAACATGAAAATTGAGTACTTCGAACTCAAGTCAAACAGAAAATAGAATAAAATAGAAAAGAATGAAGAAAAATGAAAGAAGCTCAGACATATATAGGCACTTGCCTAATTAAGCCCTAGAAATCCAGCGAGCAATCCAATTCTGCGCACAGATAATCATGCAAAATCCGAATCACACGCATTGGTCCGTCCACCCAAATAAACTTCTGCCCACCCAAAAGACCCGACGAACTGATCCCGTGCTAAAGATCTCATGTGTAATCAAATTATACTCCTATGCTATTGTGCGAAATTGAAAGGTTACCCGCACTGTGGCCGGGTGACGCTCTGATCACACGCACTGACTAGAGCACGTAATTGGATTACACGCACACACCCAAATGCGCAATTGACCCCCTGAACCTCTCAATCACACGAGCCCAACCAAGTGCGCAATTGAATTAAGTGCCTAGATTCACGCGCGTAATTCCCTGCTATAACACACACCTCAAACAGAATACACACCTCCAACGAAATAAACATGCACCCTCAACAAAAACCCTAACAAAACAAACACACAACACGTCCTATCGCAATAAGGTGCACATAATCATCTTGATCCATCGCGAACCAATCAGGGGTGGGGATATCTCCCTGCAGTCCCTTCGCAGCCAAGTCACCCCTGACGACATATTGCGAATTAGTCCCACCGTGATCAAAATTACTCCCCAGAGTCTCATCGTGTACTTACAAGTACAACATCCACTACACAAAATAAACTAGCAAAATAAAACAAAATAAAATAAAATCATCGCTCATAGCCCCATTGCTAAATATAAAAGCCCCCTCGCGACATAAAGTGAAAAGTAATGGCGACAAAGTAGCCAATCATGCTACTTGTCCCATCACGATCAGAATCACTCTCCCTTGTCCCATCTCATAACCTTACCCGTCGATGAGAGAGAGAGAGCCATTGATACCTCATCACACATCCTCACAATAACCCATGTCCCATTGCGACAGAACACACATAACCGACACTATCCCAACACCTAAGCTCAATAGCCTAAATTAGCCGCACCCTCATGTCCCATCATGACGCTAAAACCTCACCATGCGACCTCACACGCCGCACAACCAAAGGTAGGCTCGACTGATATCCCATCGTAAAAAGTAAAAAATGAGCCGCCTGAAAACCCCACCACATCACCAAGGCCCAAAGGGCAAGTCTCATGGCAACCTCAAGACACCATCATTATCCCGTCACGCCGTCAAAACAGTTAAGGAGTCATCAGATCGACACCCATTGGACACTCATAAATGCATCCCGCCGTGATGTAGCTGCAATCTGATCTCGTCATGTAACCCAAGATCTGCCAAAGAAAGAAACCAACATAACTTGCCCATCGCATAACCATCAATGTCCCATCACCGACTACACTTCCCCAAGATTTCATTGCAACCTGCTACGACACATGACCAAAAGGGAAGGCTCATCTAATATCCCACCGTAAAGAGCTAAACCTCCCTCCAAATGCCTTACCACGACAATCATCACATCCCATTGCGATGACTCCTGAATACTCAACCATGCGGCAATCACCAGACTCCTCCGCAACTGAAACACATGCTCGCTGACAGTAGTGGAGGATAAACCCTCCACCATCCCATCGCCCCGATAACTAGCGAGCCCCTACCATTACAGAAATCAGAAGAAGAGAGGAAACCCTCTGACATCTCATCGTACCCAACACATATCAAGTCCCATCGCCAACATCCCATCAGGCGATCCGAATGCCCCATCACACTGGAAACCATCAGGCCCCACTACAATAATCACCGAAAGGAGGATAGACCCTCTGATGTGCCATCACGTGACCTTGCATAATAGACAAAATGAAGGGGAGGGGGCAACCAATGTCCCATCGCAAACCACACCCTTCCAAAATATCCCAGCACGACACTCCCATCAGAATATGAAGCAACACAGGAAGTCACCTTGACAATGCATAAACACCAACGAGAAGGCTTTGAGTTCATGTGGAAAAATTCATACAAAATCTTAGCAGCCTAAAGGCGACGAAGCCCATTGATACGAATGATATGGGTGGTTGTGTGATTTCTCCTGCTTCCACAAAGAGCTCAAGTCCCCTGAATGACTCCACTCCCTAGACACTCCCATCTTATCAGGTAACCTTACATGACAAGCAAAGGTGACTCAAACTAGAAGGAGGAGCCGCCCATAGTCCCCATCATGACACAACCACGGGAGCAACAACCAGCCAGTCCCGTAATAAGAAAAAGCCTCCTGCCACTACCAAATCAACTAAGTAAAATACCCCATCTTCTACTCGATATTCCTTATTAAATATAGTCAGCTAAGATGAAGTTAAAAGTTTTTAAAAACCTGTCTCCCTTGACTCATGAATAACTGTAGTCCTCCCATAAGAAATAATCATCAGTATTCGTCGAGTAGGTCAGACGAAGCATTTGGCATACCAAGTGTCGTCTTGACAACCACGTAAACGGTCGGGTCCACAAATCCCATATCGGTGGATCTGCTCAGTGATGTCTCGGAAGCTACATTTTTTGTAAATTTACCACCCAATTGATCTTAAGTTAAAACCCCCCAAATTTCCAAAAAAAATAAATATATATTTTGAAAAACAAAACACAAGAAAAAAAAAACCATTTATCTATCAAATTCACTTCTCATCACTCCAATCCTTTCCATCCCCTGGGAAACCAAACACTTAGTATGCTCAACTCTGAGAAATCACAAATGTCCACTGGAAAGGGACACCTGACGCGCCATTGGTGTGAGCAATGACGCACCCGGTCTGACATGACTTGTGAAAGCCTTTGCCACTATATGATATTGCATCTTATTATTATCCGATCACTTGACCTTATCCCTGGACATTTGTATGACACCCCCCAGTACATCGACTGTGTCACTTTACCGCTGTTTGATTGCCCCTTGCAGCAAGTTGTGCCATTCGACGAGATGCCCCTTGCACCCATAGTTGAGGATATGATGATTCTCCTACTGTTTGACTACCCCTTACAGTAAGTCGCGATATGCGGTGGGATGCCCCTTGCACCCGTGGATTAGGATATGCCTATTTCCCCTGTTGATAGCTACTCGCAGTAGGTCGTGATACATGATGAGATGCCTCTCGCATCCACGACATGGAATACACCTTTCGACAACTACCATTGAGCCCTCGAATGATCCATCTTAGCTTGCGCTGATAGATAAGAAAGCAAAGCATTTCATGTCACCATCCCCAGTCTACATTTGTGATTTTCCAAAAGAAACGAGAAGGCACCCTCGAAAGAGGGCTGTCTACTTCTTCGACGCATTCTTACTTTGCAAGAATGCGCTGAAGAGGGGCATCTATAGACACCCCAATTTTTTCATCTCAGAGTATACAAACCTATTCGGCCAACCTTTGGCCTTGCTCTAATACAGGGATCATATACTGAAACAATAGTATATGGGTGAACACAGGTTGAAACAATAGTTCTGTGACTCAGACTCCACAACCCTAATACGGGGACCATATACTGAAATAATAGTATATGGCTTAACACAAGTTGAAATAGTAGTTCTGTGGCTCAGACCCCACAACCCTAATATGGGGACTATATACTGAAACAATAGTATATAGTTAAAGTACAGGCTGAAATAATAGCCCTGTGGTTCTGACCACCCGACTTAGCCCGGGGAGGATCCTGAATTTTGCGCTCTATATAGTGCACACAATTCGATTGAGCACCACATAGATGACACACAATTGGTCTAATTTGGACCAGACAGGTTCTTCCTGTGGGCCGCCTTAGGAGTTGATTCCGCGTCTTACTTAGCGCGCACAGTCAGGTTGCACGCCCGATCACCAACGCGCAATTGGTCTCACTTGGTCCAGTCCTTTACTTTTCGTAGACCGCCTTGAGACTCGATTCCGTGCCCTCACTAGTGCACACAATTGATTACGAGCTCAACCACCCATGCGTAATTGGTTCCCAAGTGAACCTAGCCTCTAGTTCCCAAGACCGCTTGAATTCTTTAATTAAGCGCACATGATATGGCATTTAATCAATACACACTAAACAGGGTGCGCAATTAGTTCCAATTGGACTGGAACTAGGACACTTGACTGAGCTAGTCAGCTGGTCATTCACTAGGTCAGTCACAGACTCAAAGTGATTAAGCGCCCGGGATAGGGCACATACTCTGATTAAGCGCACCACACAGGGCACGCAATCGGGTTTGACCGGCTAATTGTGCACCTCCCACATGGCGCGTAATTACCCGTATACCTATAAATAGGCCCCTCTACCTTGTCCAAAATACACCAATTTTCATATCCAAGTCTCGAGTTCCTTGCCTCCAAGCTTAGGATTTCGAGACTCTTCCTCCGACGCTTAGCTTTAGGTAATCAAGCGTTCTACTCGCATTGCTGATATAAAAGGTGCGATAGTTGGTGGTATGTCGTGGAATCTAACGTGCTTACCCTTCCTAGGTCATAAGGTAACTATCTTCCTAATATAATCAACAGTCACATGTCGAGTGGATAAATAATCCATTCCAAGGATTACATTGAATCCTTGCATCTCTAGCACAGTCAGATCGACTATTATCTCATGCCCTTCGATAGCAATGATGACTGACCGGCACACTATGTCTGTACTCACTGACTTCCTATTATTTACTGTAAAGTATCACTTTTCACCTCTTAACCTAGCCTTTGCTGAACCTTAAAGCTGACTAATAACTCCTTTTTAGCTTGTTTTGTAGTTAGTAATAAATTATGCAGCTTAATATAAAGTCCTTACCTTTGGTGCTAGGAAGAGAGAGAATTCAAGCAAAAGATGACAGATAAACCAGAAAGTGATGGAACACCATGGTGGTACACACCATGATGACTATTTTATATGCCATAATAGACCAAAAAAGTCCAGCAGATGAAAGAAGTATAGGTGAGAGTGGAGGAAGCTACAACAGAAGCATGTGCTAGCTGAGGAGCCAATGACCTATCTCGCACAGTTGAGGTGCTGCCTCGCGCTATTCAATTCACTGGCAAAGATCCCTCGTACAGCTAAGACATGCAGCATATTCAAGCTAGCGAAGAAGTAGTGCAGCTCAGTGAAGGGGTTATCACAAAGAAACCTCTCGCGCAGCAGTCATGCACTTCAGCTACAATCAACATGTGAAGAAACTCACGGAGCTCTCGTGTAGTAAGTCTTTAGAAATACAGCTCACGAAGTTCTCAAGAGGATCAAGCCTTAATGCAGCCGAGCGCACTACCTCGCGAGATCAATTGGTGCGAACAACAGCAAAGACCTCGCGAAGTTCTCACGTGGCTCTAGAAGAGAGAGACGCCCAGAAGTTCTCTCGTGCAGCTCTCGTGCGCCTAAAAGCTTAACCCTGAATCGAGTGAGATGCAAAGGCATCTGCGCGAGTACCTTGTGAAAGAAAATTTCTGAAGCTCTACTACACGAGCAAGCTAAACATCGAAAATCCTTCTACGCGAGTGCATTTAAAGCTAAAGCTGTTGCGTGATCATCCAAAGTCCTACTGCCCGAGACAATAATATTCAAAGCCAAACTCTACCCCACAAACACTCTGCAACTGCGTGAAAGAAGTGATATGCAGGAGCCAGCCTCGTGAAGCTCGAGCTCTCCACTTCTCCATCTTAACTCAAGGACCTTTTGGAGATTTTCCTAGGTCTAGGGCACACATCCTGATGCATGCATCCCAAGACATCCAAGGGTTGTAACAGTGCCACATCTACTTAAAAAATTAGGGTTTACTCTTCTCTCAGCCACAACATTAGGACTAAGTATCTAAGTTATGCTTATAACTTAGAAACTATCAATCACTCTTTCCTTCAACCTCTGTCGACTGAGAGCTCAAGCAGATTAGGGTTAGGGTTAGGGTTTGATCACTTCTTTTTTCATTTTTTCTTCTGTCTTAGCCCAACACTTGCTGGCTAAATCTTTGGTAAGCAATTAGGTATAGTTTTATTTAATTTTGTAATAGGTCATTTAAACATTGGGATTTTTGTGAAAAGCTGTTGTGCACAAGGCTGCTGCCTTGAGAAATTTCATTATTGGTAACTTAGATCAATGGAATTTGTGCTTTAAATATTCACTTAATCTATTATTTTCCTATTTCCTCGTAGTTTTATTCAGGCTATAGCATGCATTTAGGATTTGAGCTTATTGAAAGGCCCATGGAAGCTTGAGCTTGTAGCCCTGGGACCATGGTGGCAGCAGCAATTTACATGTTCTATCTCATCATTTGTGGGTAAGGGAGCCTCTGTGGATAGTCTGTGACCATTAGAGTGGACAGACTATAGCCCTAGGGCAATCTTGGTCACAGATCTGAGATGGATTCTTTTTCTATGCACTTGAGCTTGTAGCCTAGTGAGAGATTGTGCATGAACAGGCTCCCCTATGTTTCACTTGACCACTATCAGATGTTAGATCTGGCTTCTCTATAGTGATTGTAGACTTGGGGGCTGAGTCATTGCAGGCCTTTTGTAGCAATAATCAGTGAAATCTAAGTCCTTATTCAACCTGTTACTTTTCCTATGTGTCAGCTCATTATGCTGATGGCCTTTGACAAACACATAGGATTTTATGGGTTGGAACTCTTATGAATGTCTGCCAGATCTGTAAGCAGATCTGGGGAGCTTGTAGCCTGGTAAACATAGTGTCTGTAATGGAATTCATGGCCTGATTTGATTCATTGGATTAGGTTAGATCAGCCCACTCCTTTGGATTTGGTTAGATTTTCTGACTCAATCAATCGGATTTGACAGACTCTATTGGATAATCTGTGGCCATTTAAGTGGACAGATTATAGCCTTCAGAGCAGTCTAAATGGCATGGGTTAAGTTGGATTCTTCTACCTTGCTGAGGTTATTGATAACACTTCAGTAAGGATCTATTGCAGAGACAACCTTACATCTGAGTTACATAACTGAATGAACTTTAACCTAAACTGCTTACTTCCCATCCTTTTATCTTTATTTTAACACACCATCACCACCTTCTTCATAACCCTTTCTTAGGATAGGACTGCAATTTATTTTTTTTCTTTTTAATAGGTAATTTAGTGTAGTTGTGACACCCAACTCCCTTTCTTTAGGATTGTCAGATCTGTAGCCAGATCTGGAGGCCTACTATTATAGCCCATTTTGGTTTCTAAATTAATTTCTCTGTGAAACAAACTTTTACTTATCAAAACTTACTATAATAGCCCTGTATCTTGCAGGCTGTGTATTACTTTAGGTTGCTGATTTCATAGTCATTTCACTCCACATTTGTGTTCTGATTTTTACCATCTCATCATTTTAAATAACTTCAGCAGTCTAGGGAAATAATTTAACAAGTTTTTGGTGTCGCTACCGGGGATATTGATCTTTTTAGTAGACCTGAGTTATATTATATTTCATTTTAGAAAATTCTTTATAGCTATGTCATAGTAGAATAAAAGTACTACTAATTCTTTTTAGTCTAGGGCTATAGCTGGAGTTTAACTAGCTCTGTTTCCACTTCTTTTACCCTAAAACCTAGTCTTTTACTGTTGAATTCCCTGTAATTAGTCTATTTGTAAATTTGTTAGTTGTTAATTTAGTTAGAAATTTTTTTGTGTGCTGCGAGTATTTTTCTTACTTGCAAAATCTGTGTGTATGCTTGAAAGAAGGTCTCTTAACCCTGAGTTGGAACCTCCAAATCCTAAGGTTGAAAGAGTCCTTAGACTAAGACACACCACACAAGGCCCTACTGTTGAAACTGAGCCAGCTAACATGGCTGAAAGGCAAAGAACCCTAAAGGAATACAATGCACCAGGGGATTACACATCTCCCTTTTGCATATAATTCCCTTCAGTAGAAGGAAACTATGAAATCAAGTCCTCCACCATCAATATGCTGCCATCCTTCCATGGGCTTAGTAAGGAAGATCCTTATAAGCCCATTGACCAATTTTTAGTACTTTGCACTACTTTCAATATTGCTTGCTTGGGACCTGAAGCCACCAAACTGAGGCTTTTTCCTTTTTCCTTAAAGGACATAGCCAACACCTGGCTCTCTAAGCTCCCAGCTAACATCATTCAAACATGGAGTGACCTCCAAAGCCAATTCCTGGCTAAATTCTTTCCTATGAATAAGACCAGCCAGATGAGGATAAGTATTTTATCATTTATTCAGTCCTCAACTGAGGATTTTTATGAAGCATGGGAGAGATTTCAGGAGATGTTAAAATAATGCCCCCACCATCAAATTCTAATGTGGCAATTAGTGCAAGTATTTTCCCAAGGAATTAATCCCAAGAGCAGAGATATGGTGGATGCCTTATGTGGTGATAGTTACCTCCACAAGACAGCTGATGAGGCTTGGGAGCTGTTTGACATTATAGGGGAAAATTTCATACAGCAGGAGTCACTGTCTCGCAATGGCAGCCAGACCCCAGCTAAGTTGGTGAAAGAGTCCACCCCTAGAGGTAGAATGTATGAAGTTAAGGTGTAAAGTGAGTTGGAGAGGAAGGTGGACAACATGAGCTTGAAGTTTGACAAATTGATGAATGTGATGCAGCCTAGAATAGTTACACAAGTGGAGGAGGCATGTCTGATATACCAATCTCCCTCACATTCACTCCAAGATTGTCCATCAGCCAACCAATTCCTTGATTTTGTTATGGAACAAGCCAATGCTGCTCAAGCATTTGAGCAGCAACTTGCTGGGTACTCATGGAGAAACCACCCAAATTTGAGGTGGAGATAAGATAATTACCCTCAACCCCAGTAGCAGCAGTTGGTAGCTCCATACAGACCTCAACACCAGTTTAACCAAGGATAACCACCCAGATAGAATTTTCAGTTGCCTGCTTTACAGCCCAACTAGTTTGCCTTGCCCCCATAATAGCCCAGATCCTCTTCTTTTGAAGAGCAAATGCTGGCATCCATGTAGAATTTGGGGAGCCTAGTCCAAACTGTGAACTCTCATGGGCAAAGCATTAAGAAAATAAAAGACTAGCTGGGTCAAATCTGCAATGCTTTGAATAAAAGAGAGGAGGGTAGACTGCCTAGTCAACCCTTAGCCAACCCCAAGGGGCAGTATATGATTGGTGAAGCATCCTCTATCCATGTGGATGATAATTCAGTAGGACAAGGCAACTGTGGAGGTCATAAAAAGTTAAGGTGGGTGGTAAAGAACCAAAGAATATGTGTACCATATGTATTGATTGTGTGTTTTGTTTTGTGTTGCTTAGAAAATTTGTCAATTACTGTTGTTAGAGTGTTGATTTGCTTGTGTGTTAGATTTTTCTTTGTTCATTTTTGTTTTGAGTGCAAATGCATATCTGTCATGTGAATTTAATGTTCAAGTCTATTGCTGATGGTTGAGATGCTCTCATAATACATGTCATGCCTTTGATCTGAACGATTATTTGTGAAAATTTGAAATTTTCATGTTTAAATATTGATAAAGGGTAACCAAATTGTCATGATGAGGTGGAGCACATGTCTAGGAGTTAGTGCTGATGCACATTAAATTGGTGCATGATACTATACATACACATGCCAGGGCAAAAGCTCAGAGAAAAGTGTAAGTGTTGCCTTCTTGCGAGGCTAAATAGCCTAAATTTGAAGCTCGCGAGCCACCTGAAGCTTTCTCGTAGAGTTTTGATGGATATTTTATACCGTGCGAGAGCTTCACGAGGACCTCCCCATCTAACTTGAAGGCAACCCACATAACTTTCTCATCATCCGTGTGAGGAAGCATGCAAAAACTTTTCTCTCTCATTGAACCACTTCACCGCCTCTAGTGGATTAGCATGTTCTAAGAATCTTGGAGGACGCATCCTCCTAAACTCTATGAATGTTGAAGGCGTAGGTGAAGGCTGATGATTATTGGCATTGTTTGCAGCCATCAACTAAGTCTGCTAAAAAATTGCATTGGCCGTAGTCTCCATGGCTTGTGCCATTCTCTCTCTTTCATCTCTTCCCTGATCTCCCTCTTCTGGAGTATTCTTTCCCCTGATCGGAATCCTATTTGAGCCAGTGGTGATCCCTTCATCACTCCTCGTGTTTCGTATAATACCGCATCTTGGTGATCCTTCAACTATCTTGAACCATAAGCAACAACTCGCTCATGCTGATTTAGTACACAACCAAGACCAGTGTGAGATGCATCGGTAACTACTACGAATCCTCTAGTGCCAGATGGTATGATAAGCATAGGTGCGGAGGTTAATCTTTTCCTGAGCTCTTGAAAGCTCTTCTCACATGTGTCAATCCACTCAAATTTGACATTCTTTCAAGTGAGTTGCATTAGCAGTCCAGCTATCTTCGAGAACCCTTCTATGAATCGACGGTAGTAACCGACTAATCCGAGAAAGCTACAAATCTCGGTGACTGTTCTGGGCTGTTCCCATTTCAACACGACTTCTATCTTGGATGGATCCACTTTTACACCCGATTCTGAGATAATGTGCCCCAGAAAGCTTACCTGTCCTAGCCAAAACTCACATTTGCAAATCTTTGTGTATAATTGAGAGTGGCATAGCGTTTGAAATGCTAAACGCAAATGCCGCTTGTGTGCCTCTTACGTCTTTGAGTACACAAGGATGTCATCGATGAAGATGACCATGCATTGATCCAGGTATGGTTCGTGAAATGGCTATTCCACACAAAGTTGTAAAGCTCGTTGTTTTCTTTCCAATGCCTCAAGAATTGCGACAATCTGAGGTTGAAGTAAAAATTTATGGCCAAAATACTAAGACCAGTACATCGATGGTCGCGAGCTGGGGTTATGGCCGCGACTTTGGATTTGTAGCCGCGAGTTCGGACCAGAAACTTCAAGATGGTGCAATCTATTATTCTTTTAAATAAAATAAGAACAAAATTTAGTTTTAAGGCTTTATTAGTTTTGCTTATTTTCTTCTTCATATTCAAGATGTCATTAATGGAGTTAGATAAACAAGAATATGGTTTCAATTTTAGTATTTAACTAGTTTTAGAAAAATAAGAAAATAAAATTACAGTTTCAATAAAAAAGTAAATTTCCAACTCTATAGATTTACAAATAAACAATATCAATAGGGTATTCTAAATAAGTCAATCTATCAAATTTATAAATATTAGGGTTTAATTAGGTTTAGATAAACAAGAATATAAAATTATAGTTTTAATAGGAGAGTAATGATGCGGGAAAAATCACACACTAACCCCAAAATAGTGTAAATCCTGCAAGATAGGGGTTAGGGTTCTCGCCCTTCAATTAAAATAAAAAATAAAAGGAAAAATAGGGGTAGAAGAAGATCCAAGGAATCACTCTAAGGAAGAAAGTTGGCCTCACACCAAACCGCAAGCAGAAGAAGAATCACTCTTCTATTGAAAACTCATCTCCAAGTTCCCTAGAATTTGCACCAAGCAAAACTCTAAATCTTCATTCATCATCAATAATAATTCTCATAAGAGATTACAATGTGTATTTATAAAGAAAAGAAACCCTAGGAATACTACTTAAAAGAAAACTCCTAATCAACCATTAAAACTTTCAAATCTAACGGTCATAACACTACGTCAAAAGGACAGAAAAACTACTGTAGCTTTATAAAATAAACTACTCTTTAAAATAGTGGTATACTATTCCACTCACTAAAACGGTGGTTTTACTCTTTAAAACAGTAATTTTTAAAATTTAAAACACGTTACATACAAATTTGGAGAAAATATATCGAGCTGACCTAGACGAACCCTAAATTGAAAACCAAGCCTCTCTTTATATACTCTCTAACAAAACGCTCCTCTTCATCTGACTTCTTCGTTCTCTGTGAAACCATCTCCTCACCTCTCTCACCTCTCCGCCTCCCTCTCCTCGAGGTAGTATCTTCTCAACCGATCATCTTCAGATTATCTCAAGGGATTAAACCCTAACTCTCTAATCAGATTCAGGTCATCTCCCTCCTCCCCAAACCCTATCTCATTGTTTCGATTTGCTTTCGGCCTAACCTCTTCGATTCAAGTTTTCTTCCCCAATTCCAATCACAAACCTCTAAGCTCTTTGATTCAATCACCCGAATCGATCTCACACTGGCCCTGGATCACCGATGAAACCCTAGCTGCGATCTCTTTACTTCGCAGATTCAATTTGGTGTTCGTTGATCTCTCGAGATTGAGGTATTTTGCACACATAGGGATCAGGGACTTGGTTTCGAATTGTTGAATTTGCTCATCTCCCTCCTCCCCAAACCCTAACTCAGTGTTTCAATTAAATTTCGGCCTAGCCTCTTCGATTCAAATTTTTTCCCCCAATTTCAATCACAAAACCCTAACCTCTTCAATTTCGATTTCGGCTTCGAAATCTCCACTGTCCATATTCGGATCTTCAATCAAAGCGAATCGGTGACCCTAATTTTTGCAAGTCGAAATCGATGTGTGCCATGTGGAATCTATGATCCACAGCAAGTTGAAATTCAAAGCAACCCTAAAATACCTGTCATTCACGCCCTAGAGAAGGTATGCTTGGAGTTTTTTATTTTTTTTAAGTTGCTCTCTGTTATTTTGCCAATTTGTGCAAAATATGTTTGGTTTGATCGAGGTGTTCTTAGACAAGCCGATATTCGCAAATATCGGTTGAGTTTTTCTACTGAAATTTGAACTGAATCTCAATCAAATTTGAAGGTTCATAGTAGGTAACTTATTGTTTGGTTTGGCTTTTCATTTGATTGTTTGCCAATTGGATCTTTAATCCCTACCAATTTTATATTTTTATTGTTTAACTAAGGGATGCCAATGTTTGAATTTTTTAGTCAGAATTATATTTTTATTGTTTAATTTAAGGATTCCTATGTATATTTGAATTTTTTACTGGGAATAAGTTAATATTTTGTCCCCAATAGAATAGGAAAACCTTGTTGCATTTTTATACTCTTTTGAAACTTTTCTTCCCTTAATAGGGGTTGTCTTGATTCTCCCATAAATATTTTATCTTTATTTACTAGTCGACGTAAGAAATCTCTTTTTTTCTAACTGAAGCAAAATATTAAAATAGAGCAGAGAGAAAGGTGTTCAATTCAAGTTTTCCACTTTAGAAATAGATTTAAAAACTATAAACAAAAGGTTTAATGGGGCATCATCGCCATTAATAATAGATTATTTATTATATGAACAACTTTTTTTTCGAAAACGATCCTTCAAATATGAACGGAGGCCGAAAAAATATAAAATAGTGTGCCAGAATTCAAAGAGAGAAGAATGAAAAAGAGAGATGCCACTCTAGGATGAAGATGATGTATTATATTAAATTTAGGTGTCTAGATCAACCTTGGGCAAGTTGTCATGACCCTCAATCACGATTGCGGTTTATTATAAGATGTAAATAGCCCTATAAATACCCAAATAAAATTTATTGTTTCCTTTGGTATCTTTAATTTTTTATTATCTTTTTGTTTTTTTATAACTTTGATTAAATAGCAGTAAGAAATACTTAATAAAAGTATAAATAATGTACATGTCTATCTAAATATTATTAAATTTTCTCATTACATCTCACAGTCTATATGGTTGAGATGTAAGGTTTATTTATAGTTTTTTATCTTGTGATGAGGTGACAAGTTACTCTAGGATTGATAAATAAGAAAAAGATAAAGATGATATTAGATGATCTGACCCACCCATTCAACAAATTAAAGGGGGGCTTGTATATATATGTTAATTTCTCTCCATTTTATCAAAATGGTAAGAAGAAGATGATGATGATGGTGGAACTTGGGAGAAGGATAACTAAATATTCATGAGAGAATGAAATTAATGAAAGTATATTTTTAAACTTCGATGTGGTTTATTCAGAAGATACGTGAATGGGATATGATTACATGTTAGCTCCCTACTATTTCTTGTGTCAGCATTACAACGGTCAAACTACAACAAATATTTCAAAAACTGATTCTTGTCTTAGAGAGCTCCTCACTTTTACACCTTCTGTGTACAATGCCATGGAGTGTGAAATGCATAATTTTAATACTGAAGAAGGAATGAAAGAAATATATGACATAAAGATTACTTGGTAGCACTTGCCATTCTTTATAGAACAGTGGTAGGAGTAGGGGTGGAGGGGGGGTTTTATTTAGACATTTGGTAGAGTGAGTAGGACACAAACTTGAGTAGAGTATGCTATAGCTACCTTGGCCTTGTGTTAGAAGAAATCCTTCTAAATCTATCCAAGATCTGGTAATGGAACAATTTATAATAAAAAATAGCCGAGGAAGAGAACTTACCTCTTCATTTTTTGATCATGTGGCATACGCTTGGGTGCGAGTGTGGGCAAGTATGTCATGGGAGAGAAATTAGCTCACTACATATTAAGTCTTGACAAAGAGTTGTCATATGATATTTGAGCCTCATAGTCACTATAAAATTGCCTACCATTTCCATTTGCAAAAATATGACATGATATTCTCATTATTTGCTCTTTACTGTGGAACTAATTTTATTTTATTTTTGCTTGCAAGTATTGCAGGTCTATTGTAGACCATAGTGTCGAGCAAGAGCTTCCTTATATCTCTGTTAAAAGCTTTGTGTCCCGGTAGAGGTCTTTTTGCAACATTGACTGGTATCGAGGTAGTGTACTCTGTCACCATCGCAATCATTTCTCACTAGCTTTCGTTGTTATATACCGGACTTTCTTCATTTAAAAAAAAAAATCATGTTGTATAAACTCCTTTCTACTTTATGTATAATTTAGTTGTAAACACCTTTCTTTCTTTACATATGTAGAAAAATTGTTAGAAGGCGTTAATTTACTTCTTAGGAAGAAATTTGCTTCCTTTTAACTAATCTTCTCCATCATACTATATAATATTTTTAATTCTGGATAAAACTCTATTTATTTATCTGTTTAATCCGTCATTGCATTCCCTCTTTTTTTTTTAATTAACTACCCATTTATTAGAGATAGGTGCTCTATTTGAATCTTGAGTATAGAGTTTTATTATGGAATTTCATGGTTTGGTGAACTCTACTAGTTTGTGTGCTCATAAATAATAGTGCATTTCCCAAGGCTTGACCATCTGAACAAAAAGAGACTGACCATAGTGCCACTGCTGGCATTTCGGTCTGACTGAATACAAGCTCAAATAGTTTTTGCATAAAGTTTAATTTTTTAACTATTTTTTGTTTAAATTCTAATCACTGAATTTAGTGCTTGATGGTTTTAATTAATGTGTGGAAGTTTGATATGTTATGTTAAGCTTCAGTAACTTATGGGAGAAATATCAGCAGAATTGTAGATTGATTTTGCACAAAGTTTATACTTGAAGTGCAAGAATTAGATTCTTTTTTTTTTTTTTGGTTATGGATTTCAATTGCAACCAGACATGAGGCAATTAGAAGAAAAATACTTGATATAAGGTATTTGAACTGAGCGCTTCAATCTCCCTTCATCAACCTTGAAAAAAGTACTGACATTTTTTAGCACCAAATAAATGAAATCTCAACAGTGTACTTCCACTGATTTGCATTCCTATTCTTTAATGCAGTAGATACATATCCTTATATGTACCCTGTATTTGTGTTCACCTACTACACTAAAGAGCTGGTATTAGGCACCCAACCCAAGTGTCAGAGGCTGCACTTTGGTCAATCTCCTTTTGTCCAAATGGTCAAGCCATGGGATGCGCATGACTGTTTATGAACACGCAAATCAGTGAAAGTTCACTTTTGACCTTTCACTAATTTGGTGCTAAAAATTATTAGCACACATACCAAGGTTTACAGTTTGAAGCTGACCTGAGAGTAGGGATGTAGACAGTTTGGGTTCATAAAAAAGTGAGGGAAAAACCACTCTAACAGTATAAAATAAACCACTGCTTAAAATAGTGGTGTAATATTTCACTGCCTAAAATAGTGGCTTTTGAAGTTAAACCATTTTCACGTGCAAATCACATGCGAAACTATTGGGCCGACCCAAAAGAAGCCCTACTTTGATAACTATATACTTCTCTTTTCATTCTTTTATATCGCTAACAAAGTCGGTTCCCTCTTCGTCTTCTTACTTCTTCGTTCTCTGAGAAATCTCTTCGTCTCCCTCTCTCACCTCTTCGGTCATTGTTTTCACACCATCTGTTGAATCCATTCCAAAACCTTTATTATAAAGTGGCAGTTCAATCATATGTTACACATGGTCATGAATTGGAATAAATATTTCAAAGTTCATGAGCAAATGTTTCAACATTTATGATTGGTGAATTGTGTCATGTTAATTAATTTCACCATTAATCCCTTTTTTATTTCACAATCACTTTTGAAGGGTCAAACGATGTTCGATTGACATAAAATTAGTCTTATTTGAAAGCTTATCGAAGTATCTTTTCAACAAGATAAGAATCACACAATTCTGACACATATTAGAAGACTTATGACCATACTTTCGATGATTATGCAGAAAGTGACGAAATTAATAGTCACGTATCACATATATGTCCTTGACCCCTAAATAATTCAAATAAGGAAACTATTCCTAAAACAAGTCACTTATTAAAAGAATCCTAATAAGAACAGAAACTAAACTTAGATAAAATATTGCCTAAATTAATGTACACACGGGTCTTTAACGGGCCTTTTTTAAAAACCCATTCATGGGTCCACTTTCTCTTTTGATGTTTCCTCTTTATCCGGCCACAATTCAAACAAGCGGATCTAAAGTTCGCATCAATCTCCTCTACTTTAAAAAAGTTTGACCTCGAATTTTGGTTGGCATGGATCTTCACAGTTGCGATCATAGACAATATAGGGAACCTCGATCGGAAGTGGCTTAAACAAGTAAATCAGATTCCACTCGGGCTCGATCTGTTTGATCTTCGATTCACCAACGGGAATGGACGTCAACATGAAACCAATACGATCTTGGGACCTGTGGATCGTGGGTGCGATAGTCTTCATTTCAAATAATTATGCTTCGATGATCTTAGGCTCCAGAGGACTGATTGCGGTAACTTGCACTTTAATGGACTCAGGCTCCTCAATGGTGTTGGGATTATTGACTAGAAGAGGGTTCTCATCAACCAGTACCGACTCTTTGACTGATTTTGGGGCTATCATGGGATCAAATAGAGGATCAATAATAATTTTAGGTGAGATGAGGTCGGCTAGGGTAACGACAGTGACGGGCTTGATTTCTTGAATGGGCTTTGAGTTATAAGTTGTTACGGGGGCTGCAACCGGCATAGAGTTTACACCGTTAATGAAATCCATAACAGGTTGGTAATGTGGTTGGGTTAACGGACACGGGATTTGAAAGCTTAAATCTCAAAGCTTCATGTCTCACCGATATGATTTCCTCTTATAGTTTGAGAAGAAAATCCTCAAGAAATTCTTTGTTTAATGCCTCCGCTATCTGACGTGTATTTGTTAACTCACGTCTAATTTAAGAGTAAACACTCGATCATATAAAGCTGGCCAATATCGAGGTGTTGAATTCAAATATCTCAGACTCTGCGATCTAGTTTTTACTGCCTCCCATGCTTGCCTAATCTTACTAATTGTCTGATACAAATCAAGGAGCTTTCGCCGATCCAAGAACGATCCCATTCTAGCCATCATGAATCCATTCAACTCGTGCAAGGCTTCGATAAACTGTTCTTTACTCATGATGGACTTCACGTGTCGAGTGTTGAACTTGGGCTTTGATACCAATTTGATGGGAGAAAAATCGCACGCTAACCCCAAAATAGCATAAATCCAACAAGATAGGGGTAAATATTTTCACTCTTCAATTAAAAAAAAAAATAAAAGGGAAAATCGGGGTAGAAGAAGATCCAAGGAAGAAAGTTGTCCTCATACCAAACTGCAAGTGGGAGAAGAATCACTCTTCTATCGAAAACTCATCTCAAGTTCTCTAGAATTCGCATAAAGCAAAATTTAAAATCTTCATTCATCATCAATAATAATTCTCATAAGAGATTATAATGTGTATTTATAAAGAAAATAAACCCTAGGAATACTACTTAAAATAAAACTCCTACTCAACGATTGAAGCTTTCTAATCTAACGGTCATAATTAATTTCACCATTAATCCCATTTTTTACTATGCGATCACTTTTGAAGGGCCAAATGATGTCCGATTGATGTTAAATTGGTCTTATTTGAAAGCTTATCGAAGTAGCTTTTCAACAAGATAAGAATCACATAATTCTGACACATATTAGTCGACTTATGACCACACTTCCAATGGCTATGCAGAAAGTGACAGGATTAACAGTCACATATCACATATATGTGCCGACTCCTAAATAATTCAAATAAGGAAACTAGTCCTAAAACAAGTCACTTATTAAAAGAATCCTAATAAGAAAGGAAACTAAATCTAGATAAAATATTACCTAAATTAATATGCACACGTGTCTTTAACGGGCCTTTTTTAAAAACCCATTCATAGGTCCACTTTCTCTTTTGACGTTTTCTCTTTATCCGGCCATGATTCAAACAGGTAGATCTAAAGTTCACATCAAGTAATTTACTAACTATACAGATATATCAGATTTAATAGAAGAGTATAGAATTGCTAATAAGAATATAGAATTGTAATTTTAATAAAAGGGCATATTATTAATTATATAAATATATCAGATTTACAAGATTTTATGACTTTATTTAGTTTTAAATAAAATAAGAATATAATTTAGATTTTTGTGCCTAATAGAAAGGTAAATATTAATAGTCAAACAAATGGATTGCTTGAAAAGAGAAACAGAATATAAACTTATTTACAAATTATGCAACTATCAAGGGAAAGCATAATATTAACTATGCAGATCTATTAATTTTTGAGATATTAGAGTTTAAATAAGAATTTTAAACCCGTCGATGCATGATCGAACACATCCTACGCGACGGGATCTTAGAAGAATAAAATAGATTGATGGGTACCCACCTCTTGAAGGGTGAACGGTAGATCTACGGCGATTCAGGTTGAAAAGGTTAATGCCCAAGGAGTCGGATCGTCTAAGACTTGGGAGAGAATAATTTCTTATTATAGAGAGTATAGAGCTTTTAAAGTTTTATTTATAATAGTAGAAAGTTTTAGGTTAACTCTAATTAAGACTTTTTGTAAAAGACTTAATAAAATAAGAGTTTTTTCACGCAAGAAGAATTCATACGTGACTTGAATAACTTGAAAAAAAGTTTCGTTCCAGTGCTTTGTGCAAGCATCGAAGCAATTCGTGTTTTTATCTCAAAATTACAGTTATACCCTTTAACTTGCTTCATCACTTAAAATGGGCGTAACTTTTTATATTCTTGTCAGAAATCGCTAAATTATATATCGTTGGAATCATATCGATGAGCACTTCACAATGAGTCTAATTTTGACATAGAAAAAATCATAATTTTTTGAAAAGAGGGTGAGTTCTAATGTGGAGTACTAACACCGTGTACGGTTTAAAACACATCTAACACCATTAACATAAAATAAAAAAATTCAGGTTATGACATTCTCCCCCCTTATAATATTTTTGTCCTCGAAAATTACATACCTGTAGTGATGAGTTCAAGGTACTTCTCCAAAGCCTCAGATTCTCATTCCCACTTTTGGTTAATGGTATTGCCACTGTACTTTGACGAAGCATATAGATTCACCCTTGATGAGCTGCCCCTTACAATCTACGATATGAGTCGGCTTCTCTATGTCGGATAATTCTTCTCGTGCGGCTTCAACTGTCTTGAATCATAGGAAATGGCTCTCCTTCGTTGCTCCAACAGACATCTAAGTCCCTAGCGCAAAGCATCGATGTAAACTTCATAATCACCAGGTCCAGAAGGTAAAGTGAGTATGGGAGTTGTAGTGAGCTTCTGCTTCAATAGATTGAAATTCTGCTCACACTGATCGATCCACATAAATTTGTTATTCTTACGAGTTAGCATAGTGAGTGGGAGTGTCAAACGAGAGAATCCTTCAACAAATTTTAGGTAATATCCGGCTAAGCCAAGAAAACTTCTCACTTCGATGATATTTTTCAGTGTCGGCCAATTCGCAACAGCTTCAACCTTTGATGGATCTACAGAAATTCCCGCGGCAGAAATCACATGACCTAAGAAAGATACCTTGTCGAGTCAAAACTCACACTTGCTCAATTTCACGTAGAATCTGTGCTCACGGAGAGTCTGAAGCATAATACGAAGGTAGTCCTTATGAGCTTCTTTCGTGGGAGAATAAATAAGGACATCTTCTATGAATACAACGATGAACTTATCAAGAAACTCTCTGTCTACGCGGTTCATCAGATTCATAAACAATATAGGTGCATTCGTGAGTCTAAAAGACATAACAAGGAACTCATAGTGTCTATGCCATGTCCCAAAAGCAGTCTTTGGAATATTTTCTGCCCTGACTTTCAACTGATGATATCCGGACTTGAGATCTATCTTCGAGAAATAAGTAGCACCCTATAGCTGATCAAATAGGTCATCGATATGAGGAAGAGGGTATCAATTTTTTATGGTGACGTTATTCAGCTGTCAGTAGTTAATACAATGTCTCATTGAACCATCTTTCTTTTTATCGAATAAGACTAGTGCTTTCCATGGTGACTCACTACGACGGATAAATCCCTTATCAGATAGCTCACGCAACTGAATCTCTAACTCCTTCAGTTTTGCTGGTGCGATTCGGTACGGGACTTTTGCAATCAGCGAGGTACCAGGCATGAGATCAATTTTTAACTTTACTTCTCGGCCAGGTGGAAGCTCGGGTAAATCTTTTAGAAAAACATCGAAAAACTCCCCAACGATAGGAATAATTGAGGGTTTCGCTTTCTCATCTCAATCACCGTCGAGTGTAGCAAGTGGACATCTCCTCCCTTTTTAATGCCACAAAATTTGAATGAGGGGCTCCCAATTGGTCGAAAGATGACTACCTTAGAAAACCAATCAATTGATGCGTGATAAGCCACCAACCAATCCATATAGACGATTTTATCAAAATTTTGGAATTCAAGTACCACAAGATCTGCAAGTAACTCATGTGTTCCAACTATTAAAATCGTAGCTTTACAAACATTAGATGCCACCATCACTTCTTCTGACTGTGTTGAAATCGCAAGCGTATGATCCGGTGGTACAAGTTTAGCTCCGAGTTTGGAAATGAAACTCAGTGTAATCAAAGAGTGAGTCGATCCAAATCCAAGCATGACAACCAGACGAATCGATAGGTCTAAAAACTTTCATAGTTCCTTAATCACACAAAGGTTCCCACGTGGTCTAAATATACACACGCCATAGCATTTCTCAATAAAATAATAAAATAAAATTGTACACAAAACGAGTCATAAAAGAATCAAAAGGAAATAAAGTTTAAGGAAAAATAGATAAGATGAAATTTATACCCTGAACGACCTCATTAGTAGCCAAAGCGTGCTGATGTGACTTGGTGTAAACTCGGTCATACGCTCGAGGCTGTTGCGGCTGCTGCTGCTGACCTCTCAATGGAATATATGCGATAGGGTCTCGTTCTGAGCAGTTTCGAATAAAGTGTCACTGCTTCTTACATCGGAAACACACACTCGTATACAGTAAACATTCACCCAGCTTGTGCTTCTTGCCGCACCTAATGCAAGTTTCATACGAAATAAAATAGGGTTTCTGCTTGGTGTTAGCAGCGGTTGCGGTCTTCTGATACTGAGTTGGGGCATTTTTGGGGAATGTCGTAGCTACAACACCTCATTGAATCAATTGAGTTGTAGTTGTCCCAGGATGAGTGTAGCCTGATGAAGGTTCAAGTCTCTGGTAACTAGAGACTGGAGCGGATATCTGAACTGGGAAAATCTGAGGGTACGACGTAAAACATTGTTGTTCCTTTATCGGTGCAAGTTGAGAAGGAGGTGCTCTCGGAGTAAAGGACGAAGAGCCTTCTCAAATCAGTTTACCCCTCTGTGCTATTTGTTGAGCTACATGTTGAGAGTGCACTTCTTCATTTTCTTGCTCCTAGATATGAGTCCATTCTACAACCTCTTCGTAGGTTGAAATTCTCATCTCAGCGATTTTACTCCTGATAACAGGGTTGAGCCGTTTCTGAAAATAGTAGCATTTCTCGGCTTCATCTGCTACCAATACAGAGGTGAATCGAAAGAGTCGATCAAATTTCACCTCGTACTCGGTTACGGACATGGTTCCTTGTTGTAATACAAAGAACTCGCTCTTTTTCAGAGTTTGCCAATTCGCAACAGCTTTAACCTTTGATGGATCCATAGAAATCCCTACGGTGTAAATCACGTGACCCAAGAAAGATACCTTGTCGAGTTAAAAGTTACACTTGCTCAATTTCTCATAGAATCTATGCTCACGGAGAGTCTGAAGCACAATACGAAGGTGGTCCTTATGAGCTTCTTTCGTGGGAGAATAAATAAGGACACCGTCTATGAATACGATGATGAACTTGTTAAGAAACTCTCTGAATACGTGGTTCATCAGATCCATAAATAATACAAGCGCATTCGTGAGTCTAAAAGACATAACAAGGAACTCATAGTGCCCATGCCTTGTCCCAAAAGTAGTCTTCCGAATATCTTCTGCTCTAACTTTCAACTGATGATATCTGAACCTAAGATCTATCTTCGAGAAATAGGTAGCACCCTATAGCTGATCAAATAGGTCATCGATACAAGGAAGTGTTGGAGTATTTTCAGTGCTTACTACTGACTTTATTGGAAATGGTGATAAAAATTGGGTTAGTGAAAATAAGAGGTGGATTGAAGAGCAGTAAGCCTAAAAATACACAATCCTGCAAGATACAGGGCCTGTTGTAGCAAGTTTTGATAAGTAAGATTTTCTCCCACAGGGAAAGTTGATCTAAAGCTCCAAGGGAGCTATCTTTAGTAGGCTCTCCAGATCTGACTACAGATCTGGCAATCCTAAATGGAAGGGGATTTAAGGTCACTATAGTCTAAATCCTAAGGTAACTTAATGTCTAAACTACAGAAAGGGTTAAGAAAGAGGATAGAATGTGAGTAAATAAATATAAAAGGGTGAGAAGTATGCTATTAGGTACAGATCTGATGGGTCTTATAACTCAGACTCAGATCTGCTGCTATAGAAATCCTGTCCAATGGCAACATTATCACCAAAGTGGAGAAAGGATCCAACTCACCCCTGTGCCATGATCCAATCCCTTATGGTTATAACCTGTCCACTTAAATGGTCACAGATTATCCAATAGGGGAGCCACAATCCAGAGATGGGTCAAAACAAGTTTATCATTTTAGGCACTACTTCATCTAGGCTACCAGCTCAAGAATCCATAGGAACCTCAACCTCTAAAGTTCTGTGTGTGGGGATAGGCCTACAACATGCACTAGCCTGGATACACAGAACCAGTAAGAGTTTGAGTACTAGCTTTTAAGCTTGGCTGTTCAATGCTTTAGAAAGACAGCAGTGATCCAGTCACAAGCCTATAATTTCTACAGCCAAATCAGATCTGTCATCTGATGGTGGGTCTATATAAATACAGGGGAGTCTGTCTCTGCACAATCTCGCACAAGGCTACAAGCACAAGTGCAGTGAAGAAGATATTGTCTTAGATATGTGGATTGGCCTCACCCTAGGGCTATAATCTGTCCACTTGAATGGTCACAGACTATCCATAGAGGCTATCCTCCTCACAGAGGTCTAAGACAGAACAAGAACATTGCTGCCGCCACCATGTTCACAAGGCTACCAGCTCAAGCTCCCATAGGGATTCAGATTTAGTGGGTCCTGTGTGGGGCTAGGCCTACAATGTGCCTAACCTGGACACACAGGTCACTCGGATCTAAGTAAAACCTCAAAGACAATCCTCCATTGCTTACAATACAACTTAGCAATGGAGGATCTCAAGGCAACAACCTTGCACAGAACAACTCACAAAACACCAATCCCATATATGCAATAGATCCTATTACAAAACTCCATTAAAACAATACCAAATAGTCATACAAAGGCATAGCCAGCAAGTGTTGGACTATGGAGAGAAGGAAAAAGGAAAAAGAAAACTCCTAAACCCTAACCTTAGCCCACTGTAATTCTACAATCAATTTTAAGGAGTACAGAAGTCAAGTCAAAAAGTCCCCTAAACCTAAACTAGGCTTAGGCTTATATAGCAGTCAGCTGTGTGAGAATTAGGGTTAGGAAAACCCTAATTTCATCAATGTAATTGCGGCCCATTCCTGTCCCTTGGATGCCTCAGGGCGTGTGCATAGAGATTGGAGCATTAGAGTGCGTGCCCTAATTGCTGAAAGTTCTCAGATTGCCCCTGAATAAGTGGGGAGAAGTTAAGAACTCGAGCCTCGCTAGGTAGAAAGGCTTTCTAGGTCTTATCGCATGATAGAATTGACGTCACAGGGTTGGTTTGACTTGAAGCTCTTACAGTCGCGGGATTGATATTTGTGTTGTCGCGAGAATGCTCTGGTCGTTGCGGGATTACTCTTTCCATTTGAATGGCGCAGGAGTTGCGCTCGCAGTTCGTTACTTGGTGAATCCCGCGACGATCCTCACGAAGAAACAATGTGCATGGGCTTCTGGATCGCGCGAGCAGTTCCTTGAAAGTTTGTATCTCACGGCCACTGCTCAACAGCCGTGCGCAGGAATGCCTGGAGCTCTCTCTATTCAGTGAATCGTGCGAAGGTTGAAGACTCATTTCTTGAGTTGCACGAGATTGCGCGAGTGCTTATGACTGAGACTCGTAAGAACTGCGCGAAGTATACTTTTTACTCCCTGCTGACATCCATCTGCGCGCGAACGACACAAAGACTGCGCGACCAGTTGGTGTGCTCCCTTCAGAAGCCTGTGAAAACTGTGCGACGTATTCTTTCTGGTTCAATTGAGCCCTGCGACATCTGCGCGAGGCATTCTTCTTGATTTGTTTCTGCTTTACTGTGTCTATGCTGCAGTCAATTCTCTGTCTGGGTTCAACCTTCTTTCTTCTGAGGAACTTCTGGGGTAATAGTAGGCTTCATGGCATGGTTAGGGGCTTATTTGCAGCTGCTGCTTATTACCAACAGGATAGACTTAAAACACATTTATTAAATGATTAAGAGTCTAACAGAGATTAAGTTAAGGGGTGAAAAGTGGTACTTTTCAGGTCTTAACACACCCCCAAACCTAATCTTTGCTAGTCCCTTAGCAAAGCTGTAACTAATTAAATGCCACTTTCGTAGGGATCACAGGTACATTTAGAATATGTACCAAGCCTTTTAAACCCCTAGGTGATCCCTAGTGGAGGAGTGAAGTCTCCTGAGGGTTTTCAGTGAAGACACCCACAAACTTCACCATTAGAACAGTTAAGTATAGTGCAGTTAATGACAACACAGATTTAAATGTACAAAGCTTCATTCCACACCCATTCTTTAACACTTAGAGGAAACTGCAACAGTTTTGCAGGCCATTTAAAATTTAAAAGTTAACATGTGTTTGCATCACCACCATTCATTCTATATTAGAAATTCAATGTGTACAAATCAGTACCCAGCTTGCCTTAAATTCAAAATTCAGGTTGGATACAACTCCAATGAAGTCACAATTTAGACCCAATTCTCACTAGGGCTATCTCTCAACATTAAAAATCTGAGGTGTTCACATTCAAAACAGCTCAAGAGCAGACCCCAAATGGGCCTGCAAGCATGAGCATAGGCAAAGCTTCTAATTTCTGACATCCTCATGACTTTTCACCATAGACTGGACAACTCCTTATCTCCACATGACAGCTCATTTTACTTTGGATCCACAAGGTCTTTCTGAATGGGTTGTAATGTGGCTTATGGGTGAGAGATGTAAAGAATCAAGGGGTAAAAAGGGAATCCAAATTAAGAAATTAGCAAGGTAAGGAGTGATTCATGACTTCACAACCTTCATTTCAGCAGAACTTCATCTTACTTGATATATTCCAGAATCAAAGTGGCCAACTTCTCCTCTTCTTTTCAATTTTCAGATGATGTTCTTCTCTAGACTTCTCTTTCTTTTTCTCTTTTGATTTTTATTCAATCTTTTTATGATTTTTTTTTTTTTTAATGATGAACTGTCACACAAATACCATTGATACACTACTATTTATAAGTTGCTTTTCTTCACCTTCCCTAGAATGTTGGAGCATTCTCACTATCTTTAACTCCTCCTTTACCTTCTGAATTCTCAGAGTGAGGGTGAGGTTGAATCAGGTCATGAGGTTAAGGTGCAAGTATTCTGGTGTCTGTCAAAGAAAAGTATGATTTTTAAGGCTCAACTAGTGTATGCAAAAGGGCAGATTTTAAAAGGTTAGATTTTCAGGCTCAAACTGTCCAAATGAAGGCCTTGGATCATTTCCTTAGTATCATGAGTGTTGTCAATTAGTTTTGATTTGGAGGTGCCCAACTTCTAGTGAAAAAGACTTGATTCACTCAGTCCTTAGAGCAAAAAAAAAATAATAATGCCAAAAACACTCTTCGAAAGAAAATGATGGGCCAAATCTCACTATGTATGGTCCTTAAATTAACCCATGGGGTGTATTTTCATCTGTTTCTCTCCTCTTAGGTTCACTGAGTATTAACTAAAAAATTTTCTGATGTTAGCTTCATGGTGGTGTTAAGATTTTAACTTGTTCAGTTTCGAAAAGTTTGTAAAAATATTTTAATTTTTTACAAGTTTCCACATTGTATCAAGTTAAGTGGAAATTGACTTTATTCATCCCAGTTATACCACCATTACTGCACTAAAATTAACTATTCTATTGGCAGACCTATCCTGCCACACTCCCAAACCATGAGGAGCAGTGTCCTCACTGGTTTAAAGGCTAGACTGGATGTGTAGTAGATTGAATACAGAACAAAGAAACACAGAAGAAGATAGAGAAACATAAATAATTAAAAAAAAATGCTAAACTGAACAGTATAGAACTAAAAGAAACATTCATTATAATATAAAGAAAATATTACAAAAAGATTTAAAAAGAAAAGACAAAATAGGGGGGGGAGAGAGGGATCAAGGGGGAGTCGGTGGGGGAGGGTTTGAGGAAGATGGTGGGGGAGATGCAGGTGGTTCGATTTTTTTCTTCTTTTTCTCTCTCTTCTCTTTTTTCTTCTCCTCCTTTGCTAGGATCCGCTGGACTTCTTCATACTCATCCCAAAGATATTATAACGGGTCAGGCTCCTTAGGCAGTGGGCGGTCCAACCACATGGGATAGAATTTGTTGGGGAACTCGTTGGGTTTGTCATTCGCCATGGTTGTGAGGAGGGCCGGACTGCTAGGTTTAGAAGAAGAAGGATGAGATGAAGAGGAACTAATGTCCTATTTAAAAGACTTGGATGGTGGAAAATGAAGCGGCGTAATAAAGTTTTGTCCCTTTTCAAGCTTGGCAATAAATTATGATTGTGTGGGGAATGATAAAGCACACAACTGATTATGGGAAAAGAGAGCTAACAGTAAATGATGATTTTAGGCTTGGTATTTAAGGGGATCCTGTGTATCGCGCAGTTGCACACTTGAAGGTGTGGAATTTTGCTTTGCGCGTGTTCAGGACTCCGCGAGGAAGCGCAGACAGGTTCCACGATTATGAAAATGAAGCCATTTTAATCCCTTGATCGAGATCAACACTCGAAAACTGGGCCCCATTGGTGCTGAGGCCTGTACCTGCATCCATTCATTTGCCATCTACATCTACCCTTCACATGGATCCCCATTTCAAATGAGCATAGCCTCCCTAAATTCATCTCCCATATTACTGACAAAAATGGACACTATGAAGACTAATTTGAAAAATACACAAGCACACAGAACAGATTTGGCACCTGAATTAATATACAAAAAAGAAGAGAAATTCTATTAACTTGGAAAAATATTTACAACTGTAATTACAATGAGAAGATTAGAAGGGAACGAAAAGAAAAGCCTAAGTACAATCTAATCTAAGAGGAGGAAGAATCTGAATCAGAATCTGTAAACCAATCCTAGCCCATCTTTTGAGCATGTTTCCTAAGGGCAGCTTTGTCCTCTTTTTTCGTGCTTGCGTCTTAGTTGGACTCATTTTCTTCTTAGCTTTACTCTCAACTGGAGTCCATTTTTTAGGCTGCCTTTGTTTCTTTGGTTGGGTTGGTGGTTTCTTGGCAGTAGGAGCTTTTGGTGCCCTCACCCTCATCTTTCTGGTTTTGGGTTCAAGAGGGACCATTGGTGATTTGCCTTTGTCTTCCATAGTGGGGGCCACTGGGGACTTCCCTTTTGCTTTGGGTTCAGGCTGGCCAAGGGGTTTTGCCTCCTCAGACTGGGCAGCTGACTCTTTGCCAATTTTTATAGAGGCTGCTGTGTAAGCAGTCCTCTTAGCAGTGACTTTCCTCTGTTTAGGATAAGTTTGCTCTTTTGGAGGTGCAGCAGAGGCCTTGGTAGGTGGAGGCTGCTCTGTAGGAGGTGATGAAGGAGGGGCAGCAGGGGCCTTCCCTTTCTCTGGCTGGATCTTTGGGTGTGCTTCCTCAGACTGAGCAGTTGGCTCTGGAGTAGCTTTAGGCTCAGGGTTTGGCATGTGAACAGAGAGTGGGGTGGGCTGCTGATGCATTTCTAACAGCAGCCAAAGCAGCTTCCAATGAGACTATCTGGATTTTGTGTTTGAGGAGGTCAGTCTCATGGATTTCCTTTTAGAGTCTGAAGATCTCCTGGGCATTGTTGAGCCTCTTTTCAAACATTCTGGCCTTCATCTTCTTTGCAGTTGTGTTGGCCTTCTCAAGCTCCACGTTCCGCTGATGATAAGCAACTATAGATCGGGCCTTCTGATAGGCCTCCAATATGTTAGTCCACCCTAAGGAGATGCCCAGTAGTTACTTTCTGTGTGCTTCCTTCATTTCATCAATCTGCTACAGCAGGGGGGTCTCGATTGACTGCCTAAGTTAGGCCATGCCCCTCAGGACATCCTTCCTGAGATATGGATTGTCCCTCATGGCATGGAGGATGGTGAGGTAGGGAGGGAAGTAAAAAAAATGTTTGGGTGCAATAGGTAGAGAGGAAGTGGAGGGAGAAAACTGTGATTGGACCTAGGTGGGGCTAGGGGGGTGAACAGTGGGTAAGTCTAGTTGTGGGGGGAGGGTAACAGGTTCTGGGTCTGTTTGAGTCTGTTTGTCAGTGAATGTTTGAGGGGGTAGGATAAGAGGTGGGATGGAGGGTATAGGGGGGAAAGAGAATGAAGTAGGCTCCCTAGGGATAGGTGGTGGTGGGGGAGGAAAAAGGGGAATGGTGAAAGGGATGAAAGGGAATGGGGGGGTTGGGGGATAAAAGGGATTATGGTTGTTGGATGAGGTTGGGAGTCAGAGATGGATTCAGTTTGGGTATGTTTGTCAGTGGAAAGGACTAGGGGGGATGAAGTGGATGGGTGAGGGATGGGTGGGTTGGTTAATGTCTGTAGGGTGGACTGGATGGATGTGAGTTCAATCTGTATTTGATCCTGGGTGTGTGTAGTGGTGGATAATTGAGATTAGATGTCTTGGATGAGGGAGAGGATGAGTGTCAGTGTGTCTGGGCTGGGAGGTTGAGTTTGTGTAGAGGATGGCACAGGTTGGAAAGGTGAGGAAGGGGCTTGATGGAAAGTAGAGGGAGGGGGAGAGTGGGGTTCTGGTGAGTGCTGTTGTGAGGTAATTGGGGAGTCCGGGAGGGGGGTGTATTGGCCGGGCATGGTGTTAAGGAAACTAGTCATAAAGGTTTGGAATCTGATGGTTGTGTTAAGGTTTAAGTCAATGTCTGTGAGGGGGGATGTAGTAGGCATGGCAGGAGTGGTGTCAGGGTCAATGTGAGGTGTATTAGTGGGGATAAAAGGGATTGTGGGTGGTGTCTGGGGGATGGTGGGGGTTGTCTCAATGGCTTTCTGTTTCTTGTAGGAAATGAGTGGAGGGCTGTTAGGTTTATGTGAAGCTAATGGGGGTATTGGGGCTGTGTACTGAGGTAGGGTAGGGGAGGTGAGGGGCTGACATGGGGGTGGTGTCCTCCCAGGTACCAATCACAGGTGAAGGTGGAGTGGGCATGGATAAAGAGGACAGAGGAGGGTGAGTGTTAAGACATGAAAAGTACCACTTTTCACCCCTTAACTTAGCCTCTGTTAGACCCTTAGCCATCTAATAAATGTGTGTTAAGTCATTTCTGTAGATAATAAACAGCAGCTACAATAAGGCCTGAACCCTGTTAAGGAGCCCACTTTTACCCCAGAAGTCCCTCAGAAGGATGAAAGCTGAACCCAGACAAGAATTGAACCTCACGCAACTTTCACAAGCTTTAAAGGATTCAAAAATTAAGCCTCGCGCAGTCCTCGTGAGTTTCCCAAAACTTTATTTCCAATTGCCCGCACTGTTCTCGCGCAGTTGAGTGACAGAGGGGCTTCAGAATCATACTTCGCACAGTTCTCGCAAAGCTCAAATATAAATGCTCGCGCAGTCTCGCGCAGCTCAAGAAAGCAGCTCTCAAACCTCGCGCAGTTCACTCAGATCAACTGAGGAGAGAGATCTCTAGGTATTTCAGCGCGCAGCTATCGTGCAGTGGCCGAGGGATGCAAAACTTCAGAAAAACCTCTCGCACAATTCAGAGACCAATGCACATTGTTAAGTAGTGAAAAATACCATTTTTTACCCCTAAACATGAGCTTTGAAAGACCCTTGAGAAGACTAAATAAGTGCTTTAGTGTGCATTTTACAGCTAACCAATTAGACAGGTCCAAGTCCGAAAAGCATCCTAAAATGATCAAAAAGCTGACAACTCATGTCAAGCTGAAAGATGGATTGAAGAAACAACCTCAGCAATGGCTAAAAAGGGTCTAAAAGAGCAGACAAAGACCTGAAAAAAGAGAGAGAGCCATTCGCAAAGAAGAATGGGAGCCTAGAGTCCAATTCGCAAAGAACTTTTACTATTCGCAAAGAACCTTGAACTTTGCGAAAAGAAGAAAACACTCCTCGAATAGAAGATTTACCTCTGCGAAAAGAAGAGAAGTCCTTTAAAAGAACTTACGAAGCCAAAGTCCTTGCGAAAAGAACTTCAAGCCAAAGTCCTTTGCGAAAAGAACTTACGAAGCCAAGATGCTGCGAAAAGAACTTACGAAGCCAAAATGCTGCGAAAAGAACTACGGAGCCAAACTACTTTGCGTAAAAACCCTTTAGCTCTGCGAAATGGCATACTGGGGATTTACGGCCACTTTGAAGGGCATTTCAAGAAACTCGCGCCCCAATGTAATTAAAAGCCAGAGACATTCCTAGGAAGATTCCAAGCACAAACCAAAGGCATATTCCAGCGTGAAAACCCAAAGATGAAATCACTTGGCGGGAACTTCTAGAAGCTCAAACAAACTTTGAATTCCCATAGCAATTGATGCTTCTAACGCTGATTGGTGAACGATCGAGCATTTTCATTGGCGAGCAGTCCGGATCCCGTGCTCAACGACCATTGGGCAATCCAGATCCGAGCACTTGATTGGTCAATTCAGCCTTGTGCGAGGATAGAGGAAAGCTATAAATTGAGAAGACATTTGCCCAATTGAGGCATCCAGTTTTAGAGTTTTCATCTCTGTTTCCCTCATTCCGGCCGATAGCTTATCCGAACCCCTGTAATCCTTCTTGTAGTTTACCTTTGAGAGCCATTGTGAGTGATTTGTACTTCCAAGTTTGGATTCAAGATCAGAATTTGAGGGCTTCGAGAAGCTCGATCAGAAGTCCGAGGGCTCTCTAAGAAGCCGTGCTTCTGTAATTGTAACGTTGGATTTTAAAAGGTTCTTTGTAATTTGTGTCTTCTCCATTGGAGTCATGTCGAGGGTTACGAATGTTCACCTTAGTGCATTAGACTTCTTTAGATTCACTCATCCGCATCCAACTTCCCTTAATTCATTATCCTGCAATTAGCGTTGGTAACCTAATTCAAGCAAAGATTTACTGATGATGTTCATGTTCAACTAAAGAATAGGCTGACTAATGACGGATCTGTGACCATTTAAGTGGATGATCACGACCCATAAGTCTAAACCTATTCCTTAATTCGATTTATTTCTCTTACATCTATCCGGTAGCCGATGAAGATTGAATCTGCCTGTTGAACTCTGATTCTCCATTAAAATTCAGAGGCTAAAGTACATGAAGCTATTATTTCGCATTTGTCTTATTTTAAACACCTCCCAACTCGGATCCGGATCATGTAGTTAGTTCTTTTCTTTATTTGCTTATAGTTAAATGTGACACAATCCAACACTCTCTTTTATCTATTCTTTATTTTAGATAATTATAGAGCGGATCCGTAGCAGATCTGGAGGTTTATCTCTACATTTAGACAAACTTCTCGTGGACGATCTTGAAATACTTACTTTTAAAACTTGCTACAATTGGCCTGATCTTGCGGGCCGATGTTAGCCCCAATGTGCCGATATCCCTTTCATAAGTTAACATCCATATAACCTAGCATTCTTTAATTCTTTAATTTTTGATTCATAATGCACACAATTATGGCACACTTGGAGCGACAACAAGTTTTTACGTTCTGTCGGGAAGTTTGTTCTAAAATAGATAGACCTATGTTTATTTTCATTTATTTTTAATTTTGCTTTAAACTCACTTTGCATTCCAAGTGCTTGATTAAATGTCTCTGACGATTTTGTATAGAAAACCTGCTTTTCTGATGAAATTTTATTTTTTTTTAATTATTTTTACGAGTTTTATTCTTTGCCTTCTAGTTATTTGAATAAATGCCGCCACTCTTTTGTCTTTTTGTCAAATTTGGGCGTGCTTTGAGTTTTTCTTTTATTTTTATCAATACTTGAATAAGGTACTGCTGCAGTTTTTGAATGTTTGCAGATCTGGTGCAGCCGTCCAACAAGGAGCATCTGGACCAAAGCTGGAACAGATCTGATTGAGTATGCATCCCTTTCTCCTTGGCATTCATTTTCTATTTTTAAATTCTTGAGAACCATGATTCATTTGTGTTTATTGTTTGTTCCGATTATAATTTCTATCTTTTAGGCATCTTTGATTTTTTACAAAACCAAATACAAAAAAAAAGAAAATGAAAAACCAAATAGAAAATCCCTTAGTTGTTTCTCTTTATTTTCAGCGGTAGTAAATAAGGGCCCTTTTTGAGCCTGGGCTGATACAAAAAAAGTAAAAAAAAAAAAAAAAAAAAAAGAAAATTATAAAAATAAAAAATATATATATATCTTTCAGATAATGTTTTCTCCATTTGCATCCACTTTTCCCATCTGGACCTGCTGAGATCATTTTTTTTTTTTTAAGGAATCATGTAGGATAATGAGTAGTGAATCATAGGCTATTTTGAATATTCAATGGACCCACTTATTTTATTTTCCTTCGAGATTTCTTCATCATAAATGGGTCTCAGCTGTGTATGAACTCTGTTTTTAATAAGTGCTCCCATGCTTCATCAACAAAGGGGTCAATCTTATGAATCTTATGAATCTTATGAATCATTTGGCATTAGATTTTCGTTTTAGAAATTTTAGTTTCAAATTCTGTTTTTAGATCGCTGATTTTTTTTTTCTTTCTTAGGTTAATGTGTCCTAGTTTTACTAATTTTCGTCATTTTTCTGTGAGTATAGTTAGTTTCTAACTTTGTTTTCCTATTTTGCATTCACAAATTCTGTTTTTGTATCAACACTTTTCTATTTTTTTTTTAAAACTTTGTATGCAATCCCTTACCTTGTTTTTACTATTTCTCTATTATTAGCATTAGTTTCCTTCCATTTGCATAGCAATCCTGCTATTTTTTAGATTTTATTTTTTTTAGCAGTTCTAGCGTTGTTTTATTGATTTTTCTTGCATTTGTATATCATGTTTTCCATTTCCTTGCTCATATATTCAATTTTACATTTTTATTTTCTGCTGCATATAGTTTAGATTTTTTCTGTTCTTAGTTTTTCTTTCTTCTTTTATCCTACTGACCCTCTCTTAACCCCCCTCCCCCTCCCAATTTGGACCCCTTTAGTCCCCTACCACTCCATCCCCTCCTAGATATGCCACCCTCTGCCGAGGCCATGTTAAGGAGAATGAGGAAGCTGGAGCCCTATCTGCATTGCACTTGTTCACAACTGATCTTTCTTGATTCACTGTGTTGTTGAGCCCATTGAAGAACATGCTGCTGCAGCTGAACCAGAGCCTGCTCTTTCTGCTGGAATTGAACGAGAACCATTTACAGAAGCTGCAGTAGAAGAGGAGCTTCAAACTTCCGCTGAGCCTCAGCCAGCCCCTACCCTTCCTCACAGTCCTGAGGCTGTCAGCTCTTCTGCTACACCTCTGACTGCTGTTGTCGCTCCAAGTGTGCCAAAAATGTGTGCAAAAAATTAAAGAATTAAAGAATGCTAAATTATATGGATGTTAACTTATGAAAGGGATATCAGCACATTGGGGCTAACACTGGCCTGCAAGATCAGGGCCAATTGTAGCAAGTTTTAAAAGTAAGTATTTCAAGATCGTCCACAGAGAAGTTTGTCTAAAATGAGAGATAAACCTCCAGATCTGTGCTACCAGATCTGGCTCTATAATTATCTAAAATAAAGAATAGATAAAAGAGAGTGTTGGGTTTTGTCACGTTTAACTAAAAGCAAATAAAGAAAAGAACTAACTACGTGATCCAGATCCGAGTTGTGGAGGTGTTTAAAATAAGACAAATGCGAAATAATAGCTTCATGTATTTTAGCCTTTGAATTTTAATGGAGAATCAGTAGTTCAGCGAGCAGATTCAATCTTCATCCGGCTACCACGGATGTAAGAGAAATAAATCGAATTAAGGAATAGGTTTAGACTTATGGTCGTGATTTGTCACGATCATCGACTAGTGGCCTATTCTTTATTTCGAACATGAACATCATCAGAATCTTTTGAATTAGGTTACCAACGCTAATTCGCACGGGATGATGAATTAAGGGAAGTTGGATGCGGATGAGTGAATCTAAAGAAGTCTAATGCACTAAGGTGAACATTCGAACCCTCGACATGACTCCAATGGAGAAGACACAAATTCTGACAACCTTTTAAAATCCAAGCGTTACAATTCTGAGCACGGCTTCTTAGAGAGCCCTCGGACTTCTGATCTGAGCTTCTCGAAGAGCCCTCAGTTCTGATCTTGAATCCAAACTTGGAAGTACAAATCACCGCAATGGCTCTCAAAGGTAAAATACAAGAAGGGATTACAGGAATCGATGAGCTTTCGGCCGAATGGGGAAGCAGAGATGAAAACTCTAAAATGGATACCCAAATTGGGCAAATGGTCTTCTATTTATAGTTTTCCCTAAGCCATTTCAGATGTGTATCAACCAATCGAATTGGATAGATCTGATCAACCAATAGGAGTCGAGCACCGGGATCCGATCTGTTACGCCAATCGAAATGCTTGATCCGTTCACCAATCAGAAGCAGAGGCATCAATTACATTATGTAATTCAAAAATCTGTTTGAGCTTCTAGAAGTTCCCGCCAAGTAATTTCATCTTTGGGTGTTCACATGGGGTGGAATATGCCTTTGGTTCGTGCTCGTAATCTTTCGGAATGTCCTTGGGTTTTAAAACGCATTGGGGGCGCGTGCAAAGTTTCTGAAATACCCTTGGACGGTTGCAAATCCACAGAATGCCATTTCGCATAGTTTAAGGGTTTTTTCGCAAAGTAGTTTGGCTCCAGAAGCTCTTTTCGCAAAGCATTTTGGCTTTAGGAGATCTTTTCGCAAAGCATTTTGGCTTCAGGAGATCTTTTCGCAAAGGACTTCTCTTCTTTTCGCAGTGTTTTCTTCTTTTCAAAGGTCATTCTTCTATTCGAGGAGTGTTTTCTTCTTTTTAGCAAAGTTCAAGGTTCTTTTCTGAATAGTAGAAGTTCTTCTTAATTGACTTTTAGCTTCCATTCTTCTTTGAATGGATCCTTCTTCTTCTTGAGTCTTTTCTTGCTCTTTTAGGACCTTTTTAGCCATTCTTGAGGCTATTTCTTCACTCCCTCTTTGAGTTTGACATGCGTTGTCGACTTTTGATCATTTAGGATGGTTTTTGGATTTGGACCCGTCTTTTGGTTAATGCAATATGAACACTAAAGCACTTATTTAGTCCTCTCAAGGGTCTTTCAAGGCTCGTGTTTAGGGGTAAAAATGGTATTTTCACTACTTATCACACCCCAAACCTAAGCTTTGCTAGTCACGAGCAAAGAAACATAAAAACAAAGTAAAGAGCCACTTTGTAGGAAGCACAGTGCATTTAGCATATGCAACAAGCCTTTTAAACCCCTAGGTGATCCCTAGAGGAGGAGTGAAGTTCTCGAGGGTTTTCAGTGAAGGTACCCACAAACTTCTCCATGAAACAGCTTAACATCGCAATATTATCAAATGAGCAATCAAGGAGCAGGTTAGTTACTCTTGAATCAATGATGAAACAGAAAATTTGATTATTGTTTGCACAGAATTTAAACATTTATAAACCTCATGAATGTTTCAATATTTCCAACTGTGAACAAATATAGAAAATCATACAAATGTGCCAAAGAAGAAGCTCATCCTATGGATAAAAATTAGGTTATAAGTCATACTTAAGGTGCTCAAGTTCCAACCCAAATACTCACCAGGTATACTCTCATCGTTGTTTTTGTTGAGGGGTTCATTTTCACTCAAGCTCAAGAGCGCTTACATCTCCCAAATGGATCTAAGCATGAGCATAGGCATGATTCTTAGGCAATGGCATCATTGACATCTCCTCACCATAGATTGGGTCACTTCTCATCTCCACATGACAGCTCACCAACTTTGGATCACAAGGGCTTTTAATCTAGGTTTGTTTGTATGGCTTATGGAGTGAAGTTTCAAGGAAAGGCAATTTGAACAGAGGTTTGAATTTGAGAACTCAGAAGTGCAGGAGATGGTTCATGACTCCACCTTTTGAGTTTAGCTTCTTTTCTTCTTCTTTTCGAGATTCTCACATTCACAAAGTGATCAGCTTCTTTCTTTGATCTTGCATTTTTCAACATAAGGTCCCTTTTTTGCCTTTTTGCTTGCAACTTTTTCACATTGTTTGTCTCTTCTTTCTCACCATATTGCCTGCTTTTGAGGTATTTTCTTCATTTTCTTGATGTTGCCCTTAAATGGTCCATCTTCGCTTCTTTCTCCTTTACCTCCCGAATTCTCGTGAGTGAGGGAAGGCTGAATTGGTTCCATAGGTTCAAAAAGTACTTTTGAGTATTTTTGATGAAGAATTGTAGGATTTACAACTCAAATGGGGTACAAACAAAAGTGATTTTTCTTGGTTGGTTCTGTTAGGTTCAAGTCCCAAAGAAGGCCTTGATCTTTTCCTCGCTTTCATGAGTGTCATTACTTGTTTTAATTTGGAGTTTCCTAACTTCTAGTGGATCTAATGCCTCACCAATCCTTTGAATCGTAAAAAATTGCCTCTCACTCTTCAACAGAGATGGAAAATATATGGGCTCAATTCTCACCGGTTATGGTTTTTCCTTGAGCTTTTAAGTATATCTTTACCTTTTCTCTTCCTTTTGACTTACTACGTGTGATACCAAAGATGTTTTTATGGTGTAATCATCATGGAAATGTAGAATATCGCAAGGTTTAGAATGTCTAAATTTGGCAAAGGAATTTTAAATTTTCTAGTTGTCATGATTCTTAAGTAAATTAATACATTTCCTAATTACTTAGGTGATTCTGCGCCTTATGTTAACTATTCCTAGGCAGACTTGTCCACACCCCCCAAACCTATGAGGAGCAAAGTGTCCTCACCTTGGTTCAAAGGTGGTGGACAATTATTAGGGGAAGACAGAGAAACAACAATAATCTGGAGAATTCGAAGCAAATTGCATCGAAATTTGGATAGAAAATAAAAGGAAAAAGGAAAGGGAGTAGGGGAGGGGTTGTAAGCTAAATAGGGAGAACAAAAAGCAGAATTAGGGCAAGTCTTATAAAGTAAAAAATTGCAATAGAATAAAAAGGGAAAATAAGAAAATAAGAAAGAGACAATGATGAATTGGGCTTAGGTAAGGAAAGAAGGCCTTGATTCTCCTACTTCCCTCATTCTTCTTAACATGGCGACTTGTGGTCTAATGCTTTCTTGCCAAAGTTGTGAGAGTACCTCAAAGGGCTCTTCCCTATCAATGTCAAACTTGGCTCAATTAAGAGGTTATGAGTCTTCCAAAGGGGAGGCCAGAATCTTTACCTTTTTACCTTGCACTACATACCATTGCTTTCGATCGATGGGGGCATTGAAGAATTTCCCTCAGAGAAGTGAAAGAGGGCTTCTAAGATGTCTAAATTTGGTGTGCAAGAATAAAAACTCTCTCGAGTATGGAATTCTTAGATATTAATACATCTAATTCTCACTATTGATTGCCCGTAACCCACCATGCCCTGTGTCAAATGGGCCACACCCCAAACCTGAGAGCAACAACTCAGGTTCAAAGGGTCCATCAGATTGAATTGAAAAGGTATCCCTAGGGCATGTCCAATGTCGTGCACCTGATTAAGTCCAGTTTTTGTCTATAAAATAACTAGGGTTGAAAGGGCATGTTCCTCTGTGACTGGGTGAGGCTACGATACCACGCTTTGTCATCCTTGGGTAAATTTTCTCGGGTAATGGAGTGAGGATGGTGTGAGGAAGCCTTTGAGATATCTTAAAGATAGTGGTGGTTTGGAGGAGAAAGTTTCATCCACCAATGATAGTATGAGCTATCATCAATGAATGGGTTAGGCAAAACCAAAGGAATGGGTAATGGGGACTTGGACTGTGGAGGAAGGGTAGGGGTGGGCTCCTCATGGCGATTTTTTTTCTTTTTCAACCCTATCCGCTTTGTCCATTGAAAGTTTTCTCGCTCATTGGCTTTGCCTTTGGCTTTTGGGGTGTTTTTGTCTTCGGTCAAGATTTAGGGAACATGGCAAGAAGAGATTTCTCGGTTTTTCCATATTTAAATGGCCTCAAATGTAGCTTAAGTACCAAAAATCATGGAAAGAATAAGAGTAGGTGGCATATCTAGGATCCGAGGGTTTCTCTGTGAGTTTTGCTAAAAGATCAGAGATCTACACCTTTGATGGTTAAGAGAAAAGGCAGAGGATTAGAATAGATGGTGGAGTCTTTACCTTGCGTAAATGTTTGTAAAGACTCCTCCAAAATGTAAATCATCAATGATGTCAACATGGAAACATTATACAAATTGAGGTTGATAACAAAGATTATACACATTCAATTTAACTTTCATATTTCCAAAGACACCTCCATGATGCAGGACACGCATTGAATGCATGCATTAGTATGGCAGAATGGTCTTCCCATAATGCAGGGATGGCGGTGGTACTTTTGGTTGGTTCCATGTCCAACACCAAAAAGTCGTGAGGTAGAAAACTTGTCTACTCCTACAAAACATCTTCAATCAACCCATAGGTTTCCTTTCGGATCATAACCACTTGAGTGGGTTTCAATTCTCCCAAACCTAGCTTCTCATAAGCAGGGGTTGACACTAGCACCAGATCTAGCAGGCTTTCTCAATGGTGTGCTCCCCAATGATGCAGGATTGTGGGATTCAGGGTCTTGCATCTTAGGTGGTGTTGCAATTGATAGCACTTGGTTGATTTTCTCACAAAGACAAGGCCTTCTTGGATAAATGTATCCTAGATTGCCTTTTGTGGGTACACCTCTTTGAAAATTTTGCATAAGCGGGGACTTTTTGATTGCATCAAGCGTAGATTAATTTTAACTTGCTTGAATGTCTCCATCATTTCCTCAATTTTGTGTTTCCTTTGTCAAAAAGAAACCGGCTTCATTGCATGGGGAAATGGGAGGTGAGGAACAAATTTCTCCTCCTCATCTTTTCAACAATTTTGTTATTTTTCTTTTTCATTTTTTGAATTTTCGATGTAAATCATGACCATATTGCTATCCACTATTTTTTTTACTTGTTTTGATCGCGGGCTCAACAAGAGCCCTTATTTACTCACTGAAAATAATGAGAAACAACTAAGAGATTTTCTATTTGTGTTTTCATTCTTTTATTTTGTATTTGGTTTTGTAAAAAAATCAAAGATGCCTAAAAGACTGAAATTATAATCAAAACAAACATTAAACACAATGAACTCTGGTTCTCAAGAATTTAAAATAGAAAATGAATGCAGAAGAAGGATGCAAACTCAAGCAAATCTGCTCCAGCTTTGGTCCAGATGTTCTTTGTTGGACGGCTGCCCGGATCTCGCAAACATCCAAAACCGCAGCAGAAGACTTTATTCAAGTATTGACAAAAATAAAAGAAAAACTCAAAGCACGCCCAAATTTGACAAAAGACAAAAGAGTGGCAGCAGATTTATTCAAATAACTAGAAGGCAAAGAATAAAACTCGTAAAAAAAAAAAAATTTCACGAAAGAAATGTGTTTTCTATACAAAATCGTCAGAGACATTTAATCAAGCACTTGAATGCAAAGTGTGTTTAAAGAAAAATTAAAATAAAATCAAATCTACAAAATAAAAAACTTAGGTCTACCTATTTTAGAACAAACTTCCTAAGAAGGGCGCCAAAACTTGTTGTCTCCAAGTGTGCCAAAATGTGTGCAAAAATTAAAGAATTAAAGAATGCTAAATTATATGGATGTTAACTTATGAAAGGGATATCAAGACATTGGCTAACACCGGCCCGCAAGATCGGGCCAATTGTAGCAAGTTTTAAAAGTAAGTATTTCAAGATCGCCCACGAGAAGTTTGTCTAAAATGAGAGATAAACCTCCGGATCCGTGCTACCAGATCGCTCTATAATTATCTAAAATAAAGAATAGATAAAAGAGAGTGTTGGGTTTTGTCACATTTAACTAAAAGCAAATAAAGAAAAGAACTAACTACATGATCCAGATCCGAGTTGTGGAGGTGTTTAAAATAAGACAAATGCAAATAATAGCTTCATGTATTTTAGCCTTTGAATTTTAATGGAGAATCAGAGTTCCAACAGAGCATATTCAATCTTCATCTGCTACCAAGACAAATGTAAGAGAAATAAATCCAAATTAAGGAATAGGTTTAGGCTTATGGTCGTGATTTGTCACAGATCATCGCCTAGTCGTGGCCTATTCTTTATTTCGTAACATGAACATCATCGTAAATCCGCTTGAATTAGGTTACCAACGCTAATTCGCAGGATGATGAATTAAGGGAAGTTGGATGCGGATGAGTGAATCTAAAGAAGTCTAATGCACTAAGGTGAACATTGGAACCCTCGACATGACTCCAATGGAGAAGACACAAATTACAACAACCTTTAAAATCCAACGTTACAATTACAGAAAGCACGGCTTCTTAGAGAGCCCTCGACTTCATACCGAGCTTCTCGAGAGCCCTCGATTTACTGATCTTGAATCCGAACTTGAAGTACAAATCACCGCAATGGCTCTCAAAGGTAAAATACAAGAAGGGATTACAGGGAATCGGATGAGCTTTCCGACGGAATGGGGAAACAGAGATGAAAACTCTAAAATCTGGATACCCAAATTGGGCAAATGGTTCATCTATTTAGGATGTGTATCAACCAATCAAAATTGGATAGATCTCGGATCAACCAATAGAGTCGAGCACGGGATCCAGATCATTACGCCAATCGAAAATGCTTGATCCGGTTCACCAATCGAAGCAGAGCATCAATTACATTTATGTAATTCAAAAGTCAGTTTGAGCTTCTAGAAGTTCCCGTCAAGTAATGTCATCTTAGGGTTTTCACGTGGGGCGGTATATGCCTTTGGTTTGTGCTTGAAATCTTCTGGAATGTCCTTGGGTTTTAAAGCATTGGGGCGTGCAAAGTTTCTGAAATACCCTTCGGACGGCAAATCCCGAATGCCATTTCGCATAGTTTAAGGGTTTTTCAAGAAAGTAGTTTGGCCCGAAGCTCTCTTCATAAAAGCATTTTGGCTGCAGGAGTTCTTTTCTCAATGCATTTTGGCTTCAGTAGAACTTTTCGCAAAGGACTTCTCTTCTTTTCGCAGAGTGTTTTCTTCTTTTCGCAAAGGTCATTCTTCTATTCGAGGAGTGTTTTCTTCTTTTCGCAAAGTTCAAGGTTCTTTGCGAATAGTAGAAGTTCTTTGCGAATTGACTTTTAGCTTCCATTCTTCTTTGCGAATGGATCCTTCTTCTTCTTCAGGTCTTTTCTTGCTCTTTTAGGACCTTTTTAGCCATTGCTGAGGCTATTTCTTCACTCCCTCTTTGAGTTTGACATGCGTTGTCAGCTTTTTGATCATTTTAGGATGGTTTTCGGATTTGGACCTGTCTTTTTGGTTAGCTGCAATATGAACACTAAAGCACTTATTTAGTCCTCTCAAGGGTCTTTCAAGGCTCGTGTTTAGGGGTAAAAAATGGTATTTTTCACTACTTATCAACTGCCATTGAAGGCCTGGTCCCTTACACCCCCACCCCCTCCCCTATCCCAGATAGCCCTCCATCTATCATTGCCATTCCAGATACCCCTTCCACACCCACCACCCCTATTATTCAAACCCCACCCATCTCACCCAACCTTGCCTTACTCCTGGCAGACTTGCCCATTCCCAGCCCAGAGGAGGTAGCCACCCCCATACTAGCCCCATCCCTTTCCCCCCTCTTTTCCTTTTATTTTCTGTAAAATTTCTGGTTCATGCAATTTGCTTTCTGCAATTCTCCATGCTATTATTTTTTCTCCTGTCTTCCCCTAATAATTGTCCACCACCTTTGAACCAGTGAGACCTTTGCTCCTCATAGGTTTGGGGTGTGGCAGACAAGTCTGCCCTAGGGAATAGTTAACATAAAGGCGTGAGAATCACCTAAGTAATTAGGAAATGTATTAATTTACTTAAGAATCATGACAACTAGAAAATTTAAAATTCCGTTGCCAAATTTAGACATTCTAAACCTTGCGATATTCTACATTTCCATGATGATTACACCATAAAAACATACTGGTATCAAAGACGTAGTAAGTCAAAAGGAAGAGAAAAGGTAAAGATATACTTAAAAGCTCAAGGAAAACCATAACGGTGAGAATTGAGCCCATATATTTTCCATCTTGAAGAGTGATCGAGGCAATTTTACGATTCAAAGGATTAATGAGGCATTAGATCCACTAGAAGTTAGGAAACTCCAAATTAAAACAAGTAACAAGACTCATGAACCGAGGAAAAGATCAAGGCCTTCTTTGGACTGACTTGAACCTAAAACCAACCAAGAAAAATCTGCTTGTACCCCATTTGAGTCAGAATCCTACAATTCTTCATCAAAATACTCAAAAGTATCGCACTGAACCTATGGAACAATTCACTTTCCCTCACTCGAGAATTCAGGAGGTAAAGGAGAAAGAATCAAGATGGACCATTTCGCAACATCAAGAAAATGAAGAGAAAATACCTCAAAAAGCAGTAATATGGTGACTGAGAAAAGAAGAGACAAACAATGTGAAAAGTTGCAAGCAAAAAGGCAAAAAGGGACCTTATGTTGAAAATGCAAGATCAAAGAAAGAACTGATCACGTGGAATGTGAGAATCTGAAAAGAAGAAGAAAGAAGCTAAACTCAAAAAGTGGAGTCATGAACCATCTCCCGCACTTCGAGTTCTCAAATTCAAACCTCTGTTCAAACCGCTTTCCTTGAAACTTCACTCCATAAGCCATACAAACAAACCTAGATTAAAAGCCCTTGTGATCCAAAGTTGAGTGAGTTGTCATGTGGAGATAAGAAGTGACCCAATCTATGGTGAGGAGATGTCAATGATGCCATTGCCTAAGAATCATGCCTATGCTCATGCTTACAGATCCATTTGGGAGATGTAACGCTCTTGAGGAGTGAAAATGAACCCCTCAACAAAAACAACGATGAGAGTATACCTGGTGAGTATTTGGGTTGGAACTTGAGCACCTTAAGTATGACTTATAACCTAATTTTTATCCATAGGATGAGCTTCGGCACATTTGTATGATTTTCTATGATGTTCACGATTGGAAATATTGAAACATTCATGAGGTTTATAAATGTTTAAATTCTGTGCAAACAATAATCAAATTTTCTGTTCATCATTGATTCAAGAGTAACTAAACTGCTCCTTGATTGCTCATTTGATAATATTGCACGATGTTAACGTTTCATGGAGAAGTTTGTGGGTACCTTCACTTGAAAAACCCTCGTGAGACTTCACCTCCTCTAGGGATCACCTAGGGGTTTAAAAGGCTTGTTGCATATGCTAAATGCACTGTGCTTCCTACAAAAGTGGCTCTTTATTTTGCTTTTATGTTTCTTTGCTCGTGGACTAGCAAAGCTTAGGTTTGGGGTGTGTTAAGTAGTGAAAATACCATTTTACCCTAAACATGAGCTTTGAAAGACCCTTGAGAAGACTAAATAAGTGCTTTAGTGTGCATTTTACTAACCAATTAGATGGTCCAAGTCCGAAAAAGCATCCTAAATGATCAAAAGTCGACAACTCATGTCAAGTGAAAGATGGATTGAAGAAACAACCTCAAAGAATGGCTAAAAGGGTCTAAAAGAGCGCATAAAGACCGAAAAAGAGAGAGAGCCATTCGCAAAGAAGAATGGGAGCCTAGAGTCCAATTCAAGAAGAACTTTTACTATTCGCAAAGAACCTTGAACTTTGCGAAAAGAAGAAAACACTCTAATAGAAGATTTACCTCTGAAAAGAAGAGAAGTCCTTTGCGAAAAGAACTGAAGCCAAAGTCCTTTGAAAAGAACTTCAAGCCAAAGTCCTTGCGAAAAAGAACTTCAAGCCAAGATGCTTTGAAAAAGAACTTCGAAGCCAAAATGCTTTGCGAAAAGAACTTCGAGCCAAACTACTTTTGAAAAGACCCTTAAACTCAAATGGCATCGGGATTTACCACTTTGAAGGGCATTTCAAGAACTCGCACGCACCCCAATGTAATTAAAAGCCGAGACATTCCTAAGATTCCAAGCACAAACTAAAGGCATAATCCGCCCCACATGAAAACCCGAAGATGAAATCACTTGGCGGGAACTTCTAGAAGCTCAAACAGCCTTTTGAACTCCCATATGTAATTGATGCTTCTAACGCTCGATTGGTCGAACCAGATCGAGCATTTTCATTGGCCGTATCAGATCCGGATCCCCGTGCTCAATGTACCATTGGGCAATCCAGATCCGAGCACTTCGATTGGTCAATTCAGCCTTGTGCAGGATAGAGGAAAGCTATAAATTGAGAAGACATTTGCCCAATTGAGGCATCCAGATTTTAGAGTTTTCATCTCTGTTTCCCTCATTCCGGCCGATAGCTTATCCGAACCCCTGTAATCCCTTCTTGTAGTTTACCTTTGAGAGCCATTGTGAGTGATTTGTACTTCCAAGTTCGGATTCAAGATCAGAACTGAGGGCTCTCGAGAAGCTCGATCAGAAGTCCGAGGGCTCTCTAAGAAGCCGTGCTCAGAATTGTAACGTTGGATTTTAAAAGGTTGTGAATTTGTGTCTTCTCCATTGGAGTCATGTCGAGGGTTCAATGTTCACCTTAGTGCATTAGACTTCTTTAGATTCACTCATCCGCATCCAACTTCCCTTAATTCATCATCCTGCAATTAGCGTTGGTAACCTAATTCAAGAGATTTACAAAGATGTTCATGTTCAACTAAAGAATAGGCTACAATGAGCGATGATCTGTGACCATTTAAGTGGATGAGATCATACCATAAGTCTAAACCTATTCCTTAATTCGATTTATTTCTCTTACATCTGTGGTAGCCGATGAAGATTGAATCGCCTGCTGAACTCTGATTCTCCATTAAAATTCAGAGGCTAAAGTACATGAAGCTATTATTTCTGCATTTGTCTTATTTTAAACACCTCCACAACTCGGATCTGGATCATGTAGTTAGTTCTTTTCTTTATTTGCTTATAGTTAAATGTGACACAATCCAACACTCTCTTTTATCTATTCTTTATTTTAGATAATTATAGAGCCAGATCTGGTAGCACAGATCTGGAGGTTTATCTCTCTGTTTAGACAAACTTCTCTGTGGACGATCTTGAAATACTTACTTTTAAAACTTGCTACAATTGGCCCTGATCTTGCAGGCCAGTGTTAGCCCCAATGTGCTGATATCCCTTTCATAAGTTAACATCCATATAACCTAGCATTCTTTAATTCTTTAATTTTTGATTCATAATGCACACAATTATGGCACACTTGGAGCGACAACACACATCACGTCCTCGCAAAGATCCATTGAGAAACAAACTGCTCTCATGGTTCCCGCACCATTCAGAAGGAAAGAGCAATCTCGCAAATATCAGAGCAATCCAGCGAGCATTTAATGCTCTATCGCGTGACTGCTTTAGCTGCAACTAAGACAACCCCGTGACAGCTAGAATTTCAAGCTAATCCAATCTCGTGAAGACCGTGCTACCACGCGACAGTCTTGGAAACCAGTACTACCTGGCGAGGCTCTAAACTCTAACTCTCCCTCACCTCTGCAGAGGACATTCTGGGAACTTTCAGCAATTAGGGCACGCATTCTAATGCTCAAAGTTCTATGCACGTGCCTCGAGGCATCCAAGGGATAATATTAGCCCATGTGGCATCATTAAAATTAGGATTTCCTAACCCTAATGCGTTGCCAAACTAACTGCCATATAAACCTAAGCCTGGTTTAGGTTTAGGGGACTCTCTCCTAAGAATAGAATTTAGTCTATCTTCTTCTTGCAGTAGCTGCATATCTCTAGTAAGTTTTAGGTAGTTTTCTTTTTACTTTTTCTTCTCTCCATAGTCCAGCATTTGCTGGCTATGCCTTTGTATGACTATTTGGAATAGATTAATGGAGTTTCATGATAGGGTGTTTTACTTTTATAGGATTTTTGTGAGTTGTTCTGTACAAGGCTGTTACCTTGAGATCCTCCATTGCTAGGACGTATTGCAAGCAATGGAGGATTGATTTTATGGTTTACTAAGATCCAAGTGACCTGTGTGTCTGGGCTAACCTGCTCCCATACAGGCCTAGCCCCACCACAGGACCCACTAGATCTGAAGTCCCCATGGGAGTAATGAGCTTTTGTAGCCTTGTGAACATGGTGGTGGTAGCAATGTTTCTTGTTCTATCTTGAGCTTTGTGAGGAGGATAACCGCTAGGATAGTCTGTGACCATTTAAGTGGACAGGTTATAGCCTTAGGGTGAAGCCAACCCACAGACTCAAGACGGATTTTTCTTCTCTGCACTTGTGCTTGTAGCCCTGTGAGAGATTCTGCTAAGACAAACTCCCCTGTATGTGTATAGACCCGCCATCAGATGGCAGATCTAGTTTGGTTATAGAGATTATAGGCTTGCGACTGGATCACTGCAGTCTCTCTAAAGCAGTGGACAGCTGGATCTAAGGCTGCACTCAAACACTTGCTGGTTCTATGTGACTGGGATAACATGCTCCCGTACAGGCCTAGCCCCACACATAGCAATTTAGAGGTTGAGGTTCCCTATGGATTCTTGTACTTATAGCCTGGATGAAGTAGTGCTTACAATGATAAACTTGTTATGACCCATCTCCGGACTGTGGTTCCCCAATTGGATAATCTATGACCATTTAAGTAGGCAGGTTATAGCCATAAAGGGATTGGATCATGGCACAGAGATGAGTTGGATTCTTTCTCCTCAGTAGTGATAATATAGCCACTGGACAGGACTTCTATAGCAGCAGATCTGAATTTGAGTCATGAAGCCCATCAGATCTGAACCTAATAACATACTTCTCACCCTTTTATATTTATTTTCTCACTCTATCTTCGTTCTTAAACCTTTCTATAGTTTAGACATTAGGATACCTTAGAATTTAGATTTTAGTGACCCTAAATCCCATTCCATTTAGGATTACGGATGTAGTCGATCCGAGGGCCTACTAAAGATGGCTCCTTGGAGCTTAAGATCAACTTCGTGGACAAACTCTTACTTATCAAAACTTGCTACACAGGCCTCAGATCTTGCAGGATTGTGCATATTTTAGGCTTGCTGCTCTGTCATTTTCAATCCACCTTTCATTCATTTTCATTCATCCCATTCTTATCACTGTCTTCAATAAAGTCAGTAGCAAGCACTCTAAATTAGCCTAACAAGTTTTTGGCGCCGTGGCCGGGGATATTGATCTTTTAGTAGACTCTAGATTTTTTATTCTTTATTCTTTGGTAGCTGTACATGTGAATAATTGATACTGCTGATTTACATTTGAAAATTTTCTTATAGATTTGGACCTTAGCAGAGAAGGAGAGTAGAATTGCACTGGGAGTCTAGCTACCTCTGTTTGCACTTCTCTAACCCTCAAAACTCAGTCTATTTCTCATTTGAAGATTCCATAGCATAGCAGTTGATTAGGATAGTTGCATTTTTTTTAAGTGCAATGTGCCTGCAAATAGTCTTCCCTACTGTTGGTGTGTGTACATGTTAGGAAGGAGATCCCTCAGTCCTACATTGGAGCCTGCTAACCCTGAGATAGAAAGGGGTAGAAGACCGAGAAGGCATAGACACACCACAATTGAGTCCCCTATTGAAATTGAGATAGCAGTTATGGGTGAAGAACAACCTAGAACATTAAAGGAATTGAATGCTCCGGATGATTACAATTCTCCATTTAGTATCCAATTCCCTGATGTTCAAGGAAACTACGAAATCAAAACTTCCATCATCCAAATGCTTCCCTCTTTCCATGGGCTTAGCAAGGAAGACCCTTACAAGCACATTGACCAGTTCTTGGCCCTGTGCACGACATTCTCCATTGCTGGTTTGGGACCAGAAGCCACTAGGTTAAGGCTCTTTCCTTTCTCCCTAAAGGACAGGGCCATGACCTAGTTATCTACTCTCCCAAACAACATCACCTCCTGAAAAGACCTCCATACAAGATTTTTTGTCTAAATTTTTCCCAGAGACCAAGACCAGCCAGTTGAGGAAAGGCATACTTTCTTTTGCCCAATCCCCAATTGAAGATTTTAACCAGTGTTGGGATAGATTTAAAGAGATGCTCAAACAATGTCCCCACCACAAGATCACTGACTGGCAGCTTGTCCAGAGCTTCTACAATGGGATTGATGAGAAGAGCAGAGACATGGTAGATGCCTCTTGTGGTGGAACGTACATGCATAAAACAACTGATGAGGCATGGGACTTGTTCGAGGTCATAAGTGAAAATGCTTTCCAGAAGATGTCCTCTTCTAGAACTGTTCAAGAACCATCTCCTAAGCTGGGGGTGCCTGAGACTTCTAAAGGAAAAATGTATGAAGTTAGGGAAAGTGATGATCTGAGAATACAGATGGCCAATCTTACTGAATGATTTGATAAACTTTTGACTGTGGTGCAGCCCAGAATGACTGCACAAGTGATGGAAGCATGCCTGATATGCCAATCTCCATAGCACACAGTAGAAGAATGTCCATCTGCGGGGCAATACCCTGAGTTTGTAATGGAACAGGCTGCTGCTGCTCAATCTTTTAGACAGCAACAATCTGGTGGCTACAATAAACAACCATATGGATACCAGCACCAAAATACAGGTTACCAATGGAGAGACCACCCAAATTTGAGGTGGAGGCAAGAAAATTATATGCAGCCATAGCAGATGTTGGCCTTACCTCAAAGGCCACAACAGCAGTTTAACCAGGGTTATGCTCAAAGGTCGAATTTCCAACAACAGCAACCCCAGCAACAAAATCAATTGATAGTTCTCCCACCTCAGCCCCGAAGTGCTTCTTTTGAGGATTAGGTTTTGGCTCAATTGCAAAGCCTTGGACCCTTAAATCAGGCTGTGACTTCTCACAGTCAAAGCATTAAGAAAATAGAAGAGCAGCTTGGCCAAATAGCCAATGCTCTGGCTAAAAGAGAGGAGGGCAGGTTGCCAAGCCAACCAATTGCCAACCCTAAGGGCCAGTATTCCATCGGAGAAGGCTCCTCCAATTTTTAGGGGGCCAATGCCATAACTGCCCTAAGGTCTGGTAGGATGGTAGACAACCAGGTGGGAAAGAAACAAGGAGAGGTCTATCCTAAGGAAATGTCATGTGAAAGTGATAAGGATTTTGTTAAGGCACAAAGTCAAGAACTGCCTGCTGCCCTTCAACAAGGGAAAAATAAAGAGGTTGTAGTTGAGCCTCAGCAAGAGATAAAAATAAAAAAAACAAAAAAACAAAAGTTCAGCCATGGGCTTGCAGCTGAGGAACCAGCAGTACCTCAACTATCATTTTCTCAAGCTTTGAGTGGCCCTGCCCCTTTTGATAAGGGTCAGGCACAGATCGAGGAAATGATGGAGACCTTTAAGTAGGTCAAGATAAATTTACCCCTGCTTGATGCAATCCGACAGGTCCCAGCCTATGCAAAGTTTCTGAAAAACCTCTGTACACAAAAAAGGAAGGCCAAAGGCCATTTGTCCAAGAAGGTCTTTGTGACTGATACAGTGAATTCTGTATTAACCATGACAATACCTAAGAAGTTGCAAGACCCAGGGATACCCACTATTCCCTGTATTATTGGTGACCATATGATTGGAAGGGCCCTTTTGGACCTTAGAGCCAATGTTAACCTACTGTCATACAGTGTATATCAGTAGTTAGGTTTGGGGGAGCTGAAGCCCACCCCCATTGTTCTATTGATGGCTGATAGGTCCAAGAGGAAACCCATGGGAGTGGTCGAGGATGTCCTAGTGGGGGTAGACAAGTTCTTCTATCCTGCAGACTTCCTTGTCTTGGACATGGGCTGCAACAAGAGTACATCTCCGATACCTGTTATTCTAGGCAGACCATTCTTGGCCACTGCCAATGCATGCATTCAAAGCAGGTCTGGAATCATGGAGGTCACTTTCGGACATATGAAAGTTGAGCTTAATGTGTATAATAGTGCAAAGCACCCTCAGCTGGACAATGAGGAATGCTTTGCAATGGATGTACTAGAAGAAATTGTTGAAGAAGAACTGCACACTCTGCTGGAGTGGAGCAATATTGCCACTGATTTAACTAAAGTTTGAAACTTGGTGGAGGAAGGAAGCCTAGCTTTAATGCCAGAAGACACACCCCTAGTGAAGTCTTCTGTGGGCTTAGTACAGCATTCTAATTGGAAACCTACATTGCTGCCCCTTCCTCCATCCAACAATACACCAATCCTGCCATCCATACAACAAGCCCCTGATCTAGAGCTCAAGAAGCTGCCAGAGACATTAAAATATGCTTTCCCCGATAAAGAAGAAAAACTTCCTGTGATTATCTCCTCTTCTCTTATCAGTGAGCAAGAGGAGGAGTTGCTAACTGTTTTGAGGAAGCACAAGAAAGCAATAAGCTGGACTATTATTGATCTAGGAGGAATTGATGCATCAATCTGTATGCATAGGATTCATCTAGAGGAGGGCTCAACACCCTCCAGGGAAATGTAGAGGAAACTTAATCCTCACATGCAATAGGTGGTTTTGAAAGAAATCGTTAAGTTGCTGGATGCTGGTGTAATTTACCCCATCTCTGATTCTGAATGGGTGGCACCAATCCAGGTGGTACCCAAGAAATCTGGCATAACAGTGATCAAAACTGACTCTGGAGAGTTGAGACCAGCCAAGGAGACCACTGACTGGAGAGTTTGCATCGATTATCAAAAACTCAACTCCAAGCCAAGAAAAGACCACTTCCCTCTCCCTTTCATTGATCAAATTTTAGACAAGTTGGTTGGGAAGGCTTTTTACTGTTTTCTTGATGTGTACTCAGGGTACAATCAAATCCCTGTGCACCCCCTTGATCAAGAGAAAACTACATTTACTTGTCCTTTTGGCACCTTTGCTTACAGAAGGATGCCTTTTAGACTGTGTAATGCCCCTGCCACCTTTCAGAGGTGTATGTATGCCATTTTTTCTGATATGATTGACAAATTCTTGGAAATTTTCATAGATGACTTTTCGGTCTATGGGGATAGCTTTGACCAATGTCTACAACACCTCCATCAAGTCCTACAAAGATGTGAAGAGACCAATTTAGTCTTAAGTTGGGAGAAGAGCCACTTCATGGTAACACAAGGAATTGTGTTGGGCCATGTAGTCTCTAAAGATGGAATTGAGGTAGACAAGGCCAAAGTTGACCTCATTAAAAATCATCCCCCCCAAGAACAGTCAAGCAAATCAGATCCTTCCTTGGCCATGCTGGATTCTACAAGAGGTTTATCAAAGACTTCAGCAAAATTGCTAAGCCATTGTGCCACCTGCTCTGCCAGGATGTGCCCTTTGACTTCTCTGCTGAATGTCTGAAGGCCTTTAAAACTTTGAAAATTTGCCTCACTTCTGCCCCTATACTCCAAACACCTGACTATACCCTACTCTTTGAGTTGATGTGTGATGCATCTGACTTGGCAATAGGTGCTGTCTTGGGCCAGAGAAAGGATAAGCTGCCTGTGGTCATTGCATATCTCAACAAATCACTTGCTAAAGCTCAACTGAACTACACAACCACTGAGAAAGAGCTTCTAGTAGTGGTTTTTGCTGTGGACAAGTTTAGACCTTACCTACTTGGGTCTAAAACTGTCATCTTCACTGACCACTCAGCATTAAAGTACCTACTATCCAAGAAGGATGCAAAGCCCAGATTGATTAGATGGATACTCCTGTTGTAGGAGTTTGACATCGAAATCAAAGACAAGAAGGTGTAGAAAATGTGGTGGCTGACCACTTGTCCAGAATTATGTTGGAGAAAGGTGTTGATGACCTCACTACAAATGATGTATTCCGGATGAGCAATTGTTTACCATCAAATCTTTAGCTCCTTGGTATGCACATATTGTCATTTATCTAGTTATCGGCAAGATCCCTTCCCATTGGACAAAAATAGATAGACTTATTTTTCTCACAGGTCAAATTCTTTTTCTGAGAGGAACCTTGCTTGTACAAGTATTGTGCAGACCAAATTATTCGAAAATGTGTTCCCGAAAGTGATATCCCCAGTATTCTGGCCATGTGCCATGAAAATGCCTGTGGGGGTCACTTTAGTGGGAGAAAAATACCTGACAAAGTGTTGCAGTGTTGTTTCTATTGGCCTTCTCTTTTCAGAGATGCTCATACACACTGCAAGGCCTATGAAAGATTTCAGAAATTAGGAGGGCTGTCTAAACAAAATTCAATGCCTTGACAGCCCATCCTTGTTGTAGAACTGTTTGATGTGTGGGGTATTGATTTTATGGGCCCCTTTCCTCCTTCAAATAGTTTTCATTTTATCTTAGTGGCAGTGGACTACGTTTCCAAATGGGTAGAAGCCATTGCCACAAGAACTAATGATAATCAGGTGGTCCTCAAGTTCATAATGCAAAATATCTTCTCCAGATTTGGTACCCCTAGAGCCATTATCAGTGATGGGGGGAGCCATTTCTGCAACATAAATTTTGAGAGCTTGCTCAAGAAATATTCTGTCACCCATAGAATTGCTACTCCCTACCACCCACAAACCAGTGGGCAAGTTAAAATTTCAAATAGGGAGATCAAGCATATCCTTGAGAAGACTGTGAGGACTGATAGGAAGGATTGGGTTGACAAGCTTAATGACGCACTGTGGGCTTATAGGACTGCCTATAAGACCCCCATCGGTATGTCCCCTTTCAGACTGATCTATGGCAAGGCCTGTCATCTCCCAGTCAAGTTAGAACACAAGGCCTATTAGGCCATCAAACATTTAAATTTAGATCTAACTTCTGCTAGTCATCACAGATTGTTGCAGCTGTCGGAATTGGGATAACTAAGGATGGATGCTTATGCCAATGCCAGGATCTACAAGGAAAGGTCCAAAGCTTTCTTTGACAAAGGGCTGTTGAGAAAGAGTTTCAATGTTGGTGATAAGGTTTGGTTGTTTAACTCCAAACTTAAATTTTTTCCAGGCAAATTGAAATCCAGATGGGTAGGTCCGTACACTGTCATTCATGTTTCCCCATCTGGTGCTGTGGATATCAAGGATCCTATGTCTGGGAGACTCTTGAAGGTGAATGGTCAGAGGCTTAAGCCTTGTTTTAAAAAACCTGCCGACATTTTGGACACCATTTACTGTCAAGGATTTCCTTCTTCAAACTGATTCCACAAGTGTGCCATTACTGTATCATATGTACTTAGTTTTTGGTTGATTTATCTTGCTTTCTTTAGTTTCTATTCTCTAGGATTTTCTAGTGGTCTTATCTGAATCTTGCCCTATCTGTTTTGAACTTTTGATGTAGTCTCCCAAAAAAGAAAAGGAAGTGGTTGAAGAGGTGGCGGTACCAACCACAAAGTTCTCTACTCCTTCTTAGTTCATGGAGTCAATTCCATTAGAGCCTAAAACAGCCTTTGATGTCCCATTCTTTGAAAAAGAACCTTTCTCTGCCCCTGCAATACAATTTCTGAGCAAAGAAGGGCCTGATGCCACTAATGAGAGAAATTCATGCACTAGCCTACCCAAGGCTAGTGCAGCTGTTTTACCAGCACATCCAGGTCAAGAAGGGCAACGATGGACAAGAGTGCTTGCTGGTGATGATTGACGATTTCGATTTGTTAGTGAGCCCTAAGATGATTGCTGAAGTATTGGGCATCCCAGCAGCATTCAATCCTAGCTGTGGATATGGCCCCCCTCTGCGTGCATCAATTGACACAATTGCAAGGGCCCTCACTAGAGGAATAAAAGCCACAGGGGACTCAATCAGAAGGAGGGAACTATAACCCGAGCTGCTGTTCATTGATCAAGTCCTGCGAAAGAACATCTATTGCTCAGGACATCAGCAAGAGAGGAGAACCCCCATTGTGGATGCTGTCTACTCCTACCACATGGGCCATGGCTTCCATGCTGCCTGGCTGATTTTTGAGGCTATGAAGGATGTGATGGAGAAGTTAGGATCCAACAAGAAGCCTCACACCCTATCCTATGCAAGAATCATCACCTTGCTGCTGATCAAGGGGGGCTACAAGATAGGAAGAACCGAGCAAACCACCACCCTTACCCCTACTACCTTTGCCAAGAGGCAATGGGGTATCAGCAGAAGCTTGATGGGGGGTCAGAAAAAGAAGAAAGCTGAGGCTCAGCCTTAAGCAAGCAAAGCGGTGAATCAGAGTCTATCCTGCTAAAAAGGCCTTCAGAGCTCATCACTTCCATTCTTGTAGCAACACCCACACCCCCTCCACCTTTTATTCCTACATCCTCTACTCCTCCTGCCTCCATCTCTCACCCCCCTCTGATTCCATTCTCCATGCCCACTCCCCCATCACTTGTGCTTGGTCCATGGGAGGACTCCCCTTCCCCTACCTTACCACAGTATATTGCCACAATCCCCCCCTCCATTCCAACTAAGCCTGCCAGCCCCCCACTCATCTCCTACAAGAAACGAAAACCTACTCAGACCATCCCAACCATCTCCCAGACACCACCCTCAATACCTTCCATCCCCATTGACCCACCCCACCTTGAAGAAACCACCACCCCAGCCATATTTACTATATCTCCTCTCCCTGACATTGACTTAACCCTAAACACATCCATAGGCTTCCAAGCCTTCATCTCTACATTCCTTGAAACCATGCCTACCTACTACACCCCTCTGCCAGACTCCCCAACTACCTCACAGCACCTTTCCCCAGAACCCCACTCTTCCCCTCCCTCCACTTTCCATCATGCTCCTTCCTCCCCTTTCCAACCAGTACCCTCTTCTTCCCAAACCCCACCTCCTAACTTTGACACACTAACCCTCATCCTACCCCTGATCCAAGACATCCAAGCCCAGTTATCCACCAATAACCATAAACAGGACCAGATGCAGGCTGAACTCACCTCCATCCAATCCACCCTCCACACCTTAACCACTCCACCCATCCCTACCACATCCACTTCAACCCCCCTGGTCACATTAGGACAATACCATCCAAGCAGACTTCCCTCTGAATCATTACCCCTCCCACCATCACCATTACCTCTTTCCCACCCTTTTCCTTTACCCTTTTCACCATTCCAATTTTCCATCCCCATCACCCCAACTCCTATTGAGCCTACACCTTCACTTTTCCCCTATACCCTCCATTCCCCTCTTATCTTACCCTCCCACCTTCTCTGCCAAATCTACCCAAATAGACCCAAACGACCCCATTCCCCCACTACTTGACTTCCCTACTATCATTCCCCCTCCCCCCCCCCCCCCAGCCTAAGCACACTTCACCCCTTCCACCTCCTATCTGCCAATTACACCCAAACATCATTTCTACTGCCCTCCTTACCTCACCATCCTACATCACAGTGGGATAATGCCTACCTAAGGAAGGATGTCCTGAGAGGTATGGCCAAGCTACGCCAATCAATTGAGACCCCCCTGCTGGAGAAGATTGATGAGATGACGGAGGCCCACAGCGAGCAACTATTGGGCATCTCCTTGGAGTGGAAAAATATTGTGGAGGAATATCGGAAGACGAAAGCTTCAGCTACTTATTATCAGATTAATTGGGAGTATGAGAAATCCAATCTCAATCTTTAAAAAATGACTTAACAATGCCCAGGAAATCCAAAAAATCCAAAAGGAGATCCATGAGGCTGACACCCTAAAATTTAAAGTTCAGATAGCCTCATTGGAAAAGGCATTGGCCGCTGCCAGAAATGAACCTTACCACCCAACCCCACTCTCTGTTCAAGTGCTCTGAGGAGGCACCACCTAAGCCCCAAAAAGATAAAGGAAAAGCTCCTGCTTCACCTCCAACGGCGCAACCAACAACTACTGAGCAGCCTCCACCTCCCAAGGCCTCTGCTGCACCTCCCTAAGAACAAACTTATCCGTAGCGGAGGAAAGTCATAGCCAAGCGGTCTGCTCCCAAAGCTGTCCCCTTAAAAATTGGCAAATAGCCTACTGCCCAGTCAGAAGAGGCACAGTCCCCTGCCAAACCTGAGTCCATTGGAAAAGGAAAGGCACCAGTGGTCCCTACTAAGGAACCCAAAGCTAAAGGAAAAGAGAAAGCCCTAGTGGTCTCCTCTGCAGAAGCTAAAGCTAAAGGCAAAGGCAAAGGAAAATCCCCTGCCATCCCCCCTGCTAAGCGTAAAGGCAAAGCCCCTCAAGAACCCAAGGAACCAAAGGCTCCCAAACCACCAAAAATGAGAGTGAGGGCTCCTAAAGCTCCATCTGCAGCAAAAACACCAGTGAAAAAGAAAAAAGAGTGGGAGGAAAAGAAGAAACAAGACAGAGCTGCCCTAAAGGTACAAGCTAAAAAGATGGGCTGGGATTTCCTTACAGATTCTGATTCAGATTAGGTCCTAGCTTCTAGATTGTATCTTAGGTTTTTCTTTTTGAAATGCCACTTGTAACTATTTTTCTTCCACTTCAATAGAATTTCTAATTTTGTCTATTTCTCTGTTTTGTCTATTTATTTCTGATTGTTTGGTATTTTTGCTTTTATTCTTTTTGCCATTCTTGGGAGACCAGTTTTTGGGAGAATCTTTTTCTTGGAAAAAGTACTCCATGTAGCGGATAGATGTCGTTGGTGGCTGAATCTAATTTGTGCAATACCTGCATCAGGAAATTCAATGCCTTCCTCTTCACATTGATGTGCCATGTTAAGTGTACCTCGCGAAGATCCCCAGCTCAGCTGCGTGAGAACGATCCTTTCCTCATCACTTATTGCTCTTCGCGACGATCCCCGCGCACTATATTTACCTCTTTAAATACCATGCCTCTCTTTGGATAGTCATTTAATGCTACTTCTCCTTTCCAAAGAGCCAGTTGTGTATTTTCTTCTTTCCCCACACAACCCTCATTTATTGCCAAGTGTGAAATTGGGCACAATTTCACTTTCGCCGATTCATGTTCCCTCGTCCTTCTCTTTTAAACCGGCCCTCAGTCCCTTTTCATCTCATCCCTCCTCTTCTAACCCTAGAAGTTCATACCTCCACACACAAATGACGGATGATAGCCCCTTTGGCTTCCCAATCAAATTTTATCCCATCTGGGACGATCCCCCACCGCATAAGGAGCCGGACCCCTTGCAATTTCTCTGGGATGAGTATGACGAGGTCATGCGGATCCTGGCCAAGGAAGAAAAGAAAAAGAAAAAAAAGAGAGAAATTAAAGGAGAAGAAATAGAAAAAAAGGGAGAAGCGGGAAAAGAAGAAAAAGAAAAATATGGCACCACCTACATCTCCCCCTCCATCTTCCTCCAACCCTCCCCCGGCTACACCTTAACCCCCCCCATTTTCTCTTTTCTTTTTTCTCTCTTTTTGTCATATTTTCTTTTTTTTTAATGAAAGTTTTCTTTTAGTTCCATACTGTTCAGTTTTGCATTTTTATTTCTCTCTCTTCTTCTATATGTGTTTCTGCATGTTTCCTTGGACTACCATTTATTCTCCCCTCTGAACCAGTGAGGACACTGCTCCTCCTAGGTTTGGGGGTGTCGCAGGTAGGTCTACCAATAAGATAGTTAACTTAAAGTGCAGCAGAATCATGTGAGTAACATAGAAATGGAGCTGTGTTCACTTAAGAATTATGAAAATTAAGGAATTTAAAATTTTTTGCAGATCTTTAGACATTATAAATTTCTAAATTTTCATATTTCCATGATGAGAACACCAAGAAAACTCACGGGTATCAGCACTTAGTGAATCATTGAAGAGAGAAAAAGGTAAGGACATGCTTAAAAGTTCAAAGGAAGACCATCACGAGTGAGAATTGGGCCTACAAATTTTTTTTTATTTTGAGGAGTGATTGAGGCAAATTTCTTCTAGCTTTAAGGACTGGCTGAGTCAATGTGTTCACTAAAAGTTAGGTAACTCCAAGTTGAAACAACTGACAGCACTCATGACACTTAGGAAAGGACCAAGGCCTTCTCTTGGACAGTTTGAGCCTAAACAGACCAAACCCTAAAGCAACTGCCCTTGTTCATACACTCTTTGAGCTTCAAAGTCCAATTTTCTTCAAAAACACACCTGAGCACTTGTACTTGAACCTATGGATCTGATTTAACCTTACCCTCACTCTGAGAAGTCAGAAGGTAAAGGAGAAAGAGTTAAAGATGGACTAGCTAGGGTCAACATTGGATGAGTGGAGAAAAAATTAATTATCTAAAGTTCTAGCAGTGTAACAACTGAGGAAAAAGGTGGCAATAATGAAAAGAAAACAATAATAAAGAGGAGTAAGAGAGGAATCAAGAGGAAACATTCATTGAAAAAAATTCAAACAAGAAGAGAAACTGATCACTTCAAATCTGAAGATTTCAAAGAAGATGAAAGGAGCTGAATTAAAGAAGGTGAAGTCATGAATCACCTCCTGCACCTACTGATTTCTGAATTTCAAACCCCTTTTTCAACCTTCCAATTCTTTTTATAACCCAATACCATAAGCCATATTACAGCCCAGTTAAAGCCCTTGTGATCCAAAGTTGAATGAGCTGTCATGTGGAGATAATGAGTTGTTCAATGTATGGTAAAAATCTTCCAATGATGCCAGAACTTGAATGCTATGCCTATGCTCATGCTTACAGACCCATTTGGGGGATGTAACTGCTCTTGAGCTTGAGAGACAATGAAACCCTCAAAAGTTCTTTGTGAGAGTATGCCCTAGAGAGTTTTGGGTCTGATATTGAATCTATTGGGCATGACCTACAACCTATTTTTTAATTTAATGATGAGCTCAGTGCTAACACACATGTGTAGTTTCCCTGTTGTGAACTGATTGGAAATACTGTGCTATCATGGGAAGTTTTTTATGCTTAAACATCTGTGCAGACAATGCATTTAAATTTCTTATATTTTTACTGATTCAGGGGTGAACTGATGCTCTGTTTCTTGACAGCTGACTTGAATCTTGCACTTCTGCTAACTGTTTTACTGAGAAGTTTATGGGTATCTTCAATAAAAACCCTCAGGAGACTTCACTCCTCCACTAGGGATCACCTAGGGTTTAAAAGGCTTGGTACATATGCTAAATGTATCTGTGCTCCCTACGAAAGTGGCAGTTAATTTTTATAGATTTTTAGTATAGCTTTGCTAAGGGACTAGCAAAGATTAGGTATGGGGGTGTGTTAAGACATGAAAAGTACCACTTTTCACCCCTTAACTTAGCCTCTGTTAGACCCTTAGCCATCTAATAAATGTGTGTTAAGTTATTTATGTAGATAATAAACAACAGCTGCAATAAGGCCTGAACCCTGTTAAGGAGCCCACTTTTGCCCCAAAAGTCCCTCAGAAGGATGAAAGCTAAACCTAGATAAGAATTGAACATCGCGTAGCTTTCACAAGCTTTAAAGGATTTAGAAATTAAGCCTTGCACAGTCCTCGCGAGTTTCCAAAAACTTCATTTCCAATTGCCCGCACTGTTCTCGTGCAGTTGAGTGACAGAGGGGCTTCAGAATCATACTTCGCGCAGCTCTCAGGAAGCTCAAATATAAATGCAGTCTTGTGCAGCTCAAGAAAGCAGCTCTCAAACCTTGCGCAGTTCACTCAGATCAACTGAGGAGAGAGAGCTCCAGGTATTTCGGCGCGCAGAAGTCGCACAGTGGCCGCGGGATGTAAAACTTCAGAAAAATCTCTCGCACAATTTAGAGACCAATGCATATCAGGTCCTCGCGAAGATCCATTGAGAAACAAATTGCTCGCTCGATTCCCGCACCACTCAGAAGGAAAGAGCAATCCCGCGAAGATCAGAGCAATCCAGCGAGGATTCAATGCTTTATCGCGCGACTGCTTTAGCTACAACTAAGGCAACCCCGCGACAACTAGAATTTCAAGCTAATCCAATCTCGCGAAGACTGTGCTACCACGCGACAGTGTTGGAAACCAGTACTACCTGGCGAGGCTCTGAAATCTAACTCTCCCTCACCTCTGCAGAGGACATTCTGGGAACTTCCAGCAATTAGGGCACACATTCTAATGCTCTAAGTTCCGTGCATGCGCCCTGAGGCATCCAAGGGACAATATTAGGCCATGTGGCATCATTAAAATTAGGGTTTCCTAACCCTAATGTGACGCCAAACTAACTGCTATATAAACCTAAGCCTGGTTTAGGTTTAGGGGACTCTCTGCTAAGAATAGAATTTAGTCTATCTTCTTCTTACAGTAGCTGCATATCTCTAGTAAGTTTTAGGTAGTTTTCTTTTTCCTTTTTCTTCTCCCCATAGTCCAGCATTTGCTGGCTATGCCTTTGTACGACTATTTGGAATAGATTAATGGAGTTTCATGATAAGGTGTTTTACTTTTATGGGATTTTTGTGAGTTGTTCTGTACAAGGCTGTTACCTTGAGATCCTCCATTGCTAGGACGTGTGCGGAGGACTGATTTTATGGTTTACTCAGATCCAAGTGACCTGTGTGTCTGGGCTAACATGCTCCCATACAAGCCTAGCCCCACCACAGGACCCACTAGATCTGAAGTCCCCATGGGAGCAATGAGCTGTTGTAGCCTTGTGAACATGGTGGTGGCAGCAATGTTTCTTGTTCTATCTTGAGCTTTGTGAGGAGGATAGCCGCTAGGATAGTCTGTGACCATTTAAGTGGACAGGTTATAGCCTTAGGGTGAAGCCAACCCACTGACTCAAGACGGATTTTTCTTCTCTGCACTTGTGCTTGTAGCCTTGTAAGAGATTGTGCTGAGGCAAACTCCCCTGTATGTGTATAAACCCGCCATCAGATGACAGATCTGGTTTGGTTATAGAGATTGTAGGCTTGCGACTGGATCACTGCAGTCTCTCTAAAGCGATGGGGATACTGGATCTAAAGTGCACTCAAACTCTTCTTTGGTTCTATGTGCAGGCTAACATGATCCCATACAGGCCTAGCCCCACACATAGCACTTTAGAGGTTGAGGTTCCCTATGGATTCTTGTGCTTATAACCTGGATGAAGTAGTGCTTATAATGATAAACTTGTTCTGACCCATCTCCGGATTGTGGTTCCCCAATTGGATAATTTGTGACCATTTAAGTGGACAGGTTATAGCCATAAAGGGATTGGATCATGGCACAGAGATGAGTTGGATTCTTTCTCCTCAGTAGTGATAATGTAGCCACTGGATAGGACTTCTATAGCAGCAGATCTGAATTTGAGTCATGAAGCCCATCAGATCTGAACCTAATAGCATACTTCTCACCCTTTTATATTTATTTTCTCACTCCATCTTCGTTCTTAAACCTTTCTATAGTTTAGACATTAGGATACCTTAGAATTTAGATTTTAGTTACCCTAAATCCCCTTCCATTTAGGATTGCCAGATCTATAGTCAGATCTGGAGGGCCTACTAAAGATGGCTCCCTTGGAGCTTAAGATCACCTTCCCTGTGGGACAAACTCTTACTTATCAAAACTTGCTACAACAGGCCCAGTACCTTGTAGGATTGTGCATATTTTAGGCTTCCTGCTTTGTCATTTTCAATCCACCTTTCATTCATTTTCATTCATCCCATTCTTATCACTGTCTTCAATAAAGTCAGTAGCAAGCACTCTAAAGTAGCTTAACAGTGAGAGAGAGATGGAATAGGGGTATTGGATGCTGGAGTAAAAGGTGGGGTGGCTGAGGTGGCTGCTGCAGCAAAGGTGGTTAGGACAGGCTCTGGAAGCACCTCCTTGGTAGCAGGGGTAGACCTTGTTACAGCTGTCTCTTCTGCTTGCTTGGGAAGGGCCTGAGCCTCAGCTTTCTTCTTCTTCTGAGCCTCCATCAGGCTCCTGCTGATTCCCCATTGCCTCTTAGCAAAAGTAGTAGGGGCAAGGGTGGTAGTCCCCTCTGTTTTAGCTATCTTGTACCCCCCTTTCAAAAGTAGCTTGGCAATGATTCTGACATAGGGGAGTGTGTGAGGCTTCTTGTTCTGCCCTATCTTCTCCACTAGATCTTTCATTGCCTTAGAGATGAGCCAGGCTGCATGGAAGCCATGGCCTATAGAGAAAGAATAGACAACATCCGCAATGGGAGTTCTCCTCTCCTGCTGATGTCCTAAGCAGTAAATGTTCTTTCGCAGGACTTGGTCAATGAAGAGGAGTTCAGGCTTCAATTCTCTTCTTCTGATTGAATCCCCTGAGGCCTTTAATCCTCTAGTCAAAGCCCTTGCAATTGTATCAATGGAGGCACTCAGGGGGGGCCATATCCACAACTAGGGTCGAATGCGGCTGGGATGCCCAATACTTCTACAATCACTTTGGGGCTCACTAACATCTCAAAATCGTCAATCAACACTAGCAAGCATACTTGTCCATCCTTGTCCTTTTTGACCCTGATGTGCTGGTAAAAGAGTTGCACTAGCCTAGGGTAGGCTAGTGCTGGAATTCCTCTTATCAAGGGTGTCAGGCCCGCATTGCTCATAAACTGCACGGCAGAGGCAGAGAGAGGCTCCTTTTCAAAAAATGACAAGTCAAAAGTTGTTTCAGGCTCCAATGAGATCGAAGCCATGAGCTCTGAAGGAGTAGAAAACTTAGGGGTTGGCTCCTCCGCCTCCTCAACCACTTCCTTCCCTTTTTTAGGTGCCTTTGAAGTCTTGGCCTTCTTAGGGGTGGTCTCAACAGGGGCCTTATCCTCGCTCCTCTTCTTTGGTGCACTCTTGGGGGCCATTACAACTTCTACCTTCAAATATGAGAAATGGAGACTGAGATCTAAGTGCTTACCCTAAAATCCTAGGGTTTGGTTTGATCTGACGCACAAGGCACCGCGAGATCTCTGAGCAGAGGGCAATAGATGGGGGTGATGCTAGGAACAAATCTGTTGATTCCTGGTGTGAATGATAGGTTGTAGGATCGACGCTGGAGGAGAGAGATAGAAGAGCGCCAGAAGCTAGGGTTTCACAGAGTGAAGAAGGAAGAGAATACTGGAAGAGGAGACAAGCGGGGGGTTAAAAAACTTATTGCGAAGCTCGGCACACTTCGAAACATCTGGTCACGGGATTGGAAATGAACATAGCGAAGGTGTTATTCAACTTGGATTGCGCGATAATCTCCCAGGTTGACCTTGGAGCGCGCGATAGTATGTGAAGAATTCCATGTGAATTGCGCGAGCTGCTCCCAGGTCTTCATTTGGATTGCATGAGCGGCTCCTAGGTCTCCATTTGGATTACACAAAATACTCTGAGGTTCACTTTGAATCTCGCGACAGCCTTAGAATCTCGCGACAGCTAATGAAGTATGCTCTTTGTATTGCACGAGAGTCTCCCAAGCTTCCTTTTGAACCTTGCGACAGCTAGTGAAATGCTTATTTGGATCGCGCGAGAGGTTCTCAGGTGTACTTGAATCTCGTGACAGCTATTGAATGGTTCTATGTGAACTGCGCGAGAGTCTCTCATGCCTCCTTTTGAACCCAGCGACAATAAAGTAGTAAACATAGAGCATGTGCTCTCAGTTCTGCCCTTTCCATTTGTGCTGTGGCTGGATCCCAGGCCTGACTCTCACCATGGTACCTCTAGACACATTAAAAATTAATCATTCAAGCAAAGACAACAAAAATCACCCTCCCATATTATGCACTCAATCAAAACAATCAATCTAAGAGCATTAATCATCAAACCAAGCATAAAAAAAATATTCAAACCAGACAGGTCCAAATTTGGGTAGGACCACTAAAATTTCTTAGAGAATTTGAACAAAAGAAAGCAGGATAAATCTACCAAAACCAAAGTACATATGATACAATAATGACACACCTATGGATCAGTTTAAAGAAGGATCCCCTTGAAAGTGAATGGTGTCCATGGGTTCGCCAGGTTTTTCAAAACAAGGCTTAAGCCTCTGACCATTCACCTTCAAGGTTCTCCCAGACTTAAGATCCTTGATTTCCATAGCACCAGATGGGGAAACATGCATGACAATGTCCGGACCTTCCCATCTAGATTTTAATTTGCCAGGAAAAAATTTAAGTTTGGAGTTAAACAACCAAACCTTGTCACCAGCTATGAAACTCTTTCTCAACAGCCCCTTGTCAAAGAAAGCTTTGGACCTTTCCTTGTAGATCCGAGCATTGGCATATGCATCCATCCTTAGCTCTTCCAATTCTGACAGCTGCAGCAACCTGTGATGACCAACAGAAGTTAGGTCTAGATTTAAATGTTTAATGGCCCAATAGGCCTTGTGTTCTAACTCCACTGGGAGATGACAAGCCTTGCCATAAACCAGTCTGAATGGGGACATACCAATGGGAGTCTTATAGGCAGTCCTATAAGCCCACAGTGCATCATTAAGCTTGTCAGCCCAATCCTTCCTATCAGTCCTCACAGACTTTTCAAGGATGTGCTTGATCTCCCTATTTGAAATTTCAACTTGCCCACTGGTTTGTGGGTGGTAGGGAGTAGCAATCCTATGGGTTACAAAATATTTCTTGAGCAAGCTCTCAAAATTTCTGTTGCAGAAATGGCTACCCCCATCACTGATAATGGCTCTAGGGGTGCCAAATCTTGAGAAGATATTCTGCTTTATAAACTTGAGGACAACCTGATTATCATTAGTTCTTGTGGCAATGGCTTCTACCCATTTGGAAACGTAATTTACTGCCACTAAGATGAAATGAAAACCATTTGAAGGAGGAAAGGGGCCCATGAAATCAATACTCCAGACATCAAACAGTTCCACAACAAGGATGAGCTGCAAAGGCATTGAGTTTCTTTTAGACAACCCTCCTAATTTTTAACATCTTTCATAGATCCTGCAGTGTGTATTGGCATCTCTGAATAAAAAAGGCTAATAGAACCCACACTGTAAGACTTTGTCAGCTATTTTTCTTCCACTAAAGTGACCTCCACAGGCATTTTCATGGCACATGGCCAGAATACTGGGGACATCACTCTCATGAACACATTTTTGGATGATTTGGTCTGCACAATACTTGTATAAGCAAGGTTCTTCCTAGAAAAAGAATTTGACCTGTGAGAAAAATAGGTCTTTGTCCATTTTTGTCCAATGGATAGGAATCTTGCCTATAACTAGATAATTGATAATATGTGCATACCAGGGAACCAAGGATTGGATGACAAACAATAGCTCATCCAGGAAGACATTATTTGTAGCAAGGTCATCAACACCTTTTTCCAAAATAATTCTGGACAAGTGGTCAGCCACCACATTTTTTACGCCCTTTTTGTCCTTGATTTCAATGTCAAACTCCTGTAACAGGAGTATCCATCTAATCAACCTGGGCTTCGCATCCTTCTTGGACAATAGGTACTTCAATGTTGAGTGGTCAGTGAAGATTACAGTTTTAGACCCAAGTAGGTAAGGTCTAAATTGGTCCACAGTAAAAACCACTGCCAGAAGCTCTTTCTCAGTTGTGGTATAATTCAGCTAAGCTTCAGCAAGTGATTTGCTGAGATAGGCAATGACCACTGGCAGCTTATCTTTTCTTTGGCCCAAAACAGCACCTATTGCCAAGTCGGATGCATCACACATCAGCTCAAAGGGAAGTGTGTAGTCAGGTGTTTGGAGTTCAAGGGCAAAGGTGAGGCAAATTTTCAAAGTTTCAAAAGCCTCAAGACATTCAGCAGAAAAGTCAAAGGGCACATCCTGGCAGAGCAGGTGGCACAATGGTTTAGCAATTTTGCTGAAGTCTTTGATGAACCTCCTGTAGAATCCAGCATGTCCAAGGAAAGATCTGATTTGTTTGACTATTCTTGGAGGGGGCAAATTTACAATGAGGTCAACTTTGGCCTTATCTACCTCAATCCCATCTTTAGAGACTACATGGCCCAACATAATACCTTGTGTTACCATGAAGTGGCTCTTTTCCCAACTTAAGACCAAATTGGTCTCCTCACATCTTTGCAAGACCATGTTGAGGTGTTGCAGACATTGGCCAAAACTGTCCCCATAAACAGAAAAATCATCCATAAAAATTTCTAAGAATTTGTCAATCATATAAAAAAATATGGCATACATACACCTCTGAAAGGTGGCTGGGGCATTACACAGCCCAAAAGGCATCCTTCTGTAAGCAAAGGTGCCAAAAGGGCAAGTAAATGTAGTTTTCTCTTGATCAAGAGGGTGCACATGGATCTGGTTGTACCCTGAGTACCCATCAAGAAAATAGAAAAAAGCATTCCCAGCCAACTTATCCAAAATTTGATCAATAAAGGGGAGAGGAAAGTGGTCTTTTCTGGTCTTGGAGTTGAGCTTTCGATAATCGATGCAAACTCTCCAGCCAGTGGTCTCCCTGGCTGGTCTAAGCTCTTCAGACTCAGTTGTGATCACTGTTATGCCAGATTTCTTGGGCACCACTTGGATAGGTGCCACCCATTCAGAATCAGAAATAGGGTAAATCACCTCAGCATCTAGCAATTTGATGATTTCTTTTAGGTCCACCTCCTGCATGTGAGGATTCAGTTTCCTCTGCATTTCCCTGGAGGGTGTTGAGCCCTCCTCTAGATGGATCCTATGCATACAGATTGATGCATCAATCCCTCCTAGATCAGTAATGATCCAGTTAATTACCTTCTTTTGCTTCCTCAAAACTGTTAGCAATTCCTCCTCTTTCTCATTGGTAAGAGAAGAGGAGATAATTACAGGAAGTTTTTTATCTTTCTCAAGGAAAGCATATTTCAATGTATCTGGAAGCTTCTTGAGCTCCAGATCAGGGGCTTGTTGGATGCATGGTAGGATTGGTGCTTTGTTGGTTTGAGGAAGGGGCAACAATATAGGTTTCCAAAGGAAATGCTGCACTAAGCTCACAGAAGACTTCAATGTGGAAATGTCTTCTGGCATTAAAGCTGGGCTTCCTTCCTCTACCAAGTTCCAAACTTTAGTTAAATTTGTAATAATGTTGCCCCACTCCAGCAGAGTGGGCAGTTCTTCTTCAACAACTTCTTCTAGTACATCCACTGCAAAGCATTCCTCATTGTCTAGCTGAGGGTACTTTGCGCTGTTGTACACATTAAGCTCAACTTTCATATGTCTGAAAGTTACCTCCATGATCCCAAACCTACATTGAATGCATGCATTGGCAGTGGCCAAGAATGGTCTGCCAAGAATAACAGGTATCGGGGATGTACTCTTGTTGCAGCCCATGTCCAAAACAAGGAAGTCTGCAAGGTAGAAGAACTTGTCTACCCCCACTAAGACATCCTCAACCACTCTCATGGGTCTCCTTTCAGACCTATCAGCCATCAACAACACAATGGGGATGGGTTTTAGCTCCCCCAAACCTAGTCACGATACATTAATCAGTATGGCAAAGGAAGGGCCCTTCCAATTGTGTGGTCTCCAATTATACAGGGAATAATGGGTATCCCTGGGTCTTGCAACTTCTCTGACATTGTCATACTTAATACAGAATTAACTGTATCAATTGCAAAGACCTTTTTGGACAAATGGCCTCTAGCTTTTTTTTTCTGAGTACACAGGTCTTTCAAAAATTTTGCATAGGTTGGGACCTATCGAATTGCATCAAGCAGGGATAAATTGATCTTTACCTGCTTAAAGGTCTCCATCATTTCCTCTATCTGTGCATTCCCTTTATCAAAAGGGGCAGGGCCACTCAAAGCTTGAGGAAATGGCAACTGAGGTACTGCTGGTTCCTCAGCTGCAAGCCTATGACTGAACTTTTATTTTTTTCTTTTTTCATCTTTTATTTCCTGCTGAGGCTCAACTACAGCCTCTTTATTTTTCCCTTGTTGCAGGATAGCAGGCAATTCTGGACTCTGTGCTCTAACAAAGTCCTTATCACTTTCACTTGATAGTTCTTTGAGAATGACCTCTCCTTGTTCATTTTCTACCTAGTTGTCTACCAGTCTACCAGACCTTAGGGTTGTGATGGCATTAGCCCCCTCAAAATTTGAGGAGCCTTCTCTAATCGAATATTGGCCCTTAGGGTTGGCTACTGGTTGGCTTGGCAACCTGCCCTCTTCTCTTTTGGTCAAGGCATTAGCTATTTAGCCAAGCTGCTCTTCTATTTTCTTTATACTTTGACCGTGAGAAGTCACAGTTTAAGTCAAGGGTCCAAGGCTCTGTAATTGGGTCAAAACCTGGTCCTCAAAAGAAGCACTTCGGGGCTGAGGTGTAGGAACTACCAACTGATTTTACTGCAGGGGCTACTGCTGATGCTGGAAATTTGACCTTGGGGCATAACCTTGGCTAAACTGCTGTTGTGGCCTTTGAGGTAAGGCCAACATCTGCTATGGCTGCATATAATTGTCTTGTCTCCACCTCAAATTTGGGTGGTCTCTCCATTGGTAACCACCATTTTGGTGCTGGTATCCATATGGTTGTTTATTATAGCCACCAGATTGTTGCTGTCCAAAAGATTGGACAACAGCAGCCTATTCCATCACACACTCAGGGTATTTCCCTGCAGATGGGCACTCTTCCACTGTGTGTTGTGGAGATTGGCATATCAGACATGCCTCCATCACTTGTGCAGCCAATCTGGGCTGCACCACAGTTAAAAGTTTATCAAACTTATCCGAAAGATTGGCCATCTGCATTCTCAGGTCATCATTTCCCCTAACTTCATACATCTTTTCTTTAAAAGTTTCAGCAAGCCCCAGCTTAGGAGAAGGCTCTTGGACAGTTCTAGATGAGGACATCTTCTAGAAAGCATTTTCACTGATAACCTCGAACAAGTCCCATGCCTCATCAGCTGTTTTATGCATGTACGTTCCACCACAAGAGGCATCTACCATGTCTCTACTTTTCTCATCAATCCCATTATAGAAGCTCTAAATAAGCTGCCAGTCAGGGATCTTGTGGTGAGGGCATTGTTTGAGCATCTCCTTAAATCTGTCCCAAGATTGGTTAAAATCCTCAATTGGGGATTGGGCAAAAGCAAGTATACCTTTCCTCAAATGGCTGGTTTTGGTCTCTGAGAAAAATTTGGTTAGAAATCTTGTCTGTAGGTCTTTCCAAGAAGTGATGCTGTTGTTTGGGAGAGTAGCTAACCAAGTGCTGGCCCTGTCCTTTAGGGTGAAAGGAAAGAGCCTTAATCTGGAGGCTTCTGGTTCCAAACTAGCGATGGAGAATGTGGTGCACATGGCCAAGAATTGTCAATGTACTTATAAGGGTCTTCCTTGCTAAGCCCATGGAAAGAGGGAAGCATTTGGATGATGGAGGTTTTAATCTCATAATTTTCCTGAACATCTGGGAATTGAATGCTGAATGGAGAATTATAATCATTAGGAGCATTCAATTCCTTCAATGTTCTGGGTTGCTCTTCACCCATGACTGCTGTCTCAATTTCAGTAGGGGGCTCGACTGTGGTGTGTTTGTGCCTTCTTGGTCTTCTATCCCTTTCTCTCTCAGGGTTAGGAGGCTCTAATGTGGGACTGAGATATCTCCTTCCTAACATGCACACACACCAATAGCAGGGAAGACTACTCGCAAACACATTGCACTTAACAAAATTACAACTATCCTAATCAACTGCTATGGAATTTTCAAAGGAGAAATAAACTGAGGTTTTGAGGGTTAGAGAAGTGCAAACAGAGGTAGCTAGACTCCCAGTGCAATTCTGCTCTCCTTCTCTGCTACTGTCCAAATCTGTAAAAAAATTCCAAATGTAAATCAGCAGTATCAATTATTCACAAATACAGCTACCAAAGAATAAAGAATACAAAAATCTAGGGTCTACTAATAGATCAAGACTCCCCGACAGCGGCGCCAAAAACTTGTTGGAGTATTTTCAGTGCTTACTACTGACTTTATTGGAAATGGTGATAAAAATTAGGTTAGTGAAAATCAAAGGTGGATTGAAGAGCAGCAAGCCTAAAAATACACAGTCCTGCAAGATACAGGGCCTGTTGTAGCAAGTTTTGATAAGTAAGAGTTTGTCCCACAGGAAAAGTTGATCTAAAGCTCCAAGGGAGCTATCTTTAGTAGGCTCTCCAGATCAGGCTACAGATCTGGCAATCCTAAATGGAAGGGGATTTAAGGTCACTATAGTCTAAATCCTAAGGTAACTTAATGTCTACACTAAAAAAAGGGCTAAGAAAGAGGATGGAATGTGAGTAAATAAATATAAAAGGGTGAGAAGTATGCTATTAGGTACAGATCTGATGGGTCTTATAACTCAGACTCAGATCTGCTGCTATAGAAATCCTGTCCAATGGCAACATTATCACCAAAGTGGAGAAAGGATCCAACTCACCCCTGTGCCATGATCCAATCCCTTATGGTTATAACTTGTCCACTTAAATGGTCACAGACTATCCAATATACCACAATCCAGAGATGGGTCAGAACAAGTTTATCATTTTAGGCACTACTTCATCTAGGCTACCAGCTCAAGAATCCATAGGAACCTCAACCTCTAAAGTTCTGTGTGTGGGGCTAGGCTTACAACGTGCACTAGCCTGGACACACAGAACCAGCTAGGGTTTGAGTACTAGCTTTTAAGCTTGGTTGTTCAATGCTTTAGAAAGACAGCAGTGATCTAGTCACAAGCCGACAATCTCTACAGCCAGATCAGATCTACCATCTGATGGTGGGTCTATACAAATACAGGGGAGTCTGTCTTTGCACAATCTCTCACAAGGCTACAAGCACAAGTGCAGAGAAGAAGAATCTATCTTAGATCTGTGGATTGGCCTCACCTTAGTGCTATAATTTGTCCACTTGAATGGTCACAGACTATCCACAGAGGCTATCCTCCTCATAGAGGTCTAAGACAGAACAAGAACATTGCTGCTGCCACCATGTTCACAAGGCTACCAGCTCAAGCTCCCATGAGGATTCAGATTTAGTGGGTCCTGTGGTGGGGCTAGGCCTGCAATGTGCCTAACCTAGACACACAGGTCACTCGGATCTAAGTAAAACCTCAAAGACAATCCTCCATTGCTTACAATACAACTTAGCAATGGAGGATCTCAAGGCAGCAGCCTTACACAGAACAACTCACAAAACACCAATCCCATATATGCAATAGATCCTATTACAAAACTCCATTAAAACTATACCAAATAATCATACAAAGGCATAGCCAACAAGTGCTGGGCTATGGAGAGAAGGAAAAAGGAAAAAGAAAACTCCTAATCCCTAACCTTAGCACACTGTAATTCTACAGTCGGTTTTAAGGAGTACAGAAGTCAAGTCAAAAAGTCCCCTAAACCTAAACTAGGCTTAGACTTATATAGCAGTCAGCTATGTGAGAATTAGGGTTAGAAAAACCCTAATTTCATCAATGCAATTTCAGCCCATTCCTGTCCCTTTGATGCCTCGGGGCGTGTGCATGGAGATTGGAGCATTAGAGTGCGTGCCCTAATTGCTGAAAGTTCCCAGATTGCCCCTGCAGAAGTGGGGAGAAGTTAAGAACCCGATCCTCGCTAGGTATAAAGGCTTTCCAGGTCTTATCGCATGATAGAATTGGCGTCACAGGATTGCTTTGACTTGAAGCTCTTGCAGTTGCGGGATTGATATTTTGGTTGTCACGAGAATGCTCTGGTCATCGCGGGAATGCTCTTTCCATTTGAATGGCGCGAGAGTTGTGCGCGCAGTTCGTTACTTGGTGAATCCCACTGCGATCCTCGCGAAGAAACAATGTGCATGGGCTTCTGGATCGCGCGAATAATTTCTTAAAAGTTTGTATCCCGCAGCCACTGCGCGACAGCCGTGCACAGGAATGCCTAGAGCTCTCTCTATTCGGTGAATCACGCGAAGGTTGAAGACTCATTTCTTGAGCTGCACGAGTGCTGCGCAAGCACTTATGACTGAGACTCGCGAGAACTGTGCGAAGTATGCTTTTTACTCCCTACTGACATCCATCTGCGCGCGAACAACGCGAAGACTACGCGAGTAGTTGGTGTGCTCCCTTCAGAAGCCCGCGACAACTGCGAGACGCATTCTTTCTGGTTCAATTGAGCCCTGCGATATTTGTGCTAGGCATTCTTCTTGATTTGTTTCTCCTTTGCTGTGTCTATGCTGCAGCCAATTCTCTGTCTAAGTTCAACCTTCTTTCTTCTAAGGAACTTCTGGGGCAACAGTAGGCTTCATGGCATGGTTAGGAGCTTATTTGCAGCTGCTGCTTATTACCTACAGGATAGACTTAAAACACATTTATTAAATGATTAAGGGTCTAACAGAGATTAAGTTAAGGGGTGAAAAGTGGTACTTTTCAGGTCTTAATAGGAAGAGGGTATCAATTTTTCACGGTGACGTTATTCAACTATCGATAGTCAATACAATGTCTCATTGAGCCATCTTTCTTTTTAACGAATAAGACTAGTGCTCTCCATGGTGACTCACTACAACAAATAAATCCCTTATCAGATAGCTCACGCAACTGAATCTCTAACTTCTTCAATTTTACTGATGCCATTCAGTACAAGACTTTTGCAATTAGCAAGGTACTAGGTGTGAGATTAATTTTTAACTCTACTTCTCGGCCAGGTGGAAGCGCGGGTAAATCGTCCTGAAAAAACATCGATAAACTCTCCAACGATAGGAATAATTGAGGGGTTTGCTTTCTCATCGCGATCACCGTCGAGTGTAGCAAGTAGGGCTGCTCCTCCCTTTTTAGTGCCACGAAATTTGAATGAGGGGCTCCCAATTGGTCGAAAAATGACTAGCTTAGAAGAGCAATCAATTGAGGCGTGATAACCTGCCAACCAAACCATGTAGAGGATTATATCAAAATCTTAGAATTCGAGTACCACAAGGTCTGCAAGTAACTCATGTGTTCCAACTATAAAAATCATAGCTTTACAAACATTAGATGCCACCATCACTTCTCTTGATGGTGTAGAAATCGCAAGCGTATGATCCAGTGGTACAAGTTTAGCTCCGATTTCAGAAAAGAAACTCGATGTAATCAAGGAGTGAGTCAATCTAGAGTCGATCAAAACTCAAGCATAACAACCAAATGAATTGATAGTTCTAGAAACTTTCATAGTTCCTGAATCACACAAAGGTTCCCACATGGTCTAACTATACACACGCCATAGCATTTCTCAAGAAAAATAATAAAATAAAATTATATACAAAATGAGTCATAAAAGAATCAAATGGAAATAAAGTTTAAGGAAAAGTAGATAAGGTGAAATTTATACTCTGAATGACCTCATTGGTAGCCAAAGCATGCTGATGTGACATGGTGAAAACTTAGTCCTACGCTCGAGGTTATTGTGACTGTTGTTGCTGACCTCTCAAAGGAATATCTGCGGTTGGGTTTCATTCTGGGCAGTCTCGGATAAAGTGTCTCGGCTTCTTACATCAGAAACACACACTCGTGTACAGTAAACATTCACTTGGTGTGTGCTTCTTACCGCACCTGGTGCAAGTTTCATACGGAACAAAATAGGGTTTCCGATTGGTGTTAGCAGGGGCTGCGGTCTTCTGATACTGAGTTGGGGCATTTTTGGGGTATGTCGTAGCTACAACACCTCACTGAATCGATTGACTTGTAGTTGTCCCAGGATGAGTGCATCCTGATGAATGTGCAAGTCTCTGGTAATCAGAGATAGGAGCAGCTATCTGAATTGGGTGAATCTGAGGGTATGACGTGAAACGTTGTTATTTTTTTATCGGTGCAAGTCAAGAAGGAGGTGTTATCGGAGTAAAAGATGAAGAGCCTTCTCGAATCAGTTTACCCCTTTGTGTTGCTTGGCGAGCTACATGTTGAGCGCTCAATTCTTTATTTTCTTGCTCCTGGATATGAGCCCGTTCTACAAGCTCTTCGTAGGTTGAAATTCTCATCGCAACGATTTTGCTCTTGATAATAGGGTTGAGCCCTTTCTAAAAATGATAGCATTTCTTGGCTTCATCAGCTACAAATATAGAGGTGAATCGGGAAAGTCGATCAAATTTTGCCTTGTACTCGATTACGGACATGGTTCCTTGTTGTAATGCTAAGAACTCCCTCTTTTTCTGAGTCTTTGTGGCATCTGTGAAGTACTTGCTATAAAATAGTTCTCGAAACTGTTGTTAAGTCTAATATTATTCTTCTTATCTCTCTGCCAACCTCTTAGCTGACGTCCACCAACTTTATGCGTCGCCTTCCAGGCACATCACAGCCCAATGTACTTTCTCATTTTCTGTAAGAGTAGAGACTTTGAAAATCTTCTCTATCTGGGTAATCCGATTGTCAATGGTATCAGGATCCAATTGTCTGAGGAAATGCGGAGAGTCAGGCCCTGGAGAAGTTGCATATCCGTTATAATTGTTGTTTTCAAATCGAGGCGGTGGTGGAGGTGTAATCGGACCGCGGTTGGCTGGATTGCTCAATTGCTAGGCAATCAGATCCTAGTAATTTCTGGCCTACTATTCCAGTTGCTGGTTAAACCCTTGGATCAGCCTGACAGTCTCTTATTGATGGGTTGCAAATGGGTCTCATTCAACTGGGCCACATGTTCCCCTTGTGCAGCCGTCAACTCACGTAACATACGCGCTATCTTACTTTCATCTCCCTGGGAAGATCCTTCACCATTTTTTCTCGGAACCATCGTAATCTTATTTTAAAATTCAAGGACTTAGGATTCGTAATAACTAAAATTCTCAAAGTCAAACAAAAAGTAAAGCCTGAGCTCTGATACCACTCTGTCACGACTCGTAATTCTATCCCATCTCGAGGGCCTAGAATTTCGAGTGATGACCCGCACGCATTCCAGATACGCTAAGTGGACATACACCTAATCAGATTTTTTATGTAAATCTAGTTCCACAAAATCCGTGAAAGTCAACACATAAAGGTAAAATATAAAGCAGTCATAAATACTAAATAGGTGCGATAAAATCTAAGTAAACTACCAATAAAAGAGAAATAAAAGTCAAAGATAAATCTGATAAAAAAAAGCAGAGTCAATAATAATAATGTCAAAAGAACTCAGTACCAGGTCAAAAATGTTAATAATCGGTGCCCTGATAAAAATCAGCACCAAGGTCCTCCTGGTAAACAGTGGTGTCGCCCTCCCAAGGCTCTTGATACTCGGCATCCATAGGGTCAACGTCAATGAGATCTAAATAGTCGGTGTCTACTCTACCAACATAATCACCTGCAGCTGTTTAGATTTTCGTGGGATGAGTTTACTCAGTCAAGTAAACTCAGTAAATATATCAGCAATCCACCCCATTCTACTCAGGTGTATTATGGGTGCATTACATGAGTGATAAAAATAGTATATCAATGGAATCAAAAATACAAAGATAAAATCATGTGCATATCGAAGAGCTCATGTCATAGCATAAATGTAGGACCATGATCTATGCACTCATATCCTAACGTACCTCACCGTATCTAATAACATAATATATCTTATTATTCTCGCATATATGTATGTACATCGCATGAATGTAACTAGCATACTCATAAATCCTAAACGACCTGTGTTAGAGTCGCAACTCTATTTATCATGTGAGGGTCACCATAGTATCATGCCACTATATCGTAATGCTCCCATATAATACTCATACTCCTCCATCCAGCCCATTAGGGAGACATAGATGGTCGCATGTACTCACAACGTACTCATACTCCTACTCACACTCATGGTCACACTGTCTCCCAGAGACTCATCTTAGTTGTAAGACGTTATTGCCCTTACGGTGGCTACGCAAGGAACGACACGTACAAACTTAATTTCTTAATCTTTTGTTGACTTACACAGTAATATATTATTATTGTACTCATGACTTATCTTATCCCATACTCATACTCATATCATAACATATTATTACAACTTAATCCTAGGACGAGCCATAGTGGGGTAACTTCCTAAAATCATGCTTTCCAAGGAAAAGATTCACGTGACCGTAAAATAAACCTCACCGCAGCTAAGGCCTAAGGGTCAAATCCCATATCATAATTCATATATTATCTTATCATATTAAAATTTGAGATAATAGGGTCATAGTATATGCCACCGTATACAAGATTACACTAAATTCGCACTCACCCGACTCATCATGATGTCCCATACCTTAATGAGTTGTAAGGCATATGAATACGATGTATTCCTCACTTCGTTACCATCTCGACGATTCACAATGCCCAAGCGTGGGCATGATCTCATTTACCACCGTACATATGATCTAACGTGTCTATAACTCATATATCCTGATAAAGATGAAAGCATAGCACTATCATACACGCATCATAGATTTATATTTAGATTTAATTATGTTTATACATATATATATTTATATAACACCATTACAGTTATAAGATAGGATAGTTATTATTGTGATTTCAATAACATGAATGTCAGAGTTCGATTTTCATAAGACATCGAATTTCTAACATTTCGTGCAATCGAAGTAGTCGCATTGAAGCGATAAAATTGATATATATATATATATATATATATAGATTACTATAATTAGATAATTAAGTTAAAGGGTATTTATAATTACTAAATTGTGATTTATCATGACCATCGATCAAAAGACATTAAGTAATATATAATATACACAGGAATTTTGGTCATGAAAATTAGAAACTAACACTAAATTTGTGCAGCCTTGGGTCATTCAAAACTGAACCCGACTTATTGCTCTATTTTGACTTCTAAAATGTCAAATTTGTGAAATGGCTATTCTACACAAAGTTGTAAAGCTCATTGTCTTCTTTCCAATGCTTTAAGAATTGCATCAATTCGAAGTCGAAGTAAAAATTTATGGCCAAAATATCGAGACCATTACATCGATGGTCGCGAGCTCGAGTTCATGGCCGCGACTTTGAATTTGTAGCCACGAGTTCGGACCCGAAACTTTAAGATGGTGCAATCTATTATTCTTTTAAATAAATTAAGAACATAGTTTAGTTTCAAGGATTAATTAGTTTTGCTTAGTTTCTTCTTCATATTCAAGATGCCATTAATGGAGTTTGATAAACAAGAATATGGTTTCAATTTTAGTACTTAATTGGTTTTAGATAAATAAGAATTTAAAATTATAGTTTCAATAAAAGAGTAAATTTCTAACTATATTAATTTACAAATAAACAATATCAATAGGGTATTCCAAATAAATCAATCTATCAAATTTACAAATATCAGAGTTTAATTAGTTTTAGATAAACAAGAATATAAAATTAAAGTTTTAATAGAAGAGTAATGATGAGGGAAAAATTGCACGCTAACCCTAAAATAGCGTAAATCCCGCAAGATAGGGGTTAGGGTTCTCGCTCTTCAATTAAAATAAAAAAATAAAAGAAAAAATAGGGGTAGAAGAAGATCCAAGGAAGAAAGTTGGCCTCACACCAAACCTCAAGCGGGAGAAGAATCACTCTTCTATCGAAAACTCATCTCAAGTTCTCTAAAATTCGCACAAAGCAAAACTCAAAATTTTCATTCATCATCAATAATAATTCTCATAAGAGATTACAATGTGTATTTATAAAGAAAAGAAACCCTAGGAATACTATTTAAAATAAAACTCCTAATCAACCATTAAAACTTTCTAATCTAACGGTCATAATTAATTTCACTATTAATCCTTTTTTTATTATATGATCACTTTTGAAGGGCCAAACGATGTCCGATTGATATGAAATCAGCCTTGTTTGAAAGCTTATCGAAGTATATTTCTAACAAGATAAGAATCACATAATTCTGATATATATTGGTAGACTTATGACCACACTTTCGATGGTTGCACAGAAAGTGGAGATTAACAGTCACGTATCACATATATGTGCCTGACCCCTAAATAATTTAAATAAGGAAACTAGTCCTAAAACAAGTCACTTATTAAAAGAATCCTAATAAGAACAGAAACTAAACTTAGATAAAATATTACCTAAATTAATGTACACGCGGGTCTTTAATGGGCCTTTTTAAAAAACTCATTCGTGGGTCTACTTTCTCTTTTGATGTTTTCTCTTTATCCAGCCACGATTCAAATAGGCAGATCTAAAGTTTGCATCAATCCTCTCTACTTTAAAAAAGTTTGACCTTAAATTTTGGTTGGCATGAATCTTCACGGTTGCGATCATAGACAATATATATGGAACCTTGATCGGAAGCGGCTTGAATAAGTAAACAGGATTCCACTCGGGCTTGATCTGTTTGATCTTCGATTCACCAACGGGAATGAACGTCAACATGAAACCAACACGATCTTAGGACCTATGGATCGTGGGTGTGATAGTCTTCATTTCAAATAATTGTGCTTCGATGATCTCAGACTCTAGAGGACTGATTGCGGCAACTTGCTCTTCAATGGTCTCGGGCTCCTCAATGGTGATGGGATTATTGACCGAAAGAGGGTTCTCATCAACCAGTACCGACTCTTTCACTGATTTTGGAGCTATCACAAGTTCAGATAGAGGATCAATAATAATTTTAGGTGAGATGAGGTCGGCTAGGATAACGATAGTGATGGGCTTGATTTCTTGAATGGGCCTTGAGTTATAATTTGTTACAGGGGCTGCAACCGGCATAGAGTTTACACCGTTAATGGATTCTGTAATGGGTGTAGGTTTCACAATAGTTATGGGATGAGAAATTATTATGGGATTACAACGGACGGTTGGTGATGTGGTTGGGTTAACGGACACGGGATTTGAAAGTTTAAATCTCACAGCTTCATGTCTCACCGATATGATTTCCTCTTGTAGTTTGAGAAGAAAATCCTCAAGAAATTCTTGAACGAGACCCTTGTTTAATGCCTCCACTATCTGACGTGTATTTGTTAACTCACGTCTAATCTCAAGAGTAAATGCTCGATCATATAAAGCTAGCCAATATCGAGGTATTTAATTCAAATACCTCAGACTCTGCAATCTAATTTTCACTGCCTCCCATGCTTGCCTAATCTTACCAATTGTCTGATACAAATCAAGGAGCTTTCACCGATCCACGAACGATCCCATTCTAGCCATCATGAATCCATTCAACTCGTGCAAGGCTTCGATAAACTGTTCTTTACTCATGATGGACTTTACGTGCCGAGTGTTGAACTTGGGTTTTGATACCAATTTGATGAGAGAAAAATTACACGCTAACCCCAAAATAGCATAAATCCCGCAAGATAAGGGTTATCGTTCTCGCTCTTCAATTAAAATAAAAAATAAATGGAAAAATAGGGGAAGAAGAAGATTCAAGGAAGAAAGTTAGCCTCACACCAAACCACAAGTGGGAGAAGAATCACTCTTCTATCGAAAACTCATCTCAAGTTCTCTAGAATTCGCACAAAGCAAAACTTAAAATCTTCATTCATCATCAATAATAATTCTCATAAGAGATTACAATGTGTATTTATAAAGAAAAGAAACCTTAGGAATACTACTTAAAATAAAACTCCTAATCAACCATTAAAACTTTCTAATCTAACGGTCATAATTAATTTCACCGTTAATCCTATTTTTTTATTATACAATCACTTTTGAAGGGCCAAACGATGTCTGATTGACATGAAATTGGTCTTGTTTGAAACCTTATTGAAGTATCTTTCCAATAACATAAGAATCACATAATTCTGACATATATTGGTAGACTTATGACCACACTTCCGATGGTTGCGCAGAAAGTGACGGGATTAACAGTCACATATCACATATATGTGTCGACCCCTAAATAATTCAAATAAGGAAATTAGTCCTAAAAAAGTCACTTATTAAAAGAATCCTAATAAGAAATGAAACTAAACCTAGAAAAAATATTGCCTAAACTAATATGCACACAGATCTTTAACGGACCTTTTTTAAAAACCCATTCATGGGTCCACTTTCTCTTTTGACGTTTCCTCTTTTTCCGACCATGATTCAAACAGGCAGACTTAAAGTTCGCATCAAATAATTTACTAACTATATAGATATATCAGATTTAATAGAACAATATAGAATTACTAAAAAGAATATAGAATTGCAATTTTAATAAAAGGGTATATTATTAATTATATAAATATATCATATTTACAAAATTTTATGACTTTATTTAGTTTTAAATAAAATAAGAATATAATTTTGATTTTTGTGCCTAATAGAAAGGTAAATATTAATAGTCAAACAAATGGATTGTATGAAAAGAGAAACAAAATATAAACTTATTTATAAATTATGCAACTATCAAAGGAAAGCATAATATTAACCATGCAGATCTATTCAATTTTGAGATATTAGGATTTAAATAAGATTTTTAAACCCGTCGATGCGTGATCGAACACATCCTACGTGACGGGATCTTAGAAGAACAAAATGAATTGATAGGTACCCACCTGATGAAGGGTGAACGGTAGATCTATGGCGATTCGAATTGAAAAGGTTAATGCCCAAGGAGTCGGATCGATTAAGACTTGGGAGAGAATAATTTCTGATAATAGAGAGTAGAGAGATTTTAAAGTTTTATTTATAATAGTAGAAAGTTTTAGGTTAACTTTAATTAAGACTTTTTGTAAAAGACTTAATAAAATAAGAGTTTTTTCACGCAAGAAGAATTCATACGTGACTTGAATAACTTAAGAAAAGGTTTTGTTCCAGTGCTTTGTGTAAGCACAGAAGCAATTGGTGTTTCTATCCCGAAATTACAGTTATACCATTTAACTTGCTTCATCACTAAAAATGGGCGTAACTTTTTATATTCTTGTCAGAAATTGCCAAATTATATATCGTTGGAATCATATCGACGAGCACTTCACAATGACCCTAATTTTGATATAGAAAAATCATAACTTTTTGAAAAGAGGGTGAGTTTTGGCGTGGAGCACTAACACCATGCACGGTGTAAAATACATCTAACACCATTAACATAAAATAAGAAAATTCGGGTTATGACATTCTCCCCCCTTATAATATTTTTATCCTCGAAAATTACGTACCTGTAGTGATAAGTTCAGGGTACTTATCCAAAGCCTCAGCTTCTCTTTCCCACTTTTGGTTAATGGTGTTGCCACTGTACTTTGACGAAGCGTATAGATTCACCCTTGATGAGTTGCTCCTTCTGATCTACGATATGAACCGGCTTCTCTATGTCGGATAAATATTCTCGTGCAGCTTCAACTGTCTCTAATCATAGGTAATGGCTCTCCTTCGTTGCTCCAACAAACATCCAACTCCCTAGCGCGAAGCATCGGTGTAAACTTCATAATTACCAGGTCCAGACGGTAAAGTGAGTATGAGAGCTATCGTGAGCTTCTACTTTAATAGATTGAAATTCTGCTCACACTGATCAGTCCACACAAATTTGTTATTCCTACGAGTTAGCATAGTGAGTGAAAGTGTCAAACGAGAGAATCCTTCAACAAATTTGGGGCAAGATCCGGCTAAGCCGAGAAAACTTCTCAATTGGATGACATTTTTCAGTGTTTGCCAATTCACAACAGCTTCAACCTTTGATGGATCTACAGAAATCCCCGCGGCGGAAATCACGTGACCCATGAAAGATACCTTGTCGAGTCAAAACTTACACTTGCTCAATTTTGCGTAGAATCTACGCTCACGGAGAGTCTGAAGCACAATACGAAGGTGGTCCTTATGAGCTTCTTTCGTGGGAGAATAAATGATGACATCGTCTATGAATACGACGATGAACTTGTCAAGAAACTCTCTGAATATGCGGTTCATCAGATCCATAAATAATACAGGCACATTCGTGAGTCTAAAAGACATAACAAGGAACTCATAGTGTCCATGCCTTGTCCCAAAAGCAGTCTTTGGAATATCTTCTGCTCTAACTTTCAACTGATGATATCCAGACCTGAGATCTATCTTCGAGAAGTAGGTAGCACCTTGTAGCTAATCAAATAGGTCATCGATACGAGAAAGAGGATATCGATTTTTCACGGTGACGTTATTACAATGTCTCATTGAGTCATCTTTCTTTTTAATGAATAAGACCAGTGCTCTCCATGTTGACTCACTACGACAGATAAATCCCTTTTCAAATAGCTCACGCAATTGAATCTCTAACTCCTTCAGTTTTGCTAGTGCCATTCGGTACGAGACATTCGCAATCGGTAAGGTACCAGGCGTGAGATCAATTTTGAACTCCATTTCTCTATCAGGTGGAAGCTTGGATAAATCTTCCAGAAAAACATCGTTGAACTCCCCAATGATGGGAATAATTGAGGGGTTCGCTTTCTCATCCCGATCACCCTCGAGTGTAGCAAGTAGGGTTGCTCCTCCCATTTTAATGCCATAAAATTTGAATGAGGGGTACCCAATTGGTCGAAAGATGACTACCTTAGAAAAGCAATCAATTGAGGCATGATAAGCCGCCAACCAATCTATGCAGAGGATTTTATCATGATCTTGGAATTCAAGTACCACAAGGTCTGCAAGCAACTCATGTGTTCCAACTACAAAAATCGTAGCTTTACCATCACTTCTCCTGACGATGTAGAAATCGCAAGCGTATGATCCAATAGTACAAGTTTAGCTCCGATTTTGGAAACGAAACTTGGTATAATCAAGGAGTGAGTCGATCAAAATTCAAGCATGACAACCAGACGAATCGATAGGTCTAGAAACTTTCATAGTTCCTTAATCACACAAAGGTTCCTACGTGGTCTAAATATACATACGCCATAACATTTCTCAACAAAAATAATAAAATAAATTTGTACACAAAACGAGTCATAAAAGAATCAAAAGGAAATAATGTTTAAGAAAAAGTAGATAAGGTGAAATTTATATCCTGAATGACCTCATTGGTAGCCAAAGCGTGCTGATGTGACATGGCGTAAACTCGGTCCTATGCTCGAGGTTGTTGCGGCTGCTGCTGCTGACCTCTGAAAGGAATATATGCGATAGGGTCCTTTTCTGAGCAGTCTCAAATAATGTGTCTTGCCTTCTTACATCAGAAACACACACTCGTGTACAGTAACCATTCACCCGGCTTGTGCTTCTTGCCGCACCTGGTGCAAGTTTCATACGAAATAAAATAGGCTTTCTGGTTGGTGTTAGCAGGGGCTGCGGTCTTCTGATACTTAGCTGGGGCATTTTTCGGGGTATGTCATAGCTACAACACCTCACTGAATCAGTTGAGCTTTAGTTGTCCCAGGATGAGTGTATCCTGATGAAAGTGTAAGTCTCTGGTAATCAGAGACTGGAGCAGATATCTGAACTGGGCGAATCTGAGGGTACGGCATAAAATGTTGTTGTTTCTTTATCGGTGTAAGTTGAGAAGGAGGTGCTCTCGGAGTAAAGGACAAAGAGCCTTCTCAAATCAGTTTACCCCTCTGTGCTCCTTGGCGAGCTACATGTTGAGCATGCAGTTCTTCATTGTCTTGCTCCTGGATATGAGCCCGTTCTACAAGCTCTTCATAGGTTGAAATTTTCATCGCAGCGATTTTGCTCCTGATAACGGGGTTGAGCCCTTTCTAAAAACAGTAGCATTTCTCGGCTTCATCTGCTACCAATACAAACGCAAACTGGAAGAGTCGATCAAATTTTGCCTCGTACTCGGTTACAAACATGGTTCCTTGATGTAATACTAAGAACTCGCTCTTTTTCTGAGTCTTTGTGGCATAAGTGAAGTACTTGCTATAAAATACTACTCTGAACTGTTGCCAAGTTCAATGTTCTTCCTCTTGTCTCTCTGCCAACCTCTTAGCTGACGTCCACCAACTTTTTGCGTCGCCTTCCAGACACATCACGGCTCAAGGTACTTTCTCATTTTCGGCATGTGTAGAGACTTTGAAAATCTTCTCTATCTGGGTAATCCAATCATCAGCATTGTCGGGATCCAACTGTTCGAGGATATGCAGAGGGTCAGGCCCTGGAGAAGGTCGCATATCCGTTATAATTGTTGTTTTCAAATTGACGCAGTGGTGGAGTTGTAATCGGATCGTGGTTGGCCGGATTGTTCAATTGCTGGGCAATCAGGTCCTAGTAAGTTTTGGCCTGCTATTCCAGTTGCTGGTTAAACCCTTGGATTAGCCTAGAAGTCTCTTGCTAATGGGTCTCATTCAACTGGGCCACATGCTGTTGTTGTGCGGCCGTCAACTCGCATAACATACGCGCTATCTCACTTTCATCTCCCTGAGAAGATCCTTCACCATTTCTTCGTGGAGCCATCGTAATCATGTTTCAAAATTTAAGGACTTAAGACTCGTAATAACTAAAATTCCCAAAGTCAAACAGAAAGTAAAGCCTGAGCTCTAATACCACTCTGTCACGACCCATAATTCTACCCCATCCCGAGGGCCTAGAATTTTGAGTTATGACTCGCACGCATTCCAAATACGTTAAGCGGACAGACACCTAATTAGATTTCTCGTGCAAATGTGGTTCCACGGATTCTGTGAAAGTCAACGCATAAAGGTAGAATATAAAGTAGTCATAAATACTGAATAGGTGCGATAAAATCTAAGTAAATCACCAATAAAGATAAATAAAAGTCGGAGTCAAATCCAATAAAAAAAGCATAGAGTCAATAATAATAATGTCAAAAGAACTCACCACCGAGTCAAAAATATCAATAAGCAGTGCTCGGATTAAAATCAGCACCAAGGTCCTCCTAGTAAACAGTGGCGTCGCCCTCCTAAGGCTCTTAATACTCGGCGTCCACCGGGTTAACGTCAATGGGATCTGAATAGTCGGCGCCTACTCCACGAACGTAATCACCTACAACTGTTTAGATTTTCGTGGGATGAGTATACTCAGTCACGTAAACTCAATAAATACACCAGCAACCCACCCCATTCTACTCAGGTGGATTATGGGTGCATTACGTGAATGATAAACAAAGTATATCAATGGAATCAAAAAGACAAAGACAAAATCATGTGCATATTGAAGAGTTCATATTATAACATAAATGCAGGACCATGATTTATGCACTCATATCCTAACATACCTCACCATATCTCATAACATAATGTTGAGTGGTGAAAAATGCCACTTTTCACCCTTTAACCTGACCATTGATAGTCCTATGAGCACACTAATAAGCTTTTGTCAAGTGCATTTTGTAGACAGCAATAAAAGAGGACACTAATGCAGAAAACCACTCAAGAATGCCCAAAAAGGGGCTATCTCTCAGCACAGGACAAACCCAGCAACAGTACACCAGAGGGTAGCACATCATTAGACCCTTGGAGCACGTGACTATAGCAGGGCAAGGCGAAGGAAGTGAAAACAGGCTGAAAATATCCTATCGATTGGTCACCTGAAGACGCCGATAGGAGCTGAAACCAAAGAAAGGGAGAATTCGTGCAGTTGAAGAGGTTTTGATAGGATCTGAAGGCAGAAGAAGGATGGATTCATGTGGATTGAGAAGTTTGATAGGATCCAAGAACCTATCGAGCAACTGAAAGGAAGGAAGAAACCATCCTATCAAAAGCATGCCTGAGGAGTCAAAGGAACCTATCGAATGGTTTCATGAACCTATCGAAATCATGTGCAGAACTTCTCAGAAATTCAGCTGTGCACACGTTGTGATTTGGTGACCTGCTGCATGCAACCCGAGGCACTTGGTGATCGACACGACGGTTCTAAAAGATGCCCTAGGAAACCCTAACTGACCCACGTACTCTAACAGAACTCTAACAAACTCTGAGGACCTTCTTGAAGGGATTTTTGGCGGGAAAAATAGAGGAGGAAGCTATATATAGAGACCCCCAATTACAATTGGGGGAGATCGAGATCTGAGCCAAATTCTGGAGATTAGAGCTTACAGAGAAATTCTATTTTCCCTCCTTTAGCCCAACCATGGTTGGCTAATTCCCTTGGAGTAGCGAGGAGAGAGGTTAGATCTATAATTGGGTAAGGTTAAGAGTGCTATTATAGGTTCTTAGTTGCACAGACTACAGATCTGAGAGTATTTCCATTATAGAGTGACTTTGATTGCAATGTTAATACTGTTTTTAATGCTTTAATTAGATCTAAAGTTCTTTTGGTTCCATTTGGTGATCGATCGGATCTGTGTAGAGGAGTCTATATACCAGCTCACCCACTTAACTAGAAAACCTATTGGATACCACCCGATCTCCCTGGATCTGATAGTCCTGTAATTCCTTGAGTCTGTGACCTTAGAATTACAGCATCTGTAGTGGTTTTAATTGTTCTAATTGATGCCTTAGCCTTCGAGGAGATCCCTAGGATGGTCTGTGACCATTAAAGTGGACAGATCATAACCTTAAGATTAATCCAAGTTCAAGCTCCAATTGGATTCGTCTGTTGTAATCCATGGATTTGATAAAGTCTATAGGATGGTATGTAACCATTAAAGTGGACAGATCATAGCCTTAAGACCAGGTAGATCCTGCGATTTGGAGTGGAGTTTATACCCTGCAGCTGTGCTTATAGCCAGTTGAGGGAATTGTGTGCTCTTAACCACTGTAGCATGATTAATCGAATCTGATTTCAGTGAAGACCAATTTCCAAGCTACTCTTCTCTATTTTTCTGCTCTTTACCCCTTTTCCCCTGCAACATCTAAGATCCTAAACTCGATCCAAGTTAGTCTATATTTAATTTTAGCTTAGCTTAAGTGACAATCCATTTTATACCTCTCCCCTATCTTTTAGCTAACGTAGCATTAGTTAGGGTGCCAGATCTAATATAGATATGGAGATTTATCATATTTTCAAACTAACCTCCCTGTGGACATTCCCTTACTCAGCATCTTTGTAAAACTTACTACAACAGACCCTGATTACTTGCAGGTCTGTGTGAGTGTATTCTGCCTAGTTATTGATGATTTTAGACCCTCATTTGAGGGTAGACAAACACTCCAACAAGTTTTTGGGGCCTCTGCCGGGGAGGTGTGTTTAGAAATTGATAGATCTAAGTTTTGATCATAAGTCTATAGTAATTGATAGATGTTTGCTTAATTTTACTAACTGCATTTGTAAGTTTTGTTGTTTTTCAGTATTTTGTGTGCATTTTATCAGATCTGAGGTTGCCAATGAGAGGAGAATTGTGTTGGAAGCTGCTCTGTAGTTTGCATCCCTCTACTCCCCTGTTATTTTTCAAATCTGTTGATATTTTTGTTAGAATAATTAGAAAATTTGGTTGATTCTGCTTGTTGTGTGGAGGATCTGTTCTGTATTCAGATTTTGAGTGTTGTATGTTTGGTAGGAGAACTCTCCAACCTCAGATTATTCCACTAAATCCAAAGGTTGAAAGACTTCTCAGATCCAGACCAACTACACCCACATCTGTTGCAAGTGACTCTGTAGATATGGGTGAGCAACAGCAGCCGAGAACCCTCAAGGAGTTTAATGAACCAGGGGTCTATAATTCCCCCTTCTGCATTCGATTCCCAGCTACTCAGGGAAATTATGAGATAAAATCATCCATAATTCAAATGCTGCCCTCGTTTCATGGCTTGACCAAAGAAGACCCATACAAACACATAGATGAGTTCTTAAGATTGTGCACTATATTTAATATCACAGGTTTGGGGGAAGAGGCCACCAGGATGAGACTCTTTCCTTTTTCATTAAAGGACAGAGCCAGAACCTGGTTGTCCATGCTTCCACCCAACAGCATTCAGTCCTAGAGTGATCTCCAATGTCAATTTCTGGCTAAGTTCTTCCCTATGTCAAAGACCAGCCAATTGAGGAAAGGTATCATCTCTTTTGCCCAAGATGTAACTAAAGATTTTCATCAATCCTGGGAGAGATTTAAGGAACTCCTGAAGAAATGCCCCCACCACCAAATTCCTGAATGGCAATTGGTTCAAAGCTTTTATCAGGGAATTGATGCTAAAAGCAGAGATATGATAGATGCTTCCTGTGGTGACACCTATCTCCATAAAACTGCTAAGGAGGCATGGAAGCTCTTTGATACTATTAGTGAGAACTCTATGCAAAGGAAAACCTTGGCTAGAGATCAAGAGCCTCCTAGGTTATTGAAGGAGAATACTTCAAGAGGGAAGATATATGAAGTGAGTGTGCCAAGTGAGTTGGAAAGAAAAGTGGACAGCCTAGCCCTGAAATTTGATAGGCTGATGGGAGCAATGCAGTCACCTGTGGCTGCTAGGGTGGAGGAGGCATGTGCCATATGCTAGTCCCCTGCTCATCCCCTTGAAGAATGCCTATCTGCTGACCAGTTTCCTGATTTTACAACAGAGCATGTGGTTGCAGCTCAGTCTTATGGGCAGCAGCTTGCTGCTGGGTATCAATGGAGAAACCACCCTAATCTGAGGTGGCGACAAGATGCATACCCCAGCCAGCAGCAGCCCATGCCCTACAGAAATACTCAGTCGTATCGAGAAAGTTATGTCCCAAGGCCTCAATATCAGCAACCCATAGCCTAACCTGTAGCTCCTCCTGTGCAGCAATCTGCACCCCCTTCAGCTGTGAGAGCACCATCCTTTGAGGAACAAGTTCTATCTTCACTACAAAGCTTGAACACCTTATCCCAAACTGTGCACTCCCACAATCAAAGCATAAAAAAGATAGAGGACCAACTTGGTCAGCTATCTGATGCCCTGACTAGGAGAGAGGGAGGAAGGCTGCCTAGCCAACCATAGGACAACCCACGACAATAGTTTCTAGTGGGTGAAGTCTCCCCCACCTATGAGGAAGCCAAATTTGTTACAACTTTGAGAAGTGGTAAGCTAGTGGATAACTAAGTGGGTTGTGAGCCTGTGAGGAACTTGGAGGAAGGAAATGAAGAGATTTATACCAGCACACAACAAAGACCACCAGTGGTGGACTTGAAGGAATAATCAACTGCGAATAAAGAGGATAATGAGGATCCTCCATAAAAGAAAAAAAATTAAAAAGAAAGAGGTCCCATTGGCTAAGGCTGCATGTTAGGGAGCAATCCCACATTTGCCATTTCCTAAGGAACTTCAAGCACCTTCCCCTTTTGATAAAGGGCAAGGAAAAATTGAGGAAATGATGGAGACTTTCAAGCAAGTAAAGATTAATTTGCCTTTACTTGATGCCATTAAACAAGTCCCAGCTTATGCCAAGTTTTTAAAAGAACTATGGATCCATAAAAGATAATACAGGATACACCTATCCAAGAAAGTCTTTTCAGCAGAGAGAGTAAAACAAATTTTGTCGATTGCAACCCCAACCAAATTTCAAGACCCTAGAACCCCCACAATCCCCTGCATCATTGGGGATCACATCATTGACAAAGCCTTATTAGATCTGGGAGCCAGTGTAAATTTTCTTTCATATTCACTATATAAGAAGCTGGGCTTGGGAGAATTAAAGCCCACACATGTGGTCTTACAGTTGGCTGACAAATCTGAAAGGAAACCTGTGGGGATAATTGAGGATGTTTTGATTGGAGTTGATAAATTCTTCTATCCTGCTGACTTTTTGGTATTTGACATGGAACCAAGCAAATGTGCTTCTTCCATACCTGTGATTCTAGGCAGGCCCTTTTTGGCCATTGCCAATGCTCACATACAATGCAGGTATGGAATCATGGAAGTGTCATTTGGAAACATGAAGGTTAAGCTGAATGTGTATAGCACTGGCTATCAACCCTCTCCTGAAGAGGCTTGCTTTTCCATTAATGCCCAAAAGAAAGTGATGCATGATAATCTACATTGGCTGGTGCAGGACAATGCTTGATTCACAGATGGAAAATTGCACCCAGGGAATGGGTACTGGCTGAGGAAAAGATCCACGAAAGGTGCCAAGTTTGATGAGCCTAAGGAGACTATGGACCTTCCAGACCCTCCAGATTAGCCCCTGAAGTCAGTATGTATCATATGCACCATACTTTGTTTTTTTTTAGGTGTTTACTTAGTTGTTAATTGATTTTTTATATTTTTTTTCTTGCAATAATAAAAGAAAAACAAAACTACCATGCTTACTACTAGGCCGTCATTACCAGTTGTCCTGAGGTAACGGGCGCTGTCCACAAGAGAATCAAATCATGGGACACCACGACAACAGAGCCTGCTGAGAACTGAGACTGCGAGTGCCCAGAAATGCAGCCTTATTTGGTTTTTTGAAGTCTTCGACAGGTCGAGTTCACCTTTCGATAGGTCACATGGTGATTTCGGCAGGATGTTCGATGGTTTCAATAAGCACTGAACTTCTCGACAGGCAAAACTAACTTCTCGATAGGTTAAAAAGGGCAAAATGGAGATATCGATAGGTTATGGATACCACTCAGGAACCTATCGAAAAGGTGACTCATCTGCCGTTTAAATTTATCGGAAGGATAGTTCCACCTATCGGGATCCTATCGAATCATCCCCTTTTAAGGTTTTGTCTGCTATGTTTTCGACAGGACGCATGAACCTATCGAAACCATCCAGTTCATCCTATTGGAATCGTATTTCACCCTTTATATACATGTCGATAGGTCATTTGTGCCTCATTCTATACCTTCTGTAAAACCCTAGCTCTTTTCCTCTCTCTTTCGCCTCCCTCTTTCTCCACTAAATCCTCACAGAACCTTCAGCTGTTCAGTGTTCCATTTTGTCAGTACAATCAGCTTGCACAGAAGAGCATTTTGCCCCTGACTATGAAAAAATTGATACTGTGTATTGCGATTTCTGTTAAACCCTAGGTATTTCGAGGTCAGTTGCCTTCCCACCATCAATCTGTCATTTCTCTAATTTTTAACCTTCAAGCTCCACTCCAAGTTGGTGAGTGACTAATCTCCGAGAGTAAAATGGATGAGCCAGAGGAAACTCTAGCAAACATACGCCGGAGAGTAACTGCTTCCACCCCCAAATCCTCCGCGAGGTCGAAGCTAGCTGACAAATAACCTGTCAAAAGGAAGCTCACTGAGATGACACCCAAAAAGACTCCTAAAGCTGAGAAAGCCAAAGCTGTTGAGATTCAGGAGCCTATGGTGGAAGAACCTTTAGCAAGAGCTACTCCTACAGTAGAGCTGCCAGCTGGGTTAACTACTCCCAATGAGTTTGTAGCAAAATTGAGTATTGTCCCTGAGACAGATTTTGATCTGACTTATTTTGCCAACATTGGGGAGTGACAGGGGACATTGGAATATTTAAAGAAAGAAGGTCTAGTACCCCTGCTTTCACCCTTGAAGGAAAATGTCTACCCCAGGTTGGTGAAATTGTGGTATCAGAACCTGACAAAGAAGGTGGTACCTGGGGCTAAGGATATATTAGAAATCTTGATTGATGACTGGAAGCTGACTATCGATTGCAGAGATATTGGGATGGCTTTGGGAGTCCCATATCAATTTGACTCCACCAGAGCTGAGGGAGCACCCATAGTGGCTACATTTAGGGAAATGGCTAAGCAGCTTACCAACGGAATAGTGGGCTCTGGTGAATCCTTGATGAGAAGAGACTTCCATCCTACTCTAAGACTCATTGACACCATATTGAGGAAAAATGTCTGTCTTTGGCCATTTGCAAGAGAGAAGGGTCCCATTAGTGGATGCCCTATACTTCTGTTCAAAGGGGCAATTTGTGAATGCACCTAAGCTGATTTTTGAAACAATGGTGGACATCAATGACAAGGTGCTGAAGAGACAAGCTTTTGCTAAGGGAGGAGGTCTACCTTTCTGCAGACTCATCACATGTCTGCTCAAGACTGGAAAGTATGTGATCAAGCGAAATGAGCCAATGGAGAAGCTGACCATCAAATTGTATGGAAAGCGGAAATGGTCAACTAGCCTCACCTTGATTAAGAAGAGTCAGCCAGTTGGAAGGGAAGAGGCTGAGAAGGAACCCACTACCGTGGCAGCAGAGACTCCTGCAGAGATACCCTCCTCCACCCCTCCACCTACCATACCTGTCCCATTACCCACATCTCCACCCACTTTGTTGTTTCCGTTTGTATCAGTCCCTCTTCCAACCAGCCTCTCTCCACCCTCCTCTGAACCTATTTTACCTTCACCCTCCTCCCAGGTTTTCCAACCTGACATCCTTGAACCTCCCACATTCTCCGATCTTACCCCTACCATTTCCTCCCCACCCATTACCCAACCCATTTCTAATTTCCCCCCATCACAAACCCCTCTGCATCAACAGGGTGTGGACCTGTTCACCACTACTGGGTTTACGGCCCTCATGACCTCAATTGTGGAGGATGTTGCTCGTGAATACACTCCACTTCCTGACTCCCCACGCCCCACTCCTCATCATTTTAACCATGCACCCTCTTCCCCCTTCCATCATGTCCAAACACCTGCCCCTTCTACCCCCACCATGCCTGACACCCTCACTCAAATTTTATCCCTCCTCCAATCCATTCAATCCCAATTAACCATTACCACCGACAACCAGACCCTCATGAGCTTATGCCTCCAATCAATTCAATCCACCCTTACCTCATCCTCTCCCGCCCCTCAATCCCCTCACATATCCCCGCCTGCTTCACCCATATCGACCCCACACCCTGCTACAACCCAGCCTGAGGAGGTAGCCCCACCAGCTCTCCCCATACTTTCCTCACCACCGGCCACTTTACCCTCATCACCAGATTTACTGGCCTCTGCAGTAGCTGAATCCCCTCTACCCCCCTACCTCCCCACCTGTTTTCCTGGAGGCCTCCACCCAAACTAATCCATGGGAGGATCTGGTTCTTTCCACCCCCTCCTCTTCATCCACTACACCCTTGTCTTTGCCCATTGTCCTTAGGCAATCAATGTACATTCCCCCTTACCTCACCCTGCTGTATGCCATGAGGGACAACCCACACATCCACAAGGATGTCCTGAGAGGTATGGCTGTACTCCGAGCTTCCATTGAGGCCCCTTATGAGGAGAGGATAGACAACATAGAATTGGAGCACATAATTAAACTCCGAGACATCTCTCAAGGGTGGTCTGAAATCCTGTCTCGTTATGAGTCCGCCAAACAGTTGGCCGCTACTGAAAGTCTCATTGCCAAATATGAGAAGAAGAATTCTGAGCTTCTCAAGAAAAAATTAGCCAATGCTCAGGAGATACTCAAGGCCACCAAGGAACACTCTGATGCCAATCTGCTCTATGCCGCCAAACAAATTGACATATTGGAGAAAAAGGTTGCTTCCTTTACCGCTCAGCCATTTCAACCTACCCCTCTCGCCACCGCACCTCCTCCTGCACCTCCTGCCACTCAATTCTATCCCCTCCCTACAACTCAACCTCCTCCCACCCCCCCTTTGGATGTGCACCCTCCTCCAGCCCAGGAGCCTCCCCCTACTCAACCTGCCCCTCCAAAACCAAAAAGGGTTCCCCCTAAGAAGAAAGTTACTGCAAAAAGATCTGCTCTTTCGGCTGCTTCTGCCAAGAAAGAAAAGAAGCCTACTGCCCGGTCTAAAGATGCTCCTCCCACCTAGCCCCCAACCCAATCTGATGTCTCTTTCACCTTACTGTCAAGGGAGGAAAGGAGGAAGGCTGCTGCGGCTCTCGGCTTGGATCCCACTGCCCTTTTTCCTTCTGATTCAGATTCTGATTCTGTTGCTGCTGTTGATTCCAAAGGAAAACAACCCGCTACCCAGTCTGAGGAGGCCGCGAGGAAGCCGCAACCGAAAGCTAAATCTAAAGGAAAAGCTCCGTTATCTAAGGATGAGCTGAAAAACCTGGCTGACCTCTATGATTGGCCAGATGATGCCTGTAAATAGCTATGGCAATTTATTACTTTAGTGTCTTCCTCACTTGTCTCACGTATATATTTGGCATTTTAATATAATTTTGTCTTCATATAGTTTTTTTTTTTTTTTTTTTTTTTTTTTTTCTGTATCGCACTTTTCCCCCTATGCCTCTCTCCTGATTTCATAGTGTCCAATAGTGAGGACACTGTTTAGTTTAGGTTTAGGGGTATAACATGTATGTATGCCAATAAATTAGTTAATTTTAGTGCAGCTAGGCTAACAAGGAGTGTTTGGAATTAATTAGAGTAAATTCTCACTGGAATTGTTGTAAAAAGAGGAAATTAAAAAATTGTTTGAAACTTAAATAAGCCGTAGTCCAACAGACTTCATGAGGCATATGTCAACAATTTGTGAAAAATAATTTTGATGTGTAGTAAACCTGAAATGAGAGGAAATTGTGAAGATACACCCCTGAAAATTAGATGGAAGGCCATACCCAGTGAAATTTGGGCCTGAAAAAGTTTCTTTGAAGAGTGCCTTGGCAATTTTTTTTCTGCTCTAAGGACTGATGGGATCTAATTCTAATCACTAGAAGTTAGGCAATTCCAAGTTGAAACAGCTTGACAACATTCATGACATTGAGGGCATGAAGTAAGGTCATCCCTTGGTCAGTTTGAGCTCAAAATGTCCCACCTTTGAACTGCCCTTGATGCACACCACTTGAGCCTTAAAAGTCCCAATTTTCTTTGATGAAAACTATAAATTTTGAACCCAAAACCTCAGTGACCTAATACAAATTGACCCTCACTCTGAGATTTCAGAAGGAAAAGGTGAAGGAATGGAAGAAGGTAGAGCTAGTTTGAGAAGTGGTTGAAAGAGAAGGTAAACACAGGTGGCAGTATTTGTGACATTCCGATCCATAAAAAAAAAAAAAAAAAAAAGAAGAATGAGAAAGAGAAGTCATTTCATTGAAAAATTAAAAAGAGGATTAGAAACTGGTCACTTCAAATCTGAAAATTCAAGAAGTAGACGGAATTGTGCTGAAATGAAGAAGGTGAAGTCATGAATCATCTCCTTACCTTTACTGATTTCTCAATTTGAATCCCTTTTACCCTTTCATTTTTTTACAAACCTCATCCCTAAGCCACATTACAACCCAATAAAAAGACCTTACTAATCTGAAATGAATTGAGCTGTCATGTGGAGATAAAGAATTGTGTAATCTATGGTGAAAAGAGTTAGAAATTTTCATAAATTAGAGCAATGCCTATGCTCATGCTTACAGCCCTATTTGAGGACTGTAACTGCTCTTGAGCTGTGTGAAACTCTACACCCTTCATTTTTATTGTGAGTTAACAGCCCTAAGGAGACTTGGGCCTGAAATCCAATTTGATGGGGGTAGTATCAAAACAGAATTCTCAAGTGAAAGGTGAGCCATGCATCAATCTTCAGACACAATGCCTTGACATGAACTGATTGATGATGAAGGAATTACTGCAAAACTTCATGTTTTAAGTTGGTGATTTTTCTGCTGAAAACCCTCTAAAACTGAAAAGACATTATGAGAATTTATTCTAGTTCACTGAAACTCTGTTTAGCAGGATGCACTATTATAGACTAACCTTATTGGAGAAGTTTGTGAGTACCTTCACTAAAAATCCTCAGGAGACTTCACTCCTCCACTAGGGATCACCTAGGGGTTTAAAAGGCTTGGTTCATATGCTAAATGCATCCGTGCTCCCTACGAAAGTGGCATTTTAATTTTTTTTTTTTTATTCTCCTTTGCTCAGGGACTAGCAAAGCTTAGGTTTGGGGGTGTGTTAAGTGGTGAAAAATGCCACTTTTCACCCTTTAACCTGACCATTGATAGACTTGTGAGCACACTAATAAGCTTCTATCAAGTGCATTTTGTAGACAATAATAAAAGAGGACACTAATGCAAAAAACCACTCAAGAATGCCCAAAAATGGGCTATCTCTCAACACAGGACAAACCTAGCAACATCACACCAGAGGGTAGCACATCACTGAACCCTTGGAGCGCGTGACTACAGCAGGGCAAGGCGAAAGAAGTAAAAACAGGCTGAAAACATCTTATCGATTGGTCATCTGAAGACGTCGATAGGAGCTGAAAGCAAAGAAAGGGAGAATTTGTGCAATTGAAGAGGTTTTGATAGGATCTGAAGGCAGAAGAAGGATGGATTCGTGTGGATTGAGAAGTTTGATAGGATCCAAGAACCTATCGAGCAGCTGAAAGGAAGGAAGAAATCATCCAATAGAAAGCATTCCTGAGGCGTCAAAGGAACCTATCGAATGGTTTCCTAAACCTATCGAAATCGTGTACAAAACTTCTCAGAAATTCAGTTGTGCACACGTTGTGATCTGGTGACCTGCTGTACGCAACCCGAGGCATTTGGTGACTGACACGATAATTCCAGAAGATGCCCTAAGAAATCCTAACCGACCCACGTGCTCTAAAAGAACTCTAACAAACTCTGAGGACCTTCTAGAAGGGATTTTTGGTGGAAAAAACAGAGGAGGAAGCTATATATAGAGACCCCCAATTGTAATTGGGAGAGATCGAGATCTGAGCCAAATTCTGAAGATTAGAGATTACAGAGAAATTCTATTTTCCCTCCTTTAGCCCAACCATGGTTGCCTAATTCCCTTGGAGTAGCAAGGAGAGAGGTTAGATCTGTAATTGGGTAAGGTTAAGAGTGCTATTATAGGTTCTTAGCTGCACAGACTACAGATCTAAGAGTATTTTCGTTGTAGAGTGACTTTGATTGCAATGTTAATATTGTTTTTAATGCTTTAATTAGATCTAAAGTTTTTTTTGTTCCATTTGGTGATCGATCAGATCTGTGTAGAGGAGTCTGTATACCAGCTCACCCACTTAACTGGTAGACCTCTTGGATACCACCCGATCTCCCTAGATCTGATAGTCCTATAATTTCTTGAGTCTGTGACCTTAGAGTTACAACATCTGTAGTGGTTTTAATTGTTCTAATTGATGCCTTAGACTTGGAGGAGATCCCTAGGATGGTCTGTGACCATTAAAGTAGACAGATCATAACCTTAAGAATAATCCAAGCTCAGGCTCCAATTGGATTCGTCTGCTGCAATCCATAGATTTGATAAAGTCTATAGGATGGTCTGTGACCATTAAAGTGGATAGATCATAGCCTTAAGACCAGGTGGATCCTGCGATTTGGAGTGGAGTTTATACCTTGCAGCTGTGCTTATAGCCAGTTGAGGGAATTGTGTGCTCTGAACCTCTGTAACATGATTAATCGAATCTGATTTCAGTGAAGACCAATTTCCAGGCTACTCTTCTCTATTTTCTGCTTTTTACCCCTTTTCCCCTGCAAGATCTAAGATCCTAAACTCGATCTAAGTTAGTCTATGTTTAATTTTAGCTTAGCTTAAGTGACAATCCATTTTATATCTCTCCCCTATCTTTTAGTTAACGTAGCATTAGTTAGGGTGCCAGATCTAATATAGATCTGGAGATTTATCATATTTTTAAATCAACCTCCCTGTGGACATTCCCTTACTCACCATCTTTGTAAAACTTGCTAGAACAGACCCTGATTACTTGCAGGTCTGTGTGAGTGTGCTCTGCCTAGTTATTGATGATTTTATATCCTCATTTGCAAACACTCCAACACATAGCATATCTTATTATTTTCGCATATATATCTGTACATCGCATGAGCATAACTAACATACTCATAAATCCTAAACGACCTATGCCAGAGTCGCGGCTCTATCTACTATGTGAGGGTCATCATAGTATCATACTACGATATCGTAACGCTCTTATAACATACTCATACTCCTCCTTCCAGCCCAATGGGGAGACATAAATGGTTAAACGTACTCACAATGTACCCATACTCCTACTCACACTCATGGTCATACTCATACTATCTCCTAGAGACCGGTCTTGGATGTAAGACGTTGTTGCCCTTACGGTAGCCCTTACGATGGCTACGCAAAGAACGACACGTACAGACTTAAGCTCTTAATCTTTTGTTAGCCTATATAGCAATATCTTATTATCGTACTCATTACTTATCTTATCTCATACTCATACTCATATTATAATATACTCTTACAACTTAATCCTATGACGAGCCATAGTAGGGTAACTTGCCTAAATCACGCTTTTCATGAAAAATATTTAAGTGACCGTAAAAGAAACTTCACTACAGCTAAGGCCTAAGGGTCAAACCTCATATCTTAATTTATATTTTATCCTATTATATTAAAACTTGGGGTGATAGGGTCACCGCACATGCCACCGAATATAAAGGTACACTGAATTCTCACTCACCCGACTCGTCCTGATGTCTCATACCATCATGAGTTATAAGGCATGTGAATACGATATATTCCTTGCTATGATACCATTTCGGTAAATCACCACGCTCAAGCGTAGACATGATCTTATATACTTACGTACATATGACCTAACGTGTCCATAACTCATATATCATAATAAAGATGGAAGCATAGCACTATCATACACATCATAGATTTACGTTTAGATTTTATTATATTTATACGTATATATATTTATATAACACCAATATACTTATAAGATAGGGTAGTTATTAATGTGATTTCAATACCGTGAATGTCAGAGTTCGATTTTTATGAGACATCAAATTTCTAATATTTCATGCTATCGAAGTGGTCGCATGGAAGTGATAAAATTGATATATATAGATTACTATAATTGGATAATTAAGTTAAAGGGTATTTATAATTACTAAATTGTGATTTATCATGACCATTGATTGAAAGACCTTAAGTAAGATATAATATACACAAAAATTTTGATCATGAAAATTAGAAACTAACACTAAATTTGTGAAACCTTGGGTCATTCAAAATTGAAACTGACTTGCTGCTCTATTTTGACCTCTAAAACGTTAGATTTATGAAATGACTATTTCACACAAAGTTGTAAAGCTCGTTGTCTTATTTTCAATGCCACAAGAGTCGCATCAATCCGAGGTCGGAGTAAATAGTTATGAATAAAATATCAAGACCAGTATATCGATGGTCGCGAGCTCGGGTTCGTAGCCCTGAATTTTTATTCATAGCCACGAGTTCGGACTCAAGACTTTTAGATGATGCAATCTATTATTCTTTTAAATAAAATAAAAACATATTTTAGTTTTAGGGCTTAATTAGTTTTACTTATTTTCTTCTTCATATTCAAGATACCATTAATGGGGTTAGATAAATAAGAATATAGTTTAAATTTTAGTGCTTAATTAGTTTTATATAAATAAGAACATAAAATTACAGTGTCAATAAAAGAGTAAATTTCTAACTATATAGATTTACAAATAAATAATATCAATAGGGTATTTCAAATTAGTCAATCTATCAAATTTACAGATATTAGAGTTTAATTAGTTTTAGATAAACAAGAATATAAAATTACAGTTTTAATAGAAGAGTAATTTAGTAACTATACATATATATCAAATTTAATAGAAGAGTATAAAATTACTAACAAGAATATAGAATTGCAGTTTTAATAAAAGGGAATATTATTAATTATATAGATATATCATATTTACAAGACTTTATGGCGTTATTTAGTTTTAAATAAAATAAGAATATAATTTAGATTTTTATGCTTGATAAAAAAGTAAATATTAATAATCAAACAAATGGATTGTTTGAAAAGAGAAACAAAATATAAAATTATTTACAAATTATGCAACTTTCAAGAGAAAACATAATATTAAATATATAGATTTATTAATTTATGATATATTAGGGTTTAAATAAGATTTTTAAACCCTTTGATGTGCGATCGAACACATCCTACGCGATGGGATCTGAGAAGAACAAGATGGATTTATGGGTACCCACCTTTTGAAGCGTGAACGGTAGATCTACCGCGATTCGGGTTAAAAAGGTCGATGTCCAAGGCGTCAGTTCGCCTAAGACTTTAGAGAGAATAATTTTTTATTATAGAGAGTAGAGAACTTTTAAAGTTTTATTTATAATGATAGAAAGTTTTAGGTTAACTCTAATTAAGACTTTTTGTAAAAGATTTAATAAATAGGAGTTTTTTCACACAAGAAGAATTCATACGTGACTTTAATAGCTTGAGAAAATGTTTCATTCTAAGCAATTCTTGTTTTCTCCCGAAATTACAATTATACCTTTTAACTTGCTTCATCACTTAAAATGGGCGTAACTTTTTATGTTCTTGTTAGAAATCGCCAAATTATATATCGTTGGAATCGTATCGATGAGCACTTCGCAATAAGTCTAATTTTGATATAGGAAAAATCATAATTTATAGAAAAGTGAGTGAGTTCCAGTGTGGAGCACTAACACCGTGCAAGGTGCAAAACACATCTAATACCATTAAAATAAAATAAGAAAATTTGGGTTATTATATCTTCTGAGTCCATAAATCGAACACGACATGATTTCTGTATCATATCAACAAATTCGTGTCTGATGGGCCACCGGGGAATGGCCCATCTTGTTCATCATGTCTGACTTTATCCAATGCAACCTCCCGTGCTGCTCTTCATTCTCTTATACCTCGTCCTGTACATGACCTTCATCCTTTATATAACCTTCATCCACTCCCTTACTTTCATTTTCGTTTGAGTCGTCACCCTCAACTAACACCTCATCAAATTCTTCTTCTCTCACTACTAATTGATTTACATCTACCTCTACCCCCATTACTATCTAATCCACTTCCACTACACCCTCCACTTCCACCATTCCTTTTACTATAGCTTTCCCCTCCATTACACCCTCCACTTCCACTGCTCCTTCCCCCATGCACTTCCACTACTCTTTCCACTACTACCCTTTGTATCCCTTCACATTTTTCTCTATTTTCGACTTCACCAATTGAACGACAAGTTGCCTCCACTACTAAAACTTGGCCCTCATCAATATTCACATGTTCTCTTTCATCTTTTGCTAAGGTATCCAGTATTATTGCAGCCTCAGTAGCTGCAACTGCAAATGCTTTCGCAACTTCTCTAACCATGATTGCAGCTATTGTATGCTTTCTCCTATACGAAATTGTCGGTCGTTTGGGTTCATGAGGGGGGAGGTGGCGGAGACTTCTCGTCATGTTCCATACTCAAGATCAATAAACTTGCAACTGTAAAAAAATATAAACAAAGGCAAAGAGTAAAATTAAGTTCGATGCACAGTGGATAACATCAACTAACACAAAGATTTGAAAGGACGATGACATCAAAAAAATATTGCCATGTAGATATTTTTAAAATGAATGGCTACCATGTAGATATCTAAAATCACTTTTAGTTGTCCATTTTAAAGGTGTTGACAGCTTTGAATCACATGATAATAAATAGGCATTTATCAAATGTTTTTTTTTTAAGTTCTAGTTGATGATTCTTTCACCCAAAATTTTCATTGTTATTGGAGCGATCAGTGATTCTTTTTTCCAAATTTTTCATTGTTATTGGGGCAATTAATGATTCTTTTAACAACCATGTTCAGTTAGTTTCAGACATCACAGAAATCACCAAAAACCTTCAATTATAATATCATGGTTTCGGGTTTATGATGCTTTTGATAAATATGATTTAGGTTTGACAGATGTGATAATGAGTTAGATTGAACTTAATACACGTATTGTAGAGTCTAACAATGAGGAAACTCTACATGCGTGTTGTGAATTCAGAACTAATCGAGCAAATAGCAAACAGATTTAGACCTAGATTCTTCTACAAATGGGTAATTTTGATTTTCCCTCAGTTAATGCTTAAGTAGACAAACAAACGCAGTGTCTTTTGGGCATTTAAACAATCACATAGTATGCATGTTTAGAGTTCTACAAACATTAAAGTCAGGGGCGGACGCACATAGAGACTGAGGGCGCCCCCCCAAACTTATTTTTTTTCCAAAATAAATTAGATTTGAATTTCAAATGTTTGGTTTCTCTAAAGACCCCCCAATATTGCTGACCCCCCCATTTTACAAGCTTTAGGTTTTAAGGGTTAAGTTTGGGGTTTTTAAATCACTCTCTCTCTCTGTCTCTAAAAAAAACCCTAACCACCCTCGTAAACCCTTCACCCAACTTTCTACTCTTGGCAGGCAAGGGCAGCTAAGATTCGCCGGCAACGGCCCAACCGTTGCCCCTAATACAACTAACCCCTTTCAAGCTTTCAGCCAGGTTGGGTTTCTCTGACTCTCTCTCTCTCTCAGTCTCTCTCTTCTTCATCTTCTTCTTCCTCTCTCTTTCCACTCTCTTTGATTTGCCGATGGCAACCATCCCCACACAACCACACTGAGATTCACCGGCGGCTGCGATCCCTACACACACGGCGACATTGCGACTCTCTTCTTCTCTTCTTCCTCTCTCTCTCTCTCTCAGTTGGCAGCGACCCCCCACGGCCATAGCCTTCCATTAATGGCCAATACAAAGAGAACTCATTTATAAGAAGGACATGAAATAACAAGTAGTAAATCAGTTTCACCAAGAATTTATATGAAGAAGAAGAAACATAAAAGATTTGAGAAATAATACAACAAATTTGTGGCTGGAGATATAATCCCATGAATTTTTGGTGTTTGAAATGTGTGCTGATATTATTTATTTATTTATATATATAATTTTAGTGTTGAATATCTATCCTCTAATTATTAGGGGGAATGGGACATTGCTGAATATTTCTTTCTCATTGATGTAATATCAGCACTCCCTTTAGCAATTAGCATAACAGAAACCTATGTACAATTATATATCTACGCCAAAAAATTAGGTCCCTTTTAACTTAGCTCTCTCTCTCTCTCTCTTAGCTAGCAGTGACCCCCCCCCCCCGGCCACAGGCCCACAGCCCACTGTCTCCTATCTCTCTCTCTAAGGTCTATTGACTATTGGTCTAACCATCTAAGCCCTAAAGATTTTTGGCCCATCAATTCATCACAGCCACAGCCACAGCCACATCCCCTAAAACCTAAATCTCTCTCTCTCTTTCTCTCTCTTATTCTCAATACTCAATCCCTAACTATTTATTTCAAATTTTTTTCCAGATTCATTGGTCAGGCGCGCTGCGCATGATTCGGATTTGTAGGAGCTCTTATTTCATCCGATCACATTAGATTGGAGGCTTGGTGCCTTGGAGGTAAAATTAATTTTTTAATTTTAATTTGATTTAATTTTATGTTAATGAGTTAAAAATATAGTGATTTTGAATGTATATATGAAAATGTGGAAATCCCTAAAGGCTAAAGCCCTAATTTTTTAGATTGAATAGTTTTTTACTAGTTTAAAACATATGATGGATGGTAGTTTTTTACTCAATTTTTGAATTGTGATTTTTTACTCAAATTTTCACATGATAAGTATTTAGATCATAGTCTTTAAATTATAATTACAGCATTCATGATGATGCTATGTTTAGATGTGTCCCAAAAATTGACCCCTTGACCAATTTGATGACGATAGATTTTCACATGTTTGTGCACCTGTTAAGTATTTAATGCAAAAATAAAGGCACCTGTTGAGTATCTAATGTATGGGGTTGGCGAAGATCGGATTGAAATGGGATATATCATAACTGGTTGGTTTTTTGCACTTTTAGGCTTTTAAATATATGGTACAAGTTTAATTTTTTTATTTGTATTTATGTAATTTTGGGATGAATCTGATATAGGCAACATATTCTTTTTTATATGAAATATTTATTAGATATTGCTTGAGATTTAGACGGAGACTTTGGTTGTGCTTGGGATTGCCCTTTGGAGGCAAAGAGCAGCATTGTGCTCTGGCGTAGAGTACTTTCGTATGAGACTGTGTTTGGTGGTAAGTATTCTTAGCTCTTTCAGAGAGTAAAAGAGTGGAATTTGAGGTTGTGTATGGCATAGCTCTTTGCTAGCCCTTGCTACGGTATAGTTCACCTACTTTTAGTTGGTTCTCATTCTCTTTTCAACTCCCTACAAAAGAAGATTTACCTGCTCTAGCAGCAACCTCCCTGCTCTCTACTAACTCCCTACCAGAGCAAATAAAATCTGCTTTGGCAAGGAGTAAGTAGAGAGGAGGGTAGAACTATTGAACACATAAATCTTGCATAAAATCTTACCATGCAAGGAGTTATCAAGGAGAAGGGGTACCTGCTAAAACAAGTAGCGGGATGTTAGCAAAGAAAATGGAAACTTGCTAAAGCAGATGAACTCTGCTATGGCAGGGTCTAGCAGAGAGTTATGCCATATGCAGCTTGAGTCTCTTTAAAAAAGCAATTTGTGCTTAACCCCTGAATCTATACTGCTTATAAAAGTATAAAAGCAAGTTTTGTTTTCACACATTTTGATTACCAAAAATACCCTTTTAATGCACATTCAATTTACCCTTCTAAGGTACACTCAATATACCCATGTGACTTCTAATTAGAGTTAAACTCTACTTCCAAAATAGTAGCTCAAGTTTCCAATTAAGATTCCCTTAAAAATGTCACTTTAAAACCATCTTGCCTTTATATATCTATATTTTTCCCTAATTTTATATTTTTTTCCTATTTTCTCTCCATAATATTCCGAATTTCTCACAGGATTCTAACTCCAACGTCTTTAAAGATGGGCTTTGGTCATGTCCAAGTGGTTGAACTCTAAATGTGGTTTAACCAATTTTTGAGACCATTGGATGCCCAAATTTCAAAAGTGAATGCAAAGTAATAAAGATAAAGGCCTCAAAATTGGTTGAACCGCATTTAGAATCAAACCAATTGGACCTGATCAAACCCCCTTTTAAGATAGCAACCTGACAAGCCAATTAAGACCCCACCTTCAAGAGTACCATTAAATACCCCAATCGTATCTTTGAGAGAGCCCATGTCAATCGACTACTTTGAATTGGATGGATAAGAACGTTTTTCATTCCAATCTTTCACACACTTGATCTTGAGATTATGGGCGTACCATCAGACGGTCAAATATTTGATTTGATGTGACACAAATCCCAAAGTGACATTAAAATCAAATTTAAACGTGATTAATGACACGTGATTTTATTAAATGTGATTTTACCTTTAAATCCGCCCACCACATCTATGTGGGCACTCATATTAAAACAATTGACAGTTTTGAATTGAATGATGGAAAAAAAACTTGTTCCAATCTTTCACACACTTCATCTCGACTATATGAAAAATGAACGGTAAAACCACATATGATTTTACCGTTCATTTTATCCCCACCTTAGTACCTTGATACCTTTATTCAAGCTGTAAAGAAAATAACTACTTTGAAAACCCAGTCCTGATACGCAAATGGACATACGAATGCAGACGTAAATAAACTAACCAAATGATAAACGCTTTGGTTGGGTTCATAATAATAAGGGAGCTACAACTTGCAAAAGAAATGGAACCATTGCATATATGTTAAAAAGAAATACAATAATTTTTTATTTGTTCCAGTGATACTATCTAAAGTCGTTTGATTTGAAGGTCATGATGTAAAGATCTTTGATGTCATATTGACATGAAATATGATTTCTTTCGTGTGATTCAATAGTCAGCCATTGAATCAGATGCTGAGCTTTATTTTTTTTTGCCTTTGCTTATAATATTTTATATAAGAATATAAAAGTTTTAGCCTACCTCACAACCAATTGATTGTACGATACAAAATCATTATTGACAACCGATCAAGTGGATGAGACGATCATTATTTTAAAATGTTATTTGAGTAAGGATGTGTGATGCAAGTGCCTTTTTATTAGTATCTCAAATAAGGAAATTGGTCCTAGAGTAAACCCACAAATATATATCTTAAAACAACTAAAATTCTAAATTCCGGTGGTTTGAGCAAGTCGGGACAATAACTCGTATTCACTAGTCTTTTAAAGGCCTATTTATATTCACTTTCTCCGGATTGTTCGTCTTTGTTCGACCTGGCCTCAATTCGAACATGCAAACTCAAATTTCGCATCATTTCCCCTCTACTTTAAAGAAGTTCGACCTCGAACTTTGGCCGGCATGAATCTTCATTACAAAGGTCATGAACAATATATAGGGAATCTAGATCGGACATGGCTTAGTCACGTAAACCAGATTTGACTTGGGCTAGATCCGATTTATCTTTAATACACCAATGGAAATCAATGTCAACACACAAACAACGCAATCCTGGGACCTGTGGGTCATGAGATCGATAGACTTCATGGCGGATACTTGCTCTGCATCGATGTCAAGATCCTCAACGATCTCGTGCTCGGTAAGGTTGCTTACCACAAGTTCGAGTAGAAGATCGATTGACATAGGTACGACTTTGGTAACTGCGGGTACGAGATTGAGATTAAGAATAACAGGAGGTGATGGTATAGGGTTTACGGGAACACGAGCAATAACCCTTGACTCTGTCGGCTTAATCTTCCTCGTTCCACCAAACTTTTCGTATAAGGTTTCTTCAACCTTGTCAAAGTTTCCGCTCAATGTTTCCTCAATCTGACAGACTCTAAACATACGTGTATCTTATCTTTAACTCGCAAAGGGCTTCTAAAACCGATGTTTTACTCATGATGAAACCAACTTCACGTGCCAAAATTTGAACTTTCTCTTATACCAATTTGATGCAAGACAAATGGCACTAACCCTAAAATCACGTAAATCTCGCACGATAGGGGTTAAGGTTCTGAATCTACAGTTAAAATAAAAGAAGAATAAGATAGAAGATCTTTAGATTCACCCTAAAGAGACTTGTCGACTTCACACAAACGGTAGATTTGACTATTTACTCTTCAAAGGTGAAAACTTAACTCAAATTTTCTAAACGAAAGATTCACTCTTTCAAAAGATGCACAAAAGTAACTTTAATTTTCATTTATCAGAAATTATTTCTCATAAGAGATTACAATATTTTATATAGACTTTTGAAATCCTAATTAGATCTCTACTAAAATAAGACTCCTAACTAATCATTAAAACGTCTACTCTAATGGTCACAATTGATTTCAGTACAAATCAAGTTTTTTTGCGACTACTTTTGAAGGGTCAAACAATATCCGATTAACATGAGATTAGCCTTGTTTGAAAGCATATTGAAGTAGCTTTCCCACAAGACAAGAATTGTACAATTTCAATATGTATTGACAGAGTTATGACTACTTTTCCAAGTGTTGCACTAAAAGTGACAAAATTAATGGTCAAATGTCACGTATGTCTATCTGATTCCTAAATAAATCAAATAAGGAGATTAATCCTAAAGTAACCCAAATAGATACCTTAAAATAGCTAAAACTCTAAATCTCGGTCGCTCGAGCAAGTCGAGGCAGAACTCATCTTCACGTGTCTTTTAAAGGCCCACCATTTATATGTCCACTTTAGCTGGATTGTACGTCTTTGTTCGACCCGGCCTCAATTCGAACATGCGGACTCAAATTCCGCATCAAGTTGTCTCCTTATTTCACCTGTTTGTCTCATCTGAAACTATACGTTCTATCAAGGCTTCCACCATAGAGAGAAGTACTATTAATCGCCATAGTCACCGGAGAAAGAAATCAGTGTACAAAACACTTCTGATTTAAATGTAAAAATAAACTGTTAAAATAATCTACTAATTGTCGAAATCCTAACAGATTTAATAGTGAGTAAAATCTAAAACAAGGTCAAAATTCTCACAAGTGAACGCCGGCACAACAAAATATTTCTTCGATTTTGTGTCTGCTGAAATGCTCACGAAAGGATAATTAAAAAAGCCAACTGGTTGGAATAACAACAGTCATACTTGTCAAACTTTCATAACTGTCATAATTGTCAAATGCAGTATAACGAGTGCTCCCAAATGATTCACCTGTTTTTACAACACTTCGTATCTACCGATCGGCTAAAATGCAGGTTTGCTATTAGTCGCTCGCTCACCTTTTCAGAACCATATCACGCCGAAATATTGGTTTGATTTTGTATCTGCTGAAATGCTCATATTAGGATAAATAAACGGCCAACTGGTTAGAATACCAACTTCCATAACTGTTAAAGTTGTCAAATGCAGTATAACAAGCAACTTCCATAATAACTGTCAAATCCAGTATAACAAGGGCTTACGAAGGGTTGAGCAGTTTTTACAAGACTTCATACTGACCAATCAATTAAAATGAAGGTTTTCTATTAGTCTCACTCACCTTTTTGAAACATTTTTTTTATAATGAAAATAGACAGTTCAAGTTCACACATCAAATAAAGGAAGAAAACTATGTAACTCTGCGTACCATTCGTCTGATGGCTATACAATTTGCAATCTTAAATATAAACAGAAGGCCCATCCTTTTTGCTCTGGGTCCTTTGGATAGCTTTAGCTGTCTGAATGGCAGAATCGCCTCGTTTTACTATGCTCTCGAGGACTCCAACCTTCTCTCGTAGCAGTCTAGCATTTGAATCGGCAGTCTGAACTAATTTATCTGCAGTCTCTAGAGCTGAGCATAACTGGGTATGCAAACCAATAATCAGAGACTTAGTATAGCTATTACGAGTAGGGCTGTCAAAGGGCCAGTTGGGTCAAGCCAAATTTAGGTCGGCCTGACCCTTTGGCCATTGATCGACCCGACCCAACTGGACAAGGGTATATGCCTGACACAACCCGAAACCCTGGGTTGGGTAGAACTGAATCAAAAGCCCCAAAACCCTTGAAAAACCCTTTTAATATACTATCAGTTTTTGGGCATGGCCAGACCGGGAAAACTGACCCGAAGGTCAGGCCAAGTTTATATGCCTGATCCGGTTCAAAAACTGGGTCGGTAACGGGCTGACCCGACACATACACAGCCATAACCGAGTAATAGTCAAAATAAATATCTTGATCACAGTTTACATAATTACCTTTAGTATTAGAGCTGTCCATGAGTGATCGCTCCCCATTAACGCCTCGTTTAATTGATTGTAATTTTCCTGATACATGAAATGTTAGAACGAGAATTTGCTTATGTTGACTACAAACATGCCAACTAAAAAGCACAACGGTACATCGCTGATGCAATTATGTAATGAAAAAACACGTCACTCTTTTTTTAAGAAACAAAAAAACATGTCATGAATTTAGGGTTCCATGGATAATGGCGGAAGAACTCTTAACCTGTTTGCTCGTAGCTCAAAGTAAATACACAGAACTCCAGCTGAAAAAAGAAGGAAAACCCACATCCTGGAATGCTGAAATAGTCTTCTGTTTCTGAAATTTATTTTCTTCTTTGACATTTTTAAGAATTAATTACCCTAAAACAAGAAAGAGACCAACTCAACTGACCACGGCCCAACAGATAGGGCCACAACCGCCCACTTATACACCACATTTCATGCATCTTTGAATAATCGAAGCAGTCAACTAAGCAGCTCATCATTAGCACATCTCAGTAAAAAAAAAGGCTATCAAAGGATTGAAATCACTGTATCAAAACTCTGCTGATAACAATACGTGTCGGTTTCGCCAAGAACCGATACCACCCCGATCATAGATCAAAATCTCGGCTGAAATTTCAAAATTTGGGCCGAGATGTCTCGGTTTCGGCCTGAACTGAGACGGAAATAAGCATGTTATCGCCCCCCCTCCGAAAATACGAGATTATCGGCCGAATTTTGAAATTATCGGCCAATAATTTCAAATTATCAGCCGAATGCTGATGTTCTTTTTTTTTTTTGTTAAATTAAAATAAACACAAAAAGGGTATAATTATTTAAATAAAAAAAGAAAAAAAAAAAGAAAAGGAAAGAGAAGAAGTAACACGTGTGTTGGAGCCTTGATCTACAATTAGGGCAGAGAATGAGATCTTTGATAAACCCAACATCTCCACACAAGCAGCAGCACTCTCTGATGTTGTTGTTGTTTAATTGGGAAGCCATTGAAACCAAACCAACCAACCAAATTGGTTCTCTTCATAAACCCTCCCCTTTCTGTTTTATAGTGGGTGGCGTAAAACCAGCGGTTTCTTGTGGGAGAATAAAGATCTATAGGTATATATTTATATAATTTTTTTAATAAAAGGGATAAATAGGATGAAAGTTTGGGAACACGTCAGGTATCGTTGACGTTGCAGAATTATATTGAGCAACGGATGTCTTTGTCGGTGATGTGGCGTTCATCAACGGTCGGGGTGTGGCATCCTGTTTGGTAGTAGAATGTAGACGTGGTTTTAGGAGAACGTGACTTCCTTTTTTATTCTTAACTTAGGAACTGCTGGTGTTCGTTTTTTTTTGTTTTTTTAAGGGCAACCCATTTTTTTAAGGGGTTTTCAGTTTTTTTAAGCTTCTTTAAAGGGGTAATGGGATATAAAACCCATTATTTTAAGGGCAACCCAATTTTTGAAGGGGTATATAAAGCCATTTTTTTGCAAAATGCACCCTCCTCTTCCTCTTCCGGAAACGACCCATCTTCTCGCCTAATAGCCAAAACCTCGCCAGATTTCGCCAGATCTCACCGGATTTGCTTCAAAAAAACTAATAAAATAAAGTTCAGTAAAGTCGCTCGAGCGACTACCTATCGCTCGAGCGAAGTTGAAACAATCTAGAGGCCAAAACTTTTGGCCAAATGTCGCTTAAGCGACACCGTCCAGTTGAAATCACGTCAAACTAGAAGGTTCTCGCTCGAGCGAGAACCAAATCCGCTCGAGAGAGTCTAGTGACGAAAGTTGTCCTTTTTTCTTTATTCTTTCCTTGCCTTTTGAGTCCAATGTAATGTTTCATTTTGGGACAATTTAGTATTTTGCTATTTTAGGGTTTTCTTTTGCTCCTAGTATATGATGTCCTTATGTAAGACAAATTGGGTATTGGTTGATTTTAAAGAAAAGTGTAAACACTCTGAGCTTGTGAGAAGCTTTAATGGAGAGCGAATCTTCCTCCCCATGTGGGTTTAGTGTGATGCCCATGTGTTATTTTTTATTTTCTCTTTACCTCTTTTCTTATTTGTTTCCTATTTTGCCACCTATTTCTACTTCTTGTTGTTTACAATCCCTAAAACCCTAACTCTTGAGTAACCTTGATACCTTTCTTTGTGGATTGACTCCAATCACTACCTATCAATTCATGACCGTCATTGGGCTCGAGTTTACTCGATTTGCAACCGATTAACCGATCAATTCGAAAGCCCTAGCGAATAGCTACGAGAATTCACACTGATCTACGAGTGACGCCCAAACCTAGAGGATGCTAGAGTTCTATCTCTAGGATCTCACCTTCACAATTCTAACGTACTTGTGTGTTAGATTGGACCCTAAGCGAGCCTATCATGGTTACCTAAAAGGAATTCCATGAAACCCTAAGGTATCGCCTTAATCTAGGTTTTATTGCTTAATTAATTAGTTTAATTTTAGCAATTATCATCTCATATTCATCTTAGGGTCGTTGTCCCGCGTCAAATAGCCTCCTCCCCTATCCCCATAAATAGGGACAGGAGTGGGGGGGAGAAAAGAAATAGAAAGAAAGAGAGAGAGAGAGAGAGAGAGAGAGGGGGGGGATAAGAGAGAGAGAGAAGAGAGAAAGGAAGGAAAGGGAGAGGAAGAAAATATTACGTATAATTTATTTTAACCTTAAACTCATTAAAGTATTTTATATTTCATTTCAAGTTCATCCTACCCCTAGTAACATTGGGAAGCAACATGGGTTACACGTGGGTAGCACGAGTACCCATCTTAGTACGAGACAGGTCAAGTAGGTTGCTTTGACGAGACAACTTTCAGATGGTGTGCAATGCGAGCAATTGGAAAATCAGCGCCCCCATGAAATTCGGTATCAAAGCCATGTTTGATGGGCTAGGCACAATGAGAAATTTGAGAAAGACAAATAGCAAAGACTCGAATACGAGGCAGACACAATGGTGTTGGGGTGCTAGTGGGTTGTAAAATAGATGAGAACCAAGCAAGCTATGTGATGCAGGACGGTGCCCTAAAATACGTGAATGATATGATTGATTTGCCGAAATTAAATTAGAATTAAGTTAAGCAATAAAATTCACAAAATATAATGAATACCTTAGGTCTTCTTAGTATTCCATGAGAGAATCACGTATGCTTTAGGTAGGGTTCAGTCCAGGCGCTAGATCCGTTAGGTTGCAGCGTAGATTGATCCTAGAGATAGAACTCTAGGTTTTCCCAGATTAGGGCGCTCGCGAGTCAAGGATGGAATCTCCGGTTCTCCTATGGTTCACGGGGTCGGGTCGAATCCAGGGGGTAAGGAATAGCTAGGGTTTTGATAGTCGAGTATTTGGATGGGAGATGGTAGATTTAGGTTGTTTGAAATAAAGCACGGAAGATAGATTAGAGGGATAAACAATAAGGATAGATTGTGGGCTTCACACCCTTGGCTTCACACCAAACCCTTCTCGGGAAGAAGAATCACTCTTCGTAGAGGCTCATCTCAAGCACACACAAGCAAAAGCTCTATTTTTTCATAATCAATAATCAATCCTAATTACATTGTTTAAGGACCTTATATAGGAGGTCTTACAATAAAAGAAAACCCTAAAACGAATATTAATTAAAAGACAATTAAACCTTTAACACAAAAGTTCGAAATTAGACTTCTAAAACGACTAAGACTACTCGGCTCGATTTCGATCGAACGAAATTGAAAATCGTTCGATCGCAATTTCGATTACAATTTCGTTCGATCGAAATTGAAAATCGTTCGATCGAAATTAAAATTCATTCAATCGAAATTCTCAAATACATAAAATATCGAAATATCGTCATTGTCATTTCAATCGATCGAATTTTAATTTCGATCAATCGATTTTTCTGTGCTCCTTCAATTTCTAGAATTTCATCTTTGCCTCTTTCGCCTAGTTTTGATTTCCATTCCGCTTCTTCCGACGTCGGTATACACGAAACGGTCCATATCCAATGTCCACGATGTCGGCGTCCCCGTCAATTCTCCCGAGGCGAAAAGGCTTCATCACCGATGAAGCGGCGTCGTGATAGCGCTCGAGCATGTCGGCGTCCAAATGTGGCAGTTCGTCTTCAGCTAACCATGAGTTCTCGGAGTCCGGCCTTCCCAACCACTTGACCAAGTACTTTTGAATTCCACCCCCATGGGTGGATATTGCCAAATCATTTAATATCCCTTCGATCTCAACTCTGCGCTGCTTGCGTGGGGAAGGGAAAGGTAGGGGTTGTAGGGCGGGGCTGGTATTCGGGCTCGAGGCTGCTTGGAAGAGGTTGTGAGGGGGTGGGGCTTGGGCTAAAGAAGGAACCAGGTCCTCCACATTGAATGTAGAACTGACCCCTATATCTGGTGGAAGTTCGAGAACATATGTATTAGGGCCGCTCCTTGCAACAATTCTAAAAGGCCCAGCGCCGCGGGCTTGAAGTTTCTTTGCGACTCCCAATGGGAACTGCTCAGGCCTAACCCGAACCATGACGTAATCTCCAACCTGAAATTCTTTGAAGCGCCTGTGCGCATCCGCAGATATTTTGTATTGTTCATTGCTAGCATTAATTCTTTTTCTAATTTCGGCATATAATTCATGTATATGTTGTGCAAATGAATCGGCTGACTCGGAAACTCGATAGGATGCAGACATAGGAATTAAATCAATGGGTGTTCTAGGCCTATGACCAAGGACGACCTCAAAAGGACTCATACCTAGGGATCTATTGACTGAATTGTTATATGCAAACTCGACTAAAGGCAAAATAGAATCCCAAGTCTTAGGGTGATCACCAACAAGACAACAGAGAAGATTACCTAAGCTCCTATTGGTGGACTCCGTTTGGCCATCTGTTTGAGGATGATAGGCCGACGAAAATTGGAGCATGGTACCCATCATGTGCCATAAAGTTTTTCAGAAGTAACTGGTAAATCTCACATCTCGATCTGACACAATCGTCTGGGGTAAACCATGTAGACGCACAACCTCCCCGAAAAATAATTTGGCTATGTGAGCCGCATCGGAGGTTTTAAAATAGGGTATGAAGTGGGCCATCTTGGAAAAGCGATCCACTACCACAAAAATGGAATCGTGCTTTCGTTGAGTCTTTGGAAACCCAAGCACGAAATCCATAGGGACGTCTTGCCACGGGGTGTGCGGCACGGGTAAAGGGGTGCACAAGCCCGTATTTTGTTTTATATGCTTCGCAACTTGACATGTACGACATTGTTTTACGACCCTAGAGACATCTCTCACAAGGCTAGGCCAATAGAATCTATCCTCAACAAGCACACTGGTTTTATCGCACTCAAAATGTCCAGCAAGCAATCCCTCCGACATGTAACTCCCAGATGAGGAAGTCACGCAATGAAGTGCGAGGGATGCACAAACGATTCCCTTTGAACAAATACCCATCCAGCAGGGTATATTCGGAGTTATTGTTGTTCGGATTTTCAAGGAAAGCAGTGTATTCTGCCCTAAAATCTGGGCAATCAGGATAATTTTGCTTCAACTGCTCAAATCCGATGACCTCGGTGCTCATAGACTACAAAGTCATGACTCGACGACTAAGTGCATCAGCAGCCTTGTTCTCGGCACTAGCCTTATGCTTCAAAACAAATGTGAACCCTTGAAGGTACTCGACCTACTTCGCGTGCCTCGGGTTTAACTTTTTCTGGGAAGCAAGGAAACGTAAGGCCTCATGATCAGAAAGCAACACAAATTCCTGCGGTCTCAGGTCCAATACCACAGAGATCGGACGACCGCATAAAACTCCTTGTCATAGGTGGAGTATTTCTGCTTTGCCTCATTGAGCTTTTCACTAAAATAAGCCATAGGGTGGCCCTCTTGGCTCAGCACTCCGCCTATGCGTACACCCGATGCATCACATGCTACTTCGAAGACTTTAGAAAAGTCTGGTAGAGGCATGACGGGTGTAGTAACCATTTCTCTTTTATCTCGGCAAAGGTCCTCGTCGCGCCTTTGCTCTACAGGAACTCCCCTTTTCTCATGCAATCGGTGATGGGAGCCATGATGGTGCTAAAGTTTCGAATGAAGCGACGATAAAACGTGGCCAAACCGTGGAAGCTACGGACTTCATGAATATTTCGAGGTTTGGGCCACTCCATAAAGGCCTTAACCTTCGTAGGGTCCGCACCATCCCGTCTACCGAGACAATGAATCCCAAGAATACAACAAAGTGCTGCATGAAGGTGCACTTCTTGAGATTCGCGTACAACCTCTCTCCCCTCAAGGTCTCGCAAACCAACCTCAGGTAGATAATGTGTTGCTCCTTGTCTGGACTGTAAATCAGGATGCCATCAAAGTATACGACAAGGAATTTGCCAAGGAATGGCCTCAGCACTTGGGTCATGAGCCTTATAAATGTGCTCGGGGCATTAGAAAGCCCAAAAGGCATGACCATCCACTCATAAAGACCGTCTTTGGTCTTGAAGGCGGTTTTCCACTCATCGCCAAGGCGAATACGCACCTGATGGTAGCCACTTTTAAGGTCTATCTTGGAAAAGATAGTGGCTCCAACCATCATGTCAAGCATGTCATCAAGCTGCAGTATGGGAAACCGATATTTAACAGTGATCTTATTAATTGCTTGGCTATCCACACATATGCGCCATGTACCATCTTTCTTAGGCGTGAGTAATGTTGGTACAACACACGAGCTCAAACTCTCTTGTACGAACCCCTTTTAAAGGAGCTCACTGACTTGCCGGGTCAGCTCGGCATGCTCCACCGGATTCAACCTGTAGTGGGGCAGGTTCGGTAATGTCGATCCGGGAACTAAGTCAATTGCGTGTTGAATGTCACGCATGGGAGGGAGCTCATTAGGTAAGTCTTCGAGGAAGACATCCGCAAATTCATTCAGAATGGGCTCTATCTCCTTAGGGTACTCACAGACTGACTCAGACGTACTCTCAACAGTAACAGCGACATACACAACACTCTCATCTTTTGATGCTCTCTCAAACTCTGAAGGGGTCACAATATTGATGGCCTTGGATTGACCTCCCTTCTTCTCAACTCTGTTGACTAATGGTGCTTTGGGAGCCAAAGGGTTAAGAGTGATTTTCTTGCCCTTGTAGTTGAACGTACAAACGTTAGATCGCCCAAAAATGGTCACGTTCAAATCATAGAGCTATGGCCTCCCTAAGATAATGTGGCCCACATCCATCGGCACCACATTGCACCACAAGGTGTCAGAGTATGAACCCAACTGTATGGGTAGACGACACCTATGAGATACGGGAATAGATGAGGAGTCAACCCATGCGACTTTGTAAGGTCTCGGGTGGGCTTCAGGTGTAAGCCCTAAGCGGGTGACGGTATGTTCTGACACCACATTGGTGCAGCTTCCGCTGTCCACGATTACCCTACAACTCTTTGTCCCACATGTTACAAAGGTGTGGAAGATGTTCTCCCTTCGCCAATCCTCCTTTTCATCCCGTTGAGGCTGTGCAAAGGCAGACCTCACAACTAGAACGCGACCGATGTCATCACCTTCCTCGTCACTAGGTGTGGCATTCGGTTCAAAGACTTCTTCCTCATAAACTCCTTCACTTTCATCTCCTTCTCTGTCAATGAAGAGATTCCTTTGTGGGTCCCTTGTAGGGCATTGGGCAGCAAAGTGACCCAATCCTTGACATTTATAGCATTTGACATGAGACCCACTCTTCGAGGATTCTCCGGCTACACCCTTACCTTTGTCAAACCTCACATTGGTAGATGTGGGTTGCGGTTGACGTGTGTTTCAAAGACTAGATTTCACTTCAAGTTAATTGACCGGGTGATAATCAGATTCGCTAGACAAATCATTTTTAAATATCGTTCAAGGTCTTGAACGACGGTGTAACACTCGGCGAGAGTCTCAACAGGGTGGGAAACTAACTCTTTTTGCAAGTCAAATCTCAATCCGGTGCGAAATCTAGATAGAGTGACTTGAGGGTCCTCGGATACCTTGGCTCTCATCATATATTCTTCAAATTTGCCAATGTAATCCGATACGAGCATACTACCTTGGCGCAGATTTTGCCATTTGTCAAGGAGACGATGGTAGTATGAAGAAGGGACGTAGTTCTCTATAAGTCGTTCCTTCATGTCCTCCGAATGGGTAATGGGAGTACAACCCGCATTCGTTCTGATGCATTCAACGTTGACCCAAAAGAGTCGGGCTTGGCCTATGAGCTTCATCTTAGCAAGTCTAACACATCTTTCATCGCTCATGCCAAACCACTCAAAGTGCTGGTCCATATCGGATAATCAATCGAGGAAGACTTGAGGGTCTAATCTTCCATCGAAAGTAGGAAACTCAACTAGGACATTTTTGAGGAGTCTCCCTTCAGGGTCGTAGTCATCTCCATGATGATCTAACCTATGGTTCCGGTTCCGATTATGTTGGTAGCCATTTCACTCGAACCGTGGACCATTACGCTCACGGGGTGGTTCGAAGTACTCATCCCCCTCGTCTAACCGATTGATGTTTCGAGAATCCTTTGGGCTGCCTCTAAGGCAGTCATTCGATCATTGATCGATTTTAGGTCAGCCCTCATGCCGTTAAGAGCTTCGGCAATCCCACTCATGTCCATGGTGATACGGGTCACTACTGACGGGTTCTAGAATGGAATGCAAGATGAATACTTTGGCCAAAACTGAAATAATATGTGATGAAAATTAAAATGCAATGAATGCAATGTCACATAGCATGCCCTAACCTAGAAACCTAGGGCTCTAATACCAAAACTGACGCAGGACGGTGCCCTAAAATACGTGAATGATATGATTGATTTCCCGAAATTAAATTAGAATTAAGTTAAGCAATAAAATTCACAAAATATAATGAATACCTCAGGTCTTCTTAGTATTCCATAGGAGAATCACGTATGCTTTAGGTAGGGTTCAGTCCAGGCGTTAGATCCGTTAGGTTGCAGCATAGATCGATCCTAGAGATAGAACTCTAGGTTTTCCCAGATTAGGGCGCTCGCGATTCAAGGATGGAATCTCCGGTTCTCCTATAGTTCACGGGGTCGGGTCGAATCCAGGGGGTAAGGAATAGCTAGGGTTTTGATAGTCGAGTATTTGGATGGGAGATGATAGATTTAGGTTGTTTGAAATAAAGCACGGAAGATAGATTAGATGGATAAACAATAAGAATAGATTGTGGGCTTCACACCCTTGGCTTCACACCAAACCCTTCTCAGGAAGAAGAATCACTCTTCGTAGAGGCTCATCTCAAGCACACACAAGCAAAAGCTCTTTTTTTTCATAATCAATAATCAATCCTAATTACATTGTTTAAAGACCTTATATAGGTCTTACAATAAAAGAAAACCCTAAAACGAATATTAATTAAAAGACAATTAAACCCTTAACACAAAAGTTTGAAATTAAACTTCTAAAACGACTAAGACTACTCGACTCGATTTCGATCTAACGAAATTGAAAATCGTTCGATCGAAATTGAATTTCATTCGATCGCAATTTCGTTCGATCGAAATTGAAAATCGTTCGATCGAAATTTTCGTTCGATCGAAATTAAAATTCGTTCAATCGAAATTCTCAAATACATAAAATATCGAAATATCGTCGTTGTCATTTCGATCGATCGAATTTTAATTTCGATCAATCGATTTTTCTGTGCTCCTTCAATTTTTAGAATTTCAACTTTTGCCTCTTTCGCCTAGTTTTAATTTCCATTCCACTTCTTCCGACGTCAGTATACACGAAACGGTCCATATCCAATGTCCACGATGTCGGCGTCCCCGTCACTATGGGGCATAACTCTAATGGGTTTGTTGAACAAGAACAAGGTCAATGCAAGTAGGATCAAAAAACAAGAAGAGAGGTAGACTCGAGTAAGGCGTGCAAAGACTTGGCACTAAAGGAATGCAAATCAAATGAAAGGCATGCCAAGTTGAGGTACAAAGGAACTATAAAATGCAATTTGTGTTGACAATGGGAGCATTGAACACAATGTTTCTTGCTTAATGGCATGCTTGTTTGCTGAACTTCATTTGTGGGATTGGAATAGGCACATAGGGATGAAAACCAGATAAAGACAAGTATAAATGAACAATGGACGGGTTGAGACAAAAAACAAGAACTGGTTTAAGATTGGGAGTTGGGACATCAACATGGGCGTCAACAACTTCGAGTGGAGGATTATATCACGATGTTGCAACTATTATGCGCAAGAGGCCAACATAGGGGCAACAGACCTTTGGGCTAGGACGCAAATGTCTTGTGAGGCCTTACATTAAGCACACAAGGGAATCTCATGGCCTCAACATGGATTGATAGGTGGTCATCGAGTGGAGTAGACTAAATCAAACATTTAAGGTTCTCTCTACTTTAGCAAGCTTCACTCCACAATGGTATACATAGACATAACTAAGAGAACTATGACAGACATGGGGGGCTAGAGGATATGTTGATAGTTTCCTAAGGCTTTAGAGTGACCCTAAGACAGTGCTTGGAGAACACTATGCAATGTTGCTAAATCATCAGCATCACAGCCTTATCCCATCTATTTGGATTGGCTTTGCAAGTCCTATTTTTTCACTCATTTCTTATCAACGCTAAGCTCTTAGTAACTTTACAATCTTTCATGTCCCTGCTCACTGCTTCCCTCCAGGTCTTCACTAGTCTTCCTCTTCTCCTACTTGTGCTCGTAGCATCTCAACTCTTCGTATAGGGTTTGTTTCTGGCCTCCTATAGACATGTCTAAACTATCTCAAGCGACATTCCAGAATTTTTTCTTTCATAGGCTTCTATACTCATTTCGAATTTTACCTATCTTGTTACTCCACATATTAATCTTAACATACGCATCTCAACCACATGGTACTCTATCTTCTTGTAGATTGTTTGTAGCCTAATGTTATGCTCCGCATAATATGACAAATCTAACCATCGTCTCATAAAATCGTCCCTTCAATCTAATTGAAACTTTTGGATCGTACAATACTCCACATGTTTTCCTCCATTTCATCCACCTGGCATTAATCCTATTTGAGACATCTTATTCAAATCCATTATCTGACTGTAGAGTAGGGGCTAAATAGTGAAACCTATGACAATTTGGCACTAGATAATTTTCTATTTTAGCTAAAACTCCTCCTCCAGGCTATCATGGTCACTATTTGCACTCCATGTATTTTATATTTGTTTTATTAATTTACAAACCTCTTAATTCTACGATATTTCTCCATAATTCCAACTTATCATTTATTTCTTTCCTTATTTGAGAAATTAGTACCACAACATCTGCAAATAGCATGCACCATGGAATCTCTTCTTGTATGTCTATGATTAACATATCCATGAACAAGGCAAATAAATAAGGGCTTAAGAGAGATCCTTGATGCCCCAACTCTGATGAGAAGTCACTCATCTCTCAACATGTGGTGATGCTAATTACCACCCTTTCAGACATATCCTAAAAGATCTCAACATATAAGGTCGAGATGAATTTCTTCCTCATTGCCCACCGAATTATCTGTCTCGACACTCTATCATAAGTCTTTTTCAAATCAATAAAAACTAAAATGCAAGTTTTTCCTTCTTTCTTTGAACTTCTCCATAAGTTGTCTCAATAGGAAAGTAACTTCAGTTGTTGACATAAATCCAAACTAGTTCGTTAATACACTTGATCCTTTTCTTAGTCGTAGTTCTATTCTCTCTCAGAATTTCATAGTCTAGCTCATATGTTTAATGCCAGGACAGTGGGAACAATTTTGGATGTCTCTTTTATAATAATAAAAAGGGATCACAATGCTTTCCGCCACTTCTCAGCCAATTTCTTTATTTTTAGTATCTTGTAAAACCACTTCGTTAACCAATTCGATCCATTCCCTCTCATCCCATTACGCTAAAATGAAGGTTCGAATGTCGGTAGCATTATGCAGATATACGAGCAAGAGCATGTTAGTTAATCATGCCTGGGGGAAATAGTACTAAGATGACTGACCCCTTGAGAAGTTCATATGATGGTTGAGGTTTGGATGCGTAGTGACAAATTTCAGCGAAATTCGCTGAAATAGGGGTTGGATGAAACTTTCGGTGATTTCGCTGAAATTACCAAAATTTATTTAACCTCGGTGAAATTAATGAAATATTTTTTATTTTGGTCATTTTTAAAAATTTATATATATATATATATATATATATATATATATATATATATATATATATATTTATTTATTTATTTATATACTCCTAGAAATTTTTTTGAACTTTTCCCGGAATTTATCCGGAATGAACTGAAACAATCCCCGACCGAAATATTGTCGAAAACAGAATTTGTCACTATGTTTGGACGAGCTTAGCTGTGGTGCGATTGGATGACAATGGGAAGCACTTATGACCAGGCAAAGAAATACACTAGCCAACTGCGTGAAACACGGTTGCTCATGGAAACTTGAAGTAGAGGTATATACAGAGCCTCGGGAAAGATTCTTCTGTTAGTGAAAAAGGTCAATCACAAATTGATTTAGCTAAGAATAAGGGTAAGACATAATGGTATGGGATGGCATGACTTGTGGCTATCGAATGCAAGGAATAAGGCCATGAAGGATACATGAGCGAACTAAGCAACGATCATGTTTAGAATTAAGGGGCAGGGGTTTGCTAACATCTAATGCTTCATTGGGAGGTAAGCAATCTCTACTCTTCCAAAGCAAATCTGACAAAGAGATTTGAGGCCACTTGTGTAAATGCATTTAATGGAAATTGTGTAAATATCAAGGGAAGTTAGTAGAATTAAATGCATTTGATACCACTAAAAAAACACTCAATCTTCCATGATATTTACATAAAAAGTCATTAAAAAAATGCTGAAAATGCTAACCTGACATCCTTTGCCAAGGATAGAATGTCCATAACATTGGTTAGATCCAATATAGATATCACTAAGTGGCTTTTTTTAACTAAAGTAGAAATAAATTGGTAAATTCATACGATTACATTTATGTAAATACATAAAAGCCCAATTAAGTCCTGAGGACATTTATTTTAGTCATCATTTTTAGTCCTCATCCCATTACACTAAAATGGAGGTTCGAATGTCGGTACCATTATGTAGATATACGAGCAGGAGCATGTTAGTTGATCATGCTTGGGGGAAATAGTACTAAAATGAGTGACCCCTTGAGAAGTTCATGTGATGGTTGAGGTTTGGTCGCGTAGTGACAAATTTCAGCGAAATTCGCCGAAATAGGGATCGGATGAAACTTTAGGTACTCCATCCAAGCACTGTTGGCAATGTGATTTTGGGTCAATCTCCCTCCGCAAACCTTGGGAGATCCATAGGTATTTTTGAGTCCCAAATCAACGAAAGGTCAAAAGTTTACTTTCACTTATTAGTATGCACATAAATAAGAGTGCACCTCCCAGGTTTATCCATTTTGGCAAAAGGAGATTGACTTGAACACCGTCAGCTGTATTCAAGTTGGGTACCTAATACCAACTCAAGATAAAATCAAGATAATTACACAAATTTCATGCTATCGATTTACCATTCCATCTCCACTTATCACACGAAAAAAGGGACATTACTACCCTCACAAAGAAGAATTGGAGGATAGCAAATAAAAACCCTAATTTCTTCTCCTTTTTTTTAGGGGGTGGGAGGGCAGCACACACTGTGGGAATTGGGGTAATGGCTACAGGGGAGAACTATCAGTGGAAAGGTAGGTCTTCATTTGTGTTTAATATATCTGTATTGTGTTGTATATCTGCATGATTTGATCAAAATTTATTACTTTTGATCATACTTTAATCACTATAAAGCATAGTTACAAAGTCGGACTTCGGGAAAAATTTAGCAAGGCAAAAAAGTACGTGAAATTTTGGGCAAAATTTGAGAAAATATCAGGAAGCATTTGGGAGTAATGGAAATATTAAAAATAAATATTTTTTGGACAAAAATGAGAAAATTTTCGGGGAAAATAAACCTGTTTAAAACATAAAAATTACGATTTTTTTATAGAATGCAAATTTTTTTGAAAAAAAAAAGCGTTTTAAATGTGTTTCCGATGTTTTATGAAAAAAAAAAAATGTGTTTTTAAATGAGTTTTCAAAATATGTTTTGGGGGGTTGGGCTGATAAATTAACTACAAAGCTGACAATATTCACAGCTTACCCATTAAAAAAAAATTTTGATTAATTAATTACTTAAATAAAAATAAATATTAAAATTAAAAATCTTAACATTTTTCTATCAAATTTTTATGCATTCCCAAAAAAATTCACTACAAGTTGTTCCGTTGAGCTCAGTTTTTCAACTTGAAAATCCAGCCGATTTGCGTCAGAAGTTGTTCGGTTGATCTCTAATCAAAACCAGACGCACATAAAATGGGTCGCATTAAATAAAATTAAAAAGAACAAAAAAACCTGGTATAAAAGGTGGAGATCCGACGGCGGAAGATGATTGCTGGTTGAACTTGGAAGTGAAGAAGAGGAAGGGGTTTTTACTGGGTGTTCCACCGTATCATCGTCGGCAGCTGCTACGTCGCTCAACAGATCGCCGATGCAAAGCAAAGGCCCTCCGACGCCCGTCATCGTTTCTTGAGCTTCGTAATGGGTGGTTTTTTTTTTAGCACCCGGGAGTTAATTTTAATGGTAGCTCTGTTCGCTCGCGCCTACGCGTTCTCTGAAGCGCCCACTTAAAAATCTTTGATTGCTTAATATACGATGATACATGTCCCACTCAACGATCAAAACAGCGGTTCCGAATTTTGAACCGAAATTTAGGCCGATAATTTCTCCCTGCATATATGTTTGGACCGAAATTTTTGTTCAAATTACCCTTGGGTGGGGACTAAAACCGAAACGAACCCACTAATAACTCATCGTTTTTTTATTTCACATGTCACAAATACCAAAACATGCCTTTTGTATGTACTAGTACACATTACCCTCAAACGTGATTTAGGGACAAATTTTGGGATACGACATGTGGAGTCAAAAACTTACCGCCTGATAGGTGGACATGATCTCTAGATCCTTTGTGTCGAAGATATGAGTAAACCAAGATCTCCATGATCTAAAACGACGCAATCAATGACGTCAGAGCTAGTATTAGGTGGGTAATCGAGTCACTCACGTTGGTAGTCGAGTCAAGAATTCTGTACATGTGGACAAGGATCAAAATTTCAGATTTCATTTCGGTTTCGATCCTTGGACCGGAATTTTGAATTTCGCCCGAAATCTTCATGCCCATATAAAAATTCCGAAATTTTTGGTTACCGTTTCAATTTCGGTGGGGATCGAAACCGAAATTTCGGACATTTCAACCAAACTTTTGAACCATGCACGTGGATATGATCGTTAAAATTTGTTTTAGCCATTTTTTTTTAATGAAAGACGAATCCACCCTAAAACCTAGCCCCGCCCTAGAGCCTAAGGCTAGACCCTAGGTCGCCCCTAACTTAGGCTAGCTTTGACATGCCCTAACCTTCACGAGTTGGGGCAGGCAGCTTATGACTTTTTTTGGCTATTAGTACTTTTTGTAAGTTTTTGTAAAAAATTAATTTCATTTATGTTTTTCCTACAAAGAAATTTCATATTAGTGAAAGGAAAATCTTAATAACTCAGTCTATAAATATTTTAATTATCAAAATATCCTTAAAACTATCCAATTGATAAATCTAATGACAATATTTATGCTATTTTTAAAATTTGAGCGTAAATAGTATAATATAAATTTTAATTACCTATATTAATATATATAATATATAAAATTAAAACAGATGCACAAAGTGGGTCGGGCTTACAGGCTTTAACTTGTTAAGCTTTGTCTGGCATGACAGATAACAGACTTTTTGTTTCAATGCCCTAGCCCAGCCCTCTTACCCCATTTTTATGTCCTAGCCATAAGATTTTGGGGGTTGGGTCAGGCGGACTAACAAGCCAGCCCTGCCCTGCCCTGCCCTGCCCTATTGACAGCCTTACACCCTATGCACTACATGATAGGGTACCTCTGTTGGTGGATAAAGGCTTAGTGAACGCACCTACGTCTCAAACCCACTTAAACATATTGACTGGTTGGAATCAGACAATCTCCATTTTTCACTACAATCTTTCACACAATGGATCTTGAGACCTTGAATGTACTCTCAGAAGGTAAATTTTCTATTCCACGTGACACAAATCTCAAAAAATGGCCCTAAAATCACATTTTGAGCGTGATGTGTGCCATGTGATATTAGGGACACTTTTTTCCAATATGTGCCACATGAAATAAAAACTTATCGTCTAATGGTACGCGCATAGTCTCAAGATCCCTTGTATGGAAGATTGGAGTGAAAAAAGATCTCCATCGTCTGATGCCAACCAGTTAATGGGTTTAGGTGTGTTTCATACATAGGCGCTTTCAACAGTCCTATAAGCATAAATAGCAGTACCCTACGTGATAGGGTACCTCTGATCGCGTCCACGCAATCTCTGAGGGCACCAACGTTGGAAACCACCTAAAACCGGTTGATTGCTTCGAATCAGACGATCTATATTGTTTTTCACTCCAATCTTCCACATGAAGGAACTTAAGACCTTGAACGTACAATCAGAGGGTTTGTTTTTTATTCCACGTGGTACAAATCAATGGGTTCTAGGTGGTTTCGAACGTAGGCGCCCTTAGAGGTTGCATGGGCGTGAACAATGGTACCTTGTATGATAAGGTAAGTCTATTCAACACACCAACCACTTTACTGAAAGCACCAACATAAGGCACGTGGAAAAAGCGGTATTATAGTTTTTTTTTTGTCGTTGGTTCAATATTGAGCACCCACGACAGTTTTTACTGCGTGGCTGCCCACATATATATCGTCAAATGTAATTTTTATGGGCAACTCTTCCTCTCCGACGAATCTCCTCCTTCAACAGATTACTCCTCCGGCGAGCCTTCCTCTACAATAAAGAATGACTTGTGGAATGGACTCCGACGAGCCTTTCTGTTATTTTACGAGCGACTCCATGGACGTGAAAGATTCGGTGGATTTTAAAGGTTCATTGCCAGAAACGGAAGCTTTAGCGTTGGGTATTTTTTCGATCGCTACATGTAAGAGTTATCATAGGAATTAGGATTGATATTAAGGCATTAGGGTTTGATTATAGCATTTTGGGTTTGATCTTATAACAACTTGGGTTGATATTGGGGAGCATGTAAGGTTTGATACTATAGCATTTAGGGTTTTAGTTTGTTGAAGGAGAAAGCAAAAATGGAAACTTACAGTTGAATATTGCTATCACAACCATCCTCCAGGCCAATTCGGAGACGGTCATGCATATCCAGGCAGACTAAAAGAAGAGGAAAAGGTTATTTTGAAAGACATATCCGTTGTAGGTGTTGAGTCTAACGTGGTTCTACAAATTTTAAAGCAGAAGGATCCATCAAATTGTGTAGCTATTTACACAATCTACAATGTCTAACATTCCATTCGAGTGGTCAAACGATAGGGAAGGTCCCCTTTGCAAGGGTTAATGCAAAAGGTTTTGAAGCTTAGGTATATTTGCTATCATCGTAAAACCCCGAAACGGATGTCATGACCGATATTTTCTTTGCAAAACCATTTTGTATGGTTGGCCAATAATTTCCACATGTATTTGTATTGGACTGTACGTGTAACGACCCGAAATTTCCAAGCCAAATGATGTGGATACCGGGTCATTAAGCTTAGTTTATAAACGTGTATAAAAACAACATTTATCAAATTACATACTAAGTTGAAATAAATAACCTTAACGTCCATGGATGAAAATACTAATCCAAAAATACCATCGGTGATGGTCGTATGTCACACAAACAGTGGTACTTACTTCAATATACGTGAAAAAAAAAGTAAATGTTCTAAAGAAAATTCATTGAATCATACCAAGTCCAAATCACAAAAGTTTTACTAATGATAGAATTTTTCGGGTGGACGATCTTCCTCATCTTCTAACACGAAATCAGGATCCTCTTCAAACTCAGGATCCCTGTCAACATCGTTACTTGTGACACATATTTTCGGGGTGAGCTAAAATCCACATGCTCAGTAGGGTAATCCCAATACTAATTGTACCTTAACCTTCCAATACATAGTTTTAGTGATCATTTCAACATCAATGACTAAGATGCCATAAATATAAGGAGTCACCACATAAATCTGAAGTGCAATTTGAGTTTGAGTGATATAATCTACAGTGGGGTTTTGATGTCATATTCAAAAAATCTAAAAGTAAGATTTCATATAAGTGTCCAATCATGATACTTTTCTTTGCATTTCATTCATATGTTAATTTTTATGTTCATGCATAACTTAAAAAAAATATAACTTAAGTAATCTCTATCGCAAATATAGCGCTAGAGTCGATGTCAAAATACCAATGGGGATCTTGACCATCATCATTCTCAAATAATTTTTTAAAGTGTCATAGCCCCTGCGATGTGAGGTAACTCGTGCGATTCAAAATACCATTGTCACGGTTCAAAGTTCAAAATACCGTCGTAACGGTTCAAAGCATGCCATAGCACAGGATCCATTTAAAGTCAAAACTTCAAATCACATGCAATATTCTAAGTATAATATCATATTCATTCTTTATAATTATTTCTGAATTCAAAGTCGGTTTCAAGGTTCAATGAGATTCACATCATGCATCTCCTTCTATTTAATTCAGAGTTTAAAATCAGTTCCCAAGATTCAATGAGATTCATAAGTGATTCTGTGACAACCCGAATTTTCCCAACCTGAATTTTGAGACATATTTTTTTTTTTTTTTTTTTCAAACACGAATGGGAAAATCTGGACCGTCGGGTCGTAGAACACGTTCCGAACACAGAATGCTTGGTACAAAACCTAGCATGCAGAAATCAAAGCAGATAATACATATGACATGAATAAATCTCTAATTCTAACATCTAATATTACAATAACTAACAATGGCCACCAGTGATGTACCAACGTCACCAAACAGTGGTGTATAAAATTATATACGAGTTCAAAGGGTACCAAGTCTGAACTCACCAATCTCCACAAAGTACTCAATCTACGACCCCGAATATCATAGCCCTCCTCAATTCCTCAATCTGCAAGTCTGGTGTCCACGTAGAAGCTATACCTGTGACGTATAGTCGAAGGGGTGAGCTACATCCTAGCTCAGTAGAGGAAATTTCAATACTCATTCACATCTTATCATAAGGAAACATAGATTCAATGTCACAATCAAACCTTTTCTTATTTAAAACTGAAACTCGTTTCAAAGGTACTTTTTCTTATCAACAAAGACTGATTTCAAATACTGTTTTCTTATCACATGACTGATTTCAAAACTGACTTCCTTTCACATAAACCGATTCAAAAGTCGATTTCCTTATCATACAAAATCGATTTCCTTTTTACACATAAAAGTGATTTCAAAACATTTATTTATCCTTCAAACTGATTTCAAATCTACGGCCCACATGGTACTTGCACTCATCGTCCACATACATATAATCCGCCCATAGCGTCCACATGCACAATATCCGCCCATAGCGGTCCACTTTAATCTCACGACTTATGGTTTGATTTACTATAATCCAAAGAGTACATAAAATGCCGCAAAAGCGGTCCAAGGCGACATGACTACATCGAAATCCAAGGGTGTACGAAATCCAGAAAATGGTCCATACGACATGACTCACAACAGGTCCAAAGGAGTACGTAAATCTCAAGGAAGTCCAAGGCGATACATGAGCACAACGAGTCCGAGGGTGTACGTAAAATCGTAAAACGGTCCAAAGGCGCATATGAGCACAACAAGTCCAAAGGTGTACGTAAAATCCCGTAAAAACGGTCCAAGGGCGTACATTGAGCACAACAAGTCCAAGGTTGTACGTAAATCCCGTAAAAAAACGGTCCATACGATATAAGCACAACAAGTCCAAGGGTGTACGTAAAATCCCGTAAAAACGGTCCAAGGGCGTACATAAATCCCGCCACAGCGGTCCAAGGGTATACACAAATCCCGCCACAGCGGTCCAAGGGTGTACATAAATCCCGCCACAGTGGTCCAAGGGTATACACAAATCCCACCACAATGTCCAAGTCGTGTACATAAATCCGCCACAGCCGGTCCAAGGTGTACCTTCTCACAAATCTACAAGACTCAAAGATTTTGAGTTCACATTCTAGTTCAGATTTCTAAATCACGATCCAAAGCTCACATTCTTGCTTAAAAGGTTTTAAAACTCACCATTTAAAAATCAAGTTTAAAAATCGAATACCATAGTACAAATTCTAGGTTAAGTTCACAGTTCAAAATTCACCATTTTCGACTCACGGATTTTAAATTTCTATTTTGTAAGGAGTTCAAGTTATAATTCAAATATCTATCAAACTAACATCAAAATACATCAAGAAAACTTATCATTTTTTTCATATAAATACCTCAAAGAAACAATGAATCAAAGTTAAACATGCAAGTTTGTGTTGAAGTTCCCCTACACGTCCAGTTAGATTCAAGCATCGATTTTAAATAACAAAACTTCAAATCACACTTATCATTTTCATTTAATTAAATCAAGGCATCTATGAATCAATTTCAAAAATATAATCAAATATTAAATTTCCCCTACCTTAACCTCGAAGCAAGCAAAGTCCTATCGATGGCCGTCCACCTTTAATCTACATCACAAGCACACAATGATGCATCAAGGATTAACCCCAACCACTAATAACTTAGACTATTTAAGTGTTTTCGAAAAAAATCGAGTCGGAACGGGCAAGTTCGCGCCAACACAGAAATTGATGTAACCTTTCTCCTAAATTTTTACCTTTAAAAATTTAGATTCATAAGTTGGTCAAAACACAAATATTTTAGATCTCTTTGTTATCTTTCCAACGCCTCAAGAATCGCATCAATCGGAGGTCGGAGTAGAAAGTTATGGTCAAAATACTAAAGCAGCACTGGCAAACTCAGACAAAATCGATTAATCGATTTTCCAAAGTCGATTGATCGATTTTCTCTAGATTGATCGATTTTCAAAGAGCCAAAAAATCTTATTCACTATTTGAGGCCAGTCGATTAATCGACCCAATTTCGATTAATCGAAATTCAAAAATCGATTAATCGGTTTCGTTTCTCGACAAAATCAGAAATTTACCTAACTTATTACTAAATTTTGACCCTTAAAACGATTGATTTACAAGTTGGTCAATTCATGAAAGTTGTGGGGCTTGATGTCTTCTTTCTAACGCAACAAGAATCACGTCAATCAGAATTTGGCACAAAAAGTTATGGCCAAAATACTACGGTAGTGTCAGTAAGCCCAGGCAAACTCGATTAATCGATTTTCAAAATCGATCAATCGAATTTCAAAATCGATTAATCGAAATTCTCTTCGATTAATCAATTTCGTGGAGTTCTTCTTGAATTTATCTCTTGTCAAAAATCGATTAATCGAGTTTCAAAATCAATTAATCGATTTTGGCAGTTTTTGAGCACTTCTCGGGTTTGAACCTTGAAACCCATTTTTTTTTCATCAAAATTCAATCCTTTTGATCCTAATCTTTTGCACACATCTAAGCAACATGTATTTAATTAAATACATGGAAGAAATGCATTATTTACCTCTTTAAATCGGCGATCTACTAGATCGAGATCGCTTTTCTTCGTTAAACAAAAAGGTTTCTAAACCCACCTCGATCATCTCCGTGCTCCAAGATCACAACCAAACCCACGAAATTAATTCAATCCTTCCACACACACTTCACGCAAACTCACGCTACGATTTGCGGATCAAAACCCACGATCTCTTGGCAAGAAGAGGGTTTCAAAACCCCCAAACGGCTCCAAAACCCATAAAACCACAACCAAACGTCGAAATCAACGGCGATCTTCCTCTTAGACGATCTCACAAATGTTTTTCGCGCAAATCTAAGGCTCGACACTCATAGATTCAACACGTTCATTTCATCTCCTCCTCTTTCTCTCTTCCTTCTCTCCTCAAAAACCCAAAACCTAAAAAACCTTGTGCAAATCGGGTGTTAGCTCCCAAAAGAAGGAATTGCCTTCTTTAACTAAATGGGATCGGTTCCCATACAAAACACATATACTTGTCTTTGGGCGTATTAGTTCTCATCTAAGGATCTAGCTTCCGTGTGAAACGAATGTACCTATTTAGGTGTTATCTCATAACAAAATAGTTTTCTTTGATTAGGTGTGGGCCTACACACCCAAACCATCCACTAATCGGACCCGGTGTTGAGCCCATACACCAAAGCTTGGTGCATAAGAAACCACCTAATGCTCAACACACAATCTAAATCGGTCTTTTTCCACTCAAGACCAACCCAATTTAACTTACGTAAGTAATTTTATAAAATCGAGCACGTGACCAGTCGGGCATGCACACCGAGGTACACTGTTCAAAGTCGGGCATACATCCCGGGATACACTATTCAAAGTCAAAATTTTCAGGCTGTTACAGATTCTTATGTTTCCTAGAACAATGAGATTCATAAGAGATTCAATGAGTTTCTAATGTTTTTGAATTTTGTGTTCAAGTGTTCAATAAATCATAAGAGCAAAGAAAACATGTATCTTAAAGCATAACAATCAATATTTGACTTATTTAAAGCCACTAAATATCTATGACTCAGAATTATAAAACACAATTGATCGTTGAAATTCCCCTACCTTGGTTCCTAACGTCACAAGGGAAGATTGTTGGTGCAAAATAAATTTTTCGTCAAAGGAAATATCAACGGGATTAGATTCCAAGAATGTTGTCCCTACTTTTTTTTGTACTTACTTCCTTGAATCTGTTGTAATAGGTGAATGTTGTAGTTTGATAAAGAACTTTGAGTGGTGCTTGGAGGTGGTGATCTGACAGTAATCAAATCCGTGATGTTGGTGACCGAGCCATCGATTGTTGCTCTTGTTATTAACAGAGTTTGGATAACTCTTTAAATATACACTTTGTTTTTAAGAGACTGTTGTCATTAGGGAAGAAGAAGCCACAATCATGGATACCGTCTTGGAGTTATTGGGTCTTTGTTGGGCATGAAAGATGAGAGGAAGTAGGTTACGAAGGGGCCTATGCATTAACCATTTAGACATAGAGGAAGAGGTGGGCTGCTTGAGATTTTTTTTTGTGATGTTTGAAAGAGAAGAATTAAAAGGATCGAAGGGTTTGAGTCACCTTAAGATAAGGAAGTCCCACATAGACTCTTCCTAATATTAGAAGAGTGATTTGGGAAGGTCCTTTCACTAGGGATAGAAGAAATATCGGGTGTTGAGTGTACCCCAAGAGCTCGAATTAGTAAGAAGGAATTCATTGGATTGCCCAAGATTTTCTTGGTCGGACACCCTGAATATGAGCTATTGTATAGATGGTTAGGATATTTTATATGGAAGTCCAACTTGGGGCTTTAATTCGGGTAAGGTAGTTACTGGTATAGGAGTTGTACAATTTGGATCGTAGATGGAGCATGGGCTGGATTGGAGAGAGAGAGAGAGAGAGAGAGAGAGAGAAGAAGTGTATAAGCATGACATAAGTTGAGGGAGAAGAGTTGGGTTGGGTGTGAAATTTCCCATTGGAGGAAATGCTAAAGATAATGGTCTAAGTTGGACTCTCTTGTCTTTCTAGTTAGGGTACCATGAGAAAACACACACCAGATATGGTAGTGACGTGAGTGAGACCTTAAATGGACTTGTGGTTGGGTTTTCTTATTATAGAGAGTGCACGTGTGGGATGTGCGTGGGGTGTGATCGGGCTTAGTTAGAATGTTATGCACTCTCACAATACCACTAATATACATTTGTTTTAACATGTATATAAACACCATGAAATAAGAGGGAGGCATGGAGTGTGGGTCATATGTACGTACAAAGTTGTATTTTGTGCAAAAATAGTATATTGCACCAAGTGGAATGTAATCACTAATGTAGTATAATTTAACTTATGTAAGTGTATATTTTCATATTGTATTTTGTGCAAAAATAGTATATCGCACCAAGTGGATTGTAATTACTAACTTAGTATAATTTAACTTAAATAAGTTTATATTTTCATATGGTAGTGTATCGAGTAGCAATAATAAATAATGTGGCATTTTCAAGGTTACCCGACACTTGCTCTCAGATTTGACCCGTATGAAACAGGACATTCTTTAAGTCGATGAATCGGCCAGAAAAGTCATATAATTAACATCATTCTCGTAATGCGTTACATATATTTTGCCGTACAAACACATGTAGTCTTATGTGGGTCACCATCGCTTAATACAAAGAACTCAAGTTTTCGGACAGGCTCAAATTTCATTTCGCACTCTAAGTTTTGTTCGTGTGCAACATGCACACGCACACACACGCGCCCCACATAGGGGTTTGAGTTTGGATTTAGTATGCTTGAGCGCATACACCCCTATTAGAGTAGGTGAGCTCGAGGCCATGTCACATAGATCGATGGTTTGACCATATTCAAACCAGTCAAATTAGTCAAATTATCATCAAAGGTCAACAATTCAACGTTAGCAAAAAATCAGGGGAACGTACAAGATCAACAAGTATAGGCTATCGCTCTTGTCGATAATTGAAATTACTTCAATACAAGAACTTCTACATGGGGGTATTTGTTTATATCATCACTAGTTGAAAGTGCCTACATTTGGGCATTAGATCACTTCAAGAGTTTCTTTACTAGAAGTGACATTCCAACGGTGTTTGCTACTGACCGAGAACAAACTCTAATCAATGCTACTCATAAAGTGTTCCCATTCTCTCATCATATTTTGTGTGTCTAAAACATTTGAATTGGAATCATTATGAATTGTAAAAAGTCGTTTGAGACTGAGGTCGCGTGGAAGGATTTCGTAGAAGCTTGGAATCCGATTGTCTATGCTACATTCGAAAATGATTATGACAATTGTATTAAGTTGCTTTCCAATGATTTCAGAGATAATATCGAAGCACTGAGCTATGTTCAAAGTATGCAGCTTGAGCAACACAAGGAGTAGTTTGTGTCTACTTAGACCGATCAGTTAATGCACTTCAGCAATAGTGTCTAGTCGAGCCAAGAGTGCGCACAAATTAAGCACTAGCTACGCTCCTCCATTTTAAATTTACTCGACTCATGGATCAACATAGATAACATTCTGACCTTGAAGCATGTCACACTGATAACATCTTTTGCAAATAGTTGTACAATTATATAAGACCCCTTTCTATTACCAGGTGATTGGCTTCGTATCAAGGGCAACATTGGAATTGATTGAAAAGAGAGGGCAACAGTTTAAAATAATCCATTTTCACAATCAAACTATACACATCAATTGCATAGGAATTACGGGGTCCCATCTAATCACCAACTTTCTCTGCTCGAAGGTAGTCCATTACCGTTGTTAAAGTTTCGTGTCCACTGATAGTCCTTGTATTATGCAAGGCCTCCTCTAAATATAAAGAATGGGCATATATGACAAGTGATCGACAAGATCGTAGAGTGATTTTACAAGTCAAACATGAACACTTAGAATCAAATCATAAGGCAGTTGGAAGCAATTGCCGACCCATCTTTGACACTAATGGTTGAAGCTCTGATAACACAGGATCGGCCTAATGGAACGAAAAGGTAAAATCGTGATACCTTTACAAAAAGGGATCCATCTTGATTTGAATATGTTGAAGCAGATATTAAGAAGCAAGCTAGAGATAAACTAAAGAGTATGATGCGTGAAAGCAGAGGCTGGAAGACTAAAAGTTGTAATTTTCCCAAGCAAGATGAAGCACTTAGTGGCCTCAATAAAACTGAGTATTTTTTAAAGTTCCAACCATCCGGACTCTGCCATTATATTGGAAATTACTGATGTCGAGTCAAATAGCTATTGTGGATTTCTGGCAACCACACATTCCTTAAGTGGAATGAGAGTTGATGTGTGAAAAAAGGTGAGAAGGGATTTGATACAAGAACTAATTGATCATCGGATGACATATATCGACATTTTTTGGACTGCTGAAAGGGTGGATGAGGTTCTGAACATGCTAAATTTTTATAACTAACGTTCTTACCTCTTTGGATAATGCCATCGAATGATCGAAGGGTAACATCTATTGCATTGGTCAATGATTATCATTTTGTCTTCGTGAGATTGACTGAAGATAATTTATTATCCTCGGGGAGGTCGAAATGACGCTCATCTCGTATAACTGACAACCTTTGTAGGAGAGATCGCATGTCTTGTTACTTGCCAAGAGCAACTGTTTCCTCAAGTAAGGCCAATGCTTTGTTCCTATGTGGTTACTGCATATATTAGATGATAAAAGTTTAATTACAAGAGATTCTCATACAATTGTGTTATAATGTGGTCAAATTGCACAATAAATAAATGTTGTTACACACCCATTGCTCAGTCTCGAGTTGTCTATTATGGGGGTCTGGCATGATCTTCCTATTTGTTTATCAACAACATATGGATGGGAAATCATATCGTATCACTCATCATAACCAGTAACATACTCCCCGGGTTACTAATGGACTATGATTGTCGATCGGTAATTGATGGCTCCGATATCATACCTAATTCTGGTTGAGTAATGTGTAGTCTACATAATACCTCTTTGCTGTCGACCCTCAAAAGCTCCATTCTGTTGGGGCGGTAGGTGATGGTGGAATGGATTGCACATGGCCTAATTTTCGAAGAACTCTCTTTGACATGTATGACTCGTTACTATCAAAATAAAATAAACACCCTAAATAAAAAGTTGTCAATGGAAGCGGGTAGTTTTGTCTAATGGCGTGATAGGAATCCCAAGTTACCTACAATATCCACCACTAAAACATTACTAAGTATATTAACAAGATGTAATCTAATAAGATATAAATTCACCCTCGATGCCATCAAATAATCTAATCTCTCTCGAAATGCAACCAATTTCGACTCAGGTACAACTTGGCTTAGGGGGTGTAGCCAATGACAGGAAAGCATTTCTCCCAATCTATGATTTGGATTCTTCGTTGGACGATATAAACTTAAATGCTCGTAACTCCAAATGTGTAAGGACAAACAATTAGACCTTTAGAAATCTATTTGAATCCAACATCATAAATGAATTTATGTGAATAATAGTATGCCTCCATTAACGATAGAAAACCTAAAATATACTTTATATTTATTCTCGAAGTAATGCCCAACTGACGATAGATATATGCAAGGCCTGCCACTCCCCATGCATAGTCTTTAATCTTAGGTACATCCATCAACAACTGCAGATATCGTGCAGTACTATATTGCTCGATTTATTAACAAAAAAAGTACATCCCAACACATATAAGATGAATGCCCTACAAGCACAATCCATCTCATCATCATTGGCATTAATTGTCGATAACGCCACTAAATCTGGTGCATAGCCACTCAAGTCGGACTCCCTTTCCCTTACTTCACGTCCTCATCAACTCATCTGCAGCTCTAGTTGTAGCTATAACCCACACATTCAAACACAAGGTGATCAATTTTCGTGTTGTCAGCTCCATGACAATAGGCATTCTGATAGTAGGGAGGCCTATCAATCGGAACACATCGTCCATTGTAATAGTCAACTCCCCAATCGTAAAGTGAAAACTATTTGTCTCCGGATGCCACCTCTCCACTGATACAAAGATCAACATTCAATTGATAGCTAAGAATCTTCACGTTGCAACATGCATGAAATCAACATCTCTTACCCTAGCCCTGAATTGACGAGGCATATCCTTTATAACCCAAGTGTCAAATTTGGTTGCATATTGTACACAATGTAGGGTTCCCCTGCCCTACATAATATGTATATAACCACTGATTAAGAAAATTGAATAGTGCAAATAAAAATAAATAATAGGGTCGAGAAAACTTACTTTCTTCATTCATAAATCAAATATAACATGATTTCTATACCATAGTAGCAAGCACGTATCGATGGGACCACCAAAAAATGCTCATTAGCTCTGACTCTATCCATTATAACTTCCTTTTCATGCTCAGCCTTAGCCTCTCCATCTATGTGCCCTGTGCTTTCTCCCTCTCTCTGTCTCTCCCTCCTCTGATTCCTCACCCTCGTTTGCGACCTCCCCCTCAATCAAGTCCTCTTCCTCATCAGTTTTATCTTCCTCTCCCTCATCTGACTCCTCTCTCTCTTCCTCTTCCTACTCACCATCATTTTCACCTTCAGTCTCAGTATTAGGAGGACCAACATCTTCTACATGTACAGATTTTTGAACATCCGCTTCTCGCACTTCCTCTTCTATGCATTGTTTTTCTAATGAAGGACCAATTAATTCATTTGTAGCTAAAATTTGAAGTACCGCTTTTACTTCTCTTACTTCCTCTTCAAGCATTCGTTTTGTTAATTGGAAAGACCCATTATTTCATTTCTACCCAAAGCTTCAAGTTCCGCGTCTCACACTTCTGCTTCTATGCATTGGTTTTATAAATGAGAAAAGTACGAAAACACGCTCAGAAAACATTTTGATGATGATTTCGGTGGGATTTTTTTTTTTTTTTTTTTACGAAATAGCGCCCCATATGGTTGAAAATGAGTCATTTTGATGTACGTCCACTTAAGCCCTTGCATGCATTTTACGCTTTTGTCCTTGGTAAGTGAAAAATGAAGCGGTATGTTAGAAGTAGAATCACAACTTCTGTTTCCAAAAGGGCATTCTCCGCCGGTCAGCTCCTCCGATCTCCTTCGCCGGTTGCCATCGATCTCCTTTGCCAGTTGCTATTGATATCCTTCCCCATTTGCCTTCTTATTCCGAGAATCGGCCATGTAACGACCCGAACTTTCTAAGCCGGAAGATGTAGAAATACCAAGTCGCTAGATCATAATTCATAATCTAAGCAAAAAATATCTTTGATATCAATGGAAATCAATTTATAAAAGAAACTGAAATAAATGTTCCAACGTCCATAATTGAAAAAAAACAATCTAACAGTATTCCACCGGTGACAACTGTATGTCACGCAAACAGTAGTATCATCAACACTTTACATAGGAGGAAATAAACAAATATACTAATGACACCCATTAAATTGTACCAAGTCCAAAATAAGCTTGTCTAAGGATAATAATCTTCGGGTGGAAGATCTCCCTCGTGCTCTAGTGGAAAATCAGGATCTTCTTCAAGTTCGAGGTCCTGAAAAACTTCAATACCTATGACAAATAGTGTCGGGGTGAGCTAAAAATCTACGAGCTTAGTAGGAAGATCACAATACCAATTGCATCTTATTCATTCAATACATAGCTTTCGATAACCATTTCGATATTAATCTAAGAGTTCAAAATTTAGAGTCTTAATATCATATGCAAGATTGGATTTCCATATAATGGTCTAATCAAATATCGCCTTTTCATACAAATGCTGAATTAACATAAATTTTGTTACATTTCATATCTAATTTCTTACATTCATGCATGGCTTAAATCATAACTTAAATAATCTCTAACGCAATATAGCGCTCGAGCCAGTGGTAGCCGATGGGAATCCTAACCATCACCGTTCATAAACAATTTTTTAGTATGCCCAAGCTCCTGCATTGTGAGGAGTACTTGCACGATTTAAAAGGCGGTTGTCACAGTTCAATGTTCAGTGTATGCCAAAGCACGATTCAGAATTTTTAAAACGGTTGTCGTAATGGTTCTATATTTAAAAAAAAAAGTAGTTGTAACGGTTCAAAATTTTCAAAAGGGCCGCCATAACGGTTTAGAGTTTTCAAAAGGTGTTATCTCACAGGATTCGTTCAAATCAACTCTTCAAGTCACATGCATGTTCTAAAATATAATATTGTGTTCATACATCATAGCTAATACATAATTCAAATTTAGATTTCAATGTTCAATGAGAGTTCAATATTCAATAAGTTCCACATGTTCAATGCATATCGAATACTCCACAAATTTCAAGTGTTTAGTGAGTTACAATGGTTCTATGGTGATGCTCAAAGAGTTCAATTATTCAATAATAGCACGACAATCAATGTTTTCAATGTTTTAATTCTACCCATAAGGAGACCATTTCTTAATTCATTAATTTGCTAAATGAGTCGAAGTATAACATACAAATGCGCATTGTGATTCCACTACCTCGGGTCTTAACGTCGCAAGAAGGAAGTAAGGTGATCCCTATCAATAGCAACCGATTCCTCCTTCTACATTACATACCCAAGTGATATATCAATGGTCGATAATAATTATGAACAATCCAAAAGTACTCAATACAAACGAAGGATAAACCTAAGAAAAAGGCTGAAAAAGATGAGGTTCGACATGACTCACTCGAGCGACAAGCGATAGTCGCTCGAGTGTCTCATGTCAGAAAAGTTCCTATGCATTCTTTGATATCTTGCTCAAGCCGCAAGCGATGCTCGATCGAGCGACTCATTCCAGAAATTTTTTTATACATTCTTCGATATCTCTCTCGAGTAACAACCAAACTCGCTCGAGCGACTTTTGGCTAAAAGTTTAACCTTATTTCTGAAGCGTCCTCGCTCGAGCGAAAAGTAAACTCGCTCAAGCGAACCTAGGCAAGTACGAAAAATAAGCCCTCTTTCTGGCCCGAAATCAAAGTCCCAAAATAAGAAATAAAATCTAATAATTATGAAACTATGATATGAAATTTTAAGAAATAGAATCCAGAAATAAGAGATGATGATATCCACCACTTGAGGCGTGAGCGATGAATCTACAATGATTGGTGTTTAAGATCGACGTCCCACACTTTAGTTCGTCCATGATTTTCCTCATTCTTCCTCCTTGATCTTGATGGTGGGGACAATCAAGGTGAGTCTTATAGAAGAAGACCCAAAAGATGTTAGGTGGGTTGAAAAAGAAGGTAGTGGTGGCTAGGGTTTTTTTTTTCCTAAGAAGAAGAGAAAAGATGACTAGGATTTTCTTATGGTTCTATTCTTAATAAGAATTCTGAAAAAGATTATGATTAGGTTTCTCCGTAACACACCTTTTTATAACTTAGTAGAGTTTTCCCGATGTTAGGCTGGCACATCAAGGGACGGTGTATAGGCCTTTACTTCAAAGTCCAAAATAAAGGTTTAAAACTTATCTATCAAGTTTTAAACCTTTGACCTCTTGTCTATAACTCAAGTCTTTACCTAGTAGGCTATGCCATAACTTGTGTCAATTAATGACCGAATTAAATATAAGAGTCTTAAAAATTGAAACATGAATTCTTTAGTTAAAATGCTTTGAAAAGGTCAAAGCAATGTTGTTGTATAACCATGGATTTTTGATGATCTTGTCGTGACGATGCGCTTATGTGAAAAATATAGAGTCGCCACCCGAAGCTTTTGGTGTCCCGAAAAACCTAAATCAATATTAAAAGCACCGAAGTGCAAAAATATGACTCTGGTTCACAAGTCTATGCCAAAGGCTCTTGGGTAGAGGCTTCAGTTATCGATCAGGAAGGTGCTAGGCACCCGATCAACTCACTCGTAAGTGGTCTCTACTATGGTCGGGTCTATGTGGGCCTGGTTTGTAATATATATATATATAAAAAAAGAAGCAAAATGAGAGGCACTTCCCATTGCCCGAAGGCACATCGATCCTATTGAGCCCTTCCCGCTTGTCAAAATTTGGGCAGCGTAACGGCTCAATTCTAGGTTAGAGGAAAAGCCAAAGAAGGTAGAGGAATAGAGGGGAGAGCTGGAGCTCTCAGGCCCTTGTAGCACCGATGTGGTCCTTTGCACGAGAGCATCGCTGGTGAGCTTCCGATAGCAAACGGGTTAGGAGACAGGTTCTAATCTCTAAGGCTTGGTAGCTAAGAGGTAGAGGAAGAAGGCTAGGGGGTAGTTCTAGATAAATCTCAAAGATTGATGGTGGAAAATGAGGTTTAAAAGGCAAAGATCAATTCTAAAATTTGTATGGGATTGGGGCACCAAAGGGGGAAAAAGTCTCTCTTAATCTTTTTTCTCTTTTGGAAATTTTTTCAAGCCTTTATAAAGGGAGGGGTGCCTCTATTTATAGGAAAAAGGGAGGTTAGGAGGGTACTTAAGAGCTAATTAGGGTTAGCAATTAGGTAATCTTCTAATCTAAGGTTTCTTAGGATCTTAAGGTCTTGAAAAAGTGGCCAATGGTCTTCAATGGTAGATGATAGGGTGAGGTTTCAAATGACTAGAGGGTTGCAAATAGGGTAAATGAGGGTGCAATAGTCCTAATGAAACTCACACTAAACATTGACATGGTCAACAAGTCAAACCTCAAAAGTGAATTTTGAGCAAAAACCAACAGCTGCTGTAGCTAAGCCCAAAGCATGTATTATCCGCGCCAAGCATATGTACAATAACAGAGAAGTCCAGAGCCTGCTGGGGGATCCATCTATACTTGGCGTGTGTAATAGACACGCCAAGCCATTTCTGGGAAAAAATGGCTTGGCGTGTTTAATATACACGCCATTCATGCCTTTGCTTGGTGCACTTTTGGTCACTTTTCGGATCGCCGTAACTTTTGAAGTACAATTTGAATTGAGGTAATTTTTGGCTTGTTGGAAAGTTGGGAACTTCTACTTTTCAATTATATGAGATTTGGTCTTAATAGAGGTCCCTGCCAGCCTTCGTACATCTCATTCTAACCTTGGCCCGGGAGGGTTAACTAAGGGTTCAGAGATGTTTTTAAAAGTTGGGGGTAATTCCTAAGGATTTGGGTAAGTTTCTAAGAGTTTTGGGAAGATTCCTAAGGGTTTGGGAGGTGCTATCGAAAGCTCGGGGGTGCGCCTCTCTCGAAGTATGTCTCGATCGAGCCTTGGGCCAAATTTGGGTGTCTACAGATGTCCCTCTTTGGTATCCGATCACTAATGATCGAATACCAAAGATAATAGACATCCCAAGAGGCCCAAGGCATCACTGATGAGTCCGCTGTATTTAGAATGAACCTCAAAGATTAGGTGGCTAACATGGTGAGTAAACGGAAGCCCTGAATGTCAGGAAAAACATCCATTCCTCAAGGCTATCGATCCCCAAGCGCTTAGCGACATTATTGGGCATAACCGAGATGGTATGAGTTGCGAAAGTCTAATATACTGGAAAATTTTTTTGCTTCTCGAGATGATTGAAGATGTTCGATGTTCGAGTTTCATTCTGAATATAACAGCTCCGTAAGTGAGAGGGTGATCAGCCCATACTTGAAGATAGGCACAAAGCAAAAGCGCGAAGATCCACAGCTTGTGTCCAATCATACAAGGTATTGATTGCTCCATTTGACTGACCACGAGTGCCCCTGCGTGAAGCAAGGTTCGAGGTCTTTGGACGAACCCATCGATCCTGAAGTTAATTTAGCACAACTACCCAAGCAGAGCGAATATTAATGTCGCAACACTTTTTGGGAGTGTGTGCCATTTTTGATAGTGTGTCCTTAATCAATATGACCTAGAGTACTCAACTTCAAATAATACTAGATAGATCCGACCAAAATTGGGTGCCTACCGAAGGAGGGACTCAATCTTGGTCTCCGTCAATGATGATCTTATTTATCTAACAATTATGCAAAAACATGCACTCATCAGGGGTAGATAAAAATAAAGGGAAATGGAAGTCCCGACCTAGAACTCGTCCAGGTATAATTTATGAGAACAAATGACCATCCAACAGATACCCAGACGCAAGGCGTATACTTTACAGGGATACCATATAAATGCAGGTTTTAAGTCTGCACCCAAAAATAAGCCATTCGGAATGCATATTTGAACATAGTCGTTCGATAGGTAATTTCCTTTTTGACAAGTTGGTTTTAACCGATAATTGACCTTTTTCTGAGGAATCTGAAGCTTAAGACACTTAAGTTCACGCGAATCCAAAAACGGAGCGCTTGACGCAAGGATTTAGCAGTAGAATCAACCTAATCGAAACATTGATCGTTTGATTAGGATTGACACCATTACTCATACTTTAAAGTAGAATCTAAAGATCCAAGGCAAACCTTAGACCCAGGACGTTAATGTAGCATAGCTGCATTGCCAATAAAATATTGACATTTTACCGCATTGGAGCATGCATGTGCATAGAAGCACAAATTTCCTTTTTTTTTAAATGATTGTTTTTCCATTTTTTTTCTTTTTTTTAATAGACCGACATAAGTGGTGAGATGCCTCCTCTACTCTGCCCATCGTCGAGAGGTTGCCTGCCTCGAGGCTTTGGGTTGATTAAGTGTTCCTGCACATTTCTCAAGAAAATGCCAGTCCCTTTTTTATTTATATAAGTAACAAATATACATCCTAAATAATAGAAGGATAAGCAAACTTTTTACCTACACTTATTTATTTCTTTCAAGATGTATATATTTTGGATTCTTGTTTTTTGATTTTTTATTCTTTTTCTTCATTTTGAGATGGAAGTACAATGTGGTGAATATATAAATGGACATATAAGGGAGTGGGGATATATGAATATATTTTTCTTTTGTTTTTTTTTTTTTTTTTTTTTTTTTGATGCCTTAACAGTGAGACAAAGTAATGGGCCCCATTTTGAGCATAGTCAAACCCCTTTATGTGATCGAATCCGAGTGAGGTTCAACATTTTTTATCAAGGTTGGAACGTCTATCCCTTTAGATCAATTTAACCCTTTATCCTTACATCAGGTCATACGTTTGATAGTGCGACATAAAGATATACCTGATCGAGATCCGATTTGAGTTAACATTGGCAACCTAAATGAAGATCAGAGCTCGGGATTGTAACCAAGGGAGTAACTATGGTTTTTCTCCTTTTCTTTTTTCTTTTACAATATTTTTACTCACAGCACCCAAGACGGGTTATCGCCATGCCCGTTGTTGCCCTCTTTTTTACCCATAGCGCTCTTTCAGGTTTTCACTATGTTCATGGGTATGCTTTTTTACCCAGGTGCCTTTTCAGGTTTTCACCTGGTCCGCACAAGCTCTCTCTTTTTACCCATAGTGCCCTTTCAGATTTTTACTATGTCTATTTTGCTTTGAGCTTGTATTTTTTCTTTTTCATTTCTTCTTTATTTTCTCAAAGGCCACGACATGGACGTCGGTTCCGTCATAGCCGGCTGGATGGAGTTCTTTTGTCGTCTCTCAGCTTGGCTTGTACTGATTCAATGGATACTGTGACTGCTTATAGACCTTAAAGAGGTCTTCCTTCAGGGATGTATCTTGGCTATGAGATAGGTTAGGAATTCTTGAAGGTATTCTTGAGTTTAAGAAGATTTTCTTGATAGGGTTCCAATTACCGCAATATACTTCTTCCTTGAGGAATTTTGACTGTACATGCCCCACTTTTCCTTTTCTATTTTTTTATTATTTTTTTTGCTTATCCTCTTTTGGGATTTTGCTTTTCTAATTTTTTTTGGATTTTGATGGTAACTCTTTTTCTCTTTTTTTTTGTTTGGTATATACACTTTCTCTTTTTCTGGGGAGGGGATAATGAATGAAAAGGCCATTGGCACAAGATGGGGTGGCAAAGGGTATAAGTTTTCAAGGATACTTTTTAGCTACTTGGCTTTGGAATGATAGCCTCTTTTATGGGGTCCTTAAGCTGTCACGTATCCATATTATCAAAACTTACCTTGTCATTGGAGACTTAGGAATAAAATCGTCGTACGTATCCAGCGTTGATTGGCTCAGGAAAGTGATCTCCGTTCATGGTGGCAAGGCCGATGGATGATGTAAGGTCCTTCCCAGTTGGGTTTGAATTTTCCTCTCGGATCAACGTGCCATCATCGCCCTTTGGTATGTCGCCCTAGCATTCTTCAACCTAAATGGCATGACTCGGTAACAAAAAGTTTATCATAGAGTAATGAACGCTGTCTTCTCTCGGTCTGCTTCGGCCATCTTGATTTGATTATATCCGAAAAATCCATCCATGAACGATAGCATCCCATGTCTTGCAGTGTTATCGACCAAGATGTCGACGTGTGGCAATGGGAAGTCACCCTTTGGGCTCGCCTTGTTCAGATTTCTGAAGTCAATGCATATGTGAACCTTTCTATCTTTCTTCGGTACTTAGACGATGTTGTCTAACCATTGAGGGTACTTTGATACCATGAGAAATCCTGCATCGTACTGTTTGATGACTTCAACCTTCATTTTTCAGCCTCCATTCTGGCCTGAGGAGTTTCACCTTCTGCTTGACCGACTTAATATCTGGATATAGCGACAGCTCATGCTCGACCACATCCGTGTCCAAACCAGGCATATCCTCATATGACCATGCTATTTTGGTATGACCGAAGGAAATCAATCATGCTTTTTCTTTCCTCAGGAGATAGCAACATTTTGATCTTGGTGATTCTAGGAACCTCCTTTGTACCTAGGTTGACATTCTCTGTTTCTTCAATGATCGGGGTAGGGCCATGCTCAAAATCGGTATATCATTCAAGGAGATCATTGGGAAGCTCCTCAGCAGAGATTTCCTTGTCCAGACTCGTGACTCCTACCTCTTCTTGTATTTCTACAAGAAAGGGGTCGATTTTATGTGGGATGGGTTTCTCAATTAAGGCAACCTTTTCTTTGATTTTCTTAGGAATAAAGATAATTTTTTTAGATTATTTTGTATTTCTTTTATTTTTTTAGAATTTTCTTTTTGTTCGGAAGTGGGCCCTTGATAAAGCGGGTCTCTATATACACATGGTATTACCTGCCAAAGGCTAACCTCTCTTTTTAAAGGTTGTTTCTTTTTGGAAAGTGGGTGCTGAATTTGTGGCCATTTGATGCTTCCAAAGTTAGGGGCATTGACGCCCAATTCCTCACCTGAGGTGCCGTCCTTTTATCTAGCCTTGTGGAGGAGGCTAATTGAGATGGCTTTTAGGAGTTAGCCTCCATCATGGTTATCCTGGGCTTGTCCGAGACTCGATCCTTGAACGTTTTTATTGGTTTTGGATGGTTTATGACAGGACTCTTTTGTGTGGGGTTAACTTAGTTGCCCCATTCTGGTCAATTTTGATGACCCCTGCGCTTACAAATGTACTCCGGATGTGAGGCCGTGGTCGGGGTTCATACTCCAGGTCTATCCCCCTGGCATTGGCTGCAACAATGGTTCGGGCCTCCTCTTTGGCCTCTTGAATTTCTTCTTTGGTAGGCTTGTGGCCTAAGCCGAATCTAACTCATTGTTCGCCCCTGGCTCTGACTGGCTCCTTCCTGCCTTGCAAGCATGGTCCTAATCCCTTGCCCTTTTTATAGCCCCATTTCTGGAGCATGGCTACAGCTGCGACCATTCCTCCTCCGATTTTTTCGGTAGCTTTCTCGGGGGATTTTGGTGCCATTGCTGTTGACTCATCATATTAAAAACTATGAAGGCTTGTGTCTTCAGCTGTGTGGGGTACATCCAACACCTTGATATTTTTGATACTGTGGGCCATTTTCTCTCTTTCTTCTTTCCTTTCTCCCATGATTGTTATGACCTTCTGCTCTGACATGAATTTGAGCTGTTGGTGTAGAGTGGAGGGCACCGCCCTGATTTCATGTAGCCACGGGCGTCCTAGTAGCAGGTTGAAGGAGGACCTGATGTCCATGACTTGGAATGGGATTGAGAAGGTCATTGGCCTAATGGTGAGCTCAAGATCGACTTCTCCTATCACCTCCCTCCTGGTATTATCAAACCCTCTTGCACTTATTCTTGCTAGCCTGAATGTGGAGGGATCAACCCCTATTTTGGTTGCAGTTCTGAGGGGACATACATTAAATACCAAACCATTGTCTATCAGTACTAATGGAATCATTAAGTTCTCTGTTTCCATCGTAATGTTGAGGGGTTTGGAATGATTATTTCCCTCATATGAAAGATCAACATATGAAAACGAGATGGCGTTGGGGGCTAAAACTTGCTCAATTATTTATCCCACCTCATCAGGGGTTACTTGGATGGACACAAGTGCATCTTTTAGTGCTCCCATCAGAGCCTAGAAATTGAGCGAAGATTTCATTAACAGGTCCCAGATTGTGATGTGGGCTAACATTCTCTTTAACTGAGTTTCTAGTATGTGCTCTCTGCTCATTTTTTCGAAGGGGTTTACTGCGGTTGGTTCCTTCTTCTCTTTTGGCCGGGCTGGTACCGATACTTCAGGTTGTTTAGAGATTCTTCCTGATCGGATAATGAAATCAACTGTCCCTTCTTTGTCGCTGCTTGCATTGATGTCCGTCTATTCATAACTGAGCGGGACTTGATGGGGGTCGTAGGTCGGCCCTAGGATCTGAAATGGGGTGGGTGAGGGTATCGGAGATGCTAGGATTGATGGCGTGGCAAAACTGGGCCAGACCTCATTGACTGGTGTTGGAGATGGGTAAATTGGCGGGGGTGCGACAAGATTGGGCCAACTGTATTAGATCGGTGTCGGAGATGAAGGTGGATGGGCTGATGATGGCGTGGAAAAATTGAACCAATTATAGGGAACCATGCAATTGATGGGGGTTGATGCTAAATATGTTTGGTATTGTGGAGGTGGTGGGGCCCAATTGGTTTAGACTTGATTAACAGGAGCTGGTGAGGGAAAATATGACCTTAGATCTAGTGGTGCTGCTTGAGGTGTCGGGCTTGGAAAATAATCAGCTAAGTTTAAAGGCTCGACTACCTCGACGGTCTTGCTCTCCTGATTCCACAGCCATGAGTCATCATAGTTTTCCTCTATGCTAATATATTCTGAAGGGTCAACCTCTTCCATCTCTTCCTGCAACATGTTAACTGTGGCCCTTGGACCCATTCTTCCCTACAGGTGTGGGGGTAACGGTGCCTGAACGATATTAGTGTGCTGATTTACTTGAGGAGGTGCTGGGGGAATGAGTTTCCCTACCTCAATGAGGTCTTGTATCGCATGTTTTAATAGATAACATCGATCAGTTAGGTGCCTAGGTTCCTGGTGGTAATTGTAATATGTGCTAGGATCGTAACCTCTGGGGGGGGAGATTCAGTGGAGGTCGTGGTTGGAGTATGGTGACCAAACCTTTTTCGACCAACGAAGGCAAAAGGACATTTAGGGATTGCCCTAGGGGAGTGAATATTCAGTTATATCGGGCCCCTCTCTGCCCAGGGGTCATTTTCCCCCAGGGGACATTGTTTTGCCTTTGCGCTGGATTTATTGGTGCTGGTGTCGGCTGTGCTACCGTGAACCGAAAGGGTACCATGCTGGTGTTGGGCGGTGTGTTCATTATAGCTTGTACCTCTGCCTCTGATCTTCTCTCATTTCTCTGCTTAGTGAATTTTTTGACTCCACTGGCCCCATTGGACACATTCTTACTTAGACGTCCCTCTTTAATTGCGTCCTCACAATGATTGGCATTTCTTACAAAGTCAGTAATGCTGGATTGCTACTGGTATACCAAAAAATCTGAGATGACTGGCAGAGTGTTTTTTGAGATCATCTCAATTCTCTCATCATCTGGTATTCTGTTTCTCACTTGAGCTGCCAATGCCCTCCATTGCCCAAGGTAGTCACTGAATGTTTCATCGGGCTTTTGCTTCAGGTGAGCTAGATCAGATTTGCGGGGCTCAATGTCTATGTTGTAGACATACTGTTCCTAAAATAGGTGGGTCAGATCTTTCCAAGTTTTAATCCTGGACGGTTCAAGGGATGTGAACCATCTTAGCGCGGGGCCGGTAAGACTTTTTTGGAACACTTTGATGAGGGGTCATTCACCTCCGCCATATTGACACATGTCCCCATAGTAAGACTTGAGATGAGCAATTAGATTACCCATGCCATTATATTTATCAAATGTGGGTACTTTAAATTTGGGTGGCAGTGGGACCTTAGCAAAAAGGCACAAATATGAGAAATCTGTTACATGAATCTCGGTCCCTCCTAACTTCATTAGCTGCTTCTGGATTTTATCTATTTGTTCTTTCAGCTGCTTGGATTCTCTAGATGGTGGGGCTGGGGGTGTTCTCTCAAGAGGTTACCTCCCTTTATTTTGGATGGCCTGGGAATTGGTATGTGTGGGTGGTGGGGGATTAAAGTTGGCGAATGCCCCCGCATAGGCCCCATTATTTCTGACATCATCTTCCTCATATTGTTGATCAACATACGGTGGAGAAAGGGTGAGGTTATCCTGCTGATTCTGAATGGGTTGGGCAGGTGCTTGATGAGGCCATTGGGGTTGGGGAAAACTTTGATGAGTGGCTTGTAGGGTGACGGGATGAGTGAATGGTGGATTTTGGGCAAGTACCTAATGAGGCCATTGTACATTTTGGGGATTTAATTGGGGAGTGAGTGGATGGGTAAATTGGGGATGGTTGATGGTATGGGATGGATTCCCATATTGAGTTAGGTGTGAAGAATTTGGATAAATAGGGCACAGGCCAGATTGAGGGATTGGATGAGAGGGGTGTATTATCTGAGGGGGAATGGAGGTATGTTGGGTATAGGTAAATCTGGGATATTGGGGGAATGATGAAGGGTTTGTAAATGAGGCTCTCAGGTTTGGGCTTTGGTGGACTTGGGATGTTAGGCCTTGATAGGCTTGGTTATAGGGAAATGGGCCTTGATGGGCTTAGGGCATTAGGCCTTGATGGGCTTGGGCCATTAGGCCTTGGTGAGCTTGGATTTGGGTCATTGGGCCTTGAGGCCCGCTCAAATGGTCCCAAGGCTGATGGGAGCCTTGGATGGTATGGATAATGGGGGTTTATTAGGGTTTTGGGGGAAGGAAGTATGGAGATTTTGGAGGGTATGTTGAGGGTTGAGCATTTGGGGTGTGTTAGGGTGGCTTTGGGAGGCCTTCCAAATGGTGTAGGCTTTCACCATGTCCTCCATCATGGACATGGGGTTGGGTGAGGGGGTGGATATAGATGGTCCATCCGATGAGGAGAGGGTATGGAGAAAATTAGGCAAGACCCGGGTAGATGGGGGAAAGTTGGTCATGACTTGGGTAGATGAAAAATTGGGCATAACCTGGGTAGATGGTGTGGTAGGTTTGGATTGGATGTGGGCATGGTTGGCATGGATGGAGAAAATTGGGACATAGTTTGGGTGGAGGTGTGAGGGAAATGGTGTGTGTTGGAATGGCAAATTGGGCATGGTTTGGGGAAAGTTGGGCATGACCTGGGTAAAAAAATGGGGTGAATATTGAGAGGTGGTGGATGGGGAAAAATTAGGGTTATTTGGATTGGATGTGAAAGAAAAATTTGGCAAGATTTGAGTAGATGAGAGGAAGTGTGATGGATTTGAATTGGATGTGGAGGGAAAATGGGAAGTATGTTGGTTTAAAACCTGGGGGGTATTTTGGATTGTTATGGGAGAAAAATGGGATGTATGTTGTGTGGATGGATGTGGAAAATTGGGTATGGTGGAAGTGGAGGGAAAATGGGGTATATTGGATGTGAATGGAGGAAAATTGGGCATGATGGATGGATTGGGTATGGATGCCTCGGGTGGGGCCCGAAAATTTTTCTCCTCCTATGGGACAATGGAGGGTAAGGCGATGCCGTTGTGCCGGCACCACAAGTCTTTTTGGATTTTGATTTTTTTTTTTTTTTTGACTTTTTTGGTTTTTGGATAAAGCAAATGAACCTTTATAGGATGAGTTACAGGGCCTTTGGAATTCCCGTCTCGGGCAGCATTCATACCTCAAATATTTCCCTCGGCGGGATCCCGATCCCTAAAAAAAAATGGGAATCCACGCAACAACCCGATCCCTTAGAAAAAATAATAAGAGGGTGACCTCTTTTGATCGGCGAGGGCGTATTGGGTGTCGAAGAGTGCGGGATTTATCGGAGATGCTAAACCACTAAGCGGGGGACTCGGGGAAGTGAGAAAGGCCTCAGATTTGGGTAGCCTAGCCCAGAGCAGGGCTGGCGTGTGTATTATATGCGCTAGGCCAAAATCTGGAGATTTTGGCTTCGCGTGTGTATTATACACGCCAGAGTAGTTCTGGGAAAAAGAACCTTAGCGTGTGTAATATGCACGCCAGAACAGTTCTGGAAAAAAGTGGCTCATTGTATATTTTACATGCGCTAGGCAAAAACAAGGTATATATTTATATTGACAGCAGAACAGCAATCCCGAAATTAGTCTCTTTTTCTAGTTTTCTAGAAGCAATCTTCCGGGGACTGACTTTCTAGTTATAACAGGTCCCTCCTCTCCGATCCTAGGGATACAAGGTTGATTCGGGGGAACAAAACGCACTCCCCTAGGGTTTTAAGATTTGTAACCGGCTCAGTCACCCACTTGATATACCTCCAGCGCAAGCGCCTTCTCAGATTCAAGATGGGTGGTTCTTTTCGGGATCATCACCACTAGGGGCTGCTGCCGTAATAAGACTCGGGATGTTTGTATCTCTACCTAAAATTCCCAACCCTTGTAAAAGCTACCCTCTCAAAAATTCAATTAAGTCCCCTCTTGGTTCAATTTTAATTTCAATTTTAAGGGAGTTTGCTTAATATTCAAAAATCGGGGGTGATGGTCCCGCGCCACCTCTACGAGCCGACATCCACTGATGGGATATGATTAAACGTAAACAATGCACAAGAAGGCCTGCCAATCGACTAAGGCGTGTAAACAACGGAATTTAAATGCGCAAGTAAGCCCGCCAATTGGCTAAGGAATGTAAATGATAGAATTTAAATGCGCAAGTAAGCCCGCCAATCGGCTAAGACATATAAATGACAAAAAATAAATGAAAGTAAAGACAATGCTCAAGTAGGTCCGCCAATCGGCTAAGGCGTGTATATGACGAAAAAAATAGGGGTAAGTAAAAAATGACAGAATCGTAGGGGTGAGTACAAAAACAAAACAGAAATAATAAAAGTTAGTAAAAATAAGAAAGACACATGCAAAAAATAAAGGGTGAACTTCATGTAGAAGCTCTAAAATATCCCGAGCAGAGTCGCCATCTGTGCAATCACGGATTTTTGACGATCCCATCGCGACGATGCACGCGTGTGAAAAATATAGAGTCTCCACCCAGAGTTTTTGGTGTCCCGAGAAATCTAAATCAATATTAAAAGCATCGAAGTGCAAAAATATGACTCTGATTCACCGGTTTACGCCAAAGGCTCTTGGGTAGGGGCTTTGGTTATTGATTGAGACGGTGTTAGGCACCCGATCAACCCACTCATAAGCGGTCTCTACTATGGTCAGGTCTATGTGGGGCTGTTTTATATAATATATATATATATATATATATATATATATATATATATATATATATATATATATATATATATATATATATATAAAGCAAAATGAGCGATACTTCCCCTTGCCTGAAGGCATATAGATCCTATTGAGCCCTTCCCGCTTGTCAAAATTTGGACAGCGTAACGGCTTAATTCTAGGATAGAGGAAAAGCCAAAGAATGTAGAGGAATAGAGGGGAGAGTCGGAGCTCTCAGGCCCTTGTAACACTGAGGTGGTCCTTCGTGTGAGAGCATCGCCGATGAGCTTCCGCTAGCAAACGGGTTAGGAGAAGGGTTCTAATCTCTAAGGCTTGGTAGCAAAGAGGTAGAGGAAGAAGGCTAGGGGATAATTCTAGCTAAATCTCAAAGATTGATGGTAGAAAATGAGGGTTAAAGGGAAAAGTTCAATTATGGAATTTGTATGGGATTGGGGCACCAAAGGGGTATAAGGCCTCTCTTAATCTTTTCTCTCTTTTGGAAATTTTTTCAAGCCTTTGTAAAGGGAGGGGTGCCTCTCTATTTATAGGAAAAAGGGAGGCTAGGAGGGTACTTAAGAGCTAATTAGGGTTAGCAATTAGGTAATCTTCTAATCTAAGGTTTCCTAGGATCTTAAGGTCTTGGAAAAGTGGGCAATGGTCTTCAATGGTAGATGATAGGGTGAGATTTCAAATGACTAGAGGGTTACAAATAGGGTAAATGAGGGTGCAACAGTCCTAATTAAACCTACCCTAAATATTGGGGTGGTCAACAAGTCAAACCCCAAAAGTAAATTTTGAGCAAACACCAATAGTTACTGTAGCTAAGCCTGACGCATGTGTTATCCACGCCAAGCATATGTACAGTAACAGAGAAGTCCAGAGCCCACTAGAGGGCCATCTATACTTGGCGTGTGTAATAGACACGCCAAGCCATTTCTGGGAAAAAATGGCTTGGAGTGTGTTAATATACACGCCATACATGCATGCCTTTGCTAGGTGCACTTTTGGTTACTTTTCGAATCGCCATAACTTTTGAAGTACAATTTGGATTGAGGTAATTTTTGGCTTATTGGAAAGCTGGGAACCTCTACTTTCCATTGGTATAAGATTTGGTCTCACTAGAGGTCCCTGCCAGCCTTGGTACATCTCATTATAACCATGACCTGGGAGGGTTAACTAAGGGTTCGGAGAGGTTTTTGAAGGTTGGGGGTAATTCCTAAGGGTTTGGGTAAGTTTTTAAGGGTTTTGGAAAGATTCCTAAGGGTACGGGAGGTGCTATCAGAAGCTCAGGGGTGCGCCTCTCTAGAAGTATGTCTCGATCGGGCCTTGGGCTAAATTTAGGTGTCTACAGTTGTATGTGTTAGGAAGCACATATATGTAATCTAAGAGTTTCAATGGCCTAAAAATCTGAGTCGTTATAGGCCATTTCGTATCCAAAATATTAATAAATCAAGTGTAGCTCTTCTTCTCCGAAAACTATACCTTTGCTGGTTCGTCGGAGGTTGTGCAATTGTGGACTTTGCGAGTCCGTCGTGATAATGCGCTCAAAATATGAAGTTGCCATCTAGAGGTTTTGGTGTCCCGAGATACCCAAAATTAATATCATGAGCACCGAAGTACTAGATTTTCTCTGAATCACAGGTCAACACCAAAGCCTCTCGGGTAAGGACTTCGGTTATCAATCGGGAAGGTGTTAGGCACCCGATTGACCCACTCGTAAGAGGTCTCTACTATAGCCAAGTGTAAGAAAAAATATAAAAAAGTGAACGGCAATTCCCCTTGCCCGAAGGCACTTCGATCCTATTTCAGCCCTCCGCAATCACCGAAATTTTGGTGGCGTAATGACTTAAATTATTGTATAGAGGAAAAGCAAAAGAAGGTAGCGGAATAGAGGGGAGAGTCGGAGCTCTTGGGCCCTTGTAGCACCGTTGTTGGATCTTCGCGTGAAAGCAAACTCCGGTGAGCTTCCGATAACACAACGGGTTAGGGAAAGCTTCTAACTAGCCAAGACTTAGATGATATGAGCTTGGTAGTGATAACGTGAGGGATGAACTAAGCTTTTGAAGGCTTAGGGATGATGGAAATGGAAGTGTAATGGTGAGGGAAGAACCAAAGTTCTAAGGCTCGGATGGGTTTTAGCTTGGGAATAAGAGGATATTCGTGTAGAGTTTTTCCTTTTAGATTTGGAAAATGTGTCCTAAACAAGGAGGGGGGATATCTATTTATAGAGGGATAGGTGATTAGTGAGGGTTTAAGGTTCTAATGGGTTTAGAAATGAGGTAATGGGATATATAAGGTTTTTTGGTTTTTCTAAGGTTTAGAAAGGTTCGAATTGGGTTTTATTGGTGGATGATAGGATGAGGGTTTGGATGGAAAAAGAGTTATAATTTAAGCTACTAGAGGTACTAGGGTCCTAAAGAAACAAACCCCGAAGTCTGGGATGGTCCACAAGTAAAACCCCCAAACTTAAAAATCTATTTTTTTAAAGTGAAAAAGCCATTTTTCGGAATGGAGAAGTTTAGGCCCGCGCTGGAGAAGAACCATAGTGGCTAGGCGTGCATACTATGCACACCTAGCCAATTTTTGCACCTTTTTGGTCAGGCGTGCATAATATGTACGCCTAGCCAATTTTAGCCATAATTTACCTAGGCATGCATATTATGCACACCTAGCCAAATTCCTACACTTTTTTGCAATCTTTATTTCGCCATAACTTTTAATGTACAACTTGGAATTAGGTGCTTCTTAGCTCATTGGAAAGCTGAGAACCTCTACTTTCTAATGGTATAGGCCTTAGTTCTTATAGATATCTATGTAAACTTTGGCACTCTTCTTTCTATCTGCTATTTTGGTTGGTTCTCTAAGAGTCTGGGATGGTCTCTGTGGGTCCGGGATGGTCTTTAAGGGTTTGAGATGGTCTCTAAGGGTTTAGGTTGATTCCTAAGGGTTCAGAAAATGCTTTCAGAGGCTTGAGAGTATGCCTTTCTCGAAGTACATATTGATCGTGCCTTAGGCCAAATTTGGGTGTCTACAGATGCCGCTCTTTGGTATCTGATCACTAATGATTGTATGCTAAAGAAAGAGATATCCGAAGAGGCCCAAGGCAAATGCTCTTGGATCCACCATATTTAAAGCTAACCTCAAACATCAAATGATAAAAAAAAATGGAGAGTAGAGGAAGCCCATATCATTGATAAAATGTTTGTTCCTCAAGACTATCGGTCCCCAAGTGCTTAGCGACATTATTGGGCATAACCGTGATGGTGTGATTCGTGATGCTTGACGTTCGAGTTTCATTTTGAATAAAACAACCCCTCGAGCGGGAGGATGATCGACCCATAAAGATTGGCGTAAAGCAAGGATGCGAAGATCCAACGTTTTGTGCCCAATCTCATGAGGCATTGATTGCCCCATTTTGATTGGCACGGGTGCCGCTACGCGAGGTAGGTTCGAGGTCTTTGAGCATACTTATCGACCCTAAAGTTAATTTAGCACAACTACTGAAGTGAAGTGAATATTGATGTCGAACCTCTTTTTGGGAGTGTGTGCCACATAACAAGCCACATTTTTTTTGTTATTTTATGTTTTATATATTTTTTCTTTTCATATATTTTTTTCAAGGTTTTTTTTTTTTTTTTTTTTAAGTGCACTCATCGACCCTGACTTTCAATTTAGCATAATTGCCCAAGCAGAGCAAATGGAGGTCAAATCACTTTTTGGGAGTGTGTGCCACTAAGATATCATTTTTATTTTGTATTTTCTTTTTCACTTTTTTTTATTTTTTATTTTATGTTTTTGCATTTTTGCTGGAGTGCCTAGAAAGAGCAAGAATGAGCCGCAGCTTTGGAATGCGAGGTCCTTCGTTTGGAAGGAGCCTTGAGTGATGTTCTCGGCTCTACTGATGCTTCACGGTCAATGGATGAGCGATCATAATGCTTGCAAAGACGCACTTCCCTAGAAAATTCGTGACTTAGAACGCGAGTTGGGCCATTGACCTGTCTTGAACACACTTCAACATAGGTCAAATACCTTAAGAAAGGGGTATAAAACCCCCTAACAGATTTTCTTTTTTGGGTTACATGCATTTTTTTTTTGTTTTTTTTTCAAAATGTTCAAAATGTAAGGTCGAGAACATGGCGCCGCACGAATTTATTTATTTTTTTGTGAAGTGGTGTAGGCAAAGTAAAGAAATGAAATTGAAAAGGGAACTCTTTTTGGTATATACATTTTTTTTTTCACTTATTTGATTTTATTTCTTTATGCCTTAAACGTGAGAGGACGTAACGGGTCTCATTTTGAGAATAGTCGAACTTGTTCATGCGGTTGGGCTCGAGTGAGGCCCAGAATTTTACTAAGGTTGGGACATCCATTCCTTTAGATTGAATTAAAATTTAATCCTTACCTCGGGTCATATGTTTGACGGTGTAGTCTGAAGATATACCTGATCCGGACCTGATTTGAGCTAACACAAGTAGCCCAATTGATAACTAGATAGCAGAAATGTAACCAAATGAATAACTGATGATTTTCTCTTTTTATATTTTATCTTTTTCTTTTAAAACCTTTTTACTCATAGTGCCCAAGATGGGTTTTCACCATGCCCGTTATTGCCCTCTCTCTCTTTTTTACCCGTAGCCTCGTATTGGGTTTTCACTATGTCTATGGGTATTTTTCTTTTTTACCCAAGGTGCCTTTTTAGGTTTTCATCTACTCCATATAAGCTTGCTCTTTTTACCCGTGACGCCTTTTCGGGTTTTCACCACGTCCATTTTTCTTTGAGCTTGTAAAATTTTCTTTAGTTATTTTTTTTTTCAAAGACTATGACATGGACGTCGATTCCGTCATAACCGACTGGATGGAGTTTTTTTGTTGTCTCTCGGTTTAGCTCGTGCTAACTTAACAGATACTGTGACTATTTGTAGACCTTAAAGAGGGCTTTCTCCAGGGATGAATCATGGCTATGGATTGAGAGGGATGGGTTTGAAGGTATTCTCAAGTTCAGAGGTCCTTTTGATCGAATTCTTGATGTCGTGATGAACCTCTTCCTTGGGGGATTTTTGTTATAGATGCCCCATGATTTTTCAATCTCTTTTCAGACATCCTCTTTTTGGGATTTTCCTTTTCTATTTTTTTTTTGAATTTTGATGATAACTCTTTCGCTTTTCACTTTGGGAGTTTCTCTCTTTTTTCTTTTTCTTTTGGTGAGTATACACATTTTTCTTCTCCTGGGAGGGGTTATGAAAGAAAAGCTATTTGCTCAAATTGGGTAGCAAATGGTATGAGAATTCACGGATGCTTTTTAGCTACTTGGCTTTAAAATGATGGCCTCTTTTTAAGGGGTCCTTAAGCAGTCACATATCCATTTTATCAATACTTAGCTTACCGCGGGAGACTAGGAATAGAATCGTCGTACGTATCCAGTGTTGATGGGCTTAGGAGAGTGATCCCCTTCCATTGTGGCGAGACGCAATGCGTATACAGAGAGTACTTCTTTGATGACGTAAGGTCCTTCCCAGTTGGGCTTAAATTTCCCTCGAGGATCCACGTGGAGAGAAGGAAAGATTTTCTTGAGTACCATGTCACTCACCTTTAATGCTTGAACATGAGCACGTTTGTTGTAAGCACGAGCGATTCACCCTTGATAGACTTGGGTGTGACATAATGCTTGACGTCTCTTTTCATCAATCTGATTCAACTGTTCGAAACGGGATCTCTCTCTTTCGGCTTCCAGTAGACCAGACTCAATGAGGATACAGAGTGATGGTACTTCGACTTCAACTGGCAGCATTGCCTCGATTCCATACACAAGGGAGAACGGTGTTGCCCTTATAGCGATACGAATTGATGTTCAGTAAGCCCATAATGTGAACGGTAGCATTTCACTCCAGTCTCGGTACGTGATGACCATCTTCTTAAGGATGTGGACAATTATTTTGTTATCAACTTTGACGACTCCATTGTTTTACCGCCTATATGGGGACGAACGATGATGTTTGATCTTGTACTGCTCGCATAAGGCTTTGATACGTTTGTTTGTAAAATTGGTGTCGTTCGTGTAGGATGCTGCCTCTACCCACTTTGTATAGCACTCGATGGCGACAAGGATGAACTAATGCCCGTTGGAAGCCATAGGATTGAAATTTCCGACGACGTCGATGCCCCATGTGGCAAATGGCCACTGAGTGGTCATCCTGTGTAGAGCCATGGCTGGAGCATGTATCAGGATGAAGTATTCTTGTCATTTATAGCACTTCTGAACGTGCATGCAACAATCAGTCTCCATGGTGATCCAGAAATACCCTTAGCACAGGATCTTTTTAGCAAGCATGTGTCCATCAACGTGAGCCTCGCATACCTATTGGTCGTGCCAGAATGCTATCTTGTTATTGGTGAGAAAATAGTGGAAGAAATAAAAATAAAAAAGGGAAATAATAAAATTTGGTTAAAACAGCAAATTTGAAACACACTCAGCCTGCAAGATACATGGCTATTGTAGCAACTTTTAAGTAAGTAAGAGTTTGTCCCACAGAGAAATTGATTTAGAACCCAAAATGGGCTATAATAGTAGGCCTCCAGATCTGGCTACAGATTTGACAATCTTAAAGAAAGGGAGTTGGGTCTCACAACTACACTAAATTAACACTAAAAGAAGAGAAATAAAGTGCAGTCCTATCCTAAAGCAAGGGTTATGAAGAAGGTGGTGATGGTGTGTGTTAAAATAAATATAAAGTGATGGGAAGTAAGTAGTTAAGCTAGGGTTACATCAGCTATGTAACTCAGACATAGGTCTGTCTCTGCAGCAATCCCTCAGATGGCTACAAGTACATGTGCAAGGAAGATGTATCCAACTCAACCCTTCTGGTTTGACCTGATCTCTTAAGGCTATAACCTGCCCACTTTAATGGTCACAGACTATCCAATAGAGAGGATCAAACCACGTGGACCAAGTCAGAAAACCAATCTGATCCAAAGGAGTAGACTGATCTTAAGGCTATAATCTGTCCACTTAAATGGTCACAGACTATCCAATAAATGTCCTCCACACAGTGGCCCAAATCAGATCAGTAATATCATTGCAGACACCATGTTTGCCAGGCTACAAGCTCAAGCATCCATGGGAGCAAATAGTTCTTGAAAAACTAGTGAAGATCACAGTTGTTCAAGGGCTATTTGGGTACTTAAATGCAGCTGGTCATTGCTTCAAAGGATTGCCATGACTCAGCTCACAAGTCTGCAATTATTACAGAGAAATCAGATCTAACATCTGATATTGGTAAAGTAAAACAGAGGGGAGCTTGTTCCTGCAACAACCTCTCACAAGGCTACAAGATCAAGTGCAAAGGAGAAGAATCCTTTCTAGATCTGTAGCTTGAAATCGCCCTAGGGCTATAGTCAGTCCCCTTAAATGGTCACAGGCTATCCACAGAGGTTATCTACACCACAGAGGTCTAAGAAGGAACATGTAAATTGCTGCTGTCACCATGGTCCCAAGGCTACAAGCTCAATCTTCCATGGGCCTTTCAATTCAGCTCAAATCTTAAATGCATGCATAGATTGAATAAAACTATGGGCAAATAGAAAAATAACAGATTGAATGAATAATTAAAGTATAAATTCATTGATGAAAAATACTCATAATGCAATTTCTCAAGGCAGCAGCCTTGTGCACAACAACTCTTCACAAAATCCCAAAGGTTACAAGACCTATTAAAAAAATAATAAAACTAAACCTAACTATTTACAAAAGATTTAACTAGCAAGTGCTGGGCTAAGAGAGAAGAAAAAGTGAAAAAAGAGGTGATCGAACCCTAACCCTAGTCTGTTCGAGCTCACCACAGACAAAGGTTGAAGGAGAGATGATAATTCTAAGTTACATCTACAGCTTAAATGCTCAATCCTAATGCCTTAGATAATAGAAGATTAACCCTAATCTCCTAGGGCAGATGTGGCACTGTTACAGCCCTTAGATGCCTTGGAATGTGTGCCTTGAGATTAGGGCCTCGGGATGTGTGCCCTAGACCTTGGGAAATTCTCAAAAGGTCCTTGAGTTATGACTGAGAAGTGGAGAGCCTGAGCTTCGCGGGGCTACCTTTTTCTTTTTAGTTCATTCGCGCAGCTGCTTCGTGCATTACGAGGTGGAATTTGTCTTGGAAGGTTGTTCACTAGCGCAGGTGGACTTTGTATTGTCGTGTAGCTGCTTTGGCTTTGAATGCCCTCGTGCGACAGAGCTTCAAAATTTTCTCTCACAAGGGTATCGCGTGGATGCTTTTAAATCTCGCTCGGTTTCTTATTGAAGGAATAACAAAGCTTTCTCGGTAGAGGGTTGAGCTATTAAATACGCGATAACTGCACGAGGACATTTTTGGAGCTCTCTCTCCTCTTGAACCACGCGAGGACTTCGCGAGTTTCCTGTTGTTCTTTGTGCAATTTGGCCTCGCGAGATAGTGAGCGTGGCTGATATAGGACTTGTTCCTCACGAGAGCTTCGCGAGCTAGATTTCTAAAGGCTTAGTGCACGAGAGCTTTGCGAGCTCACTAAGTGTTGGTTGCAGCTGAAGTGCGCGACTGCTGCGCGAGAGAATGCTTGGGGGCACTTCCTTCACTAAGCTATGCGAATTCCTCATGAGTTCCCTTATGCTTCATATAAAATCTGTGCAAGGTAACTTTGCTGCAGGCTTAGCCACGCGAGGAAGCACCTCTACTGTGCGAGATAACACATTTGCTCCTCTGCTGCTATGCATCTGCTGCTGTTACAATCCTCTGCACTCACATCTATGCTTCTTGCATCTGTTGGACTTTCCTGGTCCATTATGACATGCAAAATAGTTACCATGGTGTGTACCACCATGGTGTTCCATCAGTCTTTGGCTCAGCTGCCATCTCTTGCTTGGATTCTCTCTGTTCTTGGCACCAAAGGCATGAACTTTGTGTTAAGCTGCATAAGTTATTACTAACTACAAAACAAGCTAAACAAGAGTTATTAGTCAGCTTCAAGGTCCAGCAAAGGCTAGGTTAAGAGGTGAAAAGTGATACTTTTCAGTAAATAACACATCTCCAAACCTAATCTTTGCTAGTCCCTGAGCAAAGGAAAAATTAAAATAACTATTCTGAAAATATAAATGCCACTTTCACAGGGAGCACGGATGCATTTAGCTGATGCATCAAGCCTTTTAAACTCCTAGGTGATCCCTAGTGGAGGAGTGAAGTCTCCTGAGGATTTTTAGTGAAGGTACCCCAAACTTCTTAATGAAACAGTTAACAAAAGTGCAACATTACCAAATCAGTATTCAAAAATCAGAGCATCACTCTACCTTTGATTCTTTTTAAAATGTGAGAAATTTAAAAAAATGATATGCACAGACCATTAACTCATTAAAAACTCTTACATGTATGCATACTATTTCCAATCAGTTTACAACAAGTTTATGTCAGTACTGAGCTCACTATTAATTCAAAAATTAGGTTTAGGCAATGCCTAATACATTCAATATCAGACCCAATGCTTACTAGGGCAGTCTCTCACAAAGAACTTTGAGGGTTTTTATTTTCTCACAAGCTCAAGAGCAGTTATAGTCCCCAAATATGTCTGCAAGCATGAGCATTGGCAGAGCTCCTAAATTCTGGCATCATTGCCTATTTTGCACCATAGATTGGATAACTCCTCATCTCCACATAACAACTCATTCAACTTAGGATTACAAGGTCTTAGACAGGGTTGTAATGTGGCTTATGGGTGTAGGTTATAAGGATGGAAGGGTGAAAAGGATGCAAAATTGAGAAATCAATAGGTGAAGGAGGTGATTCATGACTTCACCTTCTTTAGATCCGCACATTTCATCTTTTTTGATATTTTTCATACTTGAAGTAGCCAACTTCTCCTCTTATTTTTACTTTTTCCAATGAAATTCCCTCTTGACTCCTCTCTATCCCTTTTCATTTATTTATTTTTCTATTTTATTTATTTATTGAATACATTTTTCTTTTCGTTTTATTTGTATTATTCTGAAATGTCGCCCTCTTCCCAGCTGCTACACTGTTGTCTTCCTTTTGTGTTTCTTCTCCATTCACCAAATGTTGACCCTAGCTTATCCATCTTCAACTCCTTCTCTTTTACCTTCTGAATTCTCAGAGTGGGAGTAGGTTTGAATCAGGTCCACAGGTTTAGGTGCAAGTACTCAGGTGTATTTTGAAGAAAACTAGAAATTAAGACTCAAAAGGTGTATGCACAAGGGCAGTTTACTGGGTTAGGTATTTTAATGCTCAAACTGTCCAAGAGAAGGCCTTGATCCTTTCCTAAATGTCATGGATACTATCAACTGTTTCAACTTGGAGATGCCTAACTTCTAGTGAGGACATTGACTCAACCAATCCCTGGAGCAAAAAGAGTTGCCTAAGACACTCCTCAAAGAGAAAATTTTTTTGTAGGCCCAAATCTCACTGGATATGGTCTTTCATTGAACTCATAGGCATGCCTTACCTTTTTCTCTCTTTAATGGTTTACGAAGTGCTGACACCAGTGAGTTTTCTTGGTGCTCACCTCATGGAAATGTTAAAATTTGAAGGTGTTTAATGCCTAAAGGTTTGCAAAATTTTAAATTTCCTCATTTTCAAAGTTCCTTAGATGAACTTAGCTCTATTTATATCTTACTTCCTTGGTTCTGTTGTACTTAGGTTAACTACATCATTGGCAAACCTTGCCACACCCCCAAACCTATGAGGAGCAGTGTCCTCACTGATTCAAAGATAATGTGCTAGTGCAACATGTTACATTGGTAAAATTCAGACATAAAACAAACCAAGTACAGTAGTAAACAAAACACACAGAAATAGATAAAATAAAACAAACAAATAGAAATGAAACCAAACAAAATCAGCCAAAGAGGATTTTCATTTATAACACGGGAATTTATACAATGCAAGGGAAAAGAACTACAAAAAGATTATACAAAAACATCCTAACTAACTACATGTGCAAATCTAATCGTCAGAATTGTCAGGTGCGTCAGCTTGGTCCCAGAGGGGCAGTAGCAAGAGGGGTAGTCTCAGCTGGTTGTGCAGGCTCTCTGGTAGCCATTTCAGCAACTCTCCTTTTGAGTATTTTTGCCTTCTTTTCAGCAAGTTCAACTCTACTTTCATACAGTTCCCGGGTGGCCTTTGTGACCTCTCTGGAGGCAGCTAACCTTTTCTCGAGTACATCTGCTCTCATTTTCTCTGCTGCTGTAGTATGCTTTTGAGCTTCAAATTGAATCAAAATTTCTTTCCAGCCCTTTGATATTCTTAGCATCTCAATTCTGTAATCCAGTTTCATTTGATTTATCTTCGCATCATAGGGCCCCTGCCAAAAAGGCCACAGTTTTGGCCTTTTTGGCAGGGGCAGCCCCTTTTTTAATTGGTTCCACTTGGGGCTCAACAACTTGAGTAGGTACCTCAGTGGTATCTACTGTGAAGGCCTCTGCAATTCTTACAGATTTTTGAGTGGCCACAGGGCTGCCAGTGGGTGTAGGATTCACCAAGGCAACCAAGGCATCAATGAATTTCGAACCTATGGCCATGTGATCGGTGCTGAAATATGACTATATTTCACACTTTAAATCCTACATTTAGCTGTTCAATGAAAACATCTGATGGTTGTTGCGAGGTTTTGATGTTTACAGGTGTTTCTGACAGTTAGATCGTTCAAGTGCATAAAAGAAGGAAATTACAGGCTATAAAAGAGCTATGGACAAAAAGGTCCAAAGAAGCATTGAAAGCCATGAAGAGAATCAACTTTGCATTGAAGATTCAATCGATTGAGGCATTATGGTCAATCGATTGACAGATGGAGTAAAACTCAACCCTAGAAAATCAATCGATTGAGACATGAAATTCAATCGATTGAGACATGAAGGCAGAAGTGCCCTAAGGGAATTCGAACTCAAAGTCAATCGATTGAGACTTACATGTCTCAATCGATTGAAACAATAGAGTTAGGTATGTTGGCCATTATAAAAGAGGCTACAACAATTGAAAGGAGCTTTTTGAATAGAGTTTTAGTTTTGAGACAAATTTGTGTAATAATTAGAGACTTTTGTAAGAGTTTTCTTAGAGTAATAAAATTGTGTTGAGATTTTCCGAGAACATATTTTCTTTTACACCTTCTTTGCTCTTTACTTTGGGAATGGTTTTGAATACAATTGAAGATCTTGCACCAAGGATGAGAGGCTAAAAGGTAGATCAAGGAGGATGCGATCCCAGATAAGTACCTATATTTTATGTTTAATGCCATAGTTTGATAATTTCATCATCAAATCGTTTTTCTCAAAGTGTAGTGATCATGTTTTTAGTGTTTTGATCTAAAATACCATGAGATACGCTATGCTTTTCACATGATTCATACCGCGATTAGGCTGAGTCATTGTTTTTAGATAGGGTATGCCGGGTTAATGATCACGCTTAATTACTAGTCATGTTTCTCTTAGAATGATGGTGTGTTTGATGTTAATAAAATTGTGGGTTTAAAAATAGAAAAGGGTATAAATCTGGGGTAGCAAATTCCTTGATCTTGTTTTTAAAATTTGTTCTTAGATTTCTCATTACATAATTTTTAGATTAATTTATTTTCTTTCTTGCAATTAGAAAAGTGTTAACTTTTGGTAAAAATTAAATCTGCCCCTTGGTACTTCCTCGGGGATATTTTCTACATCTCTAGGAAGAATTGAATAAAATTTCAGATTTCCCTGTGGGTTCGACACCCTTGTTCTTGCCTTACTAGAACAGATCTTGTACACTTGCAAGGGTTAATTTAAAATCGATCACCATGGCTAACCAATTTCTCCAAATTAGGGCTTTAAAAGCAAAGTGGAGATAGTTCACACTCCAATAGAGGTAATGCCCACAAATTCCTCTCTTCTTAACTCTAAATTGATATTCAATCAAACCAACTGAGAGAGAGTGACAAATCTTACCACCAACTGCTAGGGTTCCACTTCAAATGATGCACGGTGGATCAAATCCCCTCAAACCGAGTTCAAAGTAACCAGGAGGTGATGCAGAACACAATTGTAGGAGGAAATTTGCTGAGTTGGAGTGGTTCGGGCTATAGAGAAGAGAGAAGGGAGGAGGGAGCTCGGGGGTGCTTAGTGAGATTTAGGGCAAAGGGAGATGAAATGAAGAAATGAAAAATCATAGGGTTTAAATGAAGGAACCCCTGACTCGCGTAGTTCTCGCTAGGTATTCACGAGGTAAAAATGCTCTTTTCACGTAGTTAAATGGGATCTTGCAAGATCTGCTTTAAGGGACTCAAATTCTTCGCGAGCTCTTTCGCAGAGCTGATGTTGTAGTTGAGTTGCGCGAGAGGGCAAGTGTATCGCTCGTGTAGTTGAAGCAAAGAACCTCGTGAAGAAAATATATTCAGTGAGCCTCATAAGTTCACTCGCGAGGCTCTCATGAGGTACCACGTGCTTGATTTCCATTCTTTGTGCAGCGCCATGTTGCTACCAAGGTAAAGCCTCGCGAAGCCATTTTCAGGCTTCAGCAGGTGCCTTTTTCTCGTGAAGCTCTCGCGACATACAACATTCTATTAGAACTCCACGAGAAAACCTTCAAGTGGCTCGTGAGCATGACATTGAGGCCATAGAGCCTCGTGAGAAAGCATAATTTAACTTTTTTTTTTTCTCAATGTTGCACATTGGCCAATGCGTCCATACTGACATGCACCTTTCCATTGTGCGTCTGCACCAACCCCTTCACATGTAATCCATTTCATCGTGATACTCTCAGTGCCCATTATCAACATATGTACATCAAAAATTCAGAATGCTAAATTTTTTTAATTATATTAGATTCATGAAATTTATAATGACAATACCTCAACCATACAGCAGCAACAGACATGCACACCAACATCAGGTCTATGCACATCCAATCTAGATGAGAAACATACACATGACATCCTCAACACACCACCCAAAATAGAACAACACAAAACAAACAAATCATCATTATAATAAAAACACTACATGACAGATTTTAAGCAAAACAAAACACATATGCAACATATATGGTACACATTTTACAATGCTGTGGATCTCTAAGCAGTGGGAGGGTCATGTAAGTGAATGGTCTGAGGAGGTTCTACAGAATTTTGTACATAAATTTTTAGCTTTTGCCCATTCACTTTCATGATTCTCCCAGACATGGGATCCAAGATCTCCATAGCACCAGATGGGGAGGCATGGATGATAGTGTAAGGTTCATCCCATCTAGATTTTAACTTCCCTGGAAAAAATTTAAGTTTAGAGTTGAAAAGCCAAACCTTGGTACCAGCATTGAAGTCCTTCCTCATGAGCTTCTTGTCAAAAAATGCCTTGGATCTCTCCTTATAAATTATGGAATTTTTATAGGCTTCCAATCTTAGCTCATCCAGCTCTGACAGTTGCAGTTTCCTATGAGAAACAGCAGTAGTTAGCTCAACATTCAGTGTTCTAATAGCCTAGTAGGCTCTGTGCTCTAACTCCACTGGCAAGTGACAGGCCTTGCCATAGACCAACCTGAATGGGGACATGCCAATAGGGGTCTTATAGGCAGTCCTATAAGCCCACAAAGCATCATTCAACTTTTGTGATCAATCCTTTTTATCTGTCCTCACAGTCTTCTCTAAGATATGCTTGATCTCCCTATTTGAAATTTCAACTTGCCCACTGGTCTGTGGGTAGTAGGGAGTTGCAATTCTATGTGTAACAGAATACCTTTTGAGCAGGTTCTCAAAAGGCCTGTTACAGAAATGACTCTCCCCATCACTAATGATAGCTCTGGGGGTGCCAAATCTGGAGAAGATATTGTCCTTTAAAATTTTAAGGATAACTATGTGATCATTGGTCCTTGTGGAAATGGCTTCCACTCATTTGGACACATAGTCCACTGCCACAAGTATGAAATTGAAACCCATAGAAGGAGGAAAAGGGCCCATAAAATCAACCCCCCAGATGTCAAACAGTTCTTCCACAAGGATGGGCTTCAATGGCATTGAATCTTTCTTGGAAATGCCTCCCAACCTTTGACATCTTTCATAGGCTTTGCAATATATATATGCATCTTTGAATAAAGAGGGCAAATAAAACCCACATTGCATAACTTTTGTAACTGTCTTTTTGCTACTAAAGTGACCTCCACAAGCTTGCACATGGCACATAGAAAGAATGTTGTGAAACTCACTTTCAGGCACACGTCTACTAATAACCTAATCTGCACAATGTTTATATAGGTATGGATCCTTCCACAAAAAATGATTGGCCTAAGAGAAAAATAGGTCTTTGTCCATCTTGGACAAGTGAGGGGGGATCCTACCAACAATAAGAAAACTCACAATGTGTGCAAACCAGGGCACGCTAGGCTGCATAGCAAATAACTGCTCATCAGGGAACAATTCATTGACAGGTGCTGCTGCACATTCTTCCAAAACAATTCTAGAGAGGTGGTCAGCCACCACATTCTCAACTCCTTTCTTATCCTTGATCTCAAGATCAAACTCTTGCAATAGAAGGATCCATCTGATTAGCCTTGGTTTGGCATCCTTCTTGACCAATAGGTATTTCAGGGCTAAGTGATCAGTAAAAAATTTAGACTCAAGCAAGTAGGGTCTAAACTTGTCCACAACAAACACCATAGCAAGCAACTCCTTCTTAGTGGAAGTGTAGTTGAGCTGAGCTTCAGCTAGTGTTTTCCTGGCATAATAAATCACTGCAGGCAGGTTATCTTTTCGTTATCCTAGGATAACACCTATAGCCAAGTCTGATGCATCATACATCATCTCAAAAGGGAGTGAGTAATCTGAGACTTGAATTACAGGAGCAGTGGTAAGGTACTTTTTTAAGACCTCAAAGCCCTCAAGGCACTCAGCAGAAAATTCAAATGGCACATCCTGATACAATAGGTGGCACAATGGCTTTGCAATTTTACTGATGTCCTTAATGAATCTCCTATAAAACTAGCATGTCCTAAGAAGGATCTGATTTGCTAGACAGTCCTGGGTGGCGGCAGGTGTGAGATCAGGTCCACTTTACCCTTGTCAACCTCTATTCTTCTTTAGGAGACCACATGGCCTAACACAATTCCTTGTGTTACCATAAAATCGCTCTTTTCCCAACTTAAGACTAAATTGGTCTCTTCACATCTATATAAAACCAGGTCAAGGTGACTCAAGCACTGGCTAAAGCTGTCCCCATAAATTGAGAAATTATCCATGAAGATTTTTAAGAACTTGCCAATCATATCAGAAAAAATTGCATACATGCACCTCTGAAATGTGGTTGGGGCATTGCACAGTCCAAAAGGCATCCTCCTATAAGCAAAGGTGCTAAAGGGATATGTGAAAGTAGTTTTTTCTTAATCTTGAGGATACACAGGGATTTGGTTATACCCTGAGCATCCATCAAGGAAGTAGTAAATGCCTTCCCAATCAATTTATCTAGAATTTGGTCAATGAAGGGGAGAGGGAAGTGATCTTTCCTAGTCTTGGAGTTGAGTTTCCTGTAATCAATGCAAACTCTCTAGCCAGTGGTCTCCCTGGCTGGCATCAACTCCCTAGAATCAGTAGTAATAACTGTTATGCCTGACTTTTTGGGTACCACCTGGATGGGTGACACCCACTCTGAATATGAAATAGGGTAAATTACCCCTGCATCCAACAATTTTACTATCTCCTTTAAGGCCACCTCTTGCATGTGAGGATTAAGCTTCCTCTGCATCTCCCTTAAGGGTTTGGCACCCTCTTTCAAGTGAATTTTGTGCATGCAAACTGAGGCATTAATGCCCCCTAGATTAGTAATTGTCCACCCCATTACCTTTGTGTGCTTCTTGAGAACACTCAATAATTCCTCCTCCTGCTCACTAGTGAGAGGAAGAGATAATCATTAGAAGCTTTTTGTTTTGCCCCAAGAAGGCATATTTTAATGTGTCTGGGAGCTATTTCAACTCCAGCTCAGGGGGACTCTCAATGGAAGGCAGCAAAGGTGCCTTGGTGGTTTGAGAAAGAGGCCCACATAAGACTCTATTTTGGTGTTGTCTTCTGTCATGAGAACTTGGGCCTCCTCAACCATACTCCAAATACTTTCCAGATTTTTAGCAACATTATCCCAATCCAGTAGATTGGATAATTCTTCTTCCTCAAGGCCATCAAGTACATCTATTGCACAACAGTCCTCAATGTCCATCTGAGGTTGCCTAGCAGCAAATACACATTTAATTGGGCCTTCATGTTCCCAAAGGTCACCTCCATCACCCCTAACCTGCATTGAATGCAAGCATTTACAGTGGCCAAGAATGGCCTACCGAGGATGAAAGGAATTGGGGTTTTACTTTTGCAAGGGTCCATGTCTAAAAATAGGAAATCAGCAGGATAGTAGAACTTGTCCACCCCCACCAAAACATCCTCCACCACACCCACAGGTCTCCTCTCAGACCTATCAGCCAGTTGGAGTATAACTGATATGGCTTTTGGCTCCCCCAAACCTAGCTCCTCATACATAGAATATGGGAGCAGGTTGACACTGGCCCCTAAGTTCAAGAGGGCTCTACCAATGGTATGGTTTCCAATTATGCAGGGGATAGTAGGTAGCCCAAGGTCCTATAATTTCTCAGGTGTGGCAATGGACAGAACTGACTCAACATGCTCAACAGTAAAAACCTTTTTGGACAACTACACCCTTGCCTTTCTTTTTTGTATGCAGAGGTCCTTTAAGAATTTAACATAGGTAGAGACCTATTTTATAGCATCAAGCAAGGGAAAATTGATCTTGACCTGCTTGAAGGTCTCCATCATTTCCTCCATCTGAGAATTCCCCTTATCAAATGGAGATGGGCCAGCAAGTGCATGAGGAAATGGCAGCTGTGGGACTACTGGTGCCACAGCTGCATGCCTAACCACATCATGGTCAAATTTTTGTTTTTTTCTTTTTTCTTCATTTATTGTTTATTGTTGGGGCTCAACATCAGCCCCTTTATTTTTCCCTTGCTGATCCACAACAGGGGATGACTTCTTTGGTTCTTCAACACTTACATTTATTTAATTTTCACTCTCTATGACCTACCCAACTGCTCTGCCCACTAAATTATCAACCACCCTGCCACTCCTTAAAGTAGTGATTTCATAAGCCTCCTCATGGGTAGAGGATGCTTCTCCAATCATGTACTGCCCTTTAGGGTTGGTCAAGGGTTGACTAGGCAGTTTGCCCTCCCCTCTCTTGTTCAAAGCATTATAGATTTGACTCAACTAGTCCTCTATTTTTTTAATGCTTTGCTCATGAGAGTTCACAGTTTGGACCAAGTTCCCCAAATTCTGTATAAATGCCAGCATCTTCTCTTCAAAGGAAGTGGATCTGGGCTATTGGGGGGCAAGACCAACTAATTGGGCCGTGGGGCAAGCAACTAAAAATTTTGCCTTGGTGGATAACCTTGGTTAAATTGGTGCTGAGGTCTGTATGGAGCTGCCAACTGCTACTGCTGGGGCTGAGGGTATGTATCTTGTCTCTACCTCATATTTGGATGGTTTCTCCATGTGTACCCAGCAGGTTGCTACCCATATGCTTGGGCAGCATTGGCATGCTCCATAACTAAATCAGGGAATTGGTTGGCTGATGGACAATCTTGAAGTGCATGTGTGGGAGATTGGCATATCGGACATGCCTCTTCTACTTGTGCAGCTATTTTAGGCTGCATCACATTCATTAATTTGTCAAAATTTAAACTCAGATTGTTCACCTTCCTTTCCAATTCACTTTACACCTTAACCTCATACATTTCACCTCTAGGGGTGGACTCTTTCACCAATTTAGCTGGGGTTTGGCTGTCATTGAGAGACAGTGACTCCTGCTGTAAGAATTTTCCCCTATGATGTCAAACGACTCCCAAGCCTCATCAGCTGTCTTGTGGAGGTAACTACCACCACATGAGGCATCCACCATATCCCTACTTTTGGGATTAATTCCTTGGCAAAATACTTACACAAGTTGTCACTGTGGAATTTGATGGTGGGGACATTATTTTAACATTTCTTGGAACCTTTCTCATGCCTCATAAAAATCTTCAACTGAGGACTGAGTAAATGACAATATGTTTGTCCTCATCTGACTAGTTTTATTCATGGGAAAGAATTTAGCCAGAAATTGGCTTTGGAGGTCACTCCATGTCTGAATGTTATTGGCTGGGAGCTTAGAGAGCTAGGTACTGGCTTTGTCCTTTAGGGAAAAATGAAAAAGCCTCAGTTTGGTGGCTTCAGGTCCCAGGCCAGCAATATTGAATGTGATGTAAAGTGTCAAAAATTGGTCAATGTGCTTGTAAGGATCTTCCATACTGAGCCCATGAAAAGATGGCAGCATGTTAATGGTGGAGGACTTGATTTCATAATTTCTCTCAACTGAAGGGAATTGTATGCAAAAGGGAGATGTGTAATCCCCAGGTGCATTGTATTCCTTCAGAGTTCTTTGCCCCTCAGCCATGACAACTGGCTCAGTTTTAACAGTAGGGCCTTGTATGGTGTTTCTTGGTCTAAGGACCCTTTCAATCTCAGGATTTGGAGGTTCTAACTCAGAGTTTAATGTCCTACCAAGTATACACACAAGATCAACAGGTAAAGAATATGCTCATAGCACACAATTTTTTTTTTCAAACAAAATTAACAACTAAACAGATTTACAACTAAACTAATGACAGGGAATTCAACACAAGTGGACTGAGATTTAGGGTAAAAGAAGTGCAAACAGAACTAGCTAAACTCCAGCTACGGCTCTAGCTTTTCTCAACTGTTGTTGTCCAATTCTTCAAAAGTTCCACAAAAAGTAGTAGTACCTTTTATTCTATTTAAGGCATAGCTACAAAGAATTTTCTATTCTAAATTCTAATACAACTCAGGTTTACTAAAAAGATCAAGATACCCGGCAGCGGCACTAAAAACTTGTTGGTCGTGCCAGAATGCTGTCTTGTTATTGGTGAGAAAACAATGGAAGAAATATAAATAAAAAAGGAAAAGAATAAAAATGAGTTAAAATAGCAAATCTGAAACACACTTAGCCTGCAAGATACAAAGCTATTGTAGCAAGTTTCAAGTAAGTAAGAGTTTGTCACATAGAGAAATTGATCTAGAACCCAAAATGGGGTATAATAGTAGGCCTCCAGATCTGGCTACAGATCTGACAATCCTAAAGAAAGGGAGTTGGGTGTCACAACTACACTAAATTAACACTAAAAGAAGAGAAATAAAGTGCAGTCCTATCCTAAAGAAAGGGTTATGAAGAAGGTGGTGATGGTGTGTGTTAAAATAAAGATAAAATGATGGGAAGTAAGCAGTTAAGCTAGGGTTGCATCAGATGTGTAACTCAGACTTAGGTCTGTCTCTGAAACAATCCCTCAGATGGCTACAAGCACATCTGCAAGGAAGATGTATCCAACTCAACTCTTATGGTTTGACCTGATCTCTTAAGGTTATAACCTGTCCACTTAGGGTTTAGGGTTTAGGGTTTAGCCTGGAAAACATGGTGTCTGTCCAATTGATCCTCTCTATTGGACAGACTATCCAATAGAGAGGATCAAACCACATGGACTAAGTCAAAAAATGAATCTAATCCAAAGGAGTAGACTGATCTTAAGGCTATAACCTGTCCACTTAAATGGTCACAGACTATCCAATAGATGTCCTCTACCAATGGCCCAAATCAGATCATTAATATCATTGCAGACACCATGTTTTCCAGGCTACAAGCTCAAGCATCCATGGGAGCAAATAGTTCTTGAAAAACTAGTGAAGACCAACAGTTGTTCAAAGGCTATTTGGGGACTTAAATGTAGCTGGTCATTGCTTCAAAGGATTGCCATGACTCAGCTCACAAGTCTGCAATCACTACAGAGAAATCATATCTAACACCCGATATTGGTCAAGTAAAATAGAGGGGTGCTTGTTCCTGCAACAACCTCTCACAAGGCTACAAGCTCAAGTGTAGAGGAGAAGAATCCTTCTTAGATCTGTAGATTGGAATCACCCTAGGGCTATAGTCTGTCCACTTAAATGGTCACAAGCTATCCACAGAGATTATCCACACCACAGAGGACTGAGAAGGAACATGTAAATTGCTGCTGCCACCATGGTCCCAGTGGGGCTACAAGCTCAAGCTTCCATGGGCCTTTCAATTCAGCTCAAATCCTAAATGCATGCATAGATTGAATAAAACTATGGGCAAATAGAAAAATAATAGATTGAATGAACAATTAAAGTACAAATTTCATTGATAAAAAATAATCACAATGCAATTTCTCAAAGGAGCAACCTTGTGCACAACAACTCTTCACAAAATCTCAAAGATTACAAGACCTATTACAAAACTAATAAAACTAAACCTAACTAGTTACAAAGGATTTAGCCAACAAGTGCTGGGCTAAGAGAAGAAAAAGTAGAAAAAAATGTGATCAAACCCTAACCCTAGTCTGCTCGAGCTCACCACAGACAGAGGTTGAAGGAGAGATGATAATTCTAAGTTACATCTACAACTTAAATACTCAGTCCTAATGCCTTAGCCAATACTCAGGTGGACTTTGTATTGTCGCGCAGCTACTTTGGCTTTAAATGCACTCACGCGACAGAGCTTTAAAATTTTCTCTCGTGAGGGTGTCGTGTGAATGCCTTTAAATCTCTCTCAACTTCTTGTTGAAGGAATAACAAAGCTCGCTCGGTAGAGGGTTGAGCTATTAAATGCGTAAGAACTGCGCGAGGATATTTTTGGAGCTCTCTCTCGTCTTGAACCACATGAGGACTTCGCGAGTTTCCTATTATTCTTTGACCAATTTGGCTTTGCGAGATAGTGTGCGCGGCTGATATAGGACTTGTTGCTCACGAGCGCTTTGCAAGCTAGATTTCTGAAGGCTTAGTGCACGAGAGCTTCGCGAGTTCACTAAGTGTTGGTTGCAGCTAAAGTGCGCGACTGTTGCACGAGAGAATGCTTTGTGGCACTTCCTTCACTGAACTACATGAATTCCTCATGAGTTCCCTTGTGTTGCATGTAAAATTTGTGCAAGGTAACTTTGCTGCAGGCTTAGCCACGCGAGGCAGCACCTCTACTGTGCGAGATAACACATTTGCTCCTCTGTTGCTATGCATCTGCTGCTGTTACATTCCTCTCCACTCACATCTATGCTTCTTTCATCTACTGGACTTTCTTGGTCTATTATGACATGCAAAATAGTCACCATGGTATGTAGCACCATGGTGTTTCATTAGTCTTTGGCTCAGCTGTCATCTCTTACTTGGATTCTCTCTCTTCTTGGTACCAAAGGCATGGACTTTGTGTTAAGCTGCATAAGTTATTACTAACTACAAAATAAGCTAAACAAGAGTTATTAGTCAGCTTCAAGGTCCAACAAAGGCTAGGTTAAGAGGTGAAAAGTGGTACTTTTCAGTGAATAACAATACCCCCTCATGGATTTCTTTCACAACTTTGGCTGCCTCGCTCTCAGTTAGGCATCTGAGCAGTATATTATTCTATGACCGTTTGTAGAGGCATTCACCACAAATGACATAATTTGTCACCAAACATTGGATGGTCTGCCCGTCTGTCTTGGATGTCCCCTCAGGGAAGGCTCATGTTTTGAGGAATTTTTTGATATCTGAGAACCATGGAGGCGTTTCATCTGACTTTGCTGATTTCTCGATCTAGAGGTAGAAGGCTAGCTCATTTCTTTGTCTGATCATGATTGGCTTTATTTGACGCCATATGGAATTTTGACCATTGATGCCAGAGTTGCTAATGCATTGGCAAAATGATTTCTTTCTTGCGGGACGTAAGAAAACATAACATTGTCAAAGCACGCGATTAGATCTTCCAGGTGTTCAAGGTACGGGATCAACATCTCATCTTTTGTCTTTTAATCTCCGTTGGTTTGGCATATGATTTGGCATATGATGGGTCACATTTAGGTTGAGAGCTGCTTGTAGGCCAGCTACACAGGCTTCATGTTTAGCCATGTTGTTAGTGCAGGGGAAATTGAGTTTGATGGAGACTGGTACGTGGGATCCTTTTGGCGAGATTAGAATAACACTGACTCCTTGACCTTCAGCATTCGATGCCCCATCAAAGTGCGTCACCCAGGATTCTTCTGTCTCCTCTGCGTCCTCCTCTGTCATGAAGAACATGGGATGGCTTAGGACGGGTGGTTGTGCTGGCAAGGGTATCTCCTCCTCGAAAAGTGATAGGGAGGTCAGGTTTATTTCAATTTCGGGGGGTGATTTAGGGGTTGGACTCATGAACGATGGCTTTTTATGTGGGGTTAGCTGAGTTATCCCCATTTTGATCAATTTTTATGATCCTCGCACTTACAAACATGCTCCTGGTGTGTGGCCGTGGACGTGGTTCATCTTCCAAGTCTATCCCTTGGCCTTGGCGGCGGCGGCTATGCAGGCCTTTTCCTTGGCCTCTTGGATTTCTTCTTTGGCAGGCTTGTATCCTAAATTGAATTTGATCTGCTGTCCACCTTGTGCTATGACTGGGTCTCTTTTACCCTGCAGGTGAGGACCCAACCCTTTCTGGTAGCCCCATTTCTAGAGCATTGCCACTATTGCAATCATTCCTCCTCTAGTTTTTGTGGTGACCTTTTCGAGGGGCTCTGGTGCCATTGCTGATACATCATATTAGAAACTGTGGAGATCCGTATCCTCGAATGTATGTGGCACATCCAACACCTTAAGATTTTCTATGATGTGTGCAGCTCTTTCACCTTTTTCTCGCTCCTCACCCAGGATTGATATAACTTTCTCCTCTGATATAAACTTGAGCTTCTGGTGCAGGGTTGATGGCACTGCCCTGATTTTGTGCAACCAAGGGCATCGCAATAATAAATTATAGGTGGATTGGATATTAATGACCTGGAATGGGATGGAGAAGGTCATTGGCCTAATGGTGAGCTCAAGATCGACTTCTCCTATTACTTCCCTCCTTGTGTTATCGAATCCTCGGGCTCTGGTTTTAACCGGTCAGAACATGGATGGATCAACCCGTATCTTGGTTGCAGTCCTCAAAGGGTATACATTTAATGTTGATTCGTTGTCTACCAACACCAGTGGTATCACTAAATTTCCCATTTCTCCCGTGATGTTGATGGATTTGGAATGGTTACCCCCTTCAATTAGAAGATCGAAATTGGAGAACAATCTGACATTGGGAGCCAACACTTGCCTAACCATTTGTCCCACCTCATCTGGGGACACTTTATCAGAGGTGTTAGCATCTTTCAGGGCCACCATTAAGCTTTGAAGTGTGGCAGAGACGTCATTAACAAGTCCCAGAAGGTGATGTGGGCCGGAGTTCTTCTCAACTGTGTTTCTAAAGCATATTCTCGGCTCATTCTTTCCATGGGTTGTACTGCTATAGGTTCCCTTCTTTCTTCAAGTTTGACTGGTACTGACACCTGTAGCTGCTTGGATATCTTCCCAAATTGAGTGATGAACTCCACTGCTCTTTCATTGTTGCTACCTGCATTAGCATCTATTTGATTATAACTGAGCGGGACCTGGTGGGGATCATACATTAGCCTTGGGATCTGGAAAAGAGTGGATGAGGGTATCAGAGATGCCTAGATTGATGGTGTGGAAAAATTAAGCCACATATGGCTGACTGGCGCTGGAGAATGGTAGACTAGTGGGGGCATGGAAAAACTGGGCCAATTGTATTGGATTGGTGCTGGAGATGGATTGGGTGACATAGAGTGGTCAGTTGTGGGTGCCAAAAAATGGCTGGTATATCGGGGGTGAGGTAAAACTAGGCTGAACATAGCTGACAGGGGCTAGTGCAGGGAAATGCATCCTAGGATCGGGGAAGTAGTAAGCTAAATTCAAAGGCTCGACTACCCTTATGATCTTATTCTCTTGACTCCATGGTCTTGATATCACAAGGCTTTCTCCTGTGGCGATGTATTCTGAGGGGTCAAATTCGCCCATATCCTCCTCCATCATGTTAATGGTGGCCCTTAGGCCCATTCCTCCTTGCGGGTGTGGCGGTAATGGTGCTTAGAGAATATTGGTGTGAAGATTTACTTGGGGAGGTGCTGATGGGATGATCTTTCCTGTCTCAATTAGATCCTGTATTGCATGTTTTAAAGGAAACCATCGATCTGTTGGATGTCCCGACTTCTGTGGAATTTGCAATGCATGCTGGGATCATAGTTCCTCAAGAGAGGATTCGGCTGAAGTCATGGCTAAAGTGGAGTAACTGTTAAGACCTAAAAAGTACCGCTTTTTACCCCTTAACTAAATCTCTGTTAGACCCTGAATCATTTAATAAATGTGTTTTAAGTCTATCCTGTAGGTAATAAGCAGAAGCTGCAAAAAAGCACCTAACCATGCCAAGAAGCCTACTGTTACCCCAGAAGTTCCTCAGAAGAAAGGAGGTTGAACCTAGACGGAGAGTTGGCTGCAGCAGTGGCACAACAAAGCAAAAAAATATTAAGAAGAATGCCTCGCACAGATGTCGCAAGGTTCAATTGAACCAGGAAGAAAGCTTCGCGCAGTTGTCGCGGGCTTCTGAAGGGAGCACAACAACTGGTCGCGCAGTCTTCACACCGTTCGCGCACAGATGGATGTCAGTTGGGAGTAAAAAGCATACTTCGCGCGGTTCTCACGAGGTTCAGTCTTAAGTGCTCGCGCAGCTCAAGAGATGAGTCTTCAACCTTCGCGTGATTCACTGAATAGAGAGAGCTCCAGGCATTCCAGCGCGGGGCTGTCACGCAATGGCCGCAGGACACATACTTTCAAGGAACTGCTCGCGCGATCTAGAAGCCCATGTACATTATTTTCTTCACAAGGATCGCCGTGAGATTCATCAAGGAACAAACTGCGTGCACAATTCTCGTGCCATTCAAATGGAAATACCAATCCCGCGACGACCAAAGCATCCCCGCGATGACCAAAGTACCAACCCCGTGACTGCAAGAGCTTCAAGTCAAAGTAACCCCGCGATGCCAATTCTATCATGCGATAAGACCTGGAAAGCCTTTCTACCTAGCGAGGCTCGAGTTCTTAACTTCTCCCCACTTCTGCAGGGGCAATCTGGGAACTTCCAGCAATTCGGGCACACACTCTAATGCTCCAATCTCCATGCACATGCCCTGAGGCATCCAAGGGACAGGAATGGGCCGTAATTGCATTGACGAAATTAGGGTTTTCCAAACCCTAATTCTCACACAGCTGACTGCTATATAAGCCTAAACCTAGCTTAGGTTTAAAGGACCTTTTGGGACTGGACTTCTGTACTCCTTGAAACTGACTGTAGAATTACAGTAGGCTATGGATAGGGTTTAGGAGTTTTCTTTTTCCTTTTTCCTTCTCTCCATAGTCCAACACTTGCTGGCTATGCCTTTGTATCATTATTTGGTATAGTTTTAATGGAGTTTTGTAATAGGATCAATTGCATGTATGGGATTGGTGTTTTATGAGTTGTTTTATGCAAGGCTGCTGCCTTGAGATCCTCCATTGCTAACTTGTATTGTAAGCAATGGAGGATTGTCTTTAAGGTTTTACTTAGATCCAAGTGACTTGTGTGTCCAGGTTAGGCACATTGCAGGCCTAGCCCCACCACAGGACCCACTAAATCTGAATCCCCATGGGATCTTGAGCTGGTAGCCTTGTGAACATGGTAGCGGCATCAATGTTCTTGTTCTGTTTTAGACCTTTCTAAGGAAGATAGCCTCTGTGGATAGTCTGTGACCATTCAAGTGGACAGATTATAGCCCTAGGGTGAGGCCAATCTGCAGATCTAAGACAGATTCTTCTTCTCTGCACTTGTGCTTGTAGCCTTGTGAGAGATTGTGTAGAGACAGACTCCCCCGTATTTGTATAGACCCACCATCAGATGGTAGATCTGATATGGCTGTAGAGATTGTAGGCTTGTGACTGGATCACTGCTGTCTTTCTAAAGCAGTGAATAGCCAAGCTTAAAAGCTAGTACTCAAACTCTTGCTGGTTCTGTGTGTCCAGGCTAGTGCACATTGTAGGCCTAGCCCCACACACAGAACTTTAGAGGTTGAGGTTCCTATGGATTCTTGAGCTTGTAGCCTGGATGAAGTAGTGCCTACAATGATAAACTTGTTCTGATCCATTTCTGGATTGTGATTCCCCTATTAGATAGTCTGTGACCATTTAAGTGGACAGGTTATCGCCATAAGGGATTGGATCATGGAACAGGGGTGAGTTAGATCCTTTCTCCTCTTTGGTGATAATGTAGCCATTGGACAGGATTTCTATAACAACAGATCTGAGTCTGAGTTATAAGACCCATTAGATCTGTACCTAATAGCATACTTCTCACCCTTTTATATTTATTTTCTCACACTCCATCACTCTTCTCAACCCTTTCTATAGTTTAGGCATTAAGTTACCTTAGGATTTAGACTATAGTGACCATAAATCCCCTTCCATTTAGGATTGCCAGATCTGGAGGGCTTACTAAGGATAGCTCCCTTGGAGCTTTAGATCAACTTTCCCTGTGGGACAAACTCTTACTTATCAAAACTTGCTACAACAGGCCCTATATCTTGCAGGACTATGTATTTTTAGGCTTGCTGCTCTTCAATCCACCTCTGATCTTCACTAACCCAATTCTTATCACCATTTTCAATAAAGTCAGTAGCAAGCACTTAAAATACCCTAACAAATTTTTGGCGCTGCTGCCGGGGATTCTTGATCTATTAGTAGACCCTAGATTTTTGTATTCTTTATTCTTTGGTAGCTGTAATTATTAATAATTGATACTGCTAATTTACATTTGAAAATTTTCTTGCAGATCTGGACAGTAGCAGAGAAGGAGAGTAGAATTGCACTGGGAGTCTAGCTACCTCTGTTTGCACTTCTCTCTCCCTTAAAACCTCAGTTTATTTCTCCTTTGAAAATTCCATAGCAGTTGATTAGAATAGTTATAATTTTGTTAAGTCCAATGTGTCTGCGAGTAGTCTTCCCTGCTATTGGTGTGTGTTCATGTTAGGAAGGAGATCCCACAGTCCTACTTTAGAGCCTCCTAACCCTGAGATAGAAAGGGGTAGAAGACCGAGAAGGCACAGACACACCACAGTCGCGCCCCCTACTGAAATTGAGACAGCAGTTATGGGTGAAGAGCAACCTGGAATATTGAAGGAATTGAATGCTCCTGATGATTATGATTCTCCATTTAGCATTCAATTCCCAGATGTTCAGGGAAACTATGAGATTAAACCTCCATCATCCAAATGCTTCCCTCTTTCCATGGGCTTAGCAAGGAAGACCCGTACAAGCACATTGACCAATTCTTGGCCCTGTGCACCACTTTCTCCATTGCTAGTTTGGGACCAGAAGCCACTAGGCTAAGGCTCTTTCCTTTCTCCCTAAAGGACAGGGCCAGCACCTGGTTAGCTACTCTCCCAAATAATAGCATCACTTCGTGGAAGACCTCCAGACAAGATTTCTGACCAAATTTTTCCTAGAGACCAAAACCAGCCAGTTGAGGAAAGGCATACTTGCTTTTGCCCAATCCCCAACTGAGGATTTTAACCAATCTTGGGAGAGATTTAAGGAGATGCTCAAATAATGTCCCCACCACAAGATCCCTGATTGGCAGCTTGTCCAGAGCTTCTATAATGGGATTGATGAGAAAAGTAGAGACATGGTAGATGCCTCTTGTGGTGGAACGTACATGCATAAAACAACTGATGAAGCATGGAACTTGTTTGAGGTTATCAGTGAAAATGCTTTCCAGAAGATATCCTCATCTAGAACTATCCAAGAGCCTTCTCCTAAGCTGGGGCTTACTGAAACTTCTAAAGGAAAGATGTATGAAGTTAGGGGAAATGATGACCTGAGAATACAGATGGCCAATCTTTCGGATAAATTTGATAAACTTTTGACTATGGTGCAGCCCAGATTGGCTGCACAAGTGATGGAGGCATGCTTGATATGCCAATCCCCACAACACGCAGTGGAAGAGTGCCCATCTGCAGGGCAATACCCTGAGTACATGATGGAACAGGCTACTGCTGTCTAATCTTTTAGACAACAACAATCTGGTGGCTACAACAAACAACCATATGGATACCAGCACCAAAATGCTGGTTACCAATGGAGAGACCACACAAATTTGAGGTGGAGACAAGACAATAATATGTAGCCACGACAGATGTTGGCCTTACCTCAAAAGCCTCAGCAGTAATTTAACCAGGGATATGCCCCAAGGTCAAATTTCCAACATCAGTAGCAGCCCCATCAGCGAAATTAGTTAGTAGTTCCCCCACCTTAGCCCCGAAGTGCTTCTTTCGAGGATCAGGTTTTGACCCAATTGCAAAGCCTTGGACCCTTGAATCAGACTGTGACTTCTCACTGTTAAAGCATAAAGAAAATAGAAGAGCAGCTTGGTCAAATAGCCAATGCCTTAGCCAAAAGAGAAGAGGGTAGGTTGCCAAGCCAGCCAGTAGCCAACCCTAAGGGCCAATATTCGATTGGAGAAGGCTCCTCAAATTTTGAGGGGGCTAATGCCATCACAGTCCTAAGGTTTGGCTAGCTGGTAGGCAACCAGGTGGGAAAGGAACAAGGAGAGGTCAATCCCAAAGAACTGTCGAGTGAAAGTGGTAAGGACTTTGTTAGAGCACAGAGTCAAGAATTGCCTGCTACCCTTCAACAAGGGAAAAATAAAGAGGTTGTAGTTGAGCCTCAGCAGAAAATAAAAGAAGAAAAAAGAAAAAAACAAAAGTTCAGTCATAGGCTTGCAGCTGAGGAACCAACAGTCCCTCAGCTGCCATTTCCTCAAGCGTTGAGTGGCCCTGCCCCTTTTGATAAGGGGAATGCACAGATAGAGGAAATGATGGAGACCTTTAAGTAGGTAAAAATTAATTTACCCCTGCTTGATGCTATCCGACAGGTCCCAGCCTATGCAAAATTTTTGAAAGACCTTTGTACTCAGAAAAGGAAAGCTAGAGGCCATTTGTCCAAAAAGGTCTTTGCAACTGATACAGTTAATTATGTATTAAGCATGATAATGCCAAAGAAGTGGCAAGACCCAGGGATACCCACTGTTTCCTGTATAATTGGAGACCACACAATTGGAAGGACCCTTCTAGACCTTGGAGACAGTGTTAACCTGCTGCCATACAGTGTGTATCAGCAGCTAGGTTTGGGGGAGCTAAAACCCACCCCCATTGTGCTGTTGATGGCTGATAGGTCTGAGAGGAGACCCATGGGAGTGGTCAAGTATGTCTTAGTGGGGGTAGACAAGTTCTTCTACCCTGCAGACTTCCTTGTTTTGGACATGGGCTGCAACAAGAGTACATCCCCGACACCTGTTATTCTGGGCAAACCATTCTTGGCCATTGCTAATGCATGCATTCAATGCAGGTCTGGGATCATGGAGGTAACTTTCAGACATATGAAAGTTGTGCTTAATGTGTACAATAGTGCAAAGTACCCTCAGCTAGACAATGAAGAATTCTTTACAGTGGATGTACTAGAAGTTGTTGAAGAAGAACTGCCCACTCTACTGGAGTGGGGCAATGTTGTCACAAATTTAACTGAAGTTTGGAACATGATAGAGGAAGGAAGCCCAACTTTAATGCCAGAAGATATGTCCACATTGAAGTCTTCTGTGGGCTTAGTGCAACATTCCCTTTGGAAACCTACATTGCTGCCCCTTCCTCAAACCAACAAATCACCAATCCTGCCATCCATCCAACAAGCCCCTGATCTGGAGCTCAAGAAGCTTTCAGAAAGGGAATTGCTAACAGTTTTGAGGAAGCACAAGAAGGTAATAGGCTGGACCATTGCTGATCTAGGAGGGATTGATGCATTAATCTGTATGCATAGGATCCATCTAGAGGAGGGCTCAACACCCTCCAGGGAAATGCAGAGGAAACTGAATCCTCACATGCAGGAGGTGGTCCTAAAAGAAATCATTAAATTGCTGGAAGCTGGGGTAATTTACCCCATTTCTGATTCTGAATGGGTGGCACTTATCTAAGTGGTGCCAAAGAAATTTGGCATAACAGTGATCACAATCGAGTCTGGAGAGCAGAGACCAGCCAGGGAGACCACTGGCTGGAGATTACATCGATTATCGAAAGCTTAACTCCAAGACCAGAAAAGACCACTTCCCTCTCCCCTTTATTGATCAAATTTTAGATAAGTTGGCTAGGAAAGCTTTTTACTACTTTCTTGATGGGTACTCAGGGTACAACCAGATCCCTGTGCACCCTCTTGATCAAGAGAAAATTACATTTACTTGCTCTTTTGGCACCTTTGCTTACAGAAGGATGCCTTTTGGGCTGTGTAATACTCCAGCCACCTTCAGAGGTGTATGCATGCCATATTTTCTGATATGATTGACAAATTCTTGGAAATTTTTATGGATGATTTTTCTGTTTATGGGGATAGTTTTGGCCAATATTTGCAACACCACAACCTGGTCTTGCAAAGATGTGAGGAGACCATTTTGGTCTTAAGTTGGGAAAAGAGCCACTTCATTGTAACATAAGGTATTGTGTTGGGCCATGTAGTCTCTAAAGACGGGATTGAGGTAGATAAGGCCAAAGTTGACCTCATTACAAATTTGTCCCCTCCAAGATCAGTCAAACAAATCAGATCTTTCCTTGGACATGCTGGATTCTACAGGAGGTTCATCAAAGACTTTAGCAAAATTGCTAAACCATTGTGCCACCTGCTCTGCCAGGATGTGCCCTTTGACTTTTCTGCTGAATGCCTTGAGGCTTTTGAAACTTTGAAAATTTGCCTCACCTCTACCCCTATACTCCAAACACCTGACTATACACTCCCCTTTGAGTTGATGTGTGATGCATCCGACTTGGCAATAGGTGCTGTTTTGGGCCAGAGAAAAGATAAGCTGCCTGTGGTCATTGCCTATCTCAGCAAATCACTTGCTGAAGCTCAGCTGGATTATACCACAACTGAGAAAGAGGTTCTGGCAGTGGTTTTTGCCGTGGACAAATTTAGACCTTATCTACTTGGGTCTAAAACTGTATTCTTCACTGACCACTCAGCATTGAAGTACCTATTGTCCAAGAAGGATGCGAAGCCCAGGTTGATTAGATGGATACTCCTGTTACAGGAGTTTGACATTGAAATCAAAGACAAAAAGGGTGTAGAAAATGTGGTGGCTGACCACTTGTCCAGAATTGTTTTGGAAAAAGGTATTGATAACCTTACTACAAAAGATGTCTTCTCGGATGAGCAATTGTTTGCCATCCAATCCTTGGTTCCCTGGTATGCACATATTATCAATTATCTAGTTACAGGCAAGATTCCTGCCCATTGGACAAAAATGAACAAAGACCTATTTTTCTCACAGGTCAAATTCTTTTTCTGGGAAGAACCTTGCTTATGCAAGTATTGTGCAGTCCAAAGCATCCGAAAATGTGTTCCCGAGAGTGATGTCCCCAGTATTTTGGCCATGTGCCATGAAAATGCCTATGGAGGCTACTTTAGTGGAAGAAAAATAGCTAACAAAGTCTTGTAGTGTGGGTTCTATTGGCCTTCTTTATTCAGAGATGCCAATACACACTGCAGGACCTGTGAAAGATGTCAAAAATTAGGAGGGCTGTCCGAAAGAAACTCAATGCCTTTGCAGCCCATCCTTATTGTGGAACTATTTGATGTCTGGGGTATTCATTTCATGGGCCCCTTTCCTCCTTCAAATGGTTTTCATTTCATCTTAGTGGCAGTGGATTACGTTTCCAAATGGGTAGAGGCCATTGCCACAAGAACTAATGATAATCAGGTGGTCCTCAAGTTTATAAAGCAGAATATTTTCTCACGATTTGGCACCCCTAGAGCCATTATCAGTGATGGGGGTAGCCATTTTTGCAATAGAAATTTCGAGAGCTTGTTCAAGAAATACTCTGTCACCCATAGGATTGCTACTCCCTACCACCCACAATCCAGTGGGCAAGTTGAAATTTCTAATAGGGAGATCAAGCACATCCTTGAGAAGACTGTGAGGACTGATAGGAAGGATTGGGCTGACAAGCTTAATGATGCACTGTGGGCTTATAGGACTACCTATAAGACTCCCATTGGTATGTTCCCTTTCAGACTGGTTTATGGCAAGGCTTGTCATCTCCCAGTGGAGTTAGAACACTGGGCCTATTGGGCCATTAAACATTTAAATCTAGACCTAACTTCTGTTGGTCATCACAGGTTCCTGCAGCTGTTAGAATTGGATGAGCTAAGGATGGATGCATATGCCAATGCCCGAATCTATAAGGAAAGGTCCAAAGCTTTCTTTGACAAGGGTCTGTTGAGAAAGAGCCTCTTAGCTGGTGACAAGGTTTGGTTGTTTAACTCTAAACTTAAATTTTTTCCTGGCAAATTGAAATTCAGATGGGAAGGTCCCTATATTGTCATGCATGTTTCCCCATCTGGTGCTGTGGAAATCAAGGATCCCAAGTCTGGGAAAACCTTGAAGGTGAATGGTCAGAGGCTTAATACTTGTTTTGAAAAACCTGCCGAACCCATGGACACCATTCACTTTCAAGGGGATCCTTCTTTAAACTGATCCACAGGTGTGTCATTATTGTATCATATGTACTTTGGTTTTGGTAGATCTATCTTGCTTTCTTTTGTTCAAATTCTCTAGGAACTGTTAGTGGTCCCATCTGAATCTGAACCTGTCTGGTTTGAACTTTTTATTCTTGGTTTGATGCTTATTACTCTTTAATTGACACAGTCTCGTGCAGCTCAAGAGATGAGTCTTCAACCTTCACGCGATTCACTAAATAGAGAGAGCTCCAGGCATTCCAGCGCGCAGTGGCCGCAGGACACATACTTTCAAGGAACTGCTCGCGCGATCCAAAAGCCCATGTACATTATTTTCTTCGCGAGGATCGCCACGGGATTCATCAAGGAATGAACTGCGTGTGTAATTCCCGTGCCATTCAAATGGAAAGACCAATCCCGCGACGACCAGAGCATCCCCGTGATGACCAAAGTACCAATCCCGCGACTGCAAGAGCTTCAAGTCAAACCAACCCCGTGACACCAATTCTATCACGCGATAAGACCTAGAAAGCCTTTCTACCTAGCAAGGCTCAGGTTCTTAACTTCTCCCCACTTCTGCAGGGGCAATCTGGGAACTTCCAGCAATTAGGGCACGCACTCTAATGCTCTAATCTCCGTGCACATGCCCCGAGGCATCCAAGGGACAGGAATGGGTCGCAATTGCATTGATGAAATTAGGGTTTTCCTAACCCTAATTCTCACACAGCTGACTGCTATATAAGCCTAAGCCTAGCTTAGGTTTAAAGGACCTTTTGGGACTGGACTTCTGTACTCCTTCTTGAAACCGATTGTAGAATCATAGTAGGCTAAGGTTAGGGTTTAGGAGTTTTCTTTTTCCTTTTTCCTTCTCTCCATAGTCCAACACTTGCTGGCTATGCCTTTGTATGATTATTTGGTATAGTTTTAATGGAGTTTTGTAATAGGATCTATTGCATGTATGGGATTGGTGTTTTGTGAGTTGTTCTGTGCAAGGCTGCTGCCTTGAGATCCTCCTTTGCTAAGTTGTATTGTAAGCAATGGAGGATTGTCTTTAAGGTTTTACTTAGATTCAAGTGACCTGTGTGTCCAGGTTAGGCACATTACAGGCCTAGCCCCACCACAGGACCCACTAAATCTGAATCCCCATGGGATCTTGAGCTTGTAGCCTTGTGAACATGGTGGCGGCAGCAATGTTCTTATTCTGTTTTAGACCTCTGTGAGGAGGATAGCCTCTGTGGATAGTCGCTGACCATTCAAGTGGACAGATTATAGCCCTAGGGTGAGGCCAATCCGCAGATCTATGACAGATTCTTCTTCTCTGCACTTGTGCTTGTAGGCTTGTGAGAGATTGTGCAGAGACAGACTCCCCTGTATTTGTATAGACCCACCATCAGATGGCAGATCTGATCTGGCTGTAGAGATTGTAGGCTTATGACTGGATCACTGCTATCTTTCTAAAGCAGTGAACAACCAAGCTTAAAAGCTAGTACTCAAACTCTTGCTGGTTCTGTGTGTCCAGGCTAGTGCACATTGTAGGCCTAGCCCCACACACAGAACTTTAGAGGTTGAGGTTCCTATGGATTCTTGAGCTTGTAGCCTGGATGAAGTAGTGCCTACAATGATAAACTTGTTCTAACCCATCTCTGGATTGTGATTCCCCTATTGGATAGTCTGTGACCATTTAAGTGGACAGGTTATAGCCATAAGGGATTGGATCATGGCACATGGGTGAGTTTGATCCTTTCTCCTCTTTGGTGATAATATAGCCATTGGACAAGATTTCTATAGCAGCAGATCTGAGTCTGAGTTATAAGACCCATTAGATTTGTACCTAATAGCATACTTCTCACCCTGTTATATTTATTTTCTCACACTCCATCACTCTTCTCAACCCTTTCTGTAGTTTAGGCATTAAGTTACCTTAGGATTTAGACTATAGTGACCATAAATCCCCTTCCATTTAGGATTGCCAGAGCTATAGCCGGATCTGGAGGGCCTACTAAAGATAGCTCCCTTGGAGCTTTAGATCAACTTTCCCTGTGGGACAAACTCTTACTTATCAAAACTTACTACAACAGGCCCTGTATCTTGCAGGACTGTGTATTTTTAGGCTTACTGCTCTTCAATCCACCTCTGATCTTTACTAACCCAATTCTTATCACCATTTCCAATAAAGTCAATAGCAAGCACTTAAAATACCCTAACAAGTTTTTAGCGTCGTTGTCGGGGAGGTGCTGATGGGATGATCTTTCCTACGTCAATTAGATCCTGTATTGCATGCTTTAAAGGAAAGCATCAATCTGTTGGATGTCCCGGCTCCTGTGGAATTTGCAATGCGTGCTGGGATCATAGTTCCTCGAGAGAGGATTCGGCTGAAGTCATGGCTGAAGTGGAGTAACCAAACCCTTCTCTATCAACAAAGGTAAGAGGACATTTAAGGATTGTCCCAAGGGAGTGAATAATCGAATATATTGGGCACTTTTCTATTCTAGGGTCATCTGTGCCCATGAACCATTGTCGGGCCTCTGTGTTGGGCCTACTTGTGTTGGGGCGTATGCTGGGGCGTGTTGTGCTACCCCAGAGTGTAATGGTGCCACGCATACGGTGGGCTACGAGGTCATTATTGCTTAGACCTTTGCCCCTATTCTTTTCTCACTCCCCTACTCTATGAATTTACGGGTCCCACTAGCCACAATTTTGTTCAACCGACCTTCTCTTACTGGGTCTTCATAGTAGTTGGCATTCATGCCAGATCCGCGAAACTGGCTTGTTGCTGGTATACAAGGAAATTAGAGATGACCGGGAGCACTGTCTTCATAATCATCTCTATCTGTTCCTCCTTCGGTATCCCGTTCTTCACTTGAGTTGCTAGGGCCCTCCACCTTCTGAGATACTAGTTAAAAGTCTCATCAAATTTCTATTTCAATCGAGCCAGATCAGATTTGTGAGGCTTGATATCGATGTTGTCTACATGCTCTTGAAATAGGTGGGTCAGGTCTCTCCACATTTTTAACATAGATGGTTCAATAGAAGTGATCCATCTTAAAGTTGGGCCCAAGAGGCTTTTTTGAACACCTTAATGAGGGGTGTTGTTTTGGAACTTTGTGTTTGCAGAATTTTTATTATAAAATGGGTGGTTAAAAATCTGATAGGAAATAAAGGTGAATGAGAAAACACAAACCAAACACAGTCCTGTAAGAATTCAGGGCTTGTTGTAGCAAGTTTTAAGAAGTAAGAGTTTGTCCCACAGGGAAGTATGATCTAGAACCACAAGGATTATTTAGTAGGTCTCCAGATCTAGCAATCCTAAAGAAAGAGAGTTTTTGGGGTTGTCACAACTACAGCTAAAACTAAGAAATAAAATGCAGTCCTATACTATAGAAAGGGTGCTAATGGTGTGGTAAAATAAAGATAAAATGATGAGAAGTATGCAGCTAAGATTAAGTCAGTTGTGCAACTCAGATCTGGAGGTGACTCTGTAGTGATCCTTCAGATGGCTACCAATGCATCTGCAAGGTAGAGGAATCCAAATCAACCCTTGTGAATTAGACTGCTCTCTTATGGCTATAATCTGTCCACTTAAATGGTCACAGACTATCCTAGGGAGATGATCAAATCACATGGATTAAACTCATAAAACTAACCCAATCCAAGGGAATGGATTGATCTTAAGGCTATAATCTGTCCACTTAAATGGTCAAAGACTATCCTAGGGATTTCCTCCAACTAATGAATTAAATTAGAACATGAATCCATTGCAGATACTATATTTGCAAGGCTACAAGCTCATGCATTTATAGGAGCAAACAACCCTTGAAAATCTAGTGGAAACCACAGACAATTAGAGGTTGAATTGGGACTTAGACTCAGTTGGTCATTGCTACAAAAGGCCTGCAATGACCTAGCTCACAAGTCTGCAATCTCAACAGAATATCAGATCTAAAATCTAAAAAATGGCATTACAGCACAAAGGAGAGTTTGGATCTGAAACTATTTCTCAATTGGCTACAAGCTCAAGTGCAGAGAAGAAGAATCTATCTTAGATCTGTGATTTAGACCAGCCTTAGGGCTATAGTCTTCCCACTTAAATAGTCACAGGCCATCCCAGAGGTTATCTTCCTCACAGATGATGAAATAGAATAGGATAATTACTGTTGCCACCATGGTTATAGGGCTACAAGCTCAAGCAGCCATGGGTGCATAAAATCCATAGAAATGCATGTGCAAAACATAGAAAATATACAGATTCAATTAAGCTATAAGAATAGCATTGCATTAATAAAAAGGAAACTTACAATGTCTGCCCTGAAGGCGACAACCAGTGTAGAAGCTCAAATCAACCCCCAAGTTCATACAAAACCCATTGCAAACTGAAATAAACTATCTACTTACAAAAGATCTTAGCCAGCAAATGCTGAGCTAAGGAAGAAGAAAAGAAAAATGGATGATCTAACCCCAACCCTAATGACCAAAGCACTCTCGAGCTCACGACCAATTTTTGTTAAAGATCAGATAGGTTTCTGCTAAAACATTATAACTTAAATACCAAGTCTCTCACTGCCTTGGCCAATAGGAGCACATAAGAGGCAAACCCTAATTGCTGGTTGAAGAAGTGTCCCAAGTGTGACCCTTGGATGCCTCGGGATGTGGGAAATAGATTAGAGCCTCGGGATGTATGCCCTAGAAGTGGGGAAATCTCCAAGGTGTCCCTGTGTATGGACTGAGAAGTGGGGATCCCGAGCTTTGAGCAGATAAGTGCTACATTTTAGCCTCTCGCAAAGCTGTGGCATGGGTGTACTTATAGTTGAATGAGCTTCACAAGGTACCTTTTGTATTGAGTAGCATAGCTCACGCAAATGGTTCTCTAGGTGGCTTAAGTCGCGAGGATCTCTCTGGGCTGAATTGCGTCTGGCCAGGCTCTCGTAAGGACCTTTTGAGCTGTGCGGGGTTGATAACCAGGATGGAATGCACATCTTGCTTGATTGGCTTTCACTTTGAAGCGCGCAGGGCTTGTGTGAGAGCTTTGCAAGAACATTTTCTAGGGATCTCTCTCCTCTTGAGTTACGCGAGACGTGTGCGATCTTTAAGTCTACTGCAGTACACTATGCGGGATCCACGCGAGCTCTTTTACTGCTGCGGGCTTGAGCTAAGTGAAGCTACGCGAGAGGGCTTTTTAGACCAAATTGAACTACGCGAGTTTGACATTTCTCTTCTCTGCTGCAGTGCACATGCTGTTATAGTAGTGTTCTTTGCTTGGCCCATCTTTCTTTCATCCATCTGACTTCTAGATCCCACCTTAGCAGCCAAAATAGTCACCATGGTGTGTACCACCCTGGTGTATCCTTTGTTCTTCCATCAGCTATAGCCCTTGGCTTTAAATCCCTCTCTTCTTGGCCTCCAAAATATGACTGTTGTACTAAGCTGTAAATTTATTCTTAACTACAAAACAAACTCAAAAGAGGATTATTAAATGGCTCCAAGGAGTAGTAAAGGCTAGGTTAAGAGGTGAAAAATAGTATTTTTCAGTGCGTAACACACCCCCCAAACCTAATCTTTGCTAGTCCTCAAGCAAAGTAAAATTTAAACAACTACTCTAAAAATTTAAATGCCACTTTTGTCTGGAGCACGGATGCATTTAGCTTATGCATCAAGACTTTTAAACCCCTAGGTGATCCCTAGTGGAGGAGTGCAGTCTACTGAGGGTTTCCAGTGAAGATACCCACAAACTTCTCAATAAAATAGTTAACACAAGTGCAAGCATGATCAAATCAGTTTTCAACAAATAGAGTATCAGTCCACTTTTGATCTTTCAAATTTGAGGAATTTCAAGACATTGAATGCCAACAGTTAACACCTAAATCATGCATGTATACTTATTAAATGAATTAGCTGACAACAAGAAACACAGTGTGCAAACCAATACTAAGCTTACCAATGATTCAAAAATTAGGTTCAAATAATGCCCCATAAGTTCAATCTCAGACCCAATGCTCGCTAGGGCTGTCTCTCACAAATGATTTTAAGGGTGCACCATTTCACACAAGCTCAAGAGCAGTTACAGACCCAAAATGGGTCTGCAAGCATGAGCATAGGCAGTTGCTGCTAATTTCTGAAATCATCAAATACTTCTCACCATAGATAAGATATTCCCTTGTCTCCACATGACATCTCACTTCACTTAGGATCAACAAGGTCTTTTTGATAGGTTTTGATGTGGCTTATGATTGAGGTTTATAAAGAATGGAAGAGATAAAGGGGATTCAAATTGAGAAATCAGTAAGGTAAGGAGGTGATTCATGACTTCACCTTCTTGAATTCATCATACTTCATCTTCATTGATATTTTTCAGATTTAAAGTGGCCAGCCTCTCTTCTTCCTTTCAATTTTCAGATGAAGTTATCCTCTTGACTTCTCTTTTTCCCTTTTATATATTTATTTATTTTTTATTTATGAAATACCACACTATCCCACAGATACACTGCTGTTCACATGTTACTTTTCTCCTTCATTCACCAAATGTTGAACCCAACTTATCTACCTTCATCTCCTTCTCCTTTACCTTCTGAATTCTCAGAGTGAGGGTAAGGTTAATTAGGTCTACAGGTTTAGGTACAAGCACTCTAGTGTATCTTGTAGAAAAATTAGAATTTAAAGCTCAAAGGGTGTATGCAAAAGGGCAGTTTCAATGGGTTGGTACTTTAGGCTCAAACTGACTAAATGAAGGCCTTGATCATCTCCTTAGTGTCATGGTTACTGTCAAACAGTTTCAACTTGGGGTGCCTAACTTCTAGTGTAAAGAGGTTGAATTTGTCAGTCCTTAGAGCAGAAAAGGTTGCCATAGACACTCTAAATAAAAAATTTCAGGCTCAAAGCTCACTGGGTATGGTCTTCAATTAAACTCAAGGGGTATGTTTTCACCTTTTTCTCTCCTTGCTAGTTCATTAAGTTCTGATTGTGAAAGGTTTCTTTTGATGCTCACCTCATGAAAGTAATTGATTTTTCAGTAAGTTTCAATGTTACACAGTTTGCATCAGTTTTAAGCTTCCTCTTCAAAATTACTTAGGTGGATTCACTCTATTTATTACACACTTAATCAAAACTGTTGCACTTAGGTTAACTACATCATTGGCTTACCCTGCCATACCCTCAAACCTATGAGGAATAGTGTCCCCATTATTTCAAAGAATAAGACATTAGGGGCAACAGGGTACAATTTAAAATTATCAGCACAAAACATGAAACTAACTTGCACAGAAATTATAAATGTGACAGCAAAGTATGGCACACAAGAAAAAGAAATTTCCATTTACAAGAACTAAATACAATAGTTACAAAACAAACAGAGTACAAAGTGAAGTAAAGCACATCAATGAACTTACAAAAATCTACCTAGACAAAATATAATTACAGCCTCTAAGTACAACTGACAACACTATAGCCTAAACTATCCTGAATCTAGATTGGAGCTCAAGACAAAATCAGGTTGCTAGTTATATTTTTTTGAATATTTGTTCTTCTCTTTCTTCACAGTGTCAGCACTGGCAGTACCAGCGTTGGTTCTTCTGGCAGCTGGCTTCTTGGGCTTGGTGCTTCCTTGTTGTTGAGAAGGATCCTTGATTGTCACTCTTGCTGTTGAGGTTAGCTTCATGACTGAGATTGTTGCTTGGAGGGTGTCTGCAAGCTTTGTCAACTGTTCTGCCTTCTCCTTGTACACTTAGTATAATTTTAGGGCTTGTATCACAACTTGCTCTAGCTGCCTCTTTTCAACTCTATGGTCTAGTTGCAGCTGGGCAATCTCAGCTACCAATGGCTGCTTTACCCTTGTGTTGAGCTCAGCCATCCCTCCTGATGTAAGGGTTTTCATCCATTACTCTTTTGAGGGTAGAAAATTAGGGCATCAGATTTAAGGAAGCAGGAATAATGGCCCTTTCAGTAGGGTCCTCAAATCTATGGGAAAGAGTGGCTGATGATGATGGGAAGGATGATGGAGGTGGAAGGGTGGGTGTCAGTTCCTCCTCACTGGGCTCAGTCTGGGTGTGGGTAGAAGTGAAGGTTGGTGGGGTAGAAACCATCTCCTCAGGCTCAGGGTCTATTTGGGTAAAGGTAGATGTAAATGTGGGTAGGCTAGATGGTTCCTCTTCTACAGTTTGTGTAAAGGTAGTGGTAAAGTTAGGGAGAAGGAGGGGTAGTTCCTCTACCTTAAAATGGGTTTGTGTGGAGGTAGAGGCCAGGGAGGGTTGAATAAGGGGTAACTCTATAGGCTCAATGTGTATCTGTGTGGCAGCAACTGTTGTTAGTACAGAAGGTAGTGGGTGAGGTGAGGTAGGGAGAATAGGATTAGGTCTGGGTGAAGATGAAGGTGGCTGGGTTGAGGGGGTAAAGGATTGTAGGGTTGAATGGATGGATTGTAGGCTAGTTTAGAGTGTGGCCGAGTTTTGGGTGTTGGCTAACAGTTTTGAAGTGAGGTTAGGAGGGTAAGAATCTATGGTAATGGATTTAGAATGGCTGAGATTCTAGGTTGAGTGGTTTGGATGGGCTGAAAAGGGGAGGTTGGTGCAATGGTGAAAGTGGGTGGGCTATGGGGAGTCAGGGAGATGTGTGAACTCATACTTGATGTCCCCAATGATGAAGTCCATCATGGCTGAGTATCCCTCAGTGGTGTATGGGTCTAGGTCATGGGAAGAGAAAAAGTGAATGGAATGGTCAAAGTAGTCAAAGGTGTCAAGTTCAATGGGTGTAGAGGTATTGGGTTGGTCAATGTCAGTGGTCAAAGGCTGTTGGGGAATTTCTAGTGTGCTGATTATTGTGTAATGGTAAAAGCCAAATAAAATCAAAATAAAACAGAGGATGGATTCAGCACATCTAAAATATCCTAGACCTGCAAGATACAGGGTCCTTTGTAGCAAGTTTTGATAAGTACGAGTTTGTCCCACAAGGAGTAGTGATCTAAACCTAGAAGGAGTATAGTAGACCTCCAGATCTGGCTACTGATCTGGTAATTCTAACAAGAAAGCGGGCTTTTCGGGTGTCACTAGATCTAACTCTACAAAATTGAAATAAAACTAAACTAAAAGATGGAGGAAGATGGATGGACAAATAAAGATCAAATGGTGAGAAATAGGCAGCCAGGACCTGGTTCTTATTACAAAACAGATCAAGATCTGAGGATATGCAACCATCCCTCAACTGGCTATAAGCACAGCTGTAGAGTAGAAGCTCCACTCCAAATTGTAGGATCCACTTGGTCTTATGGCTATGATCTATCCACTTTAATGGTAACAGACCATCCTAGAGACTTTATCGAATCCTGGTTTTGCAGCGGATGAATCCAATTGGAGCCTGAGCTTGGATTCATCTTAAGGTTATGATCTGTCCACTTTAATGGTCACAGACCATCCTAGGGATCTCCTCCAAAGCTAAACCATCAATCAAAACAATTAAAACCACTACAGATGTTGCAATTCCAAGGTCACAGACTCAGGGAATTATAAGAGTATCAGATCCAGGGAAATCAGATGGTCATCAAGAGATCTACTAGTTAAGTGGGTGAGCTGATTAACAAACTTCTCTGCACAAATCCGATTGAGAATCTAATGAGACCACAAGATCTTTAAATCTAATTAAAGCATTAAGAACGACAATTTATTGCTTCAAACAAAACAACTTACAATAACATTGTTCCCAGATTTGTAGTCTGTGCATCGATCCACATTTCTTCATGTCAAAATTACAATTACAAAACAGATATGAGCTGCTATCTAGATCTAATCCAACAGGCTGGATTAGAGAGAGAAGGGGGAAGAAGAAAGAAAAATAAAACCTAAAACTAAACCTAAATGAGCGAAGGAGAACTCAGGCTATTCCTTCGTTCCTACTTTTCTTGTTGAAGAAAAACAACAGAATAGATGAGTATTTATTCACATGCATCGATCCATGTGCCTTCCGTTGCAGCCAATCAGAAGAGAGGATTTTAGTTTAAGCTTAATTCTTGTTTAAGAGTTTCAACCAATCAGAGAAGAGATAGGGATCTGGTTTTGTTTATGCCCAATTGAAGCTAATTTGTTTCCCGCCAACAATTAGTTCACACCCATGTGCAGAGTTTTGTGCCGAGCTGATGTGTCTTTGCAGCTCTCAAAAATGTCCCTGCCGGCCACTGATGTTTGCTAATGGAACCTAAGATAAATCCCTGAGATGTGTGGCACATTGGGATGTGTGCCCTAGAAGCATTGGAATCCCCAAAATGTCCCTAAAGTATGAAATAGATGGCTGGAACCCGTGCCTCGATAGGTTGGAGCTTCAGAACTTCGATCTCGATAGGTTCAGGCCTCTATTCTATAGGTTGGAGCTTCAAAACTTTGATCTCGACAGGTTCAGGCATCTGTTCGATAGGTTGGGAGGGCTTCAGGTGTGCACTCGATAGGATCTCGATAGGTTCATTCAACCATTTGACAGGATGCTCGATAGGTTCATTTTCAGCATCAGAACCTCTCGACAGGTTCAAACAACCATTCAATAGGTTGCGACAGGTTCAAACAACCATTCGACAGGTTGCGACAGGTTCAATTTTAGCCTTTTTTCAGCACTGTAGCTTGATTTCAGCACATACCAGCTCGTGGGGTTCAAAACAACCCCTCGTGGAGTCTATTTTCAGCACATAACAGCTCTACAATCCACATTCCAGCTTTGACATCTTCTCTACTCCTTCAAATACAGCAGTTGTGCTACTAATGGGGCTCATTTTCCAGCAATAAAACTGCTTGAAGGTCATTGTTTGCGTCACAAAAATTGCTGAGTGCAATAGTGACACTTCAGCCAACTGTTCGAGTTCTTCAAGGCAGCTATGCATGCTGGCTTTGCAGTTTTATGGTTTGGTGCATCAGCACTAAAGTGCTCACATCTTTAATAGTATCAGCTGCTCTTATGCTTCAAAGATTGCTTTAACCAACGCTACACAAGTGCCACTTGAACTGCTGCACTGTTGAATATATAAATTGCTGAATTGTCGGTTTGCTCAATTCGTTGCAGCAGCAGTCCATAAAACTTGGGCTTCACCACTCTCTCTTAGCAGGTCTTCAAAGGCCCCCAAAGCATGCTAAAAAGCCCCAATGGTGTGAACCACTATGGTGCCTTTTCAATAAATCCATCAGCTCCACTGCTAAACATAAAATTTCTTCTTCTTGGCTACAAAAGCATGGATTGCAACATTAAACTCTTATTTTGCTGTTATCTATAAAAACACAATTAAAAGACATTATTAACATGCTCAAAGGTCCATCATAGGTCAGGTTAAGGGGTAGAAAGTGTATATTTCAGTGCTCAACAAAGGCTCACTATCATTATAAGGAAAAAGTGTAGGTAGGTCTTGAATAGAGGTGGTTATTGAGCTTGGAAGAGGGCTTGATATAGGCTGGGGTAATGGAATGGGGTTTTGGCTTGGAATAGGTTATGGTGTGAGGTTTGGTGTGTAGGTGGTTGGGGGTAAGGTGATGGGTATAGAATGAAGAGTAGGCTTAAGTATGGTAGTGTGTTGGGATGTGATGGTTGAGAGGGTTTCTTTTTGTATGTTCTTGTAATGGTGAGAGTGGGTAAAGTAAATGGAACTGTGGGTTGACTAGGGTCGGGCACAGGGATAGGGGTGGTTGTTTGGGATGGGACTGATGAAGAAATGGTGGGGATGGGGATTGTGGAAGATGTAGGGGATGGAATGGTGGGTGGAGGAGGAACTGGCAGTGGGTTGGTGGTGATGATGGAAGGTTGAGTTGTGTGTGGGATGGCTAAGCTGACAGTAGCAGGAGCATCTGGTGTAGCAGCAGCTGCTGTTGCTTGTGCTTCTTGGATGGTGGGGCTGCCTCAGCCTTCAGATCTTTCTTCTTCTTCACCATTGTCAGACTAATCCTCCAAAGCTTCTTTCCAAACTGAATAGGTGGCAGTGTCTCTGTCTCCTCCCCCATCTGCAACTGGTAACCCCCTCTTTTTAGCAGTGTTGTGATGAGCTTGCTGTATAGCAATGCTTGGGGCTTTTGCTTCTTTTACACATTGAGATGGATGTCTATCATTCCATCAAAGATCAGCTGGGTAACATCAAAGCAATGCCCCTGAGAGAAGCTATAGATGGCATCAGTTATGGGTGCCCTTCTCTCCTGTTGGTGCCCAGCCACATAGATGTTCTTTCTCAGAACATGATCCATTCAAAGCAGACTGGGCTCCAAATCTCTCCTCTTGATGGAGTCTCCTGAAGCCTTCTTCCCTTGTGTTATCTTCTCAGCAATGACAATAATGGGGGCAGTCAGAGGTGCTCCCAAGGTACACTTTGGGTTGTAGACAGCTGGTATCCCTAGGAATTGGGCTATCACAGATGGATCTACTAACATTTCAAAATTATCCACTAGGATCAGCAACACAAGGTTTCCATCTTTATCTTTCCTGACCCTGATGTTCTGATAAAATAGCTGAACTAACCTAGGAAAGGCTAACTCCAATGGGGGTTTGAGGAGAGATACCAAGGAGGCCGTGGTTAGAAATTTTATAGATGGGGTCAGTCAAGGGCTCCTTCTTAAAAAATGCCTTATCAAAGGCAGTCTCAGGCTCCAATTTAATGGCAGCCATAAAATCATTAGGAGTTGTCAGGGGATTAACTTCAAGGATAACCTCCTTGCCCTTCTTCTATTTCTTGAACTTTTTAGGGCTTAGAGTGGCAGTCCTTGCCCTCTTCTTAGGGTTAGATGGGGGTACAAGGGCATCAGTGCCCTCCACAGTGGATGCCTCAGCAATCCTCACTGATTATGTTGTTGCTGTGGGGAGGTCAGGAGGTGGGGGGTTCAACAGGGCAACTAGGTTTTCCACAAATGGGGTTTTATCAGCCATTTGTCTAAAACCCTAGGTTTTCTACTCAAATTGGGAACCCTAAGTTTCTGACAGCTCTCGTACAGTTTCTCAGTAAAACTTCTTTCCCAAGCACAGTTAAAAATCCAGATACAACAACCCAATGACAACCAGTTGAAAAAAATAAAGAACTTACCCCCAAACCTGTAGGGTTTTGAATATGCAGGTTCACAGTGGATCAATCGACACTTTGCTAGGTGTAAAATGCTTAGTTTTAGATGCTGATCAAAATGCAAGGGTTACAAGATGGGTGGTGGAGCAACACTGGTTGTGGGGAGGAGAAATGGTAGGTCTGGTAAGCGAGGAGTTCGCGAGAGCTGGAGAAGAAGAAGTAAAAGAGCTTGGCGAGGGTTTTAAAGCTTAGAACTCGAGCTTCACGAAGATCTCGCGAAGATCCTTGCAAAGACCATTTAACCACAAACTATCCTCGCGAGGACTAGCAGGTTGAAGTGAATGTTCCCGCAGTCTACACACATGAAAAGTAGATCCTCGCGAGGCTCTTGCGAAGGTGAATTAGAAAGAAAATGAGCCTCGTGAGCTCAAAATTGCATGAAATCAAAGCTCGGCCAGTTTGTTATGATCTGCGCGACATGACTTTATGGTGAAAAATGAGATTTTCGTGACGGTCTCGCAAAGATGAATTACAGGGAAGTGAGCCTCGCGAACTTCTATATGCATAATTTTTTTTACACAGGAGCAGCCATGTCCACTGCCATGTGCATCAGCACACAGTTATCTATCACAGCTCTTTTACACCTCAACAAACTTGACACAAGCTCAATTTATGGTTCAGGCACACCAACAATTCAGGCAAATCATATCAGCAGTTCATGAATTATAAAATCAAATTATCCCATAGTTCAAACTACTTATGGCTCAAAAACAAATTTAGCATAATGCAGAAAAACTAATTTTGTAAAGTTCAACCAGACATGCAGATTATATGCTCAAACCACAGTAGACATGAAGACTTACAGAACTGAATTAAGACTTTCTAAGCACTTACACAATCACACAAACTTAAAACAACACGTCAAAAACAAACCAAAAACAACTGATGACAGAATTTTAAAAACACACAAAACAGTTATTTTACAAAGTGTACATGATTGTGGATCACTCATGAGTGGGAGGTTCTTGAAGATACATGGTTGCAGAGGACTCCATGGAATTTTCCATGCATAACTTGAGTCTCTGACCATTCACCTTCATGATTTTTCTAGAAGTGGGGTCCATTATCTCCACAGCCTCAGATGGGGACGCATGAGTTACAATAAAAGGGCCATCCCATCTGGATCTTAACTTTCCTGGGAAGAATTTAAGTTTGGAGTTGAACAACCATACCTTGGCATCAGCCTCAAAGTCCTTTCTTAGCAGGCTTTTGTTAAAGAAAGCCTTGGCTTTCTCCTTATAAATTCTTGAATTTGCATAGACCTCCAATCTCAGCTCCTCTAGCTTAGCCAGCTATAATTTCCTGTGTGAACCAGCAGCAGTTAGATCAAAATTTAGAGTTTTAGTAGCCCAGTAGGCCCTATGTTCTAACACCACTGGTAGATGACAAGCGTTGCCATAAACTAGTCTAAAAGGGGACAGTCTAATAGGGGTCTTATAGGCAGTCCTATATGCCCACAGGGCATCCTGCAGCTTCAGGGACCAATCCCTCCTATCAGTTCTCACAGTTTTCTCCAAAATGTGCTTGATTTCTCTGTTAGAGATCTCCACTTGCCCACTGGTCTGTGGGTGGTATGGAGTAGCCACTCTATGTGTAACAGAGTACTTCTTGAGCAGTCTCTCAAAGTACCTGTTATAGAAATGACTCCCCCCATCACTAATGATGGCTCTGGGGTGCCAAATCTGGAGAAGATATTGCCCTTCAAAAATCTAAGGACAACTGTGTGGTCATTGGTTCTTATGGCAATGGCTTCTACTCATTTGGACAATAGTTCACAACGACAATAATGAAATCAAACCCATAGGAAGGAGGAAATGGACCCATGAAGTCTATTCCCCATACATCAAATAGTTCTACCACAAGGATGGGGTGCAATGGATACAAATCTCTTTTGGATATGCTCCCCATCTGTTGACATCTTTGTCAAGCCTTGCAATGCTCCATTGCATCCTTAAACAAGGATGGCCAATAGAATCCACTTTGAAGCACCTTGACAGTAGTTTTTCTTTCCCCAAAATGACCTCCGTAGGCCTTCTCATGGCACATTGAAAGAATGCTGTGGATTTCATTTTCAGGAACACACCTCCTAACAATTTGATTTGCACAACACTTGTAAAGGTAAGGATCCTCCCAAAGAAAATATATGGCTTGAGAGAAAAACAGGTCTTTGTCCATCTTGGACCAATGTGGGGGAATCCTTCCTGCAGTAAGATAGTTTATAATGTTTGCAAACCAGGGAACACTCACAGTGATGGCAAAAAGTTTTTCATATGGAAAAGAATCATTTACAGGTATGTTTGCGTAGTCAGCAATTAAAATTCTAGACAAGTGGTTTGCAACCACATTTTCCACACCCTTTTTATCCTTGATCTCTAGATCAAACTCTTGTAGCAGGAGGATCCATCTGATCAACCTAGGCTTGACTTTGTTTTTACACAACAGGTACTTCAAGGTTGAGTGATCAGTGAAAATAATAATTTTAGACCCTAAAACATAAGGTCTAAATGTTTCCAAGGCAAAGACAACTGCCAACAGCTCTTTCTCAGTGGTGACATAGTTCAACTGAGCATCAATCAATGTCTTGCTAGCATAATAAATTACACTGAGTAATTTATCTTTCCTCTGCCCCAAAACTGCACCAATTGCAAAATCCGAAGCATCGCACATAAGCTCAAAGGGAAGGGAGTAATCTGGGGCTTGGATGATAGGGGCAGAAGTCAAGCAACTTTTTAGAACCTCAAAGGCAGTCAAGCACTCAGTAGTGAATACAAAAGGCACATCCTGACATAGCAGGTGGCACAAAGGTTTAGAATTTTTGAAAAATCCTTGATGAACCTTCTGTAGAAACCAGCATGCCTAAGAAAAGATCTCACTTGCTTAACAGTTTTTGGAGGAGGAAAATGTGAGATCAGGTCAATTTTTTGCCATAGCCACCTCAATTCCTTTGTTAGAAACCACATGACCAAGAACAATTCCATGGGTAACCGTGAAATTGCTCTTTTCCCAGCTCAACACTAGGTTGGTTTCCTCACATCTCTGAAGCACACAGGATAGATGATGCAAACACTGATCAAAATCATCACTATACATAGAAAAATCATCCATAAAAATCTCCAAATACTTGTCTAACATGTCAGAAAAAATTGCAAACATGCATCTCGGGAAAGTAGCAGGAGCATTACACAGTCCAAAAGGCATCCTTCGCTAAGCATAGGTGCCAAAGGGACAAGTAAAAGTTGTTTTCTCCTGATCGTGTGGATACACAGGGATCTGGTTGTAACCAGAGTATCCATCAAGAAACCAATAGTAAGCTTTGCCTGCTAACTTATCCAGAATCTGGTCAATAAAGGGCTGTGGGAAATGGTCCTTCCTAGTCTTGGAGTTCAGTTTTCTGTAGTCAATACAGACCCTTCAACAAGTGGTCTCCCTGGTTGGCATTAATTTTCAAGACTCATTGGGTACTACAGCGATGCCAGACTTCTTAAGCACCACCTGTGTAGGTGACACCCATTCAGAGTCAGAAATTGGATATATTACTCCAACATCAAGTAGTTTTACCACTTCCTTCATCACCACCTCCTTCATATGAGGATTTAACTTCCTCTACATCTCCTTAGAGGGTTTGGAACCCTCTTCTAGATGAATTTTGTGCATACACACAGTTGGGTTAATTCCTCCCAGATCAGCAATAGTCCATCCAATTGCCTTTTTATGCATCTTGAGCACACCTATCAGTTTCTCTTCCTGCTCCTCAGTGAGGGAAGATGAAATAATCACAAACAATTTTTTATCTTCCCCCAAGAATGCATATTTGAGAGTGTTGGGGAGCTGTTTCAGCTCCAAATCTGGTGCACTGACAAGAGAAGGCAACAAAGGTAACTTTGATGGTTGAGGCAGGGGCAACAATTTGGATTTACATGTGAAATGCTGCACTAGGCCCCTTGAAGACTTTGATTTCTTTCTATCTTCAACCAGGTAAATTGGGGCCTCCTCCTCATGAGCCTTAGTACAAATATGTTCAAACTCCTCACCAATTATATCCCAATCCAACACATTGGATACATTTTCCTCCACTAGGTCATTTAGTACATCTATTGCAAAGCAGTCCTCATTGTCCAGTTGAGGTTGCTTGGCAACACTGTACACATTTAATTTGACCTTCATGTTCCCAAAGGTCACCCTATTATCCCTAATCTGCATTATATACAGGCATTGGCTGTGGCAAAAAATGGCCTGCCCAAAATGACAAGAATGGAGGAGCTACTTTTTGAAGGTTACGTATCCAAAATAAGAAAATCAGCAGGATAAAAGAATTTATCTACTCCAACCAGCACATCTTCTACCATTCCCATAGGCCTTCTTTCAGACCTATCAGCCAACTGAAGCACAACAGATGTTGGTTTCAGTTGTCCCAAACCTAGCTGTTCATACAATGAGTATGGCAGCAGGTTGACACTGGCTCCCAAGTCTACAAGAGCTCTGCCTATAGTATGTTTACCAATGATGCAGGGGATAGTAGGCACCCCTGGGTCATGCAATTTTGCTGGTGTGGAGATAGACAACACAAGCTAGACATTCTCAACTGTAAAAACCTTTTTGGATAAATGAACCCTAGACTTTCTGTGTTGGGTACAAAGGTCTCTGAGAAACTTAGCATAGGTTGAGACCTGGTTGATGGCATCAAGCAGAGGTAAATTGATCTTAACTTGCTTGAAGGTCTCCATCATTCCTCCATTTTAGCATGCCCCTTATCAAAAGGGGAAGGGCTTTTTAATGCATGAGGAAATGACAGCTGTGGTACTGTTGGTACCTCGGCTGCATGAGTTCTTCTCCTGAGTTCTTCATTTATTTCTTCTTGTTGGGGCTCAACAAAAACCCCATTATTATCCTCCTACTGCTCAGCAGCAGGAGATGAGTTCTTCTCCTCTTCTACACTCACATTCCTCTCTTTATCACTCTCATTTTTCTCCTTTGCCTCCCTGCCCACTTGATTATCAACCACTCTACCACTCCTTAGGGTAGTGACTGCCTTAGCCTCCTCATAAGTTGAGGAGCCCTCACCAATCATAAATTGACCCTTAGGGTTGGCTAGGGGTTGACTAGGCAGCCTGTCCTCCTCTCGTCTGGCCAATGCATTTGAAATTTAGCCAAGCTGGTCCTCTATCTTTTTTATGCTTTCACTGTGAGAGTTCACCCAAGTTTTACACTGATGATAAAACATGTTCTTCAAAGGAGGGGGCTCTAGGCTGATATGGTGGTAGTGTCAATTGGTTAGGCTGTGGGGCTGATTGCTGGAAGGCTTGTCTTGGTGCATAGCCCTACTGATACTATGGTCTATAAGGTAATGCCAACTGCTGCCACTGGGGTTGCTGATATGTGTCTTGTCTCCACCTCAAATTAGGGTAGTTTCTCCATTGATACCCAACAGGTTGCTGCCCATATGACTGGGCAGCATTGGCATGTTCCATGACCAATTCAGGATATTGGCTGGCTGATGGACATTCCTCAAGCGAATGTGTGGGAGACTGGCATATCAGACATGCTTCTTCCACTTATATAGTCAGTCTAGGCTATATCACATTCATTAATTTATCAAATTTTAGGCTCAGGCTGTCCACCTTTCTTTCTAAATCACTGGACACACTGACTTCATACATCCTTTCTTTAGAGATGACTTCTTTCCCCATCTTAGCAGCAGTCTCAATGTCATTCTTGGACAGAGTCTCTTGCTGCATGGAATTTTCACTAATAACATTAAAAAGCTCCCATGCCTCATCAGCAGTCTTGTGAAGGTAAGTACCCCCACATGAGGCATCCACCATGTCCCTGCTCTTGGAATCAATTCCTTGGTAGAAGCTCTGGACAAGTTGCCATTCAAGAATTTGGTGGTGGGGACATTGTTTCAAAAGCTCCTTAAAATTTTTTCGAGCTTGATGGAAATCCTCAGTTGGGAATTGAGTAAAGGAAATTATGCTCTTCCTCAACTGGCTAGTATTAGACATTAAGAAAATTTTAGCAAAAAATTGGCATTGGAGATCATTTCATGATTGTATGTTGTTTGCTGAGAGCATGGAAAGCCAAGTTCTGGCTCTGTCCTTTAATGAAAAAGGAAAGAGCCTCAGTTTGGTGGCTTCCTCTACCAAGCCAGCAATATTGAATGTGGTGCATAAAGCTAAGAGCTCATCAATGTGCTTATATGGGTCTTATTTATTTAGCCCATAAAATGATGGTGAATGATGGATGATTTAATCTCATAGTTTCCTTGAACAGTAGGGAATTAAATGCAGAAAGGAGAGTTATATACCCTTGGTGCATTGAATTCCTTCAATATTCTCTGTTGCTCACCCATCTCTATTACTGGCTCAGTATCCACAATAGGGGCTTGTGTGGTGTTCCTAGGTTTAAGGGCCCTCTCTATCTCAGGATTTGGAAGTTCTAAGTCAGGGTTAAGGGGACCTCCTACCTAGCATGCACACACACAGCAGCAAGTAAAGAACAACACAGACAACACACTTAAAGAATTTATAACCAAAAAGAAACTACTAGCGAGTACTACTGAGCTATTGAAAATCAATACAACAGAAATGGAACTGAGATTTAGGGGGAAAGAAATGCAAACTAAAGGTAGCAAAGCTCCAGCTGCAGTTCTAGCTTTCCCCTTTTGCTGCTGTCCAGATCTGCAAAAGCCAATACGAAATCAGTAGTACTTTTGTTCAAAAATAGGCACTGCTACTAATGAATATAGTACACAAAAAAATACACTCAGGTCTCCTAATTAGATCAAAGACATCCCCGACAGTGGCGCCAAAAACTTGTTGTTTTGAAACTTCGTGTTTGCAGAATTTTTATTATAAAATGGGTGGTTAAAAATCCGACAGGAAATAAAGGTGAATGAGATGGAGCAAAACACAAAGCAAACATAGTCCTGCAAGAATCTAGGGCCTATTGTAGCAAGTTTTAAGAAGTAAGAGTTTTCCCGCAGGGAAGTATGATCTAGAACCACACGGGTTATTTAGAAAGGGCTTTAAAGAAGGTGCTAATGGTGTGGTAAAATAAAGGTAAAATGATGAGAAGTATGCAGCTAAGATTAAGTCAGTTGTGCAACTCAGATTTAGAGGTGACTCTGCAGTGATCCTTCAGATGGCTACAAGCACATTTTTAAGGTAGAGGAATGCAAATCAACCCCTGTAAATTAGACTTCTCTCTTAAGGCTATAATCTGTCCACTTAAATGGTCATAGACTATCCTAGGGAGATGATCAAATCACATGGATTAAACTCATAAAACTAGCTTTATCCAAGAAAAAGGATTGATCTTAAGGCTATAATCTATCAACTTAAATGGTCACAGACTATCCTAGGGATTTCCTCCAACCAATGAATTAAATCAGAACATGAATACCATTGCAGATACTATGTTTGCAAGGTTACAAGCTCATGCATTCATAGGAGCAAACAACCCTTGAAAATCTAGTGGAAACCATAGCTAATTAGAGGTTAAATGAGGACTTATACTCAGATGGTCATTGCTACAAAAGGCCTGTAATGACCTAGCTCACAAGTCTACAATCTCTACAGAATATCATATCTAAAATCTAAAAAATGGCATTGCAGCATAAAGAAGAGTTTGGATCTACAACTATCTCTCAATGGCTACATGCTCAAGTGCAGAGAAGAAGAATCTATCTCAGATATGTGATTTAGACCAGCCTTAGGGCTATAGTCTGTCCACTTAAATGGTTACAGGCTATCCCAGAGGTTATCTTCCTCACAGATGATGAAATAGAACAGGATAACTATTGTTGGCACCATGGTTACAGGGTTACAAGCTCAAGCAGCCATGGGTGCATCAAATTCATAGAAATTCATGTGTAAAACATAGAAAATATATAGATTCAATTAAGCTATAAGAATGGCATTGCATTGATAAAAAGGAAACTTACAATGTCTACCCTCAAGGCAATAGCCAGTGCAGAAGCTCAAATCAACCTCTAATTTCATACAAAACCCATTGCAAACTGAAATAAACTATCTACTTACAAAAGATCTGAGCCAACAAATACTGAGCTAAGGAAGAAAAGAAAAATGGATGATCTAACCCCATCCCTAATGACCTAAGCACTCTCAAGTTTACAGCCAATTTTTGTTAAAGATCAGATAGGTTTATGCTAAAACATTATAGCTTAAATAACAAGTCTCTCACTGCCTTGGCCAATAGGAGCACAGAAGAGGCAAACCCTAATTGCTGGTTGAAGACATGGCCCAAGTGTACCCTTAGATGCCTCGAGAAGTTGGAAATAGATTAGAGCCTCGAAATGTGTGCCCTAGAAGTGGAGAAATCTCCAAAGTGTCCCTATGTATGGACTGAGAAGTGGGGATCCCGAGCTTCGAGCGGATGAATGCTGCATTTTGGCCTCTTGCGAAGCTGTCGCGTGGGTATACTTGTAGTTGAATGAGCCTCACAAGGTCCCTTTTGTATTGAGTAGAATATCTCACGTAGATGGCTCTCTAAGTGGCTCAAGTCGCGAGGATCTTGCTGGGCTGAATTGCGTCTCGCCAGGCTCTCGTGAGGATCTTTTGAGCTGCGTGGGGTTGATCGTCAGGATGGAATGCACATATCGCATGGCTGACTTTCTCTTTGAAGCGTGCGGGGTATGTGCGAGAGCTTCGCAAGAACATTTTCTGGGGCTCTCTCTCCTCTTGAGCTGCGCGAGATGTGTGCGAGCTTTAAGTCTACTGTAGTGCACTGCGCAGGATCAGCACGAGCTCTTTTACTGCTGCGGGCTTGAGCTAAGCGAGAGTTGCGTGAGATGGCTTTTTAGACAGAATTGAATTGCGTGAGGGCTGTGCGAGTTTGACATTTCTCTTCTCTGCTGTAGTGCACATGCTGCTGCTGCAGTGTTCTTTGTTTACCCCATCTTTCTTTCATCCATCTGACTTCTAGGGCCCACCTCAGCAGCAAAAATAGTCACCATGGTGTGTACCACCCTGGTGTATCCTTTATTCTTCCATCAGCTATAGCCCTTGGCTTTAAATCCCTATCTTCTTGGCCTCCAAAACATGACTGTTTTACTAAGCTGCAAATTTATTCTTAACTACAAAACAAACTCAAAAGATGATTATTAAATGGCTCCAAGGAGTAGTAAAGGCTAGGTTAAGAGGTGAAAAATAGTATTTTTCAGTGCTTAATAGGAGGCGCTCATCCCCACCATACTGGTATAAGTCCCCACAGTAGGAATTGAGGTGTGCAATGGGGTTGTTGGTGGCATTGTATTTATCAAATGATGACACCTTGAACTTGGGTGACAGTGGCACCTCGGCAAATAGGCATAGGTCGAAAAAATAAGTGGCATGGATCTCGACCCCTCCCAGGTTCATTGATTGTCTCTATATTTTATCCATCTACTCTCTTAGTAGTTTGGACTCTCTAGCTAGTAGGGCTGGGGCTGGTCCCCCACTAGGATGCCTCCATTCATTTTGGGATGCCTGTTGGTTGGTGAGTGTAGGTGGTGGGGGATTGAAGCCGATGAATGCCCCCATGTAGGCCTCACTATTTTGGGCCTCATCTTCTTCATATTGATGACCCGCATCAATAAGTGGTGGTAGAGGGGTCAGGTTTGTGGGATTTTTGAGGGCTTGAATGGGTGTCAGATGGGGCCATTATAGGTGGGGGGAAGCTTTGGTGATTGGTTTATGGAGTGAGAGGATGTGGGAATAGTGGGATTTGAGTGGGTACCTGATGAGGCCATTGGGGCTGGTAAGAAAATTCTGATGACTTCATTGGGGGGTAAGAGGATGGGTGAACTGAGGATTTTAGAGGGGTTGAGTGGGTGCCTGATGAGGCCACTGTTCTTGATGGGAATTTTGTTGATTGGGTTGGAGGGTGAGAGGATGTGTAAATTGGGGTGGTTGAAGGGTTGTGATGGGTTCCCTTGTTGGGTTTGCCATTTGAGGGGGAATGGGGTGTGTTGGTTGGGGAAATTGGGGGAATGATGGTGTGGCCCTTGGTTTGAGCCGGAATTGGCTTGGGTTTGGGCATGTGGCCTTTGGGGGCCACTTGGGTGGCTACATGGTTGATGCTATGGGCCTTGGGCGGTGTGGATTATGGAAGGTTGATTAGGGTTGGTATTTTGAGTTAAGGTGGTGTGAAGATTTTGGAGAGTTTGTTGGGGGGTTTGAAGGCATTTGATGTAACAACCCTAATTTTTTCTGGCATTAAATCTTCGACCTTCGATGATGATCCGACTGCCTTGATTGATTTGACTTTGGTCAAGATATGGTGTGAAACTGTGATGTGACCTCTGATCCATCCACGTTGATTGGGTAAATGCACCAAATATCCAAATTATGAGAACTGACTCCTAACTCGAACCCTGAATTGAAATTTGAACCCTACTAAGAAGTGCATGTTGCACACAACTCGAACCCGGGACCGGACCAAGTCCAAGCCCACACTTTCAAGCACCATAGTATAGCATGGGTTTAGTTAATTAAATTTAAATGAATAAATTAGAGCGAGGAAAATGGCGTATGCGTGATCATGGACGGTCAGGTGCACGCTAAGCACGAACCTAATTCGAGCCCAACAAACCAAACAAATATAGTTTCATACGTATATAGATATACATCCAAGATTTTTGAACACTGATATGCCTGATTGAGTGTGCATGCCTGGCAAGGTATACGCTACATGCCTGTTGGTGTGCACCTTTTCTAGGTTCCTTTCGGTCCTCGGAATCAGTGGCCCAATTCTGTCCTGAGCGGACTCTAGCAATGGCGATGATGGAGTAATAAATTAGGAAATATTAAATGCTGAAATTAAAGAGGCAAATTCTAAATGAAGTATACCTGAGAAGATGTGATCACCAGCTGCAGATATTTATCAACGCTACAACACATCACTGATCATGCTTTAAAGGGAAGCGGGGGCTTGCAGGTTGAACTCCTTTACTGAATCGTCCGCCGGCGTTTTGGGCATCTGAGCCGCATTCGACCCTAGCTGTGGATATGGCCCCCCACTGAGTGCATCAATTGATACAATTGCACGGGCTTTAACTAGAGGTTTAAAGGCCATAGGGGAGTTAATCAAAAGGAGATAATTGGAGCTGGAACTCCTCTTCATTGACCAAGTCCTGCGAAATAACATATACAGCCTAGGCATCAGTAGGAGAGGAGAACTCCCATTGCCGATGCTATTTATTCATTCTCTCTTGGCCATGGCTTCCATGCAGCCTGGCTCATCTTCGAGGCAATGAAAGACATAGTGGAGAAGATAGGGCAGAAAAAGAAGCCTCACACACTATCCTATGCCAGAATCATCACAAAGCTACTGTTAAAAGGGGGGCACAAGATAGAAAAGACAGAGGGGACTACCACCCTTGCCCCTACTACTTTTGCCAAGAGGCAATGGGGAATCAGCAGAAGCCTGATGGAGGCCCAGAAGAAGAAAAAAATGGAACCACCTGAATCTCCCCCACCATCTTCCTCACACCCTCCCCCACCGACTTTCCCTTGATCCATCTGCCCCCCCCCCCCATTTTGTCTTTTCTTTTTACCTCTTTTTGTAATATTTTCTTTTTATTTCACTGAAAGTTTCTTTTAGTTCAATACTGTTCAGTTAGCATTATATTTTTTGTTTCTCTGTCTTCCTCTGTGTTTATTTAACTGGACTCCCCTGCATTTTCTCACCTTTGAACCAGTGAGGACACTGCTCCTCATGGTTTGCGGGTGTGGCAGGATAGGTCTGCCAATAGAATAGTTAATTTTAGTGCAGTAATGATGGTAAAAATGGGATGAATAAAGTTAATCTCCACTTAACTTGATACAATGAGGAAACTTGTAAAAATTTAAATATTTTTGCAGACTTTTCGAAACAGAAAAAGTTGAAAATCTTGACACCACCATGAAGCTAATATTAGAAAAAAAATTTCAGTTAGTACTCAGTGAACCTAAGAGGAGAGTAACAGATGAAAATACACCCCATGGGTTAAATTTGATGACCATACCTAGTGAGATTTGGGCCCAGCATTTTCTTTTGAAGAGTGTTTTTGGCATTATTTCTGCTCTAAGGACTGATTGAATCAAGACTTTTTCACTGGAAGTTGTGCACCTCCAAATCAAAACTAATTGACAGCAGTCATGATACTAAGGAAATGATCCAAGGCCTTCATTTGGACAGTTTAAGCCTGAAAATCCAAACTTTTAAAATCTGCCCTTTTGCATACACTAGTTGAGCCTTAAAATCATACTTTTCTTTCACATACACCAGAACACTTGCACCTTAACCTCATGACCTGAGTCAACCATACCGTCACTCTGAGAATTCAGAAGGTAAAGGAGGAGTTAAAGATACTGAAAATGGTCCAACATTCTGTGGAAGGTGAAGAAAAGCAACTTGTGAACAACCGTGTATCAATGGCAGTTGTGTGGCAGTTCATCATCAAAAAAATCATAAAAAAAAAGAATGAATAGAAACAAAAAGAGAAAAAGAAAGAGAAGTCTAGAGAACAACATCATCTGAAAATTGAAAAGAAGAGGAGAAGCTGGCCACTTTGAGTCTGAAATATAAAAAGAAAGATGAAGTTTTTGCTGAAATGAAGGTTGTGAAGTCATGAATCACTCCTTACCTTGCTGATTTCTTAATTTGGATTCCCTTTTTACCCCTTTATTCTTTACATCCCTCAGCCATAAGCCACATTACAACCCATTCAAAAAGACCTTGTGGATCCAAAGTTAAATGAACTGTCATGTGGAGATGAGGAGTTGTCCAATCTATGGTGAAAATTCTTGAAGATGTCAGAAATTAGAAGCTTTGCCTATGCTCATGCTTGCAGGCCCATTTGGGGTCTGTAACTGCTCTTGAGCTGTTTTGAATGTGAACAACCTTAGGTTGTTAATGTTGAGAGATAGCCCTAGTGAGAATTGGGTCTGAATTTTAACCTCATTGGGGTTGTATCCAACCTAAATTTTGAATTAAAGGCAAGCTGGGTCTGATTTTTATATATTAAAATTCTAATGATAAATGAATGGTGGTAAGGCAAAAACATGTTAACTTTTAAGTTTTAAATGGCCTACAACATTGTTGAAGATTCCTCTAAGTGTCAAAAAATTGGGTGTGGAATGAAGCTTTAAACATCGAAATCTGTGTTGTCATTATCTGCACTATACTTAATTGATTCTAATGGTGAAGTTTGTGGGTGTCTTCACTAAAAACCCTCAGGAGACTTCACTCCTCCACTAGGGATCACCTAGGGATTTAAAAGGCTTGGTACATATGCTAAATGTACTCGTGATCCCTACGAAAGTGGCATTTTATTACAGCTTTGCTAAGGGACTAGCCAAGATTAGGTTTGGGGGTGTGTTAAGACCTGAAAAGTACCACTTTTCACCCCTTAACTTAATCTCTGTTAGACCCTTAATCATTTAATAAATGTGTTTTAAGTGTATTCTGTAGGTAATAAGTAGCAGCTGCAAATAAACCCCTAACCATGCCAAGAAGCCTACTACTGACCCAGAAGCCCCTCAGAAGTGTAAAGGTTGAACCCAAACAGAGAATTGGCTGCAGCAGAGGCACAACAAAGCAGAAACAAATCAAGAGGAATGCGTCGCACAGATATCGCAGGGCTCAATTGAACCAGAAAGAATGCATCGCGCAGTTGTCGCGGGCTTTTGAAGGAAGCAACCGAACTGGTCACGCAGCCTTCACGCCCGCGCAGATAGATTCCAGCAAGGAGTAAAATGTATACTTCGCGCAGTCCTCGCGATGTTCAGTCTTAAGCGCTTGCGAAGCACTCGCGTAGTCTTGCGCAGCTCAAGAGATGAGTTTTCAACCTTCGCGTGATTCACTGAATAGAGAGAGCTCCAGGCATTCCAGCGCATAGCTGTCATGCAGTGGCTGTGGGACACATACTTTCAAGGAACTGCTCGCACGATCCAGAAGCCTATGTACATTGTTCTCTTTACGAGGATCGCGACGGGATTCATCAAGGAACGAACTGAGCGTGCCATTCTCGTGCCATTCAAATGCAAAGACCAATCCTGCGACGACCAAAGCATTCTCGCGATGATCAAAGTACCAACCCCGCGAAGCCAATTCTACCACACGACAAGATCTATAAATCTTTTCTACTCAGCGAGGATCGGGTTCAAAACTTCTCCCCACTTCTGTAGGGGCAATCTGGGAACTTCCAACAGTTAGGGCATGTACTCCAATGCTCCAATCTCTGTGCACACACCTCGAGGCATCCAAGGGACAAGAATGGGCTATAATTGCATTGATGAAATTAGGGGTTTCCTAATCCTAATTCATAAAGAACCGACTTCTATATAAGCCTAAGCCTAGCTTAGGTTTAGGGACTTTTGTTCTTGACTTCTGTGCTTCTTCTTGAAACCGACTATAGAATTACAGTAGGCTAAGGTTAGGGTTTAGGAGTTTTTTTTCTTTTCCCTTTTTTCCTTCTCTCCATAGTTCAGCACTTACTGGCTATGCTTTTTGTATGTTTATATGGTATAGTTTTTAATGGAGTTTTGTAATAGGATCTATTGCATGTATGGGATCGTGTTTTTGTTGTGAGTTGTTCTGTATAAGGCTGCTGCCTTGAGATCCTCAATTGCTAAGTTGTATTGTAAGCAATGAAGGATTGCTTTTAAGGTTTTATTTAGATCCAAGTGACCTATGTGTCCAGGTTAGGCAAATTGCAGGCCTTCCCCCACCACAGGATCCACTAAATCTGAATCCCCATGAGAGCTTGAGCTGGTAGCCTTGTGAACATGGTGGCGGAGAAGGAGAGTAGAATTGCACTAGGAGTCTAGCTACCTCTGTTTTCACTTCTCTAACCTTCAAAACCTCAGTTTATTTCTCCTTTGAAGATTCCATAGCAGTTGATTAGGATAGTTGCAAATTTTGTTAAGTGCAATGTGCCTACGAATAGTCTTCCCTGCTATTGGTGTGTGTGCATGTTAGGAAGGAGATCCCTCAGTCCTAAATTAGAGCCTGCTAACCCTGAGATAGAAAGGAGTAGAAGACCGAGAAGGCACAGACACACCACAGTCGAGCCCCCTATTGAAATTGAGACAATAGTTATGGGTGAAGAGCAACCTAGAACATTGAAGGAATTGAATGCTCCGAATGATTACAATTATCCATTCAGCATTCAATTCCCAGATGTTTAGGGAAACTACGAGATCCAAACTTTCATCATCCAAATGCTTCCCTCTTTCCATGGGCTTAGCAAGGAAGACCCTTATAAGCACATTGACCAGTTCTTAGCCCTGTGTACAACATTCTCCATTGCTGGTTTGGGACCAGAAGCCACTAGGTTAAGGCTCTTTCCTTTCTCCCTAAAGGACAGGGCCATGACCTGGTTATCTACTCTCCCAAACAACAGCATCACTTCCTGGAAAGACCTCCAGACAAGATTTCTATCTAAATTTTTCCCAGAGACCAAAACCAGCCAGTTGAGAAAAGGCATACTTGCTTTTGCCCAATCCCCAACTGAAGATTTTAACCAAGCCTGGGACAGATTTAAGGAGATGCTCAAACAATGTCCCCACCATAAGATCCCTGACTGGCAGCTTATCCAGGGCTTCTACAATGCGATTGATGAGAAGAGCAGAGACATGGTAGATGCCTCTTGTGGTAGAACATACATGCATAAAATAGATGATGAGGCATGGGACTTGTTTGAGGTCATTAGCGAAAATGCTTTCCAGAAGATGTCCTCATCTAGAACTGTTCAAGAGCCTTCTCCTAAGCTGGGGTTGGCTAAAACTTCTAAAGGAAAGATGTATGAAGTTAGGGGAAACGATGATCTGAGAATGCAGATGGCCAATCTTTCGGATAAATTTGATAAACTTTTGACTGTGGTGTAGCCCAGAATGGCTGTACAAGTGATGGAGGCATGTCTGATATGCCAATCTCCACAACACATAGTGCAAGAGTGCCCATCTGTGGGGCAATACCCTGAGTATGTAATGAAACAGGCTACTGCTGCCCAATCTTTTGGACAACAACAATCTGGTGGCTACAATAAATAACCATATGGATACCAACACAAAAATGTTGGTTACCAATGGAGAGACCACCCAAATTTGAGGTGGAGGCAAGACAATTATATGCAGCCACAACAGATGTTGGCCTTACCTCAAAGGCCACAGTAACAGTTTAACCAGGGTTATGCCCCAAGGTCGAATTTCCAGTTGCAACAGCAGCCCCAGCAACAAAATCAATTGGTAGTTCTCCCACCTCAGCCCCGAAGTGCTTCTTTCAAGGACCAGGTTTTGGCCTAATTGCAAAGCCTTGGACCCTTGAATCAGACTGTGACTTCTCATAGTCAAAGTATAAAGAAGATAGAAGAGCAATTAGGCCAAATAGTCAATTCCTTGGCTAAAAGAGAAGAGGGCAGGTTGCCAAGCCAGCCAGTAGCCAACCCTAAGGGCCAGTATTCGATTGGAGAAGGCTCCTCAAATTTTGAGGGGGCTAATGCCATCACAGCCCTAAGGTCTGGAAGGTTGGTAGACAACCAGGTGGGAAAGGAACAAGGAGAGGTCATTCCCAAGGAACTGTCGAGTGAAGGTGAAAGAGACTTTGTTAGAGCACAGAGTCAAGAACTGCCTGCTACCCTTCAACAAGGGAAAAATAAAGAGGCTGTAGTTGAGCCTCAGCAGGAGATAAAAGTAGAAAAAAAAAAAAGGTTCAATCATAGGCTTGCAGCTGAGGAACCAGCAATACCTCAGCTGCCATTTCCTCAAGCTTTGAGTGGCCCTGCCCCTTTTGATAAGGGGCAGGCACAGATCGAGGAAATGATAGAGACCTTTAAGCAGGTTAAGATAAATTTACTCCTGCTTGATGCAATCCGACAGGTCCCAGCCTATGCAAAGTTTCTGAAAGACCTTTGTACTCAGAAAAGGAAGGCCAGAGACCATTTGTCCAAAAAGGTCTTTGCAACTGATACAGTTAATTCTGTATTAACCATGACAATGCCTGAGAAGTTGCAAGACCCAGGGATACCCACTATTCTCTATATTATTGGAGACCACACGATTGGAAGGGCCCTTTTAGACCTTGGAGCCAGTGTTAACTCTTTGTCATACGATTGTGTATCGGCTGACTAGGTTTGGGGAGCACCACCCCCATTATTCTATTGATGGCTGATAGGCCTGAGAGGAAACCCATGGGAGTGGTTGAGGATGTCTTAGTAGGGGTAGACATGTTCTTCTACCCTACAAACTTCCTTGTTTTGGACATGGGCTGCAACAAGAGTACATCCCCGATGCCTGTTATTCTGGGCAGACCATTCTTGGCCATCACCAATGCAATCATTCAATGTAGGTCTGGGATTATGGAGGTCACTTTCGGACATATAAAAGTTGAGCTTAATGTGTACAACAGTGGAAAGTACCCTAGCTGGACAATGAGGAATACTTTGCAGTGGATGTACTAGAAGAAGTTGCTGAAGAAGAACTGCCCACTCTGCTGGAGTGGGGCAATATTGTCACAAATTTAACTGAAGTTTAGAACATGGTAGAGGAAGGAAGCCTTGCTTTAATGCCAGAAGACATGTCCCCATTGAAGTCTTCTGTGGGCTTAGTGCAGCATTCCAATTGGAAACCTACATTGTTGCCCCTTCCTACAACCAACAATGCACCAATCCTGCCATCCATCCAACAAGCCCCTGATCTGGAGCTCAAGAAGCTTCCAGAGACATTGAAATATGCTTTTCTCAAGAAAGACAAAAAACTTCCTGTAATTATCTCCTCTTCTCTTACCAATGAGCAAGAGGAGGAATTGCTAACAGTTTTGAGGAAGCACAAGAAAGCAATTGGCTGGACCATTACTGATCTAGGAGGAATTGATGCATCAATTTGTATGCATAGGATTCATTTGGAGGAGGGCTCAACACCCTCTAGGGAAATGCAGAGGAAACTGAATCCTCACATGCAGGAAGTGGTCCTTAAAGAAATCATTAAATTGCTGGATGCTGGGGTAATTTACCCCATTTCTGATTCTGAATGGGTGGCACCTATCCAAGGGGTGCCCAAAAAATCTGGCATAACAGTGAACATAACTGAGTCTGGAGAGTTGAGACCAGCCAGGGAGACCACTGGCTGGAGAGTTTGCATCGATTATCGAAAACTCAACTCTAAGACCAGAAAAGACCACTTCCCTCTCCCCTTTATTGATCAAATTTTGGATAAGTTGGCTGGGAAAGCTTTTTACTATTTTCTTGATGGATACTTAGGATACAATCAGATCCCTGTGCACCCTCTTGATAAAGAGAAAACTACTTTTACTTGTCCTTTTGACACCTTTGCTTACAGAAGGATGCCTTTTGGACTGTGTAATGCCCCAGCCACCTTTCAGAGGTGTATGTATGCCATCTTTTCTGATATGATTGACAAATTTTTAGAAATTTTTATGGATGATTTTTCGGTTTATGGGGATAGCTTTGACCAATGTCTACAACACCTCCATCTGGTCTTACAGATGTGAGGAGACCAATTTGGTCTTAAGTTGGGAAAAGAGTCACTTCATGGTAACACAAGGAATTGTGTTGGGCCATGTAGTCTCTAAAGATGGAATTGAGATAGACAAGGCCAAAGTTGACCTCATTGTAAATTTGTCCCCTCCAAGAACAGTCAAACAAATCAGATCTTTCCTTGGGCATGTTGGATTCTACAGGAGGTTCATCAAAGACTTCAGCAAAATTGCTAAACCATTGTGCCACCTGCTCTGCCAGGATGTGCCCTTTGACTTTTCTGCTGAATGTCTTAAGGCTTTTGAAACTTTAAAAATCTACCTCACCTTTGCCCCTGTACTCCAAACACCTGACTATACCCTGCCCTTTGAGTTGATGTGTGATGCATCTGACTTGGCAATAGGTGCTATTTTGGGCCAGAGAAAAGATAAGCTGCCTGTGGTCATTGCATATCTCAACAAATCACTTGCTGAAGCTCAGCTGAACTATACAACAACTGAGAAAGAGCTTTTGGCAATGGTTTTTGCTGTGGACAAGTTTAGACCTTACCTATTTGGGTCTAAAACTGTCATCTTCACTGACCACTCAGCATTAAAGTACCTACTGTCCAAGAAGGATGCAAAGCCCAGATTGATTAGATGGATACTCCTGTTGCAGGAGTTTGACATCGAAATCAAGGACAAAAAGGGTGTAGAAAATGTGGTGGCTGACCACTTGTCCAGAATTATGTTGGAGAAAGGTGTTGATGACCTTGCTACAAATGATGTCTTCCCGGATGAGCAACTATTTGCCATCCAATCTTTAGTTCCTTGGTATGCACATATTGTCAATTATCTAGTTATAGGCAAGATTCCTGCCCATTGGACAAAAATGGACAAAGACCTATTTTTCTCACATGTCAAATTCTTTTTCTTGGAGGAACCTTGCTTGTACAAGTATTGTGCAGACAAAATCATTCAAAAATGTGTTCCCGAAAGTGATGTCCCCAGTATTCTGGCCATGTGCCATGAAAATTCCTGTGGGGGTCATTTTAGTGGGAGAAAAATAGCTGACAAAGTATTGCAGTGTGGGCTCTATTGGCCTTCTCTTTTCAGAGATGCCAATACACACTGTAAGACCTGTGAAAGATGCCAGAAATTAGGAGGGCTGTCCAAACAAAACTCAATGCCTTTACAGCCCATCCTTGTTGTAGAACTGTTTGATGTGTGGGTGATAAGTAGTGAAAAATACCATTTTTCACCCCTAAACATGAGCCTTGAAAGACCCTTGAGAGGACTAAATAAGTGCTTTAGTGTTCATATTGCAGCTAACCAAAAAGACAGGTCCAAATCCGAAAACCATCCTAAAATGATCAAAAAGCTGACAACGCATGTCAAGCTCAAAGAGGGAGTGAAGAAATAGCCTCAGCAATGGCTAAAAAGGTCCTAAAAGAGCAAGAAAAGACCTGAAGAAGAAGAAGGATCCATTCGCAAAGAAGAATGGAAGCTAAAAGTCAATTCGCAAAGAACTTCTACAATTCGCAAAGAACCTTGAACTTTGCGAAAAGAAGAAAACACTCCTCGAATAGAAGAATGACCTTTGCGAAAAGAAGAAAACACTCTGCGAAAAGAAGAGAAGTCCTTTGCGAAAAGATCTCCTAAAGCCAAAATGCTTTGCGAAAAAGATCTCCGAAGCCAAAATGCTTTGCGAAAAGATCTCCACGAAGCCAAAATGCTGCGAAGAGAGCTTGAGCCAAACTACTGAAAAAGCCCTTAAACTATGCGAAATGGCATTACGGATTTCGTCCAAGGGTATTTCAGAAACTTTGCACGCCCCAATGCATTTTAAAACCCAAGGACATTTCGGAAGATTCTGAGCACGCCCCAAAGGCATATTCCACCCCATGCGACCCCCCAAAGATGAACTTACTTGGCGGGAACTCCTCCAAGCTCAAACAGATTCTTGAATTACATAATGTAATTGATGCCTCTGTTTCACGATTGGTGAACCGGATCAAGCATTTCGATTGGCGAACAGATCCGGATCCCGGTGCTCGACTCCTATTGGTTGATCTGAGATCTATCCAATTGATTGGTTGATACACATCATGTGGCTTAGGAAAAACTATAAATAGACGAACCATTTGCCCAATTTGGGTATCCAGATTTTAGAGTTTTCATCTCTGTTTCTCCCATTCCGGTCGAAAGCTCATCCGATCCTTGTAATCCCTTCTTGTATTTTACCTTTGAGAGCCATTGTGAGTGATTTGTACTTCCAAGTTCGATTCAAGATCAGAATCTGAGGGCTCTCTCGAGAAGCTCGGACTCTGTAAGTCCGAGGGCTCTCTAAGCCGTGCTCTGTAATTGTAACGTTGGATTTTAAAAGGTTCTTTGTAATTTGTGTCTTCTCCATTGGAGTCATGTGAGGTTACGAATGTTCACCTTAGTGCATTAGACTTCTTTAGATTCACTCACCGCATCCAACTTCCCTTAATTCATCATCCATGCGAATTAGCGTTGGTAACCTAATTCAAGCGACATTCTGATGATGTTCATGTTACGAACTAAAGAATAGGCCACAACTATTGGATGATCCGTGACAAATCATTGCCATAAGTCTAAACCTATTCCTTAATTCGATTTATTTCTCTTACATCTGTTGGTAGCAGGATGAAGATTGAATCTGCTCTGTGGAACTACAGATTCTCCATTAAAATTCAGAGGTTAAAGTACATGAAGCTATTATTTCTGCATTTGTTTTATTTTAAACATCTCCCCAACTCGGATCTGGATCATGTAGTTAGTTCTTTTCTTTATTTGCTTATAGTTAAATGTGACACAATCCAACACTCTCTTTTATCTATTCTTTATTTTAGATAATTATAGAGCCAGATCTGGTAGCACAGATCTGGTGGTTTATCTCTCATTTTAGACAAACTTCTCTGTGGACGATCTTGAAATACTTACTTTTAAAACTTGCTACAATTGGCCCTGATCTTGCAGGCCAGTGTTAGCCCCAATGTGCTGATATCCCTTTCATAAGTTAACATCCATATAATTTAGCATTCTTTAATTCTTTAATTTTTGATTTATAATGCACACAATTATGGCACACTTGGAGCGACAACAGTGGGGTATTGACTTTATGGGCCCCTTTCCTCCTTCAAATAGTTTTCATTTCATCTTAGTGGAAGTGGACTACATTTCCAAATGGGTAGAAGCCATTGCCACAAGAACTAATGATAACCAGGTTGTCCTCAAGTTTATAAAGTAGAAAATCTTCTCGAGATTTGGCACCCCTAGAGCCATTATCAGTGATGGGGGTAGCCATTTCTGCAACAGAAATTTTGAGAGCTTGCTCAAGAAATATTCTGTCACCCATACGATTGCTACTCCCTACCACCCACAAATTAGTGGGCAAGTTGAAATTTCAAATAGGGAGATCAAGCACAGCCTAGAGAAGACTGTGAGGACTGATAGGAAAGATTGGGCTGACAAGCTTAATGATGCACTATGGGCTTATAGGACTGCTTTTAAGACTCTCATTGGTATGTCCCCATTCAGACTGGTTTATGGCAAGGCCTGTCATCTCTTAGTGGAGTTAGAACACAGGGCCTATTGGGCCATCAAACATTTAAATCTAGATCTAACTTCTGCTGGTCATCACAGGTTGCTGCAGCTGTCAGAATTGGAAGAGCTAAGGATGGATGCGTATGCTAATGCCAGGATCTACAAGGAAAGGTCCAAAGCTTTCTTTGACAAGGGGGTGTTGAGAAAGAGTTTCATAGCTGGTGATAAGGTTTGGTTGTTTAACTCCAAACTTAAATTTTTTCCTAGCAAATTGAAATCCAGATGGGAAGGTCCCTACATTGTCATGCATGTTTCCCCATCTAGTGCTGTGGAAATCAAGGATCCTAAGTCTGGGAGAACCTTGAAGGTGAATGGTCAAAGGCTTAAGCCTTATTTTGAAAAACCTGCCTAACCCATGGACACCATTCACTTTCAAGGGGATCCTTCTTTAAATTGATCCACATGTGTGTCATTACTGTATCATAGGTACTTTGGTTTTGGTAGATTTATCTTGCTTTCTTTTGTTAAAATTCTCTAGGAATTGTTAGTGGTCCCATATGATTCTGGACCTGTCTGGTTTAAACTTTTGATGCTTGGTTTGATTCTTACTGCACTTTAATTGATAGTTTTTGTTGAATGCATAATGTGAGAGGTTGATTTTTACTGTCCTTACTTGAATGATTGATTTTTATGTGTCTAGAGGTGCCCATGGTGAGAGTCATGCCAAGGATTTAGCTACAACACATGCAAAAGGGTAGAACAGAGAGCACATGCTCTCTGTTTTATACTTTGCTATCGCTGGGTCCAAAAAGATGCTTGAGAGACTCTCGCGCACTACAAATAGCATACTTCATCAGCTGTCATGAGATTCTAAGACTGTCGCGAGGTTAAAAAGGAAGCCTGGGAGAATCTCGAGTAGTTCACATGAAAACATTCAATAGCTGTCGCGAGATTCATGTGCACCTGAGAACCTCTCGCGTGATCCACATAGAGCTATTCATTAGTTATCGCGAGATTCTAAGGTTGTCGTGAGGTTCAGAAGGTAAAATGGGAGACTCTTGTGCAATTCAACAGAAATACTTCATTTGCTGTCACGAGATTCTAAGGCTGTCGCGAGAGTCAAAGTGAACCTCAGAGCTTTTGATGCAATCCAAATGGAGACCTGGGAGCCGCTCACGTAATTCACATGAATTCTTCACATACTATCGCACGCTCTAAGGTCAGCCTGAGAGATTGTTGCGCAATCCAAATTGAATTTCACCTTCGCTAGGTTCATTTCTAATCCCGCGACCAGATGTTCCAAAGCGCGCCGAGCTTTGCGATAAGTATTTAAACCCCGCGCTTGGCTGCTTTTCCAGTATTCTCTTCCTTCTTCCCTCTGTGAAACCCTAGCTTTTGGCGTTCTTCTCCCTCTCTCCTCCAGCGTCAATCCTATAGCTCATCATTCACTCCATGAATCGACAGAGTTGTTCCTCGCATCACCCCCATCTATTGCCCTTTGCTCAGAGATCTCGAAGTGCCCTGTGCGTCAAATCAAAACAAACCCTAGGATTTTAGGGTAAGCACTTAGATCTCAGTCTTCATTTCTCATATTTGTAGGTCGAAGTTGTAATGACCCCCAAGAGTGCACCCAAGAAGAGGAGAAAGGATAAGGCCCCTGTAGAGACCACCCCTAAAAAGGACAAGACTTAAAAGTCACCCAAAAAAGGGAAGGAAGTGGTTGAGGAGGCGGCGGTGCCAACCCCTAAGTTTTCTACTCCTTCAAAGCTCATGGCTTCGATCCCATTGGAGCCTGAAACGGCTTTTGACCTGCCATTCTTCTAGAAGGAGCCTCTGTCTGCCCCTACTGTGCAGTTTATGATCAAAGCGGGCCTGACACCCTTGATAATAGGTATTCCAGCACTAGCCTACCCTAGGCTAGTGCAACTATTTTATCAACACATCAGGGTAAAAAAGGATAAGGATGGACAAGCTTGCTTGCTGATGCTGATTGACGACTTTGATATGTTAGTGAGCCCCAAGGTGATTGCTGAAGTTTTGGGCATCCCAGCCGAATTCGACCCTAGCTGTGGATATGGCCCCCCTCTGAGTGCATAAATTAATACATTACACGGGCTTTAACTAGAGGTTTAAAGGCCACAGGGGATTCAATCAGAAGGAGAGAATTGGAGCTGGCACTCCTCTTCATTGACCAAGTCCTGCGAAAGAACATATACTGCTCAGGACATCAGCAGGAGAGGAGAACTCCCATTGTCGATGCTGTTTATTCGTTCTCTCTTGGCCATGACTTCCATGCAGCCTGGCTCATCTTCGAGGCAATGAAAGACATAGTGGAGAAGATAGGGCAGAAAAAGAAGCCTAACACACTACCCTATGCCAGAATCATCACCAAGCTACTGTTAAAAGGGGGGCACAAGATAGAAAAGATAGAGGGGATTACCACCCTTGCCCCTACTACTTTTGTGAAGAGGCAATGGGGAATCAGTAGGAGCCTGATGGAGGCCCAGAAGAAGTAAAAAATGGAACCACCAGAATCTCCCCTACCATCTTTCTCACACCCTCCCCCACCGACTCTCCCTTGATCCATCTGCCCCCCCCCCCATTTTGTCTTTTCTTTTTACCTCTTTTTGTAATATTTTCTTTTTATTTCACAGAAAGTTTCTTTTAGTTCTATACTATTCAGTTAGCATTATATTTTCTTTTTCTCTGTCTTCCTCTGTGTTTATTTAACTGGACTTCCTTGCATTTTCTCACCTTTGAACCAGTGAGGACACTACTCCTCATGGTTTGGGGGTGTGGCAAGATAGGTCTGCCAATAGAATATTTAATTTTAGTGCAGTAATGGTGGTAAAAATGGGATGAATAAAGTTAATCTCCACTTAACATGATACAATGAGGAAACTTGTAAAAATTTAAATATTTTTGCAGACTTTTCGAAACAGAAAAAGTTAAAAATCTTCACACCACCATGAAGCTAATATTAGAATTTTTTTTTTAGTTAGTACTCAGTGAACCTAAGAGGAGAGTAACAGATGAAAATACACCCCATGGGTTAAATTTGATGACCATACCTAGTAAGATTTGGGCCCAACATTTTCTTCTGAAGAGTGTTTTTGGCATTATTTCTGCTCTAAGGACTGATTGAATCAAGACTTTTTCACTAGAAGTTGTGCACCTCCAAATCAAAACTAATTGACAGCACTCATGATACTAAGGAAATGATCCAAGGCCTTCATTTGGACAGTTTGAGCCTGAAAATCCAATCTTTTAAAATCTGCCCTTTTGCATACACTAGTTGAGCCTTAAAATCATACTTTTCTTTCACAAACACCAGAACACTTGCACCTTAACCTCATGACCTGAGTCAACCCTACCCTCACTCTGAGAATTCAGAAGGTAAAGGAGAAAGAGTTAAAGACACTGAGAATGGTCCAACATTCTGTGGAAGGTGAAGAAAAGCAACTTGTGAATAGCCGTGTATCAATGGCAGTTGTGTGGCAGTTCATCATAAAAAAAATCATAAAAAAAAAGAATGAATAGAAACAAAAAGAGAAAAAGAAAGAGAAGTCTAGAGAACAACATCATCTGAAAATTGAAAAGAAGAGGAGAAGCTGGCCACTTTGAGTCTGAAATATAAAAAGAAAGATGAAGTTTTTGCTGAAATGAAGGTTGTGAAGTCATGAATCACTCCTTACCTTGCTGATTTCTTAATTTGGATTCCTTTTTGCCTTTATTCTTTACATCCCTCATTATAAGCCACATTACAACTCATTCAAAAAGACCTTGTGGATCCAAAGTTAAATGAGCTGTCATGTGGAGATGAGGAGTTGTCCAATCTATGGTGAAAATTCTTGAAGATGTCAGAAATTAGAAGCTTTGCCTATGCTCATGCTTGCAGGCCCATTTGGGGTCTGTAACTGCTCTTGAGCTGTTTTGAATGTGAACACCCTCAGGTTGTTAATGTTGAGAGATAGCCCTAGTGAGAATTGGGCCTGAATTTAAACCTCATTGGGGTTATATCCAACCTAAATTTTGAATTAAAGGCAAGCTGGGTACTGATTTTTATACATTGAAATTCTAATCATAAATAAATGGTGGTAAGGCAAACACATGTTAACTTTTAAGTTTTAAATGGCCTGCAACATTGCTGCAGTTTCCTCTAAGTGTTAAAAAATTGGGTGTGGAATGAATCTTTAAACATCAAAATCTGTGTTGTCATTATCTGCACTATACTTAATTGATTTTAATGGTGAAGTTTGTGGGTGTGTTCACTAAAAACCCTCAGGAGACTTCACTCCTCCACTAGGGATCACCTAGGGGTTTAAAAGGCTTGGTACATATGCTAAATGTACTCGTGATCCCTACGAAAGTGGCATTTAATTATAGCTTTGCTAAGGGACTAGCCAAGATTAGGTTTGGGGGTGTGTTAAGACCTGAAAAGTACCACTTTTCACCCCTTAACTTAATCTCTGTTAGACCCTTAATCATTTAATAAATGTGTTTTAAGTGTATTCTGTAGGTAATAAGTAGCAGCTGCAAATAAACCCCTAACCATGCCAAGAAGCCTACTACTGACCCAGAAGCCCCTCAGAAGTGTAAAGGTTGAACCTAGACAGAGAATTGGCTGTAGCAGAGGCACAGCAAAGCAGAAACAAATCAAGAGGAATGCGTCGCACAGATGTCACAGGGCTTAATTGAACCAGAAAGAATGCGTCGCGCAGTTGTCACGGGCTTCTAAAGGGAGCAACCGAACTGGTCACGCAGTCTTCACGCCGTTCGCATGCAGATGGATGTCAGCAAGGAGTAAAAAGTATACTTTGCACGGTCCTTGCGAGGCTCAGTCTTAAGTGCTCGCGAAGCACTCGTTGAGTCTCACTTAACTCAAGAGATGAGCTTTCAACCTTCGAGCGATTCACTGAATAGAGAGAGCTCCAGGCATTCCAGCGTGCGGCTGTCGCGTAGTGGTCGCGGGACACATACTTTCAAGGAATTGCTCGCGCGATCCAGAAGCCTATGTACATTGTTCTCTTCGAGAGGATCGCCGCGAGATTCATCAAGGAACAAACTGAGCGCGCCATTCTCATGCCATTCAAATGCAAAGACCAATCCCGCGACGACCAAAGCATTCCCGCGATGATCAAAGTACCAAACCCGCGACTGCAAGAGCTTCAAGTCAAAGGAACCCCGCGAAGCCAATTGTACCACGTGGTAAGATCTGCAAATCTTTTCTACTCAGAAAGGATCGGGTTCTAAACTTCTCTCCACTTCTGTAGGGGCAATCTGGGAACTTTCAGCAATTAGGGCACACACTTTAATGCTCCAATCTCCGTGCACACGCCTCAAGGCATCCAAGGGACAAGAATAGGCCACAATTGCATTGATGAAATTAGGGTTTTCCTAACCCTAATTCACAAAGAACCGACTTCTATATAAGCCTAAGCCTAGCTTAGATTTAGGGACTTTTGTTCTTGACTTCTGTGCTTTTTCTTGAAACCGACTATAGAATTATAGTAGGCTAAGGTTAGGGTTTAGGAGTTTTTTTTCTTTTCCCTTTTTTCCTTCTCTCCATAGTCCAGCACTTGCTGGCTATGCCTTTTGTATGATTATATGGTATAATTTTTAATGGAGTTTTGTAATAGGATCTATTGCATGTATGGGATCGTGTTTTTGTTGGTTGTTGTTCTGTACAAGGCTGCTGCCTTGAGATCCTCCATTGCTAAGTTGTATTGTAAGCAATGGAGGATTGCTTTTAATGTTTTATTTAGATCCAAGTGACCTGTGTGTCCAGGTTAGACACATTGCAGGCCTTCCCCCACCACAGGATCCACTAAATCTGAATCCTCATGAGAGCTTGAGCTGGTAGCCTTGTGAACATGGTGGCGGTAGTAATGTTCTTGTTCTGTCTTAGACCTCTGTGAGGAGGATAGCCTCTGTGGATAGTCTGTGACCATTCAAGTGGATAGATTATAGCCCTAGGGTGAGGCCAATCCACAGATCTAAGACAGATTCTTCTTCTCTGCACTTGTGTTTATAGCCTTGTGAGAGATTGTGCCGAGACAGACTCCCCTATATTTGTATAGACCCACCATCAGATTGCAGATCTGATTTGGCTGTAGAGATTGTAGGCTTGTGACTGGATCACTGCTGTCTTTCTAAGCAGTGAATAGCTAGACTTAAAAGCTAGTACTCAAACTCTTGCTGGTCCTGTGTGTCCAGGCTTGTGCACTTTGTAGGCATAACCCCACACACAGAACTTTAGGGGTTGAGGTTCCTATGGATTCTTGAGCTTGTAGCCTGGATGAAGTAGTGCCTACAATGATAATCTTGTTCTGACCCATCTCTGGATTGTGGTTCCCCTATTGGATAGTCTGTGACCATTTAAGTGGACAGGTTATAACCATAAGGGATTGGATCATGGCACAAGGGTGAGTTGGATCCTTTCTCCTCTTTGGTGATAATGTAGCCATTAGACAGGACTTCTATAGCGGCAGATTTGAGTCTGAGTTATAAGACCCAACAGATCTGTACCTAATAACATACTTCTCACCCTTTTATATTTATTTTCTCACACTCCATCCTCTTTCTTAACCCTTTATGTAGTTTAGACATTAAGTTACCTTAGGATTTAGATTATAGTGACCTTAAATAACCTTCCATTTAGGATTGCCAGATCTGTAGTTAGATTTGGAGAGCCTACTAAAGATAGCTCCCTTGGAGCTTTAGATCAACTTTCTCTCTGGGACAAACTTTTACTTATCAAAAATTGCTACAACAGGCCCTGTATCTTGCAGGACTGTGTATTTTTAAGCTTGCAGCTTTGTAGTTTTCACTCCATCTTTTATTCATTTTCATTCACCTCATTCTTATCACTGTCTCCAATAAAATCAGTAGCAATCACTTAAAATAGTCTAACACTTACCTGGGGGTGATACTTACCTGAATTGTGCGGTGAGACCTTGGGAGTATTATAGTGGTGGTACTTTAGTAGTATTGTAGAGTCGCGATGGGACTTGGTGGCTATCATTGTAATGAATTGTTCCGGATGCAATGTCGTGGTAGGGTACCCCCCCCCCCCATTTTTTCTTTCGCTTGTTGCTTAAGTGGTGGTTGGCGGTTGTCGGCGTGATGTTGCGATGGGGCCTTGGTGATTGTTGTGGTACCGCGATGGGATTTGGGAGGTATTGCTGGGATGTTCGCACTGCAGTTTGGTAGTAGTGAAATGAGATGGGACATGGGAGTAGTCCCATGTCTTCCTGCCTTTCTATTGCAGTGGCGTCTGGTAAGTTTGTGGCGGGCACTTCGGGAGGAGTCTCTTTGTTTCGGCGATGGGACGTGCTTGTGTTTTCTCCCTTTCTTCTTTTAGTGCAACCGGTGTTATGAATAATTTTTTTGGTAGTGGTGTCCGCGATGGGAAGTGAGCTAAGCGTTACGCTGGGTAGGGTGTTCGTGTGACAAGTGTGTCTAGATTTTTTCTTTGACAGATCTTGGGTTCTGGTGAGATTATGTTGTAGTTGAGTTGTGATTGACTTAGTTTATTATTGTTTGGTGTATTGGAATTTTCGGGAGATTTATTTTTGGCTTTTTGCGATGGGCCATGAGGGCATGGCTATAATTTGGCGATAGGATGACAGCGAGTGACAGTCCCTTTTTCACTCTGAATGGCTCATGAGGCTATGCGATGGGACAAAGGGGACTCTCACTCGAAATGGGGTAAATTTTGAGCAAAATCAGGAATTAAGCGCCCGATATCAGCCTCTGAAACTGATCACGCGCCCGTTTCCAGGCGTACGATTCAGGGTCTAAAGGAAGTATTTACGTGTGTGTAGGTTTACGTTTGATCGGATTATGCGCTCTAATTCCTACGCGCAATTGAAGCGTCACCCGGTTAGTGTACGGGTGATCTTTCAAATTGCATAATAAAAGTGAGTCATTTAATCGGATTGCGCAGCTGGTGGGCAGCGCAGAATCATAAGGTTGTGCTATCTGTGCGAGCGACAGTCGTATTGCATGCCTAGTTAGGAGCACGAGTTTTTGATTAAGAGTAATGTTCCTAGCACGTGATTAGATTAAGCGCATGTTTTTAGGCGCGTGATTAAGGCCGTACTCTATATATGTGAAGGAGTCTTCATTTGCTTTTCATTCTCGGGTTTAGTCTTGAGTCTTGACTTTTCTGAATGTTCTGGTGTTTTGAGATTCGTGTTTTAGCGATATTGAGTGATTTAACCGTCAGATTGGGATGGGGTTTCTTCCTATATTCGTTATTTCACATGATCTTCATGCTAGTGTGATGTCCAGGGACAGTATTATTCTGAGAATGGGCGGTGTTGGGAATGAGAGCGTCAGTCTTCACACCATTCCTTTCTAGGGAGCAGTGAGGGCAGTGTTGATGGGGCGGCGACGGAGGAGGTGAAGATGGCTGAAGAGAAGGAGCAACAAGTGGAGGGATGTGTTTCCCAACCAATCCTCCCTGAAGACTCCGATTGGACGCTCCGAGCAGAATCTGCTCCTCGCTCTGTTTCAGTTTTGAACCAAGTCTTCATTTTGAATTGTAGGTTAAGGTTTTAGGTTTTCATTTTGGGTTGTATATTCAGGAGGTATGCCTCTGATGATATTTGTAAAATTTTAAATTATAAATAAAGGGGAATTTTTTTAATTTTATTATACTTGTTTATTGATTTAATTTATTGATGGATTAGTTGGATTTATTTGATTTGTTTGATTTATTTTAGGATTTAATTTAGTTTAGGGTTTCACTCAGGATTTATTGAGGGTTTATCCCAAGATTAATTTATTTTATTGAGTTTTGTTTAGAGGGTTTACTTGGTTCTGATGGGTTTGTTGGAGGCATTTCTTTTTTGGTCCCAAACAAGTCAGGGTCTTATTCTAGAAAATTATTATTTTATTTAAAGTTTAAAGTATTTTGTTTTAGTCTTTTATTTGATTTGAGATGACACTTATTAGAAGTGTGTGAATTTAGGGTTTAATTTAAAGTTTCAAGATGGGTGTTAAGTGTTTGAATCCTATTGGCTGATCTAAGCTTGCCATAGATTTAATTAGGTGGAGGATATTTGTGAGGGTGACACTTGTTGTTTTGTGATTTAGGAGGTGTATGTTATCAATAGAGGCTAAGGGGCTTGGTTTTGTTTTGAATTTTTTTTATAAACTTAGGATTTAAAAGTTTGGGGCATTTTTATTTTCTAATGTCTTTTCTTCCTTTTTATTTTGCATCCCGGATATTAAATCCTAAGAGGTTTGTAATTATTAATATATTTTTTTCTTTATTATTGAGAATGAAAGATATTTTTCTCTTATTGTGTTTGTTTCATTTATGTTTGTTTATTTTTATCATTGTATATTACGTTAGAAGGGGGAATGGGTAGTATTAGAGTATGGTGTTTATTTTTTTGAGTGTATCTCAATTATTTTGTTTTAGGTGTTCGTTTTAGGGTCCCATGGCAGAAAAGTAAGTACTAAAAGATAGAAGATAAAAAAATAAAAATAAATAAAAAAAATGCCCCAATTTGGGGTATCAGTCTTGTGACCTAAGTATCGCTACCAAGGTGCTAGCGCTCTTAAAAAAAAGTGCCCCAGTGTCAAGTGATGGTGGGACTTTTATCGGCCTCACAGATGTCCGAGAGTGTACTAGTAATGATCCCATGCTGGGAAGTAGTTCGATTATTTCAGCCACATGGCAAGCTTGATTTTGTAAGTGCAAAATGATCATCATGTATCATAGTTTTCAACAAGGATTAAGGGGAATGATAGATAAATAGTGATTGCATCACTTGTCATTTGAGAGTTTTCAGCTTTATTCTGAAAAATATTTTGAAAATCATTTGACTCATTGTCTGAAAGAAAATAAAGGGTGACGAGGAGGTAAGGTTTATTGATCTGAGGGTAGCTTCTTATTCGACCAAATTTTGAAATAGTAGTCAACTACTTTCTTCTCAGGTGGATAATGCGGTACCATAATTGAGCTCTTCGTCATGGTCCAGCACCATCAAATCATCAAATTCTATAGTTAGCAGGAGTTTTATCCTTCTCCTGCCATCGTACGATGACATTTAGTAGTGTGAAGATATCAAGGATGCCCTCGCGGCTTGCTTATACTTTCCTAATAAGATTATCAGGAATGTCCTCACAATTTGCTTATACTTCCCAGAATTCATTGACTGTTCATTCATCGTATTGCTCTTGCTCGGTTGTGCTTCTTTTTGTATATTTTTTTGAAACAACCTGCTAACACAAGAATTGTGAGGTTTGATGGAACCTTATATTTTTATTTTTTCTGCTCTAACATCGACTCCAATGGCTGAAGGGAGTGTATGAGAATCCAAAGTTTTCTATATTTCAAAAAAGAGAGTTTTATGATCCACTAGCCCTTTCAATCAATTAGCTTGAGTAGGAGGGTAGTCAATGAGTCAGATGATGCCCAAAATAGTTTTGAAAATAATGACCTACGACCAGCGAATGCCTTGTGATGACTGCGAGGATGATAGGTATATAAGTATGTTTGTTTAGGCTACGAAACATGATGGTTATTGAGTTATGATTCCAAGGGTTAGACAGTCCTTCCCCTATGGCTATTTCCTGGGCATGTTGCCGAGATAATATAAGGACTTCCCTTGGGGGTTTTTATTTCTTCCAGGTGAGGTGGTTGTATAGGCACTTTTCTAGCAGTAGCTCCTCGATTTCGAGTTCTCGGTCGAGTATAAGTTCGCAGGGTTTGGGGTGTAGAAGTGTATTTTTTTTTCGAGTATTTACGTTTTGCGCATTTATACTTTTAGTTTTTTTTTCTACTTTTCTATATATTTTTTATTTTTTTTTTGTATTATTTTTTTGTTATTACTATTGTGTTACGGTACAACATTAGTTTCTTAGGTGGGGGACTAACTCAGGAAGTCTGCTTGGTGGGACATGTTGGATGGTTGAAGTAACCATTCAATTAGATAATATTATTTTGGGGCCCTCGATCCCTTTCGATCTGATCGATGAGGGATGAGAGTGAGGTTATGTTTAAGTTCATGTTTTGGATGGTATAGGATTTATCAGAATAAGTGTGGTGTCGTTTGATTTCCACCTTTGATAAGTCTTTTGTGTCCGACGTCTTCTTATAGGGAGGGACCTTCTTTTGTTTTTCGACGGAGTGAGGCATCTCGTAGAGATGAAGCATACAGTTGTTAAGGAGTTCTCCAGAATTATTTATGGATCGTTGGAAAGTTTTTTGTGAGTGAAGTTGGAGTGGAAATCGTTTAGAGGGACGGTAGTGTTGAAGAGGTAGTGATAAGATAAGGCAGAGGTAGAGTAGGAAGAGGAGACGCGAGGGTGTAGCCCAAGGTTGACCTTTCCTACATGTGGGGCGATCCAGTTTTGTTTGATTATGCTTGTTTGATTTGATTCGCACTTTCGGTTTATCGTGAGGTTGTTTTAAAGTTTTATTTAATTTTTTTCGAGGAGGTTGAGTATCAGAAGTTTGATGTAGTAGCTTCGTCACCGATTGGAGTTCGGTGAAGGTTTTGATTGTGAGGTCCACGAATATTTGGGTCTGATGATCAGAAGTGATTTTAGTTGTGGCATTGATTTCGTGTTTTGATGGGATTTGAGGTATGTTGATTTGTATGGTGATTGGCGTCGTAAGATTTGGGTTTGGTTTGATTTCGAAAGTGGGAGCAATGATCAACCCCTTGATAGGTTTGGTGGTAGGCTCAAAAGTGAGTGGAGTCGGCGTTGTAGGAATAGGTTTGATTTTAGTACTGGGTTCGTGTTTGATAACAGGCTCGAGTTAAATGATGGGTTCAAGTTTGATGATGGGCTTGGATTTGTTGATAGTTTGAGGTTTGATGACAAGTTTGTGTTCGGTGATGGGTTTAGGTGTGACGGTAGGTTCAGATTCGAGGGTCGATTTAGATTCGCTGATAGTTGGAGGCTTGATGTCAGGTTTGTATTCGGTGATCGGTTTAGGTTTAATGATAGGTTCAGGTTCGACAATGGGTTTGGATTTGATGGCGAGTTTTACCTTTGATGGAGGGTTCGAGCTTGTGGATGGGCACTGGGTTGACGATAGGTTCGACGATTTGTTGAAGTTCAATGATCGGTTTGGTCTCGTGTTCGATGTAGGTTCAAGTTCGATCATGGGTTTAGGTTCGGTGATAGATTCATGTTCGAGGATAGGTTTATGCTTGATAATAGGTTTAGATTCGATAATAGGTTTAGGCTTGATGATAAGTTTAGGTTTGATGCTAAGTTTAGTCATGATGATAGGTTTAGTTTTGATGATATGTTTAAGTTAGGGGTTCAGTTTCGTGGTTGGTGAAACGGTAAGTTCAATAGTGGGTTTAAGTTCTTGTTTCGGAGTTGAGGGGATGATAAGTTCGGTGGCGAGTTTTGTAGGGGTTGATTCATGAGTTGGTTTTGAGGTTGGTTCAATGGTTGATTTTGAAGTGAATGAAATGGGTGGCTCGGAGGTATGCTTGGTAACAGATTTGGGTTTGAGATTTTGTTTTGAAGTTGGTGAGGTGGTAGTGAGTTTAGGTTCCGAAGTGGGCGTCGAAGTTAATTCGAGAGTTGATTATGAGGTTAGTGGGGTGATGTGTTTGTTGTTGAGTTCAAGTTTTAAAGCAGGTGTAGGGATTGATTCAGTGGCTGGTTTTGAGATTAGTGGGGCAATGCGTTCTACAATGTGTTCGATTTCGGGGGTTAGTTTTGGAGTTGATTTGGAAGCGAGAGGGTTAGTGATTTTAGGAGTAGATTTGATTACTGATTTGGGTTCAGAGTTTAGTTTTGTGATTGGTTTAAGTATGAATGGCGTCATATAATACCGATTGATTGGTTCGAAAGATACTCTTAGAATCGACACATGAGTTTGTTTGGGGGTAGTTTGCGTCATTGGTTCGGTCTGTTCAGGAGGTGTGGGGATTGATTCATTTGTTGGTAGGTTATCAGATTCAGGTAGGTTGAGTTGGTTCAAAGATAAGCACGTTGAGCTCGGCGATGAGTTTGGGGATGGGTTGAGTTAGTTGAGGGGTGGATTCGGTGATAGTTTGGATTTTAGTGATCTTGGTAACCAGTTCAGGGCGAAAGGTAACTTCGCGTTTATAGGTGCGTGGGATAGGGTTTGTTGGCTGTAAGTGAATAGTATGGTTTTGCTCTGAGGGAGGTCCAATTCTTCGGATCAGGCTAGCTGGGTGGAATGGGGCGGGGGTGAATGAGTGTACAGCCTCATATGCGAGTTGAGTTTGATCGAACAATGAGTTGTAATAGGTGATGTTAGTTTGCGTGTCATTGGGGCACTAGTTTTAGTCATAGTACGAGTTCATGTATTGGTTGGTGTATAGTGGTTGGTTTTGGTGTTGACCTTGGTTTATGTGTCCTAATTAATTTTGGTCAGGGTATAGGTTTGTTCATAGATTTTGAGTTTGGTCGTATGGGTGGTACGGTTGAGGGTTTGTTTGGATCGGTTCTTGGTTCGTGTGAGTTTGTTTAGAGTCTAGAGTCTCGTTTAGGGTGTTTGTCTCAGAATTGTCGGAGGACGGTCCATTGGAGGTTAAGGTAGGAGGACTGAGGTCTCCATTCTTCAGTCGACATTATAAGCGTGAGGCGCATTGATAAAGGCTAGCGAGGTCGTGATAGTCGCTTAGGATGCGAATGCTCCGAAGAGGCTCTCGGGTATTGCTAATCACGATTTCTATCGCATCGCTTTCTTTTATTTGATTCCCCATTTGAGCAGCAAGTCTTCTCAAACGGTTGGTGAATGTCGAGAAGTTTTCACCGTCCTCCTGACTTGTGTGCATTAAGTCAGCGAGACTGATTTCTTCAAGAGTCAGGTGTTGGTATTAATCTAGGAATCTGTCGACTAAGTCTTCGAATGTCTCGATTTCGGTTAAAGGTAAGGCCGCGAACCAATTAAGGGCTTCTCCTTCTAGAGATCTCTGAAAGTAGTGGATCAGGAGCCCATGATTGGTGCTGATTGGTCTACAGTCATTACAGAATAGGGCCAAGTGGTGCTTTGGGTTTCTCGTACCGTTATATTTGTTAAATTTTGGAGGTTTAATACTAGCGGGTACAGTGAAGTCGATGTTTCAGCAAAATTTGTTGAATCCAAAAGTGTGACTGGACCGTTCTTTGTTAGCCATGTAGTCATCTAGAAATTGGTGGAGATTGTTTATGTTTATCGCGGTGTCTTTTCTAGATGCTTTCGAGGAGGGTTGTCCTCGGTAGTTGTTGTTGTAGAAGGTGTGAGGGGTATATGTGTTATGTGTCGGGGGAGTCGGAGCATGTGGAGGAGTCGATGTCCTTTTCTTTTGTCTGTTCTTTGGAGTAACTTGTCTTTGGGACTAGAGCCATGCGTCGACTACTTTTCCCCCTTTTGTGAGTGCACTAAAAGTGTGGTCCATAACTTGACTATCGGGGTAGCTTCGCTCAGTACCACTTTCTTCAGTGCTATCACTATGATTTATGTTTCGTGGAGTGAAGGGGTATTTTCCACTCTCATTAACAATATTTACCAGAGCGCGATGCTAGGTTGTCCACAGAGACGACCTAACGTTATACTCGGGGTCGCTATGGGAGCCCCTTACGGGTGGGTCGTTATCATTAAAGTTCAATTTTCTGATGTTGGCCATTTTAAAATAGTTTTTTTTTTATTTTGAAAAAGTTTATCCACGTGCAAGTGTGTGTAGAAAAGTGATAAAGCGAAACAAAATAAAAAGCGAAAAAATATGAAACCAAATTAAATAAAGCAAGGAAAATAGAAAACCAAATTAATTAAACTGAGGCAACCTTAACGAAAAAGAGTCCCATCGCGATTGCCAGTCTGTTGGTGTGCGCTTTTTCTTGGTTCCTTTCGGTCCCCGAAACCAGTGGCCCAATTCTGTCCTAAGCGGACTCTAGCAATGGAGATGATGGAGTAATAAATTAGGAAATATTAAATGCTGAAATTAAAGAGGTAAATTCTAAATAAAGAATACTTGAGAAGATGCGTTCGCCAGCTACAGAGATTTATCGACGCTGCAACACGTCACTGGTCATGCTTTAAAGGGAAGCGGGGGCTTGCAGGTTGAACTCCTTTACTGAATCGTCCGCTGGCGAATGTCAGCAGCTGTGGGTTGCCTTTAGTGTAACTGGTTTGGTTTTCCTATTCCTGCTGGGATTTTATTTAATTTGGTCTCCTAATCCTACTGGGAGTCTGATTGATTTAGTTTCCTAATCCTACTAGGAGTCTGATTGATTTAGTTTCCTAATCCTACTGGGAGTCTGATTGATTTAGTATCCTAATCCAACTAGGAGTCTAATTAATTTAAACGTTTTAATCTTATTAGAGCTCTAATAAATTTAGTTTCCTAATCCTATTATAAGTCTAATTAATATTAGTCACCTAATTGTACTAGGACTACAACCGTTCTTAATTATGTTATGACTGATTAGAATTGTACTGATTTGAATAAAAGTCTAACTAAATTAAATATGCCAATTCAAATTAAATATGCCAATTCTATGAAAATTCTGATTTTAAATAAGCATGCTAGTTTTATTGAAATAAAATTAAACGAAATAAATAGACGGAAAAAGGGGAGGGTGGCCCCATATGCTAAGGAGGATTGGCCTCATTCTAGAGTACCCTCCGTAATCTCCCGTTGGCAAATCGGATGGTTGAGATGAAAAATAGGTCAATAGTTAAATAATAAAAGGGGGATTTTTAGAATTGAATTCAAAATTATAATAAGAAATTAGATTGAGATACCTAAGTTATGAACTGAAATTTATATTTTTTTTGACGATATGGAAATATAGAATTAAATTATAGATTAAAATTTTAGGACTAAATGCGAGTTCGAAATTAGAAAAATCAGGCCGTATGATTAAGGACTGGTTTTGAACTCTGAGAGTCAGAACCAGAAATTAATGATAGGACTGTAGATTAAGATTTTAGAGTAGAATCATAGCATAAGGTCGGTATATCGGACCGCTAGATTAAGGACCGGTTCTAGGAACAGAGATCTAGAATCAAATATAGAGAATTTCGGTTCGATGAGTGTTCTACGGCCTAAAAATTAGATATAGAATTGATTAATTAAACTGAGGGGAAATCCTAAGTCTAAAGCAAAATTAAATTCTTACCTAGGGTTAGGGCCATGGAGAGGAATCATCGAAGATTCGGGGGTTTGAATCTCGACATCATGACTAATTTTCTCTATGGGATTGTCCTAGGAGTTCTCTGGTTTTGAAGTTCTAAAAAAAGTTCCGTTCTCTCTCTCAAAATTGCCAGCCTCTTTTCTCTCATCAAGAAAAAAAGCTTTTATAGGTTTTCATTCAATTACGCGCCTGTTTTCGGGCGTTTAATTAAATTGCGCGCCAGTTTTCTTGAGCTTAATCGCTTTGAGTCGGTCACCGACTCAGTGAGTGACCGGCTAAATTACTCAGCGGGTTTCCTAGTCCTAAAAAAATTATGACTAATTACGCGCTTGTTGGGACGTGCGTAATCCGATTAAGTGTGTTACTTGAAGTGCTTAATCGAGGAAACGTAGGGATCAAGGGTAGGAGACTAGGTCGGGCGTAGGCCATTTGCGCGCTAGTGGTGTAGTGCTCAATCCGATCACGCGTTTATTTCCAGGCGTGCAATCGAGTCTCGAAATGGTCTGTGAAAGGAAGGTTGGTCTGAAAGGGGGCTGATTGCGCGCTTGTGGTTGTGCGCGTGATTGAATTACGTGCAGGTGTTCAGGTGCTTAATTCAGGTTTTCCGGGTATGGTCTCAAGAATGGAATGCAGGACCATTGTTTCAGTATGCATTCCGACTATATACTATTGCTTAGTATATAGCCTCCCTACGTTGGGATCTGAGCCACAAAGCTATTGTTTCAGCTTGTATTCAGCCATGTACAGTTGCATGGTCCCATGTCAAGGGTTAAAAAGGTCAAGGGCCGACCAAACAAATTCGTGTACTCCGAGAGGGCAAAATGAGGGTGTCTAAAATGCCGTAGGTCCGGAACATTTTAATTTGAAAATATATGTCTTAGTCTCAAGCTCCGTGAGAATACCCCGGGTTAAGAATTTGGTTTGTGAGCAAGAGGCCCAAGGATCAAAATCTGCTGGGTGAAATTTTAGAACTCATTTTAGACCAAGTTATAACAGGCTATACACCGATTCTCGGTGTACCAGCCCGCACCAAATCCACTCCCTTTAGTATGAAGAGAGAAAATTTAGGCAGCTTAAACCATTCTCGGGAATCCCTTTTAAGAACTCAGTTGAGAAAGGAGAGTCGAGAGAAACCGAGAGAGAAAACCCATCCTCTTTTCCTTCTCCCTTTCATTTCACCCTTGTGAGATCCCAGCCGTGGCTCTCAGCTCCTCAAGTCACTTTTTTCACTCAAGGGACCCCGCTACCCCATTTTGTGTCGTAAGAATGCCGATTTCGACATCGATTGATCGAAAAGAGGTAAAGATTGGAACTCCGAACCAAAGCTAAGCGTAGGCGTCAAGTTCCTTCTACTCTGGCGATCATGAGCTTCGCATGCGAAATTAAAGAAGGTAATCTTCGAAACCCACCGCATGCACACATAGATCGTAGAATGATTGTTATGATTTAGATTTGACTGTGTGTACATTTGGATTTCGTGCAAGGATTCGATAAATTTGGGTTTGGATTTGAGAGAACGAATCATCGAAGAGACGAGCGAGAGCTTCGGCGTTGATTTCTGTCAATCCGATCATCGTTAATCTTGCATGCATAAATTTAGAAGGTAAATTTCGTTGATTAATCCTATATATAAGTGTTTTAGTTTTGATTAAAGTGTCTTGGTAATGGTTTTGTCAAAGTTCGGGGAAGAAGACCCAAATTCGGAAATTTTTGATTTGCAAGAATCCCGCCCGAGCTAGCATGAACCCAGCTCGAGCTAGGTCCCAGCTGAAGCAGCCCGCTTGAGCTGGAATTTTATGCTTATTTGGCTCTGGAAAAACCTGCTCGAGCAGGGTTTGTGAATGCCAATGAATCCCGCTCGAGATGGCCTTAATCCAGCTCGAGCTAGGTCCCACCTGAAGCTGCCCACTCGAGCTGGAATTTTAGGCTTATTTGGCTCTGGAAAATCCCGCTCAATCTGGGTTGAAGGTGCCACTGAATCCCACTCGAGCTTGGTTCCCTGTTTGAGCTTAGTTCCTTGTTTTGGCCGTAACTTTTTACTCCGACCTCTGAATTACACGATTCTTGAGGCGTTGGAAAGAAGATGATGAGACTTATAACTTGTATGAATAAATAATTTTACCAATTTAATGTTTTAAAGGTAAAAAATTAGGGGCAAGTAGGGACAAGTTTTACATAATCCAACGGTAACGCAAACTTGTCCTTTTTGCCCTAGTTTTGAGAAAACTTTAGGAACGTCGCCATGTGTGATATTTAATCATTAACATATAAGTATACAAATGCTTCGTGATGCAGGTTAAGGTTTGAAAACATTCGTGAAGATTTTTGCACTGTTTATTTTGCAACCGAGGTAGGGGAACTTCATTAGCCAATGGCATTTCTGATTTGAATTCATAGATTGGTGTGATGTATTTGATTTGTATGTGCGAAATGCTCTTATCTATCAAGAATTTAATTTTCATCTGAATAATCGAAAAACAAATGAATATGAGTTTTGACTTCTAAAATTTTGAATCAAAATCTTATTTTTAGAAATGAAATCAGCTGGACCTGTGAAATTCCTTAAATGTTAGTTAGTATTGAACTCCTTGAACTTCGAATATGAGCTTTGCATGTTTCATCGGATTTGAACTTCGAATGTGATCATTGGAACTGATTTAGAAATTTGATTTTTGAATTATGAGTTCACTTTTGAAAACTTTGAAATATCGAATCCTGGAAATTTGACTACATCGAACCTCAAATCTTTGAACATGAACTTTAAATCCATATATGACATCGTACATGAAATGGTCATGAACCATGAACTTGACATGAATATGTGCTTGCACTAAATCTGATACGAACATGAAACTGACACGTAATTTGAAATTTGTATGTGAATCCGTAAATGGACCTGAATCTGGACTCTGTATAAGAACTATGAGTTGAGTATTGAATCCGACACGGATTAAGAACTCTATGTGTGAAATGTGAATCCATTGAATCCATAATTTGAATCGGTACGGCGGTAAATCCGTAATTTGAATCGGTATGGCAGTTAACCCGTAATTTGAACCAGTGCAGCGGTTAATCTATAATTTGAACTGGTGCGGTAGTTATTCAATGGGATTGGTACAACAATATATCTGTAATTTGACTCTGAAACACTGAAAATCAGAAAATCTGAAAACCTTGAATTATGGATCGGCACAGCGGGATATTCGTGATTCGAACCGGCACGGCAGGATATCCGTGAATTGAACTGGCATGACGGGATATCCGTGGTTCAGACCATGTAATCTATGTAAGTGAACTGAAACATAAGTCAGATAAACTGAAGTGGACCACTATGGGTGGAGTATTCATGCAAATTGTGGCCTGTTATGGGTGGAGTATTTGTAAAATTGTGGACCGCTATGGGTGGATTTAAATGTAAAAGAATCTAACATGATCTTTGAATCCGAATCATACTTGACTTTTGAACCTTGTGAAACTCGACTTAAGGCACGTGGTTTTCAAGTTCGTTTTGACATGAGAAAAGTCTTTGTATATTTCATCGATATGAAAAAGGCATGACTGCTTTAAGATGAAAATGACTTTGAAGCATGTACTTCTTTTAAAATGAAATACTTTTGAAAACTTGTATTTAAATCTGTGTTTTGATGGGAAACTGCTTTGAAATCTTTTCATTTGAATCTATGCATAAGATGACAAATGTAATTATTCTTGATGTTCCTCTACTGAACTTGGACTGTAGCTCACCCCTCGACTATACGTCACAGGTGCAGGTCTTGAGTGAAAATCAGGAACTTGAGGCGAACTTTTTACCTTAGACCGGTGAATTGGATCTTGTTGTAGTTGTGGATTTTGAGGTTTCGACTTGGTACATCCAATCTTCATATAGACTGGTAGAATTAAATTTTTGATGTACATCCTTTTTGGGGTACCACTATTTAGGTGATGGTCGACCATCACCGGTGGTTTTAAATTGTTAGCCTAAAGATATAATTTTCTATTCCTGCCATATGTATTAATTGCTTTGAATTTTGCATTGTGTGGACGTACCACAATTCTATATTCGGATCATGATTTGTATGACCCGATGGTCCGATTTTCCCGAGTATCCGTGTTGTTAGAAAAAAAAAAGTGTCGGGAAAATCCGGCTATCACATTTGAGGTAGGTTGGGAAGGCTTTGGGAGGCCTCCCATGCCGTGTATGCCCTCATCATCTCTTCTCTCATGACCATGGGATCGGTCATGGGGGCGAATGTGGATGGCTTATTTGATGTATGGGATGGTGGAAATGCTTGGTTTGATGTGGTGGGAAAATTGGGGATGCTTAGAGTTGAAGTGGGACGAAAATGGGGTACATGTTGGGTTGATATGGAAGGAAAGTGGGGTGTATGTTGGGTGGGGGGAAAATGGGGTACATGCTGTTGCGCGGAATCCCAAAGGTCACCTGCACTGTGGCCGGGTGACGCTCCAATCACGCGCACAGGATCAGGCGCATAATTAGATTATACACTCATATGAAAATGCACAATCAAACTTCTGAATCGTCAATCATGCGCTCCCAAATGGGTGCACAATTGTACTAAATGCCCGGTACCAGGCACGTAATTTCTCAGCTAGAACACCCTCCTCAAACACGACACGTACCTCCGATGGAATAAACATACGCCCTCAACAAAGACACTAATAAAATAAACATATCCTAACACAATAAGACACACACATAATCACCTTAACCAATCATAAACCCATTAGGGATGAGGATGTCTCGCTATAGCCCCATCGTAGCCAAGTCACCCCCTAACAACCTACTATGAATTAACGTCCCACCGCGATCAAAATTATTCCCTAGAGTCTCATCGCATTCTCGCAAGTATACGTGACCATTCCCCAGCATTAACTGCACGAAACAAATTGGAAATACAAAATGAAATAAAATAAAATCATCACTCATGGCCCCATTGCTAAATACAAAGGCTCCATCGCGACACAAAGCAAAAATTAATGATGATGAAATAGCCAATCACACAGCTCGTCCCATCATGATCAAAATCACTCTCCCTTGTCCCATCACGTAACCTCGCACGCCTACCAGAGAGAGAATTGCTGATATCCCATCACGCAGCCTCACAATTACACGTCCCATCGTGACAGAACACACATAACCAACACTATCCCAACACCTAAGGTCATTGGCTTAAATCAGCCATGCCCTCATGTCCCATCGTGAGACCAAAACCACCACGCGACCTCGCACGAGACATGATCGAAGGTATGGTCAACCAATATCCCATCGCAAGGAAAAGATGATGAATGAGCCTCCCTAAAAAACCCTGCCACGTCACCAAGGCCAAAGGGCAAGTCCCATCGCAACCTAAAAACATCATCATCACCCAATCACGATGTCAAAACAGCCAAAGAGTCATCAGACCAACACACTCATGTCCCGTTGCGATGCGGCCACAATCTGATCTCGTCATATAACCGAAGATCTGCCAAAGAAACAAATGAACATAGCTTGCCTATTGCATAACCACCAATATCCCATTGCAAAAGAGTCGAACTTCCCTCCAAACATCTTAATCAAGTAATCATCTAATCCCATCGCATCGACTCCTGAATACTTAATCACGCGGTAGTCACCAGACTCCACCGCAACTATAATACATGCTCGCTGACAGCAGAGGCAGATAAACCCTCCACCGTCCCTTCGCGCCAATAACCAGCCCTTGCCATTACAGAAATAAGAAGAGAGGAAACCCTCCGACATCCAATTACACCCAACACATACCAAGTCCAATCGCCAACATCTCATCAGGCGATCCGAACATCCCCTCAGATGACCCGGACATCCCATCACACTGGCAGCCGTCAGGCCCCGCTACAACAATCATGGTGGGGGAAGAACAGGCCCTCTGATGTCCCATCGCATGACCCTACTCAATAGCCACGATAAAAGAGGGGGGGGAGCAACCAATGTCCCATCGCAAATCGCACCCCTCTAGAATGTTCCATCACGACACTCCCTCGGGGATATGAAGCAGCACACAGGAAATCACCTTGGCAATGCATAAACACTAACAAGAAGGCTTTGAGTTCATGTAAAAGAATTCACATGAAAGCTTAGCAACCTAAAGTCAACAAAGCTCAAATCCCCTCAATGACTTCACCTTCAGACACTTTTGTCCCATCGCTTAACCAACAAAGGTGACTTAAATCAAGAGGAGAGGAAACTCTCTCTAACATCCCATCTCGACAACACCAGGAGCAGTAGCCAGCCAGTCCCACTGCAAGCAAAAGCCTCCCACTGACAACAAATCAGGTAAGTTAAACACTCCTTTACCTACTTGATATTCCTTTTAAAATATAGTTAGCTAAGATTAAGTCAAATGTTTTCAAAAATCCATCTCTCTCGACTCGCGAATCACTGTAGTCTTCCCATAAGAGACAATCATCGGTATTCGTCGAGAAGGTCAGACGGAGCATCCGACATACCAAGTGTCATCTTGACAACTACACAAACGGTCGGGTCCCCAAATCCTGTACTTGTCGATCTGCTCAGCGACGTCTCGGGAGCCACATTTTCTATCATTTTACCACCGAATTGATCTTAAGTTAAAACCCTCAAAATTTCCAAAAAATATGTATACTTTCAAATAAAAAAAATGATAATAAATAAACCCTCTATCTGTCAAAAATTCAATTCTCATCACTCCAATCCGTTCCTTCCCCTGGGAAATCAAACACTAAATGTAGTCAACTATGAGAAATCATAAATATCCACCAAGGACACCTGACGTGCCATTGGTGTGAGTAATGATGCGTCGGGTCTAACCTTACTTGCGAAAGCCTTCTCCATTACATGATATTACATTTTATTATCAGGTCTCTGGACCTTGTCTCTGGACATTTATATGATGCCCCCCGACACCTTGACTATGTCATTTTCCCATTGTTTAACTGCCCCTTACAGTAAATCATGCCATGCGACGGGATGCCCCTTGCACCCGCAGATGAGGATATGATGATTCTCCTACCATTTGACTGCTCCTTACAGCAGCTCGTGACACGCGACGGGATGCCACTTGCACCCGCAGATTAGGATACGTCGACTTCCCCCGTTGACTGCTACTCGCAGCAAGTCGCGATACACAATGGGATGCCCCTCGCATCCATGACAAGCAATATGCCTTTCGACAGCTACCACTGGGCCCCTGAATGCTCCAGTTTAGCTTGCGCTAATAGATAAGAAAGCCAAACATGTCATGTTAGCATCCCCAATCTACCTTTGTGATTTCCCAAAAGAAACGAGAAGGCACCCTCAGGAGAGGGGTCTCTACTTCGACGCATTCTTACTTTGCAAGAACGCGCCGATGAGGGGCATCTGTAGACACCCCAAATTTGTCCTCTCTGAGTATATGAATCTATTCGATCAACCTTTAACTCTGCCCACGATTTTCAGAAAAGACTTACCTTCTCTTAAAGCTCTAAAACCCAAATACAGGGACTGTATACTAAAACAATAGTATATGGTCGAAGCATAGGCTGAAATAATAGCCCTGTGATTTGAACCTGAATTAGCTCGAGAAAAGTCCCGAATTCCATGCCCTTCCAGGCGCACGCAACTCGATTGCATGACGGCACACCAGCACGTAATTGGTCCCCTTGGACCAGGCTTACCCTTTCTGCAGACTGCCTTAGGTGTGGATTGCGTGCTCTATCCCACGCACGCAATCTGATTGCACGTCCAACCACCGACGCACAATTTGCCTTCTTTTGATCTGTCCTCTAATTCCTTAAACTGCTTAAACTTTCCTATTATGCACCTAAAATAGAGCACATAATTTGATTGTACGCACCTAAAAGAGCACATAATTAGTTCCAATTGGATTGGAACTAGGACACCTGGCTGAGCCAGTCAACCAGTCACTCATTAAGTCCTGACCGACTCAAGTGTATTAAGCGCCCGTAGCGGGGTGCGTAATTCAATTAAGCGACCCAGATAGGGCGCGTAATTCAATTAAGCGACCCAGATAGGGTGCGCAATTGAATTCCATCGACCAATTAAGTGCACCCCACAGGGCACACAATTGTTGGAATATCTATAAATAGACCCCGTTACCTCGTACAAAAAAACAACACAACGCGTCCAGCCTTGGAATTTTTGAAAGCTTAGAAATTTCGAGGATTCTCTCTCCAGCGCCTAGCTTCAGGTAACTCCCTTAGTTCAAGTTTTTTAATTCCTTTCTAGTTCTAGGTTCTACTTCTTAAGTTCTAGCTATTTAGTTCTTAATTTCTAGTGTTAGATCTTAGATTTTAATCCTAGTTTTTAATTTTAATTCTTAGTTTATGGTTCTAGTTCTTAGGTTCTACAACCAGTTCTTAATTTTAGTTTTCAGATTTCAAATTCTATTTCTGATTTCAGTTCATAGGTTTTAAATTCCTAATCTTAGATTTTAAGTGTTAGTTCTTAATTTCTAAACTTTAGATTTTGAATTTTAGTTCTTAGGTTCTTTTTACCTTATCTTTTAATTTTAATCCTAGACCGTAATCATAGCCTTCGATTCCAGTCTTAATTCCAAATTATAAATCTTATAAATTCACGGACTTTAATCTGCCAATCTACACTTTTTTAATCCAAACTTAATATTTTTCAATCAGAATTATTTCCAAAAGAGCCTTAAACCAACTGATTTGCCTAAGGGAGCTTACGGAGGGTACCCAGGAACAGGGCCGATCCTCCTCAGCATAGCGGGCCCAAACCATTTCTTTTAGATTCCTGATATAATTAGAACATTTAAATTAATTAGATTCTTAATATAATTAGAATATTAAAATTAATTAGAGTTCGAGTAGAATAAGGATGTTTAAATTAATTAGAGTTTTGGTGGAATTAGAATACTTAAATTAATTAGAGTTCTAATAGAATTAGGGTATTTAAGCTAATTAGACTCTCAATAGAATTAGGAGACTAATACTAATTAGACTTCTAATAGGATTAGGACTTTTAAAATAATTAGATTGCTAATAGAATTAGGAGACCATTAAACTTTTAAAATAATTAAAACTTTTAAAATAATCAGACTCTCTGTAGGAATAGGAAAGATTGAAAAAGCAATCAGACTTGGAGCAGAAGAAGGAAAACAAACTAAACATCCAGGAAACCCAGTGCTGCTGACATCGGCAGGCTGATGATTCAGTAAAGAAGTTGAACCCACACCCCGAAAAGGCGTGATCAATGACGTGCTACTGTGTCGATAAATATCTGCAGTTGGCGATCGCAATGAATTAGGTACTTTCTTTCTAGAATTGATCTTTGCCCCTTTTTACCTCTATACTTTTCATTCACCATCAATCGCCTTATGTCAGAGTCCACATAGACCTATTTGGGCCACTATTTCAAGGGATTGAAAGGAACCCAGAAAAGGCATGCACCAACAATTACGACTAGGGTTGCCAAACTACATAGAACTGGGTTGGGTGTATTGTAGCCTATTTTTCCGTCCCTTTTGTAAAAACTACCCGCGAGAACAAATTTATTAAGTCCCTTTCAATTCACTTTTAAATTCATTTAAGGAAAGTTTGTTTAAGTCCACAAATGGGGCTTTCACCACTGTTCTAAATTCAGGCTGTGAGAGTCCTGTGCAGCCACTATTGGCTAGCGTCCAATGGTGAAATATGATAGGTAGTAAGAAAATGACGGAGCCACTCAAGTGACTAGGCGGAAAGCATAAAGTGTCAAAATGTCAATAGCAAGAATTTAAATCTAATTATCAAGTAGGCTCGCCAAAATTACTTAGAAAATTTAAATCTATTTTATCAAGTAGACCTGCCAAACGGCTTAGGCAGTAAATGACGGAATCGTAGGGGTAAGTAAAAAAATATGGAATCGTAGGGGTAAGTAGAAAGAAAGCAAATATAGTGCTAGCTACCTAACTAGGCCAAAAAGACAAGAGTAAGCAAAAATGAGGAAAACACATGCAATGGGGCCAAAACTTCAAATAGAAGCTCTAAACAAATATCCCCAGTGGAGTCGCCATTTGTGAAACCGTGGACTTTACGAGTCTGTCGCGACGATACGCTAAAAAAATGGAGTCACCACCTGGAGCTTTCAGTGTTCCGGGATACCAAAAATCAATATCGTGAGTACCGAAGTGCTAGATTTGACTGTGAACCACCAGTCAACACCAAAGCCTCTTGGGTAAGGACTTCAGTTATCAATCGGGAAGTTGTTAGGCAGCCGATTGACCCGCTCATAAATGGTCTCTATTATGACTAAGTGTAAGAAAAAATATAAAAAATTGAACGACACTTCTCCTTGCTCGAAGGCACTCCGATCCTTTTTTAGCCCCCCGCAATCACCAAAATTTTGGTGGCGTAATGGCTCAAATTCTAGAATAGAGGAAAAGCAAAAGAAGGTAGAGGGATAGAGGGGAGAGCCCGAGCTCTCGGGCCCTTGTAGCACTTTTCTTGGATCTTCGCGTGAGTGCAAACTCCGATGAGCTTCCGATAGCACAATGGGTTAGGGAAAGATTCTAACTAGCCAAGGCTTGGATGATATGAGCTTGAGAGTGATAGTGTGAGCGATGAACTAAGGCTTTGAAGGCTTAGGGATGATGGAAATGGAAGTTTAATGGTGAGGGAAGAACCAAAGTTCTAAGGCCTTGATGAGTTTTAGCTTGGGAATGAGAGGATATTTGTGTAGAGCTTTTCCTTTTAGATTTGGAAAAGGTGTGCTAAACAAGGAGGGGGGGGGGTTTCTATTTATAGAGGGAGAGGTGATTAGTGAGGGTTTAAGGTTATAGTGAGTTTATAAATTAGGTAATGGGATATCTAAGGTTTTTAAGTTTTTCTAAAGTTTAGAAGGGTGTGAATTGGGTTTTAATGGTGGATGATAGGGTGAGGATTTGGATGGAAAGGGGTTATAATTTAAGATACTAGGGGTACCAGGGTCCTAAAGAAACAAACCCTGAAATTGGGGATGGTCCACAAGTCAAACCCCCAAACTCAAAAATCTATTTTTTATGTCAAAAAGCCATTTTTCGAAATAGAGAAGTTCAGACCCGTGCTGGAGAAGAACCACAGTGGCTAGGTGTGCATACTATGCACGCCTAGCCAATTTTTGTACCTTTTTGGCCAGGCATGCATAATATGCATGCCTAATCAATTTCGATCATAATTTGCCTAGGCGAGCATATTATGCACGCCTAGCCAAATTCCTACACTTTTTCGCAGTCTTCATTTCGCCATAACTTTTGATGTACAACTCAGAATTAGGCGATTCTTATCTCGTTGGAAACCTGGGAACCTCTATTTTCTAATGGTATAGGCTCCAATTTTCACAGATATCTATGTAAACTTTGACACTCTTCTTTCTATCCACTGTTTTGGTTGGTTCTCTAAGGGTTCGGGATGGGCTCTAAGGGTTTAGGGTTTAGGTTGATTCCTACTTTGGAAAATGCTTTCAGAAGCTTGGGAGTACGCCTTTCTCGAAGTACATGTCGATTGTGCCTTAGGCCAAATTTGGGTCTCTACAGTGGTCATCTCACAGAACTTGTAGTTTTGTAGCTTTTATTTCGAAAACGGTGTTCTCCGCCAGTCGTCTCCTTCGAGCTACTTGGCCAATTTTCATCTAGCTTAAATGGAAGGTTGGTACAGCATCTTTCAGCCCTAATTACAAATCGGGATTTCATATCCAAAATAATCAATAAATCTCTGCAGCTCTTCTTCTCTGAAAGCCACAACTTCATTGGTTCGCCGAAGGTCATCTCACATAAATGGATACAAGGTGAAATGGTGTAATCTTAACAAACACAAATAACTCTGCGTGTCATCTTGTTTCACAGGTTAGCTTCTTCCCCCTCAACCAATTCAATTTTTTTAATTACAAATAATGATTGTGATGTTCGTTATGTTGTGGATGCAAGAATTTGTCCAAGGTATTTTTTTTGGATATAATGTGGTGGTTAACACCGATAGAGGATTTTGATTGATCAGGGTTTTGTAGGTGTGGGAATTGGGGATATATTTTTCTATGGTAATTGGGGGAGAAAGTTTTAAATTTTAGGGGAATTAGAAGAATTTGTCTTTTGTGGAGGAAGATTGTAGAGGAGACCAAGGGTATAGGGTATGGTGGTGCTCTCAATATATTTTTTATGTTATTTATTGGATATTTCTCTTTGATCCTGCTATTTTTTTTTATCAATCTTGCAAGGGCTAGCTGCTGATTCCTTCACAATTATTTTATTGGTTGATAGACTTAGAGGTTGACTATCCCACTAAATTTAAAATATAGGGCCTCTAAACAAACAACACAACATAATTGATTTACTTCATTTTATTTGATACCTCTTCTTAAGCTCAAAATGAAATTGAGAGTATCAAGAGATGAAGTCTATAACCATAAAGTAAGGCCCTATTTGGCAACTAGTAAAAATGAGGAGATGACAGATAGTACATAAATTTGATAGCTCCTCTGCTAAGATTTCAGAGCTTTGGGTTTCGATTAAATGGTAATAAGATTATAAGGAAAATCCTATGGTTAGTGTCACGACCCAAAATTCTATCTTATCCTGAGGGCCTAGAATTCCGAGTTATGACCCGCACTCATCCTAGATATGCTAAGCAGACATACACCTAATCAGAGTTCTCACACAAATCTGGTTCCATGAAATCCGTGAAAGTCAACACATAAAGATAGAATATAAAGCAGTCATAAATATTGAATAATTGCGATAAAATTTAAGTAAACTACCAATAAAATAAAAATAAAAGTCGGAGACAAATACAATAAAAAAAAGCGTAGAGTCAATAATAATGTCAAAAGAACTCAGCACCGAGTCTAAAATATTAATAACTAGTGCTCGAATCAAAATCAGCACCAAGGTCCTCCTGGTAAACAACAGCGTCGCCCTCCCAAGGCTCCTGATATTCAACATCCGTGGGATCAATGAAATCGACATCGACCGGATCTGGATAGCATGCGTCTACTCCACCAGCGTAAACATCTACAACTATTTAGATTTTTGTGAGATGAGTTTATTCAGTCATGTAAACTAAGTGGATACACCAGCAATTCATCCCATACTACTCAGGTGCATTGTGGTGGATCAAGTGAGTGAAAAATATTGTATAACAATGAAATAAGAAAGAGCATGAAAAAACCAAGTGCATAAAGTAGAACTTTTATCATAACATAAATGTAGGACCATGATCTAGATACTCATATCCTAACTTACCTCACCATATCTCATAATATAATATTTATTCTCACACATATGTCTGTACATCGCATGAACATAACTAACATACTCATAAATCCTAGACGACCTATGTCAGAGTCACGACTCGAGCTACCATGTGAGGGTCACCATAGTATCATACCACTATATTATAACGCCCTCGAATCATACTCATACTCCTCTATCTGGCCCAATGGGGAGACATAAATGGTCACATGCATTCACAACCTACTCATACTCCTACTCACACTCATGGTCATACTGTCTCCCAGAGACCCATTTTGGTTGTAAGACATTGTTGCCCTTACGATGGCTATGCAAGGAACGACACGTATAGACTTAAATTCTTAATCTTTTGCTGGCCTATACAGTGATATCTTATTATCATACTTATAACTTATCTCATACTCATACTAATATCATAACATATTCTTACAACTTAATCCTAGGACGAGCCATAGTGCGGTAACTTTCCTAAATCACACTTTCGAAGGAAAAGGTTCATGTGACTGTAAAAGAAACCTCACCACAATTAAAGCCTAAGGGTCAAACCTCATATCCTAATTCATATTTTATCCTATCATATTAAAACTCGTGGTGATAGGGTCACCGCATATGCCACCGTATATAAGGTTACACTAAATTCGCACTCACTCGACTCGTCATGATGTCCCATACCACCATGAATTGTAAGGCAGGTGAATATGATATATTCCTCTCTTCGATATCATCTCAACGAATCACCATGCCCAAGTGTAGGCATGATCTCATACACTCGTGTATATATAACCTAACGTGTTCATAACTCATATATCATGATAAAGATGGAATCATAACACTGTCATATACACATCATAGATTTATGTTTAGATTTTATTATATATATATATATTTATTTATATAACACAAATACACTTATAGGATAGGGTAGTTATCAATGTGATTTTAATAATGTGAATATCAGAGTTCGATTTTCATGAGGCATCGAATTTTTAACATTTCGTGTTATTAAAGAGGTCGCGTTGAAGCGATAAAAGTAATATATATATACACTACCATAATTAAATGCTCAAATTAAAAAATATAATAATTCTAACTTAGGTAAATCACGACCATCGATCGAAACCTACTTTTGATTAGCATGCATTAAAAGTTTTGGTCGTGATGAGGTGAAATTATAACGTAAATAATGAAGTTTTGTTTGGACGAGAATTGATCGATCAGTTTTGGAATCGATCGATCGAAATTATAATTAAATATGACATTCAATTAGGTTAGAATCGGTCGAAAGACCTTATTTAAGATATAATATACACATGAAGTTTTAATCATAAAATTATAAAATAACATTAAATTTATGTAGCCCTAGATCATTCAAAACTAATCCTGACTTGCCGCTCTATTTTGCCCTCTAAAACATCAGATTCGTGAAATGACTATTTTTCACAAAGTTGTAAAACTCAGTGTATCGTGTCAATCCGAAGTCAGAGTAAAACGTTATGGCCAAATACCAAGACCAGTCCATCGATGGTCCCGAGCTCGGGTTTGTGGCCATGAGTTTGGGTTCGTGGCCGCGAGTTAGATTTCGATGCCGCAAGTTCGGATCCGAAATTTCATGATAGTGCAATCCCAATATATTTTAACATAGATTTCTATCTACTAACCCCTATTAAATGTGACATCAGATTCTAAATCAATCAGTATCTTTCATATAAGGTCTTATGGGTTCATTATCACATCAATCTCACGAATTCAAAATAACACCCAAACATAATAAGAAAATGAATATAATAAAATTATATTTAGGATTAGCCATGTTCTTTTATAATAATATTCATGTATATAAAAAGAGAAATAAATATAAGATGGAATAATTAACATAAGAATATAACTAAGGGAAAATAAATATACAAAAAAATAATTAACATAAGATTCTAGTTAAGATAAAATGAACTAATTAAAATAAGATTCTAATTAGGGAGAAAGAAATATAGAAGAAAATAATTAACATAAGATCTAATTAGGGAGAAAGAAATATAAGGGATGGTAAAAAGGGGCAGATTTTCCTAGCAAATCAAATTACGAAATTAATAAATTAAAATGTAAGTATACAACATTTAGATCTACAAAATATACAACTTTCAAGAGAAAGTATAACATTATACATGCAGATCTATTAATTTATGAGATATTAAGGTCTAAATAATATTTTTAAGCTCGTTGATGCACGATCGAACATATCCTACACGATTGGATCTGAGAAGAATAAGATGGATTGATAGGTACCCACCTCTTGAAGTGTGAACGGTAGATCTACAGTGGTTCGGGTTGAAAAAGTTGATGCATAAGGCGTTGATTCGTCTATATCTTGGGAGAATAATTTTTGATTATAGAGAGTAGAGAGTTTTTAAAGTTTTATTTATAATGGTAGAAAGTTTTAGGTTAACTCTAATTAAGACTTTTCATAGAAGATTTAATAAAATATGAATTTTTTCCATGTAATAAGACTTCATATGTGACTTGAATAACTTGATAAAAGGTTTTGTTTCAGCGCTTTGTATAAGCACCGAACTAAATTATGTTTCTCTCCCGAAATTATAGTTATAGCTTTTGACTTGCTTCATCACTTAAAACAGGCGTAACTTTTTATATCCTTGTCAGAAATCGACAAATTATATATCATTGGAATCATATTGACGAGTACTTCGCAATGAGTCTAATATTGATATAGGAAAAATTAGATTTTTTTTTAAAAGAGGGTGGGTTCCGGTGTGGAGCGTTAGCACTGTGCATGGTGTGGTACATCATCTAATATTGTTAAAAATAAAGTAAAAAATTCAGGTTGTTATGTTAGCCAGGTAAGATTTCAACTAGATTGAAGAAATGTTTTGGAGGTATTTGATGGATTAGGATTTCTAGTTAAGGATTAAGGACTTACTAAATAATTTTCTTGAAAGGATTCAAGAGCATTTGTTTGAAGGCAATCAGGTCCTATTTATAGAGTTTAGGGACCACAAATGTTTGACAAGTTTCAAGCATCCATGGTAGCTTTTTTGTTGAATTAGGGTTTAACTTCAATCCTAGCGTACTTTAGAAAAAGGGAGTGAATTAGAGTTTTAGGGATCTCCATTAGAGTTAGGTTATCTTAAAGGAAGTCCGGTGCATTTTTACATAGGTGTCTGAAGTTTAGACGCTAGATTAGAGCACAATAGACACCTCACAGTATTTCAGCCATAAACTCTTCCTCTATTGCTAGAATTGAGCTTCATACTGCTTTTAGATTTTATAAGTATTTTGGAGTGAAATAGGAGTGAAACAGGAGTGAAATGTGACTTATCTATAGTTACACTGATTGAGTGTCTGAACTCAATGTTGGACATGCATGGTGCACAGTTATTTATGGTATTAGATATCTAACCCGATCTCTAGTGGGTGCACTCAGGTGAATTCCTTTTGTCCAGATTTTTAACCCTCATGAACTACATAACTATCCACGAGCATGCAAATCAATAAAAGTTCATTTTTGACCTTCCACTGATTTGGTGCTCGAAAATATCAGTGTCTTTTCTATGTGCAATCAAGACTTAAGAAATCCTCGGGCAATATTACTTTAGTTTGGGGCGTGGACAGAAAAAGTTGTTGTGGTAGTATGTGTGGAGAGTGTGCCTAGCTGGCGACACGTGCGGTGATATCTTCATTGGAGTAGGGGGTGGCCTCTCCTGTCTTTGTCATTCTTGTTCATCCGCCTCCTGTCGTTCTTTGATGGTCTCGTCTACTACGTCTAGACCGTGGAGTAGCTTGTTGGCTTCATCTCCTCCCTTTTGTAATTTTTGGACACTTAGGTCCACAAGTTGTTGAGCTGTGAAGTTCTACCCGAAGCTATTGTCTCAGTGTCCGTCATTGTGGTTGGTGCTCGGGGGTGTGAAGGGAATTTTCTCACCACCAGCCATGTTAACTTCCGAGTTGCATTGTGCTAAATCCTCGAGGGGTGGCTCACCATATAGCGGGTTATTATGGTTCCCCCATAACGGCGGTTCACCGATTCTAATCCTTTGTATTCTTGACATCTCGAGCCTTTGGTGTATGCTCATGTGCTCTCGATAGTAGACTTAAATGAGAAAAACTAAAACTAAAAAAACTAACTAGAAGGAAAGAAAACTTAACTAAACACAGGCGGTTTTGGTGACAAGATGTCCCATCGCGATCGCCAGTCTGTTAGTACTCGCTTTTTCTAGGTTTCTTTTGATCCCCGGAAAGAGTGGCCCAATTCAGTCCAAGTGGACTCTAGCAAAGGTGGTGTTTTTAGAGGTAATTAAATATTGAAAAAGAAATGATAAATCTCAGAGAAATACCTGGTTCGTTGCGATCGCTACCATCAGTTATTTATCGACGCTACAACACGTCACCGATCATGCCTTCCGGGGTGGAGATATGGGTTGTTCTCTTAACTGAATCATCGGTCGGCTAATGTCAGCAGCACTGGGCCGCCTATAAGTTTAGTTAAGCTACTTTTCCTAATTCTCTTCTAACTACTTTTCGCTTTTCCTGCCCTTGCTATAGTTATCAGGGATCTAATTAATTTTAATCCTATTAGAAGTTTTATTACTTGGGGAATTCGATCGGGTTTCCTAATCCTACTAGGAGTCTAATCAATTTAAATACTTCAATCCTATTAAAGATCCAATTAATTAAGTCTCCTAATCCTATTAGGAATGCAAATATGAAAACTAACTAAGAATGTACTACTTCTATTGAAATTCTAATTAATTAAAAATATACTGATTCTATTAAAATTCTAAGTAACATAAATAAACTAATTTTTACTGAAAATCTAAAAAAAAGGGTTTTGGCCAGCTATGCTAAGGAGGATCGACCCCGCTCCCGGGTATCCTCCGTGAGCTCCCTTGGGCAAATCGGTTGGTTAGGGTTTACTTTAAAAATAATATAGATTGAAAAATGATTTTTGAATTTATGAATTATATATTTACGGATCGAAAATTGATTTGAGAATTAGAACTAAAATTAAAATTCTAAGACTAAATTTAAGACTGAAATTAAGGACTGATTTCATAAACTAAGAACTAAAATAAAAAAACTCAAAATTTAGATTAAAACCTAATATCTAAGATCTAGAATTTCAGAACTAAAGGGCTAGAACCTAAATCTAGAACTAGAGTTAAAAACAAAAGGAACTGGTTCTAGGACCTAAGAACTAGGACCAGGGAAAAGAAAAATAGATAAGAATTAAGGATTAAAGAGATTTAAAATCTAAGACCTTAGTTTTAAAAGCTTAAGAACTTAAGGTCTAGAACTAAGAACTAAAACTAAAGGCTATAACTAAGAACTAGAACTAGAAGAACTAAAAACTAGAAGCAGAGTATACCTGAGGCTAGAGAAACAAAGAGGGATCTCGAATCCTTAAGCTTGAAAGAAAAAACTCGAGAGAAGTCCATGTGATAATGAATTGATGTGTTTTTGGGACTAGGTGGTGGGTCCTATTTATAGGTATTTGGCCAATTGTGCGCCTTGTGCGGTGGATACAATTGGTCGATGAATTTCAATTATGCGCCTAGTTAGGTGTGCTTAATTGAATTATGTGCCCAGTATCAGGCACACAATCACTTTGAGTCACTGACTGAATCAGTGAGCGACTGACTGACTGGCTCAGCCGGGTAGCCTAGTCCTAGTCTAATTAGACCAATTGCGTGCTCTAAGTAGGGCGCTCAATCAATTATGTGTTGGATTAAGAGCGCATAATAGGGAATTTTCAGGCGGTCTATGGAATTAGAGATCGGGTTGGCCTAAGAACCAATTATGCGCATGTACTGAGGCGCATAATCCGATTATACGCTCTAAAGAGGGCATACAATTGCATCTTAGGTGATTTCTAGAAGGGTACAAGGCCAGCCCAAAATGGAATAATTGCGCGCCGACAGTAGTGCAAGCAATCAGATTATGCGTGCCTGAAATGGCACATAATCAAGGTCTAGGCGGTCCCCAGGAAGTGAAATCCTGGTCCAAGAGGGACCAATTGCATACCAGACGTGGGGCGTGCAATAGAGTTGTGCGCTCTATATGGGGCGCATAATTCGGGACTTCCCTGGGTTTGAGCCGGGTCCGAGCCAATGAGCTATTGTTTCAGCCTGGGTCTCAACCATGTACTATTGATTCAGTGCATGGTCCCTGTAGACACCCAAATTTGGCCCAAGGCCCGATCGAGACATACTTCGAGAGATGCACACCCCCATGTTATTCAGTGAAAAATACCATTTTTCACCTCCTAACCTAACTTTTGATGAACCTTTGAGTTGACTAATAAAGTGTTTTGAGTGTGTTTTATAGACAAGCAATAAATTACAATCTAAGTGTAGACATCCACCTAAAAGGGCCAAAGAACAAACCTGCTGCCTCAACATGTGCTTATGCAACCAAAAAAGACAGCCATCAAGCAGTCCACATAGCCCGAGAGCTCCATGGCAATGATATGTGTCCACATGGGCACACAAGGGAGCAAGACCAGCTGCATCTGATGAGGATTAAACTCCTCAAGAGGTTCTGAGTGTTGAACAGATGAAGAATAGCACCCTAGAGTAGTGTGCCAGCTATGGAAGCAAGAATAAGGCGAGCTCGAGAGGTTAACTCAAGCTATCGAGAGGTTCTAAGAGGAAGGAATGAAGCTGTCGAGAGGTTGGGTGCTTGTATATGAAGCTTTCGAGAGCTTCCCAATACCTGTTGAGCAGTTGGAATTGAAGGAAAGGACCTGTCGAGATGTTTTGGAAGTACATGCTTACTTGTCAAGAGGTTGGAGGTGCATCAGCAGAGAACCTATCGAATAGTTACCTAGAGATGCAACGGAGCTCGTGAGGTTCCAGCAACCTATCGAGAGGATGCGTAGAAACTGTATAGCAAGTCGACAGTTGTTTCATAACATGTCGAGAGGATTGAGGGAGCTTGGGCAGAGGTTAAGATTCTTCTGTCAATCCTGTCGACTAGTTCAAATGAACCTGTCGAGCACTTAAATGGAACTGTATAACTACTCGACAGGATGCTTTATAACCAGTCGAGAGGATAAATGTAGTTAGGACAACAGGTAGATTTGTGCTTTCAATCCTATCGATGAGCTAAAGCCAACCTGTCGAGAAGTCAGTCAACATGTCAAGCTCCACTTGCAACTTGTTGATGTGAACCCAGAGAGGATTAAGAACCTGTCGAGAGGTTTCCTGAATCTCTCGACACTAGAATTGGGAACCTCTCAATTCCAGCTGCTGATTTTTGCCACCTTCAGTGCTTTGTGCACACATTTCAAGGCACGTCAGCAACCCTTGGTGGTATTTTTGGTACACAAATGGGAACTCTAACTTCATCACATGTACTTGCCAATTTCAGACCAATGAGGGAAGAGCTTCTAGAAAAGAAATCAGCCACATCAGCAGCTAAAAATAATTAAATTATTCTCTTGAGCTCTGATTGGATGAAACAGATCTAAGGGAAGAGTATAAATAGAAGAGGAATTACACTAAAAATTCATTCAGAAATTGAGAGAACCAGAGACAATTCGAAATTCCATTTCTCTCTAAAAATTCCCTCTCTTCCTTCTTCTCCCATTCTCTCCTTAGCCAATCATGGTTGGCTAAACCTCTTCAGTAGCTAGGGTGAGGTTGAGAGCTATAAATTGAGAGTTTTAGAGGCTTTGTTAGGGATTATGTGTTGCACAGATTACAGATTTGAGAACAATAGGATTGTAAGTTGTATTATTATAGCATAATTATGGTTTTTAAAATTGATTCTAATCTAAATTTCACTTTTTCGTATTTGATTTCCCTGGATTAGATATCCCTATGGATGCTTGAGCTTGTAGCCTGACACCCACAGCATATGTAATAGCTTACCTGTTCCAATCAAGATCCTTGAACTGGGATAATCTCTAAGATGATCTGTGACCATTCAAGTGGATAGATCATAGCCTTAGGATTGCTTCAACTCTTCGGTTGAGATTAGATTCTTATACCTTGCATCTAAGCTTGTAGCCAGATGAAGGATTGTAGCAAATCTGTCCTATGTATTGCCTTTGATCCAATTGATTTTCTGTAAAGACCAAAATCCCTAGTTGCTCCTCTCCACCTTTCGATTTTAATCTTGTTCTTCATTCCATTGAATCTGAGTTTAATCAGTTTTGGATCATTTTGCATTTGATTTTTGTAGATCTTAGTAGAGTGACAAATCGTAGAAACCTCTCCTCTTTCCTATTTTGATTTAGTTTAAATTAGGATAGAGTGTTAGATCTATCATAGATCTGAAGATTTACCTCATTTCCAAGCATATTTCCCTGTGGACCTATCCTGACTTACCTATTCAAACTTGCTGCAACAGCCCTGGTTCTTACCAAACTGCTTGCTTACCTTGATCCCATATATCTATACTTCTCCCTTTTAATTTGATGTTTAACCACTTAATAATTGTAAGGTAAGTAAGTCAACAAGTTTTTGGCGCTGCTGCCGCGGATTTGTATTTTTTAAAAGTGGTAGATCTAAGTTCTCATTTTAGATTTAGATTTGTAATTGCCTATTTTGTGTTTGACTAATTGTTGTTGTAGAGTTTTATAGTTTAATTTTGTGATTGCAGATCTGGATTTGTTGTTTGAAAAAGAGCTTTGTGCTAATTGGAGGAGCAAGTTGTGTTAAAGTTTGAATTTCCTAACTCCTTTACATTTTTAGATCTATAAATTTTTAGATCTGTAGCATTAGTTGTGCATTTTTGAATTTATTTGCTGAAATTTGTGCTATGTTTTCTGTGTTGTACTTGTGTTTCTGCTGTGTGTATGCTTGGTAGGAGATCTCTTAATCCTGAGATTGCTCCTTTAGATCTTGAAGTTGAGAAACTTCTTAGACCTAAGCGACCCATACACACACACACCTGTGGTTGATTGTGATAGTTCTGCAATGGGTGAGCAACCTAGGACATTGAAAGAATTCAATGTACCAGGGGTGTACAATTCTCCCTTCTGCATTCAATTCCTTGTTGTCCAAGGGAACTATGAGATTAAATCTTTAATCATACAGATGTTACCTTTATGCCATAGCTTGAGCAAAGAAGATCCATACAAGCACATTGATGAATTTCTAAGACAATGCACTACTTTCAATATTGTAGGTTTGGGGGAGGAAGCAATTAGGTTAAGAGTCTTTCCTTTTCCATTAAAGGATGAAGCCATAACTTGGTTGTCAATGCTCCCAATCAATATTATTCAGTCTTGGAATGACCTTCAATGTCAATTTTTGGCCAAGTTTTTCCCCATATCCAAAACAAGTTAGTTGAGGAAGAGAATAATCACTTTTACTCAAGCCTCAACTGAAGGCTTTAACCAAGCATGAGAGATGTTTAAGGAGCTCTTAAAGTAATGTCCCCATCACCAAATTCTTGAATGGCAACTTGTTCAAAGTTTCTATCAAGGAATTGATCCCATGAGCAGGGATATGGTTGATCCCTCATGTGGTGGTACATATGTCCACAAGACAGCTGATGAGGCTTGGGAGTTGTTTGATATCATTAGTGAAAACTCCATGCAAAGGGAGACCTTGTCAAGGGACTTTTGAGACCCCTGTTAGATTGGTGAGAGAGACCACTATAAAAGGATAAATGTATGAGGTGAGTGGATACAGTGATTTGGAAAGGAAAGTGGACAGGTTGACTCAAAAGTTTGAAAAGCTCATGGGAGCAATGCAGTCTCCAATGGCTGCCAAAGTGGAGGAGACATGTGTGATATGCCAGTTCCCCACTCACTCCCTTGAGGACTGCCCCTCTGCTGCCCAATTTCTAGACCTTGTGATGAAACATGTGAATGCTTCTTAGTCCTTTGGACAACAACTTACTTCTGGTCATCATTGGAGAAATCACCCCAACTTGAGGTGGAGATAAGATACCTTTCAAAACCAGCATCAACAGCAGCCACAACAACAATCCATGCCTTATAGGAATGCCTAGCCATCCCAGGAGAATTATTTCCCAAGGTCCCAATACCAGCAGCCTATGGCCCAGCCAATGGCACAACCTATGTATCAAAGTGTACCAGCCCCAGCACCCTCTAGACCCCTCACATTTAAAGAGCAAGTTCTGGCTTCATTGCAGAATTTGGGCTCTTTCTTTCTCACAAGCTGTTAACTCCCATAACCAAAGTGTAAAGAAGATAGAGGACCACCTTGGTCAGCTATCTAATACTTTGACTAAGAGAGACGAGGGAAGATTGCCTAGTAAGCCCATGAACAATCTTAGAGGGCAATACATGGTGGGTGAGACTTCTTCACATGAAGAAGCTAAATCTATCACCACTTTGAGAAGTGGAAGGCTGGTTGATAACCAAGTTGGTATTGGACCTGATGAGGAAAGTGCAGCCCATAATGATATGCAGCAGGAGAAACATACAAGAAATAAGGGGGGTGTTGTTGTGCCCCAACATAAAATTGAAAACAAAAATAAAGAGAAATCGAATGAGCTTGCCAAGGCAACAAATGGGAGATCAGACCCCCATTTACCATTTCTCAATGCACTTCAAGCACCTTCTCCTTTTGACAAGAGGATTGCTAAAGTGGAGGAGATGATGGAAACATTCAAACAAGTAAAGATCAAGTTATCTTTACTTGATGGTATCAAGCAAGTTCTAGCCTATGCAAAGTTCTTGAAAGAATTGTGCACCCACAAAGACAATCTAGGATAAACTTATCTAAGAAGGTCTTTTGTGCTAAGAAAGTGAACCAAGTGTTGTCCATTGCAACCCCAACCAAGCTTCAAGACCCTGGAGTTCCCACAATCCCCTACATCATTGGGGATCACACCATTGAGAAGGCCTTATTAGATCTGGGAGCTAGTGTAAACCTACTTCCATATTCAGTTTATGAGAAGTTAGGCTTGGGAGAATTGAAGCCCACACATGTGGTGCTACAACTGGATGACATATCTGAAAGGAGGCCTGTGGGAATGATAGAGGATGTGTTAGTTAGGGTTGATAAGTTTTTCTACCCAGCAGATTTTCTGGTGCTTGACATAGAGCCAAGCAAGTGCACCACCTCTATTCCTGTGATTTTGGACAGGCCTTTCTTAGCTACTGTCAATGCTTGTATTCAGTGTAGATCAGGGGTAATGGAGGTGTCTTTTGGCAACATGAAAGTGAAATTGAATATGTATGATGCAACAAGTCAGCCTCACTTGGATAGTGAGGATTGCTTTTTAATTGATATATTGGATGAGCTTGTGGAAGAGACTTTGCCCAAGCTGTTACATTGTGATGATTTTTGTGATGTTTTTGAGAATGTGTGGAGTGAGATTCTAGAAGAGAAGGCCCCCACACCCATGGTTCAAGAGGTGAAAGCCTTAATTTGGGAAGTGGGACCAACAACAAGGTATCCTCCTTGAAAACCTGCTATGTTGCCTCTTCCACCACCATCAAAGGCACCTTTGTTGCCTTCTCTCATATGTCTACTTGATGTGGAGTTGGAACAGCTATGTAAGACCTTGAAATATGCTTTTTTGAGGGTAAACCAAAAGTTGTCAGTGATCATTTCTTTCTCTCTCACTAATGAGCAAGAGGAAGAGTTGTTGTGTGTCTTAAAGAAGCATAAGAGAGCAATAGGCTGGACCATTGCTGACCTTGGGGGCATCAGCCCTACTGTGTGCATGTATAAAATCTACTTGGAAGAGGGTTCCAAACCTTCTAGAGAAATATAGAGAAAATTGAACCCACACATGCAAGAAGTGGTGAAGAAAGAAGTGGTCAAATTATTAGATGCTGGAGTCATCTACCCCATTTCAGATTCTGAATGGGTGGCACCTACCCAGGTGGTACCTAAGAAATCTGGACTCACTGTGGTGAAAACTGATTCTAGTGAGCTAGTTCCAGCTAGAGAAACCATAGGTTGGAGAGTGTGCATAGACTATCGGAAGCTCAATTTGAAAACCAGAAAAGACCACTTCCCTTTGCCCTTCATTGGCCAGATTTTGGATAAGTTAGCAGGCAAGGCTTTCTATTATTTTCTTGATAGATATTCGGGGTATAACCAAATCCTTGTTTAAACACAAAATCAAGAAAAGACAACTTTCACATGCCCATTTGGCACCTTTGCTTATAGAAGAATGCCATTTGGATTGTGCAATGCCCCTGCAACTTTTCAAAGGTGCATGTATGCTATATTTTCTGACATGATTGATCAGTTTTTAGAGATATTCATGGATGATTTCTTTATCTTTGGGGACAATTTTAGCCAATGCGTACACCATCTCAACCTTGTGTTGCAGAGATGTGAGGAAACCAACTTGGTTTTGAGTTGGGAAAAGAGCCATTTCATGGTCAATCAAGGATTTGCCCTTGGCCATGTGGTCTTCCACAGAGGCATTGAGGTAGACAAGGCTAAAATTGATTTGATTGCACGTTTACCCCCTCCAAAAACTGTGAAACAAGTTAGATCTTTCATTGGGCATGCTGGGTTCTATAGAAGATTCATCAAGGATTTTAGCAAGATCTCAAAACCTCTTTGTCACCTGTTGTGCCAAGAGGTTCACTTTGAATTTAATGATGAATGTCTTATTGCCTTTGAGCTTTTGAAAGGCTGTTTAACCTCTGCACCTATCCTTCAAGCACTTGATTTTTCTTTTCCATTCGAGCTGATGTGTGATGCATCAGATTTTGCTATTGGTGCAATCTTAGGATAAAGGAAGGATAAGGCCCCTTGTGTGATTGCTTATGCAAGCAAAACCATGATTGATGCTCAGTTAAATTACACCACAATTGAGAAGGAATTGTTGGCAATTATCTATGCTTTAGAAAAATTCAGTTCTTATGTGTTGGGATCTAGGATAGTGGTGTTCACAGACCACTCAGCCCTGAAGTACCTTTTATCAAAAAAGGATGCCAAGCCAAGACTAATCAGATGGATCCTCCTAATACAGGAGTTTGATCTTGAGATTAAGGACAAAAAAGGGCTTGAAAATGTGGTTGCAAACCACTTACCTAGGATCCTAGCTGAGGATTTTGATAGGCTGCCTATCAATGATTCTTTCGCTAACGAACAACTGTTTACTCTCAGCACCTCTACACCTTGGTTTACAAACATTGTGAACTACTTGGCAGTGGGTAAGATCCCCCCACATTGGAACAAAATAGATAAGGAGTTGCTCTTTTCACATATCAGACATTATATGTGGGAGGATCCATACCTGTTTAAGCATTGTACAGACCAAGTGGTGAGGAGATATGTCCCTGATGATGAATTCCACAACATACTATGTGTCACGAACAGGCTTGTGGAGGCCATTTCAGTGGGAACAAGATTGCTACTAAGGTGCTCCAAAGTGGATTTTATTGGCCCACTCTCTTCAAGGATGCATGGCAACATTATAAAGCTTGTTAAAGATGCCAAAAGATGAGAAGTATCTCCAAAAGAAACTCCATGCCTTCATAGCCTATACTTGTGATTGAACTCTTTGACATTCGGGGGATTGACTTCATGGGTCCTTTCCTTCCTTCCTATGGTTGCAATTATATTCTTGTGGTTGTGGACTATATGTCCAAATGGGTTGAAGCCATAGCCACAAGAACCAATGATCACAAGGTTGTCCTCAACTTCTTGAAGAACAACATTTTCTTCATGTTTGGCACCCCTAGAGCTATCATTAGTGATGGGGGGAGCCATTTCTGCAATAGACAATTTGAGAAATTGCTTAGAAAGAACTCTGTGACACATAGAGTTGCCACCCAATACCACCCACAAACTAGTGGACAAGCGAAAATTTCTAATCGAGAGATCAAACACATTTTGGAGAAAATTGTGAGAGTAGATAGGAAGGACTAGTTCCTGAAGTTACCTGATGATCTTTGGGCTTATAGGACTTCCTATAAGACCCCAATAGGGATGTCTCCTTTCAGGCTGGTGTATGGCAAAACATGCCATTTACCAATGGAGCTTGAGAACAAGGCTTATTGGGCTGCTAAAGCATTGAATATTGATCTAACTTTTGCTGGCATGCACAGGAAACTCCAGCTGTCAGGGCTGGAAGAATTGAGATTGGAAGCTTACTTCAATGCCAAGATCTACAAGGAGAAAACCAAGGCTTTCTATGACAAGAATTTGCTGAGAAAGGAGTTCACAACTGGTAGCATGGTATGATTGTTCTATTCTAAATTAAAAATTTTTCCAAGTAAGTTGAGATCTAGATGGGAGGGACCTTACATGGTCGAGCATGTATCCCAATAAGGAGCTGTTGAAATCAAAGATTCAAAAGATGGTAGGACAATGAAAGTGAATGGTCAAAGGCTCAAACTTTTTGTTAAAAATGTTGTGCAGCTTGTGGTGACCATCCACCTTTAAGAACCTCCAAAATGTGTCTGATTCTCAACAATGTATACTATGTATCATAACTGTGATTTTGTGTCTGTTGCTGTTTTAAAATTTGTTTGGCAGTGTACATATATGTGGTAGATTTTGCTTAATGTTTATATTTACAAATCATGAGTCAGTAGTCAGTAGGTTGAAGCATGTGTCATCAACTCCAAAGCAGGAGAAATGAATGGGAGCTGAATAGATTTGATAAATTTGTGTGATAGATGGACTAGGAACTAATTAGAAATCTGTTTGAATTGAAAGACAACCTGTTGAGAGGTATAGAGTACATTTCGACAGGTTCTGAAGGCTCCTAGTTTGCATCTCGATAAGTTCTGAAGGTGCACAAGTGATTTTCGACAGGATCAGTGAACTTGTCGAGATGTTGAGAGAGAAACCTGACAGGTTCTGAAGGTGTAGGCTGTGTCCTCGACAGGATCTAATACCTGTCGAGAGGTTGAATTTTGAGAATTTTAAACTTGTTGAGAGGATGCCAATACCTCTCTACATGGAAAATTTGAAGCCCTTATACCTCTCGAGAGGTTCAGCCGACCTCTCGACACCTTCAGCCTGAGAAGTCCACAAGCCCCTAAGGTTTTTAACTCTTCGACAGGTTGAACCAACGTGTCAAAACCCTTTCTCCAATCCTGTCAAAACACGGCTTTCATTATTTTAAACCTATTGACAGCTCAGTCTAGCCATTCAATAGCTTCTGTGTGTAAGTTTGTTCCCTCTTTGCCGATTTCCAGTTTCCTTCTTCTTCCTCCACCTCACTGGTTTTTACTCCAAGCACCTTGCCATTTTTCCAAGTACCCTAAATTCACAAAGGCTACATTTCGCACTTGGTCTGAGTTGGTTTGGTGCCATTTACAGCAAGCTCTGAGAAACCCTAGGTTTCTGTGGGTAAGTTCTCTTTTAGTTCCACCCTGTGATTTTCTAGCATTTTAATTCCAAGTTTTAGTGTGTGGTTACTTTCATTGAGTAAAGAGGTCTGTCGTGGTTGTTAAGAGCTAATTTTGAGTGAATTACTTTTCCAATGGCTGATCAAGAGGATACCTTAGCTAACCTATTCAAAGCTCCTTCCAAATCCACCACCAAAACCACTAAGAAATCTAGTAGGCTAGCCACACAACCCAAGGAAACCCCACCTGCTAAGAGGAAGCTCATCATGGGTAAAGCTGAGAAACCTAAGAAAGGCAAGAAAGCTAAGAAGGCCAAAATTGCTGAGGATACTGTTGAGGAAATTATGGAGGATATCCCTGAGTCTGACCTTATGCCTGAACCTAACCTAGAGATTGAGCCTGAAGTTCCTGTGAACCTATCCACTCCCAATGAATTTGTGGATGTCTTAGGCCTGATTCCAGAGACAACTGTTGGCCTCTCCTATTTTTCTATGGAAGAGGAGTGTAAGGATACTTTGAATTATTTGGTGAAGGCAGACCTGACACCCATGTTGACCCCATTGAATGAAAAATCCTGCCCTAGACTGGTCAAGTTGTGGTATCAGAATATTAGGAAGAAGATGAAGCCAGGGTCAACTGAGCCTACACTTGTAGTGTTGATTAATAATTGGGAGTTGGTGGTAGATTACAGTGACATTGGATTAGCATTGGCGGTCCTAACAGTTTTTTATACAATTTATGGTTTAGAAGCACTTGAGAAGGTGCCATTTAAAGCAATGGCCAGGCATCTAACTCAAGGCAGTGTGGGGTCTGGTGAGTCACTGATGAGAAGAGATCTACACCCCAACATGTTGGTCATTGATTCAATTTTGAGGAAAAATATATATGTCAGTGGTCATCAACAAGAGAGGAGAATCCCCATAGTGGATGCCTAGTATTTTTTCTCCAAGGACCAGTTTTTGAATGCTTCTCAATTGATCTTTGCGGCAATGGTAGATGTGAATGACAAGATAAAAAAAGCATAGGCCTTGCCAGGGTTGCCCTACAGCAGGCTCATCACTACTTTGTTAAGAAGGGGGAAATTTGTGTTTCAAAAGGATGAGCTAGTGGTGAAAGTGACTCCAAAAGTATTTGGGAAGAGAGCCTGGTCTGCCAGTAGGACCCTAATTGGGAAGAGCAAGAACAAATCAATTGAGGATCCTGTAGTGGCAGCACCTCAGGTTGCAACATCAGTAGCTACCTTTGTCATACCAGAACCCCTTCAGCCAGCTCAACAACAGCAGCTGAGACATCTACTTCAGTTAGATCTGAGCCTCCACCCACCTCTGTTGGTCCTAGCTCAAAGCCTCCCTTTGTTCCCTGTGCACCCTTACTCATCCCTTCAACTTCTGTGCCCTTGCTTGTTGTCAGCTCTGATATGTCCAACATTTCCATTCCACCATCCTCCCTACCATCCATCTTAGCCCCCATTCCCTCCATTTTAGTTTCCATTCCTCCCAGTTCCTTAGCCATCCTTTCCACCATCACCACATCATACCATTGTCAGCTCCTCATACCGCATACCCTATCCCTACCTTACCTGCACTCCCATCACATCCACCTACCTAAGAAAATCAAAACCTACCCCTCCAGCTAGCCCATCCATCCTAGCTGATGAACCCTTGAGCCCTACACCACCTTCAACCAACCATTTCTTCTCCACCATCCATACCCTTTAACATTGATCCCACCTTCTCCATCTCACCTCCATACATCTAGGACCAAGACCAATTTACCACTGAGGGGTATTCATCCCGATAAAGTCCATTGTGGACAATATTGGGCATGAATACTCCCCATTACCTGATTCTCCACAACCCACCTCTCCACAGCCTACCCACTCACAGCCTACACCCACCCCACCTTTTCAGCATGCCCCCACATCTCCCTTCCAACCCATTATCCCCATTCCACCCCCTACCGAAGCCCAAATCTTACCTGAGGCCTCCACCCAAATCCTCTCCCTTCTCACCACCATCCTTACCCAGCTCCAAACCAACACAGCTAACCAAGTTGCCATGGCCACTTGCCTACAAGCCATCCATTCAATCATAAGCCCTATTACCCCTACCTCCCAACCTCTTCCAGTTCCTACTCCTACACCTACTCCTTTACCCACTCCACCTCCTTCTCCTTTAGCAGTGGTTTCCATTGCTGGGGTGGAAGCACCACTCCCTACCACCATTATAACCCCTTCCACCAAAGACTCCTCCACTCAAACTGACTTTGAGGAGGTAGCTCTACCTTCTATACCTTTTACCCATCCTTCCACCTCACTTGAGCCTGTTGTAGAGCTAGAGGAGCTAACATCGCCATCCCACTTCCCCTTCTCTTCCATCCTCTTCATCCACTCCCTACCAATTGTTTGTTGACCCTAATGAAAGAGCCATTGTACCTAAATACCTCCTCCCTACACCCCTATTTTCCACTCTTTATAGAGCCATGGGTGAAAATCCCTACATCTAGAGCGATGTCCAACAAGGGGTGGCTATGATGAAGACTTGGGTGAAGCAGCCCTTGGTAGAAGATATTGACAGGCTAAAAATTGAGCATAGATGGGAGAAGCTTCATTGGGAGGGACTGTGCAAGCAAGCCCTCAAACTTTATGATCCAGAGAGGCAGAAATCTGAGATGCTAGCGAAGCTAGCCAACACACTGCAGGCCACCCTACTAGGAGGGATGCCACCCTAAACATCTGGGGTGTCCATACATGAGCCCACTAGGCCCTAGGCTAGAGCCAAGCCTAGAAAGTCAGCTACAAAAAGGACTAAGGAGGGTGCTGACAGTGCTGAGAGGCTGAAAAGGAGTATGCAGGCCAAGGAGGATTATGACAAGCTGATAGTACAACAAGGATGCGCACCAATGTCTTTATCAAGCAGTAGCTCTGATTCAGATTCTGATTAGGAGTAGATTGTGTTTAGGATTTGCTTATAGTCATTAGCTTGTAGTTAGGATTTATTTGTAAATTGTATGTTTTTGTTTGTGATGTATATATTGTTGTTTGATTGTACTGCTTCTTTTGATACTTTGTAATTACTTTTGTGCAATAATATCTTTGTTTTGTCATGATCCTTGTGTCTCTTGCTTTTCTTTGTATTTTGCTTTGTTCTTTATGTTTCGTTGCTATTGTCCTTATATTTCCCTGCTATGTCTTGTTGATATACTTCCAAAGCAGTGAGGACACTGCTCCTCATAGGTTAGGGGATATGGCAGGGTGTGCCAATGGGATAGTTAATGTTAATGCAGCTATGTTAAATAAAATTTTTGAAAGCAAAGTGATTTCCCACCTAATTTTTAAAAAAGAGGAAATTTAAAACTTTTTAAAACTGAATATTGTTGTAGCTCTAACATTGTCATGAAACAAATGTCAGGAATTTTCAAAAAAAAAATTGATGCTTAGTGAACTTAAAAAGAGAGAAATTTGATGAAAGACCATACCCAGTGAGATTTGGGCCTAAATAAAATTTCTTTGAGGAGTGTTTTGGAAAAAATTTCTGCTCTAAGGACTGATTGAATCCACCTTTGCTCACTAGAAGTTAGGCAAATCCAAGTTGAAATAGTTTGACAACATTCATGACATTGAGGACATGAAGTAAGACCATCCTTTGGACAGTTTGAGCTTAAAATTTCCCACCTTTGAACTGCCCTTGATACACATCATGTGATCCTTAAAAATCCAAGTTTTTCTTTGATAAAAACCAGAAAAATTAAACCCAAAACATTAGTGACCTGATGCAGCCTGACCCTCACTTTGAGATTTCAGAAAGTAAAGGTGAAGGAATTGAAGAAGGTAGAGCTGGTTGGAGAGTTTGTTGAAAGAGAAGAAAACACATTAAATGGCAGTTGTGTCTCAGATGTATAGTTGTGGCACTCCATCCCATAAAAAAATAAGGGAAAAAATAGAAAAGCAAACTAAAAATAAGAGAGAAGTCACTTCATTGGATATATTGAAATGAGGATTGGAAATTGATCACTTCAAATCTGAAAATTCAAAGAAGATGAAGATTGTGCTGAAATGAAGAAGGTGTACATGTCACCTCCTTACCGTACTAATTTCTCAATTTTGAAGCATTCCCTTCGCTTTATTCTTCATAAACCTCACCCATAAGCCACATTACAACCCAATAAAAAGACCTTACTGATATGAAATGGATTGAGTTGTCATGTGGAGATGAGGATTTACTTAATCTATGGTGAAAAGAGTTAGAGGATTTCAAAAATCAGAGTAATGCCTATGCTCATGCTTGCAGTCCAATTTGAGGATTACAACTGCTCTTGAGCTATGTGAAATGATGCACCCCTCATGATTATTTTGAGTGACAGCCCTGGTGAGACTTGGGTCTGACATTGAATTTGTTGGGGGCATTATCAAAATAGAATTCTCAATTTGATGGAAAGTTCTATATTAATTTTCATACAAAATGCCTTGACATGAGCTAATTGATTGTGAAGGAATTACAGCAGAATTTTAGTTTCAAACTGCTGTTTCTCTGCTGAGAATCCTCTAAAAAATTGAATTAACAAGGTGTGGTATGAATTTTATTTTGGTTGAATTCTATTTTAAAATGTTGCATTGATATTAACTGATTCATTGGAGAAGTTTGTAGGTAACTTCACTGAAAACCCTCAGGAGACTTCACTCCTCCACTAGGGATCACCTAGTGGTTTAAAAGGCTTGATGCATATGCTAAATGCATCTGTGCTCTCTACAAAAGTGGCATTTTCTATTTTTAGTCATTGTTTTTAATTTCTCCTTTGCCCAGGGACTAGCAAAGCTTAGGTTTGGGGGTGTGTTGCTCAGTGAAAAATACCCTTTTTCACCTCCTACCCTGACTTTTGATGGACCTTTGAGTTGACTAATAAAGTGTTTTGAGTGAGTTTTATAGACAAGCAATAAATATCAGTCTTAGTGTAGACATCCACCTAAAAGGGCTAAATAATAGACCTGCTGCCTCAACATGTGCTTATGCAGCCTAAAAAGCCAGCCATCAAGCAATCCACATAGCCCCAAAGCTCCATGGCAATGATATGTGTCCACATGGGCACATAAGGGAGCAAGACCAGCTGCATCCGATGAGGATTGAACTCCTCAAGAGGTGCTGAGTGTTGAACAGATGAAGAACAGCACCCCAGAGCAGTGTGCTAGCTATGGAAGGAAGAATAAGAAGAGCTCGAGAGATTAACTCAAACCGTCGAGAGGTTCTATGAGGAAGGAATGAAGCTTGCAAGAGGTTGGGTGTTTGTATATGAAGCTGTCGAGAGCTTCCCAGTACTTGTCGAGCAGTGGGGACTAAAGGAAAGGACCTATCGAGAAGTTCTGGAAGTACATGCTTACTTGTCGAGAGGTTGGATGTGCATCAAAAGAGAACCTATCAAAGTCTTACCTGCAGATGCAGGGGAGCTCGTGAGGTTTCAGCAACCTGTCGAGAGGATGCCTGAAAACTATATAGCAAGTTGAAAGGTTGTTTTATAACATGTCGAGAGGATTGAGGGAGCTCGGGCAGAAGTTAAGATTCTTCTGTCAATCCTGTCGACTAGTTCAAATAAACCTGTCGAGAAGTAATAGAGAACCTATCAAGCACTTAAATGGAACTGTATAACTACTCGACATGATGTTTTATAACCTATCGAGAGGACAAATGCAGTTAGGACAGCAAGTCGATTTGTGCTTTCAATCCTGTCGATGAGCTAAGGCCAACCTATTGAGAAGTAGTCAACATGTCAAGCTCCACTTGTAACTTGTCGATGTGAACACAGAGAGGATTCAAAACCTGTCGAGAGGTTCCCTGAGCCTCTTGGCACTTGTTGATTTGTGTAGCAGGTGTTTATTTAAAGTAATATGAGATGGTAAAAATCTGAATACAAAGGTGGAGTGAAATGGCTATGAAAACAACAACCTTAAGTACACAGCCTGTAGGATACAAGGCTATTGTAGAATGTTTTAAGTAAGAGTTTGTCCCATAGAGATAATGATTTAGAACCCAAAATGGGCTATAATAGTAGGCCTCCAGATCTGGCTATAGATCTAACAATCCTAAAGAAAGGGAGTTTCATTCTTATTCCAATGTGAAGGGATCCTTCCCACAACAAGGTAGTTAACTATATTGGCAAACCAGGGCATACTTATCTGTACAGTAAAAAGCTGCTCATCTGGGAAAGAGTCATTGATGGGTAAACTTTCTATTTCAGCCTCTGGGATCCTGGATAGATGGTCAGCAACCACATTCTCAACTCCCTTCTTATCTTTAATCTCCAAGTTGAATTCCTGCAAAAGAAGAATCCATCTAATTAGTCTTGCTTTTGCTTCCTTCTTGGTCAAGAGGTATTTCAAGGCTGAGTGGTCAGTAAACATAGTGATTTTTTATCCCAGCACATAAGACCTGAATTTTTCCAATGCAAATACAATGGCTAACAGCTCCTTCTCAGTCGTGGTGTAATTCAATGGAGCATCAACCATTGATTTACTAGCATACGCTACCACACATGGTGCCTTGTCTCTTCTTTGGCCCAAAACTGCACCAATGGCGAAGTTTGATGCATCACACATCAGCTCAAATGGCAGAGAAAAATCAGGGGCTTGCAAGATAGGTGTTGTAGTCAAACAAGTCTTTAACAGTTCAAAAGCAGCAAGGCATACATCATTGAACTCAAAGGGAACCTCTTGGCACAATAGGTGGCAAAGAGGCTTGGAAATTTTGCTAAAGTCCTTGATGAACCTCCTATAGAACCCAGCATGGCCCAAGAATGACCTAACTTGTTTGACAGTTTTGGGAGGGGGAAAATGTACAATTAAGTCAATATTAGCCTGATCAACCTCTATTCCTTTATGGGAGACAACATGTCCTAGGACAGTGCCTTGAGTCACCATGAAGTGACTCTTTTCCCAACTCAGAACTAGGTTGGTCTCCTCACACCTTTACAGCATGGAGCTGAGATGGTGTAGGCATTGGCTAAAGTCATCTCCATAAATGGAGAAATTATCCATGAAGATCTCTAAAAACTTATCAATCATGTCAGAGAAGAAGACATACATACATCTTTGGAAAGTGGCAGGTGCATTACCCAACCCAAATGGCATCCTTCTGTATACAAAGGTTTCAAATGGGCAAGTGAATGTGGTTTTTTATTGGTCTTGGGGGTAAACAGGGATCTGATTGTACCCTGAATATCCATCAAGAAAATAGTAATAGGCCTTGCCTACAAACTTGTCCAAGATCTGATCTATGAAGGGCAATGTGAAGTGATCCTTGCTAGTTTTCTCATTGAGCTTTCGATAATCTATGCATACCCTCCAACCAGTGGTTTGTCTGGTTGGAATCAGCTCACCTGAGTCTACTTCCATTACTGTGATCCCAGATTTCTTGGGTACTACCTGGGTAGGTGCCACCCATTGAGAATCCGAGATAGGGTAAATTATCCTAGCATCAAGGAGTTTGGCTACCTCCTTCATCACCACTTCCTGCATGTGTGGGTTAAGTTTCCTTTGCATCTCTCTAGAAGGTTTAGAGCCTTCCTCAAGATGGATTTTATGCATACAAACAACAGTATTGATCCCCCCTAAGTCTGCAATGGTCCATCCTATTGCCCTCTTATGCCTTTTTAGCACACAAAGTAGTTTTTTTTCCTGCTCAAGGGTGAAGGAAGAAGAAATTATCACTGGCAATTTGTTATTGTCTCCTAAAAAGGTATATTTCAAAGATTTTGGGAGCCGTTTTAACTCCACATCTGGTGGACTGATGAGGGAAGGCAATAGGGGTGCCTTAGAGGGTGGTGGAAGAGGTAACAAAGCAGGCCTCCATGGGTGATGCTTTGCTGGCTCTGCTTCAGACAATACAATTTTCACATATTCAATCTCAGAGGTGGAGGCCTTCTCTTCCTCTGTTTCCTTCCATACTTCGTCAAAAACATCAGACCACTCATTACCATGCAGCAGCATATCCAATTTTTCTTGCACAACCTCATCTATCACATCGATGGAAAAACACTCCTCATCGAGATGGGGTTGATTGGCTGAGTTGTACATATTTAATTTGACCTTCATGTTCCCAAAGGATACTTCCATGACTCCTGACCTGCATTGTATACAAGCATTAGTTGTGGCCAGAAAGGGCCTTCCTAATATTACAGGTATGGAAGTAACACACATGCTTGGTTCACCAAAAAATCAGCAGGGTAAACGAATTGTCAACCCCAACCAAAACATCTTCAGTGATCCCCACAAGCTTCCTTTCAGATCTATCAGCTAGTTGTAAGACCACATGTGTGGGCTTCAACTCCCCTAATCCCAGCTTCTCAAATATTGAATATGGAAGCAAGTTCACACTAGCTCCCAGATCTAACAAAGCCTTTTCAATGGTATGATCCCCAATGATGCAGGGGATAGTGGGGACTCCAGGGTCTTGGAGTTTGGTTGGGGTGGCTATAGTCAATATCTGTTTTACCTTTTCTGCTAAAAAGACCTTCTTGGATAAATGTATTCTAGACTGTGTTTTATGGGTGCACAGGTCTTTCAAGAACTTGGCATAGGCTAGAATTTACTTGATTGCATCAAGTAAAGGCAAGTTGATCTTCACTTTCTTAAAAGTTTCCATCATTTCCTCTATTTTACCTTACCCTTTGTTGAAAGGGGAAGGTGCTTGCAATGCCTTGGGAAATGGCAAATGTGGGACTACTCCCTCATTTGTAGCCTTAGCCAACTGGTCATCTTTCTTTTAAAATTTTTTATTTTCTTGAGAGTCCTCATTCTCCTTCTTATTCAAAGTGAGTTGTTCTGGATTGTCCACAATTGGTGGCTCCTATTGTGTCCTTTCGAAAACCACTTCTTTTTCTTTTCCCAAATCTCTTACAGGCACATAGCCCACTTGATTATCTACTAGTCGTCCACTCCTCAATGTAGTAACAGATTTAGCTTCCTGCTGAGTGGAGGAAACTTCACCTACTACAAACTGTCTCCTTGGGATATCCAGTGGTTGGCTAGGCAGCCTCCCTTCCTCTCTCTTAGTCAAAGCATTAGATAACTGACCAAGATGGTCTTCTATCTTTTTGATGCTTTAGCTGTGAGAGTGCACAATTTGAGATAAGGGACCAAAATTCTATAATGAGGCAAGAACTTGTTCCTCGAAAGAAAGTGATCTCCCAGCTGGAGCGGGTGCAGGTTGCTGCACAGGCTGGGCCATAGGCTGGGTCATGGGTTGCTGGTAATGATGATTTAGAACATAACTTTGGTGGTAGGGTTTAGCATTTTTGTAGGGCATGGGCTGTTGTTGCTGCTGCTGTTGGTTTGGGTATGCATCTTGTCTCCACCTCAAGTTGGGGTGGTTCCTCCATTGGTACACAGCAGCAGGCTGTTGCCCATAGGATTGAGTGGCAGCCACATGCTCTGTAACAAAATCTGGAAACTGGACAGCTTATGGGCATTCTTCAATGGGGTGGATAGGAGACTGGCATATAGCACATGCCTCCTCCACCCTAGCAGCCATGGGTGACTGCATTTCTCCCATGAGCTTATCAAATTTTAGTGTCAGGTTGTCCACTTTCCTCTCCAAATCACTTTGCACATTTACCTCAAGCATCTTCCCTTTGGTGGTATTCTCTTTCACCAATCTAGGAGGATCTAAGTCCCTAGACAAGGTCTCCCTCTGCATGGAGTTCTCACTAATAATATCAAACAACTCCCAGGCCTCCTCAACAGTTTTATGGAGGTAGGTGCCACCACAAGAAGCATCTACCATGTCTCTGCTTTTCGAATCAATCCCTTGATAAAAACTTTGAACCGATTGCCATTCAGGGATTTGATGGTGGGGGCATTTCTTTAGGAGTTCCTTGAATCTCTCCCAAGCTTGGTGAAAATCCTCAGTTGAATCTTGGGCAAATGAGATGATGCTCTTCCTCAACTAGCTTGTTTTAGACATGGGGAAGAATTTGGCCAAAAATTGACATTAAAGGTCACTCCAGGACTGAATGTTGTTGGGTGGAAGCATTGACAACCAGGTTCTGGCTCTATCCTTCAATGAAAAAGGAAAGAGTCTCATCCTGGTTGCCTCCTCCCCCAAACCTGTGATGTTGAAAGTGGTGCACAGTCCTAAGAATTCATCAATGTGCTTATAGGGATCCTCTTTGGTCAGGCCATGAAATGAGGGTAGCATCTGGATTATGGAAGACTTTATTTAATAATTTCCTTGAGCAGCTGGGAACTGAATGCAGAAGGAGGAATTGTAAACCCCTGGTGCATTAAATTCCTTAAGAGTTCTAGGCTACTGTTGCTAACCCATTTCGGGAAATTCAGCTGCAACAGATGTGAGTGGAGTTTGTCTAGATCTGAGAAGCCTTTCAACCTCTGGATTTAAAGGGACAATCTGAGGTTGGAGAGTTCTTCTCCCAAACATACATCACTCAAGATCTAATGTAGAGCAAATTTTCAAACACAACAAGCAAGGCAACAAATGACTACTGGATCTAAAAATTAACAGATCTGACAAATAAAGGGGAGTAGAGGGATGCAAAATCAAGAGCATCCTCTAGTACAATGCTCCTCTTTCGCAGCAGCTTCAGATCTGATGAAATATAAACAGAGCTAAAAGAATAAGACTTATAAACACAGTTAGTGAAAAATCAAACAAACTATCATAGATCTATGATCTAAACTAAATCAAACTTAGATCTATCAATTTCAAAAACACCTCCCCTGCAGCGGCGCCAAAAACTTGTTGGGAAATTATAGTGTGCTGATTTATTGTGTAATGATAAAGACAAAATAAAATCAGAGTAAAACAGGGGATGGATTCAGCACAATAAAAATATCCTAGACCTGCAAGATATAGGGTCCTTTTGTAGCAAGTTTTTAAAAGAAAAGTAAGTAAGGGAATGTCCACAGGGAGGTGAGTTTAAAATATGGTAAATCTCCATATCTGTAAGAGATCTGGCACCCTAACTAGTGCTAAGTAAGCTAAAAGACAGGGGAGAGGTTAAAAAGGGTTGTCACTTTAGCTAAACTACACAAGAAATGCAAATTAACTAAGATCGAGTCCAGAGATCTAGATCTTGCAAATGAAAGGGTCTAAAAACAAAAAAATGGAGAAGAGCAGCTTGGAGATTGGTCTTCGCAATCAATTTGAAATTTGGTCATATTCTGAGGTTGAGCACACAAATCCCTCGGTGGCTCTGACACAGTGAGGTAGAAGGCTCCACTCTAAACCAAAGGATTTAACTGATCTTAAGGCTATGGTTTGTCCACTTCAATGGTCACAAACCATCCTATAGACTTCATCCGATCCAAAGGTTTATGGTAGAAGAATCCAATTGAAACTAGAGATTGGACTGCTCTTAAGGCTATGATCTGTCCACTTTAATGGTCACAGATCATCCTAGGGAATTCCTTCAAACTAAAGGTTTCAACCAGAGCATTAAAACCACTATAGATGCTGTAATTTCTAGGTCACAGACACAAGAAATTACAGGGATATCAGATCTAGGGAGATCAGATGGTATCCAAGAGGTCTACCAGTTAAGTGGGTGAGCTGATCAACAGACTCCTCTACACAAATCTGATCGAGTACCAAATGAAACCAAAGGAACTATAGATCTAATTAAATTAATAAAAACAATATTTATATTGCAATAAAACTCACTCTACAATGAAATGCTCTCAGATCTGTAGTCTGTGCAGCAATTAACATATAATAACACCTCAACCTCACCCAATTACAGATCTAACCTCTCTCCTCGCTACTCCTAAGGAATTAGCCAACCATCATTCAGCTAAAAGAGGGAAAATGGAGTTTCGCTGCAAGCTTTGATCTCTAGAATTTGATCCAAATCTCGATCTCCCCCAATTGCAATTGAGGATCTCAATATATAGCTTTCTCTCTTATTTTTCTCGCCAATCTTCTCTTCTAGAAGGTCCTCAGAGTTTGTTAGAGTTCAGTTAAAGCACGTGGGTTGGTTAGAATTTCCTAGGGCATCTTTTGGATCGTCGTGCCAGTCACCAACATGCCTCAGTTTACGTGTAACAAGTCACCAAGTTGTAGTGTGTGCATAGCTGATTTTCTGAGAAGTTCTTCACACAATTTTGATAGGTTCAGGAAGCTTCTGACAGGTTCAAATGGAGCTTTGTAGCCCCTTTCGATAGGTTGTCAGGTCTCTTTGATAGGCTCCGATAGGATGATTCTTCTCTTAAAGCTTTATCATTCTCAACCCTTTATCTGGAGCATTCGACAGGTTGAAGAAGCTTTTCGACAGGTTGGAGGACCATTTCGATAGGTTTAGCTCTGCATGCCATCATTCCGATAGGATTGCTCTCACTCCTATCGAAAGGCTCAAGCACCCTTCGGTAGGTTCTGTTCCAACGTCTCCATCTCGATAGGTTAAGGAAACCATTCGATAGGTAAAACACCTCAGGCAGGCTTTCGATAGGATGATTTCTTCCTTTCTTTTAGCTACTCGATAGGTTCTTGGATCCTATCGAACTCCTCAATCCACATGAATCCATCCATTCTCAGCCTTCATATCCTATCGAAACCTTTCCAACTGCACAAATTCCTCCATTTTTGGCTCTCAGCTCCTATCAAAGTCTTCAGATAGCCTCTCGATAGGATGTTTTCAGCCTATTTTCACTTCCTTTGCCTTGCCCTGCTGTTACCACATGCCCCAAGGGCCCAATGGTGTGCTATTGTTGGGTCTGTACTATGCTGAGAGATAAACTTCCTTGTGTGGCATTCTTGAGTGGTTTCCTACATTTTTCCTATCTTTTATTGCTATCTACAAAACAGACTCAACAGAGGTTTATTAATGTGCTCACAGGTCCTGCAAAAGTTAGGTTAAGGGGTGAAAACTGGCATTTTTCACTACTTAACACTTACCTTGATCCCATATATCTATACTTTGCCCTTTTAATTTGATGTTTAACGACTTAGTAATTGTAAGGTAAGTTAGTCAACACCTCGAGCTTTTGATAGCACCTCCCGTATCCTTAGGACCCTTCCCAAACCCTTAGAAACTGATCCAAACCCTCAAAAACTTACCCAAACCCTTAGGACCCTTCCCAAACACCCTTAGAAACTTGCCTAAGCCTATAGGAATCACCCCCAATGTTTAGAAACCTCTCCCTGGCAATCGTTAGAGTGAGATGTACCAGGGCTGGAAGGGACCTCTACTAAGACTAAATCTTATTCCATTGAAAATTAGAGGTTCTCAGCTTTCCAGCAAGCTAAGAATCTCCTCAATCCGAGTTATACGTCAAAAGTTACGGCGATCCGAGCTGTGCTTAGGAGTTGCATTTGGTTAGGGCATACATGGCGCATGTATTACATGCACCAAGCCATTTTTTTTTCCAAAAATGGCTTGGCGCATCAAATACACACACCAACAATAGGTGGGACCCACCTCAGGCTCTGAACTTCCAAACACTATAGCTATGCTTGGTGTGTGTAAGACATGCGCCAGGCTTAGCTATAGTAACCATGGTTGTTTGCTCAAAAATCACTTTTGGGGTTTGACTTGTTGACCATCTTAATGTTAAGGATGGGTTTCCTTAGGACTGTGGCACCCCTGATTACCCTATTTGCAACCCTTTAGTAATTTGAAACCTCACCCTATCATCTACCATTAAAGCCCATTGCCCACATTTCCAAGCTCTCAAAATCCTAGTAAACCTTAGATTAGGAGATTACCTAATTGCTAATCCCAATTAGCACTTAAGCACCCTCCTAACCTCCCTTTTTCCTATAAATAGAGAGGCACCCCTCCCTTTACAAAGGCTTGAAAAATTTTAAAAGAGAAAAAGATTAAGAGAGAAGCTTTTCCTCCCTTTCGGGCACCCATTCTATACCAATTTTAGAATTCAAAAGCCCCCTTTAGACTCCATCTTCCACCAAAAAAACCTTGAGTTAGGAGAGAACCACCCCCTAGCCTTCTTCCTCTACCCCTTAGTTATGAAGCCTTAGAGTTTAGAATCCATTCTCCAACCATTCAATCTATTGGAAGCTCGTCAAGTGCACCTACGCAAAGGTCCACACGCGTGCTACAAGGGCCCGAGAGCTCCGGCTCTCCCCTCTATTCCTATACCTTCTTAGCTTTGGCTCTACCCTTAAATTTGTGCCGTTACGCCGTCGAAATCCCGATAGTGGTGGAGGGGCACAAATAGGGTCAAGGTGCCTTAGGGCAATAGGAAGTGCTCTTTTCTTTTTTATAGTTTATTTTGGCCACAAGTAGAGACCGCTTTTAAGTGGGTTGGTTGAGTGCCTAACACCTTCCCGATCGATAACCGAAGCCCTTACCCAAGAGCCTTTGGCATAGACCGGTGAATCAGAGTCCCACTTTTTTCACTTCGGTGCTTATAAAATTGATTTAGGTTTTCCAGGACACCAAAAGCTCCGGGTGGCGACTCTATATTTTTTCATGAGTGTGCATCATCGTGAAGGGACCGTAAGAATCTCACGATTGCATAGATGGCGACTATGCTAGGGACTAGCTAGTAGAGCTTCCCTGTAAAACTTGACCTTTTTCTTTCTTTTTACCAACATTTGTTTGTTTTTCTCTTATTTTTCACTCACCCCTACGATTTCATCAATTTTCTCACCCCTACTTTTCTATCATTTTACGTGCCTTAGCCGATCTGCGAGCCTACTTACGCATTGTCTTTACAATTCCTCTATTTCCGGTCATTTACGTGCCTTAGCCGATTGACGGGCCTACCTGCCCATTGTCTTTACGATTCCTTTACTTTCTGTCATTTACATGCCTTAGCCGATTGGTGGGCCTACTTGCGCATTACTTTACATTTGATCATATCTCATCAGTGGACGCTTGCCCATAGAGGTAGCACGGGACCATCACCCCCCGTTTTTGGACTTTAAAGAAAATTCCCCTAAAATCTTAAATTAAAACTGAACTAAGAGGGGACTTAATTGAATGTTTACGGGGATAGATTTTTATGGGTTGGGAATTTTAGGCAAATATATAAACGCCCCAGTTCTCGGTACGGTGGCAGCCCCTAGTGGTGATGATTCAGAAAAGAACCACCCTACCGAGTATCTGAGAAGGTGCTTGCACTGGAGGTATATCAGGTGGGTAACCTATCAAGTTGCGAAGCCTAAAACCCTTGGGGGAGAGTGTTAGTAGTCCCGAATCGGCATTGTATCCCTAGGTTCAGTGAGGAGACACCCGGTGCAACTAAGAAATCAGTCCCCGAAAGCATTGCTTCCAGAAAGCTAAAAAAAGAGACCAATTTCGGGCTGCTGTTCTGGTGTCAAAAATATTTGACCCCACTGTTTATGCCTGGCCCATGTAAAATACGCGCCAAGCCACCTTTCCCCAGGTTTGCTTTGGCACATGTAATACACGCGCCAAGCTTGGAAAGACCTTGATTTGCTTTGGCGCATGTAATACACGTGCCAACCTTAGTCTGACCAAATTTGGCATGCGAATGTAATAAACACGCTAAGCCTGACCTGAGCAGTGCAGCTCGAGTCTGAGGCCTTTTTTAAATCCCCAAGTTCCCCACTTAGTGGTTTAGCACCTCCAATAGGTCCCACACTCCCCGACACCCAATACGCCCCCGCCAGTCTGTAACTTCTTATTGACTCCTCTGGGCGATCGGGCTGTTTACATTGATTCCCGTCCCTTCAATAGATCAAAGGGTTCCCCTTTGATTCTTCCAAAGCGCATCGGGATCTCGCTGTAGGATTTATTTAGGGTACAAACACCACCCGAAACGGGAATTCAAGGGCCCCAGAGTTGTTCATCATTAAAACCCATTTACAAAATTTCAACAATTAAATAGGCCAAAAAACTCGAAAAAAGAAGAAACCATCGTGGTGCCAGCACAACGGCATCACCTTATCCTCCGTCATCTAGTAGGGGAAGAAGGAGAAAGCTTTACGGGCCCCATCTGAGGCACCCGTACCCCACCCATCACCAAGAAATGTCGTGGGCAATGGATCAGGCATACGCCGATCCCAACTCATCCCCACCATGTTCTCCAACTCATTCCCATGCAGAAGAGATATTCACATCCATCCCCCTCACCCAATCTCCCTTTACCGTCACCGGCCCCTTCGGTGCCCCTATTTTCCCGTCCACCACCTCTCAAACACCCAAAATCCGATGCCCCATTCCCCATCATTTTCCCAAAACATGCCCATTCCCCCCCCCCATGTCCATGCCAAATCAATCACAATTTCCACTCACATCCATTCAAAACCCAACCCAATTTCCTACCTTTACCACCATACCCCATCCTTCATCTTCACAACATATACCCGATCCACCTGCCTTCACCCATACCACACCCAATATCTCTGATCCACCACATACCCCTGTATCTACCCTGGTGATGCCCTTGCCCTATTTTTTCCACACATCCACTTCATCCATACCCCACATTCCCTCAAATGAACCATTTCCATCCACCCCCTCTCCAATGGCCATGATGGATGAGATGGTCCAGGCTTACACTAATTGGAAAGCCTCCCAAAAATTCCCCCCTCATTCTAACCACACATCTTCCAACCCATCATACACACTCCTAAGTCTCCATGCTTCATTACCTCAAACCCACCAAGGCCTAATGGCCCAGACCCCCATCATTCACACCCTTCAGGGCCTAATGAGCAAGACCCATCAAGGCCCAATGGGCCAGACCCATCAGGGCCTAATGAGCTAGACCCATCAAGGCTTAATGGGCCAGACCCACCAAGGTCCAACGGGCCAGACCCACCAAGGTCCAACGGGCCAGACCCACTAAGACCCAGTGGGCCAGATCCATTGAAGCCTAATGGGCCATACCCACCAAGGCCCAATGGGCTAGATTCACCAAGGCCCCCATCAAGGCCCAATGGGCCAGATCTACTAAGGCCTAATGGCCCAAACCCAACAATGCCCAATGGGCCAAATTTCCCAAGGCCTTATGGCCCAGACCCCTCCAAGTTCCTTATCCTATACCTAAGCCCAGCAAAGCCCAATCCTTGGGTCCACATACCCATACCCTCCACAATTCCCTCAATATCTCCCTCACACACAAACCTCCCACTTGACCCAAGGCGGGAGCCTGACACCTATCGTCCATCAACCCCAATTCACCCCAAAGCCATCTCCAAGCTTTCCCCTAAACATAGTGGCCCCATCAAGGCCCAACCCAAAAATAAATTCCACTCATCCTATCACACCACAAAACTTCCCTCACCTCCAATGGTCCCACCCGGCACTTATCCAGCCCAGCCAACACCAATAAGAAAATCTCACCCTCACTGCACTAGATATAGACCCACAATATGAGGAAGATGAGATCAGGAATAGTGGAGCTTACGTTGGGGCATTTGCTAGCATCAATCCGTCACCCATAATCACCAACTCCTAATAGGACAAAGTGAATCAAGGCCAATAGTTGAAAAAATAGCCCCACTATCTAAAGAGTCTGAGCAGTTGAAAGAACAAGTCGACAAAATCCAAAAGCAGCTGTTGAATATGGGTGGATCCGAAATCCATGCCACAGATTTCTCAGACTTATGTTTATTTGCGAAAGTCTACTTGCCACCAAAATTAAAAATGCTGATCTTTGATAAATATAACAGCACGGGCAACCCCATCGCACACCTCAAGTCCTACTGTGGGGACATGTGCCAATATGGGGGGGGATGAGTGCCTGCTTATAAAAGTCTTTTAGAAAAGTCTAATGGGCCCAGCCTTGAGGTGGTTCACATCCCTAGAACCATCCATGATAAAAACATAGAAAGATCTGACGCATTTATTCCAAGAGTAGTATGTCTACAACATAGACATTGAACCTCGCAAGTCAAATCTGGACTGGCTAAAGTGGAACTCTAACAAGACCTTTAGTGATTACCTTGGGTGTTAGAGAGCACTGGTAGCTCAGGTAAGAAACAGAAAACTTGACGATGAGAAGATTGAGATGATCTCAAAAAATACCTTGCATGTCATCTCAGACGTCCTGGTCTATCAACAGCAATCGAACTTTGTTGATTTAGTAAGGAATGTCAATCATTCTGAAGACGCGAACAGAGAAGGGCATTTAAGTAAGTATGTATCCAGTGGGGCCGACGGGGTCAGGAGATTCTCTGAGCAGAGGAATGATAGAAGAACCGGGACAGATGTGCAGAATGTCACGAATGCCAGGCCCAACACTAGTATAATCCCATTCCAATTTCAAGCTGCACAACCAGCTCTAGTCAAAAGCGAATTCATATAGAGAATCGGGAATGGACAGGGGGCACAGATGACCCCGAAATAGAGAAAGGCTTGCTTTTGCCGAGTGTTCACACCTTTGGGGCAATCACTGAATGTTTTGTTGCCCTTACTAACAGAAAAAGGGTTAGTCACAGCACTCCAACCGCAGCCTCCACCAAATCCCATCCCAAGGACACCCATTGCAACTTCCCCCAAGGGCGTGGTCACCCTACTGACCATTACTGCCCATTAAAGCACGCAATACAGGATTTGATTGAGGCTGGAAAAATCATTTGCCTTGCACCTCCCCAGGCTAACCAGCATGCAAACACACATCAGGTGCCACTCCCACCACATCCACCTGGTGGTACGGGCCCAAGACCCACTATTGGCATGGTAGTAGAGGATGATGAAGACTTTGACCCATCGGATTACATCTGTGACTAGGAAAATTTTGTGGCACCACTGCAAAGAGACTGGGAAGATAGAAGTATTGGGGCAATTGAACCTCTGAACTTGGCAGATTATTTTCCCAACCCCACTCCACAAATAGATCCCTTAGATCTTGGGGTATATTTCCCAGTGCCAACTCCCCTGAACTATGTCTAACTAAACTCCCACCAACCATACGCTGCATCCTCCACTAGTTTCCCCATGGTTGATTATCTCCCCCACCCCCCTCCATCACCTATCAGTCAGCAATGGCCCACCCTTGCCATATCGCCCCTAATACAGTCACCCGTAATCCTAGCTAATCCCACTTTTTTCACTTGCTCGTCTCTTACTGAGGTTAACCAGGTATGGCCCACCCATCCCCGTCCATCAACATCAGTATTTCTAGCACCCCCTATTACCCCGTTCCAAATCACAGGACAAACATATAATCCTCATCAGGTCCCACTCAGTTATGATCGAATCGATATTAATACAGGCAACAGCAGGGAAGGGGTAGTTGATTTTGTCACCAGGTCAGGGAAGATCTCCAAACAGTCAAACGCACCAGCGCCAATGCCAGCTCGACCAGAGGGAAAGAAGGATACCACTGTAGCAAACCCGTTTGAAAAATTGAGCTAAAAACACATACTTGAAACTCAGTTAAGGAGAATGGCAGCCCATATCACAATTTGGGATCTATTAATGACGTCCCTGCTCCATTTCCAAGCTCTAATGGGGGTGATAAAAAATGAACATGTGTCACTTCAAGTAAGCCCAAATGAGGATAGGCAGATAATCGGATAGGTGATGGCTCCCAATTCCATCTCTTTTTCTGATGCAGATTTATCAGGGGAGGGAAATAATCATGCTAAATCCCTCAACATCACCGTAGAGGCCGGAAACATGGTAATCCCACTGGTGTTTATTGATAATGGGTTCGCTCTGAATGTGTGCCTTCTAAGAACTATCACCAAAATAGGCGTGAACCATTGTATGTTGAGACGAACAAAAACTAGCACTAGAGGGTTTGATAATACAAGAAGGGAAATAATTGGGAAAGTTGATCTTGAGCTCGTGATCGGGCCAATGACCTTTTCCATACCTTTTCAAGAGATGGATATCAAATCTTCTTTCAGCCTGTTATTAGGACGCCCCTGGTTACATGAGATTGGGGTGATACCTTAGACACTGCACCAGAAGCTTAAATTTGTGTCTGGGCAGAAGATCATCACCATCATAGGTGAAGGGCATGAGGAACAGGAAAAAGCTAACCACAGTATTTAGAACCCCAAAGTTCTAGATGTGTCGCACACGACTGAGGATATAGACTTTCACAACTTTGAATACGAGGTATCGACAATAGTCCCGGAACCCCCATAAAGCATCACTCTAAAAACTGGGGGCGGAATGGTAGTAGTTGTGGCCATGCTCTAGAAATGGGATTATCAGAAAAGAAAGGGATTAGGACCCCGACTACAAGGTAGGAAAGAGCCAGTCAAAGCCAAAGGCGAGCAGCAGGTTAGATTTGGGTTAGGATACAAACCCACATAAGAAGTACGAGAGGTTAAGGAGAAAGCCCAAATCGTTGCTGTAGTAAGAGCCCGGGGAATCAATTTGGAAGAAGAATCCTGTCCTAGGCCTCACATCTGGAACACCTTCGTGACTGACGAGATTGTGAAGATTGATTAGAATGGGGCAACACAATTAACCCCATGCAAATCTGTAGCCCCTGTCCACCCCACCAAACCTTAAATTCTTCCTCCCCATTTATAAATACACTTAGCTGCCCTGTCCCTATTTGAGAAAGAGTTTGTCATACCTGCACAATCCCCCCTATGGTAAACCACCACAGGACCTTACTGACGCTTGAGGACAAAATCTCAGAAGAACCCATGGTCAACATGATGGAGGCTGACTCTAAAAAATCATATCAGCCACCCCCTTCCATCCAAACAGGTAAAGGAGCAGCGCCATAGGTATGGAATTGGGCGTCTATGCCCCAAACTCTGGACAGCGAGTGGCCTAAAATTCGGCACCCGTTTCCTAAAAAAAAGTACCTATAAAAAGTGAGACGAGCCCTTGGCAGGCAATACCATGTATATATTGGGACTCGCTTTGCCAAGAGCCCATTTCCGAAGAAAATAAAATTCTAAAAACATAGAAAAAATTCAAAATCTAAAAATATTGTCTGGCAAAATTCTAAATAAAGTCAAAGAAAATGATGCCTTAATCGAAATCCCCATCCCACATGAAATTGACCCCTATCCTGTAGAAATATAAGAAGAGGTAAGAGTCACGAGTTTGGACGAGGAAAACCATACTGAGGAGCTACCTAGTGAACTCCTTGAGCAGTTTGCTAACTTTGAGCATAGTCTTACCCCTATCATTGAGGAAACAGAGGACGTCAATCTAGGGATTGAGGAGGTTCCTATAATCACTAAGATCGAAACATCGCTATCTCTTGAGGAAAGAAAAAGCATGATCAATTTCCTTTGGTCATATCAAGACGTGTTCATATGGTCATACGAGGACATGCCTGGTTTGGACATCTATTTGGTTGAGCATGAGTTGCCACTCTACCCTGATATTAGGCCAATCAAGCAGAAATTGAGGGGACTTTGACCCGAGTGGATGTTGAAAGTAAAGGACTAGGTCATCAAGCAATATGACAGGGGGTTTCTCATGGTCTCCAAATACCCGCAGTGGTTAGCTAATATTGTTCCAGTACCAAAGAAGGATGGGAAGGTCCGCATGTGCATTGACTTTCAAAACCTGAACAAGGTGAGCTCGAAGGACGACTTCCCATTACCGCACATCGACATCTTGGACGATAACACTGCTAAGCATGGGATGCTCTCTTTCATGGACGGATTCTCTGGATATAATCATATCAGGATGGCGAAGACAGATTGAGAGAAGACAATATTTATCACTCCCTAGGAAACATTTTGCTATCGAGTCATGCCATTCGGGTTGAAAAATTCTAGTGCAACATACCAAAGAGCGATGACAGCACTCTTCCACGACATGATGCACCGATAAATTGAGCTGTACGTCGATGACATGATTGCCAAGTCACCAGAGTGAAGTGACCATCTGATAAACCTCCAAAAGTTGTTTGAGAGGCTGAGAAAATATAGGTTATATCTAAATCCTTTGAAATGCGCATTCGGCACCATGTCAAGAAAGTTGCTAGAATTCATCATCAGCAGGAGAGGTATCGAGGTTGACCCAGTCAAGGTAAAGGCCATCACGAAAATGCCACCACTATCTATCGAAAAAGAGGTATGAGGTTTCTTGGGTAAGATACAATACATCAGTCGGTTCATTACACATCTAACTCCTATCTGCACATCGATCTTCAAGCTACTAAGGAAAGATTCTCCCGTTGAATGGAATGATGACGGTCAAGCGACATTCGATAAAATGAAGGGTTACATTCTCAACCCTTCAGTATTAGTACCACTCGAGCAAGGGAGACTACTCATAGTGTATCTCTCCACGGTGGAAGTTTCAATGGGATGTGTCTTAGGGCGGCATGACGAGACAGGAAGAAGAGAGTAGGCCATCTACTACCTGAGTAAGAAGTTCACCGACTATGAGACTCGCTGTTCTCATCTGGAGAAAGCATGCTTGGCACGCATGGATCCACTACTTACAATCTCAAGTCGTTCTACTCCTAGCACGCATGGATCCATTAAAGTACATGTTCAAAAAGCTGGCTCTCACTAGGCAGACTACGCATTGGAAGCTCCTACTATCCGAATTTGACATCACCTCACTCAGAAGTCAATCAAGGGGCAGGCACTCACTGATCATCTTGCCGATAATCCCCTACCCGATTATGAACCTCTAAGCACCGAATTCCCAGACAAAGGACATCTTGTTCATGATAGAGGATGATACAGTAGAGACGGAGGAGTCCTGGGTGATGCACTTTGATGGAGCGGCAAATGCCGAAGGTCAAGGAGTTGGCGCTATCCTAATCTTGCCAAAGGGGTCTCACGTACCAGTCTCCATTAAGCTCAATTTCCCATGCACAAATAACATGGCTTAATATGAGGCATGCGTAGCTGGCTTACAAGCAGCTCTCGACCTAAACATAAATCACCTCAGGGTGTTTGGTGACTCACAGTTGATCATATGCAAGACAGATGGAGATTGGAAGACGAAGGATGAAAAGTTGATCCCATACCATGAACACCTCGAAGATCTGATAGCATGCTTCGATGATGTTACTTTCTCCTATGTCCCGCGAGCGAAAAATCGGTTTGCCGATGCCCTGGTAGTATTGGCATCAATGGTGGAAATTCCCTATGGTGTTGAGATGAAGCCAATCATGATTAAATATAGGAATGAGCTGGCCTTCTAACTCCAGATCGAGGAACCCACAAGGCTTGATGATGAGCCTCCATGATTCTCAGATATCAAGAATTTCCTCAAACTCACACATTCCCTGAGGGGACATCCAGAGAGGACATACGGACCATCCAATGATTAGCAGTTAGTTATGTCATCTGTGGTGAGTGCCTTCACAAATGATCCTATAACATCTTGCTCAGATGCCTTACTGAGGGCGAAGCAGCCGACATCATGAAGGAGATCCACGAGGGAATATGCGGTGCCCACGTCAATGGCCAGATGCTCACTAAAAATATTTTATGTCAAGGATACTTCTGGACCACTATGGAATCTGATTGTTGCAAACATGTTCGGAAGTGCTACAAATGTCCAGAGCACTCTAGTTTGATACATGCCCCAGCCATTGAACTTCACATCATGACCACTCCTTAGCCATTCGATACCTGGGGCCTCGATGTCATCGAAAAGGTTAATCCAAAAGCTTCCAATGGACATCAGTTCATCCTTGTCGCCATCGAATACTTCACCAAATGGGTAGAGGCAGCGTCTTATAGCAGACATCAAGACAGAATTCGTTCCCAGACCACTAGGCAAGATGTTGTCGTAAGGGTAGAAGATTTCCCCAAGATGATCGATGAATACATGACTAAGAAAAATTGCCCTGGTTTATCATTCAAATTCAATAATTTCTGTCGAGACCTCAAATTTAGTCTACCAGCAGGAGTCAAACCCTCAAAATTTAGCAAATACAATGGCACCAGGAATCCCCAACCATCATCTGGCATTGTTCTGCAATGACTATCGACCTATTCATGATAATCACAGACTTCTGATACACTACTTTCAGAGGTCGCTCGAAGGGGAAGCCCTTGACTTGTTTGATGGGCTCCCGTTACATAAAATTGACACATTCGAAGAATTAGCCGGATAGTTCTTAGATCAATACAAGCATCTGATACAAGAGGCTGCCAGTCTCAGCAACTTGATGACGACAAAGCAAGAAATTGAAGAAGACTTCGCCAATTTCTTGTCACGCTGGAGGAAGCTCGCGACTCACACGGGAAGTCAAATTAGAGAGAAAGATGCAATCGACATCATCATAGATAATGTCAGAGAGCCCCTTCGAAGTATTCTAATCATAAGTGATTGCCCAGACTTTGTTACTTTTCATCTGCGTGCCAGTTACATTCAATGGCACATAAAGGGAGGAGACCTCGCCTTCTCGATCACGACATCGAAGGCGATGACTTCAGGCGATTCAAAGCCCCAAAATAATAAGAAAGGTTCAGGCTCTAAGCAAGTTAACACAGTCGCTAATCAAAATCAAGGCAATTGGAACAATCAGTAAAGGAACTCCGGTTAAGGTCAATACCAGAATCAGCAACGGTACACCAATCAAAATCAGAATCAATATCCTAACCAAAACTAGTATCCTAACCAGAATCAAAATGATGCCTGAAACCGTCCTACCAATACCTAAAGCTATAATAATGTACCTTCACCCTAAAATTTTAATCAGTAGACCCGAGGTCCTTATTAGCCCAGATGAGATCATTATCCTCCATTACCTAATACCATCCCCAATATTTTCTGCCTCCTAAGTGACCAGAACCTCATTCACTTCCCACCACAGCGGCCATGACCCTGGCCTACTAACCTTGATTACACCAAATTCTGTGCTTTTCACCAGTATGCGGGACATAAGTTGGAAGACTGTTGGGTGTTGAGAGATATGATATATGATATGAACGATCGAAACCAAATTGACTAGGAATCCCTTCGAAATTCTAACAAAAATAACCAACAGCATCTACAAAACCTCGGAATCATCAATAACCCTCTGCCAAACCACAATCAAGGACCCGTCACCCATGTCACCATGGTAGACCTTCTGGACTGAGCCCCTTTTCATCCATCTACTCTCATCACACGAGTTAGTCATCCTGATGCCACAGCCAGTCCAAATAACCCTCAAAGGCCCACCATCATTCCACCTCACATGAGTGTGAGTTCAATCTTTTCGAGCTCGAAGGCCTATCATTCAACCCATAGAGCCTTATACACCCCTGAACTTTGGTGTGGCTCTCGGTAAAGCCGAGGCATAATATGAGGACCAGTTCCTCCAAACTGTAGAACAGGTCGCGACATGGGTAGATAATGTCACCCGACATACCACCAGTCAACAACACGAGGAGACAACTGAAGAACACCCATCAGCGGTGGAGAGAAGACAGTAGGAGGAATAGCCCGCTAAGGAAGAAGTACTAATCTCAACATTCCTCGAAGAGGAAGGCTACACTCAATACCTTCTGCCTTGGAATGGCATAGCCCCAGTAAGCATTCCCTTGTCGAACTTCACTCCTTTCACCATAAGTACCGCACTGAATCCTCCAACACCCCAAGGTCAGCAACAGACATGTCCAATCCTAAAATCTGGAACCAACTACAAACCCCCACCATTCCTTAGGGAGAAGTAGAGTAGCAATGCACAGCCATTCGATCGGATAACCAAATGACAAGGAGCCAGCTTGGCCCCTCCACCTCACATAATCCCTCCGCCTCTAGCACCAGTATCTCAACCGACCCAGTAGAACGGGTATAGAGCGCATCAACCCGGTAAAGAACCAACCCTAGAAACAGGTTAGGAATATGATCTTCTTCGACACCTCGCAAAGGTGTCAACGCAGATATCGATCCTCGAACTCATCAAAAAATCATCGGAGCATCATCGACTGCTTGTGGAGACATTGGATAAGACACACATGAACGAAGATACCACTTTAGATCAGCTGCATAAGATCGCCTCGGTTATGACTCAACCTCCTGCACTTACCTTCACTGAAGCTGAAATGCCTAAAGAATCATTACGTGGAAGTTTCACTCCTATCTATCTAATCGTCATAATCAGAGGATTTTCAGTACCCCACGCATTGGTCGACACTAATGCAGGACTTAACATCTATCCTATAATGACGTTGAAGATCCTTGAGTATACCGAACAAGATATAAGGCCTTCATCCTTATCCCTCATCGCTTATGATGGCTCTCGGCATTTTGTCAAGGGAACCATCAAGTTACAAGTTTGCCTTGGGCAAGTCACCAAGGACGTCACTTTCCATGTCTCTGATTCCTCAAGCACTTACAATCTGATATTAGGAAGGAAGTGGCTAGAATTCATGAAGGTAGCAGCATTGACATATCACCAATGCGTCAAATTTTTGCATGAAGATTTCATCGCCAGGATATAAGCCGATATGCCCCTTAAAGAAATAGACACAAACTACGTAGTGAGCATTCCAATAGTGCACGATTCAGTATTGAGTACATGACATAAAGAAGATGCAGAAGCCTGATGATGCATCAATAGCAGAAGTGAGCTATCCTCGGTCCCTTCCGACCCACCAATAAAAGGTAGTGAGAAGAGAAGTCAAGCCTAATCTCGCTCGACTATATGACATACACCCGACCTTAGCAATAGGATGGGACCTAATGTATAAGCTAGGATACGTCCCTCACACTAGACTCAACAAAGATAAGCAAGTATGCATAAGACCGATCATCCTGAAGAAACTATGCAAACACATCGGATTGGGTTACCAATTAGACGACAAGCAATGATATCCTACTTACTTCACCAAAGTGGTTGCTCTGCGACCATTTCATATATGGAACTACTGAGAAGGCTAATGTGTTGAAGAGAAGAAAGGAGTCATCCTTCACTGAATCTCAGACAACTAAGATTGAGCAAATAACCAAAGCCTTCGCTGACCTAACAAACCTAAGTTGTGATAGTGATGACATGGAAACAAATCTAAGCCATGATGGTGACGACATGGACAAGCCGCTCGAAGGAGTCAAACCATTATTCAAAACCCCTAAAGAGCCAAAGCCGCACGAAGTATATTGGGGATCGATAGATGAGAAACATTTCCACATCACCACCCTTAGAGATGAAGAAGAATCGGAGTCACATCAACCGACCACTTCACAACGAAAGGGCCCCTTCTCAATGACAAGTGAGGAAGAGGACTATTGGATAAACTTTATCGACATAAAGCTCGAAGACCACCTGAGAACAGATCGTTTAGAATGGTTCGGACAAGAGAATTGCTCTCGAGTTGAGAATTCAGACACTGATTACTAGTACATGCTCGACAATTGGCAATGCCCATATCAACGTTCCTACCCGAAACTGCCATACTGTGGCTGATGCATAGCTATGACATTACGATATCAAAAAGCTGTCATGAACAAGATCTGGCAAACAATCAAGTCAGAAGAGTCTCATATCACCTTCATCGAAGTCGCTAGGATTTAGAACTTGATGCCCCTCAATCCCAAAAGCACCTCAGCTCTAGATCTTCTAGATGTCATTGGAAGAAGAATTGAAATCGCCACCGAGCGATGACGAAGACTATTGGATAGATCTCCCTGCCCTGGAGTTAGCAGAACATCTGGAATACGGCTTCCAAGCATAATCAAATGAAGAGGAAGGTCTCAACCCTAGCAATAGTAACCTCAGCACCGAGCATGAAGGATGGGAATGCCCCTAGGAGTATCCCTGCATCTCTCCACCATATCAGCCTCGCTGTCAGGCTTGCATACTTTTCATCATATACCATGAGATCCAGAGGAAGGAATTCCTAGATTTTGATTTCAATGATGATACCTTCGAGCATTTCTTCACTGCATGGGGGTGCCCATGAGAATTTTCGTCCATCGTTCGACCATATAAGCCTTATTGCCAGACTTGCACCATAATAATAGAAGACTTCGAATGAGAGGGTCGGACCAACCCCCTTCTTGTACTATGGAGAATGGTCTAAAGTAACCCACGATCGGCAATTAAGTACATCAAACTGTATCTACGGTTAATACGGAGCAAGGAATCTCAGCGATAAGCAGACCTCCCATCTGATTTTGAAAGCTAGAGTTTGGACAACTATCATCTTTAGACCCTCTTCGATGACGAACCACTTCACATAGTAGAGGAGGAAGAGGGGTTGTCTAGCAAACCATCACTAGCAACGCTCATCAGGAGGATCACCCCAGATAAGGACTCTAAATTTTTTTTTCAAATTCAGACCGAGTTCACATCATCCGAAGGCTCGCCCGAACGGATCTAGCAGTCGTCCCACTTCCCCAACTAGGAGAAGTAACCTCGCTGGTTCAGCCTCAGGAAACCGATCCTCTACTATACTTATTATTGAAAATAAAAAAAATAAAAAATCCTAAAACCCGTAAAAATATAAAAATAGAAAATCCTAAAAAATTAGAAAATCATAGAAAAGGAGGGGAAGCCCTTCATCCTAGACCAATTCAACGGCCAACAAGGAGACTTTTCTCTAAAAGAAATGAGTTCTAACCACCTCAACAAAATCAAAGGAGTAACTGACATGATCACAACTGGTCACTGTCCTGCCCCCAAACTCGAAGAGCCTTGCCTTGTCTCAGTTCGAAGTGACCCTACTACCTCTTCCTTGCGAAACCGTCGAGTATCCCGACGATGCAACAAGCCAGTTATCATACTTGACGAGATACTCCACGACTTCGAAAGGAGGATGAATAACCTAGACCTACACCTGACAAAAGATGTTGTGATCATAAAATTGCACCGATGAAGGGTTACCTCTGGCAAAACTAACCCCCCAGTGTAGTTCTTTTATAGTGCATAAACTCACAGAAGATGAAGAAGGAGCACCAGTCACCGAAGAAACCCATGACTTCCAACGGGTCATCAAGTGCTTCGACGAGCAAACATAAGCTATCGCGAAACCTACTGAGGAAATAAATTTTGGCACCAAGGAAGAGCCCAAGAAGCTGTTGATTAGCACAACACTCAAACCCAAGGAACAACAACAAATTATCCAATTCCTCTAAGATAACCTTAGCTTTTTCACATGGTCTTATGAGGATATGCTTGGATTGGACTCGAGATTAGTAGAACATCAGGTGGTCCTAAAACCTGATGCTAAACCCATCAAACAGAAACTCAAAAGGACGCATCCCAAAATAGCACTACAAGTTAAAGAGGAAGTTAATAAGCTACACAAAGCAAAATTCATCCGAGTCATCCTAAATGGATTGCCAACATAGTACCTATCGCCAATAAGGATGGCAGAGTGTGGGTATGTATTGATTTCTAGAATCTCAACAAAGCATGCCCAAAAGATGATTTCCCCTACCGCACGACACCCTGGTCGATAACACTGCTGGACATGAGATGTTATCCTTTATGGATGGCTTCTCCAGATACAATTAGATTAAATTAGCAGAGTCAGACCAAGAAAAGACTTCGGTCACCAAGCCATGGGGATCTGTGCAACCGCAGATCCTCATCAAACTCGTCATGACGATGCACTCGCTATAAATATTTAGAATTGCAACCCAAAGCTTTTAGTGTCCCAAGAAACCTAGATCAATTTTATAAGCACAGAAGTGCTACGAATATGACTCTGAATCTGGTCTATGCCAAAGGCTCTTGGGTAGGGGCTTCGGTTATCGATTGGGAAGGTGTTAGGCACCCAATCAACCTGCTTAATGCGGTCTCTACTTATGGCCAAAAAAAAATAATGTAAAAGAAATGAAAAAGGCTTCCTCTTGTCCAAAGGGTCTTAAAATCTTATTTGTGCCCCTCCGTTCCTACCGAAATTCGACGACATAATGGCACAAATGAGAGGATAGAGGAAGAATCGAGAAGGTAGAGGAATAGAGGGGAGAGCCGGAGCTCTCAGGCCCTTGTTGCACCACTGTGGAGCCTTGTGTTGGCTTGCTTCGGGGAGCTTTTGAAGGCTTGTATGGTGAGAAATGAGGTTCTAACTCCTAGGGCTTGATAGCTAAGAGGTAGAGAGGGAAGGTAGGGGGTAACACACACCTAACTTAAGAGCTTTTGGGGAAAATGCTAAGGTCTAAAGGAAGTTTCAAAGTTTTGAAATTTATATGGGAATGGTGCACTAGAGGAGAGAGAGAAGGGATTCCTTAATCTCTTAATTATAAATTTTTTTAAGCCTTTGTAAAGGGATGGGTGCCTCTCTATTTATAGGAAAAAGAAAGGTTAGGAGGGTGCTTAGAGGCTAATTAGGATTAGTAATTAGGTAATGGGCAATCTAAGGCTTCCTAGGATTTTTGGAGCCTTGAAAAGTGTGAAGAGTTGCTCCAATGGTGGATGATAGGGTGGGGCTTTAAACAACTTAAGGGGTTGCACATAGATGATAGGGTGGGACTTTAAACAACTTAAGGGGTTGCACATAGATAGTAAATGGGCGCAACAGAGCTAGCAAAACACACCCCAAAGATTAAGATGGTCTACAAGTCAAACCCGATTCTCAAAATTCGAGGCAAAAACCCAAGGTTACTATTCATATGCCTGGCGCAACTATGATTCAGCATATGTCTGATATCTGATGAAACTGGGCCTAAAGTTGGCTGCCCCTTGGGGGACCCACCTTATAACTGGCGCAACTATTAGTTGTACCAAGCCATTTATGGAGAGAAATGGCTTGGCGCAAGTAATACTTGTGCCAAAACCCTAGGGGGGTTCACAGCATATTTACTATTTTGCCCTTACACTTCAAAACGCGATATCTTCTCGCATACAACTCTGATTGGGATGATTCTTAGCTCGTTGGAAAGCTGAGGACTTCTAATTTTCAATGGTATAAGATTTTATCATAGTAGAAAGTCATAGCTAGTCCCAATACACCACTCTTCATCCATTGCTCAGGAAAGCTAGGTTTAGGTCCGGAATGGGTTCTAAGGGCTCGGGAAGGTTTCTAAGGGTTCTAGGGTGATTCCTAAGGGTTTCATACATGCCATCAAAAGCTCAGAGATGTGCCTCTCTCAAAATGTGTCTCGATCGGGCCTTAGGCTAATTTTGGGTGTCTACAGATGCCCCTCTTTGGTATCTTATCACTAATGATCAAATGCCAAAGAAAAGAGACATCCAAAGAGGCCCAAGGCATTACTAGTGGATCCACTATATTCAAAACGAACTTCAAACATCAGATGAGTATCATGGTAAGAAAATAAAAGCCTTGTATGTTGGGAAAAAATGGTTGTCTCCCAATGTAATCGGTCCCCAAGCGCTTAGCAACATTACTGGCCATAATCGAGGTGAAAAATGAGTTACGAAAGCCCAATAGCTGGGAAAAATGGTCACGTCTCGAGATGTTTTAAAGGAGTTTGATGTTCAAGGTTAATTCAGAATACAACAGCTTCGTAAGTAAGGAGGGTGATCGACCCACATTCAAAGATAGGCGTTATGGAAGTACGCAAGGTTCCATAGTTTGTGTCCAATCATATGAGGCATTGACCGCCTCATCTGATTGGTCATAGGTGCCCCTGCTTGAAGCAGGGTTTGAGGTCTTTGGCTGAACCCTTGATCTCGAAGTTTATTTAGCACGACTACCTGAGCGGAGCGAATAGACGTCGGGACGCTTTTTGGGAGTATGTGTTGCTTTTCCAATGTGCCCCGGATCATCATGACCCAGAGTATCCAACCTCAAATGACACTAAACAGATCCAGCCAAAATCAGGTGTCTACCAAAGGGGACACCTAATCTCGGTCTCTTCCGATAATGATCTTACGAATCATTTAACTATGCATAAACATGCACCCATTAGGGGCGATAAGTAACAAAGGTGATAGAAGTCTTGACCTACATTCCACCAGGGTATAATTTACGAGAACAAATGACCATCCTAACAGATACCCAGATACATGGCGTATACTTTACAGGGATACCGTGCCAATACGAGTATTAAGCCTACAGAAATAAAGGGAAATGAACCCTTCTGCATGCATGTTTACACATAGTTTGATTGACATATAGTTTCATTTTAAACAGGATAGTTTCAACCAACGATCGACCTTTTTCATAACAAAGTAATCCAGACCTCAAACCCCGTAGGGCACACGCCCGGACACCATAGACCAAGAGTCCACGCCTCTGAAATAGCTTGTGATGAATTTGAAGTTAGACACTCACGTTCCTATGAATCCATAAAAAGAGCGCTCATCTCAAAGATTTAGCAGTAGAGTTGACCCGATCGAAACATTGACCGTTTGATCAGGATTGACACCATTGTTCCTACTTTAAAATAAGATCTAAAGATCCAAGGCGAACCTTAGACTTAGGACATTAATATAGCACAGTTGCATTGCTGATAAAGTATTGACATTTTACCACACTGGAACATGCATGTGCGTCGCTATGCGTCCAATCATATGAGGCATAGACCACTTCATTTAACTGGTGGCGGGTGTCCCTGCTGGAAGCAAGGTTCGAGGTCTTTGGGCACACCCGTTGATCCCGAAGTTTATTTAGCACGACTACCCGAGAGGAGCGAATAGATGTCGTAACACTTTTTGGGAGTACGTGTTGTCTTTTCAAAACATACTTTTTTTTTATGTGAGAGATTTTTGACCTTTTGTGTTTATCATTTTATGTGATTTTTAGATTTTGAGTTATCATTTTATGTGATTTTTTGGATTTTAAGTTATCATTTTATGTGATTTTATCACTTTATTACTTCTATTTATTTTATGCGAATTATTTTTGGGATTTTCTTTGTCTTTTTCATGAATTTTTAGATTTTTAAGTTATCATTTTATGTGATTTCTTTTTATCTTTTAAAGTTATCATTTTATAGAATTTTTTAGTTTTTTAGAACTATCATTTTATGTGAATTATTCTACCATTTTGTGTGAATTATTTTTGGCTTTTTATGTGGGATTTCTCATCATTTTTTGACTTTTTTACATTTTTCTATGTAGGATCGGGATGCCTATTGATCTTGATCCATTCTAGCATGGCTTCCTAGGCAAGCCGAATGAGGATCGACATACCGTTTGGGAGCACGTGCATCTGCCCGGAGTAATAAAACGAAAAGAGGGGGACCCTAGGCAGTGCAGGAGACCCGTACCAGGCCCAAAACCTGTCCCATAAGTGGTTGGCACAACTATTAGTTTCACCAAGCCAAAGGGAGGATCAAAATAGCTGGCACAACTAATAGTTGCGCCAAGCATGGCTGGGTTTTGAATTCAAGACGCCCGAGTTCAGGCTGCAAGGGCATATTTTCAAAAATATTTTCTCCCCCTCTCTTCAAACCGAAAATCGGCCTCCTCTAGGGTTCCTTTACATCACCTCTATGTGTGCCTCATTTTTGGCATTTGCTTACACCATTTGATTGTCCGCACTGCGCTAGATCAAAGACCCCGAGTATCCATCTTCAAATAAAACTGAGCAGATCCAGCCAAAATTGGGTGTCTACCGAAGGAGATAGTCAATCTTGGTCTCCATCAACGATGATCTTATTATCGAATAATTATGCAAAAAAATGCACTCATCAGGGGTAGATAAAACAAAGGGGAATGGAAGTCCCGACCTAGAACCTATCTGAGTACAATTTACGAGAACAAATGACCATCCAACGGATACCCAAACGCAATAGGGATACCGTACAAATGCAGGTTTTCAGCATGCACCCTAAAATGAGCCCTTCAGAATGCCTATTTGAGCATAGTCATTCGATAGGTAATTTCCTTTTTGACATGTTGGTTTTAACCAACAATTGGCCTTCCTTTGAGGAATCTGAAACTTAAGACACTTAAGTTCATATGAATAAAAAAACAGAGCGCTTATCGCAAAGATTTAGTAGTGGAGTCGACCCGATCAAAACATTGACCGTTTGACCGGGATTGATACCATTGCTCCTACTTTAAAGTAGGATCCAAAGATTCAAGGCAATCCTTAGACTCAGGACGTTAATGTAGCACAACTGCATTGCCGATAAAATATTAAACTTTTATCGCATTGGAGCACACATGTGCGTAACTATGCGTGGAAAAAGTACCACAAAAATATGGCTATTTTTTTCTTCTTTGTTTTAAAAATAATTTTCTTCTCTTCATTTTTGAATAGACTGGACATCGGTGGTGAGATGCTTCATCTGATTTTTCCATCGCCGATAGGTTGCTTACTTCGAGGCTTTGGACCTTTTGATGTTCTTGCACATCTCGAGAAAACGCCAATCCCTTTTTTGTTTATATATAAAAAAATACATCCTAATCAACAGAAGGAGAATCAAACTTTTGCCTCTATTATTAATTTTTTATTTTTCAAGATCTATATATATACATATTTTTTGGATTTTTTTATTTTCAAAAATTTTTTGTTCTTTTTCTTGAGATTGAAGTATGATGCTGAGCAATATATACAATCTTTTTGTATTTAGACTTTTCTTGATTTTTTTGTTCTTTTTTGGCTTTTCTTCCTTCTTCTTCTTTTTTTTTTATGCCTTATCAGTGAGGCAAAGTAACGGTCCCTTTTGAGACGGAATGTGCACAGCCTTGGGCACAAAAATGGGAAAGAAAAGTCTATTATCTTTAGCAAAAAGTGGTCATTTTGCCCTGGTGTATAAAGTGTGGGCATGGAAAATGGAAAAGGGAAATCATTATCTGTGATAAAAGGGTGCTTTCCCGCCCAGGTGCACAAGGTGTGGGCATGAAAGTGGAAAAGAGAAATTATTATCTTTGACAAAAGGGGCTTTCCGCCCTCTCCTTTATTCTTTTTTTTTATTTGTTTTGATGCCTCAATCACAGGGTGAGATCTTGGATCCCCTTTTGAGCATGGTCAAACCCCTTTTAAGTGGTCAGATCTGGGTGAGTTTTAGCAGCTTTACCAAGGTTGGAACATCAATCCCTTTGGATTGAGTCAAACCTTTCTCCTTACCTTGAGTCATATGTTTGACAAAGCAGTTTCACTAAGACAATTCTGGTCAGGGCTCGATTTGAACTAACATGAGTGGCCCAGTCGGAAAAAGGGTTTTAGGGAGAGTAACAAAAAGGGCTCCTCAAATGTCAACCTTATCAATCATTTTGAACCTTTCTTTTTCAATTCTTTCTTTTTAATCCCTTTTTTACTCACAACTCCCATGGCGGGTTCGTCGTGCCCGCTTTACCCTCTTTTTACCCGGGGCGCCCTTTCGGGTTTTCACCACATCCATGGGTTTAGCTCTATTACCCCAAGCACCCTTTCGGGTTTTCACTTGGTCCGCACAAATTCGCTATTTTTACCCATAGCGCCATTTCGGTTTTTCACCACGTCCATCTTGCTTTGAGCTTGTATATTTATTTTATTTTTTCTCTTTATTTCTTTCATTTCTTTTTTAGAAGCCACAACATAGGCGTCGATTCCATCATAGCCGGCTAGATGAGGTTCCGGTGTCGTCTCTCAACTTGTCTCATGTTGACTTAACATATACTATGACTGCTTGTGAAGTTACAAAGAGGGCTTTCTTCAGGGTGTAGCTTAGTCATGGGTTAAGTTTAGGATTTGAAGGTATGCTGGGCTAAAATGGTTTCCTTGATATGATTTCAGTTTTTTCACAACATACTTTCTTCCTTAGGGGATCTTACTATACACGCCCCATATATTTTTTTCTTTTTGCTTTTGTTTTATGTTAGGCAATCACTTTTTGTGGTTTTGCTTTTCTGATTTTTTTAATTTTTGATAGTAATTTTTGTTATATGTACACGCTTTTTCTTTTTTAGGGAAGGGGATTTATTGAAAAAAAGGCTCAGGCTCAAAATGGGGTAGCAAAGGATATCATCATTTTTTAGGGATGCTTTTTGGCTACTGTGCTTAGAATGATGGCCTCGTTTGGGTGGTTTTTAAGCAATCACGTATCTGTTTCACCAATATTTACCTTATCGTGATAGATTAAGAGTAGAACCGTCGGACGTATACAACATTGATTGGCTTAGGAAGATGATCTCCGTCCATGGTGGCGAAGTGGATGGCGTATCCTGGCAGCACTTCTCAGACTGTGTAAGGTCCCTCCTAGTTTAGCTTGAATTTTCCTCTCGAATCGGCGTGAAGGGATGGGGAGATCTTCTTCAACACAGTGTCTCCTATCTTCAGATCTTGACCGTGGACACGTTTATTGTAAGTGCGTGCGATTCGCCCTTGGTAAGGCTAGGATTCTCTTCTTGTCCAGCAAATTCAATTGTTCGAAACGGTATCTCTCTCTGTCTGCTTCGGGTAAGCCTTATTCCATAAGGAATTAGAGCGAGGGTACTTCAACCTCTACCGATAGGACGGCCTTGGTTCTATATACAAGGGAGAATGGTGTTGCCCCTGTAGCGGTACAGATCGATGTTTTATAGGCCCATAAAGCAAATGACAACATTTTGCTCCAATCTCAGTAAGTGACGACCATTTCCTTGAGGATGCGAATGACCGACTTGTTTGCAGCCTCTACGGCTCCATTAGTTTGAGGCCGATAAAGTGACGAGCGATGGTGCTTGATCTTGTATTGTTCGTAGAAGGTTCGAATGTGCTTATTCTCAAAGTTTATACCGTTGTCCTTGGTGATATCCTTGGGTACCCTAAATCAGCACACATATTATTTTTGAGAGACTTCTCGATGTGACTGGCCATGATGTTGCTTCTGCCCACTTGGTGAAGTATTCAATGGCGACGAGGATGAACCGATGCCCATTTAACACTTTTGAATTAATCATTCCGATGACGTCAAGGTCCCAGGTAGCAAATGGCCAAGGAGTGGTCATGCAGTATAGATCGACGGCAGGAGCCTGTATCAAACTGGAATGTTCCTGACACTTGTAGCATTTCTGAACATGTTTGCAGCAATCTGATTCCATAGTGGTCCAAAAGTATCCCTGCCATAGGATTTTCTTAGCGAGCATGTGACCGCTGACGTGGGCACCGCATACTCTCTCATGGATCTCCTTCATGATACTGGTTGCTTCGCACTCAGTAAGGCACCTGAGCAAAATGTTATTGTAGAATTGCTTGTAGAGGCATTCCCTGCAAATGACGTAGCCTGCCGCTAAATGTTGAATGGTTCGCTAGTCTGTCTTGGACGTACCCTCAGGGAAAGCTAGAGTCTCAAGGAAATTCTTAATATCTGAGAACCAAGGTGGCTCATCATCAGGCTTTGTAGGTTCTTCAATCTGGAGGTAGAAGGCCCGCTCATTCCTCTGCTCGATCATGATTGACTTCATCTCGACACCATATGAGATTTCTATCATTGATGCTAAAGTTGCTAGTGCATCGGCAAAGTGATTCCTTATCCAGGGGGCATATGAGAATGTCATGTCTTGGAAGCAAGCTATCAGATCCTCGAGGTGCTCATGGTAGGGAATCAATTTCTCGTCTTTCATTTGGTATATGATCAACTGTAAATCGCTAAACACTCGGAGGTGAGTTACATATAAATAGAGAGCTGCCTACAAACCGGTGGCACAAGCTTCATATTCAGCCATATTATTTATGCATGGGAAGTTAAGCTTGATGGAAACCGGTACATGTGATCCTTTTGGTGAGATTAGAATGGCGCCAACTCCCTAACCTTCGGCATTTGCTGCCCCGTGAAAGTGCATTACCCAAGATTCTTCTGCTTCCTCAGTATCGTCTTCCGTCATGAATAGGATGTCCTCATCGGAGAACTCAGTTCTCAAAGGTTCATAATCTGGAAAAGGATTGCTGACAAGATGATCGGTGAGTGCCTGCCCCTTGATCGATTTCTGAGTGATGTACGTGATGTCAAACTCAGACAATAAAAGTTGCCATCGTGTAGTCCGCCCAATGTTGTTGCTACTCCAGTGTGCTTTGTTTATTGTGTGGTGGAAACGAATTAAAAACAAAGTAAAATAAAAGAATGGGTTCAGCACTACTAGAGTAATCCTAGACCTGCAAGATACAGGGCCTATTGTAGTATGTTTTGATAAGTAAGAGTTTGTCCCACAGAGAAATTGATTTAGAACCCAAAATGGGCTATAATAGTAAGCCTCTAGATTTGGCTACAGATCTGACAATCCTAAAGAAAGGGAGCTGGGTGTCACGACTACACTAAATTAATCCTAAAAATAGAGAAATAAAATAGAGCCCTATCCTAAAGAAAGGCTTAAGAAGAAGATGGTGATGGTGTGTACCAAAATAAAATATAAAAATTGGTGAGATGTAAGCAGGTTAAGTTCAGAGTTAAAGTAATACTATAACTTAGATTTAGTCTGTCTCTATAGTGCTCCTTGCTGAGACGCTATTAAAAGCCTCAATAAGGTCAAAATATCTAGTTTAACCCATGCCATTGGGGTGCTCTTAAGGCTATAGACTGTCCACTCAAATGGTCACAACCTATCCTATAGAGTCTGTCAAATCCCATTAGTTAAACCAAAAAATGCTCATCTAGTCCAGAGGAGTTGACTGATCATTTCCCCAGCCACTGGACCAGATCAAGCCATGAAGACTATTACAACACTATGTAATGCCAGTGTTACAACTCCCTAGTTCTGCGCACAAATCTGGCTGACATCCATAGGTATTCCATCTCATTAGATCTTAAGTGCTTTGCCAAGGCCAGCGGCTCATTGGTGCCCACAAAAAGGACCATACAATAGGTTGAATAGGGCTTTAGATTCAGCTAGTCATTACTACAAATGGCTTGTAATGACTCAACCACAAGCTATAATTACTACAGAGAGATCAGATCTAACATCTGATGTCAGCCAGGTAAAACGGAGGGGAGCTAGTTCCTGTACAAACCTCCTCACAAGGCTATAGAAGCTCATGTGCAGGGGAGAAGAACCTTTCTCAAACATGTGGCTGGACACAACCTTAGGGCTATACTTTGTCCACTCAAATGGTCACAGGGTATCCCATTGGTCTGTCCATACCACAGAGGTCTGAGAAAGAGCACTAAGACTGCTGCAACCACCATGGTCCACAGGCCTTCAAATTCCCCAGATCTCACTACAGATCCAGCATTGCTTTCCATGGGGCTATCAAACTAAGGGAAATCAGATAGTAAATAATAGATATACTAAAAACTGAATGGGCTAGTCCCAAATACATGGATCCTATAGACATCTAAAGAAACCATAAGATCTTTGGATTCGATTAGACATTAAAATAGTAATCCATTGATAAATACAAAACTTACAATGAACTATCTCCAGGCTGTAGCTTGTACACAACTGCTCATCCAAAATCCCAATGTATACAAAACCTATTACAAACTGAAATAAACTAAACCTAACTACTTATCGAGGGATTAGCCAGCAAGTGCTGGGCTAAGAGAGAAGAAAGAAAAAGGAAAAAGAGGTGATCAAACCATAACCCTAGCCTGTTGGAGCTCTCAGCCGGCAGAGGATGAAAAGAAGGGTTGATAATAAAACTAAACTCTAAGTGTAGCTTATATACTCTGTCCATACGGCCTTGACTCTGAAGGGATTAACTCTAATTTTTTTAGCAGACGTGGTACTATTACATCCCTTGAGTGCCTTGAGACATGCACCTCAAAATCTGCACCTTAGGATGTGTGCCCTAGCCTTGGGAAATTCCCAAAAGGTCCTTAAGTTAAAACTGAGAAGTCGGGAGCCCGTGCTTTGCGGAGCTAGCATATGCATTCATTGATTTACACAGTTGCAGGGCCTTTGTGGAGTAGCTTTTGGTTGGTGGCAAGTGCTCACTCACTCAGTGAATCTTCATTTAATCATGCAGTTCATTTACGCTGCACTGCTGTCGCGGAGATGCTTTGGAGTGCCTAGACTTCTTGCGCCATAGAGCTTCAGAAGCTCTCTCTCTCGCTGGGTGCTCGCGCAGTTATGCTCCTGCGCTCGCATGGTAATTGGTAAGGCTTCAGAGTGCTCGAGATTTGTGCAAGGAGAATTCTGGGCGTCTCTCTCTTTCAGGGCCACACACGAACTTCGCGAGGTGAATTTTAGTTCAGTTCACACATGAACTCGCTATGTTCTTTGCGCGGCTGCTTTAAGGCATGATCTCCACGTGAGCATCGCGACCACAAATTCTGAGGATTTTAATCTGCAAGATCTTCGCGATGTCTTTATAGCTCTCCTCTTAACTATGCATCCTATCTACATGAGGGCATCTTCCACTGCATCCTTAGCTTTGCAAGGGAGCTTCTCAACTCTGCGAGATCTGTCTTTCTATGCTCTGATGCATTGCACTTGCTGCCTTTACAGCTTCTCCATTCTCAGCTAACTTCATTCATCTGCTAGGATTTTGGTCAATGATGACCAACACATGAGTCACCATGGTGAGCACTACCAGGGCGTTCCATTAGGCTTTGGTTCAGCTGTCATCTTTGCATATATTCTTCCTCTTCTTTGGGCCAATAAGGATGGATTTTATGTTAAGCTGCACAGACTATTGCTAACTATAAAACACACTTAACAAATGACTATTAGTCTACTTCAAGGTCTATCAAAGGCTAGGTTAAGAGGTGAAAAGTGGTACTTTTCAATGAATAACACCCAGTAAGAGCCGGCTTCTCGAAAAGGTACTTCAATGGGTCGATTCAGGCCAGGAGTAGAATGGCGTAGGATAACAAGTAATGGTGGAGCCTCTCAATAGCTCATACAAGAGCCAGGCATGCTTTCTCTAGATGAGAATAGCATGTCTCATAATTAGTAAAATTCTTGCTCAGATAGTAGATGGCCTGCTCTCTTCTTCTGGTCTCATCATGCTGCCCTAAGACACATCCCATCGAGACTTTTGTCGTGGAGAGATACATCAGGAGTGGTCTCCCTGGCTCGAGTGGTACCAACACTGGTGGGTTAAGGAGGTAGCTTTTGATTTTATAGAATGCTGCCTAGCATTCTTTCGAAGTAGCTTGAAGATCGGCATGCAGATTGGGGTTAGTTATGCAATGAACTAACTGATATATTGTATTCTGCCTAAGAACCCTCTAACCTCTTTCTCAGTAGATGGTGGCAGCATTTCTATGATAGCTTTGACTTTTACTGGGTCGACCTCAATCCCTCTCCTGCTGATGATGAATCCTAATAGTTTCCCTTACATGGTGCCAAATGTGCACTTCTGTGGATTCAGACATAACCTGTACTTTCTTAACCTCTCAAAGAACTTCTGAAGGTTTACCAAGTGATCGCTTCGCTCTGGTGACTTGGCTATCATATCATCGACATATACTTCAATCTCTCAGTGCATCATGTCATGAAATAGCACAGTCATAGCCCTCTGGTATGTTGCACCGGCATTGTTCAGTCTGAATGGCATCACTCGATAGCAAAAGGTCCCCCACGGAGTGATAAATGCCGTCTTCTGTTGATCTACCTCTGCCATCTAAATTTGGTTATATTCGGAGAATCCATCCATAAAAGAAAGCATCCCACGCTTAACAGTGTTATCGACCAAGATGTCGATGTGCAACAATGGGAAACCATCCTTTAGGCTCGCCTTGTTCAAATTTCTAAAATCAATGCACATGCGAACTTTTTCGTCCTTTGGCACAGGCACAATATTGGCTAGCCATGGCGGGTACATAGATACCATGAGAAACCTTGCGTCATACTGCTTGATGACCTCGTCTTTGAATTTCAACATCCACTCGGGTTGAAGACGCCTCAGCTTTTGCTTAAGCGGCTTCATATCAGGGTAGAGAGGCAACTCATGCTCGACAAAATCAGTGTCCAGACCAGGCATGTCCTCGTACAACCAGACAAAAATGTCTTGATATGACAAAAGGAAGTCGACCATGCTTTTTCTTTCTTTGGGAGACAGTGACGTTTCGATTTTGGTAATTCAAGGAATCTCCTCAGTTCCCAGATTGATATGTTCCATTTCTTCGACAATGGGGGTAGGGCCATGCTCAAATTTGGTAAACCGGTCAAGGAGCACATTGGGGAGCTCCTCCAAAGGGATATCCTCATCCAGACTCGTAACACCTACCGCTTCTTGTATTTCTATAGGAAAGGGGTCAATTTTATGTGGGACTGGTATTTCAATTAAGGCATCTTTTTGTGGAATTTTATTTAAAATTTTAAATGACAATTTTTTTAAACTTTATATTTTTTCAATGTTTTTGGAATTTTCATTTTCATTGGGGATGGTCCCTTGGCAGCATGAGTTAGCGTATATACAAGGTATTGCCTGCTAAGGGCTTATCTCACTTTTTATAAGTTATTTTTTTGGGGAAAACGGGTGTTGAATTTAGGTCACTCCCCACTTCCAGGGTTTGGGGCAAAGATGTCCAGTTGCGTACCTGAAAGGCTACTCCTTTACCTATTTGGATGGTGGGTGTTGACTGATATGGCTCGTCGAAGTTTGCCTCCATCATGTTGATCCCCATTTCGTTTGAGATAATATCCTCAAACGTTAATATAGTTTTGTGGTGATTCACCACAGGGGGGGTTGTTCAGGTACAGACCGTCATTTCTCAAAGAGGGATAATGCGACCAAGTCTATCTCCAGGCTCGGAAGGGTGATGTGGGGATTAGTGGGGTGAACAGGTGTTGTGGGCTTGTGTGGGGTTAATCGAGTCACCCCATTTCAGTCGATCTTCACAACCACGACACTCACAAATGAATTTCTGATATGTGGCCTAGGATGGGGTTTTTCCTCTATGTGTATCCCCCTAACTCTCGCAGCTATTATCACACGAGCTTTCTCCTTAGCCTCTCGCACTTCTTCTGTGGGCTTGAAACCTAGCCCAAATTTGACTTTTTGTTCCCCCTTAGCTGTGATGGATTCCTTCTTACCTTGCAGTCTGGGCCCAAGTCCCCTTCCTTTTTTATAGCCCCACTTTTGGAGCATGGCCACTGTCGCTGCCATTCCACCTCTGGTTCTTGGAATGATGCCCTCGATGGGCTCTGGGAGTACTATTGATACCTCATAATTGAAGCTGTGGAGGTCAACATCCTCAGTAGTGTTTGGCACATCTAGCACTTTGGGCTTTTCGATGCTGTTGGTGGCTTTTTCTTTCTCACTGTGCCCCTTGCTGATGATAGGGATAATCTTATGTCCAGACACAAATTTTAGTTTCTGGTGTAGTGTGGATGAGATTGCTCCATCTTCATGCAGCCACGGGCGCCCTAACAGTAGATTGAATGAGGATTTGATGTCCATCAATTGAAATAATATGGAGAAGTCATTGGCCCAATCAATAGCTCAAGGTCAACTTCTCCCATTATCTCTCTTCGTGTGTCATCGAAGCCTCTGGCACTAGTTTTCGTGGGTCTTAGCATGCAAGGATCTACCCTGATCTTAGTGGCGGTTCTCAGTGGGCATATGTTTAAAGCAGACCCATTATCGATTAAAACCAAGGGGATTATCATATTTCCAGATCAACAATTATATTTAAGCATTTTGAGTGACTTCCTCCTTCCTCTGGTAAATTAGCATCTAAAAATGAAATGGCATTCGAAGCCATCACTTGACCAATTATCTGCCTGATCTCATCTGGGCTAACCTAAAGCGATACATGCTCATTTTTTAATGCCTCCATTAAAGCTTGAAAATTGAGTGGGGACGTCATTAACAGATCCCATATAGTAATATGGGCAGACATCCTTCTCAGCTGAGTCTCCAGTATATGTTCTCGACTCATTTTTTCAAAATATTAAGAACACTATCTTTCTTTCCCTCTGGTTGGGCTTGTGTTGCTGCTGGTGCTTCTGACTACTTTAAAATCTTCTTGGATTGGGTAACAAAGTCCACTACCCTTCTCTGTTGCTGCCAGCATTGATATTAATTTATTCAGAACTCAGAGGGACCTGATGACGATCGTAGGTTGGTCCTGAAATCTGAAATGTTATAGCTGCTAGAATCGGATGCACTTGCACTGCGGGCTTTGAGGGTGTGGGTAACACTTGATTCACTTCGGTGATAGCTGGTTTGGTGGAAAAATTAGGCCAGATGGGGGTGGTGAAGCTTGTGGGTGGTTGCACCGGGGGTAAAGGGGCATGAGTAGGCCATTGGTAGTTGATAGGTGCTGACGGGGGATTGGGGGCATAATGGGCTATCGGATAATTGTTGGGGGTGGTGGTGTATGGTTGATGTGCATTTATATGCACATAATTAACAAGTGTGGGTGATGGGAAATAAGCCCTAAGATCTAAGGGTTCAACTCGTGGTGCTGGGTTGGGAAAATAATCTGATAAATTTAGGGGTTCAATCACCCAAATATTCCTTTCTTCATAATTTCTCGGCAATGGTGCCATATAGCTCTCCCGATCACTGATGTAATCCGACGGATCAAATTCAAACTCCTCCTCGCACTCTTCTACCATCCCGATGGTGGGTCTGGGACCTGCTCCTCTGGTAGGATGTGATGGTAGTGGAACCTGATGAATATTTGCGTGCTGGTTCACTTGGGAGAGCTGGTGGGATGATTTTCCCGACATCGATTAAATCTTAGATCACGTGCTTGAATGGGAAGTAGCGATCAGTCGGGTGACCTGGACCCTAATGAAAATTACAGTGAGTATTAGGGTCATAATTCTTTGGGATTGGGTGAGGAGGAGGTTGCGGGTGAGGAATAGTAACTAATCCCTTTTCTAGTAGTAAAGGAAAAAGTACACTTAAAGATTGCCCTAGGGGTGTAAACACTCGGTCATAGCGGGCTCTCCTCTGCTCTGGAGTCATCTGTGTTCCTTGTCCATTCCCTACTCTCTGCATCTGCTCAAATCTGATTGGTGTTGGATGGGCTGCTTGAAATTAGAATGGGGTTATACTATTATTGGGCCTGGTGTTGGCAATGTTCTGGACATTCTGCCCCTGTTCTCTTCTCATTCCTCTATTCTGAAAATCTTCTAGCCCCACTAGCTCCACTTGGTACATTCTTGTTCAGGCGACCCTCCCTGATAGCATCTTCACAGTGATTGGTGTTCCTTACCAGATCAGTAAAGCTAGACTGCTCCTGGTACACTAAAAAGTTTGAGATCACTGGCAGGATATTTTTTGAAATCATTTCTATTTACTCATCATTAGGTATCTTATTTCTAACCTAAGTTTCCAATGCTCTCCAACGCTCGAAATAATCGCTAAAGGTCTCATTCAGGTTCTACTTCAAACGGGCCAAATCTGACTTACGTAGTTCAATGTCTATATTGTAGACATATTGTTCATGAAATAAGTGCGTCAAGTCCTTCCAAGTTTTCATCATAGATAATTCCAAAGATGTAAACCATCTCAAGGCTGGACCTATCAAACTTTTCTGAAAGACCTTTATTAGTAGTCTTTTATCCCCGCCATACTAGCACATGTCCCCACAAGAAGACTTGAGGTGTGCTATGGGATTACCGATGCTGTTGTACTTGTCAAAAGCTGGCATTTTAAATTTTGAAGGTAAGGGGACCTCAGCAAACAAGCATAAATCTGTGAAGTCTGTGGCATGGGTTTTAACACCACCCATCTTCAACAACTGCTTCTGGATTTTGTCTAACTGCTCTTTCAATTATTCCGATTCCTTGGATATGGGGCCCACTTTCTCAGCAGTTGGTTGGACATCACTTTGGGCTACCAGGGGGTGGGCAATTATAAGAGGAGAGTTAAGGCTGGTCAATGCTCCAGCATATGCTCCACTATTTCTAATCTCGTCCTCTTCATACTGCTGGTCTACATAAGGTGCAGTGAGGGCGGGATTCTCTTGCTGGTGCTGCATGGACTGGGTGGGAATGGCATGAATGGGGGTTGGGTGCATCCATTGGGGATGAGGGAAGGTTTGTTGGGTGATGGGATGAGTGGAAATTAGGTTTTGGGGTGGGGCTTGATGAGGCCATTGGGCATAGGGAAAGGCTTGAAATTGACTTTACGTTTGGATATGGGTGAATTAGGGTTGATGTAAGGCATGAGTTTAAGCTGGGTATAAGGGTTGTGAATGGGTGAAATTTTGGAGGAATTGTGAAGGATATGGGTGTGAGGCTCCAAAGTTTTATTGGGCTTGAGTTTGGGCTATGAAGCCTTCGGAGGGTTGGGTTATGAAGGTTTGGCCCATGGGTCCTTGGGGAGCTTGGGTCACCTTGGTCATGATAGGTGTGGCCCAGGGGGGCTTGGTGGGCTGGGCCATGGGTCCTTGATGGGTCGGGGCCATGGGCCCTGATGGGTCTTGACTAGTGGGCCTTAGTGGGTCTAGCCCATCGGGTCTTTATGGTCTAGGCCATGGGCCCTTATTGGGTTTGACCCATTGAGCCTTGATGGGTCTGGGCCATAGGCCCCTTATGGGTTTAGCCCATTGGGCTTTGATGGGTCTGGGCCATGGGCCCTTGGTGGGTCAGTCCCATGGGGCCTTGATGGGTCTGGGCCATGGGGCCTTGATGGGTCTGGGCCATGGGCCCTTGATGGGTATGGGTCATGGGGTTTTGGGCCATGGGGCTTTGGGCCATGGGCCCTTGGGGTATGTGGATAATGGGGGTTTGGGCCATTCGTCCTTGGGACATGTGGGAAATGGGGGTTTGGATAGTGTGGATGATGGGGGGTTGATGGGGGTCATGGGGGAATGATACATGGAGGCTTGATAGGGTAATGGAAGAATCCATGGATGAGTGGTGTGGATGAGAGGGGATGTGTTGGGAGACCTTTCACTTATTGTAAGTTTGGAACATCTCCTCCATCATGGCCATGGAAGGGGAATGGGTTGGAGAATTTTGGGAAGTGGTGGGAAAATAGGGGCACCGAACGGGCCGGTTATGGTAGGGATTGATTGGGTGAGGGGGGTGGAAGTAAAGGCTTCTTCGGTATGGGAATGGGTTGGAGAATGTGATGGGGATGAGTAGGGATCGACATAAGCTGAGTTCACAGCCCACAACATATCTTGGTATCAGGTCGAGTACGAGTGCCTCGGATGAGGCCCGTAAAGCTTCCTCCTTCTTCCCCTACGGGATGACGGATGCTATGATGATGTCGTTGTGCCCGCACCAATCAAGACTTTACTTTTGGGTTTTTTATGTTTAATTTTTTTTTGAATTTTTATAAGTGAAAGGAAATGAGGATTCTGGGCCCTTTTGAATTCCCTTCTCGGGTGGCTCTCGTACCCTAAATAGGTCTTGCGGTAAAGGTCTCGAAGCACTTCAGAAGAATCAAAGGGAAACCCCTTGATCTATTGAAGGCACAAAAACCAATGCAAATAACTCGATCCCCCAAAATGAATAAAAAAGAAGTCACCTTCTTTTGACCGGCGAGGGCGTATTAGGTGTCGAAAGTTGTGGGACCTAGATAGAGGCACTAAAGGCACTAATCAAGGAGTCCGGAGTGTGAAATAGGCCACAGATTCAAATTGATGCTCAGTGGAACCAACCTAGTGCAATTAATAGTGGCTCCAGAGTAAAAAGTCCCAGATTAAACCTATCGCAACTAATAGTGGCGCCAGACTAAAAGGGGTCTCTAGATTCTTTGATAACAGTAACCTCAGTCCGTAATGGGTCTCCAAACTGGCTTTTTTTGGGAGCTAGGCTTCTAGGGACTGACTGTTTATATGATCCGTCTCTTTTCTCACCGATCCTAAGGGTTTAGAGGCCAAATTGAGTTCACTATCGCTCTCTTTTTCCTGGGTTTTAAGCTTGGTAACGACAAGGTTACCCATTGGATATACCTCAAGTGCAAGCACTTTTATCAAGTACTAGGTGGGCTGAGACTTTTCCGGATCATCACCACTAGGGGTTGACAGCGTACTAAGACCCGGGAGTTTGTATGTGTGCCTAAATAACCCAACCCTTAAAAATATACCCCGTAAAAATCAATTTAAATCTCCTTTATTGGTTCAATTTTATTTTTCACTTTTAAGGAAATTTTCTTAAGTTCAAAGACCGGGGGTGATGATCCTGTGCCGCCTCTACGGGTTGGCGTTCACTAGCGGAATATGATTGCGGAATTAAAAGTACTAGTAGGCCCGCCAAACGGCTAAGGCGCTTGAAATGACGGAAATGTAAGGAATTTAAATAACAATGCATAAGTACCTGCCAATTGGCTAAGGTGCTTGAAATGATGAAAACATAAAGAAATTGAATGCGGTGCACAAGTAGGCTTGCCAATCGGCTAAGGCTCGTAAATGACGTAAAAGCAGGGGTAAGTAAAATGACGTAATCAAAGGGGTAAGTAAAAAAAAAAAAAAAAAGCAGTAAAAAGGGTTAGTAAATCAAAAATAAAGAGGCCAAATTTAAGGGGAATCTCTACTAGCTAGTCCCCAGCAGAGTCCCCATCTATGCAACCACGGATTCTCATCAAACCTGTCGCGACGATGCGCTCGCTAGAAAATATTCAGAGTCGCCACCCGGAGCTTTTGGTGTCCCGGGAAACCAAGATCAATTTGATATGCACCGAAGTGCCACAAATATGACTCTGAATCAGGTCTAAGCCAAAGGCTCTTGGATAGGGGCTTCGGTTATCGATTGGGAAGGTGTTAAGCACCTAATCAACCCGTTTAAGGTGGTTTATACTTATGGAAAAAAAAATGAAAAAGGCTTCCTCTTTCCCAAAGGGTCTTAAAATCTTATTTGTGCCCCTCCATTCCTATCGAAAATTTGACGACGTAACGGCACAAATGGGAGGATAGAGGAAGAACCAAGAAGGTAGAGGAATAGAGGGGAAAGCCGGAGCTCTCTTACTCCTGTTGCACCGTTGGAGAGCCTTGCGTTGGCTTACTTCGGTGATCTTTTGAAGGCTTGTATGGTGAGAAATGTGGTTCTAACTCCTAGGGCTTGGTAGCTAAGAGGTAGAGAGGGAAGGCTAGGGGGTAACACACACCTAACCTAGAGCTTTTGCGTGAAATGCTAAGGTCTAAAGGAAGTTTCAAAGTTCTGGAATTTGTATGGGAATGGTGCACTAGAGGAGAGAGAGAAGAGATTCCTTAATCTCTTAATTGCAAATTTTTTCAAGCCTTTATAAATGGAGGGGTGCCTCTCTATTTATATGAAAAATAGAGGTTAGGAGGGTGCTTAGAGGCTAATTAGGATTAGTAATTAAGTAATGGGTAATCTAAGGTTTCCTAGGGTTTTTGGAGCCTTAAAAAGTGTGAAGAGTTGCTCCAATGGTGGATGATAGGGTGGGGCTTTAAACCACTAAAGGGTTACACATAGATAGTGAATGGGTGCAACAGAAGTAGCAAAGCACACTCCAAAGGTCAAGATGGTCAACAAGTCAAACCCCATTCTCAAAATTTGAGACAAAAACCTAGGGTTACTGTTCATATGCCTGGCACAACTATTAGTTGTGCCAAGCATATGTAGAGTAATACAGTGAAGCTACAGTGGCCTGAAAGTTGGCTGCCCGCAGGGGGACCCACCTTATAACTGGCTCAACTATGTAATACTTGTGCCAAAACCCTAGGGGGGTTCACAACATATTTACCATTTTATCCTTGCACTTCGAAACATGATATCTTCTCGTATACAGCTCCGATTGGGGTGATTCTTGGCTCGTTGAAAAGCTGAGGACTTCTACTTTTTAATGGTATGAGATTTGATCATAGTAGAAGGTTACAACTACTCTCAGTGCACCACTCTTCATCCATTGGTCGGAAAAGCTAGGTTTAGGTACGGAATGGGTTATAAGGGTTCAGGAAGGTTTCTAAGGGTTCTAGGGTGATTCTTAAGGGTTCCTTACATGCCATCAAAAGCTCAAAGATGTGCCTCTCTTGAAATGTGTCTCGATCGAGCCTTAGGCCAATTTTGGGTGTCTATAAGAACCTACTGCTATGCTGTCATTCCTTTCGGGCTCAAAAATGTAGGAGCCACATATCAACGCGCCATGATGGCCATATTTCATGACATGATCAACAAATGTGTTGAAGTATACGTCGATGACATACTAGTGAAGTCCCAAGTCCCAGACATGAGTAGGACATGCCGAAGCTCTATGACTGGTGTTACAAAGATCCGAGCAATGTCAACTAAAGATAAATCCAAAGAAGTGTGTTTGGAGTAACCTCCAAGAAATTATTAGGATTTATAGTCAGCAAACGAGGTATCGAAGTCAACCCGGTGAAGGTCAGATCCATTCTCGTGATGCCACCTCCTAATAATATCAAATAATTATGAGGCATGATAGAAAGGCTACAGTTTATCAGGAGATTCATCTCCCAGCACTCAGATCGATGCAATCCTTTCTACAAGCTACTTAAAGGGGGAGTTGAATACAGATGGGATGACCAGTGTTTGCAGGCCTTCAACATCATTAAGAAGTGCCTCCTCAACCCGTCGATACTATCACTACCAATTCTCAAAAAACCCCTAATCCTCTACCTTTTAGCAAACGATAAAGCGATGGGAGTAATTCTTGAACAATATGAAGAAGACAACAAGAGGGAGAAGGCTATCTACTACCTCAACCAAACGATGGTCGAGTACGAACAGAATTACATGCCAATGGAGAAGACCTGCCTCACACTAGTGTGGGCCTCAACGAACGTACGACACTACTTCAGAGCACACAAAATATTAGTACTAGCGTGCATGGACCCTCTGAAGTACATCTTTGGGAAGCCCGCTACCTCCGAGAAGATCGCCCGATGGCACATGTTACTACAAGATTTTGACATCACCTATGTGTAGACACCCCCATTTTGCTTTTTTGAAATATATTTTTTGTTCGGTCAGCCTTTGACCCTTTTTAACCTTGATATGAGAACCATGCCCTGAAATAATAGTACATGGCTGAACACAGGCTGAAATAATAGCTCTGTGGCTCAGATCCCGACATGAGGAGACTATATACTGAAATAATAGTATATAGTCAAAATACAGACTGAAACAATAGTCTTGTATTTCATTCTAGAGACCAGACCCGGACAACCCTGAATTAAGCACGTGAAATCCCGCGCATAATTCGATTGCACGCCACACCACAAACACGCAATCAGTCCCCTTTTCAGACCAAACTTCCCTTCTCAGACCTATCCAAGACTCGATCACACACCTAAAATCAGACACATGATCAGATTGAACACCACAAACTCAGCGCGCAATTGGCCTACGCCCGACCTAGTGTCACTACCCTTAACCCATAAGTTTCCTTGATTAAGCGCTTCTGAAGAACTGCTTAATCAGATTACGCACCTCCCATCACACGCGTAATTAGCCATAATTTTGTTAGGACTTGGAAACTCGCTGAGCAAGTTAGCCGGTCGCTCACTGTATCGGTGACCGACTCAAAGTGATTAAGCACCAGGAAACTGATTCGTAATTCAATTAAACGCCCGAAACATGGCGCGTAATTGAAAAAAACTATAAAAGATTTTTTTCCTAATTCCCCCGAGAGGCTGGCAATTTTTTGAGAGAGAATGAATATTTATTGGGATTCCGAAACCAGAGAACTTCGAGGACTAACCCATAAAGCAACCTAGTCATGATTTCGAGATTCATGCTTCGAATCTTCGAGATTTCCATCCCTAGCCCCGACCTTTAGGTAAGGATTTAATCTTTTAATTCGCAACCATAGCTTATAATCTCTAGATCTAGGAATTCTATTATTTTTTTATTTTCAGACCGTAGCACCCTTTTCGGACCAAAATTCTATATATCTGGTTCTAGTTCTCTGTTTTTAGAACTAGTCCTCAATCTATCGGTCTGATATACCGATTCTAGACTTTAACTCATTTCTAAAATCTTTATCTACAGTCCTATCATTAATTTCTGGTTCTCATCCTTTGATTCAGAACCAGTCCTTAATCATACGGTTTGATTTCCTGATTTCGAACCCGAATTTAGTCTGTAAAATATAAATTTTAGCTTTAATTCCCTATTTTTAATACTTTCAAAATTCTAAATGTTAATTCCAGTCTTATAATTCTAGTTTATAATTAAATTCATAATTATTATTCTGAAATCAACTTTGAAAAGCCCAATAATACTATTTTAAGGTCCAAAAATCAATTTGTCTTTAATTTCAGCCACCCGATTTGCCCAAGGGAGCTTACGGAGGGTACTCGGGAACGAGGCCAATCCTCCTTAGCATAGCGGCCCAAACCCTTTTTTTTTGAAGAATTTTAGAATTAAGTAATTGCTTTAGTTTTATACTTATAACATGATTAATTAGTAGGTTTATTTTATTTCAGCATGCTTAATTAATTAAGTGTCTTAAATCTTTGTATGACTGATTCACCTCTTCAAATCTGAATTTAATTGATCAATTCCTTGCTTCAATTACTATTTAATGAGATTGATTTCGTTGCTTCAAGTAGATCCTTTTAGCATAGTCAATTCATTGCATTAATTAGAGATTTTTAAAAAATTAGTCGGTCAATTTAGAAACCTTCGACCAATTAGTCGGCCAATTTCGAGACTAATACAAACACTTGATCCAAGAGACAATTAGTCTCAGTGATCTAATGGCAGCCAAGCAAGGACCTGAGGAAGAATTCACTAACTTTGTCGCTAGATTGAGAAAACTTGCTACTAGAACTGACACTTAAATGAAACAGAAGGACTCGATTGATATTATTGTCGACAACACTAGGGAACCGTTAAAGAGCACACTCGTCATAAGTGATTGCACCGACTTCGCTGCACTCCACTTTCGGGTATCCCGACTAGCGTGACACATTAAAGGCAGAGATCTCGCGTTATTCATCGTCACGTCAAGAATAGGCTCTTCCAGCGAATCAAAATTGAAAAATAATAAGAAAGCCTTAGGAACTGAGCAAGTTAACACCGTCGTCAACCAAGGGCAAAACTTTAATAATGGAAATTTCCAATCGTAAAATTTCAGACTGAACCAAAACTAACAACAGTATACCAACCAAAATCAAGGTGCTAGTCAGCAAAGATACGCGAACCAAAACCAAGGCTAGAATCAAAGTCAAGGCCAATACCAAAATAGTAACCAATACCCTAACACCTATCAGAATCAGAACACGACACAGAACCGACCGGCCCACGTGTTGAATTATAATAACGTACCCCTACCGCAAAACTTCAACCCAGCCAGAGGCCCTTACCAACCAAATCGGGAACACTATCCCCTTTTATCAGATACAATTCCTAATATTTTTTGTCTTTTTAACACCCAGAATCTCCTTCGATTCCCAAAGGGAAAACCTCACCCATGTCCTGCAAATCTAGACTATAGTAAACACTGTGCCTTCCCTCGATATGCGGGACACGACTTAGAAGATTTTTGGTCCTTCGGGACGTGATCTATGATATGAACAACTGAAATCAAATTGATTGGGAAGCGCTTAGAAATCCCAATCCTAATAATAACCAACCCCAATAGAATTTAGGGGTCATAAACAACCCTTTGCCCAACCACAACCAAGCAACACCGGCCCAGGTCACTACCGTGGATCTCCCTGGTCAACGCTCCTTCTAGCCTTCTACCTTAATCACTCGCATTCAACCCTCTACCGCTTCCGCCACACCGGCAAAAACTTCTTCACCCCTACATCCCTCAGCCCTGATCACTCGAATCGCCCCGCCGAGCTCGCCTCCATACCCAAAGTTCACTTAGATACGAGTACATTCCTTTAGCGCCAAGAGACCCTTCCTCCGTCATCACCCACCAGAACCTTCAACCCCTCTAAATCCTGAACCAACATCCCTACCACTCTCTTCATCTGATTCTGAATTCGAGTATGGAGATCACGTTCTCCAGACTGCAACCCAAGTTGCTGCATCGATTGAAAGCATCACCCGTAAGACTCTAAGCCAAGACAACAAGACAACCACCGAGCATTCACTGAATTGAAAAGAAAGTGAGCCAAAAAAACACCATGACCTGTGTGAGACACTAGTCTCTGCTTTCATAGACAAGGAGGATTACACACAGTATCTCCCACCTTGGAACCGTGTCATGCAAGCACACGCTTCGACCTCTAATTTCACTCACTTCACAAATCATCGACGTCGACTCGTGTCGGGTCTAGCTAGCAACCGATGTGCACGATTCTCAAGTCAGGAATAAATTACCCACCTCCTCCTATCCCTCGGAGTAAGGATTTCACGATCGTATAACCACAAGAAGGGAATGTAAGGGAAAGAGAGGTTAACTTGCCTCCCCCGCCTCATATCATCCCTCCACCAATCCCTGCACCTCAACCACTCCAACCACCTGCACCTAAGGCTCACTGGATAGGCAAAGAAGTGACACTCGAGCCAAGACAAGAATATGACCTTCTGATATACCTCCAGAAGATATCGGCCCAGATATCCATACTTGATAAGAATAATTGAAGACACACAAGTAGATGATGATACAACTCTAGATGAGCTTCATCAAATCAATTTGGTCACTCCGCGGAAATGCGAGCGCCATATATCTCACGGTCATAATTAGAGGATTCTCTGTACTATACACACTAGTTGACATGTGAGCAGGACATAACATTTGCCCTATCACTCATTGCCTACGGTGGCTCACATTGTTTCGTGAAAGGAACTATTAAACTCCAGGTTCGCCTCGGACCTGTGACGAAAGACGTTACTTTCCATGTTTTTGATTATGCTAGTACATACAACCTCATCTTAGGAAGAAAATATCTAGAGTCCATGAAGGCCGTCGCATCCACATACCATCAATGCATCAAATTCTCATACGAGGTCTCCATTGTTCGTATATATGCTGATGCACCCCTCCAGGGGATAGACACCGATTACACGACAAGCATATCAACCGCTCACAACTATGTATTGAACATGGGCCATATTCGAAAGACTCGGACCCCTGATGACCCAATCGTCGCAGAGGTCCACCCACCTGGCCATCTTAGTTCTCCCCCAATGCGTCAATGAAACTTAGTGAGGAGAGAGGTCGGTCTAGACCTCGCCAAACTTTATGACATCAATCCCACGGTGACAAAAGGGTGGGATCTCATGTACCAACTTGGATATGTCCCTCACACTGGACTCGGTAAGAATAAACAAGGTCGTATAGCACCCATCGTCCCATAAAAAATATGCAAACACATAGAGTTAGATTATCAATCGGATGGCCAACAAGCCGACTTATGCCCTACCTCACCGAAATGCTCTCTATATGACCACTTCGTCTATGGGAATACTGAGAAAGCTGACGTGCCAAAGCATAAGGAGGTGTCCTTCACCAAATCCTAAGAAAAAGAAATTGAATAAATGACCAAAGCATTTAGGGATTTGATAAGCCTCGAAAGAGTCAAACCCTTGTTTGATCTCAAAGAGTCCTTAGAAAAGAGAAGAGAAGAACCTGCAGGAACCAAACCACAATTAGAAGATTGGGAATCTACCAATGATGAATACTTTCATATAGCTGCCCTACAAGATGACAAAGAGCACTTGCACTCAACGTGGGGAGAGGATGACACCCCGCAAGAGAATCTTAACCCGTATAGCATCCGCCTCGGCCTTGGCCTTGGAGGGTGGGAATGCCCGTGGGATTCTCCTTGTATCGTTCACCCTTGTCAGCCCTACTGTAGGGCATGCACCAGTATATTAGAACATTTTGCCAAGTCGACCCGACATCCTACGACGGAGGAATCAGACCATTCCAATCCCGTGATGACAGAAATCGGCAATGACCTACCTGCTCAGCTACTGATACAAGGAGCAGAGAATCCTGACAGTTATCCATTTGATCTAGAAGGAAACACTCAACCCACTTTTATAGAGTTTGAAGAGGAACTCAAACTAGACACTTCTACATTCCCAAATTCATCGCAACTCCAAATATTTTGGAAATCTCTTAAAGAGGAATGGCAACCTCCCCCGAGTAACGAAGAAGACTACTGGATAGATCTCTCTGCACTTGAGTTAGCCGAGCAAGCTAATCTAGGACTTCAAGCATTACCAGATCAAGAAGATGAGTTCGATACTGTCTTTGATTCTAATTTAGAAGGATGAGAGTGCCCTTGGGAATCTCCTTGCACTCTTCACCATTATCAACCTCACTGCCGAGCATGTGCACTCATCTCAACATATTATGAAGATCAAGGAAAAGAACTCGCTACTCCTGAAGATCCTTTGGGAGATCCCCCTGAGTGGGAAGAACAACTATATTATGACTCAGAAGCAAATAGCTCTATCGACTATGATCTTCAAAGTTTCTTCGATGAAGAGGCCATTAACGTGATAGAGGAAATCCGAACATCAGTGCCACTATCACCCACGTCACTCATTCAAAAGGTCTCATTAGCTGAGGACTCCAAAAAAAAAATGTAAATTTCACAACAAGTCCGCGTTTCTTGAAGAATCACCTGAACGGTCCTAGCAGCCATCTCGCTCCCTCAACAAGAGGAAGTAGTTCCCCTGGCACCCCTTGAGGCGACCGACCTTGTACCATATTTGTTATCAAAAATAAAAAAATATATAGAAAAATAGAAAACCCTAAAAATTCAGAAATACAAAATCTGAACAAATTAGAAAACCTCAAAAAAGAAAAGAAACCCTTCATCCCTAACCAGATTTGTGGCCAACAAAGAGATTCTTCTCCTAAGGTTTCTATCCCATTCCTCACACAAGGACGTAAAGTATCCCGGCTAAACAACAAGCCAGTAATCATACCGGATGAAATACTTCGTGACTTCAAAAGAGGAATCAATATCATTGACCTTTACCTTATCAAAGATCTCTCGATTATAAATTGTGCGGATGAAGGGTTACCTTTCGCAAATTCAAATTCCCAGTGTGATAACTTCGCAGTATACAAATTCACCGAGGATGAAGAAAGAGCACCATTTGCTAAGGAGGCACTAAACTTCCAACGGGTTATCAAGCGCTTTGATGAGCAAACCCAAGTTACTGCAGAACCCATCGAAGAACTTACCTTTGGCACAAAAGAGAAACCTAAGAAGCTATTGATTAGTGCAATGCTTAACTCCAAGGAATGCCAGCAAATTGCACAAGTCTTGCTAGAACAACTTGACTCTTTTGCATGGTTCTATGAGGACATGCCCAATTTAGACCCAAGTTTAGTAGAACATCACCTTGTCTTAGTTAGTTTGCATTTCATGTGTAGTTTAGTTTAAGTGATAACCTTTAAAGACCTCTCCCCTTTCTTTTGCTAACCTAGTATTAGGTACGGTGCCAGATCTCTTTCAGATATGAAGATTTACCATATTTTGAACTCACCTCCCTGTGGACATTCCCTTACTTACCCTTCTTTTAAAACTTGTTACAACAGGCTCTGACTACTTGCAGGTCTTGTGTGTGATCTGCCTTGATTTGAGTGAATTTAAACCCCTTTTGAAGGTAAGGCAGACAGCCCAACAAGTTTTTGACGCCGCTATCAGGTAAGTGTTTTTGAAATGAGTAGATCTAAGTTTGATTTAGTTTAGATCATAGTTCTATGATAGTTTGTTTGATTTTTCACTAATTGTGGTTATAAGTCTTGTTTTAGTTCTGTTTGTATTTCATCAGATCTGAAGCTACTGCGAAAGAGGAGCATTGTGCAGGAGGCTGCTCTTGAGTTTGCATCCCTCTACTCCCTTATATTTGTCAGATCTATTAATTTTTAGATTTAGTAGTCATTTGTTTTTGTTCCTGCTTGTTGTCTTTGAAGATTTGCTCTGCATTAGATCTTGAGTGGTGTATGTTTGAGAGAAGAACTCTCCAACCTCAGATTGTCCCATTAAATCCAGAGGTTGAAAGGCTTCTCAGATCTAGACAAACTCCACTCACATTTGTTGCAGCTGAATTTTCCGAAATGGGTGAGCAACAACAACAAGAACTCTTAAGGAATTTAATGCACCAGGGGCTTACAATTCCCCCTTCTACATTCAGTTCCCAGCTGCAAAAGGAAATTATGAAATAAAGTCTTCCACAATCCAGATGCTACCCTCATTTCATGGCCTGACCAAAGAGGATCCTTATAAGCACGTTGATGAATTCTTAGGACTCTGCACCACTTTCAACATCACAGGTTTGGGGGAGGAGGCAACCAGGATGAGACTCTTTCCTTTTTCATTGAAGGATAGAGCCAGGACCTGGTTGTCAATGCTTCCACCCAACAGTATTAAGTCCTGGAGTGATCTTCAATGTCAGGTTTTGGCCAAATTCTTCCCCATGTCTAAAGCAAGCCAGTTGAGGAAGGGCATCATCTCATTTTCCCAAGATCCAACTGAGGATTTTCACCAAGCTTGGGAGAGATTCAAGGAACTCCTAAAGAAATGCCCCCACCATCAAATCCTTGAATGGCAATTGGTTCAAAGTTTTTATCAAGGGATTGATTCGAAATGCAGAGACATGGTAGATGCTTCTTGAGGTGGTACCTACCTCCATAAAACTGCTGAGGAGGCATGGGAGTTGTTTGGTATCATTAGTAAGAACTCCATGCAGAGGGAGACCTTGTCTAGGGACTTAGATCCTCTTAGATTGGTGAAAGAAAATATCACCAGAGGGAAGATATTTGAGGTAAATGTGCAAAGTGATTTGGAGAGGAAAGTGGATAGCCTAGCACTGAAATTTGATAAGCTCATGGGAGAAATGTAGTCACCCATGGCTGCTAGGGTGGAGGAGGCATGTGCTATATGCCAGTCTCCTACCCACCCCATTGAAGAATGCTCATCAGCTGTATAGTTTCCAGATTTTGTTATCGAGCATGTGGCTGCCACTCAGTCCTATGGGCAACAACCTGCTACTGGGTACCAATGGAGGAACCACCCCAACTTGAGGTGGAGAAAAGATGCATACCCAAACCAGCAACAACAACAACAACAGCCCATGTCCTACAAAAATGCTCAACCCTACCACCAAAGTTATGTTCCAAAGCCTCATTACCAGCAGCCCATGACCCAGCCTATGCAGCAACCTGCACCCCCTCCAGCAGTGAGATCACCTTCTTTCGAGGAACAAATTATGGCCTCACTGCAGAATTTGGGTCCCTTAACTCAAACTGTGCACTCTCACAGCCAAAGCATTAAAAAAATAGAAGACCATCTTGGTCAGCTGTCTAATGCTTTGACTAAGAGAGAGGAAGGGAGGCAGCCTAGCCAACCACTGGATAACCCAAGGAGACAGTATGTAGTGGGTGAAGTCTCCTCCACCTATGAGGAAGCCAAATCCATTACTACTTTAAGAAGTGGAAGGCTAGTGGATAACCAAGTTGGTTGTGAGACTTTGAGAAATTTTGAAAAAGGTAAAGAGTGGTTTTCGAAAGGACACAACAAGGGCCAGCAGTGGTGGACATGAAGGGGCAACAAAATGAGAAGAAAGACGATAATGATGATCCTCAAGAAAAGATAAAAATTAAAAGAAAGAAGATCAATTGGCTAAGGCTACAAATGAGGGAGCAATCTCACATTTGCCATTTCCTAAAGCATTGCAAGCACCTTCCCCTTTCAATAAAGGGCAAGGTAAAATAGAGGAAATGATGGAAATTATTAAGCAAGTAAAGATCAACTTACCTTTACTTGATGCAATTAAACAAGTTCTAGCCTACGCCAAGTTTTTGAAGGAGTTATGCACCCATAAAAGACAGTCTAGGATACACTTATCCAAGAAGGTCTTTTCAACAAAAAAGGTAAAGCAAATTCTGTTTATTGCTACCCCCATAAAACTTCAAGACCCTGGATGCCCACTATCCCCTGCATCATTGGGGATCATAAAATCGAGAAAGCCTTATTGGATCTGAGAACCAGTGTGAATTTACTGCCATATACAGTATATGATAAGCTAGGCTTAGGAGAGTTGAAGCCCACACATGTGGTCTTGCAATTGGCTGACAGATCTTAAAGGAAGCCTATGGGGGTCATTAAAGATGTCCTGGTGGGAGTTGACAAATTTTTTTACATCGATGACATATTAGTGAAGTCCCAAACACGAATAGGACATGTTGAAGTGCTCTGACTGTTGTCACAGAGAGCTAAGAAATACTAGCTAAAAATGAACAAAAAGAAATTTGTTTTCAGAGTTACCTCAGGAAAATTACTTGGTTTTATAAATAGAAAGCGAGGTATCGAAGTTGACCCTGCAAAAGTCAGAGCCATCCTTGAGATTCTGCCTCCCAGCAATATCAAAGAATTATGAGGCCTGATAGGAAGATTGCAATTCACCAGAAGATTTATCTCCCAACATTCGGACAGATGCGATCCTTTCTACATACTACTTAGAGGAGGAATTGAGTACAAATGGGATGACCAGTGTCAGCAAGCCTTTGAAAATATTAAGAAGTATCTCCTTAACCCGCCAATACTATCGCCACTTGTCCCTGGAAAACTCCTAATTTTATACCTCTCAGCAAACGACAAAGCAATGGGAGTAATTCTGGGACAATATGAAGAAGAAGGCAAGAGAGAGAAGGCTATCTACTACCTCAGTAGGACGATGGTCGAATACGAACGAAAATATACTCCAATGGAGAAGACTTGCCTCACATTGTTGTGGGCCTCTACCAAATTGTAATACTACTTTGGAGCACATAAAATACTAGTATTAGCCCGAATGGACCCTCTGAAGTATGTATTCGAAAAACTCGCAACATCAGGAAAGATCGCTCGCTGGCACATGCTATTGCCAGAATTCGACATCACTTATGTCACGCAGAAATCGATCAAAGGACAAGCTATCGCTGATTATCTTGCAAACCTCCCACTTCCGAATGATGAACCCATACACGCGGATTTTCCCGATGAAGACCTATTCACGATTGATATCGATGAGCCTGACAAGACCTCATGGATCCTTTATTTTGACGGCGCTCTAAACCACAAAGGAAAAGGCATCGGGATAGTCTTCCTAATCCCAGAAGGAGTTTTCAGACCTAAATCTTTTCAACTAGATTTCCCTGTCACTAATAATATCATAGAATACGAAGATTTTATAGCTGGACTATGAGCAGCACTTCAATTCAGAGTTAAACAGTTAAAGACCATCAGTGATTCCAAATTGGTAATTTCACAAGTCATAGGAGAATGGAAAATTAAGGAAAGGAGACTAATGGCATACCTAGAAATCGCTCATTATTTAGTAAAGAAATTCGAAAGAATATTTTTTACACACATCCCTAGATTAGAAAATGAGCTCGCAGATTCCTTAGCCACGCTAGCGTCGGTCATCTAAATACCCATCGGGCAAAATAGAAAAACCTTCTTCATTGAAAAGCTAACAGTACCCGCCCACAAGGTAGCATGAACCGTCAAAAGAGAATTACCCATCCTCCCCATAAGTACAGGACCGAAAGAAGCAATCACCTCGGAAAAGCACGTCAAGGCAGAAACCGAAGTTGCTATGTTTAGATTTGAAAAATCACTGATTAACAACAACCATGGTACTTCGATATCTAGAATTTCTTGAAGTATCAACATGTTCCTCTGTATGCTACAAAAATCGAACGAAAGACTATAAGGAACCAATGCGCCCGATTCTGCATACTTGGTGAAATATTATACAAAGAAGCCTTCACTAAAGGAGTACTACTATGATATGTCATGACCGCCGAAGGACAATACATCATCCAAGAAGCACACGCTAGTGCCTGTAGTGCCCACTCTAGTAGATAGAGACTCGCCGATCAAGTTACATGACAAGGTTACATCTGGCCGACAATGATCAGAGATTGCCTCCTCTACGTCCAATCCTGCAAGCAATGCTAAGAACATGCCTCACTCATTAAATATCCATTAGTTGTATTGAACACTATGACCTTGCCATGGCCATTCTCAATGTGGGCCTTCGATATCATTAAACCTTTCACCGACACAGTTGGGAACACTCACAAGCACGCATTTATCCTTATAGCAAATGGGTAGAAGCTGAATCCTATGTCAGAATCACTGCTTCAACACTTGTGAGGTTTATCATTCGGAATATCATTACCAAATTTGGAGTACCCAAGATGTTTGTCATTGACAATGGACCACAGTTCATCATAGAGAAGACGAAGAAGCTATGTAAGAAGTACGACATCGATATATGCCACTCGTCACCGTTCTACTCTCAAGGCAATGGGCAGGCAGAAGCTACAAATAAAATATTGATTTGAATCCTAAATGCACAATAGAAATAAGCAATGGAGCTGACTGGCCTGAACGAGTACGAAAAGTACTATGGACCTATGGGACTTCTATTCATTCGACCACTGGCCAAACTCCCTACCTCCTCACCTATGGGATGGAGGCAGTCCTGCCATATAAGATATAAGTACCATCCTTATGTATTCGACTCGATAGTGAGCTATCCTTATACGAGAGGAGAATTGTCCTACTCATACAGCTAGAGCAGCTCGATGAAACATGTCTAAGGGCAGCTGATCACGTTCAGGTATATCAGAGGAGAGTGGCCAGGGCTTACAATAAGAAAGTCCTTGAACGAACCTTTAATGTTGGAAAATTAGTCTTGAAGAAAATTATGCCTTCCAAGCACGCCCACCTGAAAGGAAAACTAAAACCGAACTGGGAAGGCCCATATGTCATAACAGTTGCATACCCTGGAAATGCCTATAAACTGGCGAACCAAGACGGGGAAGAACTCCCTAGTCCTTGGAACGCCATGTACCTTAAAAAATATTACCCCTAACCCTGTGATCATCAATCCCATGGTTAAATACTTATACTTACCACCCCTATAGTTGTCACGACCCATTCATTGGTCGTACGCCTTCAATTCTTAGAATATCCTTAAGACCTCTGATAAATTGTTCACCTTCTCTCACTCGGGAAATTTGATCAAAGGACTAGTGACCTATCTAACCCCTTTTAAAAGCATAAGTAACATTCGATCCTCACTTCCCTTTCCCTCGCCATTGGAGGAGACGTTAGAAGAAAAAAAAATGAAGATGTTAGGTTTAATCAAAACTCATTATTCTTGCGCTAGCAGGATGCTTTCAAAAAAAATATATGCGTTTACATGTAAAAAAAAAAGATCGAGTGAGACCATTATGGTGAATGAACAAGTCAATGAGCTCAGGGAAGCATAAGCAGGCCGTGAGGACATCTCTGATAATTTCACTAGAAGTGTATAAGCAAGCTGCGAGAGCACCCTTGATGTCCCCATACTACTAGATGCCATCGTAAGGTGGCGAGAGGAGGATAAACTCCTGCTAACCAAAGAATATGATATTTTCATGGTGAGCAGAGATGCAGGCATTCCTTGATCTTCATAATATGTTGGGATGAGTGCGCATACTCGGCAGTGAGGTTGATAATGGTGAAGAATGCAGGGAGATTCCCAAGGGCACTCCCATCCTTCTAAATTAGAATTGAAGACGGTATCGAACTCATCTTCTTGATCTGATCATGCTTGAAGTCCTAGATTAGCTCCCTCGATTAACTCGAGTGTAGGGAGATCTATCCAGTAGTCTTCATCATCACTCAGGGGATGATGCCATTCCTCTTTGAGAGATTTCCTAAATATTTGGAGTTGCGATGAATTTGGGGATGTAGAAGTGTCTAGTTTGAGTTTTTCTTCAAACTATATAAAAGCGGGTTAAGCGTTTCCTTCTAGATCAAATGGATAACTGTCGGCATTCTCTGCTCCTTGTGCCAGTGGCTGAGCTAGTAGGTCAATGCCAGTTTCTGTCATCATGGGGTTGGAATGGTCTGATTCCTTTGTCGTAGGATGTCGGGTCCACTCGTCGAAACATTCTAATATACTTGTGCATGCCCTACAGCGGGGCTGGAAAGGGTGAACGATATAAGGGGAATCCCACGAGCATTCCCACGCTCCAAGGCCAATGCCGAGGCGGATGCTATAGGGGATAAGATTCTCTCCCGGGGTGTCATCCTCTCCCCATGTTGAGTGCAAGTGCTCTTCGTCATCTTGTTGGGCAGCTATATGAAAGTCTTCGTCATCGGTAGATTCCCAATCTTCTAATTGCAGTTTGGTTCCTGGAGGTTCTTCTCTTGTCTTTTCTATGGACTCTTTGAGATCAAACAAGGGTTTGACTCCTTCGAGCGGTTCATCAATGTCGTCGTTGAGGCTTGTCAAATCGCTAAATGCTTTGGTCATTTGTTTAAATTCTGTTTCTTGGGATTTGGCGAAGGACACCTCCTTACGCTTCGGCACCTCAGCTTTCTCAGTGGTCCCATAGATGAAGTGGTCATATAGAGACCATTTCAGTGAGTTAGGGCATAAGTCAGCTTTTGGGCCATCTATTGATAACCTAACCCTATGTGTTTGCATATTTTTGTTGGGACGACGGGTCCTATACGACCTTGTTTATTTTTATCGAGTCTGGTGTGAGGGACATATGCAAGTTGGTACATGAGATCCCACCCTTTTATCATGGTGGGGTTGATTTCCTAAAGTTTGGTGAGGTCTGGACCGACCTCTCTCCTCACAAAGTTTCGTTGATGCATTGGGGGAGAACTAGGATGGTCAGGGGGGTGGACCTCTGTGACAATTGTGTCATCAGGGGTTTGAGTCTTTCGAATATGGCCCGTGTTCAATACATAGTCATGAGCGGTTGGTATGCTTGCTGTGTAATCAATGTCTATCTCCTGGAGGGGTGCATCAACGTATATACAGACAATGGAGTCCTCGTATGGGAATTTGACGCATTTATGGTATGTGGATGCGACGGCCTTCATGGACTCTAGCCATTTTCTTCTTAAGATGAGGTTGTATGTACTAGCGGAATCGAAAACATGGAAAGTAATGTCTTTCATCACAGGTTCGAGGCGAACCTGGAGTTTAATAGTTCCTTTCACGAAATGACGTGAGCCATTGTAAGCTATGAGTGACAGGGCGGAGGGTCTAACATCTTGTTCTGTGTATTCGAGAGTCTTTAACGTGGTGAGAGGGTAGATGTTAAGTCTTGCTCCCGTGTCAACTAGTGCGTGTGGTGCAGAGAATCCTCTAATTATGATCATGAGATATATGGGGGACGCACTTCCGCGGAGTGACTCTTTAGGCATGTCTTCGTCTGTGAAAGTGAGCGCCTGAGGTTGGGCCATGACCGAAGCGATTTGATAAAGCTCATCTAGAGTCGTATCCTCATCTAATTGTGTGTCTTCAAGTGTTCTTATCAACAACTGGTGATGATCAGGCGATTTCTTAATAAGTTCTAGTATGGATATCTAGGTCGGGATCTTCTGGAGGTGTCGCAAAAGGTCATACCCTTGTCCTGGCTCGAGTGTCACTTCTTTGCCTAGCTGGTGAGCCTTGGGTACAGGTGGTTGGAGTGGTTGAGGAGCAGGGATTGGTGGAGGGATGATATGAGGCAAGGGAGGTAAGTTAACCTCTCTTTCCCTTACATTCTCTTCTTGTGGTTATACGATTGTGAAATCCTTACTCCGAGGGATAGGAGGAGGTGGGTAATTAATTCCTGACTTGAGAATTGTGCACGTCGGTTGCTGGCTAGACCCGACACGAGTCGACGTCGATGTATTTGTGAAGTGAGTGAAATTAGAGGTTGGAGCATGTGCTTGCATGACACTGTTCCAAGGTGGGAGATACTGTGTGTAATCCTCCTCTTCTATGAAAGCAGAGACCGGTATCTCACACAGGTCGGGGTATTTTTTTGGCTCACTTTCTGTTGGATTCAGCGAATGCTCGATGGTTGTCTCATTGTCTTGACTTGGTGTCTTACGAGTGATGCTTTCTACCAATGCGACAACTTGGGCTGCAGTTTGGAGAACGTGATCTCCATACTTGGATTCAAAATCAGATGAAGGGAGTGGTAGGGATGTTGGTTTAGGATTTGGAGGGGTTGAAGGTTCTGGTGGGTGACGACGGAGGAAGGGTCTCCTGGCCCTAAAGGAATGTACTCGTATCTAAGTGAACTTTGGGTATGGAGGTGGGCTCAACGAGGCAATTCGAGTGATCAGGGCTAAGGGATGTAGGGTGAAGAAGTTTTTGCCGGTGTGGTAGAAGTGGCAGAGGGTTGAATGTGAGTGATTAGGGTAGAAGGATAGAAGGAGTGTTGACCAAGGAGATCCACGGTAGTGACCTGGGCCGGTGTTGCTTAGTTATGGTTGGGCATAGGGTTGCTTATGATTCCTAAATTCTATTAGGGTTGGTTATTATTAGGATTGGGATTTCTAAGCACTTCCCAATCAATTTAATTTCGGTCATTCATATCATAGATCACGTCCCAAAGGACCCAACAGTCTTGTAAGTCGTGTCCCGCATATCGATGAAAGGCATAATATTTACTATAGTCTAGATTTGCAGGCCATGAGTGAGGTTTTTTCTATGGGAATTCGAGGAGATTCTTAGTGTTAAGAAGACGAAAAATATTGGGAATCGTATCTGGTAAAGGGGGATAGTGTTCCCACTTTGGTTGGTAAGGGCCTCTAGCTGGGTTGAAGTTTTATGATGGGGGTACATTATTATAATTTGACACATGGGCCGGTCAGTTTTGTGTCGTCTTCTGATTCTAATAGGTGTTAGGGTATTAGTTTCTGTTTTGGTATTGGCCTTTACTTTGATTCTGGCCTTGGTTTTGGTTCGCGTATCTTTGCTGACTAGCACCTTGATTTTGGTTGGTATACCGTTCTTGGTTTTGGTTCTGTCTGAAATTTTGCGGTTGGAAATTTCCATTATTAGAGTTTTGCCCCTGGTTGACGACTGTGTTAACTTGCTCAGTTTCTAAGGATTTATTATTTTTTTTTTATTTCGATTTGCTGGAAGAGCCAATTTTCGACGTGACTATGGATAACATGAGATCTTCGTCTTTAATGTGTCGCACTAGTTGTGATGCCCGAGAGTGGAGTGCAGTGAAGTTGGGGAAATCACTTATGACAAGTGCGCTCTTTAACGGTTCCCTAGTGTTGTTGATAATAATATCAATCGAGTCCTTCTCTTTCATTGAAGTGCCGATTCTAGCAGTAAGTTTTCTCCATTTAGCGACAAAGTCAGTGAATTCATCCTCAGGTCCTTGCTTATCTGCCATTAGATCGCTGAGCCTAACTGTCTCTTGGATCAAGTGTTTATATTGGTCCAGGAATTGACCGACTAATTGGTCGAAGGTTTCTATATTATAAAGTGGGAGTCCAACAAACCAATATAAAGTTTCTCCTTCTAACGTTGGAAATAGCGAATGAGAAGTCCTTGATTATCACGTATGGGTCGGCAATCATTACAAAAGGGGGCCAAGTGATGGTTCGGATTTTCGGTGCCGTTATATTTAGTAAACTTTGGTGGCTTAAATCCTATCGGTAAATTAAACTCGGTGTCTCCACAAAATTTGTCGAATCTGAATGAGTGTCTGGGATGCTCTCAATTGGCCATGTACTCATCGAGCATTTTAGGGAGATCTTCGATTTTAATGGTGCGGACTTTTGGAGCAACTCATGAGCAAACTTTGTCCAGAGGGTTATCGTTGAATAATGTGTGGGTAGGTTGTCTCAGTGAGGTGGCACGGGTTGATACCGTGCTCGGGGTGGGCGGTGGCCTCTCTTGTCGCTCCGGTTCTTCTGAAAATTATCGTGACCTAATGGTTTCGTATGCGGCGGCCAACCCTCAAAGCAATTCTTCAGAGTCTTCATCTCCTCTTTCTATTATTTGAATACTGAGTTCTACGATTTGTTGAGCGGTAAGGTTCTGTCTGATGCCGCCATCTATCCCATCATGATTGTTCCGAATGTATGGGTAGAGAAGGGATTCTCTTGCTCACCAGCCATATTAAACTTAAGTTGTCGTGGGCTAGAATTATGAAAGGATTCTTCTCCGTACATGGGGTTATCATGATATCCCCACAGTAGTGGATCTCCTAAACTTACTCTTCGTATACCAGACACCGTTCGCAAACTCCAACCAAAGCTGAAAAAAAAAAAGAGAAGAAAATTTGCCCCAAACTAAGACCAAATCTAAACACAAATTTTTGTCTCAACTAACACCGATCTAAAACTAAAAAGAATAACCTCATATCACACACAACCCCAATTTTTTGTCTGTACACTAAGACCAAACAAAAATGTCCCCCTCATTTATACACTCCAACCAAGCCCAAACTAAATCAAAACACAAAACAAAATGCTCCTAACATGTCCCGATCTAAAATAAATAAATTAAACAAATAAATCTCATACTCCAAATAAAATCAAATAAGCTGCAAAATAAAATAAACTATAATTTATAAAAGAATTAAAATCATAATTGCTTCATAAATGAATTAATAATTATAAAATACACCGAGGGCATACCCTCTGAATATACAACTTAAAACAAGAAACTTAAAATATGCACGTTCAGGCAATCCCTGAATCTGGATTCATTCGGGAAACTAGAAATCTCAGAGAAACCCGGAGAAAGGAGGCACCCTGAATGAACTCTAGCCGTAATAATCTCTTCCCCTTGCCCTGAGCCGGCAGAAAAGAAAGAGTGTCTCACGAAAAACTACCCAGGACCTGCAGGATCCACCCTTAGGAACCCGCTTTAGAAACACTAAAAAGGAGGAGCAATTAACGCTAAATCCGCAGGGCCTGCCGAGGAAAAATAAGCATCGGTCATGAGAATTCTAACGCTGCCTTTTCCTTAACTTTCCTTTCTACCACCTTTTTCTCCTCCATCTCTTCCCTTAGCATGACAGAAATTCGACTGCTACCTTGCATTCCCAATCTCGTTCATTCTCAAAAGCCCATACAACAAACACAATTCTCTGGGTCCAACACCCGGGATACAAAAAGAGAAGGGAAGAAAAGACATTAATTAATTAATAAAAAAAAATGCCCTAAAAAAAGAATGCCTCAAAACTTTCAATCCTAAACTTAAAAAAATAAAAATAATAAGAGCCCAAAACTTTTGGTTCACACATTTATAAACTATACTCTCTAAACCATAGGATGACAAGTGTTGCATCTTTAAACCCTTCTAATCTAATCTAATCTAAACCAAACACATACCCTTTGAAAGACCACCATCCATGACAAACATACATGAACCAATAATTACACAACACTTAACCCCCTAAGAGACACAGATCCTAGGCAAAATGGATAAACCAATAGGATTTAGACATTTAACTCCCATCTAGAACCTTTGGAGACTCACACTTTTTCAACCTCATGTTGAATTAAACAAAAGAAAAAACTCAAGATAAAAATCAAACCTTAAACCAACAAAAATTTTAAATTAAAAAAAAAAAAAAAAAACACAAATCTCTAGGATGAGATCCTGACTGGTTTGAAAAAAAAAATGCCCCCAATCAATCAAGTAGAACCAAATAAATTCTCTAAACCAGGCTCAATAAGACGAATTAACATCGGGATGAGCCTTGAATAAATGAATCTTAATAATCCAAACTAAACTGAACCTTAAAACTAAGTCAAACCAATGAAATAAATCCAACTAATCCGTTAATAAATTCACATGAACAAACAACCGCAATAAGAATAAAAAAATGCCCCTTCATTTATAATTTAAAATTTTACAAGTATCACCAGAGGCATACTTCCTGAATTTACAACCCAAAACGAAAACCTAAAATTTTAACCTACAACCCAAAACGAAGACTGGGATCAAAACTGAGACGAAGCGAGGAGCAGATTCCACTTGGAGTGTCCAATTAGAGGCTTCAGGGAGAATTGGTTGGGAAACACATCCTGCCACTTTTAACCCCTTCTCTTTAGCTATCTTCACCTCCTCCACCGTCGTCGCTTCAACGCTGCCTTCATTGCTCCTTAAAAAGGATCGATGTGAAAACAGACCCTCTCATTCCCAATACCGCCCATTCTCAAAATAATGCCATCCACCAGCATTACCTCGGGACAGAGATCACACGAAATAACAAATATAGGAAGAAACGGCATCCCAATCGAACGGTTAGATCAGTCGATATCACTCAAACACGAACATCAGAACATGAGATGTTCAGAAAAGGTCAAAACTCAAGACTAAACCGGAATGAAAGCTCTTTCGCTTATATAGAGTACAGACTCAATCACGTGCGCAAACATGTGTGCTTAATTAGATCACATGCCACTCACGTGGCGCACAATCTGAAATATGTGCTCTGACCCGAGCATGCAAGTAAACCATCGCACAATCAATAGACCGTGCAAACTAATTAAATGACCCACTGTAAATGCACAATACGAAAGGTCACTTGTGCACTGACTATATGCTGACTAAGTGACGCTTCAATCACGTGCGAGGATTATAGCGCATAATCCAATTGCATGCATGCATAGACGTGCGTAAATGACCCCTCAAGTCTGATATCGCACGCCTAAAAACGGACGCGCAATCATATTGAGCGACCAAAAATGAGCACGCAATACCTGATTTTAGATGAAATCTACACCTTTATATATTTGTGTCCCATCATGGTCAAGATTCTTCTGTCCCATCGCGGTCAAGATTCTTTTATCACGTCGCGATCACACCCTTTTATCCCATCGCGTGGCCTCATAGGTTGTCCCCAAAAGAAAAAAAAGACATACTCCACCATCCTATAGTGTTAATCATCCCTTAGTCCCGTCGCAGCAAGACACACGCCCCTTACCGCAATGCCCTCATGACCCCACCAAAGAAGGAAGACCCCACTACGATAACATGCACACATGCAATACCACCTCAATAACCAGTCCCATCAGAATAAATTAACCATACCCTCATGACCCATTGCGAAAAGCCGAAGACAAATCGCCCAATGATGAAATCAATCACAACGCAACCACGACGAGATTGCTTTTGTAATCCAAGATCCACCAAAGAAAGACAACAATGTTCCATCGGGCAAATAACATCTTACCAATGTCCCATCTCTAACTACGTCCAGCTGACGTCCCATCGCAAACCTCACAACCTGAAAATAAAAGAAGGCTCAGACAACGCATGCCACGCCGTATGGTGAAGAGATGGAAAACTCGGTCATGTCCCATCGCTAAGGCAATGAAATCTCTCTCTCCCTTTCTCGAATTAATCCCCAGGTCCCATCGCGGCATCATTTATCCTAAGACATTATATCACAACCGCCAAGTCCTGTCACAGTAGACCTGAAGAGGAGAAATCTCCAAAGTCCCATCGTGACATCACATCTAGAGCACTGCATCATAATAATATCCACAAAGTCTCATCGCGACCCTACAACACCACGACGAACCGTACAAGTTGCATGCAACCCAGGTACATATCACCACAGGTAAGTACTACCCACTTTTTTCTTATTTACTCGATATTGCCTATCAATATAGTTAACTATGATTAAATCAAATGTTTTCAAAACTCGTCTCTCTCGACTCGCGAATCACTATAGTCCTCCCATAAGAGACAATCATCAGTACTCTCCGAGAAGGTTAGATGGAGTATCTAGCATGCCAAGCGTCGTCTTGACAATCACAATAATGGTCGGGTCCACAAATCCCTTATCAGTGGATCTGCTCAGCGACGTCTCGAATGCCATGTTTTTCACCGTTTTACCACCGAATTGATCTTAAGTTAAAATCCCTAAAATTTTAAAATCTCAAAACCTCTTTATTTCAAAAAAAAAAAACTTTCTTTCACAAAACAAAATCTCTTACTTCAAAAGAAATAAAAAATAATAAAAATAAATTACCAAAAAAGAGAAGAAAAGAAAAATAAAGCAATAAAATGAATAAACCCTGACTCACCTTTCTCTAAATACCAAAAAAAAAAGAAAATACCAAGAAACCAACAAAACTAATTAAGTGCCCCATCACCCGCACATAAATTACGCTTGAACCCGACCTTTAACTCCTAAGACCGTCTGAACTCCCAATCAAGTGTACATCCCACTGCGCAGAAGTGGATCGAGGGCATACGCCACTATGCATAATCGTTTATTCAGACACATTAGGACTTAGAATGCCCAACCTAGAATACCTAATCTACAGACCAACCTCTGAATCAAGTGCATATCCCACAGCGCGGAATTGGATCGAGCGCATATACCACTGCGTAGAATCATTAATTCAGACACATTAGAAGTAAAATTCCCAATTTACCGGCCTCCGATCTCTAAATGAATCAAGCGCACATGCCACTACGCAGAATTCGACTGAACACTCCTCAATTACTAGCCCAAAAACCATTCCCCTGGGAAGCCAAACATTGAGTATATTCAATGTAAGAACTAACAAATGCTTATTGGAAAAGGAACGCCTGACGGCATTGGTGTGAGCAATGACGCGCCCGATCTGACATGACTTGCAAAAGCCTTCGATATTACATGATACTTTATCTCTTCTTTTATTATCGGCCCCTAGACCTTGTTTTGGACATTTGATTGATGCCCTAGTACCTCGATTGCGTAAAATCCCTCTGTTAGCTGCGCCATGCACCCACAGACCCGAAATGTGCCCTTCGACAGCTATCATTTGCCCTTAAAATACTCCATTTTAGCTTACGCTGATAGATAAGAAAGTCAAGCATGTCATGTCAGCGTCACCAATTCACATCTGTGAATTTCTAAGAGAAACAAGAAGACACCTCGAATGAGGGGTGTCTACTTCTTCGACGCGTTCTTACTTCACAAAAGCGGGCCGAAGAGGGGCATCTGTAGACAACCCAATTTTGCCTTCTCAGAATATATTTTTTGTTCGGTCAACCTTTGACCCTTTTTAACCCTGATATGAGAACCATGCATTGAAACAATAGTATATGGCTGAACACAGGCTGAAACAATAACTCTGTGGCTCAAATCCTGACAAGGGGAGACTATATACTGAGATAATAGTATATAGTCAGAATACAGACTGAAACAATAGTCTTGCATTTCATTCTAGAGACCAGGCCCGGACAACCTCGAATTAAGCGCCTGAAACCCCATGCATAATTCGATTACACGCCACACCACAAATGTGCAATCAGTCCCCCTTTCAGACAAAACTTCCCTTCTCAGACTTATCCGAGACTCGATCACGCACCTGAAATCAGACACACGATTAGATTTAGGGCCACAAAACCAGCACATAATTGGCCTACGCCTGACCTAGTCTCACTACCCTTAACCCTTAAGTTTCCTTAATTAAGCGCTTTTGAAGAATCGATTAATCAGATTACGCACCTCCCATCACGGGCATAATTAGCCCTAATTTTGTTAGGACTGAGAAACTCGCTGAGCAAGTCATCCGGTTGCTCACTTAGTCGGTGACCGACTCAAAGCGATTAAGGGCCAAGAACTGACGCATAATTCAATTAAACACCCAAAACATGGTGCGTAATTGAAGAAAAACCTATAAAAAAAAAATTTCCTAATTCACCCGAGAGGCTGGCAATTTTTCGAGAGAGAACGGATTTTTTTTGGGATTCTGAAACTAAAGACCTCCGAGGACAAACCCTTAGAGCTACCTAGTCATTATTTCGAGATTCAAGCTTCGAATCTTCGAGATTTCTCTTCGCAACCCCGACCTTTAGGTAAGGATTTAATCTTTTAATTCGCAACCATAGCTTCTAATCTCTAGATCTATGAATTCTATTCTTTTTTTATTTTCAGACCGTAGTACCCTTTTCAGACTGAAATTCTATATATCTGGTTCTAGTTCTCTATTTCTAGAACCAGTCCTTAATCTATCGGTCTGATATACCGATTCTAGACTTTAACTCAGTTCTAAAATCCCGATCTATAGTCCTGTCATTAATTTTTGGTTCTAATCCTTGATTCAGAACTAGTCCTTAATTATACGGTCTGATTTCCTGATTTAGAACCTGAATTTAGTCCATAAAATTTAAATTATAGCTTTAATTCCCTATTTTTAATACTTTCAAAATTCTAAATGTTAATTCCAGTCTTATAATTCTAGTTTATAATTTAATTCATAATTAATATTCTGAAATCTATTCAGAAAAGACCAAAAATACTATTTTACGATCTAAAAATCAATTTGCCTTTAATTTCAGCCACCCGATTTGCCCAAGAGATCTTACGAAGGGTACTCGGGAACGAGGCCAATCCTCCTAAGCATAGCGGGCCCAAACCCTTTTTTTTTAGGAATTTGAGAATTAAGTAATTACTTTAGTTTTATACTTTTAGCATGATTAATTAGTAGGTTTATTTTATTTCAGCATGCTTAATTAATTAAGTGTCTTAAACCTTAGTATGACTGATTCAACTCTTCAAATCTGAATTTAATTGATCAATTCCTTGTTTCAATTACAATTTAATGAGATTAATTTTGTTGCTTCAATTAGATCCCTTTAGCATAGTCAATTCATTGCATTAATTAGAGATTTAAAAAAAATTAGTTTATTTATTTTAATCAGATTTGGTAAAAATTAGTTTATTCGTCTTAATCAGATTTTATTAGCATTAATTCATTTGCTTAAATTAGAGTTTCGGTAAAATTAGTCTTTTATTTCAATTAGAATTCTAACAAGATTGCTATAACAGCTACAATTAGAGTTTTAATAGAATTATTATACCTTATTCAATAAGAATTCTAGTACACCTGATATGCTTGAACAAATTAAAGTCTCACCAGAACTATTACACATGCACTCCTTGTACTAATAGGAGACTGAAACTAATTGGACTTCTAGTAGTAGTGGGAAACTAATGTTAATTAGACTTCTAATGGAATTGAAAAATCAACATTAACTGGACTCTTAACCGGATTGGAATAAACCTATACAACTAAATTCATAACGGAATCAGGGAAGTCTAAACTAACCAGAATTATAACTATAAAGGGGAATAAAAAGAAAATTAAACTATCTAATCCAAAGAAATAGAACGCTGCTAACGTTCGTAGGCAGACAATTCAGTATAAAAGTAACCCACACCCGCTCTTAAGTGTGATCATTGACGTTGCAGCATCGATAAATATCTGCAGCTGGCAATCACAATAAACTAGGAATCCTCCTAGAAAACCCCTTATTATTTTATTTTATTTTACTTTAATTATTCCAAACGTCGCATCACTAGATTCCATCAGGACAGAATTGGAAGCCACTGATTCAACGGGAACCGAGAGGAACCCAAAAAAAGCGCACACCAACAGACTCTGCAGACAACCCCATTTTGCCTTCTCAAAATATATTTTTTATTCGGTCAACCTTTGACCCTTTTAAAACCTGATATGGGAACCACGCACTGAAACAATAGTACATAGCTGAACACAGGATGAAATAGTAGCTCTGTAGCTCAGATCCCGACATGGGGAGACTATATACTGAAACAATAGTATATAGTCGGAATGCAAACTGATCAGACCCGGACAACCACAAATTAAGTGCTTGAAATACCGTGCGTAATTCGATTGCATGCCACACCACAAACGCTTAATCAGTCCTCCTTTCAGACCAAACTTTCCTTCTCTGACCTATCCGAGGCTCGATCACGCACCTGAAATCAGACGCGTGATCGGATTGAGCGCCACAAAACCGACGTACAATTGGCTTACGCCCGACCTAGTCTCACTATCCTTAACCCTTAAGTTTCCTTGATTAAGCTCTTCTGAAGAACCGCTTAATCAGATTATGCACCTCCCATCACGCGCGTAATTAGCCCTAATTTTGTTAGGACTGGGAAACTCATTGAGCAAGTCAGCCGGTCGCTCACTGAGTCGGTGACGGACTCAAAGTGATAAAGTGCCAGGAAACTGACGGGTAATTTAATTAAACGCCCGAAACATGGGCGTAATTGATGAAAAACCTATAAAAGATTTTTTTCCTAATTCGCCTGAGAGGTTGGCAATTTTTCATGAGGGAAGGATTTTTTTGGGATTCCGAAACCAGAGAACTCCGAGGACAAACCCATAGAGCAACCTAGTCATGATTTTGAGATTCAAGCTTCGAATCTTCGAGATTTTCCTCCGCAGCCCCGACCTTTAGGAAAGGATTTAATCTTTTAATTCACAGCCATAACTTCTAATCTCTAGATCTAGGAATGCTATTATTTTTTTATTTTCAGACCGTAGCACCATTTTCGAACTGAAATTCTATATATCTAGTTCTAGTTCTCTGTTTCTAGAACCAGTCCTTAATCTATCGGTCTGATATACTGATTCTAGACTTTAACTCAGTTCTAAAATCTTGATCTATAATCCTATCATTAATTTCTGGTTCTAATCCTTTGATTCAGAACCTGTCCTTAATCATACAATCTGATTTCCTAATTTCATACTCGAATTTAATCCGCAAAATTTAAATTATAGCTTTAATTCCCTATTTTTAATACTTTCAAAATTCTAAATGTTAATTCCAGTCTTATAATTCTAGTTTATAATTTAATTCACAATTATTATTCTGAAATCAACTCTGAGAAGCCCAAAAATACTATTTTACGGTCCAAAAATCAATGTCTTTAATTTCAGCCACTCGATTTGCCCTAGGGAGTGTACGGAGGGTACTCGGGAATGAGGCCAATCCTCCTTAGTATAGCGGGTTCAAAGCCCTTTTTTTAAGAATTTTAGAATTAAGTAATTGCCTTAGTTTTATACTTTTAGCATGATTAATTAGTAGGCTTATTTTATTTCAGCATGCTTAATTAATTAAGTGTCTTAAATCTTAGTATGACTGATTCACCTCTTCAAATTTGAATTTAATTGATCAATTCCTTGCTTCAATTACAATTTAATGAGATTAATTTCGTTGCTTCAATTAGATACTTTTAGCATAGTCAATACATTGCATTAATTAGAGATTTTTATAAAATTAGTTTATTTATTTTAATCAATTTTTGTAAAAATTAGTTTATTCATCTTAATCAGATTTTATTAGCATTAATTCATTTGCTTAAATTAGAGTTTCGATAAAATTATTCTTTTATTTCAATTAGAATTCTAACAGGACTGTTATAACTACTACAATTAGAGTTTCAATAGAATTATTATACCTTATTCAATCAGAATTCTAGTACACCTGATATGCCTAGATAAATTAAAGTCTCACCTGAATTATTACACATGCACTCCTTGTACCAATAGGAGACTGAAACTAATTGAACTTCTAGTAGTATTGGGAAACTAATGTTAATTAGACTTCTAATGGAATTGGGAAATCAACATTAACTGAACTCTTTATCGGATTGGAATAAACCTATACAACTAAATTCATAACAGAATTAGGGAAGTCTAAACTGACCAGAATTATAACTATAAAGGAGAATAAAAAGGAAATCAAACTATCTAATCCAAAGAAACAGAACGCTGCTGACGTTCACAGGCGGACGATTCAATATAAAAGTAACTCACACCCGCTCTTAAGCGTTATCATTGACGTGTTGCCGCGTCGATAAATATCTGCAGCTAGCGATCGCAATAAACTAGGAATCCTCCTAGAAAACCCCTTATTATTATTTTTTATTTGACTTTAATTATTCCAAACGCCGCATCGCTAGAGTTCATCAAGACAAAATTATAAGCCACTGATTGAATGGGAACCAAGAGGAACCCAGAAAAAGTGCGCACCAATAGACTGGCGATCGCGATGGGACTTTTTCGCAAACTTTGTTTCTAGGTCGTTAGTTTCCAGCCTATTTCCCTATTTTTCTCCTTTCCATCGTGTCGTTTAGATTCTCTTTTATATATATGAGTCTTTGCCAAAGACTCGAAATGTCTGGTATATGAAGAGTAAGTTTAGGAGACCCACCGCTGTGGGAATATCATGACAATCCCATGTACGGAAAAGAATCGTTTAATAATTCTAGCCCACGACAACCTAAGATTAATATGGTTGGTGAGCAAGAGAATCCCTTCTCTACCCGATACACCGGGAACAATCATGATGGGAGAGATGGCGGCATCAGACAGAACCTTACCGCTCAATAAATCGTAGAACTCAGTATCAAAAGAATACAAAGAGGAGATGAAGACTCCAAAGAATTACTTCCAGGGTTGGCGGCCGCATATGAAACCATTAGGTCACAACAATTTTCAGAAGAACAAGAGCGGCAAGAGAGGCCACCACCCACCCTAAGCACAGTATCAACCCGCGCCACCTCACTGAGACAACCTGCCCACACATTATTCAACAATGACCTTTTGGACAAAGATGACCCACTTGACGCCCTCCAAAAGACCACACCATCAAAATCGAAGATCTCCCTAAAATGCTAAATGAGTGCATAGCCAAGAGAGAGTGTCCCGAACACTCATTCGGATTCGACAAATTTTACCGAGACATCGAGTTTAATTTACTGATAGGATTTAAGCCACAAAAGTTTACTAAATATAATGGCACCAAAAATCGGAACCATCACTTGGCCCTCTTTTGTAATGATTGTCGACCCATACGTGATAATCAAGGACTTCTCATTCACTATTTTCAACGTTCGTTAGAAGGAGAAGCTTTAGATTGGTTTGCGGGACTTGCACTTTATAATATATAAACCTTCGACCAATTAGTCGGTCAATTCCTTAACCAATATAAACACTTGATCCAAGAGACAGTTAGTCTCAGCGATCTAATGACAGCTAAGCAATGACCTGAGGAAGAATTCACTAACTTTATCGCTAGATGGAGAAAACTTATTACTAGAACCGACACTTTAATGAAAGAGAAGGACTCAATTGATATTATTATCGACAACACTAGGGAATCGTTAAAAAGTGCACTTGTCATAAGTGATTGCTCCGACTTCGGGGCACTCCACTCTCGAGCATCCTGACTAGCGCGATACATTAAAGGCGGAGATCTCGCATTATCCATTGTCACGTCAAGAATAGGTTCTTCCAGTAAATCAAAATCGATAAATAATAAGAAAGCCTTAGGATCTGAGCAAGTTAACACCATCGTCAACCAAGGGCAAAACTCTAATAACAAAAATTTCCAACTGTGAAATTTTGGACAGAACCAAAACCAACAACAGTATACCAACCAAAATCAAGGTGCTAGTCAGCAAAGATAGGCGAACCAAAACCAAGGCCAAAATCAAAGTCAAGGCCAATGCCAAAACAGAAACCAATACCCTAATACTTATTAGTATCAGAATAGGACACATAACCGATCGGCCCACGCGTCGAATTATAATAACATACCCCCACTGTAAAACTTCAACCCAGCCAGAGGCCCTTACCAACTAAAGCGGGAACACTATCCCCCATTATCGGATATGATTCCTAATATTTTTTATCTTCTTAACACTAAGAATCTCCTCTGATTCTTGTAAGAAAAACCACACCCATAGTCTACAAATGTAGACTATAGGAAATACTGTGCCTTCCATCGATATGCGGGATATGACTTAGAAGACTGTTGGGCCCTTCAGGACGTGATCTATGATATGAACGTCCATAATCAAATTGATTGGGAAATGCTTAGAAACCCCAATCCTAATAATAACCAACCCCAACAAAATTTAGGGATCATAAACAACCCTATGCCCAACTATAACCAAGCAACACCGGCCCAGGTCACTACCGTGGATCTCCCTGGTCAACGCTCCTTCCAGCCTTCTACCTTAATCACTCACATTCAATCCTCTGCCGCTTCTGCCACACCGGCAAAAACTTCTTCACCCCTACATCCCTTGGCCCTAATCACTCAAATCGCCCCGTCGAGCCCACCTCCATACCCAAAGTTCACTCAGATACGAGTACATTTCTTTAGGGCCAGGAGACTCTTCCTCCGTCGTCACCCACTAGAACCTTCAACCCCTCCAAATCCTGAACCAACATCCCTACCACTCCCTTCATCCGATTTTGAATCCGAGTATAGAGATCATGTTCTCCAGACTACAGCCCAAGTTGTCGCATCGATAGAAAGCATCACCTGTAAGACTCCAAGCCAAGACAACGAGACAACCATCGAGCATTCGCTGAATCTGAAAGAAAGTGAGCCAAAAAAACACCCTGACCTATGCGAGACACTGGTCTCTACTTTAATAGAAGAGGAGGATTACACATAGTATCTCCCACTTTGGAATAGTGTCATGCAAGCACACGCTCTGACCTTCAATTTCACTCGCTTCACAAAAACATTGATGTCGACTCGTGTTGGGTCTAGCCAGCAACCGACATACCAGATTCTCAAGTCAGGAACTAATTACCCCCCTCCTCCTTCCCTCAGAGTACAGATTTCACGAGCATACAACCACTAGAAGGGAATGTAAGAGCAAGAGAGGTTAACTTGCCTCCCCCACCTCATATCATCCCTCCACCAATCCCTGCACCTCAACCACTCCAACCACTAGTACCCAAGGCTCACCGGCTAGGCAAAGAAGTGACACTCAAGCCAGGACAAGAATATGACCTGCAACACCTCCAGAAGATCTCGACCCAGATATCCATACTAGAACTCATCAAGAAATCGCCTGATTATCATCGGTTGTTGATAAGAACACTTGAAGACACAAGTAGATGAGGATATGACTCTAGATGAGCTTCATCAAATTGCTTCGGTCATGGTGCAACCTCCGGCGCTCACTTTCACAGACAAACATGCCTAAAGAGTCACTCCACGGAAGTGCGGCCCCCATATATCTCACGGTCATAATTAGAGGATTCTCTGTACCACAGACACTAGTTGACACGAGAGCAGGACTTAACATTTTCCCTCTCACCATGTTAAAGACTCTCGAATACACAAAACAAGACAGTAGACCCTTCGCCCTGTCACTCATAGCTTACGATGGCTCACATCGTTTCGTGAAAGGAACTATTAAACTCTAGGTTTGCCTCGAACCTGTGATGAAAGACATTACTTTCCATGTTTCCGATTATGCTAGTACATACAATCTCATATTAGGAAGAGAATGGCTAAAGTCCATGAAGCCCGTCGCATCCACATACCATCAATGCGTCAAATTCCCACATGAGGACTCCATTGTCCATATATACTCTGATGCACCACTCCAGGAGATAGACATTGATTGCACGACAAGCATACCAACTGCTCACAACTATGTATTAAACACGGGCCATATTCAAAAAACTCAGACCCCTGATGACACAATCGTCGCAGAGGTCCACCCCCCTAATTGTCCTAGTTCTCCCCTAATGAGTCAACGAAACTTTGTGAGGGGAGAGGTCGGTCCAGACCTCGCAAAACTTTATGACATTAACCCCACCACGACAAAAGGGTGGGATCTCATGTACCAACTTGGATATGTCCCTCACACCGGACTCGGTAAGAATAAACAAGGTTGTATAGGACCCATCATCCCAATAAAAATATGCAAACACATAGGGTTTGGTTATCAATCGGATGGCCCACAAGCTGACTTATGTCCTACCTAACCGAAATGGTCTCTATATGAGCACTTCGTCGATGGGACCACTGAGAAAGCTGACGTGCTGAAGCGTAAGGAGGTGTCCTTCGCCAAATCCCAAGAAATAATAATTGAACAAATGACCAAAGCATTTAGCGATTTGGCAAGCCTCAATGACGACATTGATGAACCGCTCGAAGGAGTCAAACCCTTGTTTGATCTCAAAAGAGTCCAGAAAAGAGAAGAGAAGAACCTTCAGGAACCAAACCACAATTAGAAGATTGGGAATCTATCGTTGAAGAAGACTTTCATATAGCTGCCCTACAAGATGACGAAGAACACTTGCACTCAACATGGGGAGAGGATGACACCCCGAAAGAGAATCTTAACTCGTATAGCATCCGCCTCGGCCTTGGCCTTAGAGGGTGGGAATGCCCGTGGGATTCCCCTTGTATCGTTCACCCTTGCCAGCCTCACTGTAGGGCATGCACCAGTATATTAGAACGTTTTGCCAAGTGGACCTGACATCCTACGACGGAGGAATCGAACCATTCCAACCCCCCAATGACAGAAACTGGCAATGACCTACTAGCTCAGCTACTGGCACAAGCAGCAGAGAATCCTGACGGTTATCCATTTGATCCAGAAGGATACACTAAGCCTACTTTTATAGAGTTTGAAGAGGAATTCAAACTAGACACTTCTATATCCTCAGATTCGTCGTAACTCAAAATATTTTGGAAATCTCTCGAAGAGGAATGACAACCTCCCCCGAGTGATGATGAAGACTACTGGATAGATCTCCCTGTACTCAAGTTAGCCGAGCGAGCTAATCTTGGACTTCAAGCGTTATCAGATCAAGAAGTTGAGTTCGATACCATTTCTAATTCTAATTTAGAAGGATGGGAGTGCCCTTGGGAATCTCCCTGCATTCTTCACCATTATCAACCTCGCTGCCGAGCATGTGCCCTCATCCCAACATATTATGAAGATCAAGGAAACGAACTTGTTACCCCTGAGGATCCTTTGGGAGATCTCCCTCAGTGGGAAGAACCACCATATTATGACTAAGAAGCAGATAGCTCGATCAACTACAATCTTCAAAGTTTCTTCGATGAAGAGGCCATTAGCGTGATAGAGGAAATCTGAACATCAGTGCCACTATCACCCGTGTAACTTATTCAAAAGGTCTCATTAGCTGAGGAATCTAAAAAAAATGTCAAATTCACAACAAGTCCGTGTTTCCTGAAGAATCACCCGAATGGCCCCAACAGCCGTCGCGCTCCCCCAACTAGAGGAAGCAATTTCCTCGACGGCCCTTGAGGTGACCGACCTTGTACCATATTTATTATCAAAAATCAAAAAATAGAAAAAATAGAAAGCCCTAAAAATTTAGATATACAAAATCTATAAAAATAAAAAAACCTCAGAAAAGAGAGGGAACCCTTCATCCCTAACCAGAAGTGGCCAACATGGAGACTCTTCTCCTAAGGTTTCTTCCCATTCCTCACACAAGGACATAAAGCATCCCCGCTAGCCAATAAGCCAATGATCATACCAAATGAGATACTTTGTGACTTTGAGAGAGGAATCAATAGCCTTGACCTTTACCTTACCAAAGATCTCTCGATTATAAATTGTGCCGATGAAGGGTTACCTTTCGCAAATTCAAATCCCTAGCGTGATAACTTTGTAGTATATGAATTTACCGAGGATGAAGAAAGAGCACCAGTTAATGAGGAGGCACTGGAATTCCAACAGGTTATCAAGCGCTTCAATGAGCAAACCCAAGCTGTCGCAGAACCCACCAAAGAACTTAACTTTGGCACTAAAGAGAAACCTAAGAAGTTGTTGATTAGTGCAACACTCAATTTCGAGGAATGCCAGCAAATTACACAAGTCCTGTAAGAACACCTCGACTCTTTTACATGGTCCTATGAGGACATGCCTGGTTTAGACCCGAGTTTAGTAGAACATCGTCTTGTCTTAGAACCTGATGCAAAGCCTGTTAAGCAAAAACTTCGTAGGATGCACCCACAAATTGCCCTCCAACTCAAAGAAGAAGTCGATAAATTACACAAAGCTAAATTTATTCTAGTCGCTCTTTACCCTAAGTGAGTCGCCAACATAGTACCTATCGCTAAGAAGGACGGCAGAGTATGAGTTTGCATCGACTTCCGAAATCTCAACCAGGCATGCCCAAAAGACAATTTCCCACTCCTACACATTGACACTCTAGTCCACAATACCACAAGACATGAGATGTTATCCTTTATGAACGACTTCTTTGGTTATAATCAGATCAAATTAGCAGAGTTCAACTAAGAGAAGTCTTCCTTCACCACACCATGGGGAACATATTGTTACGACGTTATGCCTTTTGGGCTTAAGAACACAGGAGCCACGTATCAACGCGCCATGATGGCTATCTTTTATGACATGATGCATAAGTGTGTAGAAGTCTACGTCGATGACATATTAGTGAAGTCCAAGACGCGAATAGGACATGTTGAAGCGCTTCGACTGGTGTTACAGAGAGCTAAGAAATACTAGCTAAAAATGAACCCAAAAAAATGTGTTTTTGGAGTTACCTCTGGAAAATTACTTGGTTTTATAGTTAGCAAGCGAAGGATCGAAGTTGACCCAGTAAAAGTTAGAGCCACCCTCGAGATGCTGCCTCCATGCAATATCAAAGAATTACGAGGCCTGATAGGAAAATTGTAATTCATCAGAAGATTTATCTCCTATCATTTGGACAGATGCGATCCTTTCTACAGACTACTTAAAGGAGGAATTGAGTTCAAATGGGATGACCAGTGCCAACAACCATTTGACAACATCAAGAATTACCTCCTTAACCTGCCAATACTATCTCCACCTGTCCCTAAAAAACCCCTAATTTTATACCTCTCAACGAACGACAAAGCTATGGGAGTAATTCTAGGATAATATGAAAAAGACGATAAGAGAGAGAAGGCTATCTACTACCTCAGTAGGGCGATGGTCAAATATAAATGAAAATATACTCTGATGGAGAAGACTTGCCTCACATTGGTGTGGGCCTCTACCAAATTACGACACTACTTTAGAGCACATAAAATACTAGTATTTGCCTGAATGGACCCTCTGAAGTATGTATTCGAAAAACCTGCAACATTAGGAAAGATCGATCGCTGGCACATACTATTGCAAGAATTCGACATCACTTATGTCACGCAGAAATCAATCAAAGGACAAGCCATCGCTGATTATCTCACAAACCTCCCAATCCCGAATGATTAACCCATACACGCAGATTTTCTCGATGAAGACCAATTCACGATTCATAATGAAGTGCCCGAAGGAGTTGTCATACCAATTGCAAGAATTCGGCGGCGCTCTAAACCACAAAGGAAAAGGCATCGGGATAGTCGTCCTAAGTTAGAAGGAGTTGTCATACCTAAAGCTTTGTCACTAATAATGTCGCAGAATATGAAGCATTTATAGCTGGACTACGAGGGGCACTTTAATTAGGAGTTAAATAGTTAAAGACCATAGGAGAATGGAAAACTAAGGAAAGGAGACTAATGGCATACCCAGAAATCGCTTAATATTTAGTAAAGAAATTCGAAAGAATATTTTTTATGCACATCCCTAGATTATAAAATGGGCTCACAGATTCCTTAGCCACGCTAGCCTCGGTCATCCAAATACCCATCGGGCAAAATACCAAAACATTCTTCGTTGAAAAGCTGACAGTACCCGCCCACGAGGTAGCATGGAAAGTCAAAAGAGAATTACCCATCCTCCCCACAAGTACAAGACCGAAAGAAGCAATCACCTCGGAAAAGCACGTCACGGCAGAAACTGAAATCGCTATGTTTAGATTTAAAAAATCACCGATTGACGATGGACAACCATGGTACTTCGATAACTAGAATTTCTTGAAGTATTAACATGTTCCTCCGTACGCTAGGAATCGATGCGCCCGATTCTGCATACTCGACAAAACATTATATAAAGAAGCCTTCACCAAAGGAGTACTACTACGATGCGTCATGACTGCTGAAGGATAATACATCATCCAAGAAGCACACGCCAGTGCCTACGGTGCCCACTCCGATAGACAGAGACTCGCCTATCAAGTTACACGATAAGGTTACTTCTAGCCGACAATGATCAGAGATTGTCACCTCTACGTCCAATCCTGCAAGCAATATCAAGAACATGCCTCACTCATTAAAGCTTCATTAGTTGCATTGAACACTATGACCTTGCCATGACATTTCTCAATGTGGACCTTTGATATCATTGGACCTTTCACCGACACAGTTGGGAACACTCATAAGTACGCGTTTATCCTTACAGCAATTGAATACTACACCAAATGAGCAGAAGCTGAATCCTATGTCAGAATCACTGCTTCAATACTTGTGAGGTTTATCATTCAAAATATCATCACCAGATTTGGAGTACCAAGGATATTTATCACTAAAAATGGACCATAGTTCATCGCGGAGAAGACAAAGAAGTTATGCAAGAAGTACGACATCGATCTATGCCACTCATCACCGTTCTACCCTGAAGGAAATAGACAGACAAAAGCTACGAACAAAATGTTGATTCAAATCCTAAAATGCATAGTAGAAATAAGCAATGGATCCGACTGGCCTAAACGACTACCAGAAGCACTATGGGCCTATAGGACCTCTATTCGTACGACCACTGGCTAAACTCCCTACCTCCTCACCTACGGGGTGGAGGCAGTCCTACCATATGAGATACAAGTACCATCTTTATGCATTCAACTCGATGATGAGTTATCCTTAGACGAGAGGAGAATTGCCCTACTCAAGCAGCTAGAGCAACTTGATGAAATACGTCTAAGGGTAGCTGATCACGCCCAGGTATATCAGAGAAGAGTGGCCAAGGCCAACGATAAAAAAGTTCTCCGACGAACCTTTAATATTGGAGAATTAGTCTTAAAGAAAATTATGCCTTCCAAGCACGCCCACCCGAAAGGAAAATTGAAACCGAACTGGGAAGGCCCATATGTCATAATAGCTGCATACCCTGGAAATGCCTATAATTTGGAGAACCAAGATGGGGAAGAACACCCTAGTCCTTGTGTGCGACCATGGATCCTCTTGAACCCGTCGCGACGACGCGCCCGCAAAGAATGAAAATGTAGAGTTGCCACCAGGAGCTTTTGGTGACCCTGGAAACCTTCAAATCAATATTTTGAGCACCGAAGTGCTAAATATGACTCTGATTTACCGGTCTTTGCCAAAGACTCTAGGGTAGGGGCTTCGGTTATCGATCGGGAAGGGTTTAGGCACCCGATCAACCGTCACGTAGTGGTCTCTATCTATGGCCAAAATAAAAAATAAATGGGCGGAGTTTCCCCTTGCCCGAAGGCAATACGGCCCTATCAAGTTTTGAGCCAAACCAAAATTTCGGCGGCGTAACGGCTTGAATCCTTGGACGGGGGAAACACCAAGAAGGTAGAGGAAGAGAGGGGTGAGCCGGAGCTCATGGGCCCTTGTTGCACCGTGGAAGTCCTTCGCTTTGGCGTGCTTCCGATGGCTTAAACGGTATGGAAATGGTTTCTAATGCTAGGATTCAATAAAATAGGAAGTGTAGGGTGAGGCCAAAGGCTAGACTTTAGCTAAAGGGAGTGATCTAATGGTGGAAATGGATTGAAAAAGATGAACTAAGCTTGCTGGAATTCTGGAAAATAAGTGGCATTTTCTCTCACTAGGGTTCTCTCTTAAGAACTCTCTAATCTTTCACCAAAAATTCAACCCTTTGGGAAGAGGGGGGCCTCTCTATTTATAAAGAAGAGGTGGGTTAGGGGCTTACTTAAGAGCTAATTGGTTTAGTAATTAGGTAATCCCCCATCTAAGGTTTTCTAGGTTTTCAAGGTCCTAGGGTTTTGGGAAACTGATTTTAATGGCGGATGATGGGGTGAGACCATGGGTGACTTAAGGGTTGCCAATAAGTTCAAAGGGGGAGCAACCAACCTCAAGACACCCACCTCAACCAAGGGGATGGTCAAAAGGTCAAACCAGATGGAGGAATTTCGAGCATTTCATGACAGATACTGTAGCTAAGTTGGGCGTATATATTACATACGCCCAGCTTATGCACAGTAAAAATCAAGAAAACCAGGGGGAAACTGAGAAGATGGGTGCCCGCGCTGTTGGCCATCTATGCTGGGCGTATATATTATATACGCCTGGCCAAATTTGGCCCAAAAATGCTAGGCGTGTATAATATATACGCCTGACCACTAGGGGGAAACTGAGAAGATGGGTGCCCGCGCTGTTGGCCATCTATGCTGGGCGTATATATTATATACGCCTGGCCAAATTTGGCCCAAAAATGCCAGGCGTGTATAATATATTCGCCTGACCAATCAGGGGCCAAATTGGCCAGGCGTATGTAATACATACGCCTGAGCAAAAGTTGTTATTTTATGTGAAACTTCAAATGGTCATAACTTTTGAACCACAACTCCAAATTGGGTGATCATTGGCTCGTTGGAAAGCTGGAAGAGTTCTCCTTTCAATGGTATGTGGCTCATCCTCATCAGTGGTCTGTATAAAAATTTATAGCTCTCCTCCCATCAAATGCTCAGAAGGGTTTATATTGAGTCTGGGAAGGGATCCTAGGGTTTAGAGGTGATCTCTAAGGGTTGGGGGAATGGTTCTAATGGGTTTTAGGTGATTCCTAAAGGTCTAGATAGGTTCCTAAGGGTTCAAGGGTGCCATCGGAAGCACAGGGGTACATCTCTCCCGAAGTACAGACCGAATGGGCCTTGGGCCAAATTTGGGTGCCTACAGATGCCCCTCTTTGGTATTCAATCACTAATGATCGGATGCCAAAGACAAGAGACATCCGAAGAGGTCCATGGCATGTTTGATGGGTCTGCCTGGTTCAACTCAATTCTCAAACATTCATGGTGATTGTGAGTGTACATAAGCCCTCTCATTTCGGGATATCGTTCGTTCCTCAAAGCTAACAGTCCCCAAGCGCATTGCGACATTACTGGGCATAACTGCGATGATCACAGAAAGTGTAAGCCTGCTAGCCGGGATATCATTCACTTCCTGAGGGAAATTATAGATTTGTGATGTTGAGTATTAATATGAACCAGACAGCTCCATGAAACAGGATGATCGATCTATGCCTCAGAGTCGATGCAAAGCACCCAAAGCGAAGGCCTAAACAATATGTCCAATCCTATGGGGTATTAACAGCTCCATTGGATTGGCCAGGGGTGCCCTTACCTAGGTAAGGCTCAAAGTTTCTGGGTGAACCCATCAACCTTGAGGTTTCTTTAGCATGATTTACCCGAGTGGAGCGAATATTAATGTCGCAATACTTCTTGGGAATGCATGCCCATTTTCAGAGTGAATTTTTATGTGTTTTTTCTTTTGCTTCGAGGCCTCTAAGTAAAGCTCAAGGACCTTTCACAATTTTATTCTTGCACACCTCTTTAATTGGATCAAATGCCAGTTAATACGCTTTAAGAGTGCGTGCGCTCTGCCGGGGATAGGTACACCTCGGGGATGTGCATGTTCCAGTGGTGAGGTGCTCCTAATTTGCATGAACCGGAGTGCCTTAACTCGAGACGAAGCTAAAAAAAGGTCGGGCTATAACCAAACATCCATCGAAAGAGATGGTCGATTCTAGCCTCCGTCCCTAATGAAATTACATCTTACTAACTATGCACAGACAGACACCCATCAGGGGCGATAAGCAGCAAAATAGGCATGAATGGAAGCCTCGACCCTAAGGTACAATTTACGAGGACAAACGACCATCCTGCCGATACCTAGACGCAAGTGCGTACATTCAACAGGGACACCATGCCTATACAGGTTTTAAGCCTGTGTAAAAGGAAATAAAAGGGAATGAGCCCTTCGGTCTGTATGTTTGCACATAGTTTGGTTGGTGGTAATTTCATTTTTGACGGGTCAGTTTCAACTGACAATAGACTTTTTGAATGGTTTGAAGTCGGGTGCACCCTTGGTCAATCATGGATCAGAGGGTGGATGGTCAGAACCAAAACATGGAAGGTGGGGTCAACCTACTCAGGATTTTATCTACATAACCAAAGGTTGTTATTTCTTCTCTTGTTTTCCTTTTCTTTTTTTTTTTTCTTTTTCTTTCTTCTTCTTCTTCTTCTTCTTTCTTTCGTCAGTTTGAGACTCTGAGCATGCTCAAACTGCTTTTATTTCTACTCGTATCCTTAGGCGAATCAACTTGCCATGTTGATATACCTTAAGGACGTGTGCATTCTGGTGATAGGTCCCTGGTTTGCCTGTCGGATCAGGTCTCGACTTCTGCTGGGGAAGATCTTGGGTAGGTGTATACTCCCAGGAGTGACCAGTGATGGATGAAGTTCATTTGCCTGCCGGATCAGGTATTGGGTGTCCCTGTATGAAACGAGGTTCGAGAACTTTCGGGTGAACCCGATCATTCTGAATTGATTTAACAAGGTTCTCGGAGTGGCGCAAATGGTCATTGCGACGCTCTTTTGAGAACTAGTGTCATTTTCAGCAATTCTCTTTCTTCTTTTTTGTTTTTTTTTGTTTTGGATCTTATGATTTCATGGAGCACTTGGTGGGCGGTTACAGATCTAGATCCGTTTATTGTGGCATGGTTCCTTTGGGCCAGTCGAAGAGAGCTTGAAGGGCCATTTGGGGATGCGTGCACCATCGCTTGACGGTACACGAGCTTCTAAAGGGGACCGGGCCGTGGTCCATAGCATGCAAGGGGAGTCGTCGGGCCGCAAAGTCGAAAAATGGTCAGGTAGTTTTAAAAACTGCCATTTCTGGTCGGGCGTATATAATATATACACCTGACCAAAATGTAATGGTAAAAATGGTCATGATATATTATATATCACCAAAATTGGTAGTTTTAAAAAAACTCCATTTTCCTCTCTCCTTCTTTCTCAAGTCTGAGACAACCCCTTAGGGTTTTGACATTTGATTTTCCTTGGGTTCTATTACCGGGAGTTTGGTGTGCGGATCAAGAGACATTTATCCTCCGTCGATTGGATCTATTTCTTCTCCCGTTGAAGGTAATTGATCTTTCCTTGGAATTTTTGATGTTGTTGCTTGTTTTTTTTTGTTTGTATATTTTTTTATGGAGGTTCCTTCTTCCTTTTTGTTGTTTGGTGTAGTTGTTTTTTTTTTTTTGGTATATATGCTTTCCCCTTTTTTGTTGCTCTTTTTTCTTTTTTTTTTCTCTTTTTTCTCTCTTTTCTTTTTTTTTTTGTGTTATTAGGTGATGCTTATTTTAGTTTTTTTTTTGTATATGTTTTTTTTTTTTTTTTTTTTTATATGTGATGCCCCTCTCTATTTTCGTTTATGTGATGCCCTCTCTTTTCTCTTTTTTTTGCTTTTGTTTTGTTTTTTTTTTTGTTGTTGTTTTTTTTGTATATGTGATGCCCTTCTTTTTTTCTTTTCTTTTTCGTACATGTGATGCTCTTTCCTCTCTTTTTTGTATATTTTGGTATGTGTGATGCCTCCTTTTTGGTTTTGTTTATTTTTTTTTGGTGGATCGGTGCGTATGTGTTATTGTTTTTTTTTGCATTTCCCTCTTTTTTTTTTGTTATTATTGTATATATATATTTTTTTTGGGATACTTGATGTTCTTTCTTTTTTTTGTAGTGCATTTTTCTCCTATTCATTTTTTCCATTCCTCTTTTTTTTTATTTTTTTAACGAATTAGTGCATTTTTTTGTTATCCCCCCTTTTTCTTCTTATTTTTTAGCAGCCTTTTATTATACTGATGTGTTCCTCATTTCCAGATGTCTGACCATGAAGTGCAGGATCCCCAGGGGGGGCCAGAGATGGCCTATGGTCCTCACAGGGAACAGTTCATTGTTTCACAGTGCTCATCTCAGCCTTGGTACGAAATGCAAGGTGAGGCCGCTTCTACTGGCCTCCTGCACTGCCAGTATACTCACATGTCCAACTTTGGGATCGCTGGTCAGGTAAACAGACGAGCCCCTTTTTTCTTTTGTTTTCCTTTGATGCCTTCGATATACCACTTTGCCCTTATTTGACTGATGCCTTTTATTTGTAGCCCCTACCACACATTATGTTCCGGGGTGGTTGGTTTGACCTTCAGCGCCTCGTACTTTATCTCCCCCAGGTGGTGAAGGATCTGCTCGCCCAAGCTGGTTTTGGGGACTTCATTTCGTGCCCCACTGTAAGGGCTGACACGGCCTATATGAAGGCCTTGATAGAGCGCTTTCGCCCCGAGACCATGACATTTCGCATGGCTATGGCCGAGATGACCCTCACGCCCGCCCACTAGTCCATGATCACTGGGGTTCATGTTGGAGGGGTGCCAGTGATACCTGCCCATACGCCTGATAGGGAGGATGTGACTAAGCTGATAGGGGCGTACCCGACCTCCAAAAATGTTCATGGCTCCGAAGTCAAGCTATCTTGACTGGTTGGTTTGTTCGAGCCTCACGAGTTAGTGGACCTGGGCCAGCCTGATGCGGCCATTTACCTCGAGCGAGTGTCTTGGCTTCTCTGTTCCTCCTGGGCAAGACTCTCCTCTCAAACACCAGCGGAGGGCGGGTCTCGTTGTCCTTACTCAGCCTTATGGTGAACTGGGACACCGTGCGTCGGTTCGATTGGGGAGGTGCGGGCTACGCAGTGCTCATGTCTAGCTTGGTGCGAGCCGTTCTTGGGGATTCTAGTTCCGTTGTGGGCTTCTGGCTCGCTCTTGAGGTAATTTATCCTTTGGTCCCAGTTCATTCCCCCTTCTTTTTTGCATATTTGTTTTATATCTTGCTCTCTCAGGTATGGGGATATCTGCATTTCCAACCTGGTCGCCCTCTACTTCTCTCGGAAGTTCCCACGTTCCCCCTCATGAGCAATTGGCATGCGAACCGCTGCCTGGACGTAGGTATGAAGCACTTGGAGTTAGGGTTGCGCTCTCAGTTCGATCTGCTGATCCCAGAGCAGGTATAACACTTTCTCTCTTTGAAAATTTGATGGCTCTTTTATGCTAGCAGGTTCTAACTAGATATATAAATTTTTCCTCCTTTTTTGTCAAGCAGGTCATACTTGATCCCTATGTCAGATCCCCCTTCTGGAACCTGGCTGCAGTGGGCCCCTCTCGCCTCTTGTTAGATCGGCGCATTGTTTTCTTCTATGGATCCTGGGCTAGGGCCTATTACATAGGAGAGAGGATGGTTCATCAGTATTGGCCTCTTTTTGTCGTGCCTCAAGCTCCTCCAGATGATGTACTAGCTCCCGAGGGTTCTATTGAGATGCTCACTGCTCGCTTTCTCCACCATGGGGTCCCTATTGATGATTTCCTCTTTCCTGGGGGATACCAGATGTGGTATGAGTCTCTGCCTTATCGTTCCCTGCTGCCCCGATTCATGCCTGGTGCCAACTTTTTGGCTTTTGGTGGTCTGCAATCCCAGGTAATGCTCTTTCCTCCTTCTTTTAGTAGCCTTCCATATGGTTACCTCAATTGCCTTGCTTTTGGACAAAGACCATTTTTCTCTATAGTTTGGATAGGATGATGATTGGATGAGGGCTGAGCGACTATTCTGGTGAGGCTCTTGATGCGGGACCTTAGCCCTTCGATCTTTGGTGCTTAGACTCACCAACTGAGGTCCAAGGGACCTTTAGGTGCTTGGATGATGCCTTTCTGTCGCGTATGTGCGCCGATGTGGCTGAGAAGGCACGCATTTTTGCTGACGCTATCCAGATTCCACCTCCTGAGCTGATCCCTGGGGTAATCCTTCCCTTGTTACCTTGCGCTTCTGTTTTCCTTTTGAATTATGCTGACGGCCTGTGTGACTGACACTTCCTTTCCTTACTGGCTAGGATTATGAGTCGACAGTGAGTCAAGCCGAATATTATCGTAACATTGCTGGGCTTAGGGAGACCAAGGTGGTGAGTGAATACTGACCCAACCTAATCATTTTCTTATTTACTTTCCACCTGTATCTCTACCTGATGGCCTTTGGTGTGCTCCTGTAGCTTGCTCGTGAAAAGGAGTCACGTTCTCTGCTCAGTCGTATTTCTCAGGCATGGACTCGGGTGGGGGAGACCCGTACCTTTCAAAGTGCGACCCGGCGTCGGAAGAAATCAAAGGGGGCTACCCAGGACTAGCTCATTTTCTGAAAATTTGAAACACTGAAACAATTTAGACTTGGCTTTATTGGGGGATATGTAATAATTTTTAAACAACAATCTTTTTTGGATGGTTTATAATTTTTATGGTTTTTATGAATGTTTCATTTGGTTATCCCTTTGCTTTGATGGTTTCCCCCTTTTTTTTTTGGGCCTGAAACGGGCCGGCCCCCCTCCAATGATGGGGTTGATCTTGCAGGTGATTCTCCGTATATAACCTACGGGTAGTGCGCCATCCGAGGGCTTCCCATGGGTGTGTAAGCATGCATGCCTGTGGGCTGCCCTGAGATGGAAAAAAGTAGGCTTAAGTAAAATGCGTTCCTCCTCGGGGAACAAAAATGGACCAAAGTGGGGGGAGCCTAACTTCCCTGCCTTTAACTGGGCGTATATATTATATACGCCAGACAAAAAAAATTGGGATTTTGCCTTGGCGTATGTAATACATACGCCTGGCAAACACAACTGCCACATTACCCTGGCATATATAATATATACGCCTGGCTAAAAATTTAAATTTTTGGCTGGGCGTATATATTATATACGCCTCCTAATCGATATGCGGGTTCCTATAACCGCTTGACCCTCTTTGCTTCGCTGTTTACTCGGGCTTTGCCTTTTTCGCTCCTCTTTTTCCTTCTCTTTTTTCTCTTCGATAAGCGGGTCCATCGCCCTACATTGACTGAGCTTCATAGGACATCTTTGTACGTCCATGGACCGGCTTCCCGGCCCGAATTCGCATACGGGGGATGGGGTTAGTATACTTTCCTGTTTGGGCCTGGGGCCCAGTTTTTTACAAAAATGGCATGATAGCTTGGCTGAGAGCTAGCTCACTATTCTGGATTGCCTCGGGTTGTCCCGCCTTTTCTCCCTCCTTGCTATTCCTCTGTTGCCCAACCTACTGTAGGCGGCTTTGGCGTCATGGGACCATAGGGCCCATGTCTTTAGATTTGGGTCTAGGGAGCTGACCCCAACCTTGGAAGAGCTGGCCTCTATTACTGGCTTGAAGATGCATCGAGGCCTCGCCAATGTAGTACCCAAACCGGGGTATGCAAGGGCGGTCCACGCAGTTCTCGATTTAAAAAAGGGTGGGTATGAGAAATGTTTCGTCAGAAGGCCCACCAGGTGTTCGGTGAAATTCCTAAGAGAAATTTTCGGCGACTCGAGTCTTCCAAAGTTGCCTATTCGAGATCCCTTCAATGTAAAGGCCTTTGCCCTTTATTTGATGTCGGAAGTTCTCTTCTTTACTGGGGGTGAGACCTTTTCCCTTTGGCTGTGCGATGTCTTGACTGAGTTGGAGGGAGGTCATTCATTGGTACACCTGGTCCTGGCTGAGATGTATCGAGGCTTGGATGCCTCGGCCTCGGGCCGGGTTGGGATTCTCAGCGGGAGCCCGCTCCTTGTTCAGATCTGGCTAGGAGAGCATTTGGCTATCATGGGGCCTGTGCCGAGACGGTGCTTGATAAGAGGGGATGTGGCTCAGGGCTTTCTAATTCGGTGCTCAAGATTGCCTCATGGGAGCGCCGAGCAGTTGAGCACGTGGCTGTCAGACGTGGCGTTGATCTGGAAACTTCCCTGGTCGGATGGCACATTTCCGATTGTCCGCTCTCGAGATTGTGAGGGTATCACACTTTTAGGGTTGACTGGTAGCACATATTATTTCCCTTCTCGGGTGCTTCGCCAATTCGGGTATACTCAACATGTGCCATGCTCTATGAGGCCACCTTTGTGCTGTCTGATATTTTCTCGGGGTTCTCTCAGTGACCTGGACCACATAGCCATCCTCTGGGAGACTCGTTAATCGGCGCATATGTGTAGCTTGACTCAGGGGGATGTAGTCTCTTCTGATTACGAGGTTTGGCTGGCATCTGAGGAATTACCTGCCCCTAGCCCCGTTTTGGCAGATGTGATAGAGACGGGGCCTTGGCCATGTAAGGAAACGATGCTTCGAACTAGGATTGAGTCTCTTTCTGTAGAGAAATTGGCTTTGACTGAGGCTTTCGGGAAGGAAAGGGTTAGAGCTAAGATTATAGAGGCGAGAGTCATGACCCGAGAGTGAGATTCTCTGCTGATGGCTTTCATGGTAGGTGGATGTCTGATTGAAATGCTTGCGAGGACTCTCTTCCTGCAGAGATCAATGCTTTGAAGCGTGCTCCCTGCCATTGACCTGTTCCTGCACATACCATAGATCATATACACGGAGGGGAGGAATGCCCCATAACAGAGATCTCTTTTTGGGTTATTTCCTTTTTTTTATTGTTTTTTCTATATATATACATATATTTTTTTTTGTTTTTACTTGTAAAGAAGGCAGCAAAATAGAAAGTGTGTCATGTCATTATCTTTTTGGGACGTGACACTCCGTACGTAATACTATAAGAAATGGAATGAAATCTATACATACATATATTTTTTTATTTTTTAACTTTTTCTTTCGTACGTCTCGCAATGTAAGGCTTTTCATGGAAAAGGAAAATCTATTATCTCTTTTTTCAAAATTTTCTCCTACAATGTAGGGCTTTTGATGGAAAAGGGAAATCTATCATCTTTTTTGAAATTTTCTCCTCCACAGTGTGGGGCTTTTTATGGAAAAGGAAAATCTATTATCTTTTTGAAATTTTCTCCCCCACAGTGTGGGGCTTTTTATGGAAAAGAAAAATCTATTATCTTTTTTGAAATTTTCTCCCACAGTGTGGGGCTTTTTATGGGAAAGGAAAATCTATTATCTTTTTTGAAATTTTCTCCTCCACAGTGTGGGGCTTTTTATGGAAAAGGAAAATCTATTATCTTTCTTAAAATTTTCTCCCACAGTGTGGGGCTTTTTATGGAAAAGGAAAATCTATTATCTTTTTTGAAATTTTCTCTCACAGTGTGGGGCTTTTTATGAGAAAGGAAAATCTATTATCTTTTTTGAAATTTTCTCCTCCACAGTGTGGGGCTTTTTATGGAAAAGGAAAATCTATTAACTTTTTTGAAATTTTCTCCCACGGTGTGGGGCTTTTTTATGGGAAAGGAAAATCTATTATCTTTTTTGAAATTTTCTCCCACAGTGTGGGGCTTTTTATGGGAAAGAAAAATCTATTATCTTTTTTGAAATTTTCTCCCACAGTGTGGAGCTTTTTATGGGAAAGAAAAATCTATTATTTTTTTGAAAATTTCTCCCACAGTGTAGGGCTTTTTATGGGAAAGGAAAATCTATTATCTTTTTTGAAATTTTATCTCACAGTGTGGGGCTTTTTATGGGAAAGGAAAATCTATTATCTTTTTTGAAATTTTCTCCCACAGTTTGGGGCTTTTTATGGGAAAGGAAAATCTATTATCTTTTTTGAAATTTTCTCCTCCACAGTGTGAGGCTTTTTATGGGAAAGGAAAATCTATTATCTTTTCTGAAATTTTCTCCCTTTGGATTTTTTTTACGATGTCGGTAATTACGAGGCCAAACTAGTGGGTCTCCCCTTTCTTTGGAGCATGGTCGAACCCTGTTCATGAGGTACAAGTTTTTCCTTTAAACATGGGAAGGTCAGCTTCCCTGGGATTAGTCTAGTCTTCTGTCTTTCCCTTTGGTCATGCGTCAGACGTGGCGGTAGAGACAACATACTTGATCGGGATCCGATCCAATTTTAACATGAGTGGCCCATCAAAGGGGAGAAAGGGGCTCAAAGGGGGCAAACTGAAATGGGCGGGCCAGAGCAGGTCTTCTCCTAATCTCTCTTCTTGACATTTTTGCTCATAGCGGCCAAAGCGGGTTTTCGCTATGCCCGCCATCCTTATTTTTAACCATAGCGCCCTTTCGGGTTTTCACTACGTCCATGGGTTCGCTCTCTTACCTCAGTGCCGCTGTGTTTTCACCGTCCGCGTGAGTTCGTCCGTGTGCTTTGAACTCAAATTAACTCTTTTTTTCTTTTTTTTTTCTTTTTTTTCTTCTTTTTTTTTCTTCTTTTTCCTCTTTTTTCTTTCTAGAACCAGGAGGCCACGACATGGACGTCGATTCCATCATAGCCGGCTGAATGAAGTTCTGCGTGGTTTTTTAACTCAGCTTGTTCTGATGCGAAAGATGCTATGACCGCTTGTGGACCTTAAAGAGGGCTTTCTTCCGGGTTGTAATGTGGCCGGGGTTCAAACGGGTTGGGTTTTTCTTGGGATTTGGATCTAAGTTTTGAGTGAATTCTAGATTTGGTGACTCCTCTTTCTTCCAAAGGCTTTTTTATGGAACATGCCCCAATCATTTCTCTTTTTCTTTTTTTTATTCTTGGTCCCCCCCTTTTTTTTTGGGGGTTTTGCTTTCTTCTTCTTCTCTCTTTTTCATTTTTAGTTTGGATTTTTCCTCTCTTCTCTTTTCTCTTTTTCTAGAATTTTGGGAGGGGTATATGAAAGAAATGGTTATTGGCCCGACGTGTGTAGCAAAAAGGGTGAAGGTTTTCAGGGAATATTTCTTTTAGGCTACTTGTCTTTGAAATGATGGCCTCTTCTATGGGGTCCTTAAGCGGTCACACATCTACTTTTATCAAAACTTACCATGTCTCAAGACCTATGAGTAGAACCTGCCGAGGTATCCAGTGTTGATGGGCTCAGGAAAGTGGTCTTCGTCCATGGTGGCAAGGCAAACGGCGTATCCTGGCAAAACCTCTCGGACGACGTAGGGTCCTTCCCAATTTGGCTTAAACTTCCCTCTCGGATCGGCGTGGAGAGACGGGAAATTTTTTTTCAGCACAGTGTCTCCTACCTTCAGATCTCAACTGCGGACACGCTTATTGTAAGCACGTGCAATTCTTCTCTGATAGATCTGGGTGTGGCACAAGGCTAGGAGCCTCTTCTCGTCAATTAAATCCAACTGCTCAAAACGGGCTCTTTCCTTCTTGGCCTCGGGTAGATGGGATTCCAAAAGGATACGGAGTGACAGTACTTCGACCTCAACGGGTAGCACGGCCTTGGTTCCATACACAAGGGAGAATGGCGTTGCCCCTGTAGCAGTACGGATAGACGTTCTATAGGCCCAAAGTGCAAAGGGTAACTGCTCACTCCAATCTCTGTAAGTAACTACCATCTTCTCTAGGATGCGGATCAGAGTTTTGTTGGCTACTTCCACAGCTCCGTTCATCTGCGGCCTGTATGGGGATGATCGGTGATGCTTGATTTGGAATTGCTCACACAAGGCCCGAACGCGCCTATTGGCGAAATGAGTGCCATTATCAGTGATGATATCTTTGGGTACGCCGAATCTGCAAATGATGTTGTTCTTGATGAACTTCTCAACATGACTAGCCTTAATGCTCGTGTAGGAGGCTGCCTCTTCCCACTTCGTAAAGTACTCTACCACGATGAGGATGAACTGATGTCCGTTGGAAGCCTTAGGATTGATTTTGCCGATGACGTCGAGACCCCAGGTGGCGAACGGCCAAGGAGTGGCCATGCTGTGTAGATCAATGGTCGGAGCATGTATTAGACTGGAGTGCTCTTGGCATTTGTAGCACTTCTGCACGTGTTTGCAGCAATCGGTCTCTAATGTGGTCCAAAAGTATCCTTGCCTTAAAATTTTCTTAGCAAGCATGTGTCCACTAATGTGTGCCCCGCAGACTCCTTCATGATCTCACCCGCTTCTTTCTGTGTTAGGCATCGGAGCAGAATATTGTCGTGAGACCGTCTATACAGGAGATCGCCACAGATGACGTAGTTCATTGCCAATCGTTGGATGGTGCGTCTGTCTACCTTCGATGTTCCTTCTGGGATAGTTCGGGTCTCGAGAAAATTCTTGATGTCTGAGAACCAAGGGGGTTCATCATCTACCTCTGTAGGTCCCTCGATTAGGTGACAGAAAGCCGGTTCGTTCCTCTATTCTATCATGATCGGCTTCATCACAACTCCGTATGGAATCTCAACCATAGAGGCCAGGGTAGCCAGGGCGTCAGCAAACCGATTTCTTGCTCGTGGTACATAGGAGAAGGTAACCTCTTCAAAGCAGACTATCAGATCCTCTAGATGCTCATGGTATGGGATCAGTTTCTCATCCTTGGTCTTCCAATCTCCGTTGGTCTGGCATATAATTAATTGCGAATCTCCAAAGACCCTGAGGTGAGTTATATTCAGATCAAGAGCCTCCTGTAAACCAGCTGTACAGGCCTCATACTAGGCCATATTGTTGGTGCATGGGAAGTTCAATTTGATTGAGATGGGTACATGTGATCCTCTTGCGAGATAAGAATGACGCCAACTCCTTGGCCTTCAACATGCGATGCTCCATCGAAGTGCATTACCTAGGACTCCTTTGTTTCCTCTGTATCCTCGTCAGTCATGAACAGAATGTCCTCATCAGGGAATTTGGTCCTTAGAGGCTCATAGTCCGGCAGCGGGTTCTCAGCAAGATGATCAGCGAGTGCCTGCCCCTTAATCGATTTCTGGGTGACATAAGTAATGTCAAATTCAGATAGGAGTAGTTGCCATCGTGCAGTTTGACCAGTGAGAGCAGGTTTCTCGAATAGGTACTTTAACGGATCCATCCGTGTTAGAAGTAGAACGGCTTGGGATATCAGGTAGTGTCGAAATCTTTGAGTAGCCCAAATGAGTGCCATGCATGCTTTTTCCAGATGAGAATAGCGCGTCTCATAGTCAGTGAACTTCTTGCTTAGGTAATAGATGGCCCGCTCTCTTCTTCCTGTCTCATCATGCTGTCCTAACACACAGCCCATGGAAAACTCTGTCGTGGACAGGTACATTATCAGGGGTCTATCAGGTATAGGTGGTACCAATACTGGCGGATTTAGGAGGTAACTTTTAATCTTGTCAAATGCAGCTTGGCAGTCACCATTCCACTCAACTGGTGAGTCCTTTCTCAGTAGCTTGAAGATCGGTGCACATATCAGAGTTAACTGTGCAATGAAATGGCTGATATATTAGATTCTGCCTAAGAAGCCTCTGACTTCCTTCTCTGTAGATGGTGATGGCATTTCCGTGATGGCCTTGATCTTGGTCGGATCGACCTCAATCCCTCTCCTGTGGACAATAAAACCCAACAATTTTTCGGACATAGTGCCGAATGCGCACTTCAAGGGGTTCAACCGCAACTTGTACTTTCTCAGCCTCTCGAACAACTTCTGAAGATTTATCAAGTGGTTGTCCCTTTCTGGTGATTTGGCAATCATGTCGTCGACATACACTTCGATCTCTCGGTGCATCATGTCATGGAATAGGGCCGTCATTGCTCTCTGGTAGGTTGCCCCAGCATTCTTGAGCCCAAATGACATTACTTTGTAACAGAAGGTACCCCACAGGGTGATGAACGCAGTCTTTTCTTGGTCGGCCTCTGCCATCTTAATTTGATTGTACCCTGAGAATCCATCCATAAATGAGAGCATTCCGTGCTTTGCAGTGTTATCGACCAAGATATCAATGTGGGGTAATGGAAAGTCGTCCTTAGGGCTCGCCTTGTTGAGATTTCAGAAATCAATGCACATTCAAACCTTTCCATCCTTCTTCTGTACGGGGACGATATTGGCTAGCCACTGGGGGTACTTGGATACTATGAGGAAACCTGTGTCATACTACTTGACGACCTCATCTTTGACTTTCAACATCCATTCTGGTCGGAGGCGTCTCAGCTTCTGTTTAACCGGCTTACAATCAGGGTAGACTGGCAACTCATGCTCAACTAGATCGGTATCCAAACCAGGCATGTCTTCATACGACCATGTGAAGACGTCTTGGTATGACCAAAGGAAGTCTATCATACCTTTCCTCTCTGCAAGGGACAGCGATGTTTCGATTTTGGTGATTCTAGGGGCCTCTCTGGTGCGCAAATTGACATCCTCCGTCTCTTCGACGATCGGGGTAGGGCCATGCTCAAAATTGGCAAATTGTTTGAGGAGCTCATTGGGGAGCTCATCGGTTTGACCTTCCTCATCCAGACTCGTGACTCCTACCTCTTCTTGAATTTCTACAAGAAAGGGGTCGGCTTCACGTGGGACGGGTAATCATGATATCAATTTTAATTTTATTGGGAATTTTAAAGGACAATATTTTAGAATTGATATTTTTTCTATTTTTATGGCTTTTTGCATTTTTTTGGAGGTCAGCCCCTGGCGAGATGGATCTTTATATATACAGGGTAGAGTGGTCCAGAGGCTAACCTCACTTTTTACAAGTTGTTTTTTTTTGGAGAGTCGGCACCGTTTTCACGGTATTTGGCGGCTCCCAGGAGTTGGGGCAAGGATGCCTAGTTACTCACTTGTGACGCTTGGCCTTTACCTCTTTGGTTGGAAGCAGCATCGGTAGGCTCTTGTAGTTCCTCCCTCAGCATATTTACAGAGGGATCCTCTAGGACCCTGTCCTCCATGGTTAGGATGGGCCCAGAGTGGCTGGTGCTGGAGTGATGAGTGGACTGGGGGACTTCTTCCTCGAATAAGGAAAGGGCGACTAAGTCCATCTCAAAGTATGGGGGAATGATGTAGGGATTGGGGGGGTGGATTGGAGTAGGCTTATGTGGGGTTACCCTTGTCTCCCCATTCAGATCAATTTTCACTACCTCGATGCTCACAAAGGTTTCTCGGATGTGGGGTCGAGCGGGAGGCTCTTCTTCCAGGTCGATTCCCCTGGCCCTGGCGACTGCTGCGACCCTTATCTTCTCTTTGGCCTCTCTGACTTCTTCTTCATCGGGCCTGTAGCCTAGGCCAAATTTGGTTTGCTACCCCTTGGCCTTGACGGGGTCTCTTCTTCCTTGAAGGCGCGGGCCCAGCCCCTTTCCTTTCTGGTGGCCCCATTTGTGGAGCATGAACACAGCTGCATCCATTCCTCCTCTAGTTTTGTCAGGAGTTTTTTCAGTTGGCCCGAGTGTAATGGCCGAGAAGTCATACTCAAATCGGTGGAGATTGGCATCATCTGTTGTGTATGGTATATTTAGCACTTTCATATTTTCAATATGTAAAGTGCTTCTTTCCCTGTCCTCTCTGCTCTCACCCAAGATGGTGACGATCTTTCCCTCAGAAATAAATCAGAGCTTTTGGTGTAGAGTCAATGGTATTGCTCCGAGCTTATGTATCCATGGTCGACCCAATAGCAGATTGAACGTAGACTTAATGTCCATCACCTGAAAGGGGGTGGTGAAGGTTTGCGGGCCGAGGATCAGGTCGAGGTCTACTTCTCCTATGATTTCTCTTCTGGTGTTATCGAATCCCCTGGCGCTTAATATGGATGGCCGGAAGGTGTCGGGGTTCGCATCGATTTTGATTGTCGTCCTTAGAGGGCACACGTTCAGCGTCGACCCGTTGTCTATTAAGACCAACGACACCACCAGGTTTCCTACTTCCACTGTTATATTCAGGGGCTTAGAGTGGTCATTCCCCTCGATCGGTAGGTCTGCATCAGTGAATGAGATGGCATTTGGGGCCAGCACTTGCCCTATTATTTCTCCTACTTCATAAGGAGTTACGTGGGTGGAGACGTGTGTGACCTTGAGTGCTCCCATTAAGGCTTGGAAGTGGAGCGGGGATGTGATTAATAAATCCCACACAGTAATATGTGCGGGTGTCCTCTTAAGCTGTGTCTCCAGTATGTGTTCTCTGGCCATTTTTTCAAAGGGATTCCCTGCGGCCTGTTCTTTCTTCTTCTCTTCTCCTCTGACGGCCCCTGATGCTTTCGGCTGTGTGGAAATTCAGCCTGACCTGGTAATAAATTCAACAGCCTTCTCTTGGTTGCAACCAGCATTCATGTCCGTTTGTTCATAGCTTAACGGCATCTGATGCAGGTCATAGGCAGGTTTCGGGATGAGGAAAGGAGTGTATGGTGATTCTGGGGAGGATTGGGTTGGACACGCCAGTTTATTGGGTCCAACCAGGTTGACTCCAATAGGGGGCGGAATGGTAGTGGCGGGGATTGGCGAGGTTGGATTTGTGGGTGCGGAGGGGGCTTGTACAGGTATTACCTGAGCTTGGTAAGACTAGTGGTGATTGGGAGCGGGTGATAAGGGGATTTGGGTGAGGGGTTGCTTGCTTGGGTGGCGGTGGAGTTGGATTGAGGCCAAAATAACAAAGGGATGGCGGGAGTGTGACTGGGATGGAGGGATGGCGAGACGTCTGAGGTGCGGGTGGAGCAGGGTGATAGGGATATGAAGGGTTTATATAGGGGTGGCATGGTGGGGTGATGATGGGTTTCCAGATGAAATGGGATAGATTGGGAATGATGGAGTTGTGCATGGAGTGGGGTGATTTGGGGATGGCGGAGTAGTGTATTGGGTGGAGATATTTGGGGATGTGTATGGGGTAGGATAATATGGGGATGACAGAGTTATGTATGGTATGGGGTGATTCGGGTATGACGGGGAGGTGTATGGGGTAAATTGGGCGTGGGGTGGATATGTGTATGACTGTGGTGGGGCTGTGCCCGTTTGGATTTGATAGGTGGGAGCAGGAGTAGAAAAATATTGCCCTAAATCTAAGGGTTCCTCTTGGTATGCCGGCATGGGGAAATAATCAGCCAAATACAATGGCTCGATAACCCCAACGAATGGTTCTCCTTCATTCATCTTGGGGAATGAAAACTCCTCCTGATTACTGATATAATCTGAGGGATCAAACTCTTCTTCCTCCTCCTCTATCCAATGGATGTTAGGCCTGGGGCCTCCACAGTGTCTTGATGGCGAGAGGGCTTGATGGATGTTACGGTTACGCCCTTGAGGTGGTAGACGGAAAATAATTTTTCCTGCCTCTATTAAATGTTGGATCGCGTGCTTCAAGGGGAAGCACCAGTCCGTATGGTGACCCGGTCCCTGGTGGAAATTGCAATGCAAATTCAGGTCATAGTTTCTTGGGATGGGATGGGGTGGTGGGCGAGGCTGGAGCAGACTGACCAGACCTTTCTGTAGCAATACTGGCAGTAAGACACTTAAGGATTGCCCCAATGGCGTGAACACTCATTCAAATCGTGCTTTCATCTACTCCTAGGTGAATGAGGCTCTGGGTTCGTTGTTTGGCCTTGGCGCTTGCTCGAAACAGACTGGGAGTGGTTGTGTGACCTGGAGCTGTATCGGGGGAGCATTGGTATTGGCCTGGGGGTAAACAATGTTCTATACCTTTGTCCCTGGTCTTCTTTCAATTCTTGGTTCGACAGCTTTTCGAACCCCGGTGGCCTCGTTGGCCATGTTTCTCCCTAGCCTGCCTTCTCTAATGGCATCTTCGCAACTGTTGGCATTTCTGACCAAATCAGCAAAACTAGACTGCTGCTGATATACTAAAAAATCTACAATGATCGGGAGGCTCCTTTGGTTATCAATTCAATATGTTCATCATCGAGAATCCGGTGAGTTACTTGAGCGGCCATTGCCCTCCACCTTCCCAAGTAAGCACTTAAAGCTTCATCATGTTTTTGCTTTAAACGGGCCAAATCTGACTTCCTTGGCTCTATGTCCATGTTATAGACATATTGTTCTTGAAATAAGTGTGTCAGATCTTTCCAATTTTTTATCATGGACGGTTCTAGGGATCTGAACCATCTCAGAGCTGGGCCTGTTAGACTCTTTTGGAACACTTTGATGAGGAGTCGTTCATCTCTGCCATACTGACACATATCCCCACAGTAAGAATTTAAGTGGGCGATGGGGTTGCCAATGCCATTATACTTATCAAATGATGACATCTTAAATTTCTGTGGGAGGGGGACATCAGAGAATAGACATAAATCTGAAAAGTCTGTTGAATGCAGTTCTACTCCTCCCATCTTCATCAGTTGCTTCTGTATTCTGTCTATTTGTTCTTTCAACTGTTCTGGTTCTTTTGAGGCTATAGCAGGGGCTGCTTCCCCCTAATTTTGTTCGACCCTAGGTGTGATGATGGTGGGCCCGGGAGGGTTGAAGCTGGCAACTCCTCCACTGTTGCGGATCTCATCCTCCTCATACGGTTGGTCATGGTATTGGTGAGGGGCGAGTTCTGCTATTTGGACTTTAGGGGCGAGGGGTTGGATGACCTGGTGGGGCCATATGGTTTGTAGGGGATGAGAAGGGATAAATGGATGAGCAGTTTGTGGATAAATAATGTGCTGAGCTGGGTGCACATTCTGGGGGAGATGGGGGTGTGGTTGATGTGGCGAGATGTTGTGGGTTTGAGGAACGGGATGGATTGGATTTTCTGTTGGAGGCGGGATGGGGGCGTAAGGGGTATAGGTGACTGAAGGGTACTGGTGGTGGGGTATGGGGTTAGTGAATGGGCCTTGATGAGCATGGGCGGATGGGCCTTGGGTTTGAGGGATTTGGGCTTGATGGTTTTGGAAGGCTTGGGTTGATGGGCCTTGGGCCTAGGTGTGGGGACTAGTATGACTTTGAGCCAATGGGCCTTGTTGGGTTTGGGCTAATGGGCCATGAGGGAGTTGGGTTTGGGTCCATGGGCCCTGGGCTTGGGGTTGATAGGTTTGGGTCTAAGGGCCCTGGGGGGCTTGGACTTGGGCCTGGGTCTGATGGGTTTGGGCTTGGGCCCATGGGCTTTGAGGGTTTTGGACCTGGACCTGAGCCTGATGGGCTTGGGTCCATGGGCCTTGAGAATTTTGAGCCTAGGCCTGGGTCTGATGGGCTTGGGCCCATGGGTTTTGAGGGTCTTGGGCCTGGGCCTGGGTCTGATGGGCTTGGGCCCATGGGTTTTGAGGGTTTTGGGCCTGGGCTTGATGGGCTTGGGTCAGGGTCTGATGGGTTTGGGCTTGGGCCCATGGGCTTTGAGGGCTTTGGGCCTGAGCCTGGGTATGGGTCCATGGGCTTTGAGGATTTCGGGCCTGGGCCTGGGTCTGATGGGCTTGGGCTTGGGCCCATGGAATTGTGTGGGTTTGGGACTAGAATTGAGGTGGGGGATTTTGGGAGGTATGGACGATGGGTGGTTGGGCATGGTTAGGAGGGAATGGGGTATGGAGGTTTTGGAGATTTGGATGCGGGGTTTAAGATGTAGGGTTCCGAGAAGCAGCCCACAAGGCGCACATCGTTCTCATGTCATTGATTGAGGGCATGGATTCAGGTGTGAGATTGGGGGGTGATGGCTCACTTAAGGATGGAGGGGGTTGGGAGAAATTGGGTATAACCTGGGTATGGGGGGTATGGATGTATGGCTATGGAAGGTGGTGGGTTATTGGTCATACTTTGGGAAATGTTGGGCATGACCTGGGCAAATGGGGGGGTATGTTGGGATGTGGATGGGCCATGTGGAGGGAATGGTATTTGAGATGGGGTAGAGGGGATGTGGGATGTAGGGGTCATGGATGATGAGATGGATGGGACGTGGGAAGTAGGCGGGGTATGGGGCTCCCTATGGGGTCTTTGGGAGTATGGGGGTGCGGTAAGGGTGTATGGATGGGAGACGGGGATGTATGGGTCGATTGGGAAATGAGGGGTTTCAGTAGGGGATGAAAAGGGGGTATGTTGGGAGAATGTGAGGGAGGGGGGTGGGGTGGATGTGAACACGAGTGCCCCAAATGGACCCGTGATATCGAACCTGGTTTAGGTGAAGGTGTCGGAGATCGGGTCTTCTCCGATATGAGAATGGGATGGGGATGACGGCGGGGATGTATCGGCTCTTGACATGATCCGCTGACGAGTGGTGTATCGATGTCTCGGATAAGGGTCGATTACCTTCCTGGTTCTCCTTCTACGGGCCCGGTTTGAGGTTGCCGTAGTGAAGGTCACACCAAAAAATATATTTTTTTTTATTGTTTTTCTTTGTGTTTTTTTTTGGTTTTTGGAAAAAGATTTTTTTTTGGTTTTTGAAGATGATTTTTTTTGTTTATTATTTTTTGTTTTTTTTTTGAAGGTGGATTTTTTGAAGATGACAATTTTTTGTCTCTTTCTTTTTTTTCAAATGGAAATTAACTCCCCTCTACCTAGATGAATGATGACCTGGTGCCCAGGGTCAATTCCCGTCTCGGGTGGTTTATGCACCTTTAGTAGGTCCCACGGCAGGATCCGACACACTTCGGAAGAAGCGAAAGAGAACCCTTTCGTTCTATTGAAGGCGAGGGAATCCACGCAAACGACCCGATCCCCCAGAGCAAATCAATGAGAAGTCGCCTTCTTTTGATTGGGCGGAGGCATGTTGGGTGTTAGAGGATGTGGGAGGCTACTGCGGGTACTAATACCGCTAATCAGGGACTTGGGGTGGTGGATTGGGCCTTAGATCGGGTTGCTGTGGCCCAGTATACACTGGGCATATGTTTTATACACGCCTGACCAAAAAAAAGGCAGATTTGGCCAGGCGTATATATTATATATGCCTAAGTAAATCTGGGGATTTTTTGTTGGGCGTATATATTATATACGCCTGGCAAAACAATTCTGTCAGTGAAGTTTTGACAGTGAACAGCAAGCCCGAATGTGGGTCTTTGAATTGGTTTCCTGGGAGGGATGCTCCCGGGGATTGCTGTGTACGTTATCGGGTCCCTCCTTTCTGCTTCCTAGGGATACACGGATGAATTTTGGGTTGTCTAACTCTCTCACCAAAGCGGGTTTTACGGCTTTATCGGAATTGACAACCCAACCGATATACCTTCGGCGCAAGCGCCTTCTCAAGTACTGGAAGGGGTGGTTCTTTTCAGGATCATCACCACTAGGGCTGCCACCTTACTGGGAATCGGGTAAAATATATCTGCGCCTAAACCCCCCGAAAACTACCCAAAAATGCAAAAATAAATTCAATTATGTCCCCACACTGTTGGTTCACTTTTAATTACAGATTTTTAAAGGGGAGTGAAATTAAGTCCAAAAATCGGGTCGGGGATGACAAGCCCATGCCGCCTCAAAGGGCCGGCGTTCAATGGTGAGATATGATGACTGAAATGAAAAGCGCACATAGGCCCGCAAAATGGCTAATGCTCGTAAATGACTGAAATTTAAATGACGTAAAAGTAAATGCGAGTGGGCCAGCCAAATGGCTAAGGTGGCTAAAATGACAAGAATGGGAAAAATAAGAATTTAAAGGCGCACGTAGGCCCGCCAATCGGCTAAGGCACTTAAAGGACTGAATCATAGGGGTGAGTACGTTAGTAAAAACAACAAAAATATAGAAAAAATAGCAGAAAATAAGAAAAAAACAGCAATGGTTAGTAACAAAAAAAGAAAGGCCAACAAAAGGGGAAGCGCTAGGGTGATATCCCCAACAGAGTCGCCATCTATGCGACCATGGATCCTCTCGAACCCGTCGCGGCAAGGCGCCCGCAAAGAATGAAAATGTAGAGTCGCCACCCGGAGCTTTTGGTGACCCGGGAAACCTTCAAATCAATATTTTGAGCACCGAAGTGCTAAATATGACTCTGATTTACCGGTCTTTGCCAAAGACTCTACGGTAGGGGCTTCGGTTATCGATCGGGAAGGGTTTAGGCACCCGATCAACCCGCACGTAGCGGTCTCTATCTATGGCCAAAATAAAAAATAAATGGGCGGAGTTTCCCCTTGCCCGAAGGCAATACGGTCCTATCAAGCTTTGAGTCAAACCGAAATTTCGGCGGCATAACGGCTTGAATCCTTGGATGGGGGAAACACTAAGAAGGTAGAGGAAGAGAGGGGTGAGCTGGAGCTCACGGGCCCTTGTTGCACCGTGGAAGTCCTTCGCTTTGGCGTGCTTCCGATGGCTTAAACGGTATGGAAATGGGTTCTAATGCTAGGATTCAATAAAATAGGAAGTGTAGGGTGAGGCCAAAGGCTAGACTTTAGCTAAAGGGAGTGATCTAATGGTGGAAATGGATTGAAAAAGATGAACTAAGCTTGCTGGAATTCTGGAAAATAAGTGGCATTTTTTCTCACTAGGGTTCTCTCTTAAGAACTCCCTAATCTTTCACCAAAAATTCAACCCTTTGGGAAGAGGGGGGCCTCTCTATTTATAGAGAAGAGGTGGGTTAGGGGCTTACTTAAGAGCTAATTGGTTTAGCAATTAGGTAATCCCCCATCTAAGGTTTTTTAGGTTTTCAAGTTCCTAGGGTTTTGGGAAACTGATTTTAATGGCGGATGATGGGGTGAGACCATGGGTGACTTAAGGGTTGCCAATAAGCTCAAAGGGGGTGCAACCAAACTCAAGACACCCACCTCAACCAAGGGGATGGTCAAAGGGTCAAACCAGATGGAGGAATTTCGAGCATTTCATGACAGATACTGTAGCTAAGCTGGGCGTATATATTACATACGCCTAGCTTACGCACAGTAAAAATCAAGAAAACCCGAGGGAAACTGAGAAGATGGGTGCCTGCGCTGTTGGCCATCTATGCTGGGTGTATATATTATATATGCCCGGCCAAATTTTGCCCAAAAATGCCAGGCATGTATAATATACACGCCTGACCAATTTGGGGCCAAATTGGCCGGGCTTATGTAATAAATACGCCTGAGCAAAAGTTGTCATTTTATGTGAAACTTCAAACGGTCATAACTTTTGAACCACAACTCCAAATTGGGTGATCTTTGGCTTGTTGGAAAGCTGGATAAGTTATCTTTTCAATGTTATGTGGGTCATCCTAAATAGCAGTCTGTATAAAAATTTATAGCTCTCCTCCCATCAAATGCTCAGAAGGGTTTATATTGAGTCTGGGAAGGGATCCTAGGGTTTGGGGGTGATCTCTAAGGGTTGGGGGAATGGTTCTAATGGGTTTTAGGTGATTCCTAAAGGTCTAGATAGGTTCCTAAGGGTTCAAGGGTGCCATCGGAAGCACAGGGGTACATCTCTCCCGAAGGACAGACCGAACGGTCCTTGGGCCGAATTTGGGTGTCTACACCTTGGAACGCCATGTACCTTCAAAATATTATCCCTAACCCTATTTTCATCATATCACATGGTTAAATACTTATACTTACCACCCCCGTAGTCATCACGACCCATGCATTGGTCGTACGCCTTCAATTCTTAGAATATCCTTCAGACCTCCGATCTATTGCCCTCCTTTTCTCACTCGAGCAATTTGATCAAAGGACTAGTGACCTATCTAACCCCTTTCAAAAGCATAAGTAACACCCGATCCTCACTTCCCTCCCCCCCGCCATTGGAGGAGACGTTAGAGCAAAAAAAAATAAAGATATTAGGTTCAATCAAAACTCATTATTCTTACGCTAGCAGGATGCTTTCAAAAAAATGTGTTTACATGTCAAAAAAAACATCGAGTGAGAGCATTACGATGAATGAACAAATCAATGAGCTCAGGGAAGCTTAAGTAGACTGTGAGGACGTCTCTGATAATTTCACTAGAAGTGTATAAGCAAGCTGCGAGAGTATCCCTAATGTCCCTAGACTACTAGATGTCATCATAAGGTAGCGGGAGGAGGACAAACTCATGTTAACCAAAGAATGTGAGATTTTAATGGTGCCGAAACATGACGAAGAGCTTGATCATGGCATCCCGTATCCCTCTGATAAAAAGATTATTACCTACCCCTTTTGGAAAGCATTAGATACAAACTACTCCCCCCATCACTGAGCCTTACCTCCTTCTACTATTTTTATTTTTGGACAATAAATCAGAAGCCTTGCAGGATATTCCCAGAAATGAAACCGAAAACTGATTAATGATGACTAGCGCAATCACCTACTATACATACCATACTTCTTCCTAAAAAATTCCTCCACTCTAGGATAGACCTCGTATACAACTGACCTTATCATAAAGATGACCTCACTAGTTCGGTGATGATACCAATCAACTTTTTTCTTCAAAACTAACTCACCAGATACCCATGACTGCTTATAAACCTAAAGTGCTTATCTCAAAACCCAAAAAAGCTCCATTGTATCTTGATGCTGGGGCATTTTTTTTTAGATTAGAAAAAGAATCATGTCAGAAGTGTGGATCCGCTCCACCCTCTCAAAGCAGTGAACCCATATGTCCACAACAAAGAAGGGCTGGCCAGACTGAATCATGGGTACCTCCGCATCCATCTCATCCTAATACGGCCTCAGATCACCTACGACCAAACAAGCGAGCTGACCCCTCAATGAAGACCCAGATCCTAAAACACGAAAACAAAAAGAAAGCGTACGCGTGACAATCTATACCTGCCCTGCATTCATATCCTTAAAGAGACCTCGCGCGGTCTGAAGATTTGAAGACCAGCGACGACCCCTCAACACCTCCCTCCACACGTGCATCCGCAGGAACGTAAACTTCACCTTCAACAGAACCCTCGACCGAAGGAAAGCGAAGTGATGATACGCCCAAAACTGAAAGGAAAAGTAACAACAACAGGGACACACGAGGAGAAACGTTTACCATTAAACGACCAAAAATTAACCAAACTAAAGACATCATGATGCCAATTAATTAAAACTCACTTGGATGAACAGAAGGAAATCCCTGATCGATGCGACACCCTGTCCCCGACGGTAAATCTGCTCATAGAGATGCGCCAACACGGTTGCACCCCACACATAGGTCGGGACTCGATCAAGATCCCCAAGTACCATAAAAAATAACCTGGTGACGCATCCCTGAGTCGAAGAAGAGAAAAGTACAGCATCAAGGAAATGCATAAAAAATGCTCAGAGCACCCTATCCGCAGCTACCCTCAGCTCCACCACGGGCTCTCGACCCACCACTACTGCACAACGCACCTCATAGGTCGCCTTCGCCTCCGAATGGTGCCTCGAGGGGGAGGAAGCCACTTATAAACATATCGAAAAACTAGGTGACTTGAACTATACCTGGCCCCAAGCCTCTCGACCTATACGGCACTCCCAAGATCTCCTCACACACCTCTAAATAATGCCCTGCCATCCACCCCGTGATCGGCTCACCCTCAAAACAAAGACCGGTGATGCGGACCCAGTCCTTTAGAGTCGGTAATATCATCCCCACTACAAAGAGAAGCGCCTGATGCTCCTCCCTCCACCTCTCAAAGATCGTCATGATCAGGCCACGATCGACCTGAAAGGACTCCAACTCCAAGATCGATCTAAAATCGAAAGACACTAACCGTGCCTGCTGAAACTCCGGCAAGGCACGATACCAAGCATGAGACTTGGCCCATGCCGAGCTGATAGCCAACTGCGAGGGCTCCTACTAAATGAAACACGAATAATAATAGTAAAACTAACACATACTTATGACAAAAGGCAAATGAATTAAAAAAAAGAAGAAGAAACTGAAAGTGAGTCAAATATGCCCCAGACATAATGGAAATTTACAACAAACACATAAAACATGATAAGAACAACTGAGTAGAAACATAACCTACCTCCAGATGCAATCAGGATGCATGAGTGAGCACACAATCAGTCATTAATGCAGGTTTGACATAAATTAGAAGGGTTCTAAATCCTAATAAGCCTATGTCATAACCTAACTCACTAAGGAAATGGAAGAACTCTTGCTTTTAAGTGCTTACCTGACCTCGAGCAAAGAAATTCTCTAGCGGGAAGTGCCTGCGATCTGAATGCTCCACAGCTCACCCTGGTGCTCCGTAGCTGCATCATTAGCTCCCTCACCCACAGGTATCTCACCCTCGACTCTCTCATCCTCACCCTCAACAACCCCTACTCTATCCCGAGCATCTCCTCCCTGACCACCGACTGGTCAAACTCGAATACCTCCTCTTCAACTACCTCCCCACCATTCGCCTCCTAGAGAACATTGGTCCGGGCCTTAGACGTCTCACCTATCTCCACCCCTAGCATCCTCGCCAACTCAAAAATAGTAAGAGCCAGTCTACCACCACCCTAAGACTCCATCCTAGAATGAAGAGCTCAGGAAACTTAAGAAAATGGAAGAAACGACGTCTGAAATGAACGATCGGATCACAAGATATCACAAAAATATGAAAACCAGAGCACACAGAAACAAGAAAACCAGAGAATCAGAGACTAAAATGGATCGTGTGACAAAAATGAGAAACTTTAAGCCATTTATAGGGAACAGTCAAATCGTGCGCTTAAATTCAGGCACCCAAACCAATCACGCACCACCTCTGTGCAACCATGGGAATCGGGGCGATCCCGTCACGACGATGCGCTCTCTAACGAAAAATATAGAGTCGCCACTCGGAGCTTTCGGTGTCTCGGGATACCTAGTTCATTTTTATGAGCACCTAAGTGCTTAAAATATGACTCTGAATCCGGTCCACACCAAAGGCTCTTAGGTAGGGGTTTCGGTTATCGATCGGGAAGGTGTTAGGCACCCGATCAACCCGCTTAACGCGGTCTCTACTAATGGGCAAAAATAAAATGAAGTAAAAGAAAAGAAAAAAGCTTCCTCTTGCCCGAAAGGGCTTAGAATTCTATTTGTGCCCCTCCGTTCCTGCCGAAAAATCGACGGTGTAACGGCACAAATGAGAGGATGGAGGGAGCTAGAAAGAGATAGGAGAAGAAAGGGGAGAGCTGGAGCCCTCGGGCCCTTGTAGCACCATAGAGGAGCCTTGCGTGGCTTGCTTTGATGAGCTCTTGAAGGCCTTGTATGGTGGAAAATGGGGTTCTAACTCCTAAGACTTACAGCTAAGAGGTAGGGAAGGGAGGCTAGGGGATCACACACACCTAGGCTATGGGTTTTGGATGTAAGGCTTGGGAAGAAGTTTTGGAATTCTAGAATTTAGATGAAAATAGTGCACAAAAGGGAGGAAGAACTTCTCACTTTGAGCTCTTTCTCTCTTAAGCAAATTAGCTCTCTATATATAGAGAAAGGGAGGATTAGAGGCTTACTTAAGAGCTAATTGGTTTAGCAATTAGATAATCCCCCATCTAAGGTTTTCTAGGTTTTTAGGGTTCTAGGGGTTTGGGAAATCGGTTTCAATGGTAGATGATGGGGTGAGACCAAAGGTGACTTAAGAGTTGCAAATAAGCTCAAAGGGGGTGCAACCAACTTTAGGACACCCTCCTCACCCAAGGGGATGGTCAAAGGTCAAACCTGATGAAGGAATTTCGAGCATCTGATGATAGCGTATATATTACATACGTCCAGCTTATGCACAGTAAAATTCATGAAAACCAGGGGAAATCTGAGAAGATGGGTGCCCGTGTTACTGGCCACCTATGCTGGGCGTATGTATTATATACGCCCGGCCAAATTTGGCCCAAAAATGCCGGGCGTATATAATATATACGCCTGACCAAACTGGGGCCAAATTTGCTTGGCGTATGTAATACATACGCCTGACCAAATTTGGATGAACCCATTGATCCCAAAGTTTATTTAGCATGACCACTCGAGTGAAGTGAATAGATGTCACAACACCTTTTGGGAGTACGTGCTATTTTTCTGAAAATGTGCCCTGGATCGACATGAGCTAGAGCATCTAGCTTCAACTACCTTGAACAGATCCAACCAAACATTGGGTGTCTCCCAAAAAGGGGCATCCAATCTTGGCTTCCGTCGAAAATGATCATAAACATCAATTAACTATGCATAACCATGCACCGATTAGGGGCAATAAGCAACAACAAAGGTGATGGAAGCCCCGACCCGGACCCGCCCGAGTACAATTTACGAGGACAAACGACCATCATACGGATACCCAGATGCATGGCGTTCACTTTACAGAGATACCGCTGCCCATACAGGTTTTAAGCCTGCAGAAAATAAAAGGGAAATGAACCCTTCTGAATGCATGGTGCACATAGTTTGATTGACACATAATCTCATTCTCAATAGGTTGGTCTCAACCAACGATTAACCTTTTCCAACAGAGAATCTGAAGCTTAAGACAACTTAAGTTCACACAAATCCAAAAAAGAGCGCTCATCGCTCAAAAGATTTAGCAGTGGAATCAATCCGATCCAAGCATTGACTGTTTGACCGAAATGGATACTATCGCTCATACTTTGAAGTAGGATCCAAGGATCCAAGGTGAACCTTAGACCTAGGACATTAATTTTGTACAGCTGCGTTGCCGGTAAAATATTGAAATTTTACCTCATCGAAAATACGCGAGTGCGTAGCATAAAAACATAGATTTCTTTTTCTTTTCAAAATGATTTTCATTCTCTCCTTTTTTAATTGACCTGACGTCAATGGTGGGATGCTTCATCTGATTTGTCCATCGCTGAGAAGTTGCCAGCTTTGAGGCTTTGGACCGTTTGATGTTCCTACACATCCTTGAGAAAATGTTAGTCCCTTTTTTGTTTATTCATATAAAGAAAATACATCCTAAACAATGGAAGAAAAAGTAGATTTCTACCTACACTTTTTCATTTTCAAGATATTTTTTTGATTTTTATTTTTAAAGATTTTTTGTTATTTTTCTTCATTTTTGAGATTGAAATATGATGCTGGAAATGAGTAGAAATATATACACATTTTTTTTTGGTGTTTGGATTTTTCTTGATTATTTTTGTTTTTGGCTTTTCTTCTTTTTTTGTTTTTGATGCCTTGATAGTGAGACGGGGTAACGGGTCCCATTTTGAGCATAGTCGAACTCTTTCATGCAGTCGGTCCTGAGTGAGTTTTCAGATTTTACCAAGGCCGGAACGTTGATCCCTTTGGATTGAGTTAAACCTTTCTCCTTGCCTCGGGTCATACGTTAGACGGTGCGGGTTTCACAAGGACAATTATGGTCGGGACCTGATTCGAACTAGCATGAGCGGCCCAGTCGGACAAGAGGGTACAGGAAAAGTAACAAAATGGTTCCTCAAACATCAATCTTCTTAATCAGTCCAAACCTTTCCTTTTCAATTTTTTTCTCCTCTTTTTTTTTTTTTTTTTTTTTTATCTCCCTTTATTTTACCCTTGGCGCCCTTTCGGGTTTTCACCACGTCTATGGGTTTAGCACTCTTACCCCAAGCGCCCTTTCGGGTTTTCACCTGGTCCGCACAAGATCACTGTTTTTACCCGTAATGTCCTTTCAGGTTTTTACCACGTCCATCTTGCTTTGAGCTTGTATTTTTATTTTATTTATTTATTTATTTTTTAATATTATATTTTTTTCAAGAGCCATGACATAGACGTCGATTCCGTCATAGCCTGCTGGATGGGGTTCTGGTGTCGTGTCACGACTTGGCTCATGTTGACTTAACAGATATTATGATTGCTTGCGAACCTACAAAGAGGGCTTCCTTCAGGGTGTAGCTTGGCCATGGGTTAGGTTAGGATTTGAAGGTATGCTGGGCTAAAAAAGTGTTTCCTTGATACGGCTTAAGTTTTCTCAACATACTTTCTTCCTTGGGGGTTTTAATATACATGCCCCATGATTCTTCTTTTTTTTTTTTTTACTTCATTTCAGGCAATCTCTTTTTGAAGTTTTACTTTTTCGATTTTTTTTGGATTTTGATAGTAACTCTACTTTATCTTTTCTCTCCCCTTCTTTTTTTTTGGTATATGTACACGTATATTTTTTAGGGGAATGGGTTTATTAAAAGAAAGGTCCATGCTCAAATGGGGTAGCAAAGGATATCATTATTTTTAGGGATGCTTTCTGGCTACTGTGTTTGGAATGATGGCCTCTTTTGGGTGGTTCTTAAGCAGTCACGTATCTGTTTCATCAATACTCACCTTATCGCGATAGACTAAGAGTAGAACCGTCGGACGTATCCAGCGTTGATGGGCTCAGGAAGATGATCTTCGTCCATGGTGGCGAGGTGGATGGCATATCCCGGCAATACTTCTTGAATGACGTATGGTCCTTCCTAGTTCGACTTTAACTTTCCTCTCAGATCGACATGGAGGGATGGGAAGATCTTCTTCAGCACAGTGTCTCCTACCTTTAGATCTCAACTGCATATACCTTTATTGTAAGCGCGTGCGATTCGCCCCTGGTATACATGGGTGTGGCATAAGGCTAGGAGTCTCTTTTCGTCCAGTAAGTTCAGCTGATCAAAGCGTGACCTTTCTCTTTCCGCTTCGGGTAAGCCTGATTCCATGAGGATTCGGAGTGAGGGTACTTCAACCTCTACCGGGAGGACAGCCTAGGTTCCATACACAAGGGAGAATGGTGTTGCCCCTGTAGCGGTACGGATCGACGTTCGGTAGGCCCACAAAGAAAATGGTAGCATTTCACTCTAATCTCGATAAGTGACGACCATTTTCTCAAGGATGCGGATGACTGTCTTGTTCGCGGCTTCCACAGCTCCATTAGTTTGAGGCCGATAAAGGGATGAGCGATGGTGCTTGATCTTGTATTGCTCGCAGAAGTCTCGGTTGCGCTTATTCATAAAGTTTGTGCCGTTGTCCATGATGATATCTTTGGGTACTCCAAATCAACACACAATATTGTTCTTGAGAAACTTCTCAACGTGACTGGCCGTGATGTTGGCATATGATGTCGCTTCTACCCACTTGGTGAAGTATTCAATGGCGACGAGGATGAATCGATGTCCGTTTGATGCTTTCGGATTAATCATTCTGACAACGTCGAGGCCCCAGGTAGCAAATGGCCAAGGAGTGGTCATGCAGTGAAGATCAATGGCAGGAGCATGTATCAGACTGGAGTGTTCCCGACACTTTTAGCATTTTTGAACATGTTTACAGCAATCTGATTCCATGGTGGTCCAAAAGTATCCCTGCCATAGGATTTTCTTAGCGAGCATGTGACCGCTGACGTGGGCTCCGCATACTCCTTCATGGACTTCCTTCATAATATTGACTGCTTTAGTTTCAGTGAGGCACCTGAGTAAGATGTGATTATATGATCGCTTGTAGAGGCATTCCCCGCAAATGACATAACTTGCTGCTAAACGTTGAATGGTTCGTCGGTTGGTTTTGAATGTACCCTCTGGGAAAGTTAGGGTCTCGAGGAAATTCTTGATATCTGAGAACCAAGGTGGCTCATCATCAGGCTTTGTAGGTTCCTAAATTTGGAGGCAGAAGGCCGGCTCATTCCTCTGCTCGATCACGATCAGCTTCATCTCAACACCATAGGGGATTTCAATCATTGACGCCAAAGTTGCTAATGCGTCGGCAAAGCGATTCCTTATCCGGGGGACGTATGAGAAAGTCACATCCTGGAAGCAAGCTATTAGATCCTTGAGGTGTTCATGATAGAGGATTAGTTTCTTGTCTTTCGTCTTCCAATCACCATTTGTCTGGCATATGATTAACTGTGAATTGCCAAAAACTCGAAGGTGAGTTACATTTAGATCAAGAGCCGCCTGTAGACCAGCGGCGCAAGCTTCATACTCAGCCATATTGTTAGTGCAGGGGAAGTTGAGCTTGATAGAGATCGGTACATGGGATCCTCTTGGTGAAATTAGGATGGTGCCAACTCCTTGGCCTTCGACATGCGATGCCCCATCAAAGTGCATTACCCATGATTCCCCTGCTTCTTCTATATCATCTTCTGTCATGAACAGGATGTCTTCATCTAGGAATTCAGTCCTTAGAGGCTCATAGTCAGGTAGAGGATTCTCAGCAAGATGATCGGCGAGCGTCTGCCCCTTAATCAATTTCTGAGTGACGTATGTGATGTTGAATTTAGATAACAATAGCTGCCATCGCGTAGTTCGGCCAGTGAGAGCAGGTTTCTTGAACAAGTACTTCAAGGGATCCATCCACGCTAGAAGTAGGACGGCTTGGGACAACAGGTAGTGTCGAAGTCTTTGAGTAGCCCACACGAGCGCTAGGCATGCCTTCTCCAGATGAGAGTAGCGCGTCTCATAATCAGTGAACTTCTTGCTCAAATGGCCTGCTCTCTTCTTCCTGTTTCGTTGTGCTGCCCCGAAACACATCCCATTGAAAACTCTATCATGGATAGGTACATTATCAGGGGTCTACCAGGTACAGGTGGTACCAACACCAAAGGATTTAGGAGGTAACCCTTGATCTTGTCAAATGCAGCTTGGCAGTCATCATTCCACTCAACTGGTGAATCCTTTCTTAGTAGTTTGAAGATTGGTGCGCATATCTGAGTTAACTGTGTGATGAATCGACTGATGTACTAGATTCTGCCTAAAAAGCCTCTGGCCTCTTTCTCTTTAGACGGTGGGGGCATTTCAGTGATAGCCTTGATCTTGGTCGGATCGACCTCGATGCCTCTCCTACTGACGATAAAACCTAATAGCTTTCCTGACATAGCGCCGAATGTGCACTTATGGGGATTCAACCGCAACCTGTACTTTCTTAGCCTCTCGAACAGCTTTCGAAGGTTTACCAAGTGGTTGTCCCTTTCTGGCGATTTGGCGATCATATCATCGACATACACTTCGATCTCTCGGTGCATCATGTCGTGGAATAGGGCCGTCATTGCTCTCTCGTAGGTTGCCCCAGCGTTCTTGAGCCCAAATGGCATCACCTTGTAGCAGAAGGTTCCCCAGGGAGTGATGAATGCGGTCTTCTCTCGATCGACCTCTGCCATCTTAATCTGATTGTAGCCCAACAACCCATCCATGAAAGAAAGCATCCCGTGCTTAGCAGTGTTATCGACCAAGATATCGATATGGGGTAATGGAAAGTCATCCTTAGGGCTTGTCTTGTTGAAATTCTGAAAATCAATGCACATTCGAACCTTCCCATCTTTCTTTGGTATGGGGATGATATTGGCCAGCCACTACAAGTACTTGGATACCATAAGGAAACCCGCGTCATACTGCTTAATGACCTCGTCCTTGACTTTCAACATCCATTCAGGTCGGAGACGTCTCAGCTTCTATTTAACCGACTTGCAGTCAGGGTAAAGGGGCAACTCATGCTCGACCAAATCAGTATCCAAACCAGGCATGTCCTCGTATGTCCAGGCAAAAATGTCTTGGTATGACCAAAGGAAGTCCATCATGCTTTTTCTTTCCTCAGGAGACAGTGATGTTCTGATTTTGGTTATCCTGGGAACCTCCTTAGTTCCTAGATTGACGTCTTCGGTCTCTTCGACAATGGGGGTAGGGCCATACTCAAAGTCGGCAAATCGATCAAGGAGCTCATTTGGGAGTTCCTCGAAGGGGACATCCTCGTCAAGACTCGTGATCCCTACCTCTTCTTGTATTTCTACAGGGAAGGGGTCGATTTCACATGGGATGGGCATTTTGAATGAGGCATCCTTTTGTGGGACATTTTCTGGAATTTTAAATAACAGTATTTTTAGACTTTGGATTTTTTCAATGTTTTTGGGGTTTTGTTTTTTTTCCATATTTTTGAGATTTTGTATTTTTTTCATGTTTTTGAGATTTTTGTTTTCTTTGGAGACGGACCCTTGGCAAGGCGGGTTGCTATATACACAAGGTATTGTTTGCCAAGGGCTTCTCTCACTTTTTATAGGTTATTTTTTTTTTGGAAACAGGTGCCAAACTTTAGGCCACTTCCTGCTTCCTGAGTTTTGGGCAAAGATGCCTAGTTGCATACCTGAGGGGTCGCTTCTTTACCTGTTGGGATGGAGGGTGCTGACTGATATGGCTTATTGGAGTCAGCCTCCATCATATTGATCCCCATTTCGTCTGAGATCATGTCCTCAAATGATAACTCAGTTTTGTGGTGATTCACCACAGGGGGGGTTTGTTCAAGTACCGACTGTCGTTCCTCGAAAAGGGACAATGCGGCTAAGTCTATCTCCAAGCTGGGAAGGCAGATCTGGGGATTGGTGGGATGGAGTGGGGCTATGGGTTTGTGTGGGGTCAAACGGGTTGCCCCATTTCGATCGATCTTTACGACCCCTGTGCTGACAAAGGAATCCCTGATGTGTGGCCTAGGGCGAGATTTCTCCTCTATGTTAATTCCTCGAGCTCTTACAGCCACAGCGACCCTGGCTTTCTCTTTGGCCTCTTGGACCTCTTGCTCTGTGGGCTTATATCCTAGCCCGAATCTTACTTTTTGTCCCCTTCCTTTCTGATAGCCCCACTTTTGGAGCATTGCCACTGCCGCTACCATACCGCCTCCCGCTTTAGACATGATGCCCTCAATGGGTTCTGGGAGTATAGCTGACACCTCATACTCAAAACTGTGGAGGTCGACGTCTTCAGCGGTGTATGGTACATCCAGCATATTGGGTTTTTCAATGCTATTGGCGGCCTTTTCTTTCTCACTATGCCCTTCTCCAATGATCGTGATAATCTTATGCCCAGATGCAAATTTGAGCTTCTGGTGCAATGTGGAAGGTATGGCTCCGACTTCATGTAGCCACGGGTGCCCCAACAATAGATTAAATGAGGATTTGAAATCCATGACTTGAAATAAGATGGAAAAGGTCATTGGCCCTATCAACAGCTCAAGATCAACTTCTCCCATTATTTCTCTCCTGGTATTGTCAAACCCTCTAGCACTAGTTTTGGTGGGCCTTAACATGCACGGATCAACCCCACTCTTGGTGGCAGTTCTCAATGGGCATATATTCAATGCAGACCCATTATCAATTAGTACCAAGGAGATAATCATATTTCCAGACTCAACAGTTATATTCAAAGATTTTGAGTGGCTACCTCCTTCCTCAGGTAAATCGACATCAGAAAATGAAATGGCATTTGGAGCCATCACTTGACCAATTATCTGCCCGACTTCATCTGGGCTAACTTGGAGTGATACATGCGCATTTTTTAATACCCCCATTAATGCTTGGAAATGGAGTGGGTATGTCATCAATAGATCCCATACAGTGATATGGGCAGGCATTCTTCTCAGCTGAGTCTCCAGTATATGTTCTCGACTCATCTTCTTGAAGGGGTTCACTGCACTGTCTTTCTTTCCTACGGGTTGGGCCTGTGCTGCTACTAGTATTTCTGACTACTTTGATATTCTCCCTGACCTGGTAACAAAATCTACTGCCCCTTCTCTACTGCTACCTCCGGCATTGACATTTGTTTGTTCGTAGCTTAGCGGGACTTGATGAGGATCATGTGTGGGTCCCGAGAGCTGGAGAGGTATGGCTGTCGGTTCTTGAGGTACTTGTACTGTCGTCTCAGGAGGCATGGGCAGTACTTGATTCATCCCGGTGGCAGTGGGTTGGGTGGAAAGATTGGGCCAAATGGGGGTGGTGAAGTTTGAGGGTGGTGGCATTGAAGGGAAGGAGGTAAAAGTAGGCCCTTTATAGCTAGTGGGTGCGGGCGGCTGATGGGCCGTCAGGTAATTGACTGAGGTGGCAGAACTTGCCGGTGGTTGAGCTGGGGGTGATGGAGTGGGCGCAAGCCATTGATAACTGATGGGCATGGGTGTTGGATTGGGGGTTGTGGTGTATGATGGTAGTTGGAATGGGGCGGGCGTAGGCCATTGATGACTAGCGAGTGCGGGTGTAGGATTGGGGGCCTATTGGCTCATTGGGTAATTGATGGAGGTTGTGGTGTATGGTTGGTATGCATTGATATTCACGTAATTGACTAGTGTGGGCGATGGAAAGTATGCCCTGAGATCCAAGGGTTCTATTTGTGGAGTCGGGTTGGGGAAATAATCTGACAAATTTAGAGGTTCAACTACCCCTATATTCCTTTCTTCAATGTTTCTTAACAGTGATGCGACATAACTTTCCCGATCACTGATATAATCTGATGGGTCAAATTCGAATTCCTCCTCATCTTCTATCATTCCGATGGGTCTGGGACCTGCTCCTCCGATAGGATGTGGGGGTAGTGGTACTTGACGAATATTAGCATGCTGAGAAGGTGCAGGGGGAATGATTTTCCCAACATCAATCAAATCTTGGATGGCATGCTTCAATGGGAAGCAACGATCAGTAGGGTGACCCGGACCCTGATGAAAATTGCAGTGGGTATTTGGGTCATAGTTCTTTGGGATCGGGTGAGTAGGAGGTTGTGATTGGCGGATAGCCACTAATCCTTTTTCTACTAACAAGGGTAAAAGTACACTCAAAGATTGCCCCAGCGGTGTGAAGACTCGATCATAGCAGGCTCTCCTCTTTTCCGAGGTCATTTGCATTCCTTGCCCATTCCCCATTCTTTGCATTTGCTCAGGCCTAACAGGTGCTGGTGGGCCTGCCTGAAATTAAAATGGGGTAGTATTATTATTAGTCCTGGTATTGACTATGTTCTGAACATCGCCCCCAGTTCTCTTCTTGTTCCTCTGTTCTAAAAATCTTTTAACCCCACTGGGTCCACTTGGCATGTTCTATTCAGATGCCCCTCCCTGATGGCATCCTCACATCGATTAGCATTCCTTACTAGATTAGCAAAGTTAGTTTACTGTTGATATACCAAAAAGTCTGAAATCACTGGTAGAGTGTTCTTTGAAATCATCTCTATCTGTTCATCATCAGGTATTCTATTCCTGACCTGAGCTGCCAATGCTCTCCATCGCCCCAAGAAGTCACTAAAGGTCTCATTCTAGTTCTGCTTTAAATGGGCCAAATCAGACTTGCGCGATTCAATATCAATATTATAGACATATTGTTCTTGGAACAAATGCGTCAAATCCTTCCATGTCTTCATCATGGATGGTTCAAGAGATGTGAACCACCTTAGGGCTGGTCTAGTCAAACTTTTCTGAAAGACTTTTATTAGCAGTCTCTCGTCCCCTCCGTACTGGCACATGTCCCTACAATAGGACTTGAGGTGTGCAATCGGGTTGCCAGTGCCATTATATTTGTCGAAGGCTGGCATTTTGAATTTGGGGGGCAGGGGGACCTCAGGGAACAGGCATAAGTCTATGAAGTCTGTGGCGTGGATTTCAGTACCACCCATTTTCATTAACTGCTTATGTATTTTTTCCAACTGTTCTTTCAGCTGCTCTGATTCTTTGGACACGGGAGCTACTTTCTCGGCAGTTGGTTGGACTTCACTTTGGGCCACCAGGGGATGGGCAATTATGGGAGGACGGTTGAGGCTGGTCAAAGCCCCAGCATAGGCCCCGCTATTCCTAATCTCGTCCTCTTCATACTGTTGGTTGGCATAATGTGCAGTGAGGACGGGATTCTCCTGTTGTTGGGGCATGGGTTGGATGGGAATGACATGAGTAGGGGTTGGGTGAGCACATTGGGGGTGAGGAAAGGTTCATTCGGTGATGGGAATTTGGTTTTGGGGTGGGGCCTGAAAGGGCCATTGGGTATGGGGGAAGGTTTGGAGATGGCCTTGGGGTGTGGGGCCATGGGAGACTTGGGTTTGAGGTATGGCATGAGTTAGACCCGGCTGTGAAGGTTGGGTTAAATGTTGGGGGTATTGTGGAAGGTATGAGTGTGGGGTTTGGGTTTGGGCCATGAACCCTTGGTAGGTGTGGGCCAGTGGGCCTGGGTAGGTATGGGCTAAGGGCCCTTGAGGGGTATGGGCCTTTGATGGATATGGCCCAATGGGCCTTAGTGGGTCTGGCCCAATGGGCCTTGATGGGTCTGGGTCATGGGCCTTTGGTGGGTCTGGCCCAATGGGTCTTGATGGATATGGGTCATGGACCCTTGGTGGGTCTGGCCCAATGGGCCTTGATGGGTCTGGGCCATGGGCCCTAGGTAGGTTTGGGAGGTGGGGTATTGGGCCATGGGGTCCTGTGATATGTGGAAAAAGGGGGTTTGGGCCAATCGGCCTTGGGGTATGTGGGAGTTTGGAGATTAGGCCATGGGGCCTTGGGGGAAGTGGGTAACGGGGGTTTGGGTGGTGTGGATTATGGGGGGTTGATGGGGGTCATGGGGAAGTGAGGCATGGAGATTGGCTAGGGTATGGGATGGGTTCATGGGCATGGGGTGTGAAGGAGAGTGGGTGTTTTGAGAAGCCTTCCATAAGGAGTAGGCTTGGAACATCTCCTCCATCATGGTCATAGAGGGAGGGTTGGATGGAGATGGGGGATTTAAGGGATGATGGGGTATAGATGGGATGGAGGTGGCGAAAAAATTGGGCATGACCCCGATATATTCGGGCATGGCCACGGTAGGCAGGGAGGTATGGGGTGGATGAGGGGATGTATTGGGTATGTTTTGGGATGATGGGGGGCATGATGAGGAGGGATGAGGAAAGTTGGGCATGGCCCCGATAAAAATGGCCATGACCCGAATGGATGGGGGATTTTGCGAGGGGTTGGATAGGGCGGAAGTGGTGTATGTGAATGTGGGTGGATCGGGTCTATAAGGGGGATGATGGGAATTGGGGTATGGATGTGGATTGGGAAAATGGGTTTGGCATGGAAGTGGATGGACTATGCAGTAGGTTTAGCATGGGTATGGGATGGAAAACGGGCATTGTTTGGGCGAAGGATGGGGAGTTGGGGATTGGATTTTGGATGTTTTGGGGGGTAATGGTTGGGAATATGGGGGTGCTGAATGGGCCGGTGACGGTAAAGGGCGGTTGGGTGAGGGGGATGGTAGAAAAAACTTCTCCCGAATGGGAGTGAGTTGGAGAATGTGGCGGGGATGAGTCGGGATCGGCATAAGCCGGGTCCACTACCCACGACATTCTTCGGGAGCGGGTCGGGTAAGGATGCCTTGGATGAGGCCTAAAATATTTCCTCCTTCCCCTAAGGGACGGTGGAGGGCCAGATGATGTCGTTGTGCCGGCACCACAAACTATCTATTTTTCGGGTTTTTGATTATATATATATTTTAAATTTTATAATTGTTTTTTTTTTTTTTTTTTTAAAAATAAAGGTTCCGAGGCCCTGAAATTCCCTTTTCGGGTGGCTCTCGTACCTTAATTCAAGACCCACGATGATGGTTCCGATGCACTTCGGAAGAATTGAAGGAGACCCTTCGATTTATTGAAGGCACGAAAATCGAGGCAAACAACCCGATCCCCCGAAATGAGCCAAAAAGAAGTTGCCCTCTTTTGACCGGCGGGGGCGTATTGGGTGTCGGAGATAGCGGGGCCCAAACAAGGCACTAAGCACACTAATCGGGGAACTTGGGAGGTGAAGAAGGCCGCAGATTTGGGCTACTTAAACCCAGTTTATACTGGGTGTATGTATTATATATGCCTGAGTAAAACTGAGTAGATTTGGCTAGGCGTATATATTATATACGCTTGAGTATTTCTGGGGATTTTTTGGCTGGACGTATTTATTATATACGCCTGGCAAAACTGTTCTTTTAGCTTGGTTTGATAGTGTGCACAGCAAGCCCAAAATGAGTCTCTTTTTGTTTGGTTGTTGTGGAAGCTAGGCTTCCGAGAATTGAGCAATTTTTTTTTTATGATCGATTCTCTCCTCACCGCACCTAAGGGGTTTGAGTCCGGTATAACTCGCTAGCGCGCTCCCCAAGGGTTTTAAGATTTTTTGAATGGGAACCCACCCGATATACCTCCGGCGCGAGCACCTTCTCAGATACAAAGTGAGCTGGGACTTTTCTAGATCATCACCACTAGGGCTGCCGCCATACTAAGACCCGAGTGTTTGTATGTGTGCCTAAACCCAACCCTTTGAAAATCTACCCCGTAAAAAAAAAAATTAATTAAGCTCCCTAACTTGGTTCAATTTTAATTTTTTTCAAAGTTATTTTCTTTTTTTTTGAAAGTTTTCTTTAGTTCAAAGACCGGGGGTGATGATCCCGTGCCGCCATTACGGGCCGGCGTCGATTGGCGGAATATGAGTGCTCAAGTAGGCCCGCCAATCGGCTAAGGCACTTTAAATGACAGAAATTTAAAGGAATTGAAAGACAATGCTCAAGTAGGCCCGCCAATCGGCTAAGGCACTTAAAATGACAGAAAAGTAAAGAAATTAAGAGACGATGCGCATGTAGGCCCGCCAATCGGCTAAGGCATGTAAATGACGGAAAAGTAGGGGTGAGAAAAATGACTTAATCGGAGGGGTGAGTTAAAAAAATAGCAAAAATAAGACAAAAAAATAGCAATAAATGTTAGGAAAAAAAAAAAAAGGCCTAATTCAAGGGGAAGCTCTACTAGCTAGTCCCCAGCAAAGTCGCCATCTGTGCAATCGTGGGAATAGGGGCGATCCCGTCGCGACGATGCACTCTCTAACGAAAAATATAGAGTCGCCACCCGGAGCTTTCGGTGTCCCGGGATACCTAGTTCATTTTTATGAGCACCTAAGTGCTAAAAATATGACTCTGAATCTGGTCCACACCAAAGGCTCTTGGGTAGGGGCTTTGGTTATCGATCGGGAAGGTGTTAGGCACCCGATCAACCCGCTTAATGCGGTCTCTACTAATGGCCAAAAATAAAATGAAGTAAAAGAAAAGAAAATAACTTCCTCTTGCCCGAAAGGGCTTAGAATCCTATTTGTGCCCCTCCAATCCTACCAAAAAATCGACGGTGTAACGACACAAATGAGAGGATGGAGGGAGCTTGAAAGAGATAGGAGAAGAAAGGGGAGAGCCGGAGCCCTCGGGCACTTGTAGCTCCATAGAGGAGCCTTGCGTGGCTTGCTTTGATGAGCTCTTGAAGGCCTTGTATGGTGGAAAATGGGGTTCTAACTCCTAAGAATTACAGCTAAGAGGTAGGGAAGGGAGGCTAGGGGATCACACACACTTAGGCTATGGGTTTTGGATGTAAGAACAAGCTTGGGAAGAGGTTTTGGAATTCTGGAATTTGGATGAAATTAGTGCACAAAAGGGAGGAAGAACTTCTCACTTTGAGCTCTTTCTCTCTTAAGCAAACTTCTCAACCCTTAAGCATGAGGGGTGGCTCTTTATTTATAGAGAAAGAGAGGATTAGAAGGTTATTTAAGAGCTAATTGGTTTAGCAATTAGACCCAAAAATTCCGGGCGTATATAATATATACGCCTGACCAAACTGGGGCCAAATTTGCTGGGCGTATGTAATACATACGCCTGACCAAAAGTCATGATTTTATGTGAACTTTCAATCGGCCATATTTTGAACCATAACTCCAAATTGGGTGATCTTTGGCTCATTGGAAAGCTGGCGAAATCTTCTGTCCAATAATATATGATTTGATATCCGTAGAAGAACTCAGCTAGTCCTGTGCACCATTCTTTATCCATTGCCCAAGAATGTTAGGTTTAGGGTTTGGAATGGGTTCTAAGGGTCGGGGCTGGTTTCTAAAGGTTTGGGATAGGTTCCTAAGGGATCTAGGGTGATTCTTAATGGTTTAGGGTGATTCCTAAAGGTTCCATACATGCCATTAAAAGCTCAAAAATGTGCCTCTCTCGAAATGTGTTTCGATCGGGCCTTGGGCCAAATTTGGGTGTCTACAACCTTGGTAGCGCTTAATGCAGATTACATGACCTATCTAGAGGGCGCAATCTAATCATCGCCCACCCAAAATAACCTGACCATTTGATTGCGCGTTGCCCTCCAAGCGTGTAATTACATCAAGCACCCACCTTGTGTGGCTTGAATGCCAACAGTAACTTCCATCACCACCCTAATCAAGCGCCGCTCACCCTGCGTTAAATTCGATTAAATGACCGAATATTAACGCGTAATAACCTTTTGATGCCTTGGAATATGCACTTTAAAAGTAGTGCAGAATTCATTTAAATACCCACAGTGAAGCGTGCAATCCCCTTGAAACATAAAAAAAAAAAACACAGAAAAAGAAAAAAAGAAACAATAAGAAAATACAGATCCAAAACAGCACTTTCACAGACCCAAACTAGGAGATTCCTAACACCAATTACCAATCCAAACTATACCCCCTGTCAAGACTGATCCAATAACACCCCTAACTTGGAAAATATACACCCTAAAAAAAAAGGGAAGATCGAAAAAAAATGACCTGACACCGTTCGCACACCCCAACCAAAGCTGAAACAAAAAAAAAGAGAAGAAAACTTGCCTTAAACTAAGACCAAAGCTAAACGCAAATTTTTGTCTCAACTAACACCGATCTAAAACTAAAAAGAATACCCTCATATCACATACAACCCCAATTAATATTAGTTAAACAACCAAAAGGAAAAAAAATGCCTCCTTTTTTTTGTCTGTACACTAAGACCAAACAAAAATGTCCCCCTCATTTATACACTCCAACTAAGCCCAAACTAAACTAAAACACAAAACAAAATGCTCCTAACATGTCCCGATCTAAAATAAATAAATTAAACAAATAAATCTCACAGTCCTAATAAAATCAAATCGACTGCAAAATAAACTAAACTAGAATTTACAAACGAATTAAAATCAAAATCACTTCATAAATAAATAAATAATTACAAAATACACAGAGGGCTTACCCTCTAATATACAACTTAAAATAAGAAACTTAAAATTCGCACGTTCAGGCAATCCCTGAATCCGGATTCATTCAGGAAATTAGAAATCTCGAAGAAACCAAAAGAAAGGAGGGGCCTTGAACGAACTCTAACCGTAATAACCTCTTCCCCTTACCCTGAGTCGGCAAAAAAGAAAGAGTGGCTCACGGAAAACCACCCAGGACTTGCAGGATCCACCCTTAGGAGCCCACCTTGGAAACACTAAAAAGGAGGAGCAACTAAAGCCAAATCCGCAGGGCCTACCAAGGAAAAATAGGCATCAGTCATGAGAATTCTGACCCTGCCTTTTCCTTAACTTCCTTTCTACCACCTTTTTCTCCTCCATCCCTTCCCTTAGCATGGCAGCAATTCGACTACTACCTTGCATTCCCAATCTCGTTAACTCTCGAAAGCCCATACAACAAACACAATTCTTTAGGTCCAACACCCGGGATACAAAAGGGAAGGGAAGAAAAGACATTAATTAATTAAAAAAAAATGCCCTAAAAAGAATGCCTCAAAACTTTCAATCCTAAACTTAACAAAAAAAGGAAACAAGAGCCGAAAACTTTTGGCTTACACATTTATAAACTATACTCCCTAAACCATAGGATGACAAGTGTTGCATCTTTAAACCCTTCTAATCTAATATAATCTAAACCAAACACATACCCTTTAAAAGACCACCATCCATGACAAATATACATGAACCAATGATTACACAACACTTAGCCCCCTAAGAGACACAGATCCTAGGCAAAATGGATAAACCAATAGGATTTAGACATTTAACACCCATCTAGAACCTTTGAAGACTCACACTTTTTCAACCTCACGTTGAATTAAACAAAAGACAAAACTAAAGATAAAAATCAAACCTTAAACCAACAAAAACTTAAAATAAAAAATATATATAAAAAAAACACAATTCTCTAGGATGAGATCCTGACTGGTTTGAAAAAAGAAAAATGCCCCCAATTAATCAAATTGAACCAAATAAATTCTTTAAACTAGGCTCAATAAGACGTATTAACATCGGGATGAGCCCTGAATAAATGAATCCTAAAAATTGAAGCTAAACTAAACCTTAAAACTAAGTCAAACCAATCAAATAAATCCAACTAATCAGTTAATAAATTTAAACAAACAAACAAGCACAATAAGAGCAAAAAAATGCCCCTTCATTTATAATTTAAAATTTTACATGTATCATCGGAGGCATACCTCCTAAATTTTGAACCCAGAATGAAAACTTAAAACATTAAGCTACAACAAGTTTGTTGTGGTAGGACTTGGCGGTTGTGATACAATGTCTTGAGATAAATGGTGTCGCAATGGGACATGGGGATTAATTTGAGAAAGGGAGAGAGAGTCCATTGCCTTAGCGATGGGACATGACCGAGTTTTCCCTCTCTTCGCCATACGGCGTGGCATGCGTTGTCTGAGCCTTCTTTTATTTTCACTTAGTGAGGTTTGCGATGGGACGTTAGCTAGATGTAGTTAGCGATGGGACGTTGGTAAGATGTTATTTACGCGATGGAACGTTGTTGCCTTTCTTTGGTGGTTCTTGGGTTATAAAAGAAATCACGTCGTGGTTGCGTTGGGATAGACTTCATCTTTGGGCGGTTTGTTTTCGGGTTTTCGCGATGGGTCATGAGGGTATGGTTAATTTATTCTGATGGGACTGGTTATTATGGTGGTATTGCATGTGTGCATGCTATCGCAGTGGGGTCTTCCTTCTTTGGTGGGGTCATGAGGGCATTGCGGTAAGGGGCGTGTGTCTTGCTGCGACGGGACTAAGGGATGATTAACGCTATAGGATGGGTGAGTATGTCTTTTTTTTTCTTTTGGGGACAACCTATGAGGCCACGTTATGGGATAAAAGGGTGTGATCGCGATGTGATAAAAGAATCTTGGCCGTGATGGGACAGAAGAATCTTAACCATGATGGGACACAAAGGTGTGAGGGTGTAGATTTTATCTAAAATAGGGTATTGCGTGCCCATTTTCAGTCGCTCAATAGGATTGCACGCCCATTTTTAGGCGTGCAATATCAGACTTGAGGGTCATTTACGCGCGTGTATGTATGCGTGCAATTGGATTATACACTGTAATTCTTGCGCGTGATTGAAACGTCACCTGGTCTGCGTACAGTCAATGTACAGGTGACCTTTCGTATTGTGCATTTACAATGGGTCGTTTAATTGGTTTGCATGGCCTATAGATGACGCGCGATCGGAGCATCGCAAAGATGGCACGGGCGATGATTTAATTACGTGCTCGGGTCAGAGCGCGCATTTCGGATTGTGCGCCACGTGAGTGGCGTGTGATCTAATTAAGCGCACGTGTTTGCACACGTGATTGAGTCTGTACTTTATATAAGCGAAAGGGCTTTCATTCATTTTTCATTTTGGTTTAGTCTTGAGTTTTGACCTTTTCTGAATATCTCATTTTCTGAAGTTCGTGTTTGAGTGATATCGGGCGATCTAACCGTCCGATTGGGATGTCGTTTCCAAGGGTATGTATTTGGTTTAATTCAACATGAGGTTGAAAAAGTGTGAGTCTTCAAAGGTTCTAGGTGGGTGTTAAATATCTAAATCCTATCGGTTTAGCCATTTTGCCTAGGATCTATGTCTCTTAGGGGGTTAAGTGTTGTGTAATCATTGGTTCATGTATATTTGTCATGGATGGTGGATTTTCAAAGGGTATGTGTTTGGTTTAGATTAGATTAGATTAGAAGGGTTTAAAGATGCAACACTTGTCATCCTATGGTTTAGGGAGTATAGTTTATAAATGTGTGAGCCAAACCGTCATGTATGTTTGCCATGGATGGTGGTCTTTCAAAGGGTATGTGTTTGGTTTAGATTAGATTAGATTAGAAGGGTTTAAAGATGCAACACTTGTCATCCTATGGTTTAGGGATTATAGTTTATAAATGTGTGAGCTAAAAGTTTTGGGCTCTTGTTTCCTTTTTTTTAAAGTTTAGGATTGAAAGTTTTGAGGCATTCTTTTTATTAATTAATTAATGTCTTTTCTTCCCTTCTCTTTTGTATCTCGGGTGTTGGACTCGAAGAATTGTGTTTGTTGTAAGGGCTTTTGAGAATGAACGGGATTGGGAATGCAACATAGCAGTAGAATTGCTGCCATGCTAAGGGAGGAGATGGAGGAGAAAAAGGTGGTAGAAAGGAAAGTTAAGGAAAAGGCAGAGTCATAATTCTTGTGATCGATGCCTATTCTTCCTCGGTTGGCCCTGCGGATTCGGTGTTAGTTGCTACTCCTTTTTATTGTTTCCAAAGCGAGCTCCTAAGGGTGGATCCTGCAAGTCCTAGGGGGTTTTTCATGAGCCACTCTTTCTTTTCTGCTGGCTCGGGGCAAGGGGATGAGGTTATTACAGTTAGAGTTCGTTCAGGGCGCCTCCTTTCTTCCGGTTTCTCCGAGATTTCTAGTTTCCTGAATGAATCCGGATTCAGGGATTGCCTGAACGTGTGGATTTTAAGTTTCTTGTTTTAAGTTGTATATTCAGAGGGTATGCCCTCAGTGTATTTTATAATTATTTATTTATTTATGAAGTGATTATGATTTTAATTCTTTTGTAAATTCTAGTTTAGTTTTTTTTACAGCTTATTTGATTTTTTTTGGAGTGTGAGATTTAATTGTTTAATTTATTTATTTTAGATCAAGACATGTTAGGAGCATTTTGTTTTTTGTTTTGATTTAGTTTGGGCTTAGTTGGAGTGTATAAATGAGGGGGACAATTTTGTTTGGTCTTAGTGTACAAACAAAAAAGGGGGCATTTTTTGTTGTTATTTAATTAATATTAATTGGGGTTGTGTGTGATACGAGGGTATTCTTTTTAGTTTTAGATCGGTGTTAGTTGAAATAAAAATTTGTGTTTAGCATTGGTCTTAGTTTGGGGCAAATTTTCTTCTCTTTTTTTTTGTTTCAGCTTTTGTTGGGGTGTGCAAAAGGTGACAGGTCATTTTTTTTGTTCTTCCCTTTTTTTAGGGCGTATATTTTCCAAGTTAGGGGTGTTCTTGGATCAGTCTTGATAGGGGGTATAGTTTGGACCGGTAATTGGTGTCAGGAATCTCCTAGTTTGGGTATGTGAAAGTGCTATTTTGGATTTGTATTTTCTTGTTGTTTGTTTTTTTTTTCTGTGTTTTTTTTTGTGTTTCTAGTGGATTGCGCGCTTCACTATGGGCATTTAAATGAATTGCACTCTACTTTTAAAGCATGTAGTCCAAGGCATCAAAAGGTTATTAAGCATTAATATATGGTCATTTAATCGAATTAAATGCAGGATGAGCGATGGTTGATTAGGGCAGTGATGGAAGTGACTGTTGGCATTCACGCACCACAAGGCAGGAGCTTGATATAATTACACACCTTGAGGGTGAAGTGGAATCAAATGGTTGGGTTAGTTTGGGTGGGCAACGATTAGATTGTATGCTCTAGATAGGTCCTAATAAGCCTATGTCATAACAAGTCAATGCCTGATTGGTTTGGGCGCCTGGATTTAAGCGTGCGATTCAACTGCTCCCTATAAATGGCTAAAAGTTTCTCATAATTATCTCACAATCCATTTTAGTCTCTGATTCTTTAGTTTTCTTGTTTCTGTGAGCTCCAGTTTTCATGTTTTCATGATATCTTGTGATCTGGTTGTCCGTTTTGGATACCGTTTCTTCTGTTCTCTTTACTTTCTAGAGCTCTTCGTTCTAGGATGGAGTTTGAGGGTGGTGGTAGACCTGCTCTTACTATTTTTGAGTTAGAGAGGATGCTAGGGGCAGAGATAGGTGACACGTTTGAGGCCCAGACCGATGTTGTCGGGGAGGCAGATGTTGGGGAGGAAGTAGGAGAGGAGGTATTAGAGTTTGACCTGTTGGTGGTCAGGGAGGAGGTACTCAGGATTAAGCAGCGGGTTATTGAGGGTGAGGGTGAGGGAGTCGAGGGTGAGATACCCACAGGTGAGGGAGATGAGGGTGCAGCTGTGGAGAGCCAGGGTGCCGCTGCGGAGCATCCGGATTGCAGGCACTTCCCGTTGGAGGATTTCTTTGCTCAAGGCCAGGTAAGCACTCACGAGCAAGAGTTCTTCCATTTCCTTAATGGCTTAGGTTATGACATAGGCTTATTAGGATTTCCCTTCTAATTTATGTCAAACCTGCATTAATGATTGATTGTGTGCTCACTCATGCATCATGATTGCATCTAGGGGTAGGTTATATTTCTACTTAGTTGTTCTTATCATGTTTTACGTGTTTATTGTAAATTGTCATTGTGTCTGGGGCATATTTGACTCGCTTTTAGTTTCTTCTTTATTTTTTAAATTCATTAGCCTCTCATCATAAGTATGTGTCAGTTTTACTCTTATTATTCGTGTTTTGTTCAATAGGAGCCCCCGCAACTGGCTATTAGCTTGGCATGGGCCGAATCTCATGCTTGGTATCGTGCCTTATCGAAGTTTCAGCAGGCGCAATTAGTGTCTTTTAGTTTCAGACGGATCCTGGAGTTGGAGCCCTTTCAGGTCGATTGTGGCTTGATCACGACGATCTTTAAGAGGTGGAGGAAGGAGCATCAGGCACTTCTCTTTCTAGTTGGGATAATGTTATCGACTCCAGAGGACTAGGTCTGCATCATCGATCTTCGTTTTAAGGGCAAGCCGATCACTGGGCAGATGGCAGGACATTATTTAAAGGTGTGTGAGGAGATCTTGGGTGTTCCATATAGGTTGAGCGGCTCAGGGCCAGGTATAGTTTGAGTCACCTTGTTTTTTTATATGTTTGTGAGTGGCTTCCTCCCCCCGAGGCACCATTTGGAGGGGAAGGCCACCTATGAGGTGCGTTGTGCAGTAGTGGTGGGTCGAGAGCCCATGGTGGAGCTGAGGGTAGCTGTGGATAGGGTGCTCCGAGCATTTTTGATGCATTTCCTCGGTGTCGTACTTGTCTCTTCTTCAACTCGGGGATGCATCATCGGGTAATTTTTTATGATACTTTTGGATCTGGATAGTCCCTACCTATGCTTGGGGTGCGGTCGAATTGGAGCATCTCTATGAGCAGCTTTACTATCGGGGACAGGGTGTCACATCGATCGGGAGTTTCCTTCAGTTCATCCAAGTGAGTTTTAATTAATTTGCATCGTGATGTCTTTAGTTTGGTTAATTTTTGGTCGTTTAATGGAAAATGTTTCTCCTCGTGTTTCATTGTTATTGTTGTTACTTTTCCTTTCAGTTTTTGGCGTATGATCATTTCACTTTCCGTCGTTCGAGGGTTCCATTGAAGGTCAAGTTTACGTTCCCACGGATGCACATGTGGAGGGAGGCATTGAGGGGTCGTCGCTGGTCTTCGAATCTTCAGACCACGCGAGGTCTCTTTGAGGATATGCATGCAGGGCAGGTATAGATTGTCATACGTACGCTTTCTGGAGGCCGTATGTTTGGTTGTAGGTGATCTGGAGGCCGTATGAGGATGAGGAGGATGCGGAGGTACTGGTGATTCAGTCTGTCCGGCCCTTCTTCGATGTGAACATATGGGTTCACTACTTTAAGAGGGTGGAGCGGATCCACACTTCTCGCTTGGTACGACTGCTGGGGCTCGCTCAGGGAGTCCCTCCAGAGCTTCGCCACAGTGGTAAAGAGGATGACCAGCCCTCCTGGCCGATGTTTCGTGGCATGGATGGCTCTTCAGATAACAGATTTTAGAGCTAGGGGGACTAGAGTTAGAGGGGCGCGTAATGAGGTGGACTCTCGGGAGTATGCGCGATGGTTTGGTGCATTGGGTGGTGGGCGCCTCTTCTCACGTCCCTTCCATGAGAGCGGCTCTTTCACGATCGGAGGGCCGGAGTTAGCGTCGACTTTGAGGGAGAGGTTGGCTGCATTGGAGCAGGGCCATCTCACTGCGAGCGTGCCAGGGGCATTAGACGCTCTCCACAGGGCGATGGAGCAGATGGGGTGTGCTCCTCGTCCGGATGAGGAGATGCCGCGGTCTTTAGCCTCCTTAGTCCCTTAGGCCAGGGGAGCGGAGGATGAGTTGGGGATTCGGTTAGCAGAGGCTAGACGGCTCCTAGTGAGTTAATTTGTAGTATTTTTTTCATTATTATGTGGACTTAGTTCTCTGGTCGTTCTAACATGGTTGTAGGGTTTCATTTTTATTTTATCTTGAACAGTCTGAGAGGGAGGGTGAGCTCGCTCGCTAGGCGGCATTGTTGGATGTCTATCACAGTCAGCAGCTAGCTGACCAGGAGATAGCAGCTAGTCTATGATCTGAGATTGATCGATTGGTAAGCATCTTCACAAGTATGATTTTGTTCAATTGTTAGCATTGTGAGCTTGCCAACTAATGTGTTTATTATTATTTATAGAGGGCCAAACTAGCTGTCGGAGGTCCCGTTCTGGCATTTGATCCATCTTCAATTGCTTCCTCTAGTCGGGAGGATCCAGCGATGGCTCAGCTTCAGGCTGATCTAGATCATTGGGTAAGTTCCATTCAATTTGCTATATCGTTTGCATTATTGCATTAGTTTGTTGGATGTCATTGTTTTGCTTTCTTAGTAGTTTACTAATATCATGTGATATTTCAGTGTCAGGTTGTCGAGGATCTTCAGACGAGGGAGGTGACTGTTGCCTCTCTACATTCAGAGAGCCAGGTAAAGTTTCTTTTGATGTGGGATAATTCTGTTTCGATTATTCCGTCTTTATCTTATTCTGACATATCTTGTGTTAGATTATTTGGTTCTTTGCAGGCTGTTTCGAATTCTGCTCCTGAGGCTCCCCCTCAGGAGTCTATTCCTATCCCTACTCAGATATGTTTTAGTTATTGTGTTTATAGTTTATTTGTCATTATAGTATTTTTTGTGTATTTGTCTATTTTTATTGCAGTCACCTACATTTGTTGTCCCTCTTATGCCTCTTGCTGATCCAGTGACTGCTAAGACAGTTGAGCGACTCCTGAGGGAGAGGCTGGATTTGGTATAGTTCTTTCCGTTTTTAAAGTTTCTTATTTTGTATATATGGTTATGCAAGTTCGTCAGCTAGAGGAGGCGGCGTCTTGAGGCGGTGAGAGCGCGAGCCACTCCTGAGGCAAGACGAGTCCTTGGGGAGAGGTAGAGTCATGCTGACTTATTTGCTGAGATGATGGAAACTCAGATGACTCATACTGAGGCGTTAGAGGCGGCTCGTCGGACAACACTGGCAGAGATGCAGGCATCCTTATGTCAGCTACAGTATTGTCTGCAAAGGAGTGAGCGAGGGATATACAGTCTAGCTTATCAACTTGGTGGATCGGATTTGAGGGCGACAGGTTCCTCGACTGGACACTCTCATCGCACTTCGCATGATCATGCCAGGGGTGATGCTCATGAGGATGCAGTGGTTTGTGAGGTTCTAGCGAGGTATCCTCCTCGTTCTTGATTGAGGCGGTCTATTAGCCAGACAAGTGAGGGAGGATCTGTGGCAGGGCCTCGTCGCTTAAAGGTTCCACCGACTCTGAGTGCCGGAATCGTATTTTCAGAGGACCAGGCCACAGACCTCCGAGCTGATGATACTGGGGACAGTAGTGCTCGACCGTCCAAGTGGCAGCGTAGGGATTAAGTGTGAGTGTGGTTTTTTTTATATCTATAGCATGTGTGTTGTATATATAGGGGGTGTCCTCAGTGATAGGTGTAAAAAGAAATGGAAATTTTTTTGACACATATATATAAATAAAGAGATTTTTTTTTTATATGTACCTGATTGGCTTCTTTTCTTTTAGTTACCTCTTACATCTACTTTTGCTTTCAGTTTCTTTAGCGCCGTCAACCTTCATTGGGATTTGGAAGCTTCCTGAGCTGGCCTAGTGATGGCTGAAGGCTACTCTATATCTGCAAATATGAGAGTAATGTTGTCAGTAGTTTTGTTCACCCCCTTGCTAGTTGTCAAGGGGGTAAGTGTCTCAGACCGGAGTCTGGTAGCGAAAGATGGATATGTGCTCTTTTCTATTTTGTTTTTCTTTATTTTTTTTTTGAAACAAAAATAATGCAATAGGGAAAGCAAATAGCTAAAACGAAAATAATAACAAAATAATAAAATAAAAAAAATGCCCTAGAATAGGAGCGTGGTAGGATCAGTAGTTTGGTATCTTCGGTAGTGCTTCCCGGAGGGTAACTTCATCATTTCTTATCTTTGTGGACAAGTCGGCACTTCTGACATGATTCTTTTCGTAATCTGAAAAAAAATGCCCCAGCGTCAAGATGTTATGGAGCTTTTCTGAGTTTCGAGATAAGCACTTTGGGTTTATAAGCAGTCATGGGTATCTGGTGAGTTAGTTTTGAAGAAAAAAGTTGATCGGTGCTGTCACCGAATTGGTGAGGTCATCTTTATGATTAGGTCAGTTGTATACATGGTCTATCCTAGGGTAGTGGTCATCCTATGTCGTGGTTGTTAGGGAGAAGTATGGTATGTATGGTAGGTGATTGTGCCGGTCGTCATTCATCAGTTTTCGGTTTCATTTCTAGGAATATCCTACAAGACTTCTGATTTATTGTCCGAAAATAAAAATAGCAGAGGGAGGTAAGGCTCGGTGATTGGAGGAGTAGTTTGTATCTAATGCTTTCCAAAAGGGGTAGGTAACAATCTTTTTCTCCGAGGGATACGGGATGCCATGATTGAGCTCTTCGTCATATTTCAACGCCATCAAAATCTCATATTCTTTGGTTAACAAGAGTTTATCCACCTCCTGCCACCTTACGATGACATCTAGTAGTATGGGGACATCAGGGGTGCTCTCGTAGCTTGCTTATACACTTCTAGTGAAATTACCAGAGATGTCCTCACGGTCTGCTTATGCTTCCCTAAGCTCATTGACTTGTTCATTTGTCGTAATGCTCTCACTCGATCTTTTTTTTTTTACATGTAAACGCATATATTTTTTTTTAAGTATCCTGCTAGCACAAGAATAATGAGTTTTGATTGAACCTAATATCTTTATTTTTTTTTACTCTAACGTCTCCTCCAATGGTGGGGGGAAGGGAAGTGAGATCGGGTGTTACTTATGCTTTTGAAAGGGGTAAGATTGGTCACTAGTCCTTTGATCAAATTGCCCGAGTGAGAAAAGGTGGGCAATAGATCGGAGGTCTTAAGGATATTCTGAGAATTGGAGACGTACGACCAATGAATGGGTCGTGATGACTACGGGGATAGTAAGTATAAGTATTTAACCATGGGATATGATGATCACAAGGTTAGGGGTAATATGTTTTAAGGTACATGGTGTTCCAAGAACTAGGGAGTTCTTCCCTGTCTTGGTTCGCCAGTTTATAGGCATTTCCAGGGTATGCAGCTATTATGACATATGGGCCTTCCCAGTGCGGTTTCAATTTTCCTTTCGGGTGGGTGTGCTTGGAAGGCATAATTTTTTTCTATACTAATTCTCAAACATTAAAGGTTCATTCGAGGACTTTCGTATCGTAAGCCCTGACCACTCTCCTCTGATGTACCTAAGCATGATCAGCTGTCCTTAGACATGTTTCATCGAGCTGCTCTAGCTGTGTGAGTAGGGAAATTCTCCTCTCATCTAAGGATAGCTCATCATTGAGTTGAATGCGTAAGGATGGTACTTGTATCTCATATGATAGGACTTCCTCCACGCCGTAGGTGAGGAGGTAGGGAGTTTGGCCAGTGGCCGTACGAATAGAGGTTCTATAGGCCCATAGTACTTCTAGTAGTCATTCAGACTAGTCGGCTCCATTTCTTGTTTCTACTGCTTGTTTTAAGATTTGAATTAGCATTTTATTCGTAGCTTCTGCCTGTCCATTATCTTGAGGGTAGAACGGTGATGAGTGACGTAGATCGATGTCGTACTTCTTGCATAACTTCTTCGTCTTCTTCGCGATTAACTGTGGTCCATTGTCAGTGACAAACATCCTAGGTACTCTAAATCTGGTGATGATATTTTGAATGATAAACCTCACAAGTGTTGAAGCGGTGATTCTGACATTGGATTCAGTTTCTGCTCATTTGGTGTAGTATTCGGTTGCTGTAAGGATAAGCGCATGCTTGTGAGTATTCCCAACTGTATCGGTGAAAGGTCCAATGATATCGAAGGCCCACATTGAGAATGGCCATGGCGAGGTCATAGTGTTCAATGCAACTGATGGAACTTTAATGAGTTAGGCATGTTCTTAGCATTACTTGCAAGATTGGACGTAGAGGTGACAATCTCTGATCATTGTCGGCCTGAAGTAACCTTGTCGTGTAACTTGATCGGCGAGTCTTTGTCTACTGGAGTGGGTGCCGCAGGCACTGGCGTGAGCTTCTTAGATAATATATTGTCCTTCGGCGGTCGTGACGCATCATAGTAGTACTCCTTTGGTGAAGACTTCTTTGTATAATATTTTGTTGAGTATGCAGAATCGAGTGCATCGGTTCCTTATTGTCTTTCGTTCGATTTTCGTAGCATACGGAGGAACCTGTTGATACTTCAAGAAATTCCAAATAACGAAGTACCATGGTTGTCCATCGTCAATCGGTGATTTTTAAAATCTAAACATAGTGACTTCAGTTTCTGCCTTGACGTGCTTTTCCGAGGTGATTGCTTCTTTCGATCCTGTACTTGTGGAGAGGATTGGTAATTCTCTTTTGAGGTCCATACGACCTCGTGGGTGAGTACTGTCAGCTTTTCAACGAAGAAGGTTTTGGTATTTTACCTGATGGGTATTTGGATGACCGAGGCTAGAGTGGCTAAGGAATCTGCGAGCTCATTTTCTAATCTAGGGATGTGCGTAAAAGATATTCTTTCGAATTTCTTTACTAAATATTGAGCGGTTTTTAGATATGCCATTAGTCTCCTTTCCTTAGTTTTCTATTCTCCTATGACTTGTGAAATTACTAGTTTGGAATCACCGATGGTCTTTAACTGTTTTACTCCTAATTGAAGTGATGCTCGTAGTCTAGCTATAAAAGTTTCGTATTCTGTGACATTATTAGTGACAGGGAAATCTAGTTAAAACGTTTTAGGTATGCCAACTCCTTCTTGGCTTAGGAGGACTATTCTGATGCATTTTCCTTTATGGTTTAGAGCGCCGTTGAAATAAAGGGTCCATGAGGTCTTGTCGGGCTATTCGTTATGAATCGTGGTCTTCGTCCGAAAAATCTGCGTGTATGGGTTCATCATTCAGGAGTGGGAGGTCTGTAAGATAATCAGTGATGGCTTGTCCTTTGATCGATTTTTGCGTGACATAAGTGATGTCAAATTCTTGCAATAGCATATGCCAGCGAGCGATCTTTCTTGATGTTGTGGGTTTTTCGAATACATACTTCAGAGGGTCCATTCGGGCTAATACTAGTATTTTATATGCTCCAAAGTAGTGTCGTAATTTGGTAGAGGCCCACACCAATGTGAGGTAAGTCTTCTCCATCATAGTATTTTTTCGTTTGTATTCGACCATTGTCCTACTGAGGTAGTAGATACCCTTCTCTCTCTTGCCGTCTTCTTCGTATTGTCCCAGAATTACTCCCACTACTTTGTCGTTCGCTGAGAGGTATAAAATTAGGGGTTTTTCGGGGACAGGTGGTGATAGTATTGGCGGGTTAAGGAGGTACTTCTTGATATTGTCAAAGGCTTGCTGACACTGGTCATCCCATTTGTACTCAATTCCTCCTTTAAGTAGTCTGTAGAAAGGATCGCATCTGTCCGAATGCTGGGAGATAAATCTTCTGATGAATTACAGTCTTCCTATAAGGCCTCGTAATTGTTTGATATTGTTGGGAGGCGGCATCTCAAGGATAGTTTTGACTTTTACAGGGTCAACTTCAATCCCTCGCTTGCAAACTATAAAACCAAGTAATTTTCTAGAGGTATCTCCGAAAACATATTTCTTTGGGTTCATTTTTAGCTGGAATTTCTTAGCTCTCTGTAGCATCAGTTGGAGCACTTCAACATTTCCTATTCACATCTGGGACTTCAATAATATGTAATCGACGTAGACTTCTACATACTTACGCATCATGTCATGAAAGATAGACATCATGGTGCGTTAATACGTGGCTCCTGCGTTCTTGAGCCCAAAAGGCATAACGACGTAACAGTATGTTCTCCATGGTGTGGTGAAGGAAGCCTTCTCTTGGTCGTACTCCACTAATTTGATCTGATTATATCCAGAGAAGCCGTCCATAAAGGATAGCATCTCATGTCCTACGGCGTTATCGACTAAAGTGTCAATGTGTGGGAGTGGGAAGTCGTCTTTTGGGCATTCCTGGTTAAGCTTTTGAAAGTCGATGCAAACTCGTACTCTGCCATCCTTCTTGGCGACAGGTACTATGTTGGCGACCCACTTAGGGTAAAGAATGACTCGAATAAATTTAGCTTTGTGTAATTTGTCGACTTCTTCTTTGACTTGGAGGGCAATTTGTGGGTGCATCCTACGGAGTTTTTGCTTAACAGGCTTTGCATTGGGTTCTAAGACAAGGTGATGTTTTACTAAACTCGGGTCTAAACCGAGCATGTCCTCATAGGACCATGTAAAAGAGTCGAGGTGTTCTTGTAAGACTTGTACAATTTGCTGGCATTCCTTGGAGTTAAGCGTTGCACTAATCAATAGCTTCTTTGGTTTCTCTTCAGTGTCAAAGTTAAGTTCTTCGATAGTTTCTGTGGCAGCTTGGGTTTGCTCATCGAAGCGCTTGATAACCCGTTGGAAGTCCAGTGCCTCCTTAGCAACTGGTGCTCTTTCTACGTCCTCGGTAAATTCGTATAATGCAAAGTTGTCACACTAGGGATTTGAATTTGTGAAAGGTAACCCTTCATCGATATAATTTATAATCGAGAGATCCTTGGTAAGGTAAAGGTCAAGGCTATTGATTCATTTCTCGAAGTCATGAAGTATCTCGTCCTGTATGATCACTGGCTTGTTGTTTAGCCAGGATGCTTTACTTCCTTGTGTGAGGAATGGGATAGAAACCTTAGGAGAAGAGTCTCCTTGTTGGCCACAAATCTGGTTAGGGATGAAGGGTTTCGTTTCTTTTATGAGGTTTTATGATTTTTTTGGATTTTGTATTTCCAAATTTTTAGGGTTTTCTATTTTTTCTATTTTTTGATTTTTGATAATAAATATGGTACATGATCGGTGGCCTCAAGGGGCGTCGGGGGAACTACTTCCTCTAGTTGAGGGAGTGAGAAGGCTGCTGGGGCCGTTCGGGTGATTCTTTAAGAAACGCGAACTTGTTGTAAATTTGGCATTTTTTTTTTGGAGTCCTCAGCTAATGAGACCTTTTGAATAAGTGATGCGGGTGATAGTGGCACCGATGTTTGGATTTCCTCTATCACGTTAATGGCCTCTTCATCGAAGAAACTCTGAAGATCGTAGTCGATCGAGCTATCCACTTTTGAGTCATAATATGGTAGTTCTTCCCACTGAGGGGGATGTCCCAAAGGATCCTCAGGGGTAGCAAGTTCTTTTCCTTGATCTTCATAATATGTTGGGATGAGTGTGCATGCTCAGCAGCGAGGTTGATAATGGTAAAGAATGCAGGGAGATTCCCAAGGGTACTCCCATCCTTCTAAATTAGAATCGAAGACGGTATCGAACTCATCTTCTTGATCTGATAATGCTTGAAATCATAAATTAGCTCGCTCGGCTAACTCGAGTGCAAGGGGATCTATCTAATAGTCTTCGTCATAACTCGGGGGAGGTTGCCATTCCTCTTCGAGAGATTTCAAAAATATTTAGAGTTTTGGCAAATCCGGGGATGTAGAAGTGTCTAGTTTGAGTTCCTCTTCAAACTTTATAAAACTGGGTTGAGTGTTTCCTTCTAGATGAAACGGATAACCGCCAGGATTAGCTGCTCCTTGTGCCAGTAGCTGAGCTGGTAGTTCATTGCCAGTTTCTATTGTCACAGGGTTGGAATGGTTCGATTCCTCTGTCGTAGGATGTCGGGTCCACTTGGCGAAACATTCCAATATACTGGTGCATGCCCTGCAGTGGGACTGGAAAGGGTGAACGATACAAGGGGAATCCAACGGACATTCCCATCTTCCAAGGCAAAGGCCGAGGCAGATTCTATACGGGTTAAGATTCTCTTATGGGGTGTCATCATCTCCCCACATTGAGTGCAAGTGCTCTTCGTCATCTTGTAGGGCAACTATATGAAAGTCTTCATCTTGGTAGATTCCCAATCTTCTAATTGTGGTTTGCTTCCTGGAGGTTCTTCTCTTCTCTTTTCTATGGACTCTTTGAGATCAAACAAGGGTTTAACTCCTTTGAGCGGATCATCAATGTCGTCATGAGGCTTGTTAAATTGCTAAACATATGTAGAGAAGGGATTCTCTTTCTCACCAGCCATATTAATCTCAGGTTGTCGTGGGCTAGAATTATGAAACGATTCTTCTCCGTACCTGGGGTTGTCATGATATCCCCAGAAAAAGCACGCACCAACAGACTAGAGATCACGATGGGACTTTTTCACAAACTCTGTTTCTAGATCGTTAGTTTCCAGCCTATTTTCCTATTTTTCTCCTTTCCATCATGTCATTTAGATTCCCTTTTATATATAAAAGTAACCCAAAGTTTATTACGATCGCCAATTGTAGATATTTATCGACGCTGCAACACGTCAATGATCACGCTTAAGAGTGGGTGTGGGTTACTTTTATACTAAATCGTCCGCCTGTGAACGTCAGCAACATTCTGTTTCTTTGGATTAGATAGTTTAATTTCCTTTTTATTCCCCTTTATAATTATAATTCTGGTCAGTTTAGACTTCCCTGATTCTGTTATGAATTTAGTTGTATAGGTTTATTCCAATCCAATTAAGAGTCCAATTAATGTTGATTACCCAATTCTATTAGAAGTCTAATTAACATTAGTTTCTCAATACTACTAGAAGTTCAATTAGTTTCACTCTCCTATTGGTACAAGGAGTGCATGTGTAATAGTTTTGGTGAGGCTTTAATTTGTTCAGACATATCAGGTGTACTAGAATTCTGATTGAATAAGGTATAATAATTCTATTGAAACTCTAATTGTAGCCGTTATAACAGTCCTGTTAGAATTCTAATTGAAATAAAAGACTAATTTTACTGAAAATCTAATTTAAGCAAAGGAATTAATGCTAATAAAATTTGATTAAGATGAATAAACTAATTTTCACCAAATCTAATTAAAATAAATAAACTAATTTTATAAAAATCTCTAATTAATGTAATGAACTGACTATGCTAAAAGGATCTAATTGAAGTAACGAAATTAATCTCATTAAATTGTAATTGAACCAAGGAATTGATCAATTAAATTCAGATTTGAAGAGGTGAATCAGTCATACTAAGATTTAAGACAATTAATTAAGCATGCTGAAATAAAATAAACCTACTAATTAATCATGCTAAAAGTATAAAACTAAAGCAATTACTTGCTTATAAAATTCCTAAAAAACAAAGGGTTTGGGCCTACTATGCTAAGGAGGATTGGCCTCATTCCCGAGTACCCTCTGTAAGCTCCCTTGGGCAAATCAGGTGGCTAAAATTAAAGACAAATTGATTTTTAGACCGTAAAATAGTATTTTTGGGCTTTTCAGAGTTAATTTCAGAATAATAATTATGAATTAAAATATAAAGTAGATTTATAAGACTGGAATTAACATTTAGAATTTTGAATGTGTTAAAAATAGGGAATTAAAGCTATAATTTAAATTTTGCGAACTAAATTCAGGTCTGAAATTAGGAAATCAGACCGTATGATTAAGGACTGGTTCTGAATCAAAGGATTAGAACCAGAAATTAATGATAGGACTGTAGATCGAGATTTTAGAGCTGAGTTAAAGTCGAGAATCAGTATATCGGACCGATAGATTAAGGACTGGTTTTAGAAACATAAAACTAGGACCAGATATATAGAATTTCGGTCCGAAAAGGGTGCTACGGTTTGAAAATAAAAAAATAATAGAATTCCTAGATCTAGAGATTAGAAGTTATGGTTGCGAATTAAAAGATTAAATCCTTACCTAAAGGTTAGGGCTGCGGAGAGAAATCTCAAAGATTCGAAGCTTGAATCTCAAAATCATGACTGGTTGCTCTATGGGTTTGTCCTTGGAGTTCTTTGGTTTCGGAATCCCAAAAAAAATTTGTTCTCTCAAAAAATTACTAGCCTCCTGGGCGAATTAGGAAAAAAATCTTTTATAGGTTTTTCTTCAATTACCCGCCATGTTTCAGGCGTTTAATTAAATTATGCCTCAGTTTCCTGGCACTTAATCGCTTTGAGTCGGCCACCGACTCAGTGAGCGACCGACTGACTTGCTCAGCGAGTTTTCCTGTCCTAACAAAATTAGGGCTAATTGTGCGCGTGATGGGTGGTGCGTAATCTAATTAAGTGGTTCTTTAGAAGCGCTTAATCAAGGAAACTGAAGAGTTAAGGGTAGTAAGACTATGTCGGGCGTAGGCCAATTGCACGCTGGTTTTGTGGTGCTCAATCCGATCGCGTGTCTAATTTCAGGTGTGTGATCGAGTCTCAGTTAGGTCTGAGAAGGAAGTTTGGTCTTAAAAGGGGACTGATTGCGCGTTTGTGGTTTGGCATTCAATCGAATTACACATGAGGTTTCAGGCACTTAATTCAGGGTTGTCCGGGTCTGGTCTCTAGAATGAAATGCAAGACTATTATTTCAATATGGATTCTAAGTATATATTATTGTTTTAGTATATAGTTTCCCCATGTCGGGATCTGAGCCACAGAGCTATTGTTTTATCCTGTATTCAGCCATGTATTATTGTTTCAGTGCATGCTTCTCATATCAGGGTTAAAAAGGGTCAAAGGTTGATCAAACAAAAATTATATTCTGAGAAGGCAAAATGGGGGTGTCTACAGATGCCCCTCTTCGGCACGCTCTTGCGAAGTAAGAACGCGTCAAAGAAGTAGACACCCCTCATTCGAGGTGTCGTCTCATTTCTCTTAGGAATTCACAAATGTGAATTGGTGATGCTACATGACATGCTTGGCTTTCTTATCTATCAGCGCAATCTAAAATGGAGCATTTGAAGGGCAAATGGTAGCTGTCGAAGGGCACATTCCAAGTCTGTGGGTGCATGGCGCATCCCATCACATGGCACGAGCTAACAGAGGGATTTTATGGAATTAAGGTACCAGAGCGTCAATCAAATGTCCAAAATAAGGTCCAGGGACCGATAATAAAAGAAGAGATAAAGCATCATGTAATATCAAAGGCTTTTATAAGTCATGTAAGATCGGGCGCGTCATTGCTCATACAAATACATGTCAGGCGTTCCTTTTTCAATAGGCATTTGTTAGTTCTTAGATTGAATATACTCAATGTTTGGCTTCCCAGGTGAATGGTTGATTTGGGTTAGTAATTGAGGTGTGTTCAGTCGAATTCTGCATAGTGGCATGTGCGCTTGATTCATTTAGAGATTGGAGGTCGGTAAATTGGAAATTTTACTTCTAATGTGTCTGAATTAATGATTCTGTGCAGTGGTATATGCGCTCGATCCAATTTCGTGCAGTGGGATATGCGCTTGATTGCAAGTTCAGAGGTTGGTCTGTAGATTGGGTAGTCTAGGTTGGGCATTCTAAGTCCTAATGTGTCTGAATAAATGATTCTGTGCAGTGGCGTATGCGTTCGATCCAATTCTGTGCAGTGGGATATGCGCTTGATTGCAAGTTTAGGTGGTCTTAGGAGTTAAAGGTCGGGTTCAAGTGTAATTTATGTGCGGGTGATGGGGCACTTAATTAGTTATTTTGGTTTCTTGGTATTTTCTTTTTTTTTTTTATATTTAGAGAAAGGTGAGTCGGGGTCTATTCATTTTGTGGCTTTATTTTTCTTTTCTTCTCTTTTTGGTAATTTATTTTTATTATTTTTTATTTCTTTTGAAGTAAGAGATTTTTCTTTGTGAAATAAAGGTATTTTTTTTAAATAAAGAGGTTTTGGGATTTTGAAATTTTAGGGATTTTAACTTAAGAGCAATTCGGTGGTAAAAAGGTGGAAAATATGGCTTCCAAGACGTCGCTGTGTAGATCCACCGGTACGAGATTTGTGGACCCGACCATTATTGTGGTTGTCAAGATGACACTTGGCATATCGGATACTACATCTAACCTTCTCGATGAATACTGATGATTGTCTCTTATGGGAGGACTACAGTGATTCGCGAGTCGAGAGAGACGAGTTTTGAAAACATTTGATTTAATCATAATTAACTATATTGATAGGCAATATCAAGTAATTAAGAAAAAAGTGGGTAGTACTTACCTGATGATACTTACCTGGGTTCCACGCAACTTGTATGGTTCGTGGTGGTGTTGTAGTGTCGCGATGAGACTTTGTGGCTATTATTGTGATGCAGTGCTCCGGATGTGATGTCGCGACAGGACTTTAAAGATTTCTCCTCTTCAAGTCTGCTGTGACAGGACTTCGCAGTTGTGATACAATGTCTTGGGATAAATGATGTCGTGATGGGACCTGGGGATTAATTTGAGAAAGGGAGAGAGAGAGTCTGTTGCCTTAGCGATGGGACATGATTGAGTTTTCCCTATCTTTTCCATACGGCGTGGCATGTGTTGTCTGAGCCTTCATTTGTTTTTAGGTAGTCAGGTTTGCGATGGGATGTCGACTGGACGTAGTTAGCGATGGGACATTGGTAAGATGTTATTTGCGCGATGGAACGTTGTTGTCTTTCTTTGGTGGATCTTGGGTTATAAAAGAAATCACGTCGTGGCTGTGTTGTGATTGACTTCATCTTTGGGTGGTTTCTTTTCGGATTTTTATGATGGGTCATGAGGGTATGGTTAATTTATTCTGATGAAACTAGTTATTGAGGTGGTATTGCATGTGTGGACGTTATCGCAGTAGGGTCTTCCTTCTTTGGTGGGGTCATAAGGGCATTGCGATAAGGAGTATATGTCTTGCCGTGATGGGACTAAGGGATGATTAACACTATAGGACGGGTGAGTATGTCTTTTTTTTATCTTTTGGGGACAGCCTGTGAGGCCACATGATGGGACAAAAGGGTGTGACTGCGACATGATAAAGGAATCTTGGCCGTGATGGGACACAAAGGTGTGAGGGTGCAGATTTTGTCTAATATCAAGTATTGCACACCCGTTTTCGGTCGCTCAATATGATTGTGCGCTTGTTTTCAAGCATGCGATATCAGACTTGAGAGGTCATTTACGCGCGTGTATGTATGCGTGTAATTAGATTATGCACTGTAATTCTTGTGCATGATTGAAGCGTCACCTGGTCAGCGTACAGTCAGTGTACAGGTGACCTTTCGTATTGTGCGTTTACAATGGGTTGTTTAATTGGCGTATGCGGCCTATAGACAGCATGGAATTGGAGCGTCGCACGGATGGCGCGAGCGATGGTTTAATTGCGTGCTCGGGTCAGAGCACGTATTTCAGATTGTGAGCCACGTGAGTGGCGCGTGATCTAATTAAGGACACGTGTTCACGCGCGTGATTGAGTCCATACTCTATATAAGCGAAAGCGCTTTCATTCATTTTTCATTCTGATTTAGTCTCGAGTTTTGACCTTTTCTGAATATCTTGTGTTCTGAAGTTCATGTTTGAGTGATATCGAGCGATCTAACCGTCCGATTGGGATGTCATTTCTTCTTATATTTGTAATTTTGCGTGATCTCTGTCCCGAGGTAATGCTCGTGGATAGTGTTATTCAGGGAATGGGCAGTATTGGGAATGAGTGGGCCTATCTTCACATCAATCCTTTTTAAGGAGCAGTGAAGGCAGCATTAAAGCGACGACGGTGGAGGAGGTAAAGATAGCGGAAGAGAAGGGGTCAAAAGTGGCGGGATGTGTTTCCCAACCAATTCTCCCTGAAGCCTCTGATTGGACGCTCCGAGCGAAATCCGCTCCTCGCTTTGTCACAGTTTTGAACCCAGTTTTTGTTTTGGGTTGTAGGTTAAAGTTTTAGGTTTTTATTTTGGGTTGTAAATTCAGAAGGTATGCCTTTGGTGATACTTGTAAAATTTTAAATTATAAATGAAGGGGCATTTTTTTTTTCTTATTGCGCTTGTTTGTTCATTTAAATTTATTAACGGATAAGTTGGATTTATTTGATTGGCTTGACTTAGTTTTAAGGTTTAGTTTAGCTTAGATTTTTAAGATTCATTTATTCAGGGCTCATCCCAATGTTAATTTGTCTTATTGAGCCTGGTTCAGATAATTTATTTGGCTCTATTTGATTGATTGGGGACATTTCTTTTTCAAACCAGTCAGGATCTCATCCTAGAGAATTGTGTTTTTTTTTTTTTTTTAATTTAAAGTTTTTGTTGGTTTATGGTTTGATTTTTATCTTGAGTTTTTTCTTTTGTTTAATTCAACATGAGGTTGACAAAGTGTGAGTCTTCAAAGGTTCTAGATGGGTGTTAAATGTCTAAATCCTATTGGTTTATCCATTTTGCCTAGGATCTGTGTCTCTTAGGGGATTAAGTGTTGTATAATCATTGGATCATGTATGTTTGCCATGGATGGTGGTCATTCAAAGGGTATGTGTTTGGTTTAGATTAGATTAGATTAGAAGGGTTTAAAGATGCAACACTTGTAATCTTATGGTTTAGGGAGTATAGTTTATAAATGTGTGAGCCAAAAGTTTTAGGCTCTTGTTTCCATTTTTTTTTAAGTTTAGGATTGAAAGTTTTGAGACATTCTTTTTTAGGGCATTTTTTTATATTAATTAATTAATGTCTTTTCTTCCCTTCTCTTTTTTATCCATGGTGTTGGACCTGAAGAATTGTGTTTGTTGTATGGGCTTTTGAGAATGAACGAGATTGGGAATGCAAGGTAGCTGTCGAATTGCAGCCATGCTAAGGGAAGAGACGGAGGAGAATAAAGTGGTAGAAAGGAAAGTTAAGGAAAAGGCAGGGTCAGAATTCTCGTGACCGATGCCTATTTTTCCTCGGTAGGCCCTGCGGATTCTGTGTTAGTTGCTCCTCCTTTTTGGTGTTTCCAAAGCGGGCTCCTAAGGGTGGATCTTGCAAGTCCTGGGTGGTTTTTTGTGAGCCACTCTTTCTTTTCTGCAGGCTCGGGACAAGGAGAAGAGGTTATTATGGCTAGAGTTCATTCAGGGTGCCTCCTTTCTCTGAGTTTCTCCGAGATTTCTCATTTCCCGAATGAATCCTGATTCAGGGATTGCCTGAACGTACGAATTTTAAGTTTCTTGCTTTAAGTTGTATATTCAGAGGGTATGCCCTCGGTATATTTTGTAATTATTTATTTATTTATGAAGTGATTATAATTTTAATTCTTTTATAAATTCCAATTTAGTTTATTTTGTAGCTTATTTGATTTTATTTGGAGTGTGAGATTTATTTGTTTAATTTATTTATTTTAGATTGGGACATGTTAGGAGCATTTTGTTTTGTGTTTTGATTTAGTTTGGGCTTAGTTGGAGTGTATAAATGAGGGGGACATTTTTGTTTGGTTTTAGTGTACAGACAAAAAAACGGGGGCATTTTTTTTTCTTTTGGTTGTTTAACTAATATTTGTGTGCGATATGAGGGTATTCTTTTTAGTTTTAGATCGGTGTTAGTTGAGACAAAAATTTGTGTTTAGCTTTGGTTTTAGTTTGGGGCAAGTTTTCTTCTCTTTTTTTTTGTTTCAGCTTTGGTTAGGGTGTGCCAATGGTGTCAGGTTATTTTTTTCGATCTTCCCTTTTTTTTAGGGCGTATATTTTCCAAGTTAGGGGTGTAATCCGAATTATTCGCTACCAAGGTGGCGCGTGATTGGTTTGGGCACCTGGATTTAAGCACGCGATTCGACTATTCCCTATAAATGCCATAAAGTTTCTCATTTTTGTCGCACGATCCGTTTGTCGCTGATTCTCTGATTTTCTTGTTTCTGTGCGCTCTAGTTTTCATGTTTTCGTGATATCTTGTGATCCAGTCGTCCGTTTCTGACGTCGTTTTTTCTGTTCTCTTTAGTTTCTTGAGCTCTTTGTTCTAGGATGGAGCCTGAGGGTGGTGGTAGACCCGCTCTTACTCTTTCTGAGTTGGAGAGGATGCTAGGGGCGGAGATAGGTGAGACGTTCGAGGCCCGGATTGATGTTGTCGGGGAGGCGGATGTTGGGGAGGTAGTTGGAGAGGAGGTATTGGAGTTTGGCCAGTCAGTGGTCAGGGACGAGGCTCTCAGGATTGAGCAGGGGGTTGTTGAGGATGAGGGTGAGAGAGTCGAGGGTGAGATCCCTGCGGGGGAGGGAGCTGAGGGTGTAGCTGCAGAGGGCCAGGGTGCGGTTGCGGAGCATCCAGATTGCAGGCACTTCTCGCTGGAGGATTTCTTTACTCGAGGCCAGGTAAGCACTCACAAGCAAGGGTTCTTCCATTTCCTTAGTGGCTTAGGTTGTGACATATGCTTATTAGGATTTGGAACCCTTCTAATTTATATCAAACCTGCATTAATGGTTGATTGTGAGCTCACTCATGCCTCACGATTGCATCTAGGGGTAGGTTATGTTTCTACTCAGCAATTCTTATCATGTTTTACGTGTTTGTTATAAATTTTCATTTGTCTGGGGCATATTTGGCTTGCTTTTAGTTTCTTCTTTTTTTTTAAAATTCATTTGCCTTTCGTCATAAGTATGTGTTAGTTTTACTGTTATTGTTAGTGTTTCGTTCAATAGGAGCCCCCGCAGTTTGCTATCATCTCGGCATGGGCCGAATCTCATGCTTGGTATCGTGCCTTGTCGGAGTTTCAGCAGGTGCGGTTAGTGTCTTTCGGTTTCTAGCGGATCCTGGAGTTGGTGCCCTTTCAGGTCAATAATGGCTTGATCGCAGCGATCTTTGAGAGGTGGAGGGAGGAGCATCAGGTGCTTCTCTTTCCAGTTAGGATGATGTTACCGACTCTAGAGTATTGGGTCCGCATCACCGGTCTTCGTTTTAAGGGTGAGCTGATCACGGGGCAGATGGCAGGGCATGATTTAGAGGTGTGTGAGGAGAAATTGGGTGTGCCGTATAGGTCAAGCGGTTTGAGGCCAGGTATAGTTCGAGTCACCTGGTTTTTCGATACATTTGCGAGTGGCTTCCTCCCCCCGAGGTGCCATTTGGAGGCGAAGTAGACCTATGAGGCACGTTGTGCAGTAGTGGTGGGTCGGGAACCCGTGGTGGAGCTGGGGGTAGCTACGGATAGGGTGCTCCGAGCATTTTGGATGCATTTCCTTGGTGCCGTACTTTTCTCTTCTTCTACTCAGGGATGCATCACCGGGTTATTTTTGATGATACTTGGGGATCTGGATCGAGTCCCTACATATGAGTGGGGTGCGGCCGCGTTGGCACATCTCTATGAGCAGCTTTACCGTCGGGGACATGGTGTCGCATGGATCAGAGGTTTCCTTCTGTTCATCCAAGTGAGTTTTAATTAATTGGCATTGTGATGTCTTTAGTTTGGTTAATTTTTTGTCATTTAACGATAAACGTTTCTCCTCATGTGTCACTATTGTTGTTACTTTTCCTTTTAGTGTTTGGCATATAATCATTTCGCTTTCCTTCGTCTGGGGGTTCTGTTGAAGATGAAGTTTATGTTCCCGCGGATGCACCTGTGGAGGGAGGCATTGAGGGGTCGTCGCTGGTCTTTGGATCTTCAGACCGTGCGAGCTCTCTTTGAGGATATGCATGTAGGGCAAGTATAGATTGTCACGCGTACGCTTTCCTTTTGTTTTGGTGTTTTAGGATCTGGGTCTTCATTGAGGGGTCAGCTTGTTTATTTGGTTGTAGGTGATCTGGAGGCCGTATGAGGATGAGTTGGCTGCATTGGAGCAGGGCCATCTCACTGCGAGTGTGCGAGGGGCATTAGATGCTCTCCACAGGGCAATGGGGCGGATGGGGTGTGCTCCTCGTCCGGATGAGGAGATGTTGCAGTCTTTAGCCTCCTCAGTCGCTTAGGCCAGGGGAGCGTAGGATGAGTTGGTGGTTCGGTTAGCAGAGCCTCAACAGCTCCTGGTGAGTTAATTTATGTTTTTTTTTAATTATTATGTGGACTTAATTTTCTGGTCGTTCTAACATGGTTATGGTGTCTCATTTTTTTTATCTTGAAAAGTCTGAGAGGGAGGGTGAGGTCGCTCGTTAGGCGGCACTGCTGGATGTCTATCGTAGTCAACAGCTAGTTGACCAGGATATAGCGGACAGTCTATGATCTGAGATTAACTGATTGGTAAGCATCTTCACAAGTACGGTTCTGCTTAGTTGTTAGCATTATGAGCTTATCAACTAATTTGTTTATTATTATTTGTAGAGAGCCGAGCGAGCTGCCAGAGGTCCCATTCCGGCATTTAATCTGTCTTCAGTTGTTTCCTCTAGTTGGGAGGATCTAGCGATGGCCCAGCTTGGGACTGAGCTAGATCATTGGGTAAGTCGCGTTCAATCTGTTATATCGTTTGCGTCATTGCGTTAGTTTGTTAGATGTCATTGTTTTGCTTTCTTAGTACTCTACTAATATCATGTGGTATTTCAGTGTCAGGTTGCCGAGGATCTTCAGACAAGGGAGGCGACTGTTGCCTCTCTATGTCCGGAGAGCCAGGTAAAGTTTCTTTTGATGTGGGATAATTCTATTTCGATTATTCCATCTTTATCTTGTTCCAACATATCTTGTGTTGGATTATTTGGTTCTTTGTGCAGGCTGTTCCAGATTTCGCTCCCGAGGCTCCCCCTCAGGTGTCTATTCCTATCCCTATTCAGGTATGTTTTAGTTATTGTGTTTGAAGTTTATTTGTCATTATAGTATTTTTAATGTATTTGTCTGTTTTTGTTGCAGCCACCTATGTTTGCTGTCCCTCCTGTGCCTCCTACTGATTCAGTGACCGCCGAGATAGTTGAGCGACTCCTGAGGGAGAGGCTGGATCTGGTATAGTTCTTTCCTTTTTCAAAGTTTCTTATTTTATTCATGTATATATTAGTTTTTTTTTTTGCTTGACTTGATGCGGTTATACAGGTTCATCAGCTGGAGGAGGCGCGTCTGGAGGCAGCGCTAGCGTGAGCCACTCCCGAGACGAGACGAGTCACACAGAGTCATGCTGACTTATTTACAGAGATGATGGCAACTTAGATGATTCATACTGAGGCGTTAGAGGCGGCTCGTCGAACGACACGGGCATAGATGCAGGCTTCCCTAGAACAGCTACAGTATCGTCTGCTGAGGACTGAGCAAGGGATATATAGGCTAGCTCATCAGTTTGGTGGATCATATTCGAGGGCGACGGGTTCCTCGGCTGGATAGTCTCGTCACACGTTGCATGATCGTGCCAGGGGTAATGCTCATGAGGATGTAATGGTTTGTGAGGTTCTAGCGAGGTATCCTCCTCGTTCTCGATCGAGGCGGTCTATTAGCCAGATGAGTGAGGGAGGATCTGTGCCAGGGCCTCGTCCCTAAGAGGTTCCGCCGACTCCAGGTGCCGGGATCGTATTTGCGGAGGACCAATCCACAGACCTCCCAGCGGATGATACTGGGGACAGCAGTGCTCGACCATCCTAGCAACAGCATAGGGATTACGTGTGTGATTGTGTGGCTTTTTTGGTATCTATAGCATGTGTGTTGTTGTATATATAGGGGGTGTCCCCAGTGATAGGTGTAAAAAGAAATGGAAAAAAATTGACACACACACACACACACACATATATATATATATATAAAGAGATTTTTGGTTTAGATGTACCTAATTGGCTCCTTTTCTTTTAGTTACCTCTTGCATCTACTTTTGTTTTCAGTTTCTTTAGCGCGGTCAACCTTCATTGGGATTTGGATACTTCCTGAGCTGGCCTAGTGATGGTTGAAGGCTACTCTGTATCTGCAAATGTGAGAGTAATGCTATCAGTAGTTTTGTTTACCCCCTTGCTAGTTGTCAAGGGGGTAAGTGTCTCAGACCTAAGTCTGGTAGCAAAAGATGGATATGTGCTCTTTTCTCTTTTTTTTTTTCTTCTTTTTTTTGTTTTTTTTTTTAAATAAAAATAATGTAACAGGGAAAGCAAATAGCAAAAACAGAAATAATAACAAAACAATAAAATAAAAAATAATGCCCCAGTGTAGGAGCGTGGTAGGATCGACAGTATGGTATCTTCGGTAGTGCTTCCCGGAGGGTAACTTCGTCATTTATTTATCTTCTTTGTGGACAAGCCAGCGCTTCTGACATGATTCTTTTCCTTATCCGAAAAAATGCCCCAACATCAAGATACAATGGAGCTTTTCTGGGTTTCAAGATAAGCACTTTAGGTTTATAAGCAGTCATGGGTATCTGGTGAGTTAGTTTTGAAGAAAATATTGGTCGGTGATGTCACCGAACTGGTGAGTTCATCTTTATGATTAGGTCAATTGTATACGGGGTCTGTCCTAGGGTGGTGGTCATCCTACCCCGTGGTTGTTAGGGAGAAGTATGGTATTTATAGTTGGTGATTGTGTCGGTCGTCATTCATCAATTTTCGATTTCATTTTTAAGAATATCCTATATGACTTTTGATTTATTGTCCAAAAATAAAAATAGCAGAGGGAGGTAAGGCTCAGTGATGGGAGGAGTAGTTTGTATCTAATGCTTTCCAAAAAGGGTAGGTAACAGTTTTTTTCTCAGGGGGATATGGGATGCCATGATCGAGCTCTTCGTCATCTTTTGGCACCATCAAAATCTCATGTTCTTTGGTTAGCAGGAGTTTATCCTCCTCCCGCTACCTTACGACGACATCTAGTAGTATGGGGACATCAGGGGCGCTCTCATAGCTTGCTTATACACTTCTAGTGAAATTACCAGAGATGTCCTCACGGTCTGCTTATGCTTCCCTGAGCTTATTGACTTGTTCATTCGTCATAATACTCTCACTCGATCTTTTTTTTTGACTTGTTCCTGAGCTCATTGACTTGTTCAGTTTTCTTTTCAGGTGGGCGTGCTTGGAAGGCATAATTTTCTTCATGACTAATTCTCCAACATTAAAGGTTCTTTCGAGGACTTTCTTATCATAAGCCCTGGCCACTCTCCTCTGATATACCTGAGCATGATCAGCTGCCCTTAGACATGTTTCATCGAGCTGCTCTAGCTGCATGAGTTGGGCAATTCTCTTCTCATCTAAGATAGCTCATCATTGAGTCGAATGAATAAGGATGGTACTTGTATCTGATATGGTAAGACTACCTCCATCCCGTAAGTGAGGAGGTAGGGAGTTTGGCCAGTGGCCGTATGAATAGAGGTCCTATAGGCCCATAGTGCTTCTGGTAGTCGTTCCGGCCAGTTATCTCCATTGTTTGTTTCTACTATGCATTTTAGGATTCGAATCAACATTTTATTTGTAGCTTCTGCCTGTCCATTGCCTTGAGGGTAAAACGGTCATGAGTGGCATAGATCGATGCCATACTTCTTGCATAACTTCTTCGTCTTCTCTGTGATGAACTGTGGTCCATTGTCAGTGACAAACACCCTGGGTACTCCAAATTTGGTGATGATATTATAAATGATAAACCTCACAAGTGTTGAAGCGGTGATTCTGACATAGGATTCAACTTCTGCCCATTTGGTGTAGTAATCGGTTGCTGTAAGGATAAACGTGTGCTTGTGAGTGTTCCCAACTGTGTCGGTGAGAGGTCCAATGTTATCGAAGGCCCACATTAACAATGGCCATGGCGAGGCCATAGCGTTCAATGCAACTGATAGAGCTTTAATGAGTGAGGCATGTTCTTGGCATTGCTTCCGAGTTTGGATGTAGAGGTGACAATCTTTGATCATTGTCGGCCAGAAGTAACCTTGTCGTGTAACTTGATTGGCGAGTCTCTGTCTACCGGAGTGGGCGCCACAGGCACTAGCGTGTGCTTCTTAGATGATGTATTGTCCTTCGACCTTCGTGATGCATCATAGTAGTACTCCTTTGGTGAAGGCTTCATTGTATAATGTTTTACCGAGTATGCAGAATTGGGCGCATTAGTTTCTTATAGTCTTCTGTTCAATTTTCCTAGCATACGGAGGAACATGTTGATACTTCAAGAAATTCAAGATATCGAAGTACCATGGTTGTCTATCATCAATCGGTGATTTTTGAAGTCTAAACTTGCAACTTCGGTTTCTGCCTTGACGTACTTTTTCGAAATGATTGCTTCTTTCGATCTTGTACTTGTAGGGAGGATGGGTAATTCTCTTTTGACGGTCCATGCTACCTTGTGGGCGGGTACTGTAAGCTTTTCAATGAAGAAGGTTTTGGTATTTTGCCCGATGGATATTTGGATGACTGAGGCTAGTGTGGCTAAGGAATCTGCGAGCTTATTTTATAATCTAGGGATGTGCGTAAAAGATATTCTTTTAAATTTCTTTACTAAATATTGAGTGGTTTCTAGTTATGCCATTAGTCTCATTTCCTTAGTTTTCCATTCTACTATGACTTGTGAAATTACCAGTTTGGAATCACCGATGGTCTTTAACTGTTTAACTCCTAATTAAAGTGCCGCTCGTAGTTCAGCTATAAACTAGTGACAGGGAAATCTAATTGAAAAGTTTTAGGTATGACAACTCCTTCTGGGATTAGGAGGACTATTTCGATGCCTTTTTCTTTGTGGTTTAGAGCACCGTCGAATTCTTGCAATAGGTATGACAGTTCCTGCGGGCTCTTCGTTATAAATCGTGAATAGGTCTTTGTCAGAAAAATCCGCATGCATGGGTTCATCATTTGGGAGTGGGAGGTCTGTGAGATAATCAGCGATGGCTTGTCCTATGATTGATTTCTGCATAACATAAGTGATGTCGAATTCTTGCAATAGCATGTTCCAGCGAGCGATCGTTCCTGATGTTACGGGTTTTTTGAATACATACTCCAGAGGGTCCATTCGGACTAATACTAGTATTTTATGTGCTCCAAAGTAGTGTCGTAATTTGGTAGAGGCCCAGACCAATGTGAGGTAAGTCTTCTCCATCGGAGTATATTTTCGTTCGTATTTGTCCATCATCCTACTGAGGTAGTAGATAGCCTTCTCTCTCTTGCCGTCGTCTTCGTATTGTCCCAGAATTACTCCCATTGCTTTATCGTTCGCTGAGAACTATAAAATTAGGAGTTTTTTGGAGACAGGTAGTGATAGTATTGGCGGGTTAAGGAGGTACTTCTTGATATTGTCAAAGGCTTCCTGACACTGGTTATCCCATTTGTACTCAACTCCTCCTTTAAGTAGTCTGTAGAAAGGATTGCATATGTCCGAATGCTGGGAGAGAAATCTTCTGATGAATTGCAATCTTCCTATCAAGCCTCGTAGTTCTTTGATATTGCTGGGAGGCGGCATCTCGAGGATGGCTCTGACTTTTGTAGGATCAACTTCGACCCCTCACTTCGTAACTATAAAACCAAGTAATTTTCTAGAGGTAACTCTGAAAACATATTTCTTTGGGTTCATTTTTAGCTGGTATTTCGTAGCTCTCTATAACACCAGTCGGAGCGCTTTAATAGGTCCTATAAGCATTTGGGACTTCACTAATATGTCACCGATGTAGAGTTCTACACACTTTTGTATCATGTCGTAAAACATAGCCATCATGGTGCATTGATATGTGGCTCCTACATTCTTGAGCCCAAAAGGCATAACGACGTAACAGTATGTTCCCCTTAGTGTGGTGAAGGAAGTCTTCTCTTGGTCGGACTCTACTAATTTGATCTGATTATATCCAGAGAAACCGTCCATAAAGGATAGCATCTCAAGTCCTACGGTATTGTCGACTAGAGTATCAAAGTGTGGGAGTGGGAAGTCGTCTTTTGTGCACACTTGGTTGAGATTTTAGACATCGATGCAAACTTGTACTCTCCTGTCCTTCTTGGCGATAAGTACTATGTTGGCGGGCACCAACACTATGTCACACAGAAATTTGTTAAAGGACAAGCGATTGCTGACTACCTCACCGACTTACCACTCCTAGACGATGAGCTTGTGCATGCAAACTTCCCTGATAAAGACCTACTCTCGGTTCACAATGAAGAGCTTGACAGGACCTCATGGAGTCTATATGTCGACGGAGCTCTTAACCACAAAGGAATTGGTATCGGGATAGTCCTACTAAGCCCAGAAGGAGTTGTCATACCAAAAGCTTTTCAGCTTGAATTTTCGGTAACCAACAACATTGCAGAATATGAAGTTTTCATAACCGGACTACAAGCAGCGCTATAGCTAGGGGTCAAGCAGTTGAAGAAAATCGGCGACTCCAAGCTTATAATATTACAAGTTATCAGGGAGTGGAAAACGAGAGAAAGAAGACTGATGGCCTACTTGGAGACAACCCAATTCTTAATAAAGAAATTTGAAAGAATCTCTTTCACGCACATTCCTAGATTAGAGAATGAACTTGTGGACTCTCTCGCCACACTAGACTCAGTCATACAGGTACTAGTCGAATAAAGTACGAAATCATTTTTCATCGAGAGGTTGACGACCCCAGCACACAAAGTCGCTTGGCAAGTAAAACCAGAACTACCAACTGCACCAGAAGCTCATGAGAACGAAGGGAAGCCTGCCCCAAGCACTTCTACGGAGAAAGAAGGCACTGTTGCCATGTTCAGATTCGAAAAATCGCTAACCAAAGATGGGAAACCATGGTACTTCGACATCTTGAATTTCCTAAAGCATCAACATATCCCTCCTTATGCTACAAAAATCGAATGTAAAACTATAAGATATCGATGTGCGAGATTTTGCATACTCGGTGAAACCCTATATAAAGAAGCCTTCACCAAAGGATTACTAATGCGATGCCTCACGATAGCTGTAGGTTAATACATCATCCGAGAAGCACACGCTAGCACTTGCGGTGCCCATGCTGATAGATAGATACTCGTAGATCAAATCACACGACAAGGCTACTTTTGGCCAACAACGATAAGAGATTGCCACCTCCACGCCCAATTCAACAAGCAATGCTAAGAACACACCCCGCTCGTGAAAGCCCCATCTGTTACATTGAACCCTATAATCTCACCATGGCCATTCTCGATGTGGGCCTTCGATATCATCGAGCCTTTCACGGATAAAGTTGGGAATACTCATAAGCACGCATTCATAGTCATTGCAATCGAATACAACACCAAATGGGCAAAAGCTGAATCCTACATCAGAATAACCGCTTCATCACTCGTAAGGTTTATCATTCGGAATATTATCACCAGGTTTGGAGTACCCAGGATGATCATCACCGATAACAGACCACAATTCATCACAGAAAAGACGAAGAAGCTATCCAAGAAATTCGACATCGATCTACACCACTCATCACCATTCTACCCTCGGGGAAATGGACAAGCAGAAGGTACAAATAAAATGCTGATCCAAATTCTAAAATGAACAGTAGAGATGAGCAATGGAGCCGATTGGCCTGAAAGAATACCAAAAGCACTCTGGGCCTATAAGACTTTTATTTACACAGCCACTGGCCAACCTCCTTACCTTCTCACATGCGGGATGAAAGCAGTCCTACCCTATGAGATACAGATACCACCCTTGTGAATTTAACTCGATGATGAGATATCCTTAGATGAAAGGAGAATTACTCTGCTCGCCGAGCTAGAGTAACTTGATGAGACGTGTCTAAGGGCAGCTGACCAAAGGAGAGTGGTTAGGGCTTACGATAAGAAAGTCCTTGACCGAAATTTCAACATTGGGGAATTAGTCTTGAAGAAAATCATGCCCTCCAAACACGCTCTTCCAAAAGGAAAACTGAAATCGAACTTGGAGGGCCCATATGTTATAGCAGCCGCATATCCAGGAAATGCATACAAGTTGGTGAACTAGGAAGGGGATGAACTCCCTAGCCCTTGGAACGCCATATACCTTAGAAAATACTACCCTTAACCCTGTGAGAATTACATCCCATAGCCAAATACTTATATCTATCGCCCCTGTAGTTGTCACGACCCATTCGTCGGTCGTACGCCCTTAATTCCCAGAATATCCTTAAGACTTCCAATTTACTGCCCACCTTCTTATTCCGACAATTTGATCAAAGGACTAGTGACATACCTGACCCCTTTTAAAAGCATAAGTAATACCTGATTCTCATCCACCTTCCCCGCCATTGGAGGACATGTTAGAGCAAAAAAAAATGAAGATGCTAGGCTCAATCAAAACTCACCATTCTTGTGTTAGCAGGTTGCTTTAAAAGAAAATATACATATATACAAAAAAAATCGAGTGAGAGCAATAGACGAATTAACCAATCAATGAGCTCAGGGAAGCATAAAGCAGGCCACGAGAACATATCTGGTAACTCTACTAGAAATGTATAAGCAAAATGCGAGGGTATCCCTGATGTCCCAATACTACTAGATGCTGTCGTAAGGTGGTGGGAGGAGGACAAACTTCTACTAACTATAGAATGTGAGACTTTGATGGTGTCGAAACATGACGGAGAGCTCAATCATGGCACCCCATACCCACTCTGGGAAAAATATTGTTACTCATCCCTTTTAGAAAGTGTCAGATACAAACTATTCTCTCACATCACTGATCCTTTTCTCTCTTTCACCCTTAATTTTTATTTTTGGACAATGAGTTGAAAGCCTTTCAGGATATTCTTAGAAATGAAATCGAAAACTGATGAATGACGACTAATACAATCACTTATTATACTTACCGCACGTCCCTTATAACAATGACCGAGGGATAGGATGACCACTATCAAAGGTAGACCCCCAATATACGGATGATATGATTAGACAACCCCCCTAGTTCAATGACAGTCTCAAACAAATTTTTTTTCAAAACTAACTCACCAAATGCATGTGGCCAGCCATAGACCCAAAGTACTTATAAAAAATTCCAAGAAGCTCCATTGCACCTTGACACTAGGGCATATTTTTTGAATCGTATTAAAGGCTCCTGCTTGCCCATAAAGAAGATGTGGAATGGTAAAGTCACCACCCGAGGAATATCACTAAAGATATCGCACTGCCTATTCCATCACGCTCCTACACTGGAGCATTTTTTTTAGTATTAGAATTTTCTTTATGTTATTTTCTTTCCCTGTTGCATTATTTTCCTTGTAATAAAAAAGAAAAAAAAAATGCCCCTCTTTTATAACCAGACCTAGGTCTGAGACACTCCCCCCTTGAGAATCAACAAGGGGAAAAATAAAATTACTAATGCCTTTTATCCTCATGTGCAGATACGAGATAACCTTTGACTATTACCGGGCCAACTCAAGGAGCATCCAACTCCCAATAACAAGCAATGGTGCCAAAAATAAGATGATGCAAGGTAACGAGGAAATGAACCGAAGCCAGGTAAATCTAAACCAAAATCTCTTTTTTTCTTTTATATATATCAAAAGTTTCCTGTACATATGTCACCGGGGGCATACCCCCCTATATATATAATGGATAAAAAAGGAATGCCCTACTCCCTCCGCTGCCTCTACGAAGGGCGCTCACTACCATTCCATATCCTCAACCTCTGGATCTGGGGTCTTATCCTCCGATAAATTAATCCCAGCACTGAGAGTCGGAGGACACTCCAATGAGGAGAAGGCCTAGCAATAGAACCTCCCTCCCTTGCCTAGCTGGAGGCCCGATGAGAATGTGAATGCAGAGAACCAAAAGCAAGCATAAGCCCTAGGGCACCCTCTAGCTCTACTGTCTGAGTCCTCCGCTCAACCAACAAGTCCACAGTTAACTCTTGAAGATGGTGCTCCGTGATATTAGAAGGAATCTCACGAATCTCGTGGCGACCTAGGACACGTTGCGTCTCTATGTGCCACTACTCTAGCTCACGGACCTGTACAAGTCAAAGGCTAAGGAATTGCATATGCATAACAAGACAAAGAGTATAGACAATGAAGACATACCAGTACAGCACACTCCCGTAAAAGACGCTCTATGGTGGAAGCAGTGGTCGGATCAGCTGGAGGAGCCTTAGACACAGGTGGTTACAAGAAGCAAAGAAAGAACATCAGGGATACAATAGCGTTACATAATCAAGAATGAAAAAAAAGTAACCACGCCAACCCATTATATCTGGGAAGAAGTAGGAGTCGACCCCTGAGGACGAGCCTCGGGCATATAGTCAGGAATAACTTGTGCATGAACCAAACAAATACAAAACTCATCAAACAGAAATAATTAGCAAATAAATAAAATTCAAACAAACTACACATAAACAAAGTATGCCTAACTCTCTGGACGTAGAGAAGTGGTGGTCGCCTCCCTAGCTTGGAAATCCTCAGCAAGGCGGTGCTGAAAAGGACATAACGCAACATCAATAAATTGCTAAACAGCGCAAGGTCGGATAACTCAAAAGTGCTAAGGAAACTTACCCAGTGCTCTAGCTCTGCCAGGAGTTGAGCCATCATTGGATCCTCCTGACTGGAAGAGGCGACTGAAGACGGATCGAATGTTGGAGCAGAAGCCCCAGCAGTGGAAAGCTCCACTCTATGTAAATATCAATAAATACATCAGACCTGAGAACGTCAAGAAAATGCTAACAAAACAAAATAAAAATAAGACAAACACTCACCAGTCGATCAATCTCAGAGTGTAGGCTAGCCACCGCAGCCCGGTTAGTCTGCTGCTGGCTATGATAAGACCCAAGCAATGTTGCCTGCCTAGCGACCTCGCTCTCTCTCAGTCTGACAAACAGGAACCAAACAAGACTATTAAGCTAAAAACGATTAGAAATAGGAATAAATAAAACTCATAAATAAGTACACTCACCAGAGATCACCATGTCAGCCTGGAAAATCAAGTCCGTCAAGGACCGCAACATCTCCTCATCTGTACGAGGAACACACCCATCCACTCCATCGCCCTATGATGCGCATCCAGCGCTCCGTGGATGCTTGCACCCAAGTGGCCCTGCTTGAACACAGCCAGTCTCTCCCTCAGAGTGGAGGCGGACTCAGGACCACCAACTGGAAAATAACCACTCCCATGGAAAGGGCAAGTAAAGAGTCGACCACTGCCTATATCATGAAACCACCTCAGGAACTCTAGGGCATCCACCTCATCGCGTGCCCCGATAACCCTAGTACCCCCGGCTCAAAAGTCCTCAATCTGGGCCTCCATCCTTGATGAAAAGATGAGACTAGAGGGACTAGTCATCCCCCTCACCACTCGGTGGAGAATCTTTGAAGGGACTCCCTGAGGGAGGCCCAACTAACGAGTCGCTCGAGCAAGGTGGATGCGCTCCACCTTCTCAAAATAATGGACCCAGATGTCCACATCAATGATGGATCGACCAGACTAAATCACCGCCTACCACGCATCCTCCTCTGCACCACAGGGCCTCCAATTCACCTGTGACCAGAAGTAAACAAAATGACCTGTCAAGTCTATGACCCAAGACACATAAAATAAAATAAAATAAAATAAACTCTTCAACAATATAGACAATGTGTACCTACCTTACGTGCATATCCTCAAACAATTCCTGCGTGGTCTGTAGATCTGGAGATCGAAGATTACATCCCAGTAGATGCCGCCACACATGCATCCGGGGGAACGTGAAAGTAATCTCCATCGAGACCCGCCAGCGTAAGAAGGAGAAGTGGTCATACGCCTGTTAAAACCTGAAAAGTACCACTTTTCACCCCCTAACTTAACCTGTGATTAGACCCTTAGCTCTTTAATAAATGTTTGTTAAGCTATTTTTGTAGGTAATAAACAGCAGTGCAATAAGGCCATAAATCCTGCTAAGGAGCCTGTTTTGACCCCAAAAGTCCCTCAGAAGAATGAGAACTGAATCTAGACCTGAGAAGAGCCTCGCGCAGCTTCCCAAAGCTTTAGAGGATTCAGAAAAATATGCTTCGCGCAATCCTCACGAATTCCCAAGACTTCACAACAACTTCTTGCGCAGTTGAGTGACAGACTAGCTTCAGAATCCTACCTCGCGCAGCTATCACACAGTAGCCGCAGGATGCAAATGTCAAGAGAACCTGTCACGCAGTTCAGAAAAGCCTCAAAGCTATCACGAGGATCCTCACGAAGATTTATCAAGAAATGGGCTCTCGCGCAGCTCAGAAACTATTAAAGCCTCGCGAGGATCCTCGCGAAGATCCATTGGAGTGATGCTTGCACAGTTCCTGTGCAATTCCAACCCAACCTTGCGAAGCTCAATCCAGCGAGAGCGCACCAACCTCGCGACAGCTGAAGCTTTAGAGTTAAACTCAACCACGCGAAGAACAGAGCCACCACGCGAGGAGTCTGGGAAACGATGGCTACCTAGCGAAGCTCTGAACTTTAACCTTCCATCGCTTTAGCAGAGGACTTTTTGGAAATTTCCAAGGATTAGGGCACGCACTCCCACGCTCAAATCTCCTTGCACGTGCCTCGAGGCATCTAAGGAACAGTATTCGGCCATGTGGCATCATTAAAATTAGGGTTTCCTAACACTAATGCACCACCACACCACTGCTATATAAACCAAAACTTGGTTTAGGTTTAGGAGCTCAGACTTTTTCACTGATTCGGGATCTGAGATCATTTTCTTTTCTGTTCTTTTATAGTTATAAGTAGTTTTCCTTTTTCTTTTTCTCTCTCTCCATAGTCCAGCACTTGCTGGCTATGCCTTTGTATGTATTTTTGAACTAGTTTAATGGATGTTTTGTAATAGGATATGTACTTTTATGGGATGTCTGCGAATGAGAGTTGCTCTGTGTAAGGCTACGGCCTTGTGATCCACTATTACTTTGGTTGTGATTCAAAGCAATGGAGGACTGATTCTAAGGATCCATTCAGATCCAAGTGACTTGTGTGTCTGGGCTATCATGGTCCAATAAAGCCTTAGCCCCACCACAAGACCCACTAGATCTGAAATCCCCATGGGAGCCTGAGCTGGTAGCCTTGTGACCATGGTGGTGGCAGCAATATTACTATTCTATTTTGGACTCTATGAGGAGGATAGCCTCTGGGATAGTCTGTGACCATTCAAGTGGACAGGCTATAGCCTTAGGGTGATGCCAATCCGTAGGATCCAAGATGGATTCTTCTTCTCTGCACATGTGCTTGTAGCCTTGTGGGAGATTGTACAGAGGCAGACTCCCTTATATTTGTATAGACCCGCCATCAAATGTTAGATCTGATCTGGTTATGGAGATTGTAGGCTTGTGACTGGACCATTGTAGTCCCACTCAAGCAATGGACAACTAGATCGAAGGTTGTACTCAATCCCTTACTGGTTATATGTGTCTGGGCTAACATGGTCCTATACAGCCCTAGCCCCACACATAGAGCTTTAGAGGTTGAGGTTCCCTATGGATTCTTGAGCTTGTAGCCTAGATGAAGTAGTGCCTACAATGATTAACTTGTTTTGACCCATCTCTGCACTGTGGTTCCCCTATGGGATAGTCTGTGACCATTTTAGTGGACAGGTTATACCCTTAAGGGATTGGATCATGGCACAGAGATGGGTTGGATTCTTTCTCCTCAGTGGTGATATTGTAGCCATTAGACAGGATTTCTATAACATCGACCTGAATCTGAGTTACAAAACTCCTCTGATCTAGACCCAACAGCATACTTCTCACCCTTTTATATTTATTTTCCCACACTCCATCCATCTTCTCAACACTTTCTATAGTTAATACATTAGGCTACCTTAGGATATTTAGAATAAGTGACCCTAAACTCCCTTCCTTTTAGGACTGCCAGATCTGTAGTCAGATCTGGAGGGACTACTAGAGATGCCTCCCTTGGAGCCGTAGATCATCTTTCCCTGTGGGACAAACTCTTACTTATCAAAACTTGCTACAATGGACCCTGTATCTTGCAGGTCTAGGATTTCTCAGTTGTGCTGATTCCATCCCCTGTTTTACTTTGATTTTAAATTGCTTTTACCACCAACAAATAAAGTAAGCACACTGGGAATCGCAACAACGCCCAAAACTAAACATACGACGTCAGAAACCATTACTAAAATAGACACTAGGACATTACCAATGAAACTAGTAATCAACAAAAACTCACATGGATAAAAGGGAGGAAACCTCCGATGATTGCGATGCCTCTCCCTCTACGGTAAAGCTGCTCATAGAGGTGCGCTAGCGCTGCTACCCCCCAAGCATAGGTGGGCACCTGATATAGGTCCCTCTACAGTGTCAAGAAGAGACCCGTCACACACCCCCGGGTTGAAGATGAGAAGAGGACCGCCTTGAAGAAATGCATAAAAAGCTCTCGGAGGACTCGGTCTGCCGCTACTCCCAGCTCCGTCACTGGCTCCCTACATGCCATCACCTCGTGACACTTATCAAAAGCTGTCCTCGCCTTCGAGTGACACGTCAGAGGGAAAAATCCGCTAGCAAAAGTATCATAAAACCAAGTTGTCCTAACAATCCCTGTCCCAGACCCACTGTGTCAGTACTCAACACCGAGCACCTCCCTACACGGACTTATAATCACTCTGCATCTACCCCGTGATAGGTGCTCCCTCGAACCGCATCTCGGTGATACGAACCCAGTCCTCAGGGGTGGGCAGCAACATGCCTACGGGGAATAGCAATGCCTGCTGCTCCTCCCTCCATCTCTCCATAATCACCCCAATTAGACCATGGTCAACTGAAAAGGGCTCCAACTCCAAAATTGACCTAAAGCCGAAAGCCACTAACCATGCCCAGTGGAACTCAGGCAGGGCACGGTACAAGGCATGGGACTCCGACCACGCCGTGCTAATGGCCAGTATCGGAGGCTCCTGATGAACCACGAGAAATTAGGTACACATTAACCTAGCCCTACACTAACCTTGATCATAGTCACAGACAATGACTAAACTTACCTAATGGCGTTAATAGTAAAAATGACAATAATGAAATAAATAAAAATGAAAATCCACAACAAGCGCTCAAAACATGATAACACAAAGTGATAAAGTAAACATAACCTGAAACTAGATACAAATATGTAGGTTTGACGTAAAATTAGAAGTTTTCCATCCTAGGAAGTCTATGTTGTAACCTACATGCCTAGAAATAATAGAGAACTTTTCTTCACGGATACCTACCTGGACTCGTGCGAAGAACTCCTCCAATAGAATCCTAATTGTAGGCTTGTGAGGAGCAGTATCCTCCCCGACATCCTCACGACCATCCTCACCATCCTCGCCGTCCCTATCACCAGTCTCAGGGGCCTCCTCCCTAACAACCATCACAACTCTGCAACCGGTGTGGGCCTCAGAGGACTCACCTCCCCCCTTGACCATCAGCTCTTCCTCGGAGGCAGTCCATGAAGGTGGTCAATGCCCTCAGACTCCATCTTAGATCGAAGAGCTTGAAAAATTGAAGAGAACGCAAGAAATGGCATCTGAAATGGACAAATAGATTGCGATAAATCATGAAAACACGAAAATCAGCAACGAGAAAGCAAGAGAGCTAAAGGTTATGAAAGATTTAGAAAACACGCGTTTAAAGTCGAAACCTTGGGCTTATATAGAGCACGGCTTAATCCTACGCCTGAATACAGTCGTACAATTTAATCACGCGCTACATCTCCTTTGCACAAACTAAAATATACGCCCTTAAACATGCACATACCAGTCGCACGTTCTGAATAGAACCCATAATTGAATTATAAGCCCAGAGATAGGCACTAAAACTCAAGCGTCGCCCATACATTGACCGCAAATCGACTAAATCACATGATCTTAGCCAAGCGCGCAATCCCATTACACGTGTTAAACCTAGCGCATAATTTAAGGGTCTACCATTCTCGCGCACCTCACTTGGTGAGAAATCGTATTGAGCGCCCTAAATACAGTGCACAATTTCCCAGGCTTAACAAAAAAAGAGGTGCCAACCATCACCTACCGAGAATGGGAGCTTAAACTTAAGGAAAAGCACCGAAGCACCATACATAGTTTCGATTTCACACATACGCTCTTGCTTAGGCATTCACACTCTCAAAACTCAAAACTCAACTATACACTCACGCTTAAACACTTAAAATCATTTGAGCCCATCCGAAGCCTATGCCAAATTGAGACCAAACCAGATTAGAAATACTCTAAACTTAATTAGACTTAATACCTCCTAATTAAATGGAAATGCCTCTGACTAAATAGGGATGCATCCGATAAAAAATAATAATAATAAAACCTAACTAAAATTAACTAAGCCAAATTAACATTAAATAAAATTTCACATAATCACAGATAAAATTTATTTAACATGGGAAAATTATTACAAATTACACCAAGGGCATACCCTTTGAATTTACAAAATAATTACGGTCTCGGAGCTAGATTAATTTTGATTCAAGACAAACGCTCAAAAACACCCAAACCCATAGATACTTAGGAGGGGTATCCCTACATGACCCGCCCAAATAGGGAAAAATAATAGAAAAGTCCGAAGAGGAAACACACCCTGAACAAAGCCCAACAAGAATCCCATCTTCCCCTCCTGAGATGGCAGAAAAGAAAGCTCACAGAAAGCCACCCAGGATCTGACAGATACACCTATGGAAGGCCAATCTTGAAAGCCCCCAAAGGAACACCAACTGGAGGATAATCCACAAAACCTACCAAGGAACAACTGGCTTCGGTCACGAGAACTCCAACACCGCTACTTCCTCCGGTTTCTTTTCCCTCTCCTTTAAGTCTTCAATCTCTTCCCCTAGCATGGTAGCAATTCGATTGCTACCTCGCATTCCCAATGCCGCTCATCCTCAACAATAATAAATAAAATAAATTATTACGATCCATTTAGGGTTTAACACTCGAGATATAAAAAAAAAGAGAACATTAATAAACTAATAAACTAACAAACTAATGCCCCAGAATGATAAAAAAAATATGCCCTACAACTCCTAAATAAAAAAAATGCCCCAAACTCTTTCCCCAATTTAAAATAAACTTCAATACAAAACCCAAATCCTTAACCCCTATTAATAACTCATCCTCCCTGAACCACAAAATGACAAGTGTCTTGCTTATAAGCCCCCTTCATCTATCTTCTTAAAACCAGACACTTGTCTCCTTTAGGAATACTAATCCACCACAAATTTAGATAGGCCAATAAACATACAACACTCACCCCTTTTAGAAACACCAATCCACCAAAAGAGATAAACCAATAGGATCAATATTATTCACTGAAAAGTACCACTTTTCACCTCTTAATCTAGCCTTTACTACACCTTAGAGCTTACTAATAACTCCTTGTTTAGCATGTTGTGTAGTTAGTAATAACAGGTGCAGCTTAATATAAAGTGCATGCCTTTGGTGCCAAAAAGAGAGAGAACTCAAGCAAAGGATGACTACTGAGCCAAAGACTGATGGAACACTATGGTGGTACACACCGGGGTGACTAGTTTGCATGTCAAGGTGGACCAAAGATGTCCAGCAGATGAGAGAAGTATGGATGTGAGTGGAGAAAACTGCAACAGCAACATATGCATTATAGCAGAGGAGCAGAGTTATTATTTTGCGCAGTCAGGAGTGTGCCTCGCACTGTTTAAGTCCATAGCAGAGTTACCTCGCACGGCTGATACATGCAGCACAAGTGAACTCGTGAAGAATTTTCACAGCTCAGTGAAGGATTAATTTTAGAGAACTACTTCGCGTAGTAGTTGCGTGCCTCAATTGCGCTAATCACTCCAAAACCTCACCCAACACTCGCGCACTAAAGCCTTCAGAAATCCAGCTCGCGAAGCTCTCACGGGGATCATGTCTTATATCATATGCACATGCAGTCTCATGAGACTAATTTACATGAAAGAATCAAGAAAGCTCACGCAGCTCAAGAGGAGAGAGAGCTCCAGAAATTCTCTCGCACAGCTCTAGTGCACGTAAAAGCTAAAACTCTACCTAGCGAGTTATGCTATGTACTACACATGGAGCCAAGCGAGATCAAAGCTTTACTTCGCTAGACCCTGTTGGAAACTTACCTTGTGTTCAAAAAGGGGTTTAAAATCATACAATTAAAGGATCTATTGGTTGCGCACACCAAGGCTAGCAGACACACAAACCTGCAAGTTTTCAGGGCCTGTTGTAGCAAGTTTTAAAGGGTAAGTAAGGGTATGTCCACAGGGAAATGTGAGCTGAAAATTAAGTAATTCTCAAGATCTAAGGTAGATCCGGCACCTTACCTAATACTAAAATAGCAAAAGAGAGAGGAGGTTTTAAGGGGTGTCACTTTAATCTAAACTACAGAAACACAATTAAATGCATAAATGAATTAAGATTAAATCCAGAGTTCAGATCTTACAACTAAAGGGAATATTTGGTGAACTTGGAAATAGAAAATGGAGAGAAACAACTTGGAGTTTGGTCTTACTACAATTGGATTGAGCTGACAGTGCCACAAAGAATTCAAAGTGCATCAATCCCTCATCTGGCTATAAGCACAGCTGCAGGGTATCTGATCTAAGCCAGAGATTTGGATTGATCTTAAGGCTATGATTTGTCCACTTTAATGGTCACAGATCATCCAATAGATTCACCCCATTCTCAGGTTTCCATCAGAACAGTATAATCACAACAAATGCTGCAACTGTAAGGCCACAGACACATGCAATTGTAGGAACATCAGATCTAGGGAGATCAAGTGGTATCTAAAAGGTCTACAAGTTAAGTGGGTGAGTTGAATCCCATTTACACAAATTCGATCGAGCACCAAATGAAATCAGATGAACTATGGATCTAATTAAAACATTAAAACCAGCATTGCATTAAAATAAACTCACTATATAGTGAAATGCTCTTACATTTGTAGTCTGTGCATTATTTGACCCTCAATAACACTCTCAACTCTCCCCAATTACAGATCCAACCACACTCCTTGCTGCTTCAAAGAAATTAGCCAACCATAGTTAGGAAAAAAGAGAAGAATAGAGAATTTCGATGCAAGCTCTGATCTTGAGAATTGATCCCTCCTTTTTCTAACAGCTTTCCTCCTTATATAGCTCTCCCTTTTCAGCCTTAGATCTATTTTTCCCGCTAATCACAGCTCAGCTGGAATAATTTTGTTATTCCCTCTTTTATTCTCTTTCTAGAAGACTCTCTCATTTAGTTAGAGTTGGGGGAGAGCACGTGGGTCGGTTAGGGTTTCCCAGGGCACTTCTAAAAACTTTGTATCGGTCACCAAAGTGCATCGAATTGCATGCAGCAGGTCACCAACTTGTAGCGTGTGCACAACAGCTTTTCTAAGAAGTCCTTCAGTCGATTTTAATAGGCTGTTGAAGCTTCCGACAGGTTCCAAATAGGCCTTTTGTTCCTTTCGCTAGGATTCAGGATCCTTTCGATAAGTTACTCCTGAGAATAGAGCTCCAGCATCCACAGCCTTTATCTGGTGTGTTCAACAGGTTGGGGAATCCTTTCGATAGGTTTGTCTCTGCGTAATAAATTTCGATAGGCTTGCTTCTAGCTCCTATCGACAGGTTCCAGACTTCTTGATAGGTTCTGTTCAAGCTCAGACAACCATTCGATAGGATGCTCCCTTTTTTTTTCTGACTGCGCGATAGGTTCTGGATCTTATCGAATTCTTCCATCCTCACGACTTCTTCCTTTTTTCAGCCTTCAGTTCTTATCGACAGGTTCTAGTAACCTAGCGACAGGTTGTTTTCAGCTTGTTTTCACTCCTTTAAATTTGCTTTACTGTTGTTGCATGCTCTAAGTGGGCCATTGTTGGGTCTGAACTGCATTGAGAGATGGATTTCTGCACTATGATTACTTTTTACTGCTATCTACAAGACATGCTCAACAAGCATTTATTAGTCCACTCATAGGCTTATCAAAGCTCATGTTAAGGGGTGAAAAGTAATACTTTTCAAAGATTAATAGACCCTCACAACATAAATTTTTGAAGCTCCACTGCGCGAGCAAAGCCAAAGCATGCAAATTCTACCTCTCGACAGCATTGCAGCGCGGAGCAACTGCGCAACAAGTTAAAGTCTTCTACACAAGCAAGGAGCTTTTCAAGCCAAATTTTACCTCGCGAGCACTCTGTAACTGCGCGAATGAATTAAAGAATCAAAGCCAGCCCTGCAAAGCTCAGGCTCCCCACTTCTCATTTTATACTCAGGGACCTTTTGGGGATTTCCTCAGGTCTAAGGCACACATCCTGAGGCCCTGATCCTGATGCACACATCCCAAGGCATCCAAGGGTTGTAACCAAGCCACGTCTACTAGAAAATTAGGGTTTAATATTCTCTTGGCCAAGGCATCAGTGACTGAGTATATAAGCTATAAATTTAACTTAGAAAAATATCTCTCCTTTAACCTCAGTCAGTTGTGAGCTCAAGCAGATTAGGGTTAGGATTTGATCATCTCTTTTTTTATTTTTCTTCTTCCTTAGCCCAACACTTGCTGGCTATGACCTCTGTAAGCAATTAGGCTTGGTTTTTTCAGTTTTTGTAATAGGTCTTGTGAACATTGGGATTTGTTGAGAGCTGTTATGCACAAGGCTGCTGCGATGAGGAAATCTCATTGTAAGTATTGGTTTAATCAATGAATGTCTATTTTAATGCTTAGTCAATCTTTTATTTTCCTATTTATCCATAGTTTTGTTCAATCTATGCCATACATTTAGGACTTGAGCTGATTTGAAACCCCCATGGAAGCTTGAGCTGGTAGCCCTGTAACCATGGTGGCAACAGTAATTTTCATGTTCCATCTCAATCCCCTGTGGTGTGGATAACCTCTGTGGATAGCCTGTGACCATTTAAGTGGATAGACTATAGCCATAGGGTGATTCCAAGTCATAGATCTGAGAGGGATTCTTTTCTTCTGCACTTAAGCTTGTAGCCTTGTGAGAGGTTGTTGCAGGAATAAGCTCCCCTCTATTTTACTTGGCCAACACCAGATGTTAGATCTGATTTCTCTATAGAGATTGCAGACTTGTGAGATGAGTCATTGCAAGCCTATTGTAGCAATGACCAGCTGCATTTAAAGTCTCCAAATAGCCTTTGAACAACTGTGGTTTCCACTAGTTTTTCAAGAGCTATTTGCCCCCATGGATGTCTGTTCTTGTAGCCTGGCATACATGGTGTCTGTAATGGTTTTAATGTTCTGATTTGAGCCATTGGGTGGAGGACATCTATTGGATAATCTATGACCATTTAAGTGGACAGGTTATAGCCATAAAATCAGCCCATTCCCTTAGATCAGATTAGTTTTCTCATTTAATTCATATGGTTTGATCCTCTCTATTGGATAGCATGTGACCATTGAAGTGGGCAGGTTATAGCCTTTAGAGACCAGGTCAAACCATAACAGTTGAGTTAGATACCTCCTCCTTGCAGATATACTTATAGCCATCTGATGGATTGTTGCAGAGACAACCCTAAATCTGAGTTACATTACTAAAATAGCCTTAGCTTAATTGCCTACTTCCCATCATTTTTATCTTTATTTTAACACACACCATCACCACCTTCTTCATAATCCTTTCTTTAGGATAGGACTGCACTTTATTTCTCTTCTTTTGTGATAATTTAGTGTAGTTGTGACACCCAACTCCCTTTCTCTAGGATTGTCAAATCCGTATCCAGATCTGGAGGCCTACTAATATAACCCATTTTGGGTTCTAGATCAATTTCTCTGTGAGAAAAACTCTTACTTACTCAAAACTTGCTACAATAGCCCTATATCTTGCAGGCTGTGTAATTCAGACTTACTGTTTTCACCAATTTCCATCTCTTCACTTATTTATTTATTTTTCTTTACCACTATTTTCTCACCACTAATAACAAAATAGCAGCACTCTGAGAAGAACCAACAATCAAGACACTTGACATCCATCTAGAACCCTTTAAAGTTAAACTCTATATTCACACAATTCACACCTAAAATCAAACCTAAGACGAAAACAAAATACCTCAAACCTTAAATAAAAGCCCCCTCAATTGCAGAATTAAAAATAAAGCATAATCTAAAATAAATACAGCGAATAAACATAACAAACATTTTTCATTAGTCAAATTCTTTTATAAGTGTTACCGGAGGCATACCTCCTGAATATACAACCCAAAACGAAAACCTAAAGACTTAAGTTAGAACCCAAAATAAAAACTAAGCCTGAGGGCCCAAGCTCAAAGCGCCCAATTGGAGGTTTCAGGAAATGCAAGATGGAGGATTGGTTGGGGAATACATCCCTCCACTTGTAACATCGTCTCTTTTGCCATCTTCACCTCCTCTACTGCTGCCTCCTCAACGATGCCTTCACTGCTCCCTAAAAGGGATTGATGTGAAGGCCAATCTCCTCCTTCACAACACCGCCCATCCTCAAAGTCACCGCATCATCACTGAACATCACTTTAGGACGTAGGTCATGAGACACTACAAATATAGGAATAAATGACATCACAATTGAATGACTAGATCACAAGTTATTGCTAAATCTCAGAGATTAGAGAAAAACAGGAACGAATGAATAAAAATGAAAAGAATTCGGGTATATATAGACACTAGCTTAATTAAACATCAGAAATAGGACGCGCAATTCAATTATACGCATATACATAAGCGCATATACACAATCATGCGCATTACAAGGAGCGTACAATCAAACTTCCGCCCGTACACAATCCCGACACAACCATCGCGCGCAGGAATGCCTGCGCATAATACAATCGTGTGCCCATCTCACAGTGCGAAATCTGAAGGGACACTCGCACAGTAACCTGGCGACGCTCCGATCGCACATAGAGATTCTAGCACATAATCTGATTATACGCTAGTCCTCATGAGCGAAAACTAAACCGACACCCGAACACCTCCACTCTTCCAGCCCTACGACTCTTCCATTGCATGCTATCCACAGTGCGCATAATGACATTACACATTTAGAAACTAACGCGCAATTGCCTCTCTAAACCCTCAATCACACGCACGGCTTCTACCGCGTAATTCAATCAAACGCCTAGTATCCTGTGCACAATACTAAACTATGATCGCATTTCAAACAGAATGAACACCCTCACACCTCTTTATCCCATCTCAATCAGAATCCCTCTTTCTCCTCCATCCCATTCCATAGCCTCACAGGCTATTCAAAGAAAACCATTGACTACACCTATGTCCCACTGCGATGCTAAAATTTCACCACACAGCCTAACACACCACGTGACCAAAGGAAGGCTTGACCCAATGTCCCATCGTGAAGAGTTAAGAATGAGCCTCCTGAAAATTCTATTATACCACCAAGACCAAAGTCAAATCTCAGAACAATCCTGACACTATCCAAATTGACTCCAATCCATTGTATAACCAAGATCTGCCAAAGAAAGAAACACCATCATTGTCCCATCACAACATCGAAGCAACTAAGGGATCATCAGACCATACCTTATACACACTCATACACATGTCCCATCACGATGTAATTATAACTTGATCCCATTACAAACCTATCTCATCGTGACTTTACTACCCAAGACGCTCAGACACATCTCATCATGATGCACAATCAGGAAGGGAAGGCTCAATCAATGTTCCATCGCAGAGAACCGAACTTTCAAAATCCCATTGCAAACCACACCTCCATCCCATTGCATAACTTTGCATAATCAACAGAGTGGAAGGACTCGATCATGTCTCATCATTATACCCGAGAGCCCACTTCCTACATCCCTTATCACACGACAATCATCAGACTCCACCACAACCGAAACACGCTTGCTGGTAGCAGAGGAGGATAGACCCTCCATCATCCCATCGAGCGATAACCAGCGAACCCCCTACCATTAGAAAAATTAGGAGAAGAGAGAAAGCTCTCTAACATCCCATCACACCCATACGACGTTCTAGCACAAACATCTCATCAGAGTCTCCCTTAGGTCCGATCACACCTATAATCGACGGGACTCACTGTAGCACACGACCATAAGGGGAGGACTGCCATGTCCCATCGTGAACCTCACTCTCCAAGATATCCTACCACATTGGTGACCCTTAGGTCCCGCTGCAGCAGAAGGAAAAAGAGGAAATCCTCTCGTATCCTATTGCAGCACCACTACAACAACCAACGAGTCCCATCACATACAAAAGCCCCAGCAAGCAATAAATCAGGTAAGTATCACTCCCTTCTTTTTACTCGATATTTCCTCTAAAATATATTGACTTAATATTAAGTCAAATGTTTTTAAAACCCGTCTCTCTCTCTATCTGTGAATCATTGTAGTCCTCCCATAAGTGACAATCATCAGTATTCATGAGAAGGTTAGACGGAGCATCCGACATGCGAAGTGTCGTCTTGACAACCACAAAAATGGTTGGGTCCACAAATCTCGTACCGATGGATCTGCTAAGTGATATCTCGGAAGCCACATTTTTCAAAGATTTACGACCGAATTGATCTTAAGTTAAATTTCCAAATTTTCAAAAAAATATATAAAAATAAAAAATATATATATAAAATAAAGTAAATGAACTCCTATCTGTCAAACTTTCACTTCTCACCACTCCAATCCGTTCTTTCCCCTGGGAAATCGAACACAATATATTCAACTCTGAGAAATCATAAATGCCCACTAGAAAGGGACGCCTGGCGCGCATTGGTGTGAGCAATGACGTGCCCGGTCTGACATGACTTGTAAAAGCCTTCACCATTACATGATATTTTATCATATTATCGGTCTCTAGACCTTGTCTCTGGACATTTATATGACACCCCCGGTACCTCGATTTTTGTCGGATATCACTCTGTTTGATTGCCCCTTGCACCTACAGATTAGGATACCGACTCTCCTATCATTTGATTGCCCCTTGCAGCAGGTCGCGATATGCGACGGGAAGCCCCTTGCACCCACTGATTAGGTTATGCCACTTTTCCTCCGTTGACTACTACTAGTAGCACGTCACAATATGCGACAGGATGTCACTCGCATCCACGACATGGAATATGCCTTTCGACAGCTATCACTGGGCCCCCGAATGCTCCGTTTTAGCTTGCGTTGATAGATAAGAAAGCCAAGCATCTCATGTCAGCATCCCCGGTTCACATTTGTGATTTCTCAAGAAAAATAAGAAGGCACCTCAGATGAGGGCTGTCTACTTCTTCGACGCATTCTTATTCCACAAGAATGCGCCAAAGAGGGACATCTGTAGACACCCCCATCTTGCCCTCTCGGAATATACAAACCTACTCAGTCATCCTTTGACCTTGCCTCCGATCTTTGAAAAAGGACTAGCCTTTTTTAAAAACTTTAAAAACCTATATGGGGACCATGCACTAAAATAATAGTACATAGTTGAGACCCAAGCTGAAACAATTGCTCTGTGGCTCAGACCCGACTCAAACCCTGGGAAGTCCCAAATTATCCGCCCAATACAGAGCGCATAACTCTATTGCACGCCCCACGTCTGGTGTGCAATTGGTCCCTCTTGGACCAGGATTTCACTTCCTGAGGACCACCTAGACCTTGATTATGTGTTGTCTTAGGCGCGCGTAATCTGATTGCAAGCACTACTACCGGTGCGCAATTAGTCTGTTTTGGACTGGCCTTGAACCCTTCAAGAAACCGCTTAAGACGCGCTTGTACGCCCTCTTTAGAGCGTGTAATCAAATTATGCGCCTCAGTACATGCGCATAATTGGTTCCTAAGCCAACTAGTTCTCTAATTCCCTAGATCGCCTGAAAATTCCCTATTATGCGCTCTTAATCCAGCGCATAATTGATTGAATGCCCTACTTAGAGCGCACAATTGATCTAATTAGACTGGGACTAGGCTACCCGGCTGAGCTAGTCAGCCGGTTGCTCACTGAGTCAGTCACCGACTCAAAGTGATTGTGCGCCTGATACTGGGCGTATAATTTAATTGAGCGCACCTAACTGGGCGCATAATTGAAATTCATCGACCAATTGTACACACCCCATAGGGCACATAATTGGCTAAATACCTATAATTAGGACCCACAACCTTGTCCCAAAACAACATCAATTCATTATCACACATTCTTCTCTTGAGTTCCTGCTTGCAAGCTTAAGGATTCGAGATCCCTCTTCATGGCTCTAGCCTCCTCAGGTATACTCTCCTTCTAGTTTTTAGTTCTTCTGGTTCTAGTTCTTAGTTCTAGCCTTCAGTTTTAGTTCTTAGTACTAGATCATTACCAGACCTTAAGCTCTTAAGCTTTCAGTTTTAAGATCTTAGATTTTAAGTCTCTTTAATCCTTAATTCTTATCTATTTTTCTTTCCCTTGGTCCTAGTTCTTAGGTCCTAGAATCAATTCCTTTTGTTTTTAGCTCTAGTTCTAGATTTAGGTTCTAGCCCTCTAGTTCTTCAATTCTAAATTTTAGATATTAGGTTTTAATCAAAATTTCTAGTTTTCTGATTTTAGTTCTTAGTTTTTGAAATCAGTCCTTAATTTCACTCTTAAATTCCGTCTTAGAAATTTTAATTTTAGTTATAATTCTCAAATAGATTTTCAATTCGTAAATCCATAACTCATAAATTCAAAATTCATTTTTCAATCTATATTATTTTCAAAGTAAACCCTAACCAACCAATTTTCCCAAGGGTGCTCACGGAGGGTACCCGGGAACGGGGCCGATCCTCCTTAGCATAGCGGGCCAAAACACTTTTCTTTAAATTTTTAGTAAAATTAGTATATTTACTTTAATTAGAATTTTAATAGAATTAGTATATTTTTAATTAATTAGAATTTCAGTAGAAGTAGTACATTCTTAGTTAGTTTCCATATTTACATTCCTAATAGGATTAGGAGACTTAATTAATTAGATCTTTAATAGGATTGAAGTACTTAAATTGATTAGACTCCTAGTAGGATTAGGAAACCTACTTGAATTCCCCAATTAATTAAACTTCTAATAGGATTAAAATTAATTAGATCCCTGTTAACTATAGCAAGGGCAGGAAAAGAGAAAAGTAGTTAGAAGAGAATTAGGAAAACTAGCTTAACTAAACTTACAGGTGACCCAGTGCTACTGACATCGGCCGACCGATGATCTAGTAAAGAGAACAACCCATATCTCCACCCCGGAAGGTGTAATCAGTGATGTGTTGCAGCGTCGATAAATATCTACAGCTGGCGATTGCAACGAACTAGGTATATCTTTGAGATTTACCATTTCTTTTTCAATATTTAATTACCTCTAAAAACACTGCCTTTTTCAGAGTCCACTTGGACCGAATTAGGCCACTCTTTTTGGGGACCAAAAGGAACCCAAAAAAAGCGCTTACCAACAAAACTGTTTTGTTTACTTCTGGTCACAAGTGATTTGGAGGCCCTATGGTGCAGGGGAGGATGTAGGGCAGTTGTTAATTCAGTTCAGTCAATCCTTCTTTGATGTGGGCATCTGGATCCATTGTGTTGAGAAGGTGGAGTGCATCCACCTCTCTCGAGCAACTCGTCAGTTGGGGCTCCCTCAGGGGGTCCCATCAGAGATTTGCCACCGAGTGGCGAGGAGGATGACTGGTCCCTTTGGACGCATTTTTTCATCGAGGATGGCAGCCCAAATTGAGGACTTTAGAGTCGAGGGGACCAGGGTCACCGGGGCGCGCAATGAGGTGGATGCCCGAGAGTTCCTACCATGGTTTCATGATATAGGTGGTGGTCAACTCTTTACCTGCCCTTTCCATGGGAGCGGTTCCTTTACAGTTGGTGGTCCGGAGTCTACCTTCGCTCTAAGGGAGAGACTAGCCACATTAGAGTAGGGACACTTGGCATCCGCAGGGCGTTGGATGCGCTTCACAGGGTGATGGAGCGGACAGGATGTGCTCCTCATCCAGACGACATGATGTTGCAGTCCTTGATGAACTCGGTCTTCAAGGCTAGGGGCTCAGAGGACGAGTTGAGGGTTCAGCTCGCAGAGATGCGGTGATCTCTGGTGAGTGTATTTGTTTGTGAGTTTTGTTTATTCCTATCTCTATTCATTTTCTAGTTTAATAGTCTTATTTGGTTCCTATTTTTTAGACTGAGAGGGAGAGAGAGGTCACCAAGCAAGCGGCACTACTTGAGTCTTATCGTAGTTAGCAATAGGCTGACTCGGCGGTGGCGGCTAGCCAACGCTCTAAGATTGATCAACTGGTAAGTGCTTGACTCATTTTTATTTTATTAATTATTAGTGTTTTGTTGACTTAGTCAGGTCTGATGTGTTTATTGATATTTGCAGAGAGTAAAACTTTCGACTGCTGGGGCTTCTGCTCTAGCATTCGACCCGTCTTCAGTCGCCTCTTCTAGTCGGGAGGGTCCGACGATGGCACTGGGTAAGTTTCTTCGCTCTTTTGAGTTATCCGGCCATGCATTGTTTAGTGGTTTATTGATGTTGCATCATGTCTTTTCAACACCGCCTTGCTGAGGATCTCCAGACTAGGGAGGCGACTACTGCTTCTCTGAGCCCAAAGAGTCAAGTATTTTATGTGTAGTTTATTTGGTTTTTTATTTCATTTGCTAATTATATTTTTTTTTATCTAACGAGTTTTGTGTTTATTTGGTTCATGTGTAGGTTATTCCTGACTCTGCTCCTGAGGCTCCTCCTCAGGGGTCGACTCCACTCCTTCCCAGGTATACTTGGTTAGCATGGTTATTTTTCGTTCTCAATTTTGTAGCACAATTATATCCTTGATGTTCTTTCTTTCCTTCTTGTAGTCGCCTGCGTCTGAGGCTCCTCCAGCTGATTAGTAATTTTTTTTCTCCCTTGCTGATTGTCAAGGGGGGAAGTGGGGCATTTAAAAAAAAAAAAAAATTTAGACTTTTCATTAAAAGGAAAAGAAAATAATGCAACAAGGAAAGCAAATAACTGAATGAAAATTCTAATATTAAAATAATGCCCCAGTGTAGAAGTGTAAGAGACTAAGCAGTGCAATATCTTTAGTGATATTCTTCGGGTGGTGACTTCGTCATTCCGCATCTTCTTTATGAACAAGCAGGGGCTTCTAACATGATTCTAAAAAAATGCCCCAGTGTTGAGGTGCAATGGAGCTTCTTTGAGTTTTGATAAGTTCCTTGGGCCTATAGGTGGCCATGTGTATTTGGTGAGCTAGTTTCGGAGAAAAGCATGTTTTGAGACTGTCATCGAACCAGGGTGATTGTCTGATTATATCATGCGTATATTGGGGGTTTACCTTTGATAGCGGTCATCCTATCACGTGGTCCTTATCATAGGGGGCGTGTGGTAGGTATAATAAGTGATTATATCAATCATCATTCATCGATTTTTGGTTTCATTTCTAGGAATATCCTGAGAGGCTTCCAACTCATTGTTCAAAAAAAAAAATTAAGGGTGAAAAAGAGAAATGGCTTAGTGATGTGGGGGAATAGTTTGTATCTGACGCTTTCTAAAAGGGATGAGTAACAGTCTTTTTCTCAGAGTGGGTATGGGGTACCATGATTGAGCTCTTTGTCATGTTTTGACAGCATCAAAGTCTCACATTTTATGGTTTGTAGGAGTTTATCCTCCTCCCGCCACCTTACGACGACAGCTAGTAGTATCGAGACATCAGGGATGCCCTCGCAGCTTGCTTATACATTTCTAGTAGAGTTACCAGGGATGCCCTCAATTTCTGAAGGAGAGGGGAAACAGAGGGAAAATGAATTCAAACTTGGCTTTGGCTCTCCGAATTTCTGGATGATTTTTCAATGTGGTTGCTCCCTACTTATACCCTTTTCTCAGATCTGTTTCAGCCAATTAGAACTCAAAAGAATAATACAGTTATGCTAGTGTGGCTGATCCCTCTTCTAGAAGTTTTTCTCTTATTGGTTCACAACTGACAAGTACACATGAGGTAGTTAGAGTTCTCACTCGTGCTTAGTTGAATACCAAAAATATCCCTCAGTGGTCGCTGTCGTGCCTTGGATTGTGTGCACAAAATTTGGAAGTTGTAGTTGCTAAAGAAGGGCCATGAGAAGTTTCCAAAATGAATGTCGAGGGGTTCAGGGAACTTCTTGACAAATTCTTTATCCACTTCCTCTGTATTTCGATAGGTTTGGAAAACCTCTCACCGAATTAAAGTTCACTAGTCGATAGGATGGGCATATCTCGACAGGATTGAAGTAGCTCTCGATACCTTTTGTTCAGTTCTTCATTCATCCTGTCGACAAGTTGTAATCAACCTGTCGACTTGGTGAACTATTCGACAGGTTGGGGATCATCTCGACAGGTTCTGGAAGATCCTATCGAAAGCTTCTCTCGATCTGCTCGATAGGTTCGGTTGAACCTCGCGACTTCCCCTGCACCTTCAGGTCAGGTGTCGGCAGGATTCTTTTACTGCAAGCACAGCCTATCGACAGGCAACTGGAACCTTGCAATAGCTTAATGGATCCTCTCGGCATATCAACATTTAAGCTTCAGAACTTCTCAACAGCTTCTGCCTTGAGTTTCCTCAGCTGGCACCTATCTTTGGTGTGCTGTCTTCCATCTATTAGACTGCTTAACACACCCCCAAACCTAAGCTTTTCTAGTCCTTGAGCAAAGGAGAAAGTAAAAATAATTATTAAAAATAAAAAATGCCACTTTTGTAGGGAATACAGATGCATTTAGCACATGCATCAAGCCTTTTAAACCCCTAGGTGATCCCTGTGGAGGAGTGAAGTCTCCTGAGGGTTTTTAGTGAAGTTACCCACAAACTTCTCCAATGGTTCAGTTAATGTTAATGTAGCATGTTGAAAACATAAATCAAGCAAAATAAAATTCATTCCACACCTTGTTCCTTTAAGTTAAGAAGGTTCTCATAATATACATAGCATTTTTAAAACTGAAATTTTTCTGCAATTCCTTCACAATCAATCAGCTCATGTCAAGGCATTTTATCCGGAATTTAATACATAGATAACTATTAATTAAATTTTTTTTTTTATGACGCAACCCCCAACAAACTTAATTTCAGATCCAAAACTCACTAGGGTTGTCACTCATAATGAAAATAGAAGGGTGCATCAATTCACACAGCCCAAGAGCAGTTACAACCCTCAAATATGATTGTAAGCATGAACATAGGCATTACTCTGATTTATGAAATTTTCTAACTCTTTTCACCATAGATCAGACAAATCCTTGTCTCCACATGACAGCTCAACCCATTTCAGATCAGCAAGGACTTTTTATTAGGTTGTAATGCGGCTTATGGGTGAAGTTTCAAGGAATAAAAGGATGGAATAGGATTCTAAATTGAGAAATCAGTAAGGTAAGGAGGTGATGCATACACCTTCTTCATTTTAGCAGACTTCCATTTACTTCTTGAATTTTTCAGATTTGAAGTGATCAGTTTCTAATCCTCTTTTCAATCTTTCCATGAAATGACTTCTCTTTCTTACTCTCTTGTTTTGCTTTTCTCCTTTATTTATTTATTTATTTTTTCCTTTTTTTTTATTTTTTATTTTTTATGGGCAGAATTGCCACAATACCACCAAATGTGCCTTTTCTTCTTTTTCAGCCAATCATTGAACCTTGCTCCTCTACCCTCACTTCTCCTTCCTTTTTCTGATTTCTCAGATTGAGGATGAACTGAAATAGGTCAAGGGGTTTTTTTGGGTTTAAATTTTCTGGTTTTTATCAAAGAAAAACTGGGATTTTCAAGGTTCAAATGGTGTTTATCAAGGGCAGTTCAAAACGGTAAGGATATTTTAAGCTCAAACTGTCCAAGGAATGGCCTTACTTCATGTCCTCAATGCCAAGAATGGTGTCAAGCTATTTTCACTTGGATTTGCCTAACTTCTAGTGATCAAAGCTAGATCCAATCAGTCCTTAGAGCAGAAAAATTTTCCAAGACACTCTTCAAGAAAAATTTTCTCGGGCCCAAATCTCACTGGTTATGGTCTTCCATCAAATTTTTTGGGGAGTATCCTCACAGATCTTCTCTCCTTTTAAGTTCACTAAGTGCTAATTTTTGAATAAAAATTCCTGACATTTGCTTCATTATAGTATTAGAACTATAGCATATTCCAATATTAAAAAGTGTTTATTTTCCTTTTAAAAAAAAAAAAAATTCAGGTGGAAATTTACTTTATTTTCTCAATTTCTATTGAACCCTGCTGCACTACTATTAACTATCCATTGACATACCTTGCCACACCCCCAAACCTATGAGGAGCAGTGTCCTCACTGTTTCAAACATAAATGTGGGTGTGCAGCAGGGTAAAAACAGAGATACACAAAAGAAAGAAAAAAAACACAGTACATACATAACAAGTAATCTAAAGAGAATGAAGAGAAATTGCATTTAAACCCAAAGAATATGTACAAGATCGAAGTATGCATTGGAAAACACCCTAAAACAGTCTACAATTATTTACAAGCATCATCAGGCCATTCATAAAGATCTACTAGATTCCTTAACTCTTCGTTGGATAGAGGTTTCTTTTTCTTGGGTTTGGACATCTGGGCTGGCTAGTTTGGTGCCTCCTTAGACTGGGCAGCAGGTTCTTTTTCTTTCTTTAGAGCAGCACCAGATGAAATAGATCTTTTAGCAGTGACTTTGCATTTCGTGGAAGGCCTCCTAGGCTCTAGTGGGGAAGGTTTAGTGTGTGGAGGAGCTTGGACTGGAGGAGGAACAACCACTGGTGGGACTGGTGGAGTAGGAGTAGGTTGAGTGGAAGAGGGTATAGAGGGTTGGGTGGCGGGAGGACTGATAGAAGGCGCTGAAGCTAGAGGGGCTGGCTGATATGGCCGGGAGGTCAGCGCAGTAATCTTTCTTTCCAGAATCTCAATTTTCTTCTCTGCATAAAGCAAATTGGGCCCTCTTAGATTTCTTTGACTTCTTAGATTTCTCAATTTTCAAATAGCTAGGAAGTTGTTGTAACAACCAGTGAGATAGAGAGAGAAAAAGCAAAAATAGAAAAAATCGCTAGAGCAACGTAAAGCGCAAAGGGAAGGTGTTGAAAGATAAAAAATGAAGTTGTCGTGAGGTTTAAATCTATGGAAAATGAGTGTCGATAAGATTGGGGCATAGTGTCGACAGGTTGCAACAACCTGTCAACAAGTAAATGATAGCCAATCGTCGCGAGAAGTTCAATTAATCCTATCAACTAGTCCCAAGGTGACAGAAAAAATTCATTTCGAGAGGTTCAAAGAACCTCTTGACGGGCATTTTGAGCCTGTCAAAATGTATTGCAGTCCTCTCGACAGGTTATAATTTAATTCAAACTGGCTTGAAACCTTCCCCACATTCATTTTACACACAAATTTGTCAAAACCCAAGTCAATTCAAATAGTTCTTGCTTCTAGCTAGCCTATGAAGGATCCATGATGTGCACATGTGAAACAACATTGACAATGGCAAAAAAAAAATTTTTAAAAATAAAAAATAGCAGTAACAATAACTCACCATAGTAACTAATAGTGTACATTGTTGAGACTCAACCATGCCAAGGAGATTCATGATAGTGGTTGATGAGCATTGGTTTCCCTGCATTTTCAAAGATATCATCAGCATGACCACAAGGACTAGTATATTGTAGCAGCTTGGGCAAAGTCACAAGCTCATCCACTATCCCAATTGAGAAACAATCCACACCATTCAAGTAGGGCTGATTGGTTGAATTGTAAACATTCATTTTAACTTTCATGCTGTCAAATGACACCTCCATTACTCCTGATCTACACTGAATGCACACATTGGCAGTGGCCAAGAAAGGTCTGCCCAAAATCCCAGGAATAGGGGTGGTGCACATGCTTGGTTCCATGTCAAGCACCAAGAAATCTACTGGATATAAGAATTTATCAACTCCAACTAACACATCCTCTATGATTCGCACTAGTTTCCTCTCAGTTCTGTCAGCTAGTTGCAAGACCACATGTGTGGGCTTCAACTCTCCTATGCCCAACTTCTCATAAACTGCGTATGGAAGCAAATTGACACTAGCTCCCAGATCTAAAAGGGCTTTTTCAATGGTGTGATACCCTATTATGCAAGGGATGGTGGGAACTCCAGGGTCTTGAAGCTTGGTTGGAGTTGCAATAGTCAGCACTTCATTTACTTTCTCAGCACAAAAGACCTTCTTGGATAAGTGTATCCTAGACTGTCTTTTGTGGGTGCACAATTCTTTCAAGAACTTAGCATAGGCTAGAATTTGCTTAATGGCATTAAGTAAAGGCAAGTTGATCTTCACTTGTTTGAAAGTTTTCATCATTTCCTCTACCTTAGCATTCCCCTTGTCAAAAGGAGAAGCTGCTTTCAAAGCATTGGCAAATGGCAAATGGAAAATGGAGAACTGGCCTCCCATTTGTAGCCTTAGCCAACTCATCAATTTTTTCTTTATTTTTATTTTCAATTTTTTCATTTTTTTCAATTTTCTATTGGGGAGAATTAACATTAACACCCCCCTTATTCAAACTATGCTGCTCCTGCTGCATATCTATTTGGGTTTCCTTTTTCTCTGTTTCAACAACTTCCACAGGCTCAATACTAACTTGATTGTCAACCATTCTCCCACTTCTCAAGGTAGTGACAGATTTGGCTTCTTCATGAGAAGAAGAAACTTCACCTACCACATATTATCTCTTTGGATTATCCATGTGCTGACTAGGCAGCCTCCCCTCTTCTCTCTTTCTCAATGCATTAGATAGTTGACCAAGATGGTCTTCTATCTTTTTAATGCTTTGGCTGTGAGAGTGAACTGTTTGGGTCAAAGGGCCTATGTTCTGCAATGAGGCCAGAACATGCCCTTCAAAAGATGGTGCTCTAGAAGCTGGAGTTGGGGCATTTTGTTGGACAGGCTGAACCATTGGCTAAGCCATAGGTTGTTGGTATTGGGTCCTTGGAACAAAATTCTGTTGATAGGCCTGGGGAGTAGGTTTAAAAGGCATTTGCTGTGGTTGTTGATAGAACTGATGTTGGAACTGCTGTTGTTGGTTTTGATTTTGAATTTTTTCTTGCTTCCACCTCAAGTTAGGGTGCTTTCTCCAAGAATAACCAGCAGTTGATTACTGACTAAAGGACTGGGCAGCATTTACATGTTCCATCACTAGTTCTAGAAATTGCTCAGCAGACGGGCAATCCTGAATGGGATGAGCAAGAGATTGACAGATGGGACATGCCTCTCCCACATTAGCAACCATTGGAGACTGCATTTCTTCCATCATTTTCTCCAACTTTTGCGTTAAGCTGGCTACCTTTCTTTCTAAATAATTATACCCACCAATCTCATACATTTTACCTCTTATTGTATTTTCCTTCAACATTCCTCCTGGGGTGTCCATATCACTAGGAAGAGACTCCTGCTGTACTGAGTTTTCACTAATGACATCAAACAATTCCCATGTTTCCTAAGCTGTTTTATGAAGGTATGTACTCCACAAGAAACAGCCACCATATTTCTACTCTTGGAGTCAATTCCTTGATCGAAACTTTGGATAAGTTACCATTCAAGAATTTTATGGTGGGGGCACTGCCTCAACATCTCCTTGAATCTCTCCCATGCCTCATGGAACCCGTCAATTGAGAGTTGAGAAAATGAGAGTATACTCTTCCTCAACTGACTGGTTCTAGACATGGGGAAGAATTTAGCTAGGAATTGGCTTTGCATGTCATCCCAAGAGTTGATACTATTAGGGAGAAGCAAGGATAACCAGGCCCTGACTTTGTCCTTTAATGAAAAAGGAAATAGCCTAAGCTAGGTGGCTTCTGGCCCTAGACCTATAATGTTAAAGGTGGTACACAAGGCAAGGAATTCATCAACATGCTTGTATGGGTCCTCTTTACTGAAACCATGGAAAGAAGGTAACATCTGAATGGTTGAAGACTTAATTTCATAATTAGATTCCACAGTAGGAAGTTGTATACAAAAAGGAGAATTATATGCACCAGGTGCATAGTAATCCTTCAACAACAACCTTTGTTGCTCACCCATTTCAACAGATTCAGTTGCAGCAGATGTAGGTGGGGTTTGTGTGGGTCTAAGAATCCTTTTAACCTTTGGATTAAATGGCACAATCTGGGGGTTGAGAGTTCTTCCAAACATACACCACTCAAAACCTCAATGCACAAAGTACACAAAGTACAGCTCACAACAAACACAACAAATAGGAATAAGCAAATATAGCTAATAAAGCTACAAATCACATATCTGGAAAAACAAAAGGAGTAGAGGGATACAGACTTTAGCACAACCTCTAGCACAATGCTCATCGAAGCACCACAGATCCAGATCTGAAAAATAAATTGCGTTATAAAATACTATAGGAGCAATTAGTCAAGAACTTAATAGGCAATCAAAACTATAAATTTAAAAATTAGAAAGAACTTAGATCTACCAAGTTTAGATCATAGTTCTCTGGCAGCGGCGCCAAAAACTTGTCATGGAAATCGAGTGTGTTGATTTATTATGTAATGGTAAAAGCAAAATAAAATCAAATTTAAATAAAGGGTGGATTCAACACAACTGTAATCTCCTAGACCTGCCAGATATAGGGCTGTTGTAGCAAGTTTTGAAAGGTAAGTAAGGGTATGTCCATAGGGAAATGTGAATAAACTATGGTGAATCTCCAGATCTACAATAGATCCTGCACTGTATCCTAATTTAAGCTATACTAAAACAAGAAAGAGGAGAGGTTTTGGGGTTTTTTGTCACTACAAACTACAGAAATTAAATGCAGTTGATCCAGATTTGAAGAAAACACAGAAGTGAAGGAAAATGGATTAAAGATCAAAGGATGGAGAGCAACAACTAGGGATTTTGTCATTCACTGAAAATTAAATGAATCAAAGGCAATGCTTAGATCAGATCTGCAACAATCCTTCATCTAACTACAAGCTCCCCAAGTTCAACCCCGGGAGATGCATGGTATAAGGATCTAATCTTAACCAGAGAATCAAAGCAATCCTACGGCTATGACTTGTCCACTTGAATGGTCACAGATCATCCTAGAGATTGCCTTAAGCCAATGGTCCTTATTAGAATAGGTTAACCATTGTAGATGCTGTGAATGCTAGGCTACAAGCTCCTCATTTTTGGCTGGCCCATAGGAGTATCCAAACTAGGAAAATCAAATACGAATAAATAAAATATAGCTCCGAATTAATTCTAAACCCCACAATTCCATTGCACTATCACTACTTACAGTATTATACTCAGATCTACAATCTGTGCAGCATCCAATCCCTTATAAAGCCTTTGAAACTCTTAATTATAGCTCATAACCTCACCCTAGCGACTGGAGAAGTTTAGCCAACCATAATTGGCTAAAAGAGAGGAAGGAGAGGGGAAAGAGAGGAAAAATGAATTCAAACTTGGCTCTGGTTCTCCCAATTTTTGGATGATTTTTCAATGTGGTTGCTCCTCTACTTATACCTTTTTCTCAAATTTGCTTCAGCCAATCAAAACTCAAAAGAATAATGCAGTTATGCTGATGTGGCTGATCCCTCTTCTAGAATCTTTTCTCCTATTGGTTCACAATTGGCAAGTACACGTGAGGTAGTTAGAGTTCCCTCTCGTGCTCAGTTGCATACCAAAAATACCCCTCAAGGGTCGCTATCATGCCTTGGATCGTGTGCGTAAAATTTGGAAGTTTTAGCTGCTAAAGAAGGTCATGAGAAGTTTTCAAAATGAATGTCGAGAGGTTCAGGGAACTTCTCGATAGATTCTTTGTCTGCTTGCTCTGTATTTCGATAGGTTTGGAAAACCTCCCGCTGAGTTGAAGTGCACTAGTCGATAGGATTGGCATATCTCGACGGGATTGAAGTAGCTCTCAATACCTTCTGTTCAGTTCTTCATTCATCCTGTCAATAGGTTGTAATCAACCTGTCGACTTTGCGAAGTGCTCGACAGGTTGGGGATCATCTCGACAGGTTCTGGATGATCCTGTCAAAAGCTTCTCTCGATCTGCTCGATAGGTTCAGTTGAACCTCGAGACTTCCCCTGCACCTTCAGGTCAGGTGTCGACATAATTCTTTTACTGCAATCACAACCTATTGATAGGCAACTAGAACCTTGCGATAGCTTAATGGATCCTCTCGGTAGATCGGCATTTGAGCTTCAGAACTTCTCGACAGCTTCTACCTTGAGTTTCCTCAGCTGGCACCTATCTTTGCTGTGTTGTCTTCCTTCTGTAAGCACTCTGCAACCTCTTGGTGGGTTCAATCTGCCTTCTTTATAACTGTGCTTAGTCTCAAGCATGCCTTGTTGAGCCCATGACCTTCTCATGAATTTATAAAGCTATGATTGCTTGATTGATGAGCGTTTGGGCTATTGTGAACACATGATGAGGAGCAAATTGCTTCTTTGGCCTTTTTAGGTAGATATCTGCACTAAGGTTGTATTTTATTATTTATATACAAAACATACTTAAAACACTTTATTAGTCAGCTCAAGGGTCCAACAAAGGTCAGGTTAGGAGGTGAAAAATGGTATTTTTCACTGCTTAACACTTTTCCAATCAGCTTACAACAAGAAAAATTGTAAGTGTATGTCAGTACTAAGCTTACCATTATTTCAAAAATTAGGCTTAAACAATGCCCAATACATTCAATGTCAGACCCAATGCTTACCAAGGCAATCTCTCATAAATAAATTTGAAAGTTTTCATTTTCACACAAGCTCAAGAGCAGTTACAGTCCCAAAATGGGTCTACAAGCATGACCATAGGCAAGGCTTATAAATTTTGATATCATTAACTATTTCTCACCATGGATTAAACAACTCCAAATCTCCACATAACAACTCATTCTAATTAGGATCACAAGGTCTTATGACTGGGTTGTAATGTGGCTTATGGGTGAATGTTACAAAGAATGGAAGGGTGAAAAGGTTGCAAAATTGATAAATCAGCAGGTGAAAGAGGTGATTCATGACTTCACCTTCTTGAATTTAGCATATTCCATTTTCTTTGATATTTTTCAGAATTGAAGTGGCCAGCTTCTCCTTTTATTTTTACTTTTTCCAATGAAATTTCCTCTTGACTCCTCTCTCTTCCTTTTCATTATTATTATTATTATTTTCTTTTGGATATATTTTTCTTTTCTTTTTATTTTTATTTTTCTGAAATATCACCCTCCTCCCAGCTGCTACACTGCTGTCCTCCTTTTGTGTTTCTTCTCCATTCACCAAATGTTGACCCTATCTTGTCCATCTCCAACTTCTTCTCTTTTACCTTCTGAATTCTCAGAGTGGGGGGGTAGGGTTGAATCAGGTCTACAAGTTTAGGTGCAAATACTCTAGTATATGTTGAAGAAAACTAAAAATTAAGGTTTAAAAGGTGTATGCATAAGGCAATTTACTAGGTTAGGTATCTTTAAGCTCAAATTGTCAAAGAGAAGGCCTTGATCCTTTCCTAAATGTCATGGATACTGTCAGCTATTTCAACTTGGAGATGCCTAATTTCTAGTGAGAACATGAACTCAGCCAGTCCTTAGAGTAAGAAGAATTGCCAAAGACACTTCCCAAAAAGTAAAAAATTTGTAGGCCCAAATCTCACTAGGTATGGTCTTCCATAGAACTCATGGGCATGTCCTTACCTTTTTCTCTCTTTAATGGTTCACTAAGTGCTGACACAAATGGGTTTTCTTGGTGTTTACCTCATGGAAATGTTAAATTTTAAAAGATTTTTATGCCAAAAGGTCTGCAAAATTTTAAATTTCCTCATTTTTATAGTTTCTTAGGTGAACTTAGCTCTGTTTCTATCTTACTCACTTGATTTTGCTGCACTTAGGTTAACTACATCATTGGCATACCTTGCTACACCCCCAAACCTATGAGGAACAATGTCCTCACTGTTTCAGAGATAAAAAACATGTGCAACAGTGTATATTTATAAAAATAACACACGAAATAAGGCAAGTGAAATTAATAAACAACAGAAATAATCAAAACCAAATAAAACTCAAACAAAAGATAGCAAAAAGAACTTTCATTCATAAAATAGTAATATGTACAATGCAAGTAAAAATAAATACAAAAGATTATATAAAACAAATAAATCCTAACTAACTACAACTGCAAATCTGCATCATCTGAATCTACATCTACAAGTTCCTGTACACCTTTTCCTTTTTCTTTCTTGAGAGCAGCAACAGTGGATTTTGATCTCTTAGCAGTTGTCTTCATGTGCTTGGTGCTGCTTCTTTTCTTGGGAGGGGGTGCAGACTTTTAAGATAGTTCTTTTATCTTGACTTCAAGGATTGATTTTCTCTTGGAAATAGGGGCATCAGAGGTAGCAGACTTAGCCCTCTTCATAGGGGCAGCCCTCCTTTTTTATCTTTTCCACTTGGGGCTCAACATGTGGTGCAGGAATATTAGAGGTTTCCACAGTGGAGGCCTTTGCAATCCTCACAGACTTCCTTGTGGCCACGGGACTGCCAGTTGGTTGAGGGTTCAGCATGGCTGCTAGAGTATCAATAAACTTGGAACTCGTGGCCATTGTTATATAGATTCCTAAAAATAGGTCTCGAAACACACAAAACTGAGTAGTTCACACTCCAATGAAAGTTTTGTACATAAAATCCTCCCTACTCAACACTTAAATAGCAGACAAATCAAACAAAATGAGAGACTGAGAACACTTACAACGAAATAGCTAGGATTTTAGTCTAAATGCTGCATAGTGGATCAAATTTTGCCACACCAAGTGCAAAATGGTCGGAAGTTGGTGTGGAGGACAATGGTAGGAGCAGAGTGACTGTGCTGTACTAGAATGGCCACAAAAGGGGAAAAATGGGAGAGGAGAGCTTGGGGTGTGCACTGTGAGTTAGGGAAAAAAAGAAAGAAGAATGAAAAATGAAGATATCGCGGGATATACATGGGTGAAACCCGTGCCTCACGCGGTTCTCTAGGTAATTGCAGAGCAGATTTGCATCTCAATCGCGCAAGAGGATTATTGGCATTCCTCGCACAGCTAAAAGTTACTCTCACAGGAAGCATATTTTCAGAGAACCAAGGTCCTCGCGAGGTAGTTGACAGTACAAGCTTCAGAATTTTTGCTCGCAAGGCTCTCGTGAGGAATAAAATGCATGATATCCACTTATCGTGCAGCTCAGTGTCACGGAGAAGAGAAGGCCTCACAAGGCACAATATCAGGCTCTCTTTAGGTAATTCACTCGCACGGCTCTTGCGAAGATTCAAATTTCGTATTAGAGCCCCGTGAGCACACTATATTTGTTTGAATTATGGCTCGCGAGGTTTAAATTGCCACACGAGAAAGCCTAAAATTGCTCGCGAGGGTGAAATCCATGCCACTGAGCTTCACGATAGAGCTAAATCCATCATATCTCAGTGCCTGGACACTGACATGTGCATCTAAACTGTCATGCACACTACCATTGTGCATCAGCACCAAATTTTTTCACATTTCATCTATTTCACCTCTAATAACTTCATTCCCATTGCAAACATATGCACAAAGTACACATCCTAGGAATCAAATGACTTTAAATCACAACAAGTACATGCACAAACCACATTCAAAAGCAGACTCATCAGACTAGATTCGGAATTTCTAAACACTCTCAACAGACTCAAAACTAAAATAGCACACTAAAATCAAATGAAACACGAAGTATATGATAGAAATCAAAACAACTCACACATTAAAAATAAGCAAAAACATTGCATGAAAGATTTATAAAAGCAAACAAAAAAATTCAAACAACTTTGGCACACAATTTACAGAGCAGTGGATCACTTAGCAGTGGGAGGTTCATGAAGGTGGATGGTCTGTGGAGGCTCCACAAAGTTTTCAACAAAAATCTTTAGCCTTTAACCATTCACTTTCATGCTCTTCCCAAAAATGGGATCCATGATCTCCACAGCACCAGATGGGGAGGCATGCATGACAGTGTAAGGTCCATCCCACCTAGATTTTAGCTTCCCTGGAAAAAAATTTAACTTGGAGTTAAATAACCAAACCTTGGCACCGGCCATGAATTCCTTACTCATTAGTCCCTTGTCAAAGAAAGCTTTAGATTTTTCCTTGTAAATCCTTGAGTTGGCATATGCATCCAATCTCAACTCCTCAAGCTCTGACAGCTGCAGCTTCCTGTGCATACCAGCAGGTGTTAGATCCAAATTCAATATTTTAATAGCCCAATAGGCTTTATGTTCCAACTCCACTAGCAGGTGACAAGCTTTTCCATAAACTAGTCTAAAAGGGGACATGCCAATTGGGGTCTTATAGGCAGTCCTATAAACCCACAGTGCATCATTCAGCTTCATGGCCTAGTCTTTCCTATCTGTCCTAACTGTCTTCTCGAGGATGTGCTTAATCTCCCTATTTGAGATTTCAACTTGCCCACTAATCTGGTAGGGAGTTGCAATCCTATGAGTAACAAAATATTTTTTGAGCAAGCTCTCAAAATTTCTGTTCCAGAAGTGGCTGCCCCCATCACTGATGATGGCTCTAGGGGGGTGCCAAATCTTGAGAAGATATTTTCTTTGATGAATTTTAGGACAACCTTGTGGTCATTAGTCCTTGTAGCAATGGCTTCAACCCACTTGGACACATAGTCCACTGCCACAAGGATAAAACTATAATCATTTGAGGGAGGAAAGGGGCCCATAAAATCAATTCCCCATATATCAAACAATTCCACAACAAGAATGGGCTGCGTTGGCATTAAATTTTTACTTGACAGGCCACCTATTTTCTGACATCTGGCACAGGCCTTGCAGTGGGCATATGCATCCTTAAACAAGGAAGGCCAATAGAGGCCACATTGCAATACCTTAGCTGCAATTTTTCTCCCATTGAAGTGACCCTACAGGAATTTTCATGGCACATGCTCAGAATACTGGAGATGTCACTATTGGGGACACATTTTCTTATGATTTGGTCTGCACAGTACTTGTATAGGGAAGGGCCTCCCAGAAAAAGAACTTGACTTGTGAAAAGAACAAGTCTTTATCCATTTTATTCCAATGGGAAGGGACCCTGCCAACAGCCAAGTAATTTACAATATTGGCAAACCATGGCTCATCAGGGAATAATTCATTAACTGGTGCAATTGCACATTCATCAAACAAAATTCTAGAAAGGTGGTTAGCCACCACATTCTCCACTCCTTTCTTATCCTTGATCTCAAGATCAAACTCCTGTAGCAGGAGGATCCATCTGATCAGCCTAGGTTTAGCATCCTTTTTCGCTAATAGGTATTTAAGGGCTGAGTGATCAGTAAAGGCAATAATTTTAGACCCAAGTGAGTAGGGTCTAAACTTGACCACAACAAATACAACAGCTAGCAGCTCCTTCTAAGTTGTAGTATAGTTGAGCTGAGCTTCTACTAATATTTTGCTAGCATAAAAAATCACTGTAGGCAGCTTGTTCTTCCTCTGTCCTAAGATAGCACCTATTGCCAAGTCTGATGCATCACACATCAGTTCAAAGGGGAGTGAGTAATCTTGGGCCAGGATTACAGGAGCAATGGTGAGACACTTTTTTAAGACCTTAAAGACCTCAAGGCACTCAACAAAAAATTCAAATTGCACATCCTGGCACAACAAGTGACACAGTGGCTTTGCAATTTTGCTGAAGTCCTTAATGAACCTCCTGTAGAATCAAGGATGTCCTAAAAAGGATCTAATTTATTTGACAGTCCTTGGTGGGAGCAGGTGTCAAATCAAGTCAACATTGGACTTATCAACCTCTATACCTCTGTGGGAGATCACATGCCCTAACACAATTCCCTATGTTTCCATGAAGTGGCACTTTTCCTAGCTTAAAACTAAATTGGTCTCTTCATACCTTTGCAAAACCAGGTCAAGGTGACTTAAGCACTGACTAAAACTATCCCCATCTATAGAGATATTATCCATAAAGATTTCCAAGAACTTATCAATCATATCAGAGAAGATTGCATACATACACCTCTGAAATGTGGCTGGGGCATTGCATAGACCAAAAGGCATTCTCCTATAGGCAAAAGTGCCAAAGGGACATGTAAAGGTGGTCTTCTCTTGATCTTGAGGATACACAGGGATTTGGTTATACCCTGAGTATCCATCAAGAAATCAATGAAATACTTTTCCAGCCAATTTATCTAGAATTTGGTCAGTGAAAGGGAGAGGGAAGTGGCCTTTCTGGTCATGGAGTTGAGTTTTCTTTAATCTATGCAAACTCTCCAGCCAGTGGTCTCCCTGGCTAGCATCAACTCCCCAAAATCAGAAATAATGATTGTTATGCCTGACTTTCTGGGTACCACTTGAATAGGTTACACCCACTCTGAATCTAAAATGGGGTAAATCACCCCTGCATCCAACAGTTTTACTATTTCTTTCAAGACCACTTCTTGCATGTGAGGATTAAGCTTCCTCTGCATCTCCCTAGAGGGTTTTAAACCCTCTTCTAGCTATATTTTGTGCATAAAAACTAAGACATCAATCCCCCCAAGAATAGCAATTGTCCAACCGATTGCTTTTTTGTGCTTCTTGAGAACTCTCAATAATTCCTCCTCATGCTCACTAGTGAGAGAGGAAGAGATAATCACTAGAAGCTCTTTGTTTTGCCCCAAGAAGGCATACTTTAATGTGTCTGGGAGTTGCTTAAGCTCCAGATCAGGGGAACTTTCAATGGAAGGCAACAAAGGTGCCTTGTTGGTTTGTGGAAGGGGCAATAATGTAGGTTTCCAGTTAGAATGCTACACTAGGCCCACAGAAGACTCTAATGTGGTGTTGTCTTTTATCATGAAACCTTGGGCCTCCTCCTCAACCTTACTCCAAACATTTTCTAGGTTCTTAAAACAATTATCCCAATCCAACAGATTGGATAATTCTTCTTCTACATGGTCATCTAGTATATCTATTCTACAACAGTCTTCAACGTCCATCTGAGGCTGCTTGAAATTATTGTACACATTTAACTGGGCCTTCATATTCCCAAAGGTCACCTCCATCTATCCCGACCTGCATTGAATGCAAGCATTGGCAGTGGCCAAGAACGGCTTGCCCAGGAAGACAGGAATTGGGGTTCTACTTTTACAAGGGTCAATGTCTAAACTAGGAAATCAGCAAGTTAGTAGAACTAGTCTACCCCCACCTAAAAATCCTCCACCATACCTATAGGTCTTCTCTTAGACCTGTCAGCCAGTTAGAGCACAATTGGAGTTGGTTTTAGCACCCCCAAACTTAGCTCCTCATATACAGAATATGGGAGCAGGTTCATACTGGGAGTGTAAGAGGGCTCTGTGTGGTTTCCAATGATGGAGGGGATGGTAGGTACACCTGGGTCTTATAACTTTTCAGGTGTGGCTATGGACAACACTGATTCCACATGTTCCACAGCTAAAACCTTTTTCGACAGCTGCACCCTTGCTTTCTTTTTTTATGTATAAAGGTCCTTTACGAGTTTGGCATAGGCAGGGACCTGTTTAATGGCATCAAGCAAGGGTAAATTTATCGTGACCTACTTGAAGGTCTCCATCATTTCCTCCATCTTAGCATTTCCTTTATCAAAAGGAGATGGGCATGCAAGAGCATGAGGAAATGACAGTTGTGGGATTGTTGGTGCCACAGTTGCATGCCTAGCAACATCATGATCAAATTTTTATTTTTTTTTCTTTTCTTTATTTATTGTTTGTTGTTGGGGCTCAACATCAGCCCCTTTATTTTGTCCTTGCGGCTCCACAGTAGGGGATGAATTTAATGATTCTTCTACACTCATTTTTTTTTCTTTTTCATTCTCTATGGTCTCCTCAGCTGCCTTGCCCTCTAAATTGTCAACCACCCTGCCACTCCTCAGGGTAGTGATTGCATTAGCCTCCTCATGAGTAGAGGAACCTTCTCCAATCATGTATTGTCCTTTAGGGTTGGCCAAGGGTTGACTAGGTAACCTTCCCTCCTCTCTCTTGTTCAAAGCATTACAGATTTGACCCAACTGGTCCTCTATTTTTTTAATGCTTTATCCATGAGAGTTTATAGTTTGTACTAAGTTTCCCAGATTTTATATTGATGCCAGCACTTTCTCTTCAAAAGAAGAGGATCTAGGTTGTGATGGGAGCATAACCAACTGATTTTTCTGTGGGTAGGAAGCTGAAAATTCTGCCTAGGTGCATTTCCCTAGTTGAATTGGTGCTGAGGTTTGTATGGAACTACCAACTGCTGCTTCTTGGACAGCTGAAATGAATCTTGTCTCCACCTCAAACTAGGGTAGTTTCTCCAGGTGTACCCAGTAGGTTGCAGCCCATATGCTTAGGCAGCATTGGCATATTCCATAACCAATTCAAGGAACTGGTTGGCTGATGGACATTCCTGAAGTAAATGTGTAGGAGATTGGCATATCATACATGACTCTTCCACTTGTGCAGCCAATCTAAGCTACATCACATTCATCAACTTGTCAAACTTTAAACTCAGATTGTCCACCTTCCTCTCTAATTCACTCTACACCCTGACCTCATACATTCCACCTCTAGAGGTGGTTTTTTTCATCATTTTAGCTAGGGTCTGACTGTCATTGTGAGGCAGTGACTCCTGCTGCATGGAAATCTCACCTATAATGTCAAACAACTCTCATGCCTCATCAGCTATCTTGGAGAGGTAACTACCCCCACATGAGGCATCCACCATGACCCTACTTTTAGGATTAATTTCTTGGTAGAAGATTTGCACAAGTTGCCACTATAGAATTTGGTGGTGGGGATATTGTTTTAACATTTCTTGAAACCTCTCTCATGCTTCATAAAAATCTTCAATTGAGGATTGAGTAAATGAAAGTAGTAAATGAAAGTATGTTTGTCCTCATCTGACTAGTTTTATTCATGGGGAAGAATTTTGCCAGAAATTGGCTTTGGAGGTCACTCCATGTCTGTATGCTGTTGGCTGGGAGCTTAGAGAGCTAAGTGCTTGCTTTATCCTTTAGGGACAAAGGAATAAGCCTATGTTTGGTGGCTTTAGGTCCCAAGCCAACAATGTTAAATGTGGTACAAAGTGCCAAGAACTGATCAATGTGCTTGTAAGGATCTTCCTTATTGAGACCATGAAAAGATGGCAGCATGTTGATGGTGGATGACTTAATTTCATAATTTCCCTCAATTGGAGAAATTGAATGCAGAAGGGAGATGTATAATCCCCAAGTGCATTATATTCCTTCAGTGTCTTTGTCCTTTCAGTCATCACAACTGGCTCAGTTTCAACAACAGGGGCTGGTGTGGTGTTTCTCAGTCTAAGGACCCTTTCTACCTCAAGATTTAGAGGTTCTAATTTAGGGTTAAGGGACCTTCTACCAAGCATACACACACAGAACAGCAAGTAGAGAAAATACTCATAGCACACTACAAAAAATTTACAAACAAAAATTACTGTTAAACAAAATTTACACCTAAACTACTGTCAGGGAATTCAACAACAATGGAACTGAGTTTTAGGGAAAAAGAAGTGCATACAGAGCTAGCTAAACTCTAGTTGCAGCTCTAGCTTTTCCCTTCTGTTGCGGTCCAAATTTACAAAAATTCCAATAAAAATCAGTAGTACTTTTTATTCAAAATCAGGCTCTACTACAAAGAATTTTTGTAAACTAAAAATACAATATAATACTACTCAGGTCTACTAAAAAGATCAATATCCCCAGCAGTGGTGCTAAAAACTTGTTGATGTGAATTATGGGTTGTGCTAATATTTATTAGTGTGAAAGAAAATGGGGAAAAGAATCCAAAATAAAATGAAACAAAATAAAAATTAGAGATGGAAGATAAGCACAAGACCAAATCATAGCCCTACAAGATCCAGGGCTGTTGTAGCAAGTTTTGAGTAAGTAAGAGTATGTCCCACAGAGAAATTAATCTAGGACCCAAAAAAGGTTGTATAAGTAGGCCTCCAGATCTGGCAATCCTAGAGAAAGGGAGTTGGGTGTCACAACTACACTAAACTAATGCTAAAAGAAGAGAAAGAAAGTGCAGTCCTATCTTAAAGAAAGGGTTTATGAAGAAGGTGTTGATGGTGTGTGTTAAAATAAAGGTAAAAATTGATGAGAAGTAGGCAACTAAGCTAATGTTATTTTAGTCAAGTAACTCAGATTTAGAGTTGTCTCTGCAGTAATCCTTCAGATGACTACAAGCACATCTGCAAGGTAGAAGAATCAAACTCAACTCTGATGGTTTGACATGGTCTCTTAAGGCTATAACCTGTCCACTTAAATGGTCACAGGCTATCCAATAGAGAGGGTCAAAACACAAGAATTAAATCAGAAAATTAATCTGTTCCAAGGAAATGGACTGATCTTAAGGCTATAACCTGTCCATTTAAATGGTCACAAATAATCCAATAGATTTCCTCCAACCAATGGATCAAATCGGAACCTAAAAATCATTGTAGACACTATGTTTGCTAGGCTACAAGCTCAAACATCCATAGGAGCAAACAACTCTTGAAAAACTAGCGGAAACCATAGTTGTTCAAAGGTTATTTGGAGACTTAAAATGTAGCTGGACATTGCTAAAAAAGGCCTGCAATGACTCAGCTCACAAGTCTATAATCTCTACAGAGAAGTTAGATCTAACATCTGATGATGGTCATGTAAAACAGAGGGGAGCCTGTTCCTGCTACAACCTCTCACAAGGCTACAAGCTCAAGTGCAGAGGATAAGAATCCCTCTTAGATTTATGGCTTGAAATCACCCTAGGGCTATAGTCTGTCCACTCAAATGGTCACGGGTTATCCACGGAGGCTATCCACATCACTGAGGTCTGAGATGGAACAAGATAATTGCAGCTACCACCATGGTCCCAGGGCAATAAGCTCAAGCTTCCATGGGGATTTCAAATCAGTAATATCCTTAATGCATGGCATAGATTAAAGAATATTATGGACAAATAGGAAAACATTGGATTGAATAAGCATTAAACATAAATTTCATTGATTAAGCAATACTTACACTGAAATTCTCAAGGCAGCAGCCTTGTGCAGAACAACCCTCAACAAATCCTAATGTGTACAAAACCCATTACAAAAATGAATCAAACTATACCTAATTGTTTATAGAGATTATAGCCAGCAAGTGCTAGGCTAAGGAAGAAGAAAAATGGAAAAAGATGGTGATCTAACCCTAACCCTAATCTGTGAGAGCTCATAGCTGACTAAGGTTGAAGGAAAGATAAGTTTCTAAATTTAGATTATAGTTTATATACTGAGTCATTGATGCCTTTGTTAATAGGGAAGGAAGCCCAAATTTTCTTACATGCATGGCTCCTTTGCAGCCCTTGAATGCCTCGAGATGTGTGCACATAGATTGGGGTTTCGGGAAGTGTGCCCTGGACCTGGAGAAGTCCCTAAAAGGTCCCTAAGTATAGAATTAGAAAGTAGGAGCCTGTGCTTCGCGGGGCTGGGGCTGCTTTATTTACTCCTCGCGAGGCATGTTGCGTGGTTGAAGTAGATGCAGAAGAGAACTCGCAGGGATTAATTTGTAGTGAGTGGTCTTAACTCGCGCAGTGGAGCTTCAGGTAATTCCTATCATGAGGATCTCGCATAGATGAGTTTAGATTTTGCCAGGCTCCTTGTGTAGTGAGTTGTACAGCTCGCGTAGTGGATGGTTTAGGCATTTACGTGCGAGAGAGCTGCGCGAGAGATTTTTTGGAGCTCTCTCTCCTCTTGAGCTCCGCGAGAGCTACGCAAGTGCCTGGCATCTTCTGCATGGATGAGCCGTGCAAGAACTCTTTGCTTGGCATTCCTGAGATTTTCCTGTCGTGGACTACGCGAGTGCTTCAGAACATGAAATGAAAGAGAAATGCTTGGACTTCGCGAGAACTCCGTGAGAAGAATTTCTGAAGTTTCTAGTGTGTGAGTGCTTCGCGAGGACTTGGATTGTTGAGAGAAAATGAAGCGTGAGGCAATTTCTTCACTGAGTTGTGCGAGTTCTTCATGAGTGTGAGTATATTTCAGCCCTATGAATCTTGCGCCAACTGTGCGAGGCAATTTAACTGTGTTCTGCTGTTGTACTCCTTCTACTGCTGTAGCTTCCAACACTTGGGTCCACCAGCCATTCCTCCTCTAGACTTCTAGGGTCCACCTTGGCATGTAATATGGTCACCATGGTGTGTGCCACCAAGGTGTATTCTCTGTTCTTGCAACATCTTAGCATGAATTCTCTCTCTTTTTGGCTTCAAACATATGGACTTTGTACTAAGCTACAACTATTATTATTAACTATAAAACATACTAAACAGAGGATTATTAGATAGCTCCAAGGTGTAGTAAAGGCTAGGTTAAGAGGTGAAAAGTGGTACTTTTCTATGAATAACAGTCTTCATCAGGGAAGTCTGCGTGCACGGGCTCGTCATCTGGGAGTGGCAAGTCGGCGAGGTAATCAGCGATCACTTATCCTTTGATGGATTTTTGTGTGACATAAGTGATGTCAAACTCTTGTAGTAACATGTGACATAGGTAGCGGGCTTCTCGAAGATGTACTTCAGAGGGTCCATGCGCGCTAGTACTAATATTTTGTGCTCTCCGAAGTAGTGTCATAGTTTCATTGAGGCCCACACTAGTGTGAGACAGATTTTCTCCAGTGGCATGTATTTCTGTTAGTACTCGACCATCGTTCTATTGAGATAGTAGATGGCCTTCTCTCTCTTGCCAAAGTATTGGCAGAGGATTAAGGGTCTTCCAGGAACTAGCAGTGATAGTATTGGCAGGTTTTGGAGGTACTTAATATTGTCGAAGGCTTGTTGACATTGATCATCCCATCTGTACTCAGCCCCCCCTTTAAGTAGCTTATAAAAAGGATCACAGCGATCTAAGTGCTGGGAGATAATCTCCTAATGAACTGCATTCTTCCTATCAAGCCTTGTAGTTCTTTGATGTTGCTGGGAGGTAGCATCTCGAGGATGGATATGACTTTCATTGAGTCAACTTCGATACCTAGTTTTCTAACTATAAATCCTAATAGTTTTTTGGAGGTTACTCCAAACGTGCAATTCTTTGGATTCATCTTCAGTTGATATTGCTCGGATCTTTATAACACTAGTCTTTAGCATATCCTACTTACGTCTGAGACTTCACTAGTATGTCATCGACATAGACTTCAACACATTTGTGAATCATGTCATGAAATATGACCATCATGGCACATTGATATGTGGCTCCTGCTTTATTGAGTCCGAAAGGCATCACGACGTAGCAGTAGGTCCCCCATGGCATGGTGAACGAAGTCTTTTCTTGGTCTGATTCTATTAATTTAATCTGGTTGTATCCAGAGAAGCCATCCATAAAGGATAACATCTCATGTCCGGCAGTGGTATCGACTAAGCTGTTGAGGTGTGGTAGGGGGAAGTCATCTTTTGGACATGCTTTATTGAGATTCTAAAAATTAATACATATGCGCACTCTGCCGTCCTTCTAGGGTAGAGGATGACTCAGACGAATTTTACTTTGTGTAGCTTGTCAACTTCCTCTTTGACTTATAGTGCTGTTTGGGGATGCATCCTTCTAAATATCTGCTTAACGGGTTTAACATTAGGTTCCAGGACCAACCGATGTTCTACTAAGCTCGGGTCCAATCCGAGCATATTTGTAGGACTATGCAAAAGTGTCGAGGTGATCATGGAGGACTTGGATGATTTATTGTCATTCCTTTGCTTTGAGTGTCGCACTGATCAGCAACTTCTTAGGCTTTTCCTCTTTGCCAAAATTTATTTCTTCAGTCAGTTCCGTGGCAACTTGAGTTTGCTCGTTGAAGCTCTTGATGACCCGTTGGAAGTCCTGGGCTTCCTCGGCGACTGGTGCTCCTTCGTCATCGTTCCTGAGTTCATACATTGTAAAAGAACTACATTGGAGAGTTATTTTTGAGGGAGGTAACCCTTTGTCAGTGCAATTTATGATTTCGACATCTTTTGTCAGGTGTAGGTCGAGGTTATTCATCTTCCTCTTGAAGTCATGGAGTATCTCGTCGGGTATGATTACGGGCTTGTTACTTCGTCGGGATGCCTGACGGTTTCGTGAGGAAGAGGTAGTAGGGTCACTTTGAACTGAGTCAAGGCAAGGCTCTTTGTTGTTTATGGAACTCACTAAAAGAGGAATGGCAACCGTATATTGGTTTGTGGGTAGAGATCAAGTCTGGCTTCTCTTCTGACTACTTTTGGTTGGTGGGTCGAGAGGGACCGAGGATAGCTAACTTTTGCTATGGATGCATCATCAGGACCCTACATCTTTTTTATATGTCATGTGTTTAGTACCGAGTCGTGCGCTATTGGAATGCTCCCTACGTAGTCTATGTCGATTTCTTTAAGGGGCGTATCGATGTATATCCTGACGATGGAATCTTTGTGTGGGAATTTGATGCATTGGTGATACGTCAATGCTACTGCCTTCATGAATTCTAGGCACTTCCTTTCTAATATCAAATTGTAAGTGCTTGAGGAATAAGAGACATGGAAAGTGACGTCCTTTGTGACTAGCACGAGGCAAACTTGCAACTTGATGGTTCCCTTGACAAAGCACTGACAGCCATCATAAGCGATGAGGGATAAAAATGAAGGCCTTATATCTTGTTCGGTGTATTCAAGGATCTTCAATGTAATTATAGGGCAGATGTTAACCCGGTGTCAACCAATGTGTGTGGTACTGAAAATCCTTTGATTATGACGATTAGATAAATAAGAGCGAAACTTCCACGTAATGATTCTTTAAGCATGTTACCTTCGGTGAAGGTAAGTGCATGTGGTTCAGTCATAATAGAGGTGATCTCACGCAGCTGATCCAAAGTGGTATCTTCGTTCACATGCATCTCATCCAATGTCTCCATGAGTAGGCGATGATTTTCTGGCGATTTCTTGATGAGTTCAAGGATAGATATTTGTGCTGGTACCTTCACGAGATGTCAGAGGAGATCGTATTCCTGACCTATTTCTAAGGCAGGTTCTTTGTCGGGTCAATGCGCTCTACACCCATTCTGTTGAGCTGGTTGAGGCATTGGTGCTGGAGCCGGAGGGATTACATGAGGTGGAGGGGGCAAGCTCGCTCCTTGTTCTTTGGTTATCTGATCAGGCGGTTGTGTGTTGTTGCTTTGCTTTTCCCTAGGGAATGGTGCGGCTAGATAGTTGGTTCCATATTTCAGGATTAGGCATGTCTACTGCTAACCTTAGAGTGTTGGAGGATTCAGTGTGGTACTTGTGGTGAAAGGAGCAAAATTTGATGAAGGAATGCGTACCGGGGCTATGCCATTCTAAGGTGGGAGGTATTGAGTGTAGTCTTCCTCTTCGAGGAATGCAGAGATTAGTACTTCTTCCTTAGTAGGATCTTCCTCCTGCTGTCTTATCTCTATCACTGATGGGCATTCTTCAATTATCTCCTCGCGTTGTTGGCTGGTAGTATTTCGAGTGACGCTGTCTACCCATGCCGTGACCTGTTCCAAAGTTTGAAGGACATGGTTCTCATATTCCAGCTCAGCGTTACCGGAAGATACATAAGAGTTTGAGGGTGTAGAAGGTTCTATGGGTGAATAATGGGTCTTCAAGCTGAGAATGATTAGACTCGAACTCGAGTGAAGTTTGGGTAGGGTGGTGGAGTTGGCGGTTCAACTCAGGTTATGAAGGTAGAGGGGTGAGGCGGAAGGATGGTGGGCCTCGGAGGATCATCTGAACTGGCTATGGCGTTAGGATGTCTAACTCGTGTGATGAGGGCAGATGGATGCAAAGGGGAGCGACCCGAAAGGTCCACCGTGGTGACATGGGTGACTGGTCTTTGACTATGGTTTCGCAGAGGGTTGTTGATGATTCCAAGGTTTTGCGGAGGCTGTTGGTTATTTTGATTAGAACTTCAGAGGGATTCCCACTCAATCTAGTTCTGATCGTTCATGTAATATATCATATCTCTCAACACCCAATAGTCTTCCAGGTTGTGTCCCGCATATTAGTGAAAAGCACAGAACTTGGTGTAATCAAGGTTAGCAGGCCAGGGTCGTGGCCACTCTGGTGGGAAGCGAATGAGGTTCTGGTCGCTTAGAAGGCAGAAAATATTCGGGATGGTATTGGGTAATGGAGGATAATATAGGCTGATAGGGGCCTCGGGTCTGCTAATTAAAATTTTGGGGTAGGGGTACAATATTATAGCCCTGGGTATTGGCAGGACGATTTCAGGTAGTGTTTTGGTTCTGGTTAGGATACTGGTTTATGTTAGGATATTGATTCTGATTTTGATTTGCGCACCGTTGCTGATTCTGGTATTCACCCTAGCCGGAGTTCCTTTACTGGTTGTTACCATCGCCTTGATTTTGATTAGCGATCGTGTTAACTTGCTCGGATCTTGAGCCTCTCTTGTTATTTTGTGGCTTTGAATCACCGAAAGTCGATGCCTTCAATGCTGTGATTGAAAAGGCGAGGTCTCCTCCCTTTATGTGTCGCTGGATGCGATTGGCGCACAAGTGGAGAGCAGCGAAGTCTGGGCAATCACTTAAGATTAGAGTGCTTCAAAGGGGCTCTCTGACGTTGTCTATGATGATGTCGATTGTGTCTTTTTCTCTCATTTGACTTCCTGTGTGACCCACAAGTTTCCTCCAGCATGATACAAATTTGGTGAAGTCTTCATCGGTTTCTTGCTTCATTATGATCAAATTGTTATGACTGACAACCACCTGTATTAGATGCCTGTATTGATCTAAGAACTGTCCAGCTAATTCTTTGAATGTGTCAATTTTATGTAGCAGAAGCTCGACGAACCAGTCGAGGGCTTCCCCTTCGAGCGACCTTTGAAAGAAGCGTATCAAAAGTTCGTGATTGTCGTGAATAATCTGGCAGTCATTGCAGAACAACGCCAGATGGTGGTTTGGATTCCTAGTGCCTTTATACTTGCAAAATTTTTGGGGTTTGAATCCCACAGGTGGATTAAATTCAAGGTCTCGACAAAAACTGTCGAATCTGAATGACAAACTGAGGCAATTTTTCTTAGTCGTGTATTCATCGATCATTTTGGGGAAATATTCTACTCTCACAATAGCATCTTGCTTATCGGTCTGGGAATGGATTCTATCTTGACATCTGCTACTGAGGAGTGTGTGGAGAGTGTGCCTAGGTGGCGACACGTGTGGTGATATCGTCATCGGAGTAGGGGGCCTTTCGTGTCTTTGATGTTCTCGTTCTTCCGCCTCCTGTCATTCTTTGATGGTCTCGTATGCTGCGGCTAAGCCATGGAGTAGTTCATCAGCTTCATCTCCTCTCCTTTGTAATTTTTGGACGCTGAGGTCTACAAGTTGTCGAGCTGTGAAATTCTACCTGAAGTTACTGGCTCTGTGTTCATCATTGTCGTTGGTGCTCGTTGGTGTGAATGGAGTTTCCTCACTACCAGCCATGTTGATTTTCGAGTTGTATTGTGTTGAGCCCTCGAGTTGCTGTTCATGGTATAGCGGGTTATTATGGTACCCCCATAACGGCAGGTCACTGATTCTAATCCTTCGTATTCCTGACATCTTGAATCTCTGGTGTATGCTCATGTGCTCTCGGTAGTACACTTAAATGCGAAAAGTAATGAAACTAAAACTAAAAAAAACTAAGTAGAAGAAAAAGGAAACTTAACTAAACACGGGCGGCTTTGGCAACAAGACGCCCCATCGTGACCGCCAGTCTATTGGCATGCGCTTTTTTTGGGTCCCTTTCGGTCCCATGAAAGAGTGGCCCAATTCGGTCTGAGTGGACTCTGGCAAAGGCAGTGTTTTAGAGGTAATTAAATACTGAAAATAAAGAGGAAAATCTCAAGAAAATACCTAGTTCGTTGTGATCGCCAGCTACAGATGTTTATCAACGCTGCAACATGTCACTGATCACTCCTTCCGGGGTGGAGATATGGGTAGTTCTCTTTTCTGAATCATGGGCCAGTTGATGTCAGCAGCATTGGGTCACCTGTAAGTTTAGTTAAGCGAGTTTTCCTAATCGTCTTCTAACTACTTTACATTTCCTACTCTTGCTGTGACTTTCAGGGAACTGATTTTCTTTAATCCTATTAGGGGCCCAATTAATTAGGGGAATCTTAGTTCAACTAAGTCTCCTAATCCGACTAGAAGTCTAATTACTATCCTAATTCTAATAAAAATCTAATTAGGATTTTAACTAACTTCCTAATCTTACTAATCTTCCTAATTTTTCTAAAACTATAATTAAATAAACTACATAAATTAATTTTACCAAAACTCTAATTAATTAAAGTATCCTAACTTTATCAGAATTTAAAAAAAAAGGGGTTTTGGGCCCCTATGCTAAGGAGGATTAGCCCCGTTCTCAGGTACCTTCCATAAGCTCCCTTGGGTAAATCGGTGATTTTGAGAATAAAGTTTAAAATTAGAACTAAAATTCTAGAACGAAAAAAAATGGAAATTCTAAGATTGAAATTAAGGACTAGTTCTAGAAACTAAGAACTAGAATAAAAAAATTAGAAATTTTGACTAAAACCTAAGATCTAAGATCTAAGATCTAGAATTTAAGAAATACAATGCTAGAACCTAAATCTAGAACTAAAGAAAAAGGGACTGGTTCGAGAACCTACGAACTAGGACCAAGAAGAAAAATAAAGATTAAGGCCTAGAGAGATTTAAAATCTAAGATCTAGAACTAAAAGCTTAAGAACCGAAAGTCTAGAACTAATGATCTAAAACTAAGAACTAGAACTAAGAATTAGAACAAAGAACTAGAACTAGAAGAATAAAAAATTAGAATGAAAGTATACCTAAGGCCAGGGCCGCAAAGAGGAATCTTGAAATCCTAAGCTTGAAAGCGAAGAGCTCGAGATAAAGAAATCTGTGTTGAAAATGGTGTGTTTTTGGGTTGAGGTGGTGGGTCCTATTTATAGGTATTTGACTGATTGCGCGCCTTGTGGGGTCAATTGGTCGATGAATTTCAATTATCCGCTCTATCTGGTACGCTCAATTAAATTTTGCACCCTGTTTCTGGCGCTCAATCAGTTTGAGTCGGTGACTGATTCAGTGAGTGACCGACTGACTGGCTCAGTCGGGTATCCCAATTCTAGTCTAATTAGACCGATTACACGCATAGTTTAGTATGCACAATCCAATTAAACATCGTGCCAACTGCATATAATAGGGGAATTTTGGTGGTCTAGGGAGTTAGAGACTGGGTTCTCTTAGGAACCAATTTTGCACTTGTTCTGAGGCGCATAATCCGATTGCGCGCTCTAGGTAGGGTGTACAATCATGTCTTAGGCGGTTTCTAGAAGGGTACAAGGCCAATCCAAAATGGACTTATTACGCGCTAAGTACAAAGCGTGCAATATGATTGCGCGCACCTGGAGTGGCGCATAATTAAGGTCAAAGGCAAAATCTTGGTCTAAGAGGGACCAATTGTGCACGCCATCCATGGGGGTGTCTACACTATCTACAAAATATATGAACATCGTGCCAACAAATATGAACAGCTGACTGGTTCTTTATCAGCCACTCTCATGTCCCTGGGTATCAAAGATATAGAGGCTCAAGCAGCATCTAAAGGCATCTCAATTCAGGAGCCTCAATAGAAGAAGGGTAGCACCAAACAGAGGAAACCAGCTGCTTCCAGGACTAAAGCTGGTGCTCGAAAGGCTGAGAATGTAAAGAGAGGTAATGAGACTACTGAGGAGCATATTGATTTAGATTCAGATTCAGATCATCTTTAGGAGTTTGCTGTAGTTATTTTGCATGGTGTTTTCTTTAGGAGTGTTATGTAGTTGTGTGTATTGTGTTTTATGTAATTGTAAGAAGTTTTTATCAATGTGTATACAATTTTTCTCTTCTATAATACTTTAGTGTGTTAATAAATTTTCTTTTTATGTGCCAACAACCCTTGTCTTAGTTTCTTTTTCTCTTTGTTTTCTGCAATCTGTTGTTATTCAAATTTCTGCTGTAGTTTATGTTCTTTTCTATACCCTACTGCCCCTAAATAAAATTTTATTAAAACATTGAGGACAATGTTTATCTTAGGTTTGGGGGTATGGCAGGGTAGTCCAATAAAGTAGTTAATTTTAGTGCATCATTGGTAGTCAAATTGAAATAAATAAAGTAAATTCACACCGATCAAATTGAGAAAGAGGAAATCAAAACTATTAGTAGACATTTTAAAGCTAAAATCTGTTGAAGATCTACACCTCCATGAAGCTAACATCAAGAAATTTTTTATTTTTTTCACAATCACTACTTAGTAAACCAGAAAGGAGAGAAAAATGTGAGGATACACCCCATGAGTTTATTTAAAGACCATACCTAGTGACATTTGGGTCTATCAAACTTTCTTTTGAAGAGTATTTTGGCAAATTTGTCTGCTCTAAGGAATGATTGAATCAACATCTTTTCACTAGACGTCATGCACCCAAAATTAAAACTGTTTGGCAGAACTCATGACACTAAGGAGATGATTTAAGGCCTTCATTTGGACAGTATGAGCCTGAAATTCCTACCCATTGAACTGCCCTTTGTATACACTATTTGAGCCTTAAAAGTCCATTTTTCTTTAACAAACACCAAAGTAATTGAACCTAAACCTCATTGACCTGATACAACCTTACCCTTACTCTGAGATTTCAAAAGGTAAAGGAGAAGGTTTTGAAGATAATTGAGTTGAGATCAACATTTGGTGAAGGGAGAAGAGAAGTAATCTATAAAAGGCAGTGTCTCAGTTGTATATTTGTGGCATTCACATAAAGATAAATAAATAAATAAAGGGAAAAGAGAAGTCAAAAGAAGTACTTTGTCTGAAAAAATTGAAAATATGAGAAGAAGCTGAAGCTGTGATGTAATGAAGAATGTGAAGTCATGAATCACCTCCTCCTCCTAGTTGACTACTCAGTTTTGAATCCTTTTACCCCTTTTATTCTTTTTAAACCTCAACCCTAAGCCACATTACAACCCGACAAAAAGACCTTATTGATCCAAAGTAAAGTGCGTTGTTATATAGAGAAAAGGGGATATGTAATCTATGGTGAAAAGAACATGAGGATGTCAGGAATTAGCAGCAATGTCTATGCTCATGCTTACAGGCTTATTTGAGGTTTGTAATTGCTCTTGAGCTACAGTAAAAGCGATACACCTTAGAATTTCAAATTTTGAGAGAAAGCCCTGGTGAGGATTGGGTCTAAACTTAAATTCATTGGGGCAGTATTTAAACCTGATTCTTGAATTAATGGTGAGCTTAGTATTGATTTTCGCACACTATGCTCTTGCAGTAAGCTAATTGGTTGTGATGGAAATACAATCTGATTTAAGTGTTAAACTATTTGCATTTTTGGTTTTAACTCCTCTGAATTTGAAAGAATACGGTGTGGAATGAAGCTTTATTTGTTGAAATCTTATTTGTTATATATTGGACTATACTTAACTATTTTATTTTGAAGTTTGTGGGTATCTTCATTGAAAACCCTCAAGAGACTTCACTCCTCCAATAGGGATTACCTAGGGGTTTAAAAGGCTTGATGCATAGGCTAAATACATCCGTGCTCCCTATGAAAGTGGCATTTAATTTTTAGAATAATTGTATAATTTTCCCTTTGCTCGAGGACTACAAAAGATTAGGTTTGGGGGTGTGTTAATCACTGAATTATGCCACTTTTCACCTCCTAACCTAGCCTTTGCTAGACCTTAGAGCTGTTTAATAATTAATTTTTAGTTGTGATTTTGTAGTTAGTAATAACCTGCATATTAGTGCAACAATCCATGTATCTGTGCTAAGAAGAGAGGAATGATAGACAAGCATTGAAGCTGATGGAAATACAAAGACTGAACGATGGTGGTCCCCACCATATGGGCTGTGCAGCATCCTTTGAGCCCCTAGGAGTCCTGCAATGATAGAAAATTAGGACACAAGCCTAATGGAGTGCTGCAGCGGACTGGACAAAGTAGGAGAGAAGCAGAAAGCTTAGCTCGAGCAATCTCGAGCAGCTCTGTGCCTTCACAAATCATCATCTCGAGCTACCTCAAGCAGATACACCTTCAAAATATTCAGCCTAGCAGTTCTCAAGCAATCTCGAGTAGTTTTGTACCTTCAGATTCAACTTGTTAGCAGAATAGAGCACTCTAACATGTCGAGCAGTCTACAAACCAGCGAAAGCAGCTTGTCGAAAACCTGTCGAGAAATTTTGAACCTCCTGAAGCTACCCTAATGAGCTGTCTTAAGAAGCAATTCAAGCCGTCGAGTAGATCTGACTGAAGCACCTCATCAACTCGAGATTCCTTCAGAAAGCATTCCATCTGCTTGAGTTCTTCATTGAGAAGCTTTCAGAAGTTTTTAACCTCTCGAAGCTCGGGACCCAACTGATATTTATGAACTTCATGGGCATTTGTGGAACTGCTGCAACACATGGGACACCTATCCAAGTGTGTAATGTGTTCCTAGCAACCTAGGGGCAATACATGGATAAAATTAAGCCACGATAGTAGATCCCAACTATTTTGATTCTTTTTCTCTTAGGTTGGCCAAAGCGTAAGGTGCTTTTTAGGTGTGTATATAAAGAAATGAAAAATACTTGTAAGAGCAGCGAGGACTAATGCACTTCGGCTGGAGCTCATTTTAGGGTTGGTAAAGATCCTTTAAAGAGTCAGGTGCACCAAGGAAGAGAAAGTGAGTTGGGCTTCTTTCCAACTCGAAGGAGAGGTGGACCCATAGTGGAAATCCGTTGAGAGGACCAAGGTGCAAATGACACCAAATGCTCCATGGATGTGGGCAAAATTTATTGAAGTGTTTAATGAGCAGTACTTTACGTGACAAGTCAGATATCAGATAGAAGTGAAATTTACAACATTAGAACAAGGTCAGATGACATTACGTGAGTATGAGGCCGAATTTACCAAGCTCTCTCATTTTGCACCATTGCATATAGCCACAAAATTTATGAAGGCCTAAAAGTTCGAACGAGGCCTGAAACCTACTATTAAAGAGAGAATCTCCCTACTCAGGGCAACAACCTACGCAGAGTTTATGGAGTTAGACCGTATTGCGAAAAGGGACATTGAGACCATGTACAAGAGAAGGGAAGAGCAAAACAAGAGTAGACAAGGTCGCGTACAGTCTTATGCCTCCAAGCAGGCTAATAAAAGACCGAAGTTATTGATGCCACCAGCCCCACCACGTACCCAAACCTCATTGTCAAGGCCACCTAATCCTACAATCACAAGGCCTTTCCTCCCTACAATTCCTATGAAAACGGGGGTGTCGATAGCCCAACCAACTTCCGACCCGCGTCATCAGCACCGATAGAATCATGTGCAAAGTGTGGGAAATCGCACAAGACTGAGAAATGTAGGAGGAATATGGGACCGTGCTTTCGTTGTGGGAAAATGGGACATAGAATCAGGGAATGTCACAAATTGAAGAAAGTAACCACCACAACCACGACTCATACAAGAGCTTCACGGCCTATGGTACAAGGCCGAGCTAATGTTGTTTCGGCACAGGATGCCCAAACCAGCAATGACGTGATCCAAGGTATGATTTCCTATGGATTGTCAATCTAATTTCTTTTATTTTAGATGAAGAAGATGTGTAAAATGAAATGATCTTTGAATTTTCTATTTTTGAATACTACAACATTTTTATGTGTACATCTAATTAAATAATATGCATGAAACAAGGTACCATTCACATCCACTAGAAGAGTGACATCTGTTCTCATAAAGCACGAGTGTTGATAGCCCGGGGTCTTCCCACTCTTTTATCACACATCAATTTAAAGTAGAATTAAGCGCCACTCCCGAGCCAAAGGGGAATTCTGTGAGTACAAATACAGTGTGTCGATCAGTCATCATTCATATCGAAAGTCACGAGACAATGGCTGATTTGATTCTGCTAGATATGCAAGGATTCAATGTAATCCTTGGCATGGACTAGTTATCCACCTAACAGGCTAATGTTGATTGCTGTAGGAAGATAGTTACTCTCCGGCCCAGGAAGGGCAAATCATTCAAATTCTATGGCACCCAACAAATTACCGCACCCTTGATATCTGCTATTTGAGCTGAACGATTACTAAACAAGGGATGTAGTGGGTATTTAGCATTCTTACAAGAACAGAAGGAAGAGAAGGTTCACATTACCGACATCCCTATCACATGCAAGTTTTTCGACGTATTTCCTGAAGAATCATCAGGTTTATCGCCAGACAGAGAAGTTGAGTTTGCAGTAGACTTAGCTCCAGGCACGGAGCCGGTGTCCAAAGCTCGATACCGCATGGTACCAGCAGAGTTGAAAAAACTCAAGGAGCAGTTGCAAGAACTTCTCGATAAGGGATTTATTAGGCCAAGTGTTTTGCCATGGCGAGCACCCATGCTGTTTGTCAAGAATAAGGATGGATCCATGCGGCTCTGTATCGATTATCAGCAATTGAATAAACTGACGATAAAGAACCGCTATCCACTTTTGAGGATTGATGAACTCTTTGACCAGTTGCAAGGGGTGAGATTCTTCTCCAAGATAGACTTAAGGTTGGGTTTCCATCAAGTGAAGGTGAAAGCTAAAGACATTCTAAAAATGGCTTTCTTCACGAGATATGGCCACTATGAATTCCTAGTGAAGTCATTCGGGCTGACAAATGCAGCAACATCCATTATGGACTTGATGAATAGAGTTTTCAAGCCTCATCTTGATCGATGTGTAGCTGTCTTTGTGAATGATATCCTTATCTATTCAAAGATGAAAGAAGAACACGAACAACACTTGCGTGTGGCTCTCCAAAAGCTTTGCGATCACCAATTATATGCCAAGTTAAGCAAGTGTGAATTTTGGCTGGAGCAAGTGAGTTTTCTGGGACATGTCATCTCAAAATCCGGTATAAAAGTGGACCCAACCAATGTTGAGGCCGTGGTGATGTTGGAGCAACCGAAGATAGTGACAGAAATATGGAGTTTTCTGAGATTAGCTAGTTATTATAGGAGATTCGTTGAAGGATTCTACAAAACATTTTGTACCACTCACGTAACTCACTAGAAAGAACGTCAAATTTGAGTGGACCGAGTCATGTGAACAGAGCTTTCAAGAGCTTAAAAGAAGGTTGACCTCTGCGCCAGTACTCACCATACCATCAGGCAGTGGGGGATTTGTAGTGTTCACCGATGCATCCCACAGTGTGCTAGGCTGTGTGCTGAATCAAAATGATAAAGTCATTGCATATGGTTCGCGACAATTGAAGGACCATGAAAAGAACTACGCTACACATGACCTTGAGCTTGCAGCAATCATCATTACCTTAAAGATCTAGAGGCACTATCTCTACGATGAGATGTTTGAAATATTCACCGATCACAAAAGCCTCAAGTATCTGTTCACCCAGAAGGACTTGATTCTGAGGCAAAGGAGATGGATAGAACTCCTTAAGGATTATGATTGCTCGATTCAATAACATTAAGGAAAAGGCAAATGTGGTAGCATATGTGCCGAGCCGAAATTCATTTGCCCTGTTATCACACCTCATCATAAGAATCTGTAGATGGCATCTACTTGAGGATTTAGCCTTCATTGACACAACATTTGATGTGAAGGAATCTGGAGCTTTAATGGCCAACCTTACTATTTGATCAACACTTTTCGATAGAATCCACGAGCAGCAATTAACTAGTGAAGAACTAGTGACCATCAGACAAGAAGTAGTGGATGAAAAATGGTCTGACATCTCCATCAAGGAAGATGGATCCTTAGTATTCCAAGGCCGACTTTGCATACCAGCAGACACCGACTTGCGGCACTCTATATTAGATGAAGCTCATAAGTCCATATAAGATATCTAACCTGCGAGCACTAAGATGTACCAAGACCTCAAAAAGAGTTGCTGGTTAAAAGGACTAAAGAAGGAAGTCATAGTGTACATAGTAAAATGTCTGGTTTATCAGCAGGTGAAAGTTAACCATCATCACCCTTCAGGTCTATTACAATCGTTACCAATCCCTAAATGGAAATGGGATAATATATCCATGGATTTCATCCTTGGATTATTGAGAATGCGAAAAGGATATAATGCCATTTGGTTAATCGTTTATCGATTAACCAAGTATGCTCATTTCCTACCCTACAGTACATGGTATATATCCAGCAAGCTCGCAGAATTTTACGTGAAAGAAATAGTCAGACTACATGGCATACCTTTTAGCATTATGTCAGATAGGTATCCCTTGCGTACCTCACAGTTCTGGCAACATTTCCAAGAGGGAATGGGCTCAAAGTTAGAATTCAGCTCGACATTTCACCCCCAAACCGATGGACAAACCGAAAGGGTGAATCAGGTGATTGAGGATATGCTAAGGGCATGTATGCTAGATTTTCAAGGATCATGGGATAAACACTTACCTTTGATCAAATTCGCATACAACAATAGCTACCAGGTGAACATCGGAATGGCTCCTTTTGAAGCACTTATGGTCGCCGATGTAAATCTATGATCAACTAAGAAGAGGTTGGAGAACAAGTACTGTTGGGCTCGAAACTTATTAAAAGCAAGAATGAGACCATCCAAGTAATTCATGAAAGATTGAAAGTCACTCAGAGCCTGCAGAAAAGTTATGCCGATCTCAAAAGAAGAAACATCAAGTTTTAGGTAAACTTGATTCAAATTAGTGCTCTATGTTTCCAATTAACTACGCATAATACTAACACATACACTCTTCTCAGAATGGAGATCACGTTTTCATCAAAATTCCACCGACAAAGAGCGTGATGAGATTCGAGAAACATCAAAAGTTAAGTCCAGGCTACATTGGACCATCTGAAATGTTGGGCTGGGTTGGCGGAGTGGCATATCAAATCACCTTACCTCTGCAACTGTCCAGTGAGCACGTGTTCCATGTGTTGGTGCAGAAATATTGTTAATCACTAAATTACTCCACTTTCCACCACCTAACCTAGGCTTTACTAGCCTCTAGAGTTGTTTAATAATTGATTTTAAGTGTGGTTTTGTAGTTAGCAATAACCTGCAGAGTAGTGCAATAATTCATGTAACAAGTCCTAAAAAGATAAGAAGTAGAGTTAACACTAGAGCTGAGAAAAAATATGGAGATTGAACCATGGTGGTCCCCACCAAATGGGTTTTTCAGTATGCCTTGAACACCTTGAAGCCCTGCCATGAGAGAAAAGTGGAACCCACGCCTAAAGGAGAGATGTAGCAGTCAGACAGCCCAACCAAGAGGCTAAATCCATCCTCTTGAGTAGTCTCGAGCAGACCAAGCCTTCAGAAGACACAGTCTCGAGTAGTTCAAAACCTTTAGAATCTAGCCTCATAAGCACTCTCAAGCAATGTTGAGCAGACCATGCCTACAACAGGTCATCTCTCGAGTAGTTCAGAAGCCAATAGAAACCACACACTCAAGTTGTTCAAAGCCTGGAGCACTTTATCCTCTCAAGCAGCCTCGAGCAGTTCAAGACTGTAGTAATCTATCTTCTCAAGTCGTCAAAGGCTTTCAGAAACCATCCCCTCAAGAAGCCTTCAGACTACAACATTTTATCTTCTCGAGCTGGGCAATCAAAAGCCTTCTGAAGCCATCCTGTCGAGCAATGTCTAGCTGACCAAGACTTAAGCATTATATCCTCTCAAGGATCGAGAGCCAGCAGATATCTGGGGACATTGGGGGCAATTATGGAACTTCTGCAGCACATGGGACACCTGTCCAAGTGTGTGCTACCTTCCTAACAGACTGAGGCAATACGTGGCTGAAATTGAGCCACGTCAGCACACCCTAACCATTTTGACTCTTCGTCCCTCCGATTGGCCTGAGCATAAAGTTACTTTTTACAGTGTATATATAGAGAAGAAAGCAGGCTTGTAAAAGGGGGGATCACACTACACACAACACACGACACTGAGCTCATTTTTTTTTGGGTTTAGGTCATCTTCCTTTTTTATTTTCTTCTCTCCTTAGCTCACCATGGCTGGCTAAGTCCTAGTAGCAGTTAGGGCTAATTTGAGTTGTAAATAGCTTTGTAATAGCATTGTGAAGAGACTTGGAATCTTGCAGAGACTGCAGACTTGAGAACTATAATATTGTAAGCTTCTTTTTGGCAATGAATAGATGGTTGTAATGTTTCATTTAATCTATATTATCTTATGATTTTCATTAGATTTTTATGGATTTTATGCACCTATGGATGCATGTGCTTATAGCATTTCAGACATAATGTCTGCAGTGGTTTTATTGTTTCAGCTTTAACCCCTATGACTGAATTATATCCATGGGATATCCTGTGACCATTTGAGTGGAGAGGATATAGCCCTAAGACTAATTCATATCTCAGGGTTGAGTTGGATTCTGCTTCCTTGCATTTATGCTTGTAGCCAAATGAAGGATTGCGGCAAATCCAACTCTTGCTCTGCTTTACAATGCTTTTTGCAGTAAAAATTAGCCCCTAACTGCTTACTTCTCCATTTTCTGTTTATTTTCACCAAACCACTTTCATTTTTCTTTAAACCCCTTTCTTTTATTTCTGATTTTTCATATATTTTTGTTTTAGTTAGTGATAAAACCCAAAACACCTTCTCTTTACCCTATTTTATTAGTTTAAGATAGATTAGGTTTATAGTTGTCAGATATGTTGCAGATCTGGAGATTTACTACCTTTAGATCTATAACTCTCTGTGGGACAACCCTTACCTCATATAAAACTTGCTGCAACAACCCTGTATCTTACAGGTGGTGTTTTTGTTCTAATCCCAACTTTATACCTCTTCGTTTTATTTCTACCATTCTTTATTTCTGTCATACTTTGACCACTTTTATAATAAAGAACATCAACACAAATTATCCAACAAGTTTTTGGCACCGTTGTTGGGGAGTTTTTTATCTAAGTAGTAGATCTGAGTGTTTCCTTATGTTATGATTTAGATTTGTTTGTTGTCTTTGTTGTGTTTGAATAAATTACTGTTGTAGTCTTTTGATTTTTTATAGATTTGAAGCAGTAGCGAAGAGGGGAGAAAATAACTTACTTTTAGAGCAGACTCTGCCTTAGTTTGCATCCCTTTCCCCCTTGTTATAGTTTCATTTCTATAATCTTTAAATTCAACAGTAGTGTTTAGTTTTCTTTTTATTTGCTGTAATTTCTCTGTTGTGTGTTGTATGCTCAAAAGAAGGTCCCTCAATCCTAAAATTGTACCATTGAATCTTGAAATTGAGAGGGTCCTTAGACCTAGGGCAGCAACACACACCCCTGATGAACATTTAGAGACATTTGAGATGGGTGAGCAATCTAGACCCCATAGGGATTATTATGCACCAGGACCATATTTATCCCCTTTCTACATTCAATTCCCTACAAATGAGGGTAACCATGTAATCAAACCTCAGACCATCCAGATGCTGACATCTTTTCATGGGTTGAGTAAAGAAGACCCTTATAAGCCATATAGATAAGTTTCTGTCTTTATGCACAACTTTTAAGATTGCTGGTCTGGGAGATGAGGCTACTAAATTGAGATTATTTCCTTTTTTCATTAAAGGATAAACCTAGAAATTTTCTAAACATGCTCCCAGCAAATAGCATTATATCTTGGGGTGCCTTACAAAGCCAGTTCTTGGCTAAATTCTTCCCAATGAGCAAGACAAGCCAGTTGAGAAAGTGCATTATTTATTTTGCTTAGTTCCCAACTAAGGATTTCATGAATCCTGGAAAAGATTTAAAGAATTACTGAGACAATAACCACACCACCAAATACCCAAATGGCGGCTTGTTAAAAGCATTTACCAAGGGTTAGATTCTAAAAATAGATACATGGTGGATGTATCTTGTGGTGGCACATATCTCAGCAAAACTGATAAGGAAACATGAGAATTATTTGATGTGATAAGTGACAACTCTATGCAGCAGGAGGCCCTGATAAGAAATGCTATTGAGCCAACTTCTAGAGCTGTAAAAGTAGCCACTTCTAAAGGGAAATTACATGAACTTAATGTAGACAATGACCTAGAAAGGAAAGTTGACAGTTTGTCACAAAAGTTGATAGATTACTGAGTGTGGTGCAACCCCCAACAGTTGCACAGGTTGAGGAGGCATGTCTGATATGCCAATCCCCCACACACTTCCTTCTAAAATGTCCCTCTACTGGTCAATACCCAGAGTTAGTATTGGAGCATGCCAATGCTGCCCAATCTTATGGGCATCAACCTTCTGGGTTTGCTTGGAGGAACCACCCTAACTTGAGTTGGAGACAAGACAATTTTCGTCAACCCCAGCAACAGCAGACATTGCCCTACAGACCTAACCAGTGGCACAGCCAGTGGCACAACCAAGTCAACTAACTTTACCACCACGACAAACTAGAGCAACCTCCTTTGAGGAGCAAGTTTTGTCTTTGTTATACACCTCAGCTCCCTATCACAAATAGTGAATTCCCATAGCAAGAGTACCAAGAAAATAGAGGACTACCTTGGTCAACTCTCAAATACTTTGATAAAAATGGAAGAGGACAGGCTCCCGAGTCAAACACTGACCAATCCCATGGGGCAATTCATGATAGGTGAAGTTTCATCAACTCATGAGGAAGTCAAGGCCATCACTATGTTGAGGAGTGGTAGAGTGGTGGACAAGTAAGTGCTCTTTGAGATAAAAAGAAATGAAGAAGGAGAGGACCTGTTGCTTGTCATGGAGCAGCAATAGGAGGTGAATAGAGGGGCTGCTGTTGAGCCCCAGCAGAAAGAAAAAAAATAAAAAGAAAAAAATTGATGAGACTGTTAGGGCAGCAGATGAGGTACCAGTAGTACCCCATCTGCTATTTCCTCTAGGTCTTAAAGGGCCTTCTCCTTTTGACAAGGGGAATGCTAGGATGGAGGAAATGATGGAAACATTTAACCAAGTACAAATTAATTTACCTTTGATTGATTCCATAAAGAAAGTCGCGGCCTATGTAATGTTTCTGAAGGACTTATAAACACAGAAGAGGAAAGCTACGGCCCACCTTACTAAGAAAATATTGCTGCTGAAAAAGTAAAATAAATTTTGTCCATAGTTATCCCAGCCAAACTCCAAGACCCCGGGATACCAACAATCCCCTACATTATAGGTGATCATACCATAGGTAGAGCTCTCTTAGATTTCGGAGCCAATCTTAACCTACTTCCATACTCTGTGTATGAGAAGCTAGGTTTGGGGGAGTTAAAACCAACACCTGTGGTGCTCCAGCTAGCTAGCAGATCAGAGAGGAGACCTTTGAAAATTATAGAAGATGTGCTGGTAGGGGTGGATAAGTTTTTCTACCCAGCAGATTTCTTTGTCATGGACATAGAGCCTACAACTTGCACCATCCCAATACCTGTAATATTGGACTGGCCATTTCTGGCCACTACCAATGCATGCATTCAGTGCAGGTCTGGAGTGATGGAAGTCACTTTTGGGAGCATGAAGGATAGGCTCAATGTTTATAATATAGCCAACCAACCTCAATTTGAAAGTGAGGATTGTTTTGTAGTTGATGTCATTGATGAGATGGTAGAAGAAATCTTGCCCGAGTTGTTGGACTGGGATGAGGTGTTCGATGAGTTTGAAGAGTTTTGGACTAAGGATGTTGAAAAGGAGGCCCCCACTTATTTTGCTGAAGATGTAAATGCCTTGGACTATTCAGTGGGGTCAGTGCAACATTCCACTTGGAGACCTACTATGCTGCCCCTCCCTCAACTCTCTAAGGCACCTTCGTTGCCTTCTGTTGAAAGTCCACCTGATTTGGAGCTGAAATAGCTCCCAGAATCTCTCAAGTATCCTTTCGTGGTAGAATGATAAACTGCCAGTAATTATATCATCTTATCTCACTATGGATCAAGCAAAGAAATTACTTTGTGTCCTCAGGTAGCATAAAAATGCAATTAGATGGACAATTGCAGACTTAGGCAGACACAGAGGAAATTAAATCCTCATATGCAAGAAGTGGTGATGAAAGAGATTGTTAAACTACTTGATGTTGGAGTGATTTACTAAATTTTCGATTCTGAATGGGTATCATCTATCTAGGTGGTACGTAAGAAATCTGGCATCACTTTAGTTCCAAATAATTCTGGAGAGTTGATGCCAACCAGGGAGATTACTGATTGGAGAGTCTGTATTGACTACAGAGAATTGAACTCCAAGACTAGGAGAGACCACTTCCCATTACCCTTTATTGATCAAATCTTGGATAAATTGACAGGAAAGGCTTACTACTATTTTCTTGATTGATATTCTGGTTATAACCAGATACCAGTGTATCCTCATGATCAAGAAAAGAAAACCTTCAAACATTTTGTATTTATTTTAGGAGTTTTTTGTTTTTGGATTTTTCTGTATTTTTTTTGTTTCTTATCCAGTTGTCATTTTGTACAAAGACTTCTTTTTGTATAATATTTTGTTATAAATTCTCTTTTTCTATGAATACAATCTTTTTGTTAGTGTAATTTTCTCTTTCTTTTCTGCAGGATTTTTCATTCTTCCTTTCCTAACCTTGCTGCCCCAAAATACAATCTCTGTTGAAACATTGAGGATAATGTTTATATTAAGTTTGGGGGTATGGCAGGGTGATCCAATAAAATAGTTAATTGTAGTGGAGCATTGTTAGTAAAATTTAAATCAATAAAGTAAATTCCCACCTAACCATTTTAGGAAGAGGAAATTAAAATTGTTTAGTAGGTATTTTAAAACTGAAATCTTTTGAAGATCTAACACTTCCAAGAAGCAAATTTCAAGAAATCTTTTTCATAATTAGTACTTAGTGAATGAGAAAGGAGAGAAAAATGTGAGGATATACCCCATGAGTTTACTTAAAGACCATACCTAGTGAGATTTGGTCCTATCAAATTTTCTTTTGAAGAGTGTTTTGGCAAATTTTTCTAGTCTAAGGAATGATTGAATCAACATCTTTTCACTAGAGGTTATGCACCCCAAATTGAAATTGTTTGGCAAAACACATGACACTAATGATATGATTGAAGGCCTTCATTTGGAAAGTTTGAGCCTGGAGATACCTACCCATTGAACTGCCCTTTGTATACACTGTTTGAGCCTTAAAAAAATCTATTCTTTCTTTAACAAACACCAGAGTAATTGAACCTAAATCTCATTGACCTGATTCAGCCTTACCCTCACTCTGAGATTTCGAAAGGTAAAGGAGAAGATGTTGAAGAAAGTTGAGTTGGGTTCAACAGTTGGTAAAAGGAGAAGGGAAGAAGTCATAAAAAAAGCAGCATGTCAGTTGTATATTTGTGGCATTTCAGTTTTAACAAGAGAGAGAGAGAGAGAGAGAGAGAGAGAGAGAAGTCAAAAGAAGTACTTCATTTGAAAAATTAAAAAGATCAGAAGAAGCTGGCCACTTCAGATCTGAAAATATTAAAGAAGATGAAGCTGTGATGTAATGAAAAAGGTGAAGTCAAGAATCACCTCCTCCTCTTAGTTGATTTCTCAGTTTTGAATTCTTTTGATCCATTTATTCTTTTTAAACCTCAATCCTAAGCCACATTACAATCCAACAAAAAGATCATATTGATCTGAAGTTGATTGAGTTATTATGTTGAGATAAGGGGATATGTAATCTATGGTGGAAAGAACAAGAGAATTTTAGGAATTAGCAGCAAATACTATACTCATGCCTGCAGACCTGTTTGAGGTCTGTAATTGATCTTGAGCAGAAGTGAAAGTGATACACCTTTGAATTTTATTTTTGGAGAGAATTGGGTCTAAAACTAAAGTCAATGGGGCAATATTTAAACTTGATTTTTGAATTAATGGTGAGCTTGATACTAATTCCCACACACAATACTCTTGATGTAAGCTTACTGGCTATGATGGAAATTCATTATGATTTAACTGACTGCATAACTATTTTAATTTCTCTGAATTTGAAAGAGTAGGGTGTGGAATGAATCTTTATTTGTTGAAATCTTATTTGACATATGCTGCACTAAACTTAACTATTCTATTATAAAGTTTGTGGGTATATTCACTGAAAACTTTTAGGAGACTTCACTCCTCCACTATGGATCACCTAGGAGTTTAAAAGGCTTGATGCATGGGCTAGATGCATCCGTGCTCCCTACGAAAGTGGCATTTAATTTTTAGAATAATTGTTTTATCTTCTCTTTGCTTGAGGAATAGCAAAGATTAGGCTTGGGGTCTGTTAATCATTGAATTATGCCTCTTTCCACCCCCTAACCTAGGCTTTACTAGATTCTAGAGCTGTTTAATAATTGGTTTTAAGTGTGGTTTTGTAGTTAGCAATAACCTGTAGAGTAGTGCAGAAATTCATGTAACAAGTGCGAAAAAGAGATGAAGTAGAGTCAAACACTAGAGCTCAGAAAAATATAGAGATTGAACCATGGTGGTCCCCACCAAATGGGTAGTTCAGTATGCCATGAATCCCTTGAAACCCTGTCATGAGAGAAAAGTGTGACCCATGCCTAAAGGAGAGCTGCAGCAGTTAGATAGACTAGCCGAGAGGCTGAATCCATCCTCTCGAGCTGTCTCGAGCAGACCAAGCCTTCAGAAGCCACAGTCTCGAGTAGTCTCGAGCAGTTCAAAACCTTCAAAATCTAGCCTCTCGAAGCACTCTCGAGCAGTGTCGAGCAGACTATGCCTGTAGTATTTCATCTCTCGAGCAGTTTAGAAGCTTGCAAAAACCACACTCTCGAGCAGTTCAAAGCCTATAACACACTATCCTCTAGAGCAGCCTCGAGAAGTTCATGACTACAACAATCTATCTTCTCGAGCAGTGAAAGGCCTTCAGAAACCATCCCCTCAAGAAGCCTTGAGACTGCAACATTTCATCTTCTCGAGCTTGACAATAAGAAGCCTTCAGAAGCCATCCTATTGAGCAATGTTGAGCAGACCAAGACTTAAGCATTATATTATTTTGAGGCTCAGGAGCCAGCAGATATCTGTGGACATTGGGGGAATTTTTAGAACTTTAGCAGCACATGGGACACCTGTCCAAGTGTGTGCTGCTTCCCTAACAAACTAAGGCAGTACTTGACTGAAATTGAGCCACGTCAGCAAAACCTAACCGTTTTGATTCTCCTTCCCTCTGATTGGACAAAGCATAAAGTTACCTTTTGTTGTGTATATATAGAGAAGAACGCATGCTTGTAAAAGGGGGGATCACACAACACACGACACCGAGCTCATTTTTTTTATGGTTTAAGTCATCTTCCTTTTTTGTTTTCTTCTCTCCTTACTTTAGCATGCCTGGATAAGGCTTAGTAGCAGTTAGGGCTAATTTGAGTTGTAAATGGCTTTGTAATAGCATTGTGAAGAAACTTGGAATCTTGCAGAGACAACATACTTCAGAGCTATATTATTGTAAGCTTCTTTCTGGTAATCAATAGCTGGTTGCAATGTTACATTTAATCTGTATTATCTTGTGATTTTTATCAGATTTTTATGGATTTTATGCACGTATGGATGCATGTGATTGTAGCCTTATAGACATAGTCTCTGTAGTGGTTTTATTGTTTCAGCTTTAGCCCCAATGACTGGATTATATCCATGGGATGTATAGTGACCATTTGAGTGGACAGGATATAGCCCTAAGACTAATCCATATCTTAGGGTTGAGTTGGATTCTTCTTCCTTGCATTTGTGCTTATAGCCAAATGAAGGATTGCTGCAGATCCAACTCTTGCTCTGCTTTACAATGCTTTTTACAGTAAAAGTTAGCCCCTAACTGCTCACTTCTCCATTTTCTATTTATTTTCACCAAATGAAGGATTGCTGCAGATCCAACTCTTGCTCTGCTTTACAATGCTTTTTGCAGTAAAACTTAGCCCCTAACTGCTTCTCCATTTTCTATTTATTTTCACCAAACCACTTTCATTCTTCTTTAAACCCCTTTCTTTTATATCCGATTTTGCATTTATTTCTGTTTTAGTTAGTGATAAAACCCCAAAACACCTTCTCTTTACTCGGTTTTATTAGTTTAAGATAGATTTGGTTTAAAGTTGCCAGATCCATAGCAGATCTAGAGATTTACTACCTTTAGATCCATAACTCTCTGTGGGACAACCCTTACTTCATCTAAAACTTGCTGTAACAACCCTGTATCTTGTAGGTGGTGTTTGTGTTCTAATCCCAGCTTTATCCCTCTTTGTTTTATTCTTCTTTGTTTCTGTCATACTTTGACCACTTTTATAATAACGAACATCAACACAAATTAACCAACAAATATGTAAGAGACCCAATGCACATATTGGACTATCAACTGATAGAGATCCAAGACGATTTAACCCTGACCAAAAAACTGATGCAAATCTTGGATCGCAAGGAACATATATTGAAGTCTAAGCAAATTCCACTAGTGTTGGTACAATGGCGAAATCACTCTACCGCCGAAGCCACTTGGGAACATGAGGCAGAAATCTGCGACCAATACCCTCAACTATTTGATTAAGGTCAGTCACTTTTAAGCGTGCTAGTATGCCACGAATTGAACATGGTCTCGTCTATGTGTAACTAATGTCCACACTTGAAACTTTTGTATGATTTAAATGTTAACTATGTCTATATGACATCAATGTAAATGAGAAATGGTAGATACAAATTTGACAATCCAATGGAATGGCATTTGAGAATGAAGGCATGATGAAAGACTATGAGTGCAGCAAGCCAAAACACCAAAATTTACAGAGCACAAAATTTTGTACAACTCGCTGCAACGAGGTCTAAGCTCATTCAGAGACAACCTCAGAACTTCAAGGCTCGCTGAAGCGAGGATTAAAAGTCACTGCAGCGACTGATGAACTTTAAAAGGGGGCTGAAAACCCGAAAACTTGTCAATTTTGCCATTTCAAGCCAAAAGCCATCCTTTTTCTCGTCTCCCACAAAAAGCCAAGTACTATTTACCTTCATATACGCGACCATTTCGCGTCATCTTCCACAAATTGCCACGAATTCGCGTGGATGCATCTCCATCGCAAGGAATTCCATGAATCGTTCTTCGCATAGTGAGGTAAACCCTAGTTCTCTTCCCGTTTCGATTTTTGGTTCTTTTAATGGCTTCAAAGAAGAAGACCATGTCAAAACTCCATTAGTTCCCGATCCTCCACCGATTTAGGAACAACCCATCACATGGTGGAACGTGAAAGCCTTTGAACTAGAATGGTCCTTTGACCAAGATATATTTATCGACAATGATACAACCGCTTGGTCGATAAATTACATGAGACAAGCCCGATTGGAGGGGTTACTCACACCCTTCCACACGCATTTTTAACCTCGCCTTGTCCAATTGTTTTTCCAATACTTAAAGATTGTGTTCAGTGGTCAATAAATGACCACCAAAATCGATGGTCGAACATTTCATCTGGACATCCCCGACATTGCCAAGGCCATGCGTTGTCACCCAAATTTTGTAGAAAACCAGGGTCTCCTACCACCGCACCCCAAGGAAGCGCCATTTCATCGCATCGTAACCAAGATGACTGGTGGTGCTCATGGATCTGGCAAATCAGTAAGAAGGAACCAACTGCTATCCAAGATGTGATTGTTGGATGACATCTTTCAAAAAAATCATACCCCCTCCGACACGACCAACAAAGGCAAGAAACCCTCCTACAAGTTTTATTTTCTGGATTTTAGGATAGGTAGTTTAATGCACCATAAGTTGTTTCGGAAGACATCAAATACTCCCACAAGCAGATGCTAAACACTACACCCAAGCCATTAACCAGAATCCCATATGCCCCTCTCATCTCCCGCCTTCTAGAGGGGCACGAGGACACTGAGAATGATGACCCTTACCAAGTACCGACCGATCAACCAAGAAAAACTGATAATACCCAGAGTTATACCAAGAAGACATGGCGCATGAGTTACCAAAGGTGCCAGGTCGGTGTTCAAAACAACAGTTGGCAGAAGGGGTTCACCAAGAAGATCCAGAACAACCCTAGCAACCACTTGTCCAACAAGGAGACGTCCTCACCCTCACCGAATTCAATAGGCAAATGGAGGTAATGTACCAATAGGATTATTTGCTGCACCGGCGACTAGACTTCTAGGAGGACATCCTCTTGCGCCTGATAGAGAAGGCATTCTGAACCAACTACACCCCATTCATAGCCCATGCAAGGGAGTATACGACAGACTATACCACAGGAGCATCCGGTTCTAGAGCTGGTGCATCTACTTCTGGAGTGAGACGTTGGGATAAGCAGCAAGCAGAGCAGCTTGATGACCATACTCATTGATGAGTAGTCAGTGTAAAATTCTCTTTTTGGGTCATGTGCTAAAATACATTAAACAACAGTTAACTCATGTATATGAATAGTTAAATTTTGTTTTGATGACGATTGTAAATGAATGGTTTAAATTTTGTCAAGAATGGATAGTAGACCAATCAAATGTGATTGAAACCAGATGGATAAGGAATAACTTTTATTGTTGTGGATGCGTTACTTAATAACTACGAGACATGTGTGAACTGTAAGCTTGATGAATAGATTAAAACTATATTTTATTGCTAAGGTCTTGTGAATACATTTTTGATCATTGAGGAAATATATGTTAGGCTTGACCATCCTTGATGGTCTGGGTAGTTGTGAATGGTGCATAACAGGGATCAAATAATATCTATAGATGTTTATAAACCTCTTGTATTGATGAATGCAGTAATCAAAAAGTTTAAATCTTGTGGTGCATATGACCTTTTTAGTTAAAAGTTGAATATATTTGCATGTAAGTTAACTGAAAGATAGTGATGGCATCTTAAATCAGAAATCCTTAGTTGGAAGTTTAAGCTAACAATTCATTAATAGTTAATAGTTGAAATTACCATAATGGTAATTTACTCTTACTTCCTTGTTGTTAGTAAGTTCACATTATTGAGGACAAGTATAGACAACATCATCTTTCAGAGACTATATACAATGTTATAGTGACTGTAAACTTGTTGCACGCTTGAACCAAGTTGTTGCGATAACTGAAGCGTTGTAGAAATTGTAGGCAAATAATTATCCACAAATCTGCCCTCTCCTCACTTCCGAATGCTTAGAGATCGACACATCACGTGACTTTATCATGAACCTCTGAACACACATTCTTGTTATGAACCTTCGTGGGTAAATTTCAAAGACACGATGTAGATCACTTGTAAGGATATGGTCTGGCGACGTACCTTCCGTCCCCAATAATTGTCGTCAATTTTTGAGGATGAAAATTCTCTTAAGGGGGGGAGGATGTGACAACCTACAACAGTGCTCGATCTCGACATTGTTACGATCAAAACGATAGAAGATCAACCCATCAGATGATAGGAAGTTCAAACACCAATAATTTCCAGCAACGAAGGTTCTAGGCCGTGCATGCGTGAAATCTACGGAGGTAAATGTCTGTACCTTATCGTGCACATCTCCATTCTGAGAATTTAGGCATAAGATCACACGTGATTGACTCGTACGCAAGGATTTCAGAAATCGAAAATGTTGGAAACGTGAGCACCGATGGTTATGTTGTCGATCCTCGAAATCTCCAGATGGGAATTGTTGCATTCGAAAGAATTAAGGTAGAATGTCACATATTGAAATTGTAGCATTAAACTAGATTCGGCTATGTGCTTAGGATGAAAATATACAAAGATTTTGGGTTTTTTGACTGAGAAGGAAGAAACAAAGGGCTTTGAGTTCAAAGGAACTTGCTCCAGTGACATTGAAACCTTATTGTAGCGAGGTTCCTCCTAAGCCCCTCGCTGCAGCAAGAATTCCAAGCCAAAACGGCTCTGGAAAAACTCGTTGCAGTGAGTTCTGTGTCTACTGTGGTGCTCGCTACAACGACCCTAGAGCTCGCTGCAGCGAGGTCCCCTATTCTTAAAGGTTTTTGGTTGTATCTGTTTAGGCTGTGAGGACCTTATTTTATACCAAATCTTCGTCATTGACACTTAGCCTATGAACATTGTATGATCTAGGAGAAATGCGGAAGACCGTTGATGGGAACTCCACTTTGATTCACGCTTGTATATTCACACAACTCTGACATTAGATAGGGAAATCTCAATGTCGATTAAATTTTTTCGTGAATCATGGTTACTGATATGGTCATTAAATGAACTTGTGTTTTTAGCACTGTATTGTACATGCATATTTAAAACTTTGAATGATTAAGAATTTAATTTTTTCACATGATCATAGCATCTTGCACTTGGCATATTGATACATTTAGCCGTTAAATTAAAAATTCCAAACTCCGATCTGATTTATGTCCTATGATATATATATATGATATGTTTTAACTTCGAGATCATGTGCAAAGAGGAGTGGAGTCTCCAAGAGAGGGGTGAAGTCCCCGGGGTTGAGACTCTATTCCTGCTGCGAGATGCTCTGTTCCCGCTACGGGATGCTTTGACATGATATCTATATGTGGCATTCTAATTTCACATTAGTGTAGAGGGGAGCGGAGTCTCCAAGAGAGGGGTGGAGTCCCTAGGGTTGAGACCCTGTTCCCACTACAGGATACTTGCACTAATGCTTTGAATTTCAATGATACTATGCACTCTATGTGCTTTGCTCTCTGATATGTCTGTTTTCTGATATATTCTATTTCCTTGACATGCTGTGCTCTGTCATAATTCCTTGATCCGATATGAATTTGTACCACACATCATCTGCATCATGAGACGACATATTTTAGAATCTCGTTTTCAGCTAAATGCATGCATGTGTATTTGACATGAATGTGAATTTTGAAATCATTTTCAAATCTATGTATCAGTTCTATGCATCAGTGTGATAAAAATGTGATCTAGAATTATTTTCTTCCTACTGAGCTTGGATTGTAGCTCATCCCTCGACTATACGTCACAGTTGCAGGTGCAGAACCAGAAGTGGATCCAGAACTTGAAGAGGATCCAGACTATATTCCAGAAGAGAAGGAAGAGCTGCCACCCAAGAAGTTCTTCCCCCGATATGCTCTTCTAGATATTGGACGTAGTGTGGACAGTGTACTTTTGATACTTGGTACAGTCTTTTTGGATTGAATCTTTTGTATAGTTTTGTATTGTTTAAACCACTATTTAGGTGATGGTCGGCCATCACCGGTGGCCTACATAGTTTTAATATTTTTTAATGATGGAAAAATCTTTGTGTATAATGACATAAATTTTGCCGCTTTGCTTCCACGCTTATGTAGACTTACCGGATGCTAGATGGCCCGATCTTTCCAATTACCTACTTCGAGGATCACAAATGTATCAAGGTACTCTGATACCAAAGAAAACTCTATAACTATATTGTGTTCTACGATTTGATGGCAAGGATTTTGGGTAAGGAAATCCAGGCTCTCACAATTGATGCTTGTGATCGCTGGAAGATTAGAGTAGTGTATCTATAGTTTCTCAGAAGCAATTGATGGTGGCAACTAATAGATGAAAGATTTTTTTATTGCTTTCTAGTTTAGATTTATTTTTCTGCACTTCACTACATTGTAAATATTTAAAAGTTTTTTATTTGAATTGACGACTTAGATTGAAAATTTACAGATTAGGGTAACGGTTTCACTTTTTCATCTTTAATTTTCTTGAGTTTGATTGACGCCCAAATTTTAGGAAGATTGTTGATTAGATTAAATCTCTGTTATGAAATTCTAGAGTTTGATTGATGCCCAAATCCTAGAGGACTGGGATACGATATAACGGTATTTTATTTTGTAAATATTCGAGATCTGAAGGATTGTGATTGAAGACCATAATCTGGAAGGAGGATCTAGATTTATTTTCCACAATTAGTTTAAACAACCCATTCTTTATTTATACTTTTCTCTAGTAGTTTAGGATCTTAAAAGACAAATACAAGTTTTTAAACAAACAAAATTACTCTCGAATAAACTCTTTCCTCGTGAGAGCAATCTTATACTAGTGCTGCAATTTTCGTTGTACGCTTGCAATAGGTTAAGACTTAGTATGATAAAAGTGCACCCAACAGGGCAGCTCTTTGATGCTCTTAGAGTTTTATAATTGAGCTGCGGTAAGGGATTCATCATATTAGGGCTGTGTTAGGAGTATTTTAGATTTTTCGTACTCTTTGAGGTTTTTTCCTGGACTCTCTGGTTTCCTCTTGATGTAGGTTTTGTCCTTTGATTTCATGTTTCCTATACATTTTCCATGGTAACTATCATGGATTTCTCTAGAATGCAATTTTCCATATAGCAATGTCAGCGGCGTGTACATATGCTTTTCAGACTTTTCGAGACATATGTATAGCTTTTATATTAAATACATATAATTTTCAAAAACAAAGAACTATATCCATGCTTTGTCAATGGTTCTGAGCGTAGGCGGCCGCCTTTAATCTCTAGGCGCTAACAAAGGTTCCTTATAATTTTTTCTATTCTTATTTTTAATTGTAGAAAAGGTTAATTTATGGTTGGTGTCATTGGCGCATTTGTCCAAGTACAAACAAAAGCTTGCATGACTAAAAATAAAAATAAAGTTAAGTTTGCGGACATGCTTGCTCTTTCTCTGGTCTCAACTAAGAAAAAATAATTAGTTAACCAATTTAATATTGAAGATGTTTTGTTAGACGTTCGTTGTCCTACCAAGTACTAACTATTAAGCCACGCTTCTTGAATAGTATTTTATTTTTTACTTTAGGGCATATTAAATATTGTTATAGAATTATTGTAATAAATAAAATAACAACTAGAAAGAATCTCCAATTGGGGATTGTCTATATGGGCAGGCTTCCTAGTTTAATAAGAAAGTAGCTATTGGTTGTCTATATTAATAAAAAATTTAGGCCAAGATCTACCCAATATATTCTCCCTAACTTCTTCTTTCATTTATATATTTTTATTTGAGAATCATTTTTTATTATTTTAATGCATGACAACACTACAAAAAATAAGACTATTAGTGGCGACCAAAAATTGTCGCTATTAACAAAAATAATTATTAAAGTCAATTAAGACTATTAGAGACGAGGGTATTAGCAACAGTTTTTTATTAATAGCGACTGTTTTGATTGCCACTAATAATCTTATTTTTTGTAGTGCAAGTATTTTTATTATTATCATTTTTTTCTATATTGAAAGATGCAATTGAATGCATCACTAATTTATAAAGCATGCTAACAAATAGCATGCAAATTGATGTTTAATTATATTATTGGCATCTTTAGCCAATTTGAACTAATTATATATGGTTGAGTTAATAAATACATGATATTTTTTATTTATTATATTTGACCTTATTTTTCAATTTCAAAAAATTGATATCTTTTATAATTAAAGGAAAAAAAACACATTTATTAATATTGGCATTTTTACTGCCAACATTATTGATAGAATATGTATTATATTGTTTGGAGATGATTGTATCATATTTGCATGACAATTCTACTATTAGAACTTAGGTTGCATAATTTGAGAAAAAAATTAGTAGAATTTGGGTTGCAAATTTTAATTTACTCTATACTATAAAATTTTCAAAATACATGATATAAATAAGGTGTGATGTTCGAGTATTACACATACTTGGGACCTTAGTCGGGTGCTCTACGAGATCAAATACCCTCTTGGAAAAAAGGAAAAGAAAAAAAAAAGAAAAGAGGATTGAAACTACAATTTTTTTTCTTCTAGCAATGAAAAAACCATTTTAACTAACACCAATTTGTTTTACAATATCATAAATAAACATTGATAGTATTAACCTAGAGATCTAATAGAAAGGATCAAAGATCAAGTGCAACTAATTAAACTTAATATTCTATTTAATCGATTTTACAACCCTTTGATAGAAAGAATCTGAACATCAAGTCATCATCTAAAAATGGAAACCGTAGAAGTCAAGATTTTCTTCTAACCATTTTTTTTAAACACATTGAATATTATATCAAATTCAACCAGTTGAACCTAACAATTGACCCCATAGTAAAATCTAAAATGTAAAAACCCAAGAATCCCAAAGGTTATCTTCCAATTGTTACGGTCTTCCTCGGCTCAAAACCCATATCTAATTTAAATTGTTTTTAAATTTCTTTTAATTTCACTTAAAATTGTAGCCTGGTCAAGGTATAATTTTGGTAAGTACTAGATTTTATTACCCTTACACTCTATTAGTCGACTGAATGGGATATCCTCCTAAAGGGTTAATAATATCCTGAAAAAATATGGTACAACTACTTCTACTAGTCGGTATGCATGGTATACCATGCAACTATCAACAGTATTGTTACAGAGATTTTAACCTTGAGCTAACAATAAATTATGTAGAGCTAACTGCTCATGGATCTCACAACCAATTACTTCGTCTATACAATTTATTTTAGAAAAAAATAATAGTTTTCTTCATAATTACTTAGGCATAATATAGGGAAGGAGTACTAATAATAAAGCTTTAGATTAGCAATTATTACCAAACATGATTTGATCCCAAAATTCTTTGAATTAATCAAAAGTTTGCTAAATCTCTAGGAGTAGATGCTTTGTTGAACTTTTCACTAAATATATGTCAAATTTGTTGATTCTCCAAATTTTGTTTATGTTTTTCAAATTTGATGAATTTCCAAATTTTTAACATTGTGATAACTACTTTAATAGCGTTTCATATATATTTTTATGACAATAAATTGTTAATGTGTGCGAATTATGCAATCCTACTTTATTATTTACAGACATTATTTTGAACTTTAAACATGTTAACATATATTTGTATGTATTTTAATAATTCACTCTTACTTTTTATAACCCTCAAATTTATCCACAGTAACTTGAACTGATGCCCCACTGAATGATTGTTGTACTCGAATGTGTTACTAGGGTCATGACTTAGTTTAAATGGCAAGTTATATGGTGGTTTGTCAACAATCATTGTTTAAAATTAATAATCCCTGATACATTATCGAGGGAGATTCCTCGTGCATTCTTTCCTGGATCAATGAGTGTTCTCCATGGAGGTATTTCAACCCTCTCGATACTATTATAAAGTTGTTGATAGGTTAGCCAAGGATGGGACTATTCTCGAACTGAACGAGATCAAGTATTCTCGTTTTCATTATTTATTTTTTCTTGGTTGGGGTCGTGTTTTGATTTGCTCATTGTGGCTTCTTTTCCTCTTTTTTAGTGAATTTCGGAGATTCATCAAAAAATAATTATCTCTGATGCCAGTATGTAACGATATGTTTTAAACCACTAATGTAGTTGTCGACACAAAGCAGCAAAAGCTAACAATAACATTGTACCGGCCCAAATATTGATTTTAAACAATAACGTGGGGATTCTGATTCCAAATCCACAACATGGTAGGACATTGTAGGAGTTTATCTCTAAATAGAAATGAGTGGAGAAATAAGACTTTGAATACCAGCCGCAAATGACAATGATGATGGTGATGGTCAAATAGAGTACCTTATACTATGATTCCTTAGTTCTCGTCTAAGAAATAATTAAAAAGGCAAGTACCTGCATGTACAAGCATAGGGAGAAAAATATTGTGAATGAAATGGGGAATGCTAACATCACTCTCTTCATTGGAAAGGTATCATCGTCCTCACACTAAAATCCTCTTATGCATGTGGTGATATTTTGGTAAACAAGTGAAAGGCAAAATGGGCATTTTTTATTATTTTGGTAGTAAGATTGTAATTAGAAGTTTACGATGGAAAATTTCTATTTATGAAAATAAAATTACTTTGCATGAAAAGAGCGAAAAGAGTTATTTTGTCCTTCATTAGAATCTTTGTTAACAAACTCAATATTGATTAATTTCTAGTGAGCTCAAGAGTGCATATGTAGAGAAATATTTTATTATAGCTAAATTTGTTTTCATTAATTTTTTAAAATATTCCGACAGCTTATCATTGCTGATGACTGATTGACCGGTTGATTGCTGAAACAATTGGGCTTGCATCGAAGAAATACCACAGCCGACCGCACCATTTACACGTAGTTATCATTCATGCCTGTCAAATTTGCAAATGCGAAACATGCCAACCACCCAATTCACGACTTATTTAGATTCTATTATCATCTCATTCACAAACTGAACACCATTCAAACAAACAACGAGTTAGAGTTATTTAGATTCTATTTTCATCTCATTCATGAAGTGATGGCCATTCCAAACAAACAATTGTAATTTAGCCTAAACTAGACAATAACAAACCCAAATTATTTAAAGCTATATCAAATGGATTTTACATGCACCGGCAGGGTCCAATTGTGTGTTTCTTAGTAGTAAGGTCACTATCACTACTACATAAGAAAAAGCCCCAAGCATGCCATGTTTGTACTTCCAACTCAAAAATGCTTTGGTCATTGAATAATTAAATTGTTAAAATAATTAATTTAATCAAGTGGCAGACTCTCTCTCTATATATATATATGGCTACGGGTTTTTGTTACCCAAAATTTAGTCTTCGCAATTGATGATTCCACCATTGACTGCCTCGGAGAATCATACGATGGAGATAAGTTTTTATCTCAATCTTACACAAAATAGATCTTGAGATCATGGCCTACATGCATATCAGGCGGTCAAGTTGATTCCGCATGGCACACATCTCTAAAGTTACCGTGATCATGACATACCATAGGAAGAGCTTGTTACTTATGGGGATGTGTGACATATCGAATTAACATTGGAATTTATGATAGGTGGGCCATGATCTCAATCAAGGTATCAAATATCGGCCGATACCGATACTTATCGGAGATACGTATCTGTTTTTCGGCAAACCGATACATAACGGTGCCAATACGTATCGAGTATCCACTCAATATTGGTGTCGACATCGGCCACTACGGGCTCGTATCGGCCGATACGTATTGGGTATAGATCGATACGTATCTAGTATCGGCTAATACCTGTATTTTTAATTTTTAATTTTTATAAAAAAATAATAATAAATAAAATAGGGCGATATGTATCGGCTGATTCGTATCGGTGCTCCAATGACCGATACCCGATACCGATACCGATACCGAGTTTGTTACCTTGATCTCAGTATATATTATGCTAAAGATTGGTACGAAAAATGATCTTCGTCATCTGATTCAAAGCATTCAATGATGTTAATGGAGGAATCATCAGTTGCAGAGACTGAATCGTCAGTTGCAAAACCATGTATTATATATAGGATTATACGCCTTGGTTTAGAGAAATTTCTACACCCACTGTCAGTTGGCCATCATGTTGCATCCATGACGAGGATCGAGTTCCACGGAAACTTCAATGAGGTCGATCAGATCCCACTCAGAAATAAAATTATTACTTTTCCACCGTTATAAATGTGGTCAAAGGTGGGGAGTTTTGGGATGTTACCTAATCTTTGACAAATGGAGGACAAAAATGTCAAAAAATAAAAATAAATTTTAGACCACATATCCCATCGCCGATCAACCCAAAACCAGAGTTGTTTTAGGTTGCATGGCATATGAAATCCAACTCGGCTCATACTCCCTTTTGCTATATATATATATATATATATATATATAGGGCCGGGGATATGCGCTCAGGCATAGAGATATCTTTGCGCCTATTGATATGGCCGCGACACGTAGCACCTTTTTGTGAAGTGATGAGTGGCATGGAGCCCACTTTACTAACTACATTTAATCTGTTGAAATATTTTAAAAGTTATATACCATTCTAGCCATCATTCTTGACTTTTTAAAAGTCTCTTTCTTTTCTTTCTTCTCTCTCCCTTTTTCCAATAAAGTGTCACACTTACTTTTTCAGTAATATTTTACTTAAAAAATATGGGCACCCGATAGCGAAGCGCTAGCACCTCGGTATCGAAGCACCGGCACTACGGTAGAGAGGCGACGACACCCCGATAGTGAGGCACTGGCACCTCGATAGCGAAGTGCAGGCACCCAGGTGTCGAGGTGCCGACATCTTATTTTTGGGGCATCTTGTCACTTGGTCACTCGTCTAGCAGTGTCAGCCCGTAATACTTACACTCGATGCGCTAAGTCAGCCTAATTAAACTCACAACACTGTGAAGCAACGTAACAAGTTAGAGAAGTCTTGTGCAGATTCCTGAAGGCAACTAAAAATGCGATATGCAGCACGATTAGAAGGGGAGCCCCGCTTTGGTGGTAGACCCGTATCACGGGGGTGGCTGGAAACCACCCCAAATACGATGGCCCTAGTACACGACATAACTAGTGCGACTAAGCACCAAGCAAGACCTGGGTGCACGCACTCAAGCCGAGAAGGCTAGTACACGTGTTGGGTCAGGGGACTCCAGCTCATGTCCCCCTATATAAGGGTAAAACAACATATTTGGGGAAATAACGGAAGAACCTCAAACGTATTGGTTTGACAGATTGCCCACAGGGTACACATCCTCCACACCAGTATGCCTGCATCGCCCCGCATCGACCCCCACAAGACCATATCGAGACCGTGTCGTGCACATGTCTCAACCCTTCCTACCATTGTGTCGCGACGCCCTCGTGACCCATGGGCAACACACTTGGTGCAACCCTCATGGCTTGTGATGCACCAAAGATGCTCTGAAGCAGAAAAGAAAAATGGCCCTACAGTTGACCCGAATGGTCGCGCCGCATGCCCCCATCATAGGCGGGCCCTCTATATCGAGTTGTCAATGCTTTGCTTAAAAAAAGGGGGTGTTGAAGTCTTGTTTTAGGGGCGTCGACACCTCTATATCGAGTTGTCGATGCTTCGCTAAAAAAAAAAATGGGGGTGGCACCCCGTTTTAGGGGCATCAACGCCTCTATATCGAGGTGTCAGTGATTCACTAAAATAAATAAATAAATTATTTAGCAAAGTGCCGGTACCTCAATATAGAGGTGCCGCCACCCCCTTTTTTTCATTTTAGCGAAGCGCCGACACGTCGATATAGAGGCGTTGGTGCCCCTAAAATGAGGCGTCGGCACCTCGCTATAGGGGTGTCGGCTATCACGAAGTCACTCCTTTCGATGTGCACTCGTGTATGCCACCTAACATCCCAAGCTAGGTCAGCCTGTCTCTGATACCATCTGTCACGAGGGCACAACCTAACACCGGCTATCACACCTGTGCAGTGCTTCAATACCTCGTACAACGAGGCCAGCCTAACCATCAATTAGCTTTGATACCACCCGCCTAGAGGACGAAAATTCCCATTCATGGTTACCTTCCTTCCAAGGCAACCATATCAATGCATCGTGTCTCTCTACGACACGAATTCTTACACCTATGTGCCTCACTTGGCCAACTCAAGGTTCACTTATTGTCATACACTCGCACTTCACTTCAAAACATTACCATGCAGCTCCTCATGTCGTCCCATTTCTATATGTCTCGTCGTCATACTGAACCAAGCCCACCATCGTGTGTGGTCCTCGTAACTAGCACACATTATCTTTCGACCCTCATGCCGACATGCTCCACAGAGTCCCACGTAGCTTGCAAGTGTCTCCCTCTTAGCCTACCCATATACACCGTGACGCATAGCTTGATGCAAATGAAAACATCACCTTGGGTGACACATGACATTGCTAAAGCAACGTCCTAGGCCCACCCTTACATGCTTAGGAGACCACTACGCACCCTTTGGTGTCGTAAGGCCTCATATGTGTGGGAGTATCTCCGCAGCTCCTCTCCCACATATATGATTTAAATGCCACCTAAAGCTAAATGCCAGGAGAACCTCAAATGTAATAGTTTGACATACTGCCCATAGCACATGCAACCCATGCAGCACCAACACCTTCATGTCCGCTAGCTACCCATGCCCACATGCGTCTAGTCGCCACAGTCGCACACCACTTAGCTCGAGTCGCCATCTACATCACATATATGAAAACACAAACATGATACGAAGTCTCCCACCTCCATGCTCGCACGTCACACACCAAGCGCCAAGGTCCGACGCCTTAACACTAGCCACCCAACCCAAGCTCCAAAACCCGTACGCCTTCCTGTTGGTACCCCGAGTATTGACCCCATCACACGGCACCTCTCAAACATGGTGTTGGCACTTCGCTACCGAGTTGCTAGAGCTTCGCCTCCGTGCACCTATATTTTTTGAGTAAAATATATTTGAAAAAGTAAGTTTGACACTTTCTTGATAGAAGAGAGAGAAGAGAGATAAAAGAAAGAGGCTTCAAAAAAGTTAAGAATGACCACAGAAAGGGAATATAACTTTTAAAATAATTTGAAAGTTTAACCCTAGTTAATAAAGTAGGCCTCATGTCACCCATCACTTCACAAAAATGCGCTACGTGTCATGCCAATATCAAGAGGCATAAAGATATCTCCATGCCTAGGCGCATTTTACCCTTTGCCATATATATATACGGCCATGGATATGCTCCCAGTCATTGAGATATCTCTGCGCCTATTGATATGGGCACTACACATAACACCTTTTTGTGGAGTGATGGGTGGCATAGTGCCCACTTTACTGACTAGGATTAAACGTTTAAAATATTTTAAAAGTTATATACCCTTCCGACCATCATCCTTGACTTTTTAAAAGTTTCTTTCTTATCTTTCTCTTCTCTCCAAGTTTCCAAGAACGTGTCAGACTTACTTTTTCAGGTATATTTTACTCAAAAAATATGGGCACCCGGTAGCAAAGTGCTAGCACATCGGTATCGAAGCACCGACACCACATAGAAAGGCGCTGAGGGTATTAGTGGTAGTTTTCTTTATTAATAATGGCAGTTTTGGCTATCACTACTAGTCTTATTTTTTATAGTAAAAGTGGTCCCCTTTCTACCCATCACTTCACAAAAAATGCGTTGTGTCATGCCTATTTGCCTATATCAAAAGGCACAGAGATATCTCTACGCCCAGGCGATTTTCCCTTTGCCATATATATATATACAGGAAAGGGGAAAATGCACCCGGGCATAGAGATTTCTCTACGCCAATTGATATGAGCGCGACACGTAGTACCTTTTTTGTGAAGTGGGTGGTATGGGCCCACTTTTCTAACTAAGGTTAAACTTTTAAAATATTTTAAAACTTATATTCCATTTTAGCCATCATTTTTTACTTTTTTAGAAGCCTTTTTAAACTCTCTTTCTTTTCTCTCTCTTTTTTTAAGAAGGTGTCAGACTTACTTTTTCATGTATATTTTACTCAAAAAATTTGAGCGCCCGATAGAGAAGCGCTAGCTCCTCGGCAGTGAAGCACCGGCAACTAAATAGCGAGGTGCTGGCACCCCCATGGAGAAGCGATGGCACCCCGACGCAGAGGTGCTGGCGCTTAGCTAAAAAATAAAAATGGGGCATCAGCGCATCATTTCAGGGGCGTCGGCACATCTTTATCAAGGTGCCAGCCCTTCGATTAAAGAATAAATAAATAATTTTTTTTTTTGGGGCGCCGAGGCGTTAGTGCCCCGATATAGACGCGTCGACGCTTTGCTAATTTTTTATTATCTAAGCACCAGCACCTCGATATAGGCGCAACACCTACTATCGAGGTGTCAGCACCTCGATATCAGCGCAGGGGTGTCAGCACCTCGCTATTTAGTTGCCGGTGCTTCACTGCCGAGGAGCTAGCGCTTCTCTATCGGGCGCTCAAATTTTTTGAGTAAAATATACATGAAAAAGAATTCTAACAATTTTTTGAAAAAGTGGAGAGAAGAAAGGGAAAAGACTTTAAAAAGTGAAGAATGATGGCTGAAAGGCTATTTAACCTTTAATATATTTTAAAAGTGAAACTCTAGTTAGTAAAGTGGTTCTCATACCACCCATCACCTCACAAAAAGGGCGCTACATGTCGCACTCATATCAATTGACATAGAGACATCTCTACATATCCCTGCCCCTCTCTCTCTCTCTCTATATATATATATATATATAGAGGAAAAAGGGAAAATGCGCTTAGGGGTAGAGATTTCTCTACGCTCCCGCAATGGGGAGCGGACACGTGGAAGTGCTTGTATACTAACCCAGGTTAGCCACAGCGGGGGTTTCCTAGTGTCAATAGTAGGTAATGTAGGCAGTAGGTATACCTGATGGAGGAAGAAAGCGATGTCCCCAAATGGAAGGTCTTATCATTATATGGTAGTAAAACAATTCAAAAAATAGTATAGGTTCCTTCCCTTTCCCTCCCTCTTGAGGTTATTTCTCTCCCTCGTTCCTTCTCTTCCCCTCCCTCTTCAGGTTCTTTCTCTCCCTTATTTTATTTCCTCTCTGTCTCTTGCGCTTCTCTGCACAGTCTCTCTCTCACTGGATTATGGTCAGAATAGAAGCGCACAACTTTCTTTTTCTCTCTCACTGGAGCGTTGACGCTATAGAAGCGCCCAACTTTCTCTCTCTTACTGGAGCTCTTACTGGATAGAGGCACATAAGAAACAACTTTCTATTTTTTATAGAGCTCATACTTGATAGAAGCACATAAGAAACAACTTTTATAATTTTTTTGGAGTTCGTACATGATAGAAGTGCAGAAGAGACAACTTTCTCTTTTTTTCTGGAGCTTGTACTGGATAGAAGAACAAAAGAGATAACTTTCCCTTTTTTCTAAAGCTCATACTGGATAGAAGCGCAGAAGAGACAACTTTCTCTTTTTTCTAGAGCACGTACTAGATAAAAGGGTAGAAGAGTGACATTTGAGCTAAGTATTAATTCTTTTTCTTGTGTATTATTTTCAGATTACAGAACATTCAAATATATATGGCATTAGATGCATTGTCGCTTCTGCGCCCACATGTGAATCGATTTCCTCATCTGCTTATAGTTGATGGATCTCCTCACTTATTTACAGGGTGGAGATCAAAATATTATAAGCATTTGAAATTATATAAATTATAAGCACACATTTCTTATTTGAAGTGATAGGAAGCGACGACGCTACGAGTTTGAAGCATTATCACTTCCATATTAAAGCATTGGTGCTTGGTATGGTCGCGTCATCGCTTCTAACTTGAATCTATTTCTTTATTAGCCCATTGTTGATTTATTTTTTATCTAATGCAGGGCCCGTAATAGACTCTATTGGGGGATTCAATGTAGGTGGTGTTGATTTAAATCTCACCCCTGAGACAGTTTCTTTGGAAGGAGTTCCACTTGGTTGTGATAGGGATATCGAAATGTTGGATTCCTATGGAGGTGCCAAGAATACGAGCGAGGAATGAAGGCCACGTATAGGCTAGAAATTCTAATATGAAGACGAGGCCTATAACTTCTATAATTTATACACGAAGAAAGTTGGTTTCAGTATTAGGAAAAGTAACAATTATAAATCAGTAAAGGAAAAAATTATAAAGAGAAAATATGTTTGTTCGAAGGGTTCAAGTAGCCTGACAAGCATAAATTACACATCGATATAAAGTTTTCAAGAGATAACAGATGCGGATGCGGGCAAGATTGAAGATTAGGATCGACAACCAAAAGTTATGGGAGGTTATGGAATTTAGAGAGCCGTATAATCATCAGTTATATACACCTACGAAGGTGAAGGAACTATGATCACATAATAAGATAAACGGGGTAAGTAAATCATTGATAAGAGCATTTGATGGCATAATTCCTACTTATAAGATTTATGTTGTTTTGTTGAGTTTGGATGGAGAGGCTGGTGTGACGATAAACCCTCAATAAATGCGGGATTACCTAAAGAATATAAGAAAGAAGAGTAACATTGATCTAATGTGCACGACTGACAGTCAAATAATATACCATTTTACCACCCTTAACTTAGTGATGCTAGGACTTAGTTTGCTACTAATAAATTACTGACGTGCAAATACTAAGGAAAAATAGCAAAAGAGAACCATAGTGATAATATTCATCAAAATGAACTCATAAAGAAATAAAAAGAAGATTGAACTAAAAGACGAATATTCGCCTATTGAAAGATGAAAAATCGTGTTTCACATTTTTGTGAAATAACGTAAATATAGAGTAGAAATCGTAATTCATGATTCTTCAGAGAAAGTCGTTCAAAAAGAGTACGATACAAGAGAAAGTGATGAATCGTAAATAAAGAATTGTTCGATCTAGAAGAGACAAACAATCGTCTAAAGAGAATAAAAGCTAAAAAATCGTGATTTACGATTTTCCAGAAAAGAACACCTTTCGAAGCTACTGATCATATGAGATTTACACCACCATGCACAAAATTGGAAGAATTCTTGACTTAGAAGTCTAGCCAATCACGGATCTGAGAAGATTGACGAAGAAGATTCTTAAGGGACTCTACTGCTGAAATAAAGAAAGAAATTCATAAGTACATCAACTATCGAAAGCAAGGAAAGATAAGATTAGAAGTAGAGTTATTTTAGGATACTTTTGTTGTAATAATTTCTTTTATTAGAATTAGGAGTTTTGTAAATTGACCCCTTATGATCTATAAATAAGAGGTCTAGTATAGGAATTAATTATCGAAGAAATTCGCAGCATCAATTGACAATTGGGGTCTGTGTTTTCTCTCGTTCAATGTAGTTTGAGATTTACAAAGTAACATCGTCTATAGTTTTCTAAGGTCTTACTTGACAACCAAGGCTAAGGAAGCTAAAAGATCAACCCTTTGGATGGTTCTACTTTCGCTTTCTAGTTTAGATTTATCTTATTATAATTTACTTCTTTTTAAATATCTTCAAATTTTAATTTGAATTGATGACTCGGGTTGGAATTTGCAGATTAGTGTAACGTTATTTTAATTTTGTAAACATCCGATAACTGAAAATTGTGATTGACGACTATAATATGAAGAAGGAGGATTTAGAATTTATTTTAGACAATTTAGTTTAAGAAACCATTCTTTATTCATATTTTTCAAGTAGTTTAGGAACTTAAAAGATAAATATAAGATTTCAGAAAATTAATATATATAGTATATAAAACCTATATTTGTGGGAACAATCCTATACTAGCTCTACAATTTCCTTTGTGTGCTTACAATAGGTTAAGACTTAATTAGATACACATATAAGTAACGATCAAGTTTTTTGTCACCGATGTCGGGGATAGCGTTTATATTAATTTAAGAAAACAAGTATTTATCTTTCTCTTTTTATATTTCTTTATATTTTTAATTTTCTTTGATAACTTCTTATGCTTTTGCAGGTTTATTCGGAGCTGTGAATCAAAGGTTCAACACTTCCCCTGATCAGAGAAACTCGAGGATCAGATTAGTTTTCTCTCCCTGCTGTCTAAAATAAAAATCAGATAAAACTGAAAATAAAATAGACATTAAAAATAACTATTTTTGTCGTGTTCCTCTGTCCTGATGCCATTGTGGCTAAAATGATGGGAGAATATTATGCATTCACACCTCTTATACCTTCCCCCATGTATTCAAATACACCTTACAGTCGTTTATAGACTTTTTAGATTACGCCCAATGTGCTTTAATTACTTCCTTCTTTTCATAGGCTAATGGATGAAGATCCCTATTCGCATTTTAATAAATTCGTGAAAGTGTGCACTATCATTCAAATTAAGAACTTGACAAAAGCATCCACTCGATTGAGGCTATTCGCATATTCCCTTAGAGATGAAGCAAAGTAGTGGATAAACTCTTTGCCTCATAATTTAATTGCTAATTGAGAAGAATTGGAATGCATGTTTCTTATAAAAATCTTTCCAATTTGCAGAATGAATAAAATTTGGCATCTTATTATAACTTTTCACCAATTCTCGGATGAATCTCTTCAGGAGTGTTGGAACCATCTTAAGGGCCTTCTGCACAAGTGCCCTCACCACGGTATTATGTGCTGGGAACTCGTGCTCACTTTCTATGAAGGCCTTGAAGATGAAATCCAGTATATGATTGATGTGGCCTATGGTGGAATGTTTCGTACATTGACAACAGAGGATGCTTGGGAATTCTTTGAGACTCTTAGCGAGAAACCGATGCAATACCACGCATCGGATGAGATTGATTCGGAGACTTTAACAAATATTCTTCCTAAGCAAGGAGGATTATATAAATTAAAGTCAATGATGAAAGGTTTTCTAGAGTTGAAGCTTTGGAAAGCAAAAATTCAATCTCTTGTGGGTATAAAATCGTACCTAATATCTCAAAAAGGAGATGCCTGTGGTCCTAACCATGGCCTAACTCAAGCAGCTTTCCAACCTCCGATTGTTTCTCCTTACCTCACTGAAGCCCAAAACCACACTGCTACAGACGATGCCTTGTTGCAAATAGCTGACAGTTGGGTGCAACATAGCCATATCAAAACACAGTTACTCAATCACCTTCGATAATCTATTACAAGGTTAGAAACTCAAATCGAGCAGCTAACCCTTTTTGAAAGAGAGAGTAACTTATCCCCTTCACATGCAGTTGGTACGTCTAAAGGGCGTGTATTTATGGGAGGCACATCAACTCCCCTGATTTAAATTGATTTCTTCTAGAACCTGTCGAGCTACTAACTCACCCGTAGCAAACACCTATAACATATGTATATAGTTTAATATTAAAGAGTACTCTACGATCTACAGCATGTGAAAGTATATTCAATCATAAAGACTCATTTGTTAGGTCACAATCACTTTAAGCATATTGATTTACAATTTCCTGTGATTTGTAGAGTTAAATCATAGCAAGTACGATTTAAAGCGCCATAGAATCTCATTTTCGTTCTACAGAATTGCAAACGATAATTCTAGGGAATAGACGATTCCAGTGTTCGGTCTTATCGATTATGTTGGAACTTGAACCCTTTAATTCATAGAGGAAGCAAACGCGCATCGCATTCAATTTCTCTGCTTGCCAACTATCCAAACCTAGAAGCCTATACCTTCACATGTGAACCCTTCCCTTCCCTATAGAACCAGACCCCAAAGACTCCTCTCTTTCATCTTCCCTTCATACCTTAATCCTTATGGCGAGAGAGCCAGACCAAAGCGATTTCAGTGAGAGGCTTGGTAAAATCCTTGAGATAGACAAGGCTGAGCTCCTAGCTGCAATACAGAGAGTAGAAATTCTTAAGTGCCAGCGACCCATTCCAGATGTTGAATCGTCCATCGAATCTACTATTTACCTTAAACTTAACCCAAATCCAAAACCACATTCGATGAACCCATTTTCCCGCACTTCTTAACCTTTATCCCATCACAACCCACCCAAAATGCGACCTCCTATATGCTGATGGTGGGTTGAGCCGTCCCTCGCCACTCCTCTCCATTGCTCATCTTCTCCCCTTGCCTGTGTTACAATCTCTAGGTAGAATCTCCCAAGGCAGCAGTATAGGTGAAGGGTGATCTGGAGATGTGTTCACTTCCTCACACTTCACAAAACCTCTTATGTGGCAGTACATTTCTTCTAAGGAAGACCTATGATGTACACTATTTGGGGGAGATTTCAAAGGGTAGTGAGAAATATTTCGACAGCTCTTGGAGTAGCGACCCTGCCAAGGTGTGGATACTTCTTTGGTAGGAAGGAATGAGAGACTCCAATCAAATAGTGGTTAGAAGCCGAGAACTGATCTTTATCAAAGACATTTTCTCTCGGTCATTGCTACCGATAAAATCGATAGTGTGTGTCTAGATTTTTCCTAGGTTTATACTTTTATATAATTAGTTTTTATTTTATTTTAGTATTTTAAGATTTTTTTCGTGATCAGTGTAAATATTTAGAATACATATGAAATTATCTTTTGACAAACTTTTTGACTAATTGTAGACACTCAAAATTTGTCCCAAGGCCCAATCAAGACATACTGCGAGAGAGGCACACCCCCGAGCTTCCGATAGCATCCCTCGAACCCTTAAACCCATAGGAATTACCCCCAACCTTTAGAAACTCCCCCCAAACCCTTAGTTGACCCTCTCGGGACATAGTTAGAGAGAGATGAAACAGGGCTGACAGGGACCTCTACTAAGAATGAATCTTATATCATTGAAAAGTATAGGTTCTCAGCTTTCCAACAAGCCAAGAATCACCTCAATCCGAGTTGTAGGACAAAAGTTACGGTGATTCGAGCAATGCCCAGGAACAACACTTGGCTAGGGCATATATGGCGTATGTATTACATGCGCCAAGCCATTTTTCTCAAAAATTGACATGGTGCATCTGACCTGCTTCTTATTATGTATTATAATTATATTAATTCAAGTTTTAACCTATTGCAAGTGGACAATGGAAATTATAGTACTAGCATAGGATCGTTCCCACGAGGAAGTTTATTATCTTATTAATTCCTATTTCTATCTTCTATCTAAATCCCTATCTTAAAAACTTTTATTTATCTTTAAGATATCCTAATCTACTGGTGAAATATGAATAAAAGAATGGGCTATTAAACTAAAGTGCATAAAAATAAATCCTAATCCTCCTTCAGATTAAGGTCATCAATCTTAATCTTTAGCTTTCGGATATTTATGAAAATAAATAGCACCGTTACACCATATTTCTAGTCTCCTAGCATTGGTCGTCAATCAAGTAAGATCCTATCAACACAAATTTAATCAAATCAATAATCAACCAAAAATTTAGGTGTCAATCAAATTCTAGCAAAAAAAGATGGAAAAGTAAAAATCGTTACACTAATTTGCAAATCCTGACCTGAGTCGTCAATTCAAATTAAAAATTGAGATGTTTACAAAGCAAATAAAGTCTAAACTAGAAAGCAAAGTAAAATATATCCTTCACCCCTCAACTGCAGTCATCAATTGCTCCTAAGAAATTATAGATATCTACACTAATCTTCAGCACTCAATTGCAGTCAATAATTTCTCTTGAAAAACCTCTGATATCTAATCTACTCTAACTAGTATACACTACTTTGATCGGAAGAAAATTCAACCTCAGGCATCAATTAATGCCGAAATTCAACCTCAGGCATCAATTAATACTTTGATCGGAAAATCTTAAATCATGATTTTCTATTTTCAGTAGGCTTCCTCATAGTTGACGATTCTCTGAATTACGCTTTATCGCTTTTCTCTTTTTTCACTTTTGAAGAATCGTAAATTACGATTCTCTGGCTTCCAGTAGCAACAAATCGTGTTTTTCGCTCAATCATTTTTCTTATGGCTTTTTGAGTTTATTTTGACAAAGATTAACACTTAGGCTCTAATTAACTGCTTATCCTTAATATCTGCATATCAGTAACTCGTTAGTAGTAAACTAAGTCCTAGCATCACTAAGTTAAGGGTGATAAAATCGTAAATTATGTGATTGATCACACCCCCAAATATAAGTTTTACTAGTCCCTAGCGAACAAGGAAACATAAAATATTTAAAACTTTTAAATTTAAATACCACTTTCATACGGAGCACAATTGCATTTAGCAGATACAACAAGCCTTGAAACCCCTAGGTGATCCCTAGTGGAGGAGTTGTAGTCTCTTGAAGGTTTTCAGTAAAGTTACCTACAAACTTCAAATATTTTTAGATTTTTGAAAATATTTTTCAAAACTAAAAATTCAAAATATAAACTACTTATTTTTTTATACTACTAATTATTCAGTTACTTATTATATATTCATTATTTTAAAATATTTCAAATCTTTTATCCTTAGCTCCCATCATTGCAATTATCCTTGATCAGAACTCAATAATTTCAATTCTTGTATAGCATGGAGTGTGTGCATATCAGTGAAAAGTTTATTCATCATAGATTTTTCTAAAATGCAGTTTTTAGAAAATATTTTCATTCAAACTCTTACTTATTGGCATACTCTTAAAAATAATCAAAATTTTGGATTCTCATGATATGATATGTTAGTGATTAATTCAAAGGACAATCAGCTAAAAAGATAAATCTCATGAAAAGGATAATAAATTCTTTTTACATAATTTCTTTATTTATTCATAGTATCTATCTCATATATCTCTACTAGATTCATATTTTTATAAATCGTAAATCACAAAGGTGTTTCCTTGGCTTGTAATGGGGCTTTGGATTTTCAGAAGGTTTCAAAGAAAAGGTAAAGAGGATTGAAAATTATTTCCAAAAGTTTAGCTCTTCCTTCTCTTCTTCTATTTTTCAGATTTAGTAAGTTTCCTTATTTTAGACAACTTCTTCCCATTTCTTTTCTTTTTGTCAATCCCATTTTTTCATTTTTTCAATTTGGAAGCTTTTTGCTTCTCTTTTTATAAAATCGTCTTTTACAATTTTTCTTTCTTTTTCTTTCCTTTTTCATATTTTCATATATTTATATTTCTCTTTCAGTTGTACCCTTTTTAGCAGATCCTTTATCTGTTAACTCATACTCCTTTCACTCCCTTTTCTTCCCTTCTTTTACATTCTAAACTCTAAAAAATTTTAAGTGTTAAGGATAGAAAGTTTTGGGCAGTACATATGGTTAAGGGTTTATAAAATTCTGGTACAAAGAAATTTAATCTTTAGGCTTCTAATATGGGTTCAAATGGTAAAATATTATGGGATTTTGGCTTTTTGGCTCTGGTTAGAAAAAAGATGGCCTTCGGTCATTTTCACGATTTACTAATATAGATTTCTTATTGCTTTGATATATTTAATAGAAAGTTCTACACAAATAAATTATCATAATCATAGAATATATTGATTCTAAGTTCAGTATTATGAAATTTCATTTATTAGAGAAGTTCAAGGAAATTAAGCATGAATAATAACAACCTCTCTTTCTCTTAGAATAAAGAGAAAATAGGTTCTAGCTCACTGATTATATGATTTTGAAACTATACTCTAAAATATTTTACAGTTCAGATCAATCGTATAGTTTCAAACATTCTTCTGATACAGTACTCTAGAGATGCTTTGCTTTGAATTGTAACTATTTTTATTTTGATTTTTGAACAACTACTGTGATGGTTTGCTAAGAAATTCGAATATTTAGATTTTTTATCATAAATTGCATATAATGATTAACTTATCTAAAAAAATTCTTATGTAAAATAATAAATTTTAAACAAAAACTAAACTAAAAAATTATTTTATAAATTTTAAACAAAAACTAAACTAAAAAATTAGACTAACAAAAAGTAAACTAACAAAAGTTTGTATCCCCCTAAACTTAAATGGGACAATGTCCTCATTGTGTAAAACAGGGGATATACAGAAAAGATTTTACCATATTTTACTGCTATGTTAGTAACCGAGTATATAATCTGTAAAATAATTTCTTAAAAATCTTTCCCCCAAACTTAGGAGAAAAATACTTTCGGTTTGAATAGAGAATATTAGATGTTAGTAACACACGCTGTTAGTAAATTAGTCAAAAACACTAAAGAAAAAAACTTTTCATATATATGAACTACTTACAGAAACATGGAAAGAAAACTAATTACATGAACAAAAATTCCTAGGAAAAATCTAGACACACTAAATTAAGACACTGGCAGCAACGTCCGAAAGGAACACTTTGGCTTTTAACCACCTTCAATCAGAGTCTCTCATTCCTTCCCACCAAAGGCATATCCATGCCTTTGCAGGGTCACCTCTTTGATTCATCTTTTGCCTATACTGCGCCCTTGCATAGCGTAAGCTAAGGGAGAAGATGAGCAATGGAGATGGGTGGCGAGGGACGGCTCAACCCACCATCAACATATGAGAGTTTGCATTCGGGGTGGGTTGTAATGGTAAAAGTGTTAAGAAGTGGGAGAAGATGGGTTCCTGGTATATGATTTTGGATTTGGGTTAGGTTTAAGGTCAAGGGTAGTTCTAGTCGACGATTCAGCATCTCGAGTAGGTTGCTGGTGCTTACGATCTTTTAATTTCTTTTGTGCAGCGAGGAGCTCAGATCTATATAATTGATCAAGTTGCTTACTGAAATCGTTCTAGTTATGCTCTTCCATCATAGGGTTTAGGGTTACGGATGGAGGAAGAAGAAAGGCTTGAAATAGTTTTAGTCTATAGATGAGTATGGATTTATAGGGAAGGGCTCGGCTTTGAACTGTCACTTCGAGTAAATGTCTTTGTGTAGGTTCCTAGGCTAGGGTGGTTGGGAAGTGGTAGTCTTGAATGTAGAAGTTGTTTGTTTTCCATATGAATTGAATAGGTCCGTATTCCAATATAACTGATAAGATAGCTCACTGGAATTGCATGTTCCCAAGAATTTTCGTTTATAATTCTAGCTAAAAGTGAACTGCTGAGAAGACTCTTCAGTTGAATCACAGTCGCTATGATTCAGCACTGTTGGTCATAAATCCATACGTTCAAACAGTTACAAACAAAAAGAAAGAGATTCATACGATTGGGTGTATCTTATGCATTGTGAATCATATGGAATTCTCCTAAAAGAAAGAGTAATAACGTTGATATACATATGTTACAAAATTTTATGACGGGTGAGTCGGTAGCTCGATGGGTTCTAAAGGAATAGAAGGAGTTGATGTGCCTCCCACAGATATACATCCTCTAGACATACCAATTGTATGTGAAGGTGACATGTTAGTCTCTCCTCCCATAAGGTTTCACTGCTCAATTTGAGTTTCCATCCTTACGTTAGATTGGAGCAGGTGACCGAGTAACTTTGTTTGGATGCGGCTCTATTGCACCCAACTGTTAGCTATTTGCAATAGGGCATCCTCATTAGCAGTGTGGTATTGGGCTCTTGTGGGGCAAAAAGGAGCAGTGGAAGATTGGGTGACCAAGTGAGTTGGGCCATGGTTAGGACCATAGGCTTCTCCTTGTTGGGATGTTCGGTACGATTTTATACTCACCAGAGATTGAATTTTTGTTTTCCAAATTTGTAGTTCCTGAAACCTTTTCATCATTGACCATAGTCTATATATTCTTCCTTGCTTAGGAAGTACATTTGTTAAATTCTTCGAATCAATCTCACCCGATGCATGATTTTGCACCAGTTCCTTTCTAAGGGCTTCAAAGAGTTCCTAAGCTTCTTCTACTGTTAAGTTACGAAACATACAACCACGAGCAATGTCAATCATATGCCTAGTTTGGTCATTTAATCCTTCATAGAAAGTGAGCACTATTTTGCATTTCGCGATCCCATGATGAGGGCACATATAGAGAAGATCCTCGAGGCGACTCCAACTCTCTTGAAGAGGTTCATCTAGAAATTGATGGAATGTTAAACTAAGAAGTCAGATTCTATTCATTTTACACCTTGGGAAGTACTTCATGAGGAATTCGATTTCAGTCCTTCCCAATCAGCAATCGAATGTCGAGGTAAAGAGTGTAACCACTGCTTTGCCTCGTCTCTAAGAGAATATGAGAATAGCCTTAAACAAACGGATACTCCTGTCAGTTCTTTGATTCCAATAATGTTACACATTTCTATAAAATTATTTAAATTCCATCAAGGATCTTCCTCAATCAGCCCGCGAAAAGTAGGAAGTATTTGAAGCACAATTGGTGTGATTTCGAAAGCCTCAAAACTGGCAATAGGGGTGCGAACACAGTGGGGTAGTGTAAGGTGCTAATGCATAGTATTCCCCCATTGTTCTAGCCTTACTTTGGTTTACTCCTGTCAGATCCATATTGATTTAGAATTAAGGCAACTTGGCTAGAATACAGTATGTCTAATTTTAGTTCAAGTTTATATGATTTTTATTCTAGAAAGCAGGGAAAGAAATAAATCTGAGTTTCTAAATTTCGCGGCTAGCAGAAGTTGAAAACTTTTGATTCGCTGCACCGAATAAACCTGTAAAAGATTAAGAAGAGATCAAAGACAAATAAAAATATAAAGAAATACAGAAAGAGAAAGATAAATATTAGTTCTAAAAGAAAAAAATATTAGGTAAAAACTTGAAAGAATTAGATAAATCCGCTTCTCCGGCAACGGTGCCAAAAACTTGACTTGCTTCTTATTATGTATTATAATTATATTAAATTCAAGTCTTAACCTATTACAAGCGCACAATAGAAATTATAGTACTAGCATAGGATCGTTCCCTTGAGAAAGTTTATTATCTTATTAATTCCTATTTCTATCTTCTATCTAAATCCCTATCTTAAAAACTTTTATTTATCTTTAAGATTTCCTAATCTACTGGAGAAATATGAATAAAAGAATGGGTTATTAAATTAAAGTGCATAAAAATAAATCCTAATCCTCCTTCAGATTAAGGTCGTCAATCTTAATCATTAGCTTTCAGATATTTATGAAAATAAATAGTACCGTTACACCATATTTCTAGTCTTCTAGCATTGGACATCAATCAAGTCTAAAATCCTATAAACACAGATTTAATCTAATCAACAATCAATCAGAAATTTGGGCGTCAATCAAACTCTAGCAAACTGAAGATGGAAAGTAAAAACCGTTACACTAATCTACATATCCTAACCTGAGTCGTCAATTCAAATTAAAACTTAGAGATGTTTACAAAGTAAATAAAATATAACCTAGAAAGAAAAGTAAAATATATCCTTCACCCCTCAGCCGCAGTCATCAATTGCGCCGGAGAAATTATAGATATCTACACTAATCCTTAGCACTCAATTGCAGTCGTTAGTTGCTCTTGAAAAACCTCTAATATCTAATCTACTCTAACTAGTATACACTACTTTGATCGAAAGAAAATCTAACCTCAGGCGTCAATTGATGCTAAAATTCTTCAATGGTTATTCCTATGCCGAGCCATCTTATTTATAGATCATAAGGGGTCGGTTTATAAAGATCTAGTTCTAATAAAAGAAACTACTAAAATTAAAAGTATCCTAATATAACTCTAATTCCTAATTTTATCTTTCCTTGCATTCTTTAGTTGATGCGCTTCTAGGGTGTTCTTTATTGAGCAGCAGTAGAGTCCCTCGGATTTAGATCTTTGTCAATCTTCTCAGATCCATGGTTCATCAAACTTCTAATTGCAGGAGTCTTCTAATTCTGGATATGGTGGTGTTAGTTCTCATGTGATAAGCCACAGCAACAATAGTAGGAAAGCTTTTATTTTTAGGAAATTGTAAATAATGATTTCTTCTTTCATAGCTTCTTTGGAAAATCTTAAATCATGATTTTCTATTTTCAGTAGGCTTCCTCATAGTTGACGATGCGCTCTCTAACAAAAAAATATAGAGTCGCCACCCGGAGCTTTCAGTGTCCCAGGATACCTAGTTCATTTTTATAAGCACTGAAGTGCTAAAAATATGACTCTGAATCCAGTCCACACCAAAGGCTCTTGGGTAGGGGCTTCGGTTATCGATCGGAAAGGTGTTAGGCACCCGATCAACCCGCTTAACGTGGTCTCTACTAATGGCCAAAAATAAAATGAAGTAAAAGAAAAGAAAATGGTTCCCTCTTGCCCAAATGGGCTTCCAATCCTATTTGTGCCCCTCCGTTCCTACCAAAAAACCGACGGCATAACGGCACAAAATGAGAGGGTAGGGAGACCAAAAGGAGATCAGAGAAGAAAGGGGAGAGCCGGAGCCCTCGGGCCCTTGTAGTACCATAGAGGAGCCTTGCTTGGCTTGCTTTTGATGAGCATTTGGAGGCTTGAATGGTGGAAAAAGGGGTTCTAACCACTAAGGCCTACTAGCTAGGAGATGGAGAAGAGAGGCTAGGGGATCACACACATCTAGGCTAAGGGTTTTGGGTGTAAGAGCAAGCTTGGGAAGAGTTTTTGAATTCTAGATTTTAGGTGAAAATAGTGCACCAAAGCGAGGAAGAACTTCTCACTTGGAGCTCTTTCTCTCTTAAGTAAAATTCTCAACCCCTAAACCAAGGGGTGGGGGGCTCTATTTATAGGAAAAGGGTGGGTTAAGAGGCCACTTAAGAGCTAAATGAGTTTAGCAATTAGGTAATCTCACATCTAAGGATTCCTAGGGTTTTTGGAGCCTTGAAATGTGTGAGAAGGTCCTCCAATGGTGGATGTGGGGAGAGGCTTAAAGCCACTTAAGGGGGTGCAAATAGGTTTCAAAAGGGTGCAACAGAACTAGCAAAACACACCTAAAAGGTCAAGGTGGTCAATAAGTCAAACCCCAAACATGAAATTCGAGACAAATTCCAACAGTCATTGTTCATATACCTGGCTTAACTATTAGTTGCGCTAGGCAAATGCACAGTAAAATAATGCAGAACAGTTCCTGAAAGTAAGCTCGCGGGGGTGGGGGCCACCTTTAAACTTGGCGCAACTATTAGTTGCACCAGGCAAAGTTATGGGAGAATTAGTCTGGCGCAACTAATAGTTGCGCTAGGCAAAGTTATAATTGGTGCAACTATTAGTTGCGCCAGGCCATTTTTGGGGAGAAATAGCCTGGCATGACTAATAGTCGCACCAAATCCCTAGGGGGGCCCACTTGAAATTACCTCCCTGCCCTCTAGGTTCGGACTGCCATATCTTTTGATATATCCTCTGATTTGGGTGATTCTTGGACCGTTGGAAAGCTGATGATCCCTACTTTTCAATGGTATAAGATTTGATATCAGTAGAAGACCTCAGCTAGTCCTGGTGCACCATTCTTCATCCATTGCCCGGGAAGGTTAGGTTTAGGGTTTGGAATGGGTTCTAAGGGTGTCGGGGATGGTTTCTAAAGGTTTGGGATAGGTTCCTAAGAGATTTAGGGTGATTCTTAAGGGTTTAGGGTGATTCCTAAGGGTTCCATACATGTATCAAAAGCTCAGAAATGTGACTCTCGAAATGTGCTTTGATCAGGCCTTTGGTCAAATTTGGGTGTCTACAAATGCCCCTCTTTGGTATTCGATCACTAATGATCGAATGCCAAAGAAAAGAGACATCCAAAGAGGCCCAAGGCATTACTGACGGGTCCACTGTATTCAGAACGAACTAACATCAGGTGAGTAACACAGTGAGAAAATGAAAGCCCTGGAGTTCCAAGCTAATCATTCGTTTCTCGAGGTATTCGGTTCCCAAGCGCTTAGCGACATTACTGGGCATAACCGATGGAGAATGAGTTACGAAAGGCCAATAGCTGGGAATAATGTTTGCCTCTCGAGTTGCGAAAGCCCGTTAGTCGGGAAAAACGTCCGCTTCTCGAGATGATTTGAAGGTAATTGATGTTTGAGATTTATTCTGAATACAACAGTTTCGTAAGTAAGAGTGATCGACCCACATTCAAAGATGGGCGCGAAGTAAACATACGCTAGGCTCCACAGTTTGTGTCCAATCCTACAAGGCATTTGACGACTTCATTGGATTATTCATGGGTGCCCCTGCTGAAAGCAGGGTTCGAGATCTTTGGGCTAACCCATCGATCCCAAAGTTTATTTACCATGACCACCCGAGCAAAGTGAATAGATGTCACAACGCTTTTTGGGAGTGCATGCCATTTTTCTGAAAGCATGCCTCAGATCCACATGACCTAGAGTATCTAGTTTTGACTTCCTTTAACAGATCCAGCCAAACATTGGGCACCTCCCAGAAGGAGGCATCCAATCTTCGCTTCTGCCGATAATGATCAGAAACATCAATTAACTATGCACAATCATGCACCCATCGGGGGCAATAAGAAATAAAGGCGATGGAAGCTCTGACCCGGACCCGCCCGGGTATAATTTACGGGGACAAACGACCATCATACGGATACCCAGATGCATGGCGTACACTTTATAGGGATACCATCGCTTCATACGTGTTTTAAGCTCGTAAATAAAAGGGAAATGAACCCTTCTGAATGCATGGTTTGCACATAGTTTGATTGATATGTAATCTCATCCTCAACAGATTGGTCTCAACAAACGATTGACCTTTTCCAACGGAGAATCTGAAGCTTAAGACACTTAAGTTCACATGAATCCAAAATAGAACGCTTATCGCAAAGATTTAGCAGTGGAGTCGACTCGATCGAAATATTGACTGTTTGATCGGGACTGACACCGTTGCTCCTACTTTGAAGTAGGATCCATGGATCCAAGGCGAACCTTTGACCTAGGACATTAATTTTGCACAGCTGCGTTGTCGGTAAAATATTGACATTTTATCGCATCGAAACACGCATGTGTGGCTGGGAATGGGAAAAAATCTGTTTTTGATTTTTTCATCATTTTATGCGGGTTTTTTTTTTTGAAATTTTCAACTGTTATTTTATGTGCTTTTCTGGAACTTTGAAGCTATTATTTTATGTGACTTTTTTTTGGAAATTTCAAGCTATTATTTTATGTGAATTTTTTGGAATTTTCAGGCTATTATTTTATGTGAATTTTTTTCAAGCTATTTATGTGAATTTTTTTTCAAGCTATTTATGTGATTTTTTTTTTTATGAATACTTTTGGCTTCTCTGTGGGGATTTTTTATTTCTGTGTAGGACTGAGGTGCTTATCGTCCTCGGTCCGTCGTTATTTTAGCGCGGCTTCCTTGTCAAGTTGAAGGGTGACCGAAATGCCGCCTCAGGAGCGCGTGCATCTGCCGGGAGTGACAGATCAAACAACAAAAGGTCGGGTAACCGGTTTTCCCATCTGGCCCGTACCAGGCTCGGAACCCGACCTAAGTGCTTGGTGCAACTATTAGTTGCGCCAGGCCACTATGGGCCCAAAAATAGCCTGGCGCAACTAATAGTTGCGCCAAGCAAAAGGAAGGTGAATATTTGCCTGGCGCAACTATTAGTTGCGCCAGGTTTGGCTGGGGATTTAAACAGCTCGAATTTGGTCTTCGATGCATCATTTCAAATTTTTTTCCCCCTCTCTTCCTCTTTAAAACCGAAAACCGGCCTTCTCCTAGGGTTCCTTTACATTGCCTCTACGCATGCCCCATTGCTGTTGCTTTTGCTTGTGGATCGATCGCGGGCTCACGCTAGATCAAAGACCCCTTTCTTTCAAAAGGTAACCATTAAAACACTTTTTTCTTGGTTTTTCTCACTTTTTCTTGCAACTATGATCATGATCTTGTATTATTTGCATAATGGTTTATTTTTGGTTGCGGATGTATTTATTAATGGTGTCTGGATGATTTCTTATGATCAATGCCTTATTTTTTTGTTATTTTATGGATTTATTGGTGCCTATAAGTTTTGTTTGTTTATATATATATATATATTTATTTGTTTTTGTTAAGGAATGGATGCATGTTTTTGGTTTTCTTTATTTTATGGGCATAAAAGGAAGGACTCTTTGTTTTTTTTTTAAAGAAGGATTTTTTTTGGGACATAAAGAAAGGACTCTTCGTTTGTTTTTTTTCTTCTCCTTTTCTTTGTAAACATAAAAGAGGTTTTTTTTTTTTTTTTTGGATTTGATTGATTTTTGATTTTTGATTTTTTTGGAAGCATAAGGACTTTTTTTTGTTGTTTTGTTTTTTTTTTTATTATTATTATTATTTTTTTAGTATAAGAACTTTATTTATTTTTTTTGTTGTGTTTTTTTGTTATTTTGTTTTTCTCTCTCTTTTTTTTTTAGGGAAGGGAAGAGAGATTTTTTTTGCATTTTGATTTTGATTTTTGATGATGATTTTTTAGAAAGGTTTTTTTTTGTTTTTGTTGCATGTGTATCTTTATTTCCGAAAATAAGCAGGAAAATGGTGAGCATTCTTACCTCTCCTTGACACATAGTATATCGTAGTTCTTTTTCCATTGACCTGACCTGATGTGATTGCCTTGTTGCCCCAGTATGTCAGGCGGTGATGAGCATATTCCTGAGGAGAGGGAGGAGGAGGGTCCGAGATAGTGTATGGCCCGCGCGGGGAGCAGTTCCTCTAGTTGGAGCGGAGGGCAGGCCCCTGGCTTGAAATGTAGGGCGACGCTGCCCGAGTTGGCCTCTTGCATCAGCAGTACACCAATATCTCAAATTTCGGAATAGCGGGCAAGGTAAAAGATAGGTTCAATTTCTTTCCTTTGCGCAGTCTCTTCTTTTTTTTTTTGCAATTTGATGTGCATTTATTTGGGTGCAGGAGCTGCCCAACATTGTGTTTCGCGAGGGGTGGCTCAATTTTCATGAGTTCTACCTTTATGTTCCCCCTGTAGTGAAGGTCCTGTTGGAGCAGGTGGGTTTTGGGGAGTTCCTGTCCTGCCCTGCCATGAGGGCCGATGCAGCCTATCTGAAGGTCCTGATCGAGAGGTTTCGTCCTGAGACCATGACGTTCCATATGCCGTACGCCGAGATGACGTTGACACCCGTTGACTGGGCCATGATCACTGGCATTAGGATAGGGGGGGTCTCGATATCCACTTTGGCAATTCCGAGCCGTGAGGACATTACTCGACTGATTGGGGCCTATCCTCCTCGTGGGCAGACCCACGGCACAGAGGTCAAGATGTCTTGCCTGACCTCCCTCTTTTTCGCTGACGAGTTGGTGGACCTGGGTCAGCCAGACCGGGTGCTTTACATCACACCAGAGCAGGCGATTGTCTTAGCTCGCATTACCCTCTTACTCCTGTTGGGCAAGACTCTTTTCACAAATGCCAGCGGGGGACGAGTCAGTTTGGCCTTGTTGAGCATGATGGATAATTGGGGCGATGTCCCTGTATGATGGGGAGGCGGGGATATGCCTAGTTGATGTTTACCACGACTGGGATTCAAGTCTCGTGGGATTTTGGGCCACCCTGGAGGTAATTCCTCTTTCCTTTGCTTATGCCATCACTATCATTAATTTTTTTTTGACTGATCCATATATGCTACTGACCTGCTCTTGTGCCATGCCCCTCTTTCAAGTATGGGGATATCACCACTTTTCTCGGAGGTGCTCACCTATTCCCTCCTCAGCAATTGGCATTAGGCCCGATGCCGTGACATGGGCCTAAAGCACTTGGAAATGGGCCTAAGGTCCCAACTTGACTTGATGGTCCCCGAGCAGGTGATCACTTTTCAACCTTTGTTTACTTTTAGCTTGAACATTTCTTTTGATTGAGGTGTTGCTTACTTGGTCTCTCTCACTTTTTGACTTTGAGCAGATCCTCCCTGATCCTTACCTGACATCCCCCTTCTGGGACCAAGCAGCCATGGGTGCCTCCCGCTTATTCAACAATCGCCGTGTCGTCTTCGTCTATGGAGCATGGGCCAAATGCTACTATCTGGGGGAGAGAGTGGTGCACCAGTTTCAGGGCTACTACGCCATACCTGTGGACCCCCCGACCGATGTTTGGAGTCCTACTGGTAGTATCGAGGAGCTGACGGTGGCCTTCTTTAACAATGGGTTCCCCTTTCATGCTTTCCATGTGCCTGGGGATTATCATGCTTGGTACGAGTGCCTGCCATACCAGTTCCTTTCTAAGGGCTTCATAGAGTTCCTAAGCTTCTTCTACTGTTAAGTTACGAAACATACAACCACGAGCAATGTCAATCATATGCCTAGTTTGGTCATTTAATCCTTCATAGAAAGTGAGCACTATTTTGCATTTCGCGATCCCATGATGAGGGCACATATAGAGAAGATCCTCGAGGCGACTCCAACTCTCTTGAAGAGGTTCATCTAGAAATTGATGGAATGTTAAACTAAGAAGTCAGATTCTATTCGTTTTACACCTTGGGAAGTACTTCATGAGGAATTCGCATTTCAGTCCTTCCCAATCAGCAATCGAATGTCGAGGTAAAGAGTGTAACCACTGCTTTGCCTCGTCTCTAAGAGAATATGAGAATAGCCTTAAACAAACGGATACTCCTGTCAGTTCTTTGATTCCAATAATGTTACACATTTCTATAAAATTATTTAAATTCCATCAAGGATCTTCCTCAATCAGCCCGCGAAAAGTAGGAAGTATTTGAAGCACAATTGGTGTGATTTCGAAAGCCTCAAAACTGGCAATAGGGGTGCGAACACAGTGGGGTAGTGTAAGGTGTTAATGCATAGTATTCCCCCATTGTTCTAGCCTTACTTTGGTTTACTCCTGTCAGATCCATATTGATTTAGAATTAAGGCAACTTGGCTAGAATACAGTATGTCTAATTTTAGTTCAAGTTTATATGATTTTTATTCTAGAAAGCAGGGAAAGAAATAAATCTGAGTTTCTAAATTTTGCGGCTAGCAGAAGTTGAAAACTTTTGATTCGCTGCACCGAATAAACCTGTAAAAGATTAAGAAGAGATCAAAGACAAATAAAAATATAAAGAAATACAGAAAGAGAAAGATAAATATTAGTTCTAAAAGAAAAAAATATTAGGTAAAAACTTGAAAGAATTAGATAAATCCGCTTCTCCGGCAACGGTGCCAAAAACTTGACTTGCTTCTTATTATGTATTATAATTATATTAAATTCAAGTCTTAACCTATTACAAGCGCACAATAGAAATTATAGTACTAGCATAGGATCGTTCCCTTGAGAAAGTTTATTATCTTATTAATTCCTATTTCTATCTTCTATCTAAATCCCTATCTTAAAAACTTTTATTTATCTTTAAGATTTCCTAATCTACTGGAGAAATATGAATAAAAGAATGGGTTATTAAATTAAAGTGCATAAAAATAAATCCTAATCCTCCTTCAGATTAAGGTCGTCAATCTTAATCATTAGCTTTCAGATATTTATGAAAATAAATAGTACCGTTACACCATATTTCTAGTCTTCTAGCATTGGACATCAATCAAGTCTAAAATCCTATAAACACAGATTTAATCTAATCAACAATCAACCAGAAATTTAGGCGTCAATCAAACTCTAGCAAACTGAAGATGGAAAGTAAAAACCGTTACACTAATCTACATATCCTAACCTGAGTCGTCAATTCAAATTAAAACTTAGAGATGTTTACAAAGTAAATAAAATATAATCTACAAAGAAAAGTAAAATATATCCTTCACCCCTCAGCCGCAGTCATCAATTACGCCGGAGAAATTATAGATATCTACACTAATCCTTAGCACTCAATTGCAGTCATTAGTTGCTCTTGAAAAACCTCTAATATCTAATCTACTCTAACTAGTATACACTACTTTGATCGAAAGAAAATCTAACCTCAGGCGTCAATTGATGCTAAAATTCTTCAATGGTTATTCCTATGCCGAGCCATCTTATTTATAGATCATAAGGGGTCGGTTTATAAAGATCTAGTTCTAATAAAAGAAACTACTAAAATTAAAAGTATCCTAATATAACTCTAATTCCTAATTTTATCTTTCCTTGCATTCTTTAGTTGATGCGCTTCTAGGGTGTTCTTTATTGAGCAGCAGTAGAGTCCCTCGGATTTAGATCTTTGTCAATCTTCTCAGATCCATGGTTCATCAAACTTCTAATTGCAGGAGTCTTCTAATTCTGGATATGGTGGTGTTAGTTCTCATGTGATAAGCCACAGCAACAATAGTAGGAAAGCTTTTATTTTTAGGAAATTGTAAATAATGATTTCTTCTTTCATAGCTTCTTTGGAAAATCTTAAATCATGATTTTCTATTTTCAGTAGGCTTCCTCATAGTTGACGATTCTCTGAATTACGCCTTATCGCTTTTCTCTTTTTTCACTTTTGAAGAATCGTAAATTACGATTCTCAGGCTTCCAGTAGCAACAAATCGTGTTTTTCGCTCAATCATTTTTCTTATGGCTTTTTGAGTTTATTTTGACAAAGATTAACACTTAGGCTCTAATTTACTGCTTATCCTTAATATCTACACATCAGTAACTCGTTAGTAGCAAACTAAGTCCTAGCATCACTAAGTTAAGGGTGATAAAATGGTAAATTATTGTGCAATCGTGGGAATCGGGATGATCTTGTCGCGACGATGCGCTCTCTAACAAAAAAATATAGAGTCGCCACCCGGAGCTTTCAGTGTCCCAGGATACCTAGTTCATTTTTATAAGCACTGAAGTGCTAAAAATATGACTCTGAATCCAGTCCACACCAAAGGCTCTTGGGTAGGGGCTTCGGTTATCGATCGGAAAGGTGTTAGGCACCCGATCAACCCGCTTAACGTGGTCTCTACTAATGGCCAAAAATAAAATGAAGTAAAAGAAAAGAAAATGGTTCCCTCTTGCCCAAATGGGCCTCCAATCCTATTTGTGCCCCTCCGTTCCTACCAAAAAATCGACGGCATAACGACACAAAATGAGAGGGTAGGGAGACCAAAAGGAGATCAGAGAAGAAAGGGGAGAGCCGGAGCCCTCGGGCCCTTGTAGTACCATAGAGGAGCCTTGCTTGGCTTGCTTTTGATGAGCATTTGGCGGCTTGAATGGTGGAAAAAGGGGTTCTAACCACTAAGGCCTACTAGCTAGGAGATGGAGAAGAGAGGCTAGGGGATCACACACATCTAGGCTAAGGGTTTTGGGTGTAAGAGCAAGCTTGGGAAGAGTTTTTGAATTCTAGATTTTAGGTGAAAATAGTGCACCAAAGCGAGGAAGAACTTCTCACTTGGAGCTCTTTCTCTCTTAAGTAAAATTCTCAACCCCTAAACCAAGGGGTGGGGGGCTCTATTTATAGGAAAAGGGTGGGTTAAGAGGCCACTTAAGAGCTAAATGAGTTTAGCAATTAGGTAATCTCACATCTAAGGATTCCTAGGGTTTTTGGAGCCTTGAAATGTGTGAGAAGGTCCTCCAATGGTGGATGTGGGGAGAGGCTTAAAGCCACTTAAGGGGGTGCAAATAGGTTTCAAAAGGGTGCAACAGAACTAGCAAAACACACCTAAAAGGTCAAGGTGGTCAATAAGTCAAACCCCAAACATGAAATTCGAGACAAATTCCAACAGTCATTGTTCATATACCTGGCTTAACTATTAGTTGCGCCAGGCAAATGCACAGTAAAATAATGCAGAATAGTGCCTGAAAGTAAGCTCGCGGGGGTGGGGGCCACCTTTAAACTTGGCGCAACTATTAGTTGCACCAGGCAAAGTTATGGGAGAATTAGCCTGGCACAACTAATAGTTGCGCTAGGCAAAGTTATAATTGGTGCAACTATTAGTTGCGCCAGGCCATTTTTGGGGAGAAATAGCCTGGCATGACTAATAGTCGCACCAAATCCCTAGGGGGGCCCACTTGAAATTACCTCCCTGCCCTCTAGGTTCGGACTGCCATATCTTTTGATATATACCTCTGATTTGGGCGATTCTTGGACCGTTGGAAAGCTGATGATCCCTACTTTTCAATGGTATAAGATTTGATATCAGTAGAAGACCTCAGCTAGTCCTGGTGCACCATTCTTCATCCATTGCCTGGGAAGGTTAGGTTTAGGGTTTGGAATGGGTTCTAAGGGTGTCGGGACTGGTTTCTAAAGGTTTGGGATAGGTTCCTAAGAGATTTAGGGTGATTCTTAAGGGTTTAGGGTGATTCCTAAGGGTTCCATACATGTATCAAAAGCTCAGAAATGTGCCTCTCGAAATGTGCTTTGATCAGGCCTTTGGCCAAATTTAGGTGTCTACAAATGCCCCTCTTTGGTATTCGATCACTAATGATCGAATGCCGAAGAAAAGAGACATCCAAAGAGGCCCAAGGCATTACTGACGGGTCCACTGTATTCAGAATGAACTAACATCAGGTGAGTAACACAGTGAGAAAATGAAAGCCCTGGAGTTCCAAGCTAATCATTCGTTTCTCGAGGTATTCGGTTCCCAAGCGCTTAGCGACATTACTGGGCATAACCGATGGAGAATGAGTTACGAAAGGCCAATAGCTGGGAATAATGTTTGCCTCTCGAGTTGCGAAAGCCCGTTAGTCGAGAAAAACGTCCGCTTCTCGAGATGATTTGAAGGTAATTGATGTTTGAGATTTATTCTGAATACAACAGTTTCGTAAGTAAGAGTGATCGACCCACATTCAAAGATGGGCGCGAAGTAAACATACGCTAGGCTCCACAGTTTGTGTCCAATCCTACAAGGCATTTGACGACTTCATTGGATTATTCATGGGTGCCCCTGCTGAAAGCAGGGTTCGAGATCTTTGGGCTAACCCATCGATCCCAAAGTTTATTTACCATGACCACCCGAGCAAAGTGAATAGATGTCACAACGCTTTTTGGGAGTGCATGCCATTTTTCTGAAAGCATGCCTCAGATCCACATGACCTAGAGTATCTAGTTTCGACTTCCTTTAACAGATCCAGCCAAACATTGGGCACCTCCCAGAAGGAGGCATCCAATCTTCGCTTCTGCCGATAATGATCAGAAACATCAATTAACTATGCACAATCATGCACCCATCAGGGGCAATAAGAAATAAAGGCGATGGAAGCTCTGACCCGGACCCGCCCGGGTACAATTTACGGGGACAAACGACCATCATACGGATACCCAGATGCATGGCGTACACTTTATAGGGATACCACTGCCCCCCATACAGGTTTTAAGCCTGCAGAAATAAAAGGGAAATGAACCCTTCTGAATGCATGGTTTGCACATAGTTTGATTGATATGTAATCTCATCCTCAACAGATTGGTCTCAACAAACGATTGACCTTTTCCAACGGAGAATCTGAAGCTTAAGACACTTAAGTTCACATGAATCCAAAATAGAACGCTTATCGCAAAGATTTAGCAGTGGAGTCGACTCGATCGAAATATTGACTGTTTGATCGGATCGACACCGCTGTTCTACTTTGAAGTAGGATCCATGGATCCAAGGCGAACCTTTGACCTAGGACATTAATTTTGCACAGCTGCGTTGTCGGTAAAATATTGACATTTTATCGCATCGAAACACGCATGTGCGTAGCTGTGGGGAATGCAAATCTGTTTTTGATTTTTTCATCATTTTATGCGGGTTTTTTTTTTTGAAATTTTCAACTGTTATTTTATGTGCTTTTCTGGAACTTTGAAGCTATTATTTTATGTGACTTTTTTTTGGAAATTTCAAGCTATTATTTTATGTGAATTTTTTGGAATTTTCAAGCTATTATTTTATGTGAATTTTTTTCAAGCTATTTATGTGAATTTTTTTTCAAGCTATTTATGTGATTTTTTTTTTTATGAATACTTTTGGCTTCTCTGTGGGGATTTTTTATTTCTGTGTAGGACTGAGGTGCTTATCGTCCTCGGTCCGTCGTTATTTTAGCGCGGCTTCCTTGTCAAGTCGAAGGGTGACCGAAATGCCGCCTCAGGAGCGCGTGCATCTGCCGGGAGTGACAGATCAAACAACAAAAGGTGGGGTAACCGGTTTTCCCATCATCTGCGTGCATCGTGCTCGAACCCGACCTAAGTGCTTTGTGCAACGCAACTAATAGTTGCGCCAAGCAAAAGGAAGGTGAATATTTGCGAACTATTAGTTGCGCCAGTTCTTGGTCGGGATTTAAATATGAATTTAATTTGGTCTTCGATGCATCATTTCAAATTTTTTTCCCCCTCTCTTCCTCTTTAAAACCGAAAACCGGCCTTCTCCTAGGGTTCCTTTACATTGCCTCTACGCGTGCCCCATTGCTGTTGCTTTTGCTTGTGGATCGATCGCGGGCTCACGCTAGATCAAAGACCCCTTTCTTTCAAAAGGTAACCATTAAAACACTTTTTTCTTGGTTTTTCTCACTTTTTCTTGCAACTATGATCATGATCTTGTATTATTTGCATAATGGTTTATTTTTGGTTGCGGATGTATTTATTAATGGTGTCTGGATGATTTCTTATGATCAATGCCTTATTTTTTTGTTATTTTATGGATTTATTGGTGCCTATAAGTTTTGTTTGTTTATATATATATATATATATATATATATATTTGTTTGTTTTTGTTAAGGAATGGATGCATGTTTTTGGTTTTCTTTATTTTATGGGCATAAAAGGAAGGACTCTTTGTTTTTTTTTTAAAGAAGGATTTTTTTTGGGACATAAAGAAAGGACTCTTCGTTTGTTTTTTTTCTTCTCCTTTTCTTTGTAAACATAAAAGAGGTTTTGTTTTTTTTTTTTTGGATTTTGATTGATTTTTGATTTTTGATTTTTTTGGAAGCATAAGGACTTTTTTTTGTTGTTTTGTTTATTTTATTATTATTATTATTATTTTTTTAGTATAAGAACTTTATTTATTTTTTTTGTTGTGTTTTTTTGTTATTTTGTTTTTCTCTCTCTTTTTTTTTTAGGGAAGGGAAGAGAGATTTTTTTTGCATTTTGATTTTGATTTTTGATGATGATTTTTTAGAAAGGTTTTTTTTTGTTTTTGTTGCATGTGTATCTTTATTTCCGAAAATAAGCAGGAAAATGGTGAGCATTCTTACCTCTCCTTGACACATAGTATATCGTAGTTCTTTTTCCATTGACCTGACCTGATGTGATTGCCTTGTTGCCCCAGTATGTCAGGCGGTGATGAGCATATTCCTGAGGAGAGGCAGGAGGAGGGTCCGAGATAGTGTATGGCCCGCGCGGGGAGCAGTTCCTCTAGGTGGAGCGGAGGGCAGGCCCCTGGCTTGAAATGTAGGGCGACGCTGCCCGAGTTGGCCTCTTGCATCAGCAGTACACCAATATCTCAAATTTCGGAATAGCGGGCAAGGTAAAAGATAGGTTCAATTTCTTTCCTTTGCGCAGTCTCTTCTTTTTTTTTTTGCAATTTGATGTGCATTTATTTGGGTGCAGGAGCTGCCCAACATTGTGTTCCGCGGGGGGTGGCTCAATTTTCATGAGTTCTACATTTATGTTCCCCCTGTAGTGAAGGTCCTGTTGGAGCAGGTGGGTTTTGGGGAGTTCCTGTCCTGCCCTGCCATGAGGGCCGATGCAGCCTATCTGGAGGTCTTGATCGAGAGGTTTCGTCCTGAGACCATGACGTTCCATATGCCGTACGCCGAGATGACGTTGACACCCGTTGACTGGGCCATGATCACTGGCATTAGGATAGGGGGGTCCCGATATCCACTTTGACGATTCCGAGCCGTGAGGACATTACTCGACTGATTGGGGCCTATCCTCCTCGTGGGCAGACCCACGGCACAGAGGTCAAGATGTCTTGCCTGACCTCCCTCTTTTTCGCTGACGAGTTGGTGGACTGGTCACCCAGCATCGGTGCTTTACATCACACCAGAGCAGGCGATTGTCTTAGCTCGCATTACCCTCTTACTCCTGTTGGGCAAGACTCTTTTCACAAATGCCAGCGGGGGACGAGTCAGTTTGGCCTTGTTGAGCATGATGGATAATTGGGGCGATGTCCCCAGGTATGACTGGGGAGGGGCAGGATATGCCTAGTTGATGTAATACTTATCTCGGGTTACGACCGGGGATTCGAAGTCTGCTGTGGGATTTTGGGCCACCCTGGAGGTAATTCCTCTTTCCTTTGCTTATGCCATCACTATCATTAATTTTTTTTTGACTGATCCATATATGCTACTGACCTACTCTTGTGCCATGCCCCTCTTTCAAGTATGGGGATATCACCACTTTTCTCGGAGGTGCTCACCTATTCCCTCCTCAGCAATTGGCATTAGGCCCGATGCCGTGACATGGGCCTAAAGCACCTGGAAATGGGCCTAAGGTCCCAACTTGACTTGATGGTCCCCGAGCAGGTGATCACTTTTCAACCTTTGTTTACTTTTAGCTTGAACATTTCTTTTGATTGAGGTGTTGCTTACTTGGTCTCTCTCACTTTTTGACTTTGACCAGATCCTCCCTGATCCTTACCTGACATCCCCCTTCTGGGACCAAGCAGCCATGGGTGCCTCCCGCTTATTCAACAATCGTCGTGTCGTCTTCGTCTATGGAGCATGGGCCAAATGCTACTATCTGGGGGAGCGAGTGGTGCACCAGTTTCAGGGCTACTACGCCATACCTGTGGACCCCCCGACCGATGTTTGGAGTCCTACTGGTAGTATCGAGGAGCTGACGGTGGCCTTCTTTAACAATGGGTTCCCCATTCATGCTTTCCATGTGCCTGGGGATTATCATGCTTGGTACGAGTGCCTGCCATACCGGTTCATCCTGCCGCGCTTTGTCCCTAGTGCTAATTTTCTGGCATTTGGCGGCCTCGTCGGTCAGGTAATTTATTCTCAACTTGGATTAGTTTCCCTTATATTTTGACTCGACTTTTGTTCTTATCCGAATGGATCCTTATTTGGTGGACAGTTTGCTCCGGGGGATGATTCGGACGGCGAAGGTGGGCCGAGTACTGCCAACATGTCAGGGGTAGATCCCTCTGGTGCTGGTCCTTCTGGTGCTGGTCCCTCGGGCGAGGGTTCCTTGGGTGCTAGTCTGTTGGGTACCTCTCAGGCGGGTGTCCCTGGTGGTGGTCCATCTTTAGCCTATGGGACCTTTCGTCGTCTTGATGATGGCTTCCTCTCAGACCTCTGCGCCGCCATAGATCGACAGGCACTGCTCTCCGCTAAAGCGGCCCGTATTCCTCCTCCTGAGGTGGTCCCTGGGGTAAGTCTTTTGATGAGTCAATCCTCCTCCATTTTGGTTTCCTTGCATGCTTTTAGGATTGTCCCAACAACTGAATATTGTATCGCAGGACTTCAGCTCGGCCATGGAATACGCGACGTATCACTGTCATCTTGCAGAGCTTAGGGAGGTGGAGATGGTGAGTACTTGGCTGCCTTGTTCCTCTCGTACATTTCATTATTACTGATCCCTCAATTGATCTTGACCTTGATCGTGCTTTGCAGCGTGCTCGTGCTAAGGAGTCGCGTTCCCTACTCAGTAGGATCTCGCAGGCGTGGTCTAGGGTGGGGGACATGGGGACCTATCAGGGCTCTTCTCGTTGTCGCAAGAAATCAAAGGGCGCGAGCAAGGAATAAGCTCTTAGTTTCCTTTAGCATTTTTTTTTTTGGGAATTTGTTTTGGATCTGTTTTAAACAATTTGGAGAATGGTTGGTGTGGTACTTTAGAAACAAATTTGATTTTTATTATCATTTGGGAGATAGTCTCACTTTGATTTTATGCCTCAACTGCTTGGTATCAAATTTGTTTCTCTGCAGGATGTGTTGGCCCAGAATGCCTTTGGAAAGTGACCCGCTTTGGTTGCATGCCTTGACGTAGGATTCGTCCTGCATATATACATAAATGAACAGAACAAACAATTAGTTGTTAGATGAACAGGGCGTGTGAAGCAAACAAGCAAAAGTGGTGTAAGTCCCCCAAGTTAGGTCCCGAGATAGCTGAAGAGGGGGAGCTCGGAGTGTGGCACAACTAATAGTTGCGCCAGGTTTAACTCTTGGCAAATTTGTTTTGGCGCAACTAATAGTTGCGCCAGGCAAGAAAAGGGGCCAAAATGCACTGGCACAACTAATAGTTGCGCTAGGCATGGCAGAGGGCCAAAATGCACTGGCGCAACTATTAGTTGCGCCAGTTTTAACCTGGGGGCAATGGGTCCTTATATACCCGAGTCAACACAACAGTTAGCTCTTTTTGTTTTGACTTGGTCTTTTTGACTGGTTCTTTTTGCCCTTGCTTTTTTTCAAGGCGGGTCCATCATCATACATCGATTCTTATCTCCCCAAAAGACCCTTGTACGTTCATGGAACCGCTTTCCAGCCTTCCCTTACGCGGAGGGCCCGGAGTCAATTTGCCCCCTTTGTTGGGTTTGAGGCCCAAATTTTTAATGGCCTGGTCTGGGAGCTTGAATGAGAGTGAGCTCGCCGACTTGGAGCGCCTTGGGCTATCTCGCCTTCCATCCTTCCTAGAGGTCCCCCTTCGGTGGGAACTTCTTCATGCCGCCGCTTCATTTTGGGATGTGAATCTCCACATATTTCGTTTTCGGAAGCGGGAGCTAACCCCAACCCTTGAGGAGCTATCTAATCTGTCTGGCCTGAAGCTTCACAGGGGCCTTGTAAGAGTCATGCCGTGGCCAGGTTATTCCAAATCCATGCACCTTACTCTCGGTTTGAAGAAATCCGATTATGAGAAAAGTCTCATTGGGGGGCCCACAAGGTGTTCGCTAAAATTCCTCAAAGAACTTTTTGGTGACGAAAGCCTCCAAAAATTGCCAGTTAGGAATGATTTTAAAGTGAAAGCCCAAGCACTCGGTCTCATCTCTGAAATCCTTTTCTTCACCGGGGGAGAGCTTCTCATTAGCAGTTTGTGATATTTTGGCAGAGCTGGAGGCAGGCCGATCCATGATGCATTTAGGGCTTGCTGAGTTGTATCAATGCCTTGATTCCTTTGCTTTGGGTAAGGTGGAGGGCCTTCGGGGATGCCCCTTGTTGCTTCAGGTCTGGTTGGGTGAGCATTTTACTATTTTGGGGCCCGTGCCCCACTTTTACATTGCCTGAGGCGAGGTGCTCCAATGTTTTCTAGGTTGATACCACCTACTCCCCCAGGGCAATATGACAGCTCTGAAACTTTGGTTGATCGATGCCTAACTGACATGGAGGCTCCCATGGCTGGACCGGACCTTCCCGATAATTTGTAGTAGAGATCATGAGGGCATCACCCTGCTTGGATTGACGGGCAGCACCTTTTATTTCCCATTCCAAGTGTTGCGTCAGTTCGGTTGCCCTCAGCAGGTGCCTTGTGAGGCCAGACCCCCTTTATGTGATTTGATTTTTTCTAGGGGATCCTCTAGGGACATAGATCGGATTGCTGCTCTTTGGGAGATGCATCAATCGACACTAATGTGTGATTTTGAGCAAGGAGACTTGGTTAGAACTTCTCCTGGGTACAAGGCCTGGCTGTTGACTGAGCGGCCTGTCGCTGATGGCCCGGATTTGTCAGAGATCATTAATACTGGAGGCCCCTGGCCAAAGAAAGGGATAGCACTTCGAGCCCGTATCAAGCTATTGGTGGATGAGAAGAGGGTCCTGCAAGAACTTTTGGCATGCGAGAGGGTTAGAGCAAACACAGCGGAGAGCGAGGTTCTCCGTTTGAAGGGATCACTGAGCGTTGCTTTTGGAGCTGCCGACTCTTCTCGGAAGAGGTTCAAGAGCCTGCATGGTCGTTGGCTGACCGAGAGGAATGCCCGAGAGGATGACCTTTATGCTGAGATTAGCGCTTTGAAGCGCGAGCTGGGCCGTTAACTCCTTCCTGCACACAGAACTTTTTTGCATAGATCATATACATAGAAAAGGGGCGTAGAAAACCCCTTTACAGATACACACACATTTTTTGTATAAATATTTTCTTTATGTTTTTGTTGTTTTTGCTTTATACTTGTAAAAAGGAAAACAAGTTAGTCATTACACCGACTATTTTTTGGGATGTGGTGTAAGTGATGCAAAAGGTAGTTATATACATCTATACAGATCTATTTTTGGTTTATATATATTATCGTTTTTCCTTTTTTTTTTGTGCCTTAATCATTAGGTGATACTTTGGGAAACCCTGGGTCCACCTTTGAGCATGGTCGAACCCTTTCTTTGGAGCCAGACCCGGGTGGGTTTCCGAATTTTTCCAAGGCAAAAATCTTGATCCCTTTAGATCGAGTCAAACCTTTCTCCTTGCCTCAGGTCATATGTTTGACGGAACGGGTTTCACAAAGACAATTCTGGTCGGGACCCAATTTGAACTAGCATGAACGACCCAATCGGACAAGAGGGTACAGGAAGTGTAACAAAAGGGTTCCTCAAACATCAATCTTCTCAATCAGTCCAACCCTTTCTTCTTTAATTTTTTTCTCTCTATTTTTTTTTATCTCCTTTTTTTACCTGTGGCGCCCTTTCGGGTTTTCACCTGGTCCGCACAAGCTCGCTGTTTTTACCTGTAATGCCCTTTCGAGTTTTCACCCCGTCCATCTTGCTTTGAGCTTATTTTTTTATTTTTATTTTATTATTTTATTTTTATATTTTCTTCAAGAGCCACGACATAGACGTCGATTCCATCATAGCCGGCTGGATGGGGTTCTGGTGTCGTCTCACAACTCGGCTTGGGTTGACTTAACAAATATTATGACTGTTTGCGAACCTACAAAGAGGGCTTCCTTCAGGGTGTAGCTTGGTCGTGGGTTAGGTTAGGATTTGAAGGTATGCTGAGCTAAAAGGATTTCCTTGATACGGCTTCAGTTTTCTCAACATAATTTCTTCCTTGGTGGTTTTACTGTACATGCCTCGTGATTCTTCTTTATTCTTTTTGCTTTCAGGCAATCTCTCTTTGAGGTTTTGCTTTTTCAATTTTTATTTTATTTTATAGTAACTCTACTTCATCTTTTGTGTTTTTTTTTTTGTTATATGTACACGTATATTTTTTTGGAAAAGGGGTTTATTAAAAGAAAGGCCCAGGCTCAAATGGGGTAGCAAAGGATATCATCATTTTTAGGATTTATTGAAAGAAAGGCCCAGGCTTTTTGGCTACTATGCTTAGAATGATGGCCTCTTTTGGGTGGTTCTTAAGCAGTCATGTATCTGTTTCATCAATACTTACCTTATCGCGATAGACTATGAGTAGAACCGTCGGACATATCCAGCATTAATGGGCTCAGGAAGATGATCTCCGTCCATGGTGGTGAGGCAGATGGCGTATCCCGGTAGTACTTCTCGAATAATGTAAGGTCCTTCTCAGTTTGGTTTAAACTTTCCTCTTGGATCAGCATGGAGGGATGGGAAGATCTTCTTCAGCACAGTGTCTCCTACCTTTAGATCTCGACCGCGGACACGTTTATTGTAAGCACGTGTGATTCGCCCTTGATACACTTGGGTATGGCATAAGGCTAGGAGTCTCTTTTTGCCCAGTGAGTTCAGCTGATCAAAGCATGATCTCTCTCTTTATGCTTCGGGTAAGTCTGATTCCATAAGGATTGGGAGTGAGGGTACTTCAACCTCTATCGGGAGGACGACCTCAGTTCCATACACAAGGGAGAATGTTGTTGCCCCTGTAGCGATACAGATCAATGTTCGATAGGCCCATAAAGCAAATGGCAGCATTTCGCTCCAATCTCGATAAATGATGACCATTTTCTCAAGGATGCGGACGACTGTCTTATTCGTGGCTTCCACGGCTCCATTAGTTTGAGGCCGATAAGGAGATGAGCAATGGTGCTTGATCTTGTATTGCTCGTAGAAGTCTCGGATGCACTTATTCATAATGTTTGTGTCATTGTCCGTGATGATATCTTTGGGATCTCCAAATCGGCACACAATGTTGTTCTTGAGGAACTTCTCAACGTGACTGGCAGTGATGTTGGCATATGACGCCGCTTCTACCCACTTGGTGAAGTATTCAATGGCAACGAGGATGAACCGATGTCCGTTTGATGCTTTCAGATTAATCATTCTGACAACGTCAAGGCCCCAGGTAGCAAATGGCCAAGGAGTGGTCATGCAGTGAAGATCAATGGCAGGAGCGTGTATCAGACTCGAGTGTTCTTGACATTTGTAGCATTTTTGAACATGTTTGCAACAATCTGATTCCATGGTGGTCCAAAAGTATCCCTGCCATAGGATTTTCTTAGCGAGCAAGTGACCGCTGATGTGGGCTCCGCATACTCCCTCATGGATTTCTTTCCTAATATTGACTACTTCACTTTCAGTAAGGCACCTGAGTAAGATGTTGTTGTATGATCGCTTGTAGAGGTATTCCCCATAAATGACGTAACCTACCGCTAAACATTGAATGGTTCGTCGATCTGTCTTGGATGTACCTTTTGGGAAAGTTAGGGTCTCAAGGAAATTATTGATATCTGAGAACCAAGGTGGCTCATCATCAGGCTTTGTAGGTTCCTCAATCTGGAGGCAGAAGGCCGGCTCATTCCTCTGCTCGATCACGATTGGCTTCATCTCAACACCATAGGGGATTTCAGTCATTGATGCCAAAGTTGCTAATGCGTCGGCAAAGCGATTCCTTATCAGGGGGACATATGAGAAAGTCACATCTTGAAAGCAAGCTATCAGATCCTCTAGGTGTTCATGATAGGAGATCAGTTTCTCATCTTTCATCTTCCAGTCACCATTCATCTGACATATGATTAACTGTGAATCGCCAAACACTCGAAGGTGAGTTACATTCAGATCGAGAGCTGTCTGCAGACTAGCGACACAAGCTTCGTACTCAGCCATATTGTTAGTGCAAGGGAAGTTGAGCTTGATAGAGATCGATACATGGGATCCTTTTGGTGAAATTAGGATGGCGCCAACTCCTTGGCCCTCGACATTTGCTGCCCCATCAAAGTGCATTACCCATGATTCTTCTGCTTCTTCTGTATCATCTTTCGTCATGAACAAGATATCTTCATCTGGGAATTCGATTCTTAACGGCTCATAGTCAGGTAAAGGATTATCAGCAAGATGATCAACAAGCGCCTACCCCTTGATTGATTTCTGAGTGATGTACGTGACGTCGAATTCAAGTAATAAAAGTTCCCATCGTGCGATTCATCTAGTGAGAGCTAGCTTTTCAAATAGGTATTTTAATGGGTCCATTCGGGCCAAGAGCAGAACTGCCTGAGATAGAAAATAGTGGCGGAGCCTTTGAGTAGCCCATAGAAGAGCCAGGCATGCTTTCTCCAGATGAGAGTATCGCGCTTCATAATCAATAAACTTATTGCTCAGATAGTAAATGGCCTGCTCTCTTCTTCCCGTTTCATCGTGCTGCCCTAAAACACATCCCATCGAAACTTCCGTCGTGGAGAGATACATCAGGAGTGGTCACCCTGGCTCAGGTGGTACCAAAATAGGTGGATTAAGGAGGTAGCTTTTGATTTTTTCGAACGTTGGCTGACAATCATCATTCCATTCAACGGGCAAATTCTTCCTTAGTAACTTGAAGATTGGCATACAGATTGGAGTGAGCTGTGAAATGAACCGACTGATATACTGTATTCTGCCCAGAAACCCTCTAACCTCTTTCTCGATAGACGGTAGTGGCATTTCAGTGATGGCTTTAACTTTGATTGGGTCGACCTCGATCCCCCTCCTGCTGACGATGAATCCCAACAGTTTCCCGGACATAGCACCGAACGCGCACATTTTTGGATTCAGATGTAGTCTATATTTCCTCAACCTTTCGAACAACTTCTGAAGGTTTACCAAATGGTCGCTTTGCTCCGGGGACTCGGCTATCATGTCGTCGATATACACTTCAATCTCTCGGTGCATCATGTCATGAAATAGTGCAGTCATAGCTCTCTGGTACATTCCACCAGCATTCTTCAGCCCTAATGGCATGACTTGATAGCAAAAGGTTCCCCAGGGGGTAATGAACGTTGTCTTCTCGCGATCAACCTCTGCCATTTTTATCTGATTGTATCCTGAGAATCCATCCATAAAAGAAAGCATCTCGTGCTTAGCTGTGTTATCAACCAAGATGTCGATGTGTGGTAATGGGAAATCGTCCTTTAGGCTTGCTCTGTTCAAATTGCGAAAATCGATACACATGCGGACCTTTCCATCCTTCTTTGGTATGGGCACGATATTGGCTAGCCACTGTGGGTACTTGGATAGCATGAGAAATCCCACTTCATACTGCTTGATGACCTCGTCTTTGACTTTTAGCATCCATTCGGGTCGGAGACGTCTCAGCTTCTGCTTGACTTGCTTCATATCAGTGTAGAGAGGCAACTCATGCTTGATCAAATCAGTATCCAGACCAGGCATGTCCTCGTACGACCAGGCAAAAACGTCTTGGTATGACTGAAGGAAGTCGATCATGCTTTTTCTTTCCTCAGGAGACAGTGACGTTCAGATTTTGGTTATCCTGGGAACCTCCTTCGTTCCTAGATTGACGTCTTCGGTCTCTTCGACAATGGGGGTAGGGCCATACTCAAAGTCGGCAAATCGGTCAAGGAGCTCATTGGGGAGCTCCTCGAAGGGGACATCTTCATCCAGACTCGTGATCCCTACCTCTTCTTGTATTTCTATAGGGAAGGGGTCAATTTCACGTGGGACGGGCATTTTGATTAACGCATCCTTTTGTGGGACATTTTTTGGAATTTTAAATGATAATATTTTTGGACTTTGGATTTTTTCAATGTTTTTAGGATTTTGTGTTTTTTCCATGTTTTTGAGATTTTTGTTTTCTTCAGAGACGGACCCTTTGTTAAGACCTGAAAAGTACCACTTTTCACCCCTTAACTTAACCTTCGATTAGACCCTTAGCCATCTAATAAAGTTTTGTTAAGTGTTTTCTGTAGATAATAAACAGCAGTGCAATAAGGCCATAAATCATGTTAAGGAGCCTCTATTGGCACCAGAAATCCCTCAGAAGAATGAGCCATGAATCCAGACCTGAGTCAAGCCTCGCGCAGCTGACAAAGCTTCAAAGGATTCAGAAAACTATACTTCGCGCAGTCCTCGTGAGCTTCCCAAGACTTCACAACAAGTGCTCGTGGAGTTGAGTAATAGAAGAGGTTCAGAAGCACAACCTCGCGCAGCTCTCGCGAAGTTCAAGAGTAAATGGTCGCACAGTCTCGCGCAGTTCAAGAAGACCTGAAGTCAATCTCACGCAGTTCACTCAGAACCTCTGAGGAGAGAGAACTTCAGGAGATTCTTCACGCAGCTGCCGCGCAGTAGCCGCGGGATGCAAATGTCAAGTGCAGCTATCGCGTAGTTTGGAAAAGCCTTAAAGCTATCGCGAGGATCCTCCCGAAGTTCTATTAAGAAGTGAACTTCTTGCGCAGTTCTCACGCTATTCACAAGTAGCAATCCAACCGCGCAAAGTCCAATCTAGCGAGAGCTTAACTACCAACCTCTCGACTGCACAAAGCATCAAGAAGCTACAACCCCGTGATGTCTGAAGTGTTAATGCTAACTCATCCTCGTGAAGATCAGTGCTACCACGCGACAAGTCTGGGAATCGACTGCAACTTGGCGAAGCTCTGAACTCTAACTTCCGTCATTCTGTAGAGGACATTCTAGGGATTTCTAGTAATTAGGGCACGCACTCCCACGCTCAAATCTTTATGCACGTGCCTCGAGGCATCTAAGGATCATTAATAGGCCATGTGGCATCGCTAAAATTAGGGTTTACTAACCCTAATGTGCCGCCACAACCACTGCTATATAAACCTAAGCCTGGTTTAGGTTTAGGGAGACTGGAAGATCTCTGGACTTTTAGAATATCTTTTTTTTTACTGAGATCATTTTTTTCTTCTGTTCTTCTTTAGTTGTAAGTAGTTTTCCTTTTTTTTTTTCTTCTCTCCATGCCCCAGCATGCTGGCCATGCCTTTGTATGCTTATTGAGATTAGATTAATGGAATTTGTTATTGGGTGTTGTACTTTTATGGGATTTGTGTGTTTGTGAGTTGCTCTGTGCAAGGCTGCTGTCTTGTGATTCGCCATTGCTTTGGCTATGATTTAAAGCAATGGAGGACTGATTCTAAGGTCCCATTCAGATCCAAGTGACTTGTGTGTCTGGGCTATCATGGTCCTTTACAACCTTGCCCCACCACAGGATCCACTAGATCTGAAATTCCCATGGAAGCCTGAGCTGGTAGCCTTGTGACATGGTGGTGGCAGCAATATTCTTATTTTGTTTTGGGCTTCGTGAGGAGGATAGCCTCTGGGATAGTCTGTGACCATTCAAGTGAACAGTTTATAGCCTTAGGGTGAATCCAATCCACCGATCCAAAATGGATCCTTCTTCTCCGAGCCTGAGTTTGTAGCCTGGTAGGAGATTGTACAGAGGCAGACTCCCCTATATTAGTATAGACTCACCATCAAATGGCAGATCTGATCTAGGTATGGAGATTGTAGGCTTGTGACTGGACCATTGTAGTCCCACTCAAGCAATGGACAGTTAGATCGAAGGTGGTACTCAATCTCTTGCTGGTTCTATGTGTCTAGGCTATTGAGGTCCTTTACAGCCTTAGCCTCACACATAGAGCTTTAGAGGTTGAGGTTCCCTATGGATTCTTCAGCTTGTAGCCTGGATGAAGTAGTGCCTACAATGATTAACTTGTTTTGACCCATCTCTGGATTGTGGTTCCCCTACGGGATAGTCTGTGACCATTTAAGTGGACAGGTTATAACCTTAAGGGATTGGATCATGGCACAAGGATGAGTTAGATTCTTTCTCCTCTTTGGTGATAATGTAGCCATTGGACAGGATTTCTATACCAGCAGATCTGGATCTGAGTCATAAATTCTAGCAGATCTGAACCCAATAGTATACTTCTCACCCTTTTATATTTATTTTCCCTCACTCCATCCATCTCCTCAACCCTTTTCTGTAGTTAGTTCATTAGGCTACCTTAGGATACTTAGAATAAGTGACCCTAAACTCCCCTCCTTTTACGACTGCCAGATCTGGAGGGACTACTAAAGATGGCTCCCTTGGAGCTGTAGATCACCTTTCCCTGTGGGACAAACTCTTACTTATCAAAACTTGCTACAAATGGACCCTGTATCTTGCAGGTCTAGGATTTCTCAAATGTGCTGATTCCATCCCCTATTTCACTTTGATTTTAAATTGCTTTTATCACCAACAAATAAAGTAAGCACACTGGAAATTGCAACAAGTTTTTGGTGCCGCTGCCGGGGAAAGATAATCTAATAGTAGCCCCTAGGATTTTTGTATTTTTAGTATTCTTCGTAGCTGTGAATAATTGATACTGCTGATGTAATTTTGAATCTTTCTTACAGATCTAGACAGCAGCAAAGGAGGACAGTGGGCTGCATTTGGAGATTAGCTACCTCTGTTTGCAAATTCTCTAACCTTTGAAACTTTGCCTATTTCTCTTACAATTTCCATAGCAGTATTTAGGATAGTTGTAAATTTATGTTTTCTTAAATAGCTGTAAATTTGTTAGATAAATTCTTTGAGTCAAATGCAATGTGCCTGCAAGGAGTTGTCCCTGCTGGTGGTGTGTTTGTATGCTAGGTAGGAGATCTCTTAGTCCTACTTTAGAGCCTTTCAACGCTGAGCTAGAAAGGGGTAGAAGATTTAGAAGAAACAGGCACACCACAGTAGAGCCCCCAATTGAATCTGAGACAGTAGCAATGGGTGAAGAACAACCCAGAACTCTCAAGGAGTTGAATGCTCCGGATGACTATAACTCTCCATTTAGCATTTCATTCCCTGATGTTCAAGGGAATTATGAAATTAAAACTTCAATCATCCAGATGCTGCCCTCTTTCCATGGGCTTAGCAAGGAGGACCCTTACAAGCATATTGACCAATTTTTGGCCTTGTGCACCACATTCAATATCGCTAGTTTGGGACCTGAGGCTACTAGGCTCAGGCTCTTTCCCTTCTCTCTGAAGGATAGGGCTAGTACCTAGCTGGCCACTATTCCCAACAATGGCATCACATCTTGGAAAGACCTACAGACCAAGTTCCTGACAAAGTTCTTCCTTGAGACCAAAACTAGCCAGTTGAGGAAAGAAATTCTTGCTTTTGCCCAATCCCCAACTGAGAATTTTAATCAAGCCTGGGATAGGTTTAAGGAAATGCTCAAACAATGCCCCCACCACAAGATCCCACATTGGCAGCTTGTACAAAGCTTCTACAATGGGATTGATGAGAAAAATAGAGATATGGTTGATGCCTCTTGTGGTGGAACCTACATGCACAAGACTACTGATGAGGCATGGGAATTGTTTGACGTAATCAGTGAAAATGCTTTTCAGAAGCTATCCCTGGCAAGAACTAGTCAGGAGTCTGTGTTAAAAGTGGAGCCTGCTGCATTGTCAAGAGGAAAAGTTTATGAGGTGTCTGGGAACAATGATCTGTAGATGCAGATGGCAAACCTCTCTTTGAAGTTTGATAAATTACTGACTGTGATGCAACCCAGAAGGGCTGCTCAAGTGGTGGAGGCATGTCTGATATGCCAATCCCCACAGCACACAGTAGAGGAATGTCCATTTGCAGGGCAATATCTTGAATTGGTATTGGAACCTGCTGCTGCTGCACAATCTTTTGGCCAGCAACAATCTGGTGGCTACAACAGACAGCCATATGGATACCAGCACCAAAATGCTGGTTACCAATGGAGAGACCACCCAAATCTGAGGTGGAGGCAAGACAATTATATGCAGCCCCAGCAAATGTTGGCCTTACTGCAAAGGCCACAGCAGCAGTTCAATCAGGGATATGCCCCTAGGTCTAATTTCCAACACCAGCAGCAGCCCCATCAGCAACAAAATCAATTGGTCTGACCCCCATCTCAACCCAAAAATACGTCTTTCGAGGACCAGGTCTTGACCTCACTATAAAACCTGGGGTCTGTGGCTCAGACTGTGAATTCTCATGGTCAGAGCATAAAGAAGATGGAAGAGCAGATTAGCTAGCTAGCGAATGCCTTAGCTAAAAGAGAGGAGGGGAGGTTGCCCAGTCAACCAGTGGTTAATCCCAAGGGGCAATTTTTGATTGGTGAAGGATCCTCAAACCTTGAGGGGCAAGGGGATCTTTCATTGACTTGATTCACAAAATTGTACATTGTGTATGTTATGTATTTTAGTGTGGTTTGTTCTTTTTACTGTTTATAGGAATGCTTAGTGATATCATCGGAGTCTAAGTCTATATGCCTGAATTTTCCTACCTGCTTTCGTTCTTATTCCCTTTGAATTGATGATTGTAATTGAACAAATGATGGTGATACTGTTTTGATAATAAGAATGTTGTTTGAATATGATGTTTTGATTTAATGCTTTTGGAGTAATTGCATGCTTAAATGTTGGGAACGCAAAAAGGAATCCCTTTTAAAATGACTATGGGTGTCTCTGAAACAGAGAATGTGAGAGAATCCACCCACAAAATAAAGGAAAATGACAGACTAATGGGTGTGTGATCCTTGTCACTATTTTAGCTGTTGCGAGGTTTTGAAAAATAGGCGTGGTTTCTTCTCTCACAGTTCATAAGATGTTATCCTGCTCAGCTGTCGCGAGATTCAATACAAGTGTGTGGACTCTCTCGCGCGATCCAAATGAATGTCCAATCTCGCGACCCACTCATTTCTATCCAGCGAGCTGACATTTTCAAAGCGCGCCGAGCCTCGCGATTTATATAATCCAACCTCGCGCTGCTTTCCTTTTCTATTTTCTCTTTCTTCTCCAGCCAGCGAAACCCTAGCTCTGACTCCCATTAACCTCTCTCCTCCAGCATCCATTTTATAGTCCATCATTCACCTTCAAATTCTAGGGATTTGTTCCTAAAGCCTCTATCACCAGTTGCCCTTTGATAGGAGCTCTCGCGGTCTTTCGTGCATCAGATTGAACAGAACCCTAAGTTTTAGGGTAAGACTTAGCTCTCAACCTTTGCTTTTCATTTTTTAACTACACATTCATAGAGGAGAAGTTTAATGGCCCCTAAGAGCGCACCTGTGAAAAGAGCAAGGGATAAGTCTCCCGTGGAGCCCACTCCCAAGAAGGCCAAGTCCTCAACGGCGCCGCAAAAAGGGAAAGAAATGGTTCAGGAAGTGGCCGAACTAACACCTGATTACTCTACACCCTCTGGGCTCCTGACTCCCATTCCCTGGAGCCTGAAGCTGTTTTTGACCTATCTTTCTTTGAAACGGAACCTCTGTCAGCCCCTGCCATTAAGTTCATGCGCAAGGCTGGATTGACCCTCCTGCTGCAAGCTATCCCTGAACTAGCCTACCCTAGACTAGTGCAACTCTTTTACCAGCTCATTAGGGCTAGACCAGACCACCGTGGGCAGCTAGGCCTCCTTGTGTTAGTTGACAATTTTGAAATGTTACTCAGCCCTGAGTTGATTGCTGAAGTGATGGGCATCCCTGCTATTTTTGACCCCAACTGTGGATATGGCCCCCCTGTGTGTTCCCCCATTGATACAATTGCACAAGCCCTAACCAGAGGATTGAAGGCCACCGGGGATTCCATCAGGAGAAGAGACCTGGACCCTAAACTTCTATTCATTGATCAAGTTCTACGGAAGAACATTTATTGTGCCGGCCATTAGCAGGAGAGGAGGACCCAATTGCTGATCCTGTTTATTCCTTTTCTTGGGGCCACGGTTTTCATGCTGTAAGGTTGATTTTTGAGGCGATGAAAGATGTGATGGTAAAGCTAGAACAAAAATAGAAGCTCCACACTCTCCCCTATGCGAGACACATTACGAAATTACTTTTGAGGGGAGGGTATAAGATACCAGTAGGGGAGTTAACAATTGACCTCACCCCTACAACTTTTACAAAGAGGCAATGGGGGATCAGCCGGAGTCTAATGGATCCCCAAAAGAAGAAGAAGGCTGAGGCCCAAGTTGCTACAAAGTAAGGAGAGGGGACTACTGTTGCTAAAGCTCCTACTCCCAAAAAGGTGGCTAAAGCTCCTGCTCCCAAGAAGGTGGTGCAAGCTCATGTCACTACTGATTCTGCAGTAAGACCTCCATCCACCACACCTATCCCTCCATCAGTTTCTTCACCATCTCTCCACTTCCCTCTTTTGTCTCCCTTATCCGTACCCACTCCAGATTTCCCTGTGATTCATTCCTGGGAGGAAAACATTGAACTGAACCCTGACAGCCCTCCCCTGATATCCTACATTAAAAAGAAAACCTCTCACACAACCCCTGTCATATCCTTACCTACACTAACCACCCCTATCATTCCCATAGAAACCCCACATATTGACCCAGCCACCATCCCTGCCATCCCTACTTCACCTCCACTCACCGACCTTGACTTTAACCTCGCCACTACTTCCGGATATCAGGCCTTCCTGACGACACTGCTTGACACCATGCCCACCCATGATATCCCTCTCCCAGATTCCCCACTTCCTTCTCCACATCACTCACCAGACCCTCCATCTCCTCCTCCTACAACCTTCCATCATGCCCCTACTTCCCCTTTCCAACCTGTTCCCTCTTCCTCTCATACTCCACCCCAACCACACTCAGACACACTTACCCATATCCTTTCCCTAATACATGACATTCAAACCCAACTATCAACCACAACACACACCCAAGACCAAATGCAGACTGACATCACCACCATCAAATCCACCCTTCAAACATTGACAAAACCACCCATCTTTGCACAAGCACCTCCTACACGTCAAATCCAGTCCCCTTCCACCTCAGACTCCACAGTGCAACCAGATTTTCCCCCCATTGACTTAACTACAACCCTCACCCTCCAAGACACCATACCCACCCACTCCTTCCCCACTCTACCTATCCTTCCCCCACTCATTTTACCCCCACCACAATTTACCAACCAATCAACCCAAACAGACCCCATTCCTTTCCCATCCACATTCTCCATCCACCCACACACACTTTTGGCCCCACTATTACCATTCAGACCCTTCACCATTCCATTTTACCCTTCCCCAGAACCACGCACCTTCAGTGACCCCACTTCATTTGCTTTTCCACCCATGCCCTCCATTCCACCTCTCATATTGCCTCCTCCTAGATTCTCTGACAACTCAACCCAAACAATCCCAGAACTTTTTGCCTAACCCCCAAATGTAAATGTCCTCCCTGCCACTTTACCCCCCCAGGACCAATCACCTTCTACTTCTTCCACTCCCTTTCTACCTATCCTACCAAGACATTCCTATTACACCCCTCCTTACTTAACCCTCCTCCATGCCATGAGGGACAATGCCTACATCAAGAGGGATGTTCTCAGGGGAATGGCCCTACTCAGACAATCCATTGAGTACCCTTTGCTGCAGAAGTTGAGTGACCTGAAGCTTGCTCACAGGCTGAAGCTTAGAGATATTTCAAAGGGGTGGGAGTCAATTTTGGAGACCCTCAATGACACAAAGGCTGACGCAACTTACTACAAACTGAATGCGGAGATGGAGAAATCCAATGCCGAACTGGAGCCAAAGAGAGCTCGGATGTATGAAAAGAAACTTAACAATGCTTAGGAGATCCACAGGCTCACTAAGGGGCTTTCTGATGCCAAACTCCTTTATGCTGAAAAGCAGATTGAAATTTTGCAAAAAAGGATTGCATCTCTGACAGGCCAACCAATTCAAGCCACCCCTCTTGCCCCAGCACCCCCTGAGACCCCACCTTCCACACACCTCGGGCCATCTCTTCCATTCCCCCTGCTCCTACATCTACATCTCCTCCTCCACCTCCAACTCAAGAACCTCCACCACCTCCTACTCAAGAACCTCCACCACCTCCTGCTCCAGTGCCTCCTCCTGCTAAATCTCCTACACCCAAGAGAAAAAGGGCTGCTCCCAAGAAACCTTCTCCCTCCAAAAGAGCCACTGCTGCCCAAAAAGGAAAAAGGCCTACACCGCCATCCCCACCCCCAAAGGCCACCAGACCTTCTGCTCAGGATGACCCCCATGGTCGGTTCCTTTCAAAAGATGAACGCAGATAGGCTACTGCATACCTTGGATTGGACCCCACTATTCTCTTTCCCTCTGATTCCGATTCTGACTCTGCCCCACCTATGCATCCAAGTCCTAAAAATCATGTTGCTCCTCCTTCTGACCCTGCTAAGCAAACTTATCCTCAGAGAAGGAAAGTTACAGCTAAGAGGACTACTCACACGGCTGCCTCTATAAAAATTGGAAAAGAACAATCTGCCCAGTCTGAGGAGGCACCACCACTAAACCAGAAAGATAAAGGCAAGAGCCCGGTTGTCCCTCCTAAGCCAGAAAAAGCAAAATCTCCTCTTATTCCCCCTCAGACTCAGCAAGGGCAAGGCTCAAAAGGGAAGGGCCCTAAAGGGAAAAGTCCCAAAGGAAAAAGTTCTATCAAATCCCCTGCGCAAACCAAAGACAAATCCCCAGTGATCCCTCCTGCACCAAAGGCCCCCAAAATGAGGGTGAGGGCACCAAAAGCTCCAACTATGCCCAAAACTGCAGCCCAAAAGAAGGAAGAGAGGGAACGAAAGAAAAAAGAGGAAGAGGCTCTCCTTCGAGAGCAGGCCAAGAAGATGGGTTGGGACTGGTTTTGATTCAGGCTCCGATTAGCTTGTACCTAGGATTTTTCTGTTTCTGCACTTTCTTTTTTATCCTATTGTTTTTCATTTTGTACATTTCTCTCTTATATAATAGATCTTCTTCCTTTGTCATTACTATTTGTCTTTGTCTTGTGTCTGTTTTGCTCCATGTTATTTCCTTTTATTTTGCCATAAATAAATCTGCTGCACAACCACCTTTGAACCAGTGAGGACACTGCTCCTCATTGGTTTGGGGGTGTGGCAGGCAGATCCTACCAATGGAATAGTTAACCTAAGTGCAACAGAACTTTGTGAGTAACATGGAAATGGAACCATGTTCACTGAAGAATTAGAACAATAATGAAATTTAAAATTTCACATTTCCATGATGAGATCACCAAGGAAACTCACTTGTATCAGCACTTAGTGAATCATTAGAGAGAGAAATAGGTAGGGACATACTTAAGAATTCAAAGGAAGACAATAACCAGTGAGATTTGGGCCTATACAAATTATTTTTTTTTGAGGAGTGACTAAGGCAATTTCTTCTAGCTCTAAGGATTGGCTGAGTCACTGTGCTCACTAGAAGTTAGGCAACTCCAAGTTGAAACAACTGACAGCACTCATGAGACTTAGGAAAGGATCAAGGCCTTCTCTTGGACAGTTTGAGCCTAAATAGACCAACCTTAAGCAACTGCCCTTGTCCATACCCCCTTTGAACCTTAAATCCTAGATTTCTTCAAAATACACCTGAGTACTTGCACCTGAACCTATGTATCTGATTTAACCTTACCCTCACTCTAAGAATTCAGAAGGTAAAGGAACAAGAGTTGAAGATGGATTAGCTATGGTCAACATTAGGTGAGTAAAGAAGAAGTACCTCAAATTCTGGCAGTATGGTAACTGAGAAAATGGTGGCATTTCAGAAAAGCAAAAACAAAATAAAAAGAAGAAAAATGCATCAAAATGAAACAAAAATAATAATGAAGAGGAGTAAGAGAGGAGTCAAGAGGAAACTTTCATTGGGAAAATCGAAAGCAAAGAGAGAAACTGATCACTTCAAATCTGAAAACCTCAAAGAAGATCAAAGGAGCTGAATTAAAGAAGGTGAAGTCATGAATCACCTCCTTCACCTACTGATTTCTCAATTTTGAACTCCTTTTCAACCTTCCATTCTTTTTAACCCCACTCCATAAGCCACATTACATCCCAATTAAAGCCCTTGTGATCCAAAGTTGAGTGAGTTGTCATGTGGAGATAAAGAGTTATCCAATCTATGGTGAGGATCTGTCAATGATGCCAGAACTTCAGAGCTATGCCTATGCTCATGCTTACAAACCCATTTGGGGGATGCAACTGCTCTTGGGCTTGAGAGAAAATGAAACCCGCAACAGTTCTTTATGAGAGTATGCCCTAGAGAGTTTTGGGTCTGATCTTGAATGCATTAAGTGTGACCTATAACCTAATTTTTGATCCAGTGATGAGCTCAATGTTGACACACCTGTAGTGTCTACAGTGTCTCCGTGTGTTGTGCTTTCATGAGAAGCTTATACTGTTTAAATTTTTGTGCAGTCAAGATGTTTGAATTTCTTTTATGTTTTACTGATTCAAGGGTGACCTAACTCTATTTCTTGACTGCTCACTTGATAATAATGCACTTTTGTTAACTGTCTCACTGGGAAGTTTGTGGGTGTCTTCACTGAAAACCCTCAGGAGACTTCACTCCTCCACTAGGGATCACCTAGGGCTTTAAAAGGCTTGGTACATATGCTAAATGTATCCGTGCTCCCTACGAAAGTGGCATTTAAATTCTGTAGTTATTTTAATGTAGCTTTGCTAAGGGACTAGCAAAGATTAGGTTTGGGGGTGTGTTAAGACCTGAAAAGTACCACTTTTCACCCCTTAACTTAGCCTTCGATTAGACCCTTAGCCATCTAATAAAGTTTTGTTAAGTGTTTTTTGTAGATAATAAACTGCAGTGCAATAAGGCCATAAATCATGTTAAGGAGCCTGTATTGGCACCAGAAGTCCCTCAGAAGAATGAGCCATGAATCCAGACCTGAGACAAGCCTCGCACAGCTGACAAAGCTTCAAAGGATTCAGAAAACTATGCTTCACATAGTCCTCGCGAGCTTCCCAAGACTTCACAACAAGTGCTCGCGCAGTTGAGTAACAGAAGAGCTTCAGAAGCACAACCTCGCACACCTCTCGCGAAGTTCAGGAGTAAATGGTCACGCAGTCTTACACAGTTCAAGAAGACCTGAAGTCAATCTCGCGCAGTTCACTCAGAACCTCTGAGGAGAGAGAGCTTCAGGAGATTCTTCCTATCATGAGAATCCTCGCAAAGTTCTATTAAGAAGTGAACTTCTCGTGCAGTTCTCGCACTATTCACAAGTAGCAATCCAATCGAGCGAAGTCCAATCCAGCGAGAGGTTAACTACCAACCTCGCGACTGCTCCAAGCATCAAGAAGCTGTAACCCTGTGACGTCTGAAGTGTTAATGCTAACTCATCCTCGTGAAGATCAGTGCTATAATGCGACAAGTCTGGGAATCGACTGCAACCTGGTGAAGCTCTGAACTCCAACTTCTATCATTCTGTAGAGGACATTCTGAGGATTTCTAGTAATTAAGGCACGCACTCCCACGCTCAAATCTTTGTGCACGCACCCCGAGCCATCCAAAGAACATTAATAGGCCATGTGGCATGGCTAAAATTAGGGTTTCCTAACCCTAATGAACCGCCATAACCACTGCTATATAAACCTAAGCCTGGTTTAGGTTTAGGGAGACCGAAAGATCTCTGGACTTTTAGAACATCTTTTTTTTTACTAAGATCATTTTTTTCTTATGTTCTTCTTTAGTTGTAAGTAGTTTTCCTTTTTCGTTTTCTTCTCTCCATGGACCAGCACTTGCTGGCCATGCCTTTGTATGCTTAATGAGATTAGATTAATGGAGGACTGATTCTAAGGTCCCATTCAGATCCAAGTGACCTGTGTGTCTGGGCTATCATGGTACTTTACAGCCTTAGCCCCACCACAGGATCCACTAGATCTGAAATCCCCATGGAAGCCTGAGCTGGTAGCCTTGTGACCATGGTGGGGGCAGCAATATTCTTGTTTTGTTTTGGGCTCCATGATGAGGATAGCCTCTGGGATAGTCTGTGACCATTCAAGTGGACAGGTTATAGCCTTAGGGTGAATCCAATCCACCGATCCAAAATGGTTCTTTCTTCTCCGAGCCTGAGCTTGTAGCCTGGTAGGAGATTGTACAGAGGCAGACTCCCCTATATTAGTATAGACCCGCCATCAGATGGCAAATTTGATCTGGGTATGGAGATTGTAGGCTTTGACTGGACCATTGTAATCCCAGTCAAGCAATGGACAGCTAGATCGAAGGTGGTACTCAATCTCTTGCTGGTTCTATGTGTCTGGGCTATCATGGTCCTTTACAGCCTTAGCCCCACACATAGAGCTTTAGAGGTTGAGGTTCCCTATGGATTCTTGAGCTTGTAGCCTGGATGAAGTAGTGCCTATAATGATTAACTTATTTTGACCCATCTCTGGATTGTGGTTCCCCTATGGGATAGTCTGTGACCATTTAAGTGGACAGGTTATAACCTTAAGGGATTGGATCATGGCACAGGGATGAGTTGAATTCTTTCTCCTCTTTGGTGATAATGTAGCCATTGGACAGGATTTCTATACCAGCAGATCTGGATCTGAGTCATAAATTCTAGCAGATCTGAACCCAATAGCATACTTCTCACCCTTTTATATTTATTTTCCCTCACTCCATCTATCTCCTCAACCCTTTTCTGTAGTTAGTTCATTAGGCTACCTTAGGATACTTAGAATAAGTGACCCTAAACTCCACTCCTTTTAGGACTGCTAGATCTGTAGTCAGATCTGGAGGGACTACTAGAGATGGCTCCCTTGGAGCTGTAGATCACCTTTCCCTGTGGGACAAACTCTTACTTATCAAAACTTACTACAAATGGATCCTGTATCTTGCAGGTCTAGGATTTCTCAGATGTGTTGATTCCATCCCCTATTTCACTTTGATTTTAAATTGCTTTTATCACCAATAAATAAAGTAAGCACACTGGAAATCACAACACCCTTGGCAAGGCGGGTTGCTATATACACAAGGTATTGTTTGCTAAGGGCTTCTCTAACTTTTTATAGGTTGATTTTTTTTGGGAAACAAGTGCCAAATGTTAGGCCACTCCCCGCTTCCAGAGTTTGGGGCAAGGATGCCCAGTTGCGTGCCTGAGGGGCCGCTTCTTTACCTGTTGGGATGGAGGGTGCTGACTGATATGGCTCATTGGAGTCAACCTCCATCATATTGATCCCCATTTTGTCTAAGATCATGTCCTCAAATGATAACTCGGTTTTCTGGTGATTCACCACAGGGGGGGTTTATTCAGGTACCGATCGTCGTTCCTTGAAAAGGGATAGTGGGGCCAAATCTATCTCCAAGCTGGGAAGGGAGATCTGGGGATTGGTGGGATGGACCGGGGCTATGGGTTTGTATGGGGTCAAATGGGCTGCCCCATTTCGATCGATCTTTATGACCCCTGCACTGACAAAGGAATCCCTGGTGTGCGGCCTAGGGCAAGGTTTCTCTTCTATGTTGATTCCTCGAGCTCTTGAAGTCGCGGCAACCCTGGCTTTCTCTTTGGCCTCTCGGACCCCTTGCTTTGTGGGCTTGTATCCTAGCTCGAATCTTACTTTCTGTCCCTTAGCCACAACTGGCTCTCTTCTACCTTGTAATTTGGGTCCCAAACCCCTTCCTTTCTGATAGCCCCACTTTTAGAGCATTGCCACCGCCTCCCATTTTAGACATGATGCCCTCAATGGGTTCTGGGAGTATAGCTGACACCTCATATTCAAAACTATGGAGGTCGACGCCCTCAACGGTGTGTGGTACATTCAGCATGTTAGGTTTCTCCACGCTATTGGTGGCCTTCTCTTTCTCACTGTGCTCCTCTTCGATGATTGTGATAATCTTATGCCCAGATGTAAATTTGAGTTTTTGGTGCAACGTAGAAGGTATGGCTTCGACTTCATGTAGCCACGGGCGCCCCAATAACAGGTTAAATGAGGATTTGATATCCATGACTTGAAACAAGATGGAAAAGGTCATTGGCCCTATCAATAGCTCAAGATCAACTTCACCCATTATTTCTCTCCTGGTATTGTCAAACCCTCTAGCGCTAGTTCTGGTGGGCCTTAGCATGCACGGATCAACCTCGATCTTGGTGGCGGTTCTTAACGGGCATATATTCAATACATACCTATTATCAATTAGTACCAAGGGGATAATCATATTTTCAGACTCAATGGTTATATTCAAAGATTCACAGAAGATGGTTCTTATACTTTGGCTACAGCAATGGCAGGGCTCTTCCCTTTCACGGGCTGGCTTAGTGGTGGGCCTCCTCAGACTGGGCAGATTTGTCTTTTCCAATTTTCAAAGAGCCACTTGGGGGAGTAGTCCTCTTGGCAGCACCCTTCCTTTGCTGAGGATAGGATTGTTCAGCAGGGCTAGATGAAGGAGCAGCAGCAGTGGGGGCACTGGGATCCCTAGGTGGTGCAGAATCAGATTCTGAGTCAGAAGGAAAAAGCTCAGTGGGATCCAATCCAAGGGCAGCAGCAGCTTGTCTGCGTTCCTCTTTGAAAAGTAGGCGACCATGGGGATCATCCTAAGCAGAAGCCCTGGTGACTTTTGGAGGTGGGGATGGAGGGGCTGGCCGTTTTCCTTTTTGAGCTGCAGTGGCTCTTTTGGAAGTGGGAGTTTTCTTGGAAGCAGTGCGTTTTCTTTTAGGAGCAGGAGAGGGAACAGGGGGGGCACTGAGACAGGAGCAGGAGCTGCAGTAGGGACTTTAGCAGGAGCAACAGGTTGGGTAAGTACTGCAGTAGCAACTACAGCAGGCATTTAAGGAGGAACAAGAGGAGGTACCTGAGTTGGGGCTGTAGGAGGTGGGGGAACAGGTTGTGTAGGTGTTGGGGTAGGGGCGGTGGAAGAAGATGGACCTGGTTGTGTGGAAGAAGATGGGGCCTCAGGGGGAGCTGTGGCGAGAGGGGTGGCCTGTATTGGTTGGGATAGTAGGAAGGCAACCCTCTGTTCCAAGATCTTAATTTTTTTGTTAGCCCACAGGAGATTGGTATCTGCAAGCTCCTTACTGAGTCGGTTGATCTCTTGAGCATTGTTCAATTTTTTTTCTAATAATCGGTTGTGCTTTTTCGCCCTTTCTGCGTTCGCTTTCTCAATCTCAGTAGTCATTCGATAATAAGTTGCCGCAGCCTGGTTGCCATTGAGTGTCTCCAAAATTGCCTCCCACCCTTTGGAAATATCTCTCAGCTGCTCGCGGTGAGCAAGCTTCAAGTCACTAACTTTCTGTAGCAAGGGGTATTTGATGGCTTGTCGGAGTTGGGCCATGCCATTGAGAACATCCCTCTTGATATAGGCATTGTCCCTCATGGCATGGAGGAGGGTGAAGTAGGGGGGGGTGTAATAGGAGTGTTTGAGTAAGATGGGTAGAAATGGAGTGGAAGAAGTAGAAGGGGATTGATCCTGAGGGGGAGAGTGGGTGTTGGAGGGATGAAGTTAGGAGGAGGGGTGGAAGTGGCTGAGGTAGTCTGTGTTGAATGGTTAGTGAATTGAGGAGGGGGTGGGAGAAGAGGTCGAATGGAAGGTATGGGTGGAAAGTGAAATGAAGGAAGGGCAGTGGATGTGGATGGGTCTGGGTAAGGGAAGAATGGAATGGTGAAGGGTCGAAATGGAAGGGGTGGGGTTACAAATAAGTGGGGTTGAATGGGAAAGTTGGATGGGAAGGGAATTGGGTCAGTTTTGGTAGAAGTGTTGGTAAATTGAGGTGGAGGTAATATTAGAGGGGGTAGGGTAAGTAGAGAGGGGAAGGAGTGGTGGGGTATGGTGTCTTGGAGGGTGAAGGGTGTAGGTAAGTAAATGTGGGTGAGGTATGGTGGAACTGTGGAGTCAGAGGTGGAAGGGGGTTGGGTCAATGGGGTGGTAGGAGGTTGTGTAGGGATGAGTGGGTTTGTCAATGCTTGAAGGGTGGATTGTATGTTGGTGATGTCAGTCTGCATTTGGACTTGGGTTTGTGTTGTGGTGGATAGCTGGGTCTGGATGTCATGTATGAGGGAAAGGATGTGGGTAAGGGTATCTGAGGTTGGTTGGGGTGGAGTATGAGGATAGGAGGGAACAGGTTGGAAAGGAGAAGTGGGGGCATGATGGAAAGTTGTAGGGGGAGAAGATGAAAAGTCTGGTGAATGATGTGGTGAAGGGAGTGGGGAATCTGGGAGAGGGATGTCATGGGTGGGCAAGGTATCAAGCAAGGTAGTCATGAAGGCCTGAGACCCTGAAGTGGTGGCTAGGTTAAAGTCAAGATTATGGAGGGGAGATGGAGTTGGGAGGGGTTGAACTAGGGGTTGGTCAATATGGGGTGTGTCCGTGGGAATGACAATGGAGGTGGAAGTGGGTAAAGATAAGGCAGGGGTTGTGTGAGAGGTTTTCTTTTTAAGGTATGTTATCAAGGGAGGGCTGTCAGGGTTCAGGTCAGAGGATGTCGGAGGTACTGGGGGTGTGTATTGAGGTAAGGTGGGTGAAGGGGGAGTGTTGTCATGGGGTTCAACACATTCCACCCAGGATTGAATCACAGAGGGGGGTGGAATGGAAAAGGGAGATAAGAGAGGGAAAGGGAGAGATGGAATAGGTGAAGAAACTAGTGGAGAGGTAAGGGGAGTGGATGGAGGGATTGCTGCAGAAGCAGAGGTGACAGCAGCTCGTGCCACCTTCATTGGAGCAGGGGCTTTAGCCTTCTTTTTGGGGACAAGGGTGGCCTTTGCCACAGTAGCTCCCTCTCCCTGCGCAGAGGCATTCTGAGCTTTAGCCTTCTTCTTCTGGGGATCCATTAGACTTCTGCTGATCCCCCATTGTCTTTTGGCAAAAGTGGTGGGAGTGAGGTTAGCAGATAACTCCCCCACTGGTATCTTGTATCCTCCCTTCAGAAGTAATTTAGTGATGAGTCTTCCGTAGGGGAGAGTGTGGACTTTCTTTTGTAGCCCAAGCTTCACCATCATATCTTTCATGGCCTCAAAAATCAACCATGCGGCATTAAATCTGTGGCCCAGAGAGAAGGAATAGAGAGCATCAGCAATTGGTGTCCTCCTTTCTTGCTGATGGCCGGAGCAGTAGATATTCTTCCTTAGCACTTGATCGATGAACAACAGCTTGGGATCCAAATATCTTCTTCTGATGGAGTCCCCTGTGGCCTTCAAGCCTCTGGTAATGGCCTGGGCAATGGTATCGAGAGGGGCACTCACAGGGGCACCATAACCACAGTTGGGATAAAAAATGGCAGGGATGCCCATGACTTCAGCAATCAAAGCTGGGTTTAGCAGCATCTCAAAATTGTCAACTAACACAAGGAGGCCTGGCTACCCATGTGTGTCAGGTTTGACCCTAAGGTGCTGGTAAAAGAGTTGCACTAACCTAGGATAGGCTAGTGCAGGAATCATTCGCATCAAGGGGAACAAACCAGCCTTGCGTAAGAACTCAATGGCAGGAGATGACAACGGCTTAAATTCAAAGAACGATATATCAAAAATGGCTTCAGGTTCTAAGGGAATGGAAATGAGGAGCTCAGAGGGAGTAGAGTAATCTGGCATTTTTGCAGCCACCTCAGGAATCACCTCCTTCCCTTTTTATTGTGCTGTAGAGGACTTGGCTTTCTTAGGGATAGGCTCCACGGTGGCTTGGTCCCTGGCTCTCTTCACAGGTGCACTTTTAGGAGCCATCAAGATTTTCCTTGGTGAGTGTGCAGTTGAAGTTTTTAAAGGAAAGATTAAGAGTTGAGTCTTACCCTAAAAGTTAGGGTTCTGTTCAATTTGATGCACGGTAGACCGCAAGAGCTCCTAGCAGGGGGCAACTGTTGATGGAAGCTTTAAGAACAAGAATCCAGAATTTTAAAGTGGGCAATGAACTGTAGACATGAAGTTGGAGGAGAGAGATTGAGAGGAGTGGGAGCTAGGGTTTCGCTGGCAGGGGAGGAAAGAGAAAGTAGTAAAGAAAAGCAGCACAGGGTGAGATTTAAATATCGCGAGGCTCGGTACGCTTTGAAAATATCCGCTCGCTGGATGGGCATGAATGGGTTGCGAGATTAGATGTTCATTTAAACTGCGCGAGGCAGCCCACCCAGTTATATCTGAAACTCACGACAGCAAAACAAAGTAGTTCTTTATGAACTTCGTGAGAGGGGACCAAACCCATTATTCAGAACCCCGCGATGGATTAACAGAGTTAGAATTCACTCACCCACTAGTCAGCCTTTTGACCTTTATTTTATGGGTGGATTCGCTCACAGGCTCACTCCCAGGGACACCTAATAACATTATAAAACTTTCAAACATTCCCAAACTCTCAAAGCCTTAAATTCATGTATCATGAAAGGCATTCAAATAATACCAGCATCAATCAATCACTTGAAATTAGTAAATAGGGGACAGGAATAAAAGTAGGCATAAAGCACTAAACACAAATTCCAACAAGATCACTACAAATTCCTCTAAACTGTAAAGTACATATCATACAAGGGTGTACAACTCTTGCCATCAATTCAATGAAAGATCCCCTTCAGGGTCTGAGGATCCTTCACCAATCAAAAATTGGCCCTTGGGATTAACCACTAGTTGACTGGGCAACCTTCCCTCTTCTCTTTTGGCTAAGATGTTCGCTAGTTGTCCAATCTGTTCTTCCATCTTCTTAATGCTCTGACCATGAGAGTTCACAGTCTGAGCCAAGGAACCCAGGCTTTGTAGTGAGGACAAGACCTGGTCCTCAAAAGAAGTATTTCTAGGTTGAGAAGGGATGGGGCTGCTGATGGTGCTGGAAGGTTGACCTAGGGGCATTCCCTTGATTGAACTGCTGCTGTGGCCTTTGTGGTAAGGCCAACATCTGCTGGGGCTGCATGTAGTTGTCTTGCCTCCACCTCAGATTTGGGTGGTCTCTCTATTGGTAACCAGCATTATGGTGCTGGTATCCATATGGCTGCCTATTGTAGCCCCCAAATTGTTGTTGGCGATAAGATTGAGTAGCAGCAACATGTTCCAAAATTAATTCAGGAACTTGCCCTACAGATGGACATTCCTCCACTGTGTGCTGTGGGGACTGGCATATCAGACATGCCTCCGCCACATGAGCAGCCCTTCTTGGTTGCATCACAGTCAATAATTTGTCAAACTTCATTGAGAGGTTTGCCATCTGCAGCTGCAGGTCATTGTTCTCAGACACCTCATAAACTTTTCCTCTTGATCCAGCAGCAGGCCCCACCTTTGACTCAGATTCCTGACTAGTTCTTGCCAGGGATGGCTTTTGAAAAGCATTCTCACTAATCACCTCAAATAATTCTCATGCCTCCTCAGCAGTCTTGTGCATGTAGGATCCACCACAAGAGGCATCGACCATTGAGGCATCCACTCATCAATCCCATTGTAGAAGCTTTGTACAAGCTGCCACTCTGGGATCTTGTGGTGGGGGCATTGTTTGAGCATCTCTTTAAACCTATCCCAGGACTGGTTAAAATCCTCAATTGGGGATTGAGCAAATGTAAGAATCTCTTTCCTCAACTGACTGGTTTTGGTCTCAGGGAAGAACTTGGTTAGGAACTTGGTCTGTAGGTCTTTCCATGAAGCAATGCTATTATTGGGAAGAGTGGTCAGCCAGGTACTGGCCCTATCCTTCAGAGAGAAGGGAAAGAGTCTGAGCCTAGTAGCCTCAGGTCCCAAACCAGTGATATTAAAAGTGGTGCACAAGGCCAAGAATTGGTCAATATGCTTGTAAGGGTCCTCTTTGCTAAGCCCATGGAAAGCTGGCAGCATCTGGATGATTGAAGTTTTTATTTCATAATTCCCCTGAACATCAGGGAATTGAATGCTAAAAGGGGAGTTATAGTCATCCGGAGCATTCAACTCCTTGAGGGTTCTGGGTTGTTCTTCACCCATAATTGCTGTCACAGATTTACTTGGGGGCTCTCCTGTGGTGTGCCTGTCTCTTCTAAGTCTCCTTCCCCTTTCTAACTCAGGGTTAAGAGGCTCTAAAGCAGGGCTGAGGGATCTCCTCCCTAGCATACAAGCACACCAACAACAAGGAAAGCTTCTTGTAGGCACATTGCAAAAGAATAATTGTACAACTAACAAATTTATCTAACTAGTTTACAGCTATTCAAAGAATACATTTAAAACTATCCTAGATATTGCTAGAAAACTTTTGAGAAAGATAGACAGAGCTTTAAAAGTCAGAGAGTTTGCAAACAAAGGTAGCTAAGCTCCAAATGCAGTCCACTGTCCTTCGCCGCTGATGTCTAGATCTGCAAGAAGGGTTCAAAATTATGTCAGCAGTATCAATTATTCACATGTGCAAAGAATACTAAGAATACAAAAACTAAGGGTCTACTAATAGATCTTCTTTCCCCGACAGCGGCGCCAAAAACTTGTTGGCGGATTTCGGAGTGTGTGCTTACTTTATTGGTTGGTGATGAAAGTCATTTAAAAATCAAAGAAAGAGTAAAACAGGGGATAAAATCAGCACAACTAAGAAATCCTAGACCTGCAAGATACAGGGTCCATTGTAGCAAGTTTTGACAAGTAAGAGTTTGTCCCACAGGGAAAGGTGATCTACAGCTCCAAAGGAGCCATCTCTAGTAGTCCCTCCAGATCTGACTACAGATCTGGCAGTCCTAAAAGGAGGGGAGTTTAAGGTCACTTATTCTAAGTATTCTAATGTCTAAACTACAGAAAGGGTTGAGAGAATGGATGGAGTGTGGAAAATAAATATAAAAGGGTGAGAAGTATGTTATTTAGCCCAGATCAGAGGAGTTTTGTAACTCAGATTCATATATGATGTTATAGAAATCCTGTCCAGGGGCTACATTATCACCACTGAGGAGAAAGGATCCAACCCATCACTCTGCCATGATTCCACACTTAAGGCTATAACCTGTCCACTCAAATGATCACAGATTATCCCATAGGGGAACCACTATCCAGGGATGGGTCAAAACATAACAAGTAAATCATTGCAGGCACTATTTCATCCAGGCTACCAGCTCAAGAATCCATAGGGAACCTCAACCTCTAAAGCTCTATATGTGGGGCTAAGGCTGTATAGGATCATGATAGCCCAGACACATAAAACCAGCAAGAGATTGAGTAGAACCTTCGATCTAGTAGTCCATTTCTTGAGTGAGGCTACAATGGTCCAGTCACCAGCCTACAATCTCTATAACCAGATCAGATCCAACATCTGATGGTGGATCTATACAAATATAGGGGAGTCTGCCTCTGTACAATCTCCCACCAGGCTTCTACAAGCTCAGGGGTAAAGAAGAAAGATCCATCTTGGATCGGTGGACTAGAATCACCCTAAGGCTATAATCTGTCCACTTAAATGGTCACAGACTATCCCAGAGGCCATCCTCCTCATGGAGCACAAGACAAAACAAGAATATCGCTACTACCACCATGGTCACAAGGCTATCTGCTGAAGCTCCCATGGGGATTTCAGATCTAGTGGGTCCTGTGGTGGGGCTAAGGTTGTATAGGACCATGATAGCCCAGACACACAGGTCACTTGGATCTGAGTGGCCCTTAGAATCAGTCCTCCATTGCTTTGAAACACAGGCACAACAATGGCGGATCACAAGGCAGCAGCCTTGCACAGAGCATCTCACACATAAACACAAATCCCACAAAGTACAGATCCTATTACAGAACTTCCATTAATCTAGTTCAAAATACACACAAAGACATAGCCAGCAAGTGCTGGACTATGGAGAGAAGGAAAAAGAAAAAGAAAGCTACTTACAACTACAAAAAGAAAAACTAAACGACCTCAGATTAGGTCTCCCAGAAATGAGATGGGTTCCTAGCTATTCCAGGATGTAGAAAGAAAAGAAAGTCTAAGCTCCCTGAACCTAAGCTAAGTGTGGGTATTTATAGCAGTGGTGTGGTGGCGCATTAGGGTTAGGAAACCCTAATTTTAACGATGCCACATGGCCGAATAGTGATCCTTCGATGCCTTGGGGCACGTGCACAGAGATTTGAGCGTGGGAGTGCGTGCCCTAATCACTAGAAATTCTCAGAAAGTCCTCTGCTGAAGAGATGGAAGTTTGAGGTTCAGAGCTTTGCTAGGTAGCCATTGTTTCCCATACTTATTGCATGGTAGCTTTTATTCTTCGCTAGGATGATTTGAAATTGAAGCTTCCGCCTTCGCGAGGTTTGCTTGGTTTGCTCTTCAAGCAGTCGCGAGGTTGAGGGGACATCAGAGCTTCAGATGTCGCGAGGTTGGAGATTAAGCAGTCGCGAGGTTGATCTTCACGAGGATAGATTTGAATAGCACGAGAACTTCGCGAGCACTTATCTTCACTGGGCTTCGCGAGTTACCTCGCGAGGCTTTGATGAGTTCTGAACTGCATGAGGTTCCATGTCTTAACTGATCATCACGAGGGTGGCTTTGCCTTCGCAAGGACGCTTTCTTCTTGAATGGCACAAGAACTACGCGAGGAGTTCTCTTCTGATAATTGCATCCTGTGGCGACTGTGCGATAGCTGGCGAGGAGTCTTCTGAAGCTCTCTCTTCTCAATCATTCTGAGCGAACTGCGTGCGGTTGAGAGAAGTCTGCTTTGAACTGTGCGAGACTGTGCGAGGTGTTCTATTCTTGAGCTTCGCGAGAGCTGTGCGAGTTTATGTTTCTAAATCTCTTCAGTCAATCATCTGCACGAGAAGTTGTTGTAGAGTCTTGGGAAGCTCAGCTGGACTGCGCGGGGCTCATTTTCAGGTCTAGATTCAGACTTCATCCTTCTGAGGGACTTCTGGTGCCAAAACAGGCTTTTTAGCAGGATTCCTGGCCTTATCTCACTGTTGGGTACTACCTACATAAACACTTAACAAGGACTTATTAGGTGGCTATGGGTTTAATCAAAGGTTAAGTTAAGGGGTGAAAAGTGGTGCTTTTCAGGTCTTAACAGGGGGTAGGGGGACCTCAGCAAACAGACATAAATCTGTGAAATTCGTGGCGTGGATTTCAGCACCACCCATTTTTAATAATTGTTTCTGGATCTTGTCTAGTTGCTCCCTTAATTGGTCTGATTATTTGGATATGGGGGCCACTTTTTCAATAGCCGGCCGAGACTCATTCTATGCTATCAAGGGTGGGGTAACTATAAGTGGAGGCTTAACAGTGGTCACTGCCCCAACGTAGGCATCACTATTTCTGATCTCGTCCTCCTCATACTGTTGATCTATGTAGGGTGTAGTGAGGACGAGATTCTCAACCTGTTGCTACATGGACTGGATGGGATTGGATTGGATGTGGGTTGGGTGGCCCCCTTGAATGTAAGGGAAGTTTTTTGGGGTGATGGGATGGGTGGTAGTTTGGTTTAGGGGTGGGGCTTGATGGGGCCATTGGGTATGGGGGAAGGTTTGGAGATGACCTTGGGGTGTGGGGCCATGGGAGAATTGGGTGTGAGGTATGGCATGGGTTTGACCCGGCTGTGATGGTTGGGTTGAATGTTGGGGGTATTGTGGAAGGTATGAGTGTGGGGTCTGGGTTTGGGCCATGAACCCTTGGCCATTTTGGGCTATGGGCCCTTGGTAGGTTTGGGTCATGGGCCCTTAGTGGGTGTGGGCCAGTGGGCCTGGGTAGGTATGGGCCCAGGGCTCTTGGTGGGTCTGGCCTAATGGGCCTTAATGGGTATGGCCCATGGGTCCTTGGTGGGTTTGGCCTGGTGGGCCTTGATGGGTCTGGGCCATGGGCCCTGGGTAGGTATGGGCCATGGGCCCTAGGTGGGTCTGGGCCATGGGCCCTTGGTGGGTCTGGGCTATAGGCCCTGGGTAGGTCTGGGCCATGGGCCTTGGGTAGTTCTAGGCCATGGGCCCTTGATGGGTCTGGGCCATGGGCCATTGATGGGTCTGGGTGGTGGGGTATTAGGCCATGGGCCCCTAGGATATGTGAGAAAAGGAGGTTTGGGCCAATGGGCCCTGGGGTAAGTTGGTAATGGGGGTTTGAGTGGTGTGGATTATGGGGGATTTATGGGGGTCATGGGGGAGTGAGGCATGGAGATTGGCTAGGATATGGGATGGGTTCATGGGGTGTGGAGGAGAGGGGGTGTTTTGAGAAGCCTTCCATAAGGAATAGGCTTGGAACATCTCCTCCATCATGGTCATGGAGGAAGGGTTGGATGGAGATGGGGGCTTTAAGGGGTGAAGGGGTATAGATGGGATGGAGGTGGTGGAAAAATTGGGCATGGCCCCGGTATAATCGGGCATGGCCACGGTAGGTGGGAGGGTATGGGGTGGATGAGGGGATGTATTGGGTATGTTTTGGGATGATGGGGGGCATGATGAGGAGGGATGAGGAAAGTTGGGCATGGCCCCGGTAAAAGTGGGTCTGACCCGGATGGATGGGGAATTTTGCGGGGGTTTGGATAGGGTGGAAGTGGTGTATGTGAATGTGGGTGGATTGGGTCTATAGGGGGATGATGGGAATTGGGGCATGGATGTAGATTGGGACAATGGGTTTGGGTTTTTTATGGATGTGGATGGGAGGTGAGTTGGGCTTGGCATGGCTTGGGCAAAAGATGGAGAATGGGGGATAGGACTTTGGGGGGTAATGGTTGGGAATATGGGGGCGCCAAATGGACCGGTGACGGTAAAGGGGGGTTGGGTGAGGGGGATGGTGGAAAAAACTTCTCCCTAATGAGAGTGGGTTGGAGAATGTGGCGGGGATGAGTCGGGATCGGCGTAAGTTGGGTCCACTACCCACGACATTCTTTGGGAGCAGGTCGGGTAAGGGTGCCTTGGATAAGGCCCAAAAATCCTCCTCCTTTCCCTACGGGACGGCAGAGGGTAAGATGATGTCGTTGTGTCGGCACCACAAACTATATATTTTTTGGGTTTTGATTATATATATTTTTTTTGAATTTTATAAAAAATTTTTGAAAAACAAAGGTTCCAAGGCCTTGGAATTCCCTTTTCGAGTGGCTCTCGTACCTTAATTCAAGACCCGCGGATACGACTCTGAGGCACTTCGAAAGAATTGAAGGAGAAACTTCGATCTATTGAAGGCATGAAAATTGAGGTAAACAACCCAATCCCCTGGAATGAGCTAAAAAGAGGTTGCCCTCTTTTGACTGGCGGGGGCACATTGGATGTCGGAGATGGCAGGGCCTAAACAAGGCACTAAGCACACTAATCGGAGAACTAGGGATGTGAAAAGGGCCAAGGATTCGGGCTGGTGGGCTGATAAACAAACCTGGCGCAACTAATACATGCGCCCAGGTTGTAGGGGGCCAATTTTATACTGGCACAACTATTAGTTACGCCAAGGTAAAACATGGGATTTTAAAGCTGGCGCAAATAGTTGCGCCAGTTATAAATTTCAGTGTTTTTACACTGGTGCAACTAATACTTGCGCCAGGCAAAAATTGGTTCTCCAGAACAAAAAATAGCAACCACTGATGCCCGAAATGAGTCTTTTTTTTTTGTTTTTGTGGATGGTAGGCCTCCGAGAACTGAGTAGTTTTCTTGATGATCGATTCTCTCCTTACCGCACCTAAAGGGTTTGAGTCCGGTATAACTCGCTAATGCGCTCCCCAAGGGTTTTAAGCTTCGGAATGGGAACCCACCCGATATACCTCTGGCGCGAGCGCCTTCTCAGATACTAGGTGGGCTGGGACTTTTCTGGATCATCATCACTAGGGGCTGCTGCCATACTAAGACCCGGGTGTTTATGTGTCTGCCTAATCCCAACCCCTTTGAAAATCTAACCCGCAAAACAAATTAATTAAGTTCCCTAATTTGGTTCAATTTTAATTTTTGTGAAAGGTTTTTTTTTCTCCTTTTTTTCGGAAGTTTTCTTTAGTTTAAAGACCGGGGGTGATTACCCCGTGCCGCCACTACGGGCCAGCGTCCACTGTTGGGATATGAGTGTGCAAGTAGGCCCGCCAATCAGCTAAGGCACTTTAAATGATGGAAATTTAAAGGAAATTAAAAGACAATGCACAAGTAGGCCCGCCAATCGGCTAAGGCACTAAAATGAAGAAAAAGTAAGGAATTGTAAAAGACAATGTGCATGTAGGCCCGCCAATCGGCTAAGGCATGTAAATGAAGGAAAAGTAGGGGTGAGAAAAATGACTTAATCGGAGGGGTGAGTTAAAAAAATAGCAAAAATAAAACAAAAAATAGTAATAAATGTTAGGAAAAATAAAAAATAAAAAGGCCTAGTTCAAGGGGAAGCTCTACTAGCTAAAAATCTTCAGCAGAGTCGCCATCTGTACAACTGTGGGAATCAGGACGATCCCGTCTTGACGATGCGCTCTCTAACAAAAAAATAAAGAGTTGCCACCCAGAGCTTTTGGTGTCCCGGGATACCTAGTTCATTTTTATGAGCACCGAAGTGCTAAAAATATGACTCTGAATCTGATCCACACCAAAGGCTCTTGGGTAGGGGCTTCGGTTATCGATCGGGAAGGTGTTAGGCACCCGATCAACCCACTTAACACGGTCTCTACTAATGGCCAAAAATAAAATGAATTAAAAGAAAAGAAAATGGTTCCCTCTTGCCCAAATGAGCCTCCAATCCTATTTGTGCCCCTCCATTCCTATCGAAAATTCTGCGGCGTAACTGCACAAAATGAGAGGGTAGGGAGAGCAAAAGGAGATAGGAGAAGAAAGGGAAGAGTTGGAGCCCTCGGGCCCTTGTAGCACCATAGAGGAGCCTTGCTTGGCTTGCTTTTGATGAGCTTTTAGAGGCTTGAATGGTGGAAAAAGGGGTTCTAAGCACTAAGGCCTACTAGCTAGGAGATGGAGAAGATAGGCTAGGGGATCACACACACCTAGGCTAAGGGTTTTGGGTGTAAGAGCAAGCTTGGGAAGAGTTTTTGAATTCTAGATTTTAGGTGAAAATAGTGCACCAAAGCGAGGAAGAACTTCTCACTTGGAGCTCTTTCTCTCTTAAGTAAAATTCTCAACCCCTAAACCAAGGGGTGGGGGGCTCTATTTATAGGAAAAGGGTGGGTTAAGAGGCCACTTAAGAGCTAAATGAGTTTAGCAATTAGGTAATCTCACATCTAAGGATTCCTAGGGTTTTTCGAGCCTTGAAATGTGTGAGAAGGTCCTCCAATGGTGAATGGTGGGGAGAGGCTTAAAGCCACTTAAAGGGGTGCAAATAGGCTTCAAAAGGGTGTAATAGAACTAGCAAAACACACCCCAAAGGTCAAGGTGGTCAATAAGTCAAACCCCAAACATGAAATTCGGGGCAAATTCCAACAGTCACTATTCATATGCCTGGCGCAACTATTAGTTGTGCCAGGCAAATGCACAGTAAAATACTGCAGAACAGTACCTGAAAGTTAGCTCGCGGGGGTGGGGGCCACCTTTAAACTTGGTGCAACTATTAGTTGCACCAGGCAAAGTTTTGGGGGAATTGGCCTGGTGCAACTATTAGTTGCGCCAGACAAAGTTATAACTGGCGCAACTATTAGTTGCGCCAGGCCATTTTTGGGGAGAAATAGCCCTAGGGGGGCCCACTTGAAATTACCTCCCTGCCCTCCAGGTTCAGACTATCATATCTTTTGATATATACCTTTGATTGGGGTGATTCTTGGACCGTTGGAAAGCTGATGATCCCTACTTTTCAATGGTATGAGATTTGATATCAGTAGAAGACTTCAACTAGTCCTGGTGCACCATTCTTCATCCATTACCCGGGAAGGTTAGGTTTAGGGTTTGGAATGGGTTCTAAGGGTGTCGGGGCTGGTTTCTAAAGGTTTGGGATAGGTTCCTAAGAGATTTAGGGTGATTCTTAAGGGTTTAGGGTGATTCCTAAAGGTTCCATACATGCCATCAAAAGCTCGGAAATGCACCTCCCTTGAAATGTGTTTCGATCGGGCCTTGGGCCGAATTTGAGTGTCTACAATTATGTGACTGATCAGCATCTAATACACGCGCCATGTATAGGTGGGACCCACCTCGAGCTCTAAACTTCCAGACACTTTAGCTATGCTTGGCGTGAGTAATACTTGCGCCAAGCTTAGGTACAGTAACTGTTAGTTTTTTGCTCGAATTTCACTTTTAGGGTTTGACTTGTTGACCATCTAAATGTTTAGGGTGGGTTTCATTAGGAGTGTTACACACCTAATTACCCTATTTGCTACCCTTTAGTCATTTGAAACCTCACCCTATCATCTAGAATTGAAGCCCATTGTCCATATTTCCAATCTTTCAAAATCCTAGGAAAGATTAGATTAGAAGATTACCTAATTGCTAACCCTAATTAGCACTTAAACACCCTCCTAACCTTCCCTTTTCCTATAAATAGAGAGGCACCCCCCCTTAGATTAAAGGCTTGAAAAAGTTTCAAGAGAGAGAAAAGAGTAAGAGATTTATCCCTCCCTTGTGTGCACCAAAGTATTGGTGCGAGATTTTTCTGGGTTCCTCTCGATCCTCGTCGAATCAGTGGCTCCAATTCTATTCAAGTAGACTCTAGCGATGTGGCATTTGGAATAGTTGAGGTAAAAATAAATAATAATAAAAAGGGGTTTTCTAGAAAGATTCCTAGTTTTTTGCGATCGCCAGCTGCATATATTTATCGACGTTGGAACACGTCAATGATCAGCAACATTCTTTTCATTAATTTAGATAGTTTAATTTTCCTTTATAGTTATAGTTCTGGTCAATTTAGACTTCCCTAATTCTATTATAAGTTTGGCTATGTGGTGATCTATTGTAGTTTATTTAATTTAATATTCTTGCTCTATCAGGAATCTAGTTGATTAAGTGTCCTCGTTCTACTAGAAGTCTAATTAATTTTAGTCTCCTAATTCCATTAGAAGTCAAATTATGATCAGGTTTCCTAATTGTACTAGGAGTGCACATGTAATAGTCTTGATGAAACTCAAATTAATTCAAGCAAGCTAATTGTACTAGAATTCTAATTAAATCAAGTATCCTAGTTGTACTTGAATTCTAATTAAGTCAAGTATAATAATTCTATTAAAATTGTAATTGAAGCAATTACAATAGTCCTATTAGAATTCTAATTAAAGTAGAAAACTAATTTTACTGAAACTCTAATTTAAGCAAAGGAATTAATTTTAAAATCTCATTAAAACAAATAAACTGATTTTATTAAAAATCTAATTAAAATAAATAAACTAATTCTATTAAAGTTCTAATTAAAGCAAGGAATTAACTATACTAAAAATCTAATTGAAGCAATGAAATTAATCATACTAAATTCTAATTAAAACAAGGAATTAACCAATTAAAATCTGATTTGAAGAAATTAATCAAACATACTCAAGTTTAATGAACTCGACTAATTAATTATGCTGAAATAAAATAAATCTACTAATTAATTATACTAAAAAATAAGAAAAAGTGATTAGTTAATTCTAAAATTCCTAAAAAAAGGGTTTTGGGCCCGCTATGCTAAGGAGGATTGGTCTCGTTCTCGATTACCCTCCGTAAGCTCCCTTGGGCAAATCAGATGACTGAGATTAAAGATAAATTAGATTTCGGATTGTAAAATAGTATTTTTAGAATTTTCGGAATTGATTTTAGAATATTAATTATGAATTAAACTATGAACTAGAATTATAAAAATTGAAATTATATTTAGAATTTTTAGGAATATTAAATTGAGGAATTAAAATTAAAATTTTTAATTTTTAATTTTTTAGGACTGAATTCGAGTCCGAAATCAGAAAATTAGACTATATGATTAAGGACTAGTTTTGAATCGAAGGATTACAACTAAAAATTAATGATAGGACTATAGATTGAGATTTTAGAACAGAATTAGAGCCTAGGGTCGGTGAATTAGACCGCCGGATTAAGAACTGGTTTCGAATTCGGAGAATTAGAACCAGATATAAAATATTTGCGGTCTGAGAAGGGTGCTACGGTCTCAGACTGAAAATTAAAATCTATGATTAAAACTAATAGAAATCCTAAATATATAGGCTAGAAATTATGCTCAGAAACTAAAAATTAAATTATTACCTATGGTCAGGCCTACGGAGAGAAATATCGAAGATTCGAAACTTGAATTTCAAAATCATGACTAGGTTGCTCTATGGGTTTGTCCTCGGAGTTCTCTAGTTTCGGAATCCCAAAAAAAAGTCCGTTCTCTCTTGTGTTGTCTTTTCGAATTAGAAAAAATATCTTTTATAGGTTTTCCTTCAATACGCGCCATTTTACTGGCGTTTAAATGAATTATGCGCCAGTTTCCCAGTGCTTAATCACTTTGAGTCGGTCACCGACTTAGTGAGCGACTAGCTGACTTTCTCAGCGAGCTTCCTAGTCCTAATAGCGTTAGGGCTAATTGCACACTTGGTAGTACGTGCGCAATCCAATTAACCATTTCTTCATTAGCGTTTAATCGAGGAAACTTAGGAGTCAAGGACTATGAGTCCAGGTCGGGCGTAGGCTAATTGCGCGCTGGTGGTGGAGCGCTCAATCTGATCGCTCATCTAATTTCAGGCGCGTGATCAACTCTCGAGATAGTCTGGGAAAGGAAGTTTGGTCTGGAAGGGCGACTGATTCCGCCTTTGTGGTCTAGCGTGCAATCAAATTACGTGCGGGGTTCATGCGCTTAATTCAAGGTTGTCCGAGTTTGGTCTCTAGTCAGAAATACAAGACTATTATTTTAGTCTACAGTCTGATATACTATTATCTCAGTATACAATCTCCCTACGTCGGGATATGAGCCACAGAGCTATTATTTCAGCCTGTGTTCAGCCATGTACTATTATTTCAGTGCATGGTTCTCATATCAGGGTTAAAAGGTCAGTGGTTAACCAAAAAAAATTATATATCTCGAGAGGAAAAAATGGGGGTGTCTATAGATACCCCTCTTTGGCGCGCTCTTGCGAAGTAAGAATGCGTCGAAGAAATGGACACCCCTCATTCGAGGTGTTTTATCGTTTCTCTTAGGAATTCACAAATGTGAATTGGTGATGCTGACATGAGATGCTTGGCTTTCTTATCTATCAACGTAAGCTAAAATAGAGTATTTGCAGGGTAAATGGTGGCTGTCAAAGGGCACATTCCGAGTCTGTGGGTGCATGGCATGAGCTAACAGAGGGATTTTATGCAATCAAGGTTTCGGGGTATCAATCAAGTGTCCAAAACAAGATCCAGGGACCGGTAATATTAAAATGAAGTATCATATAATATTGAAGGCTTTTGCAAGCCATGTCAGACCGAGCGCGTCATTGCTCACACCAATGCGCGTCAGGCATTCCTTTTTCAATAGGCGTTTGTAAGTTCTTCGATTAAATATCCTCAATGTTCAGTTTCCCAAGGGAATGGCTGGTTTATACTGATAATTGAAGTGGTGTCTTACGAAGTGTGCTCAGTTGAATTCTGCACAGTGGCGCATGGTCTTGATTCATCAGGAGTCGACCTCTAAGTTGGGAATTCTAATGTGTCTTAACAAATGATTCTGCGTAGTGGAGTATGCGCTTGATCCAATCCTGCATAGTAAAATATGTGCTTGATTGCTAGTTTAGGGGCTGGCCTGTAAGTTGGGAATTCTAGTCCTAATGCATATGAACAAATGATTCTGCACAGTGGCGTATGCGCTCGATCCAATTCTGCTAGTTGGATATATGCATGATTACAAGTTCTGGCGATCTCAGGAGTCGTAGGTCAGGTTCAAGTGTAATTTATTGTGTACGGGTAATAGGGCACTTTGCAACCATGGGATTTGTGACAATCCTGTCATGGGGATGCGCTCGCTTGCAAAAATATAGAGTCGCCACCCCGAGCTTTCAGTGTCCCAGGAAACCTAGTTCATTTTTATGAGTACCGAAGTGCTAAAAATATGACTCTGATTTCGGTCCACACCAAAGGTTCTTAGGTAGGGGCTTCAATTATTGATCGAGAAGGTGTTAGGCATTCGATCAACCCGCTTAATGCGGTCTCTACTAATGGCTAAAAATAAAATGAAGTAAAAGAAAAGAAAATAGCTTCCTCTTACCCAAAAGGGCTTAGAATCCTATTTGTGCCCCTCCGTCCCTATTGAAAAGTCAGCGGTGTAATGACACAAATGGGGAGGATGGAGGGAGCTAGAAAGAGAGAGGAGAAGAAAGGGGAGAGCCTGAGCCCTCGAGCCCTTGTAGTATCGTAGGAGAGCCTTTCGTGGCTTGCTTTGATGAGCTCTTGAAGGTTTTTGTGGTGGAAAGAGGGGTTCTAACCTCTAAGGCTTGCTAGCTAGGAAGTAGAGAGGAAAGGTAAATGGGTAGCATGTACCTAAACTAAGAGATCTAAGGTGAAAAATATCACTCAAAGGAGGTTTTGAAATTTTGGATTTTGTATGGGAAGTGTGCACCAAAGGGAGAAAGATATTCTCACTGTAACCTCTTTCTCTCTTAGTCCAAAATTCTCAACCCCTAAATCAAGGGGTGGGGGTCTCTATTTATAGGAAATGGGTGGGTTAGGAGGGTGTTTAGATGCTAATCAAGATTAGGAATTAGGTAATCTAACATCTAAGGTTTCCTAGGATTTTTGAAGCCTTAAAGTATGGGAGAAGGTCCTCCAATGGTGGATGATAGGGTGAGGCTTTAGGTCACTTAATTGGCTGCAAATAGGGTGCAAAAGGGTGCAACAGAACTATCAGAACATATCCCAAAGGTCGAGGTGGTCAACAAGTCAAACCCCAATCACAAATTTTAGGGCAAAAACCAAGAGATTAGTTACGCCAGGCAAATGTACAGTAAAACAGTGTTATACAGTAGCCTGAAAGTTGGCTTCGCGAGGGGTGGGGAGACCCATTTATACCTGGTGCAACTATTAGTTGTGCTAGGCCATTTCTAGGCGAAAAAATCCTGGCACAACTATTACTTGCACCAGGCAAATTCTGGGGGAAAATGGCATGGCGCAACTATTAGTTGCGCTAAGCAAAAATCCTCCAAAATGACCCAATTTTTAAATAGTCATAACATTTGATATATAACTCTGATTGAGATGATTTTTGACTTGTTGGAAAGCTGGAGAAGACCACTTTCCAAAGGTATATAACTCATATCCTAAAGAAGTTTGTGTAATATTTGCTACTCCTCTTTCGAACCATTACTCGGGAGGGTTTGACACTGGTCCAGGAAAGGATTCTAATGGGTTTGGGGAGGTTAGGGTTGATTCCTAAGGGTTTTGGAAGGTTCTTAAGGGTTTGGGAAGGTTTCTAAGGGTTTCATACATGCCATTAAAAGCTCAAAAGTGCACCTCTCTCGAAATGTATTCCGATTAGGCCTTGGGCCAAATTTGGGTGTCTACAGATGCCCCTCTTTGGTATTCGATCACTAATGATCGAATGCCAAAGAAAAGAGACATTCGAAGAGGCCCAAGGCGCTACTAATGGGTCCGCTGCATTCAGAAAAAACTTCAAACATCAGATGAGTAACATTGTGAGAAAATAAAAGCGTTGGATGTCAGGCTAAATATTCATTTCTCGAGGTATTCGGTTCCCAAGCGCTTAGCGACATTACTGGGCATAACCGAGGTGGAATGAGTTACGAACTCCCTATAGTCGGGAAAGACATCCGCTTCTCGGGATGATTTGAAGGTATTTGATGTTTAAGATTCATTCTGAATGCAATAGCTTCATAAGTAAGAGGGGTGATCGACCCACATTCAAATATAGGTGTAAAGTAAACATACGCAAGGCTCCATAGTTTACGTCCAATCCTATGAGGCATTTGATTGCCCCATCTGACTGTTTGTGGGTGCCCCTACTAAAAGCAGGGTTCAAGGTCTTTGGGCGAACCCATCGATCCCAAAGTTTATTTAGCATGACTGCTCGAGCGAAGTGAATAGTTACCACAATGCTTTTTGGGTAGGACGTGCCATTTTTGAAAGCATGCCCTAGATCAACATGACCAAGAGTATCCAGCTTCAACTACCTTTGAACAGATCCAACTAGACATTGGGGCGTCTCCCTAAAGGGACATCCAATCCTGATCTCTGCTGACAATGATCATAAATATCAATTAACTATGCATAAATATGCACCCATCAGGGGCGATAAGCAATAACAAAGGTGATGGAAGCCCCGACCCCAGACCTGCCTGGGTATAATTTACGAGAACAAACGACCATCATACGGATACCCAGACGCATGGCGTACACTTTACAGGGATACCACTGCCCATACAAGTTTTAAGCCTACAGAAAAATAAAAGGGAAATGAACCCTTCTGAATGCATGGTTGCACATAGTTTGGCTAATACGTAATCTCATTCTCAATAGGTTGGTCTCAACCAACTATTGACCTTTTCCAATAGAGAATCTGAAGCTTAAGACACTTAAGTTCATATTTATCCAAAACAGAGCGCTTATCGTAATGATTTAACAGTGGAGTCAACTCGATCGAAACATTGACTGTTTGACCAGGACTGACACCATTACTACTTCCTTGGAGTAGGATCCAGAATCCAAGGCGTGCCTTAGACTTAGGGCATTACTATAGCACAGTGGTGTTGCTGATAAAATATCGACATTTTATCGCATCAGAACACGCATGTGCGTAGCTCTGTGGGGAAGCACTGATTTATTCTTTCTTTTTCAAAATGATTTTCTCTCTTTTTTTTTAATAGACCTGATGTTAGTGGTGAGATGCTTCATCTGATTTGTCCATCGCTGAGAAGTTGCCCGCTTCGAGGCTTTAGACCAAGTGATGTTCCTGCATATTCTCGAGAAAAGGTCAATCCCTTTTTTGTTTATACATATAAAGAAAATGCATTCTAAACAACAGAAGGAAAAGTAGATTTCTATCTACATTTTTTCATTTTCAAGATATTTTTTTGGATTTTTGTTTTCGAAGATTTTTTGTTATTTTTCTTCATTTTTGAGATTGAAATATGATGCTAGAAATATGAGTAGAAATATGATGCTAGAAATATGAGTAGAAATATATGCACATTTTTTGGTATTTAGATTTTTCTTGATTTTTTATTTTTAGCTTTCTCTCTTTTTCTTTTTTGATGCCTTGACAGTGAGACGGAGTAACGGGTCCCATTTTGAGCATAGTCGAACTCTTTCATGCAGTCGAACCTGAGTGAGTTTCCGAATTTTACCAACGCCGGAACGTTGATCCCTTGGGATTGAGTTAAACCTTTCTCCTTGCCTCGGGTCATACGTTTGACGGTGCGGTTTCACAAAGACAATTCTGGTCGGGACCTGATTCGAACTAGCATGAGCGGCCCAGTTTGACAAGAGGGTACAGGAAGAGTAACAAAAGGGTTCCTCAAACATCAATCTTCTCAATCAGCCCAAACCTTTCTTTTTCAAAATTTTCTCTTTTTTTTTATTTTATTTATCTCCTTTTTTTACCTGTGGCGCCCTTTCTGGTTTTCACCACGTCAATGGGTTTATCTCTCTCACCCCAAGCGCCCTTTTGAGTTTTTACCTGGTCTGTACAAGCTCACTGTTTTTACCCGTAATGCCCTTCGAGTTTTCACCACGTCCATCTTGCTTTGGGCATGCATTTTTATTTCATTTTTGTATTCTTTTTTTTTCTTTTTTTTTCTTTCATCATTATTTTTTTCAACAGCCACGACATAGACGTCGATTTTGTCATAGCCGGCTGGACGAGGTTCTGGTGTCATCTCACAACTCGGCTTGTGTTGACTTAACAGATATTATGACTGCTTGTGAACCTAAAAGAGAGCTTTCTTTAGGGTGTAGCTTGGCCATGGGTTAGGTTAGGATTTGAAGGTATGCTAGGCTAAAAAGGGTTTCCGTGATACGGCTTCAATTTTCTCAGCATACTTTCTTCCTTGGGGATCTTACTGTACATGCCCCATGATTTTTTTTCTTTTTGTTTTATTTCAGGTAATCTCTTTTTGAGGTTTTACTTTTATGATTTTTTTAGATTTTGATGGTAATTTCACTTCTTTTTTGTATGTGCCTACACACACATTTTTTTGGAAAAAGAGTCATTGAAAGAGAAAGGCCCAGGCTCACAATGGGGTAGCAAAGGATATCATCTTTTTTAGGGATGGTTTTTGGCTACTGTGCTTGGAATGATAGCCTCTTTTGGGTGGTTCTTAAGTAGTCACGTATCTGTTTCACTAATACTTACCTTATCGCGATTGACTAAGAGTAGAACCGTCGGACGTATCCAGCGTTGATGAGCTCAGGAAGATGACCTCCATCCATGGTGGTGAGGCGGATGGCGTATCCTGGCAGCACTTCTTGGATGACGTAAGGTCCTTCCCAGTTTGGCTTGAACTTTCCTCTCGGATCGGCGTGGAGGGATGGGAAGATCTTCTTCAATACAGTGTCTCCTACCTTTAGATCTCAACTGCGAACACGTTTATTGTAAGCGCGTGCAATTCTCCCCTGGTAAACTTGAGTGTGACACAAGGCTAGGAGTCTCTTCTCGTCCAACAAGTTTAATTGTTTGAAGTGGGATCTCTCTCTCTCTGCTTCGGGGAAGCCTGATTCCATGATAATTCAAGGCGAGGGTACTTCAACCTCAATCTATAGGACGGCATTGGTTCCGTACACAAGGGAGAATGGTGTTGCCCCTATAGCGGTACAGATCGATGTTCTGTAGGCCCACAAAGTAAACGACAGCATTTCGCTCCATTCTCGGTAGGTGACGACCATTTTCTCTAGGATGCGGATGACCATCTTGTTTGCAGCCTCCACGGCTCCATTAGTTTGAGGTCAATAAGGTGACGAGCGATGGTGCTTGATTTTGTATTACTCGTAGAAGGCTCAGATGTGCTTATTTGTAAAATTTGTACCGTTGTCCATGATGATATCTTTGGGTACTCCAAATCGACACACAATATTATTCTTAAGAAACTTCTCGACATGACTGGCCATGATATTGGCGTATGATGCTGCTTCTACCCACTTGGTAAAGTATTCAATGGTGACGAGGATGAATCGATGCTCGTTTAATGCTTTTAGGCTAATCACTCCGACGACGTCAAGGCTCCAGGTAGCAAATGGCTAAGGAGTGGTCATGCAGTGTAGATCGATGGCAGGAGCGTGTATCAGACTGGAGTATTCCTGACACTTGTGGCATTTCTGAACATGTTTACAGCAATCTGATTCCATAGTGGTCCAAAAGTATCCCTGCTGTAGAATTTTCTTAGCAAGCATGTGACTGCTGACGTGGGCTTCGCATACTCCCTTGTGGATCTCCTTCATGATATTGATTGCTTCACTTTCAGTAAGGCACCTAAGCAAAACATTATTATACGATCGCTTGTACAGGCATTCCCCACAAATGAAGTAGCCTGCCGCTAAACGTTGAATGGTTCGTCGATCCATCTTGGACGTACTCTCAGGGAAAGTTAGGGTCTCAAGGAAATTCTTGATATTTGAGAACTAAGGTGGCTCATCATCAGGCTTTGTAGGTTCCTCAATCTATAGGCAGAAGGCCAGCTCACTTTTATGCTCGATCATGATCGGCTTCATCTTAGCACTATACAGGACTTCTATCATTGACCCCAAAGTTGCTAGTGCATCAGTAAAATGATTCCTTATCCGGGGGATATATGAGAATGTCACATCTTGGAAGCAAGCTATCAGGTCCTCGAGATGCTCATGGTAAGGGATCAATTTCTCATCTTTCATCTTCCAGTCACCATTCGTCTGGCATATAATTAATTGCAAATCACCAAACACTCGAAGGTGAGTTACATTTAGATCGAGAGCCACCTGTAGACCAGTGGCACAAGCTTCGAATTCAACCAAGTTATTAGTGCAAGGGAAGTTGAGCTTGATAAAGACGGGTATGTGGGATCCTTTCAGTGAAATCAGGATGGCACCAACTCCTTGGCCCTCGACATTTGCTACTCTGTTAAAGTTAATTACCCATGATTCTTCTACTTCACCCGCATCATCTTCCATCATGAAAAGGATGTCCTCATCAGGGAATTAAGTTCTCAAAGGCTCATAATCTGGCAAAGGATTTTCGGTAAGATGATCGACGAGTGCCTGCCCCTTGATCGACTTCTGAGTGACGTACGTGATGTCGAACTTAGATAATAAGAGTTGTCAGCGTGTAGTCCACCAAATGAGAGCGGGCTTCTCAAACAAGTATTTCAATGGGTCCATTAGGGCTAATAGTAGAATGGCTTTGGATAACAAGTAATGGCAGAGCCTCTGAGTAGCTCATACAAGAGCCAGGCATGCTTTCTCCAGATGAGAATAGCGCATTTCATAATCAGTAAACTTCTTGCTTAGATAGTAAATGGCATGTTCTCTTCTTCCTGTCTCATCATGCTGCCCTAAGACACATCCTATCGAGACTTTCGTCGTGGAGAGATAGATCAAGAGTGGTCTCCCTAGCTTGGGTGGTACCAACACAAGTGGGTTAAGGAGGTAGCTTTTGATTTTATTGAATGTTGCCTAACAATCATCGTTCCATTTAATGAACGAGTTCTTCCTTAGTAGCTTGAAGATCGGCTTGCAGATCGAAGTTAGTTGCGCAATGAACCAACTGATATATTATTTTCTACCTAAGAACCCTCTGATCTCTTTCTCAGTCAATGGCGGTGACATTTCTGTGATAGCTTTGACCTTGACTGGGTCAACCTCGATCCCTCTCCTGCTGACGATGAATCCTAACAATTTTCTAGACATAGCACCAAAAGCACACTTCTGTGGATTCAGACATAACCTGTACTTTCTCAGCCTCTCAAACAGCTTCTGAAGGTTTACAAAGTGATCGCTTCGCTCCGGTGACTTGGCTATTATATCATTGACATATACTATAATTTCTCGGTGCATCATGTCATGAAATAGTGCAATCATAGCTCTTTGGTATGTAGCACCAGCATTCTTTAGCCCTAATGGCATCACTTTTTAGCAGAAGGTTCCCTAAGGAGTGATAAATCCCATTTTCTCGCGATCAACCTCCGCCATCTTGATCTGATTGTATCCTGAGAATCCATCCATAAATGAAAGAATCCCGTGCTTAGCAGTGTTATTGACCAAGATGTTGATATGCGGTAGTGGGAAATCGTCCTTCGGGCTTGCCCTATTCAAATTGTGAAAATCGATGCACATGTAAACCTTTCCATCTTTCTGTACAGGTACGATATTGGCTAGCCACTGTAGGTACTTGGATACCATGAGAAACCCTGCATCATATTGCTTGATGACCTCATCTTTGACTTTCAACATCCACTCGGGTTGGAGACATCTCAGCTTCTGCTTAATCAGCTTCATATTAGGGTAGAGGGCAACTCATGCTCCACCAAATCAGTGTCCAGACCAGGCATGTCCTCGTATGACCAGGCAAAAATGTCTTCGTATGACTGAAGGAAGTCAATCATGCTTTTTCTTTCTTTGGGAGATAGCGACATTCTGATTTTGGTAATTTGGGGAATCTCCTTAGTCCCTAGATGTTAAGACCTGAAAAGTACCACTTTTCACCCCTTAACTTAACCTTTGATTAGACCCTTAGCCACCTAATGAACTCTTCTTAAGTGTTTTGTTCAGGAAATAATGAGCAGTGAAATAAGGCCAAGAATCCTGTTATGGAGCCTGCTTTGGCACCAGATGCCCCTCAGCAAGAATGAACTTTAAAGCCTTGTGCAGATCAGCTGAGCTTCCCAAGGCTTTACAAAGAACCTCTCACGCAGATGAATGGTGAGGAGCGAAACTCAACCTCGGACTCTCGTGAAGCTCAAGAGTCAAAGTGCACCTCTCAATCTAAGTTCGCTTAAGACAATCGAGGAGAGAGCGAAGATTCCTCGCCTATCACGCAATCGCCAAGGGTACAATTCTCGAAGAAGAACGCGCCAGGCTTCAGCGCCATTCAAGAAAGACAGCATCCTGGCGAAGGCAAAGCCAAGCTCGCTAAGATTGAGTGAGACAAAGAACCTCGCACAGTTCAGAACTCAAAAGAACCTCGCGAGGTAACTCACAAAGTCCAAGTAAAGAGAAGAGCTCACGCAGTTCTCGCACTACTGCCCAACGAAGACTAATCTATCGAGCGACTGCTTGAATTGCAACCTTGCGATGCTTGAGACTGTGTTTTCTATTCAACCTCGCAAACTCCAACCCAGCAAGAGCTCAACTCTCTACTGCGCGACTGCCTAAAGAGCAAACCAAGGCAACCTCGCGACTGCTGAAGCTTCAGTGTCAAATCATCGTAGCGAAGAGCAATGAGCTACCACACGACAAGTCTGGGAAACTACAGCTACCTAGCGAGGCTCTGAACCTAAACTTCCATCTCTTCAGCAGAGGGCATTCCGGAAATTTCCAGTGATTAGGGCACGCACTCCCATGCTCAAATCTCTGTGCACATGCCTCGAGGCATCCAAGGATCAGTATAAGGCCATGTGGCATCGTTAAAATTAGGGTTTCCTAACCCTAATCCGCCGCCACTCCACTGCTATATATACCCTGGCCTAGCTTAGGTTTAGGTATCTGGGAACCTATCTCAAATCGCTTTTCTTTTCTCTTTCTTTTTAGCAGTAAGTAGTTTTTCTTTTTCTTTTTCTTTTCTTCTCTCCATAGTCCAAAGAATTGTCGCTATGACTTTGTATATGTATTTGAGTAAGATTAATGGAAGTTTTGCAATAGCATTTGTACTTTGTGGGATTGTTGTTTATATGTGAGATGCTCTGTGCAAGGCTGCTGCCTTGTGATCCCCCATTTCCTTGGCTATGTTTCAAAGCAATGGAGGACTGATTTTAAGGGCCACTCAGATCTAAGTGACCTGTGTGTCTGGGCTATCATGGTCTTCCAGCCTTAGCCCCACCACAGGACCTACTAGATCTGAAATCCCCATGGGAGCTTGAGCGGGTAGCCTGGTGAACATGGTGGTAGCAGCGATAATCTTGTTTTGTTTTGGGCTCCATGAGGAGGATAACCTCTAGGATAGTCTGTGACCATTTAAGTGGACAGATTATAGCCTTAGGGTGATTCTGATCCACCGATCCAAGATGGATCCTTCTTCTTTTCACCTGAGCTTGTAGAAGCCTGGTGAGGGATTATACAGGCGACTCCCCATATTTGTATAGATCACCATCGATGTTGGATCTGACCGTTATAGAGATTGTAGGTCAGGTGATCGGACCATTGTAGCCTCTCTCAAGCAATGGACAATCGGATCAAGGTTGTACTCAATCGCTTTGGTTCTATGTGTCTGGCTATCATGGTTTTCAAATTAGCCCGACATATAGAACTTTAGAGGTTGAGGTTCCCTATGGATTCTTGAGCTGGTAGCCTGGATGAAATAGTGCCTGCAATGATTTATTTGTTATGTTCTGACCCATCCCTGGATAGTGGCTCCCCTATGGGATAGTCTGTGACCATTCAAGTGGACAGGTTATAGCCCTAGGGGTGGAGTCATGGTAGTAGAGATGGGTTGGATCCTTTCTCCTTAGAGGTGATAATGTAGCCTCTGGACAGGATTTCTATAACATCAGATCTAAATCTGAGTTACAAAACTCCTCTGACCTTGGCTCAATAACATATTTCTCACCTTTTTATAATTATTTTCCAAACTCCATCCATCCTCTCAATCCTTTCTGTAATTTAGTTATTAGAATACTTAGAATAAGTGACCTTAAACTCCCCTCCTTTTAGGACTGCCACATCTGTAGACAGATCTGGAGGGACTACTAGAGACGGCTCCCTTGGAGCCTTAGATCACCTTTCCCTGTGGGACAAACTCTTACTTATCAAAACTTACTACAAAGGACCCTGTATCTTGCAGGTCTAGGATTTTCGAGTTGTGCTGATTAATCCCCTGTTTTATTCTCTTTTTGATTTTTAAATAACTTTCACCACCAACCAATAAGCGAAGCACACTTGGAGAACAACACTAGATTAACTTCCTCAGTTTCCTCGACAATGGGGGTAGGGCCATGCTCAAATTCGGCAAATCAGTCAAGGAGCTCATTGGGGAGCTCCTCCAAGGGGATATCCTCGTCCAGACTCGTAACTCCTACCTCTTCTTGTATTTCTATAAGAAAGGGGTCAATTTTACGTGGGACGGGTATTTCGATTAAGGCATATTTTTGTGGGACTTTATCTGGAATTTTAAAAGATAATATTGTTGGGTTTTGTATTTTTTCAACTATTTTGGGATTTTATATTTTTTCAATGTTTTTGAGATTTTTATTTTCTTCGGAGATGGTCCCTTGACAAAGCGGGTTGCTATATATACAAGGTATTGCCTGCCAAGGGCTTATCTCACCTTTTATAGGTTATTTGTTTTTGGAAAATGGGTCCTAAATGTTAGGCCACTCCCCGCTTCTAGAGTTTGGGGCAAAGATGCCCAATTGTGTACCTGACTTGCTGCCCCTTTACCGTTTTGGATGTAGGAGGCTGGCGAATGTGACTCTTCTGAACTAGCCTCCATCATATAGACCATCGATTCGCCTGAGATTTCATCCTCAAATGTCAGTAATGTCCTGTGGTGGTTTACCACAGGAGGAGTTTGTTTAGGTATGGAATGCTGCTCCTCAAATAGGGATAGGGCAACCAAATCTATTTCAAGATTGGGAAAGGAGATGTGGGGATTGGTGGGATGGACAGAGGCTATGGGTTTGTGTGGAGTCAAATGGGTTACCCAATTTTGATCGATCTTTATGACCTCAATGCTGACAAAGGATTCCTTGATGTGTGGCCTAGGGAGAGGTTTCTCTCTTATGTTGACCCCTCGAGCTCTTGCAGCTGAAGCGATCCTGGCTTTCTCTTTGGCCTCTCGGACCTCTTCCTCCGTGGGCTTGTAAACTAACCCGAATTGGTCCTTCTACCCCTTGGCGATAACTGGCTCTTTCCTTGTAATCTGGGTCTGAGCCCTCTGCCTTTCTGATAGCCCCATTTTTGGAGCATGGCCACCGCTGCTTCCATTCTGCCGTCGGTTGTAGAAGTGATGTTTTCTAAGGTTCTGAGCCTACTGCCGATACCTCATACTCAAAACTGTGGAGGTCGGTGTCTTCCTCAGTATGTGGCACATCCATTACTTTAGGATTTTCAATGCTGTGAGTGGCCTTGTCTTTCTCATCGCGCACTTCACCAATGATGGTGATCACCTTCTGCCCGGATATGAATTTTAGCTTTTGATTGAGGGTAGAAGGTATCGCCCTGACCTCATGTAACCACAAGCATCCTATCAATAAATTAAAAGAAGATTTGATATCCATCACTTGAAAAGGTATAGAGAAGGTTATGGGCCCAGTTACTAATTCCAGATTGACCTCTCCCATTATTTCTCTTCTTGTCTTATCAAATCCCTGAGCGCTAGTCCTTATCGACCTTAGCATACAGGGGTCCACGCCAATCTTCATGGCAGTCCTCAATGGGCACACATTAAGAGCCGACCCGTTATCAATTAGAACCAAAGGAATTATCATGTTCCTGGATTTGACAGTAATGTTGAGGGATTTAGCATAACTGTTTCCCTCCTCCGACAGATCTACGTCCGAAAATGAAATGGCATTGGGTGCCATCACTTGTCAAATTATTTGCCCAACCTCGTCTGGGCTCACCTGTTGGGACACATGTATATTTTTTAATGCCCCTATTAATGCTTGGAAATGGAGTGGGGACGTCATCAATAGATCCCATACAGTTATATGGGCAGGCGTTCTTCTCAGCTAAGTCTCTAATATATGCTCTCGACTCATTTTCTCAAATGGATTAACTGCACTGTCCTTCTTTCCCTCTAGCCGTGTTGGTGCTGGTGCTATTGCAGTTATGCTGCTATTGCCTCGAGCTATTTCAAGATTCTTCCTAATCTGGTAACAAATTCAACTGCCCCCTCCCTACTGTTGCTGCCGGCGTTAGCATTGGTTTGCTCATAGCTTAGCAGGACCTGACGTGGATCATAGGTTGGTCCTGAGAGCTGGATTGGTATGGCTGCCAGTACCTGAAGTGCATGTACTGATGTCTTTGGGAGGGTAGGTAAGACCTGGCTTATCTCAGTGATGGATGGGTGGGTGGCAAAATTGCGCCGAATGGGTGTGGTGAAGCTTGAGGATGGTGGTACTGGGGGAAAGGGGGTAAAAGTAGGCCATTGATAGCTGATAGGTGCTGGTGGGGGATCAAGGGGTTTGATGGGTTATTAGGTAATTGATGGGGGTGACAGAGTTTGCAGGTGGTTAAACCGAGGGTAATGGGGTGGGCGCAGGCCATTGGTAGTTTGTTGGTGGTGGAAGATTGGGAGCTTGTTGGTTTATTGGGTAATTGATGAGGGCGGTGGAATATGGTTCATACATATGTATTTGTACATAATTTATGGGAGTGGATGGTGGAAAATAGGCCCTAAGATCTAAGGGTTTGGTTTGTGGTGTAGGAGTGGGAAAGTAATCCGCCAGATTTAGGGATTCAATCACCCCAATGGTTCTTTCTTCTCGGTCTTGCTGCCTTGGGACCACAAAATTCCCTCTGTTACTTATGTAATCAAAGGGGTTAAACTCATACTCTTCATCAATTTTCTCTACCATCCCTATGGTGGGTCTGGGCCTACTAATCTGATAGGGTGTGGTGACAAAGGCACCTGGTGAATATTCGCATGTTGGTTTGCTTGGGAGGGTGCAGGGGGAATGATCTTCCCAGCATCGATTAAGTCTTGGATCACGTGCTTCAATGGGAAGCAGTGATCACTTGAATGACTCGGACCCTCATGGAAATTGCAATGTGTATTGGGGTCAAAATTATATGGAATCGGATTGGGAGGAGGTCATGGTTGGAGCGCAGTTACTAATCCCTTTTCAATTAATAAAGGTAAAAGTATACTCAAGGATTGCCCCAAGGGCGTAAAGACTCGATCGTAACAGGCTCTCCTCTCTAGGGTCATTTGCGTCCACTGCCCATTCCCTGCTCTTTGTATTGGTCTTGTCCTGACGGGAGCATGTTGCGCTGCTTTAAACTGGAAAGGAGCTATATTGTTATTATTGGTCCAGGTGTTTGCAACATTCTGTACCTCTACCCCTGTTCTTCTTTCATTTTTCTTCTCGGAGAACCACCTAACCCTGTTGGGCCCCCCCGGATGCATTCTTGTTGAGCAGTCCTTCCCTGATGGCATCCTCACAGCGGTTGGCGTTTCTTACCAAATCAGCAAAACTGAATTGCTATTGGTAGACAAGAAAATCAAAAATCACTGGCAAAGTGTTCTTTGAAATTGTCTCTATCTGCTCATCATCCAGTATTCTATTTCTGACTTGAAATGCCAGTGCTCTTCAACGCCCCAAATAGTCGTTGAAGGTCTCATTGGGATTCTGTTTCAAACGGGATAAATCAGACTTGCACGGTTCGATATCAATATTGTAGACATTCTATTCTTGGAACAAATACGTCAAATCCTTCCATGTCTTCATCATGGATGGTTCAAGAGATGTGAACCACTTAAGGGCCGGACCGGTCAAACTCTTTGGAAAGACTTTTATTAGCAGTCTCTCGTCCCCCCCGTACTGACACATGTCCCCACAATAGAACTTGAGGTGTGCAATCGGGTTGCCTGTGCCATTGTACTTATCGAATACTGGCATTTTAAATTTGGGGGGCATGGGGACCTTGGCAAACAGACACAAATCCGTGAAATCTGTGGCATGGATTTCAGCACCACCCATCTTCAACAACTGTTTCTGGATCTTATCTAGTTTCTCCCTTAACTGTTCTAATTCTTTGGACATGGGGGGTACTTTTTCAACAATCGGTCGGGAGTCGCTCTGTGCTATTGGGGGTGGGGTAGCTACTGGTGGAGGATTAATTATGGTCAATGTCCTGACATAGGCACCACTATTTTTGATCTCGTCCTCCTCATACTACTGATCTATGTAAGGTCCAGTGAGGACGAGATTCTCAAACTGTTGTTGCATGGACTGGATGGGATTGGATTGGATATGGGCTGGGTGAGCCTCTTGAATGTAAGGGAAGTGTTGTGGGGTGATGGGATGAGTGGGGCTTGATGAGACCATTGGACATGAGGGAAGGTTTGGGGATGGTCTTGGGGTATGGGGCCATGAGAAAATTGGGTTTGGGGTATGGCATGGGTCTGACCCGGCTGTGAAGGTGGGGTGAAATGTTAGGGGTATTGTGGAAAGTATGAGTATGGGGTTTGGGTTTGGGCCATGAAGCCTTGGTCATTTTGGGCCATGGGTCATTGATGGGTTTGGGCCATGGGCCCTTGGTGGGTTTGGGCCAGTGGGCCTTGGTGGGTATGGGCCATGGGCCCTTGGTGGGTCTGGTCCAGTGGGCCTTGATGGGTTTGGGCCATAGGTCCTTGGTGTGTCTGGGCCATGGGCCATTGTTGGGTCTGGGCCATGGGCCCTTGGTGGGTTTGGTCCATGGGCCCTTGGTGGGTCTGAGCCATTGGGCCCTGGAAAAAAGGGGATTGGGCTAATGGGCCTTAGGGCATATGGGAGATGGGAGCTTGGGCCATTGGGCCTTGGGGCATGTAGGTAGTGGGGGGTTGGGCCATGGGACCTTGGGGTAAGTGGGTAATAGGGGTTTGGGTGGTGTGGATGGAGGGTTGATGGGGGTGATTGGGGAGTGAGGCATGGAGGTTGGTTAGGGTGTGAGATGGGTTTAGGGACATGGGGTGTGGAAGAGGGGAGGTGTTTTGAGAAGCCTTCCACATGGAGTAGGCTTAGAACATCTCCTCCATCATGATCATGGAAGGAGGACTGGATGAGGATGGCGGATTTAAGGGATAATTGGGTATGGATGGGATGGAGGTGGAGGGAAGATTGGGCATGGCCATGGTTAGTGATGGGATATGGGATGGATTGAAGGAATGGGGTGGGGCATTGGCAAAGGGGGACTTGTGGGGGATCGGATAGGGCAGAAATGGTGTATGTGAATGTGGGTGGATTGGGCCTATAGGGGGAAGGTGAAAAATGGGGCATGGATGTGGATTGGGAAAATGGGGTTGGGTTTGTCATGAATGTGGATGGAAAAGGTGCTGGATTGGACATGGATATGGGAGGGAGAATGGGAATGGTTTGGGCAAAAGATGGGGAATGGGGGGGGGGGGTGATTTTGGATATTTTGGGGGGTAGTGGTTGGGAAAATAGGGGCACCAAATGGGTCGATAACGGTAAAGGGGAGTTGGGTGAGGAGGATGGTGAAAAAAATTTCTCCCGAATGGGAGTGGGTTGGAGAATGAGGCGGGGATGAGTCGGGATCGGTGTAAGCCGGGTCCACTACCCACGACATTCTACAGGAACGGGTTGGGTAAGGGTGCCTTGGATAAGGCCCAAAAATCCTCCCCCTTCCCCTATGGGACGGTGGCGGGCAAGATGATGCCATTGTGCGGGCACCATAAACTTTTTTTTTTTGGTTTTGATTTGCCTTTTTTATTTTATTTTTTATATTTGGAAAAAGTTTTTGAAAAAACAAAGGTTCCGAGGCCTTGGAATTCCCTTTTCGGGTGGCTCTTGTACCCAAATTCAAGACCCGCGGCGACGACTCCAACGCACTTCGGAAGAATCGAAGGAGAACCTTCGATCTATTGAAGACACAAAAATCGAGGGAAATAACCCGATCCCCCGAAATAAGCTAAAAAGAAGTTGCCCTCTTTTGACCGACGGGGGCATATTGGGTGTCAGAGATGGCGAGGCCCAAACAAGGCACTAAGCGCACTGACCGGGGGACTCGAGAGGTGAAAAAGGCCACGGATTCGGGTTGTGCTATGCAGAACAGACCTAGCACAACTAATACACACGTCCAGGTAGCAGGACCCTTTTTTTACACTGGCGCAACTATTAGTTGCGCCAAGGTAAATTTTGAGATTTTAAAGCTGGCGTAACTATTAGTTGCGCCAGTTATAAATTCCAGCTTTTTACACTAGCACAATTAATACTTGCGCCAGGCAAAAAGTGTTGCTCCAGATCTGATGACAGCAGGCACCAACACCCAAAATGAGTCTCTTTTTTAGGTTTTTGTGGAAGCTAGGCCTCCAGGAACTGAGCTACTTTTTTTTATGATCAGTTCTCTCCTCACCGCACTTAAAGAATTTGAGTCCGGTATAACTCGCTAGCGCGCTCTCCAAGGGTTTTAAGCTTTGGAATGGGAACGCACCCGATATACCTCCGGTGCAAGCACCTTCTCAGATACTAGGTGGGCTGAGACTTTTCTGGATTATCACCACTAAGGGCTACCGCCATACTAAGACCCGAGTGGTTGTATGTGTGCCTAAACCCAACCCTTTGAAAATCTACCCCGTAAAAAACAAATTGATTAAGCTCCCTAACTTGGTTCAATTTTTATTTTTTTTCAAAGCTTTTCTTCTTTTTTTTGGAAGTTTTCTTTAGTTCAAAGACCGGGGGGATGATCCCGTGCCGCCACTACAGGCCGGCATCCACTGTTGGGGTATGAGTGCACAAGTAGGCCCGCCAATCGGCTAAGATACTTTAAATGATGAAAAATGAAATGAATTAAAAGACAATGCTCAAGTAGGCTCGCTGATTGGCTAAGGCACTTAAAATGACGAAAAAGTAAAAGAAATTTAAAGACTATACGCAAGTAGGCCCGCCAACTGGCTAAGGCTCATAAATGACATAAAAGTAGGGGTAAGTAAAGTGAATTAATTGGAGGTGCGAGTGAAAAAAATAGCAAAAATAAAAATAAAAAAACAGCAATAAAATGTTAGGAAAATAAAAGAAAGGCCTAGTTCAAGGGGAAACTCTACTAGCTACTCCCCAGCAGAGTTGTCATTTGTGCAACCGTGGGATTTGTGACGATCCTGTTGCGGCGATGGGCTCGCTTGCAAAAATATAGAGTCACCACCCGGAGCTTTCGGTGTCCAGGGAAAGCTAGTTCATTTTTATGAACACCGAAGAGCTAAATATATGACTCTGATTCCGATCCACACCAAAGGTTCTTGGGTAGGGGCTTCGGTTATCGATCGGGAAGGTGTTAGGCACCCGATCAACCCACTTAACGCGGTCTCTACTAATATCCAAAAGTAAAATGAAGTAAAAGAAAAAAAAATAGCTTCCTCTTATCCGAAAGGGCTTCGAATTCTATTTGTGCCCCTCCGTCCCTACTGAAAAGTCGATAGCGTAATGGCACAAATGGGAGGATGGAGGGAGCTAGAAAGAGATAGGAGAAAAGGGGAGAGCTGGATCCGTCGGGCCCTTGTAGCACCGTAGGAGAGCCTTGCGTTGCTTGCTTTGATGAGCTCTTAAAGGTTTGTATAGTGGAAAAAGGGGTTCTAACCTCTAAGGCTTGCTAGCTAGGAAGTAGAGAGGGAAGGTAAATGGGTAGCATATACCTAAACTAAGGGATCTAAGGTGAAAAATATCACTCAAAGGAGGTTTTGAAATTCTAAATTTTGTATGGGAAGTGTGTACCAAAGGGAGAAAGATCTTCTCACTTTATGCTCTTTCTCTCTTAGGAGGGTGTTTAGATGCTAATCAAGATTAGGAATTAGGTAATCTAACATCTATGGTTTCCTAGGGTTTTTACAGCCTTAAAATGTGGGAGAAGGTCCTCCAATGGTGGATGATAGGGTGAGGCTTTAGGCCACTTAATGGGTTGCAAATAGGGTACAAAAAGGTACAACATAACTATCATAACATGCCCCAAAGGTTGAGGTGGTCAACAAGTCAAACCCCAATCACAAATTTCGGGGCAAAAACAAAGAGTTACTGTTCATATGCCTAGCGTAACTAATAGTTACGTCAGGCAAATATACAGTAAAACAATGCTGTATAGTATCCTAGAAGTTGGCTCTGCAAGGGGTGGGGGGACCCATTTATACCTAGCGTAACTATTAGTTGCGCCAGGCCATTTCTAGGGGAAAAAGGCCTGGCGCAACTATTAATTGCACCAGGCAAATTCTGGGGGAAAATGGCTTGGCGCAACTATTAGTTGCGCTAGGCAAATATTCCTCTAAAATGACCCGATTTTTAAATAGTCATAACTTTTACTATATAACTCCGATTGAGGTGATTTTTATCTTGTTGAAAAGCGGGAGAAGTTCTCTTTCCAATGATATATAACTCAACTCCTGAAGAGGTATGTATATATTTTGGTACTCCTCTTTTCAACTGCTGCTCGGGAGGGTTTGACACTGGTCCAGGAAAAGGTTCTAATGGGTGTGGGAAGGTTAGGATTCATTCTTAAGGGTTTGGGAAGGTTTCTAAAGGTTTCATATATGCCATCAAAATTTCAGAAGTGCACATCTCTCGAAATATGTTTCGATCGGTCCTTGGGCCGAATTTGGGTGTCTAAAGGCACTTTATCAGTTCTTTTTTGGGTATTTAAAGAAAGGTGGGTTGGGTCTAGCTATCTTATTACCTTTTTCTTCTCTTCTTCTCTCTTTTTTTTATTTTGTTTTTTTTGTTTTTTTTTCTTTTTGTGAAGTAAAATGTTTTTTTTTAAATAAAGGGGTTTTAAAGTTTTGAAATTTTAAAGATTTTACCTTAAGATCAATTCAGTGGTAAAACTATGGAAAATGTGGCTTCTGAGAAATCACTGAGCAGATCCACCAGTACGGGATTTGTGGACCCGACCGTTATTATGGTTATCAAGATAACACTTGGCATGTCGGATACTCTGTCTAACCTTCTCGACGAGTACTGATGATTGTCTCTTATGGGAGGACTATAGTGATTCGCAAGTTGAGAGAGAGACGTGTTTTGAAAATATTTGACTGAATTATGGCTACCTATATATATACAAGGAATATTGAGTAATTGAAAGGAAAAGTGGGTAGTACTTACCTAGGGGTGATACTTACTTTGATTGTGCATGGCTTGTGCGGTCTGGTGATGTTGTAGTGTCGCGATGGTACTGCGATGGGACTTTGTGGCTATTACTATGATGCAATGCTCCGGATGTGATGTCGCAATGGGACTTGGAGATTTTTTCCTTCTCTTTAGCTGATGTGGCAAGGCTTGGCGGTTGTGATGTGATGTCTTGAGAGAAATGATGTCGCGATGGAACCTGGGGATTCTCTCTTTCTTTGGCTGCGTGTTGGATGAGTCTTGGAGGGACATGGGAACAATTCGGGAGAGAGAGAGAGACCATTGCCTTAGTGATGGGACATGATCAATATTTTCCCCTTTTTGTCATATGGTGTGGCATGTGCTGTCTGAGGTTTTCTCTCTTTTCAAGTAGTAATGCTTACGGTGGGATGTCGATTGAGCGTAGCTAGTAGTGGCATGCTGGTGGGAAATTTGTGCGATGGGACATTGGCGTCTTTCTTTGGTAGATCTTGGGTTATAAAAGAAATCACGTTGTGGTTGCGTCGTGATTGGCTTCGTCTTTGGGCGGTTTACTTTTGGCTTTTGGGATGGGAATGGGGGTACGACTAATTTATTATGGTGGGACTGGGTATTGAGGTGATATCACATGTGTAAACATTATCGCGATGGGGATGGGTGCTGTCAATGCTTCCTTCTTATGTAAGGGGTGCGTGATGGGATGGGTGAGCAAGTCTTTTTTCTTTTTTTCTTTTTTTCTGCAGGAGCAGCCTGTGAAGCTACGTGATGGGACAAAAGAATTCTGGCTGCGATGGGGCAAAAGAATCTTGAGGGCATAGATTTCGTCCAAAGTCGAGTATTGCTCACCTAATTTAGGTTGCTCAATATGATTATGCACTTGTTTTCAGGCGTATGATTTTAGGCTTGAGGGGTCGTATACGCACGTGTAGATAGCTTTTAAGTGAGAGAGCATGATTAAGTCTGTACTCTATTTAAGTGAGAGAGCTTTCATTTGTTTTTCATTCCCTAGTTTAGTCTCGAGTTTTGACCTTTTCCTGTATATCTTGTATTTTGAAATTCGTGTTTTAAGGATATCAAGCGATCCAACTGTCTGATTGGGATGTCATTTCTTCCTATATTCATTTTTTCACATAATCTCCATCCCAAGATGATGCTCGTGGACGGCATTATTCTGGGAATGGGCGGTATTGGAAATGAGAGCACTTGTCTTCACATCGATCCTTTTTATGGGGCTATGAAGGCAGCGTTGAGAAAGCAATTGTGGAGGAGGTGAAGATAGCGGAAGAGAAGGAGTAAAAAGTGGGGGGATGTGTTTCCCAACCAATGCTCCCTGAAGTCTCCGATTGGACGCTCATAGTGAAATCTGCTCCTCGCTTCATCTCCGTTTTGAACCCGGCCTTTGTTTTGGGTTGTAGGTTAAAGTTTTAGGTTTTCGTTTTGGGTTGTAACTTCAGGAGGTATGCCACCTATGATACTTGTAAAATTTTAAATTATAAATGAAGGGGCATTTTTGTTTTGTTTATTCGTTTGAGCTTATTAGTAGATTAGTTGGATTTATTTGAATTGTTTGACTTAGTTTTGGTTTAGCTTAGAGTTTTAGGATTCATCCTGAATTTTTTCAGGGCTTATCCCGAGGTTAATTTGCTCTATTGAGCTTGGTTTAAAGGGTTTACTTGGTTCTGTTTAGTTTGTTGGGGGCATTTTTTTTAGTCCTAAACCAGTCAGGGTCTCATTCTAGAGAGTTTTTTTTTTTTTTTAAAGTTTGATTGGTTTAAGGTTTGATTTTAACTTGAGTTTTGGTCCTTTGTTTGATTCAACATGACACTTAAAAGGTGCGAATTTTCAAAGGTTCTAGATGGGTGTTGGGTGTTTAAATTCTATTGGTTTATCCATTTTGCTTTTGATCTCTGTTTCTTAGGGGGTAAAGTGTTGTGTGATTATTTATCCATCTAGGTTTGCAATGGATTGTGGTCTTTCAAAGAGGTATGTGTTTGGTTTAGATTAGATTAGATTAGATTAGAATGATTTAAAGGTGTGACACTTATCATTCTTTGGTTTAGGAAGGTATAGTTTATAAATGTGTGAGTTAAGAGTTTGGGTTCTTATTATTTTGAATTTTAGTCCAAGTTTAGGATTAAAAGTTTTGAGGCATTTTTTTTTGCGATTTTGGGCATTTTTTTTTTTATTAATATCTTTTCTTCCTTTCTCTTTTGTATCCTGGGTGTTGGACCCGAAGATTTGTGTTTATGGTGTGGATTATTGAGAATAGACGAGATTGGGAATCAAGGTAGCGATCGAACTGCTGCCATGCTAAGGGAAGAGATGGAGGAGAAAAAGGTGGTAGAAAGGAAACTCAAGGATAAGGCAGGGTCAGAATTCTTGTGACCAATGCCTATTTTTCCTAGGTAGGCTCTGCAATCCTGTATTAGTTGCTATTCCTTTTTACGGTTTCTAAGGCGAGCTTCTAAGGGCAGATCCCACAGGTCCTGGGTAGCTTTCCGTGAGCCACTATTTCTTTTCTGTCGGCTCGGGGCAAGGGGAAGAGGTCATTACGATTAGAATTCGTTCAGGGCGCCCCTTTTCTCCAAGTTTCTCTGAGATTTCTAGTTTCCTGAATAAATTCGGATTCAGGGATTGCCTAAATGTGTGGATTTTAAGTTTCTTATTATAAGTTGTATATTCAAAGGGTATGCCATCGGTGTATTTTATAATTATTTTATTTATTTATGAAGAGATTATGATCTTAATTTCTTTCATAAATTCAGGATTAGTTTGCTTTGTAGCTTATTTGATTTATTTTGAGTGCGATGTTTACTTGTTTAATTTATTTATTATCAGGGCATGTTAGGAGCATTCTTTTTCTTGTTTTGACTTAGTTTGGGCTTAGTTGGAATGCATGAACGATGTGAGTATTTTTCTTGTTTAGTTTCGCTTTAGTTGGGGCAAGGTTTTTTTTTTGGTTTATTGTTTAGTTTTGCTTCAAATGAATGGATAATGGGGGGCATTTTTTAGTTTAGCTTTTTATTTTATTTTTTGGTATTAGTTGGAATGTATAAGTGATGTTGGGGCATTTTTTCCTTTTTTAGTTTAGAATGATTTCTTTTAGTTACCGGGGTGGATATTTCTTTAGGTCTGGAATGTTTTGGGATCGGGCTTAACAAGGGCTTGGTTTAGGCTGATAATTAGCGTTGGAGATTACTTATTTTTGCCTATGAATGTGTTGTTCTGGGCCTTTTTTTGTTTTTTGTTTCTGGGGAATTGCACTCTTCACTCTGACCGCTTAAATTAATTGCGCGCCAGTGAGTGGGCGCGCGTTCAGAGCGTCAGAATGTAATTACGTGCCAATTTCCAACCGTTTGATCGGTTCAAACGCAGGTTACTGGGCGCGTGATTAAGGCGGTGGCTGGTCACTGTATGAGTGACCATTGGCATTCGCATGCCACCATACGGATGATTGAAGTGATTACGTGCTGAGTAGACTGCGCACAACCAGACGGTCGGGTTAGTCTGAGCGGGCGACGATTAGATCACGCGCTCAAGGTCGGTCGTGTAATTCGAATGAAGCGCCGTGATAGCGGTGTGTAATTACTTTACGCGCTAGGATTTAAGTGAACGATTTAGCTATGTTTTATAAATAGTTTAAAATTTTTCATTTTCGTCGTGTAATCCGTGTTAGTCTTCGATTCTCTGTTTACTTGTTTCTTTGTGCTCTAATTTTCATATTTTTGTGATATCTTACGATCCGGTCGTTCGTTTCAGGCGGCATTTCTTTTGTTCTCTTCAGTTTTCGAGCTCTTCATTTTAGGATGGATTCTGAGGGTAGTGGTAGGCACCATATTACCGTTTCTGAGTTGGAGAGGATGTTAGGGGCAGAGATAACTGAGACTTCTGAGGCTCTGACCGAGGTTGTCGGGGAGGTGGATGCCGGGGAGGTAGTTGGAGAGGAGGTGTTGGAGGTTAACCAACCGAGGGTCAGGGAGGAGGTGCTCGAGATTGAGTAGGGGGTTGATGAGGATGAGGGTTAGAGGGTCGAGGGTGTGATTCCTGAGGGTGAGAGGGCTGAGGGTGCAGCTGCGGAGCACCAGGTTGAGGAGCATCGAGATCGCAGACACTTCCCATTAGAGGATTTCTTCGCTCGAGGCCTGTACGACCGTGGATCCTCTCGAACCCGTCGCGGCGATGCGCTCGCCTTGAATAAAATGTAGAGTCGCCACCCGGAGCTTTTGGTCACCTGGGAAACCTCTAAATTGATATTTTGAGCACCGAAGTGCTAAATATGACTCTGATTTACCGATCTTTGCCAAAGGCTCTAGGGTAGGGGATTCGGTTATTGATCGGGAAGGGTTTAGGCACCCGATCAACCCGCACGTAGCGGTCTCTATCTATGGCCAAAAATAAAAATAAAAAGGGCGGAGTTTCCCCTTGCCCGAAGGTAATACGGTCCTATCAAGCTTTGAGCCAAACCAAAATTTTGGCGGCGTAACGGCTTGAATCCTTGGACGGAGGAGACACCAAGAAGGTAGAGGAAGAGAGGGGTGAGCCGGAGTTCACGGGCCCTTGTTGCACCGTGGAAGATCTTCGCTTTGGCGTGCTCCCGATGGCTTAAATGGTGTGAAAAGGGGTTCTAATGCTAGGATTTAATAAAGTAGGGGGTGTAGAGTGAAGCTAGAGGCTAGAATTTAGCAAAAGGGAGTGATCTAATGGTGGAAATGGGTTGAAATAGGTGAAGTATGCATGTTGTAATTCTGGAAAATATTGGCATTTTCTCTCACTAGGGTTCTCTCTTAAGCACTTCTTTAATCCTTCAACAAAAATTCAACCCTTAAGGAAGAGGGGGGCCTCTCTATTTATAGAGAAGGGATGGGTTAGGGGCTTACTTATGAGCTAATTGGTTTAGCAAACAGGTAATCCCCCATCTAAGGTTTTTTGGGTTTTCAAGGTCCTAGGGTTTTGGGAAACTTGTTTCAATGGCGGATGATGGGGTGAGACCATGGGTGACTTAAGGGTTGCCAATAAGCTCAAAGGGGGTGCAACCAATCTCAAGACACCCACCTCAACCCAGGGGATGGTCAAAGGGTCAAACTAGATGGAGGAAATTCAAGCTACTGTTGACAGTTACTGTAGCTAAGCTGGGCGTATATATTATATACGCCTAGTTTAAGAACAGTAACTTTCACCAAAATCAGGGGAGTTTTTAGAAGATGAAACCCGTGGTGGGTCCCACCTATACTGCGCGTATATATTATATACGCCCGGCCAAATTTTCCCCAAAATAGGCAGGCGTATATAATATATACGCCTGAGTAATCTGGGGTAAAAATGGCTAGGCGTATGTAATATCTACGCCTGAGTAAAATTCATGATTTTATGTGAAACTTAAAACGGCCATAACTTTTGAACCGTAGCTACAAATTGGGTGATCTTTGGCTTGTTGGAAAGCTAGAGAAGTCTTCTTTCCAATGGTATATAGCTCATCCATGGTACTGGTCTGTGTGAAATTCTATAGCTCTCCTCCCATCAACCGCCAGAAGGGTTTAAGTTAGGTCTGGAAAGGGATTCTAGGGTGTAGGGGTGACTTCTAAGGATTGGGGGAATGAATCTAAAGGTCTTAGGGTGATTCCTACTGGTCTAGGTAGGTTCCTAAGCATTCAGGGGGGGTGCCATCGGAAGCACAGGGGTACATCTCTCCCGAAGTACAGATTGATCGGGCCTTGGGCCGAATTTGGGTGTCTACAGATGCTCCTCTTTGGTATTCGATCACTAATGATCGGATGCCAAAGACAAGAGACATCCGAAGAGGTCCAAGGCACGTTTGATGGGTCTGCCTGGTTCAACTAAATTCTCAAACATTCATGGTGATGGTGAGTGTACGTAAGCCCTCTCATTTCGGGATATCGTCCGTACCTCAAACCTAACAGTCCCCAAGCGCATTGCGACATTACTGGGCATAACTGTGATGATCATAAAAAGTGTAAGCCCGCTAGCCGGGATATCGTCCACTTCCTGAGGGAAATTATAGATTTGTGATGTTCAGTATTAATCTGAACCAGACAGCTCCATGAAACGGGATGATCGATCTATGCTTTGGAATTGATGCGAAGCATGCAAAGCGACGGCCTACAAACTTGTGCCCAATCCTGTGGGATATTGACGGCTCCACTGGATTGGCCACGGGTGCCCTTACCTAGGTAAGGCTCGGAGTCTTTGGGCGAACCCATCAACCTCGAGGTTGCTTTAGCATGATTTACCCGAGTGGAGCGGATATTGATGTCGCAACACTTCTTGGGAATGCATGCTCATTTTCTGAGTAATTTTTTTTGTGTCATTTTCTGAATTTTCTTTTGTTTCGAGGCCTCCAAGCAGAGCTCGATGACCTCTGACAACTTCATTTTTCGATAACTCTTTAAGTGGATCAAATGCCAGTTGATACGTTTTTAAGAGTGCGTGCGCCATGCTGGGGATAGGTGCACCTTGGGGATGTGTACGTTCTAGTGGTGAGGTGCTCCTGATTCGCACGGACCAGAGTGCTTTAACTCGAGACAAAGCTAAAGATCGGGCTAGAACCAAACATCCCTCGAAAGAGATGGCCAATTCTAGCCTTCGTCCCTAATGAAATCACATCTTACTAACTATGCACAGACAGACACCCATCAGGGGCGATAAGCAGCAACTAGGCGCGAACAGAAGCCTCGACCCTAAGGTACAATTTACGAGGACAATGACTATCCTGCGGATTCCCAGACGCAAGTGCGTACATTCAACAGGGACACCTTGCCTATACAGGTTTTAAGCCTGTGTAAAAGGAAATAAAAAGGGAAAAGGGCCCTTTGGTCTGTATGTTTGTACATTGTTTGGTTGGTTGTAATTTCATTTTTTTTGGTAATAGACTCTTTAATGGTGCAAGTGGGGGCACTCCTGGTCAACAGAGAATCGAAGGTGGATGACCAGAGTGATTGCCGGAAGGTGGGGTTAACCCACTCAGGGATTTCACTAAGCAGCAACAAGTTGTTATTTCTTCTCCTTTCCTTTCTTCTTTTTTTTCATTTTTTTGTTTTGATTGAGACTCCGGGCATGCTCAAGCTGCCTTTATTTTTGCACGTATCCTTAGGCGAATTAACTTGCCATGTTGATCCTCTTTAGGGGCGTGTGCATTCTGGTGATGGTTTCTTGGTTTGCCTACCGGATCAGGCCTTGACTTCTGCTGGGGGTGATCTGGGGCTAAGTGTATGCTCCTGGTGATGAAAGAAATTCATTTGCCTGTCGGATCAGGTACAAAGTGTCCCTGCATGAAACGGGGTTCGAGAACTTTCGGATGAACTCGATCATTCCGAATTGATTTAACACGGCCCTCGGGGTGGGGCAAGCAGACATTGCGATGCTCTTGTGAGAACCAGCGTTGTATTTTCTTATTTTTCTTTCTCTTTTATTTTTTTCTCTTTTTTTTTATTTTGTGGGCGCATTAGGTGGGCGCCTACGAATCTGGATCCGTTTGTTGTAACATGGTCCCTTTGGGCCAATCGGAGGAAACTCGAAGGGTCATTTGGGGATGCGTGCACCATGGCCGACGACACGTGGGCCTCGAAGGGGGCCTGGATCGAGGTCCATAGCATACAAGGGGGCCGTTGGGCCTTAAAATCGAAAAAAGGAGGTCGAACAGTTTAAAAACTGCCATTTTTGGTCGGGCGTATATAATATATACGCCTGACCAAAATCTGGCGAAAAATGGTCGGGCGTATATATTATATACGCCAGTCTAAAATCTGGCAGTTACGAAATTGCCCGAGCTCGAGCACAAAAGGGGCCCCCCTTTTCAAATTCTCTCTTCCTCCCTCCTTTCCTCTTGAGTCCGGGACAATCCCTTAGGGTTTGTTCATTTGATTTGGCTTGAGTTCTATTACCGGCGGCCGCGGGTGTGGATCGAAAGGCGCTTATCCTCCGCCGCTATTCGTTTTTCTCTCCCATTGAAGGTAACCATTACCTTCCCCTTATTTTTCTTTCAAATTTTTTATGCTATTGCCTCTTTATTTTTGATGAAATGCTTTGTGATGCCTATATTTCCTTTTTCTCCTTTTCTCTTTTTTTTTTTTGCTTCTTCTTTTTTTTTTTTTTGGTTGTTTTAGTTGTTTTTTTTTTTTTTTGCTTCTTTTTTTTTTTATTCCTAACCCAAAGGAAAAGAGACGCCTATATTTATACACACATTTTTTGGTTTGGATTAATATGCAAAAGAAAAGACATGCCTATATTTATACACACATTTTTTGGTTTGGATTTAATATGCAAAAGAAAAGAGATGCCTATATTTATACACACATTTTTTTTGGTTTGGATTAATATGCAAAAGAAAAGAGATGCCTATATTTATACCCACACTTTTTTTTTTTTGGGATTAATACGCACACACACATTTTTTGTTAATGGGTTAGCACACACACATTTTATATTTTTCTTTTGGATTGGTACACACATCTTTTTTTTTTTAGTACACATACACACATTATTATTTTGTTTTTGGATTAGTATACTCGCACATGGTTTTTTTCATTTTTTTTGTATACACACACATCTCTTTTTTTTCTTGGGTCAGTACCCACACAAACATGATTTTTTGTTTTTTAGTACACACACACATTCTTCTTTTTTTCTTGCTTCTTCTTTTTTTTTTTTTTTTTTTTTTTTTTTTAGTGCCTACCCATGGTTCACTTTTTTTGAATTAGTGCATATATATATATATATATACATTTTTTTTGTTGGCAATCCCCTCATATGCCGATGCGTCTTATATTTTCAGGATGTCTGGTGACGAGGGGCATGATCAGCAAGAAGGGCCGGAAATGACCTACGGTCCCCTTGGGGAACAGTTCATTGTGTCTCAGCGCTCCTCCCAGCCTTGGTATGAGATGTAAGGCGAGGCCGCCCACACCGGCCTCCTCTACTGCCAGCACACCCATATGTCCAACTTCGGGATCGTTGGTCAGGTAAACAGATGGGCCCCCTCCTCCTTTCTACTTTTGTTTTCCTTTGATGCCCTCATTATATCTCCCTGCCCCTATCTGATTGATGCCTTTTGCTTGCAGCCCCTGCCGCACATTATGTTCCGAGGCGGTTGGTTTGACCTCCAGCCTCTTGTGCTTTACCTTCCCCCAGTGGTGAAGGACCTACTCACTGCTACCGGTTTTGGGGACTTCATTTCGTGCCCTGCTATAAGAGCTGATACGGCCTATTTAAAGGCGCTGATAGAGCGTTTTCGCCTCGAGACGATGACATTCCACATGGTCGTGGCAGAGATGGCTTTCACACTGGCGGACTAGTCTATGATCACTGGGGTCCGTATCGGAGGAGTGCCCATGGTACCTACCCGCACACCGGGTAGGGAGGAGGTGATTCAGCTGCTAGGGGCCTACCCGTCCTCAGGGAACTTTCGGGGCTCGGAGGTCAAGCTATCCTAGTTGGTTGATCAGTTTGGGCCTAATGAGTTGGTGGACCAGGGGCAGCCTGACATGGACATTTACATCGAGCCTGCGCGCGCACTTATGCTGGCTCGCATCTCCTTACTGTTCCTCCTGGGCAAGACTCTCCTCTCCGACACCAATGGAGGGCGAGTCTCTTTGTCCCTGCTCAGCCTGATGGTGAACTGGGAGACTGTGCATCGATTCGATTAGGTCGGCGCTAGCTATGTCGTACTCATGTCCAGCCTAAAGCGAGCCGTTCTTGGGGAGTCTAGCTCCATTATGGGTTTCTGGCCTGCCATCAAGGTATTTTATCTTTTGTTTTTAGTTTACTCAATTTCCTTTTATAGCATACCAGTCCTCATCTGGTTGCTTTCTCAGGTCTGGGGGTACCTTCACTTTCAGTCAGTCGCCTCACGCTTGATCGACATTGCTCGTTCCCCTCATGAGTAACTGGCACGTGGGTCGCCGTCGGGACGTAGGTATGAAGCATTTGGAGTTAGGACTGCACTCTCAGTTCAACCTGTTGATCCCAGAGCAGGTAAAGCGATTCCCTGTTTGTGAATTTGGAAGCTCAGCTTCTGGGTGCTAGGGGTTCTGATCAAATGTGTGCATCCCCTTCCGATTTTCTCTTCTTTTACAGGTCATCCTCGACCCTTACATAGGATCCCCTTTTTGGAATTTGGCCTCAGTGGGCCCCTCTCGCCTTTTGCTGGACCGTCGTATCATCTTTCTCTATGGGTCCTGGACTAGGGCCTACTATTTAGGGGAGAGAGCGGTTCATCAGTATCGCCCTCTCTTTGTCGTGCCCCAAGCTCCTCCCGCCGATGTGTTGGACCCAGAGGGCTCCATTGATGAGCTCACTGCTCACTTTCTTCATCATGGGGTTCCTATCGATGACCTCCTGCCCGGGGGGTATCAGTCTTGGTACGACTCCCTGCCCTATCATTTCTTGCTGCCTCGCTTCGTGCCAGGAGCTAACTTTTTAGCTTTTGGCGGGCCGCAATCTCAAGTAATGCCCCATTTCTTCTTTCATTCAGCAGCTTTCATGTGGTTACTTTGATTGACCTGTCGCCCTTAATGATAAAATATTTCTCTCTACAGTTTGAGCAGGGCGGCGACTCAGATGAGGGGGAAGAGGAGGCCGTTCCCTATGATGCAACAGGTGCTGGATCTTCCGATCCTTGGTGCCTCTGCGTGGCAGTCTTTGGACCCTCTGACCCTTCTGGTGTCGGTGCTTCTGGTAGCTCACCTGTCAAGGTCCAGGGGACCTTCATGCGCCTGGATGATGCCTTTTTGTCACGCGTGTGTGCCGACGTGGCCGAAAAGGCACGGATTTCTGCTGAAGCTATCTAGGTCCCACCTCCCGAGCTGATTCCTGGGGTAATCTCTATCTTGTTGCTCTGTTCTCTTTCCCTTTGAATTATGCTGATGGCCTATGTGACTAACATCTCCTTTTTCTTACTGGCCAGGATTATGAGTCGGCAGTGAGTCAGGCCGAATACTACCGTAACCTCGTTGGGCTTAGGGAGACCGAAGTGGTGAGTGAATGCTGGCCCAACCTAGTCATTTTCCTAGTTACTTTCTGCCTGTTTCTCTATCTGATGGCTTTTGGTGTGCCTCTGCAGCGTGCTCGTGAAAAGGAGTCGCGCTCCTTGCTTAGCCGTATCTCTCAAGCCTGGACTCGGGTGGGGGAGACCCATACCTTTCAAAGTGCGAGCCGACACCGGAAGAAGTCGAAGGGGGCTGCCCAGGACTAGTTTATTTCCTGCAAATTTGGCATAATAAAATAGTTTAGACTTGGCTTTATTTGGGGATATGTAATAACAACAATTTTTTTGTTTAGTTTTTTGTTTGGATGGTTTATAATTTTTATGGTTTATATGAACATTTTATTTGGGTATTCCTTTGCTTTGGTGGTTTCCTTTCACTTTTTCTTGCTGGGAATGGACTGGCACCTCTCCAATGATGAGGTTGATCATGTATATAGACTTAGTGCGCCACCCGGTGTTTCTCATGGGTGTGGCATGGCGCCATTGCGCTCTTTTAAAAAAAAGGTGGGCAAAAATAAACTACGTCCCTCCTTGGGAAAAGAAATAGACCAGTGAGGGGGGGGCCTTACCAGCCTCGGCTTTCACTGGGCGTATATATTATATACGCCAGGCCAACATTCAGCAATCAATAGTCGGGCATATATATTATATACGCCTGACCAATCCTTAGCAAAAATGGCCGGGCGTATATATTATATACGCCAGGCAAAAATTGTTCAAAATTTGCCTTGGCGTATATAATATATACGCCTGCTATAGATTGTACTCAGCGGGCTCCTTATAACCCGCGCCTGGTTCCCTCCTTGTCTCCTCTTTTACTTTGGTTTGGCTGTTTTGCCCCTCCTTTTATTTTCTCTCTCCCCTCTTTTTCTAGCGGGCCCATCGCCATATATTGATCGATAAAGAACCTCTTTGCACGCCGATGGACCTGCCTTCAAAAGGGGGCCTAAGCTTTTATACGGGGGCCGGCATACTTCCCTGTTTGGACCCGGGGCCCAGCTTTTTGCAAAAATGGCATGCTAGTTTGCCCGAGAGCAAGCTTGCTATTCTGAATGGCCTCGGGTTGTCCCGTCTTTCTTCTCTCCTCGTTGTTCCTCTGTTGCCCAACCTACTACAGGTGGCTTTGGCATCATGGGACCATAGGGCTCATGTTTTTAAATTTGGGTCTAGGGAGCTGACCCCAACTTTGGAAGAGTTAGCCTCCCTCAGTGGCTTGAAGATGCATCGAGGCCTTGCCAAAGTAGTGCCCAAACCGGGGTATGCAAAGGCGGTCCACACGGTCCTTGGCTTGAAGAAGGGTGGATATGAGAAATGTTTCCCCGGAGGGCCCACCAGGTGTTCGGTGAAATTCCTGAGAGAACTTTTCGGTGAGTCGAGCCTTCGAAAGTTGCCTATTCGAGATCCCTTCAATGTGAAGGCCTTTGCCCTTTATTTGCTATCGGAGGTTCTCTTCTTCACTGGGGGTGAGAGCTTTTCCCTCGGGCTATGTGATGTTTTGACGGAACTGAAGGGAGGTCGCTCATTGGTACACCTGGTCCTGGCGAAGATGTATCGAGGCTTGGATGCTGCGGCCTCGGACCGGGTTGGGATTCTCAGCGGGAACCCGCTTCTTGTTCAGATCTGGTTAGGAGAGCATTTGGCTATCATGGGGCCTGTGCCGAGATTCTGCTTGATTAGAGGGGATGTGGCTCGGGGTTTTCTGATCCGGAGTTCGAGACTGCCTGGTGGGAGCGTCGTGGAACTGAGCCTGTGGCTATCTGATGCAGAGCTGACCTGGCAACTTCCCTGGATGGACAACACCTTTCCGATTGTCCACTCTCGGGATTGTGAGGGCATCACACTTTTGGGGCTGACCGGTAGCACATACTACTTCCCATCTCGGGTGCTCCGCCAATTCGGGTATACTCAGCATGTTCCGTGTATCGCGAGGCCATCCCTATGCTCTCTGATATTCTCTCGCGGTTCTCTTAGTGATCTTGATCACATAGCTGCCCTCTGGGAAACCCGCCAATCGGCGCATATGTGTAGCTTGGTTTAGGGGGGCGTTGTCTCTCCGAGTTACGAGGGTTGGCTAGTATCTGAGGAATTACCTACTCCTAGCCCAGCTTCGGTAGATGTGGTAGAGACAGGGCCCTGCCCATGTAAGGAAGCGATGCTTCGGACTTGGATCGAGTCCCTTTCCGTAGAGAGGTTGGCTTTGATCGAGACTTTGGAGAAAGAAAGGGTCAGAGCTGATATTGTGGAGGTGAGAGCCGCTACAGCCGAGAGCAAGGTTCTTTGGTTGACTGGTCTTTTGACTGAGTCCCACAACGTAGTTGAAGCTTCACGGAGACGGCAGAAGAGTCTTCATGGTAGGTAAATGTCTGATCGAAATGCCCACGAGGACTCCCTGCTAGCAGAGATTAGCGCTTTGAAGCGTGCTCCCGGCCCTTGACCTGTTCCTGCACATATCATAGATCATATACACGAGGGGGAAAGCCCCCTAACAGAGATCTCTTTTTGGGTTATCTTTTTCTGTTCTTTTCTTCTTTATTTTCATACATACACAACTATATATATTTTGGGTTTAGTTTTTTTATTGTAAAGAAAGCAGCAAAATAGAAAGTGTGTCATGTCGTTATCTTTTTGGGACGTGACACTCAGCGGGCAACACTTGTAAAGAAAGGGAATGAAATCTATACATGCGCTCTTGCTTTTCTTTTTGTAATTCTGCAATGTAAGACTATTTATGGGGATTTTTTCTCTTTTTTTTCTCACCTAGTGGGGTTTCTCTTTTTTTTTTTTTATGGACAAGGGGAATCTATTTTCTTCTTCTTTTTTTTTTGTTTTTGGAATTTTCTCGTTCACAGTGTGAGGCTTTTTATGGAAAAGGGAAATCTATTTTCTTTTTTGGAATTTTCTTCCTCCGTAGTGTGAGGCTTTTTATGGGAAAGGGAAATCTATTATCTTTTTGAAATTTTCTCCTCCGCAGTGTGAGGCTTTTTATGGGAAAGGGAAATCTATTTTCTTTTTTGGAATTTTCTTCCTCACAGGGTGAGGTTTTTTATGGGAAAGGGAAATCTATTATCTTTTTTGGAATTTTCTTCCTCACAGGGTGAGGTTTTTTATGAGAAAGGGAAATCTATTATCTTTTTTGGAATTTTCTTCCTCATAGGGTGAGGTTTTTTTATGGGAAAGGGAAATCTATTATCTTTTTTGGAATTTTCTTCCTCACAGGGTGAGGTTTTTTATGGGAAAGGGAAATCTATTATCTTTTTTGGAATTTTCTTCCTCACAGGGTGAGGTTTTTTTTATGGGAAAGGGAAATCTATTATTTTTTTTTGGAATTTTCTTCCTCACAGGGTGAGGTTTTTTATGGGAAAGGGAAATCTATTATCTTTTTTAGAATTTTCTTCCTCACAGGGTGAGGTTTTTTATGGGAAAGGGAAATCTATTATCTTTTTTTTTGAATTTTCTTCCTCACAGGGTGAGGTTTTTTATGGGAAAGGGAAATCTATTATCTTTTTTCGGAATTTTCTTCCTCACAAGGTGAGGTTTTTTATGGGAAAGGAAAATCTATTATCTTTTTTTGGAATTTTCTTCCTCACAGGGTGAGGTTTTTTTATGAAGCCAAACCAGTGGCTCCTATTTTTAGCATGGTCGAACCCTGTTGGTGAGGCACATGTTTTTTCCGTTAAACATGGGAAGGTCAGCTGTCCTAGGATTGGTTCAGTCCTCTGTCTTTCCCTTTGGTCATGCGTCAGATGCTGTGGCAGAGACGACATACTTGATTGGGATCCAATCCAATTTCCAACATGAGCGGCCCATCAAAGGGGAGAAGAGGCCTAAGGGATCCAAACTGAAATAGGCGGTCCAGGACAGATCTTCTCCTAATCTCTCTTTTCTTGACATTTTTTGCTCATAGCGCCCAAGACGGGTTTTCGCCATGCCTATCATCCTTGTTTTTACCCGTAGCCCCTTTTCGAGTTTTCACCACGTCCATGGGTTCGGTCTCTTACCCCAGGTGCCCTTTCAGGTTTTCACCTGGTCCGCGTGAGTTCGCTATTTTTACCCGTGGCGCCCTTTCGGGTTTTCACCACGTCCGTCTTGCTTTGAACTCAAATTAATTTTATTTTTTTTCTTTTTTTTTTAGAACCAGAAAGCCACGACATGGGCGTCGATTCCGTCATAGCCGGCTGAATGAAGTTCTGTGTGGTTTGTTAACTCGGCTTATTCTGATGCAGTAGATGTTATAACCGCTTGTGGACCTTAAAGAGGGCTTTCTTCCGGGTTGTAATGTGGTTAGGGTTCAAACAGGTTAGGTTTTTCTGGGGATTTGGATCTAAGTTTGGATTGATTTCTAGATCGGTGACTCCTCTTTCTTTCCAAAGGCTTTTTTATGCCCCAGTCATCATTCATTCTTTGGGGTGTTTTTTTTTGGGTACCCCTCTTTTTCTTTATTGTTGTTTGTTTTTTTTTTGGGGGGCGCCTTCTTCTTCTTTTGGGTTTGGATTTTTCCTCCATTCTCTTCTTCTTCTTTTTTGGAATTTTGGGTGGGGTATATGAAAGAAATGGTTGTTGGCCCGAAGTGTGTAGCAAAAAAGGGGTGAAGGTTTTCAGGGAATATTCTTTTTGGCCACTTGACTTTGAAATGATGGCCTCTTTTATGGAGCCCTTAAGCGGTCACACATCTACTTTTATCAAAACTTACCTTGTCTCAAGACCTACGAGTAGAACTTACTTAGGTATCCAGCATTGATGGGCTCAGGAAAGTGGTCTCCGTCCATGGTGGCGAGGCAAATAGTGTATCCTGGCAGAACCTCTCGGATGACGTAGGGTCCTTCCCAATTTAGCCTAAACTTCCCTCTCAAATCGGCGTGGAGAGACGAAAAAATTTTCTTCAGTACAGTGTCTCCTATCTTCAGGTCTCGACCGCGGACGCGCTTATTGTAAGCACGTGCAATTCTCCTCTGATAGACCTAAGTGTGGCATAAGGATAGGAGTCTTTTCTCATCAATTAGGTCTAGCTGTTCAAAACGGGCTCTTTCCCTCTCAGCTTCAGGTAGATGGGATTCCAAAAGGATACGAAGCGACGGTACCTCGACCTCAACGGGTAGCACGGCCTCGGTCCCATACACAAGGGAGAATAGTGTTGCCCCTGTTGCGGTGCGGATAGACGTTCTATAGGCCCAAAGGGCGAAGGGTAACTGCTCACTCCAATCTCTGTAAGTAACTACCATCTTCTCCAGGATGCGGATCAAAGTTTTGTTGGCTGCCTCTACTGCTCCATTCGTCTGAGGCCTGTACGGGGATGAATGATGATGCTTGATCTTGAACCGCTCACACAAGGCTCGGATGCGCCTATTAGCGAAATTAGTGCCATTATCAGTGATGATATCTTTGGGTACGCCGAATCTGCAAATCATATTGTTCTTGATGAACTTCTCAACATGGCTAGCTTTAATGCTTGTATAGGAGGCCGCCTCTACCCATTTTGTAAAGTATTCCACAGCGATGAGGATGAATTAATGTCCATTGGAAGCCTTACGATTGATCTTGCCGACGACGTCGAGACCCCAGGTGGCGAACGGCCAAGGGGTGGCCATGCTGTGCAGGTCAATGGCCGGAGCGTGTATTAGGCTGGAGTGCTCTTGGCATTTGTAGCACTATGCGTGCTTAAGAATCAGTCTCCAAAGTAGTCCAAAAGTATCCTTGCCTTAGAATTTTCTTAGCAAGCATGTGACCACTGACGTGGGCTCCGTAGACCCCTTCATGAATCTCCCTTATGATCTCAACCGCCTCTTTCTGGGTTAGGCATCGGAGCAGAATATTGTCGTGAGACCGTCTATACAGGAGATCGCCGCAGATGACGTAGTTTGTTGCCAATCGCTGGATGGTGCGTTTGTCTACCTTTGATGTTCCTTCCGAGACAGTTCGGATCTCGAGGAAGTTCTTGATGTCTGAGAACTAGGGTGGTTCATCCTCTATCTCCGTAGGTCCTTCGATCAGGTGACAGAAAGCCGGTTCGTTCCTCTGCTCTATCATGATCGGCTTCATCACCACTCCATATAGAATCTCAACCATAGAGGCCAGGGTAGCCAGGGCGTCAGCAAACCGATTTCTTACTCGTGGCACATAAGAGAAGGTGACTTCCTCAAAGCAAGTTATCAGATCCTCGAGATGTTCATGGTATGGGATCAGTTTCTCATCCTTGGTCTTCCAATCCCCGTTGGTTTGGCATATAATTAACTGTGAATCTCCAAAGACCCTAAGGTGAGTTATATTTAGATCAAGAGCCGCCTGTAAACCAGCTGTACAGGCCTCATACTCGGCCATATTATTGGTGCATGGGAAGTTCAATTTGATTGAGATGGGTATATGGGATCCTTTTGGTGAGATAAGAATGGTGCCAACTCCCTGGCCCTCAACATGTGATGCCCCATCGAAGTGCATTACCCAGGGCTCCTCCGTTTCCTCTGTATCCTCGTCGGTCATGAACAAAATGTCTTCATCGGGGAATTCGGTCCTTAGAGGCTCATAGTTCGGCAAAGGGTTCTTAGCAAGATGATCGGCGAGTGCTTTCCCCTTAATCGACTTCTGGGTGACATAAGTAATGTCAAACTCGGATAGGAGAAGGCCAACGCATTGACCGGTGAGAGCAGGTTTCTCGAATAGGTACTTCAACGGATCCATCCGTGCTAGAAGTAGAACGGCCTGGGATAACAGGTAGTGTCGAAGTCTCTGAATAGCCCAAACGAGCGCCAGGCATGCTTTCTCCATATGAGAATAGCGCGTCTCGTAATCAGTGAATTTCTTGCTTAGGTAATAGATGGCCTGCTCTCTTCTTCCCATCTCATCATGTTGTCCTAACACACAGCCCATCGAAAACTTAGTCATGGACAAGTACATTATTAGGGGTCTATCGGGTACGGGTGGTACCAATACCAGAGGTTTCAGGAGATAACCTTTAATCTTGTCGAATGCAGCCTGGCAGTCATCATTCCACTCAACTGGTGAGTCCTTTCTCAGCAGCTTGAAGATTGGTGTGCATATCAGAGTTAACTATGCGATGAATCGGCTGATGTACTGGATCCTACCTAAGAAGCCTCTGACTTCCTTCTCTGTAGATGGTGGTGGCATCTCAGTGATGGCCTTGATCTTGGTCGGATCAACCTCGATCCCTCTCCTACTGACAATAAAGCCCAGTAGCTTTTCGGACATAGCGCCAAACGCGCATTTCTGGGGATTCAACCGCAATCTATATTTTCTCAGCCTCTCGAATAGCTTCTGCAGGTTTATCAAGTGGTCCTCCCTTTCTGGCGATTTGGCAATCATGTCGTCGACATATACTTCAATCTCTCGGTGCATCATGTCATGGAACAAGGCCTTCATTGCTCTTTGATAGGTCGCCCTAGCATTCTTCAGCCCGAATGGCATTACTTTGTAGCAGAAGGTTCCCCAGGGGGTAATGAACGTTGTCTTCTCGTGATCAACCTCTGCCAACTTTATCTGATTGTATCCTAAGAATCCATCCATAAACGAGAGCATCCCGTGCTTTGCAGTGTTATCGACCAAGATGTCGATGTGTGGCAGTGGGAAATCGTCCTTAGGGCTCGCCTTGTTGAGATTTCGAAAGTCGATACACATTCGAACCTTTCCATCCTTCTTAGGTACGGGGACGATATTGGCTAGCCACTGGGGGTACTTGGATACCATGAGGAAACCTGCATCATACTGTTTAATGACCTCATCCTTCACCTTCAACATCCATTCGGGTCGTCTCACTCGTTTCACCTTTTAACATCGGGGTAGAGTGGCAACTCATGCTCAACCAGATCGGTATCCAAACCAGGCATGTCTTCATACGACCATGCGAAGACGTCTTGGTATGACCGAAAGAAGTGTATCATACCTTTCCTCTCCTTAGGTGACAACGACGTTCCAATTTTGGTGATTTTGGGGGCCTCTGTGGTGCCCAAATTGACGTCCTCTGTCTCCTCGACGGTCGAGGTAGGGCCATGCTCAAAATCGGCAAATTGTTTGAGGAGCTCATTGGGGAGCTCGTCGGTTTGGCCTTGCTCGTCCAGACTCGTGACTCCTACCTCTTCTTGTATTTCTATAGGGAAGGGGTTGGCTTGACATGGGACGGGTATCACGACATTGATTTTAATTTTATTGGGAATTTTAAAGGATGATATTTTTAGAATTGGTATTTTTTCTATTTTTATGATCTTTTGTATTTTTTTGGAGGTCAGCCCCTGGCGAGGTGGATCTCTATATATACAAGGTAGAGTGGTCTAGAGGCTAACCTCACTTTTTACAGGTTGTTTTTTTTTGGAGAGTCGGTGCCATTTTCATGGCATTTGGTGGCTCTCAAGAGTTGGGGCAAGGATGCCCAGTTACTCACCTGCGAGGCTTAGCCTTTACCTCTTTGATCAGGAGCAGAATCGGTAGGCTCTTGCATTTCTTCCCTCAACATATTTACAGAGGGATCCTCCGGGACATTATCCTCTACGGTTAGGAGGGGCCCAGAGTGGTTGGTGCTGAAGTGAGGGGTGGATCGGGGCACTTCTTCCTCAAACAAGGAAAGGGCGGCTAAGTCCATTTCGAAGTCTGGGGGGATGATGTAGGGATTGGTGGGGTGGATTGAAGTAGGCTTATGTGGGGTTACCCTCGTCTCCCCATTCAGATCAATTTTTACTACCCCGGCGCTCACAAAGGTTTCACGGATGTGGGGGCGAGCGTGAGGTTCCTCTTCCAAGATGATTCCTCTGGCCTTGGCGGCTGCTGCGGCTCTCATCTTCTCCTTGGCTTCTCTGACTTCCTCTTCTCTGGGCCTGTAGCCTAAGCCGAATTTAGTTTGTTGCCCCTTGGCCTTGACGGGGTCTCTTCTTCCTTGAAGGCGTGGGCCCAGTCCTTTCCCTTTTTGATGGCCCCATCTGTGGAGCATGAACACAGCTGCATCCATTCCTCCTCCAATTTTATCCGGGGTCTTTTCAGTTGGTTCGAGGGTAACATTCGAGAAGTCATACTCAAATCGATGGAGATCGGCGTCCTCAGCTGTGTGTGGTATGTTCAGCACTTTTGGATTCTCAATGTGCAGAGCGCTCTTCCCCATGTCTTCTTTGCTCTCACCTAAGATGGTGATAATTTTTCCTTCTGAGATAAATCGGAGCTTTTGGTGTAGAGTAGATGGTATTGCTCTGAGCTTATGTATCCATGGCCGGCCCAATAGAAGATTGAAGGTAGACTTGATGTCCATCACTTGAAAGGGGGTGGTGAAGGTTTGCGGTCCGAGGATCAGGTCAAGGTCTACTTCTCCTATGATTTCCCTTCTAATGTTATCGAATCCCCGTGCGCTTGATATGGATGGCCGGAAGGTGTCGGGGTTCGCCCCAATTTTGATTGTCGTCCTTAGAGGGCATACATTTAGCCCCAACCAGTTGTCGATCAGGACCAACGGCACCACCAAGTTCCCTACTTCCACTGTTATATTCAGGGGTTTAGAATGGTCATTCCCCTCGATCGGTAGGTCCGTATCGGTGAAGGAGATGGCGTTTGGGGCCAACACTTGCCCAATTATTTCCCCTACTTCATCTGGAGTTACATGGGTGGAGACATGCGCGTCCTTGAGCGCTCCCATTAGGGCTTGAAAGTGGAGTGGAGACGTGATCAATAAATCCCACACGGTAATATGTGCGGGGCTTTCTCTTGAGCTGTGTCTCCAGTATATATTCCCTGGCCATTTTTTCAAAGGGAATTCCTGTGGCCTATTCTTTCTTCTTTTCTTCACCTATAACTTCCCCTGATGCTTCTGGCTGGGCAGACATCCAACCCGATCGAGTAACAAATTCAACAACCTCTTCTTGGTTGCACCCGGCATTCATGTCCGTCTGTTCATAGCTCAAAGGCACCTGATGCGGGTCATAAGCAGGTCTTAGGATGAGAAATGGGGTGCGTGAGGATTCCGGGGAGGATTGGGCCGGATATACTGGTTTCTCGGGTCCGACCAGGTTAACTCCAATGGGGGGTGGAATGGTAGTGGGGGGAATTGACAGAATTAGAGTTATGGGCACAGAGGGGGCTTGTACTGGTGTTACCTGGGCATGGTAGGACCAGTGGTGATTGGGTGATGAGGGGATTGGGTGAGGGGTTGCTTGTCCAGGTGGTGGTGGAGTCGGATTAGGGCCAAAATAGCAAAGGGATGGCGGGAGTGTGACTGGGCTGGAGGGATGGGGAGATGTTTGAGGTGTGGTGGGCGCGGGATGATGGAGGTATGAAGGATTTATATATGGGGAGGTATGATGGGATGGTGACGGGGTTGTGGTTGAAGTGGGGAAAATTAGAGATGGAGTTGTGCATTGATGGGATGGCCGGGACATGGGGGGAAAGTGGGGGGAATGGGGGGATATAGAGGGTTTGTGGCATGGTGGGATGATGATGGGTTGGTAGATGAAATGGGATAGATTGAGGATGCTGGAGTGGTGCATGGAGCGGGGTAATTCGGGGGTGATGGATGGGTGTATGGGGTAAATTGGGTGGCGGGACTTGAAGGCGTGTATGGCATGGGATAACTTGAGGATGGCGGAGCATTGTATTGGGTGGGGGGACTTGAGGGTGTGTATGGGGTAGGATAATATGGGAATGGTGGAATTGCGTAAGGAACAGGGTGATTTATGTGTGACGGAGGGGTGTATGGGGTAAATTGGGCGTGGGGTGGATATGCGTATGATTACCGGGGGGCTGTGCCCGTTTGGATTTGATAGGCGGGAGCGGGGGTGGAAAAATACTGCCCTAAATCTAAGGGCTCCTCTTGGCAAGCTGGTGTGGGAAAATAATCGGCAAGATACAGTGGCTCGATCACCCTAACATATAGTTCATCTTCGTTTGGCCTGGGGAGTGAAAATTCCTCCTGATTGCTAATATAATTTGAAGGGTCAAACTCTTCTTCTCCTTCCTCTACCCAATGTATGTTTGGCCTGAGGCCTCCTGGGTGCGGTGGTAGAGGGGCTTGATGGATATTCTGGTTCTGCCCTTGGGGAAGTGGCGGGGGTATGATCTTTCTCGCCTTTATCAGATCTTAGACCGCATGCTTTAATGGGAAGCACCGGTCCGTAGGGTGACCCAGTCCCTGGTGGAAATTGCAATGCAGATTCGGATCATAATTCCTTGGTATTGGGTGGGGTGGGGGACGAGGTTGGAGTAAATTGACCAGGCCTTTCTGTAGTAACACCGGCAGTAAGACACTCAAGGATTGCCCCAATGGGGTGAATACTCGTTTGAAACGCGCTTTCCTCTGTTCCAGGGTAAATGGGGCTCTTGGTCAGTTGCTTGGCCTTGGTACTTGCTCGGAACGGGTTGGGGGCGGTTGTGTAACCTGGAGTTGTATCTGGGGGGCGTTGGTGTTGGCCTGGGGGTAAACAATGTTCTGTACCTCTGTCCCTGGTCTTCTTTCAATTCTTGGTTCGGCAGCTTTTTGAACCCTGTGGCCCCGTTGGCCGCATTCCTTCCTAACCTGCCCTCTCTAATGGCGTCTTCGCAACGGTTGGCATTTCAAACCAGATCAGTAAAACTTGACTGCTGCTGATATACTAAAAAATCTGCGATGACTGGGAGGGCTCCCTTGATTATCAATTCAATATGCTCATCATCGGGAATTCGATGAGTTACCTGAGTGGCTAAGGCCCTCCACCTCCCTAAGTAAGCACTAAATGTTTTATCATGTCTTTGCTTTAATCGGGCCAAGTCCGACTTCCTTGGTTCTATGTCCATGTTATAGACATATTGTTCTTGAAATAAGCGTGTCAGATCTTTCCAATTTTTTGTCATGGATGGTTCCAGGGATGTGAACCATCTCAGTGTTGGGCCCGTCAAACTCTTCTGGAACACTTTGATGAGGAGTCGTTCATCTCCGCCATACTGGCACATATCCCCGCAGTAAGATTTCAAGTGGGCGATGGGGTTGCCAGTGCCATTATACTTATCAAATGATGGCATCTTGAATTTTTGTGGCAGGGGGACGTCAGAGAACAGACATAAGTCTGAAAAGTCCGTCGAGTGTAGTTCCATTCCTCCCATCTTCATCAGCTGCTTCTGTATTCTGTCTATCTGTTCTTTCAGCTGCTCTGGTTCCTTCGAGGCTGTGGCGGGGACCGCTTCCCCTTGATTTGGTTCGACCCTAGGTGTGATGATGGTGGGCCCGGGAGGGTTAAAACTGGCAGTTCCTCCACTGTTGCGAATCTCATCCTCCTCGTACTGTTGGCCGTGGTATTGGTGAGGGGCGAGCTCTGTTATCTGGACTTGGGGGTGATGGGTTGGATGAGTTGGTGGGGCCACATGATTTGTAGGGGATGAGAAGGGATAAATGGGTGAGCGTTTTGTGGGTAAGTGATGTGCTGAGTTGGTGGCACATTCTGGGGGTGATGGGGGTGTGATTGAGATGGGGGGATATTGTGGTTTTGAGGAATGGGATGGATTGGATTTCCCGTTGGAGGTGGGATGGGGGCGTAAGGGGTATAGGTGAATGATGGGTATTGGTGAGGGGGTATGGGGTTAGTGAATGGGCTTTGATGAGCGTGAGCGGATGGGCCTTGGGTTTGAGGGATTTGGGTTTGATGGTTTTGGAAGGGTCGAGTCGACGGGCCCTGGGCCTAGGTGTGGGGATTAATATGACTTTGGGCCAATGGGCCTTGTTGAGTTTGGGCTACTGGGCCATGAGGGGGTTGGGTTTCGGTCCATGGGCCCTGGGTTTGAGTTTGGTAGGTTTGGGTCCATGGGCCCTGGGGCGCTTGGACTTGGGTCTGGGTCTGGTGGGCTTGGGCCCATGGGTTTTGAGGGTCTTGGGTCTAGGCCTGGGTTTGGTGGGCTTGGGCTTGGGCCCATGGGTTTTGAGGGTCTTGGGTCTGGGCCTGGGTTTGGTGGGTTTGGGCTTGAGCCCATGGGTTTGGAGGTGTTTGGGCTGGGGCCTGGGCTTGGTGGGCTTGGGCTTGGGCCCATGGGTTTGGAGGTTTTTGGGCTGGGGCCTGGGCTTGATAAGCTTGGGCTTCGGCCCATGGGTTTTGAGGGTTTTGGGCTTGGGCCCATGTCTCTAGAGGTGTTTGGGCTGAGGCCCATGGATTTGTGTGGGTTTGGGTCTGGAATTGAGGTGGGGGATTTTGGGAGGTATGGACGATGGGTGGTTGGGCATGGTTAGGAGGGAATGGGGTATGGAGGTTTTGGAAATTTGGATGTGGGGTTTGAGAGGTAGGGTTGCGAGAAGCAGCCGACAGGGCATACATCGTTCTCATGTCCTCCATCGAGGGCATGGACTCAGGTGTGATATTTGGGGGTGATGGATTACTTATGGATGGAGGTGGTTGGGAGAAATTGGGCATGACCTTGGTAAATGGGGGGGTATGTTGGGATGTGGATGGGCCATGTGGTGGGAATGGTATGTGAGATGGGGTGGATGGGATGTAGGATGTTGGGGGCATGGGTGATGAGAGGGATGGAATGTGGGAAGTAGGCGGGGGATGGGGCTCCTTGGGGGGGCTTTGGCAGTATGGGGATGCGGTAATGGTGTTTGGATGGGAGATGGGGATGTAAGGATCGGTTGGGAAATGAGGGGCGTGAGTAGGGGATGAAAAAGGGGTATGGTGGGGGGATGTAAGGGAAGCGGATGAAGTGGAGGGGGACTCGGGCGCTCCAAATGGGCCCGTGATATCGAACCTGGCTTGGGTGAAGGTGTCGGAGACCGGGTCTTCTCCTATACGGGAATGGGAAGGGGATGACGGTGGGGATGTATCTGCTCTTGACATGATCCGCCGACGAGTGTTGTATTGATGTCGTGGATAAGGGCCGAATACCTTCCTGGTTCTTCTCCTACGGGCCGGGTTTGAGGTCGACGTAGTGCCGGTCACACCAAGGTATATTTTTGATTGTTTTTCTTTGTGTTTTTTTGTTTTTTTTTGGGTTTTAGAAAATGATTTTTTTTGGTTTTGAAAAGTGAATTTTGTGATTTTTGATTTTTGATTTTGATTGATTTTTCCCCTTTTTTTTTTTTGAAGGTGGATTTTTTTTTTTGAAGATGAGGATTTTCTTTCTCTTTTTTTTTCAAATTGCAATTAACTCCCCTCTACTTAGATGACTGATGACCTGGTGCCCAGGGTCAACTCCCATTTCGGGCGATATATGTACCTTTAGTAGGTCCCACGGCGGGATCCGACACACTTCGAAAGAAGCGAAAGGGAACCCTTTCGTTCTATTAAAGGCGAGGGAATCCACGCAAATGACCCGATCCCCCGGAGCAAATAAATAAGAAGTTGCCTTCTTTTGACTGGGCGGGGGCATATTGGGTGTGAGAGAATGTGGGAGGCTACCGCGGACACTAATATCGCTAATCGGGGAATTGGGGTGGTGGATTGGGCCTCAGGTCGGGTTCTTTGACCAGTATATCTTGAGCATATATATATACTGCCGACCAAAAAGTATAGATTTGGTTGGCGTATATATTATATACCTTTGGCTTAAATCTGAGGAATTTTGGTGGGCGTATATATTATATCTTTGTAAATCTGAGGCTATTTTGTTGGCGTATATATATATACGCAGCAAAATACTTCTTTGAACTAGTTTTTGGGAGAAATGCTCGTGGGGCTATGTGTTTGTTATCGGGTCCCTCCTTTCCGTTTCCTAGGGATACACGGCTGAATTTTGGGTTTTCTACGCTCTCACCAATGCGGGTTTTACAGCTTGATCGGAATTGGTAACCCAACCGATATACCTCCCATAGCGCCTTCTCGAATCTTGGAATGGGTGGTTCTTTTCAGGATCATCACCACTAGGGCTGCCACCTTACTGGGAACCGGGTAAATTATATCTGTGCCTAAACCCCGGGAAACTACCCAAAAACGTAAAAATAAATTCAATTATGTCCCCATACTGTTGGTTCACTTTTAATTATAAATTTTTATAGGGGAGTGAAATTAAGTCCAAAATCGGGTCGGGGATGACAAATCCGTGCCGCCTCAACGGGCCGGCGTTCAAAGGTGAAATATGATGACCAAAATAAAGTGCGCAAGTAGGCCCGCCAAACGGCTAAGGCTTGTAAATGACCGAAATTTAAATGACGTGAAAATAAATGCGAGCGGGCCCGCCAAATGGCTAAGGCGGCTTAAATGACTAGAATCGTAAAAGCTGAAATATAAGGCGCAAGTAGGCCAGCCAAACGGCTAAGGCACTTAAAGGACTGAATCGTAGGGGTGAGTACGTTAGTAAAAACAATAAAAAATAGCGAAAAATAGCAGCAAATTAGAACAAAAAACAGCCATGGTTAGTAAAATAACAAAATAAAAGGAAAGGCCAACAAGAGGGGAAGCGCTAGGGTGAAATCCCAGTGATGCCATGCAATGCGACCGTGGATCCTCTCGAACCCGTCGCGGTGATGCGCTCGCCTTGAATAAAATGTAGAGTCGCCACCCGGAGCTTTTGGTGACCCGGGAAACCTTCAAATCGATATTTTGAGCACCGAAGTGCTAAATATGACTCTGATTTACCGGTCTTTGCCAAAGGCTCTAGGGTAGGGGCTTCGGTTATCGATCGGGAAGGGTTTAGGCACCCGATCAACCTGCACGTAGTGGTCTCTATCTATGGCCAAAAATAAAAATAAAAAGGGCAGAGTTTCCCCTTGCCCGAAGGCAATACGGTCCTATCAAGCTTTGAGCCAAATCGAAATTTTGGCGGCGTAACGGCTTGAATCCTTGGACGGAGTAGACACCAAGAAGGTAGAGGAAGAGAGGGGTGAGCCTGAGCTCACGGGCCCTTGTTGCACCGTGGAAGATCTTCGCTTTGGTGTGCTCCCAATGGCTTAAATGGTGTGAAAATGGGTTCTAATGCTAGGATTCAATAAAGTAGGGGGTGTAGAGTGAAGCTAGAGGCTAGACTTTAGCAAAAGGGAGTGATCTAATGGTGGAAATGAGTTGAAATAGGTGAAGTATGCATGCTGGAATTCTAGAAAATATTGGCATTTTCTCTCACTAGGGTTCTCTCTTAAGCACTTCTCTAATCCTTCAACAAAAATTCAACCCTTAAGGAAGAGGGGGGCCTCTCTATTTATAGAGAAGGGATGGGTTAGGGGCTTACTTAAGAGCTAATTGGTTTAGCAATTAGGTAATTCCCCATCTAAGGTTTTTTGGGTTTTCAAGGTCCTAGGATTTTGGGAAACTGGTTTCAATGGCGGATGATGGGGTGAGACCATGGGTGACTTAAGGGTTGCCAATAAGCTCAAAGGGGGTGCAACCAATCTCAAGACACCCACCTCAACCCAGGGGATGGTCAAAGGGTCAAACTAGATGGAGGAAATTGAAGCCTCGATGGCCGATTCTAGCTAAAATATATATATTATATACGGATTTAAAACGATAACTTTCACCAAAATCAGGGGAGTTTTGAGAAGATGAAACCTGTGGTGGGTCCCACCTATACTGGACGTATATATTATATACGCTCGACCAAATTTTCCCCAAAATAGGCAGGCGTATATAATATATACGTCTGAGTAATCTGGGGTAAAAATGGCTAGGCGTATGTAATATCTACGCCTGAGTAAAATTCATAATTTTATGTGAAACGTAAAACGGTCATAACTTTTAAATCGTAGCTCTAAATTGGGTGATCTTTGGCTTGTTGGAAAGCTGGAGAAGTCCTCTTTCCAATGGTATATGGCTCATCTATGGTACTAGTCTGTGTGAAATTCTGTAGCTCTCCTCCCATCAACCACCAGAAGGGTTTAAGTTAGGTCTGGGAAGGGATTCTAGGGTGTAGGGGAGATTTCTAAGGATTGGAGGAATGGCTCTAAAGGTCTTAGGGTGATTCCTACTGGTCTAGGTAGGTTCCTAAGGGTTTAGGGGGGGTGCCATCGGAAGCACAGGGGTACATCTCTCCCGAAGTACAGATTGATCGGGCCTTGGGCCGAATTTGGGTGTCTACAATGCCGGGTAAGCATTCCTGAGCAAGGGTTCTTCCATTTTCTTTGCCATTTAGGTTATGACATAGGTTTATTAGGATCTCGAAACCCTTCTTATTTATGTCAAACCTGCGTTAATGATCGATTGTATGCTCACTCATGCATCATGATGCCATTTAGAGATAGGTCATATTTCTATTCAGTCATTCTTATCATGTTTTGTGTGTTTGTTGTAAATTGTTATTATGTTTGGGGCATTTTTGACTTGCTTTTAGTTTTAAATTTGTTTGTCTTTCGGCATAGGTATGTGTTAGTCTTACTATTATTATTTGTGTTTCGTTCAATAGGAGCCCCAGCAGCTGGCTATCAGCTCAGCATTGGCCGAGTCTCAGATTTGGTATTGTACCTTGCCAGAGTTTTAGCAAGCACAGTTGGTGTCTTTCAGTTTCAGACCGATCCTCGAGCTGGAGCCCTTTTAGGTCGATCATGGCTTGATCGCGACAATCTTGGAGAGGTGGAGGGAGGAGCATCAGGCGCTTCACTTTCCAGTTAGTATGATGTTGTTGACTTCAGAGGACTGCGTCCATATCACCGGTCTTCATTTCGAGGACGAGCCGATCACAGGGCAGATGGCGAGACATTATTTGGAGGTGTGTAGGTGATCTTAGGTGTGCCATATGGGTCGAGCGGCTCAGGGCCAGGTGTAGTTCAAGTTACTTGGTTTTTTGACACGTTTGCGAGTGGCTTCGTCCCCTTGAGGTGCCATTCAAAGGCGAAGGTGACCTATGAGGCGCATTGTGCAGTACTGATGGGTCGGGAGCCCGTAGTGGAGCCAGGGTTGGCTATGGATAAGGTGCTTTAAGCATTCCTAATGCACTTCCTTGGTGCGGTACTCTTCTCTTCTTCGACTCGAAGATACGTCACCGGGTTATTTTTTATGGTTCTCGGAGATTTGGATTGAGTCCCCTCCTATGCATAGGGTGTGGCCGTGTTGGCGCATCTCTATGAGCAGCTTTGCCGTCAAGGACAGGGCATCGCATCGATCGGAGGTTTCCTTATGTTCATCTAGGTGAGCTTTAGTTAATTGGTGTCATGGCATCTTTATTTTGGTTAATTTTTTATCATTTAATGGTAATATTGTTTCTCCTTGTGTGTCATTGTTGTTGCTATTATTATTTTTTTCAGTTTTGGGCGTTGGTCATTTCACTTTTCTTTGTCCGAGAGTTCCATTGGAGGTGAAATCTACCTTTCCGCGGATGCACGTGTGGAGGGAGGCGTTGAGGGGCCTCCATTGATCTTCGGATCTTCAGACCGCGCGAGGCCTCTTTGAGGATATGCATGCAGGGCAGGTATAGATCATCATGTGTATTTTTTTGTTTCGGTCTTTTAGGATTTGAGTCTTTGTTGTGGGGTAGGCTTGTTTTCTTGATTATAGCTGATTTGGAGGCCGTATGCAGACGATGAGGATGCAGAGGTGCCAGTGATTCAGTCTGGCTGCCCCTTCTTTGATGTGGACATATGGGTCCATTATTTTGAGAGGGTGGAGAGGATCCACACTTCTCTAGTTGTACTGCAGCTGGGGCTTACTCAGGGAGTCCCTTCAGAGATTCGCCATAGAGTGGCGAAGCCGATGACTGGCCCTCCTAGCCAAAATTTTATGGCACGGATGGCGCTTCAGATAGCGGATTTTAGAGTTGGGGGGACCAGGGTTAGGGGGGCACGTGACGAAGCGGTCGCCCGAGAGTATGTGTGGTGGTTTAGTGCGTTGGGTGGCGGGTGGCTCTTCACACGTCCCTTCCATGGGAGCGGCCCTTTCGTGATCGGTGGGTCGAAGTCGGCGTTGACTTTTAGGGAGAGGTTGGCTTCGTTGGAGCAGGGCCACCTCACCGCTAGCATGTGAGGGGCATTAGACACTCTCCATAAGGCGATGGAGCGGATGGGGTGTGCTCCCTTTCCGGATGAGGAGATGCTGCAGTCTTTACGCTCTTCGATTGCTCAGGCTAGGGCAACGAAGGATGAGTTAGGGGCTAGGCTAGCGGAGACTTGACGGCTCCTGGTGAGTTAATTTATATACTTTTTTCATATTATGTGGACTTAGTATTCTGGTTGTTCTAACATGGTTGTGGTGTCTCGTTTTATTTTATTTTGGACAGTCTATGAGGGAGGGTGAGGTTGCTCGTCGTAGCGATGATCGGTGATAGCGATCGGCAAGAGGGTAGAGGTGGAAACCGACTTACGATCTGAGATTGACCGATTGGTAGGTGTCTTTACAAATATGGTTTAACTAGTTGTTAGCATTGTGAGCTTGTCAACTGATATGTTTATTATTATTCGTAGAGAGCCGAGCTCACTGCCGGAGGTTTCGTTCCGGCATTTGATCCATCTTTAGTTGCTTCCTCTAGTCGGGAGGATCTAGCGGTGGCTCAGCTTCGGACCAAGCTAGATCATTAGGTAAGTTCCATTCAATCTTTTATCTTGTTTGTGTCCTTGCATTAGCTTCTTAGATGTCATTGTTTTGCTTTCTTAGTAGCTTACTAATATCATGCGGTATTTCAGCGTCGGGCTGTCGAGGATCTTCAGACGAGGGAGGCAACTGCTACCTCTCTACGCTCGGAGAGCCAGGTAAAGTTTTTTAGTTTGGTGTAATTTAGTTTAGGTTATTTCATCTTTATTTTGGTTCTGACATATCTTGCGTTGGTTTGTTTGGTTCTTTGTGCAGGCTGTTTCAGACTCTGATCCTGAGGCTCCCCCTTAGGAGTTTGTTCCTATTCCTGCTCCGGTATGTCTTAGTTATTGTGTTCATAGTTTATTTGTCATTATAGTATTTATTTACTGATCCAGTGACTGCTAAGACGGTTGGGCAACTCCTGGAGGAGAGGCAAGATCTGGTATGACTGTTTCCTTTTCAAAATTCCTTATTTTGTTCATGTATACATTAGTTTTCCTTTGACTTAGCATGGTTATGCAGGACTGTCAGCTTGAGGAGGTGCGTCTAGAGGCGACATCAGTGTGAGCCACTCTCAAGGCCAAACGGATCCTTAAGGAGACACAGAGTCGGGAGGACTTGTTTACCGAGATGATGGCCGCGCAGAGGACTCAGACTGAGGTGTTGGAGGTGGCACGTCGGACGACACGGGCAGAGATGCAAGCGAACCTAGATCAATTGTAGTATCGTCTAGCGAGGAGTGAGCGAGGGGTACATAGGTTGGTTAGTCAGCTTGATGGCTCTGAGTCGAGGGCTACGAGTTCCTCGGCTGGGAAGTCTCAGCACACATCGCATGATCGTGTCAGGGATGATGCTCGTAGGGATTCGACCATTCATAATATTCTTGCGAGGTATCCTCCTCGTTCTCAATCGAGACGGTCTGTTAATAAGACGAGTGAGGGGACCTCTATAGTATGGCCTCATCGTTTAGAGGTTCCGAGGAGTCTGGGTGCCGGGATTGTATTTTCAGAGGACCAGTCTACGGACCTCTGAGCTGATGATACTGGGGATAGCAGTGCTCGGCCATCTCAGCGGCAGCATAGGGAGTAGGTGTGCGTGTGTGGTTTTTTATATCTATGGCATGTGTGTTGTTTTACATATAGGGGGGTGTCCCCAGTGATAAGTGTAAAAAAGAAATGAAAAGATTTTGACATATATATAAAGACATTTTTTATTTAGATGTACCTGATTGGCTCCTTTTCTTTTAGTTACCTCTTGCGTCTACTTTTGCTTCTTTGTTCCTTTAGCGCCGTCAATCGTCATTGGGACTTGGATGCTTCCTGAGCTAGCCAGGGGATGGTTGAAGGTTGTTTCATAGCTGCACATTTGAGAGTAATGCTGTCAGTAGCTTTTATTCTCTCCCTTGATAGTCGTCAAGGGGGTAAGTGTCTCAGACAGGAGTCTGGTAGCAAAAGATGAATATATGCTCTCTTTTTTTTCTTTTTTCTTTCTTTGTCTTCTTTTTTATCTTCCTTTTTATCTTTTTTTTCTCTTTTTTTTTTTTAAATGAAAATAATTCAACAGGGAAAGCAAATAGCTAAGATAGAATAATAAAAAAACAATTAAATAAAAATGCTCCAGTGTGGGAGCGTGGTATGATTGGCAGTATGGTATCTACGGTAGCACTTTTCGGGTGGTAACTTCGTCGTTTCTTATCTTCTTTGTGGACAAGCCGACGCTTCTGATATGATTCTTCTTCTAATCTAAAAAAAAATCCCTAGTGTCAAGATGTAATGGAGCTTCTCTGGGTTTCAGGACAAACACATGGGATTTATAAGCAGTCATGGGTATTTGGGGAGTTGGTTTTGAAGAAAAGCTGACCGGTACTGTCATCGAACTGGGGAGGTCTTTTTGAATAGGTCAATCGTACAGGGGTCTCTCTTAGGGTTGTGGTCATCCTATCCCATGATTATTAGGGAGAAGTATGGTAGGTAGAGTAGGTGATTGCATCAGTAGTAATTCATCAATTTTTGGTTTCATTTCTAGGAGCATCTTGTAAGGATTCTGATTTATCATTCGAAATAAAAATAGAAGAGGGGGTAAGGCTCAGTGATGTGGGGAATAGTTTGTATCTAATGCTTTCCAAAAGGGATGAGTAACAATCTTTTTCTCAGAGGGGATACGGGATGCCATGATTGAGCTCTTTGCCATATTTCGGCACCATCAAAATCTCATATTTTATGGTTAGCAGGAATTTGTCCTCCTCCTGCCACCTTACGGCACCATCCAAACATCGTGCATTCAATCAAAAACCACCAATTTAAGAGAAGTAATCATTGAAACTAAGCATAAAAAGAAATCAGACCAAACAGATGCAGACTCAAGTGAGGCCACTAAAATTTCCTAAAAAATTTTGAACAAAAGAAGGCAATATAAACCTAACAAAACCAAAGTACATATAATACAACATGGACACATCTGTGGATCAGTTTAATGAAGGGTCCCCTTGAAAGTGAATGGTGTCCATAGGTTCAGCAGGTTTTTCTAAACAAGGCTTAAGCCTCTGACCATTCACCTTCAAGGTTTTCCCAGACTTGGGATCCTTGATTTCCACAACACCAGATGGGGAAACATTCATGACAATATAGGTGCCTTCCCATCTGGATTTTAATTTGCTAGGAAAGAATTTAAGTTTGGAGTTAAACAACCAAACTTTATCACCAGCCATGAAGCTCTTTCCTAACAAACCCTTGTTAAAGAAAGCCTTGGACCTTTCCTTGTATATCTGGGCATTGGCATATGCATCCATCCTCAGCTCATCTAGTTCTGACAGCTGCAGCGACCTGTGATGACCAGCAGAAGTTAGGTCTAGATTTAAATTTTTTATGGCCCAATAGGCCCTGTATTCTAACTCTACTGGGAGATGGCAAGCCTTGCCATAAACTAGTCTGAATGGGGACATCCCAATGGGAGTCTTATAAGCAGTCCTATAAGCCCATAATGCATCATTTAGCTTATCAGCCCAGTCCTTTCTGTCAGTCCTTACTGTCTTCTCAAGGATGTGCTTGATCTCCCTATTAGAAATTTCAACTTGCCCACTAGTTTGCGGGTGGTAGGGAGTAGCAATCGTATGGGTGACAGAATATTTCTTGAGCAAGCTCTCGAAATTTCTGTTACAGAAATTGCTACCCCCATCACTGATAATGGCTTTAGGGGTGCCAAATCTTGTGAAGATATTCTGCTTTACAAATTTTTGGACTACTCGATTATCATTGGTTCTTGTAGCAATAGCTTCTACCCATTTTGAAACATAATCCACTGCCACTAAGATGAAATAATAACCATTTGAAGGAGGAAAGGGGACCATAAAGTCAATACCCCTGACATCAAACAACTCCACTACAAGGATGGGCTACAAAGGCATTGAGTTTCTTTTGGAAAACCCTCCTAATTTCTGACATCTCTCACATGTCCTGCAGTGTGTATTGGCATCTCTGAATAAAGAAGGCCAATAGAAGCCACACTGTAAGATCTTGTCAGCTATTTTTCTTCCACTAAAGTGGTCCCCACAGGCATTTTCATGGCACATGGCCAGAATACTGGGAACAACACTTTCTGGAACACATTTTCGAATGATTTGGTCTGCACAGTATTTGTATAAGCAAGGTTCCTCCCAAAAAAAGAATTTCACATATGAGAAGAACAGGTCTTTGTCCATTTTGGTCCAATGGGCAGGAATCTTGCCTATAACTAAATACTTTACAATGTGTGCCTACCAAGGAAACAAGGATTGGATGGCAAACAATTGTTCATCTGGGAAAACATCATTTGCAGGGTCATCAACACATTTTTCTAATACAATTCTAGACAAGTGGTCAGCCACGATATTTTCCACACCCTTTTTGTCCTTGATTTCAATGTCAAACTCCTGCAACAGGAGTATCCATCTAATCAGCCTGGGCTTAGCATCTTTCTTGGACAATAGGTATTTCAATGATGAGTGGTCTGTGAAAATTATAATTTTAGACCCAAGTAGGTAAGGTCTAAATTTGTGAACAACAAAAACCACTGTTAGAAGCTCTTTCTCAGTTGTGGTGTAATTCAGCTGAGCTTCAGCAAGTGATTTGCTGACATAGGCAATGACCACTGGTAGCTTATCTTTCCTTTGGCCTAATACAGTACCTATTGCCAAGTCAGATGTATCACACATCAGCTCAAAGGGTAGTGCATAGTCAGGTGTTTGGAGTACAGGGGTAGAGGTGAGGAATATCTTCAATGTTTCAAAAGCCTCAAGACATTCAGTAGAAAAATCAAAGGGCACATCCTGGCATAGCAGGTGGCACAATGGCTTAGCAATTTTGCTGAAGTCTTTAATGAACCTCCTGTAGAATCCTGCATGTCCAAGGAAAGATCTGAGTTGTTTAACTGTTCTTGGAGGGGGCAAATTTGTAATGAGGTCAACTTTGGCCTTATCTACCTCAATCCCTTCTTTAGAGACTACATGGCCCAACACAATACCTTGTGTTACCATGAAGTGGCTCTTTTCCCAACTTAAGACCAAATTGGTCTCCTCACATCTTTGCAAGACCAGGTGGAGGTGTTGCAGACATTGGCCAAAATTATCCCCATATACAGAGAAATCATCCATAAAGATTTTAAAGAACTTGCCAATCATATTAGAGAATATGGCATACATACACCTCTGAAAGGTGGCTGGTGCATTACACAACCCAAAAGGCATCCTTCGGTAAGCAAAGGTGCCAAAAGGGTAAGTAAATGTAGTTTTCTCTTGGTCGTGAGGGTGCACAGGGATCTAGTTGTACCCTGATTACCCATCAAGAAAGAAATAAAAACCTTTTCCAGCCAACTTATCCAAAATTTGATCTATAAAGGGGAGAGGTGTTGGGATATTTTTTAATGCTTGCTACTGACTTTATTGGAGGCAGTTATAAGAATGGGGTGAATGAAAATGAATGAATGGATTGAAAATCATAGAGCAGCAAGCCTAAAATATGTACAGTCCTGCAAGATACAGGGCTGTTGTAGGAAGTTTTGATAAGTAAGAGTTTGTCCCACAGGGAAAGTTGATCTAAAGCTCCAAGGGAGCCATCAGTAGTAGGCTCTCCAGATCTGACTACAGATCTGGCAGTCCTAAATGGAAGGTGATTTAAGGTCACTTATTTCTACATTCTCTGGTAATCTAATGATTTAACTACAGAAAGGGTTGAGAAAGAGGATGGAGTGTGAGAAAATAAATATTAAAGGGTGAGAAGTATGCTATTGGATCTATATCTGAGGAGACCTGTAACTCAGATTTAGGTCTGCTGCCATAGAAATCTTGTCCAATGGCTACATTATCACCACTGAGGAGAAAGGATCCAACTCATCTCTGTGCCATGATCCAATCCCTTAAGGCTATAACCGGTCCACTTAAATGATCACAAACTATCTCATAGGGGAACCATAATCCATAGATGGGTCAAAACATGTTTAACATTGTAGGCACTATTTCATTCTCGGCTAATACAAGCTCAAGAATCCATAGGGACCCTCATCCTCTAAAGCTCTACGTGTGGGGCTAGGCCTGTATGGGAGCATGTTAGCCCAGACTCATAGAACCAGCAAGAGTTTGAGTACAAGTATTTGAATTAGCTGTCCACTGGTTTAGAGAGACTGCAGTGATCCAGTCGCAAGCCTACTATCTCTATAGCCAGATCAGATCTACCATCCGATGGCCAGCCTATACAGATACAGGGGAGCCTGTGGATTGGCTTCACCCTAAGTCTATAACTTATCCACTTGAATGGTCACAGACTATCCCAGAGGCTATCCTCCTCATGAAGCTCAAGATAGAACAAGAAACATTGCTGCCACCACCATGTTCACAAGGCTGTAAAAGCTCATTGCTCCCAAGGGGATTTCAGATCTAGTGGGTCCTGTGGTAGGGCTAGACCTGTATGGGAGCATGTTAGCCCAGACACATAGGTCACTTGGATCTTAGTAAACCATAAAATCAGTCCCCCATCGCTTGCAATACATCCTAGCAATGAAGGATCTCAAGGTAGCAGCCTTGTACAGAAAAACTCACAAACAGAAATCTCATAAATGTAAAACACCCTATTATAAAACTCCATCAATCTATTCCAAATAATCATACAAAGGCATAGCCAGCAAATGCTGGACTATGGAGAGAAGAAAAAGATAAAAAGAAACTACCTAAACCTAACCTAAACTTACTGGAGATCTACAGCCGATTCCAGAAGAAGAAAAAATTAAGTTCTATTCTAAGAAGAATTAAAAAGCCCCCTAAGCCTAAACCAGGCTTAGGTTTATATAGCAGTCAGCTTGGCAGCGCATTAGGGTTAGAAAACCCTAATTTTAATGATACCACATGGCTTGATACTGTTCCTTAGATGCCTCAGGGCACGTGCATGGAAATTAGAGCGTTAGAGTGCGTGTCTTACTTGCTAGAAATTCCTAGAATGTCCTCTACAGAAGTGAGGGAGAGTTAGAGTCCAGAGCCTCACCAGGTAGCACTGGTTTCTAAGACTGTCACGTGGTAGCACGGTCTTCGCGAGATTAGATTAACTTAAAACTCTAGCCGTCGTGGGATTGTCTTAGTTTGCAGCTTAAGCAGTCACGCGATAGAGCATTGAATCCTCGCTAGATTGCTCTGGTCTTCGCGGGATTGCACTTTCCTTCTGAATGGCGCGAGAATCGTGCGAGCAGGTTGTTCCTCAATGGATCTTCAGGAGGATCCTCGTGAGGGCGTGATGTGCATTGGTCTCTGAACTGCGCGAGAAGTTTTTCTATAGTTTTGCATCCCGCGGCCACTGCTCGATAGCTGCGCGTAGAAATCCCTAGAGCTCTTTCTCTCCTCAGCTAATTTGAGTGAACTGCACGAGGTTTTGAGTGCTGCTTTCTTGAGCTGCGTGAGTCATGATTCTGAAGCCCTTCTGTCACTAAACTACACGAGATCAGTGCAGACACTTGGTATGATGTCTTGGGAAACTCGCGAGGATTGCGAGAGGCTTCCTTTCTGAATCCTTTGAGCCTTATGGCAACTGTGTGAGGCTCATTTCTTACTCTGTTGCTGCTGTGCTTTGCCTTCATGCAGTTAAGTTCTAGTCTGGATCCAACTTCCATTCTTCTGAGAGGCTTCTGGGATAAAAGTGGGCTCCTTAGCAGGATTAAGGCCTTATTGCAGCTGTTGTTCATTACCTACAGAATACGCTTAAAACACTTTTATTAAATGATTAAGGGTCCAACAGAGATTAAGTTAAGGGGTGAAAAGTGGTACTTTTCAGGTCTTAACACACCCCCAAACCTAATCTTTGCTAGTCCCTTAGCAAAGCTGTAAACGCCACTTTCATAGGGATCATGGATACATTTAGCATATGTACCAAGCCTTTTAAACTCCTAGGTGATCCCTAGTGGAGGAGTGAAGTCTCCTGAGGGTTTTCAGTGAAGACACCCACAACCTTCACCATTAGAGTCAGTTAAGTATAGTGCAGATAGTGACAACACAAATTCGAATGTTTAAAGTTTCATTCCATAGTAAATTTATTTAACACTTAGATGAAATTGCAGCAATCTTGCAGGCCATTTAAAACTTAAAAGTTAACATGTGTTTGCCTAACCATCATTCATTTAACATTAGAATTTCAATGTATATAAATTAGTACCCAGCTTGCCTTTGATTCAAAATTTAGGTTGGATACAATCCCAATGGGGTTAAAATTCAGATCTAATTCTCACTTGGGCTATCTCTCAACATTAATATCCTGAGGGTGTTCACATTCTCAACAGCTCAAGAGCAGTTGCAGACCCCAAATGGGTTTGTAAGCATGAGCATAGGTCAAGCTTCTAATTTTTGACATCTTCAAAGATTTTCACCATAGATTGGACAACTCTTCATCTCCACATGATAGCTCATTTGACTTTGGATCCACAAGGTATTTTTAGAATGGGTTATAATGTGGCTTATGGCTGAGGGGTGTACAGAATAAAAGGGGTAAAAAGGGAATCCAAATTGAGCAATCAGCAAGGTCAGGAGTGGTCCGTGACTTCACAACCTTAATTCCAGTAAAAACTTCATCTTTCTCTTCTATTTCAGAAACAAAGTGGCCAGCTTCTCCTCTTCTTTTCACTTTTTAGATGATGATGTTCTCTAGACTTCTCTTTCTTTTCCGCTTTTTATTTTCTTTATTCATTCTTTTGATGAAATGCCACTCAACTGCCATTGATACACAACTGTTCACAAGATACTTTTCTTCACCTTCCACAGAATATTGGACCATTCTCAATATCTTTTCTTCCTTCTCCTTTACATTCTGAATTCTCAAAGTGAGGGTAAGGTAAACTCAGGTAATGAGGTTAAGGTGCAAGTGTTCTGGTGTTTGTGAAAGAAGAGTATGATTTAAAGGCTCAACTGGTATATGCAAAAGGGCAGATTTAAAAGGTTGGATTTTTAGGCTCAAACTGTCCAAATAAGGGCCTTGGATCATTTCCTTAGTCTCATGAGTGCTGTCAGTTAGTTTTGATTTGGAGTTGCACAACTTCTAGTGACAAAGTCTTGATTCAATCAGTCCTTAGAGCAGAAATAATGCCAAAAACACTCTTCAAAAGAAAATTTTGAGCCCAAATCTCACTAGGTATGGTCTTCAAATTTAACTCATGGGTTGTATTTTTGTCTGTTTCTCTCCTCTTAGGCTCACTGAGTACTTAACTTTGAAAATTTTCTAATATTAGCTTCATGGTGGTGTCAAAATTCAACTTTTTCTGTTTCCAAAAGTCTGCAAAAATGTTTAAATTTTTTACATGTTTCCTCATTATGTCAAGTTAAGTGGAAATTAACTTTATTCATCCCAGTTAAATCACCATTATTGCACTAAAATTAACTATTCTATTAGCGGCCACACCCCAAACCATTTGGAGCGGTGTCCTCCAGGTTGGAGGTGATAAAAGCATAGAATCAAGCGATGTAGACAAAAATAAACACGTAAGAAGAAGATGAAAGCAGAGAATGCAAAGCGCAGATAGAAGTAAAAGAAACTTTCATTAAAATAAAAAGAAAATATGACAAAAAGATGGAAAAAGAAAAGAGAAAGTGAGGGGGGGGTCAATGTGTAGCCGGGGGAGGGTTTGAGGAAGATGGAGGGGGAGATGCAGGTGGTGCCATTTTTTTTCTTCTTCTTTTTCTCTCGCTTCTCTCTTTTTTTCTTTTTCTTTTCCTCCTTGGCCAGGATCCACTGGACCTCGTCATACTCATCCCAGAGAAATTGCAAGGGTCCGGCTCCTTTGGCGGCGGGGGATCTTCCCAGATGGGATAAAATTTGATTGGGAACCCGAAGGGGTTGTCATCCGCCATTTGTGGGAGGAGGTATGGACTTCTAGGGGTAGAAGAGGAGGGATGAGATTAAAAGGGACTGAGGGCCGGTTTAAAATAGAGGGACGAGGGAACATGAATCGGCAGAATTGAAATTACGTCCCTTTTCACACTTGGCAATAAATGAGTGTTGTGTGGGGAAAGAAGAAAATACACAATGGCTCTTTGGAAAAGAGAAGTAGCATTATATGAATGTCCAAAGAGAGGCATGGTATTTAAAGAAGTAAGTGTATCGCGCGGGGATCCTCGCGAAGAGTAATCAGTGATGAGTGAAGGACATGTCTCGTGCAGCTGAGCTGGAGATCTTCGCGAGGTACACTGAATAGGGCACATCAATTTGAAGAGGAAGCCATTGAAATTCCTGATGCAGGTATTGCACAAATTTTATTCAGCCACCAACGACATCTATCTGCTACATGGATTACTAGTTCAACGAAAAATATCCTCCCAAAAACTCTTCTCCCATGAATGGTAAAAAGAACAAAATCAAAAGTACCAAACAATCAGAAAGAAACACACAGAACAGAGCAATAGACAAAACTAGAATATCTATTAAAGTGTAATAAAAATAGTTACAAGTGGAATTATAAGAAGAAAAACCTAAGATACAATCTAGAAGCTAGGATCTAATCTGAATCAGAATCTGTAAGAAAATCCCAGCCCATCTTTTTAGCCTGTGCCTTAAGGGCAACTCTATCTTGTTTCTTCTTTTCCTCCCTCTCCTTTTTCTTTTCGGCTGGTGTTTTCACTGTAGATGGAGCTTTAGGTGCCCTCACCCTTACTTTTGGTGCCTTGGGAGCCTTTGGTTCCTTGGGTTCTTGAGGGGCTTTTCCTTTGCGCTTAGCAGGGGGGGTGGCAGGGGATTTTCCTTTGCCTTTGCTGTTGCCTTCAGCTTCTGTAGGGGGGACCACTGGGGATTTCTCTTTTCCTTTAGCTTTGGATTCCGCAGTGGGGACCACTGGTGACCTTCCTTTCCAGTGGACTCATGTTTGGCAGGGGACTGTGCCTCTTCAAACTGGGCAGCAGGCTCTTTGCAAATTTTTAAAGGGACAGCTTTGGGAGCAGACCTCTTGGCAGTGACTTTCCTCCTTTGAGGATAAGTTTGCTCTTGTGGAGGTGTAGCAGAGGCCTTGGGAGGTGGAGGTTACTCTGTAGTTGGAGGCTGCGCCGTAAGAGGTGAAGCAGGAGCTTTTCCTTTGTCTTGCTGGAGCTTAGGTGTTGGATCCTCAGACTAGGTAGGTGGAGCTGAAGTAGTAGTTGGCTCAGGTTGAGGCATGTGAACAGAGATGGGGGTCTGATGGTAAGGTTCATTTCGGGCAGCAGCCAATGCGGATTTCAATGAGGCTATATTGATTTGAAATTTGAGGGCATCAGTCTCATGGATCTCCTTTTGAATTTTTTAGATTTCCTGGGCATTGTTAAATCATTTTTCAAGCATTCTCGCCCGGGCATTCGCTACAGTAGCATTTGATTTCTCGTACTCCCAATTGATCTGATGATAAGTAGCTATAGCCTTAGCCTTCTGAAATTCCTCCAGGATATTTTGCCACCCCAAGGAGATGCCCAGTATTTGTTTTCTGTGGGCCTCCATCATCTCATCAATCTTCTCCAGCAAGGGGGTCTCAATTGATTGGCGTATCTTGGCCATGCCCCTGAGGACATCCTTCCTAAGGTAAACATTATCCCTCATGTGATGGAGGATGGTGAGGTAGGGAGGGCTGTAAAAATGATGTTTTAGGGCAATGGGAAGATAAGAGGAGGAAGGAGCAGATTGTGCTTGGTCCTGGAGGGGAGGAGGGGGAATGATAGTAGGGAAGTCAAGTGGTGGGGGAATGGGGTCAGGTTCTGGGTCTGTTTGTGTAGATTTGGTAGACAAGGTGGGAGGGTAGGATAAGAGGGGTAGAGGGTATAGGGGAAAGGTGAAGGGTGTAGGCTCAACAAGAGTTGGGGTGATGGTGATGGGGATGGAAAATTGGAATGGCGAAAGGCAGTAAAGGAAATAGGTGGGGAAGAGGTGATGGTGATGGTGGGGGGATTAATGATTCAGGAGGGAAGTCGGTTTGGTTGGTTTTGTCAGTGAATAGGACCAGGGGGGGTGGAGTGGGTGGTGGGGGGATGGGTGGAGTGGTTAAAGTGTGTAGGGTGGATTGGATGGAGGTGAGTTCATTTTGCATCAGTCTGTTTTGGGTATTGGTGGATAATTGGCCTCTATGTCTTGGATAAGGGGTAGGATGAGGGTGTGTCAAAGTTAGGAGGTTGGGTTTGGGAAGAAGAGGGTACTAGTTGGAAAGGGAGGAGGAGCATGATGGAAAGTGGAGGGAGGGAAGAGTGGGGTTCAGGGGAGTGGTGCTGTGAGGTAGTTGGGGAGTCAAGGAAAGGGGTGTAGTAGGTAGGCATGGTTTCAAGGAAGGTGGAGATGAAGGCTTGGAAGCCTATGGATGTGTTAAGGGTTAAGTCAATGTCTGGCAGAGGGAATGTAGTGGATATGGCTGGGGTGGTGGTTTCTTCAAGGTGGGGTGGGTCAATGGGGATAGAAGGGATTGAGGGTGGTGTCTGGGAGATGGTTAGAATGGTCTTAGTGGTTTTTCGTTTTTTGTATGAGATGAGTGGGGGGCTGGCAGGCTTAGGTGGAAATGAGGGGGGAATTGTGGCTGTGTACTGAGGTAAGGTAGGGGATGGTGAGTCCTCCCAGGAACCAAGCACAGGTGAAGGGGGAGTGGGAATGGAGAATGGAAATAGAGGGGGGTGAGAGATGGATGCAACAGGGGTAGTGGATGCAGAAGTAAAAGGTGGAGGGAAAATGGGTTTTGCTGCAGTGATGGTACCGACTGGCTCTGGGGGCACGTCCTTTGTAGTAGGGATGGACCCTGATCCGGCTCCCTCTTCTGCTTGCTTGGGCAGAGCCTGAACCTCAGGTTTCCTTTTCTTCTGGTTCTCCATCAAGCTCCTGTTGATTCCCCATTGCCTCTTGGCAAAGGTAGTAGGGGAAAGGGTTGTGGTCTGCTCATTCCTTCCTATCTTGTATCCCCCATTGATCAGCAGCAAGGTAATGATTCCTGCATAGGGTAGAGTGTGAGGCTTCTTATTTGATCCTAACTTCACCACTACGTCCTTTATTGTCTCAAAAATTAACCATGCTGCATGGAAGCCATGGTCCATGTGGTAGGAGTAGACAACATTCGCAATGGGGGTTTTCCTCTCCTACTGATGTCCTGAGCAATATATGTTCTTCTGTAGGACTTGGTCGATGAACAGTAGTTAAGGTTCTAGTCAGGACTTGGTCGATGAACAGTAGTTAAGGTTCTCGTTCTCTCCTTCTGATTGAGTCCCCGGTGGCTTTTAATCCTCTAGTTAGGGCCCGTGCAATTGTATCAATCGATGTAGTCAGAGGGGGGCCATTTCCACAGCTAGGATTGAATGCTGCTGGGATGCCCAACACTTCAGCGATCATCTTAGGGCCCACTAACATATCAAAGTTGTCAATCATTACCAGCAAGCACCCTTGTCCATCATTGTCTTTCTTGACCTTGATGTGCTGATAAAACAGCTGCACTAGCCTGGGGTAGGCTAGTGCTGGAATTGTTCTCATCAATGGCATCAAGCCCGCTTTACTCAGAAACTATACTGCAGGGGCAGAGAGAGGTTGGTTCTCAAAAAATGGTACATCAAAAGCTGATTCAGGCTCCAATGGAATTGACTCCAGGACTTCAGAAGGAGTAAAGAACTTAGTGGTTGGTATCGTCACCTCCTGAACCACTTCCTTTCCCTTTTAGGGAGACTTTAAAGTCTTGGCCTTTTTAGGGGTGGTATCTGTAGGGTCCTTGCTCTTCCCCTTTCTCTTTTGTGCAATTTTGGGAGCCATTTCTAACTCTGTCTTCTAGTATGAGCAATGGAGACTGAGATCTAGGGTTTGGTTTGATTGGACGCACAGGGCACCTCAAAATCTCTGTGCAGAGGGCAATAGATGAGGGTGATGCTAGGAACACTTGTATAGATTTGTGGAGTGAATGATGAGCTGTAGGAGTGATGCTGGAGGAGAGAAGGGGGAGAGTGCCAGGAGCTAGGGTTTCATAGAGGGAAGAAAGGAAAGAGTACTGGGAAAGGAGCAAAACGCGGGGTTGAAATACCTATCGCGAAGCTCGACACGCTTTGGACCCTCTGGTCGCGAGGTTGGGAATGAACTTAGCAAAGGTTTTGAATCAATCTAGATTGCGCGACAATCTCTCAGGTGGATTTTGGAGCGCGTGATAGTTTAAGATGAATACATGTTGATTGTGCGAGCATCTCCTGGGTTCATTTTAAATGCCGCGACAACCATTGAATCTCTATGGGGATGGCGCGAGAGGTTCACTGGAGTACATGAATCGCGCGATAGGTAATGTGTGGCTCTATGTGAATCGCTCAAGAGGCTTTTAGATACACATGAATGTCGCGACAGTAAATAGAATGTGTCCAGGTGAACTACGCGAACTTCTCTCAGACTTCCTTTTTAACCTCGCGAGAGCTTTCAAATCTCGTGATAGTTTCCCAGGCTTCCTCTTTAACCTCGTGAGAGCTTTCAAATCTCGCAATAGTTTCCCAGGCTTCCTCTTTAACCTCGTGACAGTAAGGTATAAAATAGAGAGCATGTGGTCTCTGTTCTGCCCCTTTGCATGCTTGCTGTGGTTGAATCCTAGGCATTACCCTCTCCTACGACTGTCTTTAAACACATGTAAACTCAATCATACACTTAAGGACAACAAAAATGACCTCCCACCTTAGGCATTCAACAGAAGCTATCAATTCAAAAGCAGTAAGAATCAAGGTAAGCATCAAAAGTTCAAAACAGATAGGGCAAAATTCAGATAAGGCCACTAGCAAATCCTAGAGAATAGAAACTAAAGACAGCAAGATAAATCAACCAAAAATGAAGTACATATGATACAGTAATGACACACCTGTGGAATCAGTTTGAAGAAGGATCCCATTGACAGTGAATGGTGTCCAAAAGGTCGACAGGTTTTTCAAAACAAGCCTTAAGCCTCTGACCGTTCACCTTCAAGAGTCTCCCGAGCTTAGGATCCTTGATTTCCATAGCACCAGATGGGGAAACATGCATGACAATGTAAGGACCTTCCCATCTGAATTTCAATTTGCTTAGAAAAAATTTAAGTTTGGAGTTAAACAACCAAACCTTATCACCAACAATGAAACTCTTTCTCAACAGCCCTTTGTCAAAGAAAGCTTTGGACCTTTCCTTGTAGATCCTGGCATTGACATATGCATCCATTCTTAGTTCTTCCAATTTCGACAGCTGCAGCAACCTGTGATGACCAGCAGAAGTTAGATCTAGATTTAAATGTTTGATGGCCCAATATGCCCTGTGTTCTAACTCCACTGGGAGATGACAGGCCTTGCCATAGACCAGTCTGAATGGGGACATACCAATGGGGGTCTTATAGGCAGTCCTATAAGCCCACAGTGCATCATTACGCTTGTCAGCCCAATCCTTTCTATCTGTCCTCACAGTCTTCTCAAGGATATGCTTGATCTCCCTATTTGAAATTTCAACTTGCCCACTGGTTTGTGGATGGTAGGGAGTAGCAATCCTATGGGTGACAGAATATTTCTTGAGCAAGCTCTCGAAATTTGTGTCACAGAAATGGCTCCCCCCATCACTGATAATGGCTCTAGGGGTACAAAATCTGGAGAAGATATTCTGCTTTATGAACTTGAGGACCACCTGATTATCATTAGTTCTTGTGGCAATGGCTTCTACCCATTTGGAAACATAGTCCACTGCCACTAAGATAAAATGAAAACCATTTGAAGGAGGAAAGGGGCCCATAAAATCAATACCCCACACATCAAACAATTCTACAACAAGGATGGGCTGTAAAGGCATTGAATTTCATTTAGATAGCCCTCCTAGTTTCTGACATCTTTCACAGGTCTTGCAGTGTGTATTGGCATCTCTAAAAAGAGAAGGCTAATAGAACCCACACTGCAGCACTTTGTCAGCTATTTTTCTCCCACTAAAGTGACCCCCACAGGCATTTTCATGGCACATGGCTAGAATACTGGGGACATCACTTTCGGGGATACATTTCCGAATGATTTGGTCTGCACAATACTTGCACAAGCAAGGTTCTTCCTAGAAAAAGAATTTGACCTGTGAGAAAAATAGGTCTTTATCCATTTTTGTCCAATGGGAAGGGGTCTTGCCTATAACTAGATAATTGATAATATGTGCATACCAAGGAACTAAAGAGTGGATGGCAAACAGTTGCTCATCCGGGAAGACATCATTTGTAGCAAGGTCATCATCACCTTTTTCCAACATATTTCTGGACAAGTGGTCAGCCACCACATTTTCTACACCCTTGTTGTCCTTGATTTCGATGTCAAACTCCTGCAACAGGAGTATCCATCTAATCAATATGGGCTTTACATCCTTCTTGAATAGTAGGTACTTTAATGCTGAGTGGTCAGTGAAGATGACAATTTTAGACTCAAGTAGGTAAGGTCTAAACTTGCCTACAGTAAAAACCACTGCCAGAAGCTCTTTCTCAGTGGTTGTGTAGTTCAGCTGAGCTTCAGCAAGTGATTTGCTAAGATATGCAATGACCACAGGCAGCTTATCTTTTCTCTGGCCCAAGACAGCACCTATTGCCAAGTCAGATGCATCACACATCAACTCGAAGGGCAAGGTATAGTTTGGTGTTTGGAGTACAGGAGCAGAGGTGAGGCAGATTTTTAACTTTTCAAAAGCCTCAAGATATTCAACAGAAAATCAAAGGGCACATCCTGGCAGAGCAGGTGGCACAATGGTTTAGAAATTTTACTGAAGTCTTTGATAAACCTCCTGTAGAATCCAGCATGCCCAAGGAAGGATCTGATTTGCTTAACTGTTCTTGGAGGGGGAAAATTTGCAATGAGGTCAACTTTGGCCTTGTCTACCTCAATTCCATCTTTAGAGACCACATGGCCCAACACAATTCCTTATGTTACCATGAAGTGGCTCTTTTCCCAACTTAAAACCAAATTGGTCTCTTCACATCTTTGTAAGACTTGATGGAGGTGTTGTAGACATTGGTCAAAGCTATCCCCATAAACCGAGAAATCATCCATGAAAATTTCCAAGAATTTATCAATCATATAAGAAAAGATGGCATACATACAACTTTGAAAGGTGGCTAGGGCATTACACAGTCTAAAAGGCATTCTTCTGTAAGCAAAGGTGCCAAAAGGACAAGTAAAAGTAGTTTTCTCTTGATCCAAAGGGTGTACAGGGATCTGGTTGTACCCTGAGTACCCATCAAGAAAACAGTAAAAAGCTTTCCCAGCCAACTTATCCAAAATTTGATCAATAAAAGGGAGAGGGAAGTGGTCTTTTCTGGTTCTGGAGTTGAGTTTTCTGTAATCAATGAAAACCTTCTAGCCAGTGGTTTCTCTAGCTGGTCTCAACTCTCCAGAGTTAGTTGTGATCACTGTGATGCCAGACTTCTTGGGTACCACCTGGATTGGTGCCACCCATTCAGAATCAGAGATGGGGTAAATTACCCCAGCATCCAGCAACTTAATGAATTCTTTCAGAGCCACTTCTTGCATGTGAGGATTCAATTTCCTCTATATTTCCCTAGAGGGTGTTGAGCCCTCCTCTAGATGAATCCTATGCATACAGATTGATGCATTAATCCCTCCCAGATCAGCAATGGTCCAGCCAATGCTTTCTTGTGCTTCCTCAAAACTGTTAGCAATTTCTCCTCTTGCTCACTGGTTAAGGAAGAGGAGATAATTACAGGAAGTTTCTCTTCTTTCTCGAGGAGAGCATATTTCAATGTCTCTGGCAGCATCTTGAGCTCCAGCTCAGGGGCTTGTTGGATGGATGACAGGATTGGTGTATTGTTGGTTGGAGGAAGGAGCAGCAATGTAGGTTTCCAATTTGAATGTTGCACTAAGCCCACAAAAGACCTCACTAGGGGCATGTCTTCTGGCATTAAAGCTAGGCTTCCTTCCTCCACCAAGTTCCAAACTTCAGTTAAATCAGTGACAATGTTGCTCCACTCCAGCGGAGTGGGTAGTTGTTCTTCAACAATTTCTTCTAGTACATCCACTGCAAAGCATTCCTCATTGTCCAGCTGAGGGTACTTTGCATTGTTGTACACATTAAGCTCAACTTTCATATGTCCGAAAATGACCTCCATGATCCCAGACCTGCATTGAATGCATGCATTGGCAGTGGCCAAAAATGGTCTGCCCAGAATGACAGGTATTGGGGATGTACTCTTGTTACAACCCATGTCCAAAACAAGGAAGTCTGTAGGGTAGAAGAACTTGTCTACCCCCACTAGGACATCCTCAACCACTCCCATGGGTTTCCTCTCAGACTTATCAGCCATCAATAGAACAATGGGGGTGGGCTTCAGCTCTCCCAATCCTAACTGCTGGTATACACTGTATGGCAGCAGGTTAACACTGGCTCCAAGGTCTAAAAGGGCCCTTCCAATCGTGTGGTCTCCAATAATACAGGGAATAGTGGATATCCTTGGGTCTTGCAACTTCTCAGGTATTGTCATAGTTAATACAGAATTAACTGTATCAGTTGTAAAGACCTTTTTAGACAAATGGCCTCTGGCCTTCCTTTTCTGAGTACAGAGGTCCTTCAGAAACTTTGCATAGGCTGGGACTTGTCGGATTGCATCAAGCAGGGGTAAATTTATTTTGACCTGCTTAAAGGTCTCCATCTTTTCCTTGATCTATGCCTGACCCTTATCAAAAGGGGCAGGGCCACTCAAAGCTTGAGGAAATGGCAGCTAAAACCTTCTGGTTCTCATTTGCAAACCTATCATTTGAACTTTTGTTTTTTTCTTTTATCTATTTTTATCTCCTGTTGAGGCTCAACTACAACCTCTTTATTATTTCTTTGTTGAAGGGTAGCAGGCAGTTCTTGACTCTGTGTTCTAACAAAGTCCTTATCATTTTCACTTAATATTTCCCTAGGATAGACCTCTCCTTGTTCTTTTCCCACCTGGTTGTCTACCAGCTTGCCAGACCTTAAGGCTGTGATGGCATTGGCCCCCTCAAAATTTGAGGAGCCTTCTCCGATGGAATACTAGCCCTTGGGGTTGGCTACTGGTTGGCTTGGCAACCTGCCCTCCTCTCTCTTAGCCAGAGCATTGGCTATTTGGCCAAGCTGCTCTTCTATTTTCTTAATGCTTTGACTGTGAGAAGTCACAGTCTGATTTAAGGGTCTAAGGCTTTGCAATTGGGCCAAAACCTGGTCCTCGAAAGAAGCACTTCGGGGCTGAGGTGGGGGAACTACCAATTGATTTTGTTGCTGGGGCTGCTATTGTTGGAAATTCGACCTTTGGGCATAACCCTGGTTAAACTGCTGCTGTGGCCTTTTAGGTAAGGTCAACATCTGTTGTGGCTGCATATAATTGTCTTACCTCCACCTCAAATTTGGGTGGTCTCTCCATTGGTAACTAGCATTTTGGTGCTGGTATCAATATGGTTGTTTATTGTAGCCACCAAATTGTTGTTGTCCAAAAGATTGGGCAGCAGTTTTCCATTACAAACTCAGTGTATTGCCCTGCAGATGGGCATTCTTCCATTGTATGCTATGGAGATTGGCATATCAGACATGCCTCCATAACTTGTGTAGCCATTCTGGGCTGCTCCACAGTCAAAAGTTTATCAAATCTTTCAGTAAGATTGGTCATCTGCATTCTCAGGTCATCGTTTCCTCTAACTTCATACAACTTTCCTTTATAAGTTTCAGCCACCCCCAGCTTAGGAGAAGGCTCTTGAACAGTTCTAGATGAGGACATCTTCTGAAAAGCATTTTCACTTATGACCTCGAATAAGTCCCATGCCTCATCAGCTATTTTATGCATGTATGTTCCACCATAAGAGGCATCTACCATGTCTCTGCTCTTCTCATCTATCCCATTGTAGAAGCTCTGCACAAGCTGCTAGTCAGGGATCTTGTGGTGGGAACATTGTTTGAGCATCTCCTTAAATCTATTCCAGCATTGGTTAAAATCTTCAGTTGGGGACTGGGGAAAAGAAAGTATGTCCTTCCTCAATTGACTAGTTTTGGTCTCCGGGAAAAATTTAGACAGAAATCTTATTTGGAGGTTTTTCCAGGAAGTGATGCTATTGTTTGGGAGAGTAGATAACCAGGTCATGGCCCTGTCCTTTAAGGAGAAAGGAAAAAGCCTTAACCTAGTGGCTTCTGGTCCCAAACCAGCAATGGAGAATGTCGTACACAGGGCCAAGAACTAGTCAATGTGCTTGTAAGGGTCTTCCTTACTAAGACCATGGAAAGAGGGAAGCATTTGGATGATGGAAGTTTTGATCTCATAATTACCATGAACATCTGGGTATTGAATGCTAAATGGAGAATTGTAATCATCCGGAGCATTCAATTCCTTCAATGTTCTAGGTTGCTCTTCTCAGTCTTCTACCCCTTTCAATCTCAAGGTTAGCAGGTTCTAAAGTAGGACTGAGAGATCTCCTTCCTAACATGCACACACACCAACAACAGGGACAACTATTCGCAAGCACATTGCACTAGAAAAAATTACAACTATCCAAATCAACTGCATATGGAATCTTCAAAGGAGAAATATATTGAGGTTTTGAAGGTTAGAGAACTGCAAACAGAGGTAGCTGTACTCTCAATGCAATTCCAGTCTCCTTCTCTGCTACGGTCTAGATTTGTAAGAAAAATTCCAAATGTATACCAGCAGTATCAATTATTCACAAGTACAGCTACCAAAGAACAAAGAATAAAAAATTGTAGAGTCTACTATTAGATCAAAAGTTCCCCGGCAGCGGCACTAAAAACTTGTTGGGATATTTTTTAATGCTTGCTACTGACTTTATTGGAGGCAGTGATAAGAATGGGGTGAATGAAAATGAATGAAAGGTTGATTGAAAATGACAGAGTAGCAAGCCTCAAATATGCACAGTCCTACAAGATACAGGGCCTGTTGTAGCAAGTTTTGATAAGTAAGAGTTTGTCCACAAGGAAAGTTGATCTAAAGCTCCAAGGGAGCCATTAGTAGTAGGCTCTCTAGATCTAACTACAGATCTGGCAGTCCTATATGGAAGGTGATTTAAGGTCACTTATTTATACATTCTCTAGTAATCTAATGATTTAACTACAGAAAGGGTTGAGAAGGAGGATGGAGTGTGAGAAAATAAATATAAAAGGGTGAGAAGTATGCTATTGGATCTAGATCTGAGGAGTTTTGTAACTCAGATTCAAGTCTGCTGCCATAGAAATCCTGTCCAATGGCTACATTATCACCACTGAGGAGAAAGGATCCAACTCATCTTGGTGCCATGATCCAATCCCTTAAGGCTATAACATGTCCACTTAAATGGTCACATACTATCCCATAGGGGAACCATAATCCATAGATGGGTCAAAACATGTTTAACATTGTAGGCACTATTTCATTCCTGGCTAATGCAAGCTCAGGAATCCATAGGGACCCTCATCCTCTAAAGCTCAACGTGCGGGGCTAGGCCTGTATGGGAGCATGTTAGCCCAGACACATAGAACCAGCAAGAGTTTGAGTACAAGCATTTGAATTAGCTGTCCACTACTTTAGAGAGACTGTAGTGATCCAGTCGCAAGCCTACAATCTCTATAGTCAGATCAGATCTACCATCTGATGGCGGGTCTATACAGATACAGGGGAGCCTGTCTCTGCACAATCTCTCACAGGGCTACAAGCACGAGTGTAGAGAAGAATAATCCATCTTGAGTCTGTGGATTGGCTTCACCCTAAGGTTATAACCTATCCACTTGAATGGTCACAAACTATCCCAGAGGCTATCCTCCTCACGAAGCTCAAGATAGAACCAGAAACATTGCTGCCACCACGATGTTCATAAGGCTCTAAAAGCTCATTGCTCCCAAGGGGATTTCAGATCTAGTGGGTCTTGTGGTGGGGCTAGGCCTATATGGGAGCATGTTAGCCCAGACACACAGGTCACTTAGATCTGAGTAAACCATAAAATCAGTCCCCCATTGCTTGCAATACATCCTAGCAATGGAGGATCTCAAGGTAGCAGCCTTGTACAGAACAACTCACAAACAAAAATCCCATAAATGTAAAACACCCTATTATAAAACTCCATTAATCTATTCCAAATAATCATACAAAAGAATAGCCAGCAAATGCTGGACTATGGAGAGAAGAGAAAGATAAAAAGAAACTACCTAAACCTAACCTAAACTTACTGGAGATCTACAGCCGATTCCCAAAGAAGAAAAAATTAAGTTTTATTCTAAGAAGAATTAAAAAGCCTCCTAAGCCTAAACCAGGCTTAGGTTTATATAGCAGTCAGCTTGGCGGCACATTAGGGTTAGGAAACCCTAATTTTAACAATAACACGTGGCCTGATACTGTTTCTTGGATGCCTCAGGGTGCATGCATAGAAATTAGAGCATTAGAGTGCGTGCCCTACTTGCTGGAAGTTCCCAAAATGTCCTCTGCAGAAGTGAGGGAGAGTTAAAGTCCAGAGCCTCGCTAGGTAGCACTAGTTTCTAAGACTGTCACGTGGTAGCACGATCTTTGCGAGATTAGATTAACTTGAAACTCTAGCCGTCGCGGGGTTATCTTAGTTTGCAGCTTAAGCAGTCGCGCGATAAAGCATTGAATCCTTGCTGGATTGCTCTGGTCTTCGCGAGATTACACTTTCCTTCTGAATGGCGCGAGAATTCCGCGAGTAGCTTGTTCCTCAATGGAGCTTCATGAGGATCCTCGGGAGGACGTGATGCGCATTGGTCTCTGAATTGTGCGAGAAGTTTTTCTGCAGCTTTGCATCCCGCGGCCACTGCGCAATAGCTGTGCACATAAATACCTGGAGCTCTCTCTCCTTAGCTGATTTGAGTGAACTGCGTGAGATTTTGAGTGCTACTTTCTTGAGCTGTGCGAGTCATGATTCTGAAGCCCTTCTGTCACTAAACTGCACGAGAACAGTGCGGGCACTTGGTATGAAGTCTTGGGAAACTCGCGAGGACTGTGCGAGGCTTACTTTCTGAATCCTTTGAGCCTTGCAGCAACTGTGCGAGGCTCATTTCTTACTCTGTTGCTGCTGTGCTTTGCCTTCATGCAGTCAAGTTCTAGTCTGGATCCAGCTTCCATTCTTCTGAGAGGCTTCTAGGGCAAAAGTGGGCTCCTTAGCAGGATTAAGGCCTTATTGCTGCTACTGTTCATTACCTACAAAATAGGCTTAAAACACTTTTATTAAATGATTAAGGGTCCAACAGAGATTAAGTTAAGGGGTGAAAAGTGGTACTTTTCTGGTTTTAGAGTTGAGCTTCTGATAATCTATGCAAACCCTCCAGCCAGTGGTCTCCCTGGCTGGTCTCAGCTCTCCAGACTCTATTGTAATAACTGTTATGCCAGATTTCTTGGGCACCACTTGGATAGGTGCCACCCATTAAGAATCAAAAATGGGGTAAATTACCCCAACATCTAGCAATTTAATAATCTCTTTGAGGACCACTTCCTGCATGTGAGGATTCAATTTTCTCTGCATTTCCCTGGAGGGTACTGAGCCCTCCTCTAAATGGATCCTGTGCATACATATTGATGCATCTATCCCTCCAAGATCCGTAATGGTCCAACCAATTGCCTTTTTGTGCTTCCTCAAGACTGTTAGTAATTCTTCCTCTTGCTCATTGGTAAGAGAGGAGGAGATAATTACAGGAAGTTTTTCACCTTTCTCAAGGAAGGAATATTTTAATGTTTCTGAAAGCTTCTTAAGACCCAGATCAGGGGCTTCTTGGGTGGATGGCAAGATTGGTGCTTTGTTGGTTTGAAGAAGAGGCAGCAATGTTGGTTTCCAAATGGAATGCTGCACTAAGCCCACAGAAGACTTTAATGTGGTCATGTCTTCTGTCATAACAGCTGGGCTTTCTTCCTTTACCATGTCCCCAACTTCAACTAAACTTTTGACAATGTTGCCCCAATCCAGCAGAGTGGGTAATTCTTCTTCAACAATTTCCTCTAGTACATCCACTGTAAAGCTTTTCTCATTGTCCAGCTGAGGGTACTTTGCACTGTTGTACACCTTCAGTTCAACCTTCATGTGTCCGAAAGTTACCTCCATAATCCTTGACCTGCATTGAATGCATGTATTGGCAGTGGCAAAGAATGACCTGCCCAAAATAACAGGCATAGGGGTTGTACTCTTGTTACAGCCCATGTCCAAAACCAGGAAGTCTGCAGGGGAAAAGAACTTGTCAACCCCTGCTAAAACATCTTCAACCACTCCCATTGGTCTCCTTTTAGACCTATCAACCATTAACAGCACAATGAGGGTGGGTTTTAGCTCCCCCAAACCTAGCTGCTAATACACACTGTATGGCAGCAGAATTACGCTGGCTCCAAGGTCTAGAAGAGCCCTTCCAATTGTGTGGTCTCCAATTATGTAGGGGATAGTGGGAATCCCTGGGTCTTACAACTTCTCTGGTATTGTTATGTTTAATACATAATTAACTGTATCAGTTGCAAAGACCTTTATGGACAGATGGCCTCTAGCTTTCCTTTTCTGGGTACAAAAGTCTTTCAGAAATTTGGCATAGGCTGGGACCTATCTAATTGCATCAAGTAGGGGCAAATTAATTTTTACCTCCTTAAAGGTCTCCATCATTTCTTCTATCTGTGCATTCCCCTTATCAAAAGGGGTAGGACCACTCAAAGCTTGAGGAAATGGCAACTGAGGTACTGTTGGTTCCTCATTAACAAGCCTATGATTAAACTTTTGTTCTTTTCTTTCTTCATCTTTTATTTCCTGCTGAGGCTCAACTACAACCTCATTATTTTTGTCTTGTTGCAGGGTAACAGACAACTCATGGCTCTTTGCTCTAACATATTCTTTTTCACTTTCATTTGAAAATTCTTTGGAAATGACCTCTCCTTGTTCCTTTCCAACCTGGTTGTCCACCAACCTACCAGACCTTAGGGTTGTGATGGCATTAGTTCCCTCAAAACTTGAGGAACCTTCTCCAATCAAATATTGGCCCTTAGGGTTGGCCACTGGTTGGCTTGGCAACCTGCCCTCCTCTCTTTTAGCCAAAGCATTGGATATTTGGCCTAGCTACTCTTCCATTTTCTTGATATTTTGACTGTGAGAGTTCATAGTCTGAGTCAAGGTTTTAAGGTTTTGCAATGAGGTCAAAACCTGAACCTCAAAAGAAGCATTTCGAGGCTGAGGTGGGGGAACTACCAACTGATTTTGCTGTTGGAGCAGCTGTTGATGCTAGAAATTTGACCTTGGGGCATATCCCTGGTTAAATTGTTGTTGTGGCCTTTGAGGTAAGGCCAACACCTGTTGTGGCTGCATGTAATTATCTTGTCTCCACCTCAAATTTGGGTGATCCCTCCACTGGTAACCAGCATTTTGGTGCTGGTATCCAAATGGCTGCTTGTTGTAGCCAACAGATTGTTGCTGGCCATACTCAGGATATTGCCCTGTAGATGGGCACTCTTCCACTGTGTTGTGGAGATTGACATATTAGACATGCCTCCATCACCTATGCAGCCCTTCTAGGTTGCACCACAGTTGATAGTTTATCAATCTTATTAGTAAGATTGGCCATCTGCATTTTCAAGTCATTATTCCCAGTTACTTCATACATCTTTCCTTTGGAAATTTCAGCTAGTCCCATTTTAGAAGAAGGCTTATGAACAGTTCTTGACAAGGACATATTTTGGAAGGCATTTTCACTAATGACCTCGAACAACTCCCATGCCTCATCAACTATTTTATGCATGTAAGTTCCACCACAAGAGGCATCTACCATGTCTCTACTTTTCTCATCAATCCCACTATAAAAGCTCTGGACAAGCTGCCAATCAGGGATATTGTAGTGGGGACATTGTTTGAGCATCTCCTTGAATCTGTCCCATGCTTGATTAAAATCTTCAGTTGGGGATTGGGCAAAAGCAAGTATTACTTTCCTCAACTGGCTAGTTTTTATCTCTGGGAAGAATTTTGTCAAAAATTTGGTCTGGAGGTATTTCCAAGAACTAATGCTGTTCTTTGGGAGAGTAGCTAACCAAGTGTTGGCCCTATCCTTTAGGGAGAAAGGAAAGAGCCTTAATCTAGTGGCTTCTGGTTCCAAATCAGTAATGGAAAATGTTGTGCACAGGGCCAAGAATTGGTCAATGTGCTTGTAGGGGTCTTCCTTGCTGAGCCCATGGAAAGACGGAAGCATTTGGATGATTGAGGTTTTAATCTCATAGTTTCCCTAAACATCTGGGAATTGAATGCTGAATGGGAAATTATAATCATCAGGAGCATTCAACTCCTTCAATGTTCTGGGTTGCTCTTCACCCATGACTGTTGTCTCCGTTTCAGTAAGGGGCTCAATTGTGGTGTGTCTGGGCCTTCTTGGTCTTCTAGCCTTTTCTATCTCAGGGTTAGGAGGCTCTAATGTGGGACTGAGGGATCTCCTTCCTGACATGCACACACACCAACAGCAGGAAAGACTACTTGCAGACACATTGTAATTAACTCAAAGAATTATCTAAACAAAATTAGAACTATCCTGATCAACTGCTATAGAATTTGCAAAGGAAAAATAGACTGAGTTTTGAGGGTTAGAGAAATGCAAACAGAGGTAGCTAGACTCCTAGTGCAGTTCAACTTTCCTTCTCTACTACTGTCCAGATCTGCAAAGAAAAATTCTAAATGTAAATCAACAGTATCAGTTATTCACAAGCACAGCTACCAAAGAATACAAAAATCTAGGGTCTACAAATAGATCAAAATTCCCCGGCAGCGATGCCAAAAACATGTTGCGATATTTTAAGATGCTTGCTGCTAACTTTATTGAAAACAGTGATAAGAATGTGTTAGTGAAAATAAATCAAAGGTGGATTGAAAAATACAAAGCAGCAAGTCTAAAATACACAGACCTACAAGATACATGGCTTGTTATAATAAGTTTTAATAAGTAAGAGTTTGTCCCACAAGGAAAATGGTCTAAAGCTCCAAGGGAGCCATCTTTAGTAGGCCCTCCAGATCTGACTACAGATTTTGCAATCATAAATGGAAGGGGATTTAAGGTCACTATTGTTTAAATCCTATGGTAACCTAATGCTTAAACTATAAAAATGGTTGAGAAGAATGATGGAGTGTGAGAAAATAAATATAAAAAGGGTGAGAAGTAAGCTATTAGGTACAGATCTGATGAGTTTTATAACTCAGACTCATATCTGCTGCTATAGAAGTCCTATCTAATGGCTACATTATCACCAAAGAGGAGAAAGGATTCAACTCACCCATGTGCCATGATCCAATCCCTTATGGCTTAAACCAGTCCACTCAAATGGTCACAGACTATCCAATAGGGGAACCACAGTCCATGGATGGGTCAGAACATTGTAGGCACTACTTCATCAAGGCTACCAGCTCAGGCTCCCATGGGGATTCAGATTTAGTGGATCCTGTGGTGGGGCATAGGCCTGTATATGTGCACTAGCCTGGACACACAGGTCACTTGCATCTGAGTACATCCTTAAAAACAACCCTCCATTGCTTACAATACAACTTAGTAATAGAGGATCTCAAGGCAGCAGCCTTATACAAAGCATCCCTCAAACATCAGTCTCATACATATATAACATCCTATTATAAAACACCATTAAAACTACTCCAAATAAACATACAAAGGCATAGTCAGCAAGTGCTAGGCTATGGAGAGAAGAAAAAGGAAAAAGAGTCTGCCTAAATCCTAACCTTAGCCTAACGGAACTCTACAGCTGATTCAAGAAGATAGCCCCCCTTCAGTCCTCACCTCCCTCTTGCATATATGGCAGTCAGCTGTGGGAGCATTAGGGTTAGGAAAATCCTAATTTTAACGATGCAAACGTGGCCCATTACTATTCCTTGGATGCCTTAGGGCGTGCGCACAGATATTGGAGCATTGGAGTGCATGCCCTAGTTGCTGGATGTTCCCAGACTGCCCCTGTAGAAGTGGGGGGAGGGGAAGTTAAGATCTCGAGCCTTGATAGGTAGCAAGGGTTTCCAGGTCTTATCGCGTGATAGAGTTGTCATCACGAGATTGAATTGGCTTGAAGCTCTTCCAGTCGTGGGATAGATAATTTGGTCATCACGAGAATGCTCTGGTCGTCGCGGGATTGAGCTTTCCATTTGAGTGGCATGGGAATCATGCGCGCAGTTCATTCCTTGGTGAATCTTGCGGGGATCCTCGCGAAGAAGCAATTGCATCATCCTCTGGATTATGCGAACAGTCCCCTGAAGATCTGCATCCTGCGGCCACTGTGCGCTAGCTACATGCAAGAATGCCTGAAGCTCTCTCTCCTCAGTGAATCGTGCAAAGATTAAATGCTCCTCTCTTGAGCTGCGTGAGACTGTACGAGACTACGCGAGCGCTTACAACTGAGCCTCACGAGAACTGTGCGAAGTCTAATTTTTGAGCCCTTTTGTCATTAATCTATGCGAGAACAGCGCGAGCAGTTGGTGTGTTGCCTTCAGAAACCCGTGACAACTGCGCGAAGCATTTTTCTCTGAATCAATTAAACCTTGCGACATCTATGCGAGGCTCATTTCTTAACTTGTTGCTGCTGTGCTTTGCCTATGTTGCAGCCAAGTTCTATTTGGATTCAACTTCCTTTCTTCAGAGGAACTTTTGGGGCAAAAGTTGGCTTCTTAGCAGGGTTAGGGCCTTATCTGTAGCTGCTGCTTATTGCCTACAAAATGGTCTTAACACAAATTTATTAAATGACTAAGGGTCTAACAGAGGTTAAGTTAAGGGGTGAAAAGTGGTACTTTTCAAGTCTTAACATACATGAACTACATCGTCTGGTAGAGCAACGCCTCGTGAAAATCGAGCTTGTGGTTCATGCGAGTTTTGGTCGCCTCCATACATTGTTAGTGCTGCAGCCTCTGATGATTGTTCTCCGCCATGAGGGCGAGAACATCATCGATGGTACTCATCACAGGGGCCTGAGATGCTTGCCTCTGGCGTACTCGGGGATAGGAAGTAGGATTGGACTATACAATACCAGGAGGGGACACTGAAGGATGCCCCTCAGGTGGTACTGGGTCATGAGGCTGCTCTCCCTCAGCTTGGGCATGTGGCGGTATCATGGATTGCTCCCCCCGCTAATGGGTCCTGCTGTGGGGGTGATACATCTCCAGCCTGGGCAGGTGCTGACTCCTCAACTGGTAGAGCTCTGGTTAATATCCAATAACTACGACCCCACGAAGCGATAGAGTAATGCTTCATGTGGTCGGTGGCATTCTGCTCAGCAGGTGAAATGGCATACTTTGGGGCGGCAGAGTAGCATTCTAACATGCTTTAGATAAGTCGAGCGTAAGGCATATGTTCCTTGGGACTCAAAGGCCCTTTCATCATTTTCCCCTTTATATAAATCATCCCCTCAATGACTAATTTTGTAGCTTTGAACCAATGGCCATGGTATGCCACGTATAAAGCCTGTTGGACCAACTCTACACGCTCGGTACCATGGTGCATAGGGTAAAGATTGCACTTGATTATTGAATTAAGCATCCACATGTAAGGAGGTAAGTCTACCCTCTGTATAGACTGGCTAGATCCTTTGCTTCCACCGGCCAATTTAGTCATAATTTCTTCAAAAGCAACTTCCTCGTTGAAGGGTGGGAAAAGGGTGGTCTCGGGAACGTGGTTGAGGTAACATTCTAGAGACTCGTGGATGTGGCGTTGGGTAAAAAGGTAATGCCGACCATCAATCTCAGTGGTGATGGTGTCGTCCACTCGACCTGCCTTAAGGTTCTGGTAAAATAATCTCACGAGTCAAGGATAAAAATACTCGTGCAAAGGTTATAAAAGGTTACCAAGACCCGCTTTGAGAAGTATTATCGGGCTCATTGGGTTTCACCCTTGACATCGGTATCGGTAAACAATGCTGGGTCGATAATATACTCATTTTCAAATTCTTTTGCTGCCCACCATTCATTTGGTTGGAGCAAATTTTCGGGTGGTGGGGGTGGTGGTGACGATTTGCGTGATGACGCGTCCGTCGAGTAAGAAGCATCTGCCGATGATGATGGTGAAGGTGGTGCTGAAGGTGAAGGTAGTGGTGGTGCGGCATTTTTACGCTGTACCGGTAGTTTGGAGGTAGCTTTCTTAGAAGCTAACCTAGTTTTGGGTGGCATTATGGGCTTAACTAAGAAACTCCAAAAATTTAGGGCTGTGATAATTCAAATTGAAAGGAAAAATGAAGAACTAGGGTTTACCGTGCGCGTTCGACCCGAATAGCTAGGGATTTGATCTGAAATCAAGCCGCAAAAGCTTCAAATCATAGCTATTATGGGAGCAAAAAGAGGGAAAAGAAATGGCACCCCAAAGAAAATAGAAACTGAATTCAAATGGGAAGAAAAAATCCCAATTTTGGCCTATATAGGTAAAAATTGATTGATTGATTTTAAAAATTGATTGATCGATTTTTGTAACTTAACATCAGTCTCGTGAAATCGATTGATCGATTTCAAAAATCGATTAATCAATTTTCAAAATCAATTAATCAAATTGAACTCGATTAATCAAAATTTAAGGCTTTTAAATTTCCAAGTTTTGCATCTCACTGGTGTGTGTCAGTCGTTCAATCGAACGAAATCGATTAATCGGTTTTGACAGATAGTTCAAAAAGTTTTCTGCTTTTTATTTCCCTTGACTTCCTTCTATTTCCTTGCCAGTGTTCTTTTGGCCTTGTGGGGCACACATTTCTCATTGTTTCCATGATGCGATCATCATTATGTTGTACATTTGGATTGCACTACAGTGCATTTTGAACTCACATTCGTTCCTTTCATTCGTGAAATAAGTTGACAAATACATGCAACTCTTGATTACATTAACGGTTCAAATTCAAAGGCATACATGCAAAGTTACAATTTGGCTCTCAATTTTCAGTAAGAAAATCCGAGTATTGCTCTATCACGTTCGCCTCTCGTTTCCATGTAGCCTCTTCGGCCGGATGATTCTTTCGTCGAACAAGCGCAAGTGGAATCACTTTGGTGCGTAACACTTACTCTTTCCTATCCAATATCTCCGCCGGTTCCTCTATCATGCTCATATCTTCATGCATTTCCAAAGGTTGACCTCCCAAGATATGGGAAGTGTCATTCACATATTTCCTGAGCATAGATACGTGGAAAATGTTATGTACCCGATCGAATCGTGGTGGTAATCCAACGCGATATGCCACCTCGCCTATACAACCCAAAACCTGAAAGGGTCCAAGGTAATGGGGACTCAACTTTCCTCTCTTTCAAAATCTCATTACGCCTTTCATAGGAGAAACTTTCACAAACACATGCCCGCCAACGGTGTAGTCTACACTCGTTCTCTTGATATCGGCATAGCTTTTTTGCCTGCTCTGGGCCGACTTAAGTCTTTCTCTGATCATACGGACGGCGATCGTGTTATCTTCAAGCAACTCCGGTCTTAAAACAAACTTTTCACTGGTTTCTTCCCAATTGATAGGCGATCTACATCGCCTTCCATAAAGAGCTTCGTACGGTGCCATCCCAATGCCTGTTGGGAAGCTATTATTGTATGCAAATTTGATCAATGGTAGGTATTGATCCCATGATCCCTATAGTTCAAGCATACACGCTCTGAGCATGTCTTCTATCACTTGGTTTACCCATTCCATTTGCCCATTGATCTGCGAATAAAAAGTCGAACTGAAATCCAATCGCGTACCCATGCCTTCTTGAAATTTCTTCCAAAACTTTGAAGTGTATAACAGGTCACGATTAGAGACAATGCTACTAGGACTCCCATCCAAATGTACGATCTCCTTCACATACAACTCTGCGAGTCTTCCTACTGTGTAAATCGTGTTATAAGGCAAGAAATGTGTTGACTTGGTTAGTTTGTCTACGACTACCCAAATGGCGTTGTATCTCTTTGTTGTACACGGTAGTCCAACAATGAAGTCCATGGAGATTGACTCTCATTTCCACTCTGGTATGGGTAGAGGTTGTAATAACCCAGTAGGATATCGATGATCGATCTTCACCTGCTGACACGTAAAACACCGTGACACGTACGTGGCCACGTCTTGCTTCAAACCTCTCCAACGGTAATTCTTCCTCAAGTCTTGATACATTTTAGTGCTACCGGGGTAGATAGCATACTTCAACTTGTGTGCTTCATCAAGGATAGTTTGCCACAGATCGGCATCATCCAAAATACAAAGACGTCCCTTAAATAATAAGGAATCATCCTCTTTCACTAAAAATTCTAGTTTGATGCCTTCAACCAGATCATGGTGAATGTTGGTTAACTTCAGGTCTCTCATCTGTAGCTCGTGGATATGCTCAAAGATCATCGGTCTCACTGATATGTTAGCCAAAAAAGCTCCTGTAGCTTGTACCTCAATATTTGCCTCATATAATGATAGATCTTTAAACAATTTCCATTTGTGCATCCCCATTATTAGATTAGCCAACTGAGATGAATCCTTCTGACTCAAGGCATCAGCTACTACATTAGCCTTGCCTGGATGGTATTGTATGGAACAGTCATAGTCCTTAAGGAACTCCATCCATCTGCATTGCCTCATATTCAACTCTTTCTGTGTAAACAGGTACCTGAGGCTCTTATGGTCAGTGAAAATTTCAAAGGTCTCACCATACAGATAGTGTCTCCATATCTTCAATGCAAATATGACCGCTGCTACTTCCAGGTCATGTGTTGGATGGTTCTTCTCATACTCTTTCAACTGTCTCGACCCGTAAGCTATCACCTTCTTGTGTTTGTTGAGCACGCAACCCAAACCATTATACGAAGCATCATTGTATACCGCGAACCCTCCACTACCTGAAGGATTTCTAACACTAGACCTGAAGTGAGTCTCGTCTTAAGTTCTTGAAAACTCTTTTCACATGCTTCGCTCTACTCAAATCTCACATCCTTTCTTGTAAGTCTCGTAAGAGGTCTCGATATTTTAGGGAATCCCTCTATAAAATGTTGATAGTAGCCAGCTAGACTAAAGAAACTACGGACGTCGGTCACCGTCTTTGGCTGTTCCCAATTTACCACTGCTTCAATCTTTGTCGGATCTACTGTGACACCTTCCTTTGAGATATCATGTCCCAAAAAGCTAACTTCTTCCAACCAAAACTCACACTAGCTGAGTTTGGCATATAGTTAGTATTCACATAAAGTTTGTAGAGCAACTCTCAAGAGTTCTTCATGCTCCTTCTTCGATTTGGAATATATCAGGATGTCGTCAACAAATACTACGATGCAAGAGTCCAGGTGTGGTTTAAACACCTGATTCATCAAATCCATGAACAACGTTGGTGCATTTTTCAAACCAAACGGTATCACTAAAAACTCAGTGTCCGTACAGTGTCCTGAATGTTGTCTTCTGGATGTCCTCTGCCTTGACTCTCAGCTTATGGTATCCGGATCTTAGATCGATCTTGGAAAAATACCTTGATCCTTATAGCTAATCGAATAAGTCATCAATTCTAGGTAATAAATATTTATTCTTGATGGTTAGTTTATTTAACTGGCGATAGTCAATGCACAGTCACATTGACCCATCCTTCTTCTTTACAAACATGATCGGTGCTTCCCATGGAGACACGCTTGGTCTCACAAACCCCTTATCCATCAGTTCTTATAACTGCACCTTCAATTCCTTCAACTCAATAGGAGATATCCTATATGGTGCTTTAGAAACAGGCTCCATTCCAGGTGCCAAGTTCCACTTCTCGATCTGGAGGTAATCCTGGCAATTCCTCTGAAAATACATCTTCAAATTCTCGTACAACTGCTATCTCTGAGGTGATGTTCTTCCCTTCCTTATCTTTCTTTAAAAATGCTAAGTAACCACTGCACCCCTTTCTGATTAAACACTCTGCCCTAACTGCAGAGATAAGTGAGACTTTCCACACTCGGCATAAGTCTCCCCTATAGTCGACGCTGCTCCAGTGGTGGTAGCAGGGCTCTCATGTCTTATTGGCCTCCCCGACATAAGCACTGGTAATCTCTGATAGTCCGTCTGCTGTGCCGGTCTCACATACCCTGTTCGGAACGGCTGCCTTTGAATAGGCGCTACGAATCTCAGCTTTTTGGTCACCGGCTCTTAGTTCCTAACTTTATTCTGATATGTTCTTCCCCTTCCTGACTGATCCCTTCTCTGATATCTATCTTCATTATCCTCCTCAATAACTAAGTCTTTGCTCATGACCTCCCCATAGGTCTTTAGCTTAAAAGCCGCTACACGTCCCCTAATGTCCGGCCTAAAGCCGCGTTGTAGTCATTTTGCTTTCATCAAGTCCGTGACTATAAAATCAGGAGCGAACCGAGCAAGCTGCATAAACTCAACTCTGTACTCTCTAACAGACATTCTCCCTTATTCAAGCTTCAAAAATTTACTTTCATCTGATTTCGCACAACTTCAGGGAAGTAGTGTTTATTGAACTCTTCCACAAATTCTTCCCACGTCCAGGGCAATCCTGAGGTCTCCTGAGCCCTAGTCCTAGAAACGAACTTCCACCAGCCCAGCCTACCCATCAAGCATATAAGCTGCCCATCTTATGCTCTCATCCTCCGTGAGTGTAAGAACGCTAAACACCTTCTCCATTTCACTCAACCAAATCTCTGCAGCTATTGGCTCACCTTACCCTAAAAAGTTAGGAGGACGCATCCTCCTAAACTCTGTAAATGCAGAGGGAACTGGCAGTGTCAGACCTACTGGAGGTGTAGGTGGTTGTTGTTGATCACTGACATTGTTAGCCACCATAGACACTACTTGCTGAGCCATGGTTGTCGCCATGGTTTCCATTGTGTGCATCATCCTCTGACACTCCTCTCTCTCTTCATTCCTTTCTCTTATTCTCTCATGTTCCCTCTGATCTCTTTCCTAACGATCTCTTTCTCAGTTCTCTTCATGATCTTGGCCCTCTTGGCCACTACTTCCTAAAGACCCTTTGCTTCCCATTGGCACTCTATTCGTAGCTGAGATGAAATCATCTCTACTACATAAGTTTCTATCATGACCGCCCTTGGGTCGGCCTCTTCCCCTAGAAGACATAACGGTCTGTAAGTGAAACCAATGTCTTATTAGCAAAAGTTTCTATGCTCTAACAAAATATGAATTGTTAGAATTTCTAAAAGAAAATAGCTTTGATACCAACTGTGATAGCCTAAATTTTGGCACCCCGAAACCTATGCCATCAGCACGACCCTCAAGGTCGTGCCCCATAATCCTACACAGAACATTAGTATAACCAAGTAACAACAAAGCAAAATAAAGCATGAGAACCGAATCGAACTAAATCTCCATGCATTAATGATATATTATAGTAAAATCTCAAAGGACAGTTCTAATCCCATATCACTGCATGTGCAGAAGAACCGGCCCAAACCATCGGTGATAAAATGAGGTCACCCCAGATGGTTCGGCAAAAGAATATTTATCATATCTTAATTATATTTTCCTCAAAAGGGTTTGACATACCAAGCCCTACAATCACGCTCTAAAAAAGAATCAAAGTACGTAGGGGTCTCTAGAAGTCCTCAGGAGGGGGCTCCAAATCCCCACCGGGTATGTAGTCCGACTCCTCCAGATCTACAACTCCAGAAGCTGTTGCAGTCGCAAGCACGGGACCTGTGACGTATAGTCTAAAGGGTGAGCTACTTCCTAGCTCAATAGGGAAACAACCGAATGAACATATAAGTTAATCTCTCACATATATTTCATGATATTTAACGGCATGATGTATCAATGAATTTACTAGAAAAATAGTTTAAATGACTGAAAAGAAGCATTATAGGTTACTATTACTTTACATGTTTCATTTATTCTCATTCTGCTCATATAAGACAATGATTCGGCTTAAATACTTAAATCATCACTTAAATATTCCCCAACTTACTATAGAGTAGGGTGCCCGATGGAATACCCTCCATCGTTGTCTAATCAGACCATTTTCATATCCTTTTTCATTCATTTAATACTACCCAGGTCCCTTTCTCATAGGTGACGGGGTCTATTCTCGACATAACTACATCCCTGGGATGTCCAACTAGTGTACGGATTGGCCACTGTACCGATCACGGATATCCTGCCGAGTCAGTTGTGGGTATCCCACCACGTCGGTGGGGTATTCTCCAAACCTTAAATATCATAGTGCACTATATATAGTTATTTACCGTGTGATTGTGCTAATTATAATAGATCAGGCTTCATCAATCTCATTCACTTTGCTTTATATTTTCACATACATCCCTGAGATGTTCAACTCAATGCATCACACAAATGCCTTTATCACATTCACATCCCTTGGGGACGTCACATGCTCATTTTACTTTACCTTGACTTCACACACACACACACTTAGTATTCATATTTTAGATGCAAATTTACTCATTTCTATATCACTACATATATGCACTTGGTATTGAAATACATGTTCAAGGCGTTCCCTACCTCACGTGTCTAAATTTTCAAGCATCAAGGTCCTACATAGTTCTCCATGCTTGCGTTCACTCGTACCACCTATGGTACACTATAGCACAAGCAAAGCATCAAGAAAGATGCATAAAAGAAGGTACAAGACCCTCCCTACACCTCAAAGTCTAAAATAAAAGCCAACAGAAACTGTCCAAATAGATTAATCGATCTCCAAAATTGATCAATCGATTAATCGATCCCAAATCGATTAATCAAAATTCCAAAATCGATTGATCGGTTTCTCAAATCGATCAATTGGTTTCCTCAAGCTCAGTTTTTTCCAGTCACTGGGAGTGCTCAAACGATTAATCAATTTAAAATTGATTAATCAAAATTCTAAAATTGATTAATTGATTTTAAATTGATCAATCGGTTTAGGGCATTTTTGCTCGGCTAACTTCCAGGTCGAAATCGATTGATCGATTTTCCAAATCAATCATTTGATTTCGTCATAAATGCAGCCCTTTGATTGATTCTATGGCTTGGTTCTAATCTAGGGCTCCTAGCTCTGACTCCAATGAACTTCGATGCGTCGAATCCGGAGTAATTGCTCAACCCTTCTTCAATTCACAATCCACACAACTCCTTTTTCATGTACTCCACCTCTTACTCTCTCTCTCTCTCTTCTTAACTCTACCAACCAAACTAAAAGAGAAAGGAATTCTCTTAGTTGTTTAAACCCTTTTAACTCATCTTTAGCTTTAGTGTAAAGCGCCTATACCAATAATAGGTATATTTGACCCTCAAAGATGAAATACAAGCTCACTCTCACTAGTACATTCATATCTGACTTAATTTAATCTAAGTTGTTAAGTTGACTTCTACTTGGTCAAGCCTACGACCAGTCGAGCACACATCCCAAGGTCATTATTCAAAGTCAAATTTTTCTGGGATGTTACAATATGTGTGCAATCCAATTTAGCATTGATTTAGAAGCGTTTAATCAAGGAAACTTAGGGGACAAGGACTGTGAGGCTAGGTCAGGCGTAGACCAATTGGGCGCTAGTGGTGGAGTGCTTAATCCGATCATACGTCTGATTTCAGGCAATTGATCGAGTCTCGAGATGGTCTGGGAATGGAAGTTTGGTCTGAAAGGGGGACTGATTGCGCGCTTGTGGTCTAACATGCAATCAAATTACGCGTGAGGTTTTAGGTGCTTAATTCGGGATTGTCCGAGTCTGGTCTCTAGTCTGAAATGCAAGACTGTTGTTTCAGTCTGCATTCTGACTATATACGATTATTTTAGTATATAGTCTCCCTACGTCGGGATCTGAGCCATAGAGCTATTGTTTCAGCCTGTGTTCAGCCATATACTATTGTTTCAGTGCATGGTTCCCATATCAGGGTTAAAAGGTCAATGGTTAACCGAATAAAATTGTATATCCTGAGAGGGAAAAATGGGGGTGTCTACACAAATATCCATAAAAATTCTAGAATTCTAAATCATCTTAGAAATCCAATCCTTCTTCAAAAACCCTTGAGTTTAGGAGAACACTACCCCCTAGCCTTCTTCCACTACCCCTTAGCTACCAAGCTTTAGAGCTAGAACCCTTCATTCAACCATGCAAGCCATCAGAAGCTCACTAAAGCGCCCTCATGTGAAGGACCACAGTGGTGTTACAAGGGCTCAAGAGCTCTGACTCTACCCTCTACTCCTCTACCATCTTGGCTTTTGATCTATCCTTGAATTTGTGTCGTTATGCCGTCGAAATTTCAATAGTAGCGGAGCGGCACAAATAGGATCATAGTGCCTTCGGGCAAGAGGAAGTGCTCTTTTTATTTTCATTTTTCTTTTATCTTTAGCCATAAGTAGAGACCGCTTTAGAGCGGGTTGATCAAGTGCCTAACACCTTCCCGATCGATAACCGAAACCCCTACCCAAGAGCCTTTGGCGTAGACGGGTGAATCAGAGTCACATTTTTGGTGCTTCGGTGCTTATAAAATTGATTTAGGTTTCTCAGGACACCGACAGCTCTGGGTGGCGACTCTTTATTTTTCATATGAGCACATCATCGCAACGAATTATAAGAAATCCACGGTTGCACACTAACTGTGTAATTGTTTCTAACTTTTCTTTCAATTTTTGTTATTGATACTCCGAGAATAAGCCAAGGATATTTTCTCTCAAGTTTAGGGGAGGGTATATATCTGGGGACAAATTTTTTTCGGTCTACACTCAATATTATAAATAATTTTTAGGTAAATTAATTTTAAGTGTGTAACGATTTCCAGAATTGTACACTACAACAATAAGCGTCCGTTCAGGTCAAATATGTTGTTTGATGGAAATAAATCCCTATAAATATATGTCTATATCTATATACACTGATCGACACTAAGCTAGGTATAGCCACAGTAACATGATAGTCCCTGTTTGTGGTTTACTGGTAAAGACACTTGAACACGGGGGGGTACATTGGAACCTAATGAATAAGGCTCTGATCATAAATAAAGATGCCTCAAGTAGGATATATTATTCCAGAAACTTGGTGTAGTATAATAGCTTGGCACAATAATGAAGTCCTGTTTTGATTTATACACAAGTACAAAGAAAAGTGGTTTAGTATAATAGCTTTACACACTACTAAATCCCTGTTTTAACTTATATACAAGTACAAACACTAAAACCCTGTTTTTGTTTATATACAAGAAGACTCCGGTTCTTATTATTTTGGTTTTTTTTTGCAATACACTACATAGGTAGTGTTGCATTACATGGGATTTTAACTCGAAGTAGCTTATAAGCTACTTGCATGGAAGATTAATTACACGACTCAAATGACTCATCTTGCAGATCCATGCACACAAAGTGCAGCGACCTCTATAAAATCCGATAACACATCCTCCATCTTCCTCGTTTGATTTTTTGTTTGAACTTCTTAAAAGCCAACCTTGTACTAATGCCATAGCCACCTACAACAATCTTAGCCAGCCCTTAAAACCTCTGTTAAGTATTAAAACCTAGAGCTTCTTAAAAAATCATACCGTTCGTAGTTCGCTAGCTCGGCAAGCGCAGCGTCAATATATGATCGGCACTGCACCATTGAGGCTACAATAACACCAAAAGGTACATATACTCCCACATTTTTATATGAAAAATTGGTGGAACCTAAACTGCTGATCGATGGTGTTGATTTTATCAGCAGCACAGACAATGAGCAGTGTTGATTCTTTTAGCTCTTCTCTGATGACTGATAAACTAATAAATATATATATATATATATATAAATCTATATTTATGCTAATTACATATTAACTTCATGATATCTATAAATATTGATAGATAAATAAATTTATATTTATACAGAAATATATATATATATATATATATATCTAAGTAAACTGCAAGGGCACCAAGACATAAGGAGAACACAGAAGAAACCACGGTAGGCAAGAGTTGCCGCAGCAAATTCACATGGTTGCCGCAGCAAAGGACTCACCTGGAGTGCTTGCTGTGGCAACCTCCAGCAGATGAGGTTTGGGCTGTGTTCTTTTTGTATTTCGGACCTTCGAATCCCTTAGGGGTCTAGATGGTTATATGTTTTGGTCTTAGGTAAACCATGAGCCCATCTGTTGTCTACTAAACTGTTATCTTAATATGGATCTTAATATGGAACTATTTTATTTTATCGTAGTTAGGTGCAACATGGTGCACTCAGGTAGTTTTACGCACATAGGAATGGTGTTCTCGGATATATGATCACACATACCTGCTGATGCCCATTCCTAGTCAAGTAAGAATCTACAAACAGGTAGGGAATATATGTTGTTATTATATTTGTGTAGAATGTCACTTAATTTTCATAGAGGATTTGATAAATATTTATATATGTAATGAGAAGCATGCTTGGAGTAAACTAGTGTTGACAAACACTAATAAATTGGATCAGATAAGCAATAGATAGACTTGAGTAGCCAGTAATTTGATAAGGAACTTATGTTATCAATGAGACATGGTAGCCTTAACCACATAGTTAGCAAAATTTGATCAGTGCTGTAAAATAAATGTCATTTTATAACTATAGTAGTGGTTACTTTTCGATCAGTATTATCAATAATTTAGTAAAAGGTATTTGGAAAACATACATGGAAATGCATATGCTACATTGTTCAGTATTCAGATCCTGTCATTTGCAATATTCCTTATACGTTGTTACTCCATCTTGGTTTAAGTGATCCCGCTAACTTGGGAGCTTGAGTTTCTTAGTTTAAGTGATCCCGCTAACTCGGGAGCTTGACAAGTGATCCCGCTACCTTGGGAGCTTGAATTATCCTAGCCCACTGCTAACTCGGGAGCTTGACAAGTGATCCTTCTAACTCAGGAGCTTGACTTTTCTATGATGTCCTGCATGCGTATCTTGTTTCAGCTTGGTTTTCATATCTGTGCATCATGATTTTATTAGCTTGTCAACATATATTGTTAGTGATATAAGACTAAAAGAATGTTCTTGATATTATTCTATGAGAATATGATAAAATTTTCATATATGCTAATAATGTAATATTCTCTATTGAGCTTTGATGATAGGTCATTCCACAACTTAAATGTCTTGGTTGCAGAGCCTGATCCGGAGCACATTGCAGATCCTACTTACGTGCTCGAAGAGGAGGAGGGAGAAGACAACGACAACGAAGACGATTTCCCGGAAGAGTTCTTCCCAAAGAAGGTTTGTGGCTTGTGGAGTTAGAGGAGATAGAGAGAGGAAAGGAGAGATAGATAAAGTAAAAGACATGTATAAATGATATATGGTGGTTTTTGATATTTTGTATTTTTGGATGTATAGGTTTTCTTTCCACTGTTTAGGTGACGGGTGGCCGTCATCGGTGGAAAGCTATACATTAGATCGTTTGATCTTATATATAGTGTTTCTAGTTTCCTGCTTAAATAAGTAAAATACATTAGTTATTTTGTCATATTATCAACTTCCAGATTAAACTACATTGCTTTCGCATTTGTAAAACTTTGTACAAGAAATGACCCCTTAGATGAAAGGATCATGTTAGGTGAGCCGATGATGCGTCGTTTCCAATAGTGAAATAAGGGAAATGGCGGGTTGTCACAAAGTGTCCCCTATTTTTGTGCCAATAAGGGCATTGTCTGACTCAAGTTTGGAGGATACACAACTTCTGTGTATAGTAGTAGTTAATTAACATACTAGTATATCAGTTAGTTTTATTTAGTTTGTCTTTGTAACAACCCTAATTTTTGAACCCGCACGCACTGACTAAGTGAGCGTGCCTGAGACGACACATTGTGCACATGCACAGCCTAGAGGCAAGACTTATGGAAAAATGAAAGTTTATTAATAATTAAAACTTATTTGGATTAGTGGGCCAACTATTTGAGCCGATGTGGACCTTTGGATAAGGGAGCTAAGGATTAACTTAAGTGTATGAGCTTCACACCGACACCAAGCCTTGTGGATAAGTGGATAAGAACTATCACCCAAATGGGTGTATGTGCTTACCTAGAACCCAGCCCATGTATTTAAGTGAACTTCCTTTGGAAGTTTCATTTGTTGTAAACAAAGAGGAGAGAAAGAGAAGAAGGGTTTGAAGAAATAGGGTTTTGCTTGCTTGAATCAGTGTGTTTCAAGCCTCACAATCATCATTGGATTTATGCAAACTCGTGTGTGAAAGATCACCATATGATCGTATCCGCATTGTGGTGATCATGGAGCGTAGAGAATACTGAATGGGGTTTTGAAACCCATTTACTTGCAAGGAAAGAAGATGGTCCGATCTTCGAGTGAATATTGAATTAAAGGTGAGAAATTGATACTCAAAGTAGGTAAATTTATTTAATAACATGTTTTATAAGATGTGTAAGAAGTGTGGGAGAAATTAGAGAACAATTGCGAAGAAGATCGAGTTGGGAAAAAACTCAGATCTGAAGAACTCTGGTTCTCGCTCACCTGAGCTTCAGAGCTCGCTCGCGCGAGAGGTCTTCAAAAGGCATAAGTGCCTCTGATGTTCTGAGACTCGCTCGTGCAAGGACTTAAGTAAACTATAGGCTCACTCGAGTGCCTAGCTTCAGTAGGCTAAAATCCAATCGTCGCTCGAGGTCCATGTGAACTTCTGAGCTCGTGTGCCCGAGCTCTAGAGGTCGCTCACCCGAGAAATAGAGTAAAGTTTATTTTGACTCTTTTTGTGTGAATTCTTTGGAAATGTGTATCTTTATATTTTCTTAAGTATTTCCTAAGTGTTACTTGGACACTGTGAATGTAGGATTAAAGTGTTAAGCTACGTGTGAATTCTCAAGAGGATTATGTGTAGAATGCGCTAAGCGTGACTTGAGGTAGGGGAATATTCTATATCATTTATATTGATACGAATGCATAGAAATTGTGATGTGATAAGTAAGGATGTGATTTTTATCCTGTTTCAGATTTGTTTACGGATTTAAAGCATGCGATTTAAAATGTGAAAAATGATAAACAAGTTTGTGTGTGTTAACATGATAAGTGTTTGTGAACACGATAAGTGTGCGTGATAAATATATGTAAACATGATAAGTAATTCATCATTCATTGTGCTCTGGTATGGCGAGATATCCATTCATTTCTTACCGGCCAACGGTAAAATGAGAAATATGTGTAAACGTGATAAGTAATTCGTGCAGACATGAACATGAATGTGATAAGCAAGTATATGAAATCCTAAATCTAATTATAAATTAAATCACTTTACACGGTGTGAAACTATAAGCTAGAATCTTCACATTTATTTAAGGTTCAGTATAACAAAAGCATTGTGCTCCGGTACGGTAGGATATCCGTTCATTGTGCTCCGGTACTGTAGGATATCCATTCATTGTGCTCCGGTATGGCGGGATATCTGTTCATTATGCTCCGGTATGGTGGGATATCCTTTCATTTAATACCGTCCAACGGTAATTTTATGATAACGTTCATTGAACGACGATGGTGAGGATTCCCATCGGTATAATAATAGCGTGGCTCCCAATGTTATATTTGCTTGGAGCAGTAATTTAAGGTATTTGCTTTAAGTATAATAAGATGTGAAGAAAGAATGTGAAACAAAATATGAAATTTTGCGAATAAGAATTTAGAAAATCAAATGATGTTATGAAATTGTATTAAATTTCATTTTAATTAAATTCATGTTTTCTTGATAAAAGATCGATTTATGTGAAATGTGTTAAATCATCAAACTTAGTCATGGAATCTATATTTTTGTTATAATATAAATTCTTTTGATATCCCCCTATTGAGCTTGGATGTTAGCTCACCCCAACTATACGTCACAAGCACAGGTGTTGGTCTGGATTTGGTACCGAAGAAAAGAGCAGGATCTAAAGTTTGGGAAATTCTACCCTAGGTGATGACATAGATTGTGCACATTTTGGATTTGTATAGAGATTTTCGGGGTCTTTTGGATTTTGGACTTAGTATGTCCTGGGATTAAATACGATGTCAAGATTTGTTTTGTATGTACATTTTGGAAGCCACTGTTTAGCTGATGGTCGCCATCACCGATGGTCTCTTTTAGCCTTTTGTATTTGAGGTTATGTATAAAGTAGAAAGATTTAGTTCTGTCTTATGATATCTAAATTTCCATTTTTGCATATATATGATATCTGCTTTGATTTCTACAGGATTATGTGTGGATATGTATTCGGATTGTGAAGTGTGATCCGACAGTCCGATTTTCCCTGAGTTTAAGATGTAAGAAAGAAAAAAAAAACATTGTATAGGATTTTACGGAAATGGGAAAATCGGACTGTCACAGTTGGTATTAGACCTTAGGCATTAGGGCTTGTTGGGATCCAAGACTATGACGTTAGATTTTAATAGGGCATTAGAGACCCAACTATGACTCTGTCACAGTTGGTATTAGGCTTTAGGTCTTATAGGGACTCAAAGCTGTGGTAGTGGGTTCTATTTAGAACATGGGTTGTGGATCTTCACGATCACTTGTGGTGGAGATACTTGCCGATCGTGATAGAAGTATGGCTATAGTAGACGAGTTAAGTTTTAGATTTTTGATAGGGCCATGAGGATCACAATCACTGGTAATTGAAAACTTTATTTCATTTTGACAAATCACTATGGAACTATGAAAAAGAGCAAAGATCGTATGCACCGGAGAAAATGAGCAAAATAGGCAATTGCTGGAGACAATGATCAACACAATGGCCCAGCAGACCGCATTGCTTACGGAAATATTACGGGACATAGCTCACACCTCTCCATCCACGTCAGTTGAGTCATGCTCAAGGTTTGGAAAATAGCACAGGACATAGGACTGTAGATGGACCACAGGTATGTGTTTCAAGTGTGGGCAAAAGGGATATCAGATAAGAGACAGTCCCATGTTAAAGCGATGGGCGGCGACATCGGCAACAGCGCAAGATCCCTCTCAGCCCATAGTTCAGGATCGTACTGCTACCGTCTCCTCATCCGCACCTATTAAGATATGCACGCGGTGTGGAAAGTGACACAAAATGGAGAAATGTCGGTTAGCGTTGGGCACATGTTTTAAATGCGGTGAGAAAGGACACCGGATCAAGACAATCCCAGATATGCATCGGGGCCGGATGACATCATCATCTACTCTGGGACCATTTCTACCTCCAATTCAGGGCCATGCCGATGAAGCATCGACACGAGATGTCCAGGTGGCAAATGAGGCCATTCAAGGTAGATATCCATTGTCGATTGTCAAGATTTTACTTTAGTTTTTACATGAAGAATGTCCTTAGAATTCGTGTTTGATATTGACACTTGAGGAACGTCATGACACTGTCATATGTGTACCTAGTTAAATCACATTCACGGCATAACCGCATTTGAAGTTCAAACCTTAAACTAAGTAGGTGATCTTAAAGCCTTAGGAATTTCAAAATAGATTAGTGTAGGAATTTTGATGACAGACGTGACTCAAGCATGACACTCGTAAATAAACTGACACCTAACAGACCAAATCGCTATGTTTTTTATTAAGGTTAATGAATCATAAGTCATAAATTATGCCATATAGTATTATCTTCTTGTTTGAAGAATTAGATACATTCTACTCGATTGTCTTTTTTTTATAATAAGAATGGTATTTGAGTGTGATCAGAGTGATTGAGGGCACAATTGTGAAATTTTACAACCATTATTGCAGGTTTTTAATAGACTCAGTTTGTGATGACTGCAAACCTTTATGGAAGTACATGATGGTTAATGTTAATACTTGTTATGGTTTTATTGTGGTTGATGGTTGATGGTTCAAATTTTGTCGATAATAATCAACAAATGCTCAAAATTTTTGATATGTGGTTGAGTTTTGGTGGAAATTATAATGATTGTGCAGTGGTATTAAATGTACTAATTAATAGTTTTTGGAATTCCTGACTTATTGCAAATGCTTATTATTAGCTTTGTGGATGCCTTTTTATCATGGGTTTAGTAAGGGTATCAAGTTTGTCGGTGGTAAGAATTAGTTGGGCAATGTGAAATTTTATTAATAGATAGACTGGAATTATTCCGTATTGTGGTTAGATATTTTCGGGATAGAACTAGCATCAATTGGGTGGCTCAAACTTTTCTTTGATTGATAGTGTAAGTTTCATAAGTGGTCGATTGTACTAGATAAATACTATCCGAAATCTGCAGGTGTCTATTGGCAAATTCAACCTTGGTTATGGAAATGATGCAGTCATTAAGGGATAATTGGATGATCTGTTGCATCTGTAGTAAACTTGTAAGTTCTTGATGGTTTGGTGGGTCTTGATTATGATTTACCATTTCGGGATTAATGGTTTTAATCTCAGTGTTGATATATCTTTCTTGTGGATATGTCCTTCCTAACTTGTATGGAGGTACTTCGTTAAGTTGTGCGAGTTGAGCGATCTATCTTCTATTTTATGTATTTGACATTTTTTTTCAACTCTTGAGTAAGCATCGATTAGTGTGAAATGGACATCCTTGGTGTCTACCTCAGCCGATAAAATTTTACAATGTGCTGTAGATCTTCGGTTTTGTGGGGTCCCTCACACGTAGCCTCCATGTTCCACTTTTGGTCGTTACCGACAAACGGTTTTGTGAGGTCCCTCACGTGTAGCCTCCATGTTCCAATTTTGCAAGGGATTGGAAATATACACACATCAACGTATTGCAAATTTTGATTCGCTTTTGGCGGTTAAACTCTGAGGCTTTATCATGTGTATATTTCCAATTCCTTGCAGAGGTAGTCGTTCAGCATTGGGGCTGTAATACGTTGTTGTGTGTAACTTGAGTTTCACAAATGATTACCATATTGAATAACTAAACGTCACTTCGTGGATTTTCGAGGATGAAAATTCTTTTAAGGAGGGGAAATTGTGATAACCCTGGTTTAGAGGACATTGATTCTTGATTAGGATAACCAGATGAGTGGTGCTGAGAGATAACTATAGACCATGGATTTTTTTTTATATTTGGATGTTTCAAATTTTGGATTCTTATACCTTTTGAATAATTATAACTTTTGAAAAATGGTAACTTTTAGAGAATCGTCAATGTTGGTTGTATATGGTTTTGAATTAACACGTAAACATTGGGATGGTAAAATTTTTAATATGGATGGTGATTAGATAATTCTAGGAATTGGAATGTGAATGTGAAAGAGAGGGTAGTTCTTGATTTTTAATGGCAATGATAACAGGTAGAAAATCCTAGATGATGGAATGTGAAGGACCTTGGGTCATTATGTGTATTCGGTTATTATGATTTCAATTATATTTCGTACGTGGATACGTCGATTGTGAAATTTTTGTTTTGTGCAGATAAAGACTCTAGGGTCAAATTGATTAATTGTTGAGTTGGAGATGAAATCCATTAGGTTTTCCATTGTTGTTATGGATGGATAGTGGAGTACCTTGTACTCAATTAACTTTTGGATGTGAAGATGTATGGATTTTTATGCAGGTAACATTGTGGGTCCATCTGACTAATTATTACTTTGATATGAAATCCAATTGCATTTCAATTGTTTGTTTTATGGGTGTGTAATATGGGAAACTTTGTACATGGGATGCCTTGTACACCTTTTCTGTGGATTTTGAATGGATTTAAGGGCAGGTTGTTGTTGCGGAGTTTCAATGTGCTGATTATTGTATAATGATAAAAGCAAAATAAAATCAAAGTAAAATAGAGGATGGATTCAGCACATCTAAAATATCCTAGACCTACAAGATACAGTCCTTTGTAGCAAGTTTCAATAAATAAGAGTTTGTCGCACAGGGAGTAGTGATCTAAACCTAGAATGTGTATAGTAGACCTCCAGATCTGGTTACAGATCTGACAATTCTAAGAAGAAAGAGAGTTTTTCAGGTGTCACTAGATCTAATTTATAAAACTGAAATATAAGACTAAATCTAAAAGATTGAGGAAGATGGATGGTGAAATAAAATATAAAATTGGTGAAAAATAGGCAGCTAGGGACTGGTTCTCATTGCAAATTAGATCAAGACAATGAATTTGCAGCTGCCCTTCACTTGGCTACAAGATCAAGTGCAAGGTAGGAGAATTCAAATCAAACCAATGGCTTTAACTGATCCGAAGGATATGGGTTGTCCACTTAAATGATCACAGATCATCCTATAGACTTCATCCAATCCCAAAGTTCAAATTGAGACGTAAAAACCATTGCAGCCACTATGCTTGTAAGGCTACAAGCACTTACAACCATAGGATCAAATAATCTCTGTAGATCATGTGAGAACCACTAGAAATCAGAGATTATTTGGGGATTTAAACTAAGCTGGGCATTGCTTTAAATAGCTGTAATGCCCTAGCTCACAAGGCTGCAATCTCTGCATAATTCCAGATATCTTCACTGAAAATATATCTGAAAATCAGAGCAAGAATCGGATCTGCTACAATCTTTCACTTGGCTACTAGCACAAGTGCAAAGAAGAAGGATCCAATCAGCTAATACTCATGCAACATGCTAAAACAGAGTTTAAGTGAAATAAAATAAATTCTACACCATGTCCATTCAATTTTTAGAGGATTTTAGCAAAAAAATCATCAGTTCAAAACCTGAATTTCTGTTGTAATTCATTCATCATCAATCAGTTCATGTCAAGGCATTATGCCTGAAAATTGATGCAAAGCTCACCTTCAATTTAAGAATTTTGTTTTGATAATGCCCCAACCAAATTTGATTTCAGACTCAAATATTACCGGGGCTGTCACTCATAATAAAAATAGAAGGGTGCATCATTTCACACAACTCAAGAATAGTTGCAACCCTCAAATAGGACTGCAAGCATGAGCATAGACATTGCTTTAATTTCTGAAATTTTCTATTTCTTTGCACCATAGATTACACAAATCCTTTTCTTCACATGACAGCTCAATCAATTTCATATCAGTAAAGTCTTTTTATTAGGTTGTAATATTGGTAATGGGTGAAATTTGTAAAAGAATTAAGGGGTAAAAAGGATTCAAATTGAGAAATCAGTAAACGTAAGGAGGTGGTCATGACACCTTCTTCATTTCAGCACAATTCCATCTACTTCTTGAATTTTTAGATTTGAAGTGGCTAGTTTCTAATCCCCTTTTCAGTCTTTTAATGAAATGACTTCTCTTTTTCATTCCTTTTGTTTTGCTTTTCTATTTTTCTTTTCTCTTTGTATGCTTTTGCTTTTGTATTTTTCTTCATTTTCTTTTTTTTTAATGGGTTGGAATGCCACAAATACCACCAAATGTGCTTTTTTCTCTTTCAACCAATCATCGAACCTTGCTCCTCTAACCTCGCTTCTCCTCCTTTTTCCTGATTTCTCAGATTGAGGGCGAACTGAAATAGGTCAAGGGGTTTTGGGTTCAAAATTTTTGATTTCCATCAAAAAAAAATTGTGATTTCAAGGCTCAAATGGTGTGTATCAAGGGCAGTTCAAAGGGTAAGGATATTTTCAGCTCAAACTGTCCAAGGAATGGCCTTACTTCATGTCCTCAATTTCATGAATGTTGTCAAGCTGTTTCAACTTGGATTTGCCTAACTTCTAGTGGGAAAAACTAGATCCAATCAGTCCATAGAGTAGAAAAATTGCCAAGACACTCTTCAAAGAAAAAAATTTTCAGGCCCAAATCTCACTGGGTATGGACTTCCATAGAATTTTCTTGGGTGTATCCTTACAGTTTTCTCTCATTTCAGGTTCACTAAACATCAATTTTTGAAAATTCTTGACATTTGCTTAATGAAAAATGTTAAAACTACAGCTCATTTCAGTTTTAAAAAGTTTTTAATTTCCTCTTTTTTCCAAACATCAAGTGGGAAATCACTTTATTTTCAAAAACTTTTTCAAAATAGCTGCACTAGCATTAGCTTATTTTATTCGCACAACTACCATACCCCCAAACCTAAGATGAACATTGTCCTCAATGTTCTAGACAATGAGAAACTAGGGGCAGAAGGGTAGAAGAAGAAAGAAAAACTAAGTAGAAAAATTGCAGCTAGGTGTAGCAAAAAATAACAAAAGCAAAACTGAACACATGAGCGGGAAAATGAAAAAAATGATATACCAGCGCAGGAAATTACTGATAAAATAGAAAAAACAACAAAACAAATCTAGGACTGCTATAAAATAAAATCTAAAAACTGCATGTATGGACAGAAAATTAAAAATACTGCTATGCAAATGAAAGGAAACTATTGCTAATAACAGAAAAACAGTAAAAACAAAGTAAGGAACTGAATACAAAGCTACAAAAACTGAAAAATATGGATACAAAAATAGAGTTGTAGATGAAAAATAGGAAAATAAAGTTAGAAACTAACTATAATCACAGAAAAATGTAAAAAAAATCAGTAAAACTAGGACACATAAACCTAAGAAAGAAAAATCAGTGATCCAAAAATAGAATTTTAAACTAAAATTCATAAAACAAAAAATCCTAATACCAAATCATAAATCCCCTAAGCCCAAAGAAAACCCAAAAGCCTGAGCCAATCAGCTACTTATGAATCTATGTGATTTTAAAAATGATCAGCAGGAATAACATACATTGAAAAGCATGATTCATAAGACGGACCCCTATGTTGATGATGTGCAAAAAGAATTTCTAAATAATGAAGCATGGGAGCACACATTAAAAACAAGATTCATATAGCTGAGATCCATTTAATGGTGAAGAAATCTTGAAGGAAAATAAAATCAGTGGCTCCATTGAATATTTAAAACAGCATATGATCCACTGCTCATTATCCTACATGGTTCCTCAAAATGAAAAACCATGATCTCAGCTGGTCCAGATGAGAAAAAATGAATAAAAACAAAGAAGAACAGCCCATCTGGAAGATATTTTATATTTTTATAATTTTCTATTATTTTATTTGTTTTAGATCAGCCCGAGCTCAACAAGAGCCCTTATTTACTATTGCTGAAAAGTAATTAGAAATTTTAATATGTATTTTTATTTTCTTCTATTTTTTTATTTGATTTTGTTGAGTTATACAAAAATTTGAATGACAGCAAACATAGCAAAACTGCTAGTCAAAAGAATTTAAAAATACAAAATGAATGCAAAGGAGAAGGGGATGCAAACTCAAGCAGATCTACTCCTGCTGCAATCCATTTGCTCCTCATTTGGCAGCTGCTCCAGATCTGCAAAAATTTAACAATTACAGCAGTACCTTATTCAAGTACATTGACAAAAACATAAAGAAAAACTTAAACTGCAGCCTCATTTATGCAAAAATGCAAAAGGATACAGCAGCATTTATTCAAACATCAAGAAGGCAGAAAATAAAAACTCAAAAAAATTAGAAATTTTGCTGCAGTAAAAGTGGTTTTCTATACAAAAATTGCAGCAAACCTTCAATCAAACAGTTGGAATGCAATATAAAATCTAAAATAGAATAACAATAAAGACTAAAAAATCAGGTCTATAAAAAAAATGAAAAACTCAGATCTACTATCTAGATCAAAACTCTCCGGCAGCGGCGCCAAAAACTTGTTGGAGAATTTCAATGTGCTGATTATTGTGTAATGATAAAAGCAAAATAAAATCAAAGTAAAATAGAGGATGGATTCCATACATCTAAAATATCATAGACCTGCAAGATACAGGGTCATTTGTAGCAAGTTTTAATAAGAGTTTGTCCCACAAGGAGTAGTGATCTAAACCTAGAAGGCGTATAGTAGACCTCTAGATCTGGCTACAGATCTAGCAATTCTAAGAAGAAAGAGAGTGGTGAGTATTCCCGCCTGTCACACAGGTGACCCGGGTTCGATCCTCGGCAACGGCGCCGAAAACTTGTTGGGGAGTTTCAGTGTGGTGATTATTGTGCAATGATAAAAGCAAAATAAAATCAAAGTAAAACAGAGGATGGATTCAGCACATCTAAAATATCCTAGACCTGCCAGATACAGGGTCCTTTGTAGCAAGTTTTAATAAGTAAGAGTTTGTCCCACAGGGAGTAGTAATCTAAACCTAGAAGGTGTATAGTAGACCTCCAGATCTAGCTACAAATCTGGCAATTCTAAGAAGAAAGAGTTTTTCGGGTGTCACTAGATCTAATTTATAAAACTGAAATATAAGACTAAATCTAAAAGATTGAGGAAGATGGATGGTGAAATAAAATGTAAAAATGGTGAGAAATAGGCAACTAGGGACTGGTTCTCAATGCAAATTAGATCAAGACATATGAATTTGCAGATGTCCTTCACTTGGCTATAAGATCATGTGCAAGGTAGGAGAATTCAAATCAAACCAAAGGTTTGAACTGATCTTAAGGGTATGGACTGCTCACTTAAATGGTCATAGATCATCCTATAGACTTCATCCAATCCCAAGGTTCAAATTGAAACGTAAAAACCATTGCAACCACTATGTTTGTAAGGCTACAAGCACTTACAACCATAGGATCAAATAATCTCTGTAAATCATGTGAGAACCACTAGAAATCATAGATTATTTAGGGATTTAAACTCAACTGGGCATTGCTTCAAACAACTGCAATGCCCTAGCTTACAAGGCTGCAATCTCTGTATAATTCCAGATATCATCACTAAAAATAGATATGAAAATCAGAGCAAGAGTCGGATCTGCTATAATCTTTCGCTTGGCTACAAGCACAAGTGCAAAGAAGAAGGATCCAAGTGCATCTTTACTTCTGGATTGGTCCTCAGGGTATGATCTGTCCACTTGAATGGTTACAAATCATCCTAGAGATTTATTCTAGCAGTGAAGGTGAAGATTAGAACATGAAAATTACTGCAAGCACTATGGTTGCAAGGCTACAAGCTCAGGCAACCATTGGTGCATCAGATCTAGAAAAATATAAAGCAATTGAATTGAAAAATTACAGATCTAATGGGACTTTAAAATAGTATTTCATTGACCAAATAAAACTTATAATGATCTGCCTCAAGCCTATAGTCTGTGCATGATCCGGAGCTCTTCACAAGGAATTTAAAGACTTATTTGCAATTAGAAACCAAATCTAGACTGCTACCTAGATCTAATCCAACAGGCTGGATTAGAGAGAGAAGGGGGAAGAGAAAAGGAAAAAATAACACCTAAAACTAAACCTAAATAAGCTAAGGAGAATTCAGGCTATTTCTTTGTTCCTACTTTCCTTGCTGAGAAATTACAGCAGAATAGATGAGTATTTATATATATGCATCGATCCATGTGCCTTGAGTTGTAGCCAATCAGAGAGCAGAGGACTCGATTCTGTTATGCACAGCTGAGGTGTCTTCATTTTGGCCTAGGAAAATCACATGTTGACTGCTGTCCCTTGGGTAAAAATTTTTGCCCAGCTGATGTGTTCTTGTAGCTCTCAAAAATGCCCCTGCCGGCCACTAATATTTGCTAATGAAACTTGAGATAAATCCCTGAGATGTTTGGGACATTGGGATGTGTGCCCTAGAAGCATTGGAATCCCCAAAATGTCCCTAAAGTGTTAAATAGATGGCTGGAACCCGTGCCTCGATAGGTTGGAGCTTCAAAACTTCAATCTCGACATATTCAGGCAACTGTTCGACAAGTTGAATGGGCTTCTGGTATGCATTCAATAGGTTCTCGAGAGGTTCATACAGGAGCTCGACAGGTTCATTTAACCATTCGATAGTATGCTCGACAGGTTCATTTTCAGCATCAGAATCTCTCGATAGGTTGATCTATGCGGAATGAGTTTTGATAGGTTTGCTTCTAGTTCCTGTCAACAGGTTCCATCAACTTCGATAGGTTCACCAACTGAGTTGCAACAACCATTCGATAAGTGGAATTTATGCAATAGGTTCCAGGATCCTTTCGACAGGATCTCTTTAGGCTCTAAGGGACCTTTCGATAGGATGCTTCCTGCTTGCTTTCAACTGCCCGATAAGTTCTAGATCCTATCGAATACTCTGATCTCCATGACTTCTTCCTTTTCAGCCTTTAGATCCTATTGATAGGTTACAATAACCTATCGACAGGTTGTTTTTAGCTTGTTTTTCCTTCTTCAGCGCTGCTTTGCTGTTGCTGAATGCCCCAAGTGGGCATTGGAATGGAACCTTCTTGTGTGCCACAGTTGGGCCAGAGCTGTAGTGAGAAATAAACTTTCTTATGGAGCATTTTTAGGTGGATTTCTGCACTATGACTATTTTTTATTGCTATCTGCAAAACATGCTCATCATGCACTTATTAGTCTACTCACAAGTCTATCAAAGCTCATGTTAAAGGGTGAAAAGTGATACTTTTCACTGATTAATAGTTGTGAATGTGTGGAGGTAGAGTTACATTTTTCATGTAGGTGGTTGTTTGGATATACTGATGTTGGGCGGGTAGATGATTAGACTAAGGATGTGTGTGTGTGTGTGGATTATGGATGTATCTTCATACAGGTATGTGTGTTATTGTGTCAATGTGGCTTGTGTCGATGTGTGGACTATGGAGGAGAGTACATATAAATTTTCCTGTGTAACTGTGGCTATTTCCACAGGTAATGGATATGTATGTGTGCATAGAGGGTATGAACAATTGAGCTTTTTACTTAGAATACCTTTAGGTCAATTTTCGAGGACAAAAATTCTTTAAGAAGGGAAGAATGTAACAACGCTAATTTTCAAACCCGCACGCACTGACTAAGTGAGCGTGCCTGAGACGACACATTGTGCACGTGCACAACCTAGAGGCAAGACTTGTGGGAAAATGAAAGTTTATTAATGATTAAAACTTATTTGGATTGGTGGGCCAACTATTTGAGCTTATGTGGACCTTTGGATAAGGGAGCTAAGGATTAACTTTAGTGTATGAGCTTCACATCGAAACCAAGCCTTGTGGAGAAGTGGATAAGAACTATCACCCAAATAGGTGTATGTGCTTAGCATAGAACCCAGCCCATGTATTTAAGTGAAACTTCTTTTGGAAATTTCATTTGTTGTAAACGAAGAGGAGAGAGAGAGAAGGGTTTGAAGAAATAGGATTTTTCTTGCTTGAAACCATGTGTTTCGAGTCGCAGGATCATCGTAGGATTTATGTAAACTCATGTGTGAAAGATCACCATACGATCGTGTCAGCGTTGTGGTGATTGTGGAGCTTAGAGAAGACCGAATGGGGTTTTGAAACCCATTTACTTGCAAGGAAAGAAGATGGTCCGATCTCTAAGTGAATCATTCGATTAAAGGTTAGAAATCGATAGTCAAAGTAAGAAAATTTTGATAATAACATGTTTTATAAGATGTGTAAGAAGTGTGAGAGAAATTAGAGAACAAATGTGAAGAAGATCGAGTTAGGAAAAAACTCAGATCTGAAAAACTCTGGTTCTCGGTCGCCCGAGCTTCAGAGCTCGCTCGCGCATGAGGCCGTCAGAAGACATAAGTGCCTCTGATATTTTGAGACTCGCTCGCGCAAGGACTTAAGTGAACTATAAGCCTGCTCACGAGAGGGCTCGCATGCCTAGCTTCAGTAGGCTAAAATCAAATCGATAGCCCGGGGTCCATGCGAACTTCTGAGCTCGCGCACCCGAGATCCAACGCTCGCTTGCGCAAGAAATAGAGTCAAGTTTATTCTGATTCTTTTTGTGTGAATTCTTTGGAAATGTGTATCTTTAGGTTTTCTTAAGCATTTCATAAGGGGTATTTGGACAGTGTGAATGTAGGATTAAAGTGTTGAGCTTACGTGCAAATTCTCAAGAGGATTATGTGTGAAATACGCTAAGCATGACTTGAGGTAGGGGAATATTCTATATCATTTATATTTATATGAATGCATAGAAATTATGATGTGATAAGTAAGGATGTGATTTTTGTCTTGTTTGAGCTTTGTACACGGATTTAAAGCATGCGATTTAAAATGTGAAAAATGATAAACATGTGTGTGTTAACATGATAAGTATTTGTGAACACGTTAAGTGTGCATAATAAATATGTGTAAACTTGATCAGTCATTCATCATTCATTGTGCTCTGGTACGGCGGGATATCTGTTCATTTCTTACTGGCCAACGGTAAAACGAGAAATATGTATAAACATGATAAGTAATTCATGTAAATGTGAAGGTTAATGTGATAAGCCTGAACGGGAATGTGAGAAGCAAGTTTATGAAATCCTAAATCTAATTATAAATTAAATTACTTTACACGGTGTGAAACTATAAGTTAGAATCTACATATTTATTTAAGGTTTAGTATAACGAATCCATTGTGCTCCGGTACGGCGGGATATCCGTTCATTATTCTCTGGTACGGCGGGATATCCGTTCATTGTGCTCCAATACGACGGGATATCCGTTCATTTAATGCCGGCCAACAGTAATTTTATGATAAGGTTCATTGAATGACGATGGTGAGGATTTCCATCAATATAATAATAATGTGGTTCCCAATGCAATATTTACTTGGGGCAGTAATTTAAGTTATTTGCTTTAACTGCAATAAGGTGTGAAGAAAGATTGTGAAACAAAATATGAAATTTGCGAATAAGAATTTTGAAAATCAAATGACGCTATGAAATTGTGATAAATTTTGTTTTAATTAAATTCATGTTTTCTTGATAATTGATCGATTTATGTAGAATGTGTTAAATCGTGAAACTTAGTCATGGAATATATATTTTTGTGGTAATATAAATGTTTTTTATATGCCCCTATTGAGCTTGGATGTTAGCTCACCCCGACTATATGTCAAGGCAAAGGTGTTGGTCTTGATCTGGTACCAGAGAAAAGAGCGAGATCTCCAGTTTGGGAAATTCTACCCTAGGTGATGACATATACTGTGCACGTTTTGGATTTGTATAGAGAATTTTGGGGTTTTTTAGATTTTGGACTTGGTATGTCCTGGGATTAAATATGATATCAAGATTTGTTTTGTATGTATATTTTGGAAGCCACTGTTTAGGTGATAGTCGGCCATCATTGGTTGTTTCTTTTAGCCTTTTGTATTTGAGGTTTTATATAAAATAAAAAGATTTAGTTCTACCTTGTGACATCTAAATTTCAATTTCTGCGTACATATGATATCTGCTTTGATTTCCATGCGATTATGTGTTGATATACCAAGTAATTATGTATTCAGATTGTGAAGTGGGATCCGACGGTCCAGTTTTCCTTGAGTTTAAGATGTAAGAAAGAAAGAAAAAATTGTACAGAATTTAATGGAAAAGGGAAAATCGGGCTATCACAGTCTTTGTGTAATTTTTTTTTAATTTTTTTAGGTTAAGCATTACATGTGAATTATGATAGAAAAAATTACAAATATTGAAAACTTACGATCCATCATAGTAGAAGTTCAATTATAAAGAATATAGAATAGTACAATTTATGTTTAGCTCGTTGAACACTGTATTAGATTGAATGTTTCAAACAATAGATTGATCTAAATTGTAATATTTTAGACTATCGTTTTAAAAAAGTATAATCCAGTGAGCATTAGAGCCAAATTTTCCTTTCTTTGAGAGAGACTTCTTCTATTCAAGTCAAAAATTCCTTTGAACTTCTATGTTGTTATGAATCTCATATTGGTGAATTTAGAATATAAATATTTTATGACTATGATAACCTGATTTTTAGTCTAGAACTATCTATTAGAAAGATCAAAACAATTAGGCATCTATGCTAGTAAATCGTAAAGATGATTAAAGACCATCTTTTGTTAAACAAAGCCAAAAAGCTAAAATCTCATAAAATAACTTACCCTTTGAACCCGTAATAGAAGCCTAAACTAAATTTCTTTGTACCAAAAAGCTTGAAATCCCTTAACCATAAGTACTATCCAAAGCTTTTAACCTTTAACCCCTATATTTTTTGAGAGTTTAGAATGCAAAAGAAGGAAAAAAGGAGGGAGTGGAAGGAGTAAAAAGTCAACAGATAAGGGAAATACCGAAAACGGGTACAGCTGAAAATGAAAGAAAATGGGAAAAGTTGAAAATTCGTGAAAAGACGATTTCTAAAAGAAGATTACGATTCTAAAAAAAAAGCTTTAGAAGAGGTGAAAGATCGTAAAAGACGATTTAGAAAAGAAAAAAAAAGAAAGAAAAAAATTCGTGAAACACGATTTTGCAAATCAATTGTAGAAATGTGATTTACAAAATGAGAAAATAAGAAGAAAAATGGGAAGAAGTTATCCAATCTTTGGATACTTACTAAAGTAGAAAAGAAGAAGAAAAAGATAGGAGAAAGAAGAGCTAAATTCTCAGAAAATTTTTTAATCCTTTTCTACCTTTCTTTGACACCTTCTGAAACTCAAAGCCCCATTACAAGCTGAGGAAAGACCTTCTTGATTTACGATTTCTAAAAGCATAAGCCTAGTAGAGATATGAATAATAAATACTATAGATTTCACAGGAAATCATATGAAAAGAATAGATTATCTTTTCTATGAGATAAATATTTTTGCAATTATCCTTTGACTGAATTTTTTTGAAATATCATATTGTGAGAACCCAAAAGTTTTAATTTTTTTGAGAGTATGCAAAAACATTTATGAAGAATAAACTATTAACTGATGCATACACTTCGTGCTTACTATGAATAGAAATTGTTGGAGTCCTAATCAAGGATAATTGTTATAATGAAAAGTAAGGATAAAGGATTAATAATTTTAGATAATCATAATAATCATGTGATGATCAATTTAATCAACTTAGTTAACCTAGTTAATGTATAAAAATTAGTTTAGATTTTAAATTTTAACTTTTGTTTTTGTTTTGAATTTTTTTTAAAAAAATCAAAAAATATTTGAAGTTTGTAAATAACTTTATTGAAAACCTTCAGGAGACTACAACTCCTCCCCTAGGGATTATAATGCAATCGTGCTCCCTACAAAAGTGACATTTAAATTTTTAGTTTAAGATGTTTTATATTTTATTGTTTGCTAGGGATTAACAAAACCTAAGTTTTGGGGTATGACCAGTCACATAATATACCATTTTACCACCCTTAACTTTGTGATATTAGGACTTAGTTTGCTACTAATAAGTTACCGATATACAAATATTAAAGAAAAATAACAAAAAAGAACCAAAGTGATAATATTCATCAAAATGAACTCATAAAGCAATAAGAAGACGATGGAACCAAAAGACGAATCTTCGCCTACTAAAAGATGAAAAATCATGTTTTACAATTTTGCGGAACAATGTAAATATAGAGTAGAAATCATAATTTATGATTCTTCAGAGAAAGTCATTCAAAAAGAGTATGTTACAAGAGAAAGCGATGAATCGTAAGCAAAGAGTCGTTCTATAGGAAGCTATGTTGAGAGAAAAGAAAAGACGAAAAATCACAAATACAAAATTGTCCAAAGAGAATAAAATCTAGAAATTTGTGATTTTTGATTTTTCAGAAAAGAATACCTTTCGAAGCTACTGATCACGTGATATTTACACTGCCATGCATAAAATTAGAAGAATTATTGACCTAGAAGTCTGGCCAATCACGAATCTGAGAAGATTGACGAAGAAGATTCTTAAGAGACTGCTGCTGAAATAAAGGAAGAAATTCAAAAGTACATCAACTATTGAAAGCAAGGAATGATTAGATTAAAAGTAGAATAATATTAGGATACTTTTATTGTAATAATTTCTTTTATTAGAATTAGGAGTTTTGTAAACCTATCCCTTATGATCCATAAATAAGAGGTCTGGTATAGGAATTAATTATCGAAAAATTTCATAGCATCAATTGATAATTGAGGTCTGTAATTTTTCTCGATTAAAGTAGTTTAGGATTTACAAAGTAACATCGTCCATAGTTTTCTAAGGTCTTGCCTGACAACCAAGGCTGAGAAAGCTAAAAGATCAACCCATTGGATGGTTCTACTTTTGCTTTCTAGGTTAGATTTATTTTATTAAAATTTAATGCTTTGTAAACATCTTTAAATTTTAATTTGAATTGATGACTCAAGTTGAAATTTATAGATTGGTGTATCGGTATTTTAATTTTGTAAACATCCGAAGCTGAAGATTGTGATTGATGACCATAATCTGAAGGAGGATTTAGGATTTATTTTATACAATTTTGTTTAAGAAACCATTCTTTATTCATATTTCTCAAGTAGTTTAGAAACTTAAAAGATAAATATAAGTTTTAAGAAAATTAATATATATATATATAGTATATAAAACCTATCTTCGTGGGAACGATCCTATACTAGCTCTATAATTTTTAATGTGCACTTGCAATAGGTTAAGACTTAATTAAATACACATATAAGTAGTGATCAACGACCTTGATCAAGACCTTCATTGATAGGCAGAATAAAGGAGATAATTTTTTCTTTGAAGCCGAACTAGACGAAGAATGTCGTATGCGTAGTATATTTTGGGTTGATAATAGGTCATGGATGGCGTATCAATAGTTTAATGATGTGATAGTATTCAACACCACTTACCAAATAAACAAATTACTGCTACCGTTCACCCCATTCACGAGGGTCAACCATCATTGACAGACGACACTTTTTGGATGTACGTTACTCGCGGATGAGACAGAGGAGATATTCATTTGGTTGTTTAACACGTGGCTGAAATGCATGGATCATAAGAAAGCTAATGCAATTATCACCGATTAATGCAACGAGATGAGTAAGGCCATCTCCAAAGTTTCTTTGGGGATCACGCATCGCCTCTACTTATGACACATAGGGAGGAATGAATTGAACGGTTGATGATTTCGTGCAAGTTCAGTAAAACGGGTGGTTGAAACAAATGTATGCTCTAAGAAGGAAATGGATTCAATGCTACTTGAGAGATACCTTATGGGCCGGCATGACCACTAATCAACGCGGAGAAAGTATAAATTTTTTCTTCGATACCTATATCAATGCCTAAATGAGTTTGACAGAAATTTTCAAGCAATATGATCTTGTCGTCCAATCTCGTCATGATAAAGAAAATATGGAGGATCTCATCTCAATGTCTACGACACTGGACCTCTTATTTAGAAATTCAATTGAGAAGTATGTCGCTGCTGTGTATACGAGAACCATGTTCGACAGATTCCACTCTGAGTTCAGAAAGTTTTCATCCTTTAAGTCCCAAAAGGTAGTCGAAGAGGAAGCTGTATACCAAGTGCGTAGAAGTGGTGGGGATGGCATGGACGATAGTGGCCGAACATTCAAAGTTCGTTTCAAGTGTGGTGATGTCATAGCCACTTGTGATTGCAAGTACTTCAAGACAAAGGGTTTGTTGTGTTCTCACATCTTTAAAGTTTACTTCAAGGAAGAGATAGACCAAATTCCTTCCAAGTATATTCTACGTCGATGGACGAAAGATGCTAGATATAGTAATGTAAGTTTGGGGGTGAGTGACATAGAGGATTCCAATTCTGTATCTCCAATAAAAATATAGAAGGTTAGAGAAGCCAGACTAAAATTAATTCAGTTGGGAATAGAATCGAATCGCTTGATGGTTTATGTGACAACCCAGATTTTCCCAATAAAAAATTTTGAGACATATTTTTTTTCTTTAACTTTATACTAAAACCAAATGGAAAAACTTAGAACGCCATATTGTATATTACAATCTGATACAGAATATACTTGGTACATCCACATACATGCAGAAATCAAAGTAGATAATATATATGGCATGAATAAAATCTCTAGTTCTAATATCCAACATGAGCAGTAAACAAAAACAAATGCCAGTGATGACTAACCATCACCTAACAGTGGCATACAAAGCATGTATAATAGCACGAATGTATCAAGCTCGAACTGCACTAAATCTACAATCTCAGAAATCTTACAAATCCTCAAGTTCTCATTCTACAAGTCTGGTATCCTGATAGCATTATACCTGTGACATATAGTCGGGGTGAGCTACATCTAAGCTCAGTAGAGGAAACTCAATACAAATCCACATCTTATCAAATGGAAGCATAGATTAAATGACAAAATTCAAAACATGTTCACATCGGAATGGAAAACAATTTCATATCAAACAGAACTTGATTTCAAAGGCATTTTCTTGTCCTTGGTTATTGAGTTATGTGTTTGATCTTTGATTTACTGAATCCGATTATCATTTACATACATGTTTTATCTTGGTTTTTATAAATTTGATTCCGCCCTAGTGGCCCACATGGTACTTATAATCCGCCCATAGCGGTCTACTGATGCACATAATCCGCCCATAGCGGTCCACAGATACCCATAATCCGCCCATAGCGATCCACCAATACCCATAATCCGCCCATAGCGGTTCACTTAAATTTTCTTCACTGATAGTTTGATTCATGGAGATTGCAGTCGAAGGCGTACCTTGATGTCCAAGGGTGTACGTAAATCTCGCTAAAGTGGTCCAAGGGCGTACATAGATACAAAGATGTTCAAAGGAGTACGTAAATCTCGCCAAAGCAGTTCAAGGGCGTACATAGATACGAAGATGTCCAAAGGAGTACGTAAATCCCGCCAAAGCGGTCCAAGGGTGTAAATAGATACGAAGATGTTCAAATGAGTACGTAAATCCTGCCAAAGCGGTCCAAGGGCATACATAGATACGAAAATGTCTAAAGGAGTACGTAAATCCCGCCAAAGCGGTCCAAGGGCGTACATTCACGTAAGGCCAAAAGACTCAAAGGTTTAGAATTCAAGTTCAGATTGACAAATCAAAGTCGAAAGTTCTTGTTCCTGATTCAAAGGATTCAAAATTTCAAGTGTGAAGATCATATTCAAGTTCAATATCAAATTTTAGCGTCGAAGTTCAAAAATTCATATTTATGGCTCAATTTCATATTCAAAGTCAGAATTCAAATTTCATGTTCAAAGATCATATCCTAGATTTCAATTCATTTTTAGATTCAAAATATTTTAAATTCTAGTTCAAAAACTGTCAAAGCATTCGATCATATCAAAGAACTATGAATCAAAGTCAAACATGCAAGTTTATGTTGAAGTTCCCCTACCATAACCCTTGAAGTTATGCGAAGCCAAGTAAAGTCCTATCGATGGATTCCTACCCTCAATCTACATCACAAACATATGATGATGTATCAAGGGTCAACACCAAACACTAATAACTTAGTTATATTTAAGTATTTTCTGAAACCGAGGTTGAAACGGGCAAATTCGTTCTGACTTAAAAATTGACGTAACTTCCTCCTAAATTTTTATCATTAAAATTTGGATTCATGAAATGGTTAAAACACAAAAGTTGTAGGTTGTGTTGTTCTCTTTCCAACACCTCAAGAATCTCCTCAATCGAAGTTCAGAGTAAAATGTTATCACCAAAATACCGAAGCTACGTTGGTACTTCAGTCAAAACATGCTAACTCGGAACTTGACCCAACGCTCTACTAAATTTTGACCCACCAAAACTTTGATTCAGGAGTTTTTTTATTCATAAAAGTTTTAGAGCTCGCTGTTCTCTTTCCAACGCCTCATGAATCACATGATTCTGAGTTCAGGATAGAATGTTACGACTAAAATACCGAGGCAGTGTCACAGTGTCGACTAAAATACACAACTTTCATTTCGATTGATCGAATTTTTCAGACAAATCGCATTTCATCATCTCTTGTCAATTCCTATCGATCGAATTCAATTTTGATCGATCAAAAATTGACAAATTTCACCCTTCTTAAGGGTTTATGTTTCAAAACCCATTTTTCTTAAATCTTAACTTCTTTTTCTTCTTATTTTTCACCCATAAACATAGATCAAACTAACTCAACTATAAATCATGATTTTGCCCAATTTCAATACCTCAAATTGATCGATTTCTTGATCCACAAGCTCACGTTCACACTAGGGTTTCGAAGTGAAATTTTCCAACTCTTATAGCAATTGAGTAGAAATGGAGCCCATGGCAACTTCACTCTTGGTCACACATTACTCTTTACTCTTCCTATCGTGTATATTGCGATCACAACGATTGGCTCTCTCTACCTTCCACCCACACACGCAAAATCTCTTAAAATCCCATCTATATGGTACCAATGGCTCTCACGGTATACAAATCACTACAAGGCCGATACCTCAAAGTTTAACGGAGCCGATCCGAGAACCGGACGTCCACGCGAGTGATCTCCTCAAGCTGCTTCTCTCTTTCTCTCTCTAGAAACCCAAAAACCCCAAAAAATTGCAAACGGTTTAAGGCTTCTCAAAGAAGCTTTGTTTTTATTACTTAAAGGGCTTGCTCCCTTGTTAAACACATACACCCATTTGGGTGTTAGCCCTATCCAATTAACCTAGTCTCCGTACGAAACGGGTACACCTAAGTAAGGTGTTATCTATTTTATAAACAACCCTCTGGTTCGGTGTGGGGCATGCACACCCAAACCACCTATAAATCGGATTCGGCGTTAAGCAAATATACACCACCACGGTATATGAAGTTAGTCCTAAAAATCTCACACAAGCTCAAACGGACCTAAAACGACCCCGTTTGAAAAATCCAAATGGTGACATGTTTCTTAACAGACATGCACCCAATCAGGACCTATAGTCGGCTCGAATAGTCGGCCCAACTAGTCAGCCAAATACAGTTGGCCCAATTAGTCAAATAAGTTCTTTAACCATTAATAAACTTTCATTCCCTCTCTAGAACCAAAAAATCATAAGATTGATAAATTCTCTTGCCTTTATTTTCATTTATAACCAACCTAAACATAGGTGTTAAGGCAATACGCCGTAGCTAGGTGTATACAATTCATCTAAAGGTCGACACGCAAATCTAAACCAATCTTTTTCACTTAAGACTTAATCCAACTAACTTAATTATTTTCACCAAGTCGGGTACGTGACCAGTAGGGGACGCACATCGAGGCATACTGTTTAAGGTCGAAAATTTTCAAGATATTACATTCTTCCCACCTTAAAGAATTTTCATCCTCGAAAATTGGTGTATTCCTAGTCGAAGAGGTATGGATACTTATTAGTCATAAACATGAGTAATCTCACTCTCCCTAAGAGTCAATGGCTTTTCAAAAAATCAATTATTCAATGTCAACGCAATTACTTAGGGTTATTACATTCTCCCCTCCTTAAAGGAATTTTCGTCCTCGAAAACTAATGGCAACTTTTTTGCACGCTAATGCATTCTATTATCCATGATCATTCACAATAACCCACATCGGCAACATGGTGGTCACAAGGATGAATAAAACCCACGACCAATGATCACAGTAAGACCACACGTTGAACACAATGGGCCCACACTTGTCCTATGCTAAGTCTAGTCTCAAAATCATTCAATTAGTCATAAGAAGGCTAACCACCATATATCCTACACACAGAGCCTTCCTCTGTAGATCCCCCAATATTTGACATTGATATACAACTAATGTATGAACAAGGGTTCTAAGAAACCCATTCGCATACTTACTCATAACTTAGTCACCATTATGAATAATTAAGGTCTTCAACCCTGTAAGGAAAATACATATATATCCAAACATTTAACAAACCATGCCATCCAAAATTTTACAGGTGTGATATCCATCTAAAATTTATGCCCCAAAAGAAATATATCCAACCATTCCTTCTTCATACACTAAAGATCTGATCTAGGAGTACTAATCATACATCCATATGAAAAGATTACCAATTTCAAAATCAAACATATCGGGACAAGATATTTGTGACACTTGTATGATCAATGGGTTCTCATGCCGAAGGCGTCCTATCCTTCTTTAGCAATAGACAGTATCGTACTTGATGCCCCATTTGACCACAGTTGAAACATGCACTCGTGGTCCACTTACACTTGCCTATTCGATGTCGTCCCCCACATCTTGGGCATGATTTACCAGCTGCAAATGACGAGGTGGGTGGAGCCTGTTGTGTTTGTGGCACTCCAGTTGTCATAAGATTCGAAGGATGAAAGGTCACTGCAGGCATCGAAGTAGGTGGTCCTACATAGTGGTTGGAGTAGATTGAGGGGGTGCTTGCAATAAGAGTCTTGGTATCTTGATTGCCTGCTCATGGGCATATGACTGCATTTGACTTGCTCTATCTCTACACTGTTGGTCCCTCCTTTTGTACATGTTTTCTATAACCCTCTCGACAACAATGGCTTTCCCCACAACTTCTACATAGGTCTCTAGCTTGAAAACAGAGATCCTTTCTCTCACATTCAGCCTTAGGCCCTCTTTGAACTTACTGGCCGTCATGAATTCCGTGGCCACTAATTCTGGTGCAAATCTCGATAACCTTATAAATTTATCACCATACTCCCGTACGGTCATATTCCCTTGCTCCAAGTTAGCAAAATCTCTCTTCATCTGATTTCTCACTGGCTTGGGGAAATATTCTTTGTTGAACACTTCAACAAACTCTGCCCAAGTCCATAAACTGTGAGGATTTTTAACCTCTCTCTTCCTCAGCTCCGATTTCCACCACTGATCAGCATCACCCTCAAGTTGGAAGGAAGCCCAACCAACCTTCTCATCCTCCGTGCTCTGAAGTCTCTGTAGGAGTTTATCGATTTGACTTAACCATTTTTCCGCCTCAAGTGGATCCGTCTGCCCCTAGAAACTAGGAGGTCTTAATCTCCTAAAGTCAACAAATGATTAAGGCAATAGTGTTGGAGGAGGTGGTGGTGGTGCTTGCTGATAGTTCACATTATTTACAGCTTGTAGTGTCGTCGGTTAAGCCATGGCCATAGCCTGTTGAGCCATGGCGGTAGCCACAGCTTCCATGGCCTGTGCCATCCTAACAGCTACCTCATCCCTCTGATCCCTCTTATCAAAAGTATTTCTCTGATTTCTACTAGAACCTGCATGGATCTCAACTCCACTTCTCAAATTCCTAGCACGACCGCCTCTCAGTCGTCCTCTACTTCTTGGATACATCTTAATCTGTTACAATAAAACAACAATTCCCTTATCAGACGATCCCTATATTCTGATGAAATCTTAAACTCCTAGTCTAAGTCGAGGTCAAGTCCGAGATCTTTAAAGCCATAACTCTGATACCAACTGTGACAGAGTCACAGCTGGGTCTAGATTTTCGACACAATCTAATGCCATCACATCTGATACCAATAAGACCTAATGCCTAAGCTCTGATACCAACTGTGATAGAGTCACAGTTGGGTCTCTTATGTCCAGATAAGATCTAATGTCTTGATAAGACCTAACGACTAAGCTTTGATACAATTTTTGACAACCCGGATTTTCCCAACAAAAAATTTTGAGACATATTTTTTTTTCTTTAACTATACACCAAAAGCAAATGGGAAAATCCGGACCGCCAGATCGTATATCATAATCTGATACAGAATATACTTCGTACATCCACATACATGCATAAATCAAAGCAGATAATATATATGGCATGAATAAAATCTCTAGTTCTTATATCCAACATGAGCAATAAACTAAAACAAATCACCAGTGATGACTAACCATCACCTAACAGTAGCGTACAAAGCATGTATAATAGCACGAACGTATCAAGCCCAAACTGCACTAAATCTACAAGCTCGGAATTCTTACAAATCCTCAAGTCCTCAATCTACAAGTCCGGTGTACTTGTGACGTATAGTTGGGGTGAGCTACATCTAAGCTCAGTAGAGGAAACTCAATACAAATCCACATCTTATCATAATGAAGCATAGATTAAATGACAAAATCCAAAATATGTTCATATCGGAATGGAAAACATTTTCATATCAAACAGAAGCTGATTTCAAAGGCATTTTCTTATCCTTGGTTATTGAGTTGTGTGTCTGATCTTTGATTTACTGAATCTGATTCTCATTTACTTACATGTTTTATCATAGTTTTTACATATTCAATTCCGCCCTAGCGGCCCACAGGGTACTTATAATCCGCCCATAGCGGTCCACAGATACCCATAATCCACCCATAGCGGTCCACCAATACCCATAATCCGCCCATAGCGGCTCACTTAAATTTTCTTGACTTATAGTTTGATTTATGGAGATTGGGGTCAAAGGCGTACCTAGATGTCCAAAGGTCTACGTAAATCCCGCCAAAGTGGTCTAAGGGCATACATAGATATGAAGATGTTCAAAGGAGTACGTAAATCCCGCCAAAGCAGTCCAAGGGTGTACATAGATATGAAGATGTTCAAAGGAGTACGTAAATCCCGCCAAAGTGGTCCAAGAGTGTACATAGATGCGAAGATGTCCAAAGGAGTACATAAATCCTGCCAAAGCGGTCCAAGGGTGTACATAGATACGAAGATGTCCAAAGGAGTACGTAAATCCCACAAAAGTGGTCCAAGGGCGTACATTCACACAAGGCCAAAAGACTCAAAGGTTTAGAATTCAAGTTCATATTGATAAATCAAAGTCCAAAGTTCTTATTCCTTTTTCAAAGGATTCAAAATTTCAAGTGTGAAGATCATATTCAAGTTCAATATCAAATTTTAGTGTCGAAGTTCAAAAATTTAGATTTATGGTTCAATTTCATTTTCAAGGTCAGAATTCAAATTTCATGTTCAAAGATCATATGCAGGATTTCAATTCATTTTTAGATTCAAAAGATTTTAAATTCTAGTTCAAAAACCGTCAAAGCATTCGATCATATCAAAGAACTATGAATCAAAGTCAAACATGTAAGTTTGTGTTGAAGTTCCCCTACCTTAACCCTTGAAGTTACGCGGAGCCAAGCAAAGTCCTATCGATGGATTCCTGCCCTCAATCTACATCACAAACATATGATGATTTATCAAGGGTCAATACCAAACACTAATAACTTATTTATTTAAGTATTTTCTCAAACCGAGGTTGAAACGGGCAAATTCGTGCTGACTTAGAAATTGATGTAATTTCCTTCAAAATTTTGATCTTTAAAAATTTGGTTTCACGAAATGGTTAAAGCACAAAAGTTATAGGCAGTGTTGTTATCTTTCCAATGCCTTAAGAATCGCCTCAATCAAAGTTTAGTGTAAAATGCTATCACCAAAATACCAAAGCTACATCTGTACTTCAGTCAAAACATGCTAACTCAAAACTTGACCCAAATTCCTACTCACTTTTGACTCTCAAAAAGTTTGATTTAGGTGTTAGTTTATTCATAAGCATTATAGAGCTCGTTTTCCTCTTTTAAACACCTCAAGAATCATATGATTCTGAGTTTGGGATAAAATGTTACGACTGAAATATCAAAGTAGTGTCGGCAATCTTTGTCAAATTCGATTGGTCAAATTTAATTTCAATCCATCAAATTTTATTTCGATCGATCGAATCTTTCAGACAAATTGCATTTCTTCATCTCTTGTCAATTCTGATTGAATTCAATATCAATCAATCGAAGATTGATAGATTTCACCCTTCTTAAGGGTGTATGTTTCAAAACCCATTTTTCTTAAATCTTAACTTCGTTTTCTTCTTATTTTTCACCCATAAACATAGATCAAGCTAACTCAACTATAAATCATGATTTAGCCCAATTTCCATACCTCCAATTGATCGATTTCTCGATCCACAAGCTCACCTCCACACTAGGGTTTCGGAGTGAAATTTGCCGACTCTTCTTGCAATTGAGTCGAAACGAAGCCCACGGCAACTCCACTCTTGGTCACACGTTACTCTTCACTCTTCCTATCGCGTATATTGCGATCACAACGGTTGGCTCTCTCTACCTTCCACCCACACACGTAAAATCTCTAAAAATCCCATTGATATTGGTATCCAATGGCTCTCACGGTACATAAATCACTACAAGGCCAATACCTTGAAGCTTAATGGAGCCGATCCGAGCACCGGACGTCCATGCGAGCGATCTCCTCAAGCTCCTTCTCTCTTTCTCTCTCTAGAAACCTAAAAACCCCCAAAAATTGCAAACGGTTTAAGGCTTCTCAAAGAAGCTTTGTTTTTATTACTTAAACGGCTTTCTCCCTTGTTAAACACATGCACCCATTTGGGTGTTAGCCCTATCTAATTAACCTAGTCTCCGTGCGAAATGGATACACCTAAGTAAGGTGTTATCTATTTTATAAACAACCCTCTGGTTCAGTGTGGCGCATGCACACCCAAACCACCTATCAATTGGACCCGGCGTTAAGCCAATACACACCACCACGGTGTATGAACTTGGTCCTAAAAATATCACACAAGCTCAAATAGACCTAAAATGATCCCATTTGAAAAATTCAAATGGTGACGTGTTTCTTAACAGACATGCACCCAATCAGGACCTATAGTCGGCTCGAATAGTCAGTCCAACTAGTTAGCCAAATATAGTTGGCCCAATTAGTCAAATAAGTTATTTAACCATTAATAAATTCTCATTCGCTCTAGAACCCAAAAATCATAAGATAGATAAATTCCCTTGCCGTTATTTTTATTTATAACCAACCTAAACTTAGGTGTTAAGCCAATAAGCCGTAGCTAGGTGTATATAATTCATCTAAAGGTCCACACGCAAATCTAAACCAATCTTTTTCACTTAAGACTTAACCCAACTAACTTAATTATTTTCACCATGTCTAGTACGTGACCAGTCAGGCACACGCATCGAGGCATATTGTTCAAGGTAAAAAATTTTCAAGATGTTACAAATTATATGTTGGAAGGGATCATGAAACTATTACAAGATGTACAGGCCATTAGAAAATGGAAGAGGATAATGAAAGAGCGACTAACATCGCGTCCTGTCCCGACGGCTCCTCCCATCCTAGCGATGGAATTTCATTACAGGACCATGCAAATATTATAGTGCAAGATCCAATACGATGTGTCACCAAAGGTAGGCTAAGAAACAATGATAGAATAAAGTCTGAAATGGAGGTTGGTTTTGAATAGTCATAAAAGAAGAGATGCCATTGTAAGGGTTGTGGGTAGTTGGGTCACAGAATCAAAACTTGCGCACTTCTGAAGGTTGGGATGATGGTTGATAGTGCTTCACAGAGCCAAACAGAATAGGGGATGATGGAACGTGCAGTCTCACCAAATCAAACTAATTCAATTTCTTGAAAAGCGCAATCGCTTGACCTAGGAAGCACAGACACTTCACATCCGAACCGCCATCGATTCGTATCTGAAGCATGGGCGCGTCTGTTCGATTAGTTGGCGCTTCTTTTTCGATGTGTTGATGCTTTGATACATTGCATCTGTGCCTATTTGACTAGAGATGTATTTGTTATCATGTGGCTAGCCTATGATAATCTGTTCATGTATTGAATTTATTTTTTTTATGCATTCATTCTTGATGATTTAAAGATTAATTTCTACATTTCGTGACCATCATTCAGAGGAAACGATGCCTCTTACAAGAAGCGACGGTGCATCATGAAGGAAGTGATGACGCTTAATTTTTAAAGCATGGGAGCTTCGTCATTAATGCGTCGGTGTGGCGCTTCTTTTTAATCCCGTGCGCCTATTGGATCCCAGGTGAGTGAATCGTCTGTGACTCAACCTGGAATCATTGACAATGTTAACTTTTTGTGAACGCACTCCTATGGATTGACATTTTCATATACTCATGGAGCTTTGTTTTTATTACTCATTTATGAAGAAAAAATATTTACTAATCAGGATACAGAAGATTTCATTCATAAATCAAAACTATTTCTTTACACTGTCTATGTACATAGTGTTTCTTACACTGTCATCGCTTCTAAGTAGAAGTGTTGTCGCATCCTAGTTGAAGTGTCATCGCATCTTGGTTGAAGCATCATCGCGTCTTAGTTGAAGTTCCATTGGTTCCTATTTGATACGATGTCGCTTACCATTTTTGTGACGACGCTTATTATTATGTATAACGTCTTTCTTTACACTTGTCTTTCTTTACACTATTTTCTTAAACACTGTACTTGTTTATCGTAAATGGGTTTGATAAAATTGAACATAGTTATGATGCATTGGTGGATCTAGCGGATCCTCATTCAGTCCTTGATGAGGTCATCGCAAGGATCTGTAGGAGCAACGATTACGCTGCTGAGAAAATAACACAAAAGATACGCCTCGTACGGAGGAAAGCTCCTCCTCCCTTCATTCTCTTTCCTTTTTCTACCTTGAAAGAAGGAAAGAGAATGAAGGGAGGAGGAGCTTTCCTTGGGGAAATGGTGGATGAGTGGATATGATGATGGTGGTGGTTGGTTGGGGGAGGATGCCATAGTTTATGTAAATGTTAGAGGTGGTGGCGGGGATGGGTCGCGGGTCAACGAGGTCGTGGTAGTGAGGAAGGCGATGATGGAGGAGGCGGATGTGGAAGAGGTAGTGGTGGAGGTAGAGGTGGCAATGGTGGCGGAAATGGAGGTAAACTTGTAGGCGGATGTGGGGAGTTTGTTTTGCTGGCGGTGGTGGATGAGGAAGTTGAGTTGGAGATGGTGGTAGTGGTTGTGGCTGGGGTGGAGGCGGAAGAAGAAGAACCAGCTACGGAACAAAGAGAAGACGCACCGGCTCCGGAGCGGGGAGAAGAAGGGGCTTTGGATCTCCCACCACCGACAGCATAACGTGAAGGTCGTCACCGTCCTAAATGACGAAAACTTCTTCAATGGGAGGGGGAACCACATGCTCGTTGTCAAGGACGACAACCAACTCTTTGTCGTCCGGGATGTCGATAACCGAACCAGCGTAAGAACTGATAAAATGCTTGTGCGCTAGCCGGTGGCGCTTTCTCCAACCGTTATGATGCATTTTGGTATGGGCTGAGGAAGATGAAACTTTTAAATAACGGAGCAATAGAAGATGAAAAAATTTGGGCACTATAATGCCCTATAAATAGCATTAGACTGTTGTAGTCAATATGGTGCATTGCCGCCACAGAGGGATTTCATAAATCTTTGTGCTTTTTATTTATTGCATCGGCCATAGCATGCCCATGTTTAATGTTACCCATGGGGCTTATTGCGTCAGTGCTAGGAAACTGGAGTGTGATGATTTAACCTGTAATAAAATAGAATCAAATTAAAACAAAGGGGTAGGTTCAGCACAAATACAATCTCCTAGACCTGTAAGATACAGGGCTATTGCAGCAAGCTTTATAGGAAAGTAAGGGTATGTCCACAGGGAAAATATGAATAAACTGTGATGGATCTCCAGATCTACAATAGATCTGGCACTCTATACTAATTTTAGCTACTCTAAAATAGGAGAGAGGAGAGGTTTTTAGGTTTTTTTTTGTCACTATAAACTACAAATTTTAAATGCAGTTGATCCGGAGCTTAAGAGAACATAGAGGTAAGAGAAAATGGATTAAAAATCAAAAGGATGAAGATAAGCAGCAAGGGATTTAGTATTCACTGAAAATGAATCGAATCAAAGGCAATGCTTAGATCTGATCTGCAACAATCCTTCATCTGGCTTCAAACTCGGTAGGTTTTACCCTGGCAGATGCATGGTAAAAGAATCCAATCTCAACTAGAGAATGAGAGCAATCCTAAGCCTATAATCAGTCCACTTTAATGGTCACAGACCATCCCAGAGATTGTCCCCATAAATCAAACCAATCCTAAGGCTATGATCTTTCCACTATAATGGTGACAGACCGTCCTAGAGATTGTCTTAAGCTAATGGTTTTAATTAGAACAGGTTAACCATTGTAGATGCTATGAATGCCAGGCTACAAGCTCCCAATTTTTGGCTGGCTCACAGGAGTATCCAAACTAAGAAAATCAAATACGAATAAATGAAATCTAGCTCTTAATTAACTCTAAAACTTATAATTCCATTGCAATGCTACTACTTACAATGATGTGCTCCGATCTACAATCTGTGCAACATCCGATCCCACACAAAGCCTCTGAAACTCTCAATTACAGATCATACCCTCACCCTAGCTACAGAAGAGGTTTTTAGCCAACCATCATTGGCTAATAGCGAGGAAGAAGAAGAAGGAAAGGAGAGGGAGAAATTGGAGGAAAAAATGAGTTCGATCTCGGCCTTGCTCTCTCAATTTCTGGATGCCTTTCAATGTTGTTGGTCCTCTATTTAAACCTTTTTCTCAGATCTGTCTCAGCCAATCAGAATTCAGAAGAATAATGTAGTTATGCTGATGTGGTTGACCCTTCTTCTAGAAGCTTTTCTCCTATTGGGCAACAACTGACAAGTACATGTGAGGTAGTTAGAGTTCCTGCTCGTTCTCAGTTGAATACCAAAAATACCCCTAGGGGTCGCTGTCGTGCCTTGGAACGTGTGCGCAAAATTTGGAAGTTGTGACTACTGGAGAAGGGTCATTGGAAGTTCCCAGAATGAATGTCAAGAGGTTTTAGAGAGCTTTTTGACAAGTTCTTGGTCTATACACTCAGTCTTTCAATAGGTTTGGGTTAAACCTCTCATGGGTTGAAGTGTACTAGTCGCTATGATTAGCCTCTCTCGACATGTTTGAAGTAGCTCTCGATACCCTCTGTTTAGTTCTTCCTCCATCCTGTCGATGGGTTAGAACCGTCCTATCGCGTTGGTGAGGTGATCGATATGTTGGGGATCATCTCGATAGGTTTTGAAGGATCCTATCAAAGGCTTCTCTTGTTCTGCTTGATAGGTTTATCTGAATCTCGCGACTTCCACTGCACCTTCTGCTAAGGTGTCGACAGGATTCTTTCTTTCTGCAATCACAACCTATCGACAAGCAGCTGGAACCTTGTGATAGCTTATTGGATCCTCTCGACAGCTTGGCAATTGAGCTTCAGAACTTCTCAACAACTTCTTCCTTGACTTTCCTCAACTGGCACCTATTTCTGGTGCACTATCTTCCATCTGTTACCACATAGCAACCTCTTGGTGGGTTCAATCTATCTTCTCAGCAACTGTGCTTGGTCTCAAGCATGACTTGTTGAGCCCATGAACTTCTCATGAATTTATACAACACTGATTGCTTGACTGATAGGCTTTTGGGTTGTTGTGAAACTGTGATGAGGAACAGATTGCTTCTTTAGCCATTTTAGGTGGATATCTGCACTAAGGTTAGATTTTATTGCTTATCTACAAAACATCCTTAACACACCTTATTAGTCAATTCAAGGGCCTAACAAAGGTCATGTTAGGAGGTGAAAAATGGTATTTTTCACTACTCAACACACCCCCAAACCTAAACTTTGCTAGTCCCTGAGCAAAGAAGAAATTCAAAACAATTAATGAAAATAAAAAAAAAATGCCACTTTTATAGGGAACACAGATGCATTTAGCATATGCATCAAGCCTTTTAAACCCCTAGGCGATCCCTAGTGGAGGAATGAAGTTTCTTGAGGGTTTTCAGTGAAGTTACCCACAAACATCCCCAATGGTTCAGTTAATGTTAATGCAACGTGTTGAGAACAAAAATCAAGTCAAAATAAAATTCATTCCGCACCTTCTTCCTTTAAGTTCAGATGGTTTTTATCAAAAGCACAGTCTTTTAAAAACTAAAATTCTGCTGCATTTCCTTCACAATCAATCAGCTCATGTGAAGGCATTTTATCCGAAATTTAATACATAGCTAGCTATCAAATTGAGAATGTCTGTTAAGATACAACTCCGAACAAACTTAATTTCAGACCCAAAGTTCACCAGGGCTTGTCACTCAGAAGGAAACTAGAATGGGCTACAAGGGCATGGAATTTCGTGTGGAAATACTCCCCATTTGTTGGCATCTAGAATATATTTTGCAATGTTGAAAGGCATCCTTGAAAAGAGTGGGCCAATAGAAGCCACTTTGAAGAACCTATGCAGCAGTTCTGTTGCCACTGAAATGGCCTCTGCAAGCTGGTTCATGGCACATAGTCAGAATGCTTTTGAATTCCGTTTCAGGCACACATCTTCTTACCACTTGGTCTGCACAATACTTAAAAAGTTAAGGATCTTCCCACATGTAATATCGAATCTATGAGAAAAGCATATTCTTATCATCCTTGTTCCAATGTGGGGGAATTTTACCTGCAGCTAGATAGTTTACTATGTTGGCAAACAAGGGCACACTCATCTCCACAGCAAAGAGTTGTTCATCTGGGAAGGAATGATTGATGGGCAAGATTTCTTGTTCCGCAGCTGGGATCCTGGATAGGTGGTCTGCTACTGCATTCTCAACCCCCTTCTTGTCCTTGATCTCTAAATCAAATTCCTACAAAAGCAAAACCCATCTTATCAGTCTGGCTTTGGCATCTTTTTTGGACAAGAGATATTTTAGGGCTGAGAGGTCAGTAAACACAATGATCTTAGATCCCAACACATATGATTGAAATTTCTCCAAAGCAAATACAATAGCCAATAGCTCCTTTTTAGTTGTTGTATAATTCAACTGGGCATCAGCCATTGATTTGGTTGCATAAGCGACTACACATGGTGCCTTGTCTTTTCTTTCTCCCAAGACTGCACCAATAGCAAAGTCTGATGCATCACACATTAGCTCGAATGGCAAGGAGAAAGTAGGAGTTTGTAAAATGGGTGCAGTAGTTGAACATGTCTTTAGCAATTAAAAGGCAGTCAAGCATTCGTCATTAAATTCAAAAGGAACCTCCTGGCAACAAAGGTGGCAAAGAGGTTTGGAAATTTTGCTGAAATCTTTGATGAACCTTCGATGGAAATCCGCATGACCCAGAAATGACCTGACTTACTTGACAGTTTTGGGTGAGGGTAGATGTGTAATTAAGTCAATTTTAGCTTGATCAACCTCTATCCCTCTATGGGAGACAGCATGCCCTAAGACAATGGCTTGAGTCACCAAGAAGTGACTCTTCTCCCACCTTAAGACTAGGTTGGTTTCTTCACATCTTTACAACACCAGGCTAAGGTGCTGTAAGCATTGACTGAAATCATCCCCATAAATAGAAAAATTATTCATAAAAATCTCCAAGAACTGATCAATCATGTCAGAGAAAATAGCATAAATACATCTTTGAAAGGTGGCAAGTGCATTACATAGTCCAAATGACATCCTTCTGTATGCAAAGGTTCCAAAGGGGCATATAAAGGTTGTTTTCTCTTGATCCTGTGGGTATACAGGTATCTGATTATATCCTGAATAACCATCAAGAAAATAATAAAATGCCTTGCCGGCCAGCTTATCTATGATTTGATCAATGAATGGCAATGGGAAATGGTCTTTGCTGGTTTTCTCATTGAGCTTCCTGTAATCTATACACATCCTCCAACCAGTGGTCTATCTGGTTGGGATCAACTCTCTTGAGTATGCTTGAACTATAGTTATCTTAGATTTCTTAGGCACCGCCTAGGTAGATGCCACCCATTGAGAATCTGAGATGGGGTAAATGACCCCAACATCTAACAGCTTGACAACTTCTTTCATGACAACCTCCTGCTTGTGTGGGTTCAATTTCCTTTGCATCTCTCTAGAAGGTTTGGAGCACTCTTCAAGATAAATCTTGTGCATGTACACAGCAGGATTTATACCTCCAAGATCTACAATAGTTCACCCTATTGCTCTCTTATGCTTCCTCAGCACACAAAGTAGTTCTTCCTCTTACTCAAGAGTGAGGGAGGAAGAAATTATGACTGGCAATTTCTTATTCGCTGCTAGGAAAGCATACATTAAAGATTTTGGAAGCTGCTTCAGCTCCACCTCTGGGGGACTGATGAGTGAAGGCAGTAGGGGTGCCTTAGAAGGTGGTGGAAGAGATAACAAAGTTGGTTTCCCTAGGTGATGCTTTGCTGGCTCCACTTTAGAATTTACAGTTTGCACTTGCTCAAGCTCAGAGGTGAAGGCCTTCTCTTCCACAGTTTCCTTCCAAACATCATCAAAAACATCAAGCAGATCATTATTGAGTAGAAGTTGGGGTAGAGTTTTTTCCACTAACTCATCTAGCAGCTGAATGGAAAAACAGTCCTCATTATCTAAATTTGACTTTCATATTATCAAAGGTAACTTCGATGACTCCTTACCTACATTGAATACACGCATTGGCAGTAGCCAAGAAAGGCCTGCCCAAAATCATAAGTATGGAAGTAGCACACTTGCTCAGCTCTATATCTAGCATCAGAAAATTAGCAGGATAAAAGAATTTGTCAACCCCAACCAAGACATCTTCTATAATGCCCACAAGCTTCCTTTCAGACCTGTCAGCTAGTTATAAGACCACATGTGTGGGCTTCAACTTATCTAAGCCCAACTTCTCATATACTAAATATGGAAGTAAATTCACACTAGCTCCCATATCTAATAAGGCTTTTTCAATGCTATGATCTCTAATGATGCAGGGGATAGTGGGAACTCCAGGGTCTTAGAGCTTGGTTGGGGTTGCTATAATCAAGATTTGGTTCACTTCTTCTGCTGAAAAGACTTTCTTGGATAGGTGAATCCTCGATTGTCTTTTGTGGGTGCAAAGATCTTTCAAAAACTTGGCATAGGCTAGCACTTGCTTGATTGTATCAAGTAATGGTAAGTTGATCTGTACTTGCTTAAAGGTTTCCATCATTTCCTCTACTTTTGCATTACCCTTATCAAAAGGAGAAGCTGCTTTCAAAGCATTTGGAAATGGAAAACGGGCAACTAACCTCCCATTACAGCCTTAGCCAACTCATTAAAATTTTCTTTATTTTTGTTTTCAATTTTTTCTTCTTTTTTTTCTTTTTTCTGTTAGGGAGCATTAACATCCCCCTTATTCAAACTGGGTTGCTCCTGCTGAACATTCTTTGAGACTGCTTCATCATCTTCCTCGAAATTTGTTAAAGGCCCATAGCCTACCTGATTGTCTACTAGCCTTCCACTTCTTAATGTGGTGACAGATTTAGCTTCCTCATGAGAAGAAGAGACTTCAACTACCACATATATTCTCTTTTGATTGTACATGGGCTGACTAGGCACCCTACCTTCCTCTCTCTTTATCAATGCATTAGATAGTTAACAAAGATGGTCTTCTATCTTTTTGATAATCTGACTATGAGAGTGGACTGTTTGAGACAAAGAGCCTAAGTTCTGCAATGAGGCTAGAACTTGCTCTTCAAAAGAGGGTGTTCTAGAAGCTGAAGTTCGGGCATTTGGTTGAAAAGGCTGAACCATAGGCTGAGCCATAGACTGCTGGTATTGGATCCTTGGAACAAAATTTTGTTGATAAGTTTGGAGAGCCATAGAAGCTGAAGTTGGGGCATTTGTTGTGGTTGCTAGTAGAACTGATGCTGGAAATGCTGCTGGTTTTGATTTTACACATTGTCTTACTTCCACCTCAGGTTTGGGTGGTTTCTTCAGGAATAACTAGCAGTTGGCTGTTGAACATAAGACTGAGCAGCAGCCACATGTTCCATTACCAATTCTGGGAATTGCCCAACTGAGGGGCAATCCTGAATGGGATGAGTGTGAGATTAACAAATGGGACATGCCTCTCCCACTCTAGCAACCAATGGAGACTACCTCTCCTCCATTATATTCTCCAGCTTTTGAGTTAAGCTAGCTACCCTTCTTTCCAAATCGTTATACCCACCAATCTCATACAATTTTCCTCTTGATGTATTCTCCTTCACCATTCCTCTTGGGGTGTCCACATCCCTAGCAAGAGACTCTTGCTGTAATGAAATTTTGTTAATAACATCAAACAATTCCCATGCTTCCTCAGCTATTTTATGAAGGTATGTGCCTCCACAAGAAGCATCCACCATATTTCTGCTCTTTGAGTCAATTCCTTGATAGAAACTTTGGGTAAGTTGCCATCTAGAAATTTGGTGGTGGGGGCACTGCCTCAACAGCTCCCTGAATCTCTCCCATGCCTCATGGAACCCTTCAGTTGGGAATTGAGAAAATGAGAGGATATTCTTTCTCAACTGACTGGTTCTAGACATGGGGAAGAATTTAGCTAGGAATTGGCTTTACATGTCATCCCACGAGTTGATACTACTAGGGGGAAGCAAAGATAACCAGGCCCTGGCTTTATCCTTTAATGAAAAAGGAAATAGCCTAAGCTTGGTGGCTTCTGACCCTAGACCTGTAAGGCTAAAGGTGGTACACAAGGCAAGGAATTCCTCCACATGCTTGTATGAGTCCTCTTTACTCAACCCATGGAAAGAAGGCAACATCTGAATGGTTGAGGACTTAATCTTATAATTAGTTTCCACAGCAGAAAACTGGATACAAAAAGGAGAGTTATATGCACCAGGTGCATAATAATCCTTCAACAACAACCTCGGTTGCTCACCCATTGCAACAGATTCAGTTTCAGCAGATGTAGATGGGGTTTGTTTGGGTCTAAGAATCCTTTCAACCTCTAGATTTAATAACAAAATCTGGGGGTTGAGAGTTCTTCTTTCAAACATACACCACTCACACAATGCCCAAAATATAGTTCACAACCAATACAATAAGGAACAAGCACAAACATCTAATAAATCTACAAATGCATAGATCCGAAAAATAATATAGGAGTAAAGAGATGCAAACTTCAGCACAACCTCTAGCGCAATGCTCAGAGAACCACAGATTCAAATCTGAAAAGAAAATGAAGCTACAAAATACTACAGGAGCAATTAGCCAAACACTTAACAGGTAATCACAATTACAAATCCAAAAAAAATTAGAGAGAAAACTTAGATCTACCAAGTTTAGATCACATGATCCTCGGTAGCGGCGCCAAAAACTTGTTGGAGAAATGGAGTGCTGATTTAGTGTGTAACAAAATAGAATCAAATTAAAACAAAGGGGTAGATTCAACAAAACTACAACTCCTAGACCTGTAAGATACAGGGCTATTGCAGTAATCTTTATAGGTAAGTAAGGGTATGTACACAGGGAAAATAGGAGTAAACTATGATGGATCTCCAGATCTACAATAGATCTGGTACTCTATCCTAATTTAAGCTAGTCTAAAATAGGAGAGAGGAGAGGTATTTGGGTTTTTTTTTGTCACTATAAACTATAGATTCTAGATGCAGTTGATTCAGAGCTTAAGAGAACACAAAGGTAAGAGAAAATGGATTAAAAATCAAAAGGATGAAGATTAATAGCTAGGGATTTTGTATTCCCCTGAAAATGAATCGAATCAAAGGCAATGCTTAGATCAGATCTGCAACAATTCTTCATCTAGCCACAAGCTCCCCAGGTTTTTCCCCGACAGACGCCTGATAAAAGAATCCAATCTCAAGTAGAGAATGGGAGCAATACTAAGGCTATGATCTGTCCACTTTAATGGTCACAGACCATCCCAGAGATTATCCCCATAAATCAAAGCAATCCTAAGGCTATGATCTGTCCACTTTAATGGTCATAGACCATCCTAGAGATTGTCTTGAGCTAATGGTTTTAATTAGAATAGGTTAACCATTGTAGATGCTGCGAATGTCAGGCTACAAGCTCCCAATTTCTGGTTGCCACACAGGAATATCCAAACTAAGGAAATCAAATGCGAATAAATGAAATCTAGCTTAGAATTAACTCTAAAACTCACAATTTCATTGTAATTCTACTACTTACAATGATGTGCTCAGATCTACAATCTGTGTAGCATCTGATCCCTCACGAAGCCTTTGAAACTCTCAATTATAGATCATACCCTCACCTTAGCTACTGGAGAGGTTTTTATCCAACCATCATTGGCTAATAGCGAGGAAGAAGAAGGAAAGGAGTGAGAGAAATTGGAGGGAAAAATTAGTTCGATCTCGGCCCTGCTCTCTTAATTTCTGCATGTCTTTCATTGTCGTTGCTCCTCTATTTATACCTTTTTCTCAGATCTATTTCAGCCAATCAGAATTCAGAAGAATAATGTTGTTATGCGTATGTGGCTGATCCTTATTCTAGAAGCTTTTCTCCTATTGGTCCACAACTAACAAGTACATGTGAGGTAGTTAGCGTTCCCACTCGTGCTCAGTTGAATACCAAAAATACCCCTCAGGGGTCGCTGTCGTGCCTTGGAGCATGTGTTCAAAATCTAGAATTGTGATTGCTGGAGAAGGGTCATTGGAAGTTCCTAGAATGAATGTCGCTTTTTGACGAGTTCTTGGTCTGTATGCTCAGTCTTTCAATAGGTTTGGGATAAACCTCTCGCTAGGTTGAAGTGTACTAGTCTCTAGGATTAGCCTCTCTCGGCAGGTTTGAAGTAGCTCTCGATACCCTCTGTTTAGTTCTTCCTCCATCCTGTCGATGGGTTACAGCCATCCTGTCGCCTTGGTGAGGTGATCGATATGTTGGGGATCATCTCAACAGGTTCTGAAGGATCCTGTTGAAGGCTTCTCTTGTTCTGCTTGATAGGTTTATCTGAATCTCACGACTTCCACTGCACCTTCAGCTAAGGTGTCTATAGGATTCTTTCTTTCTGGAATCACAACCTATCAACAAGTAGCTGTAACCTTGTGATAGCTTATTGGATCCTCTCGGCAGCTTGGCAATTGAGCTTTAGAACATCTCGACAGCTTCTTCCTTGACTTTCCTCAGCTGGCACCTATTTTTGGTGCACTATCTTACATCTAGTAGCACTCAGCAACCTCTTGGTGGGTTCAATCTATCTTCTCTGCAACTGTGCTTGGTCTCAAGCATGACTTGTTGAGCCCATGACCTTCTCATGAATTTATACAACTCTGATTTCTTGACTGACAAGCTTTTGAGCTGTTGTGAAACTGTGATGAGGAACATATTGCTTCTTTAGCCTTTTTAGGTGGATATCTGCACTAAGGCTGGATTTTATTGCTTATCTAGAAAACATCCTTGGCACACCTTATTAGTCAATTCAAGGGCCTAACAGAGGTCGGGTTAGGAGGTGAAAAAAGGTATTTTTCACTACTCAACACACCCCCAAACCTAAGCTTTGCTAGTCCCTGAGCAAAGAAGAAATTCAAAAAAATTATTAAAAATGAAAAAAAAAATGCCACTTTTATAAGGAACACAAATGCATTTAGCATATGCATCAAGCCTTTTAAACCCCTAGGCGATCCCTAGTGGAGGAGTGAAGTCCCCTGAGGGTTTTCAGTGAAGTTACCCGCAAACTTCCCCAATGGTTCAATTAATGTTACTACAACATGTTGAGAACAAAAATCAAGTCAAAATGAAATTCATTCCACACCTTGTTCCTTTAAGTTCAGAAGGTTTTTATCAAAAACATACTCTTTTAAAAACTAAAATTCTGTTGCATTTCCTTCACAATCAATCAGCTCATGTCAAGGCATTTTATCCAAAATTTAATACATAGCTAGCTATCAAATTGAGAATGTCTGTTATGATACAACTCCCAACAAACTTAATTTCAGACCCAAAGGTCACTAGGGCTTGTCACTCAGAAGGAAACTAGAAGGGTGCATCAGTTCACTCAGCTCAAGAGCAGTTACAGCTCTCAAATAGGACTGCAAGCATGAGCATAAGCATTACTCTAATTTCTGAAATTTCCTTACTCTTTTCACCATAGATCAAACATATCCTTGTCTCCACATGACAGCTCAATCAATTTCATATCAGTAAGGACTTTTTATTGGGTTATAATGTGGCATATTGGTGAAATTTATAAAGAATAAAAGGGAATAAAAGGATTCAAATATGAGAAATTAATATGGTAAGGAGGTGATTTGCAACTTCACAACCTTCATTTCAGCATAATTGTATCTTCTTTGTGAATTTTCAGAGCCAAAGTGGCCAACTTCTTCTCTTCTTCTTTTCAAAATATCTGATGAAATGACTTCTCTCTCTCTTTTGTTTTGCTTTTCAGTTTTTCTTTTCTTTTTATATGCCTTTCTTTTGTGTTTTTCTCCATTTTCTTTTTATGGGCTGGCATGCCACAATTACATATCACTCTTGCCTTCACATGTGTTTTTTACTTCTTGTACTAAATTATCAAAACTTACTCCTCTAACCTCTTCAATTCCTTCACCTTTCCTTCTAAAATCTCAAAGTGAGGGTCAGGCTGCATCAGGTCATTGACGTTGTGAGTTCAAATTTTCTGGTTTGTATCAAAGAAAAGCTTAGATTTCAAGGCTCAAATAGTGTTTATCAAGGGCAGTTCAAAGGGTAAGGATATTTTCAGCTCAAACTGTCCAAGGAATGGCCTTATTTAATGTCCTCAATGTCAAGAATGTTGTCAAGCTGTTTCAACTTGGATTTGCCAAACTTTTAGTGATCAAAGCTAGATCTAGTCAGTCCTTAGAGTAGAAAAATTGCCAAGATACTCTTTAAAAATATAAGTTCTCAGGCCCAAATCTCACTGGGTATGGTTTTCTATCAAATTTTCTGGGGAGTATCCTCACGGATATTTTCTCCTCTCAAGGTCACTAAGTGTTAATTTTTGAATAGAAGTTCCTGACATTTGCTTTATTCTAGTGTTAGAACTACAACATTATTCCAATGTTGAAAAGTTTTTTCTTTTTCAATTTTTCAAAAAAAAAATCAGGTGGTGATTTACTTTATTTTCTTAGTTTTTTATTGAACCTTGCTGCACTACTATTAACTATCCATTGGTAAGGCATACCATGCCACACCCTAAAACCTATGAGGAGCAGTACCCTCACTGTGTTAAAGATAACAGTGGGTGTGCAGCAAGGAGACAAAATAAAAGATACACACAGAAGGAAAAGAAATATAAGACATAAATATCGAAGAAACTAATTAGCACCAAAAAGAAATTATATTAAAATATTAACAGAGAGTATGCAGATCCGAATGAGTACATAAAACAAAAAGTAGAAAAGAAAACCTAGACATATTCTAATATAGACATGACTCAGGCGGTAACGTCCATAGCCTCAAACAAAATATCCCATTCAAAAAGTTGCACCCCTGGCTCAGGGATATCCTCAACCTGCTGCCACTAGAAGAGGAACTACAAGCGAGGGGAGGGGATGAGAAGGTTTAGGTGGAAGGAAATTGAGCGGGTGGTGGATGGGGAGGTGAGGGTGGGGGAGAGGAGGCAAGGGGTTTTATCTTCTATTTTTTCTTCTTCCTCTTATCCTTTTTCTTCTCTTCCTGGGCCAGAATCCATTGCACCTCCTCGTATTCATCCCATAGGAATTGCAGTGGGTCTGGCTCCTTAGGTTGTGGCGGGTCCAACCAGATTCGATAGAATTTGTTTGGCTTATTGATGGGTTTGTCATCCACCATGGTTGGAAGTAGGGATGAACTGACAAAGTCGACAGAGAATGAGTACCACGGAGGGGGACTGACCTGCTATTCATGGGCATGGTAGGTGGAATAGGGACCGTTAGAATAAATGTTTGCATTTTTTAAAGCTTAATTGTCAAAGTGACGGTGGCAATAAATGGCATGATGATGGCGGTAAGCACGGCATGTCGTGTGAATTATTATGGGGAATGATACCGTGGAGTGCATGCTTGACTATTTTTAGCCATGGGGTTTAATGCAAAGAGATAAGAGGAATTAATGCTCGGACACAGAGGAGGGAAACACTGCTGAGTCCTCTCGAGGGGTACATGGAGCCCTTCGACTGATATTCTGCACCTATCGAGAATTACAAAGGAGGACCCTCAAATCTTATCGACAGGTTCAACGATCGTATCGATAGACAATGATGCACCAGTAAAACCTGTCGATACATTCCTTTAGAGCTTTCGGAACCTGTCGACAAGCAGCCCAAACCTTCTTGACAGGTTATGAATCAATGCAAATAGGCTTATATCTTGTCCCACGACCATGCTACACATCCCTTAGTCAACTCAAGTAGTTCCCAACCCCAAGTCGGTCTATGAAGGACACCTGATATGTACATACACATACTAACCCTAATGACTCTGCGAAACAGTAGTAACACACCAAAACAACAACTATGATACATATGATACATTGTTGAGAATCAGTTAAGTAATGGAGGATCATGAAGGGAAATGGTCACTATGAGCTCGACATTTTCAACAACAAGCTTGAGCCTCTAACCATTTACTTTCACGATCCTGCCATCGTTGGGATCCTTAATATCAACTGCTTCAGATGGGAATACATGCTCAACTATGTAGGGTCCCTCCCATCTAAATATCAGCTTAGAGGTTAAAAGCCATACCTTGCTGCCAACAATGAACTCTTTCTTAACAATTGCTTGTCAAAGAAGACCTTGGTTTTCTGCTTGTAAATTCTTGCATTGGAATAACCGTCCAACCTCAGCTCATCCAACTCAGACAGTTGAAGTTTCCTCTGAATGCCAGCAGAAGTTAAGTCAGTATTCAAAGCTTTAATGGCTCAATATGCCCTGTGCTCAAGCTCCACTAGTAAATGGCATGCCTTTCCATATACTAGCCGAAGAGGAGACATCCCAATGGGGGTTCTGTAAGCAGTTCTATAGGCCCATAAAGCTTCATGTAGGTTCAGAAACTAATCCTTCCGATCCACTCTCACTGTTTTCTACAAAATATGTTTGATCTCTCTGTTAGAAATCTCCACCTGCCCACTAGTTTGTGGGTGGTATGGGGTGGCAACTCTGTGTGTCACAGAGTTCGTTCTATGGAGGTTCTCAAATTGTTTGTTGCAGAAATGGCTCCCCCCATCATTGATGATGGATTTGGGGGTGCCAAACCTAGAGAAAATGTTGTCCTTCAAAAAGTTGAGGACAACCTTGTGATCATTAGTTCTTATGGCTATGGCCTCGACCCATTTGGACACATAGTCCATAGCCACGAAACTGTAATTATAACCATGGGAAGGAGGGAATGGGCTCATAAAGTCTAACCCCTAAACATCAAAAAGCTCAGCCATAAGAATGGGCTGCAAGGGCATGGAATTTCGTGTGAAAATACTCCCCATTTGTTGGCATCTAGAATAGGGTTTGCAATGTTGAAAGTCATCCTTGAAAAGAGTGGGCCAATAGAAGCCACTTTGAAGAACCTTTGCAGCGGTTTTGTTGCCACTGAAATGGCCTTCGCAAGCCTGTTCATGGCACATAGTCAGAATGTTTTTAAATTCAGTTTTAGGCACACATCTTCTAACCACTTGGTCTGCACAATACTTAAAAAGATAAGGATCTTCCCACATGTAATATCGAATCTGTGAGAAAAATAGATTCTTATCATCCTTGTTCCAATGTGGGAGAATTTTACCAGTAGCTAAATAGTTTACTATGTTGGCAAACCAGGGCACACTCATCTCTACAGCAAAGAGTTGTTCTTCTGGGAAGGAATCATTGATGGGCAAGCTCTCTTGTTCAGCAGCTGGGATCCTGGATAGGTGGTCTGCTACCACATTATCAACCCCCTTCTTGTCCTTGATCTCTAAATCAAATTCCTACAAAAGCAAAACCCATCTTATTAGTCTGGCTTTGGCATCTTTTTTAGACAAGAGATATTTTAGGGCTGAGTGGTCGGTAAACACAATGATCTTAGATCCCAGAACATATGATCGAAATTTCACCAAAGCAAATATAATAGCCAATAGCTCCTTTTCAGTTGTTGTATAATTCAGCTGGGCATCAGCCATTAATTTGCTTGCATAAGCCACTACACTTAGTGCCTTGTCTTTTCTTTGTCCCAAGACTCCACCAATTGCAAAGTCTGATGCATCACACATTAGCTCGAATGGCAAGGAGAAATCAAGAGCTTGTAAAATGGGAGCAGTAGTCACACATGTCTTTAGCAATTAAAAGGCAGTCAGGCATTCGTCATTGAATTCAAATGGAATCTCCTGGCACAAAAGGTGGCAAAGAGGTTTGGAAATTTTGCTGAAATCTTTGATGAACCTCGATAGAAACCAGCATCACCCAGAAATTACTTGACTTGCTTGACAGTTTTGGGTGGGGGTAGATGTATAATTAAGTCAATTTTAGCTTGATCAGCCTCTATCCCTCTATGGGAGACAACATGCCCTAAGACAGTTCCTTGAGTCACCATGAAGTGACTCTTCTCCCAATTTAAGACTAGGTTGGTTTCTTCACATCTTTGCAACACCAGGCTAAGGTGCTGTAAGCATTGACCGAAATCATCCCCATAAATAGAAAAATCATCCATAAAAATCTTCAAGAACTAATCAATCATGTCAGAGAAAATAGCGTACATACATCTTTGAAAGGTGGCAGGTGCATTCCATAGTCCAAATGGCATCCTTCTGTACGCAAAGGTTCTAAAGGGGCATATAAAGGCTCTTTTCTCTTGATCCTGTGGGTATACAGGGATTTGATTATATCCTGAATAACCATCAAGAAAACAATAAAATGCCTTGCCTGCCAGCTTATCCAAGATTTGAGCAATGAATGGTATTGGGAAATGGTCTTTGCTGGTTTTCTCATTGAGCTTCCTGTAATCTATACACACCCTCCAACTAGTGGTCTATCTGGTTGGGATCAGCTCTCCTGAGTATGCTTGAACTACGGTTATCATAGATTTCTTAGGCACCACCTGGGTAGGTGCCACCCATCGAGAATTTGAGATGGGGTAAATAACCCCAGCATCTAACGGCTTGACAACTTCTTTCATGACAACCTCTTGCATGTGTGGGTTTAATTTCCTTTGCATCTCTCTAGAAAGTTTGGAGCCCTCTTCAAGATGAATCTTGTGCATGCACACAGCAGGATTTATACCTTCAAGATCTACAATAGTCCACCCAATTGCTCTCTTATGCTTCCTCAGCACACAAAGTAGTTCTTCCTCTTGCTCAAGAGTGAGGGAGGAAGAAATTATGACTGGCAATTTCTTATTAGCTGCTAGGAAAGCATACTTTAAAGATTTTGGGAGCTGCTTCAGCTCCACATCTGGGGGACTGATGAGTGAAGGCAGTAGGGGTGACTTTGAAGGTGGTGGAAGAGAAAACCAAGCGGGTTTCTCTGGGTGATGCTTTGCTGGCTCCACTTCAGAATTTACTGTTTACACTTGCTCAAGTTCAGAGGTGAAGGCTTTCTCTTCCACAGTTTCCTTCCAAACTTCATCAAAAACATCAAACGGATCATTATTGAGTAGAAGTTGGGATAGAGTTTCTTCCACTAACTCATTCAGCAGCTCAATGGAAAAACAGTCCTCATTATCTAAATCGGGCTGATGAACAGTATTATACACATTCAATTTGACTTTCATATTACCAAAGGTTACTTTGATGACTTATCTACATTAAATGCACGCATTGGCAGTAGCCAAGAAAAGCCTGTCCAAAATCATAGGGATGGAAGTAGCACACTTGCTCAGCTCCATATCTAGCATCAGAAAATTAGCAGGATAAAAGAATTTGTCAACCCCAACCAAGACATCTTCTATGATGCCCACAGGCTTCCTTTTAGACCTGTCAGCTAGTTGTAAGACCACATGTGTGGGCTTCAACTTACCTAAGCCCAACTTCTCATATACTAAATATGGAAGTAAATTCACACTAGCTCCCATATCTAATAAGGCTTTTTCAATGCTATGATCTCTAATGATGCAGGGGATAATGGGAACTCCAGGGTCTTGGAGCTTGGTTGGGGTTGCTATAGTCAAGACTTGATTCACTTCTTCTGCTGAAAGGACTTTCTTGGATAGGTGAATCCTCGATTGTCTTTTGTGGGTGCAAAGATCTTTTAAAAACTTGGCATAGGCTCGCACTTGCTTGATTGCATCAAGTAAAGGTAAGTTGATCTTTACTTGCTTCAAGGTTTTCATCATTTCCTCTACTTTGGCATTCCCCTTATCAAAAGGAAAAGCTGCTTTTAAAGCATTTGGAAATGGCAAATGGGGAACTGGCCTCCCATTTGCATCCTTAGCCAACTCATCAAATTTTTCTTTATTTTTGTTTTCAATTTTTTCTTCTTTTTGTTTCTGTTGGGGAGCATTAACATCCCCTTATTCAAACTGGGTTGCTCCTGTTAAACATTCTTTGGGACTACTTCATCATCTTCCTCGGAATTTGTCAAAGGCCCATAGCCTACCTGATTGTCTACTATCCTTTCACTTCTTAATGTGGTGACAGATTTAGCTTACTCATGGAAAGAAGAGACTTCACCTACCACATATTATCTCTTTTGATTGTCCATGGACTGACTAGGTAGCCTACCTTCCTCTCTCTTTGTCAATGCATTAGACAATTGACCAAGATAGTCTTATATATTTTTGATACTCTGACCATGAGAGTGGACTATTTGAGACAAAGAGCCTAAGTTCTGCAATGAGGCCAGAACTTGCTCTACAAAAGAGGGTGTTCTAGAAGCTAAAGATGGGGCATTTGGTTACGAAGGCTGAACCATAGGTTAAGCCATAGGTTGCTGGTATTGGATCCTTGGAACAAAATTCGGTTGATAAGTTTAGGGAGTAGTTTTAAAAGACATTTGCTGTGGTTGCTGGTAGAACTGATGCTGGAACTGTTGCTGGTTTTGATTTTGCACATTGTCTTGCTTCCACCTCAGGTTAGGGTGGTTTCTCCATGAATAACTAGCAGTTTTCTATTGACCATAAGACTGCGCAGTAGCCACATGTTCCATTACCAATTCTAGGCATTGCTCAACTGAGGGGCAATCCTGAATGGGATGAGTGTGAGATTAAGAAATGGGACATGCCTCTCCCACATTAGCAACCAATGGAGACTACCTCTCCTCCATTATATTCTCCAGCTTTTGAGTTAAGCTGGCTACCCTTCTTTCTGAATCGTTATTCCCACCAATCTCATACAATTTTCCTCTTGATGTATTCTCCTTCACCATTCCTCTTGGGGTGTCCACATCCCTAGCAAGAGACTCTTGCTGTAATAAATTTTTGCTAATAACATCAAACAATTCCTATGCTTCCTCAGTTGTGTTATGAAGGTATGTGCCTCCACAAGAAGCATCCACCATATTTCTACTCTTTGAGTCAATTCCTTGATAGAACCTTTGGATAAGTTGCCATTCAGGAATTTGGTGGTGGGGGCACTGCCTCAATAGCTCCTTGAATCTCTCCCATGCCTCATGGAACCCTTCGGTTGGGAGTTGAGAAAATGAGAGGATATTCTTCCTCAACTGATTGGTTCTAGACATGGGGAAGAATTTAGCTAGGAATTGGCTCTACATATCATCCCATGAGTTGATACTACTAGGGGGAAGCAAAGATTACCCGGCCCTGGCTTTATCCTTTAATGAAAAAGGAAATAGCCTAAACTTGGTGGCTTCTTGCCCTAGACTTGTAATGTTAAAGGTGGTACAGAAGGCAAGGAATTCATCCACATGCTTGAATGGGTCCTCTTTACTCAACCCATGGAAAGAAGGCAACATCTGAATGTTTCGGGACTTAATCTCATAATTAGTTTCCACAACAGGAAACTAGATACAAAAAGGAGATTTATATGCACCAGGTGCATAATAATCCTTCAACAACAACCTCGGTTGCTATCCCATTGCAACAGATTCAGTTTCAACAGATGTAGATGGGGTTTGTTTGGGTCTAAGAATCCTTTCAACCTCTGGATTTAATGACAAAATCTGGGGGTTGGGAGTTCTCCTTCCAAACATACACCACTCACACAATGCCCAAAATATAGTTCACAAATAATACAACAAGGAACAAGCACAAACAGCTAATAAATCTACAAATGAACAGATCTAAACAATAATAGAGGAGTAAAGAGATGCAAACTTCTGTTTAACCTCTAGCACAATGCTCGGAGCACCACAAATTTAGATCTGAAAAGAAAATCAAGCTACAAAATATTACAGGAGAAATTAATCAAACACTTAACAGGTAATCACAATTACAAATCTAAAAAAAATTAGAGAGAAAACTTAGATCTACCACGTTTAGATCACATGATCCCCGGCGGCGGCGCCAAAAACTTGTTGGGGAAATGGAGTGTGCTAATTAAGTGTGTTACAAAATAGAATCAAATTAAAATAAAGGGGTGGATTCAGCACAACTACAATCTCCTAGACCTACAAGATATAGGGCTATTGCAGTAAGTTTTATAGGTAAGTAAGGGTATGTCCACAGGGAAATTGTGAATAAACTTTGATGGATCTCCAGATCTACAATAGATTTGGCACTCTATCATAATTTAAGTTATTCAAAAATAGGAGAGAGGAGAGGTTTTTGGGTTTTTCTTTGTCACCATAAACTATAGATTTTAAATACAGTTGATCCAGAGTTTAAGAGAACACAGAGGTAAGAAAATGGATTAAAAATCAAAAGGATGAAGATCAGTAGCTAGGGATTTGGTATTCCACTGAAAATAAATCGAATCAAAGGCAATGCTTAGATCAGATCTGTAACAATCTTTCATCTGACTATAAGCTCCCTAGGTTTTACCCTGATAGATGCATCATAAAAGAATCCAATCTCAACCAGTGAATGGGATCAATCCTAAGGCTATGATCTGTCCACTTTAATTGTCATAGACCATCCTAGAGACTGTCTCCATAAATCAAAGCAATCCTAAGGCTATGATCTATCTACTTTAATGGTCACAGACCATCCTAGAGATTGTCTTGAGCTAATGGTTTTAATTAGAATAGGTTAACCATTGTAGATGCTGTGAATGCCAGGCTATAAGCTGCCCATTTCTGGCTGGCTCACAGGAGTATCCAAACTAAGGAAATCAAATACGAATAAATGAAATCTAGCTCAGAATTAACTCTAAAACCCACAATTCCATTGTAATGCTACTACTTACAATGATGTGCTCAAATCTACAATCTGTGTAGCATCCGATCCCTCACAAAGCCTCTAAAACTCTCAATTACAGATCATACCCTTACCCTAGCTACTGAAGAGGTTTTTAGCCAACCATCATTGGCTAATAGCGAGGAAGAAGAAGGAAAGGAGAGGGAGAAATTGGAGGGAAAAATGAGTTCGATCTCGGCCTTACTCTCTTAATTTCTGGATGCCTTTCAATGTCGTTGCTCCTCTATTTATACCTTTTTCTCATATCTGTTTCAGCCAATCAGAATTCAGAAGAATGATACTATTATGCTAATGTGGTTGATCCTTTTTCTAGAAGCTTTTCTCCTATTAGTCCGTAACTGACAAGTACATGTGAGGTAGTTAGAGTTCCTGCTCGTACTCAGTTGAATACCAAAAATGCCCCCTAGGAGTCGCTATCATGCCTTGGAGCATGTGTTCAAAATTTGAAAGTTGTGACTGCTGAAGAAGGGTCATTGGAAGTTCCTAAAACGAATGTCGAGAGGGTTTAGAGAGCTTTTCGACGTGTTCTTAGTTTGTATGCTCTGTCTTTCAATAGGTTTGGGATAAAACTCTCGCTGGGTTGAAGTGTACTAATTGCTAGGATTAGCCTCTCTCGACAGGTTTGAAATTGCTCTCGATACCCTCTGTTTAGTTCTTCCTCCATCTTGTCACCTTGGTGAGGTGATTGATATGTTGGGGATCATCTCGACAGGTTCTGTAGGATCCTGTCGAAGGCTTCTCTTATTCTGCTTGATAGGTTTATCTGAATCTCGCGACTTCGACCGCACCTTAAGCTAAGGTGTCTACAGGATTCTTTCTTTCTGCAATCACAACCTATCGACAAGCAGCTGGAACCTTGCAATAGCTTACTGGATCCTCTTGGCAGCTTGGCAATTGAGCTTCAGAACTTCTCGATAACTTCTTCCTTGACTTTCCTTAGCTGGCACCTATTTCTGGTGCACTATCTTCCATTTGTTAGCACTCAGCAACCTCTTCGTGGGTTCAATCTATCTTCTCTGCAACTGTGCTTGGTCTCAAGCATGACTTGTTGAGCCCATGACCTTCTCATGAATTTATACAACTCTAATTACTTGACTGACAGGCTTTTGGGTTGTTGTGAAACCGTGATAAGGAACATATTACTTCTTTGGCCTTTTTAGGTGGATATCTGCACTAAGGCTGGATTTTATTGCTTTTCTACAAAACATCCTTAACACACCTTATTAGTCAATTCAAGGGCTTATCAAAGGTCGGGTTAGGATGTGAAAAATGGTATTTTTCACTACTCAACAGTCAGTGCTTCTAAATTGAATCGTCAACGCTTTTGAGGCATCAACGCTTCTAAAGTGAAGCGTTAGCGCTAGTGAATTGAAGCATTATCACTTCTAAATTGAAGCGTCAGTTGTTAAATTTAAGCGTTGTTTTATTTATTACAAATTTTAAGGAGTTTGAAACTATGGAGTCTGTTATCTTTTCCAACATTATTTATTACAGCGGCTTATCGGGCCCAATAAAAATGTCTTTTAGCCTTCAATCAGTTTAATCTTCACTCCATATCCTGTCTTTTACCTTTTGTCTCCAAGCCAAACCCTCTTCACCATGGCAGAAAAACACAACTTGTCGTCTGAGATTAGCGAAGCATTTCTTCTTCTTGATCAAGCCCTTGAAAGGAGAAGGCCGAGGATATTGAGCTACATCTCTCACTTTTGGCCAATATGAAGAGGCGGTTGCAAAGGTCGATAGACTGTATTAAAGCGGGGCTGGTTGTAATTGATGCTATGTCTCCCATATTGGAGCGGCGACTGCTCGAATTACGACGTAGTCTGAATGGGGAGTCGTCTACCTCTCCACCCTCTTGATGTCTGAGGCAGTTGTGCTCTGTTGGTGTTTGTGTGCCTCTCTAGATTTTTCTTCGGTTTTGTTCTTTTTCTACGGTTTAATTTTGCAAGTAGTACTTTATAAGAATAAAATATCTTTCATTGATATGAATTCAATCTCACAGCTTATCGTCTAAATGTAATTGTGCATTATGTTGTATTCTCGCGCATTTTGCTAGTTGTTAGGAGCGGCAACGCCTCAGATAGCCATAGTCATCATGGTGCACGCACTGCTGCCAAAGGCATTTCGTAAATCGATGACGCTTCATATTTATTACATCGGACCTATCTATTCCACGAACTCCTCTCGAATTACGATAAGAAGCACCTCGATGTTTGATTTTACCCATGGGGCTTATTATTATAAGCGTCAGTGCTTGAATAAGACGTTCATTTAAGTGTCAATGCTTTTAAATTAATGTGTTAACGCTCTTGAGTAGAACCATCATCGCTTTTAAATTTCCATGTCAACGCTTATTAATTGAAGCATCATCAATGCTAATATTTAGGGTGTTGTCGCTTCATTGACAATGGAGCTACATTTGTATTACTCAAAACAAAAAGAAACCACGAGATACCCAAATTTATCATAGTGCCGAGTGCATCGAGAACAAGAAAAAAATACAAAAAAGAAAATAATATACACAAAAAGAAAATTTTTATTAATATTGAAAGAAATATTTACAAAGATTAACCAATAAAGTATTTATAAATCCGTTGGACCACCAAAAGAAAGTTGAGATTACAGACTTTGGAGGCTTTAAAGACAAGCTCAAGCTTTAGAAGTTTTTACTACAGAGAGCAAAGATTTTAGAAATAATGATTATCTTCATTTCTAAACCCAGGTGGAGAGATTCACAGAAGCAAACGTTTGTTAGAAATTTAATGGCATTCCGAAGTGCTTCTTCATGTATTACAATCTCTCTCAAGCGGTAAAGTTTGCAATGGAGATCTGTGTCGGAGCCTTTTCCATTTTTTAATTTGTGAAGAGAGATGGCTCCCTAATAAGAAGCATCTTCACTTCTAATTTTAAGCGCCATCGCTTGTAATTGAAGCGTCGGCGCTTTAGTTCATGGTGAGGTCTCTTGTCATAAGCGGATTTTAGTTTATTACGAATCCCAAGAAGTTTCAAAGAGGGATCCATCTCTGTAAACCGTAGCCATCTGCAAAGCCCCCCCTTCCTCTAAACCTTAAACTAGTTAATGAAGTGTCATCGCCTCTTAATTGAAGCATGGACATCCTCAGGATATACATTATTTTTATAGATAGCCTCCGTCACTAACAGTTTAAAGCGCCAGTGCCTCGGCAAGCCTTAATACTCAGCTCGCTTCAATAAGATGCATCAGTGCTTCTAACTCAAGGCGTCATCGCTTCAAACATGATTCGTCATCACTTCTAACTTAAAGCATCATCGCTCTGTAACTCAAGCGTCTGCACTTTTTAGTTAGAATATGATTGCTTTTCAATTGAAGCGTCATCATTTTTTAACTTTGCAAGAGGTGGTAATTTCGATCTATTTACAATTCGTATTTATTGTAGCGACTGTTTTAAATCTATATCTTTTCGTATCATTATGTCCTCAATGCATATGAAGAGATTGGCAAGAATAACAAGAAAATAACATGTCTTCAAATGAGCTAATGAAATATATACATTGCATAGTTAAAAAATGATGACACATCAATTGAAAAGCGACCACGATCTAATTAAAATGCACTGACGCTTTTTAATTAGCTAAACAAAAATATATAGCCAAGGAAAATCCTAGGAAAAGCGTCACCGCTTCTTAAACGTACAAGTGTAAGTTGACACTTACACCTTTTTGTGCAAAGCGATAACCGACCTTACTTCATTTACTGGTATCATTAGAGTAATAATATGTAGCACCTTTTTTGTGCAATATGACACATACAACCTTTCTGTGCAAAGCGATGACCAGCCTTCATTTATTACCATCGTCAGAGTATTAACACGTAGCACCTTTCTGTGTGAAGTGGCTATTCGTATCCCAATAAAAATGCCTTTTAGCCTTATGTCGGTTTAATCTTTTGAGCATATCTTTTCTTGTGCCTTCCGTCCCCAAACCTATCCCCCCTTCACTATGGTGGAGCAACCCAACTCCGACATTAGCAAATCCTTCAAATTAGTCGATCGTATCTTGGAAATGAAGAAGGCAGAGGTTATGAAGCAAGAACTCATGCTTCAGGCACAGACGAAGGTACGGTTTCAAAGGGTGATGCACAAGATTGAAGTGGATGTGGCAGCGATTAAAGATATTTCTGCCAAGTTTGAGGGGGAACTATCATGTCGTCCGAAGGGGGAGTCGTCTACCCCAAAATGACGGCTTCTCAGGCGGCTATGGTTATGTCTCTCTTTTGATTTTTCTTAGGTTTTTTTTTTCTAGGTCTTATACAATGTCTTGTTTTTGTAATATATGAAATACAATATCTTTCTTTCATTTGATTTCCAAGCTAATAATCATGCCGTTGACACTTCATGATGTGGTGCATTTCACTTATTTGTAGGAGTGGCAGAGCCTCAGATAGCCATAGCAGTTTTGGTAGAAGCGTTAGCGCTTCTAAATCGAAGAGTCGTCGCTTCTAAATCGAAGCGTCATTAGAAGCGGCAGCGCCTCATCCAGCTCTAATATTCGTGCCTCTTGGTCGAAGCGCTGGCCCTAATGTTCAGGGTTCTGTCGCTTCATTGACTATGGGTCTACGTTTGTATTACTCAAAATAAAAACAAACCAAGGGATTCCCTAAAATTTATCTTAGTGTCGAGTGCACCGGGCATAAGAAAATAATATACACAAAAAGAAATTTTCTAATTAATATTGAAAGAATTATTTATAGAAATTAACCAATAAACTGATTACATTAAAGATAAACCTAGGAAAAATATAGACGCGGACACCAACAACGACCTCCGAGATGCTAAAGTTTGCAATGGAGATCGGTCTCGGGGCTCCGTCAGGAGAGAGAGATGACTCCCCCTTGCTAGGATTGCACCCCCTGTCTTCCAAATATCCCTAACTAGTCGGTGAAGAGAAGAAATTCCAATTAAGAAGAAATTTAGCAATGGAGGGGGGTGGCATGGAAATATCCAGCCCACCATCGTCATAGAGGAACTCGCACTGAGGTGGGAATTTGATGGTGAGATTGTTAAAAAGTGGGGGAAGGTGAGAAGTTGGAAAAAAGGGTCGGTTTGGGATGAGGTCTATGGCAATGGGGGATGTCGGTAGATGATTCAATGTCTAAAATGGCTCGCTGTCACTTCAACTTTTCTAATCTTTTTATTGCAAATAGAAGCTAGGCCCATTGCTTTTCAAGGATTCGATCAAGCCTTCTACTTAGCTCATCATGGTCAGGTTCTTTCGCCATTGGGTTAGGGTTAGGGTTAGGGTTATGAGATAGAGAAAGACGATGGGTTTGGAATGGGAAGGGTTTGTGATGGGACATGACTTTATAAGGAGAAAGGTTAGGATTTGAAATGTCACTTCCAAATAAATATCGAGGGTCGGTGGCAGGTAGTGTATTCCATGAAGTTCTCTCGAACTACGATAAGAAGCACCCTGTTGTATGATGTAACCCATGGCTCATGTTTTTTGAAGCATCAGTGCTTCACCAACCTTACTTCATTTACTAGCTTCGTCAGAGTAATAACACATAGCACCTTTTTTGTGCGATATGACACCTAGCACCTTCCTGTACGAAGTGGCTATTCGTATCCCAATATGAACCCCGTTTTTACTCAAATAAACAAGGGAGCATGTGAAAATGCAATCTGGGTGTCGTCTGATTTAAAGATTATGATTTATAGATCCTTAGTGGATAAGATTCACATGAAATATAATCTTCATCATGTGATTAAATATAGTTAAATGCTATTATTTGATTCTACGGTTGACAACAATAGATCTTACGATAAATATCATGTTTTGCTCTAATCTTATCCACTAAGGATCTATAGAACATGAACGTTAAATCAAATGACCTAGATTGTGTTTTCACATGTCCCTAAAATACAAAGTCTTTCTTTAACCTCAGTCTATCTAGAAGCATCATTGTTTCAACTTCGAAGCGTTATCGCTTCAATCTCGAAGCATTATCACTTTGATCTCGAAGCGTAATCGTTTGGATCTCGAAGCGTCGTCTTGTTAAATTTATAACTTTTGGGCAAACTTTGGTTTATATGGAGAACTATACAGAAGGTGTGTACCCCCCAAACTTGAATAAGAAAATATTGTGCACAAAACAAGGGATACTAAAAAATTTATCATAGTGTCGAGTGCAAAGAAAGTCAAGAAGAAAAATCAGCACAAAAGAATGTGTTAATACACAAAAAGAAAATTTCAATTAATATGGAAAGAAATATTTACACAGATTAACTTTTGTCTAAACCTAGGAAAAATAAATCAAGAAGCTGATTACATAAAATATAAACCTAGGAAAAATCTAGAATAGGACTGGCACGGTAAAGTTTACGATGGAGATCTGTCTCAAGGTCTTCAAATTTTTGGCTTCGTCAAGAGAGATGGCTCCCTCTTGTTGTAACTTTCTTACCCACCATTCTCATAGTTTGCTGTAAATTTTTGGCTCCGTGAAGAGAGATGGCTCCCTCATTCAACTATTGATGAGGTGATCGCAAGGATCCGTAGGAGCAAGGATTACACTGTCGATAAAATACAACAAAAGATATACCGACACAGTGGAAATGAGGAGGTTGAGGCCGAGGCGAAAGAAGGAAAGAGAATGAAGGGTGGAGGAGAGAGGAAGGAGTCTTAAAATTTTTGTCTCCATCAAGAGGGATTGCTCCCTCATGCTGTAAATTTCCAATCCACCAACCTCTTAGAGGAACTCGCACCGAGGATGCAACCTTTGATGGTGAAGTTGGTGAGATGTGAAGAAGTGGGGGAAGGTGAGAAGTTAGAAAAAAGGGTCAGTTTGGGATGAGGTTTATGGCAACGGGGGTCTTGGTAGAGGATTCAGCGTCTGGAATGGGTTGCTGGTGCTTCAACTTTTCTAATCTCTTTATTACAGCCAGAAGTTCGGCTCTTTGCTTTTTAAGGATTCGATCAAGCCTTCTACTTAGCTCGTCTTGGTCTGGTTCTACAGCCATGGGGTTAGGGCTAGGAGACAGAGAAAATGATGGGTTTGGAATGAAAAGGGTTTGTGACGGGATGTGGCTTTATAGGGAAATGGCTAGGGTTTGAAACATCACTTCAATATAAATTTCGAGGGTCGGTGGAGGAACTTCTCTCGAATATCAGGCTGCTATTTGATGTTACCCATGGCACTTGTTCATAGCAACGTCGACACTTCAATCAGAAGATTGTCAAAGCATCATCGCTTCAACCACGTGCGGTGACGCTTCTTGACCTAAGCGGGGTCTGTTTATTAGGAATTTTAAGGACTTTGAAATTATAGATTGTGTGGTCTTTTCATGAATTCTTTTCCAACACTACTTATTACATCAACTGCTTGTATCCAATTAAATATGCTTCTTTTCGAACAGTCTTTTCGAACATTACAGAAGAAATGGGTTTTCGTATTCCAATTAAATAAAAGGGTCATTTTGCAGTATAGTCATTTATTAATATTGACCATTTCCTTTCTTTTGCCCTTCGTCTCCGAAACATCTTTCTCTAAACCCTAAACCCTAAAACATGGCGGAACAATCCAATTTGTCCGAGATAAATGAAAACCTTGATCATCTTATCGAAAGGAAAAAGTGTGAGATATGTGTTTTTGGCTAAGTAGGAGAGGCTGATTAAAAGGCAGAAGGCAACGCTTGAAGCAATTTTGACCAAGAAGGTAAAACAGTTTCATCAATAATGGCGCATTTTGGACGACACTAATTCGTCTACCACATCCCCCCCTCACCCTACACCCCATCCTAGATCTCCACCCTCTTCCCCATCTTCACCTACCCCTACCCTCCCGAAGATGGCAAGTAAATGACATCTCAGTGTTGGGAGGAGTCGCACTTTTTGGCGGGATAAATTTTAAGGACGACGAATAAGTTTTCTCATTTGTCTGACTAGCTTTATCCTATGTTTTCTTTTCCTTCTTGTAAAGTTTAGTTTTGTAATTAGTCACAATTTATATGCATACAAACTCTTTCGCTTAATTTCACCAAGAGGATAATACGTCTGTTGAAGTAAAATATATGTTGCAAATGCATTAAGAAAATGGAGGCATTGACGCTCCATTTGTTGAGCGATGACACCTCATTGCCAAAGCATTGATGCCTCAATGTCAAACTGCTTTGAATAAATGTTGTGTATTAAAAAATTCCCGTGTAAAAAGAATCATTATACATTTATGTATAATAAAAAATTTATACAAGTGATTTCACATCATCAATGGCATCCCAATTCTCTTTCTTGTTCATACCGATGGCATGCCCAATCTCTGCCCTGAAGGTTTCGATGTCTTCTTGCTTGAAATCTAGCTTGAGTTTCTTGCTTAAATAATCCATGTATTTCATCACGAAAACCTCGCAAGTCAATATCATTTTTTTGGGTCGGCACATCATAGATAGCGTTACTGTCCCAATGCCATTTGATAAAAATGGAAGATGAGCTGTCATTCATATGAAGGAGGGCTGGGAGGTATTACGTTTGTTAATAAAGAAAAAGTAAAATATTAGTTATACATGAATTTAGAAGATAGAAGGGAGCACTGATGCACTAATGTCAAAGCGCTGACATCCCATTTTAGAGGCGCTGGCACACCAATGTCAAAGCGCTGATGCCACATTTTGGACGTGCTGACGCACCAACGTCAAAGCGCTGATGCCCCATTGTCAAAGTGCTAGCATACCATTTTGGAAGCGCTGACGTATGATTTTGGATGCGTTGACACACCAATTTCAAAGCACTAATGGCCCATTTTGGAAGCGTTGACGCCCCATTGCCAAAGAGCTTCCTCTAAGAGCGATAAGCAATTCTGGCTTTACTTTTGAGAGTATTCTAGAGTAACTTACCAGTGTCCTTATAGCCTCGCTAAATTTGGCTTTCATAGGAAGATCTGGGAGGGGGTCAAGGACATCGATTTTATGAGCTGAGGGGGTCGCCACAGCCAACGCCCAATGTGGTGGCTTTGGGATGTGAATCGGAATAAAAAAAATTTTACACTCAATTGCATTCAAGCCGTGATTTTTATTTATGACGAACCGTTGTAACAGCATCATGTTCTGTTGTGCGAAAAAAGAATCGACACACTCTATGCTTCGTTCCAAAAAGTCGGAGGACGCGTGTTCACCATTGTTTCGAAAGTGATGCTCAAAATCTCTAAAATCCGTGGTCATGCAGTTGAGTCCAACGGCGGCCATCTAGAAAGTCTTTCTCTTCTTCTTAATGTCTTCCCGCTTGTCCATGACCCTAAAGTACATGGTCATTATCGGCATACAAAAGTGTAAAAATCAATATGGAATCACGGAAGCGATAATTTTAAATAGGGACTAATACTTACTGGGTCTTCTATTTCCTTTTTAAATCCCATGCAGTGTATCAACTCGACAATAATATGTCAGGACCCAACGGTCGAGATGACAGTCGTATGTTCAAATTAAAACATAAGTGGATTAGTCTCTAGCGCGTCAAAGGAGACGCGTTATCACTTACTTTACAAAGCGATGAGGCTCTGACCTAAAGGTGACGACGCATCGACAACGACGCGTTGACGCTTTGAAAGGCATGTTAAAAGTTGTATGGAAGGAGTATACTTACTCATTCTCTCTGTTGGACATTTCCAAAATAGCATTCATATAGTCGCTAGGTGGTGCATTAGCAAGCGGTAAACACACTGCTTTGGCCTTCTTTCTATGAGTTTGGGAGACCAGCTCTCCCTTTCTTTTAGAGTGAGTTTGCAAGGGTGGATCATGAGGCCTTTAGCCCGGGTCCTCTCACTTCTCCTGAAAGAGATGGGGTCCTCATCATCCGCTTCTTCTTCTTTGTCATGAGATGTAGTAGATGGTGGTGGTGCTTGTGGTTGTGGTTGGGGATGGGGATGAGGTTTCTCTTTTATAGGAGGTTAGGTTTTGGACTTTCGTTGGGTAATGGCTTCAGGTTTTGTTGGGGTTGGGGCTTGTTCTATAGTTGTGGATGCGGTTGGGGAAAGGGCTTGGGCTGGGGCTTGGGCTAGGGCTTGGGCTTGGGCTGGGGCTTGGGCTTGGACTTGTCCTTAGGCTTAGGCTTGGGCTGGGGCATGTACTTGGGCTTGGGCTTCGGTTATGGCTTGGTTTTGGGCTGTGGTCGTGGCTGCGATTGTGGGTGGGGTTGGGGCTATGGGTGGGGTTGCTGATGGGGTTGTGATTGTGGTTGTGGGTGGGGCTGGAGCTAGGGTTCGGGCAGACGCAGACCTTTTGCGTTGGGGGATACGTGTCTGATAATACCCAGCGAGGCCCAGCAGACTTTCTGCCACACTGTGGGCCTATAATATGATAAGAATATCAGTTCTTGATTAAAAAATAGTTAACATGTAGAAGCATTCATGCTTCATATACTATGATAGCCCAAATTTTCTTACAATGAAACCCATGCCGTTGGATCACACACAAGACTAGAAAAACAATGATGCCATGGTATCAAGGTACAACATCACCTCCCGACAACTCAATCTTTCCTCACATTAAATAATAGGAAGGATCGAGTCATCGCAAATTGGTAAGCTCACAAAACGGAAGAAAAGTGTGCAACACAGAAGTGTAATAGAGCTATAGCATGGATAGAATGGAAAAAATGAACTCACACGACTAGCTATGATATATACATGTCCAAAAATAAGCATCCACCATTGAAGGTGGACCTTCATCTAAACAACGGCTCAAAACAAGTCATATCATCTAGTTACATATTTCCCTTTACCTTTTATCAAAATTTTCCCAAAAACAAAACTCCCCCAAAGACTGCTCCAAGCTAAGGAAATGCTCAGGCAGATCCCCTTCCGCCTCCGGGTTATAATCCGAGTCCTCCACTCTTTCTGGATCACGTTCCAAGTCCACACCTGTAGCTGTGATGTATAGTCGAGGAGTGAGCTTCATCTAAGCTCAGTAGAGAAAGATACCATGCAAAATCACACTTCATCATTCTCGTTCATATTCTTGATGCATAAATAAAACAGCCAAAACTTGGGTTTGTATTCAAAATATATCAGATTCCAGCAAAACATTCATTAAATCTCAGTAGGTTAAACATGAAGGCGAATAAAGCATGCTTACACTATGCATGTCGCGACAAGAGAGTCAAGACACAATCAAAACATGTAAACGGATCGAGCAAGTAACACATATAGTCGAGATTGGAGACAATTTATGATACATGTCATTGATTCATAACATAAGGGATCACACAACACGTTTTCGAGACAAGGCGTATCATATGGCATTATAGTAAGTATCCCGTATTAGGGAACTGAGCAGTTGTTATTCACTGAAAAGTACCACTTTTTACCTCTTAACCTAGCCTTTGATAGACCTTGAAGCTGACTAATAATCATTTGTTAGGTGTGTTTTGTAATTAGCAATAAACTGTGCAGCTTAATAAAAAATCCCTACTTATTGGTCCTAAGAAGAAAAAGAATACATGCAAAGATGACAGCTGAGTCAAAGCCTAATGGAATACCCTGGTAAAGCTCACCATGGTGACTCAGTTGCTGGTCATTTTTGACCAAAAGTCTAGTACAGGAAAGAAGTTAGATGAGAATGGAGGAAGCTGCAACAGCAGCAAGTGCAATGCATCAAAGGATCAAAAGACTCACCTCATTGAGTGGAGGAGCTCCCTCGCAGAGCTACGGATGCAGTGGAAGCTGCCCTTGCGCAGATAAGATGCACAGTTAAGAGGAGAGTAGTAAAGAAATCATGAAGATCTCGCATCTTAAAATCTTTAGAATTTGTGCCCGTGGAGATCGAGCCTTAAAGTAGTCGCGAGTAGAACATTGCGAGTCCATATGCATAAAGAAAAATTTGTCACCTCGCGGAGTTCTTGTGAAGCCCTGGAAGAGAGAGACGCCTAAAATTTTCCTCGTAAAGTTCTTGCGCACTCTGAAGCCTAACTAGTTACTACGCGAGCGCAGGAGCATACCTGCACTAGTATCGAGCGAGAGAGAACTTCTAAAGCTCTATTGCACAAGAAATCCAGGTGTTCCAATTCACCTCGGCGATAGCATTGCAGCATAAAGCAGCTGTGCAATCAACTGAGAATCTACAGCGTGAGTGAACAATCCTCCTAAGCCAAATGCTTCTTTGCAAAGGCTCTGCCACTGCGCGAGTGAATTAATGCAAATGCCGGCCTCACAAAGTTTGGGCTCTCCACTTCTCAGTTTTAACTCAAGGACCTTTTGGGAATTTCCCAAGGTTAGGCCACACTTCTCGAGGCATGAATTTTGAGGTGCACATCTCAAGGCATTCAAGGGTTATAACAGTGCCACGTCTACTAAAAAAATTAGGGTTAATCTCTTTTGAGCAAAGGCCTTATGGACAAAGTATATAAGCTATACTTAGAGTTTAGCATTTTCATTTTTCCTTCATCCTCTATCGGCTGAGAGCTCCAGTAGGCTAGGGTTAGGGTTTGATCATCACCCTTTCTTGTTTTTCTTCTCTCTTAACTAAGCATTGGCTTGCTAAACCTTTTGTAAGCAGCTAGGTTTAGTTTTATTTTATATTTGTAATAGGCTTTGTAAACATTAGGATCTTTTGGATGACTAGTTGTGTACAGGCTACAGCCTTGAGACAATTCATTGTAAGTTTTTCTTTTATCAATGGATTATTGTTTTAATGACTAATTAAATCTACAAATCTTATTGTTTCCTTAGATGTCTATAGGATACAAGTTTTTGGGACTAGACCATTCAGTTTCTAGTAGATCTATTATTTACCATTTGATTTTCCTTAGTTTAATAGACCATGGATAGCAAGCTGGATCTGTAGATAGATCTGGAGAGCTCGTAGCCCTGGGACTCCATGGTGGCAGTAGCAGTTTACATGTTCTTTCCCAGATCTTTGTGGTCTGGACAGACCTATCGGATACCCTGTGACCATTTGAGTGGACAGAGTATAACCCTAAGGTGGTGTCCAGCCACATGTTTGAGAAGGATTCTTCTCCTCTGCACATGAGCTTCTAGAGCCTTGTGAGGAGGTTTGTGTAGGAACTGGCACCCCACTATTTTTCTTAACCGATATCAGATGTTAGATCTGATTTCTCTGTAATAATTACAGCTTGAGGCAAAGTCATTGCAAGCCTTTTATAGCAATGACCAACTGAATGTAAATCCCTATTCAACCTGTTGCTAGTCCTTTGTGTGGGCACATTGAGCCGTTGGCCTTGGCAAAGCACATAAGATTTTATGGGTTGGAATACCTATGGATGTCAGTCAGATCTGTGCACAGATTTGGGGAGCTTATAGCATTGGCATTACATAGTGTCTGCAATAATATTCATGGCTTGATCTGGTCCATTGGTTGGGGAAATGATCAGTCCACTCCTTTGGATTAGGTTAGCATTTCTGGTTTGATCAATGGGATTTGACAGACTCTATCAGATACTCTATGACCATTCGAGTGGACAGAGTATAGCCCTAAGAGCACCCCAAATGGCATGGGTTAAATTGGATTCTTCTACCTTGTTGAGGTTATTGATAGCATCTCAGCAAGGATCACTACAGAGACAATCTAAATCTGAGTTACATTACTACAACATCTCAGCAAGGATCACTACAGAGACAATCTAAATCTGAGTTACATTACTACAGTAACTGTAGCTTAACCTGCTTACTTCCCATTATTTTTATATTTTATTTTAGCACACACCATCACTATTGTCTTCTTAACCCTTTTTTTAGGATGGGGCTGCACTTTATTTCTCTTTTATTAGGGTTAATTTAGTGTAGTCATGACACCCAACTCCCTTTCTTTAGGATTGTCAGATCTATAGCCAGATTTGAAGGGCTACTATTATAGCCCATTTTGGGTTCTAGATCAATTTCTATGTGGGACAAACTCTTACTTATCAAAACTTGCTACAATAGGCCCTGTATCTTACAGATCTGTGTGTATTCTTAGACTTGCTATTTTGTGTCTTTTAATCCACCTTTGATTTATTTTTACTAACACAATATTATCACTATTTTCAAATAAAGTTAGTAGCAAGCATCTTAAAAATAACAATAATAAGTTTTTGTCACCGCTACCGAGGATATTGATCTTTTTAATAGACCTGAGTTGTACTATAATTTAGACTTCTAAATTCTTTGTAGTTGTGCCTAATCTAGGATAAAGTACTACTGATATTTTTTAGAGTTTTACAGAAATGGACAGCAAAAGAAGGGAAAAGCTAGAGCTGCAGCTGGAGTGTAGCTAGTTTTGTTTGCACTTCCTTCCCCATAAATCTCAGTCCATTCATGTTTAATTCCCTGTTATTTGTTTAGTGTAAATCTATGTAGTTGTTAATTTTTGTTTGAAATCTTTTTGTGTGCTTGTGAGCATTCTCTTTACTTACTGTGGGTGTGAGTATATTATTGTTGAATTCTAAGTGTGCATGATTTATTTGTATTTTGAAAACCGATTTACAATTGATGAATTATACTGAATTTGAAAAACTAAAAAAAGAATAAAGAAATATCAGCACAGAGAGAAGTAAATTAGCCTGCAAGATCAGGGCCAATTGTAGCAAGTTTTAAATGCAAGTGAGTAAAAGATCATCCACAGAGAATTTATTTAAAATGTAAGATATACCTCCAGATCTGGCCTCTGATCCTATCTACAAAGCACATAAGATGGGAGGTTGAATTTGTCACATTAACTAAATGATAAAAGTAAAGATTAAGCTAAATGATCCAGATCTGAGTTGGGGAAATTTTGATGTAAATTAATAAGAATGAAGAAATAATACCTAACTTTGATTTAGTTCTTGAAACAAAATGAGAAAAAATGTAGATCAAATGAGAGATGATCCAATCTTCATCTGGCTACAAGCACATATGCAAGAGGAAGTAATCTAACTCAAGGATTAGAGTTAAACTTATGGCTATGGTGTGTCCACTTCAATGGCCATAGACCATCTAATAGTCTTCAATCTAAACCATCAATTCAGAACAAGAAATACCACTACAGATGTTGTGAAAGATTAGGTTACAAACACTAATTCCCACAGGGATAATGAATCAAGGGAAATTGCATGAAAAATAGTAAATCTAAAGGAGTCTAGTGCAATAAGGAGATCACAGGGACCCCTCAACATGAATCCAATTGAGACGTACGGTTCACAGCAACCTTTTCAAATTCACCATTACAATTACAGAGTACAGCTTAAATAGCTCTCGGATTTGTAGTCTTGAATACAATTCTCACGTGAAGTACAGAGACATCTCACAGCTCTCAGTTACAAATAAAAGCTAGGCTATTACAGAAATTTCAGACAAGCTATCTGAAATGGAAATGAGGCAATAGAAATGAAACTCAAAATCTGGATACCCAAATTGGGCAAATGGTTCATCTATTTATAGTTTCCCCCAGGTCTAGCTCAGATGTGTATCGACCAATCAGAAGTGCTTAGATCTGTATCAACCAATGGTAGTCGAGCACGAGGATCCAGATCTGTTTTGGCCAATCAGAATTTCTTGATTTGTTTCAGCCAATCAGATGACAGAGGCATCAATTTTGTTATGTAATTCGAAAATCTGTTAGAACTTCTAGAAGTTCTCGCCAATTGATTTCATCTTCGGGTGCTCACATGGGGTGGAATATGCCTTTAGTTCATGCTCAGAATCTTTCGAAATGTCCTTGGGTTTTTAAATGCATTGGGGCACGTGTAAAAGATTACTGAATTACCCTTGCAGATGTTAGGAATCTCCAGAATACCATTTCGCATAGTTTAGGGAACTTTTCGCAAGGTACTGTGGCTTCTGAAGCTCTTTTCGCAAAGTTCAGGTTCTGTTCGCAAAGAGTTCTCTTCTTTTCGAATAGGTCAAACATCCTTTCGAAGAGTTCAGGTACTCTTCGAAACTAAGCCTGGAGCTTTTAGTTCTTTTTGCAAAGTTCAGGTTCTTTTCGAAATGTTCAGATTCTTTTCGAAAAGCACTCTGTAGTGCATTCTTCTTTTCGAATTGCTCCACATCTCTTTTCTGGGTTGAGACCAAGTCTTTGCCTCTTCAGTTCAGGCATTTTGACAGCTAGTGAGGTTGTCCCTTCTCTTTCTTCCTTTGGGTCAACATGGATTATCCTCTTTTTGGCACTTTTAGGCTGCTTTCATGGTTAAGCCTGTCTTTATTGTTAGCTGTAACACAAGCACTTAAAACACTTATTTAGTTCTCTCAAGGGTCTATCAAGGCCCAGGTTAAAGGGTGGAGAATGGTATTTTCTAGTTCTCAACACACCCCCAAACCTAAGCTTTGCTTGTCCCTGAGCAAAGACAAAATTAAAAATAGAATAAAAAGCCACTTTTGTAGGGAACACAGTTGCATTTAACATATGCAATAAGCCTTTTAAACCCCTAGGTGATCCCTAGTGGAGGAGTGAAGTCTCCTGAGGGTTTCCGTGAAGGTACCCACAAACTTCTCCAATAAATCAGTTAATATCAATGCAGTTCTGTTAAAGCAGACTTTTATCCAGTCAGGTTACTCACACCTGCATTAGTCAAGCTGTGAAAAGATCTCCAGGAAAATATTAGTTTAAAACTAAAATTCAGCTGTAATTCCTTTTACCATTCACTTAGTTGGTGTCAAAAAGATTTTTAAAAGAAAATATTAATGAAAAGCTTGCTTTCTATTTGAAAATTCAGTTTTGATGTTACCCTAAATAATTTGATTTCAAACTCAACTCTCACCAGGGTTTTCACTCATCATGCAAATATGAGGGTTGCACTATTTCACATAGCTCAAGAGCAATTACAGTCCTCAAATAGGATTGTAAGCAGGAGCATAGGCTTTGCTTTTTTAGTTCTGAATTCACTGCTCTTTTCACCATAGATTACACAAATCCTTATCTCCATGTGGCAACTCAATCCATCATTGATCAGTAAGGACTTTGACTTGGGTGGTACTGTGGCTTATAAGTGAACTTTATCAAGAATAAAGAGGTGGAATGGAATTCAGAATTGAGAAGTTAGTCAAGGTAAGGAAGTGGTAGACGCATCTTCTTTATTTCAGCATAATTTCATCTTCTTCTTTGAATTTTCAGAGCCAAAGTGGCCATCTTTTTCTCTTTCTTTTTCAAATCCCCAATGAAATGACTTTTTCTGACTCTCTTTGTTTTTTTTTTTTTTTTTTTTTTTTCGAAGCAACCTTGATTGGAGTGCAATATTTCTTTTGTTGATACATCATTGCCTTCAATTATTTTTCTTCTTCTTTTACCAATCTGTTACCCAACTCTCCTTTCTTCAGCTTCCTTTCCTTTACCTTCTAAATTTTCAGAGTGAGGGTTAGGCTCAATGAGGTTGATTAGGTTGGTTGATGAGGTTACAAAGAAACCTTGGGTTTATAAGGCTCAACTGGTGTGTATCAAAGGCAGTTTGAAAAGGTGGGGCTTTTTTTTTTTTTTTAAGTTCAAACTGTCCAAAAGGAGGCCTTACATCATGTCTTTAATATCATGATTGCTGTCAAGTTATTTCAATTTGAATATGTGTAACTTCTAGTGATAGTAAGCAGGTTCAATCAGTCCCTAGAGCAGAAAAAATTGCCAATTCATATCTCCAAAGAATACATTTCAGGCCCAAGTCTCACTGGGTGCAGTTTTCTATCAAATTCCTGAGGTATATCATCACTGTTTTCTCTCCTTTTAGGTTTACTAAAACATAAATTTTTATTTTGAAAATTTTCTGACATTCCCTTCATGAAGGTATTGGGATTACACTAAAAATCAGTTTTAAAAGTTTTAACTTCCTCATTTTTCAGGTGTGAAATCACTTTATTTTCAAAAATTCTACTGTATCAAAAATTCTCTGATGATCAACTGCATTAATCTTAACTCACTTATTTGCATTTCTGCCACACCCCCAAACATATGGTGAGCAGGGTCCGCACTGGTCCGAAGTGTATTAGCAAAGAAAGGAAACAAGCAATCAGAAATCATAATGATCAGAAGAAAGAAAAGAAATGCACAATGTATGTACAATGTATTAACACAAAACCAAAATTTTATATTATAGACTCATAAAACAGATATGTACAATGGATTCTAATAACTGGGGTCAAAGTCTGTATCATAAGTTGGTACAATGAGATCAGAACTGGAGTCACTGTCAGAGTCAGAATTAGAATCAGTATTGGAGTCTGAACTCGATTTGGCCTTCTCCTGGATTGTGGCTTGCAGCTCGGTGTATTCCTCAGCTTTGATCTTTTTGGTGAGGCCAATATACTTTTCAAGTCTAGTAGTCCTCAATTTCTCATGTTCAAGCTGTGCTTGCAACATGGTCACCTTATCGCCACCCTAACCATCTGAAAAGTTTGACCCAGCAGGTCCTGCATCTTCTCTCTCTCAAATTTCATGAATAACTCCAATTTCCGAATCTGGTTTTCATAAGGGGTTCTAATGTAAGCTTGCAAAGCAGCTAACCCCTTGAGGACATCTCGACAGATATATGGATTCTCTTCCATAGCCTTTTTGAGAGAGGCAAATCTGGGAATGGGAATGGAATGGTAGGGGACCCAAGGTATCCCAGCTGTGGGAGTGGGAGAAGGGGGGTTTAGAAGAATGACCTTAGGGTCAGTCTGAGTGGCTTGAGCAGAAAAAATGAGGAGAGGTTAAGGGGACTCAATAAGAACTACCTCAGGTTCTGTTTGGGTAGCATGGTCATCAACAGCAGGTATAGTGGCTAAGGTAGTTGTGTGGGATGTGGAGGCTAAGGTTTGGAGAAGGGCATTGGTCACAGACTAATTGTCTGTGTTGATCTGTAGTTGGGCTTGGATGGATTGGAGAAAGGTAAGTATTTGGCTAATTGATTCAGGTGTGGGTGTGGGATGCATAGTAGGGGCTGGTAAAACTGAAGTGGATGGTTGAGGTGCAATGGGTGAAATGGTTGTAAAGGGTGAAGTAGCCAAATGAGTGAAATGAGGAGGGTCAGGTATAGGGACAGATTCAAGCCCAATATTCTCTAAAATAGATCCCATCAGTGATGAATAGGCCTCTATAGTGAATATCTCAGGTTCAGTTTGGGTATGAGTTACTTCAGGTGTATGAGTTAAATGAGCAGGTGAACCTGAGAAGCTTTGGAGAAGGGGGGTGCTTTGAGATGGTTCAACAAAATCTGGGGCCATATCTTGGTCATTGTTAGGAGAAATTGGTGGTGTGAGTATGGCTGGAGTAGAAGGTGTAGAGGAGGAATCTGCAACGGGGATTATGTTGGTTATGGGAGATGGGATTGCTTGAAGGGGTGCAAGAATAGGAGTTGGGCTAGGTGAGGTAGGTAAGATGACAATTCCTTCAAGAAGGGGTGCAGCTAAAGAGCTGGTCACCACAGGGAGGATAGCTTGCTCAATGTCGGCTGTAGGTAAAATAGGTGCAGCGAAAGAACTGGTCACCTCAGGATCTGGCAAAGCAGGTTCTAAGGTAGCTGCAGGGGTAGGTTCACTAGCAGCTGCAGGGGCAGGTTCCACTTCCTCCCTCATTCTATTCAACATTGCTTGACTTGTAGTCCAAGCCTTTTTCCCAAAAGCATTAGGAGATATAACTTCAAATGGTTCTTGCTCATCAATATCAAACTTGGCTCTTAGTAGGGCTGTGATCAGCCTACCAAATGGTATTCTAGCTAATTTCTGCTCCTTTTTCAGCTTGGTACTAATATCAGCCATGGCTTCAAAAATCAACATAGGGGCATTGAAAAATTGCCCCTTAGAAAGATGGAAGAGAGCCTCTAAAATTGGTGTCCTCCTTTCTTGGCTGTGCCCAGTGACATAAAAACATCCCCTCAAAATAGAATCCATCAGCAAAAATTGAGGTGCTAAGTCTCTCCTCATGATGGATTGTCCAGTTCCAACTATGCCTTGGGTTAAATGTGCAGCCATTTCTCTAAAAGAGGTTGTTTCTGGTGCGGCCAATGGACCAGCAGGATCATATTGAAAAGGTATCCCCAAAGCATTCTCAATGTCTTCATAAGTGACAGTTAAATCACAATCATCAATGAAAATAACAAGAGTAGGGACATCAGCATCCTTCTCTATCACTTTTACCAAATTTTGGTACCATAATTTCACCATTCGTGGATAAATTTTTTCTGGAAGAGGGGTGAAGATATTGCTCAGTGAGGCATCCCTAATATATTTCAAAGATAACTGACATTCAGGTTTGTTGTAGAAAAAAGTTTCATCCACGATAAGCTCTGGGATCAGCTTCTGAGCTTCAATGAATGGGTTTGGCAGTACCAAATGCATAGGGAGAGGAGGGAGTTCAGGCTCAGGACTAGGGTCAGTTGTCGGGATGGATTCCTCATGTCTAACATTCTTCCCCTTCTCAATTCTATCTGTTTTATCCATCGAAAGTTTTCTCTTGGCTGAAGCTTTGGTTTTTCCCTTTTTGGACAGCTTGCTAATTTTCTTAGCAGAAGATTTTTGGAACATTTCAGCCAATGATTTTTCAGCTTTCCCCATTCTAAAGCTTTGTATAAAAAACTCCCACAATAAATGATGACACCAAATCAAATTTTGCAAATGATAAACAGAGGAAATACACAGAAAAGTACCGAAATCTAGGGTTTTGGTTGAACTTGTTGCTTGCTCGCTGAAATCCACCAGAACCAGAAGCTAAAATCCCTCTCTTCAAGCTTAAATGATCGAACAAATGTGAAGAAAAGTGTGGCTGAATTCTAAAATCACCCAAGGAAAGAAAGAAATAGGGTTTCTGTGAAACAGGACGTTCTCAGAAAGCTTTCGAATATGAAACCCCTGCTTCGAAAGGGTTTAAATATGCTCAAAATGATTTTCGCAAATATCTTTGAAGTTTTCAAAAAGTTCAAAATAGTCCTTATTTACAAGTGAGAATGGCATTAGTACCATTCGAAAAGCATATGGCTTCAGAAACAACGTTTCGAACAGCGAATAGCTTCAGAACGAACTATTCGAAAAGCAAATAGCTTCAGAACTAACTTTTCGAAAGCAAATAGCTCTTTTCGATCAGTTAGTTACAAGGCCAGATCCTTTTCGAACAAAAAATTGAACTTTTCGAAATGAATTTTTTTTCTTTGCGAACTCATTTTTCACATATTAAAAACTTCTCGAATTGAGTGTACACAAGACTAAAAACAGAGAGCAAACAACTATGTAAAAATTATAAAACAAGCACTGATAAAATACATATGATACAGTTGTTTATCATCAGATATGTGGAGGTTCTTGGTGATAGATGGTCAGCACAGGCTCCAGAATATTTTCAATGCATGGTTTGAGCCTCTGACCATTTACTTTCAAGATTCTCACATCACTTGGGTCCAAAATTTCAACAGCCCCAGAAGGTGATGCATGAATGACAGTATATGGCCCTTCCCATCTAGATCTCAGCTTTCCAGGAAAAAACTTAAGTTTTGAGTTAAATGGCCATACCTTAGAGCCAGCTATGAACTCTTTTCTCAACAAATTTTTATCATGGAAGGCCTTGACTTTCTCTTTGTAAGATCTTGCAGTGGTGTATGCATCCATCCTCAGCTCTTCTAACTCCTCAAGCTGCAATTTCCTGTGATTACCAGCAGTAGTAAGATCCATGTTCAAGGTTTTAATAGCCCAAAAGGCCTTATATTCTAACTCCACTGGTAAATGGCATGCTTTGCCAAAGACCAATCTGAATGGGGACATGCCAATTGGGGTTTTATAGGCTGTCCTATATGCCCACAATGCATCATTCAGCTTAAAGGACCAATCCTTTCTGTCCTTCTTCACAGTCTTTTCCAGTATATGTTTGATTTCTCTATTGGAAATCTCCACTTGTCCACTGGTTTGTGGATGATATGGAGTAGCTACTCTATGAGTCACAGAGTATTTTTTCAATAAAGCTTCAAAATGTTTATTACAAAAATGGCTTCCCCCATCACGATAATAGCTCTGGGAAAACCAAACCTGGAAAAAATGTTATCCTTTAAAATTTTCAGAACCACTCTGTGATCATTGGTTTTAGTGGTTGTGGCTTCAACCCATTTGGATACATAATCCACAGCTACTAAGATGAAATTACACCCATTGGAAGGAGGAAAGGGACCCATGAAGTCTATCCCCCAAATATCAAATAGTTCAACTACCAAAATGGGCTGTAATGGCATTGAGTTTCTCTTGAAAATACTACCCAATCTCTGGCAGTTTTGACAAGACTTACAGTGCTGCAGTGTAAGTCTTTGAAAATACTACCCAATAAAATCCACACTGCAAAACCTTTGCAGCAGTTTTGTTTCCGCTAAAATGACCTCCACAGGCCTTTTCATGACACATAGAAAGTATGCTATGAAAGTATTCTTCAGGGACACATCTTCTTAATTATTTGGTCTGCACAAATCTTGAACAGATAAGGATCCTCCCAAATAAAGTGTTTAACCTTTGAGAAGAAAAGATCTTTATCCATTTTATTCCAATGTTGAGGAGTTCTTCCAGTAGCCAAAAAGTTGACTATGTTTGCAAACCAATGTGTATACTGATAGCAAAAAGTTGCTCATCAGGGAAAGATTCATTGATAGGCAGCCTATCAATCTCAGTAGTTAAAATTCTAGACAGGTGATCAGCCACCACATTCTCCACACCCTTTTTATCTTTGATCTGTAAATCAAACTCCTATAATAGGAGGATCCACCTGATTAATCTTGGTTTGGTATCCTTCTTAGACAGAAGGTATTTCAGGGCTGAGTGGTCAGTGAACACCACTATTTGTGAACCCAAAACATATGACCTGAATTTCTCTAAAGTAAAATCAATTTCTCTAGCAGCTCCTTCTCAGTTGTTGTGTAATTGAGCTGTGCATCAAACATTGATCTACTGGCATAAGCTATGACATGAGGCAGCTTATCCTTTCTTTGCCCAAGAACAGCTCCCAAAGCATAATCTGATGCATCACACATCAGTTCAAAAGGCAGTGAATAATCTGGAGACTGTAATATTGGAGCTAAAATCAAACAATTTTTTAAGAATTCAAATGTCTTCAAGCATTCATTGTTGAAAACAAAAGGGACATCTTGGCACAGTAAATGACAAAGAGGCTTGGATATTTTACTGAAGTCCTTAATGAACCTTCTGTAGAATCCAGCATGTCCCAGAAAACTTTTGATTTGTTTAACAGTTTTGGGAGGTGGCAAATGTGCAATTAAATCAATTTTTGCTCTGTCCACCTCAATGCCCTTGTGGGAGACAACATGGCCAAGGATAATGCCTTGGGTGACCATGAAATGGCTCTTCTCCCAGCTCAAAACTAGATTGGTTTCTTCACATCTCTGTACACCAATTTGAGATGATGTAAACACTGGGCAAAATTGTCTCCATAGATTGAAAATTTATCCATAAAAATCTCTATAAATTCGTCAATCATATCAGAGAAAATGGAGTACATGCATCTTTGAAAGGTAGCAAGAGCATTACAAAGACCAAAAGGCATTCTCCTATAGGCAAAAGTGCCAAAAGGGCAAGTGAATATGGTCTTTTCCTGATCTTGTGGATACACAGGAATCTGGTTGTAACTAGAGTAACCATCAAGAAAACAGTAATAAGCTTTTCCTGCTAGCTTTTCTAAAATTTGATCAATGAAGGGAAGAGGGAAATGGTCTTTTCTGGTCATTGTGTTTAGTTTTCTGTAATCAATACAGACCCTCCAACCTGTTGTTTGTTTGGTTGACATAAGCTCACCAGAATCTGAGGTTACAACAGTGATCCCAGATTTCTTAGGTACCACCTGTGTAGGTGCCACCCAAGCTGATTCTGAAATGGGGTAAATGACCCTGCATCCAACAGCTTAACAACCTCTTTCATGAGCACTTCTTGCATATGAGGATTCAGCCTCCTTTGCATTTCCCTAGAAGGCTTTGCATCTTCTTCCAAATGAATTTTATGCATGCAAATAGCTGGACTGATTCCTCTCAAATCAGCAATAGTCCAGCCAATTGCTTTCTTACACTGTTTCAATACAATCAACTGCTCTTCCTCCTGCTCCTTAGTGAGGGAGGAAGAAATAATCGCAGGCAATGTTTTATGGTCTCCTAAAAATACATATTTTAAATTTTCTGGCAACTGCTTTAACTCTACATCCGATGGGCTGAGAAAAGAAGGTAACAAAGGTACCTTGGCTGTTTGTGGAAGGGGAAGAATAGCAGGTTTCCATGAAAAGAACCTTACTGATTGATCATGAGTTCCTTACACAGCATTTACTTTCTCAGTCTTTGAGGTACAAAATGTTTCTTCCTCAGCATTCCCCTAAGTATCTTTAAAATTTGGGGTTAACTCTTCACACTACAGAAACTGTGGTAGAGTCTCTTCCACCAGTTCATCCAATAGATCAACAAGAAAACATTCCTCAGAACTGAATTGAGGCTGTGTGACTGCATTATAAACATTTAATTTCACCTTCATATTTCCAAAAGAGACTTCCATAATCGCAGGCAATGTTTTATGGTCTCCTAAAAATATATATTTTAAATTTTCTGGCAACTGCTTTAGCTCTACATCCGGTGGGCTGAGAAAAGAAGGTAACAAAGGTACCTTGGCTGTTTGTGGAAGGGGAAGAATAGCAGGTTTCCATGAAAAGAACCTTACTGATTGATCATGAGTTCCTTACACAGCATTTACTTTCTCAGTCTTTGAGGTACAAAATGTTTCTTCCTCAGCATTCCCCTAAGTATCTTTAAAATTTGGGGTTAACTCTTCACACTACAGAAACTGTGGTAGAGTCTCTTCCACCAGTTCATCCAATAGATCAACAAGAAAACATTCCTCAGAACTGAATTGAGGTTGTGTGACTGCATTATAAACATTTAATTTCACCTTCATATTTCCAAAAGAGACTTCCATAATACGGACACGCATTGAATGCAAGCATTTCTTTGTGAATGGTCTCCCCAAAATGACAGGGATGGAAGTTTTGCTTTTTGTAGGTTCCATGTCCAATACCAGAAAATCAGCAGGGTAGAAAAACTTATCTACACCTACCAATACATCCTCAATCATCCCAACTGGCTTTCTTTCAGATCTGTCTGCTAGTTGTAACACCACATGAGTGGGTTTTAATTCTCCCAAACCTAGTTTCTCATTTATAGAATATGGAAGCAGGTTGACACTAGCACCCAGATCTAATAAAGCTTTTTCAATGGTATGTTCCCCAATAATGCAAGGGATTGTGGGGATTCCAGGATCTTGAAGTTTAGGAGGTGTGGTAATGGACAACACCTGATTAACTCTTTCCACAGTAAAGACCTTCTTGGATAACTGTATCCTAGACTGTCTTTTGTGAGTGCAAATATCTTTAAGAAATTTTGCATATGCTGGAATTTGTTTGATTGCATCAAGCAAAGGTAGATTTATCTTGACTTGCTTGAAAGTCTCCATCATTTCATCTATTTTTGTGTTCCCTTTATCAAAAGGGGATACAGATTTCATGGCATGAGGAAATGGTAAATGAGGAACTAGTCTTTCATCTACAGCTTTAGAAACATCAATAGAATATTTTTTATTTTTCTGTTTTTCATTTTTTTAATTTTTCTGAGGTACATCAGCACCCCCAATGCTAACATTATGCTGCTCCTGCTGCATATCTCTATCATTTTCCTCAATTTTTTTTTCTTCTTCTTTGTCAGTACCCACTTTGTTATTTACAATTCTTCCACTTCTCAAAGTTGTGACAGTTTTTACTTCTTCTTGTGAAACAGAAGCCTCTCCAACCATGAACTGTCCTTTGGGATTGTTCAAAGGTTGGCTGGGTAACCTTCCTCTCTTTTAGCCAAAGTATTTGAAAGTTGACTCAATGTTTCTTCAATCTTCTTTATGCTCTGACTGTGAAAGTTCGCAGTTTGAGTTAAAGACTCTAAATTCTGGAGTGAATTTAGAACTTGATCTTCAAAAGAAGGGGATCTGGAAGGGGCTTGAATTGGAGCAAATTGCTGTACAGATTGTTGTTGAATGGGCTGCTGAAAAGTTGGCTTGGTATAAAAATTCTGCTGATAAGGCTGAGCAGTTTTGAAAGGTACTTGGTTCTTTGATTGTTGCTGCTATTGCGATTGATAATTGCCCTGGTTCCACCTTAAATTGGGGTGCCCTCTCCATGCATATTCATTTGACTGCATTTGTCCAAATGATTAGGCAGCATGAGCTTGTTCCACCACTAGATCTGGGAACTGTGGTGTGGCAGGACATTGATCATATGAATGAGTAGGGGAATGGCATATAAGACATGCCTCCTCTACTCTTGCAACCATTGGATTTTTAAGTGAGTCCATCAATCTATCAAACTTTGTGGTTAAATTATCCATCTTCCTTTCTAACTCATTCACCTCATAAATCTGTCCTTTGGTGGTTTGCTGATTGTTCAACCTAGCAGGATTCTCAATATCTCTTGACAAAGATTCCTGTTGAGTTGAATTTTCACCAATTACTTCAAATAAATCCCAGACCTCCTCAACTGTTTTTTGCAAGTAAGTGCCTCCATAGGAAGCATCTACCATATTCTTGCCCTTTTGATCAATTCCTTGATAGAAGCTTTGAACAAGCTGCCATCGGGGGATTTGATGATGAGGACATTGCCTTAAAAGTTCTTTAAATCTTTCCCATGCTTCATGGAAAGTTTCAGTTGAATGTTGTGAGAAGGAAATAATACTTTGTCTCAACTGGCTTGTTTTAGACATAGGGAAATATTTGGCTAAAAATTGACACTGCAAATCATTCCAAGAAGTGATACTATTTGGTGCTAACATAGACAACCATGCTCTAGCTTTGTCCTTTAATGAAAAAGGAAAGAGCCTAAGCTTGGTTGCTTCAGGACCAAGTCCAGCTATGTTGAATGTGTTGGTAAGAGACAAGAATTCATCCACATGTTTGTATGGATCTTCCTTACTCAACCCATGGAAGGAAGGAAGCATTTGGATAGTTGATGATTTGATCTCATAATTTCCTTCAACAGTAGGAAATTGAATGCAACATTGAGAATTATAGGTACCAGGTGCAAAGTAATCCCTCAAAAGTCGAGGTTCTTCACCCATAGCAGCTGTTTCAGCAGGATTCTGTGGTGTTTGTCTGGTTCGTAGTAGCCTTTCAACTTCTAAATTTAGAGGGACAATCTCAGGGCTGAGAGTCCTCCTACCAAACATACAACACAGAATAGAGAATCAGATTATGCACAGCAAACCTTCAAAATTCCTTTTAAAGTAGATTCCACGCTTCAGAATGTATATGAATAACTGTACAGATTTAAACAACAGAATAGTTTAGTACTGATGTAAAGATAAGAACAAAATGAAAACTTAGGTCTACCTATTTTAAAACAAACTCCCCAGCAACGGCGCCAAAAACCTGTTGTTGAATTCTAAGTGTGCATGATTTATTTGTATTTTGAAAACTGATTTACAATTGATGAATTAGATTGAATTTGGAAAACTAAAAAAAGAATAAAGAAATATCAGCACAGAGAGAAGTAAATTAGCCTGCAAGATCATGGCCAATTGTAGTAAGTTTTAAATATAAGTGAGTAAAAGATCGTCCACAGAGAATTTATTTAAAATGTAAGATAAACCTCCAGATCTGAGCTACCAGATCTGGCCTCTGATCCTATCTACAAAGCACATAAGATGGGAGGTTGAATTTGTCACATTAACTAAATGATAAAAGTAAAGATTAAGCTAAGTGATCCAGATCTGAGTTGGGGAGATTTTGATGTAAATTAATAAGAATGGAGAAATCATACCTAACTTTGATTTGGTTCTTGAAACAAAATGAGAAAAAATGTAGATCAAATGAGAGATGATCCAATCTTCATCTGGCTACAAGCACAGATCCAAGAGGAAGTAATCTAACTCAAGGATTAGAGTTAAACTTATGGCTATGGTGTGTCCACTTCAATGGCCACAGACCATCCAATAGTCTTTAATCTAAACCCTCAATTCAGAACAAGAAATACCACTACAAATACTGTGAAAGATTAGGTTACAAACACTAATTCCCACAGGGATAATGAATCAAGGGAAATTGCTTGAAAAACAGTAAATCTAAAGGAGTCTAGTGCAATAAGGAGATCACAGGGACCCCTCAACACGAATCCAATTGAGACGTACGGTTCACAGCAACCTTTTCAAATTCACCATTACAATTACAGAGCACAGCTTAAACAGCTCTCGGATTTGTAGTCTTGAATACAATTCTCACGTTAAGTACAGAGACATCTCACAGCTCTCAGTTACAAATAAAAGCTAGGCTATTACAAAAATTTCAGACAAGCTATCTGAGATGGAAATGAGGCAATAGAAATGAAACTCAAAATCTGGATACCCAAATTAGGCAAATGGTTCATCTATTTATAGTTTCCCCCAGGTCTAGCTCAGATGTGTATCGACCAATCAGAAGTGCTTAGATCTGTATCAACCAATGGTAGTCGAGCACGAGGATCCAGATCTATTTTGGCCAATCAGAATTGCTTGATTTGTTTCAGCCAATCAGATGACAGAGGTATCAATTCTGTTATGTAATTCAAAAATCTATTAGAACTTCTAGAAGTTCTCGCCAATTGATTTCATCTTTGGGTGCTCACATGGGGTGGAATATGCCTTTGGTTCGTGCTCAGAATCTTCCATAATGTCCCTGGGTTTTTAAATGCATTGGGGCGCATGCAAAAGATTATTGAATTACCCTTACAGATGCTAGGAATCTCCAGAATACCATTTCGCATAGTTTAGGGAACTTTTCGCAAGGTACTGTGACTTCTAAAGCTCTTTTTGCAAAGTTCAGGTTCTGTTCGTAAAGAGTTCTCTTCTTTTCGAATAGGTCAAACATCCTTTCGAAGAGTTCAGGTACTCTTCGAAACTAAGCCTAGAGCTTTTAGTTCTTTTCGCAAAGTTCAGGTTCTTTTCGAAATGTTCAGATTCTTTTCGAAAAGCACTCTGTAGTGCATTCTTCTGTTCAAATTGCTCCACAGCTCTTTTCTAGGTTGAGACCAGGTCATTGCCTCTTCAGTTCAGGCATTTTGACAGCTAGTGAGGTTGTCCCTTCTCTTTCTTCCTTTGGATCAACATGGATTATCCTCTTTTTGGCACTTTTAGGCTGCTTTTATGGTTAAGCCTGTCTTTATTGTTAGCTGTAACACAAGCACTTAAAACACTTATTTAGTTCTCTCAAGGGTCTATCAAGGCCCAGGTTAAAGGGTGGAGAATGGTATTTTCTAGTTCTCAACATATATGCTTGGTAGAAGGTCCTTAAACCCCTGAGTTGTAACCTCCTAATCTTGAGGTTGAAAGGATCCATAGATCTAGACACACCACAGAAGGCCCTGCTATTGAAACTGAACCAGCTATCATGGCTAAGAGGCAGGGAACATTAAAGGAGTATAATGCACCTGGGGAGTACACCTCCCCCTTCTGCATTCAATTTCCCTATGTTGAGGGGAATTATGAAATTAAATCCTCCACCATTAATATGCTACTTTCGTTTCATGGGCTTAGTAAAGAAGATCCCTACAAGCATATCGACCAATTTTTAGCACTTTGCACTACTTTCAATATTACTAGCTTGGGACCTGAGGCCACCAAACTAAGGCTTTTTCCTTTTTTACTAAAGGACAAAGCCAACACATGGCTATCAATTCTCCCAGTAAACAACATAAAGTCATGGAATGACCTTCAAACCAAATTCCTGGCCAAATTCTTTCCCATGAACAAAACCAACCAGATGAGAATAAATATTTTGTCATTTACTCAGTCCTCAACTAAGGATTTTCATGAAGCTTGGGAAAGATTTCAAGAAATGTTAAAACAATGCCCCCACCACCAAATTCCAATGTAGCAACTAGTGCAAGTATTCTACCAAGAAATTAATCCCAAGAGCAGGGATATGGTGGATGCTTCTTGTGGTGGTAGCTACCTCCACAAGATAGCTGAGGAAGCTTGGGAGTTGTTTGACATAATAGGGAAAAATTCCATGCAGCAGGAGTCTCTGTCACGTAATGACAGTCAGACCCCAGCTAAGATGGTGAAAGAGGCCACCCTTAGAGGTGGAATATATGAAGTTAAGGTGCAAGGTGATTTGCAGAGGAAGGTGGACAATTTGTCCTTAAAATTTGATAAATTAATGAATGTGATATAGCCCCGAATGGTTACATAGGTGGAGGAAGCATGTCTGATATGCCAATCTCCCACACATTCTATTCATAATTATCCATCGGCCAACTAGTTTCCTGATTTTGTTATGGAGCATGCCAATGCTGCTCAAACTTATGGGCAGCAACCTGCTGAATATTCTTTGAGGAACCACCCAAACCTAATGTGGAGATAAGATTCATATCCTCAATCCCAACAGCAGTAAGTGGTAGCTCCTTATAGACCCCAACACTAGTTTAACCAAGGGTACCCACCAAGGCAAAATTTTCTGCTACCTGCCCCCCAGTCTAACCTGTTGGCCCTACCCCCACGACAGCCCAGATCCTTTGCATTTGAAGAGAAGATGCAGGCTTCAATACAAAATTTAGGGAACTTGGTACAGACTGTCAATTCTCATGGACAGAGCATTAAGAAGATTGAGGACCAGTCGGGTCAAATTTGTAATGCTTTGAACAAAAGGGAGGAAGAAAAACTGCCTAGTCAACCCCTAATAGATCCAAAAGGGCAGTATATGATTGGAGATGCATCCTCAACTCATGAGGAAGCTAGTGCTCAGTGATTCAAAGATTATTAATAAGTGTACCATATGTATGAAAAGTTTATTATGATGTGTGTTGTTTCAAAATTTGTCAATTTCTGTTGTCAGTGTGATTTTGTTTTGTTTGTGTTGCTTTGTCTGTTTTTGAATTTTGTATTGAATTTCGTGCTGAATATATGTGTATTTTTATCATTTGAATTTGTTGTGTATGTTTGTTGATGAACGGTTGAGGTGCTCTCATATAATTGCCATGAACTTGATCTGAAAAACTATCTTTAAGATTCTGCAATTCTGATGAATTTATGTTATTAATGGGTACTTCTCATGTTGAAACGAAGTACATGTGAGAGGTTTGGTACTGATACTCTGTGGTCAGGTGCACAACAACATGGATGCACTAACAAATGTGCAGCACTGAGTTAAAAGATTAAAGGTTGAGAATATTGCTTTCTCGCAGGCCTTAAAAGCTTCAATCAACTGCGTGAGCCCATTTTTGGCTCTCTCCCGCGCTAAAACGCCTGAACAATGGCTACAATAGAGCCTCGCGGAGTTACTTTTGCTCCGCGAGCCCAATCCACGTGAAAGGATTATCATATGTTTTATTCTTCGCGAGAACATCGCGGGGTAAATTTTTGAAAGGTGAAATAGCTCTCGCGCACCAAGGCAAAGCTGCAGCTCCACGAAATGCATTGAAAGGCAGTTTCTTTTATGCGACATAACTCCTCACAGGATTAAATGTTAACTGTGCAAGAAATCTACCCCGCGAGCACTTATTTCCACCTCCGTGAACCGTGGGAATAGCTCTATAAACTCTATGAAACCCTTCATTTTCTTCATTTCATCTTTCTGCCCTAGCTTCTTGGCACCACAACTGAAATCCCCTTTCCCTGCTTCTTCTCCACAAGTTAAGCCATTCCACCTAAAGCTTTTTCCTCCCACCATTCTGTTCCCCAGCTACTCCTAGTCACTTTAAACATGGTTTGGGGGGATTTGAGCTGTTGTACAAGTTTTTAGGTTGAACCCTAGCTCTCAATTGGTAAGCTCTCCAACTCTTGCTCTATGCTTTGATTAGTTTAGTAAATTAGAGAGAAAGAAAGGAAAAATTTGGTGCTTCTGTGTGTATTAAGTGTGTTCTGTGTTTTCTAGGATTAGTGAACCCTAATTTTTATAATTTGAGCACCTATCGCCGCCGGTTCAAAATTCATGATGTTGAATCCTACTGCTAGTGGCAGTGTTCTAGCCACTAAAAAATTTGCAAGGATTGCAGAGGCCTCCACATTGGAGACCTATGAGGTGCCTCCACCTATTGTTGAGCCCCAAATCCTTAAAGAAAAGAAGAATTCAGCCTAAAAGAAGAGGGCCAGAGAGCACCCACCTACTAAGAGCCTTGAAAAATCAAAGAAGAAATAGAAAAAGGGCAAAGCTGTGGCCCCTGAGGTCCCTAAGGTTGAGGAGGAAGAGACTACTGGATACCTCAAGGTCCCTTCAAAATTTGTGCAAGCAATCTAGCTAGAGGCTGAAACAATTTTTGACAATGCTTATTTTAAGGAGCTACTAGAGACCTCTGCCTCCATTGATTATCTGACTAAGGCATCTCTGTTGCCTCTATTGAGGCCCCCAATTTAGCTAGTTTTCGCAAGACTAGTGCGCTTGTTTTATCAGAATATGAGGTTGAAAACTGGTGATGATGGGAACCTAGCACTGTTGGAATTGATTGATGACTTTGAGATGTTGTTCAACCAGTCTGACATTACAAGAATATTGGGGATACCAGCCACGTATACCCCTGAGTGTGGCTTGAAACCTCCTTTGACTGCCACCATAATTAAGATAGCATGGGAATTAACTGGAGGAATCACTGCCTCAGGTGACTCAATCAGGAAGAGGGACCTGCACCCCAACCTCAGATTCATGGATGGGGTGTTAAGGAAAAATATTTATTGCTCTGGTCATGAGCAAGAGAGGAAGCCCCCCATAGCTGATGCCCTCTTCTCATTTCATAGGAATCATTACTTGGATGCAGGCAAGTTGATTTTTAAAGGGATTAAGGACCTATGTGAAAAGGTAAAAATCAAGAAGAAACCTCATGCCCTTCCTTACTGTAGGTTTATTACTGCATTGCTGAAGTTTGGGAAATACCCCTTTCAAAGAGAGGAGGAGACAATGACCCTGAACCCTAAGAAGAGTGGAAAGAAACAATAAGGAATCAGTGGCACAATGATGGAGAAAAAGAAAAAGCAGAGGAGGAGTTACTGAGAGAAGTAGGCCCCACCATTCATGATGTAGCTACTACAACTGTTGATGTTGATGTTGCTGCTGCTATTGCAGATGCTGCTACATCCTCCACCTCGCATGTTCTAGCCAACACAACCATTACCTCCCTAGCCATTCCTTCTACCTCCACGCCAGCCCCAACTCTCTTAACACCACCTTTACCTACACTCATTGCCACACCACCTCCACCCTCACCCCAGACCTCACAGCCCCACACAAGTCCACTACCCTTACTTGAGCCAATCACACCACCATCCACCATAGCCACTGACACCCTACCCATTTATGCACCCTTACCTATTTTTCCAGCCCACACTAGCCCACCTATCAAGATCCCATACCAGAAGAAAAGAAAAGCTACCAAACCCCCACTAGACCCCATCCCACCTATATGTCCTAAACCATTCCAATCCCTGAAACCACAACCATTCCTGACCCCATACCCACACCCTATGAACTTGAAACCTATACCTTTGAAACCCCCCAATATTCCACTGAGACTTCCCCACCCTTTGTACCTATCACATGTGAACCCCTAGACCAATTCATTCCATTATCCCATGCGCATGACCCATTTACAGGAGAGGAATTTTCCACTATGATGTCCACTATCCTAGGAGACATCAACTTAGAGTATACCCCTCTCCTAGATTCACCTCACCCTCCACACTTCACCCCTCCACATCAGACACCACCATAGGCCACTACCTTCACTAATAGACCCACTTCCCCCTCTCAACCAATTTCACCTATCCAACCCACAACCACTACCATACCTGACCTATTACCCCAAATCCTGCACCTCTTACTCTCCCTTCATTCCCAAATGTTGCCCAATACCAAAACCCAAGCCTCCATTGAGGCCAATCTTCATTCAATTCACTCCATCCTACCAAACTCTGCACCCATCCCAACCATTTTACAATCCATCCAAGCAACTTTAACCACTCTAACCCAATCTTCCCAACAGTCACCTTTCTCTACATCAATCCATAATCCCCCACAAGCTCCTACACCCATTGTACCTCTCCCAGAAACTTCTCCCATAACCTCCAAAGATGCGTCCACCCAAACATACCCTGAACCTCAACTACAACCCATACCTGCATCTGCCCTTAATTTCCCTCACCCTCTACCCTGCACCCCACCCCTATCTTCATCCTGTCCCTTTCCATTGCTGGCTAGCACTTCTTCCATCACTGCTCAGCCCATACTCCCTGCCTCTTGTAATCTCTAGCCTCCTTACTACACCCTCCTCTAGGCCATGAAAGCCAATGCTTACTTAAAGAGGGATATAGTTCAAGGCATGGCTGACCTGAAAGCTACAATGGAGAAGCCCCTCCTTGATAAAATTAAACTCCTAATGCTTGCTCATAAGGTTGAAAAAAAGGAAATCAACCAAGGATGGAGAGAGTTTATGGTTCAATACAATCAAGAAAAGGGAAGAGTTGAGAGTCAAGAAGATGTGATCAAGGAACTAAAAGAGAGACTAAGACTGACTGAGGAGAGGGCTTATGATTATGGGGTGACTATTGCAGCTTTGGAGAAGTCCGTAAATGTACAAACTGGCAGGGAGTTGGCAGAAGCTCTTTTTAAAGAATTAAACCCAGATGTACCTCTCTAGCAAACAGCTCCAGATTCAAAGGAACCTAGCCAAGTCAAACCTGGACTCAAATATAAGGATCGTACCCCAAAGCCATCACCGACTCTAAAAAGAAAAAGCACTGCCAAGACAAGAAAAACTACTTCCCAAAAGCCATAGTCCAAGGCTACTGCTTTGAAGCAAGCAAAGGGCAAAGGAATCAAAGAACCACCTGCTGAAGCCAAAGACTCAGATGATTAATTTTTGTACATGTATTTAGTTAGGAAGTAGTGTGTAATTTTGTAGTTTACTTTCCCTTACTTTGTACATACTTTTGTTGTTATATTGAAATTTCTTTTTTTTATGTGCTGATTAGTTCACTATCTTTCTTCATCTCCAATATTTGTTTATTTGTTGTTATTGTGTGTTGTCTGTTTTTCTTTCCTGTGTTTCTTTTCTTTTAATACCTCTGTTTTGAGTCTGCTGCAAATCCACATCTACCTTTGAATTAGTGAGGACACTGCTCCTCATAGATTTGGGGGTGTAGCAAAGTTTGGCAATGAAATAGTTAACCTAAGTGCAGCAGAATCAAGTGAGTAAGATAGAAATGGAGCCATGTTCACTTAAGAATCATAAAAAATTGAGAAATTTAAAAATTATACAGACCTTTAGGTATTATAAGCTTTAAAATTTTAACTTTTCCATGATGTTAACACCAAGAAAGCTCACTTGTATCAGTACTTAGTGAATCATTAAAGAGAGAAAAAGGTAAGGACATGCCTAAGAGTTCAATGGAAGACCATAACTAGTGAGATTCGGGCCTCAAAATTTTTTTTTCCTTCCTTTGAGGAGTGATTGAGGCAATTCTTTTAGCTCTAAAGACTGGCTAAGTCAATGCCCTCACTAGAAGTTAGGCATCTCCAAGTTGAAACAAATGACAACACTCATGACACCTAGGAAAGGACCAAGGCCTTCTCTTGGATAGTTTGAGCTTAAACAGAGCAAACCCTAATCAACTGCCCTTGTGCACACACTTTTTGAGCCTTAATTTCTAATTTTCTTCAAAATATACCTGAGTACTTGTACCTAAACCTATGGACCTGATTCACCCCTACCCTCACTCTAAGAATTCAGAAGGTAAAGGAGAAGGAGCTAAAGATGAACAAGATAGAGTCAACATTGGGTGAATGGAGAAGAGATACCTAAAGCTTAACAGTATAGCAGCTAAGGAAAGAGGTGGCAAGTAAGAAAAATAAAAACAAAAAAAAAAAAGAAAAAGAAAAAGAAAAATGCATCCAAAGGAAAGAAAAATAATAATGAAGAGGAATAAGAGAGGAGTCAAGAGAAGAAGTTCATTGGAAAAATCGAAAACAAGAAGAGAAGCTGGCCACTTCAAGTCTGAAGAATTTTAAAGAAAATGAAAGGTGCAGAATTAAAGAAGGTGAAGTCATGAATCACCTCCTTCACCTACTGATTTCTCAATTTTGAATCCCTTTTCAACCTTCCATTCTTTATAACCTATCCCATAAACCACATTACAACCCAGTCAAAAGACCATGTGATCCAAAGTTGAATGAGCTGCCATGCAGAGAAAAAGAGTGGTCCAATCTATGGTGAGGATTAGCCAATGGTGCTAGAACTTAGGTGCTTTGCCTATGCTTATGCTTACAGACCCATTTGGGGCCTATAACTGCTCTTGAGCTTGAGAGAAAATGAAAACCCTCAAAGTTCCTTCTGAGAGTCTGCCCTGGTGAGCATTGGGTCTGATGTTGAATGTATTGGGCATGGCCTATAACCTAGTTTTTGAATTAATGATGTGCTCAGTACTGATCTACAGGTGATGTTTTCCCTTGTTGTGAGCTAATTGGAAATGGTGTGCATCTATGTAAAAGTTGTGGTGATTAAATGTCTGTGCATATCATATGTTGAAATTCCTCACATCTTTGTTGAATCAAAGGTGAACTGATGCTCTATTTCTTGACAGCTGACTTGATAATTTTGCACTTTGTTAAATGTTTTATTGAGAAGCTTGAGGGTATCTTCTCTTAAAACCCTAAGGAGACTTCACTCCTCCACTAAGGATCACCTAGGGGTTTAAAAGGCTTGATGCATAAGCTAAATGCATTTGTGTTCCCTACAAAAGTGGCATTTAAATTCTTAGAGTAGTTGTTTTAATTTCTCCTTTGCTCAGGGACTAGCAAAGATTAGGTTTGGGAGTGTGTTATTCACTGAAAAGTATCACTTTTTACCTCTTAATCTAGCCTTTGATAGACCTTGAAGAAGACTAATAATCATTTATTAGGTGTATTTTGTAGTTAGCAATAAACTGTGCAGCTTAATACAAAATCCCTGCTTATTGGTCCAAAGAAGAGAAAGAATACATGTAAAGATGACAGCTGAGCCAAAGCCTAATGGAACACCCTGGTAGTGCTCACCATGGTGACTCAGTTGTTGGTCATCATTGACCAAAAGTATAGCAGAGGAAAGAAGTTAGATGAGAATGGAAGAAGCTGCAACAGCAGTAAGTGCAATGCATCAGAGGATCAAAAGACTCACCTCACAGAGTTGAGGAGCTCCCTCGTGGAGCTACGGATGCAGTGGAAGCTAAACTCGCGTAGATAGGACGCGTCGTCAAGAGGAGAACAGTAAAGATATCATGAAGATCTCGCATCTTAAAACCCTCAGAATTGTGCTCACGAAGCTCTCGCAGAGATCGAGCCTTAAAGCAGCCACGCGCAGAACATAGCAAGTCCACATGCATAAAGAACAATTTGTTGCCTCACAGAGATCTCGCGATGCCCTGGAAGAGAGTCGCCCAGAATTTTCCTCGCATAGCTCTCGTGCACTCTAAAGCCTAACCAGTTACTATGCGAGCGCAGGAGCCTACCTGCGTGAGTATCCAGTGAGAGAAAAGTTCTGAAGCTCTACTACGCGAGAAATCCAGGCATTCCAATTCACCTCTGCGACAGCATTGCAGCTCAAAGCAGCTGCACAATCAATTGAGAATCTACCGCGTGAGTGAACAATCCTCCTAAGCCAAATGCTCCTCCACGAACCAGTAGCACGGATGGTGATGATGATGATGAAGGTGTAGGTGGTGGTGGCGTGGCATTCTTACGCCGAACCGGTAGCTTGGAGGTAGCTTGCTTTGAAGCTAAAATAGTTTTAGGTGGCATTGTGGGCTAAAATCAAGAAAACTCAAAAATCTAGGGCTGTGATGATTCAAATTGAAGGGAAAGTGAAGAACTAGGGTTTACCTTGCATATTCGATCCAAATAGTTAGGGTTTTGATCCGCAAAGCCTTCAAATCCTCACGGTTTTTGTAGCCAAGGGAAGGAGAAGAACTGGCACCCAAACGAAAAACACAAACTGAATTTCGAATGGGAAAAAAAATCCCAAAACAGGCTTATATAGGCAAAAATCGATTGATCGATTTCAAAAATCAATTGATCAATTTTTACAACTTAACATCAGGTTCACGAAATCGATTGATCGAATTCAAAGATCGATTGATCGATTTTCAATATCGATTAATCAAATTTGTCTCTATTAATCAAAATTTTCTACTATTTATTTCCAGGTTTGTCATCTCACTGGCATGTGCCATTCGTTCGATCAAACGAAATCGATTGATCAATTTCCAAAATCAATTAATCGATTTGGAAATCGATTAATCGGTTTTGACAGAAAGTTCAAAAAAATTTCTGCTTTTTATTTCCCTTTACTTCCTTCTGTTTCCTTGTCAGTTTACTTTTGGCTTTGTCGAGCATGTATTGATCATCCATTTCATGATGTGATTACCATTAAGCCATGCATTTGAATCGCATAACGGTACATTTATAACTCACATTTGTTCCACTCATTCCTTGAATAAGTTGGCCTAAACGCTTAACTTTTGATTACATAAACGGTTCAAACTTACAAGCATACATGCAAAGATACAATTAGGCTCTCAACTCTCGGTAAACATATCCGAGTATTGCTCTCTCACATCCGCCTCTCGTTCTCACGTTGCTTCTTCGGTCGGATGATTCTTCCATCGAACAAGCACTACAGGGATCACTTTGGTGTGCAACACTTGTTCCTTTCTATCCAATATCTCTGTTGGTTCCTCTATCATGCTCATATCTTCGTGTATTTCCAAAGGTTGACCTCCCAAGATATGGGAAGGATCATTCACATACTTTCTAAGCATAGAGACGTGGAAGACATTGTGTACCCGATCAAATCGTGGAGGTAATCCAACGCGATATGCAACCTCGCCTACCCGACCCAGAACCTCAAAGGGTCCAAGGTAACGGGGACTCAACTTGCCTCTCTTTCCAAATCTCATAATGCACTTCATAGGCGATGCCTTCACAAACACATGCTCACCAACGGTGTAGTCTACACTCGTTCTCTTGATATCGACGTAGCTTTTCTGTCTGCTCTGAGCCAATTGATAGGCGATCTAAATCGCCTTCCATAAAGAGCTTCATACGGTGTCATTCCAATGCTTGTTTGGAAGCTATTATTGTATGCAAATTCGATCAATGGTAGTTGTTGATCCCATGATCCTTGTAGTTCAAGCATACACGCTCGGAGCATGTCTTCGATCTCTTAATTCACCCGCTCTGTTTTCCCATCTGTCTGCGGATGGAAAGCCAAACTAAAATCCAATCGTGTACCCATGCCTTCTTGAAACTTCTTCCAAAACTTTGAAGTGTATAATGGTCACGATCAGAGACAATGCTACTAGGAATCCCATGCAGACGTACGATCTCCTTCATATACAACTCTGCAAGTCTTCCTGCTATGTACATTGTGTTATAAGGTAAGAAGTGTGCTGACTTGGTTAATCGATCCACGATAACCAAATGGCATTGTATCTCTTCGCTATATGTGGTAGTCCAACAATGAAGTCCATGGAGATTGACTCCCATTTCCACTCTGGTATGGGTTGAGGCTATAATAATCCAGTAAGATGTCCATGATCGACTTTCACCTGCTGACATGTCAAACACCATGACATGTACTTAGCCACGTCTTGCTTCAAACCTCTCCACTAGTAATTCTTCCTCAGGTCTTGATACATTTTAGTGCTATTAGGGTGGATAGCATATTTCAACATGTGAGCTTCTTCAAGTATAGTTTGCCGCAGATTGGCATCATCTGGAATACAAAGACGGCCCTTGAACACTAAGGAACCATCTTCTTCCACTAAAAACTTTGGTTTGATGCCTTCAATCACTTCTTGGTGAATCTTGGTTAACTTCGAGTCTTTCATCTATAGCTCATGGATATGCTCAAAGATCATAGGTCTCACTGATATGTTAGCCAAGAAAGCTCCTGTAGCTTGCACCTCAATATTTGCATCATATAATGACAGATCTTCAAACAATTTCTATCTGTGCATCCCTATGATCAGATTAGCCAACTGAGCTAAACCCTTCCAACTCAAGGCATCAGCTACCACATTAGCCTTGCCTGAATGGTATTGTATGGAGCAATCATAGTCTTTGAGAAACTCCATCCATCTGCGATGCCTCATATTCAACTCTTTCTGTGTAAACAGGTACCTGAGGCTCTTATGGTCGATGAAGATCTCAAAGGTCTCACCATACAAGTAATGTCTCCAGATCATCAATGTAAATATGATAGCTGCTAGTTCTAGGTCATGTATCGGATAGTTCTTCTCATGATCTTTCAGTTGTCTCGACCTATAAGCTATCACCTTCTTGTGTTGGTTGAGCACGCATCCCAAACCATTATGCGAAGCATCACTATATACCGCGAACCCTCCACTGTCTAAAGGAATTGCTAACACTGGAGCTGAAGTGAGTCTCTTCTTGAGTTCTTGAAAACTCTTTTCGCACGCTTCACTTCACTCAAATCTTGCATCCTTTCTTGTAAGTCTCGTAAGAGGTCTCAATATTTTTTAAAATTCCTCTACAAAATGTCAATAGTAGCCAGCTAGACTAAGGAAACTACAGACGTCGGTTACCGTCATTGGTTGTTCTCAATTGACCACTGCCTCAATCTTCGCTGGATCTACTATGACACCTTCCTTTGAGACCACATGTCCCAAAAGCTAACTTCTTCCAACCAAAACTCGTACTTATTGAGTTTGGCATATAGTTAGTGTTCACGTAAAGTTTGTAGAGCAACTCTCAAGTGTTCTTCATGCTCCTTCTTCAACTTAGAATATATCAGGATGTCATCAACAAATACTATGAAACAAGAGTCCAGGTGTGGTTTAAACACCCGATTCATCAAATCCATAAACGACGCCGATGCATTTGTTAAACCAAATGGCATCACTAAGAACTCATAGTGTCCGTACCGTGTCCTGAATGTTGTCTTCTGGATGTCCTCTATCTTGACTCTCAGCTGATGGTATCCAGATCTCAGATCAATCTTGGAAAAGTACCTTGCTCCTTACAGTTGATCGAATAATTCGTCAATTCTAGGCAATGGATATCGATTCTTGATAGTCAGTTTGTTTAATCAGTGATAGTTAATGTATAGTCGCATTGACCCATCTTTCTTCTTTACAAACAAGACCGGTGCTCCCCATGGAGACACGCTCGGTCTTACAAACCCTTTATTCATGAGCTCTTGTAATTGCGCTTTTAACTCCTTCAACTCAGCAGGAGCCATCCTATATGGTGCTTTGGAAACAGGCTCTGTTCCAGGTGCTAAGTCGATAACGAATTCTACTTCTCAATCTGGAGGTAATCTTGGTAATTCTTTCGGAAACACATCTTCAAATTCTTGCACAGCTACTATCTCTGAGATAATGTTCTTCCCTTCCTTATCTTCCTTCATGAATGCCAAGTAAATGCTATACCCCTTTCTGATCAAACGCTCAGCCCTAACTGCAGAGATAAGTGGCATAAACGTCGATCTCATTCCTCGAAATCGAAATGATCTCCTTGTATTGGATCTGAAGATGATGACTTTGCTCTTGCAATCTACCATTGCACAATATTGTGACAACCACTCCATGCCAAGGATCACGTCGAATTCTTGCATGTCTAACAAAATTAAATTCGTCGGTAGTTCAAAGTCATCTCCGTCCCTGATGGTCACTATCACCGATTTACAAACCCTTTCCATATCGACTGATTTTCCAGTCGAGATAGATACTGCTAAGATGAAATCCAACATCAAAGGGTTGACCTTCATCTTCTTTATGAAGCGAGGAGTAGTAAATGAGTGGGTAGACCCCGGGTCTATCAACACCCTTACCTCACAAGTTAAGTCACTCCCCTTGTCGTACACTTATAGAGTACCTATCAAGCATACATATTTATATACATAACACACTATATACATCAAAATTTATGAAAGAAATAATCTATTCTACTTCTTACATGAATGCATCTTCTCTATCTAAAAACTTTTAAGAATTGAAATTCTTTATTTAAAAGAAATCTTACCTTGGATCACATTGGCAGTATTGTGTGCTTCCTGAGCCATAACTGCATAGGCTCTTCCCTGTATGACTGGCTTCCTTGCTTGTATAGGTTGTGACATTAAAATAGAAGTTATCTTCTCCTTAGCCATCTATTATGGATTTCTAGTGTGCTGATTTATGATGTAAAAATCAAGAGAGAACAGAGATGGATTCAGCACATTTGAGATATCCTAGACCTGCAAGATACAGGGTCTGTTGCAGCAAGCTTTAAAAGAATGGTAAGTAAGGGAATGTCCATAGGGAAGCTGGTAAAAAATATGATAAATCTCCAAATCTGTAAGAGATCTGGCACCCTAGCTGTCTCTATTTTAGCTAAAAGACAGGGGAGAGGTTTGAAATGAGTTGTCACTTAAACTAAACTACAATGAAAATGCAAATTTATTTTAGATCGAATATGGAGCCTCAGATCTTGCAGATGGAAGGTTTAAAAACTCAAAAGATGGAGAAGAACAGCTTGGAGGTTGTCTTCACTGCAATCAGGTTGAGCTAAGCATATTACAGGGGTTCAAAAGCACACAAGTCCCTCAGCTGGCCACAGGCACTATCCGCAAGCACAGCTGTAGGGTATAAATTCCACTTCAAATCACAGGATCCACCTATCCTTAAGGCTATGATCTGTTCACTTTAATGGTCACAGACCATCCTATAGGCTTTATCGAATCCAAGGATTACAGCAGATGAATCCAATTGAGGCCTGAGCTCAGATTTACCTTAAGGTTATGATCTGTCCACTTTAATGGTCACAGGCCATCCTAGAGATCTCCTATAAAGCTAGAGCCTCAATTAGAACAATCAAAACCACTACAGATGCTGTAATTTCTAGGTCACAGACGCAAGAAATTACAGAGATATCAGATCCAGGGAATTCAGATGATATCCAAGAGGTCTACCAGTTAAGTGGGTGAGCTGATCAAGCAACTCCTCTTCACAAATTTGATCGAGCACCAAAAGGAATCAAAAGAGCTTTAGATCTAATTAAAACATTAAAAATAATATTTACATTATAAACAAGGTCACTCTTACAATGGAATGCTCTCAGATCCGTAGTCTGTGCAGTAATTAACCCCAGCCACACTCTTAACCTTACCCAATTACAGATCTAACTCACTCCTTGCTACTCCTGGGGATTTAGCCAACCAAGGTTGGGCTGAAGGAGGGGAAAGGAATCTTGCTGTAAGCTCTGATCTCTGGAAAATTACTTAGAATTTCAATCTTCCCCCAATGGTAATTGGGGGTCTCAATATATAGGTTTCTCCTCTGTTTTTCCTGTCAAAAATCCCTTCTAGAAGGTTGTCAGAGTTTGTTAGAGTTCTGTTAAAGCACATGGGTCGGTTAGGGCTTTCTAGGGCATCTTCTAGAACGTCGCGCCGGTCACCACAGTGCCTCAGTTTGCATGCGACAGGTCACCAAGTCTCAGTGTGTGCATAGCATAGTTTTTGAGAAGTTCAGCACACGATTGTGACAAGTTGGAGAAGCTTCTGACAGGTTCAGCGTGAGCTTCTAATTCCTTTCGATAGGTTCCCTGGTCTCTTCGATAGGTACCGATAGGATGAGTTCTCTCTTTGAAGCTTCAGGGTCCTCAACCCACTATCTAGAGTATTCGATAGGTTGACTGAGTAGTTCGATAGGTCCAGTGGTCCTCTACGACAGGTTCATCTCTGTGTGTCGTCATCCCGATAGGTTGGCTCTCATTCCTATCGAAAGGCTTAAGCATCCTTCGATAGGTTCAATTTCTACATCTTCATTTTGATAGGTTTAAGGAGCCTTCGACAGGTTGGAATCGAGCATTTTAGTCCTTTCGCTAGGTTCTCAGATCTGTTCGATAGGTTCCTTTGACAATTCAGGCTAGTTTTTGATAGGATGGTTTCTTCTTTCCTTTCTTTGCTCGATAGGTTCTAAAATCCTATCGAACTCTTCTCCAACTGCACGAATTCTTTCCTTTTAATCCTCAGCTCCTATCGACGTCTTTCGACATCCTCTCAATAGGATGTTTTGGACCTATCTTCACTTCTTTGCATGGTGCCGAGAGAGCTGACTTCTTTGTGGGCATTCTTAAGTGGTTTGCTGCATTATTACCAGATTTCCCTGCTATCTACAAAATGCACTCAATAGAGGGTTATTAGTGTGCTTGCAGGTCCATGAAAGGTCAGGTTAAAGGGTGCAAAGTGGCATTTTTCACCACTTAACACACCCCCAAACCTAAGCTTTCTAGTCCCTGAGCAAAGGAAAATTCAAAGAAAAATAAAATGCCACTTTCGTTGGGAGCACGGATGCATTTAGCATATGCATCAAACCTTTTAAACCCCTAGGTGATCCCTAGTGGAGGAGTGAAGTCTCCTGAGGGTTTCAGTGAAGGTACCCACAAACTTTTCCAATACAACTTAGTTAATAGTAGTGTAACCTGTTAAAGCAGAATTTAAGCAAATCAAATAAATTCAAATCATGCCCATTCATTAAGGGAATTTCAACAGAAAAAACATCCATTTGGAAATATGAAAGTCTACTGAAATCTCTCCATCATCACTCAGTTTGTGTCCAGGCATTTCTTCTAAAATTTCATACATAACTCACCATCAATTTGAGGATCCTGCTTAGATACTTCCCCCATCAACTAGATTTCAAACCCAAATCTCACCAGGGCTGTTCACTCATTAGTACAGAGAAGAGGGGTAAATCATATCACTCAGCTCAAGAGCAGTTACAACCCTCAAATAGGACTGCAAGCAGGAGCATAGGCATTGCTCTACTTTATGATGTTTTCTAATTCTTTGCACCATAGATCAAACAAATCCTCATCTCCACATTACAGTTCAATCCATTTCAGATCAGTAAGGACTTTTTATTGGGTTGTAATGTGGCTTATGGGTGAGGTTTATAAAGAATGAAAGGGTGGAATGGGATTCAAAATTGAGAAATCAGTAAAAGTAAAGAGGTGATTTGCAACTCAACCTTCTTCATGTCAACACAATTCTATATGCTTGTTGAACTTTCAGATTTCAAGTGCCCAGTTTCTAATCCTCATTTCAATCTTTCAATGAAATGACTTCTCTTGCTCATTTTTTTTTTTTTTTTTTTTGGATTGGGATACCACGACGATACATCACAGTAGCCTTCAAATATACTTTCTTCTTCTTTTAACCAACCATCGAACCTTACAACTCTAACCTCACTTGTCCTCTTATTTCCTGATTTCTCAGATTAAGGGTGAACTAAAACAGATCAAAAGGTTATGGGTTTACATTTTTTTTTTTTGGTTTTCATCAAAGAAAAACTGAGATTTTTAGGGCTCAAAAGGTGTGTATCAAGGTCAGTTCAATGGTGGGGAATTTTAGGCTCAAACTATCCAAGGGATGGCCTTACTTCATGTCCTCAATGTCATGAATGTTGTCGAGCTTGTTTCAATTTGGATTTGCCTAACTTCTAATGATTAAAATTAGATCCCATCAGTCCTTAGAGCAGAAAAAATTGCCAAGACATTCTTCAAAGAAAATTTTTCAGGCCCAATTCTCACTAGGTATGGCCATCCATCCAATTTCTGGAGAGTATCTTCACAGTCTCTTCTCGTTGCTGGTTTATCACACATCAAAAACTTCCTGCAAAAATTCTTGACATTTTCTTCATGAAGAATGTTAAAACTTTAGCTTACTTCAGTTGCAAATGGTTTTTCTTTAGAATTTTCTTAATCAACAATTATTAGGTGAATTCATTCTCTTTTCGATTATTCCTTTTTAACTTGGCTGCACTAAAATTAACTAGTTTATTGGCATACATGCCACACCCCCAAACCTAAACTAAACAGTGTCCCCACTATTTTTAGCAGAATGGGTTTAGTTGTGCACATATCCAAAGAAAATAAATGGAACAAGAGATGAATAGAGAAATAACAAGTGAAATGCATAAAACATTTTATTATAAATAATCTAAAAATTGACATGTGGACAACGTCCCCCCGGGTTCAGGGATATCCTTAGACTGCGTCAGGTGAAAGAGGAACTACAAACCACGGGGGGAAGAAAAGGAAAAAGAGTGGGATCAGGGGGCTGGGGGTGGGGTGGTGGATGAGGATTAGGATGACGGAGGGGAAGCAGTCGGTGCCTCGGTCTTCTTCCTCTTCTTCTCTCTTTTTAGGTTTTTCTTTTTCTCCTTGGCGAGGATTCTCTAGACCTCATCATATTCATCCCAGAGAAATTAAAGAGGATCAGGCTCGACCGGTGGTGGTGGTGGTGGTGGTGGCTAGACTAGGAAGAACTTGATAGGCAAATCTTGAGGTTTGTCGTCTGCCATGAGTGGTGGCTGGAAGAGCTGGGCAGGTTAGGGTGGAATGGATGTGTAAGGACTGGGTGAAGTGAATATTTAAGGTGCATGGGTGTCGGAATATGAAATGGTGTAATAAAAGTGTCGCAGTTTTCCAGTCGTGGGAATTGAAAATGAAGGGCGGGAATGCATGGAGTGGTGGTCGCTGTGTGGGAAATAGAGCGTGGACTGCATGATGGGCTAAATTTAGGAGGGACAATAAGTTAAGGGGGCATGCACCATAAATGCTGAAGCACTGAGAGAGGTTAAGGTATTTGGGAAATGCAAAGGATAGGACCACCTGATCGATACAGGTGTGGAAAATGATTTCGATAGGACGACGAGAATGGTGGCGATAGGTTGATGTGTCCTATCGAAGGCTTGGCAATCAAAGATTACAAAAGGTATAATTTGATAGGATCTTGACAAGTGGAAACTTCCTTTCGATAGGTTGGAGTTCGAAGCAATTCGTCAGTTCGATAGGTTCCGATAGGTACCCAGAACCTATCGAAATGTGATTGTTGTCATTTTTAACCTATCGAGGGGTTGGTTTCACCTGTCGTTAAGGCTCAGTGCCCCTCGAAAATGTCCATAATCCTATCAAAATCATCAGCCGTCTTATCGAAGGGTTCTAAAAACCAAAAGATGGATAAATGAGTGTAAGGCTCAGTTTTAGCACCCTAAAAATTTTCCTGCTAAGCCAACCGTCACTTTGTTGATACAAATAAATCACATATACTATATATGATCCAAGCTAAAGTCAGCTATCAACCTAAAGGGTCTTGAGGATCAATGCTCTCCTTGGGCTCACAAATCTTGTTCACACACAGTTTGAGCCTCTGGCCATTGACCTTCATGACCTACCATCTGTAGGGTCCCTGACTTCAACAGCTCCAGATGGGGAAACATGTACAACTGTGAAGGGTCCATCCCATCTGGACTGCAACTTACCTGGAAAGAATTTTAATCTAGAATTGAACATCCACACCTTATCATTGTGTTTGAATTCTTTCCATTGCAAATGTCTATCGTGGAAGGCTTTGGTCTTCTCTTTCTAGATCTGAGCATTGAAGTATGCTTCCAATCTGAGCTCCTCCAGCTCAGCTATCTGCAGTTTCCTGTGTATACCTGCAGAGTTGAAATCAGAATTTATTGCTTTAATAGCCCAGTATGCTTTGTGTTCCAATTCAACAGGCAAATGGCATGCCTTGCCAAAAACTAGTCTGAATGGGGACATACCTATGGGGGTCTTATAGGCAGTCCTATAAGCCCATAGGGCATCTATCAGTTTCATGGACCAGTCCCTCCTATCACTTCGCACAGTCTTCTCTAAAATGTGTTTGATTTCTCTGTTGGAAATCTCTACCTGTCCATTGGTTTGTGGGTGGTAGGGAGTGGCTACCCTATGGGTCACAGAGTACTTTTCCAGCAACTTATCAAAAGGTTTATTACAGAAGTGGCTTCCCCCATCGCTGATGATGGCTTTGGGGATGCCAAACTTGGAGAAGATGTTGTCTTTGAGGAATCTAATGACAACTTTGTGGTCGTTTGTCCTCGTAGCTATGGCTTCTACCCATTTGGATACATAATCCACAGCTACAAGGATAAAATTATATCCACAGGAGGGGGGAAATGGTCCCATAAAATCAATACCCCAAACATCAAACAATTCGACCACCAATATGGGCTGCAAAGGCATGGAATTCCTCTTAGTAATACTTCCCATCTGCTGGCATCGAGGACAAGCTTTGCAATGTTGTCGGGCATCTCTGAACAGAGTAGGCCAATAGAAACCACTCTGGAGCACCTTACTAGCAGTCTTATTACCACTGAAGTGGCCCCCACAAGCCTGTTCATGACTCATGGTTAAAATGTGTGGAACTCTGTTTCCGGTACACATCTTCGAATTGCTTGGTCTAAACAATGCTTAAAAAGATAAGGATCCTCCCATATATAGTGTTTGATCTGGGAGAAAAATAAGTTTCTATCATTCTTGTTCCAATGTGGAGGGATCCTTTTCACAGCAAGGTAGTTCACGACATTAGCAAACCAAGGCATATTGATCTCCATGACAAACAGCTACTCATCTGGAAAAGAATCATTGATGGGCAGGCTCTCTGTTCCTGCAACTTGGATCCTTGATAGATGATCAACAACCACATTCTCCACTCCCTTCTTGTCTTTAATCTCCAAATGGAATTCCTATAAAAGGAGAATCCATCTGATTAATCTGGCTTTGACGTCCTTCTTAGACAAGAGGTATTTCAAGGCTGAGTGGTCAGTGAACATAGTGATTTTGGAGCCCAACACATACGATCTGAATTTTTCTAAAGCAAAGATAATGGCTAACAGCTCCTTCTCAGTCGTGGTGTAATTTAATTGAGCATCAACCATTGATTTACTAGCATATGCCACCACACATGGTGCCTTGTCTCTCCTTTGTCCCAAAACAGCCCCCATAGCAAAGTCTGATGCATCACACATCAGCTCAAACGGTAAAGAGAAATCAGGGGCTTGTAGAATAGGAGCTGTAGTCAAGCAAGTTTTTAGCTACTCAAAAGCAGCTAGGCAGTCATCATTGAACTCAAAGGGTACCTCTTGGCACAACAGGTGGCACAGAGGTTTGGTGATTTTGCTGAAGTCCTTAATGAATCACCTATAAAACCCAGCATGACCCAGAAAAGACTTGACTTGTTTGACAGTCTTGGGAGGGGGCAGATGGGAGATTAAGTCAATCTTAGCCTGATCAACCTCTATTCCCTTGTGGGATACCACATGTCCAAGGACAGTGCCTTGAGTCACCATAAAATGACTCTTTTCCCAACTTAGGACCAGGTTGGTCTCCTCACACCTCTGCAGCACAGAACTGAGATGGTGCAGGCATTGGCCAAGATCATCTCCATAAATGGAGAAATCATCCATGTAGATCTCCAAAAATTTGTCAATCATGTCAGAAAAAATGGCATACATGCATCTTTGGAAAGTGGCAGGTGCATTACACAGCCCAAATGGCATCCTTCTGTATGCAAAGGTACCAAATGGGCAAGTGAATGTAGTTTTTTCTTGATCTTGGGGGTAAACAGGGATCTGATTGTAACCTAAATATCCATCAAGAAAATAATAATATGCCTTGCCTGCCAGCTTGTCCAAGATTTGGTCTATAAAGGAAAGTGAGAAGTGGTCCTTGCTAGTTTTTTCATTTAGCTTTCTGTAATCTATGCATACTCTCCAACCAGTGGTCTGTCTGGTTGGAATCGGCTCTCCTGAATCTGCTTCCACAATTGTGATGCCAGATTTCTTGGGTACGACCTGGGTAGGTGCCACCCATTGGGAATCCGAGATAGGGTATATGATGCCACCATCAAGGAGTTTAACTACCTCCTTCATCACAACTTCTTGCATGTGAGGGTTGAGTTTCCTCTGCATCTCTCGAGAAGGTTTGGCACCTTCCTCAAGATGAATCTTATGCATGCACACAGCAGGATTAATCCCCCCTAAGTCTACAATGGTTCATCCTATTGCCCTCCTATGCCTTTTTAGCACAACAAGTAGTTCTCTTTCCTGCTTAATGGTGAGGGAAGAAGAAATTATCATAGGTAATTTGTTGTTCTCTCCTAAAAAGGCATATTCCAAAGCTGACGGGAGTTGCTTTAACTCCACCTCTAGGGGACTGATGAGGGAGGGCAATAGGGGTGTCTTAGAGGGGGGTGGAAGAGGCAACAATGTAGGTTTCCATGGATGGAGCTTTGCTGGTTCTGCTCTGGAAGAGACAAGTTGCACATGCTCAGTTTCAGGGGTGAAAGTCATTTCTACCTCTGGTTCCTTCCATACTTCAGCTATCTCATTAGACCATTCCTTACCATGCAACAACATATTCACATTTTCTTGCACAACGTCATCTATTATGTCTAGAGAAAAACAATCCTCATCAGGATGAGGTTGATTGGCTGCGTTGTAGACATTCAACTTAACCTTCATATTTCCAAATAACACTTCCATTATTCCAGACCTGCATTAAATACAAGCGTTAGCTATGGCCAAAAAGGGTCTGCCTAGGATCATAGGTATGGAGGTGGCATTCCTTCCTCGTTCCATATCCAGCACCAAAAAGTCAACAGGATAAAAGAATTTGTTAACTCCCACCAAAACATCCTCGATTATCTCCACAGGTTTCCTTTCAGATCTGTCGGCCAACTGAATAACAACATGTGTGGGCTTTAACTTGCCTAAGCCCAGCTTCTCATATACTGAATATGGAAGCAAATTTATACTGGCTCCCAGATCTAATAAGGCTTTGTCAATGGTATGGTCCCCAATGATGCAGGGGATGGTGGGGAGTCCAGGGTCTTGGAGTTTGGGGGGAGTTGCAATGGACAGGGCATGCTTGACTTTTTCTGCTGAAAAGACTTTCTTGGATAGGTGTATCCTGGATTGTCTTTTATGGGTGCATAGGTCTTTTAAGAATTTGGCATAGGCTGGGACTTGTTTAATGGCATCAAGTAAAGGCAGATTAATCTTTACTTGTTTAAAAGTCTCCATCATTTCCTCAATTTTGCCCTGCCGGAGGGTCCTTGCAATGCCTTCGGAAATGGCAAGTGTGGGGGTGCTCCCTCACTTGCAGCCTTAGCTAAAGGGGCTTCTTTCTTTTTTATTTTTTCTTTTCCTTGAGGATCCATGTCATCCTCTTTATTGACACTGGTTTGTTCCTGCAGGTCCACCACTGGTGGCCTCTGTTGTGTTCTTGGAAAACTTCTTCCATTCTCTTCCTTCAAACTTCTCACAGGCTCACAGCCCACCTGATTGTCCACTAGCCTACCACTCCTAAAAGTTGTCATAGATTTGGCTTCCTCATAGGTGGAAGAAACTTCACCCACTATAAACTGTCTTCGTGGATTATCCTGTGGTTGGCTAGGTAACCTTCCTCCTTCTCTCCTAGTCAGAGCATCAGACAGCTGACCAAGGTGGTCCTCTATCTTTTTGATGCTCTGGTTGTGAGAATGCACAGTTTGGGTCAAGGTGTTCAAGTTCTGTAATGAAGATAGAACTTTTTCCTCAAAAGATGGTGTTCTCACAGCTAGAGTAGGTGCAGGCTGCTGCACAAGAGGAGCTATAGGTTGGGCCATGGTTTGCTGATATTAAGGTCTTGGGGCATAACCATCTCGATAGGGCTGAGCATTTCTATAGGGCATGGGCTGCTGGGGCTGCTGCTGCTATTGGCTGGGGTATCCATCTTGTCTCCACCTCAGATTGGGGTGGTTTCTCCATTGATACCCACTAGCAAGCTGCTGCCCATAGGCTTGAGTTACAGCCACATGCTCTGTTATGAACTCAGGAAATTGGGCAGCTGATGGGCATTCATCTAAGGAGTGAGCAGGGGACTGGCATATAGCACATGCCTTCTCTATTCTAGCAGCCACAGGTGACTGCATTGCTCCCATCAGCCTGTCAAATTTCAGAGTTAAACTATCCACTTTCCTTTCCAACTCACTTGGCACACTCACTTTATATATCTTTCCTCTTGAGGTGTTCTCTTTCATCAATTTAGGAGGCTCTAGATCTCTTGCCAAGGTTTCCCTTTGCATAGAGTTCTCACTGATGATGTCAAAGAGCTCCCATGCGTCCTCAGCAGTTTTATAAAGATAGGTGCCTCCACAAGAGGCATCTATCATGTCCCTGCTCTTTGAATCAATTCCTTGATAAAAGCTTTGCACTAATTGCCATTCAGGGATTTGATGGTGGGGGCATTTCTTGAGGAGTTCTTTAAATATCTCCCAGGATTGATGAAAGTCTTCAGTTGGATCTTGGGTAAAAGAGATGATACCCTTCCTCAACTGACTGGTTTTTGACATAGGAAAGAATTTGGCCAAAAACTAACATTGGATATCACTCCAGGACTGAATTCTGTTAGGTGGAAGCAAAGATAACCAACACTGGCTCTGTCCTTTAATGAAAAAGGAAAGAGTCTCATCCTGGTGGCCTCCTCCCCCAAACCTGTGATGTTGAAGGTTGTGCACAGTCCTAAGAATTCATCTATATGCTTATAGGGATCCTCCTTGGTCAGGCCATGAAATGAGGGCAACATCTGAATGATGGACGATTTAATCTCAAAGTTTCCTTGAGTAGCAGGGAACTGAATGCAGAAGGGGAAATTGTAGACCCCTGGTGCATTAAATTCCTTGAGAGTTCGAGGCTGCTGCTGCTCACCCATTTTGACAGATTAAATGTCAACAGCTATGGATGTAGTTGATCTAGTTCTGAGAAGTCTTTCAACCTCTGGATTTAGTGGAATAATCTCAGGTTGAAGAGTTCTCCTACCAAACATACAACTCCCACAACTAAAAGCAGAGTAAATCGTCACACAAAAAATAGAAACACACAATTGATTAACTAATCTAAAAATCTACAGATCTGAAAATAAACAGGAGAGATGGGATGCAAACTATAGAGAAGCCTTCAGCACAGCTCTCCTCTCACTCTGTACTCAGATCTGGTGAACTGGACACAAAAGTTACTGAAAAATAGAAAAGCTCACAAATGCAGTTAGTAAAATCCAACAAAAACTACAAATCTATGATCAAAACTTAGATCTATCAATTTCTAAACTGCTTTCCCTGGCAACAGCACCAAAAACTTGTTGTGGATTTCTAGTGTGCTGATTTATGATGTAAAAATCAGGAGAAAACAGAGATGAATTCAGCACATCTGAGATATCCTAGACCTATAAGATACATGGTCTGTTGTAGCAAGCTTTAAAAGAATGGTAAGTAAGGGAATGTCCACAAGGAAGCTGGTTAAAAATATGATAAATCTCCAGATCTGTAAGAGATCTGGCACCCTAGCTATCTCTATTTTAGCTAAAAGACAGGGGAGAGGTTTAAAATGAGTTGTCACTTAAACTAAACTACAATTAAAATGCAGATTTGTTTTAGATCGAATCTGGAGCCTCAGATCTTATAGATGGAAGGTTTAAAAACTCAAAAGATAGAGAAGAACAACTTGGAGGTTGTCTTCACTGCAATCAGGTTGAGCTAAGCATATTACAAGGGTTCAAAAGCACACAAGTCCCTCAGCTGACCACAGGCACTGTCCGCAAGCACAGCTGACCACTAGCACTGTCCACTTCAAATCACAGGATCCACCTGGCCTTAAGGCTATGATCTGTCCACTCTAATGGTCACAGACCATCCTATAGGCTTTATCGAATCCATGGATTGCAGCAGATGAATCCAATTGATGCCTAAGCTCAGATTTACCTTAAGGTTATGATTTGTCCACTTTAATGGTCACAGACCATCCTAGAGATCTCCTACAAAGTCACAGCCTTAATTAGAACAATGAAAACCACTACAGATGCTGCAATTTCTAGGTCACAGACACAGGAAATTACAGGGATATCAGATCCAGGGAATTCAGATGATATCCAAGAGGTCTACCAGTTAAGTGGGTGAGTTGATCAAGCAATTCCTCTACACAAATCCGATCGAGCACCAAAAGGAATCAAAAGAGCTTTAGATCTAATTAAAACATTAAAAACAACATTTACATTGCAAACAAGGTCACTCTTACAATAGAATGCTCTCAGATCTGTAGTTTGTGCAGCAATTAACCCAAGCAACACTCTTAAGCTTACCCAATTACGGATCTAACTCACCCCTTGCTGCTCCTAGGGATTTAGCTAACAATGGTTGGGCTAAAGGAGGGAAAAGGAATCTCGCTGCAAGCTTTGATCTCTCAAAAATTTCTCTGAATTTTGATCTTCCCCAATGGTAATTAGGGGTATCAATATATAGCTTTCTCCTCTATTTTTCCTACCAAAAATCCCTTCTAGAAGGTTGCCAGAGTTTGTTAGAGTTTTGTTAAAGCATATGGGTCGGTTAGGGCTTTTTAGGGCATCTTCTAAAATGTCGTGCTGGTCACCACAGTGCCTCGATTTGCGTGCGACAGGTCACCAAGTCTTAGCATGTGCGTAGCATAGTTTCTGAGAAGTTCAGCACACGATTTCGACAGGTTGGAGAAGCTTCCGACAAGTTCAGTGTGAGCTTGTAATTCCTTTCGATAGGTTCCCTGGTCTCTTCGATAGGTACCGATAGAAAGATTTCTCTCTTTGAAGCTTCAGGGTCCGCAACCCTCTATCTGGAGTATTCGATAGGTTGACTAAGTAGTTTGATAGGTCCAGTGGTCCTCTTCGACAGGTTCATCTCTGTGTGTCATCATCCCAATAGGTTGGCTCTCATTCCTATCGAAAGGCTTAAGCATCCTTCGATAGGTTCAATTTCAACATCTTCATTTCGATAGGTTCAGGGAGCCTTCGACAGGTTGGAATTGAGCATTTTAGTCCTTTTACTAGGTTCTCAAATCTATTCGATAGGTTCCTTTGACACTTCACGTCAGTTTTCGATAGGATGGTTTCTTCTTTCCTTTCTTTGCTCGATAGGTTCTAAAATTCTATCGAACTCTTCTCCAACTACATGAATTCTTTCCTTTTAATCCTCAGCTCCTATCGACGTCTTTCGACATCCTCTCGATAGGATGTTTTGGACCTATCTTCACTTCTTTATCCTTGTTCTGTTGCTGGGTCTGCATGGTGCTGAGAGCTGACTTCTTTGTGGGCATTCTTAAGTGGTTGGCTGCATTATTACCAGATTTCTCTGCTATCTACAAAATGCACTCAACAGAGGCTTATTAGTGTGCTTGCAGGTCCATGAAAGGTCAGGTTAAAGGGTGTAAAGTGGTTAATCACTTAACACCATCTCAGGGCAATCTCAAATAATGTGGCCCACCTTTCCACATTTATAGCAACCCCGAGTACCCCTTCTACACTTAGCTATTTTATGAGACTTGCCATACTTGGCACAAGTTTCCACTGTAGTAGACACAGCTCGTGAGAAACCCTATGTAACTGCTGCTCCAGTGGTGGTAGCAGGGCTCTCATATCTTATCGACCTCTCCGACACAAGTACTAGTAACCTCTGATAGTTTGTCTGCTATGTCGGGCTCACATACCCTATTTGGAACGGTTGCCTCTGAATAGGTGCCACGAATCTTAGCTTTTTGTTCACTGGGTCGTAGTTTCCAACCCTATTCTGATCCGCTCTTCCTCTCCCTTGTTGATCCCTTATTCTATATCTATCTTCATTATCCTCTTCAATAACCAGGGCTTTACTCATGACCTCTCCATAGGTCTTCAACTCAAATGCTGCTACTTTCTCCCTGATGTCCGGCCTCAAGCCGTGTTGTAGTCATTTTGCTTTCATTAGATTTGTGACTACGAAATCAAGAGAAAAGCGAGCAAGCCTCATAAACTCAACTCCATACTCTCTAACTGACATTCTTCTCTGCTCGAGCTGTAAAAATTTTACTTCTATCTGATTTCGTACAATTTCAGGGAAGTACTGTTTGTTAAATTCTTCTACAAACTCATCCCATTTCCAGGACAATCCTAGGGTCTCCTAAGCCCTAGTCCTATACACGAACTTCCACCATGGGCCACCTCCCCATCTAGCATGTAAGCTGCCCAACTGACACTCTCATCTTCCGTGCACGTAAGCACGCTCAATACTTTCTCCATTTCACTCAGCCAATTTTCTGCATCTATTGGCTCTGCTTGCCCTAAAAAGCTAGGAGGACGCATCCTCCTAAACTCTGCAAATGCAGAGGGCACTAGCGGTGTAGGACCTACTGGAGGTGTAGGTGGCTGATGCTGCTCATTGGCGTTGTGAACCACTAAGGACGCTGCTTGTTGATCCATGGCATTTGCTATGGTTTCCATAGTATGCATCTTCCGCTGATGCTCTTCTCTCTCTTTGTTTCTTTCTCTTACTCTTTCTTGTTCTCTCTGCTTTCGATCCTGATAATCTCTATCCTGATTCTCTACCTATTCTCAGTTCTCTTAGCTACTACTTCCTGGAGTCTCTCTATTCCCCATTGGTACCCTATTCGAAGCTGAGACAAAATCGTCCCCGCTCCGTAAGTTTCTGTCTTAACCACCCTGAGGCCATCCTCTTCCCCTAGAAGACATAACGCTCTGCACATGATACCAAAGTTTCATTAGCAGAATGTCCTATGCTCTGACAAAACCAAGACTTGTTAGAAATTTTAAAAGAAATTGCTTTGATACCAACAGTAACAACTCAAATTTTGGCTCCCTAAAACCTGTGCCATCAGCACGACCCTTGAGGCCATGCCCCATAGGCTTGCGTAGAATATTACTATATTCAAGCAACAATAAAGCATAAAAATTGAATCAAACTAAATCTCCAGTTCTATATATATATAACCATCAAAATAAGAAATTCAAAAGATGGTTCTACTCTCATGCGAACGCATGAGCAAAAGAACCCCCCCGAACCATCAGTGACGACACAACAGTCACCCTGGATGGTTCGCCAAAAGAATATCTCATTGTTTAATTACATTTTCTCAAAAATAGCTTGACATACCAAGCCATACAGTACTCTCTCACAACTAAATCAAAGTACGTACGGATCCTCTAGAAGAAGTCCTCGAGAGGGGGCTCCAACTCCTCCTCAGGCACGTAATCTAAATCCTCTGGATCTATGCCTCCCGAAGTAGTAGCAGTCACAAGCACAGAACCTATGACGTATAGTCTAAAGGGTGAGCTACATCATAGCTCAATAGGAAAATAATTGAATGAACATATAAGTTAATCTCTCACATATATTCCATGATATTTAGCAGCATGATGTATAAATAAATTAGCTAGAAAAGACATTTAAATGACTGAAAAGATGCTCTGGATGTTATGGTTACTTTACATGTTTCCATTTGTTCTCAAATTTTTCATATAAGATAATGAATTAGCCTAAAGACTTAAATCATAACTTAAATATTCCTCGACTTACTATAGCGTTGAGCGCCCAATGGAACACCATCCATCATCTCTAATCAGACTATTTTCATATTCTTTTTCATTCATTCAATACTACCCAGGTCCCTTTCTCATAGGCGATGGGTTTTAAGTCTCATACGTACATACATACATCCCTGGGATATACAACTGGTGTACGGATTGGCCACCGTACCGATCACGGATATTCTGTCGAGTCAGTCGTTGGTATCCCGCCACGTCAATGGGGTATTCTCCAAACCTTAAATATCAAAAGTGCACTATATATAGTTATTCACTGTGTGATTGTGTTAAATATATTATATTAGGTCTTATCAATCTCATTCACTTTGCTTTACATTTTCACATACATCTCTGGGATGTCCAACTCAATGCATCACACAAATGCTCTTATCATGTTCACATCCCCTGGGGACATCACATTTATTTACTTTACTTTGTATTCACACACACACACTCAAGATTCACATTTTCAATGTATAAATATTCATTTCTATATCACTACATACATGCTCTCACTATTAAAATACATGTTCAAGGCATTCCCTACCTCCCGCATATAATTCCTCAAGCGTCAAGATCCAAGGCATTTCCCATGCTTGCACTCACTTGTATAACCTATGGTACATCATAGCATAAGCAAAGCATCAAGAAAGATGTGTAAAAGAAGGTAAAAGACCCTCCTAGAACCCCAAAGTCCAAAACAAAAGCCAACAAAAACTGCTCAAATGGATTGATCGATCTCCAAAATCGATCAATCGAATTCCCAAAATTGATTAATCGATCCCAAATCGATTAATCAAAATTTCAATATCGATTGATCGATTTCTCAAATCGATCAATTGGTTTTCCCAAGCTTTGATTTTCCAGCCACTGGAAGTGCTCAGACGATTAATCGATTTTTAAATCGATTAATCGAACTCCACAAATCGATGGATTGATTTTAAATAGATCAATCAATTTTAGGCATTTTTGCCTTGCTAACTTCTGAGTTAAAATCGATTGATCGATTTTCCAAATTGATCAATCGATTTGGTCAGAAATCCAACCCTTTGCGGGTATTTCTTCCAACTTTCTTCCTTACCATTTCTCATTCTTTTTACATTTTTAATTCAGCATTTAATCTATAATTCAATGCACAACATATTTATAGAAAATTTAATAGAACTCACCTCAATTAATCTCTTGATCGATCCAATGGATTGATGTACGGGCTAGGGTTCCAAACTCCAACTTCAATGAGTTCACCCTCACGTTGCTGTCATAATTTATAGTTCAAATGTGGCTTTAATCCGTCATTCCACCCAATTCCCTAGTAATTACTACATCTTACTCTCTCTCTCTCTCTCTCTCTCTTCATAACTCTCTTCACCAACCTAAACCTAAGAGAAATAACTTCTCTTAAGTTATTTGCTCCTTTTTAATCCTTCAAGCTTTGGTGTAAAGCACATGCGCCAACTCTAGGTGTATATGATCTCTAAACACATATAACACTACGCATACATGCATTTTAACATCAATCTATGTTGAATTATAGTCATCGAGTTAAATTTCACTTGGTCAAACTTACGACCAATCGGGCACGAATCTCGAGGATATTGTTCAAATCCCAAAATTTGGGAATGTTACACTCCACCTCTCTCATGAAGGTCTCACTCCTCATTAGACATGCTCACAGAATCATAACACATAAGCATAGATCGAGTACACATGAACCGAACAAGCTTTACGAATAAAAACACCACGAGGCAAGTACACATGGGATATAAAAATATATGCAAGAGGTCATGCAAGACATGAATGCAAAAATAATAATATCAAATGTTCATGTTTCACAATTTCAAGGTATATAAAAAATTCATGTAAATATACGTAAATGTAAATCATGGTGAGAATATCATTCATTTGAAAATCGCATCATAAACATGATTTCAAGAGGACATATAAATTGGCAAGGTGTTTTCCCTACTTGAAGTCGCGTCAAACACACGTGCAATGATTCACGAGTCCAAAGAGTTCGAAACCATGTTCCTCTAGGAGTTTACCCTGAATCATGATGCCCACTACATGTTTTAGTTTTAAATACTCAAAGCATTTAAACATGTATAACTCACAAGCATGCTTGTCAAGTCCCAAGTACATATATTATAACTAGCCAAAACAGGGTCTCACGCTTGAGCGTGGCTCAATCTCGCTCGAGCGATTCCCAGTGGCACCCATGCTTCACACTCGACAGTTTTAACCCAAGAGAAATCAGCCTACAATTCACGCTGAAGCGTAGGATTTAGATGTTATCCTGCTCGAACGGTGCTATTCACGCTCAAGCGTAATCCCAGTACAAATCCCAGGTCCCGCTCGAGCGGTTTTAACCAGAGCGAAATAAACCTTGAAATCCCACTTGGGCATAGGCTTTGAGATATTTTCTAGCTCGAGCGGTCCTATTCACGCTCGAGCATGTTCCCAATGTAAACCCTCAGGTCTCGCTCGAGCACTTTTGACCCGAGCTAAAATAGCCTAGAGATCCCGTTGGAGCGATCCCTATTCACGCTCGAGCATACCATACAGAATTGTCATCTTTAACAGTTCATCCCTCCAGCTCGAGCCGGCCATTATGGCTTCCCGAGGTGGTTCAATGACACCACAACATTCTCAAAATGAGTTATCACTCGTATACAAGACTCCTCTTCGAAAAATAAGATAATTCGCACTCCATAACTCACGCATTTGCGAAGTTTAAACCCACAATTTATCCCTAAATTTCACTGCTCATGCAAGGGTTTCAACAATTAAACCCAATGCTTCACTTCTCGTGATTTATACATGTTCGATCCTTGAAATCCTTGCATGCGGCCTCGACTATTGCTATATAGCAAAAATATACGGACTCTAAAACACGACATATGCGCTATGAGGGTTACCTCACTACAAAAAATTTGACTTTTCCCAATGGCTGATGTGCGCCGGCAATACTTACATGGCCGCCAGTAATAGTTTTTCTGGTGGATATTGCTCCGCCACCAATTCCTTTGTCGCCAATACTTTTGCCGATGGATAGTGGGCTTTTTACTGGCGGGAGAACCACGCTAGCAATTTTTTGCCAACGGTCACTAAGGGCATGTTTTACCGGTAGCTTGTTTGTTTTGCCAGCGGGTAATGGCCGCCAGGAATAACTGTATTTTTTTTTATCCCCGGCAAACAATATGGCTACCGGTAATGGTACAATTTTTTGCCGGCAAACAGTATGGCCGCCGGTAATAGTAGCTTTTCATGGCTATATATAATATTTTTTTTGTTGGTAGACAACATGGCTGGCGGTAATGCTACTATTTTATTTTTACCGGCAGATAATGTGACTGGCAGTAATACTTTACTATTGTTTTTTTTTTTTTGCCGGCAGACTATTTCTATCAAGAATAAAAAAAATTTTGCCATTTGCCGACAGAATATAGCTGCTAGGTATACCCAATTTTTTATTTTTTATTTTTACATTCAACTAGGAATAACATTTTTTTGTTTGACCCTTGAAATTGTTCTTTGTCACAAAAGAAACAACAAATAAAATAAAACCATATAAATTATCACAAATCTAATATCAATTAATAAAAATAAAATTTGTCCCACCACATACAAATGAAGTTCAACAACCAGTAATCAATCCAATTCAGAGATATCAATCATTGCACCGACGTCATTTGAGAAATATCCTACAATCTACATTTAACGCCCTACTCTTGTGCTCAAAATAGATACCAAAAAATGAAAGCGACTACATGACTTAATTTTGTAACAATCCACCGACGCCATGTCAAAAATTTTCGCCATGCTAACTTCTTCACCGTATTAAAACTACATCACAAATTATGAAGATAGTTAGTATATTAGAGAAAAAATATTTTTAAAATTATTATTTAAATAATAAAATTATCTGCTTTTTCTGAGATGCTTAAAATGGAAAATGATTTTATAGCCAAATAAAGCACAAAATTAAGTTTAAAAAATGAGATACATGGTTACACTACATTTCTGAACTATTTTTACCAGCGAAGTCTATATATATATATATATATATATATATATATATATATATATATTGTCATAACAACAGGGAAGAACCAAGTAGTAGCAATCCCACTTGATTCACCCCAAAAAAAATTTATTGCTTTGTTCAGGCATCATTGCTTTTTGCAGCATCATCACGTACAAAATACATGTATCGACAAGACTAAAGTGATATTAGATCTAAGATATTGTTTCGCAGATAGAAAGTTCCTCAGAGTTAGACCCTTCAATAGCTTTTGGTGCTCGAGTAATATTGCTAGCCACCTATGCAACAAACACAAAAAAGAGATATTAGATCTAGGATATTGTTTTAGAAGTTTGAATCCTTTGAACCAACTTTCGACTAATTACAACACATCTTATTACAAAAGATTCAATATTTATACATACCTGCCTTTATAGAGTTTTGGCTACAGTTGTAAGATTAAAAAATAATTTTTCTCTCTTTCTCTCTATCCTCTGTGAGTTGCATCTTTTTTTTCATCTCTTCTATCTCCTTGTCTTTCTTTTCCATGATCTATATTTTTTCTTTCATTGCATCGAGTTCCTCAGAGGACCCATTGCAGTTAGAAGATGATCCCCACAAACTTGTGGGGGTTACTCCCAAACCATGACCACGGACACGACCACGATTCTCTTTTCCAAACACCTTTGAGAATGCATCATTTTGTGAGTTTGAATCCTTCGAACCATCTCTTACAAATTGAACCTTCAACTCACTCTGCAATCAAGTATATTGTCATTTATTATTCAGTCAGCCCACTGTCGATTTTGGACAAATCCAACAAATAGAGACAAAAATGGAGGTTTTATCTTTTGAAAGAGGGATCAATAAAACAGGGAGGGAGAGAAATGAAGACAAAGAAAAGATTTTAAAAACTTTGGCGATACTGATTAGCTTCAATATACATAATCAGATACATAATATGATATATGTATAATAAATGTTGTCATATGGTAGAATATATGACATTATTATACTGTATAAAACAACATAATGCGATACTTTCTTCTATTTTGTACATTTTTTCTAGCATATAATGTGCAGATAAAATCATATTTATTGTCAACTTGCCAATTTGGAGAAAACTTGTCCATAATAACCACTAAAATTATTCATTTGTTTAGGGTAAAACACCACTCTATAGACAATATAAAGGATGCGCAGCAGAAAGAGACCATAGCAGCCAACCAGTGTGACCAAATACTCAACTTTTTGGAAAAGTCTGCAATTGAAACATTAATTTAATTTGATTTTTAATATAAAACAAAATAAAAGTTTACACTAGAGATTTATAAAGATTATTGCTAAAGATAATTTATAATGAAGATTAAACTAAATGAAAAAATCATGATTTTAGATATAAAATTCGTGACTTAATCATGAAGTCCTGATATATAGAAAAATACAAATTTTTCAATAAGTCACGATTAAATTGTTTAAATGAGACATTTAAAAAATTGGAGAATTTTGTAACTACGAAAGAATCCCCTACTCTAAATACTATATAGTACACTGTCACGACCTAGAATCCTTACTCGATCTGAAGGGCCTAGAAGTCCGTGTTATGACACCGCACGCTGGTTAAGGTGATAAGCGAAAATACACATAACCTAAAATTTTACTTAGCATATGGATCTAAGCATTTAAGATAACATTAAAAGATAAAAGACTCATAAATTAGTAGCGGAAACAGTAGACAACATTAATAAAGTACTTGATCCTAACCATGCATCTAGGATAACAAATCAAAACCAGTTTCACGTAGGGTAAAAATGATCCCAAACGTAAACTCACACAATGTATCAAAGGATAAAACTTGTCCCTCAAAAAAAATAAAGGAAAAATTAAAGTAAAACGGTTCTCAATGCTGGAAAAAGTCTGTCGGGTCTACGTTCTCATCTAGGTGGTAGCCGACATCCTCGTTTATATGAGTCATCTCCGGATCAGTAGCTTCCGTGTCATCGTGGATGGGATAACCAAAATCTTCACCTTAAACTGTTAGATTTTAGGAGTGGGGTGAGTTTACTCAGTCGTGTAAACTTAGTGAGTTGCATAGTCGATCCACCATAACTTACCCAGGTGATCATGTGTTCAATGGCTTGAGTTGCAGTGTAATTTGAAAATAAATCAACATTTTAATAAAAATGACAAAAACTATCCATAACTCATAGAGTATCATAATTAAAGTTGGAAGACAAAATTCAAAATGAAGACTACATGATGTTTCTATTTTCTTATCTCTTTTCCTATATGTCTCATCAACTTATCATATGTGACATATCGTAAGTCTTGTTATTACTCAATACGCCTACACAACGTACTTTGTATCTTACATATCTTGCTTAAACGAACTGTGCCAGGATCGCTGCTCGAGCCTATCCTGCGAGGTCCATGTGTAGATAACCACCTAACCTCCATATCATAACATCAGCTACCATCCAGCCAGATGAGGTTGCTGGCATAGTAACCACAATGTCCCTTTTGTTCGAGACAAAGCTATAATGTCCTTAAGACCCATCTCGGCTGCAGACGTTGAACCCTTACAGTGGCTCGTAAGGTATGGCACGTGTAAAACTTAATTCATATTTAGCTGGCCTTCACAGCGTATCTTAACTTATCATATCATTATTCGATTTTGGGCTTAGGTCCCCGTCTCGATTTTATATTTATGTGAGCTTAAGTCCCCACTTTCTTAACATACATGTAGCTTAACATATTTATATTTCATTATTTCTTAAACTTAATTAAAATAGGCCACGGTGCGATAGGCTTCACTAAACCACACTTTCGAAGGACGGGTTCCGTAGTAACCTGGATGTAATTCGTGTGCCATCCCATACTACCATAGAAGGTTGCATCCGTACATGGACGCCTACATTCCAAGTTTCACGTGACCGTAAAAGAAACCCCACCGTGACGAAGGCTTATATTATGTGTCATATCTTATCCTTAACTTATATGCGTATGCCCTATCATGATTTTCTACATGATGAATGTAATATGATGATGGCGAACATATATAAGAAAGAAACTACCAAGCACCCTAAACATTGGGTAATCATAAAGAAAATTGACATGGGACATATATATTATGAAGCATTGAGTAAAATAATAAGCAAAAGATATTTGATTCTATATCTGTTCCAAGATCTAAATCTGAATCTCTATAGTATTATACTTTACCTTTTCTTAGTGGTTAACTAATTAGTTGATTTTTTTTAAATTTTTTTTTACAGTTTAATACGTTAATCCCTATTTCTATTATTTTTCATCTCAAGCAAAAAAAATGATCTAATTGACTAAATAACTTCAAAGTTGTCCTAGCCTGTAAGGCATGCCCCTTTGAAATTTAGGAAGCACAAATGAAAGCCTTAGGTATATTATATATTATGGTTTTGGGGGTCTTAATAACCAACATCATTCCCAAGTTATCCAAAGAAACGGTCCAATAGTATCGTGATTATTGAGAAACTTGTCTATCAGATGGCAGAGTATAGTTTTAGATGATTCAAGAAATAATTTAAAGCAAAAATAATATTATTTAAATGGGCTTCCCATGAAACTAGTTTTTGGTCACCTTTACGAGATGTATGCAACTTGAAATCACCATCTGACCGTCTGATAGGTGGGCCATACTCTCAGGATTCTATATTGTATGAAAGATGGGACTATAAGCTGATCTCCACTATCAAATTCGAGGTAGCCTACGGCTCTAAAGGTGGAAGACCTTGGTTGTCCGTGCTAAGTATCTTTTTCAATTGTCCGTATTCAATATTTTTATGGTTCTATTGCTTTCTACTAAAAGATATGAGTTTCTCTATCTAGAAATATGATCTCTCTCATCCTCTCTCTATATTTTCCTTTTGCAGGTTGGGTCTCTTATTTTCTCTAATTTTATATGCTAGAAGTTGGGCCTTCACTTTCTATCTCTAAATTTATGGGCCAGAGGTTGGGCCTAAATTTTCTCCCTCTAAATTTTGGTGTTAGATGTTGGGTCTTCACTTTCTCTCTCTAAATTCAGGGGCTAGAGGTTGGGCCTTAACTTTCTCTCTCTAAGGGTGCCCGCCTAGTACGATTGTGATCTCGAAATCCAGATTAATTTAAAATCAAGCGCTAGCATTACAATTAATTTAAACGAGCCGCATCATCTAATTTCCCGAAATGGATACAAACCTTATCATTAAAATTTGTCATCTAACCCACATTCTTTCAATAGAATTTCAGAATATAAATATAAATCATGAGGAGCAAACAACTTGATTGCGTCAGCATCTGAAAGCAACAGAGTGGGTACAATGGGTTCCCTCATGATCATAAATATATAATACATCTTACGCAGCTCAACCTTAATCTTGTGCATTAAAATATCACAATCTATTATGGTTTATGGTTGGAGTTGGTTTTGAGTGATCTACTTTATATATTTATATATATAATAATATATATAAATATATTATATCAATAAATATAATAGTCTCTATTACAGAGATGTAGGACTGTGGGAGGGCAAGAAGGAAAAGGGTGTGTGGGTAGGGTTTGCTCCAGCGTAGCTCTCGTACAAAAAATTATTTGTGTTTAGATGTATATATTTATGTATATATCTATTTAACTAATGTATTTTAAAATTATTATTATTATTATTATATATAAATATTTTTTTCAATTTGATAGCTGATTTGTTTTGAGCACCAATAATCAGCGCATGGATGAGCCACTTCAACTTGGCTGGGCTAAGCTTGGTAGAGTTTTAAACACAGTTTGGGATTGGGGCTTTGTGCATAAATACAAAAAGTAAGTGTTATGTGTTTAACACTTTACTAAAGTCCCAAAGCTTTCATTAGAAGCTTACAAGTCTAGAGGCTTCATCAGGCCCCAAGACCGCCTCCTTCATTCCTCCTTTGTTTTTTTTTATTTTTTTTTTCCTAGTGTAGGTAGCAAGTCAAAAGGGTGATAGGTGAATGGATCTAGTGTTGATGGTATAAATCCAGCGACCATGAGCAGTTCGGCTCCAGCGATGACCAGCACATTGGATCTCAACGTTCAAGATCAGACGGCCAACAATTCGATGGCAGCAATGTCCAGAGAACGCTGGGGTAGAAGATGACTGGGGAAGAAGATGTCCAAACGGGCTGGGATTTGGTGTAACCTACACACACATGCCTTCCTGTATATAAATTCATACATACATATATATATATATATATATATATATATATATATATATATATATATATAAATGCTGATCCATTAGCATAACATAGTTTGAAGTCTTGTTGTTGCAGGGACATGGAAAAAGGGAGGGAGATGACTAGGTGGGTTTGGGATCTCGAGAAATTCACACACCCACATATATGTATAATACTAATATAATAATTAAAGATATGTTTATAGTAGTTTAGATATATGTATATTTAAATATATGTATATAGTAGTTTCTTCATCTTCTTCATGGCTGAGGAGCAGCCATTAATGAAGCAAAAAAATATCAGATTTTTTTTTTTTTTTTTTAAATTGAATACTCTATGGTGGATTTAGAGGCACCCACCTTTTGGAGCGTGCGCAAAGGTTTGGAATGATTTGATTGGGTCACTTGAGCCCACACGTTCGATCGGCGATGCGTGTACCTACGCGTCGATTCAGCGATGCGTTTATGGTGGAGAGAGTCGATTGCGGTGCAAGATTGGATGCAAGAAGAAGAATACCCATGTGAGTGGTGTAAGTCGAGAGGAGCAAGATAGGAGAGGGAGAGGGCTCGGGAGGAGAGGCTTATGCAAGGAAAGGTGTCTCGAGAGAGGAATATAGGAGTAGTCTAAAATTTGGGAAAAAGGAAATAAGAGTCCTTTTTGGATTCTACTTGCCTGTTAAGGTACATTCTAAAGATAGAGAGATTTTATTGCCTTAAAGGGTAAACCGAATATATTAGAATTTTCTAATTTTGGGAGTGTGCGGGCCATGCTATGGTGTGCACATAAGTACCCGTCTTGGTGCTTCGCCCATCCTACAACATTAAATATGGTCAATGAAAAATTCGGGTTGTAACATTCTTCCCCCCTAAAAGAAAAATTTTCGTCCCCAAAAATTACTTACCAGTTACTCGAAAAGCTCAAGATGTATTATTTTGATGTCGTCTTCATTCTCCCAGGTAGCTTCCTTTGGCATGTGATGTTGTCATTGGACCAACACTAATCACATCGTTTTGTTCTTGAAGACTTGAACTTGCCTGGTCGAGGTTATTGTAAGAGAACTCGATCAGTGGGAGGTGGTCATCCCAATTCCCTCGAAAGTTGAGCATACACGCTCGTAACCTATCCTCAACTACTTGATTCACTCTTTCCGTCTGGCCGTCCGTCTGTGGGTGGAAGGCAGTACTAAAATCTAATCGAGTACCCAGCGCTTCTTGAAAAGCTGTCCAGTATTTTGAAGTAAATTTTGAGTTTGGGTCAGAGACAATGCTGACTGGGACCCCAGGTAGTTTGACAATCTCTTTCAGATATGTTTCGGCAAGTTTGTCCCCATCTGTGGTAGTCTGGAATGGTAAGAAATGAGCTGACTTGGTCAATCTGTCAACTATTACCCAGATTGCATCATTCTTCTTCATCGTCTTTGGTAGGCCTATGATGAAGTCCATAAATACGTTTTCCCACTTCCATTCCGGGATGGGTAGGGGTTGTATAAGTCCAGCTAATTTCTGATGTTCTGCCTTGACTTGTTGACACTCCAAGCATTTCGACACGTATTCGGCTATTTCCCATTTGATATTTGGCCACCAATACCAATTTCTCAGATTTCGATACGTCTTAGTACTACCTGGATGTACTGAGTATTCTGATTTGTGACCTTCATCAAGTATCTCTACCTTCACTTGGGGGTCATTGGGTACACATAGTCTTTGTCTGAAGAGTAACGTCCCATCCATCCTTAGGCTGAAATCTGGTTTTGATCCTATGGTTTCGATGACCTTGACGATCTCTGGGTTCGTATGCTGTATTTCCCTGATTTTATCAAAAATGAATGGACTCATCACGATTCGTGCCAAATATACAGCATCGTCAATTTCTTGGAGGTAAATGTCTTCGTGGGCGAGTTCATCAAAGGGCTTCCAAGTTTTTAATCTGGCTAACAGTGCGGAAGATTTTCTACTGAGTGCATCAGCGACGACATTAGCTTTTTCGGGGTGGTAATTTATGGAGCAGTCATAATCTTTCATGTATTCCATCCATCTACGTTGTCTCAAATTTAGGTCCTTTTGTGAAAATAGGTACTTGAGACTTTTGTGAACCGTATATATCTTGAACGTCTCGCCGTAGAGATAGTGTCGCCATAGTTTGAGGGAGAAGATAACTATAGACAGTTCCAAGTCATGAATTGGATAATTCTTTTGATGAGGTTTGAGCTGTCTTGACCCATAAGCAACAACTTTCTTACTTTGTTCAAGCACACAACCAAGTCCCTGGCAAGATGCATCCGTGAATATTTCAAATTCACTAGTACTTGAAATAGAAGGTAGGGTGAGGATTGGTGCAGTAGTAAGCCTCTTCTTCAATTTTAGAAAACTTGCTTCACATTCATCGGTCCACACAAATTTGACATTCTTTTGTGTGAGGCAGGTGAGTGGTAGAGCAATGCGCGTAAATCCTTCAACAAAGCGACGGTAACCCGCCAATCCGTGGAAACTCCTAACTTCGGTAACACTCGTCGGTGCTTTCAATTCTGCAACTGCTTCGATCTTAGAAGGATCGACGGTCACTCCTTCTGCTGATACCATGTGGCCAAGAAAGGTCACTTGTTTAAGCCAAAACTCACACTTACTGAGTTTAACATATAGCTGGTGATCTCAGAGTCTCTGAAGTGCTAGACGTAGGTGTTTCTCATGCTCTTCCTCTGATAGTGAGTAGATGAGGATGTCATCTACGAATACGATGATAAATTCATCGAGATACTACCTAAACACCTGATTCATTAGATCCATGAATACAGCTGGGGCATTTGTTAGTCTGAATGGCATGACTAAGAATTTGTACAACCCATTCTTGCAAGCGAAAGCCATTTTTGGAATATCTTCTTCTCTCACTTTCAGCTGGTGATAATCCGATCTAAGATCAATCTTAGAAAAACACTTGGCACCTTGGAGATGATCGAACAAATCATCGATACGTGGAAGGGGGTATCGATTTCTGATGGTTACACTATTCAACTAACGTTAATCAATGCATAGCCTCATTGAACCATCTTTCTTCTTTACGAAGAGCACTGGGGATCTCCATGGTGACTTACTTCGTCTGATGAATTTCATATCTGAGAGTTCCTTGAGTTGTATTTCTAATTCCTTTAATTCGGCACGGGCCATCCGGTATGGTGCCTTGGTAATTGGCGTGGCCCCTGGGATCAAATCGATTTTGAACTCGATTTCTCGATCGGCTGGTACACCGGGTAAGTCTTCAGGAAATACGTCGACAAAATCTCTGATGACTAGGATTTTTGTAGGATCGACTTTCTTGTCTTGGTCCTCGTCTAATGCTGCCAATACAGGTGCTCCCTTCCTTTTAATTCCCTGAAATCTGATGGAGGCTCTCTGAGTGGTTGGAAGGTGACCACTTTAGAGAAATAATCAACTGTGGCATGATATGTGGCTAGCTAGTTCATGCCCAAAATGATGTCGAAATCCTAAAATTCCAACACTATGAGATCTACCGGAAGATCATGGCCTCTAATATTGATTATCGTGTCTCGACAGATGAAAGTAGCCATCATGGTGTTCCAGGACGGTGTCGAGATAGTCAATCTCCTTTTCAAGGGTACAGGATCAGCTTGAATTTCTGACACAAACCCTGGACTGATGAAAGAATGTGTGGACCTTGAGTCTATAAGAACAAGAGCTAAGTGTTTATTGTCGCACTTATGTTGATAAACGGAGAGGTTGCCTATTAGAATAAGGCGTGTTAAAATATTTTCGAGTGTAACAACAAGGTTTAGAGTTTGATCGAATTCATATGAGAGATTTCACAAAATGAAAGTTTTTGATAACAAACCTTGAAATACATAAAAAAAGATAACTTGATTCGAAGCAGTAAATGTACCTTGAATAACCTCATCGCTAGCCATAGTGTCCTGCTGCGACATTGCAAATACGCGGCTCTGACTTGTAGGCTTTGCTTGAGTACTATATTGAGAGCCTGACACTGAAACTCTCTCGGGGCAATCCTTAACCATGTGTCCCTCTTTTCCGCATCAGAAACATATATCGATACCTTGCATGCACACTCCAGGCCTGTGTCTCCTACCACATCTTGCGTAAGGTTCGTAGGGTGTGAACTCTCGTTGTGGCTGACGTGGCTGTGGAATGATATTTCCTCTTGGGAAAGTGGAACCCACTTGTGTCTACGGTGTGAGACGTGGCCTTTTGTTTTTATACTGAGCCTGAGAAAATGGTGTTCTTTGGGTGAAATTTAGGATTGGTTTCTGTGGGCCAAAAGATCCCTTTTGAATAGCTTTGCCCTTTTGAACTTCCAATCGGGCATTCCTCCTGTTAAGCATTTCACCTGATTCTCTTTCCTGGATCTGAGCACGATCCACAAGTTCTCCATATGATTCTATCTTCATCGCGGCCAATTTCTCGCGAAAGAATGGTCGCAAGCCGTTCTAAAATGCAAAGAGTTTATTGCCTTCAACTGCGATTAGATTCCCAGCAAATCTGGATAGCTGGTCAAACTTAGCCTCGTACTCGGCCACCATCATGTTCCCTTGCCGTAGGTCCATGAGTTCTTTCTTCTTCTATGCCCTGGTGGCCGCTGAGAAATACTTTTTGAAGTAGACTACTCTAAACTGTTGCCAAGTCCACTCTTCTTTGTTGTTTCGATCTGCAACCCTTTTGGTTGCTTTCCACCAGTTCTCTGCTTCCTGATCCAGATAGAACGCTGCCCACTTCACTTTTTCGTGTTCTTCAGGTAAGGAGATCCTGAAGAATTTCTCGATTGCACTTATCCAATCTTCAGCAGCGACTGGGTCAAGCTGACCATGGAAATAGGGAGGTCGAGCTCTGCTGAATACTTGAAATCCGATCAGGGTGTATGGCTGGTTCTCGTGTTGAGGTGTAGGTTGGTGTTGATTAACCAACTCTTGAACTGCTTCTCTTTGTTTTTCTCTTTGCACCTCCATTTCATGCAGTAGCTGAGTCCTTTCTTGTTGGTGCGACTACGTCAACTGAGTCATTTGCTGACTGAATGTGGTCGCCATCTCACGTAATAGGCGCATCACTTCAGATTCTTGAGGACCTTCATGTGCTGAGGCCTCATTCACCTGAGAGCTATTTCCTTCCCTGTGTCGTGGAGCCATCAATTCCTGATTTCACAAAACGTTGTATGTTAATGCTATCGTACGACTTATACCCTAAAGGAAGTAAAGCCTAGGCTCTGATACCATCTCTGTCACGACCCAGATTCCTTACCAAATCTCAAGGGCCTAGAATTCCGTGTTATGACACCGCACGCTGGTTAAGGCGATAAGCGGACATACACATAACCTAAAATTTTACTTAGCATATGGATTTAGGCATTTAAAATAACATTAAAAGATAAAAGACTCATAAATTAGCAGCAAAAATAATAGACAACATTAATAAAGTACTTGATCCTGACCATGCATCTAGGATATCAAATCAAAACCAGTTTCACGTAAGGTAAAAATGGTCCCAAATGTAAACTCACACAAAGTATCAAAGGCTAAAACCTGTCCCTCAAAAAAAATAAAGGAAAAACTAAAGTAAAAGGGTTCTTAATGCTGGTAAAAGTTCGTCGGGTCTACGTTCTCATCTAGGTGGTAGCCAGCATCCTCGTTTATATGAGTCATCTCCAGATCAGTGTTAAGTGGTGAAAAATTCAACTTTACACCCTTTAACCTAACCTTTCATGGATCTGTGAGCACACTAATAAGCCTCTGTTGAGTGCATTTTGTAGATAGCAGGGAAAGCTGGTAATAATGCAGCAAACCACTTAAGAATGCCCACAAAGAAGTCATCTCTCAGCACCATGCAGACCCAGCAACAGAAAAAGGAGAAAGAAGTGAAGATTGGTCCAAAACATCCTATCGAGAGGATGTCTGAAGACTTCGATAGGAGCTGAGGATTAAAAGGAAAGAATTCATACAGTTGGAGAAGGGTTCAATAGGATCCGAAGGCAGAAGAAGGATGAATTCGTATGGATTGAGCAGTTCGATAGGATTTCAGAACCTATCGAGCAAAGAAAGGAAAGAAGAAACTATCCTATCGAGAACTTGCTTGAAGTGTCAAAGGAACCTATCGAATGGATCTGAGAACCTAGGGAAAGGACTAAAATGCTTGATTCCAACTTGTCGAAGGCTCCCTGAACCTATCGAAATGAAGATGCTGAAATTGAACCTATCGAAGGATGCTTAAGCCTTTCGATAGGAATGAGAGCCAACCTATCGAGATGGCGGCACACAAAGCTAAACTTGTCGAAAAGGACCCCTAGACATATCGAACTACTTAGCCAACCTATCGAATACTCCAGATATTGGGCTGAGGACCCTGAAGCTTCAAAGAGAAAACTCATCCTATCGGTACCTATCGAATAGACCAGAGAACCTATCGAAAGGTACTACAAGCTTACTTTTAACCTGTCGGAAGCTTCTCCAACCTGTCAAAATCGTGTGTTGAACTTCTCAGAAACTATGCTATGCACACGCTGAGACTTGGTGACCTATCGCACGTAAATCGAGGCACTCTGGTGATCGGCGCGACGTTCTAGAAGATGAAAGCCCTAACCGACCCACATGCTTTAACAGAACTCTAACAAACTCTGTCAACCTTCTAGAAGGAATTTTTGGCGGGAAAAATAGAGGAGAAAGCTATATATTGAAATCCCCAATTTCCATTGGAGGGGATCAAAATTCTGAGCAATTTTCTAGAGATCAAAGCTTGTAGCAAGATTTCATTTCCCTCCTTTAGCCCATCCATGGTTGGCTAAATACCTAGGAGCAGCAAGGGGTGAGTTAGATCTGTAATTGGGTAAGGTTAAGAGTGTTGCTGGGGTTAATTGCTGCACAGACTACAGATCTGAGAGCATTCCATTGTAAGAGTGACCTTGTTTGCAATGTAAATGTTGTTTTTAATGTTTTAATTAGATCTAAAGCTCTTTTGATTCCTTTTGATGCTCGATCGAATTTGTGTAGAGGAGTTGCTTGATCAGTTCACCCACTTAACTAGTAAACCTCTTGGATATCATCTGAATTCCCTGGATCTGAAATCCCTGTAATTTCCTGCGTCTATGACCTAGAAATTATAGCATCTGTAGTGGTTTGAATTATTCTAATTGAGGCTCTGACTTTGTAGGAGATCTCTAGGATGGTCTGTGACCATTAAAGTGGACAGATCATAACCTTAAGGTAAATCTGAGCTTAGGCCTCAATTGGATTCATCTGCTGCAATCCATGGATTCGATAAAGCCTATAGGATGGTCTGTGACCATTAAAGTGGACAGATCATAGCCTTAAGGCCAGGTGGATCCTATGATTTGAAGTGGAATTTATACCCTGCAGATGTTCTTGCGGACAGTGCCTGTGGCCAGCCGAGGGACTTGTGTGCTTTTGAACCCCTGTAATATGCTTAGCTCAACCTGATTGCAGTGGAGACAACCTCCAAGCTGTTCTTCTCCATCTTTTGAATTTTTAAACCATCCATCTGCAAGATCTGAGGCTCCAGATTCGATCTAAATCAATCTGCATTTTAATTGTAGTTTAGTTTAAGTGATAACTCATTTCAAAACTCTCCCCTGTCTTTTAACTAAAGTAGAGATAGCTAGGGTGCTAGATCTCTTACAAATCTGAAGATTTATCATATTTCTAACCAGCCTCCTTGTGGACATTTCCTTACTTACCATTCTTTTAAAGCTTGCTACAATAGATCTTGAATACTTCCAGGTCTGTATGAGTATGTCTGCCTAGCGTTATTGTTGATTTTAGACCCTCATTTGAGGGTAGACAAACATTCCCAATAATCAGCAGCTTCCGTGTTATCGTTGATGGGATAAGCAAAATCTTCACCTAAAACTGTTAGATTTTGGGAGTGGGGTGAGTTTACTCAGTCGCGTAAACTCAATAGGTTACACAATCGATCCACCATAACTTACTCAGGTGATCGTGTGTGCAATCGCTTGAGTTGCAGTGCAATTTGAAAAGAAACAACATTTTAATAAAAATGACAAAAACTATCCATAACTCAAAGAGTATCATAATTAAAGTTGGAAGACATAATTTAAAATAAAGAGTACATGATATTTCTATTTTCTTATCTCTTTTCCTATGTGTCTCATCAACTTATCATACGGGACATATCGTAAGTCTTATTATTACTCAATACGCCTACACAACGTACTTCGTATCTTACTTATCTTGCTTAAACGATCTGTGCCAAGATCGCTACTCGAGCCTATCACGCGAGGTCCAAGTGTAGATAACTACCTAACCTCCATATCATAATATAAACCACCATCCAGCCAGATGAGGTTGCCAGCATAGTAACCACAATGTCCCCTTACTTCGAGACAAAGCTATAATGTCCTTAAGACCCGTCTCGGTTGCAGACGTTGGACCCTTACGGTGGCTCATAAGGTATGGCACGTGTAGAACTAAATTCATATTTAGCTGGCCTTCACAGCGTATCTTAACTTATCATATAATTATTCGGTTTTGGGCTTAGGTCCCCCTCCCGATTTCATATTTGCGTGAGCTTAAGTCCCCACTTTCTTAACATACATGTAGCTTAATATATTTATATTTCATTATTTCTTAACTTAATTAAAATGGGTCACGGTGCGATAGGCTTCACTAAACCACGCTTTCGAAGGACGGGTTCCGTAGTAACCTGGATATACTTCGTGTGGCATCCCATACTACCATAGAGGGTTGCATCCGTACATGGATGCCTACATTCCAAGTTTCACGTGACCGTAAAAGAAACCCCACCGTGACGAAGGCTTATATCATGTGTCATATCTTATCCTTAACTTAAATGCTTATGCCCTATCATGATTTTCTACATGATGAATGTCATATGATAATGGCGAACATATATAAGAAAGAAACTACCAAGCACCCTAAACATTGCGTAATCATAAAGAAAATGGACATGGGACATATATATTATGAAGCATTGAGTAAAATAATAAATAAAAGATATTTGATTCTATATCTGTTCTAAGATCTAAATCTAAATCTCTATAGTATTATACTTTACCTTTTCTTAGTGGTTAACTAATTAGTTCATTTTTTTATTTTATTTTTTTATAGTTTAATACGCTAATCCCTATTTCTAATATTTTTCATCTCAAGCAAAAAAAGTGATCTAATTGACTAAATAGCTTCAAAGTTGTCCTAGCCTGTAAGGCATGCCCCTTTGAAATTTAGGAAGCACAAACGAAAGCCTTAGGTATATTATATATTATGGTTTTGGGGGTCTTAAAAACCAACATCATTCCCAAGTTGTCCAAAGAAACGCTCCAATAGTATCTTGATTATTGAGAAACTTTTCTATCAGATGGCAGAGTACGGTTTTAGATGATTCAAGAAATAATTTAAAGCAAAAATAATATTATTTAAATGGGCATCCCATGAAACGAGTTTTTGGTCACCTTTACGAGATGTATGCAACTTGAAATCACCATCTGACCGTCCGATAGGTGGGCCATACTCTCAGGATTCTATATTGTGTGAAAGATGGGACTATAAGCAAACCTCCACTATCAAATTGGAGGTAGCCTACGGCTCTAAAGGTGGAAGACCATGGTTGTCTGTGCCAAGTATCTTTATTCAACAGTCCGTATTCAATATTTTTATGGGTCTATCGCTTTCTACTAAAAGATATGAGTTTCTCTATCTAGAAATATGTTCTCTCTCTCATCCTCTCTCTAAATTTTCCTTTTGGAGGTTGGGTCTCTTATTTTCTCTAATTTTATGTGCTAGAAGTTGGGCCTTCACTTTCTCTCTCTAAATTTATGGGCCAGAGGTAGGGCCTAAATTTTCTCTCAAAATTATGGTGCTAGATCTTGGGTCTTCACTTTCTCTCTCTAAATTCATGGGCTAGAGGTTGGGCCTTAACTTTCTCTCTCTAAACATGCCCGCCTAGTACGATTGTGATCTCGAAATCCGGATTAATTTAAAATCAAGCGCTAGCATTACAATTAATTTTAACGAACCGCATCATCTGATTTCCCGAAATGGATACAAACCTTATCATTAAAATTTGTCATCTAACCCACTTTCTTTCAATAGAATTTCAGAATATGAATATAAATCACGAGGAGCAGACAACTTGATCGAGTCGGCATCTGAAAGAAACAGAGTGGGCACAATTTATTTTCTTCTAGTCATGGATTCCCTCATGATCATAAATATATAATACATCTTACGCTATTCAACCTTAATCTTGTGCATTAAAATATCACAATCTATTGTGGTTTATGGTGGGAGTTGGTTTTGAGTGATCTACTTTATATATTTATATATATAATAATATATAAAAATATATTATATCAATAAATATAGCAAAATCTGTTACAGAGACGTAGGACTGTGGGAGGGCAAGAAGGAAAAGGGTGTGTGGGTAGGGTTCACTCCAGCGTAGCTCTCATACACAAAATTATTTGTGTTTACATGCATATATTTATGTATATATCTATTTAACTAATGAAATTTTCAATTATTATTATTATTATTAATATTATTATTATTATTATTATTATATATATTTTTTAGTCAATCAGTTAGCTGATTTACTTTGAACACCAATAATCAGTGCATGGATGAGCCACTTCAACTTGGCTGGGCTGAGATTGGTAGAGTTTTCAACACGGTTTGGGATTGGGGCTTTGTGCATAAATACCAAAAGTAAGTGTTATGTGTTTAACACTTTACTAATGTCCCAAAGCTTTCATTAGAAGTTTCCAAGTCTAGAGGCTTCATCAGACCCCAAGACCGCCTCCTTCATTCCTCCTTTGTTTTTTTTTCTTTTTTTTTTCTTTTTTTTTTCCCTAGTGTAGGTAGCAAGTCAAAAGGGTGATGGGTGAATGGATCTAGTGCTGATGGTGTAAATCCAGCGACCATGAGCAATTCGGCTCCAGCGATGACCAGCACATTGGATCTCAACGTTCAAGATCAAATGGCCAACAATTCGATGGCAACAATCCGAAGAGAACGATGGGGTAGAAGATGGCTGGGGAAGAAGATGTCCAAACGGGCTGGGATTTGGTGTAACCTACACACACATGCCTACTTGTATATAAATTCATACATACATATATATATATATACACACACACACACACACAGATATATATATATATATATATACATAAATGCTAATCTATTAGCATAGCATAGTTTGAAGTCTTGTTGTTGCAAGGACATGGAAAAAGGGAAGGAGACGACTAGGTGGGTTGGGATCTGGTGAAATCCACACACCCACATATATGTATAATAGTAATATAATAATTAAATATATGTTTATAGAAGTTTAGATATATGTATAGAGTAGTTTCTTCATCTTCTTCGTGGCTGAGGAGCAGCCATTAATGAAGCAAAAAAAATATCAGATTTATTTATTTCTTTTAAAAAAAAAACTGAATACTCTATGGTGGATTTAGAGGCACACATCTTTTGGAGCGTGCGCGAAGGTTCGGAATGATTCAATCGGGTCGTTTGAGCCCACGCGTTAGATCGGCGATGCATCTACCTACGCATCGATTCGGTGATGCGTTTACGGTGAAGAGAGTTGATTGCGGCGATGCGAGAAGAAGAGTACCCATGTGAGTGGTGTAAGTCAAGAGGAGAGACATAGGAGAGGGAGAGGGCTCGGGAGGAGAGGCTTATGCAAGGAAAGGTGTCCCGAGAGAGGGATATAGGAGTAGTCTAAAATTTGGGAAAAAGGAAATAAGAGTCCTTTTTGGATTCTACTTGCCTGTTAAGGTACATTCTAAAGATAGAGGGATTTTATTGCCTTAAAGTGTAAACCGAATATATTAGAATTTTCTAATTTTGGGAGTGTGCGGGCCATGCTATGGTGTGCACATAAGTACCCGTCTTGGTGCTTCGCCCATCCTACCACATTAAATATGGTCAATGAAAAATTCGGGTCGTAACATTCTTCCCCCCTAAAAGAAAATTTTTCGTCCCCAAAAATTACTTACCAGTTACTCGAAAAGCTCAGGATGTATTATTTTGATGTCGTCTTCATTCTCCCAGGTCGCTTCCTTTGGCATGGGATGTTGCCATTGGACCAACACTAATCTCATCGTTTTGTTCTTGAAGACTTGAACTTGCTTGGTCGAGGTTATTGTAAGAGAACTCGATCAGTGGGAGGTGGTCGTCCCAATTCCCTCGAAAGTCGAGCATACACACTCGTAACATATCCTCAACTACTTGATTCACTCTTTCCATCTGGTCGTTCATCTGTGGGTGGAAGGCAGTACTAAAATCTAATCGAGTACACAGAGCTTCTTGAAAAGTTGTCTCGTATTTTGAAGTAAATTTTGAGTCTGGGTCAGAGACAATGCTGACTGGGACCCATGTAGTTTGACAATCTCTTTCAGATATGTTTCGGCAAGTTTGTCCCCATCTGTGGTAGTCTTGAATGGTAAGAAATGAGCTGACTTGGTCAATCTGCCAACTATTACCCAGATTGCATCGTTCTTCTTCATCATCTTTGGTAGACCTATGATGAAGTCCATAGATATGTTTTCCCACTACCGTTCCGAGATGGATAGGGGTTGTATAAGTCCAGCTAATTTCTTATGTTCTGCCTTGACTTGTTGACACACCAAGCATTTCGACACGTATTCAGTTATTTCCCATTTCATATTTGGCCACCAATACCAATTTCTCAGATTTCGATACATCTTAGTACTACTTGGATGTATTGAGTATCCTGATTTGTGACCTTCATCAAGTATCTCCATTTTCACTTGGGGGTCATTGGGTATGCACAGTCTTTGTCTGAGGAGTAACGTCCCATCCATCCTTAGGCTGAAATCCAGTTTTGATCCTATGGTTTCGATGACCTTGAGGATCTCTGGATCCGTACGCTGTATTTCCCTGATTTTATCCAAAATGAATGGACTCATCACAATTCGTGCCAAATATACACCATCCTCAATTTCTTGGAGGTAAATGTCTTCATGGGCGAGTTTATCAAAGGGCTTTCAAGTTTTTAATCTAGCTAACAGTGCCGAAGATTTTCTACGGAGTGCATCAGCAACGACATTAGCTTTTTCGGGGAGGTAATTTATGGAGCAGTCATAATCTTTCATGTATTCCATCCATCTACGTTGTCTCAAATTCAGGTCCTTTTGTGAGAATAGGTACTTGAGACTTTTGTGATCCGTATATATCTTGAACGTTTCGCCATAGAGATAGTGTCGCCATAGTTTGAGGGCGAAGATAACTGCAGCCAATTCCAAGTCATGAACCGGATAGTTCTTTTGATGAGGTTAGAGCTGTCTTGACCCATAAGCGACAACTTTCTTACTTTGTTCAAGCACACAACCAAGTCCTTGGCGAGATGCATCCATGAATATTTCAAATTCACTAGTGCTTGAAATAGAAGGTAGGGTGAGGATTGGTGCAGTAGTAAACCTCTTCTTCAATTCTAAAAAACTTGCTTCACATTCATCGGTCCACACAAATGTGACATTCTTCCGTGTGAGGCAGGTGAGCGGTAGAGCAATGCGTGAAAATCCGTCAACAAAACGACGGTAATAACCGATCAATCTGAGGAAATTCCTAACTTTGGTAACACTCGTCGGTGCTTTCCATTCTACAACTGCTTCGATCTTGGAAGGATCGATGGTCACTCCTTCTGCTGATACCACGTGGCCAAGAAAGGTCACTAGCCAAAACTCACACTTACTGAGTTTGGCATATAGCTGGTGATCTCGGAGTGTCTGAAGTGCTAGACGCAGGTATTTCTCATGCTCTTCCTCTGATCGTGAGTAGATGAGGATGTCATCTACAAATACGATGATAAATTCATCGAGATACTGCCTGAACACCTGATTCATTAGGACCATGAATACAGTTGGGGCATTTGTTAGTACGAATGGCATGACTAAGAATTCGTACAACCCATTCTTAGAAGTGAAAGCCATTTTTTGAATATCTTCTGCTCTCACTTTCAGCTAGTGATAACTCGATCTAAGATCAATCTTAGAAAAATACTAGGCACCTTGGAGATGATCGTACAAATCATCAATACGTGGAAGGGGGTATCGATTTCTGATTGTTACACTATTCAACTGACGGTAATCAATGCATAGCCTCATTAAACTAGCTTTCTTCTTTACGAAGAGCACTAGGGCTCTCCATGGTGACTGATTTCGTCTTATGAATTTCGTATCTGAGAGTTCCTTGAGTTGTATTTCTAATACCTTTAATTCAGTAGGGGCCATCCAGTATGGTGCCTTGGCAATTGGGGTGGTCCCTGGGATCAAATGGATTTTGAACTCGATTTCTCGTTTGGCTGGTACATAGGGTAAGTCTTCAGAAAATACGTCGACAAAATCTCTGACGACTGAGATTTTTGTAGGATCGACTGTCTTGTCTTACTCCTCGTCCAATGCTGCCAATACAGGTGCTCCCTTCCTTTTAATTCCCTAAAATCTGAATGGATGCTCTCCGAGTGGTTGAAAGGTGACCACTTTAGAGAAACAGTCAACCGTGGCATGATATCTGGCTAGCCAGTCTATGCCCAAAATGATGTCAAAATCCTGAAATTCCAACACTATGAGATCTACCGGAAGATCATGGCCTCTAATATTGATTATCGTGTCTTGACAGATTAAAGTAGCCATCATGGTGTTCTCGGACGGTGTCGAGATAGTCAATCTCCTTTTTAAGGGTATAGGATCAGCTCGAATTTCTGACACAAACCCTGGACTGATGAAAGAATGTGTGAACCCTGAGTCTATAAGAACAAGAGCTAAGTGTTTAGTGTCGCACTTATGTTAATAAACGAAGAGGTTACCTGTTAGAATAAGGTGTGTTAAAATATTTTCGAGTGTAACAACAAGGTTTAGAGTTTGATCGAATTCATACGAGAGATTTCACAAAATGAAAGTTTATGATAACAAACCTTGAAATACATAAAAAAAGATAACTTGATTCGAAGTAGTAAATGTACCTTGAATAACCTCGTCGCAAGCCATAGTGTCCTGCTACGACATTGCAAATACGCGGCCCTGAGTAGTAGGCTTTGCTTGAGTACTATACTGAGAGCCTGACACTGGAACTCTCTCGGGGCAATCCTTAACCATGTGTCCCTCTTTTCCGCATCGGAAACATTTATCGGTACCTTACATGCACACTCCAGGCCTGTGTCTCCTGCCACATCTTGCGCAAGGTTCGTAGGGTGTGAACTCTCGTTGTGGTTGACGTGGCTATGGAACTCTCTAATGGGGTTGTCATACCAGGCTTGAGCCCAGCCCATTTAATTCCTTAGGTCTGTCTGGCCCATATATTAAATGGGTTGGCCAAAACGCAATGGAGAAAAGATCATTATATATGTACGTTAAAAATATGGGCATAATGTCTTTAAAAACTCTAAAGAACATCTTAACTTATAGTGAAATGGAGGCTTGTTGGTAAAAACACCCCTTGATATTCTTGTAATTATTGAGGAAAGCAAGGGCATTCTATGAGCCCTTATTTTGTAAAGTAGCAGCTCATAGAATGCCTGTGTTCATACTTTATACCACAAGATTATCAATCTGAGATTTCTACCAAAACACCCGTGTTTGTGGGTAATGCCAATGTCACAACAAAGGCTGTAACATTAGCATTTCCCTACTATCTATTTCATACGTTTTTCCAATTAAGTGAAACGTGAGTTTCCTGTGATCTATATCTGATTTCTTAACTTAACGCAAAGAGAAGCATAGATGACCAACTAAAACAATGCATAGAGAAATACGTGCTACTCGACATAAGCCACAAGCCAAGACACCAAAGCTGGTCCACAAGCATTCTAATGCAGCTCAGTAGTATGGACAACTTGCTGCTTATCCATGGAGAAACCACCCTAATTTGAGGTGGAGACAAGACCAAAACATGTCCCATGCACCTCAACAGCAGAACCAACAATATGGGCAGTCTAATTTTCAGAGGCAAAGTCTAAATTCCTTAAACACAACACTGGACTCTCATTCACCAATCATTAAGAAGATTTGACTCGGGAAAAAAAAAATTCAGGAAGCATTTTTATTTCTTGCAGAAATTTTAGGATCTAGAAAATTGTACTGTTTATGAATTCTAACCATCCTCTCCGCCGCTTCATCATTTATGGGTATGCCTTCTTTATGCACATGAGTCTTGAAAAATAGCGTCGATCGAGTTAGTGATGTTTGTGTTTCGCTCCTAGAACGCTATACGAAAGAGGAGTAGTTAAGGGCACAGTCATATTATAAACATCGACATAGACAAACACCAACCAAAAAGACATTAAATTGAAATGAATACCTCCTCTTCACGTATTCTAGCAAAACTTTTAGATCCAGCAGTATGAGACAACGTTTGTTGGGAACAATTTAATTTATTATGTTCACTTATTTTCTACATTCACCAATCAATTGTTGATTCAATATTTATATGTCGTTTAATAATTTTTAAAGAAATTCTTCGGATGATAGTATACCTTTCTTTCTTCGAAATTTCAAAATGGGATCAGAACCTCCCATTGCTCCTGCAAAACTTGTTTCGGTTTAGCCTGAAGCCGTTGCTCATCAGTTGAATATTTGTTGTAATATTTTCTCTTTAACTCACACTTGAAATCCCTCTACTTCTTACCCATGGATTTCATTACAAAATACTGCAATCTATCATCAATATCAAACTTCTCCTACATCATAATCAACATACGAACATATATATTACTTTGTTAATATCGAGAACATAGAAAATTATGAAAAAAATAAATTAATTACCAAAATTTGACTCCACGCGAGTTCATTTCTTTCTTCGTTAACTTCATCCCAAGATGGGGAATCGAGGGCCAATTTCTGCCCATCTCTCGCTATTAAGCCACAGTAATTTGTTAATTAACTCGCGCGTCTCTCGACTGGTTGACCACGACAATTAACCCCAACCTCAAATTTCTCTCCCTTTCCTAAGCCCATCATATAAAGACACCTTGTTGGGCCTCTTTCCTTCTTTTTAACTGGAGAGGACATATACCTTCCTAGGATGTTTCTTGACTATGACTCATATGCACAAAAAAAACTAATATCATATTTAATGGAGATATATTACCCAATTACATCGATCAAGGATAATTACTCAATTGCAAGGGTAATTGCTCAATGCTGAGGACCCACAGCCCTCAATACTATCAGATCAGGTCTATGGATGAAAATCCATCCAAAACTCTTATTTAGTGTGTCAAAAAACCATTAAAGTCTCTGATTCTATCATATTAACGTGCATATTAAATTACTAATGAAACACCATGGGTCCTTGAAAACCATTTATATATGATGGAAAAAATTTAAGTTAGGTTTCATGACATACATTATGTATACTTATTGTTTATCGAGTAGGGTAGTAGGTTATTCAATGTTGAGGACCCACAACCCTCAATACTATCAAATCAGGTCTATGGATGAAAATCATTCTAGAACTCTAATTTAGCGTGTCAAAAAATAATTGAAGTTTTTTATTTTTTTCATATTAATGTGCATATTTTATGTGCACAGCCACCAATATACCCCTGTATAATTAAAAGGGAAAAAAGAATACCCATCAAGGAATTTTAGGTTACGACTTCATGAGGCAGGAAAATTGAAAAACACACAGATATATGCAAGAGATAAAAGTAGAATCCCATCCCTGAAAAATTATTCTCCATTTTCACAAAATAATATCTAGGAACCTTAACATTGTATCTAATTAACATCATAGAAACCTATATAGACAACCTGATTTGAAATTGTAACTCTTTTAAGGAAAAGCAACATTTATCTTCATTAAATCAGCCCCTGATCATTAATACAGATCATCCTTATGAATGGATTTATATGGTAGCTCAAGAGCTACTGTATATAATGAAAACCAAAGAAGGAAAGAAGCATTGGAAAACATTAAATCCATCTTTCCACTACACAATCCTATAATCCTATCATAAAAAATGCAACAGAAAAGAGAGAAATGAGATCAAATTGGTGGTCATAGTGTTCAAATCTTAATATGACTTGAAAGTACCTTGATGGCCTTACTCAATGGATCCTTGAAGTTCCTCCATCAACTTGAACATCATATTATCATCATGGGCTTAGCCTGAGTAGAAGAAAGCAAAATGTAGCCAAAGACAACTTGCCAACATATTTCATACAAATCCGGGGAATGGAGAAAGCATGATCATAAATAAAAAATGAGTCGGCAAGTCATCCTTGGCTGCACTATACTTTCTAAGATTACATGAAAGGCCATAGATGAGAGCGTAGTTGAACCAGAATTTGTTTGCTAATAAGCAAGAACCGGCCATAGAAGGCATAAAACATAAGTAGGAAAGATTACTGGGGAGTTCAAAAGGTGAGAGTCTAAATGGTTGATGTTGTGGCTCATAAAGGAAAAAAGACATCAAATGAGAAATAGGAACAGAGAATGAGATAAAGTAGGAAAGTAAATAAAAAGTGATTAGTGTTTTACATGTTGATGATGCAAAGATTGCACAGTTAGGTAAGTATATAAAGTTCACCAGTCATATGCTCGTGAAATCAAAATTTACAAAATAAATTTTGATATCACGAGCATCAAATCATAAGGATCACATGATTGTTTTACATGACACATATTCCAAAAAATAACCCGAGTATGCAAAAGTATTTGGGCTTGGATCAAGTACGTAGTACTATAAGTCAAGTTTAAAAGGTTTAAAACGGTGCAAGCGGACAACCATAGCTAAAAGGAAGAGCAAGTTCATTAAACAAAATAGCTTGTATTAATGTTTGACTAGCCAAATAGACCTATTACTTCTGGTTTCAAAAGTTTAGGCGGGCAACTGCCCCAATGCCCCTTCCCAGGTCTGCCAAGACTGCTTCTGTAAGTATTAGGTATCCAACCTGTGGTCTAAGGGCAGTGCATGGGTTGTGAAATACCAACTTATCTATCCATCTCCTAAGGTTGGGAGGGAAGGAGTGATCCTTGCTAGCTTGGTTCAAAGTAATAGCTGGCAAAAATTGTACTTAACTATACCGAGTATGGACTCGGGTAAGGTCGGGCTTGTGGCCTTAGTGGTCTAGTACAATATAAGTTTATTTAAAAACTTTGACTCGACCCATACACTCTTATAAGTGTATCGGTCATATACGTGCGATTTAGCACTAACTCGTACACCCACGATCAGTATAGGACGTATACACTTAAGCTGGTCTGACCTGTGCATCAATCCATAAACCATAGATCGGTATAGCACGCCTGAAACGAATGATCGCTTAAGTGTATCACTTATACAATGAATACATGTAGCCACTAAACATCGGATTCAAGCCTGATAAGGCATATATGAGTAAATATGCTGGCTAACTCACATGTTGGTGTGAGTCACATTCGACTCCCATGCACGTCAACTGCGAAAAGGAATAAAACCCCCACAGCTACTCTCTCAGCTTTCACACTTAGATTTTCAAAACCCAACGAACCCCCACTGAGAAGAGAAGAGCTCCTCTTCACCTCTCCAAACCCACTTTTCACTTCGATCTTTTCAACCCTTGGATTCAAAACTGTGGATCACAAGGTGACCCTACAATTCAGCCGAGATAATTTACGGACGGCGACCGGCCGATCTCTAGACTTTAGTCACATCATACCATCAAGAAGTTCTAAATCAATCTCAAAAATTTGACATCCGATAACATTTCAATGTCGTCGCAACTAAAGAATCCCCCAAGAGGTAATCCGTAAAATGAACCACGTGTTAGACTAGTTATTTTGCAATAGATGTTAGGTAAATTAAGATCGATTCCATGAAATCAGATCGACAATTCCGAGAAATCGGATTGGTGTGAGGGTTTTGGAATAAAAATCTTCGATTTTCACGCTCCAGAACCTTACATACCAATTAAATTATGCAAGTTAATCATCTGTTAGAATTTTAGCCTACAAATAGGGTAAAAAACATGAGTGTAGACATAAGTGTATAGAGTAAAAAGCTCAGGCAACTAGAACTAAACCTAGAGGAGAAAGACACGCAACAAGCCATGTTCATCAAGCTTGCCGCGGCAACCCTATGTCTTGTCGAGGCAACCCTAGTTATGCTTGTATGTGTGTGTTGTGTTGAGCTTTAAGTCTAGTTGATCATATATTCTACACATGGGGGGGGAACGTCTATAGTGACCAAGTGTGTATGCTAAACATGTTAAACACAATTATATGTATCGTAGGTGCTCACAAGAAGCTCATAATAAGGGACCTTGGCTTAAATTCATGAATGTATAACACGTAGGCTTGATCGTAAGGTAAGGATCTCACCTGGCTTGTTTATATGTTGTGTTATCAAATTTGTGTCACTGATGCAAATAATAAATACCCGATATTTTCTAGAATTGGTCAATTAAAAATATTGACATATTGTAAAGAATATAACTTAGATTTCCGCACTTGATCTCCATGCTATTGTATTTTAGCATCTTGCTATGTTATTGTATATGATTCTATTCCTAGATATGTTTGACGTTTTTGTTAACTACTTGTGCTCCATGTATCTGATATATCATTGTACCCAACTCAATAAGTTCCAGTTCTTAATTGTTTAATCTATGCATATGCTATGTGATCCATGTCATCGCTTCGTGTGTCTGAAATCGTATGATCTGGTTCAAGTGACCCTGTTAACTTGCTCAGGGGCTTAGCGATCCATCTCGGTTCAACTGATCCCGCTAACTCGGGAGCTTCACGTACTCAGTTCCAGTGAACCCGCTAACTTGGGAGCATGAAAATCTTGTTTCTTGTATATGTCTGTTTTACGTCTGATAGCTTGTTTAAGCTAAGTATGTTTCAACATGATTCCTTATATTAGTTCCAGCATGACTCCGTCGCATGATAAAATTATTAACATGATTAATTGTTGGTTATATTGTAAGTTGATAGAATAAGATACAATATAATATAAGATGTGCTTTGATTTGTAGTTTATGCATCAAGAACGTGAATTGGTATAATAATGTATAAACTAGCATCGTTAGTTCTTTACTAAGCTTAGATGATAGCTCATCCCATGACTTCATGTCAAACTACAGGCCTTAATCAAGACCCTGAGCATGAGGGGGATCCTACATACCAGCCCGAAGAAGAAGAGGAGGAAGACGAGGAGGAAGGGGAAGAAGAGACTGCTGAGGACTTCTTTCCTTAGATCTAATAGAGAGAATCAAATTTTGAGAGAGAGAAACTTGTGTAAGAAATAGTATAATGTTTTTGGATATACTTACTATTGTGCGTGTATAGGTTTTCTTTCCATTATTTAGATGACGGATGGCCGTCATCAGTGGAAAGCTATACATTGCACCTTTTTATTTTTAATTATAGCTCTTTGTTTATTTGACTGTTTTAGATATAAGAATGAATATCAGTGGTTGCCATATTGTCTTCATAATCAAAGTTATTAGATCATTTTCGTAAATTAATGCTTTGTATACAATGCACTTGCAAGACAAGATCATATTAGGTGATCCGACGACGGGACCTTTCTCGGATATTGTATGGGGAAAAGTCGGGTCGTCACAGGTGGTATCAGAGCCCAGCAATAAGTCTTTTGGAGACTTAACTCTGGCATCGGACATATGGCAAGGTTTCTGATATTTGTTCAGTGTTAAGGTCTAGGTTGAGTCAGGTTAATGTCTGTGATTTATTTGATCAAGCTGTTGGTTGATCATAGCAGGTTACGATGCCTCCACGGCGAGGGAGAGGAAGGGGTCGACTACCGTTACCCCATCACACTGGCCTGAATGTAATTCCAATAGCGGGCTATGAGCACGACACTACCTCAGGAAACGGAGAAAATCTGAATATGGCAGAGAGCCAGACTACGATGGAAAATGCTCCCGAGCATACTCCTCTTGTAGCGGGTGCTAATCAGATGGGGCCTATTCCTGGAGTCGAGCAGAATGCAGGACAGAATCCTCAGTTGATGGAAACCATGGTAAACACGATGGCCATGCTAGCTGAGAGAAGACCTCTAGAGGGCTTTCAGGAGTTTGTACGACTTTGACCACCGAGTTTCTACGGATAGCATGACCCAATGGAGGCTGAAAAATGGCTCACACAGATTGAGAAGGTACTTCAACGGGTTAGAAGCACTGAGGTCGAGAAGGTCAGCTGGGCAACATACAAACTGGAGGGTGAAGCAGATCCCTGGTGGCAGTCCATGGAGAGGACAAGTGTACCTGGTGTAACCTGGACTTGGGCAGATTTCATCGAAGCCTTCAATGAAAAGTATTTTCTGGCACCTGAGAGATACCGGATGGAGGTCCAATTTGCAACCCTAGAGCAGGGCCAAATGACTGTCAAGGAGTATGAGACAGAGTTCACTCGCCTTTCTCGAATTTCACCATTGCTAGTAGCCACTGAGCTCACGAAAACATAAAAGTTTGAGCATGGATTGAAGCCCCTTTTCAAGGAGAGAATTTCGTTGTTTCAAGCAACGACATATCCACATGTGATGAAGTTGGCCCTCATAGCAGAGACTAATGTCGAAAATATGTTCAAGAGGAGAGAGGAACAAAATAGAAGCAGAAAAGCTCAGGCTCAGTCTTTTAGTCCCGGTCAAGCAAGTAAGCAACCACGATATCCCATGTAGCCAGTCTTTCAACCTACTACAGTAGCCTATACGCAGCCCTATAGCCCAGGAAATCTACCACCATTATAGCCTCAGGTTCCACATACTTTGAACCAAGCTGCCCAGTCTGTATCTAGAGCGATACGAGCATGACCGGCAGTTTCTCACACGGGTTCATATTGTAACTACCCTAAAAATTTGATCTTAGAATAGTGTCCTCGAGATGCGTGTAAGTCTGATCACTTGTGTGATCAAGTCAAAGTCAACTTGATGACTTAGGTCAGATTTAGGTTTGGGATAAAGGTGCACATGTGTGTGGTGTTGGATCTTTTAATGAGGTCATGTACACCTGTTATAGGTGTGTGTGCTTTGCACCAAAGAAATGGATTGGGTTAAATGAGTTAAAAGCTAAGAGAAATTATTTCTCTTTGGGGTTGGTTGGTGCTTAGTAAATTTATGAGGAGAGAGAGATTAGAGAGAAAGGGGGAGTAAATGCTTGGGAGTTAACGCGAAGGAGCTTATGGGAAGGCCTTGCGAATACATTAAATTGTGATGATAAGTGGTCTGATTCATTGGAGTCGAAGCTAAGAACCCTAGCTTTTGATCCAAGCCATTGAACCACTCATACTTTTGATTTGAGGTGAGATTTCATTAAATTATGATGTGTATGATGTCGTGCATGAATTTTTTGAATTAATGGTGAACTAGAGAAATAGAAAGAGGAAAGATTTGAGAGAAAACAAAGTTGGAAGAACAGCCCAAAAAGGGCTGGTTTTCTGTCAAAATCAATTAATCGATATGAAAATCGATTAATCTATTTTTGACAGAAAGCAAATCTGGAGACTATAGCATGAAACTGATTAATCGAATTAAATTCGATAAATCAATTTTGGATTTCGATTAATCGACTGGGTACTTTCAGTGACTGGAAAAATTTGAGTTTTGGAAAACCGATTAATCGATTTGGGATTGATTAATCGATTTGGGATCAATTAATCAAATTTGAAAATTCGATTAATCGATATTGGGATCGATTATTCGGTTTTGATAGTTTTTGAGTGGGTAATATTTTGGACCATGGATTTCTAGGAAGGCCTTGTACCCTTCTTTTATGCATCGTTCATAATGCTTTGTGTATGACATGATGTACTTTAGGTTGAGCACTTGGATATGGATATGGGGAGGTACTTTGGACCTTGATGCTTGGGGTTGAAGCACGTGAGGTAGAGAAAACTTTAAACATATACTTTGATTACGATAGCATGTATGTAGTGATGTGAAAATGTCTATACATGTGTTGAGGGCATAGAGATATACTTGTTTTTTTTAAAAGTAGTTAAGTATGTGGAACCAAGGTGTGTGTGTCAGTGAACACTAAGTAAATAAACAAGTAAGCTTATGAGTATGTGACATCCTGAGGGGTGTGAATGTGATGAAGGCATCTAGGGGATGCATAAGAGCAGGTGACATTCCAGGGATGTATGAGAAACGTTCATATCCACGTGATGTGAAGTTAGTTGAATGAGACTTGAACAAACCTTAATTACTATAATTAGCACGATTACACAGTGAAAACCATATGTATCCTTGCACAATTGATTTAAGGTTCGTAGAATACCCCACCGACGCGGCGGTATACCCGCGACTGACTCGGCAAGATATCCGTGACCGGTACAGTGGGATATCCGTATGCCAGTATGACATCCTAGGGATGTATGTGAGCTTTGTGCCCTGTTGCCTATAAGAAAAAGGGACTTGGGTAATATTACATGAAAAAAATAGTCTAATTGGACGACAATGGTGGGTATTCTATCGGGGCTTGATGCTATATTGCTTGAGGATTATTTAAGTTATTTGATTTATGTTTTGGGACCGATCTTTTGTCTTGTCTGAACAAGTTGAAAACAAGTTAGAATGTGTAGAGTAACAGATGCATTCAGTTCATGCTTTCAGTAACTTAAACTACTTTTCAGCGGTCTTTTATTGATAAATTATATTTCGTTATGTCATGGAATATATGTGAGTAAAATAGACTTATATGTTCATTTAGTTAATTCCCTATTGAGCTATGATGTAGCTCACTCCTTCGACTACACGTCACAGGTCTAGTGTTAGCTGCTGCTACTACTTCGGGAGACGTTAATCCAGAGGATTCTGATTACGTGCCTAGGGAGGAGTCAGAGCCCCCTTCTAAGGAGTTCTTCTAGAGGACCCTAAGCGTACTTTGATTATTTTGTGAGAGAGATTGTACGGCTTGGTATGTTCATCCTTTTGTATCAGATGTATATAAATTTTTGTGAGACATCCTTTTGGCGAACCATCTGGGGTGATGGCTGTTTCATCATCGATGGTTTGGGTTGGTTCTTTTATTCATGCAGTGGCATGAGATCAGAACTATCTTTTGGACTACATGTTTTTAGCCTTATCTTATAGAACTGGAGATTTAGTTCAGTATTAGTTCATTAGTACATATTTTGTTTTCTAGTTGTGTGGATATATCGAATGTTTCGTGCATGTATATGGGGCATGGCCTCGAGGGTCATGCCGATAGCACGAGTTTTGGGGTGCTAAAATCTAGGTTGTCGCAATTAGTATTAAAGCCATTTTCTTTTAGAAATTCTGACAAGTCTTGATTTTGTCAGAGCATAGGACCTTCTGCTAATGAAACTGTAATTTCATGTGCAGAGTGTTATGTCTTCTAGAGGGAGGGGTCGGCCCAGAGGCGGCCATGATAGAAACTTACGGAGCAGAGACGGTTTTGTCTCGGCTTCAAATAGATTGCCATTGGGGAATAGTGATGCCCCAGGTGGCAGTAGCCAGCGGAACAGAGACCGAGAGGAAAATTAGGATGGAGATTAAAGAGAACAAGAAAGGATTAGAGAAAGAAATAAAGAAAGGGAAGAGCGTCAGAGGATGATGCATACCATGGAAACCATGGCATATGCCATGGCTCAACTAGCGTCGTCCTTGGCAGCACATAATGCCAATGACTAGCATCAGCCACCACCTACGCCTCCACTGGGTACTACACAGCCATTGCCCTCAGTGTTCACAGAGTTTACGAGGATGCGTCCTCAAAGTTTTTCAGGGCAAGCAGAGCCAATGGGAACAGAGAATTGGCTAAGTGAGATGGAGAAGGTGTTCAGTGTGCTTACGTGCACTAAAGATGAAAGTCTCTGTTGGGCGACATATATGTTAGATGGGGAGGCAGGCCCATGGTGGAAGTCCATGTCGAGGACTAGAGCTCAGGAAACCCCAGGATTACCATGGACATGGGATGAATTTATGGGCAAATTTAATAAACAATATTTTCCTGAGGTAGTGCGAAATCAAATAGAAGTGAAATTTCTTCAGCTCGAGCAGGGAAAGATGTCGGTAAGGGAATATAGAGTAGAGTTCATGAGGCTCACTCCTGATTACGTGGTTACCGACTTGATGAAAGCCAAGAGGCTTCAACACGGCTTGACGCCGGATATCAGGGGGAGAGTGGCGGCCTTTGAGTTGAAAATCTATGGAGAGGTTATGAGTAAAGCTCTTGTGATTGAAGAAGATAATAAAGATTGGTATCGGAGGAGAGACCAACAAGGAAGGGGAAGGATGGAGCAGAGTAAAGTGGGAAACTACAAGTCGGTGAACAAAAAGTCGTAATTCGTAGCACCCATTCTTAGGTAATAGTTTCAGACTGGTTTTGTTAGACTGACACAGACAAACTATTCTAGACTACCTATGCTTGTATAAGGGAGGCCAATCAGATATGAGAACCCTATTACCACCATGGGAGTATCAGTTTCCCAGGGTTTCTCACAGGCAGCATCTTCTACAACTATTGAGACTTGTGCCAAGTGTGGCAAGTCTCACAAAATGGAGAATGATACACCAAATACTCGGGGTTGTTTCAAGTGTGGGAAGATAGGTCACATGATCCAAGATTGCCTTAAGATGAGCAAGGAGAGAATGGCTTCTGCTTCTATGCCAAGACCGATATAATCAAAGAAGTCGGTCGTGCAAGGAAGAGCCTATGCGGTTACTACCCAGGAAGCACAAAAAGTCAATGACATTATCTAAGGTGAGATTTTTTTTTTTAATTAAGAATTCAATTACTTAAAGTTTTTAGATAGAGAAGGTGCATCCATGTAAGAAGTAGTGTAGACTCATTCCTATATGTAAATTTTTCATGTATAAGTATGTGGCATATATATATGTATGATATAGGTACCTTACAATTGTACAGAAAGGGAAGTGACGTAGCCTATGAAGCTAGAGTGTTGATAGACCCAGGGTCTACCCATTCATTAACTACTCCTTGATTTGCAAAGAAGATGAAGGCCAACCCAGAGACGTTGGATTTTATCTTGGTTGTATCTATTCTAACTGAGGAATCGGTTGATACTTGGCTTGTAAGTCGGTGGTAGTAGCCATCAAAGATGGGGACGTAGATGAACTGGCAACAAATTTAGTTATGTTGAATATGCAAGGATTCGACATGATCCTTGGCATGGATTGGTTGTCAACTCATTGTGCAACGATCGATTGTAAGAACAAAGTGGTTATCTTTAGACCGAATACAAAGAGATCATTCTAATTTGTAGGGGTGAGAATGAAGTTTCTCCCACTTATGTTCGTCGTCAGAGCCGAGCGCTTGATTAGAAAGGGATGCAGTGGTTACTTGGCATTCTTGAAGGAAGACAAGGAAGGAAAGAACATCATTTCAGAGATTACGGTTGTGCATGAGTTTGAGGATGTCTTTCTGAAGGAATTTCCAGGGTTACCTCCTGATAGAGAGGTGGAGTTTGTTATAGACTTAGTACTTGGAATGGATCCAGTTTCTAAAGCACCGTACCGAATGGCTCCTGTTGAGTTGAAGGAATTGAAAGAGCAGTTACAAGAGCTCTTAGATAAGGGGTTTTTAAGGCCGAGCGTGTCTCTTTGGGGAACAACGGTCTTATTTGTCAAGAAGAAAGATGGATGGTTGAGACTATACAATGACTATCGTCAGTTAAACAAACTAACCATCAAGAATCGATATCCATTGCCTAGGATTGACATTTTATTTGATCAACTATAAAGAGTGAGATATTTTTCCAAGATCGATCTGAGATTTGGATACCATCAGCTGAGAGTCAAGGCAGAGGACATCCAAAAGATAGCATTCAAGATGCAGTACAGACACTACGAGTTTTTAGTGATGCCATTTGGTTTGACGAATGCACTGGCATCATTTATGGACTTAATGAATCGGGTGTTTAAACCACACCTGGACACTTACATCGTAGTATTCGTCAATGACATTCTGATATATTCAAAATCGAAGAAGGAGTATGAAGAATTTGAGAATCGCTCTACAGACTCTGCGTGAACACAAATTGTATGCCAAGCTCAGTAAGTGCGAGTTTTGGTTAGAAAAAGTTAGCTTTTTGGAACATATCGTCTCAAAGGAGGGTGTCACAATAGATCCAGCTAAGATCGAAGTAGTGGTACAATGGGAACAACCAAAGACTATGACAGATATCTGTAGTTTCCTTCGTCTAGCTGAATGCTATCGACGTTTTGTGGAGGGATTTTTAAAAATATAGGGGCCGCTTATGAGACTCACAAGCAAGGATGCGAAATTTGAGTGGACTGAAGCGTGCGAAAAGAGTTTTCAAGAACTCAAAAAGTGACTAACTTCAGCTCTAGCACTAGTGATTCCTTCAGGCAGTGGAGGGTTTTCGGGGTACAGTGATGCTTCACATAGTGGTTTAGGCTACATGCTCAACCAGAATAAGAAAGTGATTGCTTATGGGCCGAGACAACTGAAAGATCACAAGAAGAATTACCCGACATATGACCTGGAATTAGTAGCGGTTATATTTGCATTGAAAATTTAGAGACATCATTTGTATGGTGAGACCTTCGAGATATTCACCGACCAAAAGAGCCTCAGGTACCTATTTACATAGAAGGAATTAAATATGAGGCAACGCGGGTGGATGGAATTTTTCAAGGACTATGATTGCTCCATACAATACCACCCAGGCAAAGAAAATGTTGTGGCGGATGCCTTGAGTCATAAGGGTTCGACTCAGTTAGCTAATCTTATCATGGGGATGCATAGATGGAAGTTGTTTGAAGATCTTTCATTATATGATGCAAACATCTAGGTGCAAGCCTCAGGAGCTTAGTTGGCCAACATCACTGTGAGGTCAACAATCTTTGAGCATATTCATGAGCTACAGATGAAGGACTCGGAGTTAACCAAAATTCGACAAGATGTGATTGAGGGCACCAAACCAAAATTCTCGGTGAAAGAAGATGGTTCCTTACTATTCAGGGGACGCCTTTGTATTCTAGTTGTACGACCTGAGGTAAAATATTTTAGATGAGGCTCACAAATCGAGATATGCGATCCACCCCGATAGCACCAAAATGTATCAGGACTTGAGGAAGAGTCACTGGTGGAGAGGTCTGAAGCAAGATGTAGCCAAGTATGTGTCAAGGTGTTTGACGTGTCAGCAGGTGAAAGTGGACCACAGACAACCTACTAGATTATTGCAACCTCTACCTATACCAGAGTGAAAGTGGGAATCAATCTCCATGGATTTTATTATAGGGTTACCGCGTATAATAAAGAGATACAACCCTATTTGGGTATTCATTGATCGACTGACCAAGTCAGCTCATTTCGAATCCTATAACATGATGTACACTACAGGAAGACTCGCGGAGTTGTATATGAAGGAGATTGTACGGTTGCATGGGATTCCTAGCAGCATCGTCTCTGATCGTGACCCGTTATATACTTTAAAATTTTGGAAGAAGTTTTAAGAAGGCATGGGTACACGATTGGACTTTAGTTCGGCATTCCATTCACAGACCGATGGGCAAACAGAGCGGGTAAATCAGGTGATAGAAGTCATGCTCAGAGCGTGTATGCTTGAATTATAAGAATCATGGGATGAACATCTACCTTTGATCGAATTTGCATACAACAATAGCTTTTAGGCGAGCATTGGAATGGCACCTTATGAAGCTCTCTATGGAAGGCAATGTAGATCGCCTATCAATTGGAAAGAGACTGGTGAAAAGTTTGTATTAGGTTCGGAGTTACTTAAAGATAGCGCCATTATTGTTCGTATGATAAGAGAGCGACTTAAATCGGCTCAAAGCAGATAAAAGAGCTATGCGAATATCAAAAGAACGAGCGTGGACTATGTCGTTGGAGATCATGTGTTCGTAAAGGTATCACCCAAGAAAGGTGTCACGAGATTTGGGAAGAGGGAAAAGCTGAGTCCCCGTTACCTTAAGCCCTTTGAGGTTTTGGGTTGAGTTGGTGAGGTCGCTTATCACATTAGATTACCTTCGTTGTTTGATCGGGTACATAACGTGTTTCATCTAGCCATGCTCTGAAAGTATATAAATGACCCTACACATGTCTTGGGAGATCAACCGATCGAGATGCATGAAGACATGACCATGATAGAGGAAGCGACCTAAATTTTGGATAGAAAAGAGCAAATTTTATGCACGAAGTTTATTCCTCTATTGCTTGTCAGGTGGAGGAATCATCCCGCTGAAGAAGCTACTTGGGAACGCGAGGCGGATGTGAGGGAACAACATCTGAACTTTTTTTAGGAGAGCTGAGAGCGTACTTGTATCATTGCGTTTATTTTTGAAAAATTAACATGTCTATGTAGGCGAAAGTCCTCATGTATACATTAACATTACTAAGGGAATGAAAAGAAAAATATTGTTTAAGAACTTGGTCTTTTGTGAAGTCTAGCGTAATTAGCATGAAGGTATATGCATCATGAAATGAGTGGATGCCAAGTCTTGAATATAGACTTATATGAGACTTACGCGTGTATCAATAGGTAGTGTGAAGCAATAAGGAAGGGAAGTTAGTAAATGGCTAGCTTCAAAGCCACCAGGAACTGGACAGAAAGAGGATGTAGAAGAAGAAATAAAAAATTTTACAATTTATGTCAAAACCGATTAATCGATTTTGATTTTTGATTAATCGAAAATTGTTCGATTGAACGACTGGCTCACATCAGTAAGCTGAGGGACCTGGAAAAATTTTAGAAGTTAAATTCGACTAATTGAATTAAATTTGATTAATCAATTTTGAAAATCTACTAATCAATTTTTTGAAACCGATTAATCGATTTCAGGAAGCTGAGTTTGAATAGTCAGAACCGATTATTTAAAATCGATTAATCGATTTTTCCCTATAAGTAGCAGTTTTGGGGAATTTTCTCCCCATTCGAAATTCAAACTATTTTTTATTTTTTTTGGGCGCCTTTCTTCTTCCTTTGGCTGGTGACAACAGAGAGTGTTTGAGGGCTTTGAAGATCAAGATCAAATCAAATCATATACGTTCGGATCGATTGCGAACGGTAAGCCCTAAATCATGTAAATTCCTTTCCATTTTGATTAATTTACAGCCCTAGGTTTAAAATTTTGGTTTAAAACCCTAGAATGCCACCTAAAACCTGGCAAGCTTCCAAGCAAGTGGCTTCTAAAATACTCGTACGGTGTAAGAGCGCAACGCAAGCACCACCATCACCTTCACCTTCACTTTCCTCTTCGTCATCGTATTCGACGGAGGCGTCATCATGCCAATCGTCACTGCCATCCCCTCAACCCACCAATTACCGCAACCAAATGAGTGGTGGGCTGCAAAGGACATTGAGAATGAATACATCATAAACGAAGCTCTCTTTGAGGATCCGGAGGTTGAGGGCGAGACAAAATGGACCCGAAAATACCTCATTGATGCGGGCCTTAGTAATCTCTTGAAGCCTTTGCATGACTATTATTACCCTAAGCTAGTTAGGTTATTTTACCAGAATCTAAAAGACAGTAAGAAAATCGGCACCATTACGACCGAAATTGATGGTCGTAAATATCTTTTTAGCCTGCGCCACATTCATGAATCCTTGGAGTGTTTTCATGTATACATACCTGAGACCAACCTTTTGCCCCCATTCGATGAGCCAATAAATTTTGAAGAAATTAGAATCGAAATGACCAAGGGAAATAAAAGGTCTGGAAAGTCCATTCGAAGGGTTGACTTACCCCCTCATATGTGAATGCTCGACACCATCATTAAGTGCAACCTCTACCCTATGCACCATGACACTGAAAGGGTAGAGGGGGCGCAACAAGCGTTGTACGCGGTATATAGAGGTCGTTGGTTCGACGCCACTAAGCTGGTGTTAGAAGGTATGATCTTCATCAAGGGAAAGATGATGAAGGGACCCTTAAGACCAAAGGAGCGTATGCCATATGCTCGTCATATTTCTAGCATGATTGAGTGCTACTTTGCTACCATAGAGTACGTTATTCCTCCGACTGAGCTGAGGGCTACTGACCATATCAAAAGGTACTCCATCACTTCTTGGAGTCGAAGCTACAACCTTTTGAAAAAGATGCTACCACCAGAAGGACCGGCACCTGCCCATGCTGATGATGCCCCACCACAATAGGATCACCCAGTAGCAGGGGAGCAGCCTCCTGACCCTGTATAGCCTGCAGAGCAACCTCTTGTACCACCTACTGCTCCTATGCAGTCAGCTCTGGCTACTCCTGTGCCACCTCACAGCCGGCGTGCGCCTCGGGCCACAGCTACTATAGATGATGTTCTGCACATGATGGAAGTGAACAATCAATAGATGAACCACCGGCTTGACTTCCATGAGGCACTGTTATATCAGACTATGCAGTATATGTATCCTAGTGATTACCATCAGCGCATAGCAGCGGTGCGGACGTGGACTCCTTACGCATCTAGCTCTGGTAGCAGGGACATGACGGGGAGGATCAGCCAAGGGATGGGACTGCCTGATTGTTAGATTTTGATGCTTGTTTTGGGGTTTTGATTATTTTGTACATTTTGGGAGCATTTTGGAAAATGTAAACAATTAGGGAATTAAAAATGTGTCTTTGGGGAAATTTAAAGATGAAATTTGAACGTGCAGGAATGGTTGAGGTACCTGATGTATTGAACATTATGACATGGTTGCCAGTATTTCTTTTGAGCCAATGCAATTCAAATCTTGGTTTACCTACAATTTCTATTTACTGTTAAAAATATGCAAATATAGTTGAGTTTTATACAGGATGTGTTGTGATTGCGATTGTTTCCATCGCCACGTGTTAATGTGTGTGGGTCTTCCATGAAAGGGAAGCCTTTGGGTGTATTTTCGAGGACGAAAATTCCCAAGGTGGGGAGAATGTAACATCCCTAAAAATTTGGTCTTAGAATAGTGTCCTCGGGATGCATGCCAGTCTGGTTACTTGTGAGATCAAGTGAACGTCAACTTGATGACTTAGGTCAGATTTTGGTTTGGGGTGAAAGTGCACATGTGTGTGGTGTTGGATATTTTAATAAGGTCATATACACCTATTATAGGTATGTGTGCTTTACACCAAAGAAATGGATTGGATTAAATGAGTTAAAAGCTAAGAGAAGTTATTTCTCTTTGAGGTTCGTTGGTGCTTAGGAAATTTATGAGGAGAGAGAGATTAGAGAGAAAGGGGGAGTAAATGCTTTGGAGTTAATGCGAAGGAGCTTACGGGAAGGCCTTGCAAAGACATTAAATTGCAATGATAAGTGGTCTGGTTCGTTGGAGTCGAAGCTAAGAATCCTAGCTTTTGATCGAAGCCATTGAATCACTCATACTTTGGATTTGAGGTGAGATTTCATTAAATTATGATGTGTGTGATGTTGTGCATGAATTTATTGAATTAATAGTGAATTAGAGAAATAGAAAGAGGAAAGATTTGAGAGAAAACAAAGTTGGAAGACCTTAATGGTGAATTAGAGAAATAGAAAGAGGAAAGATTTTAGAGAAAACAAAGTTGGAAGAACAACCCGAAGAGGGCTGGCTTTCTGTCAAAATTGATTAATCGATTTGAAAACCGATTAATCGATTTTTGACAGAAAGCAAATCTAGAGACTAAAGCATGAAATCGATTAATCGAATTAAATTTGATTAATCAATTTTTGGTTTTCAATTAATTGATTTGGAATCGATTAATCGGCTTGGGGTTGAAGCACGTGAGGTAGGGAATACTTTAAACATATACTTTGATTACGATAGCATGTACGTAGTGATGTGAAAATGTGTATACATGTGTTGAGGGCATAGAGATATGCTTCTGTTTTTTAAAAGTAGTTAAGTAGGTGGAACCAAGGTCTGTGTGTGGGTGAACACTAAGTAAATAAAAAAGTAAGCTTACAAGTATGTGACATCCTGAGGAGTGTGAATGTGACGCGGGCATCTAGGCAAATATGAGCAGGTGACATCCCAGGGATGTATGAGGAACGTTCACATCTGCGTGATGTGAAGTTAGTTGAATGATACTTGAACAAACCTGAATTACTATAATTAGCATGATTTCACGGTGAAAACTATATGTATCCTTGCACAATTGATTTAAGGTTCGTAGAATACCCCATCGACGAGGTGGTATACCCACGACTGACTCGACAAGATATCCGTGACCAGTACGACAGGATATCCGTATGCCAGTATGACATCCCAAGACTGTATTTGAGCTTTGCGCCCCGTCACCTATGAGAAAAAGGGACTTGGGTCATATTACATAAAGAAAATAGTCTAATTGGACGACGATGGTGGGTATTCTGTCAGGGCTCGATGCTATATTGCTTGAGGATTATTTAAGTTATTTGATTTAAGTTTTGGGACCAATCTTTTGTCTTGTCTGAACAAGTTAAAAATAAGTTAGAACGTGTAGAGTAACAGATGCATTCAGTTCATGCTTTCAGTAACTTAAACTGCTTTCCAGTTGTCTTTTATTGATAAATCATGTTTCGTAATGTCATGGAATATATGTGAGTAAGATAGACTTATATGTTCATTCAGTTAATTCCCTATTTAGCTATGATGTAGCTCACTCCTTTGACTACACGTTACAGGAATAGTGTTAGATTTTGCTACTGCTTCGGGAGACGTTGATCCGGAGGATTCTGATTACATGCCTGGGGAGGAGTCAGAGCCCCCTCTTGAGGAGTTCTTCTAGAGGACCCTCTGTGTACTTTTATTATTTTGTGAGAGAGATTGTACGGCTTGGTATGTCCAACCTTTTGTATCGAATGTTTGTAAATTTTTGTGAGACATTCTTTTGGCGAACCATCTGGGGTGACGGCCGTTTCGTCACTGATGGTTCGTGTTGGTTCTTTTGCTCATGCAGAGGCATGAGATCAGAACTATCTTTTGGACTACATGTTTTTGGCCTTATCTTATAGAACTAGAGATTTAATTCAGTATTAGTTCATTAATACAGGTTTTATTTTCTAGTTGTGTGGATATACCAAATGTTCCGTGCATGTATATGGGGCCTGGCCTCAAGGGTCGTGCCGATGGAACGAGTTTTGGGGTGCTGAAATTCGAGCTGTCACACATATACAGCTTCATCAGCAGCTTCAATAGATATTTGTGGGAAGTGTGGGAATGCACACAAGACAGATTAGTGTCGAAATACATCTGGTGTGTGCTTTCATCGTAATAAGATAGGACATAGGATGAAGGAGTGCCCTGAGATTGTGGGAACTACATCAAAGGTGGGACCAGTCTTACGACCTGCGTGGCCTATGGTATAAGGTGAAGCTTATGCTGTATCGACATAGGGTGCACAAACTAGCAATGATATTATTCAAGGTATGCTTGTTAATTATTTTCTCATAGGTTATTTCATTGTCTTTTAGATGAAGAAGGTGTATCTCTACAATTTTATAAATTGTACCCAGTTAGTAACTTAAACCTAGCTAACTATATTATATTATACATATGCAATAGGTACATTACAATTATATTCGAAGGGTGGTAAATTGTGTTATGAGGCATGAGTCTTGGCAGATCTTGGATCTACACATTCGTTTGTCACACCTCAATTTGCTGATAGGTTGGGAACTACCCCAGAACCTCTCAAATTTATTTTGGATGTGTCAGTTCCAATCGGACAATCTATCACTACTGACATTGTGTATCGATCCATTATTGTCCTAATCTAAGATTACTGGGAATATGAAGCAGCTACCGACTTAATCTTACTTGATATGCAAGGATTCGACGTAATTCTTGGCATGGATTGGTTGTTCAACCACCATGCGAACATCGACTGCAGAAGGAAGGTTGTTACTTTCCGACCGCAAGGGAGGATATCAGCTAAATTTTTTAGCATATAGTCAACTAGACTCTCCTTCATCTCAGCGATCTGAGCACGATGATTACTCGATAATGGTGCTCAAGGGTATATTGCATTCATTCAAGGTCAAGATCAGGAGGAAAAGAAAATAACACTTTCAGATGTATCGATTGCCCGTGAATTCCCTGATGTTTTCCCTAATGAGTTGCCAAGATTACCATCGGACAAGGAAGTGGAGTTCGCTATTGAATTAGCTCCAGGCACTGAACCAGTATCCAAGGCATCGTATCGAATGGCACCAGCTAAATTAAAAGAACTTAAGGAGCAGTTGTAAGAGCTTCTTGACAAAGAGATCAGACTGAGTGTGTCCCCGTGAGGAGCACCGATGTTGTTTGTGAAGAAGAAAGATGGTTCAATGTACCTCTGCATCGACTATTACCAATTAAATAAGTTGATGATCAAGAATCGTTACCCACTCCCCAGAATTGAGGATCTCTTTGATCAATTACACGGAGCATGACTCTTTTCAAAGATTGATCTACGATCAGGTTATCACCAGATGAAAGTAAAGGCTAAAGATATTTTTAAGACAACTTTTCAGACATGATATGGTCACTACGAATTTCTGGTCATGCCCTTCGGGTTGACCAATGCGAATGCATCATTTATGGACTTGATGAATTAGGTCTTCAAGCCCTACTTAGATAAGTGTATCGTAGTTTTCATAGACGATATCCTTATCTACTCGAAAGCGAGAGCGGAACATGAAGATCATTTGCGTCTTGCTTTGCAGACATTAAGAGATTCTCAGTTGTATGCAAAGTTCAGTAAATGTTATTTCTGGTTAAATCAAGTCAGTTTTCTGGGCCATATCATCTCTAAAGCTGGTATTACTATAGACCCTACAAAGATAGAAGCTATAATACGATGGGAGTAGCCACGAACTATAATAGAGATCCAAAGTTTTTTAGGTTTAACAGGATTTTATTGATGTTTTGTAGAAGGATTTTTGAAACTTGTTGGACCACTCATGCAGCTCACTCGTAAAAATGTTAAATTCGAGTGGAATGAGGCGTGTGAGCAGAGTTTCTAAGAGTTGAAAAGGAGACTTACCTCCGCCCCCATGCTATCGATACCGTCAGGTAGTGGAGGGTTCATTGTATTCAGCGATGCCTCGTATAGTGGGTTAGGTTGTATATTCAATCATAGGGAGCGTGTAATCGCTTATGGTTCCCGACAGCTGAAAGATCACAAGAAGAACTACCCCATTCATGACCTGGAGCTAGCAGCGGTCATCTTTGCATTGAAGATATGGAGACACTATCTTTACGGTGAAACTTTCGAGATATTCACCGATCACAAAAGTCTCAAATATATCTTTACTCAGAAAGAGCTGAATTTGAGGCAGAAAAGATGGATGGAATTTTTAAAGGACTATGACTGTTCTATCCAGTATCATCCCAGCAAAGCCAATGTAGTTGTTGATGCGCTGAGTCAGAAGTCGTCTACTCAATTATCTCATCTTGCGATATGGCTAAAAAGATGGAAGATGCTCAATGAATTAGTTTCATCTAGTGCCACTCTTGCAGTATTTAACTGGAGGCTTACTTGTGACTGTTATGATACGATCCTCACTCTTCTGTAAGATCCGAGAATTCTAGATACATGATACAGAGATTATTGCCATAAAAAAGGGAGTACTCAGTGGGCTCCAGCCAGATTTTTCTATTAAGGACGATGGGTCCTTATTATTTTGAGGTCGAGCGTGTGTACCAAGTGATAGGACATTGTGCCACGAAATTCTAGAAGAGGCTCATAAGTAAACTTATGCTATTCACCCTGGTAGCACGAAGAAGTATCAGGATTTGAAGAAAATGTTTTGGTGGAATGGACTGAAACGAGAAGTGGCAGAATATGTTGCCAAATGTCTAGTTTGCCAACAAGTGAAGGTTGAGCACAAACATCCTATCAGCCTGTTACAGCCACTACCTATCCCAGAGTGGAAATGGGAGAACATTTCCATGGATTTTATCCTTGGATTTCCACATATGCAGAAAGGTTATAATGCGATTTGGGTGATCGTAGATCGTCTACCAAATCAGCACACTACTTGCCCTATAACACTCGGTATACGGCTTCCAAATTAGCTGAAGTCTATTTGAAGGAGATAGTTTGACTACATGGCATACCAGAGAGTATCGTGTCAGATCGCGATCTGTTGTATACATCATGATTCTAGCAGAGTTTCCAAGAAGGAATGGGTTCGAAGTTGAAGTTTAATTCAACATTTCATCCTCAGACCGACGGACAGACGGAAAGGGTGAATCAGGTGATTGAGGACATGTTCCGAGCCTGTACGCTAGATTTTCAAGGATCATGGGATAAGCACTTACCCCTGATCAAATTCGCATACAATAATAGCTTCCAATGAAGCATTGGCATGGCACTGTTTGAAGCACTCTACGGCCATCGATGTAAATCTTTGATTAACTGGGAAGAGGCTGGAGAACGTATTATTTTAGGCTCTGATTTGATTGAAAGTATAAATGAAGTTGTACGAGTCATTCGTGAGAGGCTGAAAATCGCTCAGAGTCAGCAAAAGAGTTATGCTGATCTCAAGCGCACTAGTATTGATTTTAACCTAACGAAAATACCTCTAAGTACACTTGTCGCATTGAATCTAATTATGTTTACACATTTCTAACATCTGCCATAACAAATTGGCAATCACGTCTTTATTAAAATTTCACCGAAAAAGGGTGTAATGCTATTTGGGAAACGAGGTAAGTTGAGTCCTCGCTACATTGGACCATTCCAAGTCTTGGGCAGAGTTGGTGAGGTAGCATACCAAGTCGCGTTACCTCCACATTTATCCAGCATACACGATGTCTTCCACATGTCTATGCTGAGGAAGTACATCAGGATCCAACCCACATGTTGGATTATCAACCACTCGATATCCAGGAAGATTTGACAATGACTGAAGAACCATTCCAGATATTGGATCGCCGAGACCAAATTCTAAGAACGAAGTGTATTCCACTCGTCCTAGTCCAATGGCGTAATCATGGTGCAAATGAAGCGACTTGGGAATGCAAAGCAGATATTTGCACTCAGTATCCCCAACTGTTTACATAAAGTAAGTTATTTATTGCATCAGTTACATTGAAATTACTTTAGAACATATTTTGTATGCGCTACCATTGAACTGTTTATATAATTGGGTCTTAATGGTCAAGAGCTAAATAGGAAATAATTTTGCATGCTCCATACATGACCTATTCATATAAATACGTGAAAATATTTGACTCACGGCAATCAAACTACACTCGAACATGTGCGTCAAAGACTACACCCGAACATGTGCGTCAAAGATTTGTAGGAATAAAATATTTGGAGCCCTCTAAACATAAAATTGATCGTAACACAATTTTAGATAATACATAGTGATGTTTGACACAGACGGGTGTCAAGACTTTGACCCAAAACCAACTAGCGTATGCCAGCAGCTGCAAGACAAGGCCTGATGGCCTTGCCACGGTAAGAACTAAGGCTGGCCGCGGTAAGCTGCTTATCGCGGCAAGCATTTTGAGTTGCTGCAACAACTGAGAAACATGAAAAGAGGGCTCAAGAAACCCCAAACCCTATCATTTGTCATTTTCTTTTGTGGGGTCTTTGATTTTTCCACCTCTCGTGACGCACACACCTATTTTAGAGTTCAAAATTTGTCTTTCTCGCGCCAAATCCCTCACAAGTTCGAGAATCGTGGTTGGCGTACTTCTTCAACATAATTTTCACTCATTCTTCTGACCGTTAAGCATAAATTAAAGGTAAAACCTTCATTTTTCCTTTCTTTATTAATTATTTTCATAACCATGCCTCCTAAGAAGACCACGGCTTCTAAACTTACACTCGTACACCCCAAAGCATCGGCGAAAGCCAAGGGTAAGGCCCCATCGACATCCCAAGCTCGTTCCAAACCACCCATGGAGTGTGAAGTGCCCGTTCCTTTGTGGGACAATAAAGAAATTGAACCTGATTGGCTTTTTGACCAATCTTTGCTCGCCTCTACCAATATGACTACATGGTGTTTGATTTATCTTAAACGAGCGGGTCTCGAAGCCCTACTTCAGCCGGTACATCCCCATTTTTACCCATGACTCATTCGATTATTTTACCATAATTTAAAAGTCGTCGAGTACGTCGGTGAATTAGATACCGAAATTGATGGGCGTCAATTTCACTTCAACCTACAAGACATAGCCAATGCTATGGATTGTAGTGCAACATATGATGGTAGTCAAGGTCTCTTAGCTCCTCAACCCATGGATGTTAAATTTCATCATATAACTGTCAAAATGATTGGAGGACAAACTACTCTCAGTCTAAGAGTTCGTAGGATCCAGTTACCACAAGATATGTGGTTTCTTGATGTTGTCTTTAAGAACAATCTCTACCCGATGCAACATGAGCGCAAGAGACAAGATGTTCTTTAACATGCTCTCTTTGCCGTTCATGAAAACCAGTGGCTCAATGCCCCAAAATGGTTTGGGAGGGAATTAAGTACACGAGCGTTCATCTGCTCAATGATGTTCCAGCCCCCATGACGTCTCTTCCATATGCGCGTCTCATCTCCTAACTCCTTGAGGGTCATAAAGACGCCAATAATCCAAATTGGTATCAAATTCCGTCTGGGGAGGAGCAGCGAACCGATCATATTTGCTTGTTTACCCCAGCCAAGTTGAAGAACACTTATCAGCGATGTCAACCTGCCGTTAAAAACCAGCAAGCTCCCCAACCACAAAAACAAGCTCCTTAGCAACCGCCTAGAGCCGCAGCCCCTGAACCCATTCCATATCTAGGAGAGGCCCTTACACTCTCCGATATTGCTCGTTAGATGATTGAAAACCACCAACAGACCCTCCAACAATTTGATAACCTACATTGGAATAATTACATGCTCCACCAACGCGTAGACTACATTGAGGAGGCCACCACCATTTTAATGGAACACACCTTTAGGACAGCCTTGTCTCCTTATGTTGGTCGGGCACAGAATTTCGAGTCTGCATATACTCGCAACACAGCCACATTAGTGTCAGAAGCTACTCGGCCGAATACCAGACCATCTACAACTAGTACAAGACGTAGTGGCAAGCAGCCTATGTTGCGGGTTGGTAAGCACAATCTTTTTACTATTAGATCCTATGTATTTATTTTATTATTTACCTATGCCTAGTGTTAGTGCTATTGTCAATCTCACCATGGATACTATTTACACTGTTACTATATTAAAAGTGTGATATTATTCTCAATATTCCTGCTACGATGACACAGTTAACATGAGACTAATTTTGTATTTCTACTACTTTATACTTTAGTATGTTTTCTTTTAGTTGTATGAAGTCCATATGCGATAAGAGTATTTCATTTATTTTTGAGGATGAAAATCCCTTAAGGAGGGGAGGGTGTAACAGCTGGCAAAAATTGTACTTAACTATACCGAATATGGACTCGGGTAAGGTCGAGCTTGTGGCTTTAGTGGTCTAGTACAATATAAGTGTATTTAAAAACTTTGACCCAACACATACACTCATATAAGTGTATCGGTCATATACGTGCGATTTAGCACTAACCCGTTCACCCACAATCAGTATAGGACATATACACTTAAGTTGGTTCGACCCATGCATCAATCCATAAACCATAGATCTGTATAGCACGCCTGAAATGAATGATCGCTTAAGTGTATCACTTATACAATGAATACATGTAGCCGCTAAACATCGGATTCAAGCCTGATAAGGCTTATATGAGTCAATATGCTCGCTAACTCACACATTGGTGTGAGTCACATTCGACGCCCATGCACATCAAGTGCAAAAAGGAATAAAACCCCCATGGCTACCCTCTCTGCTTTCACACTTTGATTTTCAAAACCCAGCAAACCCCCACTGTGAAGAGAAGAACTCCTCTTCACCTCTCTAAACCCGCTTTTCATTTCGACCTTTTCATCCCTTGGATTCAAAACCTTGGATCACAAGGTGACCCTATAATTCAGCCGAGAGAATTTACGGACGGCGACTGGCCGATCTCTTGACTTTAGTCACATCCTACCATCAAGAAGTTCCAAATTGATCTCACAAATTCGACATCCGATAACATTTTGACGTCGTCGTAACTAAAGAATCCCCCAAGAGGTAATCCGTAAATGAACCATGTATTAGACTAGTTATTTTGCAATAGATGTTAGGTAAATTAAGACCGATTCTATGAAATCGAATTGACAATTCCGAGAAATCGGATTGGTGTGAAGGTTTCAAAATCAAAATCTTTTATTTCCATGTTCTGAAACCTTACATACCGATTAAATTATGCCAATAAATCATCTATTAGAATTTTAGCCTGTAAATAGGGTAAAAAACATGAGTGTAGACATAAGTGTATAGAGTAAAAAGCTCAAGCAACTGGAACCAAACCCAGAGGAGAAAGACACACTACAAGCCATGTTCATCAGGCTTGCCACGAAAACCTTAAGCTTGCCGCGGCAAGGTGTGATCTGAAGGGCTTGTCGCGGCAACCCTATGTCTTGCCGAGGCAACCATGGGTATGCTTGTATGTGTGCGTTGTGTTGAGCTTTAAGTCTAGTTGATCATATATTCTACACATGGGGAGGGGGGTCTGTAGTGACCCAGTGTGTATGCTAAACATGCTAGACACAATTTTATGTATCGTAGGTGCTCAAAAGAAGCCCATAAAAAGGGACCTTAGATTGGATTCGTGCACGTATAACATGTAGGCTTGATCGTAATGTAGGGATCTCACCTGACTTGTTTATATGTTGTATTATCAAATTCATGTCACTGATGCAAATAATAAATACCCGATATTTTCTAGAACTGTTCAATGAAAAATATTGACATATTGTAAAGAATATAACTTAGATTTCCGCACTTGATCTCCATGATATTGTATTTTAGCATCTTGCTATGTGATTGTATATGATTCTGTTCCTAGATACGTTTGACGTTTTTGTTAACTACTTGTGCACCTTGTATCTGATATATCGTTGTACCCAACTCGATAAGTTCCCGTTCTTAATTGTTTGATCTGTGCATATGCTATGTGATCCATGTCATCGCTTTGTGAGTCTGAAATCGTAAGATTTGGTTCAAGTGACCCTGTTAACTTGCTCAGGGGCATAGCGATCCATCTTAGTTCAAGTGATCCCGCTAACTTGGGAGCATGACAAGTGATCCCGCTAACTTGGGAGCATGACAAGTGATCCCGCTAACTCGGGAGCTTGACGTACTCGGTTCAAGTGATCCCGCTAACTCGGGAGCTTGAAAATCTTGTTTCTTGTATATGTCTATTTTACGTTTGATAGCTTGTTTAAGCTAAGTATGTTTCAGCATGATTCCTTGTACTTGTTCCAGCATGACTCCGTCACATGATAAAATTATTAACATGATTAATTGTTAATTATATTGTAAGTTGCTAGAATAAGATACAATATAATATTAGATGTGCTTTGATTTGTAGTTTATGCATCAAGAACATGAATTGGTATAATAATGTATGAACTAGCATCGTTAGTTCCTTACTGAGCTTAGATGATAGCTCATCCCATGACTTCATGTCAAACAACAGACCTTGATTAGAAACCTGAGCACGAAGGGGATCCTACACACCAGCTCGAAGAAGAAGAGGAGGAAGACGAGGAGGAAGGGGAAGAAGAGTTTGCTAAGGACTTCTTTCCTTAGATCTGATAGAGAGAGAAATAGATTTTGAGAGAGAGAAACTTGTGTAAGAAATAGTACAATGTTTTTGGATATACTTACTATTATGCGTGTATAGGTTTTCTTTCCATTGTTTAGATGACGGATGACCGTCATTGGTGGAAAGCTATACATTGCACCTTTTTGTTTTTAATTATATCTCTTTGTTTATTTGACTGTTTTAGATAGAAGAATGAATATCAGTGGTTGCCATATTGTCTTCATAATCAGAGTTGTTGAATCGCTTCCGTAAATTAAAGCTTTGTATACGATGCCCTTGTAAGAAAGGATCATATTAGGTGATCCGACGACGTGACCTTTCCCGAATATTGTATGGGGAAAAGTCGGGTCGGCACATTCAAGCTTTAATCTACACCATGCTGCAATGCCGTGACACTGGCATGGACCAAGGGACTATTGCATATATGATACCAAACACAGAGTAAGGGGAAGACGTGGTTAAGGACGAGGAAGAAGAACACGGGAAGGAAGCCTTATATCATATATTAATTCTAATGAAACAAACTTACAATTAAAAACTCAAAACATATGGAATCTTATAACTATACACACACTATGCAACTACTATACATGCATTAGACAAATATAAACTAATAAGGAGGAAGCTTACCGAAACCTTGAGTAGCTTCTCCGATACACACTGATACAAATTACAAAGGAAGAACAAACTAGAAGAGATGGAAATTTTTGGTGGAATACTCGGTAAATTGCTCAGTGTCCTGGACAATCCCCAGGCTAACTCTTTTATGGATGATTGCGGATTTGAAGTGGTTTGAAATTCGCTACTGATGAATGCGGACTTAAGATGAGTTGAAATCCGCCGCTGAGTGGGACACGTGTGCTAGGTGGATTGGTTGCAGTCGCTTCATCCCTTGATAGTTGTGTTCTGACGTCATGGTATGCGTCAGGGCTTCATAATTGGAATGATGACTTCATGGGTTGCATCATGAACAGCTGGTGAGGCTATTACCAAGGCAATATTGGCCGACAATAAACTGACATGTGGGGTCCAATAAGATTCTTGGATGATTTGTAATTGGCAGCTTTATTGACTGGATTGTATTTTGCTTGGAGTGGTGGATAGTTGTATTGGCTGGTGAACAACTGATTGGCTGGTGGACAGCTGTATTGGTTGTTGAAAGGTCTTCTCCTTTGACGCCTTTAATGATTGACGCCATTACTTCTTGTTTTTGACCTGGTTAATAATTGAGTCCCAAAATTCACCAAGTGATGGATCAGGACTATCTGGTTGTGATTCTCCTGCTAGAACATGGAAAGAATTATTGTTTTCAGATGAAGTGAGGGAATCTTCATCCGAATGGGAAGCTGAAGTAAAGGTTTGAAGAAAATGGGCTTTCATGGAAGCAAGACAGCGATGATTAATCTGTGTTTCAGATAAATCGGGATGTTGTTTTCGAGTCATGGCTTTGAATATTTCAAAAGGATTGGATTCTAAAGAAGATAAAGAAGCATCAGTTTTTGCTGTTTTGGCATACTAAGAGATGATGGATGAAATTTCAAGTTGTTTTTTGTCAAAGTTGGGAATATTATCCCACCATCGATTCCAATAGGTTCTTTGGAGTGTAGGAAGATGGTCAAGATTGGTAATTTGAATATTCCACATCCAAATCCATGGAATACTACGTTCTGTGAAGAAAAAGAAATCAACTTCAGAGTAATGAAGATTTTTTCCTTTGAATTTAACTCCTTCATACTAATTATACAAAGGAATTAATGATTTGTGCAAAATTTTGGTGGTTGGACAGAAATGACTCCACCAATTATAGAATCAATTGGGAATACCAGTTTGAAGGATATCTGGACAAATCTTTAGAAACCAAGAATGTTTCTGTTTGGGATTCATATAATAAAAGGCATTGGTGAAGGACTGGATATAATCCCAATAATTGAACGAGTGGCCTGAACTGAGTTTTCGGGATTTATTTAGGTCAAAACCCCAAATGGATGGTTTGAAAATTTTATGAATAATAGCTTTACTATAAGTAATTGGGCTATCTGGCCGTTGGTTTTCCATATGATGGGTAAAGGTAACAGATCCAGTAGCAGTCAAAATTGCTTCTGCAATTAAACGGGTTTTGGCATCTAATGCAGGAAATCCTTGATTGTCAAGATATCTTCTCTTTAATTCCCAGAGATCAGATATCCATTGTTGATCTTCTGATTCAATTACCAGAATGGTGGAAAATATCTCCTTTTGAATATAAGAAATCTCTTTTGTTTCAATCTTCTCTTTATTGAGAGAAGTTTTCTCTTTATTGGGAACAGTTTTCTCTTTATTGAGAGAAATATCTTTTTGAGCAGAGTCCTTAAATTGAAAGCCTCCTTTTATTCGATATCAATTGCTTTGGATAATTGTCCAAAGAGCATGATCATCTATGGACTCTTGAGTTGAAGATAAGGGGATATTGCCCCTTTCTTTGCCTTTTCCTCCTGAGGAGGATGCTGCCATTAAGAAATACCCTGCAAAAATTCTCTAGTTAGAAAATCAGGGAGAGAATTTATTTCTCCTTGTATATATTCAATTTGAAAATCAAAGGAGGATAGTTCAGCTTGCCATCTAGCAAAGATTTGTTTTGATGCAAGATTTTTGACATCTTTTTGTAAAATGGATTTTGCTGAACTACAGTCTATTCTAAGTAAGAAGGACTGATTAAGCAAATCATCCTGAAATTTTTGAATGCATTTGACAATGGCGAGAACTTCTTTTTTGATAGTTGAATAATTAGTTTGAGCATTTTTCCAAACACCAGAAGTGTATCGAATTAATTCTTCCTTCTGTTTGGAAGGATTGAGTTGTTTTAAAATTCCTCCATAGCCTAGTTGAGAGGCATCTGTCTCAACTATCTTATACCAAAGTAGATTGGCTAAAGATAGATAGAGAATTTGTTTGACTTTTAATTTTATTTGTTGAACAGCTTTGGTATGGTCATCAGTCCATGGGGATGGATTCTTTTGAAGTTGTGATTGTAATATTTTTGCATCATATGCCAGATTAGGAATAAAATTTATAACATAATTCAGACTGCCCAAAAATCTCTGTAATTGGGTTTTGTCCAGAATTACATCAGGAAATTTTGAGGCAAATTCAATGCTTCGGTCAATTGGAATAATTTGTCCTTGGTGAATATTATGACCAAGAAATCGAATAGATGTTTGAAATAGCTTGATTTTAGGAGCAGAAACGACTAATCCATTTTTGTGGATAATGTCATTGAAAATTTTTAGATGTTTAAAATGCTGGTCAATAGATTTTGAAAAGATGAGTATGTCATCAATATAGACTATAGAAAATTCGGTATATGGAGTGAATATATCATTCATAATATTCTGAAATTCAGAAGGAGCATTTTTAAGGCCAAATGGCATAACATTCCATTCAAAGTGTCCAAAAGGAATAATAAAAGCGGTTTTATACCTGTCAGTCTCGGCCACCTGAACTTTCCAATACCCTGATTTGAGATCAAATTTAGAGAAAATAGTGGTTGAATGTAAGCGATCCAGCAAATCCTTTTTGTTAGGAATAGGATAACGAATCTATTGGAGGCAATCATTTAATGGTTTATAATTGATTACTAGTCGAGGAGTCCCTCGTTCTCGTTCAGCATTTTTATTCACATAAAAAGCTGTACAACTCCATGGGGAGTGACTAGGACGAATAAGTTGTTTGTGTAATAAACTGGCAATTTTAGTTTTGCATAGTTCTAAATAAGCAAGTTTCATTTGACTTGGTCTTGCTTTGAAATCAGGATTATAGGGAAGAGAAACAATATATTTCTTGCGATCTCAAAAAGCATTTGGTATATCACTACAGATATCATTGTGGTAAGATTTCCAAAGTTAAGAAATCTTAGTTTGTATTGAAGGGGATTCCAATTGCTTTTCTAAAGATAAAAACTTGACTTCTTGTTGTAAGAAGTTAAGTTGCTTTTCTTTGAAAAATAAATTAGATTCCACAGAATTGATAACTTTTTTTTATGGTGGAGTTACAAATTGAAATAGGAGATTATGTCCATTATATTGGGCATAAATACCATTTTCATCTACCTTGGTTAAGGGAAAAATTGAGGTGATAAAAGGAGTACCAAATATAACTATTTGAGTTAAATATTTGATAAGTATAAAATTGGCTGGAATGCATACTCCATTATTACAAATTGAAACATAATTTAATTTGTATTTAATTTGCATTTTGTAACCACTAGCATTATTAAGGGTTTGAGTGGTTTTATCAAAATATTGGGTAAGAACCAATCCTTCCTGAATACAATTTAAATCAGCTCCACTATCAATTAGGGCAACAACATCTTTAATAGTGAATTCTTGATTGATTACCAAAGTAACTTGAATATACCATTTTTGAGTTGTTACTTGGCTCATGACATTGATTTGATTATGTTGTTGAATTGGTGGTTGAGTAGCAAGAGATTTCTTTTGCTTACTCATCTCAATTTTTAATGAATTAATTACATGTTTAAGGTCACTGATTGTAACAGGTCTAGGTATAGACTCATTATTTGAGTATTGAGTTTGAGATTCATTTATTGGATTAGTAGTTTTGTCTGCTAATTCCAATAAAGAAGGTTGATTATTTGTAGGTACAGTGATTCTAGAATTTTGACAATTTATTATTAAATGATCAAAAGATGGGGAAAATTCAAATTTTGTCTGAATAAGTTTTGGGTCTTTGTCATAAAGTTGGTCTGATTTTTTCTTGACCTTACACCTGTTGGCATAATGATCAAACTTTGAATATTTATAACATTGAATATGTTCTTGTGATTTTGATTTTGATTTTGATTTCTTTGATGAAGAAGACTCAAATATTTTTTGAGTTTTCTGTTTATAAAAACTTGGAGGATAAGATTTGGATTTAGGATTTTCTGTTTTTTGAGTTAAAACATTTATTTAAAAATTTGTTTGTTTTATCTGTTTCTTATATGATAATGATTTTAATCGAGATTTTAATTGATGAAGAAATTCTTGTTGGGGATTAGTATATTGTGTTAAGGAAGTATTTATTTTTTCAACAGGTTTTATGAAGGTAGTGGCTTCCAAATTTCCTGTTGAATTAGGTTGAATGAGATTAAGGGCAGCAACAGAAGGATGAACCGATTGAACGATTGAACCATCAAGTTTCTGCCATTCTTTTTTAAAATCTTTAAGGAGAAACATTCTCCTTTCTTCCTTATTCATTTCAAGATATTTTTTCGCTTTAAACCAAGTAACAAATGGATTTATTTGATAAAAAGTTTCAATATATTTGTAAAATTGTTCTTTAAATTCTTGCAATTTTGTTGCAATTTTTTTTTTAAAATACCATTCACGGAATGGTGCATATTTGTCTTGCTGAAATTCAGCATTAATTTCTTGTCTATTGATAACAAAGTTTTCTGGCTTTGTATGATCCATAAAACTTTATTAATGGATTGAGAAGTTCATCTCGCTAGCAGTAGGGGATTCCCTCTGCTATTGGGTATATATCCCATGAGGAATCAGTTATTCAGAAACTTGGATTCCTTCAAGATTAAGTTGATTAAATTCAGAAGAAACAAATGAGTTAGCTTCTGAATAAGATGATCGAGCAGTCGAGGGTATAGAAATTCTATAGGGACCTCGAGACCTCGAGTCAAAATAAGAACTCCTATAAGAAGTTCTGTAAGATGTAGATCTATCAAATTTTAAGATTACATCTCCCTGGGTATTTTGAACAATTTGTTCAATTTCTTAATTTAAAATTGGTTTAGGAGAGACAGCTTGAGGTATACGCCAAGCATCAGAAAAAATAATATTTTTCCATTCACATAGTTTTTATGTAGCAACATTAGTGGTTGCACTATTAGTCTCAAATAAGACTGTTCTTCCTGGTTCATTTTGATAATTAATTTTAGGAACCATAGAAGTCATCACCTTATAATGAAGGCGATAGATCAGAACAATGGTCTCTGATCCAGACATAAAGTTGTATCCCTCAGTTTGGAGATTAAGGGTGCAAGCATGTAAAATGTTTTTATCTGTTAAAGATAAAGTTAAATTTAGGAAAACATTGTAGTATACTGGACCAAAGCATAAGCTGGTCTCAATAGCAGCCATCAGAGAGGATTGCCAATCAAGGCATCTAGCATCTCTGAGAGTGCTAAGTATACTAGTATTTTCCAGACCCAATAAGGTCAAAGGTTTAAAGGCAACCTGAATACATCCGAGATGTAGGAAGTTGAATTTGTGAAGGTCATGTAGAAGATCTTCATTTGAAAGTAATTGAAAACCTTCATTTTGACTTTCTTCATTTATACTGAGAGTTTGCTCAGTAGTTTTGATTGACATGTCGGTGGTCCAATCTTTCCATCCATATTGATAGATTATTTTGGGATTGATGGAAGGAATTGTCCATTGATTTAATTAATTTTTTTGGTCATCGATTTTAGACTATTTATCCAATTGTTTATTTTTAATTGATTTTTTGATTGGGAAATTGAAAAGAGACATTTACAAAATTTATTTTTTTTACTTAAAACAGTAAAAGAGAGGGTAAATGAGCTTTTGGTAAAACCGATAAGACTGTAATTACATATGGGAATAGTAATGTTGGAATAATTTTACTATAGTGAATAGTGATTCGGAATACTATTCATCAGTATAGTAAATTACTATTTATCTTCTTCTCCATAAATTTTCATGGACTTCTTACAGAAGTTCATTTAGATTTACTACTAGATTGTTGTTGCAAAACTGCGTCCGTCCACGATAACTTTTACAGGGAATCAACTGGTAACAACTCACTCACTACTACAATGCCATCAAGTCATCCCAATGCGACTTCCCATGCTACCACAGCATAGTAGTAATTCTAAACAGACCATTATAAGTCATCCATAATTACCGCTGAAGAAGATGATGAACAGTAGTTCATACGCCCATGATTAGCCACCCTAATCACTATTCACTACCTCTCAAGATTCAAATACTAGCCACCCACCATATGTAATTACCACGGGCTTAGCCGGACATCAGTGGTTGCCATATTGTCTTCATAATCAGAGTTGTTAAATTGCTTCCGTAAATTAAAGCTTTGTATACGATGCCCTTGTAAGAAAGGATCATATTAGGTGATCCGACGACATGACCTTTTGTTGTCACTCCAAGTGTGCCATAATTGTGTGCATTATGAATCAAAAATTAAAGAATTAAAGAATGCTAAATTATATGGATGTTAACTTATGAAAGGGATATCAGCACATTGGGGCTAACACTGGCCTGCAAGATCAGGGCCAGTTGTAGCAAGTTTTAAAAGTAAGTATTTCAAGATCGTCCACAGAGAAGTTTGTCTAAAATGAGAGATAAACCTCCAGATCTGTGCTACCAGATCTGGCTCCTTAATTATCTAAATAAAGAATAGATAAAAGAGAGTGTTGGGTTTTGTCACGTTTAACTAAAAGCAAATAAAGAAAAGAACTAACTACGTGATCCAGATCCGAGTTGTGGAGGTGTTTAAAATAAGACAAATGCAGAAATAATAGCTTCATGTATTTTAGCCTTTGAATTTTAATGGAGAATCTGTAGTTCAACAGAGCAGATTCAATCTTCATCTGGCTACCAAAGACGGATGTAAGAGAAATAAATCCGAATTAAGGAATAGGTTTAGACTTATGGTCGTGATTTGTCACAGATCATCACTACAATGGCCTATTCTTTATTTGAACATGAACATCATCAGTAAATCTGCTTGAATTAGGTTACCAACGCTAATTCGCATTGTGGATGATGAATTAAGGGAAGTTGGATGCGGATGAGTGAATCTAAAGAAGTCTAATGCACTAAGGTGAACATTGAACCCTCGACATGACTCCAATGGAGAAGACACAAAGAACCTTTTAAAATCCAACGTTACAATTACAGAGCACGGCTTTAGAGAGCCCTCGACTTACATCCGAGCTTCTCGAGAGCCCTCGATTTACGCCTTGAATCCGAACTTGAAGTACAAATCACTCGCAATGGCTCTCAAAGGTAAAATACAAGAAGGGATTACGGGGAATCGGATGAGCTTCGACCGGAATGGGGAAACAGAGATGAAAACTCTAACTGGATGCCCAAATTGGGCAAATGTCTTCTCAATTTATAGCTTTCCTCTATCTCGCACAAGGTGAATTGACCAATCGAAGTGCTCGATCTGGATTGCCCAATGGCTGTTGAGCACGGGATCCAGATCTGCTCGCCAATGAAAATGCTCGATCCGTTCACCAATCGTGTTAGAAGCATCAATTCTGTTATGGGAATTCAAAAGTTTGTTTGAGCTTCTAGAAGTTCCCGCCAAGTGATTTCATCTTTGGGTTTTCACGTGGGGCGGAATATGCCTTTGGTTTGTGCTTGGAATCTTTCGAAATGTCTCTGGGCTTTTAATTACATTGGGGCGCGTGCAGAGTTTACTGAAATACCCTTCGAAGTGGCTGTAAATCCCCAGTATGCCATTTCGCAGGGTTTAAGGGTCTTTTCGCAAAGTAATTTGGCCCGATGGAATACCCGCCATCGTCGTCTAACTAGACAGTTATTATGTGTATCCCCTGGGAATACTGCCCAAGCCCCTTTCTCATAGGCGGCGGGGTCTATTCTCAATCTACATCCCTGGGATGTGTTACAACTATACGGATTGGCCGCCGTACCGGTCACGGATATCCTGCCGAGTCAGTCGTGGGTATCCCGCCACGTCGGTGGGGTATTCTGATCAACCTTAAATAATAAAAATATCAATGTGCTTTACATATAGTTGTTCACCGTGAATGTGCTAGATATATTACATTAGGCCTTATCACATTGTTTCTGTTTCTCTATTTAGTTTCTTACGCATCCCTGGGATGCCCCATACTTCTATTTCAACTTTCTCTGATTTAACCACATTATATTTCGTCCCCTGGGGACCTCAGGATTCTTCACACTTTACACACACACACACTTATCATGAGAGTTTATAGTATATACTACTATTTAAATAGACTTTACTACGCATATGAGTTCCCAGAATAATGCACATGTTTCAAGAATACTCCCTACCTCAACAATCTCAAAGCATGCTTGTCCTTAGCGGGTATAGTGCATCAATCTACATTAAAAGAGAATTTACTTTAGGATGGTTTAAGGTCATTTGGGGTGTAGGACACCCGAGTTCCCCTCCTTAGAAAAACCAATATTTGAGTGGTCACCAGACCTCGCTCGCGCGGTCATTAGCCCTCGCTCGAGCGGTCACTTGACCTCGCGCGAGCGGTCTCTTGACCTCGCTCGAGCGGTCAAACGAGATCGCTCGAGCGGTTAAATCGAGCTTTTAAATTTTTGATGTGGACCCTCGCTCGAGCGAGCCTCCCTTTAGTTTCAGGGACCGCTCAAGCGAGCCCAGAGTCTCTCTTTTCTATGTTCATCCTCGCTCGAGCGAGCCTCTTTAGACCGCTCAAGCGAGAAACACCGATTCTTGTCCATGATCAGATCGAGATCATGCTTCCATCCTTCATTTTACCTTAATCTTATATAAAGCAACATACAGCCAACATCCTTCCTACTATTTAAAACATTCCTAGGCATCTATATGTTTTTTTTTCTTTAACGTACCTCTGACGATGAAACACACACAGGTTCGATTTAAGATTTGTAAACCAACTAGGCTATCCGGTCTCCCTGGTTCGTCCTCCCGTCATTACCTCTGATCTCCCTTACCGAGCCAAGTTTCTGCAACCCTAGTTCTCCCAGGCTCCTTTCTTCCCTTTCTTTTTCTCTATAGTCTCCTCCTCTCTATTTAGGTTAGAATAGTTTTACGTAAGGACTCCTCTTCTCTCTTCTTCACTTTTATATTTATCACAATTGGGATATACTAGTGTGTTTCCCATGTACACACTTTAAGTATTTGGGTGTTTTGGTCCCTTTGTGAAACGCATATACCTATGTGCAACGAAGTGTGCCATGCACAGATCTCAAAAATCTGGGTTGTGACACTAATGCTTCCTTCTTGTTGCGGTAGCGCTATCAGAAGATAGCGGATGCGCTTCTTACCTGAGCGCTAGCGCTTCTTAGGGGAGCGAAGCTTCCTCTGACAAAAGTGCCATAATGTTCAACATTTGAGCAATAAATGTTAAATATTTCACCAATTAATGGACTCGTCAAATGGGTCTTTCAAATAGTCAATTCAAATGGTAATGATTACCATTGAGAACCTCGAAGTCATGCGCTGCTTTTAATTAATGATATTACATCAAGCATCGCGATAGCGCATCGTATAAGAAGTGCAATGACCTCTTTCATAAAAGCGTGAGCGTTTCGAATCAGGTGGTCTTCTGGTATGTCTTTTCGAATATAATCATAACAAAATCACGATGTCATGCACGAACTCCCAGCGCCTATCCACGCTTTGCCTTTTTGATTATGTCAATGTCGGTGATAGCCATGGTTAAAGCGCGGTGAAATTAGAAAAAAAGAGACCGTCGCATCAACGATAGAGGCGCTACATGTTGAACTCCTATCAATATGCGTAGAGATATCTCTACGCCCAAGCGCATATCCCCGGGCCTCATATATATATATATATATATATATATATATATATATATATATATACCACATTAAATTAATGAATTGTATACATACAATAACTTTGCATTTTGTGAGGGATCTGAAGTACAAAGTATAAAGAGTGTTTGGGAATTGTGACACATTAGGAAAGTGATCCTTAAGGCCTTGTTTGACAAAACTCATGGAAATGACTTTTTTTTTTTACTTTACATGGGCTTGTAAATTAAATAACTCATGGGAAGTTCTATTTTTAAAATTTTACAATGGTTTGATTATATTTTTTTTAGCTGTTTGGCTACATTGTACAAAATTATTTTCCTAAGGCACCGTTCTTCATACTATGTATACTTGTAACTTCACCCCATCTCATCTGGCCAAAATGTATTAATTGCTTTGAATTAGAACATGAATTTTTTTTTTTTTGTCTCAACTTTTTAGAAGATGAGTCTTGAGATCATGGGCATGCACTCAGATAGTTAGTTTTTTATGATATACCCATGATCTCAAGATGCATCATATGGAAGATTGGGATAAAAACAATCTCCTTTGTCAGATTCAAAACAGTCAATGCATGTTGGCCGGAGGAGATGGGGCGAGGTTACGATTTTACAATGCAAATAAATGGTACGATTATGAGGTGAGGTTGCTTTGAGTCATTTGATAAAGATTATGCTTGGTGCAGATCTTTTCACTTATGATCTTTAGATCATGGCCTTCAAATTAAGTGGCTTAGATGGTTGGGTTACACTTATTGGCATCGCTGTTTATGGATACCTTAGTTCGCGTCCATACGTTCTCTGAAAGCGCCCACGTCTCACACCCATAGAGGTACCTACCCTATTCTTTAAGGGGTTGAAAGTGGTTTCAGATATACACATTTTCTCTAAACCCATAGAGGTACTTACCCTATTCTTTAATGCCATGAAAACAGGCAAACATAAATCTTACCGTTAAAGCTATTGATAGCCTTGAATAAGACGATGGAGATCATTTTTTGTTCTCATCATATAGCATGATCAGTCACTTTTGGGGATGTGTGTCATGTGGATTCACACTTGACCGTCTAATAGGTGGCCATGATTTCAAACTCTATTGTCTGGCAGATTGGGATAAAAAATGATCTCCATCATTTGACTCAATGCATTCAATGGCTTTAAGGATGGAAACTTAAGCAGTTGGCGTAGTCTGTGCAACCGTCGGATCTAACCACCGAAAGATGTAGTTTTGTTTTTAGGTACCTCTATTTGCGCCCATGCATTCTCTGAAAGTGCCCTCGTCCCAGACCCCTTGAAATCATTGATTTCTTCTAATTAGATGATGGAGATTGTGTTTCACCCCCAATCTTCCACACAATAGATCTTGAGATCATGGTGCACTTATCTGACGGTCAATTTTTTATTCCAAGTGTCACAGTTCCCCCAAAAATGGTACTAAAATCACATTTTGGTGTGATTTGTGCCATATGATTCAAGGGCCAGATTTTGGGGATACGTGACACATGGAATAAAAAATTGACCATCTGATAACCTCTTCATGATCTTAAGATCTATTATATTGAAGTTCAGGATGAAAGACGATCTCCATCATTTGATTAGAATGAATCAATGGTTTACAAGGGGTATGGGACGTGGGCACAAATAAAGGTGCACAAATCACAATATATCTTGAGATCATGGTGCACTGATCTAACGGTCAAATTTTTATTCCAAGTGTCACAAATCCCCCAAAAATGGTACTAAAATCACATTTGAGTGTGATTTATGCCATATGATTCAAGGGCCAAATTTTGGGGATACGTGACACATGGAATAAAAAACGGACCATCTGATAGGTTCATCGTGATCTTAAGATCTATTATGTCGAAGTTAAGGGAGAAATACGATCTCTATCATCTCATTAGAAGGAATTAATGGTTTACAAGGGGTATGGGACGTGGGCGCAAATAAAGGTAGCCTTCGTTTTTTCCCGTAACATGGCCTAAAAATAGTTTTACTAGATTTTTAGCTAAAAATATTTTGTAGGCTATTTTATTATATTTCTGGGATAAGTGGGACCACTAAGTTTCCCAAACTTTTGGAAATCTATTTTAGGTAAAAAATCAAAATTTTATAGAATTTTTTTTTTGGAAGAACTCGGATTGCCAAACAAGGCATAAGTGTTGCTTTTATTTTATTTTAGAAGATGTCGTTAGTGTACATGCGCGCCAGCGGCAATCATGGACTTTGTAACATGTATATGGTGGCTCGCTCTAGAAAATATCGTAACATGGCCCACATGAAAGTTGAATTGCACATGAACAGTTGTTTCTGACGTGTCATGAACGTCTCTCAGAAACCCTAAGTGCATAGTGGGTTCCTTTCCTGACCTATGTTACCCCAGTTCCCTTTCCACTGCACTATTTCTCAACCCGCTTTTTTTATTTGAGTGAAAAAAAAAGGTTTGGGTAGCGATATTTGTAACTGAATAGTCGTAAGGGCAACCAGGATTTTTCATTGTTAGAGCCGTTGACTGCTTTGAATTAGCTTTTTTTTATTTGAAAAATAAAAAGTTTGGATAGCGATATTTGTAACTGAATAGTCGTAAGGGCAACCAGGGTTTTCCATTGTAAGAGCCGTTGACTGCTCTGAATCGGGCGATGGATATCGTCTTTGTCCCAATCTTTTAGTACACTAGATCTCGAGATCAGGGCTCACCTGGCAGGTCAGATTTTGATTCCCTGTGGCATACATGCCCAAAAGCATTCATGCTTGTGCGTGTACTATGAAAAGGGTTTCTTGAGTTTACTGTTTGGATTGTGCCATCTGCCATGTGGTGTATGATTGGTGGGCTATTATGCAAAAATGATTTGCATAGAAGATTGCAATTAAAAATGATCTCCATCATATGATTCAAGGCAGTCAACCACTCTCACAATGAAAGTGATGTGGAAAGATTAAGCTTAGACTAATGCTTTCTTTACAAGCTCCTTCGGGAGGCTCTCTAAGTAATACCGTTGTTCGTTAATTTCATTCAGCCAGCGAATTACAACGAACCCAATTCGGTTGTAATCGGCTAATTAATGCTAACACGTAGTCATTCGCATTTCATGTAAATAAAGTAAATTTATATCATACAAATTAATAAGACATTCAAAACTTATCCTATCCCTAGGGAATCGGGTTTGGTTTATAGTAGTGAAATGCGAATTGCGAACCCATATTCAAATTAAGTGAACCTGAAAATTAAGTAACACCCATATTCAAATTGAGTTAATCTCCGTATGAGCATGATATCATTTATTGGCAGATACCAATATATATCAGCGATATGTATTAGGTTTTTGGCAAACTTATACGTATTGGTATCCAATTCGGGTATTGGTATCAGTAATTGTCAATACCTCAATTTTTTTATATATATTTATTATTATTAATTTTTAAATAAGTCAATGCATAACGTTATCGGCCAATTCGTATCGGTCCTCTATAGACCAATACCCAATGCCGCAACCGAATGTGACACCTTTTGACTATGAGTGGTACAATTTTGTTTATTTTTTTCAATGAGTAACCTTAAAACCTTTGAGGTAATGAGTCTCCTCTTTCATTAAGCATAGAAACACTATAAAAAACAAGACTATTAGCGGTAGCTAAAAACTGTCGCTATTAACAAAAAATTGCCGCTAATATCCTTGCCACTAATAGTCTTTAATAGCTTTTTGTTAATAACGGCAGTTTTATGCTCCAAAAAACTGCCGCTAATAATCTATTTTTTGTAGTGAAAGCGAACATAACGTACAAAGAATACAATGAATGGAAATAAAAAGATGAATGCAAGAGAACAAAAAGAAAAAAAAAACCATCACCGTTTCCATCACCTCCATCCCCTATTATATTGGGTTACACTCATTGACCAAAAAAAAAACCCAATCATTAGGGATGCAAAGTCTTGACCCGAACATCGAAACCGAATCGAACCGAAAATTGATGGAATCGAATAAGACTGAACCGCACCAAAATCCGACACAAACCGAACCAAAAAGAACCCCAATTCGGTTCGGTATCGGTTTGGATTGTTTAAAACCGAAAACTGAGGGAGTAGGTTGAGTAAACCGAAAAAATTGGAAAAATTTGAAAAACCGAAAAAAATCAAAATAACCGAAAAAACTAAAAAAAAAATACCCTAAAAATAGGTTTTTTACCTAAACCGAACCGAACTGGATCGGTGTCGGTTTCGGTTTCGAGTTCAAAAAAAAAAGTTTAAACCAAACCGAACCGAACTGAACCGAATGGGTTTCGGTTCGGTTTCGATTTGGGGTGTACCGAATTGAATAAAAAAAAAATCGGGTTCGGTTCGGTTCTGTACACTGAACCTGCATTCCTAATATCCATCAATTACAAATTTTTTTATTCATACTCATTAAACATATGGAGAATCTCATCAGCAATTGATCTCTTTGAGAAGGATTTTTTGTTGGTGCTTGAGTGCTTCAAAAATTCGACCGTTATTTAAACACTAAAATGGTGTTTATATGATCTTACATCATTCAATTGTTTACGATGTAAGTGATTCATACCATCAAAGTGTCACAATCCGAAATTCTATCGTAACATAAATGCAAGACCATGAGCAATAGACACTCCAGTCCTAACGTATCTCACTATACCTCATAAGTAAAACATATATTATTATCACGTCACATATATCTGTACATCGCATGGGCGTACCTACATATTCGTAATCCTAATATGACTTGTGCCAGAGCCACTGCTCGAGCCTACTATATGACGCTCACCGTACTAGCTTACCACCATAATATAATGCCCTCCATAACATTCTCATACACCCCATTCAGCCAGTAACGACTCAAATTTTTGTATTGTTGATACACCTAAATTTCTTATAGGTGCTTAATAACGAATACATTGCATGCCTTTACTTTTAAAAATTGTTTAACTACAAAATACATATTTTGATTTTCGAGGCTCTTATATTTATTTTCGTCATTATTTGACATAAGTTATGTGGTTGCCTACTAGTTAGAGGCTTGAGTTTGAGACATGAGGCCAGAGGATCGAAACTTAGTAGGTAGGTTTTAAACCTTTATCTTGGCCCTTGAATTAAAGGCCTATATATTATTCCTTGGTGTATTAGCCTAACACCGGTGATTCTCAATAAGTTATAAAAGGGTGTGCTACAGAGAACCCTAAATCATAATCTCTTTGGGAGTTCTTCTTAAGAATAGAGCCGTAAGAAATCCTAGCCGTAACCACCTTCTTCCACTATCTTCTCCTTCAACCCTCCCTATAACCTTTTGAATATTCTTCCATAATAATTGTAGCGACCCGAGATCTCACAACCTCTTGATTATAAGATCTTAGACCGTACCTTCGTATCATGAACCATAGAAATATAATAAGGCGATAAAAGCATTTTAAAAAGCGAAAGATAAAATTTCTTTAACACATTAATTAATCAAAATAAAACTCATGATAATGTTCTTATTCCAATAACAAGTCCAACATGATTAAAGCTTAAACAGTTTTGATAAAATATTAACTGATCAATGTCTCATTTATTTAAAACCACTAATAATAATTAGAAAGGAAAATAGCTAATTAGGCCACGAAGCCATCATCGCCATTCAGTTCAGTTTCTTGAGCACCACATGCCGTCTCATTGCCATAGACCCATACATTGTCATCGGCGACACCTGTCTCATCTGGTCACCCACATCAACAAGGGGTGTAAGTTTACACTTGTATGAACCAGACATGCAATCCATTGAAGCATAAAATACTAGTTATAGCCATATAAATATTTCGATATATTTTATGTGTATGTGCATGTGACTTGTATAATCTCAATAACCTGAAATGAACTAAACATAAACATGTATATCAATATCACATGAATGCATTATTTCTTTTAATTTTATCTTTCTTGTCATTTAATGTACGTTAGACTTCGCCCCGCTCAACACGTTGGGTCTTAATCATGCTTATTACTTGTATAGTTAGACTCCGTCATGCTCAAGACGTTGGGTCTAATGAATCATATCATTTATTACATGTTAAACTCCGTCCCGCTCAAGACGTTGAGCTTAATCATGCTCATCATACTCTTGTTTAGTTAGACTCCATCTTACACCAGATGTTGGGTCGAATACCTTCTTAGACTCCATCATCTACAAGATATTGGGTCTAATGCTCTTTAATCGTATTTAGTTAGACTCCATCAAATATAAGATGTTGGGTCTAATATATTCTTAGACTCCATCATGTATAAGATGTTGGGTCTAATGCTCATTAACCAATGCTTGATATTTCATTATGTTTTACTATCATGATTGAACATTCGTAGATCATCATGGAACATATAAAGTGCATAAGAATATGTTCATAATATATGGACATTTAAGTGCATTTAATCCTGATACATAAACATAGAAGTGTACACAATCATGGTACATAAACATTGAAGTGCGTGCAATATAATCATGACATGTAGCATTGACGAGCATATGAGTATAAATATGGGATATAAACATTAACATTTAACCACACATTTTTGTGAAACTAACTGAATGTAAAATCTGACCGTTCAGAATCGATCGATTGAATTCCCATAATCGATCGATTGATTTCGTTCGGTGAGTTTTTAAAACATTTATCTGCTTAAATTCAATCGGTCAATTTTTCCAGAATCAATCTATTAATTTTCAACTCAATCTATTGATTTTTCTAAATCAATTGATTGACATAAATAATCAATCTATTGATTTTTCCCAAACTCAATTCATTGATTTCCAACTCAATCTATTGATTTTCCCAATTCAATCGATTGACATAAATAATCAATCTATTGATTTCCTAAATCAATCTATTGATTTTCCCCAAACTCAATCTATTGATTTTCCCAAATCAATCGATTGACATAAATAATCAATTTATTGATTTCCTAAATCAATCTATTGATTTTCCCCAAACTCAATCCATTGATTTCCAACTCAATCTATTGATATCTGTCAGAGGGTAATTAAAGCATTCCACCTCAAACTCAATCTATTGATATCTGTCAGAGGGTAATTAATGCATTCCACCTCAAACTCAATCTATTGATTTTCCCAAAATCAATCTATTGATTTGCTGTCAGAGGATAATTAAAGCATTCTTGTACAAACTCAATCGATTGATTTTACATAATCAATCAATTGACTTCAATCCGTGCATTCTCAAACCATTTTATTTATCTCAAACTCAATCAATTGATTTCCTAGAATAAATCGATTGATTCCAATCCGTGCATTCTCAAACCATTTTATTTATCTTAGACTCAATAGATTGATTCCCCAGAATCAATCGATTAATTTCAATCCGTGAGCACACCTCAAAATACATCAAATTACATGGTGGAATTTAATCGGACTTCTTTTTAATCAAACTTCATTAATATTAAAAATCTATTAATCATAGCATGCATTCATTTAATCATTTCATCATTATCTATGAAATAAAATTACTAATTTACATAAAAATTTATATAAAAATCAATATTTTAAGTTCAATAGAAAGCATGATTTCTCCATACCTAGGTCGATCGTACCACCACGATTAGATTAAGATCCCAACAATGATGATGATTCTAGAAGAAGGTGAAGACCGCTTGAGAATATACGTCAACGTCTCGCCGCTCTTCCAAAAGAAGGGTTCTAGGAAGATAGATCTAGAATTTCTCCTCTAAGGTCTCTAGGGTTTCTGACGGCTCTATTCTTAAGAAGAACTCTAAATGAGATTATAATTTAGAGTTCTCCATAAGACATTTATAATATTTTGGAGATTATCTGTTGTTAAGCTAACACACCAAGGAAGAGTGTATAAGCTTTTATCTCAAAGTCCAAAATAGAGGTTTAGAACACAGATAACAAGGTTTGATCCCTAGACCTCTTATCTAGAACTTAAAGCCTTTAACCAGTAGGCTACCACATAACTTGTGTTCATTAATGACGGAATTAAAGATAAGAGCTTGAAAAACTATAACATGTATTTTTTAGATAAAACATTTTGAAAAGTTAAGGCATGGGGCGAATACGATATTAAGCACATACACATATTTTAGGTGTATCAGAGTCATAAAATTCTGATCAAAACAATAATCATCTTGATCATTTCCACCATCAAGATCAAGGAGGAAGAATAAAGAAATTTTGTATGAACGATAGTATGAAACATCAATCTCCTCAACCTATCACCGTAGATTCACGATTTACGCTTCAAGAGGTAGAATAATTGTCCTTGCGTATTCCCAGATCTTATATTATCAATTTGTATCTTGTTTCCTATTTTTCTAGATTTTATTTTCTTAATTTCGAAACTTATTTGCAAACCCTAGACGCTGAAGAAATTTTGGATCTCACAGAAGAACAATGGTTTACCTTTTCAATCGATCGATCGATTTTTAACTCGAATTTCATTCCAGAATTGCATTGTTTATTTATAACTTTAAATTATATAATCGATCGATCAAAATACCATACCGATCGATTGATCTGGAAAAGACAAATTTCGAGTCTTTGATTGTATAACTTCAATTATACAATCGATTGATATACTATACCGATCGATCGATTGTGATAGACTTTTGGAACCAACCAATTCATCGTCGAGAGAAGTGCCAGTTATATATATATATATATATATATATATATATATATATATATATATATATATATATATATAGACACTTACCTTTTTAAGTTCGATTGATCGAGACTCATTACCAATCGATCGAAAGGTCAGGTCGATCGATCAACTAATCACATTATTCGAAGCCTGGATTAATCGAATGTCGTCTAAATGATTATTTCTAAATTGACCAAATGATTCTGACTTATAACTTCGACTGATTGTTGATCACTGGTTTATGCCACTTTCCACCTCCTAACCTAGCCCTTACTAGACCTGATAGCTGTCTAATAATTGATTTTTGAGTGTGTATTTGTAGCTAGAAATAATCTGCAACTAGTGCAGAAACCCATGTAATAAGTGTTAAGAAGAGAGGAATCAGAGCCAAGCATTGGAGCTGCTGGAAAAACAGAGATTGAACCATGGTAGTTCCCCACCAATGGGCTGTTTAGCATGCCTTTGACTCCTAGAAGTTTTGTAAGGAGAGAAAAGTGGGGCCAACACTTAAAGGAGTGCAGCAATAGACTAGGCAAACCAGCAGAGAAGCAGGAAGTTTAGCTCAAGCATACTCGAGCAGATCTGAAGCCTTCAAATCCATCCACTCGAGCAGCTCTCGAGCAGACAAACCTTCAGAAGTTTCCTCTCGAGCAGCTGCCGAGCACATCAATGTTGCAGCAACATCCTGTCGAGCAAACCAGACTACTACATTATATCCACTCGAGCAGGTCGAGCAGTTCAGAAGCCTGCAGCAACCTGTCGAACATCTTGTCGATAACCCATCGAGTAGCTCTCAGCTTCAAAAATCATCCACTCGAGCACTCTCGAGCAGCTCTAGACTTCAAGACTTCAACCACTTGAGAACTCTTCAGAAGTAGTCCATCTACTCGAGATCTACTTGAGCTCTTCACTGTGAAGCTTTATGAAGCCTTCAACCTTTTAAGGCACAGGACCCAGCTGTTATTTATGAACTTCAAGGGCAGTTTTGGAATTGCTGCACACATGGTATACCTGTCCAAGTGTGTAATGCAACCTAGGGCAATACTTGGCTAAGAATAGACCACGACAGCATCTCCTAAGTTTCTTGATTTTCTTTCCTTCTGTTTAGACAGAGTAAAAAGCACTTTTTGGGTGTGTATATAAAAAAAGAAAAAACATGTTTGAAGGGGGAGGACCTCACACTACAGGCAACGGAGGACAACTGAGCTCATTTTAGGGTTTAGGTTTTCTTTTCCTTTTTTATTTTTCCTTTTTCTTCTTTCCATTCCTCAGCATGTATGGCTAAGTCCTTGTAGCAGTTAGGGCTAGTTTTTATTATGTATTATTTTGTAAGAACATTGTGAAGAGCTTGGAGTCATGGACAGACTGCAGAATTGAGGGTTGTGTCATTGTAGGTTTCTTTGTAACAATGAATAGCTGATTTTACTGTTTCATTGAATATGTAATCTCTTTTGATTTTCATTAGATCTTTATAGATTTTATGCACCTATGGATGCATGAGTTTATAGCCTTGCAAAGATAGTGGTTGCAGTGATTTTACTATTCCATCTTTTACCCCCATGACTGGATTATATCCATTGGATAACCTATGACCATTTGAGTGGACAGGCTATAGCCCTAGGACTAGTCCATATCTCAGGGTGAGTTGGATTCTTCTTCCTTGCATTTGTGTTTGTAGCAAAATGAAGGATTGCTACAGAACAAACTCTTACTCTGTTTTACATTGCTTTGTGCATTAAAAATGAGCCCCTAACTGCTTACTTCTCCATTTTCTATTTATTTTACCAAGCCACTTTCATCCTTCTTTAAACCCCCATCCTTTATTTTTGTTTATGCATTTATTTCTGTTTTAGTTAGTGACAACCCCAAAGACACCCTCTCTTTATCCAATTTTCTTTGATTAAGATAGATTAGGATTAGAGATGCCATATCGGTAACAGATCTGGAGATTTACTATTTTTAGATCCACAGCACCCAATGGGACAACCTTTACTTATCTAAAACTTACTGCAGTAGCCTTGTATCTTATAGGATTGTGTCTGTTTTGTTTTTTGTGTTCTAATCTCTTTATTTTCTTTCTCTTTGATATGTTTTGTCATTCTTTATTTTCATTATATTTTTATCTTTTATCATTTTATTAATAAAAAGAACACAAACGAACAATCAACAAGTTTTTGGCGTTGTTGTCGGGGAGTTTTAAATCTAATTAGTAGATTTGAGTTTTTCTTTATGTTTTCATTCAAATTTGTTTACTGCATTTGTTGTGTTTGACTAAAGTACTGCTGTATTTTTAGGATTCGTGCAGATCTGGAGCAGTAGCAAATAGGGGAGACAATAGCTGCAGCTGGAGTAAAAATCTACCTTAGTTTGTATCTCTTTCTCCCTTGTTATAGTTTTATTTTTTACTTTCTTTATTTTAGCAGTAGTGTTTAGTATTTGTTTTTGTTTGCTGTAAGTTATCTTTTACTTGCTGTGTGTTGTATGCTGGGGAGAAGGTCCCTTAACCTAAAAATTGGGCCTTTGAATCTTGAAATCGAGAGAGTCCTTCGACCTAGGCATGCAACACATACCCCTGCTGAACACGTAGAAACATTTGAGATGGGAGAGCAACCTAGACCCCTAAGGGATTACTATGCACCAGGGGCAAATTTATCCCCTATTTGCATTCAATTCCCTACAGCTGAGGGTAATTATGAGATCAAACCTCAGACCATCTAGATGTTGCCATCTTTTCATGGGTTAAGTAAAGAGGACCCTTCTAAGCACATAGATGATTTTTTATCGTTATGCACAACCTTCAAAATTGCTGGTCTGGGAGATGAAGCCATGAAGATGAGATTATTTCCTTTTTCTTTAAAGGATATTGCTAGAAATTGGCTTAACATGCTCCTAGTAAATAGCATTACATCTTAGAATGCCTTACAAAGTCAGTTCTTGGCTAAATTTTTCCCAATGAGCAGGATAAGTCAGTTGAGGAAGAACATTATTTTCATTGCTTAGTTCCCAACTGAAGACTTCCATGAAGCTTGGAAAAGATTTAAGCAACTAGTGAGAGAGTGCCCACACCACCAAATTCCAAAATGGCAGCTTGTGTAAAGCTTCTACCAAGGAATTGATTCTAGAAATAGACACATGGTGGATGCATCTTGTGGTGGCACATATCTCATCAAGACTGATGAAGAAGCTTGGGATTTGTTTGATATTATCAGTAAAAACTCTATGGAGCAGGAGACTCTGACAAGAAATGATATTGAGCCTATTGCTAGAGCTGCAAAAGAACCCACTTTTAAAGGAAAATTGTATGAATTAAATGTGTACAATGACCTAGAGAAGAAAGTGGATAGTATTTTTTAGAAATTTGATAAAGTGCTAAGTGTGTTGCAGCCCCAACCAGCTGCACAAGTTGGAGAGGCATGCCTGATATGTAAATCACCCATACACTCCCTGCTAGACTGTTCCTCTGCTAGATAATATCCTGAGTTAGTAATGGAGCATGCCAATGCTGCCCAATCATATGGACAACAACCTGCTGGATATCCCTTGAGGAATCACCCCAATTTGAGGTGGAGATAAGATAACTTTCATCAACCCCAACAGCAGTAGGCATTGCCTTACAGACCATCCTAGAAGTATAATCAAGGTTATGTTCAAAGACAGTAATTTCCTCAGCTAGTAGCATAGCCAAGTCAGTTGACCTTACAGCCACCACAACCCAGAGCCCCCTCCTTTGAGGAGCAGGTTTTATCCTCATTACAAAACCTCAGCTCCTGGTCACAGACTATGAATTCTCACAGTTAGAGGATTAAAAAGATGGAAGACCAGCTGGGTCAACTGTCAAATGCTATGTCAAAAAGGGAAGAGGGCAGCCTCCCAAGTAAAACAATGACCAACCCCGAGGGACAATTCATGATTGGTGAAGCTTCTTCAACTCATGAGGAAGCTAAGGCCATCACAATCTTGAGGAGTGGTAGGGTGGTTGATAACCAAGTAGGTGTTGATGTAAAGAAATGTGCAGAAGGAGAGGACTCAGTTCCTATGGTTGAGTAGTAGGAGGAAAATAATGGGGCTGCTGTTGAGTCCCAACAAAAGAAAAAAATTAAAAAGACCAAAAATAGTGATGTGGATGTTAGGCCAGCAGTGGAGGTACCAGCAGTACCTCACCTGCCATTTTTTCAAGCTTTTAAAGGGCCTTCCCCTTTTGACAAGGGGAATGCTAGAATGGAGAAAATGATGGATACATTTAAGCAGGTGAAAATTAATTTGGCTTTGCTTGATCCCATAAAATAAGTCCCGGCCTACGCTAAGTTCCTGAAGGACTTATGCACTCAAAAGAGAAAAGCTGGGATCCACCTATCTAAGAAAATTTTTGTTGCTAAAAAAGTGCAACCTGTTTTATCCATAGCTACACCAGCCAAACATCAAGGCCCAATGGTACCTACAATCCCTTGCATTATAGGGGATCATACCATAGGAGGAGCTCTTCTAAATTTGGGAGCTAGTGTTAACCTACTTCTATACACTGTGTATGAGAAGCTAGGTTTGGGGGAGTTAAAGCCCACACCTATTGTACTTCAACTAGCTGACAGATCAGAGAGGAGGCCTATGGGCATTGTGGAGGATATGCTGGTAGGGGTGGATAAATTTTTCTACCCAGCTGATTTCTTAGTGTTGGATATGGAGCTTACAAAGTGCAGCACTCCAATACCTATCATATTGGGCAAGCCATTTCTGGCTACTGCCAATGCTTGCATTCAGTGCAAGTCTGAAGTGATGAAAGTCACTTTTCGAAATATGAAAGTTAGGCTTATTATGTATAATACTGCCAACCAGCCTCAATTTGAAACTGAGGATTGCTTTGTAGTAGATATTATTGATGAGTTTGTGGAAGATACCTTACCCAAGCTGCTTGCCTGGGTTGAGGTGTTAGATGATTTTGAGGAATTTTCGACTAAGAATATTTTTAAGGATGCCCCCACTCATGTTGCTGAAGAAATGAATACCTTCGATTCTTCAGTGGGGCTAGTGCAACATTCCACATGAAAACCCATCTTGCTACCTCCCTCAACCCTCTAATGCACCTCTGTTGCCTTCTGTTGAAAGTTCACCAGATCTTGAGCTGAAGTAACTTTCAGAATCTCTGAAGTATGCATTCTTGGGACAGAATCAGAAACTGTCAGTAATTATATCCTCCTCTCTCATTGTGGAGCAAGAGGAGAAATTACTTTGTGTCCTTAGGAAGCATAAGAAAGCTATAGGATGGTGAATTGCTGATTTGGGAGGAATTGATCCATCAATTTGCATGCACAAAATTCACTTGGAAGAGGGTTCCAAACCCTCTAGGGAAATACAGAGAAAATTGAATACTCATATGCAGGAAGTGGTAATGAAAGAAATTGTCAAATTACTGAATGTTGGAGTCATTTATCCGATTTCTGATTCTGAATGGGTATCACTTATTCAAGTGGTCCCCAAAAAATCTTGCATCACAGTAATCCCAAATGAGTGTAGAGAGTTAATACCAACCAAGGAGATCACCGGTTGGAGAGTTTTTATAGATTACAGGAAATTGAACTCCATGACTAGAAAAGACCACTTCTCTTTGCCTTTTATCGACCAGATTTTGGATAAGTTCACAGGTAGAGCTTATTGTTGCTTTCTTGATGGGTATTCTGGTTACAACCAGATAACATTGTATCCTCAAGACCAGGAAAAGACTACTTTCACCTGTCCATTTGGCACCTTTGCTTATAGAATGATGCCATTTGGACTTTGCAATGCTCTGGCCACTTTTCAAAGATGCATGTATGCTATTTTTTCTGATATGTTAGATAAGTTCTTAGAAATTTTCATGAATGACTTTTCAGCCTGTGGGGATGATTTCAATCAGTGTTTGCACCACCTCTATCTTGTGCTTCAAAGATGTGAAGAAACTAATTTAGTTTTGAGCTGGAAAAAGAGCCACTTTATGGTGACCCAAGGAATTGTTCTTTGCAATGTGGTGTCCCAGAAGGGAATAAAGGTTGACAGGTTAAAGATTGATATAATTTCACACCTACCTCCACAAAAAACTATCAAACAGTCAGATCATTTTTAGGACATGCTGGTTTGTATAGAAGGTTCATTAAGGATTTCAACAAGATCTCCAAACCATTGTGCCACTTGCTGTGTCAAGATGTGCCTTTTGTGTTTGATGTTGAATGTTTGAGGGCATTTAAGATATTAAAAAAGTATTTGACCTCTACCCCAGTAATCCAAGCCCCTGATTATACTCTCCCCTTTGAATTGATGTGTGATGCTTCTGACTTTGCTATTGGAGTAGTTTTAGGACAGAGAAGAGAGAAGCTACCAAGTGTAGTTTATTATGCCTGTAAAACACTGACAGAGGCTCAGCTGAATTACACAACCACTGAGAAGGAGCTTCTATCAGTAGTTTTTACCTTGGACAAATTTAGACCTTATTTATTAGGGTCTAAAATAGTAATCTTTACTGACCACTCTGCCCTGAAATACTTGCTGGCAAAGAAATAGGTAAAACCTAGGTTGGTCCGATGGATCTTACTCCTGTAGGACTTTAATCTCGAGATCAAAGATAAAAAAGGGGTAGAGAATATGGTGGTTGACCACTTATCCATGATTTTTATTGATGAAAGTGTTGCAACACCACTTAAGGATTCCTTCCCTGATGAGCAATTGTTTGCCATCACCTTAAGTTTACCCTAGTTTGCAAATATTGTAAAATACCTTGTTGCTGGTAAGATCCCCCCTCATTGGTCTAAGATGGACAAACACTTATTTTTCTCTCAACTCAAATATTTTTTCTGGGAGTATCCTTACCTTTATAAGTGTTGTGCAAACCAGGTGATAAGAATATGTGTCCCTGACAGTGAATTTTACAGTATTCTGACAATGAGTCATAAAATGCCTGTGGAGGTCACTTTGGGGGGAAAAAGATAGCAGCTAAAGTGCTACAGTCTGGTTTTTATTGGGCATCCATGTTCAAGGATGATTTTGAGCACTGCAAGGCATACATGAGATGTCAAAGGTTGGGGGGCATATCTAAAAGAGATTCAATGCCATTTCAACCTATCTTTGTGGTTGAGTTGTTTGATGTCTGAGGGATAGATTTTATGGGCCTTCCCCTCCGTCATGGGTTTTAATTTCATTCTTGTGGCTATGGATTATGGTTCCAAATGGGTGGAAGCTATTTCCACATGGACAAATGATCACAAAGTTGTCCTGAAATTTGTCAAAGAAAATATTTTCTCTAGATTTGGCACTCCCAGAGCTATCATCAGTGGTGGGGGAGCCATTTTTGTAACTGGCACTTTGAGAGATTGCTCAAAAAGTTCTTAGTTACACATAGAATTGCTACTCCATATAACCCATAGATCAGTGGGTAGGTAGAGATTTCTAACAGAGAAATCAAGCACATTCTAGAGAAAATAGTGAGGACAGACAGGAAGGACTGGTCCATAAAATTGCCTGATGCACAGTGGGCTTATAGGACTGCCTATAAGACCCCATTGGAATGTCCCCTTTCAGATTTGTTTATGGAAAAGCCTGTCATCTCCCAGTTGAGTTAGAGCACAGGGCCTATCGGGCTATTAAAACTTTAAATATGGATCTAACTTTTGTTGGTTTAAACAGGAAACTGCAACTGTCTGAGTTGCAGGAACTTAGGCTGGATGCCTATTCTAATGCTAGAATCTACAAGGGGATAGCCAAGGTTTTATTTTATAAGAACCGTCTTAGGAAGGAATTTGCTGATGGGGCTCAGGTATGGCTTTTCAATTCAAAGTTGATGTTCTTCCTAGGAAAATTGATATCCAGATGGGATGGCCCATTTACTGTCATTCGTGCATCCCTATCTCGTGTTGTGGAGATCGTGAACCCTAATTCTAGAAGGGTTATGAAATTCAATGGTCAGAGGCTCAAACTCTGTGTTGAGAATGTAGTGGAGCCTTTTGAAACCATCCACTTTCAAGAACCTCCCACTGATGTGTGATCTCCAGCCTTGTACCATGGGTACAATAACTATATTTGGGGTTTTAAATTTTGTAAATACTGTGTTTTTATGGTATGCTTTTCATGAATCTTGCTGTCTGCAACTGTCAATGTGCTGTTGAGTGTGGATGAGTTTGTTTAGCATTAGGAATCATTAAACTTTAATGTATGAGAGTATGCCAATCCCGAGTGTACCCAAGCATTTTGTTCATTCTAGAGAGGATCAGAGACCTTTAGGCATCCTCTCGAGACCATTTTAGCTAAACTTACCATCCCTCGAGAGGATCTTTTGCTTCAAAGCATCCTCTCGGGATAGATGTTCTGAGGCCACATGAAGGCTCGATAGGCTCCTGTGCTTCAATGCAGCCATTCGAGCTCTGCTTGAGCAAATACATCTGAAGTCTTGACAGGGTTTGTTAAGCAGTGAAAAATACTATTTTTCACCTCCTAATTTGACCTTTGATGGACCCTTGAGCTGACTAATAATGTGTTTTGAGTATATTTTGTAGTTAAGCAATAAATTGCAAGCTTAATATAGACTTTCACTTAAAAGAGCCCAAGAAGCACTGTGCTACCCAATTGGAAAGGCCTGAGACTAAGTCCAGCTATAAGGAAGAAAGATTGAACCAACTAAGGGGTAGCTGAGTGTTGAACAAAGGAAGAACAGCACACCCAAGATGTGTGTCAGCTGTGAAAGCACTAAAAATAAGTTGTTGCGAGGTTCCATGAAGCTATCGAGAGCTCCTCAGCACCTATTGAAAAGTTCTGAGAGCAAGGAATAAAGCGTCGAGAGGATACTGCAAGGTACAGAAGAAGTCAAGAGGTTCCAGATACTTATCGCGGGGTTCAATTGAACCTATCGATAACTTACCTGAAGCAACGTTCATTCTCGCAAGGATTGAGCCAACCTGTCGAGCACTTCACTGAAGATTGTATAACTCGTCGATAGGATGGTCTATAACCTATCGAGAGAATGAGTGTGAAACTGGGCAGAACGAAGAAATAAGCCTTCAATCCTATCGACAAGTTCAATCAACCTCTTGAGATGTTCTCCCAAGCTGTCGACAGGATCTTCATCAATCTGTCGAGGAATATCCAAACCTATCAAGAGCTACTTCAATCCTGTCAAGAAGTCTCAGAAGCTGTCGACAACCACTGCAACCTGTCGATGGGCACACAAGGCAAATTCAGATCCTGTCGAGAGGATCCCTGAACCTCTTGACAATCGATTTGGTAACTTCTCAGCGTGCTTCTACAGCAACTGCCACTTTTAGAATTTTGTGCACAGGTTCCAAAGCACTTCAATGACCTCTAGGGTAATTTTGGCATATATTTGGGCATGCATGGAAACCCTAACTACTTCACGTATATTCGCCAGTTGAGAGCCAATAGGAAAAGAGCTTCTAGAAAAGAAATCGGCCACATCAGCAACCAAGAATAACAAAATTATTCCCTTGAGCTCTGATTGGCTAAAATAGATTCGAGGACAAAGGAGGAGAGTATAAAAGCTTGAAGAAAATATAGAATAGATATCCAGAATTTGAGAGAACCAGAGCTTAGCGCGAGATCCATATTATTCCCTCTAAATTTTCCCTCCTTCTTCCTCCTCCCATTCTCTCATTAGCCAATCATGAGTGCCTAAACTCTTCTCAGTAGTTAGGGTGAGGTCTAGAGTTGTAAATTTAGAGTTTCAAAGGCTTGTAAAGGATTATATGTTACAGAGATTACAGATCTGAGCACAATAGGATTGTAAGTTTTATGATTGCAATGTAATTGTAGATTTTAAAGGTGATTCTGATCTATATTTTACTTTTTCCTATTTGGTTTCCTTGGGTCAGATACTCCTGGGGATGCCAGCTAGTAATGGAGAGCTGATATCCTGACATTCACAGCATCTGTAATAGCTTTCCTGTTCTAATCAAGATCCTTGGAGTGGAACAATCTCTAGGATGGTCTGTGACCATTAAAGTGGACAAATCATAGCCTTGGGATTGCTTTAGTTTTCTAGTCAAGATTGGATTCTTATACCTTGCATCTGCCAAAAATGGGGAGCTTATAGCCAGATGGAGGATTATAGCAAATCTATCCTATGCACTGCCTTTGATTCCTTTGATTTTCAGTAAAAGACTAAGACCCCTAGCTGCTGTTCTCACCCTTTTGAATTTTCATCTCCTCTATATCTCCTCTTATCTCTGTGTTTGATTAGATCTGGATCAATAGCATCTCTCTTTTATAATTTGTAGTTAAAGTGATAAAACCATAAAACCTCTCCTCTTTCCCACTTTAGTTCAGTTTAAACTAGGATAGAGTGCCAGATCTACCATAGATCTAGAGATTTACCATCTTTTAGAACATATTTCCCTGTGGACATACCCTTACTTACCTTTTAAAACTTGCTACAAAAACCCTGATTCTTGCAGGACTGGCTTCTTGCCTTGATTCAATATTGCTATAATTAGTGTAGTTAATCTGCTATTTTAATCATATAATAATTGCAAGGTGGGCACAATAATAAGTTTTTGGCACCGCTGCCGGGGATCTGTGTTTTTAAAAGTGGTAGATCTAAGTTTTCTCATTTTTAGATTGAGATTTTTTATTGACTGTTAAGTGTTTGATTAATTGTTGCTTTCGTTTTTGTTGTAGTTTCACTCTGTTTCAGATCTGGATCTGTGGAGCTAAGAGGAGCTCTATATCACTTGGAAGAACAAGCATTGCTTAAGTTTGCATCTCTTAACTCTATTTACATTCTTAAATCTTTAGTGGAGTAGATCTGCAGTTTTGTATTTGATTGTTTTGTGATTGTTTTGATTGAGTTTGCTGCTGTGATTTTCTGGTTTGAATTTGGTTGCTGCTATGTGTATGCTTGGGAGGAGATCTCTTAATCCTGAGATTGCTTCCTTAGATCTTGAAGTTGAAAGACTTCTTAGACCTAAGCAAACCATACACACGCCAATAGTTGATTCTTAAATTCCTGCAATGGGTGAGCAACCTAGGACTTTAAAGGAATTCAATGCACTAGGAGTTTACAATTCCCCCTTCTGTATTCAATTCTCTGCTGTCCAAGGGAACTATGAGATTAAGTCTTTTATCATACAAATTCTATCCTCATACCATGGCCTGAGCAAAGAAGACCCATATAAGCATATTGATTAATTTATGAGACTATGCACTATATTCAATATTGTAGGTTTGGGGGAGGAAGCAACCAGGTTGAGACTCTTTCCTTTTTCACTAAAGGATAGAGCCAGAACTTGGTTGTCAAATCTCCCAACCAACAGTATTCAGTCCTGGAATGACCTTCAATGTTAGTTTTTGGCTAAGTTTTTCTCATTATTTAAAACAAGTCAGTTGAGGAAGAGCATTATCTCATTTGCTAAAGCCCCAACTGAAGATTTTCATCAAGCCTGGGAGAGATTTAAAGAACTCCTAAAACAATGTCCCCATTATCAGATTCTTGAATGACAACTTGTCCAAAGTTTCTATCAAGGAATTGATCCTAAAAGCAGGGATATGGTTGACGCTTCTTGTGGTGCTACATACCTCCACAAGACAGTAGATGAGGCTTGGGAGTTATTTGATATTATAAGTGAAAACTCCATGCAATGGGAGACCTGGGCAAGAGATGTTGAGACCCCTAGATTGGTGAGAGAAAATACTACCAGAGGGAAAATATATGAGGTGAGTGGACATAATGATTTGGAGAGGAAAGTGGACAGTCTGACCCAAAAGTTTGATAAGCTCATGGGAGCGATGCAGGCTCCAATGGTTGCTAAAGTGGAGGAGGCATGTGTCATATGCCAGTCCCCCACTCACTCCCTTGAGGAATATCCCTCAGCTGCCCAATTTCTAGATTTTATGATGGAACATATGAATGCTGCCCAGTCCTATGAACAATAGCCTACTGCTTGCTATCATTGGAGAAACCATCCCAACTTGAGGTAGAGACAAGATAATTTTTAAAACCAGCAGCAGCAGCAGCCATTACAGTCCATGCCCTATAGGAATGCCCAGCCAAACCAGCAGAATTATTTCTCAAGGCCCTAATACCAACAACCTATGGCTAAACCTATGTCTCAGCTAATGGTCCAGCCTATGCTTCAAAGTGCACCAGCCCCAGCACCCTCTAGGTCCCTCACATTTAAAGAGCAAGTTCTAGCTTCAGTACAAAATTTGACCCTTTATCTCAAACTGTTAACTCCCACAGTCAAGGCATCAAGAAAATAGAAGACCACCTTGGCCAGCTATCTAATTCTTTGGCTAGGAGAGAAGAGGGGAGACTGCCCAGTCAACCCATAAACAATCAAAATGGGCAATACATGGTTGGTGAGTCTTCTTCTCATGAAGAAGCCAAATCTGTCAGCACCTTGAGGAGTGGGAAGCTGGTGGATAATCAAGTTGGTAATGTGCTTGAGGAGAAAAGTATAGAAAATGAAGAGTCAACCCTTGAAAATAAGAAGCAGGAGCAGCATATAAAAAATAAAGGGGGTGATGTGCCCCTACAAAAAATTGAAAACAAAAATAAAGAAAAGTTTGATGAACTTGCTAAGGCTACAAATGGGAGGACAGTTCCCCATTTGCCATTTCCTAATACATTGAGAGCAGCTTCTCCTTTTGACAAAGGAAATGCTAAGGTTGAGGAGATGATGGAAACTTTTAAATAAGTAAAGATCAACTTGCTTTTACTTGATTCCATCAAGCAAGTTCCAGCCTATACAAAGTTTTTGAAAGAATTATGCACCCATAAAAGACAGTCGAGGATACACTTATCCAAGAAGATCTTTTTTGCTGAGAAAGTGAACTAAGTGCTGTCTATTGTAACTCCAACCAAGCTTCAGGACCCTGGAGTTCCCACAATCCCCTGCATCATTGGGGAGCATACCATTGAGAAGGCCTTATTAGATCTAGGAGCTAGTGTGAACCTACTTCCATATTCTGTTTATGAGAAGTTAGGCCTGAGAGAATTGAAGCCCACACATGTGGTGCTACAACTAGCTGACAAATTTGAAAGGAAGCCTATGGGAATGATAGAGGATGTGTTAGTTAAAGTTGATAAATTCTTTTACCCAGCTGATTTTCTGGTGCTTGACATGGAGCCAAGAAAGTGCACCACCTTAAGTCCTGTGATTTTGGGCAGACCCTTCTTGGCCACTGCCAATGCTTGTATTCAATGTAGATCATGAGTAATGCAGGTGTCATTTGGCAATATGAAGGAAAAATTAAATATTTATAATGCAGCTAATCAGCCTCACTTGGATAGTGAGGATTGCTTTTTAAATGATGTTTCTAATGAGGTTGTGAAAGAGGCTTTGCCTAAGCTACTGCATTGTAATGATCTTTGTGACGATGTTGGTGATATTTTTGAGAATGTGGTGGAGCCTGTACTAATCATCCACCATCATGAACCTTCATGACATGATTGTGTTTTAACAAATGTACACTATGTATAATAAATGATGTGTTTGGTTATGTATTTTTTCTAATTTTTTATGTCTTTGTTTCAGTTCTATGAGGCTTTGTACATAAATGTTCCATATCTGTTTGTACCTCAGGTAAGATAATAAGTCAAATTGGTGAAGTGACCTAAGTTGGAGTGTCAGATCTGTTAAGAAATGAACTGGGAATTGATTACAAGCCCATTTCAACTGAAATACAACCTGTCGATAGGTTCTATGAACATGTCGACAGGTTCTGAGAGCTCCCAATTTACATTTCAATAAGATCTAGAAGCTGTCAAGAGGTGTGAATTAATTCTCGACAAGTTCTGAAGTTGCACAGTTGATTATCGAGAGGATCTGTGAAGGTTTCGACAGGATCTGCTGGCTTCAGTTGAATTCTCGATAGGTTCATAATACTTATCGAGAAGTTCACGTGCTGTAATTAAAGCACCTGTCGAGAGGTTCTATGAACCTCTTGCAATGACTCTCTTTGCAACCATGGACCTGTCGACAGGATGGAATGAACCTATCAAAAAGTTGGTTTCTGTCTTCTTGAACTCATCGACAGGATTGTGTGGACCTCTCGCGAGGATCTGTCACTTTGCACTTCTCGACAGGATGCATCAACCTGCTGACGACTTGCCCCAATCCTGTCAAAGCTCGTTTCCCATTATTTTTAACCTAACGACAACTCCACTTTTTCCATTTGACAACTTCTGTCTGAGCTCTAAGGCTTCTTTGGCGATCTTTCCAATTTTCTTTTTCTCTCTCTACCTCACTGGTTGCTACTCTAAACAAATTTTCACTTCTCTAATTGCTTTAATTTCTTTAGGGCTATATTTTACACCTAGTCTGAGTTGATTTGGCGCTGTGCACAACGTGATCTGAGAAACCCTAGTCTTCTATTGGTAAATTCTTCAGCTTCTCTTTGTGATTTCCAAGCTTGGCATTTCAATCTTTAGCTTGTCTGGGTCATTTGAGCATTCAAGAGATCCTTGTGGTAATTGCTACTGAATTTGTGGTAATTAATATTGTGTTGATTGAGTAATGGCTGGTCAAGAGGACACCTTGGCTAATATTTTCAAAGTGCCTTCTAAATCTGCCACCAAAGCCACTAGAAAGTCCAGTAGGCAAACCACAAAGCCTAAGAAAACCCCACCTGCAAAAAGGAAGCTTGTCATGGAAAAAGCTATGAAAACTGTTAAAACCAAGAAGGCCAAGAAATCTAAGAAGGCCCAAATCAGTGAAGACATAGTGGAGGAGACCCTTGAGACACAACCTAACCTTGTGCCTAGAATTTCTGAAGCTGAGCCTAACCCTGAATTAGAGCCTAAGTCCCTTTGCTCAGATCCACACCCAATGAATTTATGGATGAATTAGATCTGATCCCAAAAACTATTGTTGACACCCCCTATTTCTCCAAGGTAGAGGAGTGTCAGGGTACTTTAAATTATTTGGTGAAGGCAGGCCTGACACCCATGTTGAGCCCACTAAATGAAAAGTCTTACCCAAGGTTGGTTAAGTTGTGATATCAGAATCTCAAGAAACAGACCAAGCCAGATTCAATTGAGCCCTGCCATGTCATTCTGATTGATCATATGGAGTTGGTAGTGGATTACAGAGATATAGGGATAGCATTGGGAGTCCCTTCTGTTTTTGATCCAGTTTATGGCTTGGCTGCACCTGAGAATGCCTCCTTCAAAGCAATGGCCCCGCACCTCACTTAAGGCATTGTGGGGATTGGGGAGTCAATAATGAGGAGAAATCTCCAACCTAACATGCATTTCTTTGATTCAATTTTGAGGGAAAACATCTATGTGAGTGGGCACCAACAAGAGTGGAGAGTGCCAATAGTGAATGCCCTATATTTCTTCTCCAAGGGCCAATTCGAAAATGTTGCTCATTTGGTGTTTGAGGCCTTGGTGGATGTGAATGACAAGTGTAGGAAGGCTCTAGCCCTACCAGGGCTATCCTACAGCAGGCTCATCACGACCTTGTTAAAGAGAAAGGAGTTTGTGTTCAAAGCAGGTGATCCATTGGTAAAGGTGACCCGCATAGTTTTTGGGAAGAGGGCCTGGTCTGCTTGTAGGATTCTCATTGGAAAGAGCAAAAGCAAATCTATAGAGAGTCCTGAAAGGGAGGCACCTCAAGTGGCCAGCTCTGCAGCTGCTCCTGTGATTCCCTCAGCACCTGCAGTCATCCCCTCCATTCCAGTTGTTACCCCTAGTTTCTCCATCCCTCCACCTGAAACCTCTGCAGCAATCCCCTATGAGCCTTTGCTCACATCTGCTACTCCTTCATTTGTGCCTCCATTTGTCCCAGTTATATCTTCTGTCAGCTCTGAGAGGGCCAGCCTAACCACCATCCCTTCTATCACACCATCCATATCAGTTTCCCTACCTTCCATTCCAGTCTCCATACCTTCCAGCACCTCAGCATTTATCTCCACCATCACTACATCAATTCCTCTATCCATCCCTTTTACCATTGACCCAATCCCTACCTTATCTTCACCCACCATTCCAGCCAACCCATCCATATTAGCCATTCCACCTTTGAGCCCTGCACCAACTTCACCAGCTGATCCACCAACTTCTTTCTCTCCATCCATTCCTTTTGATTTTGATCCCACTTTTCCCACATCACCTTCACATACCCAAGACTAGTTGACCAGTGAGGGTTACTCATCTCTAATAAAATCCATTGTGGACAATATTAGGCATGAGTACACCCCACCACCTGATTCTCCACATCCCACCTCTCCACAACCTACTCACTCATCCACCCCACCTTTTACGCACACCCACACTTCCCTATTTCCACAAATTCTACCAATCTAAACCACAAACCCTATCACACCTAACCCTTTACCTCATATCCTAAACCTTTTACTTTCCCTTCAATCTCAAGTGATGGCCAACACTCAAACCAAATCATCAATTGAGGCCACACTCCAAGTCATGAACTCAACACTCCAAAACCAAGCCTCCATTCCTTCCACTGTGCTCACCATCAATTCCACTTTACAAATTTTAACCCAACCATCTGAACAGCCTGATATCCCTTCACCCATCCACATCACCACTGGCCCACCTTCTCCACACCCTTAAATCTCAACTAACATTTTCCCAAAAAATCCTCTCCCTACCTTTACCAATAAATCCACCTAAACTGACCTTCCACCTGAGGTTGAATTTTCCTAGCCCATCCCCTCTACTTCTACCCCATCCATGCCATCATCCATTCCCCCTCCACAGCTGGATGACCCTACTTTCCTTACTGATCAGCCCATCTTACCTGTACACTCCTCCGAGCCATGCAAGCCAATGCCTATATTAAGAGAGATATACTTCGAGGCATGGCTGACCTGAGAATCACTGTGAGGCAGCCTCTGCTTGATCACATCAAATTACTACAAGTAACTTACAAGCTAGAGAAGAAAGAGATAAAGAAGGATTGACAGGAAATTATGGTGCAATACAACCAAGAGAAGACTAGAGCTGAGGGCTAGGGAATGTGCTAAAGGCCCTGCAGGCACAGCTGAGGGTAACACAAGATAAAGTTCAGGAGTATGGGCTGACTATTGTAGCCATGCAGAAGGACTTAACTACAAAGACTGATAGGGAGTTAGCTGAGGCTCTCTCCAAAGAATTAAACCTTGATGCGCCTCCCTTGGAAACAGCCCCTCCACCAAAGGAGCCTAGCAAAGTCAAGCCTGACATCAAATTTAAGGAGCCCCCTTCCAAGTCTAAGCCTTCCCCTCCAAAGAAAACCACATCCAGGACTAGAAAAACTTCCTCCACAAGGTCCAAGTCCACTGCTGCTGCTAGGAGGGAAGAAAAGGGCAAAGGACTCAAAGATCCACTAGAGGTTACAAAGGAGTCAGATGATTAGAGTTGTACAGTTAGGATATTTTTACCATAATCTCTTGTAGAACACTTTCCTTTACATCGTGCATATTTTGTTGTTAATACAATAATTTTGCTTTAGTCTGTTTAGTGTGAGTTTCTTGTCCTCACTTTTCTGTATCGATGTTCTTTGTTTAGCTGCAATGTAGTTGTTTATTTCTCTTTCCTTGCTACTCTGTCTTTGTTTTTATCCTGCTGCACAACCCTTTGTCTTTCAAGTAGTGAGGACACTGCTCCTCATAGGTTTGGGAGTGTGGCAGCTTACCAATGGATAGTTAATGATAGTACAGCAAGGTTTGTAACAAAAATTGAGAAAATAAAATAATTTCCCACCTAATATTTTATATATAGAGAAAATTTAAAACTTTTTAAAACTGGAACATGTGATAGTTCTAACATTTTCATGAAGCAAATGTCAGGAATTCTTTAAAAATCAGTGCTCAGTGAACCTAAGAAGAGAGGAGATTGTGAGGATATACTCTAGAAGTCTAATGAAAGGCCATATCCAGCTGAGAATTTTTTTTCTGTTAAGAGTGTTTGGCAAATTTTTCTGCTCTAAGAACTGATTGGATCCACCTCTGCTCACTAGAAGTTAGGCAAATCCAAATTGAAACAGCTTGATAACATTCATGACATTGAGGACATGAAGTAAGGACATCCCTTGGATAGTTTGAGCCTAAAATTTCCCACCTTTGAACTGCCCTTGATACACACTATTTGAGCCTTAAAATTCCCAATTTTTTCCTTCACAAAAACTAGAGTACTGGAACCCAAACCTCAGTGACCTGACTCAGCCTGACCCTCACTCTGAGATTTCAGAAGGTAAAGGAGAAGAAGTTGAAGAAGGTGGAGCTGATTCAACATTTGGTGGAAGAAGAAGAAAACACATTGAAAGGCAATTGTGTATCAGAAGTACAATTGTGGGATTCCAGCCCATAAAAAGAAAAATGTATAAAAAAAAATAAATACAAAAAGAATACAAAAAGAAAAGAAAAACAGAAAAGCAAAATAAAAGAATGAGAAAGAGAAGTCATTTCATTGGAGATTTTGAAAAAGATGAGAAGAAGCTGGCCACTTTGGCTCTAAAAATTGAAAAAGAAGATGGCATTATGCTGAAATGAAGGTTGTAAGTTGCAAATCACCTCCTTACTTTACTGATTTCTCAATTTTGAATCCCATTCCACCCTTTCATTCTTTATAAACTTCACCCATAAGCCACATTACAACCCAATAAAAAGTCCTTACTGATCTGAAATTGATTGAGCTGTCATGTGGAGATGAGAACCAGTTTAATCTATGGTTGAAAGAGTTAGAAAAATTCAGAAATTTGAGCAATGCCTATGATCATGCTTGCAGTTCTATTTGAGGACTGTAACTGCTCTTGAGGTGTGTGAATTGATACACCCTTCTACTTGCATTAAGAGTGACAGCCCTGGTAAGCTTTGGGTATGAAATTAGGGTTGATGGGAGTACTATCCAAAAACATGATTCTTAATTTGAGGGTAAACTTTGCATTAATTTTCATACAAAAATACCTTGACATGGGCTGATTGATTGTGAAGGAATTATAGCAGGATTTTAGTTTTAAATTTTTATGTTTTTGTTGAGAACCCTCTAAGACTGAATGGACAAGGTGTGGAATGAATTTTATATTACTTAAAATTTTGTTTTAACATGCTGCACTAATATTAACTGCATCATTGGAGAAGTTTGTGGCTAACTTCACTGTAAACCCTCAGGAGACTTCATTCCTCCACTAGGGATCACCTAGGGATTTAAAAGGCTTGATGCAAATACTAAATGCATATGCGTTCCCTACAAAAGTGGCATTTTTATTTACATTAATTGTTTTTATTTTCTACTTTGCTCAGGGACTAGCAAGGCTTAGGTTTGGGGGTGTGTTAAGCAGTGAAAAATATCATTTTTCACCTCCTAACCTGACCTTTGATGGACCCTTGAGCTGACTAATAATGTGTTTTGAGTATATTTTATAGTTAAGTAATAAATTGCAAGCTTAATACAGACTTCCACTTAAAAGAGCCCAAGAAGCACTATGCTACCCAATTGAAAAGGCCTGAGACCAAGTCCAGCTACAAGGAAGAAAGATTGAACTGTCGAGAGGATACTGCAAGGTACAGAAGAAGTCGAGAGGTTCCTGATACTTATCGCGAGGTTCAACTGAACTTGTCGATAACTTACTTGAAGCAACGCTCATTCTCGTGAGGATTGAGCCAACCTGTCGGGCACTTCATTGAAGATTGTATAACCTGTCAACAGGATGGTCTATAACCTGTTGAGAGGATGAGTGTGAAACCGGGCAGAACGAAGAAATAAGCCTTCAATCCTATCGACAAGTGTTGGGATCCTGCCTTGTGTCTAAAAAGGGGTTTAAAATCAACCAGTAGAAGGGTCTATGGTTAGCACACACCAAGGCAGGTTCGCACACAGTCCTGCAAGTATTCAGTGACTGTTGTAGCAAGTTTTAAAAGAAAGTAAGGGTATGTCCACAAGGAAATGTGGCTAAAAATTAGGCAAATCTCTAGATCTAAAGTAGATTTGGCACCCTTCCTAATGCTAAAACAACAACAGGAAGAGGAGTGGTCTAAGGGCTTATCACTTTTAAACTAAACTACCAAAATAATTAAAATTGCATAAATGGATCCAGAGTACAAATCTTACAGTGAAGGAAAAATTAACATAGAAAATGGGAAGAAGCAGCTTGGAGTTTGATCTTACTGCAATTGGGTTGAGCAGACAGGGTTACAGAAAGTTTAGAGTACATTAATCCCTCATTTGGCCATAGGCACAACTGTAGGGTAGAAGAATTTGATCTAGGCTAGAGATTTGGCTTGATCTTAAGGCTATGATCTGTCCACTTCAATGGTCACAGATCATCCAATAGATTCACTCCATTCTCATGCTTCCATCAGAACATTATAACCACTACAAATGTTGTAATCGCCAGGCCACAGACACAGGCAATTATAGGAATATCAGATCTAGGGAGATCAAATGGCATCCAAGAGGTCTACCAGTTAAGTGGGTGAGCTATTCCCATCTATACAAAGCCGATCGAGCACCAAATGAAACCAAAAGAATTATAGATCTAATTATAGCAGCTAAACCAACATTACATTGAATTAAACTAACCATATAATGAAATGCCCTTAGATTTGCAGTCTATGCAACATCCAACCCTCAATAACACTCTCAGCTTTCCCCAATTACAGACTAAACCTCCCTCTTTGCTGCTCCAAAGAAATTTGCCAACCATGGTTGGGCTAAAAGGAAGAATAGAGAATTTCGATGCAAGCTCTGATCTCCATAATTGATCCCCCCTTTTTCTGGCGGCTTCCCTTCCTTTTATAGCTTTCCTCCTCTGCCTCAGATCCAATTTTCTCGCCAATTACAACTCCCAAAATAATCCTGTTATTCCCTCCTTTATTCCTCTTCTAGAAGGCTCTTTCCGTTAGTTAGAGTTGGGGGAGAGCACGTGGGTCGGTTAGGGTTTCTTAGGGCACTTCTAGAGACTTCATGCCGGTCATCAGAGTGCCTCGGATTGCATGTAGCAGGTCACCAACTTGCAGCGTGTTGTGTTTATTTTAAGTGCTTGCTACTGACTTTATTGAAGACAATGATAAGAATGGGGTGAATGAAAATGAATAAAAGGTGGAGTGAGAATTACGGAGTAGCAAGCCTAAAATATGCACAGTCTTGCAAGATACAGGGCTTGTTGTAGCAAGTTTTGATAAGTAAGAGTTTGTCTCACAGGGAAAGTTGATCTAAAGCTCCAAAGGAGCTATCTTCAGTAGGCTCTCCAGATCTGACTACAGATCTGGCAATCCTAAATGGAAGGGGATTAAAGGTCACTATAATCTAAATCCTAAGGTAGCTTAATGTCTAAATCACAGAAAGGGTTAAGAAGAAGGGTGGAGTGAGAAAATAAATATAAATGGGTGAGAAGTATGTTATTAGGTACAGAGCTAATGGGTCTTGTAACTCAGACTCAGATCTGTTGCTATAGAAATCCTGTCCAATGGCTACATTATCACCAAAGAGGAGAAAGAATCCAACTCACCCCTGTGCCATGATCCAATCCCTTATGGCTATAACCTATCCACTTAAATGGTCACAGACTATCCAATAGGAGAACCACAATCCAAAGATGGGTTAGAACAAGTTTATCATTGTAGGAACTACTTCATCCAGGCTACAAGCTCAAGAATCCATAGGAACCTCAACCTCTAAAGTTCTGTGTGTGGGGCTAGGCCTACAAAGTGCATGAGCCTGGACACACAGGACCAGCAAGACTTTGAGTACTAGCTTTTGAGCATGGATGTTCACTGCTTTTGGAAGACTGCAGTGACCCAGTCACAAGCCTACAATCTCTACAGCCATATCAGATCTGCAATCTGATGGTGGATCTATATAAATATAGGGGAGTCTGTCTTTGCACAATCTCTCACAAGGCTACAAGCACAAGTGCAGAGAAGAAAAATTTGTCTTAGATCTGTGGATTGGCTTCACCCTAGGGCTATAACCTATCCACTTGAATGGTCATAGACTATCCACAGAGGCTATCCTCCTCACAGAGGTCTAAGACAGAACGAGAACATTGCTGCTGCCACCATGTTCACAAGGCTGCCAGCTCAAGCTCCCATGGAGATTTAGATTTAGTGGGTCCTGTGGTGGGGGAAGGCTTGCAATGTGCCTAACCAGGACACACAGATCACTTGGATCTAAATAAAACCTTAAAAACAATCCTCCATTACTTACAATACAACTTAGCAATGGGGGATCTCAAGGCAGCAGCCTTGTACAGAACAACTCACAATAAAAATAGCATCCCATACATGCTATAAATCCTAGTACAAAACTCCATTAAAAATTATACCATATAATCATACAAAAGGCATAGCCAGCAAGTGCTGGACTATGGAGAGAAAGAAAAAGGAAAAAGAAACTACCTAGAACCTAACCTTAGCCTACTAAAATTTACAGCTTAATCGAGAAGATGAAGTCTGAAAAAGTCTAAGTCTAAAGTCCGTTCCAAAAGCTCTCAAACCTAAGCAAGGCTTAGGCTTATATAGCAGTCGGCTGTGTGTGAATTAGGGTTAGGAAAGCCCTAATTTCATCTTTTCAATTGTGGCCCATTCTAGTCCCTTGGATGCCTCGGGGCGTGTGCACAGAGATTAGAGCATTGGAGTGTGTGCCTTAGTTACTGGGAGTTCCCAGATTACCCCTGTAAAGGTGGGGAGAAGTTAAGAACTTGATCCTCGCTGAGTAGAGAAGATTTGCAGATCTTTTCGTGTGGTAGAATTGGCATCGCAGGGTTGAATTGACTTGAAACTCATGCAGTCGTGGGATTGACATTTTGGTCATTGCGGGATACTAATGGTTGTCGCGAGATTGCTCTTTCAGCTTTGAATGATGCGGGAATTGCTCGCGTAGTTTATCCCTTGGTGAATCTCACGATGGATCCTCGCGAAAAAGCAATGTTCATGAGCTTATGGATCGTGCGAGCATTTCCTTGAAGGTTTGTATCCTGCAGCCACTGCGCGACAACTACGCGCGGGAGTGCTTGGAGCTCTCTCTCTTCAGTGAATCGCACGACGATTGAAGACTCCTTTCTTGAGCTGCGCGAGACTGTGCGAGCACTCAAGACTGAGCCTCGCGAGGACCTCGTGAAGTCTGCTTTTCAATTCTTTCTGGCACCAAACCGTGTGTGAATGGCGCGAAGACTGCGCGACCAGTTTGTGTGCTGTCTTCAGAAGCCCGCGACAACTGCGCGAAGGCATTATCTCTGGTTCAATTGAACCCTGCGACATCTGCGTGAGACATTCTTCTTGGTTTGTTTCTACTTTGCTGTGCCTATGTTGTAGCCAACTCTCTGTCTGGGTTCATCTTTCATTCAGCTGAGGTAGTTCTGGGGCAACAGTGAGCTTCTTGGCATGGTTAGGGGTTTATTTGCAGCTGCTGCTTATTACCTACAGAATAAACTTAAAACGCATTTATTAAATGATTAAAGGTCTAACAGTGATTAAGTTACGAGGTGAAAAGTGGTACTTTTCAGGACTTAACAGCACAACAACTTTTCTGAGAAGTCCTTCAGTCAATTTCGATAGGTTCCAGAGGCTTTCAACAGGTTCCAAAAAGGCCTTCTGTTCCTTCGCTAGGATTTAGGATCCTTTTGATAGGTTCTGATAGGTTAGGCTAAGAATAAAGCTCTTGCATCCGCAACCTTCATCTAGTGTGTTCGACAGGTTGGGGGCTCCTTTCGACAGGTTGATCTATGCACAATGAGTTTCGATAGGTTTGCTTCTAGCTCCTGTCGACAGGTTCCATCAGCTTTCGATAGGTTCACCAACTGAGCTGAAACAGCCCTTCGATAAGTGGCATTTGCGTGATAGGTTCCAGGATCCTTTCGACAGGATCTCTTTAAGCTCCAGGGGACCTTTCGATAAGATGCTTCCTCCTTGCTTTCAACTGCTCGATAGGTTCCAGATCCTATCGAATACTCTGACCTCCACGACTTCTTCCTTTTCAGCCTTCAGATCCTATCGATAGGTTTCAATAACCTATCGACAGGTTGTTTTCACCTTGTTTTTCCTTCTTCAGCGCTGCTTTGCTGTTGCTGCATGCCCCAAGTGGGCATTAATGTGGAGCCCTTTTGTGTGCCATAGTTGGGTCAGAGTTGTTGTGAGAGATGGACTTTCTTATGGAGCATTTTTGGGTGGATTTCTGTACTATGACTGCTTTTTATTACTATCTGTAAAACATGCTCAACATGCACTTATTAGTCTATTCACAGGTCTATCAAAGGTCAGGTTAAGGGGTAAAAAATGACATTTTTTACTGATTAACACACCCCTAAACCTAAGCTTTCCTAGTCCCTGAGCAAAGGAAAGATAAAGAAAACTAAAATGCCACTTTTGTAGGGAGCACAGATGCATTTAGCATATGCATTAAGCCTTTTAAACCCCTGGGTGATCCCTAGTGGAGGAGTGAAGTCTCCTGAGGGTTTTCAGTTAAGGTACCCACAAACTTCTCCAATAAAATCAGTTAGAGCTAGTGCAACATGCTAAAACAGAGTTTAAGTGAGATAAAATAAATTACACACCAAGTGCATTCAATTCTAGAGGATTTTTAGCAGAAAAATCATAAGTTTAAAACCTGAAATTCTGCTGTAATTACTTCATCATCAACCAGCTCATGTCAAGGCATTGTGCCTGAAAATTGATGCAGAGTTCACCTTTAATTTAAGAATTCTATTTTTGATAATGCCCCAAACAACCAGATTTCAGACCCAAGTCTTACCAGGGCTGTTCTCTCACAACAAAATAGAAGGGTGCATCATTTCATATAGCTTAAGTGCAGTTACAGCCCTTAAATAGGACTGCAAGCATGAGCATAGGAAGTGCTCTAATTTCTGAAAATTTCTAATTTTCTTCACTATAGATGAAACAAATCCTTGTCTCCACATGATAGCTCAATCTATTTTAGATCAGTAAGGTCTTTTTATTGGGTTGTAATATAGCTTATGGGTGAAGTTCTGTAAAGAATAAAAGGGTAAAAATGATTCAAATTGAGAAATCAGTAGAAGAAAGGAGGTGATTTACAACTCAACCTTCTTCATTTCAGCACATCTTCATTTTCTTTTTGAATTTGCACACTTGAAGTGATCAGCTTCATCAACTTCTTATCTTCTTGTAGATTTTCAAATGAAGTGACTTCTCTTTTATTTTTATTTTTTTTCTATTTTATTCCTTTTTTTATTTTTACGGGCTGGAATGCCACAACACCACCAAATGTGCTTTCCTCTTACTCAACCAAATTTTAAACCTTGCTCCTCAAACCTCACTTCTTCTATTTCCTGGTTTCTCAAATTGAGGGTGAACTGAAATAGGTCAAAAAGGTTTTAGGGTTTCCATTCTTCTGGTTTTCTATCAAAGAAAAACTGGGATTTTAAAGGTTCAAATGGTGTGTATCAAGGGCAGTTCAAAGGTGGAAAAATTTTAGGCTCAAACTGTCCAAGGGATGGCCTTACTTCATGTCCTCAATGTCATGAATGTTGTCAAGCTGTTTCAACTTGGATTTGCCTAACTTCTAGTGGGCAAAATTAGATCCAATCAGTCCATAGAGTAGAAAAAATTGCCATGACACTCTTCAAAGAATTTTATTTTTTATTTTTTATTTTAAGGCCCAAATCTCATTAGGTATGGCCTTCCATCAAATTTTCTGGGGTGTATCCTTACAGTTTTCTCACATTTCAGCTTCACTAAACATCAATTTTTTTTAGAAAATTCTTGACATTTGCTTCATGAAAAATGTTAAAACTACAGCTCATTTCAGTTTTAAAAAGTTTTTAATTTCCTCTTTTTCCAAAAATCAGGTGGGAGATCACTTTATTTTCAAAAACTTTTTCAACATAGCTGCACTAGCATTAATCTCATTTCATTGGCACACCTGCCATACCCCCAAACCTAGATTAAACAGTGTCCTCACTGTTGAGAGAGCATGGTAGCAATGAACATGGTATATGAAGAATGGATAGAAGAATAAGCACAATGAAAGACATAACACAGAAAAGAAATTATTATTAACATCTAAAATATGTACCTGATCCAAAGCAGGAAGAGAAAACAAACAATCCTAAACTATATGTATGTACAAGCATCATCATGCCAATCCTACAAATCTGTCAAAATTTTCAAATCATCCTTGGAAAAAGGAACTTTTCTTTTAGGTGGGAACCTCTTAGTGGACAGCTTGGGGGCCTCCTCAGAATGGGCAGTAGAGCTCTTAGCTTTCTTGGCAGAAGCAGCAAGAGAATCAGAATCAGAATCAGAGGAGAAAAGGACAGTAGGATCGAGGCTGAGGGCAGCAGCAACTTTCCTTCTTTCCTCCTTTGTGAGTAAGGTGAAGGAGGTGTCATGTGGGGGTGGGGGCTTGGTGGTTGCTACCTCTTCAGACTTGGTAGCAGGTTCCTTCGCTATACTACGAGCAGAAGCAGAGGAAACAGATCACTTGGCAGTAACTTCTCTCTTTGTATAAGTCCTCTTAGGGTGTGGGGGGGAAGGTTTAGCTGTAGGAAGATCTTAGGCTGGAGGGGGAGACATCTACAGGTAAGGTAGGAGTAGGTTGAGTGGTAGGAGGGTTGGGGGGATGAGCTGTAGCAAGAGGGGTAGGTTGAAATGGTTGAGAATTCAATGAAGCAATTCTTCTCTCCAGAATATCTATTTTCTTCGCTACATAAAGCAGGTCTGACTCAGAGAGTTCCTATGTGGCCTTGAGTATCTCCTGAGTATTGGCTAATTTTTTCTGAAGAAGCTCAACATTCTTTTTCTCAAACTCTACAATGTGAGTTTGAGCCACAATAAGAAGTTTGGCAAACTCATAATGAGTCAGGATTTCCTTCTAGCCCTGAGAGATATCTCGGAGCTGGATTCTTTGCTCCAATTCCATGAAAGCAATCTGCTCCTCATAGGAGACTTCCAGGGAAGCTCGGAGGGCAGGCATACCACTCAGGACATCCTGATGGATGTAGGGGTTATCCCTCATTGCATACAGCAGGGTGAGGTAAGGGGGTATGTAGATGGGGGACCTGAGGATAATGGGCAAAGAAGGGGGTGGAGTGGGAGAAGAGGAGGAGATGGAGAAAAATAGTTCCTCACATGGATCAGTTTGGGTGGAGGCATCTTTGAAGACAGGTGTAGGGAGAGTGGGAGGTTGGGTGGTAGGAGACACAACAGCTTCAGTGGCTACTATTTTGGGTGAGAAAGGGGTAAAAGATGGGGATGGGATAGGTATGGGGCAAAATGGAGTGGCTACCTCCTCAGATTGGGTAACAGCTGGGGGGGTGGAACTATGGGTGAAGATGGAGGGGATAAAAGGATAGGTGATTGGATAGGGGAAAGAGGGGAAGTGTGAGGGGGTTGAGGAACTGAAGAGGATGGAGTAAGGGTGGATTGAATGGCTTGGAGGCAGGAGCTCATGATGGCTCGCTTGGTGGTGTTGGTGGTCAACTGGGATTGAATGGATTGTAGTAGAGAGAGAATTTGCGTGAGGGAATCAGGCATGATGGGGTTGGAGGGGACAGGTGTTGGAATGGGCTGGGAAGGTGAGGAGGGTGCATAATTAAATTGAGAGGGAGTAGGATGGGGGAGTCTAGAAGTGGAGAGTACTCATGGGCAACATCTTCTACAATGGATGTCATGAGGGCAGTGAACCCAGCAGTTGTGAATTGGTCTAATCCCTGGGTAGGCAGAGGGGGGATGTCAGAAATGGGTTGGTCAAAGGGAGGAGAGGAAAGGGTAGGGGTAAACTCTGGTAAGGTTGGAGGTTCAAGGACTTCAGGTTGGAGGTCTTGAGTGGTGGGTGTAGGGATAACTGGTCCAGAGGTGGGAGGAGAGAGGTCTGTTGGAAGAGGGACTGATACAAAGGGGAAAAGCAAAGTGGGTGGAGGTGTGGGTGATTGTATAGGTAGGGTAGGTGAAGGGGTGGATGAGGGTATCTCAGCAGGAAGGTCTGCTGCCATAGTAGTGGGCACCTCCTCAGCCTCCTCCATCTTAGCTGGCTTACTCTTCTTAATCAAGGTTAGGCTGGTGGACCATTCCATTTTTCCATACACTTTTGTGGTTAACTTCTCCATTGGCTCATTATTCTTGACCATATATTTCCCAGCCTTGAGCAAGCATGTAATGAGCCTGCTAAAAGGCAGCCCACCTCCTTGAGCAAATGCTTATCTTTTCAGTACTTTGTCATTGATGTCCACCATTGTCTCAAAAATCAACTGAGGTGCATTCAAAAATTGCCCTTTGGAACAGTACAAGGCATCTACAACTGGGGGCCTTCTCTCCTGCAGGTGCCCAGTGACAGACATTTTTCCTCAAAATAGCATCAATGAATCTGAGACTGGGTTGGAGGTCTCTTCTCATCAAGGATTCACCAGATCCCACAATTCCATTAGTGAGCGGTTTAGCCATTTCTTTAAATGTAACCCATTTGGGTGCTCCCTTAGATCTAGTGGAGTAAAATTGATGTGGAACTCCCAAAGCCATCCCAATATCCTTGCTGTCCACTGTGATTTGCCAATCATCAATCAAAATTTCTAGCACAGCCTCTTTCCCAGGAACCACCTTCTTTTGCAAATTTTGGTACCACAGTTTAACCAGCTTGGGGTACACATTCTCCTTCAAGGGTGTAAAGGTAACAATCCCTCCTTCAGATACAATAGTGTTCCCTGGTACTCCTCAATGTTGGCAAAGTATGCTAGATCAAAATCTGTCTCAGGGACCAGGCTCAAACCATCCACAAACTTGTTAGGAGTGGTTAATGCAGCAGGAAGCTCCACCACAGGCTGCATGTCAGGGGTGGGCAAAGGTGCTTCCCCAGTTTGAGCAGATCTCTCCATGGGTATTTCTGCAGTAGGTTCTTGAATTGCTATAGACTTGGCTTTTTTAGCTTTAGGAGCCTTGTTGGGCTTCCCCTCAAGGAGCTTTCTCTTGGCAGGTGGTAGGTTTTGACTTCATGGAGGATTTGGGGGTGGAAGCAGCTGGTTGCAAGAATAGGTCAGCTAGGGTTTCTTCTGAATCATCCATGTTGCTCTCAGAAATTGTTCTCTTAAAGCTCACTCACCAATTTGAATTGAAATGCTGAGGTACAAAACTAGGAAAACAATCAAAGGGAGGCAGAGAGACAGCTTACCCAGAACTCCTAAGGTTTTGCAGAAACCGTGATGCACTTTTCTAATTTCATAAAAACCAGGTGCTAAATGCTCCTTAGTGCGGGCTGAATGATCTTGAAGAATGACAAGCCTAATGGTAAACAGTCCTAAGAGTATTTGGCAGAAAGAGAGCAGCGACAAATGAGGAAGAGAGAGATAGGGGTTTTATAGAAAGTGTGAAATGGGCAAAAGTGACCTACTGATAGGTATATAAAGAGGGAAAATCGACTTCGATAGGATGAATTGAATGAATTCGATAGGTCAAAGCGTCCTGTCGAACGCTATAAAAATACAATGTGCAGATGAAATGCTTCGATAGGTCAAACCCTTCCTATCGATAGGTTCATGTAGTGCATGATTTATCCTTTCGATAGGTTCTTGATAAGTATCCAGAACCCTATCAAAGACTTCTTTTCAACATTCTGAACCTATCGAAAAGTTGTTTTTACCTATCGACAAGTCTCAGAGCCTATCGAAATCCTCAAATGACCTATCGAAAGGTCCCAAATGCCCATCAAAATTGCATTTTCGTGCAGTGCTCAACCTCATCACCTAGCAAACTCTTTTTCTATGCTTCCATTCAAACTGTTCTCATTATGTACACACTCCCATGGTCCCTGGATTGCTGGCATGATTGACATGATGAATAAAACAGAACAAAATAGAACAAAACAGAACAAGATCAAATTATAGTACATATGATACACACTGAAATCATGTATACTTTGGAGGGTTTTGAAGATCAATGGTCTTCTCAGGTTCACAAATTTTTTCAACATAAATTTTTAACCTTTGTCCATTGACTTTCATAACCCTACCATCCTTAGGGTCCCTGATTTCTACAGCTCCAGATGAGAAAACATGTAAAACTGTGTAAGGCCTATCTCATCTGGACAACAATTTTCTTAGAAAGAATTTTAATCTTGAATTGAACAATCATATCTTGTCACCTATTTTGAATTCTGTCCGCAGTAAGTGCCTGTCATGAAAGGCTTTGGTTTTTTCCTTGTAAATCCGGGCATGTGAATATGCTTCCATCCTCAACTCATCAAGCTCAGATAATTGCAATTTCCTGTTCACACCAGCAGAAGTTAAGTCAGAATTTAATGTTTTAATGGCCCAATATGCTCTATGTTCTAACTCAACAGGCAAGTGACATGCCTTGCCATACACTAGCCTGAATGGGGATATCCCTATGGGGGTCTTATAGGCAGTCCTATAAGCCCACAAGACATCTGACAATTTGTGATTAGCTCCTAAAAAGGCATATTTTAAAGATTTTGGGAGTTGCTTTAACTCTAAATCTGGGGGACTGATGAGTGAAGGCAATAGAGGTGCCTTAGAAGGTGGTGCACGAGGTAGTAAAGCAGGAGTCCATGGGTGATGCTTTGCTGGCCCTGCTTCAGAATTTACCATTTCCACTTGCTCAAGCTCAGATGTGGAAGCTTTCTCTTCCACTATTTCATTCCATATTTCTTCAAAAACATTAAAGAAATTACTACCATGTAACAGCTGAGGCAGAGTTTCTTGCACAAACTCATCCAACACATCAATGGAAAAATAGTCCTCATTCTCTAAGTGGGGCTAATGAGTTGCATTATAGACATTCAACTTGACTTTCATGTTACCAAAAGATACTTCCATTACCACTGATCTACATTGGATACAAGCATTTGTAGTGGCCAAAAAGGGCTTGCCTAGGGTCACCAAGATAGAAGTAGCACACTTGCCCGGCTCCATATCTAGCACCAGAAAATCAGCAGGATAAAAAAATTTGTCAACTCCAACCAAAACATCTTCAATGATCCCCACAGGCTTCCTTTCAAATTTGTCAGCTAGTTGTAAGACCACATGTGTAGGCTTCAACTCTCTTAAGCCTAGCTTCTCATATACTGAATATGGAAGCAAATTTACACTAGCTCCCAGATCCAACAAGGCTTTTTCAATTGTATGACCCCCAATGATGCAAGGGATAGTGGGGACTCCAGGGTCTTGGAGTTTTGTTGGGGTGGAAATAGTCAGTATCTGTTTCACTTTTTCTGTTGAAAAGACTTTCTTGGACATATGTATCCTTGATTGTCTTTTGTGGGTGCAAAGGTCTTTTAAAAACTTGGCATAGGTTGGGACCTACTTCATTGCATCAAGCAGAGGTAGGTTGATCTTCACTTTCTTAAAGGTTTCCATCATTGCCTCTATTTTGGCATGCCCTTTATCAAAAGGGGAAGGTGCTTACATTACCCTAGGAAATGGCAAATGTGGGACTACTACTCCATTTGTTGCCTTAGCCAACTCATCATCTCTTTTTTTGATTTTATTTTTTTCTTGAGGATTACCATTATCCTTCTTATTCAATATGGGCTGCTCCTGTTGTTCTTTCTCTATGACCACTTCTTTTTCTTTTTCTGAATTTTTTAAAGGTCCATAACCTATTTGATTGTCTACCAACCTTCCACTTCTTAATGTAGTAACAGATTTGGCTTCCTCATGGAAAGAAGAAACCTCACGTACCACATATTGTCTCCTTGGGTTGTCCATGGGTTGGCTAGGTAGCCTCCCTTCCTCTCTCTTGGTCAAAGCATTAGACAACTGACCAAGATGGTCTTCTATCTTTTTAATGCTTTGGCTATGAGAGTGCACAGTTTGAGACAAGTGCCCTAAGTTCTATAATGAAGCTAGAACTTATTCCTCAAAAGAAAGTGATCTAGCAGTTGGAGGGGGTGCAGCTTGCTTCACAGGCTGAGCCATAGGTTGAGTCTTGGGTTGTTGGTAGTGGGGCCTTGGAAAGTAATTTTAGTGGTATGGCTGAGCATTTTTGTAAGGCATGGGATGCTGTGGCTGCTACTGCTGGTTTAGAAAAGTATCTTGTCTCCACCTTAAGTTGGGGTGGTTTCTCTATTGGTAACCAATAGTAGGCTATTGCCCAAAGGACTGAGAGACAGCCACATGCTCCATCACTAAATCTGGAAATTAAACAACTAAGGGGCATTCCTCAAGGGAGTAAGTGGGAGACTGGCATATAACCCATGCCTCCTCCACTTTAGCAGCCATGAGTGACTGCATTGCTCCCATGAGCCTATCAAACTTCTGGGTCAAGCTGTCCACTTTCCTTTCCAAATCATTCTGCCCACTCACCTCATATATCTTTCCTCTTATGGTATTTTCTTTCACCATTCTAGAAATGTCTAAATCTGTGAATAATGTCTCTCTCTGCATGGAGTTCTCACTGATAATGTCAAACAACTCCCTAGCCTCCTCAACAGTTTTGTGGAGGTAAGTACCACCACAAGAGGCATCTACCATATCTCTGCTTTAAGAATCAATTCCCTGATAGAAACTTTGAACAAGCACCCATTCAGGGATTTGATGATGAGGGCATTTCTTTAGGAGTTCTTTGAATCTCTCCCATGCTTGGTGAAAGTCCTCAGTTGGATCTTGAGCAAATGAGATAATGCCCTTCCTCAACTGGCTTGTCTTGGACATGGGAAAAAACTTGGCCAAAAACTGAAATTGAAGATCACTCTAGGACTGAACACTGTTAGGTGGGAGCATTGACAACCAGGTCTTGGCTCTATCCTTTAATGAAAAAGGGAAGAGTCTCATCCTGGTTGCTTCCTCCCCCAAACCTGTAATATTGAACGTAGTGCACAGTCCTAGAAATTCATCAATGTGCTTATAAGGGTCTTCTTTGGTCAGGTCATGGAATGAGGGTAGCATTTGGATTATGGAAGACTTGATCTCATAGTTTCCTTGAACAGCAGGGAATTGAATGTAGAAGGGGAAATTGTAAACCCCTGGTGCATTGAATTCCTTCAAGGTTCTAGGTTCTTGTTGCTCATCCATTTCAGCAAATCCAGAAGCAGCAGATGTGGGTGAGATTTGTTTAGTCCTAAGGATTCTTTCAACCTCTGGATTTAACGGAACAATCTGAGGATTGAGAGTTCTCCTTCCAAACATACACCACTCACACTCTTAATGCACACACAATGCAGAGCCAATTTTACACAACAATCAGGAACAACATAATTAACTAATAAATCTACAAATCCACAGATCAGAAAAATAAAAGGAGTAGAGGGATTCAAACTTGAGCACAACCTCTAGCAAAATGCTTCTTATTAGCAACAACTTCTTATCTGAAGAAATAATAAAAACTACTACCAAACAACAAAAACTTTCAAAAGTAGTTAGTGAAAATTTAAACAGGTTATTACAGATCTATAATCTATACTAAAACAAACTTAGATCTACCAATTTTAAGCTCACAGATCCCCAACAGTGGCGCTAAAAACTTGTTGGGATCCTGCCTTGTGTCTAAAAAGGGGTTTAAAATCAACCAGTAGAAGGGTCTATGGATAGCACACACCAATGCAGGCTCGCACACAGTCCTGCAAGTATTCAGGGCCTGTTGTAGCAAGTTTTAAAAGAAAGTAAGTAAGGGTATGTCCACAGGGAAATGTGGTTAAAAATTAGGCAAATCTTCAGATCTAAAGTAGATCTAGCACCCTTCCTAATGTTAAAATAGCAAGAAGAAGAGGAGAGGTCTAAGGGTTTGTCACTTTTAAACTAAACTACAAAAACAATTAAAATTGCAGAAATGGATCCAGAGTACAAATCCTGAAGTGAAGGGAAATTTAAAATAGAAAATGGGAAGAAGCAGCTTAGAGTTTGGTCTTACTGCAATTGGATTGGGCTGACAGGGTTACAGAGAGTTTAGAGTGCATTAATCCCTCATCTGGCCATAGGCACAACTGCAGGGTAGAAGAATCTGATCTAGGCTAGAGATTTGGCTTGATCTTAAGGCTATGATCTGTCCACTTCAATGGTCACAGATCATCCAATAGATTCACTCCATTCTCATGCTTCCATCAGAACATTATAACCACTACAAATGCTGTAATCGCCAGGCCACATACACAGGCAATTGCAGGAATATCAGATCTAGGGAGATCAAATGGCATCCAAGAGGTCTACTAGTTAAATGGGTAAGTTATTCCCATCTACACAATGCTGATCAAGCACTAAATGAAACCAGAGGAACTATAGATCTAATTACAGTAGTTAAACCAACATTACATTGAATTAAACTAACCATATAATGAAATGCCCTTAGATTTGCAGTCTATGCAACATCCAACCCTCAATAACACTCTCAGCTTTCCCCAATTATAGACTAAACCTCCCTCTTTGCCGCTCCAAAGATGGTTGGGCTAAAAGGAAGAATAAAAAATTTTGATGCAAGCTCTGATCTCCAGAATTGATCCCCCCTTTTTTTGGGGGCTTCTCTTCCTTTTATAGCTTTCCTCCTCAACCTCAGATCTATATTTCCTGTCAATTATAGCTTCTAGAATAATCTTGTTATTCCCTGCTTTATTCCCCTTCTAGAAGGCTCTTTTCGTTAGTTAGAGTTGGGGGAGAGCACGTGGGTCGGTTAGGGTTTCTCAGGGCACTTCTAGAGACTTCGTGTCGGTCACCAGAGTGCCTCGGATTATGTGTAGTAGGTCACCAACTTGCAGCATGTGGATAACAGCTTTCTGAGAAGTCCTTCAGTCGATATTGATAGGTTCTAGAGGCTTTCGACAGGTTCCAAATAGGCCTTCTGTTCCTTTCGCTAGGATTCAAGATCCTTTCGATAGGTTTCTATAGGTTGGGCTGAGAATAAAGCTCCAGCATCCGCAGCCTTCAACTAGTGTATTCGATCGGTTGGGGGCTCCTTTTGATAGGTTGATCTATGTGCAATGGGTTTCGATAGGTTTGCTTCTAGCTCCTGTCGACAGGTTCCATTAGCTTTCGATAGGTTCACCAACTGAGCTGAAACAGCCCTTGATAAGTGGTATTTGCGCGATAGGTTCTAGGATACTTTCGACAGGACCTCTTTAAGCTCCAGGGGAACTTTTGATAGGATGCTTCCTGCTTGCTTTCAGCTACCTGATAGGTTCCAGATCCTATCAAATACTCTGATCTCAGTGACCTCTTCCTTTTCAGCCTTCAGATCCTATCGATAGGTTACAATAACTTGTCAACAGGTTGTTTTCAGCTTGTTTTTCCTTCTTCAGCGCTACTTTACGGTTGCTGCATGCCCCAAGTGGGCATTAGTGTGGAGCCCTTTTGTGTGGCATAGTTGGGTCAGAGCTGTAGTGAAAGATGGATTTTCTTATGGAGCATTTTTAGGGGGATTTCTACATTGTGACTGCTTTTTTATTGCTATCTGCAAAACATGCTCAACATGCACTTATTAGTCTATTCACAAGTCTATCAAAGGTTAGGTTAAGGGGTGAAAAATGGCATTTTTCATTGATTAACAAGTTCCATCAATCTCTCGAGATGTTCTCCCAAGCCGTCGACAAGATCTTCATCAACCTGCCGATGAATCTCCAAACCTAGTGAGAGCTACTTCAATCCTGTCGAGAAGTCTCAGAAGCTATCGACAGCCACTGCAACCTGTCGAAGGGCACACAAGGCAAATTCAGATCCTGTCAAGAGGATCCCTGAACCTCTCGACACTTGATTTGGCAACTTCTCAGCGTGCTTCTGCAGCAACTGCCACTTCTAGAATTCTGTGCATAATTTCCAAAGCACTTTAGCGACCCATGGGGTATTTTTGGCACATATTTGGATACAAATAGAAACCCTAACTACTTCACATGTATTCACCAGTTAAGAGCCAATAGGAGAAGAGCTTCTAGAAGAGAAATCGGCCACATCAGCAGCCCAAAATATCAGAATTATTTCCTTGAGCTCTGATTGGCTGAAACGGACCTAAGGACAGAGGAGGAGAGGATAAAAGCTTAAAGAAAATACAGAATAGATATCCAAAATTTGAGAGAACCATAGGTTAGAGCGAGATCCATATTTTTCCCTCTAAATTCTCTCCTTCTTCCTTCTTCTCCCATTCTCTCGTTATCCAATCATGACTGGCTAAACTCTTCTCAGTAGTTAGGGTGAGGTCTAGAGCTATAAATTGAGAGTTTTAAAGGCTTGTAAAGGATTGTATGTTACACAGATTGCAGATTTGAGCACAATAGGATTGTAATTTTTATGATTTCAATGTAATTATGAATTTTAAAGGTAATTCTAATCTACATTTCACTTTTTCGTATTTGATTTTCCTGGGTCAGATACTCCTAGGGATGCTAGCCGGAAATGGGGAGCTGGTAGCCTGGCATTCGCAGTATCTGTAATAGCTTTCCTCTTCTAATCAAGATCCTTGGAGTGGAACAATCTCTGAGATGGTATGTAACCATAAAAGTGGATAGATCATAGCCTTAAGATTGCTTCAGTTCTCTGGTCAAGATTGGATTCTTGTATCTTGCATCTGCCATAAATGAGGAGCTTGTAGCCAGATGGAGGATTGTGGCAAATCTATCCTATGCACTACCTTTGATTCATTTGATTTTCAGTAAAAGACCAAGACCCCTAGCTGTTGTTCTCACCCTTTTAAATTTTCATCTGTTCTATATCTCCCCTTATCTCTATTTTTGATTAGATCTGGATCAATAGCATCTCTCTTTTGTAATTTATAGTTAAAGTGATAAAACTATAGAACCTCTCATCTTTCCTGCTTTAGTTTAGTTTAAACTAGGATAGAGTGCCAGATCTATCATAGATCTGGAGATTTACCATCCTTTAGAACACATTTCCCTGTGGACATACCCTTACTTACATTTTTAAAACTTGCTACAATAGCCCTAATTCTTACAGGAGTGGCTGCTTGCATTGATTCAACCTTGCTGTAATTTATGCAGTTAATCTGTTATTTTAATCATATAATAATTGCAAGGCAGGCACAAAAATAGGGTCTTGCGCTTGATTACAGCCGCTCGAGATCAGCTCAAGAAATTTATTTTTGAAGCTTCATCCTGTCGAAGCTTGGTTTCCTGAGCTTATAAAGCTCTCGTGAGGTTCATTCTCCCATTTTCATCTCTCTACTAAACACTCTCACCCCTTCACTGCTCCGATTTTCTTCTTCACACTCCATTGCTCGCTACCTGCTAATCCACTTGTCTGATATTGTTGATACTTTGATCAGTTAGTCAAGCCACACAGTTCGCACCTAGGATCTCCCGAGTTGGACTACTATGGACTGCCCTCGTAAACCCTAGTTTGGGTGAGCTCTGACTTCTTTCTCAGTCCATTTTGTTCAGTGAGCAAATTCGATTAGATTGTGACCTCTTTGCTGAGGACTAGTGGATTTTGAGTTTAGGGAAACCAAGGCTTTGAAGAAATTAGATAGAAGTTAGGGTTTCAACATGGCTGACAATCCCGATTTTGAGGAAACTGTAACTAGCTTTCTTAGTCCTGTCCAAACCCAGCCTCCTTAACCAACCAAGAAATCTAAGAGGATGGCCTTCTCCTCATATCCTGTGGCCCAACAAACACCCAAGAAATCCAAATTCAGTACCCACAAGCCAAAAAAGAAGAAGAAGGGTGAGGGGGCTGCAAAGAAATAAAAGAAGGGCAAGGGAGCTGCCCCTAAGTTTGACCCCTTCACTCCCCAAATGACTTTGTGGAAAATCTTAGCCTAGTACTTGAGACCACCTTTGATAGGCCTTTTTTCACTAAGGAAGAGTGGGCAAAGGAAGCCATTATGTTTTTGACAAAAGCCTCTATGGATTCCTTGTTGAGGCCTTTGGAAGAAACTGTTTACCCAAGATTAGTGAAGTTGTGGTACTAGAATATTAGGATAAAAGAGTCAGGGGGAGGGCCAGATCAAAAAGACCCTGTGTTAGTGGTCCTGATTGATGATTTTGAGGTAGTTGTGGATGCAACTGATATAGCACAGGTATTGGGGAACCCTGCAACATATGATCCATCTTACAGCCTGAGAACCCCAATCAGTGCTTCAATGAAGGAAATGGACCAACATTTAACAAAGTGGAAGAAAGCATATGGTGATTCACTTATTAGAAGTGACTTCAGCACAAACCTGCTATTCATGGATAATACTTTGAGAAAGAATATTTTTGTGGCTAGACACTAGCAGGAGAGGAGGCATCAAATTGTGGGTGCACTATACTCTTTCCCTTTAGGACATTTTTTTAGTGCTACCAAATTGATCTTTGAGGGAGTGAGTGATATACATGCTAAGGTGAAGAGGCAGACAATGCAAGGTTTACCCTACAGTAGGCTGATCACAACCTTGCTTAAGAAAGGAGGATATGTGTGGAAAGTAGGAGGGACCACTGCTGAGTTTTTACCAGCTGAATTTGGAAAAAGGTAGTGGAAAATTAGTATGACACTGATGAAGAAGAAGAAAAAGGAGTCTGAAGGAGCACCTCCTGTGCAAGCTTCAGCAACCACATCAGTAGCTCCTCCATCATCCACCCTTGAGTCCATTCCACCAGTAGTCACTCCATCACCCTTACCTATCCACTCCACTCCACCAACCTTACCTTCCCAATCCATTCCAGTATTAGCTCCTCCTCCTCCCATAGTTTTTCCCTACAACCTCTCGACACCGACCATCCAAAAAACCTACAAAAAAAAGACCCACCACCCCACCACAGAACCCAACCCATCCACTACTATACCTCTACCCATCCAAAGCCCAACACCTGACCAACCTTCTCCATCTACCCATCCTAACTATGAGCCCATTGAACCCACTAAACCCATCCTACCATTTACCCATGTTGCCATTAAAACCTTTGAAACCACTGAACCCAGCCATTCCCCTGTCTTTCCCCTATTCAAGACCCATTTCATACCACATCAGACCAGTTTACCACAAAGGGTTTCTTAGCCCTAATGAACTCCATTGTGGAGGATAGTAGGCATGAGTACACCCCTCAACCTGAATCCCCACAATCCTACCAATTTAACCATGCACCTACCTCACCCTTTCAGCCAATTCCCCCTCAGCATGTCACCCCTACCCTCCCAGACCCTATAACCCAAATCATATCCCTGCTAACCTCCCTTCAAGCCCAAATCCACACCAACACAAAAAGCCAATCCTCCATCCAAACCAGCCTGGCCTCTATCTAATTAACCCTTCATTCCTTCACATCCCAACAACCTATCCCTACGCCTCATCCATGCTAGCCCTCTCCTACACTTATGGCAACAATTGATGTTGCCACCCAAACTGATTTTGAAGAAGAGGAGTTGAATCTCGTCCCCATTTCCACATCTTCCAACTCAACCTAAACAGAAACCCTGAGGAGGAGCTAATCCCATTCCAACCATCCATTTATGCTCTATCCATCCACCCTGCTACTGAAGCTGCTCTTGTCTCCATCTATGCTCATGATCCATCTAACTGAGCCATTTTACCAGCTAACCCAACCATATTACCTTCAGCACCCACCCTCACTGTTCACATGAATGCATATTTTGCAAAGGATGTGTGTCATCTAGTTGACTTTGTCAGAAATAGTGTACTATAAACTTGTTAAGATCAGCTAGACCTGATGAAGACAACAAATTGGAAAAGTTTAAAAGCAGTTATACTAGAGCATCAGAGGGAGATGTTGGTCATGCAATAAAATTAGAAAATGTTGTAACTGTATATAAATTGTATGAGCATAGGGCTAACCAATATGAAAGGCTGTATGACTCTTTATCAGCCACACTCATGTCTCTAAGTGTTAAAGATGTGCAGCCTCCAGCAAAAGCCAAGGAAGTTAAAATTCAAGAGCCTTAACCCAAGAAGGGCAGCACCAAATAATAGAGACCAGCTGCTTCAAGAACAAAAGCTGCTGCTGCCAAGGCTGACAGTTTAAAGAAAGGGAAAGAAACAACAGTCGAGCACATAGATGTTGACTCAGATTCAGATCATATGTAGGAATTTTTCTGTTTCTAGGAATTTACTATTTTTAGGAGTTTTCTTTTTTGTTTACTTTTTAGTTAGCATGTTGTAATCAGTGTTCTATTTTGTACAATATTTTGTAATGAATTCTATGTTTCTGTGAATAAAATTCAGTTTGTTAGCATACTTGTCTCTTTATTTTTTATAGTTTTAATTCTTCTTTTCTTAAACCTGTGTTAATCACTAATTTATGTCACTTTTCACCTCCTAACATAACCTTTAATAGACCTTTGAGCTATTAATAATAGATGTTTGAGTGTGTTTTTATAGTTAGAAAAAAAATGCAGCTTTGTGCAATAGTCCATCTAATGGATGCCAAGAAGAGAGAATTTATAGTCAAGCCTTGAACCTAATAGAAATACAGAGAATGCACCATGGTGAACCACTCCATAGGAGCCATTTAGCATATATTGAACACCTAAAAATGTAGCAGCTGAGAAGAAAAAGTGGACCCAAGCAGTGAAGAGCGCTACAGAAGGCTGTGCACAATAGCAGACACTCAAAATCTCAGCTCGAGAGGCTCTTGAGCACTTACACCTTCAGTAAAGCAACCTCGAGTACCAGTTGAGCAGTTATATCTTCAGAAATCTCATGTCGAGCAGCTCTCGAGAGGATCAACCTTTTTGAACACTCAAGCTCGAGTGGTTCTCGAGTAGATTACATCTCCAAAAAGTCAATCTCGAGTAGTTCTCGAGCACTTCATAGTTGAAGTAGTGTAGCTGTCGAGCAACTCTCTATCACAAGAAGTCAATCACTTGAGAAGTTTCTCTGAAGCTGTCGAGAAGTTGCCTGAAGTATGAACCTGTCGAGCTGCAGTTTTGTGCAACCGTGGGAATCAAGACGATCCTGTCGCGACGATGCGCTCTCTAACAAAAATATAGAGTCGCCACCCAGAGCTTTTGGTGTCCCAGGGAACCTAGTTCATTTTTATGAGCATTGAAGTGCTAAAAATATGACTCTGAATCCAGTCCACACCAAAGGCTCTTGGGTAGGGGCTTCGGTTATCAATCGGGAAGGTGTTAGGCACTTGATTAACTCGCTTAACGCGGTCTCTACTAATGGCAAAAAATAAAATGAAGCAAAAGAAAAGAAAATAGCTTCCTCTTGCCCAAAAGAGCTTAGAATCCTATTTGTGCCCCTCCGTTCCTACCGAAAAGTCGGTGGCGTAACAACATAAATGGGAGGATGGAGGGAGCTAGAAAGAGATAGGAGAAGAAAGGGGAGAGCTGGAGCCCTCGGGCCCTTGTAGCACCATAGGAGAGCCTTGCGTTGGCTTACTTTGATGAGCTTTTGAAGGCTTGTATGGTGGAAAGAGGGGTTTAAACCTATAAGGCTTGCTAACTAAGAGGTAGAGAGGGAAGGTGAATGGGTAGCATATACCTAAACTAAGGATCTAAGATGAAAAACATCACTCAAAGGAGGTTTTAGAATTCTAAAATTTGTATGGAAAGTGTGCACGAAAGGGAGAAAGATCTTCTCACTTCAAGCTCTTTCTCTCTTAGGCCAAATTTCTCAACCCTTAAACCAAGGGGAGGGGGGCTCTATTTATAGGAAAAGGATAGGTTAGGAGGCTACTTAGATGTTAATTAGGGTTAGCAATTAGGTAATCTCTAGTCTAAGGTTTCCTAGGATTTTGAGAGCTTGGAGATGTGGGGGAATGGATTTAATGGTGGATGATAGGTTAGTGTTTCAAATCACTTAAGGGTTCTAAATAGGCATTAAAAGGGTGCAACAAAGTTATCAAAACACACCCCAAGGACTGAGGTGGTCAACAAGTCAAACCTCAATTATGAATTTTGAGGCAAAAACCATGAGTTACTATTCATATACCTGGTGCAACAAGTAGTTGCGCTAGACAAATGTGCAATAAAATAGTAATGAACAGTAGCCTGGAAGTTGGCTGCGCGAGGGGTGGGGGGACCCATTTATACCTGGCGTAACTTTAGTTGTGCCAGGCCATTTCTGGGGGAAAAAGGCCTAGCGCAACCATTAGTTGTGCCAGGCAAATTTAGGGGGAAAATGGCTTGGTGCAACTATTAGTTGCGCCAGGCAAAAATCCCTCCAAAAAAGCCTAATTTTCAAATGGTCATAACGTTTGATATACAACTATGATTGAGGTGATTGTTTGCTCGTTGGAAAGCTGGAGAAGTCCTCTTTCCAATGGTATATGATTTGATATTAGTAGAAGACCTTAGATAGTCCTGGTGCACAACTCATCATCCATTGCCTGGGAAGGTTAGGTTTAGGGTTCGAAATGGGTTCTAAGGGTCGAGATTGGTTTCTAAAGGTTCGAGATAGGTTCCTAAGGGATCTAGGGTGATTCTTAAGGGTTTGAGATGATTCCTAAAGGTTCCATACATGCCATCAAAAGCTCAAAAATGTGCCTCTCTTGAAATGTGATTCGATCAGGCCTTGGGCCAAATTTGGGTGTCTACAAATGCCCCTCTTTGGTATCCAATCACTAATGATCGAATGCCAAAGAAAAGAGACATCCGAAGAGGCCCAAGGCATTACTGATGGGTCCGCTGTATTCAGAATGAACTTTAAATATCAGATGAGCAACACAGTGAGAAAACGAAAGCCCTGAATGCCAGGCTAAACATTCATTTCTCGAGGTAATCGGTTCCCAAGTGCTTAGCGACATTACTGGGCATAACCGAGGTGGAATGAGTTGCGAACTCCCTATAGTCGGGAAAGACATTCGCTTCTCAAAATGATTTTGAAAGTGTTTGATATTTAAAATTCATTCTGAATGCAACAGCTTCATGAGTAAGAGGGGTGATCGACCCACATTCAAAGATAGGCACGAAGTAAACACACGCAAGGCTCCATAGTTTGCATCCAATCCTACGAGGCATTTGATGGCCCCATCGGACTATTCTTGGGTGCCCCTACTAAAAGCAGGCTTCAAGATCTTTGGACGAACCCATCGATCCCAAAGTTTATTTAGCATGACTGCCTGAGCGAAGTAAAATAGTTGTAACAACGCTTTTTAGAGTACATGCCATTTTTTGAAAATGTGCCCTGGATCAACATGACCTAGAGCATCCAGCTTCAACTACCTTGAACAGATCCAACCAAACATTGGGTGTCTCCCAAAATGGGGCATCCAATCCTGGCTTCTGCCAACAATGATCATAAATATCAATTAACTATGCATAATCATGCACCCTTCAGGGGCAATAAGCAATAACAAAGGCGATGGAAGCTCCAACCCAGACCCGTTCGAGTACAATTTACGGGGAAAAATGACCATCATATGGATACCTAGATGCATAGGGTACATTTTATAGGGATACCGCTGCCCATACAGGTTTTAAGCCTGCGGAAAATAAAATGGGAAATGATCCCTTCTGAATGCATGGTTGCAAATAGTTTGATTGACACATAATCTCATTCTCAACAGGTTGGTCTCAACCAACGATTGACCTTTTCCAACGGAGAATCTGAAGCTTAAGACACTTAAGTTCATATGAATCTAAAACAGAGTGCTCATCGTAAAGATTTAGCAGTGGAGTCGACTCGATCAAAACATTGATTGTTTGACCGGGACTGACACCGTTGCTCCTTCCTTGAAGTAGGATCCATAATCCAAGGCGTGCCTTAGACTTAGGACGTTATTATAGCATAGTGGTGTTGCTGATAAAACATCGACATTTTACCGCATCAGAACACGCATGTGCGTAGCTCTGTGGGGAAGCACAAATTTATTCTTTTTCTATTTTTTCTTTTTTCAAAGATTGTTTTTTTTTATTTTTTTCAAAACAAGCATTATCTGGACCTCGAACCCCGGGAGGCGCACGCCAGACAATGCATACCAAGAGCCCGTGCCTCTATAATAGTTTGCGACGAAACTGAAGCCAACATACTCAAGTTCATGTGATATCGAAAAGACTGAGTCAGAATTGGGTGTCCACCGAAGGATACTCAATCTTGGACTCCATCATCAATGAAGTTACAAATGAACAACTATGCATAAACATGCACCCATTAGGGGCGATAAGCAACAAAGGCGATGGAAGCCCCGACCCGGACCTGCCCGGGTACAATTTACGGGAACAGACGACCATCATATGGATACCCAGACACCTGGCGTACACTTTATAGGGATACTGCTGCTAATACAAGTTTTAATCCTACAGAAAAATAAAGGAAATGAGCCCTTTTTCATGCATGTTTACACATAGTTGTCTGACGTAGTTTCATATCTGACGGGTTGGAATTATTCCAACAATGGATCTTTTAGAGGACAGAGTTATCCGGACCTCAAACCCTGTAGGGCGCACGCCCAGACTGCGAGGACCAAGAGTCTACACCTATGAAAATATCACGTGATGAACTTGAAGTACAAGGCACTCAAGTTCACCTAAAACCAAAATATGGATCGATCAGGGCGAAGATTAAGCGGTGGAATCAATCTGATCCAAGCATTGACTGTTTGACCAAAATTGACACCGTCGCTCTTATTTTGAAATAGGATCCATGGATCCAAGGCGAACCTTAGACCTAAGACATTAATTTTGCACAGCTGCATTGCCGGTAAAATATTAACATTTTACCGCATCAAAAATATGCGAGTGCGTAGCTATGCGTAGCATGAAAACATAGATTTCTTTTTCTTTTCAAAATGATTTTCATCATTTTTAATGTTAGACATGACGTCGGTGGTGAGATGCTTTATCTGATTTGTCCATCGCTGAGAAGTTGCTCGCTTCGAGGATTTGGACTGTGTGATGTTCCTGCACATTCTCGAGAAAACGTCAATCCCTTTTTTGTTTATACATATAAAGAAAATGCATCCTAAACAACAGAAGAAAAAGTAGATTTCTACCTACACTTTTTCATTTTCAAGGTATTTTTTGGATTTTTGTTTTTAGAGATTTTTTTTTATTTTTCTTCATTTTTTAGATTGAAATATGATGCTGGAAATATGTACATGAAAATGAATAGAAATATATACATATTTTTTGGTGTTTGGATTTTTCTTGATTTTTTATTTTTGGCTTTTCTTCCTTTTTTTAAAATTTTTAATGCCTTGATAGTGAGATGGAGTAATGGGTCCCATTTTGAGCATAGTCGAACTCTTCCATGCAGTCGGACCTGAGTGAGTTTTCGAATTTTGTCAAGGCCGAAACATTGATCCCTTTGGATTGAGTCAAACCTTTCTCCTTGCCTCGGGTCATATGTTTGACAGTGCGGTTTCACAAAGACAATTCTGGTTGGAACCCGATTCGAACTAGCATGAGCGGCCCCTAAAAAGGGATAAGGGAGAGTGACCAAGAGGGCTCCTTAAACATTTAATCAATCATTCCAACCGTTCTTTTCTTTTCCTTTTTCTTTTCTTTCTCCTTCTCTCTTTTTTTTTCTTTTCATTTATCTCCTTTTTTACCTGTGGCGCCCTTTCAGGTTTTCACCACGTCCATGGGTTTAGCTCTCTTAGCCCAAGCGCCCCTTCGGGTTTTCACCTGGTCCGCACAGACTCACTGTTTTTACTCGTAGCGTCCTTTCTGGTTTTCACCACGTCTATCTTGCTTTGAGCTTGAATTTTTATTTTATTATTATTTTTTATTTTTTCATTTTCTTTTTTCAACAGCCACGACATAGACGTTGATTCCATCATAGCTGACTAGGTGGGGTTCAGGTGTCGTCTCACAACTCGGCTTGTGTTGACTTTAACAGATGCTATGACTGCTTGTGAACCTAAAAGGAGGGCTTTCTTTTGGGTGTAGCTTGGCCATGGGTCAGATTAGGATTTGAAGGTATGCTGGGCTAAAAAAGTGTTTCTTTGATACGGCTTCAATTTTCTCAACAGACTTTCTTCCTTGGGGATCTTACTGTGCATGCCCCATGAATTTTGTTCTTTTTGCTTTATTTCAAGCAATCCTTGTTTTTTTTTTTTTTTTTTTTTTTGGGTTTTGCTTTTTAGATTGTGATGGTAATTTCACTTCTCTTTTTTGAATGCACATACACACATTTTTTGGGAAAGGGGTTATTGAAAGAAAAAGGCCCAGGCTCAAATGGGGTAGCAAAGGATATCATCATTTTTTAGGAGATGCTTTTTTTCGGCTATTGTGCTTAGAATGATGGTCTCTTTTGGGTGGTTCTTAAGTAGTCACGTATCTGTTTCATCAATACTTACCATATCGCGATAGATTAAGAGTAGAACCGTCGGACATATCTAGCGTTGATGGGCTCAGGAAGATGATCTCCGTCCATGGTGGCGGGGCGAATGGTATATCCAGGTAGCACTTCTCGGATGACATAAGGTAATTCCTAGTTTGGCTTGAACTTTCCTCTTGGATCGGCATGGAGGGATGGGAAGATCTTCTTCAGCACAGTGTCTCCTACCTTTAGATCTCGATCGCAGACATGTTTATTGTAAGCGCGTACGATTTGCCCCTGATAAACTTGAGTGTGACACAAGGCTAGGAGCCTCTTCTCATCTAATAAGTTTAATTTGTTAAAAGTGGCATCTCTCTCTTTCTGCTTCGGGTAAGCCTGATTCTATGAGGATTCGAAGCGAGGGTACTTCAACCTCTATCAGGAGGATGGCCTCGGTTCCATACACAAGGGAGAATGGTGTTGCCCCTGTAGCGGTACAGATCGATGTTCGGTAGGCCCACAAAGCAAATGGCAGCATTTCACTCCAATCTCGATAAGTGACAACCATTTTTCCAAGGATGCGGATGACTGTCTTGTTCGCGGCTTCCACGGTTCCATTAGTTTGAGGCCAATAAGGGGATGATTGATGGTGCTCGATCTTGTATTTCTCGCAGAAGTCTCGGATGCGCTTATTCATAAAGTTTGTGCCATTGTCTATGATGATATCTTTGGGTACTCCAAATCAGCACACAATATTGTTCTTGAGAAACTTCTCAATGTGACTGGCTGTGATGTTGGCATATGACGCCACTTCTATCCACTTGGTGAAGTATTCAATGGCGACGAGGATGAACCGATGTCCGTTTGATGCTTTCGAATTAATCATTCCGACAACGTCAAGGACCCAGGTAGCAAATGGCCAAGGAGTGGTCATGCAGTGAAGATCAATGGCACGAGCGTGTATCAGACTGGAGTGTTCTTGACACTTGTAGCATTTTTGAACATGTTTGTAACAATCCGATTCCATGGTGGTCCAAAAGTATCCTTGTCGTAGGATTTTCTTAGCGAGCATGTGACCACTGACCTGGGCTCCGCATACTCCCTCATGGATTTCTTTTATAATATTGACCGCTTCACTTTCAGTGAGGCACCTAAGTAAGATGTTATTGTATGATCGCTTGTAGAGGCATTCCCCGCCAATGACGTAACCTACCGCTAAACGTTGAATGGTTCGTTGGTCTGTCTTGGATGTACCCTCTAGGAAAGTTAGGGTCTTGACGAAATTCTTAATATCTGAGAACCAAGGTGGCTCATCATCAAGCTTTGTAGGTTCCTCAATCTGGAGGCAGAAGGCTGGCTCATTCCTTTGCTCGATCATGATCGACTTCATCTCAACACCATAGGGGATTTCAATCATTGACGCCAAAGTTGCTAACGCATCGGCAAAGCGATTCCTTATCTGGGGGACGTATGAGAAAGTCACATTTTGGAAGCAAGCGATAAGATCCTTGAGGTGTTCATGATAGGGGATCAGTTTCTCATCTTTCGTCCCCCAGTCACCATTCATCTGACATATGATTAACTGTGAATCGCCAAATACTCAAAGGTGAGTTACATTTAGATTGAGAGCCGCCTACAGACCAGCTGCACAAGCTTCGTACTCAGCCATATTGTTAGTGCAAGGGAAGTTAAGCTTGATAGAGACCGGTACATGGGATCCTTTTGGTGAAATTAGGATGGCGCCAACTCCTTGGCCCTCGACATTTGCTGCCCCGTCAAAGTGCATTACCCATGATTCTTCTACTTCTTCTGTATCATCTTTTGTCATGAACTGGATGTCCTCATTGGGGAACTCAGTTCTCAAAGGCTCATAATCAGGTAAAGGATTGTCGGCAAGATGATCAGCAAGCGCATGCCCTTTGATCGACTTCTGAGTGACGTACATGATGTGGAATTCAGATAATAAAAGTTGCCATCATGCGGTTCGTCCAGTGAGAGCTGGCTTTTCAAATAGGTATTTCAATGGGTCCATTCGGGCCAAGAGCAGAACCGCCTAAGATAACAAGTAGTGGCGGAGCCTTTGAGAAGCCCATACAAGAGCCAGGCATGCTTTCTCCAGATGAGAGTAGTGCGCTTCATAATCAGTAAACTTCTTGCTCAGATAGTAAATGGCCTGCTCTCTTCTTCCTGTTTCATCGTGCTACCCCAAGACACATCCCATTGAAACTTTTGTCATGGAGAGATACATCAAAAGTGGTCTCCCTAGCTCAGGTGGTACCAAAATAGGTGGATTAAGGAGGTAGCTTTTGATTTTTTCAAACGCTGCCTGATAATCGTCGTTCCATCTAATGGGCGAATTCTTCTTTAGTAACTTGAAGATCGACGTGCAGATTGGAGTTAGCTGTGCAATGAACTGACTGATATACTGTATTCTGCTCAGAAACCCTCTAACCTCTTTCTAGGTAGACGGCGGTGGCATTATAGTGATGGCTTTGACTTTGATTAGGTCAACTTAGATCCCCCTCCTGCTGATGATGAACCCTAGAAGTTTCCCTGACATAGCACCAAATGCGTACTTCTGTGGATTCAGTCATAGTTGATACTTCCTCAGCCTTTCAAACAGCTTGTGAAGGTTTACCAGATGGTCACTTCACTCTGGTGATTTGGCTATCATGTCATCGACATACACTTCAATCTCTCTGTGGATCATGCCATAAAATAGTGCAGTCATAGCTCTCTGGTACGTTGCACCGACATTCTTCATCTCGAATGGCATGACTCGATAGCAAAAGGTTCCCCAGGGGGTAATGAACGTTGTCTTCTCACGGTCAACCTCTGCCATTTTGATCTGATTATATCCTGAGAATCCATCCATAAAAGAAAGCATCCCGTGCTTAGCTTTGTTATCGACCAAGATGTCGATGCGTGGTAATGGGAAATCATCCTTTGGGCTCGCTTTGTTCAAATTGAAAAAATTGATACACATGCGAATCTTTCCGTCCTTCTTCGGCACAGGTACAATATTGGCTAGCCATTGCGGGTATTTGGATACCATGAGAAACCCTGCGTCATACTACTTGACCTCGTCGTTGACTTTCAACATCCACTCAGGTCGGAGACGTCTCAGCTTCTGTTTGACTTGCTTCATATCAGGGTAGAGGGGCAACTCATGCTCGACCAAATCAGTATCTAGACCAGGCATGTCCTCGTACGACCAGGTAAAAATATCTTGGTATGACCGAAGGAAGTCGATCATGCTTTTTCTTTCCTCAGGAGACAGTGATGTTCCGATTTTGGTTATTCTGGGAACCTCCTCAGTTCCTAGATTGACGTCTTCGGTCTCTTCGACAATGGGGGTAGCGCTATACTCAAAGTTGATAAATCGGTCAAGGAGCTCATTGGGGAGCTCCTCAAAGGGGACATCCTCGTCCAGACTCGTGATCCCTACCTCTTCTTGTATTTCAACAGGGAAGGGGTCGATTTCACATGGGACGAGCATTTTGATTAAGGCATCCTTTTGTGGGACATTTTCTGGAATTTTAAATGATAATATTTTTAGACTTTAGATTTCTTCAATGTTTTTGGGATTTTATATTTTTTTCATGTTTTTGAGATTTTGTATTTTTTCCATTTTTTTGAGATTTTTGTTTTCTTCGGAGACAGACCCTTGGCATAGTGGGTTGCTATATACACAAGGTATTGTTTGCCAAGGGCTTCTCTCACTTTTTATAGGTTGTTTTTTTTTTGGGAAACGGGTGCCAAATGTTAGGCCACTCCCCGCTTCCAGGGTTTGGGGCAAAGATGCCCAGTTGCGTACCTGAGGGGCCGCTTCTTTACCTGTTGGGATGGAGGGTGCTGACTGATATGGCTCATTGGAGTCAACCTCCATCATATTGATCCCCATTTCGTCTGAGATCATGTCCTCAAATGAGAACTCGGTTTTGTGGTGATTCACCACAGGGGGGGTTTGTTCAGGTTCCAACCGTCATTCCTCGAAAAGGGAAAACGCGGCCAAATCTATCTCCAAGCTAGGAAGGGAGATCTGGGGATTGGTGGGATGGATTGGGGCTGTGGGTTTGTGTGGGGTCAAATGGGTTACCCCATTTCGAAACTGTGAAGGTCGACATCCTCAGCGGTGTGCTGTATATCTAACATATTGGGTCTTTCGATGCTATTGGCATCCTTTTCTTTCTCACTGTGCCCCTCCCTGATGATTGTAACGATCTTGTGCCCAGACACAAACTTGAGTTTCTAGTGCAAGGTGGAAGGTATAGCTCCGACCTCGTGCAACCATGGGCGCCCCAATAATTGATTAAATGAGGATTTGATATCCATGACTTAAAACAAGATGGAAAAGGTCATTGGCCCTATCAACAGCTCAAGATCAACTTCTCCCATTATTTCTCTCTTGGTATTGTTAAACCCTCTAGCGCTGTTTTTGGTGGGCCTTAACATGCACGGATCAACCCCGATCTTGGTGGCGGTTCTTAACGGGCATATATTCAATGCAGACCCATTATCAATTAATACCAAGGGGATTACCATGTTTCCAGACTCGACTGTTATATTTATAGACTTCGAGTGGCTACCCCCTTCTTTCGGCAAGTCAGCATCAGAAAATGAAATGGCATTCGGAGCCATCACTTGCCTAATTATCTGCCCGACTTCATCTGGGCTAACTTGGAGTGATACATGCGCATTTTTTAATGCCCCCATTAATGCTTGAAAATGGAGTGGGGACGTCATCAACAGATCCCAGACGATGATATTGGTGGGCATTCTTCTTAGTTGAGTCTCTAATATATGTTCCCGACTCATTTTTAAAAAGGGTTCATAGCACTGTCTTTCTTCCCCTCTGGTTGGGCCTGTGGTGCTACCGACGCCTCTGGTTGCTTCAATATCCTTCCTGACCTGGTGATAAAGTCCACTGCCCCTTCTCCGCTGCTGCTACCGGCATTGACATCTGTTTGTTCGTAGCTTAACGGGACCTGATGAGGATCATAGGCTGTTCCCGAGAGCTGGAAAGGTATGGCTGTCGGTTCTTGAGGTACTTGTATTGTCGGCTCAGGAGGTGTGGGTAATACTTGATTCACCTCGGTGGTAGTGGGTTGGGTGGAAAGACTGGGCCAAATGGGGGTGGTGAAGCTTGAGCGGGGTGGCATTGGAGGGAAGGAGGTAAAAGTAGGCCATTGATAGCTAGTGGGTGCTGGCAGCAGATGGGGGGTCTGATGGGCCATTGGGTGATTGACGGGGGCGGGGGGTGGATTTTGCAGGTGGAACTTGGGGTGATGGGATTGGCGTAGGCCATTGGTAATTGCCGGGTGCTGGGATTGGGGGCCTAGTGGCTTAAAGAGTAATTGATGGGGGTTGTGGTGTATGGTTGGTATGCATTGATATTTACATAATTGACGGGTGTGGTGGATGAAAAGTATGCCCGGAGATCCAAGGGTTCAAATTGCGGGGTTGGGTTGGGGAAATATTCTGACAAATTTAGGGGTTCAATTACCCCTACGTTCCCCTCTTCTATGTTTCTTGATAAAGGTGCTACATAACTCTCCCGATCACTGATATAATCGGATGGTTCAAATTCGAACTCCACATCTTCTATCATTCCGACGGTGGGTCTGGGACCTGCTCCTCCGGTGGGATGTGAGGGTAGCGGCACTTGGTAAATATTAGCATGCTGAGAGGGTGCAGGGGGAATGATTTTCTTGGCATCGATCAAATCCTAGATGGCATGCTTCAATGGGAAGCAGCGATCAGTAGGGTGACCCGGACCCTGATGAAAATTATAGTGGGTATTTTGGTCATAGTTCCTTGGGATCGGGTGAGGAGGAGGTTGTGGTTGGTGGATAGCCACCAATCCCTCTTCTACTAACAGGGGCAAAAGTACACTCAATGATTGCCCCAGAGGTGTGAAGCTTTGGTCGTGGCGGGCTCTCCTCTATTCTGGGGTCATTTGCATTCCTTGCCCATTCCCCATTCTTTGCGTCTGCTCAGGCCTAACGGGTGTTGGTGGGGTAACCTAAAATTGAAATGGGGTTGTATTATTATTGGGCCAGGTATTGACAATGTTCTGGACATCGCCCCTTGTTCTCTTCTCGTTCCTTCGCTCTAAAAATCTTCTAACCCCATTGGATCCACTCGGCATATTCTTATTCAGATGCCCCTCCCTGATGGAGTCCTCACATCGGTTAACATTTCTCACAGATCAGCAAAGCTAGTTTGCTGCTGATATACCAAAAAGTCTGAAATCACTGGTAGAGTGTTCTTTGAAATCATCTCTATCTATTCATCATCAGGTATTCTGTTCCTGACCTGAGCTGCCAATGCTCGCCATCGCCCCAAGTAGTCGCTGAAGGTCTGGTTCTGGTTTTACTTTAAACAGGTCAAGTCGGACTTATGGGGCTTGATGTCTATATTATAGACATACTATTCTTGAAAGAGATGCATCAAGTCCCTCCACATTTTCATCATAGACGATTCTAAAAATGTGAACCATCTTAAAGCCGGCCCGGTCAGACACTTTTGAAAGACTTTTATTAGCAGTCTTTCGTCCTCCCCGTATTGGCACATGTCCCCACAGTAGGACTTTAGGTTCACAATAGGATTGCCAGTGCCATTATATTTGTCGAAGGTTGGCATTTTAAATTTGGGGGGAGGGAGACCTCAGCGAACAAGCATAGATCTGTGAAGTCTGTGGCGTGGATTTCAGCACAACCCATTTTCATCAGTTGCTTCTGAATTTTATCCAACTGCTCTTTCAACTGCTCTAACTCCTTCGATAGGGGGACACTTTCCTGGCCATCGGTTGGACTTCACTCTGGGCCACCGGGGGGTGGGAAATTACGGGAGGAGGGTGAAGGCTGGTCAATGCCCCGACATAGGCCCCGCTATTCCTAATCTCATCCTCTTCATACTACTGGTCGGCATAGTGTGCGGCAAGGGCGGGATTCTCTTGTTGTTGTTGCATGGGTTGGATGGGAATGACATGAGTGGGGGTTGGGTGAGCCCATTGGGGGTGAGGAAAGATTTGTTGGGTGATGGGAATTTGGTTTTGAGGTAGGGCCTGATAGGACCATTGGGTATGGGGAAAGGTTTGGAGATGGCCTTGGGGTGTGGGGCCATGGGAGAATTGGGTTTGAGGTATGGCATGGGTTTGACTCGGCTGTGAAGGTTGGGTTAAATGTTTGGGGTATTGTGGAAGGTATGAGTGTGGGGTATGGGCCATGAACCCTTGGCCATTTCGGGCCACGGGCCATTGATAGGTTTGGGCCATGGTCCCTTGGTAGGTTTGGGTCACTGGCCCTTGGTGGGTGTGGGCTAGTGGGCCTGGGTAGGTTTGGGCCAAGGGTCCTTGAGGGGTTTGGTCCAATGGGCCTTGATGGGTTTAGGCCAAGGGCCCTTGAGGGGTTTGGCCCATTGAGCCTTGATGGGTCTAGGCCATGGGCCCTTCATGGGTCTGGCCGACTGGGCCTTGATGGGTTTGGGCCATGGGCTCTTGGTGGGTTTGGGCCATGGGCCCTAGTAGGTTTGGGCCAAGGACCCTTGAGGGATTTGACCGATGGGCCTTGATGGATCTGGGCCATGGGCCCTTGATGGGTCTGGCCCAATGGGCGTTGATGGGTCTGGGCCATGGGCCCTTGATGGGTCTGGCCGAGTGGGCCTTGATGGGTCTAGGCCATGGGCGCTTGGTGGGTCTGGGCCATGGGCCCTGGGTAGGTTTGGGTGGTGGGGTATTGGGCCATGGGCCCCTAGGATATGTGAGAAGTGGGGTTTGGGCCAATGGGCCTTGGGGTAAGTGGGTAATGGGGGTTTGGGTGATGTGGATTATGGGGGTTTGATGGGGGTCATGGGAGAGTGAGGCATGGAGATTGGCTAGGGTGTGAGACGGGTTTAGGGACATGGGGTGTGAAGGAGGAGGGGGGGTGTTTTGAAACGCCTTCCACATGGAATAGGCTTGGAACATCTCCTCCATCATGGTTGTGGAGGGAGGGTTGGATGGAGATGGGTGATTTAAGGGATGATGGGGTATAGATGGGATGGAGGTGGCGGGAAAATTGGGCATGGCCCCAGTATAATCGGGCATGACCATAGTAGGTAGGGGGTATGGGGTGGATGAGGGGATGTATTGGGTATATTTTGGGATGATGGGGGCATGATGAGGAGGGATGAGGAAAGTTGGGCATGGCCCTGGTAAAAATGGGCATGACCCGGATGGATGGGGATTTGCGGGTGGATAGGGGCGGAAGTGGTGTATGTGAATGTGGGTGGATCGGGTCTATAGGGGGATGATGGGAATTAGGGTATGGATGTGGATTGGGAAAATGGGTTTGGGTTTTTTGTGGATGGGAAATGGGTCGGATTTGGCATGGGCATGGATTGGGCAAAAGATGGAGAATGGGGGGTAGGACTTTGGATATTTTGGGGGGTAATGGTTGGGAATATGGGGGCGCCGAATGGGCCGGTGACGGTAAAGGGGGGTTGGGTGAGGGGGAACTTCTCTTGAATGGGAGTGAGTTGGAGAATGTGGCGGGGATGAGTCGGGATCAGCGTAAGCCGGGTCCACTACCCACAACATTCTACAGGAACAGGTTGGGTAAGGGTGCCTTGGGTAAGGCCCAAAAGTCCTTCCTTCCCCTGCGGGACGACGGAGGGAAAGATGATGCCGTTGTGCCGGCACTACCACCCCCTCTTTTTTTTTATTTTGGTTTTTGATTTATTATATATATATTTTTTTGAGTTTTTCAAAAGAGTTTTTGGAAAATAAAGGTTCTAAGACCTTGGAACTCCCTTTTTGGGTGGCCTTCGTACCTTAATTCAAGACCCGCAATGACGATTCTAACGTACTTCAGAAGAATCAAAGGAGAACCTTTGATCTATTGAAGACACAAAAATCGAGGCAAACAACCCGATCCCTTGAGATGAGCCAAAAAGAAGTTGCCTTCTTTTGACTAGCGGGGGCGTATTGGGTGTCGGAGATGGCGGGGCCTAAACAAGGCACTAAGCACACTAATCAGGGAACTCGGGATGTGAAAAGGGCCAAGGATTCGGGCTGGTGGGCTGATAAACAGGCCTGGCGCAACTAATACATGCGCCCTAATTGCAGGGGACCCCTTTTACACTGGCGCAACTATTAGTTGCGCCAGTTATAAATTCTCAATTTTTGGACTGGCGTAACTAATACTTGCTCCAAGCAAAAATGGGGTTTCAGAATCTTATGACAACAGCAACAGCAGCCCAAAATGAGTCTCTTTTTTGGGTTTTGTGGAAGCTGGACTTCCGGGAATTGAGCAATTTTTTGGTGATTGATTCGCTCCTCACCGCACCTTAAGGGTTTGAGTCCGGTATAACTCACTAGCTCGCTCCCCCAAGGGTTTTAATCTTCGGAATGGGAACCCACCCGATATACCTCTAGCACAAGCGTCTTCTCAAATACTAGGTGGGCTAGGACTTTTCTGGATCATCACCACTAAGGGCTACCGCCATACTAAGACCCGGGTGTTTGTGTGTTTGCCTAATCCCAACCCCTTTTAAAATCTACCCCATAAAAACAAATTAATTAAGCTCCCTAACTTGGTTCAATTTTAATTTTTTCAAAGCTTTTCTCTTTTTTTTTTGGAAGTTTTCTTTAGTTCAAAGACTGGGGGTGGTTATCCCATGCCGCCACTACGGGCCGGCGTCCACTGATGGAATATGAGTGTACAAGTAGGCCCGCCAATTGGCTAAGGCACTTTAAATGACAGAAATTTAAAGGAATTGAAAGAGAAAGCTCAAGTAGGCCTGCCAATTGGTTAAGGCTTAGTTCGCCGATCGGCTAAGGCATGTAAATGACGTAAAAGTAGGGGTAAGTAAAATGACTTAATTGGAGGGGCGAGTAAAAATAAAATGAAAAACAACAATAAAAGATTAGTAAAAATTAAAAATAAAAAGGCTAAGTTCAATTGGAAGCTCTACAAGCTATTCCCCAGCAGAGTCGCCATCTGTGCAACCGTGGGAATCAAGACGATCCCATCGCAATGATGCGCTCTCTAATGAAAATATAGAGTCGCCACCCAGAGCTTTCGGTGTCTTGGAAAACTTAGTTCATTTTTATGAGCACTGAAGTGCTAAAAATATGACTCTGAATTCGGTCCACACCAAAGGCTCTTGGGTAGGGGCTTCGGTTATCGATCGGAAAGGTGTTAGGCACTCGATCAACCCGCTTAACGCGGTCTCTACTAATGGCTAAAAATAAAATGAAGTAATAGAAAAGAGAATAGCTTCCTCTTGCCCAAAAGGGCTTACAATCCTATTTGTGCCCCTCCGTTCCTACTGAAAAGTCGGCAGCGTAACGGCACAAATGGGAGGATGGAGGGAGCTAGAAAGAGATAGGAGAAGAAAGGGGAGAGCCGGAGCCCTCTAGCCCTTATAACACCGTAGGAGAGCCTTGCATTGGCTTGCTTTGATGAGCTTTTGAAGGCTTGTATGGTGGAAATAGGGGTTCTAACCTCTAAGGCTTGCTAACTAAGAGGTAGGGAGGGAAGGTGAATGGATAGCATATACCTAAACTAAGGGATCTAAGGTGAAAAATATCACTCAAAGGAGGTTTTGGAATTATGGAATTTGTATGGGAAGTGTGCACCAAAGGGAGAAAGATCTTCTCACTTCAAGCTTTTTCTCTCTTAGGCCAAAATTCTCAACCCCTAAACCAAGGGGTGGGGGGACTCTATTTATAGGAGATGAGTGGATTAGGAGGGTGTTTAGAGGCTAAATAAGGTTAAGAATTAGGTAATTCAATATCTAATGTTTCCTAGGGTTTTTGGAGCCTTGAAGAGTGTGAAAAGGTCCTCCAATGGTGGATGATGGGATGAGGCCTTAAGTCACTTAAAGGGGTGCAAATAGGTTTCAAAAGGGTGCAACAGAGCTAGCAAAATGCATCCCAAAGCTCAAGGTGGTCAACAAGTCAAACCCTAAACACGAATTTGGGGCAAAATCCAACAGTCACTGTTCATATGCCTGGCGCAACTATTAGTTGTGCCAGGCAAATGCAGAGTAAAACAGTGCAAACCAGTGCTGGAAGTTGGCTCACTAGGGTGGGGCCCAGATTTGAATCTGGCACAACTATTACTTACGCCAGGCTTATAAATAGGGGAGATTGGCCTGGCACAACTATTAGTTGTGCCAGACAAAGTTTATTACTGGCGCAACTATTAGTTGCGCCAAATACCTAGGGGGGCCCACCTGACTTTATCTTTCTACCCTTCAGACCCGGTTTGCCATATTTATTTATGTATACCTCCGATTGGGGCGATTCTTGGACTGTCGGAAAGCTGACGACCTCTACTCTTCAATGATATGGGACTTGATTGCCATAGAGGAACGTACCTAGTTTCGATACACCCCTCCTAATCCATTATCTGAGAAGGTTAGGTTTGGGGTTTGGAAGGGGTTCTAAGGGTCGAGATTGGTTTCTAAAGGTTCGAGGTAGGTTCCTAAGGGATCTAGGGTGATTCCCAAAGGTTTGGGGTGATTCTTAAGGGTTCCATACATACCATCAAAAGCACAGAATTGCACCTATCTCGAAAGGTGTTTCGATCGGGCCTTGGGCCAAATTTGGGTGTCTACAAGTTTAAAGCTACAGATTTAAACCTGTCGAGCTGCAATTTAAAGCTACTGAATTAAACTTGTCGAGCAGCTAAAAGGGCCTTAGATTTAACCACTCGAGATCTTGTCGAGTTAAACTACTGAATCATTCCAGCCACTCAAGTTTTATCTTCAGAAGCCACCTGAAGCTCCATCCACTCGAGCAAGCTTCAGAAGTCCCCCAGCCACTCGAGAACCTCTCAAGATACACATTCTGGAGCCTCAACTACTAGAGGCTCGGGTCCCAGCCTTCCCATTCAAACTTTAAGGGTATTTTAGGACTTCCAGAACAGTTATGGCACACTCCCCAATGCACTGTGCTTGCCTTAACTGCCAGGGGCAACACTTGGCTATAAATGAGCCACATCACCATGATCCTAACCAACTTGATTCTTCTTTTCTCTGATTGGTCAATGCAAAAATATACATTATGGATGGTATACATAGAAGAAAAGCATGCAAAAAAATCTCTGATGCAAGAGGAGCCTTGAGGGATAATCTTGTTTAGGTCATTTTTAGGGTTAGGTAATTTTTTCCTTTTCTTCTTCCCTTAGCTCAGCATTTGCTGACTGAGTCCTTTGTAATAGTTAGGATTGATTCAAAGCTCTAAAGGGACTATGCATAATTATTGTAAAGGGTTTGGAGTTGCAGAGATTGCAAACTTGAGGGTCATCATTGTAAGCTTCTTTTTAAGCAATGAAAGTTGTGTTTACTGTATCATTAAATTTTCAATTTTTTGTGCCCTGCATTTAGATCGTTATAGGTTTTTTGCACCTATGGATGTTTGAGCTTGTAGCCTTGCAAACATAGTGGCTATAGTGGTTTTCATGTTCTAATTTTAACCCCCATGATTGGAGTATATCTCTGTGATAATCTATGACCATTCAAGTGGACAGGTTATAGCCCTAAGACTAGTCCATATCTCAGGGTTTGATTGGATTCTACTTCCTTGCATTAGAGCTTGTAGCCAAATGAAGGACAACTGCATATCCAATCCTTGCTTTGTTCCACCAAGCACATTTTCAATGATAAATCAATCCTTACCTATTTGCTTCTCACCCATTTTCTGTTTCTTTCTTCCAAATCCATTTCCATTCTTCTCTCTAAACCCCCTTTCTTTTACTTTAGATCTATTATTTTTATTTACATTTTTAGTTTTGTGACACCCAAAAACCCCCTCTCTTACCTTTACTTTCCTAGTTTAGGTTAGAGCTGCCAGTTTTGTAGCAGATCTAAAAGTCTACTATTACTCCTTTTTTAAAATCAACAATCTATGTGGGACAAACTCTTACTGATCAAAACTTGCTACAATAATCCTGGATCTTACAGGACTATAGGATGGTTTTGTGCCTATGTTCTAATCTCTTTATTTTCTTCCCCTTTGATCTGTTCTTCTTTTTACCATTCTTTATTTCCATCATTTTTATAATAAAAAGAGTACAACAAAATTAAACCAACAAGTTTTTGGCGCCGCTGTCGGAGGATTTTGATCTATGTAGTAGATCTGATTTTTTCTTTATGTTTATATTTAGATTCGTTTACTACATTTTATTTGTTTGAATAAATTACTACTTTATTTTTGGGACTTGTGCAGAACTGGAGCAGTAGAAAAAGGGGAGCAAATAGCTATATCTGGAATACAACCTGTCTTAGTTTGTACCTTTTTCTCCCTTGTATTACTTTTATTTCTGCATTCTTTAATTATCAGCAGTAGTATTTTAATTCTATGTGTTGTGTATTTTCTGTTGTGTGTTGTTGTGAGTGTTCTTTTTACTTGTTGGTAGTTGTATGCTGGGTCAAAGGTCTCTTCATCCTGAGCTAGAACCTTTAAATCTAGAAATAGAAAGAGTCTTTAGGACTAGATAGACACCACCTACCACTGTTGAACAAATAGAAACATTTGAGATGGGTGAGCAACCAAGACCATTGAAAGATTACTATGCACCAGGGGCATACTCATCCCCCTTTTGCATTCAATTCCCTAATGCTGAGGGCAATTATGAAATTAAGGCCCAAACTGTCCAAATGTTGCCATCTTTCCATGGGCTAAGTAAGGAAGATCCTTACAAGCACATAGATGAATTTCTGTCTTTGTGCATTACATTCAAGATTGCTTATTTGGGATATGAGGCCTCAAAAATAAGATTTTTTCCTTTTTTACTTAAGGACAAAGCCAGAAATTGGCTCAATATACTCCCACCCAATAACATAACCTCCTGGAATGCCGTTTAGTGTTAGTTTTTTGCCAAAAATTTTCCTACGAGTAAGCCAGCCAGTTGAGAAAGAGCATCAATTCCTTTGCTCAATTTCCAAATGAAGATTTTCATGAGGCCTGGGAAAGATTTAAGGAATTATTGAGGCAGTGCCCACACCACCAAATCCGTAAGTGGCAGCTTATTCAAAGCTTCTACCAAGGGATTGACTCTAGGAGTAGAGATATGATTGATGTATCATGTGGTGGAACATATCTCAACAAAACTGATGAGGAAGCCTGAGATTTGTTTGATGTGATAAGTGAAAATTCCATGCAGCAAGAATCTCTGTCAAGAAATGACATTGAGCCAGCTACTAGAGTTATAAAAGAACCTACTTCCAAAGGAAAATTGTATGAGCTCATTGTGTACCATGACTTGTCAAAGAAAGTGGACAGCTTCTCCCAAAAACTTGATAAAGTGCTGAGTGTGTTGTAGCCCTAAACTGCTGCATAGGTTGAAGAGGCATGTTTGATATGCCAATCACCCACAAACTCACTGATGGACTGTTCATCTACTGGTCAATATCCTTAACTAGTTATAGAGCATGCTAATGCAGCCCAATCATATGGATAGCAGCCTATTGGATACCCTTGGAGGAACCACCCCAATTTAAGTTGGAGAAAAGATAACTTTTAACAGCCGCAACAACAACAAGTAATGCCCATAGACCAGCTCAACAGTACACCCAAGGTTCTGTTCCAAGACAATAATTTTCTTACCCTGTGGCACAACCAAATCAGTTGAGTTTGCCTCCCCCACCTTAGACTAGAGCCAATTCCTTTGAGGAGTAAGTTTTATCCTCACTGTAAAATCTCAGCTCCCGATCACAGACTATGAACTCCCACAGTCAGAGTATTAAAAAAATTGAAGACCAGCTGGGTCAAATCTCAAATACTTTGACTAGGAGAGAAGATGGTAGATCTCCAAGCCAAACAATGACCAACCCTAAGGGACAATTTATGACTGGTGAAAGTTCCTTAACTCATAAGGAAGCTAAGCCCATCACCACCTTGAGGAGTGGTAAAGTGGTGGACAATCAAGTAGGCTGTGAGTCAAGGAGAAGTGCAGAGTGAGAAATTCAGTCCATGTTGGTGAGCAATAGGAGAAAAATAATGGGGCTGCTATTGAGCCCCAACAGTTGAAAAAAATAAAAAATATAAAAAAATGTGATGTGGATTCTAGGCTTGTAGCTGAGGTATCAGCAGTACCTCAGCTGCCATTTCCTTATGCTCTAAAAGGACCGTCCCCTTTTGATAAGAGGAATGCAAGAATAGAGGAGATCATGGAAACCTTCAAGCAGGTGAAAATAAATTTGCCTTTGCTTGATGTTATCAGGTAGGTCCCAGCCTATGCCAAATTCCTTAAGGACTTGTACACCCAAAAGAGAAAGGGCAGGATCGACTTGTCTAAAAATTGTTTGCAGCTGAAAAGGTCAAATCTGTGTTGTCTATAGCTATACCAGCCAAGCTTCAAGATCCAGAGATACAAACCATCCCCAGCATCATAGATGATCGCACCATAGGGAGTTCTCTCTTGGATTTGAGAGCTAGTATCAACCTGCTGCCATACTCAGTGTATGAACAACTAGGTTTGCAGTAGCTAAAGCCCACACCTATAATCCTCCAATTAGCTGACAGATCTGAGAGAAAACCTATGGGCATTATGGAAGATGTGCTAGTGGGTGTAGATAAATTTTTCTACCTAGCTGACTTTTTGGTACTAGACATGGAACCAACTAAGTGCAGCACTCTGTTGATCACTAAAATATACCACTTTCCACCTCCTAACCTGGCCTTTAATGAACCTTTGAGCTGGTTAATAATGAGTTTTTAAGTGTGTTTTTGTAGAAGACAAGAAACTATAGCTTAGTGCAGCAATCCATCATTTTAGAGCTAAGAAGAAAGAATTTTAAGTCAAACAGTGGAGCTGATAGGAACTACAGTGAATGAACCATGGTGGTTCACACCATTGGGGCTATTTAGCATGCCTCGGGGTCCTAGGAGTCCTACTGAGAGAGAGGAGTGAAGCCCAAGCTTAGTGGAGTGATGCTGTAGTAGATTATATAGGACAGCAGTGGAGAACATTACAGCTTTAGCTTCAAGATCTGTAACACTTCAGTTCTCAGTTGTAGCAACTTGAATGAAACACCAGCATCTCAAACACTTTATGTATGCAGCAATGCAACACTTAGAGTGGAGCAGCAATGTTCATGTTGAGCTGCAGTTTATAGCTGCTGCATTTCACTCGAGCTGCTACACTAAAAGCCTCACATTTGTCTACTCGAGCAGCTCAAGCAAACTGCAGCTACATCACTTCAATGACAAGCAATCCCGAGTGGATCTCGAGCACTTTACTGTTGCATCCAAGCCGTCAATGCTTATAGCCAACCTACATAGTTGCTACCTTAATACACTTGAGCAGCTACTATTGTTGAAGCTATTAAACAATTCGAGCTACACTTAAAACTCAAGCTGACGAGCTGTAGACAACTGTAGCAACTACTCGAGCACACCAATGACGAAACCTAGCTGTTGAGCAGCTGCAAACACCAGCGTCACGAGCTTAATGCTAAAGAAAAGAATCTGTCGAGATTCATTGCTGCAGCCAACAGCCACTCGAGCACTTTAGTGCTGATGCAACAGGCTATCAAGTAGTTCCATTGGACCTCACGAGATTCATTACTGAAGCCAGCAACCAGTCAAGTGGTTTAAAGCTTCAAACCAACCACTCAAGCAGCTTAAAACTCAGCTGCATTTAACTACTCGAGCACTTAAAGTGCTATATTTCAGCCTCTCGAGAACCTCCTGAGTTGAACACCTGAAGCCAACAACTAGTCCAGTGGTTTAAAGCTTCAAACCAACCACTCAAGCAACTCAAAACTCAGCTGCATTTAACTACTCAAGCACTTAAAGTGTTGTACTTTAACCTCTCGAGAGCCTCTCGAGATTTAATTTCTGAAGCTACAGCCACTCGAGGCATGAGTTACAACAGCCATATTCAAACGTTAGGAGAATTTTAGGGATTCCACGACTCCTAGGGGACACATCCCAAGGGACTGAGCTGTTCCCCACATCCCAAGGCAATTACTTGGCCACAAATGGGCCATGACAGCAGCTCTAAATATTTTATTCTTTCTTATTTCTGATTGGCAAATGTACAAAGGAGCTGTATGGAATGCGTATATATAGCTATAGTTTATTTTGTAAAAGAGGAGCCAGGATTAGCCTGAGCTCACTTTTAGGGTTTTCATTTTAGGTTTAGAGTTTTTATTTTCTTCTTTTTCTTCCTTAGCTCAGTAGCAATGCTAGCTAACTCTTTGTAACAAGTAGGTTTACTCTAAGCTATAATCTAGTTTTGCAATAACATGGAGAGCAATTTTTGAGATTTGCAAGGACTGCGACGTTGGGGGAATCATTGTAAGTCCTTTTTATTCAATGAAATGCCGAATTTCAAGCTTCATTAAATCTGTATTTTTCTTATGTTTTTTATATAGATCTGTATGGATTTAATGCACCTATGGATGCATGTGCTTGTAGTCATATACACATAATGGCTGCGGTAGTTTTACTGTTCTAGTTTAACCCATTGATTGGACCACATCTATGAGATATTCGGTGACCATTTAAGTGGATGGAATATAACCCTAAGACTGGTCTATATCAAAGGGCTGAGCTGGATTCTTTTTCTCTGTACTTGCGTTTGTAGCCAAGTGAGAGACTGCTACAGAGCCAACTTCTCCTTTATTTTACAACACCATTTTCAGTAAATAGACCTGAGATTTGGCAGAGATTGCAGACTTGAGAGCTAGGTCATTACAAGCCTCTATGTAGCAATGACCAGCTGATTTCAATGTGCCATTCAATCTGTGATTTTTTATGATTTTCACTTGATTTTCATGGACTGTTTGATCCTATGGATGCATGAGCTTGTAGCCTTGCAAACATAGTGTCTGCAATGGTTTTCTTATTTATGCTCTAACCTCTTGCCTGGATGAAATCTCGGGGATAATTCAAGTGGACAGAATACAACCCTAAGATCAGTTCATGCCTATGGGTTAGGTTGGATTCTTCTACTTTGCACTTGTGCTTGTAGCCAAGTGAAGGATAGCTACAGATCCAACATCTTGATCTGAATTGCATAATGAATAGCACATAGTTGTCTACTTCTCTACCTTTTTACTTTATTTTATCATACCATCATCATTCTTCTGTACCCCCTTTCTTTAGATTTATTTTTTATTTCAATTTTTAGTTTAGTTTAGTTTTGTGACACCTAAAAAACCCTCTCTTTACCTTGCTTTCTAGTTTAGGTTTAGAGTTGCCAGATCTGTAGCCAAATCTGAATATTTACTATACAACTTTAGGTTTTTAGATCATCACTCCCTATGAGACACACTCTTATCAAAACTTGCTACAACAGCCCTGGATCTTGCAGGATTGTGTATAGATTGATATTTTTATATTATTTTATTCCATTTTTCTCCCCTTTTTCTGAATTATTTTGTGCCATATTTTTACCACACTTTTATAATAAAATAACAGCGCAACCAATCTAAGACCAACAAGTTTTTGGCGCCCATGTTGGGAAATTTTGATCTAAGTAGTAAATCTGAGTTTTTGTTTAGATTTATTTGTTGTAGATGTAGTGTTTGAATAAATTACAGCTGCAATCTTTTCTTTTATTTTATAGCCTTTCTTTATTTTTTATTTTAGTTTTGTTGCCAATTTTATGTTTGAATAAATTCCTGCTGTAGTTTTTAATTTTTGCTAACTTGGAGCAATAACAAACTAGAGAGATCTACTACAGCTGGAGAAAATTTGCCTTAGTTTGCATCCCTCTCTCCCCTGTTCTAGTTTCATTTATGCAGAATTAAATTTCAGCAATTGTGTTTAGTCTTTAGTATTTTTTATTCTATCTACTATGAGTGTCTTTTTTTTTACTGTGTGTGTGTTGTATGATGGGAAGAAGGTCTCTCATTCCTGAGTTAGAACCTTTGAATCCTGAAATTGAGAGAGTCCTGAGCTCTAGGCCAGAACAACACACCCTTGTTGAAACTTTAGAAACATCTGAGATGGGAGAGCAATCGAGACTTCTCAGGGACTACTATACACTAGGGGCATATTTATCACCCTTTTGCATTCAATTTCCTGTAGCTGAGGGTAATTATGAGATTAAATCTCAGACCATCCAAATGTTAACATCTTTTCATGGGTTAAGTAAAGAGGATCCTTACAATCACATTGATGAGTTTCTTGCCTTGTGCATATAATTTACAATTGCTGACCTGGGAGATGAAGCCACTAAACTGAGGCTTTTTCCTTTTTCATTAAAGGATAAGGCTAGAACTTGGTTTAACATGCTCCCAGCAAACAACATAAATTCTTGGAATGCACTACAATGCTAGTTCTTGGATAAATTTTTTTCAATTAGTTGATGAAGAGTATCATTTCCTTTGCTTAGCTCCGAGCCGAAAATTTCCATAAAGCTTGAGAAAGGTTTAAGGAGCTATTGAGACAGTGTCCACACCACCAGATCCCCAAATGGAAACTTGTGCAAAGCTTCTACTAGGGGATAGATGCTAAAAGTAGATCCATGATTGATCCATCCTGTAGTGGCACTTATCTCAGCAAAACTGATGTAGAAGCCTGAGACTTGTTTGATGTGATAAGTGAAAACTCTATGCAGCAAGAGTCTCTGTCAAGAAATGATTTTAACCTACTATTAGAGGTGCAAAAGAACCCACTTCTATTAGGAAATTTTATGAATTAACTGTATACAATAACCTAGAGAGGAAAGTGGACAGTTTGTCCTTAAAGTTTGATAAATTGATGAGTGTGGTACAACCCCACATGGATGCACAGGTTGGAGAGGCATGTCTGATATGCCACTCACCTGCACACTCATATCTTGACTATTCCTCTGCTGGTCCATTTCCAGACTTAGTAAATGAGCATGCCAATGCTGCCCAATCATTTGGATAGCAGCATGTTGGGTATACTTGCAGGAACCACCCTAATTTAAGGTGGAGACAAGCTAATGTTCAACAAACCCAACAGCAATAGGCACTGCCCTATATTTGAAACTAGCAGTACCTTCTAGATCAATTCTCACATCAGTCCCCCCTGCCAAGTCAGTCAGCTTTTCCCCCACCTCAATCAAGAGCCCCCTCCTTTGAGGAGCAGATTTTGTCTTCATTACAAAACCTCAGCTCGCTCTCACAGACTGTGAATTCCCACAATCAGAGCATAAAAAATTTGAAGACCAGCTGGGTTAAATCTCAAATGCTCTGACAAGAAGGGATGAGGGCAGGCTCCCAAGCCAAATAGTGACCAATCCAAAAGCCCAATACATGATTTATGAAGCTTCTTTAGCTCATGAGAAAGCTAGGGTCATTCCTGCTTTGAGGTTTGGTAAAGTGGTGGAACACCAAGTAGTTTTTAACGGAAAAAGGAGTGCCGAAGAAAGATAGGATTGAGTGCCTATTTTAGTTTAGCAGGTGCTAAATAAAAATGGGCTACTGTTGAGTCCCAGCTGAAAAATAAAAAATAAAAAATAATAAAAATAAAAAAATAAAAATTAATAATAATAATTTTTTTTGATATGTCAGTAGATGAGTACCAGCAGTACATTATCTGCCATTACCTCAAATTCTTAAAGGTCCTTCTCCTCTTTACAAGGGAAAGGCTATGATGGAGAAAAGGAGGAATGTTAAATAGTTCCAGTCATTAATGAGATGGTTGAATACACCTTGCCCACACTACTGGACTGGGCTGAGGTATGTGCTAAAATTATAGAAGTATGGACTGAGGAGCCCCCCTCCCTCAACCATCTAAGGCACCTTCGCTACCTTTTAAGTGATTGTCCACCTGATGTGGAGCTGGAGCTGCTCCCTACATCTCTCATGCAGTTGCAATTTGTGAGCTAGAAGAACTCAGGTTTGATGCAAATGCAAAGGTATGTCTTTTCATTTTTTTATTGCAGTTCTTTCCAGTTTAGCTGAGATTCAGATGGGATGACCAATTTACTGTCACACATGCATCCCCATCTAGACTATTGAGATCATAAACCTTAATTTTGAGAAGGGCATGAAGGTTAATGAACAGAGGCTCAAAATCAGTGTTGAAAATTCTGTGGAGCCCTATGAAATCATTCACTTTCAAGACCTTCCACTGATATTTGATCTTACCCTATGTATCATATGTAACATAGCTATTTTTAGTATTTTAAAATTTTTTATAGACTTTGTTTATGTGGTCTACTGTGATGAATCTTGATTAACATGTGTGTCATAACTGCTGATGTACTGTTGTGTGTGGATGCAGTCATCTAATATTTTTGCTAGATTCATACTCAGACCATTGTAGGAATTTCTATTTTAGGAATTTACTGTTTTAGGAGTTTAGTATACTTGCTGTTTTTAAGTATAGTTACTATTTTTAGTTTAACTATTGTTTTTACTTAGGTGTAAATTTTGTTTTGGGTAGTTTTCTATTTTTAGAGTTTGTGTCACTATTGTGTCCTCGTAGTTGTCATTGTGTATAAATTAACATTTTCTCTTTCTTAGTCTAATTTTCTACAATCTTTTACTTTATTTTCTCTTTAATTTTCTGTTGTACTTTAGTTTTTCTTCTACAAATCTTGTTGCCTCTATACATGCCTGCTGAAACAGTGAAGACACTATTTCTCTTAGGTTTGGAGGTATGGCAGGGTAGGCCAGTAAAATAGTTAATTTTAGTGCAGCAGTGTTGGGTGAATTGAGATAAATAAAGTCAATTCCAACCTAATCAAGTTAGAAAGAGGAAATTAAAAATTTTTGCAAACATTTTAAAGCTTAAAAGCTTTGAAAATTTTACTCCTCCATGAAGTTAACAACTAGAAAATTTTCAATTAGTACTTAGTGAACTAGAGAGGAGAGAAAACGGTAAAAGTACACCCCATGAGTTAAATTGAAGACCATACCCAGTGAGATTTGGGCCTATCAAATTTCTTTTGAAGAGTATTTTTGTCAATTTTTCTGCTCTAAGGAATGACTGACTCAATACCTTTTCACTAGAAGTTAGGTACCCCAAATAAATGAGAAGAAGTTGAAGATAGGTGGGCTGGGTTCAATATTTGGTGGAAGGAGAAGAAAAGAAAGCAAAAAATAGTAGTGTATCAGTTGTATAGTTGTGGCATTTCATAAAAAAATAGAAAAATAAATAAATAAATAAATAAATAAAAAGAAAAAAAAAATAAGAGAGAGAAGTCAAGAGAAGTACTTCATCTGAAAAAGTAAAAAGAAGAGAAGAAGTTGGCCACTTCAGATATGAAAAACCTAAATGAAGATGAAGTTGTGATGAAATGAAGAAGGCGTAGTCATGAATCACCTCTTTCCCTTGCTGATTTCTCAGCTTTGAATCCATTCTACCCCTCCTATTCTTTGTAAATCTCAATCATAAGCCACATTACAATCAATCAAAAAGACCTTGTTGATCGAAGTGAGCTGTCATGTGGAGACAAAGGGATGCCCAATCTATGGTGAAAAGTACACGAGGATGTCATAAATTAGAAGCAATGCCTATGCTCATGCTTGCAGGCCCATTTGAGGTCTGTGACTGATCTTGAGCTTATGAGAATATAAACACCTTGGATTTTCATTGTTAAGAGATAGCCCTGGATATAATTAGGTCTGAAATCTAATTTCATTGGGGTACTATCTAAACCTGAGTTTTGAATTAAAGGCAAGCCTAGTACTGCTTTTCACACATTGAATTCTTGATGAAAACTGATTGGTAGTGATGCAAATACATGTTATTTTGAGTTTTAAAATGTTTGCATTACTGTTTTAACTCCTCTGATTTTTAAAAAAATGGGTGTGGAATGAAGCTTTAGTTATTGAAATTGATTTTGTCATTGGCTGCACTATACTTAACTATTTTAATTTGGAAGTTTGTGGGTATCTTCACTAAAAACCCTCATGAGACTTCACTCCTCCACTAGGGATCATCTAGGGGTTTAAAAGGCTTGATGCATAAGCTAAATGCATCCGTTCTCCCTATGAAAGTGGCATTTACTTTTTAGAATAGCTATTTTAATTTTTCCTTTGCTTGAGGACTAGCAAAGATTAGGTTTGGGGGTGTGTTGATCACTGAAATATACCACTTTCCACCTCCTAACCTGGCCTTTAATGAACCTTTAAGCTGGCTAATAATGAGTTTTTAAGTGTGTTTTCGTAGAAGACAAGAATCTATAGCTTATTGCAGCAATCCATAATTTTAGAGCTAAGAAGAAAGAATTATGAGTCAAACAGTGGAGCTGATGGGAACTACAGTGAATGCACCATGGTGGTTCACACCATTGGGACTATTTAGCATGCCTCGGGGCCCTAGAAGTCCCACTGAGAGAGAGAAGTGAAGCCCAAGCTTAGTGGAGTGATGCTGCAGTAGATTATATAGGACAACTATGGAGAACATTACAGCTTCAGCTTCAAGATCTGTAGCACTTCAGTTCTCAGCAATGTAGTTCTCAGTTGTAGCAACTCGAATGAAACACCAACAACTCAAGCACTTTATGTATGCAACAATGCAGCACTAAGAGTGGAGCAGCAATGTACATGTCAAGTTCCAGTTTACAAATGCTGCATTTCACTCGAGCAACTACACTAAAAGCCTCACATTTGTCTACTCAAGCAGTTCAAGCAAACTGCAGCTACAACACTTCAATGACAAGCACTCCTGAGTGGATCTCGAGCACTTTATTGCTGCATCCAACCTGTCAAAGCTTAAAGCCAACCTGCATAGCTACTGGCTTAATACACTCGAGCAGCTGTTATTGCTGAAGCTATTAAAGCACTTGAGCTACACTTAAAACTCAAGCTGACGAGCTGCTGCTAGAACCTCTGGAGCTGCAGACCTACTGCATCAACTACTCAAGCACACCAATGCTGAAACCAAGCTATCGAGCAGCTATAAACACCAGCCTCACGAGCTGAATGCTGAAGCAAAGAAGTTGTCGAGCAGTTTTGAGGTGATCCTGTCGAGTTTCATTGTTGAAGCCAGCAGCTACTCGAGCACTTTAATGCTGATGCAACAACCTGTCGAGCAGTTCCACTGAACCTCATGAGCTTCATTACTAAAGCCAGAATACCAGTTGAGTGGTTTAAAGTTTCAAACCAACCACTCGAGCTGCTCAAAACTCAGCTATATTTAACTACTCGAGCACTTAAAGTGATGTATTTCAGCCTCTCGAGTTGAAGACCTGAAGCCATCAACCAGTTGAGTGGTTTAAAGCTTCAAACCAACCACTCGAGCAGCTCAAAACTCAACTGCATTTAACTACTCGAGCGCTTAAAGTGTTGTATTTCCGCCTCTCGAGAACCTCTCGAGATTTAATTTTTGAAGCTATAGCCACTCAAGGCACGAGTTCCAATAGCCATATGCAAACGTCAGGGGCATTTTTAGGATTCCACAGCCCGTAGGGCACACATCCCAAGGTGCTGAGTTATTTCCCACATCCTAAGGCAATTACTTGGCCACAAATGGGCCATGATAGCATCTTCAAATATTTTATTCTTTCTTATTTTTGATTGGCAAATGCACAAAGGAGCTGTATGGATTACATATATATAGTTGTAGTTTATTTTGTAAAAGAGGAACCAGGATTAGCCTTAGCTCACTTTTAGGGTTTTCATTTTAGGTTTAGAGTTTTTATTTTCTTCTTTTTCTACCTTAGCTCAGCAGCAATGCTAGCTAACTCTTTGTAACAGCTAGGCATATTCTAAGCTGTGATCTAGTTTTGTAATAACATGGAGAGCTGTTTTAGAGTTTGGCAAGGACTGCGGCCTTGGGGGCAATCATTTTAAGTCCTTTTTATTCAATGAAACGTCGGGTTTAAAGTTTCATTAAATTTATATTGTTCTTGTATTTTTCATATAGATCTGTATGGGTTTAATGTGCCTATGGATGCATGTACTTGTAGCCATGCACACATAATGGCTGCACTAGTTTTCCTATTCTAGTTTGACCCATTCACTACACCACATCTATGAGATATTCGGTGACCATTTAAGGGGATGGAATATAAACCTAAGACTGGTCTATACCAAAGGGCTGATCTGAATTCTTTTTCTCTACACTTGCGCTTGTAGCTAAGTGAGCCAACTTCTCCTCAGTTTTACAACACCATTTTTAGTAAATAGACCTGAGATTTTGCAGAGATTGCAGACTTGAGAGCTAGGTCATTGCAAGCCTCTTTATAGCAATGACAAGCTAATTTCAATGCCCCATTCAATCTGTGATATCTTGTTATTTTCACTTGATTTTCACGAACTGTTTGATCCTATGGATACATGAGCTTGTAGCCTTGCAAACATAGTGTCTGCAATGGTTTTCTTGTTTCAGCTCAACCTCTTACTTGGATGAAATCCCTGGTATTTGCTATGACCATTCAAGTGGACAAAATGTAGCCCTAAGACCAGTTCGTGCCTCTGGGTTAGGTTGAATTCTTCTACCTTGCATTGGTGCTTGTAGCCAAGTGAAGGATAGTTGCAGATTCAACACCTTGATCTAAATTGCAGTGATGAATACTACATAGTTGTCTACTTCTCCCCCTTTTTACTTTATTTTACCACACCATCATCATTCTTCTGTACCCCCTTTCTTTAGGTTTAGTTTTTATTTCTATGTTTAGTTTAGTTTTGTTTTGTGACACCTAAAACCCCCTCTCCTTACCTTGCTTTCTAGTTTAGGTTTAGAGTTGCCAGATCTAGAGATTTACTATACAACTTTAGATTTTTAAATCATCACTCCCTATGGGACAAACACTTTCTTATCAAAACTTGCTACAACAGCCTTGGATCTTGTAGGATTTTGTGTATAGATTGCTATTTTTGTGTTGTTTTCTTCTATTTTGCTCCCCTTTTTCTAATTTATTTTGTACCATATTTTTACCACACTTTTATAATAAGATAACAGTACAACCAATCTAAGAACAACACACTCTCATTCCTATTATTTTTGGCAGGCCATTTCTGGCCACTGCAAATGCTTGTATTCAATACAGGTCAGGACTGATGGAAGTCACTTTTCAAAATATGAAAGTGATGCTTAATGTGCACAATGCTGCCAATCAGCCTCAACTTGACAATGAGGACTGTTTTACAATAGATGTCATAGAGGAACTCGTGGAGGAGACCTTACTCAGACTGCTAGGTTGGGATACGGTATTAGAATATTTTGAGGATGTGTGGACTAATGTTGTTGAGGAGGCCCCCACTTTAACTGTTGAAGAAAGGAATACATTGGACTCTTTAGTGGACCTAGTGCAGCACTCCACATGGAGACCCACATTGTTGCCCCTACCTCAACCCTCTAAGGCACCTTTGCTACCTTCAGTGTTAGTCCACCAAAACTAGAGCTGAAACAGCTCCCAGAGTCTCTAAAATATGCATTCCTAGGGCAAAATGAAAAATTACCTGTAATTATTTCCTCCTCTCTCACTGAGCAGCAGGAGGAAGAATTACTTTGTGTCCTCAAGAAGCACAAGAGAGCTATTGGATGGACAATTGCTGACATTGGGGGAATTGATCCATCTGTTTGCATGCATAAAATTCATTTGGAAGAGGGTTCCAAACCCTCTACAGAAATGGAGAGGAAACTCATATGCAGGAAGTGGTTATGAAGGAAATTGTTAAACTACTTGATGCTTGGGTCATTTCCCCCATTTCTGATTCTGAGTGGGTATCACTTCTGGTGGTATTTTATTTCAAAAGGCTTACTGCTAACTACATTTGAAAACAATAATAAGAATGTGTTAGTAAAAATAAATCAAAGGTGGATTAAAAGACACAAAACAACAAGTCTAAAAATACACAGACCTGCAAGATACAGGGCCTATTGTAGCAAGTTTTGATAAGTGTTTGTCCCATAGAGAAATTGATCTAGAACCCAAAATGGGCTATAATAGTAGGCCTTCAGATCTGGCTACAAATTTGACAATCCTAAAGAAAGGGAGTTGGGTGTCATGATTACACTAAATTAACCCTAATAAAAGAGAAATAAAGTTCAGCCCTATCCTAAAGAAAGGGTTAAGAAGAAGATGGTGATGGTGTGCGCTAAAATAAAATATAAAAATAATGGGAAGTAAGCAGGTTAAGCTAGAGTTAATGCAATAATATAATTCAGATTTAGACCATCTCTATAGTGGTCCTTGCTGAGATGCTATCAATAACCTCAACAAGGTAGAAGAATCCAATTTAACCCATGCCATTTGGGGTGCTCTTAGCGTTATACTCTATCAACTTAAATGGTCACAGAGTATCCGATAGAGTCTGTCAAATCCCATTGATTAAACCAAAAATGCTAACCTAATATAAAGGAGTGGACTGATCATTTTCCCAACCAATGGACCAGATCAGGCCATGAATATTATTGCAGACACTATGTAATGTTAGTACTACAAGCTCCCCAGATCTGCGCACAAATTTGGCTGACATACATAAGTATTCCAACCCATAAAATCCTATGTGCTTTGCCAATGCCAATGACTCAATGTGCCCACACAAAGGACCAGTAATAGGTTGAATAAGAATTTAGATTCAGCTGATCATTGCTACAAAAGGCCTATAATGACTCAGCCTCAAGCTATAATTACTACAGAGAAATCAGATCTAGCATCTGCTATTAGTCAAGTAAAATAAAGGGGAGCCAGTTCCTGTACAAACCTCCTCACAAGGCTCTAGAAGCTCATGTGTAGTGGAGAAGAATCCTTCTCAGACATGTGGCTGAACACCACCTTAGGATTATACTCTGTCCACTCAAATGGTCATAGGGTATCTGATAGGTCTGTCCATACCACAGAGATCAGAGAAAGAACATGTAAACTGCTGCTGCCACCATGGAGTCCCAGGACTACGAGCTCTCTAGATATAGCTACAGATCTGGCTTGCTATCCATGGGTCTATTAAACCAAGGAAAATCAGATGATAAATAATAGATCTACTAGAAACTGAATGGGCTAGTCCCAAAAACATGGATCCTATGGACATCTAAGGAAACCATAAGATCTGTAGATTTAATTAGTCGTTAAAATAACAATCTATTGATAAAAGCAAAACTTACAATGAACTGTCTCAAGGTTACAGCCTGTGCACAACTACTCATCCAAAAGATCACAACGTATACAAAGCCTATTACAAAACTAAAATAAAACTAAACTTAGCTGCTTACAAAAGTATTAGCCAGTCAATACAGGAGTAAGAGAGAAGAAAAATAAGAAAAAGAGATGATCAAACCCAAACCCTAGCTTGTTGGAGCTCTCAGCTGACAGAGGATGAAGGAAAGATGAAAATACTAAACTTTAAGTACAACTTATATATTCTGTCCATAACGCCTTGGCTCAAAAGGGATTAACCCTAATTTTTCTAACAGACGTGACCCTGTTACAACCCTTGAATGCCTTGAGATGTGCGCCTCAAAATCCACACCTCAAGAAGTGTGCCTTAACCTTGGGAAATTCTCAAAGGTCCTTGAGTTAAAACTGAGAAGTGGAGAGCCCGAGCTTCGCGGGGCTGAAACATCTGCATTAATTCACTCGCGCAGTGGTAGAGCCTTCGCGGAGGAACATTTGGCTTAGGAGGATTATTAACTCGGGTGATAGATTCTCAATTGATCGCGCAACTGCTTTGCACTGCAATGTTGTCACGGAGGTGATTTGGAATGCCTAGATTTCTCACGCAGTAGAGCTTCAGAAGTTCTCTCTTATTGGATACTCGCGTAGGTGGGCTCCTGCGTTCGCGTAGTAACTGGTTAGGTTTCAGAGTGCGCGAGAGCAATGCGAGGAAAATTTTGGGCGTCTCTCTCTTCCAAGGCTTCGTGAGAACTCCGCAAGGTGATAAATTTTTATTTATGCATATGGATTCGCTATGTTCTACGTGCAACTGCTTTAAGGCTCGATCTCCGAGAGAGCTTCGCGAGCACAAATTCTGAGGGTTTTAAGACATGAGATCTTCGCAATTTCTTTACTGCTCTCCTCTTGACTACACGTCCTATCTACGTGAGGGCAGCTTCCACTGCATCCGTAGCTCCTCGAGGGAGGTCCGCAACTCTATGAGGTGATTCTTTTGATCCTCTGGTGCATTGCACTTGCTACTGTTGCAGCTTCCTACATTAGCATCTAAATTCTTTCATCTACTAGACTTTCGATCAATGATGACCAGCAAATGAGTCACCATGGTGATCACTACCAGGGTGTTCCATTAGGCTTTGGCTCAGCTGTCATATTTGCATATTTTCTTTCTCTTCTTTGGACCAATAAGCAGGGATTTTGTATTAAGCTGCAGAGTTTATTGCTAACTACAAAACACATCTAACAAATGATTATTAGTATTCTTCAAGGTCTATCAAAGGCTAGGTTAAGAGGTGAAAAGTGGTACTTTTCAATGAATAACACACCCCCAAACCTAATCTTTGCTAGTCCCTAAGCAAAGAAAAAATTAAAATAACTACTCTAAGAATTTAAATGCTACATTAGTAGGGAACACAGATGCATTTATCTTATGCATCAAGCCTTTTAAACCCCTAGGTGATCCCTAGTGGAGGAGTGAAGTCTCCTGAGGGTTTTCAGTGAAGATACTCACAAAATTCTCAATAAAATAGTTAAAAAAAGTGCAAAATTATCTAGTCAGCTATCAAGAAACAGAGCATCAGTTCACCTTTGACTCAACAAAGATGTAAGGAATTTGAACATATGATATACACAAATATTTAACAACCACAACTTTTACATAGATGCATATAATTTCCAATTAGCTCACAACAAGGGAAAACATCACATGTAGGTCAGTACTGAGCTCATCATTAATTCAAAAATTAGGTTATAGGCCATGCCCAATATATTCAACATCAGACCCAACGCTCACCAGGGCAGACTCTTACAAGGAACTTTGAGGGCTTTTATTTTTTCTCGAGCTCAAGAGCAGTTATAGGTCCCAAATGGGTCTATAAGCATGAGCATAGACAAAGAACCTAAGTTCTGGCAGCATTGCCTAATCCTCACCATAGATTGGAAAACTCTTTGTCTCTGGATGATAACTCATTCAACTTTGGATCACAGGGTCTTTTGACTGGGTTGTAATGTGGCTTATGAGATCGGTTATAAAGAATGGAAAGTTGAAAAGGGATTCAAAATTGAGAAATTAGTAGGTGAAGGAGGTGATTCATGACTTCACCTTCTTTAGTTCAGCACCTTTCATTTCCTTCAAAATTCTTCAGACTTGAAGTGGCTAGCTTCTCCTCTTGTTTTTTATTTTTCCAATGAACTTCTCCTCTTGACTCCTTTCTTATGCCTCCTCATTATTATTTTTCTTTCTTTTGGATGCATTTTTCTTTTTTTATTTTTATTTTTTTTTACTTGCCACCTCTTTCCTCAGCTGCTACACTGTTAAGCTTTAGGTATCTCTTCTCCATTCACCCAATGTTCACCCTATCTTATCCATCTTCAGCTCCTTCTCCTTTACTTTCTAAATTATCAGAGTGAGGGTACGTTTGAATCAGGTCCATAGGTTAAGGTACAAGTACTCAGGTGTATTTTACAAAAAAATTGGAAATTAAGGCTCAAAAGGTGTGTGCACAAGGGCAGTTGATTAAGGTTTGGTCTGTTTAAGCTCAAATTGTCCAAGAGAAGGCCTTGATCTTTTCCTAGGTGTCATGAGTGTTGTCAGTTGTTTTAACTTGGAGGTGCCTAACTTCTAGTGAGGGCATTGACTCAGCCAGTCATTAGAGCTAAAAGAATTGCCTCAGTCACTCCTCAAAGGAAGGAAATTTTTTTTTATAGGCCCAAATCTCACTAGTTATGGTATTCCATTGAACTCTTAGGCTTGCCCTTACCTTTTCTCTCTTTAATGATTCACTAAGTACTATTACAAGTGAGTTTTCTTGGTGTTCACATCATGAAAAAGTTAAAATTTAAAAGCTTGTAATGCCTAAATGTCTGCAAATTTTTTAAATTTCTTATTTTTTTATGATTCTTAAGCGAGCATGGTTCCATTTCTATCTTACTCACTTAATTCTGCTACACTTAGGTTAACTATTTCATTGGCAGATCTTGCCACACCCCCAAACCTTTGAGGAGCAGTGCCCTCACTGATTCAAAGGTAGATGTGGATGTGTAGCATGCTCAAAATAGAGATATTAAAAGAAAAGAAACAACAGAAAAGAAAAATAGACAACACACAATAAACAACAAATAAACAAACAATAGAGATGAAGAAAGACAGTGAACTAATCAACACATAACAAAAAGAAATTTCAATATAACAGCAAAGGTATGCACAAAGTTAGGGAAAGTAAACTACAAACTTACACACTTCTTCCTAACTAAATACATGTGCAAAAATTAATCATCTGAGTCTTTGGCTTCAGTAGGTAGTTCCTGGATTCCTTTACCCTTTGCTTGCTTCAAAGCAGCAGCCTTGGACTGTGGCTTTAGGGAAGTAGTTTTTCTTCTCCTGGCAGTGCTTTTTCTTTTTGGAGTGGGTGATGGCTTTGGGGTAGGGTCCTTGAATTTGAGTCCAGGTTTGACTTGGCTAGGTTCCTTTGAATCTGGAGCCGTTTGCTGGAGAGGTACATCTGGGTTTAATTCTTGAAAAAGAGCTTCTGCCAACTCCCTGCGAGTTTGTGCATTTTTAGACTTCTCCAAAGCTGCAATAGTCACCCCATAATTATAAGCCCTCTCCTCAGTCAGTCTCAGTCTCTCTTTCAGTTCCTTGATCACATCTTCTTGACTCTCAACTTTTCTCTTATCCTGGATGTATTGGAATATAATCTCTCTCCATCCTTGCTTGATTTCCTTTTTCTCAACCTTATGAGCAAGCATCAGGAATTTAATTTTATGATAGAGGGGCTGTCGCACTGTAGCTTTCAGGTTAGCCATGCCTTGAACTACATCCCTCTTTATGTAAGCATTGGCTTGCATGGCCTGGAGAAGGGCGTAGTAAGGAGGCTGGGGATTACAAGAGATAGGAAGTATGGGCTGAGCAGTGAGGGAAGAAGTGCTAGCCTGCAATGGAAAGGGATAGGATGAATACAGTGATGGGGTGTAGGGTGGAGGGTAGAGGGTGAGGGACATTGAGGGTAGATTCAGGTGTGGGTTGTAGTTGAGGTTCAGGGTCTGTTTGGGTGGACGCATCTTTGGAGGTGATGGGAGAAGTTTCTAGGAGAGGTACAATGGGTGTAGGAGTAGGTGGGGGATTATGGATTGATGTAGGGAGAGGTAATTGTTGGGAAGGTTGGGTTAGAGTGGATAAAGTTGTTTGGATGGATTGTAAAATTGTTGGGATGGATGCAGGGTTTGGTAGGGTGGAGTGAATTTTATGAAGATTGGCCTCAATGGATGCGTGGGTTTGGGTATTGGTCAACATTTGGGAATGAAGGGAGAGTAGGAGGTGCAGAAATGGGTAGGGTGTCAGTGGCTATGGTGGATGGTGGTTTGATTGGCTCAGGTAAGGGTAGTGGACTTGTGTGGGGCTGTGAGGTCTGGGTTGAGGGTGGAGGTGGTGTGGCAATGAATGTAGGTAAAGGTGGTGTTAAGGGAGTTGGGGCTGGCGTGGAGGTAGAGGGAATGGATGGGGAGGTAATGGTTGTGCTGGTTGGAACATGTGAGGTGGAGGATGCAGTAGCATCTACAGTAGCAGTAGTAGCAACAACTACAGCAGCTACTTCATGAATGGTGGGGGCTGCTTCTCTTAGTAACTCCTCCCTCTGCTTTTTCTTCTTCTCCATCATTGTGCCACTAATTTCCCACTATTTCTTTCCACTCTTTTTGGGAGAGGTCACTGTCTCCTCCTCCCTTTGAAAGGGGTATTTCTCAAACTACAGCAATGTAGCAATCAACCTGCAGTAGGTTTATTCTTGATTTTCACCTTTTCACATAGGTCCTTAATCACTTCAAAAATCAACTTTGCTGCATCCAAGTAATGATTCCTGTGAAATGAGAAGAGGGCATCAACTATGGGGGGCCTCTTCCCTTCCTCATGACAAGAGCAATAAATATTTTTCCTTAACACTCCATCCATGAATCTGAGGTTAAGGTGTAGGTACCTATTCCTGATTGAGTCACCCGAGGTAGTGATTTCTCCAGTTAACTCCCTTGCTATCTCAGTTATGGTGGCAGTCAAAGGACGACCTAAGCCCCATTTAGGGCTATACGTGGCTAGTATCCCCAATATTCTTGCAATGTCAGACTGGTTGAATAGCATCTTAAAGTCATCAATCAATACCAATAGTGTTGGGTTCCCATCATCACCAGTTTTCAAACTCATATTCTGATAAAACAGTCTCACTAGTCTTGGAAAAATGAGCTGCATCGGGGGGAGCAACAAGGGCAACAGAGATGCCTTGGTCAGATACTCAATGGAGGCAGAGGTCTCTGGTAGCTTCTAAAAAAGACTATCAAAAATAGTTTCAGCCTCTAGCTGGATTGCTTGCACAAATTCAGAAGGGACTTTGAGGTATTTAGTAGTCTCTTCCTCTTCAACCTGTGGGACCTCAGGGGCCACAACCTTGCCCTTTTTCTGTTTCTTCTTTGATTTTTCAGGGCTCTTAGTAGGTGGGTGCTCTCTGGCCCTCTTCTTTGGGGCTGATTTCTTCTTTTCTTTTGGGATTGGGGGCTCAACAATAGGTGGAGGCACCTTAGAGGTCTCCAATGTGGAGGCCCATATAGTCCTTGCAGATTTTCTAGTGGCCACATCGTTGCCACTAGCAACAGGGTTCAGCATGGCAGTTAAGATATCTATGAATTTTGAACTAGCGGCCATAGGTGCTCAAATTATTAAAATTAGGGCTCACAAATCTTAGGAAACACAGAACACACTTAATACGCATAGAAGCACCATGTTTTTCCCTTCTTTCTCTCTAATTTAGTAAACCAAGCAAAGCACAGAGCGAGAGTTGGAGAGCTTACCAATTGAGAGCTAGGGTTCCACCTAAAATCTTGCACAGTGGCTAAAATCCCCCCAAACCTTTTTTAAAGTGACTAGGAGTAGCTGAGGAACAAAATGGTGAGAGGAAAATGCTTTAGGTGGAATGGCTTAAGTTGTAGAGAAGAAATCAGAGAAAGGGGATTTCAATTTTGGTGCGGAGAAGCTAGGGCAAAAAGATGAAATGAAGAAAATGAAGGGTTTCACAGAGTTTATAGAACTAATCCCGCGGTTCGCGGAATTGGAAATAGGTGCTCGTGGGGTAGATTTCTCACGCAGTTAACATTTAATCTCGTGAGAAGTTATGTCTCATAGAAGAAACAGTCTTTCAATGCATTTCGAGAGCTGAAGCTTTGCCTTGGTTCGTGAGAGCTATTTCACCTTTCAGAAATTTACCTCGTGATGTTCTCACGAAGAACAAAACATATGATAATCCTTTTGCATGGATTGGGCTCGCGGTGCAAAAGTAACTTCGTGAGGCTCTATTGCAGCCATTGTTCAGGCATTTTAGCGTGCAGGAGAGCCAAAAATGGGATCGCACAGCTGATTGAAGCCTTTAAGGCCCGCGAGAAAGTAGTATTCTCAACCTTTAATCTTTTAACTCAGTGCTACACATTGGTTAGTGCATCCATGCTGTTGGGCACCTGACCACAGAGTATTAGTACCAAACCACTCACATATACTTCATTTCAACATGATAATTAAGTACCCATTAACAACATTAATTCATCAAAATTGCAGAATCTTAAAGATAGTTTTTCAGATAAAGTTCATGGCATTTTCATGATTGTCCACCTTCCTCACATTCTATTCATGATTGGGAGCTATGCCAATCTTGCTGGCTTAGGACCTAAGGCCACCAAACTGAGGCTTTTTCCATCTCGTGAGACTGCCATCAGAATAGCTCCGGGAGACTGTCATTGCGTGACAGAGACTCCTGCTGTATGGAATTTTCTCCTATTATGTCATATAGCTCCCAAGCTTCCTCAGCTGTCTTGTGGAGGTAGCTACCACCACAGGAAGCATCCACCATATCCCTGCTCTTGGGATTAATTCCTTGGTAGAGTACTTGCACTAGTTGCTACATTAGAATTTGGTGGTGGGGGAATTATTTTAACATCTCTGGAATCTTTCCCAAGCTTCATAAAAATCCTCAGTTGGGGACTGAGTAAATGACAAAATATTTTTCGTCATCTAGCTAGTTTTATTCATGGAAAAGAATTTGGCCAGAAATTTGGTCTGAAGGTCACTCCATGACTGTATGCTGTTGGTTGGGAGCTTTCATAGCCATGTGCTGGCTTTGTCCTTTAGTGAAAAAGGAAAAAGCCTCAGTTTGGTGGCCTTAGGTCCTAAGCCAGCAATATTGAAAGTAGTGAAAAGTATAAAAAATTGGTCGATATGTTTGTAGGGATCTTCTTTACTAAGCCCATAAAACGAAGGCAACATATTAATGTAGAGGATTTAATTTTATAATTCCCCTCAATAGAGGAAAATTGAATGCAGAAGGGGGAGGTGTACTCCCCAGGTGCATTGTACTCCTTTAATGTTCTCTGCCTCTTAGCGATGATAGCTAGTTCAGTTTCAACAGCAGGGCCTTGTGTGGTGTGTCTAGGTCTAAGGATCCTTTCAACCTCTAGATTTGGAGGTTCCAACTCCTGGTTTAACGACCTTCTACCAAGCATATACTCACACCAACAGTAAGTAAAGAGAATGCGCACAAGCACACACAAAAATATTTCAAACAAAAATTAATAACTACATAGATTTACACTAAACAAATAATAGGGAATTAAACATAAATTGACTAAGATTTAGGGAGACGGAAGTGCAAACAGAGATAGCTACACTCCAGCTGCAGCTCTGGCTTTTCCCTTCTTCTGCTGTCCATTTCTGTAAAACTCCAAAAAATATCAGTAGTACTTTATTCTAGATTAAGCATAGCTATAAAGAATTTAGAAGTCTAAATTATAGTACAACTCAGGTCTACTAAAAAGATCAATCTTCCCCGACAACAGTGCCAAAAACTTGTTGGTGGTATTTTATTTCAACATGCTTGCTGCTAACTTTATTTGAAAACAGTGATAAGAATGTGTTGGCAAAAATAAATCAAAGGTGGATTAAAAGATATAAAATAGCAAGTCTAAAAATACACACAGACCTGTAAGATACAAGGCCTATTGTAGCAAGTTTTGATAAGTAAGAGTTTGTCCCACAGAGAAATTGATCTAGAATCCAAAATGGGCTATAATAGTAGGCCTTCAGATGTGGCTACAGATTTGACAATCCTACAGAAAGGGAGTTTGGTATCACGATTACACTAAATTAACCCTCACAAAAGAGAAATAAAATGCAGCCCTATCCTAAAGAAAGGGTTAAGAAGAAGATGGTGATGGTGAGTGCCAAAATAAAATATAAAAATAGTAGAAAGTAAGCAGGTTAAGCTAGAGTTAATGTAGTAATATAACTCAGATTTTAACTATCTCTACAGTGGTCCTTGCTGAGATGCTATCAATAACCTCAACAAGGTAGAAGAATCCAATTTAACCCATGTCATTTGGCTCTTAGGGCTATACTCTGTCCACTAAAATAGTCACAAAGTATCCGATAGAGTCTGTCAAATCCCATTGATTCAACCAGAAATGCTAACCTAATCCAAAGGAGTGGACTGATCATTTCCCTAACCAATGGACCAGATTAAACCATAAATATTATTGCACACACTATATAATGCTAGTGCTACAAGCTCCCCAGATCTATGCATAGATCCGGCTGACATCTACAGGTATTCCAACTCATAAAATCCTATGTAATTTTCCAAGGCCAACGGCTCAATGTACCCAGACAATGGACCAACCACAGGTTGAATAAGGATTTAGATTCAGCCGGTCATTGCTACAAAAGGCCTGCAATGACTCAGCCTCAAGCTATAATTACTATAAAGAAATCAGATCTAACATCTGATATCGATCAAGTAAAATAGAGGAGAGCCGGTTCCTGCACAAACTAACTCAGAAGGCTCTAGAAGCTCATGTGCAGAGGAGAAGAATCCTTGTCAGACATGTGGCTGGACACCACCTTAGGGTTATACTCTATCCACTCAAATGGTCACAGGGTATCCAATAGGTCTGTCCATACCACAAAGATTAGAGAAAGAACATGTAAACTGCTGTTGCCACCATGGAGTCCCAGGGCTACCAGCTCTCCAGATTTGGCTACAAATCCGGCTTGCTATCCATGGGTCTATTAAACCAAGGGAAATCAGATGGTAAATAATAGATCTACTAGAAATTGAATGGGCTAGTTGAAAAAATATGGATCCTATAGACATCTAAGGAAACCATAAGATCTATAGATTTAATTAGTCATTAAAACAATAATTTATTGATAAAAGCAAAACTTACAATGAACTGTCTCGAGGCTGCAGCCTGTGCACAACTGCTCATCTAAAAGATCCTAATGTCTACAAAGACTATTACAAAACTAAAATAAAACTAAACCTAGCTGCTTACAAAATAATTAGCCAGCCAATCTTGGGCTAAGAGAGAAGAAAAATAAGAAAAAGAGATGATCAAATCCTAACCCTAGCCTGCTGGAGCTCTCAGTCGACAGAGGATGAAGGAAAGATGAAAATACTAAACTCTAAGTACAACTTATATACTCTGTCCATAAGGCCTTGGCTCAAAAGAGATTAACCCTAATTTTTTCAACAGACGTGTCCTTATTAACTCAAGGACCTTTAACTCAAGGACCTTTTAGGTATCTTTATGATTTCTTTACTGCTCTCCTCTTGACTGTGCGTCCTATCTGCATGAGGGCAGCTTCCACTACATTCGTAACTTTGCGAGGGAGCTCCTCATCTCTGCGAGGTGAGTCTTTTGATCCTCTGATTCATTGCACTTGTTGTTGTTGCAACTTGCTCCATTCGCATCTAACTTCTTTCATTTGCTAGACTTTTGGTTAATGATGACCAGTAAATGAGTCACCATGGTGAGCACTACCAAGGTGTTCCATTAGGCTTTGGCACAGCTATCATCTTTGCATGTTTTCATTCTCTTCTTTGGACCAATAAGCAGGGATTTTATATTAAGCTGCACAGTTTATTGCTAACTACAAAACACACCTAATAAATAATTATTAGTCTACTTGAAGGTCCATCAAAGGCTAGGTTACGATGTGAAAAGTGGTACTTTTCAGTGAATAACAATCACCTATCTAGGTGGTCACCAAAAAATCTAACATCACAGTGATACCAACTGAGTCTGGAGAGTTAATTCCAACTAGAGAGACCACTGGTTGGAGAGTGTGTATAGATTATAGGAAGTTAAACTCCAAGACCAGAAAAGACCACTTCCCCTTGCCTTTCATAGATCAGATTTTGGACTAGTTGGTAGGCAGAGCCTATTACTTCTTTCTTGATGGATATTCTGATTACAGTTAGATACCAGTGTATTCTCAGGACCAAGAAACGACCACTTTCACTTGTCCATTTGGCACCTTTGCCTATAGAAGGATGCCATTTGGACTGTGTAATGCTCTTGCCACTTTTCAAAGGTCCATGTATTCAATTTTTTCTGATATGATTGATAAGTTTCTGGAGATTTTTATGGATGATTTCTCAGTCTATGAGAATTATTTCAGTCAGTGTTTGCATCACCTCAACCTTGTACTTTAAAGGTGTGAAGAAACCAACTTAGTTTTGAGCTGGGAGAAGAGTCGTTCATGGTCACCCAAGGCATTGTGCTTAGCCATGTGGTATCCTAAAAAGGCATAGAGGTTGACAAGGCAAAATTGACCTGATTTCACATTTACCCCCACAAAAAACCATTAAACAAATTAGATCTTTTTTAGGACATGCTGGTTTTTAAAGAAGGTTCATCAAAAATTTTAGTAAGATTTCCAAGCCATTGTGAAACTTGCTTTGTCACGATGTGCCGTTTGTGTTTAATGCTAAATGTGAGAGAGCATTTGAGATATTGAAAAAGTGTTTGACCTCTGCCCCAGTGATCCAGGCCCCAAATTATATCTTATCCTTTGAACTGATGTGTGATGCATATGATTTTCCTATTGGAGTTGTTTTATGACAGAGAAGAGAGAAACTGTCATGTGTAGTTTACTATGCTAGCAAAACACTGCAAGAAGCTCAACTGAATTATACAACCACTGAGAAAGAGCTTCTAGCAGTAGTGTTTGCTTTGGAAAAATTTAGACCTTACTTGTTAGGGTCTAAAATTATAATTTTTACTGACAACTCTGTCGTGAAATACCTGTTGGCAAAGATGGATGCAATGCCTAGGCTGATTAGATGAATCTTACTCCTGCAGGAGTTTGATCTAGAAATCAAAGACCAGAAAGGGGTAGAGAATGTGGTGGCTAATCACTTATCTCGAATTTTGGTTGAAGAAAGTGCTGCAACACCACTTAATGATTCATTCCCTGATGAGCAGTTGTTTGCCATCAAGTCAAGTGTACCCTGATTTGCAAATATTCTCAATTACCTTGTTATATGTAGGATCCCTTCCAACTGGTCCAAGATGAACACAGACTTATTCTTTTCACAAGTCAAATATTATTTCTGGGAGGATCCTTACCTTTATAAGTATTGTGCAGATCAGGTGATCAGAAAATGTGTCCCTGAAAGTGAAATCCACAGTATTCTAACCATGTGTCATGAAAATGCCTGGAGGTCACATTGGAGGGAAAAAGATAACAACTAATTTGCTACAGTGTGGTTTTTATTGGCCATCATTGTTCAAGGATGGTTTTGACCACTACAGGGCCTGTATGAGATGTCAAAGGATGGGTGGCATATCAAAAAGGGATTCAATGCCATTGCATCCCATCCTTGTAGTTGAGCTGTTTGATGTCTAGGGGATTGATTTCATGGGTCCTTTCTCTCCTTCCATGAGTTTTAATTTTATTCTTTTAGCTATGGACTATGTTTCCAAATGGGTGGAAGATATAGCTACAAGGACAAATCATCACAAAGTTGTCCTTAGGTTTGTCAAGGAAAATATTTTCTATAGATTTGGCACCCCCAGAGCTATCATCAGTGATGGGGGGAGACATTTCTGTAACAGATACTTTGAGAGTGCTAAAAAAGTATGCTATTAATCACAGAGTTGGCACTCCATACCACCCACAGACCAGTGGGCAAGTTGAGATTTCTAATAGAGAAATCAAGTATATCCTAGAAAAAATAGTTAGGACAGATAGGAAGGACTGATCCCAGAAATTGAATGATACTTTGTAGGCTTATAGGACAGCCTATAAGACTCCAATTGGAATGTCCCCATTTAGACTGGTGTATGGAAAAGCTTGTCATCTCCTAGTGGAGTTGGAGCATAGGGCTTATAGGACACCTAACTCCTGCTAGTTTGAATAGGAAATTACAGCTGTCTGAGCTGGAAAAACTGAGGCTGGATGCCTATTCTAATGCCATAATTTATACGGATAAAGTCAAGGCCTTCTTTGATAAGAACCTTCTGAGGAAGGACTTTGCTGAAGGAGGAAAGGTATGGATTTTTAACTCAAAACTCAAGTTCTTCCCAGGCAAATTAAGATCCATATGGGATGGGCCATATATTGTAATTCATGCATTCTCATCTGGTGTTGTAGAGATCATGGACTCCACTTCTCGAAGGGTCATGAAAATAAATGGTCAGAGGCTCAAACTTTGTGTAGAAAATACTATGGAGCCCTCTGAATCTATGCACCTTCAAGAACCCCCCACTGCTGAGTGATCTCCAGCCTTGTACATTGTGTATCATAGTTGTTTGTATGTTTTTGAATTATGTCAGTACTATATTTCCTTGGTTTGTTTTTATGAATCTTGATCTATGCATGTTTATGGTCTACTGTGGTGTATGGATATCTGTGTTTAGCATAGGAAAACATTGATTTTTATGTTTGAGAGTGTGCATATGTCTAGAATGGAAGTGTGCCTCTTAGCACAAGAGTGACCGTGAGTTTTTAGCCTGCTCAAGAGGATCAAGAACCCTCAGGCATCCTCTAGGGACATGTTACATACATATTTGGCTTTCTCGAGAGGTTATGGCACTGCAGAGCAACCTCTCGGGACACTATATATGAAGGAAATCCAAGCCTCGACAAGCTGTAGTGTATAAAACCATCTACTTGAGAACCTCTCGAGTTGTTACACCTGAAGGCCCAGCCTCTTGAAGCTCGGATTCTCAGTTTTGAAGCCTGTTGAGCAATTCACATTCAAAACTCGATAGGCTGACTTCAGTATAGTTCATCTGCTCAAGATCCTCTCGAGCTGAGTATTTTGAGAACCCAACCTCTCGAAGCTCGGGGTTACAAGGTATAAACCCCTCGGCAGTCCATTCTAAAACTCTATTGTGTGTAAAATTCTCTCGAGCATAGCCATCTGACCCAGGACTTCATCTTCCTTATTCAAGGCACAACCTGCTCCACCATTTACCCCCTGCTTTTGCCAATTTGTTAAGCTACACAAACCGATCAGTTTGCACCTGGAAGTGTGTGGATTTGATCCACTGTGCATCATCCTCGATAAAACCCTAGTTTGTGGGTAAGTTTAGAAGTTCTTCTCAGTTTATTCATCTTTCTACTTCTTTTCATTGGATTGAGTAATTTTTGCTGATGATTATTTTGAGGATTGTGTGTTTATTGAAGTTGTGGGACACCTAGGGTTTTAGATTTGTGTGACTAAAACTAGGGATCAATGGCTGAGAACCTGGATTTTTGAGAAACCCTACTTAATCCTGCCCAAACCCAACCCTTAATTATATATAACCAGAAAGTCACAGAGGATAGCTTCATCCTCAGCCCCTGAAGCCCCTGATGCTCCTATAGAAAATCCAAAGAGAAAAATAGTTTTGGATAAATCAGTTGCCCTTAAGAAAAGGGCCAGAACTACAAATCAAGAGCCCAAAACTGTTAAACCCAAGAAGCAAAAAAAATGAAAGGGAGCCACCTCTGATTCTGACCCATTATCCACCCCAAATGATTTTATGGCTGCCTTGAGTTTGGTGCCAAAGACAGCCTTTGATAAGGCATTTTTTAATAAGGAAGCCTTGGTGGTGGAAAGCCATTACATTTTTGACCAAGGCTTTGCTGAACTCACTGTTGGTGCCTCTAGAAGAACTTGTGTATCCTTGGCTGGTGAGGCTTTGGTACCAGAACATAAAATGAAGGAATCTGGAGGAGGATCACAGGGGAAGAATCCTGTGATGGTCATCCTCATTGATGATTTTGAGGCACTCGTAGACACAAATGACATTACACAAGTACTGGGCATCCCTATAATGTATGACCCATCTTGCAGCTTAGGATCTCCAGTCAGTGCTTCATTTACATAGATTACCCAACATCTAACTAAGGGGAAGAAAGCCAGTGGTGAATCTTTAATGAGAAGTGCTTTCAGCCCTAATTTACTATTGATGGACAATGTTTTGAGAAAGAACATCTTTGTGGCTGGTCACCAACAAGAAAGGAGGCTCCCAATAGTGGATGCCTTATTCTCATTCTCCAAGGGGCATTTCTTTGAGGCTATCAAATTAATATTTGAGAGAATGAGGGACACTCATAGCAAGGTGCAGAAAAAGCAGAAGCGGCAATGGCTCCCCTACAGCAGGCTGATCATAGCCCTACTCAAGAAGAAAGGTTATGTGTGGAAGATGGGAGAGCCCACTGATGAGCTGCCCCCTATGGTATTTGGGAAGAAATTATGGGGCATCAGCATGAAACTGATGAAGAGGAAGAAGAAGGATCATGTAGCAGCCATTGATGCTGTCATTGCAGCTGTCAGTCTTGCAGTTGCTCCCATAACCATTTCAGCAGCTCCTGCTACATCCACTCTCGGGAATACCTCTGCAGTAACCCTTGTAGGCAGCTCAATACTTCCCCCTCCTTCCAATCCACCACCAGTCCCATCAGCAACCTCTCCACCCTCTACAACCTCTTCTATTCCTGCGTCAGTCTCATCTGTCCCCATTCCACCAACGCTACCTTTCCATTCACTTCTTATGACATACCCAATTCCACCTCCTAATCCAACTCCTATCCCTTTCCCTTTCAACCTACCCACACCCCCTATCCATAGAACATACAAGAGAAAAACCCATCAACCACCCATAGTACCAAATCTAGCCACTGCCATACCTCAACCCACACCAAGCCTAGAACCCCTGCATATCCCAAGCCACACACCAGACCCACCATCACCTTTTACCTATGATGACAGTGAACCAATGTTTACGAGCATTGAAGAACCTCACCCCACTAAGCCCTTTAACAAAATTCCTACCTCTGAAAATTCCCCCCCACTTTCACCCAACCTAGACCAATTTACCACAGAGGGGCACTCAACCCTAATAGACTCCATTGTGGGGGATATTAGGCATGAGTACAACCCTCTCCCTGAATCCCCACACCCATACAAATTTAGCCATGCCCCTACCTCACCATTTCAACTAATTCCCACCCAAATCAGTACCCAACCTATTTCTCCTTCCTTACCAGACCCTTTATCCTAGATTATCACCCTCCTAACCTCTCTCCAAGCCCAAATCCATACCAACTCTAAAAACCAAGCCACCATCCAACACAACCTAAATGCCATCCAATCAACCCTTCAAACATTTATACCTACACCTACACCTACCCCTGTCCCTACCCATCATCATTACTAGCAGCCTTCAACATCGGTGGTGACAGCTGATGCTATCACCCAAATAGACTTTGAGACAAAACCCACTGATGAGCTACCTTTAGTTCTCTTTTCTGCAGCCTCACCTTTCCCCCAACCCTAACTCACTGAAGAGGTACTACCACTTACCCTACCATCCAACCCTTCCCCATCCACCAACACTTACACTAAGCTTGCTCTAATCCTCACCCCTGATACTGATTCTCCAAAATTGGGCCATTGTCCCTGCTGGCAAAATTTCATTACCTCCATTTGCTACCCTCACTACTCACATGAATGACAACCCATATATTGAAAGGGAGGTGCATCTAGTGTTGGAGTCTGTTAGCAATATAGTACTGCAGACCTATGAAGACAAACTAGCACTTATGAAAACTAGGTATTAAAAAATGATGGAAAAAGCTTTATTAGATCATCAGAAGGAGATGGAGGCCATGGAGAAAAAGCTAGCCACTTCTGTAGCAGTGTGCAAGATGTATGAACAAAGGACCACCCAACTTTTGAAGCTAGTGAAAACATTAACCAACACTGTCTCATTGCTTGGTCCTAAAGATGTCAAGCCTCCAGCTGAAACTAAGGGAGTAAAAATTCTGGAGCCTACACTGCAGAGCAGCACCAAACCCAACAAACCAGCAGCTATAAGATCAAAAGTTGGTGCTACACAAGCTGAAAATATCAAGAAGGGAAAGGAAAAGTCTGTTGAACACATAGATTTAGACTCTGATTCAGACCACTTATAGGAGTAGATGTAGTTAGTTTCTTTGGTGTAATCTGTAGTTGATTGTTTTAAACATATTTGTATATATTGTGTATCTTTGGTACTTATAAAGTTCTAAGAAATTTTGTTAATATGTTGTTTCATAGAGAATATTGTTAATAAAATTTCAATTTATATGCCCAAATTAATTGTGTAAATTTTGTTGTCCCCTTATTGCTTGCAATTTTTTATTCCTGTCATTTCTGCTGTATGTTATACTCTGTTATGTACCCTGCTACCCCTAACTTCAAACTTCTTGAAACAATGAGGACACTATTTAACTTCGGTTTGGGGGTATGACAGGGTAGACCAATGAAGTAGTTAAACTTAGTGCAACAATGTAGTTAGACTGAAATAAATTAAGTCAATTCTTACCTAACCAATTGTGAAAAAAAGGAGATTAAAACTATTGGCAGATGTTTTAAAGATGAAATCATTAAAAACTTTAACACCCCCATGAAGTTAACATCAGGAAAATTTTTCACAATTAGTACTCAGTAAACCAAAGAGGAGAGAAACAGGTGAGGATATACCCAATGAGTAAATTGAAGACAATTCCCAGTGAGATTTGGGCCTATCAAATTTCTTTTGAAGGGTGTCTTTGGTAAATTTTCTGCTCTAAGGAATGATTGAATCAACACCTTTTCACTAGAAGTTAGGCCTCCCAAAGTGAAATTGTTTGACAGTACTCATGACACCAAGGAGGTGATTTAAGGCCTTCATTTGGACAATTTGAGCTTGAAAATTCCTACCTTTTGAAATTGCCCTTTATATACACTCTTTGAGCCTTTAGCTCTATTTTTTCTTTGACAAACAACCAGAGTACTTGAACCTCAATCTCATGACCTGATTCATCCTTACCCTCACTCTGAGATTTCAGAAGGTAAAGGAGAAGATGTTGAAGATAGGTGAACTGGATTCAACATTTGGTGGAAGAAGAAGAGAAGAATGCTATAAACAGCAGTGTATCAATTGTATAGTTGTAACATTCCATAAAAAAAAAGATATAAATAAAAAAAATGAAAAAATATACATAAAAGAGAAAAAGAGAAGTCAAGAGAAATACTTCATCTAAAAAAGTAAAAAGAAGAGAAGAAGCTGACTACTTTAAATATGAAGAACACAAATGAAGATGAAGCTATGATCAAATGAAGAAGGTGAGGTCATGAACTACCTCTTTCCCTTGCTGATTTCTCAACTTTAAACCCTTTCTACCCCTTCTATACTTTTTAAACATCAACCATAAGCCACATTACAACCCATCTGAAAGACCTTATTTATCCAAAGTGAAATGAGTTGTCATGTGGAGACAAGGGGATGTCTAATCTATGGTGAAACGTATATGAGGAGGTCATAAATTAGAAACAATGCCTATGCCCATGCTTGCAGGCCAATTTGAGGTCTGCAGCTGATCTTGAGCTGATGAGAATGTGAACACCTTGAGCTTCATTTCTGAGAGACAGCCCTGGTAAGGATTGGGTTTAAAGATTTACTTCAGTGGGCAATGTTTAAACCTAATTTTTAAATCAATTGTGAGCTTCGTACTGATTTTCATACTCTTGATGTAAATTGATTGGATGTGAGGGAAAGAAATGCTGAGTCATGTGTTAAAATGTTTGCCATGACTATTTTAACCTCCTTTAAATTTGAATGGACAAGGTGTGTGATGAAGCTTTATTTGTTTAAATCTGTCATTGCACTATGCTTGATTGATTTGTTGAGAAGTTTGTGGGTATCTTCACTGAAAACCCTCAGGAGACTTCACTCCTCCACTAGGGATCACCTAGGGGTTTAAAGGGCTTAATGCATAAGCAAAATGCATCCATTTTCCCTATGAAAGTGGCATTTAAATTTTTTTTAGAATAATTGTTTAATTTTTTCCTTTGCTCGAGAACTAGCAAAGATTAGGTTTGGGGCTGTGTTAATCACTGATTTATGTCACTTTCCACCTCCTAACCTAACCTAACCTAACCTTTAATAGACCTTTAAGTTGTTAGTAATTGATGTTTGAGTGTATTTTTATAGTTAGAAATAAATTATAGCTTAGTGCAACAGCCCATCTAATGGATGCCAAGAAGAGAGAATTTAGAGTCAAGCCTTGAACCTGATGGAAATACAAAGAATGCACCATGGTGAACCACTCCATAGGAGCCATTTAGCATACATTGAACACCTAGAAACCCATCAATTGAGAAGAAAAAGTGGACCCAAGCAGTGAAGAGTGCTACAGCAAGCTGTGCACAACAACAGACACTCAGAAATCTCATCTCGAGAGGCTCTCGAGCACATTACACCTTCTTCAAAGCAACCTCCTGTAGCTGTTAAGTAGTTACATCTTTAGAAATCCCATGTCGAGCAGCTCTCGAGAGGATCAACCTTCAGAACACTCAAGCTCGAGTGGTTCTCGAGCAGATTACATCTCTAGAAAGTCAATCTCGAGCAGTTCTCAAGCACACTTCATAGTTGAAACAGTGTAGCTGTCGAGCAGCTCTCTATCACAAGAAATCAACCGCTCGAGCAGTTTCTCTGAAGCTATCGAGCAGTTGCTTGAAGCATGAACCTGTCAAGCTGCCTTTTAAAGCTACAGATTTAAATCTGCTGGGTAGCTAAAAGGGCCTTAGATTTAACCACTCGAGATCCTGTCAAGTTGAACTGCTGAAGCATTCCAGCCACATGAGATCAACTCGAGTTTTATCTTCAGAAGTCCCCTGAAGCTCCATCCACTCGAGCAAGCTTCAGAAGTCTCCCAGCCACTGTAGAACCTTTCGAGATACACGTTCTGGAGCGTCAACCACTCGAGGCTTGGGTCCTAGCCTTCCCATTCAAACTTCAAGGGTATTTTGGGACTTCCACATCACCTAGGGCACACTCCTCAATGCACTGTGCTTGACCTAACTATCAGGGGCACCACTTGGCTACAAATAAGCCACATCACCAAGATCCTAACCAACTTGATTCTTCTTTTCTCTAATTGGCCAACACAAAAAGATGCTTTATGGATGATGTATATAGAAGAAAAGCATGCAGAAAAATCTCTGATGCAAGAGGAGCCTTAAGGGATATTCTTGCTTAGGTCATTTTTAGGGTTTGGTCATTTTTTCCTTTTCTTCTTCCCTTAGCTCATCATTTGCAACCTGAGTCCTTTATAATAGTTAGGATTGATTCAAAGCTATAAAGGGACTATGTATAATCATTGTAAAGGGTCTGGAGTTGCAGAGACTGCAACCTTGAGGCTTATCATTGTAAGTATCTTTTTAAGCAATGAAAGTTGTGTTTACTATGCCATTAAATCTGTAATTTCTTATGCCCTAAATTTAGATCATTATAGGTTTTCTGCACCTATGGATGCTTGAGCTTGTGGCCTTGCAAACATAGTGGTTGCAGTGGTTTTCATGTTATGATTTTAACCCCCATGACTGGAGTATATCTCTAGGATAATTTATCACCATTCAAGTGGACATGTTATAGCCCTAGGACTAGTCCATATCTCAGGGTTGGATTGGATTCTAATTCCATGCATTTGAGCTTGTAGTCAAATGAAGGATAGCTGTATATCCAATCCTTGCTCCATTCTACCAAGCACTTTTTCAGTGATAAATCAATCCTACCTATTTGCTTTTCACCCATTTTCTGTTTCTTTCTTTCAAATCCATTTCCATCCTTCTCTCTAAATCCCCTTTCTTTTACTTTAGATCTATTATTTTTGTTTATGTTTTTAGTTTTATGACACACAAAAACCCCCTCTCTTAGCTTTGCTTTCCTAGTTTAGGTTAGAGCTGCCAGATCTGTTTAGTTTAAAAATCTCTTTGAGACAAACTCTTACTTATCAAAACTTGCTACAACAGCCCTAGATCTTGCAGGACTATGGGATGATTTTGTGCCTGTGTTCTAATCTCTTTATTTTCTTCCCCTTTGATCTGTTCTTCTTTTTATCATTCTTTATTTCCATTATTTTTATAATAAAAAGCACACAACCAAATTAAACCAACACCCTACTGCCCCTAAATACACTCTTTGTTGAAACATTGAGGACAATATTCTTATTAGGTTTGGGGGAATGATAGGGTAGTCCAATAGAATAGTTAATTGTAGTGTAGCATTGTGAGTTAAATGGAATGAAATGAAGTCAATTCCCGCCTAACCATTTTAGAAAGAAGAAATTAAAACTGTTTAGCAACCATTTAAAAACTAAAATCTAATGAAGATCTAACACTTCCAAGAAGCAAACTTCAAGAAATCTTTTTCATAATTAGTGTTTAATGAACCTGAAAAGAGAGAAAAAGGTGATGATATAACCCATGAGTTTACTTCAAGACTATAACCAGTGAGATTTGGGCCTATCAAACTTTCATTTGAAGAGTGTCTTGACAAATTGTTTTCTGCTCTAAGGAATGATTGAATCAACATCTTTTCACCAAAAGTTATGCACCCTAAATTGAAACTTTTTAGGAGAATTCATGACACTAAGGATATGATGTAGGGCCCTCATTTGGACAGTTTGAGCCTGAAAATACCTACCCATTGAACTGCCCCTTGCATACACTGTTTGAGCTTTAAAATCTATTTTTCTTTGACAAACACTAGAGTAATTGAACCTATACTTCATTGACCTAATTCAGCCTCACCCTCACTCTAAGATTTCAGAAGGTAAAGGAGAAGATGTTGAAGAAAGTTGAGCTGGGTTCAACATTTGGTGAAGGGAGAAGAGAAGAAGTTTGTAAAAAATAGTGTGTGGTAGTATATTTGTGGCATTTCATACATATATATATAAAAAAAGAGAGAAATCAAAAGAAGCCCTTCATTTGAAAAATAAAAAAGATGACAAGAAGTTGACCACTTCAGATCTAAAAAAGGTGAAAGAAGATGAAGTTGTGATGTAATGAAGAAGGTGAAGTCATGAATCACCTCCTCGTCTTAGTTGATTTCTTAGTTTTGAATTCCTTTTACCCTTTTATTTTTTTTAAACCTCAACCCTAAGCCACACTATAATCCAACTAAAAGACTGTATTGATCTAAAGTGAAGTGAGCTGCTATGTGGAGATGAGGGGATTTACAATCTATGGTGGAAAGAATATGAGGATGTAAAGAATTAGCAACCATGCCTATGCTCATGCTTGTAGGCCTATTTGAGGTCTGTAATTTCTCTTGAGCTGCAGTGAATGTGATATACTTTGTAATTTCATTTTTGAGTGATAGCCCTAGTGAGGATTGGGTCTGAAAATAAATTCATTGGGACAATATCTAAACTTGATTCTTGAATTAATGGTAAGCTTAGCACTGATTCACACACACTCTACTCTCGATGTAAGTTTATTGATTGTGATGGAAATACATGCTGATTTAAGTATTAAGCTATTTATATTTCTGTTTTAGCTCCTCTGAATTTGAAAGAATAAGGTGTTGAAGGAAGCTTTGTTTGTTGAAATCTGATTTGTTATAGGTTGCACTATACTTAACTATTTTATTGTGAAGTTTGTGGGTATCTTCACTAAAAACCCTCAAGAGACTTCACTCCTCCACTAAGGATCACCTAGGGGTTCAAAAGGCTTGATGCATAGGCTAAATGCATCCGTGGTCCCTCCAAAAGTGGCATTTAATTTTTAGAATAATTATTTATTTATCTCTTTGCTCAAGGACTAGCAAAGATTAGGTTTGGGGTGTATTGATCACTGGTTTATGCCACTTTCCACCTCCTAACCTAGCCCTTGCTAGACTTGAGAGCTGTCTAATAATTGATTTTTGTGTGCGTTTTTGTAGCTAGAAATAATCTGCAGACTAGTGCAAAAACCCATGTAATAAGTGTCAAGAAGAGAAGAATCAGAGCCAAGCATTGGAGCTGTTGGAAAAAAAGAGATTGAACCATGGTAGTCCCCCACCAATGTGCTGTTCAGCATGCCTTTGACTTCTAGAAGTTCTGCAAGGAGAGAAAAGTGGGGGCCACATTTAAAGGAGTGCAGCAATAGACTGGGCAAACTTGTAGAGAAGTAGGAAATTTAGATCGAGCACACTCGAGCAGATCTGAAGCCTTCAAATCCATCCACTTGAGTAGCTCTCGAGTAGACAGACCTTCAGAATTCACCTCTTGAGTAGCAATCGAGCACATCCATGCAGCAGCAACATCCTGTCGAGAATACCAGACTGCTGTATTATATCCACTCGAGCAAGTCGAGCAGTTCAGAAGCCTGCAACAGCCTGTCAAACATCCTATCGAGAACCCATCAAGTAGTTCTCAGCTTTAGAAATCATCCACTCGATCACTCTCGAGCAACTCTGGACTTCAAGACTTCAGCCACTCCAGAACTCTTCAGAACCAGTCCATCTGCTCGAGATCTACTCGAGCTCTTCACTGTGAAGCTTTCTGAAGCGTACAACCTCTCGAGGCTTGGGACCCAACTATTATTTATGAACTTTAGGGGTAATTTTGGAACTGCTTCACACATGGGACACCTGCCCAAGTGCGTAATGCAACCTAGAGCAATACTGTGCGACCATGGATTCTCTCGAACCCGTCGCGGTGATGCACTCGCGATGGAATGAATGTAGAGTCGCCACCCGAAGCTTTTGGTGACCCGAGAAACCTTTAAATCAATATTTTGAGCACTGAAGTGTTGAATATGACTCTGTTTTACCGGTGTTTGCCAACGGCTCTAGGGTAGGGGCTTCGGTTATCGATCGAGAAGGGTTTAGGCACCCGATCAACCCGCACGTAGCGATCTCTATCTATGGCCAAAATAAACAAACAAATGGGAGGAGCTTCCCCTTGTCCGAAGGTAATACGGTCTTATCAAGCTTTGAGCTAAACCGAAATTTCGGCGGCATAACGGCTTGAATCCCTGGACGGAGGAAACACCAAGAAGGTAGAGGAAAAAAGGGGTGAGCCAGAGCTCACGAGCCCTTGTTACACCGTGGAAGACCTTCGCTTCGGCGTGGTTCCGATGGCTTTATATGGCTTAAACAGTAGGGGAATAGGTTCTAATGCTAGGATTCGGTAGATAGAAAGTGTAGGATGAAGCTAGGGACTAAGCTTGACTAAAGAATGGGTGATCTAATGGTTGAAATGGGTTGAAAGGGGTGAACTAAGCATGCTGGAATTCTGGTTGAAGAATTCAAAATAATATATATTTTTCTCTCACTAGGGCTCTCTCTCTTAAGCTTAACTTTCAACCTTAATTTTTCAACCCTTTGGGAAGAGGGGTCCTCTCTATTTATAGAGAAGAGGTGGGTTAGAGGGTTACTTAAGAGCTAATTGGTTTAGCAATTAGGTAATCCTCCATCTAAGGTTTTCTAGGTTTTTAGGGTCCTAGAGGTTTGGGAAACTGATTTCAATGGCAGATGATGGGGTGAGACCATGGGTGACTTAAGGGTAGCCAATAAGCTCAAAGGGGGTGCAACCAACCTTAAGACACCCACCTCAACCAAGGGGATGGTTAAAAGGTCAAACCAAATGGAGGAAATTCAAGCATTTGATAACAGTTACTGTAGCTAAGCTAGGCATATATATTACATACGCCCAGTTTATGTACAGTGACTTTCATGAAAATCAGAGGAGATCTAAGAAAGTGGGTGTCCGTGGTGGGCCCTACCTATGCTGGGCGTATGTATTATATACGCCTGGCCAAATTTGGCCCAAAAATGCCATGCATATATAATATATACGCCTGACCAAAATGGGGCCAAATTTGCTGGGCGTATCTAATACATACGCCTGAGCAAAAGTTATGATTTTATGTGAAACTTTAATCGGCCATAACGTTTGAACCACAACTCCAAATTGGGTGATCTTTAGCTTGTTGGAAAGCTGGAGAAGTCCTCCTTCCAATGGTATGGAGATCGTCCTCAACAATGGTCTGTGTAAAATTTTGTAGCTCTCCTCTCAACAATTGGTCAGAAGGGTTTAAGTTGGGTCTAGGAAGGGATCCTAGGGTTTGGGGGTTATCTCTAAGGGTTAGGGGAATGGTTCTAATGGGTTCAGGGTGATTCCTAAAGGTCTGGGTTAGTTTCTAAGGGTTCAAGGGTGCCATCGGAAGCACATGGGTACATCTCTCTAGGAGTATAGACTGATCAGGCCTTAGGCCAAATTTGGGTGTCTACAGATGCCCCTCTTTAGTATTCGATCACTAATGATCGGACGCCAAAGACAAGAGACATCCGAAGAGGTCTAAGGCACGTTTGATGGGTCTGCCTGGTTCAACTCAATTCTCAAACATCCATGGTGATGGTGAGTGTACATAAGCCCTCTCATTTTGAGATATCGTCCGTACCTCAAAGCCAACAGTCCCCAAGCGCATTGCGACATTACTGGGCATAACAGTGATGATCACAGAAAGTGTAAGCCTGCTAGCTGGGATATCGTCCACTTCCTGAAGAAAATTATAGATTTGTGATGTTGAGTATTAATCTGAACCAGATAGCTCCATGAAACGGGGTGATCGATCTATGCTTCGGGGTCGACGCGAAGTATACAAAGTGAAGGCCTACAAATTGTGTCCAATCCTATGGGGTATTGACAGCTCCATTGGATTGGCCATGGGTGCCCTTACCTAAGTAAGGCTCGGAGTCTTTGGGCAAACCCATCAACCTTGAGGTTGCTTTAGCATGATGTACCAGAGTGAAGCAAATATTGATGTCGCGACACTTCTTGGGAATGCATGCCCATTTTCAAAGTGAACTTTTGTGTGTTATTTTTTGAATTTTTGAGGCCTCTAAGCAAAGCTTAAAGACCTCTGTCAATTTTATTCTTGCACAACTCTTTAAGTGGATCAAATGCCAGTTGATACGCTTTGAGAGTGCGTACGCTCTGTCGGGGATAGGTACACCTTGGGGATGTGCACGTTCTGGTGGTGAGGTGCTCCTGATTCACATGAACCGGAGTGCCATAACTTGAGACAAAGCTAAAAAAGATCGGGCTAGGAACAAACATCCATTGAAAGAGATGGTCAATTCTAGCCTCTGTCCCCAATGAAATCACATTTTACTAACTATGCGCAGACAGACACCCATAAGGGGCAATAAGTAGCAAATTGGTGCAGACAGAAACCTTGACCCTAAGGTACAATACGAGGATAAACGGCCATCCTGCGGATACCCAGACACAAGTGCGTACTTTCAACAGGGACACCGTGCTTATACAGGTTTTAAGCCTGTGTAAAATGAAATAAAAGGGAATGAGCCCTTCGGTCTGTATGTTTGCACATAGTTTGGTTGGTTGTAATTTCATTTTTGACGGGTCAGTTTCAACTGACAATAGACTTTTTGAATGGTCTGAAGTCGGGTGCACTCTTTGTCAATCATAGATCAGAAGGTGGATGATCAGAGCCAAAGCTTGGAAGGTGGGGTCAACCTACTTAGGATTTTAACTACATAACAAAAGGTTATTATCTCGAACCTTCTCCTTTTTTATTTCCTTTCTTCTTCGTCTTTTTTTTTCTTTTTTCTTTTGCACATGTCAGTTCGAGACTTTGAGCATGCTCAAACCATTTTTATTTTTGCATGTATCCTTGGGCATACCAACTTGCCATGTTGATACACCTCAAGGACGTGCGAATTCTGGTGATAGGTCCTTGGTTTGCCTGCCGGATCAGGTCTTGACTGTCGGGGATGCGTGGTCTTGGTCTTTAAACAAATTAGACCTCGCTATCTTGTTTAGGGAGGTGGGTTTAGGAGCGGTTTCCTAATGGCCGGGGGTAAACATGGCCAGTATTTCGCCTGCCGGATCAGGCATGAGGTGTCCCTGTGTAAATCAGGGTTTGAGAATTTTTGAGTGAACCCGATCATTCTGAATTGATTTAACACGGCTCTCGGAGTGGGGCAAACAGGCGTTGCGACGCTCTTTTGAGAACTAGTGTCGTGTTTCAGGATTTTTCCTTTTTTCTCTCTTTTTGTTATTTTATGTGAATCTCTTTTCTCCCTTTTTTTTTTATTTTATGATTTTATGGGAGCACCCGATAGACGCTAACAGATCTAGATCCGTTTACTATAGCACGGTCCCTTTGGGCCAATCGAAGGGAGTTCGAGGGGCCATTTGGGGATGCACGCCATTGCCCGACGATACATGGGCTTCTAAGAGGGGCCAGGCCTTGTTCATACAGAGGGCCCGTCGGGTCTCAAAGCCAAAATTGGCTGGGCGTATATAATATATACGCCTGGCAAATCTTCCGAAAAAATGGCCGGGCGTATATCTTATATACGCCTCACCAAAATCTGACAATTTTAAAACTGTTCGAGCCCGAGCACAAAAGGGGCCCTCTCTTTCAAATTCTATCTTCTTCCCTCCTCCCTTCTCAAGTTCGAGACAGCCCCCTAGGGTTTTTACATTTGATATTGCTTGAGTTCTATCACCGGGAGTCGTGTGTGCGGATAAAAAAGATGTTCATTCTCCGCCGATTTTTGGATCCATTTCTTCTCCCATTGAAGGTAATCATCAACCCCTCTTTCATCTTTCTTTTGAATTTTGATAATGTTTTTTTTTTTAAATGCTTGATGTTCTTCCTTTTTGTGGTGACAAATTAATGCATTTTTTTCAAGTATATGTGATTCCTTATGCCCATGCTCCTCTTTTTTTTTTTTATCCATCATCATCATTTTTCTTTACAATTAGCATGCGAACCACCGTCGGGACGTGGGTATGATGCACCTGGAGTTAGGGCTGCGCTCCCAGTTTGATCTGTTGATACCTGAGTAGGTATAACAATTTCTCTCTTTGCAACTTTGATTGCTCTTTTGTGTTGTGGGTTCTGACCAAATGTATATATCCCTCCTCCTTTTTGTTGAGCAGGTCATCCTTGACCCCTACGTCGGATCCCCCTTTTGGAACCTGGCTGCAGTGGGCCCTTCTCTCTTTTTGTTAAATCGACGCATCATTTTTTTCTATGAGTCCTGAGCTAGGGCCTATTACCTAGGTGAGAGGGTGGTTCATCAATATCGTCCTCTTTTCGTTGTGCCCCAAGCTCCTCCAGCTAATGTATTGGATCCTAAAGGTTCTACCAAAGTGCTTACCGCTCACTTTCTCCATCACGGGGACCCCATTGATGACCTTCTCTTTCCTGGGGGATATCAGATGTTGTATGAGTCTCTACCCTATCATTCTTTGATGCCCCGATTCGTGCCCGGTGCCAACTTTTTGGCTTTTGGTGGTCTGTGGTCTCAGGTAATGTTCTTTCCTCTTAGCAGCCTTCCATATGATTACCTTGATTGCCCTGCTATTTGAGGAAAAACTGTTTCTCTCCACAGTTTGGACAGGGTGACGATTCAGATGAGGGGGATGAGGCTATTGCTCCTGATGAGGCTACCGATGTTAGACCTTCTGACCCTTCCGGTGTTGGCGCTTCTGGCAGTTAGCCAACTGAGGTCTAGGGGACTTTTAAGTGCTTGGACGATGCCTTTCTGTCGCGTATGTGTGCCGATGTGGCTAAAAAGGCATGCATATCTGCTGAAGCTATTCGGATCCCACCCCTTGAGCTGATCCCTGGGGTCATCTCTCCCTTATTACGTTGCTCTTCTATTTTCTTGGATCATGTCGATGACCTGTGTGACTGATACCTCTTTTTTTTTTTGCTGTGCAGAATTATGGGTTGGCCGTGAACCAAGTAGAATTCTACCACAACATTGTCAGGCTTAGGAAGGCTGAGGTGGTGAGTGAATACTGACCGGACCTAGTCATTTTCTTATTTACTTTCTGCTTGTTTCCCTACATGACGGCCTCTGGTGTGCTCATGTAGCGTGCTTGTGAAAAGGAGTCACGCTCTTTGCTCGGTCGCATCTCTCAGGCATGGACTCGGGTGGGGGAGACCCGTACTTTTCAAAGCGTGACCCATCGCCAGAAGAAATCAAAGGGGGCTGCCCAGGACTAGTTTATTTTCTGAAATTTTGAAACAGTGAAACAATTTAGACTTTGATTTATTGGGGAAATATGTAATCTTTCGAACAACATTTTTTTTTTAAATGGTTTTATGATGATTTTTTTATGGTTTAAATGAATGCTCTCTTTGGTTATCTTTCTGCTTTTATGGTTTCCTTTTCCTTGGCATGAAGCGGGCCAAAGCACCTCCCGCACGTGATTCTCCGCCTATGACCCACGGATACCACGTCTTCCGAGAGTTTCCCATGGGTGTGTGAGTGTGCCCGCCTATGGGCTGCCCCGAGATAAAAAAGTAGGCTAAGTGAAATCCGTTCCTCCTTTTGGGGAAGTAAAAAGAACGGACTAATGTGAGGGGAGCCACCTTTCCCCGCATTTTTAACTGGGCGTATATATTATATACGCCTGGCAAAAATTTTGGGATTTTGCCTTGGCGTATATAATATATATGCCTGGCAAAATACCTGACATGTTGCCTTGGCGTATATATCATATACGCCTGGTAAAATATTTAAAATTTTCCCTTGGCGTATATATTATATACGCCTCATATAACTGGGCTCGATGGGTTCTTTATAACCCGAACCTGGCCCTCTTTGCTTCCCTTTTCACTCGGGCCTGGCCTTTTGCCCCTCTTTTTTCTTTCTTTTCTCTCTCCTCTTTTTTTCGAGCGGGTTCGTTGCCCTACATTGGCTGATTTCTATAAAGTCCAACTTTGTACGTCCATGGACCCGCTTCCCAAGAAAGGCCCAAATTCTCATACAGAGGTTGGGGCTAGTGTACTTCCCTGTTTGGACACGGGGCCCAATTTTTTGCAAGAATGGTGTGATAGCTTGGCCGAGGGTGAGCTCGCTGTTCTGGATCGCCTCGGGTTATCCCGCCTTTCCTCCCTCCTTGCTATTCCTCTGTTGCCTAATCTCTTGCAAGCGGCTTTGGCGTCGTGGGACCATAGGGCCCACGTTTTAATATTTGGGTCTAGGGAGCTTACCCCAACCTTGGAAGAGCTAGCCTCTATTACTGGCTTGAGGATGTATCGGGGACTTGTCAAAGTGGTGCCCAGACCAAAGGCAGTCCACACGATTCTTGGTTTGAAAATGGGTGAGTACGAGAAGGGCTTCGCCGGGGGGCCCACCAGGTGCTCAGTGAAATTCCTGAGAGCTCTTTTCGGTGACTCAAGTCTTCGAAAGTTGCCTATCTGAGATCCTTTCAACGTAAAGGCCTTTGCCCTTTATTTGCTGTCGAAAGTTCTCTTCTTTACTGGGGGCGAGACATTTTCCCTCAGGTTATGTGATGTCTTAACTGAATTGGAGGGAGGTCGTTCACTGGTGCACCTGGTCCTGGCTGAGATGTATTGGGGCCTGGATGCCTCGGCCTCGGGCCAGGTCGGGATCCTTAGAGGGAGTCCACTCCTTATTCAGATTTGGCTAGGAGAACATTTGGCAATCATGGGGCCCGTGTCGAGATTTTGCTTGGTGAGAGGAGATGTGGCTCGGGGCTTTCTGACCCGGTGCTCGAGACTGCCCCATGGGAGCGTTGAGGAACTGAACTAGTGGCTATCTAATGCGGAGCTAATCTGGCAACTTCCCTGGATGGACGGCACCTTTCCGATTGTCCACTCTCGAGATTGTGAGGGTATCACGCTTTTGGGGTTGACTGGTAGTACCTACTATTTCCCATCTCTGGTGCTCCATCAATTCGGATATACCCAACAGGTGTCGTGCACTGTGAGACCGCCCTTGTGCTATCTGATATTCTCTCGGGGTTCTCTCAGTGACCTAGACCGCATAGCTGCCCTTTGGGAGACCCGCTAATCGGCGCACATGTGCAGCTTCATTCAGGGGGGCGTTCTCTCTTTTGATTATGAGGTTTGTCTGGCATTTGAGGGCTTACCTGCCCCTAACCCGGTTTCGGTAGATGCGATAGAGACGGGACCCTGGCCATATAAGGAAATGATGCTCCAGACTAGGATTGAGTCTCTTTCTGTAGAGAAGCTGGCTTTGACTGAGGCTTTGGGGAAGGAAATGGCAGGCTGAGATCTGGAGGTGAGGCTACTACGGCCGAGTGAGGTTCTTGGTTGTGGGCTTTTGGTGAGTCTCATGATCAGTGATGCTTCGTGGAGGAGGCAGAAGAGTCTTCATGGTAGGTGGTTGTTTGATTGGAATGCCTGTGAAGACTCTCTTCTTACAGAGATCAGTTCTTTGAAGCGTGGTTCCTGCCCCTGACTTGTTCCTACACATACCATAGATCATATACACAGAGGGGGGGCCTAATGCTCCTTAACAAAGACTTCTTTCCTTTTTTGGGTTGTTTCTTTTTTGTTTGTTTATTTTTTTTTTATACTTGTACAGAAGGCAGAAAGTAGAAAGTGTGTCATGTTTTTATCTTTTTGGGGCATGACACTTCATACGTAACGCTGTAAGAAAAGAAATGAAATCTGCTATATATACATATACATATATTTTTTTTGGTGTTCGAATTTTCTTCCATATGTCTCGCAACGTAAGGCTTTTTATGGAAAATGAAAATCTATTATTTTTCTTAAAATTTTTCTCTAACATAGTGTGAGGCTTTTTATGGAAAAGGAAAATTTATTATCTTTTTTAAAATTTTTCTCCTACACAGTGTGAGACTCTTTTATGGAAAAGGAAAATCTATATCTTTTTTGAAAATTTTCTCCTCCACAGTGTGAGGTTTTTTATGGAAAAGGAAAATCTATTATCTTTTTTGAAATTTTCTCCTACACAGTGTGAGGCTTTTTATGGAAAAGAAAAATCTATTATCTTTTTTGAAATTTTCTCCTACACAGTGTGAGGCTTTTTATAGAAAAGGAAAATCTATTATCTTGTTTTGAAATTTTCTCCTACACAGTGTGAGGCTTTTTATGGAAAAGAAAAATCTATTATTTTTTTTGAAATTTTCTCCTTTTCTCCTCCTTTTTGTGATGTAGGTATTTACAAGGCCAACTAGCGGGTCCTTTTTTTAGCATGGTCGAACCTTGTTTATGAGGCTCCGATTTTTCTTTCTAAACATGGATAGGTCAGCTTCCCCAAGATTGATTGGTCTTCTACCTTTACCTTTGGTCATGTCTCAGACGCCGCGGTAGAGACGACATACCCGATCGAGATTTGATCCAATTTTTAACATGAGCGGCCCAGCAAAGGGGAGAAGAGGCTCAAGGGGTCCAGGCTAAAATAGGCGGGCCAGAACAGATCCTCTCCTAATCTCTCTTTTCTTGACATTTTTGCTCACAGCGCCCAAGACTGGTTTTCGCCATGCCTGTCATCCCTAAATTTACCCGTAGCGCCCTTTCGAGTTTTCACCACATCCATGGGTTCACTCTCTTACCCCAGGTGCCTTTTCAGGTTTTCACCTTGGTCCGCATGAGTTCGCTGTTTTTACTTGTGGTGCCCTTGCGAGTTTTCACCATGTCCTTCTTGCTTTGAACTCAAATACATTTTTTCTCTCTTCTTATCTTTTTCTTTTTTTTCTTCTCCCCCTTTTTTTTAGAACCAGAAAGCCACGACATGGACATTGATTCTGTCATAACCGGCTGGATGGGGTTCTGGTGTCATCTAACGACTCGGCTCATGTTGACATAACAGATAATATGACTGCTTGCGAACCTACAAAGAGGGCTTCCTTCAAGGTGTAGCTTGTCCATGGGTAGGGTTAGGATTTGAAGGTATGCTGGGTTAATAGGGTTTCCTTGATACGGCTTTAATTTTCTCAACATACTTTCTTCCTTGGGGGCTTCTACTGTACATGCCCCGTGATTCTTCTACACATATTTTTTTTGTTATTCTTTTTCCTCCATTTAAGGCAATCTCTTTTTGAGGTTTTGCTTTTTTCAATTTTTTGGATTTGATAGTAACTTTATAGACATGCATATTTTCTCTCTCTCTTTTTTGGTATATGCACGCGCATATATATATTTTTGTTTTGGGGGAATAGGTTTATTGAAAGAAAGGCCTAGGCTCAAATGGGGTAGCAAAGGATATCATCATTTTTAGGGATCTTTTTTTTTTTTTAGGCTACTGTGCTTGGAATGATGGCCTCTTTTGGATGGTTCTTAAGCAGTCACGTATCTGTTTCATCAATACTTACCTTATCGCGAAGACTATGAGTAGAACCGTCGGACGTATCCAGCGTTGATGGGCTCAGGAAGATGATCTCCATCCATGGTGGCGAGGCGGATGGCGTATCCTGGCAACACTTCTCGACTGACGTATGGTCCTTCCCAGTTTGGCTTGAACTTTCCTCTTAGATCGGAATGGAGGGATGGGAAGATCTTCTTCAGCACAGTGTCTCCTACCTTTAGATCCCGACCGCGGACACGTTTATTATAAGTGCGTGCGATTCTCTCCTGGTAAACTTGAGTGTGACACAAGGCTAGGAGTCTCTTCTCGTCTAATAAGTTTAATTGTTTAAAGCGGGATCTCTCTTTTTACTTCGGGTAAGCCTGATTCTATGAGGATTCGGAGTGAAGGCACTTCAACCTCTATCGGGAGGACAGCCTCGGTTCCATACACAAGGGAGAACGGGGTTGCCCCTGTAGTAGTTCGGATAGACGTTTTATAGGCCCAAAGCGCGAGGGGTAACTGCTTACTCCAATCTTTGTAAGTGACTACCATCTTCTCCAGAATGCAGACTAGAGGTTTATTGGCTGCCTCTACAACTCCGTTCGTCTGAGGCCTTTATGGGGATGATTGATGATGCTTGATCTGGAACTGCTCGCACAAGGCCTGGATGCGCCTATTAGAGAAATTAGTGCCATTATCAGTGGTGATATCCTTGGGAATGCTGAATCTGCAAATGATGTTGTTCTTGATGAACTTCTCAACGTGACTGGCCGTGATGTTGGCATATGACGCCGCTTCCACTCACTTGGTGAAGTATTCAATGGCAACAAGGATGAACCGATGTCCGTTTGATGCTTTTAGATTAATCATTCGGACAACGTCAAGGCCCCAACTAGCAAATGGCCAAGGAGTGGTCATGCAGTGATGATCAATGGCAGGAGCGTGTATTAGACTAGAGTGTTCTTGTCACTTGTAGCATTTCTGGACATGTTTGCAGCAATTCGATTCCATGGTGGTCCAAAAGTATCCCTGCTGTAGGATTTTCTTAGCGAGCATGTGACCGCTGACATGGGCTCTGCATACTCCCTCATGGATTTCTTTCATAATATTGACCACTTCAGTTTGAGTGAGGCACCTGAGTAAGATGTTATTGTATGATCGCTTGTAGAGGCATTCCCCGCAAATGACGTATCCTGTCGCTAAACGTTGGATGGTTCATCGATCTGTCTTGGATGTACCTTTTGGGAAAGTTAGGGTCTCGAGGTAATTCTTGATATCTGAGAACTAAGGTGGCTCATCATCAGGCTGTATAGGTTCCTCAATCTAGAGGCAGAAGGCTGGCTCATTCCTCTGCTCGATCATGATCGACTTCATCTCAACACCGTAGGGGATTTCAATCATTGACGCCCAAGTTGCTAATGCGTCGGTAAAGCGATTCCTTATCCGGGGAACATATGAGAAAGTCACATCTTGGAAGTGAGCTATCAGATCCGCGAGGTGTTCATGATAGAGGATCAGTTTCTCATCTTTCGTCTTCCAGTCACCATTTGTCTGACTTATGATTAACTGTGAATCGCCAAAAACTCGAAGGTGAGTCACATTCAGATCGAGAGCTGCATGTAGACCAGAGGCACAAGCTTCGTACTCAGCCATATTATTAGTTCAGGGGAAGTTGAGCTTGATAGAGATGGATACATGGGATCCTTTGGTGAAATTAGGATGGCGCCAACTCCTTGGCCCTCGACATGTGATGCCCCGTCAAAGTGCATTACCCATGATTCTTCTGCTTCTTCTGTATCGTATTCTGTCATGAACAGGATGTCCTCATCGGGGAATTCAATCTTTAGAGGCTCATAGTCAGACAGAGGGTTCTCAGCAAGATGATCAGTGAGCGCCTACCCCTTGAACGATTTCAGAGTGACGTACGTGATGTCGAATTCAGATAAAAAAGTTGTCATCGTGAAGTTTAGCCACTGAGAGCAGGTTTCTCAAATAGGTACTTCAACGGATCCATTCGCGCTAGAAGTTGAACGACTTGGGATAACAGGTAGTGTCGAAATCTTTGAGTAGCCCACATGAGCGCCAAGCATGCCTTCTACAGATGAGAATAGTGTGTCTCATAATTAGTGAACTTCTTGCTCAGGTAGTAGATGGCCTATTCTCTTCTTCCTGTCTCATCATGTTGTCCTAACACACAGCTCATGGAAAACTTTATCGTGGACAGGTACATTATCAGGGGTCTACCAGGTACAGGTGGTACCAAATCTAGAGGATTTAGGAGGTAACCCTTGATTTAGTCAAATGCAGCTTGGCAGTCATCGTTCCACTCAACTTGTGAATCCTTTCTTAGTAGTTTGAAGATCGGTGCGCATATCAGAGTTAACTATGCAATGAACCGACTGATGTACTGGATTCTGCCTAAAAAGCGTCTGACCTCCTTCTCTGTAGACGGTGGTGGCATTTCAGTGATGGCCTTGATCTTGGTCAAATTGACCTCAATCCCTCTCTTACTGACAATAAAGCCTAACAGTTTTCCTGACATAGCACCGAATGCACACTTTTGGGGATTCAACCGCAACCTGTACTTTCTCAACCTCTCGAACAACTTCTGAAGGTTTACCAAGTGGTCATCCCTTTTTGGCGATTTGGCAATCATATCATCGACACACACTTCGATCTCTCGGTGCATCATGTCATGGAATAGGGCCGTCATTACTCTCTGGTAGGTTACCCCAGCATTCTTGAGCCTAAATGGCATCACCTTGTAGCAGAAGGTACCCTAGGGAGTGATAAACATGGTCTTTTCTCCGTCGGCCTCTGCCATCTTAATCTGATTGTAGCCCGAGAATCCGTCCATGAATGAGAGCATTCCATGCTTAGCAGTGTTATCGACCAAGATATCACTATGGGGTAATGGAAAGTCATCCTTAGGGCTGGCCTTATTGAGATTTCAGAAATCAATGCACATTCGAACCTTCCCATCCTTCTTTCGTAGGGGGACGATATTGGCCAGTCACTGCGGGTACTTGGATACCATGAGAAACCCTGCATCATACTGCCTAATGACCTCGCCCTTCACCTTCAACATCCATTCAGGTCGGAGGCATCTCAGCTTCTGTTTAACTGGCTTAATATTAGGGTAGAGTGGTAGCTCATGCTCAACCAGATCGGTATCCAAATCAGGCATGTCTTCATACGACCATGCGAAGATGTCTTGGTATGACCAAAGGAAGTCTATCATACTCTTTCTCTCCGCAGGGGATAGCGATGTTCCGATTTTGGTGATTCTAGGAGCCTCTTTGGTGCCCAAATTGACGTCCTCTGTCTCTTCGACGATCGGGGTCGGGCCATGCTCAAAATCGGCAAATTGTGGAGCTCATTAGAGAGCTCATCTATTTAACCTTCCTCGTCTAGACTCGTGACTCCTACCTCTTCTTGTATTTCTACAGAAAAGGGGTCGGCTTCATGTGGCACGGGTATCACGACATCATTTTTAATTTTATTGGGAATTTTAAAGGACAATATTTTTAGAATTTGTACTTTTTTTATTTTTATGATTTTTTATAATTTTTTGAAGGTTAGCCCCTGGCGAGGTGGATCTCTATATTTATAGGGTAGAGTGTCCCAGAGGCTAACCTCATTTTTTACAGGTTATTTTTTTTAGAGAGCCGGTGTCGTATTCACCGCTTTTGGCGGCTCCCAGGTGTTGGGGCAAAGATGTCCAATTACTTACCTACGAGGCTTGGCCTTTACCTCTTTGGTTGAAAGCGACATCGGTAGGCTTTTGCAGTTCCTCCCTTACCATGTTTATGGGGGGATCCTCTAGGACCCTGTCCTCTTTGATTAGGATGGGCCCAAAGTGGCTAGTGCTAGAGTGACGGGTGGACCAGGGGACTTCCTCCTCAAATAAGGAGAGGGCGGCTAACTCCACCTCGAGGTCTGGGGGGGTGATGTAAGGGTTGGTAGGATGGGCGGAAACAGGATTGTGTGGGGTTACGGTTGTCTCCCCATTAAGATCAATCTTTACCACCCCGGCGCTCACAAAGGTTTGACGGATGTGGGGTTGGGCGGGAGTTTCTTCTTTTAGGTTGATTCCTCTAGCCCTGGCGGCTGCTGCGGCTCTTATCTTTTTCTTGGCCTTTCTGACTTCTTCTTCAAGGGGCCTATAGCCCAGGCCAAATCTAGTTTGCCGCCCCTTAGCCCTGACGAGGTCTCTTCTACCTAGAAGGCGTGGGCCCAACCCTTTCCCTTTTTAGTGGCCCCATTTGTGGAGCATGAACACTGCTGCATCCGTTCCTACCCCAGTTTTGGCAGGGGTTTTTTCAGGCGACTCAAGGGTAACGGCTGAAAAGTCATACTCAAATCGATGAAGATCGGTGTCATCTGCTGTATGCAGCATGTTAAGCACTTTCGAATTCTCAATATGCAGAGCGCTCCGCTCCCTGTCTTCTCTAGTCTCACCTACGATCATGACGATTCTTCCACATGAGATGAATCAGAGTTTTTGGTGTAGAGTTGATGGTATTGCCCCGATCTCATGTAGCCACGGTCGGCCAAATAGTAAATTAAATGTAGACTTGATGTCCATCACATGGAAGGGGACAGTGAAGGTTTGCGGCTCGATGATCAGGTCGAGGTCTACTTCTCCTATGATTTCTCTCTGAGTGTTATCGAATCCCCTGGCGCTTGTTATTGATGGCCGAAAGGTGTTGGGGTTCGCACTGATTTTGATTGCCGTCCTTAGAGGGCATACGTTCAATGACGACCCGTTGTCTATTAAGAACAACGACACCACCAGGTTCCCTACTTCCACTATTATATTCAGGGGCTTAGAGTGGTTGTTCCCCTCGAGCGGCAGATCCACATCAGTGAATGAGATGGCATTTGGGGCCAATACTTGCCCAATTATTTCTCCCCCCTCGTCTGGGGTTACGTGGGCGGAAACATGTGTGTCTTCGAGTGCTCCCATTAAGGCTTGAAAGTGGAGTGGGGACGTGATTAACAAATCCCAGATAGTAATATGTGCGGGCGTTCTCTTGAGATGTGTCTCCAACACGTGCTCTCTGGCCATTTTCTCAAAGGGGTGCGACCTGCTCTTTCTTCTTCTCTTCTCCTCTGACGACTCTCGATGCTTCTGACTGTGTAGAAATCCTACTAGATCGGGTAATAAATTTGACAGTCTCCTCTCGGTTGTAACCAGCATTCATGCCCGTCTGTTCATAGCTTAACAGTACTTGATGCGGGTCATAGGCAGGTTTTGGGATGAGGAAGAGAGTGCATGGTGATTCTGGGGATGATTGGGCTGGGTATGTTGGATTCTCGAGTCTGACCAGGTTGACTCCAATAGGGGGCAGAATGGTAGTGGTGAGAATTGGCGAGGTTGAATTTATGGGTGTGGAGGGGGCTTGTACAGGTACTACCTGGGCGTGGTAAGACTAGTGGTAATTGGGAGCAGGTGATAAGGGGAGTGGGTGAGGGGTTGTTTATTTGGGTGGGGGTGGAGTTGGATTGGGGGCGAAATAGAGAAGGGATGGTGGGGGTGTGACTGGGATGGAGTGACTGGGAGATGTCGGAGGCGCGGGTGGAGAGGGGTGATAAGGAAATGAAGGGTTTGTATATGGGGTGGTATGGTGGGGCAATGATGGGTTTGTAGATAAAACGGGGTAAATTGGGGATGATGGAGTTGTGCATGGAGCGGGGTGATTGGGATATGACGGGGTAGTGGATGGAGTAGGGGGGTATGGATATGAAGGGTTTGTATATGGGGTGACATGGTGGGGCAATGATGGGTTCAAGGATGAAACAGGGTAAATTGGAGATGATGGAGTTGTGCATTGGGCAAGATGATTTGGGGATGGCTAGGGTATACTGAGTGGTGGGATTTGGTAGTGTGTATGGGATGGGATAATTTGGGGATGGCAGAGTAGTGTATTGAGTGGAGAGATTTGGGGGTGTGTATGGGGTAGGGCAGTATAGGGATGGTGGAGTTATCTATGGCGTGGGGGGATTTGGGTGTGACGGAGGGGTATATGGGGTGGCTGATGCTCGGATAGTGTAGGGGATGGGGTGATTGGGAGGTGGGGTGTACTATGGGGTAAATTGGGAGTGGGGCGGATATGTGTATGATTGCGGCGGGGTTGTGCCTGTTTGGATTTTATAGGTGGGAGTGGGAGTAGAAAAATACCGTCCTAAATCTAAGGGCTCCTCTTGGTATGCCGGGGTGGAGAAGTAATCGGCTAAGTACAGCGGCCCGATCACCCCTACACATGGTTCGCCCTTATTTAACTGAGGAAATTAATACTCCTCTTAATTACTGATGTAATCCGAGAGATCAAACTCTTCTTCTTCCTCTTCTACCCAATGGATGTTAGGCCTGGGGCCTCCTGGGTGCGGGGGTAGAGGGGCTTGATGGATGTTCTGGTTATGCCCTTGAGAAAGTGGTGGGGGAACAATTTTTCTCGCCTCTATTAGATCTTGGACCGCATGCTTTAGTGGGAACCACCGGTCCGTAGGGTGACCCAGCCCCTGGTGAAAGTTACAATACATGTTCGGGTCATAGTTTCTCGGGATTGGATTGGGTGGTGGGCGAGGCTGGAGTAAATTCACCAAACCTTTTTTGTAGCAATACCGGCAATAAGATACTTAAGGATTGCCCCAACGACGTAAACACTCGTTCAAATCGTGTTCTCATTTATTCCTGGGCAAATGGGGCTCTTGGTCCGTTATTTGGCCTTGGCGCTTGCTCGAAACGGGCTGGGGGTGGTTGCATGGCCTGGAGCTGTATCGGGGGGGCATTGGTATTGGCCTGGGGGTAAACGATGTTCTGTACCTCTGTCCCTAGTCTTCTTTCAATTCTTGGTTCGACAACTTTTCGAACTCTGGTGGCCCCGTTGACCATGATCTCTCCCAACCTGCCCTCTCTAATGGCGTCTTCCCAACGATTGGCATTTCGGACCAAATCAGCAAAACTGGGTTGTTGCTGATGTACCAAAAATTTTGTGATGACTGGGAGAGCTCCCTTGGTTATTAATTCAATCTGCTCATCATCAGGAATCCGGTGGGTCACCTGGACAGCCAATGCCCTCCACCTTCCTAAGTAGGCACTGAAAGTTTCATCTTGTCTTTGCTTCAAACGGGCCAGATTTGACTTCCTTGGCTCTATGTCCATGTTATAGACATACTGTTCTTGGAATAAGTGTGTTAAATCTTTCCAAGTTTTTATCATGGATGGTTCTAGGGATGTGAACCATCTCAGTGTTGGGCCTGTTAGACTCTTTTGGAACACTTTGATGAGGAGTCGTTCATCTCCGCCGTACTGGGACATATCCCCACAGTAAGATTTTAAGTGGGCGATGGGGTTGCCAGTGCCATTATATTTATCAAACGATGGCATCTTAAATTTCTGTGACAAGGGACATCCGAGAATAGACATAAGTCTAAAAAATCTGTCGAATGCAATTGTACCCCTCCCATCTTCGTCAGCTACTTCTGTATTCTGTCTATCTATTCTTTCAGTTGCTCTGATTCTTTTAAGGCTGTAGTTGGGACTGCCTCCCCCTGATTTTGTTCGGCTCTGGGTGTGACGATGGTGGGCTTGGGGGGGCCGAAGCTGGCAGCTCCTCCACTGTTGCGGATCTCGTCCTCCTCGTATTGGTGAGGGGCGAGGTCTGCTATTTGGACTTGGGGGGTGATGGGTTGGATGACCTAGTGGGGCCACAAGGCTTTTAGGGGATGGGAAGGAGGGAATGGATGAGTGGTTTATGGATGAATGATGTGCTAAACTGGGTGCCCATTCTGGGGGTGTGGTTGGTGTGGCAGGATGCTGTAGGCATGGTTTTGAGGAATGGAGTGGATTGGATTTTCCGTTGGAGGCGGGATGGGGGCATAAGGGGTCTAGGTGAATGAAGGGTACTGGTGAAGGGGTAAGGGGTTCGTGAACGTGCCTTGATGAGCGTGGGTGGATGGGCCTTGGGTTTGATGGATTTGGGCTTGATGATTTTGGAAAGCTTGGGTTGATGGGCCTTGGGTTTGATGAATTTGGGAGTTGGTATGATTTTGGGCCAATGGGCCCTGTTGGGTTTGGGCTAATGGGCCATGTGGGTATTGGGTGTGGGGTGATGGGCCTTGGGCCTGGGTTTGATAGGTTTAGGACCAAGGGCCCTGGGGGGCTTAGAACTGGGCCTGGGTCTGATGGGCTTGGGCTTGAGTCTGGTGTGTTTGGGCTTGGGCCCATGGGCCTTGAGGATTTTCGGCCTGTGCTTAGGTCTGATGGGTTTGGGCCTGGGCCCATGGGCCTAATGGGTTTTGGGCCTAGCCCTAAGTCTGATGGGTTTGGGCTTGGCCCATGGGCCTTGAGGGATTTTGGGCCTGGGTATGAGTTTGATGGGTTTGGGCTTGGGCCAATTGGCCTTGAGGATTTTAGGCCTAGGTCTGAGTCTGATGGGTTTGGGCTTGGGCCAATGGGCCTGATGGGTTTTGGGCCTGGGCCTGGAATTGAGGTGGGGGATCTTGGACGGTATGAATGATGGGTGGTTAGGCATGGTCGTGAGGGAATGGGGTATGGAGGTTTTAGAGACCTAGATGTGGGGTTTGGAATGTAGGGCTTTAAGAGGTAGCCCACAGGGCATACATAATTCTTATGTCTTCCATTGAGGGCATGGATTCAGGTGTGAGATTGGAGGGTGACGGACCATTCACGGATGGAAGGGGTCGGGTGAAATTGGGCATGACCCGGGTATGGGGGGTATGGGTGATTATTCTTGGACGGTATGGATGTATGGCTATGGAAGATGGTGGGTTACTGGTCATACCTTGGGAAAAGTTGGGCATGACTTGGGTAAATAGAGGGCTATGTTGCAATGTGGATGGGCCATGTGATGTGGAAGGCATGTGAGATGAGGTGGATGTGATATAGGATGTAGGGGGCATGGATGATGAGGTGGATGGGATGTGGGAGGTAGGCGGGGGATGGGGCTCCCAATGGGGTCTTTGGGAGTAGGGGGGTGCAGTAAGGGTGTATGGATGGGAGATGGGGATGTATTGGTCGGTTGGGAAATGACGGGTTTCAGTAGGGGATGAGATGGGGGTATGTTGGGAAAATGTAAGGGCGGGGGATGGGGTGGATGCGAACACGGGTGCCCCAAATGGACCCGTGACATCAAACCGGGTTTGGGTGAAGGTGTTGGAGATCGGGTCTTCTCCTATATGGGAATGGGATGGGGATTATGGCGGGGATGTATCGGCACTCGACATGATCCGTTGACGAGTGTTGTATCGATGCCTTGGGTAAGGGCCGAATACTTTCCTAGTTCTCCTTCTACGGGTTGGGTTTGAGGTCGCCGTAGTGACGGTCACACCGAAAGTATAGGTATATACGGATTTTTGATTTTCCTACATATATATATATATTTTGGATTTTTCAAATGAAAAATTTCTCCCCTATTTAAATAAATAATGATCTGGTGTCCTAGAAAAATTCCCGTCTCGGGTGATATATGCACCTTTAGTAGGTCCCACGGCGGGATCCGACAAACTTCGGAAGAAGCGAAAGGGAACCCTTTCGTTCTATTGAAGGTGAGGGAATCCACGCAAACGACCCGATCCCCCGGAGTAAATCAATGAGAAGTCGCCTTCCTTTGACTGGGCGGGGGCATATTGGGCGTTACAGAATGCGGGAAGCTACTATGGGCACTAATACCGCTAATCAGGGAACTTTGGTGGTGGATTGGGCCTCAGATCGGGCTGCCTGAACCCAATTTATATTGGGCGTATGTATTATATACACCTGACCAAAACTAGCAGATTTGGCTGGGCGTATGTATTATATACGCCTGGCTTAAATCTGAGGATTTTGGTTGGGCGTATATATTATATACGCCTGAGTATTTGTGGTGATTTTTAGCCAAGCGTATTTAATATATATGCTTGGCAAAAACTGTTCTTCCAACTTTATTTGATAGTGTACAGCAAGCCCACAATGAGTCTTTGGAACTGGTTTCCTGGGAGGGATGCTCCCGGGGATTGCTGTGTATGCTATCGGGTCACTCCTGTGCGTGCATGGATTCTCTCAAACCCGTCGCGGCGATGCATACACGATGGGATAAAAATGTAGAGTCACCACCCGGAGCTTTTGGTGACCCGGGAAACCTTTAAATCAATATTTTCAGCATCGAAGTGCAAAATATGACTCTGATTTACCGATCTTTGCCAAAGGCTCTAGAGTAGGGGCTTCGGTTATTGATCGGGAAGGGTTTAGGCACCCGATCAACCTGCACGTAGCGGTCTCTATCTATGGCCAAAATAAAAATAAATGGGCCGAGCTTCCCCTTGTCCGAAGGCAATATGGTCCTATCAAGCTTTGAGCCAAACCAAAATTTTGGCGGCGTAACGACTTGAATCCTTAGATGGAGGAAACACCAAGAAGGTAGAGGAAGAGAGGGGTGAGCCGGAGCTCACGGGCCCTTGTTGCACCGTGGAAGACCTTTGCTTCGGCGTGCTCCCGATGGCTTTAATTGGCTTAAACGGTAGAGGAATAGGTTCTAATGCTAGGATTCGATAGATAGGAAGGGTAGGATGGAGCTAGGGACTATGCTTGACTAAAGAGGGGTGATCTAATGGTTGAAAAGGGTTGAAAGGGATGAACTACGCATGTTGGAATTCTGGTTGAAGAACGCAAAATAATATATATTTTTCTCTCACTAGGGCTCTCTCTCTTAAGCTTAACTCTCAACCTTAACTTTTCCACCCCTTTGGGAAGAGGGGGGTCTCACTATTTATAGAGAAGAGGTGGATTAGAGGGTTACTTAAGAGCTAATTGGTTTAGCAATTAGGTAATCCTCCATCTATGGTTTTCTAGGTTTTTAGAGTCCTAGGGGTTTGGGACACTAGTTTTAATGGCAGATGATGGGGTGAGGACATGGGTGACTTAAGAGTTGCCAATAAACTCAAAAGGGGTGCAACCAACCTTAAGACACCCACTTCAAACAAGGGGATGGTCAAAAGGTCAAACCAGATGGAGGAAATTCAAGCATTTGATGATAGTTATTGTAGCTAAGCTGGGCGTATATATTACATACGCCCAGTTTATGCGCAGTGAATTTAACGAAAACCAGGGGAAATCTGAGAAGGTGAGTGTCCGTGGTGGGCCCTACCTATGCTGGGCGTATGTATTATATACGCTCGACTAAATTTGGCCCAAAAATGCTAGGTGTATATAATATATACGCCTGACTAAAATGGGGCCAAATTTGTTGGGCGTATGTAATACATACGCCTGAGCAAAAGTTATGATTTTATGTGAAATTTCAATCGGCCATAACTTTCAAACCACAGCTCCAAAGTGGGTGATTTGTAGCTTGCTAGAAAGCTGGAGAAGCCCTCCTTCCAATGGTATGGGACCCCTCCTCAGCAATGGTCTGTGTAAAATTTTGTAGTTCTCCTCCCATTAATTGCTCGGAAGGGTTTCAGCCTAGTCCGGGAAGGGATCCTAGGGTTTAGGGGTGATCTCTAAGGGTTAGGGGAATGGTTCTAATGAGTTCAGGGTGATTCTTAAAGGTCTGGGTTGGTTCCTAAGGGTTCAAGGGTGCCATCGGAAGCACCGGGGTACATCTCTCTCGGAGTACAGACTGATTGGGCCTTGGGCCGAATTTGGGTGTCTACAGATGCCCCTCTTTGGTATTCGATCACTAATAATCGGATGCCAAAGAGAAGAGACATTCGAAGAGGTCCAAGGCATGTTTGCTGGGTTCGCCTGGTTCAACTCAATTCTCAAACATTCATGGTGACGGTGAGTGTACGTAAGCCCTATCATTTCGGGATATCGTCCGTACCTCAAAGCTAACAGTCCCCAAGCGCATTGCGACATTACTGGGCATAACTGTGGTGATTACAAAAAGTGTAAGCCCGCTAGCCGGGATATCGTCCACTTCCTGAGGGAGATTATAGATTTGTGATGTCGAGTACTAATCTGAACCAGACAGCTCCATGAAATGGGGTGATCGATCTATGCTTTGGAATCGACGCGAGGTACACAAGGTGAAGGTCTAAACAATCTGTCCAATCCTATGGGGTATTGACAACTCTATTGGATTGGTCGTGGGTGCCCTTACCTTGGTAAGGCTCAGAGTTTCTGGGTGAACCCATCAACCTCGAAGTTTCTTTAGCATGATTTACCCGAGTGGAGAGAATATTGATGTCGCAACACTTCTTGCGAACGCGTGCCCATTTTCAGAGTAAATTCTTGTGTGTTATTTTCTAAATTTGCTTTTGTTTCGAGGCCTCTAAGCCAAGCTCAAGGACCACTATCAATTATTTTCTTGCACAACTCTTTAAGTGGATCAAATGTCAGTTGACACGCTTGAAGAGTGCATGCGCTCGGTCGAGGATAGGTACACCTTGGGGATGTGCATGTTCTAGTGGTGAGGTGCTCCTGATTCACACGAACCGGAGTGCCTTAACTTGAGATAAAAATAAAAAAGATTGGGCTAGGACCAAACATCTATCGAAAGATATGGTCAATTCTTACCTCCATCCCTAATGAAATCACATCTAACTATGCACAGACAGACACCCATCAGGGGCGATAAGCAGCAAATAGGCACGGACAGAAGCCTCGACCCTAAGGTACAATTTATGATGACAAACGACCATCCTGCGGAAACCTAGATGCAAGTCCATACATTCAACAGGGACACCGTGCCTATACAGGTTTTAAGCCTGTGTAAAAGGAAATGAAAGGGAATGAGCCCTTTGGTCTGTATGTTTGAACATAGTTTGGTTGGTTGTAATTTTATTTTTGACGGGTAAGTTTCGACTGACAGTAGACTTTTCGAATGGTCTGAAGTCAGGTACACTCTTGGTCAACATAGATCCGAAGGTGGATGGTCAGAGCCAACGCTTGGAAGGTGGGGTCAACCTACCCAGTATTTTTACTTCAGAACAAAAGGTTGTTATTCCTTCTCCTTTTTCTTTTTCTTTTTTTTTTCTGCTTTCTTTCTTTTTTTTCTCTCTTTTTTTTTGTCAGTTCGAGACATTGAGCATGCTCAAACTGCTTCTATATGTGCATGTATCATTAGGCGGATTAACTTGTCATGTTGATACGCCCTAAGGACGTGCGCATTCCGCTGATAAGCCCTCGGTGTGCTTGCCGGGGTAGGTATTGCCTCCTGGGGCATGTTTAGGGAACAGGGACCAGGGATGGGTAAAATTATCTGCCTGCCGGATCAGGTATGGGGTGTCCCTATGTGAAATAGGGTTCGAGAATTTTTGGGTGAACCCGATCATTCTGAATTGATTTAACACGGTTCTCGGAGTGGCACAAACAGGTATTGCGACGCTCTTTTGAGAACTAGTATTGTCTTTTGGCATTTTTCCTTTTTCTCTTTTTTTTCATGATTTTATGATTTTATGGGAGCACTTGGCGGGCGCTGACAGATCTAGATTCGCTTATTGTAGCACGGTCCCTTTATGCCAATTGAAGGGAGCTCGAAGGGCCATTTGGGGATACATGCACCATCGCCCGACGGTAGCTGGGCTTCTAAGAGGGATCGGGCCTTGATCTAGAGTATACAGAGGGCCTGTCAGGCCATCAAAGCCAAAAATTGGCTGGGCGTATATAATATATACGCCTGACCAAAATCTGGCAGTTTTAAAACTGCCTGATTCCAAGCACAAAAGGGACCCTCTCTTTCAAACTCTATCTTCTTCCCTCCTTCCTTCTCAAGTCCGGGACGGCCCCCTAGGGTTTTTGCATTTGATTTTTCTTGAGTTCTATCACCGGGAGTCGTGTGTACGGATCAAAAATGTTCATTCTCCGCCAATTTTTGGATCCATTTCTTCTCCCCTTGAAGGTAATCATCAACCCCTCTTTCATCTCCTTTTTGAATTTTGATAATGGTTGATGTTCCTCCTTTTTGTGGAGACAAATTAATGCATTTTTTTTCAAGTATATGTGATTCCTTCTGCTCATGCTCTTCTCTTTCCTTTTTTCTCTTTTTTTTTATTTCATTCATCATCATCCTTTTTCCCCTTTTTTTTTATCATCATTCATCATTCATCATATTATTGTCATATATCATCACCGTTCATCGTCTTTATTCTTATTTGTTTGTTGTTTTCATTTGTTTTGTTGTTTTTATTTTTATTTTTATTTTTATGATGGATTAGTGCACATATATCTTTTTTGCATTTTTTGTTACCTTTCTCTTTCTCTCTTTTTTGGTTTGAAATGCCTGATGTTCTTCCTTTTTGTAGTGCATTTTTTTTTCTTTTCAGGTATATGTGATTCCTAAGGCCTATCATTATTCATCACCATTCATTTTTCATTAATTTTTTTTTATGGATTAGTGCATTTTTTTCATCTTGGTTATTCTTTTTTTTTTTCCTTTTTTTTAGCAGCCCTTTCTTATACCGATGTGTCTCATATTTTCAGATGTCTGGCAACGAAGGGCAGGATCCACAGGAGGGGCCAGAGATGGCCTATGGTCCTCATGGGGAGCAGTTCATCGTTTCACAGTGCTCCTCTCAACCTTGGTATGAAATGCAAGGTGAAGCCGCCCGTACTGGCCTCCTTTATTGTCAGCATACCCATATTTCCAACTTTGAGATCGCTAGCCAGGTTAACAGATGAGCCCTTTTTCATTTCCTTTGATGCCTTCATTATACCACTTTGCTCCAATTTGACCGATGCCTTTTGTTTGCAGCCTTTGCCACACATTATGTTCCGGGGTGGCTGGTTCGACCTACAACGCCTCATAAGTTATCTCCCCCAGGTGGTGAAGGACCTACTTGTCCAAGCTGGTTTTGGGGATTTCATTTCATGCCCCGCCGTGAGGGCCGATACGGCCTATCTGAAGGCCCTCATAGAGCGCTTCCACCCTGAGACCATGACGTTTCACATGGCCATGGCTGAGATGACCCTCACACCCGTAGACTGGTCCATGATTACTGGGGTTCATATTAGAGGGGTGCCAGTGACACCTACCTGCACGCCTGATAGGGAGGAGGTGACTCGGCTGATAGGGGCCTACCCAACCTCCGGGAACATTCGGGGTTCCGAAGTCAAGTTATCTTGGCTGGTTGGTCTGTTTGAGCCCCATGAGTTAGTGGATCTGGGCCAGCCTGATGCGACCATTTATCTCGAGCCTGAGCGCGCACTGATGCTGGCCCGCATTTCTCTATTGTTCCTCTTGGGCAAGACTCTCCTTTCAAATACCAGCGGAGGGCGGGTCTCATTGTCCCTTCTCAGTCTTATGGTGAATTGGGACACTGTGCATCAGTTTCATTGGGGCGGTGCTGGCTATGCGGTGCTCATGTCCAGCCTGGTGCGAGCCATACTTGGGGAGTCTATCTCCGTTATGGGCTTCTGGCCTGCACTTGAGGTATTTTATCCTTTGGTCTCAGTTTGTCCAACTTTTCCCTTTTCGTGACATGTCTATTTTTATTTGCTTGCTTTCTAAGGTTTGGGGGTATCTGTATTTCCAACCTGGTCGCCCTTTGCTTCTCTCGGAAGTTCCTACGTCCCCCCTTATGAGTAATTGGCACGCGGACCGCCTTCAGGACGTGGGTATGAAGCACCTGGAGTTAGGGCTGCGCGCCCAGTTTGATCTGTTGATCCCTGAGCAGGTATAACAATTTCTCTCTTTGCAAATTTGATAGTTCTTTTATGATGTGGGTTATGACCAAATGTATATATCCCTGCTCCTTTTTGTTGAGTAGGTCATCCTTGATCCCTACGTCGGATCCCCCTTTTGGAACCTGGCTGCAGTGGGCCCTTCTTACCTTTTGTTAGATAGACGCATTATTTTTTTCTATGGGTCCTGGGCTAGGGCCTATTACTTAGGAGAGAGGGTGGTTCATCAGTATCGACCTCTTTTCACTGTGCCCCAAGCTCCTCCAGCTGATGTATTGGCTCCTGAAGGTTCTACCGAAGTGCTTACTGCTCGCTTTCTCTACTACGGGGTCCCCATTGATAACCTCCTCTTTCCTTGGGGATATCAGATGTGGTATGAGTCTCTGCCCTATCATTCTCTACTACCCCGATTGATGCTCGGTGCCAACTTTTAGTCTTTTTGTGGTCTGCGATCTCAGGTAATGTTCTTTCCTCTTTCTATTAGCAGCCTTCCATATGATTACCTTAATTGCCCTGCTATTTGAACAAAAACTATTTCTCTCTATAGTTTGGATAGGATGATGATTCCGACGAGGGGGATGAGGCACATGCTCCTGATGAGGCTACCGGTGCTGGACCTTTCGACCCTTCCGGTGCTGACGCTTCCGGCAGTTCGCCCACCGAGGTCCAGGGGACATTTAAGCACTTGGATGATGCCTTTCTATCGCGTATGTGTGCCAATGTCGCTGAGAAGGCATGCATATCCGCTGAAGGAATTCGGGTCCCACCCCTTGAGCTGATCCCTGGGGTAATCTCTCCCTTGTTACCTTGGTCTTCTGTTTTCTTGGATCATGCCGATGACCTGCATAACTAATACCTCTCTCTTTTTTTGCTGTGCAGGATTATGAGTCGGCAGTGAACCAAGCCGAATACTACCGCAACATTGTCGGACTTAGGGAGGTCGAGGTGGTGAGAGAATATTGACCGTATCTAATCATCTTCTTATTTACTTCTTGCTTGTTTCCCTAACTGATGGCCCTTCGTGTGCTTATGCACCGTGGAAGACCTTCACTTCGGTGTGCTCCCGATGGCTTTAATTGGCTTAAATGATAGAAGAATAGGTTCTAATGCTAGGATTCGGTAGATAAGAAGGGTAGGATGGAGCTAGGGACTAAGCTTGACTAAAGAGGGGTGATCTAATGGTTGAAAAGGGTTGAAAAGGATGAACTAAGCATGTTGGAATTCTGGTTGAAGAATGCAAAATAATATATATTTTTCTCTCACTAGGGCTCTCTCTCTTAAGCTTAACTCTCAACCTTAATTTTTCCACCCCTTTGGGAAGAGGGGGGTCTCACTATTTATAGAGAAGAGGTGGATTATAGGGTTACTTAAGAGCTAATTGGTTTAGCAATTAGGTAATCCTCCATCTATGGTTTTCTAGGTTTTTAGGGTCCTAGGGGTTTGGGACACTGGTTTCAATGGCAGATGATGGGGTGAGGACATGGGTGACTTAAGAGTTGCCAATAAACTCAAAAGGGGTGCAACCAACCTGAAGACACCCACATCAACCAAGGGGATGGTCAAAAGGTCAAACCAAATGGAGGAAATCCAAGCATTTGATGATAGTTACTGTAGCTAAGCTGGGCGTATATATTACATACGCCCAGTTTATGCACAGTGAATTTCATGAAAACCAGGGGAAATCTGAGAAGGTGAGTTTCCGTGGTGGGCCCTACCTATGCTGGGCGTATGTATTATATACGCCCGACTAAATTTGGCCCAAAAATTCCAGGTGTATATAATATATACGCCTGACCAAAATGGGGCCAAATTTGTTGGGCGTATGTAATACATACGCCTGAGCAAAAGTTATGATTTTATGTGAAATTTCAATCGGCCATAACTTTCGAACCACAGCTCCAAATTGGGTGATCTGTAGCTTGCTAGAAAGCTGGAGAAGCCCTCTTTCCAATGGTATGGGGCTCCCCCTCAGCAATGGTATGTGTAATACTTTATAGTTCTCCTCCAATTAATTGCTTGGAAGGGTTTCAGCCGAGTTCGGGAAGGGATCCTAGGGTTTAGGGGTGATCTCTAAGGGTTAGAGGAATGGTTCTAATGAGTTCTTAAAGGTCTGGGTTGGTTTCTAAGGGTTCAAGGGTGCCATCAAAAGCACCGGGGTACAGTTCTCTCGGAGTACAGACTGATTGGGCCTTGGGCCGAATTTGGGTGTCTACAGATGCCCCTCTTTGGTATTCGATCACTAATGATCGAACGCCAAAGAGAAGAGAAATTCGAAGAGGTCCAAGGCATGTTTGATGGGTTCGCCTGGTTCAACTCAATTCTCAAACATCCATGGTGATGGTGAGTGTACGTAAGCCCTCTCATTTCGGGATATCATCCGTACCTCAAAGCTAACAGTCCCCAAGCGCATTGCGACATTACTGGGCATAACTGCGGTGATTACAAAAAGTGTAAGCCCGCTAGCCGGGATATCGTCCACTTCCTAAGGGAGATTATAGATTTGTGATGTTGAGTATTAATCTGAGCCAGACAGCTCCATGGAACGGGGTGATCGATCTATGCTTCGGAATCGACGCGAGGTACACAAGGCGAAGGTCTAAACAATGTGTCCAATCCTATGGGGTATTGATAGCTCCATTGGATTGGCCGTGGGTGCCCTTACCTTGGTAAGGCTCAGAGTTTCTGGGTGAACCCATCAACCTCGAGGTTTCTTTAGCATGATTTACCCGAGTGGAGAGAATATTGATGTCACAACACTTCTTGGGAATGCATGCCCATTTTCAGAGTAAATTCTTGTGTGTTATTTTCTAAATTTTCTTTTGTTTCGAGGCCTCTAAGCAAAGCTCAAGGACCTCTGTCAATTATATTCTTACACAACTCTTTAAGTGGATCAAATGCCAGTTGATACGCTTTAAGAGTGCATGCGCTCGGTCGAGGATAGGTACACCTTGGGGATGTGCATGTTCCGGTGGTGAGGTGCTCCTGATTCACACAAACCGAAGTGCCTTAACTTGAGACAAAGCTAAAAAAGATTGTTCTAGGACCAAACATCTATCGAAAGATATGGTCAATTCTTGCCTCCATCCCTAATGAAATCACATCTTACTAACTATGCACAGACAGACACCCATCAGGGGTGATAAGCAGCAAATAGGCACGGACAGAAACCTCAACCCTAAGGTACAATTTACGTTGACAAACGACCATCCTGTGGATACCCAGATGCAAGTGCATACATTCAACAGGGACACCGTGCCTATACAAGTTTTAAGCCTGTGTAAAAGGAAATGAAAGGGAATGAGCCCTTTGGTCTATATGTTTGAACATAGTTTGGTTGGTTGTAATTTTATTTTTGACGGGTCAGTTTCGACTGACAGTAGACTTTTCGAATGGTCTGAAGTCGGGTACACTCTTGGTCAACTTTGATCCGAAGGTGGATGGTCAGTGCCAACGCTTGGAAGGTGGGGTCAACCTACTCAGTATTTTTACTTCAAAACCAAAGGTTGTTATTCCTTCTCCTTTTTCTTTTTCTTTTTCTTTTTTTTCTGCTTTCTTTCTTTTTTTTCTCTCTTTTTTTTTGTCAGTTCAAGACTTTGAGCATGCTGAAACTGCTTCTATATGTGCATGTATCATTAGGCGGATCGTGCTAAGGTAGGTAGTGTGCCTCCTGGGGCATGTTTAGGGAACAGGGACCAGGGATGGGTAAAATTATCTGCCTGCCGGATCAGGTATGGGGTGTCCCTATCTAAAATAGGGGACGAGAATTTTCGGGTGAACCCGATCATTCTGAATTGATTTGACACGATTCTCGAAGTGGTGCAAACAGGTATTGCGATGCTCTTTTAAGAACTAATATTGTCTTTCGGCATTTTTCCTTTTTCTCTTTTTTTTCATTATCTTATGTGAATCTTTTTTTTTTCTTTTTTTTGTGCAAAATTTTTTTTTTCATGATTTTATGATTTTATGGGAGCACTTGGCGGGCGCTTACAGATCTAGATTCGCTTATTGTAGCACGGTCCCTTTATGCCAATTGAAGGGAGCTCGAAGGGCCATTTGGGGATACATGCACCATCGCCCGACGGTACCTGGGCTTCTAAGAGGGACCGGGCCTTGATCTAGAGTATACAGAGGGCCTGTCGGGCCATCAAAGCCAAAAATTGGCTGGGCGTATATAATATATACGCCTGACCAAAATCTGGCAGTTTTAAAACTGCCTGATTCCGAGCACAAAAGGGGCCCTCTCTTTCAAACTCTATCTTCTTCCCTCCTTTCCTTTCAAGTCCGGGACAACCCCCTAGGGTTTTTGCATTTGATTTTTCTTGAGTTCTATCAGCGGGAGTTGTGTGTGCGGATCAAAAATGTTCATTCTCCGCCAATTTTTGGATCTATTTCTTCTCCCCTTGAAGGTAATCATCAACCCCTCTTTCATCTCCTTTTTTAATTTCGATAATGCTTGATGTTCCTCCTTTTTATGGTGACAAATTAATGCATTTTTTTTCAAGTATATGTGATTCCTTGTGCTCATGCTCTTCTCTTTCCTTTTTTCTCTCTTTTCCTTTTTCATTCATCATCATCCTTTTTCCCCTTTTTTTTTTTATCATCATTCATCATTCATCATATTATTATCATATATCATCACCGTTCATCATCTTTATTCTTATTGGTTTGTTGTGTTCATTTGTTTTGTTGTTGTTTTTTTTTTTTTTTTTTTTTCATGATGGATTAGTGCACATATATCTTTTTTGCATTTTTTGTTACCTTTCTCTTTCTCTCTTTTTTGGTTTGAAATGCTTGATGTTCTTCCTTTTTGTAGTGCATTTTTTTTTTCATTTCAGGTATATGTAATTCCTGAGGCCTATCATTATTCATCACCATTCATTTTTCATTAATTTTTTTTTATGGATTAGTGCATTTTTTTCATCTTGGTTATTTTATTTTTTTTCCTTTTTTTTAGCAGCCCTTTCTTATACTGATGTGTCTCATATTGTCAGATGTCTGGCAACGAAGGGCAGGATCCACAGGAGGGGCCAGAGATGGCCTATGGTCCTCATGGGGAGCAATTCATCGTTTCACAGTGCTCCTCTCAACCTTGGTATGAAATGCAAGGAGAAGTCGCCCGTACTGGCCTCATTCATTGTCAGCATACCCATATTTCCAACTTTGAGATCGCTGGCTAGGTTAACAGATGAGCCCTTTTTCTTTTCCTTTGATGCCTTCATTATACCACTTTGCTCCAATTTGACCGATGCCTTTTGTTTGTAGCCCTTGCCACACATTATGTTCCGGGGTGGCTGGTTCGACCTCCAGTGCCTCATACTTTATCTCCCCCAGGTGGTGAAGGACCTACTTGTCCAAGCTGGTTTTGGGGATTTCATTTCATACTCCGCCGTGAGGGCCGATACAGCCTATCTGAAGGCCCTTATAGAGCACTTCTGCCCTGAGACCATGACGTTTCACATGGCCATGGCTGAGATGACCCTCACACCCGTGGACTGGTCCATGATTACTGGGGTTCGTATTGGAGGGGTGCCAGTGACACCTACCTGCATGCCTGATAGGGAGGAGGTGACTCGGTTGATATGGGCCTACCCAACCTCCGAGAACATTCGTGGTTCCGAAGTCAAGTTATCTTGGCTGGTTGGTCTATTTGAGCCCCATGAGTTAGTGAATCTGGGCCAGCCTGATGTGGCCATTTATCTCGAGCCCGAGCGCGCACTGATGCTGGCCCGCATTTCTCTATTGTTCCTCTTGGGAAAGACTCTCCTTTCAAATACCAGCGGAGGGCGGGTCTCATTGTCCCTTCTCAGTCTTATGGTGAATTGGGACACTGTGCATCAGTTTGATTGGGGCGGTGCTGGCTATGCGGTGCTCATGTCTAGCCTGGTGCGATCCAAACTTGGGGAGTCTATCTCCGTTGTGGGCTTCTGGCCTGCACTTGAGGTATTTTATCCTTTGGTCTCAGTTTGTCCGACTTTTCCTTTTTCGTGACATGTCTGTTTTTATTTGGTTGCTTTCTCAGGTTTGGGGATATCTGCATTTCCAACCTGGTCGCCTGCTGCTTCTCTCGGAAGTTCCTACGTCCCCCCTTATGAGTAATTGGCACGCGGACCGCCGTCGGGACGTGGGTATGAAGCACCTGGAGTTAGGGCTGTGCTCCCAGTTTGATCTGTTGATCCCTGAGCAGGTATAACAATTTCTCTCTTTGCAAATTTTGTAGTTCTTTTATGTTGTGGGTTATGACCAAATGTATATATCCCTCCTCCTTTTTGTTGAGAAGGTCATCCTTGATCCCTACGTCGGATCCCCCTTTTGGAACCTGGCTGCAGTGGGCCCTTCTCACCTTTTGTTAGATCGACGCGTTATTTTTTTCTATGGGTCCTGGGCTAGGGCCTATTACTTAGGAGAGAGGGCGGTTCATCAGTATCGACCTCTTTTCACTGTGCCCCAAGCTCCTCCAGCTGATGTATTGGCTCCTGAAGGTTCTACCGAAGTGCTTACTGCTCGCTTTCTCTACCATGGGGTCCCCATTGATGACCTTCTCTTTCCTTGGGAATATCAGATGTGGTATGAGTCTCTGCCCTATCATTCTCTGCTGCCCCGATTGATGCCCGGTGCCAACTTTTTAGCTTTTGGTGGTCCGCGATCTCAGGTAATGTTCTTTCCTCTTTCTGTGAGCAGCCTTCCATATGATTACCTTAATTGCCCTGCTATTTGAACAAAAATTGTTTCTCTCTGTAGTTTGGATAGGATGATGATTCAGACGAGGGGGATGAGGCACATGCTCCTGATGAGGCTACCGATGTTGGACCTTTCGACCCTTTCGGTGCTGACGCTCCCGACAGTTCGCCCACCGAGGTCAAGGGGGCATTTAAGCGCTTGGATGATGCCTTTCTATCGCGTATGTGTGCCAATGTGGCTGAGAAGGCATGCATATCCACTGAAGGTATTCGGGTCCCACCCCCTGAGCTAATCCCTGGGGTAATCTCTCCCTTGTTACCTTGGTCTTCTGTTTTCTTGGATCATGCCGATGACCTGCGTGACTGATACCTCTCTCTCTTTTTTTGCTATGCAGGATTATGAGTCGGCAGTGAACCAAGCCGAATACTACCACAACATTGTCGGACTTAGGGAGGTTGAGGTGGTGAGTGAATATTGACCGTATCTAATCATCTTCTTATTTACTTTCTGCTTGTTTCCCTAACTTATGGCCCTTCGTGTGCTTATGCAGCGTGCCAGTGAAAAGGAGTCTCGTTCTCTGCTTAGCCGCATCTCTCAGGCATGGACTTGGGTGGGGGAGACCCGTACTTTTCAGAGTGCGACCTGTCATCAGAAGAAGTCAAAGGGGGCGGCCCAGGACTAGTTTTTTTTCTGAAAATTTGAAACAGTGAAACATTTTAGACTTTGATTTATTGGGGGATATGTAATATTTTTTTGAATCAACACTTTTTGGATGGCTTTATAGTTTTTATGGTTTATATGAATGCTTCGTTTGGTTATCTCTCTGCCTTTATGATTTTTTTTGGCATAAAGCAGGCCAGAGCCCCTTCAATGATGGGGTTGAGCCCGCATGTGATTACCCTCATATGACCCACAGATACCGCGTCATCCGAGGGTTTCCCATGGGTACGTGAGGTTGCCCGACCGTGGGCTGCCCCGAGAGAAAAAGTAGGGTAAGTAAAATCCGTACCTCCCTTGGGGAAAAATGAAAGAATGGGCTAATGTGAGGGGAGCCACACTTCCCTGCCCTTTTTAACTGGACGTATATATTATATACGCCAGGCAAAAATTTTGAAATTTTCCCTTGGCGTATATAATATATACTCCTGTTGCTCCCCCAGCTGTGCTTTCTTTGTTTGTTTGTGGTAAAAGAAATTTAAAATCAAAATAAAATAGGGGATGAAATCAGCACAACTGAGAAGTCCTAGACCTGCAAGATACAGGGTCCATTGTGGCAAGTTTTGATAAGTAAGAGTTTGTCCCACAGGGAAAGATGATCTACAGCTCCAAGGGAGCCATCACTAGTCGTCCCTCCAGATCTGACTATAGATCTGGCAGTCCTTAAGGGAAGGGAGTTTAAGGTCACTTAGTTTACAGATCCTAAGGTAGCCTAATGTCTAAGCTATAGAAAGGGCTGAGAGTATGGATGGAGTGTGGAAAATAAATATAAAAGGGTGAGAAGTATGTTATTGAGCCTAGATCAGAGGAGTTTTGTAACTCAGATTCAGATCTGATGTTATAGAAATCCTGTCCAATGGCTACATTGTCACCACTGAGGAGAAAGAATTCAACCCATCTCTGTACCATGATCCAATCCCTTAAGGTTATAACCTGTCCACTCGAATGGTCACATACTATCCCATAGGGGAACCACAATACAGAGATGGGTCAAAACAAGTTAATCATTGTAGGCACTATTTCATCTAGGCTACCAGCTCAAGAATCCATAGGGAACCTCAACCTCTAAAGCTCTATGTGTGGGGCTAAGGCTGTATAGGACCATGATAGCCCAGACACATAGAACAAGCAAGAGTTTGAGTACAACCTTCGATCTAGCTGCCCATTGCTTGAGTGAGGCTACAATGGTTCAGTCACAAGCCTACAATCTCTATAACCAAATTAGATCTAACATGTGATAGCAGATCTGTACAAATATAGGGGAGTCTACCTCTGCACAATCTCCCACCAGGCTAATACAAGCTCAGATGCAGAGAAGAAGGATCCATCTTGGATCGATGGATTAGAATCACCCTAAGGCTATAACCTGTCCACTTGAATGGTCACAGACTATCCCAAAGGCTATCCTCCTCACGGAGCCCAAGACAAAACAAGAATATCGCTGCCACCACCATGGTCACGAGGGTACCAGCTCAGGCTCCCATGGGGATTTCAGATCTAGTGGGTCCTGTGGTGGGGCTAAGGCTGTATAGGACAATGATAGCCCAGACACACAGGTCACTTGGATCTGAGTGGCCCTTAGAATCAGTCCTCCATTACTTCGAATCACAGCCAAAGCAATGGCAGATCACTAGGCAGCAGCCTTGCACAGAGCATCTCACAATCAAACACAAATCCCATAAAGTACCAATCCTATTATAAAACTTCCATTAAACTAGTTCAAAATGCATACAAAGACATAGCCAGCAAGTGCTGGACTATGGAGAGAAGGAAAAAGAAAAAGAAAAACTACTTACAGCTACAAAAGAAAAGAAAAAATGATCTCAGATCAAATCTCTAAGAGATGAGATGTGTTCCCAGATCTGTTTCGAGATATTCCCAGATGTCTAAACCTAAGCTAAGTATGGGTTTATATAGCAGTGGTGTGGCGGTGCATTAGGGTTAGGAAACTCTAATTTTAACGATGCCATGTGGCCTAATAGTGATCCTTGGATGCCTCGAGGTGCGTGCACAGAGATTTAAGCGTGGGAGTGCATGCCCTAATCACTAGAAATTCCCAGAAAGTCCTCTGCTGAAGCGATGGAAGTTGAAGTTTAGAGCTTTGCTAGGTAGCTATTATTTCCCAGATTTGTCGCGTGGTAGCTCTTGCTCTTCGCGAGGATGGTTTGACATTGAAGCTTCAACCATCGCGAGGTTGCCTTGGTTTGCTCTTCAGGCAGTCACGCGATAGAGAATTACGTTATCGCTGGATTTGGCTTTGCGAGGTTGAGTAGACATCAAAGCATCAGATGTCGCGGGATTGGAGTTCAAGCAGTCGTGAGGTTGTTACGCATTCGCTGGGTTGATCTTCGCGAGGATGGATTTGAATAGCACAAGAACTGCGCGATCACTTTTCTTCAATGGACTTTGCGAGTTACCTCGCGAGGCTTTAATGAGTTCTGAATTGTGTGAGGTTCCATGTCTTAATTGATATTCATGAGGATGGCTCTGCCTTTGCGAGGATGCTTTCTTCTCGAATGGCGCAAGAACTGCGCAAGGAATTTTCTTCTGATAATTACATCCCGCGGTGACTGTGCAACATCTGTGCGAGGAGTCTTCTGAAGCTCTCTCTCCTTAGCCATTCTGAGTGAACTGTGCGAGGTTGAGAGAGGTCTGCTTTGAACTGCGTGAGACTGTGTGATGTGTTCTACTCTTGAGCTTCACGAGAGCTACACGAGTTTGTGCTTCTGAAGCTCTTCAGTTACTCAACTATACGAGAAGTTATTGTAAAGTCTTGGGAAGCTCAGTTGGACTGCGCGAGGCTCATTTCAGGTCTGGATTCAGGGTTCATCCTTCTGAGGGACTTCTGGTGCTAAAACAGGCTCCTTAGCAGGATTCCTGGCCTTATTTCACTGCTAATTATTACCTACATAAAATACTTAACAAGAACTTATTTGATGGCTAAGGGTCTAATCAAAGGTTAAGTTAAGGGGTGAAAAGTGGTACTTTTCAGGTCTTAACAACGCCTGGAAAAAAAAATCTTTTGTATTGCTTCAGTGTATATAATATATACGCCTGGCAAAATATTTTAAAATTTTGCCTTGGCGTATATATTATAAAAATTTTGCCTTGGCGTATATATTATATACGCCTCATATAACTGGGCTCGACGGGTTCTTTAAAACTCGATCCTGGCCCTCTTTGCTCCCCTTTTCACCTGGGCTTAGCCTTTTGCCCTTCGTTTTTCCTTCTTTTCTCTCTCCTTTTTTTTCGAGCGGGTCCGTCGCCCTACATGGGCTGATTTCCATAAAGACAAACTCTGTATGTCCATGGACTCGCTTCCCAAGAAAGGCCCAAATTCTCATACGAATGCTGGGGCTGGTATACTTCCCTGTTTGAACCCGGGGCCTAGTTTTTTACAAAAATGGGGTGATAGCATGGCCGAGGGTGAGCTCGCTGTTCTGGATCACCTTGGGTTATCCCGCCTTTCCTCCCTCGTTATTCCTCTATTGCTTAATCTCTTGCAAGCGGCTTTGGCGTCGTGGGACCATATGGCCCACGTCTTCATATTTGGGTCTAGGGAGCTTACCCTAACCTTGGAAGAGTTGGCCTCTATTACTGGCTTGAGGATGCATCAGGGACTTGCCAAAGTGGTACCCAAACCGGGGTATGCAAAGGTGGTCCACGCGCTTCTTGGTTTGAAAAGGGGTGACTATGAGAAGGGCTTCGTCTGGGGGCCCACCTGGTGCTCGGTGAAATTCCTGAGAGAACTTTTTGGCGACTCGAGTTTCCAAAAGTTGCCTACCCGAGATCCTTTCAACGTAAAGGCCTTTGCCCTTTATTTGCTGTCGGAAGTTCTCTTCTTTACTGAGGGCGAGTCATTTTCCCTCGAACTGTGCGATGTCTTGACGGAATTGGAGGGAGGTCGTTCACTGGTGCACCTGGTCCTGGCTGAGATGTATCGGGGCCTGGATGCCTCGGCCTCGGGATGGGTTGGGATCCTTAGAGGGAATCCACTCCTTATTCAGATTTGGCTAGGAGAGCATTTGGCTGTCATGGGGCCTGTGCCGAGATTTTGCTTGGTAAGATGGGATGTGGCTCAGGGCTTTCTGATCCGGTGCTCGAGACTGCCCCATGGGAACATCGAGGAACTGAGCCTATGGCTATCTTATGCAGAGTTGATCTGACAACTTCCTTGGCTGGACGGCACCTTTCCGATTGTCTGCTCTCGGGATTGTGAGGGTATCACGCTTTTGGGGTTGACTGGTTGCACCTACTATTTCCCATCTCGAGTGCTTCGTCAATTTGGATATACCCAACATGTGTCGTGCACTGTGAGGCCGCCCTTGTGCTCTCTAATATTCTCTCGGGGTTCTCTCAGTGACCTAGATCGCATAGCAGCACTCTGGGAGACCCGCCAATCGGCGCATATGTGTAGCTTGGTTCAGGAGGGCATCTTCTCTTCTGATTACGAGGTTTGGCTGACATCTAAGGGCTTACCTGTCCCTAACCTGGTTTCGGTAGATGCGATAGAGACGGGACCCTGGCCATACAAAGAAACGATGCTCTAGACTAGGATTGAGTCTCTTTCTGTAGAGAAGCTGGCTTTGACTGAGGCTTTGGGGAAGGAGAGGGCTAGAGCCGAGATGGCGGAGGTGAGAGCTGCATCGGCCGAGAGTGAGGTTCTTCGGTTGACTGGGCTTTTGACTAAGTCTCGTAGTGCAGCTGACACTTTGCAGAGGCAGCAGAAGAGTCTTCATGGTAGGTGGTTGACTAATCGAAATGCCCGTGAGGACTCTCTTCTTGCAGAGATAAGTGCTTTGAAGCGTGGTTCCTGCCCCTGACCTGTTCCTGCACATACCATAGATAATATACACAGAGGGGGGGGCTGATGCCCCTTAACAGAGATCTCCTTCCTTTTTTGGGTTGTTTCTCTTTTTTTTTTTTTTTTATTTGTTTTATACTTATACAGAAGGTAGAAAGTAGAAAGTGTGTCATGTTGTTATCTTTTTGGGACGTGACACTTCATACGTGATGCTTGTAAGAAAAGAAATGAAATCTGCTATATATACATACATATATATATATATATATATTTTTTTTTTTTGGCATTCGAATTTTCTTTCATACGTCTCGCAACGTAAGGCTTTTTATGAAAAAGGAAAATCTATTATCTTTTTTTTTTCAAATGTTTCTCCTACGCAGGGTGAGGCTTTTTATGGGAAAGGAAAATCTATTATCTTTTTTGAAATTTTCTTCTACACAGTGTGAGACTTTTTATGGGAAAGGAAAATCTATTATCTTCTTTGAAAATTTTCTCCTTCACAGTGTTAAGTTTTTTATGGGAAAGGAAAATCTATCATCTTTTTTGAAAATTTTCTCCTTCACAGTGTGAGGCTTTTTATGGGAAAGAAAAATCCATTATCTTTTTTGAAACTTTTCTCCTTCACAGTGTGACGCTTTTTATGGGAATGGAAAATCCATTATCTTTTTTGAAACTTTTCTCCTTCACAGTGTGAGGCTTTTTATGGGAAAGGAAAATCTATTCTCTTTTTTGAAAATTTTCTCCTTTTTGTGCTGTCGATATTTTCAAGGCCAACTGGTGGGTCCTTTTTTGAGCATGGTCGAACCCCATTTATGAGGCTCCAGTTTTTTTTTCTTTTTAAATATGGATAGGTCAGCTTCTCCGAGATTGATTGGTCTTCTGCCTTTACCTTTGGTCATGTGTCAGACGACGCAGTAGAGACGGCATACTTGATCGGGATCCGATCCGAATTTTGACAAGAGCGGCCCAGCAAAGGAGAGAAGAGGCTCAAGGGGTCCAGACTAAAATAGGTGAGCCAGAACAGATCCTCTCCTAATTTCTCTTTTCTTGACATTTTTGCTCATAGCACCCAAGACGGGTTTTCGCCATGCCTGTTATCCCTGTTTTTACCGGTAGCGCCTTTTCAGGTTTTCACTACGTCCATGGGTCCGCTCTCTTATCCCAAGTGCCTTTTCAGGTTTTTACCTGGTTCGCTTGAGTTCGCTGTTTTTACCCGCGGTGCCCTTGCGGGTTTTCACCCCGTCCATCTTGCTTTGAATTCAAATTGATTTTCTTTCTTTCTTTTTTTCTTTTCTCTATTTTTTTCTTCTTTTCTTTTTTTTTAGAACCAGAAAGCCATGACATGGACAAAGATTCCGTCATAACTGGCTGGATGGGGTTTTGGTGTCGTCTCACGACTCGGCTCATGTTTACTTAACAGATAATATGACTGCTTGCGAACCTACAAAGAGGGCTTCCTTCAGGGTGTATCTTGGCCATGGGCAGGGTTAGGATTTAAAGGTATGCTGGGTTAAAAAGGTTTCCTTGATATGGCTTCAGTTTTCCCAAAATACTTTCTTCCTTGGGGGTTTCTACTGTCCATGCTCCGTGATTCTTCTACATACACATTTTTTGTTATTCTTTTTCCTCCATTTAAGACAATTTCTTATTGAGGTTTTGCATTTCTCGATTTTTTTGGATTTGATAGTAACTCTATATTCATGTATTTTTCCTCTCTCCCTCTTTTTTGGTATATGTACACGTATATATATATATATATATTTTTTTTTTTGGGGGAAAGGGTTTATTCAAAGAAAGGCCTAGGCTCAAATGGGGTAGCAAAGGATATCATCATTTTTAGGGATGCTTTTGGGTTACTGTGCTTGGAACGATGGCCTCTTTTGGATGATTCTTAAGCAGTCACGTATCTGTTTCATCAATACTTACCTTAGTATTATAGACTATGAGTAGAACCGTCGGACGTATCCAGCGTTGATGGGCTCAGGGAGATGATCTCCGTCCATGGTGGCGAGGCGGATGGCATATCCCGGCAGCACCTCTCGAATGACATAAGGTCCTTCCCAGTTTAGCTTAAACTTTCCTCTTGGATCGGCATGGAGGGAAGGGAAGATCTTCTTCAGCACAGTGTCTCCTACCTTTAGATCTCGACCGCGGACACGTTTATTGTAAGCGCATGTGATTCTCCCTTGTTAAACTTGAGTGTGACATAAGGCTAGGAGTCTCTTCTCGTCCAATAAGTTTAATTGTTTAAAGCGGGATCTCTCTCTCTGCTTTGGGTAAGCCTGATTCCATGAGGATTCGGAGCGAGGGTACTTCAACCTCCGTCTGGAGGACGACCTCGGTTCCATACACAAGGGAGAATGGTGTTGCCCCTGTAGCGGTACGGATCGACGTTCTGTAGGCCCAAACCGCGAAGGGTTACTGCTTGCTCCAATCTTAATAAGTGACGACCATTTTCTCAAGGATGCGGATGATTGTCTTATTCACGGCATCCACGGCTCCATTAGTTTGAGGCCGATAAGGGGATGAGCGATGGTGCTTAATCTTGTACTGCTCGCAGAAGTCTCAGATGTGCTTATTCATAAAGTTTGTGCCGTTGTCCATGATGATATCTTTGGGTACTCCAAATCGGCATACGATATTGTTTTTGAGAAACTTCTCAATGTAACTGGCTGTGATATTGGCATAGGATGCCGCTTCTACCCACTTGGTGAAGTATTCAATGGCGGTGAGGATGAACCGATGTCCGTTTGATGCTTTCAGATTAATCATTCCGACAACATCAAGGCCCTAGGTAGCAAATGGCCAAGGAGTGGTCATGCAGTGAAGATCAATGGCAGGAGCATGTATCAGACTGGAGTGTTCTTGACACTTGTAGCATTTTTGAATATGTTTGCAACAATCCGATTCCATGGTGGTCCAAAAGTACCCCTGCCGTAGGATTTTCTCAGCGAGCATGTGACCGCTGACGTGGGCTCTGCATACTCCCTCATGGATTTCTTTCATAATACTGACTGCTTCAGTTTCAATGAGGCACCTGAGTAAGATGTTATTGTATGATCGCTTGTAGAGGCATTCCCCGCAAATGACGTAACCTGCCGCTAAACGTTGAAAGTCACATCTTGAAATTCATGATAATTAGGGTCTCGAGGAAATTCTTGATACCTGAGAACCAAGGTGGCTCATCATCAGGCTTTGTAGGTTCCTCAATCTGGAGGCAAAAGGCCGGCTCATTCCTCTGCTCGATCATGATCGGCTTCATCTCAACACCATAGGGGATTTCAATCATTGACGCCAAAGTTGCTAATGCGTCGGCAAAGCGATTCCTTATCCGGGGGACGTATGAGAAAGTCACATCTTGAAAGCAAGCTATTAGATCCTCTAGGTGTTCATGATAGGGGATTTGTTTCTCATCCTTCATCTTCCAGTCAACATTCGTCTGACATATGATTAACTGTGAATGGCCAAAAACTCGAAGGTGAGTTAAATTCAGCTCGAGAGCTGCCTATAGATCGATGACGTAAGCTTCATACTCAGCCATATTGTTAGTGCAGGGAAAGTTGAGCTTGATAGAGATCGATACATGAGATCCTTTTGGTGAAATTAGGATGGCGCCAACTCCTTGGCCTTCGACATGTGATGCTCCATCAAAGTGCATTACCCATGATTCTTCTGCTTCTTTTGTATCATCTTTTATCACGATCAGGATGTCCTCATCGGGGAATTCAGTCCTTAGAGGCTCGTAGTCAGGTAGAGGGTTCTCAGTAAGATGATTGGCGAGCGCCTGCCCCTTGATCGATTTCTGAGTGACGTACGTGATGTCGAATTCAGATAATAAAAGTTGCCATCGTGCAGTTCGGCCAATGAGAGCAGGTTTCTCGAATAGGTACTTCAACGGATCCATCCATGTTAGAAGTAGAATGGCTAGGGATAAGAGGTAATGTCGAAGCCTTTGAGTAGCCCACACCAGCGCTAGGCACGCCTTCTCCAGATGAGAGTAGCGCGTCTCATAATCAGTGAACTTCTTGCTCAGGTAGTAGATGGCCTGCTCTCTTCTTCCTGTCTCATCGTGTTGCCCTAACACACAGCCCATGGAAAACTCTATCGTAGACAGGTACATTATCAGGGGTCTACCAAGTACAGGTGGTACCAATACTAGAGGATTTAGGAGGTAACCCTTGATCTTGTCAAATGCAGCTTGGCAGTCATCATTCCACTCAACTGGTGAATCCTTTCTTAGTAGTTTGAAGAACGGTGAACATATCAGAGTTAACTGTGTGATGAACTGACTGATGTATTAGATTCTGCCTAAAAAGCCTCTGACCTCTTTCTCTATAGATGGTGGTGGCATTTCAGTGATGGCCTTGATCTTGGTCGGATCAACCTCGATGCCTCTCCTACTGACAATTAAACCAAATAGTTTTCCTGACATAGTGTCAAATCCGCACTTCTGGGGATTCAACCGCAACCTGTACTTTCTCAACCTCTCGAACAACTTCGGAAGGTTTACCAAGTGGTCGTCCCTTTTTGACAATTTGGCAATCATATCATCGACATACACTTCGATCTCTCAATGCATCATGTCATGGAATAGGGCCGTCATTGCTCTCTGGTAGGTTACCCCATCATTCTTGAGCCCGAATGGCATCACCTTGTAGCAGAAGGTTCCCCAGGGAGTGATGAACGTGGTCTTCTCTTGGTCAGCCTCTACCATCTTAATCTGGTTGTAGCTCGAGAACCCGTCCATGAATGAGAGCATTCCGTGCTTAGCAGTGTTATCGACCAAGATATCAATGTGGGGTAATAGAAAGTCATCCTTTGGGCTTGCCTTGTTGAGGTTTCGGAAATCAATGCACATTTGAACCTTTCCATCTTTCTTTGGTACGAGGATGATATTGGCCAGCCATTGTGGGTACTTGGATACCATGAGGAAACCTGCATCATACTGCTTGATGACCTCATCTTTGACTTTCAACATCCACTCAGGTCGGAGACGTCTCAGCTTCCGTTTAACCGGCTTGCAATCAGGGTAGAGTGGCAACTCATGCTCAACCAGATCGATATCCAGACCAGGCATGTCTTCATACGACCATGTGAAGACGTCTTGGTATGACCGAAGGAAGTCCATCATACCCTTTCTCTCCGCAGGGGACAACGATCTGATTTTGGTGATTCTAGGGCCTCTTCGGTGCCCAAATTAATGTCCTCTGTCTCTTCGACGATCGGGATAGGGCCATGCTCAAAATCGGCAAATTGATTGAGGAGCTCATTGGGGAGCTCATCGACTTGCCCTTCCTCATCCAAACTCGTGACTCCTACCTCTTCTCGTATTTCTACAGGGAAGGGGTCAGCTTCGAGTGGGACGGGTATCACGACATCATTTTCAATTTTATTAGGAATTTTAAAGGACAATATTTTTGGTATTTTTTCTATTTTTATAGTTTTTTGTAATTTTTCGGAGGTTAGCCCTGGCGAGGTGGATCTCTATATATACAGGGTAGAGTGTCCTAGAGGCTAACCTCACTTCTTACAAGTTATTTTTTTTTGGAGAGTCGGTGCTGTATTCACAGCATTTGGCGCTTCCCAGGAGTTGGGGCAAAGATGCCCAATGACATACCTGCGAGGCTTGGCCTTTACCCTTTTGGTTGGAAACAACATCGGTAGGCTCTTGCAATTCCCCCCTTAGCATGTTTATGGAGGGATCCTCTGGGACCATGTCCTCTATGGTTAGGATGGGCCCAAAGTGGCCAGTGCTAGAGTGACAGGTGGACCGGGGGACTTCTTCCTCAAATAAGGAGAGGGCGGCTAAGTCCACCTCGAGGTCTGGGGGGGTGATGTAAGGGTTGGTAGGATAGGTGGAAACAGGCTTGTGTGGGGTTACCCTTATCTCCCCATTCAAATCAATCTTTACCACCCTGGTGCTCACAAAGGTTTGACGAATGTGGGGTCGGGTGGGAGTTTCTTCTTCTAGGTTGATTCCTCTGGCCCTAGCGGCTGCTGTGGCTCTTATCTTTTCCTTGGCCTTTCTGACTTCTTCTTCAAGGGGCCTATAGCCTAGGCCAAATCTAGTTTGCCACCCCTTAGCCCTGACGAGGTCTCTTCTACCTTGAAGGCGTGGGCCCAACCCTTTCCCTTTTTGGTGGCCCCATTTGTGGAGCATGAACACTGTTGCATCCGTTCCTACCCCAGTTTTGGTAGGGGTTTTTTCAGGCGACTCAAGGATAACGGGTGAAAAGTCATACTCAAATCGATGGAGATCGGTGTCATCTGCTGTATGCAGCATGTCAAGCACTTTTGAATTCTCAATATGCAGAGCGCTCTGCTCCCTGTCTTCTCTGCTCTCACCTACAATCATGACGATTCTTCCACATGAGATGAATCAGAGTTTTGGTGTAGAGTTGATGGTATTGCCCCGATCTCATGTAGCCACGGCCGGCCAAATAGTAAATTAAATGTAGACTTGATGTCCATCACATGGAAGGGGACAGTGAAGGTTTGCGGCTCGATGATCAGATCGAGGTCTACTTCTCCTATGATTTCTCTCTGAGTGTTGTCGAATCCCCTGGAGCTTGTTATTGATGGCCGAAAGGTGTTGGGGTTCGCACCGATTTTGATTGTCGTCCTTAGAGGGCATATGTTCAATGCCGACCCGTTGTCTATTAAGACCAACGGCACCACCAGGTTCCCTACTTCCACTGTTATATTCAGGGGCTTAGAATGGTTGTTCCCCTCGAGCGGCAGATCCACATCAATGAATGAGATGGCATTTGGGGCCAATACTTGCCCAATTATTTCTCCCACCTCGTCTGGGGTTACGTGGGCAGAAACATGTGTGTCTTCCAGTGCTCCCATTAAGGCTTGAAAGTGGAGTGGGGACGTGATTAACAAATCTCAGATAGTAATATGTGCGGGTGTCCTCTTGAGTTGTGTCTCCAACACATGCTCTCTGGCCATTTTCTCAAAGGGGTTCCCTGCGGCCTGCTCTTTCTGCTTCTCTTCTCCTCTAACGGCCCCTGATGCTTCTGGTTGTGTAGAAATCCTGCCTGGCCGGGTGATAAATTCGACCGTCTCTTCTCGGTTGCGACCAGCATTCATGTTTGTCTGCTCGTAACTTAATGGCACTTGATGCGGGTCATAGGCCAGTTTCTGGATGAGCAAGGGAGTGCATGGTGATTCTGGGACGGATTAGGTTGGGTATGTCAGATTCTCGGGCCCAACCAGGTTGACTCCGATAGGGGGTGGAATGGTATTAGCGGGAATTAGCAAAGTTGGATTTGAGGGTGCGGAGTGGGTTTGTGCAGGCATTACCAGGGCGTGGTAAGACCAGTGGTGATTGGGAGCGAGTGATAAGGGGAGTGGGCAAGGGGTTGTTTGTTGGGGGGGGGGGGGAGTAAGGTGGGGGAAGAAATGGTGAGGGGAGGGGGGGGGGGTGACTGGGATGGGGTGACTGGGAAACGTCGAAGGTGCAGGTGGAGCTGGGTGATAGGGGTATGACGGGGTAGCGGATGGAGCAGGGGGGTACTGATATGAAGGGTTTGTAACTGGGGTGGCATGGTGGGGCGATGATGGGTTCGTGGATGAAACGGGGTAAATCGGGGATGATGGAGTTGTGCATGGGGCGGGGTGATTTGGGGATGGTGGAGTTGTGTATTGGGCAAGATGATTTGGGGATGGCCGGGTAGTATGCTGGGTGCTGGGATTTGGGGGTGTGTACGGGATAGGATAATTTGGGGATGGCAGAGTGGTGTATTGGGTGGAGAGATTTGGGGGTGTGTATGGGGTGGGGTAGTATGGGGATGGTGGATTTATATATGGCGTGGGGTGATTTGGGTGTGACGGAGAGGTATATGGGGTGGCTGATGGTGGGATAGTGTATGGGATGGGGTGATTGGGAGGTGGTGTGTATTGTGGGGTAAATTGGGAGTGGGGCAGATATCCGTATGATTGCGGCAGGGTTATGCCCATTTGGATTTGATAGGCAGAAGCAGGAGTGGAAAAATACTGCCCTAAATCTAGAGCCTCTTCTTGGTATGTTGGGGTCGGGAAGTAATCGACTAAATACAACTGCTAGATCACCCCCACAATTAGTACGCCCTTGTTTAGCCTAAGAAATGAAAACTCTTCTTGATTACTGATGTAATCTGAGGGGTCAAACTCTTCCTCTTCCACTTTTATCCAATGGATGTTAGGCCTGGGGCCTCCTGGATGCGGTGGCAGAGGGGCCTGATGGGTGTTCTGATTCTGCCCTTGAGGAAGTGGTGGGGGAATAATTTTTCCTGCCTCTATTAGATCTTGGACCGTGTGCTTTAGTGGAAAGCACCGGTCCGTAGGGTGACCCGGCCCTTGGTGGAAGTTATAATGCAAGTTTGGGTCATAGTTTCTCCGGATTGGATTGGGTGGGGTCGAGGCTGGAGTAAATTGACCAGACCCTTTTGTAGCAACACTGACAACATGACACTTAAAGATTGTCCTAATGGCGTGAACACCCATTCGAATCATGCTCTCATCTGTTCCTGGGTAAATGGGGCTCTCGATCCGTTGTTTGGGTGGACGGCCTCGAGCTGCACTGGGGGCATTATTGGTCATGGGTAAACGATGTTCTGTACCTCTGTGCCTGGTCTTCTTTCGATTCTTTGTTTGGCAGCTTTTTGAACCCTGATGGCCTCGTTGGTCATGCTCCTTCCCAACCTGCCCTCTCTGAAGGCATCTTCGCAACGGTTGGCATTTCGGACCAAATCAGCAAAACTGGACTGTTGCTGATATACCAAAAATTCTGCGATGACTGGGAGAGCTCCCTTGGTTATCAATTTAATCTGCTCATCATTAGGAATCCAGTGGGTCACCTGGGCAGCTAATGCCCTCCACCTTCTTAAGTAGGCACTGAAAGTTTCATCATGCCGTTGCTTCAAACCAGCCAGTTCCGACTTCCTTGGCTCTATGTCCATGTTATAGACATACTGTTCTTGGAATAAGTGTGTCAAACCTTTCCAAGTTTTTATTATGGATGGTTCTAGGGACGTGAACCATCTCAGTGCTGGGCCCATCAGATTCTTTTGGAGCACTTTGATGAGGAGTCGCTCATCTCTGTCGTACTGACACATATCCCCACAGTAATATTTTAAGTGGGCGATGGGGTTGCCAGTGCCATTATATTTATCGAATGATGGCATCTTAAATTTCTGTGGTAGGGGGGCATCCGAGAACAGACATAAGTTTGAAAAGTCTCTCGAATGCAGTTCTAGCCCTCCCATCTTTGTTAGCTGCTTCTGAATTTTGTCTATCTGTTCTCTCAGCTGCTCTGATTCTTTTGAGGCTGTAGCTGGGACTGCCTCTCCCGGATTTTTTTCGACCCTGGGTGTGAGGATGATGGGCCTCAGGGGGGCCGAAGCAGGCAGCTCCTCCACTATTGCGGATCTCATCCTCCTCTTACTGATGGTCATTGTACTGGTGAGGGGCGAGGTCTGCTATTTGGACCTGGGGGGTGATGTGTTGAGCTGGGTGTATATTCTGGGGGTGATGGGGGTGTGGTTGATGTGGCGGGATGCTATAGGCATGGTTTTGAGGCAGGGGGTGGATTGTATTTTTTGTTGGAAGCGGGATGGGGGCATAAGGGGTATAGGTGAATGAAGGGTACTGGTGAAGGGGTAAGGGGTTTATGAAGGGGCCTTGATGAGTGTGGGTGGATGGGCCTTGGGTTTGGGCTTGATGGTTTTGGAAAGCTTGGGTTGATGGGCTTTGACCCTGGGTGTAGGGGTTGGTATGATTTTGAGCCAATGGCCCCTGTTGTGTTTGGGCTAATGGGCCGTGTGGGTATTGGGTGTGGGATGATAGGCCTTGAGCTTGGGTTTGATAGGTCTGGGTTCAAGGGCCTTGGGGGGCATGGAGTTGGGACTGGGTCTGATGGGCTTGGGCTTGGGCCTGAGTCAGGTGGGTTTGGGATGGGGTCCATGGGCCTTGAAGGTTTTAGGCTTAGGCCTGATGGGTTTGGGCTTGGGCCCATGGGCTTTGAGGATTTTCGGCCTAGGTCTTAATCTGATGGATTTGGGATGGGGCCCATGGACTTTGAAGGTTTTGGGCCTGTGCCTGGGTTTGATGGGTTTGGGCTTGGGCCCATGGACTTTGAGGATTTTAGGCCTGGTCCTGAGTCTCATGGGTTTGAGCTTGGGCCCATGAGCCTTGTGGATTTTGGGTCTGATGGGTTTGGTGGGCTTGGGTCTGTTGGGCTTGGGCCTGGGCCTGGAATTGAGGTGGGGGATCTTGGATGGAATGAATGATGGGTGGTTGGGCATGGTCATGGGGGAATGGGGTATGGAGGTTTTGGAGACCTAGATGTGGGGTTTGGAATGTAGGACTCCGAGAGGTAGCCCACAGGGCATACATCATTCTCATATCCTCCATTGAGGACATGGATTTAGGTGTGAGATTGGAGGGTGATGGCCCATTCAAGGACGGAGGGGGTTGGGTGAAATGGGGCATGACTCGGGTATGGGGGTATGAATGATTGTGCTTGGAGGGTGTGGATATATGGCTATGGATGACGGTGGGTTACTAGTCACACCCTGGGAAAAGTTGGGCATGACCTGGGTAAATAGGGGGTATGTTGGGATGTGGATGGGCCATGTGATATGGAAGGCATGTGAGATGAGGTGAATGGGATATAGGATGAAGGAGGCATGGATGATGAGGTGGATGGGATGTGGGAGGTAGGCGGGGGATGGGGCTCCCGATGGGTCTTCGGGAGTAGGGGGTGCGGTAAGGGTGTATGGATGGGAAATGGAGATATATGGGTCGGTTGGGAAATGAGGTGTTTTAGTAGAGGATGAGATGGGGGTATGTTAGGAAAATGTAAGGGCGGGGGACGGGGTGGATGCGAACACGGGTGCCCCAAATGGACCCGTGACATCGAACTGGGTTTGGGTGAAGGTGTTGGAGATTGGGTCTTCTCCTATATTGGAATGGGATGGGGATGATGGTGGGGATGTATCGGTGCTCGACATGATCCGCTGACGAGTGTCGTATCGATGCCTTGGGTAAGGGCCGAACACTTTCCTAGTTCTTTTTCTACGGGTTGGGTTTGAGGTCGCCATAGTGACAGTCGCACCGAAAGTGCGCGTATATACGGATTTATGATTTTTCTATATATTTATTTATATATATATATATGTATATTGGATTTTTCAAATGAAAATTATCTCCCCTATTTAAATGAATGATGATTTGGTGCCATAGAAAAATTCCCGTCTCGGGTGATATATGCACCTTTAGTAGGTCCCACGGCAGGATCCGACACACTTCGGAAGAAGCGAAAGGGAACCCTTTCATTCTATTGAAGGTGAGGGAATCCACGCAAAAGACCCGATCCCCCGAAGCAAATCAATGGGAAATCGCCTTCTTTTGACTGGGTGGGGGCATATTGGGCATTACAGAATGCGGGAGGCTACTGTGGGCACTAATACCGCTAATCGGGGAACTTGGGTGGTGGATTGGGCCTCAGATCAGGCTGCTTGAACCCAATATATATTGGGCGTATGTATTATATACGCCTGACCAAAATTAAGTAGATTTAGCTGGGCGTATATATCATATACGCCTGGCTTAAATCTGGGGATTTTGGCTGGGCGTATATATTATATACGCCTGGCTTAAATCTGGGGATTTTGGCTGGGTGCATATATTATATATGCCTGAGTATTTTTGGGGATTTTTAGCTGGGTGTATATATTATATACAACTTGCAAAGATAGTTCTGTCAACTTGTTTTGACAGTGAACAACAAGCCCACAATGAGTCTTTTAAACTGGTTTCCTGGGAGGGATGCTCCCGGGGACTGTTGTGTGTGTTATCGGGTTATTCCTTTCCGCTTCCTAGGGATACACGACTGAATTAGGGCTATCTATACTCTCACCATTGCGGGTTTTACGGCTTGATCGGAATTGGCAACCCAACCGATATACCTCCGGTGCAAGTGCCTTCTCGGGTACTTGAAGGGGTGGTTCTTTTCAGGATCATCACCACTAGGGCTGCCGCCTTACTAGGAACCAGGTAAGTTATATCTATGCCTAAACCCCTTGAAAATTACCCAAAACATGCAAAAACAGATTTGTCTATGTCCCTAAACTATTGGTTCACTTTTAATTACAAATTTTAAAAGGGGAGTGCATTTAAGTCCAAAATCCAAAATCGAGTCGGGGATGACAAGCCCGTGCCGCCTAAACGGACCAGTGTCCACTGTTAGGATATGACCAGAAGTAAGAAAGAAGACGGGGCCAGTCAAGCGACCAGACGGGAAAAATAAAGTGCTAAAAATTAAAACTGAATCGTAAAAGCAAGTAAGAAAGGTGCTAGTGAAGCGACTAGGCAAAAATTGCTAAAATTTAGAGCCGAAACGTAGGGGTGAGTAAAAAAAGGGGCCAGTCAAGTGGCTAGGTAAAAATTGCTGAAATTTAAAGCCAAAATGTAGGGGTAAGTAAAAAAGGTGTCAGTCAAGTGACTAGGCAAAAATTGCTAAAATTTAAAGCCGAAACATAGGGGTAACTAAAAAAGGTGTCAGTCAAGTGACTAGGCAAAAATACTGAAATTTAAAGCCAAAACGTAGGGGAAAGTATATTAGTAAAAACAACAAAAATGAAGGAAAAATAGCAGAAAATTAGAAAAAAAATAGCAATGGTTAGTAAAGATAAAAAAAGGCCAACAAGAGGGGAAGCGCTAGGGTGAAGTCCCCAGCAGAGTCGCCATCTGTGCGTGCATGGATTCTCTCGAACCCGTCGCGGCGATTCACACGCGATGGGATAAAAATGTAGAGCCGCCACTCGGAGCTTTTGGTGACCCGGGAAACCTTTAAATCAATATTTTGAGCACCGAAGTGCTAAATATGACTCTAATTTACCGGTCTTTGCCAAAGCCTCTAGGGTAGGGGCTTCGGCTATCGATCGGGAAGGGTTTAGGCACCCGATCAACCCGCACGTAGCAGTCTCTATCTATGGCCAAAATAAAAACAAATGGGCGGAGCTTCCCCTTGCCCGAAGGCAATACGGTCCTATCAAGCTTTGAGCCAAACCAAAATTTCGGCGGCGTAACAGTTTGAATCCTTGGGCGGAGGAAACACCAAGAAGGTAGAGAAAGAGAGGGGTGAGCCGGAGCTCACGGGCCCTTGTTGCACCGTGGAAGACCTTCGCTTCGGCATGCTCCCGATGGCTTTAAATGACTTGAACGGTAGAGGAATAGGTTCTAATGCTAGGATTCGGTTGATAGGAAGGGTAGGATGGAGCTAGGGACTAAGCTTGACTATAGAGGGGTGATCTAATGGTTGAAAAGGGTTGAAAAGGATGGACTAAGCATGCTGGAATTCTGGTTGAAGAATGCAAAATAATATATATTTTTCTCTCACTAGAGCTCTCTCTCTTAAGCTTAACTCTCAACCTTAATTTTTCAACCCCTTTGGGAAGAGGGGGGTCTCTCTATTTATAGAGAAGAGGTGGATTAGAGGGTTACTTAAGAGCTAATTGGTTTAGCAATTAGGTAATCATCCATCTAAGGTTTTCTAGGTTTTTAGGGTCCTAGGGGGTTTGGGACACTGGTTTCAATGGCAGATGATGGGGTGAGGCCATGGGTGACTTAAGAGTTGCCAATAAACTCAAAAGGGGTGCAACCAACCTTAAGACACCCACCTCAACCAAGGGGATGGTCAAAAGGTCAAACCAGATGGAGGAAGTTCGAGCATTTGATGACAATTACTGTAGCTAAGATGGGCGTATATATTACATACGCCCAGCTTATGCACAGTGAATTTCATGAAAACCAGGGGAAATCTGAGAAGGTGAGTGTCCATGGTGGGCCCTCCCTATGCTGGGCATATGTATTATATACGCCCGGCTAAATTTGGCCCAAAAGTGCCAGGCGTATATAATATATACGCCTAACCAAGATGGGGCCAAATTTGCTGGGCATATGTAATACATACGCCTGAGCAAAAGTTATGATTTTATGTGAAACTTCAATCGGCCATAACATTCGACCCACAGCTCCAAATTGGATGATCTTTGGCTTGCTGAAAAGCTGGAGAAGTCCTCCTTCCAATGGTATGGGCTTCCTCCTCAGTAATGGTCTGTGTAAAATTTTGTAGCTCTCCTCCCATCAATTTCTCGGAAGGGTCTCAGTCGAGTCCGAGAAGGGATCCTAGGGTTTAGGGGTGATCTCTAAGGGTTAGGGGAATGATTCTAATGAGTTCAAGGTGATTCTTAAAGGTCTGGATTGGTTCCTAAGGGTTCAAGGGTGCCATCGAAAGCACAAGGGTACATCTCTCTCGGAGTACAGACTAATTGGGCCTTGGGCCGAATTTGGGTGTCTACAACTCCTTTCCGCTTCCTAGGGATACACGACTGAATTCGGGCTATCTACGCTCTCACCATTGTAGGTTTTATGGCTTGATCAGAATTGGCAACCCAACCGATATACCTTCGGCGCAAGCGCCTTCTCAGGTGCTGGAAGGGGTGGTTCTTTTAAGGATCATCACCACTAGGGCTGCCTCCTTACTGGGAACCGGGTAAGTTATATCTGTGCCTAAACCCCCCGAAAACTACCCAAAACATGTAAAAATAGATTTCATTATGTCCCCACGCTGTTGGTTCACTTTTAATTACAGATTTTTTAAGAGGAGTGAATTTAAGTCCAAGTTCGGGTCGGGGATGACAAGCCCGTGCCGCCTCAACGGGCCGACGTCCACTGTTAGGATATTTCAAGAAGCAAGAAAAAAATGACGGGGCCAGTCAAGTGACTAGGCGGAAAACATAATGTGCTGAAATTTAAAACAGAATCGTAAAGGTAAGTAAGAAAGGTGCCAGTCAAGTGACTAGGCGAAAATTGCCGAAATTTAAAGCCGAAACGTAGGGGTAAGTAAAAAAGGTGTCAGTCAAATGACTAGGCAAAAATTACTGAAATTTAAAAACAAAATATAGGGGTAAGTAAAAAAGGTGCCAGTCAAGTGACTAGACAAAAATTGTTGAAATTTAAAGCCAAAACGTAGGGGTAAGTAAAAAGGGTGCCAGTCAAGTGAATAGACAAAAATTACTGAAATTTAAAGCTGAAACGTAGGGATAAGTATGTTAGTAAAAACAACAAAAATGAATGAAAAATAGCAGAAAATTAGAAAAAACAGCAATGGTTAGTAAAGATAAAAAAAAAGCCAACAAGAGGGGAAGCGCTAGGGTGATATCTCCAACAGAGTCTCCATCTGTGCGACCATGGATTCTCTCGAACCCGTCGCGGCGATGCACTCGCGATGGAATGAATGTAAAGTCGCCACCCAGAGCTTTTGGTGCCCTGGAAAACCTTTAAATCAATATTTTGAGCATCGAAGTGCTGAATATGACTATGCTTTACCGGTCTTTGCCAAAGGCTCTAGAGTAGGGGATTCGGTTATCGATCGGTAAGGGTTTAGGCACCCGATCAACCTGCATGTAGCGGTCTCTATCTATGGCCAAAATAAACAATCAAATGGGCGAAGCTTCCCTTTGCCCGAAGGCAATACGATCCTATAAAGCTTTGAGCCAAACCAAAATTTCGGCGGCGTAACTGCTTGAATCCTTGGATGGAGGAAACACCAAGAAGGTAGAGGAAGAGAGGGGTGAGCCGGAGGTCACGGGCCCTTGTTGCGCCATGGAAGACCTTCGCTTCGGCGTGCTTTCGATGGCTTTATATGGCTTAAATAGTAGGGGAATAGGTTCTAATGCTAGAATTCGATAGATAGGAAGTGTAGGATGAAGCTAGGACTAATCTTGACTAAAAAAGGGGTGATCTAATGGTTGAAATGGGTTGAAAGGGGTGAACTAAGCATGCTAGAATTTTGGTTGAAGAATGCAAAATAATATATATTTTTCTCTCACTAGGGCTCTCTCTCTTAAGCTGAACTTTCAACCTTAATTTTTTAACCCTTTGGGAAAAGGGGGGCCTCTCTATTTATAGAGAAGAGGTGGGTTAGAGGGTTACTTAAGAGTTAATTTGTTTAGCAATTAGGTAATCCTCCATCTAAGGTTTTCTAGGTTTTTAGGGTCCTAGAGGTTCGAGAAACTGATTTCAATGGCAGATGATGGGGTGAGACCATGGGTGATTTAAGGGTTGCCAATAAGCTCAAAGGGGGTGCAACCAACCTCACGTCAACCAAGGGGATGGTCAAAAGGTCAAATCAGATGGAGGAAATTTGAGCATTTGATGACAGTTACTATAGCTAAGCTGGGCGTATATATTACATACGCCCAGCTTATGCACAGTGAATTTCATGAAAACCAGGGGAAATCTGAGAAGGTGAGTGTCCATGGTGGGCCCTCCCTATGCTGGGCATATGTATTATATACGCCCGGCTAAATTTGGCCCAAAAGTGCCAGGCGTATATAATATATACGCCTAACGAAAATGGGGCCAAATTTGCTGGGTGTATCTATTACTTACGCCTAAGCAAAAGTTATGATTTTATGTGAAACTTCAATCGGCCATAACGTTTGAACCACAACTCCAAATATGGTGATCTTTGGCTTGCTGGAAAGCTGGAGAAGTCCTCCTTCGAATGGTATGGAGCTCCTCCTTAGAAATGGTCTGTATAAAATTTTATAGCTCTCCTCCCATCAATTGCTCAAAAGGGTTTAAGTTGGGTCTAGGAAGGGATCCTAGGGTTTGGGGGTGATCTCTAAGGGTTAGGGAATGGTTCTAATGGGTTTAGGGTGATTCCTAAAGGTCTGAGTTGGTTCCTAAGGATTCAAGGGTGCCATCGAAAACACAGGGGTACATCTCTCTCAGAGTACAGACTGATCGGGCCTTGGGCCGAATTTGGGTGTCTACAAATACTTAGCTAAGAATAGGCCACGATAGCAACTCCTAATTGTCTTGATTTTCTTTACTTCTGATGTATATAAAGAAAGAAAAAGCATGTTTAAAGAGGGAGTACCTCACACTATAGATAAGGGAGGACAACTGACCTCATTTTAGGGTTTAAGTTTTCTTTTCTTTTTTACTTGTCCTTTTTCTTCTTTGCTTAGCTCAGCATGTTTGGCTAAGTCCTTATAGCAGTTAGGGCTAGTTTTTATTGTGCATTTTTTTGTAAGAACATTCTGAAGAGCTTGGAGTCATGCACAGACTGCAAAATTGAGGGTTGTGTCATTGTAAGTTTCTCTATAGCAATGAACAACTGATTTTACTATTTCATTGAATCTGTAATCTCTTTTGATTTTCATTAGATCTTTATAGATTTTATGCACCTACAGATGCATGATCTTGTAGCCTTGCAAACATAGTGGCTGTAGCGATTTTACTGTTCCATCTTTTACCCCATGATTGGATTATATCCATTGGATAGCCCTGTGACCATTTGACTAGATAGGCTATAGCCCTAGGACTAGTCCACATCTTAGGGTGAGTTAGATTCTTCTTCCTTGCATTTGTGCTTGTAGCCAAATGAAGGATTGCTGCAGATCCAACTCTTACTCTCTTTTACATTACTTTGTGCATTAAAAATCAGCCCCTAACTGCGTACCTCTCCATTTTCTGTTTATTTTACCAAGCCACTTTCATCCTTCTTTAAACTCCCATCCTTTATTTTTGTTTTAGTTAGTGACAACCCCAAAAACACCCTCTCTTTATCCTATTTTCTTAGATTAAGATAGATTAGGATTAGAGATGCCAGATCTATAGCAAATCTAGAGATTTACTATATTTAGATCCACAACTCCCTGTGGGACAACCTTTACTTATCTAAAACTTCCTACAACAACCCTGTATCTTGTAGGATTGTGTCTGTTTCATTTTCTGTGTTCTAATCTCTATAATTTCTTTCTCTTTGATATATTTTTCCATTCTTTATTTTCATCATATTTTTATTTTTTGATCATTTTATTAATAAAAAGAACACAAATGAACAATCAACAAGTTTTTGGCGCTGCTGCCGGGGATGAAATTGACTGATACACTATGGGCTTATAGGATTGCCTATAAGACCCCTATTGAAATGTCCCCATTTAGACTTGCTTATGGAAAAGCAGGTCATTTCCTAGTTGAGTTAGAGCACAGGGCCTATTAGGCCATTAACCCTAAACCCTAAACTTTAAATATGGATCTAACTTCTGCTAGTTTAAATAGGAAGCTGCAACTATCTGAGCTGGAGGAACTTAGGATGGATGTCTATTCAAATGCTGGAATCTACAAGGAGAATGCCAAGGTTTTTTTTAACAAGAACCTTCTTAGGAAGGAATTTGCAGATGGAGGTAAGGTATGAGTTTTCAATTCAAAGTTGAAGTTCTTCCCAGGAAAATTGAGATCCAGATGGGATGGCCTATTTACTGTCATTCATGCATCCCCATCTTGTGATGTGGAGATCATGGACCCTAGTTCTGGAAGGGTCATGAAAGTCAATGGTCAGAGGCTCAAACTCTATGTTGAGAATGTAGTGGAGCCTTCTGAATCCATCCACTTTCAAGAACCTTCCACTGATATGTGATCTCTAGCCTTGTACCATGTGTACAATAACTATGTTTGTGATTTTAAATTATGTAAATATTGTGTCTTTATGGTCTATTTTTCATGAATCTTATTGTGTGCAATTGTTGATGTGTTGTTGAGTGTGGATGAGTCTGTTTAGCATTAGGAATCATTAAACTTTGATGTATGAGAGTATGTCAATCATGAGTGTACCCAAGCATTTTGTGCATTCTCGAGAGGATCAGAGACCTTCAAGCATCCTCTTGAGACCATTTAAGCTGAACCTACCATCCCTCGAGAGGATCTTTTGCTTCAAAGCATCCTCTCGGGATAGGTGTTCTGAGGCCACACCGAGCGTCGATAGGCTTCTATCCTTAAATGTTGCCGCTTGAGCTCTGCTCTAGGAAATACATCTGAAGTCTCGACAGGGTCTTGCCTTTGATTACAGCCGCTCGAGATCTGCTTGAGAAAGTCATTTATGAAGCTTCATCCTATCAAAGCTTAGTTTCCTGAGCTTATAAAGATCTCGTGAGGTTCATTCTCCCATTTCCATCTCTCTGCTAAACACTCTCACCCCTTCGCTGCTCTGATTTTCTTCTTCACACTCTATTGCTCGCTACCTGCTACTCCACTCATCTGATATTGTTGATACTTGTTTGATTGATCGATTCTAGACAGAATCGATTAATGTGGCTACACTCGCATATGCTGTAATTTTGATCGATGGACTTCCTTATTCGATCAATCGATTTTAGACATAATCAAGTAACCAGCTATATTTACTTTAACATCCGATCAATCGACAATTGATATGCCACTTGTTTATGTAATATAGAAGAGGGAATCGAGCGAAATCAATGGGGATCATCTCACTTCCTTCTTGCGACATTAGGATCCGGGGTAGGAGAATTTCAATGATCAGTTATACGTTATAATTCTTATTCATAGGTATTTGGTGACTTGAATAAATTGAATATTATTTGCTATTTGTTATGATACATGGCCACTTGTTTCTTATGAATTGTTGAACAATTGAATACTAAATTTGAAAATATTAGAATCTCATTGAATCTCTTATGAATCTCATTGAAATTGAAAACATTAGAATCTCTTTGAATCTTGGAAACAATAGAAGCTGATTGAATCTCTTTGGATCCCATGTGAGTCTCATTGAACTTGAAAAACATTTGGAATCTCATTGAATCCCTTATGAAACTCATTGAATTTTGGAAACAGAATCTGAACATTGAACCAATAAAAAGAAGATACATGAATATATAGTAGGAGTACGATATTATGTTTAGAACTTTACATGTGATTTGAGGTTGATATGAACGGATCTTGTGCGACGACACACATTGAACTTTGAACTGTGCTTCAACACACATTGAATCGTGCTATTGCACACATCGAACCATGAAAAAGGTCATTGAATTGCATGAGCTTCCTCACAAAGCAGGAGCTATGACATTTTGAAAAATTATTCTTGAACGACGATGGCTAGAATTCTCATCAGCTTTGACATTGGCTCTAGCGCTATATTTGCATTAGAGATTATCTAAGTTATATGTTTAAGTCATGCATGAACATACGAATTTGCATGTGAATGAAGAGAAGAAAACACCATGATTGGACACTCATATGAAATTACTTTTTGATCTTCTGTATGACATCGAAACCTCACCGTAGATCATATCACACAAATTCAATTTCACTTGCAGTTGTTATCTTAAAGCATAAATGTGATGTGACTCCTTGTATTATGACATCATGATTATTGATATCGATATGATCAGTAAAAATATGTATTGGAAGGTTAAGGTACAATTGATATTTGAGATTATCCTACTGAGCATGTAGATTTTTAGCTCACCCCAACACTATTTGTCATAGGTACTGACGGTGATAAGGATCTAGAGTTTGAAGAGGATCCTGAATTCATAGCAGAGGACGAGGAAGATCTTCCACCTGAAGATTTCTATCCTTAGAAAAATCCTTGAGATTGGGCTTGGTACAACTTAATGAGTCCTTAGAACATTTGCTTATTGCTTTCTATAAACATTGATGTAAATACCACTGTTTGTGTGATGTACGACCGTCACCGGTGGTATATTTTTTTGGATCGGTATTTTCAGTGATGGATGTTGGCTATTATTTCAATTTCATAGACAGTTTAATTTTTATAATCATTTAATAGCTTTAAGCAAATAGCAGAAATTTTGCTTACAAGCTTATGAACCAAGTTTAATGACCCGATATTCCACGTTATTTTGGTATGGAAATTTCAGGTCATTACATAGCCTATGGGGAGACATGGCCAACGTAACTCATAACATACTCATACTATCTTCTCTGAGACTTGTTTTGACTGTAGACGTTGTGCCCTTACGGTGGCTACGCAATGAACGACACATATAGACTAATGTTCTTAGTCTTATGCTGGCCCAACAGTGTCTATTTATCATACTCCTATCTTATCTTATCTTACCGACTCATATCTTAATAGTTAACTTAACCTGAGCTTAACCTTAAAAAAATCCTACACTTATTCTATCATATTTAAGGCTCAAGGGTGATAAGATCACCGTATATGACATTGTGCATACGAGGTTACATTGAATTCACACTCACCACACTCGTCATGATGTCCCAAACCACCATGAGTTTTGAGACATGCGAATATAGTGTGATCCTCACTTCGATATCATCCCAGTGAAATACTATGCCCAAGCGTAAGCATGATCTCACACTTTGGCGTATATAACCCAACATGTCCTTAAATCATACAACTTACAGGTGATAGAAATCATCCTCTTATTTTGCTTAGTAAATGGATTGAGTGTAAAGTTACATTACACATACACATGTGTATATATATATATAGCATATCATTACATATAAAAGATATGATGATTTAAAGTTTGAATCTATCATGACCATCGATTGAAAGACCTTATCTTAAGACTACATTGTGTAGGAATTTTGGTCATGATACATTAGTGATAGAGTACTTAATACTCCATCAAAAGACATCGATGATTCGGGGCACTAGGCCTCGAATCGGGTTTGAAATCTAAGTCCTAGGTTGGGTCTCAAATTGGGTGCACAAAAGAGAATAAGAAGACATACACCGGATTGTAAACCAAAAGGAACAATAGCATGTTGAAGAATCGATCAATTGGAAGTTATAAAGTGCAAAATGCTATCTGTTCAGATGCAAATCAATCGATCATATTTGGAATCGATAGATCGATAATTAAATGTAAATAACTCATTTGGTTCAATTAAGAATCGATTGATCTAATTTAATGAGTAAGACGTCATTCGGTTTGGTTTGGATTCGATCGATCGGTCTTTTTATCGATCAATCATAATTAATGTGAGTAGGTAAAGCAGCTCGGTCTAGAATCGATCGATCACGAGTATAGAATTGATCGATCAAATATATAAAGAAAATATGCAAAGTATTTAGTCCAAAGTCGATCGATCGTAAATAAATATCGATCGATTGATTTTGAGAATTCTGCAATTTCTAGAGTTTTGAAAATAAGATCCAAAATGGAAAAAGATGAACAAAAGAACAATTAAAATAACACCATAATTAGGGTTAACCATTTCACTCTTTTTAATAGTGATTTTTATATAAAAAGAAATATATAGGTTAATTTTAGTTAGCTCATCGATAAGCGATTGAACGTACCCTATGCGACAGGATCTGAGAAGAACAGAGTGGATTGATGGATACCCACCTATTAAAGCATGAATGGTAGATATACGACAATTAGAGTTGAAGAGATCGGCGTTCAATGCGTCAGTTCATCCAAGCTTTCTTCTATTCCTTCCACCTTGATCTTGATGGTAGAAATGGATCGTGGTGGCTTTTGTAGAAGAACACACAAAAGTTTTGAGGGAAGAGATTAGAGAGTTTTGAGAGGAGAGGAGGGAGTTTGTGGAAGAGATAAGTTGAGGAAGAGAGGTTGGCTATGGTTTCTTAAGAGAAGAAAAAAAGAGAATACGAAATAAGGGTACGACTAGGTTTCTAAAAATATTAGAATAACATAAGAAGAAAAGAGAGTTATGTACTTAAATAAGGTTTTCTAAAGATAGGGTTGGTTCTGGTGTGGAGTGCTAACACCGTGCATAGTGTAAAATATCATCTAATACCATTAAAAAAATTAAGAAAATTTCGGTTGTTACATTTTCCCCCTTATAATATTTGTGTGCTTGAAAATTACATACCTGCTCTGATGAGCTTTGGGTACTTCTCCTTAATCTCAGCCTCTCATTCCCAAGTGGCCTCCTTCGGTGAACGGTGTTGTCACTGAACTTTGACGAAGCATACATATTTACCCTTGACGAGTCCCTGCTATCGATTTATAATGTGAATCAGATTCTCTTTAATAGTTAGATCATCCCTGACTTCCGTTGGCTTGATATCAAGGATTGAGATGGATCAGAAAATTACATGTGCAACATAGACACACGGAACACATTATGTTTACCGGCGAAAAGTGATGGTAGTGCAATTCAGTAAGCCACCTCGTCGATATGATCAGTGATGATGAAGGGTTCCAAGTATCTCAGACTTAGTTTCCCTCGCATTCCAAATCACATGACTCCTTTAGTCAGGAACACCCGAATAAAAACTAAATCATCAATCTCAAATTCTACTAATCATCTTCGATTGTTGGTGTACGCTTTCTGACGGTCCTGAGCTTCCTTCAACTTCTATCAGATAACCCTAACTTTATCAGTTGTGGTTTGTATCAGTTATGGCCCAAACATCTTCCTTTCGTAAACCTCATCCAAACAAAGAGGTGTTCTATAGTTTCAACCATAAAGAGCTTTAAAAGATGATATCGCGATACTTGCTTGATAGTTGTTATTATAAGAAAACTCAATTAGGGGAAAATGATCATCCCAATTCACACGAAATTCTAACATGCAGGCTCGATGCATGTCTTCTACGATCTAATTAGCCATTTCGGTCTACCTGTCGATTTCTGGATGAAAGGCATTACTAAAAGCTAATCTCATACCCATCGCTTCCTGAAATTTCCTCCAAGGCTTTGAGGTGAACTTCGTGTCTCTATCCGAAATGATGCTCACAGGAATCCCATGGAATTTTACTATTTCCTTGAGGTTCGTCTCAACAAGTTTATCATGACTATCGGTAGTCTAGAAAGGCAGAAAGTGCGCCAACTTAGTCAATTGATCTATGATAACCCAAATGGCATTATACTTCTTAAAAGTCCTCAGTAATCTAACTATAAAGTCCATGGAGATGTTCTCCCTCTTCCACTCGGGAATCGGTAAGCTTTGCAAAAGATTGACTTGCCTCTGGTGTTCAACTTTCACCTACTGACATAGCAGACATCTGGACACATATTCAGCATTCTCCTTCTCCATGTTCGGCCACCAGTAATAACTTCGAATATTCCAGTACATCTTCATGCTACCTTGGTGCACTTAATACCCAGATTTATGTACTTCCCTGACAATCTGGTTTCACAAGGTTGCATCATTGGGAACATACAATCTTTCTTTGAATAGGAGGGTCCATCAATGCACATGGAAAAGTCCTGTTAAGGCCCTCAGCTAATTGTCGGACAATCTTCAAAACTTCGAGATCTAAGGGTTGCTCGATTTTGATACGGTCAATAAAGGTAGGTTGACCATCATGCTAGCTAGATACGCTTCTTCTCTAATTCTGTCAAGTCGCACATCCAACTGAGCAATCTCATCAAGCGGCTTCCAACCTTTTAGACGTGCTAGCGTTCCTGAGGATTTCTAACTTAGAGTGTCAGTAACTATATTTGCTTTACTCGGATGGCAATTAATTGAACAATCATAGTCTTTCATGTATTCCATCCACATCTCTACCTCAAGTTTAGCTCCTTCTGAGAGAATAGATACTTGAGACTCTTGTGGTCCGTATAGATTTTGAAGGTCTCACCATATAGATAGTGTCGCCAAATCTTAAGTGCAAAGATGATTGTTGCCAACTCAAGATCATGAACTAGATATTTCTACTCATACATTTTCAACTGTCTCATGCCATAGGCAATGACTCTCTTATGTTGCTCCAATAAACATCCAAGTCCCTGGCACGAGGCATCCATGTAAACTTCATAATCACCAGGTTTAAAAGGTAAAGTGAGTATTGGAGCCGTCGTGAGCTTCTGCTTCAATATATTAAAATTCTACTCGCACTCATCAGTCCACATGAATTTTTTGTTCTTATGGGTTAGCACAGTGTGGAGGAGTGTTAAACAAGAGAACCCTTCTAAATATTTATGGTAATATCTGGCTAAGTCGAGAAAACTCCTCACCTTGGTGATATTCTTCAGTGCTTGTAACTTCACAATAGCATCAATCGTTGATGGTTTCACAGAAATCCCAGTGGTCGAAATCACGTGACCTAAAAAAGCTACCTTCTCAAGCAAAAACTCACACTTGCTCAATTTCACATACAACCTATGCTCACGGAGGGTTTGAAGCACAACACAAAGGTGATCCTTGTGAGCTTCTTTTGTGTGAGAATAAATAAGGACATCGTTAATAAACACAACGACAAACATATCAAGAAACTCTCTGAAAATATAGTTCATTAAGTCCATAAACACACCAAGTGCATTCGTGAGTCCAGAAGGCATAACAAGAAACACGTAGTGTCCATGCCTCGTCCCAAAAGCAGTCTTCGAAATATCTTTTGCTTTGACTTTCAACTGGTGGTATTCGGACCTGAGATCTATGTTCGAAAAGTAAGTAACCCCCTGTAGCTGATCAAATAGGTCATTGATACAAGGAAGAGGGTATTGATTCTTCACGATATGTTATTCAACTGCTGGTAGTCAATACAGAGTCTCATAGAGCCATCTTTCTTCTTTACGAATAAAATTGATGCTCTCCATAACGACTCACTACGTCAAATATATCCCTTGTCAAACAATTCTCGCAACTAAATATCTTACTCCTTCCGTTCTGCTGGTACCATTTGGTATGGGACTTTCATAATCGGTAAGGTACCAGGCACGAGATCAATCTTAAACTCTACTTCTCAGTCAGGAGGAAGTCCAGGTAATTCTTCCGAAAAAATATCGATGAATTCCCTAACAATAGGAATAATTTAGGGGTCTACCTTCTCATCACAGTCACTGTCTGTTGGTATGTACTTTTCTAGGTCCCTTTCGGGTTTCGAAAAGTGGCCCAAATTAGTCAGTATGAACTCCATTTACAAAGGTGGGCGGTAATTAATAGTAAAGTAATGAATAAATGGGGTACTTTTACATGCATCTATAGAGACTGTTAGTTGCAACCGAATTTAAATGTACCTATTGTGATCACCATCTACAAATTTATCGATGTTACAGAACATCATTGATTGATAGTGAGGATAGGCGGGGTTTGTGGGGACTCCTATACTAAACATCGGACTACCGACTTTAGCAACTATGGTTGGTGAAGGTTTAACTAGTTTGGTTTCCTACTCCTACTGGATCTATCTATGAAAGAGGGGTTGTGGCCCGTTATGCTCGGGAGGATTGGCTCATTCTTGAGTACTCTCCGTTAGCTCCCTTGGGTAAATCAATTGAGGCAATGGAAATTTTGTAAATATTGAGAAGTGTTAGGGACCTAGTTGGCACTATGCTAAGAATTTCGGCAAGGATTTCCTAAGGGTTGGATCTAAGGCTAAGCTTTTCTTCCTCTCATACTACTTTGAGAATCGGAGCAAGTGGGCTAGCCCCACTGTGCTCAATTACCCTTAAGGTTTCTAGAGAAGAGTTTGCAGTTCTAAGAGCCAGAGACTAAGAGTGCAGCAAAACCTCAGAGTGAACCTCCAGTTTTTGAAAAGGAAAAAGCAAAGATTGATTGGTGTGTTGAAGGGGAAGGCAAGGGCCCTATTTATAGTATTCAACTGATTATACGCTATAAATTCGGTGCATAATTTTGAATTATATGATGTACGACCAATGTATGAGATGAATTATATGCTAAACATTTTGCGCATAATGAATTGTGTGTTGTGGTGCCAACGCATAATTTAGGCGGCAAATCGGTCGCTTTGGTCGAGTGATCGGAAGGGTCTCCAAGGTAGAGTCCAAGTAAGACTTCCATCAATTATGCGCTATTATCATGATGCATAATCGAGAAAATTGAGAAGGATAAAGAAGGGAAACCCAATCCAAATTGGACTGATTATAAGCTAGGATTTTGGTGCATAATCAAATAATGTGTTGTGAATCTAGCGTATAATTCGGGGGAGTTTCGTTACTAGGAGGGAGAGTTTTGGTGGGTCATCTGTGCATTTATATGCCTAGGGGTATGCGTATAATCGATTATGCACAGTGGTAACGACGCATAATTCGCGATAACACTGGGCCGGGGTCGGGTCCGAATTGTACATTGAAAGTCCAATACCTAATCCAATTATACGCTAGAGACCCGGGGTATAATTCTCAAACTACTAGGTTTTAAGATTTTTGAAGAGGGCTAGCCTTTCCAGAAATCGTGGGTGAGGTCAATGGTTGACCGAATGTTTTGTATACTTCGAGGGGTAAAAAATGGGGTGCCTACAGATGCCCCTCTTTGGCGCATTCTTGTAGAGCAAGAGTGCGTCAAAGTAGTAGACACCCATTCCAAGGTGTCCTCTCATTTCCTAAAGAAATCACAAGTGTGAATCGGGGAGCTGACATGAAATGCTTGACTTTCTTATCTGTCGATGGAAGCTATGGTAAAAGAGTATTCGGAGGCCTTTTGGTACCAATCGAGAGAGGTTTTCACAGCCGTGGGTGCATATCGCAGCCTGTCGCATATCACGACCCGTCGCATATCACAACCAGACGGGAGGATTATATGCAAATGAAGTACAGGTGGTGCAGACAAATGTCAAGATACAAGATAATTGATGATATAATATGATGGCGAATGTTTTGCAGACCATGTTAGACCGGGCGCGTCATTTCTCACACTCACGACGTGTCAGGGGTCCCTTTCCAGTAAACATTTGTGGTTCCTCAAAGTTGAGCATACTCGGTATTCGGTTTCTAGGGGAAAGAAGGGATTGGGGTGGTGAGAAGTAAAAAGCTTGATAGATAGAGAGTTTTGAAATTTTGGGCTTTAAACAGAAGATCAATTCGGTAAAAACTTTGAAAAACATGGCTCTTGAGACATCGCTGAGCAGATCCATCGGAATGGGATTTGGGGACACCACTTTTGTTTGATTGTCAAGACGACGCTTGATATGCCCGTGGATGCACCTTCTAACCTTCTCACGTACACTGATGATTGTCTCTTATGGTAGGACAACAGTAATCTGTGAATTAGGAGAGTCGGGTTTTGAAAACATTTGATACTTAATATTAGTTACCTATATTTTGATGTGAATATTGAGTGGAAAGGAAATAATACTTACCTGGTTTGTCGTCGGTGAGATGATCTCATATACTATGTCAATTTTATTGTTTTATTATTTTATTATTATTTTTATTTTGGGGATAGAGTTTGTTGTTTTTTATAGTCAGGGTCGCACATTGGGAGTTAGTTTCTCTTCTTTTTTTGTGGTCATTTGGTGGGACCTAAATGTGTTTATGGTGGGGCATGAAATAAAGTGATCCTCCTTGAGGTGTTTGGGTCTGAGGTTACACGGTGGGACGGTGATATTTCTATGGTGATGATAATTTTTGTTATGCATTTTTTTTATTATATATATATATATATATATATTTATTTTTTTTTTGGTGATTTGTATTTTATATTATACGGTGGGACTTGTAAGGGTAATTTATTTTGTTTTATTATGTATTTTGGTTTTGATTTATTATTATTTTCTTTGTTTTAGTTTACATTGCTTGCTTGCCATGTGGTCACGGTTGTGACTTTTGTGATACTTTTGTTATGCAATGGGACTTATGTATTCACATTAGGGGTCACATGGTGGGACTTGGGTAGAGTGGTTTCTCTTTTTTTCTGTTTGTTTTTTTGGTTTATGTATTTTTGGCTTAGGAGTTACTGGTGGTACTTAACCAGGTTTGTTTTTGTTGTTGGATGGTGCGGTGGGACGTAAATGTTATTATATCCTCTTTCGGTTTATTTTGTTATATATTTTGGTACTTTTTTTGTTTTAGGTTTGTGGTTTGGTTATTATTATTTACTCATTAATTTAGGTATTGGTTGTTAACGTTTATCAATGCGAGGTGTGCTAAGTGTGCATGTTCCCATTGTTTTTCTAATATTATTTCTTTGCTTCGTGTCTGGGTGTGATATTTCGAGTTTTGGATTATACGCAGAGTTCCTTGCGTGTAATCGATCGAGTGTCTATATATGTCCGAGACGTTTTCATTTCTCTTCATTCCTTCTTCATTTTTCCTTTGGTTATGAGATTTCGAATTTTGGGTGCTCTGATTTTTGTGTTTTCGTGATATCTTGGGATCCAATGGTCCATTTTTTATGTCATTTCTTTTGTTCTTATTTGCTTCTCGAGTTCTCCATCCTAAAATGGCTTCCAATGGATCGAGGTTCATTGAGGAGATACGGCGTGTGTTATGCAAGGCGAGCGGTAGTGAGGTGATTGAGGGTGTCGTTGTGGTACAGGAGGTTGGTTTGATTGAAGGTGCTATTGTGGTCAAGGGAGTTGGTCTGATGGGTGGTATATACCCGTCCCTGTTGTTAGAATCTTGGATTTCCGACCTTGAATATTCAAATAGTCCAACTATGGCGGTAGAGGAGGTGAAGATGAGATTTTTCTTAGAACTTGGGCATCTCACCTCTCTCTTTTGATTGGACGGGGCGCCAGATACCGGATGCCTTGCAAATGGATGGAAAGGTTTCTATGAGGCATCAGCAGACCATTCACCATTGTGCCTCATCTTTGAGGCATCTGACTTGTCTTCCTGTTGTTTGAGGTGTCTTGTGTGTTCTCTTCCAGTTTTTTTCATATTTTATTTTGTTTTTTTGTTTGTTGGAGGATGAAGGGTGTTAGAACACGGTGGGACCTAAGTATTATTTTATTTTGTTTATCATATATATGTGTGTATAAATGTATTATTGTTTTTTTATTTCAGGTAATTTTTATATTTTTGGAGTTATACGCTATGCAGTGTGTGTACAATTCAACTATGTGCTACGACGGTAGCGCATAATCGAAGCATTAGTCGGGTACAGTATGTCCCTGACCGGGTGACCATTGGGATTTTGCACTGCGACGAAAGTGCATAATCCGAAGTATGCGCTGAATCCACATTGCACAATTCAAACGTCGCTTCTTCTGCACGATGGAGGGCCAATTATGCGCCTGAGGAGCTGCACATAATCGAGCAGGGGTTTATAAATACCTGAAAATTTCTCATTTGACTCATTATGCTTATGACTTTCACTTATTTCTAAAGTCCTGAGTTTCTCTGCTTTTTGAATGCCTAGAGTTTTGTGTTCTTACGATATCTCGCAATCTGTCCTTCCATTTTGAGCGCGGTTTCTTGTGTTCTTCTTTCATCGAGTTCTTTCATCGAAGCTGGATTTCGAGGGCAGCGATAGAGCTTCTAAGTGCCCGACTCTTGGAGCCTTGGGATTTGCTTCCTTTTTTGAGGACTTGAAGCGTGAGTTAGGAGTCGCGGGGGGCGGTGAGGATTTCGTTATGGTCGAGGGTGCCTTTGCGGCTTAGGAGGCTTATCCGGAGGCTTCTCCAGAGGGTGCAACTATTGGTGCTGGTGTTGCTGCTCCGCCTCGGGCTCCACGCCTGATGCACATTCCATTGGAGGAGACTTTTGCGAGTGGAGAGGTAGGTACTTTGAACAAGATTTCTCTCTAAATTTCTTAGGCATTTAGGTTATAACTTAGAATCATTTAGGATATGAAAGCCTTTTGATTACGCAGAACTCACATTTAGTTATAGTTTGTGCATGTGAATTCATGCATCATATTTTTATATAGTTTTAGGTCACATTTATTTAATGTTTTGCATTGTCTCTCTCATGTTTTGGATGTTATAATTTTATTTGATCATCGTAGATTATCTGGATTATTATCATGTTGTTTTACCGTTGTCATAGCTATGGTTATTTATTTCCATCATAGTTTTTTTGGTTTGTTTTGGTTTTATTACTATTGTTGTTTTTATCATGATTATCACTATCAATATTTATTATTATTATCCATTACTGTTAGTATTACTATTGTTGCTATTATTGTTCTTATTGTTGTTGCTACTATTATCATTATTATTATTGGTTGATATTATCATTACTTATCACTTTGTTATATATATCATTATCATTTATGTATTTATTAGTTTTTTAATTGTTATTATTGTTATCATTTATATTTTTTTATTATTGTTATCACTTATTATTTATTATCATTTACTTTTCTAAAATAAAATGAGTGCTATTCCATTTTTACAGTTATTATTTATTATTATTATTTTTTAATAATTATTTAGGCTGTAGGCTTGTCTTATGGTTTCTTATATTTTTTTTTGGGCCACCTTTTTCAGGAGCCTCCTACTTTGCCGATTAGTTTGGCATGGTCGAAGTCGAGGGCATGGTATTTGGCACTCCCTCCTTTCCAGTAGGAGAGGTTGACCCGGTTCTGTTTTATGTTTGTCTTGGAATTCAACGCCTTCCGGCTCGATCAAGGTTTGATTGGTGCTCTTATTGAGTGATGGAGAGATTAGTAGCAGACCCTACTCTTCCCTATCGGCCTGATGCTTCCCACCCTAAAGGACTGGGTGCGGATCACAGGCATAAGATTTGAGCGTTTGCTAGTGATGGGTCAGATGCTTCCCGATTATCAGGAAGCATGCATCATGATGTTTAGGTGCCAGTACCCATTCATATCTAGGTCTAGACCACATGGTTCTTAGATGAGTTTGGTGGGGGGTTCGTCCCGCTGAAGCGTCATAGTGAAACACAGACAGAATATGAGCTGCGCCGGCGGGTCGTGGAGGCTGGCCAGTTGGCGGTGGTGCCAAGTGTGGCAGTTAATCGAGACATCAGGGCCTTCCTAATGCATTTCCTTAGTGTCGTCACATTTTCTTCATCGACAAGGGGGGCAGTGACTGGTTTGTTCCTCACCCTCCTCAGGGACCTCGACCGGGTTGGTGCCTACGCCTGCGACGCGACAGTGCTTACTTAATTATACGAGCAGGTGTTCAGGCGATAGACTTCATATTTTTTTTTATTTAGTTAGGTGTTCAGGCGCTTGAGTCAGGTTATGTTATTTTGTTTTATTTATTTGTCATTAACATTTTTCTTTTACTTCATAAAGCGTATGTTTTGTCTTATTTCTTCATAGATATGGGTGTACGATCACTTCGGATTTTTACCCCCACGGTTCCCTATGGGGACCATGCATGAGTTCCCTCGTATGAGGGCCATGTGGATGGCCATTGGGAGCCGCAAGACGGTGATGGACGTGCACATTGCTCGAGGGGTCATTGAGGATATGCATGCAGGTGATGTTTTCTTTTTGTCCTATTTTTTTCACTGTGTTTTTTTGTTTTAGTCACATCTTAGTTTACTGACAGGTTTATTTTGCAGGTTATATGGAGACCTTATGGGGCTGATGAGTATGCGGCACAAGCCGTCATTAAGTCTGGTCAACAGTATTTTCAGAGGGACATATGGGTCCTTTTTTTTGATAAGGTGATCCAGATCCATGTGTCCCAGGTCATCAACCAGCTGGGGCTCCGTTAGGGAGTCCCCCTCATAGCTTCTCGCTTGTGTCTCAAAGAAGATGATCGGTCCCTCTGGCTAGAACTTTAGTGATACCATGGGAGATCAGCTCTGAGATTTTGGGGCTAGAGGGACCCCAATGGCGGGCATGCACGAAGAAGCAGGCGCTTGAGAGTTTCAGGTCTGGTTTCGCCATCTTGCTGTCGGTTGCCTCTTTAGGCGGGCATCCTTTCAGGGGAGCAGCATGTTTAGCATTGGTGGACCAGAGTCTGCCTTCGCTCTGAGGGAGAGATTGGCCAAGATGGAGAGAGGAGAGTTGAGGTCGGATGTCTGTGCCGCATTGGACACGCTCCAGATATCTCTGGGAGTAATGGGTTTTACAGCCCGTCCTGACGAGGCCTTGCTAGCTTCCCTGGCTGACATCATAGCTAATGTTAAGGAGGCCGAGCATCTGGTAGCGACCCAGCTTATTGCTAGCTGAGACCTGGTGAGTATGGTTTGTGATTCTGTCAATTCATTTGTTCAGTTGTGTTTTACATTTTTATTGATGTATTTTCTTCTCAGGTCTTTATTGTGTAGGATCCTTCGGTTGCCGAGGTTGACCGATTGACTCATCGCGTTGCTTTTCTAGAGTGCAAGCGATTAGGTCAAGGTGAGATGCAGGCTAGCATGGTGTCGAGGATCGATAGGCTCGAGGTGTTTGGTTCTGAGTCTTTTTCCCATTCTTAATTTTCTTTGGTGGTTTATGTTTTCGACGACTGTGTGATTGACTTTGTGTTTACAGAGAGCGGAGCTTGCAGCAACCGACACTCCTACTCCTGCTTTTGATCTATCTTCCTCGGCTTCCTGTAGTAGGGAGGACACATACATAGCCCAATTCTGCACTGAGCTAGAGCATTAGGTAACTATTTGTTTGAGTTTGTTCATTTGTCTTCATATTATAATCTGCTTGCTTTTATGACCATGTCCTCGAATCATTTTCAGTGTAAGATTATCGAGGATCGGCAGATAGCCAAGGTTGTAGACGCTTCTCTACGCCCAAAGAGTCAAGTATGATGGATATTTGGGTATTTATATGTTTGTTGCATTATTCATTTTATCTGACATTTTGTGTTGTTTGTGGTTTCTTTTATTTGCGTGCAGGCTGTTTCTGACTCTTCTCCTGAGGCTCCTCCTCCGGATCCCTATGACATTTCCACTCCTCCCCTCTAGGTATACTTAGTTAATGTAGTTGTTGAATTTTTTATTATTATTTTGTTATACTTCTAACGCATGTTGATTTTTATCTAGTAACAGCCTACCACTGAGATACCGCCTCCTCCTACATAGTCGGTCGATCCGATGACCGTCGAGACCATCGAGCGCCTTCTTCTGGAGCAAATAGACCTAGTATGCTTCCTTTGCCTTTATTCCTATGTGTCTTCATTATAGATGTCTTTTTAGTTTGATCTCGTATTTGTGAGCAGGCCCGCCAGTTGGAGGAGTCGCATCTGGAGACTGAGCATGTCCGCACTAGCCAGGAGGTTTTCCAGACTCCTCTGGACCACTCGGATCAGAGCTATCAAGATGTAGTGGTTGACCTTATGGTTGAGCAGAGGACTCAGTCGATAGAGCTGGAGGGTGATTGAGCTCTAGTTCGTGCCGAGATGCAGATAACGATCAAACTCTTGCACACAAGCTGGCGAGAGTGAGTGGTAGAGTACAGAGCGTATTTGGTCACCTTGCTGGAGAGGGGTCGGAGGCTACTGGGTCCCTGACTGGTATACGCTGTATGACCTAGGAGCATATGAGGGCTTATGTTAATCAGGATGCAGCCCTTCGAGACCTTTTTGCTTTTGATCCTCTTTGTTCGTGATCTAGGTAGTCAACTAGTCAGGTTAGTGAGGGAGGTTCTATTGCCAGGCTTTCTTCGTCCAGGAGGCTTTCAATTGCTACTCAGCCTTCAGTTGAGGCTTCAGTGGATCAGACACTAGATTTACCGATTGAGGAGACTAGAGATAGCAGTGACCACTGTTCATCCCAAAGGCAGCGGATGGAGTAGTTTTCTCTTTTTTTGTACTTTTCCCTTTCTCTATTGTATATTCAAGGGGTATGCCCCCAATGACATATGTACAAACTTTTTCATATATGTATAGCATTTTTTTTTTGGATGTACTCTTTGATTTCTTTTATCTCTTGCTTCCTTAGATATCGTCAACTATAATTGGGACTTGAATGTTCTTGAGGTGGCCTAGTAGTAGTTGAAGATTGCTATTATATCTGTATAGAGAAACAAGACATTAATTTTGTTTCTCCCCTTGCTAATCGTCAAGGGGGGAGGTATCTCAAACCGAAGTTCTACAACAAAAGAAAGAAAGATATCATTGTTTTTTGTAGTACTATTATTACATGGTGGCTTTTAAAAGAAGAAACAATGCAACGGGTAAAGCAAATAGCTGAAAAAAAAAGAAATGCCCTAGTCTTGGAGTTTGATAGTGTCAATGGTGTGAGGCCTTCAGTAGTCTTTCGAGATCAATGATCTTGTTGTACTGCACCAAACTATTGACCAAAAGAGATATTTTGGGTGTCATTTTGGATCAAATGAAGATCTTGTTGTTCGGCATCCAATTCAACGTTCAATTAGACAACCATCCTGTATGTCAGGAGTGACTTTGCAATCTTCATAACTCTTTTCCAAAATAAATAAAATGCCCGAGTGTCAAGTCCTAATGGTACTTTCTTGGGCTTTCAGATTTCTAAAGTTAGTCTGGGTCTACACAGAGGATATGAAGGTTGTTTGGGGAATTAGTAATGAATAAAATCCTTTGCAGTGTTATCGTATCAATTGGGATAGGTGGGGCGTTTGGTCATTTCAACTCTATACCTTGTTTACCTTTTCATAGTGATCATCATGTGCCATAACTTCGATAGGGATGGGGTGTGAGTTGTAGATAATAGGTGATTACATCATTCACCATTCCCGGGTTTTCGGTTTTATTTTAAAAATAATGATCTTAAAAGGTTTTAACTCACTGTCCAAAAATAAAAAATAAAGGGGTGAGAAGGGGTAAGGCTCAATAATGTGGGGATAGTTTCCTACTTGACAACTTTTAAGATAATAGTCAACGGCCTTTTTCTCGAGGAGTGTAGTACAGTGCCATAGTTGAGCTCTCCGTCATGTTTCGAAACCATTAAAATATCAAATTCTTCGATTAGCAGGAGTTTGGCCTCCTCCCACCACCATACGACGATATCTAGTAGTGTGAAGGTACTAAGGATGCCGTCACGATTTTACTTATGCTTTCCTCGGTTCATGGACTTGTTCATTCGTTGCATCCTCTTGCTAGGTAATTCTTCTTTTATCTTTTTTTTTGTCTTTTTTCTTTGAAGCATGTATATATATATTTTTTGAAACAACATGCTAATGCGAGAAATGTTAGTTTTGATTGAACCCGATATATTATTTTTTATGCTATAACATCAACTCTAATGGGAGGATAGGGTGTGAGAATCTGGTGTTTACTATATGTTAAAAGAAGTTCATATTTCACTAGTCCTTTCGATCATATTGCCCGAATAAGGTGGGCGATGGGTTAGAAGATTAAAAGATCATTCCAAAAATAAAGACGTACGACCAATGAATGACTTATGATGATTACAAGGGTGTAGATATAAGTACCCATATCTAGTTACAGGACATGATGATTGTTGTATTGTAGGCACCCAAATTTGGCCCAAGGGCCGATCGAAACACCTTTCGAGAGAGGTGCAATTCTGAGCTTTTGATGACATGTATGAAACCTTCAGGACCCCCCCTAGAACCCTTAGGAACCATTCCAAATTCTTAGGAATCACCCTAGATCCATTAGGAACCTAACTCAAGCCTTTAGAAATCAATCCCGACCCTTAGAACCCGTTATGAACCTAAACCTAACCTTATCAAGCAAATGGTTGAGGAGGGGTGCGCCAAAACTATCTACGGCTCTATACTATGATCGAATCTCATACCATTGAAATATAGAGGTTGTCAGCTTTCCAACAGTCCAAGAATCGCCCTAATCAGAGTTGTACATTAAAAGATATGGCAGTCCAAACTCGGAGGGCAAGAGGGTAATTTCAAGTGGCCCCCCCCCTAGGGATGTGGTGCAACTAATAGTTGCGCCAGTTATAACTTTGCCTGGCACAACTATTAGTTGCGCCAGGCCACTTCTCCCAGAATTTAAGCCTAGCGCAACTAATAGTTGCACCAGTATTAATTGTGGACCCCACCCTCGCGAGCTAACTTACAGGCACTGTTTAAAATTGTTTTACTGTACATTTGCCTGGCGCCACTATTAATTGCACTAGGCATATGAATAGTAACCTCTGGGTTTTGCTCTGAAAATCATGATTGCGGTATGACTTATTGACCACCTTGACCTTTGGGGTGTGTTTTGCTAGTTCTGTTTTACACATTCCCTACCTATTTGCAACCCTTCAAGTGGCTTAAGGCCTCACCCCATCATCCACCATTAGAGGACCTTCTCACACATCTCAAGGCTCCAAAAACCCTAGGAATCCTTAGATGTGAGATTACCTAAGTGCTAAACCCATTTATCTCTTTAGTGGTTTCCTAATCCACCCATTTCCTATAAATAGGGCCCCCCACCCCTTGGTTTAAGGGTTGAGAATTTTGGCCTAAGAGAGAAAGAGCTTAAAGTGAGAATATCTTTCTCCCTTTGGTACACACTTCTCATACAAAATCCAGAATTTCAAAACCTCCTTTGAGTGATATTTTTCACCTTAAATCCCTTAGTTTAGGTATACGCCCCATTCCACCATACAAGCCTTCAAGAGCTCATCAAAGCAAGCCACATAAGGCTCTCCAATGGTGCTACAAGGGCCCAAGGGCTCCGGCTCTCTCCTTTCTTCTCCTATCTCTTTCTAGCTCCCTTCATCCTCCCATTTGTGCCGTTACGCCACCGACTTTTCGGTAGGGAATGAGGGGCACAAATAGGATTCTAAGCCCTTTTGGGCAAGAGGAAGCTATTCTCTTTCTTTTACTTCATTTTATTTTTGGCCATTAGTAGAGACCGCTTTAAGCGAGTTGATCGCGTGCCTAACACCTTCTCGATCGATAACCGAAGCCCCTACCCAAGAGCCTTTGGTGTGGACCGGAATCAGAGTCATATTTTTAGCACTTTGGTGCTCATAAAAATGAACTAGGTTTCTCGGGACACCGAAAGTTCTGGGTGGCGACTCTATATTTTTTGCGAGCGAGTGCATCGCTGCAACGAGATCATCACAAATCCCACGGTTGCACAGATGGAGACTCTGCTGGGCATAGCTTGTAGAGCTTCTCCTTGAAATTTGGCCTTTTTATTTTTATTTTACTAACCATTTTGCTATTTTTTTATTTTTTTATTTTATTTTATTTTTATTTTACTCACCCCTACTTTTTCATCATTTATATGCCTTAGCCGATCGGCGGGCTTACTTGTGGATTGTTTTTATTTTTTCCTTACATTTGCATCATTTTTGGTGCCTTTGCCGATTGGCGGGCCTACTTGAGCATTCTCTTTTAATTTCTCTAATTTTCTGTCGTTTAAAGTGCCTTAGTCGATTGGCAGACCTACTTGTGCAAACATATTCCAATAGTGGACGCCGGCCCGTAGTGGCGACACGGGGTCATCACCCCCAGTCTTTGAACTAAAGAAAACTTCCAAAAAAATAGAAGAAAAGCTTTAAAAAAAAAATTAAATTGAACCAAGTTAGGGAGCTTAATCAATTTGTTTTTTTACGGGATAGATTTTCAAATGGTTGGGTTTAGGCACACATACAACCACTCGGGTCTTAGTATGGCGGCAGCCCTTAGTGGTGATGATCCAGAAAAGTCCCAGCTCACCTAGTATTTGAGAAGGCACTTGCGCCGGAGGTATGTCGGGTGGGTTCTCTATTCCAAAGCTTAAAATCCTTGGGGGGCGCACTAGCAAGTTATACCAGAGTCAAATCCTTTAGGTGCAGTGAGGAGAGAACTGATCACCAAAAAAAATAAAAATAGCTCAATTCTCGGAAGCCTAGCTCCCACAAAAACCAAAAAAAGAGACTGAATTCGGGTGTTGGTGCCTGCTGTCATCAGATCAGGAGTAGCACTTTTTGCTTGGTACAAGTATTAGTTGCGCCAGTGTAAAAAGCTGGAATTTATAACTGGCGCAACTAATTGCGCCAGCTTTAAAATACAAAAATTTACCTTGGCGCAACTAATAGTTGCGCCAGTGTAAAAAAAGGGTCCTGCACTTGGGCGCATGTATTAGTTGCGCCAGGTCTGTTCTGCACAGCACAACCCGAATTCGTAGCCTTTTTCACCTCTCGAGTCCCCCGATCAGTGCGCTTAGTGCCTTGTTTTGGCCCTCCCATCTCCGACACCCAATACGCCCCTGTCGATCAAAAGAAGGCAGCTTCTTTTTGGCTCATTTTGGGGGATCGGGTTGTTTGCCTAGATTTTCATGCCTTCAATAGATCGAAGGTTCTCCTTTGATACTTCCGAAGTGCGTTGGAGTCGTCATCGCGAGTCTTGAATTAGTGTACGAGCGCCACCCGAAAAAGGAATTCCAAGGCCTCGGAACCTTTGTTTTTTCAAAACCTTTTTCTAAAAATAAAAAAAAATAAAAAAAACATAATCAAAACCCAAAAAAATATATATATAGTTTGGGGTGCCGGCACAACGGCATCATCTTGCCCTCCGCCATCCCGGAGGGGAAGAAGGAGGAGGATTTTTGGGCCTTATACAAGGCACCCTTACCCAACCCGTTCCCGTAGAATGTCATGGGTAGTGGACTCGGCTTACGCCGATCCCGACCCATCCCCGCCACATTCTCCAACCAATTCCCATTCAGAGGAAATCTTTTCCACCATCCCCCTCGCCCAATCACCCTTTGCCATTACCAGCCCGTTTGGTGCCCCCATTTTCCCAACCACTACCTCCCAAAACATTCAAACTCCAACCCCCAACTCCCCGTCTTTTGCTCAAACCATGCCCATACCAAATCCATCACATTTCCCACCCATGTCCATACAAAATCGAAACCCATTCTCCCAATCCACATCCATGCCCCATTTCCCATCTTCCCCCTATAGGCCCGATCCACCCACATTCACATACACTACTTTCGCCCTATCCAACCCCCACAAATCACCCCATCTACTCAGGTCATGCCCATTTTTACCGGGGCCATGCCCGATTTCTTCCAAACATCCACACCCCACCAACCACCATCCCTAAACATCCCTAATCCCTCCCCATTCTTTACCCCACCTCAACTCTCCAATCCACCCCATATCCCACCTCTTACCATGGACATGCCCGATCATACCGGGGCCATGCCCAATATCCCATCTACACCACCCGATCCTCCCTCCATGACCATGATGGAGGAGATGTTCCAAGCCTACTCCATATGGAAGGCTTCTCAAAACACCCCCTGTCCCTAAACCCATCTCACACCCTAGCTAATCTCTATGCCTCACTCTCCAATGACCCACATCAACCCCCCATAATCCACACCATTCAAACCCCCATTACCCACATGCCCCAAGGCCCCATGGCCCAATCTCCCACTACCCATACACCCCAAGGCCAAATGGCCCAATCTCCAACCTCCCACATACCCTAAGGGCCATTGGCCCAAACCCCCTTTTCCCACATATCCCAGGGCCCCATGACCCAATACCCCAACAACCAAACCTACCAAGGCCCATTGGCCCAAACCTAATCAGGCCCATGGCCCAGACCCATCAAGGCCCATAGCCCAAACCCACCAAGGCCCATTGGCCCAAACCTAACAAGGCCCATTAGCCAAAACCCATCAAGGCCCATTGGCCCAAACCTACCAAGGGCCCCTGGCCCAAACCCATCAGTTGCCCATAGCCTAAAATGACCAAGGCTTCATGGCCGAAGCCCAAACCCCACACTCATACCTTCTGCAATACCCCCAACATTTCACCCCATACCCAGGTCAAACCCTACTCCAAACCCAATTTTTCCATGGCCCCACACCCCAAGGCCATCTCCAAACCTTCCCCCTTAGCCAATGGCCCCTTTAGGCCCCACCTCAAAATTAAAATCCCATCACCCAACAAACCTTTCCTCATCCCCAGTGGGCTCACCCAACCCCCACTCATGTCATTCCCATCCAACCAATGCAACAACAACAAGAGAATCCCACCCTCACTGCACATTATGTCGATCAGTAGTATGAGGAGGATGAGATTAGGAATAGCGGGGCCTATGCTGGGGCATTGACCAGCCTTAACCCTCCTCCCATAATTTCCCACCCCTTGGTGGCCCAGAGTGAAGTCCAACTAACGGCCGAGAAAGCGGCCTCTATATTGAAAGAGTTAGAGCAGCTGAAAGAACAGTTGGACAAAATACAAAAGCAGCTGATGAAAATGGGTAGTGCTGAAATCCACGCCATGGACTTCATAGATTTATGTCTGTTCGCTGAGGTCCCCCTGCCCCCCAAATTTAAAATGCTTGCCTTTGACAAATATAATGGCACTGGCAATCCGATCGCACACCTGAAGTCCTACTGTGGGGACATGTGCCAATACAGAGGGGACGAAAGACTACTAATAAAAGTCTTTCAGAAGAGTCTGGCCGGTCTGGCTTTGAGATGGTTCACATCTTTAGAACCATCCATGATGAAAATGTGGAGGGACTTGACGCACCTCTTTCAAGAACAATATGCCTACAATATAGACATTGAGCCACATAAGTTAGACTTGGCCCGTTGAAACAGAACCAGAATGAGACCTTCAGCGACTACTTGGGACGCTGGAGACCACTGACAGCTCAGGTCAGAAATAGAATACCTGATGATGAGCAGATAGTGATGATCTCAAAAAATACTCTGCCAGTTATCTCGAACTTCTTGGTGTACCAACAACAGTCTAGCTTTGCTGATCTGGTGAGAAATGCTAAGCGATGTGAGGATGCCATCAGGGAGGGTCGTCTGAGTAAGAACATGCCAAGTGGACCCAGTAGGGTAGGTTTTTAGAGCACAGGAATGATAAGAGAATAGGAGGCGATGTCCAGAATATTGCCAATACTAGGCCCAATAATAATATGTTTCAATTTCAGGCTGCCCCGCTAGCACCAGTCAGGCCTGAGCAGATGTAGAGAATAGGGAATAGGCAGGGAATGCAAATGACTCCGGAGCAAAGGAGAGCTCGCTACGATCGAGTTTTCACGCCCCTAGGACAATCGTTGAGTGTACTTCTACCTTTGTTAGTGGAAAAGGGATTAGTCACTATCCGTCAACCGTAACCTCCTCACCCGATCCTAGAGAACTATGACCCGAATACCCACTGTAATTTTCATCAGGGTCCAGGTCACCCAACTGATCGCTGCTTCCCATTAAAGCACGTAATCCAGGATTTGATCAACACCAGGAAAATCATTCCCCCTGCAGCTTCTCAGCATGCTAATATTCACCAAGTGCCACTACTCCCACATCCTATCGGAGGAGCAGGTCCCAGACCCATCGTCGGAATGATAGAAGATGAGGAGGAGTTTGAATTTGACCCATCTGATTATATCAGTGATAAAGAGAGTTATGTGGCACCATTGCCAAGAAACATGGAAGAAAGGAACATAGGGGTAATTAAACCCCTAAATTTGTCAGAATATTTTCCCAACCTGACGTCACAAATTAAACCCTTGGATCTTAGGGCATACTTTCCATCCACCACACCCGTCAATTACATACATATCAATGCATACCAACCATACACCCCCACCCTCAGCAATTATCCGATGAGCCAACAGGCCCCAATCCTACGCCTGCACCCTCCAGTTATCAATGGCCCGCGCCCACCCCATTTCCCCTTGTTCAACAACTAACAAACTCCACAGCCCCCATCAATTGCCCAATAAACCATCAGGCCCCCAATCCCACACCTGCACCCGTCAGTTATCAATGGCTTGCACCCATCCCATCACCCCAATTTCCGCCTGCCAACTCCACCACCCCGGTCAATTACCTAACAGCCCATCAGACCTCCCATCTCCCACTAGCACCCGCCAGCTATCAATGACCTATTTTTACCTCCTTCCCTCCAATGCCACCACCCTCAAGCTTCACCACCCCTATCTGGTTCAATTTTTCCACCCAACCTGCTACCACCAAAATAATTCAGGTGTTGCCCACACCTCCTGAGTCGACAATACAAGTGCCTCAAGTATCGACAGCCATACCTTTCCATCTCTTGGGACCAACCTATGATCCTCATCAGGTTCGGCTAAGCTATGAGCAAATAGCTGTCAATATCGGCAGCAACAGCAGAGAAGGAGCAGTGGAATTTGTCACACGGTCTAGGAGGATATTAAAGTAGCTAGAAGTGCCAGCAATAGCACAAGCCCAACCAGAGGGGAAGAAGGATAGCGCAGTAAACCCCTTCAAAAAAATGAGTCGGGAACATATACTAGAGACTCAGATAAGGAGAATGTCCACCCATATCACTGTGTGAGATCTGTTAATGACATCCCCACTCCATTTCTAAGAATTGATTGGGGCATTGAAAAATGCGCATGTGTCGCTCCAAGTTAGCCCCAATGAAGTCTGACAGATAATTGGGCAAGTGATGGCTCCGAATGCCATTTCATTCTCTGATGTTGAGTTACCTGAAGAAGGGTGTAGCCACTCCAAGTCATTAAATATAACCGTTGAGTCTGAAAATATGATCATTCCCCTAGTTTTAATTAATAATGGGTCCACATTGAACATATGCCCGTTAAGAACTGCCATTAAGATCGGGGTCGATCCATGCATAATGAGGCCCACTAGAACCAGTGTAAGAGGGTTTGACAATACCAGGAGAGAAATAATGGGAGAAGTTGATCTTGAGCTGTTGATAGGGCCAATGACCTTTTCCATCTTGTTTTAAGTCATGGATATCAAATCCTTGTTTAATCTATTATTGGGGCGCCCGTGGCTGCATGAGGTCGGAGCCATACCTTCCACTTTGCACCAGAAACTCAAGTTGGTGTCTCGGCACAAAATCATTACAATCATTGGTGAGGGGCACAGCGAGAAAGAAAAAGCCGCCAATAGCGTCGAGAAACCTAATATGTTGGATGTGCCGCACACTGCTGAGAACGTTGACCTCCACAGTTTTGAATATGAGGTGTTAGCGATATTCTCGGAGCCCATTGAGGGCATCATGCCTAAAACAGGAGGTGGTATGGTAGCGGTGGTGGCTATGCTCCAAAAGTGGGGCTACCAGAAAGGCAGAGGGCTCGGGCCTAGACTGCAGAGTAGAAGAGAGCCAGTTATGGCCAAATAATAGAAATACAATTTGGGCTAGGATACAGGCCCATGGAGGAAGAGGTTCGAGAGGCCAACGAAAAATCCAGGGTCGCCGCAGCGACAAGAGCTCGAGGAATCAACATAGAAGAGAAACCTCGCCCTAGGCCACACATTAGGGACTCCTTTGTTAGCGCGGGGGTCGTAAAGATTGATCAAAATGGGGTAACCCATTTGACCCCACACAAACCCACAGCCCCTATACATCCCACCAATCCCAACATCTCCCTTCCTAACCTGGAGATAGACTTGGCCATGTTATCCCCCTTCGAGGAACAACGACCAGTACTTGAACAAACTCCCCCTATGGTAAATCACCATAAAACTAAGTTATCATTTGAGGACATAATCTCAGACAAAATGGGGATCAACATGATGGAAGCTGACTCCAATGAGCCATATCAGTCAGCACCCTCCATCCCAACAGGTAAAGGAGGGGCCCCTCAGGTATGCAACTAGCATCTTTGCCTCAAACCCTGGAAGCGGGGAGTGGCCTAACTTTAGCACCCGTTTCCCAAAAAAAACTACCTATAAAAAGTTAGATAAGCCCTTGGCAGGCAATACCTTGTATATATAGTAACCCACCTTGCCAAAGGTCCGTCTCCGAAGAAAATAAAAATCTCAAAAACATGGAAAAAATACAAAATCCTAAAAATAATGAAACAATCCAAAGCCCAAAAATATCATCATTTAAAATTCCCGAAAAAGTCCCACAAAAGGATGCCTTAATCAAAATATCCGTCCCATGTAAAATCGACCCCTTTCCTATAGAAATACAAGAAGAGGTAGGAGTTACGAGTCTGGACGAGGATAGTCCTTTGGAGGAGATCTGAGCTCCTTGACCGGTTTGCCGACTTTGAGCATGGCCTTACCTCCGTTGTCGAAGAGACAGAAGACACCAATTTAGGGACTGAGGAGATTCCTAGAATAACAAAAATCAGAACGTCGCTATCCCCTGAAGAAAGGAAAAGCATGATCAACTTCCTTCGATTATACCAAGACATTTTTGCCTGGTTGTACGAGGACATGCCTGGTCTGGACATCGATTTGGTCGAGCATGAGTTGCCTCTCTACCCCGATATGAAGCCGGTTAAGCAGAAGCTGAGACGTCTCTGACTCGAGTGGATGTTGAAAGTCAAAGATGAAGTCATCAAGCAGTATGACGCAGGGTTTCTCATGGTATCCAAATACCCGCAGTGGCTAGCCAATATTGTGCCCATACCAAAGAAAGATGGAAAGGTCTGCATGTGCATCGATTTCTACAATTTGAACAGGGCAAGCCCGAAGGATGATTTCCCACTGCTGCACATTGACATCTTGGTCAATAACACTGCTAAGCACGGGATGCACTCTTTCATGGATGGAATTTTGGGATACAATCAGATAAAGATGGCAGAGGTTGATCATGAGAAGACATCATTCATTACCCCCTGGGGAACCTTTTGCTATCGAGTCACGCCATTTGGCCTAAAGAATGCCGGTGCAATGTACCAAAGAGCTATGACTGCGCTATTTGATGATATGATGCAACGAGAGATTGAGGTGTACGTCAATGATATGATAGCCAAGTCACCGGAGCTAGGCGATCACTTGGTAAACCTTCAGAAGCTGCTTGAGAGGCTCAGAAAGTACTGGTTACATCTAAATCCATAGAAGTGCGCTTTTGGTGCTATGTCCGGAAAACTGTTGGGGTTCATCGTCAACAGGAGAGGGATCGAGGTCAACCTAGTTAAAGTCAAAGCTATCACTGAGATGTATTGTTGCTTCTTTGTGTGCTTGATTTATGTGTGTTTTAAAAAAAGGTTTGCAATTGCTAAATTATACTGAATCTAGAATATTAAAAAGAGTAAAGAAATATCAGCACAGGTAGAAGTGAATTAGCCTGCAAGATCAGGGCCAATTGTAGCAAGTTTTAAATGTAAGTGAGTGAAAGATCGTCCACAGAGAATTTGTCTAAAATGCAAGCTAAACCTCCAGATCTGAGCTACCAGATCTGGCCTCTTATCCTATCTAGAAAGCACATAAGATGGGAGGTTGAATTTGTCGCATTAACTAAATGATAAAAGTAAAAGTTAAACTAAATGATCCAGATCTGAGTTGGGGGAACGTTTGAGATAAACTTGTAAAAAAAATGGAGAAGTAATATCTAACTTTGATTTGGTCCTTGAAACACAATGAGAATGATTGCCGATCAACAGAGAAATGATTCAATCTTCATCTGGCTACAAGCATAGATGTAAGAGAAATAAATCTAACTCAAGGAATAGACTTAGGCTTATGGCTATGGTCTGTCCACTTTAATGGCCACAGACCATCCAATAGTCTTTAATCCAAAGTCTTAGTTTAGAACAAGAAGCATCACTACAAATGTCGTGAGAGATTAGGTTACCAACACTAATTCTCACAGGATTAATGAATCAAGGGAAATTGCATGAAAAACAGTAAATCTAAAGGAGTCTAATGCAATAAGGAGATCAGAGGGAACCCTTAACATGAGTCCAATTGAGAATGTACGGTTTACAACAACCTTTTCAAATCCACCATTACAATTACAGAGCATAGCTTAAACAGCTCTCAGATTTGTAGTCTTGAATACAACTCTCTTTTGAATTACAGAAATATCTCACAGCTCTCAATTGCAAGTAAAAGTGAAGCTATTACATGGATTTTAGACAAACTACCTGGTTTGGAAATGGGGAATAGGAATGAAACTCAAAATCTGGATGCACAAATTGGGCAAATGGTTCGTCTATTTATAGTTTTCCCTAAGTCCAGCTCAGATGTGTATCAACCAATCAGAAATGCTCAGATCTGTATTGACCAATGGTAGTCGAGCACAAGGATCCAGATCTGTTCTGGCCAATCAGAATTCCTTGATCTGGTTCAGCCAATCAGGTAAAAAAGGCATCGATTTTGTTATGCATTCTGGAAGTCTGTTAGAGTTTCTAGAAGTTCCCGCCAAGTTATTTCATCTCTGGGTGCTCACGTGGGGTGGAATATGCCTTCGCTTCATGCTTAGAATCTTCTGAAATGTCCCTAGGTTTTTAGATGCATTGGGCCGCGTGAAACAGATTACTGAATTGCCCTTGCAAAAGCTGGGAACCTCCAGAATACCTTTTCGCAAAGCTTAGGGGACTTTTCGCAAGGTGTTGTAACTCCTGAAGCTCTTTTCGCAATGTTCTGGTTCTGTTTGAATTGAGTTTTCTTCTTTTCAAAAAGGTAAATCATCTCTTCGAAGAGTTCAGATGCTCTTCGAAAGCTAAGCCTAGAGTTTTTGTTCTTTTCGCAGAGTTTCAGTTTCTTTGCGAACAGTACAGGTTCTTTGTTAAAAGTACTCTGTAGTGCATTTTTCTGTTCGAATTGCTCCATACTTCTTTTCTGGGTTGAGACCAGGTCTTTGCCTCTTCAATTTAGACCTTTCAACAGCTAGTGAGGTTGTTTCTTCTCTTTCTTCCTTTGGATTGACATGGATTGTCATCTTTTTGGCACTTTTAAGCTGCTTTTATGGTTAAGCCTGTCTTTATTGTTAGCTACAACAGAAGCACTTAAAACACTTATTTAGTTCTCTCAAAGGTCTATCAAGACTCAAGTCCAGGGGTGAAAAATGGTATTTTTCAGTTCTCAACACACCCCCAAACCTATGCTTTGCTAGTCTCTGAGCAAAGACAAAATTAAAAACAAAGTAAGAAGCCACTTTTGTAGGGAGCACAATTGCATTTAGCATATGCAACAAGCCTTTTAAACCCCTAAGTGATCCCTAGTGGAGGAGTGAAGTCTCCTGAGGGTTTTCAGTGAAGGTACCCACAAACTTCTTTAATAAATCAGTTAAGATCACTGCAGTTTTGTTACAGCAAACTTTCCTCCAATCTGATTATTCACACCTGCATCAGTCATGTTGTAAGAAGATTTTCAAGAAAAACATCAGTTCAAAACTAAAATTCTACTGTAATTCTTGTTACTACTCAGTCAATTTATGTCAAAGGTTATTTACAAGAAAAATTAATGAACAGCTTGCCTTCTATTTAGGAATCCAGCTTCGATGTTACCCCAATGAGTTGATTTCAAACCCAACTCTCACCAGGATTTTCACTCATATGCAAGGAAGAGGGTTGTACTATTTCACACGGCTCAAGAGCAGTTACAGCCCTCAAATAGGACTGTAAGCATGAGCATAGGCATTACTTTTTAGTTCTGAATTCACTGCTCTTTTCACCATAGATTACACAAATCCTTATCTCCATGTGACAGCTCAATCCATCATTGATTAGTAAGGACTTTACTGGGGTTGTAATGTGGCTTATGGGTGAAATTTCTCAAGAATAAAGGGGTGGAATGGTGTTCAAATTTGAGAAGTCAGTCAAGGTAAGGAGGTGATATACAAACCTTCTTTACTTCAGCATATTTTCATTTTCTTCTTTGAATTTCCAGAGCTAAAGTGGCCATCTGTTTCTCTTTCTTTTTCAAACTTCCAATGAAATGCCTTCTCTCTTTTTGTTTTGCTCAAATATATATATATATTTTTTTTCAAATTAGCATTGACTGGAATGCCACATTTCCTCTGCTGTTACATCATTGCCTTCAACTTGTACCCTTTTTTTTGTTATCAAATTGTTACTCAATTCTCCTTTCTTCGGCTTCCTTCCCTTTATCTTCTGACTTCTCGGAGTGAGGGTTAGGCTAAATGAAGTTGATGAGGTTATTGGATGAGGTTTCAAAGGAATCTTAGATTTGTACAGCTCAAATGGTGTGTATCAAGGGCAGTTTCAACAGGTGGGGCTTTGTAAGGTTCAAACTGTCCAAAAGGAGGCCTTACATCATGTCTTTAATATCACGAGTGCTATCAAATTATTTCAATTTGGATATGTGTAACTTCTAGTGCAAGTAAGCAGATTCAATCAGTCCCAAAAGCAGAAAAAATTGCCAATTCATACCTCCAAAGAATACATTTCAGGCCCAAACCTCACCGGTGTGGTTTTTTATCAAATTCACGAGGTGTATCCTCCTTTTTCCTTCTTTTAAGTTTACTAAAACATCAATTTTCTTTTAGAAATTTCGACACATTCACTATGAAAGTATTAGAATTACACTAGAAATTAATTTCAAAAGGTTTTAACTTCTTCATATTTTTTTTTTTTTTTCAAAGTGTGAAATTACTTTATTTTCAAAATTCCACCGATCATAAGTCTTGATGTTAACTCAATTATTGATTATTGACATTTCACACACCCCAAACCAAAGGGAGCAGGTCCACCGTCCAAAGCGAGAAGAGATATAAGCAAGAAAAAAATCATGATGACAAGAGGATGAAATGCACATTAATTTCATAAGAAAACCAATATATATTACAAACTTATACCAGATAAGTACAAAGTGCTTTAATAATCGGGGTCAAAATCATGTCATAAGTTGGTTCAATTGGCCTCGAACCGAGTCAGTCGAATCGGAACTAGAATCGATGTTAGTGCGAACTTGATTGAGCTTTCTCGTGGAGTGTGTTTCATTTCGGTGTATTCCTCTGATTTTATCTTTTTGGTGAGGCCAATGTACTTGCCAAGCCTAGTGGTCTTCAGTTTTTCTTGGTCAAGCTGTGCTTGCAACATGGTCACCTTGTGCTGCTCACTCCGAACCATCTGAAATGTTTGACCCAGCAAGTCCTTCATTTTCTCTCTCTCAAATTTCATAAATAACTCCAACTTCCGAATCTGGTTTTCATAAGGGGTTCGAATGTAGGCTTGTAAATCAGCTAACCCCTTTAGAACATCTCGACAGATATAAGGATTTTCTTCCATGGCTCTTCTGAGGGTGGCAAATCTGGGAAGGGGAATGGAATGGTAGGGGACCAAAGGTGTCCCAGCTGTGGGAGGGGGAGAAGAAGTGTCCAGAAGGAGGACTTCAGGGTCGGTCTGAGTGGCTTGCTCAGAGAAAGTGGGGAGTGGTGAAGGGGATGCAACCAGAGGGACTTCAGGTTCAGTTTGGGTTGCATGGGCAATAGTGGTGGGGGTGGGCAGATCAACTAATACTACCTCTGGTTCAGTTTGGGTAGCATGGGAATCAACAGTAGGTACAGGGGTAATGGTGGTTGTGTGGGATGTGGAGGCTAAGGTTTGGAGCAGGTCATTGGTCACAGACTGGTTTTCTATGTTGATTTGGAGTTGGGCTTGGATGGATTGGAGGTAGGCAAGTATTTGGTTAATAGATGCAGGTGGGGGAGAGGTGGGCATAGCAGGGACTGGTACAATCAAGTGGAGGTGGGGTGCAATGGTCAGAAGGGAGAAGTAGGTAAGTGAGTGAAATGATGAGGGTCAGTATAGGGATAGGTTCAAGCCCCATGGTTTCAAAAATAGATCCCATTAAGGAAGAATAAGCCTCTGAGTGAAAGGCTGTTCGGTGTATGGGATACTTGTGTGTGTGAATGAGCAGTGTGAATTTGAGGGGCTTTGGAGCGAGGAGTGCAGGAGATGGGGCAATAAAGTCTGCGGCTAAAACATGGGCATTGGTGGGAGAAATTGGTGGTGTGAGTATGGTTGGAGTGGTTGGTGAGGGGAATCTATAATTGGAATAATGGAGGGTATGGGAGATGGGACAGCTGGGATAAGTGAAGTGGCAGGGGCTGGAATAGGGGAGGAGGGTGAAAGGCCAACTTCCTCAAGAATTGGTGCAGCTGAAGAGCTGGTCACCATGGGAAGGATAGTTTCTTCAAAAATGGGTGCAGCTAAAGAGCTGGTCACCACAGTGCAGGCAGCTCAAGAAGTGGTGCGACTCTGAGCTAGTCACCATGTGTTCCGCCAAAACCGGTTCTAAAGGCTGGAAGGCGGAGTTCAGGTCTGAGTTCATTACATGCAGTGCAGTGAGTTCACCTTCCTCTGTCATTCTTCTCAGCATGGCTTGGCTTGTAGTCCAAGCCTTTTTCCCAAAATTGTGAGGATCAATGACTTCAAATGGCTCCTCATTATCAATGTCAAACTTGGCTCTGAGGAGGGCTGTGATCAATCTAACAAATGGGAGGCCAGCTAATTTCTACTCATTTTTCAACTTGGCACTAATATCAGCCATGGCTTCAAAAATTAACATAGGGACATTGAAAAACTGCCCCTTAGAAAAATGAAAGAGAGCCTCCAGAATTGGTGTTCTCCTCTCTTGGTTGTGCCCGATGACATAAAAACTTCCCCTCAAAATGGAGTCCATCAATAGAAATTGGGGGGCTAGGTCTCTCCTAATGATGGACTGTCCAGTGCCCACAATTCCTTGGGTTAAATGTGCAGCCATTTCTCTAAAGGAGGTTGTTTCTGGAGCAGCCAATGGACTAGAAGGATCAAATTAGAAGGGTATCCCCAAAGCATTCCCTATGTCTTCAAATGTGACAGTAAGATCACAATCATCAATAAAGATAACCAGGGTAGGGACATCAACATCTCTTTCAATGACCTTGATTAGGTTTTGGTACCATAACTTCACCATTCGTGGGTAAATTTTCTCTGGCAAGGGGGTAAGGATATTGCTTAGTGAGGCATCTCTTATGTATTTTAAAGATAACAAGCAATCCGGTTTGTTGACGAAAAAGTTTAAATCCAATCACTCGAGAATTAACCGAGCTTCAATAAATGGATTTGGCAGTACCAAATGTATAGGCAGAGGAGGAAGCTCAGGCTCCGGACTAGCAGCAATAGGGATGGGTTCCTCATGTCTAACTTTCTTCCCTTTCTCCACCCTATCCGCTTTATCCATAGATAGTTTTCTTTTGGCTGAAGTTTTGGTTTTTCCTTTTGGGGTAGGTTTGCTAACTTTCTTAGCAGAGGATTTTGGGAACATGGCAGCCAACGATTTCTCCACTTTTCCCATTCTAAATTGATGTATGAAAATGCCCACAACAGATGCTGACACAAAATCAAATTTTCCAAATGATAAACAGAGAGAATGTGTAGAGAAATACCAAGATCTAGGGTTGCAAAAATCCCCCAGACTAGAAGCTAAAATCCTTCTCTGAAAACTCAAATGATCGAACAAAGGTGAAGAAAAGTGTAGCAAGATTCTCAAATCGCGCAAGGAAAGAAAGAAATAGGGTTTCTGTGGAACAGGTCGCTCTTCAGAAAGCTTTCGAATATGAAACCCCTACTTCGAAAGGGTTTAAATATACTCAGAGTTAATTTCGCAAAGTCCTTTTTAAGTTTTCGAAAAGTTCCAAAATAGACCTTTTGACAACTGCGAATGGCATCAGTACCATTCGAAAAGTTAATAGCTTCAGAAACATCTTTTCGAAAAGAAACTAGCTTCAGAAATATCTTTTCGAAAAGAAAATAGCTTCAGAACCAACTATTCGAAAAGCAAATCCTTGCTTTCGAGCAGTTCGTTACAAATCCAGAGTCTTTTCGAAAAGTAAATTGAACTTTGCAAAAAGATAATTATTACTTTGCGACTTAACTTGGAGCATATTTAAACCATGTGAAAAGAGATAAATCATGAATAAAAATGGAAACAAAGAAACTAAGCAAAAACTATGAAATAAAAACATAATGTACAATTATCTACCATCAGATTCTTGGAGGTTCGTGATGACAGATGGGCAAAGACAGCTCTCGGTATTTTCAATGCATGGTTTGAGCCTCTGACCATTTACTTTCAGGATTCTTCCATTACTTGGATCAAGGATGTCGACTCCGAAGGAGCCGGCGAATAACGATGTATGGTCCTTCCCATCTGGATCTCAGCTTTCCTGGGAAAAACTTGAGTTTTGAGTTAAATAACCATACCTTAGAGCCAGCTGTGAACTCTTTTCTCAATAAATTTTTATCATGGAAAGTTTTGACTTTCTCTTTGTAAAATCTTGAATTTGTGTATGCATCCATTCTCAGCTCCTCCAACTCAGCAAGTTGCAGTTTCCTGTGATTACCAGCAGTAGTTAGATCCATGTTCAATGTTTTAATGGCCCAAAAAGCTTTATATTCTAACTCTACTGGTAAATGGCATGCTTTGCCATAGACCAACCTAAATGGGGACATACCAATTGGGGTTTTATAGGCTGTCCTGTATGCCCACAATGCATCATTCAGCTTAAAGGACCAATCCTTTCTGTCCTTCTTCACAGTCTTTTCCAAAATATGTTTGATTTCTCTATTGGAAATCTCCACTTGTCCACTGGTTTGTGGATGATATGGAGTGGCTACTCTATGAGTCACAGAGTATTTTTTCAATAAAGTTTCAAAATGTTTATTACAAAAATGGCTTCCCCCATCACTGATAATGGCTCTGGGAAAACCAAACCTGGAGAAAATGTGATCCTTAAGAAATTTAAGAACCACTTTGTGATCGTTTGTTTTAGTGGCTGTGGCTTCAATCCATTTGGATACATAATCCACAGCTACTAAAATGAAATTATTCCCATTGGAAGGAGGAAAGGGATCCATGAAGTCCATCCCCCAAACAAAAATCAACTCAACTATCAAAATAGGCTGTAAAGGCATTGAGTTTCTCTTGGAAATGCTGCCCAATTTCTGACAGTTTGGGCAAGACTTACAATGCTGCAGAGCATCTTTGAAAAGTGTAGGCCAATAAAATCCACACTGCAAAACCTTTGCAGCAGTTTTGTTTCCACTAAAGTGAATTAGCCTGCAAGATCAGGGCCAATTGTAGCAAGTTTTAAATGTAAGTGAGTGAAAGATCGTCCACAGAGAATTTGTCTAAAATGCAAGATAAACCTCCAGATCTGAGCTACCAGATCTGGCCTCTTATCCTATCTAGAAAGCACATAAGATGGGAGGTTGAATTTGTCACATTAACTAAATGATAAAAGTAAAAGTTAAACTAAATGATCCAGATCTGAGTTGGGGGAACGTTTGAGGTAAACTTGTAAAAAAAATGGAGAAGTAATATCTAACTTTGATTTGGTCCTTGAAACACAATGAGAATGACTGTCGATCAACAGAGAAATGATTCAATCTTCATCTGGCTACAAGCACAGATGTAAGAGAAATAAATCTAACTCAAGGATTAGACTTAGGCTTATGGCTATGGTCTGTCCACTTTAATGGCCACAGACCATCCAATAGTCTTTAATCCAAAGCCTTAGTTTAGAACAAGAAGCATCACTACAAATGCCGTGAGAGATTAGGTTACCAACACTAATTCTCACAGGATTAATGAATCAAGGGAAATTGGATGAAAAATAGTAAATCTAAAGGAGTCTAATGCAATAAGGAGATCAGAGAGAACCCTTAACATGAGTCCAATTGAGAATGTACGGTTTACAACAACCTTTTCAAATCCACCATTACAATTATAGAGCACAGCTTAAACAACTCTCAGATTTGTAGTCTTGAATACAACTCTCTTTTGAATTACAGAAATATCTCACAGCTCTCAATTGCAAGTAAAAGTGAAGCTATTACAGGAATTTCATACAAACTATCTGGTTTGGAAATGGGGGAATAGGAATGAAACTCAAAATCTGGATGCCCAAATTGGGCAAATGGTTCGTCTATTTATAGTTTTCCCTAAGTCCAGCTCAGATGTGTATCAACCAATCAGAAGTGCTCAGATCTGTATTGACCAATGGTAGCCAATCAGAATTCCTTCATCTGGTTCAGCCAATCAGGTGAAAAAGGCATCGATTCAGTTATGCATTTTGAAAGTCTGTTAGAGTTTCTAGAAGTTCCCGCCAAGTTATTTCATCTCTGGGTGCTCACGTGGGGTGGATTATGCCTTCGCTTCATGCTTAGAATCTTCTAGAATGTCCCTAGGTTTTTAGATGCATTGTGCCACATGAAACAGATTACTGAATTGCCCTTGCAAAAGCTGGGAACCTCCAGAATACCTTTTCGCAAAGCTTAGGGGGCTTTTCGCAAGGTGTTGTAACTCCTGAAGCACTTTTTGCAATGTTCTGGTTCTGTTCGAATTGAGTTTTCTTCTTTTCGAAAAGGTAAATCATCTATTCGAAGAGTTCAGATGCTCTTCGAAAGCTAAGCCTAGAGTTTTTGTTCTTTTCGTAGAGTTTCAGGTTCTTTGCGAACAGTTCAGGTTCTTTGCGAAAAGTACTCTGTAGTGCATTTTTCTGTTCGAATTGCTCCATACTTCTTTTCTGGGTTGACACCAGGTCTTTGCCTCTTCAATTCAGACCTTTCAACAGCTAGTGAGGTTGTTTCTTCTCTTTCTTCCTTTGGATTGACATGGATTGTCATCTTTTTGGCACTTTTAAGCTGCTTTTATGGTTAAGCCTGTCTTTATTGTAAGTTGCAACACAAGCACTCAAAACACTTATTTAGTTCTCTCAAAGGTCTATCAAGACTCAAGTTCAGGGGTGAAAAATGGTATTTTCAGTTCTCAACAAGATGCCGCCACCATCTATCGAGAAAGAAGTTAGAAGGTTCTTAGGCAGACTACAATATATCAGTCAGTTCATTGTGCAACTAACTCCAATCTGCACGCTGATCTTCAAACTACTAAGGCAGAACACGCCCATTGAATAGAACGACGACTGTCAGGCAGCATTCGATAAAATCAAAAGCTACCTCCGTAACCCACTTGTGTTGGTACCACCCGAGCCAGGGAAACCATTCTTGATCTATCTCTCCATGACAGAAGTCTCGATGGGATGTGTCTTAGGGAAACATGATAAGACAGGAAGAAGAGAACAGGCCATTTACTATATGAGCAAGAAGTTTACTGATTATGAAACACACTATTCTCATCTAGAGAAAGCATGCCTGGCTCTTGTATGGGCTACTCAGAGGCTCTTCCATTACTTACTATCTCAAGCTGTTCTACTTTTGGCCCGAATGGACCCGTTGAAATACTTGTTCAAGAAGCTCGCTCTCACTAGGAGGACTGCACGCTGGCAACTTTTATTATTTGAGTTCAACATCATGTACGTCACTCAGAAGTCAATCAAAGGGCAAGCACTCGCCGATCATCTCACCGACAATCCTTTGCTAGACTATGAGCCCTTGGGAACTGAGTTCCCCGATGAAGACATCCTGTTCATGATGGAAGACGATACTGAAGAAGCAGAAGATTCTTGGGTAATGCACTTTGACGTTGCAGCTAATGCAGAAGGTTAGGGAGTTGGCGTCATTCTGATTTCATCAAAAGGATCCCACATAGCCGTCTCTATCAAGATCAACTTCCCTCGCACAAACAACATGGCTAAATATGAAACTTGTGCCACTGGTCTACAGGCGGCTCTCGATCTAAATATAGCTCACCTCCGAGTGTTTGGCAATTCACAGTTAATCATATGCCAGACGAATGGTAACTGGAAGATGAAAGATGAGAAACTGATCCCTTACCATGAGCACCTCAAGAATCTGATAGCTTGCTTCGAAGACATGACATTCTCATATGTCCCTCGGATAAGGAACCGTTTTGCCGATGCACTGGCAACTTTGGTGCCAATGATAGAAATCCCATATGGTGCTGAGATGAAGCCGATCATGATCGAGCAGAGAAGTGAGCCGGCCTTCTGCCTACAGATTGAGGAACCTACAAAGCCTGATGATGAGCCACCTTCGTTCTCAGATATCAAGAATTTCCTCGAGACACTAACTTTCCCTGAAGGTACGTCCAAGACGGACCGGCGAACCATTCAACGTCTAGTAGTAGGCTACGTCATTTGTGGGGAATGCCTTTACAAGCGATCTTACAACAACATTCTACTCTGGTGCCTTACTAAAAGTGAAGCGACCAACATCATGAAGGAGATTCACGAAGGAGTATACAGAGCCCACGTTAGTGGTCACATGCTTGCTAAGAAAATTTTACGGTAGGGATACTTTTGGACCACTATGGAATTAGATTGCTGCAAACATATTCAAAAATGCTACAAGTGTCAGGAACACTCTAGTCTGATACATTCTCCTGCCATCGATCTACACTGCATGACCACTCCTCGTCCATTTCCTACCTGGGGCCTTGATGTCGTCGGAATGATTAATCCAAAAGCATCGAACGGACATCGGTTCATCCTCGTCGCCATTGAATACTTCACCAAGTGGGTAGAAGCAGCATCATATGCCAACAACAGGGCCAGTCACGTCGAAAAGTTTCTCAAGAACAATATTGTGTGTTGATTTGGAGTACCCAAAGATATCATCATGGGCAACGGTACAAATTTTGCAAATAAGCGTATCCGAGCCTTTTGTGAGCAGTATAAGATCAAGCACCATTGCTTGTCACCTTATCGGCCTCAATCTAATGGAGCCGTAGAAGCTCCAAACAAGACAGTCGTCCCGCATCCTAGAGAAAATGGTCATCACCTATTGAGATTGGAGCGAAATGTTGCCATTTGCTTTATGGGACTACAGAATGTTGATCCGTACCACTATAGGGGCAACACCATTCTCCCTTGTGTATGGAACTAAGGCCGTCCTACCAGTAGAGGTGGAAGTACCCTCACTCAGAATCCTCATAGAATCAGGCTTACCCAATGCAGAGAGAGAAAGATCACACTTTGAATAGTTAAACTTATTGGACGAGAAGAGACTCCTAGCCTTGTGTCACACTCAAATTTACCAGGGAAGAATCACACGCGCTTACAATAAACATATTCGCGGTCGAGATCTGAAGGTAGGAGACATTGTACTGAAGAAGATCTTCCCATCCCTCCATGCCGAGTCAAGAGGAAAGTTCAAGCCAAACTGGAAAGGACCTTACGTCATTCGAGAAGTACTGCCGGGATACGCCATCCTCCTCGCCACTATGGACGGAGATCATCTTCCTGAGCCCGTCAATGCTAGATACATCTGACAGTTCTACTCTTAGTCTATTGCGATAAGGTAAGTATTGATATAACAGATGTGTGACTGCTTAAGAACCGTCCAAAAGAGGCCATCATTTCAAGCACAATAGCCAAAAAAAAAAACATCCCTAAAATGATAATATCCTTTGCTACCCCATTTAGATCATAGGCCTTTCTTTCAATAACCCCCTTCCCCAAAAAAAAATGTGTGTGTGTGTACATATATAAAAAATGAGATGAAGTAAAGTCACCATCAAAATCCAAAAAAATCGAAAAAGCAAAACCTCAAAAAGAGATTACCTGAAATAGAGCAAAAATAACAAAAAAATGTAGAAAGAATCACGGGGCATGTACTGTAGAAACTCCCAAGGAAGAAAGTATTTTGAGAAAACTGAGCCGTATCAAGGAAACCCTTTTAGCCGAGCATACCTTCAAATCTTAACATAACCCATGGCCAAGCTACACACTGAAGAAAGCCCTCTTTTAGGTTCACATGCAGTGATAATATTTGTTAAGTCAACACGAGCCGAGTTGTGAGACGACACAAGTACCCCATCTGGCTGGCTATGACGGAATCGACGGCTATGTCGTGGCTCTTGAAAAAAAGAAAAGAGAAAAAATAAAATAAAAATACAAGCTCAAAGAAAAATGGACGTGGTGAAACCCGAAAGGGCATAATGAGTAAAAACAGCGAGCTTGTGCAAACCAGGTGAAAACTTGAAAGGGCGCTTGGGGTAAAAGAGCTAAGCCCATGGATGTGGTGAGAACCCGAAAGGGCACCACGGGTAAAAAAGGAGAGATAAAAAAAAAGAAAAAAAAGAAGAGAAAAAGAAATTGGAAAGAGGACAAGTTTGGACTGATTGAGAGGATTGATGCTTGAACAACCTTCTTGGTTACTTGCTTTGATATCCTTTTTTGACTGGACCGCTCATGCTAGTTCGAATCGGGTCTCGACTAGAATTGTCTTTGTGAAACTACTTTGCCAAACGTATGATCCAAGGTAAGGAGAAAGGTTTGACTCAATCCGAAGGGATTGACATTCCAGTCTTGGTAAAGCTGTTGAAATCCACCCAAGATCCGACTACTTAAGAGGGGTTCGACCATGCTCAAAAGAGGACCCTGGATTTCACAAGGTGATTAAGGCACCGCATAAAATATATATATATATATATATGCACAAAACAAAAAGGCTAAAAAAGTCTATGTAGATGTATATAATAAACTACCTTTCATTTACAAAATGCACCGCTTACACCACATCCTAAAAAATAGCCGGTATGATGACTAGCGTGCTTTCCTTTTTACAAATAAATAAAAAAACAGCAAAAACATAAAGAAAGTATGTATACCAAAAATGTGTGCATCTGTAAAGGGGTTATTATGCCCCTTTTTATGTGTATCTGATCTGTGTAAAAAGTTCTGTGTGCAGGAAGGAGTTAGCAGCCTAGTTCGCGCTTCAATGCGCTAATCTCAGCATGAAGGTCATCTTCCCAGACATTCTGCTCAGTCAGCCAGTGACCATGAAGGCTCTTATACCTCTTCCGAGAAGAGTCAGTGGCTCTAAAAGCGATGCTCAATGATCCCATCAAATGGAGGACTTCGCTCTCCGCTATTTCTGCTCTAACCTTTTCATGTGCCAAAAGTTCTTGTAGGACCCTCTTCTCATCCACCAGTAGCTCGATACGGGCTCAGAGTACCGTCTCTTTGTTTGGCCAGGGGCCTCTAGTGTCAATGATCTCTGGTGAATTTGGACCATCAGCAGCAGGCCGCTCAGTCAATAGCAAGGCCTCCTACTCAGGAGAAGTTCTAACCAAATCTCCTTGCTCAATATCACACATCAGCATCGACTAACGCGTTTCCCAAAGAGCAGCAATCTGATCTATGTCTCCAGAGGACACCCTAGAAAAGATCAAATCACATAGAGGGGGTTTGGCCTCGCAAGGCACCTACTGAGGGCAGCCAAATTGGCAGAATACCCGGAATGGGAAGTAGAAGGTATTGCCAGTCAATCCTAGGAGGGTGATGCCCTCATGGACTCTAGAGCGAACTACTGGGATGGTCCAGTGCAACCAAGGAAGCCTCCATGTTAGCTCGGCATCGGTCAACCAAAGTTTCAGAGCTGACGCATCACCCTGTGGAAGCAAGTGGCATTTACCCAGAAAGAACTGAACCACCTCACCTCGGGCAATATAAAAGCGGGGCACTGGCCCCAAGGCAGTGAGGTGCTCACCCAATCTGACCTGAAGCAACAAGGGGCACCCCCGAAAGCCCTCCACCTTGCCTAAAGCAAATGAATCAAGGCCTCGATACAGCTCGACGAGAACCAAATACATCATGGATCGGCCCGCCTCTTGCTCCGTCAAAACATCACAAATTGCCAATGAGAAGCTCTCCCCCCCCAATAAAGAAGATGATTTCATAAATGAGACCGAGTGCTAGAGCTTTCACGTTGAAAATATTCCTAACCGACAATGTTCGGATACTTTCATCACCGAAAAGTTCTTTGAGAAATTTTAGGGAACACCTTGTGGGCCCCCTGATGGGACTTTTCTCATACTCAAGTTTCGTCATATATAGAGTAAGGTGGATGGATTTAGAGTAGCCCAGCCGATGCGTGACTCTTGTAAGGCTCCTATGAAGCTTCAGGCCAGACAGATTGGATAGCTCCTCAAGGGTTGGGGTTAGCTCCTGCTTCCCAAAATGGAATACATGGGAATTCACATCCCAAAATAAAGCGACAGTGAAAAGGAGTTCCCATCGTGGAGGAACCTCTAGAAAGGAAGGAAGGCGAGATAGCCCAAGGCGCTCTAAGTCGGCAAGCTCACTCTCATTCAAGCTCCCAAACCAGGCTGTTAGAAATCTGGGCCCCAGGCCCAAGGAAGGGGGTAAATTGGCTCCAGGCCCTCCACGTAAGGGAGGGTTAGAAAGTGGGTCCATGAACGTACAAAGATCTTTTGAGAAGATAAAAATCGATGTATGGTGATGGACCCGCCTTGGAAAAGCAAAAGTAAAAAGAACCAGTCAAAAGGGCCAAGTCAAACAAAAAAGAAGTAATTTTTGGACTAACTCGGGTATATAAGGACCAACTGCTCCCCAGGTTAAGCAGGGCGCAACTATTAGTTGTGCTAGTGTTTTTCTCCCCCAGGTTGAGCCTGGCGCAACTATTAGTTACGCCAGCACATTTTGGTCCCCATTTATGCCCAGCGCAACTAATAGTTGCGGCAGTACATATTTTCTAGGATTTCAACCTGGCACAACTAATAGTTGCGCCACACTACGGTCCCCCTCTTCAGCCGTCCCGAGACCCAGCTGTGAGGACTTACACCCCTTTCGTCTTTTCATACACCTCCTTTCACTAATAGTTTGGCAATTATTTTGTTTATTCATATGCAGAAGACTGATCCTACATCAAAGCATGCGCCCAAGGAGTCGTTTTCGTAGAACATTTTGGGCAAATACATCCTGCAGAGAAGCAGGTCCGATGCAAGGAGATCATGGCATAAAATCAAAGAAGAAATTCTAAAAATATTTTCCAAAAATAATGATCCAAAGTATCACATTAACCATCCCCAAAATGATTAAACAAATCAAATTTCAAAGAGTACTGAGATTTTAAAACAAAACTAAAAGCCTATTCCTTGCTCATGCCCTTTGATTTCTTTCGACGGTGAGAGGAGCTCTGAAAGGTCCGAATGTCCCCCACCCTGGACCACACCTGCGAGATCCTACTGAGTAATGAACACGACTCCTTAGCACGAGCACGTTACAAGGCATAGTCAAAGTCAAGAGTCAGGATCAGTTAAGGGACAAATGATAATGAAATGAATGAGAGGAGTAGGGAAGCAAGGTACTCACCGTCTCCACCTCCCTAAGCTCTACAAGATGACGATGGTACTCCCCATATTCCATGGCCGAGTTGAAATCCTATGTTTAGAACGATATAACATTAATTATCAGGGCAATCTTAAAGAATGTACAATAGGAGGCTGAAACGGAAAGAGATTGGGCCGTCAGCAGACTTACCCCTAGAACCACCTCAGGAGGAGGGACACGGGTTGCCTCAGCAGAAAGCCGCGCTTGTCGATCCATGTCTGCGCAAAGGCCCGAAAGGAAGCAATCATCCAGGCACCGAAAGGTCCCATAGACCACGGGCGGATCGCCACCAGGGATACTAGCATGAGAGGTACTTGACGGACCAGCACTAGAGGAGCCCTCGCCCGAGGGACCCACACCAAAGGGGCCAACACCGGAGGGATCTTCCCCTGACATATCAGCTGTACCGGTCCCACCTTCACCATCTGAATCATCCCCTGGAGTAAACTATGAACAAAATAAAGATCCGCTTAAAAGGAATGAAGGGCCGAAATAAGGCATAAAGGGAACTAATCCAAGCTAAGAAGAATTACGTAGCTGAGAGGGCCACCGAATGTAAGAAAATTAGCGCTAGGTACAAAGTGTGGCAAGATAAACCGGTACGGCAGGCACTCGTACCAAAGATGATAGTCCTCGGGCACATGGAGAGCACGGATGGGAAGCCCATTGTTGAAGAAGGCCACGATAAGCTCCTCGATACTGCCAATAGGATACCAAAAATCTGTCGGAGGGTCCACAGGTATGGCATAATAACCCTAGAATTGGTGCACGACTCGCTCCCCCAGATAATAGAATTTGGCCCATGCTCCATAGAAGAAAATGACACAGCAATTGTTAAATAGGCGGGAAGCACCTACAGCTGCTCGGTCCCAGAAGGGGGAAGCAAGGTATGGGTCAAGGAGGATCTGCCCAAGTAAAAAGAAAAAAAGAGGGAATAGGTGAGCACCTCCGAGAAAAGAAGCGGGCGCCCAGGGTGAAAGTGATGGTATCCCCATACCTGAAAAGGGGGCATTGCATAAGAGCGGGTCAGTAGCGTATATGGATCATTAAAAAAAAAATAGCAAAGGCAAAGGAATGAGGATTTACCTCCAGGGCGGCCCAAAAGCCAACAACAGACTTTGAATCCCCGGTCGTGACCCGAGACAAATTATACATCAGCCATGCATACCCTGCTCCTCCCCAGTCATACTGGTGGAAGTCACCCCAGTTGTCCATCACACTCAGCAGGGCTAGGCTGACCTGGCCACTGCTCACATTGGTGAAATAGGTCTTACCAAGCAGGTCAAAGAGAGTAATGCGGGCTAGGACGATCGCCCGCTCGAGCGTGATGTAGAGCAGCATGTCTGGCTGACCCAGATCCACTAACTCATCAAGTGTATAAAGTGAGGTCAGCCAAGACATCTTGACCTCGGTATCAAGTGTGTCTGCTCGCAAGGAGGATAGGCCCCAATCAATCAAATGATGTCCTCTCGACTCAGCACCGCGAGATCGGATATCGGTATCCCTCCTATCCTGATGCCGGTGATCGTGGCCCAGTCGACGGGTGTCAAAGTCATCTCTACATACAGCATGTGAAAGGTCATCATCTCGGGACGAAACCGTTCAATCAGGGCTTTCAGATAGGCAGCGTCGGCCTTCATGGAGGGGCAAGATAGAAATTCTCTGAAGCCCACACGTGTCAGAAGGACCTTTACCACGGGAGGGATGTAGAGGTAGAAATCGTGAAAGTCAAGCCACCCCCTGTGGAAGACAATGTTGGGCAAGTCCTGCACCCAAGAAAATGCGCATCAAACCACAAAGGCGAAGCAAAAAATGCATAATGAAAACAAATTGAACCTCTCTTTTACCTTGCCCACTATCCCGAAATTGGAAATGTGGGTATGCTGTGGGTGAAGGAGGCTAACTCGGGCAGCCTCACCTTGCATCTCGAGCCATGGGCTCGCTCTCCGCTCTACCCAAATGAATTGTTCCCCTCGCGGGCTGTATACAATCTCGGGCCCCTCCTCGTGGCCCTCCTCGGGAATATGCTCGCCCTCACCCAACATTCTGGGGTAACAAAAAGCAATCACGTCAAAGCAGATCAATGATAAAGAGCCATGATATTCTATGCTGCAAAAGGGAGGTAAGTGTGCTCACCCTTCCCCTTTCTTTTCACATATTTTCATAAATAAGAAATACGCATGCCTATACAAAAAAAAGATCCCTTTTAGGTTGAAAATGCAAAAAAATCTTTTCTTCAGAAAATGAAAATGAATAAAGTTTCCCCTTCTTTGAAAATACAAAAAAATCCTTTACTTTACTTACAAAAAAATCGTAAAAAAAAGATCCTTTGCTTTATTTTAATAAAAAAAACAAAAACAAAAAAATCCTTTACTTTACTTACAAGAAGAAATCATCATAAAAAAATTCTTTGCTTTATTTTTAATAAAAACAAAACAAAAAAAAAAAGAGAAGTCTTATTTTAGGTTTTTCTTTTATAAAACAAAAAAAACAGAGAAAAAGTCCTTAATTTTTTTTTTTAAAAAAAAGGGGGAAGAAACAAAAAATATATTTCTTTCTTTTCCTAAAAACAAACCCAAACAAAAAGCAACAATCTTTTCCTCTTATGTGCAAAAAGAAGCAAGGCCCTTTTTAATACAAATAACTAAAAATAAAAATAATAAAACCAAGTCCTTAGAACAAAAAAAAAAACAAAACAAAAACAAAACAAAAAAAAGAAACCTTTTCCTTAGTCGGTTTTCAAAAAATATATATATACAAAAAAAATCATCATCATTCTCCTTAACTTAAAAAAAATATTAGAAAGCAAAAATCATTTCTTTTTCTAGTAATTTTTTTTTATTTTTCCCCCCAAATTAGTATTCACAAAAAAAATACATATCCCAAAATCCATTGCTTTATATGCGAAATAAAAACAAAAAGAAAAACAAACAACAAAAAACACAAACAAAAAGCAACAAAAAAAATCATTCCATATACACAAATTAAAACAATAAAATATATATATATATATTAGGCACCAATAAACCCATGAAATAACAAAATAGGGCATTGTTCATAAAGAATCATCCACACTTCTTCAATAAATATACACACCATTAAAATAAACCATTACTCATCAAAGAATACAAGATCATGATCATATCTATAAGAACAAGCAAGAAAAATCAAAGAAAATGAGTTTTAATGGTTACTTTTAGGGAGAAAAAGGGTCTTTGATCTAGCGTGAGCCGACGATCGATCCACACAAGCAAAGCAACGGCAGTGGGGCACGCGTAGAGGCAATGTAAAGGAACCCTAGGAGAGGGGCGGTTTTCAGTTTCAAAGGGGAAGGAGGGGGAGAAAAATTCAAAATAAAACCCCCAGCCCGAACTCGGGCTGTTTAAATTCCCCCAGCCAAGTGCCCACCTCTTGCTTGGCGCAACTATAAGTTGCGCCAGGCTATTTTGAGGCCCCTAGTGGCCTGAAGCAACTATTAGTTGTGCCAGGCACTTAGGCCGGGTCTTGGGCCTGGTACGGGCCAGATGGGAAGACCGGTCCCCCCACTATTTTTATTTGTTTTGTCGCCTTCGGCAGATGCACGTGCTCTCAAGGCAGTATTTCGATCATCCTTCGACTTGCCAAGAGAGTCGTGCTAGAATAAAAGCAGACCGAGATCAATGAGCACCCCAGTCCTACACGGGAAAATATAAAGAAAAATCTAATAAAGAATCCCTACAGAGAAGCCGAAAGTATTCACAAGAAAAATTCACATAAAATAATAACTTCAAAACTCCACAAAATCACATAAAATAATAGTTGAAAATTTCAAAAAAAATCTCATAAAATGATAGAAAAATCGAAAACAGATTTGCATTCCCCACAGAGACACACAAGCATAAGGCGGTAAAATGTCAATATTTTATCCGCAATGCAGTTGTGCCATACTAAAGTCCTGAGTCGGAGATTTGCCTCAGGTTTTAGGATCCTACTTTAAGGAAGGAGTAGTGGTGTCGGTCCCGGTCAAACAGTCAATGTTTTCGATCTAGTCAACTCCACAGCTAAATCTTTGCGACGAGCATTCTATTTTGGATTCATGTGAACTTAAGTATCTTAAGCTTCGGATTCTTCGTTGGAAAAGGTCAATCGTTGGTTGAGACCAACTTGTTGAGAATGAGATTACGTGTCAATCAAACTATGTGCAACCATGCATTCAGAATGGACCATTTCCCTTTTTATTTTCTGTAGGCTTAAAACCTGTATGGGCAGCGGTATCCTTGTAAAGTGTACGCCATGTGTCTGGGTATCCATATGATTGTTATTTGTCCCCGTAAATTATACCTGAGCGGGTTTGAGTTGGGACTTCCATCGCCTTTGTTGTTACTTATTGCCTATGATGGGTGCATTATTATGCATAGTTAATTCATGTTTATAATCATTATCAGCAGAGACCAGGATTGGATGCCCTTCATAGAGACACCCCAATGTTTGGGTGGACCTGTTCAAGGTAGTTGAAGCTGGATGCTCTAGGTCATGTTAATCTAAGGCATGCTTTCAAAAATGGCACGCACTCCCAAAAAGTGTTGTGACATCTATTCACTTTAATTGGGCAGTCATGCTAAATAAACTTTGGGGTCGATGGGTTCGCCCAAAGACTTCAAACCCTGCTTTTAACAGGGGCACCCGCGAACAGTCAGATGGGGCCATCAAATGCCTCATAGGATTGAACTCAAACTGTGGAGCCTTGCATATGCTTACTTCGCGCCTATCTTTGAATGTGAGTCGATCCCCCCCTTTTTTTTAGTCACAAAGTTATTGCATTCAAAATGAATTTTAAATATCAGATATCTTCAAAATCATCCCGAGAAGCGAATATCTTTCCCGACTATAAGGAATTTGCATCTCATTCCACCTCGGTTATGCCCAGTAATGTCGCTAAGCGCTTGGGAATCGATTACTTCGAGAAACGAATATTTAGCATGGCATCCCAGGGCTTTTATTTTCTCACCGTGTTACTCATTTGATGTTTGAAGTTTGTTCTGAATGCAGCGGACTCGTCAGTAATGCCTTGGGCCTCTTTAGATGTCTCTTTTTTTTCTTTCGCATTTGATTATCAGTGATCAGAAAGCAAAGAGGGGCACCTGTAGACACCCAAATTTGGCCCAAGGCCCGATTGAAACACCTTTCGAGAGAGGTGCAATTCTGAGCTTTTGATGACATGTATGGAACCTTTAGGACCCCTCCTAGAACCCTCAGGAACCTTTCCAAACCCTTAGGAATTACCCTAGATCCATTAGGAACCTGACTCAAACCTTTAGAAATCAATCCCGACCCTTAGAACTCGTTTTGAACCTAAACCTAACCTTATCAAGCAAATGGTTGAGGAGGGGTACACCGCACCGTAACTAGCTACAGTCCTCTAATGTGATCAAATCTCATACCATTAAAAAGTAGAGGTCGTCAGCTTTTCAACGGTCTAATAATCGCCCCAATCAGAGTTGTACATTAAAAGATATGGCGGTCTGAACCCGGAGGGCAAGAGGGTAATTTCAAGTGGGCCCCCTAGGGATGTGGGGCAACTAATAATTGCTCCAGTTATAACTTTGCCTGGCACAACTATTAGTTACGCCAGGCCACTTCTCCCTGGATTTAAGCCTGCTGTAACTAATAATTGTGCCAGTATTAATTATGGACTCCACCCTCGCGAGCTAATTTCCAGGCACTGTTTAATACTATTTTACTGTACATTTGCCTGGCGTAATTATTAGTTGCGCCAGGCATATGAACAGTAACCTCTGGGTTTTACCTTGAAAATTGTGATTGAGGTTTGACTTGTTGACCACCTTGACCTTTGGGGGGTGTTTTGCTAGTTCTGTTACACCCATTCCCTACCTATTTGTAATCCTTCAAGTGGCTTAAGGCCTCACCCCATCATCCACCATTGGAGGACCTTCTCACACATCTCACAGACCCCATCATCCTTAGATGTGAGATTACTTAATTACTAAACCCATTTAGCTCTTAAGTGGTTTCCTAATCCACCCATTTCCTATTAATAGAGCCCCCTACCCCTTAGTTTAAGGCTTGAGAATTTTAGCCTAAAAGAGAAAGAGCTTAAAGTGAGAAGATCTTTCTCCCTTTGGTGCACACTTCCTATACAAAATCCAGAATTTCAAGACCTCCTTTGAGTGATATTTTCACCTTAGATCCCTTAGTTTAGGTGTATGCTATCCATTTACCTTCCCTCTCTACTTCCTAGCTAGCAAGCCGTAGAGGTTAGAACCCCTCTTTCCACAATACAAGCCTTCAAGAGCTCATAAAAGCAAGCCACGCAAGACTCTCCTACGGTGCTACAAGGGCCCGAGGGCTCCGGCTCTCCCCTTTCTTCTCCTATCTCTTTCTAGCTCCCTCCATCCTCCAATTTGTGTCGCTACGCCGCTGACTTTTCAGTAAGGACAGAGGGGCACAAATAGGATTCTAAGCCCTTTTGAGCAAGAGGAAGCTATTTTCTTTTCTTTTACTTTATTTTATTTTTGGCTATTAGTAGAGACTGCTTTAAGCGGGTTGATCGGGTGCCTAACACCTTCCCGATTGATAACCGAAGCCCTTACCCAAGAGCCTTTGGTGTGGACCAGAATCAGAGTCATATTTTTAGCATTTCAGTGCTCATAAAAATGAACTAGGTTTCCCAGGACACTAAAAGCTCCGGGTGGCGACTCTATATTTTTTGCGAGCGAGCGCGTCGCCGCAATGAGATCATGAAAAATCCCACGGTTGTACATGTATTAAGGGTGATATTTCCTTAGGTACATAGCATTCCATGGGTTGGGAAGTTCCTCCCCATCTTGGTTCGCTAGTTTGTAAAATGGAACTTTAGTAGTTTTCAGGAGAACCAGTAGTTCTGGCTTGACTTTCCAGGCTATCTCATGTGCCGGCATGCTGAGCTTCTCGATGATGCAAGATTTTGTGCTTTGTCCGACCTATATTTGTATGACCGAAGCTAAGGTGGATAAGGAATCTGCTAGTTCGTTCTCTAGTCTCAAAATATGGGTAAAAGAGATTCTTTCAAACTTCTTAACCAAAAATTGAGTGACTTCTAAGAAAGCGATTAACCTTCTTTCTTTTGTCTTCCATTCTCCGATCACCAGTGATATTACAAGCTTAGAGTCGCCTATAATTTTCTACTGCTTTATCCATAGTTGCAGTGCGGCTTGTAGTCTGGCGATGAATGCAAAATATTCAGCGATGTTAGTGACTAGGAAATCAAGTTGAAATGCCTTCGGTATGACGACTCCTTCTAGGCTTAATAGGACTATCCCGATGCCCTTTCCTTTCTGATCAAGAGTTTCGTCGTAATATAATGTCCACGAGGTCTTATCAAGTTCTTCTTCATGGATTAAGAGTAGGTCTTCATCAAGGAAATCGGTACGTACTGGTTCATTGGTTGGGAATGAAAGATTTGTGAGGTAATCGGTGATCGCTTGCCCTTTAATTGACTTCTGAGTGACATAGGTGATGTCAAATTCTTGAAGTAGCATGTGCCATCGAGCGATATACTGGGATGTTGTGGGCTTCTCGAATATGTACTTCAGGGGGTTCGTGTGGGCTAGTACCAATATCTTTTGTGCCCCAAAGTAATGACGTAATTTTGTCAAAGCCCATATCAGTGTTAGGTGACTTATTATTTTATGTATCTCTTATTAAGTCTTAACCTATTGCAAGTGCACAACTAAAATTATAGTACTAGCATAGGATCATTCCGATGAAGATGGTTTATCTATATATATTAATTTTCTGAAAACTTATTCTTATCTTTTAAGTTCCTAAACTACTGGAGAAATATGAATAAAGAAAGGTTTCTTAAACTAAATTTTACAGAAATTAAATCCTAAATCCTCCTTCTTCAGATTCTGGTCATCAATCATAATATTAAGCTATCGGATGTTTATAATTTTAAAATACCATTACTTCTAGAATTTGGGCGTCAATCAAAAACTAGCATCCTTCAATATAAATTTATACTAATCTTTAATCTACCAGAATTTGGGCATCAATCAAACTCTAGAAAATCAAAGATGGAAAATAATCTGCAAACTTCAACCTGAATCGTCAATTCAAATTAAAATTCAAAGATGTTTATAAAGTAGTAAATTATAATAAAATAAATCTAAAGTAGAAAGCAAAAGTAGAACCATCCAAGAGATTGATCTTTCATCTTCCTCAGCCTTGGTTTTCAGGTAAGACCTTAGAGAACTTTGGACGATGTTACTTTGTAAATCCTAAACTACTTTGATCGGGAGAAAACACAAACCTCAGTTGTCAATTGATGCGGTGAAATTCTTCGATCCTTATTCCTATACCAAGCCCTCTTATTTATAGATCATAAGGGGTCAGTTTAAAAAACTTCTAATTCTAATAAAAGAAATTATTAAAACAAAACTATCCTAATATAACTCTACTTCTAATTTTATCTTTCCTTGCTTTCTATAGTTGATGTACTTCTGGATTTCTTCCTTTATTTCAGCAGCAGAGTCCTTTAAAAGTCTCCTTCGTCAATCTTCTTAGATCCATGATTGGCCAGACTTCTAAGTCAAGAATTCTTCTAATTTTATACATAGCGGCATTAATCTTCACGTGATCAGCAGCTTCGGAAGGTGACCTTTTCTTGGAAAATCGTAAATCACGATTTTATTCTTTTGTTGTAGCTTTCTCTGAAAAATCATAAATCATGATTTTCTAACACAGCTTCTTATTCAACGATTTTTTATTACGAATCATTGCCTTTTCTCATATCGTACTCTTTTGAACGGCTTCTCTCTGGAGAATCATAAATTACGATTTCTACTCTTTCTTTTATATTGTTCCGCAAAATCGTAAAGCACATTTTTTCATCCTTTTCAGTAGGCAATGATTCGTCTTTTGGTTCAATTGTCTTTTTATTGCTTTATGAGTTCATTTTGACGAATATTATTATCTTAGTTCTCTTTTGTTATTTTTCTTTAATATTTGCATATCAGTAACTTATTAGTACCAAACTAAGTCCTAGCATCACTAACTTAACGGTGATAAATTGGTATATTATGTGACTGATCACACCCCCAAACTTACGTTTTGCTAGTCCCTAGCAAACAAGGAAACATAAAACATTCGAAACTAATAAATTAAATGCCACTTTCGTAGGGAGCACGATTGCATTTAGCAGATGCAACAAGCCTTTAAAACCCTTAGGTGATCCCTAGTGGAGGAGTTATAGTCTCCTGAAGGTTTTCAGTGAAGTTACAAACAAACTTCAAATATTTTTGGATTTTTAAAAATATTTTTCAAAAGAAAAGAAAGGTTAAAATTCTAAACTAATTTTGTACACTAAATTAACTAAGTTGACTAAGTTAATCATCACATAGTTATTATGATTTTCTAAAACTACCAATCTTTTATCCTTACTTTTCATTCTAATAGTTATCCTTGATTAGAACTCCAACAATTTCAATTCATAATAAGCAGGGAGTGTATACATTAGTGAACAGTTTATTCTTCATAAAATTTTCTAAACTGCAGTTTTTAGAAAATATTTTTATTCAAAAGCTCACTATTGACATACTCCCTAAAAGATATCGAAACTTTTGGGTTCTCAAAATATTTTATTTCAGAAAAATCTAGTCAAAGGATAATTGCAAAAAAAATTTCAATCTTATAGAAAAGGATAATCTACTCTATTCATATGACTCCCTATATAATCCATAATATCTAGTATTCATATCTCTACTAGGCTTATGCTTTTGCAAATCGTTAATTAAACAGGACTTTTCTTAAACTTGTAATGGGGTTTTGGGTTTCAGAAGGTATCAAAACAAGGTAGAAGGATTCAAAGTTTTTTTCTGAGAATTTAGCTCTTCTTTCTCCTACCTTTTCAGGCTTCTTCTTTTCTACTTCAGTAAGTATCCATAATTGGATAACTTCTTCCTAATTTTTTTGTTTTACATTATAAATCCCATTTCTTCAATTGATTTGTAAAATCATATTTTATGATTTTTCTTCTCTTTGAAAGCTTTTTTCTTAGAATTGTAATCTTCTTTCCAAATCGCCCTTTTACGATTTTTCACCCTTTCCCATATTCTTCAATTGATTTCTTCTGTTGTATTCTTTTTTTACATTCCCCTTATCTATTTTTGCTTTTACTCCTTCCACTCCCTTTTCTTCCCATCTTTTGCATTCTAAATTCTCAGAAATTATAAGGGTTAAAGGTTGAAAGCTTTAGGAAGTAATTTTGGTTAAGGGTTTATCAGATTTTTTGTACAAAAACATTCAATTTAGGCTTGTAACATGGGTTCAAAGGTTAAATTTTTTTGAGATTTTTGGCTTTTTGGCTCTGATTTAACAAAAATGACCTTAAATCATCTTTACTATTTACTAGCATAGATGTCTTATTGCTTTGATATTTTTAATGATAGTTCTAGATAAAAAATCAGGTTATCATATTCATAGAATATTTTGATTCTAAATTCAACAATATGAGATTTCATACATGCATTGAAGTTCAAGAAATTTTTTTCTTGAATAGAAACAATCTCTCTCTCAAAGAAAGGAAAATTTGGCTCTAATGCTCATTGGTTTATAATTTTGAAACTATAGTCTAAAATATTGCAGTTTAGATCAATGTATTATTTCACACATTCAATCTAATACAATGATCAATGAGCTAAGCATGAATTGTAACTGTTCTTTATTATGATAATTGAGCTCCTTCTATAATGGATCGTAAGTTTTCAAGATTTGTAATTTTTTCTATCGTCATTCCTATGTAATGATCAACTATTAAAACTAAAAATTCAAAAATTTTTTTTACAAAAACAAACTAAATAAATCTAAATGAAATACTAATATACTAATTAACTACTATTGTACACAGAAGTTCTGTATCCCCCCAAACTTAAGTCGGACAATGCCCTCATTGGCACAAAAATAGGGGACACTTAAATATTATTTACCAGAAAATTACTGATATCACTGATTGTTTACCGGATGTGAAAAAACAATTCTGTAAAGAATGTCCCCGAAACTTGAAGAAAACACAACCGTATTATTCTTGGAGACATCAATAACAAAAATTAAAGAAAAGTTAGCTACAATTACACAGTTAGTGAAAAAGAAAGTTAGTCAAAAAAAAATATTATATATTAACTGAATATTTATAATGAAAATGAAAAAAAAATATCAAAAGTACTAAAATAAAAACTAATTACATAAAAGAAATAATCCTAGGAAGAATCTAGACGCACTATCATAGATATCGACAACAACGTCCGAGAAGAAGTCTTCGATAAAGATCGGTCCTCGGCTTTTTAACCAACGCTTTGATTAGAGTCTCTCATTCTTCCTACCAAAGGAGTATCCACAACTTCAAGGTGGTTGCTACTCCAAGAGCTGTCGAAACACTTCCCACTGCCCTTCAAAATCCCTCCCATGAACATAGCACATCACAGGTCTTCTTTAGACAAATGCACTACCACAGCGGTGGTTCTTTGAAGCATGAGGAAGTGAACACATTTGTAGATCACCCTTCACCTATATTGCTCCCTTGCAAAGATCCTACCTAGAGATTGAAACATGGGCAGGGGAGAAGATAAGCAATGGAGAGGGGTGGCGAGGGATGGCTCAGCCCACTATCATCATATAGGAGCTCGCATTCGAGGTGGGTTGTGATGGTATAAAGGTTAGGAAGTAGGGGGAATTGGGTTCTTCAAATGTGATGTTGGATTTGAGTTATGTTTAGGGTGAATGGTAGTTTCAGTGGATGATTTAGCATCTGGAATAGGTTGCTGGCGCTTTAGATTTTCTACTCTCTGTATCGAAGCTAGAAGCCTAGCCTTATATATCCCAAGGATTCTATAAAGTTGCTTACTGAAATCACTCTATTTAGGTTCTTTCGCCATTAGGGTTTGGGTATGAAAGGAAGAAGAAAGAGATAAGTTTTTGGGAAGGTAAAGGTCTGGTTTTAAAGGAAAGGGAAGGGTTCACGAGTCAAGGTATAGGCTCATAGGCCTAGGTAGTTGGCAAGTGGAGATATTGAATGTGATACGTGTCCGCTTCCTCTATGTATTGAATGGGTTCAAGTTGCAACGTAACCGATAAGATTGATCACTGGAATCATTGATATACAAGTTCAATTTATTTAGCTCGTTGATACGCGATTGAACATACCCTACGCGACGAGATTTGTGAAGAACATAGTGGATTGATGGGTACTGCTTGGCAGCTCTATGAATTATGTTGTCTTAACCTATTGCTAGCACACAATGGAAATTATAGCGTTAGTATAGGATCTTTACGACGAGGTAGGTCGAAAATTTTAAAAACTTTTATTTGCCTTTAAAAAATACAGAGTTGGTTTTCTATTAAACTAAAGTGCAGAAAATAAATCTAAATCCTCAATCTTCCAGATCCTTCTCGTCAATCAGTCTCCTTCAATTCTCAGATATTCATGAAAATTAAAATATCCTTACAGTATATATAAGTCTCTCATCATTTGGGTGTCAATCAAATATGAATTTTCTTCCATATATATCTATACTAATCTGCAACTTTCAAGAATTTGGGCATCAACCAAACACTAGAAAACTAAAGATGGAAAATGAAATAACATTACACTAATCTTTCAAGTTCTCAATCTTAGTCATCAATTAAACTCAAGAACTATTAGATGTTTACAAAGCAGTAAAAGAAAGCAGGAAACCTAAACTTGAAAGCAATAAATAGATCTTTCATCTCCCAATCATATTCATCAATTGCTCTTGAGAAAGTACAGATACTCTTCTCTAATCTTGTAGTCTCCGATCACAATCGTCAATTACTCTCAAGAAACCTTGGATATCTAAACTAAACTAAACTAAGGTGATCTTTTGGAAACCCAACCTTAGTCGTCAATTGATGTTGAGAATTCCTTCGATAAATTGTTCTTATGTGCCTTCTTATTTATAGCTCATAAGGGGTCAGTTTACATTATTCAACTCCTAATAAAAGAAAACTACTAAAAATAAAAGTTTCCTAATAAAACTAAACTTCTAATCCTAATCTTTCTTACTTTAATCAGTAGATGTGCGCAGGATTCTTCTCATTAATTTCAGTGGCTAAGATCTTCAGGATATCTTTTTTCACCAATCTTCTCAGATCCGTAAAATAGCAGGCTTCTATTTCAAGTGTTCTTTCTATTTTGTGCATGGTTGTACATCTCTTCACGCAATTAGTAGTAGCTCGAGCTTTAATATTATAAAATCGTAAATACGACTTCTTCTTCATAATTCTATCCTATCGAACAATCGCACCCTTGCTTCGTGCTTTTCAGTCTTGAGCATATTTTGTAGAATCGTAAGTATGATTCCTTCTTTTCTTTCTTCGGTTTCACTCTCTCTCAAGATTAAGATTGGATAGTAAGCTCTCTCTTTCAACTTACAAACTGGTTCTCAGACACGATTGGGATCGTATCTTCATGCGATAGTCTTTCTTACTACTTTTTGAGTTCATTTTCGTAAAGATTAACACTTTGGCTCTTTCGTGCTTATTGTTCTAAATATATGCACATTAACATCTCATTAGTAGCAAACTAGGGTCTAGCATCACTAAGTTAAGAGTGATAAATTGGTAAATTATGTGACTGATCACACCCCCAAACTTACGTTTTGCTAGTCCCTAGTAAATAAGGAAAGATAAATTATTCTAATTAAAATTTAAATGCCACTTTCGTAGGGAGCACGATTGCATTTAGTAGATGCCACAAGCCATTAAACCCTTAGGTGATCCCTAGTGGAGGAGTTGTGTCTCCTGAAGGTTTTTAGTGAAGTTACCTACAAACTTTAAAATATTTTTTTATTTTTAAATTTTTTCTCAAAAAGAAAACAACCTCTAAAACTAAAAAAGATCTAACTAATTAATATCTAACCATTGCATCTTTGTTTCGATTTTCGACAATAAGATTCCATTAGCCATGACTTCCAATCCTAGCAGTTATCCTTGATCAGATACTCAACAATTTCAATTCATATTTAGCGTGGACTGTGTGCATACCAATAAAAGAATCCATTCATTATAAATTTTTTTAAACTATAGATTTAGAAAACATTTCCATCCCAATTCTCAATGTTGGCATACTCTCAAAAAGAGAAACGAAATTATGAGTTCTCAAAATGATATTATATAAGGAATAATTTCAAGGATAATTGACAAAAAGATAAACCTCATGGAATAGATAATCAATTCTATTTCTTATGCTTCTATAATTTTCCATAATAGTTATCATACGCATCTCTTCTAGGCTCATGCTTTTGTAAATCATGAATTAGGGAGGACTTTATTCGGCTTGTAATGGGGTTATGGGATAAAAGGTTCCAAAGAAAGGTTGAAAGGATTCAAAAGTTTTGAGAATTCAATCCATCTCTCACGTATCTTCTTCATCTTTTTCTTCTTTTTGTACTTCAGTAAGTATCTAAAAAGTTGGATAACTTCTTCCCATATACAAATTTTTTTTTCCAGTAAATCCCTTTTTCTTCATTTCTCTCTCTTTTATTTTTCTTCAGATATCCTCGTAAAAAATATATTTCTCAATTTGGAAGCTTTTTGCTTATCTTTTTCGATATATATTTTTTTTGACTCCCTTATATTTTTTTTTCAGAATTCTCTTTCTCTATTAGTTGTACCTTTTTTTACATTTCCCTTATCTGTTCTTACATACTCTTTTCACTCTCTTGTTTCTCCCTTTATTCAAAATTCTCAGAATTACAAGGGTAAAAAGGCCAAAAGCTTTGGGTAGTACATATGGTTAAGGACTTAAAAGATTTTGGTACAAAGAAAAATCAATTTATGCTATAATATGGGTTCAAGGGATAAATATATTTTGAGATTTTTGCATTTTGGCTCAAACGAATAAAAAGAAGGCATTGAATAATTTCCATGATTCACTAACAAGAATGTCATATTGTTTCGATGCATATAATAAATAGTTCTAGTAAAACAATTGTCATAGTCATAGAATATAAACAATTGATTCAAATATAAACATCAATATGAGATTTCATTAAAGCAGTCAGGAAGTTCAAGAAAATTTTAGATTTGAATAGAATAGCAGTCACTCTCTCAAAGAAAGGAAATAAATCCACATGCTCACTGGATATACGATTCTGAAATTATAGTCTAAATGTTGCAGTTTAAAGCAAAGTATAGTTTCCAACATTCAGTTATGATACAATGTACATGTAGGTTAAACATGAATCGTAACTATTTCTATTTTTGATGTTTGAACTTCTACTAGGATGATGGTAAAGATTTTGGAATCATATTCTATCTGTCATTACTCTCATGTGATGGTTAACAAAAATAAAAAATAAATCTAAAATTCTAAAAATAAATTCTAAAGACAGAACTAAAACTACACAGAAATCTTTAAAAAAATATGTAATATATTTTTTTTAAAATAATTTACATACACAGCGTGTGTTACCCCCAAACTTAAATAGGATAATGTCTTCATTGTTCACAGAAATTGGGGATACCAAAAAAATTAATATTGTAAATCATACCTATGAGGCTTCAATATATGGAAATTAACCTTCACTCACTCGGTGATGAGGGGTATGGCACAATCGCAACTGATGGAGCTGTTATAGGTCCTCATAAGGATGTGGCTGTAGGTGATGCTGAAGGTGTAGCGGGAGTAGAGTTGAATGAGAATTCTTCCTCGGAATTGGAGACAACAACTGCTGAGACTATGTTAATCTCATCGTTTTCTGATGCGGGGTCCTCGTACAGCTCATGTCCAACTTCCTTGTAGAGAGCATCATCACTTTTTTTCTCGAGCATCATTGCATTATACTTTTTGGTCAGAGCCTTTAACTTTTTCTTCAAGTTTTTCTTTTGCTTTCAAACCATCCTTCAGTTAGCAAATGACAACAAACTTTTCTTTAGCTTATGTCCTCAGCTTTTCTGATTCTTCCTGTAACTTGGCCACTGTTACGATGTTATTGTCAGTGACGGTTCATATCTGTTTCTTTTGGTCTGCACAAATCTGTACTAGGGAATCTTTGTCTTCTTGAAGCTTCACTAACTACCCCTCTGCTAGCATGAGCTAATGAGTCTTCTCATCCAATTGAGTGTTGAGTGTATTATGATATTCAAGGTGAGAAATTTCCCTCTCATTAGGATTTGCGAGTAAAGATCTTATCTTATCTTTTAGATGTGTTGTCACCTCCTCGTAATTCTTCTTCTTCTCTTGCTCCCATGCTGTTGCCTTTCCTCCAACATATTGTTCTATTGTTGCAGTTGCGCAATTTCATCCTGAAGGGATACAATGGCTTCTTGGACCTTCTTTGCTATCTCGGCTTTCCAATGTGCTTGGTGGCCCATTACGGCCCTTTGCCTATGGTTCTCTGCTATTTCTTTCCTTTCCTTGGTTGTAGGTAGGACATCCAAGACTCTATTCTTCACTCTATTAATCTCTTCGATCATTCCTTTGACTAGCTCTGATACGGGCATTAACTGTGGAGCATGTGTAAGTTGCCATTTTTCCACTTACAACACCCTCCTTTCCCATTCAGTTTGTGTTCCTGAGGATGTGGGGACTTATGTGGTGGTGATGCGAGGAGATGCTTCTTCATTATGAAGTTTTGTGAAGCCCCCTCTTGAGTAATAACAAGAATAATAACAGGGAGAATTTCCTCTGCTTTAGATACAATTGGGCTCACAGGATCTGCCTCAGATTTTACTGGCAGTGTTTCTGCCATTGTTGAAGGAGGCATGGCAGGTCCTGTAGGTGAGTCCTAGGTTGTGTCATAGAGATTGATTTATTCTTGGGCAAGCACTTACACAACTATCATTTCTGGCATAATAGGTGAGGTGTTAGTTGGGGAGTTCGGTCCCTATTATTCTTACGGAGGAGTAGAAGTACTCACTCCTTCATTTGCCACTGGCTCTAGAGGAGTAATAGTATCATTAACATTTTCTATTCCAGGTGTGTCCTGGTCTTCAGCAACAACTTCATCGGTCAGGGGTGGAACAAAAGATGCACTACCTGTAGAAAGAGCGGTAGCCATCTTCTTTCAATTTATTGGATTCAAAGTCCTTTTGTAGGCCACAACAGTAAGATCTTCATCTCTCTTTTTAAGAGTTTTCTTATTTGGTTCCAGCAGATATCCCAAATTCATGAGAATGTTGGTGATCAAACCCCCAAAAGGAAGGTGTAGTTTATACCTCTCATATTTTGGTTTGTTCAATTTTTCCCTTACAATGTTCATTACGTCCAAGAGGTAAGATGGTACATCAAACCAGATACGATTGGCCATTTGATATAGGGCCTTGACAAAAAGGATATTTCTTTCTGTATCGTGACAAGTGGGATAGATAGTCTTATAGATCAAGACATCCATGAAATGATGTGACATTATGTGCTACTCTAAGTCATTTGTAATAAATTTTAACTTATCCTCTTAAGGCCAACCTAAGAGTTCTGTGGCCATCTAAACAAATTTCGGTAAGACTGGAGGAGGTAATCTTAACATATTGGCTTCTAGAGTGTCAAGGGACATTACTGGTCTCTCTAAAGGCACATTGAGAACACCAGCGATCATGTTCCTCATCAACTAAATGGTCAGCCCATCTATGAATGTAGAGAGCATTGGGGTTTGACCTCTGTTGCTATTAACCATCTTTTTATAAAATAATTTCACTAGTCTAGGGTAGACTGGTGTCATTCATGGCTCTAGGAAATAGTTAAGCCCTGCATCATTAAAGTATTTGATAGTGACTCTACTGATTTCCATATTTTCCAAAAGGCAGCTGTAGACACCCCATTTTTTCCCTCTTGGAGTATAAGAACACGTTCGGTCAACCTTAGACCTCACCCACGACTCTCAGAAAAGGATTGACCCTCTCCGAAAGCCTTAAAACCCTAAACACGGGGACTATATACTGAAATAATAGTATGTGGTTGAGACCTGGACTAAAACCTCAGCTCACAAGCTCGGACTTGACCCAAGCAGGGAAGATCCCAAATTATGAGCCCCCACACAGTCGTGCAATTTGATTACACGCATGGATACATGCGCATAATTGGTCCAACTTGGACCAAGTTTCTCCTTCTCGAGGACCGCCTTAAGACCTGATTACGCGCTTGTTTCAGGGCGATCAATTCAATTGCTTGCTTCCCAACAAGTGCGCAATTGGTCCGACTTGGACCAAGTCTCTTCTTCCTGTGGACCACCCTAAGACCTGATTACGTGCATGTACCAAGGCGCGCAACCGATTACACACATCCTCAGTGGCATGCAATTGGTCCTCAGTTAGACAAGACCTCTGAAATCCCAAACCGCCCTTACTCCTCAATTATGTGCATTGATCCATGCACATAATTTGATTACACACTCCCCATAGGGTACGCAATTGGTTGCATGGCATATTAGAACTAGGATGTTGAGCGAGCCACCGGTCATTTGCATTGGTGATCGACTTCAAGACGCATACGAACGGTGCAAATCAATTCTGTGCCAGTGAGCATGCGCGCAATTCACTAATTGCGCACTTATCCTCAGGCGTGTAATTAACCCGTTACCTATAAATGGCCCTCCTACATCACCAATTTCATAACACAATTTTCATGGCAATCTCTCCTCTCCTAAGCTTCGCTCTTCTTAAAAATTTTGAGGTTCTCTCTGGGGTTCTCAAAGAAAGGGGTTGAGCTACTTTTCTAGGCTTCTAAAGGTGTAAACTCTTCTCTAGGAGCCCCAGGTACTCAGGCTAGCGACATTAGCTAGCTAGCCCTGACTCTCGAAGGAGTATAAGGAGGGATAAGCTCCCTTAGCCTTTGATCCTTAGGAAACCCCTACCCAAGTCCTTAGCATAGAGCCAATTAGGTCCCTAACCTTTTCAAATTTTTGAGCCTTAGCCACCCGATTTGCCAAAGGGAGATTTCGGAGGGTACCCAGGAACGGGGCCGATCGTCCTTAGCATAGAGGGCCACAACTCCCCTTTTTTAGATAGTTAAGGAAAACCAAACTAGATAGACCTTAGGCAATCCATAGCTGCTGAAGCCAGTTAGCCGACTCTTAGTAAATGAGTCAACCCGCATCTCAGTGTGTAATCAATGACGTGTTGCACGTCGATAAATATCTACAGCTGGTGATCGCATCAACTCAGGTATTCTCTATTGAGAATTTGCCATTTTTTTTTCAGTATTTAATATTTCTTAGTTTATTATTATATCGCCTTCTGCCAGAGTCCACATAGACCGAATTGGGCCACTTCTTCTGGGGACCCAAAGGGACCGATAAAAAGTGCATACCAACAGATTGGTGATCGCGATGAGACTTTCTTTTTGCTAGAGTTGCCCCAATTTAATTAGTTTGGTTTATTTTTTCCTTGCCTTTTCACTCTTTCTTTGTACACACTCACACTGCATACTTAGCTTTAAAAAAAAAAAGTATTTTAAAATGTCAGGCATCAGAAGATTGAACATTAATGATATTGACCCACCCTCATGGGGCTCCCATTGCGGTCCCGAGTATAACGATAGGCTGTCTCCATGGACAGCCCAACGTCGTGCTTGGATAAATATGGTCAATGAAGGCGAAAGATATCCCTTTGCTCCAAAAAATACTAATCGCAATAGCAACGAAGAAAGTGATACTAAGCAAGGTTACACTGCTAGTCAAGTCGTAGATCTCACTACCAGTGCACTCACAAAAGGAGGGAAGGAAGTAAATGCCCCACGACAATCCCTGGCCGACTTATACGAAGCTGCAATAGACCGAAGACAAATAGATGAAACACAAGCTACCCCAAGAACCAGACGAGGGGAGAAGTCACTGACTCCTCCCTATATCCCGATGCTCCCAACACTTACGAAACTTACCCCTCACACTAACCACCAAAGATAACCCTCTCCCAAGACACCTAAAAAGTACACCACCGTAAACGTGAATGACCTCCATAGATTTTTAGACAACTACATGGCTAATAGAGAATGTTCGAAACCATCATTTGGGTTCGACGACTTTTTCCGAGACGTGGACTTCACTGTACCTACCGAGTTCAAACCACCCAAATTCAACAAATATGATGGTACAGGAAACCCAAATCTCCACTTGGCCGTAGTCTGTAATGGTTGTCGACCAATCCGCCAAAACCATGGGCTCCTCATCCATTACTTACAATGATCTCTAAAAGGAGAAGCTCTCGATTGGTTTGCAACCTACCATTAACTAAAATTGAGACATTCGAATACCTGCTTGATAGATTCCTAAACCAATACCAACACAGGATTCACGAGCAAATCAGCCTCCATGACTAGATGACCACAAAATAAGAGTGCAATGAAGACTTCATGACCTTTGCTAATCGTTGGAGGAGGCTGGTTGCCTGAACAGGAAATTAGATAAAAGAAAGTGACGCAATAGACATCGCAATCAGCAATACTCGGGAGCCCCTTCTCTGTGCTCTCATACTAAGCGACTATCCTAACTTTTCGAGCCTCCACTTATGTGTTTCACGCATACAACATCACATAAAAGACGGGGACCTTAAACTCTCTATACTAACATCCAGCAGATCCTCTTCTAGCAATCCTAAAATGAAGACCCCAAATGAAACTCTAAGCCTCGAACAAATCAACATGGATCAAGAACAAAACCAAATGGACTTCCATCCATATAGCCAAACTCAAGATCAATACACAAGCCTACACTATGACTGTAACCAACCTCTATTCCACGACCAAAACCAACTACCATACCCTGACAAGGATCAAAACCAAGTCCTCAACACCACGTAAATCAACATCACCTTCTACAACCCGTTATTTGACCAAACCCAATCAAGCCCTCAAATTGCGTACAACACCACACTAACCAACCCCGTCTTTCCCTAACCTAACAATACTCAATCAAACTTCCAGTTCCCATCAAGCTCAACACCTTCAACCATTCCTGCCTCATTCCACCAGGCTAGCTTAATCCGTAGAATTGAACCTCCCTCAGAGCACATCCATACTATTCACTCATAGCCAACTAACCATACCCCTTATGCCATCAAGCCTAAAATCACCCTCCACACTGAACCAATCACTGAAACTTTACAACTCAACCTATCACCAAATTGATCCCAACTCAACCGACCACTGAATCTATCCCAACTCAATCTACCGTAAAAAAATTCTGACTCAACCCATCAACAAAGTCGTTGAACTCACTCCCGAACTAACCCAACCTACCACCAAAATCACCAAACACATTCCCGGGACACCTCAATCTATCACCAAAATCATCAAATGCGATTCCGAAACAAGCCAACTGACCCTTAATATCAACAAACTTATCCCCAAACCAACTCAGCCTATCCTTAGACCTGATAGCTTACTTACCGACAAAACAATCGCTGCACTCCCTGAACCAACCCTCAAACTAAGTGTTCGATACCAACTTCGGAGACAACTCTGGAGCCACTCCATCAACATACTATAACACGACCCATGACTAAACTAATCACCCCACAAATTCTAAAACTAAATGATCAACCGAAACCTATAACCGAGCCCATTCCTAAAACCATCAGCCCCCTTGCATCTGAACCAACGTCAAAACTCGAACGCATGACCGAACACATCGCTCCACCAATCACAGAACCAACCCTTAAATTAATCTCTACACCTGCTCCAAAACGTGAACTCATTACCGGACACATTGTTCGACTAACCATAGAATCAACTCTTGCACCAATCATCACGCCCACTTCAACATTAGCTTCCAAACCTGAACTTATCACTAAATCTATCATTTCACTCACCCCAGAACACACTTCCAAGGACAAAGTCATTAATAAACTCATCGCCCCACCAACGTCAAAATCAACTCCTAGATCAAACCCTACGCCCACTTCAGAACCTAAACTCACTAGCACCTCACCAACTTCAAAATAAAATCTCGAACCCGAATCTGTTATCAAACACACCTCCGAACCATCCATTTCACCCACTCTAGAATCAACTGTTGAATCGATCTCATAATGAACTCACAAATCAATCTCCATACCTGCCTCAAAACCTATACTCGCTACTAAGCTCATCACCTCACCAACTATGAAATGGAATCTCAAACCTAAAAATAATAGACCTGAACCGGGTATCAAACCCAAGCTCCCCATCAGACCTAAACCTACCATCAAATCTGAATCAATTGTCAAAATTGAATCTGTCAACAAACCAAAACCTATCATCAAAACTAAACCTGTCGTCAAACCCGATGTTGTCACCAAACCTAAATCCACCATCGCACCTAAACTTGTCACCAAATCTAAGCCTATCATCAAACTTGAACCCATCATTGAACCTAAACCAGTAATCAAACCTAAACTTATCATCAAACCTAAACTTACCATCAAACCTAAACTAGTCATCAAACCTAAACTTATCATCAAACCTAAACTTACCATCAAACCTAAACCAGCCATCCAACCGAAACATATCATCAAACCTAAAGTTCTCACCAAACCTAAACCGATCAATGAATACAAACTTGTCATCAAGCCTAAAACTATCGTTGAATCTAAACCTTTCATTGAACATGATCTTATCACCAAAACCGAACCCATCACCAAACTTGAACCCGTCATCGAACTTGAACCTACCATCAAAACTAAACATATCTTCAAACCTAAACTTACCGTCAAACCTAAAACTACCATCGAACTTGAACTGGTCTTTGAACCTGAACCTACCATCAAACTCAAACCCCTGATCGAACCCGAACTTACCGATAAACCTAAATCTATTACCACACTTGAACCCCTCATCAAACCTGAACCTATCATCAAATCTACCTCTACAACATCAATATGAACCATTGAACCTATCGATGAACCAATAAAAAAATCCATCACTCCTCCCACTCTCGAAACTAAACCAAGCTTTAATCTTATGAACCCGATCAACTTCCAAATTAATGTCACCAAATCCTCAAATCTCGCCACAACATGAAATCAATATCACAATTAAAATCGCATCTAACCCCCAGATCCAAATTTTCATAGACCTCATGATCAAAACCTTCAAAGAACACCAGCCGGCAATAAAACCTTTACATCAAACCGTCGACACTGAGCTTCCCCGAAAAATTATAAACAAAACTCTAAAACAACATCGCGATAAGTCCAAAGTATGCATCAAACAAAACAAGCATAATCAAAGAAAACTAAACCTCCCCACACTAAGGAAAGGTCCACCTTAGCCTACACCCTCATGTCTTGTCCTCTTACTTTACGTTTGCCTTACCCTATCATTACTCTTACAACACCACCATCCCTCTCAACGGATTCCACTTCAACCTCACCAACAAACAACTTTTCGACAACCCCCGTAAGTAACCCTGAAAGACTCTCTAACAACCATGCGCTCTGACTTTACAACATGCCTCACTCTATTGAGAGACCAAAGAGGGTCCCACCTGACAAGGAAACTCCAACCATACAAGATTTATCAAAAAAAGAAATCAAAAGCCTTCACACTTTATTGAATATATCTTACACCATCCAAGTCACATACATAAACATGATTTCTCTCTCGACCCATATCAATCAGATCGAGGGTGATCGAGGACCAATGATAAATCGACAAATTACAGATTGGTGGTCACTCTGACCATTCAATATGTCCCACTAGTTGGACATTCTGAGTCCAATTTTTCTTGAGAAAACTGACGCTGTATCATAGTAAAAATATATAATCAAAGATATATATATATATATATATATATATATATAAAGAAAAGCTAAAAAAAAAAAAAGAAGTTACAAAAATAAAAAAAAATACATATTCTTGAAAACAAAAAAATATTTTATCCCAACAATATTTTTAACTCACTCTTCAAACTTATACCAATAACTCGAAGCTGGGGGAACTAGTGCTAAGAATCGATGCTTACAAAACTGCCTCGCCTAATCAAATCCCATGTGGGAAGTACTTACATTATTTCAGTCGCATGCCCTAGAAATAGCTACCGGAGGAAGGACTTCCTAACCCTCGGAACGCAATCTATAACTCAAGGATCATCATGTCTCATAGCCTAACTAGGCATACTTATATATCTATCATCCTCGTGGTAATCACAAGACATTCACCAGTAGTAGGTCATTATTTTTTAAACCATTTTGAGCGTCATGTGACTCATTGACCACCCTCCTATGCGGGCTAGTTGATCGAATGGACTAGTGGATCATAAAACTTTCTTTTGTAAATATAGAAAACTCTGAATTCTCATACCCCTCTTCCTCCATTAGAGTCGATGTTAGAGCACAAAAAATGAAAATGCAAAGTTCCATCAAATCTCATAATTCTTGTGTTAGCAGGTTATTTTAAAAAATGTGATGACCTGACTTTCCCCGCACGAATCTCTGGGAAAGCTGTGTCATCGGATCATAGAACATAATCCGAATATAGTGCATATATAGTACCAATTGCTTGACAAACAAATATAAATGCGGAAGTAAGTAGCTAAAATCCATACTATGGCAGGCATAGAGCAATTTTGCAAGTAATTTCTATCATTTCAAAAGTAAACAAAACTATACAATCCACCGGTGAAGGCTGACCTTCACCTAAACAGTGGACAAAACTATACCAAAAAATACATATACAAGATTTTGATCCCAAAAACTATACCAAGTGTCAAAGTCACTATCCACACTACAACCAAAGTTAAGTGCTGCTCAAGGGTAGAACTCGTCAGGAGGCAGCTCCTCGTCCTCCTCTGGGTTATAATTGGGGTCCTTTGCTAGCTCAGGATCCCCCTCAGGATCTACTCTCGGATCTACACTTGCACTTGTGAGGTGTAGTCAAAGGGATGAGCTACAATCCAAGCTCAGTAGGGAGAAAATAGTGCTAAATTACACCGTATCATTCTAATTCATGATTTTTATGTATAAGTAAACCAGTTCAAATTCATATCTTATCAAATCACCTTGCATTTCAAAAACAAAGAACATAAACCATAACGTCAAAAACATATTATATCATGAATGCCGGTAACATGCTTAAAACAACGCATATCGGATCAAGCAATTGAAACGAGAATCCAAACATATCAATGGAGCAAGTCACGAGTATGTATAGCAAGAAACAAAGGGTTGTACTAGAATGCCAAACCCCTGAGCTATGCTAGTAGGGTCACTTGTACCGGAATGCCAAGCCTCATAGCGGCGTTAGCAAGGTCACTTGTGCCAGAATGCCGAGCCCCTGAGCTACGTTTGCAAGGTCACTTGTGCCGGAATGCGAAGCCCCTAAGCTGCATTAGCAGGTTCACTTGTGCCGGAATTCCAAGCCTTTGAGCTGCGTTAGCAGGGTCTCTTGTATCGAGATGAAATAGATAACAAAGATTCAAAACAGTTACATGGAGCAGGTAACATATATCAGATCAGAATTCAAGAGGTTGGGACTTATCCAATCGACTACCATGATATATCAAGATTTGGAGGGTGGGAAATCATGTAAGTCATGTGTAAAAATCAAGTTGTAACATTCAAAGCACTTTAAGATTTCATATATAACATTACTGGAAAATATAATGCATATAATAATTGCATCAGTGGCATGAATTCTAGAGAAATATATAATCTGGCAAGAGTATTCTTCCCTACCTTAATGCTGAATTTACATGAACACAAATGCTCTAATAAAAGTGGAGTTCGCACCGATGGTCTCCCGTGTTTACCCTAAAACACACATTGTTCATGTACTAAGTGTTAATGGACTGTACGTGGCCTAACGTGAGGTTTCCAAAGCCCATAGAGGACAAAACTACGGCTCACCAGAATAGGGTACCTCGCTGTGGTGAGCTACAGTGTCACGGCGGCGAGGTCTTCAGGTAGTCATGTGGCACCTGGACTCGCTACGGAGAGTTTGGACAGAGCCGAAAAGGCCTACAATTTTATGTAGCACTCGCTGCGGCGAGGGCTTCAAACTTCATCTCACCGCATGAGGTTCAAGGTCGCTATGGCGAGCTTGGAAAAACTCGCCTGCCTTTGGTTCTTTCTTTCAAGCCCAAAATCCTAATTCTTCTTAAATAATTTATCCTAATTTTCATATTCTAATCGCAATTTATGACTTCTATCCTAATTTTTTCATGCATGCAACATTCTGAAACATCAAAAATCAAAGAATTCGGCTATTAAGCCTTTGACGCTTCCGATCATCAGAATCTCATTTCCTAAAATTCTGGAATTGTCTAAATCGACCCTAAATTTCAAAAATTGAGGTTTATAGGATATGGTTAAAATGTTTAGCCTCATGGATTGGTCACATGTGAGGTCTCCGATCTTTGGTGTGGAATTTCTCGTTTTCTACTTTATCAATCCTTTAATTTTCGATCATAGGAGTTCAAGGTTTAGAGGATATTTGCGACGATCCGAACAACGGTGATTCTTCATCTTGTTAACCCGATTTCGTTAAATAGATTGGGGAGTTCGAATGGTTTTGGGGTTCTCCAATGGAATACTCAAGAGGAAGAATAGAGGAATTTCACTCTCAAATCTCCATCTCTCATGCGAATACCATGCCTTATGCGTGAGAGTTTAGTCTTATAGTTAGGGTACTGATTTGGTGTATCCGTACAACCAATTCAGTGTATAGGCCTGTCCAACATAAAAATAAAATAAAAAGACCAACTAAGGTCTGATGTCTTTGGTGTATTTTGATACCTAGTCATCTTGGTTACAAACCAAGGTCTTTACCAGTGGGCAAGGAGCATATGTACTTGTTACACAATTACTTGTTTAATCCCTATTAGACCTGTATCCTTTACCATTAACTAAAATGTTTGGTCATTTAAAATCCACGACACCAATTGCTCTCGGTTAGTGACCATGTGTACACACGAGTGGCTTCGGGTTCGGAAATTTGTAGGGTGTTACATCCTCCCCCGCCCTAACGGAAATTTTTGCCCTTAAAATTTTGCGATGGTATTGGGGATGGAATAGTGTTTCATCAGATAGTATCCTACCGATGATCTACATCATGCAGTTAAAATCTATCGCAAGTTTCATAACGAGAGTGTGTGTGATCCGAGGTTGATACTAATGTCAGGTGACGTGTCTACGACATGCCATTTGTGACCGCAATATTCATGAACATACTACCCATGTTTGAAAATGATATTGTTTTAAACACAATCCGAATTTAACCGATGGACTCGAACTAGTAGACATTAATCCAAATAGGTTACTATCATGGTTAGTATAACTAAGCGACATCATTCAAAATCCTAACTACAACTTAAATGAATTAACCCTGCCCGAGTATTCATATATAGCAAAAATTTACTGTTCGCAACATCGATTCTCCTATAATTTCGGCATCTCAATAGTATAACATATTTATATGCTAACTAATAACTTATAGTTTGTCATATGATTCAACCTATTCATATACGATTGAAACTCGCCATCACAAGAGAGTGAGTGTTTACCAATCTTGGATCATCACTGATCTGGATGCTCACCTGGCTGGTCGACTGGCTACTTCTCGTGATGTCTAGCCCCAGAATTTGATGGACCGACCGCATTCTTAGTATACTTAGAGGTATACTCCCGAGCATGAGGCACAAACGGAGTGTAGCTGGTTGGATAGGCTTTCTCTATCAATCACGTTAGGATTTCATCGTGGAAATCCAATCGTTGGTGCAACAAATGATTATCTTGGAGCAAGACCTCCAACTATCTAAAATTATGTTGTTGTAGCACCTCCATCTGCCTAGTGAATTCAGATAATGTGAGCACGTCTTCTTATTATAGAGGTGGTTGCTAGGGCTGAGTTGGCATTTGTGGTGCGGCTCGGGGTGTGGGTTGTTCTGGGTTTTCTTGTTGGGCACCCTCCACCCTATGTTGAGATTGTTGGTTTCAGAGGCCTTGCTGGCACCTTTTGTAGGTCAAACTCCATTTACTTTTAACAAATAGATAAGGACCGACAATTTGAATATTGTCAGTCCTTATCTATTTGTCTGATGGCACCTCATACGGTTCCTCATTTTCATCATCTTTGTGACCCTCGAGATGTCAGGAGTTGAGACAGGAGTAAGTTGTGGAAGTTAAAGGTTTGGGGTTTGTACTCAACATTTGCTTGCCAGTGTATATGATGCCCTCCCAAACAACCTGTGGTGCATTGAGCCACCGATTCTCATGTACAGAAAGAGAGGTGTGAAGGAGGGTGTCCCGCCTTTCTCTTTCGTGTTGGAGGGGATATAGGTTGCTCTGAAACACCACGTCTAAAAACCACATGTCAACCGTTAATTGGGTCCTTGTTATAGATTGGCCGAAAGCTTGAAGACCACCCATCAACTTCGCAATGATGTTATGGACTTTCACCTCCTTGGGCCGAGGTGGTTGTAGGCCTTGGCTATTATTGTAATCTGCACGACAGCTCATGGCATCGGCAATATCATAAAGACTAATGTGGAAGGTTCGTCCATCAATTTTTGTAATCATATTTCCCTTGATTTCTCCCCGTTTGATGTTTTGGCAAAATAGTTTAACAAGGCGAGAGTAAAAATATGGATGGACGGTCTGAAGTAATGGCTCTAATTTACCTCGTCTTAAGTAATTTAATGACCAGACGGTCGTGTCATCATTAACGAAAGTATCCTGGTCAAAGGACCATTCCGGTTCAAAGGCTTTCACGCTCAACCAATTTATGAGTTATTCTCGGGTTGGTGGAGGATCGAAACTTGATGGGGCTTTGCCTTTGGACTGGCAGGAAGTTTAGTTGCGGGTTTCTTCTTGGTAGCCATAGAAATAGAAATGGAATCAAAATAGAAAGATTTGAGGATTTTACCTCAATGCGAAGTTCAAATTGGTGAAAAATCAAGTTGGTTGAGTCGCATGCGATCTGATCCATGATATTTCATTGGATTTAGTGAGGGAAATCATGCTTTTCGAAGGGACAATGGGGTTGTTCTTCACGGAAGAGGAAACGAGAGAGAGCCCTACTTTTCAAAAATGTGAAACTGACAGATTTGGGGGTTTTCGGCCCCCCTTTAAATCTCATTAGTTATCGCAGTGACCTTAAGTTCTCACCGCGGTGAGGTGTGTGTTGACCACTGAAAAATACCATTTTTCACCTCTTAACCTGGCCTTTGATGGACCTTTGAGTTGGTTAATAATGAAGTTTTAAGTGCATTTTTGTAAATGACAAGAAATTATAGCTTAGTGCTGCAATCCATTATTTTCAAGCCAAGAAGAAGGAATTTTGACTTAAGCTGAGGAGCTGATGAGTTTACATTGAATGCACCATGGTGCTTCACACCATTCGAGTCATTTAGCATGCTTCGAGATCCTAGAAGTCTTGTCAAGTAGAGAGGAGTGTTGCTGCAGTGTATCAAATAGAGTAGTTGTGGAGAAATTACTACTGGAACAGACTCGTGCAAGTTGTAGCAAAAGCTCACTTAAGCAGCCCAACAGCAACTATAGTAGTCTCTACATCAAAGCATTCAAGCTGCTGCAGCAACTGTTCGAATACACCATTGCTGTAACAACTTGTCAAGCTACAGCTTCAAAGCCACACACTAGAGCAAAACAGCAGCAACATGAAGCACTCGAGCAGCTGAAAAGAGCTACACATTTCACCTGTCGAGCAGCTCTGTGCAACCTACTTAACCCAGCTCGAGCAGATCAACAACACATAGATGCTGCAGTAGCAAATCACACGAGTAGCTCATGCCTTATATATCATCCTCTCGAGCTGTGGACTTAGAGAGCTGAAGCCCCATTTAATGAACTCGAGCAGTTCAAGTGATGAAGGAAGAACCACTCGGGTGCTTCATGGCTGAAGACTTAAAATACTCGAGCAGTTCACTAATGAACTCAAGTAGTTTGCTGAAGCAAACCATGAACTCGAGCAGATCCAATTAATCCACTCGAGTGGTTCTGAAAGCTATCCTATTGAGTAAGCTGCTGAAGTAAGCTGCTGAAATAGGCTACACTTGAACCTGTCGAGCACTTAAAGAGGCTATTTCATCCTGTCAAGGACAAAAATTTGAAGCTGCCCATCCTCTTGAGATTAAAATGCTGAAAAGCCATCAACCAATCGAGATCTGCTCTAGTTATACAAACCTGAAGCTCCCATCTTCTTGAGGAACCTTCAGAATGCAACTTAACCTCTCGAGATCCCCTCAAGATTTAAAATCTAAAGCACCATCTGCTCAAGGCACGGGTTTTAGCTACTCCCTTCAACATTTAAGGACATTTTTGGAATTTCATAGCTTCTAGGGCACACATCCCAATGTGCTTAGCTGTCCCACACATCCCAAAGCATTACTTAGCCACAAATGGGCCACGACACTAGCTCTAAAAGTGGTTATTTCTGATTGGCTATTGCACAATATTGATGTATGGACTATCTATATATAGTAAATACTTATTTTATAAAATTATCCAGATTAGCTGGATCAGAACTAGGATTAGCCTGAGTTCATTTATATTTTTAGGGTTTTAGTTTTCTGTTTACTTTTTCCCTTTCTTCGTCCTTAGCGGCAAGGTTGGGTTGATTTTCTTTGTAGCAGCTAGGCCCATTTTAGTTTTGTAATCGATTTTGTATAAGCATTGAGAGTAGTTTTGCGGATTTGCATAGACTGTTGCCTTGAGGGCAATCATTGTAAGTTCTTTTTATTTAATGAAATATCATGTTTAAAGCGCCATTTAATCTATATTTTCCTTGTGTTTTTTCACATAGATTTATATAGGTTTTATGCACCCATGGTTGGTTGAGCTTGTAGCCCTGCAACCATGGCGGCAACAGTGGTATCCCCATTCTATCTCTAACCCTTGTATTTATGATAACCTCTAAGATAGCCTATGACCATTTTAGTGGGCAAGGTATAGCCCTAAGGCTGGTCTGAATCACAGAGGTTGAGCTGGATTCTCTCTCTGCATTTGTGCTTGTAGCCAAATGAGAGACAGCTACAAACCGAACTCCTCCTCTATTTTGCAATCCTATTTTCAGTTAATAGACTTGAGTTTTTCCATAGATTGCAGACCTGTGAGCTGGGTCATTACAAGCCTTTTTATAATAATGACCAGCTGAATCTAAGTCCCCATTCAGCCTGAGATTTCTTGTAATTCCTACTTGATTTTCAAGGACTGTTTGCTCCTATGAATGCATGAGTTTTTAGCCTTGTACACATAGTGTCTGAAATGGCTTTCTTATTATGATTTAATCCATTAACTTGATGAAATCCCTAGGGTATTTTGTGACCATTTAAGTGGACAAAATACAACCCTAAGGTTAGTTCATTCTTTCGGGTTAGGTCAGATTCTTCCACCTTGTAGATGTGCTTATAACCATTTGAAAGACTGTTGTAGATCTAGTTCTTAATCTGAGTTGCAGCACTGATTTACACCCAACTGCCTACTTCTCATTATTTTTACTTTATTTTTCCACTCCATCATCATCCTTCTTCTTCCCCCTTCTTTAGCTGTAGTTTTATTCTTTAGCTATAGTTTATTCCTATTTTTAGTTTTATTTTTTTAGTTGTGACACTTAAACACCCTCTCTTTACCATGCTTTCTAGTTTAGGCTTAGAGTTGCCAGATCTGTAGCTAGATTTGGAGATTTACTATACAACCCTTGTGGTTTAGATCATCACTCCCTGTGGGACAAACTCTAATTAAAATTTGCTACAACAAGCCCTGTATCTTACAGGACTATGAGTTTGATTTTGTGCTATGTTCAATCCATTTTATTTTGTTTTGTTTTTACTTTTCTTTATTTTCCTCATTTTATTCTTTATCATTTTTATAATAAGAACAACACAATCAAATCTTCCGACAAGTATTTGGCGCCGCTTCTGGGGAGTTTTGATCTAGGTAGTAAATCTAAGTTTTTATTTAGATATGTTTGTTGTAGAGTAGTGTTTGAATAAATTACCGCTGTACCTTTTGTTTTATTTTTATTTATATATTTATATATTTATTTTTGCATTTTTCCCTTTATTTTATGGTTTGGTTTTTGTGTTTTTGAATTGTTTGTCTAAATTACAGCTGTAATCATTTCTTTTATTTTAATATTTTCCTGTTTAAAATTTATTGCCTGTTTAGTGTTTGAATAAATTCCTGCTGAAAGTTTTAATTTTTGCAAGCTTGGAGCAGTAGCAAATAGAGGAGTTTAGCTGTAACTGGAGCGTTCTTGCATTAGTTAGCGTCTCTATCTCCCCTATTTTAGTTTCATTTCTACAGTCTTAAATTCTAGTAGTTGTATTAGCTTGTATTTTTCTTTGTCTACATGTTGTAAGTTACCCTTGCTTTGCTGTGTGTGTGTTGTATGCTGGGAAGATGGTCTTTCAATCCCGAGCTAGAACCTTTGAATCCTAATATTAAGAGAGTCTTGAGTCCTAGGCTAGCAACACACACCCCTGCTGAAAATTTAGTAACAGCTGAGATGGGTGAGCAACCTAGACCCCTTAGGGAATATAATGCACTAGGGGCATACTCATCCCCCTCTTGCATTCAACTGCCTACTGCTGTGGGTAATTATGAGATCAAGGCTCAAACCATCTAAATGTTACAAAGCTTTCATGGGTTGAGCAAGGAAGACCCTTACCAACACATAGACCAGTTTATTTCTTTATGTACTACGTTTAATATAGCTGGTTTGGGAGAGGAAGCCACCAAACTAAGGCTTTTTCCTTTTTTCCTAAAGGATAAGGCCCGAACTTGGCTCACCATGCTCCTGGAAAATGGCATACACTCTTGGAATGACCTGCAATGCCAATTCTTGGATAAATTTTTCCTAATTGATAAAACCAGGCAGTTGAGGAGAAGCATTATCTCTTTTGCTCAACTCCCAACTGAACTATTTCACGAAGCTTGGGATAGATTTAAAGAGTTGTTGAGGTAGTGCCCACACCACCAAATCCCTAAATGACAGCTTGTACAAAGCTTCTACCAGGAGATAGATGGTAAAAGTAGATCCATGATTGATTCATCAAGTGGTGGCACATACCTCTGCAAAACCGATGTAGAGGCTTGGGATTTGCTCAATGTGATAAGTGAGAACTCCATGCAGCAGGAGTCTTTGTCAAGCAATGACATTGAACCAGCTGTTAGAGGTTTAAAAGAACCCATTTCTACTAGAAAATTGTATGAATTAACCGTATACAATAACCTAGAGAGGAAGGCAGGCAACTTCTCTAAAAAATTTAATAAAGTGTTGAGTGTGTTGCAGCTCCACATGACTGCACAGGTTCGAGAGGCATGCTTGATATGCCACTCACCCACACACTCCCATCTTAATTGTCCATCAACTAGTCCATTTCTAGAGATAGCAAATGAGCAAGCAAATGTTGTCCAATCATTTGGACAGCAGCCTGCTGGGTATACTTGGAGGAACCACCAGAATTTACAGTGGAGACAAGATAATTTGCCTCAAACCTAGCAGCAGCAAGCATTGCCCTATAATTCCAACCAGTAGTCCCTTCATGGTTATGCACCAAGACAACATTTCCCACATAGTTCTCCCCAGCCAGGTCAATTAGCTTTGCCCCCACCTCAACCAAGTGCCCCGTCCTTTGAGGAGCAGGTTTTGTCTTCATTGTAAAACCTTAGCTCCTCATCACAAACTGTGGATTCCCACAGTCAGAGCATCAAAAAGATAGAGGATCGGTTGGGTCACATCTCAAATGTTCTGACAAGAAGGGATGAGGGCAGGCTCCCAAGCCAAACTGTGAAAAATCTCAAAGGGCATTACATGATTGGTGAAGCTTCTTCAACCAATGAGGATGCTAGGGCCAATCATGCCCTGAGGACTAGTAAAGTGAAATGAGTTGTCATGTGGAGATGGGGAGATGTCTAATCTATGGTGAAAGTACATCAGGATATCAAAAATTAGTAGCCATGCCTATACTCATGCTTGTAGGCCTATTTGAGGTCTATGACTGATCTTGAGCTGATGAGAATGTGAACACCTTGGATTTTCATTGTGAGAGATAGCCCTGGTGAGGACTAAGTCTGAATTTTAATTTCATTGGGGTAGTATCTACATTTGATTTTTGAATTAATAGTGAACTTAGTGCTGATTTTTGCACAGTGTATTCCTGATGTGAACTGATTGGTGGTGATGTAAATACATGTTGATTTTTAGTTTTAAATTATTTCCATTACTGCTGTAGTTTCCTCTGATTTTTAAAGAATCGGTATGGAATGATTCTTTATTTATTAAATCTGTTTTGTCATTGGCTGCACTCTACTTAACTATTTTAATGGTGAAGTTTGTGGGTATCTTTATTGAAAACCCTCAGGAAACTTCACTCCTCCCCTAGGGATCACCAAGAGGTTTAAAAGGCATGATGCATAAGCTGCATGCATCTGTGCTCCCTATGAAAGTGGCATTTACTATTTTGAATAACTATTTTAATTTTTTCTTTCCTCGAGGACTAGCAAATATTAGGTTTGGGGGTGTGTTGAGCACTGAAAAATATCACTTTTCACCTCTTAACCTAGCCTTTGATCGACCTTTGAGCTGGTTAATAATGAAGTTTTAAGTGTGTTTTCGTAGATGATAGGAAATTATAGCTTAGTGTTGAAATCCATTATTTTAAAGCCAAAAAGAAGGAATTTTGAGTTAAGCTGAGGAGCTTATGAGTTTACAATGAATGCACCATGGTGCTTCACACCATTGGAGTCATTTAGCATGCTTTGGGTCCTAGAAGTCTTGTCAAGTAGAGAGGAGTGATGCTGCAGTGTATCAAATAGAGCAGCTGTGGAGAAGTTGCTACTGGAACAAACTCATGCAAGTTGTAGCAAAAGCTCACTTAAGCAGCCCAACAGCAACTATAGTAGTCTCTACATCAAAGCATTCAAGCTGCTGCATCAACTGTTTGAACACACCATTGCTGTAACAAATTGTCAAGCTGCATCTTCAAAGCCACACACTAGAGCAGAACAGCAGCAACATTGAAGCACTCGAGCAGCTGAAAAGAGCTACACATTTCACTTGTCAAGCATCTCCGAGCAGCCTATTAAACCTAGCTCAAGCAGATCAGCAACTCATAGATTTTGCAGCAGCAAATCACTCGAGCAGCTCATGCCTTATATATCATCCTCTTGAGTTGTGGACTTAGAGAGCTGAAGCCCCATTTAATGAACTCGAGCAGTTCAAGTGATGAAGGAAGAACCACTGGAATGCTTCATGGTTGAAGACTTAAACTACTTGAGCAGTTCAAGTGATGAAGGAAGAACCACTCGAATGCTTCATGGTTGAAGACTTAAACTACTCGAGCAGTTCACTAATGAACTTGGGTAGTATGCTGAAGCAAACCATGAACTCGAGCAGATCCAATTAATCCACTCGAGTGGTTCTGAAAGCCATCCTATTGAGTAAGCTGCTAAAATAGTTACGCCATGCCACTTCTCCCAGGATTTAAGCCTGTTGTAACTAATAATTGTGCCAGTATTAATTATGGACTCCACCCTTGCGAGCTAACTTCCAGGCACTGTTTAAAACTGTTTTACTGTGCATTTGCCTGGCATAATTATTAGTTGCGCCAGGCATATGAACAGTAACCTCTGGGTTTTACCTTGAAAATTGTGATTGAGGTTTGACTTGTTGACCACCTTGACCTTTGGGGTGTGTTTTGCTAGTTCTGTTACACCCATTCCCTACCTACTTGTAACCCTTCAAGTGGATTAAGGCCTCACCCCATCATCCACCATTGGAGGACCTTCTCACACATCTCACACACCCCATCATCCTTAGATTTAAGATTACATAATTACTAAACCCATTTAGCTCTTAAGTGGTTTCCTAATCCACCCATTTCCTATTAATAGAGCCCCCTACCCCTTAGTTTAAGGGTTGAGAATTTTAGCCTAAAAGAGAAAGAGCTTAAAGTGAGAAGATCTTTCTCCCTTTGGTGCACACTTCCCACACAAAATCCAGAATTTCAAGACCTCCTTTGAGTGATATTTTCACCTTAGATCCCTTAGTTTAGGTGTATGCTACCCATTTACCTTCCCTCTCTACTTCCTAGCTAGGAAGCCTTAGAGGTTAGAACCCCTCTTTCCACAATACAAGCCTTCAAGAACTCATCAAAGCAAGCCACGCAAGACTCTCCTACGGTGCTACAAGGGCTCGAGGGCTTCGGCTCTCCCCTTTCTTCTCCTATCTCTTTCTAGCTCCCTCCATCCTCCAATTTGTGTTGCTACACCGCTGACTTTTCAGTAAGGACAGAGGGGCACAAATAGGATTCTAAGCCCTTTTGGGCAAGAGGAAGCTATTTTCTTTTCTTTTACTTTATTTTATTTTTGGCTATTAGTAGAGACCGCTTTAAGCGGGTTGATCGGGTGCCTAACACCTTCCCGATTGATAACCGAAGCCCCTACCCAAAAGCCTTTGGTGTGGACCGGAATTAGAGTCATATTTTTAGCATTTCGGTGCTCATAAAAATGAACTAGGTTTCTCGGGACACTGAAAGCTCCGGGTGGCGACTCTATAATTTTTGCGAGCGAGCACATCGCCGCAATGAGATCATCAAAAATCCCACGGTTGTACATGTATTAAGGGTGATATTTCCTTAGGTACATAGCATTCCATGGGTTAGGAAGTTCCTCCCCATCTTGGTTCGCTAGTTTGTAAAATGGAACTTTAGTAGTTTTCAGGAGAACCAGTAGTTCTGGCTTGACTTTCCAAGCTACCTCGTGTGCCGGCATGCTGAGCTTCTCGATGATGCAAGATTTTGTGCTTTGTCCGACCTATATTTGTATGACCGAAGCTAAGGTGGATAAGGAATCTGCTAGCTCGTTCTCTAGTCTCAAAATATGGGTAAAAGAGATTCTTTCAAACTTCTTAACCAAAAATTGAGTGACTTCTAAGAAAGCGATTAGCCTTCTTTCTTTTGTCTTCCATTCTCCGATCACCTGTGATATTACAAGCTTAGAGTCGCCTATAATTTTCTACTGCTTTATCCATAGTTGCAATGCGGCTTGTAGTCTGGCGATGAATGCATAATATTCAGCGATGTTAGTGACTAGGAAATCAAGTTGAAATGCCTTCGGTATGACGACTCCTTCTAGGCTTAATAGGACTATCCCGATGTCCTTTCCTTTCTGATCAAGAGTTTCGTCGTAATATAATGTCCACGAGGTCTTATCGAGTTCTTCTTTGTGGATTAAGAGTAGGTCTTCATCAAGGAAATCGGTACGTACTGGTTCATTGGTTGGGAATGAAGGATTTGTGAGGTAATCGGTGATCGCTTGTCCTTTAATCGACTTCTGAGTGACATAGGTGATGTCAAATTCTTGAAGTAGCATGTGCCATCGAGCGATCTTTTCGGATGTTGTGGGCTTCTCGAATATGTACTTCAGGGGGTTCGTGTGGGCTAGTACCAATATCTTGTGTGCCCCAAAGTAATGACGTAATTTTGTCAAAGCCCATATCAGTGTTAGGTGACTTATTACTTTATGTATCTCTTATTAAGTCTTAACCTATTGCAAGTGCACAACGGAAATTATAGTACTAGCATAGGATCATTCCGACGAAGATGGTTTATCTATATATATTAATTTTCTGAAAACTTATTCTTATCTTTTAAGTTCCTAAACTACTGGAGAAATATGAATAAAGAAAGGTTTCTTAAACTAAATTTTACAGAAATTAAATCCTAAATCCTCCTTCTTCAGATTCTGGTCGTCAATCATAATATTAAGCTATCGGATGTTTATAATTTTAAAATACCATTACTTCTAGAATTTGGGCGTCAATCAAAAACTAGCATCCTTCAATATAAATTTATACGAATCTTTAATCTACCAGAATTTGGGCATCAATCAAACTCTAGAAAATCAAAGATGAAAAATAATCTGCAAACTTCAACCTGAATCGTCCATTCAAATTAAAATTCAAAGATGTTTATAAAGTAGTAAATTACAATAAAATAAATCTAAAGTAGAAAGCAAAAGTAGAACCATCCAAGAGATTGATCTTTCATCTTCCTCAGCCTTGGTTTTCAAGTAAGACCTTAGAGAACTTTGGATGATGTTACTTTGTAAATCCTAAACTACTTTGATCGGGAGAAAACACAGACCTCAGTTGTCGATTGATGCTGTGAAATTCTTCGATCCTTATTCCTATACCAAGCCCTCTTATTTATAGATCATAAGGGGCCAGTTTAAAAAACTTCTAATTCTAATAAAAGAAATTACTAAAATAAAACTATCCTAATATAACTCTACTTCTAATTTTATCTTTCCTTGCTTTCTATAGTTGATGTACTTCAGGATTTCTTCCTTTATTTCAATAGCAGAGTCCTTTAAGAGTCTCCTTCGTCAATCTTCTTAGATCCATGATTGGCCAGACTTCTAAGTCAAGAATTCTTCTAATTTTATGCATAGCGGCATTAATCTTCACGTGATCAGCAGCTTCGGAAGGTGACCTTTTCCTGGAAAATCGTAAATCACGATTTTATTCTTTTGTTGTAGCTTTCTCTGGAAAATCATAAATCATGATTTTCTAACACAACTTCCTATTCAACGATTTTTTATTACGAATCATCGCCTTTTCTCATATCATACTCTTTTGAACGGCTTCTCTCTGGAGAATCATAAATTACGATTTCTACTCTTTCTTTTATATTGTTCTGCAAAATCGTAAAGCACGTTTTTTCATCCTTTTCAGTAGGCAATGATTCGTCTTTTGGTTCAATTGTCTTTTTATTGCTTTATGAGTTCATTTTGACGAATATTATTATTTTAGTTCTCTTTTGTTATTTTTCTTTAATATCTGCATATCAGTAACTTATTAGTACCATACTAAGTCCTAGCATCACTAAGTTAACGGTGATAAATTGGTATATTATGTGACTGATCACACCCCCAAACTAATAAATTAAATGCCACTTTCGTAGGGAGCACGATTGCATTTAGCAGATGCAACAAGCCTTTAAAACCCTTAGGTGATCCCTAGTGGAGGAGTTATAGTCTCCTGAAGGTTTTTAGTGAAGTTACAAACAAACTTCAAATATTTTTGGATTTTTAAAAATATTTTTCAAAAGAAAAGAAAGGTTAAAATTCTAAACTAATTTTGTACACTAAATTAACTAAGTTGACTAAGTTAATCATCACATAGTTATTATGATTTTCTAAAACTACCAATCTTTTATCCTTACTTTTCATTCTAATAGTTATCCTTGATTAGAACTCCAACAATTTCAATTCATAATAAGCAGGGAGTGTATACATTAGTGAACAGTTTATTCTTCATAAAATTTTCTAAACTGCAGTTTTTAGAAAATATTTTTATTCAAAAGCTCACTATTGACATACTCCCTAAAAGATATCGAAACTTTTGGGTTCTCAAAATATTTTATTTCAGAAAAATCTAGTCAAAGGATAATTGCAAAAAAAATTTCAATCTTATAGAAAAGGATAATCTACTCTATTCATATGACTCCCTATATAATCCATAATATCTAGTATTCATATCTCTACTAGGCTTATGCTTTTGCAAATCGTTAATTAAACAGGACTTTTCTTAAACTTGTAATGGGGTTTTGGGTTTCAGAAGGTATCAAAACAAGGTAGAAGGATTCAAAGTTTTTTTCTGAGAATTTAGCTCTTCTTTCTCCTACCTTTTCAGGCTTCTTCTTTTCTACTTCAGTAAGTATCCATAATTGGATAACTTCTTCCGAATTTTTTTTTGTTTCTGTTATAAATCCCATTTCTTCAATTGATTTGTAAAATCATATTTTATGATTTTTCTTCTCTTTGAAAGCTTTTTTCTTAGAATTGTAATCTTCTTTCCAAATCGCCCTTTTACGATTTTTCACCCTTTCCCATATTCTTCAATTGATTTCTTCTGTTGTATTCTTTTTTTACATTCCCCTTATCTATTTTTGCTTTTACTCCTTCCACTCCCTTTTCTTCCCATCTTTTGCATTCTAAATTCTCAGAAATTATAAGGGTTAAAGGTTGAAAGCTTTAGGAAGTAATTTTGGTTAAGGGTTTATCAGATTTTTTGTACAAAAACATTCAATTTAGGCTTGTAACATGGGTTCAAAGGTTAAATTTTTTTGAGATTTTTGGCTTTTTGGCTCTGATTTAACAAAAATGACCTTAAATCATCTTTACTATTTACTAGCATAGATGTCTTATTGCTTTGATATTTTTAACAGATAGTTCTAGATAAAAAATCAGGTTATCATATTCATAGAATATTTTGATTCTAAATTCAACAATATGAGATTTCATACATGCATTGAAGTTCAAGAAATTTTTTTCTTGAATAGAAACAATCTCTCTCTCAAAGAAAGGAAAATTTGGCTCTAATGCTCATTGGTTTATAATTTTGAAACTATAGTCTAAAATATTGCAGTTTAGATCAATGTATTATTTCACACATTCAATCTAATACAATGATCAATGAGCTAAGCATGAATTGTAACTGTTCTTTATTATGATAATTGAGCTCCTTCTATAATGGATCGTAAGTTTTCAAGATTTGTAATTTTTTCTATCGTCATTCCTATGTAATGATCAACTATTAAAACTAAAAATTCAAAAATTTTTTTTACAAAAACAAACTAAATAAATCTAAATGAAATACTAATATACTAATTAACTACTATTGTACACAGAAGTTCTGTATCCCCCCAAACTTAAGTCGGACAATGCCCTCATTGGCACAAAAATAGGGGACACTTAAATATTATTTACCAGAAAATTACTGATATCACTGATTGTTTACCGGATGTGAAAAAACAATTCTGTAAAGAATGTCCCCGAAACTTGAAGAAAACACAACCGTATTATTCTTGGAGACATCAATAACAAAAATTAAAGAAAAGTTAGCTACAATTACACAGTTAGTGAAAAAGAAAGTTAGTCAAAAAAAAATATTATATATTAACTGAATATTTATAATGAAAATGAAAAAAAAATATCAAAAGTACTAAAATAAAAACTAATTACATAAAAGAAATAATCCTAGGAAGAATCTAGACGCACACTATCATAGATATCGACAACAACGTCCGAGAAGAAGTCTTCGATAAAGATCGGTCCTCGGCTTTTAACCAACGTTTGATTAGAGTCTCTCATTCCTTCCTACCAAAGGAGTATCCACAACTTGGCAGGGTTGCTACTCCAAGAGCTGTCGAAACACTTCCCACTGCCCTTCAAAATCCCTCCCATGAACATAGCACATCACAGGTCTTCTTTAGACAAATGCACTACCACAGCGGTGGTTCTTTGAAGCATGAGGAAGTGAACACATTTGTAGATCACCCTTCACCTATATTGCTCCCTTGCAAAGATCCTACCTAGAGATTGAAACATGGGCAGGGGAGAAGATAAGCAATGGAGAGGGGTGGCGAGGGATGGCTCAGCCCACTATCATCATATAGGAGCTCGCATTCGAGGTGGGTTGTGATGGTATAAAGGTTAGGAAGTAGGGGGAATTGGGTTCTTCAAATGTGATGTTGGATTTGAGTTATGTTTAGGGTGAATGGTAGTTTCAGTGGATGATTTAGCATCTGGAATAGGTTGCTGGCGCTTTAGATTTTCTACTCTCTGTATCGAAGCTAGAAGCCTAGCCTTATATATCCCAAGGATTCTATAAAGTTGCTTACTGAAATCACTCTATTTAGGTTCTTTCGCCATTAGGGTTTGGGTATGAAAGGAAGAAGAAAGAGATAAGTTTTTGGGAAGGTAAAGGTCTGGTTTTAAAGGAAAGGGAAGGGTTCACGAGTCAAGGTATAGGCTCATAGGCCTAGGTAGTTGGCAAGTGGAGATATTGAATGTGATACGTGTCCGCTTCCTCTATGTATTGAATGGGTTCAAGTTGCAACGTAACCGATAAGATTGATCACTGGAATCATTGATATACAAGTTCATTTTATTTAGCTCGTTGATACGCGATTGAACATACCCTACGCGACGAGATTTGTGAAGAACATAGTGGATTGATGGGTACTGCTTGGCAGCTCTATGAATTATGTTGTCTTAACCTATTGCTAGCACACAATGGAAATTATAGCGTTAGTATAGGATCTTTACGACGAGGTAGGTCGAAAATTTTAAAAACTTTTATTTGCCTTTAAAAAATACAGAGTTGGTTTTCTATTAAACTAAAGTGCAGAAAATAAATCTAAATCCTCAATCTTCCAGATCCTTCTCGTCAATCAGTCTCCTTCTATTCTCAGATATTCATGAAAATTAAAATATCCTTACAGTATATATAAGTCTCTCATCATTTGGGTGTCAATCAAATATGAATTTTCTTCCATATATATCTATACTAATCTGCAACTTTCAAGAATTTGGGCATCAACCAAACACTAGAAAACTAAAGATGGAAAATGAAATAACATTACACTAATCTTTCAAGTTCTCAATCTTAGTCATCAATTAAACTCAAGAACTATCAGATGTTTACAAAGCAGTAAAAGAAAGTAGGAAACCTAAACTTGAAAGCAATAAATAGATCTTTCATCTCCCAATCATATTCATCAATTGCTCTTGAGAAAGTACAGATACTCTTCTCTAATCTTGTAGTCTCCGATCACAATCGTCAATTACTCTCAAGAAACCTTGGATATCTAAACTAAACTAAACTAAGGTGATCTTTTGGAAACCCAACCTTAGTCGTCAATTGATGTTGAGAATTCCTTCGATAAATTGTTCTTGGTACCAGGCCTTCTTATTTATAGCTCATAAGGGGTCAGTTTACATTATTCAACTCCTAATAAAAGAAAACTACTAAAAATAAAAGTTTCCTAATAAAACTAAACTTCTAATCCTAATCTTTCTTACTTTAATCAGTAGATGTGCGCAGGATTCTTCTCATTAATTTCAGTGGCTAAGATCTTCAGGATATCTTTTTTCACCAATCTTCTCAGATCCGTAAGATAGCAGGCTTCTATTTCAAGTGTTCTTTCTATTTTGTGCATGGTTGTACATCTCTTCACGCGATTAGTAGTAGCTCGAGCTTTAATATTATAAAATCGTAAATACGACTTCTTCTTCATAATTCTATCCTATCGAACAATCGCACCCTTGCTTCGTGCTTTTCAGTCTTGAGCATATTTTGTAGAATCGTAAGTATGATTCCTTCTTTTCTTTCTTCGGTTTCACTCACTCTCAAGATTAAGATTGGATAGTAAGCTCTCTCTTTCAACTTACAAACTGGTTCTCAGACACGATTGGGATCGTATCTTCATGCGATAGTCTTTCTTACTACTTTTTGAGTTCATTTTCGTAAAGATTAACACTTTGGCTCTTTCGTGCTTATTGTTCTAAATATATGCACATTAACATCTCATTAGTAGCAAATTAGGGTCTAGCATCACTAAGTTAAGAGTGATAAATTGGTAAATTATGTGACTGATCACACCCCCAAACTTACGTTTTGCTAGTCCCTAGTAAATAAGGAAAGATAAATTATTCTAATTAAAATTTAAATGCGACTTTCATAGGGAGCACGATTGCATTTAGTAGATGCAACAAGCCATTAAACCCTTAGGTGATCCCTAGTGGAGGAGTTGTGTCTCCTGAAGGTTTTCAGTGAAGTTACCTACAAACTTTAAAATATTTTTTTATTTTTAAAATTTTTCTCAAAAAGAAAACAACCTCTAAAACTAAAAAAGATCTAACTAATTAATATCTAACCATTACATCTTTGTTTCGATTTTCGACAATAAGATTCCATTAGCCATGACTTCCCATCCTAGCAGTTATCCTTGATCAGATACTCAACAATTTCAATTCATATTTAGTGTGGAGTGTGTGCATACCAATAAATGAATCCATTCATTATAAATTTTTTTAAACTATAGATTTAGAAAACATTTTCATCCAAATTCTCACTGTTGGCATACTCTCAAAAAGAGTAACAAAATTATGGGTTCTCAAAATGATATTATATAAGGAATAATTTCAAGGATAATTGACAAAAAGATAAACCTCATGGAATAGATAATCAATTCTATTTCTTATGCTTCTATAATTTTCCATAATAGTTATCATACACATCTCTTCTAGGCTCATGCTTTTGTAAATCATGAATTAGGGAGGACTTTATTCGGCTTGTAATGGGGTTATGGGATAAGAGGTTCCAAAGAAAGGTTGAAAGGATTCAATAGTTTTGAGAATTCAATCCATCTCTCACGTATCTTCTTCATCTTTTTCTTCTTTTTGTACTTTAGTAAGTATCTAAAAAGTTGGATAACTTCTTCCCATATACAAATTTTTTTTCCAGTAAATCCCTTTTTCTTCATTTCTCTCTCTTTTATTTTTCTTCAGATATCCTCGTAAAAAATATATTTCTCAATTTGGAAGCTTTTTGCTTCTCTTTTTCGATATATATATTTTTTTACTCCCATATTTTTTTTTTTCTGAATTCTCTTTCTCTATTAGTTGTACCTTTTTTTACATTTCCCTTATCTGTTCTTACATAATCCTTTCACTCTCTTGTTTCTCCCTTTATTCTAAATTCTCAGAATTACAAGGGTAAAAAGACCAAAAGCTTTGGGTAGTACATATGGTTAAGGACTTATAAGATTTTGGTACAAAGAAAAATCAATTTATGATATAATATGGGTTCAAGGGATAAATATATTTTGAGATTTTTGCATTTTGGCTCAAACGAATAAAAAGAAGGCATTGAATAATTTCCATGATTCACTAACAAGAATGTCATATTGTTTCGATGCATATAATAAATAGTTCTAGTAAAACAATTGTCATAGTCATAGAATATAAACAATTGATTCAAATATAAACATCAATATGAGATTTCATTAAAGTAGTCAGGAAGTTCAAGAAAATTTTAGATTTGAATAGAATTGCAGTCTCTCTCTCAAAGAAAGGAAATAAATTCACATGCTCACTGGATATACGATTCTGAAACTATAGTCTAAATGTTGCAGTTTAAAGCAAAGTATAGTTTCCAACATTCAGTTATGATACAATGTACATGTAGGCTAAACATGAATCGTAACTATTTCTATTTTTGATGTTTGAACTTCTACTAGGATGATGGTAAAGATTTTGGAATCATATTCTATCTATCATTACTCTCATGTGATGGTTAACAAAAATAAAAAATAAGTCTAAAATTCTAAAAATAAATTCTAAAAACAGAACTAAAACTACACAGAAATCTTTAAAAAAATATGTAATTTGTTTCTTTGAAAATAATTTACATACACATCGTGTGTTACCCCCAAACTTAAATAGGATAATGTCTTCATTGTTCACTAAAATTGGGGATACCAAAAAAAAAATATTATAAATCATACCTATGAGGCTTCAATATATGGAAATTAACCTTCACTCACTCAGTGATGAGGGGTATGGCACAATCGCAACTGATGGAGCTGTTATAGGTCCTCATAAGGATGTGGCTGTAGGAGATGCTGAAGGTGTAGCGGGAGTAGAGTTGAATGAGAATTCTTCCTCGAAATTGAAGACAACAACTGCTGAGGCTGTGTTAATCTCATCGTCTTCTGATGCGGGGTCCTTGTACATCTCATGTCCAACTTCCTTGTAGAGAGCATCATCACTTTTTTTCTCGAGCATCATTCCATTATACTTTTTGGTTAGAGCCTTTATCTTTTTCTTCAAGTTTTTCTTTTGCTTTCAAATCATCCTTCAGTTAGCAAATGACAATAAACTTTTCTTTAGCTTCTGTCCTCAGCTTTTCTGATTCTTCCTGTAACTTGGCCACTATTACGATGTTATTGTCAGTGACGGTTCATATCTATTTCTTTTGGTCTGCACAAATTTGTACTAAGGAATCTTTGTCTTCTTGAAGCTTCACTAACTACCCCTCTGCTAGCATGAGCTAATGAGTCTTCTCATCCAATTGAGTGTTGAGTGTATTATGATATTCAAGGTGAGCAATTTCCCTCTCATTAGGATTTGCGAGTAATGATCTTATCTTATCTTTTAGATGTGTTGTCACCTCCTCATAATTCTTCTTCTTCTCTTGCTCCCATGCTGTTGCCTTTCCTCTAACATATTGTTCTGTTGTTGCAGTTGCGCAATTTCATTCTGAAGGGATACAATGGCCTCTTGGACCCCTCTTTGCTATCTCGGCTTTCCAATGTGCTTGGTGGCCCCTTACGGCCCTTTGCCTATGGTTCTCTACTATTTATTTCCTTTCCTTGGTTGTAGGTAGGACATCCAAGACTCTATTCTTCACTCTATTAATCTCTTCGATCATTCCTTTGACTAGCACTGGTACGGGCATTAACTGTGGAGCATGTGTAAGTTGCCATTTTTCCACTTACAACACCCTCCTTTCCCATTCAGTTTGTGTTCCTGAGGATGTGGGGACTTATGTGGTGGTGATGTGAGGAGATGCTTCTTCATTATGCAGTTTTGTGAAGCCCCCTCTTGAGTAATAGCAAGAATAGTAACAGGGAAAATTTCCTCTGCTTTAGATACAATTGGGCTCACAGGATCTACCTCAGATTTTACTGGCAGTGTTTCTGCCATAGTTGAAGGAGGCATGGCAGGTCCTATAGGTGAGTCCAAGGTTGTGTCATAGAGATTGATTTATTCTTGGGCAAGCACTGACACAACTATCATTTCTGGCATAATAGGTGAGGTGTTAGTTGGGGAGTTCGGTCCCTATTATTCTTACGAAGGAGTAGAAGTACTCACTCCTTCATTAACCACTGGCTCTAGAGCAGTAATAGTATCATTAACATTTTCTATTCCAGGTGTGTCCTGGTCTTCAGCAACAACTTCATCGGGTGGACTTGTAGAAAGAGCGGTAGCCATCTTCTTTCAATTTATTGGATTCAAAGTCCTTTTGTAGGCCACAACAGTAAGATCTTCATCTCTCTTTTTAAGATTTTTTTCATTTGGTTCCAGCAGATATCCCAAATTCATGAGAATGTTGGTGATCAAACCCCCAAAAGGAAGGTGTAGTTTATACCTCTCATATTTTGGTTTGTTCAATTTTTCCCTTACAACGTTCATTACGTCCAAGAGGTAAGATGGTACATCAAACCAGATACGATTGGCCATTTGATATAGGGCCTTGACAAAAAGGATATTTCTTTCTGTACCGTGACAAGTGGGATAGATAGTCTTATAGATCAAGACATCCATGAAATGAAGTGACAATATGTGCTCCTCTAAGTCATTTGTAATAAATTTTAACTTATCCTCTTAAGGCCAACCTAAGAGTTCTGTGGCCATCTAAACAAATTTCGGTAAGACTGGAGGAGGTAATCTTAACATATTGGCTTCTAGACTGTCAAGGGACATTACTGGTCTCTCTAAAGGCGCATTGAGAACACCAGTGATCATGTTCCTCATCAACTAAATGGTCAGCCCATCTATGAATGTAGAGAGCATTGGGGTTTGACCTCTGTTGCTATTAACCATCTTTTTATAAAATAATTTCACTAGTCTAGGGTAGACTGGTGTCATTCATGGCTCTAGGAAATAGTTAAGCCCTGCATCATTAAAGTATTTGATAGTGACTCTATTGATTTCCATATTTTCCAAAAGGCGGCTGTAGACACCCCATTTTTTCCCTCTTGGAGTATACGAACACGTTCGGTCAACCTTAGACCTCACCCACGACTCTCAGAAAAGGGCTGACCCCGAAAGCCTTAAAACCCTAAACACGGGGACTATATACTGAAATAATAGTATGTGGTTGAGACCTGGACTAAAACCTCAGCTCACAAGCTCGGACTCGACCCAAGCAGGGAAGAACCCAAATTATGAGCCCCCACACAGTTGTGCAATTTGATTACACGCATGGATCCATGCGCGTAATTGGTCCAACTTGGACCAAGTTTCTCCTTCTCGAGGACCGCCTTAAGTCCTGATTACGCGTTTGTTTCAGGGCGATCAATTCAATTGCTTGCTTCCCAACAAGTGCGCAATTGGTCCGACTTGGACCAAGTCCCTTCTTCCTGTGGACCACCCTAAGACCCGATTGCGTGCATGTACCAGGGCGCGCAACTGATTACACACATCCTCAGTGGCATGCAATTGGTCCTCAGTTAGACAAGACCTCTGAAATCCCAAACCGCCCTAACTCCTCAGTTACGTGCATTGATCCATGCACATAATTTGATTACACACTCCCCACAGGGTACGCAGTTGGTGATTGACTTCCAGCGGATTACACGCCCTGAACCGGGTGCGCAATTCAATTCTGTGCCAGTTGAACCTTGCCTTTTCTCTCTTTCTTTGTACACACTCACACTGCATACTTAGCTTTAAAAAAAAAACTATTTTAAAATGTCAGGCATCAGAAAATTGAACATTAATGATATTGACCCACCCTCATGGGGCTCCCATTGCGGTCCCGAGTATAACGATAGGCTGTCTCCATGGACAGCCCAATGTCGTGCTTGGATAAATATGGTCAATGAAGGCGAAAGATATCCCTTTGCTCCAAAAAATACTAATCGCAACAGCAACGAAGAAAGTGATACTAAGCAAGGTTACACTGCTAGTCAAGTCGTAGATCTCACTACCAGTGCACTCACAAAAGGAGGGAAGGAAGCGAATGCCCCACGACAATCCCTGGCCGACTTATATGAAGCCGCAATAGACCGAAGACAAATAGATGAAACAGAAGCCACCCCAAGAACCAGACGAGGGGAGAAGTCACTGACTCCTCCCTATATCCCGACTCTCCCAACACTTACGAAACTTACCCCTCACACTAACCACCAAAGATAACCCTCTCCCAAGACACCTAAAAAGTACACCACCGTAAACATGAACGACCTCCATAGATTTTTAGACAACTACATGGCTAACAGAGAATGTTCGAAACCATCATTTGGGTTCGAAACCATCATTTGGGTTGGACGACTTTTTCCGAGACGTGGACTTCACTGTACCTGCCGAGTTCAAACCACCCAAATTCAACAAATATGATGGTACAGGAAACCCAAATCTCCACTTGGCCCTAGTCTGTAATGGTTGTCGACCAATCCACCAAAACCATGGGCTCCTCATCCATTACATACAATGATCTCTAAAAGGAGAAGCTCTCGATTGGTTTGCAACCTACCATTAACTAAAATTGAGACATTCGAATACCTGCTTGATAGATTCCTAAACCAATACCAACACAGGATTCACGAGCAAATCAGCCTCCATGACTAGATGACCACAAAATAACAGTGCAATGAAGACTTCATGACCTTTGCTAATCGTTGGAGGAGGCTGGTTGCTTGAACAGGATATTAGATAAAAGAAAGTGACGCAATAGACATCGCAATCAGCAATACTCGGGAGCCCCTTCTCTGTGCTCTCATACTAAGCGACTATCCTAACTTTTCGAGCCTCCACTTATGTGCTTCACGCATACAACGTCACATAAAAGACGGGGACCTTAAACTCTCTATACTAACATCCAACAGATCCTCTTCTAGCAATCCTAAAAGGAAGACCCCAAATGAAACTCTAAGCCTCGAACAAATCAACATGGACCAAGAACAAAACCAAATGGACTTCCATCCATATAGCCAAACTCAAGATCAATACAGAAGCCTACACTATGAATATAACCAACCTCTATACCATGACCAAAACCAACTACCATACCCTGACAAGGATCAAAACCAAGTCCTCAACACCACGTAAATCAACATCACCTTCTACAACCCGTTATTTGACCAAACCCAATCAAGCTCTCAACTTGCGTGCGACACCACACTAACCAACCCCGTCTTTCCCTAACCTAACAATACTCAATAAAACTTCCAGTTTCCATAAAGCTCAACACCTTCAACCATTCCTGCCTCATTCCACCAGGCTAGCTTAATCCGTAGAATTGAACCTCCCTCAGAGCACATCCATACTATTTACTCATAGCCAACTAACCATACCCCTTATGCCATCAAGCCTAAAATCACCCTCCACACTGAACCAATCAATGAAACTTTACAACTCAACCTATCAGCAAATTGATCCCAACTCAACCGACCACTGAATCTATCCCAACACAAGCTACCATAAAAAAATTCTGACTCAACCCATCAACAAAGTCGTTGAACTCACTCCCGAACTAACCCAACCTACCACCAAAATCACCAAACACATTCCCGGGACATCTCAATCTATCACCGAAATCATCAAATGCGATTCCAAAACAAGCCAATTGACCCTTAATATCAACAAACTTATCCCCAAACCAACTCAACCTATCCTTAGACCTAATAGCTTACTTACCGATAAAACAATCGTTGCACTCCCTGAACCAACCCTCAAACTAACTAAGTGTTCGATGCCAACTTCGGAGACAACTCTGGAGCCACTCCATCAACATACTATAACATGACCCATGACTAAACTAATCACCCCACAAATTCTAAAACTAAATGATGAACCTAAACCTATAACCGAGCCCATTCCTAAAACCGTCAACCCCCTTGCATCTGAACCAACGTCAAAACTCGAACGCATGACCGAACACATCGCTCCACCAATCATAGAACCGACTCTTAAATTAATCTCTACACCTGCTCCAAAACATGAACTCATTACCAGACACATTGTTCGACTAACCGTAGAATCAACTCTTGCACCAATCATCACGCCCACTTCAACATTAGCTTCCAAACCTGAACTTATCACTAAATCTATCATTTCACTCACCCCAGAACACACTTCCAAGGACAAAGCCATTAATATACTCATCGCCCCACCAACGTCAAAATCAACTCCTGGATCAAACCCTACGCCCACTTCAGAACCTAAACTCACTACCACCTCACCAACTTCAAAACCAAATCTCGAACCCGAATCTATTATCGAACACACCTCCGAACCATCCATTTCACCCACTCTAGAATCAAGTTTTGAATCGATCTCATAATGAACTCACAAATCAATCTCCATACCTGCCTCAAAACCTATACTCGCTACTGAGCTCATCACCTCACCAACTATGAAATGGAATCTCAAACCTAAAAATAATAGACCTGAACTGGGTATCAAACCCAAGCTCCCCATCAGACCTAAACCTACCATCAAATCTGAATCAATTGTCAAAACTGAATCTGTCAACAAACCAAAACCTATCATCAAAACTAAACCTGTCGTCAAACCCGATGTTGTCACCAAACCTAAATCCACCATCGCACCTAAACTTGTCACCAAATCTAAGCCTATCATCAAACTTGAACCCATCATTGAACCTAAACTAGTAATCAAACCTAAACTTATCATCAAACCTAAACTTACCATCAAACCTAAACTAGTCATCAAACCTAAACTTATCATCAAACCTAAACTTACCATCAAACCTGAACCAGTCATCCAATTGAAACATATCATCAAACCTAAAGTTCTCATCAAACCTAAACCGATCACTGAATATAAACTTGTCATCTAACCTAAAACTATCGTCGAATCTAAACCTTTCATTGAACATGATCTTATCACCAAAATCGAACCCATCACCAAACTTGAACCCGTCATCGAACTTGAACCTACCATCAAAACTAAACATATCTTCAAACCTAAACTTACCGTCAAACCTAAAACTATCATCAAACTTGAACCGGTCTTCGAACCTGAACCTACCATCAAACTCAAACCCCAGATCGAACCCGAACTTATCGATAAACCTAACTCTATTACCACACTTGAACCCCTCATCAAACCTGAACCTATCATCGAATCTACCTCTACAACATCAATATGAACCATTGAACCTATCGATGAACCAATAAAAAAATCCATCACTCCTCCCACTCTCGAAACTAAACCAAGCTTTAATCTTATGAACCCGATCAACTTCCAAATTAATGTCACCAAATCCTCAAATCTCGCCACAACATGAAATCAATATCACAATTAAAATCGCTTCTAACCCCCAGATCCAAATTTTCATACACCTCATGATCAAAACCTTCATAGAACACCGGTCGGCAATAAAACCTTTACATCAAACCGTCGACACTGAGCTTCCCCGAAAAATTATAAACAAAACTCTAAAACAACATCGCGATAAATCCAAAGTATGCATCAAACAAAACAAGCATAATCAAAGAAAACTAAACCTCCCCACACTAAGGAAAGGTCCACCTTAGCCTACACCCTCATGTCTTGTCCTCTTACTTTACGTTTGCCTTACCCTATCATTACTCTTACAACACCACCATCCCTCTCAACGGATTCCACTCCAACCTCACCAACAAACAACTTTTCGACAACCCCCGTAAGTAACCCTGAAAGACTCTCTAACAACCATGCGCTCCGACTTTACAACATGCCTCACTCCATTGAGAGACCAAAGAGGGTCCCACCTGACAACGAAACTCCAACCATACAAGATTTATCAAAAAAAGAAATCAAAAGTCTTCACACTTTATTCAATATATCGTACACCATCCAAGTCACATACATAAACATAATTTCTCTCTCGACCCATATCAATCAGATCAAGGGTGATCGAGGACCAATGATAAATCGACAAATTACAGATTGGTGGTCACTCCGACCATTCAATATGTCCCACTAGTTGGACATTTTGAGTCCAATTTTTCTTGAGAGAACTGACGTTGTATCATAGTAAAAATACATAATCAAAGATATATATATATATATATATAAAGAAAAGCTAAAAAAAAAAAAAGAAGTTACAAAAATAAAAAAAAATACATATTCTTGAAAACAAAAAAATATTTTATCCCAACAATATTTTTAACTCACTCTTCAAACTTATACCAATAACTCGAAGCTGGGGGAACTAGTGCTAAGAATCAATGCTTACGAAACTGCCTCCCCTAATCAAATCCCATGCGGGAAGTACTTACATTATTTCAATCGCATGCCCTAGAAATAGCTACCGGAGGAAGGACTTCCTAACCCTCGGAACGCAATCTATAACTCAAGGATCATCATGTCTCATAGCCTAATTAGGCATACTTATATATCTATCATCCTCGTGGTCATCACAAGACATTCACCAGTAGTAGGTCATTATTTTTTAAACTATTTTGAGCGTCATTTGACTCATTGACCACCCTCCTATGCGGGCAAGTTGATCGAAAGGACAAGTGGATCATAAAACTTTCTTTTGTAAATATAGAAAACCCTGAATTCTCATATCCCTCTTCCTCCATTAGAGTCGATGTTAGAGCACAAAAAATGAAAATTCAAAGTTCCATCAAATCTCATAATTCTTATGTTAGCAGGTTATTTTAAAAAATGTGATGACCTGACTTTCCCCGCACGAATCTCTGGGAAAGCTGTGTCATCGGATCATAGAACATAATCCGAATACAGTGCATATATAGTACCAAGTGCTTGACAAACAAATATAAATGCGGAAGTAAGTAGCTAAAATCCATACTATGGCAGGCATAGAGCAATTTATCGAGTAATTTCTATCATTTCAAAAGTAAACAAAACTATACAATCCACCGGTGAAGGCTGACCTTCACCTAAGCAGTGGACAAAACTATACCAAAAAATACATATACAAGATTCTGATCCCAAAAACTATACCAAGTGTCAAAGTCACTATCCACACTACAACCAAAGTTAAGTGCTGCTCAAGGGTAGAACTCGTCAGGAGGCAGCTCCTCGTCCTCCTCTGGCTTATAATTGGGGTCCTTTGCTAGCTCAGGATCCCCCTCAGGATCTACTCTCGGATCTACACCTGCACTTGTGAGGTGTAGTCAAAGGGATGAGCTACAATCCAAGCTCAGTAGGGAGAAAATAGTGCTAAATTACACCGTATCATTCTAATTCATGATTTTGACGTATAAGTAAACCAGTTCTAATTCATATCTTATCAAATCACCTTGCATTTCAAAAACAAAGAACATAAATCATAGCGTCAAAAACATATTATATCATGAATGCCGGTAACATGCTTAAAACAACGCATATCGGATCAAGCAACTGAAACGAGAATCCAAACATATCAATGGAGCAAGTCACGAGTATGTATAGCAAGAAACAAAGGGTTGTACTAGAATGCCAAACCCCTGAGCTATGCTAGTAGGGTCACTTGTACCGGAATGCCAAGCCCCATAGCGGCTTTAGCAGGGTCACTTGTGCCAGAGTGCCGAGCCCCTGAGCTACGTTTGCAAGGTCACTTGTGCCGGAATGCCAAGCCCCTAAGCTACATTAGCAGGGTCACTTGTGCTGGAATGCCAAGCCTTTGAGCTGCGTTAGCAGGGTCTCTTGTGTCGAGATGAAATAGATAACAGAGATTCAAAATAGTTACATGGAGCAGGTAACATATATCATATCAGAATTCAAGAGGTTGGGACTTATCCAATCGACTACCACGATATATCAAGATTTGGAGGGTGGGCAATCATGTAAGTCATGTGTAAAAATCAAGTTGTAACATTCAAAGCACTTTAAGATTTCATTATAACATTACTGGAAAATATAATGCATATAATAATTGCATCAGTGGCATGAATTCTACAGAAATATATAATCTGGCAAGAGTATTCTTCCCTACCTTAATGCTGAATTTACATGAACACAAATGCTCTAATAAAAGTGGAGTTCGCACCGATGGTCTCCCGTGTTTACCCTAAAACACACATTGTTCATGTACTAAGTGTTAATGGACTGTACGTGGCCTAACGTGAGGTTTCCAAAGCCCATAGAGGACAAAACTACGGCTCACCAGAATAGGGTACCTCGCTGTGGTGAGCTACAGTGTCACGGCGGCGAGGTCTTCAGGTAGTCATGTGGCACCTGGACTCGCTACGGAGAGTTTGGACAGAGCCGAAAAGGCCTACAATTTTATGTAGCACTCGCTGCGGCGAGGGCTTCAAACTTCATCTCACCGCATGAGGTTCAAGGTCGCTATGGCGAGCTTGGAAAAACTCGCCTGCCTTTGGTTCTTTCTTTCAAGCCCAAAATCCTAATTCTTCTTAAATAATTTATCCTAATTTTCATATTCTAATCGCAATTTATGACTTCTATCCTAATTTTTTCATGCATGCAACATTCTGAAACATCAAAAATCAAAGAATTCGGCTATTAAGCCTTTGACGCTTCCGATCATCAGAATCTCATTTCCTAAAATTCTGGAATTGTCTAAATCGACCCTAAATTTCAAAAATTGAGGTTTATAGGATATGGTTAAAATGTTTAGCCTCATGGATTGGTCACATGTGAGGTCTCCGATCTTTGGTGTGGAATTTCTCGTTTTCTACTTTATCAATCCTTTAATTTTCGATCATAGGAGTTCAAGGTTTAGAGGATATTTGCGACGATCCGAACAACGGTGATTCTTCATCTTGTTAACCCGATTTCGTTGAATAGATTGGGGAGTTCGAATGGTTTTGGGGTTCTCCAATGGAATACTCAAGAGGAAAAATAGAGGAATTTCACTCTCAAATCTCCATCTCTCATGCGAATACCATGCCTTATGCGTGAGAGTTTAGTCTTATAGTTAGAGTACTGATTTGGTGTATAACCCGTACAACCAATTCAGTGTACAGGCCTATCCAACATAAAAATAAAATAAAAAGACCAACTAAGGTCTGATGTCTTTGGTGTATTTTGATACCTAGTCTTCTTGGTTACAAACCAAGGTCTTTACCAGTGGGCAAGGAGCATATGTACTTGTTACACAATTACTTGTTTAATCCCTATTAGACCTGTATCCTTTACCATTAACTAAAATGTTTGGTCATTTAAAATCCACGACACCAATTGCTCTCGGTTAGTGACCACGTGTACACATGAGTGGCTTCGGGTTCGAAAATTTGTAGGGTGTTACATCCTCCCCCCCCCCCCTAACGGAAATTTTTGTCCTTAAAATTTTGCGATGGCATTGGGGATGGAATAGCGTTTCATCAGATAGTATCCTACCGATGATCTACATCATGCAGTTAAAATCTATCACAAGTTTCATAAAGAGAGTGTGTGTAATCCGAGGTTGATACTAATGTTAGGTGACGTGTCTACGACATGTCATTTGTGACCGCAATATTCATGAACATACTACCCATGTTTGAAAATGATATTGTTTTAAACACAATCGGAATTTAACCGATGGACTCACACTAGTAGACAATAATCCAAATAGGTTACTATCATGGTTAGTATAACTAAGAGACATCATTCAAAATCCTAACTACAACTTAAATGAATTAACCCTGCCCGAGTATTCATATATAGCAAAAATTTACTGTTCACAACATCGAGTCTTCTATAATTTCGGCATCTCAATAGTATAACATATTTATATGCTAACTAATAACTTATAGTTTGTCATATGATTCAACCTATTCATATACGATTGAAACTCGCCATAACAAGAGAGTGAGTGTTTACCAATCTTGGATCATCACTGATCTGGATGCTCACCTGGCTGGTCGACTGGCTACTTCTCGTGATGTCTAGCCCCAGAATTTGATGGACCGACTCCTGGACCGACCGCATTCTTAGTATACTTAGAGGTATACTCCCGAGCATGAGGCACGAACGGAGTGTAGCTGGTCGGATAGGCTTTCTCTATCAATCACGTTAGGATTTCATCGTGGGAATCCAATCGTCGGTGCAACAAATGATTATCTTGGAGCAAGACCTCCAACTATCTAAAATTATGTTGTTGTAGCACCTCCATCTGCCTAGTGAATTCAAATAATGTGAGCACGTCTTCTTAATATAGAGGTGGTTGCTAGGGCTGAGCTGGCATTTGTTGTGCGGCTCGGGGTGTGGGTTGTTCCGGGTTTTCTCGTTGGGCACCCTCCACCCTATGTTGAGATTGTTGGTTTCAGAGGCTGAGCTGGCACCTTTTGTTGGTCAAACTCCATTTATTTTTAGTATATTTATGAATATTGTCGGTCCTTATCTATTTGTCTGATGGCACCTCATACGGTTCCTCATTTTCATCATCTTTGTGACCCTCGAGATGTCAGGTGTTGAGACGGGAGTAAGTTGTGGAAGTTAAAGGTTTGGGGTTTGTACTCAACATTTGCTTGCTAGTGTATATGATGCCCTCCCAAACAACCTGTGGTGCATTGAGCCACCGATTCTCACGTACAGAAAGAGAGGTGTGAAGGAGGCTGTCCCGCCTTTCTCTTTCGTGTTGGAGGGGATATAGGTTGCTCTGAAACACCACGTCTAAAAACCACATGTCAACCGTTAATTGGGTCCTTGTTATAGATTGGCCGAAAGCTTGAAGACCACCCATCAACTTCGCAATGATGTTATGGACTTTCACCTCCTGGGGCCGAGGTGGTTGTAGGCCTTGGCTATTATTGTAATCTACACGACAGCTCATGGCATCGGCAATATCGTAAAGACTAATGTGGAAGGTTCGTCCATCAATTTCTGTAATCATATTTCCCTTGATTTCTCCCCGTTTGATGTTTTGGAAACATAGTTTAACAAGGAGAGAGTAAAAATATGGATGGACGGTCTGAAGTAATAGCTCTAATTTACCTCGTCTTAGGTAATTTAATGACCAGACTGTCGTGTCATCATTAACGAAAGTATCCTGGTCAAAGGACCATTCCGGTTCAAAGGCTTTCACGCTCAACCAATTTATGAGTTATTCTCGGGTTGGTGGAGGATCGAAACTCGATGGGGCTTTGCCTTTGGACTGGCAGGAAGTTTAGTTGCGGCTTTCTTCTTGGTAGCCATAGAAATAGAAATGGAATCAAAATAGAAAGATTTGAGGATTTTACCTCAATGCGAAGTTCAAATTGGTGAAAAATCAAGTTGGTTGAGTCGCATGCGATCTGATCCATGATATTTCATTGGATTTAGTGAGGGAAATCATGCTTTTTGAAGGGACAATGGGCTTGTTCTTCACGGGAGAGGAAATGAGAGAGAGCCCTACTTTTCAAAAATGTGAAACTGACAGATTTGGGGGTTTTCGGGCCCCCTTTAAATCTCATTAGTTATCGCAGTGACCTTAAGTTCTCACCGCGGTGAGGTGTGTGTTGACCACTGAAAAATACCATTTTTCACCTCTTAACCTGGCCTTTGATGGCCCTTTGAGTTGGTTAATAATGAAGTTTTAAGTGCATTTTTGTAAATGACAGGAAATTATAGCTTAGTGCTGCAATCCATTATTTTCAAGCCAAGAAGAAGGAATTTTGAGTTAAGCTAAGGAGCTGATGAGTTTACATTGAATGCACCATGGTGCTTCACACCATTGGAGTCATTTAGCATGCTTCGAGGTCCTAGAAGTCTTGTCAAGTAGAGAGGAGTGTTGCTGCAGTGTATCAAATAGAGTAGTTGGGGAGAAATTACTACTGGAACAGACTCATGCAAGTTGTAGCAAAAGCTCACTTAAGCAGCCCAACGGCAACTATAGTAGTCTCTACATCAAAGCATTCAAGCTGTTGCAGCAACTGTTCGAACACACCATTGATGTAACAACTTGTCAAGCTGCAGCTTCAAAGCCACACACTAGAGCAGAACAGTAGCAACATTGAAGCACTCGAGCAGCTGAAAAGAGCTACACATTTCACCTGTCGAGTAGCCCTGTGCAACCTACTTAACCCAGCTCGAGCAGATCAACAACACATAGATGCTGCAGTAGCAAATCACACGAGTAGCTCATGCCTTATATATCATCCTCTTGAGCTATGAACTTTGAGAGCTGAAGCCCCATTTAATGAACTCGAGCAGTTCAAGTGATAAAGGAAGAACCACTAGAGTGCTTCATGGCTGAAGACTTAAAATACTCGAGCAGTTCACTAATGAACTCGAGTAGTTTGCTAAAGCAAACCATGAACTCTAGCAGATCCAATTAATCCGCTCGAGTGGTTCTGAAAGCCATCCTATTGAGTAAGCTGCTGAAATAGGCTACACTTGAACCTGTCGAGCACTTAAAGAGGCTATTTCATCCTGTCGAGGACAAAAATTTGAAGCTGCCCATCCTCTTGAGATTAAAATGCTTAAAAGCCATCAACCAATCGAGATCTGCTCTAGTTATACAAACCTGAAGCTCCCATCTTCTTGAGGAACCTTCAGAATGCAAGTTAACCTCTCGAGATCCCCTCAAGATTTAAAATCTGAAGCACCATCTGCTTGAGGCACGAGTTTTAGCTACTCCCTTCAACATTTAAGGACATTTTTGGGATTTCATAGCTTCTAGGGCACACATCCCAATGTGCTTAGCTGTCCCACACATCCCAAAGCATTACTTAGCCACAAATGGGCCACGACACTAGCTCTAAAAGTGGTTATTTCTGATTGGCTATTGCATAATATTGATGTATGGACTATCTATATATAGTAAATACTTATTTTATAAAATTATCCAGATTAGCTGGATCAGAACTAGGATTAGCCTGAGTTCATTTATATTTTTAGGGTTTTAGTTTTCTGTTTACTTTTTCCCTTTCTTCATCCTTAGCTTAGCGGCAAGGTTGGGTTGATTTTCTTTGTAGCAGCTAGGCCCATTTCAGTTTTGTAATCGATTTTGTATAAGCATTGAGAGTAGTTTTGCGAATTTGCATAGACTGTTGCCTTGAGGGCAATCATTGTAAGTTCTTTTTATTTAATGAAATATCATATTTAAAGCGCCATTTAATCTATATTTTCCCTGTGTTTTTTCACATAGATTTATATAGGTTTTCTGCACCCATGGTTGGTTGAGCTTGTAGCCCTGCAACCATGGCGGCAACAGTGGTATCCCCATTCTATCTCTAACCCTTGTATTTATGATAACCTCTAAGATAGCCTGTGACCATTTTAGTGGGCAGGGTATAGCCCTAAGGCTGGTCTGAATCACAGAGGTTGAGCTGGATTCTTTCTCTCTGCATTTGTGCTTGTAGCCAAATGAGAGACAGCTACAAACCGAACTCCTCCTCTATTTTGCAATCCTATTTTCAGTTAATAGACTTGAGTTTTTGCATAGATTGCAGATCTGTGAGCTGGGTCATTGCAGGCCTTTTTATAATAATGACCAGCTGAATCTAAGTCCCCATTCAGCCTGAGATTTCTTGTAATTCCTACTTGATTTTCAAGGACTGTTTGCTCCTATGAATGCATGAGTTTGTAGCCTTGCACACATAGTGTCTGCAATGGCTTTCTTATTATGATTTAATCCATTAACTTAATGAAATCCCTGGGGTATTTTGTGACCATTTAAGTGGACAAAATACAACCCTAAGATTAGTTCATTCTTTCGGGTTAGGTTAGATTCTTCTACCTTGCAGATGTGCTTATAACCATTTGAAAGACTATTGCAGATCTAGTTCTTAATCTGAGTTGCAGCGCTGATTTACTCACAACTGCCTAATTCTCATTATTTTTACTTTATTTTTCCACTCCATCATCATCCTTCTTCTTCCCCCTTCTTTAGCTGTAGTTTTATTCTTTAGCTATAGTTTATTCCTATTTTTAGTTTTATTTTTTTAGTTGTGACACTTAAACACCCTCTCTTTACCATGCTTTCTAGTTTAGGCTTAGAGTTGCCAGATTTGTACCTAGATTTGGAGATTTACTATACAACCCTTGTGGTTTAGATCATCACTCCCTGTGGGACAAACTCTAATTAAAATTTGCTACAACAAGCCCTGTTTCTTACAGGACTATGAGTTTGATTTTGTGCTATGTTCAATCCATTTTATATTGTTTTATTTTTGCTTTTCTTTATTTTCCTCATTTTATTCTTTATCATTTTTATAATAAGAACAACACAATCAAATCTTCCGACAAGTATTTGGCGCCGCTTCTGGGGAGTTTTGATCTAGGTAGTAAATCTAAGTTTTTATTTAGATATGTTTGTTGTAGAGTAGTGTTTGAATAAATTACCGCTGTACCTTTTGTTTTATTTTTATTTATATATTTATATATTTATTTTTGCATTTTTCCCTTTATTTTATGGTTAGGTTTTTGTGTTTTTGAATTGTTTGTCTAAATTACAGCTATAATCATTTCTTTTATTTTAATATTTTCCTGTTTTAAATTTATTGCCTGTTTAGTGTTTGAATAAATTCCTGCTGAAAGTTTTAATTTTTGCAAGCTTGGAGCAATAGGAAATAGAGGAGTTTAGCTGTAACTGGAGCGTTCTTGCATTAGTTTGCATCTCTATCTCCCCTATTTTAGTTTCATTTCTGCAGTCTTAAATTCTAGTAGTTGTATTAGCTTGTATTTTTCTTTGTCTACTTGTTGTAAGTTACCCTTGCTTTGCTGTGTGTGTGTTGTATGCTTGGAAGATGGTCTTTCAATCCCTAGCTAGAACCTTTGAATCCTAATATTGAGAGAGTCTTGAGTCCTAGGCTAGCAGCACACACCCCTGCCGAAAATTTAGTAACAGCTGAGATGGGTGAGCAACCTAGACCCCTTAGGGAATATAATGCACTAGGGGCATACTCATCCCCCTCTTGCATTCAACTGCCTACTGTTGTGGGTAATTATGAGATCAAGGCTCAAACCATCTAAATGTTACAAAGCTTTCATGGGTTGAGCAAGGAAGACCCTTACCAGCACATAGATCAGTTTCTTTCTTTATGCACTACGTTTATTATAGCTGGTTTGGGAGAGGAAGCCACCAAACTAAGGCTTTTTCCTTTTTTCCTGAAGGATAAGGCCCGAACTTGGCTCACATGCTCCTAGAAAATAGCATACACTCTTGGAATGACCTGCAATGCCAATTCTTGGATAAATTTTTTCTAATTGATAAAACCAGGCAGTTGAGGAGGAGCATTATCTTTTGCTCAACTCCCAACTAAACAATTTCTTGAAGCTTGGGATAGATTTAAAGAGTTGTTGAGGCAGTGCCCACACCACCAAATCCCCAAATGACAGCTTGTACAAAGCTTCTACCAGGAGATTGATGGTAAAAGTAGATCCATGATTGATGCATCAAGTGGTGGCACATACCTCTGCAAAACCGATGTAGAGGCTTGGGATTTGCTCGATGTGATAAGTGAGAACTCCATGCAGCAGGAGTCTTTGTCAAGCAATGACATTGAACCAGTTGTTAGAGGTTTAAAAGAACCCATTTCTACTAGAAAATTGTATGAATTAACTGTATACAATAACCTAGAGAGGAAGGTAGGCAACTTCTCTAAAAAATTTAATAAAGTGTTGAGTGTGTTGCAGCTCCACATGACTGCACAGGTTGGAGAGGCATGTTTGATATGCCACTCACCCACACACTCCCATCTTAATTGTCCATCTACTAGTCCATTTCTAGAGATAGCAAATGACCAAGCAAATGTTGTCCAATCATTTGGACAGCAGCCTGCTGGGTATACTTGGAGGAACCACCAGAATTTACAGTGAAGACAAGATAATTTGCCTCAAACCTAGCAGCAGCAAGCATTGCCCTACAATTCCAACCATTAGTCCCTTCATGGTTATGCACCAAGACAACATTTCCCACATAGTTCTCCCCAGCCAAGTCAATTAGCTTTGCCCCCATCTCAACCAAGTGTCCCGTCCTTTGAGGAGCAGGTTTTGTCTTCATTGTAAAACTTTAGCTCCTTATCACAAACTGTGGATTCCCACAGTCAGAGCATCAAAAAGATAGAGGATCAGTTGGGTCACATCTCAAATGTTCTGACAAGAAGGGATGAGGGCAGGCTCCCAAGCCAAACTGTGAAAAATCTCAAAGGGCATTACATGATTGGTGAAGCTTCTTCAACCAATGAGGATGCTAGGGCCAATCATGCCCTGAGGACTAGTAAAGTGAAATGAGTTGTTATGTGGAGATGAGGAGATGTCTAATCTATGGTGAAAGTACATCAGGATAACAAAAATTAGTAGCCATGCCTATACTCATGCTTGTAGGCCTATTTGAGGTCTATGACTGATCTTGAGCTGATGAGAATGTGAACACCTTGGATTTTCATTGTGAGAGATAGCCCTGGTGAGGACTAGGTCTGAATTTTAATTTCATTGGGGTAGTATCTACATTTGATTTTTGAATTAATAGTGAACTTAGTGCTACTTTTGCACAGTGTATTCCTGATGTGAACTGATTGGTGGTGATGCAAATACATGTTGATTTTTAGTTTTAAATTATTTCCATTACCGCTGTAATTTCCTCTGATTTTTAAAGAATCGGTATGGAATGATTCTTTATTTATTAAAATCTGTTTTGTCATTGGCTGCACTCTACTGTTGAGAACTGGAAAATACCATTTTTCACCCCTTAATCTGGGCCTTGATAGACCCTTGAGAGAACTAAATAAGTATTTTAAGTGCCTATGTTGCAGCTAACAATAAAGACACGCTTAACCATAAAAGCAGCTCAAAAGTGCCAAAAAGATGACAATCCATGTCAGTCCAAAGGAAGGAAGTGAAGAAACAACCTCATCAGCGGTGGAAAGGTCTAAATAGAAGAGGCAAAGACCTGTAAGAGAAGCAGGGAACATTTCGTACAGAGAAATGCACTACAGAGTTCTTTTCGCAAAGAACTTGCACTTTTCGTAAAGAACCTTGAACTTTGCGAAAAGAAGAAAACACTCCTCGAAAAGAAGATTGAACTTTGCGAACAGAGCTTCAGAAGTCATTGAACTTTGTGAAAAGGCCCCTAAACTCTGCGAAAAGGACTAAAACTTCAGGTGTAGCTTTCGAAGAGCATCTGAACTCCTCGAAAAGAAGATTGAACTTTGCGAACAGAGCTTCAGAAGTCATTGAACTTTGCAAAAAGGCCCCTGAACTCTGCGAAAAGGTATTCTGGAGATTCGCAGCTTTAACAAGGGCAATTCAATAATCTGTTGCACGCGTCCCAATGCGTTTTAAAACCCAAGGACATTTCAGAAGATTCTGAGCACGAACCAAAGGCATATTCCATCCCATGTGAACACCCAAAGATGAAATTACTTGGCGGGAACTTCTAGAAGCTCAAACAGATTTTTGAATTACATAACAGAATTGATGCCTCTGTTTCCTGATTGGCTGAACCAGATCAAGCATTTCTGATTGGCCAGAACAGATCTGGATCCTGGTGCTCGACTCCTATTGGTTGATACAGATCTATCCAATTCTGATTGGTTGATACACATTTGAGCTGGCTTAGGGAAAATTATAAATAGATGAACTATTTGCCCAATTTGGGGATCCAGAACTGCATTGATCTTAACTGATTTATTGGAGAAGTTTGTGGGTACCTTCACTGAAAACCCTCAGGAGACTTCACTCCTCCACTAGGGATCACCTAGGGGTTTAAAAGGCTTGTTGCATATGCTAAATGCAACTGTGCTCCCTATAAAAATGGCTTTTCATTCTATTTTTAAATTTTGTCTTTGCTCAGGGACTAGCAAAGCTTAGGTTTGGGGGTGTGTTGAGAACTGTAAAATACCATTTTTCACCCCTTAATCTAGGCCTTGATAGACCCTTGAGAGAACTAAATAAGTATTTTAAGTGCCTATGTTGCAGCTAACAATAAAGACACGCTTAACCATAAAAGCAGCTCAAAAGTGCCAAAAAGATGACAATCCATGTCAGTCCAAAGGAAGGAAGTGAAGAAACAACCTCATCAGCTGTGGAAAGGTCTAAATAGAAGAGGCAAAGACCTGTAAGAGAAGCAGGGAACATTTCGAACAGAGAAATGCACTACAGAGTTCATACTAGAAAGAACTTGCACTTTTCGTAAAGAACCTTGAACTTTGCGAAAAGAAGAAAACACTCCTCGAAAAGAAGATTGAACTTTGCGAACAGAGCTTCAGAAGTCATTGAACTTTGCAAAAAGGCCCCTAAACTCTGCGAAAAGGACTAAAACTCCAGGTGTAGCTTTCGAAGAGCATCTGAACTCCTCAAAAAGAAGATTGAACTTTGCGAACAGAGCTTCAGAAGTCATTGAACTTTGCGAAAAGGCCCCTGAACTCTGCGAAAAGGTATTCTGGAGATTCGTAGCTTTAACAAGGGCAATTCAGTAATTTGTTGCATGCGTCCCAATGCGTTTTAAAACCCAAGGACATTCTGGAAGATTCTGAGCACGAACCAAAGGCATATTCCACCCCATGTGAACACCCAAAGATGAAATTACTTGGCGGGAACTTCTAGAAGCTCAAACAGATTTTTGAATTACATAACAGAATTGATGCCTCTTTTCCTGATTGGCTGAACCAGATCAAGCATTTCTGATTGGCCAGAACAGATCTGGATCCTGGTGCTCGACTCCTATTGGTTGATATAGATCTATCCAATTCTGATTGGTTGATACACATTTGAGCTGGCTTAGGGAAAATTATAAATAGATGAACTATTTGCCCAATTTGGGGATCTAGATTTTGAGTTTCATTTCTAAATCCCCCATTTCCCAGCCAGACAGCCTGTCTGCAATCCTTGAAATAGCCTACTTTGTACTTGCATTTGAGAGCTGTGAGACATTTCTGTAATTCAAAACAGAGTTGTATTCAAGACTGCAAATCTGAGAGCTGTTTAAGTTGTGCTCTGTAATTGTAACGGTGGATTTTAAAAGGTTGCTGTAAACTATGCATTCTCCATTGGACTCATGTCAAGGGTTCCCTCTGATCTCCTCAGTACATTAGACTCCTTTAGATTCATTGTTTTGCATGCAATTTCCCTTGATTCATTAATCCTGTGAGAATTAGTGTTGGTAACCTAATCTCTTACGGCATTTGTAGTGATGTTTCCTGTTCTGAATTGAGGATTTGGTTAAAGACTATTGGATGGTTTGTGGCCATTAAAGTGGACAGACCATAGCCATAAGTGTAAGCCTAATCCTTGAATTAGATTTATCTCTCTTACATCTGTGCTTGTAGCCAGATGAAGATTGGATCACCTCTGTTGAGCTGCAGTTATTCTCATTAGATTTCAAAGACCAAATCAAAGTTAGATATTACTTCTCCATTTTTTATATAAGTTTACCACAAACGTTTCCCCAACTCGGATCTGGATCATTTAGTTTAATTTTTACTTTTTATTATTTAGTTAACGTGACAAATTCAACCTCCCATCTTATGTGCTTTGTAGATAGGATCAGAGGCCAGATCTGGTAGCTCAGATCTGGAGGTTTATCTTAAATTTTAAATCAATTCCCTGTGGACGATCTTTTACTCACTTACATTTAAAACTTGCTACAATTGGCCCTGATCTTGCAGGCTAATTATGTTCTAACTGTGCTGATATTTTCTTATTCTTTAAATCTGTTTTCAAAACGCAAATAAATCATGCACACTTAGAACAACAACAAGTTTTTGGCGCCGTTGCCGGGGAATAGATTTTAAAATTGGTAGACCTAAGTTTTTCAATTTTGTAGATTTGATTTTCATTTTAATTTTTGCTTTAAAACTGCACTTTGCATTCTAAGTGCTTGATTAAATGTCTACTGCAGTTTTGTATAGAAAACCTGTTTTACTGCAGCAGAATTTTTCTATTTTTCTGAGTTTTTATTCCTTGCCTTCTAGTTATTTGAATAAATGCTGCTGCCACTCTTTTGTCTTTTTGTCAAATTTGGCGTGCTTTGAGTTTTCTTTTATTTTGTCAATACTTGAATAAGTCGCTAGCGATTTTTTTTTTTTTTTTTGGATTTTTGCAGATCTGGAGCAGCCGTCCAACAAGGAGCATCTGGACAAAAGCTGGACCAGATCTGCTTGAGTTTGCATCCCCTTCTCCTTTGCACTCATTTTTTATTTTTAAATTCTTGAGAACCAGCAGTTCTGTTGTGTTTAATGTTATAATTTCTGCTGTCTTTTAGGCATGCTGAGTTTTTTTATTTTTTTTTTACAAAACCAAATACAAAATAAAAGAAAATGAAAACACAAATAGAAAATCTCTGAGTTGTTTCTCATTATTTTCAGCAGTAGTAAATAAGGGCTCTTGTTGAGCCCGGGCTGATCCAAAACAAGTAAAAAAAAAAAAACATTATAAAAACAAAAAAAAAAAAATTATATACATATATAGATATCTTCTGGATGGGCTGTTTTTCTCCATTTGCATCCACTTTTCCCATCTGGACCTGTTGAGATCATTTTTCTTTTTTAGGAATCATGTAGGATAATGAGTAGTGGATCATAGGCTGTTTTGAATATTCAATGGACTCACTGATTTTATTTTCCTTCGAGATTTCTTAATCATAAATGGGTCTCAACTGTGTGTGAACCCTGTTTTTAATATGTGCTCCCATGCTTCATTATTTTTTTTTATTCATACCCATCATCAACAAAGGGGTCAATCTTATGAATCTTATGAATCATTTGGCATTAGATATTCAGTTTTAGGAATTTTAGTTTCAAATTCTGTTTTTAGATCGCTGATTTTTTTTCTTTCTTAGGTTAATGTGTCCTCGTTTTACTGATTTTCGTCATTTTTCTGTGAGTATAGCTAGTTTCTAACTTTGTTTTCCTATTTTGCATTCACAAATTCAGTTTTTGTATCAACACTTTTCTTTTTCTTTTTTAACTTTGTATTCAGTCCCTTACCTTGCTTTTACTGTTTCTCTGTTATTAGCATTAGTTTCCTTTCATTTGCATAATAATCCTTCTATTTGTTAGATTTTATTTAGCAGTTCTAGCATTGTTTTGTTGATTTTTCTTGCATTTGTATATCATGTTTTCCATTTCTTGCTCATATCTTCAGTTTTACATTTTTATTTTCTGCTGCATATAATTTAGATTTTTTCTGTTCTTAGTTTTTCTTTCTTCTTTTACCTTGCTGCCCCTAGTCTCTCATTGTCTAGAACATTGAGGACAATGTTCATCTTAGGTTTGGGGGTATGGCAGGTATGCCAATGAAATAAGTTAATGCTTGATGCAGCTTATGACCAGCAGAATTTTTGAAAATGAAGTAATTTCACACCTGTTGTTTTGAAAAATGAGGAAGTTAACACTTTTTAAAATTAATTTCTAGTGTAATTCTAATACTTTCATGAAGTGAAGGTCAGAAAATTTCTAAAAGAATAAAAAATAAAAAAATTGATGTTTTAGTAAACCTAAAATGAGAGAAAACAGTGATGATATACCTTAGGAATTTGATAGAAAACCACACCCAGTGAGATTTGGACCTGAAATGTATTCTTTGGAGGTATAAATTGGCAGTTTTTTCGGCTCTAGGGATTGTTTGAACCTGCTTGTTTTCACTAGAAGTTATACATATCCAAGTTAAAATATCTTGACAGCAATCATGATATTAAAGACATGATGTAAGGCCTCCTTTTGGACAGTTTGAACTTCAAAAAACCCAACCTTTTGAAACTGCCCTTGATACACACCAATTGAGCTTTATAAATCCAAGATTTCTTTGAAACCTCATCAACCTCATTTAGCCTAACCCTCACTCTGAGAATTCAGAAGGTAAAGGAAAGAAAGCTGAAGAAAGGTGAGTTGGGTAACAGTTTGGTAAAAGAAAAAGAAAAATAATTGAAGGCAATGATGTATCAGCAGAAGAAATGTGGCATTCCAGTCAATGTTGATTTGAAAAAAAAAAAAAAAAAAAAAAAAGAAAAGAAAAGGAGAAGGCATTTCATTGGAAGTTTGAAAAAGAAAGAGAAAAAGATGGCCACTTTGGCTCTGAAAATTCAAAGAAGAAGATGAAATTGTGCTGAATTGAAGATGGTGTGTCTATCACCTCCTTACCTTGATTGACTTCTCAATTTTGAACTCCATTCCACCCCTTTATTCTTGATAAATTTCACCCATAAGCCACATTACAACCCAAGTTAAAGTCCTTACTGATCAATGATGGATTGAGCTGTCACATGGAGATAAGGATTTGTGTAATCTATGGTGAAAAGAGCAGTGAATTCAAAACTAAAAAGCAATGCCTATGCTCCTGCTTACAGTCTTATTTGAGGGCTGTAACTGCTCTTGAGTTGTGTGAAATAGTACAACCCTCCTACCTGCATGTTGAGTGAAAACCCTGGTGAGAGTTGGGTTTGAAATCAACTTATTTGGGGTAACATCAAAACTGAATTCCCAAATAGAAGGAGAGCTTTTCATTAATTTTTCTTGTAAAAACATTTTGACACCAACTGAGTGAATGGTAAAGGAATTACAGCAGAATTTTAGTTTTGAACTGATGTTTTCTTAAAAAACTTCTTACAACCTGACTGATGCAGATGTGAATAATCTGATTGGATAAAAGTTTGCTTTAACAGAACTGCATTGATCTTAACTGATTTATTGGAGAAGTTTGTGGGTACCTTCACTGAAAACCCTCAGGAGACTTCACTCCTCCACTAGGGATCACCTAGGGGTTTAAAAGGCTTGTTGCATATGCTAAATGCAACTGTGCTCCCTATAAAAATGGCTTTTCATTCTATTTTTAAATTTTGTCTTTGCTCAGGGACTAGCAAAGCTTAGGTTTGGGGGTGTGTTGAGAACTGTAAAATACCATTTTTCACCCCTTAATCTAGGCCTTGATAGACCCTTGAGAGAACTAAATAAGTATTTTAAGTGCCTATGTTGCAGCTAACAATAAAGACACGCTTAACCATAAAAGCAGCTCAAAAGTCAAAAAGATGACAATCCATGTCAGTCCAAAGGAAGGAAGTGAAGAAACAACCTCATCAACTGTGGAAAGGTCTAAATAGAAGAGACAAAGACCTGTAAGAGAAGCAGGGAACATTTCGAACAGAGAAATGCACTACAGAGTTCTTTTCGCAAAGAACTTGCACTTTTCGTAAAGAACCTTGAACTTTGCGAAAAGAAGAAAACACTCCTCGAAAAGAAGATTGAACTTTGCGAACAGAGCTTCAGAAGTCATTGAACTTTGCAAAAAGGCCCCTAAACTCTGCGAAAAGGACTAAAACTCGGTGTAGCTTTGAAGAGCATCGAACTCCTCAAAAGAAGATTGAACTCGAGCTTGAAGTCATTGAACTTTGCGAAAAGGCCCCTGAACTCTGCGAAAAGGTATTCTGGAGATTCGTAGCTTTAACAAGGGCAATTCAGTAATTTGTTGCATGCGTCCCAATGCGTTTTAAAACCCAAGGACATTCTGGAAGATTCTGAGCACGAACCAAAGGCATATTCCACCCCATGTGAACACCCAAAGATGAAATTACTTGGCGGGAACTTCTAGAAGCTCAAACAGATTTTTGAATTACATAACAGAATTGATGCCTCTTTTCCTGATTGGCTGAACGGATCAAGCATTTCGATTGGCGAATGATCTGGATCCTGGTGCTCGACTCCTATTGGTTGATACAGATCTATCCAATTCTGATTGGTTGATACACATTTGAGCTGGCTTAGGGAAAATTATAAATAGATGAACTATTTGCCCAATTTGGGGATCCAGATTTTGAGTTTCATTTCTAAATCCCCCATTTCCCAGCCAGACAGCCTGTCTGCAATCCTTGTAATAGCCTACTTTGTACTTGCATTTGAGAGCTGTGAGACATTTCTGTAATTCAAAACAGAGTTGTATTCAAGACTGCAAATCTGAGAGCTGTTTAAGTTGTGCTCTGTAATTGTAACGGTGGATTTTAAAAGGTTGCTGTAAACTATGCATTCTCCATTGGACTCATGTCAAGGGTTCCCTCTGATCTCCTCAGTACATTAGACTCCTTTAGATTCATTGTTTTGCATGCAATTTCCCTTGATTCATTAATCCTGTGAGAATTAGTGTTGGTAACCTAATCTCTTACGACATTTGTAGTGATGTTTCCTATTCTGAATTGAGGATTTGGTTAAAGACTAATGGATGGTTTGTGGCCATTAAAGTGGACAGACCATAGCCATAAGTGTAAGCCTAATCCTTGAATTAGATTTATCTCTCTTACATCTGTGCTTGTAGCCAGATGAAGATTGGATCACCTCTGTTGAGCTGCAGTTATTCTCATTAGATTTTAAAGACCAAATCAAAGTTAGATATTACTTCTCCATTTTTTATATAAGTTTACCACAAACGTTTCCCCAACTCGGATCTGGATCATTTAGTTTAATTTTTACTTTTTATTATTTAGTTAACGTGACAAATTCAACCTCCCATCTTATGTGCTTTGTAGATAGGATCAGAGGCCAGATCTGGTAGCTCAGATCTGGAGGTTTATCTTAAATTTTAAATCAATTCCCTGTGGACGATCTTTTACTCACTTACATTTAAAACTTGCTACAATTGGCCCTGATCTTGCAGGCTAATTATGTTCTAACTATGCTGATATTTTCTTATTCTTTAAATCTGTTTTCAAAATGCAAATAAATCATGCACACTTAGAACAACAACATCTACTTAACTATTTTAATGGTGAAGTTTGTGGGTATCTTTACTGAAAACGCTCAGGAAACTTCACTCCTCCACTAGGGATCACCTAGAGGTTTAAAAGGCTTGATGCATAAGCTGCATGCATCTGTGCTCCCTATGAAAGTGGCATTTACTATTTTGAATAACTATTTTAATTTTTTCTTTCCTCAAGGACTAGCAAAGATTAGGTTTGGGGGTGTGTTGAGCACTGAAAAATATCATTTTTCACCTCTTAACCTAGCCTTTGATCAGCCTTTGAGCTGGTTAATAATGAAGTTTTAAGTGTGTTTTCGTAGATGATAGGAAATTATAGCTTAGTTTTGCAATCCATTATTTTAAAGCCAAAAAGAAGGAATTTTGAGTTAAGCTGAGGAGCTGATGAGTTTACAATGAATGCACCTTGGTGCTTCACGCCATTGGAGTCATATAGCATGCTTTGGGTCCTAGAAGTCTTGTCAAGTAGAGAGGAGTGACGCTGCAGTGTATCAAATAGAGCAGCTGTGGAGAAGTTGCTACTGGAATAGACCCATGCAAGTTGTAGCAAAAACACACTTAAGCAGCCCAACAACTACAATAGTTTCTACATCAAAGCATTCAAGCTGCTACAGCAATTCGAACTCACAATTACTGAAACAGCTTGTCAAGTTGCAGTTTCAAAGACACACACTAGAGCAGCACAACAGTTGCATTGAAGCACTCGAGTAGCTCAAAAGAGCTACACATTTCACTTGTCGAGCATCTTTGAGCAGCCTATTGAACCAGCTCAAGCAGATCAGCAACTCATAGATTTTGCAGTAGCTCATGCCTTATATATCATCCTCTCGAGTTGTGGACTTAGAGAGCTGAAGCCCCATTGAATGAACTCGAGCAGTTCAAGTGATGAAGGAAGAACCACTGGAGTGCCTCATGGTTGAAGACTTAAACTACTCGAGCAGTTCAAGTGATGAAGGAAGAACCACTCGAATGCTTCATGGTTGAAGACTTAAACTACTCGAGCAGTTCACTAATGAACTTGGGTAGTATGCTGAAGCAAGCCATGAACTCGAGCAGATCCAATTAATCAACTCGAGTGGTTCTGAAAGCCATCCTATCGAGTAAGCTGCTGAAATAGGATGCAGTTGAACCTGTCGAGCACTTAAATAGGCTACTTCATCCTATTGAGATCCTCACGAGATCCTGTCGAGGACAAAAATCTGAAGTTGCCCATCCTCTCGAGATTAAAATGCTGAAGCCTTCAACCACTCGAGATCTGCTGGAGTTATACAAACCTGAATCTCCCATATGCTCGAGGAACCTTCATAATGCACCTTAACCTCTCGAGATTCCCTCGAGATTTAAAATCTAAAGCACCATCTGCTTGAGGCACGAGTTCCAGCTGCTGCCTTCAACATTGAAGGATATTTTTTAGATTTCACAGCTTCTAGGGCAGACATCCCAATGTGCTTAGCTATCCCACACATCCCAAAGCATTACTTAGTCACAAAAGGGCCACGACCCCAGCTCCAAAAGTCATTATTTCTGATTTGCTATTGCACACTATTGTTGTATGGACTGTCTATATATAGTTAATAGTTATTTTGTAAAATTATCCAGACTAGCTGGATTAGAGCCAGGATTAGCCTGAGTTCATTGATTTTTTTAGGGTTTTAGTTTTCTTTTTACTTTTTCCCTTTCTTCTTCCTTAGCTTAGTTGCAAGGTTGGGTTGATTTTCTTTGTAGTAGCTAGGCCCATTTTAGTTTTGTAAAAGCATTGAGAGTAGTTTTGGGAATCTGCATAGACTGTTACCTTAGGGAAACCATTGTAAGTTTATTTTATTCAATGAAATGCCATGTTTAATGCTCCATTTAATCATTTTATGCACCCATGGTTGCTTGAGCTTGCAGCCCTACAACCATGGTGGCAGCAGTGGCACCCCTGTTCTATCTCTAACCTCTGTGATTAGGATAACCTCTAGGATAGCCTGTGATCATTTTAGTGGGTAGGGTATTTACCTAAGGCTGGTCTGAATCACAGAGGTTGAGCTGGATTCTTTTTCTCTGCATTTGTGCTTGCAGCCAAATGAGAGGCAGCTGTAAACATAACTCCTCCTCTATTTTACAATCCTATTTTCAGTGAATAGACTTGAGTTTTTGCACAGATTGCTGACATGTGAGCTGGGTCATTGCAGGCCTTTTTGTAGCAATGACCAACTGAATCTAACTACCCATTCAGCCTGACATTTCTTATAGTTTCTACTTGATTTTCAAGGACTGTTTGCTTCTAAGAATGGATGAGCTTGTAGCCTTACAAATATAGTGTCTATAATGGCTTTCCTGTATTGATTTAATCCATTGACTGGATGAAATCCCTGGGATATTTTATGACCATTTAAGTGGACAACATACAGCCCTAAGATCAGTTCATTCTTTTTGGTTAGGTTAGATTCTTATACCTTGCAAATGTGCTTGTAGCCATCTGAAGGACTGCTGCAGATCTAGTTCTTGATCTGAGTTGCAGTGCTCATTTACTCATAGCTATCTACTTCTTATTATTTTTACATTATTTTTGCACTCCATCATCATCCTTCTTCTTTCCCCTTCTTTAGTTGTAGTTTTATTCTTTAGTTGTAGTTTATTTCTATTTTTAGTTGTGACACTTAAACACCCTCTCTTTACCTTGCTTTCTAGTTTAAGTTTAGAGTTGCCAGATCTGGTTACTATATAACCATTGTGGTTTAGGTCATCACTCCTTGTGGGACAAACTCTTACTTATTAAAACTTGCTACAACAGGCCCTGTATCTTGCAGGCCTGTGAGTTTGATTTTGTGTTGTGTTCAATCCATTTTATTTTGTTTTTGCTTTTCTTTATTTTCCTCATTTTATTCTTTATCATTTTTATAATAAGAACAACACAATCAAATCTCCCAACACTATGATCTGAAGCTCTTGCCTCAGCGTGCTCCAATCTCGCTGCAACGAGGTGTACAGAATTTAGGGCTTTATATTCTATTATGTTTTGGCTGGCTATAGTTCATAATATTACCATAACCTTATCTTTGTGTAATATTGTATAGGATTTCAAAAAATTTGTAGTCATTATCACCTATGTACATCAGCATTTTATAGGCATTGATGACAACTGAGTGTTACACACATTCTTTACAATGTGATTATAACATACACACGTATAGGACCTGTTCGATCCTTAGTATAATAGTAAACTGAAAAGTGGCTAACCTTAGTCTAACAAGTGTGGTTATTGATCACGAATTTCAGCTTCACGCTCCCACATTGCTTCAGTGGTAGAGTGATTTCGCTATTGGACTAGGACAAGTGGAATCTGTTTTGTCCTCAATATTCGCTCTTTGCGATCTAATATTTTCATCGGTTCCTCGATCAGTGTTAAGTCCTCGTGGACCTCGATCGGCTGGTAGTCCAACACGTGTGATGGGTCTCTTACGTATCTTTGCAATATTGACACGTGGAATACATCATGCACATTGGACTATGGTGGAGGTATGGTAATTTGATACGCCACTTCGCCAATTGGACCCAAAATTTCAGAAGGTCCAATGTAGCATGGACTTAACTTTTCACGTTTCCTGCATCGCATCACGCCTTTAGTCAGCGAGATTTTGATGAACACGTGGTCTCCACTCTGACAAAAATGTGAGTGTTAGTGTTGCATAAAAGTGATTAGAAGGAAATATAATCAAATCTAATCGAGTGTACCTAAAATTCGACGTTGGTCCTCTTGAGATCGGCATAACTTTTCTGCCGGCTCTAAGCGACTTTAAATCATTCACGAATTATTTGGACGGTCTCATTCATGCGTTCAATCAGTTCCATGCCCAACAATACACATTCCCCAACCTCTTCCTAGTTGAGCGGAGATTTACATCGATGGCCATAAAGTGCTTCGAAAGGAGCCATTCCGACACTCGCTTGGTAACTATTATTGTATGCGAATTCGATTAAGGGCAACTGTTTATCCCATGATCTTTGGAAATCTAGCTTACATGCCCTTAACATATCTTCAATCACTTGATTCACCCATTCAGTTTGTCTGTCGGTCTAGGCGTGAAATGCCGAGCTGAATTCTAACTTTCACCCCATCCCTTCTTAGAAGCGTTGCCAGAACTGCAATGTATACACGGGGTCCTGATCTGATACAATGCTCGTGAGTATGCCAAGTAGTTTGAATATTTCCTTCAAGTACAATTCTGCCAATTTACTGGTTGTATAACATGTACTTTAGGGTAGGAAATGAGAAAACTTGGTTAATTGATCCACGATTCCCGAAATGGTGTTGTACCCTTTCTGTGTTCTCGACAACCCATGTATAAAATCCATGAAAATGTTTTCCCATTTCCACTCAGGAATTCGCAATGGCTGCAAGAGACCTGAAGGGTGTCTATGGTCAACCTTCACCTATTGGCAAACCAAGCATTTTGCTACGTATTCTGCAACATCTCTCTTTAACCATTTCCACCAAAAATTCTTCTTGAGATACAGATACATTTTTGTGCTTCCTGGATGAATATGGTACATCGACTTGTGGGCTTCATCCATTATTGCCGACGTTAGTCGGTACGCATAATCTATCCCTGAATAATAAGAACCCGCTGTTCTTGATAGAGAAATCTGATTGGTTTCCACAGAGTACTCCCTGTCGAATAGCCAGGAGTTCCACATCGGTCCTTTGGATTTCTCTGATCCTATTGAAGAGTGTTGATTGTATCTTAAGCTCCAGCATCCTTCACCTCGAATGTGGTGTCACATGAGGCTATGTCCTCAAGTAACTGATGTTGTCCTAAGTGTGCATGATTTATTTGTATTTTGAAAATAGATTTTTCAATGGATGGATTACACTTTGATTAGAAAACTTGAAAAAAAAGAAATATCAGCATAGAGAGAAATTAATTAGCCTGCAAGATCAGGGCCAATTGTAGCAAGTGTTAAATGTAAGTGAGTAGAAGATCGTCCACAGGGAATTTATTTAAAATGTATGGTAAACCTCCAGATCTGAGCTACCATATCTGGCCTCTGATCCTATCTACAAAGCAAGTAAGATGGGAGGTTGAGTTTGTCACATTAACTAAATTATCTACAAGTAAAATTTAAACTAAGTGATCCAGATCCGAGTTGAGGGAATTGGATGCAAAATTAATAAGAATGGAGAAGCAACAGCTACTTAAGCTTAGTAATTGATTGCAGAGTGAGAAATAGTGTAACACAGTTGAGAAAGTATCAAATTTTCATCTGGCTACCAGCTCAGATGTAAGAGAAAATAATCCAATTCAAGGATTAGAATTGAGTTAAACTTGTGGCTATGATCTGTCAATTGTCATGGACACAGATCATCCAATAGTTTTCAATCCAAAGTCTTGATTCCGAACATAAGCACCACTACAAATGCTGTAAGAACCAGGTTACAAACATAGATTCTCACAGGGATAGTGAATTAAGGGAAATTACTTAAAAACAACAAATCTAAAGGAATCTAATGACTGAGGAGATCACAATGAACCCTCAACATGAATCCGATTGAGAACGTACTGATAAAAGCAACCTTTTCAAATCCACCATTACAATTACAGAGCACAGCTTAAAACAGCTCTTGGATTTGTAGTCTTGAATACAATTCTCACTTGAATTACATAAGTATCTCATAGTTCTCAGTTACAGACAAAAGCTAGGCTGTTACAGAGGTTTCAGACAAGCTATCTTGATCTGAAATGGAAAATGGGGCAGCAGGAATGAAACTCAAATTCTAGATACCCAAATTGGGCAAAAAGTTCATCTATTTATAGTTTTTCCCAAGTCCAGCTCAAATGTGCATCAACCAATCAAAATTGGTTAGATTTATATCAACTAATAGGAGTCCAGCACAGGGATCTAGATCTATTCTGGCCAACTAGAACTGCTTCATCTGGTTCAGCCAATCAAGAGACAGAGGCATCAATTCTGTTAGGTCCTTCAAAAATCTGTTTGAGCTTCTAGAAGTTCCCGCCAAGTAATTTCATCTTTGGGTGTTCACATGGAGTGGAATATGCCTCTAGTTCGTGCTCAGAATCTTCCAGAATGCTCCTGGGTTTTTAAGTGCATTGGGATGCGTGTAGAGATTACTAAAATACCCTTACAGATGCTGGGAATCTTTAGAATATGATTTCGCACAGATTGGGGGCCTTTTCGAAAGGAAATGTGACTTCTGGAGCTCTATTCACACAGATTTAAGGTCTTTTCGAAAGGAAAAGTAACTCTGGAGCTCTATTCGCAAAGAACTGGTGCTGTTCGTAAGGAGTTTTCTTCTTTTCGAATAGATCATCAGCAAGTTTGGTGCCTTTCGAATAGATCAGGTGCTCTTCGAAACCAAGCTTGGAGCTTTAGTTCTTTTCGCAGTGTTCAGGTTCTTTTCGAATAGATCAGGAATCCTTTTGAATAGCATTTTGTAGTGCATTCTTCTTTTTGAATAGCTCCAAACCTATTTCCAGGTTGAAACCATGCCTTTGTCTCTTCTAGTTTATGCATTTTGACAGCCAGTGAGACTGTCCCTTCTCCTTCTTCTTTCAGATCAAGATGGGTCATCATCTTTTTGGCACTTTTAAGCTGCTTTCAGGGTTAAGCCTGCCATTATTGTTAGCTGTAAAATAAACACTTAGAACACTTATTTAGTTCTCTCAAAGGTCTATCAAGGCCCAGGTTAAGGGGTGGAAAATGGTATTTTCCAGTTCTCAACACACCCCCAAACCTAAGCTTTGCTAGTCCTTGAGCAAAGACAAACTTAAAAAAAGAATGAAAAGCCACTTTTGTAGGGAGCACAGTTGCATTTAGCATATGCAGCAAGCCTTTTAAACCCCTAGGTGATCCCTAGTGGAGGAGTGTAGTCTCCTGAGGGTTTTCAGTGAAGGAACCCACAAACTTCTCTAATAAATCAGTTAATATTAATGCAGTTTTGTTACAACAGAGTTTCATCAAATCATAGATTATTCATACCTACATCAGTCAAGCTGTAAGAGGATTCTCAAGAAAACAACAATTCAAAACTGAAATTCTGCTGTAATTCTTTTACCATTCACTCAGTTTGCATCAAAAAGTTTTAAAAGAAAAATTAATGAAAAGCTTGCCTTCTATTTGACAATCCTGCTATGATGTTACCCCAAATAAGTAGATTTCAAACCCAACTCTCACCAGGGTTGTCACTCAATCATACAAGTAAGAGGGTTGTACTATTTCACACAGCTCAAGAGCATTTACAACCCTCAAATAGGACTGTAAGCAGGAGCATAGGCATTGCTTTTCAATTCTGAATTCACTGCTCTTTTCACCATAGATTACACAAATCCTTATCTCCATGTGACAACTCAATCCATCTTTGATCAATAAGGACTTTAACTTGGGTTGTAATGTGGCTTATGGGTGAAATTTATCAAGAATAAAGGGGTGGAATGGAGTTCAAAATTGAGAAGTCAGTCAAGGTAAAGAGGTGATAGACACACCTTCAATTCAGCACAATTTCATCTTCTTCTTTGAATTTTCAGACCCAAAGTGTCTTTTTCTCTTCCTTTTTCAAACTTCCAATGAAATGACTTTTCCTTTTTCCCTTTTTTTTTGTTTTTTTTTATATATTTTTTTAACAAAGCAATATTGACTGGAATGCCACATTTCTTCTGCTGATACATCATTGCCTTCAATTATTGTTCTTTTACTTTTACCAAACTGTTACCCAACTCATCTTTCTTCAGCTTTCTTTCCTTTACCTTCTGAATTCTCAGAGTGAGGGTTAGGCTAAATGAGGTTGATGAGGTTTCAAAGAAATCTTGGATTTATAAAGCTCAACTGGTGTGTATCAAGGGCAGTTTCAAAAGGTGGGGCTTTTTATAGTTCAAACTGTCCAAAACGAGGCCTTACATCATGTCTTTAATATCATGATTGCTATCAGGCTATTTTAATTTGGATATGTGTAACTTCTAGTGATAACAAGTAGGTTCATACAGTTCCTAGAGCAGAAAAAATGGCCAATTCATACCTCCAAAGAAAACATTTCAGGCCCAAATCTCACTGGGTGTGGTTTTCTATCAAATTCCTGAGGTATATCATCACTGTTTTCTCTCTTTTTAGGTTTACTAGAACATCAATTTTCTTTTGGGAATTTTCTGACATTCACTTCATGAAAGTATTAGAATTACACTAGAAATCAATTTTAAAAAGTTTTAACTTCCTCATTTTTCAAAAACAGGTGTGAAATCACTTCATTTTCAAAAATTCTGCTGATCATAAGCTGCATTAATGTTAACTAAATTATTGGCATCTCTGTCAAACCACCAAACCTATGAGGAGCAGTGTCCTCACTGGTCCAGAAGTGGATAAGAAAAAAGAGAAAAAAAATAAAAAAATAAGCACATTGACAGAGAGAACAGATAAACTGCACAGTAATGGACAAATCAACTGAAGTAAACAGTAAACATTAATTAACCACTACACAAACAACAAAAGAAACAAAAAATTTACAAGGTAGTCTAATAACTAGGGTCAAAATCTGTATCATAAGTTGGTTCAATGGGGTCAGAACTGGAGTCAGTATTGGAGTCTGAACTTGATTTAGCTTTCTCTTGGATTGTGGCTTGGAGTTAAGTGTACTCTTTAGACTTGATCTTTCTGGTGAGGCCAATATATTTTGCAAGTCAATCAGCCCTCAGTTTTTCTTGTATAAGCTTCTCTTTTAACATGGCAACTGTGTGCTTCTCACTCCTAACCATCTGATAGGTTTGGTGCAACAGATCCTGCATCTTCTCTCTCTCAAATTGCATAAACAGCTCCAACTTCTGAATCTAGTCTTCATAAGGAGTCTTAATGTAACCTTGAAGATCTGCAATCCCTTTAAGGACATCGCGAGAGATGTAAGGGTTCTCTTCCATTTCCCTTTTAAGAGTGGCAAAACATGGAATAGGAATGGAGTAGTAGGGGACCATATGTATCCCAGCAGTGGGGGTGGGGGAAGGTGAATCTAAAAGTAGTACCTCAGGTTCAGTTTGGGTAGCAAGGTCAGAGACAGTGGGGAAAGGTGACTCTAAAAGCACTACCTTAGGTTCTGTTTGGGTAGCATGGTCAGATGTGGAGAAAGGTGACTCTAAAAGCACTAGCTTAGGTTCTGTTTGGGTAGCATGGTCAGAAGTGGAGGGTACTGTGGCTAAGGTAGTTGGTTGGGATGTGGAGACAAAGGTTTGGAGAATGGAATTTGTCATAGACTGGTTGTCAATGTTGGTCTGCAGCTGGGCTTGGATAGATTGGAGGAAGGAGAAGATTTGGCTAATTGGGTCAGTTGTGTGTGTGGTAGGCAGAGTGGTGACTGGTATGATTGGTGTAGGTGGTTGAAGAGTAATAGGTGGGATGACTGTAAAGGGGGAAGTAGCCAAATGAGTGAATTGGGGGGGATCAGGTACTGGGGCATATTCATGCCCAATATTCTCCAAGATCAACCCCATTAAGGATGAATATGCCTCAGTGGTGAATATCTCAGGTTCTGGAGTATGGGTGATTTTAGGTGTATGAGCTGACTGTGCTGGTGAATCTGAGAAACTTTGTAGGAGAGGAGTGCTAGGTGAGTTTACAATAAAATCTGTGGGAATATTAGGGAAATTGTTAGGTGAAATTGGTGGTGTAAGTATGGCTGGAATGGTTGGTGTTGGGGGAGAATCTGTAATGGGGATTGTGGTGGTGATGAGTGATGGAACTGCTGGGATAGGTGATGGGATAGGTGCTGTGATAGGTGAGGTGGTATGATGATGGGCTCCTCAACATTGGTAGTAGGTTCAATGGCAGCTGCAGATGCAATGGGTGCAGCTAAAGAGCGGGTCACCTCAGGTTCAGGTATAGCAGCCTCCTGGACTGGCTTTGCCTCTTCCATCATTGTATTCAACAGAGTTTGGCTTGTAGTCCAAGCCCTCTTCCCAAAAGCATGAGGTGTTACAATCTCAAACGGTTCTTGCTCATCAATGTCAAATTTAGCCCTTAGTAGGGCTGTGATCAACCTTCCAAATGGTATTCCAACCACTTTCTGTTCCTTCTTCATCTTGGCACTGTTGTCAGCCATTGCTTCAAATATCAGCATAGGGGCATTGAAGAATTGCCCTTTAGAAAAGTGAAAAAGGGCCTCCAAAATGGGTGTCCGTCTTTCCTGACTATGCCCAGTGACATACAAACTCCCTCTCAAAATGGAATCGATCACCAAAAATTGGGGTGCTAAGTCTCTCCTCATGATGGACTGCCCGGTTCCAACTATGCCTTGGGTTAGATGGGCAGCTATATCTCTAAAAGAGGCTATCTCAGGTGCAGCCAAAGGGCCAGCAGGATCATACTAAAATGGTATCCCTAAGGCATTTCTAATGTCTTCATAAGTGGTGGTTAAATCATAATCATCAATAAAAATTACCAGAGTTGGGGCATCAGCATCCTTCTCAGTCACTTTCACCATGTTTTGGTACCATAATCGCACCATTCTAGGATAAATCTTCTCTGAAAGAGGGGTCAGGATATTACTCAGTGAAGCATCCCTGATGTAGTTCAGGGATAGCTTACATTCCGGTTTGTTCAAGAAAAAATTCTCATCCACATGAAGCTCTAGAATCAGCTTCTGAGCTTCAATGAAAGGGTTTGGAAGTACCAAATGCTTAGGAAGAGGAGGAAGCTCTGTCTCAGGAATAGGGTCAGCTTCCGGGATGGGTTCCTCAATTCTAACCTTCTTTCCCTTCTCAATTATATCAGCCTTATCCATCGACAATTTCCTCTTGGCTGAGGTTTTAGCTTTTCCTTTGGTGGAGGATTTGCTAGCTTTCTTAGCGGAAGACCTAGGGAACATCTTAGCCAACGATTTTTCAACTTTCCCCATTTAAAAAATTTCTAAAAACTCGTTCAAATAATTCCTCCTTCTCACAACAATTAACAGACAACTCTCTTTAATCCCAGACAATGTATGCTCAAACAGAAATCAAAATTTTAAAGCACAGACAGAGGATATGGAGAGAAAAATACCAAAACCTAGGGTTTGCTCAAAATCTCTGACCGCTTGATCAAATCCACCAGAGTCAGAGGGAAAAGATCCTTCTCTTGAAGCTTAATCAGCGGAAAAAAAAATGAAGGAAATTGGATCTGGATTCCAAAAGAACGCAGAGATGGAAAAAGATGGGTTTTCTGTGAAACAGGACAAGCTGGAAATGCTTTCGAATATGAAAAACCTCTATTCGAATGGCTTTAAATATGTTTAAATCGATTTCGCAAAGCATTATTGATTTCCTCGAAAAGTTTAAAAAAGTCCTTTTCGAAAAGAAGAAAGGCATCAGTACCTTTCACAAAGCAAATGGCTTCAGAAACATCTATTCAAAAAGATCTGCATCTATTCATAAAGTTTTCCATTCTTTTCGAGCAGTTGTGGTTATAGGTTCAAATCCTTTTTGAAAAGGAGTTTATACTTTTTGAACTGAATTTTCCTTTGCGAATTGAGTTTTCACATTGACTGTAAAACTTTTTGAAAAGTATGAATTTACTTTTAAACAAATGCTCTGAAGTACAGAACTAAATTTTTTTTTTTTTTAACATCTCCACATTAAAATCATTGGAATTTATTATCTCAATCAATTAAAACCACAAAGCTTTCAAAACATATGATTCCTCAAAGAAAATCTAACAAAAACATGACTAAAATAGAGAAAAATATTACACAAAACTATGCAAAAATCATAGAACAGACACAGTTAAAATACATATGATACAGTTGTGTGACATTAGATTTGTGGAGGCTCTTGATGATAGATGGTCATCATAGGCTCCAGAATATTTTCAATGCATGGTTTGAGCCTCTGACCATTTACTTTCAAGGTTCTTCCATCACTTGGGTCCATAATTTCAACAGCTCCAGATGGAGATGCTTGAATGACAGTATATGGCCCTTCCCATCTGGATCTCAGCTTTTCAGGAAAAAACTTGAGTTTTGAGTTGAATAACCATACCTTAGCGCCAGCGGTGAACTCTTTTCTCAGCAGATTTTTGTCATAGAAAGCCTTAACTTTTTCTTTGTAAGATCTTGCATTGGTGTATGCATCCATCTTCAACTCTTCCAACTCAGAGAGCTGCAGTTTCCTATGCTTACCAGCAGTAGTGAGATCCATGTTTAAAGCTTTAATGGCCCAAAAGGCCTTATATTCTAACTTCACTCGTAAATGACATGCTTTACCATAGACCAATCTGAATGGGGACATGCCAATTGGGGTCTTATAGGCTGTCCTATATGCCCACAATGCATCATTCAACTTAAAGGACCAATCCTTTCTGTCCTTCCTCATAGTCTTTTCTAGTATATGTTTGATTTCTCTGTTGGAAATCTCCACTTGTCCACTGGTCTGTGGATGATATGGAGTAGCTACTTTGTGAGTCACAGAGTACTTTTTCAATAGAGCTTCAAAATGCTTGTTACAAAAATGGCTTCCCCCATCACTGATAATGGCTCTGGGGGAACCAAACCTGAAAAAGATGTTATCCTTTAAAAATTTAAGGACAACTCTGTGGTCATTGGTTTTAGTGGCTGTGGCTTCAACCCATTTGGATACATAATCCACAGCTACTAAGATGAAATTAAAACCATTTGAAGGAGGAAATGGTCCCATAAAATCTATCCCCCAAATATCAAATAATTCAACTACCAAAATGGGTTGTAAAGGCATTGAATTTTTCTTAGAAATGCTGCCCAATCTCTGGCAGTTTTGACAAGACTTACAGTGTTGTAGTGCATCCTTGAAAAGTGTGGGCTAATAAAATCCATACTGCAAAATCTTTGCAGCAGTTTTATTTCCACTAAAATGACCTCCATAGGCCTGCTCATGACACATGGAAAGTATGTTGTGGAAGTTTTCTTCATGGACACATCTTCTAATGATTTGGTCTGCACAAATCTTGAACAGGTAAGGATCCTCCCAAATAAAATGTTTAACCTTTGAAAAGAAGAGATCTTTATCCATTTTATTCCAGTGTTGCGGGGTCCTTCCAGTAGCCAAAAAGTTAACTATATTTGCAAACCAAGGGGTATGCACACTGATAGCAAAAAGTTGCTCATCAGGAAAAGAGTCATTGAAAGGCAACCTATCAATCTCAGCAGTCAGAATTCTAGACAGGTGATCAGCCACGACATTCTCCACACCCTTTTTATCTTTAATCTGCAAATCAAATTCCTGTAATAGGAGGATCCACCTGATTAATCTTGGTTTGGTATCCTTCTTAGACAGAAGGTATTTCAGGGCTGAGTGGTCAGTGAACACCACAATTTGTGAACCCAAAACATATGACCTGAATTTCTCCAAGGTAAAAACAACTGTCAGCAGCTCTTTCTCAGTTGTTGTGTAATTCAGTTGTGTATCAATCATTGATCTACTAGCATAAGCTATGACATGAGGCAGCTTATCCTTTCTCTACCCAAGAACAGCTCCCAAAGCATAATCTAATGCATCACACATTAGCTCAAAGGGCAGGGAGTAGTCTGAAGACTGAAGTATTGGAGCTAAAATCAAACAGTTTTTTAAGAATTCAAATGCCCTAAGGCATTCATCATTGAAAAGAAACGGGACATCTTAGCACAATAAATGGCAAAGACGCTTGGATATTTTACTGAAGTTCTTAATGAACATCCTGTAAATTCCAGCATGCCCCAAGAACTTCTGATTTGCTTAACAGTTTTGGGAGGAGGCAAATGAGCAATTAAATCTATTTTTGCTTTGTCCACCTCAATGCCCTTATGGGAGACAACATGACCAAGGACAATGCCTTGGGTGACCATGAAATGGCTCTTCTCCCAACTCAAAACTAAATTGGTTTCTTCACATCTCTGTAGCACCAGGCTGAGATGATGTAAACATTGGGCAAAACTGTCTCCATATATTGAAAAGTCATCCATAAAAGTCTCCATAAATTGGTCAATCATATCAGAAAAAATGGAGTACATACATCTTTGAAAGGTAGCAGGGGCATTACAAAGACCAAAAGGCATCCTCCTATAAGAAAAAGTGCCAAAGGGGCAAGTGAATGTGGTCTTTTCCTGATCTTGTGGATACACAGGAATCTGATTGTAACTAGAGTAACCATCAAGAAAATAATAATAAGCTTTTCCTGCTAGCTTATCTAAAATCTGATCAATGAATGGAAGAGGGAAATGGTCTTTTCTGGTCATTGTGTTGAGCTTTCTGTAATCAATATATACCCTCCAACCAGTTGTTTGTCTGGTTGAAATGAGCTCACCAGAATCTGAGGTTACAACAACTTAACAACCTCCTTCATGACCACTTCTTGCATATGAGGATTCAGCCACCTCTGCATTTCTCTAGAAGGCTTTGCACCTTCTTCCAAGTGAATTTTATGCATGCAAACAGCTGGACTGATTCCTCCTAAATCAATAATAGTCCAGCCAATTGCCCTCTTATGCTGCTTCAATACAATCAACAACTCTTCCTCCTGCTCCTCAGTGAGGGAAGAAGAGATAATCACAGACAATATTTTATGGTCTAATAAAAACACATATTTCAAATTTTCTGGCAACTATTTCAGCTCTACATCAGGTGGGCTGAGAAGAGAAGGTAACAAAGGGACCTTGGCTATTTGTGGAAGGGGAAAAACAGCAGGTTTCCATGAAAAGAATCTTGCTGTTTGGACAGGAGTTTCTTACATAGTGTTGACCTCTTCAGTTTTTGAGGCACAAGCTGTCTTTTCCACAACATTTCTCCAAACATCTTCAAAATTTGTGATTAAATCCTTACATTACAGCAATTGAGGTAGAGTTTCCTCTACCAGTTCATCCAACAAATCAACAAGAAAGCACTCCTCATAACTGAACTGAGGCTACCTAACTGCATTGTAAATATTTAACTTCACCTTCATATTTCTAAAGGACACTTCCATAATACCAGACCTGCATTGAATACAAGCATTGGCTGTAGCCAGGAATGGTCTCCCCAAAATGATAGGGATGGAAGTTCTGCTTTTTGTAGGTTCCATGTCCAATACAAGAAAATCAGCAGGGTAAAAAAACTTATCTACTCCTACCAACACATCCCCAATCACCCCAACTGGCTTTCTTTCAGATCTGTCTGCTAGTTGTAACACCACATGAGTGGGTTTTAACTCTCTCAAACCTAGTTTCTCATATACAGAATATGGAAGTAGGTTAACACTGGCACCCAAATCTAATAAAGCCTTTTCAATGGTATGTTCTCCAATGGACAAAACCTGTTTAACTTTCAGGATCTTGGAGTTTAGGAGGTGTGGCAATGGACAAAACCTGTTTAACTTTCTCTACAACAAAGACCTTCTTGGATAACTGGATCCTAGATTGTCTTTTGTGTGTGTAAATGTCCTTCAAAAACTTTGCATAGGCTGGGACTTGCTTGATTGCATCAAGCAAAGGAAGATTTATCTTGACTTGCTTGAAAGTCTCCATCATTTCGTCTATTTTTGTATTCCCTTTATCAAAAGGGGATGCAGATTTCATGGCATGGGGAAATGGTAAATGAGGAACTAGTCCTTCATTTACAGCCTTAGCATCGTCACCAGAATTTTTTTGATTTTTCTGTTTTTCATTTTTTTTATTTTTCTGAAGTACATCAGCACCCCCAATGCTAACATCATGCTGCTCCTGCTGCATGTTCCTAGCAATTTCCTCATTTTTTTCTTCTTCTTTTTCTATCTCCACATTGTTATTGAAAACTTTTCCACTTCTCAAAATGGTGATAGCTTTTACTTCTTCATGTGAAAAAGAAGCATCTCCAACCATGAGCTGTCCTTTGGAATTGTTGAAGGGTTGGCTGGGTAACCTGCCTTCCTCTCTTCTGGCCAAAGTATTTGAAAGTTGACCCAATGTATCTTCAATCTTCTTAATACTCTGACTGTGAAAGTTTACAGTCTGAGTTAAAGACCCTAAATTCTGAAGTGAAGTTAGAACTTGGTCTTCAAAAGAAGGGGATCTGGAAGGAGGCTGAGCTAGGGCAGATTGATGTACAGGTTGTGCAATCTGTTGTGGAATGGGCTACTAAAAATTAGGCTTGGTATAGAAATTATGTTGGTATGGCTGCACAGTTTTGAAAGGTACTTGGTGCTTTGGTTGCTGTTGTTGTGATTGATAATTGCCCTGGCTCCACCTTAAATTGGGGTGCCCTCTCCATGCATATTCATTAGGTTGCAACTGTCTAAACGATTGGGCAGCATGAGCTTGCTCCACCACTAGATCTGGGAACTATGGTGCAGCTGGACATTGATCATGGGAATGAGTAGGGGACTGGCATATCAGACATGCCTCCTCTACTCTAGCAACCATTGGATTTTGAAATGAGTCCATCAATCTATCAAACTTTGTGGTTAAATTGTCTACCTTCCTTTCCAACTCATTCACCTCATAAATCTCGCCCTTGGTAGTCTGCTCTTTATTCAATCGGGCAGGATTCTCATTGTCTCTTGATAGAGATTCTTGTTGGGTTGAATTTTCACCAATATCTTCAAATAGATCCCAGACCTCCTCAACTGTTCTTTGTAAATAGGTGCCTCCACAGGAGGCGTCTACCATGTTCTTACCCTTTTGATCAATTCCCTGATAGAAGCTTTGAACAAGCTGCCATTAGGGAACTTGATGATGAGGGCATTGCCTTAAAAGCTCCTTAAACCTTTCCCATGCTTCATGGAAAGTTTCAGTTGAGTGTTGAGAAAAAGTAACAATGCTTTGTCTCAACTAGTTGGTCTTAGACATAGGCAAGTATTTGGCTAAAAATTGACATTGCAAATCATTCCAAGAAGTAATACTATTTGGTGGCAACATGGACAACCATGCTCTAGCTGTCTTTTAATGAAAAAGGAAAGAGCCTAAGATTGGTTGCCTCTGAACCCAGTCCAGCTATGTTGAATGTGGTACAAAGAGACAAGAATTCATCCACATGCTTGTATGGATCCTCCTTACTCAAACCATGGAAGGAAGGAAGCATCTAGATAGTTGATGATTTGATTTCATAATTTCCTTCAACAGTAGGAAATTGAATGCAAAATGGGGAATTATATGTACCAGGTGACAAGTAATCCCTCAAGAGTCTAGGTTGCTCACCCATAGTAACAGTCTCAGCAAAATTCTGTGATGTTTGTCTGGTTCTTTGTAGCCTTTCAACTTCTAAATTTGGAGGGACAATCTCAGGATTGAGAGTCCTCCTACCAAGCATACAACACAGATATAGAGAGAAAAATTATGCAAAGCAAACTTGCAATAATCCTTACTGAGTAGATTCCAAGCTCAAACGTATAGGAATAACTGCACAGATTTAAGCAACAGAGCAGTTAGCACTGATGTAAAAAAAAAATTAGGTCTACCTATTTTAAAATCTATTCCCCGACAGCGGTGCCAAAAACTTGTTGTTGTCCTAAGTGTGCATGATTTATTTGTATTTTGAAAACAGATTTTTCAAAGGATGCATTACACTTTGATTAGAAAACTAGAAAAAAAAGAAATATCAGCACAGAGAGAAATTAATTAGCCTGCAAGATCAGGGCCAACTGTAGCAAGTTTTAAATGTAAGTGAGTAAAAGATCGTCCACAGCAAGTTTTAAAAGATCAGGGCTACCAGATCTGGCCTCTGATCCTATCTACAAAAGCAAGTAAGATGGGAGGTTGAGTTTGTCACATTAACTAAATTATCTACAAGTAAAATTTAAACTAAGTGATCCAGATCCGAGTTGGGGGAATTGGATACAAAATTAATAAGAATGGAAAAATAACAGCTACTTAAGCTTAGTAATTGATTGCAGAGTGAGAAATAGTGTAACACAGTTGAGAAAGTATCAAATCTTCATCTGGCTACCAGCTCAGATGTAAGAGAAAATTATGGTTATGATCTGTCCACTGTCATGGACACAGATCATCCAATAGTTTTCAATCCAAAGTCTTGATTCAGAACATAAGCCCCACTTCAAATGCTGTAAGAACCAGGTTACAAACACAAATTCTGACAGGGATAGTGAATTAAGGGAAATTACTTAAAAACAACAATTCTAAAGGATTCTAATGACTGAGGAGATCACAATGAACCCTCAACATGAATCCGATTGAGAACGTACTGATAAAAGCAACCTTTTCAAATCCACCATTACAAATATAGAGCACAGCGTAAAAGAGCTCTCAGATTTATAGTCTTGAATACAATTCTCATTTGAATTATATAAGTATCTCACAGTTCTCAGTTACAGCCAAAAGCTAGGCTGTTACAGAGGTTTCAGACAAGCTATCTCGATCTGAAATGGAAAATGGGGCAGCAGGAATGAAACTCAAATTCTAGATACCCAAATTGGGCAAATAGCTCGTCTATTTATAGTTTTCCCCAAGTCCAACTCAGATGTGCATCAACCAATCAGAATTGGTTAGATCTATATCAACTAATAGGAGTCGAGCACAGGGATCTAGATCTGTTCTGGCCAATTAGAACTGCTTGATCTGGTTCAGCCAATTAGGAGACAGAGGCATCAATTCTGTTAGATAATTCAAAAATCTGTTTGAGCTTCTAGAAGTTCCCGCCAAGTAATTTCATCTTTCAGTGTTCGCATGGAGTGGAATATGCCTCTAGTTCATGCTCAAAATCTTCCAGAATGCTCCTGGGTTTTTAAGTGTATTGGGACGCGGGCAAAGATTACTAAAATACCCTTGCAGATGCTGGGAATCTTTAGAATACGATTTCGCACAAATTGGGGGCCGTTTCGAAAGGAAATGTGACTTCTGGAGCCCTATTCGCACCGATTTAAGGTCTTTTCGAATGAAAAAGTAACTTCTGGAGCTCTATTCGCAAAGAACTGGTGTTATTAGTAAGGATTTTTCTTCTTTTCAAATAGATCATCAACAAGTTTGGTACCTTTCGAATAGATCAGGTGCTATTCGAAAACCAAGCTGGAGCTTTAGTTCTTTTCGCAGTGTTCAAGTTCTTTTCGAATAGATCAGGAATCCTTTCAATAGCATTTTGTAGTACATTCTTCTTTTCGAATAGCTCCAAACCTATTTTCATGTTGAAACCAGGCCTTTGTCTCTTCTAGTTTAGGCATTTTGGCAGCCAGTGAGGCTATCCCTTCTCCTTCTTCTTTCAGATCAAGATGGGTCATCATCTTTTTGGCACTTTTAAGTTGCTTTCAGGGTTAAGCCTACCTTTATTGTTAGCTATAAAACAAACATTTAGAACACTTATTTAGTTCTCTCAAAGGTCTATCAAGGCCCAGGTTAAGGGGTGGAAAATGGTATTTTCCAGTTCTCAACAGTAACTACCATCTACGTATCCTTATAATAAGATGTGACAACTGAGCAGATGATTTTTGGCTCAATGCATCAGCTACCACATTTTCCTTTCTTGGATGGTATTGGACAGAACAATCGTAAGCCTTCGTTAATTTCATCCATCTCCTCTGTCTCAGATTCAGGTCTTATTCAGTGAAGAGATACTTAAGGATTTTATTTCAGTAAATATTTCAAATGTTTCACCGTAGAGATAGTGCCTCCAAATCATCAAAGAAAAAATGACCACTGCTAGTTGTAGGTCATGTGTGGGATAATTCTTCTCATGGTCTTTCAACTGCCTTGAACCATATGCAATGACTCTCTCATGTTGGTTTAACACGCAACCTAATCCACTGTGGGATGCATCGTTGAACACTAAGAATCCTCCATTGCCTAATGGTGTGGCGAGCACTGGTGTGGAGGTTAGTATTTTTTTCAGTTTGTGAAAACTTTTTTCACATGACTCGGTCCACTCGAATTTGGCATTCTTTCGAGTGAGTTGTGTGAGTGGTCCAACAATTTTTGAAAATCCCTCAGCAAACCTTTTGTAGTAACTGGCTAGTCCTATAAAACTTCTTAGCTCGATCACTGTTCTTGGTTGCTCCCACTTCACCACCACCTCTATTTTGCTTAGGTCAACTGTGATACCAGTTTCTGAGATGACATGCCCCAAAAAGCTCACTTGCTTCAACCAAAATTTGCACTTGCTGAGCTTTGCATACAACTGATAGTCTCGAAGCATCTGAAGTGCTAAACGCAAGTGTTGGTCATATTCTTCTCTCATCTTTGAATAGATGAGGATATCATCTATAAAGACAACCACACATTAGTCTAAGTAAGGCTTGAACACCTGATTCATAAGGTCCATGAAAGATGGAGGCGCATTCGTTCGCCTGAATGGCATCACTAGGAACTCATAGTGGATGTATCTCGTGCGGAAGGTTGTTTTTGGAATGTCTTTGACTTTCACCTTCATTTGATGGTAACCCGACCTTAAGTCGATCTTGGAGAAGAACCTCGCTCCTTGTAATTGATCAAAAAAGTCATGGATCCTTGGGAGTAGGAGTCATTCTTATCGTCAACTTACTCAGCTACCTATAATCAATACAAAGACACGTAGAACCATCCTTCTTGACAAAAAGCACGGGTGCTCCCCATGGTGAAACACTCGGCCTAATAAACTGTTGAGAAGTTCTTGTAATTGCTCCTTGAGTTCTTTTAACTTGGCTGGTGCCATACGATAATGAGCTGTTGATACTGGTGTTGTGCCTGAAGCTAAGTCTACTGCACACTCGACTTCTCTATTTGGCGGTAGTCCCAGTAATTCTTCAGGGAAAACATCAGGAAACTCGCACGCACTTGGGATATCAAAAATTTTAACTTTCTCCTCTTTTTAACCTTTACATTGGATGGATGCAAGGTACCCAATACAGCCATCATTTATCAACCGCTCTAGTCCCATAACTAATATGAAAGGTGAGATGGTCGGTGGTATACTTGGAATCTGACTGGCTTGCTCTTCCTTCCTAGGTTGTGAGGTAACTATCTTCCTAAGACAATCGACAGTCGCTTGTTGAGTGGATAACCAATCCATTCTAAGAATCACATCGAATCCTTGCATCTCTAACACAATCAGATCCACTATTGTCTCATGCCCTTCGATAGCAACGATGACTGACCAACACACTATGTCTGTACTCACTGACTTCCCGGTCAGAATCGATATTGATAGAATAAATTCCAATTGGTCGGGAATGAAGCTCAATTATGCCACAAATTGAGGTGTCAGGTGTGTAGACCTTGGGTCTATCAACACTTGAGCCCTGTAAAACAGATATTGGTGGTTTTGTACATGGGTAAAGTACAAAGATGTCACACACATTTGAAATCAATTGAGTGATATAAATACAAAAGTGTTCTAGCAAAAATAAACAATTTTAAAGACTATTTTTTATTTTATTTTATGCACCTTCTTCATCTAAAATACTAGAAAATAGGTTGGAAATCCATATGGATCATACCTTGGATTACATCTTTGTTTGTTCGGACATCTTGTGTTGATACCGCATAAGCTTTGCATTGTGCCGTAGGCCGTGGAGATCTCATATTAGGTATTTTTGCGGCAGATATTTTCATCTCAGAGCATTCCTTAATCCTGTGCTCCATCTTTCCATCTTTCCACATTTAAAACATGCTCCTGTAATCTTTCGGCACTCCTCGGTCATATGTAATTTTCCACACTTTTAACATACATCGATTGATGTGGAGTTGGCAGTATGAGAAGTAGTACGAGAGGCTATTGGTTGTACTCTTGATACACCCGTTGTTGTTGGGTTTGAGGTATTGATTGGCCTCAAGGGTCTTGGAGGGAAAGCTGCAGAGTAGACTGGCCTTGAAGATGCCGTTGGAGTAGGTTGTGCTGGGGGCAACATCAAGTATCTTTGTCTTTTGCTGGACTACTCTGAACTATGGGCATGCATCTGACTCTTCCTACTTCTTGCTTGTTCATCTCTTCTCTTAAACATATTATCAACGTCTCGTTCGGCGATGAGGGCCAAACTCATAACTTGTGCGTACATCATCACCTCAAACAATGAAATCCTTTCCTTAATCACCGGCTTCAAGCCACGCTCAAACTTTTCGGCCTTCATTAGTTTAGTGGCCACTAATAATGGTGCAAACCTAGAGAGTCTAGTGAATTCTGACTCATACTCATGAACTGTCATTTGCCCTTGTTCCAAACTTGCAAACTTAATCTTCTTGGTGTTCGAGTTCTTTCAACGAACTTCCACCATGGGTCCGCTTCACCCTCTAGTTGGAAGGAGGCCCAACTCAACTTCTGTTCCTCTGTGCATCTGACTCTTGGAGGACTTTCTTAATCTGATTTAACCACTTCTCTGCCTCCATAGGATCGGTCTGGCCATAGAAAGTAGGAGGTCTCATTCTCCTAAATTCTTAGAAGCCGGATGGTTGTCTTCTCTCTACAAGTATCCCCATGGTGTTCACCATGGTTTCTAGCAACTACTGGTTGTTTCCAATGTTATCCCTAGCTCCAAAAGCATTGCGAACATTGTTTCCCACTCCCAATATTTGGACAGGTGGCTATCCCCTCGCCATTTGTCACACCTTCAGTGTGCACGGTCCTTGGTCTTCCCCTTCTTAGAGGCATATTGACCTATCATGACCAAGTAAAAACTCAATCCGATTAATCCTAGGAACCTAGCCTAAGGAAAGATGGAAATTAATGCCATATGCTACGAACCTAAGCCATAGCCCTAGATTCCTATGAGACTTACAGCCTAGGCTTTGATACCACCGGTGACGACCCGACTTTCCCCGCGTGAATCTTCGGGAAAGCCGTGTCGTCGGATCATAGAACATAATCCGAATACAGTGCATATATAGTACCAAGTGCTTGGCAAACAAATATAAATGCGGAAGTAAGTAGCTAAAACCCATACTATGGCTGGCATATAGCAATTTAGCAAGTAATTTTCATCATTTCAGAAGTAAACAAAACTATTCAATCCACCGGTGAAGGCCGACCTTCACCTAAACAATGGACAAAACTATACCAAAAACATATATACAAGATTATGATCCCGAAAACTATACCAAGTGTCAAAGTCACTATCCACACTATAACCAAAGTCTAAAGTGCTGCTCAAGGGTAGAACTTGTCAGGAGGCAGCTCCTTGTCCTCCTCTAAATTATAATAAGGATCCTTTGCTAGCGAAGGATCCCCCTGAAGCTCTACTCTCAGATCTACACTTGTACCTGTGACGTATAATCAAAGGGATGAGCTACAATCCAGGCTCAATGGGGAGAAAACAATGCTAAATTACAACTTATCATTCTTATTCATAATTTTGACACATAAGTAAAACAGTTTAAATTCATGTCTTATCAAATTACCTTGCATTTCTAAAACAAAGAACTTAAACCATAACGTCAAAAACATATTATATCATGAATGCAGATAGCTTGCTTAAAACAATGCATGAAAATAATGCTTAAAACAATGCATATCGGATCAAGCAATTGAAACAAGAATCCAAACATATCAATGGAGCAAGTCATGAGTTTGTATAGCAAGAAATAAAGGGTTGTACTAGAATGCCAAGCCCCTGAGCTATGTTAGCAGCGTCACTTGGGCTGGAATGCCAAGCCTCTGAGCTGCGTTAGTAGGGTCACTTGTGCCAGAGTGCCAAGCCCCTGAGCGGCGTTAGCATGATCACTTGTGTCTGAATGCCAAGCCCCTGAGCTGCATTAGCATGGTCACTTGTGCCGGAATGCCAAGCCCCTCAGCTTCGTTAGCAGGGCCGCTTGTGCTGAGACGAAACATATAACATAGATTCAAAACAATTACACGGAGCAGGTAACATATATAAGATAATAATTCAAGAGGTTGGGACTTATCTAATTGACTACCACGATATGCCAAGATATGGAGAGCAGGAAATCATGTAAGTCATGTGCGAAAATCAAGTTGAAACATTCAACGCACTTCAAGATTTTATATATAGCATTACTAAAAAATATAATGCATATAATAATTGCATCAGTGGCACAAATTTGAGAGAAACATATAATCTGAAAAGAGTATTCTTCCCTACCTTAATGCCGAAATTGCGTGAACACAAACGCTCTAATCAAAGCAGAGTTCCCACCAATGGCCTCCCGTGTTTACCCTAAAACACACATTGTTGATGTACTAAGTGTTAATGGTAGTATGTGTCCTAACGCGAGGTTTCCAATGCCCATAAAGGACAAAACCAAGGCTCTCAAGAACAGAGTACCTTGTTATGGTGAGCTACAATGTCGCCACAACGAGGTCTTCAGGTAGTCATGTGGCACCTGGACTCACTGCGGAAAGTTTAGACAGAGCTGAAATGGCCTATAATTTTATGTAGCACTCACCACTTCATCTAGCCGCTACGAGCCTTGCAAAACTTGCCTGCCTTTGATTCTTTCTTCCAAGCCTGAAATCCTAATTCTTCTTGCACAATTTATCCTAACTTTTATATTCTAATCACAATTTATGACTTATATCCTAATTTGGTCGTGCATGCAATGTTCTGAAACATCGAAAATCGAAGAATTCGGCTATTAAGCCTTTCACACATCCGATCTTCGGAATGTCATTGCTTGATATTCCAAAATTGTCTAAATTGACCCTAAATTTCCGAAATTGAGGTTTATGAGACATGGTTAAAATGATTTCCATCGCGGGTTCTCCACATGCAAAGTCTCCTGTCATTGGTGTGGAATTTCTCATGGTCTACGTGATCAATCATCCGATTTTTTATCGTAGGAGTTCAAGGTTTGGAGGATCATAGTGACGATCCGAACAGTGGTGATTCTTTGTCGCATTAGCCTAATTTCATTGAACAAATTAGGGAGTTCGAATGGTTTGGGGGATCTCCAATGGAATACTCAAGAGGAATGATAGAGGGAGCTCACTCTCAAATCTCCATCTCTCATGCGAATACCATGCCTTATGCATGAGAGTTTATTGGCTAGGGTATAGAGGTTGTTTATGGTTAGGGTATGGATGTTGGTTAGGGTATAATGGTTGGTATTGATCTGGGTGTTGAGTTTGATCATATGGGTGGGAGTTTATTGGGTGTGATTCTTGGTTCGTGTTGATTTGTTCGTGGAATAGGATTTCGTTTGGGGTGTTTATTTCAGGGTCATTGGAAGATGGCCCTTTAGATGTTAGTGTGGAAAGATTGAGGTTCCCATTCTTTAGGCGACATTTTATGGGTAAGGGGCATTCATGGAGGCTAGAGAAATCGGAGTAGCTGCTTAGGATGAGAGCGCTCCGGAGTGGCTCCCAAGTATTATTGATCATAATGTCTAGTGAGTCATTTTCTTTTATCTAGCTTCCAGTCTGTGCTGTGAGCTTTCTCCAACATCCAACAAAGTCAGAGAAATCTTCATCAGGCTATTGTTTTGTAGACATCAAGTCACTGAGGTTGATTGTTTCCGAGATTAGATATTTATACTGTTCAAGAAATCGGCTGGCTAGGTCATCGAAGGTGTCAATTTGGTGAAGTGGCAGACCAGCGAATCAGTCAAGGGCCTCTCCTTCTAGTGACCTCTAGAAGTAGTGGATGCGAAGACCTTGATTGTCATGTATAGGTCAACAGTCATTGTAGAACAATGCCAGGTGGTGATTCGGGTTCCCTGTATTGTTATATTTGTTGAATTTTGGTGGTTTAAAGCTGACGGGTATGACGAAGTCGATGTCTCGATAGAATTTGTCGAATCCAAAAGACTATTTTGAGCATTCTCTCTTAGCCATGTAATCACCAAGAAATTGAAAGAGATTGTCTATGTTTATAGCGTTGTCCATTTTAGGTGTCTTAGGAGGGTTTTCTTCGGTGGTTATTATCGAACGAAGCATGGAAGTTATGTGTCAAGGGAGTTGACGTCTTTTCCCCTTGTATGCTTCTCGGAGTAACTTGTTGTTCATCCATCACATTTGGGTCCATTGCAACATTGTATAGCTAGGCCAGGAATTGTCATAGGGCATCGACTTCTTCTCCTCCCTTCATTAGCTTATTGGCAGTGAGGTCCATAATTTGGTTGGCAGTGTATCTATGTTCATTGTCATCTCCATTGTTGTCGCTGTGATTTATATTTTGTGGAGCAATGCGGTATTTTTTGCCTTCACTAACCATATTAACTTGGGCACGATGCTGGACTGTCCAGTGAGATGGCCTATCATTACACTCGGGATCACTATGGGATCCCCATAGTGATCATTAAAGTTTTATTTTCTGATGCCTAACATTTTAAAATAGTTTTATTTATTGAAAAGCTGAGTATGCGATGTGAATGTGTGCAAAGAAAAAGCAAAAAGGAAAGCAAAAAACAAATAAAAAGACCAAACTAATTAAATTGGGGCAACCCTAGTGAAAAGAGTCCCATCACGATTGCCAGTCTGTTGGTACACACTTTTTCAAGGTTCCTTTCGGTCCCCAGAAGAAGTGGCCCAATTTGGTCCACGTGGACTCTAGCGGAAGGTGATACAGTGATAAACTATGAAATATTAAATACTAAAAGGAAAAGGTAGATTAAAAATAGAGAGTACCTGGGTTGATGCGATCACTAGCTGCAGATATTTATTGACGCTACAACATGTCATTGATCACACATGGAGATGCGGTTTAACTCCTTTATTGAGTGTCAGCAGGCTGACTTCAGCAGCTATGGGTTGCCTAGGGTTTAACTAGTTTGGTTTTCCTAATCTATCTAAAAGGGGGGTTGTGGCCCTCTATGCTAAGGAGGATCGGCCCCGTTCTCGGGTACCCTCCGTAAGCTCCCTTGGGCAAATTGGGGTGGTTAAGGCTAAAAAATTAGAGAGGGCTAGGGACCTAATTGTCTCTAGGCTAAGAACTTGGGCAGGGGTTTCTAAGGATCTAAGGCTACAGGCGCATATCCCTCCTTATTCTCCTTCGAGAGTCAGGGCTAGCTAGCCAATGTCGGTTGCCTGACTACCTAGGGATCCAAGAGAAGAGTCTGTGATTCTAGAAGTCTAGAAGGCAGCTCAACTCCTTTCTTTGAGAACCCCAGAGAGAACCTTGGAATTTTTAAAAGGAGTTAAGCTTAAAAGAGCAGAGATTGCTATGAAAATTGTGTTATGAAATTAGTTAGTAGGGGGGTCATTTTATAGGTAACGGGTTAATTATGCGACCGGGGGAAAGTGCGCAATTGGTGAATTGTGCGCATGCTCACGGGCATGGAATTGAATTGTGTGGATGCTCACTAATGTGGAATTGAATTGTGTGCCCTGTCTAGGGCGTGCAATCCAGTGGAAGTCGGTCATCAACTGGCGAATGACTGGCTGACTGGCTCAGTCGGGTGTCCAAGTTCCAATATGCCATGGAACTAATTAAGTGTGGTGTGGGGAGCACATAATCCAATTATGCTCATAGATCAATGTGCATAATTGAGGAATTAGGGCGGTCTTGGGTTTCAGAGACCTGGTCCAACTGGTGACCAATTACATTAGTCGTGAAGCGTGCAATCGATTGTGCGCGCTAGTATAGGTGCATAATCGGGTCTTAGGGAGGTCCTCAGGAAGAAGAGACTAGGTCCAAATTGGACAAATTGAATGTTTATGGGGAAGCGTGTAATTGAATTATGCGCCCTCAACTTGGGGCGTAATCGGGTCCTAAGGTGATCCTCAGAGAGGAGAAACTTGGTCAAAGTTGGACCAATTGCGTGCATGTACCAATGCATGTAATCGAATTGTGTGCCTATGTGCGAGCACGTAATTCGGGATTTCTTGGGTTAGGGTTGGTCCGACCCTGTGAGCTAAGGTTTTAGTCCAAGTCTCGACCATATACTATTATTTTAGTATATAGTCTCCGTGTTTAGGGTTTTAGGGCTTTCGGAGAGGGTCATTCCCTTTTCGAGAGTCGTGGGCATGGTCAAAGGTTGATGGAACAAGTTTGTATACCCCAAGAGGGAAAAAATGGGGTGTCTACAACACCCCATTTTAAGCACTAACACCTTGGAAATGATGATCCGATCGTGAGACGGACACCTCACACTGGGGCATTTATTTTTAATTCATCGTAGAATCAAAAAATATTTCAAACACTTGAAATAACACAATAAAAACACACTTAATGTAACGCCCAAAAAAATTCCAAACCCCAAATACGCCGACTAGGTGTACGTGTTTGGTGTCGTAGGTGAGGCGAGCGTTGAATCTTAAAATAATTAAATTGGAATGTGTGTGCTTCGTATGAGGGAATGCACAGTAAATTGCATAATCGGTTATACAGGCTTTGTGAGAGCACCAATGATTAAAAGTTTTGCGTTGTGAACTGGAGGTTTTAGTATCAAAACCGGTCAAGTGGTTAGAGAATTAGATTTTGGTCATTGTTATAAAGGCCAATACGCCTAAATATGATATATCGGCCAAACACACAATGGAACCCTTGGGTTAAAAGAGAACTAATGTCCCAAAGTTCTCATTTTTGCAAAAATCTTGAGTTCGGTTGAGAGAGGAGAAAGAAGCCTCTTTTGTTCCTTCTCGTTTTTGCTTCGTACGATCCCAACCGTCGAACTCCATCGCGCCTCATCTTCGCTCCGTTTCGCATCGCAAGAAATCTTCAACTCGGACTCCGTGAGATCGAAATACGGCAGAAATCAGACTATTAGACGGTTGAGAAAAGAAGACGTCGATTCTTTGTGATCTCGTCAGTTATAAAACCCGCGTGTGAGATTAGAAGGGTAAGCTTCAAGACCCTTCACATGCAAATGTCAATCACGTGAATCTAGTTCCGACTTGAGCGTGTTTTGAATCACAAACAAGGATTTTGAGGATCTGATGAAAGCGAAGTGTGAACATCGACACCAAATGATCCTGATCATTTTGGACATTGCGTGCACATCTAAAAGGTAAGAATTTCATTTTGAATCATGGATTTAGTAGAATTTTGCTTTGTCTGTGCAATTTTAGTGGGCATGCTACGATTTTTGAGGATTTTTGAACTTAGAAAGAAGAAAGAGTTATGGAAATTTTAGAAACTATCAAATTCACTCGCACGAATTAAAATTTGCTCGTGCTAATTGTCTTCAAAATACACTAAAATATCTACTTGGAAAATTCACTTGTGCGATTTTCCTCAATTTCTAGGCAAATTTTCTCGGGTTAAATTTGCTCGCGCGAATTTTTCTATGTCACAGGGAAGCTGACAAATCCACTCACGCAAATTTGTAAATCGCTCACACAAGTTTCCCTATTTTTGTCTACCTCAATCCTTTTTTGAAGGGACCACTGAGGCTTAAAGTTCTCATTGCTTATGCCAATAACACTTAGCTATGGACCTATTGTCATATAGATTGAGGATTGGAGGCCATAGATACAGACTTTACTTCGTCTCCGCATGACTTCGACATAAGGTAGGAGGAATTTCAATAGCCACTTATATTTTGATTTTGATCCATGGATTGGAATACAAACTATTTGAACTTTGATTTCGAACTCGAATGTGAAGTAATTGAATTTTGAATATAAATTATTTGAATTATGATTTCAAATTTTGAATGTGAATCTTGTGAACCCTGAATCCGAATCCGAATTAGAACTTCGAATTCAAATGTGTCTAGCTATATATTATCAACATCAAACTATGTATTAAGATATTGATTTAAGGTTTATACGAACGAGTCGCCCACTTCGGTGCGACGACACAATCGGCATGGCGGGTTAAATAGTAATTCTAACCAGTATGGTGGTGACACCGTAATTCAATACCGGTATGGCGGGTTATACCATAATTCGAATCGTGATGACGACCCTTCGAAAAGTGTTCATTGAATGATGATGGTTAGGTGGGGATTCCCATTGGTACTTTCGGCCCAACAACACTATATCTGCGTTGGGGATCTTTAAGTTAAAGCTTAAGTCATGCAAAAGATAAGAAGTTGCATACAAACTATGGTCATGAATAAGAATTTATAAATCATATGAAAACATTGAAATTTGATCTGAATCTAAGATATTTGAAATCTGTTTTGAATGTGAAAGGCCCGTTTCGTCGTTGATTTCACATTTCTTATATAAAAAAAAAAAACAATGTGTGCTTTGGAACTATGCTTCAATTTGATAATATAAGTTATATTGAATTTGGTCCTACTAAACTTAAACTGTTAGATCACTCTGACTTTATGTAACATGTTTAGAACTTGAGTAGGATTCTGAGCATGAGGCGGATCCTGACTACGTGCCGGAAGAAGAGGTTGATCTTCCGCTGAAAAGTTCTATTTGTAGATACAATTGGATATAGTTTTTGAACTCGGTATAGTTCAAAATCTGATCTTGAATGTATATTTGTAAATATTGGCATGCCACTATTTAGGTGATGGTTGGCCATCACCGATGGTTGGATCTAGTGGGTTTATGCTCTGTTTATGCACCATGTTATATTTGATCTGACTTTTTGTATGCCTGCGATGATGGCGAGCCGGTTTTTCCCTAAATTCCACATAGGAGAAAGTCGGGTCGTCATCTTTGGTATTTGAACATCCGAACCAAATTATTCAGTGTGGACCTTGATGTTCAAATCTGACGGTCCGATTTTTCGTAAAATTTGTGTGGGGAAAATCGAGCTATCACAGGTGGTATCAGAGCGATGATACTAGGTCCTGTATACGATATCAGACATGGAATTAACTTCCATTAGGACGTGGGCATGATTCACGATCACTTCTAATTAGAATCCTTATTTGATCGTGGCGGGTCTGTATGCCTCAACGAGGTAGGCCCAGAACGGTTCGTACGAGGAGGACACCAAGTAATTAAGGGGTTGCCACTGGGGCAAATAGCACTCCGTTGGGAGGATATCTGCTAGGAGGAGACAACTCTGGCATGAACAACGTTCCCCCAGGAGGAGGAAGTGGTAGTGGCCAAGATAGGCAGCTGGTGGAGTCCATGGTTAACATAATGGCTTAACAAGTAGCTTTGCTTATGGACAGATGACCCTCTAGGTTCAAATAGTTTAGGAGGATGAAGCCTCCTAGCTTTTATGTGCAAATGGATCCACTCGAAGAGGAAAAATGGCTAAATCAAATTCAGAAAATTCTTTAGCGAATGCAGTGTACTAAAGAAGAGAAAGTTAGCTGGGCTTCGTTCCAGCTAGAGGGAGAAGCCGACCCGTGGTGGAAGTCGGTGGAGAGAACCAGGGTGGAAGAGACCCCAAATGTGCCATGGACCTGGGCATAGTTCATGGAAACATTCAACGAGCAATACTTTCCCAAAGTGACCTGTGACCAGTGGGAGATCAAATTTTTATCACTTGAACAAGGAAAGATGTTTGTATGTGAATATGAGGCAGGATTCACCAGACTGTCTAGATTCTCTCCTTAGCATGTGGGCATAGAAATGATAAAGGCTAAAAAGTTTGAGCGTGGTTTGAGGTCGAACATCAAGGAAAGAATATCTTTGTTTCAGGCTGAGACTTATGCTAGGGTCATGATCCTAGCCCTTATAGCCGAAAAAGATATTGGGGACATGTATAAGAGAAGGGAGAAACAAAGTAAGAATAGGGCAGGTCAAACTCAGATGTACTCTCATGGGCAAGCAAGCAAGAGACCAAGGTTCTCAATGCAGGCACCACAACAACCGACATAGTCTGAATATTCAAGACCTGCTGCACAAACACTTACAAGGCCTTTTCACCTTTCAAATCAGACTATGATCGGGCCATCAATGGTGCAATGCCCTTCACACATGGGTTCTTCCGTGCCAGCTGATAAGTGCACACGGTGTGGGAAACCACACAAAATGGAAGAGTGCAGGAGAAATACGGGTGCGTGTTTCAAGTGTAGTCAGACGAGACACCTGATCAAGGATTGTCCCAAAGAGTAGAGAGAAAAGGTGGTTTCAACTTCCAACCCTCCAGACCTACGGTACGAGGTTGAGTCCATGCCGTCAGGACAAGAAATGAACAAGCGACAAATGAGGTGATCTAAGGGATAAAATATTAACGCTTTCAAGTTCTATGATATTTTTAGTAAATGCTCATCTTTGGAAATTTTTTGCTATTATGATATTGCATTGATGTTTTGACACAATCAAACATACACCGTACTGATCACATATGTGAAACTCTAGGTACCTTATACATGTTCCAAAGAAGTGACATTTGTCAGCACCAGGCACGAGTATTGATAGACCTAGGGTCTACCCACTCATTTGTAACTCCTCAATTCATGGCCAAATTGAACATTACTCCTGAACAGCTAGATTACATTTTAGTAGTGTCGGTCCCTATGGCAGACTCAGTGAGTATAGACACTACTTGTCAATCGATCATCATCGAGATTGAAGATCACGAGACGGTGACTGATTTGATTATGTTAGATATACAAGGATTCAACATAATCCTTGGGATGGAGTGGCCATCTGCCCATCATGCGAATGTCGATTGCCTTAGGAAAATAGTTACTTTTCGACCAAAGCAAGATAAATCATTTAGGGTTTATGACATTAGACCAACCACCTTTTATATCCGCTATTTGAGCTGAGCGTCTAGTGAACAGTGGATGGCATGGGTATCTGGCATTCCTACAAAGTCAAGGGGAAGAAAAGGTCAATATTATCGATATTCCCATTACATGCGAACTCCCAGATGTGTTCTCGATGATCTATCAGGATTACCTCCAAATCAAGAGGTGGAGTTTGTAATCAATCTGACTCCAGGCATCGAACCAGTATCAAAAGCACCATACCGGATGGCACTAGGAGAGTTGTAAGAACTCAAGGAGCAACTACAGGAGCTATTGGACAAGGGGTTTATTAGACCCAATGTTTCTCCATGGGGAGCACCAGTGCTATTTGTCAAAAAGGACATTTCGATGAGGCTGTGCATCGATTACCGTCAGTTAAATAAGTTGATGATTAAGAATTGCTACTTACTTCCTCGCATCGACGACCTCTTCGATCAACTTCAAGGCATAAATTTTTTTTCAGAGATCGACTTGAGGTCGGGCTACCATCAATTGAAACCAAAATCAAGGACATTCCGAAAATTGCCTGTCATACAGGATATGGTCACTATGACTTCTTAGTGATGCCGTTTGGATTGATGAACACTCCAACATCGTTCATGGATCTAATGAATAGAGAGTTTAGACCGCACCTTGATAAATGTGTGGTGGTCTTCATGGATGACATACTTATATATTCAAAGATGAGAAGAACATGAGGAGCAATTGCGTATCGCACTACATACACTTTGTGAGTTCTAGCTAGAGCAAGTCAGCTTCTTAGGCCATGTCATCTCCGAGATAGGCATAACCATAGACCCAACTAAGATTGAGGTTGTAGTTAAATGGGAGCAACTGTAGATAATAACGAAAGTACGAAGCATTCTGGGATTAGCCGATTATTGTATGAGATTTGTTGAAGGATTCTCCAAGATTTCTGGACCACTCACACATCTCACCAGAAAGAATACCAAGTTTTAGTGGACTGAATGGTTTGAACAGAGCTTCTAGGAACTCAAGAAAAGGTTAACCTCTATGCCAGTACTTACCATACCTTTAGGCAATGAAAGTTTTATGCTTTATAGTGATGCATCACATAGCAGAATAGGCTATGTGCTTAACCAATGAGAGAGAGTCATTGCTTACGGTTCTCGACAACTCAAGGATCATGAGAAGAACTATCTGACACATGATCTTGAGTTAGCAGCTGTCATTTTTACTCTGAAGATCTAGAGACACTACCTCTACGGGAAGACGTTCAAAATATTTACTGACCACAAGGGCCTCAAGTACTTATTCACTCCCAAGGACTTAGACATGAGGCAAAGAGGGTGGATGGAGTTCCTTAAAGACTATGACTGCTCCATTCACTACCACCCCGGGAAGGCAAATGTAGTGGTAGATGTACTGAGTCAGAAGTCATCCACCCAACTGTCAAACCTCATCACAAGGATCCACAGACGGTAGTTGTTCAAGGATATATTAGCATATCGCACAAGATTTGAAGTGAAGCAATCAGGAGCCTTAGTGGCTAACATTACCATTCAGCCAACATTATTCGACAAAATTCTGGAATTACAGATGACCGATGAGGAGCTAATGGTCATCAGACAGGCTGTGCCTAGTGGTATTAGACCTGATTTCTCCATCAGGGAGGATGTTCGTTGGTATTCAAAGGCCGACTTTGCATACAGATCGATGCCGAGCTTTGACACACGATATTGGAAGAAGCTCACAAGTCACCATATGCCAATCATCCTGGTTTTACTAAGATGTACCACGATTTGAAAAAGAGTTTTCGGTGGAGAGGCTTGAAGAAAGATGTTGTAGAGTATATTTTGAAATGTCTCCTATGTCAGCTAGTCAAAGTGGATCATTGAAATCCTTCAAGTTTATTACAACCTCTGTCGATACCAAAGTGGAAATGGGAAGCCATATCTATGGACTTCATTTTGGGATTGCTAAGAACAGTGAAAGGGCACAACGCCATCTGGGTAATTGTTGATCGATTAACCAAGTCCACCTATTCCTGCCATACAACACGAGGTATATAGCTAGTTGACTTACAGAGTTATATCTCAAGGAGATTGTCAGACTCCAGATCATACTTGCTAGCATTGTATTAGATAAAGATCCTCTATATACCTCGCAATTTTTGCAAAATTTTCAAGAAGGAATGGGTTTTCGGCTAGATTTTAGCTCTGCGTTCGACCGTCAGACTGATGGACAAATTGAAAGGGCAGCCAGATCATTGAAGACATGTTATAAGCCTGTATGCTTGATTTTCACAGATCATGAGACCAACACCTGCTTTTGATCGAGTTTGCATATAACAACAACTATCAGGTGAGCATTTGAATGGCTCCCTTTGAAGTGCTTTACGGTCAAAGATGTAAGTAGCCGTCCAACTGGGATGAGGTCGGAGAGAAGCTTGTGTTAGGCCCTGAGATCATTGAAAGCACAACCGAAGCAATTCGATTAATACAAGAAAGATTAAGGGTCACCCAGAGCAGCCAGAAGAGTTATGCCGACCTTAACAGAATCAATCTTGAGTTTAAGGTAAACTCAACATAATAAATTGCCTTCAATTTCAGTAATCTCAATGCGATACTGACACCCCATATCTTTTCAGATCGGGGACTGATGTGCTCTAAAGTCATACTAAAGTCTTAACCTATTGCAAGCGCACAATCGAGATTGTAGCACTAGTATAGGATCTTTCCCACGAGGAAGTGATTATCATTATATTTTGTCGCTCCTAAAAACTTACACTTGTCTTTTAAGATCCCAAACTGCTGAGACATATGAATAAAAGAATGGTTTGTTTAAACTAATTGCAAAAAATAAATCTAAATCCTCCTCCTTCCAGATTATGGTCGTTAATCACAATCCTTCAGTTCTCAGATATTTATAAAATTAAATACTATTACACCATATTGCAGTCCTCTAAAATTTGGGCATCAATCAAACTCTAGAATTCTTTAACATAGATTTAATCTAATCAACAACCTTCCTAAATTTGGGTGATGTCGCTCCAAGTGTGCCATAATTGTGTGCATTATGAATCAAAAATTAAAGAATTAAAGAATGCCAGGTTATATGGATGTTAACTTATGAAAGGGATATCAGCACATTGGGGCTAACACTGGCCTGCAAGATCAGGGCCAATTGTAGCAAGTTTTAAATGTAAGTGAGTAAAAGATCGTCCACAGGGAATTGATTTAAAATTTAAGATAAACCTCCAGATCTGAGCTACCAGATCTGGCTTTATAATTATCTAAAAAAAAGAATAGATAAAAGAGAGTGTTGGATTGTGTCACATTTAACTATAAGCAAATAAAGAAAAGAACTAACTACATGATCCAGATCCGAGTTGGGGAGATGTTTAAAATAAGACAAATGCAGAAATAATAGCTTCATGTACTTTAGCCTCTGAATTTTAATGGAGAATCTGTAGTTCAACAGAGCAGATTCAATCTTCATCATCGGCTACCAAAGATGTAAGAGAAATAAATTGAATTAAGGAATAGGTTTAGACTTATGGCTATGATCATCCAATGGTCACAGATCATCCAATAGTTGTGGCCTATTATTTAGTTCGTAACATGAACATCATCAGAATCTTTGCTAGAATTAGGTTACCAACGCTAATTACGCAGGTGATGAATTAAGGGAAGTTGCACGCGGATGAGTGAATCTAAAGAAGTCTAATGCACTAAGGTGAACATTCAGAACCCTCGACATGACTCCAATGGAGAAGACACAAATTACAGCAACCTTTTAAAATCCAACGTTACAATTACAGAGCACGGCTTCTTAAGAGCCCTCAGACTTACAGTCTTGAATCCGAACTTGGAAGTACAAATCACTCACAATGGCTCTCAAAGGTAAACTACAAGAAGGGATTACAGGGGATTCAGATAAGCTATCTGACCGAATGAGGGAAACAGAGATGAAAACTCTAAATTTGGATGCCCAAATTGGGCAAATGGTTCGCCTATTTATAGTTTTCCTAAGCCACTCGATGTGTATCAATCAATCACAATTTGATAGATCTTTATCAACTAATTGGAGTCGAGCACCAGGATCCAGAACTGTTCTGACCAATCAGAAATGCTTGATCCGGTTCACCAATCGAGAAACAGAGGCATCAATTTCTATGTAATTCAAAAATCTGTTTGAGCTTCTAGAAGTTCCAAGTAATTTCATCTTTGGGTGTTCACATGGGGTGGAATATGCCTTTGGTTCGTGCTCGTAATCTTTCAAATGTCCTTGGGTTTTAAAATGCATTGGGACGCGTGCAACAGATTACTGAATTGCCCTTGTTAAAGCTGCGAATCTCCAGAATACCTTTTCGCAGAGTTCAGGGGCCTTTTCGCAAAGTTCAATGACTTTTGAAGCTCTATTCGCAAAGTTCAATCTTCTTTTCGAGGAGTTCAGATGCTCTTCGAAAGCTACACCTGGAGTTTTAGTCCTTTTCGTAGAGTTTAGGGGCCTTTTCGCAAAGTTCAATGACTTCTGAAGCTCTGTTCGCAAAGTTCAATCTTCTTTTCGAGGAGTGTTTTCTTCTTTTCGCAAAGTTCAAGGTTCTTTACGAAAAGTGCAAGTTCTTTTAAAAGAACTCAGAGTGCATTTCTCTCTGTTGAAATGTTCCTGCTTCTCTTGTCTTTGCCTCTTCTATTTAGACCTTTCCACGGTGATGAGGTTGTTTCTTCACTTCCTTCCTTTGGACTAACATGAATTGTCATCTTTTGGCACTTTTGAGTCGCTTTTATGGTTAAGCGTGTCTTTATTGTTAGGCAACATAGGCACTTAAAATACTTATTTAGTTCTCTCAAGGGTCTATCAAGGCCCAGTTAAAGGTGAAAATGGTATTTTCCAGTTCTCAACACACCCAAACCTAAGCTTTGCTAGTCCTCGAGCAAAGACAAAATTTAAAAATAGAATGAAAAGCCATTTTGGTAGGGAGCACAGTTGCATTTAGCATATGCAACAAGCCTTTTAAACCCCTAGGTGATCCCTAGTGGAGGAGTGAAGTCTCGAGGGTTTTCAATGAAGGTACCCACAAACTTCTCCAATAAATCGCTTAAGATCAATGCGCTCGTTAAAGCAAACTTTTATCGAATCGATTATTCACATCTGATCATAAAGTTGTAAGAAGATTTTTAAGAAAACATCGCTCAAAACTAAAATTCTCAGAATTCCTTTACCATTCACTCAGTTGGTGTCAAAAGTTTTACAAGAAAATTAATGAAAAGCTTGCCTTCTATTTGAGAATTCAGTTTTGATGTTACCCCAAATAATTTGATTTCAAACTCAACTCTCACCGGGGTTTTCACTCACCATGTAAATATGAGGGTTTCACTATTTCACAACTCAAGAGCAATTACGGTCCTCAAATAGGATTGTAAGGCGAGAAGCATAGGCATTGCTTTTTTCACCATAGATTACACAAATCCTTATCTCCATGTTACACTCAATCCATCACCGATCGGTAAGGACTTTAACTTGGGTTGTAATGTGGCTTATGGGTGAAATTTATCAAGAATAAAGGTGGAATGGAGTTCAAAATTGAGAAGTCATCAAGGTAAGGAGGTGATAGACACACCTTCTTCAATTCAAAATTTCATCTTCTTCTTTGAATTTTTGAGCCAAAGTGGCCATCTTTTCTCTTTCTTTTCAAATTCAAACCTAAATGAAATGGCTTCCTTTTCTTTTTTTTTTTTTTTTTTCAAATCAACATTGATCGAATGCCACATTTCTTCCGCCGATACATCATTGCCTTCAATTATTTTTCTTTTTCTTTACCAAATCATACCCAACTCACCTTTCTTTAGCTTTCTTTTCCTTTACCTTCAATTCTCGAGTGAGGGTTAGGCTAAATGAGGTTGATGAGGTTTCAAAGAAATCTTGGATTTATAAAGCTCAATTGGTGTATCAAGGGCGCTTGAAAAGGTTGGGTTTTGAAGTTCAAACCGTCCCAAAAGGAGGCCTTACATCATGTCTTTAATATCATGATTGCCAAGATATTTTAACTTGGATATGTGTAACTTCTAGTGAAAACAAGGTGTTCAAACATTCCCTAGAGCGTAAAAACTGCCAATTTATACCTCCAAAGAATACATTTCGTGTCCAAATCTCACCGGGTGTGGTTTTCTATCAAATTTTGAGGTATATCATCAATGCTTTTCTCTCATTTTAGGTTTACTAAAACATCAATTTTTTATTTTTTTAGAAATTTCGACCTTCACTTCATGAAAGTATTAGAATTACACTAGAAATTAATTTTAAAAGTTTTAACTTCCTCATTTTTCAAAACAACAGTGTGAAATTACTTCATTTTCAAAATTCTGGTCATAAGTCGCATCAAGCATTAACTTATTTCATTGGCATACCCGCCATACCCCAAACCTAAGATGAACATTGTCCTCAATGTTCTAGACAATGAGAGACTAGGGCGCAGGGTAAAAGAAGAAAGAAAAACTAAGAATGTAAAAATCTAAACTATATGCGCAGAAAATAAAAATGTAAAACCAAGATATGAGCAAGGAAATGGAAAACAGGATATACAAATGCAAGAAAAATCAACAAAACAATGCTAGAACTGCTAAATAAAACCTAACAAATAGAAGGATAACTATGCAAATGAAAGGAAACTAATGCTAATAACAGAGAAATAGTAAAAGCAAGGTAAGGGACCTAATACAAAGTTAAAAAGAAAAGAAAAGTGTTGATACAAAACTGAATTTGTGAATGCAAAATAGGAAAACAAAGTTATAAACTAACTATACTCACGTAAAAATGACGAAAATCGAAAACGAGGACACATTAACCTAAGAAAGAAAAAAAACCAGCGATCTAAAAACAGAATTTGATACTAAAATTCCTAAAACAGAAAATCTAATGCCAAATGATGTATCCTAAGCCCAAAGAAACAAACCCAAAAGCCTGAGATACTTATAAATCTAAGTGATTATAAAATGATTAGGTGAATATAGTGAAAAGCAAGATTCATAAGATTGACCCCTTTGTTGATGATGTGTATGAAAAAAAAAATAATGAAGCATGGGAGCACATATTAAAAAGCAGGGTTCACACACAGACCCTTTATGATGAAGAAATCAAGGAAAATAAAATTAGTGGGTCCATTGAATATTCAAAGCCTATGATTCACTACTCATTATCCTACATGATTCCTAAAAAAAAAAATGATCTCAAAGAGTCCAGATGGGAAAAGTGGATGCAAATGGAGAAAACAAATTTCATCCTAAGATATCTATATTGTTTTTATAATTTTCTATTTTTTATTATTATTATTTTTTACTTGTTTTGATCACTTGCTCAACAAGAGCCCTTATTTACTATCTGAAAATAATGAGAAACAACTCGTAGATTTTCTATTTGTGTTTTCACTTCTTTTTATTTTGTATTTGGTTTGTAAAAATAAAAATCAAGATGCCTAAAAGACAAGAGAAATTATAATCAAAACAAACATTAAACAGCAGAATTCTGGTTCTCAAGAATTTAAAAATAGAAAATGAATACAAAGGAGAAGGATGCAAACTCAAGCAGATCTCGCTCCACTTTTGGTCCAGATGCTCCTTGTTGAGGTCAGCCCAGATCGCAAACATCCAAAACTGCAGAAGACTTATTCAAGTATTGACAAAAATAAAAGAAAAAAAGCACTCGCCCAAATTTGACAAAAGACAAAAGAGTGGTAGCAACATTTATTCAAATAACTAGAAGGCAAAGAATAAAAACTCAAAAAATAAAAAATAAAAATTTGTAAAGAAACAAAGTTTTCTATACAAAATCAGAGACATTTAATCAAGCACTTGGAATGCAAAGTATGGTTTAAAGCAAAATTTAAAATAAAAATCAAATCTACAAAATAGAAAAACTTAGGTCTATCTATTTTAGAACAAACTTCCCCGGCAACGGCGCCAAAAACTTGATGTCGCCCAAGTGTGCCATAATTGTGTGCATTATGAATCAAAAATTAAAGAATTAAAGAATGCTAGGTTATATGGATGTTAACTTATGAAAGGGATATCAAGACATTGGGCTAACACCGCCCGCAAGATCGGGCCAATTGTAGCAAGTTTTAAATGTAAGTGAGTAAAAGATCGTCCCACGTGGAATTGATTTAAAATTTAAGATAAACCTCGATCCGAGCTACCAGATCCGGCTCTATAATTATCTAAAAAAAGAATAGATAAAAGAGAGTGTTGGATTGTGTCACATTTAACTATAAGCAAATAAAGAAAAGAACTAACTACATGATCCAGATCCGAGTTGGGGAGATGTTTAAAATAAGACAAATGCGAAATAATAGCTTCATGTACTTTAGCCTGAATTTTAATGGAGAATCAGAGTTCAACAGAGCAGATTCAATCTTCATCGCTACCAAGACAGATGTAAGAGAAATAAATCGAATTAAGGAATAGGTTTAGACTTATGGCTATGATCATCCAATGGTCAGATCATCCAATAGTTGTGGCCTATTCTTTAGTTAACATGAACATCAGTAAATCTTTGCTAGAATTAGGTTACCAACGCTAATTCGCAGGGAGTGATGAATTAAGGAAGTTGCACGCGGATGAGTGAATCTAAAGAAGTCTAATGCACTAAGGTGAACATTTAACCCTCGACATGACTCCAATGGAGAAGACACAAATTCTGACAACCTTTTAAAATCCACCGTTACAATTACAGAGCACGGCTTCTTAGAGAGCCCTCAGACTTACAGTCTTGAATCTGAACTTGGAAGTACAAATCACTCACAATGGCTCTCAAAGGTAAACTACAAGAAGGGATTACAGGGGGTTCAGATAAGCTATCGTAGGAATGAGAAAGCAGAGATGAAAACTCTAAAATCTGGACGCCCAAATTGGGCAAATGGTTCGTCTATTTATAGTTTTCCTAAGCCACTCGATGTGTATCACCCAATCAGAATTGGATAGATCTGTATCAACCAATAGGAGTCGAGCACCAGGATCCAGGTCTGTTTTGGCCAATCAGAAATGCTTGATCTGGTTCACCAATCGTGAAACAGAGGCATCAATTCTGTTATGTAATTCAAAAATCTGTTTGAGCTTCTAGAAGTTCCCGCCAAGTAATTTCATCTTTGGGTGTTCACATGGGGTGGAATATGCCTTTGGTTCGGGCTCAGAATCTTTCGGAATGTCCTTGGGTTTTAAAATGCATTGGGACGCGTGCAACAGATTACTGAATTGCCCTTGTTAAAGCTGCGAATCTCCAGAATACCTTTTCGCAGAGTTCAGGGGCCTTTTCGCAAAGTTCAATGACTTTTGAAGCTCTATTCGCAAAGTTCAATCTTCTTTTCGAGGAGTTCAGATGCTCTTCGAAAGCTACACCTGGAGTTTTAGTCCTTTTCGTAGAGTTTAGGGGCCTTTTCGCAAAGTTCAATGACTTCTGAAGCTCTGTTCGCAAAGTTCAATCTTCTTTTCGAGGAGTGTTTTCTTCTTTTCGCAAAGTTCAAGGTTCTTTACGAAAAGTGCAAGTTCTTTGCGAAAAGAACTCTGTAGTGCATTTCTCTGTTCGAAATGTTCCCTGCTTCTCTTACAGGTCTTTGCCTCTTCTATTTAGACCTTTCCACAGCTGATGAGGTTGTTTCTTCACTTCCTTCCTTTGGACTAACATGAATTGTCATCTTTTTGGCACTTTTGAGCTGCTTTTATGGTTAAGCGTGTCTTTATTGTTAGCTGCAACATAGGCACTTAAAATACTTATTTAGTTCTCTCAAGGGTCTATCAAGGCCCAGATTAAGGGGTGAAAAATGGTATTTTCCAGCTCTCAACATTGGGCGTCAATCAAACTCAAGAAAATTGAAGATGGAAAAATAAAATCGTTACACTAATTTGCAAATTCCCAATCTGAGTTGTCAATTCAAATAAAAAACTTTTAGATGTTTACAAAGAGTAAAAGTGCATAAAATAAATCTAAACTAGAAAGTAATAAAAATTGTGTTGATCCTCAGCTCTCATCCTTAGGCGTCAATTGATCGCAAGAAACCTTAGACAACCTACACTAATCTTCGAGCTCTCAATTGCTGTCATCAGTTGCTCTCGAGAAATTTCTGATATCTAAACTAAAGTTGATCGAAAGAATACCCAACCTCAGTTATCAATTGATGCTGAGAGTTCCTTCGATGACTCTTCTCCTATGTCAAGTTCTCTTATTTATAGATCCTAAGGAGTCATTTTACATTATTATAATCCTAATAAAAGAAACTAATAAGAACAACAATTTCCTAATATAACTCTACTTCTAATCCTAGTTCTTTCTTTCTTTGAATAGTTGATGCACTCTGGGATTGCTCCTTAATTTCAGCAGCAGTGTCCTTTAGGAATCTCTATTCATCAATCTTCTCGTATTCGTGATCTGTCAGACTTCAAATTCAAGAGATCTTCTAATTATGTGCATGGCGGTGTAGATTTCATGTGATCAGCAACATCATGAGTCTTTATTTGTAAAAACGTCAATCACGATTTTCTTTTCTGCACAGCTTTCTCTTAGGACGATTTGTCATTATGAACGATCGTTCTCTATTTTGTATCGCACTCCAGTCTAAAGCGGCTTTTGAAGAATTGTAATTCAGAATTTTTCATTTCTTTCTTTCATTTCATTGAGTCGTAAAGTACGATTTCTGGCTTTCAGTATGCATCGAATCGTCTTTTAGGCTCGATCATCTTTCTTGCTGCTTTATGAGTTCCTTTTGATGAAGATTAACACTTTGGTTCTCTTTTGATATTTATTCTAAATATCTACACATCAGTATCTTGTCAATAGCAAACTAGGGTCTAGTATCACTAAGTTAAGGGTGATAAAATGGTCTATTCTATGACTGATCACACTCCCAAACTTATGCTTTGCTAGTCCATAGCAAACAAGGAAAGAAATATAAATTTACATACCACTTCGTAGGGAGCACAATTGTATTTAGCAGATGCAACAAGCCTTTTGACCCCTAGGTGATTCCTAGTGGAGAAGTTATAGTCTCCTGAAGGCTTTTAGTGAAGTTATCTACAAACTTTAAATATTTTTAGATTTTAAAAAAAATTTAAAATCAAAACAAAACAAAAGATTAAAAATCTAGACTACTTTTGTACATCAACTAGTTTTAATCATCACATGGTTGCTACGATTTTTCAAAAATTACAATTCCATCCTTCTTAACACTCCATCATAGCGGTTATCATTGATCAGAGTGCCAACAATTTCAATTCATATTAAGTGCGGAGTGTGTGCGCATTAGTGAACAGTTTATTCTTCAAAGATTTTTCTAAACTGCAAATTTAGAAAATATTTTCATTCAAACTCTCACTTATTGGCATACTCTCAAAAATATTGAAATCTTTGGGTTCTCTCAGTATATGATATGTATGATAGATTCAACGGATATTTGACTAAAAAGATAAATCTCGTGAAAAGATAATCAATTCTATTTATATGTTTCTTTATTTTTCCATAGTATTTATTATAAACATCTCTACTAGACTCATGCTGTTCTAAACAACAAATCCAAAAGGTCCTTTTTTGGCTTGTAATGGGCTTTGGGTTAAAAGGTTCCAAACAAAGGTAGAAAGGATTCAAGTATTTATGAGAATTCGGTTCTTCTTTCACCTGTCTTCTTCTTTTCTTCTTTTCTTTTTCTTTTCAATTCAGTAAGTATCTAAAATTGGATAACTTCTTCCTATTATCCTTTTTCTATTTTTTTGCGTAAATCCCTTTTCTTCAGTTGAGTCTTTTCTTCAAATATCCTCGTGAATTTTCAACTTGAAAAGTCTTTGCTTCTCTATCTTTTCAGAATAGTTATAATTTTACTTCTTTTTCATATTTCTTTTCAGAAAATTTCTTCGATTGTACACTTTTTCAGCATATCCCTTATCTGTTTTCTTATACTCCTTTCACTCCCTCTTCTTCCCTTCATTTATGTTCTAAACTTTCAGAAATTGTAAGGGCTAAAGGTTGAAGTTTTGGGCAGTACATATGGTTAATGGTTTATAAAGTCTTGGTACAAAGAAATTTGGTTTAGGTTTTAATATGGGTTCGAAGGATAAATATTTTATGGGACTTAGTTTTTAGCTCTGACTAAATAAATGATGGCCTTAGATCATCTTTATGATTCACTAGCATGAATGCCATACTATTTTGATGTATGCAAAAAATAGTTCCAGAAAAATAAATTATGATACTCATAGAATATTTGATTATAACTTTTAGCAATATGAGATTTTTTTATGATGCAGTCAAGAAGTTCAAAGGAGAATTTTATTGATTTCAAATAAAAAGTAGTCTCTCTCTAGGAATAAAAGAGGAATTATGGCTGAGAAGCTCATTGGTTATATAATTTTGAAACTATAATCTAAATATTACAGTTTAAATCAAAGTATAGTTTTAAACATTCAACCTGATACAGTGTTCAAGAGAGCTAGTCATGAATAGTAACTGTTCTATTTTGATTGTTGAACTTCTACTATGATGGATCATAAAGTTTATGGATTCGTAAATTTTTCTATCATAACTCTCATATGATGATTAAATTTTTCTAATATTTAAAAAATTAAAACAAAAAGTTTTGAATGTAAACCAACTAATATGCACAAGGAGTGTACCCCCCCCCCCCAAAAAAAAAAAAAAAACTTAAATAGGATAAAGTCCTCATTGTGTGAAAATAGGGGATACTCAATAAATTTTACCTACCTAGGGGGTTCTATGATGCATAGAAAATAATCTTACTCACTCAGTGATGATGGGTATGGTACAATTGAGACAGTTGGAGCAGTCTTTGTAGCTAGCGGGGGGAGGGGGGTGTTAAGACCTGAAAAATGCCACTTTTCACCCCTTAACTTAATCTCTGTTAAACCCTTAATAATTTAATAGATGGGTTTTAAGTCTATTCTATAGGTAATAAGCAGCACCTACAAATAAACCCCTAACCATGCCAAGAAGCCTACTGGTGACCTAGAAGCCCCTCAGAAATGTGAAGGTAGAACTAAGACAGAGAAATGGCTGCAGCAGAGGCACAGCAAAGAAGAAACAAATTTAAAAGAATGCCTTGCACAGATGTTGCAGGGATCAATTGAACCAGAAAATGCATCGCGCAGTTGTCGCGGGCTTCTGAAGGGAGCACAGCAACTCTTCGCGTAGTCCCCGTGCCGTTCATGCGCAGATGGATGCCAGCAGGGAGTAAAAAGTATACTCCGTGTGGTTCTCGCGAGGCTCAGTCTTAAGTGCTTGTGAAGTACTCGCACAGTCTCGCGCAGTTCAAGAGATGAGTGATCAACCTTCGCGCAATTCACTGAATGGAAGGAGCTCCAGGCATTCCAGTGTGCGGCTGTCGTGTAGTGGCCACGGGACACATACTTTCAAAGAACTACTCGCACGATCCTGAAGCCTATGTACATTGTTCTCTTCACGAGGATCATCGCGGGATTCATCAAGCATCGAACTGCGCGTGCAATTTCTGTGCCATTCAAATGGAAAGACAAATCTCGCGACAACCAAACCATCCCCGTGATGACCCAAGTACCAACCTCGTGACTGCAAGAGCTTCAAGTCAAAGCAACCTCGCGACACCAATTCTACCATGTGGCAAGACCTGCAAACCTTTTCTACCCAGCAAGGATCAGGTTATAAACTTCTCCCCACTTCTACAAGGGCAATCTGGGAATCTCCAGTGATTAGGGCATGCACTCTAATGCTCTAATCTCTGTGTACTCACCCTGAGACATCCAAGGGAAAAGAATGAGCCATAATTGCATTGATGAAATTAGGGTTTTCCTAACCCTAATTTAGAGAGAACCGACTGCTATATAAGCCTAAGCCTAGCTTAGGTTGAGGGGACTTTTTGATAGACTTTGGTCTGAACTTCGATGCTTCTTCTTGAAACCGACTATAGAAATTATAGTAGGCTAAGGTTAGGGTTTAGGAGTTTTCTTTTTTCCTTTTTCCTTCTCTCCATAGTCCAGCACTTGCTGGCTATGCCTTTTGTATGATTATTTGGAATAGATTTTAATGGAGTTTTTGTAATAGGATCTGTTGCATATATGGGATGGTGTTTTTATTGTGAGTTGTGCTGTACAAGGCTACTGCCTTGAGAACCTCCATTGCTAAGTTGTTTTGTAAGCAATGGAGGCTTACTTTTAAGGTTTTATTTAGACCCATGTGACCTGTGTGTCCAGGTTAGGCACATTGCAGGCCTTCCTCCACCATAGGATTCACTAAATCTGAATTCCCATGGGAGCTTGCGCTGGTAGCCCTGTGAACATGGTGGCAGCAGTAATGTTCTTATTCTGTCTTAGACCTCTGTGAAGAGGATAGCCTCTGTGGCTAGTCTGTGACCATTCAAGTGGACAGATTATAGCCCTAGGGTGAGGCCAATTCACAGAACTAAGGCAGATTCTTCTTTTTCGCACTTGTGCTTGTAGCCTTGTGAGAGATTGTGCAGAGACAGACTCCCCTTTATTTGTATAAACCCACCATCAGATTGCAGATCTGATTTGGCTGTAGAGATTGTAGGCTTATGACTGGATCACTGCTGTCTTTCTAAAACAGTGAACAGCCAAGCTTAAAAGCTAGTACTCAAACTCTTGCTGGTCCTGTGTGTCCAGGCTCGTGCACTTTGTAGGTCTAGCCCCACACACAGAACTTTAGAGGTTGTGGTTCCTATGGATTCTTGAGCTTGTAGCCTTAATTAAGTAGTGCCTACAATGATAATCTTGTTCTGACCCATCTTTGGATTGTGGTTCCCTTATTGGATAGTCTGTGATCATTTAAGTAGATAGGTTATAGCCATAAGGGATTGGGTCATGGCACATGAGTGAGTTGGATCCTTTCTCCTCTTTGGTGATAATGTAGTCATTGGACAAGACTTCTATAGCAGCAGATGTGAGTCTGAGTTATAAGACCCATCAGATCTGTACCTAATAATATACTTCTCACCTTTTTATATTTATTTTCTCACACTCCGCCCTCTTTCTTAACCCTTTCTATAGTTTAGACATTAAGTTACCTTAGGACTTAGATTATAGTGACCTTCCCTTTGGGACAAACTCTTAGTTATCAAAACTTACTACAATAGGCCCTGTATCTTGCAGGACTGTGCATATTTTAGCTTGCTGCTCCGTATTTCTCACTCCACCTTCCATTCATTTTCATTCACCCCATTCTTATCAGTGTCTTCAATAAAGTCAGTAGCAAGCACTTAAAATATCCCAACAAGTTTTTGGCGCCGCTGTCGAGGATACTTGATCTAATAGTAGACTCTAGATTTTTATATTCTTTATTCTTTGGTAGTTGTACTTGTGAATAATTGATACTATTGATTTACATTTGGAATTTTTCTTGCAGATCTAGACCGTGGCAGAGAAGGAGAGTAAAATTGCCCTGGGAGTCTAGCTACCTCTGTTGGTGCCCTGGGAGTCTAGCTACCTCTGTTGGTGCCCTGGGAGTATAGCTACCTCTGTTGGTGTGTGTCCATGTTAGGAAGGAGATCCCTCAGTCCTACATTAGAGCCTGCTAATCCTGAGATAGAAAGGGGTAGAAGACCGAGAAGGCACAGACACACCACAGTCGAGCCCCCTATTGAAATTAAGACAACCGTAATGGGTGAAAAGCAACCCAGAACATTGAAGGAATTAAATGCTCCGGATGATTATAATTCTCCATTCAGCATTCAATTCCCAGATGTTCAGGGAAACTACAAGACCAAAACTTCCATCATCCAAATGCTTCCCTCTTTCCATGGGCTTAGCAAGGAAGACCCTTACAAGCACATTGATCAGTTCATGGCCCTGTGTACGACATTCTCCATTGCTGGTTTAGGACCAGAAGCCACTAGGTTAAGGCTCTTTCCTTTCTCCCTAAAGGACAGGGCCATGACCTAGTTATCTACTCTCCCAAATAATAGCATCACTTCCTAGAAAGACCTCTAGACAAGATTTCTATCTAAATTTTTCCCAGAGATCAAAACCAGCCAGTTGAGGAAAGGCATACTTGCTTTTGCCCAGTCCCCAACTGAAGATTTTAATCAAGCCTGGGACAGATTTAAGGAGATGCTCAAACAATGTCCCCACCACAAGATCCCTGACTGGCAGCTTGTCCAGAGCTTCTACAATGGGATTGATGAGAAAAGCAGAGACATGGTAGATGCCTCATGTGGTGGAACGTACATGCATAAACTAGCTGATGAGGCATGGGACTTGTTCGAGGTCATTAGCGAAAATACTTTCCAGAAGATGTCCTCATCTAGATCGGTTCAAGAGCCTTCTCCTAAGCTGGGGTTGGCTGAAACTTTCAAAGGAAAGATGTATGAAGTTAGGGGAAATGATGACCTGAGAATGCAGATGGCCAATCTTACTGATAGATTTGATAAACTTTTAACTGTGGTGTAGCCTAGAATGGCTGCACAAGTGATGGAGGCATGTCTGATATGCCAATCCCCACAACACACAGTGGAAGAGTGCCCATCTGCGGGGTAATACCCTGAGTATGTGATGGAAGAAGCTGCTGCTGCCCAATCTTTTAGACAACAACAATCTGGTGGCTACAATAAACACCCATATGGATACCAGCACCAAAATACTAGTTACCAATGGAGAGACCACCCAAATTTGAGGTGGAGGCAAGACAATTATATGCAGCAACAACAGATGTTGGCCTTACCTCAAAGGCCACAGCAGTAGTTTAACCAGGGATACGCCCCAAGGTCGAATTTCCAGCAGCAACAGCAACCCCAGCAACAAAATCAATTGGTAGTTCCCCCACCTCAGCCCCGGAGTGCTTCTTTCGAGGACCAAGTTTTGGCCCAATTGCAAAGCCTTGGACCTTTGAATCAGACTGTGACTTCTCACAGTCAAAGCATTAAGAAAATAGAAGAACAGTTGGGCCAAATAGCCAATGCCTTGGCTAAAAGAGAGGAAGGCAGGTTGCCAAGCCAGCCAGTTGCCAACCTTACTGGTCAATATTCGATTGGAGAAGGCTCCTCAAATTTTGAGGGGGCTAATATCATCACAGCCCTAAGGTCTGGCAGGCTGGTAGACAACCAGGTGGGAAAGGAATAAGGAGAGGTCATTCCCAAGGAACTGTCGAGTGAAAGTGAAAGACTTTGTTAGAGCATAGAGTCAAGAACTGCCTGCTACCCTTTAATAAGGGAAAAATAAAGAGGCTGTAGTTGAGCCTCAGCAGGAAATAAAATAAGAAAAAACAAAAAAACAAAAGTTCAGTTATAGGCTTGCAGGTGAGGAACCAGTAGTCCCTCAGTTGTCATTTCCTCAAGCTTTGAGTGGCCTCGCCCCTTTTGATAAGGGGAATGCATAAATTGAGAAAATGATGAAGACCTTTAAGCAGGTCAAGATAAATTTACCACTGCTTGATGCAATCTGACAGGTCCCAGCCTATGCAAAATTTTGAAAGACCTTTGCACTAAGAAAAGGAAGGCCAGAGGCCATTTGTCCAAAAAGGTCTTTGCAACTGATACAGTTAATTCTGTATTAACCATGACAATGTCTGAGAAGTTACAAGACCCAGGGATACCTACTATTCCCTGTATTATTGGAGACCACACGATTGGAAGGGCCCTTTTAGACCTTGGAGCCAGTGTTAACCTGCTGCCATATAGTGTTTATCAGCAGCTAGGTTTGGGGGAGCTGAAGCCTACTCCCATTGTTCTATTGATGGCTGATAGGTCTGAGAGGAAACCCATGGGAGTGGTTGAGGATGTCTTAGTGGGGGTAGACAAGTTCTTCTATCCTGTAGATTTCCTTGTTTTGGACATGGGCTGCAACAAGAGTACATCCCCGATACCTATTATTCTGGGCAGACCATTCTTGGCCACTGCCAATGGATGCATTCAATGCAGGTCTAGGATCATGGAGGTCACTTTTGGTCATATGAAAGTTGAGCTTAATGTGTACAACAGTGCAAAGTAGCCTCAGCTGGACAATGAGGACTGCTTTGCAGTGGATGTACTAGAAGAAGTTGTTGAAGAAGAACTGCCCACTCTGCCGGAGTGGGGCAACATTGTCACTAATTTAACTAAATTTTGGAACATGGTAGAAGAAGGAAGCCTAGCTTTAATGCCAGACGACATGTCCCCATTGAGGTCTTCTGTGGGCTTAGTGCAGCATTCTAATTGGAAACCTACATTGCTGCCCCTTCAACCAACAATGCACCAATCCTGCCATCCATCCAACAAGCCCCTGATCTGGAGCTCAAGAAGCTTCTAGAGACATTGAAATATGCTTTCCTAGAGAAAGATGAAAAACTTCCTGTAATTATCTCCTCTTCTCTTACCAATGAGCAAGAGGAGGAATTGCTTACAGTTTTGAGGAAGCACAAGAAAGAAATTGGCTGGACCATTGCTGATCTAGGAGGGATTGATGCATCAATCTGTATGCATAGGATTCATCTAGAGGAGGGCTCAACACCCTCCAAGGAAATGCGAAGGAAACTTAATCCTCCCATGCAAGAGGTGGTTCTGAAAGAAATCATTAAGTTACTTGATGCTGGGGTAATTTACCCCATTTTTGATTCTGAATGGCTGGCACCTATCCAAGTGGTGCCTAAGAAATCTGGCATAACAGTGAACACAACTAAATCTGGAGAGTTGAGACCAGCCAGGGAGACCACTGGCTGGAGAGTTTGCATCGATTATCGAAAACTCAACTCCAAGACCAGAAAAGACCACTTCCCTCCCCCCTTTATTGATCAAATTTTAGATAAGTTGGCTGGGAAAGCTTTTTACTGTTTTCTTGATGGGTACTCAGGGTACAACTAGATCCCTGTGCACCCTCTTGATCAAGAGAAAACTACTTTTACTTGTCCTTTTGGCACCTTTGATTACAGAAGGATGCCTTTTGGACTGTGTAATGCCCAGCCACCTTTCAGAGGTGTATGTATGCCATCTTTTATGATATGATTGACAAATTTTTGGAAATTTTTATGGATGATTTTTCGGTTTATGGGGATAGCTTTGACCAATGTCTGCAACACCTCCATCAGGTCTTACAAAGATGTGAGGAGACCAATCTGGTCTTAAGTTGGGAAAAGAGCCACTTAATGGTAACACAAGGAATTGTGTTGGGCCATATAGTCTCTAAAGATGGAATTAAGGTAAACAAGGCCAAAGTTGACCTCATTGCAAATTTGCCCCCTCCAAGAACAGTCAAGCAAATCAGATCTTTCCTTGGATATGCTGGATTCTACAGGAGGTTTATTAAAGACTTCAGCAAAATTGCTGAACCATTGTGCCACCTGCTCTGCCAGGATGTGCCCTTTGACTTTTCTACTGAATGTCTGGAGGCTTTTGAAACTCTAAAAATCTGCCTCACCTCTGCCCCTGTACTCCAAACACCTGACTATACCCTACCCTTTGAGTTGATGTGTGATGCATCTGAATTGGCAATAGGTGCTGTCTTGGGCCAAAGAAAGGATAAGCTGCCTGTGGTCATTTCATATCTTAGCAAATCACTTGCTGAAGCTCAACTGAACTACACAACAACTGAGAAAGAGCTTCTGCCAGTGGTTTTTGCTATGGACAAGTTTAGACCTTACCTACTTGGGTCTAAAACTGTCATCTTCACTAACCACTCAGCATTAAAGTATCTACTGTCCAAGAAGGATGCAAAGCCCAAATTGATTAGATGGATACTCCTGTTGTAGGAGTTTGACATCGAAATCAAGGATAAAATGGGTGTAGAAAATATGGTGGCTGACCACTTGTCCAGAATTATGTTGGAGAAAGGTGTTGATGACCTTGCTATAAATGATGTCTTCTCGGATGAGCAACTGTTTGCCATCCAATCTTTAGTTCCTTGGTATGCGCATATTATCAATTATCTAGTTATAGGTAAGATTCCTGCCCATTGGACAAAAATGGATAAAGACCTATTTTTCTCACAGGTCAAATTCTTTTTTTGGGAGGAACCTTGCTTATACAAGTATTGTGCAGACCAAATCATTCAGAAATGTATTCTCGAAAGTGATGTCCCCAGTATTTTGTCCATGTGCCATGAAAATGCCTGTGGGGGTCATTTTAGCGGGAGAAAAATAGCTGACAAAGTGTTGCAGTGTGGGTTCTATTGGCCTTCTCTTTTCAAAGATGCCAATGCACACTATAAGACCTGTGAAAGATGTCAGAAATTAAGAGGGTTGTCCAAATGAAATTCAATGCCTTTACAGCCCATCCTTGTTATAGAGCTGTTTGATGTGTGGGGTATTGATTTTATGGGCCCCTTTCCTCCTTCAAATGGTATTCATTTCATCTTAGTGGCAATGGATTTGTCCTCAAGTTTATAAAGCAGAATATCTTCTCGAGATTTGGCACCCCTAGAGCCATCATCAGTGATGGGGGTAGCCATTACTGCAACAGAAATTTTGGGAGCTTGCTCAAGAAATATTCTGTCACCCATAGGATTGCTACTCCCTACCACCCACAAACCAGTGGGCAAGTTGAAATTTCAAATAGAGAGATCAAGCATATCCTTGAGAAGACTGTGAGGACTGATAGGAAAGATTGGGCTGACAAGCTTAATGATGCACTGTGGGCTTATAGGACTGCCTATAAGACTCCCATTAGTATGTCCCCTTTCAGACTGGTTTATGGCAAGGCCTGTCATCTACCAGTGGAGTTAGAACACAGGGCCTACTGGGCCATCAAACATTTAAATCTAGACCTAACTTCTGCTGGTCATCACAGGTTGCTACAGTTGTCAGAATTGGAAGAACTAAGGATGGATGCATATGCCAATGCCAGGATCTACAAGGAAAGGTCCAAAGCTTTCTTTGACAAAGGGCTGCTGAGAAAGAACTTCATAGCTGGTGACAAGGTTTGGTTGTTTAACTCCAAACTTAAATTCTTTCCTGGCAAATTGAAATCCAGATGGGAAGGTCCCTACATTGTCTTGCATGTTTCACCATCTGGTGCTGTGGAAATCAAGGATCCTAAGTCTGGGAGAACCTTGAAGGTGAATGGTCAGAGGCTCAAGCCTTGTTTTGAAAAACCTGCCGAACCCATGGACACTATTCACTTTCAGGGGGATCCTTCTTTATACTGATCCACAGGTGTGTCATTATTGTATCATATGTACTTTGTTTTTCGTAGAATTATCTTGCTTTCTTTTGTTCAAATTCTCTAGGATTTGTTAGTGGTACCATCTGAGTCTGGAACTGTTTGTTTTAAACTTTTTATGCTTGGTTTGATGTTTCCTGCTCTTTAATTGATAGTTTTTTTTTTAATGCATAATGTGAGAGGTTGATTTTTATCGTCCTTGCTTGAATGGTGAATTTTAAAGTGTCCAGAGGTATCCATGGTGAGAGGCATGCCTAGGATCCAACCACAACACATATGCAAAAGGGTAGAACAGAGAGCACTTGCTCTTTATTTTATACTTCGCTGTCGTTGGATCCAAAAAGAAGCCTGAGAGATTCTCGCACACTACAGACAACATACTTCATCAGCTATCGCGAGATTCTAAAGCTGTCGCGAGGTTAAAAAAGAAGTCTGGGAGAATCTTGTGCAGTTCACATGGAAACATTCAATAGCGGTCGCGAGATTCAAGTGCACCTGAGAACCTCTCGCGTGATCCACATTGAGTTATTCATTAGTTATCACGAGATTCCAAGGCTGTCGCAAGGTTCATAAGGTAAACTAAGAGACTCTCGCGTAATTCAACATAACTACTTCATTAGCTATCACGAGATTCAAAGGGTGTCGCGAGATTCAAAGTGAACCTAAGAGCTTTTCGCACAATCCAAATGGAGACCTGGGAGTCGCTCGCGTAATTCACATGAATTCATCTCACATTATCGCGTGCTCCAAGGTCAACTAGGGAGGTTGTCACACAATTCAAATTCAATAAACACCTTCGCTAGGTTCATTTCCAATCCCGCGACTAGGTGTTCCAAAGCGCGCCGAGCTTCGCAATAAGTATTTTAACCCCGCGCTTGGCTCCTTTTCCAGTATTCTCTTCCTTCTTCCCTCTGCGAAACCCTAGCTTCTGGTGCTTTTTCCCCTCTCTCCTCCAGCATCAATCCTACAGCTCATCATTCACTCCACAAATCTATAGAGTTGTTCCTAGCATCACCCCCATCTATTGCCCTTTGATCAGAGATTCGCGGTGCCCTGTGCGTCAAATCAAACCAAACCCTAGGATTTTAGTGTAGGCACTTAGATCTCAGTCTCCGTTTCTCATATTAGAAGATAGAGATTGAAATGGCCCCAAAGATTGTACAGAAGAGAAAGGGAAAGGATAAGGCCCCTGCTGAGACCACCCCTAAGAAAGCTAAGACTTTAAAGTTACCCAAAAAAGGGAAGGAAGTGGTTGAGGAGGTGGAGGAACAAACCCCTAAGTTTTCCACTCCTTCAGAGCTCATGGCTTCGATCCCATTGGAGCCTGAAATAGCTTTTGACCTACCATTCTTTGAGAAGGAGCCTTTCTCGGCCCCTGTTGAGCAGTTTATGAGTAAAGCGGGCCTGACACCCTTGATGAGAGGCATTCCAGCACTAGCCTACCCTAGGCTAGTGCAACTGTTTTATCAACACATCAGGATCAAGAAGGATAAGGATGGACAAGCTCGCTTGCTGGTGCTGATTGACGACTTTGATATTTTAGTGAGCCCCAAGGCAATTACTAAAGTTTTGGGCATCCCAGCAGCATTCAACCCTAGCTGTGGATATGGCCCCCCCCTGAGTGCATCAATTAATACAATTACATGGGCCTTAAAGAGAGGTTTAAAGGCCACAAGGGATTCAATCAGAAGGAGAGAATTGGAGTCGAAACTCCTCTTCATTGACCAGGTCCTGCGAAAGAACATATACTGCTCAGGACATCAGTAGGAGAGGAGAGCTCCCATTGCCGATGCTATTTATTCGTTCTCTCTTGGCCATGGCTTCCATGTAGCCTGGCTCATCTTCGAGGCAATGAAAGACGTAGTGGAGAAGATAGGATAGAAAAAGAAGCCTCACACACTACCCTATGCCAGAATCATTACCTTGTTGCTACTCAAGGGGGGATACAAGATAGGCAAAACTGAGCAGACCACCAACCTTGCCCCTACTACCTATGCTAAGAGGCAATGGGGAATCAGCAGGAGCCTGATGGAGGCCCAAAAGAAGAAGAAAGCTGAGGCTCAAGCGCATCCCAAGCAAGCAAACCACGGAGGTGCTCCCAGAGCCTGTTCCCATCACTGCTACAGCAGCACCCATTTCCCCACCACATTCTCCTCCTGCATCCACTACCCTTCTTCCATCTCTCTCTCACCCTCCTCTGTTCTCATCATCGACGCCCACTCCCCCTTCACCTGTGATTGGTACCTGGGAGGACTCCCCATCCCCTACCCTACCTCAGTACACAGCCACAATACCCCCATCAACTACACATAAACCAGACAACCCTCCCCTCATTTCCTACGAAAAATGAAAAAATACTGAGACAACCCCCATCATCTCCCAGACACCACCCTCAATCCCTTTCATCCACACTGACACACCTCACCTTGAAGAAACCACCACCCCAACCATACCTACTACATCCCCACTCACAGATATTAACTAAACCCTTAACACCACCAGCGGATTCCAAGCCTTTCTGTCTACCTTTCTTGACACACTACCTACCCACTACACCCCCCTCCCGAACTCCCTAACTACATCACAACATCACTCCCCAGAACCCTACTCTTCCCCTCCTTTCACTTTCCATCATGCACCTTCCTCACCTTTCCAACCAGTGCCCTCTTCTTCACAAACCCAACCTCCCAGCCCTGACACATTGACCCTTATTGTATCCCTTATTCAGGACATTCAAGCCCAATTATCCACCACTACCCAAAAACAGGACCAGATGTAGACTTAACTCACCTCCATCCAATCCACCCTACAGACATTCAACAACCCACCCATCCCTCAACAACCCACTACAACCCCCCTGGCCCTTTACACTGACAACCATACCCAAACTGACACCATCCCTGACTCCCAACCCCATTCAACACCCATAATCCCCTTTACACACCCAACCCCCCCATTTCCCTTCATCCCTTTCACCATTCCCATTTTCTCCCCCCCATCACCCCTGCTCCTAATGAGCTTACACCATTTTCATTTCCCCTATAACCTCCATCCCCCTCTTATCCTACCCCTCCCACATTCATTGACAAACCTACACAAGGCACCAGAACTTATCCCTCCCCCACAAATAGACTTACCACATTACCCTCCTTTCCCCAGGACCAATCACAGTTTGCTCCTTCCACTTCCTATCTGCCCATCGCACCCAAACATTTTTTTTACAGCCCTCCCTACCTCACCATCCTCCATCACATGAGGGATAATGCTTACCTTAGGAAGGATGTCCTGATGGGCATGGCCAAACTTTGCCAGTCCAATGAGACCCCCCTGCTGGAGCAGATCGATAAAATGAAGGAGGCCCACAGAAAGCAACTTTTGGGCATCTCCTTGGGATGGACTAACATTTTTGAAGCCTACCAGAAGGCCAAGGCTTCAACTACTTATCATGAGTTGAATTGGGAGCTGGAGAAAGCAAATGCTGCTACAGAGAAGGCACGGGCTAGAATGTTTGAAAAGAGGCTCAAAATGCCCAGCAGATCTTCAGCATCCAAAAGGATATCCATGAGACTGACCTCCTCAAACACCAAATTCAAATAGCCTCATTGGAATCCGCATTAGCTGCTGTCAGAAATGCTCCTCTGCAGCCCACCCCACTCTCTGTTCACATGCTAGACCCAGAGCCTACAGCTACTCCATCTATAGCTGCCCAGTCTGAGGAGGCTCCACCAAAGACCCAGCAAGAAAAAGGAAAGGTCCTAGCTGCCCCTCCTCCATCACCTCCTCCAGAGCAGCCTCCACCTACCAAGGCCTCTGCTGCACTTCCACAAGAGCAAACTTATCCTAAGCAGAGGAAAGTCACTGCTAAGAGGACTGCTCCCAAAGCTGCATCTATAAAAATTGGCAAAGAGCCAGTTGCCCAGTTTGAGGAGGCACATTCCCCTGGCCATCCTGAGTCCCAAGCAAAAGGAAAATCTCCAGTGGTCCCCAGTGAGTAAGCCAAAGGCAAAGGAAAAGGTAAATCCCCTGCAACCCCCCCTGTAAAGAGGAAAGGAAAAGCCCCTCAAGAACCCAAGGAACCAAAAGTACCCAAGCAACCAAAAGTGAGGGTGAGGGCACCTAAAGCTCCAACTGCGAAGAAAACACCAGTCGAAGCAAAAAAGGAAAGGGAGGCAAAGAAGAAACTAGACAAAGCTGCCCTTAGGGCACATGCTAAGAAGATGGGCTGGGATTTCTTTACTGATTCGGATTCAGATGCTTCCTCTTAGAGTATCTTAGATTGTAATTACCATTGTACATGTTTTCCAGTTAATATGATTTTTCTTTTTTGTATTCTATTGCTCTGTTCTGTGTGCTTTTCTATTTTCATCTTCATTTCTTTCAATTTTTTCATGGGAGATGTATGTCTGGTGGTTTTAATCCTTTCAAATAATAATCCATGTGCAAGGTAGATATAGATGAAACTGACTAGATGATAGAACAGGATTCAAATGTTTTCATGATCATCTTCGTGTGCCCTGTCTGAGCTTCCTCGTTGAGTCCTGACCGCGCGCAAAGCACAACAATTCCACACTTTACACTGTGCAGCTGCGCGATACACAGGATCCCCTTCTATCCCAAGTCTATCTTTAAACCTTCATTTATTGTGCGCTTTCTTTTCTAATAATCAGTTGTGCGTTTCTTCATTCCCCACACAATGATCAATTTATTGCCAATCTTGGAATGGGCCAAAAATTTCAATGTGCCATTTCATTTTCCACAGCCCAAATCTTGTAAATAGGCCATTACTTCCTTTTCGTCTCATCCTTCCTCTTCTTCCCCAGCTGTCGAGCCCTACTCACAACCATGGCGGATGACAAACGGTTCGATCTCGCAATCCAATTCTATCCGATATGGTTGGACCCCCCACCGCCTAAGGAGCCGGACCCATTACAATTTCTCTGGGATGAGTATGATGAGGTTCAAAGGATCCTCGGCAAAGAGGAAAAGAAAAAGAGGAAAAGGGAGAAGCGAGAAAAGAAGAAGAGAAAAATGGATCCACCTGCCTCTTCCCCCCATCGACTCTCCCTTGATCCATTTCCCCCCCATTTTGTCTTTTCTTTTTCCATCTTTTTGTAATCTTTTCTTTTGATTTTAATGAAAGTCTCTTTTAGTTCCATACTGTTCATTTAGCATTTTCTGCTTCTCTAACTTCTTTTGTGTTTCTTTTTGTTTCTCTGACTGGAATCTACTGCATTTTCTCACCTTTGAACCAGTGAGGACACTGCTCCTCATGGTTTGGGGGTGTGGCGGTATAGGTCTGCCAATAGAACAGTTAATTTTAGTACAAAATTGGTGGTAAAAATGGGATGAATAAAGTTAATTTCCACTTAACTTGATACAATGAGGAAACTTGTAAAAATTTAAATATTTTTGCCGACTTTTTGAAACAGAAAAAAAGTTAAAAATCTTGACACCACCATGATGCTAATATTAGAAAAAAAATTTAGTTAGTACTCAGTGAACCTAAGAGGAGAGAAACAGATGAAAATACACCCCATGGGTTAAATTTGATGACCATACCTAGTGAGATTTGGGCCCAGCATTTTCTTTTGAAGAGTATTTTTAGCGTTATTTTTGCTCTAGGGACTGATTGAATCAAGACTTTTTCACTAAAAGTTGTGCACCTCTAAATCAAAACTAATTGACAGCACTCATGATACTAAGGAAATGATCTAAGGCTCTCATTTAGACAGTTTGAGCCTGAAAGTCTGACCTTTTAAAATCTGCCCTTTTGCATACACTAGTTGAGCCTTAAAATCATACTTTTCTTTCACAAACACTAGAACACTTGGACATTAACCTCATGACCTGAGTCAACCTTACGCTCACTCTGAGAATTCAGAAGGTAATGAAGGAGTTGAAGATACTGAGAATGGTCCAACATTCTTTGGAAGGTGAAGAAAAAGCAACTTGTGAACAGCAGTGTATCAATGGCAGTTGTGTGGCAGTTCATCAAAAGAATGAATAAAAACAAAAAGAAAGAGAAGTCTAGAGAACAACATCATCTGAAAATTGAAAAGAAGAGGAGAAGCTGGCCACTTTGAGTCTGAAATATAAAAAGAAAAATGAAGTTTTTGCTGAAATGAAGGTTGTGAAGTCATGAATCACTCCTTACCTTATTGATTTCTTAATATTGATTCCCTTTTTATCCCTTTATTCTTTACATCCCTCAGCCATAAGCCACATTACAACCCATTCAAAAAGACCTTGTGGATCCAAAGTTAAATGAGCTGTCATGTGGAGATGAGGAGTTGTCCAATCTATGGTGAAAATTCTTGAAAGATATCAGAAATTAGAAGCTCTGCCTATGCTCATGCTTGCAGACCCATTTGGGGTCTATAACTGCTCTTGAGCTGTTGTGAATGTGAACACCCTCTGATTGTTAATGTTGAGAGGTAGCCCTAGTGAGAATTGGGTCTAAATTTTGACTTCATTAGGGTTGTATCCAACTTGAATTTTGAATTTGAGGCAAGCTGGGTATTGATTTAAACCCAATGAATTTATGATGTTAGGTGAATGGTGGTTATGCAAACAAATGTTAACTTCTAAGTTTTTAATGGCCTGCAACATTGCTGCAGTTTCCTCTAAGTGTTAAAGAATGGGTGTGGAATGAAGCTTTGTACATTTAACTCTGTGTTGTCATTAACTGCACTATACTTAACTATCCGAATGGTGAAGTTTGTGGGTGTCTTCACTGAAAACCCTTAGGAGACTTCACTCCTCCACTAGGGATCAACTAGGGGTTTAAAAGGGCTTGGTACATATGCTAAATGTACCCGTGATCCCTACGAAAGTGTATTTAATTACAGCTTTGCTAAGGGACTAGCAAAGATTAGGTTTGGGGGTGTGTTAAGACCTGAAAAGTACCACTTTTCACCCCTTAACTTAATCTCTGTTAAACCCTTAATCATTTAATAAATATGTTTTAAGTCTATTCTGTAGGTAATAATCAGCAGCTGTAAATAAACCCCTAACCATGCCAAGAAGACTACTGGTGACCCAGAAGCCCCTCAGAAATGTGAAGGTAGAACTTAGACAGAGAATTGGCTACAGCAGAGGCACAACAAAGTAGAAACAAATTCAGAAGAATGCCTCGTGCAGATGTCGCAGGGCTCAACTGAACCAGAAAATGCATCGCACAGTTATCACGGGCTTCTGAAGGGAGCACAACAACTGGTCGCGCAGTCCCCGCACCGTTCGTGTGCAGATGGATGTCAGCAAGGAGTAAAAAGTATACTCCGTGCGGTTCTCGCGAGGCTCAGTCTTAAGCGCTCACGAAGTACTCGCGCAGCTCAAGAGATGAGTCTTCAACCTTCGCGTGATTCACTGAATGGAGGGAGCTCCAGGCATTCCAGTGTGCGACTGTCGCGCAGTAGCCGCAGGACACATACTTTCAAAGAATTGCTTGCGCGATCCAGAAGCCTATGTACTTTGTTCTCTTCGCGAAGATCGCTGAGAGATTCATCAGGGATCGAACTGCGTGCGCAATTTCCACGCCATTCAAATGGAAAAACCAATCCCACAATGACCAAACCATCCCCGCGATAACCTAAGTACAACCTCGCGACTGCAAGAGCTTCAAGTCAAAGCAACCCCACGACACCAATTCTACCATGTGGCAAGACCTGCAAACCTTTTCTACCCAGTGAGGATCGGGTTTTAAACTTCTCCCCACTTCTGCAAGGGTAATCTGGGAATCTCCAGTGATTAGGGCACACACTCCAATGCTCTAATCTCTGTGCACACACCCCGAGGCATCTAAGGGAGAAGAATGGGCCATAATTGCATTGCTGAAATTAGGGTTTTCTTAACCCTAATTCAGAGAGAACCGACTGCTATATAAGCCTAAGCCTAGCTTAGGTTTAGGAGACTTTTTGATCGACTTTGGTCTGGACTCCAGTGCTTCTTCTTGAAACCGACTGTAGAAATTACAGTAGGCTAAGGTTTGGGTTTAGGAGTTTTTGTTTTTCCTTTTTCCTTCTCTCCATAGTTCAGCACTTGCTAGCTATGTCTTTTGTATGATTATTTAGTATAGATTTTAATTGAGTTTTTATAATAGGATCTGTTGCATGTATGGGATGGTGTTTTTGTTGTGAGTTGTGCTGTACAAGGCTGCTACCTTGAGATCCTCCATTGCTAAGTTATTTTATAAGCAATGGAGGATTGCTTTTAAGGTTTTATTTAGATCCAAGTGACCTGTGTGTCCAAGTTAGGCACATTGCAGGCCTTCCCCACCACAGGATTCACTATATCTGAATTCCCATGGGAGCTTGTGCTGGTAGCCCTATGAACATGGTGGCGACAGCAATGTTCTTGTTCTGTCTTAGACCTTTGTGAGGAGGATAGCCTCTGTGGATAGTCTGTGACCATTCAAGTTGACATATTATAACCCTAGGGTGAGGCCAATTCATAGAACTAAGATAGATTCTTCTTCTCTGCACTTGTGCTTGAAGCCTTGTGAGAGATTGTGCAGAGATAAACTCCCCTATATTTGTATAGACCCACCATCAGATTGCAGATTTGATTTGGCTGTAGAGATTGTAGACTTGTGACTAGATCGCTGCTGTCTTTATAAAACAGTGAACAACCAAGCTTAAAAGCTAATACTCAAACTCTTGCTGGTCCAGTTTGTCCAGGCTCGTGCACTTTGTAGGCCTAGCCCCACACACAGAACTTTAGAGGTTGAGGTTCGTATGGATTCTTGAGCTTGTAGCCTGGATGAAGTAGTGCCTACAATGATAATCTTGTTTTGACCCATCTCTGGATTGTGGTTCCCCTATTGGATAGTCTGTGACCATTTAAGTGGACAGGTTATAGCCATAAGGGATTGGATCATGGCACAGGGTTGAGTTGGATCCTTTCTCCTATTTGGTGATAATGTAGCCATTGGACTGGACTTCTATAGTAGCAGATCTGAGTCTGAGTTATAAGACCCATCAGATCTGTACCTAATAATATACTTCTCATCCTTTTATATTTATTTTCTCACACTCCACCCTCTTTCTTAACCCTTTCTGTAGTTTAGACATTAAGTTACCTTAGGACTTAGATTATAGTGACCTTAAATCCCCTTCCATTTAGGATTGCCAGATCTGTAGTCAGATCTGGAGAGCCTACTAAAGATAGCTCCCTTGGAGCTTTAGATCAACCTTCCCTGTCGGATAAACTCTTACTTATTAAAACTTACTACAAAATGCCCTGTATCTTGCAGGACTATGCATATTTTAGGCTTGCTGCTCCATAGTTCTCACTCCACCCTCCATTCATTTTCATTCACCCCATTCTTATCACTGTCTTCAATAATGTCAGTAGCAAGCACTTAAAATATCCCAACAGGGGGGGAAGGACTGCCTGACAATTCGTCCTCAGAGTCAGTCATCACTGCTGTGGAGCCTTCAGATTCATTATCTTGTACAGGCTCCTCATGTATTCTCCATCCAATTTCCTTGTAATGGGCTTCAACACTCTCCTTCTCTGTTATTACTGCATTATATTCTTCCTTCAATGCTCTCAGCTGTTCCTCAACTATTTCTTTCTTCTGTAAGTCTTCTTTTAATTTGTAAATTACAACAATCTTTTCTTGTGTCTCAACTTTAAGTTTGTCAACTTCAGCTTGCAATCCTATTACTGTAGTCTAGAATTTGTTCATAATTGACTCAATCTTCTCCTTCTATTTCGGGCAAGTTAGGACTAAGGAATTCTTATCGTCCAACAACTTAAGTTGGTTTCCTTTTCCCACTGTGAGCTCGTGAGTCATTTCATTCTACTGATTGTTGAGGCTTTGCTGGTATTCTTGGTGATCTTTTTCTCTCACATTTTCAATTGTATTTGGTTCTTCAATAAATTCCCCAAATTTTTCCATCAAATTAGCTATTGTGTCCTCATACACCTTTTTCTAACCTTCCCATGCTTTATGGTCCTCACGTAATGTTCTATTCTACTCTTGCAGCTGTATAATTTGTGCTTGGAGGGCTGCAGTGGCGTCTTGGACTTTCCTATTTGTTTCTGCTTTCCAATGTGCATGGTGGTCTTTTGCAGCCTTTCGCTGAAGGTTTTCAACTAACTGTTGGCGTTCTTGTGCTGTCGGTATGGATTCAAAGACTACTTTTTAACCTGTGAAATTCTTCCATCAGCTTTCTTACTGCACTTGGCAATGGTATTAAGTTTGGTGCATTTTCATTCTGCCATTGCTCTACTTCTTGCAATCTTCTCTCTAATTCAGGATGTTCAGTGGAGGATGGAGGAACTGGTGTGGTCATGATTGGAGAAACCATCTCTTCATTCAATAACGCTGTGAAGCCCATTCTTGGAGTTTCGTAGTTTGGTCCTACTTCTACTGATTGGAATGTAGGAGGCTGCTCAATATTCGAAAGAATTATGGGAGGGGAAACAGACTCAATAAGTGTATGAACATGGCTAGAAGTAGCCATTTCAACAATTCGTTCTACTCTTGGTGGAAGGATTTCTTCTGCTGTTGTTATAATAGGTCCCACCGGAGCTGCTTTGGAAATCACTGATAGTGTATCCACCTCTAAAGAAGGTCACAATGCATGCCCTATTGGTGAGTCCAACGCTGAGTCATAGAGACTAATGTGTTCTTCGACAGGTGCTGATTTAATTATTGTTTCCTACTCTGCTGGCTTTGCTTGTACTGAGGAGTCAGTCGGCAATCCTTCTTGGGGAAGAGTAGAAGTACTCATTCCCTTTGCTACAACTGATTTTTATGAGACTGAGGTCATTTCAACAGCCGACTCTTCCAGGACCTCAGTAGTTGTTACAGGTTCATATGTGGTCTCGGGTGTAGAAGAGGTACCCTCTTTCTATGTAGAGATAAGAACCTGCTTTTTGTTCTCATAACTCAGGGTTCTCCTATAGGCCATGACTCTGAGGCCTTCCTCCGGTCTGGGTAGGCTTTTTTCTTTGGGATCAAAGCTATATCCCATGTTCATCAACATATTTGTGATTAAACCTCCAAAGGGCTGTGTCATTTTATTTGTTTGATAATTTTCTTGACTTAATTTCTCTCTCACGGTATTGATGACTTCCAACAAGTAAGACGGTACATCAAACCACAACTGGTTAGCTATAAGATACAAAGCTCGTACAAAGAGTGCTCTCCGTTGTGTTTTGTAACCCGTAGGATGGATAGTCTTATGAATCAAGACATCTAGGAAGTGAGGTCATAAATTCCGTGATTCTAGATCTTTACATAAGAAAAATGATCTGTCTTTTGGGGGTTTGCCTAGCAGCTCTGTCGCCATTTGAACAAAATTCAGAAGAGCATTGGGGTGCTCTCTAAGGATGTTAGCTTTTGAGTTGTTAGGGCACATTTCAGGTCTTTCTAAGGGTGCATTCATTACCCCAACAACCATTTCCTTTGTTATTTGAATGGGGAATCCATCAACGGTTGTGGCAAGAATTGGGGAAGGACCCTTGCTGCTATTAGTCATATTTTTATAAAATAGTTTAACCAACCTTTGGTAGACTCGCATGACTCCAGGTTCTAAGAATACTGAAGCCATGCATCTTTAAAATACTTGATTGACTCTCGACTAATGTCAAATTTTTCCCAAAAAGTAACATCCACAGCCACTTCAGCTCCCATGTGATGATGTTTCATTGAGGTCGGGATCTGATCCAGTGTCCTATCAGAGGACATTAGCTTTTTTCCTTTATCCATTTGTGTGCCCTTTTAAGGGGTAGACTTTGATTCAGATTCCATAACAACCCCTAACGATTTGGACTTCTTTTTAGGGGGGTCTACTGCTTTTGATTTGGCTTTAAGCGCAGGAAACCGTGCGATGTGGCTTATCAGTGGAGAGTGATCTGAACTGTTCCCTCCTCCTTCCCTCTGTCGCTTGTCCACTGTCCTTGACATCTTGAAATTCCTTTTTCTGTAATGCCCAAATGATTATTTCTTAGCAACCCATAGATTTTATATATCAAAATAAGAACTAGTTAAAGAGGCCATTCCATTTGAAGGTGGAAATTTGTTACCTTGCTCATAGAAAATCCCCAAACCCTAGTTTTGAAATTTTATCTAGAATGTAGATAGGGTTTTCGAAATCGAACTGGAAATGCAAACCAAGTTTAATAAATAAAAATGGGTGGGTTGTATATGAGGGATTTTTGAAAAATAGAGGGAAAGTATGAGTAAAAATGGAGAGTTCAAAGATGGAGCCGACATATCCTCTCACGAAAGTGTAGGCCCTTATTTCAGTGACAACCTGTTGAGCCGGTCGTCGCACTTGTTGTTAACCTAGAGTCGTCGGTCGACTATAAACTTTAAGCAATTGTAAATATGAACTCTAGTATCAGTTAGATCATAGTTGCTACGTCTTAGCTAATAGGTATATCCAGAATGACGATCGATCATAAGTCCATACGATTGTTCACAATAATGTACATTGAGGACTGCATTACGATTGATCGTGTTTTCTCATGATTTGATTCGTAATCTAATTCCTAAATTCTCAGGAAAAAAAAAAAGTACTTTTACATAATTTACAAAGGGGCTATGGATGAGTCGGTAGCTCGACGCTTCCTTGAGGATTTCAATTTGGATTATGGGGAGCAGATGTCTCCCCCAAGAACACTTGTCCTCTGGGATTGTTGACAGGCTATGTCGGCAATTGGCCACTCTCTCTTTTTGCTAATTGTGAAGCTAGTTGGCCAATCTGGCTCTCCAACTTCGCAATGGATTGCGTGTGTGAATGGAGTACTTCAGACAATTGAGCAAGCTAGTATAACTCTTTTGAATGCTGAAGTGACTGTTGCTGTAAATCCTGAAGGATTTGAACAATTGTGGCATCAGGCACATTGCTCGGTGGTCCAAATTGGGGTTGTACAACTGACAATTAAGGTCTTTGGTAGAAAATCTGAATCTGGGGAAATCAGGGTTGTGTAGCTGATGGTGCAAGTTGTGCTCCCCCTATGGATCCATAGTTAAATCCAGGGTGGTTCCTCCACGCTAGGTTATATGCGTTCTCATAGTTTCCCCTCTGAAAGGTCATTACTTGTTCATTTTCTACCACCTCCTGATATGATGACACAACTGGGTTTTCAATATAAGTCAAAGTCTGGAAATTTGAACAGGTTGCCATTGGTTTTTCGAAAGTTCTTGGTTTGGCAGTCATTAATGTTGTGACCTTAGCACTCATGTCATCCTCCTTCTTTACTTTATCTTTGCTGATATCATAAAGTCCACCCCTTACAAGCGGTGTGTGGCGAATAATATCAAGATTGGATCTAAGCAAAGTTTGTTTTTACTTTGAATTATCGGCCAGCTTCTCAAATAGGTCCCAGGATTGCTGGCCATTTTGAGCCATTAAGGCTCCTCCACTCATGGCATCAACTATAGACTGGTTGATCTTAGTCAACCCTTGGTAGAAGCTTTGCGCTATTGACCAATTCAGCACATCATGATGGAGGCATTTCCTTAATAAATCTTTCATACGCTACCAACTCTCATGGAACAATTCTCCAGGCTGTTGCCTAAAGTCTTGAATTGCTTCGCGAATCTGGTTAAGTTTACCAATTGGGAAGTACTCGTTTAGGAATTTAGACTGCAGCCCATCCCACCTAGTGATACGTCTGGCGGGCAGCGAAGCCAACCACGCCTTCGCTCTATCTTTGAGAGAAAAAGAGAACAGACATATTTTAATTGCCTCATCATTGGATGCCGACAGTTGTAACATCGCACAAAGTTCTTTGAAATCCCTTAAATGTTGATAGGGATCCTCTCTATCAAGCCCATGAAAGGTGGGTACAACTTGAAGTGTATTGAGCTTGATTTCGTAATTTTGTCCGACTGCGACCTCTGGTATAACTATACGAGAGGGTGCAGTCAGAGCAACTGGGCTGAAATGTGCTTGAATAGAATGGTCGTCAACCATGGTTAGAGACTCTCTTTCGAAAGATCGGTTTAATGCAAGGTTACGCAAGAGAGTTCTTTCGATTTCTGGGTCACACTCGAAGAAATCTAAACTCCAAGATCGGGTGTGATGTATACACCAGAAACATAACTACTTTTGTGTTTTTAATATTTTCTAATTTTTATTTTAGAAAGCAGTGAGAGAAACAAATATGGGCTAAAAACTTGATGCGATCTAAATTCTTACTAAAGTCATAACCTATTGCAAGTGCACAATGGAGATTGCAGAATTAGTATAGGATCATTCCCACGAGGAAGTGATTATATTTATATTTTGGGGCTCCTAAAAACTTATATTTGTCTTTTAAGTTCCTAAACTACTGGAGAAATATGAATAAAAGAATGGTTTGTTTAAACTAATTGTAGAAAATAAATCGAAATCCTCCTTCTAGATTATGGTCGTCAATCACAATCCTTGAGTTCTCGGATATTAAAAAAATTAAAATACCGTCACACCTGGAGACACCCCCATTTTGCCCTCTCAGAGTATGCAAACCTGTTCAGTCAACCTTTGAGCTTGCCCATGATCTCCGAAAAAGGACAACCTTTTTCGAAGACTTTAAAACACTAATACGGGAACCATGCACTGAAACAATAGTACAAAGTTGAGACCCAGGCTAAAACAATAGCTCTGTGGCTCGAACCTGGCTCAAACCCAGGAAAATCTCAAATTATGCCTCCTGTCTAGCGCGCATAATTCGATTGTACGCCCCATGGCTGGGGCCTAATTGGTCCCTCTTGGACCAAGATTTCACTTCCTGAGGACCACTTTTGACCTTGCTTATGCGTCACTTAGGGCATGCGCAATCATATTGCACGCTTTGTACTTAGCGCGCAATTAGTCCATTTTGGACTGGCCTTATACCCTTCTGGAAGCTGCCTAAGACATGATTGTACGCCCTACCTAGAGCATGCAATCGAATTATGTGCCTCAACATAAGTGCATAATTGGTTCCTAAGCGAACCCGATCTCTAACTACCTAGACTGCCAAAATTCCCTTATTATACGCAGTTGGCCCGGGGTTTAATTGGATTGTGCACACTAAACTATGTGCGCAATCAATCTAATTAGACTAGGACTGGGATACCCGGCTGAGCCAGTCAGCTGGTCACTCACTAAGTCAGTCACCGACTCAAAGTGATTGAGCGCCTAAAATAGGGCGCATAATTCAATTGAGCGCACCAGACAGAGCGCATAATTAAAATTCACCGACCAATTGAGCACACCCCATAGGGCGCACAATTGGCCAAATACCTATAAATAGGACCCACCACCTCGACTCAAAAACACACAAATTTCGACACAGATTTCTTTCCCTTGAGATCCTCGCTTTCAAGCTTAGGATTTCGAGATTCTTCTCTGCGACCATGGCTTCAGGTATACTTTCCTTCTAGTTTTTAAATCTTCTAGTTGTAGTTCTTAGTTGTAGTCCTTAGTTCTAGTTCTTAGTTCTAGATCATTAGTTCTAGACTTTAGGTTCTAAAACTTTTAGTTCTATATCTTAGATTTTAAATCTCTCTAGTCCTTAATTTTTACTTTTTTTCCTGGTTCTAGTTCTTAAGTTCTCGAATCAGTCTTTTTTTTTATTATTCTAGTTCTAGATTTAGGTTCTAGCCCTCTATTTTTTAAATTCTAAATCTTAGATCTTAGGTTTTAATCTAAATTTTCAGTTTTCTGATTCAAGTTCTTAGCTTCTAGAACCAATCCTTAATTTCAGTCTTAAATTCAGTCTTAGAATTTTAATTTTTTTTAGTTCTAGAATTTTAGTTCTAATTTGTAACTTGATTCTCAAAATTCTCGATCTTCGATCCATCAATCCATAATTTAAGAATAAAAATTAGTTTTTCAATCCGTATTATTACTAAAATAATCCCTAGCCACCCGATTTTCCCAAGGGAGCTTATAGAAGGTACCCGGGAATGGGGCCAATCCTCCTTAGGATAGCAGGCCCAAAACCCCTTTTTTTAGAACTCTGATAAAATTAGGATACTTTGATTAATTAGAGTTTTGGTAGAATTAATTTACGTAGTTTATTTAATTATAGTTTTAGTAAAATTAGGAAGATTAGTATTTCTAGTAAGATTAGGAAGTTAGTTAGAATCCTAATTAGATTTTGATATAATTACATTTTCATTAGAATTAGGACAGGAATTAGACTTCTAGACAGATTAGGAGGCCTAGTTGAATTAAGATTCCCCGATTAATTAGACCCCTAATAGGATTAAAGAAAATCAGATTCCCGAAAGTCACACCAAGAGTAGAAAAGGTGCAAAGTAGATAGAAGAGAATTAGGAAAACTAGCTTGACTAAACTTACAGGCGACCTAGCGCTGCTGACATCGGCCGACCAATTATTCAGTAAAGAGAACAACCCATATCTCCACCCCGAATGGCGTGATTAGTGACATGTTGCAGCGTCGATAAATATCTACAGTTGAAGATCGCAACAAACCAGATATTTTCTTGAGATTTACCTCTTTATTTTTAGTATTTAATTATCTCTAAAAACACCGCCTTTGCTAGAGTCCACTTGGACCGAATTGGGCCACTCTTTCAGGGGATCGAAAGGGACCTATAAAAAGTGCATACCAACAGACTGACGATTGCGATGGGACATCTTATCGTCAAAGCCGCCCGTGTTTAGTTAAGTTTCATTTTTCTTCTAGTTATTTTTTTTAGTTTTAGTTTTATTACTTTTCACATTTAAGTGTACTACAGAAAGCACATGAGCATACACTAAAGGCTCGAGATGTTAGGAATACGAAGGATTAGAATCGGTAACACGCCGTTATTGGGATACCTTAATAACCCACTATACCATGAGCAGGCACTCAAGGGCTCAACATAAAACAACCTGAAAATCAACATGGCCGGCGGTGAGGAAACTCCGTTAACACCCTCGAGCACTAGCCACAATGACGGACACAGAGATAATAGCTTCGGGTAGAACTTAACAGCTCGACAACTTGTAGACCTCAATGTCCAGAAATTACAAAGGGGGGTAGATGAAGTCGACGAACTAATCCATGGCTTAGCCGCAACATACAAGACCATCAAAGAACGACGGGAGGCGGAAGAGCGAGAATGATAAAGATAGGAAAGGCCACCCCCTACTCCGACAACGATATCACCGCACGCGTCACCACCAAGACACACTTTCCACATGCTCGTTAGTAGCGGACATCAAGACAGAATTCATTCCCAGACCGCTAAGCAAGATGTTGTCGTAAGGTAGAAGATTTCCCCAAAATGATTGATGAGTATATGACTAAGAAAAACTGCTCTAGTTTGTCATTGGGAGTCGACAATTTCTGTCGTGACCTCAAATTCAATCTACTTGTGGGATTCAAACCCTCGAAATTTAGCTAGTATAACGGCACTAGGAATCCAAACCACCATCTGGCATTATTCTGCAATGACTGTTGGCCTACTTGTGACAATCATAGACTTCTGATACACTCTTTTCAAAAGTCGCTCGAAGGGGAAGCCCTCGAGTGGTTCGCCAAGATCCCACTACATAAAATCAACACATTCGAAGAATTAGCCAAACTGTTCTTAGATCAATACAAGTATCTGATACAGGAGGCCGTTAGTCTCAGCGACTTGATGACAACGAAGCAAGAAATCGAAGAAGACTTCACCAGTTTTATTTCATGCTGGAGGAAACTCGTGGCTCGCACAAGAAGTCAAATGAGAGAGAAAGATGCAATCGACATCATCATAGACAACATCAGAGAGCCCCTTCAAAGCGTTCTGATCATAAGCGATTGCCCAGATTTCGTTTCTCTCCACTTGCACGCCAGTTGCGTTCAGTGACATATAAAGGGAGGAGAGCTCGCCTTTTCAGTCGTAGCACCGAAGGCATCGACTTCCAGCGATTCAAAGCCTCGAAATAGCTAGAAAGGCTCAAGCTCCGAGCAAGTTAACACGGTCGCTAACCAAAATCAAGGCGATGGGAACAACCAACAAAGGAAGTCCGGTCAGGATCAATACCAGAATCAGCAATGGTACGCCAATCAAAATCAAAATCAATATCCTAGCAGAAACTAGTATCCTAACCAGAACCAAAATGCTACCTGAAACTGTCTTGCCAATACCCAGGGCTACAATAATGTACCCCCGCCCCAAAATTTTAATTAGCAGACCTGAGGTTCCTATCTGCCTAGAAGAGATCATTATCCTCCATTACCTAATACCATCCCTAATATTTTTTGCCTCTTAAGTGACTAGAACCTCATTCGTTTCACACCAGAGCAGCCACGACCTTGACCTGCTAACCTTGATTACACCAAGTTCTGTGCATTTCACCGATACATTAGACATAACCTGAAAGATTGTTGGGTGTTGAGAGATATGATATATGATATGAATGATCAGAACCTGATTGACTGGGAATCCCTCCAGAATTCTAACCAAAATAACCAACAGCCTCTGCAAAACCTTGGAATCGTCAATAACTCTCTGCTAAACGACAATCAAGGACCGGTCACCCATGTCACCACGGTAGACCTTTCGGGCCGAGCCCCTTTTCATCCATCTACTTTCATCACACGAGTTAGACATCTTGATGCCACCGCTAGTTCAAATAACCTTCTGAGGGCCACCATCCCTCCGCCTCACCCCTTTACCTTCATAACCCAAGTTGAACTACCAACTTTGCCACCCTACCCAAACTTCACTCGAGTTCGAGTCTAATCTTTCTGAGCTCGAAAACCATTATTCAACCCGTAGAACATTCACCACCCCCAAACATTGACATAGCTCCCGGTAATGCCGAGTAGGAATATGAAGACCATGTCCTTCAAACTGCAGAATAGATCGCGACGTGGGTAAACAACGTCACCTGAAATACTACTGATCAGTCACATAATTTACCATTTTATCACCCTTAACCTAGTGATGTTAGGACTTAGTTTGCTACTAATAACTTACTGATGTGCAGATATAAAAGATAAAGTGTAAAAGAGAGCCAAAGTGTTAATATTCATCAAACTAAACTCAAATAGCAGTATGAAAGAAGATTCAGCGAAAAAGACATTTTCCGCCTACTAAAAGCCCGAAAATCATAGTTAACGATTCTTCGAAAGAAATAAAAAGGAGAAAAGGCAAAGAATTGTAATCCAGAGAATCATCCAAATAGGAAGCTATGAAAGATAAAAAATCGTGATTGACCATTTTCTATGAAAGAGAAGAAAAAACATAGAAAATTATGATTGACAATTTCCTAGAAAAGAAGCTTTCCTACTATTGTTGTTGTTGCTGATCGAGTGAGTGAAGATTATCACCGCCATGAACAGAATTAGAAGACTCCTAGAAACTAGAAGTTTGGTGAATCGCAGATCTGAGAAGATTGATGAAGATCTACTCCGAAGGACTCTATTGCTGAAATAAAGGAGAACAATCTAGAAGCACATCAACTAAAGAAAGTAAGGAAAGAATAAAATTAGGAATTAGAGTTATATTAGAAATCTTTTGCTTTTAGTAGTTTCTTTTATTAGAATTAGAGGATTTTTAGTACCATACACATTGGTTGACACCAGAGCAGGACTTAACATCTTCCCTATAACGATGTTGAAGATCCTTGAATACACCGAAGAGGATATCAGGCCTTTGTCTTTATCCCTCATCGCTTATGATGGCTCTCGGTGCTTCGGTAAGGGAACCATCAAGTTGCAAGTTCGCCTCAGGCCAGTCACCAAGGATGTCACTTTCCATGTCTCTGATTCCTCAAGCACTTACAATTTGATATTAGGAAGGAAATGGCGAGAATCCATGAAGGCAGTAGCATCGACGTATCACTAATGCATCAAATTCTCACACGAAGATTTCATCATCAGGATATACCCCGATACGCCTCTTAAAAAAATTGACACAGACTACGTGATGAGAATTCCAATAACGCATGACTCGGTACTAAACACAGGACATATAAAAAAGATGCAAGGTCCTGATGATGCATCAATAGCAAAAGTTAGCTATCTTCAGTCCCTTCCAACCCACCAACCAAAAGTAGTGAGAAGAGAAGCCAGAACTGATCTCACCTGACTGTATGACATAAACCCAACCGCGACAAAAGGATGGGACCTGATGTATCAGCTAGGATACGTCCCTCACACTGGACTTGGCAAAGATAAGCAACGATGCATAAGACCGGTCATCCCGATGAAACTACGCAAACACATCAGATTAGGTAACCAGTCAAACGGCAAGTGTTGAGAACTGGAAAATACCATTTTTCACCCCTTTATCTGGGCCTTGATAGACCCTTGAGGGAACTAAATAAGTGTTTTAAGTGTTTGTTTTACAGCTAACAATAAAGGCAGGCTTAACCATGAAAGTAGCTCAAAAGTGCCAAAAAGATGACATTCCATGTCAATCCAAAGGAAGAAGAAGAAGAAACAACCTCACTAGCTATTGAAAGGTCCGAATTGAAGAGGCAAAGACGTGGTCTCAACCCAGAAAAGAAGTATGGAGCAATTCAAACAGAAAAATGCACTACAGAGTACTTTTTGCAAAGAACCTGAACTGTTCGCAAAGAACCTGAAACTCTGCGAAAAGAACAAAAACTCCAGGCTTAGCCTTCGAAGAGCATCTGAACTCTTCGAAGAGATGATTTACCTTTTCAAAAAGAAGAAAACTCAATTCGAACAGAACCAGAACCTTACGAAAAGAGCTTCAGGAGTTACAACACCTTGCGAAAAGCCCCCTAAACTTTGCGAAAAGGTATTCTGGAGGTTCTCAGCTTTTGCAAGGGCAATTCAGTAATCTATTTCACGCGTCCCAATGCATTTAAAAACCTAGGGACATTCCAGAGGATTCTAAGCATAAAGCGAAGGCATATTCCACCCCACGTGAGCACCCAAAGATGAAATAACTTGGCGGGAACTTCTAGAAACTCTAACAGATTTTCAAAATACATAACAGAATTGATGCCTTTTTCACCTGATTGGCTGAACCAGATCGAGGAATTTTGATTGGCCAGAACAGATCTGGATCCTCGTGCTCGATCACCATTGGTCAATACAGATTTGAGCACCTCTGATTGGTTGATCCACATCTGAGCTGGACTTGGGGAAAACTATAAATAGACGAACCATTTGCCCTATTGGGGCATCCAGATTTTGAGTTTCATTCCTATTCCCCCATTTCCAAACCAGATAGTTTGTCTGAAATCCCTGTAATAGCTTCACTTTTACTCGCAATTGAGAGCTGTGAGATATTTCTGTAATTCAAAAGAGAGTTGTATTCAAGACTACAAATCTGAGAGCTGTTTAAGTTGTGCTCTGTAATTGTAATGGTGGATTTGAAAAGGTTGCTGTAAACCGTATATTCTCAATTGGACTCATGTTAAGGGTTCCCTCTGATCTCCTTATTGCATTAGACTCCTTTAGATTTACTATTTTTCAAGCAATTTCCCTTGATTCATTAATCCTGTGAGAATTAGTGTTGGTAACCTAATCTCTCGCGGCATTTGTAGTGATGCTTCTTGTTCTAAACTAAGGCTTCGGATTAAAGACTATTGGATGGTTTGTGGCCATTAAAGTGGATGCACTATAGCCATAAGCTTAAACCTAATCCTTAAATTAGATTTATTTCTCTTACATCTGCGCTTGTAGCCAGATGAAGATTGGATCATCTCTCAGTTGAGCTGCAGTCATTCTCATTAGATTTCAAGGACCAAATAAAAGTTAGATATTACTTCTCCAATTTTTATAAGTTTACCTCAAATTCTCTGTGGACGATCTTTCACTCACTTACATTTAAAACTTGCTACAATTGGCCCTGATCTTGCAGGCTAATTCACTTCTACCTGTGCTGATATTTCTTTATTCTTATTAACATTCTAGATTCAGTATAATTTAGCAGTTGCAAACCTGTTTTCAAAACACACATAAATCAAGCACACTAAGAAGCAACAACAGCAAGCAAGCCGACATCCACCCACTTCACCAAAATGATCGCGCTCTACGACCATTTCATATATGGAACTACTGAGAAGGCTAATGTACTGAAGAGAAGAAAGGAGCCATCCTTCACTGAATCTCAGGCAATCGACATAAAGAAAATGACCAAAGCCTTCACTGACCTAACAAACCTAAGCCGTGATAGTGATGACATGAATAAGCCACTCTAAGGAGTTAGACTATTATTTGAAACCCCTGAAGAGCCATAGCCACACGAAGAAGAATGGGAGTTGATCGACGAGGAGGAATTCCACATTGCCGCATTAGCAAATGAAGAAGAACCAGAGTTAGAGGCACCATAGCCTCATGAACCAGGAAGAGAAGATTGGCTCTCAATGTCAAGTGAAGAAGAGGACTACTGGACTAGTCGTACAGGAGTAGAACTCGGAGATCCCTTAAGAGCAGAGCGACTGAAGATCCTCGAGGAGGTCAACAACTCTCGAAGGAAATAAATAGACTCTGATGATGAACTTGATCATCAATCCTTACTGGATAATTAGCAGTGTCCGCGCCACTGCCCTTACCTAGAATCACCCTATTAAAACCTGTGCACATCCGTCTTAACGCGGTGTGAAAGAGCTATCTTACGCGAGATACCACGGACAATGAGGACAAAAGATCTTCACGTCGCCTTTATATAATTCCAAGAAGAATTAGAGCTCGATGCTCCCCAATCTCCAGATGCGCCACAACTTTAGATATTATTAAACTCACTTGAAGAGGAATGGAAACCGCCGCCGAGCGATGACAAAGATTACTGGATAGATCTCCTCGCACTTGAATTAGCAGAACAACTGGGACATGGCTTCCAAGGACAATCAGACGAAGCGGAAGATTTGACCCTGACAATAGTTACCTTAGCACTAATCATGAAGGATGGGAATGCCCCTGGGAGTATCCCTAGATCTCTAACTCATATCAATCTCGCTGTCAGGTCTGTATACTTCTCACCATGTACCACGAAATCCAAAGGAAGGAATTCCCAAATTCTAACCTCAATGATGATACTTTTGAGCACTTCTTTGCTACATGGGAGTGCCCATGAAAGTTTCCATGCTTCTTTTGACCATATAAGCCTTATTGCCAGACCTACATAATAATAATAGACGACTTCGAACAAGAACGCTAGACCAATCCCCTTCCTGCACTATAGAGAATGGTCGAAAACAACCCAGGTTCGGTAATTAAGTTCATCAGACCGTATCTATGGTTAATATGAAGTGAAAAATCTCAGCAACAAGCAGACCTCCGATCTGATTTCGAAGATGAGAGTTTGGACGACTATCATCTTCAGACTCTCTTTGACGATGAAGCGCTTCACATAGTAGAAGAGGAAGAGGAGTCGTCTTACAAACCATCTCCGGCATTGCTCATCAGGAGGATCATCTCATACGAAGATCATACAAAAAAAATGCCAAATTCAAATCGAGTTCACATCATCCGAAGACTCGCCCAAATGGCTCCAGTAGCCGTCCCACTTCTCCAACTAGGAGAAGTAACTTTTTCGGTTTCGCCTCAAGAAACTTACCCTGTACCATACTTATTATCAAAAATTAAAAAAATAGAAAATCCTAAAACCCATAAAAATAGAAAAATAGAAAATCCTTAAAAATTAGAAAATCATAGAAAATGGGGGGAGCCCTTCATCCCAGACCTATTCAGCCACCAATAAGGAGACTTTTCTCCAAAGGATATGAGTAGTGAATACCTCAACGAAATCAAGGAAGGAGTAACCGATATGATCACACCCGGTCATCGTCCTACCCTCAACATCGAAGAGCCTTGCCTTGACTCTGTTTGATGTGACCCTACTACCTATTCCTCGCGAAACTGCCGGGCATCCCGACGAAGTAACAAGCCCATAATCATACCCGACGTGATACTCCATGGCTTCGAGAGGAGGATGAATAACCTGACCTACACCTGACAAAGGATGTCGCGATCATAAATTATGCCGATGAAGGGTTACTTCCTGCAAAACTAACTCCCCAGTACAGTTCTTTTGCAGTGTATGAACTCATAGACGATGAAGAAGAGCACCAGTCACCGAGGAAGCCCAGGACTTCCAACAGGTCATCAAGAGCTTCGATGAGCAAACACAAGTTGCCACGAAACTGACTGAAGAAATAAATTTTGGCACCAAGGAAAAGTCCAAGAAGTGTTGATCAGCGCGACCCTCAAACCTAAGGAACAACGACAAATCATCCAACTCCTCCAAGATCACCTTGGCACTTTCGCATGGTCCTACGAAGATATGCCCGGATTGGACCCAAGCTTAGTTGAACATCGGTTGGTCTTGGAACTTGATGCTAAACCCGTCAAGCAGAAACTCAGAAGGATGCACCCCCAGACAGCACCACAAATCAAAGAGGAAGTTGACAAGCTACACAAAGCAAAATTCATCCAAGTCGTCCTCTACCCTAAATGGATTGCCAACATAGTGCCCATCGCCAAGAAGGACGACAGAGTGTGGGTATGCATTGATTTTTGGAATCTCAACAAAGCATGCCCAAAAGATGACTTTTGCCTACCACACATCGACACCTTGGTCGATAACACTACCGGACACGAGATGTTATCCTTTATGGATGGCTTCTCTGGATACAAATAGACAGTTGGGGGCAATGCATGTCCTGAAACCCATGCATTGGTCCTTTAATAATTTGTGTAATAACCTCACCACGCTTGCTGGGGGCAAAACCTTTATGACATTTTGAGTTATGAACTTGAATAAGTGGAATGTGGACCAATTCTTCTTTGAGAGAAAGATCAATAGAACTGATGGTTAAGGTCATTGGCAGATAGGCAGTAATGAAATTGTTACCTAACAAAAAATCATCATGCATGTTTGGGAAACATAGAATTTTAGGAATATTGAATTTTTTATCATTAAGCCAAATGGAAATATTTTTTACTTTTAATTCTATAACTATTTCTCTTCCTTCAATGCCTTTGACTTTGATGGAATGTTTAATGTTAATCCATTTTTCAAAGGGCAAAGCATTGTACCGACAAGCACTAATTGTGGCTTCGATATCCATTAAGACACTTAAATTATATGGTTTATAATTTTGAAACATAAAATTCCCTAAGACATATGTATATCGTCTTTTTCCATAACTAGGTAAAAATAATATTTCAGCATTTTTTGACTGAAAATGATAAAGTTGAACTATTTTTAGCTCATGAGCAACCTGTGTTCCGGGTAGGATAGGAACTTGTATATTTTTTACTGCTATATGCATTTTGTCTTGAGTTGGTTTTGGAGCACTAGATGTTGATGCTCTAGACTCAATAGTTTTTAAAGGAAGACATTCATCTTTTACAGAATTAAAAGATGCAGTTCTTCTATGTCTAAAATATAGGTTACTTCCTAAAACTTTTATTTCAATCATCTGGGTTTGAGATTTTAGTTTTTGTTCCAATAGATCTTCAAATAACCCTTGTTTCCAGTTTATTAATCTTGGTTGGATTTCTGAATCTTATGGTTTGGGTTCAAATATTTCAATCAAAATTTTATCTGATTTGTGCATTTTTGTTATAGGTTTAGATGTTAATTCATGTTCTGTTTGTGAGGTTATGGCCCAATTATGTGATTCCTCTTTCATTTCTAATCCTTTGGTTTGGATTTTAATTTTTATTGTATCTTCAAAATTTGGGTCGTTAAGAGAAATAAAATAATTTGGTTTTAGTTTAACCCAAACAATTCCATAGGCAAAATTTGATTGAGTTCCTCCAATCAAGAATTGTAAAGGATTTAGTAATCTTTGATCCATTACTACAGCAAGTATAGGAGTGTCTATACCATTTCTAAATAATCTTGTTATACATATTTGGAGTACACCAAAATGAATAATTTTGGATTTTCTTTTTTTCCATCTTAATATTTTCTTTTTATCAAACAGTGTTATTTCTACTGTTTAAATGTGCTTTTTACAGTAGTGTTTCCTGAAAAAGCTTCAAATATTCTTCTAGACAGGATTTTGTCTAACGGAGAAATTTTACATATATCTTCTTTATTAAGTTTTTGTTGTAGATCGAATTCTCAAAGTTGTTCTTTAGAGAAAGATACTTCTTTACCTATTACATCTTTTAACGTAATCATTTGATGTTCTTCATCTGAAGTTTTGATGATATTCACCATAAATAGTAGATCATCTATGTCAGTATAAGAATCTGTTTCGAATTCTAATTCATATATGACACTATTATCATCACTGAAAATTTCTTCACCAAAATAAACATCTAGATCTTTTTCATCTAAATATTTAATCATTTTAGTTATATTCTTTTCTCATTTTGGACATTGAGGAGCATAATGTCCTTCTTCTTTGTGCAACCATGGGATTTTTGACGATCCCGTTGCGGCGATGCGCTCGCTAACAAAAATATAGAGTCGCCACCCAGAGCTTTTTGTGTCCCAAAAAACCTAGATTATTTTTATAAGCACCAAAGTGCCACAAATATGACTCTAAATCTGGTCCACACCAAAGGTTCTTGGGTAAGGGCTTTGGTTATCGATTGGGAAGGTGTTAGACACCCAATCAACCCGCTTAAGGCGGTCTCTACTATGGCCAAAACCAAAATAATATAAAGGAAATGAAAAAGGCTTCCTCTTGCCTAAAGGGGCTTAAAAATCTATTTGTGCCCCTCCGTTCCTACAAAAAATTCGACACCATAACAGCACAAATGGGAGGATTGAGGAATGACCGAGAAGGTAGAGGAGTAAAGAGGAGAGCAGGAGCTCTCGGGCCCTTGTTGCACCATTTGGGAGCCTTGCGTTGGCTTACTTTGGTGAGCTTTTGAAGGCTTGTATGGTGGAAAAAGGGGTTCTAACCTCTAAGGCTTGCTAGCTATGTGGAAGAGAGGGAAGGCAAATGGATAGCACACACCTAACCTAGAGGCTTTTTATGAAAGGTAAGGCTTGGAAGAAGGTTTATCAATTCTGGAATTTGTATGAGCAATGGTGTACGAAAGGGTGAAAGATCTTCTCACTTTAAGCTCTTTCTCTCTTAGGTAATTTTCTCAACCTCTAATCCAAGGGGAGGGGGTTTCTATTTATAGGAAAAGAGTGGGTTAGGAGGCTACTTAGAGGCTAAGCAAGATTAGGAATTATGTAATCTAGCATCTAAAGTTTTCTAGGGTTTTTAGTGCCTTGAAATATATGAAGAGGTGCTCCAATGGTGGATGATTGGATGAGGCTTTAAATTACTTAAGGGGTTGCACATAGGTAGTAAATGGGTGCAACAGAACTAGCAAAACACACCCCAAAGGTCAAGATGGTCAATAAGTCAAACCCCTATCTCGATGTTCGAGGTAAAAACTAGGGGTTGTTGTTTATATGTCTTGTGTAACTATTAGTTGCACTAGACATATGCACAGTAAAACAATGCATGCACAATGCCTGGAAGTTGGCTCCTCGAGGTGGGGTCCACCTTAATGCTGGCGCAACTAATCCATTTCTGGGGAGAGATGGCTTGGCGAAACTAATAGTTGTGCCAAGCTTACCTATAACTGGTACAACTATTAGTTGCACCAAGCAACTATTAGTTGTGCTGAATCCCTAAGAGGGTTTTCATGAAATTACTATTTGGCCCCTCGGGTTTGGACCGCCATATCTTTGCATACACAACACCGATTGGGGTGATTTTTAGACCATTGGAAAGCTGAGGACTTCTACTTTTCAATGGCATAAGATTTGATCATTATAGAAGGTAGTAGCTAGTCCCGGTGCACCACTCTTCATCCATGGCTCGGGAAAACTAGGTTTAGGTCCAGAATGGGTTCTTAGGGTCGGGATTGGTTTCTAAGGGTTCGGGAAGGTTCCTAAGGGATCTAGAGTGATTACTAAGGGTTTGGAAGGGTTCTTAAGGTTATGGAAGGATTCCTAAGGGTGGGTTTCATACATGCCATCAAAAGCTCGGTGATGCACCTCTCTCAAAATGTGTTTCGATCGGGCCTTGGGCCAAATTTGGGTGTCTACTGATGCCACTCTTTAGTATCTGATTACTAATGATCGAATGACAAAGAAAAGAGACATTCGAAGAGGCCCAAGGCATTACTGACGGGTCTGCTACGTTCAGAATGAACTTCAAACATCAGGTAAGTAACATGGTGAGAGAACGAAAGCCCTGTATGTCAGGAAAAAATGGTCGTTTCTCAAGGTAATCGGTTCCTAATCGCTTAGCGAAATTACTGGGCATAACTGAGGTGGAAAATGAGTTGTGAAAGCTTAATAGCAAGGAAAAATGATCGCTTCTCAAGATGATTTGAAAGAGTTTGATGTTCAAGATTCATTCTGAATATAATAGCTTCGTAAGTAAGGAGGGTCATTGACCCACATTCAGAGATAGGCACAATGAAAGTACGCAAGGCTCCATAGTTTGTGTCCAATCATATGAGGCATTGACTGCCTCATCTAACTGGTCACGGGTGCCCCTGCGTGAAGCAGGGTTCAAGGTTTTTGGGTGAACCCATTGATCCCAAAATTTATTTAGCATGACTACCGAGCGGAGCGAATGGAGGTTGCAACACCTTTTGAGAGTACGTGCCATTTTTTCAATGCGCCTCAGATCAACATGACCCAGAGTATCTAACCTTCAATAACACAGAATAGATTCGACAAAAAATTGGGTGCCCCCCGAAGGGGGCATCCAATCCCAGTCTCTGCCAACAATGATCTTACAACTAAATTAACTATACATAACATGCATCCATTAGGGGTGATAAGCAACAAAGGCGATGGAAGTCTCGACTCAGATCCCATTCGGGTACAATTTACAAGAACAAACGACCATCCTATGGATACCCAAACATAAGACATACACTTTATAGGGATACCGAACCAATACAGGTTTTAAGCCTACAAAAATATAGGGAAATGAACCCTTCTACATGCACGTTTACACATAGTTTGGTTGATATGTAGTTTCATTTTTAGTAGGTTGGTTTCACCCAACGATTGATCTGTTTCATAACGGAGTTTCCCGGACCTCAAACCCCATAGGGCGCACGCCCAGATTGTGCAGACCAAGAGTCCACACCTCCTAAATAACTTGCGATGAATCTCGAGTTAGACACTCACCATCATATGGATCTAAAGACAGAGCGCTCAGCTCGAAGATTTAGCAGTGGCATCAACCTGATCGAAACATTAACCGTTTGATCGAGATTGGTGTCATTGCTCCTACTTAGAAGTAAGATCCAAAATCTAAGGTGAACCTTAGACTTTGGACATTGATATGGCATAGCTGTATTGCTGATAAAATATTGGCATTTTACCGCCTAGGAACACACGTGTGCGTCCAATCATATGAGGCATAGACCGCCTCACTTAACTGGTCACAGTGTCCCTGCTTGAAGTAGGGCTCGAGGCCATCGGGTGAACCCATTGATCTAGAAATTCATTTAGCACGACTACCCAAGCAGAGTGAATAGATGTCGCAACGCTTTTTGGGAGTACGTGCTGCCTTTTCAAAACATACTTTTGTTATTTTATGTGACATTTTTTTTATTTTTTTTGGTGGTTTTTAGATTTTTGAGTTATCATCCTATGTGATTTCTTGATGATTTTTTTACTTTTAAGTTATCATTTCCTATGATTTTATTACTTTATTACTCCTATTATTTTATGTGAATTTTTTGTTGATTTTTAGACTTTCAGGTTTTTATTTTATGTGATTTGTTTTATATTTTTTTTAGCTATCATTTTGTGGGATTTTTCTGGTTTTTTATAACTATTATTTTATACGAATTATTCTACCATTTTGTGTGAGTTATTCTATTATTTTTGGCTTTTCTGTGGGGATTTTTTTCATCATGCTTTTAGACTTTTTCATGTTTTTCCATGTAGGATCGGGACGCGTATTACTCTCATCCATTTTATTCTTAGCACGGCTTCCCGGTTATGTCGAATGAGGATCGGCACATCGTTTCGGGGCATGTGCATCTCTCTGGGGGAACAAACAAAGAGTGGGGCAACTGGGCCATGCAGCGGACCTGCACAAGGCCCGTGAACCCGCTCCTAAGTGGCTGGCGCAACTAAGCCAAAAATAGCCCAAAAATTACCTGGCTAGGTTTCATTTCTTAAGCAGCCTGAGTTCAGGTAGCAAGGGCATATTTTTGAAAAATTTTCTCCCCCTCTCTTCAAAACCGAAAATCGGCCTCCCCTAGGGTTCCTTTACATTGCTTCTATGCATGCCTCATTGTCGGCATTCGCTCGCGCCGATTGATCATCATCTTACACTAGATCAAAGACCCCATTTCCTTCAACGGTAACCATTTAAAACCTATTTTCTTTTATTTTTCTTGCTTTTTCTAGGGAATATGATCATGATCTTGTATTCTTAGGCGAGTAATGGTTTATTTTCGTTGTCCGCATGTTTATTGATAATAAGTTGATGATTTTTGAACATAAAGCAAGGATTTTTGGTCTCTATTTTTTAAAAATTTATTAGAAAAAGGGGATTTTCAGTTTCTCCTTTTGGAAATTAATTAAGGAAAATGATTTTTGATTTTTGTATATTTTTTTTAAATTAACTAAGGAAAACGAGTTTATTTTTGGTTTTTATTGTTTTTGTTCTTTCTCTTCTTTTTTTTCATTTTTTTTTTGGGAAACTAACTAAGGAATCGATTTATCATTACTATTTATTATTGTTACTGTTTGTTGGTTTTTGATTTTATGGGCATAAAAGAAAGGGGGTTTCTTGTTCGAGTTTTTTTTGTTTTTGTTTTTATAATCATAAAAGAAGGATTTTTTTGGTTTTTGATTTTAGAGGCATAAAGAAAGGAGGGATTTTTGTTTTTAACTTTTGTTTTTCTAAACATAAAAGAGGAATTTTTTTTGGTTTTTGATTTTAGAAGCATAAAGAAAGGATTTTTTTGTGTTTTTTCTTTAGACTTTTTTTTTCTAAACATAAAAGAAAGATTTTTTTATTGTTATATATGTATGTGCATATCTTTATTTCTGAAAATAAAAAGGATGAGCATACTTACCTTTCCTTGGCCTATAGCAAAAAGAAATGTTTCTTTATCACTGATCTGCTCTGATGTGATTGCTTTCTGTTGCCCCAGGATGTCTGGTGATGATGAGTATGTTCCCGAGGAGGGCCATGAGGAGGGGTTCGAGATAGTTTATGGTTCGCGGGGGAGCAGTTCCTCTGGATAGAGCGGAAAGCGGGCCCTTGGCTCAAAATGTAGGGCAAGGCTGCCCGAGTCGGCCTCGTACATCAACAGTGTGTTCACATTTCGGATTTTGGCATAGCAGGCAGGGTAAGAGACAGGTTCAATTTTTTCTTTTGTGCAGTTTTTCTTTATTTCTATGATTTGATGCACTTTCTTTTGGATGAAGGGCCTTCCCTCTATTGTATTCCGTGGGGGGTGTCTTGATTTCCATGATTTCTATCTCTATGTCCCCCCCGTGGTGAAGTTCTTGCCGGTGCAAGTGGGCTTTGGGGAGTTTCTGTCTTGCCCCGATATGAGGGTCGATCCAGCATATCTGAAGGCATTGATTGAGCGGTTCCGCCTCGAGATGATGACCTTTCATATGCCGTACGCCGAGATGACCCTGACACCTGTAGATTGGGCTATGATTACTGGCATCAGGGTGGGGGGCATACGGATAGCCAGTCTCACAGTGCCGAGCAAGGAGGACATTATTCGAATGATAGGGGCATATTCTCCTCGTGGGTAGATACACGACACCAAGGTAAAGATGACCTGGTTATCCGTGCTCTATACGGCTAATGAGTTGGTGGATCTGGGGCAGCCAGATAGGGTGCTTTACATTACGCCTGAGTGGGAGATCATTCTGGCTCACATCACCCTCCTGCTCCTGCTGGGTAAGACCCTTTTTACCAATGCGAGCGATGGTCGAGTCAGCTTAGCATTGCTGAGCATTATGGACAACTAGGTGACGTCCATAGGTACGATTGGGGCGGGGCTAGATGCGCATGGCTGATGTATGACATAGCCCCGGCCGCCATCGGGGATGCCAAGTCCGTTGTTGGCTTTCGAGCGGCTTTGGAGGTAATCCCTAACCTTTTGGCCTTATCAGTTCCACTTGGATGATCTTTGTATGTTACTGACTTGTTCTCTTCGCACTGCACCTCTCAGTTATGGGGTCCACTTTCATCCTGGGCACCCGCTCCTTCCCTCGGATGCATTCACCTACCTTCTTCTTAGCAACTGCAACCATGCTCGGTGCCGTGATGTGGGCCTGAAGCACCTAGAGATGGGCTTGAGGTCCCAACTCGACCTGATGGTACATGAGCAGGTAAAGCCCTTTTCAACCCTATTTATTTCAGCTAAAAAATTCTCCCTGATTTGTTATGCTTCTTGTCTGATTGATTGGCTACTCTTGACTTGGATAGATCCTCCATGATCCGTACCTCAACTCTGTCTTTTGGGATCAGGCAGTCGTAGGTCCTTCGCGCCTTCTCAACAAACGCTGCGTTGTTTTCTTTTATGGGGCGTGGGCGAGGGTTTACTATTTTGGGGAGCGGGTGGTGCACTAGTATCAGGGTTATCATGCCATACCTATGGACCCTCCGACCGATGTCTTGGGCCCTATAGGCAGCGTTGAGGAGCTCATTGCGGCTCTCCTTAATAATGGGCTCCCTATCAATGCCCTTCTTGTGCCTGGAGATTATCACATATGGCACGAGTGCTTGCCGTATCGATTCATCCTGTCGTGCTTCATCCCTAGCGCTAACTTTCTTGCATTTGGTAGCCCACGCAGGTAGGTAACTACCCCCTTTTCTTTCAGATTAGTCCCCCTTTTGTTTTAATTCGGCCTTGTTTTTCATGAATAGATTTTTATTTTATTCATAGTTTTCTCAAGGGGATGGCTCGGATAGTGAAGGCGGGGCGGTGACTGGTACAACTGATACCTCAGGAGCAGGTCCCTCAGGTGCCGGCCATTCTAGTGGGGGTGCCTCGGGCGAGGGTACTTCTGGCGTTCGTTGGTCGGGTACCTCCCATGCTGGTGCCCCTGATGGTGATTCGACTATGTTCTATGGGACCTTTCGATGCCTTGATGAAAGCTTCCTCTCGGGCCTGTGTGCTGATGTTGATAAGCAGGAGTGGATCTCCACTGAAGCAGCCCAGGTCCCTCCTCCTGAAGTGATTCCAAGGGTAAGCCTTTCATGACCATTCCTTCTTTGTATATGTCTCATGATTGGTAACTGATATTCTATCCTTCTGACTATAGGACTTTGACTCGGCTATGGAGTACGCGACGTATCATCGTAACATTTCGGAGCTTCGAGAGGTGGAAATGGTGAGTATCCTATCGCTCAGCCTTTCTTAACGATTCTACTTTCCTCGGTTCCTCAGTCGATCCTGATTCCTGATTTTGATCATGATTTATAACGTGCACGTGCCAAGGAGTCACGATCCTTGCTTAGCAGGATTTCCGAGGCATGGTCTTGGGTGGGAGACATGCGAACCTACCAAGACTCCTCACGTCGACAAAAAAAATCAAAGGGCGCTAGCACAGATTAGGCCCCAGTTTCTGCATTTTTGAACAATTCAAACACTAGCACTTTTTGAGACAATTTTATAGGGATTTTTGCAAAGTTTGTAAAAGATATTTGTGGCATGGGATGATTTTCTATTTGGAAATGTTCAGTGCTTTTCTTTGATTGCAATGTCATCTTTCTCGCATATGCCCCATTGCTTGTAGGAAGATCTTGGTGACTGCCCATGAAAGTGGCCCTTGATGTCACATGCCTTGGTGCGGGCTTTTCTTGCACATGAATCAAATTTATTTGAACTATTAGATGCCTTTTTAACTCTTAGGTGTAACTATTTTTATAAAGTAGGCAAAACAGGTCAGCAAGCTATGGGGGCCAGCGATGGCTAAAAAAATTCCCAAAAACTTAGAAAAAGTGGGGGAGGGGGGTTTGTGCTGGCACAACTATTAGTTGCGCCAGGCTTAATCTGGGACAAATTGCAGTGGTGCAACTAATAGTTGCACCAGTTTTGGCCTAGGGAGTTGTGGGGCCTTATATACCTGAGCCAGTCCAAATTCCCTCTCTTTTCTGTTTGACTTGGTCTTTTTGATCGATTCCTTTTCTTCTTGCTTTCCTAGGGGCGGGTCCATCAACATACATTGAATTTTATATTCTTCAAAGATCCTTGTACGTCTATGGACCCGCCTTCCAATCCACCCTTACATGGAGGGCTTGGAGCCAATTTACCCCTTTCTTTGGGCATGGGGCCTAATTTTCTCAAAAGTTGGCACGGGAGACTGAATGAGGCGGTTCGGCCATCACGCCTTCCCCTCTTCCTCGAGGTTCTTCCACGGTGGGACTTACTTCATGCGGCCACTTCATTTTGGGATGCCAACGCCCATCTGTTTCGTCTTGGGAGTTAGGAGCTAACTCCAACCCTTGAGGAGTTATCCAATTTATCCGGCTTGAAGCTTCACAGAGGCCTCACAAGAGTCTTGCCAAAGTTGGGTTACTCTAAATCCATTCACCTTACCCTCAGTTTGAAGAAATTTGAGTATGAGAAAAGTCTCGTTGGGGGGCCCACAAGGTGTTCGATCAAATTCCTGAAAGAACTTTTCGGTGACGAAAGTCTTTGAAAATTGCCAGTTAGGAATATCTTTAATGTGAAAGCCTTTGCCCTAGGTCTCATCTCGGAAGTCCTTTTCTTTTCTGGGGGAGAGAGCTTCTCTTTGGCTCTTTGCGATGTTTTGATCGAATTGGTAGAGGGTAGATCAATGATGCATTTGGTCCTTGCTAAACTATATCGATGTCTTAATGCGTTTGCTTTGGGCAAGGTGGAGAACCTCAGGGGATGTCCTTTGCTGCTTCAAGTCTGGTTAGGTGAGCATCTCGCTATCTTGGGACCCATGCCACACTTTTATATCCCTCGAGTTGAGCCAGCTTGATTTTTTTGGGTAGGTGTCACTTGCTTCCACAGGGAGATTCGTCAGCTTTGAAGCTTTGGTTGACCGACGCAAAGCTGATATGGAGGCTTCCTTGGTTGGACCGAACCTTCCTAATAGTTTGTTCTGAAGACCATGAGGGCATCACCCTTCTAGGTTTGACTGACAGCACCTTCTATTTCCCATTTCGAGTGTTGCATCAGTTTGGCTACTCTCAATAGGTGCCTTGTGAGACAAAGTCCCCTTTATGTGACTTGATCTTTTCTAGGGGATCCTCCAGGGAAATAGATCTGATTGCTGCTCTTTGGGAGATGCATCAATGAACGGTGATGTACGATATGGAGCAGGGAGATCTAGTTCAGTCCTCTCCTGAATACAGGGCTTGGTCATTGGCCGAGCATCCTGTTGCTGATTATCTGGATCAGCCGAATAGTGTTGATACAGGAGGCCCCTAGCCTAAGAAGGAGACGGCACTCCAAGCCAGGATTGAGTTGTTGACTGATGAGAAGAGGGTCCTGCATGAGCTTTTAACTCAAGAGAAAGTTAGAGCAGGGATAACAGAGAGTGAGGTCCTTCATCTGAAGGGATCTTTGAGTGTTGCCCTTGGAGCAGATGATGCTTCTCAGAAGAGGTATAAGAGCCTACATGGTCATTGCTTGACCGAGCGGAATGTCCGGGAGGATGGTTTTCGCACTGAGATTAATGCCTTGAAGCATGAGCTGGGCTGTTGAGTCCCTCCTACACATACATCTTCTTTCATAGATCAGATACACAGAAAAGGAGCGTAAGAAACCCCTTTACAGATACACACATCTTTTTAATATACATATTTTCTTTATGTTTTTGTTCTGCTTTCTATAAAGAGGAAGGAAAGAAAGAAAGCTAGACATCACACCAGCTATTTTTTAGGATGTGGTGTAAGCGATGCATTTGAAAAAAAGGAAACCTATTATATATTTACACAAACATTTTTGTTCTTTTTGTTTTGTGTGCTTTTTTTTTGGGGGTGTGGTGCCTTAATCACTGGATGAGATTTTGGGTCCTCTTTTGAGCATGGCTGAACCCCTCTTTTAAAGAGTCGAGTCTAAGGGAGTTTCAGCAGCTTTACCAAGACTGGAACATCAATCCCTTTGGGCTGAGTCAAACCTTTCCCCTTACCTTGGGTCATACGTTTGACGAAGCTGTTTCACAAAGATAATTTTGGTCGGGGCCCAATTTGAACTAGCATGAGTGGCCTAGAAAAGGGGATCAGGAAGAGTAACCAAGAAGGCTCCTCAAATTTTATTGACCCATTCCAACAATTATTTTTCTTTTAAAACTCTTTTACTCACAAAGCCCAAGGTGGGTTCGTCGAGCCCTTTTTTGCCCTCTTTTTACTCGTGGCGCCCTTCGGGTATTCATCACGTCCATGGGTTTAGCTCTCTTACCCCAAGCACCCTTTCGGGTTTTCACCTGGTCCGCTCAAACTCACTATTTTTACTCGTAGTGCCCTTTTGGGTTTTTACCACATCCATCCAGCTTTGAGCTTGTATTTTTATTTTATTTTTCTTTCAATCGTTAGAAGCCATGACATAGACATCAATTCCGTCATAGCCAGCTAGATGGGGTTCTGGTGTCGTCTCACAACTCGGCTCGTATTGACTTAATAGATATTATGACTGCTTCTGATCCTAAAAAGAGGGCTTTCTTCAGGGCGTAGCTTGGCCATGGATTAGGTTAGGATTTGAAAGTATGTTGGGCTAAAGAGGTTTTCTTGATGCGGTTTCAGTTTTTTACAACATACTTTCTTCCTTTAGGGATTTACTGTACACGCCTCATGATTCTTCTATTTTTTTTTCTTTTTTTTTCTTTATCTTATTTCAGACTATCACTTTTTGAAGTTTTGCTTTTCCGATTTTTTTGGATTTTGATGGTAATTTTACTTCCTCTCTTTTTCATATATGTACACACTTTTTCTTTTTAGGGGAAGTAGTTCATTGAAAGAAAGGCCTAGGCTCAAAATCGGATAGCAAAGGATATCATATTTTTTAGGGATGCTTTTTGGCTACTGTGCTTGGAATGATGGTCTCTTTTGGGTGGTTCTTATGCAGTTACGTATTTGTTTCACTAATACTTACCTTATCGTGATAGACTAACCATAGAACCGTCAGACGTATCCAGCGTTGATGGGCTCATGAAGATGATCTCCGTCCATGGTGGCGAGGCAGATGGCGTATCTCGGTAGCACCTCTCGAACGACATAAGGTCCTTCCCAGTTCAGCTTGAACTTCCCTCTCGAATCGGTGTGGAGGGATGGGAAGATCTTTTTCAACACAGTGTCTCCTATCTTTAGATCTCGATCGTGGACACGTTTATTGTAAGCGCATGTGATTTTGCCCTGGTAGACTTAAGTTTGATACAAGGCTAGGAGTCTCTTCTCGTTCAGTAGATTTAATTGTTCGAAGCGGGATCTCTCTCTGCTTCGGGTAAGCCTGATTCCATGAGGATTCAGAGCGAGGGTACTTCAACCTCTATCAGTAGAACGACCTCAATTCCATAAACAAGGGAGAATGGTGTTGCCCCTATAGCGGCATGGATTGACATTTTATAGGCCCATAAAGTGAATGGCAGCATTTCGCTCCAATCTCAGTAAGTGATGACCATCCTCTCTAGGATGCGGACGACCGTCTTGTTCACAGCTTTCACAGCTCCATTAGTTTGAGATCGATAAAGTGACGAGCAATGGTGCTTGATTTTGTATTGCTTGCAGAAGGCCCGAATGCGCTTATTTGCAAAGTTTATGCCATTGTCCATGATGATATCCTTGGGTACTCTAAATCGGCACATAATATTACTCTTGAGAAACTTCTCGACGTGGTTGGCCGTAATGTTGGCATATGACACTGCTTCTACCCACTTGGTGAAGTATTCAATGGCGACGAGGATGAACCGATGTCCATTTGATGCTTTCAGATTAATCATTCCGACGATGTCCCAGGTAGCAAATGGCCAAGGAGTGGTCATGCAGTGAAGATCGATGGCAGGAGCATGTATTAGACTGGAGTGTTCCTGACATTTGTAACAATTCTGAACATGTTTGTAGCAATCTGATTCCATAGTGGTCCAAAAGTATCCCTGCCGTCGAATTTTCATAGCGAGCATGTGACCGCTGATGCGGGCTCCGTCCTTCATGGATCTCCTTCATGATAATGATCGCTTCACTTTCTATAAGCCACCTGAGTAAGATGTTATTGTAGGATTGCTTGTAAAGGCATTCCCCACAAATGACGTAGCATGCCACTAAACGTCGAATGGTTTGTTGGTCCGTCTTGGATGTACCCTCAGTGAAAGTTAGTATCTTGAGAAAATTCTTGATATCTAGAACCAAGGTGGCTCATCATCAGGCTTGAGGGGTTCCTCAATTTGGAGGCAGAAGGCCGACTCATTCCTTTGCTCGATCATGATCGGCTTCATCTCAATACCAAACGAGATTTCTATCATTGACGCCAAAGTGGCTAATGTGTCGGCAAAGCGATTCTTTATCTGCGGGACATATGAGAATGTCACGTCGTGGAAGCAAGCTATCAGATCCTCGAGGTGCTCATGGTAAGGGATAAGTTTCTCATCTTTCATCTTCCAATCACTATTCATCTAGCATATAATTAACTACAAATCGCTAAACACTCGGAGATGAGTTACATTCAGATCGAGAGCCGCCTGCAAACCAGCGGCGCAAGCTTCGTACTCAGCCATGTTGTTAGTGTAAGGGAAGTTGAGCTTGATAGAGATGGGTACATGGGATCCTTTCAGTGAAATCAAAATGGCACCAATTCCCTGACCCTCGGCATTAGCTACCTCGTCAAAGTGCATTACCCATGATTCCTCTGCGTTTTTAGCATCATCTTCCGTCATGAAAAGGATGTCCTCATCAGAGAATTCAGTTCTTAAAGGTTCGTAATCTGGTAACGGATTGTTGGCAAGATGATCGGCGAGTGCCTGCCCCGTGATCGACTTTTGAGTGACGTACGTGATATTAAACTTAGATTATGAACAAGTATTTCAACGGATCCATTAGGGCTAAAAGTAGAATAGATTGGGATAGCAAGTAATGGCGGAGCCTTTGAGTAGCCCATGTAAGAGCCAGCCATGCTTTCTCCAGATGAGAATAACGCATTTTATAATCAGTAAACTTCTTACTTAGATAGTAGATGGCCTGCTGTTAAGACATGAAAAGTACCACTTTTCACCCCTTAACTTAGCCTCTGTTAGACCCTTAGCCATTTAATAAATGTGTGCTAAGTCATTTCTGTAGATACTAAACAGTAGCTGAAATAAGGCCTGAACCCTGCTAAGGAGCCCTCTTTTTCCCCAGAAGTCCCTCAGAAGGATGAAAGCTGAACCCAGACAAGAATTGAACCTCGGGCAGCTTTCATAAGCTTTAGAAGATTCAGAAATTAAGCCTCACGCAGTCCTCGTGAGCCTCCCAAAACTTCATTTCCAATAGCCCGTAATGTTCTCGCGCAGTTGAGTGACAGAGGGGCTTCAGAATCATACTTTGCACAGCTCTACCGAAGCTCAAATATAACTGCTCGCACAGTCTCACGTAGCTCAAGAAAACAACTCTCAAACCTAGCGCAGTTCACTCAGATCAACTGAGGAGAGAGAGCTCCAAGTATTTCGGTGCGCAGCTGTCGCGCAGTGGCCGCGGGATGCAAAACTTCAGAAAAACTTCTCGCTCAATTCAGAGACCAATGCACATCACGTCCTCGCGAGGATCCTTGCGAAGATCCATTCAGAAACAAATTGCTCACGTGATTCCCGTGCCATTCAAAAGCAAAGAGCAATCCTGTGAAGATCAGAGCAATCCAGCGAGGATTCAATGCTCTATCGCGTGACTGCTTCAGCTGCAACTAAGACAACCCCGTGACGGCTAGAATTTCAAGCTAATCCAACCGCGCGAAGACCGTGCTACCACGCGGCAGTCTTGGAAACCAGTACTACCTGGCGACGCTCTGAACTCTAACTCTCCCTCACCTCTGCAGAGGATATTCTGGGAACTTCCAGCAATTAGGGCATGCATTCCAATGCTCCAAGTTCCATGCATGCATCTCGAAGCATCCAAGGGACAATATTAGGCCATGTGGCATCGTTAAAATTAGGGTTTCCTAACCCTAATGTGCCACCAAACTAACTGCTATATAAACCTAAGCCTGGTTTACGTTTAGAGGACTCTCTGCTGAGAATAGAATTTAGTCTATCTTCTTCTTCTTCTTATAGTAGCTGCATATTTCTAGTAAGTTTTAGGTAGTTTTTTTTTTACTTTTTCTTCACTCCATAGTCCAGCAGTTGTTGGCTATGCCTTCGTATGACTATTTGGAATAGATTAATGGATTTTCATGATAGGATGCATTACTTTTATGGGATTTTTATGGGTTGTTCTGTACAAGGTTGTTGTCTTGAGATCCTCCATTGTTAGGACATATTGCAAGCAATGGAGGACAGATTTCATGGTCTATTCAGATCCAAGTGGCCTGTGTGTCTGGGCTAACATGCTCCCATACAGGCCTAGCCCCACCACAGGACCCACTAGATCTGAAGTCCCCAAGGGAGCAATGAGCTTTTGTAGCCTTGTGAACATGGTGGTGGCAGTAATGTTTCTTATTTTATCTTGAGCTTTGTGAGGAGGATAGCCTCTGGGATAGTTTGTGACCATTTAAGTGGACAAGTTATAGCCTTAGGGTGAAGCCAACCCACAGACTCAACAGGGGTTATTCTTCTCTGCACTTGTGCTTGTAGCCCTGTGAGAGATTGTGCTGAGACAAACTCCCCTGTATGTGTATAGACCCGCCATCAGATGGCAGATCTGGTTTGGTTATAGAAATTATAGGCTTGCGACTGGATTACTGTAGACTCTCTAAAGCAATGGACAGCTGGATCTAAGGCTGCACCAACTTCTTGTCGGTTCTATGTGTCTGGGCTAACATACTCCCATACAGGCCTAGCCCCACACATAGCATTTTAGAGGTTGAGATTCCCTATGGATTATTGTGCTTGTAGCCTGGATGAAGTAGTGCCTACAATGATAAACTCGTTATGATCCATCTCTGGACTGTGGTTCCTCAATTGGATAATCTGTGACCACTTAAGTGGACATGTTATATCCATAAAGGGATTTGATCATGGCACAGAGATGAGTTGGATTCTTTCTCCTCAGTGGTGATAATGTAGCCACTGGACAGGACTTCTATGGCAGCAGATCTGAATCTAAGTCATGAAACCCATCAGATCTGAACCTAATAGCATACTTCTCACCCTTGTATATTTATTTTCTCACTCCATCTTCTTTCTTAACCCTTTCTATAGTTTAGACATTAGGATACCTTAGAATTTAGACTTTAGTAACCCCAAATCCCCTTCCATTTAGGATTGTCAGATCTGTAGTAAGATCTAGAGGGCCTACTAAACATGGCTCCCTTAGAGCTTAAGATCAATTTTCCTGTGGGACAAACTCTTACTTATCAAAACTTGCTACAACAGACCCTATATCTTGCAGGATTGTGCATATTTTAGGCTTGCTGCTCTGTCATCTTCAATCCACCTTTCACTCATTTTCATTCACCCCATTCTTATCATTGTCTTCAATAAAGTCAGCAGCAAGCACTTTAAAATAGCCTAACAAGTTTTTTTTGGCGCCGTTGCCGGGGATATTGATCTTTTAGTAGACTCTAGATTTTTTATTCTTTAATTCTTTGGTAGCTGTACTTGTGAATAATTGATGCTGCTGATTTACCTCTAAAATTTTTCTTGCAGATTTGGACCGTAGCAGAGAAGGAGAGTAGAATTGCACTGGGAGTCTAGCTACCTCTGTTTGCACTTCTCTAACCCTCAAAACTCAGTCTATTTCTCATTTGAAGATTCCATAGCATAGCAGTTGAATAGGATAGTTGCATTTGTTTTTAAGTGCAATGTGCCTGCAAATAGTCTTCCCTGCTGTTGGTGTGTATGCATGTTAGGAAGGAGATCCCTTAGTCCTGCATTAGAGCCTGCTAACCCTAAGATAGAAAGGGGTAGAAGACCGAGAAAGCATAGACACACCACTGTTGAGCTCCCTATTGAAATTGAGATAGCAGTTATGGGTGAAGAACAACCTAGAACATTGAAGGAATTGAATGCTCCGGATGATTACAATTCTCCATTCAGCATCCAATTCCCTGATGTTCAAGGAAACTATAAAATCAAAATCTCCATCATCCAAATGCTTCCCTCTTTCCATGGGCTTAGCAAGGAAGACCCTTACAAGCACATTGACCAGTTCTTGGCCCTGTGCACGACATTCTCCATTGCTGGTTTGGGATCAGAAGCCGCTAGGTTAAGGCTCTTTCCTTTCTCCCTAAAGGACAGGGCCATCACCTGGTTATCTACTCTCCCAAACAACAGCATCACCTCCTGGAAAGACCTCCAGACAAGATTTCTGTCTAAATTTTTCCCAGAGACCATGACCAGCCAGTTGAGGAAAGGCATACTTTCTTTTGCCCAATCCCCAACTGAAGATTTTAACCAGTGCTGGGATAGATTTAAAGAGATGCTCAAACAATGTCCCCACCACAAGATCCCTGACTGGCAGCTTGTCCAGAGCTTCTACAATGGGATTGATGAGAAGAGCAGAGACATGGTAGATGTCTCTTGATGTGGAACATACATGTATAAAACAGCTGATGAGGCATGGGACTTGTTCGAGGTCATAAGTGAAAATGCTTTCCAGAAGATGTCCTCCTCTAGAACTGTTCAAGAACCATCTCCTAAGCTGGGGTGGCTGAGACTTCTAAAGGAAAAATGTATGAAGTTAGGGGAAATGATGATTAAAGAATGTAGATGGCCAATCTTACTAAAAGATTTGATAAACTTTTGATTGTGGTGCAGCCCAGAATGGCTGCACAAGTGATGGAGGCATGTCTGATATGCCAATCTCCACAGCACACAGTAGAAGAATGTCCATCTGCGGGACAATACCCTGAGTTTGTAATGGAGCAGGCTGCTGCTGCCCAATCTATTGGATAACAACAATCTGGTGGCTACAATAAATAGCCATATGGATACCAGCACCAAAATGCTGGCTACCAATGGAGAGACCACCCAAATTTGAGGTGGAGGCAAGACAATTATATGCAGCCACAGCAGATGTTGGCCTTACCTCAAAGGCCACAACAGCAGTTTAATCAGGGTTATGCTCAAAGGTCGAATTTCCAACAACAGCAGCCCCAGCAACAAAATCAATTGATAGTTCCCCCATCTCAACCCCGAAGTGCTTCTTTTGAGGATCAGGTTTTGGCCCAATTGCAAAGCCTTGGACCCTTAAATCAGACTGTGACTTCTCACGGTCAATGCATTAAGAAAATAGAAGAGCAGCTTGGCCAAATAGCCAATGCTCTAGCTAAGAGAGAGGAGGGCAGGTTGCCAAGCCAACCAATTGTAAATCATAAGGGCCAGTATTCCATCAGAGAAGGCTCCTCCAATTTTGAGGGGGCCAATGCCATAACTGCCCTAAGGTCTGGTAGGATGGTATACAACCAAGTGGGAAAGGAACAAGGAGAAGTCTATCTAAAGAAAATGTCAAGTGAAAGTGATAAGGATTTTGTTAAGGCACAGAGTCAAGAACTGCCTGCTGCCCTTCAACAAGGGAAAAAGAAAGAGGTTGTAGTTAAGCCTCAGCAGGAGATAAAAATAGAAAAAAGAAAAAAACAAAAGTTCAGCCATGGGCTTGCAAACAATGAACCAAAGAATACCTCACCGCCATTTCCTCAAGCTTTGAGTGGCCCTGCCCCTTTTGATAAGGGTCAGGCATAGATCGAGGAAATGATGGAGACCTTTAAGCAGGTCAAGATAAATTTACCCCTGCTTGATGCAATCCGACAGGTCCCAGCCTATGCAAAGTTTCTGAAAGACCTCTGTGCTAAAAAAAAAGGCCATTTGTCTAAGAAGGTCTTTATGATCGATACAAGAATTGTGATTAACCATGACAATACGAGAAGTTGCAAGACCTGTGGATACCCACTATTCTGTATTATTGGTGACCACACGATTGGAAGGGCCCTTTTGGACCTCGGAGCGATGTTAACTTTCTTTGCCATCGATGTATATCGTGATTAGGTTTGGGGGAGCTTAAGCCCACCCCCATTGTTCTATTGATGGCTGATAAGTCCGAGAGGAAACCCATGGGAGTGGTAGAGGATGTCCTAGTAGGGGTAGACAAGTTCTTCTATCCTGCAGACTTCCTTGTCTTGCACATGGGTTGTAACAAGAGTACATCTCCGATACCTGTTATTCTAGGCAGACCATTCTTGGCCATTGCCACTGCATGCATTCAATGCAGGTCTGGAATCATGGAGGTCACTTTCGGACATATGAAAGTTGAGCTTAATGTGTACAATAGTGCAAAGCACCCTGAGCTAGACAATGAGGAATGCTTTGCAATGGATGTACTAGAAGAAATTGTTGAAGAAGAACTGCACACTCTGCAGGAGTGGAGCAACATTGCCACCGATTTAACTGATGTTTGGAATTTGGTGGACGAAGGAAGCCTAGCTTTAATGCCAGAAGACACACCACTAGTGAAGTCTTCTGTGGGCTTAGTACAGCATTCCAATTGGAAACCTACATTGTTGCCCCTTCCTCCATCCAACAATACACCAATCCAACCATCCATGCAACAAGCCCCTGATCTGGAGCTCAAGAAGCTGCCAGAGACATTAAAATATGCTTTCCTTGAGAAAGAAGAGAAACTTCCTGTGATTATCTCCTCTTCTCTTACCAGTGAGCAAGAGGAGGAGTTGCTAACTGTTTTGAGGAAGCACAAGAAAGCAATAGGCTGGACCATTGCTGATCTAGGAGGAATTGATGCATCAATCTATATGCATAGGATTCATCTAGAGGAGGGCTCAACACCCTCCAAGGAAATGCGAAGGAAACTTAATCCTCCCATGCAAGAGGTGGTTCTGAAAGAAATCATTAAGTTACTAGATGCTGGGGTAATTTACCCCATCTCTGATTCTGAATGGGTGGCCCCAATCCAGGTGGTACCCAAGAAATCTGGCATAACAGTGATCAAAACCGACTCTGGAGAGTTGAGACCAGCCAGGGAGACCACTGGCTGGAGAGTTTGCATCAATTATCGAAAACTCAACTCCAAGACAAGAAAAGACCACTTTCCTCTCCCTTTTATTGATCAAATTTTGGACAAGTTGGCTGGGAAGGCTTTTTACTGTTTTCTTGATGGGTACTCAGGGTACAATCAGATCCCTGTGCACCCCCTTCATCAAGAGAAAACTACATTTACTTGTCCGTTTGGCACCTCTGCTTACAGAAGGATGCCTTTTGAACTGTGTAATGCCCCAGCCACCTTTCAGAGGTATATGTATCCCATTTTTTCTGATATGATTGACAAATTCTTGGAAATTTTCATGGACGACTTTTCGGTCTATGGGGATAGCTTTGACCAATGTCTACAATACCTCCATCAAGTCCTACAAAGATGTGAAGAGACCAATATGGTCTTAAGTTGAGAGAAGAGCCACTTCATGGTAACACAAGGAATTGTGTTGGGCCATGCAATCTCCAAAGATGGAATTGAGGTAGACAAGGCCAAAGTTGACCTCATTAAAAATCTGCCCGCTCCAAGAACAATCAAGCAAATTAGATCCTTCCTTGGCCATGATGGATTCTACAGGAGGTTTATCAAAGACTTCAGTAAATTTGCTAAGCCATTGTGCCACCTGCTCTGCTAGGATGTGCCCTTTGACTTCTATGCTGAATGCCTGAAGGCTTTTGAAACTTTGAAAATTTGCCTCACTTCTGTCCCTGTACTCCAAACACCTGACTATACCTTGCCCTTTGAGTTGATGTGTGATGCATCTGACTTGGCAATAGGTGCTGTCTTGGGCCAAAGAAAGGATAAGCTGCCTGTGGTCATTGCATATCTCAGCAAATCACTTGATGAAGCTCAACTGAACTACACAACCACTGAGAAAGAGCTTCTGGCAGTGGTTTTTACTGTGGACAAGTTTTGACCTTACCTACTTGGGTCTAAAACTGTCATCTTCACTGACCACTCAGCATTAAAGTACCTATTGTCCAAAAAGGATGCAAAGCCCAGATTGATTAGATGGATACTCCTGTTGCAGGAGTTTGACATCGAAATCAAAGACAAGAAAGGTGTAGAAAATGTGGTGGCTGACCACTTGTCCGGAATTATGTTGGAGAAAGGTGTTGATGACCTCACTATAAATGATGTATTCCCGGATGAGCAATTGTTTGCCATCCAATCTTTAGCTCCTTGGTATGCACATATTGTCAATTATCTAGTTATAGGCAAGATCCCTTCCCATTGGGCAAAAATGAATAAAGACCTATTTTCTCACAGGTCAAATTCCTTTTCTTGGAGGAACCTTGCTTGTACAAGTATTGTGCAGACCAAATTATTCGAAAATGTATTCCTGAAAGTGATATCCCCAGTATTCTGGCCATGTGCCATGAAAATGCCTGTGGGGGTCACTTTAGTGGGAGAAAAATAGCTGACAAAGTGTTACAGTGTGGTTTCTATTGGCCTTCTCTTTTTAGAGATGCCCATACACACTGCAAGGTCTGTGAAAGATGTCAGAAACTTGGAGGGATGTCTAAACAAAATTCAATGCCTTTACAGCCCATCCTTGTTGTAGAACTGTTTGATGTGGGGTATTAATTTTATGGGCCCCTTTCCTCCTTAAAATAGTTTTCATTTTATCTTAGTGGCAGTGGACTATGTTTCCAAATGGGTAGAAGCCATTACCACAAGAACTAATGATAATCAGGTGGTCCTCATGTTCATAAAGTAAAATATCTTCTCCAGATTTGGTACCCCTAGAGCCATTATCAGTGATGGGGAGCTATTTCGCAATGAAATTTCGAGAGCCTGCTCAAGAAATATTCTGTCACTCATAGGATTGCTACTCCCTACTACCCACAAACCAGTGGGCAAGTTGAAATTTCAAATAGGGAGATCGAGCATATCCTTGAGAAGACTGTGAGGACTGATAGGAAGGATTGGGCTGACAAGCTTAATGATGCACTGTGGGCTTATAGGACTGCCTATAAGACCCCCATCGGTATGTCCCCTTTCAAACTGATCTATGGCATGGCCTGTCATCTCCCAGTGGAGTTTGAACACAAGGCCTATTGGACCATTAAACATTTAAATCTAGATCTAACTTCTGCTAGTCATCACAGGTTACTGCAGCTGTCAGAATTGGAAGAACTAAGGATGGATGCTTATGCCAATGCAAGGATCTACAAGGAAAGGTCCAAAGCTTTCTTTGACAAAGGGCTGTTGAGAAAGAGTTTCAATGTTGGTGATAAGGTTTGGTTGTTTAACTCCAAACTTAAATTTTTTCCGGGCAAATTGAAATCCAGATGGGAAGGTCCCTATATTGTCATACAAGTTTCCCCATCTGGTGTTGTGGAAATCAAGGACCCTAAGTCTGGGAGACTCTTGAAGGTGAATGGTCAGAGGCTTAAGCCTTGTTTTGAAAAACCTGCCGACCTTTTCGACACCATTCACTGTCAAGGGGATCCTTCTTCAAATTGATTCCACAGGTGTGTCATTACTGTAACATATGTACTTAGTTTTTGGTTGATTTATCTTGCTTTCTTTAGTTTTTCTTTTCTAGGAGTTGCTAGTGGCCTTATCTGAATTTTGCCCTATCTGTGGTGAACTTTTGATGCTTGGCTTGATTATTACTGCTTTTGAATTGATAGCTTCTCTTGAATGCCTAGTGTGGGAGGTCATTTTTCCTGTCCTTGAGTGTATGATTGAGTTAACATGTGCCTAAAGACAGTCATAGGAGAGAGTCTTGCCCAGGATTCAACCACAGCAAAAATGCAAAAGGGCAGAACAGAGAGCACATGCTCTCTGTTTTATACCTTACTATCGCTGCGTCCAAGATGGAAGCCTGGGAGACTATCGCGAGATTCAAAAAGCTCTCGCGAGGTTAAAGAAGGAGCTTGGAAACCTATCATGCGGTTCAAAAGGAAGCCTAGATGGATGTCGTGCAGTTCGCATAGAAACATACATTAACTGTAGCGAGATTATCAGGCTATCGCGTAGTTCACAAGATAAACTGGGAGAATCTCGCGCTATTCAACAGAAACATTCTATTTACTGTCGCAAGATTCTAAGTCTGTCGTGAGATTCAAGATGAACCTTAGAGCTTCTCGCGCAATCCAAGTAGAGCCTTAGGAATTGCTCGCGCAATTCACATGAATTTATTTCACTCAGTTGCGCGCTCCAAGGTCGACTTCAAAGATTGTCGCGCAATTCAGATGTAATCAAGACCCTCGCTAGGTTTATTTCCAACCCCGCTACCAGATGTTCCAAAGCGCGCCGAGCTTTGCGATAAGTATTTCAACCCCGCACTTTGTCCTTTTTTCTTTATCTGCTTCCTTCTTCCCTCTGCAAAACCCTAGCTTCTGCCGCTCTCCCTTCTCTCCTCCAGCATCACTCCTACAGCTCATCATTCACTTCACAACACTACGGAGTTGTTCCTATCATCATCCTCTTCCATTACCCTCTGCTCTGAGATCTTGAGGTGTCCTATGCGTTAAATCAAACCAAACCCTAGATCCCAGTCTCCATTTGCTCACACCCAAAGACAGAGTCAGCTATGGCCCCAAAATCAGCACAGAAGAGAAAAGGGAAGGACAAGGACCCTGCAGCGCCCTCCCCTAAAAAGGCCAAAACTTCAAAGTCCCCCAAAAAAGGAAAGGAGATGGTTGCGAAGGCGGCGGTACCAACCACAAAATTCTCTACTCCTTTTGAGCTCCTTGAATCAATTCCATTAGAGCCTGAAACTGCCTTTGATGTTCAATTTTTTGAAAAAGAACCTCTTTGCCCCTGCAATGCAATTTCTTACCAAAGCGGGCCTGATGCCATTAATGAGAGAAATTCCAGTGCTAGCCTACCCTAGGCTAGGGCTGTTGTTTTATCAGCACATCAAGGTCAAGAGGGACAATGACGGACAAGAGTGCTTGCTAGTGATGGTTGATGACTTTGATATGTTAGTGGGCCCGAAGACGATTGTTGAAGTGTTGGGCATCCCAGCAACATTCAATACTAGCTGTGGATATGGCCACCCTCTGACTGCATCAATTAACACAATTGCAAGGGCCCTAACCAGAGGATTGAAGGCCACAGGGGACTCAATCAGAAGAAGGGAACTAGAACCAGAGCTGCTGTTCATTGACCAAGTCCTATGAAAGAACATCTATTGCTCAGGACATCAGCAGGAGAGGAGAACCCCAATTGCAGATGCTGTCTACTCCTACCAATTGCGCCATGGCTTCCATGCTACCTGGCTGATTTTTGAGGCTATGAAAGACGTGGTGGCGAAGTTAGGATCCAACAAGAAGCTTCACACCCTACCCTATGCAAGACTCATCACCTTGCTGCAGATCAAGGGGGGCTACAAGATAGGAAAGTCAGAGTAGACCTCCACCCTTACTCCCACTACCTTTGCCAAGAGGCAATGGGGAATCAACAGAAGTTTGATGGGGGGTCAAAAGAAGAAGAAAGCTGAAGCTCAAGCCTTGCCCAAGCAAGCAGAAGCAGCTGTAACAGAGTCCACCCCTGCTACCATAGCAGTGCCTCCCGAGCTCATCACTTCCATCCCTGTAGCAGCATCCACACCCCCTCCACCTTTTATTCCTGCATCCTCTACTCCTCATGCATCCATCTCCTCCCCCCCTCTGTTTCCATTCTCCATGCCCACTCCCCCTTCCCCTACCTTACCCCAGTACATTGCCACAATTCCCCCCTCCATTCCACCTTCCATTCCAACCAAGCCTGCCAGCCCCCCACTCATCTCCTACAAGAAATGAAAACCTACTCAGACCATTCCAACCATCTCCCTGACCCCACCCTCAATACCTTCCATCCCCATTGACCCACCTGATAAGTAGTGAAAAATACCATTTTTCACCCCTAAACATGAGCCTTGAAAGACCCTTGAGAGGACTAAATAAGTGCTTTAGTGTTCATATTGCAGCTAACCAAGAAGACAGGTCCAAATCCGAAAACCATCCTAAAATGATCAAAAAGCTGACAACGCATGTCAAGCTCAAAGAGGGAGTGAAGAAATAGCCTCAGCAATGGCTAAAAGGTCCTAAAAGAGCAAGAAAAGACCTGAAGAAGAAGAATGGAAGCTAAAGCTCAATTCGCAAAGAACTTCTACTATTCGCAAAGGAAAAATCAAGTTAAAAGTCAATTCGCAAAGAAGAATGGGAGCCTAGAGTTCAATTCGCAAAGAACTTCTACTATTCGCAAAGAACCTTGAACTTTACGAAAAGAAGAAAACACTCCTCGAATAGAAGAATGACCTTTGCGAAAAGAAGAGAAGTCCTTTGCGAAAAGATCTCCTGAAGCCAAAATGCTTTGCGAAAATATCTCCTGAAGCCAAAATGCTTTGCGAAAAGATCTCCGGCCAAAATGCTTTATGAAGAGAGCTCGAGCCAAACTACTTTTGAAAAAGCCTTAAACTATGCGAAATGGCATTGGGATTTGGCTCGTCCGAAGGGTATTTCAGAAACTTTGCACGCCCAATGCGTTTTAAAACCCAAGGACATTCCGGAAGATTCTCGAGCACGAACCAAAGGCATATTCCACCCCATGTGAACACCCAAAGATGAAATTACTTGGCGGAACTTCTAGAAGCTCAAACATATTTTTGAATTACATAATGTAATTGATACCTCTGCTTCCCGATTGAACCGGATCAAGCATTTCGATTGGCCGTAACAGATCCGGATCCCGGTGCTCGACTCTATTGGTTGATACAGATCTATCCAATTCGATTGGTTGATACACATCGAGGCTTAGGGAAAACTATAAATAGACGAACCATTTGCCCAAATTGGGTATCCAGATTTTAGAGTTTTCATCTCTGTTTCCCTCATTCCGTTCAGAGATAGCTTATCCGAACCCCTGTAATCCCTTCTTGTAGTTTACCTTTGAGAGCCATTGTGAGTGATTTGTACTTCCAAGTTCGGATTCAAGATCAGAACTGAGGGCTCTTCGAGAAGCTCGGGATCAGTAAGTCCGAGGGCTCTCTAAGAAGCCGTTTCTGTAATTGTAACGTTGGATTTTAAAAGGTTCTTTGTAATTTGTGTCTTCTCCATTGAGTCATGTCGAGGGTTCCGAATGATCACCTTAGTGCATTAGACTTCTTTAGATTCACTTATCCGCATCCAACTTCCCTTAATTCATCATCCTGTATGAATTAGCGTTGGTAACTTAATTCAAGCGGCATTTATAGTGATGTTCATGTTCAACTAAAGAATAGCGATCTGTGACCATTTAAGTGGATGATCACAGCCATAAGTCTAAACCTATTCCTTAATTCGGATTTATTTCTCTTACATCTGTGCTGGTAGCCAGATGAAGATTGAATCTGCTCTGTTGAACTACAGATTCTCCATTAAAATTCAGAGGCTAAAGTACATGAAGCTATTATTTCTGCATTTGTCTTATTTTAAACATCTCCCCAACTCGGATCTGGATCATGTAATTAGTTCTTTTCTTTATTTGCTTATAGTTAAATGTGACACAATCCAACACTCTCTTTTATCTATTCTTTATTTAGATAATTATAGAGCCAGATCTGGTAGCACAGATCTGGAGGTTTATCTCTCAGTTTAGACAAACTTCTCTGTGGACGATCTTGAAATACTTACTTTTAAAACTTGCTACAATTGGCCCTGATCTTGCAGGCCAGTGTTAGCCCCAATGTGCTGATATCCCTTTCATAAGTTAACATCCATATAACCTAGCATTCTTTAATTCTTTAATTTTTGATTCATAATGCACATAATTATGGCACACTTGGAGCGACAACACCACCCCACCATGAAGAAACCACCACCCCAGTCATACCTACTATATCTCCTCTCCCCGACATTGGCTTAACCCTAAACACATCCATAGGCTTCCAAGCCTTCATCTCTATATTCCTTGACACCATGCCTAGCTACTACACCCCTCTGCCAGACTCCCCAACTTCCTCACAACACCTTTCCCCAGAACCACACTCTTCCCCTCCCTCCACTTTCCATCATGCTCCTTCCTCCCCTTTCCAACCAGTACCCTCTTCTTCCCAAACCCCACCTCTTAACTTTGACACCCTAACCCTCATCCTACCCCTGATCCAAGACATCCAAGCCCAGTTGTCCACCAATAACCAAAAACAGGACCAGATGCAGACTGAACTCACCTCCATCCAATCCACCCTCTCCACCTTAACCACTCCACCCATCCCTACCCCATCCACTTCAACCCCCCTGGCCCTGTTAACTGACAATACCACCCAAACAGACTTCCCTCTTAAATCATTACCCCTCCCACCATCACCATCACCTCTTCCCCACTCTTTTCCTTTACCCCTTTTCACCATTCCAATTTTCCATCCCCCATCACCCCCAACTCAAAGTTGAGCCTACACCCTTCACTTTTCCCCTCTACCCTCCATTCCCCTCTTATCCTATCCCTCCCACCTTCTCCGCCAAATCTACCCAAATGCACCTGAACCCCGACCCACTTCCCCCACCACTTGACTTCCCTACTCTCATTCCCCATTCCCCCCCAAGACCAAGCACACTTCGCTCCTTCCACCACCTATCTGCCAATTGCACCCAAATACCATTTCTACAGCCCTCCTTACCTCACCATCCTACATCACATGCGGGATAATGCTTACCTGAGGAAGGATGTCCTGAGGGGTATGGCCCAGCTACGCCAATCAATAGAAACCCCCCTGTTAGAGAAGATTGATGAGATGACAGAGGCTCACAGCGAGTAACTACAGGGAATCTCCTTGGGGTGGAAAAATATGGTGGAGGAATTTCAGAAGACAAAAGCTACAGCTACTTATTATAAGACGACTTGGGAGTATGAGAAATCCAGTGCTGCTGCAGCGATAGCCCAAGCAAGGATGTTTGAAAAACGGCTTAAGAATGCCCAGGAAATCTAAAATTCTAAAAGGAGATCCAAGAGACTGATGCCCTCAAATTTAAAGTCTTGATAGCCGCATTGGAATCCGCCTTGGCCGCTGTCAGAAATGAACCATACCACCCAACCCCACTCTCTGTTCACGTGCCTCAGCCTGCACCAACTGCTACTCCAGCTCCACCTGCCCAGTCTGAGGAGGCACCACCTCAGCCCCAAAAAGATAAAGGTAAAGCTCCTGCTTCTGCCCCATCGGCGCAGCCACCAATTACTAAGCAGCCTCCACCTCCCAAGGCCTCTACTACACCTCCCCAAGAACAAACTTATTCGCAGCGGAGGAAAGTCACCGCCAAGAGGTCTGTTCCCAAAGCTGTCCCTTTAAAAATTGGTAAAAAGCCTACTGCCCAGTCTAAAGAGGCACAGTCCCCTACCAAACCTGAGTCCACTGGAAAAGGAAAGGCCCTAGTGGTCTCCCTTGCAGAAGCTGAAGCTAATGGCAAAGGCAAAGGAAAATCCCCTGCCACCCCCCCTGCTAAGCATAAAGGCAAAGCCCCTCAAGAACCAAAGGCTCCCAAAGCACCAAAAATGAGAGTGAGGGCTCCTAGAGCTCCATCTGCAGCTAAAACACCAGCGGAAAAGAAAAAGGAGAGGGAGGAAAAGAAGACACATGACAGAGTAGCCCTTAAGGCACATGCTAAAAAGATGGGCTGGGATTTCCTTACCGATTCTGAGTCAGATTAGGACCTCGCTTCTAGATTGTTTCTTAGGTTTTTCTTTTAGAAATGCCACTTGTACCAATTTTTCTTCCACTTTAATAGAATTTCTAATTTTGTCTCTTGCTCTGTTCTGTCTGTTTATTTCTGATTGTTTGGTATTTTTGTTGTTATTCTTTTTTGCCATTCTTGGGAGACCAATTTTTGGGAGGATCTTTTTCTTTGATAAAGTACTCCATGAAGTGGATGGAGGTCGTTGGTGGCTGAATCTAATTCGTGCAATTCTTGCATCAGGAAATTCAATGCCTTCCTCTTCACATTGATGTGCCATTTTCAATGTACCTCGCGAAGACTCCCAGCTCAGCTGCGCGAGAACGGTCCTTTCCTCATCACTTATTGCTCTTCGCAAGGATCCCCGCGCGCTACAATGCCCTCTTTAAATACCATGCCTCTCTTTTGACATGCATTTAATGCTACTTCTCTTCTCCGAAGAGTCCGTTGTGCATTTTTTTCTTTCCCCACACAACCCTCATTTATTGCCAAGTGTGAAAATAGGCGCAATTTCAATTCCGCAGATTCATGTTCCCTCGTCCTTCTCTTTTTAAACTGGCCCTCAGTCCCTTTTCATCTCATCCCTCCTCTTCTAACCCTAAAAGTCCATACCTCCTCACAAAAATGGCGGATGACAGCCCCTTTGGCTTCCCAATCAAAATTTACCCCGTCTGGGACGATCCCCCACCGCCTAAGGAGCCGGACCCCCTGCAATTTCTCTGGGATGAGTATGATGAGGTCATGCGGATCCTCGCCAAGGAGGAAAAAATAAAGAAAAAGAAAGAAAAGTTAGAGGAGAAGAAAAACGAAAAAAGGGAGAAGCGGGAGAAGAAGAAAAATAAAAATTTGGCACCACCTGCATCTCCCCCTCCATCAACCTCCAACCCTCCCCCGGCTTCCCCTTAACACCCCCCCCCCCATTTTCTCTTTTCTTTTTTCTCTCTTTTTGTCATATTTTCTTTTCTTTTTTTTTAATGAAAGTTTTCTTTTAGTTCCATACTATTCTGTTTTGCATTTTTCTTTCTCTCTCTTCTTCTATATGTGTTTCTGCATGTTGCCTTGGACTATACCGTTTATTCTCACCTCTGAACCAGTGTGGACACTCCACCTCCTAGGTTTGGGGGTGTGGCAGGTAGGTCTGCCAATAACATAGTTAACTTAAAGTGCAGCAGAATCATGTGAGTAGCATAGAAATGGAGCTGTGTTCACTTAAGAATGATGAAAATTAAGGAATTAAAATTTTTTTACAGATCTGTAGACAGTATAAATTTCTAAATTTTCACATTTCCATGATGAGAACACCAAGAAAACTCACTAGTATAAGCACTTAGTGAACCATTGAAGAGAGAAAAAGGTAAGAACATGCATAAAAGTTCAAAGGAAGACCATCACCAGTGAGAATTGGGCCTACAAAATTTTTTTTTTTTGGAGGAGTGATTGAGGCAAATTTCTTCTAGCTTTAAGGACTGGCTGAGTCAATATATTCACTATAAGTTAGGTAACTCCAAGTTGAAACAACTAACAACACTCATGACACTTAGGAAAGGATCAAGGCCTTCTCTTGGACAGTTTGAGCCTAAACATACCAAACCCTGAAGCAACTGCCCTTGTTCATACACTTTTTGAGCTTCAAAGTCCAATTTTCTTCAAAACACACCTGAGTACTTATACCTGAACCTATGGATCTGATTTAACCTTACCCTCACCCTTTGAATTCAGAAGGTAAAGGAGAAAAAGTTAAAGATGGACTAGCTAGGGTCAACATTGGATGAGTGGAGAAGAATTATCTGAAGTACTAGCAGTGTAACAACTGAGGAAAAAGGTGGAAATTCATCAATGCAAAAACAAAAATAAAAAGAAGAAAACTGCATCAGAAAGAAAAGAAAACAATAATGAAGAGGAGTAAGAGAGGAGTCAAGAGGAAACATTCATCGAAAAAAAAAATCAAACAAGAAGAGAAACTGATCACTTCAAATCTGAAGATTTCAAAGAAGATGAAAGGAGCTAAATTAAAGAAGGTGAAGTCATGAATCACCTCCTGCACCTACTGATTTCTGAATTTTGAACCCCTTTTCAACCTTCCAATTCTTTTTATAACCCAATACCATAAGACACATTACAGTCCAGTCAAAGCCCTTGTGATCCAAAGTTAAATGAACTGTCATGTGGAGATAATGAGTTGTCAATCTATGGTGAAAATCTGCCAATGATGCCAGAACTTGAATGCTATGCCTATGCTCATGCTTACAGACCCATTTGGGGGATGTAACTGCTCTTGAGTTTGAGAGACAATGAAACCCTCAAAAGTTCTTTGTGAGAGTATGCCGTAGAGAGTTTTGGGTCTGATATTGAATGTATTGGGCATGACCTACAACCTAATTTTTAATTTAATGATTAGCTCAGTGCTGACACACATGTGTAGTTTCCCCTGTTGTGAACTGATTGGAAATGTTGTGCTATCATGAGAAGTTTATTTTGCTTAAACATCTATACAGACAATGTATTTAAATTTCCTATATTTTTACTGATTCAAGGGTGAACTGATACTCTGTTTCTTGACTGCCAACTTGATAATCTTGCACTACTGTTAACTATTTTATTGAGAAGTTTGTTGGTATCTTCACTAAAAACCCTCAGGAGACTTCACTCCTCCATTAGGGATAACCTAGGGGTTTAAAAGGCTTGGTGCATATGCTAAATGTATCCGTGCTCCATACGAAAGTGGCAGTTAATTTCTGTAGATTTTTAGTGTAACTTTGCTAAGGGACTAGCAAAGACTAGGTTTGGGGGTGTGTTAAGACATGAAAAGTACCACTTTTCACCCCTTAACTTAGTCTCTGTTAGACCCTTAGCCATCTAATAAATGTATGTTAAGTCATTTCTGTAGATACTAAACAGCAGCTGCAATAAGGCCTGAACCCTATTAAGGAGCCCACTTTTACCCCAGAAGTCCCTCAGAAGGATGAAAGCTGAACCCAGACAAGAATTGAACCTCGCGCAGCTTTCAGAAGCTTTAAAGGATTCAGAAATTAAGCCTCACGCAGTCCTCGTGAGCCTCTCAAAACTTCATTTCCAATAGCCCACAATGTTCTCGCGTAGTTGAGTGACAGAGGGGCTCCAGAATCATACTTCGCGCAGCTCTCGCGAAGCTCAAATATAACTACTAGCGCAGTCTCGCGTAGCTCAAGAAAGCAGCTCTCAAACCTCGCGCAGTTCACTCAAATCAACTGAGGAGAGAGAGCTCCAAGTATTTTGGTGTGCAGCTGTCGCGCAGTGGCCACGGGATGCAAAACTTCTCGTGCAATTTAGAGACCAATGCACATCACGTCCTCACGAGGATCCTTGCGAAGATCCATTCAGAAAAAAATTGCTCGCATGATTCTCGTGCCATTCAGAAGGAAAGAGCAATCCCATGAAGATCAGAGCAATCCAGCGAGGATTCAATGCTCTATCGCACGACTGCTTCAGCTACAACTAAGACAACCCCGTGACGGCTAGAATTTCAAGCTAATTCAACCTCGCGAAGACCATGCTACCACGCAGCAATCTTGGAAACCAGTACTACCTGGCGAGGCTCTGAACTCTAACTCTCCCTCACCTCTGTAGAGGATATTCTGAGAATTTCTAGCAATTAGGGCACACATTCTAATGCTCCAAGTTCCATGCACGTGCCTCGAGGCATCCAAGGGATAATATTAGGCCATGTGGCATCGTTAAAATTAGGGTTTCCTAACCCTAATGCTCCACCAAACTAACTGCTATATAAACCTAAGCCTGGTTTAGGTTTAGAGGACTCTCTGCTGAGAATAGAATTTAGTCTATCTTCTTCTTCTTCTTGTAGTAGCTACATATTTCTAGTAAGTTTTAGGTAGTTTTCTTTTTACTTTTTCTTCTCTCCATAGTCCAGCAGTTGCTAGCTATGCCTTCGTATGACTATTTGGAATAGATTAATGGAGTTTCATGATAGGGTGTATTACTTTTATGGGATTTTTGTGGGTTGTTCTATACAAGGCTGTTGTCTTGAGATCCTCCATTGCTAGGACATATTGTAAGCAATGGAGGACTGATTTCATGGTTTTTTCAGATCCAAGTGACCTGTGTGTCTGGGCTAACATGCTCCCATACAGGCCTAGCCCCACCACAGGACCCACTAGATCTGAAGTCCCCAAGGGAGCAATGAGCTTTTGTAGCCTTGTGAACATGGTGGTGGCAGCAATGTTTCTTGTTCTATCTTGAGCTTTGTGAGGAGGATAGCCTCTGGGATAGTCTGTGACCATTTAAGTGGACAGGTTATAGCCTTAGGGTGAAGCCAACCCACAGACTCAAGACGGGTTATTCTTCTCTGCACTTGTGCTTGTAACCCTATGAGAGATTGTGCTAAGATAAACTCCCCTGTATGTGTATAGACCCACCATCAGATTGCAGATCTGGTTTGGTTATAGAAATTATAGGCTTGCGATTGGATCACTGCAGACTCTCTAAAGCAGTGGACAGCTGGATCTAAGGCTGCACTCAACTTCTTGCCGGTTCTATGTGTCTGGGATAACATGCTCCCATACAGGCCTAGCCCCACACATAGCACTTTAGAGGTTGAGGTTCCCTATGAATTCTTGTGCTTGTAGCCTGGATGAAATAGTGCCTACAATGATAAACTTGTTGTGATCCATCTCTGGACTGTGGTTCCCCAATTGGATAATCTGTGACCATTTAAGTGGACAGGTTATAACCATAAAGGGATTGGATCATGGCACAGAGATGAGTTGGATTCTTTCTCCTTAGTGGTGATAATGTAGCCACTGGACAGGACTTCTATGGCAGCAGATCTGAATCTGAGTCATGAAACCCATCATATCTAAACCTAATAGCATACTTCTCACCCTTTTATATTTATTTTCTCACTCCATCTTCTTTCTTAAACCTTTCTATAGTTTAGACATTAGGATACCTTAGAAATTAGACTTTAGTGACCCCAAATCCCCTTCCATTTAGGATTGCCAGATCTGTAGTCAGATCTGGAGGGCCTACGAAAGATGGCTCCCGTGGAGCTTAAGATCAATTTCCCTGTGAGACAAACTCTTACTTATCAAAACTTGCTACAACAGGCCATGTATCTTGTAGGATTGTGCATATTTTAGGCTTGTTGCTCTTTCATCTTCAATCCACCTTTCATTCATTTTCATTCACCCCATTCTTATCACTATCTTCAATAAAGTCAGTTCTTAAAGGTTCATAATCTGGTAACGGATTGTCGGCAAAATGATCGACGAGTGTCTGCCCCTTGATCAACTTCTGAGTGACGTACGTGATATTAAACTCAGACAATAAAAGCTGCCATCGTGCGGTTCGTCCAGTGAGAGCCGACTTCTCGAACAGGTATTTCAACGGATCCATTCGGGCTAAAAGTTGAATGGATTAGGATAGCAAGTAATGGCGGAGCCTTTGAGTAGCCCATGTAAGAGCCAGGCATGCTTTCTCCAGATGAGAATAACGCGTTTTATAATCAGTAAACTTCTTGCTCAGATAGTAGATGCCCTGCTCTCTTCTTCCCATCTCGTCATGCTTCCCTAAGACACATCCCATCAAAACTTCCATCATGGAGAGATACATTAAGAGTAGTCTCCCCAGCTCGGGTGCTACCAACATAGGTGGAATAAGGAGGTCGCTTTTGATTTTGTCGAACGCTACCTAACAATTGTCATTCCATTCGACGAGCGAATTCTTCCTTAATAGCTTGAAGATCGGCATGTAGATTGGAGTTAGCAGTGCAATGAACTGACTGATATATTGTAATCTGCCCAAGAACCCTCTGTCCTCTTTCTTAGTAGATGGTGGCAACATTTCGGTGATAGCTTTAACATTGACTGGATCAACCTCGACCCCTCTCCTACTGATGATGAATCTCAACAGTTTCCCGGACATAGTACCAAATGCACACTTTGTGGATTCAGACATAACATGTAATTTCTTAGCCTTTCAAACATCTTCTGGAGGTTTACCAAGTGATCCCTTCGCTTCGATGACTTGGCTATCATGTCATCGACATATACATCAATTTCTTAGTGCATCATGTCGTGAAATAGTGTAGCCATAGCCCTTTGATACGTTGCACTGACATTCTTTAGCCCGAATGACATGACACTATAGCGAAAGGTTCCCCATGGAGTAAGGAATGCAGTTTTCTCTCGATCCACCTCTGCCATCTTAATCTAATTATATCCTGAGAATCCATCCATAAAAGAAAGTATCCCATGCTTAGCAGGGTTATCGACCAAGATGACGAGGTGTGGCAGTGGGAAATCATCCTTTGGGCTCGCCTTGTTCAAATTATATAAATTAATACACATGCGGACCTTTCCATCCTTCTTTGGTACAGATACAATATAGTCTAGCCACTGCAGGTACTTAGATACCTTGACAAACCCTACATCATACTGCTTGATGACCTCGTCTTTGACTTTCAACATCCACTCAGGTCAGAGATGTCTCAGCCTCTGCTTAACCGGCTTCATATCAGGGTAGAGAGGCAACTCATGCTCAACCAAATCGGTGTCCAGACCAGGCATGTCCTCCTATGACTAGGAAAAAATGTCTTGGTATGACCAAAGAAAATCGATCATGCTTTTTCTTTCTTCAGGAGACAGCGACATTCCGATTTTGGTAATTCAGGGAATCTCCTCAGTCGCTAGATTAACGTCCTAAGTTTCCTCCATAATGGGGGTAGGGCCATACTCAAATTCGGCAAACCCGTCGAGGAGCTCATTGCGGGGCTCCTCCAAAGGGATATCCTTGTCCAGACTCATAACTCCTACCTCTTCTTGTATTTATACAGGAAAGGGGTCAATTTTACGTGGGACGGGCATTTTGATTATGGTCTTTTTGTGGGATTTTATTTAGAATTTTAAATGACAATATTTTTAGACATTGTATTTTTTCAATGTTTTTGAGGTTTTATACTTTTTTAATGTTTTTGAGGTTTTGTATTTCTTCGGAGACGGATCCTTGGTAGCGCGAGTCTCTGTATATACAAAGTATTTCCTGCCAAGGGCCTATCTCACTTTTTATAGGTTGTTTTTTTTTTTAAATGGGTGCCAAATGTTAGGCCACTCCTCGCTTCTAGGGTTTAGGGCAAAGATGCTTAGTTGCGTACCTGAGAGGTCGCTCCTTTACCTATTTTGATAGAGGGTACTGACTGATATGACTCTTCAGAGTCAGCCTCCATCATGTTGATCCCCATTTCATCTGAGATGATACCCTCAAACGTTAGCATAGTTTTGTAGTGATTCACCACAGGGGGAGCTTATTCAGGTATGGGCCGTTGTTCCTCAAAGAGGGACATTGCGGCCAAGTCTATCTCCAGGCTGGGAAGGGTGACGTAGGGATTGGTGGGGTGGACTGGTGCCGTGGACTTGTGTGGGGTTAATCGAGTTTCCCCATTTCGATCAATCTTCACAACCCCGACACTTATGAATGAATTCCTGATGTGAGGCCTAGGCCAAGGTTTCTCCTCTATGTGGATCCCCCTGGCTTTTACAGCTATCGTCGCTCGAGCTTTCTCCTTAGCCCCCCATACTTCTTCTATGGGCTTGTAACCTAGCCCAAACCTGACTTTTTGTCTGCCCTTAACTGTGACAGGCTCCTTTCTTCCTTGTAATTTGGGCCCAAGACCCCTTCCATTTTTATAGCCCACTTTTGGAGCATGGCCACTGTTGCTACCATTCCACCTCCGATTCTTGGAATGATGCCCTCGATGGGCTCAGGGAGTATCGTCGACACCTCGTATTCAAAACTGTGGAGGTCGACGTCCTCAATGGTGTGCAATATATCCAGTATATTGGGCTTTTCAATGCTATTGGTGGCCTTTTCTTTCTCACTGTGCCCCTCCCCAATGATTGTGATGATCTTATGCCCAGATGCAAACTTGAGTTTTTGGTGCAGTGTGGAGGGTATGGCTCCGACTTCATGTAGCCACGGGCGTCCCAACAACAGATTAAATGAGGGTTTGATGTCCATTACCTGAAAAAATATGGAGAAGGTCATTGGCCCAATCAATAACTTAAGGTCAACTTCTCCCATTATCTCTCTCTTGGTATTGTCAAAACCTCGGGCACTGGTTCTCGTGGGTCACAACATGCATGGATCTATCCCGATCTTTGTGGCAGTTCTCAATGGGCATTTATTTAACACAAACCCATTATCAATTAAAACCAAGGGAATTATCATATTTTCAGACTCAATAGTAATGTTAAGGGACTTGGAGTGACTACTCCCTTCATCTGGTAAATCGGCATCTGAAAATGAGATACGTTTGGAGCCATCTCTTGACCAATTATTTGCCCGACTTCATCGGGGCTAAACTGAAGTGATACATGCGCATTCTTTAACGGCCCCATTAAAGCCTGCAAATGGAGTGGGGATGTCATTAACAGATCTCATACAGTAATATGGGCAGGCATTCTTCTCAGCTGAGTCTCCAGTATATGTTCTCGACTCATTTTCTCAAAAGGATTTGCAGCGCTATCTTTCTTTCCCTCAGGTCAGGCTTGTGCTACTACTGGTGCTTTTGGCTGCTTTGATATCTTTCCAGACCGAGTAACGAAGTCCACTTCCCCTTCTCTATTGCTGCCAGCTTTGACATCTGTTTGCTCATAACTCAGCGAGACTTGATGAAGATTGTAGGTTGGTCCCAAAATCTAAAATGGCATGGCTACTGGTATGGAATGCTCTTGTACTGCGGGCTACGGAGGTGTGGGTAACACTTGATTTACCTCGGTGATAGCTGGTTGGGTGGTAAAATTGGGCCAGTCGGGGGTGGTAAAGCTTATGAGTGGTGGCACCGGGGGAAAAGGGGTAGGGGTAGGCCATTGGTAGCTGATGGGTGCCAGCGGAGGATTAGGGGTAGGGATAGGCCATTAGTAGCTGATGGGTGCTGACGGGGGATTGGGGGTATGATGGGCCACTAGGTAATTGATGGGGGTGGTGGTGTACGGTTGATATGCATTTATGTGCACATAATTGACGGGTGTGGGTGATGGGAAGTAAGTCCTAAGATCCAAGGGTTCAATTTGTCGAGTCAGGTGGGGGAAATAATCTGACAAATTTAGGGGTTCAATAACCCCAATATTCCTCTCTTCAATATTTCTTGGCAATGGCGCCACATAGCTCTCCCGATCATTGATGTAATTGGACGGGTCAAACTCAAACTCCTCATATTCCTCTACCATCCCGATGGTGGGTCTGGGACCTGCTCCTCTGGTAGGATGTGGGGGTAATGGCACCTGGTAGATATTTGCATGCTGGTTCACTTGTGAAGGTACTAGTGGAATGATTTTTTCGGCATCGATTAAATCTTGGATTATGTGCTTTAATGGAAAGCAACGATCAGTCAGGTGACTCGAGTCCTGATGAAAATTGCATTGGGTATTCGGGTCATAGTTCTTTGGGATCGGGTGGGGAGGAGGTTGCGGTTGACGAATAGTAACTAATCCCTTTTCTATTAATAATGGAAAAAGTACACTTAATGATTGCCTCAGGGGTGTAAAAACTCGATCATAGCGGGCTCTGCTCTGCTTCGAAGTTGTCTGCTTTCCTTAATCGCTCCCTGCTCTCTATATCTGCTCAGTTTTGATCGGTGCTGGCTGGGCCGCTTGGAATTAGGAAGGGGTTATGATATTATTGAGCATGGCATTAGCAATGTTTTGGACATCGGCCCTAGTTCTCTTATCATTCCTTTATTTTAAAAACCTTCTAACCCCACTGGCTCCACTTGGTATATTTTTATTCAGGCGCCCCTCTCTGATGGCATCTTCACAAAGGTTGGAGTTCCTCACCAGATCAGCAAAACTGGACTGCTGCTGGTACACTAAAAAGTCTGAGATCACTGGTAGAGCATTCTTGGAAATCATTTCGATTTGCTCATCATTAGGTATCTTGTTTCTGACTTGAGCTGCTAGTGCTCTCAACAACCCCAAGTAGTCGCTGAAGGTTTAATTCGAGTTCTGCTTTAATCAGGCAAAGTCAGACTTACACGGTTCGATGTCAATATTATAGACATATTATTCCTGGAATAAGTGCGTTAAGTCCTTCCACACTTTCATCATAGCTAGCTCCATAGATGTGAACCACCTCAAGGTGGGACCAGTCAAACTCTTTTGAAAGACCATTATCAATAGTCTTTCGTTCCCCCCATATTGGCACATGCCCAGCTAAAGCTAGTTTTTTCGTGCTTTCGAGACTCTTGCTGCTATTTTATTAAGAACAGCGAAGAGAACAAATCAAGAGTGGGGAATTGGGATGGGTCAACACAGCATGTCTGAAATAAACACAATCCTACAAGATACAGGACTTATTGTAGAAAGTTTTGATAAGTAAGAGTTTGTCCCAAAGAGTAAATGATCAAGAACCCAAATTGGGCAACAATAGTAGACCTCCAGATCTGGCTACAGATCTGACAATCCTAAAGGAAGGGAGTTGGGTGTCTCGACTACACTAAATTAACACTAAAGAAGGGAAATAAAGTGCAGCCCTATCATAAAGAAATGGTTAAAAGGAAGATGGTGGTGGAGTGTGTCAAAACAAAATACAAAAATTGGTGAGAAGTAAGCAGGTTGAGCTAGAGTTAATGATGTAATAATGTAACTCAGATTTAGTCTATCTTTGCAGTGGTCCATGCTAAGATGCTATTAATAGCCTCAACAAGGTATAAGCTCCCAGTTTAATCCATGCCATTTGGGGCGCTCTTAGGGCTATACTTTGTCCACTATAATGGTCACAGGGTATTCGATAGAGTCTGTCAAATCCCATTAGTTAAACCAAAAATTTGCTAGTCTAATCCAGAAGAGTGGATTGATCATTTCCCCCAGCCACTGGACCAGCTCTAGCCATGAATACTATTGCAGTACTATGTAATGCCAGTGTTACAAGCTCCCCAGACCTGCGCACAGATCTGGCCAACATCCATAGGTATTCCAACCCATAAGATCCTAAGTGCTTTGCCAAGCCCAGCGATACTTGATGCCCACAAAAAGGACCATGCAATAGGTTGAATAAGGCTTTAGATTCAGCCGGCCATTGCTACAAAAGGCCTGTAATGACTCAGCCTCAAACTGTAATTATTATAAAGAGAGCAGATCTAACATCTGATGTCGATTAGGTAAGACAGAGGGGAGCCAGTTACTATACAAACTTCGTCACAAGGCTCTAGAAGCTCATGTGCAGGGGAAAAGAATCCTCCTCAAACAAGTGACTGGACACAGCCTTAGGGCTATACTATATCCACTATAATGGTCACAGGGTATCCCATTGGTCTGTCCATACCTCAGAGGTTTGAGAAAGAACATATAAACTGCTATAACCACCATGGTCTACAGGCCTTTGAGCTCCCCAAATCTCACTACAGATCCAACATTGCTTTCCATGTGTCTATCAAACCAAGGGAAATTAGATGGTAAACAATAGATCTACTAGAAACTGAATGGGATAGTCCTAAATACATGGATCCTATAGACATCTAAAGAAACCATAAGATCTATAGATTTGATTAAACATTAAAATAGTAGTTCATTGATAATAGCAAAAGTTATAATGAACTGTCTCCTGGCTGCAACCTATACACAACTGCTCATCCATGATCCCAATGTATACAAAATCTATTACAAGACTGAAACAAAACTAAACCTAGTTGCTTACAGGGGGATTGGCCAGAAAGTGTTGAGCTAAGAGAGAAGAAAAAGAGGAAAAAGAGGTGATCAAACCCTAACCCTAGCTAGTTGGAGCTCTCAGCCGACAGAGGATGAAGGAAATATGAAAATAATAAACTCTAAGAACAACTTATATACTCTATCAAAATGACCTTGGCTCTAAAGAGATTAACCCTAATTTTTGCAGCAGACATGGCACTGTTAGAACCCTTGAATGCCTGGAGATATGTGCTTAGAAATCCATGCCTCGAGAAGTATGCCATAGCCTTGGGAAATTCCTAAAAAGTCCTTCAGTTAAAATTGAGAAGTGGAGAGCCCATGCTTCATGAGGCTAGTATTTTCTATTAGCTCATTTGTGCAGCTGCTTTGCCTTCGTGGAATTGCCTTTGGCTGGTGGGAAGTGCTTGCTTGTGCAGTGAATCTTCAGTTCATCATATAGTTCCTTTGCGTTGTAATGCTATCGCAGAAATTATCTGGAGTGCCTAGACTTCTCGTGCAGTAGAGCTTCAAAAGCTCTTTCTCTCACTAAGTACTCGCACAGTAGAGCTTCAGAAGCTCTCTCTCTTGCTAAGTACTCGTAAAGTTATGCTCCTGTTCTCGTGTAGTCAATGGTAAGGCTTTAGAATGCGCGAGATCTGTGCGAAGAGAATTCTGGGTGTCTCTCTCATCCAGGGCTACGCGAGAACTACGCGAGGTGACATTCTGTTTAATATACATATGGACTTGCTAGATTCTTCGTGAGGTTGCTTTGAGGCTTGATCTCTGCGAGAGCTTCGCGAGGGCAAATTCTGAGAGTTTTAACCTACGAGATCTTCGTGAGGTCATTTTAGTTGTCCTCCTGACTATGCAGCGCATCTGTGTGAGGGCCTCTTCCACTGCATCTTTAGCTTCGCAAGGAAGCTCCTCAACTTTGCGAGGTCTATCTTTTGTTGCTCTAGTGCATTTCACTTATTGCTATCACAGTCTCCTCCTTTCTCAGCTAACTTCATTCATCTGCTAGACTTTGGTCAATGATGATCAGCAACAATGAGTTACCATGGTGAGCACTACCGAGGTGTCCCATCAGGCTTTATCTCAGCTGTCATCTTTGTGTGCATTCTGTGTCTCTTTTGGGCCAAAAAGCAAGGAATTTGTATTAAGCTACACATTTTATTGCTAACTATAAAACACACTTAACAAATGGTTATTAGTCTGCTTCAAGGGCCAGTAAAGTCTAAGTTAAGAGGTGAAAAGTGGTACTTTTCAGTGAATAACACACCCCAAAACCTAATCTTTGCTAGTCCCTGAGCAAAGGAAAAATTAAAATAACTACTCTAAGAATTGAAATGCCACTTTCGTAGGGAGCCCGGATACATTTAGCATATGTACCAAGCCTTTTAAACCCCTAGGTGATCCCTAGTGGAGGAGTAAAGTCTCCTGAGGGTTTTCAGTAAAGATACCCACAAACTTCTCAATGAAGCAGTTAACAAAGGTGCAATATTATCAAGTCAGCTATCAAGAAACAGAGCATCAGTTCACCTTTGATTCAATAAAAATGTGAGGAATTTGGACATGAAAAGTACAGACATTTAATCATCCAACCTCTACCTAACTGCACAACATTTCCAATTAGCTCACAACAAGGGGGACAAAACATGTATATCAACACTGAGCTCATCATTAATTCAAAAATTAGGTTATAGGCCATGCCCAATACATTCAACATCAGACCCAATGCTCACCAAGGAATACTCTCACAAGGGACCTTGAGGGTTTCATTTTCTCTCAAGCTCAAGAGCAGTTATAGCCCCCAAATGGGTTTCTAAGCATGAGCATAGGCAAAGAATCTAAGTCTTAGCATCATTGGCAGGTCCTCACCATAGATTGGACAACTCCTTGTCTCTACATGATAGCTCATTTAACTTTGGATTACAAGGTATTTAGCCGGACTGTAATGTGGCTTATGAAGTGGGTTATAAAGAATGAAAGGTTGAAGAGGGATTCAAAGTTGAGAAATTAGTAAGTGAAGGAAGTGATTCATGACTTCACCTCTTTTTAGTTCAGTACCTTTTCATTTTCTTTCAAATTTTTCAGACTTGAAGTGGCTAGCTTCTCCTCTTTATTTTCATTTTTCCAATGAACTGTTCCTCTTGACTCCACTGTCACTCCTCTTCATTATTGTTCTTCTTTCATTTCTTACATTTTTCTTTCTATTTTTATTTTTATTTTTGTGTTTGTGACTTTCCTCCTCCCTCACTCCTCAGCTGCTACACTGCTCAACTTTAAGTATCTCTTCTCCATTCACCCAATGTTGACCCTATCTTGTCCATCTTCAATTCCTTCTCCTTTACCTTCTAAATTCTCAGAGTGAGGATAGGTTTGAGTCAGGTCCATAGGTTCAGGTGTAATTACTCAGGTGTATTTTGAAGAAAATTTAAAATTTAGGCTCAACAGGTGTGTGCACAAGGGCAGTTGATTAGTATTTGGTCTGTTTAAGCTCAAACTGTCCAAGAGAAGGCCATGACCTTTTCCTAGATTTCATGAGTGCTATCAGTTGTTTTAAGTTTGAGGTGCCTCAGTTAGTCCTTAGAGCTAGAAGAATTGCCTCAGTCACTCCTTGAAGAAAGGAAAAATAAATTTTGTAGGCCCAGCTCTCACTGGTTATGGTCTTCCATTGAATTTTTAAGTATGTCCTTACCTTTTTCTCTCTTTAATGATTCACTCGGTACTGATACAAGTGAGTTTACTTGGTATTCACATCATGGAAAAGTTAAAATTTAAAAGCTTATAATGCCTAAAGGTCTGCAAAATTTTAAATTTCTCATTTTTCTAATGATTCTTAGGTGAACATGGTTATGTTCCTATCTTACTCACTTGAATCTGCTACACTTAGGTTAACTATTTTATTGGTAGAACCTACCACACCCCCAAACCTATGAAGATCAGTGTCCTCACTGATTCAAAGGACAATGGTTGTGCAGCAGTGAACAAACAGAAATGAACTACAAAAAATTTGAAGAGAGAAAAGCAAAATACATAACAAATAAAAAAAGAATCAAACAAACATAAAAACAAAAAGTGACAATTGTCGGGAAAAGACATTTTATTATAGATACAAAAGCAAATAGATTATAAAATGATAGAAAATTATATACCTAAGAACAATCTAAGCAAACATCCTGTCGAACAAAATAGGTCTTCCTCCTGGCTCAGGGATATCAGCAACCTACTGTGGCAGAGGAAATGCAAGCCGGGAGGAGGGGGAAGACGACGATCAGGGAGATGGGGGGGTCTGAAGAAGATGGGGGGACAGATGCAGGTGGTGCGGTTTTTTACTTCTTCTTTTTCTTCTCCTTTTTCTTCTCCTCTTTGGCCTGGATTCTCTGGACCTCTTCGTACTCATCCCAAAGAAATTGTAGTGGGTTCGGCTCCTTAGGCGGTGGGGGGTCCAACAACATTGGATAGAATTTGTTTGGGAACTCGATGGGTCTTTCATCCGCCATGGTTGTGAGAAAGGAGGGACTACTAAGGTTAGAGGAGAATGGGTGAGATGAAAACAAACTGTCCCTATATTTAAAGTACTTGGACGGTGGAATACGGATGGGCACATTAACTTTTGTCTCTTTCCGACCGTGGTAATAAATTGTGATTGTTCTGAGAATGATAAATCGCACAACCTATTATGGGTAAAGAGAGCTCACAATAAATGGTGATCTAATTTTGGCATTGGGAATTAAGGCAATCCCGTATTTCGCATAATTTTCCTAAGTGCTCGCGGAGTAGAATTCTCGTGCAGTACAGATGTACCTCCACGAGAAGGATAATCATGCAGAAGCAAATAGCTCTACGAGTACAAAATCAAGAACATTGTGTGCCTCGCGAAGTTACTTCGTGGAGTAGACGTTGGGATTAAGCATGCGAAGTCGTTTTTCATTTCTCACACAGCTTAATTGGTGATCTTCGTGAAGAACATCCATTAGGAGTTTCAGAGGTCTCCCGTAATAGAATGTTATGAAATCTACCATTCGTGCCCTTATGACTCTGCGAGAAAGTGGTGAAATGGTCTGCGACCGTAAAAATTAGGCCATTTAACCCAGCGAGAAACCAACAATCAACCTCTTTACACCATTTATGCTTAGGCCTGTGCTTGTACAATGTCATGCACCCATTCTGTGGCCATCAGCATCTACCCTTCACATGTATCTCTTTTTCAAATAATAATAACCTCCCTAATATTAGTACATGCATAGCAAAAATTTCAAATGATAAAACACCTTGATGAACACAGATTCTAAACAGTTGCAGTTCTAGTACCTTGCTCATACTTCAACAAGAAGTATTCATCTCCCATGTTACTGACAGAAGTGAAACAATACTCAAAATAAAATCTATAAAGTAATTGAAAATAAACAAGCACACAGAACAGAACAGAACAAACACACAAAACTGATATGGCACACATAATACAAAGCTATGGATCACTGAACAGTGGGAGGTTCATGTAAGTGAATGGCCTGAGGAAGCTCTAATGGTTGTTCTACACAAATCTTGAGCCTCTGACCATTTACTTTCATGCTCTGCCCTGACTTTGGATCGAAGATCTCCATAGCACCACATGGGACGCTTTGATGATAGTGTAAGGTCATTCCCATCTGGATTTTAAATTCCCTGGAAAGAATTTAAGTCTGGAGTTAAAAATCCAAACCTGCCTGCCAGCAATGAAGTCCTTCCTTAGCAGCTTCTTGTAAAAGAATGCCTTTGATCTCTTCTTGTGCCTTCTGGCATTTGCATAGGCTTCTAGCCTTATTTCATCATATTCTGCCATTGCAACTTCCTGTGAGGACCAGCAGCAGTTAGATCTAAATTCACTGCTTTGATAGCCCAATAGGCTCTATGTTCTAACTCTACAGGTAGGGGGCAGGCCTTGCCATACACCAGCCTAAATGGGGACATACCATTGGGGGTCTTATAGGCAGTCCTATAAGCCCACAAAGCATCATTCAGCTTTGGTGCCCAATTCTTCCTATCAGTCCTCACAGTCTTCTCCAGAATATGCTTAATCTCCCTATTGAAATTTCAACTTAGCCACTGGCCTGCGGGTAGTAGGGAGTTGCAATTCTGTGTGTAACATAATACCTTTTGAGTAGGTTCTCAAAAGGTTTGTTACAGAAGTGGCTCCCCCCATCACTGATAATAGCTCTGGGGATGCTAAATCGTGAGAAGATATTATCCTTCAAGAATTTAAGGACAACTGTGTAGTCATTGGTCCTTGTGGCAATGGCTTCCACCCTTTGGACATATAGTCCACTGCCACAAGTATGAAGTTAAATCCCACGGTGGAAGGAAAGGGGCCCATAAAATCAATGCCCCAGATGTCAAAAATTTCTACAACTAGGATGGGCTGCAATGGCATGGAGTCTCTCTTAGAAATGCTTCCCATTCTTTGACATCTCTGACAGACCTTGCAATACAAGTTTGCATCTTTGAATAAAGAAGGCCAATATAAACCACGTTGGAGCACTTTTGCTGCAGTCTTTCTGCCACTAAAATGACCACCACAGGCTTGCTCATGGCACATTGAAAGAATATTGTGGAAGTCATTTTCAGGCACACATCTCCTAATGACCTGGTTTGCACAATGCTTGTAAAGGTATCGGTCCTCCCACAGAAAATGTCTAACCTGAGAGAAGAACTGGTCTTTTTCCACTTTAGATCAGTGTGGAGGGATCCTACCAGCTGTAAGAAAATTGACAATATGCGCAAACCAAGGCATACTAGACTGCACAACAAAAAGTTGCTCATCAGGGAACAACTCATTAACAGGTGTTGCTACACATTCTTCCAAGATAATCCTAGAGAGGTGGTCAGCCACCACATTCTCAACTCCCTTCTTGTCTTTGATCTCAAGATTAAAATCCTGCAAGAGGAGAATCCATCTGATCAACCTAGGCTTTACATCCTTCTTAGCCAATAGGTATTTTAGGGCTGAGTGATCTGTAAAAACTACAATCTTAGGCCCCAACAAGTAGGGTCTAAATTTGTCCACAGTAAAAACTACTGCAAGTAGCTTCTTCTCAATTGTAGTGTAGTTCAACTGAGCTTCAGCTAGTGTTCTGCTGGCATAATAGATCACTACAGGCAGCTTATCTTTCCTCTGTCCTAAGACAACACCTATGGCCAAGTCTGATGCATCACACATCAGCTCAAAGGGGAGTGAGTAATCTTGGGCCTAGATTACATGGGCAGTGGTGAGGCACTTCTTCAAAGCCTTAAAGGCCTCAAGGCATTCAGCAGAAAATATGAATGGCATATCCTGGTAAAGCAGGTGGCATAATGGTTTAGTAATCTTGCTGAAGATCTTGATGAACCTCCTATAAAATCCAGCATGTCCGAGAAATGATCAAATTTGCTTGACAGTCCTAGGTGGGGGCAAATGTGAAATCAAGTCTACTTTAGCCTTGTCCACCTCAATTCCTTTGTGGGAGATCACATGGCCTAGTATAATACCTTGGGTCACCATGAAGTGACTCTTTTCCCAGCTTAGGACCAAGTGGGTCTCCTCACATCTGTGCAAAACTTTTTCAAGGTGGACAAGACACTGGCTAAAGCTATCCCCAAACACTGAGAAGTTATCCATGAAGATTTTTAGGAATTTGTTAATCATATCAGAAAAAATTGAATACATGCACCTCTGAAAAGTGGTTGGGGCATTGCACAATCTGAAAGGCATCCTTCTGTAAGCAAAGGTGCCAAAGGGACAGGTGAAAGTAGTCTTCTCCTGATCTTGAGGATTCACAGAGATTTGGTTATACCCTAAATATCTATCAAGAAAATAGTAATATGCCTTCCCAGCCAGCTTATCTAGAATTTGGTCAATAAAAGGGAGGGGGAAGTGGTCTTTTCTGGTTTTGGAGTTGAGCTTTCTATAATCAATGTACACTCTCCAGCCAGTGGTCTCTCTTGCTGGCATCAACTCCCTAGAATCAGAGGTAACAACTGTGATGCCTGACTCTCTAGGAACCACCTGGATAGGTGATACCCATTTGAAATCTAAAATTGGGTAAATCACCCCTGCATCCAACAGTTTTACTATTTCCTTAAGCACCACCTCCTGCATGTGAGGATTTAATTTCCTCTGCATCTCCCTTGAGGGTTTTGCACTCTCATCCAGGTGAATCTTGTGTATGCAAACTGAGGCATCAATGCCTCCAAGGTCAGCTATTGCCCACCCAATTGCTTTCTTGTGTTTCAAAAGGACATTCAGCAATTCCTCCTGCTCACTAGTGAGAGAGGAGGAAATAATCATGGGAAATTAACTATCTTGCCCTAAGAAGGCATATTTTAATGTGGCTGGGAGTTGCTTCAGCTTCAGCACAGGGGAACATATGGAAGGCAACAAAGGTGCCTTAGTGGCTTGAGGAAGGGGCAGCAATATGTGCTGCACTAGGTCCATAGAAGACTCAATTTTTGTGCTATCTTCTATCATGATAATTTAGGCCTTCCTCTCAAACATTCTTCAAACACTTTCTAGGCTTTCAGTCTGATTATCCTAATCCAGCAGATTGGATAATTCTTCTTCTACTAGGCCATCTAGTACATCTACTACCCATCAGTCCTCAATGTCAATATGAGGCACTATAGCAGCATGGTACACATTTAAATGGGCCTTCATGTTCTCAAAAGTAACCTCCATTACCCCTAACCTACATTATATGCAAGCATTTCCAGTAACCAAGAATGGTCTGCCAAGGATAATAGGAATTGGGGTTTTGCTTTTGCAAGGGTCCATGTCTAAAATTAGAAAATCAGCTGGATAATAGAATTTGTCCACCCCAACTAAGACATCCTCTACCACACCCACGGGTCTCCTCTCAGACCTGTCAGCTAGTTGGAGCACAACTAATGTAGGTTTAACCTCCCCCAAACCTAGCTCCTCATACACTAAATAAGGGAGTAAGTTTACACTGGCCCCTAAATGCAAGGCTTTTCTAATGGTGTGGTTTTCGATTATGCAGGGGATAGTAGGTACCCCTACGTCTTGTTACTTTTCAGGTGTGGCGATGGACATAACTGACTTAACATGCTCAACAGCAAAAACTCTTTTAGACAATTGCACCCTAGCTTTCCTCTTTTGAGTGCAGAGGTCCTTTAACAATTTATGGCATCAAGCAGGGTCAATTTGATCCGAACCTGCTTAAAAGTCTCCAACATTTCCTCCATCTGAACATTCCCTTTATCAAGAGGGGATGGGCCAGCTACAGCTTGAGGAAATGGCAGCTACGGCACTGCTGGTGCCACTGCTGCATGCCTACTGCCAACATGGTCATATTTTTTTCTTTTTCTTTTATCTTCATTTATTTTGTTATGTTGGGGATCAACATCAGCCCCATTATTTTGCCCTAGCTGATACATAGCAGGGGACACAAGCCTCGGCTCCTTCACACTAACAATCCTGTCATGTTCAGTTTCATTTTCTGTGACCTCCTCCTATTCCTTGCCCACTAAATTGTCAACCACCTTGCCACTCCTAAGGGTAGTTATTACATCAGCATCCTCATGAGTAAAGGGTGTCTCTCCAAGCAAGAGCTGCCCTTTTGAATTAGCTAGGGTCTGATTAGGCAATTTTCCTTCCTCCCTCCTATTCAGAGCGTTACAAATCTGTCCCATTTGGTCCTCAATCATTTTTATGCTTTGTCCATGAGAATTGACAATCTGCACCAGGCTCCCCAAATTCTACATTGAAGGCATCATCTTCTCTTCAAATGAAGAGGATCTAGGTTGTTGTGGGGGCAGGACCAATTGGTTAGACTGTGGGGTAGGTAATAAAAAATTTTGCCTTGGTGGGTAACCTTGATTAACTTGGTGCTGAGATCTGTAGGGAGCTACCATCTGCTGGTGCTAGGGTTGAGGATATGAGTCTTATCTCCACCTCAGATTTGGGTGGTTCCTCTAAGAATACCCAGCAGGCTGTTGCCCAAAGGTTTGAGCAACATTGGCATGCTCCATAACAAAATTCAGAAATTGGTTAGCAGATGGACAATCATGAATATAATGTGTGGGGGATTGGCATATCAGACATGCCTCCTCCACCTGTGCAACCATCCGAGGCTGCATCGCATTCATCAGTTTGTCAAACTTCAAGCTCAGGTTGTCCACCTTCCTCTCCAGATCACCTTGCACCTTTACTTCATATATTCCACCTCTAGGGGCGGCCTCTTTCACCATCTTAGCTAGAATCTGACTGTCATTGCGTGACAGAGACTCCTGCTGCATAGAATTTTCCCCTATTATGTCAAACAGCTCCCAAGCTTCCTCAGTTGTCTTATGGAGGTAGCTACTACCACAGGAAGCATCCACCATATCCCTGCTCTTGGCATTAATTCCTTGATAAAATACTTGAAAAAGCAGCCACATTGGGATTCGGTGGTGGGGGCATTGTTTTAACATTTCCTGGAATCTTTCCCAAGCTTAAAAAAAATTCTCAGTTGAGGACTGAGTGAATGACAGAATATTTGTCCTCATCTAGCTTGTTTTGTTCATAGGGAAAAACTTTGCCAGGAATTTAGTTTGAAGGTCACTCCATGACTATATGCTGTTGACTGGGAGCTTTGATAGCCATGAGTTGGCTTTGTCCTTTAATGAAAAAGGAAAAAAGCCTTAGTTTAATAGCCACAGGCCCCAACCCAGCAATGTTGAAGGTAGTACAAAGTGCTAAAAACTGCTCGATATGTTTGTAAGGATCTTCTTTACTCAGCCCATGAAATGAAGGCAACATACTGATGGTGGAGGATTTAATTTCATAGTTCCCCTCAACAGAGGGAAACTGAATACAAAAGGGACAGGTATACTCTCCAGGTGCATTGTATTATTTTAATGTCCTCTGCCTCTCAGCCATGGTAGCTGGTTTAGTCTCAATAGCAAGGCTTTGCGTGGTGTGTCTAGGTCTAAGGATCTTTTCCACCTTCGGATTTGGGGGTTCCAAGCCAGGGTTTAAGGACCTTCTACCGAGCATACACTCACCAACAGTAATAAAAATGCTTACAAGTACACAGAAAGAATTTCAAACAAAAAAAGTAATAACTACACGGACTTACACTAAATAAAATAATAGGGGATTCAATATAAATGGCATGAGATTTAGGGGAAAGAAAGTGCAAATAGAGCAAGCTACACTCCACTTGCAGCTCTAACTTTTCCCTTCTTCTGATGTCCATTTCTATAAAATTTTATAAAGAATTAGTAGTACTTTAATTCTAGATTAAACACAACTACAAAGAATTTGTTAGTCTATGTTATAGTAAAACTCAGGTCTACTAAAAAGATCAAGTTTCCCGGCAGCGGCGCCAAAAACTTGTTGTTCGTACTTTCGAGACTCTTGCTGCTATTTTATTAAGAGTTGAGAGAATAAATCAAGAGTGGGGAATTGGAGATGGGTCAGCACAACAAGTCTGAAATACACACAGTCCTGCAAGATACAGGGTCTATTGTAGCATGTTTTGATTAGTAAGAGTTTGTCCCACAGAGAAAATGAACAAGAACGCAAATTAGGCAATAATAGTAGGCCTCTAGATCTGGCTACAGATCTGACAATCCTAAAGGAAGGGAGTTGGGTATCACGACTACATTAAATTAACACTAAAGAAGGGAAATAAAGTGCAGCCCTATCCTAAAGATGGTGGTGGAATGTGTCAAGATAAAATACAAAACTTGGTGAGAAGTAAGCAGGTTGAGCTAGAGTTAATGATGCAATAATGTAACTCAGATTTTGTCTGTCTCTGTAGTGGTCCTTGCTAAGACGTTATTAATAGCCTCAACAAGGTATAAGCTCCCAGTTTAACCCATGCCATTTCGGGCACTCTTAGGGCTATACTTTATCCACTATAATGGTCCTAGGGTATCCGATAGAGTCTATCAAATCCCATTAGTTAAACCAGAAATTCGCTAGTCTAATCCAGAAGAGTAGACTGATCATTTCCCCTAGCCACTGGACCAGCTCTAGCCATCAATACTATTACAGTACTATGTAATGCCAGTGCTACAAGCTCCCCAGACCTGCGCATAGATCTGGCTGACATCCATAGGTATTCCAACCAATCAGATCCTAAGTGCTTTGCTAAGCCCAACGGTACTTGATGCCCACAAAAAGGACCATGCAATAGGTTGAATAAAGCTTTAGATTCAGCTGGTCATTGCTACAAAAGGCCTATAATGACTCAGCCTCAAAATATAATTACTACAAAGATAACAGATCTGACATCTGATGTCGATTAGGTAAGACAGAGGGGAGCAAGTTACTGTACAATCCTCCTCACAAGGCTCTAAAAGCTTATGTGTAGGAGAAAAGAATCCTCCTCAAACATGTGACTGGACACAACCTTAGGGCTATACTCTGTCCACTATAATGGTCATAGGATATCCCATTGGTCTGTCATACCTCAGAGGTCTGAGAAAGAACATGTAAACTGCTGCAGCCACCATGGTCCGCAGGCCTCCAAGCTCCCTAGATCTCACTACAGATCCAACATTAGTTTCCATGTGTTTGTCCAACCAAGGGAAATCAGATGGTAAACAATAGATCTACTAGAAACTGAATGGGCTAGTCTCCAATACATGGATATTATAGACATTTAAAGAAACCATAAGATCTATAGATTTGATTAAGCATTAAAATAGTAGTTCATTGATAAAAGTAAAACTTACACTGAACTTTCTCTTGGCTGCAGCCTATACACAACTACTCATCCACGATCCCAATGTATACAAAATCTATTACAAGATCAGAACAAAACTAAACCTAGTTTCTTAAAGGGGGATTTGCCAGCAAGTGTTGAGCCAAGAGAGAAGAAAAATAAGAAAAAGAGGTGATCAAACCCTCACCCTAGTCTGCTGGAGCTCTCAGCCAACAGAGGATGAAGGAAAGATGAAAATAATAAACTCTAAGTACAACTTATATACTCTGTAAAAATGGCCTTGGCTCTAAAGATATTAACCCTAATTTTTCTAGCAGACGTGGCACTGTTACAACTCTTGAATGCCTGGAGATATGCGCCTCGAAATCTGCACCTCAAGAAGTGTGCCCTAGCCTTTGAAAATTTCTAAAAAGTCCTTCAGTTAAAACTGAGAAGTGGAGAGCCCGTGCTTCACAGGGCTGGTATTTGCTTTTAGCTCATTCACGTAGCTGCTTTGCCTTCACGGAGTTCCCTTTGGCTGGTGGGAAGTGCTTGCTCGTGCAGTGAATCTTTAATTCATTGCATAGTTTCTTTGCACTGCAATGCTATCACGGAGATTATCTAGGGTGTCTAGACTTCTCATGCAGTAGAGCTTCCGAAGCTCTTTCTCTCGCAAAGTACTTGCATAGTAGAGCTTCAGAAGCTCTCTCTCGCTAAGTACTTGTGCAGTTATGCTCCTACGCTTGCGTAGTCAATGGTAAGGCTTCAGAATGTGCTAGATCTATGCAAAGAGAATTCTAGGCATCTCTCTCATCTAGGGCTATGCAAGAACTACATGAGGTGACATTCTATTCAGTGTACATATGGACTCACTGGGTTCTTTGTGTGGTTGCTGTGAGGCTTGATCTCCGTGAGAGATTCGTGAGGGTAAATTCTGAGAGTTTTAACTTGTGAGATCTTCGCGAGGTCATTTCAGCTGTCCTCCTGACTGCACGGCGCATCTATGCGAGGGCCTCTTCCACTGCATCTTTAGCTTTGCGAGGAAGCTCCTAAACTTTACGAGGTCTATCTTTTGCTGCTCTGGTGCATTGCACTTGCTGCTATCACAATCTCCTCCTTTCTTAGCTAACTTCATTCATTTACTAAACTTTGGTCAATGATGATCAACAATAATGAGTCACCATGGTGAGTACTACCAAGGTGTTCCATCAGGCTTTGTCTCAGCTGTCATCTTTGAGTGCATTCTCTCTCTTTTGGGCTAAAAATCAAGGAGTTTGTATTAAGCTAAATATTTTATTACTAACTATAAAACACACTTAACAAATGGTTATTGGTCTGCTTCAAGGTCCAGCAAAGGCTGAGTTAAGAGGTGAAAAGTGGTACTTTTCAGTGAATAACTGTCCCCACAGAAGGACTTGAGGTATGTAATAGGATTGTCGGTGCCGTTGTATTTGTTTAAAGTAGGCATTTTAAATTTGGGAGGTGAAAAATGGTACTTTTCAGTGAATAATAGTCCCCACAGAAGGACTTGAGGTATGTAATAGGATTGTCGGTGCCGTTGTATTTGTTTAAAGTAGGCATTTTAAATTTGGGAGGCAAGGGGACCTCAGCGAATAAGCATAACTCTGTGAAGTCCGTGGTGTACATTTTAGCACCACCCATTTTCATTAATTACTTTTGTATCTTGTTGAATTGTTCTTTTAGCTACTTTAACTCCTTAGATATGGGGGCTGCTTTCTTGGCACTTGGTTGGATTTCACTTTGTGCTACCAGGGGGTGGGAAATGATTGGGGGAGGGTTAAGGCTATTCAATGCCCCAGCATAGGCTCCATTGTTTCTAATCTCATCCTCTTCATACTGCTGGTCGATATAGTGCGCAGTGAGGGTGGGATTATCATGTCGGTGTTGCATGGACTGGGTGGGAATGACATGAGTAGGGGTTGGGTGAGCCCACTAGGGATGAGGGAAAGTTTGTTGGGTGATGGGATGAGTGGAAGTAAGATTTTGGAGTGGGACTTGAAAAGGCCATTGAGCATGGGGGAAGGTTTGGAGATGCCCTTGGGGTGTGGGGCCAAGGGAAAATTGGGTTTGAGGTATGGTTTGGGATTGACCCGGGAGTGAAGGTTGGGGGTGGGTGAAATTTTGGGGTATTGTGGGGGGGTATGGGTGCAGGGTTCTAAGGTTTTGGGGTTGCGTTTGGGCCATGAAGCCTTAGGAGGGTTGGGCCATGAAGCCTTGGTCATTAGAGGTTTGGGCCATAGGCCATTGACGGGTTTGGGCCATGGGCCCTTGGTGGGTATGGCTCATTGGGCCTTGATGGGTCTGGGCCATGGACCATTGGTGGGTTTGGCCCATTGGCCTTGATGGGTATGGGCCATGGGCCCTTGTGGGTCTGGCCATTGGGCCTTATGGATCTATCCCATGGGCCCTTGGTGGGTCTGACACATGGGCCCTTGGTGGGTATGGGCTATGGGGTTTTGAGGTATGTGGGGAATGGAGGTTTGGTTCATGAGGCCTTTAGACAATTAGATGGTGTGGATTATAGGGGGTTGATGGGGGTCATTGGGGAACGGGGCAGGGAGACTTGGTAAAGTCTCAGACGGGTTCATGGGTGTGTGGTATGGATGAGAGGGGATATGTTGGGAGGCCTTCCACCTATTATAGGCTTGGACCATTTCTTCTATCATGGCCATGGAAGAGAGATCAGATGAAGATGAGTTATTTGAGTTTTGGAGGGGCATGAATGGGGTGGATGTGGAGGGTAGATTGGGCATGGTCTCGGTAAAATTGGGCATGACCAAGTAGGGGATGGGATATGGGGTGGATTGGAGGAATGAGGTGGGGCATTGGAAAAGGGGGATGGGTTGGGAATGTATGAGGATGATGAAGGGTAAGGTGTGGGTGTTTGGGAAAAATCGGGCATGGCCCCGGTAAAAATGGGCATGACCCGGGTAGATGGGGGGATTTGTGGGGGTTGCATAAGGTGGAGGTGACATATGTGATTGAGGGAGGATCGGGCCTATATGGAGAAGATGGAAAATGGGGTATGGATGTAGATTGGGACAATCGGGTTGGGCTTAGAATGGATGTGGATGGAAGATGGGATTTATTTGGCAAGGATGTGGATGGAATGTGGGATGGTTTGATATGGATATGGGAGAGAAAATGGGCATGGTTTCAGCAAAAGATGGGGAATTGGGGGATGGATTTTGGATAACTTGGGATGTGGTGGATGGAAAAATAGAGGTGCTAAAGGGGTTGGAAATGGGAAAGGGTGATTGGGTGAGGGGGATGGTGGTTAAAATTTCTCTCGAATGGGAATAGGTTGGACATTGTGGCGGAGATGAATCGGGATCAGCATAGGCCGGGTCCACTACCCACGACATCTTTTGTTGGCGGGTTGGGTACAGGTGTCGCGGATAAGGCCCAAAAAATTTCCTCCTCCTTCCCCTACGGGATGATGGAGGGCAAGATGATGACGTTATGCCGGCACCACAAAGACTCTAGCTTTTAGGTTTTTTTATTTTTAATTTTTTTGAATTTTTATAAGTGAAAACAAAGGTTCTGAGGCCTTGGAGTTCCCTTCTCGAGTGGCTTTCATACCCTAATTTAGGACCCGCGGCGATGATTTCGAAGCACTTTGGAAGCATCAAAGGAAGACCTTTAATCTATTGAAGGCACAGAAATTGATGCAGACAACCTGATCCCCCGAAATGAGTCAAAGAGAAGTCACCTTCTTTTGACCTGCAGGGGCGTATTGGGTATCGGAGATGGCGGGGCCTAAATAGAGGCACTAAGACACTAATCAGGTGACTCGTGATGTGGAAAAGGCCACAGATTCGGGCTGCTACTGTTCCAAATAAACATGGCAAAACTAATACATGCGTCAAGTCAAAAATGCCCCTATTTTTAGCTGGCGCAACTATTAGTTGTGCCAAGGTAAAACTGGCTGGATTTAAAGCTGGCACAACTAATAGTTGCGCCAGTGTTAATTCTGGGATTTTTGCACTGGCACAACTATTACTTGCGCTAGGCTAAAATGAAGCTCCAGATTTCTTGACAGCCACAAACAGCAACCTAAAATGAGTCTCTTTTTGGTTTTTTATGGAAGTTGGGCTTCCAGGGACTGATTGATTTTTTAGTGAATCTTTCTCTCCTCATCGAACCTAAGGGTTTTAGTCTGATATAACTCACTAGCACACTCCTCAAAGGGTTTTAAGCTTGTAGGAATAGGTGACCCACCCGATATACCTCCTGCGCAAGCGCCTTCTCAGATACTAGGTGTGTTAAGTAGTGAAAAATACCATTTTTTACCCCTAAACATGAGCCTTGAAAGACCCTTGAGAAGACTAAATAAGTGCTTTAGTGTGCATTTTACAGCTAACCAATCAGACAGGTCCAAATCCGAAAAGCATCCCAAAAAGATCAAAAAGCTGACAGCTCATGTCAAGTTTAAAGAAGGAGTGAAGAAACAGCCTCAGCAATGGGTAAAGAGGGTCTAAAAGAGCAGACAAAGACCTGAAGCAAGAGAGAGTTCAATTCGCAAAGAACTTCTACTATTCGCAAAGAAGAATGGGAGCCTAGAGTTCAATTCGCAAAGAACTTCTACTATTCGCAAAGAAGAATGGGAGCCTAGAGTTCAATTCGCAAAGAACTTCTACTATTCGCAAAGAACCTTGAACTTTGCGAAAAGAAGAAAACACTCCTCGAAAAGAAGATTGAACTTTGCGAACAGAGCTTCAGAAGTCATTGAACTTTGCGAAAAGGCCCCTGAACTCTGCGAAATGGCATTCTGGGATTTGACTCGTCTCAAGGTATTTGAGAAACTTTGCACGCCCCAATGCAATCAAAAGACCAGAACATTAGGAAGGTTCCAATCAAGATCCAAGGCATATTCCAACCCATGTGAGCGCCCAAAGTTAAATTACTCAAGGGAACTTCCGAAGCTCAAATAATTTCAAACCCATAATGTAATTGATGCTTCGCTCTCGATTGAACCGGATCAAGCGCTTCGATTGGCGAAACGGATCCGGATCCCGGTGCTCGACTCCTATTGGTTGATACAGATCTATCCAATTCGATTGGTTGATACACATTTGAGTGGCTTAGGGAAAACTATAAATAGACGAACCATTTGCCCAATTTGGGTATCCAGATTTTAGAGTTTTCATCTCTGCTTCTCATTCCGGCCGATAGCTTATCCGAACCTGTAATCCTTCTTGTAGTTTACCTTTGAGAGCCATTGTGAGTGATTTGTACTTCCAAGTTCGGATTCAAGGATCAGAAGTCCGAGGGCTCTCTGAGAAGCTCGATGAAGTCCGAGGGCTCTCTAAGCCGTGCTCTGTAATTGTAATTTTGGATTTTAAAAGGTTCTTTGTAATTTGTGTCTTCTCCATTGGAGTCATGTCGAGGTTGAATGTTCACCTTAGTGCATTAGACTTCTTTAGATTCACTCATCCGCATGCAACTTCCCTTAATTCATCACTCCCGTGCGAATTAGCGTTGGTAACCTAATTCTAGCAAGATTCTGATGATGTTTATGTTGAACTAAAGAATAGGCCACACTGCTAGGTGACGGATCTGTGACCATTTAAGTGGGCGGATCACGCCCATAAGTCTAAACCTATTCCTTAATTCGGATTTATTTCTCTTACATCATGTGGTAGCAGATGAAGATTGAATCTGCTCTGTTGAACTCTGATTCTCCATTAAAATTCGAGGCTAAAGTACATGAAGCTATTATTTACGCATTTGTCTTATTTTAAACATCTCCCCAACTCGGATCTGGATCATGTAATTAGTTCTTTTCTTAATTTGCTTATAGTTAAATGTGACACAATCCAACACTCTCTTTTATCTATTCTTGTTTTAGATAATTATAGAGCCGGATCTGTAGCAGATCTGGAGGTTTATCTCTCGCTTAGACAAACTTCTCTCGTGGGACGATCTTGAAATACTTACTTTTAAAACTTGCTACAATTGGCCTGATCTTGCGAGGCCGGTGTTAGCCCTAATGTCTTGATATCCCTTTCATAAGTTAACATCCATATAACCTAGCATTCTTTAATTCTTTAATTTTTGATTCATAATGCACGCATTTATGGCACACTTGGAGCGACAACAAGTTTTTTGGCGCTGTCTTGAAGTTTGTTCTAAAATAGATAGACCTAAGTTTTTCTATTTTGTAGATTTGATTTTATTTTAATTTTTGCTTTAAACACACTTTGCATTCCAAGTGCTTGATTAAATGTCTACAGTTGTATAGAAACCTGCTTTTCGCTGCAGAATTTTTATTTTTTATTTTCCCGAGTTTTTATTCTTTGCCTTCTAGTTATTTGAATAAATGTCACGCCACTCTTTTGTCTTTTTGTCAAATTTGGGCGTGAGTTGAGTTTTTCTTTTTATTTTTGTCAATACTTGAATAAGGTACCAGCTTTTTGGATGTTTGCGATCTCGAGCGTCATTCAACAAGGAGCATCTGGACCAAAGTCGGAGCAGATCTGCTTGAGTTTGAATCCTTCTCCTTTGTATTCATTTTCTATTTTAAATTCTTGAGAACCAGCAATTTAGTGTTTAATGTTTGTTTTGATTATAATTTCACTGCCTTTAGGCATGTTTGATTTTTTTTTACAAAACCAAATACAAAATAAAAGAAGTCGAAACACAAATAGAAAATCTCAGTTGTTTCTCATTATTTTCAAAGAAGTAAATAAGGGCTCTTGTTGAGCCCGGCTGATCAAAACAAGTAAAAACAAAAAACAAAAAAATAAAAATTATATATAGATATCTTCCTGATGGGTTGTTTCTCCATTTGCATCCACTTTTCCCATCTGGACTCTTGAGATCATTTTTCTTTTTAGGAATCATGTAGGATAATGAGTAGTGGATCATAGGGTTTTGAATATTCAATGGACCCAGATTTTATTTTCCTTCGAGATTTCTTCATCATAAATGGGTCTCAGCTGTGTGTGAACCCTGCTGTTAGTATGTGCTCCCATGCTTCTTTTTTTTTTATTATTCATACACATCATCAACAAAGGGGTCAGTCTTATGAATCTTGCTTTTCACTGTATTCCTGCTAATCATTTTTATAATCACTTAGATTCATAAGTATCTCAGGCTTTTTGGTTTGTTTCTTTGGGCTTAGGATATATCATTTGGCATTAGATTTTCTGTTTTAGGAATTTTAGTTTCAAATTCTGTTTTTAGATCGCTGATTTTGTTTTCTTTCTTAGGTTAATGTGTCCTCGTTTTACTGATTTTCGTCATTTTTCTGTGAGTACAGTTAGTTTCTAACTTTGTTTTCCTATTTTGCATTAACAAATTCTGTTTTTGTATCAACACTTTTCTATTTTTTTCAACTTTGTATTCAGTCCCTTACCTTGTTTTTACTGTTTCTCTGTTATTAGCATTAGTTTCCTTTCATTTGCATAGTAATCCTTCTATTTGTTAGATTTTTAGCAGTTCTAGCATTGTTTTGTTGATTTTTCTTGCATTTGTATATCCTATTTTCCATTTCCTTGCTCATATCTTCAATTTTACATTTTTATTTTCTGCTGCATATAGTTTAGATTTTTTCTGTTCTTAGTTTTTCTTTCTTCTTTTACCCTGCTGCCCCTAGTCTCTCATTGTCTAGAACATTGAGGACAATGTTCATCATAGGTTTGGGGGTATGGCAAGCAGGTCCTGCCCATGGGATAATTAGCATAAGGGCATCACAATCACCAAAGTAATCAGGAAATGAATCAATTTACTTAAGAATCATGACAATGTGGAAATTTTAAAATTTTCTTTGCAAGAATTTAGACATTCTAAACCCTACAATATTCCACATTTCCATGATGTTAACACCAGGAAAATACACTTGTATTAGCACATAGCAAGTCCACAGAAAAAGGTAAAGATATACTTAAAAGCTCAAGGAAAAACCATAACCAAAGGAGAATTGAGCCTATATGTTTTACATCTGTTGAAGAGTGACTGAGGCAACCCTTTCTCGATTCAAAGGACTGAGGCATTAGATCCACTAGAAATTAGGAAACTCCAAATCAAAACAAGCAACAGATTCATGAAACCGAGGAAAAGATCAAGGCCTTCTTTGGACAAACTTGAGCTTAATGTAACCAACCAAGAAAGATCTGCCTTGTTTGTACCCCAATTGAGCTATAAATCCTACAATGCTTCATCAAAACACCCATTTTTCTTGCACCAACCAATGGAACCAATTCAGCCTTCCCTCACCTTGAGAATTCAGAGTTAAAGGAGAAAGAAGTAAAGATGGAACATTTCGGCAAATATCAAAATAAATGAAGAAGAAATACCTCAAAAATGGGCAAGATGGTGACCTAGAAAGTAAAAGAAAACAATGTGAAAAAGACGAAGCAAAAAAGGCAAAAAGGGGAACTTTATGTTGAAAATTCAAGATCAAAGGAAGAAGAACGAGTACTTTGAACACGAGAATCTCAAAAGAAGCTAAACTCAAGAAGGTGGAGTCATGAACCACCTCCTTCAATTCTGACTTCTCAAAAATCCAAACACTGCTCAACCTTCCTATCCTCAAACCTCACTCCACGAGCCATACAACAAACCCAAATTTAAAAGTCCTTGTGATCCAAAGTTGAGTGAACTGTCATGTGGAGATAAGGCTTCCCAATCTATGGTGAGGAGATGTCAAGGATGCCAAGACCGAGAATCATGCCTATGCTCATGCTTACAAATCCATTTGGGAGATGTAAGCGCTCTTGAGCTTGAGTGAAAATGAACCCTTCAATGTAAATCCTCATGAGAGTACACCACGGTAAGTGTTTGGGTTGGAACTTGAGCACATTAAGTATGACTTATAACCTAATTTTATTCAAATGATGAACTCTGACACATTTGCATGATTTCTATGGCTGCTCACAGATTGGAAAGAGTGAAACATTCATAAGGTTTATAAATGTTGAAATCCCCTTGCAAACAATAAACCTAAATTTCTGTTTAAACATTGATTCAAGAGTAACTAATTTTGATCTTTGATTGCTCATGGGATGACAGTGCACTAATGCCAACTGTCCCATGGAGAAGTTTGTGGGTACCTTCACTGAAAACCCTCGGAAGACTTCACTCCTCCTCTAGGGATCACCTAGGGGTTTAAAAGGCTTGTTGCATATGCTAAATGCACCTGTGCTTCCTACAAAAGTGGCTCTTTATTTTGCTTTTACGTTTCTTTGCACAGGGACTAGCAAAGCTTAGGTTTGGGGGTGTGTTAAGTAGTGAAAAATACCATTTTTTACCCCTAAACATGAGCCTTGAAAGACCCTTGAGAAGACTAAATAAGTGCTTTAGTGTGCATTTTACAGCTAACCAATCAGACAGGTCCAAATCAAAAGCATCCCAAAAAGATCAAAAGTCGATACTCATGCCAAGTTTAAAGAAGGAGGAAGAAACACTCAAAGAATGGCTAAAGAGGGTCTAAAAGAGCGTATAAAGACCTGAAGCAAGAGAGAGTCTTCTATTATTCGCAAAGAAGAATGGGAGCCTAGAGTTCAATTCGCAAAGAACTTCTACTATTCGCAAAGAAGAATGGGAGCCTAGAGTTCAATTCGCAAAGAACTTCTACTATTCGCAAAGAACCTTGAACTTTGCGAAAAGAAGAAAACACTCCTCGAAAAGAAGATTGAACTTTGCGAACAGAGCTTCAGAAGTCATTGAACTTTGCGAAAAGGCCCCTGAACTCTGCGAAATGGCATTCGATTTACTGACTCGTTCGAAGGGTATATCAGGAAACTTTGCACGCGCGCCAATGCAATCAAAAGACCAGGAACATTCCGAAAGGTTCCAATCAAGATCAGAAGGCATATTCCAACCCATGTGTGCGCCCAAAGTTAAATTACTCGAGAACTTCCGTAAGCTCAAGCAATTTCAAACCCATAATGTAATTGATGCTTCGCTCTCGATTGGTGAACCGGATCAAGCGATTACGATTTATTGGTTGATACTGATCTATCCAATTCGATTGGTTGATACACATTTGAGGCTTAGGGAAAACTATAAATAGACGCACCATTTGCCCAATTTGGGTATCCAGATTTTAGAGTGTGCATCTCTGTATCCCTCAGTCCGGTCAGATACCTTATCTGAACCCGCTGTAATCCCTACTTGTAGTTTGCCTTTGAGAGCCATTGTGAGTGATTTGTACTTCCAAGTTCGGATTCAAGATCAGAAGTCTGAGGGCTCTCGAGAAGCTCAGATCAGAAGTCCGAGGGCTCTCTAAGAAGCCGTGCTCAGAATTGTAATTTTGGATTTTAAAAGGTTGGTGTAATTTGTGTCTTCTTCATTTGTGTCATGTCAAGGGTTCAATGTTCACCTTAGTGCATTAGACTTCTTTAGATTCACTCATCCGCATGCAACTTCCCTTAATTCATCACTTCTGTGCGAATTAGCGTTGGTAACCTAATTCTAGCAAAGATTTACTGATGATGTTCATGTTACGAACTAAAGAATAGGCCACGCTATGATGAGATCTGTGACCATTTAAGTGGACAGATCACAGCCATAAGTCTAAACCTATTCCTTAATTCGGATTTATTTCTCTTACATCTGTGCTGGTAGCCAGATGAAGATTGAATCTGCTCTGTTGAACTACAGATTCTCCATTAAAATTCAGAGGCTAAAGTACATGAAGCTATTATTTCTGCATTTGTCTTATTTTAAACATCTCCCCAACTCGGATCTGGATCATGTAATTAGTTCTTTTCTTTATTTGCTTATAGTTAAATGTGACACAATCCAACACTCTCTTTTATCTATTCTTGTTTTTAGATAATTATAGAGCCAGATCTGGTAGCACAGATCTGGAGGTTTATCTCTCAGTTTAGACAAACTTCTCTGTGGACAATCTTGAAATACTTACTTTTAAAACTTGCTACAATTGGCCCTGATCTTGCAGGCCAGTGTTAGCCCCAATGTGCTGATATCCCTTTCATAAGTTAACATCCATATAACCTAGCATTCTTTAATTCTTTAATTTTTGATTCATAATGCACACATTTATGGCACACTTGGAGCGACAACAGTGGGCTGGGACTTTTCTGGGTCATCACCACTAGGGGTTGCCCCCATATTAAGACCCGGGTGGTTGTATGTGTGCCTAATAACCCAACCCTTCAAAAATCTACCCCGTAAAAAACAAATTAATTAAGTCCCCTTTCTTGGTTCAATTTTAATAATTTTTTCAAACTAAACTTTTTGTGGAAGTTTTCTTAAGTCCAAATATAGGGACTGATGATCCCGTGCCGCCACTACCGGCCGGCGTCCAATGTTAGGATATGATTGCACAAATAGGCCTACCAATCGGCTAAGGCACTCTAAATGACGAAAAAGTAAAGAAAAGTATATGACAATACATAAGTAGGCCCGCCGATCGGCTAAGGTGCTAAAATGTTGGAAAAATAAAGTAAAAGCAATGCACAAGTAGGCCCGCCAATCGGCTAAGGCTCGTAAATGACGTAAAAGTAGGGGTTAGTAAAATGACTTAATCAAAGGGGGAAGTAAAAATAAAATAAAAAATAGTAATAAAAGGTTAGTAAAATCAAAAATAAAAGGCCAAGTTCAAGGGAAAGCTCTACAAACTACTCCCCAACAGAGTCGTCATCTGTGCAACCGTGGGATTTTTCGCAATCCTATCGCGACGATGCTCGCTAACAAAAATATAGAGTCGCTACCTGGAGCTTTTGGTGTCTGGGGAAACCTAGATCATTTTTATAAGCACTAAAGTACTACAAATATGAGTCTGAATCCAGTTCAAGTTGGGGAATTTCAGTGTGCTGATTATTGTGTAATGATAAAAGCAAAATAAAATCAGAGTAAAACAGAAGATGGGTTCAACACATCTAAAATATCCTCGACCTGCAAGATATAGGGTCTATTTGTAGCAAGTTTTAATAAGTAAGAGTTTGTCACATAGGGAGTAGTGATCTAAACCTAGAGGTGTATAGTAGACCTCCAAATCTGGTTACAGATCTGGCAATTCAAAGAAGAAAGAGAGATTTTCGGGTGTCACTAAATCTAATTAATCTAAAAAGCAGAAATCTAGAACTAGGTCTAAAAGATGGAGAAAGATAGATGATGAAATAAAATATAAAATGGGGGAAATAAACAGCTAAGGACTGGTTTTCATTGCAAAATAGATCAAGGCATGTGAACTTGCAGTTGTCCTTCACTTGGCGACAAGCTCAAGTGCAAGGTAGAAGAATCCACTCTAAACCAAAGGCTTGAACTGATCTTAAGGGTATGATCTGTCCACTTGAATGGTCACAAATCATCCTATAGACTTCATCCAATCCAAAGGATTAAGGTGGAAGAATCCAATTTAGACCAATGGTTTGAATTGATCTTAAGGCTATGATCTGTCCACTTTAATGGTCACAGATCATCCTAGGGATTTTCTCCAAATCAAAGGCTTCAATTAGAACATTGAAAATCACCATAAATGTTGTGGATGCAAGGCTACAAGCTCAGGCATCCACAGGGGTACTAAATCAAGGGAAATCAAATGGTACTCAATAGATCTACTAATAATTGAATGGGCTATTCCCAAATACATGGATCCTATAGACATCTAATGGCACCACAAGATCTTTAGATTTAATTGGACATTAAAATCAACAATTTATTGAACGAAAATTACTTACAATAACCTTACTCTCCGATCTGTGGTTTGTGCATCAATCCACACATTTCTAAGCTGAGATTACAATTATAAACTAGATCTGGACTTCTTATCTAGATCTAATTCAACAGGTTGGATTAGAGAGAGAAAGGGGAAGAGAAAAGGAAAAATAAAACCTAAAGCTAAACCTAAATGACCTAAGGAGAACTCAGGCTATTCCTTTGTTCCTACTTTCCTGGCTAAAGAAAAATAGTAAAATAGATGGTTATATATACATTTGCATTGATCCATGTGCTTTGAGTTGCAGCCAATCAGAAGCAAGGATTTTAGTTTAAGCTTAATCCCTGTTTGAGAGTTTCAACCAATCAGAGAAGAGATAGGGATCTGGTTTTGTTTGTGCCCAGCTAAAGCTAGTTTGTTCCCCGCCAACAATTAGTTCACACCCATGTGCAGAAATTTATGTGCATTGAAGTTCCAAATCTGCCCCTGTCGTCCATTGATTTTTGCTGCTGTAGCCTCATGACGTCGATAGGGTTTTGTCTTCGACAGATGCATTCGATAGGTGCAAGCTGGAGGACTGCTCGATAGGATCAGCTGGAAGCTTCATAGAAGAGTTCGACAGGTTGCAGCTCCAGCCTTGAATAAATGCATAGGGTTAATACATGAAGTATTCGATAAGTTGCTTGTTGTTGCATTCTTTAAGCATTCGATAGGTTAAGGGTAGTGGTTGGCCGGTTGTAGAAGTGAACCATTCGATAGGTTCAAGGTTGATGCATTGAGGGACTGCTCGATAGGATGACAAGAGTTGCTGAGGAGTTCCATTAGACAAGTTTGAAGATAGCTTGGTCCATTCGATAGGTTGACTGAAAACCTCCAATGAACCATTCGATAGTTTGAGGGTTCTTGCTGTGTATCCTAGTCAACAGGTTCTTCGTAGGTTCATTCAACCATTCTATAGGATGCTCAATAGGTTCATTTCTAGCATCAAAACCTCTTGACAGGTTCAAACAACCATTCAATAGGTTGGAGGACTCTATTGCTGGACTATTCGATAGGTTCTCAAGCTGCTGACTTTCTTAAGCATTCGACAGGTTGGTGCATTCGGCATTGAAACCATTCGATAGGTTGGCCCAGCATTGCTCCACTTCGACAGGTTCTGACTTCAATTTTTATGAACCAATCGACAAGTCCATTGAAGCTTTCGATAGGCTCAATTGCTGCCGCAAAGCACTGCTCGATAGGATGCATTTTTTTCTCAACAGTATTTGGCAAATGCTCTCTTCAGCTTATGAGCTTTAAGTGCAGCTTGCATCATTAAAATTACAGCAACAACAACTCTTTTTTAGACCATTGGGCTTCACCTGCTTCAACTCCAAATGAATGGCTCCATTTTTTGTTCTTTATTGCACTTTTTAACTGGATTTCTGCACTATGCTGCAATTTCTTCCTAAACTGTAAAACAAGCTAAAAGTAATTATAAACAGCTCTAAAGCTTAGCAAAATCTAGGTTTAAAGGTGTAGAAAGTGAAAGAAATTAGTGATTCACACAAAAAACTTGTTGGGGAATTTCAGTGTGCTAATTATTATGAAGTAAAAGAAAGAAAATAAAATCAGATTAAGACATCGCGTGGATTCAGCACATCTAAAATATCCCGGACCTGCAAGATACAGGGTCCATTTGTAGCATGTTTTAATAAGTAAGAGTTTGTCCCACAGGGAGTAGTGATCTAAACCTAGAAGGTGTATAGTAGACCTCCAGATCTGGCTACAGATCTGGCAATTCTAAGAAGAAAGAGAGCTTTTTGGGTGTCACTAGATCTAATTAATTTACAAAACAGAAATCTAGAACTAGGTCTAAAAGATGGAGGAAGATGGATGGTGAAATAAAATATAAAACGGGGGGAAATAAACAACTAGGGATTGGTTTTCATTTCAAACTAGATTAAGGCATGTGAACTTGCAATTGTCCTTCACTTGGCTAGAAGCTCAAGTGCAAGGTAGAAGACTCCACTCTAAATAAAAGGCTTAAACTGATCTTAAGGGTATGATCTGTCCACTTGAATGGTCACAGATCATCCTATAGACCAAAGGATTAAGGTAGAAGAATCCAATTTAGACCAAAGGTTTGAATTGATCTTAAGTCTATGATTTGTTCACTTTAATGGTCACAGATCATCCTAGGGATTTTCTCTAAATCAATGGCTTCAATTAGAACATTGAAAATCACCACAAATGCTATGAATGCAAGGCTACAAGCTCAGGCATCCACAGGGGTATTAAATCCAGGGAAATCAAATGGTAATCAATAGATCTACTAGAAACTGAATGGGCTATTCTCAAATACATGGATCCTATAGATATCTAATGGCACCACAAGATCTTTAGATTTAATTGGACATTAAAATCAACAATTTATTGAATAAAAATTACTTACAATAACCTTGTTCTCAGATTTGTGGTCTGTGCATCAATCCACACATGTCTAAGCTGAGTTTACAATTATAAACTAGATCTAGACTGCTTATCTAGATCTAATCTAATAGGCTAGATTAGAGAGAGAAAGGGGAAGAGAAAAGGAAAAATAAAATCTAAAGCTAAACCTAAATGAGCTAAGGAGAACTTAGGCTATTACTTTGTTCCTACTTTCCTGGCTGAAGAAAAATAGTAAAATAGATGGTTATTTATACATATGCATCGATCAATGTGCTTTGAGTTGCTGCCAATCAGAAGCGAGGATTTCAGTTTAAGCTTAATCCCTGTTTGAAAGTTTCAACCAATCAGAGAAGAGATAGGAATCTGGTTTTATTTGTGCCCAGATAAAGCTAGTTTGTTCCCCGCCAATAATTAGTTCACACTAATGTGCAGAAATTTGTGTGCATTGAAGTTTCAAATCTGCCCCTGTCATCTATTGATTTTTGCTACTGCAGCCTCAAGCTGTCGACAGGGTTGTGGCTTCAGCAGATGCATTTGATAGGTGCAAGCTGGAGGACTGCTCAATTGGATAAGCTGAAAGCTTCAGAGAAGAGTTCGACAGGTTGCAGCTCCAGCCTTGAACCAATCGACAGGTTAATACATGAAGTGCTCGATAGGTTGCTTGCTGTTCCATTCTTTAAGCATTCGATAGGTTAACGGTAGTAGTCGGTCGGCTGCAGAAGTCAACCATTCGATAGGTTCAAGGCTGATGCATTGAGGGACTGCTCGATAGGATGACAAGTGCTGTTGTGCGACCATGGATCCTCTCGAACCCGTCGTGACGATGCGCTTGCTATGAATGAAATGTAGAGTCGCCACCCGAAGCTTTTGGTGACCTGGGAGACCTTTAAATCAGTATTTTGAGCACCAAAGTGCTAAATATGACTCTGATTTACCGGTCTTTGCCAAAGGCTCTAGGGTAGGGGCTTCGGTTATCGATCGGGAAGGGTTTAGGCACCCGATCAACCCGCACGTAGCGGTTTCTATCTATGGCCAAAAATAAAAATAAAAGGGGCGGAGTTTCCCCTTGGCCGAAGGCAATGCGGTCCTATCAAGCTTTGAGCCAAACTGAAATTTCGGCGGCGTAACGGCTTGAATCCTTGGACAGGGGAGACACCAAGAAGGTAGAGGAAGAGAGCGGTGAGCCAGAGCTCACGGGCCCTTGTTGCACCGTGGAAGTCCTTCGCTTTCGCGTGCTTTCGATGGCTTAAACGGTATGGAAATGGGTTCTAATGCTAGGATTCAATAAAATAGGAAGTGTAGGGTGAGGCCAAAGGCTAGACTTTAGCTAAAGGGAGTGATCTAGTGGTGGAAATGGATTGAAAAAGATGAGCTAAGCTTGCTGGAATTCTAGAAAATAAATGGCATTTTCTCTCACTAGGGTTCTCTCTTAAGAGCTCTCTAATCTTTCACCAAAAGATCCAACCCTTTGGGAAGAGGGGGGCCTCTCTATTTATAGAGAAGAGGTGGGTTAGGGGCTTACTTAAGAGCTAATTCATTTAGCAATTAGGTAATCCCCCATCTAAGGTTTTCTAGGTTTTCAAGGTCCTAGGGTTTTGGGAAACTGATTTCAATGGCGGATGATGGGGTGAGACCATGGGTGACTTAAGGGTTGCCAATAAGCTCAAAGGGGGTGCAACCAAGCTCAAGACACCCACCTCAACCAAGCGGAGGGTCAAAGGGTCAAACCAGATGAAGGAAATTCAAGCAACTGATGATAGTTACTGTAGCTAAGATGGGCGTATATATTACATACGCCCAGTTTATGTACAGTAATTTCTATGAAAAACAGAGAAGTTTGGGAAGATGAAGCCTGTGGTGGGTCCCACTTATACTGGGCGTATATATTATATACGCCCGGCCAAATTTGGCCCAAAAATGTCAGGCGTATATAATATATATGCCTGACCAAACTGGGGCCAAATTTGATAGGCGTATGTAATATACACGCCAGAGCAAAAGGTTGTCATTTTATGTGGAACTTCAATCGGCCATAACTTTTGAATCGTAGCTCCAAATTGGGTGATCTTTGGCTTGTTGGAAAGTTGGAGAAGTCCTCCTTCCGATGGTATATGGTTCATCCATGGCAGGGGTCTATGTAAAATGTTATAGCTCTCCTCCCATCAACTACTCAGAAGGGTTCAAGTTGGGTCTGGGAAGGGAATCTAGGGTTTATGGGTGATTCCTAAGGGTTGGGGAATGTTTCTAAAGGGTTCAGGGGTGCCATCGGAAGCACAGGGGTGCATCTTTCCCAAAGTACAGACTTATCGGGCCTTGGGCCGAATTTGGGTGTCTACAGCTGTTGAGGAGTTCCATTCGACAGGTTTGAAGATAGCTTGGTCCATTCAATAGGTTGACTGAAAGCCTCCAATGAACTATTCGATAGTTTGAGATTTCCTGCTATGTATCCTAGTCGACAGGTTCATTCAACCATTCGATAGGATGCTCGATAGGTTCATTTTCAGCATCAGAACCTCTCGATTGGTTCAAACATCCAATCAATAGGTTGGAGGACTCTATTGCTGAACTATTCGTTATGTTCTCAAGTTGCTGAGTTTTTAAAGCATTCGACAAGTTGGTGTATTCTGCATTGAAACCATTCGATAGGTTGGCAAACCCAGCTTTGCTCCACTTCGACAGATTGTGACTCCAATTTTTATGAACCAATCGACAAGTTCATTGCAGCTTTCGATAGGCTCAATGGCTACCACAAAGCACTGCTTGATAGGATGCATTTCTGTCTCAACACTATTTGGCAAATGCTCTCTTCAGCTTATGAGCTGTAAGTGCAGCTTGCATTATTAAAATTACAGCAGCAACAACTCTTTTTCAGACCATTGGGCATCACCTGCTTCAACTCCAAATGAATGGCTCCATTTTTTTTTCTTTATGGCACTTTTTAACTGGATTTCTGCACTATGCTGCAATTTCTTCCTAAACTGGAAAACAAACTAAAAGTAATTATAAACAGCTCTAAAGCTTAGCAAAAGTCAGGTTTAAAGGTATAGAAAGTGGTAAAAATTAGTGATTAACACAAAAAACTTGTTGGGGAATTTCAGTGTGCTGATTATTATGAAGTAAAAGAAAGAAAATAAAATCAGATTAAAAGAGAGCATGGATTCAACACATCTAAAATATCCTAGACCTGCAAGATACAAGGTCCATTTGTAGCAAGTTTTAATAAGTAAGAGTTTGTCCCACAGGGAGTAGTGATCTAAATCTAAAAGGTGTATAGTTGACCTCCAGATCTGGCTACAGATCTGGCAATTCTAAGAAGAAAGAGAGCTTTTCGAGTGTCACTAGATCTAATTAATCTACAAAACAGAAATCTAGAACTAGGTCTAAAAGATGGAGGAAGATGAATGGTGAAATAAAATATAAAATGGGGGAAATAAATCGCTTGGGACTAGTTTTCATTACAAAACAGATCAAGGCATGTGAACTTGCAGCTGTCCTTCACTTGGCTACAGGCCCAAGTGCAAGGTAGAGGAATCCACTCTAAACCAAAGGCTTGAACTGATCTTAAGGGTATGATCTATCCACTTGAATGGTCACAGATCATCCTATAGACTTCATCCAATCCAAACGATTAAGGTAGAAGAATCCAATTTAGACCAAAGGTCTGAATTGATCTTTAGGCTATGATCTGTCCACTTTAATGGTCACAGATCATCCTAGGGATTTTCTCCAAATCAAAGGCTTTAATTAGAACATTGAAAATCACCACAAATGTTGTGGATGTAAGGCTACAAGCTTAGGCATCCATAGAGGTATTAAATAATGGGAAATCAGATGGTAATCAATAGATCTACTAGAAACTGAATGGGCTATTCCCAAATACATGGATTTTATAGATATCTAATGGCACCACAAGATCTTTAGATTTAATTGGACATTTTAATCAACAATTTATTGAATAGAAAGTACTTACAATAACCTTGTTCTCATATCTGTGGTCTGTGCATCAATCCACACATCTCTAAGCTGAGATTACAATTATAAACCAGATCTGGACTGCTTATCTAGATCTAATCCAACAGGCTAGATTAGAGAGAGAAAGGGGAAGAGAAAAGGAAAAATAAAACCTAAAGCTAAACCTAAATGAGCTAAGGAGAACTATGGCTATTCCTTTGTTCCTACTTTCCTTACTAAAGAAAAATAGTAAAATAGATGGTTATTTATACATATGCATCGATCTATGTGCTTTGAGTTGCAGCCAATCAGAAGCGAGGATTTCAGTTTAAGCTTAATCCCTGTACGAGAGTTTCAACCATTCATAGGAGATAGGGATCAGGTTTTATTTGTGTCCAACTGAAGCTAGTTTATTCCCCGCCAATAATTAGTTCACACCCATGTGCAGAATTTTGTGTGCATTGAAGTTCCAAATCTGCCCCTGGCGTCCATTGATTTTTGCTGCTGCAGCCTCCCGCTGTCGACAAGGTTGTGGCTTCAACAGATGCATTCGATGGGTGCAAGCTGGAGGACTGCTCGATTAGATCAGCTAGAAGCTTCATAGAAGAGTTTGACAGGTTGCAGCTTTAGCCTTGAACCAATTGACGGGGTTAAAACATGAAGTGCTCGATAGGTTGCTTGTTGTTGCATTCTTTAAGCATTCGATAGGTTAACGGTAGTGGTCGGCCGGTTGCAAAAGTGAACCAGTCGATAGGTTCAAGGCTGATGCATTGAGAGACTGCTCGATAGGATGGCAATAGCTGCTGAGGAGTTCCATTCGATAGGTTTGAAGATAGCTTGGTCCATTTGATAGGTTGACTGAATGCCTCCAATGAACCATTCGATAGGTAGAGGGTTCCTGTTGTGTATCCTAATCGAGCAGTTCTCGACAGGTTCATTCAGCCACTCGATAGGATGCTCGATAGGTTCATTTTCAGAATCAGAACCTCTCGACAAGTTCAAACAACCATTCAATAGGTTGGAGGGCTCTATTCCTGAACTATTCGATAGGTTCTCAAGCTGCTGAGTTCCTAAAGCATTCGACGGGTTGGTGTATTCTGCATTGAAACCATTCAATAGGTTGGCAAACCTAGCTTTTCTCCACTTCGACAGGTTGTGACTCCAGTTTTTATGAACCAATCGACAAGTTCATCTAAGCTTTCGATAGGCTCAATTGCTGCCACAAAGCACTGCTCGATTGGATGCATTTCTGTCTCAACACTATTTGGCAAATGCTCTCTTCAGCTTATGAGCTTTAAGTGCGGCTTGCATCATTAAAATTACAGCAGCAACAACTCTTTTTCAGACCATTGGGCTTCACCTGCTTCAACTCCAAATGAGTAACTCCATTTTTTGTTCTTTATGGCACTTTTTAACTGGATTTATGCACTATGCTGCAATTTCTTCCTAAATTGGAAAACAAGCTAAAAGTAATTATAAACAGCTCTAAAGCTTAGCAAAAGCCAGATTTGAAGGTGTAGAAAGTGGTAAAAATCAGTGATTAACAGTCCACACCAATGGTTCTTTGGTATGGGCTTCAGTTATCGATCGGGAAGGTGTTAGTCACCCAATCAACCGGCTTAAGGCAGTCTCTACTTCTGGCCAAAACAAAAATAATATAACGGAAAAGAAAAAGGTTTCCTCTTACCCAAAGGGCCTTAAAATACTATTTTTGCCCCTTTATTCCTATAAAAATTCGACGGCATAACGACACAAATGAGAGGATGGTGGAATGACCGAGAAGGTTGAGGAGTAGAGCGGAGAGTCGGAGCTGTTGGGCCCTTGTTGCACCATTAGAGAGCCTTGTGTTGGCTTGCTTTGGTGAGCTTTTGAAGGCTTGTATGATGGAAAAAGGGGTTCTAATCTCTAAGGCTTGCTAGCTAAGAGGTAGAGAGGGAAGGCAAATGGGTAGCACAAACCTAACCTAGAGGCTTTTTATGAAAGGTAAGGGTTGGAAGGAGGTTTATCAATTTTGGAATTTGTATGAGCAATGGTGCACCAAAGGGAGAAAGATCTTCTAACTTTAAGATCTTTCCCTCTTAGGTAATTTTCTCAACCTCTAATCCAAGGGGAGGGGGGTTCTATTTATAGGAAAAGGGTAGGTTAGGAGGCTACTTAGAGGCTAAGCAAGATTAGGAATTAGTCAATCTAGCATCTAAGGTTTCCTAGGGTGTTTGGAGCCTTGAAATATGTGAAGAGGTGCGCCAATGGTGGATGATTGGATGAGGCTTTAAACCACTTAAGGGGATGCACATAGGTAGTAAATGGGTGCAACAAAACTAGCAAAATACACCCCAAAGGTCAAGATGGTCAACAAGTCAAACCCTTATGTCAATTTTTAAGGTAAAAAATAGGATTTACTGTTCATATACTTGGCGCAACTATTAGTTACGCCAAGCATATGCATAGTAAAATAGTGCATGCAGAGTGCCAGAAAGTTGGCTCCCCGAGGTGGGGTCTACCTTAATGCTAGCGCAACTATTAGTTGCGCCAGGCTATTTCTGAGGAGTGATGGCTTGACGCAACTAATAGATGCATGAAGTTTACCTATAACTGGCGCAACTATTAGTTGCGCCGAATCCCTAAGGGGGTTTCCATGAAATTACTATCTTGCCCCTCCGGTTCGTACTGCCATATCTTTTTGTACGCATCTCTGATTTGGGTGATTCTTAGACCGTTGGAAAGCTGAGGACTTCTACTTTTCAATAGTATGAGAGTTGATCATAAGTAGGTTGCAGCTAGTCTTGGTGCACCACTCTTTATCCATGGCTCAAGAAAACTAGGTTCAGGTCTGAAACGGGTTCTAAGGGTCAGGATTGATTTCTAAGGGTTTGGGATGGTTCTTAAGAGTTCTAGGGTAATTCCTAAGGGTTTGGAAGGATTCCTAAGGTTTTGAAAGGGTTCCATACATGCCATCAAAAACTCGGTGACGCGCCTCTCTCGAAATGTGTTTCGATCGGGCCTTGGGCCAAATTTGGGTGTCTACATTCATTATAAATCAAACAACGACATTTCTTTTTAGCCGTGGTCATTTTATCTATTTTCTTAGTCTGTCTTTTTTTCACACACATTTTTTATTTTTAACAAACTTTTCGCTTGTTCCAAGGTTTTCATTTGAATTTTTCTTCTTAAAACCTTTCTTGTATCCCTTTCTTTGAGGGATATTGCATCCTATTTCAAATTTTCTTGGAGAATTTTATCATAGCATTTATGACCAAAGTTAGAATTCGTGATTTGATTATTAACTTATTTTTTTAGCTTTTATTTCTAAACATCTATCTGCTATTAGTCTTAGGACAAAGGATGTTCTGAGTCCTAAGTATCTTGTTTAGTTAATTTATTAATAAAATTTGGATAGTCTTTTATGGCTAATACATCCCATGGTGCAGGCAGTTTACGATAAAATTGTTCTAACCATGATATATTAATTGGGGGTTCCAATTGATAATAATATTTTTTGAAAGTATTGTAATATTCTTAAAATTGGCAAATATTGCATAATTCTAATTTTGATAGAATATAGATAGCATCTTCTTATAGGTTTTGTTCACCCGTATAACCACAAAGATGTTCTTTAATGATTATCGTAAAGTGTTTTAAGATATTATCAAGATTATTAAAACTTCCTAATAATGATGCCTTTTGTATTTTACCATCATTGGATTTTTCTAATTGTTTTAACCATTGCAAAACATCACTTTAAAGTGTTGCTGCAATATAGTCAAGAAATCTTTTCTTTAGACCAAATTGTCTTTTGGTTTGTAATTACTATGAACATTGATTGTGCCCAATCGTCAATAACTTTTTCTTGATCTTTAAAAGAAACATGTGTTAAATCAAGATATGTACTAACTTGAGCTACATTTTGTTTGTTCAAATCATCTCTTCTATTACTTTTAGGAATTTGGATTTCCTCATCTTTAACTCCTGATGTTGAACGATCATTCATATGAATATGATATTTTAGATATTCTTCTTATTCTTCAAGAGTTAATGTTTTTAGATACATTTCTAAATTTTTAAATTCTTCTAATGTTTCTTCAGCTTTTCTTTTTCTTGGATTCAGAGGAGTTTGTGACTCACTAAAAGTTGAAGAAGTATCTGATTGATCAAAAGTGATATTCATTGTATCAGAATCAGATTCTTTATTTAATTCTTAGTTTTGGAAGTATGTTAAAAGAGGTTCATGTTTTCAACTTTTTTTATTTGAGAGAAGATATTATTTTTATCTTCAACCGGAAGGGTTTCATCTAGATATAAGTTTTGCCCATACTCAATGATATCTTTTATATTTAAATATTTTTGATAATTATATTCAATATTTTCATTTAAGCCACATATGTCATCGGTATTAATTTCATCCGTTCCGTAGAATAATTGTGTATTTGAATATTCATCGTTTTGTATTTCTAAGTTTAATTAAGCTAATTTTGTTATTAAATTTTCTATTTTTGATTTGGTCTCTTCTTTTAGATCCAAATTAATTAACTTTCCTAGGGCCAAAATATTTTCTCTATTTATTATTACTTCATTATGAATAGCATACAGTTGTATTTCCATATCATCCTACTTCTTATATATTTTCTTAAGCCATGTATCTATTATATCTAATAGACTATTTATACAACCACTTTTTATATGCATATTATTTTCAGAATTTTTATCCATATGAAACATATGTCTATAATGTTCTTCATTTTTATTTGTCCAAGCGCTTATACAATTTATATGTATTTCTAAATTTTTACTAGAGGTTTCTGCCATTTTTCTTGGTGCAGGTACCTAAAATCATATGGCTGGTGCCTAAACCTTTCCCAAATAGACAAAAAATCTTTACAGCCACCAAAGTCTTTGAAGGCATATGGGATTTACTAGACGATAAGTATATGGGTCTTATATCAAATAACTTGACCTTAAAACTCTTATAAAAATCATAAAAACCATTTTTTTTTAATTCTTTTATTTTTTTTTTAGATACGAATATTATCCCATAATATATTTATATAGATAAACAACATTATTATACAAACATGAATAATTAAAAATAAAATTGCAGATATATTAAAAGTAAAAACATATATTGGTTCCATTAGAGTACATACTTACAATGACTGTTGTAGCCAATACGAACGCAAACACCAATGCTAACACCAAATATTTAAACTTGACTAACTATAACTTGGCTCTGATATCATTTACAACACTGCGGATTATTTTCTAAACACAATATCTCAACAAGGTTGAGAGTTGCCCTTATATAGACATTCCTTGATACCTTACAAACACTAATGGACAAACTACTTTTTACAATAGTAGAACCGTATCGAAAAAGATGCTTTTTCTTTTTCAAAAGACGAATCTTACTTTTCTTTTGCTTAAAGTAAGATAAAGAGATAAGTGTCGAAACGTCATGGTTGACGATTGTGCGTAGCAACGTGTCCTAGATGAGCTGGAGTCGTCCTTGCTATTGATAGTGGTAGGGTCCACTATGCTTCCATACAATTTTCCAGATTGTGATAGAAAACTGAATCTTTCAAGGTTGGACTGTAAGGATCAGAGCTATCTTGCATCTCATCTTCTTCGAGCATTGTTGTTTTAATCTTGAGATTTTTTGGGAGGTCGAGGTCTTTTTGAGAATCAATTTTTAATAGTAGAGAATTTGCTTCAACTTTTTGTTCATGAGTCCTCATATATTTAATTGAAAAATTTGTAGTAAAAAGTCTTCGACCATCAGATATATTGAATTAATTATCAGTAGCACGGATTTGTCGTGTCATTGATGAAAAAGTTTTCAAAGATCGAATCCAATACGATTTTGGATTGATGGACATGATGCTGGCTTTTTCCATGGGGTCTTCAACTTCATCGAACTCGTAGTCTTTAGTTTTGTCTAAAAACCAGATTTGATACGGCTAATAAATATTTTCTTTCGATCTCCATCCTATCGTGCTTGTTATCTAAAACATATAGTAGAGAGTGCGATTAATATTTTTGGTGAGATGATAGACCATTGTTTTGATCATCATGGGGAATTCATTGATAGGATAATCGAGAAAGATTAGTTGTTTTACTAATCCCCAATCAAGACATTCTTCCAGATTATATATGAGATTTTTAGTATAAACTGACAATTTTGAAAAAAATACTTCGTAACACTGAGCTATATTATAATTGTCCATTATGATTTGTTTAATCTTAATCTCTTGATCTTTTATTCGTGCTATCAGAAGTTTACTGATATCACATGGTAGAATATGTTTTATTTTTTCAAACAAACAAATTCATTTTAATTTATAAAAAATCAAGTCCGAATAATTTGAATCCATAAGCTCTGCTAGTTCTAAAAAATGATTGATTTTTTCAAGAAAAGTTTTCTGAAAATGTTTCAGAATCCCATGCTATGGATTTAACAAGGGCAATCGAACTATCATGTAAATTTTTTAATTTTTGTTCTCTTTCAAAGATTTTTTGAGATAAGTTGCTCATATAATGCCTAAACTGTTTCTTATCATTGAGGAGTTGGCTTTTCCAAGCCCCATTAATCTCATGATAAAGGTCTACACTTATTTCGGGATTTTAAAAATTAGGAACATTGTTCATAGTGATGGTAGTTTATTCTAGCAAATATTGCGATTGTTATACTTGATATAAAGTAAAAGCTGATTTAACTTTATTGAACGAATCATGAACTTGTTAAAGAGAATTTGGGAAGTTGGTAACTTGTTTTTGGCAAGCTAGAAAAGAGGTATAGAGTCCTGGCTAGTGTCCTCTTAATACAACATAAAATTTTCTTATGAACAGAGGTGGTTGAGGTTGAGAAGAAGAGGAGTTTCCTTCTTCTGTCATTTGTGCTACTGCGGGATTTTTGACGATCCCGTCGAGATGAAGCGCTTGCTAACAAAAATATAGAGAAGCCACCCGGAACTTTTGGTGTCCTGGGAAACCAAGATCCTTTTTATAAGCACCAAAATGCCACAAATATAATTCTGAATCCGGTCCACGCAAAAGGTTCTTGGGTAGGGACTTCGGTTATCGATTGGGAAGGTGTTAGGCACCTAATCAACCAGCTTAGTGCGTTGTCTACTTATAGCCAAAACAAAAACAAAATAAAAGAAAAAGAAAAAGACTTCCTCTTGCCCAAAGGGGCATAAAATCCTATTTGTGCCCCTCCGTTCCTACCGAAAATTCGGCGGTGTAACGACACAAATGGGAGGATGGAGGAATGATCGAGAAGGTAGAGGAATAGAGGGGAGAGCCGGAGCTCTCGGGCCCTTGTTGCACCATTGAGGAGCTTTGCGTAGGCTTGCTTTGATGAGCTTTTGAAGGCATGAATGGTGGAAAATGGGGTTCTAACTCCTATGGCTTGCTAGCTAAGAGGTGGAGAAAGGAGTCTAGGGGGTAGCACACACCTAGACTAAGGGTTTTGAATGCAAGATTAAGCTTGAAATAAGGTTGGGAGATTCTAGAATTTTATGTGAAAATGGGGCACAAAAGGGAGGAAGAACTTCTCACTTTGAGCTCTTTCTCTCTTAAGCAAATTTCTCAATCCTTTAACCCAAGGGGAGGGGGCTCTATTTATAGGAAAAGGATAGGTTAGGAGGCTGCTTAGGTACTAATTGGGGGTTAGCAATAAGGTAATCTCTAATCTAAGGTTTCATAGGATTTTGAGAGCTTGGAAAGGTGTGAAGGTGGTTTTAATGGTGGATGATAGGTTGGTGTTTCAAATCACTTAGGGGTAACACATAGGCACTAAAAGGGTGCCACAGGACTATCAAAATACACCCAAAGATGAAGGTGGTCAACAAGTAAAACCCCAATCTCAATTTTTGAGGTAAAAACCAGAGGTCACTGTTCATATGCTTGGCGCAACTAATAGTTGTGCTAAGCATATGTACATTAAAATAGTAAAGCTGAGAGAGTTTTTGGGAAGTTACAAGCCCATAGGAAACCCACTTAAGTGTGGCACAACTATTAGTTGTGCCAAGCCATTTTTGGGTACAAAATGGCTTGGTGGAACTAATAGTTGCGCCAAGCCAAAATCCTGCAAAACTATTCGGTTTTCAAATTGCTATAATGTTTGATATATAACTTCGATTGAGGCAATTCTTGACTTGTTGGAACGCTGAGGAAGTCCTTTTTCCAATGGTATATAACTCAGCTCCAGAAAAAGTTTGTAAATTTTGGGACTCTTATTTCCAACCACTACTCGAGAGGGTTCGACACTGGTCCAGGAAAGGGTTCTAAGGGGTCGGGATTGGTTTCTAAGGGTTCGGGAGGGTTCCTAAGGGATCTAGGGTGATTCCTAAGGGTTTGGAAGGGTTTCTAAGGTTTCAAAAGTGTTCCTAGGGATTCCATATAGGCCATCAAAAGCTCGAAGACGCACCTCTCTTAAAGTGTGTTTGGATCGGGCCTTCAAATTTGGGTGTCTACAGGTGCCCCTCTTTGGTATCGGATCACTAATGGTTGAATGCCAAAGAAAATAGACATTTGAAGAGGCCTAAGGAATTACTGATGGATCCGCTGCATTCAGAACAAACTTCAAACATCAGACGGGTAACCTAGTGAGAAAACGAAAGCCCTGTATGCCAGGCTAAACATTCATTTCTCAAGGTAATCGATCCCCAAGCACTTAGCGATATTACTGGGCATAACCAAGGAGGGATGAGTTGCAAACGCCCTATAGTCAGGAAAAATATTCGCTTCTCCAAATGATTTTGAAGGTATTTAATGTTCGAGATTCGTTCTAAATACAACAACTTCGCAAGTAAGAGGGGTGATCGACCCACACTTAAAGATAGGTGCAACGCAAGTAGGCAAGGCTCCATAGTTTGTGTCCAATTGTATGAGGTATTGAGCGCCTCATCTGACTGGTCAGTGGGTGCCCCTGCATGAAACAGTGTTCAAGGTCTTTGGGCAAACCCATTGATCCCGAAATTTATTTAGCATGACTATCGAACGAAGTGAACGGAGGTTGCAATGCTTTTTAGGAGCACGTGCCATTTTCTCTAACGTGCCCTAGATCATCATGACCTAGAGTATGTAACCTTAAATAACGCAAAATAGATCTGACCAAAAATCAGGTGCCCCCCAAAGGGGGCATCCAATCCAGGTCTCTGCCAACAATGATATTACAACTAAATTAAATATGCATGAACATGCACCATTAGGGGTGATAAACAACAAAGGTGATGGATGTTTCAACCCAGGTCCCGTCCGGGTATAATTTACGAGAACAAATGACCATCCTACGAATACCCAAACGCAAGGCGTACACTTTACAAAAACACCGCACCAATACAAGTTTTAAAAATGTGAAAATAAAGGGAAATTAACCCTTCTGCATGCATGCTTACACATAGTTTGGTTGATATGTAGTTCCATTTTTAACAGGTTGGTTTCAACCAACGATTGACCTTTTTCATAATGAAGTTACCCCAACCTCAAACCTCGTAGGGTGCATGCCCGAGCTGCGTAGATGAAGAGTCCACACCTCGGAAATAGCTCGTGATGAATCTCGAGTTAGATACTCACATTCATATGAATCAAAGATAGAGTGTTTAGCTCAAAGATTTAGCAGTGGAATCATCATGATCGAAACATTGATCGTCTGATCATGATTGACACCGTTGCTCCTACTTTGAAGTAGGATCCCAAGATCCAAGGTGAACCTTTAGACTTAGGACATTAATTTAGCATAGCTGCGTTGTCGATAAAATATTGATATTTTATCGCATTGAAAATACGCAAGTGTGTAGCTGTGCATGCTATGAAAATACAGATTTATTCTTCTTCTCTATTTTCTTTTTTCAATGATTGCTTTTTCTAATTTTTTTATTTTTTTTAAAAACAAGTATTATTTGGACCTCAAACCCCGGGAGGCGCACGCCCAGACAACGCATACCAAGAGCCCATGCCTTCGAAATAGTTTTCGACGAAACTAAAGCCAACGTACTCAAGTCCATGTGATATCGAAAGGATCGGGTCAAAATTGAGTATCCATAGAAGGACAGTCAATCTTGGCCACCGCCATCAATGAAGTAACAAATGGACAACTATGCATAAACACACATCCATTAGGAGCAATAAATAATAAGGTGATGGAAGTCCCAACCCAGATCCCGTACGGGTACAATTTACAGGAAGAAACGACTATCCAACGGATACATAGAAGCATGGCGTACACTTTATAGGGATGCCATGCAAGTTTTAAGCCTATGCCCTAAAATGGGCCCTTCTACATGCATATTTTCACATTGTTGTCTGGCGTAGTTTCGTATCTGACAGGTTAGAATCAATCCAACAATAGATCTTTCGAGGACAGAGTTATCCAGACCTCAAAACCCGTAGGGCGCTCACCTGGATAGTGTAGTCCAAGAGTCTACGCCTCCGAAAATATCACGTGACGAACATGAAGTTTAGGGCACTCAAGTTCACCCACAACCAAAAGATGGAGTGATCAGAGCAAAGACTTAGTGATGGAATCAATCCGATCGAACCATTCACTGTTTGACCGAGATTTACACTATTGCTCCTACTTTGATGTAGGATCCATGGATCAGAGGTGAACCTTAGACCTAGGACATTAATTTTGCACTATTGCGTTGCCGATAAAATATTAACAATTTACCGCATTAAAAACATGTATGTGCGTAGCTGTGCATGAAAAGTTCACATATTTCTTTTTTTCTTTTTCAAAATAATTTTCATTCTCCCTTTTTTTAATAGACCTGACGTCGATGGTGGGATGGTTAATCTGATTTGTCCATCACTGAGAGGTTGCCTGCTTCGAGGTTTTGGACCATTTGATGTTCTTGCACATCCTTGAGAAAACGTCAGTCCCTTTTTTGTTTATATAGGCAATAATAAGCATCCTAATTAACAGAAGGAGAAACAAAGTTTTACCTATATTTTTTCATTTTCAAGATTTATATATATTTTTTTGGATTTTTATTTTCAGAAATTTTTTTGTTCTTATTCTTTATTTTTTAGATGGAAGTACGATGCTGTAACTATGTACATGGGAAAGAGTAGAAATATATACTCTCACACACATTTTTTTTATATTTGGATTTTTCTTGATTTTTTATTCTCTTTTGGCTTTTCTCTTATTTTTTTTATGATGCCTTATTAGTGAGGTAAAGTCACGGGTTCCACTTTGGACATAGTCAAACCCCCCTTTAAAATTTTAGGGTCCGAGGGAGTATCAGCAGTTTCACCAAGGCCGGAATGTTAATCCCTTTGGATTGAGTCAAACCTTTCTCCTTACTCTGAGTCATACATTTGACAAAGCAATTTCACAAAGACAATTCTAGTCGGGACCAGTCTTGAACTAACATGAGCGGCCCAGTCGGAAAATGGGCAACAGGGAGCGTAACAAAAAGGTTCCTCAAACATTAATCAATCATTTCAAACCTTTCCTCTTTTCTTATGTTTTTTCTTTTTTTTATCTCCTTTTTTACCCAAGGCGTCCTTTCGAGTTTTTACCATGTCCATGGGCTTAGCTCTCTTACTCCAAGCGCCCTTTCGGGTTTTCACCTGGTCCGCACAAACTTGCTGCTTTTACTCGTAGCGCCCTTTCGGGTTTTCACTACGTCCATCATGCTTTGAGCTTATATTTTTATTTTATTTTTTCCTCTTTATTTCTTTCATCAAAAGCCATGACACAGACGTCAATTCCGTCATAGCCGGCCAAATGAGGTTCCTGTGTCGTCTCACAACTCGGCTTGAGTTGACTTAACAAATACTATGACTGCTTGTCCTAAAATGAGGGCTTCTTTCAGGGTGTAGCTTGGCCATGGGTCAGGTTAAGATTTGAAAGTATGCTAGGCTAAATAGGGTTTTCTTGATATAACTTCAGTTTTTCTTAAGATTCTTCCTTGGGGGATTTTACTATATACGCCCCATGATTCTATTTTTTTTTTCTTTATCTTATTTAAGGCAATCTCTTTTTTGAGGTTTTGCTTTTTCAATTTTTTTTGGATTTTAATGGTAACTTTACTTCTTTTTTGTATATGAACATACATTTTTTTTGGGAAAGGGGTTTATTTGAAAGAAAGGCCCAGGCTCAAATGGGGTAGCAAAGGATATCATCATTTTTAGGGATGCTTTTTTGGCTACTGTATTTAGAATGATGGCCTCTTTTGAGTGATTCTTAAGCAGTCACACATTTGTTTCATCAATACTTACCTTATCATAATAGACTAAGAGTAGAACCGTTGGACATATCCAACATTGATGGGCTCAAGAAGATGATCTCCGTCCATGGTGGTGAGGAGGATGGCATATCCTGATAGCACTTCTCGGACAACGTAAGGTCCTTCCCAGTTCAACTTGAACTTCCCTCTCGGATCAGCATGGAGGGATGGGAAGATCTTCTTCAGTACAGTGTCTCCTACATTTAGATCTCGACCGCGGACATGTTTATTATAAGCACGTGCAATTCGCCCCTAGTAAACTTGAGTATGACCCAAGGTTAGGAGTCTCTTCTCGTCTAATAGATTCAATTGTTCAAAGTGGGATCTCTCTCTTTGCTTTGTGTAAGCTTGATTCCATGAGGATTAGGAGAGAGGTTACTTCAACCTCTAACGGTAGGATGGCCTCGGTTCCATACACAAGGGAGAATGGTGTCGCCCCTATAGTGGTACAGATCGACGTTCTATAGGCCCACAAAGCAAATGGTAGCATTTCACTCTAATCTCAATAAGTGATGACCATCTTTTCGAGGATGCAGACGTCTGTCTTATTCGGAGCCTCCACGGCTCCATTAGTTTGAGGGTGATAAGGTGACGAGTGATTGTGCTTGATTTTATATTACTCGCAGAAGGCTTAGATGTGCTTATTCGTAAAGTTTGTGCCGTTATCCATGATAATATCATTTGGTACTCCAAATCGGCACACAATATTATTTTTGAGAAACTTCTCGACGTGTCTGGCCGTGATGTTGGAATACGATGCGACTTCTACCCACTTGGTGAAGTATTCAATGGCGATGAGGATGAACTGATGTCCGTTTGATGCTTTCGGATTAATCATTCCGACGATGTCAAGGCCTCAAGTAGTAAATGGCCAAGGCATGGTCATGCAGTGTAGATCGATGGCATGCATGTATCAGGTTGGAGTGTATCTGACACTTGTAGCATTTCTGAAAATTTTTGTAGCAATCCAGTTCCATAGTGGTCCAAAAGTATCCCTGCCGTAGAATATTCTTGGCGAGCATGTGACCGTTGATGTGGGCTCCGCATACTCCTTCTTGGATCTCCTTCATGATATTGATCGCTTCACTTTTAGGAAGGCACCTGAGTAAGATTCTATTATAGGATCGCTTATAAAGGCACTCCCCACAAATGACGTAGCTTGCTGCTAGACGTTGAATGATTCGTTGGTTCGTCTTGGACGTACCCATAGGAAAGTTAGTGTCTCAAGAAAATTCTTGATATCTGAGAACCAAAGTGGCTCATCATCAGGCTTTGTAGGTTCCTAAATCTGAAGGCAGAAAGCCGACTCATTTCTTTGCTTGATCATGATCGGTTTCATTTCAGCACCATATGGGATTTCTATCATTGATGCTAAGTCTCTAGTGTGTCAGCAAAGCAATTCCTTATACGTGGGACTTATGAGAATGTCACGTCCTTGAAGCAAGCTATCAGATCCTCGAGGTGCTCATGGTAGGGGATCACTTTCTCATCTTTCATCTTCCAATCTCCATTCGTCTGGCAAATGATCAACTACAAATCACCAAACACTCGAAGGTGAGTTACATTCAGATCGAGAGCAGCCTACAGGCCTATTGCACATGCTTCGCACTTGGCCATGTTGTTAGTGCAAGGGAAGTTGAGCTTGATAAAGACGGGTACATGGGATCCTTTTGGCAAAATCAGAATGGCTCCAACTCCCTGACCCTCGGCATTAGCTGCCCCGTCAAAGTGCATTATCCAAGATTCTTCTACTTCTTCAGTATCATCTTCCGTCATGAAAAGGATGTCCTCACCAGGGAACTCAGTTCTCAAAGGGTCATAACCTGGCAAAAGATTGTGGGCAAGATGATCGGCGAGTGCCTGCCCCTTGATCAACTTCTAAGTGACGTAGGTGACGTCAAAGTCAGACAATAAAAGCTGCTATCGTGTGGTTTATCCAGTAAGAGCTGACTTCTCGAAAATGTACTTTAACGGGTCCATTCGGGCTAAAAGTAGAACAAATTGGGATAGCAAGTAATGGCAGAGCCTCTGAGTAGCCCATACAACATCCAGACATCCATTCTCCATATTAGAATAGCGTGTTTCATAATCAGTAGTAAACTTCTTGCTCAAATAGTAGATGGCCTGCTCTCTTCTTCCCGCCTCATCATGCTGCCCTAAGACGCATCCCATCGAAACTTTCATCATGGAGAGATACATCAAGAGTAGTCTCCCCGGCTCGGGTGGTACCAAAACGGTGGGTTCGAGATGTAGCTTTTGATTTTATTGAATGCTGCTTGGCAGTCATCGTTCCATTCAACGGGCGAGTTCTTCCTTAGTAGCTTGAAGATCGACGTGCAGATTGGTGTTAGTTGTGCAATAAACCAACTGATATATTGTATTCTACCCAATAATCCTCTAACTTCTTTCTTGATAGGTAGTGGCAGCATTTCTGTGATAGCTTTGACTTTGACTGGGTCGACCACGATCCCTCTCCTGCTGATGATGAATCCCAACAGTTTCCCTGACATCGCTCCAAATGTAGACTTCTGTGGATTCAAACATAACTTGTACTTTCTCAACCTCTCAAACAGCTTCTGAAGGTTTACCAGATGATCGCCTCACTTTGATGACTTGGCTATTATATCATCGACATGCACTTCAATTTTTCGATGCATCAAGTCATGAAACAGTGCGGTCATAGCACTTCGGTATGTTACACCGGCATTCTTCAGCCCAAATGCCATGACGTGATAACAAAAGGTCCCCCAAGGAGTGATAAATGTCATTTTCTCTCAATCTACCTCTGCCATCCTTATCTAGTTGTATCCTGAGAATCTGTCCATAAAAGAAAGCATCCCATGCTTAGCAGTGTTATCAACCAAGATGTTGATGTGTGGCAGTGGGAAATCATCCTTCGGACTCGCCTTATTTAAATTATGGAAATCGATACACATGCAGACCTTTCCATCCTTCTTCGATAAAGGCACAATGTTGGCTAGCCACTGTGGTCATGCAGCGTAGATCGATGGCATGCGTGTATCAGGCTAGAGTGTTCCCGACACTTGTAGCATTTCTGAAAATGTTTGTAGCAATCCAGTTCCATAGTGGTTCAAAAGTATCCCTGCCGTAGAATTTTCTTGGCGAGCATGTGACTGTTGATGTGGGCTCCGCATACTCCTTGGATCTCCTTCATGATATTGGTCGCTTCACTTTCAGGAAGGCACCTGAGTAAGATGTTATTGTAGGATCGCTTATAAAGGTACTCCCCGGAAATGACGTAGCTTGCTGCTAGACGTTGAATGGTTCGTTGGTCCGTCTTGGACGTACCCTTAGGAAAGTTAGTGTCTCAAGAAAATTCTTGATATCTGAGAACCAAAGTGGCTCATCATCAGGCTTTGTAGGTTCCTAAATCTGGAGGCAGAAAGCCGACTCATTTCTTTGCTTGATCATGATCGGTTTCATTTCAGCACCATATGGGATTTCTATCATTGATGCTAATGTCTCTAGTGTGTCAGCAAAACAATTCCTTATACGTGGGACTTATGAGAATGTCACGTCCTTGAAGCAAGCTATCAGATCCTCAAGGTGCTCATGGTAGGGGATCACTTTCTCATCTTTCATCTTCCAATCTCCATTCGTCTGGCAAATGATCAACTACAAATCACCAAACACTCGAAGGTGAGTTACATTCAGATCGAGAGCAGCCTACAGGCCTATTGCACATGCTTCGTACTTGGCCATGTTGTTAGTGCAAGGGAAGTTGAGCTTGATAAAGACGGGTACATGGGATCCTTTCGACAAAATTAGAATGGCTCCAACTCCCTGACCCTAGGCATTAGTTGCCCCGTCAAAGTGCATTATCCAAGATTCTTCTGCTTCTTCAGTATCATCTTCCGTCATGAAAAGAATGTCCTCACCAGGGAACTCAGTTCTCAAAGGATCATAACCGGGCAAAAGATTGTGGGCAAGATAATTGGCGAGTGCCTGCCCCTTGATCAACTTCTAAGTGACGTAGGTGATGTCAAACTCAGACAATAAAAGCTGCTATCTTGCGATTTATCCAGTAAGAGCAGACTTCTCGAAAATGTACTTTAACGGGTCCATTCGGGCTAAAAGTAGAATAACTTGGGATAGCAAGTAATGGCAGAGCCTCTGAGTAGCCCATACAAGATCCAAACATCCATTCTCCAGATGAGAATAGTGTGTTTCATAATCAGTAAACTTCTTACTCAAATAGTAGATGGCCTGCTCTCTTCTTCCCACCTCGTCATGCTGCCCTAAGACGCATCCCATCGAAACTTTCATCATGGAGAGATACATCAAGAGTAGTCTCCCCGGCTCGGGTGGTACCAAAATAGGTGGGTTCAGGACATAGCTTTTGATTTTATTGAATGCTGCTTGGCAGCCATCGTTCCATTCAACGGGCGAGTTCTTCCTTAGTAGCGTGAAGATCGACGTGCAGATGGGTGTTAGTTGTGCAATAAACCAATTGATATATTGTATTCTACCCAATAATCCTCTAATTTCTTTCTTGATAGGTAGTGGCAGCATTTCTGTGATAGCTTTGACTTTGACTGGGTCGACCTCGATACCTCTCCTGCTGATGATGAATCCCAATAGTTTCTGTTGAGAACTGGAAAATACCCTTTTTCACCCCTTAATCTGGGCCTTGATAGACCCTTGAGAGAACTAAATAAGTGTTTTAAGTGCCTATGTTGCAGCTAACAATAAAGAAAGGCTTAACCATAAAATCAGCTTAAAAGTGCCAAAAAGATGACAATCCATGTCAGTCCAAAGAAAGGAAGTGAAGAAACAACCTCATCAGCTATTGAAAGGTCTAAAGTAAAGAGGCAAAGACCTGTAGGCGAAGCAGGGAACAATTCGAACAGAGAAATGCACTACAAAGTTCTTTTCACAAAGAACCTGCAATTTTCGTAAAGAACCTTGAACTCTGTGAAAATGACTAAAACTCCAGGCATAGCTTTCGAAGGGCATCTGAACTCCTCGAAGAGAAGATTGAACTTTACGAAAAGGTTCCCAAGCTTTGCGAATAGATCTCCAGAAGTTACAGTTCTTTTCGAAAAGGTCTCCAATCTGTGCGAAAAGAGCTTCAGAAGTCACAGCACTTTGCGAAAAGACCCTTAAGCTCTGCGAAAAGGTATTCTGGAGATTCGTCGCTTTAACAAGGGCAATTCAGTAATCTGTTGCATGCATCCCAATGCATTTTAAAACCCAAGGACATTCCGAAAGATTCTGAGCACGAACCAAAGGCATATTCCACCCCATGTGAACACCCAAAGATGAAATTACTTGGCGGGAACTTCTAGAAGCTCAAACAGATTTTTGAATTACATAATAGAATTGATGCCTCTGTTTCCTGATTGGCTGAACCAGATCAAGCATTTCTGATTGGCCAGAACAGATCTGGATCCTGGTGCTCGACTCCTATTGGTTGATACAGATCTATCCAATTCTGATTGGTTGATACACATCTGAGCTGGACTTAGGGAAAACTATAAATAGACGAACCATTTGCCCAATTTGGGTATCCAAATTTTGAGTTTCATTCCTAATCCCCCATTTCCCAGCCAGACAACTTGTCTGTAATCCTCGTAATAGCCTACTTTGTACTTGCATTTGAGAGCTGTGAGACATTTCTGTAATTCAAAAGAGAGTTGTATTCAAGACTACAAATCTGAGAGCTGTTTAAGCAGCGCTCTGTAATTGTAACGGTGGATTTTAAAAGGTTGCTGTAAACTATGCATTCTCCATTGGACTCATGTCAAGGGTTCCCTCTGATCTCCTCAGTACATTAGACTCCTTTAGATTCATTGCTCTGCATGCAATTTCCCTTGATTCATTAATCCTGTGAGAATTAGTGTTGGTAACCTAATCTCTCACGGCATTTGTAGTGATGCTTCTTGTTCTAAACTAAGGCTTTGGATTAAAGACTGTTGGATGGTTTGTGGCCATTAAAGTGGACAGACCATAGCCATAAGGTTAAACCTAATCCTTAAATTAGATTTATCTCTCTTACATCTGTGCTTGTAGCCAGATGAAGATTGGATCACCTCTGTTGAGCTGCAGTTATTCTCATTAGATTTCAAGGGCCAAATCAAAGTTAGATATTACTTCTCCATTTTTTGTATAAGTTTAACCCAAACGTTTCCCCAACTCAGATCTGGATCACTTAGTTTAATTTTTACTTTTATCATTTAGTTAACGTGACAAATTCAACCTCCCATCTTATGTGCTTTGTAGATAGGATCAGAGGCCAGATCTGGTAGCTCAGATTTGGAGGTTTATCTTAAATTTTAAATCAATTCCCTGTGGACGATCTTTTACTCACTTACATTTAAAACTTGCTACAATTGGCCCTGATCTTGCAGGCTAATTCACTTCTATCTGTGCTGATATTTCTTTACTGTTTTTAATATTCTAGATTCATTATAACTTAGCAGTTGCAAACCTGTTTTCAAAACACAAATAAATCAAGCACACTAAGAAACAACAACAAGTTTTTGGCGCCGCTGCCGGGGAATAGATTTTAAAATTGGTAGACCTAAGTTTTTCTATTTTGTAGATTTGATTTTTGCTTTAAACCTGCACTTTGCATTCCAAGTGCTTGGTTAAATGTCTACAACAGTTTTTGTATAGAAAACCTGTTTTACTGCAGTATAATTTTTTTTATTTTTCTAAGTTTTTATTCTTTGCCTTCTAGTTATTTGAATAAATTTTGCTGCCACTCTTTTGTCTTTTTGTCAAATTTGGGCGTGCTTTGAGTTTTTTCTTTTATTTTGTCAATATACTTGAATAAGGTAATCTTGAGCTTTTTGGATTTTTGCAGATCTCGAGCACCCAACAAGGAGCATCTGGACTAAAGTGGAGCAGATCTTGAGTTTACATCCTTCTCCTTTGCATTCATTTACTCTTTTAAATTCTTGAGAAGCAGTTACATTGTGTTTAATGTTTGTTTTGATTATAATTTCTCATCTTTTAGGCATCTTTGATTTTTTTTTTACAAAACCAAATACAAAATAAAAGAAGATGAAAACACAAATAGAAAATCTCTGAGTTGTTTGTCATTATTTTCAGCAGTAGTAAATAATGGCTCTTGTTGAGCCCGGGCTGATCCAAAACAAGTAAAATATATATATATATATATATATATATATATGGATATCTTCCGGATGGGCTGTTTTTCTCCATTTGCATCCTCTTTTCCCATCTGGACCTCCTATGATGATTTTTCATTTTTACGAATCTTGTAGGATAATGAGTAGTGAATCATAGGCTGTTTTGAATATTCAATGGACCCAATCGATTTTATTTTCCTTCGAGATTTCTTCATCATAAATGGGTCTCAAATTGTGTGTGAACCCCTGTTTTTAATATGTGCTCCCATGCTTCATTATTTTTTTATTCATACACATCATCAACAAAGGGAATTGATCTTATGAAACTTGCTTTTCAACGTATTCTGCTAATCATTTTATAATCACTTAGATTCATAAGTATCTCGCTTTTGTTTTTTTCTTTGGGCTTAGGATGTATCATTTGGCATTAGATTTTCTTTTTAGGAATTTTAGTTTCAAATTTCGCTTTTAGATCGATTTTTTTCTTTCTTAGGCTGATGTGCCCTCGTTTTACTAATTTTCGTCATTTTTCTGTGAGTACAATTAGTTTCTAACTTTGATCCCCTATTTTGCATTCACAAATTTTAATATTGTACCAACACTTTTCTATTTTTTTTAACTTTATATTCAGGTCCCTTACCTTGTTTTCTTGTTTCTCTGTTATTAGCATTAGTTTCCTTCCATTTGCATAGTAATCCTTCTATTTTTAGATTTTATTTAGCAGTTCTAGCGTTGGTTTGTTGATTTTCTTGCATTTGTATATCATGTTTTCCATTTCCTTGCTCATATCTTGATTTTACATTTTTATTTTCTCGCATATAGTTTAGATTTTTTACGTTTCTTAGTTTTCTTTCTTCTTTACCTACTGCCCCTAGTCTCTCATTGTCTAGAACATTGAGGACAATGTTCATCTTAGGTTTGGGGGTATGGCGGTATGCCAATAAAATAAGTTAATGCTTGATGCACTTATGATCGTGAGAATTTTTGAAAATGAAGTAATCTCACACCTGTTTTTTTGAAAAATGAGGAAGTTAAAACTTTTTAAAATTAATTTCTAGTGTAATTCTAATACTTTCATAAAGTGAAGGTCAGAAATTTGCTAAAAAAAAAAAAAAAAATTGATGTTTTAGTAAACCTAAAAAGAGAAAAAACAGTGATGATATACCTCAAGAATTTGATAGAAAACCACACCCAGTGAGATTTGGGCCTGCTGAAATGTATTCTTTGGAGGTATGAATTGGCAATTTTTTACGCTCTAGGAATTTGTTGAACCTGTTTGTTATCACTAGAAGTTACATATCCAAGTTCAAATAGCTTGACAAAGAATCATGGTATTAAAGACATGATGTAAGGCCTCCTTTTGGACTTTGAACTTCAAAAGCCCAACCTTTGAAATCGCCCTTGATACACACCAATTGAGCTTTATAAATCCAAGATTTCTTTGAAACCTCATCAACCTCATTTAGCCTAATCCTCACTCCGAGAATTCGAAGGTAAAGGAAAGAAAGTCAAGAAAGGTGAGTTGGGTAACATGATTTGGTAAAAGAAAAGAAAAATAATTGAAGGCAATGATGTATCAAGAAATGTGGCATTCAGTCAATGTTGATTTTAAAAAAAAAGAAAAAAGAAAAAGAGAAGGCATTTCATTGGAAGTTTGAAAAGAAAGAGAAAAGATGGCCACTTTGGCTCGAAAATTCAAAGAAGAAGATGAAATTGTCTTTGAATTGAAGAAGGTGTGTCTATCACCTCCTTACCTTGTTGACTTCTCAATTTTGAACTCCATTCCACCCTTTATTCTTGATAAATTTCACCCATAAGCCACATTACAACCCAAGTTAAAGTCCTTCTTGATCAATGATGGATTGAGTCACATTGAGATAAGGATTTGTGTAATCTATGGTGAAAAAAGTAGTAAATTCAATGAAAAGCAATGCCTTATGCTCACCTTACATTCCTATTTGAGGACTGTAATTGCTCTTGAGCTGTGTGAAATAGTGCAACCCTCATATTTGTATGGTGAGTGAAAACCTTGCTGAGAGTTGAGTTTGAAATCAAATTATTTGGGGTAACATCAAAACAAAATTTTCAAATAGAAGGCAAGCTTTTCATTAATTTTTCTTGTAAAAACTTTTTGACACCAACTGAGTGAATGGTAAAGGAAGTACAGCAGAATTTTAGTTTTGAACTGAAATTTTCTTAAAAATCTTCGTACAACCTGACTGATGCAGGTGTGAGTAATCTGATTGGATGAAAGTTTGCTTTAATAGAACTGCATTGATCTTAACTGATTTATTGGAGAAGTTTGTGGGTACCTTCACTGAAAACCCTCAGGAGACTTCACTCCTCCACTAGGGATCACCTAGGGGTTTAAAAGGCTTGTTGCATATGCTAAATGCAACTGTGCTCCCTACAAAAATGGCTTTTCATTCTATTTTTAAATTTTGTCTTTGCTCAGGGACTAGCAAAGCTTAGGTTTGGGGGTGTGTTGAGAACTGGAAAATACCATTTTTCACCCCTTAATCTGGGCCTTGATAGACCCTTGAGAGAACTAAATAAGTGTTTTAAGTGCCTATGTTGCAGCTAACAATAAAGACAGGCTTAACCATAAAAGCAGCTTAAAAGTGCCAAAAAGATGACAATCCATGTCAGTCCAAAGAAAGGAAGTGAAGAAACAACCTCATCAGCTGTTGAAAGGTCTAAAGTAAAGAGGCAAAGACCTGTAGGCGAAGCAGGGAACAATTCGAACAGAGAAATGCACTCGAGTTCTTTTCGCAAAGAACCCGCACTTTCATAAAGAACCTTGAACCTGCGAAAAGGACTAAAACTCAGGGCATAGCTTTGAAGAGCATCCGAACTCCTCAAGAGAAGATTGAACTTTGCAAAAGGTCCCCAAGCTTTGCTAATAGATCTCCGTGGTTACAGCTTCTTTTCAAAAGGTCTCCAATCTGCGAAAAAGAGCTTCGTAAGTCACAAGACTTGCGAAAAGACCCTTAAGCTCTGCGAAAAGGTATTCTGGAGATTCGCCGCTTTAACAAGGGCAATTCAGTAATCTGTTACACGCGTCCCAATGCGTTTTAAAACCCAAGGACATTCTGGAAGATTCTGAGCACGAACCAAATGCATATTCCACCCCATGTGAACACCCAAAGATGAAATTACTTGGCGGGAACTTCTAGAAGCTCAAACAGATTTTTGAATTACATAACAGAATTGATGCCTCTATTTCCTGATTGGCTGAACCAGATCAAGCATTTCTGATTAGCCAGAACAGATCTGGATCCTGGTGCTCGACTCCTATTGGTTGATACAGATCTATCCAATTCTGATTGGTTGATACACATCTGAGCTGGACTTAGGGAAAACTATAAATAGACGAACCATTTGCCCAATTTGGGTATCCAGATTTTGAGTTTCATTCCTAATCCCCCATTTCTCAGCCAGACAGCTTGTCTGTAATCCTCGTAATAGCCTACTTTGTACTTGCATTTGAGAGCTGTGAGACATTTTTGTAATTCAAAAGAGAGTTGTATTCAAGACTACAAATCTGAGAGCTGTTTAAGCTGCGCTCTATAATTGTAACGATGGATTTTAAAAGGTTGCTGTAAACTATGCATTCTCCATTGGACTCATGTCAAGGGTTCCCTCTGATCTCCTCAGTACATTAGACTCCTTTAGATTCATTGCTCTGCATGCAATTTCCCTTGATTCATTAATCCTGTGAGAATTAGTGTTGGTAACCTAATCTCTCACGGCATTTGTAGTGATGCTTCTTGTTCTAAACTAAGGCTTTGGATTAAAGACTGTTGGATGGTTTGTGGCCATTAAAGTGGACAGACCATAGCCATAAGCTTAAACCTAATCCTTAAATTAGATTTATCTCTCTTACATCTGTGCTTGTAGCCAGATGAAGATTGGATCACCTCTATTGAGCTGCAGTTATTCTCATTAGATTTCAAGGGCCAAATCAAAGTTAGATATTACTTCTCCATTTTTTGTATAAGTTTACCTCAAACGTTTCCCCATCTCAGATCTGGATCACTTAGTTTAATTTTTACTTTTATCATTTAGTTAACATGACAAATTCAACCTCCCATCTTATGTGCTTTGTAGATAGGATCAGAGGCCAGATCTGGTAGCTCAGATCTGGAGGTTTATCTTAAATTTTAAATCAATTCCCTGTGGACGATCTTTTACTCACTTACATTTAAAACTTGCTACAATTGGCCCTGATCTTGCAGGCTAATTCACTTCTATCTGTGCTGATATTTCTTTACTCTTTTTAATATTCTAGATTCATTATAACTTAGCAGTTGCAAACCTATTTTCAAAACACAAATAAATCAAGCACACTAAGAAGCAACAACAGTTTCCCTGACATCGCATCAAATGCACACTTTTGTGGATTCAGACATAACTTGTACTTTCTCAACCTCCCAAACAACTTCTGAAGGTTTACCAGATGATCGCCTCACTTCGATGACTTGGCTATCATATCATCGACGTGCACTTCAATTTCTCGATGCATCATGTCATGAAACAGTGCGGTCATATCTCTTTGGTATGTTACACCGGCATTCTTCAACCCAAATGGCATGATGTGATAACAAAAGGTCCCCCAAGGAGTGATAAATGTCATTTTCTCTCAATCTACCTCTGCCATCCTTATCAAGTTGTATCCTGAGAATCTGTCTATAAAAGAAAGCATCCCATGCGTAGTAGTGTTATCAACCAAGATATTGATGTGTGGCAGTGGGAAATCATCCTTCGGACACACCTTGTTCAAATTATGGAAATCGATACACATGCAGACCTTTCCATCCTTCTTCGACACAAGCACAATGTTGGCTGGCCACTGTGGGTATTTGAATACCATGAGAAACCCTACATCATACTGCTTGATGACCTCATCTTTGACTTTCAACATCCACTCGAGTCAGAGACGTCTCAGCTTCTGCTTAACCGGCTTCATACCAGGGTAGAGAGGTAGCTCATGCTCGACCAAATCGATGTTCAGACCAGGCATGTCCTCGTACGATCAGGAAAAAATGTCTTGGTATGACCAAAGGAAATTGATCATGCTTTTTCTTTCTTCGGGAGACAGCGACATTCTGATTTTGGTAATTCAGAGAATCTCCTCAGTCCCTAGATTAACGTCCTTGGTTTCCTCAACAATAGGGGTAGGGCCATGCTCAAATTTGGCAAACCGGCGAAGGAGCTCATTGGGGAGCTCCTCCGAAGGGATATCCTCGTCCAGACTCATAACTCCTTCCTCTTCTTGTATTTTTACAGGAAAGGGGTCGATTTTACATGAGGCGGGTATTTCGATTAAGGCATCTTTTTATGGGATTTTATCTAGAATTTTAAATGATAATATTTTTAGACTTTGTATTTTTCTAATATTTTTGAGGTTTTGTATTTCTTCGGAGACCCTTTACAGTGCGAGTATGTGTATATACAAGGTCTTACTTGCCAAGGGCTTATCTCACTTTTTATAGGTTATTTTTTTTTTGGAAATGGGTGCTAAATGTTAGGCTATTCCCCGCTTCCAGGGTTTCGGCAAAGATGCCCAGTTGCGTACCTGAGGTGCCGCTCCTTTTCCTGATTGGATGGAGGGGGCTGACTGATATGGGTCATTGGAGTTAGCTTCCATCATCTTGATCCCCATTTCGTCTGAGATGATGTCCTTAAATGTTAGTACAGTTTTGCGGTGATTTACCCAGGGAGAGTTTGTTCTGGTACTGGCTGTCATTCTTCAAAGAAGGATAATACGGCCAAATCTATATCTAGGCTAGGAAGGGTAATGTGGGGATTGGTGGGGTGAACTGGTGTTGTGGGCTTGTGTGGGGTTAATCAAGTTTCCCCATTCCGATCAATCTTCACAACCCCGACACTCACAAATGAATTTCTGATATGAGGCCTAGGCCAAGGTTTCCCCTCTATGTGGATCCCCCTGGCTTTTGCAGCTGCCGTGGCATGAGCTTTCTCCTTAGCCTCTCTTACTTCTTCTTCTGTGGGCTTATAACCAAGCCCGAATCTGGCTTTCTGTCCTCCTTTAGCTGTGATGGGCTCCCTTCTGCCTTGTAATCTAGACCCAAGCCCCCTTCCTTTCTGATAGCCCCACTTTTGGAGCATAGCCACTGCCTCTATCATTCCCCCTCTAATTCTTGGAATGATGTTCTTGATGGGCTCCGGGTGTATCGTCGATACCTCATATTCGAAACTGTAGAGGTCGACGTCCTCAGAGGTGTGCGGCACATCTAGCACATTGGGCTTTTCAAAGCTATTGGTGGCCTTCTCTTTCTCACTGTGCCCCTCACCGATGATGCCTCGGTGCAAATTTGAGTTTATGGTGTAATGTGGAGGGTATCGCTCCAAACCTCATGTAGCCACTGGTGCCCTAATAGCAAATTAAATGAGGATTTGATGTCCATTACTTGAAATAATATGGAGAAGGTCATTGGCCCAATTAATAGCTCAAGATCAACTTCTCCCATTATCTCACTCCTGGTATTGTCAAAACCTCAGGCACTGGTTCTCATGGGTCTCAGCATGCAAGGATCTACCCCAATCTTTGTGACGGTTCTTAACAGGCATATGTTCAACGCAGACCCATTATCGATCAAAACCAATGAGATAATTATATTTCCAGACTCAATGATTATATTCAAATATTTTGAGTGAGTACCCCCTTCCTCAGGTAAATCGGCATCAGAAAATGAAATGGCATTTGGAGCCATCACTTGACCAATTATTTGCCCGACTTCATCCGGGCTAACTTAAAGTGAGACATGCACATTCTTTAACGCCCCCATTAATACTTGAAAATGGAGTGGGGACGTCATTAATAGATCCCATACAGTAATATAGGCAGACATTCTTCTCAGCTGAGTCTCCAGTATATGTTCTCGACTCATCTTCTCGAAGGGATTCATCGCGCTATCTTTCTTCCCCTCTAGTTGGGCTTGTGCAACTGTCAGTGCTTCTGGCTGCTATGAAATCCTCCCAGACCGGGTAATGAAGTCCACTGCCCCTTCTCTGTGGCTACCGGCATTGATATTTATTTGTTCGTAACTCAGCGAGACTTGATGAGGATCATAGGTCAGCCTTGAAATTTTGAATGGTACAGCTGGTATTGGAGGCACTTGCATTGCAGGCTCAGGCGGTGTGGGCAATACTTGATTTATTTTGGTGGTAGCTGGTTGGGTGGCAAAATTGGGCTAAATGGGGGTGGTGAAGCTTGAGGGTGGTGGTAGTGGGGGAAACGGGGTGAAAGTAGGCCATTGGTAGCTGATGGGTGGTGGAGGATTGGGGGTTTGATGGGCCATCAGGTAATTGATGTGGGTGGTGGTGTATGGTTGATATGCATTTATGTGCAAATAATTGACGAGTGTGGGTGATGGAAAGGTGGTGTATGGTTGATATGCATTTATGTGCAAATAATTGACGAGTGTGGGTGATGGAAAGTAAGCCCTAAGATCCAAGGGTTCAATTTGTCGAGTAGGGTCAGGAAAATAATCTAATAAATTCAGGGGTTCAATCACCCCAATATTCCTCTTCAACATTTCTCAGCAATGGTGCCATATAGCTCTCCCGATCACTGATATAATCAGATGGGTCAAACTCAAACTCGTCCTCATATTCCTCTACCATCCAGATGGTGGGTCTGACACCTGCTCCTCTGATAAGATGTGGGGGTAATGGTACTTGGTGGATATTTGCATGCTAGTTCACTTGCAAAGGTGCTGGTGGAATGATTTTCCTGGCATCGATTAAATCTTAGATTGTGTGCTTCAATGGGAAGTAGCGATTAGTCGGGTGACCCGATCCCTGATGAAAATTACAGTGGGTATTTGGGTCATAGTTCCTTAGGACCTGGTAGGGAGGAGGTTGTGATTGACGAATGGTAACTAATCCCTTTTCTATTAATAAAGGAAAAAGTACACTTAGTGATTGCACCAGGGGTGTAAACACTCGGTCATAGCGGGCTCTCCTCTGCTCCGGAGTCATCTGCATTCCATGACCATTCCCTGCTCTCTGTATCTGCTCAGTTCTAACTGGTGCTGGCAGTGCTACTTGAAATTGGAACGGGGTTATGTTATTATTGTGCCTGGTATTGGCAACGTTATGAACGTCTGTCCCTGTTCTCTTCTCATTCCTTTGTTCTGAAACCCTTCTAACCCCACTGGCTCGACTTGGTACATTCCTGATCAGGCGACCCTCCCTGATGGCATTCTCATAGCGATTGGTGTTCCTCACTAGATCAGTAAAGCTGGACTGTTACTGGTACGCCAAAAAGTCTAAGATCTATGGTAGAGTATTTTTAGAGATCATTTCAATTTGTTCGTCATCAGGTATCCTGTTTTTGACCTGAGCTGCTAATGCACTCCATCGCCCCAAATAGTTGCTGAAGGTCTCATTTGAGTTCTGCCTTAAATGGGTCAAGTCGAACTTAAGCGGTTCGATGTCTATATTATAGACATATTGTTCCTGAAATAGGTGCGTTAAGTCTTCCATGTTTTCATCATAGACGGTTCCAAATATGTGAACCACCTCAAGGCCGGACCAGTCAAACTTGTTTGAAAGACTTTTATTAGTAGTCTCTCGTCCCATCCATACTGGCACATGCCCCCATAATAGGACTTGAGGTGTGTAATAGGATTATCGGTGCCATTGTACTTGTCAAAAGCCGGCATTTTAAATTTGGGAGGCAAGGGGACCTCAGCAAACAAACATAAATCTGTGAAGTCTGTGGCGTGGATTTCAGTACCACCCATTTTCAACAACTGCTTATGTATTTTATCTAACTGCTCTTTCAACTACTCCAGGCCACTTTCTCGACAGTCGATTGGACTTCACTCTAGGCTACCAAGGGGTGGGCAATTATAACAGGGGGGTTAAGGCTGGTCAATGCGTCAACATAGGCTCCAATGTTTCTAATCTCATCCTCGTCATATTGCTGGTCTATATAAGGTGCAGTGAGGGCAGGATTCTCTTGTTGGTTTTGTATGGACTGGATGGGATGGCATGGGTTGGGTGAGTCCATTGGGGATGAGGGAAGGTTTACTGGATGATGGGATGAGCTAGATTTTGGAGTGAGGTATGGTGAGGCCATCGGGCTTGTGAAAATGTTTGAAACTAACTTTGGGATGTTGGGATATGGGTGAATTGGGGCTGATGTAAGGCATGGGTTTCAGCTGGGTATGAGGGTTGTGAATGGGTAGAATTTTGGAGGAATTGTGAAGGGTATAGGTGTGAGGTTCCATGGTTTTGTTGGGCTTATGTTTGGGCTATGAAGCCTTGGGAGGGTTCGGCCACAAATCCTTGGTCATGATAGGATTGGGCCATGGGCCATTGATGGGTTTAGGCCATGGGCCCTTGGTGGGTCTGGGCCATGGACCCTTGATGGGTTTGGTCCATGGGCCCTTCGTGGGTTTGGCTCATTGGGCCTTGATGGATCTGGGCCACGGGTCCTTGGTGGGTCTATCCCATTGGGCCTTGATGGGTATGGACCATGAGCCCTTTGTGGGTCTAGCCCATTGGGCCTTGATGGGCCTGGTCCATGGGCCCTTTGGGGTCAAGCCCATTGGGCCTTGATGGGTATGGGCCATGGGCCAATGATGGGTCTGGCCCGTTGGGTCGTGATGGGTCTGGTCCATAGGCCCTTGATTGGTATGGGTTTTGGGGTTTTGGGTCATGGGGCCTTAGGACATGTGGGGAATGGAGGTTTGGGCCATTGGGCCTTGTGGCATGTGGGTAATGGGAGATTGAATGGTGCAGATGATGGGGGGTTGATGGGAGTCATGGGGGAGTGAGGCATGGAGGCTTGATAGGGTATGGAATGGATCCATGGGTGTGTGGTGTGGATGAGAGGGGATGTGTTGGGAGGCCTTCCAGTTATTGTAGGCTTCGACCATTTCCTCCATCATGGCCATGGAAGGGGGATCGGATGGAGACGGGTTATTTGAGGGTTGGTGGGGTATAAACGGGATGGATGTGGAGGATAAATTGGGCATGGCCTCGATAAAATCGGGCACGACCCAGGTAAGTGATGGAATATTGGGTGGATTGGAGGGATGAGGTAGGATATTTGAAAATGGGGATGTATTGGGTATGTTTTGGGATGATGGGGGGTAAGGTGTGGATGGGTGGGAAAAACTGGGCATGGCCCAGGTAAAAATGGGAATGACCCGAGTAGATGGAGGGATTTGTGGGGGGTTTGATAGGGTGGAGGTGACATATGTGAATGAGGGTGGATCGGGCCTATATGGGGAAGATGGAAAATGGGGCATGGATTTGGATGCGGGTAGTTGGGTTGGGTTTGTCATGGATGGGGATGAGAAATTTGTCAGATATGGCATGGATATGGGAGGGGGCATGGCCATGGTTTGTAAGAAAGATGGGGAATGGGGGGGTTGATTTTGGATATTTTGGAAAGTGGTGGTTGGAAAAATCGGGACACCAAAGGACCCGGTATTTGTAAATGGGGATAGGGTGATGGGGATAGTGGTGAAAATTTTTCCCGAATGGGAATGGATTGGTGAATGTGGTGGGGATGAATCAGGATCTGCATAAGCCGAGTCCACTACCCACGACATCGTTTGTTGGAGGGTTGGGTACGGGTGCATTTGATAAGGCCTAAAAAATTTCCTCCTCCTATGACGGAGGGCAAGATGATGCCGTTATGCTGCCTCACAAACACTCTATTTTTAATTTTTTATTTTAGCTTTTTTTTTTTTATGAGTTAAAATAATGGTTCTGAAGCCTTTAATGTTCCCTTCTCGGGTGGCTTTTGTGCCCTAAATAGGACCCGCAGCAACGATTCTGAAGTACTTTAGAAGAATCAAAGGAAGACCTCTGATATATTAAAGGCTCAAAAATCGATGCAAACAATCCGATCCCTCGAAACGAGTCAAAAAGAAGTCACCTTCTTTTGATCGGCGAGGGCGTATTGGGTATCGGAGATGGTGGGGCCTAAATAGATGCACTAAAGACACTAATCGAGGGACTCAAGATGTGAAAAAGGCCACAGATTCGGACTGGGGTTGCTTAGAACCAGCCTGGCGCAACTATTAGTGGCGCCAAAGCAAAGGGTCCAAATTTAAAGCTAGCACAACTAATAATTATGCCAGTGTACTGTAGGGGCATTATGCATTGGTGCAACTAATAGTTGCGCCAGAGTAATATGGCTCTCCAGTTTGTTTGATAGCAGCAAACTCAGTCCAAAATTGGTCTTTAAACTGGCTTTTTGTGGAAGCTGGGATTCTGGGGACTGACAGATTTTTTAGTGAATCGTTCTTTCCTCACCGAACCTAAGGGTTTGAGTCTGGTATAACTCGCTAGCATGCTCTCCAAAGGGTTTGAAGCTTGTAGGAATAGGTGACCCACCCAATATACCTCCGGTGCAAGCGCCTTCTCAAATACTAAGACCCGGGTGGTTGTTTGTGTGCCTAATAACCCAACCCTTTAAAATCTACCCCACAAAAAAACTAATTGATTAAGTTCCCTTTCTTGGTTCAATTTTAATAATTTTTTCAAACAAAAATTTTCATAAAAGTTTTCTTAAGTCCAAAAATCGGGGGTGATGATCCTGTGCCGTCACTACGGGCCGATGTCCACTATTAGAATATGATTGCACAAGTAGGCCCATCAATCGGCTAAGGCACTCTAAATGACAGAAAACTAAAGAAAAGTAAATGAAAATGCGCCAGTAGGCCCGCCGATCGGCTCCGGCACTAAAATTACAGAAAACTAAAGAAAGTACAAGCAATGCGCAAGGAGGCCCGCCAATTGGCTAAGGCTCGTAAATGATGTAAGAGTAGGGGTAAGTAAAATGACTTAATCGGAGGGGTGTGTAAAATAAAATAAAAAATGGTAATAAAAGGATAGTAAAATCAAAAATAAAAAAGGCCAAGTTCATGGGGAAGCTCTACATGCTCTTCCCCAGCAGAGTCGCCATCTATGTAATCATGGGATTTTTGACGATCCCGTCTCGACAAAGCACTCGCTAATAAAAATATAGAGTCGCCACCCGGAGCATTTGGCGTCCTGAGAAACCTAGATCATTTTTATAAGCACCAAAGTGCCACAAATATGGCTCAGAATCTTATCCACACCAAAGGTTCTTGGGTAGGGGCTTCGGTTATCAATTGGGAAGGTGTTAAGCACCCAATCAAACCGCTTAATGCGGCCTATACTTATGGCCAAAACAAAAATAATATAAAAGAAAACAAAAAGACTTCCTCTTGCCCAAAGGGGCTTAAAAGCTTATTTGTGCCCCTTCGTTCCTATTGAAAATTCGACAGCGTAACAGCACAAATGGGAGGATGGAGGAATGACCGAAAAGGTAGAGGAATAGAGGGGAGAGCTGGAGCTCTCGGGCCCTTGTTGCACCATTGAAGGCTTGAATGGTAGAAAATGGGGTTCTAACTCCTATGGCTTGCTAGCTAAGAGGTAGAGAGAGGAGTCTAGGGGGTAGCATGCACCTAGACTAAGGGTTTTGGATGCAAGATTAAGCTTGAAATAAAGTTGGGCGATTCTATAATTTTATATGAAAATGGGGCACAAAAGGGTGGAAGAACTTTTCACTTTGAGCTCTTTCTCTCTTAAGCAAAATTTTCAACCCTTTAACCCAAGGGGAGGGGGGCTCTATTTATAGGAAAAGGGTAGGTTAGGAGGCTACTTAGGTGCTAATTGGGGGTTAGCAATTAGGTAATCTCTAATCTAAGGTTTCCTAGGATTTTGAGAGCTTCGAAAGGTGTGAAGGTGGTTTTAATGGTGAATGATAGGTTGGTATTTCAAATCACAAATAGCCACTAAAAGGGTGCCACAGGACTATCGAAACACACCCTAAAGATCAAAGTGGTCAACAAGTCAAACCCTAATTTCAATTTTTGAGGTAAAAACTAGAGGACACTGTTCATATGCCTGGCGTAAGTAATAGTTGTGCTAAGCATATGTACAGTAAAATAGTGTCGCTGAGAGGGTTTTTACGAAGTTGCAAGCTCGCTGGGGACCCACTTAAGTGTGGCGCAACTATTAGTTGTGCCAAGCCAAAATCCTGCAGAACTGTTAGATTGTCAAATCGCTATAATATTTGTTATATAACTCCGATTGAGGCGATTCTTAGCTTGTTAGAAAGCTAAGGAAGTCCTCTTTCCAATGGTATATAGCTCAGCTACAGAAGAAGTCTATATAAATTTTGGGACTGTTGTTTCAAACCACTGCTCGAGAGGGTTTGACACTGGTCCGAGAAAGGGTTCTAAGGGGTGGGGATTGGTTTCGAAGGGTTCAGGAGGGTCCCTAAGGGATCTAGGATGATTCCTAAGGGTTTGGAAGGGTTCCTAAGGTTTCAAAAGGATTCCTAGGGGTTCCATACAGGCCATCAAAAGCTCAGAGTTATGCCTCTCTTAAAGTGTGTTCCGATCAGGCCTTGGGTCAAATTCGGGTGGCTACATCCTCTTTTGTCTTTTACAGAGTAAAATCCACTGGTTTAGTGGTAACATAAATTTTCATCTTGCAGTAAATATGCCCACTTTGGTTAGTGGTTTAAACTTGGATCTCAGCTTAAGAAATCAGCCAAAATGTTAGTACTTCCTTTAACATATTTGACTTTAAAAGTATAAAGCGCTATTTGATTATACCATATCAGTCTTCTTCTATCTAAGAGCTCTCTTTTATTTATTAAAAAATCTCGAACTGCTTTGTTATTCGTTCTTACAATGAAAATTTCAGGGACTAGATAAATATGAAATCGTTTAAGAGCTAGTTTTATTGCTAATAATTCTTTTTCAAATATAATATAATTCTGTTCATTTGGTTTAAATTTTTCAGAATTATAACCATATAATTTTTCTTTACTTTGTACCGTTTTTGTTAATGGTGATTTTCGTGATTTTATCCCATTAGATTAACAAGAATCTTTTTCTTCCCAATCTTCTGCAAGAATGGCCTTCAGACACATCCCCAACAATTGTCTGAAGCATCTGTTTCTAGGATTAATTTATCTCCAATTGTTGGAACATAAACTGTAGAAAAATCTTAGATATCTTGTTTTATTTGTTTTAGTAGATCTTTATCTTTATCTTTCTATGTAAATTCCACTTCTTTTTTCAATTTGTTTATGAAAGATTTTTCTTTTTCTACTAAAATTTTCAATTAGTTTCTTCCATAATTTAATAATCCTAACAGACTTTGTAAATATTTTTTATCAGTTACCTCTTTAGGAAAATTCTTTATTTTTATAATAATATGATCTTGTAATTTTAGACAATCATGTGTTAGAATAAGACCTAAAAATTCTATTGATTCTTTTTCAACTTCTATTTTTGAAGGTGAAAGGATAATTCCATGTTTTTGGAAAATATCGCATAGTTGTTTTAAATGTTTTTTATATTCTTCTCTTGTTTTAGAAAATACTAGGCTATCATCTATATATACAACACAAAATTCTTTATAGGGAGCAAAAATCGAATCCATCCATCTTTGATAGATTTGTGGAACAGTATTCAAGCCGAATGGCATGACATTCCATTGATAGTGTCCACACGAGGTACTAAACACAGTTAAAAGTTTTGATTTATCATTTAACATTAATTGCTAATATCCCGATTTATAGTGGAATTTACTGAAGAATTTTGATCCTTTGATTTGATTTATCAAAACATCTTTTCTTGGAATAAAGTATCCATCGAATTCTAAATTTTCATTTAATCTTTTATAATTTAAAACCATTCTAGCTTTTCCGCACTTTATTTCAGCATGATTTCTTACTAAAAATGTAGGGCTAGAATGAGGGCTTTTTGTAGATTCATTGAGTTTTTTCTCTAATAAATCTTTAATTTATATTTCAAATTCATCTATGTGTATTTTTGTATAGACCATAAGTTTAACCCTAATGATGATAATAGGATCTTTTAATGCTATGGTATAGTACCGTGGACTTCTATGCCATAATTTTAGTGGGTTGTCACTAAAGTTTTCTTTGAAAATGGAGAAAAGCCAATGAGTTTGATTAAGTAAGTGAATAATTTGTGTAATAATAAAGGTCTACACTTATTCCGGGATTATAAAAATTGGGGACATTGTTCATAGTGATACTAGTTTGTTCTAGCAAATACTGCAATTGTTGTACTTGATATAAAGTAAAAGCTGATTTACCTTCATTGAACGAATCATGAACTTGGTAAAGAGAATTTGGGAAGTCGGTAACTTGTTTTTGGCAAGCTAGAAAAGTGGTATAGAGTCACGGCTGGGTGTCCTCTTAACATAAGTTTTTCTTATGAATGGCATATTTCATGACATGATGTACAAATGTGTTGAAGTCTATGTCGATGCCATACTAGTGAAGTCCCAGACGCGAGTAGGACATGCTGAAGCACTACGACTGGTGTTACAAAGATCCGAGCAATATAAACTAAAGATGAATCAAAAGTACATGTTTGGGGTAACCTCCAAAAAACTATTAGGATTTGTAGTAAGCAAACGAGGTATCGAAGTTGACCCGGTGAAGGTTAGATCCATCATCGAGATGCCACCTCCCAGCAATATCAAAGAATTATAAGGCTTGATAGAAAGGTTACAGTTCATTAGGAGGTTCATCTCCAAACACTCAGATCGATGTGATCCTTTATATGGGCTACTTAAATGGGGGGCCAAGTATAGATGGGATGACTAGTGTCAGGTGGCCTTCGATAATATTAAGAAGTATCTCCTCAACCCGCCAATACTATCACCGCCAGTTCCTGGAAGACTCCTAATCCTCTACCTCTCGGCAAACGATAAAGCAATGAGAGTAATTCATGGACAATATGAAGTAGACGGTAAGAGAGAGATGGCCATCTACTACATCAATAGAATGATGGTCGAGTATGAACAGAAATACACGTCAATGGAAAAGACTTGCCTCACACTAGTGTGGGCCTCAACAAAACTACGACACTACTTCGGAGCGCACAAAATATTAGTACTAGCACACATGGACCCTCTAAAGTATATCTTCGAGAAGCCCGCCACCTCCGAGAAGATTGCCCAATGGCATATGTTACTACAAGAGTTTGACATCACCTATGTCACACAAAAATTCGTCAAAGGACAAGCGATCGCTGATTACCTCGCCGACTTACCACTCCCAAATGACGAGCCCGTGCATGCAAACTTCCCTGATGAAGACTTGCTCTCAATTCACAATGAAGAACCTGATATGACCTCATAAACTTTATACTTCGATGGTACTCTTAACCATAAAGGGAAAGGTATCAGGATAGTCCTGCTAAGCCCAAAAGGAGTTGTCATACCAAAAGCCTTTCAACTTAATTTTCTAGTCACAATAAACGTTGTAGAATATGAAGCTTTCATCGCCGGACTACGAGCAGCGCTACGCTCGCCACACTAGCCTCAGCCATTTATATACCAGTTGGACATAATACAAAATCCTTCTTCATTGAGAGGTTGACAACGTCAGCATACAAAGTTGCTTAATAAGTGAAATCGAAACAACCAATTGCACCAAAAGCTCACAAGAAAGAAGGGCAGTTTGCCCCAAGCACTTCCATGACGAAAGAGGCCACCGTCGCCACATTTAGATTCGAAAAATCACAAACTGATGATGGGTAACCATGGTACTTAGACATCTAGAATTTCTTAAAGCATCAACATATCTCTCCTTATGTTATAATGATCGAACAGAAAACCATAATGAATCATTGTGTGAGATTTTACATACTCGGCGAAACCTTATATAAAGAAGCCTTCACCAAAGGAGTACGATGTGTCATGACAGTCGAAGGACAATACATCATCCAAGAAGCACACGCCAGTGTTGCGATGCCCACACCAGTAGACAAAGACTCACAGATCTGATCATACGACAAGGCTACTTCTGGCCGACAATGATAAGGGATTGCCACCTCTACGTCCAATGCTACAAGTAATGCTAAGAACACACTGTGCTCATCAAAGCTCCATCAATTGCATTGAATCCTTTAACCTCACCATGGCTATTCTCGATGTGGGCCTTCGACATCATCGGACCCTTCACGGACATAGTTGGGAACATGCACAAGCACACATTCGTACTCACTGCGAACGAATACTACATTTAATGGGCAGAAGCTGAATCCTATGTTAGAATCACTGCTTCAACACTCATGAGGTTTATCATTTAGAATATTATCACCCGATTTGGAGTACCCAGGATGTCTGTCACTGACAATGGACCACAATTCATCGCAGAGAAGATGAAGAAGCTATGCAAAAAATTCGGCATCGATCTACACCACTCATCACCATTCTACCCTCAGCGAAATGGACAAGCAGAAGCTATAAATAAAACACTGATCCAAATTCTAAACTGATCAGTGGAGATGAGCAATGGAGCCGACTAGCCTGAATGATTACCAAAAGCACTCTGGGCCTATAGGACTTCTATTCGCATAGCCACTGGCCAAACTCCTTACCTCCTCACATACAAAATGGAAGCAATCCTACCCTATGAAATTCAGTTACCATCCTTTTGAATTCAACTCGATGATGAGCTATCCTTAGATGAAAGGAGAATTGCTCTACTCGCTGAGCTGGAGCAACTTGATGAAACGCGTCTAAGGGTAGCTAATCATGCTTAAGTATATCAAAGGAGGGTGGCCAGGGCTTACGATAAGAAAGTCGTCGAGTGATGTTTCGACATCAAAGAGTTTGTCTTAAAGAAAATCATGCCCTCCAAACATACTCATCCAAAGGGAAAACTGAAACTGAACTGGGAGGGCCCATATGTTGTAGCAGTCGCATATATAGGGAATGCGTACAAGTTGGTGAACTAAGATGGGGAAGAACTCCCCAACCCTTGGAACGACATGTACCTTAGAAAATACTACCCTTAATCATGTTAATATCACATCCCATAGCCAAATACTTACATCTATCACCCCCGTAGTTGTCATGATGCATTCGTCAGTCGTACGCCCTCAATTCCTGAAATATCCTTAAGACTTCCAATTCACTACCCACCTTCTGATTTAAGCAATTTGATCAAAGGACAAGTGACATACTGTTATTCACTGAAAAGTACCACTTTTCACCTCTTAACCTTGCCTTTGTTGGACCTTGAAGCTCACTAATAATCCTTTGTTAAGTGTGTTTTGTAGTTAGTAATAAATTGTGCAGCTAAATACAAAATCCCTACTTATTGGTCCAAAGAAGAGAAAGAAGACATGCAAAGATGACAGCTAAGGCCAAAGCACAATGGAACACCCTGGTATGCTCACCATGGTGACTCATTTACTGGTCATCATTGACCAAAAGTCTAATAGATAAAAGAAGTTAGCTAAGAATGGAGGATGCTGTAACAACAGCAAGGCATTCTCCTTGATTTGTTTCTACTTTGCTGTGCCTCTGCTGCAACCAATTCTCTATCTGGGTTTCACCTTCACACTTCTAAGGGGCTTCTGGGTCAGCAGTAGGCTTCTTGGCATGGTTAGGGGTTTATTTGTAGCTGCTGCTTATTACCTACAGAATAGACTTAAAACACATTTATTAAATGGTTAAGGGTCTAACAGAGATTAAGTTAAAGGGTGAAAAGTAGTACTTTTCAGGTCTTAACAGGAGACAAGATTCATATCCTCAACCCTAGCAGCAGCAAGTGGTAGCTCCTTACAGATCCTAGCACCAGTTTTACCAAGGGTACCCACCAAGGCAAAATTTTCTGCTACCTGCCCCCCAGTCTAACCAGTTGGCCCTGCCCCCACAATTGCCCAGATCCTCTTCATTTAAGAGCAGATGTTGGCTTTAATGCAAAATTTGGGGAACCTGGTACAGACTGTCAATTCATATGGATAGAGCATTAAGAAGATTGAGGACTAGTTGGGTCAAATTTGTAATGCTTTGAATAGAAGGGAGGAAGGAAAATTGCCTTGTCAACCCCTGACAAATCCAAAAGGGCAGTATATGATTGGAGATGCATCCTCCACTCATAAGAAAGCTAATGCAATCACTACCCTTAGGAGTGGCAGGGTGGTTGATAATTTGGTGGGCAAGGTAACTGAGGAGGCCACGGAAAATGAAAATGAAAATGAAAGTGAACGAATTGTTAGTGTTGAAGAGCCAAGGATTGTACCCCCTGCTGTGGATCAGCTAGGACAAAATAATGGGGTTGAAGTTGAGCCCCAACATCAAATAATAAAGGAAGATAAAAGAAAAAGACAAAAATATGACCATGATGTTAATAAGCATGCAGCAGTGGCACCAACAGTGCCACAGCTGCCATTCCCTCAAGCACTAGCTGGCTCATCTCCTCTTGATAAAGGGAATGCTCAGATGGAGGAAATGCTAAAGACTTTCAAGTAGGTCAGGATCAATTTGCCCTTGTTTGATGCCATAAAACAAGTCCCTGCCTATGCTAAAATTTTGAAGGACCTCTACATACAAAAGAGGAAAGTAAGGGTGCAGTTGTCTAAAAGAGTTTTTGCTGTTGAGCATGTTGAGTCAATCATGTCCATTACCACACCAAAAAATTTACAAGACCCAGGAGTACCTACTATCCCCTACATAATTGAAAACCACACCATTGGAAAAGCCCTCTTGGACTTAGGGGCCAGTGTGAACTTACTCCCTTATTTAGTGTATGAGGAGCTATGTTTGGGGGAGCTTAAACCTACATCAGTTGCACTCCAAGTGGCTGACAGGTCTGCGAGGAGACTTGTGGGTGTGGTAGAGGATGTCTTGGTGGGGGTGGACAAATTCTATTATCCAGCTTACTTCCTTGTTTTAGACAAGCACCCTTGTAAAATTAAAACTCCAATTCCTGTTATCCTTTGCAGGTCATTCTTGGCTACTGCAAATACTTGCATACAATGCAGATCAGGGGTGATGGATGTTACCTTTGGGAACATGAAGGCCCATTTGAATGTGTACCATGCTACTATAGTGCCTCAGACTGACATTGAGGATTGTTGGGCAGTAGATGTACTAAATGGCCTAGAGGAAGAGGAATTATCCAATCTGCTGGATTAGGATAATGTTGCTGATCACCTGGCAAATATTTAGAGTTTGTTTGAGAAGAAGGCCCAAGTTTTTATGACAGAAGCCAGCACCATAACAGAGTCTTCTGTGGGCCTTGTGCAACATTCCAATGGGAAACATACATTGCTGCCTCTTTCTCAAGCCACTAAGGCACCTATGTTGCCTTCAATTGAAAGTCCCCCTGAGTTGGAGCTGAAGCAGCTCCCAGCCACATTAAAATAAGTCTTCCTGGGGCAGGACAATAAGCTTCCTGTGATTATCTCCTCCTCTCTCACTAGTGAGCAAGAGGAGGAAGTACTGAATGTTCTCAAGAAGCACAAGAAAGCAATTAGGTGGACAATATCTTACCTTAGAGGCATTGATGCCTCAGTTTGCCTGCACAGAATTCATCTGGATGAGGGTGTCAAACCCTCAAGGGAGATGCAGAGGAAATTCAATCCTCACGTGCAGGAGGTGGTCCTCAAGGAGATAGTGAAACAGTTGGATGCAGGGGTGATTTACCCTATTTTGGATTCTGAATGGGTGTCACCTATCCAAGTGGTACCTAAAAAGTCATGCATCATAGTTTTCACTATGGATTCTGGGGAGTTGATACATGCCAGAGAGACCACTGGCTGGAGGAGATAATCTGGTCGGGAAGGTATTTTACTATTTTCATGATGGATACTCAAGGTATAAGAAAATCCTAGTGAACCCTCAAGATCAGGAGAAAACTACTTTCACATGTCCCTTTGGCACCTTTGCTTACAGAAGGATGCCTTTCGGACTGTGCAATGCCCCAATCACTTTTTAAAGGTGCATGTATGTAATTTTTTCTGATATGATTGACAAATTCCTGGGAATCTTCATGGATGATTTCTTAGTGCATGGGGAAAACTTTAGCTAGTATCTGAGACACGTTGATATGGTTTTACAAAGATGTGAGGAGACGAATTTGGTCCTAAGCTGGGAAAAGAACCATTTTGTGGTGACAAAGGGATTGTACTAGGCCATGTGGTCTCTCACAAAGGAATTGAGGTTGACAAGGCTAAAGTGGAATTGATTTCACATCTGCCCCCTCTCAGAATTGTCAAGCAGATCAGATTATTTTTAAGACATGCTGGATTTTACAGGAGGTTCATCAAGGACTTCAGTAAGATTGCCAAACCATTGTGCCACCTACTTTGCAAGGTTGTGCCATTTGTATTTTCTGCTGAGTGCCTTGAGGCTTTGAAAAAGTGTCTTACAACTATCCCTATAATTTAGGCTCCAGATTACTCACTCCCCTTTGAGCTGATGTGTCATGCATCAGACTTGGCCACAGGTGCTGTCTTAGGACAGAGGAAAGATAAGCTGCATGCAGTGATCTATTATGCCATCAAAACACTAGTTGAAGCTCAGCTCAATTGCACAACAACTGAGAAGGAGCTGCTTGCTGTAGTGTTTGCTGTGGATAAGTTCAGACCCTACTTGTTAGGGTCTAAGATTATAGTTTTTACAGATCACCCAACCCTGAAATGCCTATTGGCTAAGAAGGATGCAAGGCCAAGGTTGATAAGATGGATCCTCCTCTTGCAGGAGTTTGATCTTGAGAATGTGCTGGCTGAACACCTCTCTAGAATTATTTTGGAAGAATGTGCAGCAACAACTGTTAATGATTTGTTCCCTGATGAGCAGCTTTTTGCTTTGCAGTCTAGTGTGCCCTAGTTTACACACATTGTTAATTTTCTTGCTGCTGGTAGGGTCCCTCCACATTGGTCTAAGATGGACAAAGACCTGGGCTTCTCTCAGGTTAGACATTTTCTGTGGGAGGATCCATACCATTACAAGCATTGTGCAGACCAGGGTATTAAGAGATATGTGCTTGAAAGTGACTTCCACAACATTCTTTCAATGTGCCATGAGAAAGCCTGTGGAGGTCATTTCGGTCGCAGCAAAAGTGCTCAAATGTGGTTTGTATTGGCCTTCATTGTTCAGAGATGCCTACTTACATTGCAAGGCCTGTGAGAGATGTCAAAGGATGGGAAGAATTTCAAAGAGAGATTCCATGCCATTATAGCCCATCCTAGTAGTAAAACTTTTTGACATCTGGGACATTAATTTGATTGGCCCCTTCCCTACATCTATCAGATTTAATTTCATACTTGTGGCAGTGGACTGTGTCCAAATGGGTGGAAGCCATTGCCACAAGGACCAATGACCACACAGTTGTCCTTAAATTCTTGAAGGATAATATTTTCTCAAGATTTTGGCACCCTCAGAGCTATCATCAGTGATGGGGGGAGCCATTTCTATAATAGACCTTTCGAGAACCTGCTCAAAAAGTATTCTGTTACACAAAAAATTACAACTCCCTTCCACCCATAGACCAGTGGACAAGTTAAAATTTCCAATAAGGAGATTAAGCATATTCTGGAAGAGACTGTGAGGGCTAATAGAAAGGATTGGTCACAAAAGTTGAATGGTGCTTTATGGGCTTATAGGACTGCCTATAAGACCCCTATTGGCATGTCTCAATTTAGGCTAGTGTATGGCAAGGCCTGCCACCGACCAGTGGAGTTAGAGCACAGAGCCTATTGGGCTATCAAAGCAATGAATTTAGACCTATCTTTTGTTGGATCTCACAGGAAGTTGCAAATGGCAGAACTTGATGAACAAAGGCTGAAAGCCTATGCAAATACCAGAATGTACAAGGAGAGATCAAAGGCATTCTTTGACAAGAAGCTATTGAGGAAGGACTTCAATGCTGACACTAAGGTTTGGCTTTTAAACTCAAGACTTAATTTTTTTTCAGGGAAGTTGAAATCTAGATGGGATGGACCTTACACTGTTATCAAAGCCTCCCCATCTGGTGCTATGGAGATCTTAGATCCAAAGACAGGGAAGATCACGAAAGTGAATGGTCAAAGGTTTAAGATTTATGTTGAAAATTCAGTGGAGCATCCTCAGACAATTCACCTACATGAACCTCCCACTGCTCAGTAATCTACAGCTTTGTAATTTATGTACCATATCTGTTAAAACTTTTGTGTATTTTGGTTTGCCTAGGACCATGTTATTTACGTTGTTTAGGGAGATTTGCTTGTTTATTTTCATATCTGTCATTAACATGGGAGATGCATGCCTATTGCTGTTAGGTGATTGCATGCCTATTGCTGTTAGGTGATGGAAGTACTGGCACTATAATTGTCAAGAATTTGCTTCCATGAAAAGCTTTTATCATTTTAAAATTTTGATATGCATGTGTTGGAAAGGGGGAGGACATTTTCATTAGATAATGGAGTACATGTAAATGGGTTAGTGCTAATGGCCACTGAATGGGCGCATGACACTGTACATGCATAGGCCAGGACAAAATTTGAGAAAGGGGATAAGTGTTTCATTCTCAAGGGGTTAATTGGCCTAATTTTCACAATCACGAGCCATTTCAAGGTTTTCTCGCAGAGTTTTGAGGGGCAAAAAGAAGAATTCAAAATACTTTCTTGCGCGAGCTTTCTGAAACTCCAAATGGTTATTCTTCGCGGAGATCACCTGTTAAGCCGTATGAGAAATGAGAAACTGCTTCACGCGCTTAGGCCCAACGTCAACTCTGCGAAGTAACTTAGCGAGGCACACAAAGCATCTAATTCATTTTTCACGGAGCTATGTTCTTCTGCGCGATTGTCCTTCTCGCGAATTTACTTCTCAACTGTGCACGAAATCTACTCCGTGAGTCCTCGTGGACAGCTACGTGAAGCGTGGGATTGGCCCTTTTAACCCTAAGGGATTTCTTAAATTTCTTCATTTCCTATCCCTCTGTACTTGAGCTTGTAGCTTGGTGAGAGATTCTGTAGGAATAGGCTCCCCTCTGTCTTTCTTGACCACTATCAGATGTTAGATCTGACTTCTCTGTAGTAATTGCAGCTGTGAGGACATTTTATTGCAAGTTATTTTTAAGCAATAAATTATTGATTTAAAGTTCATTTAAATATATAGATCTTTTGGTTCCATTAGTTTTCTCGATCAGATTTGTGTTTTAGGGAATTTCCCATTCAATTAACCTTTAGATCTTTTAATTGCCATCTGATCTTCCTAGGTTTAATACCCCTATGAATGTCTACCAGATCTGTACGCAGATCTAGGGAGCTTTTAGCCTGGCAAACATAGTGTGTGAAATGGTATTCATGGCTTGATTTGATTCATTGGATTAGGTTTGATCAACCCATTCCTTTGGATCGGGTTAGCTTTTCTGTCTCAATCAATGTGATTTGACAGACTCTATTTGATAGACTGTGGCCATTTGAGTAGACAGACTATAGCCTTAAGAGCACCTCAAATGGCATGGGTTAAGTTGGATTCTTCTACCTTGCCGAGGTTATTTATAGCACTTCGGTAAAGATTTGCACAGAGGGAGCCCTAAATCTGAGTTACATAACTGAATGAACTTTTGCCTAAACTACTTACTTCTAACCCCTTTATCTTTATTTTAACATACCATCACCACCTTCTTCATAACCCTTTCTCAGGATATTACTACACTTTATTTCTTTTCTTTTTTTAGTAGGTAATTTAGTGTAGTTGTGACACCTAACTCTCTGTATTTAGGATTGTCATATTTGTAGCCAGATCTAGAGGCCTACTACTATAGCCCATTTTGGGTTCTAGATCAATTTCTCTGTGGGACAAACTCTTACTTATCAAAACATGCTACAATAGCCCTGTATCTTACAGGCTTAGGATTATTTTAGTTGTGCTATTTTCATCTTTAATTTTACTTTTATTTTTAATTTGTTCTCACGACACAATAATAAAATCAGCACATTAAAATACCACAACACCCATCACGACATTGACGCAACTAAGGAATCATCAAACCCGACACATGTCCCATCGCGATGCAACTACAACTTGATCTCCTCACAACTTGTTTCGTCGCAACATTATACCTAAGACGCTTGAACACTGTTATCAAAGCCTCCCCATCTGGTGCTGTGGAGATCTTAGATCCAAAGACAGGGAAGATCACGAAAGTGAATGGTCAAAGGCTTAAGATTTATGTAGAAAATTCAGTGGAGCCTCCTTAGACAATTCACCTACATGAACCTCCCACTGCTCAGTAATCTACAGCTTTGTAATTTATGTACCATATCTGTTAAAACTTTTGTGTATTTTTGTCTGCCTAGGACCCTGTCATTTATGTTTTTTTAGGGAGATTTGCTTGTTTGTTTTCATATCTATCATTAACATGGGAGATGCATGCCTATTGCTATTAGGTGATTGCATGCCTATTGTTGTTAGGTGATGGAAGTACTGACACTATAATTGTCAAGAATTTGCTTCCATGAAAAGCTTTTATCATTCTAAAATTTTGATATGCATGTGTTGGGATGGGGGAGGACATTTTCATTAGATAATGGAGAACATGTAAATGGGTTAGTGCTAATGGCCACTGAATGGGTGCATGATACTATACATGCACAGGCCAGGGCACAAATTGAGGAAGGGGGTTAAGTGTTGCTTTCTCGAGGGATTAATTGGACTAATTTTCACAATCACGAGCCATTTCAAGGTTTTCTCCCCAGACTCTTGAGGGCGCGAAAAGAAGAATTCAAAATACTTTCTTGCGCGAGCTTTTTGAAACTCCAAATGGTTTTTCTTCGCGGAGATCACAAGTTAAGCCGTATGAGCAATCAGAAATTGCTTCGCGTGCTTAGGCCCAACGTCAACTCTGCGAAGTAACTTCGCAAGGCACACAAAGCATCTAATTCTTTTTTCACGGAGCTATGTTCTTCTGCGCGATTGTCCTTCTCGCAAATTTACTTCTGTACTGTGCACGAAATCTACTCCGTGAGTCCTCGGGAACAGCTGCGCGAAGTGCAGGATTAGCCCTTTTAACCCTAATGGATTTCTTCAATTTCATCATTTCCTATCCCTCTGTACTTGAGCTTGTAGCCCGGTGAGAGATTCTGCAGGAACAGGCTCCCCTCTGTCTTATTTGACCACTATCAGATGTTAGATCTGCCTTCTCTGTAGTGATTGCAGCTGTAAGCAATAAATTATTGATGTAAAGTTCATTTAAATCTATAGATCTTTTGGTTCCATTAGTTTTCTCGATCAGATTTGTGTTTTTGGGAATTTCCCATTCACTTAACCTTTAGATCTTTTAATTGCCATCTGATCTCCCTAGGTTTAATACCCCTATGAATGTCTGCCAGATCTGTACGCAGATCTAGGGAGCTTTTAGCCTGACAAACATAATGTATGCAATGGTATTCATGGCTTGATTTGATTCATTGGATTAGGTTTGATCAACCCACTCCTTTGGATTAGGTTAGCTTTTCTGACTCAATGAATGTGATTTGACAGACTCTATTGGATAGACTCTGGCCATTTGAGTGGACAGACTATAGCCTTAAGAGCACCTCAAATGGCATGGGTTAAGTTGGATTCTTCTACCTTGCCGAGGTTATTGATAACACTTCAGTAAAGATTTACACAGAGAGAGCCCTAAATCTGAGTTACATAACTTAATGAACTTTTGCCTAAACTACTTACTTCTCACCCTTTTATCTTTATTTTAACATACCATCACCACCTTCTTCATAACCCTTTCTCAGGATAGGACTGCACTTTATTTCTTTTCTTTTTTTAGTAGGTAATTTAGTGTAGTTGTGCCACCCAACTCTCTTTCTTTAGGATTGTCAGATTTGTAGCCAGATCTGGAGGCCTACTACTATAGCCCATTTAGGGTTCTAGATCAATTTCTCTGTGGGACAAACTCCTATCAAAGCATGCTACAATAGCCTTGTATCTTACAGGCTTTGGATTATTTTAGTTGTGCTGTTTTCATCTTTAATTTTACTTTTATTTTTAATTTGTTCTCACCACACAATAATAAAATCAGCACATTAAAATACCACAACACCCATCACGACATTGACGCAACTAAGGAATCATCAAGCCCGACACATGTCCCATCGCAATGCAACTACTACTTGATCTCCTCACAACTTGTTTCGTCGCGACATTATACCCAAGATGCTCGAACACATCCCGTCATGATGCATAATTAAGAAGTGAAGGCTCAGTCAATGTCCCATCGCAGAGAGCCAAACCTTCCAAATCCCATTGCGAAAGCAGAGAGCCCACTTCCCAAATCCTTTGTCATCAATCTCCACCGACACCAAAACACACGCTCATTGGCAGTAGCGGAGGATAGGCCCTCCACCATCCCATAGTGCGATAATCAGCGAACCCCCTACCATTACAGAAATCAAAAGAAGAGAGGAAGCTCTCCGACATCCCATCACACCCATACCACGTTCCAGCTCGAACATCTCATCAGAGTCCCCCTCAGGTCCCATCACACTTGCGATCGATGAGACTCACTGTAACACACAACCATAAGGAGAGAACCGCCATGTCCCATCACGAACCTCACCTCCCCAAGACATCCTACCACATTGGCGACCCTCAAGTCTCGCTATAGCAGGAGTAAAGAGAGGAAATCCTCTTATGTCCCATTGTGACGACACTACCACAACCAACGAGTTCCATCTCATACAAAAGCTCCAGCAGACAATAATTCTGATAAGTATCACCCCTCTTTTATACTCGATATTTCTATAAAATATAATTATTTAATATTAAGTCAAATGTTTTCCAAACCCATCTCTCTCTATCCACGAATCACTATAGTCCTCCCATAAGTGACAATCATCAGTATTCACGAGAAGGTTAGACGGAGCATCTGGCATACCAAGTGTCATCTTGACAACCACGCAAACGGTTGGGTCCATAAATCCCGTACAGGTAGATCTGCTCAGTGATATCTCAAAAGCCACATTTTTGAAGATTTACAACCGAATTGATCTTAAGTTAAATTCCTAAATTAAAAAAATAAAATAAAAAATTAATAATAAAATAAAAATAATAATAATAATGAACTCCTATTTGTCAAGCTTTCACATCTCAACACTCCAATCCGTTCTTTTCCCTTGGAAATCAAACACTAAATATATTCAATCATGAGAAATCATAAATGTCCACTAGAAAGGGACACCTAACGTGCATTGGTGTGAGCAAGGACGCGCCCGATCTGACATGACTTGCGAAAGCCTTCGCCATTACATGATATTTCATCTTATTATCGGTCTCTGGACCTTGTCTCTGGACATTCGTATGACGCCCCCCGGTACCTCAATTATGTTGTATATCCTTCTGTCTAATTGCCCCTTGCACCTATCGATTAGGATATTGACTCTCATACCGTTTGACTTCCCCTCGCAGCTGGTTGCGATATGCGACAGGATGCCCCTTGCACCCATGGATTAAGTCATGCCTCTTTTCCCTCGTTGAATGCTACTAGCAACACGTCGCGATATGCGGCGAGATGTCACTCACATCCATGACATGGAATACGCCTTTCGACAGCTACCACTAGGCCCTCGAATGCTCCATTTTAGCTTGTGCTGATAGATAAGAAAGCCAAGCATCACATGTCAGCATTCCCATTTCACATTTATGATTTTTCAAGAAAGACGAGAAGGCACCTCGGATGAGGGGGGTCTATTTCTTAGACGCATTCTTATTCTACAAGAATGTGTCGAAGAGGGGCATCTGTTGATGCCCCCATTTTATCCTCTCAGAGTATACAAACCTGTTCGGTCAACCTTTGACCTTGCCCATGATCTCCGAAAAGGACTAACCTTTTTTGAAGACTTTAAAACCCTAATACAAGAACCATGCACTGAAACAATAGTACATGGTTAAGACCCAAGCTGAAACATAGCTTTGTAGCTCGGACTCGGCTCAAACCCAGGAAAATATCAAATTATGCGCCCTGTCTAGCAAGTGTAACTCGATTGTAAGCCCCATGGCTGGCGCGCAATTGGTCCCTATTGGACCAAGATTTCGCTTCCTGAGGATGGCCTTAGACCTTGATTATGTGCCACTCCGTGCGTGTAATTATATTGCACGCTTTGTACTTAGCGCGCAATTAGTCCATTTTGGATTGGCCTTGTACCCTTCTAGAAACTGCCTAAGACATGATTGTACGCCCTACCTAGAGCGCGCAATTGGATTATCCGCCTTAGCACAAGTGCATAATTGGTTCCTAAGCGAACCCAGTCTCTAACTCCCTAGACCGCCAAAATTCCACCATTATACGTAGTTGCATAGTGTTTAATTTGATTGTGCGCACTAAACTATGCACACAATCGGTCTAATTAGACTAGGACTGGGATACCCGGCTGAGCCAGTCAGCCGGTCACTCACTGAGTCAGTCACCGACTCAAAGTGATTGAGCGCCTGAAATAGGGCGCATAATTCAATTGAGCGTACTAGACCGAGCGCATAATTGAAATTCACTGACCAATTGAGCGCACTCCACAGGGCTCACAATTGGCCAAATACCTATAAATAGGACCCACCACCTCGACCCAAAAATACACAATTTTCAACACAAATTTCTTTCTCTCGAGCTCCTCGCTCTCAAGCTTGGCCTCAGGTATGCTTTCTTTCTGGTTTTTAATTCTTCTAATTTTAGTTCTTAGTTCTAGTCCTTAGTTCTAGCTCTTAGTTCTAGATCGTTAGTTCTAGACTTTAGGTTCATAAGCTTTTAGTTCTAGATCTTAGATTTTAAATCTCTCTAGTCCTTAATCTTTACCTTTCTTCCTGGTTCTAGTTCTTAGGTTCTTGAGCCAGTCTTTTTTTTATTATTCTAGTTCTAGATTTAGGTTTTAGCCCTCTATTTCTTAAATTCTAGAACTTAGATCTTAGGTTTTAATCTAAATTTCTAGTTTTCTAATTCTAGTTCTTAGTCTCTAAAACCAGTCCTTAATTTCTGTCTTAATTCAGTCTTAGAATTTCTATTTTTTTTAGTTCTAGAATTTTAGTTCTAATTTTTAACTTAATTCTCAAAATCCTCAATCTTCGATTCGTAAATCCATAATTTCAGAATAAAAATCAGTTTTTCAATCCGTATTATTACTAAAATAATCCCTAGCCACCCGATTTCCCCAAGGGAGCTTACGAAGGGTACCCGGGAATGGGGCCAATCCTCATTAGCATAGCAGGCCCAAAACCCCTTTTTTCAGAACTCTGATAAAATTCGGATACTTTGATTAATTAGAGTTTTGGTAGAATTAATTTATGTAGTTTATTTAATTATAGTTTTAATAAAATTAGGACGATTAGTATTTCTAGTAAGATTAGGAAGTTAGTTAGAATCCTAATTAGATTTTGATATAATTCACTTTTTATTAGAATTAGGATAGTAATTAGACTTCTAGGCAGATTAGGAGGCCTAGTTGAATTAAGATCCCCCTATTAATTAGACCCCTAATAGGATTAAAGAAAATCAGATCCCTGAAAGTCACAACAAGAGTAGAAATGGTGAAAAGTAGTTAGAAGAGAATTAGGAAAACTAGCTTGACTAAACTTACAAGCGACCCAATGCTACTGACATCGGCCGACCGATGATTCAGTAAAGAGAACAACCCATTATCTCCACCCCGGAAGGCGTGATCAGTGACATATTGCAGCGTTGATAAATATCTGCAGCTGGTGATCGCAACGAACTAAATATTTTTTTAAAATTTACCTCTTTATTTTTAGTATTTAATTACCTCTAAAAACAACGCCCTTGCCACAGTCCACTTGGACCGAATTGGGCCACTCTATCAGGGGACAGAAAAGGACCCAAAAAAAGTGCGTACCAATAACACCATATTGCAGTCCTCTAAAATTTAGGCATCAATCAAACTCTAGAATTCATTAACACACATTTAATCTAATCAACAATCTTCCTAACATTTGGGCGCCAATCAAACTCTAGAAAAGTGAAGATGGAAAAATAAAATCGTTACACTAATCTGCAAATTCTCAATCCGAGTTGTTAATTCAAATAAAAAACTTTAAGATGTTTATAAACCAATAAAAGTGCATAAAATAAATCTAAACTAGAAAGTAATAAAAATTGTGTTGATCCTCAGCTCTCGTTCTCAGGCGTCAATTGATCGCGAGAAACCTCAGACAACTTACACTAATCTTCTAGCTCCCAATTGCATTCGTTAATTGCTCTCCAAAAACCTTGGATATCTAAACTAAAGTTGATCGGTACCCAACCTCGGTCGTCAATTAATGCTAAGAGATCCTTTGATGACTCTTCTCCTATGCCAAGCTCTCTTATTTATAGATTATAAGGAGTCGGTTTACATTATTATAATCCTAATAAAAGAAACTACTAAGAACTACAGTTTCCTAATATAACTCTACTTCTAATCCTAGTTCTTCCTTGCTTTGAATAGTTGATGCACTCGGGGATTGCTCCTTAATTTCAGCAGGAAAGTCCTTTAGGAATCTCTCTTCATCAATCTTCTCAGATCCGTGATCTGCCAGACTTCTAATTCAAGAGGTTTTCTAATTATGTGCATGGCAGTGTAGATTTCACGTGATTAGCAGCATCGAGAGTCTTTATCTGTAAAATCATAAATCACGATTTTATTATCTGCACAACTTTCTCTCAAGGTGATTTGTCATTACGAACGATCATTTTCTCCTTTGTATCGCACTCCAGTTTGAAGCGGCTTTTGAAGAATCGTAATTCACGATTTTTCATTTCCTTCTTTCATTTTGTTTAGTTGTAAAGTACGATTTTTGGCTTTCAGTATACATTGAATCATCTTTCTTAGTGCTTTATGAGTTCCTTTTGACGAAAATTAACACTTAGGTTCTCTTTTGCTATTTATTCTTAATATCTGTACATCAGTATCTTGTTAGTAGCAACCTAGGGTCTAGCATCGCTGAGTTAAGGGTGATAAAATGGTCTATTATGTGACTATTTAGGGACCATGTGTTCATTAAAATCTTGACCACGAAAGGCATGATGCACTTTGAAAAGTGTGGGTAGCTAAGTCCGCATTACGTTAGACCTTTTGCGGTGTTGGGTCGAGTTGGCGAAGTTGCATATTAGATCGCTTTGCCACCACAACTTTTGGGTATGCACGATGTCTTCCATGTGTCGATGTTGTGGAAGTATGTGAAGGACCCGACTCACATTTTGGATCACAAACCCATAGAACTCTAAGAGGATCTAATCGTGGTGGAAGAACCGATTCAAATTCTGGACCATAAGGAGTAGGCCTTACGAACCAAGCGGATTCCATTGGTGCTGGTTCGGTGGTGAAATCACTGAACTGACAAGGCCACCTAGGAATGGGAAGCGGATATATGCCAGGTGTACCCACACCTATTTGAGGAATAGTAATAGTGATTAAATTCATTGTGACAACGAGTAAACGATGTGTAATTATGGGTGATTAAAATGTAATGAGTTCACTGTTATGGTGAAATACATTTTAATGAATCACCGTTACTTTACATTGAGTTGTCAACAATCTATTTATGTAATCGTATGTTGAAATTTAACCTTGCCGTGTGGGTATATTGAACCTGAGTTTGATAAATACAAGGTGATGAAAAGCTTAGCTTCATTTGATTGTCGGTAGATAATGGTGTAGATGTGAATGTGATGATAAGGACTTAAATGCAGGTACAATGGAAGGAAAATGGACTTAAAAGTCCCAAAACAATCAATGGACTATCACAGTGATGAGACACCTGAGTAAATTCACTCGAGGGAATTTAGAAAATCGATCGAGCGAATCCTTCAGGAAATCCCAACATATAACAATGAAGAAATTCGCTCGCGCAAATTTTACAGGCAAATTTTTTTGTCAAATTCGCTCGCGCAAATTTTCAAGCGGCTCTGTGTAAACTAGAATTCGCTCGAGCAAAATTGGTCTTCACTCGCGCAATTTTTGTAGCATATAAACACTCTGCATTTTTCTTTTCCCTATTTTGCACGGCTGTTGGTTTTGAAAGAAGAGACGTTTCAAATTCCTCCCCTTCCCGACTAGAAAACCAATTGTTAAGCTATAAAAAATACCATTTTCACCTCCTAAGCTGATCTTTGGTGGACCCTTGAGCTGACTAACAATGTGTTTTAAGTCTATTTTGTAGATAAGCAATGAATTGCAAGCTTAGTGCAGATATTCACTTAACAGAGCCAAAGAAGCAATTTGCTGCTCAACTGGAAATGCCAAGGACCAAGTCCAGCTGCAAGGAATAAAGATTGAACCTACTAAGAGGCTGCTGAGTGTTGAACAAATGAAAAACAACACACACAAGATGTGTGCCAGCTGTGAAAGCACAAGGCACAACCTATCGAGAGGTTTAGTCTAGCTGTCGAGAGGTTCTGAAGCTTGAAAGCTAAGTATCGAGAGGTGCCATTAAGCTGTCGTGAGTATTTAGAAGTCTATCTCAACTTGTCGAGAGGTAATGAGTTGGAATTGTGAACATCTCATGAGGATCCAGTTACCTGTCGAGAGGATACCTGGAGATGCAGGGGAAGTCGAGAGGTTCTAAATTACATCTCGAGAGGTTCAGTCGAACCTCTCGAGCAGTCCAAGACAACCTATCGACAACTCACCTAAAGCTAAACGAAGCTCATCCTCGTGAGGTTTAGGCAACCTATCGAAAGCTCAAACAGGACCTTCACAAAGATGTCGACAAAATTTTCTATAACCTGTCGAGAGGATGAATGCGAAACAGGACAAAGGATGAGAATACTCTCCAATCCTGTCGACTAGTTAAGCTGAATATATTGAGAGCTACTCTAATCCTATCGACGAGTGCCACTCATCCTGTCAAGAAGACTCCAAACCTCTCAAGAAGTCTGCAAAGCTGTCGACATCCACTGCAACCTGACGATGTGAGAACAAGGCAAATTCAAAACTATCAAGAGGATCCCTGAACCTCTCGACACTCGAACTAGAAATTTCTCAGGTTTCATTCTTCAGCAACTGCCAATGCTAGAATTTTATGTATAAGTTCCAAAGCACGCCAGCAACCCCTAGGGGTATTTTTGGCATTCAACTATGCACGATTGGAAACCCTAACTACTTCACGTCTACTCTCCGGTTGTGAACCAATGGGAGAATAGCTTCTAGAAGAGAAATCAGCCACATCAGCATAACAGAATTATCCCCTTGAATTCTGATTGGCTGAAACAAATCTGAGGACAGAGGAGGAGAGTATAAAAGTTGAAGAAATTATATTGAAGATATCTAGAATTTGAGAGAACCAGAGCTTAGTTCAAGATCCATTTTTCCCTCCAAATTTTCCCTCCTTCTTCCTTCTTCTCCCATTCTCTCTTTAGCCAATCATGAGTAGCTAAACTCTTTTCAGTAGTTAGGGTGAGGTCTTGAGTTGTAAATTGAGAGATTCAGAGGCTTGTAAGAGATTGTATATTGCATAGATTATAGATCTGGGCACAATGGTATTATAAGTTTGCAATATATTTATGGTTTTTAAAGTTGATTTTAATCTACATTGCACTTCTTCATATTTGATTTCCCTGGATTGGATATTCCTGTGGATGCCAGCAAACAATGGGGAGCTTGGTAGCCTGGCACTCGCAACATCTATAATAGTTTTCATGTTCCAATTAAGATTAATAAATTAGAGCAATCTCGGGGATGAACTGTACCCAGAAGAAGGGCAGATCCTAACCTCATGATTGCTTTGAGCCATTGGTGGAGATTAGATTCTTATACCTCATCTTTATCGGGGGCAACCTGGGTAGCTTGGAGCCAGAATAGAGGATTGTTGTAAATCAGTCCTCTACACTGCTTTTGATTCCTTTGATTTTCAGTAAGAGACCAAGACCCCTAGCTGCTATTCTCCACCTTTTCAATTTTCATCCTTTCTATATCTCCCCTTATCTCTGTGTTTGATTAGATCTGGATTAATTGCATTTATCTTTTGTAATTTCTAGTAAAAGTGATAAAAACCTAGAACCTCTCTTCTTTCCTGCTTTAGTTTAGTTGAAATTAGGATAGAGTGTCAGATCTACCATAGATCTGGAGATTTACTATAGTTGAACCACGTCTCCCTATGGACATACCTTACTTACCTCTTAAAACTTGCTACAATAGGCCTGGTTCTTGTAGGACTGGTTGCTCATCTTGATCCCATATATTTGTAATTTGTACCTTTTACTTGGCTGTTTTAATCATATAATAATTTCAAGGTGGTAGCACAAGTTTTTGGCGCTGCTGCCGGGGAGTTGTATTTTTAACTTGTTAAATCTAAGTTTTTCTCATTTTTAGAATTAGATTTTTAATTGCCTGATTAGTGTTTGAGTAATTGCTGCTATAGTTTTTGTAGTTTAAATTGTATGTTTCAGATCTAGCTCTATGGTGTTAAAAAGAACCTTGTACCAATTGGAGGAGAGAGCTTTGCTTAAGTTTGCATTTCCTAACTCTTTACATTTCTAGATCTGTAGCATTGTAGATCTGCAACATTAGTTATGTTTTTTGTGATTGTTTTGATTGAATTTTGTGCTGTAATTTTTCAACTTTGAATTTGATTTCTGCTGTGTGTATGCTGGGGAGATCTCTTAATCCTGAGATGGCTCCTTTAGATCTTGAAGTTGGAAGACTTCTCAGACCTAAGCAAACCATACACACACCTTTAGTTGATTCTGAAATTGCTGCAATGGGTGAGCAACCTAAGATTTTAAAGGAATTCAATGCACCAGGGGTTTACAATTCTCCCTTCTGTATTCAATTCCCTGCTGTCCAAGGGAACTATGAGATCAAGTCTTCTATCATACAGATGTTACTCTCATACCATGGCCTGATCAAAGAAGACCCATACAAGCATATTGATGAATTTTTAGGACTATATACTACCTTCAATATTGTAGGTTTGGAGGAGGAAGCAACCAGGTTAAGACATTCCTTTTTTACTAAAGGATAGAGCCAGAACTTGGTTGTCAATGCTTCCAACCAATAGTATTCAGTCCTGGAATGACCTTCAATGTCAGTTTTTAACCAAGTTTTTCTCCATGTCCAAAATAAGTCAGCTGAGGAAGAGCATTATTTCATTTGCTCAAGCCCCAACTAAAGACTTCACCAAGACTGAGAGAGATTTAAAGAACTGTTGAAGCACTGTCCCCATCACTAAATTCCTGAATGGCAACTTGTCCAAAGTTTCTATCAAGAAATTGATCCCAAAAGTAGGGATATGGTTGATACCTCTTGTGGTGGTACATAACTCCACAAGATAGCTGATGAGGCTTGGGACTTATTTAATATCATTAGTGAGAACTCCATGCAAAGGGAGACCTAGGCAAGAGATGTTGAGACCCCTAGAGTGGTGAGAGAAAATACTACCACAGGGAAAATGTATGAGGTGAGTGGACATAATGATTTGGAGAGGAAAGTGGGCAGCTTGACCCAAAAGTTAGATAAGTTCATGGGAGCAATGCAGTCTCCAATGGCTGCTAAAGTGGAGGAGGCATGTGTCATATGCCAGTCCCTCACTCACTCCCTTAAGGAATGTCCCTCAGCTGCCTAATTTCTAAACTTTGTGATGGAAGATGTGAATGTTGCTCAGTCCTATGGACAACAACCTACTGCTAGCTATCATTGGAGAAACCACCCCAACTTGAGGTGGAGATAAGATAATTTTCAAAACCAACAATAGCAACAGCCACAATAATCCATGCCTTATAGGAATGCCCAGTCATACCAACAAAATTATTTTCCAAGGCCCCAATACCAACAGCCTATTGCCCAGCCAATGATTCAACCTGTGCATCAAAGTGCACTAGCCCCAGCACCCTCTAGGTCCCTCACATTTGAAGAGCAAGTTCTGGCTTCACTACAGAATTTGAACCCTTTATCTCAAACTGTTAACTCCCACAGTCAAAGCATCAAGAAGATAGAGGACCACCTTGGTCAGCTATCTAATTCTTTGGCTAGGAGAGAGGAGGGGAGACTGCCCAGTCAGCCCATGAAAAATTAAAAGGGGCAATACATGGTTGGTGAGACTCCTTCCCATGAAGAAGTCAAATCTGTACCACCTTCAGGAGTTGGAGGCTGGTGGATAACCAAGTTGGTAATGAGCCTGATGAGTCAAGTGCAGAAAATGAAGAAACAACTCATGAAAATATGCAGCAGGAGCAGCATATAGAAAATAAGGGGGTGATGTGCCTTAACAGAAAATTGAAAATAAAAATAAAGAAAAAATTGATGAACTTGCTAAGGCTGCAAATGGGAGGATAGTTCCCAATTTGCCATTTCCTAATGCATTAAAAGCAGCTTCTCCTTTTGACAAAGGGAATGCTAAGGTTGAGGAGATGATGGAAACTTTCAAACAAGTAAAGATCAACTTGCCTTTACTTGATGCCATCAAGCAAGTTTTAGCCTATGTAAAATTTTTGAAAGAATTGTGCACCCACAAAAGACAGTCTAGGATACACTTATCGAAGAAGGTCTTTTGTGCTGAGAAAGTGAACCAAGTACTATCTATTGCAACTCCAACCAAGCTTCAAGACCTTGGAGTTTCCACAATCCCCTGCATCATTGGGGATCATACTATTGAGAAGGCCTTATTAGATCTAGGAACTAGTATAAACCTACTTCCATATTCTTTTGATGAGAAGTTAGGCTTGGGAGACTTGAAGCCCAAACATCTGGTGCTACAACTAGCAGGCAGATATGAAAGGAAGACTGTGGGAATGATAGAGGATGTTTTAGTTGGAGTTGATAAATTTTTCTATCCAGCAGATTTTCTTGTCCTTGACATGGAGCTAAGCAAGTGCACCACCTCTATTCCTGTGAATTTGGGTAGACCTTTCTTGGCCACTACCAATGCTTGTGTTCAGTGTAGATCAGGAGTAATGGAGGTGTCTTTTGGCAACATGAAGGTTAAATTGAATGTTTATAATGCAGCAAATCACCCTCACTTGAATGGTGAGGATTGTTTTTCAATTGATGTTTTGGATGAGCTTGTGGAAGAGACTTTTCCCAAGCTGCTGCATTATAATGATTTTTGTGATGATCTCGGTGATGGTTTTAAGAATGTGTGGAGTGAGATTGTGGAAGAGAAGGCCCCCACACCCATGGTTCAAGAGGTGAAAGCCTTAATTTCTTATGTGGGGCCAGCAACAAGGTATCCTCCTTGGAAACCTGCTGAGATGCCTCTTCCACCACCATCATAGGCACCTTGGTTGCCTTCACTTGTTTGTCCACCAGAGGTAGAGTTGAAAAAACTACCTAGGACCTTGAAGTATACTTTTTTGGGGGCAAACCAGAAATTGCCAGTGATTATTTCTTCCTCTCTCACTGATGAGTAAGAGGAAGAGTTGTTGTGTGTTTTAAAGAAGCATAAGAGAGCAATTAGCTGGACCATTACTAACCTTGGGGGCATCAGCCCTGCTTTGTGCATGCATAAAATTCACCTAGAAGAGGGTTCCAAACCCTCTAGAGAAATATAGAGAAAATTGAATCCCCACATGCAAGAAGTGGTGATGAAAGAAGTGGTCAAATTGCTAGATGCTAGAGTCATCTACCCAATTTTAGATTTTGAATGGATGGCCCTACTCAGGTGGTACCTAAGAAATCTAGAATTATTGTGATTAAAACTGATGATGGTGAGCTTGTTCCAACTAGGGAAACCACAGGTAGGAGAGTGTGTATAGACTATCGACAGCTCAATCTGAAAACCAGAAAAGACCACTTCCCTTTGCCCTTCATTGACCAAATCCGGGACAAGTTAGCAGGAAAGTCTTTTTATTATTTTCTTGATGGATATATGGGGTATAACCAAATCCCTACTTATCCATAAGACCAAGGAAAGATAACTTTCACATGCCCATTTGACACCTTTGCCTATCAAAGGATGCCATTTGGATTGTGTAATGCACCTGTAACTTTCCAAAGGTGCATGTATGTTATATTTCCTGACATGATTGAGCAATTTCTAGAGATTTTCATGGATGATTTTTCTCTTTTTGGGGATAGTTTTAGCCAATGTCTACACCATATCAACCTTGTGCTATAGAGATGTGAGGAAACTAACTTGGTTTTAATGGATGATTTCTCACTCAAGGCATTGCCCTTGGCCATGTGGTTTCTCACAGAGGCATTGAGGTAGACATGGCTAAAATAGATCTGATTGCACATTTACCCCCACAAAAAATTGTGAAACAAGTCAGATCATTCTTGGGGCATGTTGGCTTCTATAGGCGATTTATCAAAGATTTCAGCAAAATCTTAAAACCTCTTTACCACCTGTTGTGCCAAGAGGTTCCCTTTGATTTCAATGATGAATGTCTTAAGTCCTTTGAGCTATTGAAAAGTTCTCTAACCTTTGCACCTATCCTTCATGCATCTGATTTTTCAATACCTTTTGAATTGATGTGTGATGCATCATACATTGCAATTGGTGTAGTCTTGGGACAAAGGAAGGATAAGGGCCCTTGTGTGATTCCATATGCCAGCAAAATCATGATTGATGCTCAGTTAAATTACACCACAACTGAGAAGAAACTGTTGGCAATTGTTTTTATTTTAGATAAGTTCAGGTCTTATGTGCTGAGATCCAAGATAGTGGTTTACACAGACCACTCAGCCCTAAAATACCTTTTATCAAAAAAGGATGTAAAGCTTAGAATGATCGGATGAATCCTCCTATTATAGGAGTTTGATCTTGAGATCAAAGATAAAAAGAGGGTTGAAAATGTAGTTGCAGACCACTTGTCTAGGATCCTAGCAGAAGAATTTGATGGGCTACCTGTTAATGACTCCTTTCCTGATGAACAACTGTTTGTTATCAGCACCTCTACACCTTGGTTTGCAAATATTGTGAATTACTTGGCAATAGGGAAGATCCCCCCATATTGGAACATAATGGAAAAGGATATGTTCTTTTTAGAGATTAGACATTATATGTGGGAGGATCCATACCTATTCAAACATTGTGCAGACCAAGTGGTGAGGAGATGTGTCCCTGATGAGAAATTCCACAATGTGCTAACTATGTGTCATGAACAGGCCTGTGGAGGCCACTTTAGTGAGAACAAAACTGCTGCCAAGGTGCTCCAAAGTGGATTCTACTAGCCCACTCTCTTCAAGGATGCATGGCTTCATTATAAAACTTGTGAAATATACCAAAAGATGGGAAGTATCTCCCAAAGAAACTCTATGCCTTTACAACCAATACTTGTGATTAGACTCTTTGACATTTGGGGGATAGACTTCATGGGTCCTTTCCCTCCTTCCTTTGGATATAATTATATTCTTGTAGCTATGGATTATGTGTCCAAATGGGTTGAGGCCATAGCTACAAGAACAAATGATCATAAGGTTGCCCTCAACTTCTTGAAGGACAATATTTTCTCCAGGTTTGGCACCCCCAGAGCTATCATTAGTGATGGGGGGTGCCACTTTTGTAATAGATAGTTTGAAAACCTACTTAGAAAGAACTTTTTGACAAACAGAGTTGCCACCCCATTCCACCCACAAACCAGTGGGCAGGTGGAAATTTCTAGTAGGGAAATCAAACACATTTTGGAGATAACAGTGAGAGTGGATAGGAAGGACTGGTTATTGAAGTTACCTGATGCTCTGTGGGCTTATAGGGCTGCCTATAAGACCCCAATAGGCATGTCTCCCTTCAGGCTAGTATATGGCAAGACATGCCATTTACCAGTAGAGCTTGAGCACAAGGCTTATTGGGCTATTAAGGCATTGAATACTGACTTAAAATCTACTGGCATGCATAAGAAACTCCAGTTGTCAGAGCTGGAAGAGCTGAGGTTGGAGGCATATTCAAATGCTAGGATCAACAAGGAGAAAACCAAGGCTTTCTATGATAAGCATCTGCTGAGGAAAGAGTTCACAGCTGGCAACAAGGTATGGCTGTTCAACTCTAGATTAAAAATTTTCCCAGGTAAGTTGAGATCCAGATGGGAGGGACCTTACGTAGTTGAGCATGTATCCCAATCTGGAGCTCTGGAAATCAAGGATCCAAAAGATGGAAGGACCATGAAAATGAATTGGTAAAGGCTCAAGCTTGTTGTTAAAAATGTGGTAGAGCCTGTAATGACCATTCACTATCATGAACCTCCATAACATGCTTGAGTTTCCATAATGTATACTATGTATAATAACTCATGTGTTAGTTATTTCTGTTTCTTTTGCTTCATTTCTGTTTGACATTGTACATGATTTTTATTTTATTTTGCCATGTATGCCTGTACCTCAGGTAGGATAATGAGTCAAATTGGTGAAGTGACCTGAGTTGGAGTGTCAAATCTGTTGGGAAATGAATTGGGAATTGATTACAAGCTTATTTAAACTGCAGTATAACCTGTCGATAGGTTCTATGAACATCTCGACAGGTTCTGAGAGTTCCCAGTTTACTTTTTGACAAGATCTAGAAGCTGTCGAAAGGTGTGAACTAATTCTGGATAGGTTTTGAAGGTGTAAAAATGGTTGTCAATAGGATCGAGAAGCATTTCGACAGGTTTTGAAGATTTTTGGTTGAATTCTCGACAGGTTCATGGTACCTATCGAGAGGTTCTATGGACCCCTCGAAGTAACTTTTTTGGAGTTTAGAACCTGTCGAGAGGATTGCATATTGAGTTCAAAGAACCTGTCGAGAGGTTCTATGAACCTTTCAGAATGATTGTTGTTGTCTACTGAACTCGTCGAAAGGATTGCATGAACCTCTCACGAGGATTAGTGACTTTCTACTCGTCGACAGGTTCCATCAACCTGTTGACACCTTCCCCCAATCCTGTTGAAAGTCATTTCCCACTGCTTTAAACCTAACGGTAACTCCATTTTTGCCATTTGACAGCTTCTCTTTGTGCTGTAAGTTTGCTCTGGTGATTTTTCCATTTTACTTTTTCTCTCTGTCTCACTAACCGTTATAGCAACTTCCTAGCTATTTTCCTCATTGCTTCAATTCATCAAAAGGTAAACTTTGCACCTAGTCTGAGTTGGTTTGGTGTTGTGCATTTTAAGATCTGTGAAACCCTAGATTTCTGCTGGTAAGCCTCTCTTCTGCTCCACTTTGTGCTTTTGGCATTTCATTTGCAAATTGGTGTGGTTAATTTGATTGATAACAAAGGTCTGTGTGGTGATTGGAAGTGAATTGCAATTGTTTGTGTATACAATGTCTTATCAAGAAGACACCTTGGCCACCGTTTAAAGGCACCTTCCAAATCCACCAGCAAAGCCACTAGGAAATCCACTAGGCAACCCAAAAAGCCTAAGGAGACCCCACCTGCAAAAAGGAAGTTGGTCATGGACCAAGCTGAGAAAACTATGAAATCCAAGAAAGCCAAGAAATCAAAGAGGGCCTAAACCAATGAAGAATTTGTTGACGGGGCTCCTGAGGTAGAAACCCCTGTACTTGAGCCCACCATTGAGCCTGAACTTAACCCTGTGCCCCTGTGAACAGATCCATTCCCAATGAATTGGTGGATGCCCTGGGCCAGATTTCAGAGACAATTGTTGACACCCCCTATTTTTCTAAGGAGGGGGACTATAAGGCCACAATGGACTACTTGATGAAGGCAGGCCTGACACCATTGATGACCCCTTTGAATGAGAAGTCTTACCCCAGGCTGGTTAAGTTGTGGTATCAGAATCTCAGGAAACAAACCAAGCTGGATTCACTTGAGCCCCGCCTTGTAATTTTGATTGATCATGTGAAGATGGTGGTGGACTATAGAGATATAGGGATAGCATTGGGGGTCCCTTCTATTTTTGTAGTAGTCTATGGCCTGGTTGAACCTAAGAATGTCTCCTTCAAAGCAATGGCCAGGCACCTCATTCAAGGCATTGTGGGGTCTAGGGAGTCAATTATGCGAAGAGATTTACATCCCTATGTTGGGGTGGTTGCCTTCCCTCTAGTGAGGGTCTAAAATCACCAATAAAACTAGGCAGAACACACTCACACAGACTTTGCAAGTAATTAGGGTTCATTGTAGCAAGTTTTAAAAAGATGGTGAGTAAGGGAATGTCCACAGGGAGGTTGGTTTAAAAATGTGATAAGTCTCTAGATCTGTAGGAGATCTGGCACCCTAACTAATGCTAAGTTAGCTAAAAGATAGGGGAGAGGTTTAAAATTTATTGTCACTTAAGCTAAGCTAAAATTAAACAAACACTAAGTTGGATCGAGTTAGGGAATTTAGATCGTGCAGGGGAAAGGAGTAAAAAGCAGAAAATCGAGAAGAGTAGCTTGGAGATTGGTCTCACTAAAATCAGGTTCGATTAATCATGCCACAGAGGTTCAGGGCACACAATTCCTTGAACTGGCTATAAGCACAACTGCTGGGTAGAAGACTCCACTCCAAATCACATGATCCACCTAGTCTTAAGGCTATGATCTATCCACTTGAATGGTCACAGACCATCCTATAGACTTTATCTGATCCATGGATTTATAGCAGACGAATCCAATTGGAGCCTGAGCTTGGACTAATCTTAAGGTTATGATCTGTCCACTTGAATGATCACAGATCATCCTAGGGATCTCCTCCAAAGCTAAAGCATCAATTAGAACAATTAAAACCACTACAGATGCTGCAATTCCAAGGTCACAGACTCAAGGAATTACAGGAGTATCAGATCCAGGGAGATCGGATGGTATCTAAGAGGTCTACCAGTTAAGTGGGTGAGCTGATCTATAGACTCCTCTACACAAATTCGATCGATCACCAAATGAAACCAAACGAACTTTAGATCTAATTATAGCATTAAGAGCAACATTTACATTACAATCAAACTCACTCTACAATGGAAATGCTCTCAGATCTGTAGTCTGTGCAGCAGTGAACCCACAATAGCACTCTCAACCTTACCCAATTACATATCTAACCTCTCTCCTCGCTACTCCAAGGAAATTAGCCAACCATCGTTGGGTTAAAAGAGGGAAAATAGAATTTCTCTGCAAGCTCTAATCTCTAGAATTTTACTCAGATCTCGACCCCCCCAAATTGCAATTAAGGGTCTCTACATATAACTTTCTCCTCTATTTTTTCTGCCAAAAATCCCTTCTAGAAAGTCCTCAAAGTTTGTTAGGGTTCTGTTAGAGCACGTGGGTCGGTTAGGGCATCTTCTAGAACCATCGTGTCGATCACCAAGTGCCTCGGGTTGCGTGTAGCAGGTCACCAAGTCACAGTGTGTGCATAGCTGAGTTTCTGAGAAGTTCTGCACACGATTTTGATAGGTTGGGGAAGCTTCTGACAGGTTCTGGTAAAGCTTTTCAGTCCTTTCGTCAGGTTCTCCAATCCCTTCGATAGGTTTCGATAGGATGAGCTTTGAGGCTTCAATTTCACTGCACTTTACCTGGACCATTCGACATATTGGAGTGGTAGTTTGATAGGTTGGGAGACCATTTCGTCAGGTTGTGGCTTTGCATTCCATCACTTCTATAAGATGGCTCTCACTCCTGTCGAAAGGCACGAAGATCCTTCAGTAGGTGCTGATCCAGCACCTCCATTTCGTTAGGTTCAGGCGGTCTTCTGATATGTTCTAGAGACCTTTCGATAGGTTTAGGAACCCTTCGATAGGTTCCCTTTTCTCCTCAGGTAGCTTTCGTCAGGATGAAATCTGTCTTTCTCTCAACTGTTCGATAGGTTATTGCATCCTATCGACTTTTACAATCCTCATGACTTCTTCTTCTTTCTGCCTTCATATCTTATCGAAACCGCGCCAATCTGCATGAATTCCTCTAATTCAACTCTTAACTCCTATTAAAATCTTCATATGTCCTCTTGATAGGATGTTTTTGGCCTGTCTTTACTTCCTTCGCCTTGTTCTACTGTAGCCAAGCACTCTAAGGCTAGTGATGTGCTACCCTCTGGTGTGCTATTGTTGGGTTTGTCCTGTGCTAAGAGATGAGAGTTGTGGGCACTCTAAGGGTCCAGTGCTGTAGCCAAGCACTCTAAGGGTCCAGTGATGTGCTACCCTCTGGTGTGCTATTGCTGGGTTTGTGGGCATTCTTGAGTGGTTTTCTGCATTAGTATCATCTTTTATTGCTGTCTATAAAATACACTCGACAATGGCTTATTAGTGTGCTCATAGGTCTATCAATGGTTAGGTTAAAGGGTGAAAAGTGGCATTTTTCACCACTTAACACACCCCCAAACCTAAGCTTTGCTAGTCCCTGAGCAAATGAGAATTAAAAGGAATTGAAAATGCCACTTTCATAGGGAGCACGGATGCATTTAGCATATGCACCAAGCCTTTTAAACCCCTAGGTGATCCTTAGTGGAGGAGTGAAGTCTGCTGAGGGTTTTCAGTGAAGGTATCCACAAACTTCGCCAATTAAATTTAGTTAATCATAGTGCAACCGGTTAAAGCTAGTAAAATCGTAATCACGTTTTTCTCTTTTCAGTGCATCTCTCTCTGTCTCAGAACGATTTTATGATTGATCGCTTTTTCTCTTTGTTTCTCATTCCTCTGGAACATCTTTCTAAAGAATCGTAATTTATGATTTCTTTTCTCTCTTTCACTACGGTCCATCGTCTTTTACGATTTTTGGCTTTCACTAGCATTCAAGAGTGATATGAATCATCCTTGTGCTCAATCATCTTTCTTATTGCCTTTTGAGTTCATTTTGACAAAGATTAACACTTTGGCTCTCTTTTGTTGTTTAACCTTAATATCTGTACATCATTTACTTGTTAGTAGCAAATTGGGGTCTAGCATCACTAAGTTAAGGATAATAAAATGGTAAATTATGGGATTGATCAATACAACCTGGTGAAGTTCGGCGAACCGACAACACAAACATTTTTGGAGCTGAGGAATGGAAATTGAACTATCAGAAGTTGAATAAGAATGCACACGATTGACCGCACAAAAAGAACCCACTGCAACCACTGACCACCTCTTACGACCACACAGGCGGTGATCATTAGACGGATGGATGTCCATGAAGCAATGGTCATGGAGATCATGCACTATTGTTTCCCAACCACCGCCTTGCAACTAATCACGAAGGCACATACTTATACATCAAGTGTAGCTACATCTAGGGCCGGAGGTGATGACGATCAAGGAATGGAATTGACAGGAGGAAAGGCGAACCAATAAGAAGTCTGCTATGGTAAATTTTCAACTGTAAATTGGCAAAACTTGGATAATTTGACTTAGTCTTTTTGGAAATTGTAATTAATTTGTGGTTTGAAAACTTTCGATGCTAATAGCATCCTAGTTATGGTGCCTTACTTCAGTGATGGAATACCAAGACATGAGTTAAAATTTATTAACTACAGTCTGAATTTGGATTTTGATGATGGTTATTTTCATAGGAAGCTAGCTTTGATTGGTTAGCAATTTATAATAGTTGTGTAAAAGTTATACTTGATGGTTACAAGTAAATTGCTTAGTTGGGGATACATGTCAATTAGTTGTGAATGATTTCTGATTTGCACAAGTGTGTGTGCCTCGCTGGGTATAGTTATGGATAGGTTTTCGTAAGTTGCTAATGTGTTTTGGGTAAATGCAAGATTGGATGATTGACAGAATTTCTGCTCCCGTTAGGGAGATATTCACTGACTCTAGTGTTACTACCACTAAAAGTAGCCACGCTATTACTGGACGATGTTGTGTAAGGGTATGCCTTCCGTCCTGAACTCACATGATGAATTTTCGAGGATGAAAATTCCTTTTTCAGGGGGGTAGGATGTAAATTGGAATTTTCGGTATCGTAGGCGAGGCGAGCCTTGAATCTTAAAATAATTAAATTTGAATGTGTGTGTCTTTGTATGAGGGAATGTACAGAAAATTGCGCAATTGGTTATACAGGCTCCGTGAGAGCACCAATGATTAAAAGCTCTACGTTGTGAACAGGATGTCTAAGAATCAAAACCTATAATGTGGTTTGAGCATTAGATTTTGGTCTTTGTTATAAAGGCCAATACGCCTAAATATGATATATCGGCCCAACACCGAATGGAACCCTTGGGTTAAAAGACAACTAACGTACCAAAGTTCTCATCTTAGCAAAACTCTTGAGTTCGGTTGAGAGAGGAGAAAGAAGCCTCGTTTGTTCCTTCTCATTTTCACTTCGTATGATCCCAACCATCAATCTACATCCTGTCTCATCTTCGCTCCATTTCGCATCACAAGAAATCATCAAATCGGACTCTGTGAGATCGAAACACGACGAAAAACGAAGACGTCAATTCTTCGTGATCTCGTCAACTATAAAATCTGCATGCAAGATTAGAAGGGTAAGCTTCGAGACCCTTCGCATGCAAAAGTCAATTATGGGAATCTGGTTCCGACTTGAGTGAGTTTTGAATCACATGTAAGGATTTTGAGGATCTGACGAACATGAAGTGTGAACATCGACACCAAGCGATCCTGGTCATTTATGAGGTTTCATGCGCATCTAGAAGGTAAGAATTTCATTTTGAATTGTGGATTTAGTTGAATTTCACTTTGTGTGTGAAATTTGAGTGGGCATGCTACAATTTTTTTAGGATTTTTGAATTTAGAAAGTAGAAGAACGAGTTCTGGAAATTTTAGAAGCTGTCAAATTCGCTCGCGCGAATTGTCTTCGGAATACACTGAAAAATTTGTCTGGAAAATTCGCTCGCACGATTTTCCTCAAGTTTCAAGCAAATTTTCTCGGGTTAAATTCACTTGCGCAAATTTTTTTGTGTCACAGGGAAACTGACAAATCCGATCGTGCGAATTTGTAAATTGCGCGCACAAGTTTCCCTATTTCTGTCAGCCTCAATCCTCCTTTGATGAGACCTGCTAGGCTTTAAAATGCTCATTTCCTATGTCACTAACACTTAGCTATGGACCTATTGTCATATAGATTGAGGATTGGAGGCCATAGATAAAGACTTTACTTCGTCTCCGCATGACTTTGACATTAAGGTAGGAGGAATTTCAATATCCACTTACATTTTGATTTTGATCCATGGATTGGAATACGAACTATTTGAACTTTGATTTCAAATTCGATTGTGAAGTAATTGAATTTCGAATATGAATTATTTGAAATATGGTTTCGAATTTCGAATGTGAATCTTGTGAACTCAGAATCAGAATCCGAATCAGAATCCTAAATTGAATTAGAAGTCCGAATTGAAATGTGTCCTGCTATATATTATCAACATCACACTATGTATTAAGATATTGATTTAGGGTTTATACAAACGAGTGCCCCACTTCGGTGTGATGGCACAACCGGCATAGCGGGTTAAACCGTCATTCGAACCGGTATGTTGGTGAAGCCATAATTTGATACCGGTATGGCGGGTTATACCGTAATTTGAAACGTGACGACGACCCTTCAAAAAGTGTTCACTGAATGACGATGGTTAGGTGGGGATTCCGATCGGTACTTTTTTCCCAACAACGCTATATCTGCATTGGGGATCTTTAAGTTAAAACTTAAGTCATGCATAAGATTAGAAGTTGCATACGAACTATGGTCATGAATAAGAATTTAGAAATCATGTGAAAACATTGAAATCTGATCTGAATCTAAGATATTTGAAATCTGTTTTGAATGGGAAATGCCCGTTTCATCATTGATTTCACATTTCAAATATAAAAAAAAACAACATGTGCTTTGGAACTATGCTTCGATTTGATAATGTAAGTTATATTGAATTTGTTCCTACTGAGCTTGGACTGTTAGCTCACTCTGATATGTCACAGGTTTAGAACTTGAGCAGGATTCTGAGCACGAGACTGATCCTGACTACATGCAGGAAGAAGAGGCTAATATTCTGCCTAAAAAGTTCTATTTATAGATACACTTGGATATAGTTTTTGACCTTGGTACAGCTTAGAATCTGATCTTGAAAGTATATTTCTAAATATTGGCACGCCACTATTTAAGTGATGGTTGGTCATCACCGGTGGATGGCTCTAGTGGGTTTATGCTCTGTTTAGGCGCCATGTGATATTTGATCTGACTTTTGTATGCCTGGGATGTATTAGAATCATGGAGCCGTTTTTTCCCTAAATTCCGCGTAGGGGAAAGTCAGGTCACCATTTGTATATGAACATTCGAACTAGAATATTCAGTTTGGATCTGATAGTCCGATTTTTCTTGAAATCCGTTTGGGGAAAATCGGGCTGTCACACTTAACATATACCTAAAAAAAACACCCTTATTCACCTTCCAACACAAACCCAAGAGGTAAATAATAACAAACATAAACAAATGAAAACAAACAAGAAAAAGAAGAAAAAAGAAAACAAACGCTTAATTTTATTCATAACTAAAAATTAGTACAAATGTCACCGGAGGCATACCTCCTAAACATACAACCCAAAATGAAAACACGAAACCTAACCTAAAACCCAAAACGAAAACACAGAACTCAGAATGAACATAAAGCCCAAACCACGATGGTTGGGAGGTCCAATCAGAAGCAACAAAAATGTCGGAGGAATGGTTGGGTAACATCCTTTCCATCCATTTGTAGGACCTCCCTCCCGCCATCTTCACCTCCTCCTAACAAGGACGGATGTATACTGCCCCACTGATCGGTGGTCTCGACCACGGCGGCACCTCTAATAATGTACATCTTCGACCACAACAACACCTCCAAATCACACCATCATCGGGAATCATCTTTGGACAAAGAACTCGAGAAAAGACAAAGAACGAGAGAAAAGACATCAAAATTGACCTCCGGATCACCAAATATGAGAAAGGAATGAAGAAAACTAGAAGACCCACGGATATATACACACCGCGCCATTTGCACTATGAGAAGCTGGCGCGTAATTGAATTACACGCCTGCACCAAAGTGCCTATTATGATTTTCGTGGCAAGCTCCGTGCGCGTAATTCGGCCCTCTGTCAAATTGAAGAAGCGACAAATCAATTTCGCGCACTCTGAGAAACATGTAATCCAAATAAGCACCACACCCATTACGCAGAATCCAAATCGACACCTGGACACCTAATGTAATAACCAGGCGACGGTTCGATTGCGCATTCTGAATCGCGTGCGTGATTCGATTATATCCCACCCATCATGCGTGTAATTTCCAAAACTTCAATCAAAACTGACCCATTTCTAACAAGTGTCGTTTGAAACCAAACAAACGATCAAAACAAAAAATCCATACCCTAAAAAAACAAATGCATAAAATTCCCTTTCTACTATAAAGATTCACCAAATTACAAAAATGCAAAATAATGGCAAAACCGAATTATCAAAAAATAAAATCCTAGATGCAACCGACAGTTTTCGAACCATGATGTCCATCCCAACCTGAAGATGAGAGTAAAATTGAAGTAAAATAAAGTAAAATAGAAAATACAAAAATAAAAATAAAAATAAATAAGGGAAACTATCCCTTGTAGTCCCATCGCGACGAACACCCACCACTCGCTCCACTGGAACAAATAAACCAGCTAAATAACAAAATGGGCCTATCAGAGCCTCGAGAATAAAAACAAATAGAAAATTGAAAATGGGTAATAGACCAAAATAACAAAAGTCCCATCACAATAAAGATGCAAAAAATGACAATAAGAACAGGTCATACATACCACGATCAGAAAATGAATTGTCTCCCCGTGATCCCATCACGATACTCTGAGGAAGAGAGACACCAAGAGGGCAGCCCGGGATACCATCCTGACAATGCATAAACACCAATAAGAAGGCTTTGAGAAATAAAGTAACCCAATAGCCAGCAAAGTCAACAGATGTGGATGATGTGTGTGGTTGTGTGATTCCGCATGCTCCCAAAACCAAATAATAACCTCTACCCCATCCGAACTCCCTTGTCCCATCGCGTGACCCCGCACACCAACCGAAGAAAGGACTGCCAACGTTCCATTGCACACCTTCACAATAACATGCCCCGTCGTGATGAAACACACACCCCGACTCCCAACTCCCGAACCCAAATCAACCAAACCCATAGTCCTATCGCGATAACACGACCCAAAAATTCAGGGCATCTCTCGATACCCTATCAAAACTTTTAGAAATAAAAGGAATGGTCACGATGAAAATAAGCCCACTAGAACCCCAAAAAGCAATAATAAAATAATAAATTATAAATAATAAAAGTCCCATCGCAATGAACATACAAAAATCACAACAACATTCGAAGTAACAAATCACACAATGAAAATAACCCACCACAATCAAACCATTCTCCACAGCCCCGTCGCAACAGATCACACAACTCATCCCTATTATATAACCCAAGATCCGCCAAAGAATAAATAAAGCGCCACTATCCCATCACGACATCAAACCGACCATCCCATCATAACCTATTGCGGCATGGAGGGAGGCCCACCCATGCCACATGGCGTAGAAGCAAACAACAAGCCCAGACTTTCCAAAGTTCCCATCGAGCCAAAAATCCTCAGGCCTCACCATGATAGAAACAGAAGAGGAGAGGAAACTCTTCGATGTCCCATCGCGTGATGACTCTACCCAAAACATAATCAACAAATTAGGTAACTGTTACTCCCCCTCCACTCGATATTCTCTATAAATATAAGTTAGCTAATATTAAGTCAAACGTTTTCAAAAACTTTCTCGCCCAATTCGCAAATAACTGTGGTCCTCCCATAAGAGACAATGATCAGTATTCATGAGAAGGTTTGACAGAGTATCCGGCGTATCGAGCATCGACCTGAAAACCAAACAATGGCTGGGTCAACAAATCCCATACGGATGGATCTACTTAGCGATGTCTTGAAAGCCACATTTTCTAAAATTTTTATTGAATTGATCTTAAGTTAAAGCCCAACCTTTTAAAAACCTCTGTCTATCAAACTTTCACTTTTCATCATCCCAATCCATTCTTTCCCCTAGGAAACTGAACATTGAGTATACTCAACTTCGAGAAATCATAAATGTTCGTTGGAAAGGGACCTGTGAGGCGTCGTTGGTGTGAGAAAGGATGCACCTAGTTTTACATGACTTGTGAAAGCCTTCACCATCTTATTACATCATATCATCTGGTCACTTGACCTTGTCTCTGTACATTCGTATGACGCCACTTGTACCTTGTTTATTTTAATTTACCTCCATTGACTGTGCTATGCAGCAGGTCACGATATGCGATGGGATGCAATATGCACCCGCTGTTGAAGATACACCTCTCAACAACTACAATCTGGCCTGTGAATGCTCCCTTTAGCTTGTGCTGATAAATAAGAAAGTCAAACACTTCATGTCAAATCCATGGCTCACACTTGTGATCTCTCAAAGAAATGAGAAGGCACCTTGAATGGGGGTTGTAGACCCCCAAATTTGGCCCAAGGCCCGATTAACTTACACTTCAAGATGGGAGTACCCTCCGAGCTTCCAAGAGCACTTCCCAAACCCTTAGAACTTAACTCAAACCGTTAGAAGCCTATCCCCGACCCTTAGATTTAACCCTAACCTATAGAACCCCTCTCGGACCCTTGCTAAACCCTCCAGGGCAGTGGTGGAAAGGAGGAATGCAAAGGTTTGCAGAGACCTCTGCTAGAGTTAGGACTCACCCTATCAAAGAGAGGAGGTTCCTAGCTTTCCAACATACTAAGAATCACCTCAATCTGATCTATACGCTAGGAGTTATGGCAGTTTGAAATTCAGGCTGAATTGCAGGAATTTGCCTAGCATATGTATTACACACACTGGGCCAAATTTTGGTAGTTTTTGGCCTAGCGTATGTATTACATACGCTAGGACAATTTTGAGTGGTTGTGTGATTTTTTGGGCCCACAAAAGTCAAGTTTTTTCTTAGTGTATGTAATACATATGCTAGGCTTAGGAACATTATTTTTTTAGGATTTTTGTCAATTTTCATATTAGGGTTTGACTTGTTGACCACCCCATCCATTAGGGTCAATTTCGGTAGGACTGTTATACCCCTACTAGCCTTATTTTTAACCCTTTTGTCACTTAGGATCCCACCCTATCATCTACCATTGAAACCCAATTCCCACCTATCTAATCTTTAGAAAACCTAGAAAACCTTAGATCCCTATTACCTAATCACTAACCCAATTAGCCCTATTAACCCCTCACTGATCCTCCCTTTCTCTATAAATAGAGACCCCTACCCCCCTTGGATTAAGATCTTGAAAAAATTTTAAACGAGAGAAAAATATTAGTGGGTTCACTCTCCATTTCCCACATACATCCCTCAAAATTCCAGCACCCCTTTTTGCTCTTTAGATCCCATTTTACACCATCAATCCTTGAGATTTAGCTAGAACTACCCCCTAGCCTTCTTCTATTACCTCTTAGCTCCCTAGTCTTAGAGATCAAGATTTGATTCTCTAACCATTTGCTCTTGGAAGCTCAAAGACGCTCTCACGCGAGGATCCACAGTTGTGCTACAAGGGCCCGAGAGCTCCGGCTCTCCCCTCTATTCCTCTAGCATCTTTTCTTTTCCTCTATCCTAGAATTTGAGCCGTTATGCCACAAAAATTCCAGTGATTGCAGGGCTTAAATAGGATTTGAGTGCCTTCAGGCAAGAGGAAGTGTTGTTTTTTTATTTTATTTTTCTTTTTTTACTTGACCATATGTAGAGACCGCTCACGAGCGGGTTGATCAAGTGCCTAACACCTTTCTGATCGATAACCGAAGCCCCTACCCAAGAGCTTTTGGCGTAGACCAGAATCAAAGTCATGTTTTTGTACTTCGGTGCTTTCAATATTGATTTAGATTTCTCGGGACACCAAAAGATGCGGGTGGTGACTCTATATCATGCAGATACGTGTGCATCATTGCGACGGACTCGCGAGAGCACACGATTGCACATATGTCGACTCTGCGAAGGAGTAGCCTGTAGAGCTTCCCCTTGAAGTATTGGCCTCTTTCATTTGTTTCTTTTATTCATTTCTACTAACCTTTTTTGTTTTTTTTCGTACTCACCCCTACGATTCTGCCAAAGATTTACTTATCCCTACTTTTTTGTCATTTACACGCCTTAGCCATTTGGCGGGCTTACTTGAGCATTTACTTGTCTGTCATTTACACGCCTTAGCCAATTGGCGGGCTTACTTGTGCATTTTACATGCCTTAACTATTTGGTAGGCCTACTTGAGCTTTTACTTTCTTATAATCATATTACATAAGGGGACGTCGACCCGTAGAGGCAGCACGGGATTATCACAACCAGTTTTTAAACATTAAGCAAACTCCCTTTTAAATTGAATTTAAAATTTAACCTTAAAAATGAACTAAGGGACATAATTCATTTTTATGTGGGGTAGATTTTTCAAAAGGGGTGGGAATTTAGGCAGCGATACAAACATCCCTGTTCTTTGTACGGCGGCAGCCCCTAGTGGTGATGATCTGGAAAAGTACCACCTAATCCAGTATCTGAGAAAGCGCTTACACTGGAGGTATATCTGGTGGGTAAGCGAGCTTAAGAAAAAGCCTTAAAATCCTTGGGGAGTGTGTTAGTTGTCCCAAATCGACCTTGTATCCCTAGGTATGGTGAGGAGGTGTAGACTCCCCCATTTTACCCTCTCGGAATATATAAACCTATTCAATCAACCTTTGACCTTGCCCACGATCTCCGAGAAAGGACTAACCTTTTTCAAAGACTTAAAAACCCTATATGGGGACCATGCACTAAAAAATCAATACATGGTTGAGACCCAGGCTGAAACAATAGCTCTGTGGGTCAGACCAGCTCAAACCCTAAAAAGTCCCGCATTACGCATCCTGTCTAGCGCGCGTAAATCGATTATACGCCCCATGGTTGGCGCGCAATTGGTCCCTCTTGGGTCAGGATTTAACTTCCTGAGGACCGCCTAAACCTTGATTATGCACCCTTTTAGGCGCGTGTATTCATATTGCACGCTTTGTACCTAGCGCATAATTAGTGCCATTTTGGACTGGCCTTGTACCATTCTAGAAACTACCTAAGACACGATTGTATGCCCTACCTAGAGCGTGTCATCAGATTATGCGCCTCAGTGCAAGCGTATAATTCATTCCTAAGCGAATCCGGTCTCTAACTCCCTAGACCGCCTGAAATTCCCTATTAAGCGCAAAAATTCATGTGCTTAATTGATTGAGGGCACTAATTAGAGTGCACAATTAGTCTAATTAGACTAGGACTATGCTACCCGGCTAAGCCAGTCAGCCGGTCACTCACTGAGTCAGTCGCCGACTCAAAGTGATTATGCGCCGGAAATAGGGTGCATAATTCAATTGAGCACACCAGACAGGGCGCATAATTGAAATTCACTGACCAATTGAGAGCACCCCATAGGGAACACAATTGGCCAAATACTTATAAATTGGACCCACCACCTCATCCCAAAAACACATCGCAACGTAGTCAGTAATCGAATTTTCGAGTTCCTCGCTTTCAAGCTTAGGACTTCGAGATTCCTCTCTGCGGCCCTGGCCTCAGGTATACTTTCCTTCTAGTTTTTAATTCTTTCAGTTCTAGTTCTTAGTTCTAGTCCTTAGTTCTAGTTCTTAGTTTTAGATCATTAGCTCCAGACTTTAGTTTATTAAGCTTTTACTTCTAGATCTTACATTTTAAATCTCTTTAATCCTTTATTCTTACCCTTTTTTCCCGGTTCTAGTTCTCAGATTCTAGCTCTCTAGTTCTTAAATTCTAGATCTTAGATCTTAGATTTTAATTTTAATTACTAGTTTTTTTATTCTAGTTCTTAGTCGCTAGAAGCAGTCCTTAATTGCATTCTTTAATTTCAATCTTAAATTCGGTCTTAAAATTTCCATCTCTGGTTCTAGAATTTTAATTATAATTTTTAAACTTTATCCTCCATCTTCGATCCGTAAATCCATAATTTTAGATTAAAAATCAGTTTTTCAATCCGCATTATTACTAAAATAATCCCTAGCCATCCGATTTGCCCAAGTGAGCTTACGGAGGGTACCTGGGAACGGGGCCAATCCTCCTTAGCATAGCAGGCCCAAAACCCCTTATTTTAAGATTTTCAATAAGAATAGTATATTTTTAATTAATTAGAATTTTAATTAAATTAGTATATTTTTAATTAATTAGAATTTTAATAGAAGTAGTATATGTCTAATTAATTTCCCTAGAATTAACATATTTGCATTCCTAGTAGGATTATGAGGATTAATTAATTAGATTTCTAATGGGACTAAAATATTTAAAGTAATCAGACTCCTAATAAGATGGCAATTAACTAGATCTCGGACAATATTAAGTAAATTAAGCAAGTCCTAGAAAGAGTAGAAAAGGAGAAGTAAACTTACAGGTCACCCAGTGCTGCTGACATCGGTCGGCTGATGATTCAGTAAAGAGAACAACCCATATCTCCACTTCGAAAGGGGTGATCAGTGACGTGTTACAGCGTCGATAAATATCTGCAGCTGGTGATTGCAACGAACTAGGTAATCTCCTGAGATTGGCCTCTTTATTTTCAATAGTTAATTACCTCTAAAAATACCGCCTTTGCCAGAGTCCACTTGGACCGAATTGGGCCACTCTTTCAGGGGATCGAAAGGGACCCAAAAAAAGCTCATACCAAGAGATTGGTGATCGCGATATGATGTCTTGTCACCAAAGTCGCCCATATTTAGTTAAGTTTCTTTTTCTTCTAGTTAGTTTTTTTCAGTTTTGGTTTTATTACTTTTTGCATTTAAGTCTACTATCGAGAGCACATGTGCATACACAGAGGCTCGAGATGTCGGGAATACGAAGGATTAGAACGGTGTCCCACCATTATGGGGGTACCATAATAACCCACTATACCATGAGAAACCTCTTGAAGACTCAGCATAATACAACCCAGTAGTCAACATGGCCGGCAGTGAGGAAACTCCCTTCACACCCCCGAGCACCAACCACTATGACGGACACAGAGATAGTAGCTTCGGGCAGAACTTCACAGCTCAACAACTTGTAGACCTCAGTGTCTAGAAATTGTAAAGGGGAGGAGATGAAGCCGAGGAACTACTCCACGGCTTAGCCGCACCATACGAGACCATCAATGAAAGATGGGAGGCAAAAGAACGAGAGTGACAAGGACAAGAGACGCCACCCCCTACTTCGACGATGATATCACCGCACGTGTCGCCCCCTAGGCACACTCTCCACACACTCCTCAGTAATGGACGTCAAGACGGAATCCGCTCTCAGACCACTAAGCAAGATGCTGTCATAAGGGTAGAAGATTTCCCCAAAATGATCGACGAATACATTTTAGTTTATTTTGAGTTGCTTGCTACTAACTTTATTGAAGACAGTGATAAGAATGAGGTGAATGAAAATGAATGAAAGGTAGAATGAGGATTACGGAGCAGCTAGCCTAAAATATGCACAGTCCTACAAGATATAGGTCCTCGTGTAGCAAGTTTTGATAAGTAAGAGTTTGTCCCACAGGGAAGTTGATCTAAAGCTCCAAAGGAGCTATCGTTAGTAGGCTCTCTAGATCTGACTACAGATTTAGCAAATCCTAAATGGAAGGGGATTTAAGGTCACAAAAATCTAAATCCTAAGGCCGCTTACTATCTAGATTACAGAAAGGGTTAACAAGAGTGGTGGAGTGAGAAAATAAACATAAAAGGGTGAGAAGCATGTTATTACGTATAGATCTTATGGGTCTTGTAACTCAGACTCAGACCTGTTGCTATAGAAATCCTGTTCAATGACTACATTATCACCAAAGAGGAGAAAGAATCCAACTCACCCCGGTGCCATGATCCAATCCCTTATGGCTATAACCTGTCCACTTGAATGGTCACAGACTATCCAATAGGGGAACCATAATCCAGAGATGGGTCAGAACAAGCTTACCATTGTGGGCACTACTTCATCCAGGCTACAAGCTCAAGAATCCATAGGAATCTCATCCTCTAAAGTTCTGTGTGTGGGGCTAGGCCTACAAAGTGCGCAAGCCTGGACACACAGGACCAGCAAGAGTTTGAGTACTAGCTTTCAAGCTTGGTTGTTCACTGCTTTAGTAAGACTGCAGTGTTCCAGTCATAAGCCTACAATCTCTACAGCCAAATCAAATCTACAATCTGATGATGGATCTATACATAGGGGAGTCTGTCTCTGCATAATCTCTCACAAGGCTACAAGCACAAGCACAGAGAAGAAGAATCTGCCTTAGGTCCGTGGATTGGCTTCACCCTAGGGCTATAACCTGTCCACTTGAATGGTCATAGACTATCCACAGAGGCTATCCTCCTCATAGAGGTCTAAGATAGAACAAGATCGTTGCTACAGCCACCATGTTCGCAAGGCTACCAGCTCAAGCTCCCATGGGGATTCAGATTTAATAGATCTTGTGGTGGGGGAAGGCCCGCAATGTGCTTACCCAGGACACACAAGTCACTTGGATCTAAATGAAACCTTAAAAACAAACCTCCATTTCTTATAATACAACTTAGCAATGGAGGATCTCAAGGCAGCAACCCTGTACAGAACAACTCACAACAAAAACACCATCCCATACATGCAGTAGATCCTATTACAAAAACTCCATTAACACTATACCAAATGATCATACAAAAGGCATTTCCCGCAAGCGCTGGACTATGGAGAGAAAGAAAAAGGAAAAAGAAAACTCCTAAACCCTAACCTTAGCCTATTGTAATTCTACAGTTGGTTTTTTTTTTTAGAAGAAGCACCGAAGTTAAGTCCCGAAAGAGCTCCCTCAAACCTAAGCTAGGCTTAGGCTTATATAATAGTCGATTCTCTCCCAATTAGGGTTAGGAAAACCCTAATTTTATTAATGCAATTGCGGTCCATTCTTGTCCCTAATTGCTGTACATCAATTTTATTAATGCCTCGGAGCGTGTACATGGAGATTGGAGCATTGGAGTGCGTGCCCTAATTGCTGAAAATCCCTAGATTGCCATTGCAAAAGTGGGGAGAAGTTTAGAATCTGATCCTCACTGGATAGAAAAGATTTCAGATCCTTTCACATGGTAGAATTGATGTCGCGGGGCTGGATTTACTTGAAGTTTATGTAGTCATGAGATTGACATTTTGATCATCGCGGGGTACTAATGGCTATCGCGAGATTGAATTTTCAGCTTTGAATGGCACGGAGATTGCTCGTGCGGTTCATCCCTTAGTGAATCTCATGATCTTCAAGAAGCAAAGGTGTTTAAGAGTTTCGAGTCGCTGAGCATTCCCCGAAGGTCTCAGATTCGCTGCCATTGCCGACAAATTGCATGTGGGAATACCTGGAGCTCTCACTTCTGAATGAATCGCGCGAAGCTTTAACGACTCCTCTTTTGAGAGGCGCGAGACTGCGCGAATGCTTCACTCACTTATGGCTGAGCTTCGCAAGAGCCGCGCGAAGACTGATTTGCATTTCTTTCTGTCATCAAATCGCGTGAGAGCAGCGCGAGGACTGCGCGGCCAGTTGTTGTGCTTCCTCTAGGAGCCCACGACAACTGCGCGAAGGCCTTCTCTTTGGTTTATTTCTTCTTCTATGTGCCCATGCTTCAGCCAACTCTTAGTCTGGGTTCATCCTTCATTCTGCTGAGGTAGTTATGGGGCAACATTGAGCTTCTTGGCATGGTTAAGGGTTTATTTGCAGCTGCTGCTTATTACCTACAGAATAGACTTAAAACACATTTATTAAATGATTAAGGGCCTAACAGAGATTAAGTTAAGGGAAGAAAAGTGGTACTTTTTAGGTCTTAACACACCCCCAAACCTAATCTTTGCTAGTCCCTTAGCAAAGCTGTAATTAAATGCCACTTTCTTAGGGATCACGGGTACATTTAGCATATGTACCAAGCCTTTTAAACCCCTAGGTGATCCCCAGTGGAGGAGTGAAGTCTCCTAAGGGTTTTCAATGAAGACACCCACAAACTTCACTATTAAAATTAGTTATGTATAGTGCAGATAATGACAACACAGATTCAAATGTTTAAAGTTTCATTCCACACCCATTTATCACTTAGAGGAAACTGTAGTAATGTTTGTAGGCCATTTAAAACTTATAAGTTACATGTGTTTGCCTTACCACCATTCATTTAATATTAGAATTTCAATGTATAAAAATCGGTACTCTGCTTGCCTTTAATTCAAAATCCAGGTTGGATACTACCCTAATGAGGTTAAAATTCAGATCCAATTCTCACTTGGGCTATCTCTCAACATTAATAACCTGAGGGTGTTCTCATTCTCAACAGCTCAAGAGCAGTTGTAGACCCCAAACGGGCTTGCAAGCATGAGCATAGGCCAAGCTTCTAATTTCTGACATCTTCAAGGATTTTCACCATATATTGGGCAACTCTTCATCTCCACATGACAGCTCATTTGACTTTGGATCCACAAGGTCTTTTAGAAAGGGCTGTAATGTGGCTTATGGCTGAGGGGTGTAAAGAATAAAAGGGGTAAAAAGGGATTCCAAATTGAGAAATCAGCAAGGTAAGGAGTGGTTCATGACTTCACAACCTTTATTTAAGCAAAAACTTTATCTTCCTCTTTATATTTCAGACTCAAAGTGGCCAGCTTTTCCTCTTTTTCTCAATTTTTTAGATGATGTCCTCTAGATTTCTCTTTTTTTTTTTTTTTTTTCTTTTTAGTTATTTGTTCATTCTTTTGATAAATGCCACACAACTGCCCTTGATACACATCTGTTCATAAGTTGCTTTTCTTCCCCTTCCACAGAATCTTGGACCATTCTCAGTATCTTTACCCCCTTCTCCTTTACCTTCTGAATTCTTAGAGTGAGGGTAAGGTTGATTCAGGTCATGTCGTTAAGGTGCAAGTATTCTGGTGTTTGTGAAGGAAAATTATGATTTTAAGGCTCAACTAGTGTATACAAAAGGGCAGATCTTAAAAGGTTGGATTTTCGGGCTCAAACTATCCAAATGAGGGCCTTGGATCATTTCCTTAGTTCTCATGAGTGCTGTCAATTAGTTTTGATTTGCAGGTGCACAACTTCTAGTGAAGAAGTCCTGATTCAATCGGTCCTTAGAGCAGAAATAATGCCAAAAACACTCTTCAACAGAAAATGCTGGGCCCAAATCTCACTAGTATGGTCATCAAATTTAATCCATGAGGTGTATTTTCATCTGTTTCTCTCCTCTTAGGTTCACTGAGTACTAACTGACAAAAATTTGTAATATTAGCTTCATGGTGGTGTCAAGAATTTTTTTAACTTTTTATATTTCGAAAAGTCTGCAAAAATGTTGTAAAGTTTTACAATTTTCCTCATTGTCTCATTGTATCAAGGTAAGTGGCAATTAACTTTATTCATTCCAGTTATACCACCATTGCTGCACTAAAATTAACTATTCTATTGGCAGACTGCCGCACCCCCAAACCATTCGGAGCAGTGTCCTCACTGGTTCAAAGGTGAGAAGCGACAGTAGATTCCAATCAGACAGACCAAAAAGAGACACAGCAAAAGATAGAGAAACTAAAAAAAAAAAGAATGCTTAGAACAGTATAGAACGCAAAGAAATTTGCATTAATAAGAAAAACGAAAATGGTACAAAAAGAGTGTAAAAGAAAAAACTAAATGGGGGGCGAGGGATTAAGGGAGTGGCGGTGGGGGAGGGTGTGACAAAGATGGTGGGGGAAATGCAGGTGGATCCACTTTTCTCTTTTTCTTCTCTTTCTTCTCCCTCTTCCTCTTTTTCTTTTCCTCCTTGGCGAGGATCCTCTGAACCTCGTCATATTCATCCAAGAGAAATTGTAATGGGTCTAGTTCCTTAGGCGGTGAGGGATCCTCCCAGATGGGATAGAATTTGATGGGGAACCCGAAGGGTGTGTCATCCGCCATGGGTGTGAGGTGGTGTGGACTGCTAGGGCCAGAATAGGAGGAATGAGATGAAAGGAACTGATGGCCGATTTAAAATAGGTGGACGGTGGAACATGAATAGGCGGAATTTAATTTGTTCCCCTTTTCAAACTTGGCAATAAATGAGCGTTGTGTGGGGAAAGAAGAAACACACAACTGGTTCTTGGAAAAGGGCATGAGGAGTAAATGAATATTTAAAGATAAGCATGGTATTTAAGTGGAGCCTGTGTATTGCGCGGGGATCCTTGCGAAGAACAATCAGTGATGAGTAGTTTACATTTCTCGCGTAGCTAAGCTGGGGATCTGCACGAGGCAGCCTGACATGGCTCATTAATTTGAAAAAGAAACCATTGAAATCCATGAGGCATGTATGTACAGATTTATTCAGCCACCATCTACATCTATCCTCCACACGGATTACTATGGCAAAGAAGCATAGCCTTCCTAAAATCATCTCCCATGAATGACAAAAAGAGCTAAATGAAAACTAACAAATAGAAACAAGCACACAAAACAGAGCAATAGATAAAAACTAGAAATTCTATTAAAGTGGAAGAAAATATTTACAAATGTAGTTACAAGAAGCAAAATCTAATCTACAATCTAGAAACTAGAATCTAATCTGAACCCGAATCTGTGTAGAAATCCTAGCCCATCTTCTTAGCATGTGCTCTAAGGGCATCTCTGTCCTGTTTCTTCTTTTCCTCCCTCTCCCTTTTCTTTTCGGGTAGTGTTTTCTTTACAGTTGGAGCTTTAGGTGCCCTCACCCTTACTTTTAGTTGCTTGGGAGCTTTTGGTTCCTTGGGTTCTTGAGAGACTTTTCCTTTGCACTTAACAGGGGGGTGGCAGGGGATTTTCCTTTGCCTTTGCCTTTGGCCTCTGCATCTGGAGTGGGGACCACTGGGGATTTCCCTTTTCCTTGGAACTCAGGCTAGCCAGGGAAATGTGCCTCCTCAGACTGGGCAGCTGGCTCTTTTCCAATTTTTAAAGGAGCAGCTTTAGGAGCAGGCCACTTAGCAGTGACTTTCCTCTGCTTAGGTTGAGTTTTCTCTTGTGGAGGTGAAGCAGAGACCTTGGGAGGTGGAGGCTGCTTGATAGGAGGTGAGGGAGGAGGGGCAGCTGGGACCTTGCCTTTCTCTTGTTGTGTCTTAGGTTGTGCCTCCTCAGACTAGGCAGCTGGAGATGGAGTAGCTTTGGGCTCTGGAATGGGCATTTGAACAGAGATTGGTGTGGGCTGCAGGGGAACATTTCTGGTAGCAGCCAATGCGGATTCCAATGAGGCGATCTGGATTTGATGTTTAAGGATGTTAGTCTCATGGATCTCCTTTTAGATTCTGTGAATCTCCTGGGCATTGTTAAGCCTCTTTTCAAACATTCTGGCCTTCATCTTCTCAGCAGCAGCATTTGATTTCTCTAGCTCCAGATTCAATGCATTATACTCAGCTGTAGCCTTGGTTTTCTGATAGGCCTCTAAAATGTTTTTCCACCCCAAGGAGATGCCCAATAGTTGTTTTCTGTGGGCCTCCGTCATTTCATCAATCTGCTCCAGCAGGGGGGTCTCAATGGATTGACGTAGCTTGGCCATGCCCCTCAGGACATCCTTCCTAAGGTAAGCATTATCCCTCATGTGATGGAGGATGGTGAGGTAGGGAGGGCTGTAAAAATGATGTTTTGGTGCGATGGGCAGATATGAAGTGGAAGGAGGGAGCTGTGAGTGGTCCTGGGGGGAGAAGGGGGGGTAGCAGGGGCTAAGTCTAGTTGTGGGGGAAGGGGGATAGGTTCTAGGTCAGTCTGTGTTTGGTTGTCTGTGTAAGTTGGAGGTGGGAGGATAAGAGGTGGGATGGAGGGTATAGGGGGAAATGAGAATGGGGTAGGCTCACTAGGAGTAGGGAGTGGTGGTGGGAGAAAAATGGGAATGGTGAAAGGTATGAAAGGAAATGAGAGGGTAAAAGGTAATGGGGATGGAAGGGGGGTTGAAAGTCAGGAGGGAAGTCTGTTTGGGTTTCTTTGTCAGTGGACAGGACCAGGGGGGTTGAAGTGGATGGTGGAGGGATGGGTGGAGTGGTTAAGGTGTGTAGGGTGGATTGGATGGAGGTGAGTTCAGTCTGCATCTGGTCCTATTTTTGGGTATTGGTGGATAACTGGGCTTGGATGTCTTAGATAAGGGATAGGATGAGGGTTAGTGTGTCAAGGTTAGGAGGTTGGATTTGGGAAGAAGAGGGTACTGGTTGGAAAGGTGAGCAAGGTGAATGATGGAAAGTGGAGGGAGGGGAAGAGTGGGGTTCAGGGGAGTGATGCTGTGAGGTAGTTGGGGAGTCTGGGAGGGGGGTGTAGTGGGTAGGCATTGTGTCCAGGAAACTAGCCATAAAGGCTTGGAATCCTATGGTGGTGTTTAGGGTTAAGTCAATGTCTGTGAGGGGAGATGTAGTAGGTATGGCTGGGGTGGTGTCTTGGTCAAGGTGTGGTGTGTCAATGGGGATAGAAGGGATGGTGGGTAGTGTCTGGGAGATAATGGGAATTGTCTCAGTTGTCTTTCATTTTTTATAGGAGATGAGTGGGGGGTTGGCAGGCTTAGGTGGATATGAGGGGGGAATTATGGCTGTGTACTGAGGTAAGGTAGGGGATGGGGAGTCCTCCCATGGACCAAGCACAGGTGAAGGGGGAGTGGGCATGGGGAATGGAAACAGAGGGGGGTGAGAGATGGATGTAAGAGGGGTGGTGGATGCAGGGGTAACGGGTGCTGCTGCAGCGATAGAAGTGATAAGATTTGGGAGCACCTCCTTTGTAGTAGGGGTAGACCCTGATCCGGCTACCTCTTCTGCTTGCTTTGGCAGGGCCTGAGCTTCAACTTTCTTATTTTTTTGGCCCCCCATCAAACTCCTGCTGATTCCCCATTGCCTCTTAGCAAAGGTAGTAGGGGTAAGGGTGGTAGTCTGTTCAGTCCTTCCTATCTTGTATCCCCCTTTTAGCAGCAACAAGGTAATGATTCTTGCATAGGGTAGTGTGTGAGGCTTCTTATTTGTCCCTATCTTCTCCATTGTGTCTTTCATTGCCTCAAAAATTAGCCAGGCTGCATGGAAGCCATGGCCCAGGTGGAAGGAGTAGACAACATCAGCAATGGGGGTTCTCCTCTCCTGCTGATGTCCTGAGCAATATATGTTCTTTCGCAGGACTTGGTCAATGAATAGGAGTTCAGGTTCCAATTCTCTCCTTCTGATCGAGTCCCCTGTGGCTTTTAATCCTCTAGTTAGGGCCCGTGCAATTGTATCAATCGATGCACTCAGAGGGGGGCCATATCTACAGCTAGGGTCGAATGCTGCTGGGATGCCCAATACTTCAGCAATCACCTTGGGGCCCACTAACATATCAAAGTCATCAATCAGCACCAGCAAGCACACTTGTCCATCATTGTCCTTCTTGACCTTGATGTGCTAATAAAACAGCTGCACTAGCCTGGGATAGGCTAGTGCTGGAATTCCTCTCATCAATGGCAGCAGGCCCGCTTTGCTCATAAACTGTACTGTAGGGGCAAAGAGAAGTTCTTTCTCAAAAAATGGTACATCAAAGGCTGTTACAGGCTCCAATGGAATCAACTCCATGAGCTCAGAAGTAGTACCGCCGCCTCCTCAACCACTTCCTTTCCTTTTCTGGGGGACTTCGAAGTCTTGGCCTTTTTAGGGGTGGTCTCTGCAAGGTCCTTGTCCTTCCCCTTTCTCTTTTGTGAAATTTTTAGAGCCATGTCTAACTCTGTCCTATAGTATGAGAAACGGAGGCTGAGATCTATGGTTTGGTTTAACTTGACGCACATGGCACCTCAAGATCTCTGAGCAGAGGGCAATGGTTGGGGGTGATGTTAGGAACAACTCTGTAGATTTATGAAGTGACTGATGAGCTGTAGGAGTTATGCTGGAGGGGAGATCGCCAGAAGCTAGGTTTTCACAGAGGGAAGAAGGAAGAAAATAATGAAAAAGGGACAAAGCGCGGGGTTGAAATACTTATCGCGAAGCTCGGCGCGCTTTCGAACTTCTGCTCGCGGGTTTGGAAATGAACCTAGACAAGGTGTTGATTAAATCTAGATTGTGCGACAATCTCCCAGGTTGTCCTTGAAGCGTGCGACAGAGTGAGATTAATTCATGTGAATTGCGCAAGCGACTCGTAGATCTCTATTTGGATTGCGTGAAAAGCTCTGAGGTTCATTTTGAATCTCGTGATAGACTTAGAATCTTGCAACAGTAAATGAAGTATTTCTGTTGAATTGTGCGAGAGTCTCCCAGTTGACCTTCTGAACCTCGCGATAGTCTTGGAAACTCGTGATAACTAAAGAATAGCTCGATGTGGATCGCATGAGAGGTTCCGAGGTCTCTATTTGGATTGCGCGAAAAGCTTTTGAATGTTTCCCTGTGAACTGCGCGAAGTGCTCTCAGACTCCCTTTTTAAACCTCACAACAACCTGGGAATCTCGTGACAACCAATGAAGCATGCTGTCTGTAGTGTGCGAGAGTCTCTCAGGGTTCAATTGGACCCAGCTACAGCAAGGTATAAAGCAGAGAGCATGTGCTCTCTCTGCTGCCCTTTTAGCATGCTAGCCGTGGTTGGATCCTTGTCATAACCCTCACTTGGGCTACCTCTGGACACTCAATCATACAATCAGGGACAACAAAAATCGACCTCCCATATTATGCATTCAACAGAAGCTATTAATTGAAGGGCAGTAAGAAGGAAACCAAGCATCAACAGTTTAAAATAGATAGGTCCAGATTCAGTTATGACCACTAACAAATCCTAGAGAATATAGACAAAAGAAAGCAAGATAAATCAATCAAAAACTAGGTACATATAATACAATAATGAAACACCTGTGGATCAGTTTGAAGAAGGATCCCCTTGAAAGTGAATGGTGTTCATGAGTTCGGCAAGTTTTTCAAAACAAGGCTAAAGCCTCTGACCATTCACCTTCAAGGTTCTCCCAGACTTGGGATCCTTGATTTCCACAACACCAGATGGGGAAACATGTATAACAATGTAGGGACCTTCCCATATGGATTTCAATTTGCCAAGAAAAAATTTAAGTTTGGAGTTAAACAGCCAAACCTTATCACCAACTCTGAAACTCTTTCTCAATAGCCCTTTGTCAAAGAAAGCTTTGGACCTTTCCTTGTAGATCTTAGCATTAGCATATGCATCCATCCTTAGCTGTTCCAATTCAGACAGCTGCAGCAACCTGTGATGACTAGCAGAAGTCAGATCTAGATTTAAATGTTTGATGGCCCAATAAGCCCTATGTTCTAACTCCACTGGGAGATGACAGGCCTTGCCATAGACCAGTCTGAATGGGAACATACCAATGGGAGTCTTATAGGAAGTCCTATAAGCCCACAGTGCATCATTAAGCATGTCAGCCCAATCCTTCCTATCAATCCTCACAGTCTTCTCAAGGATATGCTTGATCTCCCTATTTGAAATTTCAACTTGCCCACTGGTTTGTGGGTGGTAAGGAGTAGCAATCCTATGGGTGACAGAATATTTCTTAAGCAAGCTCTCGAAATTTATGTTGCAGAAATGGCTCCCCCCATCGCTGATAAGGGCTTTAGGAGTGCCAAATTTGGAGAAGATATTTTGCTTTATGAACATGAGGACAACCTGATTATCATTAGTTCTTGTAGCAATGGCTTCTACCCATTTGGAAACATAGTCCACTGCCACTAAGATGAATTGAAAACCATTTGAAGGAGGAAAGGGGCCCATAAAATCAATACCCCACATCGAAGAGTTCTACAACAAGGATGGGCTGTAAAGCCATTGAATTTCATTTAGACAGCCGTCCTAGTTTCTGACATCTTTCATAGCTCTTGCAGTGTGTATTGGCATCTCTGAAAAGAGAAGGCCAATAGAACCCACACTGTAACACTTTGTCAGTTATTTTTTTCCCACTAAAGTGACCCCCACAGACATTTTCATGGCACATGGCCAGAATATTGGGGATATCACTTTCGGGAACACATTTCTGAATAATTTGGTCTGCACAATACTTATACAAGCAAGGTTCCTCCTAGAAAAAGAATTTAACCTGTAAGAAAAACAGGTCTTTGTTGTCCAATGGGCAAGAATCTTGCCTATAACTAGATAATTGACAATATGTGCATACCAAGGAACTAAAGATTGGATGGCAAACAGTTGCTCATCTGGGAAGACATCATTTGTAGCAAGGTCATCAACACGTTTCTCCAACATAATTCTGGACAAGTGGTCAGCCACCACATTTTCTATACCCTTCTTGTCCTTGATGTCGATGTCAAACTCCTGCAACAGGAGTATGCATCTAATCAATCTAGGCTTTGCATCCTTCTTGGACAGTAGGTACTTTAATGCTGAGTGGTCAGTGAAGATGACAGCTTTAGACCCAAGTAGGTAAGGTCTAAACTTGTCCACAGTAAAAACCACTGTTAGAGGCTCTTTCTCAGTGGTTGTGTAGCTCAGTTGAGCTTCAGCAAGTGATTTGCTGAGATATGCAATGACCATAGGTAGCTTATCTTTTCTCTGGCCCAGGACAGGACCTATTGCCAAATCAGATGCATCACACATCAATTCAAAGGGCAAGGTATAGTCAGGTGTTTGGAGTACAGGGGCAGAGGTGAGGCAGATTTTTAAAGTTTTAAAAGCCTTTAAACATTCAGCAAAGAAGTCAAAGGGCACATCCTGGCAGAGCAGGTGGCACAATGGTTTAGCAATTTTGCTGAAGTCTTTGATAAACCTCCTGTAGAATCCAGCATGTCCAAGGGAGGATCTGATTTGCTTGACTATTCTCGGAGGGGGCAAATTTTTAATGAGGTCAACTTTGGCCTTGTCTACCTCAATTCCATGTCTAGAGACTACATGGCCCAACACAATTCCCTGTGTTACCATGAAGTGGCTCTTCTCCCAACTTAAGACCAAATTGGTCTCTTCACATCTTTCTAAGACCTGATGGAGGTGTTGTAGACATTGGTCAAAGCTATCCCCATAAACCAAAAAATCATCCATGAAAATTTCCAAGAATTTATCAATCATATCAGAAAAAATGGCATACATACACCTCTGAAAGGTGGCTGGGGCATTACACAGTCTAAAAGGCATCCTTTTGTATGCAAAGGTGCCAAAAGGACAAGTAAAAGTAGTTTTCTCTTGATCAAGGGGGAGCACAGGGATCTAATTGTACCCTGAGTACCCATCAAGAAAATAGTAAAAAGCTTTCCCAGCCAACTTATCCAAAATTTGATCAATAAAGGGGAGAGAGAAGTGGTCTTTTCTGGTCTTGGAGTTGAGTTTTTGATAATCGATGCAAACTCTCCAGCCAGTGGTCTCCCTGGCTGGTCTCAACTCTCCAGACTCGGTTGTGATCACTATTATGCCAGATTTCTTGGGTACCACCTGGATTGGTGCCACCCATTCAGAATCAGAGATGGGGTAAATTACCCCGATCCAAAGAACAATGATTTCTTTCAGAACCACTTCTTGCATGTGAGGATTCAATTTCCTCTGCATTTCCCTAGAGGGTGTTGAGCCCTCCTCTAGATGAATCCTATGCATACAGATTGATACATCAATCCCTCCTAGATCAGCAATGGTCTAGCCAATTGCTTTCTTGGGCTTCCTCAAAACTGTTAGCAATTCCTCCTCTTGCTCACTGGTAAGAGAAGAGGAGATAATCACAGGAAGTTTCTTGACATTCTCAAGGAAAGCATATTTTAATGTCTCCGGAAGCTTCTTGAGCTCCAGATCAGGGGCTTTTTTAATGGATGGTAGGATTGGTGTATTGTTGGTTGGAGGAAGGGGCAGCAATGTAGGTTTCCAATTGGAATGCTGCACTAAGCCCACAGAAGACCTTACTAGGGATATGTCTTCTGACATTAAAGCTAGGCTTTCTTCCTCCACCATGTTCCAAACTTCAATTAAATCAGTGACAATGTTGCTCCACTCTAGCAGAGTGGGCAGTTCTTCAATAATTTCTTCTAGTACATCCACTGTAAAACATTTCTCATTGTCCAGCTGAGGGTGCTTTGCACTGTTGTACACATTAAGCTCAACTTTCATATGTCCAAAAGTGACCTCCATGATTCCAGACCTACATTGAATGCATGCATTGGCAGTGGCCAAGAATGGTCTGCCCAAAATAACAGGTATTGGGGATGTACTCTTATTGACGCCCATGTCCAAAACAAGGAAGTCGGCAGGGTACAAGAACTTGTCTACCCCCACTAGGACATTCTCAACCATTCCCATAGGTTTCCTCTTAGACCTATCAGCCATCAATAGAACAATGGGGGTGGGCTTAAGCTCCCCCAATCCTAGCTACTGATACACACTATATGGCAGCAGGTTAACGCTGGCTCCAAGGTCCAAAAGGGCCCTTCCAATTGGGTGGTCTCCAATAATACAGGGAATAGTGGGTATCCCTGGCTCTTGCAACTTCTCAGGCATTGTCATGGTTAATATAGAATTAACTGTATCAGTTGCAAAGACCTTTTGGGACAAATGACCTCTGACCTTCTTTTTCTGAGTACAAAGATCTTTTAGAAACTTTGCATAGGCTGGGACCTGTCGGATTGCATCAAGCAAGGGTAAATTTATTTTGACTTGCTTAAAGGTCTCCATCATTTCCTTGATCTGAGCCTGACCCTTATCAAAAGGGGCATATCAGACATGCCTCCATCACTTGTGCAACTATTCTGGGCTGCACCACAGTCAGAAGTTTATCAAATCTTTCAGTAAGATTGGCCATCTGTATTCTCAGGTCATCATTTCCCCTAACTTCATACATTTTTCCTTTAGAAGTCTCAGCAAGCCACAGCTTAGGAGGAGGCTCCTGAATAGTTCTAGATGAGGACATCTTCTGGAAAGCATTTTCACTTATGACCTCGAACAAGTCCAATGCCTCATCAGCTATTTTATGCATGTACGTTCCACCACAAGAGGCATCTACCATGTCTCTGCTCTTCTCATCAATCTCATTGTAAAAGCTCTGGACAAGCAGCCAGTCAAGGATCTTGTGGTGGGGACATTGTTTGAGCATCTCTTTAAATCTATCCCAGCATTGGTTAAAATCTTCAGTTGGGGACTGGGCAAAAGAAAGTACGCCTTTCCTCAATTGGCTGGTTTTGGTTTCTAAAAAAAATTTAGACAGAAATCTTGTCTGGAGGTCTTTCCAAGAGGTGATGATGTTGTTTAGGAGAGTGGATAACCAGGTCATGGCCCTGTCCTTCAGGAAAAAAGGAAAGAGCCTTAACCTAGTGGCTTTTGGTCCCAAACCAGCAGTGGAGAACGCCGTGCACAGGGCCAAGAACTGGTCAATGTGCTTGTAAGGGTCTTCCTTGCTAAGCCCATGGAAAGAGGGAAGCATTTAGATGATGGAAGTTTTGATTTCGTAGTTTCCTTGAACATCTGGGAACTGAATGCTGAATGGAGAATTGTAATCATCTAGAGCATTCAATTCCTTCAATGTTCTAGGTTGTTCTTCACCCATAACTGTTGTCTCAATTTCAATAGGGGGCTCAACTGTGGTGTGTCTATGCCTTCTCGGTCTTCTACCCCTTTCTATCTCAGGGTTAGCAGGCTCTAATGTAGGACTGAGGGATCTCCTTCCTAACATGCACACACACCAACAGCAGGGAAGACTACTCGCAGGCACATTGCACTTAACAAAAATTGCAACTATCCTAATCAACTGCTATGGAATCTTCAAAGGAGAAATAGACTAAGTTTTGAGGGTTAGAGAAGTGCAAATAGAGGTAGCTAGACTCCCAGTGCAATTCTACTCTCCTTCTCTGCTACGGTCCAGATCTGCAAGAAAAATTCCAAATGTAATTCAGCAGTATCAATTATTCACAAGTACAACTACCAAAGAATAAAGAATCAAAAATCTAGAGTCTACTAAAAGATCAATATCCCCGGCAACGGCGCCAAAAACTTGTTAGTTTATTTTGAGTTGCTTGCTACTGACTTTATTGAAGACAGTGATAAGAATGGGGTGAATGAAAATGAATGAAAGATAGAGTGAGGATTACGTAGCAGCAAGCCTAAAATATGCATAGTCGTGCAAGATACAGGGCCTTGTGTTGCAAGTTTTGACAAGTAAAAGTTTGTCCCACAGGGAAGTTGATCTAAAGCTCCAAGGGAGCTATCGTTAGTAGGCTCTCCAGATCTGACTACAAATCTGACAATCCTAAATGGAAGGGGATTTAAGGTCACAAAAATCTAAATGCTAAGGCAGCTTACTGTCTAGATTACAGAAAGGGTTAAGAAGAGTGGTGGAGTGAGAAGCATGTTATTAGGTACAGATCTGATGGGTCTTGTAACTCAGACTCAGACCTATTGCTATAGAAATCTTGTTCAATGGCTACATTATCACCAAAGAGGAGAAAGAATCCAACTCACCCCTGTGCCATGATCCAATCGCTTATGGTTATAACCTGTCCACTTTAATGGTCACAGACTATCCAATAGGGGAACCCCAATCCAGAGATGGGTTAGAACAAGCTTACCATTGTGGGCTGTACTTCATCTGGGCTACAAGCTCAAGAATCCATAGGAACCTCATCCTCTAAAGTTCTGTGTGTGGAGCTAGGCCTACAAAGTGCGCAAGCCTGGACACACAGAACCAGTAAGAGTTTGAGTACTAGCTTTCAAGCATGGCTTTTCACTGCTTTAGTAAGACTGTAGTGATCCAGTCACAAGCTTACAATCTCTACAGCCAAATCAGATCTGTAATCCGATGATGGATCTATACAAACATAGGGGAGTCTGTCTCTGCACAATCCCTCACAAGGCTACAAGCACAAGCACAGAGAAGAAGAATCTGTCATAGGTTCATGGATTGGCTTCACCCTAGGGCTATAACCTGTCCACTTGAATGGTCACAGACTATCCATAGAGGCTATTCTCCTCACAGAGGTCTAAGAAAGATAAAGATCGTTGCTGCCACCACCATGTTCGCAAGGCTACCAGCTCAAGCTCTCATGGGGATTCAGATTTAATGGATCCTGTGGTGGGGGAAGGCCTGCAATGTGCCTACCCTGGACACACAGGTCACTTGGATCTAAATGAAACCTTAAAAATAATCCTCCATTGCTTATGATACAACTTAGCAATGGAGGATCTCAAGGCAGCAGCCCTGTATAGAACAACTCACAACAAAAACACCATCCCTACATGCAGTAGATCCTATTATAAAATCTCCATTAACATTTAAACCAAATGATCATACAAAAGGCATAGCCAGCAAGTGCTGGACTATGGAGAAAGAAAAAGGAAAAAGAAAACTCCTAAACCCTAACCTTAGCCTAATGTAATTCTACAGTTGGTTTTTTTTTGGAGAAGAAGCACTAAAGTTAAATCCCGAAAGAGCTCCCTCAAACCTAAGCTAGGCTTAGGCTTATATAGCAGTAGGTTCTCTCCCAATTAGGGTTAGGAAAACCCTAATTTCATTAATGCAATTGCGGCCCATTCTTGTCCCTTGGATGCCTCGAGGGGTGTGCACGGAGATGGGAGCATTGGAGTGCATGCCCTAATTACTGGAAGTCCCCAGATTGCCCTTACAGATGTGGGGAGAAGTTTAGAACCCGATTCTCGCTAGGTAGAAAAGATTACAGATCCATTCACGTGGAAGAATTGACGTCGCGGGGTTGGATTTACTTGAAGTTTATGCAGTCGCGGGATTGACATTTTGATCATCGCGGGGTACTAATGGCTGTCGCGAGATTGAATTTTCAGCTTTGAATGGCACGAGGATTGCTCATGCGGTTCGTCCCTTAGTGAATCTCGCGACAGATCTTCGCGAAGAAGTAGTGTTCAAGAGTTTCTAGGTCGCACGAGCATTTCCCTGAAGGTCTGTATCTTGTGGCCACTGAACGACAGCTGCGCGTGGGAATACCTGGAGCTCTCACTTCTGAATGAATCGCGCGAAGCTTTAATGACTCCTCTTTTGAGCTGCACGAGACTGTGTGAATGCTTCACTCACTTATGGCTGAGCTTCGTGAGAGCCACACGAAGACTAATTTGCATTTCTTTCTGTCATTAAATCGCGCGGGACCAGCGCGAGGACTGCGCGGCCAGTTGTTGTGCTTCCTCTAGGAGCCCACGAGAACTGCGCGAAGGCCTTCTCTCTAGTTTATTTCTTCTTCTATGTGCCTATGCTTCACCCAACTCTCAATCTAGGTTCATCCTTCATTCTGCTGAGGTAGTTCTGGGGCAACATTGAGCTTCTTAGCATGGCTAAGGGTTTATTTAAAGTTGCTACTTCTTACCTACAGAATAGACTTAAAACACATTTATTAAATGATTAAGGGCCTAACAGAGATTAAGTTAAGGGGTGAAAAGTTATACTTTTCAGGTCTTAACAATACATGACTAAGAAAAACTACCCTAGTTTATCATTCGGATTCGACAATTTCTGTCGAGACCTCAAATTTAATCTACCTGCGGGATTCAAGCCCTCGAAGTTTAACAAGTATAACGGCACCAGGAATCCGAACCATCATCTGGCATTGTTCTGCAATGACTACCGGCCTATTCACAATAATCACTAACTTCTGATACACTACTTTCAAAGGCCACTCAAAGGGGAAGCCTTCGATTGGTTCGTCGAGCTCCCGCTACATAAAATCAACACATTCGAAGAATTAGCTAAACAGTTCTTAAATCAATACAAGCATCTTATATAGGAGGCTATCAGACTCAGCAACTTGATTACAATAAAGCATAAATTCGAAGAAGACTTCATCAATTTTATATCACGCTAGATGAAGCTCACGGCTCGGATGGAAAGTCAAATGAGAGAAAAAGATGCAATCGACATCATCATAGACAATGTCAGAGAGCCCTTTCGAAGCGCTCTGATCATAAGCGATTGCCCAGACTTCGCTACTCTTCATCTACGAGCTAGTCACATTCAGTGACACATAAAGGGAGGAGACCTAACCTTTTCGATTACAGCACCGAAGGCATTGACTTTTGGTGATTCAAAGCCCTAAAATAATAAGAAAGGCTCAGGCTCTGAGCAAGTTAACAAAGTCACTAATCAAAATCAAGGAGATGGGAACAACCAATAAAGGAACTCTTGTCAGGGTCAATACCAGAATCAGCAACGGTACGCCAATCAAAATCAGAATCAATATCATAACCGAAACTAGTATCCTAACTAAAACCAAAATGTTGCTCGAAACTGTCCTATCAATATCCAAGGCTATAATAATGTACCTATTATTCACTGACAAGTACCACTTTTCACTTGTTAACCTAGCCTTTGCTGGACCTTGAAGCTGACTAATAACTCCTTTTTAGCTTATTTTGTAATTACGAATAATTTATGCAGCTTAACACAAAATCTATGCTTTTGGTACCAATTCAAGCAAAAGTTGACAACTGAACTAGAAAGTGATGGAACACCATGGTGACTATTTTGCATGTCATAATGCACCAAGAAATTGCAACAGATGAAAGAAGAATAGGTGAGAGTGGAGGAACCTGCAACAGAGACATGTGCATAACAGCAGAGGAGCCAAGGACCTATCTCTCACAGTTGAGGTGCAGCCTCGCACTATTGAAATTCACTGGAAGAGCTCCCTCGCACAGCTAAGACATGCAGAAAAATAGAGCTCGTGAAGAAGTCACACAGCTCGAGGAAGGGGTTATCACAAAGCTCATCTCGAGCAGCAGTCGTGCACTTCAGCTGCAAGCTACATGTGAATAAACTCACAGATCTCTCACGCATTAAGCCTTCAGAAATACTACTTGTGCGACCATGGATCCTCTCGAACCCGTCGCGGCGATGCGCTCGCTTTTAATGAAATGTAGAGTCGCCACCCAGAGCTTTTGGTGACTCGGGAAACCTTCAAATCAATATTTTGAGCACCGAAGTGCTAAATATGACTCTGATTTACCGGTCTTTGCCAAAGGCTCTAGGGTAGGGGCTTCGGTTATCGATCGGGAATGGTTTAGGCACTCAATCAACCCGCATGTAGCGGTCTCTATCTATGGCCAAAAAGAAAAATAAAAGGGCAGAGTTTCTCCTTGCCCGAAGGAAATACGGTCCTATCATACTTTGAGCCAAACTAAAATTTCGGCGGCGTAACGGCTTGAATCCTTGGACGGAGGAAGCACCAAGAAGGTAGAGGAAGAGAGGGGTGAGCCGGAGCTCACGGGCCCTTGTTGCACCATGGAAGACCGTCGCTTTAGCGTGCTTCTAATGGCTCAAATGGTATTGAAATGGACTCTAATGAAAAGATTTGATAGATAGGGAGTGTAGAGTGAAGCTAGGGAATAGATTTTGGCTAAAAGAAGGTGATCTAATGGTTGAAATAGAGTGGAATAGGTGATCTAAGGTTGCTAGAATTTTGGAAAATAAATGGCATTTTCTCTCACTAGGACTCTCTCTCTCTTAAGCTCTCTAATCAACTTGGGAAGAGGGGGGCCTCTCTATTTATAGAGAAGGGATGGGTTAGGGGATTATTTAAGAGCTAATGGATTTAGCAATTAGGTAATCCCCCATCCAAGGTTTTCTAGGTTTTCAAGGTCCTAGGGATTTGGGGAAACTAATTTCAATGGCAGATGATGGGGTGAGACCAAAGGTGACTTAAGGGTTGCCAATAAGCTAAAAGGGGGTGCAACCAATCTCAAGACATGCACCTTAACAAAGGGGATGATCAAAGGGACAAACTAGATGAAGGAAATTTGAGCAACTGATGACAGTTACTGTATTTAAGTTGTATATATTATATACGCCCAGTTTAGGAACAGTAAATTTCACCAAAAACAGGGGAGCCCTGGGAAGATGAAGCCCGTGGTGGATCCCACCTATGCCGGGCGTATGTATTATGTATGCCCGGCCAAATTTCCCCCAGAAAAGGCAGGCATATATAATATATACGCCTGACTAATCTGGGGCCAAATTGGCTGGGCGTATGTAATATACACGCCTGAGTAAAAGTTTTATGATTTTATGTGAAACTTGAATCGGCCATAACGTTTGACTCGCAACTCCAAATTGGGTGATCTTTTACTTGTTGGAAAGCTGGAAAAGTCCTCTTTCTAATGGTATATGGTTCATCCTTGGTAATGGTCTGTGTGAAATTCTGTAGCTCTCCTCCCATCAACTACTCAGAAAGGTTCAAGTTAGGTATGGGAAGGGAATCTAGGGTTTAGGGGTGATCTCTAAGGGTTGGGGAATGGTTCTAAAGGGTTCAGGGTGATTCCTAAAGGTCTGGGTGGATTCCTACTAGTTCAGGGGTGCCATCAGAAGCACAGGGGTACATCTCTCCTGAAGTACAGATTGATCGGGCCTTGGGCCGAATTTTGGTGTCTACTGATGCCCCTCTTTGGTATTCGATCACTAATGATCGGATGCCAAAGACAAGAGACATCCGAAGAGGTCCAAGGCACGTTTGATGGGTCTGCCTGGTTCAACTGAATTCTCAAACATTCATGGTGATGGTGAGTGTACGTAAGCCCTCTCATTTCGGGATATCGTCCGTACCTCAAGGCTTACAGTCCCCAAGCGCATTACGACATTACTGGGCATAACTGCGATAATCAAAAAAAGTGTAAGCCCGCTAGCCGGGATATCGTCCACTTCCTGAGGGAAATTTTAGATTTATGATGTTGAGTATTAATCTGAACTAGACAGCTCCATGAAACGTGATGATCGATTTATGCTTCAGAATTGATGCGAAGCACACAAAGCGAAGGCCTTCAAACTGTGTCCAATCCTATGAGATATTGACAGCTCCATTGGATTGGCCATGGGTGCCCTTACCTAGGTAAGGCTCGGAGTCTTTGGGTGAACCCATCAACCTCGAGGTTGCTTTAGCATGATTTACCCGAGTGGAGCGAATATTGATGTCGCAACACTTCTTGGGAATGCATGCCCATTTTCCGAGTAATTTTTTTTGTGTCATTTTCTAAATTTTCATTTGTTTCGAGGCCTCTAAGCAAAGCTCAAGGACCTCTGACAACTTTATTCTGGCACAACTCTTTAAGTGGATCAAATGCCAGTTGATACGCTTTTAAGAGTGCGTGCGCCATGCTAGGGATAGGTATACCTTGGGGATGTGCTCGTTCTGGTGGTGAGGTGCTCCTGATTCACATGAACCAGAGTGCCTTAACTTAAGACAAAGCTGAAGATCAGGCTAGGACTGATTATCCCTTAAAAGAGATGGCCAATTCTAGCTTGCATCCTTGATGAAATCACATCTTACTAACTATGCACAGACAGACACCCATCAGGGGCGATAAGCATCAAAATAGGCGCGAATGGAAGCCTCGACCCTAAGGTACAATTTACGAGGACAAACGACCATCCTGCGGATACCCAGACGCAAGTGCATACATTCAATAGGGACACCATGCCTATACAGGTTTTAAGCCTGTGTAAAAGGAAATAAAAGGGAATGAGCCCTTCGGTCTGTATGTTTGCACATAGTTTGGTTGGTGGTAATTTCATTTTTGACGGGTCAGTTTCAACTGACAATAGACTTTTCGAATGGTCTGAAGTCGAGGGCACTCTTGGTCAACATAGATCCGAAGGGGGATGACCAGAGCGAATGCTTGGAAGGTGGGGTCAACCAACTCATAATTTTTACTAAGCAGCAACAGGTTGTTTATTTCTTCTCCTCCCCTCCTTGTTTATTGTGATTCTTTTTTCTCTTCTCTCTTTTTTCTTTCTTTTCATGTCAGAATGAGACTCTGGGCATGCTCAAACTGCCTTTATTTCTGCACGTATCCTTAGGCGAATCAACTTGCCATATTGATATACCTTAGGGACGTGTGCATTCTTGTGATGGGTTCTTGGTTTGCCCACCGGATCAGGCCTCGACCTCTGCTGGGGGAGATCTGGGGCTAAGTGTATGCTCCCAGGAGTGACCAGTGATGAATGGAATTCATTTGCCTGTCGGATCAGGCAAGGGGTGTCCCGGTGTAAGACGGGGTTCGAGAACTTTCGGGTGGACCCTGATCATTGATTTAACACGATTCTCGGAGTGGTGCAATTGGTCGTTGCAGCGCTCTTTTGAGAACTAGTGTCACTTTCGACATTTTCTTTCTTCTTTTTTCTTTTTATTTTTCCTCTTTTTTTTTTGATTTTGTGGGCGCATTAGGTGGGCGCCTATGGATATAGACCAGTTTATTATAGCACGGTCCCTTTGGGCCAATCGAAGGAAACTCGAAGGGTCATTTGGGGATGCGTGCACCCTTGCCCGCTGATACGTGGGCCTCTAAGGGGGGGCTGGACCGGGGTCTATAGCGTACAAGGGGGTCTGTCGGGCCTCAGAATCGAAAAATGGTCGGGTAAGTAAAAAACTACCATTTCTGGTCTGGCGCATATATTATATAGGCTTGACCAAAATCTGGGAAAAATGGTCGGGCGTATATATTATATATGCCTGTCTAAAAACTGGCAGTTACAAAACTGCCCAAGCCCGAGCACAAAAGGGGCCCCCCTTTTCAAATTCTGTCTTTCTCCCTCCTTCCTTCTTGAGTTTGGGACAGCCCCATAGGGATTTTGCATTTGATTTGGCTTGAGTTCTATTACCGGCGGTTGCGGGTGTGGATCGAAAGACGCTTATCCTCCGCCGATATTTGTTTTTCTCCCTCATTGAAGGTAATCATTACCCTTCCTTTATTTTTCTTTTGAATTTTTGATGATATTGCCTCTCTCTTTTTTTTTTTATATGGTGAAATGCTCTGTGATGCCTATATTCCTTTTTCTCTCTTTTTGTTTTTGTTGTTTTCCCCCTTTTTTTTTTGAAATATCTGATTCCATAGGCCTATTTTCCATCCATCATTCATTTTTGTTTTTCTTTCTCTTTTTTGTTTTTGATGGATTAGTGCATTTTATTTGATGGATTGGTGCCTCTCCTCTTTTTTTTTGGGGATTAGTGCATACATATATTAGTATACCTATATATGTATTATTTTATTTTATTATATATTTTTTTGTTTGGTGGATTAGTATACACACACACACATTTTTTTTTTGCTTGTTGATGGGTTAGTACATTTATACACACATTTTTTTTTGGATTAATACGCACACATTTTTTTTGTTAATGGGTTAGTACACACATTTTTTGGATTAATACGCACACATTTTTTTTTTTTGGTAATGGGTTAGTACACACACATTTTTTTTTTGGATTAGTACACACACACATTTTTTTTTTTTGACGGGTTAGCATACTCGTATATATTTATATTATATTTTTTTGTTTTGTTTGTTTTTTTTTTTTTTTTTTTTTGTTTGTTTTTTTGTTTTGTTTTTGTTTGTTTTTTTTTTGGAATTACTACATACACACATGGTTTTTTTTTTTATAAGATTTTTTCGTCTTTGGATTAGTGCATATATTTTTTTTTTTCTTTTTTTTCTCTTTTTTTTGTGTTAGCACCCTTCTCATATGCTGAGGAGTCTCATATTTTCAGGATGTCCGGTGAAGAAGGGCATGATCAACAAGAGGGGCCGGAGATGGCCTATGGTCCCCGTGGGGAACAGTTCATCGTGTCTCAGCGCTCCTCCCAGCCTTGGTATGAGATGCAAGGCGAGGCTGCCCATATCGGCCTCCTCTACTGCCAGCACACCCACATGTCCAACTTTGGGATCGTCGGTCAGGTAAACAGATGAGCCCCCCCCCTTTTTTGCTTCTATTTTCCTTTGATGTCTTCATTATACCACCTTGCCCCTATCTGATTGACGCCTTCTGTTTGCAGCCCCTGCCGCACATTATGTCCCGAGGCGGTTGGTTCGACCTCCAGCGTCTTGTGCTTTACCTTCCTCCAGTGGTGAAGGACCTGCTCACCAATGCCGGTTTCGAGGATTTCATTTCGTGTCCCACCGTGAGGGCCGATACGACCTATTTGAAGGCTCTGATAGAGCGTTTCTGCCCCGAGACCATGACATTTCACATGGTCGTGGCAGAGATGGCCTATAGACCTACGGATTAGTCTATGATCATTGGGGTCCGTGTTGGAGGGGTGCCCGTGGTACCTACCCGTACACCGGGTAAGGAGGAGGTGATTCGACTGATAGGGGCCTACCCGACCTCTGGGAATATTCGGGGTTTTGAGATCAAGTTGTCCTAGCTGGTTGATCAGTTTGAGCCTCACGAGTTAGTGGACCAGGTCCAGCCTGACATGGCCATTTCTCTTGAGCCCGCACGCGCACATATGCTGGCCTGCATTGCTCTGTTGTTCCTCCTGGGCAAGACTCTTCTCTCCAACACCAGCGGAGGGCGAGTCTCGTTGTCCCTGCTCAGCCTGATGGTGAACTAGGAGACCGTGCATCGATTCGATTAGGGCGGCGCTAGCTATGCTGCATTCATGTCCAGCCTAAAGCTAGCCGTTCTTGGAGAGTCTAGCTCCATTGTGGGTTTTTGGCCTGCAATTGAGGTATTTTATCCTCTGGTTTTAGCTTGTCTAATTTTCTTTTATAGCATACCTGTCTTTATATGCCTGCTTTCTCAGATATGGGGGTATCTTCACTTCCAACCATGTCTCCCTATGCTTCAGTTTAAAGTTGCTACGTTCCCCCTCATGAGTAACTGGCACGTGGGTCACTGTCGGGACGTAGGTATGAAGCATTTGGAGTTAGGGCTGCGCTCTCAGTTCGACCTGTTGATCCCAGAGCAGGTAAAACAATTCCCTTTTTATAATTTTGACAGCTCAGCTCTTGTGTGCTATGGGTTCTAACCAAATGTGTGTATCCTCCCTCTGTTTTCTCTTCTTTTATAGGTCATCCTCGACCCCTACATAGGATCTCCCTTTTGGAACTTGGCCTCAGTGGGTCCTTCTCGCTTTTTGTTGGACCGTCGCATCATCTTCCTTTACGGGTCCTAGACTAGGGCCTACTATTTAGGGGAGAGAGCGGTTCATCAGTATCGCCCTCTCTTTGCCGTGCCCCAAGCTCCTCCCGCCGATGTGTTAGCTACAGAAGGCTCCATTGATGAGCTTACTGCTCACTTTCTTCACCATGGGGTTCCTATCGATGACCTTCTCCTGCCCGAGGGGTATCAGTCATTGTACGATTCCCTGCCCTATCATTTCTTGTTGCCCCGCTTCGTGCCTGTTGCTAACTTTTTAGCTTTTGGCAGGCCGCGATCTCAGGTAATGCCCCTTTTCTCTTTTTATTTAGCAGCTTCCTTGTGATTACTTTGATTGACTTACCACCTTTAATGATAAAATGTTTCTCTCTACTGTTTGAGCAGGGCTGCGACTCAGATGAGGGGGATGAGGCGGCTGCTCCTTATGATGCTACAGGTGCTAGACCCTCCGATCCTTCCGGGGCTGATGCTTCAGGCGTGGCTTCAGGTGCTGGACCCTCTGACCCTTCTAGTGCTGCTTCTGGCAGTTTGCCTATCGTGGTTCAGGGGACTTTCAAACGCTTGGATGATGCCTTTCTGTCACGCGTGTGTGCCGACGTGGCCGAGAAGGCACGAATCTCTGCTGAAGCTATCCAGGTCCCACCTCCTGAGTTGATTCCTGGGGTAATCTCTATCTCGTTGCTTTGTTCTCCTTCCCTTTGAATTATGCTGATGGTTTGTGTGACTAACACCTCTTTTTCTTACTGGCTAGGATTATTAGTCGGCAGTGAGTCAAGCCGAATATTATCGTAACCTTGTTGGGCTTTGGGTGACCGAGGTGGTGAGTGAATGCTGACCCAACCTAGTTATTTTCTTTATTTTCTTTCCGCCTGTTTCTCTACCTGATGGCTTTTGGTGTGTTCCTATAGTGTGCTCGTGAAAAGGAGTCACGTTCCCTTCTCAGCCGTATTTCTCAGGCGTGGACTCGAGTGGGGGAGACTCGTACCTTTCAAAGCGCAAGCCGGCGCTAGAAGAAGTCGAAGGGGGCTGCCCAGGACTAGTTTATTTTCTGCAAATTTGACATAATGAAACAGTTTAGACTTGGCTTTATTGGGGATATGTAATAACTTTTAAACAACAATTTTTTTTTTTTGGATGGTTTATAATTTTTATGCTTTATATGAATGTTTCATTTGGTTATCCCCTTGCTTTGATGGTTTCCTTTTTTTGTTTTTTGTTGGGTCGGCACCCCTCCAATGATGGAGTCAATCTTGCAGGTGATTCTCCATATATAACCTATGGGTGTGCATCCTCCGGGGGCTTCCCACGGGTGTGCGAGTATGCCCGCCTGTGGACTGCCATGAGATGAAAGAGTGGGCCAACCAAAAAGTAAGTTCCTCCTTAGGGAACAAAAATGGACCACTGTGAGAGGGGGCCTTGCCAGCTCTGGCTTTAAACTGGGCATATATATTATATACGCCCGGCAAATGTTCAACAATAATGGTCGGGCGTATATAATATATACGCCTGGCAAATCCATGGTTAAAATGGCTGGGCGTATATATTATATACGCCTGGCAAAATGTTTCAAATTTTTGCCTTGGCGTATATAATATATACGCCCGCTAGAATTTGGGATCAGCGGGCTCTTTATAACCCGAGCCTGGTCCCCCCTTGTTTCCTCCTCCGCCTTGGTTTGGCCTTTTTGCCCCTCCTTTCATCTTTTCCCTCCCTTTCCTTTTTTCTAATGGGTCCATCGTCATACATTGACTGATTTTATAAAGAACATCTTTGTACGTCAATGAACCCGCCTTCGAAAAGGGGCCCAAGCTCTTATACGGGGGCTGGTACACTTCCCTGTTTGGACCCGGGGCCCAGTTTTTTGCAAAAATGGCATGATAGCTTGGCTGAGTGCGAACTTGCTATTCTGAATTGGCTCGGGTTATCCCACCTTTCCTCTCTCCTTGGTATCCCTCTGTTGCCAAACCTGCTGCAAGCGGCTTTGGCGTCGTGGGACCATAGGGCCCATGTATTTAGATTTGGGTCTAGGGAGTTGACCCCAACCCTGGAAGAGCTGGCCTCTATTACTGGCTTGAAGATGCATCGAGGCCTTGCAAAAGTGGTGCCCAAACCGGGGTACGCAAAGGAGGTCCACACGGTTCTCGGTTTAAAAAATGGTGGCTATGAGAAATGTTTCACCGGAGGGCCCACCAGGTGTTAGGTGAAATTATTGAGAGAACTTTTCGGCGATTCGAGTCTCCGAAAGTTGCCCAATCGAGATCCCTTCAACGTAAAGGCCTTTGCCATTTACTTACTGTCAGAAGTTCTCTTCTTTATTGGGGGCGAGACCTTTTCCCTTGGGCTGTGCGATGTCTTGACTGAGTTGGAGGGAGGCCGCTCATTGGTGCACCTAGTCTTGGCTGAGATGTATCGGGGCCTGGATGCCTTAGCCTCGAGCCGGGTTGCTATTCTCAGCGGGAGCCCGCTCCTCTTTCAGATATGGCTAGGAGTGCATTTGGCTATCATGGGGCCTGTGCCAATATTGTGCTTGATAAGAGGGGACGTGGATCGGGGCTTTCTGATCCGGTGCTCGAGATTGCCTCATGGGAGCGCCGAGGAGCTGAGTACGTGGCTATCAGATCCGGAGCTGATTTGGCCGCTTCCTTGGTTGGACGGTACCTTTTCGGTTGTCCGCTCTCGAGATTGTGAGGGTATCACCCTATTGGGGTTGACCGGTAGCACATATTATTTCCCTTCTCGGGTGCTTCATCAGTTTGGGTATACTCAACATGTGCCATGCTCAGTGAGGCCACCTTTGTGCTCTCTGATATTTTCTCGAGGTTGTCTCAGTGATCTCGACCGCATAGCCGCCCTCTGGGAGACTCGCCAATTAGCGCACATGTGCAGCTTAGTTCAGGGGGGCATCGTCTCTCCTGATTACGAGGTTTGGTTAGTATCTGAGGAATTACCTACTCCTAGCCCAGTTTCGGTAGATGTGATAGAGACGGGGCCTTGGCCATGTAAGGAAGCAATGCTTCAGACCAGGATCGAGTCTCTTTCTGTAGAGAGGCTGGCTTTGACCGAGGCTTTGGGGAAAGAAAGGGTCAGAGCAGAGATTGCAGAAGTGAGAGCTGCCACAGCCGAGAGTGAGGTTATTCGGTTGACTGGGCTTTTGACTGAGTCTCGCAGCGCAGCTAAAGCTTCACGGAGATGGCAGAAGACTCTTCATGGTAGGTGGATGTCTGATCGAAATGCCCGCGAGGACTCTCTGCTTGCCGAGATTAGCGCTTTGAAGCATGCTCCCTGCCCTTGACCTATTCCTGCACATATCATAGATCATATACACGGAGGGGAGGAATGCCCCCTAATAGAGATCTCTTTTTGGGTTATTTTTCTCTTCTTTTTTTTGTTATATATATACAGATATATATATATATATTTTTTGGTTTTTTATCTGTAAAGAAAGCAGCAAAATAGAAAGTGTGTCATGTCGTTATCTTTTTGGCGCGTGACACTCCGCACGTAATACTGTAAGAAATGGAATGAAATCTATACATACATATATTTTTCGTTTTTTGACTTTTTTCCTTTGTACGTTTCGCAATGTAAGGCTTTTTATGGAGATATTCTCCTCCACAAAGTGGGACTTTTTATGGGAAAGGAAAATCTATTATCTTTTTTGAAATTTTATCCTCCACAGTGTGGGGCATTTTATGGGAAAGGGAAATCTATTATCTTTTTTGAAATTTTCTCCTCCACAGTGTGGGGCATTTTATGGGAAAGGAAAATCTATTATCTTTTTTGAAATTTTCTCCTTCACAGTGTGGGGCTTTTTATGGGAAAGGGAAATCTATTATTTTGAAATTTTCTCCTTTTGGGTCTTTTGTGATGTCGGTAATTACAAGGCCAAACTAGTGGGTCTTTTTGAGCACGGTCGAACCCTGTTCATGAGATACAAGTTTTTTCCTTAAAATGTGGGAAGGTCAGATTCCCAGGGATTGGTCTAGTCTTCTGTCTTTCCCTTTGGTCATGTGTCAGACGCTGCGATAGAGATGACATACTCGATCGGGATCTGATCCAATTTTCACATGAGGGGCCCATCGAAGGGGGGAAAGGGGCTCAAGGGGTTCAAATTGAAGTGGGCGGGCCAGAACAGGTCTTCTCCTAATCTCTCTTTCCTTGACATTTTTGCTCATAGCGCCCAAGACGGGTTTTCGCCATGCCCGTCATCCCTGTTTTTACCCGTAGCGCCCTTTCGGGTTTTCACTACGTTCATGGGTTCGCTTTCTTACCCCAGGTGCCCTTTCAGGTTTTCACCTGGTCCGCGTCAGTTCGCCATTTTTACCCGTGGCGCCCTTTCAGGCTTTCACCACGTCCATCTTGCTTTGAACCCAAATTAATTTTCTTTTCTTTTTTCTTCCTTTTTTTTCTTCCTCTTTCTTTAGAACGAGAAGGCCATGACATGGACGTCGATTCCGTCATAGCCGGCTGAATGAAGTTCTGTGTGGTTTGTTAACTCAGCTTATTCTGATGTAGTAGATATTATGACCACTTGTGGACCTTAAGGAGGGCTTTCTTTCGAGTTGTAATGTGGCCGAGGTTCAAACAGGTTGGGTTTTTCTGGGGATTTGGATCTAAGTTTTCAGTGAATTCTAGATTCGGGGACTCCTCTTTCTTTCCAAAGGCTTTTTATGCCCCAGACATTTCTTTTTTCTTGGTCCCCCTCTTTTTTTGGTGGGTTTTGCTTTCTTCTTCTTTCCCTTTTTTCTTCTTCTCTTTTTTTTTTGGTTTAGATTTTCCCTCTTTTCACTTTTCTCTTTTTTTGGAATTCTGGGAGGGGTATATGAAAGAAATGGTTATTGGCACGACGTGTGTAGCAAAAAGGGTGAAGGTTTTTAGGGAATATTTCTTTTGGGCTACTTGTCTTTGAAATGATAGCCTTTTCTATGGGGTCCTTAAGCGGTCACGCATCTACTTTTATCAAAACTCACCTTGCCTCAAGACCTATGAGTAGAACTTGCGGAGGTATCCAGCGTTGATGAGCTCAGGCAAGTGGTCTCCGTCCATGGTGGCGAGGCGAACGACGTATCCTGGCAAAACCTCTCGGATGACGTAGGGTCCTTCCCAATTCGGCTTAAACTTCCCTCTCGGATCGACGTGGTGAGACGGGAAAATTTTCTTCAGTACAGTGTCTCCTACCTTCAGATCTCGGCCGCAGACGCGCTTATTGTAAGCATGTGTAATTCACCTCTGATAGATCTGGGTGTGGTACAAGGCTAGGAGTCTCTTCTCGTCAATTAAATCCAACTGTTCAAAGTGGGCTCTTTCTGTTGTTGATTCTAAGTGTGCATGATTTATTTGTGTTTTAAAAACAGATTTACAGATGATGAATTGTCCTGAATTTAGAAAACTAAAAAGAATAAAGAAATATCATCATAGAGAGAACTTAATTAGCCTGCATGATCAGGGCCAATTATAGCAAGTTTTAAATGTAAGTGAGTAAAAGATTGTCCACAGGGAATTGATTTAAAATATAAGATAAACCTTCAGATCTGAGCTACCAGATCTGACCTTTTATCCTATATACAAAGCACATAAGATGGGAGGTTGAATTTGCCACATTAACTAAATGATAAAAGTAAAAATTAAAACTAAATGATAAAAGTAAAAATTAAAACTAAATGATCCAGATCCGAGTTGGGGAGATTTGATGCAAATTAATAAGAATGGAGAAATAATATCTAACTTCGATTTAGTACTTGATTGCAAAATGAGAATAAATGTAAAATAAATGAGATATTATCCAATCTTCATTTGGCTACCAGCACAGATGCAAGAGAAAGTAATCCAACTCAAGGATTGGAATTGAGTTGGACTTATGGCTATGGTCTGTCCACTTCAATGCACACAGATCATCCAATAGTCTTCAATTTGAATCCGTGATTTAGAACAAAAAACACCACTACAAATGCTATGAGAAATTAGGTTACAAACGCCAATTCTCACAGGGATAATGAATTAAGGGAAATTGCTTTCAAAACAGTAAATCTAAAGGAATCTAATGAAATAAGGACATCACCGGGAACCCTTAACACGAATCCAATTGAGAATGTATGGTTCACAGCAACCTTTTTAAATTCACCATTACAATTACAGAGCACAGCTTAAACAGCTCTCAGATTTGTAGTCTTGAATACAATTCTCACTTGAAGTACAAAGATATCTCACAGCTCTCAATTACAAATAAAAGCTAGGCTATTACAGAAATTTCAGACAAACTATCTGAAATGGAAATGTGGCAATAGAAATGAAACTCAAAATCTGGATACCCAAATTGGGCAAATGGTTCATCTATTTATAGTTTTTCCCAAGTCTAGCTCAGATGTGTATCAACCAATCAGAATTGGTTAAATCTGTATCAACTAATAGGAGTCGAGCACAAGGATCCAGATCTGTTTTGGCCAATCAGAACTGTTTGATCTGGTTCAGCCAATCAGATGACAGAAGCATCAATCCTGTTATGTAATTTAAAAATCTATTAGAGCTTCTAGAAGTTTTCGCCAAGTGATTTCATCTTCGGGTGTTCACATGGGGTTGAATATGCCTTTGGTTTGTGCTCAAAATCTTTTGGAATGTCCCTGAGTTTTTAAATGCATTGGGGTGCGTGTAGAGATTATTGAATTACCCTTACAGATGCTGGGAATCTTCAGAATACCATTTCGCACAGTTTGGAGAACTTTTCGCAAGGTACTGTCACTTCTGAAGCTCTTTTCGCACAATTCAGGTTCGTTTTGAAAAGTTCAGATTCTTTTCGAAAAGCAATCTGTAATGCATTCTTCTATTCGAATAGCTCCACACCTCTTTCCAGGTTGAAACCAGGACTTTGTCCTCTTTAGTTTAGGCATTTTGACAGCTAGTGAGGTTGCCCCTTCTCCTTCTTCCTCCGGATCAACATGGATCATCATCTTTTTAGCATTTTTAGGCTGCTTTCAGGGTTAAGCCTGCCTTTATTGTTAGCTATGAAACAAACACTTAAAACACTTATTTAGTTCTCTCAAAGGTCTATCACCAGGTTAAGGAATGGAAAATGGTATTTTCCAGTTCTCAACACACCCCCAAACCTAAGCTTTGCTAGTCCCTGAGCAAAGACAACATTAAAAATAGAATGAAAAAGCCACTTTTGTAGGGAACACAGTTGCATTTAGCATATGCAACAAGCCTTTTAAACCCCTAGGTGATCCCTAGTGGAGGAGTGAAGTCTCCCGAGGGTTTTCAGTGAAGGTACCCACAAACTTCTCCAATAAATCAGTTGATATCAATGCAGTTCTGTTAAAGCAGACTTTTATCCAGTCAGGTTATTCACACCTGCAATAGTCAAGCTGTAAAAAGATCTTCAAGAAAACATCAGTTTAAAACTAAAATTCTGTTGTAATTCCTTTTACCATTCACTCAGTTTGTGTCAACAAGTTTTTACAAGAAAAATTAATGAAAAGCTTGCCTTCTATTTAAAAATTCAGTTTTGATGTTACCCCAAATAATTTGATTTCAAACTCAACTCTCACCAGGGTTTTCACTCATCATGCAAATAGGAGGGTTGTACTATTTCACACAGCTCAAGAGCAGTTACAGTCCTCAAATAGGACTGTAAGCAAGAGCATAGGCATTGCTTTTCAGTTATGAATTTACTGCTGTTTTCACCATAGATGACACAAATCCTTATCTCCATGTGACAGCTCAATCTATCATTGAATCAGCAAGGACTTTGCCTTGGGTTGTAATGTTGCTTATGGGTGAGGTTTATCAAGAATAAAGAGGTGGAATGGAGTTCCAAATTGAGAAGTCAGTCAAGGTCATGAGGTGGTAGACACACCTTCTTCATTTCAGCACAATTTCATCTTCTTCTTTGAATTTTCAGAGCCAAAGTGGCCATCTTTTTCTCTTTCTTTTTCAAATTTCCAATGAAATGACTTTTCCTTTTCTTTTTTTTCTTTTTTTTAATTTTTTCAAAGCAACATTGACTGGAATGCCACATTTCTTTTGTTGATACATCATTGCCTTCAATTATTTTTCTTCTTCTTTTACCAAACTGTTACCCAACTCTCCTTTCTTTAGCTTCCTTTCCTTTACCTTCTGAATTCTCAGAGTGAGGGTTAGGCTAATTGAGGTTGATTAGGTCGGTTGATGAGGTTTCAAAGAAATCATGGATTTATAACACTCAACTGGTGTGTATCAAAGGTAGTTTCAAAAGGTGGGGCTTTTTGAAGTTCAAACTGTCCAAAAGGAGGCCTTACATCATGTCTTTAATATCATGATTGCTGTCAAGTTATTTCAATTTGAATATGTATAACTTCTAGTGAAAGTAAGCAGGTTCAAACAGTCGCTAGAGCAAAAAAAATTGCCAATTCATATCTCCAAAGAATACATTTCAGGCCCAAGTCTCTCTGGGTGTAGTTTCCTATCAAATTCCTGAGATATATCATCACTGTTTTCTCTCTTTTTAGGTTTACTAAAACATCAATTTTATTTTGAAAATTTTCTGACATTCACTTCATGAAAGTATTGGAATTACACTAAAAATCAGTTTAAAAAAGTTTTAACTTCCTCATTTTTCAAAACAACAGGTGTGAAATTACTTTATCTTCAAAAATTCTGCTGTGATCATAAGTTGCACTGATTTTAACTAAACTATTGGTAATTCTGCTACACCCCCAAACCAATGATGAGCAGTGTCCTCACTGGTCCGAAGTGCATAAGCAAAGAAAAGAAAACAATCAAACAGAAATCATAAGGACAGAGAAGAAAGAAAAGAAATGCACAGTAATTACTAATTAACAAAAGTTAACAGAAAACAAGAATTACATATTACAGACCCTCAAAACCAACATGTACAATGTATTCTAATAACTGGAGTCAAAATCTGTATCATAAGTTGGTTCAATGGGATCAGAACTGGAATCACTGTTAGAGTCAGAACTCGATTTAGCCTTCTCCTGGATTGTGCCTTGCAACTCGGTGTATTCCTCAGATTTGATCTTTTTGGTGAGGCCAATATACTTTTCAAGTCTAGTAGCCCTCAATTTTTCTTGTTCAAGCTGTGCTTGCAACATGGTAACCTTGTGCTGCTCACTCCTAACCATCTGAAAAGTTTGGCCCAGCAAGTCCTGCATCTTCTCTCTCTCAAATTTCATGAACAACTCCAATTTTCAAATCTGGTCTTCATACGAGGTTCTAATGTAAGCTTGCAGATCAGCTCCCTTGAGGACATCGCGAAAGATATAAGGGTTCTCTTCCATAGCCCTTTTGAGAGTGGCAAATCAGGGAATGGGAATGGAGTGGTAGGGGACCAAAGGTATCCCAGTAGTGGGGGTGGGAGAAAAGGAGTCCAAAAGTATGACCTCAGGGTCAGTTTGAGTAGCTTGATCAGAGAAATTAAGGAAAGTTGAAGGGGAATCAAAAAGTACTACCTCGAGTTCATTTGGGTAGCATTGGGCGAGTGGTGAGGATGGGTGGATCTACACAAACTACCTCAGGGTCTGTTTGGGTAGCATGGTCAGCAACAACAGGTACAGTGGCTAAGGTGATTGTTTGGGATGTGGAGGCAAAGGTTTGGAGAAGGGAATTTGTCATTGTCCTGGTGGTTTTACATGTTGATTTGTAGTTGGGAGAAAGGTAAAGATTTGGCTAATTGATTCGTGTGGGGTGTGTGGTATGCATAGAAAATTGATGTAGATGGTTGAGGGGCAATGGGTGAAATGGCTGTAAAGGGGGAAGTAGCCAAATGGGTGAAATGAGGAGGGTCAGGTATAGGTACAGATTCAAGCCCAATATTCTCCAAGATAGATCCCATCAATGAGGAATAGGCCTCTCTAGTGAATATCTCAGGTTCAGGGGTATGAGTTACTTCAGGTGCATGAGTTGAATGAGTAGGTGAACCTGAGAAACTTTGGAGAAGGGGAGTGCTAGGAGAATGTTCAACAAAATCTGTGGCCATATCTTTGACATTGTTAGGGGAAATTGGTGGTGTGAGTATGGCTGGAGTGGTTGGTATAGAGGGAGAGTCTGCAATTGGGATTATGGTGGTTATGAGTGATGGGACAGCTGGAATGGGTGAAGGAATAGGAGCTGTGCTAGGTGAAGTGGGTGAGATCATGAGCTCTTCAACAATGGGTGCAACTGAAGAGCTGGTCACCACAGGAAGGACAACTTGTTGAATGTCAGCTGCAAGTGAAATAGGTGCAGCTAAAGAGTTGGTCACCTCAGGGTCTGGTATAGCAAATTCATGGGCAGCTGCAGGGATTGGTTCAAATGGCAGGTGTCTCAATGGCATTTTATTCAACATGGTTTGGCTTGTAGTCCAAGCCCTCTTCCCAAATGCATGAGGGGAGATAATCTCGAATGGCTCTTGCTCATCAATGTCAAATTTGGCACTTAACATGGCTGTGATCAGCTTTCCAAATGGTATGCCAGCTATTTTCTGTTCCTTTTTCATCTTGGCACTGATGTCAGCCATGGCTTCGAAAATGAGCATAGGGGCATTGAAGAATTGCCCCTTAGAGAAATGAAAGAGGGCCTCCAAAATTGGTGTTCTTCTTTCCTGGCTGTGCCCAGTGACATAAAAACACCCTCTCAAAATGGAATCCATTAGCAAACAATGGGGTTCTAAGTCTCTCCTCATGATGGGCTGCCCACTTCCAACTATGCCTTTGGTTAGATGGGCAGCCATTTCTCTAAAAGAAGCTATTTCTGGTGCAGCTAATGGACCAGTAGGATCATATTGAAATGGTTTCCCCAAGGCATTTCCAATGTCTTCATAAGTGGCTGTTAAATCACAATCATCAATGAAAATTAGAAGCGTTGGGACATCAGCATCCTTCTCAGTCACTTTTACCATGTTTTGGTACCATAATCTCACCATTCGTGGATAAATTTTCTCTGGAAGAGGGGTTAGGATATTGCTCAGTGAAGCATCCCTGATGTATTTCAAGGATAGCTTACATTCAGTTTTGCTTCAGAAAAAGTTCTCATCAACAATAAGTTCTGAAATCAGCTTCTGAGCTTCAATGAATGGGTTTGGCAGTACCAAATGCATAGGCAGAGGAGGAAGCTCAGGCTCAGGACTAGCAACAGCTGTTGGGATGGGTTCCTCATGTCTAACCTTTTTCTCTTTCTCAATCGTATCAGCTTTCTCCATCGACAGTTTCCTTTTAGCTGAGGTTTTGGCTTTTCCTTTTTTAGAGGGTTTGCTAATTTTCTTAGCAGAAAATTTAGGGAACATTGGAGCCAGTGATTTTTCAGCTTCCCCATTTTAAAACTTTGTTTGAATCTCACACAATGAATGCTGATACCAAATTGAACTTTGCAAAACAGGAACAGAGGAAAGGCACAGAAAAATACCGAAATCTAGGGTTTTAGTTGAACTCGTTGATCGCTTGATGAAATCCACTAGAATCAGAAGCAAAAAGTCCCCCTCTTCAAGCTTAATCCGTCGAACAAATATGACAAAAATTGGAGCTGAACTCTAAAAGCACGCAGGGATGGAAAGAAAATGGGTTTTCTGTGAAACAGGACGCTCTGGGAAGGCTTTCGAATATGAAACGCTTACTTCGAAAGGATTTAAATATGCTCAAAATGATTTTCGCAAAGTATCTTTGAAGTTTTCGAAAAGTTCAAAACAGTCCTTTTTTACAAAAGAGAGTGGCATCAGAACTTTTCGAAGAGCAAATAGCTTCAGAACCAACTTTTCGAAAAGCCACAGGCTTCAGAACCATCCATTCGAAAAGCAAAAGGCTTCAGAAACAACTATTCGAAAAGCAAACCATTCTTTTCAAGCAGTTAGTTATAGGTCCAGATCCTTTTCGAAAAGAAAATTAAACTTTTCAAAATGTATTTTTTTTTCTTTGCGAATTAATTTTTCACATATTATAACTTCTCAAATTGAGTGTAAGCATGACTAAAAGCAGAGAGGAATAAACTATGCAAAAACTACAAAACAAACATGAGTAAAATAAATATGATACAGTTGTTTAACATCAGATTTGTGGAGGCTCTTGATGGTAGATGGTCAGCACAGGCTCCAGGGTATTTTCAATGCATGGTTTGAGCCTCTAACCATTTACTTTCAAGGTTCTCCCATCACTGGGGTCCATAATTTCAACAACCCCAGAAGGAGATGCTTGAATGATAGTATATGGCCCTTCCCATCTGGATCTCAGCTTTCCAGGAAAAAACTTAAGTTTTGAGTTGAATAGCCATACCTTGGAGCCAGCTATGAACTCTTTTCTCAGCAGGCTTTTGTCATAGAAAGCCTTAATTTTTTCTTTGTAAGATCTTGCATTGGTGTATGCATCCATTCTCAGCTCCTCCAACTCAGCAAGCTACAGTTTCCTGTGATTACCAGCAGCAGCAAGATCCATGTTCAAGGTTTTAATAGCCCAAAAGGCCTTATATTCTAACTCCACTGGTAAATGGCATGCTTTGTCATAGACCAATCTGAATGGGGACATGCCAATTGGGGTTTTATAGGCTGTCCTATATGCCCATAATGCATCATTCAGCTTAAAGGACCAATCCTTTCTGTCCTTCTTCATAGTCTTTTCCAGTATATGTTTGATTTCTCTATTGGAAATCTCCACTTGTCCACTAGTCTGTGGATGATATGGAGTAGCTACTCTATGAGTCACAGAGTACTTTTTCAATAAAGCTTCAAAATGCTTATTACAAAAATGGCTTCCCCCATCATTGATAATAGCTCCGAGGGAACCAAACCTGGAAAAGATGTTGTCCTTTAAAAATTTTCGGACAACTCTATGGTCATTGGTTTTAGTGGCTATGGCTTCAACCCATTTGGATACATAATCCACTGCTACTAAGATGAAATTACAACTATTTGAAGGAGGAAAGGGACCCATGAAATCTATGCCCCAAATATCAAACAATTCAACTACCAAAATGGGCTGTAAGTGCATTGAGTTTCTCTTGGAAATGCTACCCAATTTCTGGCAATTCTGACAAGACTTATAGTGTTGCAGTGCATCTTTGAAAAGTGTAGGCCAATCAAATCCACACTGCAAAACCTTTGCAGCAATTTTGTTTCCACTAAAATGGCCTCCACAGGCCTGTTCGTGACACATGGAAATTATGCTATGAAAGTCTTCTTCACTGACACATCTTCTAATTATTTGTTCTGCATAAATCTTGAACAGATAAGGATCCTCCCAAATAAAATATTTAACCTTCGAGAAGAAAAGATCTTTATCCATTTTATTCCAGTGTTGAGGGGTTCTTCCAGTAGCCAAAAAGTTGACTATATTTGCAAACCCAGGGGTGTGTACACTGATAGAAAAAGTTGCTCATCAGGGAAAGATTCATTGATAGGCAGCCTATTAATCTCAGCAGTTAGAATTCTAGATAGGTGGTCAGCCACCACATTTTCCACACCCTTTTTATCTTTAATCTGCAAATCAAACTCCTGTAATAGGAGGATCCACCTGATTAATCTTGGTTTGGTATCCTTCTTAGACAAAAGGTATTTCAAGGCTAAGTGGTCAGTGAACACCACTATTTGTGAACCCAAAACATATGACCTAAATTTCTCCTCGTTCAGTTGCGTATTGCTCCTTCTCGGTTGTTGTGTAATTGAGTTGTGCATCAATCATTGATCTCTTGGCATAAGCTATGACATGAGGCAGACTTATCCTTTCTACGTCAGGGCGGCTCCCAAAGCATAATCGATGCATCACACATCGTTCAAAAGCGTAATGAATAATTTGGAGCGCAGTATTGGGCTGAAATCAAACAATTTTTAAGAATTCAAATGCCTTCAAGCATTCATTGAAAACAAAAGGACATCTTGGCACAATAAATGACAAAGAGGCTTGGATATTTCTTTGAAGTCCTTAATGAACCTTATACGTAAAATCCGGCATGTCCATAAAACTTCTGATTTGTTTAACAGTTTTAGGAGGTGGCAAATGTGCAATTAAATCAATTTTTGCTCTGTCCACCTCAATGCCCTTGTGGGAGACAACATGGCCAAGGACAATGCCTTGGGTGACCATGAAATGGCTCTTCTCCCAGCTCAAAACTAGATTGGTTTCTTCACATCTCTGTAACACCAAGTTGAGATGATGTAAATACTGGGCAAAACTGTCTCCATATATTGAAAAATCATCCATAAAAATCTCCATAAATTGGTCAATCATATCAGAGAAAATGGAGTACATGCATCTTTGAAAGGTAGCAGGAGCATTACAAAGACCAAAAGGCATTCTCCTATAAGCAAAAGTGCCAAAGGGGCAAGTGAATGTGGTCTTTTTTTGATCTTGTGGATATACAGGAATCTGGTTGTAACCAGAATAACCATCAGGAAAATAATAATAAGCTTTTCCTGCTAGCTTATCTATAATTTGATCAATGAATGGAAGAGGGAAATGGTCTTTTCTGGTCATTGTGATTAGTTTTCTGTAATCAATACAGACCCCTCCAACCAGTGGTTTGTCTCGTTGAAATAAGCTCACCAGAGTCTGAGGTTACAACAGTGATCCCAGATTTCTTAGGTACCACTTGTGTAGGTGCCACCTAAGCCAAATCTGAAACGGGGTAAATGACCCCTGCATCCAAAAACATAACAACCTCTTTCATGACCACTTCTTGCATATGAGGGTTCAGCCTCCTCTGCATTTCCCTAGAAGGCTTTGCATCTTCTTCCAAATGAATTTTATGCATGCAAGCAGCTGGACTGGTTCCTCCCAAATCAGCAATAGTCCAAGCAATTGCCCTCTTATGTTGTTTCAATACAATCAACAACTCTTCCTCCTGCTCCTCAGTGAGGGAAGAAGAAATAATCACAGGCAATGTTTTATGGTCTCCTAAAAACACATATTTCAAATTTTCTGGCAACTGTTTCAACTCTACATCAGGTGGGCTGAGAAAGGAAGGTAACAAAGGTACCTTGGCTGTTTGTGGAAGGGGAAGAATAGCAGGTTTCCATGAAGAGAACCTTACTAATTGATCATGAGTTCCTTACACAGCATTTACTTCCTTAGACTTTGAGGTACAAACTGTTTCTTCCTCAGCATTTCTCCAAGCATCTTTAAAATCTGTGGTTAAATCTTCATACTCCAAAAACTGTGGTAAAGTCTCTTCTACCAGTTCATCCAGCAAATCAACAAGAAAGAATTCCTCAGAACTGAATTGAGGTTGTGTGACTGCATTGTAAACATTTAACTTTACCTTCATATTTCCAAAAGAGACTTCCATAATACCAGACCTGCATTGAATGCAAGTATTGGCTATAGTCAGGAATGGTCTCCCCAAAATGACAGGGATGGAAGTTTTGCTTTTTGTAGGTTCCATGTCCAATACCAGAAAATCAGCAGGGTAGAAAAACTTATCTACTCCTACCAACACATCCTCAATCATCCCAACTGGCTTTCTTTCATATCTGTCTGCTAGTTGTAACACCACATGATTGGGTTTTAACTCTCCCAAACCTAGTTTCTCATATACAGAATATGGAAGCAGGTTGACACTAGCACCTAAATCTAATAAAGCCTTTTCAATGGTATGTTCCCCAATAATGCAAGGGATTGTGGGGATTTCAGGATCTTGGAGTTTAGGAGGTGTGGTAATGGACAAAACCTGATTAACTCTTTCCACAGCAAAGACCTTCTTCGATAACTGTATCCTAGATTATCTTTGGTGAGTACAAATATCTTTCAAAAATTTTGCATATGCTGAGACTTGTTTGATTGCATCACTCAAAGGTAGATTTATCTTGACTTGCTTGAAAGTCTCCATCATTTCATCTATTTTTGTATTCCCTTTATTAAAAGGGGATGCAGATTTCATGGCATGGGGAAATGGCAAATGAGGAACTAGTTCATCATTTATAGCTTTAGAATCATTACCAGAATATTTTTGATCTTTTTTTTTTTCATTTTTTTTATTTATACTAACATCATGCTGCTCCTGCTGCATATCTCTAGCAGTTTCCTTAATTTTTACCTCTTCCTTTTCAGTACCCACATTGTTATTTACAATTCTTCCACTTCTCAAAGTAGTGACGGCTTTTACGTCTTCATGTGAAACAAAAGCCTCTCCAACCATGAACTGTCCTTTGGGATTGTTCAAAGGTTGGCTGGGTAACCTGCCTTCCTCTCTTTTGGCCAAAGTATTTGAAAGTTGACCCAATGTTTCTGCAATCTTCTTTATGCTCTGACTGTGAAAGTTTACAGTCTTAGTTAAAGACCCTAAATTCTGGAGTGAATTTAGAACTTGGTCTTCAAAAGAAGGGGATCTGGAAGGGGTTTGAACTGGAGCAAATTGATGTACAGGTTGTACCATCTGTGGTGGAATGGGCTACTGAAAATTTGGCTTGGTATAAAAATTCTGCTGGTAAGGCTGAGCAATTTTGAAAGGTATTTGATTCTTTGGTTGCTGCTGCTGTTGTGATTGATAATTGCCTTTGCTCCACCTTAAATTGTGGTGCCCTCTCCATGCATATTCATTAGACTGCATCTGTCCAAACGATTGGGCAGCATGAGCTTGCTCCACCACCAGATCTGGGAACTGTGGTGCAGCTGGACATTGATCAAGTGAATGAGTAGGGGACTGGCATATCAGACATGCCTCCTCTACTCTTGCAACCATTGGATTTTTAAGTGAGTCCATCAATCTATCAAACTTAGTGGTCAAATTATCGATTTTCCTTTCCAACTCATTCACCTCATAAATCTTTCCCTTGGTGGTTTGCTAATTGTTCAACCGAGCAGGATTCTCATTGTCTCTTGACAAAGATTCCTGTTGAGTTGAATTTTCACCAATCACTTCAAATAAATCCCAGACCTCCTCAACAGTTTTTTGGAAGTAGGTGCCTCCACAGGAAGCATCTACCTATTCTTACCCTTTTGATCAATTCGCTGATAGAAGCTTTGAACAAGCTGCCATCGGGGAATTTGATGATGAGGACATTGCCTTAAAAGTTCTTTAAACCTTTCCCATGCTTCATGGAAAGTTTCAGTTGAGTGTTGTGAAAAGGAAATAATATTTTGCCTCAACTGGCTGGTCTTAGACATAGGGAAGTATTTGGCTAAAAATTGACATTACAAATCATTCCAAGAAGTGATACTATTTGGTGCCAACATAGACAACCATGCTCTAGCTTTGTCCTTTAATAAAAAAGGAAAGAGCCTAAGCTTGGTTGCCTCTGGACCCAGTCCAGCTATGTGAATGTGGTACAAAGAGACAAGAATTCATCCACATGCTCGTGTGGATCTTCCTTACTCAAACCATGGAAGGAAGGAAGCATCTGGATAGTTAATGATTTGATCTCATAATTTCCTTCAACAGTAGGAAATTGAATGCAAAATGGAGAATTATATGCACCAGGTGCAAAGTAATCCCTTAAAAGTCTAGGTTCTTCACCCATAGTAGCTGTCTCAAGAAATTACGTGATGTTTTGTCCGTTCTTAGTAGCTTTTCAACTTCTAAATTTAGAGGGACAATCTCAGGATTGAGAGTCCTCCTACCAAACATACAACACAGAAACAGAGAATCAAATTATGCACAGCAAACCTTCAGTATTCCTTTCAAAGTAGATTCCACGCTCAAAACGTATAAGAATAACTGCACAGATTTAAACAATAGAACAATTAGCGCTGATGTAATAAAAAAATAGAAACTTAGGTCTACCAATTTTAAAACAAATTCCCCGGCAACGGCGCCAAAAACTTGTTGTTGATTCTAAGTGTGCATGATTTATTTGTGTTTTAAAAACAGATTTACAGATGATGAATTGTCCTAAATTTAGAAAACTAAAAAGAATAAAGAAATATCAGCACAGAGAGAACATAATTAGCCTGCAAGATCAGGGCCAATTGTAGCAAGTTTTAAATGTAAGTGAGTAAAAGATCATCCACAGGGAATTGATTTAAAATGTAAGATAAACCTTCAGATCTGAGATATCAGATCTGACCCCTTATCCTATATACAAAGCACATAAGATGGGACGCTGAATTTGTCACATTAACTAAATGATAAAAGTAAAAATTAAAACTAAATGATCCAGATCCGAGTTGGGGAGATTTGATGCAAATTAATAAGAATGGAGAAATAATATCTAACTTCGATTTAGTACTTGATTGCAGAATGAGAATAAATGTAAAACAAATGAGATATTATCCAATCTTCATCTGGCTACCAGCACAGATGCAAGAGAAAGTAATCCAACTCAAGGATTGGAATTGAGCTGGACTTATGGCTATGGTCTGTCTACTTCAATGGACACAGATCATCCAATAGTCTTCAATTCGAATCCATGATTCAGAACAAAAAATACCACTCCAAATGCTGTGAGAAATTAGGTTACAAATGCTAATTCTCACAGGGATAATGAATTAAGGGAAATTGCTTTAAAAACAGTAAATCTAAAGGAATCAAATGAAGTAAGGAGATCACAAGGAACCCTTAACACGAATCCAATTGAGAATGTACGGTTCACAGCATCCTTTTCAAATTCACCATTACAATTACAGAGCACAGCTTAAACAACTCTCGGATTTGTAGTCTTGAATAGAATTTTCACATGAAGTACAGAGATATCTCACAGCTCTTAATTACAAATGAAAGCTAGGCTATTACAAAAATTTCAGACAAGCTATCCGAAATGGAAATGAGGCAATAGAAATGAAACTCAAAATTTGGATACCCAAATTGGGCAAATGGTTCATCTATTTATAGTTTTCCCCAAGTCTAGCTCAGATGTGTATCAACCAATCAGAATTGCTTAAATCTGTATCAACCAATAAGAGTCGAGCACAAGGATCCAGATATGTTTTGGCTAATTAGAACTGTTTGATCTGGTTCAGCCAATCAGATGACAGAAGCATAAATTCTGTTATGTAATTCAAAAATCTGTTAGAGCTTCTAGAAGTTCCCGCAAAGTGATTTCATCTTCGGGTGTTCACATGGGGTGGAATATGCCTTTGGTTCGTGCTCAGAATCTTTTGGAATGTCCTTGGGTTTAAATGCATTGGGGCGCATGCAGAGATTACTGAATTACCCTTGCAGATGCTGGGAATCTTCAGAATATCATTTCGCAAAGTTTGGAGAACTTTTCGCAAGGTACTGTGACTTCTGAAGCTCTTTTCGCACAGTTCAGGTTCGTTTCAAAAAGTTCAGATTCTTTTCGAAAAGTTCAGATTCTTTTCGAAAAGCAATCTGTAATGCATTCTTCTATTCGAATAGCTCCACACCTCTTTCCAGGTTGAAATCAGGCCTTTGTCCTCTTTAGTTTAGGCATTTTGACAGCTAGTGAGGTTGTCCCTTCTCCTTCTTCCTCCGGATCAACATGGATCATCATCTTTTTGGCATTTTTAGGCTGCTTTCAGGGTTAAGCCTGCCTTTATTGTTAGCTGTGAAACAAACACTTCAAACACTTATTTAGTTCTCTCAAAGGTCTATCAAGACCCAGGTTAAGTGGTGGAAAATAGTATTTTCTAGTTCTCAACACTTTCCCTCTCAGCTTCAGGTAGATGGGATTCCAAAAGGATACGGAGTGACGGTACTTTGACCTCAACGGGTAGCATGGCCTCGGTTCTGTACACAAGGGAGAATGGTGTTGCCCCTGTTACGGTACGGATAGACGTTCTATAGGCCCAAAGTGCGAAGGGTAACTGCTCACTCCAATCTTTGTAAGTAACTAGCATCTTCTCTAGGATGCGGATCAGAGTTTTATTAGCTGCTTCTATGGCTCTATTCGTCTGCGGCCTGTATGGGGATGATCGATGATCCTTGATCTGGAACTGCTCACACAAGGCCCAGATGCGCCTATTAGCGAAATTAGTGCCATTATCAGTGATGATATCTTTGGGTATGCCAAATCTACAAATGATGTTGTTCTTGATGAACTTCTCGACATGACTGGCCTTAATGCTCGTGTAGGAGGCTGCCTCTACCCACTTTGTAAAATACTCTACCGTGAAGAGGATGACCTGATGTTCGTTGGAAGCCTTAGGATTGATTTTGCTAATGACGTCGAGACCCCAGGTGGCGAACGGCCAAGGAGTGGCCATGTTGTGCAAATCAATGGCCGGAGCATGTATTAGACTAGAGTGTTCTTGGCATTTGTAGCACTTCTGCACACGTGCTTGCAGCAATCGGTCTCCAAAGTCGTTCAAAAGTATCCCTACCTTAGGATTTTCTTCGCAAGCATGTGTCCACTGACGTGTGCCCCGCAGACTCCTTCATGGATCTCCTTCATGATCTCAATCGCTTCTTTCTGGGTTAGGCATCGGAGCAGAATATTGTCGTGAGACCGTCTATACAGGAGATCACCACAGATAATGTAGTTCGTTGCTAATCGATGGATGGTGCGTCTGTCTACCTTCGATGTTCCTTCTATGATAGTTCAGGTTTCGAGGAAATTCTTGATGTCTGAGAACCAGGGTGGTTCATCATCTACCTTTGTAGGTCCCTCGATTAGGTGACAGAAAGCCGGCTCGTTCCTCTGCTCTATCATGATCGGCTTCATCACAACTCCGTATGGAATCTCAACCATGGAGGCCAGGGTAGCCAGGGCGTCAACAAATCGATTCCTTGCTCGTGGTACATAGGAGAAGGTGACCTCCTCAAAGTAAGTTATTAGATCCTCAAGATGTTCATGGTATGGGATCAGTTTCTCATCCTTGGTCTTCCAATCTCCATTGGTCTGGCATATAATTAACTGTGAATCTCCAAACACCCTAAGGTGAGTTATATTTAGATCGAAAGCCGCCTGTAAACCAGCTGTAAAAGCCTCATACTTAGCCATATTGTTGGTGCATGGGAAGTTCAATTTGATTGAGATGGGTACATGGGATCCTCTTGGTGAGATAAGAATGGCGCCAACTCCTTGGCCCTCAACATGTGATGCTCCATCAAACTGCATTACCCAGGACTCCTCTGTTTCCTCTGTATCCTCGTCAGTCATGAACAGAATGTTTTCATTGGGGAATTCGGTCCTTAGAGGCTCATAGTCCGGCAGAGGGTTCTCAGCAAGGTGATCAGCGAGTGCCTGCCCCTTGATTGACTTCTGGGTGACATAAGTAATGACAAATTCGGATAGGAGTAGTTGCCATGGTGCAGTTCGGCCAGTGAGTGCAGGTTTCTCGAATAAGTACTTTAGCGGATCCATCCGTGCTAGAAGTAGGACGGCTTGGGATAATAGGTAGTGTCGAAGTCTTTGAGTAGCCCAAACGAGCGCCAAGCATGCTTTCTCCAGATGAGAATAGTGCATTTTGTAATCAGTGAACTTTTTGCTCAGGTAGTAAATGGCTTGCTCTCATCTTCCTGTCTCATCATGCTGTCCTAACACACAGCCCACAGAAAATTTTGTTGTTGATAGGTACAGTATTAGAGGTCTACCAGGTACGAGGGGTACCAATATCAGAGGTTTCAAGAGGTAACCTTTAATCTTGTCGAATGCAGCCTGGCAGTCATCATTCCATTCAACCGGTGAGTCCTTTCTTAGTAGTTTGAAGATTGGTGCGCATATCAGAGTTAACTGTGCGATGAATCGGCTGATGTATTAGATTCTGCCTAAAAAGCCTCTGACATCCTTCTCTGTAGACGGTGGCGGCCTTTCAGTGATGGCCTTGATCTTGGTCAGATCGACCTCGATCCCTCTCCTGCTGACAATAAAGCCCAACAACTTTCCTGACATAGCACCGAAGGAGCATTTCTAGGGGTTCAACCGTAACCTGTACTTTCTCAACCTCTCGAACAGCTTCTGAAGATTTATCAAGTGGCCCTCTCTTTCTGGTGATTTGGCAATCATGTCATCGACATATACTTCGATCTCTTGGTGCATCTTGTCATGGAACAGGGCCGTCATTGCTCTTTGGTAGGTTGACCCAGCATTCTTCAGCCCGAATGGCATTACTTTGTAGCAGAAGGTTCCCCAAGGGGTAATGAATGTTGTCTTCTCGCGATCAACGTCTGCCATCTTTATCTGATTGTATCCTGAGAATCCATCCATAAATGAGAGCATTCCATGCTTTGTAGTATTATCGACTAGGATATCAATGTGGGGTAATGGAAAGTCGTCCTTAGGGCTTGCCTTGTTGAGATTACGGAAATCGATACACATTCAAACCATTCCATCCTTCTTCGGTACAGGGACGATATTGGCCAGCCACTACGGGTACTTGGATACCATGAGGAAAGTTGCGTCATACTATTTAATGACCTCGTCCTTCACCTTTAACATCCATTCGGGTCGGAGGCATCTTAGCTTCTGTTTAACCGGCTTAACATCGAGGTAGAGTGGCAACTCATGCTCAACCAGACTGGTATCCAAACCAGGCATGTCTTCATACCACCATACGAAGACGTCTTGGTATGACCGAAGGAAGTCTATCATGCCTTTCCTCTCCGCAAGGGACATCGATGTTTTGATTTTGGTGATTCTGGGGGCCTCTTTGGTGCCCAAATTGACATCCTCCATCTCTTCGACAATCGGGGTAGGGCCATGCTCAAAATCGGCAAATTGTTTGAGGAGCTCATTGGGGAGCTCATCGGTTTGACCTTCCTCGTCTAGACTCATGACTCCTACCTCTTCTTGTATTTCTACAGGAAAGGGGTCGACTTCACGTGGGATGGGTATCACGACATCAACTTCAATTTTATTAGGAATTTTAAAGGATAATATTTTTGGAATTGGTATTTTTTCTATTTTTATGGTCTTTTGCATTTTTTCGGAGGTCAGCCCCGGGCGAGGTGGATCTACATATATACAAGGTAGAGTGGTCCAGAGGCTAACCTCACTTTTTACAGGTTGTTTTTTTTTGGGGAGTCGGTGCCGTTTTCACGGTATTTGGCGGCCCCAAGGAGTTGGGGCAAGGATGCCCAGTTACTCACTTGCGAGGCTTGGCCTTTACTTCTTTGATTGGGAGCGGCATCGGTAGGCTCTTACAGTTCCTCCCTCAACATATTTACAGAGGGATCCTCTGGGACCCTGTCCTCTATGGTTAGGATGGGCCCAGAGTGGCCGGTGCTGGAGTGATGGGTGGATCGGGGAACTTCTTCCTCAAATAAGGAAAGGGCGGCTAAGTCCATTTCAAAGTCTGGGGGGATGATGTAGGGATTGGTGGGGTGGATTGAAGTAGGCTTATGTGGGGTGACCCTCCTCTCCCCATTTAGATCAATTTTTACTACCCCGACGCTCACAAAGGTTTCACGGATGTGGGGGCGAGCGTGAGGTTCCTCTTCCAAGATGATTCCTCTGGCCTTGGTGACTGCTGCGGCTCTCATCTTTTCCTTGGCCTCTCTGACTTCCTCTTCTCTGGGCCTGTAGCCTAAGCCGAATTTAGTTTGTTACCCCTTGACCTTGACGGGGTCTCTTCTTCCTTGGAGGAGTGGCCCTTTCCCTTTTTGATGGCCCCATCTGTGGAGCATGAACACAGCTGCGTCCATTCCTCCTCCAGTTTTATCCGGGGTCTTTTCAGTTGGTCTGAGGGAGATGGCTGAGAAGTCATACTCGAATCGGTGAAAATTGGCATCCTCTATTGTGTGCGGTATGTTCAGCACTTTCAGATTCTCAATGTGCAGGGTGCTTCTTTCCCTGTCTTCTCTGCTCTCGCCCAAGATGGGGACAATTTTTCCTTTCGAGATGAATCGAAGATTTTGGTGCAGGGTAGATGGTATTGCTCCGAGCTTATGTATCCATGGCCGGCCCAACAGCAGATTGAAAGTAGACCTGATGTCCATCGCCTGAAAAGGGGTAGTGAAGGTTTGAGGCCCGAGGATCAGGTCGAGGTCTACTTCTCCTATGATTTCTCTTCTGGTGTTGTCGAATGCCCGGGCGCTTGATATGGATGGCCACAAGGTGTCAGGGTTCGCCCTAATTCTCATTGCCGTTCTTAGAGGGCATATGTTCAATGCCGACCCGTTGTCAATTAGGACCAACGGCACCACCAAGTTTCCTACTTCCACTGTTATATTCAAGGGCTTAGAGTGGTCATTCCCCTCGATTGGTAGGTTCGCATCGGTGAATGAGATGGCATTTGGGGCCAACACTTGCCCTATTATTTCTCCTACTTCATCTGGATTTACGTGGGTGGAGATATGTGCGTCCTTGAGTGCTCCCATCAGGGCTTGGAAGTGGAGGGGGGACGTGATTAACAAATCCCATACAGTGATATGTGCGAGTGTTCTCTTGGGCTGCGTCTCTAATATATGTTCTCTGGCCATTTTTTCAAAGGGATTCCCTACAACCTGTTCTTTCTTCTTCTCTTCTCCTCTAACGATGCCCGACTCCATTTAGAAATAGCTTCCTCTTGGTTGCACCCGACATTCATGTCCGTCTGTTTATAGTTTAACAGCACCTGATGTGGGTCATAGGCAGGTTTCGGGATAAGGAAAGGAGTGCATGGTAATTCTGGGGAGGATTGGGTTGGACACGCCAGTTTCTCGGGTCCTACCAAAGTTGACTCAATGCAAAACGCAGTGGGGAATTGGTGGTTGAATTTGTGGGTGCAAGGGGGCTTGTATGTGTATTGCCCTGGGCTTGGTAAGACTAGTGGTGATCGGGAGCAGGTGATAAGGGGATTGGGTGAGGGGTTGCTTGCTTGGGTGGCGGTGGAGTTGGATTGGGGCCAAAATAATGATGGGATGGCGGGAGTGTGACTGGGATGAAGGGATGGGGAGACACCTGAGGAGCGGGGTGATAGGGATATGAAGGTTTGTATATAGGGTGGCAGGGTGGGATGATGCCGGATTCGTGGATGACGTATGGTAAATTAGGGGTGATGGAGTTGTACATGGAGCGGGATGATTGGGACATGGTGGGGTAGTGGGTGGAATAGGGGGATATGAAGGGTTTGTGGCATGGTAGGATGATGATGGGTTTGTGGATGAAATGGGATAGATTGGGGATAATGGAGTTGTGCATGGAGTGGGGTGATTTGGGCGTGACAGAGGGGTGTATGGTATAAATTGGGTGGTGGGGTTTGAAGGTGTGTATGGAATGAGGTAGCTTGGGGATGGCAAAGTAGTGTATTGGGTGGAGAGATTTGAGGGTGTGTATGGGGTAGGATAATATGGGGATGGCAGAGTTGTGTATGGTATGGGATGATTTGGGTGTGACGGAGGGGTGTATGGGGTAAATTGGGCATGGGGTGGATATGCGTATGATTGCGGCGGGACTGTGCCCATTTCGATTTGATAGGTAGAAGCAGGGGTGGAAAAATACTGCCCTAAATCTAAGGGCTCCTCTTGGTATGCCGGTATGGGGAAATAATCGGCTAGATACAACGGCTTAATCACCCCAACAGATAGTTCATCTTCGTTCGACCTGGGGAGTGAAAATTCCTCCTGATTACTGATATAATTCGAAGGGTCAAACTCTTCTTCCTCCTCTATCCAATGTATGTTAGGCCTGGGGCCTCCTGGGTGCGGTGGTAGAGGGGCTTGATGGATATTCAGGTTCTGCACTTGAGGAAGTGGCGGGGGAATGATTTTTCCCACCTCAATCAGATCTTAGACCGCGTGCTTTAATGAGAAGCACCGGTCCGTAGGGTGACCCGGTCCCTAGTGGAAATTGCAATGCAGGTTCAGACCATAGTTCCTCGGTATGGGATGGGGTGGTGGTCAAGGCTGGAGCAGATTAACTAAGCCTTTTTATAGCAACATTGGCAACAAGACACTCAAGGATTGCCCCAACGGTGTGAACACTCGTTCGAACCATGCTTTCATCTATTCCTGGGTAAACGGGGCTCTTGGTCCGTTGCTTGGCCTTGGTACTTGCTCGAAACGGGCCAGGGGTGGTTGTGTAACCTGGAGCTATATCGGGGGGGCATTGGTATTGGCCTGGGGGTAAACAATGTTCTGTACCTCTGTCCCTGGTCTTCTTTCAATTCTTGGTTCTGCAGCTTTTCGAACCCCAGTGGCCCCTTTGGCCACATTCCTTCCTAACCTGCCCTCTCTAATGGCATCTTCACAACGATTGGCATTTCGGACGTCAAAGAAAACTAGATCTCTTGATATACTAAAAATTTGCGATATGGTTTGGTTATCAATTCAATTTGCTCATCATCGGGAATCCGATGAGTTACCTGAGCGGCCAATGCCCTCGACCTTCCAAAGTAAGCACTGAATGTTTCATCATGTCTTTGCTTTAAACGGGCCAAATTTGACTTCCTTGGCTCTATGTCCATGCTATAGACATATTGCTCTTGAAATAAGCGTGTCAGATCTTTCCAATTTTTTATCATGGACGGTTCTAGGGATGTGAACCCTCTCAGTGTTGGGCCTGTTAAACTCTTCCGAAACACTTTGATGAGGAGTCTTTCATCTCTGCCATACTGGCACATATCCCCACAGTAAGATTTTAAGTGGGCGATGGGGTTGCCAGTGCCGTTATACTTATCAAATGATGGCATCTTGAATTTCTGTGGCAGGGGGGCATCAGAGAACAGACATAAGTCTAAAAATTCTGTTGAATGTAGTTCTATTCCTCTCATCTTCATCAGTTACTTCTGTATTCTGTCTATTTGTTCTTTCAACTGTTCTGGTTCTTTTGAGGTTGTAGTGGGGACTGCTTTCCCCTGATTTTGTTCGACCCTAGGTGTGATGATGGTGGGCCCAGGAGGGTTGAAGATGGCAACTCCTCCACTGTTGCAGATTTCATCCTCCTCATACTGTTGGTCATGGTATTGGTGAGGGGCGAGTTCTGCTATTTGGACTTGGGGGGTGAGGGGTTGGATGACCTGGTGGGGCCATATGGTTTGTAGGGGATGAGAAGGGATAAATGGGTGAGCGGTTTGTGGGTAAGTGATGTGCTGAGTTGGGTCCAAATTCTGGGGGTGATGGGGGTGTGGTTGAGGTGGCAGGATGTTGTGGGTTGGAGGAATGGGATGGATTAGATTTCCCGTTGGAGGCGGGATGGAGGCGTAAGGGGTATAGGTGAATGAAGGGTACTGGTGGGGGGGTATGGGGTTAGTGAATGGGCCTTGATGAGCGTGGGTGGATGGGCCTTGGGTTTGAGGGATTTGGGTTTGATGGTTTTGGAAGGCTTTGATTGATGGGCCTTGGGCTTGGGTGTGAGGGTTTGTATGACTCTGGGTCAATGGGCCTTATTGGGTTTGGGCTAATGGGTCATGAGGGGGTTGGGTTTGGATCTGAGCCTGATGGGCTTGGGTCCATGGGCTTTGGGCTTGGGCTTGATAGGTTTGGGTCCAAAGGCCCTGGGGGGCTTGAACTTGGGCCTGGGTCTGATGGGTTTGGGCTTGAGCCCATGGGTTTTGAGGGGTTCGGGTTTGGGCCTGAGCCTGATGGGCTTGGGTCCATGGGCCTTGAGGATTCTGGGCCTGGGTCTGATGGGCTTGGGCTTAGGCCCATGGGTTTTAAGGGTCTTAGGCCTGGGCCTGATGGGCTTGGGCCCAGGGTTTTGAGGGTTTTGGGCTTGGGCCTGAGTTTGATGGGCTTGGGCTTGGGCTTGGGCCCATGGCTTTAGAAGTGTTTGGGCTTGGGCCCATGGATTTGTATGGGTTTGGATCTGGAATTGAGGTAGGGGATTTTGGGAGGTATGGACGATGGGTGGTTGGGCATGGTTAAGAGGGAATGGGGTATGGAGGTTTTGGAGATTTGGATGCGGGGTTTGAGATGTAGGGTTCCGAGAAGCAGCCCACAGGGCGTACATCGTTCTCAGGTCCTCCATTGAGGGCATGGATTCAGGTGCGAGATTGGGGGGTGATGGCTCACTTAATGATGGAAGGGGTTGGGAGAAATTGGGCATGACCCGGGTAAATGGGGGGGTGTGTTGGGATTTGGATGGGCCAGGTGGTGGGAATGGTATGTGAGATGATGTGGATGGGATGTAGGATGTAGGGGGCATGGATGATGAGAGGGATGGAACATGGGAAGTAGGCGAGGGATGGGGCTCCCTATGGGGCCTTTGGAAATATGGGGATGCGGTAAGAGTGTTTGGATGGGAGATGGGGATGTATGGATCGGTTGGGAAATGACGAGTTTCAGTAGGGGATGAAAAGGGGGTATGTTGGGAGAATGTGAGGGAGGGGGATGGGGTGGATGTGAACATGGGTGCCCCAAAAGGACCCGTGATATCGAACCGGGTTTGGGTGAAGGTGTCGGAGATCGTGTCTTCTCCTACGTGAGAATGGAATGGGGATGATGGTGGGGACGTATCGGCTCTTGACATGATCTGCTGATAAGTGTTGTATCGATGTCGCGGATAAGGGCCGAATACCTTCCTTCTACGGGACGAGTTTGAGGTTGCCGTAGTGACGGTCACACCAAAATGCACTTTTTTTTTGTTTTTGTTTTCTTTTCTTTTTTGTGTTTATTTTGTTTGTTTTTGTTTGGGTTTTTTTTTTCTGTTTTTGGAAAATGATGATTTTTTTTTTTTGAAGAGAGATTTTTTTTGGTTTTTTGGTTTGAAGATGATTTTTTTTTTTTAGATGGAGATTAACTCCCCTTTGCTTAAATGAATAATGACCTAGTGCCCAGGGTCAACTCCCGTCTCGGGCGATATATGTACCTTTAGTAGGTCCCACGGCGGGTTCCGACACACTTCGGAAGAGGCAAAAGGGAACCCTTTCGTTCTATTGAAGGTGTTGGAATCCACGCAAACGACCCGATCCCCCGGTGCAAATCAATGAGAAGTTGCCTTCTTTTGATTGGGCGGGGGCATGTTGGGTGTTAGAGGATGTGGGAGGCTACTGCGGGCACTAATACCGCTAATCGGGGACTTGGGGTGATGGATTGGGCCTCGGGTTATTGTTGTGGCCCAAGATATATCGGGCGTATATATTATGCACGCCCGACTAAAAAATACAGATTTTGGCTGGGCGTATATATTATATACGCCTGGCTATTTTCTGGGGATTTTGGCTGGGCATATATAATATATATGGCTGGGAAAAACACTTCTGTCAGCTTAGTTTGACAATGAACAGCAAGCCCGAATGTGGGTCTTTGAACTGGTTTCTTGGGAGAAATTCTTCCGGGGACTACTGTGTATGTTATCGGGTCCCACCTTTCCATTTCCTAGGGATACACGGCTGAATTTTTGGTTGTCTACGCTCTCACCAATGCGGGTTTTATGGCTTCATCGGAATTGGCAACCCAACCGATATACCTCCGGTGCAAGCACCTTCTTAGGTACTGGAAGGGGTGGTTCTTTTCAGGATCATCACCACTAGGGCTGCCACCTTACTGGGAACCGGGTAAATTGTATCTGTCCCTAAACCCCCCGAAAACTACCCAAAAATGCAAAAATAAATTCAATTATGTCCCCACACTGTTGGTTCACTTTTAATTACAGATTTTTAAAGGGGAGTGAAATTAAGTCCAAAAATCGGGTCGGGGATAACAAGCCCGTGCCGCCTCAACGGGCCGGCGTTCAAAGGTGAGATATGATGACCGAAATAAAGTGCGCAAGTAGGCGCGCCAAATGGCTAAGGCTTGTAAATGACTGAAATTTAAATGACGTGAAAGGTAAATGCGAGTGAGCCCGCCAAACGGCTAAGGCGGCTTAAATGACAAGAATCGAAAAAATAGAAATTTAAAGGTGCACGTAAGCCCGCCAATCGGCTAAGGAACTTAAAGGACTGAATCATAGGGGTGAGTATGTTAGTAAAAACAACAACAATATAAAATAAAACAACAGAAAATAAGAAGAAAACAGCAATGGTTAGTAACAAAAAAACAAGGCCAACAAGAGGGGAAGCGCTAGGGTGATGTCACCAGCAGAGTCGCCACCCGGAGCTTTTGGTGACCCGGGAAACCTTCAAATCAATATTTTGAGCACCGAAGTGCTAAATATGACTCTCATTTACCGGTCTTTGCCAAAGGCTCTAGGGTAGGGGCTTCGGTTACCGATCGGGAAGGATTTAGTTACCCGATCAACCCGCATGTAGCGGTCTCTATCGATGGCCAAAAAGGAAAATAAAAGGGCGGAGTTTCCCCTTGCCCGAAGGCAATACGGTCCTATCAAGCTTTGAGCCAAACCGAAATTTCTGTGGCGCAATGGCTTGAATCCTTGAACGGAGGAAGCACCAAGAAGGTAGAGGAAGAGAGGGGTGAGCCGGAGCTCAGGGGCCCTTGTTGCACCGTGGAAGACCGTCGCTTTAGCGTGCTTTCGATGGCTCAAATGGTATTGAAATAGACTCTAATGCAAAGATTTGATAGATAGGGAGTGTAGAGCGAAGCTAGGGAATAGATTTTGGCTAAAAGAAGGTGATCTAATGGTTGAAATGGAGTGGAATAGGTGATCTAAGCTTGCTGGAATTCTGGGAAATAAATGGCATTTTCTCTCACTAGGACTCTCTCTCTCTTAAGCTCTCTAATCAACCAAATTTTCAACCCTTTGGGAAGAGGGGGGCCTCTCTATTTATAGAGAAGGGATGGGTTAGGGCCTTATTTAAGAGCTAATGGGTTTAGCAATTAGGTAATCCCATCTAAGGTTTTCTAGGTTTTCAAGGTCCTAGGGTTTTGGGGAAACTGATTTCAATGGCAGATGATGGGGTGAGACCAAAGGTGACTTAAGGGTTGCCAATAAGTTAAAAGGGGGTGCAACCAATCTCAAGACACCCACCCTAACTAAGGGGATGGTCAAAGGGTCAAACTAGATGAAGGAAATTCGAGCAACTGATGACAGTTACTGTAGTTAAGCTGGGCGTATATATTATATACGCCCAGTTTAGGAACAGGAAATTTCACCAAAAACAGGGGAGCCCTAGGAAGATGAAGCCCGTGGTGGGTTCCACCTATGCCTGGCGTATGAATTATATATGCTCAGCCAAATTTCCTCCAAAAAAGGCAGGCATATATAATATATACGCCTGACTAATCTGGGGCCAAATTGCCTGGGCGTATGTAATATACACGCCTGAGTAAAAGTTTTATGATTTCATGTGAAACGTCAATCGGCCATAACTTTTGACTCGCAACTCCAAATTGGGTGATCTTTGGCTTGTTGGAAAGCTGGAGAAGTCCTCTTTCCAATGGTATATGGCTCATCCTTGGTAATGGTCTATGTGAAATTCAGTAGCTCTCCTCCCATCAACTTCTCAGAAAGGTTCAAGTTAGGTATGGGAAGGGAATCTAGGGTTTAGGGGTGATCTCTAAGGGTTGGGGAATGGTTCTAAAGGGTTCAAGGTGATTCCTAAAGGTTTGGGTGGATTCCTACGGGTTCAGGGGTGCCATCGGAAGCACAGGGGTACATCTCTCCCGAAGTACAGATTGATCGGGCCTTGGGCCGAATTTGGGTGTCTACACTACTCGTGAAGCTCTCGCGAGGATCAAGCCTTAATACTGCCACGTGCATTACCTCATGAGACCAATTGGTGCAAACAACAGCAAAGACCTCACAAAATTCTCGCATGATTCGGGAAGAGAGAGACGCCCAAAAGATCTCGCGTAGCTCTTATGTGTCTCAAAGTTCAAATCTGTACCGAGTGAGATGCAAAGGGATCTACGCGAGTACGTCATGAATGAAGTTCCTGAAGCTCTTTTGGCCGAGTAAGCTAAGCACCTGAAGCTCTTCTGTGTGAGTGCATTCAAAGCTGAAGTAGCTGTGCAATCACCCAAAGCTCTACTGCACGAGACAACAATATTCAAAGCTAACCTCTACCCCATGAACACTCTGCAGCTGCACGACAGAAGTGATATTCAAAATCCAACCTCGCAATGCTCGAGTTCTCTACTTCTCAATCTTAACTCAAGGACCTTTTGGGAATTTTTTCAGGTCTAGGGCACACATCGCAAAGCATGGATTCCAATGCATGCATCCCAAGACATCCAAGGGTTATAACAGTGCCACATCTGTTTGAAAAATTAGGGTTTACTCTTCTCTCAGCCACAGTATTAGGACTAAGTATATAAGTTGCATTTGTAACTTAGAAACAATCATTCACTTTCTCCTTCAACCTCTATTGGCTGAGAGCTCAAGAAGACTAGGGTTAGGGTTAGGGTTAGGGTTTAATCACATCTTTTTCCATTTTTTCTTCTCTCTTAGCCCCGCACTTGCTGGCTAAATCTTTGGTAAGCATTTAGGTGCAGTTTTATTTATGTTTTGTAATAGGTCATTTAAACATTGGGATTTTGTGTTGAGGTGTTGTGCACAAGGTTGCTGCCTTGAGAGATTTCATTGTTAGTAACATTAGATCAATAGAATTTATATGTGAATACTTACTCTATCTGTTATTTTGTTATTTGTCTGTAGTTCTATTCAGGCTATAGAATACATTTAGGATTTGAGCTTATTGAAAGGCCCATGGAAGCTTGAGCTAGTAGCCTGGGAACCATGGTTGTAGCATCAATTTTCATGTTCTGTCTCATCATTTGTGGGTAAGGGAGCCTCTGTGGATAGACTGTGACCATTAGAATGGACAGATTATAGCCATAGGGAAATCTTGGTCATAGATCTGAGAAGGATTCTTTTTCTCTACACTAGAGCTTGTAGCCTGGTGAGAGATTGTGCAGGAACAGGCTCCCCTCTGTTTCACTTGACCGCTATCAGATGTTAGATCTGACTTCTTTGTAGTGATTGCAGCCATGTAGACATTGTATTGCAAGCTATTTTAAGCAATAAATTATTGATTTAAAGTCTATTTAAACCTATAGGTCTTTTGGTTCCATTAGATTCCCGATCAGATTTGTGTATTTGGGATTTGCCAATTCATTTAACCTTTAGATCTTTTGATTGCTATCAGATCTTCATAGGTTTAATACCCCTATGAATGCCAGCCAGATTTGTGCGCAGATCTGGGGAGCTCGGAGCACTGGTAAACATAGTGTTTGCAATGGTATTCACGACCTGACTTGATTCATTAGAGGAGGTTTGATCAGCTCATTCCTTCGGATTAGGTTAGCTCTTCTGGCTCGATCAATGGGATTTGACAGACTCTTTTGGATAGATTGTGGCCATTTGAGTGGATAGACTATAGCCTTAAGAGCACCCGAAATGGCATGGGTTAGGTTGGATTCTTCTACCTTCAGCAAGGATTTACTACAGAGAGAGCCCTAAATCTAAGTTACATAACTGAATGAACTTTAACCTAGACTGCTTACTTCTCATCCTTTTATCTTTATTTTAACACACCATCGCCTCTTTTTTCATAACCCTTTCTTAGGATAGGACTATACTTTATTTCTCTTCTTTTTAGTAGGTAATTTAGTATAGTTGTGACACCCAACTCCCTTTCTTTAGGATTGTCAGATCTGTAGCCAGATCTGGAGGCCTACTATTATAGCCCATTTTGAGTTTTAGATCAATTTCTCTGTGGGACAAACTCATACTTATTAAAACTTGCTACAATAGCCCTTTATCTTGTAGGCTTAGGATTACTTTAGTTGTGTTGTTTCCATCTTTTATTTTATTTTAATTTTTAATTTGTTCTCACCACACAATAAAATTAGCACACCCTAATCTGCCCCCCCAACATGTTTTTGGCACCGCTGTCGGGGATATTGATCTTTTTAATAGACCTGAGTTGTATTATATTGTATTTTAGATAATTCTTTATAGTTGTGCCATAGTAGAATAAAAGTACTACTAATTCTTTTAGAATCTTGTAGAATTAGACAACAGCAGAAGGGAAAAGCTAGAGCTACAGCTAAAGTCTAGCTATCTCTGTTTGCGTTTCTTTTACCCTGAAACCTAGTCCTTTAATGTTGAATTCCTTGTAATTAATTTAGTGTAAATTTGGTAGTTGTTATTTTTATTTAGAAATTCTTTGAGTGCTGTATGCATTTTCCTTACTTGTTGAGTTTGTGGGTGCATGCTTGAAAGAAGGCCCCTAAACCCTGAGTTGGAACCTTCAAATCCTGAGGTTGAAAGGATCCTTAGACCAAGAAACACCACACAAGGCTCTACTATTGAAACTGAGCAAGCTAACATGGCTGAGAGGCAAAGAACCTTGAAGGAGTACAACGCACCAGCAGATTACGGTTCTCCCTTCTGCATACAATTCCCTTTAGTGGAAGAAAACTATGAAATCAAGTCCACCATTAAAATGCTGCCATCTTTTCATGGGCTTAGTAAGGAAGATCCTTACAAGCACATTGACTAATTTTTGACACTTTGCACCACCTTCAATATTGCTGTCTTGGGACCTGAAGCCACCAAACTGAGGCTTTTTCCTTTTTCCTTAAAGGACAAAGCCAACACATGGCTCTCTAAGCTCCCGACAAACAACATACAAATATGGAGTAACCTCCAAAGCCAATTCCTGGCTAAATTCTTTCCCATGAACAAGACCAATAATATGAGAACAAGTATTTTGTCATTTACTCAGTCCTCAACTGAGGATTTTTATGAAGCATGGGAGAGATTCCAGGAGATGTTAAAATAATGCCCCCACCACAAAATTCTAATGTGTCAATTAGTGCAAGTATTTTACCAAGGAATTAATCCCAAGAATAGGGATATGGTGGATGCCTCATGTGGTGGTAGCTACCTCCACAAGAAAGCTGATGAGGCTTGGGAGCTGTTTGACATTATAGGGGAAAATTCCATGCAGCGGGAGTCACTTTCTCGCAATGACAGCTAGACCCCTACTAGGTTGGTGAATGAGTCCACCCCTAGAGGTGGAATATATGAAGTAAAGGTGCCAAGTGAGTTGGAGAAAAAGGTGGACAATTTGAGCTTGAACTTTGACAAATTGATGAATGTGATGCAGCCTAGAATGGTTGCACAAGTGGAGGAGGCATGTCTGATATCCCAATCTCTCACACATTCACTACATGATTGCCCATCAGCCAACTAATTCCCTTATTATGTTATGGAGCAAGCCAATGTTGCCCAAACATTTAGGTAGCAACCTGCTGGGTACTCATGAAGGAACCACCCAAATTTGAGGTGGAGGCAAGATAATTACCCTCAACCCCAGCAGTAGCAGTTGGTAGTTCCATATAGACCTCAACACCAGTTTAGCCAGGGATGCAAACCAAGATAGAACTTTCAGTTGTTTGCCCCACAGCACAACCAACTGGCCTTGTCCCCACAACAACCTAGATCCTCTTCTTTTGAAGAGAAAATGATGGCATCCATATACAATTTGGAAAGCCTAGTCCAAACTATGAACTCTCATCGTCAAAGCATTAAGAAAATAGACGACCAGCTTGGTCAAATTTGTAATGCTTTGAATAGGAGAGAAGAGGGAAAATTGCCTAGTCAACCATTAGCCAACCCCAAGGGGCAGTACATGATTGGTGAAGCATCCTCCAACCATGTGGATGATGGTTTAGTAGGACAAGGCAACTGAGGAGGTCATGAAAAGTGAAGGTGAGTTGTTAAGAACCAAAGGAATGTGTGTACCATATGTATTGACTGTGTGTTTTGCTTTGAGTCACTTAGAAAATTTTCATTTAGTGCTTTAGAATAATGATTTGCTTGTGTGCTTGATTGTGTTTTGTCCTTGTTGTTTTGAGTACTTGTACATGTCTATCATCTGAATTTTGATGCTCATGTCTATTGGTGATAGTTGAGATACTCTCACAATACATTTCTTGAATTTGATCTGAATTATTAACGTTGGAATTCTGAATTTGTGAGGTTTCAATGTTGATAATGAGTAACATAACTGTCATGATGAATTGGAGGACATGTCATGTATTGGTGCTAATGCACACTGCAATGGGTGCATGATAGTGTACATGCACAGGCCAGGGCACTGGCTCAGAGAATAGCCTAAATATCAAGCTCGCGAGGCTAAATAGCCTGAATTTCAAGCTCGTGACCCCTTAAAGCTATCTTGTAGAGTTCTAATGAATATTTTGTACCACACGAGAGCTTCGTGAGCACAAGGACATATGTTGTAGCCTCATAGTGAGCCACGAGAGATGCTTGAGACTCACATTTTAATGCTCACGAGACTTCGCTGCTCTAGCTGCACGAGATATGAGCAATTGCTTCGCGTGCTTGACCCTAAATTTTACTCTACGAAGAGCATCGCAAGGCACCTGAAGCTTTTAAATCTGTCTTTGTGAGGCTCTGCTTTTCTTTGCGACTAAACCTCTTGCGAGGCTAGTTGTGTACTATGTGAGGAAAATGCTCCGCGAGAACTTAGTGACGGCTACGCGAAGCATGGGTTAAGCCCTATAAACCCAACAATTTCCTAAATCTCGCCATTTTATTTCACTTTGCCCTAGTTTTCCCTACGCTCTGTCGAGCTCCCCCTTTTCTTCTTTCTTCTATACTGCCCTTTCCACTAAACCCTAGCTAGTTTCCTCATACATTTTTTCTCCCCATCACCCTCTGGTCACTTTGAACTAGGTTTGGGGGGATTTGAGCATATGTGCAACGTATGAAGTAAAACCCTAGCTATTATTTGGTAATATTTCTCACTCTCTCAGCTGATTTAATTGAACATTACTTTAGTGTAAGTTGAGAGAAATTTGGGGTCTGTTTTATTTGTGAAGAGTGCATTACAATTGCTGAGATTTTAAAACCCTAATTTTAAGAAACTGAATAGATATGGCCACAGGTTCAAAATTCTCAGACACCTTGTCTGCATTAGTAACACCACCACCTGCTGGGAGCCCTGTGGCCACTCAAAAATCTGCAAGGATTATAGAGGCCTCTAATGTGGAGACTCCTGTAGTAACTACACCCTCTGAGGAGCCCCAAATGAAGAAAATTGTGAAGAAAGGCCAAGGTGTGACCTCTGTTGCCCAGGGTGCCAAAAAGAAGTCTGCCCCAAAGAAGAGGGCTAGAGAGCACCATCCATCTAAGAGCCTTGAGAAATGAAAAAAAGAAGCAAAAAATGACCAAGGAAGTAGCCCCTGAGGTCCCCGAGGAAGAAGAGAATGAATACCTCAGGGTCCCATCTGATTTTGTTACAGCAATTAAGCTAGAACCTCAGACAATATTTGATAAGGCTTTCTTTGAGGAGCTATCTAAAATAGCTACCTCCATGGAGTACCTCACCAAAGCCTCATTGTTGCCCCTGCTAAGACCCCCAATGCAACTAGTCTTCCCTAGACAAATGCAATTGTTTTAATAGAATATCAGAGTCAAAACTGGGGATGATGGGAACCCAGCACTGCTAGTGCTCATAGAAAAATTTGAGATGCTGTTCAATAAAGCTACTATTGCTAGGATCCTTGGGATACCATCCAAGTATAACCCTGAATGTGGCTTGGGTCCCCCTTTGACAGCCACCATCCTAGAGATTGCTAAGGTGCTGACTGGAGGGGTCATTGCATCTGGAGCATCAATCAGGAAGAGAGATTTGCACCCCCCCCCTCAAATTTATGGATTGGATGCTGAGGAAAAATGGATATTGCTCTGGCCATGAGCAGGAGAGGAGGTTCCCTATTGCTGATGCACTTTTCTCCAACCAGTGACCTAACACCTACCTCACCAGCCCAAGCCTTTGAACCTGAGCCTCCCACCCTTGAAATCCAACATAGCTCCCCACTACACCCCACCCACCCCTGACCAAATCCCTCTTTCAGATGAGGGATACTCAGCCATGATGTCCTCTATCATATAGGACATCAACTATGAGTTTACACCTCTCCCGGGCTCACCTCCCCCTCCCCATTTCACCCCTCCTCTACAGTCCCCACATGCTACCACTTTCACTCATGTACCTACTTCCCCTTTTCAACCAATTCCACCGCCCACCCTTGATTACCTACTCCATATCTTTAACCTATTACTCTCCCTTCAAGCATAAGTCATGGCTAACTTCCAAACACAATCATCTATTGATGCCAATCTGCATGCCATGCACTCCAACCTACCAGACCAAACCTTATTCCACAGAAGCTTAGAAGCAATCCAAGCCTCCTTGTCACTTTTCACCCTAACATCACAACAGCCACCTATCCCTATAACCACCCATTTACCTACTCCACTTCCTTCCCCCCAACCCATAACCACAGATGTCACCACACCTTCCATTACACCCATTGAACCTGTCCCCATTATCCCTCCAACTACATTTACCAATGCCTCCACTCCAACTAAACCTGAACCTGAACCCACCCATATCCAGTTGCCCATTATTTTCATACTAGATCCCCCACCTGCTGTAGAAACCTCTAATGCCGCTACTGATGTGGAAGACCACATCCCAACGACCTCAATTCCTACCCAAATAAACCCTGAGCCTGAACCTGCAGTCCATCACCCTCTACCCTCCATCTTCACCTCATCCATCCACTCTACCTTGGTGGTTGGCTCTTCTTCTAGTGATCAATAACACATCCTTTCTACCTCTTCCTTTTCCATACCTCCCTACTCCACTCTCCTCCATGCCATGCAAGAGAACCCATACCTGAAGAATGACGTAGAATTTTGATCCAGTATGAAGCTGAAAAGAATATTGTAGCAACGGAGAAGTTGAGTGCTGATGGCCTAGAGAAAAGATTAGCTGCCGCACATGATGTCAGAAAGGCCGTCAGGGACCTCTATGAAACTAGAGTTCAGCTTGCTGAGACAAAGGTAGCAATCCTTGAAAGGAACCTTGCTGCATTAATTGGCACTGCTCCACAGGCAACTGAGCCTGCCCCTCTTGCTACTTCCCCTGCTGTTACTACAGAAAAAGGCAAAGGACCCCAAATCAAAACTGAGCCAACAGATAATTAGGATGAGTTGTTTAGCACATGTACTTAGCTAGGATTTACTTTTTGTACAGCACCTTCCCTTGCATTGTACACATGTTTGTTTTAGAAATTAAATTCCTTTTTGTTATATTCTGTTTGTTCCATTTCTGCTTCATAATTTATTTGTTTGTTTTAGTTGTTTGAGTATGCCTTGTTTCCTGCTTTTATATGCTTTACTTAGTTAATTTTGTTTTAGCTATATGTTTTAGTGTCAATTTTTTCTTTGTTCCCTACTGTTGTTGCTTCTTAGTGTGCTTGATTTATGTGTGTTTTGAAAACAGGTTTGCAATTGCTAAATTATACTGAATCTAGAATATTAAAAAGAGTAAAGAAATATCAGCACAGTTAGAAGAGAATTAGCCTGCAAGATCATGGCCAATTGTAGCAAGTTTTAAAAGTAAGTGAGTGAAAGATCGTCCACAGAGAATTTATCTAAAATGTAAGATAAACCTCCAGATCTGAGCTACCAGATCTAGCTCCTTATCCTATCTAGATTACTAATAAGAGGTTTGAATTTGTCACGTTTAACTAACTAAAAACAAAGAAAACTTTAACTAAATGATCCAGATCCGAGTTGGGGGAATGATTGAAACAAAGATGGAGAAGTAATATCTAAATCAGATTTGGTCTTTGACAGCTAATGAGAATAATTGCAACTTATCAGAGACGATCCAATGTTCATCTGGCTACAAGCACAGATGTAAGAGAGATAAATCTAATTCAAGGATTAGATTGTACTTATGGTTATGGTCTGTCCACTTTAATGGCCACAAACCATCCAATAGTCTTCAATCCAAATCCTTAATTCAGAACAGGAACATCACTACAAATGCTATAAGGTACTAGGTTACCAACACTAATTCTTACAGGATTAATGAATCAAGGGAAATCGCATGCAAAACAATGAATCTAAAGGAGTCTAATGTACTCAGGAGATCGGAGGGAACCCTTGACATGAGTCCAATGGAGAATGCATAGCTTACAGCAACCTTTTAAAATTCATTCTTACAATTTACAGAGCACGGCTTAATTTCTCGGATTTGCGCCTTGGATGCAAACTCTCCTTTGAGTTACAGCAGTATCTCACAGCTCTCAAATGCCAGTACAAAGTAGGCTATTACAAGGATTGCAGACAAGCTGTCTGTCTGGGAAATGGGGGATTAGAAATGAAACTCAAAATCTGGATACCCAAATTGGGCAAATGGTTCGTCTATTTATAGTTTTTCCTAAGCCAGCTCAGATGTGTATCAACCAATCAGAATTGGATAGATCTGTATCAACCAATAGGAGTTTGAGCACGGGATCCGATCCGTTTCTGGCCAATCAGAAACGCTTGATCTAGTTCAGCCAATCAGGAAACAGAGGCATCAATTCTGTTATGTAATTCAAAAATCTGTTTGAGCTTCTGGAAGTTCCCGCCAAGCAATTTCATCTTTGGGTGTTCACATGGGGTGGAATATGCCTTTGGTTCGTGCTCAGAATCTTCCGGAATATCCTTGGGTTTTAAAACACATTGGGACGCGTGCAACAGATTACTGAATTGCCCTTGTTAAAGCGGCGAATCTCCAGAATACCTTTTCGCAGAGCTTAAGGGTGTTTTCGCAGTGTCGGATTCTCAAGCTCTTTTCGCACAGATTGAGACCTTTTCAAGAAAAGAACTTGGAGATCTATTCAAAGCTTCGACCTTTTCGCAAAGTTCAATCTTCTCTTGAGGAGTTCGGATGCTCTTCAAAGCTATGCCGTGAGTTTTAGTCCTTTTCACGAAGTTCAAGGTTCTTTACAAAGTGCGTGTTCTTTGAAAAGAACTCAGAGTGCATTTCTCTGTTCAATTGTTCCCCGCTTAGCCATGTGTCTTTGCCTCTTTACTTTAGACCTTTCAACAGCTGATGAGGTTGTTTCTTCACTTCCTTTCTTGGGACTGACATGGATTGTCATCTTTTTTGCACTTTTAAGCTGCTTTTATGGTTAAGCCTGTCTTTATTGTTAGCTGCAACATAGGCGCTTAAAACACTTATTTAGTTCTCTCAAGGGTCTATCAAGGCCCAGATTAAGGGGTGAAAAATGGTATTTTCCAGTTCTCAACACACCCCCAAACCTAAGCTTTGCTAGTCCCTGAGCAAAGACCAAATTTAAAAATAGAATGAAAAGCCATTTTTGTAGGGAGCACAGTTGCATTTAGCATATGCAACAAGCCTTTTAAACCCCTAGGTGATCCCTAGTGGAGGAGTGAAGTCTCCTGAGGGTTTTTAGTGAAGGTACCCACAAACTTCTCCAATAAATCAGTTAAGATCAATGCAGTTCTGTTAAAGTAAACTTTCATCCAATCAGATTATTCACACCTGCATCAGTCAGGTTGTAAGAAGATTTTCAAGAAAACATCAGTTCAAAACTAAAATTCTCTCAGAATTCCTTTACCATTCACTCAGTTGGTGTCAAAAAGTTTTTACAAGAAAAATTAGTGAAAAGCTTGCCTTCTATTTGAAAATTCAGTTTTGATGTTACCCCAAATAATTTGATTTCAAACTCAACTCTCACCAGGGTTTTCACTCACCATGCAAATATGAGGGTTGCACTATTTCACACAGCTCAAGAGCAGTTAGAGCCCTCAAATAGGATTGTAAGCAGGAGCATAGGCATTGCTTTTTAGTTCTAAATTTACTACTTTTTTCACCATAGATTACACAAATCCTTATCTCCATGTGACAGCTCAATCCATCATTGATCAGTAAGGACTTTAACTTGGGTTGTAATGTGGCTTATGGGTGAAATTTATCAAGAATAAAGGGGTGGAATGGAGTTCAAAGTTGAGAAGTCAATCAAGGTAAGGAGGTGATAGACACACCTTCTTCAATTCAGCACAATTTCATCTTCTTCTTTGAATTTTCAGAGCCAAAGTGGCCATCTTTTTCTCTTTCTTTTTCAAACTTCCAATGAAATGCGTTCTCCTTTTCTTTTTTTTTTTTTTTTTTTTTTTCAAAGCAACATTGACTGGAATGCCACATTTCTTCTGCTGATACATCATTGCCTTCAATTATTTTTCTTTTTCTTTTACCAAACTACTACCCAACTCACCTTTCTTCAGCTTTCTTTCCTTTACCTTCTGAATTCTCAGAGTGAGGGTTAGGCTAAATGAGGTTGATGAGGTTTCAAAGAAATCTTTGATTTATAAAGCTCAAATGGTGTGTATCAAGGGCAGTTTTAAAAGGTGGGGCTTTTTAAGTTCAAACTGTCCAAAAGAAGGCCCTACATCATGTCTTTAATATCATGATTGCTGTCAAGCTATTTTAACTTGGATATGTGTAACTTCTAGTGATAACAAGCAGGTTCAAACAGTCCCTAGAGCAAAAAAAATTGCCAATTCATACCTCCAAAGAATACATTTCAGCAGGCCCAAATCTCACTGGGTGTGGTTTTCTATCAAATTCTTGATTTATATCATCACTGTTTTCTCTCTTTTTAGGTTTACTAAAACATCAATTTTTAATTTTTTTAGAAATTTTCTGGCCTTCACTTCATGAAAGTATTAGAATTACACTAGAAATCAATTTAAAAAAGTTTGAACTTCCTCATTTTTCAAAACAACCGGTGTGAAATTACTTCATTTTCAAAAATTCTGCTTGTCATAAGCTGCACCAAGCATTAACTTATTTTATTGGCATCTCTGCCACACCCCCAAACCTAAGATGAACATTGTCCTCAATGTTCTAGACAGTGAGAAACTAGGGGCAGTAGGGTGAAATGAGAAAGAAGAAAAAAGGAAAATATGAGCAGAAAAATCTTAACTATGGAGCAGAAAATACAAATGCAAAACTAAATACATGAATAGGGAAAATGGAAAAAATGATATACAAATGCAGGAAATTACTGCTAAACCAGAAAAAATAACAAAACAAATCTAGAAAAATTGAATGTATGAACAGAAAAAAGAAGAGTACTGTGAAGAAAATGAAAGGAAACTAACGCTAATAATAGAAAAAAAAAAAATTTCAGATCCAAAAATAGAATTAAAAAATCAGGGGAAAAAAAAAAATTAGGAACCGAGTACTAAACTACCAAAATGCAAAAAAATTAGTAAAATTAAGACCTAAGAAAGAAAAATCAGCGATCTAAAAATAGAATTTTAAACTAAAATTCCTAAAATAGAAACTCTAATGCCAAATGATACATCCTAAGCCCAAAGAAAAACCCCAAAAACCTGAGATACTTAGGAATCTAAGTGATTATAAAAAAGATTAGCGGGAATAATATATAGTGAAAAGCAAGATTCATAAGACTGACCCCTTTGTTGATGATGTGTATGAATCAAAAAGAATAATGAAGCATGGGAGCACATATTAAAAACAGGGTTCACACACAGCTGAGACCCATTTATGAGGAAGAAATCTCGAAGGAAAATAAAATCAGTGGGTTCATTGAATATTCAAAACAGCCTATGATTCACTACTCATTATCCTACATGATTCCTAAAAAAGAAAATATGATCTCAGCAGGTCCAGATGGGAAAAGTGGATGCAAATGGAGAAAAATAGCCCATCCGGAAGATATCTATATATATATATATATATATTTTTTTTGTTTTTATAATTTTCTATATATATTATTTTTTTTACTTGTTTTGGATCAGCCCGGGCTCAACAAGAGCCCTTATTTACTACTGCTGAAAATAATGAGAAACAACTTAGAGATTTTCTATTTCTGTTTTCAGCTTCTTTTATTTTGTATTTGGTTTTGTAAAAAAAAATAAAAAATCAGCATGCCTAAAAGACAGCAGAAATTATAATCAAAACAAACATTAAACACAGCAGAACTGTTGGTTCTCAAGAATTTAAAAATAGAAAATGAATGCAAAGGAGAAGGGGATGCAAACTCAAGCAGATCTGCTCCAGCTTTAGTCCAGATGCTCCTTGTTGGACGGCTGCTCCAGATATGCAAAAATCCAAAAACTGCAGCAGTACCTTATTCAAGTATTGACAAAAATAAAAATAAAAACTCAGGCTACTGCCCAAATTTGACAAAAAGACAAAAAAGTGGCAGCAGCATTTATTCAAATAATTAGAAGGCAAAGAATAAAAACTCAGAAAAGTAAAAAAAAATTCTGTTGCAGTAAAACAAGTTTTCTATACAAAACTGTTGTAGACATTTAATCAAGCACTTGGAATGCAAAGTGCAGGTTTAAAGCAAAAATTAAAATAAAAATCAAATCTACAAAATAGAAAAACTTAGGTCTACCAATTTTAAAATCTATTCCCCGGCACTAAATTTCAGTGGTTCTAGACTATATAAACAAATAAAGAAATATCAGCACAGTTAGAAGAGAATTAGCCTGCAAGATCAGGGCCAATTGTAGCAAGTTTTAAATGTAAGTGAGTAAAAGATCGTCCACAGGGAATTGATTTAAAATTTAAGATAAACCTCCAGATCTGAGCTACCAGATCTGCCCTCTGATCCTATCTACAAAGCACATAAGATGGGAGGTTGAATTTGTCACATTAACTAAAGGATAAAAGTAAAAATTAAACTAAGTGATCCAGATCTGAGTTGGGGAAACGTTTGAGGTAAACTTATACAAAAAATGGAGAAGTAATATCTAACTTTGATTTGGTCCTTGAAATCTAATGAGAAAAACTGAAGCTCAGCAGAGGTGATCCAATCTTCATCTGGCTACAAGCACAGATGTAAGAGAGATAAATCTAATTCAAGGATTAGGCTTACACTTATGGCTATGGTCTGTCCACTTTAATGACCCCAAACCATCCAATAGTCTTTAATCCAAATCCTCGAATCAGAACAAGAAACATCACTACAAATGTTGTAAGAGACTAGGTTACCAACACTAATTCTTACAGGATTAATGAATCAAGGAAAATTGCATGCAAAATAATGAATCTAAAGGAGTCTAATGTACTGAGGAGATCAGAAGGAACCCTTGACATGAGTCCAATGGAGAATGCATAGTTTACAGCAACCTTTTAAAATTCACCATTACAATTACAGAGCACAGCTTAAACCGCTCTCGGATTTGTAGTCTTGAATACACTTCTCTTTTGAATTACAAAAGTATCTCACAGCTCTCAAGTACAAATAAAAGTTAGGCTATTACAGGAATTTTAGACAAGCTATCGGAATTGGAAATGGGGCAACAGAAATGAAACTCGAAATCTGGATACCCAAATTCGGCAAATGGTTCGTCTATTTATAGTTTTCCCTAAGCCAGCTCAGATGTGTATCAACCAATCAGAATTGGATAGATTTGTATCAACCAATAGGAGCACCGTGATCCAGACCGTTCCGCCAATCAGAAATGCTTGATCTGGTTCAGCCAATCAGGAAACAGACGCATCAATTCTGTTATGTAATTCAAAAATCTGTTTGAGCTTCTAGAAGTTCCTGCCAAGTAATTTCATCATTGGGTGTTCACATGGGGTGGAATATGCCTTCGGTTCGTGCTCAGAATCTTTCGAAATGTCCTTGAGTTTTAAAATGCATTGGGATGCGTGCAACAGATTACTGAAATGCCCTTGTTAAAGCGGCGAATCTCCAGAATACCTTTTCGCAGAGCTTAAGGGTCTTTTCGCAAAGTGCTGTGACTTCTGAAGCTCTTTTCGCACAGATTGGAGACCTTTTCGAAAAGAACTGTAACTTCTGGAGATCTATTCGCAAAGCTTCGGGACCTTTTCGCAAAGTTCAATCTTCTCTTCGAGGAGTTCAGATGCTCTTCGAAAGCTATGCCTGGAGTTTTAGTCCTTTTTGTAGAGTTCAAGGTTCTTTACGAAAAGTGCAGGTTCTTTGCGAAAAGAACTCTGTAGTGCATTTCTCTGTTCGAATTGTTCCCTGCTTCGCCTACAGGTCTTTGCCTCTTTACTTTAGACCTTTCAACAGCTGATGAGGTTGTTTCTTCACTTCCTTTCTTTGGACTGACATGGATTGTCATCTTTTTTGCACTTTTAAGCTGCTTTTATGGTTAAGCCTGTCTTTATTGTTAGCTGCAACATAGGCACTTAAAACACTTATTTAGTTCTCTCAAGGGTCTATCAAGGCCCTGATTAAGGGGTGAAAAATGGTATTTTCCAGTTCTCAACACACCCCCAAACCTAAGCTTTGCTAGTCCCTGAGCAAAGACCAAATTTAAAAATAGAATGAAAAGCCATTTTTGTAGGGAGCACAGTTGCATTTAGCATATGCAACAAGCCTTGTAAACCCCTAGGTGATCCTTAGTGGAGGAGTGAAGTCTCCTGAGGGTTTTCAGTGAAGGTACCCACAAACTTCTCCAATAAATCAGGTAAGATCAATGCAGTTCTGTTAAAGCAAACTTTCATCCAATCATTATTCACACCGCATCAACAAAGTTGTAAGAAGATTTTCAAGAAAACATCGCTTCAAAACTAAAATTCTGTCAGAATTCCTTTACCATTCACTCGCTTGGTGTCAAAAGTTTTTACAAGAAAATTAATGAAAAGCTTGCCTTCTATTTGAAAATTCAGTTTTGATGTTACCCCAAATAATTTGATTTCAAACTCAACTCTCACGGGGTTTTCACTCACCATGCAAATATGAGGGTTGCACTATTTCACACTCAAGAGCGATTCTGACCCTCAAATAGGACTGTAAGCAGGAGCATAGGCATTGCTTTTCAGTTCTAAATTTACTACTTTTTTCACCATAGATTACACAAATCCTTATCTCCATGTGACAGCTCAATCCATCATTGATCAGTAAGGACTTTAACTTGGGTTGTAATTAGGCTTATGGGTGAAATTTATCAAGAATAACGGGGTGGAATGGAGTTCAAAGTTGAGAAGTCAATCAAGGTAAGGAGGTGATAGACACACCTTCTTCAATTCAGCACAATTTCATCTTCTTCTTTGAATTTTCAGAGCCAAAGTGGCCATCTTTTTCTCTTTCTTTTTCAAACTTTCGATGAAATGCCTTCTCCTTTTCTTTTTTTTTTTTTTTTTTTTTTTTTTTTTTTCAAAGCAACATTGACTGGAATGCCACATTTCTTCTGCTGATACATCATTGCCTTCAATTAATTTTCTTTTTCTTTTACCAAACTACTACCCAACTCACCTTTCTTCAGCTTTCTTTCCTTTACCTTCTGAATTCTCAGAGTGAGGGTTAAGCTAAATGAGGTTGATGAGGTTTCAAAGAAATCTTTGATTTATAAAGCTCAAATGGTGTGTATCAAGGGCAGTTTTAAAAGGTGGGGCTTTTTAAGTTCAAACTGTTCAAAAGAAGGCCCTACATCATGTCTTTAATATCATGATTGCTGTCAAGCTATTTTAACTTGGATATGTGTAACTTCTAGTGATAACAAGCAGGTTCAAACAGTACCTAGAGCAGAAAAAATTGCCAATTCATACCTCCAAAGAATACATTTCAGCAGGCCCAAATCTCAGTGGGTGTGGTTTTCTATCAAATTCTTGAGGTATATCATCACTGTTTTCTCTCTTTTTAGGTTTACTAAAACATCAATTTTTATTTTTTTTAGAAATTTTCTGACCTTCACTTCATTAAAGTATTAGAATTACACTAGAAATCAATTTAAAAAAGTTTGAACTTCCTCATTTTTCAAAACAACAGGTGTGAAATTACTTTATTTTCAAAAATTCTGCTTGTCATAAGCTGCACCAAGCATTAACTTATTTTATTGGCATCTCTGCCACACCCCCAAACCTAAGATGAACATTGTCCTCAATGTTCTAGACAGTGAGAAACTAGGGGCAGTAGGGTGAAATGAGAAAGAAGAAAAAAGGAAAATATGAGCAGAAAAATCTTAACTATGGAGCAGAAAATACAAATGCAAAACTAAATACATGAATAGGGAAAATGGAAAAAATGATATACAAATGCAGGAAATTACTGCTAAACCAGAAAAAATAGCAAAACAAATCTAGAAAAACTGAATGTATGAACAGAAAAAAGAAGAGTACTATGAAGAAAATGATAGGAAACTAACGCTAATAATAGAAAAAAAAAAAATTTCAGATCCAAAAATAGAATTAAAAAATCAGGGGAAAAAAAAAAAATTAGGAATCGAGTACTAAACTACCAAAATGCAAAAAAAATTAGTAAAATTAAGACCTAAGAAAGAAAAATCAGCGATCTAAAAATAGAATTTTAAACTAAAATTCCTAAAACAGAAACTCTAATGTCAAATGATACATCCTAAGCCCAAAGAAAAACCCCAAAAACCTGAGATACTTATGAATCTAAGTGATTATAAAAATGATTAGCAGGAATAATATATAGTGAAAAGCAAGATTCATAAGACTGACCCCTTTGTTGATGATGTGTATGAATAAAAAAGAATAATGAAGCATGGGAGCACATATTAAAAACAGGGTTCACACACAGCTGAGACCCATTTATGAGGAAGACATCTCGAAGGAAAATAAAATCAGTGGGTCCATTGAATATTCAAAACAGCCTATGATTCACTACTCATTATCCTACATGATTCCTAAAAAAGAAAAAATGATCTCAGCAGGTCCAGATGGGAAAAGTGGATGCAAATGGAGAAAAATAGCCCATCCGGAAGATATCTATATATATATATATATATTTTTTTTTTGTTTTTATAATTTTCTATATATATTATTTTTTTTACTTGTTTTGGATCAGCCCGGGCTCAACAAGAGCCCTTATTTACTACTGCTGAAAATAATGAGAAACAACTTAGAGATTTTCTATTTCTGTTTTCAGCTTCTTTTATTTTGTATTTGGTTTTGTAAAAAAAAAAAAAAAATCAGCATGCCTAAAAGACAGCAGAAATTATAATCAAAACAAACATTAAACACAGCGGAACTGCTGGTTCTCAAGAATTTAAAAATAGAAAATGAATGCAAAGGAGAAGGGGATGCCAACTCAAGCAAATCTGCTCCAGCTTTAGGCTAGATGCTCCTTGTTGGACGGCTGCTCCAGATCTGCAAAAATTGAAAAACTGCAGCAGTACCTTATTCAAGTATTGACAAAAATAAAAATAAAAACTCAGGCTACTGCCCAAATTTGACAAAAAGACAAAAAAGTGGCAGCAGCATTTATTCAAATAACTAGAAGGCAAAGAATAAAAACTCAGAAAAATAAAAAAAAATTCTGTTGCAGTAAAATAGGTTTTCTATACAAAACTGCTGTAGACATTTAATCAAGCACTTGGAATGCAAAGTGCAGGTTTAAAGCAAAAATTAAAATAAAAATCAAATCTACAAAATAGAAAAACTTAGGTCTGTCCACTTTAATGGCCACAAACCATCCAATAGTCTTCAATCCAAATCCTTAATTCAGAACAGGAACATCACTACAAATGCTGTAAGGTACTAGGTTACCAACACTAATTCTTACAAGATTAATGAATCAAGGGAAATTGCATGCAAAACAATGAATCTAAAGGAGTCTAATGTACTCAGGAGATCGGAGGGAACCCTTGACATGAGTCCAATGGAGAATGCATAGCTTACAGCAACCTTTTAAAATTCATTCTTACAATTTACAGAGCACGGCTTAACAGCCCTCGGATTTGCAGTCTTGGATGCAAACTCTCCTTTGAGTTACAGCAGTATCTCACAGCTCTCAAATGCCAGTACAAAGTAGGCTATTACAAGGATTGCAGACAAGCTGTCTGTCTGAGAAATGGGGGATTAGAAATGAAACTCAAAATCTGGATACCCAAATTAGGCAAATGGTTCGTCTATTTATAGTTTTCCCTAAGCCAGCTCAGATGTGTATCAACCAATCAGAATTGGATAGATCTGTATCAACCAATAGGAGTCGAGCACCAGGATCCAGATCTATTCTGGCCAATCAGAAATGCTTGATCTGGTTCAGCCAATCAGGAAATAGAAGCATCAATTCTGTTATGTAATTCAAAAATCTGTTTGAGCTTCTAGAAGTTCCCGCCAAGTAATTTCATCTTTGGGTGTTCACATGGGGTGGAATATGCCTTTGGTTCGTGCTCAGAATCTTCTGAAATGTCCTTGGATTTTAAAACGCATTGGGACGCGTGCAACATATTACTGAATTGCCCTTATTAAAGCGGCGAATCTCCAGAATACCTATTCGCAGAGCTTAAGGGTCTTTTCAAGAAAGTCTTTGTGACTTCAAGCTCTTTTCGCATGATTGGAGACCTTTCAAAAAGAATCAGTAACCACGGAGATCTATTCGCAAAGCTTGGGGACCTTTTCGTAAAGTTCAATCTTCTCTTCGAGGAGTTCAGATGCTCTTCGAAAGCTATGCCTGGAGTTTTAGTCCTTTTCGCAGAGTTCAAGGTTCTTTACGAAAAGTGCAGGTTCTTTGCGAAAAGAACTCTGTAGGGCATTTCTCTGTTCGAATTGTTCCCTGCTTCGCCTACAGGTCTTTGCCTCTTTACTTTAGACCTTTCAACAGCTGATGAGGTTGTTTCTTCACTTCCTTTCTTTGAACTGACATGGATTGTCATCTTTTTGGCACTTTTAAGCTGCTTTTATGGTTAAGCCTGTCTTTATTGTTAGCTGCAACATAGGCACTTAAAACACTTATTTAGTTCTCTCAAGGGTCTATCAAGGCCCAGATTAAGGGGTGAAAAATGGTATTTTCCAGTTCTCAACACCTGCTGCACATGCCCTCTTCTCTTTGAATCAGTTAGGATACTGCTCCTCATAGGTTTGAGGGTGTGGCAAGGATTTCCAATGATCCAGTTAACCTAAGTGCAGCAGGCTTAACTAAGTGAGGAATAAATAGAATGAATTTCACCTAAGAAATGTTGGAAGTGAGGAGATTTAAAAACTGTGCATACCTTTTTAACACTAAAATCATTTGAAGATCAATACTTCTATGAGGTAAACATCAGGACATTTTTATATAAATAGTAGTTAGTGAACCGGTAAGGAGAGAAACAGGTGAAAGGATACCCCTTTGAGTTCAATTGAAGACTATACCCAATGAGCTTTGAGCCTATAAATTCTTTCTTAAGGAGTGTCTATGTCAATTTTTCTGTTCAAAGGACTGACTGAGTCAAGCCCTTTTCACTAAAAGTTAGACACCCCAAGTTGAAACTGTTTGACAGTAATCATGACACTAAGGAAATGATCAAGGTCTTCATTTGGACAGTTTGAGCCTAAAAGATCAAACCTATGAAACTACCCTTGGGCATACACTTGTTGAGCCTTAAATCCCCTTTTTCTTCAACAACCACCAAAGTACTTGAACCTAAATCTCTTAACCTGATTCAGCCCTACCCTCACTTTGAGAATTCAAAAGGTAAAGGAGAGGATATTGAAAATAAGTGAGTAAAGTTTAATATTTGGTGAAAGGGGAAGAAGAGAGAAGGAGATCAGTAAATAACAGTGTAGCATTTGTAGATGTGTGGCAACAATCATCATAAAAAAATTAAAATAATAAATAAATAAATAAAATATAAATCTAAGAAATAAAAAGAAAAAAAGAAAAAAAAAGAAAAAGAAAAAGAAAGAGAAGTCAAAAGAAGAATTCTATTGGAAATGTTGAAACGAAGAGAAGAAGTTGGCCACTTTTGCTCTGAAATTTCAAAAGAAGATGGAGTTGTGCTGAAATGAAGAAGGTGAAGTCATGAATCATCTCCTACCTATATTGATTTCTCAATTTTGAACCACTCTTTACTCGTTTTATTCCTTACAACCGTCAACAATAAGCCACATTACAACCCATGAAAAGCCCTTGTTGATCCAAAGTCAAATGAACTATCATGAGAACATGACGGAATGTCAAATCTATGGTGAGAGTACTGTATGATGTCAAAAATTAGAAGCAATGCCCATGCTCATACTTGCAAACCCACTTGGGGTATGTAACTACTCTTGAGCTTATGAAGAATGATACACCCTTAAATTAATTTATGAGGGACAGCCCTGATAAGCAATGGGTCTGAGATTGAAATCATTGGGGAATTGTTTGAACCTGAATTTTGATGTACTGGTAAGCTCAGTACTATTTTGCACATTTTATTTTTCTTGGTGTCAGCTGACTGGATGTGACGAGCATGCATGCATGACTGAGGTGTTAAATTATTCGCATATACTACTTTGGGACTCCTGTAATTTTGACAGAGCAAGAGTGAAATGAACTGTATTCATTTTAAATTAATTGACCACAATTTGCACTTTTGTTAACTGTTTCATTGAGAAGTTTATGGGTACCTTCACTGAAAACCCTTAGGAGACTTCACTCCTCCACTACGGATCACCTAGGGGTTTAAAAGGCTTGATGCATAAGCTAAATGTATCCGTACTCCCTACGAAAGTGGCAATTACATTCTTAGAGTAGCTATTTAAATTTTGCTATGCTCAGGAACTAGCAAAGATTAGGTTAGGGGGTGTGTTATTCACTGAAAAGTATCACTTTTCACCTCTTAACCTAGCCTTTGTTGAACCTTGAAGCTGACTAATAACTCCTTTTTAGCTTGTTTTCTAGTTAGGAATAATTTATACAACTTAACACAGTCTATGCTTTTGGTACCAAGAAGAGAGAATTAAAGAAAAAAATGACAGCTGAACCAGAAAGTGATGGAACACCATGGTGGTACACACCATGGCGACTATTTTGCATGTCATAATGCACCAAGAAAGTCCAACTGATGAAAGAAGAATAGGTGAGAGTGGAGGAACATGCAACAAAGACATGTGCATAACAGCAGAGGAGCCAAGGACCTATCTCGCACAGCTGAGGTACAGCCTCGCACTATTGAAATTCACTGGCAAAGCTCCCTCGCACAGCTAAGACATGCAGCGTAATGGAGCTCGTGAAGAAGTTGCGCAGCTCAAGGAAGGGGTTATCACAAAGCTCATCTCGATCAGCAGTCGCGCACTTCAGCTACAAGCTATATGTGAATAAACTCACGGAGCTCTCACGCATTAAGCCTCTAGAAATACTACTTGTAAAGTTCTTGCGAGGATCAAGCCTTAATGCTGCTGCGCGCATTACCTCGTGAGACCAATTGGTGCAAACAACAACAAAGACCTCACGAAATTCTCTCACAATTCTGGAAGAGAGAGACGCCTAAAAGTTCTCCCGCGTAGCTCTTACACGTCTAAAAGTTCAAATATGTACCGAGCAAGATGCAAAGGAATCTGTGCGAGTACCTCGCAAATGAAGTTCCTGAAGTTCTTCTACACGAGTAAGATAAGCACCGAAAGCTCTTCTATGTGAGTGCATTCAAAGCCGAAGCAGTTGTGGGATCACCCAAAGCTTTACTGCACGAGAAAGCAATATTCAAAGCTAAACTCTATCCCGTGAACACTCTACAGCTGTGTAATAGAAGTGATATGCCTAAGCCAACCTCGCGATGCTTAGGCTCTCTACTTATCAATCTTCACTCAAGGACCTTTTGAGAATTTTCCCAGGTCTAGGGCACACATCGCAAGGCATAGATTCCAATGCATGCATCCCAAGACATCCCAGGGTTATAACAGTGCCACTTTTGTTTGAAAAATTAGGGTTTACTCTTCTCTCAGCCAAAGTATTAGGACTAAGTATATAAGCTGCGCTTGTAACTTAGAAACTATCATTCACTTTCTCCTTCAACCTCTGTCGACTGAGAGCTCAAGCATACTAGGGTTAGGGTTACGGTTTGATCACCTCTTTTTCCATTTTTTCTTCTCTCTTAGCCCAGCACTTGCTGGCTAAATCTTTGGTAAGCATTTAGGTGTAGTTTTATTTAAGTTTTGTAATAGGTCATTTAAACATTGGGATTTTGTTTTGAGCTGTTGTGCACAAGGCTACTGCCTTGAGAGATTTCATTGTTAGTAACATTAGATCAATGGAATTTATATTTGAATGCTTACTCAACCTATTATGTTCCTATTTGTTCGTAGTTCTGTTTAGGCTATAGCATGTATTTTGGATTTGAGCTTATTGAAAGGCCCATGGAAGCTTGAGCTTGTAGCCTGGGGACCACGGTGGTAGCAGAAGTTTTCATGTTCTGTATCATCATTTGTGGGTATGGAAGCCTCTGTGGATAGCCTGTGACCATTAGAGTGGACAGACTATAGCCCTAGGGCCATCTTGGTCACAGATTTAAGATGGATTCTTTTTCTCTACACTATAGTTTGTAGCCTAGTGAGAGATTTTGCAGGAACAGGCTCCCGTTTGTTTCACTTGACCGCTATCAGATGTTAGATTTGGCTTCTCTGTAGTGATTACAGCGGTGAGGACATTGTATTGCTAGCTGCTTGAAGTAATAAATTGTTGGTTTAAAGTCTAATTAAACCTATAGGTCTTTTGGTTTCATTAGATTCTTGATCGAATTTATGTATTTGGGATTTGCCCATTCGCTTAACCTTTAGATCTTTTGATTGCCATCTGATCTTCCTAGGTTTAATACCCTATGAATGCCAGCCAGATCTATGCACAGATCTAGGGAGCTCGGAGCACTGGCAGACATAGTGTCTGCAATGGTATTCACGACCTGACTTGATTCATTGGAGGAGGTTTAATCAGCTCACTCCAGTTAATTAGGTTAGCTCTTCTGGCTTGATCACTAGGATTTGGCAGCCTCTATTGGATAGACTATGGCCATTTGAGTGGACAGACTATAGCCTTAAGAGCACCCCAAATGGCATGGGTTAAGTTGGATTCTTCTACCCTGCTGAGGTTATTGATAGCACTTCAGCAATGATTTACTACAAAGAGAGCCCTAAATTTGTGGTACATAACTGAATGAACTTTAACCTAGATTGCTTACTTCTCATCCTTTTATCTTTATTTTAACATACCATCACCACCTTCTTCATAATCCTTTCTTAGGATAGGACTATACTTTATTTCTCTTCTTTTAAGTAGGTAATTTAGTGTAGTTGTGACACCTAACTCCCTTTCTTTAGGATTGTCAGATTTGTAGCTAGATTTGGAGGCCTACTATTATAGCTCATTTTGGGTTCTAGATCAATTTTTCTATGGAACAAACTCTTACTTATCAAAATTTGCTACAATAGCCCTATATCTTGTAGGCTTAGGATTACTTTAGTTGTGTTGTTTTCATCTTTTATTATATTTTGATTTATCATTTGTTCTCACCACACCATAAAATAAGCATACCCTAATCCGTCCCCCCAGCACTACCCTCGCCCCAAAATTTTTTGTAGCAGACCCGAGGCCCCTATCAGCCTAGATGAGATCATTATCTGTCGTTACCCAATACCATCCCCAATATTTTCCATCTCTGAAGCGACCAGAACCTCATTTGCTTCCCACCAAAGCGGCCATGACCCTGGCTTGCTAACCTCGATTTACACCAAGTTCTGTGCTTTTTATCGATACACAGGACACCACCTGAAATACTGTTGGGTGCTGAGAGATATGATATATGACATGAACGATCAAAACTAGATTGATTGGGAATCCCTTTAAAATTCTAACCAAAATAACCAACAGCCTCCGTAAAACCTTGGAATCGTCAATAACCCTCTACCAAACCATAATCAGGGATCGGACACCCATGTCACCAGGGTGGACCTTCCGGGCCGAGCTCCTTTTCATCCATCTACTCTCATCACATGAGTTAGTTATCCTAATGCTACAGCCAGTTCAGATATCCCTTCGAGGCCCATCATTACTCCGCCTCACCCCTCTACTTTCATAACTCGAATTGAACCACCAATTCCTCCACCGTATCCAAATTTCACTCGAGTTCGAGTCCAATCTTTCGGAGTTCGAAGACCTATTGTTCAACCCATAGAACCTTCTACACCCCTGAACAGTAACACCAAGCTAGAATATGAGGACCAGGTCTTTCAAACTGTGGAACAGATTACGGCATGGGTAGATAGCGTCACCCAAAATACTACCGGCCAACAATGCTAGGAGACAACTGAAGAACGCCCATCAGTGGTGGAGATAAGATAGCAGGAGGAAGAGCCCGCTAAGGAAGAAGTACTAATCTCTGCATTCCTCGAAGAGGAAGACTACACTCAATACCTCCCACCTTGGAATGGTATAGCCCCAGTATGCATTCCTTCTTCAAATTCCACTCCTTTCACTGCAAGTACCACACTGAATACTCCAACACTCCAAGGACAGTGGCAAACATGCCCAATCCTAAAATCTGGAACCAACTATCCACCCCCACCATTCCTTAGAGAAAAGCAGAGCAACAACGCACAACCATCTGACCGGATAACAAAGGAACGAGGAGTGAACTTGCCCCCTCAACCTCACATAATCCCTCCGCCTCTAGTACCAGTGCCTCAACCCGCTCAACAGAATGGGTGTAGAGTGCATTGACGCAACAAAGAACCTGCCCTGAAAATAGGTCAGCAATACGATCTTCTCCGACACCTCGCAAAGGTGTCAGCACAAATATCGATCCTCGAACTCATCAAGAAATTACCAGAGCATCACCGACTACTCGTGGAGACATTAGAAGAGACGCACATGCAAAGATACCACTTTGGATCAGCTACATGAGATCACCTCGATTATGACCCAACCTCCTGCACTTACCTTCACTGAAGTCGACATACATAAAGAATCATTACATGGAAGTTCAGCTCCTATTTATCTAACTATCATAATCAAAGGATTTTCACTACCACACGCATTGGTCAAAACCAGAGCAGGACTTAACATCTATCCCATAACAATGCTGAAGATCCTTGAATACACGGAAGAGGATATAAGGCCTTCATCTTTATCCCTCATCGCTTATGATGGCTCTCGGCATTTTGTCAAGGGAACCATCAAGTGACAAGTTCGCCTAGGGCCAGTCACCAAGGACGTCACTTTCCATGTCTCTGATTCCTTAAGCACTTATAATCTGATATTAGGAAGGAAGTGGTTGGAATCCATGAAGGTAGTAGCATCGACGTATCACCAATGCGTCAAATTCTCCCACGAAGATTCTATCGTCAGGATGTATGCCGATATGCCCCTTAAAGAAGTAGGCATGGACTATGCGGCAAGCATTCCAATAGTGCACAACTCGGTACTGAATATAGGACACATTAAAAAGATGTAGGGGCCTGATGACGCATTGATAGCAGAAGTTAGCTATCCCCAGTCCCTTCCGACCCACCAATAAAAAGTAGTGAGAAGAGAAGCTGGACCTAATCTCGCCCGGCTATATGACATAAACTCGTTCACGGTAAAAGGATGAAACCTAATGTATCAGCTAGGTTACGTCCCTCACACCGGACTCGACAAAGAAAAGCAAGGATGCATAAGACCGATCATACCGAAGAAGCTACGGAAGGACATCGAATTAGGCTAGCAGTTAGACGACAAGCAAGCCGACATCCTACCCACTTCACCAAAGTGGTCTCTCTATGACCATTTCATATATGAAACTATTGAGAAGGCTAATGTGCCGAAGAGAAGAAAGGAGCCATCCATCATTGAATATTAAGCAACCGAGATCGAGCAAGTGATCAAAGCCTTTGCTGACCTGACAAACCTAAGCCGTGATAGTGACGACATGGACAAGCCACTCGTAGGAGTCGGACCGTTATTAGAAAACCTAAAGAGCTAGGGTCATGCATAGAAGACTGGGAGTCGACTGACGAGAAGGACTTCCACATTGCCATATTAGCAGATGAAGAAGACCTAAAGTCAAGGACACCCCAGCCTCATGAACCAGGAAAAGAAGACTGGCTCTCAATGTCAAGTGAAAAAGAAGACTACTGGATTAGTTATACAAATTTAGAACTTAGAGATCACCCGAGGGCGGAACGACCGAAGCTCCTCGAGGAGGCTAACAACTCCTGAAGTGAAGAAATAAACTTTGATGATGAACTTGATCATCAATCCTTACTGGCTAATTGGCGATGTATGCGTCGTTGCCCCAACTGAGAATCACCCTGTGGAAACCTATCCATGTTTGTCTTATTGCAATGCAAAGGAGCTATCTTGTGTAAGATACAACGAACAATAATGACAAAAGCCCATCACATCGCCTTTATAGAATTTTAAGAAGAATTAGAGCTCGACACTCCCTAATCTCTGGATGCACCACAAGTTCAGGTATTCTAGAACTCACTGGAGAAGAATGGCAACTGCCGTCGAGTGATGACGAAGACTATTGGATTGACCTCCTCGCACTTGAGTTAGCAGAGCAGCTGGAACATGGCTTCCAAGCACAATCAGACGAAGAGGAAGATCTTGACCCTTGTAATAGTGACCTCAACTCCAATCATGAAGGATGGGAATGCCCCTGGGAGTATCCCTGCATTTATCACCAATATTAGCCTCGCTGTCAGGCCTGTATACTTCTCACTGTTTACTAAGAGATCCAGAGGGAATTCCTAGATTCTGACTTCAATGATGATACTTTCGAGCACTTCTTCGCTACATGGGAGTGCCCACAAGAGTTTCCATGCATTGTTCGACCTTACAAGCCTTATTGTCAGACCTGCACAATAATAATAAAAGACTTCGAATGGGAAGGCCACACCAATTACCTTCCTGCACTATGGAGAATAATCGAAAACAACCCACTTTCAGTAATTAAGTTCATCGAACCATATCTATAGTTAATATGAAGCGAAGAATCTCAGCGACAAGTGGACCTCCAATTTGATTCCAAAAATGAGAGTTTGGGCGACTATCATCTTCATACTCTCTTCGATGACGAAGCGCTTCACGTTGTAGAAGGGGAAGAGGAATCGTCTGACAAACCATCGCCAACATCGCTCATCAGGAGGATCACCTCGGACGAGGACTCTAAAAAAATGCCAATTTCTAAACGGATCCACATCATCCGAAGGGTTGCCAGTATGACTCCAGCAGTCGTCCCACTACCCAACTAGGAGAAGTAACCTCGCCGGTTCTGCCTCAAGAAACTGACCCGCTACCATACCTATTATCAAAAATCAAAAAAATAGAAAATCCTAAAACCCATAAAAATGGAAAAATAGAAAATCCCCAAAAATTAGAAAATCACAGAAAAGGGGGGAGCCCTTCATCCCAGACCCATTTAGTGACCAGCAAGGAGACTTTTCTCCAGAGGATAAGAATAGTGATCACCTCAATGAAATCAAAGGAGTAACTGACATGATCACACATGGTCATCGTCCTGCCCTCAACATTAGAGAGCCTTGCCTTGACTCAGTTTGAAGTGACCCTACTACCTCTACCTCGCAAAACCGCCGAACATCACGATGAAGTAATAAGCCCGTAATCATACCCAACGAGATACTCCACGACGTTGAGAGGAGGATGAATAACCTTGACCTACTCCTAACAGAGGATGTCGCAATCATAAATTGCACTGATGAAGGGTTACCTCCTACAAAACTAACCCCTTAGTGTAGTTCTTTCGCAGTGTATGAACTCACAGACGATGAAGAAGGAGCACCAGTCGCTGAGGAAACCTTGGACTTCCAACGGGTCATCAAGTGCTTCGACGAATAAACACAAACTGATCAGCGCGACACTCAAACCCAAGGAACAACAACAAATTATCCAAGACCTCCAAGATCACCTCAGTTCTTTCACATGGTCCTACGAGGATATGCCTGGATTGGACCCGAGCTTAGTAGAACATCGGTTGGTCCTGAAACCTAATGCTAAACTCATTAAGCAGAAACTCAGAAGGATGCATCCCCAAACAGCACTACAAGTCAAAGAGGATGTTGACAAGCTACACAAAGCAAAATTCATCTGAGTCATCCTCTGTCCTAAATGGATTGCCAACATAGTACCTATTGCCAAGAAGGATGGTAGAGTGCGGGTACATATCGATTTCTAAAATCTCAACAAAGCATGCCTAAAAGATGACTTCCCTCTACTACACATTGACACCCTAGTCCATAACACTTCCAGACACAAGATGTTATCCTTTATGCATGGCTTCTTCGGATACAACCATATTAAGTTAGTAGAATCAGACCAAGAAAAGACTTTGTTCACCACGCCATGGGGAACCTACTGCTATATCGTCATGCCTTTCGGGCTCAAGAATGCAGGAGCCACATATCAATGCACCATGATGGCCATATTCTATGATATGATGCACAAATCTTGTAGACACCCAAATTTCGCCCAAGGCCTGATTGAAAAACATTTCAAGAGACGCACGCTTCTGAGCTGTTGATGGCATGTATGGAACCCTTACAAATCACCCTAGAATCCTTAGGACCCTTCCAAACCTTTAGGAATCATCCTAGATCCCTTAAGAACTTTCCCAAACCCTTAGAAACCAATCTTGACCCTTAAAACCCGTTTCGAGCCTAGACCTGACCCTTTCGAGCCTTGAAAGAGGAGTGATGAACTAGGACTAGCAACAGCCTTCTACTACAATCGAATCTCATACAATTGAAAAGTAGAAGTCAACAGCTTTCCAACAAGCCAAGAATCGCCCCAATCAAAATTATACACAAAAAGATATGGCAGTTCAAACCTGGAGGGCAAAAGAGTAATTTTAACTGTCCCTCCCTAGGCATTTGGTGCAACTAATAGTTGCACCAGTAATATTTTTTCCTGGCGCAACTATTAGTTACGCCAAGCCACTTTCCCAGGATTTTTACCTGGCATAACTATTAGTTGTGCCAGTAATGAAATGGACCCCACCCTCGCGAAGACAACTTTCAGGCTACTGTTCAGCACTATTTTACTTTACATTTGCCTGGTGCAACTAATAGTTGCGCCAGGCATATGAACAGTAACCTTTGGTTTTTCCCCAAATTTTGTTTCTAGATTTTGACTTGTTGACCACCTGGGTCTTTGGGGTCTGTTTTGATAAATTTGTTGCACCCTTTTGCACCCTATTTACAACTCATTAGGTGACTTAAGGCCCCTCCCTATCATCCACCATTGGAGGACCTTTTCACACCTTTCAAGGCTCTAAAAACCCTAGGAATCCTTAGATGTAAGATTACCTAATTGCTAACCCTAATTAACATCTAAGTGGTCTCCTAATCCACCTATTTCCTATAAATAGAGCCCCCCTTTTGTGCCCCATTTTCACATAAATTCTAGAATCTCCCAACCTCATTCCAAGCTTATTCTTGTATCCAAAACCCTTAGCCTAGGTGTGTGCTTCCCCCTAGACCCCTCACTCTACCTCCTAGCTTTAAGCTTTAGGAGTTAGAATCTCATTCCATACCATACAAGGCCTTCAAAAGCTCATCAAAGCAAGCCACGCAAGGCTCTCCTATGGTGCCACAAAGGCCCAAGGGCTCTGGCTCTCCCCTCCCTTCTCCTATCTCGTTTTAGCATTTCCCATCCTCCCATTTGTGTTGTTATGTCGCCGAATTTTTAGTAGGAACAGAGGGGCACAAATAGGATTTAAAGCCCATTTGGGCAAGAGGAAATCATTTTGTTTTCTTTTATTTTATTTTTATTTTGGCCATTAGTAGAGACCACGATAAGCGGGTTGATCGAGTGTTTAACACCTTCCCGATCGATAATCGAAGCCCCTACCCAAGTGCCTTTTATGTGGACCGGATTTAGAGTCATATTTGTTGTACTTCGGTGCTTATAAAAATGATTTAGGTATCCCGGGACACCAAAAGCTCCGGGTGGCGACTCTATGTTTTTGCTAGCGAGCGCATCACCGTGACGGGATCGTCATAAATTCCACGGTTGCACAGATGGTGACTCTGCTGGGGATAGCTTTTAGAGCTTCTCCTTAAAATTTGGCCATTTCTTTTTATTTTACCAACCTTTTTTGCTGTTTCTTTATTGTTTTTGTTATTTTCTCACCACTACTTTTCCGTCATTTGCATGCCTTAGCCGATCGACGGGCCTACTTGTGCTTTGTCTTTACTTTCCCTTACATTTCCATCATTTTAGGTGCCTTAGTCGATTGGCGGGCCTATTTGAGTATTGTCTTTCAATTTCTTTAATTTTCCATCATTTAAAGTGCCTTAGCCGATTGGTGGGCCTACTTATGCACTCATATCCCAACAGTGGACGCCGGCCTGTAATGGCAACACGGGGTCATCACCCCCGATCTTTGAACTAAAGAAAACCTTCATAAAAAAAAAGAGTTTTGAAAAAAATTAAAATTGAACCAAGAATAGGGAGCTTAATTAACTTGTTTTTACGGGGTAGATTTTAAAAAGATTGGGTTTAGGTACACATACAACCACCTGGGTCTTAGTATGGCGGTAGCCTCTAGTGGTGATGATCCAGAAAAGTCCCAGCCCACCTAGTATCTGAGAAGGTGCTTGCACCGGAGGTATATCGAGTGGCTTCCCATTCCAAAGCTTAAAACCCTTGGGGAGAGCGCTAACGAGTTATACTGGACTCAAACCCTTTAGGTGCGGTGAGGAGTGAACCGATCACAAAAATAGCTCAGTTCCCGGAAGACTAGCTTCCCAAAAATCTGAAAAAAATGGCCCACTTTCAGGCTGTTGTTCCCTGCTGTCATAAACTCTTGAGCATCATTTTTGCCTGGCGCAAGTATTAGTTGCGCCAGTGTAAAAATTGAGAAATTATAACTGGCGTAACTAATAGTTGCACCAGCTTTAAATTCTCAACTTTTACCTTGGCACAACAAATAGTTGCGCCAGTGTAAAAAAGAGGCCCTGCTATCTTGGTACATGTATTAGTTGCGCCAAGTCTACCTGGACAGCAGCAGCCCGAAATCTAAGGCTTTCTAACCTCCCGAGTCCCCCGATTAGTGTGCTTAGTACCTCTGTTTGGGCCCCGCCATCTCTGACACCCAATATGCCCCCGCTAGTCAAAAGAAGGAAACTTCTTTTTGACTCATTCCGGGGGATCAGGTTGTTGGCCTCGATTTTCTGTGCCATCAATAGATCGAAGGTCCTCCTTCGATTCTTCCGAAGTGCGTCGGAATTATCACTGCGGGTCTTGAATGAGGGTACGATAGTCACCTGAGAAGGGAATTCCAAGGTCTCAGAACCTTTATTTTATGAAATTTTCTCCAAAAATTAAAAAATAAAAATCAAATCAAAACCTAAAAATAGAATCTTTGTGGTGCCGGCACAACGACATCGTCTTGCCCTCCGTCGTCCCGTAGGGGAAGGATGAGGATTTTTGGGCCTTATCCAAGGCACCCTAACCCAACCTGTTCCCGTAGAATATCGTGGGTAGTGGACCCGGCTTCCACCGATCCCAACTCATCCCTGCTACTCTCTCCAACTCACTCCCATTCGCGAAACATTTCCACATCCATCCCCCTCACCCAACCACCCTTTGTCGTTATCAGCTCATTTAGCGCCCCCATTTTTCCAGCCGCTACATCCCAAAACATCCAAAGTCCAACCCCCAACTCCCCATCTTTTGCCCAAACCATGCCCATGCTAAATTCAACACCTTTCCCATCCACATTCATGACAAACCCAAACCCATTCTCCCAATCCACATCCATGCCCCATTTCCCATCTTCCCCCTATAGGCCCGATCCGCCCACATTCACATACACCACTTCCGCCTTATCCAACCCCCCACAAATCCCCTCATCTATCCGGGTCATGCCCATTCTTACCGGGGCCATACCCATTTTTTCTCACCCCTCCACACCATACCCCCCATCATCCCAAAACATACCCAATACACCCCCTCATCCCTCCAATCCACCCCATATTCCATCACTTACCCGGGTCATGCTCGATTTTACCGAGGCCATGCCCAATTTATCCTCCACATCCATCCCATCTATACCCATCACCCCTTAAATCCACCTTCCACATCCGACCCTCCTTCCATGACCATGATTGAGGAGATATTCCAAGTCTACTCCATGTGAAAGGCTTCCCAAAATGCCTCCTCTCCTCCACAACCCATGTCCATAAACCCATCTCACACCCTATCTAATCTCCATGCCTCACTCCCCCATGACCCCCATCAACCCCCCATAATTCATACCATCCAAACCACCATCTCCCACATGCCCCAAGGCCCACTGACCCAAAACCCCACCATTCACTAAGGACCATTGGCCCAAAACCCTGGCACCCATGATCTCCAAGGCCCGATGGCCCAACACCCCATCCCCCATACTCAAGGGCCCATGGCCCAAAATCATCAAGGGTCCATTGCCCAAACCCATACTCAAGGGCCCGTGGCCCAAACCCATCTACGGCCATAGCCCAAACCCATTTGGCCCAAGCCCACACCCTCCAAGGACCCATAGCCCATACCCACTAATGGCCCATGGCCCCTGCCCCTCAAATCCCACTAGACCAGACCTACCAAGGGCCCATGGCTCAGACCCATTAAGGCCCACTGGGTTAGACCCATCAAGGCCCATTGGGCCAAATCCATCAAGGCCCACTGGGCCAAACCTACCCAAGGCCCATGACCCAAACCCACCAAGGGCCCATGGCCTAAAGCCACCAAGGGCCCATGGCCCAATCCAACCCAAGGCCCATGGCCCAATCTCTCCAAGCCCACTGGCCCGGACCCACCCAGGGCCCACGGCCCAAACCCACTAATGACCCATGGCCCAAACTTATCATGATCAAGGTTTCATGGCCCAAGCACAAATCCCACAATCATAACCCCAATACCCCCAACATTTCCCCCAACCTTCACACCTGGGTCAAACCCATGCCATACCCCAAACCCAATTTTCCCATGGCCCCGCACCCCAAGACCATCTCCAAACCACTCTCCATGCCCAATGGTCCCATCAAGCCCCACCCCAAAACCAAACTTCCACTCATCCCATTGTCCAGCAAACCTTCCCTCACCCCTAATGGGCTCACCCAACCCCCACTCATGCCATTCTCATCCAACCCATGCAACACCAAGAAGAGAATCCCGCCCTCGCTGCACACTATGCCGACCAGCAGTATGAGGATGACAAGATTAGGAATAGTGAAGCCTATGCTGGGGCATTGACCAGCCTTAACCCTCCTCCCATAACTGACCACCCCTTGGCCCAAAGTAAGTCCAACCACCGACCGAGAAAGTAGCCCCTATATCAAACGAGTCAGAACAGTTGGACAAAATACAAAAGCAGTTGATGAAAATGGGTGGTGCTAAAATCCACGCCACTGATTTCACAGATTTATACCTACTTGCTGAAGTCCCCCTACCCCCAAAATTCAAGATGTCAGCGCTCGACAAGTACAACGGCACGGGCAACCCGATCGCACACCTCAAGTCCTATTGTGGGGACATGTCCCTCTATGATGAAGACGTGGAAAGATTTGACCCACTTATTCCAAGAGCAATATGTTTACAACATAGACATTGAGCCCAGCAAGTCAAATTTGGCCCGTTTGAAAAAGAGTCTCAATGAAACCTTCAGGGACTATTTAGGGCGTTGGAGAGCACTGAAAGCTCAAGTTAGAAATAAAATACCAGATGATGAGCAGATAGCGATGATTTTAAAGAATACCCTGCCAGTGATCTCAAATTTTCTTGTATATCAGCAACAATCCAGTTTTGCTGACCTGATAAGAAACGCCAACCGCTGTGAGGACGCCATCAGGGAAGGGCGGTTGAACAAAAATGCATCCCTGAGGCCCAGTGGGGTTAGGAGATTTACCGAATAGAAGAATGATAGGAGAATAGGGGCAGAGGTGCAAAATGTTGCAAACACCCGACCCAACAATAACAAGTAGCCCTGTTCCAATTCCAAGCAGCACAGCTAGGGCTAGTCAGAACTGAGCAGATACAGAGGACAGGGATTGGGCAGGGAATGCAGACGACTCCTGAACAAAGGAGGGCCTGCTATGATCGAGTGTTTACACCCCTAAGGCAATCACTATGTGTACTTTTACCTTATTTAATTGAAAAGGGATTAGTTACTATCCGTCAACCGCAACCTCCTCCTCACCCGATCCCAAAGAATTATGACCCAAATACCCACTGCAATTTTCATCAGGGTCTAGGTCACCCGACTGATCGCTGCTTCCCATTAAAGCATGCAATCCAAGATTTAATCGATGCTGAGAAGATCATTCCCCCAGCACCTTCTCAAGCAAACCAACACGAAAACATCCATCAAGTGTCGTTGCCCCCACATCCTATCAGAGGAGCAGGTCCTAGACCCACCATTGGGATGGTAGAGGAAAATGGGGAGGAATTTGAGTTTGACCCGCCCAATTACACCAGTGATAGGGAGAGCTATGTAGCACCATTGCCGAGAAATGTCGAAGAAAGGAATATCAGGGTGATTGAACCACTGAATTTGTCAGATTATTTCCCCAACTCGACTCTACAAATTGAACCCTTGGATCTCAGGGCATACTTTCCATCACCCACACTAATCAATTATGTGCACATAAATGCATATCAACCATACACCATGACCCCCATCAATTACCCAATGAACCAACAAGCCCCTAATCCTCCACCACCAATAAACTATCAATGGCCTGTGCCCACCCCATTATCCCTAGTTCAACCACCTACCAACTCCACCACCCCCATCAATCACCTGATGTCCCATGAAACCCCCAATCCTCCACCGCCCATCAGCTACCAATGGCCTACCTTTATTCCTTTTCCCTCAGTACCACCACCCTCAAGCTTCACCACCCCCATTCGGCCCAATCTAGCCATCGAATCTGCTACCATTGAGGTAAACTAAGTGTTGCTCATACCTCCTGAGCCATCTATACATGCACCTCATGTACCGACAGCCATACCATTTCAGCTCTCAAGACCAACCTATGATCCACATCAGGTCCCGCTGAGCTATGAGAAATCCAATGCTAACGTTGGTGACAACAACAAAGAGGGAGCCATGACTTTGTCACTAGGTCGGGGAAGATCTCTAAGCAGCCAGAAGCACCAGCAGCAATACAAGCCCAACCAAAGGGGAAGAAAGATAGCACAGTGAACCCATTCAAGAAAATGAGTCGAGAGCATATACTAGAGACTCTGCTGAAAAGAATGCCTGCCCATATAACCGTATGGGATCTGCTAATGACATCCCCACTCCATTTCCAAGCATTAATGGGGGCGTTAAAAAATGCCCATGTGTCACTCCAAGTTAGCCCAGATGAGGTCGGGCAGATAATTGGTCAAGTGATGGCTCCGAATGCCATTTCATTTTCTGAAGCTGACTTACCAGAGGAAGGAGGTAGCCACTTGAAGTCTTTGAATATAACAGTCGAGTCTGGAAACATGGTAATCCCCTTAGTTCCAATCAATAATGGGTCCGCATTGAATATATGCCCATTAAGAACTGCCACCAAGATCAGGGTCGATCCATGCATGTTGCGGCCCACGAGAACCAGTGTTAGAGGTTTTGACAGTACCAGGAGAGAAATAATGGGAGAAGTTGATCTTGAGCTGCTGATCAGGCCAATGACCTTTTCCATTTTGTTTCAAGTAATGGACATTAAATCCTCATTTAATCTGTTGTTGGGGTGCCCGTGGCTGTACGAAGTTGGAACCATACCTTCCACGTTACACTAAAAACTCAAATTTGCATCTGGGCATAAGATTATTACAATCATCGGAGAGGGGCACAATGAGAAAGAAAAGGCCACTAATAGCATAGAGAAGCCCAATATACTGGATGTACCGCACACTGCTGTGGATGTCGATCTCCACAGTTTCGAATATGAGGTGTCGGCAATACTCCCAAAGCCCATTGAGGGCATCATTCCTAAAACTGGAGGCAGAATGGTAGCAGTGGTAGCTATGCTCTAAAAGTGACGCTATCAGAAAGGAAGGGGTCTGGGGACACAAATTACAAGGAAGGAAAGAGCCAGTCATTGCCAAGGGGCAGAAGGTTTGATTCGAGTTAGGTTACAAGCCCACGGAGGAAGAGGTCCGAGAGGCTAAAGGGAAAGCCAGAGTCGCCACAGTTGCGAGAGCTCGAGGAATCAACATTGAAGAGAATCCTCGCCCTAGGCCACACATCAGGGATTCCTTTGTCAGCGCTGGGGTCGTAAAGATCGATTGAAATGGGGTAACCCATTTGACCCCACACAAACCCATAGCCCCTGTCCATCCCACCAATCCCCACATTACCCTTCCTAGCTTGGAGATAGATTTGGCCGCATTGTCCCTTTTCGAAGAATGACGACCAGTACCTGAACAAGCTCCCCCTGTGGTAAATCACCACAAAATGGTATTGACGTTCAAAGACATCATCTCAGATGAAATGGGGATCAATATGATGGAGGCTGACTCCAAAAAGCCATATCAGTCAGCACCCTCCATCCAAAAAGGTAAAGGGGCAGCAAGTCAGGTATGCAATTGGGCATCTTTGCCCCAAACTCTAGAAGTAGGGAGTGGCCTACAATTTGGCACCTGTTTTACAAAAAAAAAAACAACCTGTAAAAAGTGAGATAAGCCCTTGGTAGGCAATACCTTGTATTTATAACAACCCGCTTTTCCAAGGGACCATATCTGAAGAAAATAAAAATCTCAAAAACATTGAAAAAATACAAAATCCCAAAATAGTTGAAAAAATACAAAACCCAGAAATATTGTCTTTTAAAATTCTAGATAAAGTCCCACAAAAAGATGCCTTAATCGAAATGCCCATCCCATGTAAAATCGACCCCTTTCCTATAGAAATACTAGAAGAGGTAGGAGTTATGAGTCTGGACGAGGATAGTCCTTTGGAGGAGCTCTCCAATGAGCTCCTTGATCGGTTTGCTGAATTTGAGCATGGCCCTCCCCCATTGTCGAAGAAATAGAAGATATCAATCTCGGGATTGAGGAGATTCCCTGAATAACCAAGATTGGAACGTCGCTGTCTCCTAAAGAGAGGAAAAGCATGATCGACTTCCTTCAGTCATACAAAGACATTTTTGCCTGGTCGTACGATGACATGCTTGGTCTGGACATTGATTTGGTTGAGCATGAGTTTCCTCTCTACCCTGATGTGAAGCCGATTAAGTAGAAGCTGAGATATCTCTGACCTGAGTGGATGCTGAAAATCAAAGACAAGGTCATTAAGCAGTATGATGCGGGGTTTCTCATGGTATCTCAATACACGCAATGGCTAGCCAATATTATGCCTGTGCTGAAGAAGGATGGAAAGGTCCACATGTGTATCGATTTCTGCAATTTGAACAGGGTGAGCTCGAAGGACGATTTCCCACTGTCGGACATCGACACCTTGGTCGATAATACTGCTAAGCACAGGATGCTTTCTTTCATGGATGGATTTTCAAGATACAATCAAATAAAGATGGCAGAGGTAGATTGAGAGAAGAGTGCATTCATCACTCCGTGGGGAACCTTTTGCTATCGAGTCATGCCATTTGGGCTGAAGAATGTCGGTGCAACATACCAAAGAGCTATGACTGCTCTGTTTCACGACATAATGCATTGAGAGATTGAAGTGTACATCAATGACATGATCGCCAAGTCACTAAAGCGAGGCGACCATCTGGTAAACCTCTAGAAACTATTTGAGAGGCTGAGAAAATACAGGTTATGTCTGAATCAACAGAAGTGCATATTTGGCACTATGTCCGGGAAACTATTGGGGTTCATCGTCAGTAGGAGAGGAATCGAGGTCAACCCAGTCAAAGTCAAAGCTATCACAGAAATTCCACCGTCGTCTACTGAGAAAGAAGTTAGAGGGTTCTTTGGCAGAATACAGTATATCAATCGGTTCATTGCGTAACAAGCTCCAATCTGCACATCGATCTTCAAGCTACTAAGGAAGAACTCCCCCATCGAATGGAATGACGATTATTAGGTAGCATTTGATAAAATCAAAAACTACCTCCTTAATCCACCTATTTTGGTACCGCCTGAGCCAGGGAGACCACTCTTGATGTATCTCTCCACGATGGAAGTCTCGATGGGATGTGTCTTAGGGTAGCATGACGAGACGGGAAGAAGAGAACATGCCATTTACTATCTGAGTAAGATGTTCACTGATTACAAGACGCGCTATTCTCATATGGAGAAAGCATGCCTAGCTCTTGTATGGGCTACTCAGAGGCTTCGCTATTACTTACTATCTCAAGCCATTCTACTTTTGGCTTGAATGGATCCGTTGAAATACTTGTTTTAAGAAGCCAGCTCTCACTGGGCGAACCGCACAATGGCAACTTTTGTTAATTGAGTACGACATCACGTACATCACTTAGAAGTCAATTAAAGGGCAGGCACTTGCCGATAATCCTTTGCCAGACTATGAACCCTTCAGAACTGAGTTCCCCGATGAGGACAACCTATTCATGACGGAAGACGATGCCAAGGAAGCAAAAGAATCATGGGTAATGCACTTTGATGGGGCAGCAAATGCCGAGGGTTAGGGAGTTGGCACCATTTTGATTTCGCCGAAAGGATTCCATGTACCTGTCTCTATCAAGCTCAACTTCCCTTTCACTAACAACATGACTAAGTACGTGGCTTGTGCCACTGGTCTGCAGGCGGCTCTTGATCTGAATTTCACTCACCTTCGAGTGTTTGGTGATTCACAGTTAATCATATGCCAGACAAACGGTGACTGGAAGACGAAAGATGAGAAACTAATCCCTTACCATGAACACCTTGAGGATCTGATAGCTTGCTTCCAAGATGTGACATTCTCATATGTCCCTCGGATAAGGAATTACTTCGTCGACGCACTAGCAACTTTGGCGTCAATGATAGAAATCTCGTATGGTGCTAAGATGAAACTGATCATGATCGAGCAAAGGAATGAGCCAGCCTTCTTCCTCCAGATAGAGAACCTACAAAGCCTGATGATGAGCCACCTTGGTTCTCAGATATCAAGAATTTCCTCGAGACACTAACTTTCCCTAAGGGTACATCCAAGACGGATCGGCAAGCCATTCAACATCTAGCAGCAGGCTACGTCATTTGTGGGGAGTGCCTTTACAAGCGATCCTACAATAACATCCTACTCAGGTGCCTTATTGAAAGTGAAGCGATCAATATCATGAAGGAGATCCACGAGGGAGTATGTGGAGCCCACATCAGCGATTACATGCTTGCTAAGAAAATTTTACGGCAGGGATACTTTTGGACCACTATGGAATCGGATTGCTGCAAACATGTTCTGAAATGCTACAAGTGTCAGGAACACTCTAGTCTGATACATGCTCCTGCCATTGATCTACACTGCATGGCCACTCCTTGGCCATTTGCTACTCGGGGCCTTGACATCGTCTGAATGATTAATCTGAACGCATCAAATGGATACCAATTCATCCTCATCACCATTGAATACTTTATCAAGTGGGTAGTAGCGGCATCATATGCCAACATCACAGCTAGTCACGTGAGAAATTCCACAAGAGTAATATTGTGTGCTGATTTGGAGTACCCAAAGATATCATCATAGATAATGGCACCAATTTTTTGAATAAGTGCATCCGAGCCTTCTGTGAGCAATACAAAATCAAGCACCATCGCTCGTCACCTTCTCGGCCTCAAACTAATAGAGCCATGGAAGCTACGAACAAGATGGTCATTCACATCCTAGAGAAAATGGACGTCAGTTACCGAGATTGGAGCAAAATTTTGCCGTTTACTTTGTGGGCCTATAGAATATCGATCTGTACCGCTACAGTGGCAACACCATTCTCCCTTATGTATGGAATCAAGGCCGTCCTACCGATAGAAATTGAAGTACCATTGCTCCGGATCCTCCTGGAATCGGGCTTACCCGAAGCAGAAAGAGAGAGATCCCGCTTTAACCAACTGAACTTACTGGATGAGAAAAGACTCCTCACCTTACATCATACTCAGGTTTACCAGGGGTGAATCACACGCGCTTATAATAAACATGTCCGCGGTCGAGATCTAAAGCTAGGAGACACTATGTTGAAGAAGATCTTCCCATCCCTCCATGCCTATCCGAGAGGGATGTTCAAGCCAAACTGGGAAGGACCTTACGTCGTTCGAGAAGTGCTACCGGGATACACCATCCGCCTTACCACCATGGATGGAGATCATCTTCTTGAGCCCATCAACGTTGGATACATCCGACGGTTCTATGCTTAGTCTATCGCGATAAGGTAAGTGTTCGTGAAACAGGTACGTGACTGCTTAAGAACAATCCAAAAGAGGCCATCATTCCAAACACAGTAGCCAAAAAGCATCCCTAAAAATGATGATATCCTTTATTACCCCATTTGAGCCTAGGCCTTTCTTTCAATAACCCCCTTCCCCAAAAAATGTGTGTACATATATAAAAAAGGGGAAGTAAAGTTATTATCAAAATCCAAAAATATCAAAAAAGTAAAACCTCAAAAAGAGATTGCCTAAAATGGAGCAAAAAGAATAAAAAAATATAGAAGAATCACGGGGCATGTATAGTAAAAACCCCCAATGAAGAAAGTATGTTGAAAAAAAATAACTTAAAGCCGTATCAAGGAAACACTTTGAGCCAAGCATACCTTTGAATCCTAACCTAACCCATGGCCAAGCTACACCCTAAAGAAAGCCCTCTTTTAGGTTTACAAGCAGTCATAATATCTGTTAAGTCAACACAAGCCGAGTGGTGAGACGACACCAAAACCCCATCCAATCGGCTATGAGGGAATCGACGTCTATGTCATGGCTGTTGAAAAGAAAAGTATTAAAAAAGAAGAAAAAAAAAAAATACAAGCTCAAAGAAAGATGAACGTGGTGAAAACTCGAAAGGGCGCTACGGGTAAAAACAACGAGTTTGTACAGACCAGGTGAAAACCCGAAAGGGCGCTTGGGGTAAGAGAGCTAAACCCATGGACGTGGTGAAAACCCGAAAGGGTGCCACGAGTAAAAAAAGGAGATTAATAAAAAAGAAGAAAAGAAAGAAAAGAAAGGTTTGAACTGATGGAGAGGATTGATGCTTGAGGAGCCCTCTAGGTTACTCTCCCAGTCCCCTATTTCCGGTTGGGCCGCTCATGTTGGTTCAAATCATACCCTGACCAAAATTTCCTTTGTAAGACTGCTTTGTCAAACGTATGACTCAAGGTAAGGAGAGAGGTTTGACTCAATCTGAAGGGATTGCTGTTTCAGTCTTGGTAAAGCTGTTGAAACTCACCCAAGATCCAACTACTTAAAGGGGGTTCAATCATGCCCAAAAAGGGGACCCGAGTTCTCACCCTATGATTGAGGCATCAAACCAAACAAAAGAGAATAAAGAGCAGGATGGAAAGCCCTCTTTGTTAAAGGGACCCATTAACTAAAAAAAGAAAAAAAAAAACAACAAACAAAAATAAACAAAAAAGAAGAAGAGGAGTCTTTGTAAATATAATAGATTTTCCTTTTCCATTTATAGGATGCACCACTTACACCACATCCCAAAAAATAGTCGGTGTGATGTCCAACTTTCTTTCTTTCTTTCTTCCTTTTTATAAAAAAAAAAAAAAAAAAAAAAAATTAAACATAAAGAAAATATGTATACCAAAAATGTGTATAACTGTAAAGGGGTTTCTTGCGCCCCTTTTTAATGTATCTGATTTGTGCAAAAAGTTATGTGTGCAGGAAGGAATCAGCGGCCCAGCTCGTGCTTCACGGCACTAATCTCAGCACAAAAGTAATCTTCCCTGGCAATCCGCTCAGTCAACTGCCGACCATGCAAGCTCTTATTTCTCCTCCGATAAGTACTAGTGCATAGGGAGAGGAGGAAGCTCAGGCTCAGAACTAGGGTCAGCTGCTGGGATGGGTTCCTCATGTCTAACTTTCTTCCCTTTCTCAATCTTATCAACTTTATCCATCGACAGTTTCCTCTTGGCTGAGGTTTTAGCTTTTCCTTTTGTGGAGGGTTTGCTAATTTTTTTAGCAGAAGATCTAGGGAACATTTTAGCCAGCGATTTTTCAGTTTTCCCCATTCTAAAATTTTGTTGAATCTCACACAATGTATGCTGGCACAGAAATCAACTTTGTAAAACACAAACAGAGGATATGCAAAGAAAAATATCAAAATCTAGGGTTTTACTTGAAATCTTTGATCGCTTGATTAACTTCACCAAGATCAGAAGCAATGGGTCCTTCTCTTCAAGCTTACTCAGAGGAACAGAAATGAAGGAAATTTGATTAGAGCTCCAAAAGTACGCAGGGATAGAAAGAAAATGGGTTTTCTGTGAAACAGGACACTCTGGGAATGCTTTTGAATATGAAACCCTTGCTTCGAAAGGTTTTAAATATGCTTAAATCGATTTTCGCAAAGCATCTTTGAAGGTTTTCAAAAAGTTCAAAACAGTCCTTTTCAAAAAGGAGAATGGTATCAGTACCATTCGAAAAGCAAATGACTTAAGCGGCAATTTTTCGAAAAGCAAAAGGCTTCAGAACAAACTATTCGAAAAGCAAACAACTCCAGAAATAACTATTCGAAAAGCAAACAACTCCAGAAATAACTATTCGAAAAGCAAATTCATTCGTTTCTAATAGAAGATTGTTGCTTTTCGAAATGAACTTTTCTTTACGAAATGATTGTAGAACTTTTTGAAAATTATGAACAAAAGTTCTGAAGTATAAAACTCCCATTTAACCACAAAACTTTCAGAACTTATGATTCCTCCAAGAAAATTTAACTAAAACCTGACTAAAATAGAGAAAAAACAATTACAAAATTATTCAAAAATCACAGAACAGAGATAGTTACAATACATATGATACAATTGTGTGACATCAGATTTGTGGAGGCGCTTGATGATAGATGGTCATCACAGGCTCCAGAATATTTTCAAGGCTTGGTTTGAGCCTCTGACCATTTACTTTCAAGGTTCTCCCATCACTTGGTTCGATAATTTCAACAGCCTCAGAAGGAGATGCTTGAATGACAGTATATGACCCTTCCCATCTGGATCTCAGCTTTCCAGGAAAAAACTTAAGTTTTGAGTTGAATAGCCATACCTTAGAGCCAGCTATGAAATCTTTTCTTAGCAGATTTTTGTCATAGAAAGCCATAACTTTTTCTTTGTAAGATCTTGCATTGGTGTATGCATCCATTCTCAGCTCCTCAAACTCAGCAAGCTACAGTTTCCTGTGATTACCAGCAGTAGTAAGATCCATGTTCAAAGTTTTAATAGCCCAAAAGGCCTTATATTCTAACTCCACTAGTAAATGGCATGCTTTGCCATAGACCAATCTGAATGGGGACATGCCAATTGGGGTTTTATAGGCTGTCCTATATGCCCACAATGCATCATTCAGCTTAAAGGACCAATCTTTTCTGTCCTTATTCACAGTCTTTTCCAGTATATGTTTGATTTTTCTATTGGAAATCTCCACTTGTTCACTGGTCTGTGGATGATATGGAGTAGCTACTCTATGAGTCACAGAGTACTTTTTCAATAGAGCTTCAAAATGCTTATTACAAAAATGGCTCCCCCCATCACTGATAATAGCTCTGGGGGAACCAAACCTGGAAAAAATGTTATCCTTAAAAAATTTCAGGACAACTCTGTGGTCATTGGTTTTAGTGGTTGTGGCTTCAACCCATTTGGATACATAATCCACAGCTACTAAGATGAAATTAAAACCATTTGAAGGAGGAAAGGGTCCCATGAAATCTATCCCCAAATATCAAACAATTCAACTACCAAAATGGGCTGTAAAGGCATTGAATTTCTCTTGGAAATGCTGCCCAATCTCTGGCAATTCTGACAAGACTTACAGTGCTACAGTGCATCTTTAAAGAGTGTGGGCCAATAAAATCTACACTGTAAAACCTTTGCAGCAGTTTTGTTTCCACTAAAATGACCTCCACAGGCCTGTTCATGACACATGGAAAGTATGCTATGAAAGTCTTCTTCAGGGACACATCTTCTAATTATTTGGTCTGCACAAATCTTGAACAGATAAGGATCCTCCCAAATAAAATGTTTAACCTTTGAGAAAGAAAGATCTTTATCCATTTTATTCCAGTGTTGAGGGGTCCTTCCAGTAGCCAAAATGTTGACTATATTTGCAAACCAAGGGATGTGTACATTGATAGCAAAAAGTTGCTCATCAGGGAAAGATTGATTGATTGGCAACCTATCAATCTCAGTAGTTAGAATTCTAGACAGGTGATCTGCCACCACATTTTCCACACCCTTTTTGTCTTTAATCTGTAAATCAAACTCTTGTAATAGGAGGATCCACCTGATTAATCTTGGTTTGGTATCCTTCTTACACAGAAGGTGTTTCAGGGCTGAGTGGTCAGTGAACACCACAATTTGTTAACCCAAAACATATGACTTGAATTTCTCCAAAGTAAAAACAACTGCCAGTAGCTCTTTCTCAGTTGTTGTGTAATTGAGCTGTACATCAATCATTGATCTACTGGCATAAGCTATGACATGAGGCAGCTTCTCCTTTCTCTGCCCAAGAACAGCTCCAAAAGCATAATCTGATGCATCACACATCAGCTCAAAAGGTAGTGAATAATCTGGAGACTATAATATTGGAGCTGAAATCAAACAATTTTTTAAGAATTCAAATGCCTTAAGGCATTCATCATTGAAAACAAAAGGGACATCCTGGCACAATAAATGACAAAGAGGCTTGGATATTTTACTGAAGTCCTTAATGAACCTCCTGTAAATCCGGCATGCCCCAAAAAACTTCTTATTTGCTTAACAGTTTTAGGAGGAGGCAAATGTGCAATTAAGTCAATTTTTGCTCTATCCACCTCAATGCCCTTGTGGGAGACAACATGGCCAAGGACAATGCCTTGGGTGACCATGAAATGGCTCTTCTCCCAGCTCAAAACTTAATTGGTTTCCTCACATCTCTGTAACACTAAGTTGAGATGATGTAAACACTGGGCAAAACTGTCTCCATATATTGAAAAGTCATCCATAAAAATCTCCATAAATTGGTCAATCATATAAGAGAAAATGGAATACATACATCTTTGAAAGGTAGCAGGAGCATTACAAAGACCAAAAGGCATCCTCCTATAGGCAAAAGTGCCAAAGGGGCAAGTGAATGTGGACTTTTCCTGATCTTGTGGATACACAGGAATCTGGTTGTAACCAGAGTAACCATCAAGAAAACAATAATAAGCTTTTCCTGCTAACTTATCTAAAATTTGATTGAAATGAGCTCACCAGAATCTGAGGTTACAACAGTGATCCCAGATTTCTTAAGTACCACTTGTGTAGGTGCCACCCAAGCTGAATCTGAGATAGGATAAATGACCCCAGCATCCAACAACTTAACAACCTCCTTCATGACCACTTCTTGCATATGAGGGTTCAGCCTCCTTTGCATTTCTCTAGAAGGCTTTGCATCTTCTTCCAAGTGAATTTTATGCATGCAAACAGCTGGACTGAGTCCTCCTAAATCAGCAATAGTCCAACCAATTGCCCTCTTATGTTGTTTCAATATACTCAACAGCTCTTTCTCCTGCTCCTTAGTGAGGAAGGAAGAAATAATCACAGCAATGTTTTATGGTCTCCTAAAAACACATATTTCAAATTTTCTGGCAACTGTTTCAACTCTACATCAGGTGGGCTGAGAAAAGAAGGTAACAAAGGTACCTTGGCTGTTTGTGGAAGGGGAAGAATAGCAGGTTTCTATGAAGAAGACCTTGCTGATTGATCATGAGTTCCTTGCACAACATTAACCTCCTCAGATTTTGAGGCACAAGCTGTTTCTTCCACAGCATTTCTCTAAGCATCTTTAAAATTTGTGGTTAAATCTTTACATTGCAAAAACTGTGGTAAAGTTTCTTCTACCAGTTCATCCAATAGATCAACAAGAAAGCATTCCTCAGCACTGAATTGAGGCTGTGAAACTGCATTGTAGACATTTAACTTTACCTTCATATTCCCAAAAGACACTTCCATAATGCCAGACCTACATTGGATGCAAGCATTGGCTGTAGCCAGGAATGGTCTCCCCAAAATGACAGGGATGGAAGTTCTGCTTTTTGTAGATTCCATGTCCAATACCAAAAAATCAGCAGGGTAGAAAAACTTATCTACCCCTACCAATACATCCTTAATCATCCCAAGTTGCTTTCTTTCAGATCTGTCTGCTAGTTGTAACACCACATGAGTGGGTTTTAATTCTTCCAAACCTAGTTTCTCATATACAGAATATGGAAGCCGGTTGACAATAGCACCAAAATCTAATAAAGCCTTTTCAATGGTATGTTCCCCAATAATGCAAGGGATTGTGGGGATTCCAGGATCTTGAAGTTTAGGAGGTGTGGTAATGGACAAAACCTAATTAACTCTTTCCACAGTATAAACCTTCTTGGATAACTGGATCCTAGATTATCTTTTCTGTGTGCAAATGTCCTTTAAAAATTTTGCATATGCTGGGACTTGCTTGATTGCATCAAGCAAAGGAAGATTTATCTTGACTTGCTTGAAAGTCTCCATCATTTTGTTTATTTTTGTATTTCCTTTATCAAAAGGAGATGCAGATTTCATGGCATGGGGAAATGATAAATGAGGAACTAGTCCTTCATTTACAACTTTAAAATCATCACTAGAATTTTTTTTATTTTTGATTTTTTGATTTTTTTTATTTTTCTGAGGTACATCAGTACCCCAAATGCTATCATCATGCTACTCCTGCTGCATATCTCTAGCATTTTCCTCAATTTCTTCTTCCCTTTCAATACCTACATTGTTATTTACAATTCTTCCACTTCTCAAGGTAGTGATAGCTTTTACTTCTTCATGTGAAACAGAAGCCTGTCCAACCATGAACTGTCCTTTAGGATTGTTCAAGGGTTGGCTGGGTAACCTGCCTTCCTCTCTTTTGGCCAAAGTATTTGAAAGTTGACCCAATGTTTCTTCAATCTTCTTTATACTCTGACTGTGAAAGTTTACAGTTTGAGTTAAAGACCCTAAATTCTGGAGTGAAGTTAGAACTTGGTCTTCAAAAGAAGGGGATCTGGAAGGGGTTTGAACTGGAGCAGATTGCTGCACAGGTTGTGCCATCTGTTGTGGAATAGGCTGTTGAAAATTTGGCTTGGTATAAAAATTCTGCTGGTAAGGTTGAGCAGTTTTGAAAGGTATTTGGCTCTTTGGTTGCTGCTGTTGTTGTGATTGATAATTGCCCTGACTCTACTTTAAATTGGGGTGCCCTCTTCATGCATATTCATTAGATTGCATCTGTCCAAACGATTGGGCAGCATGAGCTTGCTCCACCACTAGATCTAGGAACTGTGGTGCAGCAGGACATTGATCATGGGAATGAGTAGGAGACTGGCATATTAGACTTGCCTCCTCCACTCTTGCAACCATTGGATTTTTAAGCGAGTCCATCAATCTATCAAACTTTGTGGTTAGATTATGCATTTTCCTTTCCAACTCATTCACCTCATAGATCTTTCCTTTGGTGGTCTGCTGATTGTTTAACCGAGTGGGATTCTCAATGTCTCTTGACAAAGATTCCTGTTGAGTTGAATTTTCACCAATAACTTAAAATAGGTCCTAGACCTCCTCAACTATTTTTTGCAAATAGGTGCCTCCACATGAAGCATCTACCATATTCTTGCCCTTTTGATCAATTCCCTGATAGAAGCTTTGAACAAGCTGCCATCGGGGGATTTGATGATGAGGACATTGCCTTAAAAGTTCTTTAAACCTTTCCCATGCTTCATGAAAAGTTTCAGTTGAGTGTTGCGAGAAGGAAACAATATTTGGTCTCAACTGGCTGGTCTTAGACATAGGGAAGTATTTGGCTAAAAATTGACATTGCAAATCATTCCAAGAAGTAATACCGTTTGGTGGCAACATGGATAGCCATGCTCTAGCTTTGTCCTTTAATGAAAAAGGAAAGAGCCTAAGCTTGGTTGCCTCTTGACCCAGTCCAGCTATGTTGAATGTTGTACAAAGAGACAAGAATTCGTCCACATGCTTGTATGGATCTTCCTTACTCAAACCATGGAAGGAAGGAAGCATCTGGATAGTTGATGATTTGATCTCATAATTTCCTTCAACAGTAGGAAATTGAATACAAAATGGGGAATTATATGCACCAGGTGCAAATTAATCCCTCAAAAGTCTAGGTTGCTAATCCATAGTAGCAGTCTCAGCCAAATTCTGTGATGTTTGTCTGGTTCTTAATAGCCTTTCAACTTCTAAATTCAGAGGGACAATCTCAGGATTGAGAGTCCTCCTACCAAACATACAACACAGGAAATAGAAAAAAAATTATGCAAAGCAAACCTTCAAAACTTAGTAGATTCCAAGCTCAAATGTAACTGCAAAGATTTAAACAACAGAACAGTTAGCATTGATGTAAAAATAAAAAAAAAATTTAGGTCTACCAATTTTGAAACAATTCCCCGGCAACGGCGCCAAAAACTTGTTGCTAATTCTAAGTGTGCATGATTTATTTGTATTTCGAAAACAGATTTGCAAATGATAAATTATACTGAATCTGAAAAATTAAAAAGAATAAGAAATATCAGCACAGAGAGAAATAAATTAACCTGCAAGATCAGGGCCAATTGTAGCAAGTTTTAAATGTAAGTGAGTAAAAGATCGTCCACTGGGAATTGTTTTAAAATGAATGGTAAACCTCCAGATCTAAGCTACCAGATCTGGCCTCTAGTCCTATCTATAAATCGAATAAGATGAGAGGTTGAATTTGTCACATTAACTAAATTATCTAAAAGTAGAATTTAAACTAAGTGATCCAGATCCGAGTTGGGGGAATTGGATGTAAACTTAATAAGAATGGAGAAATAATAGTTGACTTAAGCTTAATAACTGATTACAAAATGAGAACTAGTGTAGCATAGTCGAGAAAGTATCCAAATCTTCATCTGGCTACCAGCTCAGATGTAAGAGAAAAATAATCTAACTCAAGGATTAGGATTGAGTTGAACTTATGGCTATGATCCATCCCTATCGTCATAGATCATCCAATAGTCTTCAATCCGAATTCTTGATTCAGAACATGAACACCACCACAAATGCTGTAAGAAATTAGGTTACCAACGCAAATTCTTATAGGGATAAGGAATTAAGGGAAATTGCTTTAAAAACAATAGATCTAAAGGAGTTCTAATGAGTAAGGAGATCACAAGGAACCCTCAACATGAATCCGATTGAGAACGTACTGTTGAAAGCAACCTTTTCAAATCCACCATTACAATTATAGAGCACAGCTTAAACATCTCTCAGATTTGTAGTCTTGAATACAATTCTCACTTGAATTGCATAAGTATCTCACAACTCTCAGTTACAAACAAAAGCTAGGCTATTACAGAGGTTTCAGACAGCTATCTAAATTGGAAATGGGGCAGCAGAAATGAGACTCAAACTCTGGATACCCAAATTGGACAAATAGTTCGTCTATTTATAGTTTTCCCCAAGTCCATTTCAGATGTGCATTAACCAATCAGAATTGGTTAGATCCCTATCAGCCAATAGGAGTCGAGCACAAGGATCCAGATCTATTCTGGCCAATCAGAATTGCTTGATCTGGTTCAGCCAATCAGGCGACAGAAGCATCAATTCTGTTATGTAATTCAAAAATCTGTTTGAGCTTCTAGAAGTTCCCGCCAAGTAATTTCATCTTTGGGTGTTCACATGGAGTGGAATATGCCTCTGGTTCGTGCTTCAAATCTTCCAGAATGCCCCTGAGTTTTTAAATGCATTGGGGCACGTGCAGAGATTACTGAATTGCCCTTGCAGATGCTGGGAATCTTCAGAATACCATTAAGCATAGTTTGGGGACCTTTTCGAGAGGTACTGTAACTTCTGAAGCTCTATTCGCAAAGTTTAGGTTCAGTTCGCAAAGCGTTTCCTTCTTTTCGAATAGATCTTCAGCAAGTTTGGTTCTTTTCGAATAGATCAAGTGCTCTTTGAGAACTAAACCTGGAGCTTTTAGTTCTTTTCGCAGAGTTCAGGTTCTTTTCGAATAGTTCAGGTATCCTATCGAAAAGCATTCTGTAATGCATTCTTCTTTTCGTGTAGCTCTAAACCTCTTTCTAGGTTGAAACCAGGCCTTTATCCTCTTTAGTTTAGGCATTTGGACAGCCAGTGGGGCTGTCCCTTCTCTTTCTTCCTCTAGATCAAAATGGATCATCATCTTTTAGCACTTTTTAAGTTGCTTTCAGGGTTAAGCCTTCCTTTATTGTTAGCTGTAAAACAAACACTTAAAATACTTATTTAGTTCTCTCAAAGGTCTATCAAGACCTAGGTTAAGGGGTGTAAAATGGTATTTTCCACTTCTCAACAGCTCCATGCGAGCTCGGAGTGTCGTCTCTTTCTTTGGCCACGGGCCTCCAACTTTAATACACTTTGTTGAATCCAGACGATCAACAACAGGCTGCTCAGCCTGTAGCAAAGCCTCATACTCAGGAGAAGACTGAGCCAAGTTTCCCTGCTCCATATCACACATCAACGTCGACTGATGTGTCTCACAAAGAGTAGCGATCCGATCTATGTCCCTAGAGGACCCTCTAGAAAAGATCAAATCACATAAAGGGGGTTTTGCCTAGCAAGGCACCTGCTGAGTGTAGCCGAACTAACGTAACACCTGAAATGGGAAGTAGAAGGTGCTGCCAGTCAATCCCAGAACGGTGATGCCCTTGTGGTCTTTGGAACGAATCACAGGGAAGGTCCGCTCTAGCTAAGGAAGCCTCCATATAAGATCTGCTCCAATCAGCCAAAGCTTCAATTTTGACAAATCTCCCTGGGGAATCAAGTGGCACCTACCCAAAAAGCATCGGACCACCTCTCCTCGAGGAAGATAAAAGTGGGGCACTGGTCCTAAGATGGCAAGATGCTCTCCCAGCCAAACCTGAAGAAAAAGTGGGCAACCTCCAAGATTCTTGGTCTTCCCAAGGAAAAACCCATCAAGGCACCGAAAAAGGTCCACAAGCACCAAATGCATCATAGATCAGCCCGCCTCCAACTCGGTGAAAAGTTCGCAAATTGCCAAAGAGAAGCTCTCTCCCTCGATGAAGAAAAGGATTTCTGAGATAAGGCCAAGAGAGAGAATGCTTTCACGTTGAAGATGTTCCAAGAGTCGGTAGTTTTCAGAAACATTCATCACCAAAAAGTTCTTTCAGGAATTTCATTGAACACCTAGTGGCCCCCCAATGAGACTTTTCTCATATTCATTTTTCTTCAAGCCCAGGGTAAGGTGAATGGTTTTGGCATAGCCCGGCTTTGGTACGATTCTGGCAAGGCCCCTGTGAAGCCTCAAACCAGACAAGTTAGACAATTCCTCAAGGGTAGGAGTTATCTCCCGATTCCCAAATCGGAACACATGGCCATTTGGGTTCCAAAAAGACTTGGCGGCATGAAGAAGGTCCCACCATGGGAGAACCTCAAGAAAGGAAGGAAGGCGAGATAGCCTAAGGCTCTCCAAGTCGGCAAGCTCACTCTCATTCAAGCTCCCAACCCAACTCGTTAGAAATTTGGGCCCCATGCCCAAGGAGATGGGTAAATTGGTTCCGGGCCATCTGCATAAGGGAGGATTGGAAAGAGAGTCCATAGACGTACAAAGATCTTTCAAGAAGATAAAAATCGATGTATGATGACGGACCCGCCTTTGAAAAGCAAGAACAGAAAGAATCAGCCAAAAGGGCCAAGTCAAATAAAAAAGAAAGTGTTTTTGAACTGACTTGGGTATATAAGGACCCACTGTTCCCCAGGCTAAGGCTGGCGCAACTATTAGTTACGCTAGTGCATTTTGTCCCAAGCTTTACTCTGGCGCAACTAATTGTTGCGCCAGTCCATTTTTCCCAAACTTTAGTCTGGCGCAACTATTGCGCCAGTCCATTTTTCCCAAACATTAGTCTGGCGCAACTAATAGTTGCGCCAGTACAATTTCCCATGGGTTTAGCCTAGTGCAACTAATAGTTGTGCCAGACTAAAACTCCCTCTTCCTAAGCCATTTTGGGGCCTGATTGGGGGGAATTTCGGTCTTTTTCTAGCCCTTTAAAAATCGGTCAAAACTATTGGTAATCATGAACAAACGTTCACCAATCTTTAGAAACGACTAACAATTTGGTAACTACTTTGTTTTTTTTGTGCAGGAGGGATCCTACATCAAAACATGCGAACCAAAAGGTCATTTTCTGAGAGCACTTGGCAGACACATCCTGCAGAAAAATAGATACAGTACAGGGGAACCATGGCATGCAATCAAGACAAAAGTGCTAAAATATTTCCAAAATAAAAAATCATCCACAAAGTGCTATATCATCCATCCCAAGCTGTCTAAAAATTCAAATCATCAATCCCAAAGTATTAATGTCTAAAAAGGAGAAACTAAGGCCTATTCCTTATGCACGCCCTTTGATTTCTTCCGACAACGAACGGAGCCCTGTTAAGTCCACATATCTCGCACTCGGGACCAGGCTTGAGAAATCCGGCTAAGAAAAGATCGCGACTCCTTGGTGCGTGCATGCTATAAGTCATAGAAAAAATAAAAAATCGGAACCAATAAAAAAAATGATGACGGAACCCACCAAAAAAGTAGAGCAGCAAAATACTCACCGTCTCCACATCTTGAAGCGCCGCGAGGTTATGATGATATGCCGCATATTACATGGCCAAGTCGAAGTTCTACATTCAGAAAGATACAATGTCAGCTATCAGGACAATCACAAAACATGTGCAAAAGGAAGCCGAAATAAGAAAGAGATGGGTCGTCAGAAGACATACCCCGGGGATCACCTCAGGAGGAGGGACACGGGCCGCTTCAGGAGAGAGATGAGCCTGGCTATCCACGATGGTACACAGACCTGAGAGGAAACTATCATCAAGGTGTCGAAAGGTCCCATAGACCACGGTCAGATCGCCCCTGGGGGCACCAGCATGAGAAATACCCGACGGACCAAAGCTAGAAGAACCATCACTAGAAGGACCCGCACCAGAAGGGTCAGTGCCAGAAGGACCCACCCCTGAAGTATCAGTTGTACCCGTCGCCGTCCCTCTTTCATCATCAGAACCATCCCCTGGAGCAAACTGTAAACAAAATAAAAATCAGTTTAGAAAGAACAGAGGTCGACATAAAACAAAAAGAGACAAATCTAAAGAGGAAAAGGTAATTACTTGCTGACGTAGGCTGCCAAATGTAAGGAAATTGACACTAGGTACAAATCATGGCAGGATAAACTGATATGGCAGACACTCGTACCAAGTGTGATAGTCTCTGGGCACATGAAGAGCATGGATAGGGAGCCCATTGCTGAGAAGGGCCGCCGTGAGTTCCTCAATGCTGCCAACAGGATTCGAAACATCCGCAGGAGGGTCCACGAGATTGGCATAGTAGCCCTGGTACTGGTGCACCACCCGCTCTCCCAAATAGTAAGCCTTGGCCCATGGCCCAAAAAATAAAATGACACGGTGGTTGTTAAATAGGCGAGAGGGGCCTACAAGCCCTCGATCCTAGAAGGGGGACGCGAGATACGGGTCGTGGAGGATCTGTCCAAATCCAAAAGCAGTCAGTTAATTAAACAGGCACTATACTAATCAAGAGGGATTTCACAGCATGAGTAATACAAGTTGTTAAGAGGGGCTTTACCTGCTCAGGAACCATCAGGTCAAGTTGGAACCTTAAACCCATCTCCAGCTGCTTCATGCCCACATCACGGTGTTGGGCTTAGTTGCAGTTGCTAAGAAGAGGGTAAGTAAGTTCCTCTGAGTGGAGAAGCAAGCGCTCAGGGTGAAAATGGTGGTACCCCCATACCTGAAATGAGCATTACAGTGGAGCAGGTCAGTAGCATATAAAGATCATTCAAGGAAATTGGCGACAGTGAAAGAATGAGGGATTACCTCCAAGGCGGCCTCAAAACCAGCAACAGATTTGGAATCGTCGGTCGTGACCTGAGCTAAGTAAAACATCAGCCATGCCTACCCAGCTCCGCCCCAGTCATACCTATGCGTCACCTCAATTGTCCATGACGCTCAGCAATGCTAGGCTAACTCGGCCACCGCTCATATTGGTAAAAAGGGTCTTACCTAGTAGGATCAGAAGAGTAATGCGGGCCATGACAAACGCTTACTCGGGCATAATATAAAGCACCCTGTCTGGCTGCCCCAGGTCCACCAACTCATCGATCATGTAAAGCGTTGTAGGCCAGCTCATCTTGACCTCGGTACCATTTGTCAACCCACGAGGGGGATAGGCCCCTATTAGTCGGACGACGTCCTCCCTGCTTGGCACCGAGAGGCCGGCTATCGGTATCCCTCCCATCCTAATACTCATAATCATTGCTCAATCATTAGGCATCAGGGTCATCTTGGCGTATGACATAATCCTTTCAAACAAAGGACCTCTTCTTCTGCATTCTCTGCTCTGACCTTTTCTTGAATTAAAAGCTCGTGCAGGGCCCTCTTCTCATCCACTAGTAGCTCCATGCGGGCTCGGAGTGCCGTCTCTTTCTTTGGCCAGGGGCCTCCAACGTTAATACTCTTCGTTGAATCCAGACAGTCAGCAACAGGCTGCTCAGCTTGTAGCAAAGCCTCATACTCAGGAGAAAACATAGCCAAATTTCCCTGCTCCATATCGCGCATCAAAATCTACTAATGTGTCTCACAAAGAGCGGCGATCCGATCTATGTCCCTAGAGGACCCTCTAGAAAAGATTAAATCATATAAAGGGGGTTTTGCCTTGCAAGGCACCTGCTGAGTGCAGCCGAACTGACGCAACACCTGAAATGGGAAGTAGAAGGTGCTGCCAGTCAATCCCAGAAGGGTGATGCCCTCGTGGTCTTTGGAACGAATCACAGGGAAGGTCCGCTCTAGCCAAGGAAGCCTCCATATAAGATCTGCTCCAATTAGCCAAAGTTTCAATTCTGACAAATCTCCCTAGGGAATCATGTGGCACCTACCGAAAAAGTAACGGACCACCTCTCCTCGAGCAAGATAAAAGTGGGGCACAGGTCCTAAAATGGCAAGATGCTCTCCCAGCCAAACCTGAAGCAAAAGTGGGCAACCTCTAAGATTCTTGGTCTTCCCAAGGAAAAATGCATCAAGGCACTGAAAAAGTTCAACAAGCACCAAATGCATCATAGATCAGCCCGCCTCCAACTCGGTGAAAAGATCGCAAATTGCCAAAGAGAAGCTCTCTCCCCCGATAAAGAAAAGGATTTCTGAGATAAGGCCAAGAGAGAGAATGCTTTCACGTTGAAGATGTTCCGAGTCGGTAGTTTTCAGAGACTTTCCTCACCAAAAAGTTCTTTAAGGAATTTCATTGAACACCTAGTGGGCCCCCCAATGAGACTTTTCTCATATTCATTTTTCTTCAAGCCTAGGGTAAGGTGAATGGTTTTGGCATAGCTTGGCTTTGGTACGATTCTGGCAAGGCCCCTGTGAAGCCTCAAACTAGACAAGTTGGACAATTCCCCAAGGGTAGAAGTTATCTCCCAATTCCCAAATCAGAACACATGGCCATTCAGGTTCCAAAAAGACGTGGTGGCATGAAGAAGGTCCCACCGTGGGAGAACCTTAAGAAAGGAAGGAAGGCGAGATAGCCTAAGGCGCTACAAGTCGGCGAGATCACTCTCATTCAAACTCCCAACCCAACTCGTTAGAAATTTGGGCCCCATGCCCAAGGAGATGGGTAAATTGGTTCCGGGCCCTCCGCATAAGGGAGGGTTGGAAAGAGAGGCCATAGACGTACAATGATCTTTCAAGAAGATAAAAATCGATGTATGATGATGGACCCGCCTTTGAAAGCAAGAACAGAAAGAATCAGCTAAAAGGGCCAAGTCAAACAAAAAAGAACGTGTTTTTGGACTGACTTGGGTACATAAGGAACCACTGTTCCCCAGGCTAAGGCTGGCGCAACTATTAGTTACGCTAGTGCATTTTGTCCCAAGCTTTAGTCTGGGGCAACTAACAGTTGCGCCTGTCCATTTTTCCCAAACATTAGTCTGGCAGAACTAATAGTTGCGCTAGTACAATTTCCCATGGGTTTAGCCTAGTGCAACTAATAGTTGTGCCAGACTAAAGCTCCCTCTTCCAAATCCATTTTGGGGCCTGATTAGGGGGAATTTTGGTCTTTTTCTAGCCCTTTAAAAATCGGTCAAAACTATTGGTAATCATGAACAAACGTTCACCAATCTTTAGAAACCACTAACAATTTGGAAACTACTTTGTTTTTTTTTATGTGCAGGAGGGATCCTATATCAAAACATTCGACCCAAAAGGTCGCTTTCTAAGAGCACTTGGCAAACACATCATGCAGAAAAATAGATATGGTACAGGGGAACCATGGCATGCAATCAAGACAAAAGCACTAAAATATTTCCAAAATAAAAAATCATCCACAAAGTGCTACATCATCCATCCCAAGCTGTCTAATAATTCAAATCATCAATCCCAAAGTACTAATGTTTAAAAAGGAGAAACTAAGGCCTATTCCTTATCCACGCCCTTTGATTTATTCCGACAACGAGCGGAGCCCTGGTAAGTCTGCATATCCCCCACTCGGGTCCAGGCTTCAGAAATCCGACTAAGGAAAGATCGCGACTCCTTCGCGCGTGCATGCTGTAAGTCATAGCCAAAATAAAAAATCGGGACCAATAAATAAAATGATGACGGAACCCACAAAAAAAGTAGAGCACCAGAATACTCACCGTCTCCACATCTTGAAGCGTCGCAAGGTTACGATGACACGCCGCATACTCCATGGCCGAGTTGAAGTTCTACATTCAGAAAGATACAATGTCAGCTATCAGGACAATCATAAAACATGTGTAAAAGGAAGTCAAAATAAGAAAGAGATGGGTCGTCAGAAGACTTACCCCGGGGATCACCTCAGGAGGAGGGACACGGGCCGCTTCAGCAGAGAGTCGCGCCTGGCTATCCACGATGGTACACAAACCCGAGAGGAAACTATCATCAAGGTGTCGAAAGGTCTCGTAGACCACGGTCAGATCACCCCCGGGGGCACCAGCATGAGAAATACTCGACGGACCAAAGCTGGAAGAACCCTCACTAGAAGGACCCGCACCAGAAGGGTCAGTGCCAGAAGGACCCACCCCTGAAGTATCAGTTGTACCCGCCGCCGTCCCTCTTTCATCATCAGAATAATCCCCTGGAGCAAACTGTAAACAAAATAAAAATCAGTTTAGAAAGAATAGAGGTCGAGATAAAACAAAAAGAGACTAATCTAAAGAGGAAAAGGTAATTACCTGCTGACGTAGGCTGCCAAATGTAAGGAAATTGACACTAGGTACAAATCATGACGGGATAAACCGATATGGTAGGCACTCGTACCAAGTGTGATAGTCTCTGGGCACGTGAAGAGCATGGATAGGGAGCCCATTGCTGAGAAGGGCCGCCGTGAGTTCCTCAATGCTGCCAACAGGATTCCAAACATCCGCAAGAGGGTCCACGGGATAGGCATAGTAGCCCTGGTACTGGTGCACCACCCGCTCTCCCAAATAGTAAACCTTGGCCCATGGCCCAAAAAAGAAAATGACACGGTGGTTGTTAAATAGGCGAGAGGGGCCTACAACCGCTCGATCCCAGAAGGGGGACGCGAGATACGGGTCGTGGAGGATCTGTCCAAGTCCAAAAGCAGTCAGTCAATTAAACAGGCATTATACTAATCAAAAGGGATTTCACAGCATGAGTAATAAGTTGTTAAGAGGGGCTTTACCTGCTCAGGAACCATCAGGTCAAGTTGGGACCTTAAACCCATCTCCGGGTGCTTCATGCCCACACACGGTGTCGGGCTTAGTTGCAGTTGCTATGAAGAGGGTAAGTATCTTCCTCTGAGTGGAGTAGCGGGCGCTCAGGGTGAAAATGGTGGTACCCCCACACCTGAAATGAGCATTACACTGGAGCAGTTTAGTAGCATATATATGATCATTCAAGGGAATTGGTGAAAGTGAAAGAATGAGGGATTACCTCCAAGGCGGCCTAAAAACCAACAACAGATTTGGAATCCTCGGTCGTGACTCGAGCTAAGTAAAACATCAGCCATACGTACCAAGCCCCGCCCCAGTCATACCTATGGACGTCACCTTAATTGTCCATGATGCTCAGCAATGCTAGGCTAACTCGGCCACCGCTCATATTGGTAAAAAGGGTCTTACCTAGCAGGATCAGAAGAGTAATGCGGGCCAAGACAATCGCTTGCTCGGGCATAATATAAAGCACCCTGTCTGGCTACCCCAGGTCCACCAACTCATTGGTCGTGTAGAGCGCGATAAGCCAAGTCATCTTGACCTCGGTACCATTTGTCTACCCACGAGGGAGATAGGCCCCTATTAGTCGGACGACGTCCTCCCTACTTGGCACCGAGAGGCCGGCTATCGATATCCCTCCCATCCTAATACTCGTAATCATTGCTCAATCATTAGGCATCAGGGTCATCTTGGCGTACGACATATGGAAGGTCATCGTCTTAGGACGATCAACGCCTTCAGGTTGGCAGCATCAGCCCTCATAGCAGGGCAGGTCAGAAACTCCCCAAAGCCCACCTGCGCCAACAGAGACTTCACTACGGGAGGGACATAGAGGTTGAAGTCTTGGAAATCAAGCCACCCCCAGTGGAACACAATAGAGGGCAAGTCCTGCATAAGAAGAGAAAAGTGCATCAGATCATGGAATGAAAGAAAAGTTGCACAAAAGAAAGAAATCTGAACCATCTTTTACCTGCCCCACTATGTCGAAATTCAAAATATGGGTATGCTATTGATGTAGGAGGCCGGCTCGGGCGGCTGTTGTTGGATTTTCGAGACTCTTGCTGCATGTTTTATTAAGAACAGTGGGGAGAATAAATCAAAAGCGAGGAATTGGAGATGGGTCAACACAGCAAGTCTGAAATACACACAGTCCTACAAGATACAGGGTCCATTGTAGCAAGTTTTGATAAGTAAGAATTTGTCCCACAGAGAAATTGATCTAGAACCCAAAATGGGCTATAATAGTAGTCCTCAAGATCTGGCAACAAATATGAAAAATCCTAAAGATAGGGAGTTGGGTGTCACGACTACACTAAATTAATCCTAAAAGCTGAGAAATAAAATGTAGCCCTATCCTAAAGAAAGGGGTTAAGAGGAGGATCGTGGTAGTGTGTGCCAAAATAAAATACAAAAATTATGAGAAGCAAGCAGGTTGAGCTAGAGTTAATGATACAGTAATGTAACTCATATTTAGTCTGTCTTTGCAGTGCTTCTTACTGAGACGCTATTAAAAGCCTCAACAAGGTATAAGCTCCCAGTTTAAACCATGCCATTTGGGGCGCTCTTAGGGCTAGACTCTGTACACTCCAATGGTCACAGGGTATCCGATAGTGTCAGCCAAATCCCATTAGTTAAACCAGAAATTCGCTAGTCTAATCTAGAATAGTGGATCGATCATCTCCATAGCCACTGGACCAACTCTAGCCATGAATACTATTGTAGCACTATGTAATGCCAGTGCTACAAGCTCCCCAAATCTGTATAAAGATCTGGCTGACATCCATAGGTATTCTAATCCAGAAGATCTTAAGTGCTTTGCTAAGGCTAACTGCTCACTACTGCCCACAAAAAGGACCATGCAATATGTTGAATAAGGCTTTAGATTCAGCTGGTCATTGCTACAAACGGCCTACAATGACTCAGCCTCCAACTGTAATTACTACGAAGAGACCAAATCTAACATCTGATGTCGATTAGGTAAGACAGAGGGGAGCCAGTTACTGTACAAACCTCCTCACAAAGCTCTAGAAGCTTATGTGCAGAGGAGAAGAATCCTTCTCAAACATATGAATGGACACAACCTTAGGGCCATACTCTATCCACTTGAATGGTCATAGGGTATCCCATTGGTCTGTCCATCCCACAGAGGCCTAGGAAAGAACATGAAAACTTCTGCAACCACTATGGTTTGCAGGCCTTTGAGCTCCCTGGATCTCACTACAGATCCAACATTGCTTTCCATGTGTCTATCAAACCAAGGGAAATCAGATGGTAAACAATAGATCTACTATAAACTGAATGGGCTAGTCCCAAATGCATGGATCCTATAGACATCTAAAGAAACCATAAGATCTATAGGTTTGATTAAGCATTAAAACAACAATTCATTAATAATAGTAAAACTTACAATGAACTGTCTCCTAGCGACAGCCTATATAGAACTGCTCATCCATGATCCCAATGTATATAAAATCTATTACAAGACTGAAACAAAACTAAACCTAGCTACTTATAGGGGGATTAGCGAGCAAGTGTTGGACTAAGAGAGAAGAAAAAGGAAAAAGCGGTGATTAAACCCTAAACCTAGCATGCTAAAGCTCTCAGCCGATAGAGGATGAAGGAAAGATGAAAATAATAAACTCTAACTACAAATTATATACTCTATCAAAACGGCTTTGGCTCTAAATAGATTAACCCTAATTTTTTGAGCACACGTGGCACTGTTTCAACCCTAGGATGCCAAGAGATATGTGCCTCACAATCTACACCTCGAGAAGTGTGCCCTAACCTTGAGAAATTCCTAAAAAGTCCTTCAGTTAAAACTAAGAAGTGGAGAGCTCATGCTTTGCAGGGCTGTTATCTGCTTTTAGCTCATTCGCGCAACTGCTTTGCCTTCGTGGAGTTGCCTTTGGCTGGTGGGAAGTGCTTGCTCGCGTAGTGAATCTTCAATTCATCGCATAGTTCCTTTACGCTATAATGCTACTGCGGAGATTATCTGGAGTGCCTAGACTTCTTGCGCACTAGAGCTTCAGAAGCTCTTTCTCGCTGAGTAGTCACGCAGTAGAGCTTCAGAAGCTCTCTCTCTTGCTAAGTAATCATGCAGTTATGTTCCTACGCTTGTGCAGTCAATAGTAAGGCTTCAGAGTGTGCGAGATCTGGGCGAAGAGAATTTTGGGTGTCGCTCTCATCCAGGGCTACGTGAGAACTATGGAAGGTGACATTCTGTTCAGTGTACATATGGACTCGCTGGGTTCTTCGCGCGGTTGCTTTGAGGCTTGATCTCTGCGAGAGCTTTGCGTGGGCAAATTCTGAGAGTTTTAACCTGCAAGGTCATTTTAGCTGTCCTCCGGACTGTGTGCCGTATCTATGAGAGGGCCTCTTCCACTGCATCTTTAGCTTCACGAGGAAGCTCCTCAACTCTACGTGGTCTATCTTTTGCTGGTCTGGTGCATTGCACTTGCTGCTATCGTAGTCTCCTCCCTCTCAGCTAACTTCATTCAACTGCTAGACTTTGGTCAATGGTGATCAACAACAATGAGTCACCATGGTAAGCACTATCAAGGTGTTCCATTAGGGTTTATCTCAGCTGTCATCTTTGAGTGTATTCTCTCTCTCTTTTGGGCCACAAAGCAAGGAGTTTGTATTAAGCTACACATTTTATTGCTAACTACAAAACACACTTAAAAAATTATTATTAGTCTGCTTCAAGGTCCAGCAAAGGCTAAGTTAAGAGGTGAAAGTGGTACTTTTCAGTGAATAATAGTGGCCTCACCCTGCATTTCGAGCCATGGGCCCGCTTTCCGCTCAACCCAAAGGAATTGCTCCCCTCGTGGACCGTATACTACCTTGGGCCCCTCCTCCTGGCCCTCCTCAGGAATATGCTCATCATCACCCGACATTTCTGGGGCAACAAAAAGCAATCACATCAGATCAGATCAATGATAAAGAATCATGATGTACTATGCCACAAAGGAAGGTAAGCATGCCCCCCTTTTTTCTACTTCTTTTCAGAAATAAAAGATTCACATGCACAAACCAAAAAAGGAGAAATCCCTTTTAGATTAAAATGCAAAAAAAAAAATTTCCTTTCTCCAAAAGAAATATATAATACAATTTTTTTTTTCTTTTTCTTTTCCCTTCCTATCATTGGAAATAAAGTAAGTTAGAACCAAATAAAATCATTCCTTCATGTTTCTAAAATAAGTAAAAAGCCCTTCTTTTACATTAAGAAAAACAAAAAAAAATTATTCCTTTATGTTTAGAAAAACTAAAAAAATCATCATCATCATACTTCTAACAAAGCCAAAAAAATCTCTTTCTCTTTTCCTTAGGTTCAAAAAAGGGGAGCAAACAATCATTTTCTTTGTGTTCCCAAAAGCCAAAAAACAAACCAAAAAAGAGAAGAACTCTTCTTTCACAAAAAAAAACAACTTAGTCTATGTCCCCAAAAAAAAAAAATTCCTTTACTTTATTTGCAAAAATAAAAACAAAAACAAAAAATTCCTTCACTTTATTTACTTTTTAAAAAAAAAACCAACAAAAAAATTCCCTTTACTTTATAAAAACAAAAAACAAAAAAAAAAATCCCTTTACTTTATAAAAACCAAAAAAAAAAAAAATCCCTTTATTTTATAAACACCAAAAGCAAAAAAGTTCCTTTACTTTATTTGCAAAAATAAAAACAAAAAATAAATGAAATCTTTTATTTTATTTTCTTTATAAAAACCAAAAACAAAAAATCCCTTTACTTTATAAAAACCAAAAACAAAAAAATCCCTTTACTTTATAAAAACTAAAAGAAAAAAAGGTTCCTTTACTTTATTTGCAAAAATAAAAACAAAAAACAAAAGAATTCCTTCACTTTTGTTTACGAAAATAAAAAAAAAATCCCTTTACTTTATAAAAACCAAAACAAAAAAAAATCCTTTACTTTATTTACGAAAATAAAAGCCAAAAAAATCCTTTATGCTATTTGTGAAGATAAAAACCAAAAAAAATTCCTTTACTTTATTTGCAAAAGAAAACAAAAAAAAAAGAACAACAAAAAAAAATCCCTTTACTTTATTTGCAAAAGTAAAAACAAAAAAATCCCTTTCAATATGCACAAATAAAAACAATGAAAAATATATAATATGTGTATATATTATGCAAAACCCATAAAATAATAAAAATAGGGCATCATTCATAAGAAACCAACCACACAGCATCAATAAACATACATACCATGAAAGTTAACCATTACTCATCAAAGAATGTAAGATCATGATCATATTTGCAAGAAAAAAAAAGGAAAATTAAGAAAAATGAGTTTTTAATGGTTACCTTGTGAAGAGGATGGGGTCTTTGATCTAGCATGGGCTGGCAATCGATCGACGCAAGCATGCAACGACAATGAGGCACGCATAGAGGCAACGTAAAGGAACCCTAAGGAGGTCATTTTTCGGTTTTAAGGAGAAAGGGGGGAGAAATTTTCAAAAATAATAACCCACAGCCCGAACCCGGGCTATTTAAATTGCTCCCCAGCCAAGCCTGGCACAACTATTAGTTGCGCTAGGCAATTTTGAGCCCCCTTTTGGCTTGGCGCAACTATTAATTGCACCAGGCAATTTTGAGCCCTATTTTGGCTTGGCGCAACTATTAGTTACGCCAGGCAATTTTAGGGCCCCTGTTGTCCTGGCGCAACTAATAGTTATGCCAGCCACAAAGGTCGAGTTCTGGGCCTGGTACGGGTCAGATGTGCAACCTGGTCCCCCCTCTCTCCGTTTTGCTTACTCCCGGCAGATGCATGCGCTCCCAAGTGGTATGTCGACCCTCATTCGACCTATCCGGGAAGCCGTGCTAACAATAAAGTAGACCGAAAGTAATAGGCGTCCCGGTCCTACATAGAAAAACCTAAAAAGTTCAAAAAAAGAAAAAATCCCACAGAAAAGCCAAAAAAAATAAATAATAATAATAATAATGACTCACATAAATTGTTAGAGTAATTCTCATAAAATAATAACTCTAAAAAAAAATAAAAGATAATAATGTTGAAAAAAATCCATAAGGTAATAAATTTAAAGATTCACATAAAATGATAACTTTGAAAAGTCCAAAAATTCACATAAAATGACAGAAAAATCATATAAATAAAGCAAATAATAACCTATTTGTGTTCCCCCACGGAGGGTATGCACATGCATAATGCAGCAAAACGTCAATGTTTAATCAGTAATGCAGCTGTGCCATATTAAAGTCTTGAGTCTAGGGTTTGCCTTGGACCATTGGATCCTTCTTCAAAGTAGGAGCAACGACATCAGACCCTGTCAAACAGTCAATGTTTCGATCAAGTCAACTCCACTGCTAAATCTTTGCGCTAAGCGCTCCGGTTAAGATTCATATGAACTCAAGTGTCTTAAGTTTAAAATTCTCTGTTGGAAAAGGTCAGTCATTGGTTGAGACCAACCTGTTGAGAAAGGTCAAACTATGTGCAACCATGCATTCAGAAGGTTCATTTCCCTTTTATTCTTCTGCAGACTTAAAATCTATATGGGCAGCGGTATCCCTATAAAGTGTACGCCATGAGTCTGGGTATCCGTATGATGGTCGTTTGTCCCCATAAATTATACCCGAGCGGGTCAAGGCCGGGGCTTCCATCGCCTTTGTTGTTGCTTATTGCCCCTGATGGATGCATGATTACACATAGTTAAATGATGTTTATGATCATTGTTGATAGAGATCAGGATTGGATGTCTCTTTAGGGAGACATCCTTATGTTTGGTTGGATCTGTTCAAGGTAGTTGAAGCTGGATACTTAGGTCATGTTGATCTAGGTCATGCTTTCGAAAATAACACATCCTCCTAAAAAGTGTTGTGACATCTCACTTTGCTTCGGCAGTCATGCTAAATAAACTTTGGGATCGATGGGTTTGCCCAAAGACCTCGAACCCTGCTTTCAGCAGGGGCACCTGCGAATAGTCAGATGGGGCAATTAAATGCCTTGTAGGATTGGATGCAAACTATGGAGCCTTGTGTATGTTTACTTCGTGCCTATCTTTGAATGTGGGCCGATCACCCCTCTTACTTACGACGCTGTTGCATTCAGAATGAATCTTAAACATTAAATACCTTCAAAATCTCCTTGAGAAGCAAATGTTTGGCCTGGCGTATAGGAATTTTGCAACTGGTTCCACCTCGGTTACGCCAGGTAATGTCGCTAAGCGCTTGGGGATCGATTACCTTGAGAAACGAATATTTAGCCTCGCATTCAGGGCATTCGCTTTCTCACCATGTCACTAATCTGATGTTTGAAGTTCGTTCTGAATGCAGTGGACCCGTCAGTAATGCCTTGGGCCTCTTTTGATGTCTCTTTTCTATGGCATTCGATCATTGGTGATCGGATACCAAAGAGGGACATCTGTAGACACCCAAATTTGGCCCAAGCCCTAATCGAAACACATTTCAAGAGAGGCGCGCTTTCGAGCTGTTGATGGGATGTATGGAACCCTTAGGAACCACCCTAGAACCCTTAGGAACCCTTCCAAATCCTTAGGAATCATCCTAGATCCCTTAAGAACTTTCCCAAACCCTTAGAAACCAATCTTGACTCTTAAAATCTGTTCAGAGGCTAGACCTGACCCTTCCGATGATTTTTGCCTGGCGCAACTATTAGTTGAGCCAAGCCACTTTCCCATGATTTTTATCTAGTGTAACTATTAGTTGCGCCAGCATTGAAGTGGACCCACCCTCGCAAAGCCAACTTTCAGGCTACTGTTGAACACTATTTTACTGTACATTTACCTGGCGCAACTAGTAGTTGTGCCAGGTATATGAACAGTAACCTTTAGTTTTACCCCAAATTTCATGTTTGGGGTTTGAATTGTTGACTACCTAGGTATTTCAAGTGTGTTTTGATAAATCTATTGCACCCTTTTGCACCTTATTTCCAACTCATTAGGTGACTTAAGGCCCCTCCCTATCATCCACCAGTGGAGGACCTTTCCACACATTTCAAGGCTCCAAAAACCCTACGAATCTTTAAATGTAAGATTAACTAATTGCTAATCCTAATTAACATCTAAGTGGTCTCCTAATCCACCCATTTCCTATAAATAGAGCCCCCCTCCCTTGTTTTTAAGGGTTGAGAAATTGGCTTAAGAGAGAAGATCTCAAAGTGAGAAGTTCTTCCTCCCTTTTGTGCCTCATTTTCACATAAATTCCAGAGTCTCCCAACCTCATTCCATGCTTATTCTTGCATCCAAAACCCTTAGCCTAGGTATGTGCTCCCCGAGACCCCTCACTCTACCTCTTAGCTTTAAGCCTTAGGAGTTAGAATCCCATTCCATACCATACAAGGCCTTCAAAAGCTCATCAAAACAAACCACGCAAGGCTCTCCTACGGTGCTACAAGGGCCCGAGGGCTCCAGCTCTCCCCTTCCTTCTCCTATTTCTTTTTAGCATTTCCCATCCTCCCATTTGTGTTGTTACGCCGCTGAATTTTTGGTAGGAACTGAGGGGCACAAATAGGATTTAAGGCCCATTTGGGCAAGAGGAAACCATTTTCTTTTCTTTTACTTTATTTTTGTTTTGGCCATTAGTAGAGATCGCAATAAGCAGGTTGATCAGGTGCCTAACACCTTCCCGATCGATAACCGAAGCCCCTACCCAAGAGCCTTTGGTGTGGACCGGATTCAAAGTCATATTTGTGGCACTTCGATGATTATAAAAATGATATAGGTATCCCAAGACACCAAAAGCTCTGGGTGGCGACTCTATGTTTTTGCTAGCAAGCGCATCGCCGGCACGGTTGCACAAATGGGTTGAAGTCTATGTCGATGACATACTAGTGAAGTCTCAGACACAGTAGGACATGCCGAAGCACTACGATTGATGTTACAAAGACCCGAGCAATATCAACTGAAAATGAATCCAAAGAAGTGCATGTTTGGAGTAATCTTTGGAAAACTATTGGGATTTATAGTCAGCAAACGAGGTTACGAAGTGGACCCGATTAAGGTCAAATCCATCCTTGAAATGCTACTTCCTGACAACGTCAAAGAATTAAGAGGCTTGATAGGAAGGCTACACTTCATCAGGAGATTCATCTCCCAACACTCAGATCGATGTGATCCTTTCTACAAGCTACTTAAAGGAGGAGCCGAGTACAGATGGGATGACCAGTGTTAGCAGGCCTTCGACAGCATCAAGAAGTACCTCCTCAACTTGCCATTACTATAGCCACCAGTTCCCGGAAGACCCCTAATCCTCTACCTTTCAGCAAATGATAAAGCGATGAGAGTAATTCTTGGACAATATGAAGAAGACGGTAAGAGAGAGAAGGCCATCTACCACCTCAGTAGAATGATGGTCGAGTACGAACAAAAATACACACCAATGGAGAAGACCTGCATCACCCTAGTGTGGGCATAAAAAAAACTACAGCACTACTTCAGAGCACATAAAATATTAGTACTGGCATGCATGGACCCACTGAAGTACATCTTTGAGAAGCCCACTACCTCCGGGAAGATTGCCCGAGGGTACAGTTGTTATAAGAATTCGACATCACCTATGTCACACAGAAATCTGTCAATGGACAAGCAATCGCTGATTACCTCGCCGACATACCACTCCCAGACGACGAGCCTGTGCATTTAGACTTCCCTGATGAATACCTGCTCTCAATCCATAGCGACAAGCTTGATAAGATATCATGGACTCTCTACTTCGACGGTGCTCTTAATCATAAAGGTAAAGGCATCGGGATAGTCCTGCTAAGCTTAGAAGGAGTTGTCATACTAAAAGCTTTCCAGCTCAACTTTCTAGTCACTAACAATGTTGCAGAATATGAAGCTTTGATCGCTGGACTACGAGCAGTGCTACAGCTAGGAGTCAAGCAGTTGAAGACAATTGGCGACTCCAAACATGTGATATCATAAGTTATCGGGGAGTGGAAAACCAAAGAAAGACGACTGATGACCTACCTGGAAATAGCTAGTTCTTAATAAAGAAATTTGAAAGAATCTCTTTCACGCACATTCCTCGATTAGAGAAAGAGCTCGCAGACTCTCTTGCCACACTAGCCTCAGTCACTCATATACCAGTCGGACAATGTATGAAATCTTTTTTTATCGAGATGTTGATAATGCTAGCACATGAAGTCACTTGGCAACTAAAACCAGAACTATCGATTGCACCAGAAGCTCACAAGAATGAAGGGCAGCCTGCCCTAAGCACTTTCATGGAGAAAGAAGCCACCGTTGCCATGTTCAGATTTAAATAATCACCAATCGACGACAAGTAACCATTGTACTTCGACAACAAGAATTTCCAAAAGCATCAACATATCCCTCTTTATGCTACAAAGATCGAACAGAAAACCATAAGGAATCGATGAGCGAGATTTTACATACTCGGCAAAACCCTATACAAAGAAGCCTTCACCAAAGGAGTACTACTGCGATGCGTCATGACAGCTGAACGACAATACAATATCTGAGAAGCACATGCCAGTGCCTGTGGTGCCCATGCCAGTAGATAGAGACTCGTAAATCAAATCATATGACAAGGCTTCTTCTTGCTAACAATGACAAGAGATTGCCACCTCTACGTCTAGTTCTACAAGCAATGCCAAGAACATGCCCCGCTCATCAAAGTTCTATTAGTTGCATTGAATCCTATAACGTCACGATGGTCATTCGCAATGTGGGGCTTCAACATCATCGGACCCTTTACGGATACAGTTGGGAACACTCCTAAGCATGCGTTCATACTCACTGCCCTCGAATACTACACCAAATGGGCAGAAGCTGAATGCTACATCAGAATCACCGCTTCGACACTTGTGAGGTTTATCATTAGAAAATTATTGTTATGCTATTTTAGAGTGCTTGCTACTGACTTTATTTAAGACAGTGATAAGAATGGGGTGAATGAAAATAAATGAAAGGTGGATTGAAGATGACAGAGCAGCAAGCCTAAAATATGTACAATCCTGCAAGATACAGGGCCTGTTGTAGCAAGTTTTGATAAGTAAGAGTTTGTCCGACAGGGAAATTGATCTTAAGCTCCATAGGAGCCATCTTTAGTAGGCCCTCCAGATCTGACTACAGATATGGCAATCCTAAATGGAAGGGGATTTGGGGTCACTTAAGTCTAAATTCTAAGGTAACCTAATGTCTAAACTATAGAAAGGTTTGAGAAAGAAGATGGAGTGAGAAAATAAATATAAAAGAGTGAGAAGGATGCTATTAGGTTTAGATCTGATGCGTTTCATGACTCAGATTCAGATTTGTAGCTATAGAAGTCTTGTCCAGTGGCTACATTATCACCACTGAGGAGAAAGAATCCAACTCATCTCTCTGCCATGATCCAATCCCTTTATGGCTATAACCTGTCCACTTAAATGGTCACAGATTATCCAATTGGGGAACCACAGTCCAGAGATGAGTCAGAACAAGTTCATCATTGTAGGCACTACTTCATCCAGGCTACAAGCACAAGAATCCATAGGGAACCTCAACCTCTAAAGTGCTATGTGTGGGGTTAGGCCTGTATGGGAGCATGTTAGCCCAGACACATAGAACCAGCAAGAAGTTGAGTGTAACCTTAGATCCAGCTGTCCACTGCTTTAGAGAGACTACACTGATCAAGTCGCAACCCTACAATCTCAATAACCAAACCAGATCTGCCATCTGATGGCGGGTCTATACACATACAGGGGAGTTTGTCTCAACACAATCTCTCACAGGGCTACAAGCACAAGTGCAGAGAAGAATAATCCATCTTGAGTGTGTGGGATGGCTTCACTCTAAGGCTATAACCTGTTCACTTAAATGGTCACAGACTATCCCAGAGGCTATCCTCCTCACAAAGCTCAAGATAGAACAAGAAACATTGCTGCCACCACCATGTTCACAAGGCTACAAAAGCTCATTGCTCCCTTAGGGACTTCAGATCCAGTGGGTCCTGTGGTGGGGCTAGGCCTGTATAGAAGCATGTTAGCCCAGACACAGAGGTCACTTGGATCTGAATAAACCATGAAATTAGTCCTCCATTGCTTGCAATATGTCCTAGCAATGGAGGATCTCAAGACAACAGCCTTGTATAGAATAACTCACAAAAATCCCATAAAAGTAAAACACCCTATCATGAAACTCCATTAATCTATTTCAAATATTCATACAAAGGCATAGCCAGCAACTGCTGGACTATGGAGAGAAGAAAAAGTAAAAAGAAAACTACCTAAAACTTACTAGAAATATACAGCTCCTACAAGAAGAAGAAGAAGATAGACTAAATTCTATTCTCAGTAGAGAGTCCTCTAAACCTAAACCAGGCTTAGGTTTATATACCAGTTAGTTTGGCAGCACATTAGGGTTAGGAAACCCTAATTTTAACGATGTCACATGGCCTAATATTGTCCCTTGGATGCGTTGGGGTATGTGCACGGAACTTGGAGCATTGGAATGCATGCCCTAATTGCTGGAAGTTCCCAGATATCTTCTGCAGAGGTGAGGGAGAGTTAGAGTTCAGAGCCTCGCCAAGTAGTACTGGTCTCCAAGACTGCCGCGTGGTAGCACAGTCTTCGCGAGGTTGGATTAGCTTGAAATTCTAGCTGTCGCGGGGTTGTCTTAGTTGCAGCTAAAGCAGTCGCACGATAGAGCATTGAATCCTTGCTGGATTGCTCTGATCTTCGCGGGATTGCTCTTTCCTTCTGAATGGCACGGGAATCACGCGAGCAATTTATTTCTGAATGGATCTTCACGAGGATCCTCACGAGGACATGATGTGCATTGGTCTCTGAATTGTGTGAGAAGTTTTTCTGAAGTTTTACATCTCGCGGCCACTGCGCGACAGCTACGCCGCGAAATACCTGGAGCTCTCTCTCCTTAGTGGATCTGAGTGAACTGCATGAGGTTTGATAGCTGCTTTCTTAAGCTACGTGAGACTGCGTGAGCAGTTATATTTGAGCTTTGAGAGAGCTGTGCGATGTATGATTCTGAAGCCCCTTTGTCACTCAACTGCGCGAGAACATTGCGAGCTATTGGAAATGAAGTTTTAGGAGGCTCACGAGGACTGTGTGAGGCTTAATTTCTGAATCCTTTAAAGCTTGTGAAAGTTGCGCGAGGTTCAATTCTTGTCTGGGTTCAGCTTTCATAATTCTGAGGGACTTCTGGGGCAAAAGTGGGCTCCTTAATAGGGTTCAGGCCTTATTGCAGCTGCTGTTTATTATCTACAGAAATGACTTAACACACATTTATTAGATGGCTAAGGGTCTAACAGAGGCTAAGTTAAGGGGTCAAAAGTGGTACTTTTCATGTCTTAACACACCCCCAAACCTAATCTTTGTTAGTCCCTTAGCAAAGCTACACTAAAAATCTACAAAAATTAACTACCACTTTCGTTGGGAGCACAGATATATTTAGCATATGTACCAAGCCTTTTAAACCCCTAGGTGATCCCTAGTGGAGGAGTGAAGAATCCTGAGGGTTTTCAGTGAAGATACCCACAAACTTCTCAATAAAATAGTTAACAGTAGTGCAAGATTATCAAGTTGGCAGTCAAGAAACAGAGTATCAGTTCACCCTTGAATTAGTAAAAATATAGGAAATTTAGATACATTGTCTGTACAGATGTTTAAGCAACATAAACTTCTCATGATAGCACAACATTTCCAATCAGTTCATAACAGGGGAAACTACACATGTGTGTCAGCACTGAGCTAATCATTAAATTAAAAATTAGGTTGTAGGTCATGCCCAATACATTCAATATCAGACCCAAAACTCTCTAGGGCATACTCTCACAAAGAACTTTTGAGGGTTTCATTGTCTCTCAAACTCAAGAGCAGTTACATCCCCCAAATGGGTCTGTAAGCATGAGCATAGGCATAGCATTCAAGTTCTGGCATCATTGGCAGATTTTTTCCATAGATTGGACAACTCATTATCTCCACATGACAGTTCATTCAACTTTGGATCACAAGGGCTTTGACTGGGCTGTAATGTGGCTTATGGTATTGGGTTATAAAAAGAATTGAGAGGTTGAAAAGGAGTTCGAAATTCAGAAATCAGTAGGTGCAGGAGGTGATTCATGACTTCACCTTCTTTAATTTAGCTCCTTTCATCTTCTTTGAAATCTTCAGATTTGAAGTGATCAGTTTCTCTTCTTGTTTGATTTTTTTTTTCGATGAATGTTTCCTCTTGACTCCTCTCTTACTCCTCTTCATTATTGTTTTCTTTTCTTTCTGATGCAGTTTTCTTCTTTTTATTTTTGTTTTTGCTTTGATGAATTGCCACCTTTTTCCTCAGTTGTTACACTGCTAGAACTTCAGATAATTCTTCTCCACTCATCCAATGTTGACCCTATCTAGTCCATCTTTAACTCTTTCTCCTTTACCTTCTGAATTCTCAGAGTGAGGGTAAGGTTAAATCAGATCCATAGGTTCAGGCACAAGTATTCAGCTATGTTTTGAAGAAGATTGGACTTTGAAGCTCAAAAAGTGTATGAACAAGGGCAGTTGCTTCAGGGTTTCGTCTGTTTAGGCTCAAACTGTCCAAGAGAAGGCCTTGATCCTTTCCTAAGTGTCATGAGTGTTGTCAGTTGTTTCAACTTCGAGTTACCTAACTTTTAGTGAACATATTGACTCAGCCAGTCCTTAAAGCTAGAAGAAATTTGCCTCAATCACTCCTCAAATGAAAAAAATTTTGTAGGCCCAATTCTCACTGGTGATGGTCGTCCTTTGAACTTTTAAGCATGTCCTTTCCTTTTTCTCTCTTCAATGGTTCACTAAGTGCTTATACTAGTGAGTTTTCTTGGTGTTCTCATAATGGAAATGTGAAAATTTAGAAATTTATAATGTCTAAAGATCTGCAAAAAAATTTAGATTCCTTAATTTTCATAATTCTTAAGTGAACACAGCTCCATTTCTATGTTACTCACATGATTCTGTTGCACTTTAAGTTAACTATGTTATTGGCAGACCTACCTGCCACACCCCCAAACCTAGGAGGAGCAATTTCCACACTGGTTCAGAGGTGAGAATAAACGGTATAGTCCAAGGCAACATGCAGAAACACATATAGAAAAAGAGAGAGAAAGAAAAATGCAAAACTGAACAGTATGGAACTAAAAGAAAACTTTCATTAAAAAAAAGAAAAAAAAATATGACAAAAAGAGAGAAAAAAGAAAAGAGAGAATGGGGGGTTTAAGGGGAAGCCGGGGGAGGGTTGGAGGTTGATGGTGGGGGAGATGCAGGTGGTGCCAAATTTTTATTTTTCTTCTTCTCCCGCTTCTCCCTTTTTTTCTTTTTCTTCTCCTCTAACTTCTCTTTCTTTTTCTTTATCTTTTCCTCCTTGGCGAGGATCCGTTTGACCTCGTCATACTCATCCCAGAGAAATTGCAGGGGGTCCGGCTCCTTAGGCGGTGGGGGATTGTCCCAGACGGGGTAAAATTTGATTGGGAAGCCAAAGGGGCTGTCATCCGCCATTTTTGTAAAGAGGTGTGAACTTCTAGGGTTAGAAGAGGAGGGATGAGATGAAAAGGGACTGAGGGCCGGTTTAAAAAGAGAAGGATGAGGGAACATGAATTGGCGAAATTGAAATTGCGCCCGTTTTCACACTTGGAAATAAATGAGGGTTGTGTGGGGAAAGAAGAAAATACACAACGGACTCTTTGGAAAAGAGAAGTAGCATTAAATGCATGTTCAAAGAGAGACATGGTATTTAAAGAGGACATTATAGCGCGCAGGGGATCCTCGAGAAGAGCAATAAGTGATGAGGAAAGGACCGTTCTCGCGCAGCTGAGCTGGGGGTCTTCGCGAGGTACACTGAAAATGGCACATCAATGTGAAGAGGAAGGCATTGAATTTCCTGATGCAGGAATTGCATGAATTAGATTCAGCCACCAATGACCTCCATCCACTTCATGGAGTACTTTATCAAAGAAAAAGATCCTCCCAAAAACTGGTTTCCTAAGAATGGCAAAAAAGAATAACAACAAAAATACCAAACAATTAGAAATAAACAGATAGAACATAGCAAGTGACAAAATTAGAAATTCTATTAAAGTGGTAGAAAAATTGGTACAAGTGGCATTTCTAAAAGAAAAACCAAAGAAACAATCTAGAAGCTAGGTCCTAATCTGACTCAGAATCGGTAAGGAAATCCCAGCCCATCTTTTTAGCATGCGCCTTAAGGGCTGCTCTGTCATGTTTCTTCTTTTCCTCCCACTCCTTTTTCTTTTCCCCTGGTGTTTTAGCTGCAGATGGAGCTCTAGGAGCCCTCACTCTCATTTTTGGTGCTTTGGGAGCCTTTGGTTCTTAAGGGGCTTTGCCTTTACGCTTAGCAAGGGGGGTGGCAGGGGATTTTTCTTGGCCTTTGCCTTTAGCTTCAGCTTCTGCAGGGGAGACCACTGGGGCTTTTCCTTTTCCTTGAGCTTGGGGTTCCTCAGTGGGGATCACTGGTGCTTTTCCTTTTCCAGTGGACTTAGGTTTGGTAGGGGACTGTGCCTCATCAGACTGGGCAGCATGCTCTTTGCCAATTTTTAAGGGGACAACTTTGGGAGCAGACCTCTTGGCTGTGACTTTCCTTCGCTGTGGATAAGTTTGTTCATGGGGAGGTGCAGCAGAGGCCTTGGGAGGTGGAGGCTGCTCAGTAATTGGTGGCTGCGTTGGTGGAGGTGAAGCAGGAGCTTTACCTTTATCTTTTTGGGTTTTAGGTGGTGCCTCCTCAGAGTGGGCAGGTGGAGATGGAGTACAGTTGGTGCAGGCTGAGGCACGTGAACAGAGAGTGCGGTGGGGTGGTATGGTTCATTTCTAGTAGCGGCCAAGGCAGATTCCAATGCGACTATCTAGACTTTAAATTTGAGGGCATCAGTCTCTTGGATCTCCTTTTCGATTTTTTGGATTTCCTGGGCATTTCTTAAGCCGTTTATTAAACATCCTTGCCTGGGCTTTCGCTGCAGCAGCACTGGATTTCTCATACTCCCAAGTCATCTTATAATAAGTAGCTGTAGCTTTCGTCTTCTGAAATTCCTCCACCATATTTTTCCACCCCAAGGAGATTCCCTGTAGTTGTTCGCTGTGGGCCTCCATCATCTCATCAATCTTCTACAGCAGGGGGGGTTTCTATTGATTGGCGTAGCTGGGCTATACCCCTCAGGACATCCTTCCTCAGTTAAGCATTATCCCGCATGTGATGTAGGATGGTGAGGTAAGGAGGGTTGTAGAAATGGTGTTTGGGTGCAATTGGAAGATAGGAGGTGGAAGGAGCGAAGTGTGCTTGGTCCTGGGGGGGATGGGGAATGAGAGTAGGGAAGTCAAGTGGTGGGGGAAGTAGGTTAGGTTCTGGGTCTGTTTGGGTGGATTTGGTACAGAAGGTGGGAGGGGGTAGGATAAGAGGTGGGATGGAGGGTATAGGGGGAAAAGTGAAGGGTGTAGGCTCAACCTGAGTTGGGGGTGATGGGGGATGGAAAATTGGAATGGTGAAAAGGGTAAAGGAAAAGGGTGGGGAAGAGGTGATGGTGATGGTGGGAGTGGTAATGATTCAGGAGGGAAGTTTGTTTGGATGGTATTGTCAGTTAACAGGACCAGGGGGGTTGAAGTGGATGGGGTAGGGATGGGTGGAGTGGTTAAGGTGGAGAGGGTGGATTGGATGGAGGTGAGTTTAGCCTGCAACTGGTTCTGTTTTTGGTTATTGGTGGATAACTAGGCTTGGATGTCTTGGATCAGGGGTAGGATGAGGGTTAGGGTGTCAAAGTTAAGTGGTGGGGTTTGGAAAGAAGAGGGTACTGGTTGGAAAGGGGAGGAAAGAGCATGATGGAAAGTGGAGGGAGGGGAACAGTGTGGTTCTTGGGAAAGGTGCTGTGAGGTAGTTGGGGAGTCTAGAAGAGGGGTGTAGTAGCTAGGCATGGTGTCAAGGAATGTAGAGATGAAGGCTTGGAAGCCTATGGATGTGTTTAGGGTTAAGTCAATGTCGGGGAGAGGAGATATAGTAGATATGGCTGGGGTGGTGGTTTCTTCAAGGTGGGGTGGGTCAATGGGGATGGAAGGTATTGAGGATGGGGTCAGGAAGATGGTTGGAATAGTCTGAGTTGGTTTTTTCTTCTTGTAGGAAATGAGAGGGGGGCTGGCAGGCTTGGTTAGAATGGAAGGTGGAATGGCGGGGGGAATTGTGGCAATGTACTGGGGTAAGGTAGGGGAAGGGGAGTCCTCCCACGGACCAAGCACAGGGGAAGGGGGAGTCGGCATGGAGAATGGAATCAGAGGGGGGGAGGAGATGGATGCAAGAGGAGTAGAGGATGCATGAATAAAAGGTGGAGGGGATGTGGATGCTGCTGCAAGGATGGAAGTGATGAGCTCTGGAGGCACTGCTGTGGTAGCAGGGGTGGACTCTGTTGCAGCTGCTTCTGCTTGCTTGGGCAAGGCCTGAGCTTCAGCTTTCTTGCTTTCTTCTTCTTTTGACCCCCCATCAAACTTCTGCTGATTCCCCATTGCCTCTTGGCAGAGATAGTGGGGGTAAGGGTGGAGGTCTGCTCCGACTTTCCTATCTTGTAGCCCCCCTTGATCAGTAGCAAGGTGCTGAGTCTTGCATAGGGTAGGGTGTGAGGCTCCTTGTTAGATCCTAACTTCGCCACCACGTCTTTCATAGCCTCAAAAATCAGCCAGGCAGCATGGAAGCCATGGTCCATGTGGTAGGAGTAGACTGCATCCGCAATTGGGGTTCTCCTCTCCTGCTGATGTCCTGAGTAATAGATGTTCTTTCGTAGGACTTGGTCAATGAATAGCAGCTCCGGTTATCGTTCCCTTCTTCTAATTGAGTCCCCTGTGGCCTTCAATCCTCTGGTTAGGGCCCTTGCAATTGTGTCAATTGAAGCAGTCAGAGGGTGGCCAAATCCACAGCTACTATTGAATGTTGTTGGGATGCCCAACACTTCAGCAATCGTCTTCGGGCCCACTAACATATCAAAGTCATCAACCATCACCAGCAAGCACTCTTATCCATCATTGTCCCTCTTGACCTTGATGTGTTGATAAAATAGCTGCACTAGCCTAGGGTAGGCTAGCACTGGAATTTCTCTCATTAATGGCATCAGGCCCGCTTTGGTAAGAAATTGCATTGCAGGGGCACAGAGAGGTTCTTTTTCAAAAAATTGGACATACAAAGGCAGTTTCAGGCTCTAATGGAATTGACTCAAGGAGCTCAAAAGGAGTAGAGAATTTTGTGGTTGGTATCACCGCCTCCTCAACCACCTCCTTTCCTTTTTTCGGGGACTTTGAAGTCTTAGCCCTTTTAGGGGAGGGGCTGCAGGGTCCTTGTCCTTCCCTTTTCTCTTCTGTGCAAATTTTGGGGCCATAGCTGACTCTGTCTTTGGGTGTGAGCAAATGGAGACTGGGATCTAGGGTTTGGTTTGATTTGACGCACAGGACACCTCAAGATCTCAGAGCAGAGGGTAATGGAAGAGGATGATGATAGGAATAACTCCGTAGAGTTGTGAAGTGAATGATGAGCTGTAGGAGTGATGCTGGAGGAGAGAAGGGAGAGCGATAGAAGCTAGGGTTTCACAGAGGGAAGAAGGAAGCAGATAATGAAAAAGGGACAAAGCGCGGGGTTGAAATACTTATTGCGAAGCTCGACACGCTTTGGAACATCTGGTCGCGGGGTTGGAAATAAACCTAGCGAGGGTGTTGATTACATCTGGATTGCGCGACAATCTTTAAAGTCGACCTTAGAGCGCGCGACAGAGTGAAATCAATTCATGTGAATTGCGCGAGTGATTCCTAAGGCTCTACTTGGATTACGCGAGAAGCTCTGAGGTTCATCTTGAATCTCACGATAGACTTAGAATCTCGCGATGGTAAATAGAATGATTCCATTGAATTGCGTGAGATTCTCCCAGTTTATCTTGTGAACTGCGCGATAGCCTGATAATCTCGCGACAATTAATGTATGTTTCTATGCGAATTGCGCGACATCCATCTAGGCTTCCTTTTGAACCATGCGATAGGTTTCCAGGCTCCTTCTTTAACCTCGGGAGAGCTTTTTGAATCTCGTGACAGTCTCCCAGGCTTCCATCTTGGACCCAGCAACAGTAAGGTATAAAATAGAGAGTATGTGCTCTCTGTTCTGCCCTTTTGCATTTTTGTTGTGGTTGAATCTTGGGCAAGACTCTCTCCTATGACTGTCTTTAGGCACATGTTAACTCAATCATACACTCAAGGATAAGAAAAATGACCTCCCACATTAGGCATTCAAGAGAAGCTATCAATTCAAAAGCAGTAATAATCAAGCCAAGCATCAAAAGTTCACCACAGATAGGGAAAAATTCAGATAGGGCCACTAGCAACTCCTAGAAAAGAGAAACTAAAGAAAGCAAGATAAATCAACCAAAAACTAAGTACATATGTTACAGTAATGACACACCTGTGGAATTAGTTTGAAGAAGGATCCCCTTTACACTGAATGGTGTCAAAAAGGTCGACAGGCTTTTCAAAACAAGGCTTAAGCCTCTGACCATTCACCTTCAAGAGTCTCCCAGACTTAGGGTCCTTGATTTCTACAGCACCAGATGGGGAAACTTGTATGACAATATAAGGACCTTCCCATCTGGATTTCAATTTGCCCAAAAATAATTTAAGTTTGGAGTTAAACAACCAAACCTTATCACCAACATTAAAACTCTTTCTCAACAGCCCTTTGTTAAAGAAAGCTTTGGACCTTTCCTTGTAGATCCTGGCATTGGCATAAGCATTCATCCTTAGTTCTTCCAATTCTGACAGCTGCATCAACCTGTGATGACCAGCAGAAGTTAGATTTAGATTTAAATGTTTGATGGCCCAATAGGCCTTGTGTTCTAACTCCACTGGGAGATGACAGGCCTTGCCATAGATTAGTCTGAAAGGGGACATACCGATGGGGGTCTTATAGGCAGTCCTATAAGCCCATAGTGCGTCATTAAGATTGTCAGCCCAATCCTTCCTATCAGTCCTCACAGTCTTCTCAAGGATATGCTTGATCTCCCTATTTGAAATTTCAACTTGCCCACTGGTTTGTGGGTGGTAGGGAGTAGCCAACCTATGAGTGACAGAATATTTCTTGAGCAGTCTCTCGAAATTTCTGTTGCAGAAATGGCTCCCCCCATCACTGATAATGGCTCTAGGGGTACCAAATCTGGAGAAGATATTTTGCTTTATGAACTTGAGGACCACCTGATTATCATTAGTTCTTGTGTCAATGGCTTCTACCCATTTGGAAACATAGTCCACTGCCACTAAGATAAAATGAAAACCATTTGAAGGAGGGAAGGTGCCCATAAAATCAATACCCCACACATCAAACAGTTCTACAACAAGGATGGGCTGTAAAGGCATTGAATTTCATTTAGATAGCCCTCTAAGTTTCTGACATCTTTCACAGACCTTGCAGTGTGTATGGGCATCTCTAAAAAGAGAAGGCCAATAGAAACCACACTGCAACACTTTGTCAGCTATTTTTCTCCCACTAAAGTGACCCCCACAGGCATTTTCATGACACATGACCAGAATACTGGGGATATCACTTTCGGGAACACATTTCTGAATAATTTGGTCTGCACAATACTTGTACAAGTAAGGTTCCTCCCAGAAAAAGAATTTGACTAGTGAGAAAAACAGGTCTTTATCCATTTTTGTCTAATGGGAAGGGATCTTGCCTATAACTAGATAATTGATAATATGTGCATACCAAGGAGCTAAAGATTGGATGGCAAACAATTGCTCATCCGAAAATACATCATTTTTAGTGAGGTCATCAACACCTTTCTCCAACATAATTCCGGGCAAGTGGTTAGCCACCACATTTTCTACACCTTTCTTGTCTTTGATTTCGATGTCATACTCTTGCAACAGGAGTATCCATCTAATCAATCTAGGCTTTGCATCCTTCTTGGACAATAAGTACTTTAATGCTGAGTGGTCAGTGAAGATTACAGTTTTAGACCCAAGTAGGTAAGGTCTAAACTTGTCCACAGCAAAAACCACTGCCAGAAGCTCTTTCTTAGTGGTTGTGTAGTTTAGTTGAGCTTCAGCAGGTGATTTGCTGAGATATGCAATGACCACAGGCAGCTTATCCTTTCTCTGGCCCAAGACAGCACCTATTATCAAGTCAGATGCATCACACATCAACTCAAAGGACAGGGTATAGTCAGGTGTTTGGAGTACAGGGGCAGAAGTGAGGCAAATTTTCAAAGTTATAAAAGCCTTCAGACATTCAGCAGAGAAGTCAAAGGGCACATCCTAGCAGAGCAGGTGGCACAATGGCTTAGCAATTTTGCTTAAGTCTTTGATAAACCTCCTGTAGAATCCAGCATGGCCAAGGAAGGATCTGATTTGCATGACTGTTCTTGGAGGGGGCAGATTTTTAATGAGATAAACTTTGGCCTTGTCTACCTCAATTCCATCTTTAGAGACTGTTGGCCCAACACAATTCCCTGTGTTACCATGAAGTGGCTGTTCTCCCAACTTAAGACCAAATTGGTCTCTTCACATCTTTGTAGGACTTGATGGAGGTGTTGTAGACATTGGTCAAAGTATCCCCATAGACCGAAAAGTCATCCATGAAAATTTCTAAGAATTTATCAATCATATAAGAAAAAATGGCATACATACACCTCTGAAAGGTGGCTGGAGCATTACACAGTCCAAAAGGCATCCTTCTGTAAGCAAAGGTGCCAAAAAGATAAGTAAATATAGTTTTCTCTTGATCAAGGGGGTGCACAGGGATCTGATTGTACCCTGAGTACCCATCAAAAAAATAGTAAAAAGCCTTCCCAGCCAACTTGTCCAAAATTTGATCAATAAAAGGGAGAGGGAAGTGGTCTTTTCTGGTCTTCGAGTTGAGTTTTCGATAATCGATGCAAACTCTCCAGCCAGTGGTCTCCCTAGCTGGTCTCAACTCTCCAGAGTCGGTTTTGATCACTGTTATGCCAGATTTCTTAGGTACCACCTAGATTGGTGCCACCCATTCAGAATCAGAGATGGGGCAAATTATCCCGAGATCCATTCAACCACCTCTTGCATGTGAGGATTAAGTTTCCTCTGCATTTCCCTGGAGGGTGTTGAGCCCTCCTCTAGATGAATCCTATGCATACAGATTGATGCATCAATTCCTCCTAGATCAACAATGGTCCAGCCTATTGCTTTCTTGTGCTTCCTCAAAACAGTTAGCAACTCCTCTTGCTCACTGGTAAGAGAAGAGGAGATATTCACAGGAAGTTTCTCTTCTTTCTCAAGGAAAGCATATTTTAATGTCTCTAGTAGCTTCTTGAGCTCCAGATCAGGGGCTTGTTTTATGGATGACAGGATTGGTGTATTGTTGGATGGAGGAAGGGGCAGCAATAGGTTTCCAATTGGAATGTTGTACTAAGCCCACAAAAGACTTCACTAGGGGTGTGTCTTCTGACATTAAAGCTAGGCTTCCTTCCTCCACCAAGTTCCAAACTTCAGTTAAATCAGTGGCAATGTTGCTCCACTCCAGCAGAGTGTGCAGTTCTTCTTCAATAATTTCTTCTAGTACATCCATTACAAAGCATTCCTCATTGTCCAGCTGAGGGTGCTTTGCACTGTTGTACACATTAAGCTCAACTTTCATATGTCCAAAAGTGACCTCCATGATTCCAGACCTGCATTGAATGCATGCATTGGCATTGGCCAAGAATGGTCTGCCTAGAATAACACGTATCAGAGATGTACTCTTGTTGCAGCCCATGTCCAAGACAAGGAAGTCTGCAGGATAGAAGAACTTGTCTACCCCTACTAGGACATCCTCTACCACTCCCATGGGTTTCCTCTCGGACATATCAGCCATCGATTGAACAATGGGGGTGGGCTTAAGCTCCCCGAAACCTAACTGCTGATATACACTGTATGGCAGCAGGTTAACATTGGCTCCAAGGTCCAAAAGGGCCCTTCCAATCATATGGTCACTAATAATATAGGGAATAGTGGGTATCCCTGGGTCTTGCAACTTCTCAGGTATTGTCATGGTTAATCGAACCTTCTTGGACAAATGGATTCTGGCTTTCCTTTTTTGAGTACAGAGGTCTTTCAGAAACTTTGCATAGGCTGGGACCTGTCGGATTGCATCAAGCAGGGATAAATTTATCTTGACTTGCTTAAAGGTCTCCATCATTTCCTTGATCTGTGCCTGACCCTTATCAAAAGGGGCAGGGCCACTCAAAGCTTGAGGAAATGGCGATTATCTTTGGTTCCTCATTTGCAAGCCATCTGAACTTTTATTTTTTTCTTTTTTCTATTTTTATCTCCTGCTGAGGCTCAACTACAACCTCTTTATTTTTCCCTTGTTGAAGGGCAACAGGCAGTTCTTGACTCTGTGCCTTCACAAAATCCTTATCACTTTCACTTGACATTTTCTTTGGATATACTTCTCCTTGTTCCTTTCCCACCTGGTTGTCTACCATCCTACAAGACCTTAGGGCAGTTATGGCATTGGCCCCCTCAAAATTGGAGAGCCTTCTCTGATGGAATACTGGCCCTTAGGATTGGCAATTGGTTGGCTTGGAAACCTGCCCTCCTCTCTCTTAGCCAGAGCATTGGCTATTTGACCAAGCTACTCTTCTATTTTCTTAATGCATTGACCATGAGAAGTCACAGTCTGATTTAAGGGTCCAAGGCTTTGCAATTGGGCCAAAACTTGATGCTCAAAAGAAGCACTTCGGGGCTGAGATGGGGGAACTATCAATTGATTTTGTTGCTAGGGTTGCTGTTGTTAGACATTCGACCTTTGAGCATAACCCTGATTAAACGGTTGCTGTAGCCTTTGAGGTAAGGCCAACATCTGCTATGGCTGCATATAATTGTCTTGCCTCCACCTCAAATTTGGGTGGTCTCTCCATTGGTAGCCAGCATTTTGGTGCTGGTATCCATATGGTTGTTTATTGTAGCCACCAGATTGTTGTTGTCCAAAAGATTGGGTAGCAGCAGCCTGTTCCATTACAAACTCAGGGTATTACCTCACAGATGGACATTCTTCAACTGTGTGCTATGGAGATTGGCATATCAGACATGCCTCCATCACTTGCACCATTCCATTCGGGCTGCACCGATCAAAAAGTTTATCAAATCTTTCAGTAAGATTGGCCATCTGCATTCTTAGATCATCATTTCCCCTAACTTCATACATTTTTCCTTTAGAAGTCTCAGCCACCCCCAGCTTAGGAGATGGTTCTTGAACAGTTCTAGAAGAGGACATCTTCTGGAAAGCATTTTCACTTATGACCTCGAACAAGTCCCATGCCTCATCAGCTGTTTTATGCATGTACGTTCCACCACAAGAGGCATCTACCATGTCTCTGCTCTTCTCATCAATCCCATTGTAGAAGCTCTGGACAATCTGCTAGTTAGGGATCTTGTGGTGTGGACATTGTTTGAGCATCTCTTTAAATCTATCCCAGCACTGGTTAAAATCTTAAATTGGGGATTGAGCAAAAGAAAGTATGCCTTTCCTCAACTAGCTGGTCTTGGTCTCTGGGAAAAATTTAGACAGAAATCTTGTCTAGAGGTCTTTCCAGGAGGTGATGCTGTTGTTTGGGAGAGTAGATAACCAGGTCATGGCCCTGTCCTTTAGGGAGAAAGGAAAGAGCCTTAACCTAGTGGCATCTGGTCCCAAACCAGCAATGGAGAATGTCGTGCACAGGGCCAAGAACTGGTCAATGTGCTTGTAAGGGTCTTCCTTGCTAAGCCCATGGAAAGAGGGAAGCATTTGGATGATGGAAGTTTTGATTTCGTAGTTTCCTTGAACATCAGAGAATTTGATGCTGAATGGAGAATTGTAATCATCCGAAGCATTCAATTCCTTCAATGTTCTAGGTTGTTCTTCACCCATAACTGCTATCTCAATTTTAATAGGGGGCTCAACAGTGGTTTGTCTATGCCTTCTCGGTCTTCTACCCCTTTCTATCTCAGGGTTAACAGGCTCTAATGTAGGACTGAGGGATCTCCTTCCTAACATGCACACACACCAACAACAAGGAAGACTATTTGTAGGCACATTGTACTTAAAAATAAATGCAACTATCCTAATCAACTGCTATGCTATGGAATCTTCAAATGAGAAATAGACTGAGTTTTGAGGGTTAGAGAAGTGCAAACAAAGGTAGTTAGACTCCCAATGCAATTCTACTCTCCTTCTCTGCTACGGTTCAAATCAGTAAGAAAATTTTCAAATGTAAATCAGCAGTATCAATTATTCACAAGTACAGCTACCAAAGAATAAAGAATCAAAAATCTAGAGTCCACTAAAAGATCAATTCTCCCCGGCAACGGCGCCAAAAACTTGTTAGGCTATTTTAAAGTGCTTGCTGCTAACTTTATTGAAGACGGTGATAAGAATGGGGTGAATGAAAATGAATGAAAGGTGGATTGAAGATGACAGAGTAGCAAGCCTAAAATATGCACAATCCTGCAAGATATAGGGCCTGTTGTAGCAAGTTTTGATAAGTAAGAGTTTGTCCCACAGGGAAATTGATCTTAAGCTCTAAGGGAGCCATCTTTAGTAGGCCCTCCAGATCTGACTACAGATCTGGCAATCCTAAATGGAAGGGGATTTGGGGTCACTGTTAAGACCTGAGAAGTATCACTTTTCTCCCCTTAACTTAACCTTTGATTAGACCCATAGCCACCTAATAAGACCTTGTAAAGTGTTTTATGTAGGTAATAACCAGCAGTGAAATAAGGTCAGGAATCCTGCTAAGGAGCCTATTTTGGCACCAAAAGTCCCTCAGAAGGATGGACTCTGAATCCAGACCTGAAATGAGCCTCGCGCAATCCAGTTGAGCTTCCCAAGACTCTACAACAACTTCTCACGCAGATGATTGACTGAAGAGCTTCAGAAGCATACACTCGCACAGCTCTCGCGAAGCTCAAGAGTAGAACACATCACGCAGTCTCATGTAGTTCAAAGCAGACCTCTCTCAACCTTGCGTAGTTCGCTCAGAACGGCTGAGAAGAGAGAGCTTCAGAAGACTCCTCGCGCAGCTGTAGCACAGTCACCACGAGATGCAATTATCAGAAGAGAACTTCTCGCACAGTTCTCGCGCCATTCAAGAAGAGAGCATCCTTACGAAGGCAAAGCCACCCTCGCGAAGATCAGTTAAGACATGGAACCTCGTGCAGTTCAGAACTCATTAAAGCCTCGTGAGGTAACTCACGAAGTCCAATGAAGAGAAGTGCTCGCAAAGTTCTCGCATTATTCAAATCTGTCCTCGCAAAGGTCAACCTCGCAACTGCCTGAAGAGCAAACCAAGCCAACCTCGCGATGGCTAAAGTTTCAATTTCAAATCATCCTAGCGAAAAGCAAAAGCTACCATGTGACAATTCTGGGAAACAATGGCTACCTAGCGAAGCTCTGAACCTCAAACTTCCATCTCTTTAGTAGAGGACTTTCTAGGAATTTCCAGCGATTAGGACACGCACTCTCACGCTCAAATCTCCGTCCACGCACTCCGAGGCATCCAAGGATCACCATTAGGTCACGTGGAATCGTTGAAATTAGGGTTTCCTAACCCTAATGCACCGCCACACCACTGCTATAAATACCCATACTTAGCTTAGGTTTAGGGAGCTTAGACCATCCTTTCTTTCTACATCCTGGAATAGCTGGGAATACATCTCATTATTTGAAGACTTGATCTGAGATTGTTTTATTTTTCTTTTCGTAGTTGTAAGTAGTTTTCTTTTTCCTTTTTCCTTCTCTCCATAGTCCAGCACTTGCTGGCTATGTCTTTGTATGCATTTTGAACTAGATTAATGGAAGTTCTGTAATAGGATCTATACTTTATGGGATTTGTGTTTGAATGTGAGATGCTTTGTGCAAGGCTGCTGCCTTGTGATCCGCCATTACTTTGGCTATGTTTCAAAGCCATGGAGGACTGATTCTAAGGGCCACTCAGATCCAAGTGACCTGTGTGTCTGGGCTATCATGGTCCTATACAGCCTTAGCCCCACCACAGGAGCCACTAGATCTGAAATTCCCATGGGAGCTTGAGCTAGTAGCCTTGTGACCCTTAGTTTTTGTATTAGTAGACTCTTAGTTTTTGTATTCTTAGTATTCTTTGCAAATGTTAATAATTGATACTGCTGACATAATTTTGAACCTTTCTTACAGATCTAGACAGCAGCAGTGAAGGACAGTTGGACTGCAATTGGAGCTTAGCTACCTCTGTTTGCAAACTCTCTGACTTTTAAAACTCTGTCTATCTTTCTTAAAAAATTTTCTAGCAGTATCTAGGTTAGTTTTAAATGTATTCTTTGAATAGCTGTAAACTAGTTAGATAAATTTGTTAATTGTACAGATATTCTTTTGCAATGTGCCTACAAGAAGCATTCCTTGTTATTTCTTGTGCGTGCATGCTAGGGAGGAGATCTCTCAACCCTGCTTTAGAGCCTCTTAACCCTAAGTTAGAAAGGGAAAGGAGACTTAGAAGAGACAGGCACACCACAGGAGAGCCCCCACATGAATCTGTGATAGCAATTATGGGTGAAAAACAACCCAGAACCCTCAAGGAGTTGAATGCTTCGGATGACTATAACTCCCCTTTTAGCATTCAATTCCCTGATGTTCAGGGGAACTATGAAATAAAAACTTCAATCATCCAGATGCTGCCCTCTTTCCATGGGCTTAGCAAGGAGGACCCTTATAAGCATATTGACCAGTTCTTGGCCTTGTGCACCACTTTTACTATCACTGGTTTGGGACCTGAGGCTACTAGGCTCAGACTCTTTCCCTTCTCTCTGAAGGTTAGGGCCAGTACCTGGTTGACCACTCTTCCTAACAATAGCATTGCATCATGGAAAGACCGACAGACCAAGTTCCTGACCAAGTTCTTCCCTGAGACCAAAACTAGCCAGTTGAGGAAAGAGATTCTTGCTTTTGCTCAATCCCCAACTGAGGATTTTAACCAGTCTTGGGATAGGTTTAAAGAAATACTCAAACAATACCCCCACCACAAGATCCTAGAGTGGCAGCTTGTACAAAGCTTCTACAATGGGATTGATGAGAAAAATAGAGATATGGTCGATGTCTCTTGTGGTGGATCCTACATGCACAAGACTGCTGAGGAGGCATGGGAATTATTTGAGGTGATTAGTGAGAATGCTTTTCAAAAGCCATCCCTGGCAAGAACTAGTCAGGAATCTAAGTCAAAGGTGGGGCCTGCTGCTGGATCAAGAGGAAAAGTTTATGAGGTGTCTGGGAACAATGACTTGCAGCTGCAGATGGCAAACCTCTCTATGAAGTTTGACAAATTACTGGGTGTGATGCAACCCAAAAGGGCTGCTCATGTGGCGGAGGCATGTATGATATGCCAGTCCCCACAGCACACAGTGGAGGAATATCCATCTGCAGGGCAATTTCCTGAATTGGTTTTGGAACATGCTGCTTCTGCTCAATCTTATGGCCAGCAACAATCTAGGTGCTACAACAGACAACCATATGGATACCAGCACCAAAATGCTGGTTACCAATGGAGAGACCACCCAAATTTGAGGTGGAGGCAAGACAACTACATGCAGCCCCAGCAGATGTTGGCCTTACCACAAAGACCACAACAGCAGTTTAATCATGGGAATGCCCCTAGGTCTAACTTCCAGCACCATCAGCAGCCCCATCAACAACAAAATCAATTGGTCGTACCCCCATCTCAACCCAGAAATATTTCTTTCGAGGACCAGGTCTTGACCTCACTGCAAAACCTGGGTTCCTTGGCTCAGACTGTGAATTCTCATGGTCAGAGCATCAAGAAGATGGAAGAGCAGATTGGCCAACTAGCGAATACCTTAGCCAAAAGAGAAGAGGGAAGGTTGCCCTACCAACCGGTTAATCCCAAGGGCCAATTTTTGATTGGTGAAGGATCCTCAAACCCTGAAGGGGATCTTTCATTAAATTGATGTTAAGAACTGTGCACCTTTGTATGATATGTACTTTACAGTTTAGAGGAATTTGTAGTGATCTTGTTGGAATCTGAGTTTAGTGCTTTATGCCTACTTTTATTCCTGTTCCCCTTGTTTGCTAATTTCAAGTGATTGAATGATGATGGTATTATTTGAATGCTTTTCATGATGTGTGAATTTAATGCTTTGAGAGTATAGGAATTTTTGAATGTTTTATAATGCTTATGGGTGTCCCTGGAAGAGAGCCTGTGAGAGAATCCACCCAAAAAATCAAGGTCAAAAGGCTGACTAGTGGGTGTGTGAATTCTGACTCTGTTAAGCCATCGCGGGGTACTGAAAATCTGGTTTGGTTTCCTCTCGTGTAGTTCATAAAGAAACACTTTGCTTTACTGTCGCGAGTTTCAGATATAGCTGGGTGGGCTGCCTCACGCAGTTTAAATGAACATCTAATCTCGCGACCCAATCATGCCTATCCAGCGAGCGGATATTTTCAAAGCGCCGAGCCTCGCGATATTTAAATCCTACCCCGCGCTACTTTTCTTTACTGCTTTCTCTTTCCTCTCCTGCCAGCGCAACCCTAGCTCCCACTCCTCTCAATCTCTCTCCTCCAACATCCTGTCTACAGTTCATTGCTCACTTTGAAATTCTAGATTTTTGTTCTTAAAGCTTCCATCAATGATTCGCTAGGAGCTCTTGCGATCTACCATGCATCAAATTGAACAGAACCCTAACTTTTAGGGTAAGACTCAGCTCTTAATCATTCCTTTCAAAATTTCAACTGCACACTCACCAAGGAGAATCTTGATGGCTCCTAAAAGTGCACCTGTGAAGAGAGCCAGGGACCAGGCCACCGTGGAGCCTGCCCCTAAGAAAGCGAAGTCCTCTACGGCACAACAAAAAGAGAAGGAGGTGGTTCCTGAGGTGGCTGCAAAAACACCTGATTACTCTACTCCCTCTGAGCTCCTCATTTCCATTTTCTTAGAGCCTGAAGCCATTTTTGATATATCTTTCTTTGAATCTGAGCCGTTGTCAGCACCTGCCATTGAGTTCTTGCGCAAGGCTGGTTTGTTCCCCTTTATGCAAATTATTCCTGCACTAGCCTATCCTAGGTTAGTGCAACTCTTTACCAAAGACCTTAGGGTCGCACTGCATACACATGGGCAGCCAGGCCTCCTTCTGTTAGTTGACAATTTTGAGATGCTACTAAACCCAACGTTGATTGCTGAAGTCATGGGCATCCTTGCCATTTTTTATCCCATCTGTGGTTATGGTTCCCCTGTGAGTGCCCCCATTGACACAATTGCACAGGCCATTACTAGAGGTTTGAAGGCCATAGGGGACTCCATCAGAAGAAGAGATTTAGATCCCAAACTGTTGTTCATCGATCAAGTGCTGAGGAAGAATATCTATTGCTCCGGACATCAGCAAGAGAGGAGGACACCAATTACTGATGCTCTCTATTCCTTCTCTCTGGGTCACAGATTTAATGCTGCATGGTTGATTTTTGAGGCCATGAAAGATATGATGGTGAAGCTTGGGCTGCAAAAGAAGATCCACACTCTCCCCTATGGAAGACTCATCACCAAATTACTTCTGAAGGGAGGGTACAAGATAACAGTGGGGGAGTTATCTGTTGACCTCACTCCCACCACTTTTGCCAAAAGACAATGGGGGATCAGTAGAAGTCTGATGGATCCCCAGAAGAAGAAGAAGGCTGAAACTCAGATTGTTTCAGGTGAGGGAGCCTGCATGGCAAAGGCCACCCCGCCTTTCAAAAGAAGGCTAAAGCCCCTGCTCGAAAGAAGATGGTGCGAGCTTCTGTCTCCTCTGCTTCTTCAACAATCCCTCCATCCACCACACTTGCCTCTCCACTAGTTTCTTCACCTATTCCATCTCTCCCTTTTCCTCTCTTATCTCCCTTTTCCATTCAACCTCCCACTGTGATTCGTTCCTGGGTGGAAAGTGTTGAACCCCATGACAACACTCCCCCTTCACCCACCTTACCTCAATACACAGCCCCAGTCTCTCCAACATCATCTGACCTCAACCCTGACAACCCTCCCTTGATCACATACCTTAAAAAGAAAACCTCTCACACAACCCCTACCTTATCTTTACCTACTTCCACCTCCCTTGTCATTCCCACAGACACACCCCATATTGACCAACCCTTAGTCCAACCCCTCCCAACTACATCTTCACTCCATGATCTTGACTTTAACCTAGCCACCACTTCAGGGTATCAGGCCTTCATGACTACCTTGCTTGATATCTTGCCCACCCATGACATCCCTCTCCCAGATTTCCCACTCCCTTCACCACATCATTCCCCAGCCCTTTCAACTTCTCCCCCTACAACTTTCCATCATGCCCCCACTTCCCCTTTCCAACCTGTTCCCTCCTATCCTCATACTCCACCCCAACCAACCTCAGATACCCTTACCCATATCCTTTCCCTCATACATGACATCCAGACCCAGCTATCCACCACAACACAGACCTAAGTCCAAATGCAGACTGACATCACCAACATACAATCCACCCTTCAAACATTGACAAACCCACCCATCCCTACACAACCTCCTACCACCTCATTGACCCAACCCCCTTCCACCTCTGACTCCACAGTTCCACCAGACCTCACCCAAATTGACTTACCTACACCCTTCGCCCTCCAAGACACCATACCCCACCACTCTTTCCCCACTCTACCTATCCTACCCCACTAATATTACCTCCACCATAATTTACCAACACTTCTACCCAAACAGACCCCATTCCCTTCCCATCCACCTTTCCCATTCAACCCCACCCCTTCCATTTAGACCCTTCACCATTCCATTCTTCCCTTAACCAGAACCATCCACATCCACTGACCTTCTTTCATTTCACTTTCCACCCATACCTTCCATTCCACCTCTTCTCCCACCCTCTCCTCAATTCACTGACCATTCAACACAGACTACCCCAGCCACTTCCACCCCTTCTCTTGACTTCATCCCTACACCACCCACTTTCCCCCCCATGATCAATCACCTTCTACTTCTTCCACTCCATTTCTACCCATCTTACCCAGACACTCCTATTACACCCCCCTTACTTCACCCTCCTCCATGCCATGAGGGACAATGCCTATATCAAGCGGGATGTTCTCAATGGCATGATCCAACTCCGACAAGCCATCGAATACCCCTTGCTACAGAAAATGAGTGATTTGAAGCTTGCTCATAGCGAGCAGCTGAGAGATATTTCTAAGGGATGGGAGGCAATTTTGGAGACACTCAATGCGAACAAGGCTGCGACAACTTATTACAGAATGACTACTGAGATTGAAAAAGCCAATGCAGAAAGGGTGAAAAAGCACAATAGATTATTAGAAAGGAAACTGAACAATGCCCAAGAGATCAACCGACTCAGTAAGGAACTTGCAGACACCAATCTTCTGTGGGCTAATAAGAAAGTTGAGATTTTGGAACAGAGGGTTGCCTTCCTACTATCCCAACCAATACAGGCCACCCCTCTCGCCACAGCACCCCCTGAGGCCCCATCCTCTTCCACACAACCAGGCCCATCTTCTTCCACTCCCCCTGCCCCTACACCTACACATCCTATTCCCCCACCTCCTCCAGCCCCAACTCCGGTACCTCCTGTTCCTACTCACGTTCTTGCTCCTGCTACAGTCCCTACTCCAGCTCCTGTTCCTGTCTCAGTGCCTCCCCACTGTTCCCTCCCCTACCCCCAAAAGAAAATAGACTCCTTCCAAGAAACATCCCACTTCCAAAAGAGCCACTGCAGCCCAAAAAGGAAACGACCAGCCCCTCCATCCCCAGCTCCAAAGGTCACCAGAGCTTCTGCTCAGGATGATCCCCATGGTCGCCTACTTTCCAAAGATGAACGCAGACAAGCTGCTGCTGCCCTTGGATTGGATCCCACTGAGCTTTTTCCTTCTGACTCAGAATCTAATTCCGCACCACCTAGGGATCCCAGTGCCCAAATTACTGCTGCTGCTCCTTCATCATTCCCTGCTGAAAAAACTTATCCTCAGCAAAGAAAAGTTGCTGCCAAGAGGACTACTCCTCCAACTGGCTCTCTAAAAATTGGAAAGGACAAATCTGCCCAGTCTGAGGAGGCACCACCAATAAGCCAGCCAGTGAAAGGGAAGAGCCCTGCCATTCCTGCAGCAAAAGACAAAGACAAATCTTCTGTGACTCCCCCTAAGCCTGCTAAAGGGAAAAGTCCTCTCCTACCTCAGGTGAAAGTAAAAGATAAATCCCCTGTTGTCCCTCCTGAGCCAGCACAAGTCCAATCCCCTCTTATTCCCCCTCCGACTCAGCAAGGGCAAGCCTCCAAAGGTAAGGGCTCTAAAGGAAAATCTCCCACCAAACCCCCTGAGCCAACCACTGATAAATCTTTCGAGATCCCTCCTGAACCAAAGAGGAGAAAAATGCGGGTCAAGGCACCATCTATACCCAAAACTGCCGATCAAAGAAAGGCAGAGAGAGAACGAAAGAAGAAAGAGGAGGAGGCTTACCTTCAAGAACATGCCAAGAAGATGGGTTGGAACATGTTTTGAGCCAGATTCTGACTAGATTGTACTTAGGATTTTCTCTATTTTTTACACTCTTTTGTTTCAGTTTTCTTGTAGTTTGTACATTTCTCCTTTTTAATAGACTTTATTCCCCAGCCATTACTATCTTGCTTTGTCTGTTGTGTATCTTCTTTCTTGTTCGGGTCTATTATGCTTTAATAACTCTGCTGCACAGACACCTTTGAACTAGTGAGGACACTGCTCCTCATAAGTTTGGGGGTGTGGCAGGCAGACCCTGCCAATGGAATAGTTAACCTAAGTGCAGTAGTTTCATTTGAGTAATATGGAAATGGACCTTTGTTCACTTAAGAATCATGAAAATAAGAAATTTAAAATTTCTGCAAACTTTTGACATTATAAACTTTTAATATTTCACATTTCCATGATGATATCACCAAGGAAACTTACTTGTATCAGCACTCAGTGAATCATTAGAGAGAAAAAGGTGAGGACATACTTAAAAGTTCAAAGGATGACCATAACCAGTGAGAATTGGGCCTATAAAAAATTTTTCCATCCTTTGAGGAGTAACCAAGGCAATTTCTTCTAGTTCTAAGGACTGGCTGAGTCACTGAGCTCACTAGAAGTTAGGTAACTCCAAGTTGAAACAACTGACAGTACTCATGAGACTTAGGAAAGGATCAAGGCCTTCTCTTTGACAGTTTGAGCCTAAAAGGACCAACCCTGAAGCATCTACCCCTGTCCATACCCCCCTTTGAGCTTTAAATCCTAAATTTCTTCAAGATACACCTAAGTACTTGAACCTGAACCTATGAGCCGGCTTCAGCCTACCCTCACTCTGAGAATTCAGAAGGTAAAGGAGAAAAGGTTGGAAATGGACTCGCTATGGTCAACATTAAGTGAATGGAGAAGAAGCATCTCAAAAAATTTCTGGCAGTATGGTAACTGAGAACATGGTGGCATTCTGAAAAAGCAAAAACAAAAATAAAAAGAAAAAAATTCCATCAAAAGAAAACAAAAACAATAATGAAGAGGAGTAAGGGAGGAATCAAGAGGAACTTTCATTGGAAAATCAAAATCAAGAAGAGAAACTGATCACTTCAAATCTGAAGGGAGCTGAATTCAAGAAGGTGAAGTCATGAATCATCTCTCTCACCTACTGATTTCTCAATTTTGAACCCCTTCTCAACCCTCCATTCTTTCAACCCCACTCCATAAGCCACATTACAGCCCAGTTAAAAGCCCTTGTGATCCAAAGTTGAGTGAGCTGTCATGTGAAGATAAAGAGTTATCCAATCTATGGTGAGGAACTGCCAATGATGTCAGCACTTAAGAACTCTGCCTATGCTCATGCTTACAGACCCATTTGGGGGATGTAACTGCTCTTGAGCCTGTGAGAAAATGAACCCCTCAAAAAAACCCTTATGAGAGTATGCCCTGTAAAGTTTTTAGGTCTGAACTTGAATGCATTACGTATGACCTATAACCTAATTTTTGACCTGAGGATGGGCTCAGTGCTGGCACACACTTGTGTAGTTTTCTGTGATTGTAAGCTGATTGGAAATGCTGAGCATTCATGAGAAGTTTATGCTGTTTAAATTACTGTGCAACCAATGAATTAAATTTCTTTTATGATTACTGATTCAAGAGTAAACTAAGTCTGCCCCTTGACTGCTCACTGGATGATATTGCACTTTTGTTAACTGTTTCATTGAAGAAGTTTGCGGGTGTCTTCACTCAAAACCCTCAGGAGACTTCACTCCTCCACTAGGGATCACCTAGGGGTTTAAAAGGCTTGGTACATATGCTAAATGTATCCGTGCTCCCTACGAAAGTGGCATTTAATTTTCATAGTAGATTTAATGTTGCTTTGCTAAGAGACTAGCAAAGATTAGGTTTGGGGGTGTGTTAAGACCTGAAATGTACCACTTTTCACCCCTTAACTTAACCATTGATTAGACCCATAGCCACCTAATAAGACCTTGTAAAGTGATTTATGTAGGTAATAACCAGTAGTGAAATAAGGCCAGGAATCCTGCTAAGGAGCCTGTTTTGGCACCAGAAGTCCCTCAGAAGGATGGACTCTGAATCCAGACCTGAAATGAGCTTTGCACAGTCCAGCTGAGCTTCCCAAGACTCTACAACAACTTCTCGAGTAGATGATTGACTGAAGAGCTTTAGAAGCATACACTAGCGCAGCTCTCGCGAAGCTCAAGAGTAGAACACATCATGCAATCTCTCGTAGTTCAAAGCAGACCTCTCTCAACCTCACGCAGTTCGCTCAGAACGGCTGAGAAGAGAGAGCTTCAGAAGACTCCTCGCACAGCTGTCGCACAGTTACCGCAGGATGCAATTATCAGAAGAGAACTCCTTGCACAGTTCTTGCACCATACAAGAAGAGAGCATCCTTGCGAAGGCAAAGCCACCCTCGTGAAGATCAGTTAAGACATGGAACCTCGAGCAGTTTAGAACTCATTAAAGCCTCGCGAGGTAACTCGTGAAGTCCAGTGAAGGGAAGTGCTCGCAAAGTTCTCGCGCTATTCAAATCTATCCTCGCGAAGATCAACCTCACGACTGCCTGAAGAGCAAACCAAGCCAACCTCGCAATGGCTGAAGTTTACATTTCAAATCATCCTAGTGAAGAGAAAAAGCTACCACGCGACTAGTCTGGGAAACAATGGCTACCAAGTGAAGCTCTGAACCTCAAACTTCCATCTCTTCAGCAGAGGACTTTCTGGGAATTTCCAACGATTAGGGCACGCACTCCCACGCTCAAATCTCTGTGCACGCACCTCGACGCATCCAAGGATCACCATTAGGCCAAGTGGCATCATTAAAATTAGGGTTTCCTAACCCTAATGTGCCACCACACCACTGCTATAAATACCCATACTTAGCTTAGGTTTAGGGAGCTTTGACCATCCTTTCTTTCTACATCCTGGAATAGCTGGGAATACATCTCATTTCTTGGAGACTTGATCTGAGATTGTTTTATTTTTCTTTTCGTAGTTGTAAGTAGTTTTCTTTTTCCTTTTTCCTTCTCTCCATAGTCCAGCACTTGCTGGCTATGTCTTTGTATGCATTTTGAACTAGATTAATGGAAGTTCTGTAATAGGATCTGTACTTTGTGGGATTTATGTTTGAATGTGAGATGCTCTGTGCAAGGCTGCTGCCTTGTGATCCGCCATTACTTTGGATTACTTTGGCTGTGTTTCAAAGCAATGGAGGACAGATTCTAAGGGCCACTCAGATCCAAGTGACCTGTGTGTCTGGGCTATCATGGTCCTATACAGCCTTAATCCCACCGTAGGAGCCACTAGATCTGAAATCTCCATGGGAGCTTGAGCTGGTAGCCTTGTGACCATGGTGGTGGCAGCGATATTCTCGTTTTGTCTTGGGCTCCGTGAGGAGGATAGTCTGTGACCATTCAAGTGGACAGGTTATAGCCTTAAGGTGATTCTAATCCACCGATCCAAGATGGATCCTTATTATTTCCACCTGAGCTTGTAGATGCCTGGTGGGAGATTATACAGAGGTAAACTCCCCTATATTTGTATAGACCCACCATCATATGTTGGATCTGATCTGGTTATAGAGATTGTAGGCTTATGACTGGACCATTGTAGCCTCACTCAAGTAATGGACAGCTAGATTGAAGGTTGTACTCAATCGCTTGCTGGTTCTATGTGTCTGGGCTGTCATGGTCCTATACAGCCTTAGCCCCACACATAGAGCTTTAGAGGTTGAGGTTCCCTATGGATTCTTGAGCTGGTAGCCTGGATGAAATAGTGCCTGCAATGATTAACTTGTTATGTTTTGAACCATCCCTGGATTGTGGTTCCCCTATGGGATAGTCTGTGACCATTTGAGTGGACAGGTTATAACCTTAAGGGTTGAATCATGGCAGAGTGATGGGTTGGATCCTTTCTCCTCAGTGGTGATAATGTAGCCATTGGACAGGATTTCTATAACATCAGGTCTAAATCTGAGTTACAAAACTCCTCTGATCTGGGCTCAATAACATACTTCTCACCCTTTTTTATTTATTTTCCACACTCCATCCATCCTCTCAACCCTTTTTGTAGTTTAGACATTAGAATACTTAGAATAAGTGACCTTAAACTCCCCTCCTTTTAGGACAGCCAGATCTATAGTCAGATCTGGAGGGACTACTAGAGATGGCTCCTTTCGAGCTGTAGATCACCTTTTCCTGTGGGACAAACTCTTACTTATCAAAACTTACTACATTGGACCCTGTATCTTGCAGGTCTAGGATTTCTTAGTTGTGCTGATTCCATCCCCTGTTTTACTCTTTCTTTGATTTTCAAATGACTTTTACCACTGACCAATAAACCAAGCACACACACTGAGAGATCGCCAACAGTCACTAAAGTCTAAATTCTAAGGTAACCTAATGTCTAAACTATAGAAAGGTTTAAGAAAGAAGATGGAGTGAGAAAATAAATATAAAAGGGTGAGAAGTATGCTATTAGGTTTAGATCTAAGGGTTTCATGACTCAGATTCAGATTTGCAGCTATAGAAGTTCTGTCCTGTGGCTACATTATCACCACTGAGGAGAAAGAATCCAACTCATCTCTGTGCCATGATCCAATCCCTTTATGGCTATAACCTGTCCACTTAAATGGTCACAGATTATCCAATTGGGGAACCACAGTCTAGAGATGAGTCAGAACAAGTTTATCATTGTAGGCACTACTTCATCCAGGCTACAAGCACAAGAATCCATAGGGAACCTCAACCTATAAAGTGCTATGTGTGGGGCTAGGCCTGTATGGGAGCATGTTAGCCCAGACACATAGAACTAGCAAGAAGTTGAGGGCAGCCTTAGATCCACTGCCCACCGCTAGAGAGACTCAGAGTGATCCAAATGCAAGCCTACAATCTCCATAACCAAACCAGATCTGCCATCTGATGGTGGGTCTATACACATACAGAGGAGTTTGTCTCAACACAATCTCTCACAGGGCTACAAGCACAAGTGCAGAGAAGAATAATCCGTCTTGAGTCTGTGGGTTGGCTTCACCCTAAGGCTATAACCTGTCCACTTAAATGGTCACAGACTTGAGGCTATCCTCCTCACAAAGCACCAGATAGAACAAGAAACATTGTTGCCACCACCATGTTCACAAGGCTACAAAAGCTCATTGCTCCCTTGGGGACTTCAGATCTAGTGGGTCCTGTGGTGGGGCTAGGCCTGTATGGGAGCATGTTAGCCCAGACACATAGGTAACTTGGATCTGAATAAACCATGAAATCAGTCCTCCATTGCTTGCAATTTGTCCTAGCAATGGAGGATCTCAAGACAATAGCCTTGTACAGAACAACTCACAAAAATCCCATAAAAGTAAAACACCCTATCATGAAACTCCATTAATCTATTCCAAATAGTCATACAAAGGCATAGCCAGTAACTGCTGGACTATGGAGAGAAGAAAAAGTAAAAAGAAAACTACCTAAAACTTACTAGAAATATGCAGCTCCTACAAGAAGAAGAAGAAGATAGACTAAATTCTGTTCTCAATAGAGAGTCCTCTAAACATAAACGAGGTTTAGGTTTATATAGCAGTTAGTTTGGCGGTGCATTAGGGTTAGGAAACCCTAATTTTAATGATGCCACATGGCCTAATATTGTCCCTTGGATGCCTTGGCGCACGTGCATAGAGCTTAGAGCATTGGAATGCATGCCCTAATTGCTGGGAGTTCCCAGAATATCCTCTACAGAGGTGAGGGAGAGTTATAGTTCAGAGCCTTGCCAGGTGGTACTGGTTTTCAAGACTGCCACATGGTAGCACGGTCTTCGCGAGGTTGGATTAGCTTGAAATTCTAGCCATTGCAGGGTTGTCTTAGTTGCAGCTGAAGCAGTCGCGCGATAGAGCATTGAATCCTTATTGGATTGCTCTGATCTTGACGGGATTGCTCTTTCCTTCTGAATGGCACAGGAATTGCGCGAGCAATTTGTTTCTGAATGGATCTTTGTGAGGATCCTTGTGAGGACGTGATGTGCATTGGTCTCTGAATTATGCGGGAAGTTTCTCTAAAGTTTTACATCCCGCGGCCATTGCGCGACAGTTGTGCGCCGAAATACCTGGAGCTCTCTCTCCTCAGTTGATCTGAGTGAATTGCACGTGGTTTGAGAGCTGCTTTGTTGAGCTGCGTGGGACTACGCGAGCAGTTATATTTGAGCTTCGCGAGAGCTGTGCGAAGTATGATTCTGAAGCCTCTCTATCACTCAACTGCGCGAGAACATTGCGGGCTATTGGAAATGAAGTTTTGGGAGGCTCGCGAGGACTGCGTGAGGCTTAATTTCTGAATCCTTTAAAGCTTGTGAAAGTTGCGCGAGGTTCAATTCTTGTCTGGGTTCAGCTTTCATCCTTTTGAGGGACTTCTGGGGTAAAAGTGGGCTCCTTAATAGGGCTCAAGCCTTATTGTAGCTGCTGTTTATTATCTACAGAAATGACTTAACACACATTTATTAGATGGCTAAGGGTCTAACAGAGGCTAAGTTAAGGGGTGAAAAGTGGTACTTTTCATGTCTTAACAATTATCACCCAATCTAGAGTACTCAGGATGTTCATGGCCGACAATGGACCACAATTCATCGCAGAAAAGATGAAAAAGCTATGCAAGAAATTTGGCATCGATCTACACCACTCATCATCATTCTACCCTCAAGGAAATGGAGAGGCAGAAGTTACAAATAAAACCCTGGTTCAAATTCTGAAAAGAACAGTGGAGATAAGAAATGGAGCCGACTAGCCTGACTGATTACCAGAAGCAGTCTGGGCCTATAGGACTTCTATTCGCACGGCCACTGGCCAAACTCCTTACCTCCTCACAAACAGGATGGAAGCAGTCCTACCCTATGAGATACAGATACCATCCTTTTGAATATAACTCAATGATGAGCTATCCTTAGACGAAAGGAGTATTATTCTACTCGCCGAGCTAGAGCAACTTGATGAGGCACGTCTAAGGGCAGCTCATCATGCTCAGGTATATCAAAGGAGAGTGGCCAGGGCTTACGATAAGAAAGTCCTCGAACGAACTTTTGACATTAGAGAATTAGTTTTGAAGAAAATCATGCCCTCCAAACACGCTCATCTAAAGGAAAAATTGAAACTGAACTGGGAGGTGTTAATGAGTGAAAAGTACCACTTTTCACCCTTTAACATGAGCTTTGATAGACTTGTGAGTAGACTAATAAGTGCATGATGTTATAGATAGCAATAAAAAGCAGTCATAGTACAGAAATCCACCCAAAAATGCTCCATAAGAAAGTCTGTTTCTCACTACAGCTCTGGCTCAATTATGGCACACAAGAGGGCTCCACACCAATGCTCACTTGGGACATGTAGCAGCAGCAAAGCAGCACTGAAGAAGGAAAAATAGGCTGAAAACAACTTGTCGATAGGTTATTACAACCTATTGATAGGATCTGAAGGCTGAAAAGGAAGAAGTCATGGAGATCAGAGTATTCGATAGGATCTGAAACCTATCGGGCAGTTGAAAGCATGCAGGAAGCATCCTATCGAAAGGTCCCCAGGAGCTTAAAGAGATCTTGTCGAAAGGATCCTGGAACCTATCGTGCAAATGCTACTTATCGAATGGTTGTTGCAGAAATGGCTGTCTCCATCACTAATAATAGCTTTGGGGGTGTCAAACCTAGACAAGATGTTTTCTTTTAAGAACATAATGACAACCTTGTGGTTATTTATTCCTGTAGCTATGGCCTCTACTCATTTGGACACATAGTCCATAGCTACGAGAATGAAATTATATCCATAGGAGGGGGGAAAAGGTCTCATAAAATCAATTCCCCATATGTCAAATACTACAAGAACAAGTACAGGTTGCAGGGGCATGGAGTTTCTCTTTGTAATACTTCCCATTTGCTGGCATTTAGAATAGGATTTGCAGTGCTGTATGGCATCCTTGAACAGAGTGGGCCAATAGAAACCAGATTGGAGCACCTTTGCAGTAGTCTTGTTGCCACTGAAATGGCCCCCACAAGCCTGTTCATGACACATGGTTAGAATATTTTCAAACTTAGTTTCAGGCATACATCTTTTTATAACCTGGTCTGCACAATACTTAAAGAGATCAGGATCCTCCACATGTAATATCAAATCTGTGAAAAGAACAGATTTCGATCATCCTTACTCCAATGTGGAGGTATCCTTCCCACAGTCAGATAGTTTACTATATTGGCAAACCAGGGCATACTTATCTCCACAGCAAAAAGCTGCTTATCTGGGAAGGAGTCATTTATTGGCAAGCTCTCTATTCCAGCATCTGGAATCCTTGATAAGTGGTCTGCAACCACATTTTCAACCCCCTTCTTGTCTTTGATTTCCAAATTGAATTCCTGCAAAAGAAGAATCCATCTAATTAGTCTAGCTTTGCCCTCCTTCTTAGACAAGAGGTATTTTAGGGTTGAATGCTCAATAAATACAGTAATCTTGGATCCCAACACATATGATCTGAACTTCTCTAAAGCAAATACAATGGCTAGCAGCTCCTTTTCAGTCGTGTTGTAGTTCAATTGAGCATCAACCATTGATTTACTAGCATATGCCACCACACATGGTGCTTTGTCTCTCCTTTGTCCCAGCACGACACCAATGGCAAAGTCTGATACATCACACATCAGCTCAAATGGCAGAGAAAAATCAGGAGCTTGCAATATAGGAGCAGTAGCCAAATAGGTTTTCAAAAGTTCAAAAGCAGCTAGGCATTAATCATTGAACACAAATGGAACCTCTTGGCACAGCAAGTGGCAAAGAGGCTTGGAAATTTTGCTAAAGTCTTTGATGAACCTCCTGTAGAAATCAGAATGGCCCAAGAATGACCTAACTTGTTTGACAGTTTTGAGAGGGGGAAAATGTGCTATTAGATCAATTTTAGCTTGATCAACCTCTATTCCTCTTTGGAAATCATGTCCTAGGACAGTTCCTTGAGTCACCATGAAATGAGTCTTTTCCTAACTCAAAACTAGGTTGGTCTCTGCACACCTTTGTAGCACAAGGCTGAGATTGTGCAGGAATTGACTAAAATCATTCCCAAAAATAGAGAAATCATCCATAAAAATCTCTAAAAACTTGTCAATCATGTCAGAAAAGATAGAATACATGCATCTTTGAAAAGTGGTAGGTGCGTTACATAGTCCAAATGGAATCCTTCTGTATGCAAAGGTTCCAAATGGACAAGTGAATATGGTTATTTCTTGATCTTGAGGATAAACAGGAATCTGGTTGTATCATGAATAACCATCAAGAAAATAGTAGAAAGCCTTACCTGCCAACTTATCTAAGATCTGATCTAAAAAGGTCAATGGAAATTTATCTTTGCTGGTTTTGTCATTGAGCTTGCAAAAATCTATGCACACTCTCCAACCAGTGGTCTGCCTGGTTGGAATTAGCTCACCTGAGTCTGCTTGCACTACTGTGATCCCATATTTCTTGGGCACCACCTGGGTGGGTGCCACCCATTGAGAATCTGAGATAGGGTAAATGACCATAGCATCAAGAAGTTTGACTACTTCCTTCATAACAACTTCCTGCATGTGTGGGTTAAGCTTCCTTTGCATCGCTCTAGAAGGTTTAGAGCCCTCTTCAAGATAAATTTTGTGCATGCACACAGTTGGATTTATCCCCCCAAAATCTATAATAGTCCACCTTATTGCTCTCTTATGCCTTTTTAGCACATAAAGCAAGTCTTTTTCCTGCTCAAGGGTGAGGGAAGAAGAAATTATCGCTGGCAGTTTGTAATTGGCTCCTAAAAAGATATATTTTAGAGATTTTGGGAGTTGCTTTAACTCCAAATCTGGAGGATTGATGAGTGAAGGCAATAGAGGGCCTTAGAAGGTGGTGGAAGAGGTAGTAAAGCAAGAGTCCATGGGTGATGCTTTGCTGGCCCTACTTCAGAAATTTTCATTTCCACTTACTCAAGCTCAGATGTGGAAGCTTTCTCTTCCACTATTTCATTCCATATTTCTTCAAAAAAATTAAGGAAATCATTACCATGCAGCAGCTGAGGCAGAGTTTCTTGTACAAACTCACCCAGCACATCAATGGAAAAACAATCCTCATTCTCTAAGTGGGGCCGATGAGCAGCATTGTAGACATTCAACTTGACTTTCATGTCACCAAAAGATACTTCCATGACCCCTGATCTACATTTGGATGCAAGCATTTGCAGTGGCCAAAAAGGGCCTACCTAGGATCACAGGGATAGAAGTAGCACACTTACTCGGCTCCATATCCAGCACCAGAAAATTAGCAGGATAAAAGAATTTGTCAACTCCAACCAAAACATCTTCAATGACCCCCACAGGATTCCTTTCAGATTTGTCAGCTAGTTGTAAGACCACATGTGTGAGCTTCTACTCTCCTAAGCCCAGCCTCTCATATACTGAATATGGAAGGAAATTCACACTAGCTCCCAGATCTAACAAGGCTTTTTCAATGGCATGATCCCCAATGATGTAGGGGATAGTAGAGACTCCAGAGTCTTGGAGTTTTGTTGGGGTTGCAATAGTCAGTATTTGTTGCACTTTTTCTACTGAACAGACTTTGTTGGAAAGATGTATCCTTGATTGTCTTTTGTGGGTGGAAAGGTCTTTTAAAAACTTGGCATAGGCTGAGACCTGCTTGATTGCATGTAACAGAGGCAGATTGATCTTCACTTGCTTAAAGGTTTCCATCATTTCCTCTATTTTGGCATGCCCTTTATCAAAAGGGGAAGGTGCTTGCATTGCCTTAGGAAATGGTAAATGTGGGACTGCTCTCCCATTTGCAGCCTTAGCCAACTCATCATCTCTTTCTTTGATTTAAGTTTTTTCTTAAGAATCATCATTATCCTTCTTATTCAACATGGGTTGCTCCTGTTATTCCTTCTCCATGATCACTTCTTTTTCTTTTTCTGAATTTTTCGAAGGCTCACAACATACTTGATTATCCACCAACCTTCCACTTCTTAATGTAGTAACAGATTTGGCTTCCTTATGAGAAGAAGAAACCTCACCTACCACATATTGTCTCTTTGGGTTGTCCATGGGTTAGCTATGCAGCCTCCCTTCCTCTCTCTTGATCAAAGAATCAGACAGCTGACCAAGATGGTCTTCTATCTTTTTAATGCTTTGGCTATGAGAGTGCACCGTTTGAGACAAGGGTCCTAAGTTCTGTAATGAACCTAGAACTTGTTCCTCAAAAGAAAGTGATCTAGAAGCTGGAGGGGGTGTAGTTTGCTGCACAGGCTGAGCCATAGGTTGAGTCATGGGTTGTTGGTAGTGGGGCCTTGGAAAGTAATTTTGGTGGCATGACTGAGCATTTTTGTAAGGCATGGGCTGTTGTGGCAGCTGCTGCTAGTTTAGAAAAGTATCTTGTCTCTACCTCAAGTTGGGGTGGTTTCTCCATTGGTAACCAGCAGTATGATGTTGCCCAAAGGACTGAGTAGCAGCCACATGCACCATCACTAAATCTGGAAATTGAACAACTGAGGGGCATTCCTCAAGGGAGTGAGTGGGGGACTGGCATATAACACATGCCTCATGCACTTTAGCAGCCATGGGTGACTGTATTGCTCCCATTATCTTATCAAACTTCTGGGTCAAACTGTCCACTTTCCTTTCCAAATCATTGTGCCCACTCACCTCATACATCTTTCCTCTTGTGGTATTTTCTTTCACCATTCTAGGAATGTCTAAGTCTCTGGAAAATGTCTCTCTCTGCATGGAGTTCTCACTGATAATGTTAAACAACTCTCAAGCCTCCTCAGCAGTTTTGTGAAGGTAAGTACCACCACAAGAGGCATCTACCATATCTCTGCTTTTAGAATCAATTCCCTGATATAAACTTTGTATAAGTTGTCATTCAGGGATTTGATGATGGGGACACTTCTTCAGGAGTTCTTTGAATCTCTCCCAATCTTGGTGAAAGTCCTCAGTTGGATCTTGAGCAAATGAGTTAATGCCCTTCCTCAATTGGCTTGTCTTGGACATGAGGAAAAACTTGGCCAAAAACTGACATTGAAAATCACTCCCGGACTGAATAGTGTTAGGTGGGAGCATTGACAATCAGGTCCTGGCTCTATCCTTTAATGAGAAAGGAGTGAGTCTCATCCTGGTTGCTTCCTCCCCCAAACCTGCAATATTCAATGTAGTGCATAGTCCTAAAAATTCATCAATGTGTTTATATGGGTCTTCTTTGGTCAGGTCATGGAATAAGGGTAGCGTTTGGATTATGGAAGACTTGATCTCATAGTTCCATTGAACAGCATGGAATTGAATGCAAAAGGGAGAATTATAAACCCCTGGTGCATTGAATTCCTTCAAGGTTCTAGGTTGCTGTTGCTCACCCATTTCAGTAAATTCAGATGTAGCAGATATGGGTGAGATTTGTTTAGTCCTAAGGAGTCTTTCAACCTCTGATCTAATGGAACAATCTGAAGATTGAGAGTTCTCCTTCCAAACATACACCACTCACACTCTTAATGCACACACAATGCAGATCCAATTTAACACAACAATCAGGAACTTGCACAATTAACTAATAAATCTACAAATCCACAGCTCAGAAAATAAAAAGAGTAGAGGGATGCAAACTTTAGCACAACCACTAGCAAAATTCTTCTCGTTAGCAACAACTTTTGATCTGAAGAAATAACAAAAACTACTACAAAATAGTAAAAACATTCAAAAGTAGTTAGTGAAAATTTAAATAGTCTATTAAAGATCTATAATATATACTAAAACAAACTTAGATCTACCAATTTTAAGCACACAGATCCCCGGCTGCGGTGCCAAAAACTTGTTAGCCACTTACCTTGTGTTCAAAAAGGGGGTTAAAATCACACAATTAAAGGATCTATTGGTTGCACACACTAAGGCAATCAGACATACAAACCTGCAAGTATTCAGGGCCTGTTGTAGTAAGTTTTAAAGAAGGGTAAGTAAGGGTATGTCCACAAGGAAATGTGGCTGAAAATTAGGAAAATCTCCAGATCTAAAGTAGATCTGGCACCCTCCCTAATTCTAAAATAGCAAAAGAACGAGGAGAGGTCTAAGGGTTTGTCACTTTTAAACTAAACTACAAAAAAAAAACAATTAAAATTTGCTGAAATGGATCCAGAGTACAACTCTTGCAGTGAAGGGAAATTTAAAATAGAAAATGGGAAGAAGAGCTTGGAGTTTGATCTTACTGCAATTGGGTTGAGCTGCCAGGGTTATAGAGAGTTTAGAGTGCATTAATCCCTCATCTGGCCATAGGCACAGCTACAGGGTAGAAGAATCTAATCTAGGCTAGAGATTTGGCTTGATCTTAAGGCTATGATCTGTCCACTTCAATTGTCATAGATCATCCAATAGATTCACTCCATTCTCATGCTTCCATCAGAGTATTAAAACCACTACAAATGCTGCAATCGTCAGGCCACAGGCACAGGCAATTAAAGGAATATCAGATCTAGGGAGTTCAAATCACATCCAAGAGGTCTACCAGTTAAGTGGCTGAGCTATTCTTATCTACACAAGTCGATTGAGCACCAAATGAAACCAGAGGAATGATAGATCTAATTACAACAGTTAAACCAACATTACATTGAATTAAACTAACCATACAATGAAATGCCCTCAGATTTGCAGTCTATGTAACATCCAACCCTCAATAACACTCTCAGCTTTCCCCAATTATAGACTAAACCTCCCTCTTTACTGCTCCAAAGAAATTAGCCAACCATGGTTGGGCGAAAAGGAAGAATAGAGAATTTCGATGCAAGCTCTGATTTTCAAAATTGATCCCATTTTTCTGGCGGCTTCCCTTCTTTTTAGCTTTCCTCCTCTGCCTCAGATCCATTTTTCTCACCAATTATAGCTTCTAGAATAATCCTGTTATTCCATTCCCCTTTTAGAAGGCTCTTTCTATTAGTTAGAGTTGGTGGAGAGCACGTGGGTCGGTTAGGATTACTCAGGGCACTTCTAGAGACTTTGTGCTGGTCACCAGAGTGCCTCAAATTGTGTGCAGCAGGTCACCAACTTGTAGCGTGTGCACAATAGCTTTTCTGAGAAGTCCTTCAGTCGATTTTGATAGGTTCCAAAGGCTTTCGATAGGTTCCAAACAGGCCTTCTATTCCTTTCGCTAGGATTCAGGATCCTTTCGATAAGTTCCGATAGGTTGGGTTGAGAATAAAGCTCCAGCATTCGTAACCTTCATCTGGTGTGTTCGACAGGTTGGGGGCTCCTTTCGACAGGTTGATCTATGTGCAATGAGTTTCGATAGGTTTGCTTCTAGCTCCTGTTGATAGGTTCCATCAGCTTTTGATAGGTTCACCAACTGAGCTGAAACAACCCTTCGGTAAGTGGCATTTGCACGATAGGTTCCAGGATCCTTTCGATAGGATCTCTTTAAGCTCCAGGGGACATTTCGAAAGGATGCTTCCTGCTTGCTTTCAACTGCCCGATAGGTTCCAGATCCTATCGAATACTCTGATCTCTACGACTTCTTCCTTTTCTGCCTTCAGATCCTATCGATAGGTTGCACTAACCTATCGACAGGTTATTTTCAGCTTGTTTTTCCTTCTTCAGCGCTGCTTTGTTGTTGCTGCATGCCCCAAGTGGGCATTAGTGTGGAGCCCTTTTGTGTGTCATAGTTACGTCAGAGCTGCAGTGAGAGATGGACTTTCTTATGGAGCATTTTTGGGTGGATTTCTACACTGTGACTGCTTTTTATTGCTATCTGCAAAACATGCTTATCATGCACTGATTAGTCTACTCACAGGTCTATCAAAGCTCATGTTAAAGGGTGAAAAGTGGTAATTTTCACTGATTAACCGGAGGGCCCATATGTTATAGCAACCGCATATCCAGAGATTGCATACAAACTAGTGAACCAGGATGGGGAAGAACTCCCCAGCCCTTGGAACGCCATGTACCTTAGAAAATACTACCCTTAACCATGTGATCATCACATCCCCATAGCCAAATACTTATATCTATCACCCCCATAGTTGTCACGACCCATCTGTCGATCGTATGCCCTCAATTCCCAAATTATCCTTAAGACTTCCAACTTACTACCCACTTTCTTATTCGTGTAATTTGATCAAAGGACTAGTGACCTACCTGACCTCTTTCAAAAGTATACCTACTTGACCTCTTTCAAAAGGACTAGTGACCTACCCGGTTCCCATCCACCTTCCCCATCCATTGGAGGAGACATTAGAGCGCAAAAAAAATGAAGATGCTAGGCTCAATCAAAATGCACTATTCTTGTGTTAGCAGGTTGCTTTCGAAAAAAAAAATACACATATACAAAAAATCGAGAGAGTGCAATACTACGAATGAACTAGTCAATGAGCTCAGGGAAGCATAAGTAGGCCGTGAGGGCATCCCTGGTAACTCTACTAGAAATGTATAAGCAAGCTGCGAGGACATCCCCGATGTCCCAATACTACTAGATGTCGTTGTAAGGTGGCAGGAGGAGGACAAACTCCTACTAACCATAGAATGTGAGACTTTGATGGTGTCGAAACATGATGGAGAGCTCAATCATGGCACCCCATACCCACTCTGAGAAAAAGACTATCACTCATCTCTTTTAGAAAGCGTCAGATACAAACTATTCCCCCATATCACTGAGCTTTTACCCTCTTTCACCGTTAATTTTTAGTTTTTAGACAATGAGTCAGAAGCCCCTCGGGATATTCCTAGAAGTGAAATTGAAATCCGATAAATGACGATTGATACAGTCATCTATTATGTCGCACACTCCCTATAACCATGACCGTGTGATAGGATGACCACTATCAAAGGTAGACCCCCAATATAAAGATAATATGATTAGGCAATCCTCCTAGTTCGATGACAGTGTCAAAAAAAACTTTTCTTCAAAACTAACCCACCAAGTACATGTGGCCTCCTATAAACCCAAAGTCCTTATCAAAGACTCAGAGAAGCTCCATTACACCTCGACACTAGGGCATTTTTTTATTCAGAGGAAGGATCACATTAAAAACCCCTGTTTGCCCACAAAGAAGATGCGGAATGATGAAGTCAACACCGAGGAATATCACTGAAGATATCGCACTGCTTATTCCATCGTGCTTCTATACTGGGGCATTTTTTTTTAGAATTTCCTTTCGGTTATTTGCCTTTATTTTCCCTGTTTGCATTTTTTTTTAGAATTCCCTGTTGTATTATTTTCCTTTCCTTATAATGAAAAGTACAAAAAAAAGAGAAAAAATGCCCCTCTTTAATTACCAGACCTCGGTCTGAGACATATCCCTGTTGAAAATCGGTAAGGGAGAAAATAAAATTACTAATGCCTTTATTCTCATGTGCAGATATAAGAAAACCTTCGACTATTATCGGGCAAGCTCAAGGAGCATCTAAGTCCCAATAACAAGCGACGGTGCAAAAAATAAGACGACGCAAGGTAACAAGGAAATGAACCTCTTTTCTTTTATATATATCAAAAGTTTCTTTTACATATGTCACCAGGGGCATACCCCTTGTATATACAATGGATAAAAAAAAAAGAATGCCCTACTCCCTCCACGGCCTCTGCGAAGGGCGCTCGCTACCATCTCCCATATCTTCAACCTCTGTATATGGGGTCTGATCCTCCAACAACTCAATACCAGCACCCGGAGTCGAAGGACACTTCCTACGAGGAGAAGGCCTAGCAACGGAACCTTCCTCTCTCGCCTAGCTAGAGGCCTGCAGAGGACCAAAGACAAGCATAGGCCCTAGGGCTGAGTCTGCCTGTGCATAGGTTGTCATGCACTCATGAACCTCTCTACAAATCTCAGTCTGTGAGCCGCTAGCCCTCGACCCTGACCCTAGAAAATGGTCTATCATCCCTCTAACTCTCCCACCAACTATCACCAACTCATGTTGTAAAAGATCTATCATCGACTGCATCTCAGCACGAGCCACAACTTGAGCACTCTCTAACTTTGTTGTTCGAGTCCTCCGCTCGACCAACAAGTGTACAGTCACCTCTTGGAGATGGCGCTCTATGGCATCAGAAGGAATCTCATGAATCTCCTGGCGAGCTAAGACGTGGTGCATCTCCACACGCGATTGCTCCAGCTCAAGTGCCTGTACAATTCGAAGGCTAAGGAATTGCATTTGCATAATCAGACAGAGTGTAGATAACGAAGACATACCAACTCAGCCCGCTCCCGCAGAAGACGGTCTACGGTGGCAGTAGTGGCTGGATCAGTTGGGGGAGCCTTGAACGTAGGCTGCGACAAGAAACAAAGAAAGAACATTAGGGATTCAATGGTGCAATAAAATTGAGAACAATAAATGACCACACTAACCAAATATACCTGGGAAGGAGTGGGAGTCGACCCCTGAGGGGGAGCCTCAGGAGAAGAGTCAGGAATAACTTGCGCGTAAACCAAACAAACACGAATCTCCTCAGATAAAACAAATTAGCAAACGAAATAACAACCAAATAATCCACACATAATATACCTGACTCTCTAGGCACAGGGAAGCAGCAGTCGCCTCCCTCACCTAAAGATCCTTAGCAAGGCGGCGTTGAAAAGATGTGACGTAACATCAACAAACTACTAAACAACGTAAGGCTGGATAACTCAAAAGAGCTAAGGAAACTTACCTAGTGCTCTAGCTCTGCCCGGAGCTAAGCCATTGTAGGATCCTCCCCACTGGAAGAGGCGATTGAAGATGGATCGAATGTTGGAGTAGAAGCCCAAGCAGCGAAAAGATCCTCTCTCTACAAATGTCAATGAACACATCAAACCTGATGATGTCAACAAAATGCTAACAAAACAAAATAAAAATAAGACAATCACTCACTAGTTGATCAATCTCATAGCGTAGGCTAGCCGTCGCATCCCAGTCAGCCTGGTGCTAGCTATGGTAAGACCCAAGCAATGCCGCCTACCTAGCGACCTCGCTCTCCCTCTCAGTCTGATAAATAGGAACCAAATAAGACTATTAAACTAGGAATGATTAAAACTAGAAGTAAACAAATTCGTAAACAAATACACTCACTAGAGATCATCACGTAATTGTGAGTTAAACCCTCAGCTCGTCCTCTAAGGTCCTAGCCTAGAAGACCGAGTCCGCCAAGGACTGTAACATTCTCATCCGGATTAGGAGCACATCCTATCTGCTCCATCGCCCTGTGAAGCATGTCTAGCGTTCTGTGAATGCCCTCATCCAAGTGGCCCTACTCTGATGTAGCCAATCTCTCCCTCAAAGTAGAAGCAGACTCAAGACCACCAACTGTAAAAGAATGCTCCAATGAAAGGGGCGGGTAAAAGGTCGACCACCTCCTATATCATGAAACCACCTTACGTACTCTCGGGCATCTGCCTCATCGCCTGCCTCAGTAACCTTGGTCCCCCCGACTCTAAAGTCCTCAATCTAGCCTGCCATCCTCGATGAAAAAATGCAACCAGAGGGACCAGCCATCCTCCTCTCCACTCGGTGGCGAATCTTTGAAGGGACTCCCTGAGGGATCCCCAACTGATGAGTCGCTTGAGAGAGGTGGATGCCGCTACTCCCTGCTCTGTCGCTGGAGCTCGGCATGCCATCGCCTCGCAGTGTCTATCAAAAACTATCCTCGCCTCTAAGTGATGCCTCGGAGGAACAAACCCGCTAGTAAAAGAATAAAAAAACCAAGTAGTCCGGACAATCCTTGTCCCAGACCCATTATGCCGGTACTCAACACCGAGCACCTCCCTACACACGGCCTAATACTTACTCTCCATCTGCCTCGTGATAGGTGCTCCCTCGAACCGCTGCCCGGTGATACAGACGTAATCCTCAGGGGTGGGCAGCAACATGCCAACTGGGAACAGCAATGACTGCTGCTCCTCCCTCCATCTCTCCATAATAGCCCCAATCAGACCATGGTCAACTGAAAAGGGCTCCAACTCTAAAATCGATTTGAAGCTGAAAACTGCTAATCGTATTCGCTGGAACTCAGGCAAGGCACGGTACCAGGCATGAGACTCCGACCACGCCGTGCTAATGGCCATTATCGGAGGGTCTTGACGAACCATAAGAAATAAGATACACATTAACCTAGCCCTACACTACCTTAATCACAATCACAGATGATGACTAAACCTACCTAATGGCATTAACAATAAAAATGACAATAACAAAACAAATGAGAATGACAATCCACAACAAGCATGCAAAACATGATAACACAGAGTGATAGAGTAAATGTAACCTGAAACTAGATAGAAGCATGTAGGTTTAACATAAAATTAGAAGGTTTCCATCCTAAGAAATCTGCGTCGTAACCTAGATGCCTAGAAATAACAGAGAACTTTTCTTCACGAACACCTACGTAGTCCTGTGTGAAGAACTCCGCCAACGAGATCCTGATTGTAGGTTCGTGAGGAGCAGCATCCTCACCGGCAGCGTCACCACCATCCCCACCATCCTCACTATCCTTATCACCAGTCTCAGGGACCTCCTCCCTGACAACCATCTCAACACCACCACCGACGTGGGACTCAGGGGTCTCACCTTCCCCCTCGATCATCTACTTTACCTTGGATGCAATCCATGAAATGTGATTAGTACTCTCAGACTCCATCTCAAGTCGAAGAGCTCGAAAAACTAAAGAGAACGCAAGAAACGACATTTGAAACAGAAGAATAGATTGCAAGAAATCATGAAAACATGAAAATCAGCAACAAGGAAGCAAGAGAGCTCGAGATTACAAAAGATTTAGAAAACACGCATTTAAAGTGGAAACCTTGGACTTATATAGAGAGCAGCATGATCGTGGCCTGAATACAGGCACACAATTGAGTCGCGTGCGTTATCTCTTGCGCACAAATTAAAATGTGCTCCCTTAAGCATGTGCATTACCAATTCGTCGCCCGCACACACATCGATCGCGCGTTCTGAATAACACGCACGATCAGATTTTACACCCTGTGGCTAACGCAAAAACTCAAGCGTCGCTCGTACGTTGACCGGAAACCGATCGAATCATGCAACCTTAGTCAAGCGGGTAATCTTATTAAGCGCATGAAACCTAGCACATAATTGACCCCTGGGTCTACCATTCCTGCACACTTGACTTGGTGCGCAATCGTATTGAGCGCCCTAGATAAAGCGCACAAATTGCCCAAGCTTACTAAAAAAAAGAGATGTGCCAGCCATCACCCGCCAAGGATGAGAGCTCAGACTTTGAAAAAAACATTAAGCCCCATACAAAATAAAGATTTCACACGTACCCTGACCCAGGCACCTATGCTCTCAAAACTAGGAAGTTACCTATACACCCACACTTAAACACCTAAAACTATTTAAGGCCATTCAAAATCTATACCAAATTGAGACCAAACAAGATTAAAAATATTCTAAACTTAACTAGACTTAATACCTACTAATTAAATGAAAATGCCTCCGACTAAATAGCGATGCATCCCATAAAAAATTAATAAAAATAATAAAACCTAACTAAAATTAACTCAGCCAAATTAACATTAAATAAAATTTCACAAAATCACAAATAAAATTTATTTAACACGAGAAAATTATTACAAATTACACCAAGGGCATACCCTTTGAATTTATAAAAAAATTTACGATCTCGGAGTGAGATGAATTTCGATTCGAGACAAACACTCAAAAGCACCCGAGCCCGTAGACACTTAGGAGAGGCAGCCCTAAAAGAACACCCAAAATAGGGGAAAATAATAGAAAAATCAGGAGAGGAAGCACACTTTTGACGAAGTCCAACAAGAATCACATCTTCCTCTCCCAAGTTGGCAAAAAAGAAACAGTGGCTCACAGAAAGCCACCCAGGATCTGGCGGATACACCTATGAAAGGCCAATCTTGGAAACCCCCAAGGGGACGCCAACTATGGGGATAATCCTTAAATCCTACCAAGGAACAACTGGCGTCGGTCACGAGAACTTTGACACAACTCCTTCCTTCGATTTCTTTTCCCCCTCCTTTAACTATTCCATCTCTTCACCTAGTATGGTAGCAATTCGATTGCTACCTCGTATTCCCAATGTCGCTCATCCTCAACAATAATAAATAAATAAAAATTACAATCCATTTAGGGTCTAGCAACCGAAATACAAAGAAAGGAAGAGAATTAATAAACTAATAAAAAAAATACCCCAGAATAATAATAAAAGATGCCCCAAGTCTTTCCCCAATTAGAAATAAATTCCAAATAAAAAAAACCAAGCCCTTAACCCCTCATTTATAACTTATGCTCCCTAAACTACAAAAGTTACAAGTGCCACACTCACAAGCCCTCTCCATCTAATTAAATCTAAACCAGACACATACCCCCCTTTAGAAACACCAATTCATGACAAGACTAGATAAACCAGTAATCACACAACACTTATTCTTTCAAAAAATACAAATCCACCACAAAATAGATAAACCAATAGGATTAAGACACCTGACATCCATCAAGAACCCTTTTAAGTTAAACCTTAAACTCATACAACTTACATCCAAAATCAAACTTAGGACTAAAACAATATACCTCAAACCTTAAATAAAGGTCGCCTCAATTGCAGAATTTAAAAAAAAACATTAATCTAAAATAAATGTGGAAAATAAACACAACAAACATTTTATTCCTATTCAAATTCTTTTGCAAGTGTCACAGGAGGCGAGGTGGAGGATTGGTTGGGGAACATCCCTTTCAATCCATTCGGAGGACTTCCCTTTTTCCATCTTCACCTTCCAATAATAATGAAGTATGTATAGGACGCTCCCTTCCCAATACCACCCATCCTCAGAGTCACTCCACCGTCGGAAGCCCCGTAAAGTTGAAGATCACGCGAAACCATGAACAATGGAAGAAATGACATTAAAATCCAATGGTTGGATTACAAGTTATCATAAAACTTAGGAGTTAGAGAAAAATAGGAATGAATGAAGAAAAATGAAAGGAACTCAGTTATTTATAGACACCTGCTTAATTAAACGCCCAAAATAAAACGTGTAATGAAAGTATGAGCATATACAGAAGCACTTAAACACAGTCACGAGCATTGCGAGGTACGCGCAACAGAACTTCCACCCGTACACAATCTCGACAAAACCATCCGGCACAGGTGCGCCTGAGCACAATGCAATCATGTGCCTGTATTACAGTGCGGAATCCGAAGGGACACCTGCAGAGTGACTTGGCGATGCTCTGATCACGCACACTGATTATAGCGTATAATCTGATTATATGCTAGTCCTCATGTGAAGAAACTGAACTGACGCCCGAACACTTCCACTCTGCCAGCCCTGCGACTCTTCGATTGCATGCTGTTCACAATGCGCATAATGAGATTGCACACGCAAAAACAAATGCGCAATCGCCTCTTTAATCCTATAATCACACGCACATAGCCCACTATGCAATTTAGTTGAACCCCCAATATCTTACGCATAATACTCAGCTACAACCTCACTTCAAATAGAATGCAGACCCTCACACCTCTTTGTCCCACCTCGATCAGAATCCCTCTTTCTCCTTCATCCCATCGTGTAGCCTCACAAGTTGCTGGAGAGAGAGCCGTGGACCACACCTACGTCCCACCACAGTAGAACTTGCAACATCCAAACACATTATCACAAGTTAGCTCTATCTCACCGCAACACTAAAACTTCACCTCTCGACCTAACAGGCCATGTGAACAAGGGAAGGCTCGACCAATGTACCATCACGAAGAGTTAAGAATGAGCCTCCCAAAAATCCTATTATACCACCAACACCAAAGTCAAATCCTGTCACAATCCTAGACACCATTCAAACTAACTTAAAGCCATTGCATAACCAAGATCTGCCAAAGAAAGAAATACCAACATTGTCCCATCACAACAGCGAAGCAACTAAGGGATCATCAGACCAAACCTTGTACACACTCATACACATGTCCCGTTGCGATGCAACTGCAACTTGATCCCATCATAAACCTGTCTCATCGTGACATTACAATTGAAGATGTTTGGACACATCCCATCATGGTGCACAATCAAGAAAGGAAGGCTCAGTCAATGCCCCATCGCAGAGAGCCGAACCTTCCAAGCCCCATCACAAATCACACTTCCTCGAAATCTCATCGTATAACATTGCATAACCACCAGAGAGCCTACTTCCCAAATCCCTTGTCATGCAGCAATCATCAGACTCCGCTGCAATCGAAACACATGCTCTGTGGCAGTAGAGGAGGAAAGGCCCTCCACCATCCCATTGCATGATAATCAGTGAACCCCCTACCATTACAGAAATCCGAAGAATAGATGAAGCCCTCTGACATCCCATCGCACCCATACCACGTTCCAGCGTAAATATCTCATTAGAGTTCCACCTTAGGTTCCATCACACCTACACCCATCACATTGGTGACCCTCAGGTCCTACTGCTATAAGAAGTAAAGAGAGGGAGCCCTCTTGTATCCCATTGCAACATCACTACGACAACCAGTGAATCCCATCGCATATAAAAGACCCCAGTAGGCAGCAATTCAGGTAAGTATCACCCCCCTTATACTCGATATTTCTATAATATATAGTTAAATAATATTAAGTCAAATGTTTTCAAAATCTATCTCTCTCTATCCGCGAATCACTATTGTCCTCCTCCCATAAGTGACAATCATCAGTATTCATGAGAAGTAGACGGAGCATCCGACATGCCAAGTGTTGTCCTGACAACCACAAACGGTTAGGTCCACAAATCCATATCGGTGAATTTTCTCAGCGATATCTCAAAAGTATTATTTTCTAAATATTTACAGTCGAATTGATCTTAAGTTAAATTCTCAAATTAACAACAACAAAATAATAATAATAATAATAATGATCTCCTATCTGTCAAACTTTTACTTTCCATCACTCCAATATGTTCTTTCCGTTGGGAAACCGAACACTAAATATATGAAACTCTGAGAAATCATAAATGTCCACAGGAAAAGGGACACTTGACGTGCATTGGTGTGAGCAATGACGCGCTGGGTTTGACATGACTTGCGAAAGCCTTCGCCCTCACATGATATTTTATCTTACTATCGGTCTCTGGACCTTGTCTCTAGACATTCGTATGATGCCCCCCGGTACCTCGACTGTGTCAGATATCCCTTTGTTTGATTGCCCCTTACACCTGTAGATTAGGATATCGACTCTCCTACCGTTTGATTGTCCCTTACAGCAAGTCATAATATGCGGCGGGATGCCCCTGGCACCCACGGACTAGGTTATGCCTCTTTTCCCCATTGACTGCTACTAGCAACACATCGCGATATGCGACAGGATGCCACTCACATCCATGACATGGAATATGCCTTTCGACAGCTACCACCAGGCCCCTGAATGCTCCATTTTAGCTTGTGCTGATAGATAAGAAAGCCAAGCATCTTGTCCCAGGATCCCCGATTCACATTTATGATTTCCCATGAAAAATGAGAAGGTCCCTCGGATGAGGGGTGTCTACTTCTTTGACTCTTTCTTACTCCTCAGGAACACGCCGAAGAGGGGCATCTATAGACAATCCCATTTTGCCCTCTCGAAATATACAAACCTGTTCAGTCAACCTTTGACCTTGCCCATGATCTCCGAGAAAGGACTAACCTTTTTTGAAGACTTTAGAACCCTATATGGGGACCATGCATTAAAACAATAGTACATGGTTGAGACTCAGGATGAAATAATAGTTCTGTGGCTCAGACCCAGCTCAAACCCAGGAAAGTCTCGAATTCTGCGCCTTGTCTAACGCGCACAAATCGATTGCATCCCCCATGGCTAGCACATAATTGGTCCCTCTTAGGCAAGGATTTCACTTCCTGAGGGCCACCTAAACCTTGATTATGCGCCCTTTTAGGCGCGCATAATCATATTGCACGCATTGTACCCAACGCATAATTAGTGCCATTTTGGACTAGCCTTGTATCCTTCTAGAAACTTCCTAAGACATGATTGTACGCCCTACCTTGAGCCTGTAATCGGATTATGCGCCTCAGCGCAACAGTATAATTCGTTCCTAAGCGAACCCAATCTATAACTCCCTAGACCACCTGAAATTCGCTATTAAGCGCAAGAATTCAGGTACTTAATTGATTGAGTGCACTAATTAGCACACACAATTAGTCTAATTAGACTAGGACTATACTACCCGATTTAGCTAGTCAGCCTGTCACTCACTGAGTCAGTCACCGACTCAAAGTGACTGTGTCCCTGAAACAGGGTGCATAATCCAATTAAGCACACCAAACAGGGCGCATAATTGAAATTCATCGACCAATTGAGTGCACCCCACAGGGTGCACAATTGGCCAAATACTTATAATTAGGACCCACCACTTCGTCCCAAAAACACATCACAACGCAGTCAGTAATCAAATTTTCGAGTTCCTCGCTTTCAAGCTTAGGACTTCGAGATTTCTCTCTATGGCCCTGGCCTCAGGTATACTTTCCTTCTAATTTTTAATTCTTCTAGTTCTAGTTCTTAGTTCTAGATCATTAGCTCTAGACTTTAGGTTCTTAAGCTTTTAGTTATAGATCTTACATTTTAAATCTCTTTAATCCTTGATTCATACCTTTTTTTTCCTGGTTCTAGTTCTCAAATTCTAGAACCAGTTCTTTTTTTTTTTTAGTTCTAGAATTAGGTTCTAGCCCTCTAGTTCTTAAATTCTAGATTTTAGATCTTAGATTTTGATTTAAATTTCTAGCTTTCTGATTCTTGTTCTTAGTCGCTAGAACCAGTCCTTCATTTTAGTCTTTAATTTTAGTGTTAGATTCGGTCTTAAAATTTCCATCTCTGGTTCTAGATTTTTAATTCTAATTTTTAAACTTGCATCTTCAATCCATAAATCCATAATTTCATAATAAAAATCAGTTTTTCAAACCACATTATTACTAAAATAATCCCTAGCCATCTGATTTGCCCAACGGAGCTTACAGAGGGTACCCGGGAACGGGGCCAATCCTCCTTAGCATAGCAGGCCCAAAACCCCCTTTTTTTTCAGATTTTCAGTAAGATTAGTATATTTTTAATTAATTAAAATTTTAATAGAATTAGTATACTTTTAATTAATTAGAATTTCAATAGAAGTAGTATATTTCTAATTAATTTCCCTAGAATTAACATATTTGCATTCCTAGTAGGAATAGGAGGCTTAATTAATTAGATTTCTAATGGGACTAAAATATTTAAATTAATCAGACTCCTAATAGGATTGAAATTAACTAGATCTCTAATAATATTAAGTAAATTAAACAAGTCATAGCAAGGGTAGAAAAGGAAAAGTAATTAGAAGAGAACTAGGAAAACTAGCTTAACTAAACTTACAGGTGACCTAGTACTGCTGACATCGGTCGGCCGATGATTCAATAAAGAGAACAACCCATATATCCACCCTAGAAGGCGTGATCAGTGACAAGTTGCAGCGTCAATAAATATCTACCGCTGGTGATCGCAACGAACCAGCTCTTCTCCTGAGATTTACATCTTTATTTTTAATACTTAATTACCTCTAAAAACACCACCTTTGCCAAAGTTCACTTGGATCGAATTGGGACACTCATTCAGGGGACCGAAAGGGACCCAAAAAAAGTGCTTACCAATAGGAGAGACCCGAAAAAATATAAAAATTCAGTCCCCGGAAGCACTGCTTCCAAGTACCCAGAAAAATAGACCAATTTTGGACCGGCTGCTGCTGTCAAAATTTATAGAGCATATAAATTTTAGCCTAGCATATGTATTACATATGCTAAGCCAAAAAAACTTCGAAAATTGTCTAGCGTATCTAATAGATACATTAAGCCAAGAATTCTAGAAATTTAGCCTAGCGTATGTAATAATACACTAACTCAAATCTCCAGAAATCTTGCCTAGCGTATGTAATACATACACTAAGTCAAATCTCCAGAAATCTTGCCTAGCGTATGTAATACATATGCTAGACCATACTGGGTTCAGCAGCCCGAATCTGAGGCCTTTTGTTCACTGTTCTCGAGTCACCCACTTAGTGATCAGTCACATAATTTACCATTTTATCACCCTTAACTTAGTGATGCTAGGACTTAGTTTGCTACTAATAAGTTAATGATGTACAGATATTAAGGAAAAACTGCAAAATAGAGCTAAAGTGTTAATCTTTGTCAAAATGAACTTAAAAATTAGTAAAAAGACGATTGAGCATAAAAGATAAATCTTCACCTAAAAAGAAATGAAGAATCGTGTTTACGATTGTGCAGAATAATATCCTGAGAAAAGAGAAAATAGTAATTTACGATTCTCTAAAGAAAATCCGTATTAACTAAAGACGATACAAGAGAAAGAGAAGAATCATAATGAAGAACAGTTAGCTGGAAGCCTACTGAAAATAGAAATTTGTGATTTATGATTTTCCAGAAAGAATAGAAAGAAGAAATCGTGATTTATGATTTCCCAAAAATATAAGCTTTCCATGGCTGCTGAATGAGAGAAGATGCACTGCCATGCATAGTTTTAGAAGTCTTTTACAATTAGAAGTATGAGCAGCCATGGATCTGAGAGATTGATGAAGAATAAATACTCTTAAAAGGACTCTGTTGTTGAAAATCAGAGAACACTCTCGAAGCACATCTACGTTTTGAAAGCAAGAAAGAATAAAATTAGGAATTAGAGTTATATTAGGATACTTTTACTTTGGTAGTTTCTTTTATTTAAATTAGAATGTTGTAAACCGACTCCTTATGAGCTATAAATAAGAGAGCCCGGTATAGGAATAAGCCATCAAAGAAATTCTGATCATCAATTGATGACTGTGGTTGGGTTTTCTTTTGATCCTTAGAGTAGATTTTTATTATTTTGTAGATTAGATATCCAAGGTTTCTCAAGACCAATTGACGACTACTATTGGGTACTAAAGATTAGTGTAGATATCCTAGTTTCTCAAAAGCAATTGACGACTGCGGCAGAGGGTTGAAAGATATATTTACTCTGCTTTCTAGTTTAGATTTTATTTGCTTAATTTCCTACTTTGTAAACAACTTCAAGTTTTATTTTGAATTGACGACTCAGGTTGGAATTTGCAGATTAGTGTAATGGTTTTTTACTTTTCCTTCTTCAAGTTTCTCGAATTTGATTGACACCTAGATTTTAGGAGATTATTGATTAGATTAAATTTGTATTAAAGAGTTTTAGTGTTTCATTGATGCCCAAATTCTACAAGACTGCAATACAGTGTAACAGTAATGTTTATTTTTATAAATATCCGATGGATGAAGATTGGGACTGACGACCTCAATCTGAAGGAGGATTCGGATTTATTTTATGCACTTTAGATTAAAAAACCATTCTTTATTCATATTTCTCAAGTAGTTTAGAACCGTAAAAGATAAATATAAACTTTGAAATAGAAGTAGAAATAAAGATAAAATAAATACTTCCTCGTGGGAACAATCCTTTACTAGCTCTACAATTTCCATTGTGCGCTTTCAATAGGTTAAGACTTAATTAGATGCACACATAAGTAGCGATCAAGTTTTTGGTGCTGTTGTAGGGGAGGTGATTTATCTTTTTATTTATATTTTTGTTTTAAAAAATAAATATTTATCTTTCTCTTTTTATATATTTGTACTTTTAACTTTCATTGAATAACTTCATAATCTTTTTGTGGGTTTATTTGGAGCAAGCAAAGAAAGGTTTCAACATCCCTTGATTAGCAAAGCTCGAAGCTCAGATTTGTTTTCTCTCCCTACTTTATATAAAAAAAATAATATCAGAAAAAGTTAAAAAATCACAAACTATTTTCGTTTCTGGTGCATGCATCATACTCGATCTTAAAGCTTAGATTTCTTTGAGTGTGATCTAGAAATCGAACGAACTCTCTTGCATAATCTCGCACTAAATTGACCTTTCGGAAGGAAGTTTCCAACCATGGTAGACGACCGTTCAATTCAAGCACACTTCAGCCTGGTTTCCTTGACCGAGCCCTCTTGTATAGTGATACCAGAAGTAGCGACAGGCCAAAATGCTGAAGTCAAGTTGCACATACTCCAGGCATTACCGATCTTTCATGGGGTTGATAGCGAAGAACCCTACAAACACCTTAGGGATTTCATAGAAATTTACACCATGTTCCAAACACCCAACACCAACAATGAGGCCTTTAAGCTATAATTGTTCCCTTTCTCTCTAAAAGATCGGGCGAAGGCATGGCTAATTTCATTACCTACTAGAAGTGTTACCACTTGGGAAGGACTCCACTCCAAGTTCTTTAATGAATATTTTTCAATTGGTGGGACAAATCAAATTCGCCAAGCAATCCATGACTTCAGCCAAAAGCCTGGAGAATTATTCCTTGAGAGTTGAAAATGGATGAAGGACTTGTTAAGAAAATGCCCTCATCATGACGTACCGAATTGGTCCATTGCACAAAGTTTCTATCAAGGATTGACTGAAATTAATCAGGCTATAGTCGATGCCGTAAGAGGAGCCTTTATGGCTCAAAATGGTTAGTAGTCCTAAAACTTATTTGAGAAACTGGCCAATAACTCAAAGTAAAAATAAGCTTTATTGAGATCTGACCCAGCATTTCGATCACAATGGAGCCCACGATAAGTGGCAGCAATAACTAAACCGTAAGTTTATCAGAACTGGACTGTTCAATAGCAATTTTGTCCGACTCTATGGAAGATCAGATAAGTAGCTCCTATTCATTACTAGCCTTGGCAGCACTAGCACCACCTACAACGACTCTTGTACCATATCCATCATCGCCGAGTGAGTAAAATTTACAGTACTTCATAAACCTCACAAGTATGACAATTTTGTTAAATTTTTGCTGTGCCTCCTATTTTGCACAATGAGGACATTGTCCTATTTAAGTTTGGGGGGGGGGGATACAACACTTTTTGTGTATATTAATTTAAATTAGTTTAATTTTTCATTTAAAAATTTATTTTTAAATATGTATATATTAATTTAGTTAATCATTATATGCAAAGTGTGATAGAAAAAAATTATGAATCTATTAAACTTTACAACCCATCATAGCAAAAGTTCAACAATTAAACTAAAATAGTTGCAATTCATGAATAACACCTTTGAACACTTTATCTAATGAATGTTTGAAACTATACGATTAATTTAAACTGCAAAATTTGGATTATAGTTTTAAAATTATAAAAGCAGTGAGCTCTTGAGCTAATACATCCTCTTTATATTCTGAGAGAGACTGCTTTTATTTTCAAACTTAAAATTTCCTTGAACTTTTACTGAGAAATTTCATATTGTTGAACTTAAAATTAAGATATTCTATGATTATGATGATTTGTTTATTTAGAACTATCTGTTAAACACATCAAAACAAGAAGACATCTATGCTAGTAAATCGTGAAAATGATCAAAGGCCATCTTTTGTTACACTAGAGACAAAAGGCCAAAATCTCATAAAAGATTTTATCCTTTGAACCCATATTAGAAGCTTAAAATCGAATTTCTTTGTATCAAAATTTTATAAACCTGTAACCGTATATACTACCCAAAGCATTCTACCTTTAACCCTTATAATTTCTGATAGTTTAGAATATAAAAGAAGGGAAGAAGCGAGAGTGAAAGGAGTATACGCTTAACAGATAAAGGATCTGTTGAAAAGGGTACAACTGAGAAGAAATAGAATCATATAAAAAATGTGGGAAAAGAAAAAGAAAAATCGTAAAAAGATGATTTAAAAGAGTTTTAAAAGAGAAATCGTAAAATATGATTCTATGAAAATAGGATTTACACAAGAAATCAAAAGAAAAAATGGAAAGAAGTCATCCAACTTTTTAGATACTTACTAAAATAGAAAAGAAGGAAAGAAGATAGAGAAGGAAGAACTAAATTCTCAGAAAATTTAAACCCTATCCACCTTTCTTTGAAACCCTTTTAACCGAAAGCCCCATTACAAGTCGAAGGAAAGACAGTTGTAATTTACGATTTGTAAAAGTATGAGTCTAGTAGAGACGTATGAAATAGATACTATGAATGAATGGAAAAGTCATATGACCAGAATTAATTATCCATTTCATAAGATTTACCTTCTTATTGTCCTTTGAATTTATCATGTATATATCATATGTGAAAACCCAAAATTTTGATATCCTTTTGAGAGTATGCCAATAATGAAAGTTTGGATGAAAATATTTTCTAAATCAACAGTTTAGAAAAATCTATGATGAATAAACTTTTTACTAATACGCACACAATCCACACTATATAGAATTGAAATTGCTAAGTTCTGATCAAGGATAATTATTGTGATGGAAAGTAAAGGTGAAAAATATAGAATTTTTGAAAATCATACCAAACATATGATGATTAATTTTTGAAAATTTCTGAAAAACCCCAAAAATATATTTTGAAGTTTGTAGGTAACTTCACTGAAAACCTTCAAGAGACTATAACTCCTCCACTAGGGATCACCTAGGGGTTTAAAGGCTTGTTGCATCTGCTAAATGCAATCGTGTTTTCTATGAAAGTGGCATTTAAATTCATAGTTTTAGATATTTTATATTTCTTTGGTTTTTAGGGACTAGCAAAATGTAAGTTTGGGGGTGTGATCAGTCACATAATTTACTATTTTATCATCCTTAACTTAATGATGTTAGGACTTAGTTTGCTACTAACAAGTTAACGATGTGCTGATATTAAGGAAAAACTATAAAATAGAGCTAAAGTGTTAATCTTTGTTAAAATGAATTCAGAAAGTAGTAAAAAGACGATTGAGAATAGAAGACAAATCTTCGCCTACAAAGAAATGAAGAATCATGGTTTACGATTGTGCGGAAAAATATCCTGAGAAAAGAGAAAATCGTAATTTACGATTCTCTAAAGAAAAGTTGTATTAAGTCAAGACGATACAAGAGAAAGTGAAGAATCGTTTGCTGGAAGCCTACTAAAACTAGAGAAATGTGATTTACGACTTTCCGGAAAGAATAGAAAGAAGAAATTATGATTTATAATTTCCCAAAAATTGAAGCTTTCCACTGCTGCTGAATGAGAGAAGATGCACCGTCATGCATATTTTAAGAAGTCTTTTACAATCAGAAGTATGACCAACCATGGATCTATGAGATTGATGAAGAATACTCTTAAAAGGACTTTGTTGCTGAAAATCAAAGAAAACTCTAGAAGCCCATCTACGGTTTGAAAGCAAGGAAGAATAAAATTAGGAATTATAGTTATATTAGGATACTTTTACTTTAGTAGTTTATTTTATTAAAATTAGAACTTTGTAAACTGAGTCCTTATGAGCTATAAATAAGAGAGCCCGATATAAGAATAAACCATCAAAGAAATTCTCAATATCAATTGATGACTGAGGTTGGGTTTTCTATTGATTATGAGAGTAGATTTTTATTATTTTTTAGATTAGATATCCAAGGTTTCTCAAGAGTAATTGACGATTGCCACTAGGTGCTGAAGATTAGTGTAGATATCCTAGTTTCTTAGAAGCAATGGACGACTGCAGCTGAGGGGTGAAAGATATATTTACTCTGCTTTCTAGTTTAGATTTTATTTGCTTTATTTCCTGCTTTGTAAATATCTTCAAGTTTTAATTTGAATTGGCGACTCAAGTTGGAATTTGTAGATTAGTGTAACGATTTTTTACTTTTCCATCTTCAATTTTCTCGATTTTGATTGATGCCTAGATTTTAAGAGATTATTGATTAGATTAAATCTGTGTTAAAGAGTTTTAGTTTTTGATTGATGTCCAAATTCTAGAAGACTGCAATACGGTGTAATGGTATTATTTAATTTTATAAATATTCGATGGCTAAAGATTTGGATTGACGACCTCAATCTAAAAAAGGAGGATTAGGATTTATTTTATGCACTTCAGATTAAGAAACTATTCTTTATTCATATTTCTTAAGTAGTTTGGAACCTTAAAAGATAAATATAAGCTTTGAAATAGAAGTAGAAATAAAGATAAGATAAATACTTCCTTGTGGGAACGATCTTATACTAGCTCTACAATTTTCATTTTGTGCTTGCAATAGGTTAAGACTTAATTAGATACACATATAAGTAGTGATCACTTAGTGGTTTAGTATCGCCGATAAATCACATACTTTTCGGCACCCAATATGCCCTCGCCAGTCAAAAGAGGTCATCTTCTTATTGACTTTTATCGAGGGATCGGGTCGTCGCGTGAACTTTTGTGCCTTCATATAAAACCAAGGGTTTCCTTTGTTTCTTCCTAAGTGCGTCGGGATCCTGCCGTGAGAAATATCAAGGGGTGTGAATGCCGCTCAAAACGGGAATTCCATGGCCCCGAAAAATGTCATAAAAAAATTCAAATCTTTATCCAAAACAAAATATATAATCGAAAAAAAAAAATCAAAATTCAAAATGAAAATAAAACTTGTGGTGTCGGTATAGCAACATCACCTTACCCTCCATCATCTTGTAGGGAAAGGAGAAAATTTTTCGGGCCTCACCCTGAGGCATCCGTACCCAACCCGTCGCCAAGCCATATCGTGGGCGGTGGATCCGGCTTATGTCGATCTCTATTCATCCCTGCCACGTTCCCCAACACATTCCCATTCGGAAGATATCCCTATCTCCATTCCGCTCACCCAACCTCCATTTATCATCACTAGACCGTTCAGTGCACCCTTATTTCCATCCACCACCACTCAAGTCACCCAAAATCCGACACCCCATTCCCCCTCATTTGCACAAACCATGTCCAACTTTCGCCCATCAACATCCATACCACAAACACCCCATTTTCCGCCCATACCCACTCCACCTACATCTAATTTTCCCTCCACATTAATCCAACATACACCACAATTCGCCCCATCTTCCACACCCTCTACAAATACACCCCATTTTTCCCATACATCTATCCAAAATACACCCACCCATACCATGCCCAATTTTCCAAGTCCATCACATATCTCCCCATCTACCCAGGTCATGCCCGATTTTACCAAGGTCAAGCCCAATTTTTCCCATACACCCATCCCATCTATACCCCATACTCCCCCCTCTTCAGATGGTCCCTTTACATCCACCCCCTCACCCAATCCCATGGCCATGATGGATGAAATGGTTAGGGCCTACATAATTTGGAAGGCCTCTCAAAGCCTCCCCCATCCGTCTCGCACATCTTCAACCCCATCCCATACGCTCCAAAGTCTTCATACTTTCTTCCTCTAAAACCCTAATCAACCTTCCATTGTCCATACCATCCAGGGCTCCCATTAACCATGGGGCCATTTGAGTGGACCTCAAGGAGCAATACCCTATATCCTAGCCCCTCAAGGACCAATAGCCTAGGTCCAAGCCCACCATGGCCCAACAACCCAAGCCCATCAAGGCCCAGCAGCCCAAGCCCATCAAGGCCCCATGCCCTATACCCAAGCCCATCAAGGCCCAAACCTAGGAGCCCCATTTGCAAACCCGCCATAATTTCCACAATATCCCACATTTGCCCAACAAGCCCCCATCCCCTCTCAAATGATGAACCCATCTCAACCAATCTCTCAATATTGCATGGGCCTCATTCATCCCTATCCCTCACACTAAATCTAGTATGGGAATCAATCCCATACCATCAACCACCCCCTATTCACCCATCCCCCTACCTATCAAATCTATCCCCAAGGATTTCCCCCAATGCAGTGGCCTCATCATGCATCGGCCAAAAATCCACAACTCACCCGACAAGCTACTCATCAGAGCTTCCCCCATGTACAATGGTCACACCAAGCACCCATCCAGCCTACTCAGCACAAACAGGATAACCTCACCCTCCCTCCACCATATGTGGACCCACAGTATGAGGGAGATGAGATTAGTAATAGCGGGCCTATGCGGGGGCATTCACCAGCTTCAATCCCCTACCACCCGTGTTCACTAACCCACCGGCAGCCCAAAGCGAATGGAGGCAGCCTGTTGAAAGGCTAGCCCCACCGTCCAGGGAGTCAGAGTTATTAAACAAATGGACAAGATCCATAAATAGCTGATGAAGATGGGTGGAGCTGAAATCCATGCCATAGACATTTCTGACTTATGCTTATTCGCTGAAGTCCCTTTGCCCCCAAAATCAAAGTGCCAATCTTCGACAAATACAATGGCACGGGCAACCCTATTGCACATCTCAAGTCCTACTGCGGGGATATGTGCTAGTGTGGAGGGGATGAGCGTTTGCTCATAAAATTTTTTCAGAAGAGTCTCACAAGCCCGACTTTTAGGTGGTTCACTTGCTTGCAACCTTCCATGAAGGATCTGACCCACCTCTTCCAAGAAAAGTATGTCTACGAATAGACATTGAATCCCGCAAGTCTGATTTAGCCCGACTAAAGCACAAGCCTAACAAAGCATTCAGTGATTACCTTGAATGATGGAGAGCATTGGTAGCTCAGGTGAGGAACAGAATATCCGATGATGAGCAAATCGAGATGATCTCAAAAAATACTCTACCGGTTATCTCGTAAATCTTGGTGTACCAACAGCAGTCCAACTTTGCTGACTTGGTAAGAAATGCTAATCATTGTAAAGATGCCATAAGAGAAGGACGGTTAAACAAAATAGTGGGGTCCGAAGGTTCACTGAACAGAGGAACGAGAGGAGAATTGGGGCGGATATACAAATGATCATAAATACACAACCCAATACCAGCATAACCCCATATCAGTTTAAGGTAGCACAGCCAACCCTGACATGAAGCGTACCAATGTAGAGGTCCAGAAATGGACAAGGGGCACAGATGACCCCAGAACAGAGAAGGGCCCGTTTCGATTGAGTCTTTACACCTTTGCGATAGTCATTAAATATCTTATTGCCCTTATTTATCGAAAAGGGGTTGATCACCGCACTCTATTCACAACCTCTGCCTAATCCAATCCTAAGAAATTATGATCCCAATACCCACTATAATTTCCACCATGGACCGGGCAACTCGACTGATCGCTACTTTCCCTTGAAGCATGCGATACAAGACCTAATAAAGGCTGATAAAATCATTCCTCCAGCACTTTCCCAGATAAACCAGCATGCCAATATACATTAGGTTTCGTTGCCACCACATCCACTAGGTGGAATTGGCCCAAGGCCTACCGTCAGCATGATAGAAGAAGATGGCAAAGAGTTTGACCCTTTGGAGTATATCCTCACCCGGGAAGACTTTATAGCACTGAAGCAGAGCGATCAGGAGGATAAAAGCATTGGAGTAATCGAGCCCCTGATTTTGGTTGATTACTTTCCTAATCCCACACCACAAATAGAGCCCTTAGATTTGAGGATGTATTTTCCACCACCAGTTCCCGTCAGCTATGTCCAACCCATCTTATATCAACCGTATGCAGTAGCAACCCCCACTAATTACCTAATAGCCGATTTTGCCCCATATCCCCCTCTGGCACCGATTAATTACCAATGGCTCGCCCTTATCACCCCACCGTCAATACAGATACCCACAATCCCCATCAACCCCATTTGGCCCACTTTTGCCACTCCTACCCACTATCCACCTCTAGCGGAGGTTAACCGAGTGTTATCCTTCCATCCCAATCCACCAATCCAAGAACCCCCAAGCCTACAGCCACTCCATTTCAAATCCTGAGACTGACCTACGATCCCCATCAAGTCCCACTCAGTTATGATCCGACGGACGTCAATATGGGCAGCAGCAGAGAGGGGGTAGTGGATTTCATTACTCGATCAGGAAGAATCTTTAAACAACCGAAAGTACCAGTACCAGCTCGGCTAGGAGAGAAGAAAGAACCTACTACGAGAAACCCCATAAAAAAGATGAGCAAAGAGCACATACTAGAAACACAGTTAAGAGAATGTCAAACCACATCACATTCTGGGACCTGTTAATGACATCACCACTCCATTTCCGAGCTCTGATAGGAGTACTAAAAAATGCACATGTGTCTATCCAAGTAACCCCAGAAGAAGTGGGACAAATAATTGGACAAGTGTTGGCTCCTAATGCCATCTCTTTTTCAGATGCTGATTTTCCAGATGAGGGAAATAATCATTCCAAACCCCTCAATTTCATGGTAGAAGCCGAGAACTTGGGGATTCCATTGGTATTAATAGACAATGGATCAGCCTTCAATGTGTGCCCTCTGAGAACCGCAACCAAGATAGGGGTGGATCCCTCAGCGTTCAAGCCAACAAGAACTAGCACCAGAGGATTTGATAACATAAGAAGAGAAATAATTGGAGAAGTTGACCTTGAGCTCATCATTGGGCCAATGACCTTTTTCATACCCTTCCAAGTTATTGACATCAAATCTACATTCAATCTACTATTAGGGCGACCTTGGTTACATGAGGTCGGGCCAATACCTTAAACCCTACCCCAAAAGCTTATATTTGTTTCGAAGTAGAAGATCGTCACCATTCTAGGTGAGGGGCAGGAGGAAAGAGAAAAAACTACCCACAACATCGACAACCTCAAAGTGCTGGATGTGTCGCACACGACCAAAGACACAGACCTCCACAACTTTGAATATGATGTATCGATAGTTGTCCCTGATCCCCTCGAGAGGATCACCATGAAGACTAGAGGCGGAATGGTTACAGCTGTGGTCGTGCTCCAGAAATGGGGCTATCAGAAAGGTAAAGGGTTGGGACCTCATTTGCAAGGATGGAAAGACCCAGTTAGACTCAAAGGAGGATAGCAGGTCAGATTCGGCTTAGGCTATAGGCCTACCGAAGAAGAAGTTCGAGAGGCCAAGGAAAAGGCCCGAACCATTTCTACTATAAAGCTCGGGGAATGGACCTATAGGATGAACCCCGCTCTAGACCTCACACCCGGAATACCTTTGTGAGTGCGAGGGATGTGAAGATTGATCATAATGGGGCAACACAGCTGACCCCACATAAGTCGGTAGCTGCTATTCACCCAACCAATCCCCAAATCATTTCCCCTGCTATAGAAATAGATTTGGAGTCTTTGTCCCACTTATAGGAGCAAGCTCCCCCGTCAATGCAACCCCCTGTGGTAAACAACCACAAACCCGTACTGACATTTGAGGATAGGATCGTGGACGAGCCCAGGATAAATATGATGGAGGCTGACCCCCAAAAACCATCTCGATCGGCCTCCTCCGCCTTCAGTGAGGAATTGGGTGTCAATGCCCTTAACTTTGGAAGCTTCAAATAGCTACAAGTTCGACACCCACTTTCCAAAAAAAAACAACCTATAAAAAATGAGGTGAGCCCTTGGCAAGCAAAACCATGTGTATATAAAGATCTGCCTTACCAAGGTCCCATTTCTAAAGAAAAAGAAAATAATAATAATAATAAATACAAAATAATTTAAAAAAAATATTTTTTAAAATTCCTGAGAAAATCAAAGAAAATAATGCCTTGATAGAAAAGCCCGTCCCACCAGAAATCGATCCCTTACCTGTAGAAATACAAGAAGAGGTAGGAGTCACGAGTGTGGACGAGGAACTCCCTACCGAGGAGTTCCCCAATGGGCTCCTTGACCGGTTCTCCGATTTTGACCGTGGCCCTATGTCGATTATTGAAGAAAACGAGGACATCAATCTAGGAATCGAGGAGGTTCCTAGAATCACCAAGATCGGAACGTCGCTGTCTCCCGATGAAAGAAAAATCATGATTGATTTCCTTCGATCATACCAAGACGTCTTCGCATGGTCATACGATGACATGCCTGATTTGGATACCGATTTGGTCGAGCATGAGCTACCGCTATATCAAGATGTTAGGCTACTCAAGAAAAAGTTTAGATGACTCAGACCTGAGTGGATGCTGAAAGTGAAAGATGAGGTCATCAACCAGTATGATGCAGGGTTTTTATGGTCTCTAAATACCCAATGTGGCTAGCCAATATCGTCAATGTACCAAAGAAGGATGGAAAGGTCCACATGTGCATCAACTTCAAAAACCTAAACAGGGCAAGCCTGAAAGACGACTTCCCTTTGCCACACATTGATATCTTGGTCGATAACACTACACATGAGATGCTCTCATTTATGGACGATTTCTCGAGATACAATCCAATCAAGATGGCAGAAGCAGACCGAGAGAAGACAACGTTTATTATCCTGTGGGAACTTTCTGCTACCAAGTCATGCCATCTGGGATAAGGTTGTATTTGGGATTGCTCTTTGGAGGTAAAGAGTAGCTCTCTATTCTGGCACAATGTACTTTACTGTTGGACTGTGTTTGGTTGCATGTGCTCTTAGCTCTTTCGGAGTATGAAAGAGCTGAATTTGAATATCTTTAAAAGAGCAATTTAAACCTACTCTTTTAAGTGGCTGCTCTTTACATCCAAAGAGCAATCCCAAATGCAACCTTAACCATCTTGGTTGGGGATGAAGATAATCAATCTCTATTATTGATAGTAGGCAATGGATGAGAATGTATTATTTTAGGAATTCAACCCACTCTATCGAACTCCCAATCGCGATGAATACGAAAAAAAAAAGATGCAAAAAAACAATCATAAACAACACAAAGATTTACGTGATTCACCCAATTGAGGGCTACGTCCACGGGTGTATATGCACTATTTATAAATGTTTACAACACACACACTCTCCTCTCTTGTGCAAACTCAATCAAGATCAAACATGATCTTCCATAGCAAACACGCTGTAAAAACAAATATGCAATCCTTCAAAGAACAGAGAAGAGATCTGTCAGAATATAGTAACAATTTCGACACAAGAACGACTTCAATCGAATCTTCAATTCCCAAGCAAGTCTTCAATACTTTGCCTCTCAAAGTTTCACTATAGTTTTCTCTCTTGAAAACTCTCTCACAATCCGCTTGAAACCCCTAGAGAAAACCTTCTGGTAATAGGCTCCAAAACACATTAGGAAACTCGACCCAGAAAATAGTCTAAAATTGCCAAGTATTTAAAATTGCGGAACTGAATCCGCCCAGAATCGATCGATCAACTTCCCAATATCGATCAATCGAATTCAGTCCATGAGCAATCCAACAATTATATTCTTAGATCGATTGATCAATTTCCCAACCTCGATCAATCGATTTCCAGCAGTGAGTAGCCTGTTGGAACATGTGCATTGAGATTAAACCTTATACAATAATCTCCACCAAGGTTTTATCCACAACCGTACCACCACCCCAATAGGCATGAACATCTGTGACACGTGTTAATCTAGTTTAGGCAATACCTAAACTTATTCTGCATAACTGGCTTCGTCAACATGTCCACTGCATTCTCTTTCGTATCAATCTTCTCAACTGATATTTCTCCATCTTCTATCATATCTCAAATAAAATGATACTCGACATCTATATGCTTTGTTCTAGTATGAAAGACCTGGTTCTTTGCTAGGTGAATGACACTCTGACTGTCACAGAAGATATCGATGCTCTCATCAACCTCACCAAATTTACCGACCAAACCTTTAAGCAGTGAGGCTTCCTTAGCTGCTTATGTAGCAGCTATATACTCGGCCTCTGTAGTTGATAACGCAACTATCCCTTGAAGCATAGACTTCCAACTGATCACTCCACCTACCAAGATGAACACGTACCCCGTGGTAGACCTTCTTCTGTCAAGGTCACCAGTATAGTCAAAATCGACGTAATCGTAGAGATCCAACTCACATGTATCTCTACCTTCAAACATCAACCCATTGTTAGTTGTATCTTTCAGATATCTCAATAACCATTTCATTGCAAGCCAATGTTCTCTACCTGGATTAAACATATACTTGCAAACCACACTCAAGGCATGTGCTAAATCTTAACGTGTACTCACCATGTCATACATCAGACTCCCAATGACATTTGCATATGGAATATTCTTCATATATACCCTTTCTTCTTCTGTGGATGGACTCATCTTCTTTATGAGTTTGAAATGTTCTGCTACAGGAGTAGATATAGACTTGGCATCATTCATATTGTACTTCTCAAGGACCTTTTGGATAAAAGTCCTTCGAGTTAACCAAAGCCTCTTCTTCTCACGATCTCTCATGATTTTCATGCCTAGGATCTTATTTGCGAAACCAAGATCCTCCATCTCAAGCTTCTGACTCAATGATCGCTCCAGCTTGTTGATTTCAACCTTACTTCTTGTTGCTATCAGCATGTCATTTACATAGAGAATTAGGAAGATTCTCTCCCCTTTATAATACTCTTTTCAGTAGACACTATAAACATACTCCCCCTGTGATATCCTATGCTCAATATATATGAATCAAACTTCTTGTACCACTGCCTAGGTGCCTGGATGAGACCGTAGAAGGATTTCTTCAATCTGCAAACAAGTTATTTTGACCCTTCGGCTTCAAATCCTTCTGGCTGCGGAATATAAATATCTTCTTGAAGATCTCCATGGAGGGAAACTATTTTCACATCCATCTGTTCTAGTTCGAGATCTTTCTAAGCAACGAGAACTAACAACGTGCGAATAGAAGTGTGTTTCACAACCGGAGAGAATATCTCATTGTAATCGATACCCTCTTTCTGAGAAAACCCCTCTGCAACTAGCCTTGCTTTAAACTTTAGAGTTTTACTCTTATCATCTTCTTTCTTTCAAAAGACCCATTTACAACCGATGACCCTCTTTCCTTTAGGAAGCTTCATGAGATTCCAAGTCTCATTCCTCGAAAGTGACTGCCATTCTTCTTCCATAGCTAGCTGCCACTTTACAGCATCTGTATCTAACTGAGCTTCTGAAATTGTGCTTGGATCTCCGTTCTCTGTGATAATTGCAAGTGTCAAGGAACCATATCCTTAAACTTTTCAAGACATTTCTTAGTCCTTACTGACCTTCTCAAGGTAGTTTGAACCGGAGTCGGTACCTGGGACTACAAGACTTGAGAAATTGTGTCATCTTGTTCTATCTCAGAGTCTTCATTAATTTTCTCATCTTGCTCATGCCTTTCAACAATAACTTGTACCTAAGGTTTACCAGATGACTGAGATTTGTCTTCTGCCTTTTTCATCGAAAACTCATCTTCATTGAAAGTAACATCTCTTTCAACTATCACTTTGTGAGATTGTGTATCCCACAAAGAAAATCCCTGAAGCCTACCTGCGACAGGAGAGCCCTCACCACAGAAAGGACGCAGGCATGGAGGCATTGGAGATCGAACCATCCCCCGTAAAAGGTTAGTGAGGGTAGAGGCTGCATCATCAAGAAAAGATAAATAAGAATCATCCTAGGAAAATTCGCAAAAATATAAATAACAAACAATGGAATATTCATGCCTCGCTAGCAATCCTGAAGTTCGAGATATGGGTGTATTGCTGGTGGAGTAGGCTGATTCTGGCCATGTATCCTTACATTTCAAGCCAATACCGCTTCTTTTGTTCCAAGGTATGCCTCTTGGTGCCTCGGTGCACCCGCACAAGGCGCTCACCCCTTCTACCAATGACCTTATCAGGATCAGTCCCAAATCCCTGGTCACAATCGCCCCCGTGCGACATCCTGAAATGAGGAATCGAAAAGCGATTGTTAAATGATGGTGACGAGATACAAAAAGATAAGATCAAGTACTTTTCTAGAAACTGGAGACAAAAAGAAGGTAAGTATGCCCCATCCTTTCCAAAAAATTTCAAAAGACCAAAAGGGCACAATTCGTCATTCAATTTCGAAAGAAATAAACAAAAAACAAAAAATCTATCTACTTACATTTCGAAATTCCAAAAAATAATATAAAGAAAAAAAAGCAATAAAAAGTATGCATAAGAAATCTAAATACATGTGTGCACAAAACAAAAGAAAAAAATCTAGTAAAGGCATCCACTGCCCCGCATTTCATGAGAGAAATCTGCATATAAGTGTTCATATCAAATTTGAAAAGGAAAGGGGTGCGAAAGGACAAATTTAGAAAAAGCCCCACACTCTTTGTCATGAGAAAAATCATCGATTTTTAAAATTTTGAAACAAAATATTCTCATAAAGCGTACATACGAACTGAGAGAAGCATTGTAGAAATTTGCACTTACAATTGTATCGTGTTGTCACTTAAATAAAAATCAGAAATACTCAACAAAAAAGAAAAGAAAAAGGGGGTGCCAAATGGCAGTCCTGAAAACCCTACATTTTGGTCATGAAAAGACCACCATTTTTTTGAAAATTTTCCCAATTTCATGACCAAAATTCCCTCAATGCATTCACGGGGATCGAAAAGAGGGTTCGGTAGTGGTCGCATTCACAAAGACGTGTCATTTTCAAAAAACCCTAGTTGCATTATAAAAACAGAAAAAATAAAAAAAATGAGGTGCAAATCGGCCAATTTTCTCCAAAACCCATGCAAATATACATATAAATCAACCAAATGGATCACAGATGATTACATTTATAAGGAAAATAATATATTTATCATCTAGATACAAGAAAACCTAGGCACATTGGTGTAGAAAGCAAGAAATGCAAAGAAAAAGGGCTTAAAAAAATTACCTTGATCATGAAAGGAAGACCTTAGATTTGGCAGAAAAATGTGCGATTGATCAGCGATTTCGACACCGGCGCGATGTTGGGGTATGGATCGGGTCAGTTGTGAGGAAGATAGAAGTCCCGGTTTGAGTTCTTTGAGAAAAAGGGGAGGAAAATAGGAAAAATGGAGAAATTTCGTGCCTCTGCCTGCGGCCACGCACTTTAAGTGGGAAATTCGCTATGCGTTCAAACTATGCACGCATAGCTTATTTTTCAGCCAAAAAATACCTATGTGTGCATAATATGCATGCATAGTACAAAAAAGTAAAAAAAATGAGAAAAGTAAATAAAAAGAAAAGAATAATATATAAAAAGAAAATTAACAAAAATATAAAAATAACACAAAATATATATATATACACATAACAAAACAAAAAAAATGACTTGTCACTACAAAATAGGAGACTATTAGCAGCAGTTTTTGGTTATAAAAAATTGTCGCTATTAACAAAAAAACTATTAAAGACAATTACGACTATTAGCGGCAAGAGTATTAGCGGCAGTTTTTTTGTTAATAGCCGCAGTTTTTGGCTACTGCTAATAGTCTTATTTTTTATAGTGTGTCAAATGGCACACACTCCCAAAAAGTGGTTTGACATCAACATTCACTTTGCTAGAGTAGTCGTGCTAAATTAAAATTTCGGGTCAATGAGTACGCTCAAAAACCTCGAACCCTACCTCACGTAAGGGCACCCTTGCCAATCAAAGTGGAGAAATCAATGCCTCATAAGATTTGGCACAACTGTTGAATCTTCGCATCGTTACTTTACATTAATCATTAAGAATGAGTCAAGCACCCTCCTACTCACGGGACTGCTTATTTCAATATAAAATTCAAACATCATCCATCATCAATCATTTCATCACACGATTATGCCCAATAATGTCACTAAGCGCTTGGGGACCGATAATCTCGAGGGACAGATGATTTTCCAATGATATGGGTCTCCGCAACTCTCCATATTTTTACCAATTGATGTTTGAGGTTTCAGTTGAACACGAGGGACCCGATAGCATTTGTCTTTGGCCTCTTCGGATGCCTATTTCTTTAGCATACCATCATAGTGATCAGATACCAAAGAGGGGCATCTGTAGACACCTAAATTAGACCGAGGCACGATCAACCCATTCTTCGAGAAAAACGTACTCCCGAGCTTCTGAAAGCAGTTCCCGTAGAAGTTAACCCGGACCCTTAGAACCTAACCCAAACCTTTAGAACCAATCTCAGACCCATAAAACCCATAACTGAACCCATTGGACCCTTATTGGACCCAGCCCAGGCCCACTGGTCACCATTCCAATTTGCTGTTAGAAATAACCTATGCGTGCATACTATGCACGCATAGGGGATTTTTTACAAAAATTGGCTATGCGCCAATTTGGCTCTTCTCCATAACTAGGGCCCAGCACGGGCCCCAACTTCTCTGCTCTGGACCTAGGGTTTAAAGCATGCGTGCATACTATGAACCCATGCCTTAAAACTTTCATTTTCGAAAAAATGGCATATTTGACTTTTTTAGTTTGACTTGTGGACCTTCCCAAACTTTGGGGTGTGTTTATTTAGAAACCATATGCCCCTTTGACCTTAGGATTCACTTTTTGCCATTCAAGGCATCACCCCATCATCTACCATTAAACGTAATTCACACTTCTGCAAGCTCTCAAAAACTACAAAAACCTTAGATTTCCTATTACCTAATTGTTAAACCCATTAGTGTCCTTGAAAACCTCCCTAATCACCTCCAAATCTATAAATAGAGACCCAACCCCTCTCATTTTCTACCTTGAAAAAATTTCTAAATGTAAAAACTCTAGAAAAATAGTCATCCTTCTCAAGCCTCAAGCCCTTCAAATCTTGAAACCCTAACCCACCCCTTACACCATTATACCTTCCACCATTAATCCCTCCAACCTTTAGCAAGTGAGAAACCTCAGCTCATCTCTCATGCCACTTGAATCTCCATCCCTTAGCAAGTTAGAACCCTCATCAAAGCCATTTTCCTTTGGAAGTTCATCTGAGCTAGCACCCATGTGAAGATTCGGCGATGGTGCTACAAGGGCCTGAGAGCTGCGGCTCTTCCCTCTCTTCCTCTACCTTCTTTTCGCTTTTCCTCTATCCTAGGATTTGAGCTGTTACACCGCCGAAATTTCAGTGATTGCAGAGAGCTCAAGAAGATTTGAATGCCTTCAAGCAAGGGGAAGTGCCACTCTTTTTTATATTTTTTTCTTATACACTTGGCCATAGTAGAGATCGCCTACGAGCAGGATAATCGGGTGCCTAACACCTTCCCGATTAGTAATCGAAGTCCCTACCCAGAGGCTTTGGTGTAAACCGGCAATCCGGAGTCAAATCTAGCACTTCGGTGCATATGATATTGATTTGAGGGTATCCCAGCACACCAAAAGCTCCGAGTGGCGACTCTATTTTTTAGCGCGTCGTCGCGACGGACTCGCAAGGTCCACGAATGCACAATATTACCATCCAGACACTGTCATTGGATTTAAAAGTCACCAAACTAAAAAGTAAAAGACCTCAAATAAGCCCTAAAGTCTGACCTGAGTCTATTAGGCCCAACCCATGGTTTGATATCTTATGCCTATGGCCTCAGTCTATTTGGCCCAGCCAATAGGTTCGATATCTTATGCCCAATTTATAGCCAAGATTTTAGGCCATTTAAAAAAAAGAAGTGTTATTGCCACACCTTTTTTATTCCAACCACATCACTTAAGCAAAACCAAAACCCATTGACTACTTTGAGTTAAATGATGGAGATCAAATTTGTACTAATCTTCCACACAATAAGTGATTTGAGTCCTGTCTAGATTGTCCTATTGACAATCCTAATTAGTTGATGGAATCCCTGTTTGATATGCTTGATCTAATGCTCAAAAATAAAATAAAATAAGATAAAATTCAAAATCATGCCTTAATGTATGAAGAAATATGAGAATGAGTAGAGAATATTGTGATCTATGTGAAAAAGGCAACGTATGAGAAGGAGACTTCTTTTTTTTTTTTTTTTGTCTCTTTGATTTACAAGCATCCCCCGGATACGAATTGTATTAAACTCAATGCAGATGGTTCTTCGTTGGGCAATCTTGACCCTTCTGGCGGCGGGAGCATCATCAGGGATCAGAATGGTGATTTTATAATTGCTTTTCATAATTCCTAGTCGTATTTCGAAAAATGAAGCTGAAGCTCGAGCTATTTTAGATAGTGTTAAGATGGCTAAAGGCTTTCATAAAAAATTGATTATTGAACCTGATTCCTTAATAATAATGAAGGAACTTATGAGGGGATCAGTTTCTTGGGTCGTTGTTGACATTATTGATTAGATTCAAATGGAACTACAAGGTTTATGTTCAGAGGCAAGGCGCGGCTTTCGTGAGATTAATAGGGTGTCAGATGGTGATCTCGCTCGGTTGGCCTCTTCCACTGGCCATAGTATTACCTTCCCCCATTAGGTTGACCTCTCCGGTCTGTTTATAGAAGGGTCTGTTTATAGAAGGGGTGTACCCTATGTTCGAAGTTATCAACCTTTTGTATTTGTTTCCATTTTTCTTTCTTTAATAAATTTGGCTTACTTATAAATAAATAAATAAAAATAATAAATAAGAAATTTTTTCTTTTTTCGATAACATAGGGACGGCTGATATACCAAATAGTTGTCTCTTTCTTTAAAAACATTAGTTTTTACTCGACTCTTTTCCTTACATTCCAAGTGATGTATGTTTTTTATTAGTTTGGCTCTCTCTTTTAGAAAAAGAGGAAGAGCTTACAGAGTGCCACTTGTCATCTGTTCATCCTCCATCCTTGAGCATAAGTTCAACGTACTAAGACAACGACTCCAATTGTTTTGGCCATTACTACTTTATTAATAGTAATAAAAACAATAATAATCAAATTAATGGTGTTAACGACATAGTGGCAATCACAAGTGGGTTCTAGTAAGAGAATATACTAAAAGGTGCTTCTAAAATAATACCTCTGTCTTGAGAGTCAACTCTTCATAATAGTATATTGTTGGCTCGTTCTCATATTATTATTACGCTAAATTGGTGATCAGATGGCTATCACTTAAGGCCAATCCACCATGATATTTAGAAAATTTATGGACTCTGCTCCCTCTTTTGTGAAATCTTTGTCAGTTTTATTATTTGTTTTTTGTTTGTGCAAGTCTCTTTTTATTAATAAATATTTTTCATTCATCAAAATAATTACAATAATAATAATAATAAGCAATAAGGTAAACTCCACCTCTTCCTTAGCCAAGGAGGCTCTATAGGCATATGGCTCTTGAGCTTACAGAGTGCCACTTGTCATCTGTTCATCCTCCATCCTTGAGCTTACGTACAAGGTACTATGACAACGACCCCTATAGTTTTCGCTATTTCTACTATTATTAATTACAATAACAACAATAATCAAATTAATGGTGTCACTAGATAGTGCCACTCATAAGTGGGTTCTTCTAAGAGAGTTCCAGTAAGAGAATACACTAAAAGGTACTTCTAAAATAATACATCCGTCTTGAGAGTCAACTCTTCATAATAGTATATCGTTGGCTAATCCTCATACTGCTATTACGCTAAAGTGGTGATCAAATGGCTATCACTTAAAGGCCAATCCACCATAGTATTTTTGAATTTTATAGACTCTGCTGCCTCTTTTGTGAAATCTTTTTCCGTTTTATCTTTTTGTTTTTGGTTTGTGAAGGTTTCTTTTTATTAATAAATATTTTTCATTCATCAAAATAATTATAATAATCATAACAACAAAATAATAATAATAAGAAAAAAGGTAAACCCCACCTGTTCCTCAGCCAAGAAGGCTATATAGGGATAATGGCTCCTGACAGGCATTTAAGCCACAAAATAATTTTTAAATGTATCTTACACCACTAAAATTAACCACTTCTTTAACCAATCTAAATTATTGAAGAGTTAATCCATCATTGGAACATATCACTTGCCAAAGAAACATGCCCTATAAGAGGATATGAACCATCCCAAAGATGGACTTTAATAATCAGCCATTAAAACTAAAACAACGATGGATATTAAATTTTACAGAGCGGATGGCTTAAATCTCCTTATGACACAATTATTGGGGATATTGCTCTTCAATATATATATATATATATATATATATATATATATATATGATCTATCGCTTTGATGGTTCATATTAACCACATCTTAGCCATTGATGGCATTAGATCATGTAAACTCTATTTTGGTATTTAAATGACGGTTAGGAGAGTCTGCTCTCTCTCTCTCTCTCTCTCTCTCTCTCTCTCTATATATATATATATATATATATATATAAGAAGCGGAGACTGTAGGTTAGCGACCTAGGTTTAAACCCTATACTAGTATCATTTGGGTGTCAAGTGCCACATAATCCGAAGATTAGGTAGCAAGCTAACATGGACAAGATCGATGACATCAATCATCCAAAAGGAAAAATGGAAAAAAAGCATCTTATCCACCATTCAAAAGGTGATCAAAGTTGGAAAAAATTTAATGCACCAAGTATGTTGGGTGTTACCTATTATTTGACCACTTTTTAAAGGTTAAAATGTTTTTTTTTTACAATTTTCTTTTTAGATGACATGCCACATGTCCAAGGAACCCAAAACGGGTTTTAATAGGGGATCATATGCCACATGGCAGGTGATCTCGACAGTATATATTTTATGGTTCAACCCTACAACACTAGTGTAGCGACTCTTTAACTATTTATATATATATATATATATATATAGCAAGAGAGAGAAAGAGAGACACAGAGAAAGAGAGGAAAGCGGAGACCTTAGTTTAGCGGTCTAGGGTTAAACGCTGTGCTGGTGACAATTGGATGTCAAGCGACACCTAATCCGATGATCGGGTGCCGAGGCTACATGCACAAGATCAATGACATCTATCCCCGAAAGGAAAAATACAATTTCTATTCATTTTCAGTCGTCATTCTTGACCTTTTTAGAAATCTTTTTAAAGTCTTTTTTCTCTCTCTTCTCTCTCTTCTTTTAAGAAAGTGTCAGACTTACTTTTTTAGCTATGTTTTACTCAAAAAATGTGAGCGCCTGGTAGGGAAGTGCTAGCACCTCGGTAGCGAAATGTCAGCTCCCCAATAGCGAGGCACTGGAACCTCAGCACCGAGGTGTCGGTGCCTCAATATCAAGTTTTCGGTACTTCGTTAAAAAAAGGGGGTGGGGGGCACTGACGACCCTAAATCGAGGTGTCGGCGCTTCGATAAAAAAAAATTAACAATGCGCCGACACCTTAATATAGAGGCAGCGGCGCCTCTAAAACGAGGCGCCAACACCTCAAAATAGAGGCATTGGAGCCCCTAAAATGAGGCGCTAGCACCCTCACTCCGGGGTACCAGCACTTCGCCACTGGGGTGCCAGCGCCTCGCTATCGGAGTGTCGACGCATCGTTTTTGGGGTGCCGACGCATCGTTGTCGAGATACTAGCGCTTTGCTATAGGGTGGCCACATTTTTTGAGTAAGATATTCCTCAAAAAATAAGTTTAACACTTTCTTGAAAAAATGGAGAGAAGAAAGAGACTTTAAAAAGTTCAAGAATGATGATTGGAAGGGTATTTAACTTTTAAAAGTGTAACCTTAGTTGGTACAGTGGCCCCATGTTACGCATCACTTCACAAAAAGGGCGCTACGTGTCGTGCCCATATCAATTGGCGTAGAGATATATATATTGATGATCCTCGCACTTAACAAAATTTTGCTTATTTAGATTTAAAAGAAGGTAATTATCCTCTCACTCAACTCATGGTTTCATATCTTGTGACTCGAGTTAGAAGATCATTTCCCTACTGTAGACACCCAAATTTTGCCCTCTTGAAACATATAAACCTGCTCGGCCAACATTTGACCTTGCCCATGACTTCCGAAAAGGGGCTCAACCTTTATGAAAGCATTAAACCCTAAACACGAGGACTATATACAGAAACAATAGTATATGATTGAATCACTGGTTAAAATAATAGCTCTATAGCTCGGACCCGACCCAACCCAAGAAGATCTCGAATTCTGCGCCCTCACAAAGGCGCGCAATTCAATTGCACGCCCTATAGCCGGTGCGCAATTGGTCCCACTTGGACCAGAGTTGTTCTTCCAGTGGACCACCTTAGACCTGATTCCACTCCCTGTACAGCGCGAGCAATTAGATTGCACGCCCCATCACTGGCGCACAATTGGTCCCACTTGGACCAGTCTTCACCCTTCTACGGACCGCCTTAAGACCGGATTACACACTCTGAGCAGAGAGCGCAATTAATTACGAGTCCTATGACCCGCACGTAATTGGTCCCCAGTTGGACCTGGTCTCTCAGTCCCAAGACCACTCAAGTTCCCCTATTAAGCATCTGTAAGCACACCTGTAAATGGGCGCTTAATTGGATTGCGCATGCCAAATAGGGCGCACAAGTAGTTCCAAGTAGACTGAAACTAGGGCACCCGACTAAACCAGTCAGGCGATCACTCACTGAGTCGATCAACGACTCAGAGTGATTAAGCGCCCATGATAGGGCACATAATTCAATTAAGACCACCAGATAGGGCGCATAATTGAATTCGATCGGCTAATTGTGCGCCTCCACAGGGCACGTAATTATCCGTGTACCTATAATTGACCCCCCTACTTCGACCAACCTACAAGAATTTTTAAAGAAAACATGCAATTTTTATAGAGATCTCTTCTCTCTTGAGCTCAGGCCTCTCCTAAGGAGTTCGAGTTCCTCCTTTGCGGCGCTTAGCTTCAGGTAATCTTTCCTTCTAGTATCTAGTTTCTAGTTTCTAGTTTTTAATTTCTAACTTCTAGGTTATAGTTCTTAATTTATCCCTAGTTCTTAATTCTAGTTCCTAATTCTAGTTTTTAATTTCTAAGTTCTAGATTTCAGTCCTTAGTTCTCGATCCCTAATCTTTAAAATTCCTAATTTTCAATTTTTTATGCCTTTTAAAATTACTCTTAGCCATAACAAACAACAATTTACTATTTTTCTCTCTCCGAAACTTCTCCCTTTGAGAAAATTCGAGGTTCTCTCTGGGGCTTCCAAAAAGGATCGAGCAGCCTTCTAAACTTCTAGAATTACAGACTCTTCCCGTGAACCCCATGTAGTTAAGCTAGCAGCATTAGCCTGCTAGTCTTGACCCTCGAAGTTGTATTAAAGGAGGAAGCACCCAGTCTAACGCCACTTAGGTCTCCCCAACCTGTCCCAATTCTCAATCCCATCACTTTTATGCTTGGCCTATTTTTATATATCAAACAAAATTCGATCGATGGGAAATTGGTCATACTCAAAAGCTTATCGAAGTAGATTTCCAACGAGCTAAAAAATGAGCAATTCTAACAAGTATTGAAGAAGTTATGATCAGTTTTCGAAAGCTGCACAAAAATTGAGGAATTTCAAAACTCATAATCGAATTTGGATTAGTCTCTTTATTATTTTATTTTATAAAATAGGATTCATTTCTTTTATTAGAAATAGGATCAATTTACTTATCATTCTAGGACTTTAATTTATTATTTTAAAAGAACTAGGAAATAGAGTTACGCCAGGATTAAGAATTGGGATATTCCTTTTATTTGAATTAGGAATTAAAGTTACATTAGGATTTCTAGTAAAAACCTTTAAGTAGGCCCCTATCCCTAGCCATTCAATACACAATTCTCTCTTCTGAGCTTCTTCCTTTTAGAAAATTCTAGTTCTTAATTCTAGTTCTAAATTCTAGTTCTAGTTCTAAATTCTAGTTCTCTTTCTAGTTTTAGTTCTTAATTTCTTGTTTTAGATCTTAGTTCTTAATTTCTAGTTCTAGTTCTTAATTTTGGTTCTAGTTCATAAGTTCAGTTCTAGTTCCTTAATTTTAGTTCTGATCTTTAGTTCTAAACCCTCAAAATTCTTAATTTTCAATCTTTTAATCCTCAAATTTCAGTCTAAATTCAAACCTTTAATATTTACAAAATAATCCTTAGCCACCCGATTTGGCCAAGGGAGCTTATGGAGGGTACGCGGGAACGGGGCCGATCCTCCTTAGCATAACGGGCCACAACTCTGTTTTTTAATTAGACTCCTAGTAGGATTAGGAGACTAGGTTAATTAAACTCCTAGAGTAGTAGGAAACTAAATTAATTAGAGTTAAGAGTAGCCATAGGAAACTCAGTTAATTAGAGTTAGAGTAACACTAGGAGAACCCCAGTCAGCTAGATTCAGAGGAGAAAATTAAATAAACTTAGAGCAGGATTAGGAAACCAAAGTAGATAAACCCCAAGCCAATCCACAACTGCTGACGTTGGCCAGCCGACGATTTAGTAGAGTAATTTAACCTGCAAGCCCCCCACTCTTCTTCAAGTGTGATCAGTGACGTGTTGCAGCATCGATAAACAGCTACAGCTGGCGATCGCATCATCCAGGTATTCTCCATTTAATATTCACCTTTTTCTTTCAGTAATTTAATATTTCATAATTTACCACTCCATCGCCCTTAGCCAGAGTCCACTTCGAAAGCCTTTATCAACACACATAACACGCTTTACGCATAGAGCGTCACCTGAAAAAAGGGGACCTTAATTTCTCTACACTAACATTCAACGGACCCTATTCCGACAACCCCGAGACAAACATCCTAAACGAGACTCTAGGCCCTGAACAAATCCTGACGAACCAAGAACTAAGCCAGACTAACCCTCAACCATACCACCCATATGACCAAGCTCAAGATCTATACACAAACCTATACCCTAACTAAAACCAACCACTGTACACCAATCAATACACGAACCTGTACTATGACCGAAACCAGTACCCCAATGACACGCAAACTAACATCACCTATTACAACTCATTGTTCGATCAAACTTAACTTGCATATGCGACTATACACTCATTCACTCATGCTCTATTCCACCTGGCTAGCCTGATCCATAGAATTGAACCTTCCTCAGACCACGCCCATACCATTCACTCACAACCAACTAACCATATCCCTCGCACCGTTAAACACAAAATTATCTTTCACCCTGAACCAATCACCAAGATCACTAAAATTCAAACAATCACCAAATCCAGCCCTAAACTAACTCAACCAATCACCAAACTCATCGCCAAGCTCAACGCACTTATATCCGAACCAACTCAACCAACCCTTGAATCTGACAACCTATCAACAAATGAATCAACCCTCGCACTTCTTTGACAGACACCCAAACCAATGACACAAACTACCCTCGAATAGGCTCATGTGCCGATTCTAGAAGTAATTTTTGAACCAATCAATCAGTGTTATATGACACCATTCATACTTAAACCAATCACAAAACTATACTCTGAACCTAAACCTGTAATCCAATGTACCCCCGAAATCACTAGCCCTCTCGCTTCCAAACCAACTCCGAGACTAACCCCCAAAACTGAGCACATTGTCGAACACATCACCCCACCAACCTCGGAACCAACTCTCGAACCAAAACCCATTTGAAAACCTAAACTCAACACTACCGAACTTGTAACCTCACCAAACATATCAAGGAACCGATTATCCCTCCCACTCTCAAAATCAGACAAGACATAAATCTTACGACCCCAATTATCATCCAAATCAATATGCCACCTGATCCTCAAATCCCGTCAAAATAGGAAATCAATAACACAACTAAAATCGCTTCTAACCCCAGACCCAAGTTTCCATAGACCTCATAATCAAAACCTTCACAAGAACACCAACTGGCAATAAAATCGCCACATCAAATAGTCGACACTGAGCTTCCCCGCAAAATTATAAATAAAACTCTAAATCAGCCTCGTGATAAGCCCAAAGTGCGAATCAAATAAAACAAGCATAATCAAACAAAACTATACCTCCCTACACGAAGGAAAGGTCCACCTTGGCCCACACCTTCACGCTTCCTCATCCTACTCTACCTCTACCTTATCTTATCATTAGCTTCACAACACCAACGGATTCCACTCCAACTTCACTAGCAAATAACTTTCCGACAACTCAAAAACACCCTAACAACTGTAAGTTCCAACTCTATGAGATGCCTCACTTCGTCAAAAAATGAAAGAAGGTCCCTCCCAACAAGGAGGCCACTGCCATAAAAGATTCATCAAAAAGAGAAGTTAAAAGATGCCGCATCTATTTGGACAAATCTCATATCATCCAAACCTCAAACCTGAACATGACATCTCTCTCATCCCTGATCAATCAGATTGAAATGGATCGAGGACCCCGAAACAGATTATTCAATTGTCTCTCCGTCCATCCGACCTTCTAAGTTAGTTTTCGCTTACGGAACTGATGTTGTACCGTAACACAAAAATAATAATAACAATATTAAAATATAAAAAAGAAAAAGAAAAAATAGAAAAGTCACAAAAAACTAAAAGTATAAATGCCCAAAAATATAAATACTTGAAAACAAAAATACTCTTTTATGCCCCAAACCCTTCGAACTCATACCCAACCAAGAACTCGAAGTTGAGGAGCTAGTGCTATGAAACAATGCTTACACAATCGCCTCGCCTGGTGGAAATCAAAGCCCAGGTGAGAAATACTTCCATTATCTCGGCAACATGCCCATGAAACTGCTACAGGGGAAGGACTTCCAAACCTTTTAAATCACAACTGATCATCATCATGTCTCGTAGTCTAAATAGACATACTTATATACTTATCATCCTCACAGTCATCACCAGGCATTCACAAGTCATAGGTCATTATTTTTTAAATCATTTTTGGAATCATCTAACTCATTGACCACCTTCCTATTCGGGCAAGTTGATCGAACGGACTAGTGGATCATAAAACTCTTTTTTTGACATATAGAAAACTCTAGATTGTCATACACCTCTTCAGTCATTGGAGTCGATGTTAGAGCACAAAAAATAAAAATGTAAGGTTCCATCAAACTTCATAATTCTTGTGTTAGCAGGTTGTTTCAAAATATATATAGAAAAGAAGCACAAGCGAGCGAACAATACGATGAATGAACAGTTAATGAATTCAGGGAAGCATAAGCAAATTGTGAGGGCATTTCTGTTATTGTTATTAGGAGAGCATAAGTAAACCGTGAGGGCCTCCCTGGTGTCTTCATACTACTAGATGTCGTCATAAGGTTGCGGCAGGAGGATAAAACTCCTATTAACCATAGAATTTGATGAATTGATGGTGTTGGACCATGACGGAGAGCTCAATTATTGTACTGCATTACCCACCCGAGAAGAAAGTAGTTGAACACTATTTCAAAATCGGATAAATAAGAAACTACCCTAAGATCAATAAACCTTATCTCTTCTTCACCCTTAATTTTTTTTTCAGACAATGAGTCAAATGATTTTTAAAATCTTTTTAGGAATAAAATTGAAAACTTTCGAATGATAAGCGATGCAATCATATATTATCTATCATTCACCTCAATCCTGGTAAAAGCTACGATACATGATGATCGTTCAACACACTCAAAATCGGGCCTGGCATGTGGCCGAAATAATTAAACTACTTCCCGACATGGGATCATTACTAATGCACTCTAGGATATCTGAGAGGCTGATGAAAGTCCCACCGTCACATGACACTAGGGCATTTTTTAAAGTGCGCTAGCACCTTGGTAGCGATACTCAGGTCACAAGATCGATACCCCAAACTGGGGCATTTTTTATTTTCAGTTAGTTTCTTACTTTTTTGCCATGGGATTGAAAACATCCAAAACAAAACAAACGGAATACGTGCAACATGCCAAAGAATAAATGCACACCCCAAGACTACCCATTCACCCTCCGACGCCACCCAAGAGATACACAGTGACAAACATAAACAAATATAAATGAAACAAAGACAATAAGAGCAAAACACCGCTTTATTCATAACTTAAAATTTGTACAAGTGTCACTGGAGGCATACCTCTTGAACATACAACCCAAAACAAAAACCTATAACCTAACCTACAACCAAAAATCGAAAAGCGTAGAACCCAAAACTGATATAAAGCCCAAAATATGACATGCGGAATGTCCAATCAGAAGCAACAGAAAAGATGGAGGATTGGTTGGATAACACCCTTTTCATCTATTTGGAGGACTTCCCTCCCGCTATCTTCTCCTCCTAACAATAATGACAAATGTATACCGCCACTCAATCCCAACACCCGCAAACCATAACAACATCTCCATTCACACCGCCATCAGAAGCCACTTTAGGACGTAGAACATGCGAAACAACATAGACTGGAAGAAACGACATCGAAATCGGACAGTCAGATCCAAAAATATCGCCACAACATCGAAATCAAGACGCTCTAGGAAGGAATCAAGAAAAATAAAGAAGCGCAGACATATATAGGTACTCACCTAATTAAGCGCTAGAAATAATATGCGTAATCCAATTCTGCACTGGCACAACCACGCACATTCCGAATTGAATGCAACACTCCAAGCGCACGATTCATCTTCCGTCATCGTAAAAGACCCGACGAACCTGTAGACACTCAAATTTGGCCTAAGGCCTGATCGACACATACTTTGAGAAAGGCGTACCCTCGAGCTTCTGAAAGTATTTCCCACAATCTTCCCAAAACCTTTAGAACCCTTCCTGAACCCTTAGGAATTAACCCCAGCCTTCCCAGACCCATTAGAACCCTTCCCGAATTAGTTTTGAACCCTCGTGAACAACGATTGGAAAGAGTGCCAAAGTTTTTATAAATAGTTACCCAACCTAAAGCCTATACCATTATAGAATAGAGTTTTCCAGCGTTAAAATGATGATCACAGATTTGTGCAGAAAATTATAAAATCAGACCCATAGAGCCAATTTCGAACTAACCAAAATAGCTGATGAAAAGAGGAGTGCCACAGTCTTTATAGACCGTTTCCCAACCTTAGGCCTATACCATTGGAAAGTAGAGGTTCCCAGCTTTTCAACGATCTAAGAATTACCTAATTCAGAGTTGTACATCAAATGTTATCATGAAATGAAGATCACAGATTTGTGTAGAAAATTACAAAATCAGGCTGGGCCGCTACGGGTCTTCAACTTTCAAAAGTTTGGACCTGGTATTCCTTCAAAAAATGGTCAAAATTGACATTGGGGTTTGACTTGTGGACCATCCCAAAGTCTGGGGTGTGTTTCTTTAGGACCCTAGTGACCCTATTAGATTAAGTTATCACCCTTTTACCATTCGAGTCACCACCCTATCATCTACAATTAAACCCAAATCCCTCTTCTTCAAGCTCTAGAAAACCTTAAAAATCAAAGATTGCCCATTACCCAATTTCGAAACTTATTAGTGACTTAACCCTTCACTAATCACCCCTTCCTCTATAAATAGAGAGCCACCTCCCCCCTTTGTTTAGGGCTTGAAAAAATTTCCCAAGAGAAAGAAACCTTTAGTAATCCCTTTCCTCCCATTTTAGCATTAAAACCCCACAAATTTCAGAACCAAGGTTCATCCACTAACCTTTTTTTTTCATCTTAAATCTCTTAGATCTTGGAGGAACAAGGCCTTAGCCTCCCTCTCCTACCTCCTAGCCACCTAGTCTTCGAGTTCAAGATCCATCTCTCAACAATTAAAGCTATTGGAAGCTCATCTAATGCAGTCACGCGAAGGTCCACATCAGTGCTACAAGGGCCCGAGAGCTCCGGTTCTCCCCTCTATTCCTCTAAATTATTTGATTTTCCTCTATCCTAGAATTGAGCCGTTATGCTGCCAAAATTTCGACAAGCGGGAAGGGCTCAATAGGATCGGTGTGCCTTTGGCCAAGGGAAAGTGCCGTTTATTTTATATCTTTTTATATATATATATAATTATATATATATATTATATAAACCAGCCACACATAGACCCGGCCATAGTAGAGACTACTTACAAGTGGGTCAATCGGGTGCCTAAGACCTTCTCGAGTGATAACTGAATCCCCTACCCAAGTGCCTTTGGCATGGATCGGTAAATCAGAGTCATATTTGGCTCTTTGGTGCTTTGAATATTGATTTTGGTTTCCCGGGACACCAAAATTTCTGGGTGGTGACTATAATTTTTTATAACGAGCGCATCGTCGCGACGGATCGATAAGATCCACAGTTGCACAGATGGCGACTCTGCTGGGGATCTTTTAGAGCTTCTACTTAAAGTTGGCCCCTTTGCTTGTATTTTCTCTTTCCTTTTTACTAACTTTTCATTTTGCATACTTACCCCTACGTTTCTATTATTTTTTATACTTACCCGTAGGATTCAGTCATTTACAAGCCTTAGCAGATTGGCGGGCCTACTTGAGCATTTATATTTCCGTCACTTACACCCCTTAGCCGTTTGGCTGGCTACTTGTAAATTAGCTTCATATCCCACCAGTGGACGCCGACCAGTAGTGGCGGCACGGGTTTCTCACCTCCTATTTTTGAACTTAAGAAAACTCACTAAAATTTAAACTTAAAATTGATTTTTTCCTTGCGGGGGTAGATTTTACAAAAGTGTGGGAAATAGGCAGCGATACAAACGTCCCGCTTCTTAGTACGGCAGAAGGCCTTAGTGGGGATGATCCCAAAAGGTACCACCCCATCCAGTATCTGAGAAGGTGCTTGCGCCAGAGGTATATCGGGTGGGTGACCGAGCTTAAGAAAAGCCTTAAAACCCTTGGGGAGCATGTTAGAATACCTCAAAACAGCCTTGTATCCCTAGGAACAGAAAGGAGGGACTCGAAAAGTGAAGAAAAAGTTTCAAGGGGCATTGCCCCGACCCCCCGCTTATTGGTTTTTTAAACTTTCGATAAATCCCACACCCTTGACACCCAAAACGCCCTAGCCGGTCAAGAGAGGTCTCCCTCTTATTGACTCTTCCGAGGGATCGGGTTGTCGCCTGAATTTTTGTGCCCTTACATAGATCACCTTTGATTCTTCAAAGGTGCATCTGGATCTCACAATGGGAGGCATTAGGAGTGTGAACGCCATCTAAAAAGGGGGTTATCACCATCATCATCCAAAAATCACCAAAGAAAATCAATCACACAAGTTAAAAAGCCAAAAAAATCCAAAAAAGAGAGCTTGTGGTGCCGGAACGGCGGCATCGCCCTACCCCTCCATCATCCCATAGGGGAAGAAGTAGACGAATTTTTGGTCCTCAACCGAGGAACGCGTACCCAACCCACCAAAAAACCATGTCATGGGCACGCCGATCCCGATTCATCCCCACAGCCTTCCCCATCCCATTCTCACATGGAGATACCCATCTCCGATCCCCCCACCCAACCCTGATTCAATGTGACCGGACCCTACGGTGAGCCCATCTTTCCATCCACCACCACCCAAAATCCATCCCATTTTACCTCCACATCCTTACCCCATTTTTCATCAAACACATCCACCTAAAATCCAACCCATTTTCCCTCCACATCCTTACCCCATTTTCCATCAACCACATCCACCCAAAATTTGCCCCATTTCCCTTCCACATCCACCATGCCCAATCTTCCCCAATCCCCTCCAAATACACTAAATTTTCCCTCCACATTAACCCAACATACACCACAATTTTCCCCATCTCCCATGCCTAACTTTCCCACATTCACCCAAACCATGCCCAATTTTTCTTCTACACCCACTCCAAACAACCCCCATTTTTCCACATCCATCCAACACACACCCCAATTTTCCACCACATCAACTCAAAGCATCCTTCCACATCAAACCAAAATACCCCAAATTTTCTTACATGTAACCCCAATATGCCCCATTTTCCCTCCACATCCAATTCAAACAACCCCCATTTTCCCACATACACCCAAGCCATTCCCAATTCTCCCATATCCACTCAACACTTTCCCTCCAATCCAAATCCACCACATATCCCCCCATCTACCCAAGTCATGCCCGATTTCACCTAGGTCATGCCCAATTTCCCTCACCCTTTTTCCCAGGTCATCCTCATTCACCCCCATAACCAATCTAATGGCCATGATGGAGGACATGGTCAAAACCTATACAGCCTGGAAGGCTTCTTAAAATCTTCCTCATCCATCCCATATACTTAACCCTCAACATACCCTCCAAAATCTCCATACTTCCTTCCCCCAAAACTCTAACCAACCCCCCATTATCCATACCATCCAAGGCTCCCACCAACCTTTGGACTATTTGAGCGGGCCTCAAGGCCCAACACCCTATACCCAAGCCCATCAAGGCCCAATACCTCAAGCCCACTAGGGCCCACAAACCCAAGGCCAATGCCCATATGCCCAAAGCCCATATACTCCAGGCCCACAAGCTCAAAGCCCATATGCCCCAGGCCCACATCTCAAAGCCCACAAACCCTAGCCCAAGTCCCATATGCCCCAAGCACACAAGCCCAAAGCCCATATGACCCAGGCCCACAAGTTCAAGGCCAATATGCCCAAGACCCACAAACCCAATCCCAAGGCCCATTGCCTCAGGCCCACAAGCCCAAGACCCATACGCCCATGGCCCTTAAGCCTGAACCAGACCAACCCCAAGGCCCACATCATCAAACCATCCACAATTCTCCCAATTACCCACATTCACCTATGCCCAACAAGCCACCATTCCCCCTCAAATTGCCAATCCCCCTCACCCCTCTCATTCAATCGCTCAACCCGACATGGGCCCCATTTATCTACATGTCTCACACCCTTCCCAATATGGGGATCTATCCCATACCATCAGCCATCCCCAATTTACCCATCCACTCACTCCCCAACTAAATCCCCAAAATATCAAAATTGTTAAATGGCCTCTTCAGACACCTGCCCCAAATCCCCAATTCACTCATCCCCTTACCCCACAAACTCATCATCAAAGTTTCCCCCACATACAGTGGTCCCACCAAGAACCTACTCAACCCCTCCAAAATCTCCCATTCACTCATCAAAATCCTCACTAACCTCAATGGCCTCATCAAGCACATGCCCAACCCATTCAGAATCAACAAGATAACCTCACCCTCCCCTCTATCGTATGTTGATCTACAATACAATGAAGATGAAGTCAGAAATAGTGGGGCCTATGCGGGGGCATTCACCAGTTTTAATCCCCCACCGCCCACATTTATCAATCCCCAGGCCATCCAAAATGGAGGGAGGCAACCTCTGGAGGGAATGGCCCAAACCCCACCATCCAAAGAATCCGAGCAGCTGAAAGAATAGATTGATAAAATCCAGAAGCAGTTGATGAAGTTAGGAGGAACCGAGATTGATGCAGATTTCTCAGATCTATACCTTTTTGCTGAGGTGCCACTACCACCCAAATTTAAAGTTCCCACATTTGACAAATATAACGGCACAGGTAATCTAATTTCTCATCTAAAATCTTACTATGGAGATATGTGCCAGTATGGAGGAGACGAATAACTCCTCATCAAAGTGCTCCAGAAGAGCCTTACGGGCCTAGCTTTGAGATGGTTCACGCCTCTTGAACCATCCATGATTAAAACATGGAAGGATTTGACCCACCTATTCTAGGAGCAGTATGTCTATAACATCGACATAGAATCGCTCAAGTCTGATTTGGCCCGGTTGAAATAGAAGTTGGATGAGGCGTTTAGCGATTATCTAGGTAAATGGAGAGCATTGGCAGCTCAAGTGAAAAATCAGATACCTAATGATGAATAAATTGAGATGCTATCAAGAAACACTCTTTCGGTCATCTCGAATTTCTTGGTATACCAGTAGCAGCCTAGCTTTGCTGACCTAGTGAGGAATGTTAACCGCTGTGAGGATGCAGTAAGAGAGGTCGTTTAAATAGAATGATAACCAATGGGGTCTGCAAGTTTCCTGAGCAGAGAACTGAGAGAAGAGAAGGGGGGAGGTCCAAGCCTAAAAGACCACACAGCCCAATGCCAACATAGTACCATTCTAGTTTTGGGTAGCACTGCAAGCCTCAACTATAATAAATCAGGCTCCAAGTCAGAATAATGTCCCCTGGGGGCAGGAGACCCCTGAGCAGAGAAGGGCCCGATATAACTGAATGTTCACTCACTTAGGGAAATCCTTGAATGTCCTTTTACCTCTACTGATTGAAAAGGGTTTAGTCACTTGGCTTCAACCACAACCTTCGCCGAATCCAATTCATAAAAATTATGATCCCAGCACACACTACAGTTTCCATCAAGAGCCAGGACATCCAACAGATCGCTTCTTTCCTTTAAAGCACGCGATATAAGACCTCATTGAGGAGGGAAAGTTCATCCCTCTAACACCTCCCTAGGCGAACCCCCACACAAACATCATGCAAGCACCATTAACGTCGCACCCACAGGGAGGAATGGGACCAAGACCCACTACCAACATGATAGAGAAAGATGGTGAAGAGTTTGACCTTTCTGAGCATATCAGTGTTAGAGAGAATTTCATAGCAACTTAGTAGAGGGATCAGGAAGATAGAAGCATATTGGCAATCGAGCCCTTAAATTTGGCTGATTACTTTTCCAATCCAACACCCCAAGCAGAACCCTTAGATTTAAGGATGTATTTTCCACCACCAGTCAGCTATATCCAACCCAGCTTATATCAACATCAACCGTATGCAATGGCAACCCCTACCAATTACCCAATGGCCAACATTTCCCCAAATCCCTCTATGGGATCGATTAATTATCAATGGCCTACCCCTATCACATCACCCCTAAAACAGCCATTCACAATCCCCACTAATCCCACGCGGCCCATTTTTGCCACTCCCTTGATCTATCCAATAGAGGTTAACCAAGTGTTATCCACCCATTCCAATCCACCTGTCTAAGAACCTTTGTGGCCTATATCCATTCCATTCCAAATCTCGAGACTAAGTTACGATCCCCATCAGGTCTCGCTCAGTTATGATCAAACAGATATCAATGCGGGAAGTAGTAGAGAGGGGACATTAGATTTTGTCACTAATGATCAGTCCACTCTTCTGGTTAGACTAGCAAATTTTTTATTTAACAAATGGGATTTGACGGACTCTATCGGATATCATGTGACCATTATAGTGGACAGAGTATAGCCCTAAGAGCGCCCCAAATGGCATGGGTTAAATTGGGAGCTTATACCTTGTTGAGGCTATTAATAGCGTCTCAGCAAGGACCACTGCAGAGACAGACTAATCTGAGTTACCTTATTGCATCATTAACTCTAGCTCAACCTGCTTACTTCTCACCAATTTTTGTATTTTATTTTGACACACTCCATCACCACCTTCTGTTTAATCATTTCTTTAGGATAGGGCTGCACTTTATTTCCCTTCTTTAGTGGTAATTTAGTATAGTCGTGACACCCAACTCCCTTCCTTTAGGATTGTCAGATCTGTAGCCAGATCTGGAGGCCTACTATTATTGCCCAATTTGAGTTCTTGATCATTTTCTCTGTGGGACAAACTCTTACTTATGAAAACTTCCTATAATAGACCCTGTATCTTGCAGGACTGTGTATTTCAAACTTGCTGTGTTGACCCATCTCCAATTTCCCACTCTTGATTTATTCTCTCCACTGTTCTTAATAAAATAGCAGCAAGACTCTCGAAGAGCAGACCAACAAGTTTTTGGTGCCACTGCCGGGGATCTTGATCTTTTCAGTAGACCTGAGTTGTACTATAACTTAAACTAATAAATTATTTGTAGTTGTGTTTAATCTAGAATTAAAGTACTACTGATTCTTTGGGGAATTTTGCAGAAATGGATTGCAGAAGAAGAGAAAAGCTAGAGTTGCAAGTGGAGTGTAGCTAGCTCTATTTGCACTTTCTTTCCCCTAAATCTCATGCCATTTATGTTAAATCCCCTGTTATTTTGTTTAGTGTAAATCTGTGTAGTTATTATTTTTTTTATTTGAAATTATTTCTGTGTGCTTCTAAGCGTTTTCATTACTGTTGGTGACTGTATGCTCCGTAGAAGGTCCTTAACCCTAACTTGGAACCCCCAAATCTATAGGTGGTAAGGATCCTTAGACCTAGACAAACCACGCAAAGCCTTGCTATTGAGACTGAACCAGTTACAATGGCTGATAGGTAGAGGACATTAAAAGAATACAATGCACCTAGAGAGTACACCTCTCCCTACTGCATTCAGTTTCCCTCTATTGAGGGGAACTATGAAATTAAATCCTCCACCATCTGTATGTTGCATTCATTTCATGGGCTGAGTAAAGAAGATCCCTACAAGCATATCGACCAGTTTTTAGCACTTTACCCTACCTTCAACATTGCTAACTTGGGGCCGGAGGCCACTAAACTGAGGCTTTTTCTTTTTTTATTAAAGGACAAAGCCAGCACATGGCTATCGAAGCTCCCAGTCAACAGCATACAGTCATGGAGTGACCTTCAAACCAAATTCCTGGCAAAGTTTTTCCCTATGAACAAAACAAGCCAGATGAGGACAAATATTATGTCATTCACTCAGTCCTCAGCTGAGAATTTTAATGAAGCTTGGGAAAGATTCTAGGAGATGTTAAAACAATGCCCCCACCACCAAATCCCAATGTGGCAGCTTGTCCAAGTGTTTTATCAAGGAATTAATGCCAAGAGCAGGGATATGGTGGATGCTTCCTGTGGTGGTAGCTATCTCCACAAGACAGCTGAGGAAGCTTGGGAACTATTTGGCATAATAGGGGAAAATTCCATGCAGCAGGAGTCTCTGTCACGCAATGATAGTCAGATTCCAGCTAAGATGGTGAAAGAGGCTACCCCTAGAGGTGGAATATATGAAGTAAAGGTGTAGGGTGATCTGGAGAGGAAGGTGGACAACCTGAGCTTGAAGTTTGATAAATTGATGAATGTGATGCAGCCTCGGATGGTTGAAAAGGTGGAGGAGGCATGTTTGTTATGCCAATCCCCTACACATTCTATTCATGATTGTCCATCTGCCAACCAATTTTTGAATTTTGTTATGGAGCATGCCAATGCTGCCCAAACCATTGGATAACAGCCTGCTGGGTATTCTTGGAGGAACCACCTAAATCTGTAGTGGAGACAAGACTCATATCCTCAACCCTAGTAGCAGCAGATGGTAGCTCCCTACAGACCCCAGCACCAGGTTAATCAAGGTTACCCACTAAGGCAAAACTTCCTGTTACCTGCCCCATAGTCTAACCAATTGGTCCTGTCCCCTCAACAGCCCAGATCCTCTTCATTTGAAGAGCAGATATTGGCTTCAATGCAAAATTTGGGGAACTTAGTGCAGACTATCAATTCTCATGGATAGAGCATCAAAGAGATTAAGGACCAGCTTGGTCAGATCTATAATGCTTTGAACAGGAGGGAGGAAGGAAAATTGCCTAGTCAGCCCCTGACAAACCCGAAAGGTCAGTTTATGATTGCTGATGCATCCTCTACTCAGGAGGAAGCTAGTGCCCAGTGAGCTAAATATTGGTAATAATTGTATTATATGTATGAAATTTTTGTGTTAATTTGTGTTCTTTAGAATTTTGTCATTTGAGTTTTTAGTGTGTTGTTGAATTGTTTGTTTTGCGTTGTCTGCATTTGAATTGTTGTGCGTGAATACATGTGCCTATGTTTCATCTGAATTTGAAATGTGTTTATTGAAAAATCGTTGAGGTGCCCTTATCATACTTTGCATGAAGATTGAGCTGAAAAACTATTTTAGGATTCTACAATACTGATGAACTGCTAATTGAAAATGGGCATATATTTTGAATGAGTGAAATGAAGTTCCTCTCTGTACCTTGATGCTCATGCACAGTGGTTGGGTGCACAATAACATGGATGCACCTACCAATGTGCTGCACTGGCCTAACAGAGTAAAGGATGTGCAAGAATGCTAGCTCGCTGAGTTGAGGTGCTTAAATATGTTGCACGAGGCATCCTTTGGCTTCCTCGCACGCTAGAACAATAGCGCATTGGCTAAAAATGTGCCTCACAGAGCTACCTTTTACTCCGCGAACCCAATCTATGCGTGAAGTGTGTGTTGTGTTGTTCTATGCGAGCACCACACGAGGTACAATTCTGAAGCCAAATAAGGTCTCGCGCACCTAAGCCACTATTGCCAACTCCGTAAAATTCACTGGGTGTTAGATACTCTGCTGCGCGATAGAACATCTCGTGGACTTCAAAACCAACTGCGCGAGATATCTACTCTACGAGGACTTGTTGCCAACTCCGCAAACTGTAGGATTTGCTCTATAAACTTAGCGAAAACCCTCATTTTCTTCATTTCTGCTGTCTGCCCTAGTTTCTGGTGCACTCCACCAGAGCTCCCAGTTCTTTCTTTCTTCTCTACCTCTTAAGCCTCTCCACCTAAAGCTTTTTCCTCTTACCATTTTGTTCCCTAGCACCCTCTGGTCTCTTTGAACAAGGTTTGAGGGAATTTAAGCCACTATGAACACGTTGTGGTGGAACCCTAGCTCTCAAATGGTACGATCTCCATTCCCTGCCTGTGCTATGATTGATTTGAGTTTCAGAGAGTAGTAGTAGGGCTAAAATTTTGTGTTTCTGAGTTTACTCATTGCATTCTGCATTTTCCAAGATTTGTGAACCCTAATTTTTAAAATTTGAGCACCCATGGCCAAGAGTTCAAAATTCATCAATACATTGGCAGCTATGCTAGACCCTACTCCTAGTGGCAACCCTGTGGCCACTAGGAAATTTGTAAGGATTGTAGAGGCATCCACATTGGAGACCTCTGAGGTGCCCTCACCTGGTGCTGACCCTATAATTTTGAATGAAAAGAGGAAATCTGCCCCGAAGAATAGGGCCAGAGAGAACCCACCTGCTATGAGCCTAAAAAATCAAAGAAGAAGCAGAAAAAGGGCAAGGCTGTGACCCCTGAGGTTGAGGAGGAAGAAAATAATGAATACCTCAAGGTCCCTTCTGAGTTTGTGTTGGCAATTTCGTTGGAGGCTGAAACTATTTTTGATAAAGCCTACTTTGAGGAGCTACCAGAGACCTCTGCCTTAATTGAGTATATGACCAATGAATCTCTGCTTCCCCTGTTGAGGCCCCCTATCCAGCTGGTGTTCCTAAGATTAGTCAGATTGCTTTATTAGAATATGAGCTTGAAGACTGGTGATGATGGGAACCCAGCACTGCTGGTACTAATTGATAATTTTGAAATGTTGTTTAACCAGTCTGATATTGTAAGGGTACTAGGGATACCAGCTGAGTATAGCCCTAAGTTTAGCTTGGGACCTCCCCTGACTGCCACCATTATAGAGATAGCCAGGGAATTAACTGGAGGAATCACTGCCTCAGGAGACTCAATCAGAAAGGGAGACCTAAATCCCAAACTCAGGCTCATTGATGCAGTGTTGAGAAAAAATGTGTATTGCTCTGGTCATGAGTAGGAGAGGAGGTACCCCATAGCTGATGCCCTCCTCTCATTTCATAGAATTCACTACTTGGATGCAGCCAAGTTGATTTTTAAGGGAATTAAAGATCTATGTGAGAACATGAAGGTAAAGAAAAAACCTTAGGCCCTCCCCTACTGCAGGCTGATCACTGCCTTGCTGCAGTTTGGAAAGTATCCCTTCAAAAGGGAGGAGGAGACAGTGGCCCTGAACCCCAAAAATAGTGGAAAGAAATAATGGGGTATCAGTGGCATAGTGATGGGAAAGAGGGAGAAGAGGAAGGAATTATTGAGAGAAACAGCCCCCACCAGTCAGGAAGTGGTTGCTGCTATTGCAGCTGCTACTACTACCACTGTTGAGGCCGCAACCTCTAGTGGGCTAGCCAGGCCCCCAACCTCATTGCCAGCACCAATCCCCTCTCCCTCAACTTTATCTACACCCATTGCCCCACCACTTCCACCCTTCATCCACACATCACAACCCCTCATAAGCACAATACCCTTACCTGAGCCTATCTCCCCAATCACCATAGCATTAACCACCTCAATCTTACAACCAACCATGTTAACCACTACCACCCTACCCACTACTGCACCCTTACCCCCTTTCCTAGCCCATACCAGCCCCCTATAAAAGTTGCCTACACTAAGAAAAGAAAACTCACAAAAGGCACAACTCCCATAGAACCCCAGCCCACATACATTTCCGAAACCATTTCAATCCCTGATACAACCTTCATTCCAGACCCAATACCCACAACCTATGCACTAGAACCCCAAACCTTTGATACCCCCTAGTAGCCCAGTGAGACTTCCCAACCTTTTGTACCTATCCCTAATGAACCTGTAAACCAATCCATTCCCTTATCCCATGATAGTGAGCTATTTTGAGGAGAGAAATTTTCCTCTATGATGTCTCCTATCCTAGGAGACATCAACCTTGAGTATACACCTCTCCCTGACTCAGCCCCCCCCACACACTTTACCCCACCACATGAACCATCACAGGCCACTACCTTCACTCATAGACTCACTTCTCCCTTCCAACCAGTTTCACCTATCCAACCCACACCCAATTCCATACCAAACCTCTTACACCAAATCCTACACCTCTTACTCTCCCTACAAGCCCAAGTGTTGGCCACTAGCCAACCCCAATCCTCCATTACGGCCAACCTTGAATCCATTACCCCCACCTTCCTCAATCAATCCTTTATCCAGGCTAGCCTGGAGTCAATCAAGTCCACCTTATCCCTCTTACTCCATCCTTCACATTAGCCACCTACCCCTGTAGTTACCATGGCCTCCACCCAGACTGACCCTACACCTGAGCCTCTTCTTACTCCCATGTCCTTACCACTTCTATCACTGCCCGCTATTTCACCTGCTGTGGAAACTTCTAATGCTACCACTAATGTGGAGGATTAATACCCACCTATTCTAAGGTAGTTTAAATAGACCTTGAACCCCAGCCCCAACTTGAACCTTCAGCTGCACCTCCCCAGACCACCCCCTCTCCACTTTTGGCTGGCCCTTCTTCAAATCAGGCACCTCCCCTACTTCTTGCCTCTTATTTTTCCATTCCTCCTTACTCTGCACTCTTTCAGGCCATGCAAGCTAATCCTTATGTCAAAAGAGATATTACTCGAGGCTTGACTACCATTAAATAGTCCTACGATAATAGGATTAATCTCCTCAAAGGAGATACTGAAAACCTACTGAAGGACATCGCGAAGGGCTGGATAAAAATGTTGCGTCTATATAAAGCCCAAGAGAGTTTGGCTACACAAGAGAAGCTCAATACTGAAGAAGAGAAAATGGCTGCTACAATAGAAAAGTTGAGAGCTGATTCATTAGAGAAAAGGTTGACTGCCTCCAAGGAGATCTGGGCACTCCTTATTGCCCGAGCTGAATTGGCTGAACAAAAGGCTGAAATCCTTGAGAGGCAACTAGCTGTAGTAACTGGTAGAGCACCCCCACCAGCTATAGAGCAAAAGAAAGTCAAAGGAAAATGAGTTAAAATTAAGGATGAACCAGCTGACACTTAGATGCTTGATGTTTGCACATATTTAGAGTTAGTAGTAGTGTGATGTAAATACATTTTCTAATATAATGAACTTTCTTTTTGTTACTTCTATGTACCCATTCCTTTATTTCATTTTTGTTTATCTGTCTGTGTGTTTGTTAAAGTTTTGAGTGTTCATTTCATGATTTTCTCTGCTTTAGTGTAGTGTTATATATATCTCTGCTTGTTCACTGTTGCACAACCATTGTCCTTTGAATCAGTGAGGACACTGCTCCTCATAGGTTTGGGGGTGTCGCAGGTTCTGCCAATGAAGTAGTTAACCCAAGTACAGCAGAGTCAAGTGAGTAAGAAAAAAACATAATCATGTTCACCTAAGAATCATTATAAAAGTGAGAAATTTAAAATTTTGCAGACCTTTAGGCAATACAAGCTTTTAAATTTTAACTTTTCCATGATGTGAACACCAAGTAAACTCACTTGTATCTATACTAAGTGAATCATTAAAGAGAGAAAAAGGTAAGGACATACTTAAAAGTTCATTGGAAGACCATAACCGGTGAGAGTTGGGCCTACAAAAAAAAATATATACTTCCTTTGAGGAGTGACTGAGGCAATTCTTCTAGCTCTAAGGACTGGCTGAGGCAATGCCCTCACTAGAAGTTAGGCACCTCCAAGTTGAAACAACTGACAACACTCATGAATCCTATAAAAGGATCAAGGACTTCTCTTGGATAGTTTAAGCTTAAACAGAACAAATCCTAATCAACTGCCCTTATGCACACACCTGCTGAGCCTTAATTTCCAATTTTCTTTAAAATACACCTGAGTAATTGCACCTAAACCTATGGACCTGACTCAAACCTACCCTCACTCTGAGAATTCAGAAGGTGAAGGAGAAGGAGCTGAAGATGGACAAGATAGGGTCAACATTGTCTGAATGGAGAAGAGATACCTAAAGTTGAGCAGTGTAGCAGCTGAGGAAAGAGGTGGCAAGTCACAAACACAAAAATGAAAATAAAAATAAAAAGAAAGATGCAAAAAAAGAAAGAAAAATAATAATGAAGAGGAGTGAAAGAGGAGTCAAGAGGAATAGTTCATTGGAAAAATCAAAATGAAGAGGAGAAGCCGGCCACTTCAAGTCTAAAAAATTTGAAAGAAAATGAAAGGGACTGAAGTACAAATGAGTGAAGTCATGAATCACCTCCTTCACTTACTGATTTCTCAATTCTGAATCCCTTTTCAAGCTTCCATTCTTTATAACCCACTTCATAAGCCACATTACAACCCAGTTAAAGACCTTGTGATCCAAAGTTAAATGAGCTGTCATGAAGAGACAAGGAGTTGTACAATCTATAGTGAGGATATGCTAATGACGCCAAGACTTAGGTGCTTTGCCTATGCTCATGCTTACAGACCCATTTGGGGACTGTAACTTTACTTGAGCTTGAGAGAAAATGAAACCCTCAAGGTCCCTTGTGAGAGTATGCACTGGTGAGCATTGGGTCTGATGTCTAATGTATTAGGCATGGCCTATAATCTAATTTTTGAATTAATGATGAGCTCAGTGCTGATATACATGTGTTGTCCCCCTTATTGTGAGCTAATTGGAACTGTTGTTCATTCATGTAGAGGTTGTGATGATTAAATATATGTGCTTTTTATGTCCAAATTCCTCCCATTTTTTATTAAATCAAAGGTGAGCTGATGCTCTATTTCTTAACAGCTGACTTGATAATGTTGCACCTTTGTTAACTATTTCATTGAGAAGTTTGTGGGTATCTTCACTGAAAACCCTCAGGAGACTTCAATCCTCCACTAGGGATCACCTAGGGGTTTAAAAGGCTTGGTACATATGCTAAATGTATCCGTGATCCCTACGAAAGTGCCATTTAAATTCTAAGAGTAGTTGTTTTAATTTTTCCTTTGCTCAGGGACTAGCAAAGATTAGGTTTGGGGGTGTGTTATTCACTAAAAATTACCACTTTTCACCTCTTAACTTAGCCTTTGCTGGACATTGAAGCAAACTAATAATCATTTGGTAAGTGTGTTTTATAGTTAGCAATAAAATGTGTAGCTTAATACAAACTCCTTGGTTTTTAGTCCAAAAGAGAGAGAGAATGCACTCAAAGATGACAGCTGAGACAAAGCCGGATGGAAGACCCTTGTAGTGCTCACCATGGTGACTCATTGTTGCTGATCATCATTGACCAAAGTCTAGCGGATGAATGAAGTTAGCTGAAAAAGGAGGAGACTGCGACAGCAGCAAGTGCAATACACCAGAGCAGTAATAGATAGACCTCACAGAGTTGAGGAGCTTCCTCGCAAAGCTAAAGATGTAGTGGAAGAAGCCCTCACACAGATATGCCGCACAGTTAAGAGGACAGCTGAAATGACCTCGCGAAGATCTCGTAGGTTAAAACTCTCAGAATTTACCCTCGTGAAGCTCTCATAGAGATCAAGCCTCAAAACAACCGCACGAAGAACTAGCAAGCCCATATGTACAGTGAACAGAATGTCACCTCGCATAGTTCTCACGTAACCCTGGATGAGAGAGACGCCCAAAATTCTCTTCGCGTAGATCTCGCACACTCTGAAGCCTTACCATTGACTACGCGAGTGCAGGAGCATAACTGCACGAGTACTTAGCGAGAGAGAGAGCTTCTGAAGCTCTACTACGCGAGTACTCAACGAGAAAGAGCTTCTAAAGCTCTACTACATGAGAAGTCTAGGCACTCCAGATAATCTTCACGACAGCATTACTGCGCAAAGGAACTGTGCGACGAACTGAAGATTCACTGCCCGAGCAAGCACTTCCCACCAGCCAAAGGTAACTCCATGAAGGCAAAGCAGCTGTGTGAATGAGCTAAAAGCAGATACTAGCCCCAAGAAGCATGGGCTCTCCACTTCTCAATTTAACTAAAAGACATTTTGGGAATTTCCCAAGGCTAGGGCACACTTCACACTTCTTGAGGTGCAGAGTTTAACGCCCATATCTCCTGACATCCAAGGGTTGAAATAGTGCCACGTATGGTGGAAAAATTAGGGTTAATCTCTTTAGAGCCAAGGCCATTTTGACAGAGTATATAAGCTGTACTTAGAGTTTATTATTTTCATCTTTCCTTCATCCACTATCAGCTGAGAGCTCCAGCAGGCTAGGGTTAGGATTTGATCACCTCTTTTTCCTATTTTTCTTCTCTCTTAGCTTAATACTTGTTGGCTAATCTCCCTCTAAGCCGCTAGGTTTAGTTTTATTTCGGTCTTGTAATAGATTTTGTATACATTGAGATCGTGGATGAGCATCTGTGTATAGGCTACAGCCAGGAGACAGTTCATTATATATTTTACTGTTATCAATGAACTGCTATTTTAATGCTTAATCAAATCTATAAATCTTATGATTTCTTTTGATGTCTATAGGATCCATGTATTTGGGACTAGCCCATTCAGTTACTAGTAGATCTATTGTTTACCATTTGATTTTCCTTAGTTTGATAGACACATGGAAAGCAATGCTGGATCTGTAGTGAGATCTGGGGAGCTCGGAGGCCTGTGAACCATGGTGGTTACAGCAGTTTACATGTTCCTTCTCAGACCTCTGAGGTATGGACAGACCAATGGGATATCCTGAGACCACTGTAGTGGAAAGAGTATAGCCCTAAGATAGTGTCTAGTCACATATTTTAGGAGGATTCTTTTCCCCTGCACATGAGCTTCTACAGCCTTGTTAGGAGGTTTGTACAGTAACTAGCTCCCCTCTGTCTTACCAAATCGACATCAGATGTTAGATCTGGTCTCTTTATAGTAATTGCAGTTTGAGGCTGAGTCATTGCAGGCCTTTTATAACAATGACCAGTTGAATCTAAAGCCTTATTCAACCTGCTGTATGGTCCTTTTTGTGGGCATCAAGTACCACTAGGCTTGGCAAAGCACTTAGTATCTTATGGGTTGGAATACCTATGGATGTCAGCCAGATCTGTGTGCAAGTTTGGGGAGCTTGTAGCACTAGCATTATATAGTGCTGCAATAGTATTCATGGCTAGAGCTGGTCCAGTGGCTGAGGAAATGATCAGTCCACTCTTCTGAATTAGATTCGCAAATTTCTAGTTTAACTAATGGGATTTGACATACTCTATCGGATACCTTGTGACTATTATAGTGGACAGAGTATAGCCCTAAGAGCGCCCTAAATGGCATGGGTTAAACTGAGAGCTTATACCTTGTTGAGGCTATTAATAGCGTCTCAGCAAGGACCACTGCAGAGACAGACTAAATCTGAGTTACATTATTGCATCATTAACTCTTGCTCAACCTGCTTTATTTTGACACACTCCATCACCATCTTCTGTTTAACCATTTCTTTAGGATAGGGCTACACTTTATTTCCCTTCTTTAGTGTTAATTTAGTGTAGTCGTGCACCCAACTCTCTTCCTTTAGGATTGTCAGATCTATAGTCAGATCTGGAGGCCTACTATTATTGCCCAATTTGGGTTCTTGATCATTTTCGTTGTGGGATAAACTCTTGCTTATCAAAAATTTCTACAATAGACCCTGTATCTTGTAGGACTGTGTGTATTTCAGACTTGTTGTGCTGACCCATCTCCAATTCCCGACTCTTGATTTATTCTCTCCACAGTTCTTAATAAAATAGCAGCAAGACTCTCGAAGAGCAGACCAACACATGGTAGCCCCATAATGGTGGGTCTTTACTGAGATTAAGTTTACGAATTACCGACATTTTGAGTTTTTGAAAAATGTTCATGCGCACTCAAAAGCTATCGGGATCTCTGGAACTAGTGAGATAGAAGTTAATTCTTCAGATTCTTAGGATTCTCACTACGTGTGCAAGTGTTCTTCAGGTTAGGTGGGTGGGTACAATCTGTACCTAATCAAGGCCTGCTGGAAGGTCCAAAGTGTAGGAAGTTCCCCAGATCAAATCCTCGAAGAGATGTTCACATAGGCCCTTGCACTCAGAGGGGGTGCTGTAGAGAATGGGTGCAACCGTAGACCTTGAGGGTCTGCCACAATGATGCGCACTCTCTGAAAAAGATGGAGTCGCCATTAAGAGCTTTTGGTGACTTGGGATACCTCAAAAATCAATATGTAAGCGCCGAAGTGTAAAATATGACTGATTTTCCTATCTTTGCCAAAAGAACCTTGGTAGGGGCTTCGGTTATTGTTCAGGAAGGGGTTAGGCAACTGATCAACCCGCTCGTAAGTGGTCTTTAATTATGGCCAAATGAAAAAAAAGTCAAAATGAACGGCACTCCTCCTTGCCTGAAGTCACTACGATCCTATTTGAGCCCCCCACAATCATCAGAATTTCAACGGCGTAAAGGCTCAAATTCTAGGATGGAAGGAAAGCAAAAGAAGATAGAGGAATAGAGGGGAGAGCCAGAGCTCTCGGGCCCTTGTTGCACCGCTGTGGACCTTCACGTTGATGCACTTTCAGTGAGCTTCCGAAAGCAAATGGGTTTCAACCTCCAAGGTTTGGAAGCTAGAAGGTAGGAGAAGAAGGCTAAGGCCTAGTTCTAGCCAAATCTAAGGGTTTGGGAATGGAAAATGGGATCTAGAAGACTGAACTCAGTTTTGGAATTTTGGAGGTTTTAGTGCTCAAAGGGGAAGAGGGAACTCTCTAGGATTTTCTCTCTTTGGAAATTTTTTCAAGCCCTTAAGAAAAGGGGGGTGGCTCTCTATTTGTAGAAAAGGAGAGGATTAGTTAAGGGTTAAAGGGCTAATTGGGTTAGTAATTAGGTAATAGGAATCTAAGGTTTTCTAGGTTTTTGGGAACTTAGATAGGTGGGAAATGGGTTTAATGGTAGATGACAGGGTGGGGCTTTAAATGGAAAAAGGGTTAAAAAGAGAGCTAGTAGGGTGCAACAGTCCTAAAGAAACCTACCCCAAACTTTGGGGTGGTCAAAAGTCAAAACCCTAGAGATGATTTTCAGACAAAACCAGAAAAAAATATTGTTCCCAAGCCTAGCGTATATACAGTGACCTGGTTCAGAAGCTGAACGTTCAGAACCCATCCTGGAGCCAAAAAAAGCCAATTTTGCCTAGCATGTAAATATACATGCTAGTGTAATTTCCTATATTTCAACACAATTTTAAAATACCATAACTTTTGATATGCAACTCAGATTGAGGCGATTATTGGCTCGTTGGAAAGCTGGGAACATCCTCTTTCCAATTGTATAGGCCTCAGCTCCAGCATAGTTCTATGCAAACTTTGTAACTCCTCTTTCCCTTCACTGCTCAAGAAGGTTTGAAATGAGTTCGGGAAGGGTTCTATGGGTGAGGGTTGATTCTTAAGGGTCGGGGAAAGGTTCCTAAGGGTTTTGGGATGATTCCTAAGGATTTGAGAGATGCTTTTGGTTGCTCAAGGGTACACCTTGCTCCAAGTATTTGTCGATCGAGCCTGGGGCCAAATTTGGGTGTCCACAGAATGGTTACTAAATATGCCTAGATGCATGTGTGTGTAAAAAAAGGTGAAAAATAAAGTAGAAAATAAACAAAAACTAAACAAACTTAATCGGTGTAACCCTAGAAAAAGGTGTTCCATCTTGATCGCCAGTTTGTTGGTAAATACTTTTTTTGGGTCCCTTTCGGGTCCCAAAATAAGTGGCCCAATTTGGTCTCGAGTGGACTCTTTTTGTAGTGGTTGGCGAGAAGCGAGAAGAGGGGATATTATGCACCTGCATAGATTGGTTGTTAGTATCAAAACAAATTTTAAATAGAGTGTACCAGGGTTGTTGTCATTGTCATCTATAGATATGTCAATGCTGTAGTACGTCACTAATCACGTGCAGATAGGGTGCGGGTATGGGTTTGACTCCTATGCTAAATGTCGGTCTACTGACTTTAGCTATGAGTTGCCTAAGGTTTGTCTAGTTTGGTTTCCTATTCCTATCGAACCTATCTAAAAAAGGGGTTGTGGCTGGCTATGCTTGGGAGGACGACCCCGTTCCCGGGTATCCTTCGTTAGCTCCCTTGGGTAAATCAGTGAGGTTATGGATGATTTTAAAATGGCATATGCAAGAGTGTGTCGGTCTCTAAGGGCGCTAGTGTTTAGGATTTTTCAGAGGGGTTTCCTAAGGGATGGTTCTAAGGCTACGCTTCTATTCCTTTGGTACTCCTTCGAAAATCGAGATGTGTGGGTTAGTACCACTAGCTCGAATACCTCGAGATTTCTAGAGAAGAGTCTGCAGTTCTAGGAACCAGAAACCTAGAGTGCAGCTCAACCCCTTTTTTTGAAATCCTAGAGCGAACCTCAAATTTTCCAAAAGGAACAAGCTAGATAATTGATGTTGTGTTGAAGGCTGTGGAGTGGGGGCCTATTTATAAGTATTCGGGAAATTATATGCATACGGCCAGGCCATGTGCACAATTAAGGAATTGTGCGCAGGACATCCTGCGTATAATTGAATTGTGCGAAGGCTCCTTTGGGCATAATTTGAGGGAAGTTGGTCACCGACTTGGGGTTAACTGGCTGACTGGCTCAACCGGGGTGTCACAATCCTAGTTCAACTGAACTAATTATGCACATACGAGAGTGTGCACAATTCTATGGTATGTTGATAATTCGGGACTTAATGCGGTGCATGGAAGTGTACTCCCAGTCTAATTTGGACTAATTGTGCACAGGCGGACATGCGTATAATCGAATTATGCGCAAAATGTTCAAACATAATTTGGGACCTTTCGGTGTAATATCCTCAATTTTATGAAACCATACCCGCTGACTAGGTGCACGTATCCCATATGGCACATCGTACACGTCCATAGAATTTTAAAAGATAATTTATGGTTGATGTTTTGGGCTTCATTTGAACCTTTAGGATAAAGGCTAGTACACTGTTGCAGTGTAATAGCTTAACACCGAAACTATCCAATATAAGGTTTGGGTGTGCTAGCTCTACGCTAGCCCAATCCTTCTCGGAGTAAGAACAAGTACTTAGATCTGGGCGTATAAGCTTTACATCATAAGAAAGTTCTTTGGATAAGAGCTATCACACACAAGTTGGTGTGTTTGCTTCATAAGGAAGCAAACCAAGGATGTATATATATGGGCATGACTTCTCACGTAAGCCACAAAGGTTATTTACATTTTTCATGAGAAAAAATAGAGAAAGAAAGAGTGAGAGCTTGAGAAAAGGAGCCTTATTTACGTAACCTCCCCGGATCTGAGGCATGGTTGATCTTCCGCATGAATTGCTCTGCTTCTTTAAGTTAGCATCTAGTGTATGCGGGGTTACCAAGATGAGCTAGGAATTACCTTTTTCCAAAACCCTCTTTTGAAATCTTTGATTTGCAACTGTTTAAGATCTCCGTCGCGAGTGAATGGTTGAGTACATTGTGTGGCTGTGAAAGGTTTGATCGCTGAACTCGTTTATGAGGAAATCATGAGAAATGGGTGTCGAAACCCATTGCACGTGCAAGGGAAGAGAGAGCCGATCGCTTCAAACTTCCATCATCGTATGCATTAATTTCGCGAGTCAAAAGGTTAGATCTCATGGTAAAATTTTGGTTTAATTTGCAGTCTAATTGTCTTGAAATTCCTGTGATAAATATGGGTTTGAATGGGAGGAGAGTTAGAGGGAGAAAAAAATTGAAAACGGGCAAGATAGCAGAGTTTCAGACAGTCGCTTGTGCGACTTTGGAAACTCGCGTGCACGAGTTTCCTTCAGGTTTCAAAGCCACGCACGTGACTGATACAAGCTAAAATAGGCTAGAAACCACACAGGTTTTGGCTTGCCCGCGCAACCTGTATGTGCCAGGTGAAGTTGCCCGTGCGACTTGCAGCTCGCGCGTGCGACTGAGCCAGTTTTGGTTGTTTTACATTTTCTTCAGAAAATCTTTCAAAACTTCAATTTTTATGGTTCTTCAGTCATTGATAAACAGTGTTTGAATGTCGTAGGAGCTAGATTGAGGATTGGGATATTCCATTATGATTTTTGTATTGTTTTTCGTGTGTTTAAGGCTCACTTTAATTTAAGGTTCACATGAACGAATCCCCCAAACACTTGAACCGGTACGACAGTATATTCGTCCATCTGAACCGGTACGGTAGGATATCCACACACTCTCTGAAATGACACGGTTCCACTTGATTTTCGGTCTGCCATAGACAACCGATAAGTATTCATTGAACAACAATGGTTAGGGGGGTTCCCATTGATGAAAACTTTGGCTCTCATTGTTATATATGCTTGGGAGATTAGTTAAGTTATGATTTAAGTTTAGCATTTAGACAAGAAATGCATGTGAATCATGAACTATTTGATTTTAATTTGAGCTTTGTCTTCGCATCTCTGTTTGATATGAAAATGTATATAAATATGTATTTGAAAGTCCGTCTTGAATACCATCATTGAATAACTGCTTTGATCCTATTTATGTACTGCAATGATATAAAATGTGATTGGTTTGATTGACCTCTACTAAGCTTAGACTGTTAGCTTACCCCAACTATAAGTCACAAGTTTAGACACGGAAAATGATTTAGAGCTTGAGAGTGATTCGGATTACATTCCAGAGGAGGAAGCTGAGCTCTTGCCAAAGGAGTATTTCCTTAGAGGACTTGATTAGCTTGGATTTTGTAAGACTTAGGCTTGGTACATCCAACCTTTTTATTTATAGAACTTTGGATTCATGAAATGTTGTAAATATGTCTTGCATACCACTGTTTAGGTGATGGTCGGCCATCACTGGTGGTTTATTTCATCTTTTGTTCACTTATTTTGTATAGAAATGGAGATTTCTTTTGCCATTATGATATTTCTGTAATTATCTGCTTTGAATTTTATTTAAGTATGGAGTATTCTGTATTTTGGATCATGATCTACGATTTGACGAGACAGATTTTAGGGTAGAAAATTTGCGTTGTCACAGTTGGTATCAAAGCAATGGCTTTAGACATTTGACAGAACATAGACTTAAGATATGGGGTTTGATTGTAGGAACTCATAGCCTACAAGGTGTAAAATTCTGTTGGAACATAGGGATGTCTTTTAACCAAAAGTTTTATTACATTGTAGCAGATTTAGATGGCTCCAACAGGTCGGCCACAAATCGTTCGTACTCAGGCTTCTGGTTGTGACTGTAGACACCCCCATTTCGCCCTCTCGGAGTACACAAATTCGTTTGGTCAGCCCTTGACCTCTTTAACCCCCCTCGACATGGGACCATGCAATTGTACATGACTGAACACAAGCTAAAACAATAGCTTTGTGATTCAGATCCCAACATAGGGAGGTTATATACTAAGCAATAGTATATAGTCGTAATGCAGACTGAAACAATAGTCCTACATTCCATTCCTGAGACCATACCCGGACAACCCTGAATTAAGCGCCTGAAAACTCGCACGTAATTCAATCATGCGCAGAACCACATGCACGCGATCAATCGCCTTTCAGACCAAACATCCTTTCACAGACCGTTTGGAGACTCGATTATGCGCCTGGAAACAGACACACGATCGAATTGAGCGCTACACGACCAGGGCACAATTGGCCTACACCCGACCTAGTCTCCTACACTTGACCCCTACATTTCCTCAATTATGTGCTTCAGCTATTACGCTTAATAGGATTACACATGTCCCATCATGCGTGTAATTAGTCCTGATTTCCTTAGGACTAGGAAACCCGCTGAGTAATTCAACCGGTCGCTCACTGAGTCTGTGAAAGACTCAAAGCGATTAAGTGTCAGAAAATTGGTGCGCAATTCAGTTAAACGTCTGGAAACGGGTGCGTAGTTGAATGAAAACCTATAAAAGTTTTTTCCTTGAAGAGAGAGGAGAGGCTGCGAAATTTAGAGAGGAGAGACCGTAAATTCAAAAACCAGAAAGTTCCGAAGCAACCCCTAGAGCAAATTAGACATGATTTTGAGATTCGATCTTCGATGATTTCTCTCCGCAGCCCCGACCCTAGGTAAGAATTTAATTTTTAGTTTCCGATCATAGCTTCTAGTCTTTAGATTTATGATTTTTCTTAGTTTTAATTATCAGTCTTAATTTTCAGTCATAGACCGTAGCACCCTTTTTTTTTTAGACCGTAATCTCTATATCTAGTTCCAGTCCTCAGAGCTCGGAACTGGTCCTAATCTAACGATCTAATTCACTGACTCTTAAGGCCTAATTCTATTTTAAAATCTCAATTTACAGTCCTATCATTAATCTCTAGTTCTAACCCTTAGAGTTCAGAACCAGTCTTTAATCCTATGGTCTGATTTTTCTTATTTCAATCCTGATTTCAGTCATTGGATTTTTTTTTAGCCTTTAATTTTAATATTTAGATTATAATTCTTAATTCTTAAGTTTTAGAATTCAACCCTTAGGAAATCCCTACCCAAATCCTTACTTTGCAGCCAACTAGGTCACCCCCACCTTTTCTCAATTTTCAATCCCGTTACTTTTATATTTAACATATTTGGAGGTATAAAAAAGAGTCAGATTAAGGCAAAATTGGACACATTGGAAAGCTTATCGAAGTAGATTTCCAACGAGCCAAAAAACGCACAATTCTGACATGTATCGAAGAAGTTATGGTTAGTTTTTAGCCGTTGCACAAACAGTGACGTTTTTCAAAACTCCTAGTTGATTTAGGATTAGTATCTTTATTATATTCTTTTATAAAATAGGATTTATGGTAAAAGCCTATCAATAAGACCTTTACCTCCAATCCTTTTTTTCGTTACATAATTTCCTCTATACAATTTTCTCTCCACAATTTCTCTCTATACAATTTTTCTTTGTACAATTTAGACGATTTCTACAGGTAATTCCTTAATCCTTAATTTTTTGGTTCTAGTTCTTAGGTTCTAGAACCAGTTCCTCTTTTTTATATTCTAGTTCTAGATTTAGGTTCTAGCCCTCTAGTTCTTAAATTCTAGATCTTAGGTCTTAATTTAAATTTCTAATTTTTTAATTTTAGTCCTTAGGTTCTAGAATCGGTCCTTAATCTCACAGTTCAAATTCTCCTAATTTCGACCCCGATTGTGGTCCTTAGATTTTAGCTCTAGTCTTAATTTCTTATAATTCAAAATTCTAAAATTTGCTTTATAGTTACGGTTCCTAATTCTCTTTTTCTTTTAGCCCTAAAATCTTAGCCCTTAAATACCAATCATCAATCTCTCAATCTATAAAATAAATATATTACTTTATAATTTAAATTCAGTCTTTTTAATTTTCAGTCATCCGATTTGCCCAAGGGAGATTACGGAGGGTACTCAGGAATGAGGCCAATCCTCCTTAGCATAACGGGCCACACCCCCCTTTTTCCGTCTATTTATTTCGTTTATTTTTATTTCAATAAAACTAGCATGGTTATTTAAAATAATAATTTCCATAGAATTGGCATATTTAATTTAGTTAGAGTTTTATTCAAATCAGTACAATTCTAATCAGTCATAACGTAATTAAGAACGGTTGTACTCCTAGTATAATTAGGAGACTAATATTAATTAGACTTCTAATAGGATTAGGAAACTAAATCAATTAGAGCTCTAATAAGATTAAAATGTTTAAATTAATTAGACTCCTAGTGGGATTAGGAGACTTAATTAAATTAAACTCCAAGTAGAATTAGGAGACCCTTTCTTAATCAAACTCTCAGTAGGATTAGGAAACTAAATCAATAAGAGTCTCAGTAGGATTAGGAGACCAAATTAAATAAAATCCCAGCAGGAATAGGAAAACTAAACCAGTTATACTAAAGGCATCCCACAGTTGCTGACGTTTGTCGGTGGACGATTCAATAAAGGAGTTCAACCTGCAAGCCCCCACTTCCCTTTAAAGCGTGATCAGTGACATGTTACAGCGTCGATAAATATCTGTAGCTAGCGATCGCATCTTCTCAGGTATTTTTCATTTAGAATTTGCTTTTTTAATTTCAACATTTAATATTTTCTAATTTATCACTCCATCATTGCCATTGCTAGAGTCCGCTAAGGATAGAATTGGGCCACTTATTTTGGGGACCGAGAGGAACCCCGAAAAAGCACCCTCCAATAGACGACTCTTTTTCGCTAAGGTTGCCCCGGTTTAATTAATTTGGTTATCTATTTTCCTTGCTTTATTTAATTTGGTTTCATATTTTTCGCTTTTTATTTTGATTTTTATTTTGTTTCGCTTTATCACTTTTCTACACATACTTGCACGTGGATAAACCTTTTAAAAAAAAAAAAACAAAAAAAACAAAAAAACAAAAAAAACCAAAAGAAAAACTATTTTAAAATGACCAGCATCAAAAAATTGAACTTTAATGATGACTACCCACCCGTATGGGGCTCCCATTGCGATCCCGAGTATAACGTTAGGCCGTCTCCGTGGACAATCCAACGTCGCTCTTGAGTAAACATGGTTAATGAGAGTGGAAAATACCCCTTCACTCTACGAAATACAAATCATAGTGATAGTACTAAAGAAAGTGGTATTGAGCGAAGCTACCCCGATAGTCAAGTTATGGACCACCCTCCCAGTGCACTCACAAAAGGGTGAAAAGAAGTCGACACATGACTCCAGTCCCAAAGACAAGTTACTCCGAAGAACAAACAAAAGGAAAGGACGTCGACTCCCCCACATGCTCCGACTCCCTCGACACATAACACATATACCCCTCACACCTTCTATAACAACAACTGCCGAGGACAACCCTCCCCCAAGGCATCTTGAAAAGACACTATGAGAAACGTAAACAACCTCCACCAATTTCTAGATGACTATATGGCTAACAAAGAATGCTCCAGTCACACTTTTGGATTTGACAAATTTTTTCGAAACATCGACTTCACTGTTCCCACTGGTTTTAAACCTCCAAAATTTAACAAATAAAATGGTACGGAAAACCCAAAGCACCACTTGGCCCTATTCTGTAATGACTGTCGACCGATCCGCATCAATCATGGGCTCCTGATCCACTACTTTCAGAGATCTTTAAAAGGAGAAGCCCTTGACTGGTTCGCGGCCTTACCTTTAACCAAAATCGAGACATTCGAAGACTTAGCTGACAGATTCCTAGATCAATACCAACACCTGACTCTTGAAGAAATTAGTCTCGCTAACTTGATGCACACAAGACAGGAGGACGGTGAAGACTTCTCGACATTCGCCAACCATTGGAGAAGACTTTCTGCTCTAACGGGGAATCAAATAAAAGAAAGCGATGTGATAGAAATCGTGATTAGCAATATCCGAGAGCCTCTTCGGAGCATTCTCATCCTAAGCAACTATCACAACCTCGCTAGCATTTATCAACGTGCCTCATGCTTAGAACGTCGACTAAAGAATGGAGACCTCAGTCTTCCTACCTTAACCTCCAACGGACCCTCCTCCGACAATCCCGAGATAAACACCCTAAACGAGACTCTAGACTCTGAACAAACTCAAATGATCCAAGAACCGAACCAAACAAACCCTCAACCGTACCACCCATATGACAAAGTGCAAGATCTATGCACAAACCTATACCCTGACCAAAATCAATTATCACATATAAACCAAGGTCAACATCAAAACCAACCACTATACACCAACCAATACATGAACTTATACTATGACCAAAACAAGTGCCCCAATGACATGAAAACTAACACCACCTATTACAACCCATTGTTCGATCAAACTCAACTAGCATATGAGACTATACACTCATTCACCCCCACCCCATTCCACCCAACTAGCCTGATCTGAAGAATTGGACCTCCCTCAGAGCTAAACCATACTATTCACTTACAGCCAACCAACCCTATCCCACGCGCCTGTAAATGCTAAGTTACCTTTCTCCCTGGACCGGTTACCAAGATCACTAAGATCCAAACTATCACCGAATCCACCCCTCAGCTAACTGAACCCATCCCCAAACTCATCGTCGAGCTCAACATGCTTATCTCTGAACCAACTCAACCTATCCTTGAATCTGATAACCTACTAACAAAGAAATCAATCCCCACACCTCCTAAACAGACCGAACCAATGATGCAAACTACCCCCGAACAAACTCACGTACCGATTCTAGGAGAAGCTTTCGAATCAATCAATCGGTATTATACGATGCCATTCATACTTAAACCAATCACAAAACTAAACTCTGAACCCAAATCAGTAATCAAATCTACTCCCAAAATCACTAACCCTCTCTCTTCTAAATCAACTCCAAAACTAACCCCCGAAATAGAACACATTGTCGAACGCATTGCCCCACTAATCACAAAATAAGCCACTGAATCAATCCCTACACCTGATTTAAAACTTGAACACAACAACAAACACATCACCCAACTAACCTTAGAATCAACTCTGGAATTAACTTAGATGCCCACTTCTGAACCTAAACTCACTACCACCTCACTAACTTCAAAACAAAATCTCAAACCTGAATCTGTTACCAAACATACCTCTGAACCACCCATTTCACTCACTTCAGAATCAACCATTGAATTGACCTCAAAACCAACTCATGAATCAACCCCTACAAAACTCGCCACCGAACTTATCATCACCTCAACTCCGAAATAAGAACTTAAACCCACTATTGAACTTACCGTTTCACCAACAATGAAACTAAACCCCAAACTCTAACATATCATCAAAACTAAATTTAGCATCAAACCTAAACTTATCATCAAGCCTAAACCTACTATCAAAACTAAACCTATTATCGAATCTAAACCTATTATCAAACCTAAACCTATCCTTGAACATGAATCTATCACCGAACCTAAACCCATGATCGAACTTAAGCCTGTCATCGGACACGAAGCAAACCGATCATTGAACTTAAACACCCATCATTGAATCCAGACCTGAACCTATCATTGACCCTGCACCCATCCACAAGCTCGAACCCTCCATCAAAGGCTAACCCGCCATCAAATCCAAACCCCATTGTCGAACCTGAACCTATCGTCAAACCCAAACTGATCACCAAATACAAACCTGACATTAGGCATCCAACCGTCAGCGAATCTAAATCGACCCTATAACCTGAACCTACTATCGAACCTAAACCAATCACCGAACACAAACCTGTCATCAAACCTCAAACTATCAATAAATCCAAGCCCATCATCAAACTTGAATGCATCATTGAACTCGAGCCTATTCTCGAACATGAACTCAGTACTAAAATCGAACCTATTCCTACAACGCCAACCCCACTCACCTTTGAGCCTACCACAAAACCTATCAAGGAGTCGATCATTGCTCCCACTTTCGAAATCAAACCAAACCCAAATCTTACGACGCCAATCACTATCTAAATCAACATACCTCAAATCCCATTAAAACACCAAATCAACGCCACAACTAAAATCGCTTCTGATTATTAGACCCAAATCTTCGTGGATCTCACAATCAAAACCATCACCGAACTCCAATCGACAACAAAGCTACTATGTCCAACTTCTGATACTCAACCTCCTCGAAAAATTATAAATAAAACTTTAAAACAACCTCACGATAAATCGAAAGTGCAAATCAAACCAAACAAGCATAATCAAACAAAACTGGACCGCCCCACACGTAGGAGAGGTCAACCTTGGACTACACCCTCGCGTCTCCTCTTCCTACACTACCTCTACCTTATCTTATCACTACCACTACAACACTACCGTCCCTCTCAACGATTTCCACTCCAAGTTCACTCACAAACAACTTTCCAACGATCCATAAATAATTCAGGAGAACTCTCCAACAACTTTACACTTCATCTCTATGAGATGCCTCACTCCGCTGAAAAATAAAAGGTCCCTCCTCCCGATAAGGAGACCCCGGACACAAAAGACCTATTGAACGAAGAAATCAAATGACACCACACTTATTTTTATGAACCCTATACCATCCAGAAAACAAACCTAAACATAGCCTCGCTCTCATCCCTCATCGATTAGATCGAAAGGGATCAAGGGCCCTGAAACAATATTATCTAATTGAATGGTCACTTCGACCATCCAACATGTCCCACCATGCGGACTTCCTGAGTCGGTCCCCCACCTAAGGAACTGATGCTATACCGTAACACAATAGTAATAACAAAAAAATAATACAAAAAAAAAGCAAAAAAATATAGAAAAGTACAAAAAAAACTAAAAATATAAGTGCCCAAAATGTAAATACTCGAAAACAAAAATACTCTTCTATACCCTAAACTTTTCGGACTTATACTTGACCGAGAACTCGAAATCGAGGAGCTATTGCTAAGAAAAGTGCCTATACAACCGCCTCACCTGGAAGAAATCAAAATCGACAAGGGAAGTCCTTATATTATCTCGGCAACATGCCCAGGAAACAGCCATAGGGGAAGGACTTTCTGACCATTGGAATCATAACTCAATGACCATCATGTTTCGTAGCCTAAACAAATATACTTATATACCTATCATCCTCACAGTCATTACAAGGCATTTGTCAGTCGTAGGTCATTATTTTTGAAACCATTTTGGGTATCATCTGACTCATTGACCACCTTCCTATTCGGGTGAGTTGATCGAAAGGACTAGTGGATCATGAAATTCTCTTTTTGAAATATAGAAAACTCTGGATTCTCACACACCCATTCAACCATTGGAGTCGATGTTAGAGCAAAAAAAAATGAAAATGTAAGGTTCCATCAAACCTCGTAATTCTTGCGTTAGCAGGTTGTTAAAAAAATATATATACTGATAAGAAACACAACCGAGCGGGAGCAATATGACGAATGAACAGTCAATGAATTCAGGGTAGCATAAGCAAATTGTGAGGGCATTCCTGGTGATCTTATTAGGAAAGTATAAGCAAGCCTCGAGGGCATCCCTGACATCTTCACACTACTAGATGTCGTCGTACGGTGTTGGGAGGAGGATAAAACTCCTGCTAACTATAGAATTTGATGATTTGATGGTGTTGGACCAAGACGAAGATCTCAATTATAGCACCGCATTATCCACCCGAGAAGAAAGTAGTTGACTACTATTTCAAAATTTGGTCGAATTAGAAGCTACCCTCAGATCAATAAACCTTACCTCCTCTTCACCCTTTATTTTCTTTTCAGACAATGAGTTAGTTGATTTTCAAAATCTCTTTCAGAATAAAACCAAATACTCTCGAATGACCAATGATGCAATCACCCATTACCTACCATTTAACTCAATCTTGTTAAAATCTATGATACATGATAATCGTTCAGCACTTACAAAGTCAAGCCTGCCATATGGCCGAAATAATCAAACTACTTCCCAACATGGGATCATTACTAATACACTCCTGGACGTCTGTGAGGCCGATAAAAGTCCCACCATCACTTCACACTGAGGCATTTTTTTTAAGAGCACTAGCACCTTGATAGCGAGACTTAGGTCACAAGACCGATACCCCAAACTGGGGCATTTTTTTTTATATTTTTTCAATTTAGTTTTTGCTTTTCCACCTCGGATACCCCAAATTGGGGCATTTTTTAATTATTTATTTTTAAAACTTTTTATTTTTTTATTTGTATTATCTTCTATCGTTTAGTTCTTACTTTTCCGTCATGAGACCCTAAAACGAACACTAGAAACCAAACAATAGAGATACACTCAAAAAAATAAACACCATACTCTAATACTATCCATTCCCCTTCTAACGTAACATACAATGACAAACATAAACAAACATAAATGAAACAAACACAATAAGAGAAAAATATCGTTCATTCTTAACAACAACAAAAAAAATTAATAATTACAAACCTCTTAGGATTTAATATCCGGGATGCAAAATAAAAAGAAAGAAAAGACATTAGAAAATAAAAATGCCCCAAACTTTTAAATCCTAAGTTTATAAACAAAATATAAAACAAAACCAAGCCCCTTAGTCTCTATTGATAACATACACCTCCTAAATCACCAAACAACAAGTGTCACCCTCACAAATATCCTCCACCTAATTAAATCTATGGCAAGCCTAGATAACTCAATAGGATTAAAACACTTAACACCCATCTAGCAACTTTAAATTAAACACTAAATACACACACTTCTAACAAGTGTCATCTCAAATCAAATAAAAGACTAAAACAAAATACTTTAAACTTTAGACAAAAATAATTTTCTAGTATAAGATCCTGGCTTGTTTGGGACCAAAAAAGAAATGCCCCTAACAAACCCATCAGAACCACGTAAACCCTCTAAACAAACTGAACTCCAAGCTAAATTAAATCCTAGAATAAACCAAACAAATCAAATAAATCCAACTAATTCATCAATAAATTAAATCAATAAACAAGCATAATAAAATAAAAAATGCCCCTTTATTTATAATTTAATACTTTACAAATATTACCAGAGGCATACCTCCCGAATTACAACCCAAAACAAAAATCTAAAATCTAACATACAACTCAAAACGAAAATCAAAATTACGATGAGCCAAAACGAGGAGCAGAACGTCCAATTGGAGGCTTCAGAAATGTTGCCACCAGACTTGGAGAACTTAAATGAGCCACCGGCAGAAGAGACGGAAGGATTGGTTGGGTAATACATCCCTCCATTTACAGCACCTCCTCTCCCCGCCATCTTCACTTCCTCCATCGCTGCCCCCTCAACGATGCCTTCACTGCTCCCTAAAAAAGAAACGGTGTGAAGACCAGCGCCCACATTCCTAATACCGCCCGTTCTCAGAATGATACTCTCCCTCGAGCATCACATCAGGACGAAGATCACGTGAAATGACTAATATAGGAAGAAACGCCATCCCAATCTAACGGTTAGATCACTCAATATCACCAGAACACGACTTTCAAAATGCTTGAACACTCAAAAAGGTCAAACTCGATACTAAACTCGAGAATGAAAAAAACAAATGAAGCTCCCCCACTTATATAGAACACGACCCTAATCACACGCATGAAAACACGCACTTAACTTAATCACGCGCTACACACGTGGCACTCAATCCAAAACACGCGCCCGGATTCTGCATGCAATTAGAGCGACGCCCTCGCAGACGGCGCGACCTTCGGATCCCGCGCTTGCCACAGACTGTGCAATCTAATTGAATGACAAATATTTGATGCTCAATACGAAAGGTCATCCGCACAGTGACCTGGTGACTCTCCAATCCCACGCTTATAATATGTCGTGCAAACATATTAAACAATTCACAGTAGCTGCGCAATATCGAAATGCCACCCACACGTAATTCAATCACACATTAACATTCACACGCGTAAACACTTTCTTTATACCCTAAATCACACGCCTGAAATCGACCGCACAATCAGATCAAACAGCTGATATCGGGCGCTTAATTCCTAATTTTGCTTAAAATTTACCCTTTTTCATGCGAGAATCCCCTTTGTCCCATCGCATAGCCTCATGAGTCATTCAAATTGAAAAGGGACTGTCACTCGTTGTCGTCCCATCGTAAAATTATAGCCATGCCCTCATGGCCCATCGAGAAAAGCCAAAAATAAATCTCCCGAAAACACAAATACGCCAAATAATAAAAAAAACTAAGTCAATCATAATGCAACTACAACATAATCTCACCAGAACCCAAGATCTGCCAAAGAAAGAAACTAGACACACGTGTCACACGAACACCTTACCTAGTCTAACGCTTACCTCACTTCCCATCGCGAACACCACTACCCAAAAAAAAATCATTCACAACACCGGTCACACTAAAAGAAGAAAAGGGAGAAAGCACGAGCATGTCCCAACGCTGAAACAAAGATCCTCCTCCCGAAGTGCTCGCCACTAACCTACCAGGCGCCACTGCAACAGAAAGGTTGGAAGACATGGAACTACTCCCATGTCCCATCGCATTTCACTACTACCAAGCTACAGTGCGAACATCCCAGCAATACCTCTCAAGTCCCATCGCGGTTCCACTATAATCACCAAGGCCCCATTGCGACATCACGCCGAAAGCCACCAACCACCGCATAAGCAACAAGCGAAAAGAAAAAACAATGGTACCCTACTACGACATTGCATTACAATGATAGCCACCAAGTCCCGTCGCGATGCTACAATATTGCCAAAGTACCACCGCTATAATATTTCCAAGGTCTCACCGCATAATTGAAGTAAGTATCACCCCCAGGTAAGTACTATACCTTTTTCAATCACTCAATATTTCTTCTAAATTATTATTATCTATAATTAAGTCAAAATGTTTTCAAAACCTCTCTCTCTCAACTCGTGAATTACTGTAGTCCTCCCATAAGAGACAATCATCAGTATTCATCGAGAAGGTTAGATAGAGTATTCGACATGCCAAGTGTCGTCTTGACAATCACATGAACGGTCAAGTTCACAAATCCCGTCCCGATGGATCTGCTCAGCGACATCTCGAAAGCCACGTTTTCCGCCGTTTTACTACCGACTTGATCTTAAGTTAAAATCCTCAAAATTTCAAAACCCCTTACTCATTCTAAATTTTTTTACTTCAAAAATCTTTCTTCTCTTACTTGCAAAGCAAAAAAAAAAAAAAAAAAAAAAAAAAGAACAAAATGAACAAAATACATAGACCCGACTCACCTTTCTTTAAATACCACAACCAACTACACTTAGCCTTGACCATCAAATCCCAAAGCCCTCTGAACTCGCAATCAAATGCATACGCCACTACATAGGATCACTTGTTCAGATGCAAAAAAAAATAAACTCCAGATGAATCGAGTGCATATGCCACTGTAGAATTCGACTGAACACACTTCACAAAATTTACCTCAATTACCAGCCGAAATCAACCATTCCCCTGGGAAGCCAAAAAATGAGTATACTCAATCTAAGAACCTACAAATGCCTATTAGAAATGGAATGCCTGATATGCATTGGTATGAGCAATGATGCGCCCGGTCTGACATGACTTGAAAAAGCTTTTGACACTACATACTATTTTGTCTCTTTATTATTGGTCCCTGAGCATTGTTTTGGAGATTTGATTAATGCCTCGGTACCTCGATTGTGTAAAATCCCTCTGTTAGCTCTCGCCATATGACAAGATGTGCCATGCACCCACAGACCCGGAATATGCCCTTCGACAGCTACCATTTGCCCTTCAAATGCTCCATTTTAGCTTGTACTGATAGATAAGAAAGCCAAACTTACCATGTCAGCATCACCAATTCACATTTATCCATTCTCAAGAAATGGGAAGGCACCTCGAATGAGGGGTGTCTACTTCGACGCGTTCTTACTTTTCAAGAGCGCGCCGAAGAGGGGCATCTGTAGACACCCCCATTTCGCCATCTCGGAGTACATGAATTAGTTTGGTCAGCCCTTGACCTATTTGACCCTCGACATGGGACCATGTAACTGTACATGGCTGAACACAAGCTGAAATAATAACTTTATGGCTTAGATCCCAATGTAGGGAGGCTATATACTAAGCAATAGAATATAGTAAGAATGCAGACTGCAATAATAGTCCTACATTCCATTCTTGAGACCATACCCGGACAACCCTGAATTAAGCGCCTGAAAACCCGCGTGTAATTTGATCACGCGCAGAACCACAAGCGTGCGATCAGTCCCCTTTCAGACTAAACTTCCTTTCACAGACCATTTTGAGACTCGATTACGCGCTTGGAAATAGACACGTGCTCTGATTGAGCGCTACACCACCAACGCGCAATTGGCCTATGCCTGACCTAGTCTCCTTCCCTTAACCCCTACGTTTCCTCGATTAAGCGCTTTACGTAACATGCTTAATAGGATTACGCACGTCCCACCATGCACGTAATTAGTCCTGATTTCGTTAGGACTAGGAAACCCGATGAGTAATTCAGCCAGTCGCTCACTGAGTCGGTGACCGACTCAAAGCGATTAAGCGTTAGAAAACTGGCGTGCAATTCAGTTAAATGTCTGAAAATGGGCGCGTAATTAAATGAAAACTTGAAAAAGCTTTTTTCTCGAAGAGAGAGGAGAGGCTGTGAAATTTAGAGAGGAGAGACCGTAAATTCAAAAACCAGAGAGTTCCGAAGCAACCCCTAGAGCAAATTAGCCATAATTTTGAGATTCGATCTTCGATGATTTCTCTCTACAGCCCCGACCCTAGGTAAGAATTTAATTTTTAGTTTTTGGCCGTAGCATCTAGTCTTTAGATTTAGAATTTTTCATAGTTTTAATTATCAGTCTTAATTTTTAGTCTTAGACCGTAGCACCCATTTTTTTTTAGACCGTAATCTCTATATCTAGTTCTAGTCCTCAAAGCCCGAAACCGGTCCTTAATCTGACGGTCTAATTCACCGACTCTTAAGGCCAAATTCTATTTTAAAATCTCAATTTACAGTCCTATCATTAATCTCTGGTTCTAACTCTTAGAGTTCAGAACCAGTCTTTAATCCTACGGTCTGATTTTTCTGATTTTGATTCTGATTTCAGTCCTTGGATTTTTTTTTTAGCCTTTAGTTTTAATCTTTAGATTCTAATTCTTAATTCTTATATTTTAGAATTCAGCCCTTAGGAAATCCCTGTCCAAATCCTTACTTTAGAGCCAACTAGGTCTCACCCACCTTTTCTCAATTGTCAATCCCGTCAATTTTATATTCAACTTATTTTGAGGTACCAAATGGCGTCAAATTGAGGTAAAATTGGCCATGTTGGAAAGCTTATCGAAGTAGCTTTCCAATGAACCAAAAAACATACAATTCTGACATGTATCGAAGAAGTTATGGTTAGTTTTTGGCCGCTACACAAAAAGTGACGTTTTTCAAAACTCCTAGTTGAATTAGGATTAGTATCTTTATTATATTATTTTATAAATTAGGATTTATGGTAAAAGCCTATAAATAAGACCTTTATCTCCTATCCTTGTTTTCTCTACATAATTTCCTCTATACAATTTCCTCTACACAATTTCCCTCTATACAATTTCCCTCTACACAATTTAGACGATTTCTACAGGTAATTCCTTAATCATTAATTTTCTAGTTCTAGTTCTTAGGTTCTAGAACCAGTTCCCCTTTTTTATATTCTAGTTCTAGATTTAGGTTCTAGCCCTCTAGTTCTTAAATTCTAGATCTTAGTTCTTAATTTAAATTTCTAATTTTCTAATTCTAGTCCTTAGGTTCTAGAATCGGTCCTTAATCTCCCGGTCCAAATTCTCCTAATTTTGACCCCGATTGTGGTCCTTAGATTTTAGCTTTAGTCATAATTTTTCATTATTCTAAATTGTAAAATTTGCTTTATAGTTACGGTTCCTAATTCTCTTTTTCTTTTAGCCCTAAAATCTTAGCCCTTAAATACCAATCATCAATCTCTCAATCTATAAAAAAATAATATTACTTTATAATTCAAATTCAGTCTTTTCAATTTTCAGCCATCCGATTTGCCCATGGGAGGTTACGGAGGGTACTCGGGAACGAGGCCAATCCTCCTTAGCATAACGGGCCACACCCCCTTTTTCCGTCTATTTATTTCGTTTAATTTTATTTCAATAAAACTAGCATGCTTATTTAAAATAAGAATTTCCATAGAATTGGCGTATTTAATTTAGTTAGAGTTTTATTCAAATCAGTACAATTCTAATCAGTCATAACATAATTAAGAATGGTTGAACAGCATGAGGTAGCACCTCAGCATTGCGAGATAGGTCATTGGCTCTTCTGCTACTAGTCACATGCTTCTGTTGTAGCTTCCTCCACTCTCATCTACACTTGGTTCATCTACTGCACTGTCTTGGCCCATTGTGACATGCAAAATAGTCACCATGGTGTGTACTACCATGGTGTTCCATCACTTTCTGGTTCAGCTGTCATCTTTTGCTTGAATTCTCTCTTCTTGGCACCAAAGGCATAGACTTTGTGTTAAGCTGCACAAGTTATTCCTAACTACAAAGCAAGCTAAAAAGGAGTTATTAGTCAGCTTCAAGGTCCCGCAAAGGCTAGGACAAGAGGTGAAAAGTGGTACTTTTTAGTGAATAACAAAGTTCTCTGTGCTCATTTAGGGTTTAGTTTCTTTTTCCTTTTCCCTTTTCCATTTTCTTCTTGCCTTAGCGTAACAACAATGTTGGGCTATGTTTTATGTAATAGTTTTATTTCATGTTTTGTAATTGATTTTATATGAAATGGAGTGAGCTGATTTGGGTTTTGCACAGGCTACTGCCTTGAGGGCAGAACATTGTAAGTTTTATTTCAATTAATGCAATGCCTATTTTAATATTTATTCAAGCTGTTATTTTCCTATTTGCCTGTAGTTTTGTTTAGGCTATAGCATGCATTTATGATTTAAGCTGATTGAAAGGCCCATGGAAGCTTGAGCTTGTAGCCCTGGGACCATGGTGGTAGCAGCAGCTTACATGTTCTATCTCATCTTCTGTGGGTATGGCAGCCTCTGTGGATAGCCTGTGACCATTTGAGTGGATAGACTATAGCGCTAGGGAAGGTCTTGGTCACGGATCTGAGATGGATTCTTTTTCTCTACACTTGAGCTTGTAGCCTAGTGAGAGATTGTGCATAGCCAAACCTACTTTGTTTTTCATCACCATTATCAGTGTGTAGATTTGAGTTATAGTAGACATTGTAGACTTGTGAGCTGGGTCATGGCAGGCCTTTTGTAGCAATGACCAGCTGAATCTAAATCCTCATTCAGCCAGAGATATCTTATGGTTTCCACCTGGTTTTCAAAGTCTGTTTGCTCCTATAAATTTCTGTCAGATCTGTAACAGATCTGGGGAGCTTGTAGCCTGGCAAACATAGTGTCTACAATGGTATTCATGGCCTGATTTAATTCATTGGTTGGGGGAAATCTATTGGATAGTCTGTGATCATTTAAGTGGACAGATTATAGCCTTAAGATCAGTCCACCCGTTTGGATTAGGTTAGTTTTCTGATTTAATCAATGGGATTTGACAAACTCTATTGGATAGTCTGTGACCATTTAAGTGGATAAATTATAGCCTTAAGAGTAGTCTAAATGGCATGGGTTAAGTTGGATTCTTCTTCCTTGTTGAAGTTCTTGATAGCACATCAGTAAGGATTGCTACAGATTCATGACTAACATTGAGTTGCATAACTGATTTTTCCCTAGTCGTTTACTTCTCTACATTTTATCTTTATTTTATCACACATCATCATCCTTCTTTATCCCTTTCTTTAGCTATAGTATATTCCTATTTTTCCTAGTTTTTAGTATAGCTTAGTGATACTTAAACACCCTTCCTTTAGGACTACCAGATCTATTGCTAGATCTAGAGATTACTGTATGCCCTTGTGGTTCAGATCAATACTCCCTGTTGGACAAACTCTTACTTATCAAAACTTGCTACAATAGCCCTGTATCATGCAAGCTGTGTACTCTAGGTTGCTGATTTCATAGCCATTTCACTCTACCTTTGTCTTCTGATTTTTACCATCTCATCACTTTAATAACAGCAAGCACCTAAAATACTCCAATAAGTTCTTGACGCCGCTGCTGAGGAGTTTTGATCTAGTATAGTACTCTGAGTTTATGTTGAGCTATATAATTCTTTATAGAGGTAGCGTTTGAATAAATGATTGCTGTAGTTTTTGTGTGATTTTTAAAATTTACCTTCATTTTTTATTTTAGATTTCTTGTGTTTGAATAAAGTATAGCTGTAATCTAAACATAAATAAATAAATAAATAATTAATTAATAATAATAATAAAATAAATATAATGGCAATAATAAAAAACTAAAAAATAAAAAAATAAACAAATGATGTGCCAACAGATGAGGACCAGCACTACCTCATCTGCCATTTCCTCAAATTTTTAAAGGTCCTTATCCCTCTGATAAGGGAAGGAAATGATGGAGGAAATGAGATTTTCTACACAGTTGTAGTCATTGGTGACATAGTGGATGACACCTTTCCCAACCTGCTGGACTTGGGCTGAGGTATTTGCTGATTTTTTTTTTTAAGTATGGACTAAGGAGGCCCCCACCTATGTGCTGAAAAGTACTATTTTGGGCTTCTCAAAGGGGTGAGTGCACCACTTCACTTGGGCAACTGCCCTCAAGCCATCTATGGCACCTTTGCTGCTTGTTATTACCTCTCCGCTTCATTTGGAGCTGGAGCTGCTCCCTGCATCTCTCATACAACTGCAATTTCTGAGCTAGAAGGACACCAGGTTTGATGCAAATGCAAAGGTATGGCCTTTCATTTTTATATTACAGTTTTTTCCAGTTTAGCTGAGTTCCAGATGGGTTGTCTTAATTTTCTATCATGCATATACCTCCATCTGGACTGTATAGATCATGAGCCTTAATGTTGGAAAGAGTCATGAGGATTAATGATTAGAGCCTACAAACCTTTGTCTAAACTCATTCACTTTCAGGTCCTTCCACTTATAGCTGATCTCGCACTATGTACCATATGTACCATAGCTGTTTTTAGTGTTTTAAAATTTTGTCAATATAGTGTAGTGTGATCTGATTTTTGTATGAATCATGCTTTCAAATGTGTATTTTTAATGCTGAAATTTTTTGCCATCATTTGGATTCATACCTAGATCATGTTAGATAGTTAGGTTTAGGATTTCTCTGTTTTTAGGTGTTTAGTTTGCTTTTGTTTTGTCTACATCTGTTGTTTTTAATTTCATCTTTGCTGTTTTTACTTTCTATTTTTAGTAATTTGTGTCGTAGTGTTGTTCTCGTAGTGTCACACTTGTATATACCATCTATTTTTCTCTTTCTAGTTTAATTTGCAAAAAATTTTATTTAGTTTTTTCCTAATTTTCTGTTGTAATTTAGGGTGTTTGTCTATTGTTTACCCTGCTGCCCCTATACACATGTTGCATGAAACAGTGAGGACACTCTTTAACTTAGGTTTGGAGGTGTGGCAGAGTAGATCTGCCAATAGAATAGTTAACTCTAGTGCAGCAGTGTGTGGTTTAATTGGAATGAATAAAGTCAATTCCCACCTAGCCCGAAAATGAGGAAATTTAAAAATTTTGCAGACTTTTAAAACTGAAAATCTTTGAAATTTTTTAGCACCATCGTCAAACTAATATCAGAAATTATTTACAGTTAGCACTTAGTGAACTAGAGGGGAGAGAAAAAGGTTAAAATACATCCCATGAGTTAATGTGAAGACCATACCTAGTGAGATTTGGGCATATCAAATTCCTTTTGAAGAGTGTTTTTGGCATTTTTTCTACTCTATGGTTTGATTGACTCAACACCTTTCACTAGAAGTTCGGCATCTCCAAATCAAGACTGATAGATAGCATTCATGACACTAAGGAGATGATGTAAGGCCTTCATTTGGACAGTTTAAACTTAAAATTTCCCACCTATTCAATTGCCCTTTGCTTACACTCTTTGAGCTTTGAAAATCCTATTTTTCTTCAACAGACATTGGAGTACTTGCACCTTAAACTCTTGACCTAATTCAACCTAACCCTCACTCTAAGAATTCAGAAGGTAAAGGAGAAGTTGAAGATAGGTGAGATGGGTACAACATTTGGTGGAAGTGGAAGAGAAGCAGTCTAAAAACAACAGTGTAGCAGTTCTGTATGTATGGCATTTCATACAAAATAAAAAAATATAAACAGAGAAAAATAGAGAGAAGTCAAGAGAAATACTTCATTTGGAAATTGAAAAGGGGAGAAGAAGTTGACCACTTTGAATCTGAAAAATATCAAGGAAGATGAAGTTGTGCTGAAATGAAGGTTGTCAAGTCATGAATCACTCCTTACCTTGCTGATGTCTCAAAAATTTTGATCCATTCTACCCCCTTCATTCTTTATACACCTGTTGGGGTATTTCAATGTGCTGATTTATTATGTGATGATAGTAAAATAGGGGATGGACTCAGCACATCTAGAATATCCTAGACCTGTAAGATACAGGGTCCTTTGTAACAAGTTTTAATAAGTAAGGGAATGTCCACAGGGAGGTGAGTTTAAAATATTGTAAATCTCTAGATCTGTAAGAGATCTGGCACCCTAACTAATGCTAAGAAAGCTAAGAAAAAGGGGAGAGGTTAAACAGGGCTGTCACTTGAACTAAACTATACTTGAAATGAAAACTAATGAGATCGAGTCTAGAGATCTAGAACTTGCAAATGGAAGGATTTAAAAACAGAAAATGGAGAAGAGCAACTTGGAGATTGGTCTCACTGCGATCAGGTTGAGCTGATCATGTTACAGGGGTTTCAAAGCACACAAATCTCTCAGCTGGCTACAAGCACTACTGCAAGATAGAAGGTTCCACTCTAAACCAAAGGATTTAACTGATCTTAAGGCTATGGTTTGTCCACATTAATGGTCACAGACCCTCCTATAGACTTCATTTGATCAAAAGGTCTATGGTAGAAGAATCCAATTGAAACCAGAGATTGGACTGCTCTTAAGGCTATGATCTGTCCACTTTAATGGTCACAGATCGTCCTATGGAATTCCTCAAAACCAAAGGTTTCAGCCAGAGCATTAAAACCACTACAGATGCTGCAATTTCTAGGTCACAGACCCAAGAAACTACAGGGATATCAGATCTAGGGAGCTCAAATGGTATCCAAGAGGTCTTCCAGTTAAGTGGGTGAGTTGAACAACAGACTCCTCTACACAAATCCGATCGAGCACCAAATGAAACCAAAGGAACTATAAATCTAATTAAATCAATAGAAACAACATTTACATTGCAATAAAACTCGCTCTATAATGAAATGCTCTCAGATCTGTAGTCTGTGCAGCAATTAACCCACAATAACACTCTCAACCTTACCCAATTACAGAACTAACCTCTCTCTTCGCTGCTCCAAGGGAATTAGCCAACCATGGTTGAGCTAAAAGAGGGAAAATGGACTTTCGCTACAAGCTCTAATCTCTAAAAATTGATCCAAATCTCGATCTCCTCCAATTCCAATTGGGGATCTCCATATATAGCTTTCTGTCTTGTTTTTCCCGCCAATCTTCCCTTCTAGAAGGTCCTCAGAGTTTGTTAGAGTTCTGTTAGAGTATGTGGGTTGGTTAGGGTTTCTTAGGGCATCTTTTGGATTGTCATGTCGGTCACCAATGTTCCTTGATTTACGTGCAATAGCTCACCAAGTTACAGCGTGTGAATCGCCAATTTTCTGAGAAGTTCTTCACACGATTTCAACAGGTTGAGGAAGCTTTCGACATGTTCAAAGGGAGCTTTTTGGTCCTTTTGCTAGGTTCTCAGATCTCATTGATAGGTTCCGATAGGATGAGCCTTCTCTTAAAGCTTCAGCATTCTCAGCCCTCTGCTTGGAGCATTCAACAGGTTGGGGAAGCTTTTTTTTAGGTTGGAGGCATTTCGATAGGTTCCGCTCCCGCGTCTTAATCTTGATAGGTTCAGGAAACCATTCGATAGGTTCCTCTTACACCTCAGGCAGGCTTTCAATAGGATGATTTCTTCTTTTCTTTCAGCTGCTCGATAGGTTCTTGGATCCTATCGAACTCCTCAATCCACACGAATCCATTCTTCTTCTACCTTCAGATCCTATTGAAACCTTTTCAACTGCATGAATTCCTCCTTTCTTTGCTATCAGCTCCTATCGAAGTCTTCAGATGACCTCTCGATAGGATGTTTTCAGCCTGTTTTCACTTCCTTCGCCTTACCCTGCTGTATCCATGCGCTCCAGGGGCCCAATGGTGTGCAGCTCTCTTGTGTGTCATTGTTGAGTCTGCACTGTGCTGAGAGATGGACTTCTTTGTGTGGCATTCTTAAGTGGTTTTCTACATTTTTCCTATCTTTTATTGCTATCTACAAAACAAACTCAACAAAGGTTTATTAATGTGCTCACAGGTCCATCAAAGGTCAGGTTAAGGGGTGAGAGCTGGCTTTTTTCACTACTTAACACACCCCCAAACCTAAGCTTTGCTAGTCCCTAAGCAAAGGAAAATTAAAAAAAAATAAAAATGCCACTTTCATAGGGATCACGGATGCATTTAGATGTGCGTCAAGCCTTTTAAACCCCTAGGTGATCCCTAGTGGAGGAGTGAAGTCTCCTGAGGGTTTTTAGTGAAGGTACCCACAAACATCTCCCATAAAGTTAGTTAAGACTAGTGCATCCTGCTAAAACAGAGTTTCAGTAAATAGAATAAATTCACACCATGTCTTTTCAATTCAGTAGAGGAATTTCAACAGGAAAAAAAAATCAGTTCAAAACTTGAAAGTTTGTTGTGATCCTTTACCATCACTCAGCTCATGTCAAGGCATTTTTCCTAAAAATTAATGCATGGCTCACCTTTCACTTGAGAATTTCGTTTTGATACTACCCCCATCACATTGGATTTCAGACCGAAGTCTCACCAGGGCTATTCAATTACAACATCGAGAATGAAGGGTGTAGAATCTCACGTAGCTCAAGAGCAGTTACAGCCCTCAAATAGGACTGCAAGCATGAGCATAGGCATTGTTCTAATTCCTGAAATTTTCTAATTCTTTTCACCATAGATTAAAACAAATCCTTATCTCTACATGGCAGCTCAATTTATTTTAGATCAGTAAGGTATTTTTATTGGGTGTAATGTGGTTAGGGATGAGGTTTGTAAAAGAATGACAGGGTAAAAGGGGTTCAAATTTAAGAAGTCAGTAAAGGTAAGGAAGTGATTTGCAACTCAACCTTCTTCATTTCAGCACCTCTTCACTTTCTTTTTGAATTTCAAATGAAGTGACTTCTATTTCTCATCCTTTTGCTCAATTTTTTTTTTTTATATACTTTTTTTTCTTTTTGTATTTTTCTCAATTTTTTAATTTTTTTTTATGGGTCGGAATGCCACAACACCACCAAATGAGTTTTCGTCTTTCTGAACCAAAAATCACACCAGCTCTAACTTCTTCCATTTCTTCACCTTTACCTTCTGAATTCTTAGAGTGAGGGTCAGGCTACATTAGGTCAAAAGGTTTTCTTGGGTTTGAATTTTCTGGTTTCTATCAAAGAAACTGGGATCTTTAAGGCTCAAAGTGGGTGTATCAAGGGCAGTTCAAAGGGTAGGATCTTTAAGCTCAAACTGTCCAAGGGATAGCCTTACTTCATATCCTCCATGTCATGAGTGTTGTCGAGCTATTTCAACTTGGATTTGCCTAACTTCTAGTGAGCAAAATTGAGTTCAATCAGTCCTTAGAGTAGAAGAATTTGCCAAGACACTCTTCAAAGAAAAATTCTCAGGCACAAATCTCACTCGATATGGCCTTCCATCAAATTTTCAGGGGTGCATCTTCACAATCTTCTCTCATTTCAGGTTTACTACACATCAAAATTATTTTTTGAAAATTGTTGACATTTGCCTCATGAAGTCTTTTGGACTACAGATTATTTCAGTTCCATTAGTTTTTTAATTTCCTCTTTTCCATAAAAAATCAAGTGAGAATTTACTCTAGCTAATTCCAAACACTCCTTTTTAGCCTAGCTGCACTATCATTAACTCATTTCATTGGCATACCTGCCATACCCCCAAACCTAAATTAAACAGTGTCCTCACTATTTGATACAATGAAATCAGGAGAGAGGCATGGGAAGAAAAATAGGATTTTCAAAGCTCAGAATTCTTCTTCTCATATTTGGCAATTAGTCTCTCAGCAGCTGCCAACTATTTTGCGGACTCATAACGAGTCAGGATTTCAGACCACCCTTGAGAGATATCTCGGAGCTGGATTTTGTGCTTTAATTCTATGTTGGCAATCCTCTCCTCATAAGGGGCTTCAAGGGAAGCTCGGAGTGTAGCCATCCCTCTCAGGACGTCCCTTTGGATGTAAGGGTTGTCCCTCATGGCATATAGCAGGGTGAGGTAAGGGGGGATGTACATGTTTTATCTAAGGACAATGGGCAAGGACAGGAGTGTAGTGGATGAAGAGGAGGGGGTGGAGAGAACCAGATCCTCCCATGGATCAGTTTCGGTGGAGGCATCTTTGAAAATAGGTGGAGTGGGAGGGGGGGAGTAGGTGATGGGTGATTTAGCCACTGCAGAAGCAGTTATAGATGGTGATGAAGGGAGAACAGATGAAGGTGTGGGGAGAGATGGGGTTGCTACCTCCTCAGCCTGGGTAGCAGCCCGGGGTGGTGAAGCTATGGGTGAATGAGGAGGAGATAAATGTATGGGTACGTGGATAGGTGAAGGAGGGGAGGTGGGAGGGGGTTGAGGAGTTGGAGAGGATGGGGTAAGGGTGGATTGAATTGATTAGAGGCAAGCGCTCATGGGGGTTTGGTTGTCAGTGTTTACGGTCAATTGAGATTGAATGGACTGTAGGAGTGAGAGAATTTGGGTGAACGTGTCAGGCATGGTGGGGGTAGACGGGACAGGTGTTGGAATGTGATGGAAAGTGGAGGAGGGTGCATGGTTGAAATGAGGGGGAGTGGGGCGTGGGGAGTCAGGAAGGGGAGTGTACTCATAAGCAACATCCTCCACGATTGAAGTCATGAGGGCAGTGAACCCGGTAGTAGTGAACTGGTCCACACCCTGTGTATGCAGAGGGAGTTGTGGAGGAGGGAAATCAGAAATGGGTTGGATAATGGGTGGAGAAGAAATGGTAGGGGTAAGTTCGGAGAATGTGGGAGGTTCAAGGACTTCAGGTTGGAAAACCTGAGTGGTGGGTGAAGGTAAAACTGGTTCAGAGGTGGGTGGAAAGGGGTCTATTGGAAGAGGGACTGATACAAAAGGAAAAAGCAACGTGGGTGGAGGTGTGGGTAATGATACAAGTATGGTAGGGGGAGGGATAGATGAGGGTATCTCGGCCGAAATATCTGCTGCCACGGTAGTGGGTGCCTTCTCAGCCTCCTCCATTCCAACTGGCTTACTCTTCTTAATCAAAGTGAGACTGGTGGACCATTCCCGCTTTCCATACACTTTGATGGTCAGCTTCTCCATTGGCTCATTTCTCTTGATCACATACTTTTCAATCTTGAGTAGACATGTGATGAGTCTGCTGAAGGGCAGACCTCCTCCCTTAGCAAAAGCTTGTCTCTTCAGTACCTTGTCATTGATGTCCACCATTGTTTCAAAAATCAGCTTAGGTGCATTCACAAATTGTCCCTTTGAACAGTAGTATAGGGCATCCACTAATGGGGCCCTTCTCTCTTGCAACTGGCTAGTGACATAGACATTTTTTCTCAAAATGGTATCAATGAGCCTTAGGGTAGGATGGAGGTCTCTTCTCATCAGGGATTCACCAGAGCCCACTATTCCGTTCGTAAGCTGTTTAGCCATTTCCCTAAATGTAGCCCCTATAGGTGCTCCCTCAGCTCTGGTGGATTCAAATTGATATGGGACTCCCAAAGTTTCTGCAATCGACAATCAGCTGCCAGTCATCAGTCAAGATTTCTAGTACATCCTCAACCCCGGGCACCACCTTCTTTATTAGGTTCTTGTACCACAATTTCACCAACCTAGGGTACACATTTTCCTTCAAGGGTGAAAGCAGGGGCAATAATCCTTCTTTCTTCAAATATTCCAATGTCCCCTGGCACTCCCCAATGTTGGCAAAATATGCCAGATCAAACTCTATCTCAGGGACAAGACTCAAATTTTCTACAAACTCATTGGGGGCAGTTAACCCAGCTGGAAGCTCTACTGTAGGAGCAATTCTCTCCAAGGGTGTTTCCACCACAGGCTCCTAAATTTCTACAGCTTTGGCTTTCTTGGCTTTAGGGGCCTTCTTGGGTGTCTCTTCAGAGGGCTTCCTCATAACAGGTGGTTTGGAAACTGGCTTCGATTTCTTGGAAGATTTGGGGGTAGAAGCAGCTGGTCTCCGGAGTAGGATTGCTAGGGTTTCCTCAAGCTCAGCCATTTACTCTCAAGGATTGTTCACTCAACAACTTGTAATGGAATTCAGAGGTTAACAACTAGAACAACAATAGATTGGCAGTGGGAAGGCAACTTACCCGAAAATTCCTAGGGTTTAACAGATATCGCAATACACAGCTCCAATTTCTCCAAAATCAGATGCACAACACTCCTCTGTGCAAGCTCAATGCATGTACAAAATGGCAGACTGAATAGCTGAAGGTTCTGCGAGGATTTAGTGGAGAAGGAGGGAGGCGAAAGAGAGAGGAAGAGAGCGAGGGTTTTTGCAGAGGGTAGGGAGTGAGGCCCAAATGACTTATTGATAGGTATATAAGGGGTGAAATACGATTTCGATAGGATGCATTGGATGGTTTCGATAGGTTCATGCATCCTGTCGAAAGCTTAGTTGACAAAGCTTTCAAAAGGGCTGATTCGATAGGATCTCGAAAGGTGGAACCATCCTTCTGACAGGCCTCAGTGCCTATCGAAACCATCAAATATCTTGTCGAAAACACCATGTGACCTAACGAAAAGTGAACTTGACCTATCGAAGGCTCCCAAAAACCAAATAAGGCTACGTTTTTGGGCACTCTCAGTTTCAGCACTCAGCAGGCTCTTCTGTTGTGTTGCTCTACAGTTTGTTTCCCTTGTGGCCAAGCTCCCATTATCTCAGGATAGTTGGTAATATTGAAATGATGGCCTAATATTTAGCATGGCAATTTTTTTTATTGCAGAAAAAAAAATCAATTAACAACAAAGTAAACACTTAGAACAAAAGAAAAGTAAGGTACATATGATACATACTGATTTTAGGGGCTAATTTGGAGGGTCTGAAAGGTCCATAGTTTCCTCAGGCTCATCAAACTTGGCACCTTTCGTGGATCTATTCTGTAGCAAATGTCCATTCCTTGGGTGTTGTTTTGTATTTGTGAACCACACATTGCCCTGCATCAGCGGATGTGAATTTTTATGCACAACCTCCTCTAATACATCAATGGAAAAATAGGTCTCATCTAGAGGAGGTTGATGAGCTATGTTGTACACATTCAGCTTTACTTTCATGTTGCCAAAGGAGACTACCATGACTCCTGACCTGCATTGTATACAAGTATTAGTAGTGGCCAAAAAGGGCCTTCCTAATATTACAGGTACGGAAGTAACACACTTGCTTGGTTCCATGTCCAGCACCAAAACATTAGCAGGGTAAAAGAATTTATCAACCCCAACCAAAACATCTTCAATGATCCCCACAGCCTTCCTTTCAGATCTATCAGCTAGTTGTAAGACCACATGTGTGGGCTTCAACTTTCCTAAACCCATCTTCTCGTATACTGTATATGATAGTAAATTCACACTGGCTCCCAGATCTAATAAGGCTTTCTCAATTTTATGATCCCCAATGATGCAGGGGACAGTGGGCACTCCAGGGTCTTGAAGTTTTGTGTGGATAGCAATAGACAACATTTGCTTTACCTTTTCTGCTGAAAAGACCTTCTTGGATAAGTGTATCCTAGACTGTCTTTTATGGGTGCATAATTCCTTCAGAAACTTGGCATAGGCTGGAACTTGTTTAATTGCATCAAGTAAAGGCAAGTTGGTTTTTACTTGCTTAAAAGTTTCCATCATTTCCTCTATTTTACCTTGCCCTTTATCGAAAGGGGAAGGTGCTTGCAATGCTTTAGGAAATGGCAAATGAGGGATTGCTCCCTCATTTACTGCCTAAGCCAATTGGTGAACTTTCTTTTTGGTTTTTCTCTTTTCTTGAGGATCATCATTATCCTCTTTATTCTCATCTAGTTCCTCCTTCATGCCCACCAATGGTGGCCCTTGTTGTGTCCTTTCAAAAACCACCTCTGTGCCTTTTTCAAAATTTCTCAAAGTCTCACAGCCGTCTTGGTTACCAACCAGCCTTCCACTTCTTAATGTAGTAATGGATTTGGTTTCCTCATAGGTGGAGGAAACTTCACCCACTACATACTGTTTCCTTGGGTTATCCTGTGGTTGGCTAGGCAGCCTCCCTTCCTCTCTCTTAGTCAATGCATTAGACAGCTGACTAAGATGGTCTTTTATCTTTTTTATGCTTTGGTTGTGAGAGTGCATAGTTTGAGTTAAGGGACCCAAATTCTGTAGTGAGGCCAAAACTTGTTCCTCAAAAGAAGGTGCTCTCACAGCTGGAGGGGGTGTAGGTTGCTACACAGGCTGGGTCATGGGCTTTTGGTAATGAAACTGGGGAACATAATTCTAGTGGTAGGGCTGAGAATTTCTGTAGGGCATGGGTTGCTGTGGCTGCTGCTACTGGTTTGGGTATGCATCTTGTCTCCACCTCAAGTTGGGGAGGTTCCTCCATTGATACCCAGCAGCAGGTTGTTGCCCATAGGACTGAGTGGCAGCCACATGCTCCGTAACAAAATCTGGAAACTGGACAACTGATGGGCATTCTTGAATGGGGTGGGTAGGGGATTTGCAGATAGCACATGCCTCCTCCACCCTAGCAGCCATTGGTGACTGCATTGCTCCCATGAGCTTATCGAATATCATTGTCAGACTATCCACTTTCCTCTCTAAATCACTTTGCACATTTACCTCAAATATCTTCCCTCTGGTGGTATTTTCTTTCACCAATCTAAGAGGATCTAGGTCCCTAGAAAAGGTTTCCCTCTGCATAGAGTTCTCACTAATGATATTAAACAACTCGCAGGCCTCCTCAGCAGTTTTATGGAGGTAGGTGCCACCATAAGAAGAATCTACCATGTCTCTGTTTTTCGAATCAATCATTTGGTAAAAAATTTAAACCAATTGCCATTCAGGGATTTGATGGTGGGGGCATTTCTTTAGGAGTTCCTTGAATCTCTCCCAAGCTTGGTGAAAATCCTCAGTTGGATCTTGGGCAAATGAGATGATGCCCTTCCTCAATTGGCTTGTTTTTTACATGGGGAAGAATTTGGCCAAACACTGACATTGAAGATCACTCTAAGACTGAATGTTGTTGGGTGAAAGCATTGACAACCAAGTCCTGGCTCTATCCTTCAATGAAAAAGGAAAGAGTCTCATCCTGGTTGCTTCCTCCCCCAAACCTGTAATGTTGAAAGTGGTGAAGAGTCCTAAGAATTCATCAATGTATTTATAAATATCCTCTTTGGTCAGGCCATGAAATGTGGGTAGCATCTGGATTATGGAAGACTTTATTTCATAATTTCCTTGAGCAGCTAGGAACTGAATGCAGAAGAGGGAATTGTAAACTCCTGGTGCATTAAATTCCTTGAGAGTTCTAGGCTGTTGTTGCTCACCCATTTCTGGAAATTCTGCTACAATAGATGTGAGTGGAGTTTGTCTAGATCGGAGATGCCTTTCAACCTCTGGATTTAAAGGGACAATCTGAGGTTGGAGAGTTCTTCTCCCAAACATACACCACTCAAGATCTAATGCAGAGCAATTCTTCAAACACAACAAACAGGAACAAAAACATATGACTATTGAATCTAAAAATAAACAGATCTGACAAATGAAGGGGAGTAGAGGGATGCAAACTCAAGAGCAGCCTCCAGCATGGTGCTCCTCTTTCGTAGCAGCTTCAGACCTGGTGAAATACAAACAGAATACTGGAAAATAACATAACTTACAAATAGAGTTAGTAAAAAAAATCAAAGAAACTACTGCTGATCTATGGTCTAAACTAAATCAAACTTAGATCTACCAATTTTAAAAACATCTCCCCAGCAGCGGCGCCAAAATCTAGAATATCCTAGGACTGCATAATACAGGGTCCTTTTTAGCAAGTTTTAATAAGTAAGAGAATATCCATAGGGAGGTGAGTTTAAAATATGGTAAATCTCCAGATCTGTAAGAGATCTGACACCCTAACAAATGCTAAGGAAGTTAAGAAAAAGGGGAGAGGTTAAACAGGGTTGTCACTTGAACTAAACTATACTTGAAATGGAAACTACTGGAGATCTAGATCTTGCAAATGGAAGGGTTTAAAATAGAAAATGGAGAAGAGCAGCTTGGAGATTGGTCTCACTGTGATCAGGTTGAGCTGATCATGTTATAGGGGTTTCAAAGAAAACAAATCCCTCAGCTGGCTACAGGCATAGCTGGAGGGTAGAAGGTTCCACTCTAAACCAAAGGATTTAACTGATCTTAAGGCTATGGTCTGTCCACTTTAATGGTCACAGACCATCCTATAGACTTCATCCGATCCAAAGGTCTATGGTAGAAGAATCCAATTGAAAGCAGAGATTGGACTACTCTTAGGGCTATGATCTGTCCACTTTAATGGTCACAGATCATCCTATGGAATTCCTCCAAACCAAAGGTTTCAACCAAAGCATTAAAACCACTACAGATGTTGCAATTTCCAAGTCACGAACAGAAGAAACTACAAGGATATCAGATCTAGGGAGCTCAGATTGTATCCAAGAGGTCTACCGGCTAAGTGGGTGAGCTGATCAACAGACTCCTCTACACAAATCCGATCGAGCACCAAATAAAACCAAAGGAACTATAAATCTAATTAAATCAATAAAAATAACATTTACATTGCAATAAAACTCGCTCTATAATGGAATGCTCTCAGATCTGTAGTCTGTGCAGCAATTAACCCACAATAACACTCTCAACCTTACCCAATTATAGATCTAACCTCTCTCTTCGCTGCTCCAAGGGAATTAGCCAACCATGGTTGAGCTAAAAGAGGGAAAATGGACTTTTGCTACAAGCTCTGATCTCCAGAAATTGATCCAAATCACGATCTCCGTCAATTCTAATTGGGGATCTCCATATATTGCTTTCTAATTGGGGTCCTCAGAGTTGTTAGAGTTTTGTTAGAGCATGTGGGTTGGTTAGGGTTTCTTAGGGCATCTTTTGGATCATTGTGTTGATCACCAATGTGCCTCAATTTGCGTGCAACAAGTCACCAAGTTGCAGCGTGTGAATCGCCGATTTTCTAAGAAGTTCTTCACACGATTTTGACAAGTTGAGGAAGCTTTCGACAAGTTCAAATGAATCTTTTTCGTCCTTTTGCTAAGTTCTCAGATCTCTTCGATAGGTTCCGATAGGATGAGCCTTCTCTTAAAGCTTCAGCATTCTCAGCCCTCTGCCTGGAGCATTTGATAAGTTGGGGAAGCTTTTCGATTGGTTGGAGGACAATTTCAATATGTTTCGCTCTCGCGTCTCCATCTCGATAGGTTCAGGAAACCATTTCGATAAGATGGTTTCTTCCTTTCTTTCAGCTTCTTGATAGGTTCTTGGATCCTATCGAAATCCTCAATCCACACGAATCCATTCTTCATCTGCCTTCAGATCCTTTCGAAACCTTTCCAAGTGCACGAATTCCTCCTTTCTTTACTTTCAGCTCCTATCGAAGTCTTTAGATGACCTCTCGATAGGATGTTTTTAGCCTATTTTCACTTCCTTTGCCTTACCCTGTTGTAGCCACGCGCTTCAAGGGCCCAATGGTGTGCAACCCTCTTTTGTGCCATTGCTGGGTCTGCACTGTGCTGAGAGATGGACTTCTTTGTGTGGAATTCTTGAGTGGTTTTCTGCATTTTTCCTATCTTTTATTGGTATCTACAAAACCGACTGAACAGAGGTTTATTAATGTGCTCACAGGTCCATCAAAAGTCAGGTTAAGGGGTGAAAACTGGCATTTTTCACTACTTAACAACACCTCACCCATAAGCCACATTACAACCCATCACAAGACCTTATTGATCCAAAGTTAAATGAGCTGTTAGGTGGAGATGAGTTGTCTAATCTATGGTGAAAAGTCATGAGGATGTCATAATTTAGATGCAATGCCTATGCTCGTGCTTACAAGCTCATTTGGGGTCTGTAACTGCTCTGGAGCTGTTGTGAATATGAACACCCTTGAATTTTTATTAGTGAGAGATAGCCCTGGTGAGGATTGAGTCTGAAAATTTAATTCATTGGGTACATATACCTGATTTTTGAATAAGAGGTGAGCTTTGTACTAACTCTTGCACATTATATGCCTAATGTGAATCAAATGGTGGTGATGCAAACATTGCTGATTTTTAGTTTCAAATGACTGCATTACTATTGTAATTTCCTTTGGATTTTAAAGAATGGGTGTGGAATGAAACTTTATTGATTAAAATCTGTTTTAACATTGACTACACTATATTTAACTGATTTTATTAGAGAAGTTTGTGGGTACCTTCACTGAAAACTCTCAGGAGACTCGACTCCTCCACTAGGGATCACCTAGAGGTTTAAAAGGCTTGGTACATATTCTAAATGTATCTGTGCTCCCTACGAAAGTGGCATTTTGAATAACTATTTTTAATTTTTCCTTTGCTCGAGGACTAGCAAAGAATAGGTTTGGGGTGTGTTAATCTCTGAAAAGAACCACTTTTCACCCATTAACCTAGCCTTTGATCGACCTTTGAGCACATAAAATAATTATTTTTTGTTATGTTTTGTAGAAATATGAAAATATGAGCTTAATGTGCAATCCATGCTTTTTCAAACCAAGAAGAGTGAATTTGATGCCAATTTGTGGAGCTGAGGAAAAACCAGAAAATGCACCATGGTGGCACACACCATGGTGACCATACTGCATGCCAAGGTGAGTCCTACAAGTTCAATGGATGAGAGGAAGGTGGACCCTAGTTAAGGAGGTTGTTGCAGCAAGCTAAGCACAACAGCAGTGTAACAGAGATAAGCCCTCGCAAGGTTCACTTGAACCTGTCGTGAGGTTCACTTTATTCAGAAGAGTGCCTCCTGCAGTTGACGCAAGGCTTATAGACCTGCAACATATGCAAGCTCACACAGTCCATGGCATAACTCATGTAGCTCAGTGAAGAAATGGCCTCAGGAAGTACCTCGCGCAGCTATTGTGAGGTTCACAGGCCTGCAACACCAAAGCACACAGCAGATCTCGCACAGACAGAGCTTTAGGAAGGCACGTCGTGTAGCTCTTGCGCCCTTCACTCATCCTGGCAAGCACACTAAAGCTACACACTATGAACCTCATGAAGCTCAAAGCTTAACCTCGCGAGCTGCTCTCATCCGTCGCCTAGTTCTCGTGCAGATCCCGTGGGCTGCAATGCAACCTCATGAGCCACTTATCAACCTATCGAGCAGCATTAAGCTGCTGCATTTTAAACTCCTTGCAAGCTCCTAGATGATCTTAGCGAGCAGCACTCTAGCCCCACGAGAGCCCAGCAAGAGCTTAGCAACCTAAATACCTTAAGCCCCATCTGCGCGACCAGCCACGCAAGCTACCTTTAACTGCAAACTTAACCTCGCAAAGCTTGGGTTCTCAACTTCTCAGTCCATACCTAGGGACTGTATAGGCATTTCACACATTCTAGGGCATACACCCCGAGGTGCTAATGTAATCCACACATCCTGAGGCAATCCAAGGGCCACAGTGAAGCCATGAAATCAACTCTAAAGTATTCTCAAATATGATTGGCTAATACACATTTGGGTTTCGAGGGTTGCATATATAAAGGACTGTTATCTATATTTGTAAATTATCCAGGAATAGCCTGAGATCTGAGCTAGGGTTTCCTATGCTCATTTAGGGTTTAGTTTCCTCTTCCCTTTTCCATTTTCTTCTTGCCTTAGCACAGCAGCAATGCTGGGCTAGGTTTTATGTAATAGTTAGTTTTATTTCATGTTTTGTAATCGATTTTGTATGAAATGAAGTGAGCTGGTTTGGGTTTTGCACAGGCTGCTGCCTTGAGGGCAGAACACTGTAAGTTTCATTTCAATCAATACAATGCCCTGGTTTGGGTTTTGCACAGGCTGCTGCCTTGAGGGCAGAACACTGTAAGTTTCATTTCAATCAATATAATGCCTATTTTAATGTTTATTCAATCTGTTATTTTTCTATTTGCCCGTAATTTTGTTCAGGCTATAGCATGCATTTAGGATTTGAGCTAATTGAAAGGCCCATGGAAGCTTGAGTTTGTAGCCCTAGGACCATGGTGGTAACAGTAGCTTACATGTTCTATCTCATCATTTGTGGGTAAGGTAGCCTCTGTGGATAGCCTGTGACCATTTGGGTGGACAGGCTATAGCCCTAGGGCAGGTCTTGATCGCAGATCTGAGATGGATTCTTTTTCTCTGCACTTGAGCTTGTAGCCTAGTGAGAGATTGTGCAGAGCCAAACCTACCCTATTTCGAATCACCATTATCAGTGTGTAGATCTGAGTTGTTGTAGAGATTGCAGACTTGTGAGCTGGATCATTGCAGGCCTTTTGTAGGAATGACCAACTGAATCTAAATCCTCATTCAACTTGAGATACCTTGTGGTTTCCACCTAGTTTTGAAAGTCTGTTTGCTCCTATGAATGCCTGTCGGATCTGTAATAGATATGGGGTGCTTGTATCCTAGCAAACATAGTGTCTGCAATGGTATTCATGGCATGATTTAATTTATTAGTTGGGGGAAATCTATTGGATAGTCTGTGACCATTTAAGTGGACAGATTATAGCCTTAAGATTAGTCCACTCCTTTGGATTAGGTTAGTTTTCTGATTTAATCAATGGGATTTGACAAACACTATTGGATAGTCTGTGACCATTTAAGTGGATAGAGTATAGCCTTAAGAGAAGTCTAAATTGCATGGGTTAAATTGGATTCTTCTTCCTTGCTGAGGTTTTCGATAGCACATCAATAAGGATTACTACAAATTCATGACTAACATTGAGTTGCATAGCTGATTTTTTCCTCGCTGTTTACTTCATTTTTATCTTTATTTTATCACACACATTATCATCCTTCTTTATCCCTTTCTTTAGTTGTAGTTTATTCCTATTTTTCCTAGTTTTTAATATAGCTTAGTGACACTTAAACACCCTTCCTTTAGGACTGTAAAATTTGTTGCTAGATATGGAGATTACTGTATGACCTTGTGGTTCAGATCAATACTCCCTATGGGACAAACTCTTACTTATCAAAACTTGCTACAATAGCCCTGTATCTTGCAGGCTATGTGTACTCTAGGTTGTTGATTTCATAGCCATTTCACTCCACCTTTGTTTTCTGATTTTTACCATCTCATCACTTTAATAACAGCAAACACCTAAAATACTCCAACAGTTATAACGAACATATAAAGTTTGTTTTGTGCGGATACCCTGAATGAAGAAGTTATTATTAAAAGTTAACAATAAAAAGGATATGAATTAAGGAATGAAAGTTTTAGGAGGGAAACTACCCGTAATTGATGGAGGAATGGGGAACTAGTTCATTGAAATAGTCCAAAGACTGTTTTAAAATGAAATTTCCTAGACTGAAGCAGTCGCCCGCACGAGTTTTGAAAATTGCACGCCCGAGTCCTTCAGGTGCCTAAAACTAAGATCAGAGCTGAGACTGTCACCCTCGTGAATCGCGCACACGAAATTTCAAGGGGCTCTTTGAAAAAGAGAAAGTCACGCGCCCGACTTTGCTTATTGTGTGCGCAACTGTTGGGATAAAAATGGGTTTGAAGCCCATTCTTCCCCTTTTCATCCAAAATTTTGAGAGAAGCTGGAGTTTTTCCCTTTGCCTGCGAGGATCGATTTTTCATCTTTGGATTCGCTCATGCCTTCGATCTGCAAGGCGTTCCTTTTGGATTCTTATCGAGCAAAAAGGTAAGATTTACCTTCTTATTTGAAATCTCCTTTAAAGCATTTCAATTTTTTAGCATGGGACCAAGGAAACAAGGTGTTTCCAAATCCTCAGTTTTGAAAGCCAAGACCCCCACTTCGAAACAACCCAATGTCAGTCCTCTGCTGCCGGCGCGTTGGCAACCGACCGATTGGTGGAATGCCAAAATTTTTGAAATTGAATGGTCGTTCCACGACGACCAATTTGATAACTGAGCCATGACTCGATGGACATCACAATACATTGAAGTGGCCGAGATGAAGACATTCCTAGAGCCTTTCATAGACTACTATTACCCTAGGTTAGTGAAATTATTTTACAAAAATTTGACTATAAGTGAGGACGGGTCAAGCTTGCAAACGAAAATCGATGGTCTCACTTTTTACTTTAACCTACAAGACATCTCCATTACTATGGGATGTTCTTTTGAGTATGTAGAAAATGAACACATAGGACCCCTGAACCTGGGAGTAGTGCAATATCGTGACATCATAGCCAACATGACCCATGGAGAGTGTGGTACTGGACAGTCAATCAGAAGAGCCCAGTTACCGGCCCACATGTAGCTATTGGACATAAGTTTTTGGAAAAACCAATTTTCGTTGAGGCATGAACAAGTGAGACGCGATAGATTTCTCTAGGCCTTATTTGTTGCCTATCAAGAGAAATGGTTCAGTGTTCAAGTAGTTGTATTGGAAGGGGTCGTGTATGCCTGAAATCATGCGAGAGAAAGTATCAGAAAACCTTTGAACAAATTACCGTATGAGAGGTTGATTACCCTGCTGATTAAAGAGTATGAGGACTAAGAGGAAGGAGAGAAATATGAAATTTCGCCAAATGAAGCAAAGTTCACGAACAATGCCAAAGTCTATAGATGGGAGGATTTCAGTCTTAGCTGTGTAAGTCTGAATTCGAGTGTGAATCACCGTCGGGACCAAGAAATTGCGCAGCGTGCAAAAGAATAACAACAACAATAGCAACAACAACAACCACACCTCGAGCCTGAACATGTGGCTCAGCTTCATATGCCTCCTCCACAACATGCTCCAGCCCAACCCGACCAACGCACTTGTGTAAACCTCTTACCAGAACCTGAGAGGAGGATGGATCTGTAGGACGAAATGCTCATGGAAATATTACGGCAGAATGGAGATATGGGGCAGCAACTACACTTCCACGAGACCCTCCTTACCGACATGATGCATTTCATGTACCCGCTGATTACTCTCGACGTGTCGTAATGGAACGGGCTTCCTCACCGAGTGCGTCTGGCTGATGAGCAGGTAGAGATCAAGCGGGTGATTGTGAGGACTAGCAGGATATTGCGTTGTCTGTCATTTATAAATGGAGGAGATTTTTAATTAATTTTGGCAAAAGAACTTGGACCAATTTTTGGGAATATAGATTCAAATTTTGGATGTATATTTGTTAGATACTATGGCATCATGGTTGATGCTTTGGGTATGGTGAATTACCTTGGGTAAGGGTATTTCTGAGTTTTTAATTGTGGATATATTTTGGCTTGTCATGATGGTTAATGGTTAGGGATTAATTAAATAGTTATGGCTAATTATTAAATTAGTTGGGGATAAATCATGGTTATTTGTGTGAATGGATCTTTGGTGGCTAGCATAGTTAAACTAGTTGTGGATGGATTTCATGCAGGTACAATCCAAAAATTATCTATGGGAAATGATAGTTGTGGATAATGCATGGATACTTTCATTGTGGGTAATGTCATGCAGGTGCGATGGTTATATTAGCAAGGGCTAATTGAACCAAATATGGGTCAGTTATGGTTAGTGTAGTTGTGAACGATGTGTAATTGTATATCGTTGTGGACTATGTGTGTATAATTTAGTTGTGGATAACTGATAAATGGTGTAGTTTTAGATATGCAGGATAAACAACTTTCATAAACTAGTTGTGGATGGGGTTTTGTGTTGAATGCAGGTTTAAACTAGTTATGGGTATCTTTGTTGAGCATACCCACTATTGGTTTCTTGTCGTCATTGTTAAAATTGGTTATGGATAATTTAGCTGTGGATATGATCATCTGGTTTGTTGGGGCTAAGTTATGTAACCATGCTTGTATAGATCTAACTTAGTTGTTACTGATTGTCGAAGTTGTTGAATTAAATACGGATACACCTGGTTGTGCTCTGTGGAGGAATTGCCAATTTTTGAGGATAAAATTTTTTGAAAGGAGGGGAGGATGTAATATCCCCAATTTTCGAAAATCGTACCCGCTAACTAGGTGCACGTGTCCCATACGACACATCGTACATGTCCATAGAATTTTAAAAGATAATTTATGGTAGATGTTTTGGGCTTCATTTGAACCTTTAGGATAAAGGCTAGTACACCATTGTGGTGTAATAGCATAACACTGAAACTATCTAGTATGACATTTCGGTGTGATAGCTCAATGCCGGACCAAGCCTTCTTAGCGTAAGAACTAGTACTTAGATATGGGTCAATAAGCTTTACACCATACCAAATTTCTTTGCATAAGAGCTATCACACACAAGTTTGTGTGTGTGCTTCACAAGGAAGCAAACCAAGGATGTATATATATGGGCATTACTTCTCATGTAAGCCACAGAGGCTATTTGCATTTTTCATGAGAAAAAATAGAGAGAGAAAGAGTGAGATCTTGAGAGAAGGAGCCTTATTCAAGTAACCTCCCTTGATATGAGGCGTGGTTGATCTTACGCACGAATTTCTCCTCTTCTTCAAGTATTAACGCCAAGAGCATCTAGTGTATGCGTGGTTACAAACCAAGATGAACTAGGAATTACCTCTTTCCGAGACCCTCTTTTGAAATCTTTGATTCACAACCGTTTAAGATTGTCGCTGCGTGTGAATGGTTGAGTATGTTGTGTGGTTGTGAAAGGTTTGATCTCCGAAATCGTTTATGAGGAAATCATGAGAAAGTGGGTTTCGAAACCCATTGCACGTGCAAGGGACGAGAGCACCGATAGTTTTGAACTTCGATCATCGTATGCGTTAATCTCGCGAGTCAAAAGGTTAGATCTCATGGTTAAATTGTGGTTTAAATTGTAGTCTAATTATCTTCAAATTCATGTGATAAATGTGGGTTTGAATGGGAGGAGAGTTAGAGGGAGAAAAATTCTAAAAACAGGCAAGATAGCAGAGTTTCAGACAGTCGCTCGCGCGACTTTGGAAACTAGCACACGTGAGTTGCCTTTAGGTCTGAAAGCCACGCACATGACTGATATAGGGTAAAATAGGCTAAAAACCACACAGGTTTTGGCTCGCCGGCTCAAACTGTATGTGTCAGGTGAAGTCGTCTGCGCGACTTGAACCTTGCACATACGACTGAGCCAGTTTTGGCTATTTTGAATTTTATTCAGAAAATCTTCCTAAACTTTAATTTTTATGGTTCCTCGGTCATTGATAAATGGTCTTTGAATGTCATAGGAGTTAGATTGAGGATCAAGATCTTCCGTTAGGATTTTTACATCATTTTTTACATGTTTCGCGTGTCTCTTAACTGAGAGGTAGGGGAAAACTCAACACCACTTGCAGTTTTGGCTTGATTTGCATGGATGGCATGATAAGATGATTTGACATAAGACAGTTTAATTGTAATTACATAGTATCAAAAATCTTTAAAATTTAAGTCTTATTTTACTTTTGAACATGATATTCGAACTCTGAATCTGAATATTTCAGAACTACTTGAAAAGTCATCTAAACTCTGTGATATCTGAATTCTGAAATCCGAACTCTGAACTCTGAAATCTGCTATAATTTAAATACACTGCACTATGTTGATTTATATATTAAAATTTCATGTTGATTTAAGGTTCACATAAATGAATTCCCCAAACACTTGAACCGGTACGACAGTATATCCGTCCATCTCAACCGGTATGGCGGGATATCCGTACTCTCTGAACCGACACGGTTTCACTTGATTTCTGTCAGCAACATATAATCAATAATTGTTCATTGAACGACGATGGCTAGGAGGGGTTCCCATCGGTGAAAACTTTGGCTCTCAATGCTATATATGCTTGGGAGATTAGTTAAGTTAAGATTTAAGTTTAGCATTTAGATAAGAACTTCATGTGAGTCATGAACTCTTTGATTTCGATTTGAGCTTTGTCTTCGCATTCCTGTTTGATAAGAAAATGCATATAAATATGTATTTGAAACTCCATCTTGAATACCATCACTGAATAACTGCTTTGATCCAGTTTATGCACTAATATGATATAAAATGTGATTGGTTTGATTAACCTCTAGTGAGCTTAGACTGTTAGCTCACCCCAACTGTACTTCATAGGTTTAGACGTGAAAAAGAATCCGGAGCCTAAGAGTGATCCGGATTAGAAGGAAGTTGAGCTCCCGCCAGAGGTGTACTTTCCTTAGAGGACTTGATTATCTTGGATTTTGTACGACTTAGGCTTGGTACATCCAGCCATTTTTTTTGTAGAACTTTGGATTCATGAAATGTTGTAAATACATCTTACATATCATTGTTCAGGTGATTGTTGACCATCACCAATGGTTTATTTCTTCTTTTGTTCAATTATTTTGTATAGAAATGAAAATTTCTTTCGCCATTATGATATTGCTTGGTAAGTAATTATCTACATTGAATTTCGTTTCAGTCTGGATGTACCAATTATTCTGTATTTCAAATCATGATCTATGATCTGATGGCACAGATTTTAAAGTAAAAAATCCGGGTTGTCACATCCGAGCTGGGTCGGGTCCGAGTCTGTGAGCTGAGATTTTAGCCAAGAACTCAATTATAAGCTATGTATAGCTTATAATTACAAAACTATGGGGTTTTACAATTTTTAGAGAGGGTTGGCCTTTCTAAAAATCGTGGGCCAGGTCAAAGGTTGACCAAATGTGTTTGTATACTCCGAGAGGGTGAAAACGAGGTGTCTATAGACACGATCTCTATGGTGAGACATTCAAAGTATATACAGACCACAAAAGTTTCAAGTATCTTTTCTCACAAGAGGGCCTGAACTTGAGGTAACATAAATGGATGGAGTACATGAAAGATTACCACTGCACCATAAATTACCATCCTAGACAAGCAAATGTCGTCGCTGATGCACTTTGTATCAAATCTTTAGCACTGTTAGCCAGATTGAAAACCTGAAAGCCCTTTAATGAACTCGCTGAGGAAGACATTTACCTCTAAAAAGTTGAAGAGGGTGTATATTTGGCAAGAATTACGATGAGCCCATTCATTTTGGATAAAATCAGGGAATCACAGTGTATGGATGTTGGGGATATTTCAGTGCTTGTTATTGTGTTGGTAAGGGAATGGATTCAGCACACTAAAACTATTTTAGACTTCCAAGTTACATGGTCCATTTGTAGCAAGTTTTAATAAGTAAGAGTTTGTCCCACAGGGAGTAGTAATCTAAAACCTAGAAGGTGTATAGTAGACCTCCAGATCTAGCTACAGATCTAGGAATTCAAACCTAATTCTAAGAAAGAAAGAGAGTTTTTCGAGTGTCACTAGATCTAATTTACAAAACTAAAATATAAAACTAAATCTAAAAGATTGAAGATGGATGGTAAAATAAAGTAGAAAATGGTGAGAAATAGGCAGCAAGGGATTGGTTCTTACTGAAAATCAATTGGTTCAAATGTAAAGCATAGGAAAGATTTGCTACAATCATTCATCTGGCTACAAGCTCCGATGCAAGGTATAAGAATCTAATCTTAACCAAAGAATTGGAGCAACCCTAAGGCTATGATCTGTCCACTCGAATGGTGATAGATCATCCCAGAGATTGTTCTAATTCAAGGATCTTGATTGGAACAGGTAAGCTATTACAGATGTTGTGGGTGCCAGGCCACAAGCACAAGCATCCACAGGAATATCTATTCCAGGGATATCAAATACAAAAAAATAAAATTTAGATCAGAATCACCTTTAAAAACTATAATTACTATAATTATACAACTTACAGCCTATTGAGCTCAAATCTGCAATCTGTGCAACATCCAATCCATTTACAGAGCCTTTGAAACTCTCAATTTATAATTACAAACCAAATCTGGACTGCTTCTCTAGATCTAATCCAACAGGCTAGATTAGAGAGAGAAGGGGGAGGAGAAAAAGGAAAAATAAAAGCTAAATTAAACTTAAATGAGCTAAGGAGAACCAAAGTTATTCTATGGGTTCCTTGCTGAGAAATTACAGCAGCAAGGAGCTTTATTTATATACATGTAGTGATCCAATTGCTTTAGATTGCAGCCAATTAGAGGAGAGAATTTGATTTCAATTTATGCTAATCCCTGTTTTAGCATTTCAACCAATCAGAGAGAAGGGAGGGAGATCCATTTCTATTTATGCAGCTGAAGTAGTTTACATTCCTGCCAAATATTTGAAACTCAGTTATTACCCATGTGCAGCCTTCTCCTATGGCCTGGAGTTCCCAAAAATGCCCCTGCTAACCAATAATATTTGCTGCCAAAAATATTCTAGCTGCAGCTATTACCAAAATATCCCTCATGCTTTAGATTTGATGGAGCCCAGGTTAGATGAGCTACAAAAGTATGGGCTGATGAGGGTTTAAATCTACATCTCTATTAAAACTCTGCAGCTTTAGTAGTGAGAAGATGAACTCGAGATGGTGGAGTTGAGTGCAGCAGCTTCAGGTACATTCTCGTGAGGATGGTAGTGGTTTTCGAGAGGTTGTGAGGACTGCTGCAAGTAGGTGTCGAGAGGTGGGTTGAAGGTAGCATTGGAAACTCGAGAGGATGTGGGGCTGGTGCAGCTTCAGGTGTGTTGTCGTGAGGATGAGGGTAGAAGGTCGAGAGGTTATTGGAGGATATTGCTGCTAGTCGACATGATTGGTGGGAGGTTCTGAAGGTGTGGCTGAAGTGCTCGATAGGATGGAGTAGAGGTCTGAAGTCGATAGGATGAAGCTTAGAGGTTGCTTCTCTTCGAGAGGATTGAGGAGAGTTGCTGAAGTTGGTTGACAGGTATAATGAGGGATTGGTGAATGGGAGCTTGAAGATCTCGAGAGGATGATGCATTTTAGATTCCAAACTGCACGGCAAGTTGGCTGGGGGTCTTAAATGCACATCGGCAAGTTCAGTTGGTAGCTCATCTGCTCAATAGGTTGTGGAAGATGAAGCTCAACTATTCAGTAGGTAGTGGGAGGTTGCTGAAGGGATGCTGCAAGTGCTCGATAGGTGGGCTGTTTTGGATGTTCTGCTGCTGCATGCAATCTAGTCGAGAGGTGCTGGAACAGCTGCTTCTTCCATTCGATGAGATTAAAAGCAGGCTTGCATGAGTGCAGCTGTTGTCCATTTGATGGGATTAAATGCAGATTTGCATGGGTGCAGCTGCTGCCAGTTGGAAAAGTTGGGGCTGCATTCTATAGGTGTAAGACGGGGTTCAGTAATGAATCGAGAGGTAGCTGAAAGGTGTTGGCTTGGAGCTACAACTCGAGTGGGGGAATCTTGCTGCAGATTTGAAGTGCTCAATTGCATGGCTATCAGGCTGCATGGATGATTGGTACAAGGGTTATTTCACCTTAGATTTAAATACATCAGAGTAGATGTTCTGCTGCTATATTAAATGGTGAATCAAATGTTGTTGAGCTGATTGCTTAAGTCCTCAATGTGATGGCTGTTGTGGTTCATGAGGTCCAAGGACCTACTGTTGCACTTCTTCATTTGTGAAAGCACATCTCTCTCTCTCTCTACTCTTAAATGATTTCAAACTCCATCTTAATGGCACTGGTTAACTGAAAAATACACTAAGGCTGCAATTCCTTCCTCACTGCAAATCAACACTAAAAAGTAATTATTAAAGACTCTGAGGCTTAGCAAAAGCTAGGTTTAAAGGGTAAAATGTGGTAAAAATCAGTGACTAACACTCCCCCAAACCTAACCTTTGCTAGTCCTTGAGCACAGTGAAATTTAAAACAACTAAATTATAAAATTAAATGCCACTTTCGTAGGGAACACGGGTGCATTTGGCATATGCAACAAGCCTTTTATACCCCTAGGTGACCCCTAGTGGAGGAGTGGAGTCTCCTGAGGGTTTTAGTGAAGGTACCCACAAACTTCTCCAATAAAATTCATTCCTCGCCTTTCTCATTTAATTTTCTAGAGGATTCTCAGCAGTAAACCAACAATTTTAATCTGAAATTTTACTGCAATTCCTTCACCGTCAATCAACTTTTCTTAAGGCATTGGGTGTGAAAATTAATGCGAAGCTCACCTTAATTTTGAGAATTTTGTTTTGATAATGCCCCCAACAGACTCAATTTCAGACCCAAGTCTCACTAGGGCTGTCACTCAAAATAAAAATAGAAGGGTGCATTATTTCACACAACTCAAGAGCAGTTATAACCCTCAAATAGGACTGCAAGCATGAGCATAGGCATTGCTCTAATTTCTAAAATTTTCTAACTCTTTTCACCATAGACTACACAAATCCTCATCTCCACATGACAACTCAATTAATTTCAGATCAGTAGGGACTTTTTATTGGGTTGGAATGTGGCTTAAGGGTGAGTTTTATAAAGCATAAAAGGGTGGAATGGGATTCAAAATTGATAAATTAGTAAGGTAAGGAGGTGATTTGCAACTTCACGACCTTCATTTCAGCATAGTTCCATCTACTTCTTGAATTTTCAAATTTGAAGTGATCAGTGCCTAATCTTCTTTTCAATTTTTCAATGAAATGACTTCTCTTTCTTATTCTTTAGTTTTGATTTTCTGTTTTTCTTTTCTTTTTGTATGTTTTTGTAGTTTTCTCTATTTCTTTTTCTTTTTATGGGTAGGAATGCAACATCTGCCACGAAATGTGCTTTCTTCTCTTTCAACAAAATCTCAAACAAGCTCTATCTTCTTCAACTCTTTGACCTTCACTTTTTGAAATCTCAGGATGGGGTCAGGTTGCATCAGGTCACTGAGTTTTGGGTTCAAATTTTTTGGTTTTTATCAAAGAAAAACTTGGATTTTCAAGGCGCAAAATGGTGTGTATCAAGGGTAGTTCAAAGGTGGGAAATTTTAGGCTCAAACTATCCGAAGGATGGTCTTACTTCATGTCTTCAATGTCATGAATGATGTCAAGATGTTTCAACTTGGATTTACATAACTTCTAGTGAGCAAGAGTGGGTTCAATCAGTCCTTAGAGCAGAAAAATTGCCAAGAAACTCTTCAAAGATATATTTTTTGTTTAAGCCCAAATCTCACTGGGTATGGCCTTCCATAAAATTTCTGGGGTATATCCTCCAAATTTTCTCTCTTTTCAGGTTCACTAAGCATTGATTTTTGAAAATTCTTGACATTTACTTCATGAAAAATGTTAGAACTACAACACATATCAGTTTTAAAAAGTTTTTAATTTCCTCTTTTTCAAAAAATCAGGTGGGAAATCACTTTATTTAAAAAAAATTTATTCAACATAGCGGCACTTGCATTTAACTTATTTCATTGGTACACCTGTCATACCCCCAAACCTATGATGAATATTATCCTCAATGTTTACACATTGAGTAACCAGGGGAAGCAAGGCAAAGAAAGAAAGAAAAAAAAATGGGAAAATAAAACTACATGCAGCAAAAAATAAAAGCTAAACCCTGAATATATGAACAGAAAAATGGGGAAAAAAAAAATTATATACAAATGCAGGAAAGTTACTGTAAAAACAGGAAAATAGCAAAACTAATGTAAGGAATTGAATACAAAACTAGAAAAGTTGAAGAAAAACAGTAAAACTAGGACACACATTTACCTAAGAAAGAAAAATCAGCAATCTAAAAATAGAATTTAAACTAAAAGTCCTAAAACAGAAAATCCTAAGCCAAAATCCTGAGACACCTATGCTAAGAGAAAGCCCTCTATGTTGTTGTGTGTGTTTGGTACTAAGAACTTGCTGAGAATGTGTTTTAATCAATAAGAAATTCAAAGTGATGTAAGCTTGAATGTACATAGTTAAAAATAGGATTCATACAGAGCTGAGACCTATTTATGCTCAAAAATATTGAAAGTGAATGAATGCAGAGGCTCCAATGAATATGCAAAGCAAAAATATGATCCACTATTCATTAACCCTCATGAATCCTCAAAATTTAAAACATGATCTCAGCAGTTCTAGATGGGGGTTTATGAATGCAAGCAAAGGAGAACAACCCATCTGGAAAAAAAATTTATGTTTTGATATTTTTTACTTTTTTGTGTTTTTTATCAGACTAGGCTCAACAAGAGCCCTTATTTACTACTACAAAAGAATATAAATGAGAAAAACAAATCTGAAATTTTTATTTGTGTTTTCATTGTCTTTGAATATTTTATGTGTTTTGAAAAAAAAAATCATTATCCCTAAATGACAGCAGGAAAAGATAAGCACTAAACATAGCAAAATTGTTGGTTTTGAATAATTTAAAATTTGAAAATGAATGCAAAAGAGAAGGGGATGCAAACTCAGGCCGATCTGCTCTAGCTACAATCCATAAGCTCCTCTTGTGGCTACTGCTTCAGATCTGCAAAAATTCAAAAACTGCAGCAGTATCTTATTCAAGCAAAGTGAATATAATAAGCAAAACTAAAAAGAAAAACTCAGGCTCCTGCCCCAATTCTGCAAAAATGCAAAAGGTAGCAGCAACATTTATTCAAATAGATAAAAGGCACAAAATAAAAACTCAAAAAATTTAGATTTACTACAACTAAAACAGATTTTCTAAACAAAAATCTGTAGTAAGCGTTTATTCAAATAGTTTGAATGCAATAAAAACTAAAAAATCAGATCTACAAAAATTAAAAACTCATATCTCCTATCTAGATCAAAACTCCCTGGCAGCGGCGCCAAAAACTTGTTGGGTATATTTCAGTGCTAATTATTGTGTTGGTGGTAAAAGCAATTTAAAATCAAAGTAAAACAGGGAATGGATTCAGCACAATAAAGTTATCCTAAACCTGCAACATATAGGGTCCATTTGTAGCAAGTTTTAATAAGTTAGAGTTTGTCCTAGAGGGAGTAGTGATCTAAAACTTAGAAGGTGTATAGTAGACCTCCAGATCTGGCTACAGATCTAGCAATTCTAGCCTAATTCTAAGAAAGAAAGAGAGTTTTTCGAGTGTCACTAGATCTAATTTAAAAAACTGAAATATAAAACTAAATATAAAAGATTGAAGAAGATGGATGGTAAAATAAAGTAGAAAATGGTGAGAAATAGGCAGCTAGGGATTGGTTCTTACTGAAAATCAATTGGTTTAAAGGAAAAGGATAGGAAAGATTTGCTATAATCCTTCATCTGGCTACAAGCTCAGACGCGAGGTATAAGAATCTAATCTTAACCAAAGAATTGGAGCAATCCTAAGGCTATGATCTGTCCACTCGAATGGTCATAGATCATCCCAGAGATTGTTCTAATTCAAGGATCTTGATTGGAATAGGTAAGCTATTGCAGATGTTGTGAGTGCCAGGCCACAAGAACAAGCATCCACAAGAATATCTATTCCAGGGAAATCAAATACAAAAAAGTCAAATTAAGATCAGAATCACCTTTAAAAACTACAATTATTGTAATTATACAACTTATAACCTATTGAGCTCAGATTTGCAATCTGTGCAACATCCAATCCATTTACAAATTCTTTAAAACCCTCAATTTATAATTACAAACTAGATTTGGACTGCTTATCTAGATCTAATCCAACAGGCTAGATTAGAGAGAGAAGGGGGAGGAGAAAAAGGAAAAATAAAAGCTAAACTAAACCTAAATGAGCTAAGGAGAACCAAAGTTATTCTATGAATTCCTTGCTGAGAAATTACAGCAGGAAGGAGCTTTATTTATACACATGCACTGATCCAAGTGCTTTGGATTGAAGCCAATCAGAGGGGAGAATTCAATTTCAATTTATGCTAATCCCTATTTTAGCATTTCAACTAATCAGAGAGAAGAGAGGGAGATCCATTCTATTTATGCAGCTGAAGTAGTTTGCATTCCTGCCAAATATTTGAAACTCAGTTATTGCCCATGTGCATCCTTCTCCTACGGCTTGGAGTTCCCAAAAATGCCCCAGCTAACCAACAATATTTGCTGCCAAAAATATTCTAGCTGCAGCTGTTACCAAAATACCCCTCATGCTTTAGATTTGATGGAGCCCAAGTTGGATGAGTTACAAAAGTATGGGCTAATGAGGGCTTAAATCTACAGCTCTATTAAAACTTTGTAGCTTCTGTAGTGAGAAGATGAACTCGAGATGGTGGAGCTGAGTGCAGCAGCTTCAGGTACCTTCTCGTGAGGATGGTAGCGGTTTTTGAGAGGTTGTGAGGACTACTGCAAGTAGGTCTCAAGAGGCAGGCTGAAGGTAGAATTGGAAACTCGAGAGGATGTGGGGCTGGTGCAGCTTTAGGTGTGTTGTTGTGGGGATGAGGGTAGAAGGTCGAGAGGTTATGGGAGGATGTGGTTGTTGGTCGACAGGATTGATGGGAGGTTCAGAAGGTGTGGCTGAAGTGCCCGACAGGATTGAGTAGAGGGCTGAAGTTGACAGGATGAAGCTTAGAGGTTGCTGCTCTTCGAGAGGATTGAGGAGAGTTGCTAAAGTTGGTCGACAGGTATAATGGGGGGTTGCCGAATGGGAGCTTGAAGATCTCGAGAGGATGCTGCACTTTAGATTCCGTACTGCTCGACAGGTTGGCTGGGGTTCTTAAATGCACATCGACAGGTTCAGTAGCTAGCTCATCTGCTCGATAGGTTGTTGAAGATGAAGCTCAACCATTCAATAGGTAGTGGGAGGTTGCAGAAGGGGTGCTGCCTGTGCACGATAGGTGGGCTGCTTTGGATGTTCTGCTACTGCGTGGGTGCAAAGTAATCCACTCGAGAGGTGCTAGAACAACAACTTCTTCCATTCGATGAGATTAAAAGTAGGTTTGCATGAGTGCAACTGCTGTCCATTTGATGGGATTAAATGCAGATTTGCATGGGTGTAGCTGCAATAATTTGGAGAAGTTGGGGCTGCATTATATAGGTGCAAGACTGGGTTCAGCATTGAACTGAGAGGTAGCTGAAAGGTGTTGGCTTGGAGCTGCAACTCGAGTGGGTGAATCTTGCTGCATATTTGAAGTGCTCAATTGCTTGGCTATCAGGCTTCATGGCTGATTGGTGCAAGGGCTATTTCACCTTAGATTTAAATACATCAAAGTAGATGTACTGCTGCTGCATTAAATGGTGAATCAAATGATTGTGTGCATAACCCAAAATGTTTCTGAGCTGATTGTTTAAGTCCTCAATGTGATGGCTGCTGTGGTTCATGAGGTCCGAGGACATGGTGTTGCACTTCTTCTTCATGTGTGAAAGCACATCTCTCTCTCTGTCTCTCTGCACTTAAATGATTTCAAACTCCTTAATGGCAATTGTTAACTAAAAATTGCACTAAGGTTGTAATTACTTCCTTAATGCAAATCAACACTAAAAAGCAATTATTAAATACTCTGAGGCTTAGCAAAAGCAAGGTTTAAAGGGTAAAATGTGGTAAAATCTAGTGACTAACAATGGACCCAAAAATTCTGAAGATCATTGAAACCTTAGGATCGAAACCCAATTTCAGTCTCAGGACGGATGGAACGTGTCTTTTCAGGCAAGGACTAGGTGTACTAAATGACCCCCAGGTGAAAAGGAGATACTTAATGAAGGTCATTGATCGGCCTTAAAAGTTGCATTTCTTAGACCAAAATCTCGATATTGTTAGGCCTTATTTTATTATTAATGTTTACTTTTAGTGAAAGATTGAGCGTAACAGGTTCTGAGGGACTTAAAGTGCAAATGTCATTAAAATAGCAAAGTTAAGGGTGTCTGGAGGCAATGGCAAGAACCAACCAAAACAGCAGAGAGAAATAAGAGTGCTAAATTATATTTACATATCTACTAGAGCTAAGGCTTATACTGTTAAGAAATAGACTTTCCCCGCTTTCCAACGAGCCAAGAATCACTTGATTCTGAGCTGCATATCAAACGTTATGGCCGAATAAAGTTTGCATAGAAATGCAGGATTTTGCAGTCGTGACCTGTTGGGAATTTCATAAATCTGAGTTGTGACTGGTCCAAATATCTATTTCGACCGGTCACAACCCAACAGCAGAAGGAGGCTTTAGAATTGCAATTTGTGACCGATCCAAATGCAATTTTGGGATTCTTGCTGATTTTTAGGCACGCAAATTAGGTTTCTTACTAATTTTCAAGCGCGAATAGTTGGGATTCTTCCTAAAATCAAGACTCCAAGATGTACTTTCCTAGTTTAGATTAGATTCGTTCTTGGGCTTGTTTCATATTAGAAATCAATGTTCTAGGGCCTTATACATCTATAAATAAGGACCTTAGGTTAGGAATAAAACATCTTTTAGCCCTAGGGCTTCTTGCTCGTAGGTTTAGGATAGTAGTAGTTCTAAAATAGGGAGAGATTAATTTTTAACATCCGGAGGAAGGCCGATTCAACTATGATGAAGGCCTCCCGATCGATGCACACTTAAAGCTTCAGTCTGTGATCACTTGTAAATTTCAGATAAGTATACAATAAGTTTTTGTTTCTTTTTCTACTTTGAATTCCATTTTAATGGTACGATTGCATGTTCAAGGTTCCGACAAGATCGAGAATGAGATGGTATGTTGTAATCTTATTTAGAATAATCTCAGTGGCCTTGTAGGGATTGGGGTTATCATATATAGGATATTCACCGACGGATTATGTGACAGCCCTAGCTTCCATACCACAAAACCCGTGCCGTCGGATCACACACAAGATCCGAAATATAGTGATGCTATGGTATCAATGTGCAAGCATCACCTCCTAACAACTCGATCTTTCCCCACATTGAAACAATAGGAATGATATGGCCATCTCATAATGGTAAGCTCACAATCACTGAGGTAAAGTGCTCAAAAAGTAAAGACAATAACAGAGCTATAGCATGAACAAAATGGCAACAATAACCTCACAACACTATCCATTATATACATGTACCCAAAAGTAAAACATCTACCGATGAAGGTCGACCTTCATCTAAACAGTGGAGCAAAATACACAATTATATTTAATCCACATATACTGTACCGTATCTCAAAAATCCCAAAATAATGCCAATATCTTGTCCCAAGCCAAACTAAGGAACATGCTCCTCAGGCAGATCCTCCTCGTCTTCAGGATTGTAATCCGGCTACTCTCATTCTGAATCACGCTCCAAGTCAACTCCTGCAGTTGTGATGTATAGTCAAGGAGTGATCTCCATCCATGCTCAATAGGGAATAACAAATGTTAAAATACAATTTATCATTTTCATTCATGAATCTTGTGCATAAATAGAAATACATTATCAAAGTAGGAATTTCTTTTAGCGAAAAGGCAAAACTGAATCTTTCATGAATGCAATTAATCGAGTTTTCAAAAAATTCATATAAGATCAAACGTGCGTATCAGAACATGAGGGCAAATCAAGCGAGTACATTACAAGAACATTTAGCAGATATCACAATCAAGTTTTTAAATATCAAGTTGTCAAGCCCCTGAGCTACGTTAACAGGGTCACTTGAACCAAGACATCGAGCCCCTGAGCTATGTTAATAGGGCACTCAATACAATAAGCAAAGCCCCTGAGCTACGTTAATAGGGTCACTTGGATCGAGACGGATTGCCAAGCCCCTAAGCTAGTTAGCAGGGTCACTTGAGCCAGATTTCCAAGCCCCTGAGCAAGTTAGTAGGGTCACTTGAGCCATTACCAAGCCCTTGAGCAAGTTAACAGTGTCACTTGAACCGGATCTTATAATCACCGCGACACTAATCACGTCATGAGTCACATAACATATACACTATCTAAACAAGCAGTAATTGAACTTATCAAGTCGAGCACATTATATATCAAAGGTAAAGTACACAAGCTGATAGCAAATGAAATAAACTAAATATCGAGTTTGGAAATGTGTGTCGAAGTCATGCAATACCATGTCAAGATGCGTGTACGAAAACGTGTAAATAAAGTACATAATTCCAAGAACTATAATATTCAAAATGTGACAGTACTCTTGTTTAGAAAATCTAGAAGATATCGACATATAATACTTGCATTGATAGAATGAACTTCAAGAAAAATATGGATTTGGCAAGTTGTTCTTCCCTACCTTAGTGTTGAAATACCACGACAAAAATCACTCTATTCCAAGGTTAGTTCCTTGTCAAACTCCTTCTCAATCAACCTACATTACATCACGCATACCTGCTAATGGTTACTGAACCATACCGGATCAGAACACACACAAATAGGGATACAATGGACACAAAAGTCAAACCCTCAGAACAGGGGACACCTCGCCGCGGCGAGCTCTTCAGGTGCCTCATAACAAGAGCATCTCATCGCGGAGAGATTTTCTCGAGGCAAATTTGGCCTTCATTTCTCACCCCGGTGAGGGCTTCAGGTCATTTCTCGCTGCGACAAGGCTCCAAATCACCATGGTGAGCCTAATGAACTCACCAGGCTTGTGCTTCTTCCCTATTTCAAAAACTGGTGAAATGTCTGTAAATTCCCACTCCTACAGACCTAGTGGAGTCCTACCACACAAGGTTTCGCTACACTACGATATTATCTTATTTAAATAGCAAGAGACACGATCCAAACCCTGGAAATCGAATAATTCGATTTCAAGTTCTTCATGCATCCAATATATGATGCTTTGAGGCATGCATTTCGAGGACTCGGATAAATAGGCCCAAATTTGGAGAAATTGAGTGTCACTCATCCTTACTTATCACACATGCACTAGTTTCAAATCATCGAACCTCGAAGATTCGGCCATGGAGCCACTCACATGATCGATTTCCCTAAAATTAATGCATGAACCTCTAACTCTCACATGAATTGATCCTAAACCTTGAAATATGAGATTTACGAGACAGAAATCTAAGACTTATCGATGTTGATCCTTCGCATGCGAAGTTTTTGAGCTCCATAAACAATACGTCTCTCGGTTCACATGATCAATCGTCCAAATTCTTCGATCGCACGATTTGTAATTTGGTGAATTGATGCGATGATCGTGCTAGCGAGGATTTCTTCGCGACGTTGGTTGGTTTGGAGAAATCGAACGGCTTGGGAGCCCTTCCAGAGGAGACAATGGGAGAAGAGGTCCTCACTCTCTCAATCAATCTAAAGACCCATGCACGACTTATGCATGTGGAATATTACTTATAACTTGGGTGTCTAATTCAATGTGGAATCAGCACACACAATCCGATGTACGGGTCTATTATATTCCCCACATTTGGGTTTTGAAACCATGGGCCAGATTGCTAATGGGTCCAAGCCGTTGGTCTTTTTAACTAACAGGTCTAAGCCTTGGCCTTAATAATGGATTTCAGGTATTGAACTGACAAGTGCCCAGGTCTTGTTTTCCTTGGGTTATTACTTGATGATCTGATCCTTGGGCTCCTAACTAACGGTCAAAACTTTGGCCTGCTAATCTAATGGGTCCTATCCCATAGACACATAGTTCTATAATGATGGGCTGGCCCAGTCCGGGCTATCGGACGAAATTAGTTCGGTGTCTAGTACTAGCATCTACACCGCATACACGAACTCGAAAAAAAATTTTGGGTGTTACATCCTCTCCCGCTTAAATGAATTTTCATCCTCAAAAACTAACGAGTGTAGTGGGGATTTGGAAACTGTATCAGGATTGTGTGAGAAATCTTAACGTACATTGCGTCATCACAAGGATTGATAGGAGTTTGTCTACTGTGTGGTTATAGGGATTTTACAGTAATTTGCAATATGTTCTAAGCCACAGTAAAATTTTTGGTGTTTTCCCTTATTGTGATTTTATGTTTGATAGAAGCTCGAAATGTATTGATGGTGGACTAATAAAATAACCATTGTGATCTATCAGTTCTACTTATATGTAATGTGCAGATAATAATTTTCATTAAAAGTGTGAAGTTTTTGCGAAATATGTATTGGTAAGAAACGAGCATACAACTTATTGATTGCTAAAGCAATTAATATCTTCTGAAAGTAATTAACATAAGAAGGTTCAAAAGAAATCACTAGACGGCTCTGTTGATTTCTCAATAGGTTGGCACGGCGTAGAGCTTCAGTCTTGGAGGTACTAGCTCTTGGACGGGCTGCATTCTTAGTGTAATCTAAGACAAATTGGCATGCTTGAGCCAGAAAGGGAGTGTGTGCAGTCGGGTACGCCTTTGCCACCCATTGTTGTAGGATTTCATCATGAAAATCTAATCTCTGATGCATGGCGTAGCTATTCTAGTGGAGGAGGTCGAGTAGCTCCATGTTTTGTCGGTGTTGGGTCTTCAGCAACTGAGAAACTTGTAATTGTTGTAACTCCATTTGCCGAGTGAACTCTGCGACTGTGAGGAATTCACTTCCTGGTCCTTGTGGCTGAGGGGGTTGAGTAGGTATGGGTTGTGTGGGTGCAGGTGCGGCCTGTTCGGGTTGTTCTGGTTGGGCACACCTGACCGATTGTCACAAAGCTCTATTCTTCACACTCAATCGACATATTTTCAAAATTAGGCTTCACTACTTGGTCAAAAAAATTTCAACGTTATCCGTCTTTGATTGCTCTCCTTTTGGTATCTCATAAGGCTCTTCGTTGTCATCATCTTCATGTCCTTTGAGAAGGCGAGATATGATTCGGCCATAGGGCAGGGCAGTCAAAGGTCTATTAACGGTGCTTAATGACTATTCGTTTGCATGAATCATGCCCTCATAAACAACAACCCATGGAGCATTAAACCACTTATCTTCATATACGGCGAATAGCACCTGAAACAAATAGTCTCGTCTCTCTCTTTCATGTTGAAGGGGGTATAAATTGTTTCGAAATACATCATCCAAAAACCACATTCGGTCAGGCAGTTGAGTTCGGGTCTAGGACTTACCGGATGCCTGTAGACCACCGGTCATCTTAGCTACGATTTGGTGAAATTTTGGTTCTTTGGGCCCAAGGGCTTGTAGTCCTTGAGTGTTGTCAAACTTTGGGCTACATAGCATGGTTGCCGCAATATCATAGACATCCATGTGGAAGGTTCGACCATCTATTTCGATGGTGAAGGTCCCATTAGTGGCACCATTCTTAAAGCTCTGATAGAATAGTCTAACAAGATGTGGGTGGTAATGGTTTTGAACGGGTCGAAGTAGGGGTTCGTGCTCGGAGCGCTTAATGTGATCCATAGACCAAGCGATCATGTCATCACTAAATATTTCTGGATCTAATAGCCATTCGGGTTCGAAGGTCTTGTTCAACAACCAAGCCACAGGCTACTCTCTAGGCGGTGGCGGGGCTTCGGAGTTAGCCGGGGCCATGCCCTTGGCGCTAGCAGAAAGTTTGGGTCTAGAGACCGGGATTTACGTCGCGGCTTTCTTCTAAGATGCCATGCGGAAGAAATTGAACTGGAAAAAGGAGGTTTTGTGTGGTTTACCTCACAAGATGGGTTAAATCGATGAGAATTCAGACTCGGCGAAGCTTTGGCACGTCGATTCCTTGAGCTTTGGGGGTTTTGGCACGAGAAAGATCGACTATTCGAATGCGGAAGGTCATGGTTCATGCGGGAGAGAAAACGAGAGAGGGGCCCAGACTCTGAGATTTCCAAAAATGACAAAAGAAGGATTTCTTGAGCCCCTTTATAATATCCACAGTCACCGCGGCGACTTTATGTTCTCGCCGTGGCGAGCCACCTTTAGAAAATCTCGCTGTGGCGAGCTCCAATCTCGCTGTGGCGAGGGCAACAGAAATAGGATTTTCTATTTTGGGGTTTGTTTTGGCTCGTAAAGTAGGGGAATTTGTTGTTTATACTCCATACCTTTACTATACACTAACAGTATATATGGAGGCTAGTTTCTACAAATTAAAGGGTCATTTAACTGATGATATACTAACTTGACAAGTGTTTAAGTTGGCCGAATTCTTTTTTCTATATATCTCTTTACATGAACACTATAGTGACAATATAAAAGGGTGTAAGTTAGCAACAATTATTCACTCAGCGCCAATTGAATGAGACAGTCACAATATCGTCTGATTTAGTCTCAAGCTCACTATTAGTTTGTCATGACATATAGTTTCATGAGGTTACTGCATGATTTCTATAGTGACATGCCAAAGTGACTGACCTCATTGGAAAAGTCCTGGATAATGCTCTCTTATCTCCGCTTCTCGTTCCCACATTTCTTCGGTGTCAGTATGGTTGCACCATTGAGCTAGGACAGGTGGAATACGCTTTGTCCTCAAAATCTGCTCTTTGTGGTCCAAGACTTTGACTGGTTCTTCAATCAGCGTCAAGTCTTCTTCAACTTCTATTGGCTGGTAGTCCAACAAGTGTGACGCATCTCTCATATACTTCCTCAGCATCGACACGTGAGAAATGTTGTGGATGGCGGACAGTTGAGGCGACAAAAGGCTTCTTCACCGACACGACCCAAAATCTCAAAAGGGCCGATATATTTCTGGCTGAGCTTTCCTCGCTTGCCAAATCGCATCACACCCTTGGTCAATGAGATCTTGATAAACACATGATCTCCAATGAATAGGGAGTATGACTTTTAGAATTTAACATACTACACTGACATAAATAATAGCATTGTGGTTAAAGGCTACCTGAAATTCCATGCTTGCTCTTTTAAGATCAGCGTAACTTTTTTGACGGCTTTGAGCTACTTAATCGCTCACAGATGAGACGGACGGTTTCATTTGTGCTCTCAATTAGTTCCGGGCCCAATAATATTCGATCTCCGACTTCTTCCCAATTAAGTGGAGACTTATATTGGCGGCCATAAAGTGATTTAAAAGGAGCCACACTAATGCTCGCCAAATAGTTGTTGTTGTACGTGAACTCGATCAAGGATAATGTTTGTCCCATGATCCTTGGAAGTCCAACATACAGGCCCTGAGCATGTCTTCTATCACTTTATTCACCCTTTCTGTTTGTCCGTCAATTTGAGGGTGAAATGCTGAGCTGAATTCTAATTTGGAACCCATCCCTTCTTGGAATCGCTGCCATAATTGAGATGGATAGAGTGGGTCCCGATCTGATACTATGCTAGCAGGTATGCCATGAAGTCTTACTATCTCTTTCAAGTATAATGCACTTAATTTGTTGGACGTGTAGCGTGTACTGTAGGGTAGAAAGTGTGCAAATTTGGTTAAGTAGTCAATAACTACCCAAATTGTGTTGTATCCTTTTTGTGTCCTTGGCAGCTCGAGTATAAAATCCATAGAAATGTTTTCCCATTTCCATTCAGGTACGGGTAATGGCTGCAATAGACCATCGGGGTGTCTATGGTCCACTTTAACCTGTTGACAGACCAAGAATCTCTCTATGCACTCGGCGACATCTCTCTTCATCCCCTTCCACCAAAAGTTTTTCTTAAAGTCATGGTACATTTTTGTGCTGCCCGGATGTATAGCATATCCAGATCTATGGGCTTCTTCCAATATCTCATGTCGTAATTCATTATCGGCTGACACACACAATCGACCTCTAAACAATAAGGAACCATCATCCTTGACAGAAAATTCTAGCTGATTTTCATTGTCTATCCCCTGCCTGATAGTCATCAACTCTGGATCTTTCAATTGGCTTTCTCTGATTCTATTGAAGAGGATTGATTTGATCTTGATATTAGCTAAAAGTTCTCCTTATTCCTTCACTTAGAATGCAGTGAGACCCGAGGTTAAATCCTTAAGTAATTTTCATCTATGTATTCTGGCAACAAGGTGTGACACTTGAGCAGATGATTTTTGGCTAATTGCATCAGCTACCACATTTGCTTTCCCCGAATGATACTAGATGATGTAGTTGTAATACTTGAAAAATTCCATCCATCTCCGTTGTCTGAGATTCAGATCCCTTTGGGTGAAAAGATACTTAAGGCTTTTATGATCAGTGAGGATTTGAAATGTTTCACCATAGAGGTAGTGCCTCCATATCTTCAAAGCAAAAATGATCGCAGCTAATTATACGTCATGTGTGCGGCAATTCTTCTCATGGTCTTTCAACTGCCTTGAACCATATGCGATAACTCGCTCATACTGGTTCAACACGCAACGTAATCCAGTGTGAGATGCATCGATGAATACTACAAACCCTCTACTACCAGATGGTATGGTAAGCACGGTGCAAAGGTCAATCTTCTCTTAAGTTCTTGAGAGCTCTTCTCACACGCTTCAGTCCCCTCAAATTTGATGTTCTTTCGAGTGAGTTGCTTGGGCGGTCCAGCGATCTTCGAGAACCCTTCCATAAATTTGTGATAGTAGCCGGCGAGTCCCAGAAAACTCTGAATCTCGATGATAGTTCTGGGTTGTTCTCATTTTAACATAGCCTCTATCTTGGATGAATCTACCATTACACCTGATTTCAAAATAATGTGCCACAGAAAGCTCACCTGTTCCAGCCAAAACTCACATTTCTTGAGCTTTGTGTATAATTGAGAGTCTCGTAGTGTTTGCAACGCTAGACGTAAATGTTGCTCATGTTCCTCTCGCATCTTTTAGTATATGAGAATATCATCAATGAAGATGACCACGCTTTGATCTAGATATGGCTTGAATACGTTGTTCATGAGGTCCATGAATGATGCTGGTGTATTTGTCAACTTGAATGGCATCACTAGAAACTCGTAATGACCATATCTCATGCGAAAAGCTATTTTTGGAACATCTTCAGCTCTCACCTTCATCTGATGGAAAACGGACCGTAGGCCTATCTTAGAAAAGAATTTAGCTCCTTGGAACTGGTCAAAGAGGTCATCAATCCTTGGGGGCAGATACCGGTTCTTTATGGTCAACTTGTTCAATTGCCGGTAGTCGAGGCATAATCGCATAGACCCATCTTTCTTCTTGACGAACAACACCGGTGCTCCCTATAGAGACACATTGGGCCTAATAAATCCTCTATCGAGTAATGCTTGCAACTGCTCCTTTAACTCTTTCAACTAGACTGGTGCCATTGGATATGGAGCCTTTGACACTGGTTCCATGCCTGGAGCTTCGTCTATTGTAAATTCAACTTCTCTATCCGATGGTAAACCTGATAGCTCTTCAGGGAAAACATCGAGAAATTCACAGGCAATCGGAAATGTCGAAAATGTTGACCTTCTAATCCTTTTTTCCTTGTATGAATGCAAGGTATCCTTGGCATCATTTACTAATCAGTTGTTCGGCTCGAATTACGAATATGAAAGGTATGACGGCTGGTTGGATGCCAATGAATTTTAATGGCCTACCGATCTTGGGGTAGAGTGTGACAACCTTCTCCAAAAAATCTACCTTAGCTCGCAGTTTGGTTAGCCAATCCATGCCAAGTATTGCATTGACTCCTTGCATTTTGAACAAGATTAAATCAGCCATTGTTAGACCATGAGCCATGGTGACAATGACTGATCGGCACACGATATCCGTACTCAATGAATTTCCCGTCGGGGTAGAGATGGTTAAGACAAAGTCTAAAGGCTCAGATGTGAGGCCTATCTCTGTGGCAAAGTCTGGTGTAATAAATGAGTATGTAGATCCCGGGTCTATCAATACCAGTGCCTTGTAGTTACATATGTCACTTTCTTTACTCAAGCGGATCACACCTAGATTCAACAGTCAATATAAAATTAGTCACATATACTACGTGTTATGGCATGAAGTATAATGATTATAAGGGTTATTCTATTTATGCACCTTCTTTATCAATAAAATGTGAGAAAGTAAATTGATAATCCCAGGAAAATCATACCTTGGATGACTTCATTGCCGGCTTGGGCATCACGTGCAGAAACTGCATATGCCCGACCATGTACTGTGGGCCGTGTAGACCTCAGATTTGGCATTGTAGTGTTTGCAATGCCATTCATTTTCGAACAATCCTTGATGTGGTGCCCCTTTTGTCCACATTTAATACAGGCCCTCGAAGATTTATGGCAATCCTGAGTTTATGTGGTTTCCCACATTTTGCACATACAATCGATGGTATGGAGGAAGCGACACAAGAAGCCGTTGGTTGTGTCCTTGCTACACCCATGTTTGTCGAGCTTGATGCATTGGAAGGTCTTGGAGGTCTTGGGGGTAGAGGTGGAAAAGTTGCAGTGTGCCACTGTGGGAGCTCTCGCGAGTCCGGTAGTGGCGATGCACTCATAAGACGAATTTAGATTCGCCACCCAGAGCTTTTTATGTCCTGGGATACCCAAATCAACATAATGAGCACCGAAGTACTAAAAATATGACTCTGATCTGGTCTACGCCAAAGGCTCTTGGGTAGGGGCCTCGGTTATCGATTGGGAAGGTGTTAGGCACCCGATCAACCCGCTCGTAAGCGGTCTGTACTTCTGGCAAACAAAAAATAAGGGAAAATAAAATAGTACTCCCTCTTGCCCAAAGGGACTCCATTCCTATTTATGCCCTCCACAATCATCAAAATTTCAGCGGCGTAATGATGCAAATTCAAGGATTGCTGAAAAGCAAAGACAGTAGAGGAATAGAGGGGAGAGCCAGAGCTCTCGGGCCCTTGTAGCAGAGCTATGGACCTTTGCATGGGTGCACTTCCAATGAGCTTTCGATGACACTTCAAGTGTATAGAATGGATCTAACTTCTAAGGCTTGGGAGCTAGGAGGTAGGAGATGGAGGCTAAGGCCTAGTTCCGACAAGATCTAAGAGATTTATGATGAAAGGAAGAGGTTAATGGATGAACCTAGGTTCTAGAATTTGTGGGGTTTTAATGCTAAAAAGGGAGGGAAGGGATCACTAAAGGTTTCTATCTCTTGGAAAAATTTTCAAGCCTTTGTAAAGGGAGGGCGTCTCTCTATTTATAGAGAAAGGGGTGGTTAAGGGGATACTTAAAAACTAATGAGATTAGGAATTAGGTAATCCTCAATCTAAGGTTTCGTAGGGTTTTGGGAGCTTAGATAGGTGGGAATTGGGTTTCTATGGTAGATGATAGGCTAGTCTTATAATGAGAAAAGGGTGAAAAAGAAGGCTAGTGGGGGTGCAACAGTCCTAACAGAGCCAACATGTTGCTGATCTCAAGTGTGCTTCGCTTATTGGTTGGTGTTGAAAGTTATTTAAAAATAAAAAATAGAATAAAATAGGGGATGAATCAGCACAACTCGGAAATCCTAGACCTGCAAGATACAGGGTCCTTTGTAGCAAGTTTTGATAAGTAAGAGTTTGTCCCACAGGGAAAGGTGATCTAAGGCTCCAAGGGAGACGTCTCTAGTAGTCCCTCCAGATCTGTCTACAGATCTGGCAGTCCTAAAAGGAGGGGAGTTTAAGGTCACTTATTCTAAGTATTCTAATACTAAATTACAAAAAGGATTGAGAGGATGGATGGAGTGTGGAAAATAATTATAAAAAGGTGAGAAATATGTAATTGAGCCAAGGTCAGAGGAGTTTTTGTAACTCAGATTTAGATCTGATGTTATAGAAATCCTATCCAGAGGCTACATTATCACCTCTGAGGAGAAAGGATCCAACCCATCTCTACTGCCATGACTCCACCCTTAGGGCTATAACCTGTCCACTTGAATGGTCACAGACTATCCGATAGGGGAGCCACTATCCAGGGATGGGTCAGAACATAACAAATAAATCATTGCAGGCACTATTTCATCCAGGCTACCAGCTCAGGAATCCATAGGGAACCTCAACCTCTAATGTTCCATATGTTGGGCTAAGGCTGGAAAACCATGATAGCCCAGACACATAGAACCAGCATGTTCACCAGGCTACCAGCTCAAGCTCCCATGGGGATTTCAGATCTAGTAGGTCCTGTGGTGGGGCTAAGGCTGGAAGACCATGATAGCCCATACACAGAGGTTACTTGGATCTGAGTGGCCCTTAAAATCAGTCCTCCATTGCTTTGAAACACAAACAAGGCAATGGGGGATCACAAGGCAGAAGCCTTGCGCAGAGCATCTCACATATGAACAACAATCCCACAAAGTATAAATCCTATTGTAAAACTTTCATTAATCTAACTCAAATACATATACAAAGTCATAGCCAGCAGTTGCTGGACTATGGAGAGAAGAAAAGAAAAAGAAAAAGAAAAAACTACTTACTGTAAAAAAGAAAGAGAAAAGAAAAGCGATCTAAGATAGGTTCCCAGATACCTAAACCTAAGCTAGGCCTGGGTATATATAGCAGTGGGGTGGCAGCGCATTAGGATTAGGAAACCCTAATTTTAACGATGCCACGTGGCCTTCTACTGATCCTTGGATGCCTCGGGGCGTGTGCACGGAGATTTGAGCGTGGGAGTGCATGCCCTAATCACTGGAAATTTCTAGAATGCCCTCTACTGAAGAGATGGAAGTTTAGGTTCCGAGCCTTGCTAGGTAGCTATAGTTTCCCAGACTTCTCGTGTGGTTGCTCATTGCTCTTCGCTAGGATGATTTGACACTGAAGCTTCAGCCGTCGCGAGGTTGCCTTGGTTTACTCTTCAGGCAGTTGTGCGGTAGAGAGTTGAGCTCTCGCTGGGTTGGAGTTCGTGAGGTTGAATAGAAAATACAGTCTCAAGCGTTGCGAGGTTGCAATTCAAGCAATTCAGCATGTAGATTAGTTCATGGGCGTACGAGAACTACGCAAGCTCTTCTCTTTACTTGGACTTCGCGAGTTACCTCGCGAGATTCTTTTGAGTTCTAAACTGCGCGAGGTTCTTTGTCTCACTCAATCTTCGCGAGCTTGGCTTTGCCTTCGCCAGGATGCTTTCTTTCTTGAATGGCGTGCGAATTGTGCGAGGCATTCTTCTTCAGAAAATTGTACCCCGCGGTGACTGCGTGATAGCTGTGCGAGACATCTTCTGAAGCTCTCTCTCCTCAGCTGTCTTAAGCGACCTTCGCGAGATTGAGAGAGGTCTGCTTTGAACTGCGTGACACTGAGCGCTGTGTTCTACTCTTGAGCTTCGCGAGAGCTGCCCGGAGTTGAGTTTTTGAAGCTCCTCAGTCATTCATCTGCACGAGAGGTTTCTTATAAAGCCTTGGGAAGCTCAGCTGATCTGCGCGAGGCTTCAAGGTTCATTCTTGCTGAGGGGCATCTGGTGCAAAAGCAGGCTCCATAACAGGATTCTTGGCCTTATTTCACTGCTGATTATTTCCTGAACAAAACACTTAAGACGAGTTTATTAGGTGGCTAAGGGTCTAATCAAAGGTTAAGTTAAGGGGTGAAAAGTGGTACTTTTCAGGTCTTAACACACCCCCAAACCTAATCTTTGCTAGTCCCTTAGCAAAGCTACATTAAATCTACTCTAAAAATTAAATGCCACTTTCGTAGGGAGCACGGATACATTTAGCATATGTACCAAGCCTTTTAAACCCCTAAGTGATCCCTAGTGGAGGAGTGAAGTCTCCTGAGGGTTTTCAGTGAAGACACACACAAACTTCTCCAATGAAATAGTTAAATAAAGTGCACTGTCTTCCAATGAGCAGTTAAGGAATCAGATTTAGTTTACTCATGACTCAACATAAAAGAAGTTTAATTCATTGGTTGCACAGGAATTTAGACAGCATAATTCGCCTGTTTGCACAGCATTTCCAAATAATTTGTGATCACATAAAACTGCACAAGTGCATGTCAACACTGAGCTTATCCTTCTGTCAGAAAATTAGGTTAAGGTCATACATAATGCATTCAAGTTCAGACCCAAAAGAAAGCTTTATAGGGTATACTCTCATCAAGGTTTGTTGATTTCTCTGAGTGCTCAAGAGCGATTACATCCTAACTGGGTTTGTAAGCGTGAGCATAGGCAGAGTTCTTAAGTGTTGGCATCATTGTCAGTTTCTCACCATAGATTGGATAATTCCTTATCTTCACATGACAGCTCACTCAATCTTTGGATCACAAGGGCTTTTAACCGGGTTGAAATGTGGCTTATGGAGTATGGTTAAAAAGAATAGAAGGTTTGAAAAGGGGTTCAAAAATTGAGGACTCAGTGGGTGCAGGAGGTGGTTCATGACTTCACCTTCTTGAATTCAGCTCCCTTCATCTTCTTTGAGATTTTCAGATTTGAAGTGATCAGTTTCTCTTCTTGATTTTGATTTTCCAATGATGGTTCCTCTTGACTTCTCTCTTATTCCTCTTCTTTAATATTTTTTTGTTTCTTTTTGCTGGAGTTTTCTTCTTTTTTTTATTTTGTTTTTGCTTCTCAGAAATGCCATCATGTCCTCAGTTACCATTCTACCAGAATAGATGCTTCTTCTCCATTCACTAATGCTGACCATAGCTAGTCCATCTTCAACTCTTTCTCCTTTACCTTCTGAATTCTCAGAGTGAGGGTAGGTTGAATCAGGTTCATAGGTTCAGGTTCAAGTACTCAGGTGTATTTTGAAGAAATTTAGGATTTAAAGCTCAAAGGGGATATGGACAAGGGCAGCTGCTTTAGGATTGATATTTTTAGGCTCAAACTGTCCAAGAGAAGGCCTTGATCCTTTCCTAGGTCTCATGAGTACTGTCAGTTGTTTCAACTTGGAGTTACCTAACTTCACCATGATCCTTAGAACTAGAAGAAATGCCTTAGTTACTCCTCAAAAAAAAAAAAAAAAATTTTGTAGGCCCAATTCTCACTAGTTATGGTCATCCTTTGAACTTTTAAGTATGTCCTCACCTTTTTCTCTCTCTAATGATTCACTAAGTGCAGATACAAGTGTGTTTCCTTGGTGGAATTATTATGGAAATGTGGAATATTAGAAGTCTATAATGTTTAATGTTTGCATAAATTTTAAACTTCTTAATGTCGTGATTCTTAAGTGAGCAGAGGTCCATTTCCATATTGCTCAGATGAGTCTGCTACACTTATGTTAACTGTTCCATTAAGGTGGTCTCTACCCCAAACCTATGAGGAGCAGTGTCCTCACTGGTTCAAGGTAAATGTGCAGCAGATTTATTGCAACATGACAGAAAAGGAAAACAAAACACACAGGCAAAGCAAGACAGGACAGACAGTGGGAAAGTCTATGAAATATGAAAACTATATAAAATACAAGAGAACATATGTAAAAGAAATAGAGGAGATCCTAGGTGCAATCTAATCAGAATTTGGATTAAAATTTATCCCAGCCCATCTTCCTTGCATGTTCTTAAAGGATAGCCTCTTCTTCTTCCTTCTTACGTTCCCTCTCGGCCTTCCTCTACTCTGGAGTTTTGGGTATGGTAGGAGCCCGGACCCTCATTTTTCTCTTCTTTGGCTCAGGAGGGATCTCCGAAGATTTTATAGTGGGTGGCTCAGGGGGTTTGGTGGGGGATTTCCCTTTGGGGCCCGTACCTTTGGAGGCTTTCCCAGGCTGAGGCCGAGGTGGAATAGGAGATGATTGGGCTGGTGGAGGCGCAGGAGGGGCAACGGGAGATTTGGCTGGAGCTGGCATTTGAGACAGGAGAGGACCTTTCCCTTTCTCTATTGTAGGGGGAGCCACAGGAGATGGAACGGGTAATTTCGCGGTAGGCACGGCGAGGCTCTTTCCTTTCTCGGACTTGCTCGGTGGTGGTGCCTCCTCAGACTAGGCAGATGGTTCTTTGCCAATTTTTAAAGAGCGAGATGGGGGAGTGGTCTTCTTAGCAGCAACTTTTCGTCTCTGAGGAAAGGATTGGGCGGTAGGGGCATCTGAAGGGGCAGCCACAGTAGGTTGGGCACTGGGATCCATAGGTGGTGCCTCCTCGAAGTCAGAATCAGAAGGAAAGAGCTCAGTAGGGTCCAATCCTAGGGCAGCAATAGCCTGTCTGCGTTCTTCTTTGGAGAGGAGGTGCCCATGGGGATCGTCCTGAGTGGAAGCTCGGGTGACCTTTGGAGGTGGGGATGGAGGGGCCGACCGTTTTCCTTTTTGGGCTGCAGTGGCTCTCTTAGAAGTGGGCTTTTTCTGGGAAGGGGTGCGTTTCCTTTCGATAGCAGGAGAGGAAATAGGGGGGGGCATTGATGTAGGAGGAGGAGCTACAGTAGGGGTTGCAGCAGGAGCAACAGGTTTTGTAGGTACTGCAAAAGGAACAGCAGCAGGCATTGGAGGAGGAACAGGAGGAGCTACCAGAGCGGGTGCTGGGGGAGTTGGGGGAACAGACTGTGTAGGGTTGGTGTAGGGGTTGTGGAGGAAGATGGGCCTGGATGTGTGGAAGAAGATGGGGCCTCAGGGGGTGGCTTGGATAGGTTGGGACAGCAGGAAAGCAACTCGCTGTTCCCAGATGTCAATTTTCTTGTTAGCCCACAAGAGATTGGTATCCGCAAGCTCCTTACTGAGACGGGTGATCTCCTGAGCATTGTTCAATTTCTTCTCTAATAGCCGGTTATGCTTTTTCACCCTCTCAGCATTGGCCTTTTCCATGTCAGCAGTTACTTTGTAGTAAGTTGCTGCAACCTTGTTCGCATTTGATGTCTCCAGAATTGCCTCCCATCCTTTTGAAATATCGCGCAGCTGCTCGTTGTGAGCAAGCTTCAGATCACTAAGCTTCTGCAGCAAGGGGTATTCAATGGCTTGGCGGAGTTGGGCCATGCCATGGAGAACATCCCTCTTGATATAAGGATTGTCCCTCATGGCATGGAGGAGGGTGAAGTAAGGAGGGGTATAGTAGGAGTGTTTGGGCAAGATTGGGAGAAATGAAGTGGATGGAAGAGAGGGTGATGGAGCCTGGGGGGAAAGTGGGGGTTGTAGAAATGGTTTGGGTGGTCTGGGTGGAATGGTCAATGAATTTAGGAGGGGGTGGGAGAAGAGGGAGAATGGAAGGTATGGGTGAAAAATGAAATGAAGGAAGGGCAGCTGATGTGGATGGTTCAGGGGAAGGGAAGAGGGGTATGGTGAAGGGTTGAAATGGAAGGGAGGGGGGTGCAAATAGGGGGGGTGGAGTGGGAAAGGTGGATGGGAATGGAATGGGGTCTGTTTGGGTAGAAGTGTTGGTGAATTGAGGGGGAGGTAGTATTAGAGGTAGAAGGATAGGGAGAGACGGAAAGGAGTGGTCAGGTATGGTATCAGGGAGGGGGAAGGATGGAGGCGAGTCAATGGGGGTAGGGGCTGTGGGAACAGGGGAGGCAGAGGTGGAAGGGGGTTGTCTTGGGATTGGTGGGCATGTCAATGTGTGAAGGGTGGATTGGAGGGTGGTTATGTCAATTTGCATTTTGGCTTGGGTCTCCGTGCTGTTGGATAGTTGGGTTTAGAGGTCATGGATAAGGGAAAGGATATGAGTAAGGGAATCTGAGGTTGGATGAGGAGGGGTAGGAGGGTAAGAAGGAATAGGTTGGAATGGGGAAGTGGGGGCATGATGGAAAGTGGTAGGGGGGAAGGGGGGGGTTGGGTGAATGATGTGGTGAAGGGAGAGGAGACTCAGGGAGAGGGATGTCATGGGTGGGCAAGGTATCAAGCAAACTGGTCATGAAGGCTTGATACCCAGAGGTGGTGGCTACGTTGAAGTCCAGGTCATGGAGAGGTGGGTCTAAGGGTTGGTCACTAAGGGGTGTGGCTGTGGGAAGGGCAGGGATAGTGTGAGAGGTTTTCTTTTTGAGGTAGGATATCAAGGGAGGGATGCCAAGGTGAGGATCAGGGGCTATGGGAGAGACTGGGGATGTTGATTGGGGTGGGGTGGGTGAAGGTGGAGTGGTGTCTTGGGGTTCAACACTTTCTACCCAGGTTCGGATAATGGTTGGAGGGGGAATGGAGAAAGGAGAGGAAAGAGGAGAAGTGAAAGATGGAATGGGTGAAGAAGGGAGGGGAGAGGCCAGAGTAGTGGATGGAGGAATTGCTGCAGAAGCAGAGGTGACAGAAGCTCGTGCCACCTTCTTTGGGGCAAGGGCCTTCTTTTTGGGGGCAGGGGTGGCTGCCACATGACTTCCTCTATCTCGCCGGAGACCTCGAGCCAGATCTTCTTCTTCTTCTTCTTCTGGGATCCATTAAGCTTCACGATCCCCCATTGTCTTTTAGCAAATGTGGTGGGGGTGAGGTCAGCAGATAACTCCCCCACTGGTATCTTGTATCCTCCCCTCAGAAGTAGTCTGGTGATGAGTCTTCCATAGGGGAGAGTGTGGCTCTTCTTTTGCAGCCCTAACTTCACCATTGTATCCTTCATGGCCTCAAAGATCAAGCAGGCAGCATTGAATCCATGGCCTTGAGAGAAGGAATACAGAGCATCAGCAATTGGAGTCCTCCTTTCTTGCTGATGGCCTGAGCAATAGATGTTCTTCCTCAAAACTTGATCAATGAACAGTAGTTTAGGCTCCAAATCTCTTCTTCTGATGGAGTCCCCTGTGGCCTTCAAGCCTCTGGTAATGGCATGGGCAATTGTGTCAATGGGGGCACTCACAGGGGCACCATAACCACAATTGGGATCAAATCTGGCAGGGATGCCCAAGACTTCAGCGATCAACTCTGGGCTAAGCAGCGTCTCAAAGTTGTCAACTAATGCAAGGAGGCCTGGCTGCCCTTGTCTGTCGGGTCTGAGCCTAAGGTGCTGGTAGAAGAGTTGCACTAACCTAGGGTAGGCTAGGGCAGGAATCATTTAAGAGGGGAATGCCAGCCTTGCGCAAGAACTCGATGGCAGGTGCTGACAATGGCTCAGATTCAAAGAAAGAGATATAAAAAATGGCTTCAGGCTCTAAGGGAATGGAAAGGAGGAGCTCAGAGGGTGTAGAATAATCTGATGTAGGTGCAGCCTGCTCCGGTACCACCCCCTTCCCTTTTTGCAGAGCCGGAGAGGACTTGGCTTTCTTAGGTGTAGGTTCCACAGTGGCCTTGCCCCTGGCTCTCTTCACAGGTGCGCTTTTAGGAGCCATCGCAATTTCCTTGGTAAGTGTGGAGTTACAAATTTGAAAGGAAATACCAGGAGCTGAGTCTAACCCTAAAAGTTAGGGTTTTATTTAATGGAACGCGCAAAGGATCTCCAGAGCTCTAAACAGGGGGCAACTATTAATGGGAGCTTGAAGAATAAAAATCCGGAAGTTCGAAGTGAACAATGATCTGGGGACAGGGTGTTAAAGGAGAGGGGTGGAGAGGAGTGGGAGCTAGGGTTTCACTGGTAAGAGAGAAAAGAGAAAGCAGTAAGGAAAAGCAGCGCGGGGTGGGATTTAAATATCGTGAAGCTTGGCGCGCTTTAGAAACGTCCGCCCGCTGGTTGGGAATGAATGGGTTGCGAGATTAGATGTTCCTTGAAACTGCGCGACACAGCCCACCCAGTTCTTTGAAACTCGCGACAACACAACAAAGTAGTTCCTTATGAACTGCGCGAGATGGGACCAAACTCATTATTCAGAACCTCGCGATGGCTTAATCGAGGCAGAATTCACTCACCCCCCAGTCCGCTATTTGACCCTTACCAAAGGGGTGGATTCTCTCACAGACTCTCTTCCAGGGACACCCCTAGTCATTATAAAGCATTCACAATTCTTATACTCTCAAGGCAAGAAAGTCACACGTCACGCAAAGCATTCAAATCATCATTCAATCACTTAAAATTATCACGCAGGGGAAGTTGGTATCAAAGTAGGCATTAAAGCACTAAACTCAAATTCCAACAACATTGCAAACTATTCCTACAAACTGTAAAGTACATATTATACAACGATGCACAGTTCTGATCATCAATTCAATGAAAGATCCCCTTCAAGTTCTGAGGATCCTTCACCAATCAAAAATTGGCCCTTGGGATTAACCACTGGTTGACTGGGCAACCTTCCCTCTTCTCTTTTGGCTAGGGTGTTCGCTAGTTGTCCCATCTACTCCTCCATCTTCTTGATGCTCTGACCATGAGAGTTCACAGTCTGAGCCAAGGAACCCAAGTTTTGCAATGAAGCCAAGACTTGGTCCTCAAAGGAAGTATTTCTTATTTGAGAAGGGGGTATAACCAACTGATTTTGCTGCTGATGGGGCTGCTGGTGGTGCTAGAAGGTAGACCTCGGGGCATGCCCTTGATTGAACTGCTGCTGTGGCCTTTGTGGTAAAGCCAACATCTGTTGGGGCTCCATGTAGTTATCTTGCTTCCACCTTAGATTTGGGTGGTCTCTCCATTGGTAACCAGCATTTTGGTGCTGGTATCCATATGACTGCCTGTTGTAGCCCCCAGATTGTTGCTGGCCATAAGACTGAGCAGCAGCAGCATGTTCCAACATTAATTCAGGAAATTGCCCTGCAGATGGACATTCCTCCACTGTGTGCTGTAGGGACTGGCATATCAAACATGCCTCCGCCACATGAGCAGCCCTTCTGGGTTGCATCACAGTCAATAATTTATCAAACTTCAAAGAGAGGTTTGCCATCTGCAGCCGTAGGTCATCGTTCCCAGACACATCATAAATTTTTCCTTTGGATCCAGCAGCAGGCCCCACCTTTGACTCAGATTCCTGATGAGTTCTTGCCAGGGATGGATTTTGAAAAGCATTCTCACTAATCACCTCAAACAATTCCCATGCCTCCTCAGCAGTCTTGTGCATGTAGGATCCACCACAAGAGGCATCGACCATATCTCTGTTTTTCTCATCAATCCCATTGTAGAAGCTTTGTACAAGCTACCACTCAGGGATCTTGTGATGGGGGCATTGTTTGAGCATCTCTTTAAACCTATCCTAGGATTGGTTAAAATCCTCAGTTGGGGATTGAGAAAATGCCAGAATCTCTTTCCTCAACTGGCTAGTTTTGGTCTCAGGGAAGGAACATGGTTAGGAATCTAGTGTGCAGGTCTTTCCATGAAGCAATGCTATTGTTGGGAAGAGTGACCAACCAGGTACTGGCCCTATCCTTCAGAGAGAAGGGAAAGAGTCTGAGCCTAGTAGCCTCAGGTCCCAAACCAGTGATATTAAAAGTTGTGCACAAGGCCAAGAACTGGTCAATATGCTTGTAAGGGTCTTCTTTGCTAAGCCAATGGAAAGCTGGCAGCATCTAGATGATTGATGTTTTTATCTCATAATTCCCCTGAACATCGGGAATTGAATGCTATAAGGGGAGTTGTAGTCATCCGGAGCATTCAACTCCTTGAGGGTTCTGGGGTGTTCTTCACCCATAGTTGTTGTTGTAGATTTACTTGGGGGCTCTCCTGTGGTGTGCCTATCTCTTCTAAGTCTTATTTCCCTTTCTAACTTAGGGTTTAGAGGCTCTAAAGTTGGGCTGAGGGATCTCCTCCCTAGCATAATAGCACACCCACAGCAAGGAGAGCTTCTTACAGGCACATTGCAAAAGAATACTTGTACACAAACAAATTTATATAACTATTTTATAGCTACCCAAAGAATACATTTAAACTATCCTAGATACTGCTGGAAAAAATGTTTAAAAAGAAAGATAGACAGAGCTTTAGAGTTAGAGAGTTTGCAAACAGAGGTAGCTACGCTCCAATTGCAGTCCAACTATCCTACACTGCTGTTGTCCAGATCTGCAAGGAAGATTCACAATTATCTCAGCAGTATCAATTATTCACATGTATAAAGAATACTAAGAATACAAAAACTAAGGGTCTACTATTAGATCATCTTTCCCCGGCAACGACGCCAAAAACTTGTTGCTGATCTCAAGTGTGCTTCGCTTATTGGTTGGTGTTGAAAGTTATTTAAAAATGAAAAAATAGAATAAAATAAGGGATGAATCAGCACAACTCGGAAATCCTAGACCTGCAAGATACAGGGTCCTTTGTAGCAAGTTTTGATAAGTAAGAGTTTGTCCCACAGGGAAAGGTGATCTAAGACTCCAAGGGAGTCGTCTCTAATAGTCACTCCAGATCTGTCTACAGATCTGGCAGTCCTAAAAGGAGGGGAGTTTAAGGTCACTTATTCTAAGTATTCTAATACTAAATTACAGAAAGGATTGAGAGGATTGATGGAGTGTGGAAAATAATTATAAAAAGGTGAGAAATATGTTATTGAGCCAAGGTCAGAGGAGTTTTTGTAACTCAGATTTAGATCTGATGTTATAAAAATCCTGTCCAGAGGCTACATTATCACCTCTGAGGAGAAAGCATCCAACCCATCTCTACTGCCATGACTCCACCCTTAGGGCTATAACCTGTCCACTTGAATGGTCACAGACTATCCCATAGGGGAGCCACTATCCAGGGGTGGGTCAGAACATAACAAATAAATCATTGCAGGCACTATTTCATCCAGGCTACCAGCTCAGGAATCCATAGGGAACCTCAACCTCTAAAGTTCCATATGTGGGGCTAAGGCTGGAAAACCATGATAGCCCAGAAACATAGAACAAGCAAGCGATTGAGTACAACTTTCGATCCAGCTGTCCATTGCTTGAGAGAGGCTACAATGGTCCAGTCAGCAGCCTACAATCTCTATAACCAGATCAGATCTGACATCTGATGGCATATCTATGCAAATATGGGGGAGTCTGCCTCTATACAATCCCTCACCAGGCTTCTACAAGCTCAGGTGAAAAGAAGAAGGATCCATCTTGGATCGATGGATCAGAATCACCCTAACGCTATAATCTGTCCACTTAAATTGTCACACACTATCCCATAGGTTATCCTCCTCACGGAGCCCAAAACAAAACAAGATTATCGTTGCTACCACAATGTTAACCAGGCTACCAGCTCAAGCTCCCATGGGGATTTCAGATCTAGTAGGTCCTGTGGTGGGGCTAAGGCTGGAAGACCATGATAGCCCAGACACACAGGTTACTTGGATCTGAGTGGCCCTTAAAATTAGTCCTCCATTACTTTGAAACACAGCCAAGGCAATGGGGGATCACAAGGCAGCAGCCTTGCGCAGAGCATCTCACATATGAACAACAATCCCACAAAGTATAAATCCTATTACAAAACATCCATTAATCCAACTCAAATACATATACAAAGTCATAGCCAGCAGTTGCTGGACTATGGAGAGAAGAAAAGAAAAAGAAAAAGAAAAAACTACTTACTGCCAAAAAGAAAGAGAAAAGAAAAGCGATCTGAGATAGGTTCCCAGATACCTAAACCTAAGCTAGGCCTGGGTATATATAGCAGTGGGGTGGCAGCGCATTAGGGTTAGGAAACCCTAATTTTAACGATGCCACGTGGCCTTCTACTGATCCTTGGATGCCTCGGGGCATGTGCACGGAGATTTGAGCATGGGAGTGCGTGCCCTAATCACTGGAAATTTCCAGAATGCCCTCTGCTGAAGAGATGGAAGTTTAGGTTCAGAGCCTCGCTAGGTAGTTGTAGTTTCCCAGACTTTTCGCATGGTAGCTCATTGCTCTTCCCTAGGATGATTTGACACTGAAGCTTCAGCCGTCACGAGGTAGCCTTGGTTTGCTCTTCAGGCAGTCGCGCGGTAGAGAGTTGAGCTCTCGCTGGGTTGGAGTTTGCGAGGTTGAATAGAAAATACAGTCTCAAGCGTTGCGAGGTTGCAATTCAAGCAGTCGCGCGGTAGATTAGTCTTCGCTGGGCAGCAATGCGAGAACTGCGCAAGCTCTTCTCTTTACTTGGACTTCGTGAGTTACCTCGCGATATTCTTTTGAGTTCTGAACTGTGCGAGGTTCTTTGTCTCACTCAATCTTCGCGAGCTTGGCTTTGCCTTCGCCAGGATGCTTTCTTTCTTGAATGGTGGGCGAATTGCTGAGGCGTTCTTCTTCTGAGAATTATACCCCTCGGTGACTACGCGACAGCTGCGCGAGTCATCTTCTGAAGCTCTCTCTCCTCAGCTGTCTTAAGCGACCTTCGCGAGATTGAGAGAGGTCTGCTTTGAACTGCGTGATACTGAGCGCTGTGTTCTACTCTTGAGCTTCGCGAGAGCTGCACGGAGTTGAGTTTCTGAAGCTCCTCAGTCATTCATATGCGCGAGAGGTTGCTTGTAAAGCCTTGGGAAGCTCAGCTGATCTACGCGAGGCTTCAAGGTTCATTCTTGCTGAGGGGCATCTGGTGCCAAAGCAGGCTTCATAACAGGATTCTTAGCCTTATTTCACTACTGATTATTTCCTGAACAAAACACTTAAGACGAGTTTATTAGGTGGCTAAGGGTCTAATCAAAGGTTAAGTTAAGGGGTGAAAAGTGGTACTTTTCAGGTCTTAACACAACCCCGATAGGTGGGGGGGTCAACAAGTCAAACCCCATTTTCATAATCTCGCAAAAATTCTAAAAATCATTTTCCTAAGCCTAACTAGTTATATGAACAGTGTTCCTGAGAAACTTGGAGGCTTAGATACCATTGCAGGGTCCACAGAAAGGTCAATTTTGCCTAGCATATCTCTTATATATGCTAGGAAAATTTTGCCAAAATTGGCTTAGCGTATATAATACATACGCTAAGCAAAATTTTGGCATTTCTGTCCGAATTTCAAATTCTTTTAACTAATGATCTATAGCTCTGATTGACGTGATTATTAGGTCATTGGAAAGATGGGAAGATCCTCTTTGTAATGGTATATAGCTCAACTCTAGAAGAGGTTTGTGCAAACTATGGCATTCCTCCTTTCAACCACAGCTTGGGAGGGTTCAAAAATGATCCGGGAAAGGTTCTAAGGGTTAGGGTTGATTCCTAAAGGTTTGAAAAGGGTTCTAAGGGTTTGGGTTAGGTTCCTAGGGTTATGGGATGCGCTCTCAGACGATTGCAAGTGTAGACACCCCAATTTTGCCCTCTCTTAGTATACAAATCTGTTCGGTCAACCTTTGACGCTGCCCATGATTTTAAGAAAGGATTTACCTTCTATGAAAGCTTTAAGACCCTAATACGGAACCATATACTAAAACAATAGTATCAGGCTGAACACAGGCTGAAACAATAGCTCTGTGGCTCAGACCCACAACCCTAATACGGGGATCGTATACTAAAACAATAGTATTTGGTTGAAGCACAAGCTGAAATAATAGCCCGATGGTTCAGACCAGACTTAGCTCAGGAAAAGTCCCAAATTCTGCGCCCTTCCAAGTGCACACAATTTGATTTCACGCCCGCACACCGGTGCATAATTGGTCTCCTTTGGACTAGGCTTATCCTTCCCATAGACCGCCTTAGAAATGGATTATGCATCCTATACAGCGCGCTCAATCCAATTGCACACCCGATCACTGGTGTGCAATTGGTCCCCTTTTGACCTGTCCTCTAATTTCCTAGACTGCATAAACTCTGCTATAATGCACCTAAAATAGAGCGCTTAATTAGATTGCACGCATCAAACAAGGCACGCAATTAGTTCCAAGTAGACTAGAACTAGGACACCCGGCTGAGCCAGTTAGCAGGTCACTCACTGAGTCGTGACCAACTCAAAGTGAATTAAGCGCCTGTAACAGGGCACGAAATTCAATTAAGCGACCCAGACAGGGCGCGTAATTGAATTCCACCGTCCAATTAAGCGAACCCCACAGGGCGCGCAATTGCTGAAATACCTATTAATGGATCCCCTTACCCAGAATGCGTAACACAACAATTCAAGATCCGGCAATAGAACTTTTGAGTTCCTCGCCTCCAAGCTTAGGATTTCGAGACTCTTCCTCTGGCGCTTAGCGTCAGGTAGTCTTTTAGGTTCTAGTCTTTAGCTTTTTAATTTCTAATTTCTAGTTCTAATATTTAGGTTTTAGTTCTTAGCTTCTTGGTTCTAATTCTTATTTCTAATTCTAGTTCTTAATCTTGGTCCTAGTCCCTAATTTTTATTCTTGTTCTTACTGTTCATTCTAGTTCCTAATTCTAGTTCTTAATTCTTAAGTTCTAGTTCTTGATCCCTAATCCTTAAAATCTCGAATTCACAATTCTTAATACTTAGGCCATTAATCATCAATCCAAACTCAGTCCTTTCAAAATTGTCCTTAGTCATAAAAATAATTTACTATTCTATTCTTCTTTCCCTCAACCTTTCCTAATTGTCAATCCCTTTACTTTTATATTTGGCCTCTTTTTAAGTATCAAGTGAAGTTGGTTTGATGCAAAATTGATCATGTTTGAAAGCTTATCGAAGTAGCTTTCCAACGAGCCAAAAAATGTGCAATTCCGGCAACTATTGGAGAAGTTATGGTCAATTTTCAGAAGCTGCAAAAGAAGTGACAAATTTCAAAACTCCTAATAGAATGAGGAATAGTCTCTTTATTATTTTATAGGATTCATTTCTTTTATTAGAAATAGGATGGGTTAGCCTATCATTCTAGGACTTTACTTTATTGTTTTAGAAGAATTATGAATTAGAGTTACACCAAGATTAAGAATTGAGATATTCCTTTTATTTGAATTACGAATTAGAGTTACACTAGGATTTCTAGTAAAAGTCTATAAATAGATCCCGATCCCCTAGCCACTTAAACGCAACTCTCTTAGACACAAATCTCTTCTACACAATTCTCCTCTACATAATTCTCTCTTCTGAGCTTCTTCCTTTTAAAAAAAATTCTAGTTTTACTTTCTAGTTCAAAATTCTAATTCTAGTTCTCATTCTAGTTTCTAGTTCTAGATCTAAATTCTAGTTCTCTTTTTAGTTTATAGTTCTAGTTCTAAATTCTAGTTCTCTTTCTAGTTTCTAGTTCTAGTTCTAAATTTCGGTTCTAGTTCATAAGTTCAGTTCTAGTTCCTTAATTTTAGTTCTGATCTTTAGATCTAAACCCTCAAAATTCTTAATTTTCAATCTTTCAATCCTCAATTTTCAGTTTAAATTTAGTTCTTCAATATTTACAAAATAATCCTTAGCCATCCGATTTGCCAAAGGGTACTTACGGAGGGCACTCGTGAACGGGGCCGATCCTCCTTAGCATAACGGGCCACAACTCCCTTTTTTTAATTAGACTCCTTGTAGAATTAGAAGACTTTTTAAAATTAGACTCTTAGTAGAATTAGGGGACTTTTTTAGACTCCTAGTAGAATTATGAAACCTTTTATTAATTAGACTTCTAGTAGGATTAAGATATTTAAATTAATTAGACTCTTAGTAGAGTTAGGAGACTAATACCAATTAGACTTCTAATAGAATTAAGATATTTAAATTAATCAGATTCCTAGTAGCATAAGAAAACTAAATTAATTAGAGTTATAATAGCATAAATCAGAGTTTGAATACAATTAGGAAATCAGGTCAATTAGACTCCTAGGAGGATTAGGAGACTAGCTTAATTAGACTTTTATTAGGATTAGGAGACCAGGTAAATTAGACTTCTAGCAAGATTAGGAAACCAAACTAGCTAAACCCCAAGGCAACACAAAGCTACTGACATTGGTAGGCTGACGATTCAGTAAAGGATTTCAACCTGCAAGCCCCAGCTCCCCTTAATGCTTGATTAGTGACATGTTGCTGTGTCGATAAACATTTGCAGCTGGCGATTGCATCTACACAGGTATTCTCCATTTAGTATTCGCTTTCCTTTATTCTTCTACATTTAAATATTATCCTTTTATTATTCTAATATATTACTGCAGGCACACATAAATATTTTCCTATTATTATTTTATTGCTTTCCGCTAGAGTCCAAATACAATTTGGGCCACTCTTTCAGGGTACCGAGAGGAAACCAGAAAAAGCGCGTACCAACAGACTGGTGATCATGATGGGACTCTTTTTCGCTAAGGTTGCTCCAGTTTAATTAATTTGATTTTTTATTTCCTTGCATTATTTAATTTATATTTTTTCACTTTACTTTATCACTTTTTATGCCCACTCACCTGCGTACTCAGTTTTTACAAAAATAAAATAAAAAATATATATATATATATAGAAAAAAAGTTTTAAGATGGCCGGCATCAGAAAATTAAGCTTTAATGATATCGACCCACCTTCATGGGACCTCCCTAGTGATCCTAAGTATAATGTTAGGCCATCTCCCTGGATAGCCCATAGTTGTGCCCAGGTAAATACGATCAGTGAGAGCGAAAAATACTCCTTCACTCCACGAAACACAAATCACAGCAACAACAGTGGAGAAAGTGACGACGGATAAAACTCAACCACTAGTCAAGTTATGGACCACACTGCCAGTACACTCACAAAAGGAGGAGAAGAAGTCGATGCCCTGCTGCAGTCCTTCACCAGTTTATGCATAGCCATAATGAATCAGAAGCTGATGCGTGAACGACCACTTACTCTAAGAAGCAGGCGAGAGGAAAGGACGCCGACTCCTTCGTGTACTCCGACTCCTCCAACACATAGCACGCATACCTCTCAAACCTCCTACAACAATAATTACCAAGGACCACCCTCCCCCGAGACACCTAGTAGAGACACCACAATAAACATAGACGACCTCCCTCGACTCCTAGATGATTGCATGGCTCAGAGGGAAAGCTCAAAACAATGCTTTGGATTCGGCAAATTTTGCCGAGACATCGACTTCACTGTACCCGTTGGCTTTAAACCTCAAAAATTATACAAATACAATGGTATGGGAAACCCAAACCACCACTTGGCCTTATTCTGTAACGACTGTCGACGAATCCGCACCAATCATGGGCCCCTGATCCACTACTTTCAAAGATCGCTAGAAGGAGAAGCCCTTGATTGGTTCGCTACTCTGCCTTTAGCCAAAATCGAGACCTTCAAAGACTTAGTCGATGGATTCTTAGACCAATACCAACACCTCACTCATGAATAAATCAGTCTCGTTGACTTGATGCACACAAGACAAGAAGACAACAAGGACTGTGCGACGTTCGCTAACCGCTGGAGGAGGCTCGCAACCCGAATAGGAAATCAAATAAAGGAAAGCGATGCAATAGAGATTGTGATCATGAATACCCGAGAACCCCTTTGAAGCACTCTCATTTTGAGCGACTATCACGACTTTGCAAGATCCATTCGCCTGCCGCATAGAGCATCACCTAAAATATGGAGACCTTGATCTCCCTACCCTAACATCCAATGGACCCTCCTCCAATGACCCTGAGACAAACACACTAAATGAGACTCTAAGCCGTAAACAAATCAACATAAACCAAGGACAAAACCAAACAAACCCTCAACCATACCACCCATATGACCAAGCTCAAGATCTACCCTGACCCAAACGAACTGCTATACACCAATCAATACACGAACCCATACTATGACCAAAACCAGTACCCCAACGACTCGCAAACTAACATCACCTATTACAACCCATTGTTTGATCAAACTCAACTCGCATACGAGACTGTACACTCATTCACTCCTGTCCCATTCTACCCAGCTAGCCTGATTCGCAGAATTGAACCTCCCTCGAACTACGTCCATACCATTCACTCCCAACCAATTAACCTTACCCCATGAACCTATAAACGCGAAATTACCTTTTGCCCTGAACTGGTCACCAAGATCACTAAAATCTAAACTATTTCACTCACCCCATAATCAACTATTGAATCCATTTCAAAACCAACTCATAAATCAACCCCCACAGAACTCGCCACCGAACATATCATCCCCTCAACTCCGAAACAAGGACCCACTATCAAAGTTACCATTCCACCGAATACGAAACTAATCCTCAAACCCAAGCCTACCATCAAACCTAGAGAAGTCATTAAACCTAGACTTGTCATTAAACAAAAACCTATCATCAAAGCTAAACCTACAATCAAGCCTAAACCGATCTCCAAATACAAACCTGTCATCGAACCTAAAATCATCGAATCTAAACCCACCATCGAACATAAACCTATCTCCAAATCTAAGCCTATCATCAAACTCTAACCAATCATCGAACTGAAACTTGTCACCAAACCTAAACCTATCATCAAACCTAAACTTGTCACTGAACCTAAACTTATCATCGGATCTAAACCTGTCATCAAACTTGAACCTATCGTCAAACCTAAACTGGTCACCGAATACACTATGTGAAAAAGCCAAAAAAATCACTCCCTTAAACAGTGGTTTTTTCAAAAAACCACTGCCCTAAACAATTGTAGAAAAAGCAGTGGTTTTTTTTTACCACTATACAAGACAATGGTTTATGATCCTCAACAACGACTGCTCTTAACAGTCATAGAAAAAACTAGTGCTTTTAGCAGTAGTGTTTTTATGCAAATTTCTTTTTAAAAAAATACGATTTAAAAAAAAAAGAAAATTATGTCGACGATTTTTTATGTAATTTTTTTTATGCTTTTTTTAATTTTTTTTTTAATATGCAATTTTTTTTGGCTTTTTTTAATGCAATTTTTTTCATGCTTTTTTTTAATGTAATTTTTTTAATGTTTTTTAAAAAATTATATAAAAAAAAAAGCTATTAATCTCATATTTAAACACATCCATTGAACTCTAATGCAAATCATTCAATGTCATTAATAAAAAAAATAGATGCCCAATTCTTTTATTCAAACAAAAGGTTGCATCTAAAATTATTATCCAATCTTTCAAATCAGCCAAACATTTTAAACTCAGCATGCCCAATCCTTTTATTCAAATAAAAAGAAGAAGAAAAAAATAAGAGTTAGCAATCTAAGGACCCCATGGCCCATTTTTAAAATAAAAGAAAAAAATAAATAAATTTGCTTTGCCTCTCCTGCCAAGTGTCCCTGGCTCCTAATAATCCATTTGAAGTGAGCTTCAAATCGGAAAGCTTCGCCTGAAATGAAAAGGAGAACATTATTAAACTGAGATAGTGATGGCTTCCATCTAAGGAGTCCTCATCTAATAAGCCGGTTGAAAATAGTGACATGTTATATAAATAGGTTATATTCAAATTAGCTCAAACCCAACCCAAACCCAACTTGGTACCTATTTGCTACACAATATATAGGTATATCATTTTTTTAACAGATCCGGGTCAGGTTCAAAAGTGGATAACAGGTCGGGTCCAAAACTGAAAATGCAATTAAACCTATGAATCAAAAATGAGTGCAGAAAAAGTACATGATCCTGATAAATACATCTTATAAAACACATTGACTTATAGAAAATACTCAAAATTTCAAATTTACACTAATGATAAGTATAAAAAGAAATACAAATTTATGAAAATATAATACCAACAGAAGGCTTAAATATAAAATAAATATAAATTTTATCATCATACCTATGGTGTACAAATGTGCTCGGCCCTCCCATTCATCCCATGCTCCCCCAAACATGCCAATCATTTAAGAAAGCAATAGAGTATCCTTGTCTATCCCTGCATTTAAAAGAAGTTGTGTGAATATGCATTACAAAGTTTGCTTGTATAGACAACAACACAAAATTGTTCAAAAATTACCAGCAAAAAGAACAAGACCATCTGTGGATACTCTTGCCAAGTCTGTTGAAATCATGTTAAAGGAGCTGGAACTGCAAATGCAAAAATTCAAAACCTTAGATTTATGTGTATAGCAGCAGCTGTGTATATTAATGCATCATTCCATTGTGTCAAATCTGCATAGGAAACTGTTAAATGACATTTTTCAAAATATGTTGGAATCTCATAGATCCCAACATGAGGTATTCACCAATCATTCACCTGATTTTATAAATAAAAAAACTAACACCACATATACATATGAAATCCAAATCGAATCTATTAAAATCTGCATGCAGACATAGATCCTAGAATATTTTACATAACAAAACATCAATCTGCATGCATACATAAATCTGATCTGCATTAATAAGCATATCCGAATCATTTATATAATGTGGTTGATAAACCCATTTGATATGTGAAAACATACATTGGTGCACAAGGATCCAATGGTAAGTTGGGATTGAACTTGTGGCCTCAGACAAATAATTTTTACATTAATTTCTCCACTTCGCTCACCATGTTTCGAGCCATAACTCTTGAGCGCGAAATTTTTTTGCAAAGGCATGATGAAAAAAATATTTCAAAATATTAATGAATTATCAGTGCTCCATCTACCCAAGGGTTGTAAAACTACCAAAAATTGGTGCTTGTTAGAGGGTATCTAACCACCTGATCAAACCACATTTTGTGCGTCAATGTGCATGTTTTACAGCAGTCTTAGATAATATTTTGGAAATACTTTGATGGAAACCTTTCGGTTGAAACTAAACTACATTTGTGCTAGCTGATATGTAGCTTGATTACCTCATCATCAAGTATATTATGGTATTCTAGGAAGCTTTTGATTTGCTAAGATGACTTTGCCTGAAATGAAAGAACTGCCTCCAATGCAAGTTCGTCTGCATGGCAAAAAGAGGAAGGAAAAAAATGTTTCCTGAGTACAAAAATGGTACAATTCATCATGGATCTCAAACAATCACCCATTGGAATTTGGAAAACTATTATTAACATCCATAGTACAAATGGTTTTCTGAACAAAATTTACATTATACATCGTACCTGATGCAGATCTGGGCATCTCATGGGTAAGGCAAATTCATGCATGCATCAGGCAATATTTAGCAAAATTACATAGATACCTAAGATTTCTGTTTTTGAATATCATAAAGACATTAATAATTGTGGAGATCCTTAGAGGAGGATTATTGCTTCCTGTTCTCTCAACCTTCCCTTTCGGTTGAAGAACCCCCAACGTCGATAGCAACTGCTTGTAGGAAAAATAACTCTTTCAAGTCTCTAGAATACAAAATGGTGTATTTTCATTGGGGCATACAATATAATTAAGCAACCACACTCTCCACCCAAAGAAATATGACGTAATCTTCAACTGTGCAACTTCCGCTCCCATTTTTTGCTAGGAAGGCAATCCACAACTGCAGTAGGAATATCAGTGCTGAAGGCAATACCCACCAATTATAACCATGTAAATGGAGATCAACTCCATAATTAAGACACAAATCTGAAAGAAGGATTAATATAACTAAAAACAAATCAATAGTCATGTCATCCGAGCTAAATGCCCTTGGTCAGTATAAAGATATAAATATAATATTCACAGAAAAATAGGTTAGGGATGTTAATGTCATGTTCACTAAAACTAATGCTATGCTTGACGAAATTATCCTGTAGCCTCACTAGTAGGGATCCCCCTGCAGCAGTCTCGGAGCCCCATCCAATGATGATACATGTGATGATGGAGCAGTGAACTATATTATCATTCCTTTGACTCGTATGTGAACGAATGGGCATTGAAAAACGTTCAGCAGAGATGAGAAGTAATAGGCACACAGACCTATAAACATAAGCTTTGTTTGTTTTATTGGAATAAAAGCCAATCAATCGATCAGTTCCATAATCAATGAACCAGTTAAGAAGCCATACCAATATTCATGCAATTGTTTACAATTTTGAGAGACCGAAATTCAACAATGCGGTTTACCTCTTCCCACCAAAAAGTAACATTTTAATCTGACTCCACCCAAATATCATGGCTCAATAAATATATCTTGCTAATTCAAGCTCTTACAAACAAAGTGATTCTCTTCGACTAGATTGCTGTCACTTTCTTGTAGACCTCTCTGCAAATTTTCAACTGTGAGTTAGACAAATGCACAAACTTTATTCTTGCCATTTTATCTTTAAAAGAGTTCTCTTATGATGTCAATTAGCTACCAGGAAATGGCTCCCAGGACCAATGGTATAGAAAATTGATAAAATTCCATCTTCCTCTAAAGCAATGCTTACTTCTAGTCGCTGACTTGTCAGTGGGAGGAAGCAGGCCTAATCTTGTTTCCTTGCAGGAGACAAACACTGATGAGTGGGGCTCACTATCAGAGTTTATTCCTATGAGAAAAGAACAGTGTAGCTCTTGCTACTCCAACCAACAAGAGCACAGGTATGAACAACATATTTGTATTCTCATCACATATGGTTTCTCTCAGAAGTATAGTAGTGTTAGTTTCCAGCACTTTTAACTAAAACTAGCATATAAGAGAAAAAAAGGAAAAAAGTAAGCTTCACCAGTTTGAGTTTCAAAGCCCAGATTGCCCGTTGTCTCTAATAGGTAAAATATTTCAGTGACTGAAACAAAAGGAAAGAGAAACAAGGATTGATATCAGAAATTGGAGCCTCAATTAAATTGCTAAACTATACTTTAGTGCAACAGTAAGAAGCTTTTAGGCCACATAATAAGCATTGCTCCAGAGGCAGATAAAGATTAAGGGTTTTCTTTTAAAGCAAGTTGCCTAACAAAACAAAATAAAAAAGGAGGGAAGTAATAACATTAGAAGACATTGGGTAATTACCCCTCGTCTCTGCATTTCCATGGACCATCGAAAAACTGCTCTTTTTGGTAGGAGATTTTCAGGCGATAATTTTAACAAGCGACTGTAATTTTTACAACGGAAATTGATTATTGCATGGCCTCTAATTAACTTCTCAACTCCAACCAATATACCGCCACTCTCGATTTCTAGCTGTTTATCGGTATCGACAATCTGTGAAAATTCCCTCTGCATCATGATTACTTTCACAATTTCTCTATGTTTTCAGTGTTGATGTATACTTCCAATCACACCGGCATAAATCCCATGCCTCCCTGAACAGGTTTCCACAAATTAAAACTGTGAAGCCAAGAGGATTCGAATTCACAGAAAAAAATATTATGCAGGACGGGTCAACATGAATCCTTCTAGATACAAATAACCCAAATGAACTATTGCTTGAACATATGGCACAAAACCAAGTTCAAAAGATTGAATTGCGGGTAATTATGGCACTAATAAACAAATCTATAATGGACAAGTATTTTACCACCTATTACCATTTACAATTGATGAGATCATTGTAAATACACAATCATATAATCTGAAGACAACATTAGTTAAATCAAAGGTCTCTTAATCAGGAAAGAGTATAATCTAAAGACAACATTAGTTAAATTAGAGGTCTCTTAATTAGAAAAGCATATGAAGTCTTCAGTGAGAACTTCCCTCTCTTCTCCCCCAACCACAACCTAGCATCTTGCCTATTAAGGTCAGTCTTAACCTCACTCCATTCCTCTGGGAGCTCCAAGAATTCCAAGCCTTCTTCCTCTCTAAGTTCTGACAAAGATGGATACCCCAAGAATAATTGCTAAGAGTGCGTTTAGCATAACTCCCTGGAGCCTAAGAGCAGCTTTTGTGGAGTGACCCAGTAGGGGCTGATCTTTAAGAGAGTTATTTTGTGGGAATTTTTTCTTGGTAACAGCGTTGAATAAACAATTTAGAGCTACTATTATAGAAATTGTTGTCTAATAGACACAACTCCAGGATAACAGATTGTGGTTAATGGACTAAAATGCACCTGAAATTGTTCAGGGAACAATATAAGAGCATTCCAAATCAGAGATTGGGATCCTCCTCTGAAGACACATTACCAAATACACAACATAATTAAACAAACTCAACATCATCCTCTTCTCTGAAATCAGTAAAACAAGCAAACCAGAATAACAAGACATGGCCATTTTGCCATTAAGACCCACATCAAGCCAACCTTGAAATAACCACAACAAGCTGAGATGATAGAGATAAATAACCACAACAAATCAGATATAAGATAAGCACAAGATTAACTTGAAAAAATATTGAAATATGAGTAAAAATAAAATAAAATACAGAAAAAATTACGATGCACTAAAATGCAAAAAGCTGAAATTAAAGATAAAATCACATACTAACACGACAAATATATAGGGCTGTCAACGGGTTGGGCATCAGCCCAAGTCCCTCCGCCCGAATCTGGGTTGGGTTTGGGCTTAAAAAATAAACCCAAGCCCAAATGAACACAGATCAAACCCAGCCTGATTTTACAGCTGGGCCAAGTTCTAACTAGTTTCCATGGTTAAAAATAATCAATATCATAGGTAGTGCAGGTAACTTGCATCATTACATTATCGATCCTATGAAAAACTCTACCTCATCAATCATGTCAAAAGCGGACTTCCACAGGTGTTGGTCAACTTGAAAATCTATGAGAGTCATCTTTTGACAGGATTTAGTGCCTAAAGAACTATTTATAGGTTGATATTCATATGATTTCAGTGAGGTAAGTCGATCCCTTTTCTGAAGTGTTCTCTATAATGTTGAATATATGGTTGATATTAAAATAAAATAAGTCCTTTTGAAACTGTTCACGTGCTTTGTTGCTATACTCCTGAATAGTGCATATGAAGTTGAGACGGTGTGCAGGAGTCAGCAGTAAGAGCCTCAAAATCAATTCCTCTAGAGAAGGGAGCAGTCGATAAGGGATCTTCCAAATTCAGAGTGCCATAATTTTGGCATTTCCTCAAAGATTGGCCATCATTTGATGACCGATGAAATGCAGAAGCACATGAGCCTACTGGAAAACATGATGGATTAAATTTTAACATTGCTATGAAATGAGGACTTTACCTACCTACATCTTAGTAATAATATAAAGTGAAAACTCACATGAAAAGCAACTTTCAAAATATCATTCGTGCTGTCTGATTTGAAGTTTTGTATAAACCATTTTTTTTTCATGATTCTATATATAAGTAGTTTAATACTTTTGAAAAAGGTTACTAAATCTTTTCCTATGAAAATATTGTATATATAAGGGTACGTTATGGGCCCTAGTTGCATCTTCCTAGCGAAGTCTCGACTCAAACTTAAAATCCCAGGGAGTCAAGTTATTCGGCTGAATTACTCGATGACTCGTCGAGTTTTAGAACTATGGTATATAAAGCTAGAATTCAGTTTTAAAACTCTGCCAAATACTGAGTTTAATATATCTTCTTCCAAAATTAAGGTGGTCAGCTACAAATTAGAAAAGCTCATCCAGTCTATTTAGCTATCTGCATAATAGATTCCCGAGTAGAGCTTGAATTTGAAACTACAATTCGAAGTACTTGAAAGCTACAATAATTGATCTATATACAAAAATGATGGAACAAGAAGCACATCATCCACTTTTAGGTAATTGTTCATTGGGAAGACAATGAGCTAGACTATTAGAGAGAATTATAACATGTTTGCCTAAGAAACCACGAAACTGATAAAAACTTCAGGTATTACCATGTTTAAATAGTTCATTTGACTGATGATACAAGTAGCTACAAGCCTACAACGATGGTAAAAGCCAAAGTTTGAGGATATATTAACTGATTCATTCCTGAAAATGTCAACTTCAAAGCAATTGAAAGTGCTTTGACACTCATAACCTGTCAGACATAATCATATATGATTTATAGAAGTAACTGCAAAGCACTTAGAGGGAAAAAACTAGGGCTGTCAATGGGCTTGGTCGGCCCGTTACCTGACCCAGTTTATTGAACCAGGTCGAGCACATAAAGGTGACCCGTTGGGTGGGGTGGGATCAGGCAGCTCGGGTAAGAATATATATATATATATACAAACATGTCATACATAGTGGCAAAATTAGTCATCAATTAAAATGCCGAAGTGGCAGGAGAAAATTGAGAATTTATGAGGGATGAATGTGAACATCTGCACATATGCTATTTACCTGACCATAGAAGGCTCTTCACCAGCTGATCAGGATCGCTCAACAAGTTGATTTGGGTTATCCAAAGCATGGCCTAGAAATAGACATCTTGGATTAATGGCCATGTGTGCCAAACTGTTACATTCACAATATAATGACCCATGTAGTACAATTGTTGCACAAGTCTTCCACTTAATACCAATTATTTATTAACAATCCAAAAATAGGATAATAAATAAGAAAAGATACACCAATAGATGTCACACGCACACAAGACACAACATCCAAACTATAATAACAAGACTTGCAAATTGAAGAATCCAAAAAGCTGTAATTGAAGGGCCCCCAATATCAACAAATACAAAATATATTATAGGAAGACAAAACAATAAGAAAAAATAAAATAGTTGAAAGCAATGAATAACCAGTTAAGAAGCTAAAAATGATCATTGCAAGATTAAAAACAAGTGTTTAAGATTGATTATAAGGGCCTAACAAGTGTTTAAGATTGCAAGGTAGGGCTAGCTATTTTAGTAATTAAACTACAAAATTCAAGTGTCATAAATGGATCCGAGGAGGGAAAAAAATGGAGAAGCCAACTACAGTTGGGAAATGTATACTTCTATCACAAAATTGACGGTAGATAATACTGATGGCATTGTGGATACCATTAATTCTCTTATCATTGTTTATATTTTCGAAATAATTTAAGTACAAAAATATTAAATTAAAAGACTAACAAGGGGTATCATTGGCATGAGTGGCATCATACTAATATCAAACTTATGGGTTATGAGAAGGCCTTTTATCCCCCCAGTCTTACCAAAAGCTGAGTTTACAGATGTCAGTGTCCCAGAAAATGTGAAAGTCAATTATTGACAAAATTATGCAGCCAAAAGGTAGTTCATAAGCTTTAATTATCTCAGGATGGTGAGGATAATCAATCCCTAAATTAAAAGGAAATTCTGCAAAACTTCAACATCAGCAACTCATCAGTCACCAGACTCACCACGGACCGAGATCGACACTGATGATAGCATTTAATCATATTTTCCTCCTCCAACAAGATCTGACCTCAATGAGTCGATCATTTATACAAATATGTAATTTGTTACTTTAAAAGTCCATCTGTCTAATTGTTAGCAAGATCCAATTCATTTCAACTTTTCACGCTATCTTATCCAAAAGGTTTAAACCATCTATTTGAAAGATCAAGAATAATGCGCATGTAAACCAATTGGCAGAAGCTAACTTTCTACAAACTTTCTATTTCATAAAACTAACATTCATTCTCATAATCTTTTAACAAAAAAAATTAAGCAGACAAGATAAATGACTAAATATTCTACAAAGGCCAGACATGAGCAAATCTCCAAAATCCTTGCCATATGTTTTTAAAACAACAAATGAAAAAACATAAAAACAACAGAGTAAAACAACAACAAATAAGCTCTTGTAAAAGAAACAATGGAAAGATAACAGTCTCCCCAACAGGGAGCCACATCACACAAAATGCAGAACTAAGAATCAAAGTCCAACATCCTATTTGTATTTGTGGGTGGAGTACAAGGCCGAAAATCAGATAAGACATTTAGTAGATTTATGTACACCATACAATTTTAAGGATCTCATTGGTCCTTATCTCAAGCTTGATTAAAAAAAAAAAAGAAAAAAGAAGATGCTATGCATCTAGGGATGCAAGTTTAGTTTACTAGACCAGAATCGGAACAGAATCCCAAATTTACAAAGGTGAAAGAAACAACTACACATTGAGATTAGAAATCTACAAAGGTGTCAACAATCATGCCAAACAAAACAGAAAATTCACGAAAAATGTTATTTCAAGTTTTCAAAAAAGAGAAAAATAAAGAAAAAATAAATAAATAAGAAAGAGAAAGCCCTAGAAAACTCTAACAATGATAACCGAAGATAAAAAAATAAATTGAAGGAGATATTTAAAACTTAAGGAGATATTCAAAAAGGAAGATTAATATAGTGATTAATCTTCCTTTTTTATTTCCTTCGCCAGCTAGGGTTTGAGAGGATTTTGGAGCTCTAATTTTACTATTTGGCCTGTGGAAATCCAGATTTGGAACCCTAATTTTACTATTTGGTAGATAGAAATCGGGATTGCGAATGAAATAAAACAAGTTCAAAGATCTACCTTTTTTATATGCAATTTGACTCCGAAAATGCCTAAATCTCCTTCGTTTCAATCGAATCTATCATTAACGAACTGTTGAAGGTCAAAACTTGGTGAAAATTTGGAGGGAAATGGAATCACAGAAGTTGGATGACGAGGTCTAATGTGTATCATCGCCATCGCCTCTGATTAGGATGAAAAATGCCATCACCATCGTCATCGCCTCTGATTTTCACCCCCAATCATAGATTTAAGCGAGTGGCTTGAGAGGGATGAGAGGGGCGAGAGAAGATCCGTAGCGATGGATTCTTAGAAATGAGGTTAGATGGATAAAAAAAAAAGAAAGGGAGATGGAGGCTAGGGTTTCGAAGAGGGAGAGAAAGCGAGAGAGAGGGGAGGAGGCGAAGAGGTGAGAGGGTTCTAGAGACGATGAGGGAGGCAGAGAGAAAAGAGTTATATAGTTTTTGAATACGGGCTTCTTCTGGGTCGGCTCGATAGTTTTGCACGAGAGTTGAACGGGTTATTGTTTTAACTTCAAAAACCATTGTTTTAGGGAGTGGAATATTACACCACTATTTTAAGTAGTGGTTTATTTTATGCTGCTATAGTGGTTTTTCCTTCATTTTGACGTAGTGATACAAACCTGACATCAAGCCTCAAACTATCGGTGAACCTAAACCTATCCTCAAACATGAAACTATCACCGAACCTAAACCCATAATCGAACTTGAACCTGTCATGGGACGCAAAACCAAACCAATCATTGAACTTAAACCAATTGTCGAACCTAGACCCCAACCTATCATCGACCCTTCACCCATCCACAAGCTTGAACCCACCATCAAAGGCGAACTCGCCATCAAACCCGAACCCATTTTCAAACCTAAACCTATCTATCGAACACGAACCCATCACTAAAATTGAACCTATCCCTACAATATCAACTCCACTCTCCTTTGAGCCAACCACCGAACCTATCAAGGAGCCAATCATCGCTCCCACTCCTAAAATTAAACTAGACTTAAATCTTGCGACCCCAATCAATATCCAAATCGACATATCACAGAAGTCTCAAATCCCACGACAACTGTTAAGTAGTGAAAAATACCATTTTTCACCCCTAAACATGAGCCTTGAAAGACCCTTGAGAAGACTAAATAAGTGCTTTAGTGTGCATTTTGCAGCTAACCAAAAAGACAGGTCCAAATCCGAAAACCATCCTAAAATGATCAAAAAGCTGACAACGCATGTCAAGCTCAAAGAGGGAGTGAAGAAATAGCCTCAGCAATGGCTAAAAAGGTCCTAAAAGAGCAAGAAAAGACCTGAAGAAGAAGAATGGAAGCTAGAGTTCAATTCGCAAAGAACTTCTACTATTCGCAAAGAACCTTGAACTTTGCGAAAAGAAGAAAACACTCCTCGAATAGAAGAATGACCTTTGCGAAAAGAAGAAAACACTCTGCGAAAAGAAGAGAAGTCCTTTGCGAAAAGATCTCCTCGGCCAAAATGCTTTAGAAAAGATCTCCAAGCCAAAATGCTTTAAAAGATCTCTTGAAGCCAAAATGCTTTATAAAGATCTCCAAGCCAAAATGCTTTATGAAAAGGCCTTTAAACTATGCGAAATGGCATTCTGGGATTTGCAACCGTCCAAGGGTATTTCAGAAACTTTGCACGCCCAATGCATTTTAAAACCCAAGGACATTCCTAAGATTCTCAGCACGAACCAAAGGCATATTCCACCCCATGTGAACACCCAAAGATGAAATTACTTATGGAACTTCTAGAAGCTCAAACAGATTTTTGAATTACATAATGTAATTGATGCCTCTGTTTCGACGATTGGTGAACCAGATCAAGCATTTCGATTGGCGAATGATCTCGATCCTGGTGCTCGACTCCTATTGGTTGATACAGATCTATCCAATTCTGATTGGTTGATACACATCTGAGCTGGACTTAGGGAAAACTATAAATAGACGAACCATTTGCCCAATTTGGGTATCCAGATTTTAGAGTTTTCATCTCTGTTTCCCCCATTCCGGTCAGAAAGCTCATCTGATCCCCCTGTAATCCCTTCTTGTATTTTACCTTTGAGAGCCATTGTGAGTGATTTGTACTTCCAAGTTCTGATTCAAGATCAGAACTGAGGGCTCTCGAGAAGCTCGACTAAGTCTGAGGGCTCTCTAAGAAGCCGTGCTCAGTAATTGTAACGTTGGATTTTAAAAGGTTGCTGTAATTTGTGTCTTCTCCATTGGAGTCATGTCGAGGGTTCTGAATGTTCACCTTAGTGCATTAGACTTCTTTAGATTCACTCACCCGCATCCAACTTCCCTTAATTCATCATCCCTGTGCGAATTAGCGTTGGTAACCTAATTCAAGCAGCATTTACAGTGATGTTCATGTTCTGAACTAAAGAATAGGCCACAACTATTGGATGATCTGTGACAAATCATTGCCATAAGTCTAAACCTATTCCTTAATTCGGATTTATTTCTCTTACATCTGTGCTGGTAGCCAGATGAAGATTGAATCTGCTCTGTGGAACTGCAGATTCTCCATTAAAATTCAGAGGTTAAAGTACATGAAGCTATTATTTCTGCATTTGTTTTATTTTAAACATCTCCCCAACTCGGATCTGGATCATGTAGTTAGTTCTTTTCTTTATTTGCTTATAGTTAAATGTGACACAATCCAACACTCTCTTTTATCTATTCTTTATTTTAGATAATTATAGAGCCAGATCTGGTAGCACAGATCTGGAGGTTTATCTCTCATTTTAGACAAACTTCTCTGTGGACGATCTTGAAATACTTACTTTTAAAACTTGCTACAATTGGCCCTGATCTTGCAGCGTTGTTAGCCCAATGTCGATATCCCTTTCATAAGTTAACATCCATATAATTTAGCATTATTTAATTCTTTACATTTTGCATTGATAATGCACACAATTATGGCACACTTGGAGCGACAACAAGTTTTTGGCGCTGTCTTGAAGTTTGTTCTAAAATAGATAAACCTATGTTTATTTTCATTTATTTTAATTTTGCTTTAAACGCACTTTGCATTCCAAGTGCTTGATTAAATGTCTACTCTGAGCTTTGTATAGAAAACCTATTTTTCTTTGCAGAATTTTTATTTTTTTATTTTTCCGAGTTTTATTCTTTGCCTTCTAGTTATTTGAATAAATCTGCCACTCTTTTGTCTTTTTGTCAAATTTGGGCGTGCTTTGAGTTTTTCTTTTTATTTTGTCAATACTTGAATAAGGTATCGCTAGCTTTTGGATGTTTGCAGATCTGGAGCATTCAACAAGGAGCATCTGGACCAAAGTCGAGCAGATCTCGCTTGAGTTTGCATCCTTCTCCTTTGTATTCATTTTCTATTTTAAATTCTTGAGAACCAGCAATTCATGTTTAATGTCCTGCTTTGATTTACATCGAAAATTCAAAAAATGAAACAGAAAATAACAAAATTGTTGAAAAAGAGGAGGAGAAATTTGTTCCTCACCTCCCATTTCCCATTTCCCCATGCAATGAAGTCAGTTTCTCCTTTTGACAAAGGAAACACAAAAATTGAGGAAATGATGGAGACATTCAAGCAAGTTAAAATTAATCTACCTCATTGATGCAATCAACAGTCCGCTATGCAAAATTTCTCAAAGAGGTGTGCACCCACAAAAGGCAATCTAGGATACATTTATCCAAGAAGGCCTTTGTGGAGAAAATCAACCAAGTGCTATCAATTGCAACACCACCTAAGATGCAAGACCTGAATCCCCACAATCCTGCATCATTGGGGAGCACACCATTGAGAAAGCCTTGCTAGATCTAGGTGCTAGTGTCAACTGCTTCCTATTACATCTGCCTATGAGAAGCTAGGTTTGGGAGAATTGAAACCCACTCAAGTGGTGTTACATGAATGATAGATCTGAAAGGAAACCTATGGGGTTGATTGAAGATGTTTTGGTAGGAGTAGACAAGTTTTCTACCCTCGACTTTTTTGGTGTTGGACATGGAACCAACCAAAAGTACCACCGCCATCCCTGTCATTCGGGAAGACCATTCACAGCTACTGACTAATGTATGCATTGAATGCAGGCCTGGCATCATGGAGGTGTCTTTTGGAAATATGAAAGTTAAATTGAATGTGTATAATGCTGTTACTCAACCTCAATTCTCTGCTGAGGTATGTTTCCATGTTGACATCATTGATGAGCTGGTGGAGGAGTCTTTACAAACATTTCTGCAAGGTAAAGACTCCACCACAGAATTTAAAAATGATTGGGGATCCACTGAGAAAGAAGGAAAAGGGAGATCAAATTCAACGGGAGTCTGCTTTGTGCAAGGCACTCACCAACAGTCATCAAGTTCTCTCTCTTGGAGACCTGCTCCTCTCCCTCTTCCACAAGTTACCAAGGAAGCTTCAACTCAAAAAGGTTAAATCATTCCATGATAGGAGCCTCATGAGAAAAGAGTTCATACCGGGGTCCAAGGTATGGTTATAATTTCTGCTGTCTTTTAGGCATACTGTTTTTCTCCATTTGCATCCACTTTTCCCATCTGGACTTGCTGAGATCATTTTTTTTTTTTTTTTTTTTTTTAGGAATCATATAGGATAATGAGTAGTGAATCATAGGCTGTTTTGAATATTCAATGGACCCACTAATTTTATTTTCCTTCGAGATTTCTTCATCATAAAGGGGTCTCAAATTGTGTGAACCCTGTTTTTAATATGTGCTCCCATGCTTCATTATTTTTTTTTTTTTCATACACATCATCAACAAAGGGGTCAATCTTATGAATCTTGCTTTTCACTGTATTCCTGCTAATCATTTTTATAATCACTTAGATTCATAAGTATCTCAGGCTTTTGGGTTTGTTTCTTTGGGCTTAGGATATATCATTTGGCATTAGATTTTTACATTTTAGGAATTTTAGTTTCAAATTTCTGTTTTTAGATCGATTTTGTTTTCTTTCTTAGGTTAATGTGTCCTCGTTTTAATCGATTTTCGCATTTTTCTGTGAGTAGCTTAGTTTCTAACTTTGTTTTCCTATTTTGCATTAACAAATTCTGTTTTGTATCAACACTTTTCTATTTTTTCAACTTTGTATTCAGTCCCTTACCTTGTTTTTACTATTTCGCTGTTATTAGCATTAGTTTCCTTTCATTTGCATAGTAATCCTTCTATTTGTTAGATTTTATTTAGCAGTTCTAGCATTGTTTTGTTTGTATATCATGTTTTCCATTTCCTTGCTCATATCTTCAGTTTTACATTTTTATTTTCTGCATATAGTTTAGATTTTTTCATTCTTAGTTTTTCTTTCTTCTTTTACCTGCTGCCCTAGTCTCTCATTGTCTAGAACATGAGGACAATGTCATCTTAGGTTTGGGGGGTGGCAGACAAGTCCCCGCTTAGGAATAGTTAACATAAGGGCAGCAGAATCACCTAAGTAATTAGGAAATGTATTAATTTACTTTAGAATCATGACAACTAGAAAATTTAAAATTCCTTTGCCAAATATAGACATTCTAAACCTTGCGATATTCTACATTTCCATGATGATTACACCATAAAAACACACTTGTATCAGCACGTAGTAAGTCAAAAGGAAGAGAAAAAGGTAAAGATATACTTAAAAGCTCAAGGAAAAACCATAACCAGTGAGAATTGAGCCCATATATTTTCCATCTCTGTTGAAGAGTGACTGAGGCAATTTTTTCTGATTCAAAGGATTGGCTTAGGCATTAGATCCACTAGAAGTTAGGAAACTCCAAATTAAAACAAGTAACAGCACTCATGAAACTGAGGAAAAGATCAAGGCCTTCTTTGGACAGCTTGAACCTAACAGAACCAACCAAGAAAAATCACTGCTTGTACCCCATTTGAGTCAGAAATCCTACAATTCTTCATCAAAATACTCAAAAGTACTTGCACCAACCTATGGAACTAATTCAGCCTTCCTCACTCGAGAATTCAAGAGGTAAAGGAGAAAGAATCAAGATGGACCATTTCGGCAACATCAAGAAAATGAAGAGAAAATACCTCAAAACAGGCAATATGGTGACCGAGAAAAGAAGAGACAAACAATGTAAAAAAGTTGCAAGCAAAAAGGCAAAAAAGGGACCTTATGTTGAAAAATGCAAGATCAAAGAAAGCACCGTGAATGTGAGAATCTCAAAAGAAGAAGAAAGAAGCTAAACTCAAAAGGTGGAGTCATGAACCATCTCCTTGAAGTTCTCAAATTCAAACCTCTGTTCAAGCGCCTTTCCTTGAAACTTCACTCCATAAGCCATACAAACAAACCTAGATTAAAAGCCCTTGTGATCCAAAGTTGAGTGAGTCATGTGGAGATAAGAAGTGACCCAATCTATGGTGAGGAGATGTCAATGATGCCATTGCCTAAGAATCATGCCTATGCTCATGCTTACAGATCCATTTGGGAGATGTAACTGCTCTTGAGCTTGAGTGAAATGAACCCTCAACAAAAACAACGATGAGAGTATACCCTGGTGAGTGTTTGGGTTGGAACTTGAGCACCTTAAGTATGACTCATAACCTAATTTTTATCCATAGGATGAGCTTACAGCTGGCACACATGTATGACTTTCTATGACTGTTCACAAATTGGAAATACTGAAACATTCATGAGGTTTATAAATGTTTAAATTCTGCAAACAATAATCAAATTTTCTGTTTCATCATTGATTCAAGAGTAACTAACCTGCTCCTTGATTACTCATTTGATAATATTGCATCGATGATTAATCGTTTCATGGAGAAGTTTGTAGGGTACCTTCATCGAAAACCCTCAGAGACTTCACTCCTCCTCTAGGGATCACCTAGGGGTTGAAAAGGCTTGTTGCATATGTTAAATGCACTGTGCTTCCTACAAAAGTGGCTCTTTACTTTGTTTTTATGTTTCTTTGCTCGTGGACTAGCAAAGCTTAGGTTTGGGGGGTGTGTTAAGTAGTGAAAATACCATTTTCACCCCTAAACATGAGCCTTGAAAGACCCTTGAGAAGACTAAATAAGTGCTTTAGTGTGCATTTTGACTAACCAAAAGACAGTCCAAATCAAAACCATCCTAAATGATCAAAAGTCGACAACGCATGTCAAGCTCAAAGAGGGAGTGAAGAAATAGCCTCAAAGAATGGCTAAAAAGGTCCTAAAAGAGCAAGAAAAGACCTGAAGAAGAAGAATGGAAGCTAGAGTTCAATTCGCAAAGAACTTCTACTATTCGCAAAGAACCTTGAACTTTGCGAAAAGAAGAAAACACTCCTCGAATAGAAGAATGACCTTTGCGAAAGAAGAAGAAAACATCTGCGAAAAGAAGAGAAGTCCTCGAAAAGATCTCCAAGCCAAAATGCTTTTAAAAGATCTCCGAAGCCAAAATGCTTTGCGAAAAGATCTCCAAGCCAAAATGCTTTATGAAAAGATCTCCAAGCCAAAATGCTTTGAAAAGGCCTTTAAACTATGCGAAATGGCATTCGGGATTTGCATTTCGTCAAGGGTATTTCAGAAACTTTGCACGCACCCCAATGCGTTTTAAAACCCAAGGACATTCCTAAGATTCGAGCACGAACCAAAGGCATATTCCACCCCATGTGAACACCCAAAGATGAAATTACTTGGCGGGAACTTCTAGAAGCTCAAACAGATTTTTGAATTACATAATGTAATTGATGCCTCTGCTTCGATTGGTGAACGGATCAAGCATTTCGATTGGCGTAAACAGATCTGGATCCCGGTGCTCGACTCCTATTGGTTGATACAGATCTATCCAATTGATTGGTTGATACACATCCGGTGGCTTAGGAAAACTATAAATAGACGAACCATTTGCCCAATTTGGGTATCCAGATTTTAGAGTTTTCATCTCTGCTTTCCCCATTCCTATCGTAAAGCTCATCCGATCCCCTGTAATCCCTTCTTGTATTTTACCTTTGAGAGCCATTGTGAGTGATTTGTACTTCCAAGTTCGGATTCAAGATCAGAACTGAGGGCTCTCGAGAAGCCTCATCAGAAGTCCGAGGGCTCTCTAAGAAGCCGTGCTCTGTAATTGTAACGTTGGATTTTAAAAGGTTCTTTGTAATTTGTGTCTTCTCCATTGGAGTCATGTCGAGGGTTACGAATGTTCACCTTAGTGCATTAGACTTCTTTAGATTCACTCACCGCATCCAACTTCCCTTAATTCATCATCCTGCGAATTAGCGTTGGTAACCTAATTCAAAGATTTACGATGATGTTCATGTTACGAACTAAAGAATAGGCCACAACTATTGGATGATCCGTGACAAATCATTGCCATAAGTCTAAACCTATTCCTTAATTGAATTTATTTCTCTTACATCTGTCTTGGTAGCTGATGAAGATTGAATCTGCTGTGGAACTCTGATTCTCCATTAAAATTCAGAGGTTAAAGTACATGAAGCTATTATTTCTGCATTTGTTTTATTTTAAACATCTCCCCAACTCGGATCTGGATCATGTAGTTAGTTCTTTTCTTTATTTGCTTATAGTTAAATGTGACACAATCCAACACTCTCTTTTATCTATTCTTTATTTTAGATAATTATAGAGCCAGATCTGGTAGCACAGATCTGGAGGTTTATCTCTCATTTTAGACAAACTTCTCTGTGGACGATCTTGAAATACTTACTTTTAAAACTTGCTACAATTGGCCCTGATCTTGCAGGCCAGTGTTAGCCCCAATGTGCTGATATCCCTTTCATAAGTTAACATCCATATAATTTAGCATTCTTTAATTCTTTAATTTTTGATTTATAATGCACACAATTATGGCACACTTGGAGCGACAACAACAACACAAAATCGACATAATAACTAAGACCGATTTTAACCACCATATTCAAATCTCTATAGACATCACAATCAAAACCTTCACAGAATACCAACTGGCAACGAAACCGCTGCGTCAAATAGTCGACACAGAGTTAGACCCAAAAAATCATAAACAAAACTTTAAAACATTCTCGATAAATCCAAAGTGCGAATATAACAGAACAAGCATAATAAAAAAAAACTGAACCACCCCAAGCAAAGGAAAGGTCAACCGTGGCTTACGCCCTCGCGTCTCCTCCTCCTACTCTACCTCTGCCTTATCTTATCATTACCTATACAACATCAATGGATTCCACCCATAAATCACCCTGAACAACACTCCAACAACCCTACACCCCAACTTTACAACTCTCTCGAAAAATGAAAGAAGGTCCCTCCCGACAAGGTGGCCACGACCATAATATATTTATCAAAAGAAGAAATCAAACGATGCCACAACTATTTTGACAAATCTCATATCATTCGAAACACAAACCTAAACATAACATCTCTCTCATCCTAGATCATTCAGATCGAAAGGGGTCGAGGACCCCGAAATAAAATTATCTAATAAAATGGTCACATCGACCATCCAACATGTACCACCAAGAGGATTTTCTAAGTCAGTCCCTGCTTAAGGAACTGATGCTGTACCATAACACAATAACAATAAAAAAAATAAAATAATACAAAAAATATAAAACAAATAAACATACGTATATCATCTTCCCAACAATATCTCTGACTTATAACTCTTACTCGACCGAGAACTTGAAATCAAAGAGCTAGTGCTAAGGAGATAATGCCTATACAACCGCCTCGGTTGGAGGAAATCAAAACCCCACATGGGAAGTACTTTAACTATTTTGGCAACATTCCCAAAAAATAGCTACAAGGGAAAGGCTTCCTAACCCTTGGAATCACGACTCAATGATCATCATGTCTCGTAGCCTAAAACAGGTGTAACTATCTATTTATCACCCTCGTAGTCATCACAAGATATTCACCAGTCGTAGTTCATTTTTTTCGAAACTATTTTGGGAATCATCTGACTCATCGACCACCTTTCTATTCGTGCAAGTTGATAGAAAGGACTAGTGGATCGTAAAATACTTTTTTTGAAATATTCAAAACTCTGGATTCTCACACACCCTTCTAGCCATTGGAGTTGATGTTAGAGCAGAAAAAAAAATGAAAATGTAATGTTCCATCAAATCTCATAAGTCTTGCATCAACTGGATGTTTCAAAAAAATATACATAGATGCTTAAAAAAAAAGAGAGACAAAAAAGAAGAAAGAGAAAAGAAGAATAATCGAGTGAGAGCAATACGATGAATAAAAAGTCAATGAATTCAAGGAAGCATAAGCAAATTGTGAGGGCATTCTTGGTAATCTTATTAGGGAAGTATAAGCAAGCCGCGAGGGCATCCCTAACGTCTTCACACTACTAGATATCATTGTACGATGGCAGGAGGAGGATAAAACTCCTGTTAGCCATAGAATTTGATGATTTGATGGTGTTGAACCATGACAGAGAGCTCAATTATGGCAGCGCATTACCCACTCGAGAAGAAGATAGTTTACTACTATTTCAAAAATTGATTAAATAAGAAGCTACCCTCAGTTCAATAAACCTTATCTTTCCTTCACCCTTTATTTCTCTTTAGGACAATGAGTAAAATGATTTTCAAAATATCTTCGAAATAAAACCAATAACTCTTAGATGACAAGTGATGCAATTACTCTTTATCTACCATTCACCTCATCCTTGTTCAAAACTATGATACATGATCGTTCAGCACTAACAAAATGGAGCCTAGCATGTGGCCGAAATAATCAAACTACATTCTGACATGGGATCATTACTAATGCACTCCATGATATCTGAGAGGCCGATAAAAGTTCCACTGTCACTTCACACTGGGGAATTTTTTTTAAGAGCGCTAGCACCTTGGTAGCGATACTCAGGTCACTAGACCGATAGCCCAAACTGGGGTATTATTTTTATTTTCGGGTTGTTCCTTATTTTTCTGCCATGGGACCAAAAATATCTAAAACAAGATAAACTGGAAACACACAATAATAAATACAAACAAACATCAATGAAACAAACACAATAAACAAAAACACTTCTTTATTTTTATGTAATAAAATTTATACAGGTGACACCGGAGGCATACCTCCTGAACATACAACCCAAAGCGAAGACTTAGAATTCGAACATGCAACTAAAAACAAACACGAAACCCAAAATGGACACACACCCAAAACACGATGCGCAAAATATTCAATCAAAAGTAATAGAAAAGAGGGAGGAATGGTTGGGTAACACCATTTCCATCCATTTGGAGGACCTCCCTCCCGCCGTATTCACCTCTTAACAATAATGAAGGATGTATACTACTACTCAATCCCAACACCCTCCAAGCCATAGCTACACCTCCATCAAAGGCCAATTCAAGACATAGAACGCATGAAACAATGAGCATAAGCAGAAACGATGTCACAATCGGGCAGTCGGATCACGCGATATCACTAAAATATGAAAATCGGGATACTTCGAACTCAGGTAAAAAAGAAAATAGAATAAAATAGAAAAGAATGAAGAAAAATGAAAGAAGCTCTGACATATATAGGCACTTGCCTAATTAAGCGCCAAATCCAGCGTGCAATCAAATTTCGTGCATAGATACCTGCACGGAATTCAAATCACACTCATCGGTCCATGCACTCGATCAAACTTCCATCCACCCACAAGTCCCGATGAATCGATCCCGCGCAGAAGACCCCGCACATAATAAAATTACACGCTTCTACAGCTGCGCGGAATTCCGAAAGTCACTCGCACTGTGGTCGGGTGATGCTCCAATCACGCGCACTGATCGGAGTGCGCAATTGGATTGCACGCGCACACCCAAACACGTAATTGACCCCCTAAACCTCTCAATCATGCATCCAACCAGGCACTCAATTGAATTAAATGCCTATATTCACGTGCGCAATTCCTATTTATAACACACACCTCGAGTAGAATACACAACTCTAACGGAATAAACATATGCCCTCAACAAAAACCCTAACAAAATAAATATGCAAGACAACATGCCCTATCCCAATAAGACACACATATTCACCTTAACCTGTTGCAAACCAGTCAGGGGTGAGGATATCTCCCCGTAGTCCCATCGCAACCAAATCATCCCCTGATGTGTTACCATAAATAATATCCCATCACGACCATAATAATTCTCCCATCGTGTAGCCCCACCCGTCGACGAGAGAGAGAACCACTGATATCCTGTTAAACATCCCCACAATAACCCACATCCCATTGCGACAAAACACACATAACCAATGCTATCCCAACACCTAAGCTCACTGGTCTAAATCAGCCATGCCCTCGTGTCGCATCGCAATGTTAAAACCTCACCACGCGACCTCACATGACACGTGACCGAAGGTAGGCTCGACCAATGCCCCATCGCAAAAGGCAAAAAATGAGCCTCTCAAAAATCCCATCCCAATGGTAAAAGGGAAAGCCCCATCGCAACCTCAAGAGATACCCTCATTATCCCATCATGATGTCAAAACAATCGAAGAATCATCAAACCAACACCCAATCGCACACTCATAAACATGCCCCGTCATGCTGCAACCATAATTTGATCTCGTCATGTAACCCAATATCTGCCAAAGAAATAAATAAATATAGCTTACCTCATCCTATAACCACCAATGTCCCATCACTTACTACGCTTTCTTGAAATCCCATCGCGTTACTCCACGTAGCAAACAGAAGGGAAGGCTCATCCAATTGGAAAGAGCCGAACCTCCCTCCAAACACCTTACCACAACAATCATCACATCCCATCACGACGACCCCTTGAATACTCAATCACACGTCAATCACCAAACTCTACCACAATTGAAACACATGCTCGCTGACAGTAGAGGAGGATAAACCCTCCACCGTCCCATCACATAGATAACCAGTGAGCCCCTACCCTTACAGAAATCAAGAGAAGAGAGGAAACCCTCTGACATCCCATCGCACCCAACACATACCAAGTCCTATCGCGAACATATCATCTGGCAATCCAGAATTCCTATCACAGTGGCAACCATCAACCCCTACTACAACAATCAACAAAGGGGGAAAGAATAGACCCTCTGATGTCCCATCGTGTGACCCTGCATGATAGACACGACAGAATAAAGAGGAAGGCCAGCCAATTTCCCATCACAAACCACACCCCTCCATAATATGCAACCACAGCACTCCCACCGGGATGTAAAGTAGCACAGCAAGTCACCTTGACAATGCATAAACACCAACAAGAAGGCCTTGGGTTCACATGAAAAAATTCACACGAAAGCTCAGCAGCCTAAAGGTGAAAAAACCCATTGATACAAATGATGTGGTGGGTTTTGTGATTTTCAGGCTTACACAAAGAGTTCGAGTACCCTCAATGACTTCACTACCAGACACTCCCCATCACATAAGCTTACTCATACAAGAGGCGACTCCAACCAGAAGGAAGAGCCACCCGTGGTCCCATCGCGACACAATCACAGGAGCAATAGCGGGCCAGTCCCACCACAAGCAAAAGTCTCCCGCCGACAACAAATCAGGTAAGTAAAATACTTCTTCTCCTTCTTGATATTCCTTATAAAATATAGTTAGCTAAGATAAAGTCAAACATTTTCAAAAATTCGTCTCTCTCGACACGCGAATCACTGTAGTCATCCCATAAGAGACAATCATCAGTATTTGTTGAGAAGGTCAGATGGATTTACCATCTCTGAAAGTTAAATCCCCTTACCCCGAATGCAGAACACAACAATTCATGATCCGACAATCGAGCTTTCGAGTTCCTCGCCTCCAAGCTTAGGATTTTGAGATTTTTCCTCTGGCGCTTAGCTTCAGGTAATCTTTTAGGTTCTAGTCTCTAACTTTTTAATTTCTAGTTTCTAGTTCTAATTTTTAGGTTCTACTACTTAGCTTCTTTATTCTAATTCTAGTTCTTAATCTTCGTCCTAGTCCCTAATTTTCATTCTAGTTCTTACTTTTCATTCTAGTTCCTAATTCTAGTCCTTAATTCTTAAGTTCTAGTTCCTGATCCCTAATCCTGAAAATCTCGAATTCACAGTTCTTAATCCTTAGGCCATTAATCATAAATCAAAACTCAGTCCTTTCAAAATTATCCTTAGTCATAAAAATAATTTACTATTCTATTTTTCTTTCTCCCAACCTTTCCCAATTGTCAACCCGTCACTTTTATATTTGGCCTATTTTGAAGTATAAAAAAAAGTCAATTAGAAGTGAAATTGGTCACGTTTGAAAGCTTATCGAAGTAGCTGTCTGACGAGTTGAAAAATGCGCATTCTGACAAATATTGGAGAAGTTATGGTCAATTTTTGGAAGTTACACAAAAAGTGATGAATTTCATAACTCCTAATAGCATTAGGATTAGTCACTTTATTATTTTATTGGATTCATTTCTTTTATTAGAAATAGGATCAGTTTCCCTATCGTTCTAGGACTTTACTTTATTGTTTTAGAAGAATTATGAATTAGAGTTACACCAGGATTAAGAATTGGGATATTCCTTTTATTTGAATTACGAATTAGAGTTACACTAGGATTTCTAGTAAAAGTTTATAAATAGATCCCTAACCCCTAGCCACTTAGACACAACTCTCCTCTACACAATTCTCCTCTACATAATTCTCTTTTCTAAGCTTCTTCCTTTTAAAAGAAATTCTAGTTCTAGTTTCTAGTTCAAAATTCTAATTCTAGTTCTCATTCTAGTTTCTAGTTGAAGATCTAAATTGTAGTTCTCTTTCTAGTTTCTAGTTCTAGTTCAAAATTGTAGTTCTCTTTCTAGTTTCTAGTTCTAGTTCTTAATTTCGATTCTAGTTCATAAGTTCAGTTCTAGTTCCTTAATTTCAGTTCTGATCATTAGCTCTAAACCCTCAAAATTCATAATTTTTAATCTTTCAATCCTCAATTTTCAGTCCAAATTTAGTTCTTCAATATTTACAAAATAATCCTTAGCTACCCGACTTGCCCAAGGGAGCTTACGGAGGGTACCCGAAAACGAGGCTGATCTTCCTTAGCATAACGGGCCACAACTCCCATTTTTTAATTAGACTCCTAGCAGAATTAGGAGACCTTTTTTTAGACTCCTAGTAGAATTAGGAGACTTTTTTAGATTTCTAGTAGAATTAGGAAACCTTTTTTTAATTAGACTTCTAGTAGGATTAAGATATTTAAATTAATTAGACTCTTAGTAGAATTATGAGACCAATACCAATTAGACTTCTAATAGAATTAAGATATTTAAATTAATCAAATTCCTAGTACCATCAGAAAACTAAATTTATTAGAGTTATAATAGCATAAATCAGAGTTAGAATACAATTACAAAATCTGGTCAATTAGACTCCTAGTAGGATTAGGAGACTAGCTTAATTAGACTTCTAGTAGGATTAGGAGACCTGGTTAATTAGACTTCTAGCAAGATTAGGAATCCAAACTAGCTAAACCCCAAGGCAACCAAGAGCTGCTAACGTTGGCAGGCAGACGATTCAGTAAAGGAGTTCAACCTGCAAGCCCCCGCTTCCCTTAAAGAGTTATCAGTGATGTGTTGCAGCGTTGATAAATATCTGCAGCTGGCAATCACTTCTATACAGGTATTCTCCATTTAGAATTCGTCTTCCTTTATTCTTCTACATTTAAATATTGTCCTTTTATTATTCTAATATATCATTACAGGAGCACATAAATATTTTCCTATTATTATTTTATTGCTTTTTTATTCTATCGCTTTTCGCCAGAGTCCACATAGACTAATTTTGGCCTCTTTCTAGGTACTGAGAGGAACCCAGAAAAAATGCATACCAACAACAAGGTGTGCCTTTCTCAAAGTGTAAGTCAAATAAGGCCTTGGGCCAAATTTTGGTATCTACAAATGCCTCTCTTTGGTATCCGATCAGTAACGATCGTATGCCAAAGAAAGGGACATCCGAGGAGGCCCAAGGGACGCAAATGGGCCCGCTGTATTCAAAACAAACCTCAAACATCAAAAAGTAAAAAATAAAACAACTAAATGGAGATTGACGTATGCCCAATATTAGGAAAAACGTGTCACTCAAGAGTAGCGAAAGCCCCAACATTAGGGAAAACTTAAGTTCCTCAAGGCTATCGGTCCCCAAGCGCTTAGCGACATTACTGGGCATAACCGAGATGGTATAATTGAAGATGCATGATGTTTGAGATTCATTTTGAAGAAGACTACCCCACGAGTGGGAGGGTGATAAACCGATACTTAAAGATTGGTGTAAAACAATGACGCGAGGATCCATAGTTTGTGTTCAATCCTATGAGGCATTGATTGCTCCATTTGATTGGTCACGGGTGCCCCTATGTGAGGTAGGGTTCAAGACTTTTGGGCGAACCCATCGATCTCAAGGTTATTTTAGCACAACAACCCGAGCAAAGCGAATATTAATGTCGCAACGCTTCTTGGGAGTGTGTGCCATTTTTCACACTGATCCTATTGACACTGATCTTGCAAAAAGATCAACTATGCCTAAACATGCATCCATCAGGGGGCGATAAAAACAAAGGCGATGGAAGTCCTGACCCAGACTAACTAGGTACCATTTACAGGAACCACGGCCATCTCATGGATACCCAGACGCATCAACGTACACTTTATAGGGATATCGCAAAATTGCAGGTTTCAAAGCCTGCAATTGAAAAAGAGCCCTTCTGTATGCATGTCTGAGCATGGTTGTTCGTTACATAATTTCAATCATGACTAATTGGTTTTAACCAACGACCAGAGTGTCCCTATAGGAGATAGGGTTCCTCATTTTTTAGCATACCCGACAACCCCGATTATTTAGCACAGCTGGCCGGGCGGAGAGAATACTGATGCCAAACCGCCCTTTGGGATGTGGGCAACTTATCAAGCTACATATATATTTTATTTTATGTTTTTATGTACATATATATTTTTATATATTTTTCTATTTTTGGATGTTTGTTCGAGGTCTTTGAGCGTGCTCATCGACCTTAAACATTTTATTTTAGCACAATTTCTCAAGCGGATCAAATGGAGGTTGATGCGCTTTTTGAGAACGTGTGTAACAATTTTTTGAAGCCACATATTTTTGTTTTTTATGCTTTTTGTTATTTATTTATTTATTTTATACTTTTATTTTGTTTTTGTTCTTGGTGTTTGTTTGGGATCTTGAGCGTGCTCATCAATCCTAGACACTTTATTTTAGAACAGCTTCCCGAACGAGCCGAATTGAAGTCAACGCGCTTTTCGGGCTGTGTGCCATTATGGGTCTAGCTAACCAAAGTCCAAAGGGGGCCAGAAATAAGCCTAGCATATGTATTACATATGCTAGGCCTACATATGCTAGGCCAAAATTCAGGATTTTATGCCTAGCGTATGTATTACATACGCTAGGCCAAAAGTGTGTTTAAAATGGCCGGGGACCGCCAGGGACCCGAAAATTCTTTTTTTTTCTAAAATTTTCTCCTCTCCCTCTTTCCAGAAAAGGGGGCCTAGCTTATTGCTACTAGATTTGAATCAAAACCTAGGCATTGCGCCAGTATTGTCATCGCCGATCAAACACGTATTCTCTACCGGATCTAGGGTTTATTCTTCCACCAAGGTAATCACTTTAAGCCCTCTTTCTTTTGAATTTCTTTTGATTTTACACCAATGTAGCTAGGGTTCTTGCATTTAAATGATAAGAAAACAATTTTTCCTTGTAAATGTACCCATTAGTGATCCCAATTTGGGATTTATGTGTATGTTTGCATGATTTTTGGTGAAAGATTGGGTGATTTGTGCCCCCTTCTGGATTTTCATGAATTTTATTCATCAATGCATTAGGGCTTCTGTATCTAGGACAAAAATGGGATTTTTTTTTTTTTTGCGAATGTGATCACCCTTGAGGCCTTGACCGATTCCATGATGTATGTGCCTGTTTGGAATGGATTTCGGCAATAGAATGGTAGATTTGTGCCCCGTTCCTTTTGAATTTTTTTCGATTTCTCCATAAAAATGGGTTGGGCTTACACATGATGGGTGTCTTACTCTACGAGCGCGACCCAATCCGACCCTTTTTCGATCTACGTGCATGCTTTAAAGGGAGTTTTGGCTAAAAAATTGAGGAAGTTATAATTTATTTTTTTCACTAGCCAATGGTGGCCTTGTTGAGAATATGTGGAGTTAAAAATTATTGATTTTTCATGGCAAAGATTTTTCGAAGGGCAAATAACCCAATCTTTTTTATTTGTTTGTGTGAGTTTTTCTTTTATGATGCATTTTTTGAAGATTTTTTTTTATGTTTAAATGACGGGATGTATCTTCGTTAGATTTTGCTTGGCAATTTGGCAGGAGTGAGTCATACTTACCTTCATTTGTTCTTGTGCTTCTAGCCAAGTCTTTGATTTCCTCTTGCTTATCATCTCCTCATACCTGCTATTGGTGTATCTCTTTCCAGGATGGCACACAATCAATCAAGTGATGAGGGCCATGAGAGTGAGGGTAGCCCCGAGGTGATTTTTGGTATCCGGGGCGAGTGCCTTGTTGAGGTGCAACGATCATCTTGTATTTTGTATGAGATGCAGGGTGAGGCGGCCCGCAACGGGTTCCTCCATCAACAGTACACCCACATCTCCAACTTCGGGATCATCAGTTAGGTAAAGAGAAGAGTTCTTTGGTTGCTTTCCTTTGTGCATGCTCTTTTATTCAAGGATCTTACGCCTTTTTTTCTTTTAATGCAGCCCTTTCCCCACATCATGTTTTGCGGGCGGTGGTTTCATCTTCAAAACTTCTATGCCCAACTCCCCTATGTTGTGAGGTTCCTCCTAGCTCAGGTGAGTTTTGGAGACATTTTATCCTGCCCTACCATGCGGGGCAACACGGCCTACGTGAGGACTCTGATAGAGAGGTTTCGCCCAGAAATGATGACCTTTCATATGCCTGTTGCCGAGATGACCATCACACCGATTGATTTGTCTATGATTATGGGTATTGCTATAGGAGGGGTGTCAGTGGTCTGCCCCTGTGTCCCTGATCGTGAGGAGGTGACCCGCCTGATTGGGGCCTACCCTTCCCCTGGCAACATGGCTGGCTCTGAGGTCAAGTTGTCCTTGCTGGAGAGCTTACTTGTGGCAGATGAGATGGTTGATCTGAATTTGTTTGGTATGGATGTTGTGGTTGAGCTTGAGCGCACTTTAGTGCTGGCTCGCATCTCCCTTCTCTATGTTTTGGGCAAGACCATTATTGCCAATGCCAATGGGGGTCACATTGCACTGTCCCTTCTTTGTCTAATGGAGAACTAGGCAGACTTACACCATTATGATTGGGGCGATGCCGAATACACTATGCTGATGGATAGCCTGGCTAGTGATTCAATTGGGGAGGTCGCCTCTGTTCTCGACTTTTGGCATGTGGTTGAGGTAACCTGTTCTGCCCATCCTATTTCATCTTTTCTGACTTTTATTTTCTGCTCTTTGATTTGATATGTTCTTTATTTATCCATCTTTTCAAATCTGGGGTATCTGCACTTCCTACCTGGCTGCTCTTTGCTATTTTTTGACGAGTATACATACCCTCTCATGAGCAGCTGGCATGCAGAACATTGTTGGGAGTCAAGGATGAAACACTTGGAATTGGGTTTGAGGTCACAGTTTGACCTGATGATCCCTAAGGAGGTTCAACTCTCCTTTTTCTCAGTTAGTTGGACTTTCTGAGCTAGTATTGCATTGATTGACTGATGGACCTTTTTCTCTCTTGTGCAAGTGGCATTTAACTCGTATATTGGTTCCCCATTTAACGACTGTGTCGCTGTTGGCCAGTCTCAGCTGTTTGTTGACCATCGGGTCATATTTTTCTATGGTGCCTGGGTTCGAGCCTACTATCCAGAGATGGGACCTTCAGAGGTGGCAGGTGCAGGACCATTGGGTGCTTTCGGTTCAGGGCCTTCAGGGGCATCTACTATAGGGCCTCAGGGGACCAATAGGCGTATGGATGATGCATTTCTTTCTGACCTTTGTGCTGATGTGGAGGAGCGTGCTTGTCTCTCTAACGAGGCAATCCAGGTACCTCCCCCCGAGCTGGTCCCACGGGTGAGTCTCTTTCCATTTTTTGGGGGATGCGTGCTTGTTGATTTCTTTATGCTAGATGAATTTTACTGCAAAATGGATGGTTAAATATAACATAAAATAAAGGAAATGGAATGGTCTTTAGCATAAAGCTCAACCTACAAGAATTAGGGTTGTTGTAGCAAGTTTTTAAAAGTAAGAGTTTGTCCCACAGGGAGTAATGATCTAAAAATCTAGTAGATCTCCAGATCTACTACAGATCTGACAATCTCTAAACCTATTCTACGAAAATAGGGAAAGAGAGGTGGTTTTTCAGGTGTCACAACTAAATCTAGATCTAAACTATAAACAAAAGTAAAATGATGATGAGTTGATAAAACAAAATATAAAATGGTGAGAAGTAGACGATTGTGGATTATTTTCACTGTAAATCATATTTAGAACTATGGATCTGCAGCTGGCCTTCACTTGGCTACAAGCACAAGTGCAAGGGAGAAAAATTCAATTCTGAACCAGAGACTTGAGTTGATCTTAGGGGTATAATATGTCCACTTAAATAGTCACAAATTATCCTAGGGATCTCATCTAATCACAGGCTTAGAGTTGAAACAAGAAAACTATTACTATGGATGCTAGGCTAAAACCACAAGTATCCATAGGAGCAGCAGATCTATAAAATTCTACTAAAAATCACAAGAAAATTATAGCTCAACTGAGGCATTAAAGTAAGCTAGTCATTGCTTCAAACAGTTGCAATGGCCTAGCTCTCAAGTCTGCAATCTCTACTAGACTCCAGATCAAAATACTTAAAAGAGGGTTGTAAAACAAAGCAGGAATTACATCTGCAGAAATCCATCACTTGGCTACAACCACAAGTGACTGGAAAAAGAATCTGTTCTAACCCTCATATATGGACCAATCCTATGGGCATATGGTTGTCCACTCAAATGGTCACAACATTTCCCAAAGGTGGGTGCCAGGTAAAAAAGTTAAAGACAAAACAAGAAGATCACTGCTGCCACTATGGATGGAACGATACAAGCATAGGCATCCGTAGGTCCATCAGATCCATAGACATCCAAAGTAAAAACTTAGAAAATTATAGATCTAATAAAACTATAAACTCCACATTTTATTGCATTAATAAAACTTACAATGATTGCCCTCAAGGCAACAGTCTCTGAAAATTCTAAATTGTTCACAATGTAATTACAGCACCAATTTACAGATCTAAATAATCTCAGCTGCTACCAAAAACTAATCCAACAGGCTTGATTGGGCAGAGAAAAGAGGGGAAAAAAGAGGGAAAGGAAAAACTAAAACTAGATCTAATTTGAGCTAAGGGAGGCTGAGAATTTCCTAGCTTCCTTGCTGAAGAATTACAGCAAAGATGGCTGCTATTTATAGCTTTGGATTGATCCATGTGCTTCGTATTTTGGCCAATCAGAGAGAAGAATATTTTCAGCTATGCTCGGATGCAATGGCTTGATTTCAGCCAAGGAATGTTCCATTCAGTTAGGAAATAGTTCACATGTGGACTACTGTCCCATGTGACTTGTTGGAGTTCTCAAGAATGCCCCCACCGACCATTAATAATGGCTGAAAACTGATGGAATCCGATGGGACCCAAGCTGGAGCAGATTGAAGAGGTTTTGATTCACTTTGAGAAGATGAAGAGAGCTTTAGCAATCCACTCGATAGGTTGGAGACAACTGTTCGACAGGTATTGAAGCAGGTCTTTCAAAGAGCAGCTTCTACAGTGTTCTGTTTGATAGGTTGATAGATGGAGTAGTGAACTACTCAATTTGTTCACACTGAGCTTCAACATTGCTCGATAGGTTGAAGACTGGAGTGCAGCACTAGTCAACAGGTATCTAGCTGAGCTTTAGCATTGTTCAACAGGTTGAAGCAGGAGCTCGACTGTTTCACTCAACTATTCGACAGGTTACTCGACAGGTTACTTCAGCCATCTATACTACTCGACAGGTTCAAGGAACCATTCGACAGCTTGCTCGACAGGTTCAATTTCAGCCTCAAAACCTCACGTGAAGTTGGCTTTCAGCATGTACACTTCATGGAGTTGCCAAACAGCCACATGAACCATTCGACAGGTTCATTTCAGCATACATTAACAATTCGTGGAGTTGGCTTTCAGCATGATAACACCTCGTGGAGATCCCTTCAGCAGCCTACACACCTCGTGAGGTTCCAAATGCAGCAGCAACACATCTCGTGATTTGTTGAACTGCTCAAGCTCCTTAGGATGTAGGCTGCAGCACCTATCGGTTGTTGATGTACTCGAGAGGGTATAGGTGCAGCTCGATTAGTTCATGTGCAAGCTACATTGAACTACTCGAGATGTTCAATGGTTGCAGCTGAGTAGCTGCTCAAGCTCTTTAATGAACCACTCGGGTTTCATTAGTTAGCTTCAGTCCTCTTTAATTCACTGCGGCAGCAGCCCAAGACTTTGGCTCCACTTCTCACCCTCAACAGGCCTTCTAGGACACCAATGCATGCTAAGTTGCCCCAATGGTGTGAACCACCATGGTGCATTCACTGTAACTCCATCAGCTCCAAAATCTTGACTAAAAATTCTTTCTTCTTCGCTTGAAATGATGGATTACAGCACTAGGTTATATTCTCCTGCTATCTACAACAACACACTTAAAAGCCATTATTAACTGGCTCAAAGATCCATGAAAGGTCAGGTTAAAGGGTAGAAAGTGGTATTATTCAGAGATTAACAACCCCCAAACGTAATCATTGCTAGTCCTCCTGTAAAGGAAAAATTAAAACACTTATTAAAAACAGAAAATGCCACTTTCGTAGGGATCACAAATGCATTTAGCATATGCCCCAAGCCTTTTAAACCCCTAGGTGATCCCTAGTGGAGGAGTGCAGTCTCCTGAGGGTTTTCAGTGAAGGTACCTACAAACTTCTCAATATAACGGTTAAGGTTACTAAAACAGATCAAAACAGAGTTCAAACAAATAAAATTCATTCCACACCTTATTCTTTCAATTTTTTAGGAGTCACAACAGTAAAACAACATTTTAACACTGAAATCAGGTTTAACTTCCTCCACAACCAATCAGCTCATATAAAGGGTGTGGTGTGTGGAAATTAGTTCATAGCTCACCATTAATTTGAGAATTATGTTTTGGATAATGCTCCCAACAAACTCAATTTCAGGCCCAAGTCTCACTCAAGCTCAAGAGTAGTTACAGCCCTCAAATAGGACTGCAAGCATGAGCATAGGCAGTGCTACTAAGTTCTGAAATCCTCTGGCTCTTTTCACCATAGATTATATAGCTCCTCATCTCCTCATGACAACTAAATCTATTTTAGATCAGTAAGGTCTGTTTGTAGGGCTGTAATGTGGCTTAGGGTTCAGGTTTTAAAATAATACGAGGGTATAGAAGGACTAAAAAAAATTGAGAAATCAGCAAAGGGAGGAGATGATTCATGACTTCATCTTCTTCATTTCAGCACAACTCCATCTTCTTTTTGAATTTTCAGAGCCAAAGTGGCCAACTTCTTCATTTCTTTTTAAATTTACCAATGAAATACTTCTTTGACTTCTCTTTCTCTTTTGTTTTGTTTTTCTATTTTTTTCTCTTTGTATGTTTTTCTTTGTATTTTTCTCATCTTCTTTTCTCATATGGGCTGGAATGCCACAGCGACAACTGACACACAACTGTCATCAAATGTGCTTTCTTCTTTTTCCACCAAATGTTAAACCAGCTTCACCGTCTTCAACTTCTTCTCCTGTACTTTTTGAAATCATAGAGTGAGGGTCAGGCTGAATCAGGTCACTGAGTTTTAGGTTCAAATTCTCTGGGGTGTGTCAAAGAAAGCTTGGATTTTTAAGGCTCAAATGGCGTGTATCAAGGGCAGTTCAAAGGGTAGGGATTTTTAGGCTCAAAATTGTCCAAATGAAGGCCTTACATCATGTCTTTAGTATTGTAGACACCCAAATTCGGCCCAAGGCCCGATCAGTTTATACTCCGAGAGAAATGCACCCCTGTGCTTTCGATGGCACCCCTGAACCCTTGGAAATTTATCTAGACCTTTAGGAATCTCCTAGAGCCCATTAGAACCATTACCCCAACCCTTAGAGATCACCCCTAAACCCTAGGATCCCTTCCCAGACTCAACTTAAACCCTTCTGAGCATTTGATGGGAGGAGAGCTACCAATTTTTATACAGACAACTGATGAGGATGAGACACATACCGTTGGAAAGAGAACTTCTCTAGCTTTTCAACAAGCTAAAGATCACCCAATTTGGAGTTGTGGTTTAAAGGTTATGGCCATTTGAAGTTTCACATAAAATCATGACAAATTTGTTTGTTAGGCGATGTATTATATTACTTTGGCATTTTGGGCCAAATTTGGCGGTATATATAATACATATCATAGGTATTACCACGGGCACCCATCTTCTCGAGATCATCGGTTTTCTTGAACTTCTCATCATAAGGGCGTATGTAATATATATGCCCAGCTTAGCTACAATATTTGTCATTAAATGCTCGAATTTCCTCCATTTAGTTTGACCCTTTGACCATCCCCTAGGTTGAGGTGGGTGTCTTAAGGTTGGTTGCACCCCCTTTGAGCTTATTGGCAACCCTTAAGTCACCCATGGTCTCACCCCATCATCCGCCCATGAAACCAATTTCCCAAACCTCTAGGACCCTAAAAACCTAAAAAATCTTAGATGGAGGATTACGTAATTGCTAAAACCAATTAGCTCTTAAGTAACCCACTAACCCACCTCTTCTCTATAAAAAGAGAGCCCCCCCTCTTCCCAAAAAGGTTGAAAAGATTAGGGTGAAAGCTTGAGTTAGGAGAGAGAGAGCCCTAGTGAGAGAAAGTTTTTTCTTATCTCTTCAACCAAAATTCTAGCATGCATAGATCATCCTTTGCAACCCTTTTCAACCATTAGATCACCTCTTTTAGTTAAAGCTTAGTCCTTAGCTTCATTCCACACCTCCTATCTATCGAATCCTAGTATTAGAACCTATTCTTCTACCGTTTAAGCCATTTAAAGCCATCGGAAGCACGCTGAACCGAAGGTCTCCTATGGTGCGACAAGGGCCCGTGAGCTCCGGCTCACCCCTCTCTTCCTCTACCTTCTTGGTATTTCCTCCGTCCAAGGATTCAAGCCGTTACGCCGTCGAAATTTTGGTTTGCCTCAAAGCTTGATAGGACCGTATTGCCTTCGAGCAAGGGGAAGCTCCGCCCATTTATTTTCATTTTGGCTATAGATAGAGACCGTTATGTGTGGGTTGATCGAGTGCCTAAACCCTTCCAGATCGATAACCGAAGGCCCTACCTTAGAGCCTTTGGCAAAGACCGGTAAATCAGAGTCATATTTAGCACTTCGGTGCTCAAAATATCGATTTAAAGGTTTCCTGGGTCACCAAAAGCTCCGGGTGGCGACTCTACATTTTATTCCTCCGAGAGCGCATCGTCGTGAAGGGTTTGAGAGAATCCATGCTCGCACAGATGGCGACTCTGCTAGGGAAGTCACCCTAGCGGTTCCCCTCTTGTTGGCCTTTCTTTTTATATTTTTTTTATACGAACCATGGCTATTTTTTTGTTCTAATTTTCTGTTGTTTTTCTTTATTTTTTGTTCTTTTTACTAACATACTCACCCCTACGATTCAGTCCTTTAAGTGCCTTAGCCGATTGGCAAGCCTACTTGCACATTTAAATTTCAGTTTTTTACGATTTTGTCATTTAAACCGCCTTAGCCGTTTGGCGGGCCTGCTCGCATCTACTTTCCACGTCACTTAAATTTCAGTCATTTAAGAGCCTTAGCTATTTGGCGGGCCTACGTGCGCTCTTTATTTCAGACATCATATCTCACCATTGAACGCCGGCCCGTTGAGGCGGCACATGCTTGTCATCCACGACCCGATTTTGGAGTTAAATTCACTCCCCTTTAAAAATTTGTAATTAAAAGTGAACCAACAGTGTGGGGACATAATCAAATCTGTTTTTGCGTATTTTGGGTAGTTTTTTAGGGGGGTTTAGGCGTAGATATAATCTACCCAGTTCTCAGTAAGGCGGCAGCTCCAGTGGTGATGATCCTGAAAAGAACCACCCCTTCCCATACCTGAGAAGGTGCTTGCGCCGGAGGTATATCGGTTGGGTTGCCAATTCCAATCAAGCCATAAAACCCACAATGGTGAGAGTGTAGACAACCCCATTTCAGTCGTGTATCCCTAGGAAGCAGAAAGGAGGGACCCGATAACATACACAGTAGTCCCCGGGAGCATCCCTCCCAGAAAACTAGTCCAAAAGACCCATCTCGGGCTTACTGTTTACTATCAAAACAGGCTAAAAATATAGCCTCTGCTAGGTGTATATAATATATACGACCAAAAATCCCAGAATATCGTAGTATATAATATATCGCCCACCAAAATCCTCAGATTTAAGCAGATATGATATATACTACCAAATCTGCTAAGTTTTGGGTGATATAATACATATCGCCCAAGATATATCGGGTTGACTGATCTGAGGCCCAATTCCCCACCCATGTTCCCCGATTAGCGATATTAGTGCCCACAGTTGCCTCCCGAATTCTGTAACACCCAATATGCCCCCGCCCGGTCAAAAGAAGGCAACTTCTCATTGATTTTCTCCAGGGGATCGGGTCGTTTGCGTGGATTCCCTCACCTTCAATAGAATGAAAGGGTTCCTTTCGCTTCTTCTGAAGTGTGTCGGATCCCTCCGTGGGACCTACTAAAGGTGCATATATCACTCAAGACGGGAACTTTTTTTAAGGCACCAAATCATCATTCATTTAAATAGGGGAGATAATTTTTATTTGAAAAATTCAAAAAAAAATAAATATCTAGAAAAATCAAAAATCCGTATATACGCGCACTTTCGGTGCGACCTCAAACCCAACCCGTAGAGGAAGATCTAGGAAAGTGTTTGGCCCCTACCGAAGGCATCGATACAACACTCGTCAACAGATCATGTCGAGCGTCGATACATCCCCGCCATCATCCCCATCCCATTCCCGTATAGGAGAAGACCCGATCTCCAACACCTTCACCCAAACCTGGTTCGATGTCACGGGTCCATTTGGGGCACCCGTGTTCGCATCCACCCCAATCCCCCGCCCTTACATTTTCCCAACATACCCCCATCTCATTCTCTACTGAAACACCTCATTTCCCAACCGACCCATACATCCCCATCTCCCATCCATACACCCTTACCGCACCCCCCTGCTCTCAAAGACCCCATTGGGAACCCCATCCCCCGCCTACCTCCCACACCCCGTCCACCTCATCATCCATGCCTCCTATATCCCATATCCCCCTCACCTCATCTCACATACCCTCCACATCACATGGTCCATCCGCATCCCAACAGACCCCCCTATTTACCCAGGTCATGCCCAACTTTGCCCAGGGTGTGACCAGCAACCCACCATCTTCCTTAGCCATACATCCACACCCTCCAAGCACAATCATTCATACCCCCCATACCCAGGTCATGCCCAATTTCATCCAACCTCCTCCGTCCTTGAATGGGCCATCACCCTCCAATCTCGCACCTGAATCCATGACCTCAATGGAGGACATGAGAAGGATGTATGCCCTATGGGCTACCTCTTAGAGTTCAACATTCCAAACCCCACATCTAGGTCTCCAAAACCTCCATACCCCATTCCCCCATGACCATGCCCAACCACCCATTGTTCATACCATCCAAGATCCCTCACCTCAATTCCAGGCCCAGGCCCAAGCCCAACAGACCCAAGCCCCCTCATCTCAGGACCAACCCCCACGAATCCTTGGGTCCAAGCCCAAACCCATCAGATCTAGGCCCAGGTCCAAAATCCTCAAAGCACATGGGCCCAAGCCAAAACCCATCAGACCCAAGCCCAAGCTCAAAATCCCCAAGGCCAATGGACCCAAGTCCAAACCCATTAAATCCAAGCCCAGGCCTAGAATCCTCAAGGCCCATGGGCCTAAGACAACACCCATCAGACCTAGTCCTAGGCCTAAAATCCTCAAGGCCCATGGGCCCCAGCCCAAACCCATCAGACCAAGACCTAAAACCCTCAAGACCCATGAGCCCAAGCCCAAACCCATCAAACTCAGGCCCAGCCCTGAAATCCTCACGGCCCATGGGCCCAAACCCAAACCCATCAGACCTAAACCCAGGTCCAGAACCCTCAAGGCCCATGGCCTCAAGCCCAAAACCATCAAACCCAGGCTCAGCCCCAAGCCCATCAGACCCAAGCCCAGCTCCAAGCCCCTCCGGGTCTTTGGGCCCAAACCTATCAAACCCAAGCCCAAGGCCCATCATCCCACACCCAATACCCACATGGCCCATTAGCCCAAAATCATACCAACTCCCACACCCAGGCCCAAGGCCCATCAACCCAAGCTTTCCAAAACCATCAAGCCCAGACCCAAGGCCCATCCGCCCACACTCATCAAGGCCCATTCACAAACCCCTTACCCCTTCACCAATACCCTTCATTCACCTACACCCCTTACGCCCCCATCCCACCTCCAGCGGAAAATATGATCCACCCTATGCCTCAAAACCACGCCTACAGCATCCCGCCGCACCAGCAACACCCCCATCACCCCCAGAATATACACCCAGCTCAGCACGTCATTCATCCATAAACTACTCATCCATTCACCCCCACCCATCCCCTACAAGCCTTGTAGCCCCACCAGGTCGTCCAACCCATCACCCCCCAGGTCCAAATTGCAGACCTCACCCCTCACAAGTACAATGATCAATAATATGAGAAGGACGAGATCCGCAATAGTGGAGGAGCTGCCAGCTTTGGCCCCCCCAGGCCCGTCATCGTCACACCTAGGACCAAGCCAAATCAAGGGGAAGGCACCCACTACCTCAAAAAGAATCAGCAAGGTGAAAGAGCAGATGACAGACCAGAATACAAAAGCAGCTAACGAAGATGGGAGGGCTGGAACTACATTCAACAGACTTTTCAGACTTGTGTCTGTTCACGGATGTCCCCCTACCGTAGAAATTCAAAATGCTGTTATTCGATAAGTATAATGGCACGGGTAACCCCATCGCCCACTTAAAATCTTACTGTGGGGATATATGTCAGTACGGCGGAGATGAACGACTCCTCATCAAAGTGTTCCAAAAGAGTCTGACGGGCCTAGCACTGAGATGGTTCACAACCCTAGAACCATCCATGACCAAAACTTGGAAAGATCCGACACTCTTATTCCAAGAACAGTATGTCTGTAACATGAAAATAGAGCTAAGGAAGTCGAATCTGGCCCGTTTGAAGCAAAGGCATGATGAAACTTTCAGTGCCTACTTAGGGAGGTGGAGGGCATTGGCGGCCCAGGTGACCCACCGGATTCCTGATGATGAGCAGATTGAATTGATAACCAAGGGAGCTCTCCCACTCATCGCAAAATTCTTGGTATATCAGCAACAGTCCAGTTTCACTGATTTAGTTTGAAATGTCAACCATTGCAAAGACTCCGTTAGAGAGGGCAGGTTGGGAAAGAGCATGGCCAACGGGGTCGCTGGGGTCCGAAAAGCTACCGAACCAAGCATTGAATGAAGGCCAGGGGCAGAGGTGTAGGACATCATTTATCCCCAGGCCAATACCACCCCGATATAGCTCCAGGCCGCACACCCACCCCAGCCCGTTTCGAACAAGCACCAAGGCCGAACAATAGATCAAGGGCCCCGTTCACCCAGGAACAGATGAAAGCACAATTCGAACGGGTCTTCACGTTGTTAGGGTAATCATTAAGCATCTTATTACCAGTGTTGCTACAAAAGAGTCTGGTTAATTTACTCCAGCCTCGCCCACCACCCAATCTGATACCAAGAAACTATGATCCGAACTTGCATTATAACTTCCACCAGGGGCCAGGTCACCCTACGGATCGGTGTTTCCCACTAAAGCACGTAATCCAAGATTTAATAGAGGCGGGAAAAATTATTCCCCCACCGCATCCTCAAGGGCAGAACCAGAATATCCATCAGGCCCCTCTGCCACCGAATCAAGGAGGCCCCAGGCCTAACATCCACTGCGTGGAAGAGGAAGTGGAAGAGTTTGACCCCTCGGATTACATCGGTAATCAAGAAGAGTTTTTATTTACCAGGTTGAATGAGAGTGAACCAATTGTAAGGGTAATCGAGCAGCTGTATTTAGCCGATTACTTCCCCACCCCAACATACCAAGAAGAGCCCCTAGATTTAGGGCAGTATTTTTCCACTTCCGCTCTTGCCTATCAAATCCAAATGGGCCCATCCCCACCGCAATCATACGCATATCCACCCCACTCCCAATTTATCCCACAGTTCACACCATCTCCCAGTCACCCCACCCCATATACCATCCCACCATCAGCCACCCCGTACACCTCTCCGTCATGCCCAAATCACCCCACGCCATATATAAATCCACCACCCCCATACTACCCCACCTCATACACGCCCCTAAATCCCACCGCCCAGCATACTACCCCACCATCCCCAGATCACCTCTCCCAATACACAACTACACCATACCTAAATCACCCCGCCCCATGCACGATTCCATCATCCCTGGTTTACCCCGTTTCATCCATGAACCCATCATCACCCTGCCATGCCACCCCGATTACAAGCCCTTCGTACTAGTACCCCCCTGCTCCGTCTGCTACCCCGTCATACCCTTATCGCCCCGCTCCACCTGCACCTCCTACATTTCCTAGTCACCCTATCCCAGTCACACCCCCACCACCCCTGCATTATTTTGCCCCCAATACAGCTCCACCCCCATCCAAACAAACAACCCCTCACCCACTCCCCTTATTACCCGCTCCAAATCACCACTGGTCTTAGCATGCCCCGGTAACGCCTGCACAAACCCCCTCCGCACCCTCAAACCCAACTTCGCCAACTCCGCCAATACCATTACACCCCCTATTGGAGTCAACCTGGTTGGGCCCGAGAATTCGACATACCCAGCCCAATCTGCCCCAGAATCACCAAGCACTCCCTTCCTCATCCCGAAACCTGCCTATGACCCGCATCAAGTATCGTTAAGTTACTAGCAGACGAACATGAATGCTAGTCACGATCGGGAAGAGACTGTCGAATTTATCACCCGATCAGGTAGGATTTCTACATAGGTAGAAGCATCGAGGGCCGGTAGAGGAGAAGAGAAGAAGAAAGAACAGGCCGCAGGGAATCCCTTTGAAAAAATGGCCAGAGAGCATGTGTTGGAAACACAGCTCAAGAGGACACCTGCACATATTACTGTCTGGGATTTGTTGATCACGTCCCCGCTCCACTTTCAAGCCTTAATGGGAGCGCTCAAAGACACGCATGTTTCCGCCCACGTGACCCCAAACGAGGTGAGAGAAATAGTCGGGCAAGTATTGGCCCCAAATGTCATCTCATTCACTGATGCGGATCTGCCGCTCGAGGTGATCAATCACTCTAAACCCCTGAATATAACAATAGAAGTAGGGAACTTGGTGGTGTCGTTGGTCAAGATAGACAACGGGTCGGCATTAAATGTATACCCTCTAAGGACGGCAATCAATATCGGTGCGAACCCCAACACCTTCCGGCCACCAATAACAAGCGCTAGGGGATTCGATAACACCCGGAGAGAAATCATAGGAGAAGTAGACCTCGACCTGATCATCGGGCTGCAAACCTTCACTATCCCCTTCCAGGTGATGGACATCAAGTCTACATTTAATCTACTATTAGGCCGGCCGTGGCTGCATGAGATTGGGGCAATACCATCAACTCTACACCAAAAACTCTGATTCATCTCAGGCGGAAGAATCTTCACCATCGTGGGTGAGAGCAGAGAAGACAGGGAGCGGAGCGCTCTGCATATTGAAAATCTTAAAGTGCTTGACATGCCACACACAACAGATGACACCGATTTCCATCGATTTGAGTACGACATTTTAGCCGTCACCCTTGAATCACCTAAGAAAACCCCTGCCAAAACTGGGGTAGGAATGGATGTGGCAGTGTTCATGCTCCACAAATGGGGCCACCAAAAAGGGAAAGGTTTGGGCCCAAGCCTTCAAGGAAGAAGAGACCCCGTCAGGGCTAAGGGGCAGCAAACAAGATTTGGCCTAGGCTACAAGCCCAACGAAGAAGAAGTTAGAGAGGCCAAAGAAAAGATGAGAGTCGCAACAGCTGCCAGGGCCAGAGGAATCAACTTGGAAGAAGAAACTCCTGCCCGACCCCACATCTGTCAAACCTTTATAAGCGTCAGGGTAGTAAAGATTGATCTGAATGGGGAGACAAGGGTGACCCCACACAAGTTTGCTTCTGCCCACCCCACTAACCCTTACATCATCCCCCTGGACCTTGAGGTGGACTTGGCAGCCCTCCCCTTATTTGAGGAGGAAATCCTCGGGCCCACCCACCACTCCAGTAATAGCCACTTTAGGCCCACCCTAACCTTCAAAGATAGGGTCCCAGAGGATCCCTCCATAAACATGCTGAGGGAGGGACCGCAAAAGCCTACCGATGCCATCTCCAACCAAAAGGGTAAAGGCCAAGCCTCACAGGTAAGTAGATGGGCATCTTTGCCCCAACTCCTAGGAGACGCCAAGTGCTGTGAATACGGCACCAGCTCTCCAAAAAAAACAACCTGTAAGAAGTGAGGTCAGCCTCTGGGACACTCTACCCTGTATATATAAAGATGCACCACGCCAGGGGCTAACTTCCGAAAAATTACAAAAAACTATAAAAATAGAAAAAATACCAATTCTAAAAATAGTCTTTTAAAATTCCTAATAAATTAAAAAATGATGTCAGGATACCCGTCCCACGCAAAGCCGACCCCTTCCCTGTAGAATTATGAGAAGAGGTAGGAGTCGCGAGTCTGGACGAGGAAGGTCAAGTCGATGAGCTCCCCAATGAGCTCCTCAAGCAATTTGCTAATTTTGAGCATGGCCCTACCCCTATCGTTGAGGAGACAGAGGACGTCAATTTGGGCATCGAAGAGGTCCCTAGAATCACCAAAATCGGAACATTGCTGTCCCCTGCGGAGAGAAAAGGTATGATAGACTTCCTCCGATCATACCAAGACGTCTTCGCATGGTCGTATGAAGACATGCCTGGTCTAGATACCGATCTGGTTGAACATGAGTTGCCACTCTATCCTGACTGCAAGCCGATTAAACAGAAGCTAAGACGTCTCCGACCTGAATGGATGTTGAAATTCAAGGATGAGGTCATTAAGCAGTACGACGCGGGTTTCCTCATGGTATCCAAGTACCCGCAGTGGCTGGCCAACATCATCCCCGTACCAAAGAAAGATGGAAAAGTTCGAATGTGCATTGATTTCCAAAATCTTAACAAGGCAAGCCCTAAGGATGACTTCCCGTTACCCCACATCGATATCTTGGTCGATAACACAGCTAAGCACGAGATGCTTTCTTTCATGGACGGGTTCTCGAGCTGTAATCAGATTAAGATGGCAGAGCTCGACCAACAGAAGACAGTGCTCATCACTCCCTGGGGAACCTTCTGCTACAAGGTGATGCCATTCAGGCTCAAGAACGCTGGGGCAACCTACCAGAGAGCAATGACAACCCTATTCCATGACATGATGCACTGGGAGATCGAAGTATATATCGATGATATGATCGCCAAATCACCAGAAAGGGACGACCACTTGGTAAACCTTCAGAAGCTGTTCGAGAGGTTGAGAAAGTATAGGTTGCGGTTGAATCCCCAGAAGTGCGCATTCAGCGCTATGTCAGGAAAGCTATTAGGTTTTATCGTCAGCTGGAGAGGCATCGAGGTCGACCCAACCAAGATCAAGGCCATCACTAAAATGCCACCACCATCTACGGAGAAAGAGGTCAAAGGCTTTTTAGGCAGAATCCAATACATCAGTCAGTTCATCACACAGTTAACTCCGATATGCGCACCAATCTTCAAACTACTAAGAAAGGATTCACCAGATGAGTGGAATGATGACTACCAAGCTGCATTTGATAAGATCAAGGGTTACCTCCTAAATCCTTCGGTATTGGTACCACCTGTACCTGGTAGACCCCTGATAATGTACCTATCCATGACAGAGTTTTCCATGGGCTGTGTGTTAGGGCGGAACGATGAGAGAGGAAGAAGAGAGCATGCCATCTACTACCTGAGCAAGAAGTTCACTAATTATGAGACGCGCTACTCTCATCTGGAGAAAGCATGCCTAGCGCTCGTGTGGGCTACTCAAAGACTTCGACACTACCTATTATCCCAAGCCGTCCTATTTCTAGCACGAATGGATCCCTTGAAGTACCTGTTCGAGAAACCTGCTCTCACTGGCCGAACTGCGCGATGGCAGATATTGTTATCTGAATTTGACATCACGTACGTCACTTAAAAATAGATCAAGGGGCAGGCGCTCGCCGTTCATCTTGCTGAGAACCCTCTGCCTGACTATGAGCCTCTAAGGACTGAATTCCTCGATGAAGACATCCTGTTCATGACAGAAGATGATACAGAAGAAGCAGAAGAATCATGGGTAATGCACTTTGACAGAGCATTGCATGTCAAAGGCCAAGGAGTTGGTGCCATCCTGATTTCGCCAAAAGGATCCCATGTACCAATCTCTATCAAGCTCAACTTCCCTTGCACTAACAATATGGCTGAATATGAAGCTTGCGCCGCTGGTCTACAGGCAGCTCTCGATCTGAATATATCTCACCTTCAAGTTTTTGGTGATTCGTAGTTAATCATATGTTAGATGAATGGTGATTGGAAGAAGAAAGATGAGAAATTGATCCCCTATCATGAACACCTCGAGGATCTAATAGCTTGCTTCCAAGATGTGACTTTCTCATACGTCCCCCAGATAAGGAATCGCTTTGCCGACGCATTAGCAACTTTGGCGTCAATGATTGAAATCCCCTATGGTGTTGAGATGAAGTCGATCATGATCGAGCAGAGGAATGACCTGGCCTTCTGCCTCCAGATTGAGGAACCTACAAAGCTTGATGATGATCCACCTTGGTTCTCAGACATAAAGAATTTCCTCGAGACTAACTTTTCCAGAGGGTACATCCAAAACAGACCGACGAACCATTCAACGTTTGGTGGCAGGTAATGTCATTTGCGGGGAATGCCTCTACAAGCGATCGTACAATAACATCTTACTCAGGTGCCTCACTGAAAATGAAGCGGTCAATATTATGAAAGAAATCCATGAGGGGGTATGCGGAGCCCACATCAGCGGTCACATGCTCGCTAAGAAAATTCTACGGCAGGGATACTTTTGGACCACCATGGAATCAAATTGCTACAAACATGTTCAAAAATGCTACAAGTGTCAGGAACACTCTAGTCTGATACACGCTCCTGCCATTGATCTTCACTGCATGACCACTCCTTGGCCATTTGCTACCTGGGGCCTCAACGTTGTCGGAATGATTAATCCGAAAGCATCAAACGGACATCGGTTCATCCTCATCGCTATTGAATACTTCACCAAGTGGGTAGAAGCGGCATCCTATGCCAATATCACGGCCATTCACATTGAGAAGCTTCTTAAGAACAATATTGTGTGCCGATTTGGAGTACCCAAAGATATCATAATGGACAACGACACAAACTTTGCTAATAAGCGCATCCAGGACTTCTGCGAGCAATACAAGATCAAGCACCACCGCTCGTCCCCTTATCGGCCTTAAACTAATGGAGCCGTGGAAGCCGCGAACAAAACTCTGATATGCATTCTTGAGAAGATGGTCGTCACTTACAGAGATTGGAGTGAGTAGTTACCCTTCGCGCTTTAGGCCTACAGAACGTCGATCCATACAGCTACAGGGGCAACACCATTCTCCCTTGTGTATGGAACTGAGGTCGTCCTCCCAGTGGAGGTTGAAGTACCCTCACTCTGAATCCTCATGGAATCAGGCTTACCCGAAGTAGAAAAAGAGATCACGCTTTGATCAGCTAAACTTACTAGATGAGAAGAGACTCCTAGCCTTGTGTCACACTCAAGTTTACCAAGGGAGAATCACACGTGCTTACAATAAACGTGTCTGCAGCCGAGATCTAAAGGTAGGAGATACTATGCTGAAGAAGATCTTCCCATCCCTCCACGCCAATCCAAGAGGAAAGTTTAAGCCGAACTGGGAAGGACCATATGTCATTCGAGAAGTGCTGTCGGGATACGCCATCCGCCTCGCCACCATGGACGAAGATCATCTTCCTGAGCCCATCAACGCTGGATACGTCCGACTGTTATACTCTTAGTCCATCACGATAAGGTAAGTATTGATGAAACAGATACGTGACTACTTACGAATCATCCAAAAGAGGCCATCGTTCCAAGCACAGTAGCCCAAAAGCATCCCTAAAAATGATGATACCTTTTGCTACCCCATTTGAGCTTGGGTCTTTCTTTCAATAAACCCATCCCAAAAAAAAAGAGAGAAAAGATGCATGTGTATAAAGTTACTATCAAATCCAAAAAAATTCGAAAAAGCAAAACCTCAAAAAGAGATTGCTTGAAATGAAAAAAAGAGACAAACAAAAATGTGTATAGAAGAATCACGGGGCATGTACAGTAAAAACCCCCAAGGAGGAATGTATTTTGGGAAAACTGAAGCCGTATCAAGAAAACCTTTTTAACCCAGCATACATTCAAATCCTAACCCTACCCATGGCCAAGCTACACCCTGAATGAAGCCCTCTTTGTAGGTTCACAAGCAATCATATTATCTGTTAAGTCAACATGAGCCGAGTCGTGAGACGACACTAGAATCCCATCCAGCCGGTTATGACGGAATCTTTGTCCATGTCACGGCTTTCGAGTTCTAAAAAAAAAGGTGGAAAAAAAGAAAGAAAAATTTGAGTTCAAAGCAAGATGGACGTGGTGAAAACCCACAAGGGCACCGCGGGTAAAAATAGTGAACTCATGTGGACTAGGTGAAAACCTGAAAAGGCACTTGGGGTAAGAGAGCGAACCCATGGACGTAGTGAAAACCCGAAAGGGCGCTGCGGGTAAAAGCAGGGATGACAGGCATGGCGAAATCCAATCTTGGGCGTTGTGAGTAAAAAATGTCAAAATAAGAGAGATTAGGAGAGGATCTATTCTGGTTCATCTTTTTTAGTCTGGACTCCTTGAGCCCCTTCCCCCTTTTTTTTAGGGCCCGCTCATGTTAAAGTTAGATTGGATCCTAATCAAGCATGTCGTCTCTACCGCGTTGTCCGATGCATGACCAAAGGTAAGGCTAGAAGACCAATCAATCTCGGGGTTCGACCATGCTAAAAAAGAGGACCCGCCAGTTGGCCTTGAAAATACTGACATCACAAAAGGAGAAAATTTCAAAAAAGATAATATATTTTCCTTTCCCATAAGAAGCCTCATCCTGTGTAGGAGAAAAATTTGAAAAAAGATAATAGATTTTCTTTTTCCATAAGAAAAACCTTATGTTGTGAGACGTATGGAAGAAAGCTCGAATACCAAAAAAATATATGTATATGTGTATTTAGCAGATTTCATTTCTTTTCTTACAAGCATCACGTATGGAGTGTCACGTCCCAAAAAGATAACAACATGACACACTTTCTACTTTCTGCCTTCTGTATAAGTATAAAGCAAACAAAAAGGAAACAATCCAAAAAAGAAGAAGATCTCTGTTAAGGGGCATCAGCCCCCCCTCTGTGTATATGATCTATGGTATATGCAGGAACAGGTCAGGGGCAGGAACCATGCTTCAAAGCGCTAATCTCTGCTAGAAGAGAGTCCTCACGAGCATTTCGATCGGTCAACCACCTACCATGAAGACTCACCAAAGGCCCACAATCAAGAACCTCTATCACCAGAGGCAGCTCTCACCTCCGCCATCTCGGCTCTAGCTTTCTCCTTCCCCAAAGCCTCAGTCAAAGCCAGCTTCTCTACAAAAAGAGACTCAATTCTAGTCCAGAGCTTCATTTCCTTGAATGGCCAAGGCCCCGTCTCTATCGTATCGACCGAACCCAGGTTAGGAGTAGGTAAGCTCTTAGATGCCAGCCAAACCTCGTAATCAGAAGAGGGGACGCCCCCCTGAATCAAGCTACACATATGCACCGATTAGCGGGTCTCCCAGAGTGCTAGTATGCGATCTAGGTCACTGAGAGAACCCCGAGAGAATATCAGGGAACATAAGGGCAACCTCACTGTGCTCGGGACGTGTTGGGTATATCCGAATTGACGAAGCACTTGAGATGGGAAATAGTAGGTACTACCGGTCAACCCCAAAAGTGTGATACCCTCACAATCTCGAGAGCAGACAATCAGAAAGGTGCCATCCAACCAGGGAAATTTCTTAATCAACTCTGCATCAGATAGCCACAGGCTCAGTTCTTCGATACTCCCATGGGGCAACCTCGAATAGTGTGTCAGAAAGCCCCGAGTCACATCCCCTCTTACCAAGCAGAATCTCGGTACAAGCCCCATGATAGCCAAATGCTCTCCCAGCCAAATCCGAATGAGGAGTGGACTCCCGCGAAGAATCCCAACCCGACCCGAGGCCGAGTCATCAAGGCCCCGATACATCTCAGCAAAGACTAGATGCACCAGTGAGCGTCCTCCCTCCAATTCGGTCAAAACATCGCATAACCCAAGGGAAAATGTCTCGCCCCCAATAAAGAGAACTTCTGATAGCAAATAAAGGGCAAAGGCCTTCACATTGAAAGGATCTCAGACATGCAACTTTCGAAGACTCGAGTCACCAAAAAGTTCTCTCAGGAATTTCACCGAGCACCTAGTGGGCCCGCCGGCGAAGCCCTTCTCATACCCACCCTTTTTCAAGCCAAGAACCGCGTAGACCGCCTTTGCATACCCCGGTTTGGGCACCACTTTGGCAAGCCCCCAATGCATCCTCAAGCCGGTGATAGAGGCTAGCTCCTCCAAAGTCAGGGAGAACTCCCTAGACCCGAACCTGAAGACATGAGCCCTAGGGTCCCACTATGCTAAAGCCGCCTTTAGGAGGTCGGGCAACAAAGGAACAACAAGGAGAGAGAAAATGTGGGATAACCCGAGGCAATGCAGAGCAGCGAGCTCACCCTCAGCCAAGCTAGCGCACCACTTTTGCAAATAACTGGGCCCGAGTCCAAACAGGGAAGTACACTAACCCCATCCCTCGTATGAGAATTTGGGTCGGGAAGCAGGTCCATAGACGTACAAAGATGTCCTATATAAAGCTCAGTCAATGTAGGGTGATGGACCCGCTTATCAAAGAAAAAAGGGAAGAAAGGAAAAAAGAAAGAGAAGGGGGGGCAAAAAGGTAAAGCCCTGAAACGGTCGAAAGAGGGTTGGTAGCGGTTATAAGGAACCAGCAGCATCGATTATAGAGGCGTATATAATATATCGCCAAGCCAAAATTCAAATTTTAGCGGTATATATTATATCGCCTGAGAAGCGTGATTTTGTTTGCAGTATGTACTATATACACTAGGGCAAAATTCCAAAATTTTTGCCTGGCGTATATAATATATACGCCCAGTTAAAGGGCAGGGAAGTGTAGCCCCCCTCGTGTCATCCCATTCTTTTTTCTTACTCCACAAGGGTGGATTTTGCTTAGCCTGCTTTTTTATGTCGAGGCAGCCCACAGGCGGGCGCGCCCACGGATGATGTGGCACCCATGGGACATATGCGGGTAGTCATACGCGAGCTTCCCCCATTGTTGGAAGGGGCTCTGACCCGCTTCGTGCAAGAAAAAAAAAAAAAAATCATCATAGAGGCAGAGAAATAAATAAACGGAGCATTCATATAAACCTTGAAAGTTGTGAGACCATTCAAAAAAAAAATCCAAAGAAAATTATTACATATTCCTCAATATTCCAAAACCTAAACTATTTCATCGTTCCAAATTTTCAGAAACAAAAAACTATTCCTGGGCGGCCCCCTTTAAATTCTTCCAACGTCGGGTCGTGCTTTGAAAGGTACGGGTCTCCCCCACCCGAGTCCATGCCTGAGAGATGCGGCAAAGCAGAGAACGCGACTCCTTTTCACGAGCACGCTGCGTTAGCACACGAAGGGCCGTCAGTTAGGGAAACAAGCAGAAAGTAAATATAAGGATGACTAGATGCGGTCAATATTCACTCACCACCTCAACCTCTGTGAGACCGGCAATGTTACGGTAATATTCGGCTTGGTTTACGGCTGACTCATAATCCTATAGCAAAAAGATAAAGAGAGAGGTGTCAGTCACACAGGCCATCGGTATGATCTCAAAAAACAGAAGAGCAAGGTAACAAGGGAGAGATTACCCTGTGGATCAGCTCGGTGGAATCCGAATAAGCTTGTGGATATGCATTCCTTCGGCCACATCACACAACACGCTCTGAAGGCATCATCCAAGTGCCTAAAGGTTCCCTGGACCTCAGTGGGCGAACTGCCGGAAGCAGCAGCACTGGAAGGGTCGGAAGGTCCTGCACCAGTAGCCTCACCAGGAACAGCTACCTCATCCCCGTCATTTGAATCATCACCCTGTCCAAACTATAGAGAGAAACAGTCAAAAAGCAGGGCAATTAAGGTAGTCATATGGAAGACTGCTAATAGAAAGAGGAAAGAACATTACCTGAGAGTGCGGACCACCAAAAGCTAAAAAGTTAGGGTCAGGCACGAATCGGGGCAGCAGGGAACGATAGGGCAGAGACTCATACCACATCTGATATCCCCCAGGAAAGAGAAGATCATCAATGGGGACCCCGTGGTGGAGAAAGCGAGTAGTAAGCATTTCGATAGAACCCTCGAGAGCCAATACATCATCTGGAGGAGCTTGGGGCACGACAAAAAGAGGTCGATACTAATGAACCACCTTCTCTCCTAAGTAATAGGCCCTAGCCCAGGACCCATAGAAGAAAACAATGCGCCGATCTAACAAAAGGCGAGAGGGGCCCACTGCAGCCAGGTTCCAGAAGGGGGATCCAATGTAGGGATCAAGGATGACCTGCTCAATAAAAGAGAAGGGATTTATACATTTGTTCAGAACCCACAACATACAAGAGCTATCAAATTTGCAAAGAGAGAAAGTGTTATACCTGCTCTGGGATCATCAAATCAAACTGAGAGTGCAACCCTAATTCCAAGTGCTTCATACCCACGTCCTGGCGGCGATTTGCATGCCAGTTGCTCATAAGGGGGAATGTGGGAACTTCAGAGAGAAGCAGAGGGCGACTAGCTTGGAAATGCAGATACCCCCACACCTGAGAAAGCAAGCAGATAAAAACAAATATGAAAAAAAAAGAAAAGAAGGGGGGACGAATTGAGACCAAAGAATAAATTACCTCAAGAGCGGGCCAGAAGCCCACAATGGAACTGGAGTCCCCAAGAACGGCTCGCACCAGGCTAGACATGAGCACCACATGCTTGACACCTCGCCAACCGATGTACGGTTTCCCAGTTCACCATATGACTGAGTAGGGACAACGAGACCCGCCCTCCGCTGGTGTTTGAAAGGAGAGTCTTGCCAAGGAGGAACAACAGAAAAATGCGGGCCAACATCAGTGCACGCTCGGGCTCGAGGTAAATGGCTGCATCAGGTTGGCCCAGGTCCACTAACTCGTGAGGCTCCAACAAACAAACCAGCCAATATAACTTAACCTTGGAACCATGAATGTTCCTGGGGGACGGGTAGGCCCCTATCAGCCGAATCACCTCCTCCCTATCAGGCGTACGTGCAGATATCACTGGCACCCCTCCAATACGAACCCCGATAATCATGGACCAACCTGCGGGTGTGAGGGTCATCTCGGTCATGGCCATGTGAAATGTCATGGTCTCAGGGCGGAAGCACTCTATCAGGGCCTTCAGGTAGGCCGTGTCAGCCCTCGCACCGGGGAATGAAATGAAGTCCCCAAAACCAGCTTGGGCGAGCAGGTCCTTCACCACCTGGGGGAGATAAAGTATGAGGCGCTGGAGGTCAAACCAACCACCTCGGAACATAATGTGTGGTAGGGGCTGCAAACAAAAGGCATCAGTCAAATAGGAGCAAGGTGGTATAATGAAGGCATCAAAAGAAAACAAAAGAAAAAGGGGCTCGTCTGTTTACCTGACCAGGGATCTCAAAGTTGGACATATGGGTATGCTGACAATGCAGGAGGCCAGTACAAGCGGCTTCACCTTGCATTTCGTATCAAGGCTGAGATGAGCTCTGTGAAACAATGAACTATTCCCCGTGAGGACCGTAGGCCATCTGAGGCCCCTCCTTTGGACCTTGCCCTTCGTCATCGTCATCTGAAACTATGGAACACATCAGTATAAGAAGGGGCTGCTAAAAAAAAAAAAAAAAGAGAAGGAGAAAGAGAATAACACAAAAAAATGCACTAATCCATCATCAAAAAATGAATGAAAAATTAATGGTGATGAGTAATGAGAGAAATGAAGAAAGAGAGGGGAGCATAAGCCTAAAGAACCACATATACCTGAAAGAAAAAAAATAAGAGAGAAAAATGCACTACAAAAAGGAAGAACATCAAGCGTTCCAAACCGAAAAAAATTGAAAGAGAAAAGTAATAAAAATGCACAAAAAAAAATAATAACAATAACACGTGCACTAATCCATCATAAAAAAAACAAAAAAAAAATAAACAACAAAAAAAGGAAGGGGCATCACATATGTAATCATAAAAAAAAAAAAAAAAAACAAACAAAAAAAAGAAAGGAAGAGCATCACATATACACAAAAAAACAACAAAAAATGGACGAGCAGCACATATATAAAAAAAAAGAAAAAAAAGAAAGGAAAAGAATCACATATACAAAAAAAACAACAAAAAAAAGCATCAGATACGAAAAGAAAAAAAACAAAAAGGGGGGAAGCATCACATAATAGAAAACAACAAAAAAAAAGAAGAAGGGGCATCACATATACAAAAAACAAAAAAAAAAAAGAGGGAAGCGCATAACATATACAACAAAAAAAAAAAAACAAAAATCACATAATAGAAAACAACAAAAAGGGGAAGCATCATACAAAAAAAAAAAAAACAACAAAAAGGAAGAAGGAACATCCAAAAAATATATATATAATAATACGAAAAAAACAACACAACATTATCAAAATTTAAAGGAAAGATCGATTACCTTCAATGGGAGAAGAAATAGATCCAAAATCGGCGGAGGATAAACGTCTCTTGATCCACACACACAACCCTCGGTATTAGAACTCATGAAAAAAATCGAATGCCAAAACCCTAAGGGGCTGTCCCGGACTAGAGAAAGAAGGAGGGAAGAATGTAGAGTTTGAAAGAGAGGGGGTCCCTTTTGTGCTCGGGCTCAGACAGTTTTAAAAACTGCCAATTTTGGTCAGGCGTATATAATATATATGCCCGGTCATTTTCGTTGTATTTTGGTCCGGCGTATATATTATATACACCCAACCAGAAGTGGTTGTTTTAAAACTGCCTGGCCTTTTTGTGACTTTAAGGCCCGACGGACCCTCCCTGTATGCTATGGACCACGGTCCGGCCCCTATTAGAAGCCCACGTACCATCAAGCAATGGTGCACGCATCCCTAAATGGCCCTTCGAGCTCTCTTCGACTAGCCCAAAGGGACCGTGCCACAATAAACAGATCTAGTTCTGTAAGCACCCGTTGAGTGCTCCATAAAATCATAAGATTAAAAAAGGAGAAAAAAAAGGGGAATTGTTGAAAAGTGACACTAGTTCTCAAAAGAGCGTCACAATGACCATTTACACCACTCCGAGAACCATTTTAAATCAATTCAGAATGATCGGGTTAACCCAAAAACTCTAAAACCCTACTTTACATAGGGACACCCCATACCTGATCCGGCAGGCAAATAATTTTACCCATCTCCGATCACTATTCCCTAAAAACGTTCCCCAGGAGTTAGAGCCTGACCCGACAGGCAAATGAACTCATCCATCACCAGTCGTTCCTGAGAACATACACCTAGCCCAGGATCTTCCCCAGCAGAGGTCGAGACCTGATCCGGTAGGCAACCCAAGGACCTGTCACCGGAATGCGCACGTCCTTAAGGCATATCAACATGGCAAGTTGATCTGCCTGAGGATACTTGCAAAAATAAAAGTAGTTTGAGCATGCTCAGAGTCTCGGACTGACATGAAAGAAAGAAAAAGAAAAAGAAAGAGAGGAGATAACAACCTGTTGTTATATAGTGAAAATCCTGAGTAGGTTGACCCCACCTTCCATGCGTTAGCTCTGATCATCCACCTTCGGATCTATGTTGACCCAGAGTATACCCGACTTCAGACCATTTGAAAAGTCTATTGTTCGTCAAAAAATGAAATTACAACCAACCAAACTATGTGCAAACATACAGATCGAAGGGCTCATTCCCTTTTATTTCCTTTTACACAGGCTTAAAACCTGTATAGGTATGGTGTCCCTGTTGATTGTACGCACTTATGTCTGGGTATCCGCTGGATGGTCATTTGTCCTCGTAAATTGTACCTTAGGGTCGAGGCTTTCGTTCGCGCCTATTTGTTGTTTATCGCCCCTGATGGGTGTCTGTCTATGCATAGTTAGTAAGATGTGATTTCATTAGGGACGGAGGCTAGAATTGACCATCCCTTTCGATGGATGTTTGGTTCTAGCCCGATCCTCTTAGCTTTGTCTCAAGTTAAGGCACTCCAGTTCATGTGAATCAGGAGCACCTCGCCACCGGAACGAACACATCCCAAAGGTGCACCCATCACCGGTGGAACGCACGCATTCTTAAAGCATATCAATTGACATTTGATCCACTTAAAGAGCTGTGCAAGAATAAAATTGCCAGAAGTCCTTAAGCTTTGCTTAGAGGCCTCGAAACAAAAGAAAATTAAAAAAAAACACACAAAAAAAAATTACTCTGAAAATGGGCATGCATTCCCAAGAAGTGTTGCGACGCCGACATTCGCTCCACTTGGGTAAGTCATGCTAGAGCAATCTCAAGGTTGATGGGTTCACACAAAGACTCCGAGCCTTACCTAGGTAAGGGCACCCATGGCCAATCCAATGGAGCTGTCAATACCCCATAGGATTGGACACATTATTTAGGCCTTCGCTTTGTGTGCTTCGCATCGATTCCGAAGCATAGATCGATCATCCCGTTTCATGGAGCTGTCTAGTTCAGATTAATACTCAATGTCACAAATCTATAATTTCCCTCAGGAAGTGGACGATATCCTGGCTAGTGGGCTTACACTTTCTGTGATCGCCATGATTATACTTGATAATATCGCAATGTGCTTGGGGACTGTTAGCTTTGAGGTACGGACGATATCCCGAAATGAGAGGGCTTATGTATACTCACCATCACCATGAATGTTTGAGAATTGAGTTGAACCAGGCGGACCCATCAAATGTTCCCTGGACCTCTTCGGATGTCTCTTATCTTCGGCATCCGATCATTAGCGATCGAATACCAAAGAGGGGCATCTGTAGACACCCAAATTCAGCCCAAGGCCCGATCAGTCTATACTCCGAGAGAAATGCACCCCTATGCTTCTGATGGCACCATTGAACCCTTGGAAATTTATCTAGACCTTTAGTAATCCCCTAGAACCTATTAGAACCATTCCCCCAACCCTTAGAGATCACCCCTAAACCCCAGGATCCCTTCCCAGACTCAACTTAAACCCTTCTGAGACCCGAACCTGAAGACATGAGCCCTAGGGTCCCACTATGCTAAAGCCGCCTTTAGGAGGTCGGGCAACAAAGGAACAGCAAGGAGAGAGAAAATGTGGGATAACCCGAGGCAATGCAGAGCAGCGAGCTCACCCTCAGCCAAGCTAGCGCACCACTTTTGCAAATAACTGGGCCCGAGTCCAAACAGGGAAGTACACTAACCCCATCCCTCGTATGAGAATTTGGGTCGGGAAGCAGGTCCATAGACGTACAAAGATGTCCTATATAAAGCTCAGTCAATGTAGGGTGATGGACCCGCTTATCAAAGAAAAAAGGGAAGAAAGGAAAAAAGAAAGAGAAGGGGGGGCAAAAAGGTAAAGCCTGATTGAACAGTGCGGCAAAGAGGGTTGGGCGCGGGTTATAAGGAACCCGCCGGGCATCAGTTATAGGAGGCGTATATAATATATACGCCAAGCCAAAAATTCAAATTTTTAGCCAGGCGTATATATTGTATGCGCCAGGGTAGCGTGGCTGTTTTGTTTGCCAGGCGTATGTACTATATACGCTAGGGCAAAATTCCAAAATTTTTGCCTGGCATATATAATATATACGCCTAGTTAAAGGGCAGGGAAGTGTAGCCCCCCTCGTGTCATCCCATTCTTTTTTCTTACTCCACAAGGGTGGATTTTGCTTAGCCTGCTTTTTTATGTCGAGGCAGCCCACAGGCGGGCGCGCCCACGGATGATGTGGCACCCATGGGACATATGCGGGTAGTCATACGCGAGCTTCCCCCATTGTTGGAAGGGGCTCTGACCCGCTTCGTGCAAGAAAATAAAAAAAAAATCATCATAGAGGTAGAGAAATAAATAAACGGAGCATTCATATAAACCTTGAAAGTTGTGAGACCATCCAAAAAAAAAATTCAAAGAAAATTATTACATATTCCTCAATATTCCAAAACCTAAACTATTTCATTGTTCCAAATTTTCAGAAACAAAAATTTAGTCCTGGGCGGCCCCCTTTAAATTCTTCCAACGTCGGGTCGCGCTTTGAAAGGTACGGGTCTCCCCCACCTGAGTCCATGCCTGAGAGATGCGGCCAAGCAGAGAACGCGACTCCTTTTCACGAGCACGCTGCGTTAGCACACGAAGGGCCGTCAGTTAGGGAAACAAGCAGAAAGTAAATATAAGGATGACTAGATGCGGTCAATATTCACTCACCACCTCAACCTGCGTGAGACCGGCAATGTTACGGTAATATTCAGCTTGGTTTACGGCCGACTCATAATCCTGTAGCAAAAAGATAAAGAGAGAGGTGTCAGTCACACAGGCCATCGATATGATCTCAAAAAACAGAAGAGCAAGGTAACAAGGGAGAGATTACCCCAGGGATCAGCTCAGGGGGTGGAATCCGAATAGCTTCAGCGGATATGCATTCCTTCTCAGCCACATCAGCACACATACGCTACAGAAAGGCATCATCCAAGTGCCTAAAGGTTCCCTGGACCTCAGTGGAATCACGGAAGCGGCAAGAAGACCGAAGGGTCGGAAGGTCCTGCACCAGTAGCCTCACCAGGAACAGCTACCTCATCCTCGTCATTTGAATCATCACCCTGTCCAAACTATAGAGAGAAACAGTCAAAAAGCAGGGCAATTAAGGTAGTCATATGGAAGACTGCTAATAGAAAGAGGAAAGAACATTACCTGAGAGTGCGGACCACCAAAAGCTAAAAAGTTAGCGTCAGGCACGAATCGGGGCAGCAGGGAACGATAGGGCAGAGACTCATACCATATCTGATATCCCCCAGGAAAGAGAAGATCATCAATGGGGACCCCGTGGTGGAGAAAGCGAGCAGTAAGCATTTCGATAGAACCCTCGAGAGCCAATACATCATCTGGAGGAGCTTGGGGCACGACAAAAAGAGGTCGATACTAATGAACCACCTTCTCTCCTAAGTAATAGGCCCTAGCCCAGGACCCATAGAAGAAAACAATGCGCCGATCTAACAAAAGGCGAGAGGGGCCCACTGCAGCCAGGTTCCAGAAGGGGGATCCAATGTAGGGATCAAGGATGACCTGCTCAATAAAAGAGAAGGGATTTATACATTTGTTCAGAACCCACAACATACAAGAGCTATCAAATTTGCAAAGAGAGAAAGTGTTATACCTGCTCTGGGATCATCAAATCAAACTGAGAGTGCAACCCTAACTCCAAGTGCTTCATACCCACGTCCCGGCGGCGATTTGCATGCCAGTTGCTCATAAGGGGGAATGTGGGAACTTCAGAGAGAAGCAGAGGGCGACTAGCTTGGAAATGCAGATACCCCCACACCTGAGAAAGCAAGCAGATAAAAGCAAATATGAAAAAAAAAAAGAAGAAGAAGGGGGGACGAATTGAGACCAAAGAATAAATTACCTCAAGAGCGGGCCAGAAGCCCACAACGGAACTGGAGTCCCCAAGAACGGCTCGCACCAGGCTAGACATGAGCACCACGTAGCCAGCACCTCGCCAACCGAACCGATGTACGGTTTCCCAGTTCACCATATGACTGAGTAGGGACAACGAGACCCGCCCTCCGCTGGTGTTTGAAAGGAGAGTCTTGCCAAGGAGGAACAACAGAAAAATGCGGGCCAACATCAGTGCACGCTCGGGCTCGAGGTAAATGGCTGCATCAGGTTGGCCCAGGTCCACTAACTCGTGAGGCTCGAACAAACCAACCAGCCAATATAACTTAACCTTGGAACCATGAATGTTCCTGGGGGACGGGTAGGCCCCTATCAGCCGAATCACCTCCTCCCTATCAGGCGTACGTGCAGATATCACTGGCACCCCTCCAATACGAACCCCGATAATCATGGACCAACCTGTGGGCGTGAGGGTCATCTCGGCCATGGCCATGTGAAATGTCATGGTCTCAGGGCGGAAGCACTCTATCAGGGCCTTCAGGTAGGCCGTGTCAGCCCTCGCACCGGGGAATGAAATGAAGTCCCCAAAACCAGCTTGGGCGAGCAGGTCCTTCACCACCTGGGGGAGATAAAGTATGAGGCGCTGGAGGTCAAACCAACCACCCCGGAACATAATGTGTGGTAGGGGCTGCAAACAAAAGGCATCAGTCAAATAGGAGCAAGGTGGTATAATGAAGGCATCAAAAGAAAACAAAAGAAAAAGGGGCTCTGCATTTACGACCGTGATCTCAAAGTTGGACATATGGGTATGCTGACAATGCAGGAGGCCAGTACAAGCGGCTTCACCTTGCATTTCGTACCAAGGCTGAGATGAGCGCTGTGAAACAATGAACTATTCCCCGTGAGGACCGTAGGCCATCTGAGGCCCCTCCTTTGGACCTTGCCCTTCGTCATCGACATCTGAAACTACGGAACACATCAGTATAAGAAGGGGCTGCTAAAAAAAAAAAAAAAAGAGAAGGAGAAAGAGAATAACACAAAAAAATGCACTAATCCATCATCAAAAAATGAATGAAAAATTAATGGTGATGAGTAATGAGAGAAATGAAGAAAGAGAGGGGAGCATAAGCCTAAAGAACCACATATACCTGAAAGAAAAAAAAAAGAGAGAAAAATGCACTACAAAAAGGAAGAACATCAAGCGTTCCAAACCAAAAAAATAGAAAGAGAAAAGTAATAAAAATGCACAAAAAAAAATAATAACAATAACACATGTGCACTAATCCATCATAAAAAAAACAAACAACAAAAAAAGGAAGGGGCATCACCTATGTAATCATTAAAAAAAAAAAAAAACAAACAAAAAAAAGAAAGGAAGAGCATCACATATACACAAAAAAAACAACAAAAAATGGAAGAGCAGCACATATATAAAAAAAAAAGAAAAAAAAGAAAGGAAAAGAATCACAAATACAAAAAAAACAACAAAAAAAAGCATCATATACGAAAAGAAAAAAAACAAAAAGGGGGGAAGCATCATACAAAAAAAAAAAAAACAACAAAAAGGAAGAAGGAACATCCAAAAAATATATATATAATAATACGAAAAAAACAACACAACATTATCAAAATTTAAAGGAAAGATCGATTACCTTCAATGGGAGAAGAAATAGATCCAAAATCGGCGGAGGATAAACGTCTCTTGATCCACACACACAACCCTCGGTATTAGAACTCATGAAAAAAATCGAATGCCAAAACCCTAAGGGGCTGTCCCGGACTAGAGAAAGAAGGAGGGAAGAAGGTAGAGTTTGAAAGAGAGGGGGTCCCTTTTGTGCTCGGGCTCAGACAGTTTTAAAAACTGCCAATTTTGGTCAGGCGTATATAATATATATGCCCGGTCATTTTCGCTGTATTTTGGTCCGGCGTATATATTATATACACCCAACCAGAAGTGGTTGTTTTAAAACTGCCTGGCCTTTTTGTGACTTTAAGGCCCGACGGACCCTCCCTGTATGCTATGGACCACGGTCCGGCCCCTATTAGAAGCCCACGTACCATCAAGCAATGGTGCACGCATCCCTAAATGGCCCTTCGAGCTCTCTTCGACTAGCCCAAAGGGACCGTGCCACAATAAACGGATCTAGTTCTGTAAGCACCCGTTGAGTGCTCCATAAAATCATAAGATTAAAAAAGGAGAAAAAAAAGGGGAATTGTTGAAAAGTGACACTAGTTCTCAAAAGAGCGTCACAATGACCATTTACACCACTCCGAGAACCATTTTAAATCAATTCAGAATGATCGGGTTAACCCAAAAACTCTAAAACCCTACTTTACATAGGGACACCCCATACCTGATCCGGCAGGCAAATAATTTTACCCATCTCCGATCACTATTCCCTAAAAATGTTCCCCAGGAGTTAGAGCCTGACCCGACAGGCAAATGAACTCATCCATCACCAGTCGTTCCTGAGAACATACACCTAGCCCAGGATCTTCCCCAGCAGAGGTCAAGACCTGATCCGGTAGGCAACCCAAGGACCTGTCACCGGAATGCGCACATCCTTAAGGCATATCAACATGGCAAGTTGATCTGCCTGAGGATACTTGCAAAAATAAAAGTAGTTTGAGCATGCTCAGAGTCTCGGACTGACATGAAAGAAAGAAAAAGAAAAAGAAAGAGAGGAGATAACAACCTGTTGTTATATAGTGAAAATCCTGAGTAGGTTGACCCCACCTTCCATGCGTTAGCTCTGATCATCCACCTTCGGATCTATGTTGACCCAGAGTATACCCGACTTCAGACCATTTGAAAAGTCTATTGTCAGTCGAAACTGACCCGTCAAAAATGAAATTACAACCAACCAAACTATGTGCAAACATACAGATCGAAGGGCTCATTCCCTTTTATTTCCTTTTACACAGGCTTAAAACCTGTATAGGTATGGTGTCCCTGTTGATTGTACGCACTTATGTCTGGGTATCCGCTGGATGGTCATTTGTCCTCGTAAATTGTACCTTAGGGTCGAGGCTTTCGTTCGCGCCTATTTGTTGTTTATCGCCCCTGATGGGTGTCTGTCTATGCATAGTTAGTAAGATGTGATTTCATTAGGGACGGAGGCTAGAATTGACCATCCCTTTCGATGGATGTTTGGTTCTAGCCCGATCCTCTTAGCTTTGTCTCAAGTTAAGGCACTCCAGTTCATGTGAATCAGGAGCACCTCGCCACCGGAACGAACACATCCCAAAGGTGCACCCATCACCGGTGGAACGCACGCATTCTTAAAGCATATCAATTGACATTTGATCCACTTAAAGAGCTGTGCAAGAATAAAATTGCCAGAAGTCCTTAAGCTTTGCTTAGAGGCCTCGAAACAAAAGAAAATTAAAAAAAAACACACAAAAAAAAATTACTCTGAAAATGGGCATGCATTCCCAAGAAGTGTTGCGACGCCGACATTCGCTCCACTTGGGTAAGTCATGCTAGAGCAATCTCAAGGTTGATGGGTTCACACAAAGACTCCGAGCCTTACCTAGGTAAGGGCACCCATGGCCAATCCAATGGAGCTGTCAATACCCCATAGGATTGGACACATTATTTAGGCCTTCGCTTTGTGTGCTTCGCATCGATTTCGAAGCATAGATCGATCATCCCGTTTCATGGAGCTGTCTGGTTCAGATTAATACTCAATGTCACAAATCTATAATTTCCCTCAGGAAGTGGATGATATCCTGGCTAGTGGGCTTACACTTTCTGTGATCATCGCAGTTATGCCCAGTAATATCGCAATGCGCTTGGGGACTGTTAGCTTTGAGGTACGGACGATATCCCGAAATGAGAGGGCTTATGTATACTCACCATCACCATGAATGTTTGAGAATTGAGTTGAACCAGGCGGACCCATCAAATGTTCCCTGGACCTCTTCGGATGTCTCTTATCTTTGGCATCCGATCATTAGCGATCGAATACCAAAGAGGGGCATCTGTAGACACCCAAATTCAGCCCAAGGCCCGATCAGTCTATACTCCGAGAGAAATGCACCCCTATGCTTCTGATGGCACCACTGAACCCTTGGAAATTTATCTAGACCTTTAGTAATCCCCTAGAACTTATTAGAACTATTCCCCCAACCCTTAGAGATCACCCCTAAACCCCACGATCCCTTCCCAGACTCAACTTAAACCCTTCTGAGTATTTGATGGGCGGAGAGCTACAAATTTTTATATAGACTACTTCTGAGGATGATCCACATACTGTTGGTAAGAGGACTTCTCCAGCTTTCCAACAAGCCAACAATCACCCAATTTGGAGTTGTGGTTCAAAAGTTATGGCCGTTTGACGTTTCACATAATATAATGACTTTACATCCAAGAAATTTCGCCCCAGTTTGGTCAGGCGTATGTATTATATAAGCCTAGCATTTTTGGGCCAAATTTGGTCGGGCGTATATAATACATACGCCCAGCATAGGTGGCCCACCACGGGCACCCATCTTCTCAAATCCCCCCTGGTTTTCTTGAACTTTACTGTGCATAAGCTGGGCGTATGTAATATATACGCCCAGCTTAGCTACAGTATCTATCATTAAATGCTCGAATTTCCTCCATCTAGTTTGACCCTTTGACCATCCCCTTGGTTGAGGTGGGTGTCTTCAGGTTGGTTGCACCCCCTTTGAGCTTATTGGCAACCCATAAGTCACCCATGGTCTCACCCAATCATCGGCCCTTGAAACCAATTTCCCAAACCTCTAGGACCATAAAAACCTAGAAAACCTTAGATGGAGGATTACCTAATTACTAAAACCAATTAGCTCTTAAATAACCCACTAACCCACCACTTCTCTATAAATAGAGAGCCCCCCCTCTTCCAAAAAAGGTTGAAAAAATCAAGGTTGAAAAGATTAGGGTGAAAGCTTGAGTTAGGAGAGAGAGAGAGCCCTAGTGAGAGAAAGTTTTTTCTTATCTCTTCAACCAGAATTCCAGCATGCATAGATCATCCTTTGCAACTCTTTTAAATCATTAGATCACCTCTTTTAGTTAAAGCTTAGTCCTTAGCTTCATTCCACACCTCCTATCTACCGAATCCTAGTATTAGAACCTATTCTTCTACCGTTTAAGCCATTTAAAGCCATCGGAAGCACGCCGAAGCGAAGGTCTCCTACGGTGCGATAAGGGCCCGTGAGCTCCGGCTCACCCCTCTCTTTCTCTACCTTCTTGGTGTTTCCTCCGTCCAAGGATTCAAGCCGTTACGCCGCCGAAATTTTGCTTTGGCTCAAAGCTTGATAGGACCGTATTGCCTTCAGGCAAGGGAAAGCTCCGCCCATTTATTTTCATTTTGGCCATAGATAGAGATCGCTACATGCGGGTTGATCGGGTGCCTAAACCCGTCCCGATCGATAACCGAAGCCCCTACCCTAGAGCCTTTTGCAAAGACTGATAAATCAGAGTTATATTTAGCACTTCGGTGCTCAAAATATCAATTTAAAGGTTTCCCAGGTCACCAAAAGCTCCGGGTGGCGACTGTACATTTTATTCCACCGAGAGCGCATCGTCGCGAAGGGTTCGAGAAAATCCATGCTCGCACAAGTATCATGAGTACTATCAAGCTGTTTCAACTTGGAGTGCACAAATTCTAGTGAAAAAAAAGTAGGTTCAATCAGTCCTTACAGCAGAAAAATTGCCAAAACACTCTTCAAAGAATTTTTTTACAGGCCCAAATCTCACTGGGTATGGTCTTCCATTAAATTCTTGGGGTATAGCCTCACAATTTTCTCTCTTTTCTGGTTCACTAAGTACCAATTGTGAAAAATTTCTTTATATTTGCTTCATGAAAATGTTAGATTTACAACAGATTTTAGTTTTAAAAAGTTTTTAATTTGCTCTTTTTTACAAAAATTAGGTGGAAATTCACTTCATTAGCATTAACTATTCCATTGTCACACCCTACCATTCCCCCAAACCTAAGATGAACATTGTCGTCAATGTTTGTACGGTGAGTGGGTAGGGGCAGCAGGGTTTGCAAACAACAAAGAATGGACTATATACAGAAAAGAAGAAAAAATAAAAGCACAAAACTGAATTTATTGACAAAAAATAGAAAGAATCCTATAAAATTGGAAGAAATTAATGCACATTCCTACGAAAATTGAAAATCAAACCCAAAAACAACAAAACAAAGTCAAAAACAATATTCAAACATAGAAAAATCAAGAAAAAATAGTAAACAAAGACAGTAAACACATACATCCTAAGAAAGAAAATAGAAAAAATCAGCAAACAAACACAATAAACAACATGCTTAAATCTGAAACTGCAGCAAGGTACCCATCAGTCTTGACCTTCTGCATCTCTTTTTGGTTCAAAAATAACCTGGCTATCTATCAACTTCTTCCAAAGAAGAATCACCCACCATATGCAGCCCCTTAGGATTACTCAATGGTTGGCTGGGGAGTCTGCCCACTTCCCTTTTTGTTAGAGTATTGGAGAGTTGACCAAGCTGGCCCTCAATCTTTTTTATGCACTGATTGTGGTAATGCACAATCTGTGTTAAAGAGCTAAGGTTTTGTAATGAGGACAAAACCTGCTCCTCAAAGGATGGTGTATTGGCTTGTGAGGGTGGTGATGACATGAGACTTTGTTGAGCCATTGGCTATTGGTATTGATGATTTGGGAAAGAGGTTAGTTGCAACTGCTGGGGTCTATGGGGCATTGGTTACTACTGATGCTGCTGGGATTACTGAAAATTTTCTTGATTCCACCTTAAATTGGGGTGCTTTCTCCAAGGGTTCCCAGCAGGCTGATGCTGCCCATAAGCTTGACCTGCATTGGCATGCTCCATGAGCAAGTCGGGATAAAGACCAGCAGAGCGACAATTTTGAATGGAGTGTGTGGGAGATTGACCTATCAGACATGCCTTCTCTATCTGTGCAGCCATGTCGGGCTGCACCACACTCAGCAATTTATCAAATTTTAAGGACAAACTATCCACCTTCCTCTCAAGGTCATTGAAAACATTCAATTCATACAACTTTCATTTAGGAATGGGGTCTTAGGTTACTCTAGCAGCTGGCTCAATGTCACTCCTTAACAGAGCCTCCTGCTAAGTTGAATTTTCACTAATTACATCAAACAACTCCCAAGCCTCCTCATCAGTCTTGTTAAGATATGTGCCACCACATGAAGCATCCACCATGGCTCTGCATTTAGAATCAATACCCTGATAGAAGCTTTGAACAAGCTGCCATCTAGGTATCTGATGGTGTGGGAATTGCCTGAACAACTCTTTGAATCACTCCCATGCCTCATGAAAATTTTCAGCTGAGGATTGAGCAAAGCAAATGATGCTCTTTCTTAGTTGGGTGGTCTTGCCCATGGGAAAAAATTTAGCGAAGAACTGGCTTTGCAAGTCAATCCAAGATGTAATGCTATTGGCTGAGAGCCTGTTGAGCTAATTTCGAGCCTTATCCTTTAAGGAAAAAGAAAAAAGTCTAAGCTTCATGGCTTCCTCTCCCAAACCTGCAATATTAAAGGTTGTGCATAAGGCAAGGAACTCATTTATGTGTTTGTATGGGTCTTCTTTGCTTAACCCATGAAACGAGGGCAACATTTGGATGGTTGAGGATTTGATCTACTAATTTCTTGCAACTACAAGGAATTGAATGTAAAAGGGGGATGAATACACCCCTGGTGCATAATATTCCTTCAAAGGTGGGTAACTCACCCATCATAAATGGCTCATAATGAATATCAAGTGTTTGTGGGGGTTGCCTAGGTCTGAGAAGCCTTTCAACTTCAGGATCTAAAGGGACAATCTCGGGGTTGAGGGATTGTAGACACCCAAATTTGGCCCAAGGCCCGATCAAAAAACATTTCGAGAGAGGCGCATCTCCGAGCTTTTGATGACATGTATGGAACCCTTTCAAAACCTTACGAGCCATTCCAAACCCTTAGGAATCACCTTAGATCCCTTAGGAACCTTCCCAAACATTATAAACCCATCCCGACCCTTAGAAACCATTTCAGACCTAAACCTAGCTTTCCCGAGCAATGTAAGAAGAGTGGTGCATTGAGACTAGATGTGAGCTTCTACTATGATTAAATAATATACCATTGAAAAGTAGAACTCCTCATCTTTCCAACAAGCCAAGAATCACCCCAATCGAAGCTGTGTAAGAAGATATTGCATTCCGAAGCATAGGGACAAAATAGTAAATTTTCCATGACCCCCCTTTCAATTTGGTGTAAGTATTACTTGTGCCAAGCCATTTCTCCCTAGAAATGGCTTGGCATAACTAATAGTTGTTCCACACATGTGTGGGTCCCCCCGTGGGCAGTCAACTTCTCAAAACCACTGTGCGTCATTGTATTACTGTACATATGCCTAACGCATCTATTAGTTGCGCCAGGCTTATGAATAGTACTTGTGAGTTTTTGCCTCGAAATTCGAGATTGGGGTTTAACTTGTTAATCATCATGACCTTTGGGTGTGTTTTGCTAGTTCTGTTGCACCCATTCACTATCTATTTGCAACCCCTTCAGTGGTTTAAAGTCCCACCCTATCATCCACCATCGGAGCATCTCTTCACATATTTTAAGGCTCCAAAAACCCTAGGAAACCTTAGATGGCTAGATTACCTAATTGATAATCCAGGTTAGCCTCTAAACACCCTCCTAACCTCTCTTTTTCCTATAAATAGAGAGGCACCCCTCCCTTTACAAAGGCTTAAAAAAATTTGTAATTAAGAGATTAAGGAATCCCTTCTCTCTCACCTCTACCGCACCATTCTCATACAAATTCTAGAACTTTAAAATCTTCCAAAAACCTTAGCCTTTCACCCAAAAGCTCAAGGTTAGGTGTGTGCTACCCCCTAGCCTTCTCTCTCTACCTCTTAGCAATCAGGCCCTAGGAGCTAGAACCTCATTTCTCACCATACAAGTCTTCAAAAGCTCACTGAAGCAAGCCAACACAAGGCTCCACAGTGGTGCAACAAGGGCCTGAGACCTCCGGCTCTCCCCTCTATTCCTCTACCTTCTCGGTCCTTCCTCTATCCTCCCATTTGTGCCGTTATGCCGCCAAATTTTCGGTAGGAACGGAGGGGCACAAATATGATTTTAGGACCCTTTGGGCAAGAGGAAGGCTTTTTCATTTCTTTTCTATTATTTTTATTTTAGCCATAAGTACAGACCGCATTAAGCGGGTTGATTGGGTGCCTAACACCTTACCAATCGATAATCGAAACCCCTACCCAAGAGCCTTTGGCGTAGACTTGATTCAGAGTCAATTTTTGACACTTTGGTGCTCTTTAAATTTGATTTGGATTTCCCGGGACACCAAAAGCTCTGAGTGGCGACTCTAAATATTTATAACCAGCACATCATCACGACGGTTTCGTCAAAAATCCACGGTTGCACAGGGATCTTCTACTAAGCATACACACAGCAGAACAAATTTATGGCAAACAAACACCAAAACAAAAGTAATTATAAGAAAGAATAAAAACTAAACATAGCAAGTACTATTGCTGGATTTAAAGAACTATAAAAAAATGAGAATGAAAATAAAGGAGAAGGAAATGCAAAGAAAAGCAGATCTGCTCCAGCGGTAATTCATTTTCTCCTCTTATTGCTACTGCTTCAGATCTACATAAACTCAAACACTGTAGCAGTAATTTATTCAAACAGGTTATAGGCAATGAAGAGAAGAACTCAGAAAAAAAAACTCAAAAATACTACAACAGTAAAACATATTTAATAAACTAAAAGAAATTTAAGATCTAAATAAGAAAAACTCAAATCTACTAACTAGATCAAAACTCCCCAGCAACGACGCCAAAAACTTATTGATTTCTTTATGCTAGAAGAATTTTATTGTAAAATGGATGGTTAAATGCAATATAAAATAAAGGAAATGGAATGGTCTTTAGCACAAAGCACAACCTGCAAGAATTTGGGCTGGTGTAGCAAGTTTTTAAAAGTAAGTAAGAGTTTATTCTCATAGGGAGTAATGATCTAAAAATCTAGTAGATCTCCAGATCTGAAAATCTCAGCTCTTTAACAAAAGTAGATCTGAAAATCTCTAAACCAATTTTATGAAAATAGGGAAAAGAGAGGTGGTTTTTCAGGTGTCACAACTAAATCTAGATCTAAACTATAAACAAAAGTAAAATGATGATGAGTTGATAAAATAAAATATAAAATGGTGAGAAGTAAACAACTGTGGATTATTTTCACTGTAAACTAGATTTAGAACTATGGATCTGCAGCTAGCCTTCACTTAGCTACAGGCACAAGTACAAGGGAGAAAAATGCAATTCTAAACCAGAGACATGAATTGATCTTAGGGGTATAATCTGTTCACTTAAATAATCATAGATTATCCCAGGGATCTCATCTAACCACAGGCTTAGAGTTGAAATAAGAAGACTATTGCAGGCACTATGGATGCCAGCTATAAGCACAAGTATCCATAGAAGCAGCAGATCTGTAAAATTCTAGTGAAAATCATAAGAAAATCATAGCTCAAGTAAGGCGTTAAAGTCAATTGGTCATTGCTTCAAAGAGCTGCAATGGCCTAGCTCTCAAGTCTGCAATCTATGGTAGACCCCAGATCAAAATGCTGAAAAGAAGGCTGTAAAACAAAGTAGGGATTAGATCGGCATAAATCCATCACTTGGCTACAAGCACTAGTGACTGGAAAAGGAATCTGTTCTAACCCTCAGATCTAGACAATTCCTATGGGTATATGGCTGTCCACTCAAATGGTCACATCATATCCCAAAGGTGGGTGCCAGGTAAAAAAGTTAAAGACAAAACAAGAACATCAATGCTGCCACTATGGATGCAGCACTACAAGCGTAGGCATCCATAGGTGCATCAGATCCATAGACATCCAAAGTACAAACTTAGAAAATTATAGATTTGATCAAACTATAAACTCAACATTTTATTGCATTAACAAAACATACAATGATTGCCCTCAAGACAGCAATCTCTGAAAATTTTGAATTCTTCACAATGTAATTACAACACCAATTTACAGATCTAAATAATCTCAGCTGCTACCGAGAACTAATCCAATTGGTTGGATTAGGGAGAGCAAAGAGGGGGGAAAAGAGGGAAAAGAAAAACTAAAACTAGATCTAATTTGAGCTAAGGGAGGCTAAGAATTTCCTAGCTTCCTTGCTGAAGAATTACAGCAAAGATGGCTACTATTTATAGCTTTGCATTGATCCATGTGCTTTGTATTTTTGCCAATTAGGGAGAAGAATATTTTCAGTTATGCTCGGCTGCAATGTCTTGATTTCAGCCAAGGAATGTTCCATTTAGTTAGGAAATAGTTAACATGTGGACTGCTATCCCATGTGACTTGTTGGAGTTCTCAAGAATGCCTCCGTCGACCATTAATAATGGCTCAAAACTGATGGAATCCGATGGGACCCGAGCTGGAGGAGATTGAAGAGGTTTCGATTGACTTTGAGAGGATGAAGAGAGCTTTAGCAATCCACTCGATAGGTTGAGAGAACTGTTCGACAGGTACTGAAGCAGGTCTTTGAAACAGCAGCTTCAACAGTGTTTTGTTCGATAGGTTAATAGATGGAGTAGGGAACTGCTCCATTTGTTCACAGCTGCGCTTCAGCACTTCTCAATAGGTTGAAGACTGGAGTGCAACATTACTTGACAGGTACCTAGATGAGCTTCAACACTATTCGACAGGTTGAAATAGGAGCTCGACAGGTTCAATTTCAGCCTCAAAACCTCACGTGAAGTTAGCTTTCAGCATGTACACTTCGTGGAGTTGCAAAACAGCCACATGAACCATTCAACAGGTTCATTTCAACATACATTTACAATTCGTGGAGTTGGCTTTCAGCATGATAACACCTCATGGAGTTCACTTCAGCAACCTACACACCTCGTGAGGTGTAAAATGTAGCAACAACACATCTCATGATCTGCTGAATTGTTTAAGCTCCTTAGGATGTAGGCTGCAGCACCTATGGGTTGTTGATGTACTCGAGAGGGTCCAGGTGCAGCTTGATTAGTTCATGTTCAAGTTGCAGGGAACTACTCGAGATGTTCAATGATTGTAGCTGAGTAGCTGCTCAAGTTCTTTAATGAACTACTTGGGTTTCATTAGTTAGCTTCAATCCTCTTTAATTCACTGCAGCAGCAACCCAAGACTTTGGCTCCACTTCTCACCCTCAACAGGCCTTCTAGGACACCAATGCATTCTAAGTTTCCCCAACGGTGTGAACCACCATGGTGCATTCACTGTAACTCCATCAACTCCAAAATCTTGACTAAAAATTCTTTCTTCTTGGCTTAAAAATGATGGATTGTAGCACTAGGTTATATTCTCCTGCTATCTACAACAACACACTTAAAAGTCATTATTAACTGGCTCAAAGGTCCATCAAAGATCAGGTTAAAGGGTGGAAAGTGGTATTTTTCAGGGATTAACAGTGCTTTCCTCCGTCTTCCCGTGCTGCTGACCTTTCTATTATTCCCTCTTCTCATAGGTTTATGAGTCCACTGTGCAGCAGGTAAATTACTTTCATCGTATTGATGACCTTCAGGACGTTGAAGTGGTAAGTACGATGTTGGTCTGTCTTTTTAGCATTTCGCAGACCTGTACTTCTCTTTTCTAACTGACTTTGGCATGGTGTTTGCAGCGTGCTCGGGAGAAGGAGTCACGTTCTCTAGTCAGCCATCTGTCCCAGGCATGGTCCCGTGTGGGGAACTCCCAAACATACCAACGAACAAAACGCTCGTGAAAAAGGGGCTCTCAAGGACTTGGGTCATGATTGGAGGTTGTCTCTGCTGCTTTTTTCTTTCTTATGAACATTTGACCTTTGGAACATTTTTGAACCAATTTGTAATAACAATGTAATTGATTGGCATATTATGGATATTCCTTTGAATGGATGCCTTTTAGTTTCCTCATTAGATTGTTATTATGATGTGACATATTTGCCTGTGATTTATGTACTGGCTGAAATGGCCGAGGTCCATGCACCTCTCCTTTACCTTGCGTGAGCATGGTTCCTGTAAACAAGAAGTGTAAAACAGGTTAAATGGTGAAACCAGATGCCCCTGCTTGTGACCTGAGGTGTCACAAAATAGGTTAATTTTGTGCATGTAAAATGGTCTCTGGGGATGGGCCCCCTTCATTTTTTTTCTTCCACTCCACTTTTTGGTCTAGAGTATGTATTACATATGCTAGGCATTTCTGGGCTTTTTTTTAGCTTACCGTATGTAATACATACGCTAGACAATTCTGGGCAAAATTTGGCCTAGCGTATATAATACATATGCTTGGTACTCCTAGGTCGGCAGTGGGTCCTTTAAAGCCCGAGAATGCACTTATATCTTATTATCTTGGGTGAATTTTTGCTCCCATATTTTCCTTTTCTTTTTCCGAGGGTGGGTCCATTGTCCTACATTGATTTGGGATTCTTTTGAACATCTTTGTATGACCATGGACCCGCTTTCAGACACCTCGTCCCTTGGGGGGTCCGGGACTTTTGTACTTCCCTCTTTGGGCGGGGGGCCCAGTTTTTTAAAGAAATGCCTCGAAAGTTTGAACGAGGGCAAGCTTGCAGGTTTGGATCAACTCGGGCTAGCCCATCTCCCATCTTTCCTTGATATTCCCTTGCTTTGGGATCTCATTCATGTGGCGGCTTCACTTTGGGAAGTGGATACCCATGTTTTCCGTTTTGGGAACCGTGAGTTAACTCCCACTCTCGGGTAAAGGGTAAGAAAGAAAGGGAAGTTGGGCTCAAATTTCTCTGAGAAGTCGAAAAAGAAACCCATTTGATTTTTCTAATTTTCAACTCTTTCCTTTTCAAATCTCTCAAAAATTTTCTTTTTCTTTTTCCTAACTTTCTTTTTTTTTTACGCCTTTTCTTTTGAAATCACCTCATATTTTCTTTTTCATTTTATACCGTTTTCTCTTTCTTTTTTTTTTCTTTCCCTTTTTGATATAATTTTCTGCCATATGCTCCAAATAAACACCACTCACATGCCTCTCCACTTACTCTCTTCTCATTTATTCTCATCCCTCATTCCCAATTTCTCAGAAAATACCTGGTTTGTTGTGATCGCCAGCTACCAATATTTATCGACGCTGCAACACGTCATTGATCACGCCTTTTCGGGGTGTGGGTTTGACTTCTTTACTGAATCATTGACCTGCCGAAGAGTTCTAATCTTTACTGAATCATTGACCTGCCGAAGAGTTCTAATCTTATTAGAAGCCTAATTAATACTAGTCTCCTAATCCTATTAAGAGTCTAATTAACTCGAGTATCCTAATTCTACCTAATTTTATTAGAAATCTAATTAAGTTAGGTATCCTATTAAAATTTTAATTAATTTAAGTATTCTAATTCTATTAGAACTCTAATTAATCTAAAAATCCTAATTCTATTGGAACTCTGATTAATTTAAATATTTTGATTCTTACTAAAACTCTAATTAACTTTGATGTCCTAATTATATTAAAAATCTAATTAATTTAAATATTATAATTCTCACTAGAAATCTATTTATTTTAGGTTTCCTACTTCTACTGGGAATCTAAAAAAAAGGGTGTTTGGGCTCGCTATGCTAAGGAGGATCAGCCCCATTCCCGAGTACCCTCTGTAAGCTCACTTGGGCAAATCGATTGACAACGGGGTCGTAAAAAAATAATATTGATTGAAATTTTGATTTGTGTATTGGAAAGTTTGGATTTTGACAATTAAAAGTAAAGGATTTTTTTTTTAGATTATAACTGAAGGTTATAAACTCGAAGGAATTAAAACTAGAATTAAAAATAAAGGCTACAAAATAATTTTAAAAAATGAAGAATAGGTTCTAGAGATTAGGAATCAAGACAATAAATTTTAGGACTAAAAAAAAAAAAGTACTGGTTCAAGAAATTAAGATCTAGAACCAGGGATGAGAGAATTACGAATTTGAATTTAAAGAGTAAGAATTAAAATTGAAGATCTAAAAAAATTGAGAGATTTTAAACTAGAAGAGAAAAACTAGAAACTAAGAAAGGAGGTAAAATTTAAGATTAAAACTAAAATCTAGAACGGAAATTTAAGAACTAAAAGCTAAGACTTGGTTTTAGAAGCTAAGAACCAGAGACTAGAATTAGAAACTAAAATTAAAATCTAAAATCTAAGACTAAATATCTAAGATCTATGAAATTAAGAACTAAAAGCAAGAACTTAAGAACTAGAGCCTAAACTAGAAAGGAAATTAAAAACCAGAACCTAGAAATTACCTAAGCGCTGGAGAGAATCTCAAAGTTCCTAAGCTCGGAAGGAAGGAACTCGAAAGCTCGATTGCCGGATCTCAAATTGTTGTGTTTGTATTCAGGGTAAGGGGGTCTATTTATTGGTATTCCGGCAATTGCGCGCCCTGTGGGGTGCGCTTAATTGGTCGGTGGAATTCAATTACGCGCCATGTCTGGGTCTCTTAATTGAATTATGTGCTCTGTTACAGGCGCTTAATATACTTTGAGTCGTTCACGACTCAGTGAGTGACTGACTGACTGGCTCAGTCGGGTGTCCTAGTTCCAGTCTACTTGGAACTAATTGCGTGCCTTGTTTGATACGTGCAATCTGATTAAGCGCTCTATTTTAGGTGCTTAATAGGGGAGTTTAGGCGGTCTAGGAAATTAGAGGACAGGTCAAAAGGGGACCAATTACGCGTTAGTGATCGGGCATGATATCTGATTGCATGTGTTGTATAGGGTGCATAATCCATTCCTAAGGTGGTCCGTAGAGGATAGGTCAAAAGGGGACCAATTGCGCACCGGAGTATGGGCATCCAATCGAATTACGCGCTCCTGGAAGGGCGCAGAATTTAGAATATTCCCAGGGCTAAGTCGGGTCCGAACCACTATGCTATTGTTGCAGCCTGTGCTTTGACCATATACTATCGTTTCAGTGTACGGTCCCTGTATTAGGATTGTGGAGTCTGAGTCACAGAACTATTGTTTCAGCCTGTGTTCAGCGATTTACTATTATTTCAAAATATGGTTCCCATATTAGGGTCTTAAAGCTATCAGAGAAGGTAAATCATTTTTGAAAATCATGGGCAAGGTCAAAGGTTGACCGAATAGGTCTGCATACTCCGGGAGGGCAAAATTGGGGTGTCTATAGATGCCCCTCTTCGGCGCGTTCTTGTGAAGTAAGAATGCATCGAAGAAGTAGACACCCCTCTTCTGCGGGTGCCTTCTTGTTTCTTTTAGGAAATCATAAATGTGGATTGGGGATGCTAACATGAAATGCATGGCTTTCTTATCTATCCGCGCAAGCTAAGATGGAGAATTCAGGGGCCCTGTGGTAGCTGTCGAAAGGCGTATTCCATGTCGTGGATGTGAGGGGCATCCCATCACGTATCATGACCTGCTGTGAGTAGCAGTCAATGCGGGAAGTTGGTGTATCCTAATTCGCGGGTGCAAGGGGCACCTCGTCGCATGGCGCGACTTTCTATAAGGGGCAGTCAAACGATAGGAGAATCATCATATCGTCATCTTCGGGTGCAAGGGGCATCCTGTCGCATGGCACAACTTGCTACAAGGGGCAATCAAACAACAGGAAAATGATGTAGTCGAGGTACCGAAGGGCATCATACGAATGTCTAGAGACAAGGTCAAGTGACAGAATAATAAGATGTAATATCATGTAATGGCGAAGGCTTTCGTAAGTCATATTAGACCGGGCGCGTCATTGCTCACACCAATGGCGCGTCAGGGGTTCCTTTTTGGTGGATATTTGTGATTTTTGAGAGTTGAGTATATTTAGTGTTCAGTTTCCTAGGGAAAAGAACAAATTGGAGTGATGAGAATTGAATTTTTGATAGATAGAGGGTTTACTTATAATTACTATTATTTATGCTTTGTTTTTTTTTTGAAATTATATATATATATATTTTTAGAAATTTTGGGGGTTTTAACTTAAGATCAATTCGGTGGAAAATCTGCTAACAACGTGGCTTCCGAGGCATCGCTGAGCAGATCCACCGGTACATGATTTGTTGACCCGACCATTCATGTGATTGTCAAGATGACACTTGGTATGTCAGATGCTCCATCTAACCTTCTCAACGAATACTGATGATTGTCTCTTATGGGAGGACTACAGTGATTCTCGAGTTGAGAAAGATGAGTTTTAAAAATGTTTAACTTAATCTTAGCTAACTATATTTTACAAGGAATATCGAGTGAAAGGAAGTGTTTACTTACCTAATTTGTTGCCGGTGGGATGTTTTCGCTTGCGGTGGGATTGGCTGTCTATTGTTACCGTGGTTGTGTCATGATGGGACTATGAATGGTTCCACCTTCTTATTTGAGTCGCCTTTGCTTGGCATATGAGATGACGCGATGGGACAAAAGTGTCTGAAAGTGAAGTCATTGAAAAGATTTGAGCTCTTCGTGAAAGTATGAGAAATCGTACAAACGCCCACATCATCCGTATCGATGGGTGTTGTTGACTTCAGGCTACTTAACTACTTTTTGTGTGAAGTTTTCCACATGAACTCAAAGCCTTCTTGTTGGTGTTTATGCATTTTCAAGGTGAATTTTTTAGCTGCTTCATCTTCTAATGGAATGTCGTGATGGGACATTGGTTGGCCCTCCTTCATTCTGTCTATTGTACCACCCGATTGGATGTTAGAGGGTTTATTCTTCTCCCTTTGGTGATTGTTGTAGTTGGGCCTGATGGTTGCCGATGTGATGGGGCGTCCAGATCACCTGATGAGATATTGGCAATGGGACTTGATAATTGATGGGTGTGATAGGACGTCGAAGAGTTTCCTCTCTTCTTTTGATTTCTGTAATGGTAAGGGCTTCCTGGTTATTGGCTCAATGGGATGGTGGAGGGTTTATCCACTTCTACTGTCATCGAGCATGTGTTTTGGTTGCGGTGGTGTCTGGTGACTACCGCGTGATTCAGTATTCAAGAGTCATCGCGATGGGACATGATGATTGTTGTGGTAAGGCGTTTGGAGGGAGGTTCGGTTCTTTTGCGATGGGATTTGGTGGTTATGCGATAGGCAAGCTATGTTCGTTTCTTTTTTTTGCAGATCTTGGGTTATATGATGCGATTAGATTGTGGCCGCATCACAACAGGACATGGATGTGATGGGGGTTGGTCTAACGATTCTTGGCTATTTTGATGTCATCATGGGATGATGTTGGTGTTTTGAGGTTGCGACAAGACTCACCCTTTGGCCTTGGCGACGTGGTGGTAGAATTTTTGGGAGGCTCATTTTTTTGCTTTTCTTCTCCCCGTGATAGGATATTGGTCGAGCCTACCTTAGTCGTGTGGTGGGGTTTTAGTGTCACGATGGGACATGAGGGCATGGCTGATTTATGTCAACGAACTTAGGTGTTGGGATAGTGTTGGATATGTGCATCTTGTCACGATGGAAAGTGTGTCAATGTGGGGATGTGCGATGGGATATCAACAGTTCTTTATCTTTCTCTGATCGGCGTGTGGGGTTATGCAATGGGTCAAGGGAGAGAGATTTGGATCATGATGGGACAAGTAGCATGATTGGCTACTTCGTCGTCATTAATTCTTGCTTTCTGTCGTGAGGGGGGCCTTTTATATTTAGCGATGGGGCTGTGAGTGATGATTTTACTTTATTCGATTTTATTTTGCTAGTTTATAAGTGGTAACATGTACTTGTGAGCACACGATGGGACTGTAGGGAATAATCTTGATCGCGGTGGGACGTTAATTCATAGTAAGTCATCAGGGGGTGACTTGGCTATGATGGGACTTTGGGGGGATGTCCTCACCTCTGACTAGTTTACGGTGGGTCAAGATGATTATATGTCCGTCTTATTATGATAGGACGTGCTGCGTGCATGTTTTGTAAGGTTTTTGTTAGGGGCATATGTTTGTTTTGGTTAGGGAGTGTATTTGGCTCGAGATGTGTGTCATGGCTAGGTATTACACATGTAAATATGGGCATTTAATTCAATTGCATGCCTGGTTGGGCTCGCGGCATTGAGAGATTGAGGGGGTTAATTGCGCGTTTGGGTGTGTGCATGTAATTGAATTGGGCGCCAGATTATGTGTGCGTGATTGGAGCGTCACCCGGCCATAGTGCGGTTGACCTTTGGGATTCCGCGCAAAAACATGGGTGCGGCATTTGATTACGCACGGGGTCGTTGGCAAGGGATCGACTCGTCGGGACTTTAGTGTGGACGGTTGTTTAATTGAGTGCCTACTCGGGCGCGAGCAATTTAGTTTTTGCGTAGAATTTTTTGCGCTTGATCGGATTGAGCGCACATCTCCTGGCGCTTAATCAGGCAAGTGCCTATATATATCCGTATTTCCTTTATTTTTCTACAATCTATCTTTTTATCTGAGCAAATGAGCTGAGGGTATTTTCTATTGGGTGGTTCCAATGTCATTTCTTTCGATCTTCGTTGTTTCACGAGCTCTTCGTCCTAAAGTTGCCTTGAAATGGGGATGCGATTGTGGCTTGGGAGGTATCGAAAATCAAGGGATGCTATACATCCTTCATTATTGTTAGGAGGTAAAGCTGGCAGGAGGATGTCCTCTTGATGGATGAATGCTTCGTGCATCAAATTTTCGGTTTGTGTACGTTTTGGGCTGTAGACACCCAAATTTGGCCCAATGCCCGATCGAAACACATGTCGAGAGAGGTGCGCCTTTGAGCTTTTGATGGCATGTATGGTACCCTTAGATACCTTCCCAAACCATTAGGAATCATCCCAAAATGCTTAGGAATCATCCTGAACCCTTAGGAATCAACCATAACCTTTCCATACCTATTAGAACCCTTCCCGAGCACGATTCGAACCCCCCCTGAATAGCTAGCAGTTAGAAAGAGAAGTGCTAATGTTTTTGTGGATAGTTTCCCAACCTAAGGAATATTCCATTAGAAAGTAGAGCTTCCCATCTTTTAAACTAACTAAGAATTGTCTAATTTGGAGTTGTACATTAAAAGTCATGGAGAAATGAAGATCACAGATTAGTGTAGGAAATTGCAAAATCGGACCCATAGAGTTGGTTTCAAACCCTCCTGAGCAGTGGTTAAAGAGAGCAATGCTAACATTTACACAAACCTCCTCTGAATCTGAGTTATATCCCATTAGAAAGAGGACTTCCCCAACTTTCCAACGAGCCAAAAATCACCTTAATCATAGTTCTACATCAAAAGTTATGACGAAATAAAGATCACGAATTTATGCAGGAAATTACAAAATCAAGCTGGGCCCCTGCGGGTCTTCAACTTCCAACAGTTTGGGCCTGATTTTTCTTCAAAAAATGGTCAAAATTGACATTGGGGTTTTGACTTGTGGACCATCCCAAAGTCTGGGGTGTGTTTCTTTAGGACTCTAGTGGCTCTATTTGCTTAGGTTATCTCTATTTTGTCATTCAAGTCACCACCCAATCATCTACCATTAAACCTAAATCCCTCTTCTTCAAGCTCTAGAAAACTCCAAAAACCTTAGATTGCCCATTACCTAATTGCTAACCCTAATTAGCGTCTAAGTAGCCTCCTAACCTACCCTTTTCCTATAAATAGGGCCCCCTTCCCCTTGGATTAAAGGTTGAGAAATTTGCTTAAGAGAGAAAGAGCTCAAAGTGAGAAGTTCTTCCTCCCTTTGTGCTCCATTTTCACATAAAATTCCAGAATCTCCCACCCTTATTTCATGCTTAATCTTGCATCAAAAACCCTTAGTCTAGGTGTGTTCTATCCCCTAGACTCCTCTCTACCTCTTAGCTAGCAAGCCATAGAAGTTAGAACCTTATTTTCCACCATTCAAACCTTCAAAAGCATATCAAAGCAAGCCTATGCAAGGCTCCTCAACAGTGCAACAATGGCCCGAGCGCTTCGGCTCTACCCTCTATTCCTCTACCTTCTCGGTCATTCCTTCATCCTCCCATTTGTGCTGTTACTCCACCGAATTTTCTGTAGGAACGGAGGGGCACAAATAGGATTTTAAGCCCCTTTGGGCAAGCGAAAGCCTTTTTCTTTTATTTTATATTATTTTATTTTTTGTCATAAGTAGAGACCGCATTAAGCGGGTTGATTGGGTGCCTAACACCTTTCCAATCGATAACCGAAGCCTGTACCCAAGAACCTTTGATGTGGACCGGATTCAGAGTCATATTTGTGGTAATTCAGTGCTTATAAAAATGATAGACTTCTCGAGATACCAAAAGCTCCGGGGGCGACTCTATATTTTTGTTAGTGAGCACATCGCCGCGACGGGATCGTCAAAAATCCCACTATTACACAGATGGCAACTCTGCTGGGGATAGCTTGTAGGGCTTCTTCTTAAAATTTGGCTATTTATTTTTTATTTTACTAACCTTTTTGCTATTTTTTGTATTGTTTTTTTTTTTTTTCTTTACTCACCCCTACTTTTCCTTCATTTACGTGCCTTAGCCGATCTATGGGCCTACATGCGCATTATCTTTTAATTTTCTTTACTCTTCCGTCATTTCAGTGCCTTAGCAGATTGGCGGGCCTATTTGTACAAACATATTCTAACAGTGGACGCCGGCCCATAGTGGCGGCACAGGATCATCACCCCCAATTTTTGAACTAAAGAAAACTCCCATAAAAAAAAGGGCTTTGAAAAAAATTAATTAAAATTGAACCAAGATAGGGAACTTAATCAATTCGTTTTTACGGGGTAGATTTTTTTTAAAGGGTTGGGTTATTAGGCACACATACAACCACCTAGGTCTTAGTATGGTGGCAGCCCCTAGTGGTGATGATTCAGAAAAGTCTTAGCCCACCTAGTATCTGAGAAGGTGCTTGTGCTAGAGGTATATCGAGTGGGTTCCCATTCCTACAAAGCTTAAAACCCTTGGGGAGCGTGCTAGCGAGTTATACCGGACTCACATCCCTTAGGTTCAGTGAGGAGAGAACGATTCACTAAAAAAGTATCAGTCAGTTCCCGTAAGCCTAGCTTTCACAAAAACCAAAAAAAGAGACTCAATTCGGGCTGAAGTAGCTGCTGTCAAAAGTTCTAGAAACCCACTTTTGCCTGGCGTAAGTATTAGTTGCGCCAATGTAAAAATCCCAAAAAATACATTAGCGCAACTAATAGTTGTGCCAGCCTTATTTAGGGACTTTTTGCTCTGGCGCATGTATTAGTTGCACCAGTATTATTTTGAGCAATCCAGCCCGATTTTGTGGCCTTTTCCACTTCTCTAGTCTCTCGATTAGTGCCTTAGTGCCTTTGTTTGGGCCCCACCACCTCCAACACCCAATACGCCCCCGCCGGTCAAAAGAAGGTAACTTCTTTTTTACTCATTTGGGGGATCGGGTTGTTCGCTCTGATATTCGTGCCTTTAATAGATCAAAGGTCTTCCTTTGATTATTCTGAAGTGCTTCGAAATCGTCATCGCGGGTCCTAAACTAGGGTACGAAAGCCACCCGAGAAGGGAATTCCAAGGCCTTGGAACCTTTATTTTTACAAAAAAAATTCGTTCCAAAAAAAATTAAAAATCAAAAAACCTAAAAACTAGAGTCTTTGTGGTGCCAACATAACGACATCATTTTACCCTCCATCATCCCGTAGGAGAAGGAGGAAATTTTTCGGGCCTTATCCAAGGCACCCATACCCAACCTACCAACAAACAATGTCGTGGGTAGTGGACCCGGCTTACGCCGATCTTGACTCATCCCCGCCACATTCTCCAACCCACTCCCATTCGGGAGAAATTTTTTCCACCATCCCCCTCACCCAATCTCCTTTTACAATTATCGAGTCCTTTGGTACCCCCATTTTCCCAACCACCACTTCCCAAAATATCTAAAATCAACCCCCCCATTCCCCATCTTTTGCCCAAACCATGCCCATTTTCCCTCCCATATCCATGCCAAATCAAACACATTTTCCATCCACATCCATACAAAACTCAACCCAATTTTTCCCATCCACATCCATGCCCCATTTTCCATCTTCCCCATATAGGCCCGATCCACCCTCATTCACCTATGTCACCTCCACCTTATCCAACCCCCCACAAATCCTCCCATCTACCCAGGTCGTGTCCATTTTTATCGGGGCCATGCCCAGTATTTCCCAAACACCCACACTTTACCCTTCATCATCCCTAAACATTTCCAACCCATCCCCCTTTGCCAATGCCCCACTTCATCCCTCCAATCCACCCCATATCCCATCCATTACCCGAGTCATGCCTAATTTTACCAAGACCATGCCCAATTTACCCACCACATCTACCCCATCTACATCTCATCACCCCTTAAATCCACCATCTCCATTCGACCCTCCTTCCATGACCATGATGGAGGAGATGTTCCAAGCCTACTCCATATGGAAGGCTTCCCAAAATGACTCCTCCCCTCCACACCCCATATCCATGAACCCATCCCATACCCTAGCCAATCTCCATGCCTCACTCCCCCATGACCCCCATCATCCACACCATCAAAACCCCCATTTCCCACATGCCCCAAGGCCCATTGGCCCAACCCCCATTTCCCACATGACCCAAGGCCCATTGTTCCAAATCTCCACTTTCCACATGCCCCAACGCCCATTGGCCCAAAACCCAACCACCCATACAGACCCAGGGCCCATTGCCCAAACCCACCAAGGGCCCACGGCCCAAACCCATCAAGGGCCTATGGCCCAAACTCACCAATGGCCCATGTCCCATACCCTCTAAAACCCAACGGATCAGACCCACACACCCCAAACCCAGACCCAGACCTCAGGGCCCATGGCCAAGACCCATCAAGCCCAAACCCACCAATGGCCCATGGCCCATGCCCAGCGAAGCACCATGGCCCACACCTCTCAAAACCTAATGGGCCAAACCCAAATCCACTAAGGGCCCATGGCCCAGACCCATCAGGCCCAAACCCACCAATGGCCCATGGCCCATGGCCCAAACTCCAAACCCAATGGGCTATTCCCATCAAGGCCTAATGGGCCAAGACCCGCCAAATCCCTTGCCCTCTACCCAAGTCCAATCTGACCAAGGCCTTATGGCCTAAACCTCCCAGGGCTTCATGGCCCAAGCCCAAGCCCGACACTCATACCTTCCACAATACCCCCTACATTCCACCCACCCCCAACCTTCACACCCGAGTCAAACCCATGCCATACCCAAAACCCGATTATCTCATGGCCCCATAACCAAAGACCATCTCCAAACCTTCCCCCATGTCCAATGGTCTCATCAGGCCCCACCCCTAAACCAAACTGCCACTCACCCCATCACCTTGTAACACTTCCCTTACATTCAAGGGACTCACCCAACCCACATTCAATCCATACATCAACATGAAAATCTTGTCCTCACTGCACCCTATGTAGACCAGTAGTATGAGGAGGACGAGATCAGAAACAGTGGGGCCTATGCCGGGGCAGTGATCAATGCCAATCCTCCACCTATAATTATCCCACTTCTGGCAGTCCAAAGTAAGTCTAGGCTAATAATTGAGAAGACAGCCCCCATGTCCAAGGATTTGAAATATTTGGATAAAATCCAGAAGCAATTATAAAAGATGGGCGGTGCTGAAATCCATCTCACAGACTTCACAGATTTATGCCTGTTAAATTGAGGTCCCCCTACCCCTAAATTTAAAATGTTGGTCTTTGATATGTATAGCAGCACAAGCAACCCTATTGAGCACCTTAAGTCCTACTGTGGGGACATGTGCCAATACGGTAGAGATGAATGACTCCTCGTCAAAGTCTTTCAAAAAAGTTTAACCGGCCAAGCATTAAAATGGTTCACATCTCTTGAACAGTCCATGATTAAAACATGGAAAGATCTGACCTACTTATTCCAGGAGCAATATGTCTACAACATGGACATTGAGCCACGCAAGTTAAATCTAGCCCGTTTGAAGCAGAACCCCAATGAGACCTTCAATGATTACTTAGGGCGTTGGAGAGTATTGGTAGCTTAAGTAAGAAATAGAATACTTGACAACAAGCAGATAGAAATGATCTCAAAAAATACCATGCCAGTGATCTCGAATTTTTTAGTATACCAGCAGCAGTCCAGTTTTGCTGACTTTGTAAGGAATGCCAACTGCTGTGAGGACGCTATCAGGGAAGGGCAGTTGAGTAAAAATGCATCAGGGGGACCTAGCGGGGTTAGAAGGTTTGCCGAGTAAAGAAATGTTAGAAGAACTGGGGTGTTAAGTGGTGAAAAATGCCACTTTTCACCCTTTAACCTAACCATTGATAGACCTGTGAGCACACTAATAAGCCTCTATTAAGTGCATTTTGTAGACAGCAATAAAAGAGGACACTAATGCAGAAAACCACTCAAGAATGCCCAAAAAGGGGTCATCTCTCAGGACAGGACAAACCCAGCAATAGCACACCAGAGGGTAGCACATCACTGAACCCTTGGAGTGCGTGGCAATAGCAGGGCAAGGCGAAGGAAGTGAAAACAGGCTGAAAACATCCTATCGATTGATCACCTGAAGACTTCGATAGGAGCTGAAAGCAAAGAAAGGAAGAATTCGTGCAGTTGAAGAGGTTTTGATAGGATCTGAAGGCAGAAGAAGGATGGATTCGTGTGGATTGAGAAGTTCGATAGGATCCAAGAACCTATCGAGCAGCATAAAGGAAGGAAGAAACCATCCTATCGAAAACCTGCCAGAGGCATCAAGGGAACCTATCGAATGGTTTCCTGAACCTATCGAGATGAAGACGCTGGAACAGAACCTATCGAAGGGTACTTGAACCTTTCGATAGGAGTGAGAGCAACCCTATAGAAATGATGGCATGCAGAGTGGAACCTGTCGAAATGGTTCTTCAACCTGTCGAAAAGCTTCTCCAACCTGTCGAATACTCCAGGCCAAGGCCTGAGAATGCTGAAACTCTAAGAGAAGGCTCATCCTATCGAAACCTATCGAAGAGATCTGAGAACCTAGCGAAAGGACCAAAAAGCTCTATTTGAACCTGACGAAAGCTTTCTGAACCTGTCGAAATCGCATGCAAAACTTCTCAGAAATTTAGCTATGCACACGCTGTGATTTGGTGACATGCTGCATGCAACCCGAGGCACTTGGTGACAGGCACGATGATTCTAAAAGATGCCCTAGGAAATCTTAACCGACCCACGTGCTCTAACAGAACTCTAATAAACTCTGAGGACGTTCTAGAAGGGATTTTTGGTGGGAAAAACGAAGGAGAAAGCTATATGTAGAGACCCTTAATTGCAATTGAGGGGGATCAAGATCTGAGCCAAATTCTGAAGATTAGCGCTTATAGAGCAATTCTATTTTCCCTCCTTTAGCCCAACAATGGTTGGCTAATTCTCATGGAGTAGCGAGGAGAGAGGTTAGATATGTAATTGGGTAAGGTTAAGATTGCTACTGTGGGTTCCCAACTATACAGATTACAGATCTGAGAGTATTTCCATTGTAGAGTGATTTTTGATTGCAATGTAAATGATGTTTTTAATGCTTTAATTAGATCTAAAGTTCCTTTGGTTTCATTTGGTGATCGATCAAATTTGTGTAGAGGAGTCTGTAGATCAGCTCACCCACTTAACTGGTAGTCCTCTTGGATACCACTCGATCTCCTTGGATCTAATACTCCTTTGATTCCTTGAGTCTATGACCTAGGAATTACAGCATCTGTAGTGGTTTTAATTGTTCTAATTGATGCTTTAGCTTTGGAGGAGATCCCTAGGTTGGTCTGTGACCATTAAAGTGGACAGATCATAACCTTAAGATTACTCCAAGCTCAGACTCTAATTGGATCCGTCTGCTGCAAATCCATGGATTCGATAAAGTCTATAGGATGGTCTGTGACCATTAAAGTGGATAGATCATAGCCTTAAGACTAGGTGGATCCTGCGATTTGAAGTGGAGCTTTCTACCCTGCAGCTGTGCTTATAGCCAGTTAAGGGAAATGTTTACTCTGAACCTCTATAGCATGATCAATTAAATCTGATTTCAGTGAAGACCAATCTCCAAGCTACTCATCTCCATTTTTTGTTTTCTTTACTTTTTTCCCCTGTAAGATCTAAGTTCCCAAACTCGATCCAAGCTAGTCTATGTTTACTTTTAGCTTTGTTTAAGTGACAATCAATTTTAAACCTCTCCCCTATCTTTTAGCTAACGTAGCATTAGTTAGGGTGTCAGATCTCATACAGATCTGGAAATTTATCATATTTTTAAACCAACCTCCCTGTGGACATTCCCTTACTCACCATCTTTTTAAGGCTTGCTACAACAGATCCTGATTACTTGCAGGTCTGTGTGAATGTGTTCTGCCTAGTTTTATTAGCGAATTAGACTCTCATTTGAGGGAAGGCAAACACTCCAACAAGTTTTTGGCGCCGCTGTTGGGGAGGTGTGTTTAGAAATTGATAGGTCTAAGTTTTGATCATAGATCTAAAGTTTTTGTTTGATTTTACTAACTGCATTTGTAAGTTTTGTTTGTTTTTCAGTATTTTGTGTGCATTTCATCATATCTGAGGCTGCCAGTGAGAGGAGAATTGTGTTGGAGTCTGCTCCATAGTTTGCATCCCTCTACTCTATTATTTTTAAGATCTATTAATATTTTTGTTAGAATAGTTAGAAATTTTGGTTGATCCTACTTGTGGTGTTGAGAATCTGTTCTGCATTCAGATTTTCAACTGTTGTATGTTTGGTAGGAGAACTCTCCAACCTCAGATTATTCCATTAAATCCAAAGGTTGAAAGACTTCTCAGATCCAGACCAACTAGACCCACATCTGTTGCAAGTGACTCTTTTGAAATGAGTGAGCAACAGCAGCCTAGAACTCTTAATGCACCAGGGGTTTACAATTCTCCCTTCTGCATTCAATTCCCAGCTGCTCAGGGAAACTATGAGATAAAATCATCCATAATTCAAATGCTGCCTTCATTTCATGGCCTGACTAAAGAAGACCCCTACAAGCACATTGATGAGTTCTTAGGGCTGTGCACTACATTGAATATTACAGGTTTGGGGGAGGAGCGCACCAGGATGAGACTCTTTCCCTTTTCATTAATGGACAGAGCCAGGACCTGGTTGTTCATGCTTCCACCCAATAACATTCAGTCTTGGATTGATCTCCAATGTCAATTTTTGGCTAAGTTCTTCCCTATGTCAAAAACAAGCCAGTTGAGGAAGGGCATCATCTCATTTTCCCAAGACTCAACTGAGGATTTTCACCAAGCTTGCGAGAGATTCAAGGAACTCTTAAAGAAATGCCCCCACCATCAAATCCCTGAATGGCAATTGGTTCAGAGCTTTTATCAGGGAATTGATTCTAAGAGCAGGGACATGGTAGATGCTTCTTGTGGTGGCACCTACCTTCATAAAATTGCTGAGGAGGCATGGGAACTCTTTGATATCATTAGTGAGAACTCTATGCAAAGGGAAACCTTGACTAGAGATCTAGAGCCTCCCAAATTGTTGAAGGAGAATACTTCAAGAGTGAAGATATATGAAGTAAGTGTGCCAAGTGATCTGGAAAGGAAAGTGGACAGTTTAGCCATAAAATTTTATAGGTTGATAGGAGCAATGCAGTCACCTGTGGCTGCTAGGGTGGAGGAGGCATGTGCCATATGCCAGTCCCCTACTCACCCCCCTGAAGAATGCCCATCTGCTGACTAGTTTCTTGATTTTATAACAGAGCATGTGGTTGCAGCTCAGTCTTATGGGCAGCAGCTTGCTGCTGAGTATCAATGGAGAAACCACCCCAATCTAAGGTGGAGACAAGATGCATACCCTAGCCAGCAGCAGCAGCCCTAGCAGCCCATGCCCTACAGAAATGCTCAACCCTATCGGGAAGGTTATGTCCCAAGGCCTCAGTATCAGCAACCCATGGCCCAACCTGTAGCTCCTCCTGTGCAGCAAGCTGCACCTCCTCCAACTGTGAGAGAATCTTCCTTTGAGGAACAAGTTCTGTCTTCACTGCAGAATTTGAACTCCCTAACCCAAACTGTGCACTCTCACAACTAGAGCATCAAAAGGATAGAGGACCAACTTTGTCAGCTATCTGATGCCCTGACTAGAAGAGAAGGAGGGAGGCTGCCTAGCCAACCACAAGACAACCCACGAAGACAGTTTGTAGTGGGTGAAGTCTCCTCCACCTATGAGGAAGTCAAATCTGTTATAACTTTGAGAAGTGGTAAGCTAGTGGACAACCATGTGGGCTGTGAGCCTGTGAGGAACTTGGAGGAAGAAAATGAAGTGATTTCTACCAGACCACAACAAAGGCCACCAGTGGTGGACTTGAAGGAGCAACCAGCTATGCATAAAGAGGATAATGAGGATCCTCACGAAAAGAAAAAAATAAAAAAGAAAGATGATCAATTGGCCAAGGCTGCAAATGAGGGAGCAACCCCACATTTGCAGTTTCCTAAAGCACTGCAAGCACCCTCCCCTTTTGATATAGGGCAAGGAAAATTTGAGGAAATGATGGAGACTTTCAAGCAAGTAAAAATCAATTTGCCCCTACTTGATGCCATGAAACAAGTCCCAGCCTATGCCAAATTGTTAAAATAACTATTCACCCATAAAAGACAATCCAGGATACACCTATGTAAGAAAGTCTTTTCAGCAGAGAAAGTGAAACAAATTTTGTCGATTGCTACCCCAACCAAATTTCAAGACCCCTAGAACCCCCACTATCTCCTGCTTCATTGGGGATCACCTCATTGACAAAGCCTTATTAGATTTGGGAGCCAGTGTCAATTTCCTTCCATATTCACTATATGAGAAGCTGGGCTTGGGAGAATTAAAGCCCACACATGTGGTCTTACAGCTGGCCGACAGATCTGAAAGGAAACCTGTGGGGATAATTGAGGATGTTTTGGTTGCAGTTGACAAATTCTTCTATCCTGCTGACTTTTTGGTATTGGACATGGAACCAAGCAAATGTGCTTCTTCCCTACCTGTGATTCTAGGTAGGCCTTTTTTTGCCACTGCCAATGCTCACATACAATGTAGGTATGGAATCATGGAAGTGTCATTTGGAAACATGAAGGTTAAGCTGAATGTGTATAGCACTGGCTATGAACCCTCTCTTGAAGAGGCTTGCTTTTCCATTAATGCCCAAAAGAAAGTGATTCATTAAAATACACATTGACTGTTGCAGGACAATGCTTGGTTCACAAATGGAAAATTGCACCCAGGGAATGGACACTGGCCGAGGGAAATATCTATGAAAGGTGCCAAGTTTGATAAGCCTGAGGAGACTATGGACCTTCTAGACCCTCCAGATTAGCCCCTGAAGTCAGTATGTATCATATGCACCATACTTTTTTTTTTTTTTTAGGTATTTACTTAGTTGTTAATTGATTTTTTTTTATTTATTTCCTGCAATAATAAAAGAAAAAAAAAGGGAGAAACAAAACTGCCATGCTTAGTACTAGGCCGTCATTTCAATATTACCAGTTGTCCTGAGGTAAGGGGAGCTGTCCACAAGAGAATCAAATCGTGGGGCACTATAGCAACAGAGCCTGCTGAGAACTGAGACTCCGAGTTCTCAAAATGCAACCTTATTTGGTTTTTAGGAGTTTTCGACAGGTCAAGTTCACCTTTCATTAGGTCGCTTGGTGATTTCGGCAGGTTGTTCGATGGTTTCAATAGGCACTGAACTTCTCGACAGGTGAAACTAACTTTTCGATCGGTTAAAAAGGGCAAAACAGAGATTTTGATAGGTTCTGGATACCAATCGGGAACCTATCGAAATGATAACTCAGCTGCTGAGTTGAGACCTATTAATGGTGAAAAAGCTTAAAGGAAAATAAATTCAATGGCTCCATTAAATTTTTTGAACAAATTATGATCCATTGCTCATTATCCTTCTTGAATCCTCAAAATTAAAACCATGATCTCAGCAGGTCCAAATGGGGGAAAATGAATAAAGGCAAAGGATAACAGCCCATCTAGAGAAAATTTTTATGTTTTTATAGTTGTTGACTTTTTTATGTGGTTTTAGATCAACTTCGGCTCCACAAAGCCCTTATTTACTACTGCTGAAAAATAATAAGAAACAACTCAGAGATTTTCTATTTGTGTTTTTATTTTCTTTTATTTTTGTATTTGGTTTTGTAAAAAAAACAAGCATGCCTAAAAGACAGCAGAAATTATAATCAAAACAAAAATAAAACATAGCAAAACAGCTGGTTCTCAAGAATTCAAAAATAGAAAATGAATGCAAAAGAGAAAGGGGATGCAAACTCAAGCAGATCCGCTCCTGCTGCAATCTAGTTGCTCCTTGTTTGGTAGCTGCTCCAGATCTGCAAAAATCCAAAAACTGCAGCAGCACCTTATTCAAGTATATTGACAAAAATAAAAAGAAAACTCAGGCCACTACCTCATTTTTGCAATAAGACAAAAGAGTGACAGCAGCATTTATTCAAATAGCTAGAAGGCAAAGAATAAAAACTTAGAAAATTTAGAATTGTTACAGTTTAAAACTAGTTTTCTATACGAAAACTGCAGCAGACATTTAATCAAGCACTGGGAATCCAAAGTGCAGGTTTAAAGTAAAAACAATAATAAAACTACAAAATAAAAAAAATTAGATCTACGAAAAAGAAAAACTCAGATCTACTATCTAGATCAAAACTCCTCGACAACGGCGCCAAAAACTTGTTGGGGGTGGTTAACACAGCTGAAAGCTCTACTGCAGGTGGTCTGTCAAGGGTGGGCAAAGGGGCTTCCACAGCTGGAGCAGCCCTCTCTAAGGGTGTTTCTACCTCAGGCTTCTGAATTTCGACAACTTTTGCTTTCTTGGCCTTAGGAGCCTTCTTAGGCGTCTCCTCAGAGAGCTTCAACTTCACAGGTGGTTTGGTAGTTGGCTTTGATTTCTTGGAGGATTTGGGGTCGAAGCGGCTGGTCTCCGGAGTAGGTTTGCCAGGGTTTCCTCAGGCTCAGCCATTTTACTCTCAGGGATTACTCACTCACCAACTTGTAATGAACTTTAGAGGTTAATAATTAGAACAACAACAGATTGGCGGTGGGAAGGAAACTTTCCCCAAGACTCCTAGGGTTTCATAGATATCGCAATGCACAACTCAAATTTATCCAAAATCAGGTGCAAAATGCTCCTCTACGCAAGCTCAATGTACTTACAAAATGGCAGACTGAATAACTGACGGTTCTGTGAGGATTTAGTGGAAAAGGAGGGAGGCAAAAGATGAGGAAAAGAGCTAGGGTTTTGTAGAAGGTATCGAATGGGGCGAAAATGACCTATCATTAGGTATATAAAGGGTGAAATATGATTTTAATAGGATGAAATGGACGGTTTCGATAGGTTAATGTGTCCTATCGAAAGCTTAGCAGACAAAGCTTTCAAAAGGGATGATTCGATAGGATCCCGATAGGTGGAACCATCCTTCCGATAGGTTTAAATGGTACACAATTCATCTTTTTGATAGGTTCTCGATAGGTGTCCAAAACCTATTGAAATCTTCATTTTGCCCCTTTTTACCTATCGAGAAGTTGGTTTCACCTGTCGAAAAGTCTCAGTGCCTATCGAAACCATCAAATATCCTGCCTAAATCACCATGTGACCTAACAAAGGGTGAACTCTCAGTCTCTGCACTCAGCAGGCTTTGTTGTTGTGCGGCCCTATAATTTGTTTCCCTTGTGGACAAGCTCCCATTATCTCAAGACATCTTGCAATATTGAAATGATGGCCTAGTATTTATCGTAGCATTTTTATTGCAAAAGACCATTAATCAAAACACAAAGTAAATACCTAAAACAAAAGCAAAATATGGTAAAGATGATACATACTGAACTCAGGGGCTAGCTTGGAGGATCTGGAAGGTCAACGGTCTCTTCCGGCTCATCAAACTTGTCACCCTTTGTGGATCTTTTCTGCAGTAGATGTCCATCCCTTGAGTGCTGCTTTGCCTTTATAGACCAACCATTGCCCTGCAGCAGCTGATGTGGGTTTCAAGAACAACCTCCTCTAGTATATCAATGGAAAAACAGGCCTCATCTAGAGGGGGTTGATGGGCTGTGTTGAACACATTCAGCTTTACTTTCATGTTTCCAAAGGAGACTTCCATGACTCCTGACCTTCATTGAATGCAGGCATTAGCCATGGCCAAAAAGGGCCTGCCTAAAATCACTGGTATGGAAGAAACAATCTTCTTGGCTCCATGTCTAGCACCAAAAAGTCAGCAGGGTAAAAGAACTTGTCAACTCCCACCAGGACATCTTCAATAACCCCCACAGGCTTCCTTTCAGATCTGTCAGCTAGTTGCGAGACCGCATGTGTGGGCTTCAACTCTCCTACGCCCAGCTTCTCATATAATGTATATGGCAGTAAATTCACATTGGCTCCCAAATCCAATAAGGCTTTCTCAATTTTATGATCCCCAATGATGCAGGGGATAGTGGGGACTCCAGGGTCTTGAAGTTTTGTGGGGGTTGAAATAGACAAAATTTGCTTTACCTTTTCTGCTGAAAAGACCTTCTTGGATAAATGTATCCTAGACTGTCTTTTATGGGTGCATAGCTCCTTTAGAAACTTCGCATAGGATAGAATTTTCTTGATTGCATCAAGTAAAGGCAAGTTAATCTTCACTTGCTTAAAAGTTTCCATCATTTCCTCTATTTTACCTTGCCCTTTGTCAAAAGGGGAAGGTGCTTGCAATGCCTTGGGAAATGTGAAATATGGGACTACTCCCTCATTTGTAGCCTTAGCCAACTGGTCATCTTTCTTTTTAAATTTTTTATTTTCTTGAGAATCCTCATTCTCTTTCTTATTCAAACAGGGTTGTTCCTGGTGGTCCACCATTTGTGGCTCTTGTTGTGTCCTTTTGAAAACCACTTCTTTTTGTTTTTCCAAATTTCTCACAATCTCACGGCCCACTTGGTTATCCACCAGCCTTCCACTTCTCAATGTAGTAACAGATTTATCTTCCTCATGGGTGGAGGAAATTTCACCCACTTCAAACTGTCTCCTTGGGTTATCCAATGATTGGCTAGGCAGCCTCCCTTCCTCTCTCTTAGTCAAAGCATTAGACAGCTAACCAAGATGGTCTTCTATCTTTTTAATGCTTTGGCTGTGAGAGTGCACAGTTTAAGATAAGGGACCCAAATTCTGTAATGAGGTCAGAACTTATTCCTCGAAAGAAATTGATCTCACAGCTGGAGGGGGTGCAGGTTGCTGCACAGGCTGGGTCATGGGCTACTGGTAATGAGGCTAGGGAACATAACTTTGGTGGTAGGGTTGAGCATTTTTGTAGGGCATGGGCTGTTGTGGTTGCTGCTGCTGGTTTGGGTAGGCATCTTATCTCCACCTCAAGTTGTGGTGGTTTCTCCATTGGTACCCAGCAGTAGGCTGTTACCCATAGGACTGGGTGGCAGCCACATGCTCTATAACAAAATCTGAAAATTGGACAGCTGAGGGGCATTCCTCAAGGGAGTGAGTGGGGGACTGGTATATAGCACATGCCTCCTCCGCTCTAGCAGCCATGGGTGACTGCATTGTTCCCATGAGCTTATCAAATCTCAATGCCCAACTGTCCACTTTCTTCTCCAAATCACTATGCACATTTACCTCATACATCTTCCCTCTTGTAGTATTCTCCTTCACCATTCTACGAGGATCTAAATTCCTATACAAAGTCTCCCTTTGTATGGAGTTGCCACTAATGATATCAAACAACTCCCAAGCCTCCTCAACAGTTTTGTGGAGGTAAGTACCACCACAAGAGACATCAACCATATCCCAGCTTTTGGAGTCAATCCCTTGATAGAAACTATGGACAAGATTCCATTTAGGGATTCGATGATGGGGACATTTCTTCAGGATTTCTTTGAATCTCTCCTAAGATTGGTGAAAATCCTTAGTTGGATCTTGAGCAAATGAGATAATGCCCTTCCTCAGCTGGCTTGTCTTGGACATGGGGAAAATTTTGGCCAAAAATTAACATTGAAGATCACTCCAGGACTGAATACTATTGGGGGAAGCATGGATAACCAGGTCCTGGCTCTATCCTTCAATGAAAAAGGAAAGAGTCTCATCCTGGTTGCCTCCTCCCCCAAACCTATGATATTGAAAGTGGTGCACAGTCCTAAGAATTCATCAATGTGCTTGTATGGATCCTCTTTGGTGAGGCCATGGAATGAGGGTAGCATCTGGATTATGGAAGACTTAATTTCATAATTTCATTGAGTAGCAGGGAATTGAATGCAGAAAGGGGAATTGTAGACCCTTGGTGCATTAAATTCCTTTAGAGTTCTAGGCTGCTGTTGCTCACCCATTTCTACAGATTCAGCTACAACAGATGTGGGTGAAATTTGTCAAGATCTGAGAATTCTTTCAACCTCTGGATTTAATGGAACAATCTGAGGGTTCAGAGTTCTTCCAAACATACACCACTCACAATCTTACTACAGGGCAAATCTTCAAACACAATAATCCGGAACAAAAACAAATGACCAATGAATCTAAAACAAAATCAACAGATCAGACAAATTAACAGGGGTAGAGGGAAGCAAACTCAAGAGCAGTCTCTAGCACAATGTTCATCCTTAGCAGCAGCTCCAGATCTGATGAAATGACAACAAGAACTAGAAAACAACAAGGCTTACAAACACAGTTAGTAAAAAATCAAACAAACTATCACAGATCTATGATCTAAACTAAAATAAACTTAGATCTACCAATTTAAAAACACACATCTCGGGCAGCAACACCAAAAACTTTTTGGGGATTTCTAGTGTGCTGATTTATTGTGTAATGCTAAAGATAAAATAAAGTCAAAATAAAGGATGGATTCAGCACATCTAAAATATCCTAGACCTGCAAGATACTGGGTCCATTTGTAGCAAGTTTTAATAAGTAAGAATTTGTCCCATAGGGATTAGTGATCTAAACCAAGATAGGTGTATAGTAGACCTCAAGATCTGGCTACAGATCTGATAATTCAAAGAAGAAAGAGAGCTTTTCGGGTGCCACTAGATCTAATTGTAAAAAACTGAAATATAAAACTAAATCTAAAAGATGGAGGAAGATGGATGGTAAAATAAAATATAAAATGGGGAGAAATACACAGCTAGGGCCTGGTTTCCATTGCAAAACAGATCAAGATCTGAGGATATGCAGCCATCCTTCATTTGGCCATAAGCACAAATGCAAGGTATAAGAATCTGACTTCGACTGGTGGTTTGGATTGATCTTAAGTCTATGATCTGTCCACTTAAATGGTCACAGATCATCTAATAGATTTCCTCCATTTCTATGATCTGTCCACTTAAATGGTCACAGATCATCCAATAGATTTCCTCCATTCCGATGGCTTCAATCAGAACAAAATAATCACTACAGATACTGTGGATGCAAGGCCACAGGCACAGGCACCCACAGGCATATCAAACCCAGGGAAATCAGATGGTCATTAAGAGATCTACCAGTTAAGTGGGTGGGCTACTCCCCTCTACACAAATCCGATCGAGAATCTAATGGGACCACAAGATCTTTAGATTTAATTAAGCTTTAAAATCAACAATTTATTGCTTCACTTAAAAACAGCTTACAATAACATTGTTCCCAGATCTGTAGTCTGTGCATCGATTCACATTTCTTCATGCCGAAATTACAATTACAAAATAGATATGAGCTGCTACCTAGATCTAATCTAACAGGCTGGATTAGAGAGAGAAGGGAGAAGAGAAAAGGAAAAATAAAACCTAAAACTAAACCTAAATGAGCTAAGGAGAACTCAGGCTATTCCTTTGTTCCTACTTTTCTTGTTGAAGAAAAACAACAAAAAGGAGTTCTATTTATACATTTGCATTGATCCTTGTGCCTTGGGTTTCAGCCAATCAGAGAGCAGAGATGGATCCCCTTCTGTTGTGCTTTAGTTGCATTCCTGCAAAAAATTAGTTCACACCCATCTGCAGGGTTTCCTGTGCATTGGTGTTCCCAATCTGCCCTTGTCAACCACAAAATGCCTCCTGCTCATCTTTATACTTACTGTCTGCAAAATGGACCCAAGCTGCCCCTGCTGTCCATTACTTTTTCCAGTTTCACACCTCAGGTGATTGCCCACAAAATAATCATTCTTGCTGCCCCAAAATACCCCTACAGTTTGTCACCAAAACAGCCCCAAATGGGCCCCGTTTTACTAAACTGCTGATATCAAATCTCATGATTGCAACTTGAAAGAATAGGCTTGAAGCATTTCGATACGTTAGCTACAGCTAAATGAACCCTTCGATAGGTTCTTATGGGAGGTTGAAGCAAGGAGCATATATATATAAATGCAGCTGCACTTAAGACGCTAGGTTTGAGGGGCTTTCTGAGAAATCGACGGTTGGATAGGATCTTGACTGCACATCGGCAGATTGGAGAAGGCCAGAGGTTGGGCATCTCAACGGATTGAGATATTTATGCAGTCAACAGGTGTTGTGGACTAGATTGTAGATAAAGCTTGCATGCAGGGAAGTTGTCGTGAGGTTTGGTGAAGCCATTACTTCAGCCTTTCGATAGGTTAAAGGCTGGGGAGCTCCATTTCGATAGGATTAGCTGCAACACTTGACAAACTCGATAGGATGAAGGTGGGGCTGCAGCTGGTGTTTCGATAGGTGCTTGGCGCTGCTTGCTGTTTTGATAGGATGAAGGTTTCAGCTAAGCAACCATTCGATAGGTTATCTGCTTGGAAATAGCTAAACTCGATAGGATTGAAGCTGTTGACCTTGCTGCATTGCTCGAGAGGATGGATAAGTGGAAGGCTGCAGCAGCACTTCGAGAGGTTTGGGCTGCTGCTCGTGAGGTTCTTGCATGGGAGGCAGCTGATCTGCTCGGTAGGTAGCTGGGCTTTGCATGGGAGGTTTGAAGTGCTATAGATCATGAGGTTTGTGGGGAATGCAAAGTTGTGAGGTTGTCGACAGGTGCAACTACAGTTCAAAGCAAATGTCGACAGGATGTTGGTTACTGTAAACGAGCTCGACAACTTTGAAGTTTGAAGTCTACTCCCATTCGATAGGTGTGTTGATGCCGCTGAAACTCTTCTTGATAGGATTTAAGCTCCAAATGCAGCTTTCGGCAAGATTAGATGGAAGGTTGGTTGAAGCTCCACTTGACAGATTAGACATTAGCTGCTGCAATGGGTACCAAGTTGTAGCTCAGAGATTGCTTAAGCCGAAGCCACATAATTTTCATGTGAGATTCCCTTTCTTCTCAGCTCATTTCTCTCTCATTGGCACCTTTTTACCACAAAACTGCACTAAGGCGGCACTTTCTCCCTAAACTGCAAAACAAGCTAAAAGTAATCAAAAACAGCTCTAAGGCTTAGCAAAAGCCAGGTTTAAAGGTGTAGAAAGTGTCAAAAATCAGTGCTTAACAGTAATCCCTGAAGGTTTCATTAGGGTTCTGCTTCAATCAGGCCAAGTCTTACTTGCGAGGTTCAATGCCTATATTATAGACATATTGCTCTTGGAATAAGTGAGTCAAATCTTTCCACGTCTTTATCATAGACAGTTCTAGGGACGTGAACCACCTCAAGGCCAGACCAGTTAAAATTTTTTGAAAGACCTTTATCAGTAGTCTTTCATCTCTCTCATTCTGGCACATGCCCCCACAATAAGACTTGATGTGTTTAATGGGATTGCCAGTTCTGTTGTATTTATCAAAAACCAGAATTTTAAATTTTGAGGGTAGGGAGACCTCAACAAATAAATACAAGTCTGAGATGTCCGTGGCATGGATTTCGGCTCCACCCATCTTCAACAGCAATTTCTGCATTTTTCTAGCTGCTCTTTCAACTGCTAGGGGGTTGGTGGTTATGGGAGGAGAATTAATCTTAGCCAATCCCCCGGCATAAGGCCCATTGTTCCTGATCTTGTCCTCTTCATACTGTTGGTCTGCATAGGGTGTAGTGAGGGCGAGATTCTCCTGTTGTTGTTGCATGGACTGAATGGGGGTCAGATGAGACCATTGAATGTGAGGGACATTTTACAGAGTGATGGGATGAGTGGAAGTCAGATTTTAGGGTGGGGCCTGATGGGGCCATTGGGTATGGGGAAAGGCTTGAAGATAGGTTTGGGGTGGGGGCATGGATGAATTGGGGTTGATGCAGGGCATGGGTTTGAACTGGGTATGAGGGTTATGGGTGAGTGAAACTTTGGAGGAATTGTGAAGGGTATGGGCGTGAGGCTCCAAGCTTTGGGCCTTGCTGGGCTTCGGCATAGGGTAAAGTGCTATGGTGGATTTGGGTTATAAAGCCTTGGGGAGTTTGGGTCATGAGGCCTTGGTGGATCTGGCCCATTAGGCCTTGGGTCTGGCTCAGTGGGCCTCCTTGGGTTTGGCCCATTGGGCCTTGGTAGGTTTGGCCCATTAGGGCTTGATGGGTATGGCCCATTAGGCCTGGGTGGGTCTGGCCCATTGGGCCTTGATGGGTTTAGCTCAGTGGACCTCAGTTGGTCTAGCCCATTGGGCCTTGATGGGTCTAGCTCAGTGGGCCTTGGTGGGTATGGCCCATTGGGCTTGGCTCATTGGGCCTTAGGATATATGGGTCATGGGCCCCTGCTGGGTCTGAGTGATGGGGTTTAAGCCATTGGACCTTGGAAGTTTTGGGTAATGGGGGGGGGGGGGTTTGGATGGTATGGATTATGGGGGTTTGATAGAGATCAGGGGGGAATGAGGAATGGAGGTCCGATAGTGTATGGGAGGGGTTCATGGATGTGTGGTGTGGATGAGAGGGGTTATTTTGGGAGGTCTTCTAACTGGTGTAGGCCCGGATCATCTCCTCCATCATGGCCATTGGAGAGGGATAGGATGGAGATGGTGCATTTGAGGGTATTTGGGGTGTGGATGAAGCGGAGGTGTGGGAAAAATTATGCATGGCCCTGGTAAAATTGGGCATGACCTGGGTAGATGAGGGGATATGGGGTGGATTGGAGAATGAGGGGAAATGGGGGGCATTTGGAGGGGATTGGGATAAATTGGGCATTGCTTGGGTGTACGTGGGAAAATGGGGATTATGAGGATTGGATGCAGAGGCAAAATTTGGGTTGGATGTGGAGGGTTGGGTTGTATGTTGTGTGGATGGATGTGGAAAGTTAGGTATGGTGGGAATATGGGGTATGTTGGATGTGAATGGGACATGTGGTTGATTTGGCATGGATATGGGGGGGGGGGGGAATGGACATGGTTTGGGAAAATGATGGAGAATAGGATGTTGGATTTTGAGTGTTTTGAGAGGTGGTGGACAGGAAGATGGGTGCACCGAAGGGCCCGGTGACGGTAAATGGAGATTGGGTAAGGGGGATGGATGTGAAGCCCTCTTCTATATGGGAATGAGTTGGGGAATTTGGCGGGGATGACTCGGGATCGGCGTAGGCCGGGTTCACTGCCCATGACCTAGTTTAGTATAGGGTAGGGTAGGGGTGCCTAGAGTGGGGCCCGTAAAGTTTCCTCCTTCTTCCCCTACTGGATGACGGAGGAGAAGGCGATGTCGTTGTACCAGCACCACAAATCCCTTTTTTTTTTTTTTAATTTAATTTTTTTGGAATATTTTTTATAATAAATGAAATGATTTAAGGATTCTGGGGCCTTTGAATTCCCGTCATGGGTGGCTTTCGTACCCTAAATAAGTCTCGCAGCAAGACCCCGATGCACTTCGAAAGAATTAAAGGGAAGCCCTTTGATCTATTGAAGGTACAAAAATCGATGAAAACAACCCGATCCCCCGGAGTGGGTAAAAAAGAAGTCACCTTCCTTTGACCGACGGGGGCATATTGGGTGTTAAATAATGCATAACCTAAACAGAGGTGCTAAACCACTAATCGGGGAATCTGGGATGGTGAGATAGGCCACAGATTCGGGCTGCACTACCTAAAATAGGCTTGGCGCAAGTATTAGATGTGCCAGGCAAAATTGCTCAGATTCTAAGCATGGCGCATGTATTAGTTGCGCCAGAGCAAAACTGGGTAATTTTAGCCTGGCGCATGTATTAGTTGCGCCAGGCAAGATAGTAGGGTAAAACAGGTTTGACAGCAGAAACAGCAACCCGAAATGGGTCTCTTTTTTAAGTGTTTTTTGGAAGCAATGCTTATGGGGACAGACTGGTTAGTTGTATCGGGTCTCTCCTTACCAAACCTAAGGGATACAAGGCTGGTGCGGGTCTACTAACGCTCTCTCCCCACGGGTTTTAGGCTTCGTAACGAGATAAGTTACCAACCCGATATACCTCCAGCGCAAGCGCTTTCTTAGATACTAGGTGGGCTAGTACTTTTCCGGATCATCACCACTAGGGGCCGTCGCCATACTAAGAACTGGGTGTTTGTATCTTTGCCTAGAAAAACCCAACCCTTGAAAATCTAACCCCTCAAAATTCAATTAAGTCCCCTTTGTTGGTTCAATTTTAATTTTCAAGTTTTAGAGGAGTTTTCTTTAAAGTCTAAAAATGGGTGGTGATGGTCCCGTGCCGCCTCTACGGGCCGGCATCCACAGATAGTATATAATTACAATAAAGTAAATGCGCATGTAGGTTCGCCAATTGGCCAAGGCATGTAAATGATGGAAAAATTTAAGAAACGTAAAGACAAAGCACAAGCAGGACTGCCAATCAGCTAAGGCTCGTAAATGACGTAAAAGTAGGGGTGACAAAATTGACGGAATCATAGGGGTTAGTAAAAAATAAAAAAAATAGCAATAAGGTTAGTGAAATGAAATAAAATGGCCAAAATGCAAGGGGAAGCTCTACTAGCTACTCCCCAGCAGAGTCGCCATCTGTGCAACCGTGGATTTTTAACAATCCCGTCGCGACGATGCGCACTCGTAAAAAATTTAGAGTCGCCACCCGGAGCTTTTGGTGTCTCGAGAAACCTAAATCAATATTAAATGTACCAAAGTGCCATATATGACTCTTATTCACTAGTCTACACCAAAGGCTCTTGGGTAGGGGCTTCGGTTATCGATCGAGAAGGTGCTTGGCACTCGATCAACCGCTTAATGCGGTCTCTACTTATGGCCAAAATAAAAATAAAATAAAAGAAGCAAAAAAGTCCTTCCTCTTGCCCTAGGGAACCAAAATTTTATTTGTGCCCCTCCGTTCCTACTGAAATTTCAATAGCGTAATGACACAAATGCGAGGATAGAGGAAGAACAAAGAAGGTAGAGGAGTAGAGGGGAGAGCCGAAGCTCTTGGGCCCTTGTTGCACCGCTGTGGATCCTTGCGTAGGTGTGCTTTAGTGAGCTTCCAATGGCTTGTATGGTTTGAACAAGGGTTCTCCCTCCTAGGGCTTGAAAGCTAAGAGGTAGAGAAGGAAGGCTAGAGGATGGCTCTCACATAAACTAGGGGATTTTCTAGGAAATGTAAGGTCCAAAGAAGGTTTGGGAATTCTAGAATTTGTATGCAAAAGGGGGCACCAAAGGGAGAGGGAGCTTCTTTCTTAATCTTCTCTCTTAGGAAAATTTTTAAGCCCTTTCAAAGGGAGGGGTACCTCTCTATTTATAGGAAAAGGAGAGGTTAGGAGGACGCTTAGAGGCTTAAATTGGATTAGCAATTAGGTAATCAAGCATCTAAGGTTTCCTAGGATCTTTGAAGCTTAGAAAAGTGTGAAAGTAGCTCCAATGGTGGATGATAGGGTAATCACTTGAGGGGTGCAAATAAGATAAGGGTGCAACAGAACAAGTTAAACACACCCAGGGCATCAAGATGGTCAACAAGTCAAACCCCAAAGATGAAATTTGAGCAAAAAACCTAGAGTTACTGGAGCAAAGCTTGGCACAACTAATAGATGCGCCAGGCAAAGGTACAATGAAACAGTGCGTGGGAAATTGCAAGGCCGCGAGGGGACCCACTTAAACATGGCACAACTAATCCTTGCTCCAAGCCATTTCTTCCTAGATATGGCTAGGCGCATGTATTACATGCACTAAATTCATATGGATCCGCCCACCCAAGACCCTAATTTTGCTGAAAAATTCAGAACACGATATCTTTCGATGTACCACTCCGAATGAGATGATTCTTGGCTTATCAGAAAGCTAGAGACTTCTAATTGTCAATGGTATATGATTCAATCATAGTATAAGATCTCAGCTAGTCTTAGTGCACCACTATGTGATCATTTCTTGGGAAAGTCTAGGTATGGGTTCGGAAGGGTTTCTAAAGTTTGGATTGATTTCTAAAGGTTTGGGGAGGTTTCTAAGGGATTAGGGGTGATTCCTAAGGGTTTGGGATGACTCCTAAGGTTTTGGGAAGGTTCCTAAGATTACGATACCTTCTATCGGAAGCTCGAAAGTGCGCCTCTCTCAAAGTGTGCTTCGATCAGGCCTTGGGCCTAATTTGGGTGTCTACAGATGCCCCTCTTTGGTATCTGATCACTAATGATCAAATGCCAAAGACAAGAGACATTCGAAGAGGCCCAAGGCATTACTAACGCGTCCGCTATACTCAAAATGAACCTTAAACTTCAGGTGAGTAACATGGTGAGAAAATGAAAGCCTTATATGTTGGGAAAAAACATCCATTTCTCTAGGTCATCGGTCCCAAAGCGCTTAGCGACATTACTGGGCATAACCGAGATGGAGCGAGGTACGAAAGCCCAATATGCTATGAAAAATGTCCGCTTCTCAAAATGATTGAAGATGTTCGATGTTCAAGTTTTATTCTGAATCTAACAACTCTGTGAGTAAGAGGGTGATCGACCCATACTTAAAGATAGGCGTAAAGCAAATACACAAAGGTTCACAGTTTGCATCAAACCCTATGAGGCATTGATTGCCCCATTTGACTGGTCATGGGGGCCCCTGCATGAAGCAGAGTTTGAGGTCTTTGTGCTAACCCAACGATCCCGAAATTGATATAGCACTACTACCCAAGCGGAGCGAATAGATGTCGCAATGCTTTTTGGGAGTACGTGCCACTTTTTATTATTATTTTATGTAGAATTTTTTATTATTTTATGTAGAGATTTTTATTATTTTATGTGGATTTTTATATGGGATTTTTTTATGATTTTATGTGGATTTTTATATGCATTTTTATGTTATGATTTTATGTGAATTTTTATGTTATGATTTTATGTGAATTTTTTTGGATATTATGTTATGAATTTATGTGAATTTTTTTGAATTTTTATGTTATGATTTTATGTGAATTTATTTTGGATTTTTATGGTATGATTTTATGTGAATTTTTTTGAATTTTTATGTTACGATTTTATGTGAATTTTTTTTGGTTTTTTATGTTATGATTTTATGTATGATCCGGATTCTTTGAGCATGCTCATCGATCTCAATCCATTTATTCTAGGACAGCTTTCCGGATAGAACGAATGAAGATCGACGTGCCATTTGGGGAGGTGTGCACCTACAAAACAACAAAACAAAACAAAAGGGGTCAAGCCAGATGTGCACAAACCACACCTAGTCAGAACCCAGCCCGAAAGTAGCTTGGTGCATGTATTACTTGCGCCAGGCCAAATGGGGCCCAAAAAACACTTGGCGCATGTAATACATGCGCTAAGCAAAACATGGGGATGATTTTAAACCCCTTGAGCCCGAGACAATAGAGGGTTATTTTGAATTTTTCTATCCCTCCCTCTCAACACCAAAATAGGTCTCCTTCCTAGGGTTATTTCAAAATTTTCTATCCCTCCCTCTCCACACCGAAATAGGTCTCCCTTGGATCGATTCCAAGCCTGCTTCGTTGCTGGTGTTCGCTCGTGCCGATTAAACACCTGCTCTACGCCGGATCAAGGACCTAATTTTTTTTAAAAGTAATTACTTTAAACTTATTCTTTTTTAATTTTTCTTGAAATCTTTTGCAATGTGTTTATGAATCTTCCTTTCTTAGAAGATAAATGGGTTATTTCTCTTGTAAGCATGATTATTGATGATGTTGATGTTTATTCCATGAATGATGCCCTATATTTGCATCCCCTTTTTTTTTATTAGTTTAATTAGGACATATATCCATTTTTTCTTTTTGTTTTTATTTTTGCACATAAAGAATGAAGTTTTTGTATATATTTATTTGTTTTTATTTTTGCACATAAAGAGAGGATTTTTTGTGTATATAATAATAATAATTTTTTTTATTTACTTTTGCACATAAAGAAAAAAAAATTTATTTTTAATTTTGTAAAAAATAAGGGAAATTTTTTTATTATTATTTTGGTTTTATTTTTTTGAAAAAAAAAGGAGGGGATTAGCATACTTACCTTCCCTTGACCTGTAGCACAATGGTTTCTTATCATTTGATCACACCTGACATAATTGCTCATATTTGCCTCAGAATATCGAGTGAAGAAGAATACGTGCAGGAGGAAGAATAAGAAGAGGGGCCAGAAATGGTCTATGGTCCCCAGGAAGAACAATTCTTTGTGATGGAGCGCCCTGCCAGCTCCTGGTATGAAATGCAGGGCAAGGCCGCCCATGCTGGCCTCCTCCATCAACAGCATATTCATATCTCCAATTTTGGTATCACCGGCAAGGTAAAGGGATAAATTCAATTTTTTTTCTCTTGTGCGACCTTGCTGTGTTTCCATGATGTGACGCCTCTTTTACCTTGGTGTAGGACTTGCCCCATATCGTGTTTCGAGGAGGTTGTTGGACTTTCAGCAGTTTTATCATTACCTCCCACCAATCGTGAAGTTCTTGCTTGGGCGAGCCAGCTTTGGAGAGTTCCTTTCATGCCCCGCTATGCGAGCTGACGCAACCTATCTGAGGGCCCTTATTGAGCATTTTCGTCCAGAGACCATGACCTTTCACATGGGCACAACCGATATGATGATAACTCCCATTGATTGGGCAATGATTACGGGGATCCGGATAGGGGGGGTTTCGGTGGCCAACCTTACAATGCCTGATCGGGATGAGATCATTTGATTGATAGGGGCTTATCCCCCCTCCACAAGTCTGCGTGGTACTGAGGTCAAAATGTCTTGGCTGTCTGATCTTTTTTAGATGAATGAGTTGGTAGATCTGGCCTAGCCAGAAGTGGGCATTTTTATTGAGCCTGAGTGCGCAGTTATGTTGGCCCGCATCTTGCTCCTCTTACTACTGGGCAAGACCCTCTTCTCAAGCAGCGGATGGGTCTCCCAAGCCTTGCTCAGCCTCATGGACAATTGGAATGACGTGCATAGATATGAATGGGGTAGGGCTGGCTAGCCATGTTGATGTCCAACCTAGTCCGAGTCTCTGTTGGCAATGCAAAGTCTGTCGTCGACTTTTGGCCTGCTTTGGAGGTAACCTCTGACTCTTTTGCTTTCCTCAGTTCATTTGGATGATCATTCTCCACTTCTGACCCATCTCTTATGCATTACTCTTGTCAAGCGTGGGGGTATTTTCACTATCATCCTGGCCACCCACTTCTTCAATCTGATATATACACTTATCCGCTTATGAGTAATTAGAATACGCACCGGCGTAGGGATGTTGGCATGAAACACCTGGAGATGGGCCTGAAGTCCCAATTCGACTTGCTGATACTAAAGCAGGTAAGGCTATTTTTCCCTTTTTTCATTTTCAAGCTTCTCCTTTATATTGTTCTGCATGTTTGACTGATCAGACACTCCTTGATTTGGTTGACTTGTGATCTCGACTGATGAAAATCCTATTTCTTTTCACAGTTTGAGCAGGGAGGTGATTCTGATGATGATGATGGGGTGGCGGTGGTTACTGCTAATGCTACAAGAGCTAGTTCCTTAGGTGCCTCTAGTGCTGACGACTCTGGTAGTTTGATTGTGGAGGTTCAGGGGACCTTCAGGCGCCTCGATGATGCTTTCCTTGGTGGTTTATGTAAGGCCTTAGAGGAGCGGGCCCGCATATCAACTGACAAAATCTGGATCCCTCCTCCTGAATTGGTTCCTGGGGTAAGCAAGTTTTCTCCTTTTGCATGCTTGTTTCTTAGAAAAATGCATGTGCTGACGCCTGTAGCTGAATATCTCTTTCCTTTTTGTGTAGGACTGCGAGTCAGTGGTGAACCGAGCAGAGTATTACCACAATATTGTTGACCTTCAGGAAGTGGAAGTGGTGAGTATCATTTTTAGCATTCTTTGATTATCTCCTTGCCATTTATCTTTCAATTAATTTGATTGGTTGTTATCTTGCAGCATGCATGTGAAAAGGAGTCGCGCTCCTTGCTCAGCCGACTTTCTTAGGCATGGACCAGGTAGGAGACATTTGGACCTATCAGAGCTCTTCACGTCAGCGAAAGAAATTGAAGGGCACCACCAAAGATTAGGTTTATCTCTTGATTTTGAACTTTAGACATTCTGGGACATTCTTTTTGGGATTTTGATCAATTTCTAATGGATGATGTGATGCTTTGTTCATTTTCTTTTGGATGGTTTTTCAGCTTCTTTAGATTATTAGTACTTTTTCCCTTCTTATCGCATGCTCTGCTTCCCTTGTTTTGTATCTGATTGCTTGCAGGATGGGTTTGATTTTGGTAAAAAAGAGGGCCTCCTAGGCTACCTGCTTTGTTCAATGTTTTATTCGTCTTTGATGTGGAGTTTTCCTGCAGAATTAAATGCTTATATAAGTTAGGTGCAATAAAAAAAAAAATTTTATGTGATCACAGCATGAAGCACAAGTGAACTTGGTAGGGGGTCCAGCAAAGACCAAAAATTCCCCTCAAAACCCCACTTTTGTTGTAGGGGCCCAGATTGGTCTGGCGCATGTATTACATGCGCTAGGCCACTTCCTGGAAAAAATTCACTGGCGCATGTAATACATGCGTCAAGTTCCTCCTGGGGGCAGAGGGCCCTTTTAAGCTCGAGAATGGCCCTTTTTCCTTCTCTTTTCATTTTGGCTTGACATTTTCTGCTGCCTTTTCCTCTCCTTACTTTCCCAAGGGTGGGCCCATCGTCCTACATTGAATTTTTACATCTTTGAAAAATCCTTCTATGTCAATGGACCCACTTTCCAACCCTCTCGAATTTTTACATCTTTGAAAAATCCTTGTATGTCAATGGACCTACTTTCCAACCCTCCCTTACACGAAGGGTTCAAAACCAATTTACTACCCTCTTTAGGCCTAGGGCCCGATTTTCATAAAAGTTGGCTTGGGAGCTTGAATGAGAGTGAGCTCATTGATGTAGATCGGCTCGAATTGTCACACCTCTCATCCGTCCTTGAGGTTCCTCCACGGTGGGACCTACTTCATGCGACAACCTCCTTTTGGGATATAAATGTCCATGTGTTCCATTTTGGGAACCAGGAACTATCTCCCACACTTTAAGAGCTCTTCAATCTGTCAGGCTTGAAACTCCACAGAGGCCTTGCAAGAGTTGTGCCAAAGCCGGGCTATGCTAATGCCATCCACCTCACTTTGAGTTTGAAGAAATTCGAATATGAGAAAAGTCTCATTGGAGAGCCCATCAGGTGTTCGATAAAATTCCTAAGAGAACTTTTTGGTGACGAAAGCCTTCAAAAATTGCCAGTCCGAACACTGTTCAATGTGAATGCCTTTGCTCTAGGTTTCATTTATGAAATTCTTTTCTTCACTGGGGGTGAGAGCTTCTCTCTTGCTCTCTGTGTTGTTTTGACAGAATTAGAGGGTGGCTAGTGATGCATCTGATCTTAGCCGAACTCTATCGTTGTCTTGACGCTTTTGCTCTGGGCAAGGTGGGGTGCCTCAAGGGATGCCCGCTTCTGCTCCAGGTCTAGCAAGGAGAGCATCTTGCGGTTTTAGGACAAGTGCCTCGCTTCTATATCGTTGGTGGTGAGGTGGTCCGATGCTTTTTGGGCAGGTGCCACATGCTTCCACAAGGAGATATGTCAGAGTTGAAGCTTTGGCTGACCGATGTAGAGCTGGTATGGAGACTTCCTTGGTTGGATCGGACCTTCCCAGTGGTTCGCTGTAGAGACCATGAGGGCATCACCCTCCTTGGATTGACTGGCAGTACCTTCTACTTCCCATTTCGAGTGTTGCATCAGTTTGGCTACTCTCAACAGGTGCCTTGCGGGACAAAATCCCCTCTATTTGATTTGATCTTTTCTCAGGGGTCCTCTGGGGAGATGGATCGGATTGCTGCTCTCTTAGAGATGCATCAGTGATGCTTATGTGCGGCTTGGAGCAAGGGAGTTTAGTTCTATCCTCCCTCGAGTGCGAGACCTGGCTGTTATCCGAGCAGCCTACTGTTGATCATCTGGATCAGGTAGAGAACGACGATGTGGGGGGGCCTTGGTCGATGAAGGAATTGGCGCTTCGAGCCCGTATTGAGTTGGTAGTGGATGAGAAATGCAGTCTGCATGAACATTCAGAAAAACAAAAGGTTAGAGTAGAAACGACAGAGACCAAAGCTGATGTAGCCGAGTGCGAGGTCCTCCGTCTAGGAGGAGCCTTGAATGATGCTCTTGGTGCTACTCACGCATCCCAGAAGTGGTATAAGATCCTTCACGGTTGCTGGATGATCAAGCGGGACATACAGGAGGATGCCCTATGTGTAGAGATTTGCGCCTTGAAACGCGAGCTGGATCGTTGACTCCATCCTGCACATACCTTTTTGCACAGATCAGACTTAGAGAAAGGGGCTTAAGAAAACCCTATTCAGATACATATTTTTTGGTATACATATTTTCTTTATGATTTTTTTTGTTGTTCTTTTACACTTTTGTAAAAAAGAAGGAAAGAAGCTAGATAGAAGCTAGACTTCACACATATTATCTTTTGGCATGTGGTGTCAGCCAGGTACAGACTTGTAATTAAAAAAAGAAATCTATCTTTTTACAAGGATTTTATCTTTTCTATTTTATTTTTGTAAAATGATAAACTGGGGGTTTGTGTCGACTATTCCTGTGGCGCACACAATATGGGTGTGAAAATGGGAAAAGAAAATGTATTATCTTTTACAAAAGTGGCCTTTCCAGTCATCGAGCCAATCATCCCGGAGTGGGGTGTGCACAGTGCTGGGAAGAGAAGATCATTAATTATTTTTGTGGTTTTCTCTTTTTCTTCTTCTCTTTTTTTTTGGTTTGATGCCTTAATTATCGGGGGGATGACCGGTCCTCTTTTGAGCATGGTCGAACCCCTCTTTCACGTGAATGGGCTCGAGTGAGGTTAGCAACTTTTATCGAGGCCGGAACATCCATCCCTTTGGATCGAATTGACCTTCTCTCCTTACCCTGGGTCATATGTTTGATGATGCATTCTAGAAGACACACTTCGTCGGGACCCGATTGGAGCTAACATGAGCGGCCCAGTCGTGGGATAGGATGGCATGGGCAGGTGATCGAAGGATTTCTTCTTTTTCTCTTTTCTTCTTTCATTTTCATTTCAACCTTCTTACTCACAAGAGGTGGGTTCGTCATGCCCGTTGTTGCCCTTTTTTTTTTACCTGTAGCGCCCACTCGGGTTTTCACTATGTCCATGAGTTTGCATTTTTACCCTCGACGCCCTTTCAGGTTTTCACCTGGTTAGCACAAACTCGCTCTTTTTACTCATAGCGCCCTTTCGGGTTTTCACTATGTCCATCTTGCTTTGAGCATATATTTATTTATTTATTTTTCTTTTCATTTTTATCAAACGCCACGACATGGACGTCGATTCCGTCATAGCTAGCCGGATGGGGTTCTCGTCGTCTCCCAGCTTGGCTCGTGCTGACTCAACGGATACTGTGACTACTCGTGGACCTTAAAGAGGGCTTTATTCAAGGATGTATCTTGGCCATGGGTAAGGTTAGAATTTGAAGGTATTCTGGTTTTAAAAGGTTTCCTTGATTGGGTTCTAGCAGCCCTAATACACTTCTTCCTTGGGAGAATTTTTACTGTACATGCCCCATTTTTCCTTTTCTATTTTTTTTCTTTTCTTTTCAGACATCCTTCTTTTGGGATTTTGCTTTTTTTTTTTTTTTTGGATTTGATAGGAACTCTTTTTCACTTTTTTGTTTGGTATATAAACTTTCACATTTTTCTTTTGGGAGTGGTTATGATGGAAAGGCTTATGGCTCAGAAGGTGTAGCAGAGGATATAATTGTTCAAGGATGCTTTTTAGCTACTTGGCTTTGGAATGATGGCCTCTTTTACTGGGTCCTTAAGCAGTTACATATCTATTTATGTCAATACTTACCTTGTCACGGAGACCCTATGAGTAGAACCATCGGACATACCCAGCATTGATGGGCTTAGGAAAGTGATCTCCAACCATGGTGATGAGGTGGATGGCATACCCTAGGAGCACTTCTCGAATGACCTAAGGTCCTTCTTAGTTAGGCCTGAATTTCCCTCTCAAATCGGTGTGGAGGGATGGGAAGATCTTCTTGTGTACCGTGTCTCCTACCTTCAAATCTTGACCGCAAACACATTTGTTGTAAGCACGTGCGATTCACCTTTGATAGACTTGTGTATGACACAAGGCCAATAGCCTTTTCTCATCCAGCAGGTTCAGCTGCTCAAAGCAGGATCTCTTTCTTTCAGCTTTGGGTAGGCCTGACTCAAAGAGTATATGGAGCGAGGGCACCTCCACCTCTATCGGTAAGACGGCCTCAGTTCCATACACAAGGGAGAATGGTGTTGCCCCTCTAGCGGTACGGATCAATGTTCTATAGACCCATAAAGCGAATGGTAATATTTCACTCTAGCCTGATAGGTGACGACCATTTTCTTGAGGATGCAGATGACAGTTTTGCTAGTAGCTTCTACGGCCCCATTGGTCTGTGGTCGATAAGGTGATAGGTGGTGGTGCTTGATCTTGTACTGCTCACAGAAGGCCTTGATGCACTTATTCGTGAAATTTGTGCCATTATCTGTGATGATGTCCTTGGGTATGCCAAATCAGCACACAATGTTGCTTTTGATGAACTTCTCAGTGTGACCAGCCGTGATATTTGTATATGACGCTGCCTCTACCGATTTGGTGAAGTACTTGATGGCGACGAGGATAAATTGATGCCCGTTTGATATTTTCGAAGTAACTTTCCCGATGATGTTGAGGCTACATGTGGCTAATGGCTAATGAGTGGTCATGCAATGTAGATCAATGGCAGGAGCGTGTATCAGACTGGAGTGTTCCTGACACTTGTAGCATTTATGAACATGTATGCAGCAATCAGATTCCATAGTGGTTAAAAAGTATCCTTATCGTAGATTTTCTTAGCGAGCGCATGACCATTGATGTGGGCACCGCATACTCCCTCATGGATCTCCTTCATGACGTTGACAGCTTCATCCTTTGTAAGGCACTTGAGCAAAACATTATTGAAAGATCATTTGTAAAGGCTATCACCGTAGATGATGTAGCCTGCTACTAGACATTGAATGGTCCGTCGGCTCGTCTTGGACATATCCTCAGGGAAAGTATGAGTCTCGAGGAAATTCTTGATATTCGAGAACCAAGCTGGCTCGTTATTTGACTTTGGGGGTTCCTCAATCTGCAGGCAAAAGGGCAGCTCATTCCTCTGTTCGATGATTATTGGCTTCATTTTGACACCATAGGGGATCTATATCATTGATGCCAAAGTTGCTAATACATCGGCGAAGTTATCCTTATCTGTGGGACGTAGGAGAACTTGACATCCTCGAAGCATGCTATCTGATCCTCGAGGTGTTCATGGTAAGGGATCAGTTCCTCATCCTTTCTCTTCCAATCTCTATTTATCTGGCATATGATTAGCTACGAATCGCCAAATACCCTGAGGTTAGTGACTTTCAGGTCTAGTGCTGCTTGCAGTCATGCTACACAGGCTTCATATTCGGCCATGTTATTTGCGCATGGGAAGTTGAGCTTGATAGAAATTGGTACGTGCGACCCTTTTGGTGAAATCAGAATAGCGCCAACTCCCTGGCCATCGGCATTCGCTGCCCCGTCAAAATGCATTACCCAAGATTCCTCTGCTTCTTCTGTATCGTCCTCCGTCATGAATAGGATGCCCTCATTAGGGAATTTAGTTCTCAAAGGCTCATAGTCTGGCAATGGATTGTCGACAAGATGATCGGTGAGTGCTTGCCCTTTGATCGAATTCTGGGTGACATAGGTGATGTTAAATTCTGATAAGAGAAGTTGCCAGCATGCAGTTCGCTCAATTAGAGTTGGCTTTTCAAATAGGTACTTCAACAGATCCATCCGTGTTAAAAGTAGAATAGCCTGAGATAGCAAGTAGTGGTGAAGCCTCTGGGTAGCCCATTCGAGTGTCAGGCATGCCTTCTCCAGATGAGAATAGCGCGTCTCATAGTCAGTAAATTTCTTACTCTGATAGTAGATGGCCCTTTCCCTTCTTCCTATCTCATTATGCAGCCCTAGGACACATCCCATCGAGACCTCCATCGTGGAGAGATACATTACAAGTGGTCTCCCCGGCTCAGGGGTACTAAAAGTGGTGGGTTGAGAAGATAGCCCTTGATCTTATTGAAAGTAGCCTGACAATCGTCATTCCATTCAATGGGAGTGTCCTTTCTTACTAACTTGAAGATCGGTGTACAGATAGGAGTAAGTTGTGCAATGAATTGATTGATATACTGTATCCTGCCCAAGAATCCTCTGACCCCCTTCTCAGTAGATGGTGGTGGCATTTCCGTGATAACTTTCACTTTGGCTGGGTCGATCTCGATACCTCTCCTACTGACAATGAAGCCTAATAGCTTCCGTGACATAGTGCCAAATGCGCATTTATGACGATTTTGCCACAACCTATATTTTCTCAGCCTCTTAAACAACTTTTGGAGATTTATTAGATGCTCACTTTTCTCCAGTGACTTGGCGATCATGTCATCGATGTATACCTTGATTTATCGGTGCATCATGTCATGGAACAGTGCAGCCATAGCTCTCTGGTATGTTGCCCTGACATTCTTTAGCCCAAATTGCATGACTTTATAGTAGAAAGTGCCCCAAGGAGTGATGAATGTTATCTTCTCTCGGTCTGCTTCTGCCATCTTTATTTGATTGTATCCAGAGAATCCATCCATGAATGATAGCGTCCCATGCTTAGCAGCGTTACCGACCAAGATGTCAATGTGCGATAATGGGAAATCGTCCCTAAGGCTCACTTTGTTCAATTTTCGGAAATCACTACACATGCGGACCTTCCCATCTTTCTTCAACACTAGAATGATATTGGCTAGCCACTACGGGTACTTGGACACCATGAGGAATCCTGCGTCATATTGCTTGACGACCTCATCCTTGGATTTTACAATCCACTCGGGTCGGAGTCGTCTCAACTTCTACTTGACTTTTTTGATATCAAGGTAGAGCGGCAACTCATGCTTGACCAAATTAGTGTCCAAACTAGGCATGTCCTCGTATGACCATGCAAAGACATCTTGATATGACCGAAGGAAATCGATCATGCTTTTTCTTTCCTTAGGAGACAACGATGTTCCGATCATGGGGATTCTTGGAATCTCCTTAGTACCTAGATTGACATCCTCGATTTCTTTAACAATAGGGGTAGGACCACTCTCAAAGTCGGCAAACCGTTCAAGGAGTTCCTTGGGAATCTCCTTAGTAGGGATCTCCTCATCTAGACTCGTGACTCCTACCACTTCTTATACTTCTACAAGAAAGGGGCCGACTTCACATGGGATGGGATTTTTGATTAAGGCATCTTTTTCTTTTCTTTTATTCAGAATTTTAAAAGATAATATTTTTGGGTTTTATATTTTTTCTATGTTTTTGAGATTTTGTTTTCTTCATAAATGGGCTCTTGGCAAAGCGAGTCCCTATCTATAAATGGTATTTCCAACCAAGGGCTCATCTCGCTTTTTATAAATTTTTTTTTTTGGGAAATTGGTGCCAAATTTTAGGCCACTTGTCGCTTCCAGAGTTTGGGGCATAGACGCCCAACTGCATACTTGAGATGCCACTCCTTTACCTATTTGGATTTGGATAGAGGGTGCTGACCGATATGGCTCTTTGGACTCAGCCTCCATCATGTTGATCCTAGGTTTGCCTGAGGTTCTAGCCTCAAATATCAGCATAGTCTTGTGATGGTTTACCACAGGAGGAGATTGTGCAGGTATGAAACATCCTTCCTCAAAGAGAGACAAAGCGGCCAGTTCTTTTTCCAGGCTGGGAGGGATAATCTAGGGATTGGTGGGGTGAACAGGTGTCACAAGTTTACGTGGGGTTAATTGAGTTATCCCATTCCGATTGATTTTCACAACCTCGGTGCTCACAAATGAATCTTTGATGTGAGGCCTGGGATAGGGTTTCTCCTCTAGGTTTATCCCCTTACACTTGTGGCTGCCGTGGCACGGGCTCTCTCCTTAGCCTCTCGGACTTCTTCTATGGGCTTATAACCTAGCCCAATTTTAACCTGCTAGCCTCCCTTGGCCTTGAACGGTTCTCTCCTACCTTGCAGTCGGGGCCCTAGTCTTTTACCCTTTTGATAGCCCCATTTTTGGAGCTTGGCCACTGTCGCTACCATTCCACCTCCAGTTCTTGAAGTGATGCTTCCCAAGGGATCTGGGACTATAGCCGATACCTCGTATTCGAAACTATGGAGTCGGTATCTTTAGCCGTGTGTGTCACATCCAACACTTATGGGTTATCGATGTTGTGGGTGGCCTTTTCCTTCCCATCGTGCCCCTCACCTATGATGGTAATAACCTTCTGCCTGGATAAAAACTTGAGCTTCTGATGTAGCGTCGATGGTATCGCTCCGACTTCATGTAACCATGGGCGCCTTGGTAAAAACTTAAAAGAGGATTTGATATCCATTACTTGAAATAGTATAGAGAAGGTCATTGGCCCAATCACCAGCTCAAGGTCAACTTCTCCCATTATCTCCCTTCTCGTGTTATCAAAACCTCTGGCATTAGTTCTTGTAGGTCTCAACATGCACGGATCTACTCCAATTTTTGTAGCTGTTCTCAGGGGTCATACATTCAGAGCAGATTCGTTATCAATTAATACCAAGGGGATTATCATGTTTCTAGATTCCACAGTGATATTGAGGGATTTTGAGTGACTATTTCCTTCCTCGTGTAAATCGGTGCTTGAAAATGAAATGGCATTGGGAGCCATCACCTGTCCAATTATCTGCCCGACTTCATTAGGACTCACCTAAAGTGATACGTAAGCATTCTTTAACATCCCCATTAAGGCTTGAAAATGAAGTGGGGACGTCATCAATAAGTCCGAAACTATGATATGAGCTGTCATTCTTCTCAGTTGAGTCTCCAGTATATGTTATCTACTCATTTTCTCGAATGGGTTCACTGCACTATCTTTCTTCCCCTCTGGTTGGGCTTGTGCTACTGCTGGAGTTTCTGGTTGTTTGGAGATTTTTCCAGATCTGGTGACAAAGTCAACTGCCCTTCCTTACTATTGTCGGCATTGATGTCTATCTGCTCGTGACTAAGCGGGACCTGATGAGGATTGTAAGTTGGTCCCAAGATTTGAAATGGAGTGGCTGTTGGTATCTGATGTGCTTGTACTGATGGCTCAAGAAGGGTAGGTGATACTTGACTAATCTCCGACAGGGATGGGTGGGTGGAGAAAATGGGCCAACTGGGGTTGGCAAGTTTTGTGGATGGTTACACCAGGGGTAATGGGGTAGGGGTGAACCACTGATAATTGATAGGTGGTGGTGAGATATGGGGGACATGATGGGCCATTGGGTAATTAATGGGGGTGGCAGTGTAAGGTTGGTAGGCATTAATTTGTACATAATTGACAGGAGTGGGTAATGGGAAATAACCCTGAAGATCTAAGGGTTCAATTTGGGGTGCAGGGTTTGGGAAATAATCTGATAATTTCAAGGGTTCATTCACCCCAATACCTCTTTCTTCTTCATCTCTTTGCCTTGGTGCTACAAAAATTTCTCGGTCACTGATGTAATCTGACGGATCAAATTCAAATTCCTCATCATCCTCTACGATCATACCGATAATGGGTCTCGAATCTGCCCCACCGAGAGGGTGTGGGGGCAGTAGTGCTTAATATATGTTCGTGTGCTGATTCACTTGGGAAGGAGCAGGTGGAATGATTTCCCTGACCTCAATTAAATCATGTATTGCGTGCCTTAATGGAAAGCAGTGATTGGTTTGGTGACCCGGTCCCTGATGAAAATTACAGTGAGTATTTGGGTCATAATTCCTCGGGATGGGATTTGGAGGAGGTCGTGGTTGGAGGGCTGTGACTAATCCCCTTTATATTAATAAAGGAAAAAGTACATTCAGTGATTTCCCTAAGGGTGTAAAAATTTGGTCATAGCGGGCCCTTCTCTGCTCTGGAATCATCTATGCTCCCTGCTCATTCCTGGTTCTTTGCGTCATCTCGCTTCTGACTGGAGCTGGGAGGGCGGCTTTGAATTTTAATGGGATTATATTAGTGTTGGGCCGGGTGTTGGCAATATTTTGAACATTGGCTCCTGCTCTTTTCTCATTTCTCTGCTTTAAAAACCTTCTGACCCCGTGTTAAGACCTGAAAAGTACCACTTTTCACCCCTTAACTTAATCTCTGTTAGACCCTTAATCATTTAATAAATGTGTTTTAAGTCTATTCTGTAGGTAATAAGCAGCTGCTACAAATAAACCCCTAACCATGCCAAGAAGCCTACTGTTGCCCCAGAAGCCCCTCAGAAGACTGAAGGTTGAACCCAGACAGAGAATTGGCTGTAGCATAGGCACAGCAAAGCAGAAACAAACCAAGAAGAATGCCTCGTGCAAATGTTGCAGGGTTTAATTGAACCAGAGAGAATTCCTTCGCGCAGTTGTCGCGACCTTCTGAAGATAGCACACCAACTGGTCGTGCAGTCTTCACGCCATTCTCGCGCGGTTTGGTGACAGAAAGAATTAAAAACTTGACTTCACGAGGTTCTCGTGAGTTTCAGCCATCAGCGCTCGCGTAGTCTCGCGCAGCTCAAGAAAGGAGTCTTCAATTGTCGCACGATATACTGAAGAAAGAGAGCTCCAGGCACTCCAGCGCGCGGCTATCGCGCAGTGGCCGTAGGATACAAACCTTTAAGGAAATGCTCACACAATCCATAGGCCTATGAACACTGCTTCTTCGCGAGGATCCCCACGAGATTCACCAAGGGACGAATCGCGCACGCAATTCTCGCACCATTCAGAAGGAAAGAGCAATATTGCAACAACTAGAAGTAAGCCACGATGACTAAAGTATCAATCTCGCGACTGCATGAGCTTCAATTCAATTTAACCCCGCAACACCAACTCTACCACTCGACAAGATCTGGAAATCTTTTCTACCCAGCGAGGATCGGGTTTTAAACTTCTCACCACTTCTGTAAGGGTAATCTGGGAACTTCTAGCAATTAGGGCATGCACTCCAATGCTCTAATCTCTGTGCACACGCCCTGAAGCATCTAAGGAATAGAATTGGGTCACGATAGCATGGAAATTAGGGTTTTCCTAACCCTAATTCACAGAGAGCCAACTGCTATATAAGCCTAAGCCTAGCTTAGGTTTAAGGGATCTCTTTTGGTACTTAACTTCTGTATTCCTTCTTCTGGAAACCAACTATAGAATTACAGTAGGCTAAGGTTAGGGTTTAGGAGTTTTCTTTTTTTCCTTTTTCTTTCTCTCCATAGTCCAGCACTTGCTGGCTATGCCTCTGTATGATTATTTGGTGCAGTTTTAATGGAGTTTTGTAATAGGATCTATTGCATATATGGGATTGGTGTTTTGTGAGTTGTTCTGTGCAAGGCTGCTGCCTTGAGATCCTTCATTGCTAAGTTGTATTGTAAGCAATGGAGGATTGTATTTAAGGCTTTACTTAGATTCAAGTGACCTGTGTGTCCAGGTTAGGCACATTGCAGGCCTAGCCCCACCACAGGACCCACTAAATCTGAATCCCCATGGGAGCTTGAGCTGGTAGCCTTGTGAACATGGTGGCGGCAACAATATTCTTTTGCTGACTTAGACCTCTGTGAGGAGGATAGCCTCTGTGGATTATCTGTGACCATTCAAGTGGACAGATTATAGCCCTAGGGTGAGTCCAATCCACAGATCTAAGACAGATTCTTCTTCTCTGCACTTGTGCTTGTAGCCTTATGAGAGATTGTGTAGAGACAAACTCTCCTGTATTTATATAGACCCACCATTAGATGACAGATCTGATCTGGCTGTAGAGATTGTAGGCTTTTGGCTGGATCACTGCTGTCTTTCTAAAGCAGTGAATATCTAAGCTTAAAAGCTAGTACTCAAACTCTTGTTGGTTCTGTGTGTCCAGGCTAGTGCACATTGTAGGCCTAGCCCCACACACAGAGCTTTAGAGGTTGAGTTTCCTATTGATTCTTGAGCTTGTAGCCTGGATGAAGTAGTGCCTACAATGATAAACTTGTTCTAACCCATCTCTGGATTGTGGTTCCCCTATTGGATAGTCTGTGACCATTTAAGTGGACATGTTATAGCCATAAAGGATTGTGTCATGGCACAGGGGTGAGTTGGATCCTTTCTCCTCTTTGGTGATAATGTAGCCATTGGACAGGATTTCTATAGCAGCAGATCTGAGTCTGAGTTATAAGACCCATCAGATCTATACCTAATAGCATACTTCTCACCCTTTTATATTTATTTTCTCACACACCATCACTCTTCTCAACCCTTTCTGTAGTTTAGGCATTAAGTTACCTTAGGATTTAGACTATAGTGACCGAATATGCTCTTCCATTTAGGATTGCCAGATCTGGAGGGCCTACTAAGGATTGCTCCCTTGGAGTTTTAGATCAAGTTTCCTTGTGGGACTAACTCTTACTTATCAAAACTTGCTACAACAGGCCCTGTATCTTGCAGGACTGTGTATTTTTAGGCTTGCTGCTCCTCAATCCATCTTTGATTTTCACTTACCCAATTCTTATCACCATCTCCAATAAAGTTAGTAGCAAGCACTTAAAATACCTCAACAAATTTTTGGCGCCACTGCCGGGGAACCTTGATCTATTAGTAGACCCTAGATTTTTATATTCTTTATTCTTTGGTAGCTGTATGTGTGAATAATTGATACTACTGATTTACATTTGGAATTTTTCTTGCAGATCTGGACAACAGGAAAGAAGGAAAGTAGAACTGCACTGGGAGTCTAGCTACCTCTGTGTACACTTCTCTAACCCTCAAAACTCAGTCTATTTCTCCTTTGAAAATTCCATAGCAGTTGATTAGGATAGTTGTAATTTTGTTAAGTGCAATGTGTCTGCGAGAAGTATTCCCTGCAATTGGTGTGTGTGCATGTTAGGAAGGAGATCCCTCAGTCCTACATTAGAGCCTCCTAACCCTTAGGTAGAAAGGGGTAGAAGACTGAGAAGGCATAGACATACCACAGTCGAGCCCCCTATTGAAATTAAGATAGAAGACATGGGTGAAGAGCAACCCAGAACATTGAAGGAATTGAATGCTCCTGATGATTATAATTCTCCATTCAGCATTCAATTCCCAGATGTTCAGGGAAACTATGAGATTAAAACCTCCATCATCCAAATGCTTCCCTCTTTCCATGGGCTTAGCAAGGAAGACCCTTACAAGCACATTGACCAGTTCTTGGCCCTGTGCACGACATTCACCATTGCTGGTTTGGGACTAGAAGCCACTAGGCTAAGGCTCTTTCCTTTCTCCCTAAAGGACAGGGCCAACACCTAGTTGTCTACTCTCCCAAACAACAATATCACTACTTGGAAAGACCTCTAGACAAGATTTCTGTCCAAATTTTTCCCTGAGACCAAAACCAGCTCGTTGAGGAAAGGCATACTTGCTTTTGCCCAATCCCCAACTGAGGATTTTAACCAATCTTGGGACAGAATTAAGGAGATGCTCAAACAATGTCCCCACCACATAATCCCTGACTGGCAGCTTGTCCAGAGCTTCTATAATGGGATTGATGAGAAAAGTAGAGACATGGTAGATGCCTCTTGTGGTGGAACCTACATGCATAAAATAGCTGATGAGGCATGGAACTTGTTCGAGGTTATCAGTGAAAATGCTTTCCCGAAGATGTCCTCATCTAGAACTGTCTAAGAACATTCTCCTAAGCTGGGGCTTGCTGAAACTTCTAAAGGAAAGATGTATGAAGTTAGGGGAAATGATGACCTGAGAATGCAGATGGCCAATCTTTCGAATAAGTTTAATAAACTTTTAACTGTGGTGCAGCCCCGAATGGTTGCACAAGTGATGGAGGCATGTCTGATATACCAATATCCACAACACAAAGTGGAAGAGTGCCCATCTGCAAGGCAATACCCTGAGTACGTGATGGAACAGGCTGCTATTGTCCAATCATTTGGCCAGTAATAATCTGGTGGCTACAACAAACATCCATATAGATACCAGCACTAAAATGCTAGTTACCAATGGAGAGACCACCCAAATTTGAGGTAGAGGCAAGCCAATTATATACAGCCACAACAGATGTTTGCCTTACCTCAAAGGCCACAACAACAGTTTAACCAGGGATATGCCGCAAAGTCGATTTTCCAACATCAGCAGCATCCCCAGCAACAAAATCAGTTGGTAGTTCTCCCACCTCAGCCTCGAAGTGCTTCTTCTGAGGATCAGGTTTTGACCCAATTGCAAAGCCTTGGACCCTTGAATCAGACTGTGACTTCTCACAGTCAAAGGATAAAGAAAATAGAAGAACAGTTGGGCCAAATAGCCAATGCCTTGGCCAAGAGAGAAGAGGGCAGTTTGTCAAGCCAGTGAGTAGCCAACCCTAAGGGCCAATATTCGATTGGAGAAGGCTCCTCAAATTTTAAGGGGGCTAATGCGACCACAGTCCTAAGGTCTACCAGGCTGGTAGACAACCAGGTGGGAAAGTAACAAGGAGAGGTCAATCCCAAAGAACTGTCGAGTGAAAGTGATAAGGACTTTGTTAGAGCAAAGAGTCAAGAATTGCCTCCTCCCCTTCACCAAGGGAAAAATAAAGAGGCTGTAGTTGAGCCTCAGTAGGAGATAAAATATGAAAAAATAAAAAAATAAAAGTTTAGTCATAGACTTGCAGCTGAGGAACTAGCAGTCCCTCAGCTGCCATTTCCTCAAGCTTTGAGTGGCCCTGCCCCTTTTGATAAGGGGAATGCACAGATAGAGAAAATGATGGAGACCTTTAAGCAAGAAAAAATAAATTTACTCCTACTTGATGCTATCCGACAGGTCCCAGCCTATGCAAAATTTCTGAAAGACCTTTGTACTCAGAAAAGAAAAGCTAGAGGCCATTTGTCCAAAAAGGTTTTTGCAACTGATACAGTTAATTCTGTATTAAGCATGACAATGCCTGAGAAGTTGCAAGACCCAGGGATACCCACTATTCCCTGTATTATTGGCGACCACACAATTGGAAGGGCCCTTCTAGACCTTGGAGCCAGTGTTAACCTGCTGCCATACAGTGTGTATCAACAACTAGGTTTGGAGGAGCTTATACCCACCCCCATTGTGCAATTGATGGCTGATAGGTTTGAGAGGAGACCCATGGGAGTGGCCGAGGATGTCTTAGTGGTGGTAGACAAGTTCTTCTACCCTGCAGACCTCCTTGTTTTGGACAAGGGCTGCAACAAGAGTACATTCCCGATACCTGTTATTTTGGGCAGACCATTCTTGGCCACTGCCAATGCATGCATTCAATGTAGGTCTGGGATCATGGAGGTAACTTTCAAACATATGAAAGTTGAGCTTAGTCTGTACAACAGTGCAAAGTACCCTCAGCTGGACAATGAGGAATGTCTTGTAGTGGATGTACTAGAAGAAATTGTTGAAGAAGAACTGCCCACTCTACTGGAATGGGGTAACATTGTCACAAATTTAATTGAAGTTTGGAACATAGTAGACGAAGAAAGCCCAGCTTTAATGCCAGAAGACATGTCCCCATTGAAGTCTTTCATGGGCTTAGTGCAGCATTCCAGGTGGAAACCTACATTGCTGCCCCTTCCTCAAACCAACAAAGCACCAATCCTGCCATCCATCCAACAAGCCCTTGATCTGTAGCTCAAGAAGCTTCTAGAGACATTGAAATATGCTTTCCTTGAGAAAGATGAAAAACTTCCTATAATTATCTCCTCTTCTCTCACCAATGAGCAAGAGGAAGAATTGCTAACAGTTTTGAGGAAGCACAAGAAGGCAATTGGCTGGACCATTGCTGATCTGGGAGGGATTGATGCATCAATCTGTATGCATAGGATCCATCTAGAGGAGGGTTCAACACCCTCCAGGGAAATGCAGAGGAAACTGAATCCTCACATGCAGGAGGTGGTCCTAAAAGAAATCATTAAATTGCTGGATGTTGGGGTAATTTACCCCATTTCTGACTCTTAATGGGTGGCACCTATTCAGGTGGTGCCCAAGATGTCTGGCATAACAGTGATAACAACTGAGTCTAGAGAGCTGAGACCAGCCAGGGAGACCACTGGCTGGAGAGTTTGCATTGATTAACGAAAGCTCAACTCTAAGACCAGAAAAGACCACTTCCCTCTCCCCTTTATTGATCAAATTTTGGATAAGTTGGCTGGGAAAGCTTTTTACTGTTTTCTTGATGGGTACTCAGGGTACAATCAGATCCCTGTGCACCCTCTTGATCAAGAGAAAACTACTTTTACTTGTCCTTTTGGCAGCTTTGCTTATAGAAGGATGCCTTTTGGGCTGTGTAATGTCCCAGCCACCTTTCAGAGGTGTATATATGCCATATTTTCTGATATGATTAACAAATTCTTGGAAATTTTTATGGATGATTTTTCAGTTTATAGGGATAGCTTCGACCAATGTCTACAACACCTCCACCTAGTCTTACAAAGATGTGGGGAGACCAATTTGGTCTTAAGTTGGGAAAAGAGCCACTTCATGGTAACACAAGGTATTGTGTTGGGCCATGTAGTCTCTAAAGATGGAATTGAGGTAGACAAGGCCAAAGTTGACGTCATTGCAAATTTGCCCCCTCCAAGAACAGTCACGCAAATCAGATCTTTCCTTGGACATGCTGGATTCTCCAGGAGGTTCCTCAAAAACTTCAGCAAAATTGCTAAACCATTGTGCCACCTACTCTACCAGGATGTGCCCTTTGCCTTTGCTGTTGAATGTCTTGAGGCTTTTGAAACTTTAAAAATTTGCCTCACCTCTGCCCCTGTACTCCAAACACCTGACTATACCTTGCCCTTTGAGTTTATGTGTGATGCATCCGACTTGGCAATAGGTACTGTCTTGGGTCAGAGAAAAGATAAGCTACCTGTGGTCATTGCCTATCTCAGCAAATCACTTGCTGAAGGTCAGCTGAATTACACAACAACTAAGAAAGAGCTTCTGGCAGTGGTTTTTGCTGTGGACAAGTTTAGACCTTACCTACTTGGGTCTAAAACTGTAATCTTCACTGACCACTCAGCATTGAAGTACCTATTGTCCAAGAACGATGCGAAGCCCAGGTTGATTAGATGGATACTCCTGTTGCAGGAGTTTGACATCAAAATCAAGGACAAAAAGGGTATAGAAAATATGGTGGTTGACCACTTGTCCAGAATTATGTTGGAGAAAGATGTTGATGACCTTGCTACAAATTATGTCTTCCCAGATGAGCAATTGTTTGCCATCCAATCCTTGGTTCCCTGGTATGCACATATTATCAATTATCTAGTTATAGACAAGATTCCTACCCATTGGACGAAAATGGACAAAGTCCTATTTTTCTCACAGGTCAAATTCTTTTTTTGGGAAGAACCTTGCTTATACTAGTATTGTGCAAACCAAATCATCCAGAAATGTGTTCTTGAGAGTGATGTCCCCAATATTCTGGCCATGTGCCATGAAAATGCCTATGGGGGTCACTTTAGTAGAAGAAAAATAGCTGACAAAGTCTTGCAGTGTGGGTTCTATTGGCCTTCTCTTTTCAGAGATGTCAATACACACTGCAGGACCTGTGAAAGATGTCAAAAATTAGGATGGCTGTCCAAAAAAAACTCAATGCCTTTACAGCCCATCCTTGTTGTGGAACTGTTTGATGTGTGGGGTATTGACTTTATGGGCCCCTTTCCTCCTTCAAATGGTTTTCATTTCATCTTAGTGGCAGTGGATTACGTTTCCAAATGGGTAGAAGCCATTGCCACAAGAACTAATGACAATCAGGTTGTCCTCAAGTTTATAAAGCAGAATATCTTCTCAAGATTTGGCACCCCTATAGCCATTATCAGTGATGGGGGTAGCCATTTCTGTAACAAAAATTTCGAGAGCTTGCTCAAGAAATATTCTGTCACCCATAGGATTGCTACTCCTTACCACCCACAAACCAATGGGCAAGTTGAAATTTCAAATAGGGAGATCAAGCACATCCTTGAGAAGACTGTGAGGACTGATAGGAAATATTGGGCTGACAAGCTTAATGATGCACTGTGGGCTTATAGGACTGCCTATAAGACTCCCATTGGTATGTCCCCATTCAGGCTGGTTTATGGCAAGGCTTGTCATCTCCAAGTGGAGTTAGAACACAGGGCCTATTGGGCCATTAAACATTTAAATCTATACCTAACATCTGCTGGTCATCACAGGTTACTGCAGCTATCAGAATTGGAGGAACTAAGGATGGATGCATATGCCAATGCCAGGATCTACAAGGAAAGGTCCAAAGCTTTCTTTGACAAGGGGCTATTGAGAAAGAGTTTCATAGCTGGTGATAAGGTCTGGTTGTTAACTCCAAACTTAAATTTTTTCTTAGCAAATTGAAATCCAGATGGGAAGGTCCCTACATTGTCATGCATGTTTCCCCATCTGGTGCCGTGGAAATCAAGGATCCTATGTCTGGGAGAACCTTGAAGGTGAATGGTCAGAGGCTTAAGCCTTGTTTTGAAAAACCTTCCGAACCCATGGACACCATTGACTTTCAAGGGAATCCTTCTTTAAACTGATCCACAGGTGTGTCATTACTATATCATATGTACTTTGATTTTGGTAGATTTATCTTGCTTTCTTTTGTTTAAATTCTCTAGGAATTGGTAGTGATCCCATCTGAATATGGACCTGTCTGGTTTGAGCTTTTTATACATTGTTTGAATGCATAATGTGGGAGGTTGATTTTTGTTGTCCTTGCTTGAATGATTGATTTTTAATGTGTCTAGAGGTACCCATGGTGAGAATCATGCCTACGATCCAACCACAGCACACTGGAAAATGGCAAAACTGAGAGCACATGCTCTCTATTTTATACTTTGTTGTCGCTGGGTCAAAAAAGGAAGCCTAAGAGACTCTCACGCAGCTCACATGGAAACATTTAATAGCTGTGGCGAGATTCAAGTGCACCTGAGAACCTCTCACGCGATCCACATAGAGCTATTCATTAGTTACTGCGAGATTCAAAGGCTATCGCGAGGTTCAGCAGGACACCAAGGAGACTCTCGCGTAATAGAAACAACATACTTCATCAGCTGCCGTAAGATTCTAAGGCTGTCGCGAGGTTAAAAAGGAAGCCTAAGAGACTCTCATGCAGCTCACATGGAAACATTCAATAGCTGTCGCGAGATTCAAGTGCACCTGAGAACCTCTCGCACAATCCACATAGAGCTATTCATTAGTTATCACGAGATTCAAAGGCTATCGCGAGGTGCAGCAGGACACCTGGGAGACTCTCGCGCAATACAAATAGCATACTTCATCAGCTGCCGTGAGATTCTAAGGCTGTCACGAGGTTAAAAAGGAAGCCTAAGAGACTCTCGCGCAGCTCACATGGAAACATTCAATAGCTATCGTGAGATTCAAGTGCACCTGAGAACCTCTCGCGCGATCCACATAGAGCTATTCATTAGTTATCACGAGATTCAAAGGCTATCGTGAGGTTCAGCAGGACACCTGAGAGACTCTCACATAATTCAATAGGAATACTTCATTAGCTGTCGTGAGATTCTAAGGCTGTCACGAGATTCAAAGTGAACCTCAGAGCTTTTCGCGTAATCCAAATGGAGACCTAGGAGCCACTCGCGCAATTCACATGAATTCATCACATACTGTCGCGCGCTCCAAGGTAAACCTGGGAGATTATTGCACAATCCAAATTGAATAACACCTTCGCTAGGTTCATTTCCAATCTTGCGACCAGATGTTCCAAAGCGTGTCGAGCTTCGAGATAAATATTTTAACCTCACGCTTGTCTCCCTTTCCAGTATTTTCTTCCTTCTTCCCTCTGTGAAACACTAGCTTCTGGCACTCTTCCCCCTCTCTCCTCCAACATCAATCCTACAGCTCATTATTCACTCCACGAATCTACAGAGTTGTTCCTAGCATCACCCCCATCTATTTCCCTCTGCTCAGAGATCTCGCGGTGCCCTGTGCTTAAGATCAAACCAAACCCTAGGATTTTAGGGTAAGCACTTAGATCTCAGTCTCCATTTCTCATTTTCAGAAGTAGAAGTTGTAATGGCCCCCAAGAGTGCACCAAAGAAGAGGAGCAAGGATAAGGCCCTTGTTGAGACAACCCCTAAGAAGGCCAAAACTTCAAAGGCTCCTAAAAAAGGGAAGGAAGTGGTTGAGGAGGTGGAGGAGCCAACCCCTAAGTTTTCTACTGCTTCAAAGCTAATGGTTTCAATCCCATTGGAGCCTGAGACAGCCTTTGACCTACCATTTTTTGAGAAGGAGCCTCTCTGCCCCTACCGTGAAGTTTATGAGCAAAGCGAGCCTAATACCCTTGATGAGAGGAATTCCAGCACTAGCCTACCCTAGGCTAGTGCAACTATTTTATTCGCACATCAGGGTTAAGAAGGACAAGGATGGACAAGTATGCTTGTTGGTGCTGATTGATGATTTTGAGATGCTCTGAAGTTTTGGTCATCCCAGCCGCATTCGACCCTAACTGTGGATATGGCCCCCCCCTGAGCGCCTCCATTGATACAATAGCAAGGGCATTAACCAGAGGATTAAAGGCCTCAGGGGACTCGATCAGAAGAAGGGAGTTGGAGCCTGGACTCCTTTTCATGAACCAGGTCCTAAGAAAGAATATATATTGCTCAGGCCATCAGCAGGAGAGGAGATTCCCTATTGCAGATGCAGTCTACTCCTTCTACCTGGGCCATGGCTTCCATGCAGCTTGGCTAATCTTTGAGGCAATGAAAGACCTAGTGGAGAAGTTAGGGATGAACAAGAAGCCTCAGACACCCCCCTATGCCAGAATCATTACCAAGTTACTTTTGAAAGGGGGTACAAGATAGCTCAAACAGAGGGGACTACAATTCTTGCCCCTACTACTTTTGCCCAAAGGCAATGGGAAATCAGTAGGAGCCTGATGGAGGCCTAAAAGAAGAAGAAAGTTTAGGCTCAGGCCCTTCCCAAACAAGCAGGGGAGGTAGCTAGAACAAGATCTACCCCTGCTACTAAGGAGGTGCTCACAGAGCCTATTACCACCACTACTGCATCAACCCCCATTTCCCCTTCACCTTTTACTCCTGCATCCACTACCCCTCTTCCATCTATCTCTCACCCTCCTTTATTTCCATTATCCATATCCACTCCCCCTTCACATGTGATTGGTACCTGGGAGGACTCCCCATCCCCTACCCTACCTCAGTACACAGCCCCAATACCCCCATCAGCTACCCATAAACCTGACAGCCCTCCACTCATTTCCTACAAAAAATGAAAAACCACTAAGACAACCCCCACCATCTCCCAGACACCACCGTCAATCCCTTTCATCCACACTAACACACCTCACCTTGAAGAAACCAACACCCCAGTCATACCTACTACATCCCCACTCACAAACATTGACTTAACCCTTAACACAACCATATGATTCCAAGCCTTTATGGATACCTTCCTTGACACAATGCCTACCCACTACACCCCCCTCCCGGACTCCCCAACTACATCACACCATCACTCACCAGAACCCCAATCCCCCCTCTTTCCACTTTCCCTCATGCACCTTCCTCAGCCCTCTTCTTCTGACCTCAACCTCCCAGCCCCAACACACTGACGCGTATCCTATCCCTTATCCAAGACATCCAATCCCAATTATCCAAAACTACACACACAGAGGACCAGATGCAGACTGAACTCACATCCATCCAATCCACCCTTTAGACATTAACCAACCCACCCATCCCTCAACAATCCCCTACAAACCCCACGGTCCCTTTCCATCGATAAAGAGACCTGCATGCATTCTCAACCCCGACCACAACCCCCCCACCACCAACAATCCCTTTAATCCCTACAACCCCACCATTCTCTTTCATCCCTTTCACCATTCCCATTTCCCCCCATCACCCCTGCTCCCACCGAGCCTACACCATTTTCCTTTCCCCTATACCCTCTATCCCCCTCTTATCCTACCCCCTCCAACATTCACTAACAAACATACACAAACAGACCCAGAATCTATCCCCCTCCCCCCACAACTAGACTTACCCACTGTTATCGCCCCCTCCCCCCCAGGACCAATCACAGTTTACTCCTTCCACTTCATCGCTGCCCATCGCACCTAAACATTTCTTTTACATCCCTCCCTACCTCACCATCCTCCATGCCATGAGAGACAATCCCTATCTTAGGAAGGATGTTCTGAGTGGCATGACCAAACTTCGCCAGTCCATTGAGACCCCCCTGCTACAGCAGATTGATGAAATGAAGGAGGCCCACAGAAAACAACTACTGAGCATCTCCTTGAGGTGGACTAACATAATGGAAGCCTATCAGAAGGCCAAATCTACAACTGCTTATAATGAGCTGAATTTGGAGCTGGAGAAAGCAAATGCTGCTACAGAGAAGGCGCGGGCTAGACTGTTTGAAAAGAGGCGTAACAATGCCCAGGAGATCTTCAGAATCCAAAAGGAAATCCAAGAGACTGACCTCCTGAAACACCAAATCCAGATAGCCTCATTAGAATCTACCTTGGTTGTTGCCAGAAATGCAGCTCAGCAGCCCACCTCACTCTCTGTTCACATGCCAGACCCAGAGCCTAAAGCTACTCCAGCTCTAGCTGCCCAGTTTGAGGAGGGACAACCAATGATCCAGCAAGAGAAAGGGAAAGCCACTGCTGCCCCTCCTTCATCACCTCCTACAGAGCAGCCTCCACCTACCAAGGCCTCTGCTGCACCTCCACAAGAGCAAACTTATCCTAAAAAGGGGAAAGTCACTGCTAAGAGGACTGCTTCCACAGTAGCCTCTATAAAAATTAGCAAAGAGCCACCTGCCCAATCTGAGGAGGCACAACCCCCTGGCCACCCTGAGTCCAAAGAAAAAGAGAAATCCCTAGTGCCCCCCACTAAGGAAGGCAAAGACAAATCCCCTATAACCCCTCCTGCAAAAAGAAAAGGAAAAGCCCCTTAAGAGCCCAAAGAATCTAAAATACCCAAGCAACCAAAAATAAGGGTGAGAGAACCAAAAGCTCCAACCATGAGGAAAACCCTAGCCGAAACAAGAAAGTCCAAGCAAGCCAAGAAGAAAAAGGACAACGCTGCCCTTAGGGACCATGCTAAAAAGATGGGCTGGGATTTTCTGACAGGTTTCGATTTAGATTCTTCTTCCTCTTAGATTAGATTAGATTATACTTAGGTTTTTCTTTTTCTCCCCTTCCAATCTTCTACTTGTAAATCCAATTGTACATGTTTTTCCAGTTAATATAATTTTTCATTTTTTTTATATATTAATTTGTTCTGTGTGCTTGTTTATGTTTTTTCTATTTTAGTCTTCATTTTGTTCCATTTTGTCATGGGAGATGTAATTAGGGTGGCTATGATCATTTCAAATAGGAATCAATGTGACTGTTGACTTCAATCATAGGATTAAAATGGTTTCATTTTCATATTCGTGGGCCCAGTCTCAGCTTCCTCATGGATTCCTGAACGCGCGCCAACCAGAATTCCACACCTTCCAGTGTGCAGCTGCGCGATACACAGGATCCCCTTGAATACCAAGCCTATCTTTAGACATTCATTTATTGTGCGCTCTCTTTTCCCATAATCGGTTGTGAGATTCTTCATTCCCCACACAATTATAATTTACTACCAAGCTTGACAAGGGTCAAAGCTTTATTATGCCGATTCATTTTCCACCATCCAACTCTTTTAAATAGGCCTTTAGTTCCTCTTCATCTCATCCTTCCTCTTCTAACCCTAGCTGTCAGGCCCTCCTCACAACAATGGCGGATAACAAACCCTACGAGTTCCCAATCAAATTCTATTCGATGTGGTTATACCGCCCTCCGCCTAAGGAGCCGGACCCGTTACAATTTCTGTGGGATGAGTATGAAGAAGTCCAGCGGATCCTGGCAAAGGAGAAGAAGAAAAAGGAGAAGAGAGAGAAAAAGAAGAAAAAAATTGAGCAACCTGCATCACCCCCACCATCTTCCTCAAACCCTCCCCCACCGACTCCCCCTTGATCCCTCTCTCCCCCCCATTTTGTCTTTTCTTTTTACATCTTTTTGTAATACTTTCTTTTTATTTTAATGAAAGTTTCTTTTAGTTCTATACTGTTCAGTTAGCATTTTTTTTTTAATTTATGTTTCTCTGTGTCACTCTGTGTTTATTTGTTCTGAATGGACTCTACTGCATTTTCTCACCTTTGAACCAGTGAGGACACTGCTCCTCATGGTTTGGGGGTGTGACAGGATAGGTCTGCCAATAGAATAGTTAATTTTAGTGCAGTAATGGTGGTATAACTGGGATGAATAAAGTCAATTTCCACTTAACTTGATACAATGAGGAAACTTGTAAAAAATTAAAATATTTTTGTAGACTTTTCGAAACTGAAAAAGTTAAAATCTTGACACCACCACGAAGCTAATATTAGAAAATTTTTCAGTTAATACTCAGTGAACCCAAGAGGAGAGAAACAGATGAAAATACACCCCATGGGTTAAATTTGATGACCATACCAAGTGAGATTTGGGCCCATCATTTTCTTTTGAAGAGTGTTTTTTGACATTATTTCTGCTCTGAGGATTGATTGAATCGAGATTTTTTCACTAGAAGTTGTGCACCTCCAAATCAAAACTAATTGACAGCACTCATGATACTAAGGAAATGATCCAAGGCCCCCATTTGAACAGTTTGAGCCTGAAAATCCAACCTTTTAAAATCTGTCCTTTTGTATACACCAGTTGAGCCTTAAAATCATACTTTTCGTTCACAAACACCAGAATACTTGCACCTTAACCTCATGACCTGATTCAACCTCACCCTCACTCTGAGAATTCAGAAGGTAAAGGAGAAGGAGTTAAGGATACTAAGAATGGTCCAACATTCTGTGGAAGGTGAAGAAAAGCAACTTGTGACCAGCAGTGTATCAATGGCAGTCGTGTGACAGTTCATCATAAAACAAAAAAAGAGAATGAATAAAAACAAAAAGAGGAAAAGAAAGAGAAGTCTAAAGAAGAACATCATCTGAAAATTGAAAAGAAGAGGAGAAGCTGGCCACTTTGATTCTAGAATATATCAAGTAAGATGAAGTTTTGCTTAAATGAAGGTTATGAAGTCATGAATCACTCCTTACCTTGTTGATTTCTTAATTTTGATTCCCTTTTTACCCCTTGATTCTCTACATCCCTCACCCATAAGCCACATTACAGCCCATTCAGAAAGACCTTGTGAATCCAAAGTAAAATGAGCTGTCATGTAGAGATGAGGAGTTTTTCAATCTATGGTGAAAATTCATGAAGATATCAGAAATTAGAAGCTTTGCCTATGCTCATGCTTGTAGGCCCATTTGGGGTCTGTAACTGCTCTTGAGCTGTTGTGAAAGTGAACACCCTCAGATTGGTAATGTTGAAAGATAGCCCTAGTAAGAATTGGGTCTAAATTTTTACTTCATTGGGGTTGTATCCAACCTGAATTTTGAATTTAAGGCAAGCTGGGTACTGAATTGGACACATTAAATTCTAATATAAAATGGACGGTGGTGATGCAAACACATGTTAACTTTTAAGTTTTAAATAGCCTGCAACGCTGCTGCAGTTTCCTCTAAGTGTTAAAGAATGGGTGTGCAATGAAGCTTTGTACATTTAAATCTGGGTTGTCATTAACTGCACTATACTTAACTATTCTAATGGTGAAGTTTGTGGGTGTCTTCACTAAAAACCCTCAGGAAACTGCACTCCTCCACTAGGGATCACCTAGGGGTTTAAAAGGCTTGGTACATATGCTAAATGTACCCGTGATCCCTACGAAAGTGGCATTCAATTAGTTACAGCTTTGCTAAGGGACTAGAAAAGATTAGGTTTGGGGGTGTGTTAAGACCTGAAAAGTACCACTTTTCACCCCTTAACTTAATCTCTGTTAGATCCTTAATCATTTAATAAATGTGTTTTAAGTCTATTCTATAGGTAATAAGCAGCAGCTGTAAATAAACCCCTAACCATGCCAAGAAGCCTACTGTTGCCCCAGAAGAAGCCCCTCAGAAGAATGAAGGTTGAACCCAGACAGAGAATTGGCTACAGCATTGGCACAGCAAAGCAGAAACAAACTAAGAAGAATGCCTGACGCAGATGTCGCAGGGTTTAATTGAACCAGAGAGAATTCCTTTGCACAGTTGTCGCGGGCTTTTGAAGATAGCACACCAACTGGTCGCACAGACTTGATGCCGTTCTCGCGCGGTTTGATGACAGAAAGAATTAAAAAGCAGACTTCGTGAGGTTCTCATGAGTTTTAGCCATCAGCGCTTGCGCAGCACTCACACAGTCTCGCGCAGCTCAAGAAAGGAATCTTCAATCGTCGCGCGATTCATTGAAGAGAGAGAGAGCTCCAGGCACTCTAGTGTACGGCTGTCGCATAGTGGCTGCAGGATACAAACCTTCAAGGAAATTCTTGTGTGATCCATAGGCCTATGAACACTTCTTCTTCGCGAGGATCCCTGCGAGATTCACCAAGGGACGAATCATGCGTGCAATTCCCACGCCATTCAAAAGGAAAGAGCAATCTCATGACAACCAGAAGTATCCTGCGATGACCAAAGTATCAATCCCACGACTGCATGAGCTTCAAGTCAATTCAACCCCGCGACGCCAATTCTATCATGTGGCAAGATCTAGAAATCTTTTCTACCTAGCGAGGATCGGGTTCTAAACTTCTCCCCACTTTTGCAAGGGCAATCTGGGAACTTCTAGCAATTAGGGCATGCACTCTAATGCTCTAATCTCCATGCACACACCCCGAGGCATCTAAGGAACAGAATTGGGCCACGATAGCATGAAAATTAGGGTTTTCCTAACCCTAATTCACAGAGAGCCGACTGCTATATTTGCCTAAGCCTAGCTTAGGTTTAAGGGATCACTTTTGGGACTTAACTTCTGTATTCCTTCTTCTGGAAACCAACTGCAGAATTATAGTAGGCTAAGGTTAGGGTTTAGGAGTTTTTTTTTTTTTTTTTTCTTTCTCTCCATAGTCCAGCACTTACTGGCTATACCTTTGTATGATTATTTGGTGTAGTTTTAATGGAGTTTTGTAATAGGATCTATTGCATGTATGGGATTGGTGTTTTGTGAGTTGTTCTGTGCAAGGCTGCTGCCTTGAGATCCACCATTGCTAAGTTGTATTGTAAGCAATGGAGGATTGTCTTTAAGGCTTTACTTAGATTCAAGTGACCTGTGTGTCCAGGTTAGGCACGTTGCAGGCCTAGTGTTGGCGATTTTTCATATGTGCTTGCTTTATTTGTTGGTGGTAAGAGCAATTTAAAATCAAAGTAAAATAGGGGATGGAATCAGCACAAATGAGAAATCCTAGACCTGCAAGATACAGGGTCCATTGTGGCAAGTTTTGATAAGTAAGAGTTTGTCCCACAGGGAAAGGTGATCTACAGCTCCAAGGGAGCCATCTCTAGTAGTCCCTCTAGATCTGACTACAGATCTAGCAGTCCTAAAAGGAGGGGAGTTTAGGGTCACTTATTCTAAGTATCCTAAGGTAGCCTAATGAACTAACTACAGAAAAGGGTTGAGAAGATGGATGGAGTGAGGGAAAATAAAGATAAAAGGGTGAGAAGTATGCTATTGGGTTCAGATCTGCTGGAATTTATTACTCAGATCCAATCCCTTAAGGTTATAACCTGTCCACTTAAATGGTCACGGACTATCCCATAGGGAAACCACAATCCAGAGATGGGTCAAAATGAGTTAACCATTGTAGGCACTACTTCATCCACGCTACAAGCTCAGGAATCCATAGGGAACCTCAACCTCTAAAGCACTATGTGTGGGGCTAAGGCTGTAAAGGACCATGATAGCCCACACACATAGAACCAGCAAGAGATTGAATACCACCTTCGATCTAGCTATCCATTGCTTGAGTAGGACTACAATGGTCCAGTCACAAGCCTACAATCTCCATACCCAGATCAGATCTGCCATCTAATGGCGGGTCTATACTAATATAGGGGAGTCTGCCTCTGTACAATCTCCTACCAGGCTACAAGCTCAGGCTCGGAGAAGAAGGATCCATTTTGGATCAGCGAATTGGATTCACCCTAAGGCTATAACCTGTCCACTTAAATGGTCACAGACTATCCCAGAGGCTATCCTCCTCATGGAGCCCAAAACAAAATAAGAATATTGCTGCTACCACCATGGTCACAAGGCTACCAGCTCAGGCTTCCATGGGGATTTCAGATCTAGTGGGTCCTGTGGTGGGCTAAGAAGGACCATGATAGCCTGCATAGCCCAGGACACATAGGTCACTTGGATTTGAATGGGACCTTAGAATCAGTCCTCCATTGCTTTGAATCAGCCAAAGCAATGGCGGATCCTACAAGGCGACCTTGCTGAGCAGCAACTCACAAACACATGAATCCCATAAAAGTGCAACGCCCAATCACAAATTCCATTAATCTAAACTTAATAAGCATACAAAGGCATGGCCAGCAAATGCTGAGCCATGGAGAGAAGAAAAAGAAGAAGGAAAACTACTTACAGCTACAGAAAAACAAGACTATAATGTTAAAAACAAAACAGAGCAGAAACTGAACTCTTCTGACCTCTTGCTCTCCTGTAAACCTAAACCAGGCTTAGGTTTATATAGCAGTGGGTGTGGGGGCGCATTAGGGTTAGGAAATCATAATTTTAGCAATGCCACATGGCCTATTAATGATCCTTGGATGCCTCGAGCTGCGTGCACAAAGATTTGAGCGTGGGTGTGCGCGCCCTAATCCTTGGAAATTTTTAGAAAGTCCACTACAAAATGATGGAAGTTGGAGTTCAGAGCTTCGCCAGGTTGCAGTCGATTCCCAGACTTGTCGCGTGGTAGCTCTGTTCTTCACGTGGTTGAGTTTAACATTAAAACTTCAGACGTCTCGGGGTTGCAGCTTCTTAATGCTTTGAGCAGTCGCGAGGTAGATAGTTAAGCTCTCGCTAGATTGGGCTTCACGCGATTGGATTATTACTTGTGAATAGCGTGAGAACTGCGCGAGCATTCCATTTTACTTTGCGAGGCTAACTCTGGCTTCGTGAGGCTGCTTTCTTCCTGAACCGCATGACAGCTTCTTTTCTTGATAGATCTTTGTGAGGATCCTCACGATAGCTTTGAGGCTTTTTTGAACTGCGCGATAGGTTCTCTTAACATTTGCATCCCGTGGCCACTGCGCGATAGCTGCCTGAGGAATCTCCTGAAGCTCTCTCTCCTCAGCGGTTCTGAATGAACTGTGCGAGATTGATTTCAGGTCTTCTTGAACTGCGCGAGACTGTGTGACCATTTACTCCTAAACTTCGCGAGAGCTGCACGAGGTTGTGCTTCTGAAGCTCTTCTGTTACTCAACTGCACGAGCACTTATTGTGAAGTCTTGGGAAGCTTGCGAGGACTGCGCGAAGCATAGTTTTCTGAATCCTTTAAAGCTTTGTGGAAGCTACGCGAGGCTGGATTCATTGTTTATCCTTCTGAGGGATTTCTGGTGCCAATATGGGCTCCTTAACATGATTTCTGTCCTTATTACACTGCTGTTTATTATCTACAGAAAACACTTAACAAACCTTTATTAGATGGCTAAGGGTCTAATCAAAGGCTAAGTTAAGGGGTGAAAAGTAGTACTTTTCAGGTGTTAACACCTAGCCCCACCACAGGACCCACTAAATCTGAATCCCCATGGGAGCTTAAGCTGGTAGCCTTGTGAACATGGTGGCGACAGCAATGTTCTTGTTCTGACTTAGACCTCTGTGAGGAGGATAGCCTTTGTGGATAGTCTGTGACCATTCAAGTGGACAGATTATAGCCCTAGGGGGAGACCAATCCATAGATCTAAGACAGAATCTTCTTCTTTGCACTTGTGCTTGTAGCCTTGTGAGAGATTGTGCAGAGACAGACTCCCCTGTATTTGTATAGACCCACCATCAGATGGCAAATCTGATCTGGCTGTAGAGATTGTAGGCTTGTGACTGGATCACTGCTATCTTTCTAAAGCAGTGAATAGCTAAGTTTAAAAGCTAGTACCCAAACTCTTGCTGGTTCTGTGTGTTCAGGCTAGTGCATGTTGTAGGCCTAGCCCCACACACAGAGCTTTAGAGGTTGAGGTTCCTATGGATTCTTGAGCTTGTAGCCTGGATGAAGTAGTGCCTACAATGATAAACTTGTTCTGACCCATCTCTGGATTGTGGTTCCCCTATTGGATAGTCTGTGACCATTTAAGTGGACAGGTTATAGCCATAAGGGATTGGATCATGACACAGGGGTGAGTTGGATCCTTTCTCCTCTTTGGTGATAATGTAGCCATTGGATAGGATTTCTATAGCAGCAGATCTAAGTCTGAGTTATAAGTCCCATCATATCTATACCTAATAGCATACTTCTCACCCTTTTATATTTATTTTCTCACACTCCATCACTCTTCTCAACCCTTTCTGTAGTTTAGGCATTAAGTTACCTTAGGATATAGACTATAGTGACCATAAATTCCCTTCCATTTAGGATTGCCAGATCTGTAGCCAGATCTGGAGGGCCTACTAAGGATAGCTCCCTTGGAGTTTTAGATCAACTTTCCTTGTGGGACAAACTCTTACTTATCAAAACTTGCTACAACAGGCATTGTATCTTGCAGGACTGTGTATTTTTAAGCTTGCTGCTCCTCAATCCATCTTTAATTTTCACTTACCCAATTCTTATCACCATCTCCAATAAAGTTAGTTGTAAGCACTTAAAATACCTCAACACCCTGCTGGCTCCGCCAGGGACGTTCTTGCTCAGACGACCTTCCCTGATAGCATCCTCACAATGATTGGCGTTTCTTACCAAATCAGAAAAGCAGGACTGTTATTGGTAAACAAGGAAGTCTGATATCACTAGCAAAGTATTTTTTGATATCATCTCAGTTTATTCATCATTAGGTTTTTTGTTTCTCACCTAAGCTACCAGTGCTCTCCAAAGCCCTAAGTAATCATTGAAGGTTTCATTAGGATTCTGCTTCAATCGAGCAAAGTCTAACTTGCGCGGTTCAATGCCTATATTGTAGACATATTGCTCTGGGAACAAGTGAGTCATAGCTTTCAACATCTTTATCATAGACAGTTCTAGGGATGTGAACAACCTTAAGGCCGGACCAGTTAAACTTTTCTGAAAGACCTTTATCAGTAGTCTTTTATCTCCCCTATACTGGCACATGTCCCTACAATAAGACTTGAGGTGTGAAATAGGATTGCCAGTGCCATTGTATTTCTCAAAAATCGACATTTTAAATTTTGGGGGTAGGGGGACCTCAGCAAATTAACACAAGTCTGAGAAGTCTGTGACATGGATTTTAGCTCCACCCATCTTCAACAGCTATTTCTAGATTTTGTCTAGCTGCTCTTTCAACTGCTCTGACTCCTTAGACAGGGGGGTTACCCTTTCTGCAATTGGTTAGGATTCACTCTGTGCTACTAGGGTGTTGGTTGTTATGGGAGGAGGAATAATACTAGCCAATGCCCCAGCATAAGCCCCACTATCCCTGATCTCGTCCTCTCCATACTATTGGTCTGCATAGGGTGTAGTGAGTGATATTTTACAGAGTGATGGGATGAGTGGAAGTTAGATTTTAGAGTGGGGTCTAATGGGGCCATTGGGTATGGGGAAAGGCTTGAAGATAGCTTTGGGGTGCAGGGTCATGGGTGAATTGGAGTTGATGTAGGGCATGGGTTTGAACTGGGTATGAGAATTGTGGGTGAGTGAAATTTTGGAGGAATTGTTAAGGGTATGGGTGCGAGGCTCCAAGGTTTGGGCCTTGCTAGGCTTAGGTGTAGGCCATAAAGGAGTTTAGGTCATGTGGCCTTGGTGGGTCTGGCCCATTAGGCCTTGGGTCTGGCTTAGTGGGCCTTGATGGGTTTGGCTCAGTGGGCCTTGGTGAGTCTGGCTCAGTGGGCCTTGGTGGGTCTGTCCCATTGGGCCTTGACGGGTTTGACACATTGAGCCTTGATGGGTTTGGCACGTTGGGCCTTAATGGGTCTAACACATTGGGCCTTGATGGGTCTAGCTAAGTGGGCCTTGATGGGTCTGACCCAGTGGGCCTTGGTGGGTCTGACACATTGGGCGTTGATGGGTCTAGGTCATTGGGCCTTAGGATATAATGGTCATGGGCCCCTGTTGGGTCTGGGTGATGGGGGTTTAGGCCATTGGGCCTTGAAGGTTTTGGGTAATGGGGGTTTGGATGGTATGGATGATGGGGGTTGATGGGGATCATGGGGGAATGAGGCATGGAGGCTTGATAGTGTATGAGAGGGGTTCATGCATGTGCGGTGTGGATGAGAGGGGTTGTTTTGGGAGGCCTTCCAACTGGTGTAGACCCAAACCATCTCCTCCATCAGGGTCATTGGAGACAGATCGGATAGAGATGATGCATTTGAGGGTATTTAAGGTGTTGATGAAGTGGAAGTGTGGGAAAAATTGGGCATGGCCCTGGTAAAATTAGGCATGACCTAGGTAGATGAGGGGATATGGGGTGGATCGAAGAATGAGGGGAAATGGGGTGTATTTAGAGGGGATTAGGATAAATTGGGCATTGCTTGGGTGTATATGGGAAAATGGGGGTTATGAGGATTGGATGCAGAGACAAAATTTGGGTTGGATGTGGAGGGTTAGGATGTATGTTGTGTGGTTGGATGTGAAAAGTTGGGTATGGTGGGAATGGAGGGAATATGGGGTATGTTGGATGTGAATGGGAAATGTGGTTGATTTGGCATGGATATGGGGGGGGAATGGACATGGTTTTGGAAAATGGTGGAGAATAGGGTGTTGGATTTTGAGAGGTGGTGGACGAAAAGATGGGTGCACCGAAGGGCCCGATGACAATAAACAGAGATGGGGTAAGGGGGACGGATGTGAAGGCCTCTTCTATAGGGAAATGAGTTGGGGAATGTGGTGGGCATGAGTCAGGAACGGCGTAGGCCGGGTCCACAGCCCAAGACATGGTTCGGTATCGAGTAAGGTAAGGTTGCCTCTGGTGGGGCCCGAAAAGTTTCCTCCTTCTTTCCCTACGGGATGATAGAGGTGAAGGCGATGACGTTATGCCGACACCACAAATCCCTAATTTGATTTTTTTTTTATTATTTAATTTTTTTGGAATTGTTTTTGTAAATGAAATGATTTAAGGATTCTGAGGCCTTTGCATTCCCGTCTCGGGTGGCTTTCGTGCGCTAAATAAGTCTCTTGGCAAGACCTCGATGTGCTTCGAAAGAATCAAAGGGAAGCCCTTTGATGTATTGAAGGCATAGAAATCAATGCAAACAACTCGATCCCTCGGAGTGGGTCAAAAAGAGGTCAGCTTCTTTTGATTGACAGGGGCATATTGGGTGTTAGATAATGCGAAACCTAAATAGAGGTGCTAAACCACTAATCGAGGAATCTGGGATGGTGAGTTAGACCACAGATTTGGGCTGCACTACCTAAAATAGGCTTGGTGCAAGTATTAGATGCACCAGGCAAAATTGCTAAGATTCTAAGCTTGGCGTATGTATTAGTTGTGCCAGAGCAAACCTGGTTAATTTTGGCTTGGGGCATTATTATTCACTAAAAAGTACCACTTTTTACCTCTTATCCTAGCCTTTGCTAGACCTTGAAGCTGACTAATAACTCTTGTTTAGCTTGTTTCGTAGTTAGTAATAACTTATGCAGCTTAACACAAAGTCCATGCCTTTGGTGCCAAGAAGAGAGAGAATCCAAGCAAGAGATGACAACTAAGCCAAAGACTGATGGAACACCATGGTGGTACACACCATGGTGACTATTTTGCATGTCAAAGTGGACCAAGGAAGTCTATCAGATCAGAGAAATCTAGATGTAAGTGGAGAGCTGCAACAACAGTAGCTACATTGCATAAGAGGAGAAAATGTGTTATCTCGCACGGTGGAGGTGCTGCCTCGCACTGTTGAAGGCTGCAGCAAAGCCTCCTCATGTAGCTGATACCTGCAGCAGAAAAGAACTCGCAAAGAATTAATGCAGCTCGGTGAAGGGACTGTCCCAAAGCAGTCTCTCATGCAGTAGTTGCACACTTCAGCTGCAACCAACACTCAAAGACCTCACAAAGCTCTCGCACAGTAAATGTTCAGAAATCCAGCACGCGAACCTCTCGCGAGGATCAAGGCTTATATTAACTGCGCCCACAATCTTGCGATGCCACTTAGCATGAAGAGGGCAAACAAACTCACGAAGTTCTCTCGTGGCTCTGGAAGAGAGAGCTCCAGAAGTTCTCTCATGTAACTCTCGCGTGCTTAAAAGCTATACCCTCTATTGCGCGAGCAAAGCCGAGCGAGATGGAAAGTCTTCTACGTGACAACCTCACGATAGAAGATATCTGAAGCTCGACTGTGCGAACGAGATAGATCATTGCAATTCTTCCTCATGAGTGCATTTCAGGCCAATCCAACTACGCGATAAGCTAAAATCTTCTGCGTGAGCAAGGCACTTTCTAAGCCAAATGCTACCTAGCGAGCACTCTGCCAACCACGCTAATGGATTAATGCGCCAAGGCCAGCCCTACGAAGCTCGGGCTCTCCACTTCTCAGTTTTTACTCATGGACGTTTTGGGGATTTCCCCAGGTCTAGGGCACACATTCCGAGGCCCTAATTTTGAGGCACACATCCCAAGGCATCCAAGGGTTGTAATAGTGCCACATCTGCTAAAAAAATTAGGGTTTACTCTTCCATTCGCTAAGGCATTAGGACTGAGTATTTAAGCTGTAAACATAACTTAGAATTTTATCATCCCTCCTTCAACCTCTTTCAACTTTGAACTCGACCATGCTAGGGTTAGGGTTTGATCATCTCTTTTTCCATTTTTTCTTCTCTCTTAGCTCGACACTTGCTGGCTAGATGCGCAGTAAGCAATTAGGCTTAGTTTCATCAATTTGGTAATAGGTCTTGTGAACATTGGGAATCATTGGTGAGCTGTTATGCACAAGGCAGCTGCCTTGAAAAATCTCATTGTATGTAATGATTTGATCAATGAAATTTGTGTTTAAAAGGTCTAATCAATCTATTATTTTCCTATTTATCCATAGTTTTGTTCAATCTATGCATACATTTAGGATTTGAGCTAATTTGGAAGGCCCATGGAAGCTTGAGCTTGTAGCCCTGGGACCATGGGGGCAGTAGCAATTTACTTATTCCATCTCAGTCTTCTGTGGTGAGGATAACCTTTGTGGATAGCCTGTGACCATTCAAGTGGAATGACTACGGCCCTAGGGTGATTCCAAGCCACATATCTGACAAGGAGTCTTCTCCTCTACAGTTGAGTTTGTAGCCTTGTGAGAGGTTGTTGCAGGAACAAGCTCCCCACTGTTACACTTGACCAATATCAGATATTAGATCTCATTTCTCTGTAGTGATTGCAAACTTACGAGCTGAGTCATTGCATGCCTTTTGTAGCAATGACCAGCTGCATTTAAAGTCCCCAAATAGCCTTTGAACAATTGTGGTTTCCACTAGTTTTTCAAGAACTATTTGCTCTCATGGATGCCTGAGCTTGTAGCCTTGCATACATGGTGTCTGCAATGGTTTTCATGATCTGATTTGAGCCATTGGGTGGAGAACATCTATTGGATAGTCTGTGACAATTGAAGTGGACAGGTTATAGCCTTAAGATCAATCAACTCTATTGGATCAGATTGGTTTTCTGATTTAGTCCATATGGTTTGATCCTCTCTATTGAATAGTTTGTGACCATTGAAGTGGACAAGTTATAGCCTTAAGAGATCAGGTCACACCATAAGGGTTGAGTTGGATACTTCTTCCTTGCAGATGTGCTTGTAGCCATCTAAGGGATTTGCTGCAGAGACAACCCTAAATCTGAGTTACATAAATGAATTAACTTTAACTTAATTGCCTACTTCCCATCAATTTTATCTTTATTTTCACACACACCATCACCACCTTCTTTATAACCCTTTCTTTAGGATAGGACTACACTTTATTTCTCTTATTTTATTATTAATTTAGTATGGTTGTGACACCCAACTCCCTTTCTCTAGATCAATTTCTCTGTGAGGCAAACTCTTACTTACTCAAAACATGCTACAACGGCCCTGTATCTTGTAGGCTATGTATTTCAGATTTGTTCTTTTAACCAATTTTTATTTCTAAACTTTTTGATTTATATTCCTTCACCACTATTTTTTCACTAATAACAACAACAATCTAGAAATATTTTGAACAAGTCTTTGGTGCCACTCCTGAGATATTGATCTTTTTAGTAGACTTGAGTTGTAATATAATTTAGAATAGAAAATTCTTTGTAACTTTGCCTTAAATAGAATAAAAAGTACTGCTTTTTATTGGAATTATATATATATATATATATATATATATATATATTTACAGACTTGGATAGCAACAGTAGGGAAAAGCTACAGCTACAACCGAAGTTTAGCTAACTTTGTTTGCACTTCATTTACCCTAAAGCTTAGTCCATTTGTGTTGAATTCTCTATTAATAGTTTAGTTGTAAATCTGTTTAGTTGTGATTTTTATTTTTTTTGCAAATTTTTTGTGTGCTGTGAGCATCTTCTTTACCTGCTGATTCTATGTGTGTATGCTTGGTAGAAGGTCCTTAAACCCCGAGTTGGAACATCAAAATTCTGAGGTTGAAAGGATCCTTAGATTGAGAAACAACACAGCAGTACCTACTGTTGAAACTGAGCCACCTGTCATGGCTGAGAGGTAAAGAATTCTGAAGGAATACAATGCACTTGGGGAGTACACATCTCCCTTTTGCATACAATTTCCTTCAATTAAGGAAAATTTTGAAATCAAGTCCTCCAGCATTAACATGCTGCCATCCTTTCATGGGCTTAGTAAGGAAGATCCTTACAGGAACATTAATCAATTCTTGGCACTTTGCATCGCATTTAACATTGCTGGCCTAAGACCTGAAGCCACCAAACTTAGACTTTTTCCTTTTTCCCTAAAAGACAAAGCCAACACCTGACTCTCTAAGCTCTCAGCCAATAACATCCAGACATGGAGTGACCTCAAAACCCAGTTTCTGGCTAAATTGTTTCCCATGAATAAAACCAGTCAGATGAGGATAAACATACTATCATTTACTCAGTCCTCAACTGAAGTTTTTAATGAGGCATGAGAAAGGTTCCAAGAAATGTTAAAACAATGTCCCCACTACCAAATTCCACAGTGGCAACTTGTGCAAGTCTTTTACCAAGGAATTAATCCCAAAAGTAGAGACATGGTGGATGCCTCATGTGGGGGTAGTTACCTCCACAAGACAACTGATAAGGCTTGGGAGTTGTTTGACATTATAGGAGAGAATTCCATGCAGCAACAGTAACTATCTCGCAATGATAACCAGACCCCAGCTAAATTTGTGAATGAATCCACCCCTAGAGGTCGAATGTATGAGGTTAAGGTGCAAAGTGAATTGGAAAGGAAGGTGGACACACTAGTTCAACCAAGGATACCCACCAAGGCAGAATTTTCAGTTGCCTGCCCCACAACCCAATCAGTTGGTCTTGCCCCCACAGCAGCCCAGATCCTCTTTCTTTGAAGAGAAAAGGCTAGCGTCAATGTAAAATTTGGGAAGCCTAGTCCAAACTGTGAACTCTCATTGGCAAATCATTAACAAAATAGAGGACTAGCTGGGTCAAATCTGTAACGCTTTGAACAGGAGAGAGGAGGGCAAATTGCCTAGTCAACCCTTGGCCAACCCTAAAGGGCAGTATATGATTGGAGAAGGCTCCTCTACCCATGAGGAGGCTATTGCAATCACTATCCTAAGGAGTGGCAGAGTGGTTGACAACTTAGTAGGCTGGGCAATTGAGGAGGTCATGGAGAGTGAAAATGAAAAAACATCAAGGGAAAAATAAAGGGCTGATAGTGAGCCTCCATAGCAAACAATAAATGAAGAAAAAAGAAAAAAATAAAAAGTTGACCATGAAGTGGTTAGGCATGCAGCTGTGGCACCAGTAGTCCCACAGCTTCCATTTCCTCATTCACTTGCTGGCCCATCTCCTTTTGATAAGGGGAATACTCAGATGGAGGAAATGATGGAGACCTTCAAGCAGGTCAAGATCAATTTGCCCTTACTTGATGCTATAAAACAGGTCCCTGCCTATGTTAAATTTTTGAAGGACCTCTGCACACAAAAAAGAAAGGCAAGGGTGCAATTGTCCAAAATAGTTTCTGCTATTGAGCATGTTGAGTCAGTTCTATCCATTTCCACACCTAAGAAATTACAAGACCTAGGAGTACCTACTATCCCCTGTATAATTGGAAACCATACCATTGGTAGAGCGCTCTTGGACTTAGAGGCCAGTGTGAACCTGCTCCCATATTCTTTATATGAGGAGCTAGGTTTGGAGGAGCTAATATACACATCAGTTGTGCTCCAACTGGCTGATAGGTCTGAGATGAGAACTATGGGTATGGAGGAGGATGTTTTGGTAGGGGTGGACAAGTTCTATTATCCTGCTGATTTTCTAATTTTGGACATGGACCCTTGCAAAAGTAAAACCCCAATTCCTGTCATCCTTGGAAGGCCATTCTTGGCCACTGCAAATGCTTGCACACAATGTAGGTTAGGGGTGATGGAGGTGACCTTTGGGAACATGAAGGACAAATTAAATGTGTACAATGCTTCTAGGTAACCTCAGAGATACATTGAGGACTATTGTATAATAGATGTACTAGATGGCCGTGTGGAAGAAGAATTATCCAATCTGCTAGATTAGGCTGAAGACCTTGACATATTTGGAGTATGCTTGAGAAGGAGGCCCATGTTCTCATGACAGAAGACAGCACCAAAGTAGAGTCTTCTGTGGGCCTAGTGCAGTATTCCAGCTGGAAACCTACATTGCTGCCCCTTCCTCACACCACCAAGGTACCTTTGTTGCCTTTCATTAAAAGTCCCCTTGATCTGGTGCTTAAACAGTTCCCAGACACATTAAAATATGCCTTTTCAGGGTAAAACAATAAGCTTCTAGTGATTATCTCCTCCTCTCTCACTAGTGAGCAGGAAGAGGAATTATTGAGTGTTCTTAAGAAGCACACAAAGGCAATGGGGTGGATAATTGCTGATCTAGGGGGCATTGATTCCTTAGTCTGTATGCACAAACTTCATTAAAAGATGGTGCAAAACTCTCTAGGGAGATGCAGAGGAATTTTAATCCTCACATGCAAGAAGTGGTCTTCAAGGAGATAGTAAAACTATTGGATGCAGGGGTAATTTACCCCATTTCATATTCAAAGTGGGTGTCACCATCCAGGTGGTACCCAAACATTCAGGCATAATAGTTATTACTACTGATTCTGGGGAGTTGATGCCCGCCAGGGAGACCATTGGCTGGAGAGTTTGCGTTGATTACAGGAAACTCAACTCCAAGACCCGGAAAGACCACTTCCCTCTCCTTTTCATTGACACAATTCTAGATAAATTGGCTGGGAAGGCATTTTACTGCTTCCTTGTTGGATACTCAGGGTATAACAATATCCCTGTGTATCCTCAAGATTGAAAAAAAACTACTTTCACATGTCCTCCTGGCATCTTTGCTTACAGGAGGATGCCTTTTGAACTGTGCAATGCCCCAACCACATTTCAAAGGTCCATGTATGCAATTTTTTCTGATATGATTGACAAGTTCCTAGAAATATTCATTAATGATTTCTCAATTTATGGGGAAAACTTTAGCCAGTGCTTAACTCACCTTGATCTGGTTTTGCAAAGATGTGAAGAGACCAATTTAGTCTTAAGCTGGGAAAAGAGCCACTTTATGGTAACACAAGGAATTGTGTTAGGCTATGTGGTCTCCCAAAGAGGAATAGAGCTTGACGAGGCTAAAGTGGACCTCATTTCACACTTGCCCCCACCCAGGATTGTCAAGTAAATTAGATCCTTCTTAAGACATGCTGGATTTTATAGGAGGTTCATTAAGGACTTCGGTAAAAATTGCAAAGCCATTGTGCCACCTGCTTTGTCAGGATGTGCCATTTGAAGTTTTTGCTAAGTGCCTTGAGGCCTTTGAGGTTTAGAAGAAGGGCCTTACCACTGCTCCTATAATCTAGGCCCCAGATTACTCACTCCCCTTTGAGCTAATGTGTGATGCATCAGACTTGGCCATAGGTGTTGTCTTAGGACTGAGAAAAGATAAACTGTCTGCAGTGATCTATTATGCCAACAAAATACTAGCTGAAGCTCAACTCAACTATACCACTACTAGGAAGGAGCTACTAGCTGTTGTGTTTGATGTGGATAAGTTTAGACCCTACTTGCTTGGGTCTAAAATTGTTATTTTTACTAATCACTCAGCCTTGAAATACCTGCTGACAAAGAAGGATGCCAAACCAAGGTTGATCAGATGGATCCTCCTATTGTAGGAGTTTGATCTTGATATCAAAGATAAAAAAGGAGTTGAGAATGTGGTGGCTAACCAACTCTCTAGAATTGTTTCAGAGGAATGTGCAGCAGCACCTGTTAATGAGGTGTTCCCTGATGAGCAGTTATTTGTTATATAGTCTAGTGTGTCATGGTTTGCACACATTGTGAATTTTCTTGCTATTGGTAGGATCCCCCCTCACTGGTCCAAGATGGACAAGGACCTATTTTTCTCTCAGGTCAAACATTTTCTATGGGAGGATCCATACCTATATAAGCATTGTGCAGAGCAGGTTGTTAGGAGATGTGTGCCTGAAAGTGAGTTCCACAATATTCTTTCTATGTGCCATGAGCAAGCCTGTGGAGGTCACTTTAGTGGCAAACAGACAGCTGTAAAAGTTTTGTAATGTGGGTTTTATTGGCCCTCTTTGTTCAAAGATGCATATATACATTGCAAAGCCTGTGAAAGATGTCAAAGGTTAGGAGGCATTTCTAAGAAAGGTTCAATGCCATTGTAGCCCATCCTTGTGATAGAACTTTTTGACATCTGGGGCATTGATTTTATGGGCCCCTTTCCTCCTTCTATGGGTTTCAATTTCATACTTGTGGCAGTGGACTATGTATCCAAATGGGTGTAAGCCATTGCTACAAGGACAAATGAATACACAGTTGTCATGAAATTTTTAAAGGACAATATCTTCTCCAGATTTGGCACCCCCAAAGCTATTATTAGTGATGGGGGGAGTCATTTTTGTAACAGACCTTTTGAGAACCTTCTTAAAAGGTATTCAGTTACACACATAATTGCAACTCCCTACCACCCATAAACCAGTGGGCAAGTTGAAATTTCTAATAGGGAGATCAAGCATATCTTGGAAAAGACTGGGAGGACAGATAGAAAGGATTGAGCACAAAAGCTGAAATGCTTTGTGGGCTTATAGGACTGCCTATAAGACCCCTATTACCATATCCCCATTTAGGTTGGTCAATGGCAAAGCCTGCCACCTACCAGTGGAGTTAGAGCATAGAGCCTATTGGGCTATTAAAACACTGAATGTTGAGCTAACTACTATTGGTTCTCATAGGAAACTACAACTGTCAGAGCTGGATGAGCTGAGACTGGAAGCCTATACAAATGCCAGAATTTACAAAGAGAGATCCAAGGCATTTTTTGACAAGAAGCTCATGAGGAAGGACTTCAATGCTGGTACCAAGGTTTGGCTTTTCAACTCCAAACTAAAATTCTTTCCAAGGAAGTTAAAATCCAGATGGGATGGACCTTACACTATCATCCATGCTTCCCCATCTGGTGCTATGGAGATCTTGGATCCTATGTCTGGGAAGATCATGAAAGTGAATGATCAAAGGCTAAAAATTTATGTAGAAAATTTAGTGGAGCCTCCTCAGACCGTTCACCTATATGACCCTCCCATTGCTTAGTGACCCACAACCTTGTAAAATGTGTACCATATCTGTTGAATGTGTGTTTTGTTTTCCTTTAAATCTATCATGTAGTGTTTTGATTATAATGATGATTTGTTTGTTTTGTGTTGTTCTATTTTGAGCTATGTGTTGAGGATAACATGTGCATGTTTGTCATCTGAATTGAATGTGCATAGACTTGATGTTGGTGTGCATGTCTGTTGCTGCTATATGGTTGAGGTGCTTTCATTATAAATGTCATGAATTTGTTATAATTGAAAATTTTTAGCATTCTGAATTTTTGATGTACATATGTTGATAATGGGCACTGAGAATATCATGATGAAAGGGATTATACGTGAAGGGGTTGGTGTAGATGCACAATGGATAGGTGCATGTCAGTAAGGATGCACTGGCCAATGTGCAGCACTGAGAACTAAGTTAAATTGTGCTTTCTCGCGAGGCTCTATGGCCTCAGTGTCATGCGTGCGAGCCACTTGAAGGTTTTCTCGTGGAGTTCAAATAGTAATGTTGTACCGCACAAGAGCTTCACGAGCAAAAAGGCACCTGCTGAAGCCTGATATTTAGCCTGCGAGGCTCTATCTTGGCAGCAACATGGAGCTGCGTGAAGAATGAAAATCAAGCACGTGGTACCTTGCGAGCAAACTTCTAAGGCTCACTGAATATACTTTCTTCACGAGGTTCTTTGCTTCAACTGTGCGAGTGATACACCTGTCCTCTCGTGCAACTCAATTATAACATCAACTGCGTGAATGACCTCGCAAGTACTTGGCAACATCTGCGCGAAGCACGGGTTCATTACTTAAACCCTATGATATTCTTCATTTCCTTATTCACTCCTCTTTGTCCTAAGTCTCCACTGAGCACTTTAGAGCTCCCTCCTCCCTTCTCTTTTCTCTATAGCCAAAACCACTCCAACTCAGCTACTTTCCTCCTACAATTGTGTTCCTTATCACCTCTTGGTTACTTTGAACTTGCTTTGAGGGGATTTGATCCATTGTGCATAGTTTGAAGTGGAACCCAAACGATTTGGTGGTAAGTTCTCTCACCCTCTTGTTTGTTTTGATTGGCTACTATTTTAGTGATTAAGTAGGGAGGGATTTAGGTGCCATATTGTCCATTTAAGTTTGAACTACCCATATTTTGAATTTAAAGCCCTAATTTGGAGAAATTGGATAGCCATGGCCACTGGTTTGAAATTCATTGATGCCTTGGCTTCCTTGGTGAATTCCTCACCCACTGGCAGCCCTGTGGCCATTTAAAAATCCATGAGAATTACAGAGGCCTCCACAGTGGAGACCTCTGAGGTACCAACCCAAGTAGTTGAGCCCCAAGTGGAACCAATTAAGAAAGGGACTGCCCCTACCAAAGGCATAAACTGTGGCCTCTGATGCCCCATTTGCCAAGAAGAAAGCTACTCCTAAGAAAAGAGCCAGGGACCACCCACCTGCCAAAAGCCCTAAGAAATCCAAGAAAAAGTAGAAAAAGGGCAAGGAGGTGGCCACTGAGGTAGCCCCTGAGGGGAAGGAAGATAATGAATACCTCTAAGTTCCTTCTGAGTTTGTGACTGCTATCAAGCTTGAGGCAGAGACTATTTTTAACAAAGTTTTCTTTGAGGAGCATCCAGAAACATTTGCCTCAACGTCATACTTGGCCAAGGCCACACTGCTGTCCCTACTAAGGCCCCTACTGCAATTAGTCTTCCCTAGACTAGTGCAGCTGTCTTATCAAAATATAAGAGTGAAGACTGGTGTTGAGAACTAGAAAATACCATTTTCCACCCTTTAATCTGGGCCTTGATAGACCCTTGAGAGAATTAAATAAGTGTTTTAAGTGTTTGTGTTACAGCTAACAATAAAGACAGGCTTAACCATGAAAGCAGCCTAAAAGTGCCAAAAAGATGATAATCCATGTCGATCCAAAGGAAGAAAGAGAAGGGACAACCTCACTAGCTGTCAAAATGCCTGAACTGAAGAGGCAAAGACCTGGTCTCAACCCAGAAAAGAAATGTGGAGCAATTCGAACAGAAAAATGCACTACAGAATGCTTTTCGAAAAGAATCTGAACATTTCGAAAAGAACCTGAACTCTGCGAAAAGAACTAAAAGCTCCAGGCTTAGTTTTCGAAGAGCACCTGAACTCTTCGAAAGGATGAGTGACCTATTCAAAAAGAAGAGAACTCCTTACGAATAGAACCTGAACTTTGCGAAAAGAGCTTCAGGAGTCACAGTACCTTGCGAAAAGTTCCCTAAACAATGCGAAATGGTATTCTGGAGATTCCTAGCTTCTGCAAGGGTAATTCAATAATCTTTTTCACGAGTCCCAATGCATTTAAAAACCTAGGGACATTCCAGAAGATTCTAAGCATGAAGCAAAGGCATATTCCACCCCATGTGAGCACCTGAAGATGAAATCACTTGGCGGGAACTTCTAGAAGCTCTAACAGATTTTCAAATTGCATAACAGAATTGATGCTTATGTCACCTGATTGGCTAAACCAGATCGAGCAATTATGATTGGCCAGAACAGATCTACATCCTTGTGCTCGACTACCATTGGTTGATACAGATCTGAGCACTTCTGATTGGTCGATACGCATCTGAGCTAGACTTGGGGAAAACTATAAATAGATGAACCATTTGCCTAATTTGGGCATCCAGATTTTGAGTTTCATTCCTCTTCCCCCATTTCCAGATCAGCTCGCCTGTCTGAGACCTTGTAATAGCATAACTTTTACTTGCAATTGAGAGCTGTGAGATATCTCTATAATTCAACAGAGGATTGTATTCAAGAGTACAAATCTGAGAGCTGTTTATGTTGTGCTTTGTAATTGTAAATGTGAATTTGAAAAGGTTGTTATAAACCGTACGTTCTCAATTGGATTCGTGTTAAGGGTTCCCTCTGATCTCCTTATTGCACTAGACTCCTTTAGATTTACTATTTTTCATGCAATTTCCCTTGATTCCTTAACCCTGTGGGAATTAGTGTTTGTAACCTAATCTCTCACAGCATTTGTAGTGATATTTCTTGTTCTGAATTAAGGGTTTAGATTAAAGACTATTGGATGGTCTGTGGCCATTGAAGTGGACAGACCATAACCATAAGCCTAAATTTAATCCTTGAGTTAGATTTATTTCTCTTGCATCTGTGCTTGTAGCCAGATGAAGATTGGATCATCTCTCATTTGACCTGCAGTCATTCTCATTGTGTTTCAAGGACCAAATCAAAGTTAGATATTATTTCTCCATTTTTATAAATTTACATCAAAATTCCCCCAACTCAGATCTGGATCATTTAGTTTAACTTTTACTTTTATCATTTAGTTAAGGTGACAAATTCAACCTCCCATCTTATGTGCTCTGTAGATAGGATAAGAGGCCAGATCTGGTAGCTCAGATTTGGAGGTTTATCTTGCATTTTAAACAAATTCTCTGTGGACGATCTTTTACTCACTTATATTTAAAACTTGCTACAATTGGCCCTGATCATGCAGGCTAATTCACTTCTCTCTGTGCTGATATTTCTTTATTTTTTTTCCCAGATTCAGTATAACTTAGCATTTGCAAACCTGTTTTCAAAACACAAATAAATCATGCACACTCAGAACACTAACAAGTTTTTGGCGCCGTTGCCGGAGAATTTGTTTTAAAATAGGTAGACCTAAGTTTTCATTTTTATTTTTACATCAGTGCTAAACTATTCTATTGTTTATATCTGTGCAGTTATTCATATCCATTTTGAAGAGGGGAATCTACTTTAAAAGGAATTCTGAAGGTTTGCTGTGCATAATCTGATTCTCTGTTCTGTGTTGTATGTTTGGTAGGAGGACTCTCACGAGATTGTCCTCTAAATTTAGAAGTTGACAAAGGCTAGATAATTCCTAAACAGTTACTATGGGTGAAGAACCTCGACTTTTGAGGGATTACTTTGCACCTAGTGCTTATAATTGTCCCTTTTGCATTCAATTTCCTACTGTTGAAGGAAATTATGAGATCAAATCATCGACTATCCAAATGCTTCCTTCCTTCCATGGGTTGAGTAAGGAAGATCCATACAAACATGTGGATGAATTCTTGTCTCTTTGCACCACATTCAACATAGCTAGATTTGGTCCAGAGGCAACCAAGCTTAGGCTCTTTCCTTTTTCATTAAAGGACAAAGCTAGAGCATGGTTGTCTATGTTAGCACCAAATAGTATCACTTCTTGGAATGATTTGCAGTGTCAATTTTTAGCCAAATACTTCCCTATGTCTAAAACAAGCCAATTGAGATAAAATATTATTTCCTTTTCACAAAACTCAACTGAAACTTTCCATGAAGCATGGGAAAGGTTTAAGGAACTTTTAAGGCAATGTCCTCATCATCAAATCCCCCGATGGCAGCTTGTTCAAAACTTCTATCAAGGAATTGATCAAAAAGGCAAGAATATGGTAGATGCTTCCTGTGGAGGCACTTACTTGTAAAAAATAGTTGAGGAGGTTTGGGACTTATTTGAAGTAATTGGTGAAAACTCAACTCAACAGGAATCTTTGTCAAGAGATATTGAGAATCTTGCTAGGTTGAACAATCAGCAAACCACCAAAGGAAAAATTTATGAGGTGAATGAGTTGGAAAGAAAGATGGACAATTTAACCACAAAGTTTGATAGATTGATGGACTCACTTAAAAATCCAATGGTTGCAAGAGTAGAGGAGGCATGTCTGATATGCCAGTCCCCTACTCATTCACTTGACCAATGTCCCGCTGCACTACAGTTCCCAGATCTAGTGGTGGAACAAGCTCATGTTGCCCAATCATTTGGACAGATGCAGTCAAATGAATATCCATGGAGAGGGCACCCCAATTTGAGATGGAGCCAGGGGAATTATCAATCACAACAGCAGCAGCAAACAAAGAACCAAATGCCTTTCAAAACTGCTCAGCCTTATCAGCAGAATTTTTATGCCAAGCCAAATTTTCAACAGCCCATTCCACAACAACCTGTATAGCAATCTGCTCCAGTTCAAGTCCCTTCCAGGTCCCCTTCTTTTGAAGATCAAGTCCTAAATTCACTCCAGAATTTAGGATCTTTAACTCAGACTGTGAACTTTCACAGTCAGAGCATAAAGAAGATTGAAGAAACATTGGGTCAACTTTCAAATACTTTGGCCAAAAAAGAGGAAGGAAACTTACCCAGCCAACCTTTGAGCAATCCCAAAGGACAGTTCATGGTTGGAGAGGCTTCTATTTCACATGAAGAAGTAAAAACTGTCACAACTTTGAGAAGTGGAAGAATTATAAATAACAAAGTGGGTACTGAAGAAGAAAAAAGTGTGAAAAATGATAAAGATATGCAGCAGAGCAAAGATAATGTTAGCGATGATGCTGATGTACCTCAGAAAAATCAAAAAAATGAAAAACAAAAAAATCAAAAAGATTCTGATAATGCTTCTAAAGCTGTAGATGAAGGACTAGTTCCTCATTTACCATTTCCTCATGCCATGAAATCTATATCCCCTTTTGATAAAGGGAACACAAAAATAGAGGAAATGATAGAGACTTTCAAGCAGGTCAAGATAAATCTACCTTTGCTTGATGCAATCAAACAAATTCCAGCATATGTAAAATTTTAGAAAGATATTTACACTCACAAAAGACAATCTAGGATACAGTTATCCAAGAAGGTCTTTGCTGTGGAAAGAGTTAATCAGGTGTTGTCTATTACCACACCTCCTAAACTTCAACATCCTGGAATCCCCACAATCCCTTGCATTATTGGGGAACATACCATTGAAAAGGCTTTATTAGATTTGGGTGCTAGTGTCAACCTGCTTCCATATTCTGTATATGAGAAACTAGGTTTGGGAGAATTAAAACCCACTCATGTGGTGTTACAACTAGCAGACAGATCTGAAATAAAGCCAGTTGGGATGATTGAGGATGTATTGGTGGGAGTAGATAAATTTTTCTATCCTGCTGATTTTCTAGTTTTGGACATGGAACCTACAAAAAGCAAAACTTCCATCCCTGTCATTTTGGGAAGACCATTCACAGCTCTGACAAATGCTTGCATTCAATGCAGTCTGTATTATGGAAGTCTCTTTTGGAAATATGAAGGTGAAATTAAATGTTTATAATGCAGTCCACACCTCAATTCATTCGAGGAATGTTTTCATGTTGATCTATTGGATGAACTGGTGGAAGGGACTTTACAACAGTTTTTGCAGTGTGATGATTTAACCACAGATTCTAAAGATGCTTGGGGAAATTTCGAGGAAGAAATATTTTGTACCTCAAAGTCTGAGGAAGTAAATGTTGTGCAAGGAACTCATAATCAATCAGCAAGTTTCTCTTGGAAACCTGCTATTCTTCCCCTTCCACAAACAGCTAAGGTACCTTTGCTACCTTCTTTTCTCAGCCCACCTGATGTAGAACTAAAGCAGTTACCAGAAAATTTGAAATATGTGTTTTTAGGAGACCATAAATCATTGCCTGCGATTATTTCTTCCTCCCTCACAAAGGAGCAAGAGGAAGAGCTGTTGATTGTTTTGAAACAACATAAAAGGGCAATTGGCTGGACTATTGCTGATTTAGGAGGAATCAGTCCAGCTATTTACATACATAAAATCCATTTGGAAGAAGATGCAAAGCCTTCTAGGGAAATGCAAAGGAGGTTGAACCCTCATATGCAAGAAGTGGTCATGAAAGAGGTTGTTAAGTTGTTAGATGCAGGGGTCATTTACCCCATTCCAAATTCAGCTTGGGTGGCACCTACACAGGTGGTACCTAAGAAATCTAGGATCACTGTTGTAACCTCAGATTTTGGTGAGCTTATGTCAACCAGACAAACAACTGGTTGGAGGGTCTGTATTGATTACAGAAAATTAAATTCAATGACCAGAAAAGACCATTTCCCTCTCCCATTCATTGATCAAATTTTAGATAAGCTAGCAGGAAAAGCTTATTACTGTTTTCTTGATAGTTACTCTGGTTACAACCAGATTCCTGTTTACCCACAAGATCAGGAAAAGACCACATTCACTTGCCCTTTTGGCACTTTTGCCTATAGGAGAATGCCTTTTGGTCTTTGTAATGCTCCTGCTACCTTTCAAAGATGCATGTACTCCATTTTCTCTGATATGATTAACCAATTTATGGAGATTTTTATGGATGATTTTTCAATCTATGGAGACAGTTTTGCCTAGTGTTTACATCATCTCAAATTGGTGTTACAGAGATGTGAAGAAACCAATCTAGTTTTGAGCTGGGAGAAGACCCATTTCATGGTAACTCAAGGCATTGTCCTTGGCCATGTTGTCTCCCACAAGGGCATTGAGGTAGACAGAGAAAAAATTGATTTAATTGCACCTTTACCACCTCCCAAAACTGTTAAACAAGATCAAGTTTTCGGGACATCTTTGATTTCTGAAGGTTCATTAAGGACTTCAGTAAAATAACCAAGCCTCTTTATCATTTATTGTGCCAAGATGTCCCTTTTGTTTTCAACAATGAATGCATGAAGGCATTTGAATTCTTAAAAAACTATTTGATTTCAGCTCCAATATTACAGTCTTCAGATTATTCATTGCCTTTTGAACTGATGTGTGATGCATCAGATTATGCTTTGGGAGTTGTCCTTAGACAGAGAAAGGATAAGCTGCCTCATGTCATAGCTTATGCCAGTAGATCAATGATTGATGCACAGCTCAATTACACAACAACTGAGAAGGAGCTGCTGGCAATTGTTTTTGCTTTAGAGAAATTCAAGTCATATGTCTTGGGTTCACAAATAGTGGTGTTCACTGACCACTCTGCCTTGAAATACCTTCTGTCTAAGAAGGACACCAAACCAAGATTAATCAGGTGGATCCTCCTATTATAGGAATTTGATTTACAGATCAAAGATAAAAAGGGTGTGGAGAATGTGGTGGTGATCAATTGCCTAGAATTTTAATCACGAGATTGATAGGCTGCTTATCAATGAATCTTTCCCTGATGAGCAATTTTTTGCTATTAGTATACACACTCCTTGGTTTGCAAACATAGTCAACGTTTTGGCTACTAGAAGAATTCCTCAACATTGGAATAAAATGGATAAAGATCTTTTCTTCTCAAAGGTTAAACATTTTATTTGGGAAGATCCTTATCTGTTTAAGATTTGTGCAGACCAAATAATAAGAAGATGTGTCCCTGAAGAAGAATTTCCTAGCATACTTTCTATGTGTCATGAACAGGCCTGTGGAGGTCATTTTAGTGGAAACAAAACTGCTGCAAAGGTTTTACAGTGTGGATTTTATTGGCCTACACTTTTCAAAGATGCTCTGCAACACTGTAAATCTTGCCAGAACTGCTAGAAATTGGGCAGCATTTCCAAGAGAAACTCAATGCCTTTACAGCCCATTTTGGTAGTTGAATTGTTTGATATTTGGGGGATAGACTTCATGGGTCCCTTACCTCCTTCCAATGGGTATAATTTCATTGTAGCAGCTATGGATTATGTATCCAAATGGGTTGAAGCCACAGCCACTAAAACCAATGATCACAAAGTGGTTCTGAAATTTTTAAAGGATCACATTTTTTCCAGGTTTGGTTTTCCCAGAGCTATTATCAGTGATGGGGGAAGCCATTTTTGTAATAAACATTTTGAAGCTTTATTGAAAAAATACTCTGTGACTCATAGAGTAGCTACTCCATATCATCCACAAACTAGTGGACAAGTGGAGATTTCTAATAGAGAAATCAAACATATACTGGAAAAGACTGTGAAGAAGGACAGAAAGGATTGGTCCTTTAAGCTGAATGACGCATTGTGGGCATATAGGACAGCCTATAAAACCCCAATTGGCATGTCCCCATTCAGATTGGTCTATGGCAAAGCATGCCATTTACCAGTGGAATTAGAATATAAAGCCTTTTGGGCTATTAAAATATTGAACATGGATCTGACTACTGCTGGTAATCACAGGAAACTGCAACTTGCTGAGTTGGAGGAGCTGAGAATGGATGCATACACCAATTCTAGATCTTACAAAGAGAAAGTCAAAGCCTTCCATGATAAAAATTTGTTGAGAAAAGAGTTCATAGCTGGCTCTAAGGTATGGCTATTTAACTCAAAACTTAAGTTTTTTCCTGGAAAGCTGAGATCCAGATGGGAAGGGCCATATACTGTCATTCATGCAGCTCCTTCTGGGGCTGTTGAAACTTTAGACCCAAGTGATGGAAGAATCTTGAAAGTAAATGGTTAGAGGCTCAAACCATGCATTGAAAATACCCAGGAGCCTGTGCTGACCATCTATCATCAAGAACCTCCCCAAATCTGATGTTATACAACTGTACAATATGTTTTTGTTCTGTAGTTTTTGCATAGTTTTCTATTTCTCTGTTTTTAGTCATGTTTGTTCTCTTTTCGAGAAGTTTAAATATGTGAAAAATTAATTCGCAAAGTAAAAATTATCTTTTCGCAAAGTTCAATTTGCTTTTCGAAAAGGATCTGGATTTGTAATAATCGCTCAAAGCAATGATTTGCTTTTGAATAGTTTTTCTCAAGCCATTTGCTTTTGAAAAAGTTGTTTCAAGCTATTAGCTTTTCAATGGTACTGATGTCATTCTCGATTGTAAAAGGACTGCTTTTGAACTTTTGAAAACTTAAAATTACTTTGAAAATAACTTTGAGCATATTTAAACCCTTCAAGTAAGGGTTTCATATTAAAGCTTTTGAGAACTTTTCACGTAAACCCCATTTCTTTTTTTCCTTGCATGATTTTAGAATTTAGCCACACTTTTGTTCACATTTGTTCAATCATTTAAGCTTGAAGAGAGGGATTTTAGCTTAGTCCGGTGGATTTCATGAGCAAGCAACAACACGTTCAACCAAAACCCTAGATTTCAGTATTTTTCTGTGCATTTCCTCTGTTTATCATTTGCAAAGTTTGATTTGGTGTCAGCATTTGTTGTGGGCATTTTTATACACAACTTTAGAATGCGGAAAGCTGAGAAATCACTGGCTGCCATGTTCCCAAAATCTTCTGCTAAGAAAATTAGCAAACCAACCCTAAAAGGAAAAACCAAAGCTTCAGCCAAAAGAAAACTATCAATGGATAGAGATGATAGGATTGAGAAAGGGAAGAAGGTTAGACATGAGGAACCCATCCCAGCAGCTGCTAGTCCTGAGCCCGAGCTTCCTCCTCTACCTATGCATTTGGTACTGCCAAATCCATTCATTGAAGCGCTGAAGCTGATTCCTGAGCTTATCATGGATGAAACTTTTTTCGTCAACAAACCGGACTGTCAGCTATCTTTAAAATACATTAGGGATGCCTCGCTGAGCAATATCCTTACCCCTCTGCCAGAGAAAATTTATCCGCGAATGGTGAAATTATGGTACCAAAACTTGGAAAAAGTGACAGAGAAGGTGCTGATGTCCCTACTCTTGTTATTTTCATTAATGATTGTGATTTAACTGTCACATATGAAGACATTGGGAATGCTTTGGGGATACCTTTTCAATATGATCCTGCTGGTCCATTGGCTTCACCAGAAGCAGCCTCTTTCAGAGAAATGGCTGCACATTTAACCCAAGGGATCGTTGGAACTGGACAATCCATAATGAGGAGAGACCTAGCACCTCAATTTTTACTGATGGATTCAATTTTGAGGGGAAGTTTTTATGTCACTGGGCACAGCCAAGAAAGGAGGACACCAATTTTAGAGGCTCTCTTTCATTTTTCTAAGGGGCAATTTTTCAATGCCCCTATGTTAATTTTTGAAGCCATGGGTGATATTAGTGCCAAGTTGAAAAAGGAGCAGAAATTAGCTGGAATCCCATTTGGTAGACTGATCACAGCCCTACTAAGAGCTAAGTTTGACATTGATGACCAGGAGCCATTTGAAGTCATTGCTCCTCATACTTTTGGGAAAAAGGCTTGGACTACAAGCCAAGCAATGCTGAAAAGAATGAGAGGAAGGTGAGCCTGCACCTGCAATTGCCACTGAGACTACATCTACAGCTGCTAGTGGACCTGCCATACATGAACCTGCCCCTGCAGCTCCCTTAGAACCTGCTTTGCCAAACCCTGAGGTGACCAGCTCTTTAGTTGCACCCATTCTTGAAGAAGTTGTCCTTCCTGTGGTGACCAGCTCTTCCGCTGCACCCATTCTTGAAGAAGTTGTCATTTTACCCTCCTCACCTAGTCCAGCTCCTGCCACTTCACCTATTTCAGCAGTCCCATCTCCCATACCCACCATTATCCCAATTGTGACTCTACACCAACCACTCCAACCATACTCACACCACCAATTTCTCCCACCAATGCCCAAGACACTGATTTTATTGAACAATCTCCTAGCACTCCTCTTCCAAAGCCTCCCTTCAAATTCACACACAAGTAACCCAAACCCCAGACACGAGATTTTCACTACAGAGGCTTATTCATCATTGATGGGCTTGAACCCCTATACCGACCCTCATTTCACCCACTTGGCTATTTCTCCCTTTACCATTCATTTCACCCATTGCACCTCCACCATCCACTTTCACCCATTTTACCATCCTATGCCCACTACTCCCACACCCACACCTGAATCTATTAGCCAAATATTTACCTTTCTCCAATCCATTCAAGCGCAACTACAGATCAACACAGATAATCAGTATGTGACCAATGACCTTCTCCAAACCTTAGCCTCCACATCCCACACACACCTTAGCCACTCAGACTTATTGTTGGCGACCATGCTACCCAAGAACACGAGGTATTGGTTGATCCAGCCACCCTCACCACTACTGACCATGCTACCCAAACTGAACCTGAGGTAGCTCTTGTTGAGCCCTCTTCACCTCTCCTCACTTTCTCTGATCAAGCCAATCAGACCGACCCTGAAGTCATCCTTCTGGACCCCTCTTCTCCCACTCCCACAGCTGGGATACCTTTGGTCCCCTACCATTCCATTCCCATTCCCAGATTTGCCGCTCTCAAAAGGGCTATGGAAGAGAATCCATATATCTGTCAAGATGTCCTCAAGGGGTTAGCTGATTTGCAAGCTTACATTAGAACCCCTTATGAAAACCAGATTCGGAAATTGGAGTTATTCATGAAATTTGAGAGAGAGAAAATGAAGGACCTGCTGGGTCAAACTTTTCAGATGGTTAGGAGTGAGCAGCACAAGGTGACCATGTTGCAAGCACAGCTTGAACAGGAAAAACTGAGGACTACTAGACTTGGAAAGTACATTGGCCTCACCAAAAAGATCAAATCAGAGGAATACACTGAGCTGCAAAACACAATCCAGGAGAAGGCTAAATCGAGTTCAGACTAACATCGATTCTAGTTCGACCGACAAAGGACTCGATTCGATCCCATTGAACCAACTTATGATACAGATTTTGACCCCAGTTATTAATCACATTGTACTTATCTGTGTTATGAGTTTGTAATATAAAATTATGGTTTTTCTTGTGTAATTACTGTGCATTTCTGTTCTTTCTTCTTATCATTATGATTTCTGCTTGATTGTTTCTTTTCTTTGCTTTGGACCAGTGCGGACCCTGCTCACCATAGGTTTGGGGGTGTGGCAGAAATGTCAATAATTGAGTTAACATCAATGCAGCTTATGATCAGTAGAATTTTATTTTTTAAAAATGAGGGAATTTCACTGTTGTTGTTTTGAAAATGAGGAAGTTAAAATTTTGCTTTCAAAATTGATTTCTAGTGTAATTCTAATACTTTCATGAAGTGAATGTCAGAAAATTTCCAAAAAAAAATAAAATTTGATGTTGTAGTGAACCTAAAAAGAGAGAAAACAATGATGATATACTTCAGGAATTTGATAGAAAACCACACCCAGTGAGATTTGGGCCTACAGAAATGTATTCTTTGGAGGTATGAATTGGCAATTTTTCTGCTCTTAGGACTGTTTGAACCTGCTTCTTTTCACTAGAAGTTACACATTTTCAAATTGAAATAACTTGACAACAATCATGATATTAAAGACATGATGTAAGGCCTCCTTTTGGACAGTTGAACCTTACAAAGCCCCACCTTTTGAAACTGCCCTTGATACACACCATTTGAGCTTTATAAATCTAAGATTTCTTTGAAACCTCATCAACCTCATCTAGCCTAATCCTCACTCTGAGAAGTCAGAAGATAAAGGGAAGGAAGCTGAAGAAAGGAGAATTGAGTAACAGTTTGATAAAAGAAGAAGAATCATAATTAAAGGCAATAATGTATCAGCAGAAGAAATGTGGCATTCCAGTCAATGTTACCATGATAAAAAAAAAAAAAAAAAAAAAAGGAGAAGGCATTTCATTAGAAGTTTGAAAAAGAAAGAGAAAAAAGATGGCCACTTTGGCTCTGAAAATTCAAAGAAGAAGATAAAATTGTGCCGAACTGAAGAAGGTGTGTCTATCACCTCCTTACCTTGACTGACTTCTGAATTTTGAACTCCATTCCACCCCTTTATTCTTGATAAATTTCACCCATAAGCCACATTACAACCCAAGAAAAGTCCTTGCTGATCAATGATGGATTGAGCTGTCACATGGAGATAAGGATCTGTGTAATCTATGATAAAAAGAGCAGTGAATTCAAAACTAAAGAGCAATGCCTATGCTCATGCTTACAGTCCTATTTGAGGGCTGTAACTGCTCTTGAGCCGTGTGAAATGGTACAACCCTCTTATTTGCATATTGAGTGAAAATCCTGGAGAGAGTTGGGTTTGAAATCAACTCATTGGGGTAACATCAAAACTGAATTCTCAAATAGAAGGCAAGCTTTTCACTAATTTTTCTTTTCGAAACTTTTTGACACAAATCAAGTGAATGGTAAAAGAGTTACAGCAGAATTTCAGTTTTGAACTGATGTTTTCGTTAAAATCATCTCATAACTTGACTGATGCAAGTGTGAATAATCTGATTGGATGAAAGTCTGCTTTAACAGAACTGCATTTATATTAACTGATTTATTGCAGAAGTTTGTGGGTACCTTCACTGAAAACCCTCAGGAGACTTCACTCCTCCACTAGGGATCACCTAGGGGTTTAAAAGGCTTGTTGTATATGCTAAATGCAACTGTGTTCCCTACAAAAGTGGCTTTCTATTCTGTTTTTAATTTTGACTTTTCTAAGGGACTATCAAAGCTTAGGTTTGGGGGTGTGTTGAGAACTAGAAAATACCATTTTCCACCTTTTAATCTGGGCCTTGATAGACCCTTGAGAGAACTAAATAAGTGTTTTAAGTGCTTGTGTTACAGCTAACAATAAAGACAGGCTTAACCATGAAAGCAGCCTAAAAGTGCCAAAAAGATGATAATCCATGTCGATCCAAAGGAAGAAAGAGAAGGGACAACCTCACTAGCTGTCAAAATGCCTGAACTAAAGAGGCAAAGACCTGGTCTCAACCCAGAAAAGAAATGTGGAGCAATTCGAACAGAAAAATGCACTACAGAGTGCTTTTCGAAAAGAATCTAAACATTTCGAAAAGAACATGAACTCTACGAAAATAACTAAAAGCTCCAGGCTTAGTTTTCGAAGAGCACCTGAAGTCTTCGAAAGGATGATTGACCTATTCGAAAAGAAGAGAACTCTCATAATGTAACACGAACTTTGCGAAAAGAGCTTCAGGAGTCACAGTACCTTGCGAAAAGTTCCCTAAAGTATGCGAAATGGTATTCTGGATATTCCTAGCTTTTGCAAGGGTAATTCAATAATCTTTTTCACGTGTCCCAATGCATTTAAAAACCTAGGGACATTCCAGAAGATTCTAAGCACGAAGCGAAGGCATATTCCACCCCCTGTGAGCTCCCGAAGATGAAATCACTTGGCGGGAACTTCTAGAAGCTCTAACAGATTTTCAAATTGCATAACAGAATTGATGCTTATGTCGCCTGATTGGCTGAACCAGATTGAGCAATTCTGATTGGCCAGAACAGATCTGGATCCTTGTGCTCGACTACCATTGGTTGATGCAGATCTGAGCACTTCTGATTGGTCGATATGCATCTGAGCTAGACCTGGGGGAAACTATAAATAGATGAACCATTTGCCCAATTTGGGCATCCAGATTTTGAGTTTCATTCCTATTCCCCCATTTCCAGATCAGCTCGCTTGTCTGAAACCTTGTAATAGCATAACTCTTACTTGCAATTGAGAGCTGTGAGATATCTCTGTAATTCAAAAGAGGATTGTATTCAAGATTACAAATCTGAGAGCTGTTTAAGCTGTGCTTTGTAATTGTAAATGTGAATTTGAAAAGGTTGCTATAAACCACACGTTCTCAATTGGATTCGTGTTAAGGGTTCCCTCTGATCTCCTTATTGCACTAGACTCCTTTAGATTTACTGTTTTTCATGCAATTTCCCTTGATTCATTAACCCTGTGGGAATTAGTGTTTGTAACCTAATCTCTCACAGCATTTGTAGTGATATTTCTTGTTCTGAATTAATGGTTTAGATTAAAGGCTATTGGATGGTCTGTGGCCATTGAAGTGGACAGACCATAACCGTAAGCCTAAATTTAATCCTTGAGTTAGATTTATTTCTCTTGCATCTATGCTTGTAGCCAGATGAAGATTGGATCATCTCTCATTTGACCTGCAGTCATTCTCATTGTGTTTCAAGGACCAAATCAAAGTTAGATATTATTTCTCCATTTTTATAAATTTACATCAAAATTCCCCCAACTCAGATCTGGATCATTTAGTTTAACTTTTACTTTTATCATTTAGTTAATGTGACAAATTCAACCTCCCATCTTATGTGCGCTGTAGATAGGATAAGAGGCCAGATCTGGTAGCTCAGATCTAGAGGTTTATCTTGTATTTTAAACAAATTCCCTGTGGACGATCTTTTACTTAGTTACATTTAAAACATGCTACAATTGGCCCTGATCTTGCAGGCTAATTCACTTCTCTCTGTGCTGATATTTCTTTATTTTTTTTCCCAGATTCAGTATAACTTAGCATTTGCAAACCTGTTTTCAAAACATAAATAAATCATGCACACTCAGAACACCAACAACTGGGGATGATGGGAACCCAGCATTGTTGGTGCTGATAGAAAATTTTGAGATGCTATTTAATCAGGCTGCAATAGTTGAGATACTTGGGATACCAGCCAAGTACAACCCAGAGTTGGGCTTAGGTCCCCCTTTGACAACAACCATTCCAGAAATTGGCAAGGGGCTCACTGGAGGAATTACTGCATCAGGGCTGTCCATTTGGAAGAGGGATTTGCACCCTGGTATGAGGTTTATGGATGGGGTATTGAGGAAAAATGTCTACTACTAAGGGCACCAGTAGGAGAGGAGATCCCCCATTACAGATGCCCCGTACTCCTTCCACATGAACCATTATATTGAGGCTACAAATCTTATTTTTTATGGGATGAAAGATATTCATGAGAAAGTGAAGAAGGAGCAGAAGCCCCACTCATTGCCCTACTGCAAGCTTATTACAACCTTACTATAGTTAGGAGGATATCACTTTCAAATGAATGAGGAGACCATTCCCCTAAACCCCAGCAGGTGTGGAAAGCAGCAGTGGGGGATCAGTGGAACTTTTATAAGAAAGAAGAAAAAGAAGAAGGAGGTAGTTGCTGCTACCTTGGCTGCCAGCTCTGCTACCACTTCTCAGGTAGCCCACTCAAGTGTGATAGCCAGCACTACCTTACCATCTTAGCCCATTACCTCATCATCCATAACCATGTCCATTCCCATGGCAGCTCCATCACCTCTACCTCAACCTAGTTTACCTACCACTTCAGCCATCACTACATCACCCTTACCCACTATCATACCAACCTCTACATCAACAACCCCTGCCCAAATTCTACAAATTTTTCCTGCACACCCTAGCCCACCTGTTAAAGTCTCCTATAACAAAAAAAACAAACAATCCAAAGCCCCCATTAAGCCCCAACCCACCTACATTTCCCAACCTATCCCATCCCCGCAACAGCTATCATACCAGACCCAACTATTGAAATCCATCCACCCTCACCAGCTCAGGCCTCCCTAGTTCACCATGCTGAACCCGAGCTCCCAATCGATGACATCCCACATACCATTGAATCCTTGAACCAATCCATTCCCTATTACCCTACCCATGACCAAGACCCCTTTTCAGGAGATGGATACTCCGCTATGATGACCTATATTATAGGGGAAATCAATTATGAGTTTACACCTCTACCAGATTCACCCATGCCCCATCTCCTTACTCATCCCCCTGCTTCCCCACAGCAAATAACCTTTCATCATGCACCCACTTCTCCATTCCAACTAATCACCACCACCCAACCCACAGCCCCTATCATAGCTGATCCCTTACGCCAAATCCTTAACGTCCTCCTCTCCCTTCAAACCCAAGTAATGGCCAACACCCAATCCCAAACATCCATTGAGACCAACCTTCTAGCTATCTAGTCCACATTGGAAACTTTAACACAACCTTCCCAACAGCCATTTGTCCCTGCACCTACCCATTTACCTTCACCACCCCCATCTCCCCAGCCCTTGACCTTAGCAGCAACACCAGTTGCTGTCACACCCATTGAACCTACTTCAGAAATCTCCCCAATTACACATACCCATGCCTCAACCCAAACAGACGCTGAGCTTGAAAATGAACCAGAACACCAACCTGAAACCCCAGCTATAGTAGCAACATTTGATGCTGCCACAGATGTGGAATACCTAATACCCACCTCCTCCAAAGCCTCCCAAACAGAACCTTAGCTTGAAGACCCTCAATGCTGAGCAGCCCATATTACCTGCCTCTTCTTTCTACATACCTTCATACTTAACCCTCCTACATGCCATACAAAATAATCCATACCTTAAAACGGATGTCATTAGAGGCATGGCTGACCTCCGAACCTCAATCAGGATGCCCTATGAGACGAAGATAAATCAAATGGAGCTAGATTCCAAAATTGAGCGGATGAGAATATCAAAGGGCTTGAAAGAAATTTTGATTCAATTTTGAAGCTCAAAAGCATACTGTAGCAACAGAGAAATTGCGAGTAGATGGACTAGAGAAAAGGTTAGCTACCTCCAAAGAGATCACAAAGGCCACCCGGGAACTATATGAATCTAGAATTGAACTTGCTGAAAAGAAGGCAGAAATACTCGAAAGAAGAGTTGCTGAAATGGCTGCTAGAGACCCTGCACAAGCAGCTGAGACTACCCCTCTTGCCACTGCCCCTGCTACAAGATCATAGTCCACTGCTATAGCTCTAAAGAAGGAAAAAGGAAGAGGAGTTCAAGACACAGCTGAAGCAGCTGAAGATTCTGATGATTAGATTTGAACATGCTATTAGTTAGGATGTTTTTTTTTTTGTATAATCTTTTTATAGTTATTTTCCCTAGCATTGTACAATTCCCTGTTCTATTAATACAACTCTTTTTGTTAGCTTTTATCTAACGTTTAGTTGGTCTACTTAATTATGTTATTTGTTTGTTTGGTTGTTTTTGTTGTTTGTGTGAGTTTTGTTTGCTTTTGTTACTTAATCTACTTGTGTCTAATTTTTACACCAACACCCTGCTGCACATGTTCTGTATCTTTGAATCAGTGAGGACACTGCTCCTCATAGGTTTGGGGGTGTGGCAAGGTTTGCCAATGATGTAGTTAACCTAAATGTAGTAGAATCAAGTGAGTAAGATAGATATAGAGCTATGTTCACATAAGAAACATTAAAAATGAGGAAATTCAAAAATTTTGCTGACCTTTAGGCATTAAAAACTTTTACATTTTAACATTTCCATGAGGTGAACATCATAAAACTCACTTGTGTCAGCACTTAGTGAACCATTAAGGAGAGAAAAAGGTAAGGACATGCCCATGAGTTCAATTAAAGAACATACCTCGTGAGATCTAGGCCTACAAAAAAAATTTCACTTTGAGGAGTGTCTTAGGCAATTCTTCTTGCTCTAAGGACTGGTTGAGCCAATGTCCTCAGTAGAAGTTAGGCATCTCTATGTTAAAATTGCTGACAGTACCCATGACATTTAGGAAAGGATCAAGACCTTCTCTTGGATAGTTTGAGCTTGAAAATTCTAAGCCCAGTAAACTGCCCTTGTGCATACACCTTTTGAGCCATAATTCCCAGTTTTCTTCAAAATACACCTGAGTATTTGCACCTAAACCTGTGGAGTTGATTCAAACTTACCCCCACTCTAAGAATTCAGAAGGTAAAGGAGAAGGAGTTGAAGATGGACAAGCTAGGGTCAACATTGGGTGAATGGAGAAGAAACACAGAAGATAGTAGTGTAGTAGCTGGGAAGAGGGTGACATTTCAGAAAAAAATAAAAATAAAATTATAAAAAAAGAAGAAAAATAGAAAAAGAATAATGAAAAGGAAGAGAGAGGAGTCAAGGGGAAATTTTATTGAAAAAAGTAAGAATAAGAGGAGAAGCTAGCCACTTCAAGTCTGAAAAATGTCAAAGAAGATGAAATGTGCTAAACTAAAGAAGGTGAAGTCATGAATTACATCCTTCACCTACTGATTTCTCAATTTTACATCCTTCCACTCTTTATAACCTACTCCCATAAGACACATTACAACCCAACCATAAGACCTTGTGAAGCTAAGTTGAATGAGTTGTTATATAGAGATGAGAAGTTGTCCAATCTATGGTGAGGAATAGCCGATGATGCCAGAATTTAAGAGCCTTGCCTATGCTCATGATTGTAGACTCATTTAGGGGCTGTAACAGTTCTTGAGCTTGTATGAAAATAAAAACCCTCAAAGTTCTTTGTGAGAGACTGCCCTGGTAAGCATTGCGTCAAACATTGAATGTATGGGGCATTACCTAAACCTAAATTTTGAATTGATGATGAGCTCAGTATTGACATGCATTTGCTATTTTTCTGTGTAAGTTGATTGGAAATGCTGTGCATACATGCAAGAATTTGTAATGATTAAATAGTCTGTGCATTTCATTTGTTCACATTTTGAAAAGAATCAAAGGTGGGCTAATGCTTTGTGTATTGACAACTGACTTCATAATGTTGCACTTTTGTTAACCGTTTCATTAAGAAGTTTGTGAGTATCTTTACTGAAAACCCTCAGGAGACTTCACTCCTCCCCTAGGGATCACCGAGCGGTTTAAAAGGCTTGATGCATAAGCTAAATGCATCCGTGCTCCCTACGAAAGTGGCATTTACATTCCTAGAGTAGATGTTAAAATTATGCTTTGCTCGAGGACTAGCAAAGATTAGGCTTGGGGTTGTGTTATTGTTCGGAATGTTTGCCTACCCTCAAATGAGGGTCTAAAATCAACAATAAGACTAGGCAAACATACTCATACAGACCTGCAAGTATTCATGATCTATTACAGCAAGCTTTAAAAGAATGGTAAGGGAATGTGTTGGCAGAATTTGAGTGTGTGCTTGCTTTATTGGTTGGTGGTAAAAGTAATTTAAAAATCAAAGAAAGAGTAAAACAGGGGATGAAATCAGCACAACTAAGAAATCCTAAACCTGCAAGATACAGGGTCCATTGTGGCAAGTTTTGATAAGTAAGAGTTTGTCCCACAGGGAAAGGTGATCTACAGCTCCAAAGGAGCCGTTACTAGTAGTCCCTCCAGATCTGACTACAGATCTGGCAGTCCTAAAAAGGAGGGGAGTTTAAGGTCACTTATTCTAGGTATTCTAAGGTAACCTAATGTCTATACTACAGAAAGGGGTGAGAGGATGGATGGAGTGTGGAAAATAAATATAAAAGGGTGAGAAGTAAGTTATTGAGCCTAGATCAGAGGAGCTTTGTAACTCAGATTCAGATATGATGTTATAGAAATCCTGTCCAATGGCTACGTTATCACCACTAAGGAGAAGGGAACCAACCCATCTCTCTGCCATGATTCAATCCCTTAAGGTTATAACCTGTCCACTCAAATGGTCACAGACTATCCCATAGGGGAACCACAATCCAGGGATGGGTCAAAACAAAACAAGTTAATCATTGTAGGCACTATTTCATCCAGGCTACCAGCTCATGAATCCATAGGGAACCTCAACCTCTAAAGCTCTATGTGTGGGGCTAAGGCTGTATAGGACCATGATAGCCCAGACACATAGAACCAATAAGAGATTGAGTACAACCTTCGATCTAGCTGTACATTGCTTCAGTGAGGCTACAATGGTCTAGTCACAAGCCTACAATCTTTATAACCAGATCTGATCTAACATCTGATAGCAAATCTATACAAATATTGGGGAGTCTGCCTCTGTACAATCCCCCACCAGGCTTCTACAAGCTCAAGTGTAAAGAAGAAGGATCCATATTCGATCCGTGGATTAGAATCACCCTAAGGCTATAACTTGTCCACTTGAATGGTCACAGACTATCCCAGAGGCTATCCTCCTCACGGAGCCCAAGACAAAACAAGAATATCGCTGCCACCACCATGGTCACCAGGCTACCAGCTCAAGCTCCCACTAAGATTTCAGATCTAGTGGGTCCTGTGGTGGGGCTAAGGTTGTATAGGACCATGATAGCCCAGACACAAAGGTCACTTGGATCTGAATGGCCCTTAGAATCAGTCCTCCATTGCTTTGAAACACAGCCAAAGCAATGGCAGATCACAAGGCAGCAGCCTTGCACAGAGCATCTCACATTCAAACACAAATCCTATAGAGTACAAATCCTATTATAAAACTTCCATTGATCTAGTTTAAAAAGCATACAAAGACATAGCTAGCAAGTGTTGGACTATGGAGAGAAGAAAAAAAGATAAAGAAAACTACTTACAGCTACAAAAAGAAAAGCAAAACGATCTAAGATCAAGTCTCCAAGAAATGAGATGTGTTCCCAGCTATTCCAGGATGTAGATCTCCTCCATGGTCCAAGCCCTCTTGGGGATTTATAGCAGTGGTGTGGCGGCACATTAGGGTTAGGAAACCCTAATTTTAATGATGCCACATGGCCGAATAGTGATCCTTCGATGCCTTGGGGCACATGCACGAAGATTTGAGCGGGGGAGTACGTGCCCTAATCGCTGAAAATTTCCAGAAGGTCCTCTACTGAAGAGATGGAAGTTGAGGTTCAGAGATTCGCTAGGTAGCCATTATTTCCCAGACTTATTGCGTGGTAGCTTTTGCTCTTCGCTAGGATGATTTGATATTGAAACTTCAACCGTCGCAAGGTTGGCTTGGTTTGCTCTTCAGGCAGTCGCGAGGTTGAGTAGACATCAAAGCCTTAGATGTCGCGGGGTTGGAGTTCAAGCAGTCGCGAGGTAGCTGCACGATCGCTGGGTTGATCTTTGCGAGGATAGATTTGAATAGTGTGAGAACTTCGCGAGCACTTCTCTTCACTAGACTTTGTGAGTTACCTCGCGAGGCTTTAATGAGTTCTGAACTGTGCGAGGTTTCATGTCTTAATTGATCTTTGCGAGGATGGCTTTGCCTTTGCAAGGATGCTTTCTTCTTGAATGGCACGAGAACTGCGCGAGGAGTTCTCTTCTGATAATTACATCCCGCGGTGACTGCGCGACAGCTGCGCGGGGAGTCTTCTGAAGCTCTCTCTTCTCAGCCGTTCTGAGCGGACTGCGCGAGGTTGAGAGAGGTCTGCTTTGAACTGCGCGAGACTGCGCGATGTGTATTTCTCCTGAATCCTCTAAAGCTTGGGTCAGCTGCATGAGGCTCATTTCAGGTCTGGATTCAAAGTTTATCCTTCTGAGGGACTTCTGGTGCTAAAACTGGCTCCTTAGCAGGATTCCTGGCCTTATTTCACTGCTGGTTATTACCTACATAAAACACTTTACAAGAACTTATTAGGTGGCTATGGGTCTAATCAAAGGTTAAGTTAAGGGGTGAAAAGTGGTACTTTTCAGGTCTTAACACACCCCCAAACCTAATCTTTGCTAGTCCCTTAGCAAAGCTACATTAAACCTACTATAAAAATTAAATGCCACTTTCTTAGGGAGCACGGATACATTTAGCATATGTACCAAGCCTTTTAAACCCCTAGGTGATCCCTAGTGGAGGAGTGAAGTCTCCTGAGGGTTTTCAGTGAAGACACCACAAACTTCTTCAATGAAATAGTTAACAAAAGTGCAATATCATCCAGTGAGCAGTCAAGGGGCAGACTTAGTTTACTCTTGAATCAGTAATCATAAAAGAAATATAATCCATTGGTTGCACAGAACATCATAAACTTTTCATGAATGCGTAGCACTTCCAATCAGTTTACAACCATAGAAAACTGCACAAGTGTGTGCCAGCACTGAGCCCATCCTCAAGTCAAAAATTAGGTTATAGGTCATACATAATGCATTCAAGTTCAGACCCAAAAATTTTGCAGGGCATACTCTCATAAAGGTTTTGTTGAGGGGTTTATTTTCTCGCTGGCTCAAGAGCAATTACATCCCCCAAATGGGTCTGTAAGCATGAGCATAGGCAGAGTTCTTAAGTGTTGACATCATTGGCAGTTCCTCACCATAGATTGGATAACTCTTTATCTTCACATGACAGCTCACTCAACTTTGGATCACAAGGGCTTTTAACTGGGCTGTAATGTGGCTTATGGAGTGGGGTTAAAAAGAATGGAAGGTTGAAAAGGGGTTCCAAATTGAGAAATCAGTAGGTGACAGAGGTGATTCATGACTTCACCTTCTTGAATTCAACTCCCTTCATCTTCTTTGAGATTTTCAGATTTGAAGTGATCAGTTTCTCTTCTTGATTTTGATTCTCCAATGAAAGTTCCTCTTGACTCCTCCCTTACTCCTCTTCATTATTATTTTTGTTTCCTTTTGATGGAATTTTCTTCTTTTTATTTTTGTTTTTGCTTTTCAGAAATGCCACCATGTTCTCAGTTACCATACTGCCAGAATTTTTGAGATGCTTCTTCTCCATTCACTTAATGTTAATCATAGCTAGTCCATTTCCAATATTTTCTCCTTTACCTTCTAAATTCTCAGAGTGAGGGTAGGCTGAAGCAAGTTCATAGGTTCAAGTTCAAGTACTCAGGTGTATTTTGAAGAAATTTAGGATTTAATGCTCAAAGGGGGGTATGGACAAGGGCAGTTGCTTTAGGGTTGGTCCTTTTAGGCTCAAACTGTCCAAGAGAAGGCCTTGATCCTTTCCTAAGTCTCATGAGTACTGTCAGTTGTTTCAACTTGGAGTTACCTAACTTCTAGGGAGCACAGTGACTCAGCCAGTCCTTAGAACTAGAAGAGATTGCCTTGGTTACTCCGCAAAGGATGGAAAAATTTTCATAGGCCCAATTCTCACTGGTTATGCTCTTCCTTTGAACTTTTAAGTATGTCCTCACCTTTTTCTCTCTCTAATGATTCACTAAGTGCTGATACAAGTAAGTTTCCTTGGTGATATTATCATGGAAATGTGGAATATTAAAAGTTTATAATGTCAAAAGTTTGCAGAAATTTGAAATTTCTTATTTTCATGATTCTTAAGTGAACATAGATCCATTTCCATATTACTCAGATGAGTCTGCTGCACTTAGGTTAACTATTCCATTGGTAGGGTCTGCCTACCATACCCCCAAAACTATGAGGAGCAGTGTCCTCACTGGTTCAAAGGTGTCTGTGCAGCAGATTTATTGATGAGAAAAGAAAAGGAAAGAACAGGGAACAAAACACACAACAGACAAAGCAAGATAGTAATGACAGGGGAATAAAGTCTATTAAAAATGAGAAATGTACAAACTACAAGAAAACAGAAGAAAAAGAGTGCAGAAATAGGTAAAATCTTAGGTACAATCTAGTCAGAATCTGGCTCAAAACTTGTCCCAACCCATCTTCTTGGCATGTTCTTGAAGGTAAGCCCCCTCCTCTTTCTTCTTTCGTTCCCTCTCTTCCTTTTTTTGGTCGGCAGTTTTGTGTATGGTTGGAGCCCTGACCCTCATTTTTCTCCTCTTTGATTCAGGAGGGATCTCGAAAGATTTATCAGTGGTTGGCTCAGGGGGTTTGGTGGGAGATTTTCCTTTGGGGCTCTTACCTTTGGAGCCCGTCCCTTTGGAGGCTTGCCCTGGCTGAGTCGGAGGGGGAATAAGAGGGAATTGGGCTTGTGCTGGCTCAGGAGGGACAACAGGGGATTTATCTTTTGCTTTCACCTGAGGCAGGGGAGGTCTTTTCCCTTTTGTAAGCTTAGGGGGAGCCACAAAAGATTTGTCTTGTTCTTTTACTGCAGGAATGGTAGGGCTCTTCCCTTTCACTGGCTGGCTTATTGGTGGTGCCTCCTCAGACTGGGTAGATTTGTCTTTTCCAATTTTCAAAGATGCAGTTGGGGGAGTAGTCCTCTTGGCAGCAACCTTCCTTCGCTGAGGATAAGTTTGTTCAGCAGGGCTTGATGAAGGAGCATCAATAGTAGTCTGGACACTGGGATCCCTAGGTGGTGCGGAATCAGAGTCTGAGTCAGAAGGAAAAAGCTTAGTGGGATCCAATCCAAGGGCAGCAGTAGCCTGTCTGCTTTCCTCTTTGGAAAGTAGGCGACCATGGGGATCATCCTGAGTAGAAGCTCTGGTGACCTTTGGAGGTGGGGATGGAGGGGCTGGCCTTTTTCCTTTTTGGGCTGCAGTGGCTCTTTTAGAAGTGGGAGGTTTCTTGGAAGGGGTCCGTTTTCTTTTAGGGGCAGGAGAGGGAACAGGGGGAGGCACTGAGATAGGAGGAGGAGCTGGAGTAGGGACTTTAGCAGGAGCAGGAACTTGAGTAGGAGCAGGAGGTACCGAAGTGGGGGCTGTAGGAGGTGGGGGAACAGGTTGTGTAGGTGTAGGGGCAGGGGGAGTGGAAGATGATGGGCCTGGTTGTGTGGAAGAGGATGGGGCCTCAGGGGGTGCTGTGGCGAGAGGGGTGGCCTGAATTGGTTAGGATAGTAGGAAGGCAACCCTCTGTTCCAAAATCTCAATTTTCTTAGTAGCCCACAGGAGATTGGTATCTGCAAGCTCCTTACTGAGTTTGTTGATCTCCTGAGCATTGTTCAGTTTCCTTTCTAACAACCTGACTTGCTTTTTCGCCCTTTCTGCATTAGCTTTTTCTATCTCTGTAGTCATTCTGTAATAAGTTGCCACAGCCTTGTTCGCATTGAGTGTCTCCAAAATTGCCTCCCACCCCTTGGAAATATCACTTAGCTGCTCATTGTGAGCAAGCTTCAAGTCACTCATTTTCTACAGCAAGGGGTATTCGATGGCTTGTCGGAGTCTGGCCATGCCATTGAGAACATCCCTCTTGATATAGGCATTGTCCCTCATGGCATGAAGGAGGGTGAAGTAGGGAGGGGTGTAATAGGAGTGTCTGGGTAAGATTGGTAGAAATGGAGTGGAAGAAGTAGAAGGTGATTGATCCTGGGAGAGAAAAGTGGGCGCTATAGTAAGGAAGTCGAGAGGAGGAGTGGAAGTGGCTGGGGTAGTCTGTGTTGAATTGTCTGGGAATTGAGGAGGGGGTGGGAGAAGGGGCGGAATCGAAAGCATGGGTGGAAAGTGAAATGAAGGAAGGTCAGTAGATGTGGATGGTACTGGGTAAGGGAAGAATGGAATGGTGAAGGGTCGAAATGGAAGTGGTGGGGTTGGAAATAGGTGGGGTTGAATGGGAAAGGTAGATGGGAAGGGAATGGGGTCTGTTTGGGTAGAAGTGTTGGTAAATTGTGGTGGAGGTAATATTATGGGGGAAGGATAGGTAGAGTGGGGAAGGAGTGGTGGGGTATGGTGTCTTGGAGGGTGAAGGGTGTAGTTAAGTCAAATTGGGTGAGGTCTGGTGGAATTGAGGAGTCAGAGGTGGAAGGGGGTTGGATCAATGGGGTGGTAGGAGGTTGAGTAGAGATGGGTGGTTTTGTCAATTCTTGAAGGGTGGATTGTATGTTGGTGATGTCAGTCTGCATTTGGACTTGGGTTTGTGTTGTGGTGGATAGCTGGGTCTGGATGTCATGTATGAGGGAAAGGATGTGGGTAAGGGTATCTGAGGTTGGTTGGGGTGAAGTATGAGGATAGGAGGGAACAGGTTGGAAAGGAGAAGTGGGGGCATGATGGAAAGTTGTACGGGGAGAAGATGAAAGGTCTGGTGAATGATGTGGTGAAGGGAGTGGGGAATTTGGGAGAGGGATGTCATGGGTGGGCAAGGTATCAAGCAAGGTAGTTATGAAGGCCTGATACCCTAAAGTGGTGGCTAGGTTAAAGTTAAGATCTTGGAGTTAAGATGTAGTTGGGAGGGGTTGGACTAAGGGTTGGTCAATATGGGGTTTGTCTGTGGGAATGACAGGGGAGGTGGAAGTAGGTAAAGATAAGGCAGGGGTTGTATGAGAGGTTTTCTTTTTAAGGTATGTTATCAAGGGAGGGTTGTCAGGGTTGAGGTCAGATGATGTTGGAGATAATGGGGCTGTGTATTGAGGTAAGGTGGGTGAAGGGGGAGTGTTGTCATGGGGTTCAACACTTTCCACCGACGAACGAATCACAGTGGGAGGTGGAATGGAAAAGGGAGATAAGAGAGGGAAAGGGAGAGATGGAATAAGCAAAGAAACTAATGGTGAGGCAAGTGTGGTGAATGGAGGTATTGCTGCAGAAGCAGAGGTGACAGAAGCTCGCACCACCTTCTTTAGAGCAGGGGCTTTAGCCTTCTTTTTGGGGGTAGGGGTGGCCTTTGCCACAGCAGTTCCCTCTCCCTACTCAGAAACAACCTGAGCTTCAGCCTTCTTCTTCTTCTTCTGGGGATCCATCAGACTTCTGCTGATCCCCCATTGTCTTTTAGCAAAAGTGGTGAGAGTGAGGTCAGCAGATAACTCCCCCACTGGTATATTGTACCCTCCTTTCAGAAGTAATTTGGTGATGAGTCTTCCATAGGGGAGAGTGTGGATCTTCTTTTGCAGCCCGAGCTTCACCATCATATCCTTCATGGCCTCAAAAATCAACCATGCAGCATTAAATCCATGGCCCAGAGAGAAGGAATAGGGAGCATCAACAATTGGTGTCCTCCTCTCTTGCTGATGGGTGGAGTAATAGATATTCTTTCTCAGCACTTGATCGATGAACAGCAGTTTGGGATCCAAATCTCTTCTTCTGATGGAGTCCCCTGTGGCCTTCAAACCTCTGGTATGGGCCTGGGCAATGGTATCAAGGGGGGCACTCACAGGGGCACCATAACCGCAGTTGGGATCAAAAATGGCAGGGATGCCCATGACTTCAGCAATCAACGCTGGGCTAAGCAGCATCTCAAAATTTTCAACTAACACAAGGAGGCCTGGCTGCCCATGTGTGTCTGGTCTGACCCTAAGGTGTTGGTAAAAGAGTTGCACTAACCTAGGATAGGCTAGTGCAGGAATCATTTGCATCAAGGGGAACAAACCAGCCTTGCGCAAGAACTCAATGGCAGGTGCTGACAACGGCTCAGATTCAAAGAAAGATATATCAAAAATGGCTTCAGGCTCTAAAGGAATGGAAATGAGGAGCTCAGAGGGTGTAGAGTAGTCAGGCGTTCTTGCAGCCACCTCAGGAACCACCTCCTTCCCTTATTGTTGTGCCGTAGAGGACTTGGCTTTCTTAGGGGCCGGATCCACGGGAGCCTGGTCCCTGGCTCTCTTCACAGGTGCACTTTTAGGAGCCATTAAGATTCTCCTTGGCGAGTGTGCAGTTGAAATTTTGAAAGTAAACAATCAAGAGCTGAGTCTTACCCTAAAAGTCAGGGTTCTATTCAATTTGATGCACGGTAGATCGTAGGAGCTCCTAGCAGGGGGCAACTGTTGATGGAAGCTTTGAGAACAAAACACAAAAATTTCAAAGTGAGTGATGAACTGTAGACAAGATGCTGGAGGAGAGAGATTGAGAGGAGTGGGAGATAGGGTTTCGCTAGCAGGAGAGGAAAGAGAAAGCAGTAAAGAAAAGCAACGCGGGGTGGGATTTTTAAATATTGCGAGGCTCGACGTGCTTTGAAAATATCCGCTCGCTAGATAGGCATGAATGGGTCGCGAGATTAGATGTTCATTTAAACTGCGCGAGGCAGCCCACCCAGCTATATCTAAAACTCGCGACAGCAAAGCAACGTAATTCTTTATGAACTGCGTGAGAGGAAACCAAACCAAATTTTCAGAACCCTGCGATGGCTTAACAGAGTTAGAATTCACACACCCACTAGTCAACCTTTTGACCTTTATTTTGTGGGTGGATTCTCTCACAGGCTCGCTTCCATGGACACCCATAAGCATTATAAAACATTCAAAAATTCCCATACTCTCAAAGCATTAACTTCACACATCATGAAAAGCATTCAAACAATACCATCATCATTCAATCACTTGAAATTGTCAAACAAAGGGAACAGGAATAAAAGTAGGCATAAAGCACTAAACTCAGACTCCAACAAGATCACTACAAATTCCTCTAAACTGTAAAGTACATATCATACAAAGGTGCACAGTTCTTAACATCAATTCAATGAAAGATCCCCTTCAGGGTTTGAGGATCCTTCACCAATAAAAAATTGGCCCTTAGGGTTAACCACTGGTTGACTGGACAACCTTCCCTCTTCTCTTTTGGCTAAGGTATTCGCTAGTTGGTCAATCTGTTCTTCCATTTTCTTGATGCTCTGACCATGAGAATTCACAGTCTGAGCCAAGGAACCCAGGTTTTGCAGTGAGGTCAAGACCTGGTCCTCGAAAGAAGTATTTTTGGGTTGAGATGGGGGTACGACCAATTGATTTTGTTGCTGATGGGGCTGCTGATGGTGCTGGAAATTAGGCCTAGGGGAATTCCCTTGATTGCTGCTGTGGCCTTTGTGGTAAGGCCAACATCTGCTGGGGCTGCATGTAGTTGTCTTGCCTCCACCTCAGATTAGGGTGGTCTCTCCATTGGTAACCAGTATTTTGGTGCTGGTATCTATATGGCTGTCTATTGTAGCCCCCAGATTGTTGCAGGCCATAAGATTGAGCAGCAGCAGCATGTTACAAAACCAATTCAGGGAATTGCCCCTGCAGATGGACATTCCTCCTTTGTGTCTTTGTTGGGGCAGCATATCGGACATGCCTCGCCACATGAGCAGCCCTTACAGGTTGCATCACGATCGATAATTTGTCAAACTTCATAGAGAGGTTTGCCATCTCTGCGATTCACAGTCATTGTTCCCAGACACCTCATAAACTTTTCCTCTTGATCCAGCAGCAGGTCCCACCTTTGACTCAGTTTCCTGACCAGTTCTTGCCAGGGATGGCTTTTGAAAAGCATTCTCACTAATCACCTCAAACAATTCCCATGCCTCCTCAGCAGTCTTGTGCATGTAGGATCCACCACAAGAGGCATCGACCATATCTCTATTTTTCTCATCAATCCCATTGTAGAAGCTTTGTACAAGCTGCCACTCTGGGATCTTGTGGTGGGGGCATTGTTTGAGCATTTCTTTAAACCTATCCCAGGACTGGTTAAAATCCTCAGTTGGGGATTGAGCAAAAGTAAGAATCTCTTTCCTCAACTGGCTAGTTTTTGTCTCAGGGAAGAACTTGGTCAGGAACTTGGTCTGCAGGTCTTTCCATGAAGCAATGCTATTGTTGGGAAGAGTGGTCAACCAGGTACAGGCCCTATCCTTCAGAGAGAAGGGAAAGAGTATGAGCCTAGTAGCCTCAGGTCCCAAACCAGTGATATTAAAAGTGGTGCACAATGTCAAGAACTGGTCAATATGCTTGTACGGGTTCCCCTTGCTGAGCCCATGGAAAGAGGGCAGCATCTGGATGATTGAGGTTTTTATTTCATAATTCCCCTGAACATTTGGGAGTTGAATGCTAAAATGGGAGTTATAGTCATCCGGAGCATTCAACTCCTTGAGAGTTCTGGGTTGTTCTTCACCCATAATTGCTGTCAGAGATTCACTTGGGGGCTCTCCTGTGGTGTGCCTATCTCTTCTAAGTCTCCTTCCCCTTTCTAACTAAGGGTTAAGAGGCTCTAAAGTAGGGCTGAGAGATCTCCTCCCTAGCATACAAGCACACCAACAGCAAGGAAAGCTTCTTACAGGCACATTGCAAAAGAATATCTGTACAATTAACAAATTTATCTAACTAGTTTACAGCTATTCAAAGAATACATTTAAAACTATCTTAGATACTGCTAGAAAATTTTTAAGAAAGATAGACAGAGTTTTAAAAGTCAGAGAGTTTGCAAACAGAGGTAGTTAAGCTCCAATTGTAGTCCAACTGTCCTTCACTGCTGCTGTCTAGATCTGTAAGAAAGGTCCAAAATTATGTCAGCAGTATCAATTATTCACATTTGCAAAGAATACCAAGAATACAAAAACTAAGGGTCTACTAATAGATCATCTTTCCCCGGCAGCGGTGCCAAAAACTTGTTGGCGGAATCTGAGTGTGTGCTTGCATTATTGGTTGGTGGTAAAAGTAATTTAAAAATCAAAGAAAGAGTAAAACAGGGGATGAAATCAGCACAACTAAGAAATCCTAAACATGCAAGATACAGGGTCTATTGTGGCATGTTTTGATCAGTAAGAGTTTGTCCCACGAAGGTGATCTCTGACTCCAAAGGAGCCATACTCTAGTCCCTCGGATCGACTCTAGATGTGGCGATCCTAAAGGAGGGGAGTTTAAGGTCACTTATTCTAGGTATTCTAAGGTAACCTAATGTCTACACTACAGAAAGGGGTGAGAGGATGGATGGAGTGTGGAAAATAAATATAAAAGGGTGAGAAGTAAGTTATTGAGCCTAGATCAGAGGAGCTTTATAACTCAGATTCAGATCTGATGTTCTAGAAATCCTGTCCAATGGCTACGTTATCACCACTGAGGAGAAGGGATCCAACCCATCTCTCTGCCATGATTCAATCCCTTAAGGTTATAACCTATCCACTAAAATGGTCACAGACTATCCCATAGGGGAACCACAATCCAGGGATGGGTCAAAACAAAACAAGTTAATTATTGTAGGCACTATTTCATCCAGGCTACCAGCTCAAGAATCCATAGGGAACCTCAACCTCTAAAGCTCTATGTGTGGGGCTAAGGCTGTATAGGACCATGATAGCCCAGACACATAGAACCAACAAGAGATTGAGTATAACCTTCGATCTAGCTGTCCATTGCTACAATGGTCCAGTCAGAAGCCTACAATCTCTATAACCAAATCAGATCTAACATCTGATAGCAAATCTATACAAATATAGGGGAGTCTGCCTCTGTACAATCTCCCACCAGGCTTCTACAAGCTCAGGTGTAAAGATGAATGATCCATCTTGGATCGGTGGATTAGAATCACCCTAAGGCTATAACCTGTCCACTTGAATGGTCACAGACTATTCCAGAGGCTATCCTCCTCACTGAGCCCAAGACAAAACAAGAATATCACTGCCACCACCATGGTCACCATGCTACCAGCTCAAGCTCCCATGGGGATTTCAGATCTAGTGGGTATTGTGGTGGGGCTAAGGCTGTATAGGACCATGATAGCCGAGACACACAGGTCACTTGGATCTGAATGGACCTTAGAATTAGTCCTCCATTGCTTTGAAACATAGCCAAAGCAATGGCGGATCACAAGGCAGCAGCCTTGCACAGAGCATCTCACATTCAAACACAAATCCTACAAAGTACAAATCCTATTACAAAACTTACATTGATCTAGTTCAAAAAGCATACAAAGACATAGCCAGCAAGTGCTGGATTATGGAGAGAAGAAAAAAGAAAAAGAAAACTACTTACAGCTACAAAAAGAAAAGCAAAACGATCTCAGATCAAGTCTCCAAGAAATGAGATGTGTTCTCAGCTATTCGAGGATGTAGATCTCCTCCATGGTCCAAGCTCTCTTGGGGATTTATAGTAGTGGTGTGGCGGCTCATTAGGGTTAGGAAACCCTAATTTTAACAATGCCACGTGGCCAAATAGTGATCCTTTGATGCCTTGGGGGGCATGCACCGAGATTTGAGTGTGGGAGTGCGTGCCCTAATCACTGAAAATTCCTAGAAGGTCCTCTGCTGAAGAGATGGAAGTTGAGGTTCAGAGCTTCACTAGGTAGCCATTGTTTCCCAGACTTGTCGCGTGGTAGCTTTTACTCTTCACTAGGATGATTTGATATTGAAACTTCAACCGTCGTGAGATTGGCTTGGTTTGCTCTTCAAGCAGTCGTGAGGTTGAGTAGACATCAAAGCCTCAGATGTCGCAGGGTTGGAGTTCAAGCAGTCGCGAGGTAGTTGCGCGATCGCTGGGTTGATCTTCGCGAGGACAAATTTGAATAGCACGAGAACTTCACGAGCACTTCTCTTCACTGGACTTCGCGAGTTACCTCGCGAGGCTTTAATGAGTTCTGAACTGCGCGAGGTTCCATGTCTTAATTGATCTTCATGAGGATGGCTTTGCCTTCACAAGGATGCTTTCTTCTTGAATGGCGCGAGAACTGCGTGAGGAGTTCTCTTCTGATAATTGCATCCCGTGGTGACTACGCGACAGCTGCGCGGGGTGTCTTCTAAAGCTCTCTCTTCTCAGTCGTTCTGAGCGGACTGCACGAGGTTGAGAGAGGTCTGCTTTGAACTGCACGAGACTGCGCAATGCGTATTTCTCCTGAATCCTTTAAAGCTTGGGTTAGCTGTGCGAGGCTCATTTCAGGTATGGATTCAGAGTTCATCCTTCTAAGGGACTTCTGGTGCTAAAACTGGCTCCTTAGCAGGATTCCTGGCCTTATTTCACTGTTGGTTATTACCTACATAAAAGACTTTACAAGAACTTATTAGGTGGCTATGGGTCTAATCAAAGGTTAAGTTAAGGGGTGAAAAGTGGTACTTTTCAGGTCTTATTAGAATGTCCACAGGGAGGCTGGTTAGAAATATGATAAATCTCCAGATCTGTAAGAGATCTGGCACCCTAGCTATCTATACTTTAGTTAAAAGATAGGGGAGAGTTTTGAAATGAGTTGTCACTTAAACTAAACTACAATTAAAATGCAGATTGCTTTAGATTGAATCTGGAGCCTCAGATCTTGCAGATGGATGGGTTAAAAACTCAAAAGATGGAGAAGAATAGCATGGAGGTTATCTTCACTGCAATCATGTCGAGCTAAGCTTATTACGAGGGTTCAAAAGCACAAAAGTCCCTCAGCTGGCCACAGGCACTGTCCGCAAGCACAGTTGTAGGGTATAAATTCTAGTTCAAATCACAGGATCCACCTGGCCTTAAGGCTATGATCTGTCCACTTTAATGGTCACAGACCATCCTATAGGCTTTGTCGAATCCATGGATTGCAGCAGATGAATCTAATTGAGGCCTGAGCTCAGATTTACCTTAAGGTTATGATCGGTCCACTTTAATGGTCACATACCATCCTAGAGATCTTCTACAAAGCCAGAGCCTCAATTAGAACAATTAAAATCACTACAGATGTTGTAATTTCTAGGTCACAGACATAGGAAATTACAGGGATGTCAGATCCAGGGAACTCAGAGCATATCTAAGAGGTCTACCAGTTAAGTGGGTGAGCTGATTAAGCAACTCCTCTACACAAATCCGATCGAGAACCAAAAGGAATCAAAAGAGCTTTAGATCTAATTAAAATGTTGAAAACAACATTTTCATTACAAACAAGGTCACTCTTACAATGGCATGCTCTCAGATCTGTAGTCTGTGCAACAATTAACCCCGGCAACACTATTAACCTTACCCAATTACAGATCTAACTCTCCCCTTGCTGCTCCTAGGGATTTAGCCAACCATGGTTGGGCTAAAGGAGGGAAATGGAATCTTGCTGCAAGCTCTGATCTCTAGAAAATTGTTCAGAATTTCGATCCTCCCCAATGGCAATTGGGGATCTCAATATATAGCTTTCTCCTCTATTTTTCCTGCCAAAAATCCCTTCTAGAAGGTTGTCAGAGTTTGTTAGAGTTCTGTTAAAGCACGTGGGTTGGTTAGGGCTTTCTAGGGCATCTTCTAAAACGTCACGCCGATCACCAGAGTGCCTCGGTTTGCATGCGATAGCTCACCAAGTCTCAGCGTGTGCATAGCATAGTTTCTGAGAAGTTCAACACACAATTTTGACAGGTTAGAGAAGCTTCCAACAGGTTAAAAGTAAGCTTGTAGTTCCTTTCGATAGGTTCCCTGGTCTCTTCGATAGGTACCGATAGGATGAGTTCTCTCTTTGAAGCTTCAGGGTCCTCAGCCCAATATCTGGAGTATTCGATAGGTTGGCTGAGTAGTTCGATAGGTCCAGTGGTCCTTTTCAACAGGTTCAGCTCTGTGTGTAGTCATCCCGATAGGTTGGCTCTCATTCCTATCAAAAGGCTTAAGCATCCTTTGATAGGTTGGAATCGAGCATTTTAGTCCTTTCGCTAGGTTCTCAGATCTGTTCGATAGGTTCCTTTGACACTTCAGGTAAGTTTTCGATAGGATAGTTTCTTCTTTCCTTTCTTTGCTCGATAGGTTCTGAAATCCTATCGAACTCCTCAATCCATACGAATTCATCTTCCTTCTGCCTTCAGGTCCTATCGAACCCTTCTCCAACTGCATGAATTCTTTCCTTTTGCTCCTCAGTTCCTATCAAAGTCTTCAGACATCCTCTCAATAGGATGTTTTGGACCTATCTTCACTTCTTTCTCCTTGATCTGTTGCTGGGTCTGCATGGTGCTGAGAGATGACTTCTTTGTGGGCATTCTTAAGTGGTTTGCTGCATTATTACCAGATTTCCCTGCTATCTACAAAATGTACTCAACAGAGACTTATTAGTGTGCTCACAGGTCCATGAAAGGTCAGATTAAAGGGTGCAAAGTGGCATTTTTCACCACTTAACACACCCCCAAACCTAAGCTTTGCTTGTCCCTGAGTAAAGGAGAATTCAGAGAAAAATAAAATGCCACTTTCATAGGGAGCACGGATGCATTTAGCATATGCACCAAGCCTTTTAAACCCCTAGGTGATCCCTAGTGGAGGAGTGAAGTCTCCTGAGGGTTTTCAGTGAAGGTACCCACAAACTTCTCCAATCCAACTTAGTTAATACTCATACAACCTGTTAAAACAGAGTTTAACTGAAATAAAAGAAATTTCACACCATGTCCATTCAATTCTAGAGGATTTTCAGGCATAAAAATCGCCAATTCAAAACCTAAAATTCTGCTGTAATCCCTTCATTCTCAATCAGTTCATGTCAAGGCATTAGGCTTAAAAGTTTGATGTAGAGGGTCGCCTTTAATTCAAGAATTTTATTCTGATACCACCCCAAATCTCTGATTTTAGACCCAAATCATACTGGGGCTGTTCACTCATAATAAAAATTGAAGGGTACATCATTTCACACAGCTCAAGAGCAGTTGCAGCCCTCAAATAGGACTGCAAGCAGGAGCATAGGCATTGCTTTAATTCCTGAAATTTTCTAACTCTTTTCACCATAGATTAAGCAATTCTCATCTCCACATGACAGCTCAATCCATTTCAAATCAGTAGGGTCTTTTTATTGGGTTTTAATGTGGCTTATGGGTGAAATTTGTAAAAGAAATAACAGGGTAAAATAGGATTCAAAATTGAGAAATCAGTAAAGGTAAGAAGGTGTCTAGACAATACCTCCTTCATTTCAGCATAATTCCATCTACTTCATGAATTTTCAGATTTGAAGTGATCAGTTTCTAATCCTCTTTTCAGTCTTTCAATGAAATGACTTCTCTTTCTTGACCTTTTATTTTGCTTTTCTATTTTTTTTATTTTTTTATATAGGCTGGAATGCCACAACGCCACCAACTGTGTTTTTCTCCTCTTGTACCCACTTCTCAAACCAGCTCTACCTTCTTCCATTCCTTTACCTTTACCTTCTAAAATCTCAGAGTGAGGTCAGGCTGCATCAGGTTAAAGAGTTTTGGGTTTGAATTTCTGGTTTCTATCGAGGAAAAATTATGATTTCAAGGCTCAAATGGTGTGTATCAAGGGCAGTTCAAAGGTGGGGCATTTTAGGCTCAAACTGTCCAAGGGATGGCCTTACTTCATGTCTTCAATGTCATGAATGCTGTCAAGCTATTTCAACTTTGAATTGCCTAACTTCTAGTGATTAGAATTAGATCCCATCAGTCCTTAGAGCAGAAGAAATTTCCCAGACACTCTTCAAAGAACTTAAAAATTTTCAGGCCCAAATCTCACTGGGTATGGTCTTCCATCAAAATTTCTGGAGGGTATCCTCACAGTTTTCTCTCATTTCAGGTTCACTAATCATCAATTTTTTTGAAAATTCTTGACATTTGCTTCATGAAAAATGTTAAGACTACAACTCATTTCAGTTTTAAAAAGTTTTTAATTTCCTCTTTTCTAAAAAAAAATCAGGTGGGAAATCACTTTATTGTCAGAAACTTTTTCAACATAGCTGCACAAAGCATTAACTTATTTCATTGGCACACCTGCCATACCCCTAAACCTAAACTAAACAGTGTCCCCACTGTTTTGAGAAAATGCAATCAAGAGGAAGACAGGTTAAGAAGAAATCTATAGAATAGCATAATAAAAAAAAAAGTCAAATATATACAAGAGACGAATGAAACAAAAAAAATTGAAACACATGGCATAGTTCTAGAGCCGCAGCAGCCTTTCTTCTTTCATCCCTAGTGAGTAGGGTGCCATGGGGGTCAGAATGAGGGGAGGACCTGGGGGCCTCAGCTTCCTTGGATGGGGTAGCAGGTTGTTTCCCTTTTTTGATAGCGGCAGCAGAAGAAGCAGATCTCTTGGCGGTGGTGGTTCTTTTGGAGTAAGTCCTCTTCCATTTGGGAGGGATAGGTTTGTCAGGTGGACGTACTTCGGCAGGAGGTGGAGGGGGAGCCTCCACAGGTGGGGTGGGAGGGGGTTGCGAGGCAGGAGGTACTGGAGGAGGGGCAGTGGCAGGAGGGGCAACATCCACAGGTGGGGTCGCGGAAGGAATAGTTGTAGGGGGGGACATGGGGGAGGGGGGGGAGGTGCAGCAGGAGCTGCTGTAGCAAGAAGGGTAGGCTCAAAGGGTTGAGACAACAAGGAAGCAACCTTTTTCTCCAAAATATCAATCTTCTTGGCAGCATAGAGGAGGCTAGCATCTGATAGCTCCTTGGTGGCCTTGATGATCTCCTAAGCATTGGCTAACTTTTTCTTGAGGAGTTCAGAATTCTTCTTCTCATATTTGGCAATGAGACTCTCAGCCGCTGCCAGTTGTTTTGCTGACTCATATCAAACCAGGATTTCAGACCATCCTTGAGAGATATCGCAGAGCTGGATTCGGTGTTCTAATTTGATGTTGGCAATCCTCTCCTCATAAGGGGCCTCAAGGGATGCCCGAAGTGCAACCATACCTCTCAAGACATCCCTGTGGATGTAAGGGTTATCCCTCATTGTGTACAGGAGGGTGAGGTAGGGGGGTATGTACATGGATTGGTGAAGGATAAGGGTGGAGTGGATAAAGAGGAGGGGGTGGAAAGAACCAGATCCTCCCATGGATCAGTTTGGGTGGAGGCATCCTGGAAAACAAGGGGGGAGGAAAAGGGGAAATGGGTAGTGGGTATCTCAGCAACTGTAGAAACAGGGGCAGGTGGGGATAAAGATGGAGCGGTTAACTCCACAAAAAGGATATCAGTAGGGATGGGGGAGGGTGTAGGTGAAAAGGGAGGAGAAAAATGGAAAAGTGAGGGATCAGGGGAGGGAGGAGAAGTGGGAAAGGGTTGGGAGACTGAAGTGGGGGGAGTGAGGGTGGATTGAATTGATTGGAGACATGAGCTCATGAGGGCCTGGTGGTCAGTGTTAGTGGCTACTTGGGCCTGAATGGATTGAAGGAGGGAGACAATTTGGGTGAAAGCATCAGGCAGGGTGGAAGTAGAGGGGATGGGTGAATGAATGGGATGGAAAGGAGAGGATGGGGCATGGGTAAAATGAGGAGTGGTGTGGCGGGAGTCAGGAAGTGGGGTGTACTCATGAGCAACATCCTCCACAATTGAAGAAATGAGGGCAGAGAAACTAGTAGAAGTGAACTGGTCCAAACCCTGTGTATGTAAAGGAAGTGGTGGAGGGGAAAAATCAGGAAGGGGCTGGAGGGAGGGTGGGGAAGACATGGTGGGGAATGGCTCGGAGAAGGTGGGGAGTTCCAGGATCCCAGGTGTAGGTGATGGTGAAGGTAAGGTGGATGAAAAAGTGGGTGATGTAGGAGGAATGGTGGGTGGGGGAATGTCAGCAGCATGATCTGCTGCCGAGGGAGTGGGCACCTCCTTCTCTGCCTCAACCGACTTGGTCTTTTTAATCAGGGTTAAACTTGTAGACCATGCCCTCTTTCCAAAAATCTTCTGAGCCATTTTCTCCACTGGCTCAGCCTCCTTGATCCTATACTTTCCAACTTTGAGCAGACAGGTGATGAGTCTACTGAAGGGTAGGCCTCCTCCCTTAGCAAAAACCTATCTTTTTAGCACCTTGTCATTTATGTCTACCATAGTTTCAAAGATCAGCTTAGGTGTATTCATGAACTGCCCCTTGGATAAATAAAATAAAGCATCCACTAATGGGGACCTTCTCTCCTGCAAATGTCCTGTAACATTGACATTTTTCCTTAAGATTGTATCCATGAATCTGAGACTAGGATGGAGGTCTCTTCTCATCAGTGATTCTCCAGAACCCACAATCCCGTTGGTTAGCTGCTTGGCCATATCCTTAAATGTAGCTCCCATAGGTACTCCCTCAGCGCGGTTGGAGTGAAATTGGTATGGGACCCCCAAAGCCATTCCGATGTCTCTGTGATTGATAGTCAGTTGCCAATCATCAATCAAAATTTCTAATACATCATCAGTTCCCTGTGCCACCTTCTTCTTCAGATTTTGGTACCATAACTTCACCAGCCTGGGATACACTGATTCCTTCAACGGCGACAGTAGGGGCAACAAGCCTTCTCTCTTCAAATAGCTCAGTGTTTCCTGGCACTCTCCAATGTTGAAAAAATATGCCAGATCAAATTCGGTCTCAGGGACAAGCTTTAACTTGTCAACAAATTCATTGGGGTGGTTAGTATAGCCGGAAGCTCTACAGCAATGGGCCTATCAGGGGTAGCTCTCTCTAAGGGTATTTCTACTATAGCTTCCTGGATTTCAATAACTTTGGCTTTCTTAGCCTTAGGACTCTTTTTAGGTGTCCCCTCAGCGAGCTTCCTCTTTACAAGTGGTTTGGTGGCAGGTAGCGCTTTCTTGGAGGATTTAGGGGTAGATGCAGTTGATTTCCAGCATATGCTGGCTAGCGTTTCCTCAGGTTCATCCATTGTAATCTCAGGGAGTACTTTCTCACCAACTTGGAATGGGAAAACTTAGAAAGACAACAGAGAGATGGTAGGAAGGCAACTCACCTCCAGGTACCTAGGGTTTCACAAAGCTAGCGATGCACTGCTCTAATTTTTCTAAAATTAGGGGCAAAATGCTCCTCTACGCAGGCTGAATGTATTGACAAGATGGCACACTAAATAGCCAAAGATTCTGTGAGGATTTAGTAGAGAAAGAGGGAGGCAAAAAAGTGAGGAAGAGAGCTGGGGTTTTTCAGAGGGTAAGGAATGAAGCACAAATGACCTATCGACAGGTATATATAGGTGAAAATACGATTTCGATAGGATGAATGGAATGGTTTTGATAGGTTGATGCGTCTTATCAAAAGCTTAGACATCAAAGCTTTCAAAAGGGATGATTTTTAAAGATTTCGATAGGTGAGACCATCTTATCGATAGGTTTAAACGGCAGAGACAACATCTTTTCGATAGGTGCCCGATATGTACTCAGCACCTATCAAAATCTTTGTTTTCCCTTATTTAACCTGTTGAGCAGTTGGTTTTACCGGTCGAAACATCCAGTTCCTATCGAAACCATTAGATATCCTGTCAAAATTACCATGAAACCTAACGAAATGTAAATTAGACCTATCGAAGGCTCCAAAACCCAGATAAAGCTGCCTTTCTGGGCACCCTTAGCTTCAGCACTTATCAGGCTCTGTTGCTGTGTGGCCCTATGATTGGATTCTTATGTGGATGAGCTCCCCTTATCTTAGAGCAGCTGGCAAATTTGAAAAGGCGACCCACTAGAGAACATGACATATTTATTGCAAAAGAATTCTACTAGAGATGCAAAGTAAAAAAAAATCTAAAATAGAAGCAAAATAGCAAAATATGATACATATGATACATACTCAACTGCCAGTGCTAATCTGGAAGATCTGGAAGGTTAACGGTCTCCCCATGTTCGTTGAAATTTTTATCCTTCTTCGATCCATTCCTCAGCAATTGTTCAACCCCTGGTTGCAATTTTGTCTCTATAGGCCAATCATTGTTCTGCAGCAGCTGTTGAGGATTATCATGCAGAGCCTCCTCCAGCCCTGCAATGGAAAAATAGGTTTCATCAAAAGGGGGTTGAGAGCTGGTGCTGTACACATGCAGCTTTACTTTCATGTTGCCAAAGGAGACCTCCATGATTCCAGATCTGCATTGAATGTAGGCATTGGGAGTGGCCAAGAAGGGCCTACCCAGAATCACAGGGATGGAGGAAATACCTTTACTTGGCTCAATATCTAGCACCACAAAGTCAGCAGGGTAAAAAAACTTGTCAACTCCCACCAGGACATCCTCAATGACTTCAATAGGCTTCCTTTCGAACCTGTCAGCCAGTTGCAGAACCACAGGTGTGGGCTTCAAGTCTCCCAGGCCCAATTTTTCATAGACTGCATAGGGCAGCAAGTTCACATTGGCTCCTATGTCCAATAGGGCCTTCTCAATTTTATGATCCCCAATGATGCAGGGGATAGTAGGCACTCCAAGGTCTTGAAGTTTGGTGGGGGTTGCAATAGACAGAATGTGTTTTACCTTCTCTGTTGAAAAAACTTTCTTGGACAAGTATGTCCTAGACTGTCTTTTATGGGTGCATAACTCCTGCAAAAATTTGGCTTAGGCTGGGACTTGTTTAATGGCATCAAGTAAAGGCAGATTGATCTTTACTTGTTTGAAAGTCTCCATCATTTCCTCAAATTTGCCTTGCCCTTTCTCAAAAGGGGAGGGTCCTTGCAATGCCTTGGGTAATGGCAAGTGTGGGGGTGCTCCCTCACTTGCAGCCTTAGCCAATGGGGCTTCTTTCTTTTTGATTTTTTCTTTTCCTTGAGGATCAATATCATCCTCTTTATTGACACTGGGTTGTTCCTACAGGTCCACCACTGGTGGCCTCTCTTGTGTTCTTGGAAAACTCCTTCCATTATCTTCCTTCGAACTTCTCACAGGTTCACAGCCCACCTGATTTTCCACTAGCCTACCACTCCTCAAAGTTGTCATAGATCTGGCTTCCTCATATGTGGAGGAAACTTCACCCACTACAAACTGTCTTCGTGGATTATCTTGTGGTTGGCTAGGTATCCTTCCTCCTTCTCTCCTAGTTAGAGCATCAGACAGCTAACCAAGCTGGTCCTCTATCCTTTTCATGCTCTGGTTGTGAGAGTGCACTGTTTAGGTTAAGGTGTTCAAGTTCTGTAATAGAACTTGTTCCTCAAAAGATGGTGCTCTCACAGCTGCAGTAGGTGCAGCTTGCTGCACAGGAGGAGCTACAGGTTGGGTAATGGTTTGTTGATATTGAGGTCTTGGGGCATAATCTTCTCGATAGGGCTGAGCATTTCTGTAGGCCATGGGCTGCTGGGGCTGCTGCTGCTGCAGGGTGGGGTATCCATCTTGTCTCCACCTTAGCTTGGGGTGGTTTCTCCATTGATACCCAGCAACTGGCTGCTGCCCATAGGCTTGAGTTGCAGCCACATGTTCTATTACGAAATTAGGAAATTGGGCAGCTGATGGGCATTCATCTAGGGAGTGAGCAGGGGGCTGGCATATAGCACCTGCCTCCTCCACTCTAGCAGCCATAAGTTACTGCATTGCTCCCATCAGCCTATCAAACTTCAGAGTTAAGCTGTCCACTTTCCTTTCCAACTCACTTGGCACATTCACTTCATATATCTTTCCTCTTGAGGTGTTCTCTTTCATCAATTTGGAAGGATCTAGATCTCTTGCTAAGGTTTCCCTTTGCATAAAGTTTTCACTGATGAAGTCAAAGAGCTCCCATGCCTCCTCAACAGTTTTATGAAGATAAGTGCCTCCATAAGAGGCATTTATCATGTCTCTGCTCTTTGAATCAATTCTCTGGTAAAAGCTTTGAACCAGTTGCCATTCTGGGATTTGATGGTGGGGGCATTTCTTGAGGAGTTCTTTAAATCTCTCCTGGGATTGATGAAAGTCTTCAGTTGGATCTTGGATAAAAGAGATGATACCCTTCCTCAACTAAGTGGTCTTTGACATAGGAAAGAATTTGGCCAAAAACTGACATTGGAGATCACTCCAGGACTGTATACTGTTAGGTGGAAGCAGAGATAACCAGATCCTGGCTCTGTCCTTTAATGAAAAAGGAAAGAGTCTCATCCTGGTGGCCTCCGCCCCCAAACCTGTGATGTTGAAGGTGGTGCAAAGTCCTAAGAATTCATCTATATGCTTACAGGGATCCTCCTTGGTCATGCCATGAAATGAGGGCAATATTTGAATGATGGACGATTTGATCTCATAGTTTCCTTGAGCAGCAGGAAACTGAATGTAGAAGGGAGAATTGTAGACCCCTGGTGCATTGAATTCCTTGAGAGTTCGAGGCTGCTGCTGCTCACCCATTTCGACAGATTCAATGTCAACAACTGTGGATGTATTTGGTCTGGTTCTGAGAAGTCTTTCAACCTCTGGATTTAGTGGAATAATCTCAGGTTGAAGAGTTCTCCTACCAAACATACAACACCCACAACTGAATGTAGAGTAAATCCTCACACAATAAATAGGAACACACAATTGATTAACTAATCTAAAAAACCAACAGATCTGAAAATAAACAAGGGAGAAGGGATGCAAACTATAGAGCAGCCTTCAGCACAGCTCTCCTCTCATTTTGTACTCAGATCTGGTGAACTAGACACAAGAATACTGAAAAAAAATAGCAAAACTCACAAATGCAGTTAGTGAAATCAAACAAAAACTACAAATCTATGATCAAAACTTAGATCTAGCAATTTCAAAACTGCATCTCCGGCAGCAGCGCCAAAAACTTGTTGGAAATCTTTGCCTACCTTCAAATGAGGGTCTAAAATCAACAATAAGACTAGGCAGACATACTCATACAGACCTACAAGTATTCAGGATCTGTTGTAGCAAGCTTTAAAAGAATGGTAAGGGAATGTCCACAGAGGGGCTGGTTAGAAATATGATAAATCTCCAGATCTGTAAGAGATTTGGCACCCTAGCTATCTCTACTTTAGTTAAAAGGCAGGGGAGAGTTTTGAAATGAGTTGTCACTTAAATTAAACTACAATTAAAATGCAGATTGTTTTAGATCGAATCTGGAGCCTCAGATCTTACAGATGGATGGTTTAAAAACTCAAAAAATGGAGAAGAACAGCTTGGAGGTTGTCTTCACTGCAATCAGGTCGAGCTAAGCTTATTACAGGGGTTCAAAAGCATACAAGTCCCTCGGCTGGCCACAGGCACTGTCCGCAAGCACAGCTGCAGGGTATAAATTCCACTTCAAATCATAGGATCCACCTAGCCCTAAAGCTATGATCTGTCCACTTTAATGGTCACAGACCATCCTATAGGCTTTATCAAATCCATGGATTGCAGTAGATGAATCCAATTGAGGGCTGAACTCAGAATTACCTTAAGGTTATGATCTATCCACTTTAATGGTCACAGACCATCCTAGAGATCTCCTATAAAGCCAGAGCCTCAATTAGAACAATTAAAATCACTATAGATGTTGTAATTTCCAGGTCATAGATGCAGGAAATTACAAGGATATCAGATCTAGGGAATTCAGAGGATATCCAAGAGGTCTACCAGTTAAGTGGGTGAGTTGATCAAGCAACTCCTCTACACAAATCCGATCGAGCACCAAAATGAATCAAAAGAGCTTTAGATCTAATTAAAACATTGAAAATAATATTTTCATTACAAACAAGGTCACTCTTACAATGGAATGCTCTCAGATCTGTAGTCTGTGCAGTAATTAACTCTATCAACACTCTTAACCTTACCCAATTATAGATCTAACTCACCCCTTGCTACTCCTAGGGATTTAGCCAACCATGGTTGGGCTAAAGGAGGGAAATGGAATCTCGCTGCAAGCTCTGATCTTTAGAAAATTGCTCAGAATTTCGATCCTCCCCAATGGCAATTGGGGATCTCAATATACAGCTTTCTCCTCTGTTTTTCTCGCCAAAAACCCCTTCTAGAAGGTTGTTAGAGTTTGCTATAGTTCTGTTAAAGCACATGGGTTGGTTAGGGCTTTCTAAGGCATCTTCTAGAACATCACACCGGCCATCAGAGTGCCTCAGTTTGCATGCCACAGGTCACCAAGTCTCAGCGTGTGCATAGCATAGTTTCTGAGAAGTTCAACACACGATTTTGACAGGTTGGAGAAGCTTCTGATAGGTTAAAAGTAAGCTTGTAGTTCCTTTCGATAGGTTCCCTGGCCTCTTCAATAGGTACCGATAGGATGAGTTCTCTCTTTGAAGCTTCAGGGTCCTCAGCCCAATATCTGGAGTATTCGATAGGTTGACTGAGTAGTTTGATAGGTCCAGTGGTCCTTTTCAATAGGTTCAACTCTGTGTGTCCTCATCCCGATAGGTTGGCTCTCATTCCTATCGAAAGGCTTAAGCATCCTTCGATAGGTTCGATTTCAGCATCTTCTTTTCGATAGGTTCAGGGAGTCTTCGACAGGTTGGAATTGAGCATTTTCGTCCTTTTACTAGGTTCTCAGATCCGTTCGATAGGTTCCTTTGACACTTCAGGCAAGTTTTTGATAGGATAGTTTCTTCTTTCATTTCTTTGCTCGATAAGTTCTGAAATCCTATCGAACTCCTCAATCCATGCGAATTGATCTTTCTTCTGCCTTCGGGTCCTATCGAACCCTTCTCCAACTGCATGAATTCTTTCCTTTTACTCCTCACTTCCTATCGAAGTCTTTAGACATCCTCTCGATAGGATGTTTTGGACCTATCTTCACTTCTTTCTCCTTGATCTGTTGCTGGGTCTGCATGGTGCTGAGAGATGACTTCTTTGTGGGCATTCTTAAGTGGTTTGCTGCATTATTACTAGATTTCCCTGCTATCTACAAAATGTACTGAATAGAGACTTATTAGTGTGCTCACAGGTCCATGAAAGGTCAGGTTAAAGGGTGCAAAGGGCATTTTTCACTGAAAAGTACCACTTTTCACCTCTTAACCTAGCCTATGTTGAACCATGAAAATGACTAATAACCCCTTGTTTAGCTTGTTTTATAGTTAGTAATAATTATGTAGCTTAGTACAAAGTCCCTGCTTTTGGTACCAAAAATAGAGAATTTAAGCCAAAGAAGACCGTTGGGCCAAAGATCAATGGAACACCATGGTGGTACATACCATGATGACTATCTTGCATGTCAAAGTAGACCAAGGAAGTCTATCAGATGAGAGAAATCTGGATGTAAGTGGAGAATGCTGCAACAGTAACAGCTACATTACATAAGAGGAGAAAATGTGTTATCTCACACAGTGGAGGTGCTGCCTCGCATTGTTGAAGGCTGCAGCAAAGCCTCCTTGCGCAACTAATACCTATAGCACAAAAGAACTCATGAAGAATTTATGCAACTCGGAGAAGGGATCGTCCCAAAGCAGTCTCTCGCGCAGCAATCACACACTTCAGCTGCAGCTAACACTCCATGACCTCGTGAAGCTCTCGTGCACTAAACATTCAGAATATCAGCTCACGAAGCTCTCGCGAGAATCAAGGCTTATATTAACTACGCACACAATCTCGCGAGGCCACTTAGCATGAAGAGCATAAACAAACTCTTGAAGTTCTCGCATGCCTCTTGAAGAGAGTTTCAGAAGTTCTCTCATGCAACTCTCGCGCTCGTAAAAGCTATACCCTCTACTGCACGAGCCAAGCTAAGCGAGATGGAAAGTCTTCTACAAGACAACCTCACGATAGAAGATATCTGAAGTTCCATTGCGTGAACGAGACAGATCATTGCAAATTCTTACTCGCGAGTGCATTTTAGACCAATCCAACTACGTGAGAAGCTGAAGTCTTCTGCGCAAGCAAGATGCTTTCCAAGCCAAATGCTACCTCTCGAGCACTCTGCCAACTGCGTGAATGGATTAATGCGCCAAGGCCAGCCCACGAGGCTTGGGCTCTCCACTTCTCAATTTTTACTCAGGGACCTTTTGGGATTTCCCCAGGTCTAGGGCACACAACCCGAGGCCTTGATCTCGAGGCACAGATCCTAAGGCATCCAAGGATTGTAATAGTGCCACATCTGCTAGAAAAATTAGTGTTTACTCTTCTGTTCGCTAAGGCATTAGGACTAAGTATTTAAGCTATAAATGTAACTTAGAATTTCATCATCCCTCCTTCAACCTCTGTCAGGTTTGAGCTTGAGCAAGCTAGGGTTAGGGTTTGATCACCTCTGTTTCCATTATTTCTTCTCTCTAAGGCCAACACTTGCTTGCTATATCCTCTGTAAGCAATTAGGCTTGGTTTCATCAGTTCTGTAATAGGTCTTGTGAACATTGGGAATCATTGGTGAGCTGTTATGCACAAGGCAGCTGCCTTGAGAAATCTCATTGTAAGTAATGATTTGATTAGTGAAATTTGTGTTTAAAAGGTTTATTCAATCTGTTATTTTCCTATTTGTCCATAGTTTTGTCCAATCTATGCATACATTTAGGATTTTAGCTTATTTGGAAGGCCCATGGAAGCTTGAGCTTGTAGCCCTGGGACCATGGTGGCAGCATCAATTTACTTGTTCCATCTGTCTTCTGTGGTGAGGATAACCTTTGTGGATAGCCTATGACCATTCAAGTGGACAGACTATAGCCCTAGGGTGATTCCAAGTGACATATCTAAGAAGGAGTCGTCTCCTCTGCACTTGAGCTTGTAGCCTTGTGAGAGGTTATTGCAAGAACAAGCTCCCCTCTATTACACTTGACCAATATTAGATGTTAGATATGATTTCTCTGTAGTGATTGTAGACTTGTGAGCTGAGTCATTGCAAGCCTTTTGTAGTAATGACCAACTGCATTTAAAGTCCCCAAATAGCCTCTGAACAACTGTTGGTTCCACTAGTTTTTCAAGAACTATTTGCTCTATGGTTGCCATAGCTTGTTGCCTGGCATACATGGTGTCTGCAATGGTTTTCATGATCTGATTTGAGCCATTGGGTGGAGGACATCTATTGGATAGTCTATTACCATTGAAGTGGACAGGTTATAACCTTAAGATCTGTCTACTCTATTGAATCTGATTGGTTTTCTGATTTAGTCCATATAGTTTGATCCTCTCTATTGGATAGTCTGTGACTATTGAAGTGGACAAGTTATAGCCTTAAGAGAACAGGTCAAACCATAAGGGTTGAGTTGGATACTTCTTCCTTGTAGTTGTTCTTGTAGCCATCTAAGGGATTTGCTGTAGAGACAGCCCTAAATCTGAGTTACATAACTGAATTAACTTTAGCTTAATTGCCTACTTCCCATCAATTTTATCTTTATTTTAACACACACCATCTTTATAACCCTTTATTTAGGATAGGACTGTACTTTATTTCTCTTCTTTTAGTGTTAATTTAGTGTACTTGTGACACCCAACTCACTTTCTCTAGGATTGTCAGATTTGTAGCAAGATCTGGAGGCCTACTAACATAACCAATTTTGGGTTCTAGATCAATTTCTATGTGGGACAAACTCTTACTTACTGAAAACCTGCTACAATAGCCCTATATCTTACAGGCTGTATATTTCAGATTTGCTATTTTAACAAATTTTTATTTCTTCACTTTTTGATTTATATTCCTTCACCACTGTTTTCTCACTAATAACAACAGCAATCCGAAAATATTTCCAACACTCATGTATTAGTTGCGTCGGGTAAGACAGTGGGATCAAACAGGTTCGACAGCAGAAACAACTGCCCAAAATGAGTCTCTTTTTTTAGTTTTTTCTAGAAGCAATGCTTCCGGGGACAGACTGGATAGTTTTTTTGGGTCTCTCCTTACCAAACCTAAGGGATATAAGGCCGATGCGGGTCTACAAACGTTCTCTCCCCACGGGGTTTAGGCTTCCTAACGAGATAGGTTACCCACCCGATATACCTCTAGCGCAAGCGCTTTCTTAGATATTAGGTGGGCTAGTACTTTTCCGGATCATCACCACTAGGGGCTGCCAACGTACTAAGAACCGGGTGTTTGTATCTTTGCCTAGAAAAACCCAACCCTTGAAAATCTAACCCCACAAAATTCAATTAAGTCCCCTTTGTTGGTTTAATTTTTAGAGGAGTTTTCTTTAAAGTCCCAAAACGGGTGGTGATGGTCCCGTGTTGCCTCTACGGGTCGGCGTAGGCCCGCCAAACGGCTAAGGTGTGTAAGTGACGGAAAAATTAAGGAAATGTAAAGACAAAGCACAAGGAGGCCTGCCAATCGGCTACGGCTCGTCAATGACATAAAAGTAGGGGTGAGAAAATTGATGGAAACGTAAGGGTGACTAATAAAATAAAAAAAATAGTAATAAGGTTAGTGAAATAAAATAAAAAGGCCAAAATTCAAGGGGAAGCTATACTAGCTAATCCCCAGCAGAGTTGCCATCTGTGCAATCGTGGATTTTTAACGATCACATCACGATGATGAGCACTAGTGAAAAATTTAGAGTTGCGACCTGGAGCTTTTGGTGTCTTGGGAAACCTAAATCAATATTAAATGTATCGAAGTGCCAAATATGACGTTGATTCACTGGTCTACGCCAAAGGCTCTTAGGTAGGGGTTTTGATTATTGATCGAAAAGGTGTTAGGCACCCGATCAACCCACTTAATGTAGTCTCTACTTATGGCCAATATAAAATTAAAATAAAAGAACAAAGAAGGTAGAGGAGTAGAGGGGAGAGCCAGAGCTCTCAGGCCCTTGTTGTACCGCTGTGGATCCTTGCGTAGACGTGCTTTAGTAAGCTTCTAATGGCCTGTATGGTTAGAGCAATGGTTCTTGCTCCTAGGGCTTGATAGCTAAGAGGTAGAGAAGGATGGCTAGAGGATGGCTCTCACCTAAACTAGGGGATTTTTGAGGAGTAAGGTCTAAAGAAGGTTTGGGAATTCTGAAATTTGTTTGCAAAACGGGGCACCAAAGGGAGAGGGAGCTTCTTTCTTAATCTTCTCTCCTAGGAAAATTTTCAAGCCTTTTCAAAGGGAGGTGTACCTCTCTATTTATAGGAAAAGGAGAGATTAGGAGGATGCTTAGAGGCTTAAGTTGGATTAGCAATTAGGTAATCAAGCATCTAAGGTTTCCTAGGATCTTTGAAGCTTAGAAAAGTGTGAAAGTAGCTCCAATGGTGGACGATAGGGTAGTGTTTCAAATCACTTGAGGCTTGCAAATAAGATAAGAAAGGGTGTAACAGAACAAGTGAAACACACCCAGGACATCAAGATGGTCAACAAGTCAAACTCTAAAGATGAAACTCAAGCAAAAACCCAAGGTTACTATAGCTAAGCCTGGAGCAACTAATAGATGCGCCCGCAAAGGTACAGTAAAACAGTGCATTGGAAGTACAAGGCCGCGGGGGGACCCACTTAAACCTGGCGCAGCTAATACTTGGGCCAAGACATTTCTTCCCAAAAATGTCTTGGCGCATGTATTACATGCGCCAAATTCATATGGATCCCCCCACCCAAAACTCTAATTTTGTCGAAAAATTTGGAACGTGATATCTTTCGATGTACAACTCAGAATGAGATGATTTTTGGCTTGTCGGGAAGCTAGAGACTTCTACTTTTCAATGGTATATGATTCAATCATAGTAGAGGATCTCAGCTAGTCCTAGTGCACCACTATTTGATCATTGCCCGAGAAAGTCTAGGTATGGGTTCGGAAGGGTTTCTAAAGGTTGGGATTGGTTTCTAAAGGTTCGGGGAGGTTTCTAAGGGATCAAAGGTGATGCCTAAGGGTTTGGAATGACTCCTAAGGTTTTGGGAAGGTTCCTAAGGTTATGATACCTGCCATCAAAAGGTCAGAAGTGCACCTCTCTCGAAGTGTGCTTCGATCGGGCCTTGGGCCAAATTTAGGTGTCTATAGGGTTTATAAAATCATGGTACATAGAAAAATCAGTTTAGGCTCTAATGTGGGTTCAAAAGATAATTTATTTCTAGATTTTTAGCTTTCTGGCTTTTTGGCTCAAACAAATAAAAAGATGGCCTTTAATCATTTTCACAATTCACTGGCAAGCATGCTATATTTTTTTAATACATATAATAAACAATTTTAGAAAAATATTCCACATGATCAAAAAATAATTGATTGAAATAAATAACAGTAATGAGATTTTCATTTCAGCATAGTAAAAAAGTTCAAGAGAATTTTGAATTTGAATAGAAAAACAGTCTTTGTCTCGAAAGAAGGAAATAAGTCTCAAAATCTCACTGGTTATGTAATTTTGAAACTATAGTCTAAATATTGCAGTTTAAATCAGAGTATAGTTTCAAGCATTCAATTATGATATAGTGTACGAATGGAACTAAACATGAATATTAACTGCCTCTATTATTTGATGTTTGAACTTCTACTAGGATGATGGTTAAGCATCTAGAATCGTATTTTTGTCAGTCGTAGTTCACATGTAATGGCTGACTAAAAAAAATTTTAAAAAACAAAACTAACCTAAAAATTTAAAAATAGACTAAAACAAATTTAAATCTACATAGAAAGCGTAAATAGAAATATATTTATTTATTTTTAAATAATTTTTTTTGTTTTTTTAAAAATAATATACATACACATAGCGTGTGTAACCCCAAACTTAAATAGGACAATTTCCTCATTGTTCTCCGAAACAGGGGATACAAAAAATCTGTTGATGGTGCCAACACATGTACCGGGCACAAAATCGGCAAGAGAATCAAAGATCTCCCCCAAACTTGGGAGAAATCACTTTCCGCATTATCTATATAGAAATAGCACCATAAAGAAAATTAGAAACAATAAAAAATAATAAAAGAAACAAAAGAAACTTCTAGTAATAAGATGAAATATTAACAGAGGTTGCATGGAAAAGAAACTAATTACATAAAAATGAAACCTAGGAAAAATCTAGACACGGACTGACTACAAACACCGGCAGAGACCTCGGAGGTGAAAAGATATTCGATAAAGATCAGCCCCGAGGTCTTCAAAATTGTCCCGCTAAAAGGTAATCTGCCCTCCCGTGTAACACCCAGAATTTTCCTATGACAGCCTAGGTTTCCTTACCCAAAAACCCGTGTCATCAGATCGTACAAGATCTGAATTACAGTGAAAACTATGGTATAGATAGGTCAAACCAGCTCCCTGACAACTTGATCTTTCCTCACATCAACAATAGGAATGATCGGGAGATTAGTTAATGGTAAGTCTTCTTGACGTAAGGTCAAAGAGCACAATGCGGAGCAGATCAGAGTTATGGCATTACCAATATGACAAGATAGAACTACCAGATATCTATTCACACGTGTGTCGAAACATCAATCCACCGGTGAAGGCCGACCTACACCTAAAATAGTGGATAGAAAAATTACAAAATGATTCATGTTTAACAAGTATTTTACCGTATTCTGTAAAGAGCCTCAAAATATTACAATCTCCCTCTATTTAACTAAGGAAAGTGTCCCTTGGGCATATCTTCTTCCTCGACAGGATGGTAATCCGGGTCTTCTTCATGCTCCGGATCACGCTCCAAATCTATTGCTGCAGCTATGACATATAGTTGAGGGGTGAGCTTCATCCAAGCTCAATAGGGAATAAAAATTGCTAAATCACTCATTTAACAAATTCAAATTCATGAATCTTGATGCATATATATATATATATAATATTTAAATAAAATCATTGCTTGGGAAATATTATCAACGCATATATTTTCATGAATGCAAGTAATCATGTTTCAAATTCATACATATCAGATCGACGGTTATGTAACAGAACTCAAAAACCATATTGAGAAAGGCAATTTGCAAGAAAACTTAACAGGAGTTCACCACAAGTTCAATGTCAAGCCCCTGAGTTATGTTAACAGGGTCGCTTGAACCAAGAATTCAAGCCCTTGAGCTATGTTAACAAGGTTGCTTGAAACAAGAATTCAAGCCCTTGAAGTACGTTAACAAGGTTGCTTAAAATGAAACATCAAGCCCCTGAGCTACGTTAATAGGGTCACTTGCACTGAGACCATCAAGCCCGAAAGCTACGTTAACAGGGTAACTTGATCAGAAACACGTCGAGAGTACAAGGTATAAATAAGTAAACAAGGCAGATAGCAGTGATACCAATCGAAATAGAATGGACATATGCGTATGGAGCCAATGGAATCATGTAGCAAGATGTCAAATACTAAAGCATGCAAAACGCACACAAATCCCTTTTAAAGACTTCTAAACATATCAAGATTTTTCATATATTATTTTTGGAAAATTTAAACATTTACTATGTACATCAAAAACAAGAATTTGAGGAAAACAAGAAAATCTGGCATGAAATTATTCCTTACCTCGAAGACAACAATGCACGTGATCAAACATGAGTATGTCGCGTGAAACTACTAGTTGCCTCGCATGTTAACCTGGATCAATGCATGCCCATAGTCAACCGATGCGCCACGGCTATTAGGCATTCAAAATTTTTCTTAAGTCGAAGCCTTGAAGACAACTCTTGAGCCTAGGCAAAAAGGGCACGCTGGCAATTCAACCCACCCTGGCTAAGCTAAGAAGTCGCCCAACGGTCTCCCTTTTAAATCGTTAAAGTGCCTCCTGGACGACTTTCATCTGAGAAAAATGGTCTAAGAAACTCACTCGGGTGAGCTCATTAAGGTACTTAAGCCTCGCGCCCTCAAGGCAACTCGCCTGACTACTTCAAATGTCGCCCGCACTAACCCTTAAGCCCTTTTCCATCGCCCTGGCAAATTTTGCCCGAACTAATTTGCCTATAAAACTCGCCCGAATGAGTTCATAAGGCCTTACCTTCTTACGCCTAGCAGTCCACTCACCCAAGCTAGCTCAAACTTAGCCCGGGCGATTATGATCCTCCAGGCTTCGTTCTCTCATCTTCTTCACGCTAAAATTCCCAATTTTTTTCCCTTGAATCCTTCGTAAGTGATCATGGTTCAAACCTTCATCTGATAACTACACCTATTCTTCCCTTTGGGCCATAGTTTTGCCTTCACTTTCCCCCGCATGCGATGTCTTCGACAATCAATCATCAGAGATTATCATTTCTCTCGTGTTCGATCGCTGGACTTGTTGCATTTGATTATGCCAATGTCGAATTCAGATTTCTAACTACTAGGGTTTATGATTTACATGATCGCTATGAGGTACGTACCTTTTTACACGTAGTTTGTACAATCGGTGCTGAAATGATTGGGTGTTAAGAGTAGTGTGTGCCCGGCTCTATAATCCCCCTTCTCGTCAGATTCGCCTCGCGATCTCGCTTATAATTACCTCTATAGCGCAATGGCTAGTGCTCGATCCAAGGGTTGGGGTTTTAGAGAAACTAAGGAGAGACTAGTTTCTATTCTCCCTTTCCCTCTCCCTAGTTTTCAACGAGAATGCATGGCTATGCATGTAGGCTGGGATTTATAAGTGATGTTTGTATCAGGTGTGCACACTGTACACACAAGTTTGGTATACCACCATCCCACCGCTCTCCCTCAATGGGCCCCATATTTGTTGATTGGGTCTTAGTTGATTGGGTCTACATGGGTCTGAAGTAATTGGCCTCCCCTCAATGGGTCTTAGTGTACGGTCAGCACAAGGACGTGGGTGTGCATGCCCACCTAAGGATGCAGTGTACCCTATGTGTAATCCATCACTAAATATGTTGACCCCAATTGGAATGGTTAATTTGTTCTATTGGCGGTATACGGTACACGAAGCCTGTAACCCCGATACTACGTATTGACACAACGTGCAAGGTCTCCGTATTGTCAGGGTATTACATCGTCCCCCCCTTTAGAAAATATTTGTCCTCGAAAATTGACAATGTTTATTTCATGTTGGGTGGTATCCTAATTGGTAATCTACCTCCTGTCGTTCTCAATGATAATATCTGAAGTGCAAAAATTAACACCAGTTCATGTGGTGGTGTGTAATAGTGGTTAAACCCTCTAAGGCATTGCAAGGGTATACAAGATATCGGCTAAACTAAAATTTTAGAGCAGTCATTGAACTATTTAAGCATTGCAAAGGTATACAAAATATTTGCTAAGCTAAGAATTAAAACAATCGTTGAGTTATTTACGACATTGCAAAGGTATACATAACCTCTATTGAGATAAAAATTTCCATGTGTGCACAGTACTATCTATCCTCTTTATTGTCAGTCAATCAAGGAAGAAAGTTGGTGTTAATCAATACTCTAACGGGAATTATCATTGAAACTTTTTAAGAAGGATAGGTGTAATTTTATTGAAAGACCTAAAGGAGTGCAATCCAAATATTTCGTTGTGCTCACATTGTATACAGATATCAGTAGTTATATTTTATGTAGCGGTTAAACAAAAAGGAATTGAAATGATTACCCCTTTTCTTTGGATAGTCACTGACCCGACTACTCAATTGGTGGATCAGTGACTGGTTCTTGACTGAGTGAAGGTTTGGAGGTGAATGGTGTAGGTCTTGAGCATGAAGCCTCTCCCGTAAACCCCAGAGAGTAAAGTGTGCTGATTGGGTATGCCTTTTCCATGAGGCAGGCAAGAATCTGATCTTGAAAATCAAGTTTTAGACGTATCACTTGGTTATCCTGGTGCAGGGTAGAAAGTTGGCTAAGAGTCTGTTAGTGTTGGAGTTCCGCCAGTCGGATGAATTCTGACAATGTAAGAACGTCTTCATGCTGAACCGGTGGCTGTTCCAGCTGATCAGGGGCTTGTTCAGCTGGAGGTGGCTGCTCTGGTTGTGCTTGGACACCCTGGGCTACTTGTTGGCGGGGTCTTGCAATTAAACTTTCCTTCAAGCTCTTGTAGCTGAAGCTCCAATCATCTTTATCGTATCACTTGATGTTGTCCATCCAGCGCACTTCATCCGAGGAGATCTCAAATTCGTTATTAGGGTGATCATATTGTTCTATCATCCGAGACATGAGGCGGGTGTGGGGTATGGTTTTTGACGGCCTCTTTTTTGTTGGAAGCATTTATTTACCGCCATTTTGGATCCCCTCATACACTACAACGGGTGCACTAAACCAATGGCTACCGAGTTCAGCATACAATGCTTGCTAAATTTTTCCCCTTCTTTCACGGTCATGCCCCACCGGGTACAGGTTAGCTCAGAATATCACATCTAATATCCACATATCGAGAGGTAGGTGTGCCCTCCTAATTGACTGACCCATTCCCTGCTCACCCACGGTTAAATTTGCCACAATATCATGGAATGCTACCTCACTGATGGGTGGTGCTAGGCCCCTGCCTGGAAGAAAATCATTAGAGGCATGCATCACCTTGGCGATGTGTTCAACGTCAAACTCAAAACAGTGCCTGTCAATTTACGTGCAAAGCTTTCGTTCTTTGGCATGAACGTGAAAATTCTGGTAGAATAATCTAACCAGTCGAAGATAATAGTAATCGTGAAATGGTCGAAGGACTTTGTCGATGTAGTTTGTCACCCACATAGTGGTCGTTAAAATGGCTTCCTTTGAAAGACCATTCAGGCTTTGTCGATGTAGTTTTTCGCCCACATAGTGGGCGGGCTTTCTCGATGTAGTTTTTTGTCCACATAGTGGTGGGCGGCGGGCTTTGTCGATGCCGAAGAACGACAAAGCCTGCCTACATAGTGGTGGGTTGGTCATTAAAATGGCTTTGACGATGTAGTTTTTTTCCCACATAGTGGTGGGTTGGTCATTAAAATGGCTTCCTTCGAAAGACCATTTGGGCTCAAAGAAGTTGGCTGCCCACCACTCCGAGGTTTGTTCCTTTGGGGGCAGTAGGGCATTTTGATGCCGATGTCCTGGTCTTGGAGGTAGCCACTTTTGTGCTTAGGGGTTTCGAGGCAGATTGCTTCTTTGAAGCCATGCAAAAAAGTGGGTATGTGCGTATAAAATCAAAAATTTCGACAAGCGGAAGTGGTGGGAGTTACCCATGTCGCATCGTAGAGGAAGAAAGAGGATCTTTGTGGACGAGACGCTCTAGTACGGCGGTTCTGGTGGCTGCAATTGTGATTTCCACCGACGGGGAGGGAAAATCAGCCGAAGAAGATGAGGAGAAAGGAAAAAACCCCAAAAATTAGAACTACTGTGCGCTGAAAATGAGCGAACAAGGGTTTCGAAACCCTTAAATAGTTAGCAGGGTCGCCCGGTGAGGCATAAAATTCGCCTGGGCGAGATTTATTAACTGAATGCGCTTAAAAAGTCGGTCGGGCTAAATCTAAGGCAATCTTTTGCCTCGAGAGGTTGCTGAGTATGTCGCTCGGGCGAGTTGTGAGACCCACTAGGCAGGTTTTTCCTTGTTTATTTCATTTCTCAGGCTTTATCCTGAACCCTTGTATTAACCTACATTGAATCCTATCCATCCAAAATTTCTAACACTCTAGTTCATATGCTTTCAGGTTTTATTCTGTATAATCCACACCATTTTGAGTTTGTGCATGAAATTTGGTGCAACTATATAGCAATACGCATCCACTATACCAACAATACCACTTCACTATATAGAAATATCACTTCACCTTGGTTGTATGTTGTTTTAATTTGATGACCAACATTTGTATCCATTTTTTTGACAATTATCAGTACCGTTCTGTTTCTAGTTTTAAAGACTCATACTTGTGCAGTTACATATGCTAGTGAATGGAAAGACGCAACAGTTACATCTGACGAAATTTTTTTACATTGCATAATCAGTTCTAAAAGTTATTTTGTAGTAACCACTTCATCCAAAAAGGTGGGGGTAGTGATCATGAAACTCGACTTCATGCTCCCATGTGGCTTCAACGGTGGAGTGGCGAAGCCATTGCACTAGGACAAGAGGAATGTGCTTTGCCCTCAACACTTTCTCTTTGCGATCCAGTATCTTGACCAGCTCTTCGGGCATCATTAAGTCTTTTTGGACTTCGATCGGTGAGTAGTCCAGTACGTGTGTTGTGTCGTGTATGTACTTGCATAACATTGACACGTGAAAGACATCATGTATGCTTGACAATTGTGGTGGCAAGGCGAGTCGATATGTGACTTAGCCAACACGACCCAAGATTTGAAATGGTCCAATGTAGCGAGGACTTAATTTTTTCAGTCGTCTGAAACACATGACCCCTTTAGTTGCCAAGATTTTTAGGAATACGTGATTCCCCACCTGAAAATAACTCGAGTATTAGTACCATACATGGTGAAATGACAATTTCAAACACTCAAAGATTTGACCTACTTGAAAATCAACATTGGTTCTCTTGAGGCTGACATAACTTTACTGCCGGCTTTGAGCAACCTTCAACCATTCATGAATGACTCAAATAGTCTCATTCATGCTTTTGATTAACTCTGGGCCCATCAACACACACTCTCCAACTTTTTCCAGTTAAGTGGAGATTTACATCGGCGGCCGTAGAGTGCTTCGAACGGAGCCATACTGATACTTGCTTGAAAACTGTTATTGTATGCAAATTCGATCAAGGGCAAGTATTTGTCTCATGATCCCTGGAAATCTGGCATATAGGCTCTCAACTTATCTTCGATGACCTGATTCACTCTCTCTGTTTGGCTGTCAGTTTGGGGGTGGAATGTTGAACTAAATTCTAACCTGGAAACCATACCCTTTGAAATCTATGCCAAAATTGAGATGTATAGAGTGGATCCCGGTCTGACACAATATTGGAGGGGATGCCGTGTAATCGAACTATTTCTCTCAGATATATTTCTGTAAGTTTATCAGTTGTATATCTTATGCTGTAAGGGAGGAAGTGAGCTGATTTGGTTAAACGATCGACAATCACCTAAATTGCATTGTAACTCTTCTGTGTACTTGGCAGCCCAAGTATAAAGTCCATGGATATGTTCTCCCATTTCCACTCGGGAAACGACAGTGGCTGCAGTAGGCCTGCTGGGGGTAGATGGTCGACTTTGACTTGTTGACATACCAAACATTTTGCAACATACTCTACGATATCTCTCTTCATTCCTTTCCACAAAAAATTCTTTCTAAGGTCATGGTACATTTTGGTACTGCCCGGATGTATGGTGTCTCAGCTCACTATCAGTCGATATGCATACCAGTTCCCTAAACATCAACGATCCGTCGTCCTTTATCGAGAATTCTGGGTGAACCTTGTTGAGCACTCCCTATTTGATAGCCATGAGTTCTACATCCAACGCTTGGAGTTCTCTGATCCTTTCGAAGAGTGTTGATTGGATCTTAACATTAGCTATCAGGGCTCTAGATTCGTTCATCTCAAATGTGGTGTCACATGATGCCAAATCTTCTAATAGCTTCCATCTATGCATTCTTGCGACAAGGTGTGCCAGCCGAGCAGATGATTTTCGGCTTAATGCATCAGCTACGACGTTTGCCTTCCTTGGATGGTATTGTATTGAGCAGTCATAGTCTTTTAGTGACTCCATCCATCTCCTCTGCCTCAAATTTGGATCTCTTTATGTGAAGAGATACTTCAAGCTTTTATGATTGATGAAAATTTGGAAGGTTTCACCGTATAAGTAGTGTCTCCAGGTTTTCAAGGCAAAGATAACGGTTGTTAATTCTAGGTCGTGGGTAGGATAATTTTTCTCATGGTCTTTCAGCTATCTTGACCCATATGCTACCACCATTTCATGCTAGTTCAATACGCAGCCTAATCTGGTATGGGAGGCATCGATAAATACCACAAATCCTCTGCTACCGTCTGGTATGGTATGCACGGGTGCAGATGTTAATCTTTGGTTGAGCTCTTGGAAGCTTTTCTCATACGCTTCAGTCCATATTATTCACTGAAAAGTATCACTTTTCACCTCTCAATCTAGCCTTTGCTGAACCTTGAAGCTGACTAATAACTCCTTTTTAGCTTGTTTTGTAATTAGGAATAACTTGTGCAGCTTAACACAATGTCTATGCTTTTGGTGCCAAGAAGAGAGAGAGTTCAAGCAAAAGATGACAGCTAAACTAGAAGGTGATGGAACACCATGGTAGTACACACCATGGTGACTATTTTGCATGTCATAATGGACTAAGAAAGTCCAGCAGATGAAAGAAGTGTAGGTGAGAGTGGAGGAAGCTGCAACAGATGCATGTGCATAGCAACAGAGGAGCCAATGGCCTATCTCGTATAGTTGAGGTGTTGTCGTGCGCTATTCAATTCACTGGTAAAGCCTCGCACAGCTAAGATATGCAACATATTAGAGCTCGCGAAGAAGTCACGCACTCAATGAAGGGGTTATCACAAAGCAACCTCTCGCACAACAGTCGTGCACTTCAGCTGCAACCAACATGTGAAGAAACTCATGGAGCTATCGCGCACTAAGCCTCCAGAAATACAGCTCACAAAGTTCTCACGAGGATCAAGCCTTAATGTAGCTGCACGCACTACCTCGCGAGACCAATTGGGGTGAAAAATAGCAAAGACCTCGCCAAGTTCTTGCGTGGCTCTGAAAGAGAGAGACGCCCATAAATCCTCTCGCATAGCTCTCGTGTGCCTAGAAGCTTAACCCTGAATCGGGCGAGATGCAAAGGTATCTATGTGAGTACCTCACAAAAGAAAACTTCTGAAGCTCCTCTGCGTGAGTGCATTCAAAGCTAAAGCAATTGCACGATCATCTAAAGCTCTACTACGCGAGACAGTAATATTCAAAGCCAAACTCTACCCCACAAACACTCTGTAGTTGTGCAACATAAATAATATGCAAAAGCTAGCCTCGCAAAGATTGAGCTCTCCACTTCTCAATCTTAATTTAAGGACCTTTTAGGGAGATCACCAGGTCTAGGGCACGCATCCTGAGGCATGGATTCTAATGCACGCATCCTAATACATCCAAGGGTTGTAATAGTGCCACATCTACTTGAAAAATTAGGGTTTACTCTTCTCACAGCCACAGCATTCGGACTAAGTATATAAGTTGTGCTTGTAACTTAGAAATCATCAATCACTCTTTTTCTGTCAGCTGAGAGCTCAAGCAGATTAGGGTTAGGGTTAGGGTTTGATCACCTCTTTTTCTATTTTTTCTTCTCTCTTAGCCCAACACTTGCTGGCTAAATCTTTGGTAAGCAATTAGGTGTAGTTTTATTTAGTTTTGTAATAGGTCATTTAAACATTGGGATTTTATATTGAGTTGTTGTGCACAAGGCTGTTGCCTTGAGAGATTTCATTGTTGGTAACATCAGATCAATGGTATTGGTGCTTTTAATGCTTACTTAATCTATTATTTTCCTATTTGCCCATAGTTCTGTTCAGGCTATAGCATGCATTTAGGATTTGAGCTTATTGAAAGGCCCATGAAAGCTTGAGCTTATAGCCCTGGGACCATGGTGGCAGCAGCAGTTTACATGTTCTATCTCATCATTTGTGGGTAAGGGAGCCTCTGTGGATAGCATGTGACCATTAGAGTGGACAGACTATAGCCCTAGGGCAATCTTGGTCACAGATCTGAGATGGATCCTTTTTCTCTACACTTGAGCTTGTAGCCTGGTGAGAGATTGTGCAGGAATAGGCTCTCCTCTATCTTATTTGACCACTATCAGATGTTAGATTTGACTTCTCTGTAGTGATTGCAGCCATGAGGATATTTTATTGCAAGTTATTTTTAAGCAATAAATTGTTGATTTAAAGTCCATTTAAATCTATAGATCTTTTGGTTCCATTAGTTTTCTCGATTGGATTTGTGTTTTTGGGAATTGCCCATTCACTTAACCTTTAAATCTTTTGATTGCCATCTAATCTTCTTAGGTTTAATACCCCTATGAATGTCTGTCAGATCTGTACGTAGATCTAGGGAGCTTCTAGCCTGACAAACATAGTGTCTGTAATGGTATTCATGGCCTGATTTGATTCACTGGATTAGGTTTGATCAACCCACTTCTTTGGATTAGGTTAGCTTTTCGGACTCAATCAATGGGATTTGATAGACTCTATTGGATAGACTATGGCCATTTGAGTGGACAGACTATAGCCTTAAGAGCACCCCAAATGGCATGGGTTAAGTTGGATTCTTCTACCTTGCTGAGGTTATTGACAGCACTTCAGTAAGGATTTGCTACAGAGAGAGCCCTAAATCTGAGTTACATAACTGAATGAACTATTGCCTAAATGGCTTACTTCTTACCCTTTTATCTTTATTTTAACACACCATCACCACCTTCTTCATAACCTTTTCTCAGGATAGGACTGCAATTTATTTCTTTTCCTGCTTTAGTAGGTAATTTAGTGTAGTTGTGACACCCAACTCCCTTTCTTTAGGATTATTAGATCAGTAGCCAGATCTGAAGGCCTACTATTATAGCCCATTTTGGGTTGTACATCAATTTCTCTATGGGGCAAACTCTTATCAAAACTTGCTACAATAGCCCTGTATCTTGCAGGCTTAGGATTATTTTAGTTGTGTTGTTTCCATCTTTTATTTTACTTTAATTTTTAATTTGTTCTTACCACACAATAATAAAATCAGCACATTAAAATATCACAACAGTCCACTCAAATTTGACGTTCTTTCAAGTGAGTTGTGTGAGTGGTCCAGCGATCTTTGAGAATCCTTCTACAAACTTGCGATAGTAGCCGACGAGTCTGAGAAAACTATAAATCTCGATGACAGTCTTGGGCTGTTCCCACTTTACTTCAGCTTCAACCTTGGATGGCTCGACTGTTACACCCAATTTTGAGATGATGTGTCCCAGAAAGCTCACCTGCTCCACTCAGAATTTAAATTTACTGAGCTTTGAGTAAAGCTAGTGATCTTGGAGTGTCTGGAGTGCTAATCACAGATGTTGCACGTGCTCTTCTCTTGACTTGGAATAGATGAGTATATCATCTATAAAGACCATCACAAATTGATCTAAATGGGCCCTAAATACTCGATTCGTAAGATCCATGAAAGGATGCAGGTGCATTAGTTAGCCCAAATGGCATCACGAGGAACTCGTAATGGCCATACCTTGTGCGAAAGGCTGTTTTAGGGACAACTTTAGCTGTCACCTTCATCTGATGGTAACCAGACTGTAGGTCTATCTTAGAGAAAAATTTTACTCCTTACAACTGATCAAAAAGGTCATCTATTCTCGAGAGCGGATATCAGTTCTTTATAGTCAACTTGTTCAATTGTCTGTAGTCTATGCACAGACGCAATGAACCATCCTTCTTCTTAACAAACAATACTGGTGCTCCCCAAGGAGACACACTAGGCTGAATGAATCCTTTCTCAATTAATTCCTGCAACTACTCCTTTAACTCTTTCAACTCGACCGGTGCCATTCGGAATGGAGCCTTTGACACAGATTCCGTGCCTAGAGCTAAATCGACTATAAATTCGAGTTCTCTTTCTGGTGGTAAACCCGATAATTCCTTAGGGAATACATCGGGAAACTCATAGGCAATCAGAATGTTGGCAATGTCAACCTTCTCGTCCTTTCGTCTCTGTATGAAGGCAAGGTATCCTTGGCATCGCTTACTGATCAGTCATTCGGCTTAAATTGTTGAGATAAAGGGTGCGACGGTCGATAGAATGCCAATGAATATAAATGGTCTCTCACTTGGGGTAGAGAGTGATTATTTTCTCTAAGCAATCTACCTTAGCTCGCAATTTGGTTAGCCAATCCATACCAAGTATTGTGTCAAATCCTTGCATTTCAAGTAGGATTAGATCAGTTGTAGTTTGACGATGTGCCATGGTGACAACCACAGATCGACATATTGTATCTGTATTTACTGAACTTCCCATTGGCGTAGAGATAGCTAAAACAAAGTCTAGGGGTGTAAGCACGTACTAGATCTCTCTGGCAATGTTTGGCGTGATAAATGAGTGTGTAGACCCCGATTCTATTAACACTAGGGCCTTGTGGCCATATATATCGTTTTGTTTACTCAAGCGGATGACACCTAAATCAAACATATTTAAAATTAGTCATAGGTGTGTCGAGTTATAGTACAACATACAAGAATTTTAGTGATCTTTTTGCACCCTCTTTCTCTAGAATGTGAAGGAATAAATGGACAACTTTAGTAAAGATTATACCTTGTATGACCTCATTGCTAGCTTGAGCATCATGTGCGGACACTGCATATGTCCGGCCCTGCATCGTTGGTTGCATAGCTCCCTAATTTTGCACTATAGTGGGCGCAACACCCTTCATCTCCAGTAACTCTCGGATGCGGTGCCCCATTTAGTCACACCTAAAACAGGCCCCGATAGATTCCTACACTCCTCAGTTTTGTGTGACCTTCCACACTTTGCACATGAATTCTAGGGAGCAGAAGATGTTGTGTGAGAAGCCGGTGATTGGGATTTTGGTACTCCTGTTGTCATAGGGTTGGGGGTAGTGAATTGCCTTGGAGGTCTGGGAGGCAAAGGTTGCAAAGATGCTGAGTAAGGTGGCTGAGATGCAGTTGTGGTGGTAGGTTGAGATGGTGGAGACATCAAATACCTTGGTTTTTTTTTGGCGTGCTCGGCGCTAAGCGCTTGTGACTAATTCTTTCCATTTCTAGTATGCTCTTCCCTTCTTCGAAACATGTCATCAACATCCCTTTCTGCGATAAGGGTTATTCATACAACCTGAGCATATGTGGTTACTTCAAACAGGGAAATTCTCTCTCTAATCATTGGCTTCAACCCATATTCGAATTTTTGTGCCTTCATGAGTTATGCGGCTATCAACATCGGTGCAAACCTCGATAGACGGGGGAATTCGATCTCGTACTCATGAACACTCATTTGCCCTTGTGTTAGATTGGCAAACTAAATTTTCATTTGATGCCTCAAGGTGGTCGGGAAATATTTCTCATTAAAAACTTTGGTAAACTCGGCCCATGTCCAAGGGTTTCTCGGTGCCCGAGTTCTCTCCACGAATTTCCACCAAGGGTCCGCTCCTCCCTCGAGTTGGAATGATGCCCAATTCACCTTCTCCTTTTTAGTGCACCTTATCCTCTGAAGGATCATTTCTACTTGATTCAACCATTGTTCTGCCTCCAATGGTTTATCCTTGCCATAGAAGCTTGGAGGTCTCAGTCTCCTAAACTCCTGAAACCCGGATGGGTGGCGTCTCTCTGCGAGCATGGTAACGACATTTGTGACATTCTCCAATAGATGTTGGTTGTTTCCAACATTCCTTTCAGTTTTGGAAGCATTTCCCAAATTGTTGTCCACTCCGGAGGCATTGTTATTGTTGCCGAGTGGAGTGTCATTTGGTTCAGTGACAAATCTTGGATTGTTGGCCACGCCCCCGGTGTTCACCATTCTCGGTCTCCCTCTTCTCGGAGGCATGTTGACCGGACATGGTTACACAAGCACTAAATCAAATCAACCCGTTCATCTCTAAGAGCCTAACCTAGGGATTAATAAACTCTAGTGCCATTCCTTTTACTATGTCATAACTCCGACGCCCATGCGACGTACAGCCTCGGGCTTTGATACCACCTTCCTTACCCAAAAACCCGCACCGTCAGATCGTGCAAGATCTGAATTACAGTGAAAACTATGGTATAGATATGTCAAACTAGCTCCCTAACAACTTGATCTTTCCTCACATCAACAATAGGAAGGATCGGGCCATCAGTTAATGGTAAGTTTTCTTGATTCAAGGTCAAAGAGCACAATGCGGAAGCAGATCAGAGTTATGGCATAAGCAATATGACAAGATAGAACTACCAGATATCTATTCACACATGTGTTGAAACATCAATCCACCAGTGAAGGCTGACCTTCACCTTAAATAGTGGACAACAAAATTACAAAACGATTCATGTTTAACAAGTATTTTAAATCTTAACTTAAGTAGTCCCCGAGCAATATAGCATCGAGCCCCAATGGAATACCCACCATCGTCGTCTAACTAGACAGTTGTTATACGTATTCCCTGGGAATACTGCCCAAGCCCCTTTCTCATAAGTGGCGGGGTCTATTCTCAAATCTACATCCATGGGATGTGCTATAAATGTACGGATTGGCCGCCGTACCGGTCACGGATATCCTGCCAAGTCAGTCGTGGGTATCCCGTCACGTCGGTGGGATATTCTAATCAAACCTTAAATAATAAAAATATCGAATGTGCTCTACATATAATTATTCACCGTGATTATGCTAATTTTATTACATTAGGCCTTATCACATTACTTTCGCTTCACTGTTAGTTTTAATCTGCATCCCTGGGATGCCCCTGATTCAATTTCATCATCCAGATGTCCACTTTACAATTTTTACGTCCCCTGGGGACCTCAAGACTATCACGTTTGAAACTTACTCACACACCCTTTTTCATAATGATCATGCAGTACTTGATAATTTAATTGGATTACACTACATATATGAATTGACGAAATAATGCACATGTTTCAAGAATATTCCCTACCTCAACGCAATTCCAATGCATACTTTCTCGTAGAGGTTTACACTTCACGATCTTACGTCAAACCTACATTTCATGTATTTAGAATATGTTTAGAAAGGTTACTAGAATCATTAGAGCATATAGCCTCCATGTATCTGCACCAATAGTTCAAAAACTGTGTGGTGCCTCGTGCGAGCGAGCACAATTCTTCGCACGCGCGGTCTCTTAATCCTTGCTCGAGCGGTCACTTGAGCCCGCTCGAGCGGTCCAATCGAGATCGCTTGAGCCATCAAAGCGAGCCTTCTGAAGCTCTTTCCAATTCCTCACTCGAGCGGTCATTTGTTCTTGCTCGAGCGGTTAAATCGAGATCGCTCGAGCGGTTAAAGCGAGCTCTCCTAGAGACCTCGCTCGAGCGAGCTTCCCTTAGTTTTGGGTCTCGCTCGAGCAAATTAGACCGCTCGACCAGAAATTTTTAACTCCTCGATCTGATCGAGAAACTCTTTCTTCTCTCATTCAAACCTTATCATTGTTAAAATTCATTTAACGCCATCCTATACATTATTTAAACACCTAAACATTTATCATGTGATTTAACATACCTCCGTCGGTAGGTCTCGTATAAGTTTGATCTGCGATTCAAAACTACACTTGACGAAGAGATCTCCAAGGTTTCTTCCCAAAGCTCCTCATTCAACCTTTTCTCTTTCTAGGATAATTAGGTTACGTATATGGGGAACCCCTCTCTATTCCATTCACTTATATAGCTTTTTGTGAAAGTTAGTGTGTTTCACACACACACCAAAAGTGTATATATATTAGTTTTGGTTCCCTTGTGAACCACCGATACATGTGCATGTTGCATGATGTGTACGATCCCAAAAATCTGGGGTTATGACAACCTCAGTTTTAAGTCTTTGAATTGTCATTCACGCCCTAGAGAGGTATGCATGGAGGTTTTTTTTTTTTAAATTGCTCTCTATTTTTTTTTTTCAATACTTCCGGATTTTAAATTTTGTTAAATTTTTTTTACTTTTTAATCTTATTAATTTTTTGTCTTCAATTTTTTCTCAGAATTTTTCCCTAAGCTTGTTGATTTTTCTGAATTTTAACATTGCCAAACTATTACCGAAGCCCAGCTATGGGCCCCCTAGACAACTCGCTTGGTTGACCCTAATTTGTGAGGCGATTCATCTTCATTTTCCATTTGATTATGTTAGTAGACTAAGTCTCAGCTATGATGTTTGGTTTTTTCTGCTTCGACTAATTTGTTTTTGCAGGAATAAGCAAGATCTATCGGCCAGCTTCGTAGCGAGCAAATCTTATTGGTTGTTGTTGCAAAGGTGATGATAGATTGCTTGTGGCCAGTTCATGCTGAATGAAACCCTCGCAAAGCACCTCTTTCACTGTAAGTTCTTCAATCCTGAGATCTTTTTTTTTCGTAATCTTGTTCTTGTGCTTAAATTACTTGCCTATTAGGTATTTTATATAATGCTTATGCACTAATGGCAATAGAATGAAATGTAGTTTTAATATATTTTAACTTATATTATTGGAATTATATAGAAATAACTACGGTATATATCAGTGAATATTCATGTGACCCCTTGTGCAACCGTGGGATTTTTTACAATCCCGTGACGGCAATGCGCACTTGTGAAAAGAAAATAGAGTCGCCACCCAGAGCTTTCAATGTCCTAAGAAACCTAAATCAATTTTATAAGCATTGAAGTGCCAAAAATGTGACTCTGATTCACTGATCTACGCCAAAGGCTCTTGGGGCTTCGGTAATCGATCGGGAAGGTGTTAGGGAACTGATCGACCCGCTCTAAAGTGATCTCTACTTATGGCCAAAGATTAAAGAAAAAAGAAAATAAAAAGAGCACTTCCTCTTGCCCGAAGGCACTATGATCCTATTTGTGCCCCTCTGTAATTACCGGGATTTCGGTGTCATTACGACACAAATTCAGGGATAGAGCAAAAGCAAAGAAGGTAGAGGAGTAGAGGGGAGAGCCAGATCTCTCGGGCCCATGTAGCACCACTGTGGTCCTTCGTGTGAGGGCGCTTTTGTGACCTTCCGATGGCTTTGATGGTTGAATGAAGGGTTCTAACTCTAAGGCTTGGTAGCTAAGCGGTAGAGGAAGAAGGCTAGGGAGTAGTGTTCTCCTAAGCTCAAGGGTTTTTGAAGAAGGATTGGGTTTCTAAGATGATTTAAAATTCTGGAATTTGTATGGATATTTGGTGCACACAAGGGAGGGATAGATCTCTTACTCTTTTCTCTCTCTTGGAAATTTTTCAAGCCTTTGTAAAGGTAGGGGTGCCTCTCTATTTATAGGAAATGGGGAGGTTCGGAGGGTGCTTAAGTGCTAATTAGGTAATCTCCTAATCTAAGGTTTCCTAGGATCTTGAGAGCTTGGAAATGTGGGCAATGGGCTTCAATGATGGATGATAGGGTGAGGTTTCAAATGAATAAAGGGTTGCAAATAGGGTAATCAGGGGTGCCACAGTCCTAATGAAACCCATCCTAAACATTAAGATGGTTAACAAGTCAAACAAGGTGGATTTCGAGCAAAAAACCAACAGTTACTATAGCTAAGCCTGGCGCATGTAATACTCACGCCAAGCATAGCTACAATCTCTGGAAGCTCAGAGCCCGAGGTTGGTCCCACCTATACCTGGCGTGTGTATTAGATTGTTGATGAAATTTCAGGTGCTGATTATTGTGTGTGGAAATAAAATCAAAATAAAAGTATGAAAACAACAATCCTAAAATATTCTAAGACTTGCAAGATGCAGTCTTTTTATAGCAAGTTTTAAAAGTAAGAGTTTGTCCCACAAGGAGTAGTGATCTAAAACCTAGAAGGTGTATAGAATACCTCCAGATCTGCTACAGATCTGGCAATTCTACCCTCATTTAAGAAAGAAAGAGAGTTTTTCGGGTGTCACTAGATCTCATTTACAAAACTGACATATAAAACTAAATCTATAAGATTGAGGAAGATGGATGGTAAAACAAAATATAAAATGGGGAGAAATAGGCAGCTAGGAATTGGTTCTCATTACAAAACAAATCAAAGCTAGGGACTGGTTCTTATTGCAAAATGTCCTTCACTTGGCTACAAGCTCAAGTGCGAGGTAGAAGAATTCAAACTAAACCAATGGCTTGAACTGATCTTAAGGGTATGAGCTGTCCACTTGAATGGTCACAAATCATCCTATAGACTTCATCCAATCCAATGGTTCAAATTGAAACATAAAAATCACTACAAATGTTGTGGATGCAAGGCTACAAGCTCAGGCGTCCACAGGTATATTAAATCAAGGGAAATCAGATGGTAATCAATAGATCTACTAGAAACTAAATTGGCTATTCCCAAATATATGGATCATATCTACATCTAATGGTACCATCAGATCTTTAGATTTACTTGAACTTTAAAATCAACAATTTATTGAATGAAAACAACTTAAAATAACCTTGTTCTCAGATCTGTAGTCTGTGCATCAATCCACACATCTCCAAGTTGAGAGTATAATTGCAAACCAGATCTGGAGTGCTATCTAGATCTAATCCAACAGGCTGGATTAGAGAGAGAAGGGGGAAGAGAAAAAGGAAAATAAAGGCTAAATCTATACCTAAATGACTCAAGGAGAACTACAGCTATTCTATGGTTTCCTTGCTAAAGAATTATAGCAGCAAGGAGCCTTATTTATACAAATGGAGTGATCCTTGTGCTTTGAATTGCAGCCAATCAGAGGAGAGAATTTGAATTCAGTTTATGCTTAATCCATGTGCTTAGTGCTCTGCCCAATCAGAGAGAAGAGAGATCAATTCAGTTCTACCCAACTGCAATAGTTTGCTTCCCGCCAAGAATTTCTCCAATTAGTTTAAAAAATAGTTGTGCCCATGTGCAGATTTCTTTTATGCCTTGGAGTTTCCAAAATTACCCCTACCAACCATTGGTATTTGCCAATGGAACCCAATGTAACTTCTGCTGCAGTTATTACCAAAACAGCCCTCTCACTTTGGATTTGATGGAGCCCAAGTTGGATCAGCTTAAAGAAGTATAAGCTGATGAGGTTTAATTTCTACAGTTTCAGTAGTGTAGTGGAGACGATGAACTCGAGAGGTTGGCTGTGCAATGCAATGATGTGCTCGATATGTATTGATGGCGTAGAAGCAAGTGTCGACAAGATGGCTGAGGAGTCTAAGTGCTGCTCGAGCAGATGTGGGAGGTTGCTAAAGTTTGGGAGCTACACTTCGATAGGATAACTGAAGGTGTGAGCTGTTGTCGATAGGATGGAAGTTGAAGACTTAAAGGACAACAGCTTCAGGTAAGTTTTTGTGAGGATGGGAGTGAATCTCGACAGGGCAATGGTTGTTTCAACAGGATGTGGGAGGTTACGGGCTGCTGGTCGACAGGTTCTGAAGGTGCAAGCTCAGATCTCGATAGGTTGAAAGAATAGGCTTATCCATTCGAGAGGTTAAAGGTTTGGTGCTGAATCCTGTCGACAGGTTGGCTGGGGGTCTAAGTGCTCAAGTCGACAGGTTGAACGGGTGGGTAGCTGCACTTAAATGTCGATAGGTTGTGGAGGTTCAGCTCTTTAAATGGTGACAAGATGGCTGAAGGTTCCACTCAACCATTCGATAGGTTCAAAAACCCAGCTGCTGAAAAGCTTGATAGGATGATGCTGCATTTGATTTGAGAGGCTACACTGCTCGATAGGATGGTTGGAGGAGCTGTTCTATTCGACAAGAATGCTAGCATCTTCCTTCAACCTCTCAACTAGCTGGCATTTTGCTTTAGTACTGCTCGAACAATACTCTTCTCAGCAGTAAACTCCTCGTGGGTTTAAGATGCCATCATGCTGACTTGCTCAAGAGGTATCACTTCATGCTGCTGCCCCATTCTACTGCTGCTCCAGCATGTGTGCTGTTGTTTAGTATGCACACAGTTGTTTGATGTGCAGCTACTCTATCTTGTAGTGTGCAACTAATGTGCACCTAGCTGAAGATGTTACTGGCTGTATTCTTTGTAATTGCTGGAGCTATTTAACTTTAAGGTGCAGCTACTATGTGTAGATGGAATGCAGCTAGTTGATATGCAATCTGCTGAAATGCATTCTTCGAGGGGATGTTGGCACCCTTCTTGGTTCAAATTTTAGGTCAATGCACCTTTCATGGGGACTTCTATGCTGAAGTGCTACACTTAGAGTATAAAATGTTGAACCCCAAAGGCTGTTCTCATGTGCTGCTCTTCCATATGATTGTATGCACTGCTGCTCAAAAGTGTATCTTACAGCAATTTGAGAATGAACCCCAAGGCACCTCTAATGTGCATAGAGCTGAAGCCATTCCATTCCACATTGTTGCTGCTGTTTGCTTCCTCATCAACAGGCCATAGCACCACTCCATTCATCTCTCACTCCGAGCTATTGATTGATTCCAAAACTACACTAATTGGCACTTCTAACTAAAAAACTGCAATTACTTCCTTACTGCAACAACATTAAAAGCAATTATTAAACACTCTAAATCCTAGCAAAGCCAAGTTTAAAGGATATAAAAATGGTGTAATTCAATGATTAACACACCCCCAAACCTAACCTTTGCTAGTCCTCAAGCAAAGTAAAATTTTAAATAATTATCCTGCAACACTAAATGCAACTTTCGTAGGGAGCACAGATGCATTTTGCATATGGACCAAGCCTTTTAAACCCCTAGGTGATCCCTTGCGGAGGAGTGCAGTCTCCTGAGGGTTTTTAGTGAAGGTACCCACAAACTTCTCCAATAAAATCAGTTAATATTAATCCAACATGCTAAAACATAGTTCAAATAAAATAAAATTCATTCCACACCTTACTCATTCAATTTCTAGAGAATTCTCAGCAATAAAATAGCAATTTAATTATGAAATTCTACTGTAATTCCTTCACCATCAATCAGCTCATGTCAAGGGATTGGGTGTGAAAATTAATGCAGAGCTTACCATCAAATTGAGAATTCTGTTTTCACAATGTCCACAACAAACTTAATTTCAAACCCAAGTCTTACCAGGCCAGTCACTCAAAATAAAAATAGAAGGGTGTATTATTTTACACAGCTCAAGAGCAGTTACAACCCTCAAATAGGACTGCAAGCATGAGCATAGGCAATGCTCTAATTTCTGAAATCTTCTAACTCTTTTTACCTTAGATTACACAAATTCTCTTCTCCACATGACAGCTCAATCTATTTCAGATCAATAGGGGCTTTTTATTGGGTTGTAATGTGACCTATGGGTGAGGCTTATAAAGAATAAAAGGGTAGAATGGGATTCAAAATTGAGAAATCAGTAAGGTAAGGAGGTGATTTGAAACTTCACAACCTTCATTCCAGCACAGTTCCATCTTCTTTTTAAATTTTTGGAGCCAAAGTGGCCAGCTTCGTCTCTTCTTTTTCAAAATATCAAATGAAGTTAGTTCTCTTTCACATTTTTATATTTTCTATTTTTCTTTTCCTTTTTGTATGCCTTTCTTTTGTATTTTTCTCCATTTTTCTTTTTACGGGCTGGAATGCCACAACTTCCATCGAATGTGTTTTCTTCTCTTTCAACCAACTATCAAACCAACTCTACCTTCTTTAACTCCTTCACCCTCAACTTCTGAAATCTCAGGATGGGGTCAGGCTGTATTAGGTCACTGAGTTTTAGGCTCAAATTCTCTAGTTTTTGTCAAAGAAAAACATGGACTTTTAAGGCTCAAATGGTGTATATTAAGGGTTCAAAGGGTAGGGATTTTTATCTCAAACTGTCCAAAGGATGGCCCTACATCATTTCTTCAATGTCATGAATGTTGTCAAGTTGTTTTAACTTTGATTTTCTTAACTTCTAGTGAGCAAGAATAAGTTCAATCAGTCCTTTAAAGCAGAAAAATTGCCAAAACACTCTTCAAAGAAAAATTTTCAGGCCCAAATTTCACTGGGCATGGTCTTCCATCAAATTCCTGGGGTATATCCTCACGATTTTCTCTTTTTTAAGGTTCATTAAGCACCAATTTTTGAAAAAATTATTGACATTTGCTTCATGAAAGTGTTAGAGCTACAAAAATTTTATCCAACATTGTTGTACTAGCATTAACTATTCCATTGGCACACCCTGCCATACCCCCAAACCTAAGATGAACATTGTCCTTAAAGTTTACACAGTGAGTAACTAGGAGCAGCAGGGAAAAATAAGAAAGAAAAATGAGCAGGAAAATAAAAGCTATAGCAAAGAGGAAAAATGCAAAACTCAATATATAAACAGAAAAATGGAAGAAAAATGATATACAAATGCAGTAAAATTCCTACAAAAAGAGCAAAACAAAAGTAAAGAACTAAATACAAACATACAAAAAGTGAAAAAAATCAATCAAAATAATACCCACATTATCCTAAGAAAGAAAATAAGCAACTAAAACAGTATTTAAACTAAATTCGTAAAACAGAAAAATCCTAAGAAAAAAAATCATGAGTCATCTATGATAAGGTAAGGTCCCATGTGCATGAGTTTGTGTATGAATCAATATGAATTTCAAAGTGATGTAAGCATGAATGCACACAATTAAAAGTAGGATTCATACACAGCTGAGACCCATTAAAAGTGAAGAGTCTTGAAAGTGAATGAATGCAGAGGCTCCATTAAATTTTCAAAGCAGAGGCTCCATTAAATTTTCAAAGCAAAAATATGATCCACTAATCATTAACTTTCATGATTCAAAAATTTCAAAAGCATGATCTTAGTAGTTCCAAATGGGGGTATATGAGTGACAACAAAGAAAAAATAGCCCATCTGAAAAAAATTTATGTTTTTACAATTTTCTATTTTTTATTTGTTTTGGATCAACCGGGGCTCAACAACAACCCTTATTTACTACTGTAGAATAATACAAAGAATAAGACTGAAATATTTGTTTGTGTTTTCAAGTTTTTTTTTGAATGCAGAGGCTCCATTAAATTTTCAAAGCAAAAATATGATCCACTAATCATTAACTTTCATAATTCAAAAATTTTAAAAGCATGATCTTAGCAGTTCTAGATGGGGGTATATGAGTGACAACAAAGAAAAAATAGCCCATCTGAAAAAAATTTATGTTTTTACAATTTTCTATTTTTTATTTGTTTTGGATCAACCGGGGCTCAACAACAACTACTGTAGAATAATACAAAGAATAAGACTGAAATATTTGTTTGTGTTTTCAAGTTTTTTTTTTTTGAAAAAAATCAGCATGCCTAAATGGCAGCAGAAATTAAAACAAAGATAAACACTAAACACATCATAACTGCTGGTTTTAAAAATTAAAAATTGAAAATAAACACAAAAGAGGGGGAAATGCCAACTCAGGCAGATCTGCTCCGGCTGCAATCCATAATCTCCTCTTGTGGTTGTTGCTCCAGATCTACAAAAACTCAAAGACTGCACAGTACTTTATTCAAGCATATTGAATGTAATAAGCAAAATAAAAAGAAAAACTCAGACTACTGCCCCAGTTCTGCAAAAAATGCAAAAGGCAACAACAACATTTATTCAAATAGCTATAAGGCAATGAAGAAAAATTCAGAAATACTGCAGAATTAAAACATATTTTCTACACAAAAACTGTAGCAGACATTTATTGAAACACTTTGAATGCACTATACAAATTTAAAACAAAATGGCTATAAAAACTAAAGAAAAATCAGATCTATAAAATTAAAAACTCAGATCCACTAACTAGATCAAAACTCCCCGGCAGTGGCTCCAAAAACTTGTTGATGATATTACAGCTGTTGATTATTAGGTGTGTGGAAATAAAATAAAATAAAAAGTATGAAAACAGCGATCCTAAAATATTCTAAGACCTACAAGATACAGGGTCTTTTTGTAGCAAGTTTTAAAAGTAAGAGTTTGTCCCACAGGGAGTAGTGATATGAAACCTAGAAGGTGCTCAGTAGACCTCCAGATCTATTACAGATCTGGCAGTTCTACCCTAGTTTAAGAAAGAAAGAGAGTTTTTCGGGTGTCACAAGATCTAATTTATAAAACTGAAATATAAAACTAAATCTACAAGATTGAAGAAGATGGATGGTAAAACAAAATATAAAAGGGGTAGAAATAGGTAGCTAGAGACTGGTTCTCATTGTAAAATTGATCAAAGCATGTGAATTTGTAGCTGTCCTTCACTTGGCTACAAGCCCAAGTGTAAGGTAGAAGAATTCAAGCAAAACCAAAGGCTTGAACTGATCTTAAGGGGATGAGCTGTCCACTTGAATAGTCACAGATCATCCTATAGACTTCATCCAATCCAATGGTTCAAATTGAAGCATAAACATCACTACAAATTCTATGGATACAAGGCTACAATCTTAGGCATCCACAGGGATATTAAATCAAGGAAAATCAGATGGTAATCAATAGATCTACTAGAAACTGAATGGGCTACTCTAAAATACATGGATCCTATAGACATCTAATGATATTACAAGATCATTAGATTTACTTGAACCTTAAAATCAATAATTTATTCAATCAAAACAACTTACAATAACCTTGTTCTCAAATATGTTGTCTGTGCATCAATCCACACATCTTCAAGCTGAGATTACAATTATAAACCAGATCTAGACTGCTATCTAGATCTAATCCAACATGCTGGATTAGAGAGAAGGGGAAAGAGAAAAAGGAAAATAAAAGTTAAATCTAAACCTAAATGAGTCAAGGAGAACTACAGCTATTCTATGGTTTCCTTGCTGAAGAATTACAGCAGCAAGGAGCCTTATTTATACAAATGCAGTTATCCATGTGCTTAAAATTGCAACCAATCAAAGGAGAGAATTTGATTTCAATTTATGCTTAATCCATGTGCTTAGTGCTCTGCCCAATCAGAGAGAAGAGAGCTCAATTCAGTTCTACCTAGCTGCAATAGTTTGCTTCCCACCAAGAATTTCTCCAATTAGTTAGAAATATAGTTGTGCCCATGTGCAGATTTCTTTTATGCCTTAGAGTTTCCAAAATTACCCCTGCCAACCATTGGTATTTGCCAATGGAACCCAATGTAACTTCTGCTGCAGTTATTACCAAAACAGCCCTCTCACTTTGGATTTGATGGAGCCCAAGTTAGATCAACTTAAAGAAGTATAAGCTTATGAGGTTTAATTTATGTAGCTTCAGCAGTGCAGTGGAGAAGATGAACTCGAGAAGTTGGCTGTGCAATGAAATGATGTGCTCGATATGTACTGATGGTGTAGAAGCAAGTGTCGACAAGATGGCTGAGGAGCCTAAGTCTTGTTCGGGCCGATGTGGGAGGTTGCTGAAGGTGTGTGCTGTTGTCGACAGGATGGAAGTTGAGGACTCAAAGGACATCAACTTCACATAAGTTTCCGTGAGGATGGGAGTGAATCTCGACAGGTTTAATGGTTGTTTCGACAGGATGTGGGAGGTTATGGGCTACTGGTCGACAGGTTCTGAAGGTGCAAGCTCAGATCTCGATAGGTTGAAAGATTAGGCTTATCCATTTGAGAGGTTGAAGGTTTGATGTTGAATCCTGTCGATAGGTTGGCTGGGGGTCTAAGTGCTCAAGTCGATAGGTTGAAAGGTTGGGTTGATGCACTTAAATATCGACAGGTAGTGGAGGTTCATCTCTGTAAATGTCGACAAGATGGCTGAAGGTTCCACTCAACCATTCGATAGGTTCAAAAACCCAGCTGTTGAAAAGCTCGACAGGATGATGTTGCATTTGATTTGATAGGCTAGACTTCTAGATAGGATGGCTGGAGGAGCTGTTCTATTCGACAGGTATGCTGGCAACTTCCTTCAACCTCTCGACTAGCTAGCTTTCCTCTTTAGTGCTGCTCGAACAATACTCTTCTCAGCAGTAAACTCCTCGTGGGTTTAAGATGCCATCAAGCTGACTTGCTCAAGAGGTATCACTTCATGCTGCTGGCCCATTCTACTGCTGCTCCAGCATCTGTGCTGCTGTTTGATGTGCAACTACTCTATCTTGTACTGTGCAACTAATGTGCACCCCGCTGAATATGTTATTAGCTGCATTCTTTGTAATTGCTGGAGTTGTTTAACTTTAAGGTGCAACTATTGTGTGTAGATGGAATGTAGCTAGCTGATATGCAATCTGCTGAAACAAGGGATGTTGGCTCAACTGGTTCAGCTTGAGTCAATGCCTGCTTGCATGGGTGCAACTGCTATGATGGCTTGGACTTGTATGCTGAAGTGCTGCACTTAGAGTGTAAAATGCTGAACCCCAAAGGTTGTTCCCATGTGCTGCTCTTCCATATGATTGTATGCACTTATGCTCAAAAGTGTATCTTCCAGCAATTTGAGAATGAACCTCAAGGCACCTCTAATGTGCATAGAGCGGAAGCAATTCTATTCCACATTGCTGCTACTGTTTGCTTCCTCATCAACAAGCCATAATACCACTCCATTCATCTCTCACTCTCAGCTGTTGATTGATTCCAAAACCCCTCTAATTGACACTTCTAACTAAAAAACTGCACTAAGGCTACAATTACTTCCTTACTGCAAAACAACATTAAAAACAATTATTAAACACTCTAAATCCTAACAAAAGCCAAGTTTAAAGGGTATAAAAATAGTATAAATCAGTGATTAACACACCCCCAAACCTAACCTTTGCTAGTCCTCAAGTAAAGTGAAATTTAAAACAATTATCCTGCAACACTAAATGCCACTTTCGTAGGGAGCAGGGATGCATTTAGCATATGCACCAAGCCTTTTAAACCCTTAGGTGATCCCTAGTGGAAGAGTGCAGTCTCCTGAGGGTTTTCAGTGAAGGTACTTACAAACTTCTCCAATAAAATCAGTTAATATTAATTCAACATTCTAAAACCGAGTTCAAATAAAATAAAATTCATTCCACACCTTATTTATTCAATTTCTTGAGGATTCTCAGCAGCAAAACAGCAATTTAATTGTGAAATTTTGCTGTATTTCCTTCACAATCAATCAGCTCATGTCAAGGCATTCGGTGTGAAAATTAATGTAGAGCTTACCATCAAATTGAGAATTCTATTTTGATAATGTCCCCAACAAACTTAATTTCAGACCCAAGTCTTACCAGGGTTGTCACTCAAAATAAAAATAGAAGGGTATATCATTTCACACAGCTCAAGAGCAGTTACAGCCCTAAAATAGGACTGCAAGCATGAGCATAGGCAATGCTGTAATTTCTGAAATCTTCTAACTCTTTTCACCATAGATTATACAAATCCTCATCTCCACACGACAACTCAATCTATTTCAGATCAGTAGGGTCTTTTTATTGGGTTGTAATGTGGCTTATGGGTGAGGTTTATAAAGAATAAAATGGTAGAATGGGATTCAAAATTGAGAAATCAGTAAGGTAAGGAGGTGATTTGCTACTTCACAACCTTCATTCCAGCACAATTCCATCTTCTTTTTGAATTTTCAGAGCCAAAGTGGCCAGCTTCTTCTCTTCTTTTTCAAAATATCCAATGAAGTGAGTTCACTTTCACATTTTTGTATTTTCTATTTTTCTCTTTCTTTTTGTATGCCTTTCTTTTGTATTTTTCTCCATTTTTCTTTTTAGGGGGGCTGGAATGCCACAACTGCCATCAAATGTGTTTTCTTCTCTTTCAACCAACAATCAAACCATCTCTACCTTCTGAAATCTCACGATGGGATCAGGCTGCATCAGGTCACAAATTCACTTGTTTTTGTCAAATAAAAATTTAGATTTTTAAGGCTCAAATGGTGTATATTAAGGGAAGTTTAAGGTTAGGGATTTTTAGCTCAAACTGTCCAAAGGATGGCCCTACATCATTTCTTCAATGTCATGAATGCTGTCAAGTTGTTTTAACTTAGATTTGCCTAACTTTTAGTGAGCAAGAATAAGTTCAATCAACCTTTTAAAGCAGAAAAATTGCCAAAATACACTTCGAAGAAAATTTTTCAGGCCCAAATCTCACTCGGTATGGTCTTCCATCAATTTCCTGGGGTATATCCTCACGATTCTCTTTTTTCACGTTCACTAAGCACCAATTTTTGAAAACTTCTTAACATTTGTTGCATGAAAGTGTTAGAGCTACAACAAATTTCAGCTTTAAAAAGTTTTAATTTCGACTTTTTCAAAATTCAAGTAGGAAATCACTTTATTTTCAAAATTTTTATCCAACATTGTTGTACTAGCACTAACTATTCCATTAGCACACCTTGCCATACCCCCAAACCTAAGATAAAAATTGTCCTCAATGTTTACAGAGTGAGTAACCAGGAGCTGCAGGGCAAAATTAGAAAGAAAAATGGGCAGGAAATTAAAAGCTATATGCAGCAAAGAGGAAAAATTTAAAACTTAATTTATGAACAGAAAAATGATATAAAAATGCAGTAAAACTCCTATAAAAACAGCAAAACAAAAGTAAAGAACTGAATACAAACATACAAAAAGTGGAAAAAATCAATCAAAATAATACACACATTATCCTAAGAAAGAAAATCAACAACTAAAACAATATTTAAACTAAATTCCTAAATCAAAAAAATCCTAAGATAAAAAATCATGACTCATCTGTGAGAAGGCAAGGTCCCCTATGCATGAGTTTGTGTATGAATCAATATGAATTTCAAAGTGATGTAAGCATGACTGCACACAGTTAAAAGCAGGATTCATACACAGCTGAGACCCATTAAAAGTGAAGAGTCTTGAAAGTGGATGAATGCAGAGGCTCCATTAAATTTTCAAAGAAAAAATATGATCCACTACTCATTAACTTTCATGATTCAATAATTTAAAAGCCATGATCTTAGCGGTTCCACATGGGGGTATATGAATGACAACAAAGAAAAAATAGCCCATCTGAAAAAAAATTATGTTTTTATAATTTTCTACTTTTTATTTGTTTTGGATCAGTCGGGGCTCAACAAGAGCCCTTATTTACTATTACTGAATAATACATAGAATAAGACTGAAAATTTTGTTTATGTTTTCAAGTTCTTTTATTTTATTTTTATTTTTTTTATTATTATTTTTTTTTAAAATCAGCATGCCTAAATGACGGCAGAAATTAAAACAAAGATAAACACTAAACACCGCAAAATTGCTGGTTTTAAAAATTTTTAATTGAAAATGAACTCAAATGAAGGGGAAGGGCAAACTCAGGCAGATCTGCTCCAGCTGCAATCCATAAGCTCCACTTTTGGTTGTTGCTCCAGATCTATAAAAACTCAAAGACTGCAGCAGTACCTTATTCAAGCATATTGAATGTAATAAGCAAAATAGAAAGAAAAACTCAGACTACTGCCCTAGTTCTACAAAAAATGCAAAAGGCAACAACAAAATTTATTCAAATAGCTATAAGGTAATGAAGAAAATTTCAGAAAAATTCAGAAATACTATAGAATTAAAACAGATTTTCTATACAAAAACTGTAGCAGACAATTTATTCAAACACTTTGAATGCATTATACAGATTTAAAACAAAACAGCTATAAAAACTAAAGAAAAATCAGATCTACAAAATGAAAAACTTAGATCTACTAACTAGATCAAAACTCCCCGGCAGCGGCACCAAAAACTTGTTGATGAAATTGCTGAAATACATTGTTGCTGCAATAGGGGATGTTGGCTCCGCAGGTTCAGCTTGGGTCAATGCCTGCTTGAATGGGTGCAACTACTGTGATGGCTTGAACTTGTATGCTGAAGTGGTACACTTAGAGTGTAAAATGGTGAACCCCAAAGGCTGATCTCATGTGCTGCTCTTCCATATGACTGTATGCACTTTTGCTCAAAAGTGTATCTTGCAGCAATTTGAGAATGAACCTCAAGGCACCTCTAATGTGCATAGAGTTGAAGCCATTCCATTCCACATTGCTGCTACTATTTGCTTCCTCATCAACAAGCCATTGCACCACTCCATTCATCTCTCACTCTCAACTGTTGATTGATTCCAAAACTCCTCTAATTGACACTTCTAACTAAAAAATTACACTAAGGCTGCAATTACTTCCTTACTGCAAAACAACATTAAAAGTAATTATTAAACACTCTAAATCCTAGGAAAAGCAAAGTTTCAATGGTATAAAAATGGTATAAATTAGTGATTAATATAGATGCGCTAGGCCATTTTTGGCAAAAAATGGCTTGGCGCATGTAATACATGCACCATATATGCCCTAGCCAAGTGTGGGTCCTGGGCATTGCTCGGATCGCCGTCACTTTTGACGTACAACTCGTATTGAGGTGATTCCTGGCTTGTTGGAAAGATGAGAAAGTCTACTTTTAAATGATATAATATTTAGTCTCAATAGAGGTCCCTGCCAACCCTAGTTCATCTCTCTCTAACCATTGCCCATAAGGGTTAACTATGGGTTTGGAGAGGTCGGGGGTAATTCCTAAGGGTATGGACAAGTTCCTAAGGGTTTCAGAAGATTCCTAAGGGTTTTGGGCAAGTTCCTAGGGGTTCGAGAAGATTCCTAAGGGTATGGGAAGGTTCCTAATGGTATGGGAGAAGCTATCAGAAGCTCGGGGGTGCGCCTCTCTCGAAGTATGTTTCGATCAGGCCTTAGGCCAAATTTGGATGTTTACAGATGCCCCTCTTTGGTATCCGATCACTAATGATCAAATGCCAAAGACAAGAGACATCCGAAGAGGCCCAAGGCATCACTGATTGTCCGTTGTATTAAAAAATGAACCTCAAACATCAAGTGGGTAACATGGTGAGTAAACAAATGCCCTGTATGTTGAGAAAAATGTCCTTTTCTCAAGGTTATCGGTCCCTAAGCGCTTAGCGACATTACTAACCATAACCGAGGTAGAGCGAGTTGCGAAAGCCCAATATGCTGGGAAAAATGTCTGCTTCCCAAGATGGTTGAAGATGCTCGATGTTCAAGTTTCATTCTGATTAAAACAACCCTGTAAGTGAGAGGGTGATCGACCCATACTCAAAGATAGGCACGAAGCAGATATGCGAAGGTCCACAATTTGTGTCCAATCATGTGAGGCATTGATTGCCCCATTTGACTGGCCATGGGCGCCCCTACATGAAGCAGGGTTTGAGGTCTTTGGGGCGAACTCATTGATCTCGAAATTTATTTAGCATGACTACCTGAGTAGAGCGAATTGATGTCGCAATGCTTTTTGAGAGTACATGCCACTTTTTTGTAAGATGCATACATGTTTTTTTTATTATTATTTGATGTGAATTTTTGGTATTTTAGGTGGATTTTTTCTTATAGAAATTTTTGGTATTTTATGTGAATTTATTATTATTATTTCATGTGAATTTTTGTATTTTTGTGTGGATTTCTTTTGTGAAATTGTTGGTATTTTATGTGAAATTTTTGTTATTATTTCATGTGAATTTTGTATTTTTATGTGGATTTCTTTGTATGTTCGGGATTTTTAGCGCGCTCATCGATCCTAAACCGTTTATTCTAGCACAACCTCCCGAGCAGATCAAATGGAGATTGATGTGCCATTTTGGAGGTGTGTGCACCTCCTTGGGTACGAGGAAGATCAGGCTTGGTGAGTGCAACACACAAGCAAAGCCAGAATGGGCCAGGAATATCCTAGCGTGTGTATTATACACGCTAGGCCAAAAACCAAATTATGGGGCCAAATTATGCTTGGCGTGTGTACCATGCAACAATGGGGCCAAATTATGCTTGGCGCTTGTATTAGATTCGCCAAGCCAAAGCTGGGGAGCTTTTAAAATTCCCGAGCTCGAGGCAAAAGGGGTTTTTTCCAAATGTCCTTCCTCCCCCCCCTCTCTAAACTGAAACAGAAGTCTCTCCTAAGGTTCCCTTGGATTGATTTGAATCGCGCTTCATTGCCGGTGCTTGCTCGTTCCGATTAAACACCCGCTCTACGCCAGATCAATGACCCATTTTCTTGAAGGTAATCGATGCTTAACCTCATTTTCTTTTGATTTTTCTTGAATAATTTGCAATGAGGTTTAAATTTTTTATTTTTTGAATGATGAATGAGTGATTCCTCTTGTAATTATGTTTATTCATCTCGTCCTTGATCTATTCCATGTGCATTGGCCCCGATTTTGAGCAAAAATATGATATTTTAGTGGTGTCCTACTCTTTTTTTCCATTTGTTGATGTTATTAGGGGACTCCCCCCCTCTTTTCTGTATGGATCTAGATGGCTCCCTTCTTTTTGTGTGCAATGCAAGATGATTTATTATTGTTTGTTTTGCTATTGCATTTTTATTGTGTAAGCTCTTATTATTTTTTTATGTTTGTTTGGAAAAGAAGAGCTCTTTCTTTTTTCTTTTTTTTTGTATTTTATACATGTTTTTTCTCTCTCTTTTTTTTTTCTTTCTTCTTCTTCTTCTTTTTTCGATTTTTTTGGATTGCATAAATGCACACACATATGTTTTTTTTCTTTTTTTCCTTTTTGATTTTTTTTGGTTGCATAAATCCACACACACACAGATATATATAATTTTTTTTTTTGGATTTTTTTATTTTTTGTTGTTTTTTTTTTTTTGGTTACACAATTGCGCACACATATGTATATTTTTTTGTTTTATTTTTGAATTTTTTGGTTACAAAAATGCGCACACAGGCGTATGTTTTTTTTGTTTTATTTTTTGGATTTTTTTGGATTACACAAATCGCACACATGTGTATATTTTTTGTTTTCTTTTTTTTGGATTTTTTGGCTACACAAATGCGCACACATGTGTATATTTTTTGCTTTCTTTTTGGATTTTTTTGGTTACACAAATGCACATACATGTGTATATATATTTTTTATTTTCTCTTTGGATTCTTTGGTTACACAAATGCACATCCATGCGAATATTTTTTTTGTTTTTTTGTTCTCTTTTTTTCTTTGAAAATGTGGGTGACTTGATGATGATTTTTTTGAAAATGATGGGTGGTTTTTTTGTTTTTTGTTCTCTCTTTTTCTTTGAAAATGCGGGCGATTTGATGATATTTTTTTGAAAATGATGGGTGGTTTTTTTATTTTTGTTCTCTCTTTTTCTTTGAAAATGTGGGTGATTTGATAATGATTTTTTTTTTAAAATGATTATGACGATTAGGAAAGAAAAGGGTCCTACTTGCCTCCCTATTAGCCTGTTTAGCAAATGATTTCTTGCTACGGATATATCTTGATTCTATTGCTTGTATCCATCTTAGAATAACGAGCGAGGAGGAGGGGCAAGAACTAGAGGAGGGGCTGGAAGTGATCTATGGTTCCCGAGGGGAGCAAATTTTAGTGGTGCAGCGCTCTTCCGGTACCTAGTTTGAAATGCAAGCCGAGGTCGCCCGTACTAGTCTCCTTCATCTACAATATACTCATATCTCAAATTTTGGGATCGTTGGCAAGGTAAAAAGCTTTGTTGTTTTTCTTTGTACGAGCTTGCAATATCTTCAGGAACTGATACCTCTTTATTTGGATGCAGGACTTGCCTTCCATCACCTTTCGAGGAGGCTGGTTGGACCTCTAGCGCTTCTATCTCGACCTTCCTCCAATCGTGAAATTCCTTCTTGCCCAGGCCGGTTTCAGGGACTTCCTCTCATGCCCTGTCATGCGGGCCGACACGGCCTATCTGAGGGCCATGATTGAGCACTTTCGTCTCGAGATTATGACATTTCACATGGCCATGGCAGAGATGGCACTTACCCCCGTCGATTGGTCTATGATTACGGGGATTCAGATGGAGGGTATACCGGTGGCTAACCTTCTCGTGCCCAGTCTGGATGAGGTGATTCAAATAATCGGGGGTTATCCCACCTCTACAAATTTACCTGGCTCCGAGGTCAAAATGGTATGGCGGTCTAATCTTTTTGAGGAGAATGAACTAGTGGATTTAGTCCATCCTAATGCAGACATCTTCATTGAGAGCGTGTGATGATGTTGGCTCGCATTTTGCTCCTTTTCCTGCTGAGCAAGACCCTCTTCTCAAATGCCAGCAGTGGTCGAGTCTCCTTGTCCCTACTCAGTCTTATGGAAAATTGGGACGATGTGCACCGATATGACTGGGGCAGGGCCGGATATGCCGTGCTAATGTCTAGCCTAGTTCGGGTCTTAGTCAGGAATGCAAAGTCTGTTATCGGCTTTTGGCCTGCTGTAGAGGTAACCCCTGGTCCCTTTGGTTTCCTTGGTTTACTGATTAGTCATCCATCCTATTTCTGACACATCCTTACTGTATATGACACATCCTTTTTGTATATGACACATCCTTTTTGTATATTGTTCTTTTCAGATTTGGGGTTATCTACACTTCCAGCCTGGACGTCCCCTCCTGCATTCTTACGTATATACATATCCACTCATGAGCAACTGGAACACACACTGCCGCAAGGATGTTGGCATGAAGCATTTGGAGATGGGCCTGAGGTCCCAGTTCGACCTGCTGATCTCGGAGCAGGTATGGCTATTTCTCACTTTCTTTCTCAACATTTCTTTTTATGCAACCTGCTTAGCTGATGGGACACTTTTCTATTTGGGCAGGTGGTCCATGATCCCTACATTGGTTCTCCTTTTTGGGATCAAGCTGTTGTGGGTCTGTCTCGCTTGTTCGTCGACTGTCGTGTCATTTTCTTCTATGGGGCCTGGGCCAGGGCATAATGCCTAGGAGAGAGAATGGTACATCAGTACTGAGACCACTTTGTTGTGCCGCAGGCTCCTCCTACGGATGTTATGGCTCATGGGGTACTGTTGAGGAGCTCTCTACCTGGTTTCTTCATCATGGGGTCCTCGTCAATGATCTCCTCATGCCCAGGGGGTGCCAACTATGGTACGAGTCCCTACACTGGTTCTCCCTTTCCTTAGGTAAATTTTTAGTGGTTCTGATTTAATTTTTGCTTCTACTGACTGAAACTCTACTCCTATTCATAGTTCGACCAAGGAGGTGACTCTGATGATGATGATGAGGTGGCACTGGATACTGCTGAGGCTATGAGAGCTGGTCCCTCGGGCACCTCCGGTACTGCTGCCTCTGGTAGTTCGACTGTGGAGGTCCAGGGGACTTTTAGACACCTGGATGATGCCTTCCTTTTGGGTGTTTATGTATGACCGTAGAGGAGCGAGCCCGCATATCTGTTTATGCGATTCGGATCCCCCCTCCTGAATTGGTTCCTGGGGTAAGCAAGTTTTTTTTTCTTTCTGCATGCTTGTTTATGAGGAAAATGCATGTGCTTGCGCCTATGGCTCCTGTAGCTGATGTCTATCTCCTTTTTTTCTAGGACTATGAGTCAGCGATGAATCAGGCAGACTATTACCATAATATAGTCAATCTTCGGGATGTTAAAGTGGTGAGTATCATACTGACTGGTTCCGATCATTGCCTTGTTATTTTTATCTTTCAACCGATCTTGACTTATGGCTTTGGATATGACTTACAACGTGCTCATGAAAAGAAGTCTCGCTCCCTGCTTAGCCAACTTTCCCAGGCGTCGGCCCGAGTGGGAGATGTCAGGTCATATCAGAGCTCTTCACGCAAGAGCAAGAACTCCAAGGGTGCCAATAAGGATTAGGCTCTGTTTTTGGATTTTTGAACTTTGAGACTTTCTGAGATAGATTTTATTTTTGGATTTTGGAAATATGTAATGCATGATGTGACATTGTTATTATTTTTGAATGGTTTTTTCAGCTTTTCCAAATGAATGTTGGTGCCATTTGCATATTCTATCTCCCTTTTGCTTGCTGTAGTGTGTCGAATTGTTTTGCAGGATGGGCTTGATTTTTTTCAGAAAGAGTAGCCTCTGGGGCGACATACTTTGTTAACACTTGGCCCTCATTTCCATGCCTGTGCGGATCTTTCCTACATGAAGATTTATATAAGTTAGATGTGACCAACAAAATTTGCCTCCGTATGTGATTTAATGTGCTCTTTTAGGTAAAAGGCAGTAAATGTTGGCAAGTTGTCCAGGGGACCGGCGTAAACTCCCTCCCCAACCCTCATTTCCTATATGCGCCAGGCATATCCTAGGAGACAAAAGGCTTGGAACATGTAATACATGCACTAAGCCAAACCTGGGGAAAGTGGGGCCTTTTAAGCCTGAGAATGCACTCTTTACTCCTTTTGATTTTAGCTTGGTACCTTTGCTACTGATTTTTTCCTCGCTTTCTCAAGGGTGGGTCCATCGTCCTACATTGAATTTGTATCTTTGGAACATCTTTGTCCATCAATGAAACCGCTTTCCGGCCTCGCCTCTCGTGGAGGGTCCAGGACCATGATACTTCCCTCTTTGGGTGTGGGGCCCAATTTTCTAAGGAAGTGGCTTGAGAGCATGAATGAGAGTGAGCTTGCGGGTTTGGATCAAGTCGGCTTGGCCATCTCTCATCCTTCCTTGAAGTTCCTCCACTTTGGGATTTCATTTATGCCACAGCTTCATTTTGGAGAGTTAACACCCAAGTCTTCCATTTTGGAATCGTGAGTTGATTCCTACTCTCGAGGAGCTCTCCAATATATCGGGTTTGAAGCTGCATAGAGACCTAGCTAGGGTGTTTCCAAAATTGGGTTATGCCAGAACCACCCAAATCACCTTGGGCTTGAAGAAAAATGATTATGAGAAAAGTCTCATTACGGGGCCCACCAGGTGTTTGGTGAAATTCCTAAGAGAACTTTTTGGGGAGGAAAGCCTGTGAAAATTGTCGATAAAAAATCCTCATAATGTGAAGGCCTTTGCCCTTTCCCTTATCTCTGAGGTTCTTTTCTAAACTGGGGGAGAGAGCTTCTCGCTTGCACTTTGTGACGTCTTAGCAGAAATAAAGAGAGGCCGCTTTGTATTGCATATGGTGCTAGTGGAGCTTTATCGTTGCCTTGATGCCTTCACCCTGGGCAAGCTGGAGGGCCTCCGGGGATGTCCCATCTTGCTCCAAATTTGTTTTGGGGAGCATCTTTCCATCTTGGGACCCATGCCTCGCTTTTATGTTGCTCGTGGTGAGGTGGCCCGCTGCTTCCTGGGTAGATGCCCCATGCTTCCACTGAGAGACATGCAGGGTTTGAAGCTTTGGCTAGCCGAAGCCGAGTTGGTGTGGAGGCTTCCCAGTGGTTCGCTCCAGAGATCATGAGGGCATCACTCTCCTCGGTGTGACTGGCAGCACTTACTATTTCCTATTTCGGGTGCTGCACCAATTCGGTTGCCCTCAGCAGGTGCCTTGTGTAACAGAGCCGCCCCTGTGTGACTTAATTTTCTCTCGGGCGTCCTCAGGGGACATGGATAGGATAGCTGCTCTCTAGGAGATGCGTCAGTCGATGCTCATGTGCGATTTAGAGCAAGGAAATTCGGTTCTGTCCTACGCAGAATATGAGGCCTAGCTACGGTCTGAGGTGTCTCCCACATGTTACTTAGATCGGGCAGAGAGCAATGATGTAGGGGGGCCTTGGCTGAGGAAGGAGTCAATGCTTCAAAACCATATTGAGCTACTGATAGACAAGAAGCAAATCCTACGTGAGAATTTAGAGAAACAAATGGTTAGAGCAAAGGTGGCGGAAACCAGAGCTGATGTAGCTGAGCGTGAGGTCCTTTGTCTGGAATGTATGTACAGGATGCTTTAGTGCAGATCAGACGTTTACCTCAGTATAGAAGTCTTCGTCCGGATGATGAAAGTAAGATGTAACCGAGGATGCTTTAAGTGCAAAGATCCGTGCCTTGAAGCGCGACTTGGGTCGTTAATTCCATCTTGCACATACCTTTTTGCATAGATCAAAACCATAGAAAGGGGCTTATGAAACCCCTAATTAGATACATCTTTTTTGTATACATATTTTCTTTATGTTTTTATTATTTTTTCACTTTTGTAAAGAAAGAAAGAAGCTAGACATCTCGCATATTATTTTTTGAGATGTGGTTTCAGCTGTATACAAGTTTTTACATGAGAAAGGGAAAACTATTACCTTACAAAATAGTGTTATTTCTCCTTTCTTTGATTGGTGGACCTCTTTTGAGATGGAAAGTGCATGGTACGGGCACAAAAAATAAAGTCTCTTATCTTTTGCCAAAATGGGCTCCTTACCCTGTGGTGGTGCACACACAGTGTGGGTGTGAAAATGGCGAAGGAAAATCTGTTATCTTTGACAAAAATGGTCTCCTTGCCCTCTCTTTTTTGGTTTGATGCCTTAATTATCTGGGAGATGGCGGGTCCCCTTTTTAGCATAGTCGAACCCCCTTTCATGATTGGTCTTGAGTGAAGTTCAACAATTTTTACCAAGGTCGGAACATTTATTCCTTTGAATCGAATCAACCTTTTTCTCCTTACCCTGGGTCACATCTTTGGCGTTGCGGCCCGTGAAGTCATTCTTAGTCGGGACCCAATTTGAGCCAACATGAGCGACCCAGTCGAGAATCGGGTAATGCAGGAGGGGAACCGAGGTGATCCTATTTATTTTCTTTTTCATTTCCTCTTTTCAACTTTCTTACTCACAATGCCCAAGGTGGGTTTCCGTCGTGCCCGTTGTTTCCCTCTTTTCACCCGTAGCGCCCTCTCGGGTTTTCATTGCGTCCATGGGTTTGCATTTTTACCCCAGGCGCCCTTTCAGGTTTTCACTTGGTCCACATAAACTCACTATTTTTACCCATGGTGCCCTTTTGGATTTTCACCGCGACCTCTTTGTTTTGAGCTTGTATATTTTTATTTTATTTTCTTTTATCTTATCAAAGGCCATGACATGGACGTCGATTCCATCATAGCCGGCTAGATGAAATTCTTTGGTTGTCTCATAGCTTGGCTCGCGCTAACTCAATGGATACTATGACTGCTTGTAGACCTTAAAGAGGGCTTTTTCTTGGAATGTATCATGGCCATGGGATAGTTTAGGAATTTTCAAGGTATTCTGGGTTTTCAAAAAAGTTTCCCTGAACAGGTTCCAACTGCCATAATACACTTCTTCCTTAGGGGATTTTAACTGTACATGCCCCACTTTTCCTTTTCTATTTTTTTTTGTTCCTTTTCTATTTTTTTTTCTTCCTTTTCACTTATCCTCTTTTGGGATTTTACTTTTCTGAATTTTTTTGGATTTTATTGGTAACTCTTTTTCATTTTTTTATTTGGTATATACACACATTTTTTTTGGGGGGAAAGGTTAATGAAAGAAAGGCTAACGGCTCAATGTGTGTAGCAAGGGGTATGAGTATTCAGGGACGCTTTTTGGCTACTGAGCTTTGAAATGATAGACTCTTTTTAAAGTATCCTTAAGCAGTCACATATCTATTTTTGTTAATACTTACCTTGTCGTGGAGACTTAGGATTAGAATCGTCGGACGTATCCAGCGTTGATGGGCTTAGGAAAGTGATCTCCGTTCATGGTGGCAAGGTGGATAGCGTATCCCGGGAGCACCTCTCGGATGACGTAAGGTCCTTCCCAGTTAGGCTTGAATTTCCCTCTCGGATCGGCGTGGAGGGATGGGAAGATTTTCTTGAGTACGGTGTCTCCTACCTTCAGATCTTGATCGCAAACACATTTGTTGTAAGCGCGTACGATTCGCCCCTGGTACACTTGGGTATGACACAAGGCAAGGAGCCTTTTCTCGTCCAGCAGGTTCAACTGCTCAAAGCGAGATCTTTCCCTTTCTGCTTCGGGTAGGCCTGATTCCATGAGGATACAGAGCGAAGGTACCTCAACTTCGATCGACAGGACGGCCCCAGTTCCATATACAAGGGAGAACGGTGTTGCCCCTGTAGCTGTATGGATCGATGTTCTGTAGGCCCATAAAGTGAATGGTAACATTTCACTCCAATCTCGATAGGTAACGACCATCTTCTCAAGGATGCAGACGACCATTTTGTTAATAGCTTCCACAGGCCCATTAGTTTGTGGCCGATATGGTGACGAGCGATGATGTTTGATCTTGTACTACTCACAGAAGGCCCTGATGCACTTGTTCGTGAAGTTCGTGCCATTGTTCGTGATGATGTCCTTGGGTATGCCAAATCGGTAAACGATATTATTTTTGAGGAATTTCTCAACATACTGGGCCATGATGTTCATGTAGGATTCTGCCTCTACCCATTTGGTGAAGTATTCAATGGCAACCAGGATGAATTGATGTCCATTTGATGCATTCAGATTGACTTTCTCGATGACATCGAGGCCCCAAGTGGCAAATGGTCATGGAGTGGTCATGCTGTATAGATCTATAGTCGGGGCGTGGATCAGACTAGAGTGTTCTTAGCATTTGTAGCACTTCTGAACGTGCTGGCAATAGTCAGTTTCCATGGTGGTTCAGAAATACTCTTGCCATAGGATCTTTTTGGCAAGCATGTGCCCATTGACGTGGGCCCCACATACTCCCTCATGAATCTCTTTCATGATGTTTGCTACCTCGCTTTCTGTTAGGCATCGGAGTAGGTTTGACTCCACCCTTTTCAAGCACCATAGTTATAGCGTATGGGCTTAGTTAGTTACTTTTAATGAATAGTTTAGAATGAGGAGGATGGCGTACGCATGATCAAGGGCGATCATGTGCACCCTAAGCGTGAACCTAACCCGAGCCCAATAACCCAAACTAATACATAAATATATGTACCCGTGTGTGAAGGGTGCACATAAATAATTTTGCAAATAGTTGCACAAGCCACGTGATGGCATAGGGGTTAGGGACTTAGTTAGCAAATAAGAGATCTAGGGGTCAAAATGTGTTAAGTTCATTTTAGACCTCAATTTGGATCGTTAGATTAGAACCCGTACACCTATTCTCGGTGTACCAGCCTCACATTGAATCCACTTCACAAACTATAAAGAGAACCATGTGTAGAGTTGGATTGTAAAAACTAAAATCCATTTGAGAGAAGAGATAGTCGGCTGAAGGGGAAAACCAAGAGAGAAAAGAGAGCATTATCCTTCATCTCCTCATTTTCGTTCTTGAGAGGAAATCTAACCATTGACCTCAAATATCTCTCCTCAAGGATTTGATTTGTTCTATAATCTCAAAGAAGTGATCGATTAGCAGATGAATGGAAAGTTTGGTGTCGATTCCTTCAATTTTGGCCATCACAATCTTCGCATGCGCAATTTTGAAAGGTAAATTTTGAAACCCTTAGGACTAATTTGTGTTATCCATTTGGATTGCATGAAAGATCTTTAAGAAAATCGAGCTCAGAAGAGAAGAATCGGGTCATCGTAGAGACGAGCGAGAGATTCGATGTTGATTTCAGTCGATTTGCCCATCGTAGACTCTGTATATATGCTTTAGAAGGTGAGATTTATGTTTTGATGGTGAGGATTTAGCTTAGTTTTAATTCATGTGTGATCTGAGGTATCATGCAATGATTTTTGGGAGTTTCAAATTGAGGAAGAAGAAGCCCAAAGAATTGTAGAATCGTGCAAAAATTCGCTCGAGCAAATTTTCCTCAAAATTTAGGCCAAAAAAAGTCCTAGAAAACTCACTCGCGCAAGTTGGGTGTGCCACAAAAAATTGGGCAAATTCGCTCTAGCGAATTTGGAAATCGCTCCAGCGAATTTGAACGAGGTGCTGCACAGCCTCAGTATTTTAGCCATAATTGTTTACTCCAAACTCGGATTGATGTAATTCTTATGGCGTTGGAAAGAAAACAACGATCTTAATAACTTTGCATGAAATAAAATTTTTATGAATTAAATGTTTTAAAGGTATAAATTGGACGGGAAGTTGGGACAAGTTCTACATGACCCAAGGTTAGGGTGAACTTGTCCATTCCCCTTCGGTTTTGAGAAAATACTTAAGTATATCAAAGTTATTAGTGATTAAAATCAATCCTTAATGCATTATCGTATAGGCGATGTAGAGGAAGAAATCAATAGCATCGAAATGGGTCGTCTCATACCTTCTTGCGACGTTAGGAATCGAGGTAGGGAAAATTCAACACACAATTTCATCTTGATTTTTGATTCATAGACTTTATGACATAATTGAATGTAAAACTTGAATTTGAAATTGAAATTGAGTTTTTTATGCATCAAATTCTAAAAATGATTTGTAGGGAAATTTCATTACACATTTGCATTTGATTTCGATTCATAGATTTATGATTGGAATTTGAATGGTAATCCTTTGCAAATCGAATCCGAATTTTTGAGTTTGAAATTGAATTAGATTTGTAGAACTTGAATTTTGAACTAGACCTTTGATATTTTTAAAGTATCGAATTTTGGAAAGGTTTGTAGGCAAAAATTTTGACTTTGAAACATAGATTTTGATTGGAATATCGATAATTGATCCTTGAGTTTTTGAAATAATGAACTTTGGATTTGAACTGTGAATATAAATTGGAATTTTGAATCTTTAAATCGGATAGTGATTATCATAACGAATCGTATGAACCCGGAATATGAACATGAACTCAATATGAACTCTGCACAAGAGAAATGAAATCGAAACACTGAAAGAGAAACTGTGAACTCTGTAAGTGAATGTGAACTTCGAACACAAATGTGAATCCATGAATATGATCTTTGCACATTGCGGCGATTATGAACAATATGTGAACTCCGTAAATGAAATTGCATCGGCACGGCGGGTCATACCGTGAACCTGAACTGAACTGGCACGACAGGTTATAACGTGCACCTAAACTGGACCAGCACGACGGGTTATACTGTGAACCTGAACAGAACCGGCACGGCGGGTTGTACCGTGCACTTGAAAACTATTAAATTAAATAAGTAAATTCGGAATGCTATGAACTTGAACTATATGAACTCTAAACGTGAATTCTGAATAAGAACTCCGAATGTGAACTTGAAACCTAAATATGAACTCCAAACTTCAGAACTCTGAACAAGCGAATCTAAAACTAGAACTTTGAAAACGAATTGAACCCTGACATTGAACTATGAACTAGAACTCTGACATCGAATCCTAAATTGAGAACTCCGATTGTGACTATGATTGTGAAGTTAAGATCTTACAAATCCCGTTTTAAAGATGAAGATGGTTTTGGAAACTCATTTTCTGTCTTGTTTCAAAATGCTTTCGAAATTTAGTCACTTTGTTTGACATGAAAATACCTTTGAAACTTGAGTTTTTCTGCTCTGAGTTCAAAAATGTCTTGAAAAGTTGTCCCTATTTTTGTATGAAAAATGCTTCCCAAATTCCGCCTCGGTTTTTCTTTGATTGAAAATGTTTTTCAAATTATAGCCACTGGATCTATGTATTGATTAATAAGATGTAAGTTGGAATTGTTCTTTCTCTACTGAGCTTAGACTGTTAGCTCATCCTGACATTTATGTCACAGGTGATGACAATAGACAGGTCTTTAAGCTTGGGAATGGTTTTGATTACATGCCGAAAGTAGCAGGAAAACTTTCACCCCAGGATCTTCACCTATAGATTGTTTGTTTCTGGGCTAGGTATATTGAATTTTATGTAGTTCGATATAGTATATGTTAGTGATCAGTTCCTTCCATAGATAGTTGTAAATTAAACCACTGCTTAGGTGACTGTCGGCTGTCACCGATGGTCATATTAGTCTTGTTATGTTCTGTAATTAATTGAATTAGTTTATTGCCATTTTCTATCTATTAGATTTGACTTTTGCATGTGTATATGATTTATGTCTGATCTAATTTCAACATTGATTACAAACTGGACGGTCCGATTTTCCTAAAAATCCGTGTTGGGTTAATCGGGTCGTTACAATTGGTATTAGGTTCTATATATGATATCAGTGCGGGTCAACTATGACACCAACTGTCACAGTTGATATCAGAAGTATGGCATTAGATTCTATAAGAATATCGGCTAGATTTTCACGAACATTATGACTAAGACATTTGTTCGGTCGTAACAGATCATTATGGCCCTTCGTGGTAGACCGAGGACTATCCGCAACAGAGGGACCTCAAGCGGTGAGGGAACCTCTGGTGGTGTAGGAGTCGCCACTGATGCGAACGACATTCTCCTAGGAGGAGAAAGCAACACCGGGTAGGTGTGCAACTGTGGGAATCGGGATGATCCCGTCGGGACAATGCGCTCTCTATCGAAAAAATATAAAGAGTCGCCACCCGGAGTTTTCGGTGTCCCGGGGTACCTAGTTCATTTTTATGAGCACCTAAGTGCTAAAAATATGACTCTTAATCCGGTCTACACCAAAGGCTCTTGGGTAGGGGCTTCAGTTATCGATCGAGAAGGTGTTAGGCACCCGATCAACCTGCTTAACGCGGTCTCTACTTATGGCCAAAAATAAAATGATGTAAAAGACAAGGAAACGGTTCCCTCTTGCCCAAATGGGCCTCCAATCCTATTTGTGCCCCTCCGTTCCTACCAAAAATTCGACGGCGTAACGGTACAAATGAAAGAATAGGGAATGCCAAAAAGAGATAGGAGAAGAAAGGGGAGAGCCGAAGCTCTCGGACCCTTGTAGCACCGTAGGAGAGCCTTGCGTGGCTTGCTTTGATGAGCTCTTGAAGGCTTTGTATGGTGGAAAATGGGGTTCTAACTTCTAGGACTTTAAGCTAAGAGGTAGGGGAGGGAGGCTAGGGGATCACACACACCTAGGCTAAGGGTTTTGGATGCAAGACCAATCTTGAAATGAGGTTGGGAGGTTTTGGAATTTGGGTGAAAATAGTGCACAAAAGGGAGGAAGAACTTCTCTTTTTTAGCTCTTTCTCTCTTAAGCAAATTTCTCAGCCCCTAAACCAAGGGGTGGGGGGCTCTACTTATAGGAAAAGGGTGGGTTAGGTGGTCACTTAGATGCTAATTGATGTTAGCAATTGGGTGATCTCAAATCTAAGGTTTCCTAGGATTTTGAGAGGTTGGAAAGGTGTGAAGGTGGTTCTAATGGTGGATGATGGGGTGAGGCTTTAGGCCACTTGGAGGGTTGCAAATAGGTAAGGAATGGGTGTAACAGAACTATCAAAAGACACCCTAAAGGTCGAGGTGGTCAACAAGTCAAACCCCAAACACAAAATTCGGGGCAAAATCCCATAGTTACTGTTCATATGCCTAGCGCAACTAATAGTTGCGCTAGGCAAATGTACAGTAAAATAGTGAAGAACAGTGCCTGAAAGTGAGCTTGCGGGGGTGGGGCCTACTGTTGAACCTGGTGTAACTATTAGTTGTGCCAAGCTAAAATCCTAGGACGGTTGGCCGGGCGCAACTATTAGTTGCGCCAAATCCCTAGGGGGCCCACATGTTTTTACCTTTTTTGCCCCTGGGGCTCGGTTTGCCATATCTTTTGACGTACACCATCGATTGGGGCGATTCTTGGACCGTTGGAAAGCTGATGACCTCTACTCTTCAAAGGTATAGGAGTTGGTTGTTGTAGAGGGTCATAGCCAATTCTGGTGCACCCCTCCTCCTTATTGCCTGGGAAGGTTAGGTTTAGGGTTCGGAAAGGGTTCTAAGGGTCGGGGTTTGTTTTTAAAGGTTCGGGGTAGGTTCTTAAAGGTTCAGGGTGGGTTCCTAAGGGTTCGGGGTGGGTTCCTAAGGGTTCCATTCATGCTGTCAAAAGCTCAGAACTGCACCTCTCTCAAAAGGTATTTCGATCGGGCCTTGGGCCAAATTTGGGTGTCTACAGATGCCCCTCTTTGGTATCTGATCACTAATGATCTTATGATAAAGAAAAGAGACATTCGAAGAGGCCTAAGGTATTACTGACGGGTTTGCTGCATTCAGAACGAACTTCAAACATCAGGTGAGTAACATGGTGAGCAAACGAAAGCCCTGGAGTGCCAGGCTAATCATTCATTTTTCAAGGTAATCGGTTCCCAAGCGCTTAGCGACATTACTGTGCATAACCGAGGTGGGATGAGTTGCAAAAGCCCAATAGCTGGGAAAAATGTTTGCCACTCGAGTTGCAAAAGCCCATTAGTCAGAAAAAACATCTGCTTCTCGAGATGATTTGAAGGTGATTGATGTTCGAGATTCATTCTGAATGTAACAACTTCGTAAGTAAGAGGGGTGATCAACCCACATTCAAAGATAGATGCGAAGTAAACATATGTAAGGCTCCACAGTTTGCGTCCAATCCTACAAGGCATTTGACAGCCCCAATGGACTATTCGCGGGTGCCCCTACTGAAAGCAGGGTTCGAGATCTTTGGGCGAACCCATCAATCCCAAAGTTTATTTAGCATGACTACCCGAGCGAAGTGAATAGATGTCACAATGCTTTTTAGGAGTGTTAAGACCTGAAAAGTACCACTTTTCACCCCTTAGCTTAGTCTCTGTTAGACCCTTAATCATTTAATAAATGTGTTTTAAGTCTACTCTGTAGATAATAAGCAGCAGCTACAAATAAACCCCTAACCATGCCAAGAAGCTCACTGTTGCCCCAAAACCACCTCAGCAGAATGAAAGATGAACCCAGACAGAGAGTTGGCTGCAACATAGGCACAGTAAAGCAGAGATAAACTAAGAAGAATGCCTTGCACAGATGTCGTAGGGTTCAATTGAACCAGAGATAATGCCTTCGTGCAGTTGTCGCAGCCTGCTGAAGATAGCACACAAACTGGTCGTGCAGTCTTCACACCGTTCTCGGCAGTTTGGTGCCAGAAAGAATTGAAAAGCAGACTTCGCGAGGTTCTCGTGAGGCTCAGTCTTGAGTGCTTGCGCAGTCTCGCGCAGCTTAAGAAAGGAGTCTTCAATCGTCACGCGATTCACTAAAGAGAGAGAGCTCCAGGCCCTCCTGCTCGCAGTTGTCGAGCAGTGGCCACGGGATATAAACCTTCAAGGAAAAGCTCGCGTGATCCATAGGCTCATGAACACTGCTTCTTCGTGAGGATCTGTCACGAGATTCACCAAGGGACGAACCGCGCGAGCATTTTTTGCGCCATTCAAAGCTGAAAGAGCAATCTCGCGACAGCCATTAGTATCCCGCGATGACCAGAATGTCAATCTCGCGACTGCATGAGCTTCTTGTCAATTTAACCCCGCAACGCCAATTCTACCATGCAGAAAGAACTGCAAATTGTCTCTACTAAGCGAGGATCGAGTTCTTAACTTCTCCACACTTCTACAGGGGTAATCTGGGAATCTCTAGCAATTAGGGCACGCACTCCAATCCTCCAATCTCTATGCACATGCCCCAAGGCATCTAAGGGACAAGAATGAGCCGTAATTGCATTAATGAAATTAGGGTTTTCCTAACCCTAATTGAGAGAGAACCGACTGCTATATAAGCCTAAGCCTAGCTTAGGTTTAGGAGACTTTTTTAGTTATCAACTTCTGTGCTTCTTCTTGAAACCGACTGTAGAATTACAGTAGGCTATGGTTAGGGTTTAAGAGTTTTTCTTTTTCCTTTTTCTTTCTCTCCATAGTCCAGCACTTGCTGGCTATGCCTTTTGTATGATTATTTGGTATAGATTTTAATGGAGTTTTTGTAATAGGATCTGTTGCATGTATGGGATGTTGTTTTTATTGTGAGTTGTGCTGTACAAGGTTGCTGCCTTGAGATCCTCCATTGCTAAGTTGTTTTGTAAGCAATGGAGGATTGCTTCTAAGGTACTATTTAGATCTAAGTGACCTGTGTGTCCAAGTTAGGCACTTTGCAGGCCTTCCCCCACCACAGGAACCACTAAATATGAATCTCCACGGGAACTTGTGCTTGTAGCCTTGTGAACATGGTGGCGACAGCAATGTTCTTGTTCTGTCTTAGACTTTTGTGACGAGGATAGCCTCTGTGGATAGTCTGTGACCATTCAAGTGGACAGATTATAGCCCTAGGGTGAGGTCAATTCACGGAACTAAGACAGATTCTCCTTCTCTGCACTTGTGCTTGTAGCCTTGTGAGAGATTGTGCAGTGATAGACTCCCCTATATTTGTATAGATCCACCATTAGATTGTTGATCTGATTTGGCTGTTGAGATTGTAGGCTTGTGACTAGATCACTGCAGTCTTTCTAAAGCAGTGAACAACCATGCTTAAAAGCTAGTACTCAAACTCTTGCTGATCTTGTGTGTCCAGGCTCGTGCACTTTGTAGGCCTAGCCCCACACAGAAGTTTAGAGGATGAGGTTCCTATGGATTCTTGAGCTTCTAGCCTGGATGAAGTAGTGCTTATAATGATAATCTTGTTCTAACCCATCTTAGGATAGTGGTTCCCCTATTGGATAGTTTGTGACCATTAAAGTGGACAGGTTATAGCCATAAGGGATTAGATCATGGCACAGGGATGAGTTGGATTCTTTCTCCTCTTTGGTGATAATGTAGCCATTGGACAGGACTTCTATAGCAGCAAATCTGAGTCTGAGTTATAAGACCCATCAGATCTGTACCTAATAACATACTTCTCACCCTTTTATATTTTATTTTCTCACACTCCATCTGTTTTCTCAACCCTTTCTATAGTTTAGACATTAGGATACCTTAGAATTTAGATTATAGTGACCCTAAATCCCCTTCCATTTAGGATTGCTAGATTTGTAGTCAGATCTGGAGAGCCTACTAAAGATAGCTCCCTTGGAGCTTTAGATCAACTTCCCTGTGGGATAAACTCTTATCAAAACTTGCTACAACAGGCCCTTTATCTTGCAGGACTATGCATATTTCAGGCTTGCTGCTCCGTAATTCTCACTCCACCTTTCATTCATTTTCATTCACTCCATTCTTATCACTGTCATCAATAAAGTCTGTATCAAGCACTTAAAATAGCCTAACAGGGAGTACATGCCATTTTTCTGAAAGCATGCCTCAAATCAGCATGACCTAGAGTATCCAGTATCGACTTCCTTGAATAGATCCAGCCAAACATTGGACACTTCCCAAAAGGGGGCATCCAATCCTGGCCTTTGTTGACAATGATCATAATCATCAATTAATTATACATAATCATGTACCCATCGGGGGCAATAAGCAACAACAAAGGCGATGAAAGCCCCGACCCGGACCCGCCCGGGTATAATTTACGAGGACAAACGACCATCATACGGATACCCAGACGCATGGTGTACACTTTATAGGGATACCGCTGCCCATACAGGTTTTAAGCCTGCAGAAAATAAAAGGGAAATGAACCCTTCCGAATGTATGGTTGCACATAGTTTGATTGATATGTAATCTCATTCTTAATAGGTTGGTTTCAACCAACGATTGACCTTCTTCAATGAAGAATCTGAAGCCTTAAGACGCTTAAGTTCATGTGAGTCCAAAACGAAGTGCTCATCGCAAAGATTTAGCAGTGGAGTTGACTCGATCGAAAAATTGATTGTTTGACCGAGATCGACACCGTTGCTCCTGCCTTACGGCAGGATCCAAAGATCCGAGGCGAACCTTTGACTCAAGACTTTAATGTGGCACAGCTGCATTGCTGATAACATATTGACATTTTACCGCTTTATGCTTGTGCGCATTGTGGGGAATGTAAATCTTTTTTGTTTTGGTTTTTCTATCATTTTATGTGATTTCTTTTAAATTTTCCGACTGTTATTTTGTGTGATGATTTTTTTTTGAAGTTTTTATTTTATGTGAATTTTTGGAAATTAAAAGCTATTATTTCTTGGAATTTAAAAGCTATTATTATTTATTTTTTTTTGGAATTTAAAGGCTATTATTTTATGTAAACTTTTTGGAATTATGTGAATTTTTTGGAATTATGTGATTTTTTTTGGAATTATGTGAAGTTTTGTGAATACTTCTGGCTTCTCTATGGGGATTTTTTTATTTGATTTTTTTTTTTATGTAGGACCGAGGTGCTTGTGGATCCCGGTCCGCCGTTATTAGGAAAAAGGGATTTTTGGTTTCTATTTTTTTGGAAATTTAATTAAGGAAAATAATTTTTTTTTGGTTTTTGCAAATTAACTAAGGAAAAAAGAGGTTCATTTTTTTTTTGGTTTTTTTTTTGTTTTTTGTTGTTTTTTTTTTTTTATGTAGGACCGAGATGCCTGTGGACCTCGGTCGGATTTCTCGGAGGAATTGATTTATTATTTTTATTTATTTACTTTTGTGTTGGTTTATTATTAATTTTTTTTTTGATTTTATGGGCCTAAGAGAAAGGGGGTTTTTGTTTTTAGTTAGTTTCTTTCCAAACATAAAAGAAGGACTTCCTCTTTTTTTTTTATTTTAAGGGCATAATAAAAAGATTTTTGTTGTTGTTGTGTTTTCTTCTCTTTTTTTTTTATTATTATATATATATTTTTTTTCAAAGATAGAGAGGGGGATAATTGTTTTATTTTCATTATTTTTGAGGACAAAAGGGAGGGGAATTTTTTTGCGTTTCCTTCTATTAAAAGGGATTCGTTTTTTTTGTTTATGTGTATGTGTATCTTTTTTTTTTGAAAATAATAGAGAATGGATGAGCATACTTACTTTTCCCTGGCCTGTAGCACATAAATGGTTCTTTTATCAGTGATCTGCTTTGATGTGACTGTTTTGTTGCCCCAACATGTCGAGTGAGGGTGAGCATCTTCCCTAGGAGGGGCCCGAGATAGTGTATGGCCCGTGGGGGGAGCAATTCCTCTGGGTGGAGCAGAGAGCAGGCCCCTGGCTTGAGATGCAGGGCGAGGCTGCCCGAGATGGCCTCTTGTATCAATAGTACACCCATATCTCAAATTTTGGAATAGCGGGCAAGGTAAAAGATAGGTTCAATTTCTTTCCTTTGCGTAGTTTTTTTTTCTTTACCTCTGTCATTAGATGTGTATTTCTTTGGGTGCAGGATCTGCCCAACATTGTGTTCCGCGAGGGGTGGCTCGACTTCCACGAGTTTTACATTTATGTCCCCCCTGTGGTGAAAGTCTTGTTGGAGCAGGTGGGCTTTGGGGAGTTCTTGTCCTACCCTGCCATGAGGGCTGATGCCGCCTATCTGAAGGCCCTCATCGAGAGGTTTCGTCTCGAGACCATGGCGTTTCACATGTCATACGCCAAGCTGACGCTGACGCCCGTTGATTGGGCCATGATTACTGGCATTAGGATAGGGGGAGTCCCGATATCTACTTTGGCGATACCGAGCCGGGAGGACATTATTCTGTTGATCAGGGCCTATCCTCCTCGTGGGCAGACCCATGGCACAGAGGTCAAGATGTCCTGGCTAACCTCCCTCTTTTCTATTGATGAGTTGGTAGACCTGGGCCAGCCAGACCGGGTGCTTTACATCGCGTCAGAGCGGGTGATCGTTTTAGCTTGCATCACCCTCCTACTCCTGTTGGGCACCTTTTTACAAATGCCAGCGGGGGACGAGTCATCCTAGCCTTGTTGAGCATGATGGATAATTGGGGTGACGTTCCCAGGCATGATTGGGGAGGGGCGGGATATGCCTGGCTGATGTACAACTTATCCTGGGTTACAACCGGGGATTCGAAGTCCGTCGTGGGATTTTGGGCCGCCCTGGAGGTAATTCTTCTTTCCTTTGCTTTTGCCATCACTATCATTTATTTATCATCATTTTTTTGACTGATCCATATATGCTACTAACCCGATCTTGTGTAATGCCCCTTTTTCAGGTATGAGGATATCACCATTTCCACCCTGGGCGCCCGCTCCTTTTCTCGGAGGTGCTCGCCTATCCCCTCCTCAGCAACTGGCATCAGGCCCGACGCCGTGACGTGGGCTTAAAGCACCTGGAAGTGGGCCTAAGGTCCCAGCTTGACTTGATGGTCCCCGAGTAGGTGGTGACTTTCCAACCTTTGTTTACTTTCAGCTTGGACATTTCTTTTGATTGAGGTGTCGCTTACTTGGTTTCTCTTGCCTTTTGACCTTGAGCAGATCCTCCCTGATCCGTATCTGACATCCCCCTTTTGGGACCGAGCGGTCATGGGTGCCTCCCACCTATTCAACAATCGCCGCATTGTCTTCTTCTATGGAGCGTGGGCCAGATGCTACTATCTGGGGGAGCGAGTGGTGCACCAGTTTCAAGGCTACTACGCCATACCCATGGACCCCTCGGCTGACGTTTGGAGTCCCGCTGGTAGTATTGAGGAGCTGACGACGGCCTTCTTCAACATCGTTTCATCCTATCGCATTTTGTCCCTAGCGCTAATATCCTTGCGTTCAGGGGCCCACTTGGTAAGGTAACTTCTTCCCAGCTTGGCTTAGTTTCCCTATCACTTTTAATCGGCCTTGGTCTTATCTGAATAGATTCTTATCTGGTTCACAGTTTGCTCTGGGAGATGGTTCGAACGGTGAAGGTGGGCCGAGTGCTGTCGACATGTTAAGGATAGATCCCTTCGGTGCTGGTCCTTCTGGTGCGGGTCTGTCAGTCTAGGGTTCATCGGGTACCTCTCAGGTGGGTGTCCCTGGTGGGGGTCCATCTGTAGCCTATGGGACCTTTTGGCATCTTGATGATGGCTTCCTCTCAGACCTCTGTGCCAACGTAGATCGACAGGCACGGCTCTCTGCCGAGGCGGCCCGCGTTCCTCCTCCTGAGGTGGTCCCTGGGTAAGTTTTCTGATGAGCCACTTTCCTTTATTTTGGTTTCCTTCTGTACATGCTTTCAGGGGTGTTCTAATAATTGAATATTATATCATAGGACTTTAACTCGGCCATGGAATATGTGAAGTACCATCATCATCTGGCAAAGCTTCGGGAGGTGGAGACGGTGAGTACTTGGCTGCTCGACTCCTCTCATTCTTTTCATTATCATTGGCCCCTTGACTGATCTTGTCCTTGACTGTGCCTTGCAGCGTGCCCGGGCTAAGAAGTCGCGTTCCCTGCTCAATAGGATTTCGCAGGCGTGGTCTAGAGTGGGGGACATGAGGACCTATTAGAGCTCCTCTCGCCGTTGCAAGAAGTCCAAGGGGGCGAGCAAGGAATAGGCTATTAGTTTCCTTCAGCATTTTTTTTGGAATTTGTTTTGGATCTATTTTAAACAATTTGGAGAATGGTTGGTGTGGTACTTTGGAAACAAATTTGATCTTTATTGTCATTTGGGAGATGGTCTTGCTTTGATTTTATGCCCCGATCGCTTGGTATCAAATATGTTTCTCTGCAGGACGTGCCTGCTCAATGCCTTTTTAGAAAGTGGCCTTTTGGGTCGCATGCCTCAACGTAGGATCAATCCTGCACATAGCAAAGTAATTCTCAAACCATTAATGGTCGGAAGTACAAATATGTAAAACCAACAGAAAGGGCAGAAGTCCCTTCCTCAATTAGGTCCTGAGATGGCTGTAGAAGGGGAATTTTAGTCTGGCGCAAATAATAGTTGCACCAGGCTAAAATCTCAGGGAAATTACACGGGCACAACTAATAGTTGCGCCAGGCCAAATTGGGGACAAAATGCACTGGCGCAATTATTAGTTACGCCAAGTTTGACCTGGGGCAGTGGGGCCTTATATTCCCTAGTTGGCCCAGAAATTATTTCTTTTTTGTTTGACTTGGCTCCTTTGATCGGCCTTTTCTGCGCTTGTTTTTTCAAGGCGGGTCCATCACCCTACATTGATTCTTATCTTCCCAAAAGATCCTTGTACGTTCATGGATCCGCTTTCTAACCCTCCCTTACGTGGAGGGCTCGGAGCCAATTTATCTTCCTTGTTGGGCTTGAGACCCAAGTTCCTGGCGGCTTGGTTCGGGAGTTTGAACGAGAGTGAGCTCGCCGACTTGGTACGCCTTGGGTTATCTCGCCTTCCTTCCTTTCTAGAGATTCCTCTTCGATGGGAACTCCTTCATTCTGCCGATTTGTGCTGGGATGTGAACCTCCATGTATTCCGTTATGGGAAGCGGGAGCTGACCCCAACCCTCGAGGAGCTATCCAATCTTTCTGGCCTGAAGCTTCACAGGGACCTTGCAAGAGTTATGCCTAGGCCAGGGTATTCCAGATCCATTCACCTTACTCTCAGTTTGAAGAAATTCGAGTATGAGAAGAGCCTTATCGGGGGGCCCACAAGGTGTTCACTGAAATTTCTCAAAGAACTTTTCGGTGATGAAAGCCTCCGAAGATTGCCGGTTAGGAGTCTCTTTAATGTGAAAGATCTAGCACTTGGTCTCATCTCCGAAATCCTCTTCTACACCGGGGGAGAGAGCTTCTCATTGGTAGTTTGCGACATTTTGATGGAGCTGGAGGCGGACCGGTCCATCATGCACTTGGTGCTTGCCGAGTTGTATCGATGCCTTGATTCTTTTACCTTGGGCAAGGTGGAGGGCGTTTAGGGATGCCCCTTGTTACTCCAGGTCTGGCTGGGTGAGCATTTTGCCATTTTGGGGCCTGTGCCCGACTTTTATGTTGCTCAAGGCGAGGTGGCCCAATGTTTCTTGGGTAGAAGCCACTTGCTTCCCCAGGGTGAATTGTCGACTCTGAAACTTTGGTTGGTCGATGCTAAGCTGACATGGAGGCTTCCTTGGCTGGACCGGGCCTTCCCAATGATTCGTTCTAGAGACCATGAGGGCCTCACCCTCCTAGGACTGACCAGCAGCACCTTCTACTTCCCATTCAATGTTATCATTTGGCGCCTCGAGTGCCTTGTGAGGCCAGACCCCCTTTATGTGATTTGATCTTTCTAGGGATCCTCTGGGACATAGATCGTATTGTTTGCTCTTTGGGAGATCGTCATCGACAACGATGTGTGATTTTGAGAAGAGACTTAGAACATCTCCGAGTATGAGGCTGGCTGTTGATTGAGAGTCACGTGATGGCCCGGATTTGTCAGAGATCATTGATAATGGAGGCCCCTGGCCAGAGAAAAAGGCAGCGCTCCGAACCCGTATCGAGCTATTGGTGGATGAGAAGAGGGTCCTGCAAGAACTCTTGGCATGCCAGAGGGTTAGAGCAAACACAGTGAAGAGCGAGGTTCTCCGTTTGAAGGAATCACTAAGCATTACTTTTGGAGCCGTCGACTCTTCTCGGAAGAGGTTTAAGATCTTGCATGGTCATTGGCTGACTGAGAGGAATGTCCGAGAGGATGATCTTTATGCTGAGATTAGCGCTTTGAAGCGCGAGCTGGGCTGTTAACTCCTTCCTTCACACAGAACTTTTTTGCACAGATCATACACACAAAAAAGGGGTGTAAAAACCCCTTTACAGATACACACACATTTTTGGTATACATATTTTCTTTATGTTTTGGTTGTTGTTTATTGTTTTTTTACTTTATACTTGTAAAAAGGAAAACACGTCAGTCATCGCACCGACTATTTTTTGGGATGTGGTGTAAGCGATGCAAAAGGCAGTTATATACATCTATACAGATCTATTTTTGGTTTATATATTATCTTTCTTTTCTTCTTTTTTTTTGATGCCTTGATAATGAGACAGAGTAACGGGTCCCATTTTGAGCGTAGTCGAACTCTTTCATGCAGTCGGACCTGAGTGAGTTTCCAGATCTTACCAAGGCCGGAACATCGATCTCGTTGGACTGAGTCGAACCTTTCTCCTTGCCTCGGGTCATACGTTTGATGGTGCGGGTCTCACAAAGACAATTCTGGTCGGGACCCGATTTGAACTAGCATGAGCGGTCCAGTTGGACAAGAGGGTACAAGAAGAGTAACAACCGGGTTCCTCAAACATCAATCTTCGTAATCAGTCCAAACCTTTCTTTTTCAATTTTTTCTCTCTTCTTTTTTTTTGTCCTTTATCTCCCCTTTTTTTTTTTTTACCCGTAGCGCCCTTTCAGATTTTCACCACGTCCATGGGTTTAGCTCTCCTACCCCAAGCGCCCTTCGAGTTTTCACCTGGTCCGCACAAGCTCGCTATTTTTACCCGTAATGCCCTTCCGGGTTTTCACCAAGTCCATCTTAATTTGAGCTTGTATTTTTATTTTATTTTTTTGTTTTTTTATTCTTTTTATTTTCTTTTCTCTTTTCAACAGCCACGACATAGACCTTGATTCCGTCATAGCCGGCTGGATGAGGTTCTGGTGTCGTCTCACGACTCGGCTCATGTTGACTTAACAGATATTATGACTGCTTGTAAACTTAAAAGAGGGCTTTCTTCAAGGTGTAGCTTGGCCATGGGTTAGGTTAGGATTTGAAGGTATGCTAGGCTAAAACGGTTTCCTTGATACGACTTCAATTTTCTCAACATACTTTCTTCCTCGGGGGTTTTACTGTGCATGCCCCATGATTCTTCTACATTTTTTGTTCTTTTTGCTTCATTTCAGGCAATCTCTTTTTGAGGTTTTGTTTTTTCAATTTTTTTGGATTTGATAGTAACTTTATACACATGCATCTTTTCTCTCTCTCTCTCTCTCTCTCTCTCTTTTTTTTTTTTGGTATATGTACACATATATTAATTTTTTGGGGGGGAATGGGTTTATTGAAAGAGAGGCCCAGGCTCAAATGGGGTAGCAAAGGATATCATCATTTTTAGGGATATTTTTGGGCTACTATGCTTGGAATGATAGCCTCTTTTGGGTGGTTCTTAAGCAGTCATGTATCTATTTCATCAATACTTACCTTATCACGATAGACTAAGAGTAGAACCGTTGGACGTATCCAGCGTTGATGGGCTCAGGAAGATGATCTCCATCCATGGTGGTGAGGCGGATGGCGTATCCTGGCTGCACTTCTCGAATGACATATGGTCCTTCCCAGTCCGGCTTAAACGTTCCTCTCGGATCGGCATTGAGGGATGGGAAGATCTTCTTTAGCATAGTGTCTCCTACCTTTAGATCTCGACCGCGGACACGTTTATTGTAAGCACGTGTGATTCGCCCCTGGTATACTTGGGTATGGCATAAGGTTAGGAGTCTCTTTACGTCCAATAAGTTTAATTGTTCAAAGCGGGATCTCTCTCTCTACTTCGGGTAAGCCTGATTCCATGAGGATTCGGAGCGAGGGTACTTTAACCTCTACCGGGAGGACGGCCTCGGTTCCATACAGAAGGGAGAATGGTGTTGCCCCTGTAGCGGTACGGATCGACGTTCAGTAGGCCCACAAAGCAAATGGCAGCATTTTGCTCCAATCTCGATAAGTGACGACCATTTTCTCAAGGATGCGGACGACTGTCTTGTTTGCGGCTTCCACAGCTCCATTAGTTTGAGGCCGATAAGGGGATGAACGATGGTGCCTGATCTTATATTGCTCGCAGAAGTCTCAGATGCGCTTATTTGCAAAGTATGTGTCTTTGTCTGTGATGATATCTTTGGGTACTCCAAATCGGCACACAATATTGTTCCTGAGAAACTTCTCAACGTGACTGGCCGTGATGTTGGCATATGACGCCGCTTCTACCCACTTTGTGAAGTATTCAATGGCGACGAGGATGAACCGATGTCCATTTGATGCTTTTGGATTAATCATTTCGACAACGTCAAGGCCCCAGGTAGCAAATGGCCAAGGAGTGGTCATGCAGTGAAGATCAATGGCAAGAGCGTGTATCAGACAGGAGTGTTCTTGACACTTGTAGCATTTTTGAACATGTTTGCAGCAATCTGATTCCATGGTGGTCCAAAAGTATCCCTGCCGTAGGATTTTCTTAGCGAGCATGTGACCACTGACGTGGGCTCTGCATACTCCCTCATGGATTTCTTTCATAATATTGACCGCTTCACTTTCAGTGAGGCACTTGAGTAAGATGTTATTGTATGATCGCTTGTAGAGGCATTCCCCGCAAATGACTTAACCTGTCGCTAAACGTTGAATGGTTCATCGGTCTGTCTTGGATGTACCCTCTGGGAAAGTTAAGGTCTCAAGGAAATTCTTGATATCTGAGAACCAAGGTGGCTCATCATCAGGCTTTGTAGGTTCCACAATCTGGAGGTAGAAGGCCGGCTCATTCTTCTGCTTGATCATGATCAACTTCATCTCAACACCATAGGGGATTTCAATCATTGACACCAAAGTTGCTAATGCATCGACAAAGCAATTCCTTATCAGGGGGACGTATGAGAAAGTCACATCTTGGAAGCAAGCTATCATATCCTTGAGGTGTTCATGATAGGGGATCAGTTTCTCGTCTTTCGTCTTCTAGTCACCATTCGTCTGGCATATGATTAACTGTGAATCACCAAATACTCAAAGGTGGAGAGTGACGCCAAGTAGCTTCAGACCACATTGTTAGTGCAAGGGAAATTGAGCTTGATAGAGACCGGTACATGGGATCCTTTCGGTGAAATCAGGATGGCACCAACTCCTTAGCCCTCGACATTTGCTGCCCCGTCAAAGTGCATTACCCATGATTCTTCTGGTTCTTCTGTATCATCTTTCGTCATGAACAAGATATCTTCATCTGGGAATTCGGTTCTTAACGGCTCATAGTCAGGTAAAGGATTATCAGCAAGATGATCAGCAAGCGCCTGCCCCTTGATGGATTTCTGAGTGATGTACGTGATGTCGAATTTAGATAATAAGAGTTGCCATCGTGCGGTTTGTCTAGTGAGAGCTGGCTTCTTGAATAGGTACTTCAATGGATGCATTCGAGCTAAAAGCAGAACTACCTGAGATAGCAAGTAGTGGTGGAGCCTTTAAGTAGCCCATACAAGAGCTTGGCATGCTTTCACCAAATGAGAGTAGCGCGTCTCGTAATCAGTAAACATCTTGGTCAGATAGTAAATGGCCTGCTCTCTTCTTCCCGTTTCATCGTGCTGCCCCAAAACACATCCCATTGAAACTTTCGTCGTGGAGAGATACATCAAGAGTGGTCTCCTTGGCTCAGGTGGTACCAAATCAGGTGGATTAAGGAGGCAGCTTTTGATTTTTTTGAACGCTGCTTGACAATCGTTGTTCCATTCAACGGGCGAATTCTTCCTTAGTAACTTGAAGATTGGCATACAAATTGGAGTTAGCTATGTAATGAATCGACTGATATACTGTATTCTACCTAGAAACCCTCTAACCTCTTTCTCGATAGACGGCGGTGGCATTTCAGTGATGGCTTTGACTTTGATTGGGTCGACCTCGATCCCCCTCCTATTGATGATGAACCCTAGAAGTTTCCCTGACATAGCACCAAATGCGCACTTCTGTGGGTTCAGTCATAGTTGATACTTCCTCAGCCTTTCAAACAGCTTCTAAAGGATTAGCAGATGGTCGCTTCGCTCCGGTGACTTTGCTATCATGTCGTCGACATACACTTCAATATCTTGGTGCATCATGTCATGAAATAGTGTAGTCATAGCTCTCTGGTACATTGCACTGACATTCTTCAGCCTTAATGGCATGACTCGATAGCAAAAAGTTCCCCAGGAGATAATGAACGCTGTCTTCTCGCGATCAACCTCTGCCATTTTGATCTGATTATGTCCTGAGAATCCATCCATAATAGAAAGCATCTCGTGCTTAGCTGTGTTATCGACCAAGATGTCGATGTGTGGCAGTGGGAAATCGTCCTTTGGGCTTGCTCTGTTCAAATTGCGAAAATCAACACATGCGAACCTTTCCGTCCTTCTTTGGCATAGGTACGATATTGGCTAGCCATTATGGGTATTTGGATACCATGAGAAACCCTGCGTCATACTGCTTGATGACCTCATCCTTGACTTTCAACATCCACTCGAGTCGGAGATGTCTCAGCTTTTGCTTGACTGGCTTCATATCTGGGTAGAGGGGCAACTCATGCTCGACCAAATCAATGTCCAGACCAAGCATGTCCTCGTACAACCAGGCAAAAATATCTTGGTATGACCGAAGGAAGTCGATCATGCTTTTTCTTTCCTCAGGAGACAGTGACGTTCTGATTTTGGTTATCTTGGGAACCTCCTCAGTTCCTAGATTGACGCCTTCGGTCTCTTCGACAATGGGAGTAGGGCGATGCTAAAAGTTGGAAAATTGGTCAAGGAGCTCATTGGGGAGGTCCTTGAAGGGGGCATCCTCGTCCAGACTCGTGATCCCTACCTCTTCTTGTATTTCTACAAGGAAGGGGTCGATTTCACGTGGGACAGGCATTTTGATTAAGGCATCCTTTTGTGGGACATTTTCTGGAATTATAAATGACAATTTTTTTGGACTTTGGATTTTTTCAATGTTTTTGGGATTTTGTGTTTTTTCCGTGTTTTTGAGATTTTGTATTTTTTCTATGTTTTTGAGATTTTGTATTTTTTTCATGTTTTTGAGATGTTTGTTTTCTTCGGAGACAGTCCCTTGGCAAGGTGGGTTTGTGTATATACAAGGTATTGCCTACCAAGGGCTTATCTCACTTTTTATAGGTTGTTTTTTTTTTGGGAAATGAGTGCCAAATGTTAGGCCACTCCCCGCTTCCAGGGTTTGGGGCAAAGATGCCCAGTTGCGTACCTGAGGGGCCGCTTCTTTACCTGTTGGGATGAAGGGTGCTGACTGAAATGGCTCATTAGAGTCAGCCTCCATCATATTGATCCCCATTTCGTCTGAGATCATATCCTCAAACGACAACTTGATTTTGTGGTGATTCACCATAGGGGGGGTTTGTTGAGGTACCGACCGTCGTTCCTCGAAAAGGGACAATGCGGCCAAATCTATCTCCAAGCTGGGAAGGGAGATCTGGGGATTGGTGGGATGGACTGGGGCTGTGGGTATGTGTGGGGTCAAATGAGTTGCCCCTTTTTTATCGATATTTACGACCCCTGTGCTGATAGAGGAATCCCTGATGTATGGCCTAGGGAGAGGTTTCTCCTCTATGTTGATTCCTCGAGCTTTTGCAGTCGCGACGACCCTGGCTTTCTCTTTGGCCTCTCAGACCTCTTGCTCCATGGGCTTGTATCCTAGCTTGAATCTTACTTTCTGTCCCTTAGCCACAACTAGCTCTCTTCGGTCTTGTAATTTGGGTCCCAGACCCCTTCCTTTCTGATAGCCCCACTTTTGGAGCATTGCCACTGCCGCTACCATACCGCCTCCCGTTTTAGACATGATGCCCTCAATGGGTTCTGGGAGTATAGCTGACACCTCATACTCAAAATTGTGGAGGTCGACGTCCTCAGCGGTGTGTGGTACATCCAGCATATTGGGTTTTTCAATGCTGTTGGCGGCCTTTTCTTTCTCACTGTGCCCCTCTCCAATGATTGCTATAATCTTATGCCCAGATGCAAATTTGGGCTTCTAGTGTAATGTGGAAGGTATGGCTCCAACTTCATATAGCCACGGGCGCCCCGGTAACAGATTAAATTAGGATTTGATATCCATGACTTGAAACAAGATGGAAAAGGTCATTGGCCCTATCAACAGCTCAAGATCAACTACTCCCATTATTTCTCTTCTAGTATTGTCAAACCCTCTAGCACTAGTTCTGGTGGGCCTTAACATGCAGGGATCGACCCCGATCATGGAGGTGGTTCTTAACGGGCATATATTCAATGCAGACCCATTATCAATTAGTACCAAGGGGATAATCATATTTCTGGACTTAACGGTTATATTCAAAGATTTTGAGTGGCTACCTCCTTCCTCAAGTAAATCGGCATCAGAAAATGAAATGGCATTTGGAGCCATCACTTGACCAATTATCTGCCCGACTTCATCTGGGCTAACTTGGAGTGATACATGTGTATTTTTTAAAGCCACCATTAATGCTTGAAAATGGAGTGGGGACGTCATCAACAGATCCCATATAATGATATGGGCAAGCATTCTTCTCAGCTGAGTCTCCAGTATATGTTCTCGATTCATCTTCTCGAAGGGGTTCACCGCGCTGTCTTTCTTTCCTTCGGGTTAGGCCTGTGCTACTGCTGGTATTTCTGGCTGCTTTGATATCCTACCTGATCTGGTAACAAAATCTACTACCCCTTCTTTGCTGTTGCTTCCGGCATTGATATTTGTTTGTTCGTAGCTTAGCGGGACCTGATGAGGATCATATGTGTGTCCCGAGAGCTGGAAGGGTATGGCTGCCGGTTCTTGAGGTACTTGTACGGTCGACTCAAGAGGTGTGGGCAACTTTTGATTCACCTCGGTGGCAGCAGGTTGGGTTGAACGATTGATCCAAATGGGGATGGTGAAGCTTGAGGGTGGTGGCATTGGAGGGAAGGAGGTAAAAGTAGGCCATTGATAGCTTGTGGGAGCTGGCAGCAGATGAGGGGTTTGATGGGCCGTCAGGTAATTGACCGGGGTGGTGGAATTTGTCGGTGGTTGAACTGGGGGTGATGGAGTGGGCGCAGGCCATTGATAACTGATGGGTGCGGGTGTTGGATTGGGGGCCTGGTGGCTTAAAGGGTAATCGATGGGGGTTGTGGTGTATGGTGGTAGTTGAAATGGGGCGGGCGCAGGCCATTGATGACTGGTGGGTACGGGTGCAGGATTGGGGGCATGGGGGTTTATAAGGTAATTGATGGGGGTTGTGGTGTATGGTTGGTATGCATTGATATTTACATAATTGACGGGTGTGGTGGATGGAAAGTATGCCTGGAGATCCAAAGGTTTAAATTGTGGGATTGGGTTGGGGAAATATTCAAACAAATTTAGGGGTTCAATTACCCCAACATTCCTTTCTTCATCATTCCTTGGCCATGGTGCCGCATAATTCTCCCGATCACTGATATAATCGGATGAGTCAAATTCAAATTCCTCCTCATTTTCTATCATTCCGATAGTGGGTCTGGGGCCAGCTCCTCCGGTAGGATGTGGGGGTAGTGGCACTTGGTGAATATTAGCATGCTGAGAAGGTGTAGGGGGAATGATTTTTCCAGCATCGATCAAATCCTGGATGGCATGCTTCAATTGGAAGCAGCGATCAGTAGGGTGACCCGAACCCTGATAAAAATTGCAGTGGGTATTTGGGTCATAGTTCTTTGGGATCGGGTGAGGAGGAGGTTGCGGTTGGCAGATAGCCACTAATCCCTTTTCTACTAGCAGGGGCAAAAGTATACTCAAAGATTGCCCCAGAGGTGTGAAGACTCGATCGTAGTGAGCTCTCCTCTGTTCCGAGGTCATTTGCATTCCTTACCCATTCCCCATTCTTTGCATCTGCTCAGGCCTAACAGGTGCTGGTGGGGCTGCCTGAAATTGAAACGAGGTAGTATTATTATTGGTCCTAGTATTGACTATGTTCTGGACATCGCCCCTTGTTCTCTTCTCGTTCCTCTGTTCTGAAAATCTTCTAACCCCACTGGGTCCATTTGGCACGTTCTTATTTAGACGCCCCTCCCTGATGGCGTCCTCACATCGGTTGGCGTTTCTCACCAGATTAGCAAAGCTAGTTAGCTGCTGATATACCAAACAGTCTGAAATCACTGGTAGAGTGTTCTTTAAAATCATCTCTATCTGTTCATCATCAGGTATTTTGTTCCTGACCTGAGCTGCCAATGCCCTCCATCGCCCCAAGTAGTCGTTGAAGGTCTCGTTCTAGTTCTGCTTCAAACGGGCCAAGTCAGACTTACGCGGCTCGATGTCTATATTATAGACATACTGTTCTTGAAAGAGATGCGTCAAGTCCCTCCACGTTTTCATCATAGATGGTTTTAACAATGTGAACCATCTTAAATCCGACCCGGTCAAACTCTTTTGAAAGACTTTTATTAGTAGTCTTTCGTCCTCCCCGTATTGGCACATGTCCCCGCAATAGGACTTCAGCTGCATAATAGGATTACCAGTGCCATTATATTTGTCGAAGGATGGCATTTTAAACTTGGGGGGCAGGGGGACCTCAGCGAACAGACATAAGTCTGTGCAGTCCTTGGCGTGGATTTCAGCACCACCCATTTTCATTAGCTGCTTTTGGGTTTTATCCAACTATTCTTTCAGCTGCTCTGACTCTTTCGATATCGGGTTCGCTTTCTTGGGCGTCAGTTGGACTTCACTCTGGGCCACCAGGGGATGGGCAATTATGGGAGGTAGGTTGAGGCTGGTCAAAGCCCCAGCATAGGCCCACTGTTTCTGATCTCGTCCTCCTCATACTGCTGGTCTATGTAGGGTGCAGTGAGGACGTGATTCTCAACCTGTTGCTGCATGGGTTGGATGGGAATGACGTGAGTAGGGGTTGGGTGAGCCCATTGAGGGTGAGGAAAGGTTTGTTGGGTGATGGGAATTTGGTTTTGAGGCGGGGCTTGATAGGGCCATTGGGTATGGGGGAAGGTTTGGAGACGGCCTTAGGGTGTGGGGCCATGGGAGAATTGGGTTTCAGGTATGGCATGGGTTTGACCCGACTGTGAAGGTTGGGTTAAATGTTGGGGGTATGAGTGGGGGGTTCGGGTTTGGATCATGAACCCTTGATCATTTTTGGTCATGGGCCACTGATAGGTTTGGGCCAATGGACCTAGGTAGGTTTGGGCTAAGGGCCCTTGATGGGTGTGGTCCAAAGGGCCTTGATGGGCCTGGGTAGGTTTGGGCCAAGGGCCCTTGATGGGTCTGGCCCAAAGGGCCTTGATGGGTTTGGGCCATGGGCCCTTGGTGGGTCTTGCCCAATGGTCCTTGATGGGTCTAGGCCATGGGCCCTTGGTGGGTCTGACCTAATGGGCCTTGATGGGTCTGAGCCATGGGCCCTTGGTGGGTCTAGGCCATGGGCCCTGGGTAGGTTTGGGTGGTGGGGTATTGGGTCATGGGGTCCTAGGAAATGTGAAAAAAGGGGGTTTGGGCCAATGGGCCTTGAGGTATGTGGGCGTTTGGAGATTGGGCCATGGGGCCTTGGGGTAAGTGGGTAATGGGGGTTTGGGTGGTGTGGATTATGGGGGGTAGATGGGGGTCATGGGAGAGTGAGGCATGGAGATTAGCTAGGGTATGGGAAGGGTGGGCATGGGGTGTGAAGGAGGAGGGGGGGTGTTTTGAGAAGCCTTCCACATGGAATAGGCTTCGAACATCTCCTCCATCATGGTCATGGAGGAAGGGTTGGATGGAGATGGGGATTTAAGGGGTGATGGGGTATGGATGGGATGGAGGTGGTGGAAAAATTGGGCATGATCCTGATATAATTGGGCATGGCCACGGTAGGTGGGGGGGTATGAGGTGGATGAGGGGATGTATTGGGCATGTTTTGGGATGATGGGGGGACATGATGAGGAGGGATGAGGAAAGTTGGGCATGGCCCCAGTAAAAAGGGGCATGACCCAGATTGATGGGGAATTTTTCTAGGGGTAGGGCGGAAGTGGTGTATGTGCATGTGGGTGGATCGGGTCTATAGGGGGATGATGGGAATTGGGGCATGGATGTGGATTGGGAAAATGGGTTTGGCGTGGGCATGGTTTGGGTAAAAGATGGAGAATGGGGGGTTGGATTTTGGATATTTCGGGGGGTATCGGTTGGGAAAATGGGGGTGCCAAATGGACTGATAACGGTAAAGGGGGTTGGGTGAGGGGGATGGTGGAAAAGACTTCTCCCGAATGGGTGTGGGTTGGAGAATGTGGCGGGGATGAGTCGAGATCGGTGTAGGCCGGGTCCACTACCCACGACATTCTTTTGGGGCGGGTCAGGTAAGGGTGCCTTGGATAAGGCCCAAAAATCTTCCTCCTTCTTCCCCTACCGGACGACGGAAGGCAAGATGATGCCGTTGTGCTGGCACCACAAACTATCTATTTCTTTTGGGTTTTTATTATATATATTTTTTGAATTTTATGAAATTTTTTGAAAAACAAAGGTTCTGAGGCCTTGGAATTCCCTTTTCGGGTGGCTCTCATACCTTAATTCAAGACCCACGGCTACGACTCCGAGGCACTTTGGAAGAATCAAAGGAGAACCTTCGATCTATTGAAGGCACAGAAATCGAGGTAAATAACTCGATCCCCCGAAATGAGCCAAAAAGAAGTTGCCTTCTCTTGATCGGCGGGGGCATATTGGGTGTCGGAGATGGCGGGGCCTAAACAAGGAACTAAGCACACTGATCGGGGGGGTCGAGAGGTGGAGAGGGCCAAGGATTCGGGCTGGGGCTGTGCAGACAGACCTGGCGCAACTAATACTTGTGCCCAGGTTGCAGGGGAGCTCTTTTACACTGGCACAACTATTAGTTGCGCCAAGGTAAAAAAGTGGAGTTTAAAGCTGGCGCAAATATTACTTGCACCAGTTATAAATTCCTGCTTTTTGTGTTGGCGCAACTAATACATGCGCCAGCCAAAAACAAATACTCCAGAATGTTTGACAACAGCCATTGATGCCTGAAATGAGTCTCTTTTTTTGGTTTTTGTGGAAGCTAGGCGTCCGTAAACTGAGCAATTTTCTTGGTGGTCGATTCTCTCCTTACCGCACCTAAAGGTTTTGAGTCCGGTATAACTCGCTAATGCGCTCCCCAAGGGTTTTAAGCTTCGCAATGGGAACCCACCCGATATACCTCCAGTGCAAGTGCTTTCTCAAATACTAGGTGGGCTGGGACTTTTCTGGATCATCACCACTAGGAGTTGCCGCCATACTAAGACCTGGGTGTTTGTATGTGTGCCTAACCCAACCCCTTTGAAAATCTAACCCGCAAAACAAATTAATTAAGCTCCCTAACTTGGTTCAATTTTAATTTTTTTTTCAAAGCTTTTCTCTTTTTTTGAAAGTTTTCTTTAGTTCAAAGACCGGGGGTGATTATCCCGTGCCGCCACTAGGGGCCGGCATCCACTGTTAGGATATGACAAGAAATAAATAATAAGATGGCGGGGCCAGTCAAGCGACTAGGCGGAAAATATAAAGTGCTGCAATTTAAAATCGAATCGTAAAGGTAAGTAAGAAAGGTGCCAGTCAAGTGACTAGGTGAAAATTGCTGAAATTTAAAGCCGAAACGTAGGGGTAAGTAAAAGAGGTGCCAGTCAAGTGACTAGGCAAAAATTGCTGAAATTTAAAACCGAAACGTAGGGGTAAGTAAACGAGGTGCCAGTCAAGTGACTAGGCAAAAATTGCTGAAATTTAAAGCTGAAACGTGGGGGTGAGTAAAAAGGTGTCAGTCAAGTGACTAGGTAAAAATGGCTGAAATTTAAAGCCGAAACATAAGGATAAGTAAAATGATATAATCAAAGGGGTGAGTAAAAAAAAAGAAACAGCAAAAATACACTAAAATAGGCAATAATATGTTAGCAAAAATAAAAAATAACAAGGCCCAGTTCAAGGGGAAGCTCTACAAGCATGTCCCCAGCAGAGTCGCCATCTGTGCAACCGTGGGAATCGGGATGATCCCGTCGCGACGATGCGCTCTCTATCGAAAATATATATAGAGTCGCCCCCGGAGCTTTCGGTGTCCCGAGATACCTAGTTCATTTTTATGAGCACCTAAGTGCTAAAAATATGACTGTGAATCCGGTCCACACCAAAGGCTCTTGGGTAGGGGCTTCGGTTATCGATCGGGAAGGTGTTAGGCACACGATCAACCTGCTTAACGTGGTCTCTACTAATGGCTAAAAATAAAATGATGTAAAGGACAAGGAAACGGTTCCCTCTTGCCCAAATGGGCCTCTAATCCTATTTGTGCCCCTCCGTTCCTACCAAAAATTCGGCAGCGTAATGGCACAAATGAAAGAGTAGGGAATGCCAAAAAGAGATAGGAGAAGAAAGGGGAGAGTCGGATCCCTCGGGCCCTTGTAGCACCGTAGGAGAGCCTTGTGTGGCTTGCTTTGATGAGCTCTTGAAGGCTTTGTATGGTGGAAAATGGGGTTCTAACTCCTAGGACATGAAGCTAAGAGGTAGGGGAGGGAGCCTAGGGGATCACACACACCTAGGCTAAGGGTTTTGGATGCAAGAACAAGCTTGAAATGAGGTTGGGAGGTTCTGAAATTTAGATGAAAATAGTGCACAAAAGGGAGGAAGAACTTCTCACTTTAAGCTCTTTCTCTCTTAAGCAAATTTCTCAACCCCTAAACCTGGGGGACTCTATTTATAGGAAAAGGGTGGGTTAGGAAGCCACTTAGATGCGAATTGAGGTTAGCAATTAGGGGATCTCAAATCTAAGGTTTCCTAGGATTTTGAGAGCTTGGAAAGGTGTGAAGGTGGTTCTAATGGTGGATGATGAGGTGAGGCTTTAGGCCACTTGGAGGGTTGCAAATAGGTAAGGAATGGGTGCAAGAAAACTATCAAAACACACTCCAAAGATCGAGGTGGTCAACAAGTCAAATCCCAAACAAAAAATTTGGGGTAAAATCCCATAGTTACTGTTCATATGCCTGGTGCAAGTAAAATAGTGAAGAACAGTTCCTGAAAGTGAGCTTGCAGGGGTGGGGCCTATTGTTGAACCTAGAGCAACTATTAGTTGCGCCCGGCTAAAATCCTAGGAAGGTTGGCCTGGCGCAACTAATAATTGCGCCAGGCAAAATTATACCTGGCGTAACTATTAGTTGCGCCAAATCCCTAGGGGGCCGACATGTTTTTACCTTTTTTGCCCCTGGGGCTCGGTTTGCCATATCTTTTGACGTACACCTCCGATTGGGGCGATTCTTAGACCGTTGGAAAGTTGACGAGCACTACTCTTCAAAGGTATAGGAGTTGGTCACTGTAAAGGGTTATAGCTAGTTCTGGTGCACCCCTCCTCCTTATTGCTTGGGAAGGTTAGGTTTAGGGTTCGGAAAGGGTTCTAAGGGTCGGGGTTGGTTTCTAAAGGTTCGGGGTAGGTTCTTAAAGGTTCGGGGTGGGTTCCTAAGGGTTCGGGGTGGGTTCCTAAGATTTCCACTCATGTCGTCAAAAGCTCAGAACCGCACCTCTCTCGAAAGGTATTTCGATCGGGCCTTGGGCCAAATTTGGGTGTCTACAGTAGGTGGGCCAACTGTTGGAGACAATGGTCAACACTGTGGCCCAGCTAGCCTAACAATTGCAGCTCTTCAGATTTTAGGAGTTCAGGAGGATGAAGCATCCTAGCTTCTACGGTCAAGCCGATTTGCTTGAAGCAAAAAAGCGATAAACCAAATAGATAAGATTCTTCGACGGATTCCTAGTACCGAAGAAGAGAAGGTCAACTGGGCTTCCTTCCAGCTAGAGGGAGAAGCCGACCCATGGTGGAAGTCTGTGGAAAGGGCCAGGATACAAGAGACACTAAATGTGCCATGGACCTGGGTACTGTTCGTAGAAACATTCAATGAGAAATATTTCCCTAAAGTAATCTGAGATTAGTGGGAAGTCAAGTTTGTCTCACAAGAGCAAGGCAAAATGTCTGTGCTCGATTATGAGGACGAATTTACTAGGCTATCCAGATTCACCCCTCAGCATGTAGCCACGGAACTTATGAATGCCAAGAAATTTTAGTGTGGCCTGAAGCCAACCATCAAGGAGATGATTTTTCTGTTCCAGGCAATGACCTACGTTGGGGTGATGGACCTAGCCCTTATTGTCGAACAAGACATTGAGAATATGCATCAGAGAAGGGAATAGCAGAATAGGACTCAGGCTATTATAGCCCAAGAGCAGGCGAGTAAGAGATCGAGACTATTGATGTCAGTGCCAAGCCAGCCTGCTCTGACTACAGCATAAAGGCCACCCATGCCTACACCCACAATGCCCCTCCGCCCTTCGAACCCCACAACAATGGGAGCATCAAGGGACATACAAGCTTCAACTGCCTCGTCGTCTGCACCGATTAAATCATGCCTAAGATGCAAAAGGCAGCATAAGACAGAGGTGTGTAGGTGGGCCACGGGCATGCCTCAAGTGTGGCATGCAAGAACACTGAGTAAAAGATTGTCCCAAACCAATGGAGAGGATGACGATAGCGGCAACTACACGGAGGCCCTCTCACCCTATTGTGCATGGTCGTACTTAAGCTGTCTCTGCACAAGATGCCCAAATCACCAACAACGTCAATCAAGATATGAATTCCTAATTGGTTGTCAATGGTTACAATAATTCTGCTTCATGAACATCCCTGAAATTGAGTTGATTTTGACACTTCAGAACTTCACAAGACCATCAAATCTAATTATGTAAACTAAAACATCGATGCATAATGTGGTGACCAAGTTAGGAAATTTACACACCATATTTCTCTTTTGTTTGAATGGTTCCTATGAACCCATCACCTGTGCTACAATCATAACAGACCTATGGTTCAGGCCAAGTCCCACTTCATAACTAAGTCGATCCCTTCAACATAATCATTGAATGGAAATCGAAGCTTCCACTTCTGATGGACACCTAGTAGAAAAGTCCTTTTGGGTTCCTATGCCCGATTCACACTATGAAGACTAATGCCCTAAAGCCCTGCGGCTAACCCTTTTCTCCACCTTAGTTCCCTAATTTAAACTTCATATCCTTCAATGTTCCTCCGAGTTTATTGTAGTTTCGTTATAGTACATAACAGGTATGCAAATCAGGGGTAGTGGGTACTAGAGTCTCCTAAAGACTCAGATGCCGTTAGCTCACTTTTTGTGGGTGTTGGAAGTTCTACCACCTTACACTAATTAGTGGTGAAGGTGTGTTAACGATTATCAGGAGTTATGGATGGACTATTCCGATTAGCTATGGGTAAGTTCTAGGCACTGTGGATGCGTTTTTATTGATCGCCAGATCTGTGAACGATTAGTGACTTTGATATCAAATAGGGATTGCTATCAAACTATGGAGACCTTCGCTTCTCTTAAGTATACTAAAATTGATGTCAAACACCTACTGTGTTCGACACACCGAAAGATATGTAGTGAATTTTCGAGGATGAAAATTCCTTTAAGGAGGGGAGAATGTAACAACGCTGATTTTTCGCTAACGTTGAATCGTAGACCTTTGATGATTATGCGACTGCTTTAACCAGTTTTACTTTGGACAAACCTTTGATGACTGTGACGAGGTCTCCGGCCTATAGATCTTAAATTGGCTAAATGCCCTCAATGCACAAGTATGAAATCAATCCCTGATTCGAGCACTAAAATTAAACTTATGAGAAGTATGGGTTGCACATGACTCGAACCCCGAGATTGGACCAGGTTCGATTCCACCCTTTTCAAGCACCATAGTTATAGCATATGGGCTTTGTTACTTTTAATGAATAATTTAGAACGAGGAGGATGGCGTACCTGTGATCAACGATGATTATGTGCACCTTAAGCGCGAACCTAACCCGAGCCCAATAGCCCAAACTAATACATAAATATATGCATCCGTGTGTGACGAGTAGACAAATAATTTCGCAAATAGTGGCACAAGCCACGTGATGGCATAGAGATTAGGGACTTAGTTAGCAAATAAGAGGTCTAGGGGTCAAAACGTGTTAAGTGCTTTTTATACCTCATTTTGGATCGTTAGATAAGAACCCGTACATCGATTATTGGTGTACCTGCCTCACACTAAATCCACTTCAATAACTATAAAGAGAAACATGCATAGATTTGGATTGTAAAAAAAAAATCCATTTGAGAGAAGAGATAGGCGGCTGAAGGGGAAAACCGAGTGAGAAAAGAGGGCATTCTCCTTCATCTCCTCATTTTCATTCTTGAGAGGAAATCTAACCTTGACGTCCTCAAACATCTCTCCTCAAGGACTTGATTTGGGCTATAACCTCAAAAATGTGATTGATCGGCAGATGAACGACAAGTTTGGCATCAATTCCTTCGATTTCGGCCATCGCAATCTTCACATGCGCAATTTGGAAAGGTAAATTTTGAACCCTTCTCATGCGTGCGTAGATCGTAGAATGATTATGAGATTTGGACTGATCTGTGTTATGCATTCAGATTGCATGCAAGATCTTTGAGAAAATTTAGCTCGGATGAGAAGAATCAGGTCATCATAGAGACGAGTAAGATCTTCAACGTCAATTTTCGTCGATTCAACCGTCGCAGACTTTGTATACATGCTTTAGAAGGTAAGGTTTACATTTTGATGGTGTGGATTTATCTTAGTTTTAATTCGCGTGTGATCTGAGGTGTCATGCAATGATTTTTGGGAGTTTCGGATTGACGAAGAAGAAGCCCAAAGAATTACAGAATCGCGCATAATCACTCAAGCGAGTTCCCTTCAAAAACAAAGGAAAAAAAATCTGAGAAACATTCGCTTGAGCGAATTTTCCTCAGAATTTAGGCCAAAAAAAGTTCTAGAAAAACTCGCTTGCACAGGTTGGGTGTGCCACAAAGAATATGGCAAATTCGCTCTAGCGAATTTGAGCGAGGTGGTGACACAGCCTCAGTATTTTGGTTATAATATTTTACTCTGAACTCGGATTGACACAATTCTTTCTATGTTTGAAAGAAGACAATGAGATTTATAACTTTGTGTAAAATAGCAATTTCATGACTTAAATGGTTTAAAGGTCAAAATTGAGCTAGAAGTTGGGACAAGTTCTACATGATCCAAGGTTAACACGAACTTGTCCATTTCTCCTCGATTTAGAGAAAATACTTAAGTACGTCGAAGTTATTATGGACTTCGAAGTTATTAGTGATTAAAATCAATCCTTAATGCATCATCATATATGTGATGTAGAGGAAGGAATCAGTCGCCATCGAAAAGGGTCATCTCATTCCTTCTTGCGACATTAGGAATCGAGGTTGGGGAAATTCAATTCACAATTTCATCTTGATTTTTGATTTTGAGACTTTGTGATATAATTGAATGTAAACCTTGAATTTGAAATTGAAATTGAGCTTTTTTCACATCAAATTCTAAAAATGATTTGTAGGGAAATTTCATTACACATTTGCATTTGACTTCGATTCATAGATTAATGATTGGAATTTGAATGGTAATCATTTGCACATCGAATACGAATTTTTGAGTTTCAAATTGAATTAGATTGGTAGAACTTGCATTTTGAACTAGACCTTTGAGATTTTTAAAGTATTGAATTTTAGAATGGTTTGTAGGGAAAATTTTGACTTCGAAACATAGATTTTGATTGGAATATCAATAATTAACCCTTGAGTTTTTGAAATATTGAACTTTGGATTTGAACTGTGAATGTAAATTGGAACTTTGAATCTTCAAATCGGATAGTGGTTATCGTAACGAATCGTATGAACCCGAAATATGACCATGAACTCAATATGAACTCTGCACAAGAGATATGAAATCGAAACACAGAAAGAGGAAATGTGAATTATGTAAGTGACTGTGAACTTCGAAAATGAATTTGAATCAGTGAATATGATCATTGTACATTGCATCGATTATGAACTGTGTAAATGAGAAATGTGAATATGTGAACTCTGTAAAGGAAACTAGACCGACATGCTGAGTCATACCATGCACCTGAACTAGACCGGCACGACGGGTTATACCGTGCACTTGAACTGGACAGACACAACGGGTTATACCGTGCACCAGATTTGGACCAGCATGACGGGTTGTACTGTGCCATTGAAAACTGCAAAATTGAATAAGTAAATCCGGAATGATATGAACTTGAACCATATGAACTCTGAACGTGAACTCCAAATGTGAACTTGAAACCTGAATATGAACTCCAAACTTCAGAACTCTGAACAAGCAAATCTAAAACTAGAACTCTAAAATCGAATTGAACCCTAACATTGAATCCTGACATTGAACTAGAACTCTGGCATTGAATCCTAAATTGAGAACTCCGATTTTGACTATGATTGTGAAGTTAAGATCTTACGAATAATGTTTTGAAGATGACGATGCGTTTGGGAACTCGTTCTCTATCTTGTTTCGAAATGCTTTTGAAATTTATTCACTTTGTTTGACATGAAAATACCTTTGAAACTTGGGTTTTTCTATTCTGACTTCGAAAATGTCTTGAAAAGTCGTCCCTGTTTTGGTATGAAAATGCTTCCGAAATTCACCTTCTGTTTTTCTTTGATTGAAAATGCCTTTATAATTATAGCCATTGGATCTATGAATTGATTAATAAGATGTAAGTTGGAAATGTTCTTTCTCTACGAAATTTAGACTGTTAGCTCATCCCGACATTTTTGTCACATGTGCTGAGAGTACACATGTCTTTGAGCTTGGGAACTGTTTCGATTATGTGACGGAAGTAGCAGGAAAATTTTTGCCCTAGGATCTTTGCCCATAGATTGTTGGTTTCTGGGCTAGTTATATTGAGTTTTGTGTAGTTATATTTAGTATATGTTAGTGATCAATTCCTTCCATAGGGTGTTGTAAATTCAACCACTGTTTAGGTGACGATCGACCGTCATCAGTGGTCATATTAGTTTTGTTATATTCTGTAATTAATGAAATCAGTTTATTGCCATTTGATATCTGTTAGATTTGACTTTCGCATATGTATATGATTGATATCTGATCTGATTTCGACATTGATTTTGAATCAGACGGTCCAATTTCCCTAGAAATCCGTGTTGGAAAAATCGGGTCATCACAGTTGGTATCAGAGCTAAGGTATTAGGTCCTATGTACGACATCAGTGTGGGTCAATGATTGGCTTATTATGTGTATTAAAATTATATTAAATTCAAGTCTTAACCTATTGCAAGCGCACAACGGAAAATATAGTACTAACATAGGATCGTTTCTACGAGGATGTTTGTTTATCTAATTAACACTTATTTTTATCTTTTATTCAAATCCTTATTTTAAAAACTTTTATTTATCTTTAAGATATAATCCACTGGAGAAATATAAATAAAAGAATTGGTTTTATTCCAAAGTGCATAAAATAAATCTAAATCCTCCTTCTTCTGATTGAGGTCGTCAATCGCATTCTTTAGCTATCAGATATTTATGAATTTAAACAGTAACATTACATCGTATCTCTAGTTTCTTAGCATTGGTCATTAATTAAGTCTAAGATTCTATCAATACAGATTTAATCTAATCAACAACTTTCTAAAATCTGAGTGTCAATTAAATCTTAGAAAACTGAAGATGGAAAAGTAAAAACCATTATACTAATCTGCAAATTCTAACCTCAGTCATCAATTTGAATTAAAACTTGGAGATGTTTATAAAGCTGTAAATTTAAACTAAAAAGCAAAGTAAAATATATCCTTCACCCCTCAGTCACAGTCGTCAATTGCTACTAAGAAACTACAGATATCTACTCTAATATTCAACACTCAATTGCAGTCGTCAATTGCTCTTGAGAAACCTGTGATATCTAATCCATTCTAGCTATTTTACACTACTTTGATCGGAAGAAAATCCAACCTCAGACATGAATTGATGCTGAAATTCTTAGTGGTTATTCTTATGCCAAGCCCTCTTATTTATAGATCATATGGGGTCGGTTTACAAGTTCTAATTCTACTAAAAGAAATTACTAAAAACAAATGATTCCTACTATAACTCAAATTCTTAATTTTATCTTTCCTTGCTTCAGACGGTAGATATGCTTCTGGATTGTTCTTTAGTAGCGGCAGCAAAGATCTTCGTAGTGTATCTTTATCAATCTTCTCAGATCCGTGATCAGCTGAACTTCTAGAGATCTTCTAATTTGGTGTGTGGCGGTGATAGTTCTCACGTGATCAGCAATAGTAGAAAGCTTTCATTATGGGAAATCGTCAATCACGATTTCTTTCTTCTGTTAAGGCTTCTTTGGAAAATCGTAAATCACGATTTTCTATTTCTCAGGGCTTTCTTACTCAGACAATTTTCTATTACAAATGTTCGCTTTTTCCTCTCTGTATTGTCTTTACTCTTTTGTCGCTTCTGAAGGATTGATTTTTTAAAGAATCATAAAATTATGATTTCTCATTTCTTTCTTTCTTCTTACTTGAGCAGTAGTAGCGCTTAGTCATAAAATACGATTTTTCATCTTTCTTTAGCGTCAAATCGTCATTATACACTCAATCATTATTCTTATTGCTAATTGAGTTCATTTTGATGAATATTAATACTTAGGCTCTCTTTTACTGTTTATCTTTAATATCTGCACATCAGTAAGTTATTAGTAGCAAACTAAATCCTAGCATCACTAAGTTAAGGGTGATAAAATGGTAAATTATGTGACTAATCATACCCACAAACATAAGTTTTGCTAGTCCCTAGCAAACAGGGAAATAATAAGTTTATACTAGACTAAAAATTTAAATGCCACTTTTGTAGGGAGCATGATTGCATTTAGCAGATGCAACAAGCTTTAAACCCCTAGGTGATCCCTAGTGGAGGAGTTGTAGTCCCCTGAATGTTTTCAGTGATGTTACCTATATACTTCCTTTTTTTTTTTGGCTGTTTAAAAATATTTTTCAAAAATTAAAAATTCAAAATATAGATTTTTATATACTAAGTACTTAGTCATTCATAATATGTGCATTATTTTTTTAAAAATTTCAAATCTTTTATCCTTATGTTTCCATCATCGTAATTATCCTCTATCAGAACTCAATAATTTCAATTCAGCATAGCATGGAGTGTGTGCATATCAGTGAACAGTTTATTCATCATAGATTTCTCTAAACTGTAATTTTTAGAAAAAAATTTCATCCAAACTCTCACTTATTGGCGTACTCTAAAAAATAATCGAACTTTTGGGCTCTCACAATATTGTATATTTATATGAAAATTTTATAGGACAATTAATTAAGAAGATAAATCTCATGAAAAGGATAATCAGTTATGTTCATATAACTTCTTCATTTATTCATATTATCTATTTTATATATCTCTACTAGACTCATATTCATGTAAATCATAAATCACAAAGGTCTTTTCTTCAACTTGTAGTGGGGCTTTGAGTTTTTAGAAGGTTTCAAAGAAAAAGGTAAAGAGGATTCAAAATTATTTCTGAGAATTTAGCTCTTCCTTCTCTTCTTCTTCTATATTTTTTAGCTTCAGTAAGTATCCTCATTTTGGATAACTTCTTCCCATTACTTTTCTAGTAAAAATCCCATTTTTCTTTTCTAGTTGGAAGCTTTTTGCTTTTCTCTTTTTCTTTTTCATAGAATCATTTTTTTATGATTTCTTCTATTTTTTCCCATATTTTTATACGATTGTATTTCTTTTTACTTGTACCCTTTCCAGCAGATCCTCTATTTGTTACATTTATACTCCTTTCACTCCCTCTTCTCCCCTTCTTTTATGTTCTATACTCTCATAAATTGTAAGGTCAAGGATAAAAAGTTTTGGGCAATACATATGGTTAAAGATTTATAAATTTTTGGTATAAATAAATTTAATTTTTAGGCTTCTAATATGGGTTCAGAGTGTAAAATATTCAAGATTTTGGACTTTTTCGACTTTGGTTTAACAAAAGTTGGCCTTTGGTTATTTTCACGATTTACTAATATGGATGTCTTATTGCTTTGATATATTTAATAGACAGTTCTAAACAAATAAATTACCATATTTACAAAATACCTTGATTCTAAGTTCAGCAATACGAGATTTTATTTTGACAACAGTAGTAGGTAAGTTTAAGAAAATTTACCAAGAATAAAAACAGTCTCTCTTTCTCAGAAAAGAGGAAATAGGCTCTATAGCTCACTGGTTATATGATTTTGAAACCATAATCTAAAATATTTTCAGTTCAGATCAATCGTATAGTTTCAAACATTCTCCTGATACAGTGTTCTAGAGATGTTTTACTTTGAATTGTAACTATTTTTATTTTAATTTTTTGAACTACTACTATGATGGATTGCTAAGAATTTTAGATTTTCATATTTTTTTATATTAATTCTCATATAATGATTAATTTTTAAAAAAAATGTTATAAATTTTTAAAAAAATTTAAAAACTGTAAAATTATAAAAAACTACTATACTAATATACTCATATTTGATGTATCCCCCCCAAACTTAAATAGGACAATGTCCTCATTATGCAAAACAGGGGACATACAAAAAATATTACCTTAAGTTACTACTAGGTTAGTTACTGGGTTTATGATCTATAAAAAAAAGAATTTAAAGGCTTCCCCCAAACTTAGGAGAAAAATCCTACTGATTTTAATGGAAATAAAAAGTTAGATGTTAGTAGTACTAGAAAAATAGAAACAACAAATATAAAGAACATTTTGTATATATGAACCAATTACAGAAACATGGAAGGAAAACTATTTACATCAAAGAAATTTTAGGAAAAATCTAGACACACACTAAACTAAGACGCTGGAAGCAACGTCTGAGAGAAATATTTGCTGAGGATCAGGCCTCGACTTGTAACTACTGTCAATCAAAGTCTTATATTCCTTCCTTCCAAAGGCATATCCATGCCTTTGCAAGGTCGCCTCCCCTCCTCTTCTTTAGAGAGGGCATCCATATCTTGATGGGCTCGCTAAGAGCTGTCGAACTCTCCCCCTAAGTCTTCCAAAATGGTCCATGATTCATCAACTATACCGTTAATGCAGTTACAGAAAGAAGTTGAGGAGAGTTGGAAGATGACATATCTCAGCCCCCCAATCAGCCTATACTACTCCCCTACGAAGATTTTATGAAGAGATTGTAGCACAAGCGAAGAGAGAAGATAAGCAATGGAGAGGGGTGGCGAGGAGATCAAGGATGGGATGGGAAATGACACTGGAAGTTGTAACCCATCCTTATTATAAAGAAACACGCATTCGGGGTGGGTTGTGATGGTGTAAACTTTAGGAAGTGGGGGGAGATGGGTTCGTGGTATATGTTTTCAGATTTGGGTTAGGTTTAAGGTCAAGGGTAATTTCAGTGGACAATTTAGCATCTCGAGTAGGTCGCTGGCGCTTCAGATCTTCTACTTTCTATTGTAGAGACAGGAGCTCAACTCTATGTTTTTCAAGAATTTGATTGAGTCTTTTACTAAAATTACTCTTGCTACATTCTTCCGTCATGGGGTTTTAGGGTTAAAGACCGAGGAAGTAGAAAGGTTGTGAGATGAATTTAGTTAATGTATGGGTATGGATTTATAAGGAAAGGTATTGAACCATCACTTCGAGTAAATGTTTATGTGTAGGTTCTTAGGCTAGGGTGGTTGGAAAGTGGTAAAATTGAATGCATTTCATGTTCATTTCCTATATAATTTTAAATGAGTTTCACTTCCAATGCTCCTGATAAGATTGATCACCAAGTTCTCCTCTTCCCCAGAATTATCGTTTACAATTTTGGATAACAATCACGAGAATCTATAACTGAAAAATCGTACTCACTATGATTGGACTCTAAACTCACGAGAAATCGGAAATCCATGCGCTTTAAGTGATTAAAACAAAAGAAAGAGTCTTTACGATTTATAAATCGTAGAGGAGTCATTTCAAAGGTACTTATGTACATATGTTACACGTGATTGCTATGGGTGAGTCGGTAGCTCGACAGGTTTAAGAGGGATTCAATGACGATCAAGGGGAGTTGATGTCCCTCCCATAAAAGTATTTCCTCCTGGGGTGCCAACTGGCCATAAGGAAGAATAGTTACTCTCTCTCATGCTAACCCAATTGGTTAGACGCTCAACTTGAACTTCCAATAATGGAATGGAATCCAGGAGATTTTGGAGTAATTGCTTTTGAATATGGCCATATTGTAGATAACTTTTGGCTAATTGTGATGAGGATTCCTTAGCGTCAGTATGGTCTTGGGTATGTGTGGGGCAAAATATAGGAGAGTGCTGAGGAATTTCTTGAGTTAATTTGCAGTTAGGTCCAACGACTTCTCCTTGTTGAGATGTTGGGTGCGATTTTACACCCCCCCGAGATTGAATTTTTGTCTTCCACAGTTTTAATTTGGAAGGCAATTCATTAATGATTTTAATTTGTATAATCCTCTCTACCTAAGAGGTATACTTCTTGAAGTTTCAGATTCAATCTCACCCGGTGCTTGGCATTAGACTGGTTCCTCGCTAAAGTTCTCAAACAGTTCCCAAGCAGCCTCAGCAAACAAAATACGAAACATCCCCCCACAAGCAACATCAACTATGTGTCGATTTTTATCATTCAGACCTTCATAGAAAGTGAGGACTATTTTCCAACGAGTGACTTCATGATGAGGACACATATATAAAAGATCGTTAAGGCACGTCCACCCCTCTTGATGAGATTCATTTGGAGACTGTTTGAAAGTTCTAATAAGATACCGGATTTGATTTGTTCTGTGTATTGGGAAGTATTTCATGAGAAATCCTCATTCCAAGTCCTCCCAATTGGCGAATAAATTATGAGGCAAAGAATGTATCTACTGCTTTGCTTCATATCTAAGAGAATATGAAAACAACCATAGACGAAGAGATGTTTCTGGCAAATTTTGGATTCAGATAAGGTTGCACACTTCTATGAACTATCTTAAATGTGAATAAGGATTTTCATCCCTTAGCCCACGGAATATTGGAAGTGTTTGAAATATTTTAGGCGTAATTTTAAAAGTCTCATTAATGGTCATAGGAGTTAATTGTATACATGGGGGAGGGGGTGTAAGAGGTGTTAAAGCACAATATTCTCCCATGGTCTTAGTCGTGTCTTGACTACAATGCGTCATACTAGTATAGACACTCATTGTATTAGGATTTGGTTTTAATATTATTTACTTTTTATTTTAGCAAGCAGGGAGAGAGACAAATCTGAGCTTCTAAATTTCTGGGGCCCAAAGAAGTGTTGAAAGCCTGATCCATTACTCCGAATAAACCTGAAAAAGAGTAAGAAGTGATCAAAGAAAAATAAAAATATAAAGAAATATAAAAGAGAAAGATAAATATTAGTTTATAAAAGAATAAAAATATTAGATAAAAGTAAAAATAAAGTTAAATTCTGCTTCCCCGACCCCGGCGCCAAAAACTTGATCAGCTTATTATGTGTATTAAAATTATATTAAATTCAAGTCTTAACCTATTGTAAGCACACAATGGAAATTATAGTACTAGCATAGGATCATTCCCACGAGGAAGTTTGTTTATCTAATTACTTCTTATTTATATCTTTTATTCAAATCCTTATTTTAAAAACTTCTATTTATCTTTAAGATCTAATCTACTGGAGAAATATGAATAAAAAAATTTGTTTTAATTTAAAGTGCATAAAATAAATTTAAATTCTCCTTCTTCTGATTGAGGTCGTCAATCCCAATCTTCAGCTATCGGATATTTATGAATTTAAATAGCACCATTACACCATATCTCTAGTTTCTTAGGATTGGTCATCAATCAAGTCTAAGATTATATCAATACAGATTTAATCTAATCAACAACTTCCTAAAATATGGGTGTCAATCAAATCTTAGAAAACGGAAGATGGAAAAGTAAAAACCGTTACCCTAATCTGTAAATTCTAACCTGAGTCATCGATTCAAATTAAAAATTAGAGATGTTTACGAAGCTGTGCATTTAAAATAAAAAGCAAAGTGAAATATATCCTTCACCCATCAATCGTAGTCGTCAATTTCTCCTGAGAAACTATAGATATCTACTGTAATCTTCAGTACTCAATTACAGTCGTCAATTGCTCTTGAGAAACCTTTGATATCTAATCTCTTCTAACTATTTTATACTATTTTGATCGGAAGAAAATCCAACCTCAAGCATCAATTGATGCTAAAATTCTTCGTAGTTACTCTTCTGCCAAGCCCTCTTATTTATAGATCATAAGGGGTCGGTTTACAAGTTCTAATTCTAATAAAAGAAACTATTAAAAACAAATAATTCCTAATATAACTCTAATTCCTAATATTATCTTTCCTTGCTTCAGACGGTACATATGCTTTTGGATTGTTCTTTAGTAACGACAGCAAAGATCTTTGCAGTGTATCTTCATCAATCATCTCAGATCCGTGATCAGTTGAACTTCTAGAGATCTTCTAATTTGGTGTATGGCAGTGATAGTTCTCACGTGATCACCAATAGTAGAAAGCTTCCATTCTGGGAAATCGTCAATCACGATTTCTTTCTTCTGTTAAGGCTTCTTTGGAAAATCGTAAATCACGATTTTCTATTTCTCAGTGCTATCTTACTCGGACGATTTTCTATTACAAACGATAATTCTTTCCTCTCTGTATCGTCTTTATTTTTTTGTCGCTTCTGAAGAATCGTCATTTTAAAGAATCGTAAAATTGCAATTTCTCATTTCTTTCTTTCTTACTTCAACAGTAGCAGCGCTTAGTCATAAAATATGATTTTTTATCTTTCTTTAGCGACAAATCGTCATTATACACTCAATCATCATTCTTATTGCTATTTGAGTTCATTTTGATGAATATTAACACTCAGGCTCTTTTTTACTGTTTATCTTTAATATCTATGCATCAGTAAGTTATTAGTAGCAAACTAAAGTCTAGCATCACTATGTTAAGGGTGATAAAATGATAAATTATGTGACTGATCAGTCAACTGTGACACCAAGTGTCATAGTTGATATCATAAGTATGGCATTAGATTCTATCGGAACATGGGCTAGATTTCCATGATCATTATGACTAAGACATTTGTTCAGTCGTGCCAGATCGTTAAGGCCCCTCGTGTTAGACTGACGACTGTCCGCAGCAAAGGGACCTCAAGCGGTGATGGTACCTTAGGTGGTACAGGAGTCGCCATTGATGCGAACAACGTTCCCCCAGGAGGAGAAAGCAACCACAGGCAAGTGGGCCAACTGTTGGAAACAATGGTCAACACTATGGCCTAGCTAGCATCAAAATCGTAGCTCTCTGGATTTCAATAGTTCAGGAGGATGAAGCCTCCTAGCTTCTATGGTCATGCTGATCCATTTGAAGCAGAAAAGTAGCTAAACAAAATAGAGAAAATTCTTCGGTGGATTCCTTGTACTGAAGAAGAGAAGGTCAGCTGGGGTTCGTTCTAGCTAGAGGGAGAAGTCGACCCATGGTGGAAGTCTATGGAAAGGACCATGATACAAGAGCCACTAAATGTGCCATGGACATGGGCATGGTTCGTAGAAGCATTCAATGAAAAATACTTTCTCAAAGTAATCCGAGATCAGTGGAAGTCAAGTTTGTACCACTAGAGCAAGGAAAAATGTTTGTGCTTGAATACGAGGCCGAATTTATTAAGCTGTCCAGATCACCCCTCAGCACATGGCCACAGAACTTAAGATGTAATAACCCAAATTTTTGTGACACGTGTAGGTCACGTGTGACTTACACGATATGTGAGTGTATGTGGGGAACAATTGAACCATAAGTACTTCATATACTACTAGGTGTAGGTGTCTTGTATTTGAACTATATGAAGGTAAAACATCTAACATAAGTGTGTGTGTGAAACACACTAGTTTTCACTAGATAAGAGAAAAGGGGGAGGAGTCTCCCATACGTGGCCTATTTGAGCTTAGATACATAGAGAATGAAATAGGGAGAAAGAAGAGAGGGTTTTGTAAAAGAAGATTAAAGGTAGGCATTTCTTGTGATATAGAGACAAGATCCACCTTACGAATCTCAAATACATAGGATGAGAAGGGTGTGGTGAAGAAATTTGAAAGGATCTTTTGGTTTTGAACTAGTGGATGATCTAGAAAGGGGTTGGAAGAGGGGCTTTTGAAACCCTCTTGATTTGATTTGATCTTGGACCAAATTTTGAGGAGATCTAATGACATGAGGTATGTTTTAAGGTTTATATGTACTTTAAATAGAGTATTAATTATTTGATTAAATTATATTGGCTTTTAATAGGATATTAAATGAGGTAAGAGATGAGTTCTCAAAGAGATCGAGCAATAACTATGATCGCTCCTCGCGCGAGCGGTTAAAACAGCTCGCTCATGCGAGGAAGGATAAATTATATAGATTAAAATATCTTCTGAACTCGCTCGAGCGAGACCCTTTGTGAAGGGGAAGCTCGTGCAAGTGAGGGCTCGCGTGACTTTCAGGTACCTCGATTGTTATCGCTCGAGCGAGGTCAAGTGCCTCATTTATAACCGCCCGAGCGAGGGAAAGAATATATTATATAACCAAAACATATTTTGTGCTCGCTCGAGTGAGGACATTTTGTAAAGGGAGGCTCGCTCGAGCGAAGGCTCGCGTGACCTTCAGATACCTCGTTTATAACCGCTCGAGCAAGGGATGATACCTCGATTATCATCGCTCGAGTGATGAATAGTGCTCGCTCGCGCGAGGTACTACATAAATTTTTATATTTATTTTTGCTGCTCTTGGGAGCTATGGTCCTCAATATTCTTATAGGATTTTCTAAGAGTGTTTTGACACATGCAATATAGCTTTGGCGTGTAATTGTTGTATTGGATCCCCTAAGAGATAATGATGCGTTTTGGATAAATGAAATTTGCTGTGAGGTAGGGAACACCTTGAACATGTACTTTGATTTTTGAAAGCATGTATGTAGAGTGATTCATATAAACATTTATGCATCAAAATATGATTTCAAAGAGTATGGGTGTGTGTGTTAATACCCAATGAACTAATAAGGTCCCTAGGGGCCGTGAAATTGTGATAAGGCACATCTAGGTGATGCGTTGAGCCAGTGGCATCCTAGGGATGCAGATGAAATCTATCGGTGAAGTAAAAGAAAAGTTGATAAGGCCTAATATACTAAAATTAGCACGATCACACGGTGAATAACAACTATATGTAGCGCATATGATATTTTTGTTATTTAAGGTTTAAATAGAATACCGCACCGACGTGACAGGATACCCACGACTGACTCGACAGAATATCCGTGACCGGTACAGCGGCCAATCCATACACCAGTTTGACATCCCAGGGATGTGAGTATGAGATCAAAAACCCCGTCGCCTATGAGAAAGGGACCTGGGTAGTATTCAAGTAAGAAACAAGTATGACAAGTGTCTATTTAGAAGACAATGGTGGGTATTCCATCGGGGCTCGATGCTATATTGCTCGGGGATTATTTAAGTTAAGATTTAAGTGATTAGGCTGAATCAGTGTACAATACCAGTAAGTTGAGAATGAATAAACACAAGTAAAGTAACAGTGCATTTGTTACATCATTTCAGTTGTTAAAAATATTTTACCATGCTTTTAAACTATTTTAAAATATATGTGAGAGCTTAACATATATGTTCACTTATTGTTTCCCTATTGAGCTAGGATGTAGCTCACCCTTTAGACTATACGTCGCAGGTCCATTGCTAGCTGCGGCGGAGGCTTCGGGAGACGTAGATCTGGGGATTCAGATTACGTGCCCGAGGAAGAGTTGGAGCCCCCTCCTGAGGACTTCTTCTAGGGGACCCCTGCGTACCTTGAGGGAGATTTTTGAGAGTTTACTGTACGGCTTGGTATGTCAAGCCTTATTTTTTAACAATGTAATTAAATGATATATTCTTTTTGGCAAACCATCTGGGGTGATTTGATTTCACCGATGGTTCGAGTCGGTTCTTCTGTTCATGAGTTGGCATGGAAGTAGAACTGTCTTTTGAGCTTCTACTTTAGATTAGTATATCTTGATTTCATGTCGTTCAGTTTATTAGTTTTGTTTTGAGTAGTTATTGTTTATTATACCATTGTTCCGTATAGACTTCAGGGTCACGGCCTAGAAGGTTGTGCTGATGACATGGGTTTCAGGGTGCCGAAATCGGAGCTGTCACATATGAAGGCCAAGAAATTTAAGCATGGCCTGAAGCAAACCATCAAGGAGAGGATTTCTCTGTTCTAGGAAACAATCTATGCTGGGGTCATGGACCTAGCCCTTATTGTCAAATAAGACATCGAGAATATGTATAAGAGGAGGGAATAGCAAAATAAGAATCTGGTTGTTACAACTTGAGAGCAGGCGAGTATGAGACCGAGACTACTGATATCAGCACCTAGCCAACCTGCTCCGACTAAACCATCAAGGCCACCCATGCCTACACCCACAAGGCCCCTCTGCCCTTCGAACGCCACAACAACAGGAGCATCAAGGGTTCTACAAGCTTCACGCACCTTGTCATCTGCACCAGTTAAATCATGCCTGAGATGCGAAGGGCAGCATAAGACAGAGGTGTGTAGGTGGGCCACGGGTGCATGCCTCAAGTGTGGCGCACAAGAACATTGGGTAAAAGATTGTCCTAAACCAAAGGAGAGGACGACAATAATGACAACTACATGGAGGCCCTCTCGACCTATCGTGCAGGTCTTACTTAAGCCGTCTCGGGACACGATGCCCAAACCACCAATGACGTCATTCAAGGTATGAATTCCTTATTGATTGCCAATGGTTACGATAATTTTGGTTGATGAACATCCTTGAAATTGAGTTGGTTTTGACACTTCAGAACTTCACAAGACCATCAAGTCTAATTTTTGAAACTAAAACATCGACGCATAATGTGGTGACCAAGTTAGGAAATTGACACACCATATTCCACATTTGTTCGAATGGTGTTCCTATGAACCCATCACTCGCACCGCAATCGTAACCGACCTATGTTTCAGACAAATTCTCGCTTCATAACTAAGTCCATCCCTTCAACATAATCGTTGAAGGGCAATCTAAGCTTCCACTTCTGATGGACACCAAGTAGAAAAGACCTTTTGGGTTCCTATGCCTGAATCACACTATGAAGATTAATTCCTTAAAGCACTGTGCCTATCCCCTTTTCTCAACCTTAGTTCTCTCATTTCAACTTCAAATCCTTCAATGTACATCCAAGTTTATTGTAGTTTCATTACAGTACATAACAAGTATGCAAATCAAGGGTAGTGGGTACCAGAGTCTCCTAAAGACTCGGATGTCGTTAGCTCACTTTTTATGTGTGTTAGAAGTTCTACCACCTTACACTAAATAGTGGTGAAGGTATGTTAACGATTATCAGGAGTTATGGATGGAATGTTCCGATTAGCTATGGGTAAGTTCCAGGCAATGTGGGCGCGTTTTTATTGATCGCTAGATGTGTGAACGGTTAGTGGCTTTGATATCAAATGGAGATTGATATCGAACCAAGGAGACCTTCGCGTCTCTTCAATATACTTAGATTGATGTCAAACACCTCTTGTGTTTGACACACCGAAAGACATGTAGTGAGTTTTCGAGGACAAAAATTCCTTTAAGGAGGGGAGAATGTAAAAACCCTGATTTTTTGTTAACGTTGAATTGTAGAGCTTTGATGATAACGCGACTATGTTGATTGGTTTGACTTTTGTCAAACTTTTGATGACTGCGACAGGGCCTCTGGCCCATTGATCTTAAATTGGGTAAATGCACTCAATGCACAAATCTGTAACCAATCCCTGATTCGAGCACTAAATTTTAACTCAAACCCTTATGAGAAGTTTGTGTTGCACACAATTCGAACCTCGGGATTGAACCATGTTCGATTCCACCCTTTTCAAGCACCATAGTTTTAGCGTATGGGCTTAGTTAGTTACTTTTAATGAATAATTTAGAACGAGGCAGATGGCGTACGCGTGATCAAGGGCGACCATGTGCACCCTAAGCGCGAACCTAACCCGAGCCCAATAACCCAAACTAATACAAAAATATATGTACCCGTGTGTGAAGGGTACACATAAATAATTTTGCAAATAGTTACACAAGCCACATGATGGCATAGGGGTTAGGGACATAGTTAGCAAATAAGAGGTCTAGGGGTCAAAACGTGTTAAGTGCATTTTAGACCTCATTTTGGATCATTAGATAAGAACTCGTACACCGTATCTCGGTGTACCAGCCTCGCACTGAATCCATTCCACTAACTTAAAGAGAAACATGTGTAGAGTTGGATTTAAAAAAAAAAATCCATTTAAGAGAAGCAAGAGTCGACTGAAGGGGATAACCGAGACAGAAAAGAGGGCATTCTCCTTCATCTCCTCATTTTCATTCTTGAGAGGAAATATCCATTGACCTCCTCAGGTATCTCTCCTTTAGGATTTGATTTGGTCTATAACCTGAAAGAAGTGATCAATCAGTAGATGAATGGTCAGTTCGGCGTCGATTCCTTCGATTTCGGCCATCGCAATCTTCATATGCAAAATTTAGAATGGTAAATTCTGAAACCCTCCACATGTGTGCATAGATCATTGAATGATTCTGAGATTAGGATTGATATGTCTTTTACATTTGGATTGCATTCAAGTTCTTCGAGAAAATTGAACTCGGACTAGAAGAATCAGGTCATCGTAGAGACGAGTGAGAGCTTCGGTGTTGATTTCCATCGATTCGACCACCATAGACTCCGTATACACGCTTTAGAAGGTAAGATTTATGTTTTGATGGTGTGGATTTAGCTTAGTTTTAATTTGTGTGTGATTGGAGGTGTCATGCAATGATTTTTGGGAGTTTCAGATTGAGGAAGAAGAAGCCCAAAGAATTGCAGAATCGCACAAAACCGCTCAAGCGAGTTGGAATTCGCTCGAGCGAGTCCCCTTCAAAATCAACGGAAACGAATTCAGAGAAAAATTTGCTCGAGTGAATTTTCCTTCGAATTTAGGCTTAAAACAGTTCTTAAAAAACTCGCTCGAGCGAGTTGGGTGTGTTTCAAAGAATCTGGCAAATTTGCTCAAGTGAATTTGGTAATTGCTCGAGCAAATTTGAGCTAGGTGCTGACACAACCTCTGTAGTTTTGCCATAACTTTATACTTCGAACTCGGATTGACACGATTATTTTGGCACTGGAAAGAATACAACGAGGTTTATAACTATGTGTGAAATAGAAATTTCATGAATTAAATGGTTTAAAGGATAAAATTGACCTGAAAGTTGAGAGAAGTTCTACATGATCCAACGTTAGTGCGAACTTGTCCATTCCGCCTCGATTTTGAGAAAATGCTTAAGTACGTGGAAGTTATTATTAACATCAAAGTTATTAGTGATTAAAATCAATCCTTAATGCTTCATCCTATATGTGATCTAGAGGAAAGAATCAATCGCCATCGAAAAGGGTTGTCTCATACCTTCTTGCGACGTTAGGAATCGAGATAGGGAAAATTCAATGGACAATTTCATCTTGATTTTTTATTCATAGACTCTGTGATATAATTGAACGTAAACCTTGAATTTGAAATTGAAATTGAGCTTTTTATGCATGGAATTCCGAAAATGATTTGTACGAAATTTTCATTACACATTTTCATTTGACTTCAATTCATAGATTTTGGATTAGATTTTGAATGGTAATCCTTTGCACATCGAATCCGAATTTTTGAGATTGAAATTGAATTAGAGTCAGAGAACTTGAATTTTGAACTAGACCTTTGAGATTTTTAAAGTATCGAATTTTGGAAAGGTTTGTAGGGAAAAATTTTGAGTTCGAAACATAGATTTTGATTGGAATATCGATAATTGACCCTTGAGTTTTTGAAATATGGAACTTTGGATATGAACTGTGATTATAAATTGGAACTTTGAATCTTTAAATCGGATAGTGATTAGCATAACGAATTGTATGAACTCGGAATATGAACATGAACTCAATATGAACTCTGCACAAGAGATATGAAATCGAAACACAAAAAGAGAATGTGAACTCTGTAAGTGAATGTAAACTCCGAAAATGAATGTGAATTAGTGAATATAATCTTTGTAAATTGCATCGATTATGAACTCTGTCAATGAGAAATGTGAATATGTGAACTCCGTAAATGAAATTGGACCGGCATTCATACTGCTGCACCCGAATCGACCGCACGGTGGGTATTATGCAGTGCACTAACAGACTAGCACGGTGGTTATACTGCACACCGAATCGATCGGCATGGCGGGTTGTACCGTGCACTTGAAAAATGTTAAATTGAATAAGTGAATCCGAAATGATATGAACTTGAACCATATGAACTCGGAACATGAACTCTGAATAAGAACTTCGAATGTGAACTTGAAACCTGAATATGAACTCCGAACTTTAGAACTCTTAACAAGCAAATCTAAAACTAGAACTTTGAAATCAAATTGAACCTTGACATTGAATCCGGACATTGAACTCTGAACTAGAACTCTGACATGGAATCCTAAATTGAGAACTACGATTTTGACTATGATTGTGAAGTTAAGATCTTACGAATCCCATTTTGAAGATGACAATGCTTTTGGAAACTCGTTTTCTATCTTGTTTCGAAATGATTTCGAAATTTAGTCACTTCGTTTGACATGAAAATACTTTTGAAACTTGGGTTTTCTGTTCTGAGTTCGAAAATGTCTTGAAAAGTTGTCCCTATTTTGGTATGAAAAATGCTTCCAAAATTCCGCCTCTATTTTTCTTTGATTGAAAATGCCTTTTAAATTATAGCCATTGGATCTATGAATTGATTAATAAGATGTAAGTTGGAATTTTTCTTTCTCTACTAAGCTTAGATTGTTAGCTCATGGTGACATTTTTGTCACAGGTGCTAACAGTAGAAAGGTCTTTGAGCTTGGGAGCGATTTCGATTACTTGCCGGAAGTAGCAGGAAAACTTCCGCCCTAGGATCTTCGCCCATGGATTGTTGGTTTTTGGGCTAGGTATATTGAATTTTGTGTAGTTAGATTTAGTATATGTTAGTGATCATTTCCTTCCATAGACAGTTGTAAATTAAATCACTGTTTAGGTAACGGTCGACTGTCACTAATGGTCATATTAATTTTGTTATGTTCTGTATTTAATGGAATCAATTTATTGCCATTTGATATCTATTAGATTTGACTTTCGCATATGTATATGATTGATATCTGATCTGATTTCCACATTGATTCCGAATTGGACGGTCCGGTTTTCCCATAAATCCGTGTTGGGAGAATCGGGTCACAACTCTTAACCCTCAAGTTTTTCCAAAATTTGTTCAATAAATGACAACGGAAAATGGTCCTTGCGAGTCATTGAATTCAGCTTTCGGTAGTCAATACATACGCTCCAACCTATGGTTTCACGTAATGGTAACAACTTGCCGGTTGCGTTTTCTCTAACAGTAATCCCAGATTTATTTGGGACTACTTGAATGGGGCTCATCCACTCATTATCAGAAATCGGATAAATGATACTAGCATCTAATAGTTTAACAATTTCTTTTTGTACTACTTCCCTCATATTTTGATTTAGTCGTCGCTGACTCGCTCATGAAGTCTTAGCATTGTCCTCCAAATAAATTCGATGCATACATCTAATGGATCAAGCCCTTTAAGGTCTGCGACAATCCACCCTATTGCATACTTATGCTTCGTTAGTATGGCCAACAACTTATTCTCCTGATCTACAGTGAGGGCAAATGAAATGATTATCGGGAGAGTTTCGTTTAGCCCGAGAAAAGCATACCTAAGGGTGTCGGGAAGTTTTTTCAAGTCTATGGATGGTCCTTTTTCAATAGATGGTAGCAACGGTTCATTGGAAGTACTGGGTAATGGTTCCACTGGTGGCTTCCAATTATTTGGTTGAGAATAAAGGGAAGAGTTGTCGAACAAATAAACCACCTCTTTAGATTATAATTCAAGCTCTCCCAAATCTAAGTACCATAATGTAGTTTGAAGCGCATCCTTAGATAGGACTAGAGGCAATGCTTCTTCTACCATTTCTTCAATCTCATCTACACTGAAGCATTCCTCGTCATCAATCGACGCCATCTGGTTGGCTGCTGAGAAGACATTTAACTGAATTCGCATATCTCCAAAAGAAACTTCCATCACCCCGATTTTACAGTTTATGTAAGCATTGGCCGTGACCAAGAATGACCTACTGATTATGACGGGAATTTGTGTTGGAGATTTCAAACTTAGTTCCATCTCTAATACCAGAAAATCGAATGGAAAAATAAAATTGTCGACCCCAACCATAACATCTTCAATGATTCATATCGGCCTTCTTTCTGATCTGTCTGCTAACTGAAGAGTTACCGATGTAGTCCTCTTATTACTATTCGGCTCTAATATGAGTCTAACAAAGTCTTAACCTATTGTAAGCGCACAATAGAAATTGTAAAGTAAGTATAGGATCGTTCCCACGAGGAAGTGTTTACTCTTTATATTAATTCTATGCAGAAAACTTATATCTATCTTTAAGGTTCTAAACTACTTGAGAAATATGAATAAAAGAATGGTTTCTTAAACCAATTTACAGAAAATAAATCTAAATCCTCCTCTTTCCAGATTATGGCTGTCAATCACAATCCTTTAAGTCTCGGATATTTATGAAATTAAAGTACCGTTACACTATATATCAAGTTTCCTAGAATTGGCCGTCAATCAAAACTAGAATCCTATCAATACCAATTTAATTTAATCAACAATCTATCAGAAATTTGGGCATCAATCAAACTCTAAAAAATTGAAGATGAAAAATAAAAATCATTACACTAATCTACAAATCTCAACCTGAGTCGTCAATTCAAATTAAAATTTGGAGATGTTTATAAAGCAATAAAAATCTAAACTAGAAAGTAAATAAATTATATCATTCACCCCTCAGCCGTAGGCATCAATTGCTTTTGAGAAACTACAGATATCTACACTAACCTTTCAGCTCTCAATCCCAGTTGTCAATTGTGATTGAGAAACCTTGTATATCTAAACTACTCTAAACTAATGATCGGAAGAAAGCCCAACCTCAGTTGTCAATTGATGATGAGAATTCTTTCGATGATGAATTCCTATGCCGAGCCTCTTATTTATATATCATAAGGGTCGGTTTACATTGATCTAATTCTAATAAAAGAAAATACTAAAAATAAAAGATTCCTAATATAATTCTAACTCCTAATTTTATCTTCCTTGCTTTAGATAGTTGATGTGCTCTAGATTGCTCTTCTTAATTTCAGTAATAGAGTCCTTCTAAGAGTCTTCTTCATCAATCTTCTTAGATTCATGATCTACCAATCTTCTAATTCAAGAATTCTTCTAAGTTGGTTCATGTCGGTGTAGATTCACAATCGGCAGTAGCAATAACAAGCTTTCATTATGTAAAATCGCAAATCAGGATTTTCCATTCTTCACAGCTTATCCACAGTTGACGATTCTCCGGATGATTTTCCATAACGATTGATCGCTTTTTATATCACTTCCACTTTGAACCATCTTTTGGAAGAATCGTAAATTACGATTTCCCTATTTCTTTCTTCAGCAATAGAGCTCAATCGTAGAACACGATTTCTTGGCTTTCAGCTTTGACTAATCATCTTTCTTATTCAACCATCTTTCTTATTGCGTTTTGAGTTTATTTTGATAAAGATTAATACTTTGACTTTATTTTACTGATTTTCCTTATTATCTGCACATCATTAACTTGTTAGTATCAAACTAAAGTCTAGCATCACTAAGTTAAGAATGATAAATGGTAAATTATGTGACTTATCACACCCCCAAACTTAAGCTTTGCTAGTCCCTAGCAAACAAGGAAAAATAAAATGCCCTAAACTAAGAATTTAAATGTCACTTTCGTAGGGAGCATGATTGCATTTAGCAGATACAACAAGCCTTTAAACCCCTAGGTGATCCCTAGTGGAGGAGTTGTAGTCTCTTGAAGGTTTTCAGTGAAGTTACCTACAAACTTCAAATAATTTTGAATTTTTAAAAAAAATTCAAAATAAAATGAAAGGTTAAAAATCTAAACTAATTTTGTACCCTAACTAATTTAATCATCACATGGTTGCTACGATTTTTAAAAATACCATTTCATTAACCACCATTTTCCATCCTAAGAGTTATCCTTAATCAGAACTCAATAATTTTTATTCTATAAAGCGTGGAGTGTGTGCCTATCAGTGAATAGTCTATTATTCATAAATTTTTCTAAATTGCAAATTTAGAAAATATTTTCCTCCAAAAACTCTCACTATTAGCATACTCTCAAAAAAATATCAAAATTTTGGGTTCTCTTAATATGATATATCTTGAAGAATTATTCAAAGGATAATTGAAAAAATTAAATTTCATAGAAAAATAATAATTTCTATTCATATGATTCCCTATGCAATCCCTAGTATCTATTATTCACATCTCTACTAAGCTTATGCTTCTGCAAATCGTAAATCAAAAAGGGCTTTCCTTCGTCGTATAATGGGGCTTTGGGTTAAGAGGTTTCAAAGAATAGGTATATGGGGTCCGAAATTTTCTGAGAATTTAGTTCTTCCTTCTATCTTTTTCTTTTATTTTCTATTTCAGTAAGTATCCAAAAATTGGATAACTTCTTCCCATTTACTAATTCTTGTCTTTTTTTTTTTTAAATCCCATTGTACATTCCTTTGATCTAAAATCATCTTTCTACGATTTTCCTTCTATTCGAAAGCTTTTTGCTTTAGAATCGTAATCTTCTTTCAGAAATCATCTTTTCACGATTTTTCGTTCTTTTCCCATATTATTTTCTTATTTCTTCAGCTATACCCTCTTGTTGGATATCCCTTATTGTTGAGAACTGGAAAATACCATTTTTCTCCCCTTAATCTGGGCCTTGATAGACCCTTGAGAGAACTAAATAAGTGTTTTAAGTGTTTGTTTTACAGCTAACAATAAAGGCAGGCTTAACCTTGAAAGTAGCTCAAAAGTGCCAAAAAGATGACATTCCATGTCAACCCAAAGGAAGAAAGAGAAGAAACAACCTCACTAGCTGTTGAAAGGTCTGAATTGAAGAGGCAAAGACCTGGTCTCAACCCAGAAAAGAAGTATGGAGCAATTCGAACAGAAAAATGCACTACAGAGTACTTTTCGCAAAGAACCTAAACTGTTCGTAAAGAACCTGAAACTCTGCGAAAAGAACAAAAACTCCAAGCTTAGCTTTCGAAGAGCATCTGAACTCTTCGAAGAGATGATTTACCTTTTCGAAAAGAAGAAAACTCAATTGAGCAGTAACCGTAACCTTGCGAAAAGAGCTTCAGGAGTTACAACACCTTGCGAAAAGCCCCCTAAGCTTTGTGAAAAGGTATTCTGGAGGTTCTCAGCTTTTGCAAGGGCAATTCAGTAATATGTTTCACGCGGCCCAATGCATCTAAAAACCTAAGGACATTCCAGAAGATTCTAAGCATGAAGCGAAGGCATATTCCACCCCACGTGAGCACCCAGAGATGAAATAACTTGGCGGGAACTTCTAGAAACTCTAACAGACTTTCAAAATGCATAACAGAATCGATGCCTTTTTCACCTGATTGGCTGAACCAGATCAAGGAATTCTGATTGGCCAAAACAGATCTGGATCCTCGTGCTCGACTACCATTGGTCTATACAGATCTGAGCACTTCTGATTGGTTGATACACATCTGAGCTGGACTTAGGGAAAACTATAAATAGACGAACCATTTGCCCAATTTGGGCATCCAAATTTTGAGTTTCATTCCTATTCCCCCATTTCCAAACCAGATAGTTTGTTTGAAATCCCTGTAATAGCTTCACTTTTACTTGCAATTGAGAGCTGTGAGATATTTCTATAATTCAAAAGAGAGTTGTATTCAAGACTACAAATCGGAGAGCTATTTAAGCTGTACTCTGTAATTGTAATGGTGGATTTGAAAAGGTTGCTGTAAACCGTATATTCTCAATTGGACTCATGTTAAGGGTTCCCTCTGATCTCCTTATTGCATTAGACTCCTTTAGATTTACTATTTTTTATACAATTTCCCTTGATTCATTAATCATGTGAGAATTAGTGTTGGTAACCTAATCTCTCACGGCATTTGTAGTGATGCTTCTTGTTCTAAACTAAGGCTTTGGATTAAAGACTATTGGATGGTTTGTGGCCATTAAAGTGGACAGACCATAGCCATAAGCTTAAACCTAATCCTTAAATTAGATTTATTTCTCTTACATCTGCGCTTGTAGCCAGATGGAGATTGGATCATCTCTCAGTTGAGCTGTAGTCATTCTCATTAGATTTCAAGGACCAAATCAAAGTTAGATATTACTTCTCCATTTTTTATAAGTTTACCTCAAACGTTCCCCCAACTCGGATCTGGATTATTTAGTTTAACTTTTACTTTTATCATTTAGTTAATGTGACAAATTCAACCTCCCATCTTATGTGCTTTCTAGATAGGATAAGAGGCCAGATCTGGTAGCTCAGATCTGGAGGTTTATCTTTCATTTTAGAAAAATTCTCTGTGGACGATCTTTCACTCACTTACATTTAAAACTTTCTCTGATCTTGTGGCTAATTCACTTCTACCGTACGATATTTCTTTACTCTTTTAAAATTCTAGATTCAAAGATAATTTAGCGATTGCAAACTGCTTTCAAAACACACATAAATCAAGCACACTAAGAAGCAACAAGTTTTTGGCGCCGTTGCCGGGGATCGAACCTGGGGAATTTGTTCTAAAATAGGTAGGCCTAAGTTTTTACTTTTATTTTTTATATCATTACTAAACTATTCTATTGTTTATACCTGTGCAGTTATTCATGTCCAATTTTTGAAGAAGGGAAACTACTTAAAAAGAAATTTTGAAGGTTTGCTGTGAATAATCAGATTTTTTGTTCTGAGTTGTATGTTTGGTAGGAGGATTCTCAGCCCTGAGATTGTCCCACTGAATTTAGAAGTTGAAAGGCTACTACGAACCAAACAAACAACACAGAATTCTGCTACTATGGGTGAAGAACCTCGACTTTTGAGGGATTACTTTGCACTTGGTGCTTATAATTCTCCCTTTTGCATTCAATTTCCTACTGTTGAAGGAAATTATGAGATCAAATCATCAACTATCCAAATGCTTCCTTCCTTCCATGGGTTGAGTAAGGAAGATCCATACAAACATGTGGATGAATTCTTGGCTCTTTGCACCACATTCAACATAGCTGGACTTGGTCCAGAAGCAACCAAGCTTAGGCTCTTTCCTTTTTCATTAAAGGATAAAGCTAGAGCATGGTTATCTATGTTAGCACCAAATAGTATCACTTCTTGGAATGATTTGCAGTGTCAATTTTTAGCCAAATATTTCCCAATGTCTAAAACAAGTCAATTGAGACAAAGTATCATTTCTTTCTCACAAAACTCAACTGAAACTTTCCATGAAGCATGGAACGATTTAAGGAACTTTTAAGGTAGTGTCCTCATCATCAAATTCCCAGATGGCAGCTGGTTTAAAGCTTCTATCAAGGAATTGATCAAAAAGGCAAAAATATGGTGGATGCCTCCTGCGGAGGCACTTACTTGTAAAAACCAGTTGAGGAGGTTTGGGACTTATTTGAAATAATTGGTGAAAACTCAACTCAACAGGAATCTCTGTCAAGAGATATTGAAAATCCTGCTAGGATGAGCAATCAGCAACCCACCAAAGGGAAGATTTATGAGGTGAATGAGTTGGAAACAAAGGTGGATAATTTAACCACAAAGTTTGATAGATTGATGGACTCACTTAAAAATCCAAATGTTGCAAGAGTAGAGGAGGCATATCTGATATGCCAGTCCCCTACTCATTCAATTGACCAATGTCCTGCTGCACCACAGTTCCCAGATTTAATGGTGGAACAAACTCATGCTGCTCAATCATTTGGACAGATGCAGTCAAATGAATATCCATGGAGAGGACACCCCAATTTGAGGTGGAACCAAGGGAATTATCAATCACAACAGCAGCAACAACCAAAAAACTAAATGCCTTTCAAAACTGCACAGCCTTATCAGCAGAATTTTTATGCCAAACAAAATTTCTGACCCATTCCACAAAAACACATGCGAATCGCGATTCAAACCCCTTCCAGTGTCCCTTCTTTTGAAGATCAAGTCTTAAATTCACTCCAGAATTTAGGATCTTTAACTCAGACTGTGAATTTTCACAGCCAGAGCATAAAGAAGATTGAAGAAACATTGGGATAGCTTTCAAATACTTTGGCAAAAAGAGAGGAAGAAAAGTTACCCAGCCAACCTTTGAACAATCCCAAAGGACAGTTCATGGTTGGAGAAGCTTCTAATTCACATGAAGAAGTAAAAATTGTTACCACATTGAGAAGTGGAAGAATTATAAATAACAAAGTGGGTACTGAAGAAGAAAAAAATGAGGAAAATGATAAAGATATAAAGAAGAGCAAAGCATAATGATAGCGAAGAGGGTCCGATGGACCTCAGAAAAATCAAAAAAATGAAAAACAAAAAATCCAAAAAGTTTATGAAAATGCTTCCAAAGCTGTAGATGAAGGACTAGTTCCTCATTTACCATTTCCTCATGCAATGAAATCTGTATCCCCTTTTGATAAAGGGAACACAAAAATAGATGAAATGATGGAGACTTTCAAGCAAGTCAAGATAAATCTACCTTTGCTTGAGGCAATCAAACAAATTCCAGCATATGCAAAATTTTTGAAAGATGTTTGCACTCACAAAAGACAGTCTAGGATACAGTTGTCCAAGAAGGTCTTTGCTGTGGAAAGAATTAATCAGGTGTTATCCATTGCCACACCTCCTAAACTTCAAGATCCTGGAATCCCCACAATCCCTTGCATTATTGGGGAACATACCATTGAAAAGGCTTTATTAGATCTGGGTGCTAGTGTCAACCTACTTCCATATTCTGTATATAAGAAACTAGGTTTGGGAGAATTAAAACCCACTCATGTGGTGTTACAACTAGCAGACAGATCTGAAAGGAAGCCAGTTGGGATGATTGAAGATGTATTGGTGGGAGTAGATAAATTTTTCTATCCTGCTGATTTTCTAGTTTTGGACATGGAACCAACCAAAAGCAAAACTTCCATCCCTGTCATTTTGGGAAGACCATTCCTGGCTACAGCAAATGCTTGCATTCAATGCAGGTCTGGTATTATGGAAGTCTCTTTTGGAAACATGAAGGTAAAATTAAATGTTTATAATGCAGTCACACAGCCTCAATTCAGCTCGGAAGAATGTTTTCATGTTGATCTATTGGATGAACTGGTAGAAGGGACTTTACAACAGTTTCTGCAGTGTGAAGATTTCACCACAGATGTCAAAAATGCTTGGGGAAATTCTGAGGAAGAAACAGGTTGTATCTCAAATTCTGAGGAAATAAATGTTGTGCAAGGAACTCATAATCAATCAGCAAGTTTCTCTTCTTGGAAACCTGCTACTCTCCCCCTTCCACAAACAGCTAAGGTACCTTTGTTACCTTCTTTTCTCAGCCCACCTGATTTAGAACTAAAGCAGCTGCCAGAAAATTTGAAATATGTGTTTTTAGGAAATCATAAATCATTGCCTGCAATTATTTCTTCCTCCCTCACAAAGGAGCAAGAAGAAGAGCTGTTGATAGTTTTGAAAGAACATAGAAGGGCAATTGGCTGGACTATTGCTGATTTAGGAGGAATCAGTCCAGCTGTTTGCATGCACAAAATCCATTTGGAAGAAGATGCAAAGCCTTCTAGGGAAATGCAAAGGAGGCTGAACCCTCATATGCAAGAAGTGGTCATGAAAGAGGTTGTTAAGTTGTTGGATGCAGGGGTCATTTACCCCATTTCAGATTCAGCTTGGGTGGCACCTACACAGGTGGTACCTAAGAAATCTGGGATCACTGTTGTAACCGCAGACTCTGGTGAGCTGATGTCAACCAGACAAACAACTGGGTGGAGAGTCTGTATTGATTACAGAAAATTAAATGCAATGACCAGAAAAGACCATTTCCCCCTCCCATTCATTGATCAGATTTTAGATAAGCTAGCAGGAAAAGCTTATTACTATTTTCTTGATGGTTACTCTGGTTACAACCAGATTCCTGTGTACCCACAAGATCAGGAAAAGACCACATTCACTTGCCCTTTTGGCACTTTTGCCTATAGGAGAATGCCTTTTGGTCTTTGTAATGCTCCTGCTACCTTTCAAAGATGCATGTATTCCATTTTCTCTGATATGATTGACCAATTTATGGAGATTTTTATGGATGATTTTTCAATCTACGGAGACAGTTTTTCCCAGTGTTTACATCATCTCAAATTGGTATTACAGAGATGTGAAGAAACCAATCTAGTTTTGAGCTGGGAAAAGAGCCATTTCATGGTCACCCAAGGCATTGTCCTTGGCCATGTTGTTTCTCACAAGGGCATTGAGGTGGACAGAGCAAAAATTGATTTAATTGCACATTTACCACCTCCCAAAACCATTAAACAAATCAGAAGTTTTCTGGGACATGCTGGATTTTACAGAAGGTTCATTAAGGACTTCAGTAAAATAACCAAACCTCTTTGTCATTTGCTGTGCCAAGATGTCCCTTTTGTTTTCAATAATGAATGCATGAAGGCTTTTGAATTTTTAAAAAACTGTTTGATTTCAGCTCCAATTTTGTGGTCCTTAGATTATTCACTACCTTTTGAACTGATGTGTGATGCATCAGATTATGCTTTGGGAGCTGTCCTTGGACAGAGAAAAGAAAAGCATGCCATTTACCAGTAGAGTTAGAATATAAAGCCTTTTGGGCCATTAAAACATTGAACATGGATCTAACTGCTGCTAGTAATCATAGGAAACTACAACTTGCTGAGTTGGAGGAGCTGAGAATGGATGCATACACAAATTCAAGATTTTACAAAGAGAAAGTCAAAACTTTCCATGATAAAAATTTATTGAGAAAAGAATTCACAGCTGGCTCTAAGGTATGGTTATTTAACTCAAAACTCAAGTTTTTCCCAGGAAAGCTGAGATCCAGATGGGAAGGGCCATACACTGTCATTCAGACAGCCCCTTCGAGAGCTGTTGACATCCTTGATCCAAGTAATGGAAGCATCCTGAAAGTAAATGGTCAGAGGCTCAAACCATGCATTAAAAATACCAGGAGCTGTCTTTTATCTGCCATCACGAACCTCCAAAAATCTGATGGTGGATAACTGTACATTATGTTTTTATTTCATAGTTTTTGCTTAGTTTCTTTGTTTCTGTTTTTATTCATGATTTGTCTCTTTTCGCATGGTTTAAATATGCTCCAAGTTAAGTCGCAAAGTAATAATTATCTTTTCGCAAAGTTCAAATTACTTTTCAAAAAGACTCTGGACTTGTAACGAACTGCTCGAAAGCAAGGATTTGCTTTTCGAATAGTTAGTTCTGAAGCTATTTTCCTTTCGAAAAGATAGTTTTGAAGATATTTTCTTTTCGAAAAGATATTTCTGAAGCTATTTTCTTTTCGAAAAGATAGTTCTGAAGCTATTTTCTTTTCGAAAAGATGTTTCTAAAGCTATTAACTTTTCGAATGGTACTGATGTCATTCGCAATTGGCAAAAGGTCTATTTTGGAACTTTTCGAAAACTTAAAAAGGACTTTGCGAAATTAACTCTGAGTATATTTAAACCCTTTCGAAGTAGGGGTTTCATATTCGAAAGCTTTCTGAAGAGCGACCTGTTCCACAGAAACCCTATTTCTTTCTTTCCTTGCGCGATTTGAGAATCTTGCTACACGTTTCTTCACCTTTGTTCGATCATTTGAGTTTTCAGAGAAGGATTTTAGCTTCTAGTCTGGGGGATTTCTGCAAGCAAACAACACGTTCAAGCAAAAACCCTAGATCTTGGTATTTCTCTACACATTCTCTCTGTTTATCATTTGGAAAATATGATTTTGTGTCAGCATCTGTTGTGGGCATTTTCATACATCAATTTAGAATGGGAAAAGCGGAGAAATCGTTGGCTGCCATGTTCCCAAAATCCTCTGCTAAGAAAGTTAGCAAACCTACCCCAAAAGGAAAAACCAAAACTTCAGCCAAAAGGAAACTATCTATGGATAAAGCGGATAGGGTGGAGAAAGGGAAGAAAGTGAGACATGAGGAACCCATCTCTGCTGCTGCTAGTCCTGAGCCTGAGCTTCCTCCTCTGCCTATACATTTGGTACTGCCAAATCCATTCATTGAAGCTCAGAAGCTAATTCCTGAGATGATTGTAGACGAAACTTTTTTCGTCAACAAATCGGATTGCCTATTATCTTTAAAATACTTAAGAGATGCCTCACTAAGCAATATCCTTACCCCCTTGCCAGAGAAAATTTACCCATGAATAGTGAAGTTATGGTACCAAAACCTAATCAAGGTCCTTTGAAGAAGAGATCTTGATGTCCCTACCGGTTATCTTTATTGATGATTGCGATCTTGTCACATTTGAAGACATAGGGAATGCTTTGGGGATACCCTTCCAATTTGATCTGGTCCATTGGTCTGCTCGAAATGACCTCCTTTAGAGAAATGGCTGCACATTTAACCCAAGCAATTATGGGCCGGATACCCATCATGAGGAGAGACCTAGCCCCTAATTTCTATTGATGGACTCCATTTTGAGGGAAGTTTTTTATATCAGGGCACAAGAAGAGAGGAGAACACCAATTCTGGAGACTCTCTTTCATTTTTCTAAGGGGCAGTTTTTCAATGCCCCTATGTTAATTTTTGAAGCCATGGCTAATATTAGTGCCAAGTTGAAAAAGGAGCAGAAATTAGCTGGCCTACCATTTGGTAGATTGATCACAGCCCTCCTCAGAGCCAAGTTTGACATTGATAATGAGGAGCCATTTGAAGTCATTGCTCCTCACAATTTTGGGAAAAAGGCTTGGACTACAAGCCAAGCCATGCTGAGAAGAATGAGAGAGGAAGGTGAACTCAGACTGAACTGGTAATGAACTCAGACTGAACTCCGCCTAGTCCCCTTAGAATCGGTTTTGGTAGAACCTGTGGTGACCAGCTCTTTAGCTACACCCATTTTTGAAGAAACTATCCTTCCCATGGTGACCAGCTCTTCAACTGCACCAATTCTTGAGGAAGTTGGCCTTTCACCCTCCTCCCCTATTCCAGCCCCTGCCACTTCACCTATCCCAGCTGTCCCATCTCCCATACCCTCCATTATTCCAATTATAGATTCCCTCTCTACACCAACCACTCCAACCATACTCACACCACCAATTTCTCCCACCAATGCCCATGTTTTAGCTCTGTGTATTGCCCCATCTCCTGCATCTCCTGCTCCAAAGCCTCTCAAATTCACTGCTCATTCATTACACCACACATAAGTATCCCATACACCTGAACCTGAGCCTTTCACTACAGAGGCTTATTCTTCCTTAATGGGATCTATTTTTGAAACCATGGGGCTTGAACCTATCCCTATACCTGACCCTCATCATTTCACTCACTTACCTACTTCTCCCTTTACAGCCATTGCACCCCCACCCTCCACTTCAGTTGTACCAATCCCTGCTATGCCCACCTCTCCCCCACCTGCCTCTATTAACCAAATACTTACCTACCTACAATCCATCCAAGCCCAACTCCAAATTAACACAGAAAACCAGTCTGTGACCAATGACCTGCTCCAAACCTTAGCCTCCACATCCCACACAACCACCATTACCCCTGTACCTACTGTTGATTCCCATGCTACCCAAACTGAACCAGAGGTAGTATTGGTTGATCTGCCCACCCCCACCACTACTGCCCATGCAACCCAAACTGAACCTGAAGTCCCTCTGGTTGCATCTCCTTCACCACTCCCCACTTTCTCTGAGCAAGCCACTCAGACCGACCCTGAAGTCCTCCTTCTGGACACTTCTTCTCCCCCTCTCACAGCTGGGACACCTTTGGTCCCCTACCATTCCATTCCCCTTCCCAGATTTGCCACCCTCAGACGGGCCATGGAAGAAAATTCTTATATCTGTCGAGATGTTCTAAAGGGGTTAGCTGATTTACAAGCCTACATTCGAACCCCTTATGAAAACCAGATTCGGAAGTTGGAGTTATTTATGAAATTTGAGAGGGAGAAAATGAAGGACTTGGTGGGTCAAACCTTTCAGATGTTTCGGAGTGAGCAGCACAAGGTGACCATGTTGCAAGCACAGCTTGACCAGGAAAAACTGAAGACCACTAGACTTGGCAAGTACATTGGCCTCACCAAAAAGATCAAATCAGAGGAATACACTAAGCTGCAAAACACAATCCAGGAGAAAGCTCAATCAAGTTCAGACTCCAATACTGATTCTAGTTCTGATTCTGACAGTGACTCCAATTCTGAGCCAATTGAACCAACTTATGACACAGATTTTGACCCCAGTTATTAAAGCACTTTGTACTTATCTGTGGTATAAGTTTGTAATATAAATTCTGGTTTTTCTTGTAAAATTAATGTGCATTTCTGTCTGTCCTCCTGTCATCATGATATTTTTTTTCTTGCTTATATCTCTTCTCTGCTTTGGACCAGTGTGGACCCTGCTCCCCTTTGGTTTGGGGGTATGGTAGGTATGCCAATAAAATAAGTAAGTTAATGCTTGGTGTAGCTTATGATCAGTAGAATTTTTGAAAATGAAGTAATTTCACACCTGTTGTTTTGAAAAAGAGGAAGTTAAAACTTTTTAAAATTAATTTCTAGTGTAATTCTAATACTTTCATGAAATGAATGTCAGAAAATTTCCAAAAGAAAATTGATGTTTTAGTAAACCTAAAAAGAGAGAAAACAGTGATGATATACCTCAGGAATTTGATAGAAAACCACACCCAGTGAGATTTGAACCTGAAATGTATTCTTTGGAGGTATGAATTGGCAATTTTTTCTGCTCTAGGGATTGTTTAAACGTGCTTGTTATCACTAGAAGTTACATATATCCAAGTTAAATTCGTTTGACAGCAATCATGATATTAAAGACATGATGTAGGGCCTTCTTTTGGACAGTTTGAACTTCAAAAAGCCCCACCTTTTAAAAACTGCCCTTGATACACACCATTTGAGCTTTATAAATCAAAGATTTCTTTGAAACCTCATCAACCTCATTTTAGTCTAACCCTCACTCTGAGAATTCAGAAGGTAAAGGAAAGAAAGCTGAAGAAAGGTGAGTTGGGTAATAGTTTGGTAAAAGAAAAAGAAAAATAATTGAAGGCAATGATGTATTAGCAGAAGAAATGTGGCATTCCAGTCAATGTTGATTTGAAAAAAAAAAAAAAAAAAAAAAAAAGGGAGAAGTCATTTCATTGGAAGTTTGAAAAAGAAAGAGAAAAAGATGGCCACTTTGGCTCTGAAAATTCAAAGAAGAAGATGAAATTGTGCTGAAATAAAGAAGGTGTCCATACCACCTCCTTACCTTGACTGACTTCTAAAAATTTTTGAACTCCATTCCAACCCTTTTATTCTTAATAAATTTCACCCATAAGCCACATTACAACCCAAGTTAAAGTCCTTACTGATCAAAGATGGATTGAGCTGTCACATGGAGATAAGGATTTGTGTAATCTATGGTAAAAAGAGCAGTGATTTCAGAACTAAAAAGCAATGCCTATGCTCACGCTTGACCCTATTTGAGGGTCATGCGCTCTTGAGTTGTGTGAAATAGTACAACCCTCCTACCTGCATGTTGAGCGAAAACCCTAGTGAGAGTTGGGTTTGAAATCAACTTATTTGGGGTAACATCAAAAAACTGAATTCTCAAATGGAAGGCAAGCTTTTCATTAATTTTTCTTGTAAAAACTTTTTGACACCAACTGAGTGAATGGTAAAGGAATTACAGTAGAATTTTAGTTTTGAACTAATGTTTTCTTGAAAATCTTCTTACAACCTGACTGATGCAGGTGTGAATAATCTGATTGGATGAAAGTTTGCTTTAACAGAACTGCATTAATCTTAACTAATTTATTGGAGAAGTTTGTGGGTACCTTCACTGAAAACCCTCAGGAGACTTCACTCCTCCGCTAGGGATCACCTAGGGGTTTAAAAGGCTTGTTGCATATGCTAAATGCAACTGTGCTCCCTACAAAAATGGCTTTTCATTCTATTTTTAAAATTTTATCTTTGCTCAGGGACTAGCAAAGCTTAGGTTTGGAGGTGTGTTGAGAACTGGAAAATACTATTTTTCACCCCTTAATCTGGGCCTTGATAGACCCTTGAGAGAACTAAATAAGTGTTTTAAGTGTTGTTTTACAGCTAACAATAAAGGCAGGCTTAACCTTGAAAGTAGCTCAAAAGTGCCAAAAAGATGACATTCCATGTCAACCCAAAGGAAGAAAGAGAAGAAACAACCTCACTAGCTGTTGAAAGGTCTGAATTGAAGAGGCAAAGACCTGGTCTCAACCCAGAAAAGAAGTATGGAGCATGTAAAAATGCACTCCAGAGTACTTTTCAAAGAACTGAATCGCTCAAGAAAGAACCTGAAACTCTGCGAAAAGAACAAAAACTCCAAGCTTAGCTTTCGAAGAGCATCTGAACTCTTCGAAGAGATGATTTACCTTTTCGAAAAGAAGAAAACTCAATTCTAACAGAACCAGAACCTTGCGAAAAGAGCTTCAGGAGTTACAACACCTAGCGAAAAGCCCCCTAAGCTTTGCGAAAAGGTATTCTGGAGGTTCTCAGCTTTTGCAAGGGCAATTCAGTAATCTGTTTCACGCTGCCCAATGCATCTAAAAACCAAAGGACATTCCAGAAGATTCTAAGCATGAAGCGAAGGCATATTCCACCCACGTGAGCACCCAGAGATGAAATAACTTGGCGAGAACTTCTAGAAACTCTAACAGACTTTCAAAATGCATAACAAAATCGATGCCTTTTTCACCTGATTGGCTGAACCAGATCAAGGAATTCTGATTGGCCAGAACAGATCTGGATCCTTGTGCTCGACTACCATTGGTCAATACAGATCTGAGCACTTCTGATTGGTTGATACACATCTGAGCTGGACTTAGGAAAAACTATAAATAGACGAACCATTTGCCCAATTTGGGCATCCAGATTTTGAGTTTCATTCCTATTCCCCCATTTCCAAACCAGATAGTTTGTCTGAAATCCCTGTAATAGCTTCACTTTTACTTGCAATTGAGAGCTGTGAGATATTTCTGTAATTCAAAAGAGAGTTGTATTCAAGACTACAAATCTGAGAGCTGTTTAAGCTGTACTCTGTAATTGTAATGGTGGATTTGAAAAGGTTGCTGTAAACCGTATATTCTCAATTGGACTCATGTTAAGGGTTCCCTTTGATCTCCTTATTGCATTAGACTCCTTTAGATTTACTGTTTTTCATGCAATTTTCCTTGATTCATTAATCCTGTGAGAATTAGTGTTGGTAACCTAATCTCTCACGGCATTTGTAGTGATGCTTCTTGTTCTAAACTAAGGCTTTGGATTAAAGACTATTGGATGGTTTGTGGCCATTAAAGTGGACAGACCATAGCCATAAGCTTAAACCTAATCCTTAAATTAGATTTATTTCTCTTACATCTGCGCTTGTAGCCAGATGAAGATTGGATCATCTCTCAGTTGAGCTGCAGTCATTCTCATTAGATTTCAAGGACCAAATCAAAGTTAGATATTACTTCTCCATTTTTTATAAGTTTACCTCAAACGTTCCCCCAACTCGGATCTGGATCATTTAGTTTAACTTTTACTTTTATCATTTAGTTAATGTGACAAATTCAACCTCCCATCTTATGTGCTTTCTAGATAGGATAAGAGGCCAGATCTGGTAGCTCAGATCTGGAGGTTTATCTTGCATTTTAGACAAATTCTCTGTGGACGATCTTTCACTCACTTATATCTAAAACTTGCTACAATTGGCCCTGATCTTGCAGGCTAATTCACTTCTACCTGTGCTGATATTTCTTTACTCTTTTTAAAATTCTAGATTCAGTATAATTTAGCAGTTGCAAACCTGTTTTCAAAACACACATAAATCAAGCACACTAAGAAGCAACAACACTTATCTATCAACTTTTACTCCTTTCACTGCCTCTTTTTCCCTTCTTTGGTATTCTAAACTCTTAGAAATTGTAAGGGTTAAAGGATGAAAGCTTTGGGTAGTACATATGGTTAAGTGTTTATAAAATTTTGGTACAAAGAAAGTCTCAGTTTTAGGCTTCTAATATGGGTTCAAAGGATAAATTATTTTCTGGGATTTTGGCTTTTTGGCTCTGGTTAAATCAAAGATGGCCTTTGAACATTTTCATGATTTACTAGGATGAATGCCTTATTATTTTGATGTTTCTAGTAGATAGTTCTAAATAAAAAAAATAGGTTATCATAATCATAGAATATTTTGATTCTAAGTTTAGCAATATGAGATTTATCATAAAAATAGTAGAGAAGTTCAAAGAAATTTTGAATTGAATAGATACAGTCTCTCTCTCATAAAAGAGAAAATAAGGCTCAAAAGCCCACTGGTTATATAATTTTGAAACTATAGTCTAAATATTACAGTTTAAATCAACCTATTATTTCAAACATTCATTCTGATATAGTGTTCTAAGAGCAAAAGTTGAATTGTAACTGTTCTATTTCTGATTGTTAGACTTTTACTATGATGGATCGTTAGGTTTCTGATATCATATTTTTGGCTATCTTAACTCATATGTGATGGTTAAAATGTTATTTAAAAAATTCTAAACTAATATATACAAGTGATGTATATCCCCCCCAAATTTAAATTCGACAATGCCCCCATTGGCAAAAAAAAAATAGAGGGTATACTTCAAAACATTCTTACCTGTGAGGCTTTGTGATGTTCTTGCAATTTTTCTCATTGCTCCATTAGAGTAGAAGTTTTATCCACATATTCCTTCTTCTCGTTGTCCCATGCTTGTTGATTTATGTGTAGTAATCTATTTCCTTCATACAACTGCACTATTTGAGCTTGAAGTGACTCAGAGGCTTCCTGGACTTGTTGTTTCTGCTATCTAATGTGCAAGGTGTTCTTTCACAGCCTTCAACCTTAAGCTTTCCACTATCACTAAGCACTCCTGAACAATGACTGTAGTTTCAAGGACTCTATTCTTCAATCTGTTAAATTTGTCCATTAGTCTTCGCACTACTACTAGTAATGACATTAAATTTGGGGCACTAGTGAGCTGCCATTGCTCAGCTAGCCTCCTCTCTAGATCAGGCCTTTCAATTGTGGGAATTGTTGTATTGGTGACTGGAATATCAACAGGGGGTACTTCTTCTCCATTTAACAACTCTGTGAAACCCCCTCTTGGTGTTTCAGAATTTGGTCTTGCTTCTGCTGCTTGGGTTGTAAGAATTTGCTCGGTATTTGAAGGAATTGTGGGTAGAACAAGAGGCTCAATACGGGCAAGAACATGGCTAGAAGTAGCCATCTCAGCAATCTGTTGTTCCATTTGTAGAGAAACTTCCTTTGCTGCTTCCAAGTTTGGGCTCACAAGCACTGCTCCAGAAACAATTGGCAATGTGTCTGCTTTAGTGGAATGGGGCAAGGCAGGCCCTATTGGTGAGTCTAGAGCCGAGTCATACAGACTAGCTTGATCCACAACTGGGAGTTCTAACTCAACTACCCTCTCATGTATTGGAGAGCCAATCTCTGCTCTCTCTTGAGGTTGAGTAGAAGTACTCACTCCCTCTCCTGTAGTCGCTTCTTCTAGGATTGTAATTTCTGGTAACTGTTCCATGGCAGATTCTTTCTGGGTCTCAGGAATCTGTGGGATTCTTGGTGTAAAGGAGGTACTTTCTATTCGTGAAGTGAGAGAGATTTTCTTTTTATTTTCAGCACCTAAAGTTCTCCTATAGGCTTTTATCATTAGGCCTTCCTCTGCTCTCAGCAAAGCCTTTTCCTTGGGATCTATGTTATATCTCACGTTCATTAACAAGCTTGTAATAAGACCTCTAAAGGGCAAAGTCAAATTCTTTGTTTGATATCTTTCTTGACTTAATTTCTCCCTCACGATGGTGATTGCTTCAAAAAGGTAAGAGGGCACATCGAACCAATAGCGATTCACCATTAAGTATAATGCTCTTGCAAAAAGTGCCCTTCTTTGCGTTCCGTGACCCATGGGGTGAATAGTCTTATGAATTAAATATCTAAGAAGTGAAATGATAAAATCCTTAGTTCCAAATCTTTTCAAAGGAAAAAGGACCCGTCCCGTGGAGGTTTTCTTAACAGCTCTGTAGCGATTTTGATAAAATCAGGAAGGGTGTTGGATGGCATCCTCAAAATGTTGGCCTGTGGGTTGTCCTGGGATATTTGTGGTAATTTGGATAGGTAGTCCATTGATAGTGGGGGAGAGGACTGGGGATGGTTCCTGGCTACTTTTGGTCATATTTTTATAAAATAGCCTCACCAATCTAGGATAGACTGGTGTGACTCTCGGTTCAAAGAAATACTGCAGCCCGACATCCTTAAAATATTTGATGGCTTCTCCACTCATTTCTATTTTTTCTAAAGACTCAACGTCTACCGTGATTTCGGCTCCCACAATATGGTGTTTCATTGAGGTAGGGAGTCGATCAAATGTCGTGGTAGAAGACGTTGGCTTTGTAGCTTTATCTAACTTCATGCCCATTTTAAGAGCAAACACAGAGTCAGTCTCATGTGTTTCTTTAGGTAGTTCTCTGATAACTACCCTGAAAGATTTGGATTTCTTCTTGGGTGGATCTACTACTTTTGATTTAGCTTTGTGGGTAGCAGACCATGCGATACGGTTAATAATTGGAGAGTTATTAGAACTGTTACCTCCCTCTTCTTCTTCCTCCCTCTATCGCTTGCCCGTTTTGTTAGTCATGTTACAACTCCTTTCCTGCAAGAGTTAATGAAAACACCATCAATTAATTATGGATTTCATGTATTGAATAAAAATTTCTTATAGAAACCCTTCCATTTGATCATTAAAATTGTCACCTTACCTCTCGATAATTGAAACCCTAATTTGTAGATGTAAAATGGAATGCACGCAGGGTTTCCAAAATAGAACAGAAGAATCAAGGGGTGTATAGGAAAGTAAAATGGTTGGGTTGCGTAAGAAAATGGTTAGGATTGAGAACTTTTTGTAAAAGAGAGGAAAGGTAAGAGGGAAAAACTGGAGAGTTCGAAAATGGGGCCGATGTATCCTTTTTACAAATATGTAGGCCCTATTTTAGTGATGACTTGCTGAACTGGTCGTCACTCTGGTTTTGACCTAGGTTGATTCTACCTTTTCACTGATTAAGAATACGAACTCTTGTATCATTTTAATCGCAACCGCTGTGCCTTAACTGATAGGCTTATCAAAATGATGATCGATCGTAAATCCATACGATTGTTTGCAGAAGTGTACAATGGGAATTATAGTACGATCCGTCATTTTCTAATGAATTAAGCCATAATGTAATGCCTAAACTTAAAAGAAAAAGACATAGTTTACATAATTTATAACTGTTGCTACAGATGAGTTGGTAGCTCGACGATTTCTGAGGTTTGTTAATTAGGATTATGGGGAGCAGATGCCTCCCATAAAAACACTTGTCCTCTAGGATTATTGACTAGCTGCATCGCAATTGGCCAGTCTCTCTTTTCGCCACCTGTGAAGCTAGTTGACCAATCTGGATTTCCAGCTTCATAATGGATTGAGTGTGTGAATGAAGCACTTGAGAGAATTGAGCAAGCTGATATAAATCTTTTGAGTGCTGATGCGATTGTTGCTGCAAATCCTGGAGGATTTAAACAACTATGGCGTCAGGTGCATTGCTCGGTGGTCCAAATTATTACGGTGCAGGCAGTTGAGGTCTCTAGTGGAAAACATAGGTCTGGGGAACTCGAGGTTACGCAACCGATGGTGCTAGTTGTTCTCCTCCTATAGAACTATAGTTAAATCTAGGGTGATTCCTCCACACTGGGTTATTCGTGTTCCGATAGTCTCCCCTTTGAAAGGCCATTATTTGTTCATTTTCCACCACCTCCTGGTGGGATGGCACAGCTGGGTGTTCAGTATAATTTTTAGTCTGGCAATTAGAATAGCTTGCCAAGGATTTATCCGGAGTGCTAGGTTTGGCAGCCAATGTTGCAATCTGTTGTTCAAGAGCTAAAACTTCTATACTCATGCCATCCTCCTTTTTTACTTTGTCTTTACTGATATCATAAAGTCCACCCCTCACGAGCAGTGTGTGGCGAGTGGCATCTGGATCAGATCTAAGCAAAGTTTATTTTTGTTCTGAGTTATTGGCCAGTTTCTCGAATAGGTTCCAGGACTACTGGCCATTTTGAGCCATAAAAGCTCCTCCACTCATGGCATCGACTGGTTAGTCTTAGTCAATCCTTGGCTCTACATTACGTAATTGACCAATTTGGTACCTCGTGATGAGGACACTTTCATAACATATCTTTCACCCATTTCTAGCTCTCATGAAATAGGTCTCTCGGCCTTTCCCTGAAGCCTTGAATTGCTTGGCAAATTTGGTTAGTTTTACCAATTAGAAAGTACTCGCCCAAGAACTTTGACTGCAGTTCCTCCCATGTGGTAATACTTCTGGCAGGTAATGAAAGTAACTATGCCTTTGCCCTATCTTTAAGAGAGCATGGGAACAGACGTAGTTTTATAGCCTCTTTGTTGGCTGTTGATAGTTATAACATTGTACAAAGCTCTATGAAGTCCCTTAGATGTTGGTAGGGATCTTCTCGATCAAGCCCATGAAAGGTAGGTACAGACACCTCTGGTATAATTATGCACGAGGGCTCGATCAAAGCTATTGGGCTGAAGTGTGCTTGGATTGAAAGATCGTCAGCCATGGTCTGGAATTCTCTTGTGGAAGATCGGTTTGATGCTAATATGCGCAAGAGAGTCCTTTCGATTCTTAGATCACACTCGAAGAAATCTAAACTTCGAGATCGAGTGTGATGCATACACTAAAGAAATTCAAAATTTTTATGTTTTTAGCTTTATTTGATTTTTATTTTAGAAGGCAGAGAGAGAAATAAATCTAAGACTCTAGCTTCTCTGATCAGGGGAAGTTGAAACCTTGATTCGCTGTTTCGAATAAACCTGTAAAAGCTTAAAGAAGTGATCAAGAAAATAAAAATATAAATAAATATAAAAAGAGAAATATAAATATTTATTTCCTAAAAACTAATATAAAAGATAATCCGCTTCCCCGACAGCGACGACAAAAACTTGTTCGGCTCCAATATGTATCTAATAAAGTCTTAACCTATTGCAAGCATACAATAAAAATTGTAGAGCTAGTATAGGATCGTTCCCATGAGGAAGTGTTTACTCTTTATATTAATTCTATGCAGAAAGCTTATAGCTATCTTGAAGGTTCTAAACTACTTGAGAAATATGAATAAAAGAATGGTTTCTTAAACTAATTTGCAGAAAATAAATCTAAATCCTCCTCTTTCAAGATTATGGTCGTCAATCACAATCCTTCAAGTCTAGAATATTTAAGAAATTATAGTACTGTTACACTATATATCAAGTTTTCTAGAATTGGTCGTCAATCAAAACTAGAATCCTATCAATACAAATTTAATTTAATCAACAATCTACCAAAAATTTGGGCGTCAATCAACCTCTAGAAATTTGAAGATGGAAAATAAAAACCGTTACACTAATCTGCAAATCTCAACCTGAGTCGTCAATTCAAATTAAAATTCAAAGATGCTTACAAAGCAATAAAAATCTAAACTAGAAAGCAAATAAAATTAAATCTTTCACCCCTCAGTCGCAGGCGTCAATTGCTTCTGAGAAACTATAAATATCTACACTAATCTTCCAGCTCTCAATCCCAGTCATTAATTGTGATCGAGGATCCTTGGATATCTAAACTACTCTAAGAGTCCTTGATTGTTCTCCTTAATTTCAGTAATAGAGTCCTTCTAAGAGTCTTCTTCATCAATCTTCTCAGATCCGTGATCTACCAATCTTCTAATTCAAGAATTCTTCTAAGTTGGTTCATGGTGGTGTAGATTCACAATCGACAACAGTAATAACAAGCTTTTATTCTGTAAAATCGTAAATTACCATTTTCCATTCTTCACTGCTTATCCACAGTTGACGATTTTTAGGATGATTTTCCATAATGATTGATCGCTTTTTATATCGTTTCCACTTTGAACGTTTTTTGAAGAATTGTAAATTACGATTTTCCTATTTCTTTCTTCAGCAATAGTGCTCAATCGTAGAACACAATTTCTTGGCTTTCAGCTTTGACGAATCGTCTTTCCTATTGAATCATCTTTCTTATTGCTTTTTGAGTTCATTTTGATGAAGATTAACACTTTGACTTTATTTTACTTATTTTTCTTATTATCTACACATTATTAACTTGTTAGTAGCAAACTAAGGTGCATCACTAAGTTAAGGGTAATAAAATGATACATTATGTGACTGATCAATTACCTAGTCCCAGTTTCTCATATACGGAGTAATGGCGTTGTCACCAATAATGCACAGGATTGTAGGTACTCTAGGATCCTTAAGTTTAGGTGGTGTTTTGGCCTGCAAAATTGAGCTCACTTGCTCCGTCAAGAAGACTTTTTGAGAAGCGTTGCTCCATCATTTTCATTTCTGCGTGCACATCTCTTTCAAAAAATGTTCATAGGCTGAGACTTGCTTGATTGCCTCCAGGAGGGAAAATTTAATTTTCACCCTTTTGAAGATTTCAATAATTTCTTCTAATTTTTTGGGTTTTTTATCAAAGGGAGATAGTGCACCTAAAGCGTTAGGAAAGGGTAACATGGGTACATAAGGGACTTCCAATCACAGAGTTAGGTGCACTGTCATTATTATTTTTTTGTCTTTTATTTTCTAATTTTTTTGGTTTTTCTTGCGAGGGAACTTCTTCTTTGGCTTTGTGTTCTTTTTCCTTAGTCTCAGGGACAAATACTGATATAGGCATCTTTTCCCTATTATCAACAGTTCTACCACTTCTTAAGATCTGAATAGCTTGTACTATGGGAATTGGTATATTTCCCTCATGAAATTGTCCTCCCAAGTTGTTCACTGATTGTGAACACGCTTGGTTACTCTCTTGTTCCTCCCATTATGTAGCTAGTTGCCAAATTTGGGTTTCTAGATTCGTAATGGATTGGGTGTAAGAATGTAATTCTTGAGAAAATTGAGTAAGTTGAGATAACTCCCTAGACCGTTGGTGCAACTGTTGTTGTAGACTTGGGAGGATCTGGACAATGGTGGCATCAACGTCGCCATTCTAAGGACTAAGCTGTTGTTCAAAAGATTGATACAGAACATATGACTATTGGAAATTCTAAGGATATTGCGAGTATGTATAAGATAATTCTTGTTGAGTTACACTCGGAAAGCCAGAATAATTTCCCCACTGAAGATTATGAGAATTCCTAGAATTACCCCATTGAGATATAAATGCTTGTATCTATTAATTTTGGATACAAGGGGACAACTGGGTATTCCATTAAAGCATAGATCAAGCTATAACTTGGCCAAAATGATCCATCATGGCCTTGCATAGTCATATATATATATATGTTTTTGTGTTTTTGATTTTATATGATTTTTATTTTAGAAAGTAGGGAGAGAAAACAAATCTAAGTCTCTAGCTTCTATTGTCAGAAGAAGTGTTGAAACCTTCGATCAAATCCTCTGAATAATCCTGTGAAAGATAAAGAAGCGGTCAAAGAAAAATAAAAATAAAAAAGAAAAGAGGTTTGAAAGACAAATATCGGTGTGCAACCGTGGGCTCTCGCAAGTCCGTCACGACGATGCGCTCGTACTAGTAAATAAAGAGTCACCACCTAGAGCTTTTGGTGTCCCGGAAAACCTAAATCAATATTGAAAGCACTGAAGTGCAAAAATATGACTCTGATTCCGATCTATGCCAAAGGCTCTTGGGTAGGAGCTTCGGTTATCGATCGGGAAGGTGTTAGGCACCTGATCAACCCGCTCATAAGCGGTCTCTATTTATGGCTAAATAAAAAAATAGAAATAAAAAAACAGCACTTACTCAAGTCCGAAGGCACTCGGATCCTATTTAAGCCCCCCATGATCACCAGAATTTTGATGGCGTAACGACTCAAATTCTAGGATAGAGAAAAATCAAAGAAGGTAGAGGAATTGAGGGGAGAACCAGAGCTCTAGGGCCCTTGTAGCACAACTGTGGATCCTCGCGTGAGAGCGTGCTTGAGCTTTCGAAGTGAAAGAGGTTGAAAATGGGCTTGAAACTCTAAGGTTTAAGAGCTAGGAGGAAGGAGAGGTAGGGTAGGAGGTAGTTCTTACCTAACCCAAGGGATTGATTGTGGAAAATGGGATCTAAAGAGCAAAAAGGGGTGCTGGAATTTTGAGGGATATATGCTGGAAAATGGAGAGGGGACTCACTAATATTTTTCTCTCTTTTGGAATTTTTTTCAAGCCCTTAATCCAAGGTGGGGGTGGGGGGGGGAGGGGGCTCTCTATTTATAGAGAAAAGGGGGATTAGTGAAGGGTTAAAGGGGCTAATTGGGTTAGCAATTAGGTAATAAGGTTCTAAGGTTTTCTAGGTTTTTTTAGGGCTTAGATAGGTGGGAATTGGGTTTTAATGGTAGATGATAGGGTGGGATCCTAAGTGGCGAAAGGGTTAAAAAGAGAGCTAGTAGGGGTATAACAGTCCTACCAAAATCAACCTTAAAGGATGGGGTGGTCAATAAGTCAAACCCTAAATTCAAATTTTGACAAAAATCCAAAAAATCATTGTTCCAAAGCTTAGTGTATGTATTACATACTCTAGGTATAGGAACAGTGTTCCTAGGGATCCTGGAGGTTCAGAACCCGCAGTGGGGGCCACAGAAGCCAAATTTTTGCTTATTGTGACTATGAGACATGCTACGCCAAATTGGCCTAGCGTGTGTATTAGACACGCTAGGCCAAAATCTGCCAAAATTTGGCCTAGCGTGTATAATACGTACGCTAGGCAAAATCCTACATTTCAGCCCGAATTTCAAGCCGCCATAACTTTCGGTGTACAAATCAGATTGAGGCGATTCTTAGCTTGTTGGAAAGCTGGGAGCCTCCTCTCTCTGATAGGGTAAGTCTTAGCTCTGTGTAAACCTTGGCACTCCTCTTTTCAACTATTTCCCGGGAGGGTTTATGTTAGATTCGGGGGGGTCCTATAGGTTAGGGGTTTCTATAGGTTAGGATTGATTCCTAAGGGTGGGGGATAGGCTCCTAAGGGTGTAGGTTAAGTTCTAAGGGTTCGGGAAGGACTCTCAGAAGCTCAGAGGGTACACCTTTCTTGAAGTGTATGTTAATCAGGCCTTGGTTCAAATTTGGGTGTCTACAGATGCCCCTCTTTGGCATTCAATCACTAGATCTCATGCAAAAGAAAGATACGTCCGAAGAGGCCAAAGGCACGCTAACGGGTCCGCCATATTCAAAGCTAACCTCAAATATCATATGGTAACATGGTGAGTATACAGAAGTCCTATATGTCGGGAAAAACATCCGTTCCTCAAGGCTATCGGTCCCCAAGCACTTAGCAACATTACTGGGCATGACCGAGATGGTACGAGTTGTGAAAGCCCAATATGTTGGGAAAAATGTCCACTCCTTGATACGATTGATGAGGTGTGATGTTCGAGTTTCATTCTAAATAAAATAGCCTCGCGAGCAGGAGAGTGATTGTCCTATACTTTAAGATGGGCGTAAAGCAAAGATGCGAAGATCCATAGCTTGTGTCCAATCCCATGAAGCATTGACTGCCTCATTTGATCAGTCACGGGTACCCCTATGCAAGGTACGGTTCGAGGTCTTTGAGAAAATTTATCGACCCTGAAGATAATCTAGCACAACTACCCGAGCGGAGTGAATATTGATGTCGCAATGCTTTTTGGGATTGTGTGCCCTTTTCTTTTAAGCGACATATTTTTATTATTTTATGTTTATTATTTATATATATTTTTTATGTTTGTTCGAGGTTTTTGAGCGTGCTCATTGACCTCTAAATACTTATTTTGGCATCGTTTCCCGAGCGGATCAAATGAAGGTTGATACGCTTTTTGGGAACATGTGCAACACTTGGTCTAGCTATTCAATCCTGGTCGCCGAGCCATCCCTAAATGAAACAAAGTCCAACGGGGGCAAAAAATAAGCCTAGCGTGTGTATTAGACATGCTAGGCCAACATGGGGGAATTTAAGCTTACCGTGTGTAATACCCATGCTAGGCAAAATCTGGAAAATTTATGCTGAGCATGTGTATTAGACACGCTAGGCCAAAAATTGGTTTAAAATGGTCGGGAGCGACCAGAGACCTGAAAACAGCCTATTTTCCAAAATTTTCTCCTCTCCCTCTCTCCAAACTGAAATGGGAGTTCTACCTTGTGCTTCCTAGATTCGATTCAAAACCTCGACATTGTGCGGGTGTCGTTATGGTCGATTGAAGGTAATCACTTAAAAAATCCATTTCTTTTGAAACTCTCTTGATTTTATACCAATGTGATTAGGGTTCTTGTGCCTAGATGATAAAGGGGTGTTTATTTCTTGCAAATGTGATCATTTGTGATCCCTATTGTGATTTTTTTCATATATTCGTAGGGATTTTGGTGGAAACTTGGATGATTTGTACCCCTCTTTTTTTTTGGATTTTCTTGACTTTTTTATTAGGACCTCTGTATCTAGGGCAAAAATAGATTTTTTTCATGAAAACAAATGCCCTTGATTGATTCGGTGATGTATATGCATGCTTGGAATGGATTTCGACAAATTTTTTTTATCAATGGTGGTCTTTTTGAAAATGTGTGGGTTAAAAATCATTGATTTTTCTTGGTAAAGAGATTTTTATTTTTTTTTTCTTTTTGTTTTGTTGTTCTTGTTTGTGTTTTTTGTGTTGTTCATTTATTATTATTATTATTAATTTTTTTTTTCTTTTCTTGGACATTCCGGCATAGTTGAGGCATACTTCCCTTTGTTTGGTTTCACATTCCTTAGACAAGTGTTGGATTTTCTCTGGCTCATCATCCTTTAATATTTTGGCGGTGTTTCTCATTTCAAGATGGCACATGATTCATCAAGCGATGAAGACCAGGCCCACAAAGGTAGCCCTAATGTGATTTGTGGTATCAGGGGGGAGCATCTCATCCAGGTGAAGCACTCCTCTCGTATCTGGTATGAGATACAAGGTGAGGCGGTCCGCAGTGGGTTGCTCCATCAGTTGTATACCCACATCTCCAACTTCGGGAATGGCAGCTAGGTAAAAATAGTTCTTTAATTACTTCTTTTTGTTAGTGCTCTTTAAACTAGTATCTGACATACTCCATTCTTTTGATGCAACCTCTACCACAGATCATGTTTCATAGTGGTTGGTTTCACCTCTAGCACTTCTATGCCCACCTCCCCTTTGCCGTGAGGTTTCTCCTGGCCCAAGAAGGTTTTAGAGACTTTCTATCCTGCCCTGCTATGCAGGGTGACTCGTCTTATGTGAGAGCTTTGGTGGAGATGTTTCGTCCAGAGACGATGATCTTTCATATGCCCGTAGCTGAGATGACTATCACTCCCGTAGATTCGTCTATAATCACGGGGGTTGCAATAGGGGGATGTCAGTAGTCTGTCCTCATGTTCCTGATCATGAGGAGTTGACTCGATTGATCATGGCATACCCTTCCTCCAACAGCTTGACTGGCTCTGAGGTCAAGTTATCCTGGTTCGAGAGTCTGTTTGAGGTCGATGAGCTGGTTGATCCACACCAGCCAGATATGGACATTGTTATCGAGCCTGAGCACACCCTAGTGTTGGCTCGCATCTCCCTTCTCTATCTTCTAGTCAAGACCATTCTTGCCAATTATAGCAGGGATCGTGTAGTGTTGTCCCTCTATTTGATGGAGATCTGGGTGGGTGTGCATCGCTTTGATTGGGGCGGCATTGGTAATGCGGTGCTGATGGATAGCCTGGCCAGAGCTTCAGTTGGGGAGGTTGCCTCTCTCCTTGGATTTTGGCATGTGATTGAGGTAACCCATTTGATTTTGCCCCTCTTAGTTTGTTATTTCTGACTTTTATTGTTTAATTTGATATGTTCCTTGTTTATTCTTCTTTTAAAGATTTGGGAGTACATGCACATCCAACCTGGTTGTCCCCTACTTTTTTCGGATGAGTATACCTACCCTCTCATGAGCTGCTGGCTCCCAGACCGTCACCGACAGTCAGGGATGAAGCACCTAAATTTAGGTCTGAGGTTGCAGTTTGACTTGATGATCCCTGAGTAGGTTTGACTCTCCCCTTTTCTTTATCGATTAGATTCCTTGAGCTATGATTGCATTGATTAACTTACAAACTTTTTCTTTCTTATGTAGATTATTTTTGACCCATACATCAGCTCCCCTTTTCTAGACCGTGCTGTTGTTGGGCAGTTTCAGTTGTTCGTTGAAACCGGGTCGTCTTTCTCTACGGTGCCTGGGTCTGAAACTACTATATGGGGGAAAGGGTTGTGTGCTAGCACCAGAACTTTTTTGCTGTGTCATTGGGTCTCCCTAAGGATGTCATGGTGCTAGAGGCTACGGTTCAGGAGCTTACTAGGAGACTCCTCCATCATGGGTGTAGACACCCAAATTTGGCCCAAGGCCCGATTGAAACACATTTCGAGAGAGGTGCACTTTCGAGCTTTTGATGGCATGTATGGAACCTTTAAAAACCACCTTAGAACCCCTAAGAACCCTTCCAAATCCTTAGGAATCACCCTAGATCCCTTAGGATCCTGCCCCAAACCTTTCAAAAATCAATCTCAACCCTTAGAACCCGTTCTGAACCTAAACCTCAGCTTCCAAGCCTTGGAAAAGGAGTGGTGCACCAGGACTAGCTACGGCCTTCTACTGTGATTGAACCTCATACCATTGAAAAGTAAAAGTCGTCAGCTTTCCAACGGTCTAAGAATTGCGCCAATCAAAGTTATACATCAAAAGATATGGCAGTCCAAACCCGGAGGGCAAAAAAAGTAATTTCATGTGGGCCCCCTAGGGACTTGGCACAACTAATAGTTGCGCCAGTTATACTTTTGCCTAGCCAAAATATTAGCTATGCCAGGCCACTTCCCTAGGATTTAAGCATGGTGCAACTAATAGTTGCGCCAGTTTTAAAAGTGGACCCCACCTTCGTGAGCCAACTTCCAGACTGTTCAGTATTGTTTTACTGTACATTTGCCAGGCGCAACTATTAGTTGCGCCAGACATATGAATAGTAACCATGTCTTTTTGCCTCGAAATTCATGATTGGGGTTTGGCATGTTGACCACCTTAACCTTTGGGGTGTTTTTTTATAGTTCTGCTACACCCATTCAATACCTATTTGCAACCCCTTAAGTGGCTTAAAGCCTCACCCCATCATCCACCATTGGAGGACCTTGTCACACATTTCAAGGCTCCAAAAAATTTAGGAAACTTTAGATTTGAGATTATCTAATTGCTAGCCCCAATTAGCTCTTAAGTGGTCTCCTAATCCACCCATTTCCTATAAATAGAGCCTCCCCACCCCTTGGTTTAGGGGTTGAGAAATTTGCTTAAGAGAGAAAGAGCTCAAAGTGAGAAGTTCTTCCTCCCTTTTGTACACCATTTTCAACTAAATTCTAGAATCTCTCAACCACATTTCAAGCTTGTTCTTGCATACAAAACCCTTAGCCTAGGTGTGTGTGATCCCCTAGTCTCCCTTCTCTACCTCTTAGCTTCAAGTCTTAGGAGTTAGAACCCACACAAGGCTCTCCTATGGTGCTACAAGGGCCCGAGGGCTTCGGCTCTCCCCTTTCTTCTCCTGTCACCTTTTGGCGTTTCCCATCCCCCTATTTGTGTTGTTACGTCGCTGAATTTTCGATAGGAACGGAGGGGCACATATAGGATTCTAAGCCCTTTTGGGCAAGAGGAAACCATTTTCTTTTCTTTTACTTTATTTTTGTTTTGGCCATTAGTAGAGACCGCGTTAAGCGGGTTGATCGGGTGCCTAACACTTTCCTGATTGATAATCGAAGCCCCTACCCAAGAGCCTTTGGTGTGTACCAGATTCAGAGTCATATTTGTTGCACTTCGGTGCTTATAAAAATGATATAGGTATCCCATGACACCAAAAGCTCCGGGTGGGGACTCTACATTTTTGTTAGCGAGCGCATCGCCGCGATGGGATTGTAAAAAATCCCACGGTTGCACAGATGGCAACTCTACGGGGGAGAGCTTGTAGAGATTCTCCTTGAAATTTGGCCATTTATTTTTATTTTTATTAACCTTTTTTACTATTTTTATTATTTTTTTTATTGTTTTCTCACCCCTATTTTTCCCGTCATTTACGAGCCTTAGCCGATTGGCAGGCCTACATGCGCACTGTCTTTGAATTTCTTTACTTTTTCATCATTTTTAGTGCCTTAGCCGATCGGCTGGCCTACTTGAGCATTGTCTTTCAATTTCTTTAATTTTCCATCATTTAAAGTGCTTTAGCTGATTGGCGGGCCTAGTTGTGCAAGTATATCCTAACACCAGACGCCGGCCCGTAGTGGCGACACGGGATCATCACCCCTGGTCTATGAACTAAAGAAAACTTTTAAAAAAAGAAGAAAAGCTTTAAAAAAATTAAAATTGAACCAAGTTAGGGAGCTTAATTAATTTGGTTTTACGGGATAGATTTTAAAAGGGTTGGGATTAGGCAAACACACAACCACCTGGGTCTTTGTATGGCGGCAGCCTGTAGTGGTGATAATCTAGAGAAGTCCCAGCCCACCTAGTATCTGAGAAGGCGCTCGCACGGGAGGTATATCGAGTGGGTTCTCATTCCAAAGCTTAAAACCCTTGAGGAGCACGCTAGCGAGTTATACCGGACTCAAGCCCTTTAGGTGCGGTGAGGAGAGAATCGATCATAAAAAAAATAGCTCAGTTCCCGGAAGCCTAGCTTCCACAAAAACTAAAAAAAGAGACTCATTTCAGGTGTTGGTGTTGCTGTCATCAGTTCTGGGGCAGCATTTTTTGCCTGGCGCAAGTATTAGTTGCACCAATGTAAAAAGCTGGAATTTATAACTGGTGCAACTAATAGTTGCCCCAGCTTTAAATCCTCACTTTTTACCTTGGCTCAACTATTAGTTGCGCCAGTGTAAAAAAATGGTCTTGCTACCTGGGCGCGTGTATTAGTTGTGCCAGGTCTGTTTTGCATAGCACTAGCCTGAATTCGTGGCCTTTTTAACCTCCCGAGTCCCTCGATCAGTGCGCTTAGTGCCTTGTTTGGGCCTCGCCATCTCTGACACCCAATATGCCCCCATCGATCAAAATAGGGCAACTTCTTTCTGGCTCATTTCGAGGGATCGGATTGTTTACCTCGATTTCTGTTCCTTCAATAGATCGAAGGTTCTCCTTCGATTCTTTCAAAGTGCGTCAGAGTCGTCACCGCGGGTCTTGAATTAGGGTACGAGAGCCACCCAAAAAGGGAATTTCATGGCCTCGAACTCGAAACCTTTATTTTTTCAAAAACTTTTTCCAAAAATCAAAAAATAAAAAAGCAAATCAAAACCCAAAAAAAAAAGTTTGTGGTGCCGGCACAACGACATCATCTTGCCCTCTGTTGTCCCGTAGGGGGAGGAGGAGGATTTTTGGACCTTATCTAAGGCACCATTACCCAACCCGTTCCCAAAGAATGTCGTGGGTAGTGGACCTACCTTACGCCGATCCCGACACATCCCCACCACATTCTCTAACCCACTCCCATTTGGGAGAAGTTTTTTCCACCATCCCCCTCACCCAATCACCCTTTACCATTACCGGCCTGTTTGGCGCCCCCATCTTCCCCATTACTAGCCCCCAAAATATCCAAAATCCACCCCCCCATTCTCCATCTTTTGCCGAAGCCATGCCCTGTCAAATCCAACTCATTTTCCATCCACATCCACACAAGACCCAAACCCATTCTCCCAATCCACATCCATGCCCCATTTCCCCTCCCCCCCTATAGGCCCGATCTACCCACATTCACATACACCACTTCTGCCCTATCCAACCCCCCACAAATCCCCCCATCTACCCCAGTCATGCCCGATTTTTTCCAACCATCCACACCCCACCAATCCTCATCCCTAAACATCCCTAATCCTTCCCCATCCTTTTCCCCACCTCAACTCTCCAATCCACCCCATATCACACCACCTACCATTGCCATGCTCGATCATACCAGGGCCATGCCCAATTTCTCCTCCACCCCCATCCCATCTACATCTCACCACCCCTTAAACTCACCAATCACATCTGATCCCTCTTCCATGGCCATGATGGAGGAGATGTTCCAAGCCTACACCTCATAGCCCACCCCATACCCTAGCCAATCTCCATGCCTCACTTCCCCATGACCCCAATCAACCCCCCATATTCCACACCACCCAAACCCCCATTACCCACTTAACCCTAGGCCCCATGGCCCAACCCCCACCGCACATACACCCTAAAGCCCAATGGCCCAATCTCCAACCTCCCATATGCCCCAATGCCCATTGGCCCAAACCCCCTTTTTTCAAGGCCCAATGGCCCAATACCCTACAACCCAAACCTACCAAGGGCCCATGGCCCAGACCCGTCAAGGGCCCATGTTCCCGACCCACGAAGGCCTGCTGGACCAAACCTACCAAGGGCCCACATCCCAAACCCATCAAGGGCCCATGGCCCAAACTCATCAATGGCCCATGGCCCAAAATGACCAAGGCTTCATGGCGCAAGCCCAAACCCAAACCCCACACTCATACCTTCCACAATACCCCCAACATTTCACCCAACCTTCACAGTCGGGTTAAACCCATGCCATACCCCAAACCCAATTTTCCCATGGCACAACACCCTAAGGCCACCTACAAACTTTCCCCCATATCCAATGGCCCCATCAGGCCCCACCCCAAAACCAAACTTCCATTTACCCCATCACCCAACAAACCTTTCCTCACCCCCAATGGGCTCACCCAACCCCCACTCATGTCATTCCCATCCAACCCATGCAACACCAATATGAGAATCCCACCCTCGCTGCACATTATGTCGACCAACAATATGAAGAGGACAAGATTAGGAATAGTGGAGCCTATGCTAGGGCATTGACCAGCCTTAACCCTCTTCCCATAATTTCCCCACCCCTTGGTGGCCCAGAGTGAAGTCCAACCAATGGCTGAGAAAGTAACCCCTCTATCGAAAGAGTCAGAATAGCTGAAAGAACAATTAGACAAAATACAAAAGCAGTTGATGAAAATGGGTGGTGCTGAAATCCACACCACGGACTTCACAGATTTGTGCTTGTTCGCCGAGGTCCCCTTACCCCCAAAATTCAAAATGTCGGCCTTTGACAAATATAACTGCACTGGCAATCCTATTACACACCTGAAGTCCTACTGTGGGGAATGTGCCAATACAAGGGGGATGAGAGACTCCTAATAAAAGTCTTCCAGAAGAGTCTGGCAGGTCTAGCCCTGAGGTGGTTCACCTCTTTAGAACCCTCCATGATGAAGACGTGGAAAGACTTGACGCACCTCTTTCAAGAACAATATGTCTACAATATAGACATTGAGCCACGTGAGTCAGACTTAGCCTGTCTGAGGCAGAACCTAAATGAGACCGTTAGCGACTATTTGGGATGCTGGAGAGCACTGGCAACTCAAGTTAGAAATAGGATACCTGACGATGAGCAGATAGAGATGATTTCAAAGAATACCCTACTAGTAATCTCAGACTTTTTGGGCTATCAGCAGTAGTCCAGCTTCGCTAATCTGGTGAGAAATGCTAACCGATGTGAGGACGCCATCAGGGAGGGCCGTCTAAATAAGAACATGCCAAGTGGATCTAGTGGGGTTAGGAGATATTCATAGCAGAGGAACGATAAGAAAACTAGGGTCGATGTCCAAAACATGGCCAATACTAGGCCCAATAATAATACAACCCCGTTTCAATTTCAGGCAGCCCTGATAGCACCAGTCAGAACTGAGCAGATGCAGAGAGTAGGGAATGGGCAAGGAATGCAAATGACACCGAAGCAGAGATGAGCCCACTATGATCGAGTTTTTATGCCTCTGGGGCAATCTTTGAGCGTACTTTTGCCCCTGTTAGTAGAAAAGGGATTAGTTGTTATCCGCCAATCACAACCTCCTCATCCGATCTCAAAGAACTATGACCCAAATACCCACTGCAATTTTCATCAGGGTCCGGGTCACCCGACCGATCGCTGCTTCCCTTTGAAGCACCCAATCCAAGATTTGATTAACGTAGGAAAAATCATTCCACCTGCACTTTCTTAGCATGTGAATAGTCAGTAGGTGCCACTACCCCCACATCCTACTGAAGGAGCAGGTCCCAGACCCACCGTCGAAATGGTAGAAAATGAAGAGGAGTTTAAGTTTGACCCATCTAATTACATTAGTGATCGGGAGAGTTTTGTGGCACCGTTGTCAAGGAATAATGAAGAAAGGAACATCAGGGTAATTGAACCCCTGAATTTGTCAGATTATTTCCCCAACCCAACTCCACAAATTGAAACCTTCGATCTCAGGGCACAGTTTCCATCACCCACCCCCGTCAATTATGTGCACATAAATACATATCAGCCATACACCACCACCCCCGTCAATTACCCAATAAGCCATCAGGCCCCCAATCCTATACTTGCGCTCGTCAGTTATCCATGGCCTGGGCCCACCCTATTACCCCCACTTCAGCCACCTGCAAACTCCACCACCCCTGTCAATTATCTAATAGCCCATCAAACCCCCGATCCTCCGCCAGCACCTACCAGCTATCAATGGCCTACTTTTGCCACCTTCCCCCCAATACCACCACCCTCAAGCTTCGCCACCCCCATCTGGCCCAATTTCACCACCCAACCTGCCGCCACTGAAATAAATCAAGTGTTGCCCACACCTCCTGAGCCCGCAGTACAAGTGCCTCCGGCACTGGCAGCTATTCCGTTTCAAATATCGGGACAAATCTATGATCCTCACCAGGTCCTGCTGAGTTATGAACATACCAACGCTAACGCCGGTAGCAGCAGTAGAGAGGGGGACCATTGACTTTGTTACCAAGTAAGGGAAGATATCAAAATAGTCAGAAGCATCGGTAGCAGTACAAGCCCAGTCTGAATGAAAGAAAGAGAGCACTGTCAATCCGTTTGAGAAGATGAGTCGGGAACACATACTAGAGACTCAACTGAGAAGAATGCCTGCCCATATAACCGTCTGGGATCTGCGGATGATGTCCCCACTCCATTTTCAAGCATTGATGGGGGCGTTAAAAAATGCGCATGTGTCACTCTAGGTCAACTCAGATGAAGACGGGTAGATAATTGGGCAAGTGATGGCTCCAAATGCCATTTCATTTTCTGATGCTGATTTACCTGAGGAAGGATGTAGCCATTTAAAATCCTTAAACATAACTATTGAGTCTGGAAATATGGTCATTCCCCTGGTTTTGATTGATAACGGATCCACATTGAATATATGCCCCTTAAGAATCGCCACCAAGATCGGGATCGATCCATACATGTTGAGGCCCACGAGGACTAGCACTAGAGGTTTTGACAATACCAGGAGAGAAATAATGGGAGAAGTTGATCTTGAGTTGTTGATCAGGCCAATGACCTTTTCCATCTTATTTCAAGTAATGGATATCAAATCCTCATTTAATCTATTATTGGGGCGCCAGTGGCTGCATGAGGTCGGAGCCATACCTTCCACTTTGCACCAGAAACTCGAGTTTGCGTCTGAGCACAAGATTATCACGATCATTGGTGAGGGGCACAGTGAAAAAGAAAAGGCCACCAATAGCATGGAGAAGCCAAATATAATGGATGTGCCGCACACCACTGAGGACGTTGACCTCCATAGTTCTGAATATGATGTATCGGCAATACTCTCGGAACCCATTGAGGGTATCATGCATAAAAAGGGAGGCGGTATGATAGCAGTGGTGGCTATGCTCCCAAAGTGGGGCTATAAAAAAGGCAGAGGGCTCGGGCCTAGACTGCAAGGCAGAAGAGAGCCAGTTATTGCTAAGGGGCATAAGGTCCGATTTGGGCTGGAATACAAGCCCATAGAGGAAGAGGTCCGAGAGGCCAAAGAGAAAGCTAGGGTCGCCGCAGCTGTAAGAGCTTAAGGAATCAACATAGAAGAGAAACCTCGCCCTAGGCCACACATCAGGGAATCTTTTGTCAGCGCTGGGGTCATAAAGATTGCTAGGAATGTGGTAACCCATTTGACCCACACAAACCCACAACCCCAATCCATCCCACCAATCCCCACATTAGCCTTCCTAGCCTGGAAATAGATTTGGCCACATTGTCCCTCTTCGAGGAACGACGGCCAGTACCTGAACAAACTCCCCCTGTGGTAAATCACCATAAAATGGTATTGACGTTTGAGGATATCATCTCAAATGAAATGGGGGTCAACATGATGGAGGCTGACTCCAATGAGCCATATCAGTCAGCACCCTCCATCCAAATAGGTAAAGGAGTGGCCCCTCAAGTACATAACTGGGCATCTTTACCCGAAACCCTGGAAGCGAGGAGTGGCCTAACATTTTGCACCTATTTCCGTACAAAAACAACCTATAAAAAGTGAGATAAGCACTTGGCAGGCAATACCTTATATATACACAGACTCGCACTACCAAGGTCCGTCTCCGAAGAAAACAAAAATCTCAAAAATATAAAATTTCAAAAACATAAAAAAATACGAAGTCCAAAAATATTGTCATTTAAAATTCTAGATAAAATTCCACTGAAAGATGCCTTAATCAAAATATCCGTCCCACATAAAATCAACCCCTTTCCTGTAGAAATACAAGAAGTGGAAGGAGTTACGAGTCTGGACGAGGATCTCCCCTTAGAGGAGATCCCTAATGAGCTCCTTGATCGGTTTGTCAAATTTGAGCATGAACTTACCCCCATTATCAAAGAAATAGAAGATATCAATTTAGGAACTGTGGAGATTCTTAGAATAACCAAGATCGGAACGTCACTATCTCTCGAAGAAAGAAAAAGCATGATTGAATTCCTTCGGTCATACCAAGACATTTTTACTTGATCCTACGAGGACATGCCTGGTCTGGACACTGATTTGGTTGAGCATGAGTTGCCTCTCTACCCTAATATAAAGTCGGTTAAATAGAAGTTAAGACGTCTCCAACTCGAGTGGATGCTGAAAGTCAAGAATGAGGTCACAAAGTAGTATGACGCGAGGTTTCTCATGGTATCCAAATACCCACAGTGGCTAGCCAATATTGTGCCTGTACCGAAGAAAGATGGAAAGGTCCGTATGTGCATCGATTTCCAAAATTTGAACAAGGCGAGCCCAAAGGACGATTTCCCACTACCACACATCGACATCTTGGTTGATAACACTGCTAAGCACGGGATGCTTTCTTTTATGGACAGATTCTCTGGGTACAATTAGATCAAGATGGCAGAGGCATATTGAGAGGACTGCATTCATTACTCCTTGGGGAACCTTTTGCTACCGAGCATGCCATTTGGACTGAAAAATGTCAGTGCAACAGACTAGAGAGCCATGACTGTGCTGTTTCACGACATGATGCACTGAGAAATTGAGGTATATGTCAATGATATGATAGCCAAGTCATCAGAGTGAGGTGATCACTTGGTAAACCTCCAGAAACTATTTGAGAGGGTGAGAAAGTATAGGTTATGTCTGAATCCACAGAAGTGCGCTTTTGGCACTATGTCGGGAAAATTACTAGGATTCATCGTTAGCAGGAGAGGGATCGAGATCAACCCAGCCAAAGTCAAAGCTATCACAGAGATGCCACTACTGTCTACTGAAAAAGACGTTAGAGGGTTCTTGGGCAGAATACAGTATATCAGTCGGTTCATTGCGCAGCTAACGCCCATCTGCATGCCAATCTTCAAGCTACTAAGGAAGAACTCGCCCATTGAATGGAATGATGATTGTCAGGCAGTATTCGATAAAATCCAAAGCTACCTCCTTAACCCACCTGTGTTGTTACCACCCCAACCAGGGAGACCACTCTTGATGTATCTCTCCACGACAGAAGTCTCGATGGGATGTGTCTTAGGTCAGCATGACAAGACAGGAAGAAGAGAACATGCCATTTACTATCTAAGCAAGAAGTTTACTGATTATGAAACACTCTATTCTCATCTGGAGAAAGCATGTCTGGCTCTTGTATTGGCTACTCAAAGGCTCTACCATTACTTTCTATCTCAGGCCATTCTACTCTTAGCCCGAATAGATCCATTGAAATACCTGTTCGAGAAGCTGGCCCTCACTGGACAGACCGCGCGCTAACAGCTTTTATTATCTGAGTTCTACATCACGCACGCCACTCAGAAGTAAATCAAGGGGTAGGCACTCGCCGATCATCTTGCCGACAATACTTTGCTAGATTATGAGCCTTTGAGAACTAAATTCCCTTATGAGGACATCCTTTTTATGACAAAAGATGATACAAAAGAAGCAGATTCTTGGGTAATGCACTTTGACGGGGCAGCTAATGCTGAAGGTCAGGGAATTGGCGCCATTCTGATTTCACCGAAAGGATCTCATGTACCCATCTCTATCAAGCTCAACTTCGCTTGAACTAACAACATGGCTGAATATGAAGCTTGTGTCGCTGGTCTCTAGGCAGCTCTCAATCTGAATGTAACTCAGCTCCGGGTGTTTGGCGATTCACAGTTAATTATATGCTAGATGAATGGTGACTAAAAGACGAAAGATGAGAAACTGATCCCTTACCATGAGCACCTCGAGGACCTGATAGCTTGCTTCTACGATGTGACATTCTCATATGTCCCCCAGATAAGGAGTCGCTTTGCCGATGCACTAGCTACTTTGGTGTCAATAATAGAAATCCTGTATGGTGCTGAGATGAAGCCGAACATGATCGAACAGAGGAATGAGCTAGCCTTCTGCCTTCAGATTAAGGAACCTATAAAGCCTGATGATGGGCCACCTTGGTTCTCAGATATCAAGAATTTTCTCGAGACGCTAACTTTCCCTAAGGGTACGTCCAAGATGAACCGACGAACCATTCAACGTCTAGCGTTAGGCTACGTCAGTTGCGGGGAATGCCTTTACAAATGATCGTACAATAACATCTTGCTCAGGTGCCTTACAGAAAGTGAAGCGATCAATATCATGAAGGAGATCCATGAGGGAGTATGCGGAGCCCACGTCAGCGGTTACATGCTTGCTAAGAAAATTCTACGACAGGGATACTTTTGGACCACTATGGAATCAGATTGCTGCAAACATGTCTAAAAATGCTACAAGTGTCAAGAACAGTCCAGTCTGATACATGCTCCCGCCATTGATCTACACTGCATGACCACTCCATGGCCATTTGCAACCTGGGGCCTTGACATCATCGGAATGATTAATCCAAAAGCATTGAACGGACATCAGTTCATCCTCATCACCATTGAATACTTCACCAAGTTGGTAGAAGTAGCGTCATATGCCAACATCACGGCCAGCCACGTCAAGAAGTTCCTGAAGAGTAATATTGTGTGCCGATTTGGAGTACCCAAATATATCATCACAGACAATGGCACCAATTTTACAAATTAGTGCATCCGAGCCTTCTGCGAGCAATACAAAATCAAGCACCATCGCTCATCACCTTATCGGCCTCAAACTATTGGAGCCATGGAAGCTGCGAACAAGACGATCATCCACATCCTAGAGAAAATGGTCGTTACCTACCGAGATTGGAGCGAAATGCTGCCATTTACTTTGTGGGCCTATAGAACATTGATCTGTATCGCTACAGGGGCAACACCGTTCTCCCTTGTATATGGAACTGAGGCCGTCCTACCAGTTGAGGTTGAAGTACCCTCGCTCTGAATTCTCATAGAATCAGGCTTACCCAAAGCAGAGAGAGAGAGAGATCACGCTTTGATCAACTAAGCTTACTGGATGAGAAAAGGCTCCTAGCCTTGTGTCATACTCAAGTTTACTAGGGGTGAATCACACGCGCTTACAATAAACGTGCCCGCAGTCGAGATCTAAAGGTAGGAGACACTGTACTGAAGAAGATCTTCCCATCCCTCTACGCCGATCCGAGAGGAAAGTTCAACCTAAACTGGGAAGGACCTTACGTCATTCGAGAAGTGCTATCGGGATACGCCATTCACCTCACCACCATAGACGGAGATATCTTCCTGAGCCCATCAATGTTGGATATGTCCGACGGTTATACTCTTAGTCTATCGCGATAAGGTAAGTATTGGTGAAATAGATACGTGACTACTTAAGAACCACTCAAAAGAGGCAATCATTCCAAACACAGTAGCTAAAAAACATCCATAGAAATGATGATATCCTTTGCTACCCCATTTGAGACTGAGCCTTTCTTTCAAAGTAAAACCCTCCCCCAAAAAAAATAATATGTGTGCACATATACAAAAAAGAGGAAGTAAAGTTTTCATCAAAATCTAAAAAAATCGAAAAAGTAAAACCTCAAAAAGAGATTGCCTGAAATGAAGCAAAAAGAATAAAAAAAAAAAGTAGAAGAATCACGGGGCATGTATAGTAAAAACCCCTAAGGAAGAAAGTATGTTGAAAAAACCGAAGCAGTATCAAGGAAACCCTTTTTAGCCTAGCATACCTTCAAATCCTAACCTAACCCATGGCCAAGCTACACCCTGAAGAAAGCCCTCTTTTACGTTTACAAACAGTCATAATATATGTTAAGTCAACATGAGCCGAGTTGTGAGACGACACCAGAACCCCATCTAGCCGGCTATGATGGAATCGACGTCTATGTCGTGGCTTTTGAAATGAAAAAGAAATAAAAAGAAAAAATAAAATAAAAATACAAGCTCACAGCAAGATGGACGTGGTGAAAACTCGAAGGGGTGCTATGGATAAAAACAGTGAGTTTGCACGGACCAGGTGAAAACTCGAAAGGGCGCTTGGGGTAAGAGAGTTAAACCCATGGACATGGTGAGAACCCGAAAGGGCGCCACAGGTGAAAAAGGAGATAAACAAAAAGAAAGAAAAAAAGAAAGAAGGAAGGTTTGAAATGATTGGTTAAGGAGCCCTCTTGGTTACTCTCCCTGGTCCCCTTTTTGGGCCGCCCATGCTAGTTTGAATCAGGCCCCAACCAAAGTTGTCTTTGTGAAACTGCTTTATCAAACGCATGACCCCAGGTAAGGAGAAAGGTTTGACCCAATATAATGGGATTGACGTTCCGGCCTTGGTGAAACTGCTAAAACTCACTCAGGCCCAACCATAGAAAATGGGTTGGACCATGCTCAAAAGAGGACTCGAGATCTCACCCAGTAATCAAGGCACCACACCCAAAAAAAAAAGGAGAGAGAATACACAAAACCGAAAGAACAAAAAAAGAGAGTCTGTGCATATAATAATTTCCCTTCTTTTACAAATGCACCGCTTACATCACATCCCAAAAAAAATAGCCAGTGTGATGACTAGCCTCCTTTCTTTCCCTTTTTACAAAAACAAAAAAATCAAGAGACAAAAAATATAAAGAAAATATATATACCAAAAAAGTGTGTGTATATATGTAAAAGGGGTTTTTTACACCCCTTTTTCTGTATATCTGATATGTGCAAAAAGTTATGTGTGCAGGAAGGAGTTAGTGGCCCAGCTCGCGCTTTAATGCGCTAATCTAAGCATGAAGGTCATCTTCTCAGACATTTTGCTCAGTCAATCAGCGACCATACAGGCACTTATACCTCTTCCGAGAAGAATTGGTGGCTCCAAAGGCAACACTCAAAGACCCTCTCAAACGGAGGACCTCGCTCTCTGCTATTTCTGCTCTGACTTTTTCTTTTGATAAAAGTTCTTGCAGGACCCTCTTCTTATCCACCAATAGCTCGATACAGGCTCGGAGTACCGTCTCCTTCTTTGGCCAGGGGCCTCCAGTGTCAATGATCTCCGCTGAATTTAAACCATCAGCAATAGGCTGCTCGGTCAATAGCCAGGCCTCGTACTCAGGAGAAGACTGAATCGAATCTCCCTGCTCCATATCACACATCAGCATCGACTGACGCATCTCCTAAAGAACAACGATCCGATCTATGTCTCCAGAGGACCCCCTAGAAAAGATCAAGTCACATAAAGGGGGTTTGGCATCGCAAGGCACCTGCTGAGAGCAACCAAACTAACGCAACACCCGGAATGGGAAGTAGAAGGTGCTGCCAGTCAATCCTAGGAGGGTGATGCCCTCATGGTCTATAGAGTGAACTACTAGGAAGGTCCTGTCCAACCAAGGAAGCCTCCATGTCAGCTCGACGTCGGTCAACCAAAGCTTCAAAACTAACAAGTCACCATGCAGAAGCATGTGACACCTATCAAAAAAGCACAGAGCCGCTTCACCTCGGGTAATATAAAAGCGGGCACGAGCCCCAAGATAGAAAGATGCTAACATAACTAAACTTGAAGTAGTAAAGGACACCCTCGAAGGCCCTCCACCTTGCCCAAAGCAAATGCATCATGGCACCGATATAGCTCGACAAGCACCAAATGCATCATAGATCGGCTCGCCTCCAACTCGGTCAGAATGTCACAAATTGCCAAGGAGAAGCTCTCCTCCTCGGTAAAGAAGAGGATTTCTGAGATAAGACTGAGAGCTAAAGCTTTTATGTTAAAAATGTTCCTAACCTGCAGTTTTCGGAGACTTTCATCACCGAAAAGTTTTTTGAAAAATTTTAGCGAACACCTTGTGGGCCCCCCAATGAGACTTTTCTCATACTCATGTTTCTTCAAATTGAGAGTAAGGTGAATGGATTAGGAGTAGCCCGGCCGAGGTGTGACTCTTGCAAGGTCCCTATAAAGCTTTAGGCCAAACAAATTGGATAACTCCTCAAGGGTTGGGGTTAGCTCTCGCTTCCCAAAATAGAATACATGGAGATTTACATCCCAAAATGAAGCGGCAACGTAAAGGAGGTCCTACCATGAAGGAACCTCAAGAAAGGAAGGAAGGCAAGATAGCCCAAGGTGCTCAAAGTCGGCGAGCTTACTCTCATTCAAGCTCCCAAACCAAGCTATTAGAAATTTGGGCCCCAAGCCTAAGGAAGGGGTTAAATTGAGTTCGAGCCTTCCACGTAAGGGAGCGTTGCAAAGCGGGTCCATAGATGTACAAAGATCTTTTGAGAAGATAAAAATCGATGTATGGTGATGGACCCGCCTTGGAAAAGCAAGAGCAAAAAGAATCGGTCAAAGGGGCCAGGTCAAACTAAAAAGTGATAAGTTTTGGGCTGCCTCAGGTATATAAGGACCCACAGCTCCCCAGGTTAAGCCTGGCGTAACTATTAGTTGTGCCAGTGCATTTTATCTTCTTTTTTGCCTGGCGCAACTAATAGTTGCGCCAGTACAAATTCCCTGGGATTTAGCCTCGCGCAACTATTAGTTATGCCAGACTAAAGATCCCCCCTCCCCAGCCATCTCGGGACTTTCACCCTTTTTATTTTCTATATCTATGCTTCCGATCAATAATGGTTTGGGAATTACTTTGTTTATGTGCAGGATTGATCCTACATTAAGGCATGCGACCCAAAAAGTTGCTTTTTGAGAGCATTTGGCAGACACGTCCTGCAGAAAAATAGATATGGGGCAAGGAAACTATGGCATAAAATTAAAACAAAAGCACTAAAAATATTTTCCAAAAAAAAGTAAATATATCATCCAAAGTGGCATGTCCTCCCCAAAAAGCGTTGTGACATCTATTCACTTCGCTCGAGCAATCATGTTCAATAAACTTCGGGATCGATGGGTTCGCCCAAGAACCTCGAACCCTACTTTTAGCAGGAGCACCTGCGAACAGTTAGATGGGGCCATCAAACACCTCGTAGGATTGGACACAAACTGTGGAGCCTTGCATATGTTTACTTCGCGCCTATCTTTGAATGTGGGTCAATCACCCCTCTCACTTATGAAGCCGTTGCATCCAGAATGAATCTTAAACATAAAATACCTTCAAAATCATCTCGAGAAGCGAATGTTTGGCCTGGGATACAAGGCTTTCATAACTCGTTCCACCTCGGTTATTCCCAGTAATGTCGCTAAGCGCTTGGGGACCGATTGCCTTGAGAAATGAATGTTTAGCCTGACATTTAGGGCTTTCCTTTTCTCACCGTGTTACTCATTTGATGTTTGAAGTTCATTCTGAATACAACGGACCCATCAGTAATACCTTCGGCCTCTTCGGATGTCACTTTTCTTTGGCATACGATCATCAGTGATCGAACATCAAAGAGGGGTATCTGTAGACACCCAAATTTCGCCCAAGGCCCAATCGAAACACATTTTGAGAGTGGTGCACTTCCAAGCTTTTGATGGCATGTATGGAACTTTTTGGAACCACCTTAGAACCCATAAGAACCCTTCCAAACCCTTAGGAATCACCCTAGATTCCTTAGGAACCTGCCCCAAACCTTTAAAAAATCAATCTCAACCCTTAGACCTCTTTCTAAACCTAAACCTAACCTTCCAAGCCTTGAAAAAGTAGTGGTGCACCAGGACCAGCTATGGCTTTCTACTATGATTGAATCTTATACCATTCAAAAGTAGAAGTCGTCAGCTTTCCAACGGTCTAAGAATCGCCCCAATCAGAGTTACACATCAAAAGATATGACAGTCCAAACTTGGAGGGCAAGAAAAGTAATTTCATGTGGGCCCCCCCAAGGATTGGCGCAACAAATAGTTGCGCCAGTTATGCTTTTGCCTGGCGCAACTATTAGTTGCACCATGATTTAACTCTGGTTCAACTAATAGTTGCACCAGTTTTAAAAGTGGACCCCACCCTCGTGAGCCAACTTCCAGGCACTGTTCAGTACTGTTTTACTGTATATTTGCCTAGCACAACTCTTAGTTGTGCCAGGCATATGAATAGTAACCAAGTCTTTTTGCCTCGAAATTCATGATTGGGGTTTGACTTATTGACCACCTTGACCTTTGGAGTATATTTTGATAGTTCTGTTGTACCCATTCACTACCTATTTGCAAACCCTTAAGTGGCTTAAAGCCTCACCCCATCATCCACCATTGGAGGACCTTCTCACACATTTCAAGGCTCTAAAAATCTTAGGAAACCTTAGATTTGAGATTACCTAATTGCTAACCCCAATTAGCTCTTAAGTGGTCTCCTAATCCACCCATTTCCTATAAATAGAGCCCCCCCACCCCTTGGTTTAGGGGTTGAGAAATTTGCTTAAGAGAGAAAGAGCTCAAAGTGAGAAGTTCTTCCTCCCTTTTGTGCACCATTTTCTCCTAAATTTCAGAATCTCCCAACCTCATTTCAAGCTTATTCTGGCATCCAAAACTCTTAGGCTAGGTGTGTGTGATCTCCTAGCCTCCCTTCTCTACCTCTTAGCTTCAAGTCTTAGGAGTTAAAACTCTATTCCATACCATACAAAGCCTTCAAGAGTACATTAAAGCAGCCACGCAAGGCTCTCCTACGGTGCTACAAGGGCCCGATGGCTCCTGCTCTCTCCTTTCTTCTCCTGTCTCCTTTTGGCATTTCCCATCCCCCCATTTGCGCCATTACGCCGCCAAATTTTTGGTAGGAACGGAGGGGCACAAATAGGATTCTAAGCCCTTTTGGGCAAGAGGGAGCCATTTTCTTTTCTTTTACTTTATTTTTGTTTTGGCCATTAGTAGAGGCCGCATTAAGCGGGTTGATCAGGTACCTAACATCTTCCCGATCAATAACCAAAGCCCCTACCCAAGAGCCTTTGATATGGACCAGATTCAAAGTCATATTTGTGGCACTTCGATGCTTATAAAAATGATATAGGTATCTCGGGACACCAAAAGCTCTGAGTGGCGACTCTATACTTTTGTTAGCGAGCGCATCGCCGCGACGGGATCGTCAAAAATCCCACGGTTGCACTATGGGACTCCAGTTAACGACATTTTTCAGTATGGAGATACCACCACTGGTACGAGTCCCTCCCCTATCAGACCCTCCTTCCAGGTTTTATTCTCGGTGCTAACCTTTTGGCATTTGGAGGGCCGTGGGCCCAGGTACTTTTCTTACCCTTCCTTTGGTTGTCAATTCATCTTTTTCATTCACTAAGATAGTGCTTTGCTGATCAATTCTCTTACTCTCCTTTCCATTTTAGTTTGATGAGATAGCGAGACCTGGTGTGGGTGCAGAGGTGGGACCCTCAAAGGAGGCAGGTGCAGGACCTTCGGGTGTTCTTGTGCAGGGGCGTCTGTCGTAGGGACCCAGGGTGCCTTCAGGAACATGGATGATGCATTTCTTTCTGGCCTATGTGCTGACGTGGCTGAGTGTGCCCTCCTTTCTTCTGAGGTAGTTAGAGTTCCTCCCCCCAAGCTGATCCCAGGGGTGAGTTCTTTTCTAGGGCTATACATGCCTTCCTTGGTCTTCCCGTGCTGATGACCTGTCCATTTTTTTTTCTTTGTAGGTTTATTGTCAGCCGTTTAGTAGGCATACTACTACCACAATATTGCTGACCTTCGAAAGGCTGAAGTTGTGAGTATGATCTTGGTTTGTCCCTTTTGCTTTTTTATCGATTTATGCTTTCCCCTTAACTGATCCTTCTGGTTTGGTGCTTTCAGCGTGCTCGGGAGAAGGAGTCAAGTTCGCTACTCACCCGATTGTCCTATGCGTGATCTCTTGTGGGGGATACTCGAACGTTTCAAAGGACTAAATGCTCATGGAAGAGGGACTCTCAAGAGCCTGGAGCATGATTGGAGGCTACCTCTATTGCTTTTTATTTTCCTTTTTCATGAACATTTGAACTTTGAGTACTTTTTGAAACAATTTATAATAACGATGCCACCACTTGGCGCACTTTGGATATTCTTTTGAATGGATGCCTTTAATTTTCTCTTTACCTTTTTATTTTCCATTTTGGATGTGACATGCTTGCTTGAAAAATGAAAGTAATGTTAGATGGCTTGTGATACTGTAATTATGCCTTGTACTTTTTAGCAGGATAGCCATAAGTTTGGCAAAAATGCGGGAATGCCCCCTGATTTATGCATTCGTTCACACTATCAAGGAGTTACTCTTTGTGACGTAATCTCTCGTGTGGCAACTAGATTTCCCAAACTAGATCAGCCTACTCACATTTCAAACTTGCACGGTAACGCATTAGGTTAGAAAATATGTGGATTCCCGAAATACAAATACTATAGCGATACGCAGCGACTAGTATAGGGGCAGCCCCTCATAGGGTCTGGGTCCACACCGTGGATGGTGGTCGTGAACCACCAAACATGATGGCTCCAGCCCACGACGCAAATAGAGCTACCTAACACCTATGCAAGGGTTGGATGCACGAACTCAAGCCCACAAGACTATCATACGCATTTCGTAGGGGATCACTTAGGCCAGCGATATGTCACGTGGCTGTTAGATCACTTCCCCATATATAAGGGTAAAACATTAATTTAGGCCAAATGGCGGGAGGACCTTAAACATATTGGTTTGCCATACTTTTCCAATACACCGCAATGTCCCGCATCACTCCCCTACATGTCGATGTCATGTTCGTGTCACGACCAAATTTGCCACCATGTCGCGTGCCCTTATGGCCCATGACCAAAGCTCTCAGAGTATCTACGACTAAGCCCTCATGGCTTAGTGATGCGCCTACGATGTCCCAGCTTGTAACCACCAATGCTGCACACTAGTGGCCCTACAGCTGGCCCAGATGGCCACGCCGTCACAACACGATTCTCCTTTGTTTGTTGTGGACGCATTTCCTGTGAAAGGAAAGTGTAAAATAGATTGAGGTGGTAAAACCAGGTGTCCCAGCTCGTGGCCTGGGGTGCCGTAAAAACAAAAAGAAAGAAGTCTTAGTCTATATGCAAGTGGATTTGTCTTAATGGAAGGAAAAACAAACCTTCCCCTCTTTTTTCTTTTTTTGGTCTAGCGTGTGTATTACATACGCTAGGCATTTCTGGGCCTTTTTTGGCCTAGCATATGTAATACATACGCTAGGCAATTCTGGGCATTTTTGGGCCTAGCGTGTGTAATACATATGCTAGGCATTTCTTTGGACAGTGCTGGGTATATAAAGCCCGAGAATACACTCATTTCTCATTATCTTGAGTTGGGTTCTGAATTTTGCTCCCATATTTTTTCCTTTTCTTTCCAAGGGTGGGTCCATTATCCTACATTGAATTGTGATTCCTTAAACATCTTTGTATGACTATGGACTCGCTTTCCGATCGTGTCTCTCTTGGGGGGTCCGAGATTTTTATACTTCCCTCTTTGGGTGTCGGGCCTAGTTTTTTGAAGAAATGGCTCGATAGCTTGAACGAGAGTGAGCTTGCAGGTTTGGATCAACTTGAGTTGTCCCATATCTCATCTTTCCTTGAAGTCCCTCTATTTTGGGACCTCATTCATGCGACGGTTTCGCATTGGGAAGTTGAAACCTATGTCTTCCGCTATGGGACCCATGAGCTAACTTCAACTCTTAAAGAGCTCTCCAATCTGTCGGGTTTGAGGCTACATCGAGGCCTTGCCAGGGTGGTACTAAAATAGGGTAATTAAAAAGTCGTCCACAAAACGATAGGCTTAAAGAAAGATGATTATGAGAAAAGCCTTTTCAGTGGGCCCACCAGGTGTTCGATGAAATTCCTGAGAGAACTTTTTAGTGACGAACGTTTGTGAAAATTGGCGGTCAAGAATACCAATAATGTGAAAGCTTTGGCTCTTTTCCTTCTCTCAAAGGTCATTTTTTACACTAGGGGGAGAGCTTCTATCTTGCACATTGCGATGTACTGGCTTAGCTTAATGGGGGCTGCTCCGTGATTCATTTGGTATTGGTGGAGCTTTATCGGTGTCTTGACGCCTCTGCCTTGGGCAAGGTGGAGTGCCTCTGGGGATGCCATGTTTTGCTTCAGGTCTGGCTTGGGGAGCATCTTATCATTTTGGGGTCCGTGCCCTACTTTTATGTTGTTCTAGGGGCGGTGGTACGCTGCATTTTAGGCCAATGCCATAAGCTGCCACAGGGGAATACACGCGAGCTGAATCTTTGGCTGACTGAGGCTGAGCTGGTATGGAGGCTTCCATGGCTTGATAGGACATTCCCGATAGTTTGATCCAAAGACCATGAGGGTATCTCCCTTCTCGGCTTGACTAGTAGTACCTATTACTTCTCATCTCGGGTGCTACGCTAGTTTGGTGATATTTAGCAGCTACCCTTTTCGGAGAGACCTCCCTTATGCAGACTAATTTTTTCTCGAGGGTACTCTGGGGACTTGGATAGGATAGCCGTGATCGGCTCATTTTATGTATTAAAATTATGTTAAATTCAAGTCATAACCTATTGCAAGCGCACAATATAAATCATAGTACTAGCATAGGATCGTTCCCATAAGGAAGTTTTTCTATCTATTTACTTCTTATTTATATCTTCTATTTAAATCCTTATTTTAAAAACTTCTATTTATCTTTAAGATCTAATCTACTAGAGAAATATGAATAACAGAATTTGTTTTAATCTACAATGCATAAAATAAATCTAAATCCTTCTTCTGATTGAGGTCATCAATCCAAATTTTCTGCTGTCGGATATTTATGAAAATAAACAATACTGTTACACCATATCTCTAGTTTCTTAACATTGGTCGTCAATCAAGTCTAAGATCCTATCAATACAGATTTAATCTAATCAATAACTTCCTAAAATCTGGGCGTCAATCAAACCTTAGGAAACTAAAGATGGAAAAGTAAAAACTGTTACACTAATCTGAAAATTCTAACCTGAGTCGTCAATTCAAATTGAAACTTGGAGATGTTTACAAAGCTATAAATTGCATAAAATAAAATCTAAACTAAAAAGCAAAGTAAAATATATCCTTCACCCCTCATCCGAAGTCGTCAATTGCTCCTGAGAAACTACAGATATCTACTCTAATCTTCAACACTCAATTACAGTCGTCAATTGCTCTTGAGAAACCTTAGATATCTAATCTACTCTAACTATCTTACACTACTGATCGGAAGAAAATCCAATCTCAAGCATCAATTGATGCTGAAATTCTTCGATGATTACTCCTACACCAAGTGCTCTCTTATTTATAGATTATAAGGAATCCGTTGACAAGTTCTAAATCTAATAAAAGTAGTAAAAACTATCCTAATATAACTCTACTTCTAATTTCATCTTTTCCTTGCTTTCTTTAGTTGATGCACTTATGGAAGGTTCTTTAATCTTCAGCAGCAGAGTCCTTCAGAGTATATCTTCATCAATCTTCTCAGATCTGTGATCAACTGAACTTGTAATTTTAGGAGTCTGCTAATTCTGGTCATGGCGGTGATGGCTCTCACGTGATCACCAGCAATAACAATAGATAGGAAAGCTTCTATTTTTGGAAATCGAAGATAACAATTTTTTTTATTATAGCTTCTTTGGAAAATTATAAATCACGATTTTCTCTTCTTTGATGGCTTTCATACTGGATGATTTTCTATTCACGATTCATTGCCTTTCTCTTCTGTATCGTCTTTACTCTTTTGCCCTTTCTAAAGAATCATCTTTTTAAAAAATTGTAAAATTACAATTTCTTATTTCTTTCTTTCTTCTTTTTACTTTAGTAGTAGTGCAAAATCGTTAAATACGATTTCTCAGCTTTCTTGTATTGGTGAATCATCTTTACATGCTCCATCATCATTCTTACTGCTATTTGAGTGCAATTTGATGAATATTAACACTTAGGCTCTCTTTTAGTGCTTATCTTTAATATCTACACATCAACAACTTATTAGTAGCAAACTAAAGCCTAGCATCACTAAGTTAAGGGTGATAAAATGGTAAATTATGTGACTGATCAAACTCCCAAACTTAAGTTTTGCTAGTCCCTAGCAAACTAGGAAAATTAAACTATCCTGAAACTAAAAATTTAAATGCCACTTTCGTAGGGAGCACGATTGCATTTAGCTAATGCAACAAGCCTTTAAACCCCTAGGTGATCCCTAATGGAGGAGTTGTAGTCTCCTGATGGTTTTCAGTAAGTTACCTACAAACTTTCAATATTTTTGGGTTTTTCAAAAAAAAATTTAAAACTTAAATTTCAAAATATAGATTTTTATATACTAATTACTCAATCAATCATTGGATGTTCATTATTTTTCAAAAAATTTCAAATCTTTTATCCTTAGCTTTCCATCATCGTAATTATCCTCTATGAAAACTCAATAATTTCAATTCGATATAGCGCGGAGTGTGTGCATATCAGTGAAAAGTGTATTCATCATAAATTTTTCTAAACTGCAGTTGTTAGAAAATATTTTCATCCAAACTCTAACTTATTGGCACTCTAAAAAATAATCGAACTTTTGGGTTCTCACAATATTGTAGATATATATATGCAAATTTCATCGGACAATTAATTAAGAAGATAAATCTCATGGAAAGGATAATCGGTTCTGTTCATATAACTTCTCCATTTATTCATAGTATCTAATTTATATATCTCTACTAGACTCATATGCTTATAAATCATAAATCACAAAGGTCTTTCCTTTGGCTTGTAATGGAGCTTTGAGTTTTCAAAAGGTTTCAAAGGAAAAGGTAAAGAGGATTCAAAATTATTTATGAGAATTTAGCTCTTCCTTCTCTTCTTCTTCTATATTTTTTAGCTTCAGTAAGTATCCTCATTTTGGATAACTTCTTCCCATTTCTTTTCTAGTATAAATCTCATTTTTCTTTTCTAGTTGGAAGCTTTTTGCTTCTCTTTTTTTTTTTTTAGAATCATCTTTTTACGATTTCTTCTATTTCTTTTTCCATATTTTCATACGATTGTATTTCTTCTTACTTGTACCCTTTTCAGCAGATCCTTTATCTGTTACGCATATACTCCTTTCACCCCCTCTTCTCCCCTTCTTTTATATTCTATACACTCAGAAATTATAAGGGTCAAGGATAGAAAGTTTTCGACAGTACATATGGTTAAAGGTTTATAAAATTTTAGTACAAAGAAATTTAGTTTTTAGGCTTCTAATATTGGTTCAATGGGTAAAATATTATGAGATTTTTTATTTTTTGGCTCTGGTTTAACTAAAGATGGCCTTTGGTCATTTTCACGATTTATTAATATGGATGTCTTATTGCTTTGATATATTTAATAGATAGTTCTAAACAAAAAAATTATCATATTTACAGAATATTTTGATTCTAAGTTCAACATTATGAGATTTCAAATAGTAGAGAAGTTAAAAAAAAATTTAGCATGAATAAAAACAATCTCTCTTTCTCAGAGTAAAAGAGGAAATAAGCTCTATAGCTCACTGGTTATATAATTTTGAAACTATAATCTAAAATATTTGCGGTTCAGATCAATCATATAGTTTCAAACATTCACCTGATACAGTGTTCTAGAGATAATTTACTTTGAATTGTAACTATTTTTGTTTTTATTTTTGAACTACTACTATGATGGGTTGCTAAGAATTTTGGATTTTCATATTTTTTTCTATCATAATTCTCATATAATGATTAACTTTCTTAATTTTAGAAATTTCTAAAAAAAATCTCTAAAATAAACTATACTAAAGTATTATATTTTCAAAATTGATATGTATCCCCCCCCAAACTTAATTAGGACAATGTCCTCATTGTGCAAAATAGGGGACACACAGGAAAAATATTAGCTTATTTTACTACTGAGTTAGTTACCGGATTTATAATCTGCAAAAAGAATAAAAAATCTTTCCCCAAACTTGGGAGAAAAATACTACCGATTTTATAGAATTAAAAAAAAAATGATTAGAAATAGCAAATATAATAAAAGAATTAATTATATATATGAACTACTTACAAAATTATGGAAAGAAAATTAATTACATCGAAAGAAATTTCTAGGAAAAATCTAGACACACACTAAACTAAGACACTGGCAGCAACGTCCGAAAAGGAGTCTTCAATGAAGAACGGTCCTCGACTTCTAACTACCTTCAATCAAAGTCTCTCATTCTTACCTTTCAAAGGAGTATCCACTCATTGTTAGGTCGGTCTCCCAAGAGCTGTAGAACACTCCTCTGTGCCCTTGTTTATCTTGCATCCCCCAAACTGAGCACCTTACATTCTTTTGGTGGAAGAAATGCAACGCCATACGGGGAGTGCTTCGAAGGGTGAGGAAGTGAACAAATCTCTAGATCTCATCGCCAGAACACCCTTTACCTATACTGCTCCCTTGTGAAGACTATATGAAGAGAACGTAACAGTCGGCAGGGAAAGTATATGCAATGGAGAGGGGTGGTGAGGAGATTAAAGATGGAATGGGAAATGACATTGGAAAATACACCCCATCCTTATTATAAAGGAACACACATTCGGGGTGGGTTGTGATGGTGTAAAGTTTAAAAAGTGGGGGAAGATGGGTTCGTGGTATATATTTTCGGATTTGGGTTAAGTTTAGGTTCAAGGGTAGTTTCAGTGGATAATTCAGCATCTCGAGTAGGTCATTGGTGCTTCAGATCTTCTACTTTCTGTTGTACAGCCAGGAGCTTAGCTCTATGTTTTTGAAGAATTTGATCGAGTCTTTTACTGAAGTTACTCTGGTTATGTTCTTTCGTCATGGGGTTTTAGGTATGAAAGGTGGAAGATGAAAGAGATGAGTTGGTCTATGGATGAGTATGAATTTATAGGGAAGAGGCTCGGCTTTTAACTATCACTTCAGCTTAAATATCGAGGTATAGGTTCCTAGGCTAGGGTGGTTGGGAAGTGGTGAAATTGAATGCACTTCATGTCTATTCCTACACAATTTTAAATGGGTTTCAATTCCAATGCTCCTGATAAGACTGATCACTAGGTTCTCCTGTTCCCCAGAATTGTCGTTTGCAATTCTAGATAACAATCATGAGAATCTGCAACTAGAAAACCGTACTCACTACGACTGGACTCTATTCTTCATGAGAATTCGCAAATCCATACGCTTCACATGATTAAAAAGAAAGAAAAAAGACTTTATGATTTAGTGATATTGTGTAAATCGTAAAAGAGTCATTTCAATAGTACTTATGTACATATGTTATACACATGTTTGCTACGGGTGAGTAGGTAGCTCGACAAATTCAGGAGGAATTCAATGACGATCAAGGGGAGTTAATGTTCCTCCCATAAAAGTATTTCCTCCTAGGGTGCCAACTGGCCATGAGGAAGAAGAATTACTCTCTCTCGAGTTAACTAGAATGGTTAATTGCTCAACCTGAGTTTCTAACCGTGTAATGGATTCCAGGAGATTATTGAGTAGCTGCATTTGAATCCGGCCATGTTGTAGCCAGCTTTAGGCTAATTATGACAGGGCTTCCTCAACGTTAGTATGGTCTTGGGTCTATGTGGGGCAAAATACAGGAGAGTGCTGAGGAACTATCTGAGTTAAGTCATGGTTAAGTTCACAGGCTTCTCTTTGTTGAGATGTTGGGCGCGATTTTATATCCACCAGAGATTGAATTTTTGTCTTCCAAAATTTTAATTTTGGAAGGCAATTCATCATTGACTTTAATTTGTATAGTCCTATTTGCCTAAGAGGTATACTCCTTAAGGTCTCTGATTCAATCTCACTGAGTGGTTGGCATTGCACTGGGTCCTCGTGAAAGTTCTCAAAGAGTTCCCATCCAGTCTCAGCAGACAAAGTACGAAATACCCCCCCATAGGCAATATCAACTATTTGCCAGGTTTTGTCATTCAGACCTTGATAGAAAGTGAGGACTATTTGCCAACGGGTGACTTTATGATGAGGACACCTATATAAGAGATCGTTGAGGCTCATCTACCCCTCTTGAAGAGATTCATCCGGAGATTATTTGAAAGTTCTAATAAGATATCAAATTTTATTCGTTCTGTGTATTGGGAAGTATTTCATGAGAAATCCTTGTTCCAAGTCCTCCCAATTGGCGAACGAATTATGAGGTAAAGAATGTATCCACTGCTTTGCCTCATCTCTAAGAGAATATGAAAGCAACCTTGGACGAAGAGATGTTTCTGGTAAATTTTAGATTCAGATAAGGTTGCACACTTCTATAAACTATCTTAAATGTGAATAAGGATTTTCATCCCTTAGCCCACGGAATATTGGAAGTGTTTGAAATACTTTGGGCTTAATTTTAAAAGTCTCATTACCAGTCATAGGGGTTAATTGTATACATGAGTGTAGTGTAAGAGGTGTCCATGCATAGTATTTTCCCATGGTTTTAGCCATATATTGGTTTCTTCCTGCCATAGTAAGATCACAGCAGGGTGGCTAAAAATAGTTATTATAAATATCTATTTTAATTTTAATTTTATCTAATTTTTATTCTAGCAGGCAGGGAGAGAAACAAATCTGAGCTTTTAAATTCCATGGCCGACAGAAGTTGGAAACTTTTAATTTACTGCTCGAATAAACCAGTAAAAGATTAAGAAGTGATCAAAGAAAGTTAAAAATATAAAGAAGTATATAACGAGAAAGATAAATATTAGTTTATAAAAGAATAAAAATAGTAGATAAAAATAGAAATGAAGAAAAATTCCGCTTCCCCGACAGCGGCGCCAAAAACTTGATCGGCTTATTTTATATATTAAAATTATGTTAAAGTCAAGTCTTAACTTATTGCAAGCACACAATGGAAATGATAGTACTAGCATAGGATCATTCTCACGAGGAAGTTTATCTATCTATTTACTTCTTATTTATATCTTCTATTTAAATCCTTATTTTAAAAACTTCTATTTATCTTTAAGATCTAATCTATTGGAGAAATATAAATAAAAGAATTTATTTTAATCAAAAGAATATAAAATAAATCTAAATCCTCCTTCTTCTGATTGAGGTCGTCAATCCCAATCTTCAACTATCGGATATTTATAAAAATAAACAATACCATTGCACCATATCTCTAATTTATTAGCATTGGTTGTCAATGAAGTCTAAGATCCTATCAATATAGATTTAATCTAATCAACAACTTCCTAAAATATAGGCGTAAATCAAACCTTAGAAAACTGAAGATGGAAAAGTAAAAACTGTTACACTAATCTACAAATTCTAACCTGAGTCGTCAATTCAAATTAAAACTTGGAGATGTTTACAAAGCTATAAATTGCATAAAATAAAATCTAAACTAAAAAGTAAAGTAAAATATATCCTTCACCCCTTAGCCGTAGTTGTCAATTGCTCCTGAGAAACTACATATTTACTCTAATCTTCAGCATTCAATTTCAGTCGTCAATTGCTCTTGAGAAACCTTGGATATCTAATCTACTCTAACTATTTTACACTACCGATCGGAAAAAAATCCAACCTCAGGCGTCATTTGATGCTGAAATTCTTCAATGATTTTTCCTACACCAAGCTCTCTTATTTATAGATAATAAGGAGTCGATTTATAAGTTCTAAATCTAATAAAAGAAGTAAAAACTATCCTAATAAAACTCTACTTCTAATTTCATATTTTCCTTATTTTCTTTAGTTGATGACCTCTTGGAAGGTTCTTTAATCTTCAGCAGCAGGGTCCTTCGCAGTATAGTTTCATCAATCTTCTCAGATCCATGATCAGCTGAACTTATAATTCTAGGAGTCTTCTAATTCTAATCATGGCGGTGATAGCTCTCACGTGATCAGTAGCAATAACAATAAATAAGAAAGGTTCTATTTTAGAAATTATAGATAACAATTTCTTCTATTATAACTTCTTTAGAAAATCGTAAATCACAATTTTCTCTTCTTTCATGGCTTTCATACTGAAAGATTTTCTATTCCCGATTCATTGCCTTTGTCTTCTTTATCATCTTTACTCTTTTATCGCTTATGAAGAATCGTCTTTTTAAATAATCATAAAATTATAATTTCTTATTTCTTTCTTTCTTCCTTTTACTTCAGCATTAGCGCAAAATCGTTAAATACGATTTCTCAGCTTCCTTGGCGAATTGTCTTTATATACTCAATCGTCATTCTTACTACTATTTGAGTTCACTTTGATGAATATTAACACTTAGGCTCTCTTTTACTATTTATCTTTAATATTTGCACACCAGTAACTTATTAGTAGCAAATTAAACCTTAGCATCACTAAGTTAAGGGTGATAAAATGGTAAATTATGTGACTGATCAAGCTACTCTTTGGGAAACGCGTCAGTCAATGCATATGTGTGGTTTGGAGCAAGGGGATTCTCTTTTGACTTCTTCAGGGTATGAGGCTTGGCTACTATCTGAGAGGCCTTCCGCCCATTACTTAGATTAGGTGGAGAGTAGTAGTGGAGAAGGGCCTTCACCGAGGAAAGAGTCAATGCTTCGGACCTGTATTAAGCTACTGATAGATGAGAAGTAAATCCTGCATGAGTGTTTAGAGAAAGAACAGGTTAGAGTTGATGTTACAGAAGTAAGAGTCGGTGTTGCCGAGTGTGAGGTTCTTCGTATGGAAGGAGCCCTGAGTGATGCTCTTGGTGCTACTGATGCTTCCCGGAAGTGATACAAGGGCCTTCATGGCCACTGGAGGACAGATCGGAATGTTCGGGATGATGCTTTATGAGCAGAGATTCATTCCTTGAAGCGCAAGTTGGGTCGTTGACCTGGACTTGCAGTTACTTTTTGCATAGTTCAAAACACCATAGGAAGGGGCATAAGAACCCATGTTAGATATTTTTTGGTATATATACTTTCTTAATGTTTTTATTGGTTTTTCAATTTTCTAAAGATGAAGCAAGGCATCACACCGATTATCTTTTTGAGATGTGGTGTAAGCACAGTACAGACATGTAAAGGGAAATCTATTATCTTACACAAGTATTATCTTTTTTGTTTTTTTTTTCTTTTGATGATGATTTTTTTATTGGTTTGAAAAGGGAGAAATCGGGGGTCACACCGATCATCCTTTTGAGATGTGGTGTACACATAATGTCAACATGAAAATGGGAAAGGGAAATTTATTATATTTTAACAATCAAATGAGGTGACGGATCCTCTTTTGAGCATATGTAGACACCCAAAATTAGCCCAAGGCCTGATCGAAACATACTTCGAGGGAGGCGCACCTCCGAGATTTCGATATAACCCCCCCATACCCTTAGGTAGTTTCCCAAACCCTTAGGAACCTTCCCAAACCTTTAGAAATTACTCCCGACCTCTCCGAACCCACAGTCAACCCTCCCAGGCAATGGTCAGGGAGAGATGTGCTAGGGCTGACAGGAACCTCTACTAAGACTAAACCTTATACCATTGAAAGGTAGAGGTTCTCATCTTTTCAACAAGCTAAGAATCACCTCTATCGGAGTTGTACGTCAAAATTTACGGCGATTCGAGCAATGCCCAAGAGTTGCACTTGGTTAGGGCATACATGGCGCATGTATTACATGCGCCAAGCCATTTTTTTCCACAAATGGCTTGGTTCATCTAATACACATGCCAAGTATAGGTGGGCCCCTCCCTGGGCTCTAAACTTTTAGACACTGTAGCTATGTTTGGCGTGTGTAATACACAGGCCAGGCTTAGCTACAATAACCATGGGTTTTTGCTTGAAATCCACTTTTAGGGTTTGACTTGTTGACCATCTCAATGTTTAGGATGGGTTTCATTAGGACTATTGCACCCCGGATTGCCCTATTTGCAACCTTTTAGTCATTTGAAACCTCACCCTATCATCTTCCATTGAAGCCCATTGCCCACATTCCCAAGCTCTCCAAATCCTAGGAAACCTTAGATTAGGAGATTACCTAATTGCTAACCCCAATTACCACTAAAGCACCCTCCTGTTAAGACCTGAAAAGTACCACTTTTCACCCCTTAACTTAGCCTTTGATTAGACCCTTAGCCATCTAATAAAGGTTTGTTAAGTATTTTCTGTAGATAATAAACAGCAGTGCAATAAGGCCATAAATCATGTTAAGGAGCCTGTATTGGAACCAAAAGTCCCTCAGAAGAATGAGCCATGAATCCAGACCTGAGGCAAGCCTCGCACAGCTGACAAAGCTCCAGAGGATTCAGAAAAATATGCTTCGCGCAGTCCTCGCGAAGTCCCAAGACTTCACAACAAATGAAGGAAGTGCAGCTCAGAATGCAAGATACAGGGTGGTGAGTATTCCCGCCTGTCATGCGGGTGACCCGGGTTCGTTCCCCGGCAACGACGCCAAAAACTAGTTGCATTCCTAGCTGCACTTCCTTTATTTGTTGGTGGTAAAAGCAATTTAAAACCAAAGTAAAAAGGGGATGGAATCAGCACAACTAAGAAATCCTAGACCTATAAGATACAGGGTCCATTTGTAGCAAGTTTTGATAAGTAAGAGTTTGTCCCACAGGGAAAAGTGATATACGGCTCCAAGGGAGCCATCTCTAGTAGTCCCTCCATATCTGACTACAGATCTGGCAGTCCTAAAAGGAGGGGAATTTAGGGTCACTTATTCTAAGTATCTTAAGGTAGCCTAATGAATTAACTACAGAAAGGGTTGAGAAGATGGATGGAGTGTGGGAAAATAAATATAAAAGGGTGAGAAGTATGCTATTAGGTTCAGATCTGTTAGAATTTATGACTCAAATCCAGGTCTGCTGTTATAGAAATCTTGTCCAATGGCTACATTATCACCAAAGAGGAGAAAGAATCCAACTCATCCCTGTGCCATGATCCAATCCCTTAAGGTTATAACCTGTCCACTTAAATGGTCACAGACTATCCCATAGGGGAACCACAATCCAGAGATGGGTCAAAACAAGTTTATCATTGTAGGCACTACTTCATCCAAGCAGCAAGCTCAAGAATCCATAGGGAACCTCAACCTCTAAAGCTCTATGTGTGGGGCTAACGCTGTATAGGACCATGTTAGCCCAGACACATAGAACCAGCAAGAGATTGAATGCCACCTTAGATCTAGCTGTCCATTGCTTGAGTGGGACTACAATGGTCCAGTCACAAGCCTACAATCTCCATACCCAGATCAGATCTACCATCTGATGGCGGGTCTATGCTAATATAGGGGAGTCTGCCTCTGTATAATCTCCTACCCAGTTACAAGCTCAAGCTCAGAGAAGAAGGATCCATTTTGGATCGGCGGATTGGAGTCACCCTAAGGCTATAACCTGTCCACTTGAATGGTCATAGACTATCTCAGAGGTTATCCTCCTCACAGAGCTCAAAATAAAACAAGAATATTGCTGCCACCACCATAATCATAAGGCTACTAGCTCAGGCTTCCATGGGGATTTCAGATCTAAGGCTGTATCAGACCATGATAGCCCAGACACACAAGTCACTTAGATCTGAATGGTTCCTTAGAATCAGTCCTCCATTGCTTTGAATCATTGCCAAAGCAATGGCGGATCACACGGCAGCAGCCTTGCACAGAACAACTCACAAACACACGAATCCCATAAAAGTACAATACCCAATCATAAATTCCATTAATCTAATCTCAATAGACATACATAGGCATGGCCAGCAAGTGCTAGGCCATGGAGAGAAGAAAAAGAAAAAGGAAAACTACTTACAACTACAGAAAATCAGAAAAGAAAACGATCTCAGATCTCTTATCAGTGATAAGGTCTGAGCTTCTGCTGGTGTCTAAGTCTAAAAACTCTTCAAAAGTCCCCTAAACCTAAACTAGGCTTAGGTTTATATAGTAGTGGGTGTGGTGGCACATTAGGGTTAGGAAACCCTAATTTTAGCGATGTCACGTGGCCTATTAATGATCCTTTGATGCCTCGAGGTGCATGCACGGAGATTTAAGCATGGGAGTGTGTGCCCTAATCGCTGGAAATCCCCAGAATGTTCTCTAAAGAATGATGGAAGTTGGAGTTCAGAGCTTCACCAGGTCGCAGTCGATTCCCAAACTTGTCACGCGGTATCACTGACTTCACGAGGATGAGTTAGCATTAAAACTCCAGCCGTCGCGGGGTTGCAGCTTCTTGATGCTTTGAGCAGTCGTGAGGTAGATAGTTCAGCTCCTAGATTGAGCTTCGCGAGGTTGGATTGCTACTTGTGAATAGCACGGGAACTGTGTGAGCATTCCATTTCACAATAGATCTTCGCGAGGCTAACTTTGGCTTCGCGAGGCTGCTTCCTTCCTGAACAGCGCGAGAACTGCATGAGAAGTTCACTTCTTAATGGAACTTCGAGAGGATCCTCGTAATAGCTTTGAGGCTTTTCTGAACTGCGCGACAGGTTCTCTTGACATTTGCATCTCGTGGCTACTGCGCGATAACTTTCTTGAAGCTCTCTTGGACTGTGCGAGACTGCGCTACCTTTAACTTCTAAACTTTGCGAGAGCTGCATGACTCAAGGCTTCTGAAGCTCTTCTGTCACTTAACTACGTGAGAAGTTATTGTGAAGTCTTGGGACTTCGCAAGGACTATGCGAAGCATATTTTTCTGAATCCTCTAGAGCTTTATCAGCTGTGCGAGGCTTGCCTCAGGTCTGGATTCATGGCTCATTCTTCTGAGGGACTTCTGGTGCCAATACAGGCTCCTTAACATGATTTATGGCCTTATTGCACTGCTGTTTATTATCTACAGAAAACACTTAACAAACCTTTATTAGATGGCTAAGGGTCTAATCAAAGGCTAAGTTAAGGGGTGAAAAGTGGTACTTTTCAGGTCTTAACACACCCCAAACCTAATCTTTACTAGTCCCTTAGCAAAGCTACATAAAATCAACTACAGAAATTAAATGCCACTTTCGTAGGGAGTACAGATACATTTAGCATATGTACCAAACCTTTTAAACCCCTAGGTGATCCCTAGTAGAGGAGTGAAGTCTCCTGAGGGTTTTCAGTGAAGACACCCACAAACTTCTCAATGAGACAGTTAACAAAAGTGAATTATTATCAAGTGAGCAGTCAAGAAACAGAGTTAGTTCACCCTTGAATCAATAAGAATATAAGAAATTCAAACACATTGGCTGCACAAAAATTTAAACAGTATAAGCTTCTCATGAAAGCACAACATTTTCAATCAGTTTACACCAGAGACACTACACAGGTGTGTCAACATTGAGCTCATCACTGGATCAAAAATTAGGTTATAGGTCACACCTAATGCATTCAAGATCAAACCCAAAACTTTCCAGGGCATAATCTCATACAGAACTGTTGAGGGTTTCATTGTCTCTCAAGCTCAAGAGCAGTTACATCCCCCAAGTGGGTCTGTAAGCATGAGCATAGGCATAGCTCTGAAGTTCTGGCATCATTGACAGATCCTCACCATAGATTGGATAACTCTTTATCTCCACATGATAGCTCACTCAACTTTGGATCAAAAGGGCTTTAACTGGGTTGTAATGTGGCTTATGGAGTGGGGTTAAAAAGAATGGAAGGTTGAAAAGGGGTTCAAAATTGAGAAATCAGTAGGTGAGGGAGGTGATTCATGACTTCACCTTCTTTAATTCAGCTCCTTTCATCTTCTTTGAGGTTTTCAGATTTGAAGTGATCAGTTTCTCTTCTTCATTTCGATTTTCCCAATGAAAGTTCCCTCTTGACTCCTCTCTTACTCCTCTTCATTATTGTTTTTGTTTTTTTTTTATGCATTTTTCTTCTTTTTATTTTGTTTTTGCTTTTCTGAAATGCCACCATTTTCTCAGTTACCATACTGCCAGAATTTGAGGTACTTCTTCTTTATTCACCTAATGTTGACCATAGCTAGTCCATCTTCAACTCTTGTTCCTTTACCTTCTGAATTCTCAGAGTGAGGGTAAGGTTAAATCAGATACATAGGTTCAGGTGCAAGTACTCAGGTGTATTTTTGAAGAAAATTAGGATTTAAGGATCAAGGGGGTATGGACAAGGGCAGTTGCTTAAGGTTTGTCTGTTTAGGCTCAAACTTTCCAAAAGAAGGCCTTGATCCTTTCCTAAGTCTTATGAGTGCTGTCAGTTGTTTCAATTTGGAGTTGCCTAACTTCTAGTGAGCACAGTGACTCAGCCAGTTCTTAGAGCTAGAAGAAATTGCCTTAGTCACTCCTCGAAGAAATTGCCTTAGTCACTCCTCAAAGAAAATTTTTTTGTATAGGCCCAAATCTCACTGGTTATGGTCTTCCTTTGAATTCTTAAGTATGTCCTTACCTTTAGCTCTCTCTAATGATTCACTAAGTGCTGATACAAGTGAGTTTCCTTGGTGATCTCATCATGGAAATGTGAAATTTTAAAATTTTGTAATGCCTAAAGTTCTGGAAAAAATTTAAATTTCTTATTTTTCATGATTCTTAGATGAACATGGTTCCATTTCCATATTACTCACAATTTTCTGCTGCACTTAGGTTAACTATTCCATTAGCAAGATCTGCCTGCCACACCCCCAAACCTATGAGGAGCAGTGTCCCCACTGGTTCAAAGGTGGGTGTGCAACAGATTTATGGTTAGAGAAAAGAAAACAACAAGAATGAAAACAACCAAAAATAAAGAACTTTACAGAATAACAGGAAAAGAAAATTTCATTAAGACTAAAAAAATTACAAAAAGAAAATCCGAAGAAGAAGGGAGAGAGGGATCAAGGATGTGGGGGCTGAGAAGGTGGTGGAAGGGGTTGAGTGGAGGGGGCAGGGGATGGGGATGGTTCTATCTTTTGCTTTTTCTACTTTGGCTGGTGCTTGTCCTTCTCCTCCTTAGTCAGGATCTGCTGAACCTCCTCGTATTCATCCTAGAGGGATTGTAGGGGGTCCGACTCTTTAGGTGGAGGCGGTTCTAACCACATCGGATAAAACTTGTTAGGCAGAGCATTAGGCTTGTCATCTGCCATTGTTAGGAGTAGGGAAGGACCGTTAGGGTGAGAGGAGAAAGGATGAGATGAATATGAAAGGGACTCCCTGTGTATTTAAAGACGAGGATGATGGTAGATGAATCGGTGTAATAACATCCAAGTTGCTGCAATTAATTGAGAGTGAGTTGGGAAGTGAAAAGTTACAGCAATCAGCGTGGGAAATGACAAGTGCATGTAACTCGTGCAGCTAGTCAAGGGGATCGCGAGATAGGAACGGAATCTCGCGATGATGGATGTTGCAGCTTGCATTGCGCGAGAGCCTCTGTAGCTTTTGTTGAAGCTCGTGACGGCGTAATAAATACTCTATGTGAATTGCACGAGAGCTTCCCAAATCTCAATTTGGAATGCGCGAGAACTTAGTACCAAACAGGGAGCAATTCATGCAGTGCAGCATACTCATTAAAAATATTCAAACAGTATGCATTCAATTCAAAAATCAGCAAATCGTAGATGAAGAAGTAATCATACCAACCTCACATAAACTCTATCAAACCCAACAGACTCAGACCTCATCGAGACACTAGAATTTCCTAAACTATTGAAGAAACGAAAGTAGTATAGTACATCAAGGGCACAACTGTGGGTCAGGTAGATGAAGGGGTCCCTTGCAAATGAATAGTGTTCATAGGGTCGGCAGGTTTTTCGAGACAAGGCTTAAGCCTCTAACCATTCACTTTCAAGGTCCTCCCAGATGTGGGATCCTTGACCTCCACAACACCAGATGGGGACACATTTAAGACAATATAGGGACCTTCCCATCTGGATTTTAGTTTGCCAAGAAAGAATTTTAGTTTAGAGTTAAATAACCAAACCTTGCCACCAGGTACGAAGTTTTTTCTCAGTAAGCCCTTGTCAAAGAAAGCTTTGGACCGTTCCTTATAGATCCTGGCATTGGCTAGGCATCCATTCTCAGCTCGTCCAATTCAGACAGCTGCAGGGACCTGTGATGAGCAGCAAAAGTTAGGTTCATATTTAAGTTTTTAATGGCCCAATAGGCCTTGTGTTCTAACTCTACTGGGAGATGGCAAGCCTTGCCATAGACCACTCTGAATGGGGACATTCCAATTGGAGTCTTATGGGCAGTCCTATAAGCCCACAGTGCATCATTGAGCTTATAAGCTCAATCTCTCCTGTCAGTCCTTACTGTTTTCTCAAGGATGTGCTTGATCTCCCTATTGGAAATTTCAACTTGCCCACTTGTCTGTGGGTGGTAGGGAGTAGCAATCTGGTGGGTCACAGAATATTTCTGGAGCAAGCTTTCAAAATTCTGGTTGCAGAAATGGCTACCCCCATCACTGATAATAGCTCTAGGGGTTCCAAATCTTGAAAAAATATTCTGCCTTACAAGTTTGAGGACCACCTGGTTGTCATTGGTTCTTGTGGCAATGGCTTCTACCCATTTGGAAACATAATCCACTGCCACTAAGATGAAATGGTAATCATTAGGAGGAAAAGGACCCATGAAGTCTATACCCCATACATCAAACAGTTCTACAACAAGGATGGGCTGCAAAGGCATTGAATTTCTTTTGGACATCCCTCCTAATTTTTGACATCTCTCACATGCTTTGCAGTGTGTATATGCATCTTTGAATAAAGAAGGCCAATAAAACCCACACTGTAGGACCTTGTCAGCTGTTTTTCTTCCACTAAAGTGGCCTCCACAGGCATTTTCATGGCACATGGCCAGAATACTGGGGACATCACTTTCGGGAACACATCTTTGGATGATTTGGTCTGCACAGTACTTGTATAGGCAAGGTTCCTCCCAAAAAAAATATTTGACCTGTGAGAAAAATAAGTCTTTGTCCATTTTGGTCCAGTGGGCAGGAATCTTTCCTATAACAAGATAATTCACAATGTGTGCAAACCAGGGGACCAAGGATTAGATTGTAAATAATTGCTCATCCGGGAAGGCATCATTTGTAGGACCATCAAGACACTTCTCCAACACAATTCTGGATAAGTGGTCAGCCACCACATTTTCCACACCCTTTTTGTCCTTGATTTCGATGTCAAACTCCTGCAGTAGGAGTATTCATCTAATCAGCCTGGGCTTAGCATCTTTCTTGGACAATAGGTACTTCAATGCTGAGTGGTCAGTGAAGATTACAGTTTTAGATCCTTGCAGGTAGGATCTAAACTTGTCAATAGCATACACCACTGCCAAAAGCTCTTTCTCAGTTGTGGTATAATTCAGCTGAGCTTCAGTAAGTGATTTACTGGCATAAGCAATGACCACAGGCAGCTTATCCTTTCTTTGGCCAAGACAGCACCTATTGCCAAATCTGATGCATCACACATTAATTCAAAGGGCAGGGTATAGTCTGGTGTCTAGAGTACAGGGGCAGAGGTAAGGCAGACTTTCAAAGTCTCAAAAGCCTTTAGACATTCAGCCGAGAAGTAGAAAGGCGCATCCTGGCAGAGCAGGTGGCACAATGTCTTAGCAATTTTGCTGAAGTCCTTAATGAACCTCCTGTAGAATCCTGCATGCCCAAGGAAAGATCTGATTTGTTTGACTGTTTTTGGAGGGGGCAGATTGGCAATGAGGTCAACTTTGGCCTTGTCTACCTCAAGCCCTTCTTTAGAGACTACATGGCCCAACACAATGCCTTCTGTTACCATGAAGTGGCTCTTTTCCCAGCTTAAGACTAGATTGGTCTCCTCACATCTTTGCAAAACTAGGCTAAGGTGTTGTAGACACTGGCCAAAACTGTCCCCATAGACAGAAAAATCATTTATAAAAATCTCTAAAAACTTGTTAATCATATCAGAGAATATGGCATACATACACCTCTGAAAAGTGGCTGGGGCATTACACAGCCCAAAAGGCATCCTTTTGTAAGCAAAGGTCCCAAAAGGATAGGTAAAGGTGGTTTTCTCTTGGTCTTCAGGATGCACAGGGATCTAGTTGTACCCTGAGTACCCATCAAGAAAATAGTAAAAAGCTTTTCCAGCCAATTTGTCCAAAATTTGATCAATGAAGGGGAGAGGGAAGTGGTCCTTTCTGGTCTTAGAGTTGAGCTTTCTATAATCAATGCAAACTCTCAAGCCAGTTGTCTCCCTGGCTGGTTTCAACTCTCCAGATTTGGTTTTAATAACTGTTATGCCAGATTTCTTGGGCACCACTTGGATAGGTGCCACCCAGTTAGAATCAGAGATGGGATAAATCACCCATGCATCTAGCAATTTAATGATCTCCTTGAGGACCACCTCCTGCATGTGAGGATTTAACTTCCTCTGCATTTCCCTGGAGGGTAGTGATCCCTCCTCAAGATGAATCCTGTGCATGCAGATTGATGCATCTATTGCTCCCAGATCTACAATGGTCCAACCAATTGCCCTTTTGTGCTTCCTCAAAACTGTTAGTAATTCCCCTTCCTGCTCATTGGTAAGAGAGGAGGAGATAATCACAGGAAGCTTATCACCTTTCTCAAGGAAGGCATATTTTAATGTTTTTGGAAGCTTCTTGAGTTCCAGATCAGGGGCTTGTTAGGTGGATGGCAAAATTGGTGCATTGGTGGTTGGAGGAAGAGGCAGCAATGTAGGTTTCCAAATGGAATGCTGCACTGAGCCCACAGAAGACTTCAATATGGTCATGTCTTTTGTTATCACAGCTGGGCTTTCTTCCTCCACAATATCGCAGGCTTGAACTAAATTCCTGACAGTGTTGCTCCACTCCAGCAGAGTGGGCAATTCTTCATCCACAATTTCTTCTAGTACATCCACTGCAAAGATCTCCTCATTGTCCTCTTGAGGGTACTTTGCACTGTTGTACACATTTAGCTCAACTTTCATATGTCCGAAAGTTACCTCCATGACTCCAGACCTGCACTGAATGCATGCATTGGCAGTGGCCAAGAATGGCCTGCCCAAGATAACAGGTATGGGATTAGTACTTTTGCTACAGCCCATGACCAAAACTAGGAAGTCAACAGGGTAAAAGAATTTCTCTACCCCTACCAAGACATCCTCAATCATTCCCATAGGCCTCCTCTCAGATCTATTAGGCATCATTAGCACAATGGGGGTAGGTTTTAGCTCCCCCAAACCTAGCTACAGATATACACTGTATGGCAGCAGGTTAACACTGGCTCCAAGGTCTAAAAGGGCCTTTTCGATTGTATGGTCTCCAATTATGCAGGGAATAGTGAGTATCCCTGGATCTTGCAACTTCTCAGGCATTGATATGTTAAATACAGAATTCACTGTATCAGTTGCAAAGACTCTTTTGGACACATGGCCTCGAGCTTTTCTCTTTTGGGTACAGAGGTCTTTTAGGATCTTTGCATAGGCTGGGACCTGTTTAATTGCCTCAAGCAGGGGCAAATTGATTTTCACCTGCCTGAAGGTCTCCATCATTTCCTCCATCTGGGCATTCCCTTTCTCAAAAGGGACAGGACCATCCAAAGCTTGAGGAAATGGCGGTGAATCTTCTGGTTCCTCAGCTGCTAGCCCATGACTAAACTTCTGTTTTTTTCTTTTTTCTTATTTTTCTTCCTGCTGAGGCTCAACTATAGCCTCTTTATTTTTCTCCTGCTGCATGGTGGCAGGCAATTCTTGGCTCTGTGTTCCAACAACATCCCCTTCACACTCATTCGAATAATCTGTGGAAATGACCTTTGCAGGTCTGTTACCCACCTGGTTGTCTATCAGCCTGCCAGACCTTAGGGTAGTGATAGCATTGGTTCCCTCAAAACTTGAGGAAGCTTCTTCAATTAAAAACTGACCCTGGGGGTTAGCAACCGGCTGACAGGGCAACCTCCCCTCATCTCTCCTAGCCAAGGCATTTGAAATTTTGGTTATCTGCTCTTCCATTTCATGGATGCTCTGACCCTGAGAATTCACCGTCTAAGCCAAGGACCCCAGGTTCTGCAATGAAGTCAAGACTTGGTCCTCAAAGGAAGCATTTCTTGGCTGAGGTTGGGGTAAGACCAATTGATTTTGTTGCAGATGGGGCTGCTGCTAGTGTTGGAAATTAGACCTAGGGGCATGTCCCTGATTGAACTGTTGCTGTGGCCTTTGGCGTAAGGCCAACATTTGTTGGGGCTATATATAATTGTCTTACCTCCACCTCATATTTGGGTGGTCTCTCCATTGGTAACCAGCATTTTGGTGCTGGTATCCATATGGATGTCTATTGTAGCCACCAGATTGCTACTGGCCAAAAGATTGTGTAGCAGCAGCATGTTCCAATACCAATTCAAGATATTGCCCTACAGATGGACATTCCTCTACTGTGTGCTGTGGGGACTGGCATATCAGACATGCCTCCACCACTTGAGCAGCCCTTCTGGGTTGCATCACAGTCAGTAATTTGTCAAACTTCAAAGAGAGGTTTGCCATCTGCAGCTACAGATCATTGTTCCCAGACACCTCATAAACTTTTCCTCTTGTCAATACAGCAGGCTCCACTTTTGACACAGACTCCTGACTAGTTCTTGCCAGAGATAGCTTTTGAAAAGCATTTTCATTAATTACTTCAAACAATTCCCATGCCTCATCAGCAGTCTTGTGCATGTAGGTTCCACCACAAGAGGCATCAACCATATCTCTATTTTTCTCATCAATCCTATTGTAGAAGCTTTCTACAAGCTGCCAGTCTGAGATCTTGTGGTGGGGGCATTGTTTGAGCATTTCCTTAAACCTATCCCAGGCTTGATTAAAATCCTTAGTTGAGGATTGGGAAAAAGTAAGAATTTCCTTCCTCAACTGGCTAGTTTTGGTCTCAGGGAAGAACTTTGTCAGGAACTTGGTTTGTGGGTCTTTCCAAGATGTGATGCCATTGTTGGGAAGAGTGGCCAGCCAGGTAATAGCCCTATCCTTCAGAGAGAAGGGAAAGAGCCTGAGTCTAGTAGTCTCAGGTCTCAAACCAGCGATATTGAATGTGGTGCACAAGGCCAAAAATTGGTCAATATGCTTGTAAGGGCCCTCCTTGCTAAGCCCATGGAAAGAGGGCAGCATCTGGATGATTGAAGTTTTAATTTCATAATTCCCTTGAACATCAGGAAATTGAATGCTAAAGGGAGAGTTATAGTCATCCGGAGCATTCAACTCCTTGAGAGTTCTGGGTTGTTCCTCACCCATGACTACTGTCTCAGATTCAATTGGGGGCTCAACTGTGGTGTGCCTGTTCCTTCTAAGTCTTCTACCCCTTTCTAGCTCAGGGTTGAAAGGCTCTAAAGTAGGACTAAGAGATCTCCTTCCTAGCATACAAACACACCACCAGCAGGGATAACTCCTTGCAGGCACATTGCACTTGACTCAACGAATTTATCTAACAAAGTTACAGCTATGTTAAGAAAATATAAATTTACAACTATCCTAAATACTGCTATGGAAATTGTAAGAGAAATAGAAAGAGTTTTAAAGGATAGAGAATTTGCAAACAGAGGTAGCTAATCTCCAAATGCAGCCCACTGTCCTTCTCTGCTGCTGTCTAGATCTGTAAGAAAGATTCAAAATTACATCAGCAGTATCAATTATTCATAGCTACCAAGAATACTAAAAATACAAAAACTAAGGGTCTACTAATAGATCAACTTTCCCCGGCAGCGGCGCCAAAAACTTATTCCCAGCAGCACTTCCTTTATTTGTTGGTGGTAAAAGCAATTTAAAATCAAAGTAAAATAGGGGATGGAATCAGCACAACTGAGAAATCCTAGACCTGCAAGATACAGGGTCCATTTGTAGCAAGTTTTGATAAGTAAGAGTTTGTCCCATAGGGAAAAGTGATCTATGGCTCCAAGGGAGCCATCTCTAGTAGTCCCTCCAGATCTGACTACAGATCTAGCAGTCCTAAAAGGAGGGGAGTTAGGGTTACTTATTCTAAGTATCCTAAGGTAGCCTAATGAATTAACTACAGAAAGGGTTGAGAAGATGGATGAAGTGTGGGAAAATAAATATAAAAGGGTGAGAAGTATGCTACTGGGTTCAGATCTGCTGGAATTTATGACTCAGATCCAGGTCTGCTGTTATAGAAATCCTGTCCAATGGCTACATTATCACCAAAGAGGAGAAAGAATCCAACTCATCCCTGTGCGATGATCCAATCCCTTAAGGTTATAACCTGTCCACTTAAATGGTCACAGACTATCCCATAGGGGAACCACAATCTAGAGATGGGTCAAAACAAGTTTATCATTATAGGCACTACTTCATCCAGGCTACAAGCTCAAGAATCCATAGGTTACCTCAACCTCTAAAGCTCTATGTTTGGGGCTAAGGCTGTATAGGACCATGATAGCCCACACACATAGAACTAGCAAGAGATTGAGTACCACCTTAGATCTAGCTGTCCATTGCTTGAGTGGGACTACAATGGTCCAGTCACAAGCCTACAATCTCGATACCCAGATCAGATCTGCCATCTGATGGCGGGTCTATGCTAATATAGGGGAGTCTGCCTCTGTACAATTTCCTACCAGGCTACAAGCTCAGGCTCGAAGAAGAAGGATCCATTTTGGATCGGTGGATTGGATTCACCCTAAGGCTATAACCTATCCACTTGAATGGTCACAGACTATCCCAGAGGCTATCCTCCTCATGAAACCCAAAACAAAACAAGAATATTGTTGCCACCACCCTGGTCACAAAGCTACCAGCTCAGGCTTCCATGGGGATTTCAGATCTAGTGGGTCCTGTGGTGGGGCTAAGGTTGTGTCGGACCATGATAGCCCAGACACATAGGTCACTTGGATCTGAATGGGTCCTTAGAATCAGTCCTTCATTGCTTTGAATCACAGCCAAAGTAATGGCGGATCACAAGGCAGCAGCCTTGCACAGAACAGCTCACAAACACACGAATCCCATAAAAGTACAACACCCAATCATAAATTCCATTAATCTAATCTCAATAGACATACATAGGCATGGCCCTCAAGTGCTGGGCCATGGAGAGAAGAAAAAGAAAAAGGAAAACTACTTACAACTATAGAAAATCAAAAAAGAAAATAATCTCAGATCTCTTATCACTGATAAGGTCTGAGCTTCTGCTGGTGTCTAAGTCTAAAAGCTCTTCAAAAGTCCCCTAAACCTAAACTAGGCTTAGGTTTATATAGTAGTGGGTGTGGCGGCGCATTAGGGTTAGGAAACCTTAATTTTAGCGATGCCACATGGCCTATTAATGATCCTTGGATGCCTCGAGGCACGTGCACAGAGACTTGAGCATGGGAGTGCGTGCCCTAATCGCTGGAAATCCCCAGAATGTCCTCTACAGAATGATGGAAATTGGAGTTCAGAGCTTTGGCAGGTTGCAGTCGATTCCCAAACTTGTTGCATGGTACCACTGACTTCGCGAGGATGAGTTAGCATGAAAACTTCAGACGTCGCGGGGTTGCAGCTTCTTGATGCTTTGAGCAGTCGTGAGGTAGATAGTTCAGCTCCTAGATTGAGCTTCACGAGGTTGGATTGCTACTTGTGAATAGCACGGGAACTGCGCGAGCATTCCATTTCACAATAGATCTTTGCGAGGCTAACTTTGGCTTCGCGAGGCTGCTTTCTTCCTGAACAGCGCGAGAACTATGCGAGAAGTTCACTTCTTAATGGAACTTCATGAGGATCCTCCCGATAGCTTTGAGGCTTTTCTAAACTGCGCGATAGGTTCTCTTGACATTTGCATCCGGTGACTCTTTGCTTGACGGCTGACAACTTTCTGAAGCACTCTTGGGTATGCGAAGCGACCTTTAACCTCTGAACTTCGCGAGAGCTGCGTGACTCAAGGCTTCTGAAGCTCTTCTGTCACTCAACTGCATGAGAATTTATTGTGAAGTCTTGGGACTACGCGAAGCATATTTTTCTGAATCCTCTGGAGCTTTGTCAGCTGCGCGAGGCTTGCCTCAGGTCTGGATTCATGGCTCATTCTTCTGAGGGACTTCTGGTGCCAATACAGGCTCCTTAACATGACTTATGGCCTTATTGCACTGCTATTTATTATCTATAGAAAATACTTAACAAACCTTTATTAGATGGCTAAGGGTCTAATCAAAGGCTAAGTTAAGGGGTGAAAAGTGGTACTTTTCAGGTCTTAACACACCCCCAAACCTAATCTTTGCTAGTCCCTTAGCAGAGCTACATTAAATCAACTACAGAAATTAAATGCCACTTTCGTAGGGAGCACGAATACATTTAGCATATGTACCAAGCCTTTTAAACCCCTAGGTGATCCCTAGGGGAGGAGTGAAATCTCCTGAGGGTTTTCAGTGAAGACACCCACAAACTTCTCAACGAGACAGTTAACAAAAGTGCATTATTATCAAGTGAGCAGTCAAGAAACAGAGTTAGTTCACCCTTGAATTAGTAAGAATATAAGAAATTCAAACACATTGGCTGCACAGAAATTTAAACAGTATAAGGTTCTCATGAAAGCATAACATTTCCAATCAATTTACACCAGAGACACTACACAGGTGTGTCAACATTGAGCTCATCACTGGATCAAAAATTAGGTTATAGGTCACACCTAATGCATTCAAGATTAGACCCAATACTTTCCAGGGCATAATCTCATACAGAACTATTAAGGGTTTCATTGTCTCTCAAGCTAAAGAGCAGTTACATCCCCCAAGTGGGTCTGTAAGCATGAGCATAGGCATAGCTCTAAAGTTCTGGCATCATTGGCAGATCCTCACCATAGATTGGATAACTCTTTATCTCCACATGATAGCTCACTCAACTTTGGATCAAAAGGGCTTTAACTGGGCTGTAATGTGGCTTATGGAGTGGGGTTAAAAAGAATGGAAGGTTGAAAAGGGGTTCAAAATTGAGAAATCAGTAGGTGAAGGAGGTGATTCATGACTTCACCTTCTTTAATTCAGCTCCTTTCATCTTCTTTGAGGTTTTCAGATTTGAAGTGATCAGTTTCTGTTCTTGATTTCGATTTTCCCAATGAAAGTTCCCTCTTGACTCCTCTCTTACTCCTTTTCATTATTGTTTTTATTTCTTTTTTATGCATTTTTCTTCTTTTTATTTTGTTTTTGCTTTTCTGAAATGCGACCATTTTCTCAGTTACCATACTGCCAGAATTTGAGGTACTTCATCTTTATTCACCTAATGTTGACCATAGCTAGTCCATCTTCAACTCTTGTTCCTTTACCTTCTGAATTCTCAGAGTGAGGGTAAGGTTAAATCAGATACATAGGTTCAGGTGCAAGTACTCAGGTGTATTTTTGAAGAAAATTAGGAATTAATGTTCAAGGGGGTATGGACAAAGGAAGTTGCTTAAGGTTTGTCTGTTTAGGCTCAAACTATCCAAAAGAAGGCCTTGATCCTTTCCTAAGTCTCATGAGTGCTGTCAGTTGTTTCAATTTGGAGTTGCCTAATTACTAGTGAGCACAGTGACTCAGCCAGCCCTTAGAGCTAGAAGAAATTGCCTTAGTCACTCCTCAAAGAAAATTTTTTTGTATAGGCCCAAATCTCACTGGTTATGGTCTTCCTTTGAATTCTTAAGTATGTCCTTACCTTTAGCTCTCTCTAATGATTCACTAAGTGCTGATACAAGTGAGTTTCCTTGGTGATCTCATTATGGAAATGTAAAATTTTAAAAGTTTGTAATGCCTAATGTTCTGGCAAAATTTTAAATTCCTTATTTTTCATGATTCTTAGATGAACATGGTTCCATTTCCATATTACTCACAAGATTTTACTGCACTTAGGTTAACTATTCCATTGGCAGGATCTGCCTGCCACCTCCTAACCTCCCTTTTTTCCTATAAATAGAGAGGCATCCCTACCTTTATAAAGGCTTGAAAAAATTTTCAAGAGGGAAAAAGATTAAGAGAGAAGTTTTTCCTCCCTTTGGTGCACCCATTCCATACCAATTCCAGAATTCAAAAGCCCCCCTTAAACCCCTTTTTCCATAAAAAAAACCTTGAGTTACGAGAGAACCACCCCCTAGCCTTCTTCCTCTACCCCTTAACTATCAAACCTTAGAGGTTAGAACCCATTCTTCATCCATTCAAGCTATCGGAAGCTCGTCAAGTGCACCTACGCGAAGGTCCAAACACGTGCTACAAGGGCCCGAGAGCTCCGGCTCTCCCCTCTATTCCTCTACCTTCTTAGCTTTTGCTCTACCCTTGAATTTGTGTCGTTACACCTTCGAAATCTCGATAGTGGTGGAGGGGCACATATAGGGTCAAGGTGCCTTAAGGCAAGAGGAAGCACTCTTTTTTTTCTTTTTTTTTTAGTTTATTTTGGCCACAAGTAGAGACCTCTTTTAAGCAGGTTGGTCGGGTGCCTAACACCTTCCCGATCGATAACCCAAGCCCCAACCCGAGAGCCTTTAGCATAGACCGGTGAATCAGAGTCGCATTTTTCGCACTTCGGTGCATATAAAATTGATTTAGGTTTCTCGGGACACCAAAAGCACTGGGTAGCAACTCTATATTTTTTTCACGAGTGCACATCCTCACGACAGGATTGTCAAAAATCTCACGGTTGCACAGATGGTGACTCTGTTGGGAAATAGCTAGTAGAGCTTCCCCTTGAAATTTGGCCTTTTTCTTTGTTTTTACGAACATTTAGCTATTTATTTTTTTTTGTTATTTTAGTCACCCCTACGATTCAGTCTTGCTTTTATTTACCCCTACTTTTCTATCATTTGCATGCCTTAGCCGATTGGCAGGCCTACTTGAGCATCGTCTTTACATTTCCTTTACTTTTCTGTCATTTACATGCCTTAGCCGATTGTCGGGCTTACTTGTGCCTTTTTTATACACCTTAGCCATTTGGCGGGCCTACGTGAGCATTTACTTTATCACAATCATATCCTACCAGTGGACGTCGTCCCGTAGAGGCGACACAGAACCATAACCACCCATTTTTGGACTTTAAGAAAACTCCCTTAAAATCTAAAATTAAAATTGAATCAAGAGGGGCAATTAATTAAATTTTTACGGAGTTAGATTTTCATGGGTTGGGAATTCTAGGCAAAGATATAAACGTCTCGGTTCTCGGTATGGTGGTAGCCCCTAGTGGTGATGATCCGGAAAAGAACCACCCTACCTAGTATCTGAGAAGGCGCTTGCGCCGGAGGTATATCAAGTGGGTAACCTATCCAGTTACGAAGCCTAAAACCATTGGGGGAGAGCGTTAGTAGTCCCGAATTGGCTTTGTATCCCGATTCGTTGAGGAGAGACCCGTTGCAACTAAGAAATTAGTCGTCGGAAGCATCACTTCCCGAAAACTAAAAAAATAGACTGAATTCGGGCTTGCTGGTCTACTGTCAAGATTATTTGACCCCACTATTTGTGCCTGGCGCATGTAAAACATGCGCCAAGCCACTTTTTCCATGTTTGCATTGGCACATAAATTACACACGCCAAGCTTAAAAAACCCAGGTATGATTTGGCGCATGTAATACACGCGCCAAGCTTTGATTGACCAGATTTGTCCTGGCGCATGTAATACATAAGCCAAGTCCAAACTGAGCAGTGTAGCCTGAAATCTGAGGCCTTTTTCACATCCCCGAGTTCCCCGCTTAGTGGTTTAGCACCTCTGATTAGGTCCCGCACTATCCAACACCAGATATGTCCCCCGCCAGTCAAAAGAGGGTAACTTTTTATCGACTCGCTTCGGGGGATCGGGTTGTTTATGCCTTCAATAGATCAAAGGGTTCCCCTTTGATTCTTCCGAAGCGCATCGAGGTTACGCCACAAGATTTATTTAGGGTACAAATACCACCCGAAATGGGAATTGAAGGGCCCCGAAATCCTTCATCATAAAAATCCACTTACAAAAATCATCAAAAAAAAAATTAAAAAAGGAAAGACCATTGTTATGTCGGCCTAATGGTATCGCCTTACCCACCATCATCAGTAGGGGAAGAAGGAGAAATCTTTACGGGCCTCATCCGAGGCACCCGTACCCCACCCGCCACCAAGCCATGTCATGGGCAGTGGATCCGGCATATGCCGATCCCGATTCATCACCGCCGTATTCCCCAACTCATTCCCACACAGAAGAAGTGTTCACATCCATCCCCCTCACCCAACCCCCATTTACCATCACCGGGCCCTTCGGGGGACCAATTTTCTCATTGTTGGTTGTGTTGCCTTACCTTAAATGAGGGTCTAAAATCAACAATAAAACTAGGCAGACACACTCATACAGACCTGCAAGTATTCAGGATCTGTTATAGCAAGCTTTAAAAGAATGGTAAGTAAGGGAATGTCCACAGGGAGGCTGGTTAGAAATATGATAAATCTCCAGATCTGTGTCAGATCTGGCACCCTAGCTATCACTAATTTAGTTAAAAGATAGGGGAGAGGTTTAAAATGAGTTGTCACTTAAACTAAGCCACAATTTTAATATAAGCTATCTTGGATCAAGTTTGGGAGCTTAGATCTTGCGAGGGAAGAGAGTAAAAATGTAGAAAATGAAGAAGAGTAGCTTGGAGGTTGGTTTTCACTGAAATCAGATTCAATTAATCATGCTACAGAGGTTCAGAGCACACTATTCCCTCGCTGGCTATAAGCACAGCTGCAGGGTATAAATTCCACTCCAAATCACAGGATCCACCTGGTCTTAAGGCTATGATCTGTCCACTTTAATGGTCACAGACCATCCTATAGACTTTATCGAATCTATGGATTGCAACAGATGAATCCAATTGAGGCCTGAGCTTAGATTTACCTTAAGGTTATGATCTGTCCACTTTAATGGTCACAGACCATCTTAGAGATCTCCTACAAAGCCAGAGCCTCAACTAGAACAATTAAAACTACTACAGATGCTATAATTCCCAGGTCACAGACCCAAGGAATCACAGGAGCATCAGATCCAGGGAGATCAGATGGTATCCAAGAGGTCTACCAATTAAGTGGGTGAGCTGATCTACAACTCCTCTACACAAATCTGATCGATCACCAAATGGAACCAAAGGAAATTTAAATCTAATAAAAGCATTAAAAATAACATTATCACTACAAACAAGGTCACTATACAATGGGAATACTCTTAGATCTATAGTCTGTGCAGTTAGGAACCTACAATAGCACTCTTAACCTCACTGAATTACAAATCTAACTTCGCTCCTCGCTACTCCAAGGGATTTAGCCAACCATGGTTGGGCTAAAGGAGGGAAATAGAATTGCTCTGCAGGCACTAATCTCTAGAATTTTGGCTCAGATCTCGATCCCCCCCAATGGCAATTGGGGATCTCTATATATAGCTTTCTCCTCTATTTTTCCTGCCAAAAATCCTTCTAGAAGGTCGACAAAGTTTGTTAGAGTTCTGTTAAAGCACGTGGGTCGATTAGGGCTTTCTAGGGCATCTTCTAGAACCTCGTGCCGATCACCAAAGTTCCTCGATTTCCATGCAACAGGTTACCAAGTCTCAGCGTGTGCATAGCATAGTTTCTGAGGAGTTTAGCACATGATTTCGACAGGTTGGAGAAGCTTCCGACAAGTTAAAAGTAAGCTTGTAGTCCCTTTCGATAGGTTCTCTGGTCTCTTCGATAGGTATCGATAGGATGAGTTTTCTCTTTGAAGCTTCAGGGTCCTCAGCCCAATATCTGGAGTATTCGATAGGTTGGTTGAGTAGTTCGATAGGTTTAGAGGTCCTTTTCGACAGGTTCAGCTCTGCACGTCGTCATCCTGATAGGTTGGCTCTCATTCCTATCGAAAGGCTTAATTATCCTTTTATAGGTTCAATTCCAGCATCTTCATTTCGATAGGTTCAGGAAGCCTTCGACAAGTTCTCTTTTTCACCTCATGCAAGTTTTCGATAGGATGAGCTTTCTCTTTCATTCATCTGCTCGATAGGTTCAGGGATCCTGTCGAATCCCTCACTTCAGCACATGTCTTCCTCTTTCCACCTTCAGATCCTATCAAGCCCTTCTCCAACTGCATGAATTCTTCACTTTTATCTTTCAGCTCCTATCGAAGTCTTCCAGGTTCCCTTTCGATAGGTTGTTTTACGACCTGTCTTTACTTCCTTTCCTTTAATCTGCTACAGCCACGCATTCCAAGGGCTCAGTGATGTGTCTTCTTCCTGCGTGTCGCTTTGTGGGCATTCTTAAGTGGTTTTCTACATTATTACCATCTTTTACTGCTATCTACAAAAGGTACTTAACAGAGGCTTATTAGTGTGCCCACAGGTCTGTCACTGGTCAAGTTAAAGGGTGAAAAGTGGCATTTTTCACCACTTAACACACCCCCAAACCTAAGCTTTGCTAGTCCCTGAGCAAAGGAGAGTTCAAATGAATTGAAAATGCCACTTTTGTAGGGAGCACAGATGCATTTAGCCTATGCATCAAGCCTTTTAAACCCCTAGGTGATCCCTAGTGGAAGAGTGAAGTCTCCTGAGGGTTTTCAGTGAAGGTACCCACAAACTTCTCCAATATAACTTAGTTAATAATAGTGCAACCTATTAAAGCAAAGTTTAAGAAAATCAAATAAATTCACATCATGCCCAATCATTAAAGGAATTTTGACAGAAAAACATCCATTTGAAGATATGAAAGTTTGCTAAAATCTCTTCATCATCACTCAGTTTCTGTCAAGGCATTTCTCCTAAAATTTGATGCATAACTCACCATCAATTTGAGAATCCTGCTCAGATACTTCCCCCATCAACTGGATTTCAGACCCAATTCTCATCAGGGCTGTTCACTCATCAGTACAGAGAAGAGGGGTAAATCACATCACTCAGCTCAAGAGCAGTTACAACCCTCAAATAGGACTGCAAGCAGGAGCATAGGCATTGCTTGAATTTCTGACTTTTCCAGCTCTTTGCACCATAGATCAAGCAAATTCTCATCTCCAGATGACGGCTCAATCCACTTTCAAATCAGTAAGGGCTTTTTATTTGGGTTGTAATGTGGCTTAGGGATGAGGTTTGCGAAAGAGCACAAGGAGTAAACAGGGTTCAAAATTGAGAAATCAGTAAAGGTAAGGAGGTGATCTAGACTCCTTCAATTCAGCACAATTCCATCTACTTCTTGAATTTTCAGAGCCAAAGTGGCCGGCTTCTTCTCTTCCTTCCAATCTTTCAATGAAATGACTTCTCTTTCTCATTCTTTTGCTCTCTCTTTTTTTTTTTTTTTAAAGCGTAATACCATAAATACCACCAACTGTGTTTTTCTTTCTTTCAACCTGATTTAAGACCTTGCTCCTCTAGCCTTTCTTCTCCTTCATCTTCCTGATTTCTCAGATTGAGGGTGAACTGAAATAGGTTAAAAAGTTTTGGGTTTAGAATTTCTGGTTTTCATCAAAGAAAATTGGGGCTTTTAAGGCTCAAGTGGTGTGCATCAAGGGCAGTTCAAAGGTGGGAAAATTTTAGGCTCAAACTGTCCAAGGTATGGCCTTACTTCATGTCTTCCATGTTATGAATGCTGTCAAGCTTGTTTCAATTTGGATTTGCTTAACTTCTACTGGTCAAGATTAAGTCCAGTCAGCTCTCAAAGCAGAAGAAATTGCCAAGACACTCTTCAAAGAAATTTTCAGGCCCAATTCTCACTGGGTATGGCCTTCCATCCAAATTTCTGGGGAGTATCCTCATAGTCTCTTCTCATTTCTGGTTTACTACACATCAAAATATTTCTTCAAAAATTCTTAACATTTGCTTCATGAAAAATGTTAAAACTTCAGCTTGCTTCAGTTGCAAATGGTTTTTAAGTTTCCTTAACAACAAATATGAGGTGAATTCATTCTCTTTTCAATTATTCCTTCTCAACTTGGCTGCACTACAATTAACTAGTTTATTGGCATCCATGCCACACCCCCAAACCTAAACTAAACAGCGTCCCCACTGTGAGCAGCATGAAATTAAGGGGTGGTACGGGGGCAAAGAGAGGGATACAAAAAATGTACATGAAGACAAAATGTATTATAAAGCCAAATATGTACATGAGAAAAGGAGAAGAAACTAAAACAACAAGATGCCATAGCTATTTGCAGGTGTCATCTAGCCAATCGTAGAGGTCAGCCAAGTTTTTCAGCTCATCCTTGGATAAGGGAGCTTTGCCTTTAGATTTAGCCCTCGATTTCTATCTCCTTGGTGCCTCCTCAGACTAGGCAGCGGGCTATTTTCCTTTGGGGTCGACAGCAACAGTAGAATCGGAATCGGAATCGGACGGAAATAGGGCAGTGGGGTCCAAACCAAGAGCTGCAGCAGTCTTCCTTCGTTCTTCCTTTGTCATTAAGATGTAAGGGGTAGCAGGTTGGGTAGGGGGCTGGGTGGAAGAGGTTGTTTTAGACTGGGCAACAGGCCTCTTCCCATTCGTGGCAGGGGCAGCAGAGGGGGCAAGTCATTTGGAACGACTTTCCTCTTGGGGGGAGCCCTTTCTAGTTTTTGAGGGGTAGTATGAGTGTGGGGGGGGTTCCTGGGCCGGAGGAGGGTGCACATCCATAGGGGGGTGGGAGTAGGTTGAGTGGAAGGGGGGGGGCAGGGTTGCGAGGCAGGAGGTGCTGGAGGAGGGGCAATGGCAAGAGGAGTGGGTTGGAATGGCTGAAGGGTAAGGGAAGCAGCCTTTCCCTCTAATATGTCAATTTGTTTGGCTGCATAGAGCAGGTTGGCATCAGATTGTTCTTTGGTGGCCTTGAGGATCTCCTGAGCATTGGCTAACTTTTTCTTGAGAAGCTCATAATTCTTCTTCTCATATTTGGCAATGAGACTCTCAGCCGCTGCCACTTATTTTGCTGACTCATAACGAGTCAGGATTTCAGACCATCCTTGAGAGATATCACGGAGCTAAATTCGGTGTTCTAATTCGATGTTGGAAATCCTCTCCTCATAAGGGGCCTCAATGGAAGCCGAAAGTGCAGCCATACCTCTCAAGACATCCCTGTGGATGTAAGGGTTGTCCCTCATTGCACACAGGAGGGTGAGATAGGGGGTATGTACATGGGTTGGCGAAGGACAATAGGCAAGGACAAGGGTGTAGTTGATGAAGAGGAGGGGGTGGAAAGAACTAGATCCTCCCATGGACCAGTTTGGGTGGAGGCATCCTAGAAAATAGGTGGGGGGGAGCTGAAGGGTGTAGGGGATACAGCTCCTGGGGAGACCAGTAAATCTGGGGAAGAGGGTAAAGTGGTTTGTGGTGAGGAAAGTATGGGGAGAGCGGGTGCGGCTACTTCCTCAGACTAAGCAGCTATGTGGTGTGGAGTGGGTATAGGTGAAACAGGAGGGGATAGGTGAGGGGGTTGAGGGGCGGAAGAGGATGGGATAAGGGTGGATTGGATTGATTGGAGACATGAGCTCATGAGGATCTGGGTGTCGGTGTTGATGGTTAATTGGGACTGAATGGATTAGAGGATGGAAAGGATTTGAGTGAGGGTGTCAGGCCTGGTGGGAGTAGAAAGGGCTGGTGTGTGGACATGTTGGAAGGGAGAGGATGGTGCATGGTGGAAATGAGGAGTGGGGTGTGGGGAGTCAGGAAGTGGAGTGTACTCATGAGCGACATCCTCCACAATTTAGGTCATGAGGGTTGTGATCCCAGAAGTGGTGAACAGGTCCACACCCTATGGATGTAGAGGGGTTGGAGATGGGGGAGAAGTAGAAATGGGTTGGGTACTGGGCGGAGGAGGGATGGTACGGGTAAACTCGGATAATGTGGGAGGTTCCAGGATGTCAGGGTGGAGGATCGGGGAGGTGGGTGGAGGTGAAACAGGTTCAGAGGTGGATGGGGGAAGGTCTGGTTGAATGGGGAAAGATACAAATGGGAAAAGCAAAGTGGGTGGAGGTGTGGGTAGTGTGACAGGTATGGTTGGTGGGGGGGTGGCTAAGGGTATCTCTGCAGGAGTCTCTGCTGCCACGAAAGTGGTTGTCTTCTCAGCCACCTCCCTTCCAACTGGTTGGCCTTTCTTAATCAATGTGAGGCTGGTTGACCATTCTCACTTACCATACAATTTAAAGGTGAGCTTCTCCCTTGGTTCAGATTGCTTAATCCTATATTTTCCAGTCCTTAGCAAACATGTTATGAGTCTGCAAAAAGGTAGGCCACCTCTTTTAGCAAAAGCTTGCCTCTTTCGCACCTTGTCATTGATATCCACCATTGTCTCAAAAATCAGCTTAGGTGCATTCACAAATTGCCCCTTTGAACAAAAGTATAGTGCATCCACTAAAGGGGTCCTTCTCTCTTGCAAATGGCCAGAGACAGACATTTTTCCTCAGAATGGTGTCAATGAGTCGGAGGGTAGGATGGAGGTCTCTTCTCATCAAAGATTCACCAGAGCCCACGATTCCATTAGTAAGTTGTTTAGCCATTTCTTGAAATGTGGCCCCTGTAGGTGCTCCCTCAGCTCTGGTGGAGTCAAATAGATATGGGACTCCCAAAGATATCCTAATATCTCTGCAATCGATAGTCAGCTGCCAGTCATCAATCGAGATTTCCAGTGTATCCTCAGCTTCAGGTACCACCTTCTTCGTCAAGTTCTCGTACCACAATTTCACTAATCTGGGATAGACATTTTCTTTCAAGGGTGAAAGCAGGGGTAGCAGACCTTCTTTTTTCAAGTATTCCAATGTCCCCTGGCACTCCCCAATGTTGGTAAAATATGCTAGATCAAAATCCGTTTCAGGGAAAAGACTCAGTTTTTCTACAAACTCATTGGGGGTAGTTAACCCCATAGGCAGTGCTACGGGAGGGGCAACTCTTGCTGAAGTTTCATCTACTCTAGGTTCCTGAATCTCAATAGCTTTGGATTTCTTAGCTTTAGGGGTCTTTGTGGGTGAGATTTCAGTGAGCTTCCTCTTGATAGGTGGTTTGTCAGCTGGCTTCGACTTTTTGGAGGATTTGGGGGTGGAAGTAGTTGTTCTCCGGCGTATGTTCGCGAGGGTTTCCTCTGGATCATCCATTTTACTCTTCAGAAAGTAAGCTTTCACCAACTTGAGGCGGAGTTTGAGGTTTAGAAATTAGAGGATCGACAGATTGATGGGGGGGAAGGCAACTGATCTCACAATACCTAGGGTTTAACTGAAATGGCACTGCCCAGCTCTAATTTTTTCCAAAATTAGGGGCAAAATGCTCCTCTATGCAAGCTGAATGTTCTGACAAAAGGGGAGACTGAACAGCTGTAGGTTCTATGAGGGATTGGTGAAGCAAGAGGGAGGTGACTGCGAGAGGAATAAGAGCTAGGGTTTGCAGAAGGAATGAAATGAGGCACAAATGACCTATTGACGGGTATATAAAAGGTGAAAAATGATTCTGATAGGATGAACTGGATGGTTCCGATAGGTTCGTGCGTCTTGTCGAAAACATAGCAGACAAGACTTTGATAGGGAATGATTCGATAGGATCTCGATAGGTGGAACCATCCTTTAGATCAGTTTAAACGGCAGCTAAATCTTCATTTCGATAGGTTCTTGATTGGTGTCTAGAACCTATCTAAATCTCTGTTTTTCCTATCGAAAAGTTAGTTTTACCTATCTAAAGGTGTAGTACCTATCGAAACCATCAATCATCCTTACGAGATTACCCTGTTACCTATCGAAAAGTGAACTCGACCTGTCGAAGACTTATAAAAATCAAATAAAGCTACATTTCTGGGTATTCGCAGTCTCAGTTCTCAGTAAGCTCAGTTGATGTGATACCCCATGATTAGATTCTCTTATGAATAGCTCCCATTACCTCAGGACAGCTGAGAATGACGGTCTAGTATTGAGCATGGCAGTTTTGTTGTTTCCTTTTAATTATTGCAAAGAGATAAAAAGAATCAAACAACAACTAAGTGAACACTTGCAAACAAAAATAGAGTATTGTACATAACTGACTGTGGTGGTTAATCTGGAGGGTCTGGAAGGTCCATAGTCTCCTCAGGCTCAACAAACTTGTCACTTTCCATAGATCTCTTCCTCAGCCAGTGTCCATTCCCTGAATGCAGTTTTCCCTCTGTGAACCAAGCATTTTCCTGCACCAGTCAAAGTGGATTATCATGCATCACTTTCTTTTGGGCAATAATGGAAAAGCAGGCCTCTTCAGGAGAGGGTTGATAGCCAGTGTTATACACATTCAGCTTGACCTTCATGTTTCCAAATGAGACTTCCATGATTCCATACCTGCATTGTATGCGAGCATTGGCAGTGGCCAAAAAGGGCCTACCTAGAATCACAGGTATGGAAGAAGCACATTTGCTTGGTTCCATGTCTAATACTAAAAAGTTAGCAGGATAGAAGAATTTGTCAACTCTAACCAAAACATCCTCAAGTATCCCCACAGGTTTCCTTTCAGATCTGTCAGCCAGCTGTAGGACCACATGGGTGGGCTTTAGTTCTCCCAAGCCCAGCTTCTCATATAGGGAATATGAAAGCAAATTTACGTTGGCTCCTAGATCAAATAAGGCTCAGTCAATGATGTGATCCCCAATGATGCAGGGGATTGTGGGGGTACTAGGGTCTTGGAATTTGGTTGGGGTTGCAATTGAAAAGATTTATTTCACTTTCTCTGCTGAAAAGACTTTCTTGGATATGTGTATCCCGGATTGTCTTTTATGGGTGCATAGTTCTTTTAAAAACATGGCATAGGCTGGGACTTGTTTAATGGCATCAAGTAAAGGCAGATTAATCTTTACTTGCTTGAAAGTCTCCATCATTTCCTCAATTTTTCCTTGCCCTTTATCAAAAGGGGAAGGTGCTTGTAGTGCCTTAGGAAATGGCAAGTGTGGGGTTGCTCCCTCACTTGCAGCCTTAGCCAATGGGGTCTCTTTCCTTTTGAGTTTATTCTTTTCTTGAGGATCCTCATTATCCTCTTTATTTATAGCTGATTGTTCCTGCAAGTCCACCATTGGTGGTCTTTGTTGTGTGCTGGTAGAAATTACCTCATTTTCCTCCTCCAAGTTCCTCACAGGCTCACAGCCCACTTGGTTGTCGACTAACTTACCACTTCCCAAAGTTGTAACAAATTTAGCTTCCTCATAAGTGGAGGAAACTTCACCCACTACAAACTGCCTTCGTGGATTGTCCTGTGGTTGGCCAGGCAACCTTCCTCCTCTCCTAGTCAGAGCATCAGACAGCTGACCAAGTTGATCCTCTATCTTTTTAATGCTCTGGTTCTGAGAGTGCACAGTTGGGTCAAGGTGTTCAAGCACTGTAATGAAGATAGAACTTGTTCCTCAAAGGATGGTGTTCTCACAGCTTGAGTGGGTGCAGCTTGCTGCACAGGAGGAGCTATATGTTGGGCCATGGGTTGCTGATACTGAGGCCTTGAGGCATAACCTTCTCGATAGGGCTGAGCATTTCTGTAGGGCATGGGCTGCTGGGGCTGCTACTGCTGCTGGCTGGGATATCCATCTTGTCTCCACCTCAGATTGGGTGGTTCCTCCATTGATACCCAAGAGAGCTCGCCCATATAAGGCGAAGTTCTTGACCATATGCTCTGTTATAAAATCAGGAAATTGCTCAGCAGATGGGCATTCTTCCACGAGATGAGTAGGTGACTGACATATGGCACATGCCTCTTCCACTCTATCAGCCACAGGTGACTGCATTGCTCCCATCAGTCTATCAAATTTCAGAGTTAAGCTGTCCACTTTCCTTTCCAACTCACTTGGCACACTCACTTCATATATCTTTCCCCTTGAGATGTTCTCTTTCATCAATTTAAGAGGCTCAAACTTTTTTCATAATGAAAGTTCTTCAAACCCAAAGTCTTGTGGACAACTTTGACATAACCCGGCTTCGGTATCACTCTCACAAGACCTCTGTGCAGTTTCAAACCTAATAGGCTAGAGAGTTCGTCAAGTATGAGCGATAACTCACGGTTCCCAAAATGAAAGACATGGGTATCCACTTCCCAAAAGGAGGCCGTCGCATGAAGAAGGGCCCATAGTGGAGGAATGTCAAGAAAAGATGAGAGGTGGGCCAACCCAAGCTTATTCAAACTCACAAGCTCGCTCTCATTCAAACTCTCTAACTACTTCTTTAGGAAACTGGGCCCCACACCCAATGAGGGAAGTGTAGCGGTCTCCGGCCCCCCATGAGAGGCGGGGTTGGAAAGTGGGTCCATTGACATACAAAGATGTTCCCAAGGATACAAATTCAATGTAGGACGATGGACCCACCCTTGAGAAATCAAGGAAAAAAGTAGCAGTAAAAAGTACCAAGCCTAAGTTAGAGAGAAGGAAAAGAGTGCATTCTCGGGCTTAAAAGGCCCCACTTTCCTTAGGAAACACTTGGCGTGTGTATTACACATGCCAAAGCATTTTTTCCAGGTTTAACCTGGCGCATGTATTACACATGCCAAGCCTTTCTTTTCTCAGGATATGTCTGGCATGTGTAATACACACGCCAGACCACTAATGCCCCCACAAGAAAGATAAGGTTTGGGGGGAGCTTATTCTTGCTGCCTCCATAGCCATCCCACCAGCATTTCCTGCCCTTTGCTACCAAAAAAGAGCGTGCTAGACCACATATAGGGATACAAATTTCGATCACATTTAACTTATATATACATTTCTCCATGCAGGAAAGGCCCGCACAGATAAGAAAATGGTGGCCAAGTGTTAACTGAGGGTATGGCCCCAAGGCTTTTTCTTGCTATTAGTTGAATCCGCCCGACAATAGAGAGCCGATATACCACAACAGAGATGGTGTAGACAACAATGAGGGAAAGCAATAAACATTCATCCAAAGGAGTAAAACAAAAATAATAATAATATTGCATCACATGGTCCCTTACATATTTCCAAAATCAAAAAATATATATGTCCCAAAAGTCTCAAAATTTAAAAATCCAAAAGCAGAGCCTAATCCTTATTGGCACCCTTGGACTTCTTGCGCCTACGCGAAGAGCTCTGATATGTCCTGACATCTCCCACTTGAGCCCATGCCTGAGAAAGTTGGTTAAGCAGGCAGCGCGACTCCTTTTCACGAGCACGCTGTAGGTCGGGCCCAAAGTCAACAATCATGATCTATCAAAAGATAAAAATAGCATGGCAATGATCAGAACTAGTCAGTATGATACTCACCACTTCCACGTCCCGAAGACCAAAAATATTGCGGAAATACTCTGCCTGGTTCACAGCTGACTCATAATCTTACACAAAAAGGAAAGAGACATCAGCTACAGGAGCCACAGGCATCAACACATGCATTTTCCTGAGAAACAATCATGCAGAAAGAAAAAAACTTGCTTACCCTAGGAACTAATTTAGGAGCGAGGATTCAGATTGCTTCAGTAGATATGCGGGCCCACTCCTCTACGGTCGTACATAAACCCGAAAGAAAGGCATCATCAAGGTGTCTAAAAGTTCCCTAGACCTTAGTAGTCGAACTATCAGAGGCACCCGTAATAGAGAGGCCTGAGGGACTAGCTCCCGTAGCCTCAAGAATACACACCACTACCTCATCATTATCATCAGAGTCACCTCCCTGGTCGAACTGTAAAAAGGAGTAGAGTTTCAGTCAGTAGAAGCAAAAAATTGAATCAGAACCATTGAAAATTTTCCTAAGGGAAAGGAGAACCACCTGAGATCGCGGACCGCTGTTGGTTATGACTTTGTATTGACAGAATTTTTATTATAAAATAGGTGGTTAAATATCTGATAGGAAATAAAGGAGAATGAGATGAGCAAAATACAAAGCATAGACTTGTAAGATCTAGGGCCTGTTGTAGCAAGTTTTGAAAGTAAGAGTTTGTCCCACAGGGAGTGATGATCTAGAACCATAAGGGTTATTTAGTAGGCCTCCAAATCTGATTACAGATCTGGCAATCCTAAAGAAAAGGAGTTTTTGGTGTTGTCACACCTAAAATTAAAACTAAGAAATAAAATACAGTCCTATACTATAGAAAGGTTTTTAAAGAAGGTGCTGATGGTGTGGTAAAATAAAGGTAAAATGATGAGAAGTACGTAACTAAGATTAAGTCAGTTGCGCAACTCAAATCTAGAGGTGACTCTACAGTGATCCTTCAAATGGCTGCAAGCACATCTGTAAGGTAGAGGAATCAAAATCAACTCCTGTGAATTAGACTGCTCTCTTAAGGCTATAATCTGTTCACTTAAATAGTCACAGACTATCCTAGGGAGATGATCAAATCACATGGATTAAACTCAGAAAACTAACCTAATCCAAGGGACTGGATTGATCTTAAGGTTATAGCCTGTCCACTTAAATGGTCACAGGCTATCCTAGGGATTTCCTCTAACCAATGAATTAAATCAAAACATGAATACCATTGCAGATACTATGTTTGCAAGGCTAGAAGCTCATGCATTAATAGGAGTAAACAATCATTGAAAATCTAGTGAAAACCACAGATAATCAGAGGTTGAATGGGGACTTAGACTCAACTGGTCATTGCTACAAAAGGCCAGCAATGACCTAGCTCACAAGTATGCAATCTCTATAGAATATCAGATCTAAAATATAAAAATGGCATTGCAACATAAAGGAGAGTTTGGATCTACAACTATCGCTCACTTGGCTATAAGCACAAGTGCAGAGAAGAAGAATCTATCTCAGATCTGTGATTCAGACCAGCCTTAGGGCTATAGTCTGTCCACTTAAATGGTCATAGGCTATCCCAGAAGTTATCTTCCTCACAGATGATGAAATAGAATAGGATAACTGTTACTGCCACCATGGTTAAAGGCTACAAGGTCAAGCAGCCATGGGTGCATCAAATCCATAGAAATTCATGTGCAAAACATAGAAAATATACAGATTGAATTAAGCTATAAGAATGGCATTGCATTGATAAAAAGGAAACTTACAATGTCTACCCTCAAGGCAATAGCCAGTGCAGAAGCTCAAATCAACCCTCAAGTTCATACAAAACCCATTGCAAACTGAGTAAAATTATCTACTTACAAAAGAACTTAGCCAGCAAATACTGATCTAAGGAAGAAGAAAAGAAAAATTGATGATCTAACCCCAACCCTAATGACCTAAGCACTCTCGAGCTCATAGTCAATTTACGTTAAAGATCAGGTGGGTTTCTGCTAAAACATTACAGCTTAAATACAAAGTCTCTCACTGCCATGGCTAATAGGAGCACAGAATAGTAAAAACCCTAATTGCTGCTTGAAGGCATGGCCCAATTATGACCCTTAGATGCCTCAAAAAGTGAGAAATATGTTAGAGCCTTGGAATGTGTACCCTAGAAGTGGGGAAATTCCCAAAGCGTCACTGTGTATGGACTGAGAAGTAGGGATCCCGAGCTTCACACGGATGAGTGCTGCATTTTAGCCTCTCACAAAGCTGTCGTGTGGATGTACTTGCAGTCGAATGAGCGTCACGAGATCCCTTTTTTATTGAGTAGCATAACTCGCGTAGATGGTTCTCCAGGTGGCTCAAGTCGCGAGGATCTCGCTGGGCTGAATTGCATCTCGCCAGGCTCTCGCGTGGATCTTTTGAGTTGCGTGGGGTTGATCGCCAGGATGGAATGCACATCTCGCATGGTTGGCTTTCTCTTTTGAAGCGTGTGGGGTCAGCGTGAGAGCTTCATGAGAATATTTTCTAGGACTCTCTCTCCTCTTGAGCTATGCAAGATGTGTGCGAGATCTTTTATTGCTGCAGGCTTGAGCTAAGCAAGAGTTGTGCAAGGGGGCTTTCCAGACCATATTGAACTGTGCGAGTTTGACATTTCTCTTCTCTGCTGCAATGCACATGCTGTTGCAGCAGTGTTCTCTACTTGGCCCATCTTTCTTTCATCCATTTGACTTTTAGGGCCCACCTCAGCAGCCAAAATAGTCACCATGGTGTGTACCACCCTGGTGTATCCTCTGTTATTCCATTAGCTGCAGCCCTTGGCTTTAAATCTCTCTCTTCTTAGCCTCCAAAAGATGACTGTTGTACTAAGCTGTAAATTTATTCTTAACTACAAAGCAAACTCAAAAGAGGATTATTAAATGGCTCCAAGGAGTAGTAAAGGCTAGGTTAAGAGGTGAAAAATGGTATTTTTCAGTGCTTAACACACCCCCAAATCTAATCTTTTCTAGTCCTCGACCAAAGTAAAATTTAAACAACTAATCTAAAAATCTAAATGTCACTTTTGTAGGGATCACGAATGCATTTAGCTTATGCATTAAGCGTTTTAAGCCCCTAGGTGATCCCTAGTGGAGGAGTGCAGTCTCTTGAGGGTTTCTAGTGAATATACCCACAAACTTCTCAATAAAATAGTTAACAGAAGTGCAAGCATGATCAAATCAATTTTCAACAAATAAAGTATCAGCCCACTTTTGATCTTTCAAATTTGAGGAGTTTCAAGACATTGAATGCCAACAGTTAACACCTAAATCATGCTTGTATACTTATCAAACCAATCAGCTGACAACAAGGAACACAGTGTGCAAACTAGTACTAAGTTTACCAATGATTCAAAAATTAGGTTCCAACAATGCCCAATAAGTTCAATCCCAGACCCAATGCTCACCAGGGTTTCCTCTCACAAATGAATTTAAAGGGTGTTTCAGTTCACACAAGCTTAAGAGCAGTTACAGACCCCAAATGGGTCTGCAAGCATGAGCATAGGCAGTTGCTGTTAATTTCTAACATTATTAAGTACTTCTCATCATAGATAAGACATTCTCTTGTCTCCACATGACAGCTCACTTCACTTAGGATCAACAAGGTCTTTTTGATGGGTTGTGATGTGGCTTATGATTGAGGTTTATAAAGAATGGAAGGGATAAAGGGGATTCAAACTGAGAAATCGGCAAGGTAAGGAGGTGATTCATGACTTCACCTTCTTGAATTCAGCATACTTTATCTTCATTGACATTTTTCAGATTCAAAGTGGCCAGCCTCTCTTCTTCCTTTCAATTTTCAAATGAAGTTATCCTCTTGACTGTTATTTTATTTTATGAAATACAACAATATCCCACAGATACACTATTGTCCACATGTTGCTTCTCTCCTTCATTCACCAAATGTTGAACCTAGCTTATCTACCTTCATCTCCTTCTCCTTTACCTTCTGAATTCTCAGAGTGAGGGTAAGGTTTATTAGGTCTACAGGTTTAGGTACAAGTACTCTGCTGTATCTTGTAGAAAAATTAGAATTTAAGGCTCAAAGGGTGTATACAAAAGGGCAGTTTCAATGGGTTGGTACTTTAGGCTAAAACTGACCAAATGAAGGCCTTGATCATCTCTTTAGTGTTATGATTACTGTCAAATAGTTTCAACTTGGGGTGCCTGACTTCTAGTGCAAAGAGGTTGAATTTGTCAATCCTTAAAGCAAAAAAAGTTGCCAAAGACACTCCTAAAAAAAAAATTTACAGGATCAAAGCTCACTGGGTATAGTCTTTAATTAAACTCATAGGCATGTTTTCACCTTTTTCTCTCCTTGTTCACTAAGTTTTGCTCGTGAAAGTTTTCCCTTGATGTTCACCTCATGGAAGTAATTGATTTTTCAATGAGTTTCAATGTTACAAAGTTTGCATCAGTTTTAAATTTCCTCTTCAAAATTACTTAGGTGGATTCACTCTATTTATTACACACTTAATCAAAGTTGTTGCACTTAGGTTAACCACATCATTGGCTTACCCTGCCATACCCCCAAACCTATGAGGAATAGTGTCCCCACTGTTTCAAAGAATAAGACATCAGGGCCAGCAAGGTACAATTTAAAATTATCAGCACAAAACATGAAACTAACTTGCATAGAAATTATAAATGTGACATCAAAGCAAGTAAGGCGCACAATAAAATGAAATTTCCATTAACAAGAACTAAGTACAACAATTACAAAACAAATAGACTACAAAGTGTAGTAAAGCACAATAATGAAATTACAAAAATCTACATAGACAGAAAATAATTGCAGCCTCTAAGTACAACTGACAACACTACAACCTAAACTAATCTGAATTTGGGTCGGAGCTCAAGACAAAATCAGGTTGCCAATTATATTTTTCTGAATATTTATTCTTCTCTTTCTTCACAGTGTCAGCATTGGCAGCACCAGCCTTGGTTCTTTTGGCAGCTGACTTCTTGGGCTTGGAGTTGAAATGTTGTTGAGAAGGCTCCTTGATTGATACTCATGCTGTTGAGGTTGGCTTCATGATTGAGATTGTTACTTGGAGGGTGTCTGCGAGCTTTGCTAATTGTTCTGCCTTCTTGTTGTACACCTGGTATAATTTGAGGGCTTGCATAACAGCTTGCTCTAGCTATCTCTTTTCAACTCTATGGTCCAACTGCAGCTGGGCAATCTCAGTTACCAATGGCTGCTTTACCCTTGTGCTGAGCTCAGCCATCCCTCTAATGACATCCCTCTTGATGTAAGGGCTTTCATCCATTGCTCTTTTGAGGGTGGAAAATGGGGGCATTAGATTTAAGTAAGGAGGAATAATGGCCCTTTCAGTAGGGTCCTCAAATCTATGGGAAGGAGTGGTTGAGGATGATGGAGGTGGAAGGGTGGGTGTCAGTTCCTCCTCACTGGGCTTAGTCTGGGTGTGGGTGGAGGTGAAGGTTGGTGGGGTAGGAACCATCTCCTCAGGCTTAGTTTGGGTATATGTAGCAGCAGCTATTGTTAGCATAGAAGGTAGTGGCTAAGGTGAGGTAGGGGGACAGGATCAGGTCTAGGTGAAGACGAAGGTGGCTGAGTTGAGGGGGTAAAGGATTGTAGGGTTGAATGGATGGATTGTAGGCTAGTTTGGAGTGCGGCCTAGTTTTGGTGTTGGCTAACAGTTGGGTTTGAAGTGAGGTTAGGAGGGTAAGTATTTGAGGTAAAGGATTTGAGATGGCTGAGGTTGATGGTTAGGAGGTTGAAATAGGTTGGAAATGGGAAGATGGGGCATGGGTGAAATAGATATACTATGGTGAATCAAGAAGAGGTGCATACTCATACTTGATGTCCTCCATAATGGAGTCCATCATGGCAGTGTACCGCTCAGATGTGAGGTGGTCATGGTCATGGGTGGGGGAAATTGGAATGGAATGGTCAAGGGAGTGAAAATGGTCAACTGAGACACTAGGATCAGGTACAATGTGATCACTGGTTGTGGTTGGCTCAATGTCTATGGGTTCAAAGGTTAGTATAGGTCGGGTTAATGGAATGGAGTATGGGCTTGGAATAGGTTGTGGTGTGAGGTCTGGTATGTAGGTGGTTGGGGGTAAGGTGATGGGTACAGAACTAGGAGTAGGCTCAGGTATGGTAGTGGGTTGGGATGTGGTGGTTGCTTTGGATGGTTGAGAGGGTTTCTTTTTGTATGTTCTTGTAATGGTGGGAGTGGGTAAAGTGAAAGGAAATGTGGGTTGACTAGGGTCAGGCACAGGGATAGGGGTGGTTGTTTTAGAAGGGGCTGATGAAGAAATGGTGGGGATGGGGATTGTGGAAGATGTAGGGGATGGAATGGTGGGTTGGGGAGGAACTGACGTTGGGCTGGTGGTGATGATGGAAGGTTGAGCAGTGGTGTGTGGGATGGTCGATGACGAGGAGATTCGTGTAGCAGAAGCTGGGCCAGTGCTTCTTAAATGGTGGGACCGCCACTTTTTAGATCTTTCTTCTTCTTCATCATTGTCAGACTAATCCCCCAAAGTGTCTTTCCAAACTGAATAGGTGGCAGTGTCTCTGTCTCCTCCCCCATCTGCAACTGCTAACCCCCTCCTTTTAGCAGTGTTGTGATAAGCCTGTTGTATGGCAGTGCATGGGACTTCTGCTTCTTTTATACCTTGAGATGGATGTCCATCATTCCATCAAAGATCAGCTAGGCAGCATCAAAGTAATGCCCCTGATAGAAGCTATAGATGGCATCAGGTATGGGTGTCCTTCTCTCCTGTTGGTGCCCAGTCACATAGATGTTCTTTCTCAGAACATGATCCATGAAAAGCAGACTACACTCTAAGTCTCTCCTCCTTATAGAGTTTCCTGAAGCCTTCTTCCCTTGTATTATCTTCTCAGTAATCATAGCAATGGGGGCAGTCAGAGGTGCTCCCATGGTACAAACTAGGTTGTAGGCAGCTGGTATCCCTAGGACTTGGGCTATCACAAATGGATCCACTAACATTTTAAAATTATCCACTAGGATCAGCAACACAGGGTTTCCATCATTATCTTTCCTGACCTTGATGTTTTAATAAAATAGTTGGACTAACCTAGGAAAGGCTAACTCCAATGGGGGCCTGAGCAGAGATGCCAAGGAGGTTGTGGTCAGAAATTCCATAGATGGGGCAGTCAAGGGCTCCTTCTCAAAAAATTTCTTATCAAAGGCAGTCTCAGGCTCCAATTTAATAGTACCCATAAAATCACTAGGAGTTGTCAGGGGATTAACTTCAGGGGCAACCTCCTTGCCCTTCTTCTATTTCTTGAACTTTTTAGGGCTCAGAGTGGCAGTCCTTGCCCTCTTCTTTGGGGCAGCCCTCTTTGTAGGGTTTTCAGATGGGGGTACAGGGGCATCATTGCCCTCCACAGTGGAAGCCTCAGCAATTCTCACTGATTTTCTTATTGTTGTGCGGAGGTCTATTTGAGGGGGCTTCAGTAGGTCTTCAAGGTCTTCCACAAATGGGGTTTTGTTAGCCATTTGTCTAAAACCCTAGTTTTTCTACTCAAATTGTGAACCTAGACCTCTGACAACTCTCGTAGGACTTCTCAGTAAAGATTCTTTCCCAAGCAAAGTCAAAAATCCAAATACAACAAACCAATGACAACCAGTTGAAGAAAATAGAGAACTTACACCCAAACCTCGAGGGTTTCTAATTTGTAGCTTCACAGTGGATCAATTAACACTTTGCTAGGTGCAAAATGTTCGGTTTCAGATGTTGATCAAAGTGCAAGGGTTACAAGATGGGTGGTGGAGCAACACTGGTTGTGGGGAGGAGAAATTACAGGTCTAGTAAGCAAGGAGTTCATGAGAGTTGGAAGAAGATGAAGTAAAAGAGCTTGGTGAGGGTTTTAAGGTCAGAACCCAAGCTTCGCGAAGATCTCGCAAAGACCATTTAACCACAAACTATCCTCGTGAGGACTAGCAGGTTGAAGTTAATGTTGCACAGTTCAAATTGATTTGTGCGACAGTCTACACACATGAAAAGTAGGCCCTCGCGAGGCTCCTGCGAAGGTGAATAAGGAAGAAAATGAGCCTCACGAGCTCAAAATTGCGTGAAATCAAAGTTCGTGCAGTTCGTTATGATCTGTGCGACAGGACTTAGTGGTGGAAAATGAGAGCTTCGTGAGGCTCTCGCAAAGATGAATCACAAGGAAGTGATCCTCGCGACCTCCTATATGCATAGATATATTTTTTATACAGGAGCAGCCATGCCCGCTGCCATGTGCATCAGCACATAGTTACCTACCACAACTCTTTTACACCTCAACAAACTTGACACAAGCTCAATTTATGGTACTTGCACACCAACAATTCAGGCAAATCACATCAGCAGTTCATGAATTATAAAATCGAATTATCCCACAGTTCAGACTACTTATGGCTTAAAAATAGATTTAGCATAATGCAGAAATAACTAATTTTGCAAAGTTCACCCAGGCATGCAGATTATATGCACTAACCATAGTAGACATGAAGACTCACATAACTAAATTCAAACTTTCTAAGCACTTACACAATCACACAAACTTAAAACAGCACATCAAAAACAAACCAGAGACAACAAATGACAGCATTTTAAAAGCACACAAAACAATTATTTTACAAAGTGTACATGACTGTGGATCACTCATGAGTGGGAGGTTCTTGAAGATGCATGGGTGCAGAGGACTCCATGGAATTTTCCACACATAACTTCAGTCTCTGACCATTCACCTTCATGATTTTCCCAGAAGTGGGGTCCATTATCTCCACAGCCCCAGATGGGAATGCATGAGTTACAACAAAAGGGTCATCCCATCTGGATCTTCACTTTTTCGAAAATAATTTCAGTTTGGAGTTGAACAGCCATATCTTGGCACCAGCCTCAAAGTCCTTTCTCAGCAGGCTTTTGTCAAAGAAAGCCTTGGCTTTCTCTTTGTAAATTCTTGAATTTGTATAGGCCTCCAATCTCAGCTCCTCTAGCTTAGTCAGCTATAATTTTCTGTGTGAACTAGCAGCAGTTAGATCAGAATTCAGAGTTTTAATGGCCCAGTAGGCCTTATGTTCTAACTCCACTGGTAGATGACAAGCCTTGCCATAAACCAATCTAAAAGGGGACATTCCAATAGGGCTCTTATAGGCAGTCCTATAAGCCCTCAGGGCATCCGGCAGCTTAAGGGATCAGTCCCTCCTATCAATCCTCATAGTTTTCTCTAAAATGTGCTTGATTTCTCTGTTAGAGATATTCACTTGTCCACTGGTCTGTGGGTGGTATGGAGTAGCCACACTATGTGTAACAAAGTACTTCTTGAGCAATCTTTCAAAATACCTGTTACAAAAATGACTCCCCCCCATCACTAATGATGGCTCTGGGGGTGCTAAATCTGGAGAAAATATTGTCCTTCAAAAATCTAAGGACAACTGTGGGGTCATTGGTTTTTGTGGCAATGGCTTCTACCAATTTGGACACATAGTCCACAACTATAATAATGAAATCAAACCCATAGAGAGGAGGAAATGGACCCATGAAGTCTATTCCTCATACATTAAATAGTTCTACCACAAGGATGGGGTGCAATGGCATTGAATCTCTTTTGGATACGTCCCCCATCTATTGAAATCTTTGACAGGACTTATGTTGAGAACTAGAAAATACCATTTTCCACCCCTTAATATGGGCCTTGATAAACCCTTGAGAGAACTAAATAAGTGTTTTAAGTGTTTGTTTTATAGCTAATAATAAAGGCAGGCTTAACCTTGAAAGTAGCTTAAAAGTGCCAAAAAGATGATGACCCATCTTGATCTGGAGGAAGAAGGAGAAAGGACAACCTCACTGGCTGTCAAAATGCCTAAAATAAAGAGGACAAAGGCTTGGTTTCAACCTGGAAAGAGGTTTGGAGCTATTCGAAAAGAAGAATGCACTACATAATGCTATTCGAAAAGGTCCCCAATCTTTGCGAAATGGTATCCTGAAGATTGCTAGCATCTGTAAGGGCAATTTGGTAATCTCTGCATGCGCCCCAATGCATTTAAAACCCAGGGGCATTCTAGAAGATTTGAAGCACGAACCAGAGGCATATTCCACCCCATTTGAACACCCAAAGATGAAATTACTTGGCGGGAACTTCTAGAAGTTCCAACAGATTTTTGAATTTCCTAACAGAATTGATGCCTCTATTTCTCGATTGGTAACCAGATCAAGCTCGATTAGCCGTAATGTATCCGGATCCCGTGATCGACTCCTATTGGCTGATATGGATTTAACCAATTCTGATTGGTTGATGCACATCTGAGATGGACTTGGGGAAAACTATAAATAGATGAACTATTCGCCCAATTTGGGTATCCAGATTTCGAGTTTCATTTCTATTGCCTCATTTCCAATTTAGAAAGCTTGTCTGAAACTCCTGTAATAGCCTAGCTTTTATTTGTAATTGAGAGCTGTGAGATACTTCTGTAATTCAAAAGAGAATTGTATTCAAGACTACAAATCCGAGAGCTGTTTAAGCTGTGCTCTGTAATTGTAATGGTGAATTTGAAAAGGTTGCTGTGAACCGTACGTTCTCAATTGGATTCGTGTTGAGGGTTCCCTGTGATCTCCTTATTGCACTAGACTCCTTTAGATTTACTATTTTTTAAGCAATTTCCCTTAATTCATTATCCCTGTGAGAATTTGTGTTTGTAACCTAATCTCTCACAGCATTTGTAGTGGTGTTTCTCGTTCTGAATTAAGGGTTCAGATTAAAGACTATTGGATGGTCTGTGGCCATTGAAGTGGACAGACCATAACCATAAGTTTAACTCTAATCCTTGAGTTAGATTACTTTCTCTTGCATCTATGCTTGTAGCCAGATGAAGATTGGATCACATCTCATTTGATCTACATTTATTCTCATTTTGCATCAAGGACCAAATCAAAGTTACATATTATTTCTCCATTCTTATTAATTTACATCAAAATCTCCCCAACTCAGACCTGGATCATTTAGGTTAATTTTTGCTTTTATCATTTAGTTAACGTGACAAATTCAACCTCTCATCTTATGTACCTTGTATATAGGATCAGCGGTCAGATCTGGTAGCTCAGATCTGAAGGTTTATCTTAAATTTTAAATCAATTCCCTGTGGACGATCTTTTACTCACTTACATTTAAAACTTGCTACAATTGGCCCTGATTTTGCAGGCTAATTTACTTCTCTCTGTGCTGATATTTCTTTATTCTTTTTAGTTTTCCAAATTCAGTATAATTCATCATTTGCAAATCTGTTTTGAAAACACAAATAAATCATGCACACTTAAAGCCGCAACAAGTTTTTGGCGCCGTTGCCGGGGAATAGATTTTAAAATTGGTAGACCTAAGTTTTTCAATTTTGTAGATCTGATTTTCATTTTAATTTTTTCTTTAAACCTGCACTTTGTATTCCAAGTGCTTTATTAAATGTCTACTGTAGTTTTGTATAGAAAACCTGTTTTACTGCAGCATAATTTTTTTTTATTTTTCCGAGTTTTTATTCTTTGCCTTCTAGTTATTTGAATAAATGCTGATGCCACTCTTTTGTCTTTTTGTCAAATTTGGGTAGTAGCCTGAGTTTTTATTTTTATTTTTGTCAATATACTTGAATAAGGTACTGCTGCAGTTTTTAAATTTTTGTAGATCTGGAGCAGCCGTCCAACAAGGAGCATCTGGACTAAAGCTGGAACAGATCTGCTTGAGTTTGCATCCCCTTCTCCTTTGCATTCATTTTCTATTTTTAAATTCTTGAGAACCAGTAGTTCTGCTGTGTTTAATGTTTGTTTTGATTATAATTTCTGCTGTCTTTTAGGCATGCTGATTTTTTTTATATAAAACCAAATACAAAAATAAAAGAAAATGAAAACACAATTAGAAAATTTTTGAGTTGTTTCTTATTATTTTTTCAGCAGTAGTAAATAAGGGCTCTTATGGACCCCGGGCTGACCTAAAACAAATAAATAAAATAAAATAAAATAAAAAATTATAAAAGCATAAAAAAAAAATATCTTCTAGATGGGCTGTTTTTCTTTGTTTGTATCCAATTTTCCCATCTGGACCTGCTGAGATCATTTTTTGTTTTTAGGAATCATGTAGGATAATGAGTAGTGAATCAGAGGCTGTTTTGAATATTCAATGGACCCACTGATTTTATTTTCCTTCAAGATTTCTTCATCATAAATGGGTCTCAGCTGTGTATGAACCCTATTTTTAATATGTGCTCCCATGCTTCATTATTCTTTTTGATTCATACACATCATCAACAAAGGGGTCCGTCTTATGAATCTTGTTTTTCACTGTATGTTATTCCTGCTAATCATTTTTATAATCACTTAGATTCATAAGTATCTCAGGCTTTTGGTTTTTTTTTTTTTCTTTGGGCTTAGGATGTATCATTTGGCATTAGATTTTCTGTTTTAGGAATTTTAGTTTCAAATTCTGTTTTTAGATCGCTGATTTTTTTTTTCTTTCTTAGGTTAATGTGTCCTAGTTTTACTGATTTTCGTCATTTTTCTGTGAGTATAGTTAGTTTCTAACTTTGTTTTCCTATTTTGCATTCACAAATTCTGTTTTTGTATCAACACTTTTCTATTTTTTTTAACTTTGTATTCAGTCCCTTACCTTGTTTTTACTGTTTCTCTGTTATTAGCATTAGTTTCCTTCCATTTGCTTTGTAGTTCTTTTATTTTTCTGATCATAAATTCAGTTTTTAGATTTTATTTTGTAGCAGTTTTAGCTTAGTTTTGTTATTTTTCTGTTTTATCAGTAATTTCCTATATTTATATAGCATTTTTTTTCCCTTTTCCTGCTCATATATTCAGTGTTATTTTCTTTATTTTCAGCTGCACATAGCTGCAAATTTTATTTTTTTTTCTGCATAGTTTTCCTTTCTTCTTTTACCCTGCTGCCCCTAGTCTCTCATTGTCTAGAACATTGAGGACAATGTTCATCATAGGTTTGGGGGTGTGGCAAAGATGCCAATAAAATAAGTTAATGATTGGTGCAGCTTATGACCAGCAGAATTTTTGAAAATGATGTAATTTCACACATGTTATTTTGAAAAATGAGGAAGTTAAAACTTTTTAAATTTGATTTCTAGTGTAATTCTAATACTTTCATGAAGTGAATGTCAGAAAATTTCTAAAAGAAAATTGATGTTTTAGTAAACCTAAAAAGAGAGAAAACAGTGATGATATACTTCAGGAATTTGATAGAAAACCACACCCAATGAGATTTGGGCCTGATGAAATGTATTCTTTGGAGGTATGAATTGGCAATTTTTCTGCTCTAGGGACTGTTTGAACCTGCTTGTTATCACTAGAAGTTACATATATCCAAGTTAAAATAGTTTGACAGCAATCATGATATTAAAGACATAATGTAAGGCCTCCTTTTGGACAGTTTGAACTTCAAAAATCCCCACCGTTTAAAACTGCCCTTGATACACACCATTGGAGCTTTATAAATCTAAGATTTCTTTGAAACCTCATCAACCTCATTTAGCCTAACCCTCACTCTGAGAAGTCAAAAGGTAAAGGAAAGGAAGCTGAAGAAAGGAGAGTTGGGTATTAGTTTGGTAAAAAGAAAAATAATTGAACGCAGTGATGTATCAGCAGAAGAAGTGTGACATTCCAGTCAATGTCATTTTGAAAAAAAAAAAAAAAAAAAAGAGAAGTCATTTCATTGGAAGTTTGAAAAAGAAAGAGAAAAAAATGGCCACTTTAGCTCCGAAAATTCAAAGAAGAAGATGAAATTGTGCTGAAATAAAGAAGGTGTCCATACCACCTCCTTACCTTGACTGACTTCCCAATTTTAAACTCCATTCCACCCCTTTATTCTTGATAAATTTCACCCATAAGCCACATTACAACCTAAGTTAAAGTCCTTACTGATCAAAGATGGATTGAGCTGTCACATGGAGATAAGGATTTGTGTAATCTATGGTGAAAAGAGCAGTGAATTCAGAACTGAAAAGCAATGCCTATGCTCCTGCTTATAGCCCTATTTGAGGACTGTAACTGCTCTTGAGCTGTGTGAAATAGTACAACCTTCTTACTTACATGGTGAGTGAAAATCCTAGAGAGAGTTGGGTTTGAAATCAACTTATTAGGGTAACATAAAAACTGAATTTTCAAATAGAAGGCAAGCTTTTCATTAATTTGTCTTGTAAAAACTTTTTGACACAAACTGAGTGAATGGTGAAAGGAATTACAGCAAAATTTTAGTTTTAAACTCATATTTTCGTGATATTCCTACAACCTGACTGATGCAGGTGTGAATAATCTGATTGGATGAAAGTCTGTTTTATCATAACTGCATTGATCTTAACTGATTTATTGGAAAAGTTTGTGGGTACCTTCACTGAAAACCCTCAGGAGACTTCACTCCTCCACTAGGGATCACCTAGGGGTTTAAAAGGCTTGTTGCATATGCTAAATGCAACTGTGCTCCCTACAAAAGTGGCTTTTTACTTTGTTTTTAATTTTGTCTTTGCTCAGGGACTAGTAAAGCTTAGGTTTGGGGGTGTGTTAAGAACTGGAAAATACCATTTTCCACCCCTTAATCTGGGCCTTGATAGACCCTTGAGAGAACTAAATAAGTGTTTTAAGTGTTTGTTTTACAGCCAACAATAAAGGCAGGCTTAATCTTGAAAGTAGCTTAAAAGTGCCAAAAAGATGATGACCCATCTTGATCTGGAGGAAGAAGGAGAATGGAGAACCTCACTGGCTGTCAAAATGCGTTAAATAAAGAGGACAAAGGCTTGGTTTCAACCAGGAAAGAGGTTTGGTGCCATTCGAAAAGAAGAATGCACTACAGAATGCTATTCGAAAAGGTCCCCAATCTTTGCGAAATGGTATCCTGAAGATTCCTAGCATCTGTAATGGCAATATGGTAATCTCTGCATGCGCCCCAATGCATTTAAAAATCCAGGGGCATTCTAGAAGATTCGAAGCACGAACCAGAGGCATATTCCACCCCATGTGAACACCCAAAGATGAAATTACTTGGCGGGAACTTCTAGAAGTTCCAACAGATTTTTGAATTTCCTAACAGAATTGATGCCTCTGTTTCCTGATTGGTTGAACCAGATCAAGCGATTACGATTGGCGAGCAGATCCGGATCCCGGTGCTTAACCAATTCTGATTGGTTGATGCACATCTGAGATGGACTTGGGGAAAACTATAAATAGATGAACTATTTGCCCAATTTGGGTATCCAGATTTCGAGTTTCATTTCTATTGCCTCATTTCCAATTCAGATAGCTTGTCTGAAACTCCTGTAATAGCCTAGCTTTTATTTGTAATTGAAAGTTGTGAGATACTTCTGTAATTCAAAAGAGAATTGTATTCAAGACTACAAATCGAGAGGCTTAAGTCAGCTCAGAATTGTAATGGTGAATATGAAAAGGTTGCTGTGAACCGTACGTTCTCAATTGGGTTCGTGTTGAGGGTTCCCTGTGATCTCCTTATTGCACTAGACTCCTTTAGATTTACTATTTTTTAAGCAATTTCCCTTAACTCATTATCCCTGTGAGAATTTGTGTTTGTAACCTAATCTCTCACAGCATTTGTAGTGGTGTTTCTCATTCTGAATTAAGGGTTCAGATTAAAGACTATTGGATGGTCTGTGGCCATTGAAGTGGACAGACCATAACCATAAGTTTAACTCTAATCCTTGAGTTAGATTACTTTCTCTTGCGTCTGTGCTTGTAGCCAGATGAAGATTGGATCACATCTCATTTGATCTACATTTATTCTCATTTTGCATCAAGGACCAAATCAAAGTTAGATATTATTTCTCCATTCTTATTAATTTACATCAAAATCTCTCCAACTCAGATCTAGATCATTTAGGTTAATTTTTGCTTTTATCATTTAGTTAACGTGACAAATTCAACCTCTCATCTTATGTACCTTGTATATAGGATCAGCGATCAGATCTGGTAGCTCAGATCTAAAGGTTTATCTTAAATTTTAAATCAATTCCCTGTGGACGATCTTTTACTCACTTACATTTAAAACTTGCTACAATTGGCTCTGATCTTGCAGGCTAATTTACTTCTCTCTGTGCTGATATTTCTTTATTCTTTTTAGTTTTCCAAATTCAGTATAATTCATCATTTGCAAATCTGTTTTCAAAACACAAATAAATCATGCACACTTAGAGCAGCAATACCTTACAATGCTCCATTGCATCCTTAAACAAGGATGGCCAATAGAACCTACTTTGGGGCACCTTGGCAGCAGTTTTTCTTCCCCCAAAATGACCTCCATAGGCCTTCTCATGGCACATTGAAAGAATGTTGTGGAATTCATTTTCAGGAACACACCTCCTAACAATTTGATATGCACAACACTTGTGAAGGTAAGGATCCTTCCAAAGAAAATATTTGGCCTGAGAGAAAAATAGGTCTTTGTCCATCTTGGACCAATGTGGGGGAATCCTTCCTGCAGCAAGATAGTTTACAATATTTGCAAACCAGTGAACATAATGGGCTTCGGTAGTGTGCTTTATTTATTATTAAAACTGATGATAAAGAATCACATAAAATGATGGCAAAAACAAAATACAATGAAACCAAAAATGAATGGACATTAACAAAAAACCCACAGACCTGTATGAATCCAGGGTCTGTCGTAGTAAGTTTTGAAAAGTGAGAGTTAGTCCCACGGAGAGTGTTGATCTGAAACCACAAGGGTCGTATAGTAACCTCCATATCAAGCTATAGATCTGGTAACTCTAAACCTAAAGGTAAAGAGAGGAAGTTTAGGTGTCACAAAAATAAAAGAAAATACAACTAAAAAGGAAATAAACTACAGCTAAAAGAGAGGGAAACAGAAGATGGATGTAGTGTGAGAAAATAACATAAAATGATGAAGAAGTAGACAACTAGGGTTAAATCGGTGATGCAACTCAGATCTAGAAATGGAAATGTAGCAGTCCTTCACTTGGCTACAAGCACAAGTGCAAGGTATATGTATCCAAATCAACCCATGCCATTTAGACTGCTCTTAAGGTTATAATCTGTCCACTTAAATGGTCACAGACTATCCAATAGAGATGGCCAAATCTCATTGATTAACTCAGAAATCTAACCTAACTTAATGAAATGGATTGATCTTAAGGCTATAATCTGTCCACTTAAATTATCACAGACTATCCAATAGATTTCCTCCATTTACTGAATTAGGTCAACTCATGAAAACCATTACACACTATGTTTGCAACTCTACAAGCTCATGCATTCATAGGAGTAAACAGATCTAGGAAATCAAGTGGAAACCACCTTAAATCCTAGGCTGAATGGGGACTTAAACTCAGCTGGTCATTGCTACAAAAGGCCTGCAATGACCCAGCTCACAAGTCTTCAATCTCTACAAAACTCAGATCTAAACTCTGATAATGGTGATGCAAAATAGAGGAGAGTTTGACTCTGCACAATCTTTCACAAGGCTACAAGCTCAAGTGCAGAGATGAAGAATCCATCTCAGACCTATGAGGAAGACCTTCCTTAAGGTTATAGTCTGTCCATTTAAATGGTCACAGACTATCCTAGAGGCTACCTTCCACACAAATGATGAGACAGAACAGTAAAACTGCTGCTATCACCATGGTTGCAAGGCTACAAGCTCAAGCAACCATGGGAGCATCAAATCTATAAAAATCTATGTGGAAAATACAGGTAAAATACAAATTTAATGGAGCATTTAAAACAACAAAGCATTGAATAAAAAGAAACTTACAATGCTTGCCCTCAAGGCAGCAGCCTGTGCAAACCCCAAAACAGATCTTGTATTTAAAATAAAACCCATTGCATTACATGAAATTAAACTTAAATTGTAACAAAGAATCTAGCCTAGCATTATTGTTGTGCTAGGGCAAGAAGAAAGGGGGAAGAGAAAATAAAACTAAAACCCTAAAAGAAACTCTAAAACAAAACCCTAATTTGAGCCAGCTATTCTGGCTTTAAAACCCTAAATGAATCGGGCTATTCCTGGCTCTAGATCTCAGGCTAACCCTGGATAGAAATTACAAAACAGGAATAAAGTTCTATTTATACAATCCATAGACCTTGGTGTGCCCTAGAAGCAAAGGTGAGGATGAGTGGAGTTGATTTCGTGGCCCATCTGTGGCCCTTGGATGCTTTGGGAAGTGTGGGACATTGGGATGCATGCCCTAGAAGGTGTGAAATACTCCAAATATCCCTGGGTGCTGAAATAGGCTGCTAGAATTCATGCCTCGTGTAGATGGAGCTTCAGATTTGCCTTCTCGCCAGGATCTCGCTTAGTTCTTGCTAGGTTCAAGTGGTTCAGGCAGCTTCAGGTATGCACCTCGCTAGGATCTCGCTAGGTTCTTGCCAGGTTCAAATCAGGCAATTTAAGTGCTCGCCAGGTTCAAAACAGCCTCGCCAGGTTCTCGCTAGGTTCAAAACAGCCTTGTCAGATTCTCACCAGGCTGAAATATAGCACATTTAAGCATTATAGCACCTCAACACTGCAGCACCGCAGCACCATAGCACCGCAGCACCACAGGTTGGTTTTCAGCCATCTCCACTACTCAAGTTCATCCAAAGGCTTCAGACTCCCATCTCGTGAGGTTCATGTGTATGCTGCATTTAAGTCTCGCGAGGTTGCACTCCAGCAGCATTTAAGCTCACGAGGTTCAAGTGACGGGCTATTGTATTTTGTGCTGCTCGCCAGGCTCTCTTACATGCAGGTGACCAAGATCTTTTGGGTGCTGAAATTTGCAAGCTCGCGAGGTTGTTTTGCAGTGCAACTCTAGCTCGCTAGGATCTAAGTTAAAGAGCTCGCTAGGCTCTAAAAATATGCAGCTTCAGGCATGCCCTCGCTAAGCCTCGCTGGGCTCCACTCCAGGCTCGCGAAGTTCAATCATCCAGCAGCTCGCGAAGGTATTTACTATAGCTTCTAGGTTCACATGCATGCCGCTCTTGGGGTTCATGGCTTCACCTCTTTCACTCAACAGGCCCCCAACGACCCCCAAAGAATGTACAGCAGTCCCAATTGTGTATCCCACCATGGTAAAATCAAAGTAACTCCATCAACTGCATAGCTTAGCATAAAATTTATTCTTCTTGGCTTGAAAATGAAGGATTGTAGCACTAAAGCTATATTTACCTGTTATCTACAAAACACACTTAAAACTCATTATTAGCATGCTTAGAGGTCCATCAAAGGCCAGGTTAAGGGGTGCAAAGTTGTACTTTTCAGAGATTAACACTCCCCCATACCTAATCTTTGCTAGTCTCGAGCAAAGGCAAAATTAAAATAGTTATTCAAAATAGTAAATGCTATTTTTGTAGGGAGCACGGATTCATTTAGCATATGCACCAAACCTTTTAAATCCCAAGGTGATCCCTAGTGGAGGAGTGAAGTCTCCTGAGGGTTTTCAGTGAAGATACCCACAAACTTCACCAATAAAATAGTTAAATGTAGTGCATCAATGACAAAATAGAATTAAATAAATTAAGCTTCACTCCACACCCATTCTTTAACAAGCAAAAGAAATTACAGCAATAATGCATGCTATTAAAACTCAAAATCAGCATGTAATGCATCACCACCATTCAACTCACATCAGAATTACATTATGCACAAATCAGTTCTAAGCTCACTAGTGATTCAAAAATCAGGTATATATACAACCCCAATGACATTAAAATGCAGACCCAATCTTTACCGGGGCTATCTCTCACAATGAAAACATAAGACTATTCACATTCTCAACAGCTCAAGATCAGTCACAGTCCCTAAATGGGACTGCAAGCATGGGCATTGCATCTAAGTTCTAACATCCTCAAGTATTTTCACCATATATTAGACAACTCCTCATCTCTACATCACCTCTCATTTCACTTAGGATCATCAAGGTCTTTAGTGGGTTGTAATGTGGCTTATGGGTGAGGTTTATAAAGAATGAAGGGGGTAGAATGGATCAAAATTGAGAAATCAACAAGGTAAGGAGTAATTCATGACTTCAAAACCTTCATTTCAGCACAACTTTATCTTCCTTGATATTTTCCAAATTCAAAGTGGCCAGCTTCTTCTTCTTCCAATTTCTAGATGAAGTAGTTCTCTTGACTTCTCTTCTATTTTTTCTTTTTCTTTATATATATATATATATTACATTTTGATGATGGATTGCCACACATAACCACTGCTACACTATCGTTTTTCAGTTGCTTTTTCTTCTCCTTCCACCAAATGTTGAACCCAGCCTACCTATCTTCAACTTCTACTCCTTTACCTCTTGAGATCTCAGAGTGAGGGTAAGGTTTAATCAGGTTCAATAAGGTGTAGGTCCAAGTACTCTAGTGTTTGTCAAAGAAAAATAGGATTTAAAGGCTCAAAGAGTGTAAGTAAAAGGGCAATTTCAAAGGATTGGAAAATTTAAGCTCAAACTGTCCAATTGAAGGCCTTAATTCATATCCTTAGTTTCATAAGTGTTGTCAATCTGTTTTGATTTGGAGGTGCCTAACTTCTAGTGACAAAGTGTTGAGTCAATTAGTTCTTAGGGCAGAAAAAATGCCAAAACACTCTTCAAAAAGAATTGGATAGGCCCAAATTTTACTGTGTATGGTCCTCATATTAACTCATGGGGTGTATTTCTACCTTTTTCTTTCCTCTCTAGTTCACTATGTGCTAACTGAAAAAAAAATTCTGATGTTAGCTTCATGATGGTGCTAAAATTTTCTCAGTTTTAAAAGTTTGCAAAATTTTTAAATTTTCACAAATTTCCTCATTTTTGGGTTAGGTGGGAATTGACTTTATTCATTCCAATTAAACCACACACTGCTGCACTAGAGTTAACTATTCCATTGGCAGGTCTACTCTGCCACACCCCAAACCTAAGTTAAATAGAGCCCTCACTGTTTCATGCAACATGTGTATAGGGGCAAAACAATAGACAGACACCCTATATTATAGCAGAAAATTAAGAAAAAGCTAAATAAAAATTCAGCAGTGTGACACTATGAGAATAACACTACGACACAAATTACTAAAAATAGAAAGTAAAAATGAAATTAAAAATAGCAGATATAGACAAAACAAAAACTAACTAAACACCTAAAAACAGAGAAATCCTAAACCTAACTACCTAACATGATCTAGGTATGAATCAAAATGATGGCAAAAAATTTCAGCATTGAAAGTACACATTGGAAAGCAGGATTCATACAAAAACTCATATCACACCACACAATATAAACAAACAGTCCGGATGGGGGGTACATGAATGACAAAAAATTTAATTTCTCTATCTTGACTCAGCTGAATTGGAAAGAACTATGAAATAAAAAATGAAAGGTCATACCTTTGGATTTGCAACAAACCTGAATTCTTCCATTCAGCAGATAGTCAGTTGCATGAGAGGTGTAGGGAGCGGCTCCAGCTCACAGCAGGTGGATAAGCAATAAAAAGGCAACAAAAGTGCCTTAGATAACTGAGGGAGGGTCAGCAGGGCAGGTGTCCAAATGGACTAGTTGTTGTGTTGCTTACCTTACAATTATTAAAGGGTTAAAATAACAAATTAAAAGGACAAAGTACAACAAAATGGGATCAAGGCAAGAAACCAGTCTTACAAGAACCAGGGCTGTTGCAGCAAGCTTTAAGGGGTAAGTCAGGGTATGTCCATAGGGAAATGTGCTTTAAAATAGGGTAAATCTCCAGATTTTGCACTCTATCCTAAACTAATGCAAGGAAAGGAAAGAGGAAAGGTTTCAGGGGTTGTCACTTTACTAAAAATTACAATAATCAAATGCCAATGATCCAGAACTGATTAAAACTCAGATTTAAGGAAATGAAGAAAAAGATTAAAATTAAAAGGTGGAGAGTAGCAGCTAGGGGTTTTGGTCTTTACTAAAAATCAATTGGTTCAAGGGCAATGCATAGAACTGATTTACAACAATCCTTCATCTGGCTACAAGCTTAAATGAAAGGTATAAGAATCTAATCTAGACCAAAGAATTAGAGTAATCCTATGGCTATGATCTATCCACTTGAATGGTCACAGATCATCCCAGAGATTCCTCTAGTTCAAGGATCTTAATTAGAATAAGTAAACTATTGCAGATGCTATGGATGCAAGGCTACAAGCTCAAGCATCCACAGGGAGATTTAATCTAGGAAAATCTAAAGCAAACAAGAGATCTATAGATCAAAATTAACTTTATAATCCATAATATACTAATTCAATACAAACTTACAATAAAATGTGCTCAGATATGCAATCTGTGCAACATCTAATCCATATATAAAAGCCTTGAACCTCTTAATTTATAGCACTCAACCTCACCCTAGCTACTAAAGGGGTTTAGCCAACCATGGTTGGTCTAAAGAGTGAATGGGGAAGAAGAAAGAGGAAAGGAATTTTGGAGGGAAGAAGAAATTCAAATTTGGCTATGATTTTCTCAATTTTTGGATTCTTCTTCTGTAAACTCCTCAGGCTTTTATAGTCTTCCCCTCTGTCCTCAGATTTGTTTCAGCTAATCAGAGCTCAATAGAATAATTCTGTTATTCTGAGCTGCTGATGTGGGTTATTCTTACTTCTAGAAACTCTCAACTGATTGGCCCAAATTGGACAAGTACATGTGAAGTGGTTAGAGTTCCCATTCGTGCCCATATGCCTTCCAAAAATGCCCCTAGGGGTTGTTAGCATGCCTTGGAACATGTGCACAGAGTTTTGGAGTGGGCAATAGCTGTGTTTGGAACTGAGAAGTTCCCAAATAGAGTGTCAAGAGGTTCAGGGAACCTCTCGATAGTTTCTGAGTCTTATTGGCTCTCCATTCGATAGGTTGAATGTTGCCTTTGACAGGTTGCTTGTAGTTGTCGACAGGATCTTTTGATTGCTCGACAGGTTTACACAATTCTTAACTTCTGTCCAAGCTCTATTCATCCTCTCGACAGGTTATAAAGCATCCCGTTGACTTCTTATATAGCTCCAATTAAGCTTTCGACAGGTTGAAGGCAGCTTCAGGTAAGTTCTCGATAGGATAGCTTGGACTGCTCGCTAGGTTCTGGGGAACCTCTCGACATGGAAGTAGAACCTCTCGTAATCCCCTACATCTCCAGGTGAGTCTTTGACAGGATGCTCTGCTGCAGCTTAAATCATTCAGTAGGTTGAATCAACCTCTCGATCCCTCTACTTTTTTCACCCCAGTACCTCTCGACAGGTTGAAACAAGGCTTTAAAACCTCTCGACCGGTTATTTCCTTCAGCTCTAACTCCTCGACAGGATATGGGGACCTCTCGACAACTTGACTTTTAAACACCCCAACCTCTCGACAGCTTGACTTCTCTCATCAGGACCTCTGGACAGGTTGAATTAACCTCTCGATCTCTTCTGTTCTATGCTTCCATAGCTGGCACACATCTTTGGTGTGTTGTCTTTCATCTGTCCAGTCCTTAGTAGCCTTTGGGGGGTTAAATCTTCATCAAATGCAGCTATTGGTTTGCTCCCATGTGTACACAATTGGCCACATGGCATTCCCATAAACTTCTAAAGCTCTGTGGACTGCTTGATGGATGAACTTTTGGGCTACATGAGCACATGATGAGGCAGCAAATCTCTTCTTTGGCATTTTTAGATGGATGTTTGCACTAAGACTGTAATTTATTATTTATCTATAAAATACACTCAAAACACATTATTAGTCAACTCAAAGGTCCATAAAAGGTCAGGTTAGGAGGTGAAAAATGATAGTTTTCACTGCTCAACACACCCCCAAACCTAAGCTTTGCTAGTCCCTGAGCAAAAGAGAAATTAAAAATAATTATTGAAAATAGAAAAATGCCACTTTTGTAGGGTGCACAGATGCATTTAGCATATGCATCAAGCCTTTTGAACCCCTAGGTGATCCCTAGTGGAGGAGTGAAGTCTCTTGAGGGTTTTCAATGAAGTTACCCACAAACTTCCATATGAACATGATTAAACCAAGTGCAAGCAGTTACAAATTGGATCCCAACAAGTTTAGCTTTATTCCATACCTTACTCTTTTGAATTTAGAAGTCCAACACAATAAATGTAAACCATTTCAATACCTAAATCCTCTTTCAAAATTATCATACTAATCTCAAATCATCAACGGAATGCTATGTGCATAACAGTAGATGCTTCACCATTAATTTAATAATCAGGTTCAAACAATGCCTAAATAAGTCCAATTTTAGACCCAATTATCTCACAAGCCTACTCTCACAAATGATTTCAAAGGTATGTTATTTCACACAGCTCAAGAGCAGTTACAACCCTCAAATAGGACTGTAAGCATGAGCATAGGCAATGCTCAAGTTCTTGAAATCCTCTACTTTCTTCACCATACATTACACAACTCCTTATCTCCACATGATAGCTCAATCCATTTTAGATCAGTAGGGTCTTTTTATTGGGTTGTAATGTGGCTTATGGGTTAGGTTTTTAAAGAATAAAGGGGAGTAAAGGGATTCAACATTTGAGAAGTCAGCAAGGGTAAGGAGGTGGTCATGACAACACCTTCTTCATCTCAGCACATCTTCCTCTTCGTTAAATTTTCAGTTTTTAAGTGACTTCCCCTCATTTTTGTTTTGCTTTTCTATTTTTCTCTTTCTTTTTGTATTCTTTTCTTTTGCACTTTTATCTTTCATTTTTTTTTTTTTTTTTTTTTATATGGACTGGAATGCCACAATTTTTTTTACAACTGGCACACAACTGCCACAATATCCTTTCTTAAATTTTCTCTCTTTTTCTTCCACCAAATATGAAACCTTTCTCCTCTACCCTCACTTCTCCCTTTACTTCCTGAATTCTCAGATTAAGGGTGAACTAAAACAGGTCAAGAGGTTAAGGAAAAAAATATATATTTTTTGGTGTTTGTAAAAGAAGAATGGAATTTTCAGGGTCAACTTATGTGTATCAAGGGCAGTTGAAAGGGTAGGTATTTTAGCTCAAACTGTCCAAAAGATGGCCCTACATCATGTTTTTGATGTCATGGGTGTTGTCAATTTGCCTCAACTTGGAGTGCATAACTTCTAGTAAAAGAAAGCAAGTTTAGACAATCTTTAGAGCAGAAAAATTACCAAAAACACTCTTCAAGGAAAATTTTCACCGGCCCAACTCTCACTGGGTATGGTCTTCCTTAGGACTCACAAGGCATGATCTCACTTTTTCTTTCCTTAATGGTTCACTACATACTGATTATGACAAAAATTTCTTACTGATGTCTTTCGTGGAAATGATGAATTTTCAAAAAGATCCAAAGATTAAACAGTCTACCATACATTTTTAAATCTTCCTCTTTCAACATTTTTCAGTTTGAAATTCTGCTAAATTTGTTTTGATCTCATTCATACCATTGCACCTGGCTTAATTATTTCATACAACAAATTTTTGTTTTTTTTTTTTTTTTTTTTTCAAAATTACCCTGCTATGCTATACCCCGAAACCTATGAGGAACAGTGTCCTCACTATTTTGAAAGTAGAACAAAAGGAAATAGCAGGGTGAACACAAGCAAATGAAGCATAAGGAACAAAGTAGAGCAAATGTAAACTAACAAGAATGTAAGAAATACAGTTGAAACTGACAAAACAGACATTGTATTGAACACAAGTAATTACAAAAGAAACAGGGCAAACTAAATGTAACAAAAATATGTGCAGCAAACCCTACATACAAAATAATTACAACCAAATACTAAACACGGTCTACTCCTAATCAAACTCTGAGTTAGTACTTGATAAAGTCATTGGCTCCCATCCTTGTTGCTCTGCAATTTTGTCATACTCTTTCTTGAAATTCTCCTCCTTTTCAGCCTCTCAATGCTGGCAGCACCTTCCTTAGTCCTTTTTACAGATGGCTTTCGAGGTTTAGTGCCGCCCTGGATCATGGTGGGCTCATTTATGGACACCCCAACTGTTGAGGGTGGCATCCCTCCTAGTAAGGTGGACTGTAGGGTGTTAGCCAGCCTGGCTCGCATCTCATCTTTTTGCTTCTCTGCATCATATAAGGTAAGGGCTTGCTTACACAAATTTTCCCAATGAAGCTTCTCCACTCTATGATCCAGCTTCAGCTGGCCAATCTTAGCTACCAAGGGCTACTTCACCCAGGTTTTCAGCACAGCCATCCCTTGTTTGACATCCCTCTTAATGTAGGGATTTTCACCCATAGCTCTGTAAAGAGTGGAAAATGGGGGTGTAGGGAGTAGGTATTTAGGGACTATGGCCCTCTTAGTGGGGTCAGTAAATAAATGATAGGGAGTGGATGAAGAGGATGGGAGAGAAGGGGAAAGTGGGATGGTAGGTGTCAACTCCTCTACCTCAGTAACTGGCTCAGGTGGGGTGGAAGGAAAGGTAAAAGGTGCAAAGGATATGTCCTATTCCAAGGGGTCAGTCTTGGTAGAAGAGTCCTGGGTGGAAGGTTTAGGGATTGGTTCTTCCACCTCAGCAAGGGAAGTCAGTACCATAAGAGATAGCTGAGGGGATGGAGGTGAAGTGGGTACAAGAGTAGGTGTAGGAGTAAGGATTGGAAGAGATTGGGAGGTTGGGGTAGCTGGGATTAAGATTGATTGGATGGCTTAAAGGGAGGTAGCCATAGCAGCTTGGTTTACTGTGTTAGTTTGGAGCTGGGCTAGGATGGTGGTGAGAAGGGAAAGAATTTGGGTAGATGCCTCTGGTAGGATTTGGGCTTGGGTAGTGGGTGGAATGGGTATAATGGGCTGGAAAGGAGATGTGAGGGCATGTTGGAAATGAGTAGGCTATGGAGAATCAGGTAAAGGGGAGTACTCATGCACAATGTCCCCCACAATGAATTCAATTAGGGATGAGTATCCCTCAGTGGTCAAGTGATCCAAATCCTCGGTGTGTGGAGGTGAGATGGAAAAAGTGGGGTCAATATCAAAGGGTTTGGATGGTGGAGAAGAAATGGTTGGGTCAGCTGATGTAGATGGTGCAGGGCTCAAGGGTTCAACAACTAGGATGGATGGGCTGGCTGGAGGGGTTGTCTTTGATTTTCTCTGGTAAGTGGATGTGATAGGGAGTGAAGGTAAGGTAGGGATGATGTCTGTGGTAGGAGGGGCTGACAAAGGTGTGGATGTGGTGATGGTGGAAAGGATGGCTGAGCTGCTGGGAGGTATGGAGATTGCAATGGAGGGCATGGAGGGTGATGGAATGGGAATGTTGGCGGAATCAAAGCTGCTAACAGGCACAAGCACATTAGTGGAGGGGATGAGTATGGGTGCAAAGGTCATAGGTGGAGGCTTTGAGCTAAGACCAATAGAGGTGAGCAGAAGCTTTGAGCTAACATATGTAGAGGTCCCAGGTGCAACTACTGAGCTGGCTGATGGGGCTGCAGGGATCACAGGTGTGGCTGCTGAGATGGTCACCTGAGGGGCTTCTTTGTCAGGACTCTCAACTGATTTCTTCTTGCTTTTCCCAATCAAGGTCCTACTAGAAGACCAGGCCCTCTTCCGAAACACTTTAGGGCTTAATTTCTCCACAGGCTCATCCTTTTGAAACATACATTTTCCTTTTCTTAGCAAGGGAGTGATGAGTCTGTTGTAGGGTAGCTCTGGCAAAGCCTGTACTCTTTTGATCTTTTCATTTACATCTACCATTGTGTCAAATATCAGCTGAGAGGCATTCAAGAACTGGCCCTTGGAGAAAAAGTATAGGGCATCCATTATGGGGGTCCTCCTCTCTTACTGATGTCCACTGACATAAATGTTTTTTCTCAAAATGGAGTCTATGAAAAGCAAGCTAGGGTCCTCATCAAGGATTCCCCAGAGCCCACAATGCCTTGAGTCAAATTTCTAGCCATTGCTCTAAAGGACACACTCTCAGGTGCTCCTAAGCCATAAACTGAGTCAAAAACTGATGGGACCCTTAATGCCAACCCTATATCACTGTAGTCCACAACTAGCTCCTAATTATCAATCAAAATCACAAAGGAAGGCTCAGTTGACCCTGGCTTCATCTTCTTCCTGATGTTCTGATACCACAATTTGACAAGTCTAGGATAGGATTTTTCTTGCAATGGGGTCAACAAAGGTGCCAGACCTACCTTCACCAATTAGTCCCAGGTGTCCTTACACTCCTCTTCCTTAGAAAAATAAGGTATGTCAAAAATTGTCTCCGGGATCAGGCCTAAGGCATCCACAAACTCATTGGGAGTAGTCAGGTTCTCAGGTATTTCAGGCACATCCTCAGGGTTAGGTTCAGGCACAGGGATTTCAGGCACAGGGATGTCCCCAACAACTTCTTCACTAATTTTTGCTCTCTAGTCTTTCTTGCTTTTCTTAGCCTTCTAAGGTTTTTCCATGATGAGCTTTCTCTTAGCAGGTGGGGTCTCTTTGGGCTTTGTGGCTAGCCTACTAGATTTTCTGGTGGATTTTTGGGCAGATTTAGAAGGGGCTTTGAAAAGGTCGGCCAAGGTATCCTCTCGGTCAGTCATTGGTCACAAAAATCCACACAATCACTCTCAACAACCACGGCAAACTTCTTTTGCCCAATCAAATTCACCACCCACACAAAATTATGAAAGTACAAAGCTTGCAAAGCACAGAGTGGAGGTTGAAGAAGACTTACCCATAGAAATCCTAGGGTTTCTCAGAACTTAAGGTACACGGCACCAAACTGACAAAGACCAGGTGTAAAATGCCACCCTTATGGAATTGAAACAATTGAAACAATGGTTGAGTGATTGGAGTTGAAACCAGTGAGGTGGAGGAAGAAAGAAGAAGGTCGAAAATCGGGCAAAGAAGGAACAGGCTTCGCACAAAAGCTATCGAATGGATGGAATGAGTTGTCGATAGGTTTAAAATAACTAAACTCGTATTTCGATAGGATTGGAGAGACGATTTTGATAGGTTGCATCAACCTATCGAAGTGTTAAAAACCTTTTGGACTTATGGACTTCTCACGTTGAAGGTGTCGAGAGGTTGGTTGAACCTCTCGAAAGGTACAAGGCTCCAGAAAAATCAAATCGATAGGTTTAGTCATCCTATCGACAGGTACACGGGCTTCAAATTTTTCAAGTCGAGAGGTATAGACATCTGTTAAGACCTAAAAAGTACCACTTTTCACCCCTTAACTTAATCTCTGTTAGACCCTTAGTCATTTAATAAATGTGTGTTAGGCCTATTTTGTAGGTAATAAGCAGTAGCTACAGATAAGGCCCTAACCATGCCAAGAAGCCTAATTTTGCCCCAGAAGTTCCTTAGAAGAAAGGAAGTTAGACCCAGACAGAGAATTGGCTACAGTATAGGCAAAGCACAGTAGCAACAAATCAAGAAGTGAGCCTCGCATAGATGTCGCAGGGTTTAATTATTTCAGAGAAAAATACTTCGCACAGTTGTCACGGGTTTCTGAAGGCAGCACACCAACTGCTCGCGCTGTTCTCGCGTAGATTAATGACAGAAGGGACCAGAAAGCAAACTTAGTACAGTTCTCACGAGGCTCAGTTATAAGCGCTCGTGCAGCACTCGCACAGTCTCGCGTAGCTCAAGAGAGGAGTATTTAATCTTCGCGCGATTCACTGAGAAGAGAGAGCTCCAAGCATTCCTGCGCGCAGCTGTCACACAGTGGCCGCGGGATGCAGATCTTCAGGAGCCTCTCGCGCAATCCAAATGGATGATGCAATTGCTTCGTCGCGAGGATCCCCGCGAGATTCACCAAGAAATCAACTACGCACGCAATTCTCGCGCCTCTCAAATGAAAAGCGCAATCCCGCGACGACCAGAGCAATCCCGCGATGACCAAAGTATCTGTCCCGCGACTGCAAGAGCTTCAAGCCAATTCAATCCTGTGATGACAACTCTATCACGCATCAAGACCTAGAAACTCTTGCTACCTAGCGAGGCTCGGGATCTTAACTTCCTCTCACTTCTGCAGGGGCAGTCTAGGAACTTTCAGCAATTAGGGTGCGCACTCCAATGCTCTAATCTCCATGCACATGCCTCGAGGCATCCAAGGAACAGAAATGGGCCATGATTACATTGATAAATTAGGGTTTTCTTAACCCTAATGCTCTCATAGCCAACTGCTATATAAGCCTAAGCCTAGTTTAGATTAAAGGATCCTATCTTCTTCAATCAACTGTAGAATTCCAGTAGGCTAAGGTTAGGGTTTAGGCAGCTTCTTTTTCTTTTTTTCTTCTCTCCATAGTCCAGCACTTATTGGACTATGCCTTTATATGTTTATTTGGAACAGTTTTAATGGTGTTTTATAATAGGATGTTATACTTATATGGGATTGGTGTTTGAGGGTTGTTCTGTACAAGGCTGCTGCCTTGAGATCCTCCATTGCTATGTTATATTGTAAGCAATGGAAGATTGTTTTTAATGATTTATTTAGATCCAAGTGACATGTGTGTCCAGGCTAGGCATATATGCAGGCCTATGCCCCACCACAGGATCCACTAAATCTGAATCCCCATGGGAGCCTGAGATGGTAGCCTTGTGAACATGGTGGTTGCAGAAATCTACTTGTTTTGTCTCAGACCTCTGTGAGGAGGATAGCCTCTGTGGATAGTCTGTGGCCATTTAAGTGGATAGGTTATAGCCCTAGGGTGAGGCCAATCCACAGATTTAAGACAGATTCTTCTTCTCTGTGCTAGTGCTTGTGTAGAGACAGACTCCCCTGTATTTGTATAAACCCACCATCAGACGGCAGATCTGATCTGGCTGTAGAGATTGTAGGCATGTGACTGGATCACTACTATCTCTCTAAAGCAGTGAACAGCTAGATCTAAACCTAGTACTCAAACTCTTGCTGGTCCTGTGTGTCCAAGCTAATGCACATTGCAGGCCTAGCCCCACACACAGAACTTTAGATGTTGAGGTTCCTGTGGATTCTTGAGCTGGTAGCCTAGATGAAGCAGTGCCTACAATGATAATCATGTTCTGACCCATCTATGGACTGTGGTTCCCCTATTGGATAGTCTGAGACCATTTGAGCAGACAGGTTATAGCCATAAGGGATTGGATCATGGCACAGGGGTGAGTTGGATCCTTTATCCTCTTTGGTGATAATGTAGCCATTGGACAGGATTTCTATAGCAGCAGATCTGAGTCTGAGTTATAAAACCCATCAGATCTGTACCTAATAGCTTACTTCTCACCATTTTTATATTTATTTTCTCACACTCCATCAGTCTTCTCAACCATTTTTGTAGTTTAGGCATTAGGTTACCATAGGATTTAAATAATAGTGACCTTAAATCCCCTTCCATTTAGGATTGCCAGATCTGTAGTCAGATCTAGAGGACCTACTAAAGATAGCTCCCTTGGAGCTTTAGATCATTTTTCCCTGTGGGACAAACTCTTACTTATTAAAACTTGCTATAATAGGCTCTGTATCTTACAGGTCTGTATATGTTTAGACTTGCTGCGCTGTAGTTTTCAATCCACCTTTGATTCATTTTCACTAACCCATTCTTATCATTGTTTTCAATAAAGTTAGCAGCAAGCATCTAAAATACCCTAACATGTTTTTGGCGCCGCTGCTGGGGAATCTTGATCTATTAGTAGACCTTAGATTTTTATATTTTTTATTCTTTGGTAGATGTGCTTGTGAATAACTGATACTGCTGATTTACATTTGGAATTTTTCTTTGCAGATCTGGACAGTAGCAGAGAGGAAAGTTGAACTACACTTGCAGTTGATTAGGATAGTTGTAGTTGTTTAGATAATTCTTTGAGTTAATTGCAATGTGTCTGCAAGTAGTCTTCCCTACTGTTGGTGTGTGTGCATGTTAGGAAGGAGATCCCTCAGTCCCACATTAGAGCCTCCTAACCCTGAGATAGAAAAGGCCAGAAGACCAAGAAGGCCCAGACACACCACAGTTGAGCCCCTTACTGAAACAGAGACAATAGTCATGGGTGAAGAGCAACCCAGAACATTGAAGGAATTGAATGCTCCTGATGATTATAATTCCCCATTCAGCATTCAATTCTCAGATGTTCAGGGAAACTATGAGATTAATACCTCAATCATCCAAATGCTTCCCTCTTTCCATGGGCTCAGCAAGGAAGACCCCTACAAGCACATTGACCAATTCTTGGCCCTGTGCACAACATTTTTCATTACTGGTTTGGGACCAGAAGCCACTAGATTAACGCTCTTTCCTTTCTCCCTAAAGGATAGGGCCAGCACCTGGTTAGCTACCTCCCAAACAACAGCATTAGTTCTTGGAAAGACCTCCTGACCAAATTTTTGACAAAATTCTTTCCAGAGACAAAAACCAGCCAGTTGAGGAAAGCAATACTTGCTTTTTCCCAATCCCCAATTGAAGATTTTAATCAAGCTTGGGACAGATTGAAGGAGATGCTCAAACAATGTCCCCACCACAAGATCCCTGGCTGACAACTTGTCCAGAGCTTCTATAATGGGATTGATGAGAAAAGCAGAGACATGGTAGATGCCTCTTGTGGTGGAACTTACATGCACAAAATAGCTGATGAGGCATGGGATTTATTCGAGGTCATTAGTGAAAATGCTTTCCAAAAGAAGTCCTGGTCAAGAACTGTTCATGAGCCTTCTCCTAAAATGGGACTAGCTGAAACTTCCAAAGGAAAGATGTATGAAGTAACTGGGAATAATGACCTGAAAATGCAGATGGCCAATCTTTCTGATAAGTTTGATAAACTATTAACTGTGGTGCAACCCAGATTGGCTGCACAGGTGATGGAGGCATGTCTGATATTCCAATCTCCACAACACAATGGAAGAGTGCCCATTTGTAGGGCAATATCCTAAGTATGTGATGAAACAAGCTGCTGTTGCCCAATCATTTGGCCAGCAACCATCTGTTGGCTACAACAAGCAACCATTTGGATACCAGCACAACAATGTTGGTTACCAGTTGAGAGACCACCCAAATTTGAGGTAGAGACAAGATAATTACATGCAGCCACAACAGATGTTGGCCTTACCTCAAAGGCTATAGCAGTAATTTAACCAGGGATATGCCCCAAGGTCAAATTTTCACCATCAGCAGCTGCCCCAACAGCAAAATTAGTTGGTAGTTCCCGCACCTCAGCCCCGAAATGCTTCTTTTGAGGATCAGGTTTTGGCCTCATTGCAAAACCTTGGGACCTTGACTCAGACTGTGAACTCTCACAGTCAAAGCATAAAGAAAATGGAAGTGCAGCTAGGCCAAATATCCAATGCCTTGGCCAAAAGAGAAGAGGCAGGTTGCCAAGCCAACCAGTGGCCAACCCTAAGGGCCAATATTTGATTGGAGAAGCTTCCTCAAGTTTTAAGGGAGCTATTGCCATCACAATCATAAGGTCTGGCAAGCTGGTGAACAACCAGGTTGGAAAGGAACAAGGAGAGGTCATTTCCAAAGAATTTTTAAATGAAAGTGAAAAAGAATTTGTTAGAGCACAGTGCCAAGAGTTTCCTGCTACCCTACAACAAGAGAAAAATAAAGAGGCTGTAGTTGAGCCTTAGCAGGAAATAAAAGATGAAAAAAGAAAAAAATAAAAGTTTAGTCATAGGCTTGCAACTAAGGAACCAGCAGTACCTCAGTTGCCATTTCCTCCAGCTTTGAGTGGCCCTGCCCCTTTTGATAAGGGGAATGCACAGATAGAGGAAATGATGGAGACCTTAAAGTAGGTAAAAATCAATTTGCCCCTGCTTGATGCAATTAGGCAGGTCCCAGCCTATGCCAAATTTCTGAAAGACCTTTGTACTTAGAAAAGAAAAGCTAGAGGACATTTGTCCAGAAAGGTCTTTGCAACTGATACAGTTAATTCTGTATTAAACATAGCAATGTCAGAGAAGTTGAAAGACCCAGGGATACCCACTATTCCTTGCATAATTGGAGACCACACAATTGGAAGGGCCCTTCTAGACCTTGGAGCCAGTGTAAACCTGCTACCATATAGTGTGTATCAGCAGCTAGGTTTGGGGGAGCTAAAATCCACCCCCATTGTGTTGTTAATGGCTGATTGGTCTGAAAGGAGACCTATGGGAGTGGCTGAGGATGTCTTAGTACGAGTGGACAAGTTCTTTTACCCTGTAGACTTCCTGCTTTTGGACATGGGCTGCAACAAGAGTACAACCCCTATACCTGTTATTTTGGGCAGGCCATTCTTGGCCACTGCCAATGCATGCATTCAATGCAGGTCAGGGATTATGGAGGTAACTTTCGGTCATATGAAGGTTGAACTGAATGTGTACAACAGTGTAAAGTAGCCTCAGCTAGACAATGAGGAAAGCTTTACAGTGGATGCATTAGAGGAAGTTGTTGAAGAAGAATTGCCCACTCTGCTGGATTGGGGCAACATTGTCAAAATTTTAATTGAAGTTTGGGACATGGTAGAGGAAGGAAGCCCAGCTGTTATGACAGAAGATATGACCACATTAAAGTCTTCTGTGGGCTTAGTGTAGCATTCCATTTGGAAACCTACATTGCTGCCTCTTCCTCAAACCAACAAGGCACTATTTTCATCCACCCAATAAGCCCCTGATCTGGATCTCAAGAAGCTTCCAGAAATATTGAAATATGCCTTCCTTGAGAAAGGTGAAAAACTTCCTATAATTATCTCCTCCTCTCTTACCAATGAACAAGAGGAAGAATTACTAACAGTCTTGAGGAAGCATAAAAAGGTGATTGGTTGGACCATTGCGGATCTAGGAGGGATAGATGGATCAATCTGTATGCACAAGATCCATTTAGAAGAGGGCTCAACACCCTCTAGAAAAATACAAAGGAAATTAAATTCTCACATGCAGGAAGTGGTCCTCAAAGAGATTATTAAATTGCTAGATGTTGGGGTAATTTACCCCATTTCTGATTTTGAATGGGTGGCACCTATCCAAGTGGTGCCCAAGAAATCAGACATAACAGTTATTACAACTGAGTCTGGAGAGCTGAGACCAGCCAGGGAGACCACTGGCTGGAGGGTTTGCATAGATTATCAGAAGCTCAACTCTAAAACTAGAAAAGACCACTTCCCTCTCCCCTTCATAGATCAAATTCTGGATAAGTTGGCTGAAAAAGCTTTTTATTACTTTCTTGATGGGTACTCAGGGTACAACCAGATCCCTGTGCGTCCTCATAACCAAGAGAAAACTATATTTACTTACCCTCTTGGCACCTTTGCTTACCGAGGGATGCCTTTTAGGCTGTGTAATGTCCCAACCACCTTTCAGAGGTGTATGTATGCCATATTCTCTGATATGATTGACAAGTTCTTAGAAATTTTTATGGATGATTTCTCTGTATATGGGGACAGTTTTGGCTAATGTCTGCAACACCTCCACCTGGTCTTGTAAAGATGTGAGGAGACCAATCTGGTTTTAAGTTGGGAAAAGAGCCACTTCATGGTAACACAAGATATTGTGTGGGCCATGTAGTCTCTGGAGAAGGGATTGAGGTAGATAAGGCCAAAGTTGACCTCATTACAAATTTGCCCCCTCCATTGACAGTCAAACAAATCAGATCTTTCCTTGGACATGCAAGATTCTACAGGAGGTTCATTAAAGACTTTAGCAAAATTGCTAAACCATTGTGCCACGTACTCTGCCAGGATGTGCCCTTTGATTTTTCTGCTGAATGTCTTGAGGCTTTTAATACTTTGAAGATATGCCTCACCACTGCCCCTGTACTCCAAACACCTGACTATGCACTCCCCTTTGAGTTGATGTGTGATGCATCCGACTTGGCAATAGGTGTTGTTTTGGGCCAAAGAAAAGATAAGCTGCCAGTGGTCATTGCCTATCTCAGCAAATCACTTGCTGAAGCTCAGCTGAATTATACCACAACTGAGAAAGAGCTTCTGGCAGTGGTTTTTGTTGTGGACAAATTTAGACCTTACCTACTTGGGTATAAAACTGTAATCTTCACAGACCACTCAGCAGTGAAATACCTATTGTCCAAGAAAGATGCTAAGCCCAGGCTGATTAGATGGATACTCCTATTGTAGGAGTTTGACATTGAAATCAAGGACAAAAAGGGTGTACAAAATGTGATGGCTGACCACTTGTCCAGAATTATGTTGGACAAATGTGTTGATGACCCTGCAAATGATGTTTTCCTGGATGAGCAATTGTTTACCATCCAATCCTTGGTTCCTTGGTATGCACACATTATAAATTATTTAGTTATAGGCAAGATTCCTGCCCATTGGACCAAAATGGACAAAGATCTGTTCTTCTCACAGGTCAAATTCTTTTTCTTGGAGGAACCTTGCTTATACAAATATTGTGCAGACCAAATCATTAGAAAATGTGTTTCCGAAAGTGATGTCCCCAGTATTCTGGCCATGTGCCATGAAAATGCCTGTGGGGGCCACTTTAGTGGAAGAAAAATAGCTGACAAGATCTTGCAATGTGTGTTCTATTGGCCTTCTTTATTCAGAGATGCCAATACACACTACAGAACATGTGAGAGATGTCAGAAATTAGGAGGGCTTTCGAGAAGAAACTCAATGCCTTTACAGCCCATCCTTGTTGTGGAACTATTTGATGTCTGGGGTATTGACTTTATGGGCCCCTTTCCTCTTTCAAGTGGTTATCATTTCATCTTAGTGGCAGTGGATTATGTTTCAAAATGGGTAGAAGCTATTGCCACAAGAACCAATGGTAATCAAGTTATCCTTAAGTTTGTAAAGCATAATATCTTCTCAAGATTTGGCACCCCTAGAGCCATTATCAGTGATGGGGGTAGCCATTTCTGCAACAAAAATTTCGAGAGCTTGCTCAAGAAATATTCTGTCACCCATAGGATTGCCACTCCCACCCGCAAACCAGTGGGCAAGTTAAAATTTCTAATAGGGAGATCAAGCACATCCTTCAGAAGATAGTGAGGACTGACAGAAAGGACTGGGCTGAAAATCTAAATGATGCATTATGGGCTTATAGGACTGCTTATAGGACTCCCATTGGTATGTCCTCATTCAGACTGGTTTATGGCAAGGCTTGCCATCTCCTAATAGAGTTAGAACACAGGGCCTATTGGGCCATAAAAAATTTAAATCTAGACCTAACTTCTGCTGGTCATCACAGGTCACTGCAGCTGTCAGAACTGAATGAGCTAAGGATGGATGCATATGCCAATGCCCGGATATACAAGGAAAGGTCCAAGACTTTCTTTGACAAGGGTTTGTTAAGAAAGAGCTTCATGGTTGGTGATAAGGTTTGGTTGTTTAACTCCAAACTTAATTTTTTTCCTGGCAAACTGAAATCCAGATGGGAAGGCCCCTATATTGTCATGAATGTTTCCCCATCTGGTGCTGTGGAAATCAAGGATCCCAAGTCTGGGAAAACCTTGAAGGTGAATGGTCAGAGGCTTAAGCCTTGTTTAGAAAAACTTGCTAAACCTATGGACGCCATTCACTTTCAAGGGGACCCTTCATTTAACTGATCCACCGGTGTGTCAATGTTGTATCATATGTACTTTGGTTTTGTTAGGTTTCTATTGCCTTCTTTTATTCAAAATTTTTAGGAAATTTTAGTGGCCTCACTTAAGTCTGAATCTGTCTAGTCTGATTTCTTTATATGCTTGGTTTGATGCTTACTGCTCTTGAATTGGTGGTTTTTGATTGAATGCACGATGCTTGGATAATGATTTTTTCTGCATATGCTTGAATGTTTGATTTTAAAGTGTATGGGGGTACCCCTGGTGGTGGGTTTTACTTAGGATCCAGCCACAACACAAATGCAAATGGCAGAATGAAGAGAGCATGCTCTCTATTTAATGATTTGTTGTCGCGGGGTTCAAAATGAGGCCTGGGAGCCTCTCGTGCAATCCAAATGGAGCATTTCAATAGCTGTCACGAGATTTAAAGTAAACTCTGGGAGCCTCTCGCGCAATCCAAGTTGCAATTACACCGTCGCTAGGTTTCATTTCCCATCCCGCGACCAGATATTTCCAAAGCACGCCAAGCCTAGCGATAAGTATTCCAAACCCGCGCTTGTCTCCCTTTCCAGTACTCTCTCTCTTCTCCATCCAGCGAAACCCTAGCTTCCGGAGCTCTTCTACCTTTCTCCTCCAGTGTCCATTCTATAACCCATTATTCACACCAGGATCCTACAGATTTGTTCCAAATGTCATCCCCATTAGTTGCCCTCTGCTCAGAGATCTCGTGGTGCACTGTTCGTCAGATTGAATCAAACCCTACGATTTTAGGGTAAGCACTAAGATCTCGGTCCCCTTTTTTTTCATCTTTAAAAGTAGAGTTTATAATGGCCCCTAAGAGTGCACCAAAGAAAAGGGCCAAGGATAAGGCCCCTGTTGAGCCTGCTCCTAAGAAGGTCAAGACTTCTAAGGCACCGAAAAAAGGGAAGTGGTTGAGGAGGTGGAGGAGCCAACCCCTGAGTTTTCTACACCCTCTAAGCTCATGGCTTCAATCCCCTTAGAGCTTGAAATAGCTTTTGACCTGCCCTTCTTCGAGAAGGAGGCTCACTCTGCCCCTGCCATTGAGTTTATGAGCAAGGCTAGTCTGACAACCTTGATGAAAGGAATTCCAGCACTAGCCTACCCTAGGCTAGTGTAACTTTTTTATCAACACATCAGGGTCACCAAGGACAAAGATGGACAGTCAGGATTCCTTGTGCTGATTGATGATTTTGAGATGTAGATTAACCCCAAGCTGATTGCAGAAGTATTGGGCATCCCAGCTGCATTTGACATTAGCTGTGGATATGGCCCTCCCCTGAGTGCCTCAATTGATACCATTGCAAGGGCTCTTACTAGAGGATTAAAGGCCTCGGGGGATTCCATAAGAAGAAGAGAGTTGGAGCTAAGCCTCATTTTCATTGACCAGGTCCTGAGAAAGAACATCTACTGCTCAGGCCATCAGCAGGAGAGGAGGGCTCCTATTGCTAATGTTGTTTACTCTTTCTCTCTGGGCCATGGCTTCCATACAGCCTGGTTAATTTTTGAAGCAATGAAGGATTTGGGGAAGTTAGGGTAGAGAAAGAAGCCACGCACACTCCCCTATGCCAGAGTCATCACCAAACTGGTTTTGAAGGGGGGGTACAAGATATCAAAAGAAGAGGAGACTACCACCCTTGCCCCTACAACTTTTGCCAAGAGGCAATGGGGAATCAGCAGGAGCCTGATGGAAACACAGAAGAAGAAGAAAGCTGAGGCTCAGGCCCCTCCCAAGCAAACAGATGAGGAAGTTGTTACAAGGCCCACCCCTGCTACCAAAGAGGTGGTTCAAGATCCTGTAACTACCACTGTTGCAGCAGCCCCCACATCCCCCCCACCTTTTACTCCAGGATCCCCTATCCTGACAACATCCCCTACCCCTACTCCATCTCTCCCTCACCCTCCTCTATCTTCATTGTCCATGCCAGCACCCCTTCTTCCAGTGATTGGTACCTGAGAGGTCACCTCCCCCCATGACAGCCCCACACCTTCCCCTACACTACCTCAATACACAGCTCCCCTACCACCACCCACAATCCCTTTTATCCCCACTGACACTCCTCACATTGACCAAGACACCACTCCAGTCATGCCTACTACATCCCCACTCACAGACATAGACCTCAACCTTAACACAACCACCGGATTCCAAGCCTTTATGGCTAGTTTTCTTGACACCATGCCCACCCACTACACCCCCTCCCGAACTCCCCAAATACATCACCACATCACTCACCAGAACCCCAATCTCCTCCTCATTCCACTTTCCATCATGCCCTTTCCTCCCCTTTTCAACCTATTCCATCTTCTACACAATCTCAACCTCCCAACCCAGACACACTACACTTATCCTCTCCCTCATCCAAGACATCCAATCACAACTGTCCACCACAACACACACACAGGACCAGATGCAAACTGAAATCACATCCATCAAATCCACACTTCAGACATTGACAAACCAATCCATCCCTCAACATTCCAATCAAACCCCACTGGTCCTTTCCCCTTCCAGCCCTGACTCCACAACCCAACCATTCTCTTTCATACCCTTCACCATTCCCTTTTACCCTTCCCCAGCACCACCTACTCCTAGCAAGCCTACCTCATTTTATTTCCCCCCCCATTCCTTCCATCCCACCTCTTATACTACCCCGTCCAACATTCACTAACAAATCCACCCAAATAGACCCAAAACCTTTTATCCTCCAGTTGTCGGATTCTGGTGTGCTTACATTATTGGTTGGTGGTGAAAGTCATTTAAAAATTAAAGAGTAAAACAGGGAGTGAATTCAGCACAACTCAGAAGTCCTAGACCTGCAAGATACAGGGTCCATTGTAGCAAGTTTTGATAAGTAAGAGTTTGTCCCACAGGGAAAGGTGATCTACAGCTCCAAAGGAGCCATCTCTAGTAGTCCCTCCAGATCTGACTAAAGATCTGGCAGTCCTAAAAGGAGGGGAGTCTAAGGTCACTTATTCTAAGTATTCTAATGTCTAAACTACAGAAAGGGTTGAGTGGATGGATGGAGTGTGGAAAATAAATATAAAAGGGTGAGAAGTATGTTATTGAGCCAAGATCAGAGGAGTTTTATAACTCAGATTAAGATCCGATGTTATAGAAATCATGTCCAATGGCTACATTATCACCACTGAGGAGAAAGGATTCAACCCATCACTCTCCCATGATTCCACCCTTAAGGCTATAACCTGTCCACTCAAATGGTCATAGATTATCCCATAGGGGAGCCACTATCCAGGGATGGGTCAAAACACAACAAGTAAGTCATTGTAGGCACTATTTCATCCAGGCTACCAGCTCAAGAATCCATAGGGAACCTCAACCTCTAAATCTCTATATGTGGGGCTAAGGCTGTATAGGACCATGATAACCCAGACACATAGAACCAGCAAGAGATTGAGTACAACCTTCGATCTAGTTGTCCATTGCTTGAGTGAGGCTACAATGGTCCAATCACCAGCCTACAATCTCTATAACCAGACCAGATCCAACATCTGATGGTGGATCTATACAAATATAAGGGAGTCTGCCTCTGTACAATCCCTCATCAGGCTTCTACAAGGAGGGGAGTTTAAGGTCACTTATTCTAGGTATTCTAAGGTAACCTAATGTCTACACTACCGAGAGGATTGAGAGGATGGATGGAGTGTGGAAAATAAATATAAAAGGGTGAGAAGTATGTTATTGAGCCCAGATCAGAGGGGTTTTTATAACTTAGAATCAGATCTGATGTTATAGAAATCCTGTCCAATGGCTACATTATCACCACTGAGGAGAAAGGATCCAACCCATCACTTCTGCCATGATTCAATCCCTTAAGGCTATAACTTGTCCACTCAAATGGTCACAGACTATCCCATAGGGGAACCACAATCCAGGGATGGGTCAAAACAAATTAATCATTGCAGGCACTATCTCATCTAGGCAACCAGCTCAAGAATCCATAGGGAACCTCAACCTCTAAAGCTCTATGTGTGGGGCTAAGGCTGTATAGGACCATGATAGCCCAGACACATATAACCAACAAGAGATTGAGTACAACCTTCGATCTAGCTGTCCATTACTTGAGTGAGGCTACAATGGTCCAGTCATAAGCCTACAATCTCTATAATCAGATCAGATCTAACATCTGATAGCGGATCTATACACATATAGGGGAGTCTGCCTCTGTATAATCTCCCACCAGGCTTCTAAAAGCTCAGTTGTAAAGAAGAAAGATCCATCTTGGATCGGTGGATTAGAATCACCCTAAGGCTATAATCTGTCCACTTAAATGGTCACAGACTATCCCAGAGGTTATCCTCCTCACGGAGCCCAAAACAAAACAAGAATATCGCTGCTACCACCATGGTCACAAGGCTACCAGCTCAAGCTCCCATGGGGATTTCAGATCTAGTGGGTCCTGTGGTGGGGCTAAGGTTATAGGACCATGATAGCCCAGACACACAGGACACTTGGGTCTGAATGGCCCTTAGAATCAGTCCTCCATTGCTTTGAAACACAGCCAGAGCAATGGTGGATCACAAGGCAGCAGCCTTCCACAGAGCATCTCACACATAAACACCAATCCCACAAAATACAGATCCTATTACAGAACTTCGATTAATCTATTTCAAAAACACATGCAAAGACATAGCCAGCAAGTGCTAGACTATGGAGAGAAGGAAAAAGAAAAAGAAAACTACTTACAGCTAAAAGAAAGAGAAAAGAAAAATGATCTGAGATGTGTTCCCAGATACCTAAACCTAAGCTAGGTATGGGTTTATATAGCAATGGGGTGGCAGCGCATTAGGGTTAGGAAACCCTAATTTTAACAATGCCACGTAGCCTAACAGTGATCCTTGGATGCCTCGGAGCACGTGCATGGAGATTTGAGCATGGGAGTGCGTGCCCTAATCGCTAGAAATTCCTAAAAGGTCCTCTGCTGAAGAGATGGGAGTTTAGGTTTAGAGCTTCGCTAGGTAGCTGTAGTTTCCCAGACTTGTCGCGTGGTAGCTCTTTGCTCTTCGCTAGGATGATTTGACATTGAAGCTTCAGTCGTCACGAGGTTGCCTTGGTTTGCTCTTCAGGCAGTCGCGCGGTAGAGAATTGCGCTCTCGCTGGATTAGGCTTCGCGAGGTTGAGTAGAAAACACAGTCTCAGATGTCACGGGGTTGAAGTTCAAGCAGTCGCGAGGTTGCTCGGTCTTTGCTGGGCTGACCTTCGCGAGAGTGAATTTGAACAGTGCGAGAACTTCGTGAGCACTTCTCTTTACTGGACTTCGTGAGTTACTTTGTGAGGCTTTAATGAGTTTTGAACTGCGCGAGGTTCCTGTTGTCACTCCAAGTGTGCCATAATTGTGTGCATTATGAATCAAAAATTAAAGAATTAAAGAATGCTAGGTTATATGGATGTTAACTTATGAAAGGGATATCAGCACATTGGGGCTAACACTGGCCTGCAAGATCAGGGCCAATTGTAGAAAGTTTTAAAAGTAAGTATTTCAAGATCGTCCACAGAGAAGTTTGTCTAAAATGAGAGGTAAACCTCCAGATCTGTGCTACCAGATCTGGCTCTATAATTATCTAAAAAAAGAATAGATAAAAGAGAGTGTTGGATTGTGTCACATTTAACTATAAGCAAATAAAGAAAAGAACTAACTACATTATCCAGATCCGAGTTGGGGAGGTGTTTAAAATAAGACAAATGCAGAAATAATAGCTTCATGTACTTTAGCCTCTGAATTTTAATGGAGGATCTGTAGTTCAACAGAGCAGATTCAATCTTCATCTGGCTACCAGCACAGATGTAAGAGAAATAAAACCGAATTAAGGAATAGGTTTAGACTTATGGTGTGATCTGTCCACTTAAATGGTCACGCAGATCCGTCGATCCTAGTGGCCTATTCTTTAGTTGAACATGAACATCATGTAAATCTTTGCTTGAATTAGGTTACCAAGCGCTAATTCGCACGGGGGATGATGAATTAAGGGAAGTTGGATGCGGATAAGTGAATCTAAAGAAGTCTAATGCACTAAGGTGAACATTGAACCCTCGACATGACTCAATGGAGAAGACACAAATTCTGACAACCTTTTAAAATCCAGCGTTACAATTCTGAGCACGGCTTCTTAGAGAGCCCTCGGACTTACGATCTGAGCTTCTCGAAACCCTCAGTTCTGATCTTGAATCCGAACTTGGAAGTACAAATCCTCACAATGGCTCTCAAGGTAAACTACAAGAAGGGATTACAGGGGGTTCAGATAAGCTATCGTAGGAATGAGAAGCAGAGATGAAAACTCTAAAATCTGGATACCCAAATTGGGCAAATGGTTCGTCTATTTATAGTTTTCCCTAAGCCAGCTCAGATGTGTATCAACCAATCAGAATTGGATAGATCTGTATCAACCAATAGGAGTCGAGCACCAGGATCCAGATCTGTTCTGGCCAATCAGAAATGCTTGATCTGGTTCAGCCAATCAGGAAACAGAGGGATCAATTCTGTTATGTAATTCAAAAGTCTGTTTGAGCTGCTAGAAGTTCCCGCCAAGTATTTTCATCTTTGGGTGTTCCCATGGGGTGGAATATGCATTTGGTTCGTGCGCAGAATCATTCGGAATGTTCTTGGGAATTAAAACGCATTGGGGCGCGTGCAAAGTTTCTGAAATACCCTTGGACCTGCAAATCCCAGAATGCCATTTCGCATAGTTTAAGGGCTTTTTCGCATAAAGTAGTTTGGCTCGAAGCTCTCTTAGCATAAAGCATTTTGGCTTCAGGAGATCTTTTATAAAGCATTTTGGCTTCAGGAGATCTTTTCTAAAGGACTTTGGCTTCAGGAGATCTTTTCGCAAAGGACTTCTCTTCTTTTAGCAGAGTTTTCTTCTTTTAAGTTCTTCTTCTATTGGAGTGTTTTCTTCTTTTTAAGTTCAGGTTCTTCGCGAATAGTAGAAGTTCTTTGCGAATTGAACTCTCTCTTGCTTCAGGTCTTTTCTTGCTCTTTTAGGACCTTTTTAGCCATTGCTGAGGCTATTTCTTCACTCCCTCTTTGTGCTTGACATGCGTTGTCAGCTTTTTGATCATTTTAGGATGGTTTTCGGATTTGGACCTGTCTTTTTGGTTAGCTGCAATATGAACACTAAAGCACTTATTTAGTCCTCTCAAGGGTCTTTCAAGGCTCATGTTTAGGGGTGAAAAATGGTATTTTTCACTACTTATCACACCCCCAAACCTAAGCTTTGCTAGTCCCTGAGCAAAGAAACATAAAAAACAAAGTAAAGAGCCACTTTTGTAGGAAGCACAGGTGCATTTAGCATATGCAACAAGCCTTTTCAACCCCTAGGTGATCCCTAGAGGAGGAGTGAAGTCTCCTGAGGGTTTTCAGTGAAGGTACCCACAAACTTCTCCATGAAACAGTTAACATCAGTGCAATATTATCAAATGAGCAATCAAGGAGGAGGGTTAGTTACTCTTGAATCAATGATGAAACAGAAAATTTGATTATTGTTTGCACAGAATTTAAACATTTATAAACCTCATGAATGTTTCAATATTTCCAATCTGAAACAGTCATAGAAAATCATACAAATGTGCCGATAAGCTCATCCTATGGATAAAAATTAGGTTATAAGTCATACTTAAGGTGCTCAAGTTCCAACCCAAACACTCACCAGGGTATACTCTCATCAGTGTTTTTGTTGAGGGGTTCATTTTCCTCAAGCTCAAGAGCGTTACATCTCCCAAATGGATCTGTAAGCATGAGCATAGGCATGATTCTTAGGCAATGGCATCATTGACATCTCCTCACCATAGATTGGGTCACTTCTCATCTCCACATGACTCACTCAACTTTGGATCACAAGGGCTTTTAATCTAGGTTTGTTTGTATGGCTTATGGGTGAAGTTTCAAGGAAAGGCAATTTGAGCAGAGGTTTGAATTTGAGAACTCGGGAAGTGCAGGAGATGGTTCATGACTCCACCTTTTGAGTTTAGCTTCTTTCTTCTTCTTTTCGAGATTCTCACATTCCACAGTGATCAGTTCTTTCTTTGATCTTGCATTTTTCAACATAAGGTCCCTTTTTGCCTTTTTGCTTGCAACTTTTTCACATTGTTTGTCTCTTCTTTTCTCAGTCACCATATTGCCTGTTTTGAGGTATTTTCTCTTCATTTTCTTGATGTTGCCCAGAAATGGTCCATCTTGATTCTTTCTCCTTTACCTCCTGAATTCTCGAGTGAGGAAGGCTGAATTAGTTCCATAGGTTCAGGTGCAAGTACTTTTGAGTATTTTTGATGAAGAATTGTAGGATTCTGACTCAAATGGGGTACAAGCAGGCAGATTTTTCTTGGTTGGTTCTGTTAGGTTCAAAATGTCCAAGAAGGCCTTGATCTTTTCCTCAGTTTCATGAGTCTGTTACTTGTTTTAATTTGGAGTTTCCTAACTTCTAGTGGATCTAATGCCTCAGCCAATCCATTGAATCAGAAAAAATAGCCTCAGTGACTCTTCAACGGAGATGGAAAATATATGGGCTCAATTTTCACTGGTTATGGTTTTTTCTTGAGCTTTTAAGTATATCTTTACCTTTTCTCTTCCTTTTGACTTACTACGTCTTTGATACCAGTATGTTTTATGGTGTAATCATCATGGAAATGTAGAATATCGCAAGGTTTAGAATGTCTAAATTTGGCAAAGGAATTTTAAATTTTCTAGTTGTCATGATTCTTAAGTAAATTAATACATTTCCTAATTACTTAGGTGATTCTGCTGCCCTTATGTTAACTATTCCTAGGCGGGACTTGTACGCCACACCCCAAACCTATGAGAACAGTGTCCTCACTGGTTCAAAAGTAGCATGGTCACTTTATCGGAAAAATTGAAACAAAGCGACAACAATAAGAAGAAAAAAAATAAACAGCAGAAAATGACATGGAGAATGGGAGAAAGTAAAGTTTATTAACTAGAAATATTTTACATAAAAAGAAAAATAAAGACAGAATAGGACAGGTGTTTTTAGGGGAGGGGGGGTGGGGGCGGTGGAGGGGTGGAAGTGGCAGGGGAAGGTTGATTTTTTTGTTTTTTCTGAGGAGGCTGGAGTTGGGCCTCCTTTTCTTTGGCCAAAATCGCGAGGACCTCTTCAAATTCGTCCCAGAGGGGCTGGAGCGGATCTGGCACCTTCGGTGGTGGTGGGTCCAGCCACATGGGGTAAAAGCGGTGTGGTGGCTTATTGGCTTGGTCGTCGGCCATTTTGGAAGGGTGGGGAAAGATGTGGGGGAATTTGGTAGAGGTTGGTTATTTATAGGTAAGGTGGGGAAGCCGAAAGGGTGGGACTTGAATGGGGGGGCATTGGGAATGCTCATGGCCCAGGAATCAGCGTGGGTCATTAAGTAGCATTGGGCGCATGCGTGTGGGGTAATGAAAGTAACTTTCTGCATTTAATTCCCCAATAAGTGAGTAACAACCTGGAAATTGGGGGAAACGTGTGAGGAACCGTGTCCTCACTTGTTGTTGTAAGGAAAAAACAAAGAAAATAGCAGGCTCACTACAGATCTAAATGGTAGAATTTATGAAAACAGAAACTAAGAAGCAACAGAAACTAAGAAGCAACAGAAACAAATGCATGCATACAACTGGGTTTATTCCTCCTAAATCAGCAATGGTCCAGCCAATTGCTTTCTTGTGCTGTTTTAGAACTACCAACAGCTCCTCTTCTTGCTCCTTTGTAAGGGAGGAAGAAATAATCACAGGTAGTGTTTGATGATCTCCCAAAAATACATATTTCAGATTTTTGGGGAGCTGTTTGAGTTCCAATTCAGGTGGGCTGAGAAAAGAGGGCAGCAAAGGTACCTTGGTAACTTGTGGAAGAGGGAGAGGAGCAGGTCTCCAAGAGAGAGAACTTGATGACTGTTGGTGAGTGCCTTGCACAAAGCAGACTCCCTTTGAATTTGATCTCCCTTTTCCTTCTTTCTCAGTGGATCCCCAATCATTTTTAAATTCTGTGGTGGAGTCTTTACCTTGCAGATATGTTTGTAAAGACTCCTCCACCAGCTCATCAATGATGTCAACATGGAAACATTCCTCAGCAGAGAATTGAGGTTGAGTAACAGCATTATACACATTCAATTTAACTTTCATATTTCCAAAAGACACCTCCATGATGCCAGACCTGCATTGAATGCATGCATTAGCTGTAGCCAGGAATGGTCTTCCCAGAATGACAGGGATGGCAGTGGTACTTTTGGTTGGTTCCATGTCCAACACCAAAAAGTCAGCAGGGTAGAAAAACTTGTCTACTCCTACCAAAACATCTTCAATCAACCCCATAGGTTTCCTTTGATCTCACAGTAAACACCACTTGAGTGGGTTCAATTCTCCCAAACCTAGCTTCTCATAGGCGAATAGGGAAGCAGTTGACACTAGCACTCAGATCTAGCAAGGCTTTCTCAATGGTGTGCTCCCCAATGATGCAGGGGATTGTGGGGATTCCAGGGTCTTGCATCTTAGGTGGTGTTGCAATTGATAGCACTTGGTTGATTTTCTCCACAGCAAAGGCCTTCTTGGATAAATGTATCCTAGATTGCCTTTTGTGGGTGCACACCTCTTTGAGAAATTTTGCATAAAGACACTTTGATTGCATCAAGCAGAGGTAGATTACTTTTAACTTGCTTGAATGTCTCCATCATTTCCTCAATTTCTGTGTTTCCTTTGTCAAAAGGAGGAACTGACTTCATTGCATGGGGAAATGGGAGGTGAGGAACAAATTCTCCTCCTCATCTTTTTCAACAATTTTGTTATTTTTTTTTTTTTCATTTTTTGAATTTTGATGTAAATCAAAAGCAGGACATTAAACACAGAATCTTTGGTTCTCAAGAATTTAAAAATAGAAAATGAATGCAAAGGAGAAGGGGATGCAAACTCAAGCAGATCTGCTCCAGCTTTGGTCCAGATGCTCCTTGTTGGACGGCTGCTCCAGATCTGCAAACATCCAAAAACTGCAGCAGTACCTTATTCAAGTATTGACAAAAATAAAAAGAAAAACTCAGGCTACTGCCCAAATTTGACAAAAAGACAAAAGAGTGGCAGCAACATTTATTCAAATAACTAGAAGGCAAAGAATAAAAACTCAGAAAAATAAAAAAAAATTCTGCTGCAGTAAAACAGGTTTTCTATACAAAACTGCTGTAGACATTTAATCAAGCACTTGGAATGCAAAGTGCAGGTTTAAAGCAAAAATTAAAATAAATGAAAATAAACATAGGTTTATCTATTTTAGAACAAACTTCCCCGGCAACGGCGCCAAAAACTTGTTGTCGCTCCAAGTGTGCCATAATTGTGTGCATTATGAATCAAAAATTAAAGAATTAAAGAATGCTAGGTTATATGGATGTTAACTTATGAAAGGGATATCAGCACATTGGGGCTAACACTGGCCTGCAAGATCAGGGCCAATTGTAGCAAGTTTTAAAAGTAAGTATTTCAAGATCGTCCACAGGGAATTGATTTAAAATTTAAGATAAACCTCCAGATCTGTGCTACCAGATCTGGCTCTATAATTATCTAAAAAAAGAATAGATAAAAGAGAGTGTTGGATTGTGTCACATTTAACTATAAGCAAATAAAGAAAAGAACTAACTACATGATCCAGATCCGAGTTGGGGAGGTGTTTAAAATAAGACAAATGCAGAAATAATAGCTTCATGTACTTTAGCCTCTGAATTTTAATGGAGAATCTGTAGTTCAACAGAGCAGATTCAATCTTCATCTGGCTACCAGCACAGATGTAAGAGAAATAAATCCGAATTAAGGAATAGGTTTAGACTTATGGCTGTGATCTGTCCACTTAAATGGTCACAGATCTGTCAGCTAGCTGTGGCCTATTCTTTAGTTCAGAACATGAACATCACTGTAAATGCTGCTTGAATTAGGTTACCAACGCTAATTCGCACAGGGATGATGAATTAAGGGAAGTTGGATGCGGATAAGTGAATCTAAAGAAGTCTAATGCACTAAGGTGAACATTCAGAACCCTCGACATGACTCCAATGGAGAAGACACAAATTACAGCAACCTTTTAAAATCCAACGTTACAATTACAGAGCACGGCTTCTTAGAGAGCCCTCAGACTTACAGTCTGAGCTTCTCAGAGAGCCCTCAGATTTACAGTCTTGAATCCGAACTTGGAAGTACAAATCACTCACAATGGCTCTCAAAGGTAAACTACAAGAAGGGATTACAGGGGGTTCAGATAAGCTATCTGACCGGAATGAGGGAAACAGAGATGAAAACTCTAAAATCTGGATACCCAAATTGGGCAAATGGTTCGTCTATTTATAGTTTTCCCTAAGCCAGCTCAGATGTGTATCAACCAATCAGAATTGGATAGATCTGTATCAACCAATAGGAGTCGAGCACCAGGATCCAGATCTGTTCTGGCCAATCAGAACTGCTTGATCTGGTTCAGCCAATCAGGAAACAGAGGCATCAATTCTGTTATGTAATTCAAAAATCTGTTTGAGCTTCTAGAAGTTCCCGCCAAGTAATTTCATCTTTGGGTGTTCACATGGGGTGGAATATGCCTTTGGTTCGTGCTCAGAATCTTCTGGAATGTCTCTGGGCTTTTAATTACATTGGGGCGCGTGCAGAGTTTACTGAAATGCCCTTGGACGAGGCAAATCCCGAATGCCATTTCGCATAGTTTAAGGGCTTTTTCAAAGTAGTTTGGCTCGAAGTTCTCTTCGTAAAGCATTTTGGCTTCAGGAGATCTTTTCGCAAAGCATTTTGGCTTCAGGAGATCTTTTCGCAAAGGACTTCTCTTCTTTTCGCAGAGTGTTTTCTTCTTTTCGCAAAGGTCATTCTTCTATTCGAGGAGTGTTTTCTTCTTTTCGCAAAGTTCAAGGTTCTTTGCGAATAGTAGAAGTTCTTTGCGAATTGAGCTTTAGCTTCCATTCTTCTTCTTCAGGTCTTTTCTTGCTCTTTTAGGACCTTTTTAGCCATTGCTGAGGCTATTTCTTCACTCCCTCTTTGAGCTTGACATGCGTTGTCAGCGTTTTGATCATTTTAGGATGGTTTTCGGATTTGGACCTGTCTTTTTGGTTAGCTGCAATATGAACACTAAAGCACTTATTTAGTCCTCTCAAGGGTCTTTCAAGGCTCATGTTTAGGGGTGAAAAATGGTATTTTTCACTACTTAACACACCCCCAAACCTAAGCTTTGCTAGTCCCTGAGCAAAGAAACATAAAAAACAAAGTAAAGAGCCACTTTTGTAGGAAGCACAGGTGCATTTAGCATATGCAACAAGCCTTTTCAACCCCTAGGTGATCCCTAGAGGAGGAGTGAAGTCTCCTGAGGGTTTTCAGTGAAGGTACCCACAAACTTCTCCATGAAACAGTTAATCATCAGTGCAATATTATCAAATGAGCAATCAAGGAGCAGGGTTAGTTACTCTTGAATCAATGATGAAACAGAAAATTTGATTATTGTTTGCACAGGAATTTAAACATTTATAAACCTCATGAATGTTTCAATATTTCCAATCTGTGAACAGTCATAGAAAATCATACAAATGTGCCAGCAGTAAGCTCATCCTATGGATAAAAATTAGGTTATAAGTCATACTTAAGGTGCTCAAGTTCCAACCCAAACACTCACCAGGGTATACTCTCATCAGTGTTTTTGTTGAGGGGTTCATTTTCACTCAAGCTCAAGAGCAGTTACATCTCCCAAATGGATCTGTAAGCATGAGCATAGGCATGATTCTTAGGCAATGGCATCATTGACATCTCCTCACCATAGATTGGGTCACTTCTTATCTCCACATGACAGCTCACTCAACTTTGGATCACAAGGGCTTTTAATCTAGGTTTGTTTGTATGGCTTATGGAGTGAAGTTTCAAGGAAAGGCAGTTTGAACAGAGGTTTGAATTTGAGAACTCAGGAAGTGCAGGAGATGGTTCATGACTCCACCTTTTTGAGTTTAGCTTCTTTCTTCTTCTTTTCGAGATTCTCACATTCACAGTGATCAGTTCTTTCTTTGATCTTGCATTTTTCAACATAAGGTCCCTTTTTTGCCTTTTTGCTTGCAACTTTTTTACATTGTTTGTCTCTTCTTTTCTCAGTCACCATATTGCCTGTTTTTGAGGTATTTTCTCTTCATTTTCTTGATGTTGCCCAGAAATGGTCCATCTTCAGTTCTTTCTCCTTTACCTCCTGAATTCTCAGAGTGAGGAAAGGCTGAATTGGTTCCATAGGTTCAAGTGCAAGTACTTTTGAGTATTTTTGATGAAGAATTGTAGGATTTACAGCTCAAATGGGGTACAAACAGGGGCAGATTTTTCTTGGTTGGTTCTGTTAGGTTCAAGCTGTCCAAAGAAGGCCTTGATCTTTTCCTCAGTTTCATGAGTGCTGTTACTTGTTTTAATTTGGAGTTTCCTAACTTCTAGTGGATCTAATGCCTCAGCCAATCCTTTGAATCAGAAAAAATTGCCTCAGTCACTCTTCAACAGAGATGGAAAATATATGGGCTCAATTCTCACTGGTTATGGTTTTTCCTTGAGCTTTTAAGTATATCTTTACCTTTTTCTCTTCCTTTTGACTTACTACGTGCTGATACCAGTATGTTTTTATGGTGTAATCATCATGGAAATGTAGAATATCGCAAGGTTTAGAATGTCTAAATTTGGCAAAGGAATTTTAAATTTTCTAGTTGTCATGATTCTTAAGTAAATTAATACATTTCCTAATTACTTAGGTGATTCTGCTGCCCTTATGTTAACTATTCCCTAGGCAGGACTTGTCTGCCACACCCCCAAACCTATGAGGAGCAGTGTCCTCACTGGTTCAAAGGTGGCATGGTCACTTTATACCGGAAAAATTGAAACAAGGCAGCAACAATAAGAAGAAAAAAAAAATAAACAGCAGAAAATGACATGGAGAATGGGAGAAAGTAAAGTTTATTAACTAGAAATATTTTACATAAAAAGAAAAATAAAGACAGAATAGGACAGGTGTTTTTAGGGGAGGGGGGGTGGGGGCGGTGGAGGGGTGGAAGTGGCAGGGGAAGGTTGATTTTTTTGTTTTTTCTGAGGAGGTTGGAGTTGGGCCTCCTTTTCTTTGGCCAAAATCGTGAGGACCTCTTCAAATTCGTCCCAGAGGGGCTGGAGCGGATCTGGCACCTTCGGTGGTGGTGGGTCCAGCCACATGGGGTAAAAGCGGTGTGGTGGCTTATTGGCTTGGTCGTCGGCCATTTTGGAAGGGTGGGGAAAGATGTGGGGGAATTTGGTAGAGGTTGGTTATTTATAGGTAAGGTGGGGAAGCCGAAAGGGTGGGACTTGAATGGGAGGGCATTGGGAATGCTCATGGCCCAGGAATCAGCATGGGTCATTAAGTAGCATTGGGCGCATGCGTGTGGGAGGCGGCAGAAAGTAACTTTCTGCATTTAATTCCCCAATAAGTGAGTAACAACCTGGAAATTGGGGGAAACGTGTGAGGAACCGTGTCCTCACTTGTTGTTGTAAGGAAAAAACAAAGAAAATAGCAGGCTCACTACAGATCTAAATGGTAGAATTTATGAAAACAGAAACCGAAAGAAAAAGAAAAAAAATTAGCTGAAAGCAGAAACTAAGAAGCAACAGAAACAAATGCATGCATACAGCTGGGTTTATTCCTCCTAAATCAGCAATGGTCCAGCCAATTGCTTTCTTGTCTTTATTTAGAACTACCACACTCCTCTTCTTGCTCCTTTGTAAGGGAGGAAGAAATAATCACAGTGTAGTGTTTGATGATCTCCCAAAATACATATTTCAGATTTTTGGGGAGTTGTTTGAGTTCCAATTCAGGTGGGCTGAGAAAAGAGGGCAGCAAAGGTACCTTGGTAACTTGTGGAAGAGGGAGAGGAGCAGGTCTCCAAGAGAGAGAACTTGATGACTGTTGGTGAGTGCCTTGCACAAAGCAGACTCCCTTTGAATTTGATCTCCCTTTTCCTTCTTTCTCAGTGGATCCCCAATCATTTTTAAATTCTGTGGTGGAGTCTTTACCTTGCAGAAATGTTTGTAAAGACTCCTCCACCAGCTCATCAATGATGTCAACATGGAAACATTCCTCGTGAAGAATTGAGGTTGAGTAACAAGATTATACACATTCAATTTAACTTTCATATTTCCAAAGACACCTCCATGATGCCAGACACGCATTGAATGCATGCATTAGGCTGTAGCCAGAATGGTCTTCCCAGAATGTGAGGGATGGCGTGGTACTTTTGGTTGGTTCCATGTCCAACACCAAAAAGTCGTGGTAGAAAAACTTGTCTACTCCTACCAAAACATCTGCAATCAACCCCATTGGTTCCCTTTCTGATCATGCTCAGCTAACACCACTTGAGTGGGTTGCAATTCTCCCAAACCTAGCTTCTCATAGACAGAATAGGGAAGCAGGTTGACACTAGCACCCAGATCTAGCAAGGCTTTCTCAATGGTGTGCTCCCCAATGAAGCAGGGGATTGTGGGGATTCCAGGGTCTTGCATCTTAGGTGGTGTTGCAATTGATAGCACGTGGTTGATTTTCTCCACAGCAAAGGCCTTCTTGGATAAATGTATCCTAGATTGCCTTTTGTGGGTGCACACCTCTTTGAGAAATTTTGCATAAGCAGGGACCTGTTTGATTGCATCAAGCAGAGGTAGATTAATTTTAACTTGCTTGAATGTCTCCATCATTTCCTCAATTTTTGTGCTTCCTTTGTCAAAAGGAGAAACTGACTTCATTGCATGGGGAAATGGGAGGTGAGGAACAAATTTCTCCTCCTCATCTTTTTCAACAATTTTGTTATTTTTCTGTTTTTCATTTTTTTGAATTTTCTGATGTAAATCAAAACAGACATTAAACACAGCAGAATTGCTGGTTCTCAAGAATTTAAAAATAGAAAATGAATACAAAGGAGAAGGGGATGCAAACTCAAGCAGATCTGCTCCAGCTTTGGTCCAGATGCTCCTTGTTGGACGGCTGCTCCAGATCTGCAAACATCCAAAACTGCAGACTTATTCAAGTATTGACAAAATAAAAGAAAAACTCAGGCTCGCCCAAATTTGACAAAAGACAAAAGAGTGGCAGCAGCATTTATTCAAATAACTAGAAGGCAAAGAATAAAACTCGAAAAATAAAAAAATAAAAATTATAACAGAAAACAGGTTTTCTATACAAAACTGCTGTAGACATTTAATCAAGCACTTGGAATGCAAAGTGCAGGTTTAAAGCAAAAATTAAAATAAATGAAATTAAACATAGGTTTATCTATTTTAGAACAAACTTCCCCGGCAACGGCGCCAAAAACTTGTTGTCACTCCAAGTGTGCCATAATTGTGTGCATTATGAATCAAAAATTAAAGAATTAAAGAATGCTAGGTTATATGGATGTTAACTTATGAAAGGGATATCAGCACATTGGGGCTAACACTGGCCTGCAAGATCAGGGCCAATTGTAGCAAGTTTTAAAAGTAAGTATTTCAAGATCGTCCACAGAGAAGTTTGTCTAAAATGAGAGGTAAACCTCAAGATCTGTGCTACCAGATCTGGCTCTATAATTATCTAAAAAAAGAATAGATAAAAGAGAGTGTTGGATTGTGTCACATTTAACTATAAGCAAATAAAGAAAAGAACTAACTACATGATCCAGATCCGAGTTGGGGAGGTGTTTAAAATAAGACAAATGCAGAAATAATAGCTTCATGTACTTTAGCCTCTGAATTTTAATGGAGGATCTGTAGTTCAACAGAGCAGATTCAATCTTCATCTGGCTACCAGCACAGATGTAAGAGAAATAAATCCGAATTAAGGAATAGGTTTAGACTTATGGCTGTGATCTGTCCACTTAAATGGTCACAGTCATCGACTAAACTGTGGCCTATTCTTTAGTTCGTAACATGAACATCATCGAATTGCTGCTTGAATTAGGTTACCAACGCTAATTCGCACAGGGATGATGAATTAAGGGAAGTTGGATGCGGATAAGTGAATCTAAAGAAGTCTAATGCACTAAGGTGATCATTCAGAACCCTCGACATGACTCCAATGGAGAAGACACAAATTACAGCAACCTTTTAAAATCCAACGTTACAATTACAGAGCACGGCTTCTTAGAGAGCCCTCAGACTTACAGTCTGAGCTTCTCAGAGAGCCCTCCGATTTACAGTCTTGAATCCGAACTTGGAAGTACAAATCACTCACAATGGCTCTCAAAGGTAAACTACAAGAAGGGATTACAGGGGGTTCAGATAAGCTATCTGACCGGAATGAGGGAAACAGAGATGAAAACTCTAAAATCTGGATACCCAAATTGGGCAAATGGTTCGTCTATTTATAGTTTTCCCTAAGCCAGCTCAGATGTGTATCAACCAATCAGAATTGGATAGATCTGTATCAACCAATAGGAGTCGAGCACCAGGATCCAGATCTATTCTGGCCAATCAGAAATGCTTGATCTGGTTCAGCCAATCAGGAAACAGAGGTATCAATTCTGTCATGTAATTCAAAAATCTGTTTGAGCTTTTAGAAGTTCCCGCCAAGTAATTTCATCTTTGGGTGTTCACATGGGGTGGAATATGCCTTTGGTTCGTGCTCAGAATCTTCCGGAATGTCCTTGGGCTTTAAAATGCATTGGGGCGCGTGCAAAGTTTCCTGAAATACCCTTCGGACGAGCTGCAAATCCCCAGAATGCCATTTCGCATAGTTTAAGGGCTTTTTCGCAAAGTAGTTTGGCTCCAGAAGCTCTCTTATAAGCATTTTGGCTTGGGAGATCTTTTCGCAAAGCATTTTGGCTTCAGGAGATCTTTTCGCAGAGTGTTTTCTTCTTTTCGCAAAGGTCATTCTTCTATTCGAGGAGTGTTTTCTTCTTTTCGCAAAGTTCAAGGTTCTTTGCGAATAGTAGAAGTTCTTTGCGAATTGAGCTTTAGCTTCCATTCTTCTTCTTCAGGTCTTTTCTTGCTCTTTTAGGACCTTTTAGCCATTGCTGAGGCTATTTCTTCACTCCCTCTTTGAGCTTGACATGCGTTGTCAGCTTTTTGATCATTTTAGGATGGTTTTCGGATTTGGACCTGTCTTTTTGGTTAGCTGCAATATGAACACTAAAGCACTTATTTAGTCTTCTCAAGGGTCTTTCAAGGCTCATGTTTAGGGGTGAAAAATGGTATTTTTCACTACTTAACACACCCCCAAACCTAAGCTTTGCTAGTCCCTGAGCAAAGAAACGTAAAAGCAAAATAAAGAGCCACTTTTGTAGGAAGCACAGGTGTATTTAGCATATGCAACAAGCCTTTTCAACCCCTAGGTGATCCCTAGAGGAGGGGTGAAGTCTCCTGAGGGTTTTCAGTGAAGGTACCCACAAACTTCTCCATGAAACAGTTAATCATCAGTGCAATATTATCAAATGAGCAATCAAGGAGCAGGGTTAGTTACTCTTGAATCAATGATGAAACAGAAAATTTGATTATTGTTTGCACAGGAATTTAAACATTTATAAACCTCATGAATGTTTCAATATTTCCAATCTGTGAACAGTCATAGAAAATCATACAAATGTGCCAGCAGTAAGCTCATCCTATGGATAAAAATTAGGTTATAAGTCATACTTAAGGTGCTCAAGTTCCAACCCAAACACTCACCAGGGTATACTCTCATCAGTGTTTTTGTTGAGGGGTTCATTTTCACTCAAGCTCAAGAGCAGTTACATCTCCCAAATGGATCTGTAAGCATGAGCATAGGCATGATTCTTAGGCAATGGCATCATTGACATCTCCTCACCATAGATTGGGTCACTTCTTATCTCCACATGACAGCTCACTCAACTTTGGATCACAAGGGCTTTTAATCTAGGTTTGTTTGTATGGCTTATGGAGTGAAGTTTCAAGGAAAGGCAATTTGGACAGAGGTTTGAATTTGAGAACTCAGGAAGTGCAGGAGATGGTTCATGACTCCACCTTTTTGAGTTTAGCTTCTTTCTTCTTCTTTTCGAGATTCTCACATTCACAGTGATCAGTTCTTTCTTTGATCTTGCATTTTTCAACATAAGGTCCCTTTTTTTGCCTTTTTGCTTGCAACTTTTTTACATTGTTTGTCTCTTCTTTTCTCAGTCACCATATTGCCTGTTTTTGAGGTATTTTCTCTTCATTTTCTTGATGTTGCCCAGAAATGGTCCATCTTCAGTTCTTTCTCCTTTACCTCCTGAATTCTCAGAGTGAGGGAAGGCTGAATTGGTTCCATAGGTTCAGGTGCAAGTACTTTTGAGTATTTTTGATGAAGAATTGTAGGATTTACAGCTCAAATGGGTACAAACAGCGGCAGATTTTTCTTGGTTGGTTCTGTTAGGTTCAAGCTGTCTAAAGAAGGCCTTGATCTTTTCCTCAGTTTCATGAGTGCTGTTACTTGTTTTAATTTGGAGTTTCCTAACTTCTAGTGGATCTAATGCCTCAGTCACTCTTCAACAGAGATGGAAAATATATGGGCTCAATTCTCACTGGTTATGGTTTTTCCTTGAGCTTTTAAGTATATCTTTACCTTTTTCTCTTCCTTTTGACTTACTACGTGCTGATACCAGTATGTTTTTATGGTGTAATCATCATGGAAATGTAGAATATCACAAGGTTTAGAATGTCTAAATTTGGCAAAGGAATTTTAAATTTTCTAGTTGTCATGATTCTTAAGTAAATTAATACATTTCCTAATTACTTAGGTGATTCTGCTGCCCTTATGTTAACTATTCCTAGGCAGGACTTGTCTCACCCCCAAACCTATGGGGAAGTGTCCTCACTGGTTCAAAGGTGGCATGGTCACTTTATACCGGAAAAATTGAAACAAGGCAAACAATAAGAAGAAAAAAATAAACAATGAGAAAATGACATGGAGAATGGGAGAAAGTAAAGTTTATTAACTAGAAATATTTTACATAGAAAGAAAAATAAAGACAGAATAGGACAGGTGTTTTTAGGGGAGGGGGGGTGGGGGCGGTGGAGGGGTGGAAGTGGCAGGGGAAGGTTGATTTTTTTGTTTTTTCTGAGGAGGTTGGAGTTGGGCCTCCTTTTCTTTGGCCAAAATCGTGAGGACCTCTTCAAATTCGTCCCAGAGGGGCTGGAGCGGATCTGGCACCTTCGGTGGTGGTGGGTCCAGCCACATGGGGTAAAAGCGGTGTGGTGGCTTATTGGCTTGGTCGTCGGCCATTTTGGAAGGTGGGGAAAGATGTGGGGGAATTTGGTAGAGGTTGGTTATTTATAGGTAAGGTGGGGAAGCCGAAAGGGTGGGACTTGAATGGGAGGGCATTGGGAATGCTCATGGCCCAGGAATCAGCATGGGTCATTAAGTAGCATTGGGCGCATGCGTGTGGGAGGCGGCAGAAAGTAACTTTCTGCATTTAATTCCCCAATAAGTGAGTAACAACCTGGAAATTGGGGGAAACGTGTGAGGAACCGTGTCCTCACTTGTTGTTGTAAGGAAAAAACAAAGAAAATAGCAGGCTCACTACAGATCTAAATGGTAGAATTTATGAAAACAGAGACCCAAGGAAAATGAAAAAAAAAAAAAAAAAATAAGCTGAACGCAGAAACTAAGAAACAACAGAAACTAAGGAGCAATGTAAACAAATGCATGCATACAACTGGTTTATTCCTCCTAAATCAGCAATGGTCCGACCAATTGCTTTCTTGTCTGTTTAGAACTACCAACTCCTCTTCTTGCTCCTTTGTAAGGGAGGAAGAAATAATCACAGAGTAGTGTTTGATGATCTCCCAAAAATACATATTTCAGATTTTTGGGAGCTGTTTGAGTTCCAATTCAATTTGAGAAAGAGGGCAAAGGTACCTTGGTAACTTGTGGAAGAGGAGAGGAGCAGTCTCCAAGAGAGAGAACTTGATGATCACATGGTGAGTGCCTTGCACAGCAGACTCCTTTGAATTTGATCTCCTTTTCCTTCTTTCTCGGTGGATCCCCAATCATTTTAAATTCATGGTGGAGTCTTTACCTTGCAGATATGTTTGTAAAGACTCCTCCACCCACTCATCAATGATGTCAACATGGAAACATTCCTCGAGAGAATTGAGGTTGAGTAACAAAGATTATACACATTCAATTTAACTTTCATATTTCCAAAAGACACCTCCATGATGCCGCACTGCATTGAATGCATGCATTAGTAGAGAATGGTCTTCCCGTAATGACAGATGGATGGCGGTGGTACTTTTGGTTGGTTCCATGTCCAACACCAAAAGTCAGCAGGTAGAAAAACTTGTCTACTCCTACCAAAACATCTTCAATCAGCCCCATAGGTTTCCTTTCGATCTGTCACTAGTCAGAATAACACCACTTGAGTGGGTTGCAATTCTCCCAAACCTAGCTTCTCATAGGCATTAGGGAAGCAGGTTGACACTAGCACCCAGATGTAGCAAGGCTTTCTCAATGGTGTCCTCCGCAATGAAGCAGGGGATTGTGGAGATTCCAGGGTCTAGCATCTTAGGTGGTGTTGCAATTGATAGCACGTGGTTGATTTTATCCACAGCAAAGGCCTTCTTGTATAAATGTATCCTAGATTGCCTTTTGTGGGTGCACACCTCTTTGAGAAATTTTGCATAAGAGGTAGATTAATTTTAACTTGCTTGAATGTCTCCATCATTTCCTCAATTTTTGTGTTCCTTTGTCAAAAGGAGAAATCACTTCATTGCATGGGGAAATGGGAGGAGGAACAAATTTCTCCTCCTCATCTTTTTCAACAATTTTGTTATTTTTCTGTTTTTCATTTTTTTGAATTTTCTGATGTAAATCAAAACAGACATTAAACACAGCAGAATTGCTGGTTCTCAAGAATTTAAAAATAGAAAATGAATACAAAGGAGAAGGGGATGCAAACTCAAGCAGATCTGCTCCATTTTGGTCCAGATGTTCTTTGTTGACCATTGCCCAGATCCGCAAACATCCAAAACTCAGAAGAAGACTTATTCAAGTATTGACAAAAATAAAAGAAAACTCAAAGCACGCCAAATTTGACAAAAGACAAAAGAGTGGCAAGCAGATTTATTCAAATAACTAGAAGGCAAGAATAAAACTCGTAAAAAAAAAATAAAAATTTCATGTAAAGAAATGTGTTTTCTATACAAAATGTCAGAGACATTTAATCAAGCACTTGGAATGCAAAGTTTAAAGCAAAATTAAAATAAATGAAATAAACATAGGTCTATCTATTTTAGAACAAACTTCCCCGGCAACGGCGCCAAAAACTTGTTGTCGCTCCAAGTGTGCGATAATTGTGTGCATTATGAATCAAAAATTAAAGAATTAAAGAATGCTAGGTTATATGGATGTTAACTTATGAAAGGGATACCCGCAAGATCGTACCAATTGTAGCAAGTTTTAAAAGTAAGTATTTCAAGATCGCCCACGTAGAAGTTTGTCTAAAATGAGAGATAAACCTCAAGATCTGTATACCAGACCGCTCTATAATTATCTAAAATAAAGAATAGATAAAAGAGAGTGTTGGATTGTGTCACATTTAACTATAAGCAAATAAAGAAAAGAACTAACTACATGATCCAGATCCGAGTTGGGGAGGTGTTTAAAATAAGACAAATGCAGAAATAATAGCTTCATGTACTTTAGCCTCTGAATTTTAATGGAGGATCAGTTCAACAGAAAGCAGATTCAATCTTCATCCGCTACCAAAGATGTATGTAAGAGAAATAAACCAATTAAGGAATAGGTTTAGACTTATGGTCGTGATCCACTTAAATGGTCACAGATCCGCTGCCTAGTCGTGGCCTATTCTTTAGTTCGTAACATGAACATCATCAGAAATGCCGCTGAATTAGGTTACCAACGCTAATTCGCAGGATGATGAATTAAGGAAGTTGGATGCGATAAGTGAATCTAAAGAAGTCTAATGCACTAAGGTGATCATTCGTAACCTCGACATGACTCCAATGGAGAAGACACAAATTACGAACCTTTAAAATCCAACGTTACAATTACAGAGCACGGCTTAGAGAGCCCTCAGACTTACACGAGCTTCTCAGAGAGCCTCGATTTACGCCTTGAATCCGAACTTGAAGTACAAATCACCACAATGGCTCTCAAAGGTAAACTACAAGAAGGATTACAGGGGGTTCGATAAGCTTATCACCGAATGAGGGAAACAGATGAAAACTCTAAAACTGGATACCCAAATTGGGCAAATGGTTCGCTATTTATAGTTTTCCTAAGCCACATGTGTATCAACCAATCGTAATTGATAGATCTCAGATCAACCAATAGGAGTCGAGCACCGTGATCCAGATCTATTCGCCAATCGAAATGCTTGATCCGGTTCACCAATCGTGAAACAGAGGTATCAATTCTATGTAATTCAAAAATCTGTTTGAGCTTTTAGAAGTTCCCGCCAAGTAATTTCATCTTTGGGTGTTCACATGGGTGGAATATGCCTTTGGTTCGTGCTCGAATCTTCCTAATGTCCTTGGGCTTTAAAATGCATTGGGCGTAAAGTTTCGAAATACCCTTCTGACGACAAATCCCTCGTAATGCCATTTCGCATAGTTTAAGGGCTTTTTCGAAAGTAGTTTGGCTCGTAAGCTCTCTTCGCAAAAGCATTTTGGCTTGTGGAGATCTTTTCGCATAAGCATTTTGGCTTCGTGGAGATCTTTTTCAAAGGACTTCTCTTCTTTTCGCAGTGTTTTCTTCTTTTCGCAAAGGTCATTCTTCTATTCGAGAGTGTTTTCTTCTTTTCGCAAAGTTCAAGGTTCTTTGCGAATAGTAGAAGTTCTTTTGAATTGAGCTTTAGCTTCCATTCTTCTTCTTCGTGTCTTTTCTTGCTCTTTTAGGACCTTTTAGCCATTGACGAGGCTATTTCTTCACTCCTCTTTGAGCTTGACATGCGTTGTCGCCTTTTTTGATCATTTTAGGATGGTTTCTGATTTGGACCTGCTTTTTTGGTTAGCCGCAATATGAACACTAAAGCACTTATTTAGTCCTCTCAAGGGTCTTTCAAGGCTCATGTTTAGGGTGAAAATGGTATTTTCACTACTTATCACACCAAACCTAAGCTTTGCTAGTCCCCGAGCAAAGAAACATAAAAACAAAGTAAAGAGCCACTTTTGTAGGAAGCACAGTGCATTTAGCATATGCAACAAGCCTTTAAACCCCTAGGTGATCCCTAGAGGAGGAGTGAAGTCTCCGAGGGTTTTCAGTGAAGGTACCCACAAACTTCTCCATGAAATGCTTAACATCAAGTGCAATATTATCAAATGAGCAATCAAGGAGCAGGTTAGTTACTCTTGAATCAATGATGAAATGTAAAATTTGATTATTGTTTGCACAGAATTTAAACATTTATAAACCTCATGAATGTTTCAATATTTCCAACTCAGGAACAAATCATAGAAAATCATACAAATGTGCCAAAAGAAGCTCATCCTATGGATAAAATTAGGTTATAAGTCATACTTAAGGTGCTCAAGTTCCAACCCAAACACTCACCGTGGTATACTCTCATGTTTTTGTTGAGGGGTTCATTTTCACTCAAGCTCAAGAGCGCTTACATCTCCCAAATGGATCTGTAAGCATGAGCATAGGCATGATTCTTAGGCAATGGCATCATTGACATCTCCTCACCATAGATTGGGTCACTTCATCTCCACATGACACTCACTCAACTTTGGATCACAAGGGCTTTTAATCTAGGTTTGTTTGTATGGCTTATGGAGTGAAGTTTCAAGGAAAGGCAATTTGAACAGAGGTTTGAATTTGAGAACTGTGAAGTGCAGGAGATGGTTCATGACTCCACCTTTTTGAGTTTAGCTTCTTTCTTCTTCTTTTGAGATTCTCACATTCACAAAGTGATCGTTCTTTCTTTGATCTTGCATTTTCAACATAAGGTCCCTTTTTGCCTTTTTGCTTGCAACTTTTCACATTGTTTGTCTCTTCTTTTCTCACCATCCATATTGCCTGCTTTTGAGGTATTTTCTTCATTTTCTTGATGTTGCCCGTAAATGGTCCATCTTCGCTTCTTTCTCCTTTACCTCCTAATTCTCGTGAGTGAGGGAAGGCTGAATTGGTTCCATAGGTTCAAGTACTTTTGAGTATTTTGATGAAGAATTGTAGGATTTCAAATCCAAATGGGGTACAAAAAAGGCAGATTTTTCTTGGTTGGTTCTCATTAGGTTCAAGCCGCCAAAGAAGGCCTTGATCTTTTCCTCGTTTCATGAGTGTCACATTTGTTTTAATTTGGAGTTTCCTAACTTCTAGTGGATCTAATGCCTCACCAATCCTTTGAATCGTAAAAATTGCCTCACCACTCTTCAATGAGATGGAAAATATATGGGCTCAATTTCACCGGTTATGGTTTTTCCTTGAGCTTTTAAGTATATCTTTACCTTTTCTCTTCCTTTTGACTTACTACGTCTGATACCAGATGTTTTTATGGTGTAATCATCATGGAAATGTAGAATATCGCAAGGTTTAGAATGTCTAAATTTGGCAAAGGAATTTTAAATTTTCTAGTTGTCATGATTAAGTAAATTAATACATTTCCTAATTACTTAGGTGATTCGCGCCCTTATGTTAACTATTCCCTAGGCAGACTTGTCGCCACACCTCAAACCTATGGGGAAAAGGTGTCCTCACCGGTTCAAAGGTGGCATGGTCACTTTATACCAAAAATTGAAACAAGGCAAGAACAATAAGAAGAAAAAATAAATAAGAAAAATGACATGGAGAATGGGAGAAAGTAAAGTTTATTAACTAGAAATATTTTACATAGAAAGAAAAATAAAGACAGAATAGGATGGTGTTTTAGGGGAGGGGGTGGGGGCGGTGGAGGGTGGAAGTGGCGGGGAAGGTTGATTTTTTGTTTTTCCGAGGAGGTTGGAGTTGGGCCTCCTTTTCTTTGGCCAAAATCGTGAGGACCTCTTCAAATTCGTCCCAGAGGGCTGGGCGGATCTGCACCTTGGTGGTGGTGGGTCCACCACATGGGGTAAAAAGCGTGTGGTGGCTTATTGGCTTGGTGTCGGCCATTTTGGAAGGGTGGGGAAAGTTGTGGGGAATTTGGTAGAGGTTGGTTATTTATAGGTAAGGTGGGAAGCGAAAGGGTGGGACTTGAATGGGAGGGCATTGGGAATGCTCATGGCCCAGAATCGACATGGGTCATTAAGTAGCATTGGGCGCATGCGTGTGGGAGGCGGGAGAAAGTAAATTTCTGCATTTAATTCCCCAATAAGAGAGTAACAACTCGAAATTGGGGGAAGCGTGTGAGGAACCGTGTCCTCACTTGTTGTTGTAAGGAAAAATAAAGAAAATAGCGAGGCTCACTACAGATCTAAATGGTAGAATTTATGAAAGCGAAACCGAAAGAAAAAGAAAAAAAATTAGTGAAAGCAAAAACTAAGAAGCAACGAAACTAAGAAGCAAGAAACAAATGCATGCATACAATGGGTTTATTCCTCCTAAATCAGCAATGGTCCATAATTGCTTTCTTGTCTTGTTTTAGAACTACCAATGCTCCTCTTCTTGCTCCTTTGTAAGGGAGGAAGAAATAATCATGAGTAGTGTTTGATGATCTCCCAAAATACATATTTCAGATTTTGGGGTGTTTGAGTTCCAATTCGTTGGGCCGAGAAAAGAGGGCAAAAAGGTACCTTGGTAACTTGTGGAAGAGGAGGAGCAGGTCTCAAGAGAGAGACTTGATGATTTGTTGGTGAGTGCCTTGCAAAGCAGACTCCTTTGAATTTGATCTCCTTTTCCTTCTTTCTCGGTGGATCCCCAATCATTTTTAAATTCGTGGTGGAGTCTTTACCTTGCGTGATATGTTTGTAAAGACTCCTCCACCACTCATCAATGATGTCAACATGGAAACATTCCTCACAGAGAATTGAGGTTGAGTAACAAGATTATACACATTCAATTTAACTTTCATATTTCCAAAAGACACCTCCATGATGCCGGACACTGCATTGAATGCATGCATTAGTCATAGCGAATGGTCTTCCCATAATGAGATGGCTGGTACTTATGGTTGGTTCCATGTCCAACACCAAAAGTCGCAGGTAGAAAACTTGTCTACTCCTACCAAAACATCTTCAATCAGCCCCATAGGTTTCCTTTCAGATCTGGCTACCAGTAACACCACTTGAGTGGGTTGCAATTCTCCCAAACCTAGCTTCTCATAGGCAGAATAGGAAGCGGGTTGACACTAGCACCCAGATCTAGCAAGGCTTTCTCAATGGTGTGCTCCCCAATGAAGCAGGGATTGTGGGGATTCCTGTGGTCTTGCATCTTAGGTGGTGTTGCAATTGATAGCACGTGGTTGATTTTCTCACAAAGAAAGGCCTTCTTGGATAAATGTATCCTAGATTGCCTTTTGTGGGTGCACACCTCTTTGAGAAATTTTGCATAAGGTGGACTGTTGATTGCATCAAGGTAGGTAGATTAATTTTAACTTGCTTGAATGTCTCCATCATTTCCTCAATTTTGTGCTTCCTTTGTCAAAAGGAGAAACTGACTTCATTGCATGGGGAAATGGAGGTGAGGAACAAATTTCTCCTCCTCATCTTTTCAACAATTTTGTTACTTTTCTTTTTCATTTTTTGAATTTTCGATGTAAATCAAAAGCAGACATTAAACAAGCAGAATTGCTGGTTCTCAAGAATTTAAAATAGAAAATGAATGCAAAGGAGAAGGATGCAAACTCAAGCAGATCTGCTCCAGCTTTGGTCCAGATGCTCCTTGTTGACTAGCTCCCAGATCTGCAAACATCCAAAAACTGCAGCAGACTTATTCAAGTATTGACAAAATAAAAGAAAAACTCAAAGCACGCCCAAATTTGACAAAAGACAAAAGAGTGGCGCAGATTTATTCAAATAACTAGAAGGCAAAGAATAAAACTCGAAAAATAAAAAAATAAAAATTTCTCATAAAGAAACAGTTTTCTATACAAAAGTCAGAGACATTTAATCAAGCACTTGGAATGCAAAGTGTTTAAAGCAAAAATTAAAATAAATGAAATTAAACATAGGTCTATCTATTTTAGAACAAACTTCCCCGGCAACGGCGCCAAAAACTTGCTGACACTCCAAGTGTGCCATAATTGTGTGCATTATGAATCAAAAATTAAAGAATTAAAGAATGCTAGGTTATATGGATGTTAACTTATGAAAGGGATATCTAACACATCGGCCCGCAAGATCGAGGCCAATTGTAGCAAGTTTTAAAAGTAAGTATTTCAAGATCGCCCACAGAGAAGTTTGTCTAAAATGAGAGTAAACCTCAAGATCTGTATACCAGATCTGGCTCTATAATTATCTAAAAAAGAATAGATAAAAGAGAGTGTTGATTGTGTCACATTTAACTATAAGCAAATAAAGAAAAGAACTAACTACATGATCCGATCCGAGTTGGGGAGGTGTTTAAAATAAGACAAATGCGTAAATAATAGCTTCATATACTTTAGCCTCGAATTTTAATGGAGGATCAGAGTTCAACAGAAAGATTCAATCTTCATCTGCTACCAAAGACAGATGTAAGAGAAATAAATCCAATTAAGGAATAGGTTTAGACTTATGGTCATGTGATCCGTCCCACTTAAATGGTCACGGATCATCGCCTATGTGGCCTATTCTTTAGTTAACATGAACATCATCGTAAATCTGCTTGAATTAGGTTACCAACGCTAATTCGCACAGGATGATGAATTAAGGGAAGTTGGATGCGGATAAGTGAATCTAAAGAAGTCTAATGCACTAAGGTGATCATTCGTAACCCTCGACATGACTCCAATGGAGAAGACACAAATTACAAGAACCTTTTAAAATCCAACGTTACAATTACAGCACGGCTTTAGAGAGCCCTCAGACTTACGAGCTTCTCAGAGCCCTCGATTACAGCCTTGAATCGAACTTGGAAGTACAAATCACTCACAATGGCTCTCAAAGGTAAACTACAAGAAGGATTACAGGGGTTCGGATAAGCTATCCGACCGAATGAGGGAAACAGATGAAAACTCTAAATCTGAATGCCCAAATTGGGCAAATGGTTCGCCTATTTATAGTTTTCCTAAGCCGCCTCGTATGTGTATCAACCAATCGTAATTGGATAGATCTCAGATCAACCAATAGAGTCGAGCACCGTGATCCAGATCTATTCGCCAATCGTAAATGCTTGATCCGGTTCACCAATCAGAAACAGAGGTATCAATTTGCATGTAATTCAAAATTTGTTTGAGCTTCTAGAAGTTCCCGCCAAGTAATTTCATCTTTGGGTGTTCACATGGGGTGGAATATGCCTTTGGTTCGTGTCGTAATCTTCCTAATGTCCTTGGGTTTTAAAATGCATGCGTGCAAAGTTTCTGAAATACCCTTGGACGAACTGCAAATCCCGTAATGCCATTTCGCATAGTTTAAGGGCTTTTTCGCAAAGTAGTTTGGCTCCAGAAGCTCTCTTCGCAAAGCATTTTGGCTTCAGGAGATCTTTTCGCAAAGCATTTTGGCTTCAGGAGATCTTTTCGCAAAGGACTTCTCTTCTTTTCGCAGAGTGTTTTCTTCTTTTCGCAAAGGTCATTCTTCTATTCGAGGAGTGTTTTCTTCTTTTCGCAAAGTTCAAGGTTCTTTGCGAATAGTAGAAGTTCTTTGCGAATTGAGCTTTAGCTTCCATTCTTCTTCTTCAGGTCTTTTCTTGCTCTTTTAGGACCTTTTAGCCATTGCTGAGGCTATTTCTTCACTCCCTCTTTGAGCTTGACATGCGTTGTCAGCTTTTTGATCATTTTAGGATGGTTTTCGGATTTGGACCTGTCTGATTGGTTAGCTGTAAAATGCACACTAAAGCACTTATTTAGTCTTCTCAAGGGTCTTTCAAGGCTCATGTTTAGGGGTGAAAAATGGTATTTTTCACTACTTAACAGTTCCATGTCTTAATTGATCTTTGCGAGGATGGGATTGCGTTCGCCAGGATATTTTCTTCTTGAATGGCGCAAGAACTGTGCGAGGAGTTCTTCTTCTAATAATTGCATCCCATGGCTGTGCGCTGACGCTGAGGAATCTTAAGCTCTCTCTCTCGGTTTCTAATGCGTGAGATTGAGAGAGGTTTGCTTTGAACTGCGTGACACTGCGCGATGTGTTGTACTCTTGAGCTTCACGAGAGCTACGCGAGTTTGAGTTTCTGAAGCTCTTTAATCACTCATCTGCGCGAGAGGTTGCTGTAAAGTCTTGGTAAGCTCAGTTGAACTGTACGAGGCATATTTCTCCTGCATCCTCTAAAGCTTGGGTCAGCTGCACAAGGCTCATTTTAGGTCTGGATTCAGAGTTCATTCTTCTGAGGGGTTTCTGGTGCCAAATCAGGCTCCTTAGCAGGATTCCTGGCCTTATTTCACTGCTGATTATTACCTACACAAAACACTTAACAAGAACTTATTAGGTGGCTAAGGGTCTAATCAAAGGTTAAGTTAAGGGGTGAAAAGTGGTACTTTTCAGGTCTTAACACACCCCCAAACCTAATCTTTGCTAGTCCCTTAGCAAAGCTACATTAAATCTACTCTAAATATTAAATGCCACTTTCGTAGGGAGCACGGATACATTTAGCATATGTATCAAGCCTTTTAAACCCCTAGGTGATCCCTAGTGGAGGAGTGAAGTCTCCTGAGGGTTTTCAGTGAAGACACCCACAAACGTCTCAGTGAAATAGCTAACAAGAGTGCAGTATCATTAAATGAGCAGTCAAGGAATCAGATTTAGTTTACTCTTGAATCAGTACACATAAAAGAATTTGAATCCATTGATTGCACAGAGATTTAGATAGCATAAACTTCTCATGAATGCACAACATTTCTAAATAGTTTACAATCACAGAAAACTGCACTAGTGTGTGCCAGCACTGAGCTTATCATTAGGTTAAAAATTAGGTTAAGGTCATACATAATGCATTCAAGTTCAGACCCAAAAACTTTGCAGGGCATACTCTCATAAGGGTTTTGTTGAGGGGTCATTCTCTCACAGGCTCAAGAGCAGTTACATCCCCCAAATGGATCTGTAAGCATGAGCATAGGCAGAGTTCTTAAGTGCTGACATCATTGGCAGTTCCTCACCATAGATTGGATAATTCCTTATCTTCACATGACAGCTCACTCAACTTTGGATCACAAGGGCTTTTAACTGGGCTGTAATGTGGCTTATGGAGTAGGGTTAAAAAGAATGCAAGGTTGAAGAGGGGTTCCAATTTGAGAAATCAGTAGGTCACAGAGGTGGTTCATGACTTCACCTTCCATAATTCAGCTCCCTTCATCTTCTTTGAGATTTTCCGATTTGAAGTGATCAGTTTCTCTTCTTGATTTTGATTTTCCAATGAAAGTTCCTCTTGACTTCTTTCTTATTCCTCTTCATTATTATTTTTGTTTCTTTTTACTGGAGTTTCCTTCTTTTTATTTTGTTTTTGCTTTTCAGAAGTGCCACCATGTTCTCAGTTACCATACTGCCAGATTTTTGAGATTCTTCTTCTCCATTCACCTCATGTTAACCCTAGCTAGTCCATCTTCAACTCTTTCTCCTTTACCTTCTGAATTCTCAGAGTGAGGGTAGGTTGAATCAGGTTCATAGGTTCAGGTTCAAGTACTCAGGTGTATTTTGAAGAAATTTAGGATTTAAAGCTCAAAGGGGGGTATGGACAAGGGCAGTTGCTTTAGGATTAGTCTTTTTAGGCTCAAACTGTCCAAGAGAAGGCCTTGATCCTTCCCTAGGTCTCATGAGTACTGTCAGTTGTTTCAACTTGGCGTTACCTAACTTCTAGTGAGCACAGTGACTCAACCAGTCCTTAGAACTAAAAGAAATGCCTTAGTTACTCCTCAAAGAATAGAAAATTTTTGTAGGCCCAATTCTCATTGGTTATGGTCATCCTTTGAACTTTCAAGTATGTCCTCACCTTTTTCTCTCTCTAATGATTCACTAAGTGCTAGTACAAGTCAGTTTCCTTGGTGATATTATCATGGAAATGTGGAATGTTAGAAGTTTATACTGTCTAAAGTTTGCAGAAATGTTAACTTTCTTATTTGCATGATTCTTAAGTGAACATAGATCCATTTCCATGTTACTCAGATGAGTCTGCTGCACTTATGTTAACTATTCCATTGGCAGGGTCTGCCTGCCATACCCCCAAACCTATGAGAAGCAGTGTCCTCACAGGTTCAAAGTGAATGTGCAGCAGAACTATTGAGGTTAAAAAAAAATGAAAGAACAGGGAACAAAACACACAACAGGCAAAGCAAGATAGTAAAGACAGGGGAAAACTCTATGAAAAATTAGAAATGTACAAAATACAAGAAAATAGAAGCAAAAGAAACAGAGAAAATCCTATGTACAATCTAGTTAGAATCTGTCTCAAAACTTGTCCCATCCCATCTTCTTTGCATGCTCTTGCAGGAGAGCCTCTTCTTCTTTCTTCTTTCGTTCCCTCTCTGCCTTTCTTTGCTAGGGAGTTTTGGGTATGGTTGGAGCCCTGACCCTCATTTTTCTCTTCTTTGGTTCAGGAGGGATCTCTAAAGATTTATCAGTGGTTGGCTCAGGGGGTTTGGTGGGAGATTTTCCTTTGGGGCCCTTACCTTTGGAGGCTTGCCCTTCTTGAAGAGGGGAATAAGAGGTGGTTGGTGGTCAGCCGCCTGGGGGCAACAGGGATTTAGCTTGTTCTTTGAGGTGAGAGGATTTTTCCTTTATCTTTAGGGGAGCCATGAAATATGGATCCGTACTTTGGCTCTGAGGAATGGCGGGCTCTTCCCTTTCCCTGGCTTAGTGGTGGTGCCTCCTTAGATCAAGGCAGATTTTCTTTCCAATTTTCAAAGAGCGACTTGGGGAGTAGTCCTCTTGGCAAAGAACCTTCCTTCAGAGGATAGGATTGTTCACAGGTCAGAGGAGCAGCAGAGTGGGGGCACCGGATCCCTAGGTGGTGCAAAGATCAGTCGAGTCAAGGAAAGAGCTCAATGGTCCAATCCAAGGCGACTGCACGTTCTTCTTTGGAAAGTAGGCGCCCATGGGGATCATCCTGAGCAGAAGCTCTGCTGACCTTTGGAGGTGGGGATGGAGGGGCCGGTCTTTTACCTTTTTGGGCTGCAGTGGCTCTTTTAGAAGTGGGCTTTTTCTTGGAAGGAGTGCGTTTTCTTTTTGGAGCAGGAGAGGGAACAGGGGGGGCACTGAGAGAGGAGCAGGAGCTGTAGTAGGGATTTGAGCAGGAGTAGCATGTTGTGTAGGTACTGCAGAAGGAACTACAGTAGGCATTTGAGGAGGAACAGGAGGAGCTACCGGAGTTGGGGTTGTGGGAGGTGGGGGAACAGATTGTGTAGGTGTTGGGGTAGGGGCAGTGGAAGAAGATGGGCCTGGTTGTGTAGAAGAAGATGGGGCCTCAGGGGGAGCTGTGGCTAGAGGGGTGGCCTGTATGGGTTGGGAAAGTAGGAAGGCAACTCTCTGTTCCAATATTTCAATTTTCTTGTTAGCCCACAGGAGATTGGTATCTGCAAGCTCCTTACTGAGTTGGTTGATCTCCTAAGCATTGTTCAATTTTTTTTCTAATAGCCTGTTTTGCTTTTTCGCCCTCTCTGTATTGGCCTTTTCAATCTCAGTAGTCATTCTGTAATATGTTGTCGCAGCCTTGTTCGCATTTAGGGTCTCAAAAATTGCCTCCCACCCTTTGAAAATATCTCTCAGCTGCTCACGGTGAGCAAGCTTCAAGTCACTAAGTTTCTGCAGTAAGGGGTATTCGATGGCTTGGCGGAGTTGGGCCATGCCATTGAGAACATCCCTCTTGATATAGGGATTGTCCCTCATGGCATGGAGGAGGGTGAAGTAGGGAGGGGTGTAGTAGGAGTGTCTGGGCAAGATTGGTAGAAATTGAGTGGAAGAAGTAGATGGTGATGGATCCTGGGGGAGAAAAGTGGGGGTTGTAGAAATGGTTGGGGTGGTCTGGGTTGAATGGTCAGTGAATTGAGGGGGGTGGGAGAAGAGGGGGAATGGAAGGTATTGGTGGAAAGTGAAATGAAGGAAGGGCAGCGGATGTGGATGGGTCTGGATAAGGGAAGAATGGAATGGTGAAGGGTTGAAATGGAAGGGGTGGGGGTGCAAATAGGAGGGGTGGAATGGGAAAGGTGGATGGGAAGGGAATGGGGTCTGTTTGGGTAGAAGTGTTGGTAAATTGTGGTGGACGTAATATGAGGGGGAAGGATAGGTAGAGTGGGGAAGGAGTGGTGGGGTATGGTATCATGGGGTGGGAAGGGTGTAGGTAAGTCAATGTGGGTGGTAGGAAGTTGTGTAAGGATGATGGGGGTTGTCAATGTTTGAAGGGTGAATTGAATGTTGGTGATGTCCGTTTGCATTTGGGCTTGGTTGAGGTGGAGTATGAGGATAGGAAGGAACAGGTTGGAAAGGGGAAGTGGGGGCATGATGGAAAGTGGTAGGGGGAGAAGGTGAAAGGGCTGGGGAGTGATGTGGTGAAGGGAGTGGTGAATCTGGGAGAGGGATGTCATGGGTGGTGGCAGGTATCAAGGTGGTAGTCATGAAGGCCTGATACCCTGAAGTGGTGGCGAAGTTAAAGTCTAGGTCATGGAGAGGTTGGACTAAGGGTTGGTCAATATGGGGTGTGTCTGTGGGAATGACAGGGGAGGTGGAAGTGGGTAAAGGTATGGTAGTTGTTGTGTGAGAGGGCTTCTTTTTGAGGTAGGTTATCAGGGGAGGGTTGTCAGGGTGTGGATCAGATGATATGGGAGAGACTGGGGCTGTGTATTGAGGTATGGTGGGTGAAGGTGGAGTGTTGTCCTGGGGTTCAACACTTTCTTCCCAGGTACGGATAATAGTGGGAGGTGGAATGGAAAAAGGAGATAAAAGAGGGAAAGGGAGAGATGGAATAGGTGAAGAAGTTAGTGTAGAGGTAAGTGTGGTGGATGGAGGGGTTGCTACAGAAGCAAAGGTGACAGAAGCTCGCACCACCTTCTTTGGGGCAGGGGTTTTAGCCTTCTTTTTGGGGGCAGGGGTGGCCTTTGCCACAGCAGCTCCCTCTCCCTGCTCGGAAACATTCTGAGCTTCAGCCTTCTTCTTCTTCTTCTGGGGATCCATTAGACTTCTGCTGATCCCCCATTGTCTTTTGGCAAAAGTGGTGGGAGTGAGGTCAGCAGATAACTCTCCCACTGGTATCTTGTACCCTCCCCTTAGAAGTAGTCTGGTAATGAGTCTTCCATAGGGGAGAGTGTGGATTTTCTTTTGCAGCCCCAGCTTCACCATTGTATCCTTCATAGCCTCGAAGATCAACCATGCAGCATTAAATCCGTGGCCCAGAGAGAAGGAGTAGAGAGCATCAGCAATTGGTGTCCTCCTTTCTTGCTGATGGCCGGAGCAGTAGATATTCTTCCTTAGCACTTGATCGATGAACAGCAGCTTGGGATCCAAATCTCTTCTTCTGATGGAGTCCTGTTAAGTAGTGAAAAATACCATTTTTCACCCCTAAACATGAGCCTTGAAAGACCCTTGAGAAGACTAAATAAGTGCTTTAGTGTGCATTTTACAGCTAACCAATCAGACAGGTCCAAATCCGAAAAGCATCCCAAAAAGATCAAAAAGCTGACAGCTCATGTCAAGATTAAAGAAGGAGTGAAGAAACATCCTCAGCAATGGCTAAAGAGGGTCTAAAAGAGCAGACAAAGACCTGAAGCAAGAAAGAGAGCCATTCGCAAAGAAAAAATCAAGTTAAAAGTCAATTCGCAAAGAAGAATGGGAGCCTAGAGTTCAATTCGCAAAGAACTTCTACTATTCGCAAAGAACTTCTACTATTCGCAAAGAACTTCTACTATTCGCAAAGAACTTTGAACTTTGTGAAAAGAAGAAAACACTCTGCGAAAAGAAGAGAAGTCCTTTGCGAAAAGATCTCCTGAAGCCAAAATGCTTTGCAAAAAGATCTCCTGAAGCCAAAATGCTTTGCGAAAAGATCTCCTGAAGCCAAAATGCTTTGCGAAAAGATCTCTTGAAGCCAAAATGCTTTGCGAAGAGAGCTTCTGGAGCCAAACTACTTTGCGAAAAAGCCCTTAAACTATGCGAAATGGCATTCTGGGGATTTGCAGCTCGTCTGAAGGGTATTTCAGGAAACTTTGCACACGCCCCAATGCGTTTTAAAACCCAAGGACATTCCGGAAGATTCTGAGCACGAACCAAAGGCATATTCCACCCCATGTGAACACCCAAAGATGAACTTCTATAGAAGCTCAAACAGAATTTCAAAATGCATATGTAATTGATGCCTCTGCTTCTCGATTATGAACCAGATCAAGCAGCTGACACGTAACAGATCCGGATCCTGGTGCTCGACTCCTATTGGTTGATACAGATCTATCCAATTCTGATTGGTTGATACACATCTGAGCTGGACTTAGGGAAAACTATAAATAAACGAACCATTTGCCCAATTTGGGTATCCAGATTTTAGAGTTTTCATCTCTGTTTCCCTCATTCAGATAGCTTATCCGAACCCCCGTAATCCCTTCTTGTAGTTTACCTTTGAGAGCCATTGTGAGTGATTTGTACTTCCAAGTTTGGATTCAAGATCAGAAGTCCGAGGGCTCGAGAAGCTCGATTGTAAGTCCGAGGGCTCTCTAAGAAGCCGTGCTCAGAATTGTAACGTTGGATTTTAAAAGGTTGTTGTAATTTGTGTCTTCTCCATTGGAGTCATGTCGAGGGTTCACGAATGATCACCTTAGTGCATTAGACTTCTTTAGATTCACTTATCCGCATCCAACTTCCCTTAATTCATCATCCTGTCTTGAATTAGCGTTGGTAACCTAATTCAAGCGATTTACTGATGATGTTCATGTTACGAACTAAAGAATAGGCCTGACTAGTGACGATCTGTGACCATTTAAGTGATGATCACGCCATAAGTCTAAACCTATTCCTTAATTCGGATTTATTTCTCTTACATCTGTTGGTAGCGGATGAAGATTGAATCTGCTCTGTTGAACTATGATTCTCCATTAAAATTGAGGCTAAAGTACATGAAGCTATTATTTCTGCATTTGTCTTATTTTAAACATCTCCCCAACTCGGATCTGGATCATGTAGTTAATTCTTTTCTTTATTTGCTTATAGTTAAATGTGACACAATCCAACACTCTCTTTTATCTATTCTCTTTTATAGCTTATTATAGAGCCTGATCCGGTAGCTCAGATCCGAGGTTTATCTCTCGCTTTAGACAAACTTCTCTGTGGACGATCTTGAAATACTTACTTTTAAAACTTGCTACAATTGGCCCCGATCTTGCAGGCCAGTGTTAGCCCCAATGTGCTGATATCCCTTTCATAAGTTAACATCCATATAACCTAGCATTCTTTAATTCTTTAATTTTTGATTCATAATGCACACAATTATGGCACACTTGGAGCGACAACAAGTTTTTGGCGCGTTCTTCGGGAAGTTTGTCCTAAAATAGATAAACCTATGTTTATTTTCATTTATTTTAATTTTTGCTTTAAACCTGCACTTTGCATTCCAAGTGCTTGATTAAATGTCTACAGCAGTTTTGTATAGAAAACCTGTTTTACTGCAGCAGAATTTTTTTATTTTTTTTTATTTTTCTGAGTTTTTATTCTTTGCCTTCTAGTTATTTGAATAAATGTCGCCACTCTTTTGTCTTTTGTCAAATTTAAGGTGAGCTGAGTTTTCTTTTAGTTTTGTCAATACTTGAATAAGGTATCGCTACGCTTTTGGATGTTTGCAGATCCGAGCTCCAACAAGGAGCATCTGGACCAAAGTTTGGAGCAGATCCGCTTGAGTTTGCATCCTTCTCCTTTGCATTCATTTTCTATTTTAAATTCTTGAGAACCATAGCTTCTCATTGTGTTTAATGTTTGTTTTGATTATAATTTCTGCTGTCTTTTAGGCATGCTGATTTTTTTTTACAAAACCAAATACAAAATAAAAGAAGCTGAAAACACAAATAGAAAATCTCTGAGTAAAGTGGATAATTTGACCACAAAATTTGATAGGCTGATGGACTCATTTAAAGCTCCAAATGGGTCAAGAGTAGAGGAGGCATGTCTGATATGCCAGTCCCCACTCATTCCATTGATCAATGTCCTTACGCATCACAATTTTAACTCATAAATTCTACCATTTAGATCAGAGTGAGTTCGCTATTTTCTTTGTTTTTCCCTTACAACAACAAGTGTGGACACGGTTCCTCACACGTTTCCCCCAATTTCCAGGTTGTTACGCACTTATTGGGGAATTAAATGCAGAAAGTTACTTTCTGCCGCCTCCCACACGCATGCGCCCAATGCTACTTAATGACCCCGATTCCTGGGCCATGAGCATTCCCAATGCCCTCCCATTCAAGTCCCACCCTTTCGGCTTCCCCACCTTACCTATAAATAACCAACCTCTACCAAATTCCCCCACATCTTTCCCCACCCTTCCAAAATGGCCGACGACCAAGCCAATAAGCCACCACACCGCTTTTACCCCATGTGGCTGGACCCACCACCACCGAAGGTGCCAGATCCGCTCCAGCCCCTCTGGGACGAATTTGAAGAGGTCCTCGCGATTTTGGCCAAAGAAAAGGAGGCCCAACTCCAGCCTCCTCAGAAAAAACAAAAAAATCAACCTTCCCCTGCCACTTCCACCCCTCCACCGCCCCCACCCCCCCTCCCCTAAAAAACACCTGTCCTATTCTGTCTTTATTTTTCTTTTTATGTAAAATATTTCTAGTTAATAAACTTTACTTTCTCCCATTCTCCATGTCATTTTCTCTTTGTTTATTTTTTTCTTCTTATTGTTGTCTTTGCCTTGTTTCAATTTTTTCTATAAAGTGACCATGCCACCTTTGAACCAAAGTGAGGACATTCCCCATAGGTTTGGGGGTGTGGCGGACAAGTCCCGCTTAGGAATAGTTAACATAAGGGAGAATCACCTAAGTAATTAGGAAATGTATTAATTTACTTAAGAATCATGACAACTAGAAAATTTAAAATTCCTTTGCCAAATTTAGACATTCTAAACCTTGCGATATTCTACATTTCCATGATGATTACACCATAAAAAACATACCGGTATCAAAGACGTAGTAAGTCAAAAGGAAGAGAAAAGGTAAAGATATACTTAAAAGCTCAAGGAAAAACCATAACCATGAGAATTGAGCCCATATATTTCCATCTCGCTGAAGAGTGATCGAGGCAATTTTTTCCGATTCAAAGGATTGGCCGAGGCATTAGATCCACTAGAAGTTAGGAAACTCCAAATTAAAACAAGTAACAGACTCATGAAACCGAGGAAAAGATCAAGGCCTTCTTTGGACAAATTTTGAACCTAATGTAACCAACCAAGAAAAATCTGCCTCTGTTTGTACCCCATTTGAGTCAGAATCCTACAATTCTTCATCAAAATTACTCAAAAGTACTTGCACTGAACCTATGGAACTAATTCAGCCTTTCCTCACTCGAGAATTCAGGAGGTAAAGGAGAAAGAATCAAGATGGACTATTTCGGGCAACATCAAGAAAATGAAGAGAAAATACCTCAAAAAGCAATATGGTGACTAAGAAAAGAAGAGACAAACAATCTAAAAAGTTGCAAGCAAAAGGCAAAAAGGACCTTATGTTGAAAAATGCAAGATCAAAGAAAGAACTGATCACCGTGAATGTGAGAATCAAAAGAAGAAGAAAGAAGCTAAACTCAAAAGGTGGAGTCATGAACCATCTCCTGCACTTCCCGAAGTTCTCAAATTCAAACCTGCTCAAACCGCCTTTCCTTGAAACTTCACTCCATAAGCCATACAAACAAACCTAGATTAAAAGCCCTTGTGATCCAAAGTTGAGTGTCATGTGGAGATAAGAAGTGACCCAATCTATGGTGAGGAGATGTCAATGATGCCATTGCCTAAGAATCATGCCTATGCTCATGCTTACAGATCCATTTGGGAGATGTAGCGCTCTTGAGCTTGAGTGAAATGAACCCCTCAACAAAAACAACCGATGAGTATACCACGGTGAGTGTTTGGGTTGGAACTTGAGCACCTTAAGTATGACTTATAACCTAATTTTTATCCATAGGATGAGCTTATCGGCACATTTGTATGATTTTCTATGATGTCACAGATTGGAAATATTGAAACATTCATGAGGTTTATAAATGTTTAAATTCTGCAAACAATAATCAAATTTTCTGTTCATCATTGATTCAAGAGTAACTAACCCTGCTCCTTGATTGCTCATTTGATAATATTGCATCGATGTTAACTGCTTTCATGGAGAAGTTTGTGGGTACCTTCATTGAAAACCCTCGAGACTTCACTCCTCCTCTACGGATCACCTAGGGGTTGAAAAGGCTTGTTGCATATGCTAAATGCACCTGTGCTTCCTACAAAAGTGGCTCTTTACTTTGTTTTTTATGTTTCTTTGCTCAGGGACTAGCAAAGCTTAGGTTTGGGGGTGTGTTAAGTAGTGAAAAATACCATTTTTCACCCCTAAACATGAGCCTTGAAAGACCCTTGAGAAGACTAAATAAGTGCTTTAGTGTGCATTTTAGACTAACCAATCGATGTGTCCAAATCAAAAGCATCCCAAAAGATCAAAAAGTCGATACTCATGTCAAGATTAAAGAAGGAGTGAAGAAAAAAAGAATGGCTAAAGAGGGTCTAAAAGAGCGCATAAAGACCTGAAGCAAGAAAGAGAGCCATTCGCAAAGAAAAAATCAAGTTAAAAGTCAATTCGCAAAGAAGAATGGGAGCCTAGAGTTCAATTCGCAAAGAACTTCTACTATTCGCAAAGAACTTCTACTATTCGCAAAGAACTTTGAACTTTGCGAAAAGAAGAAAACACTCTGCAAAAAGAAGAGAAGTCCTTTGCGAAAAGATCTCTGAAGCCAAAATGCTTTGCTAAAAAGATCTCCGAAGCCAAAATGCTTTGCGAAAAGATCTCTGAAGCCAAAATGCTTTGAAGAGAGCTCGGAGCCAAACTACTTTCTTGAAAAAGCCCTTAAACTATGCGAAATGGCATTACGGGATTCTACCGTCCAAGGGTATTTCAAGAAACTTTGCACGCTACCTAATGTGTTTTAAAACCCAAGGACATTCCGAAAGATTACGAGCACGAACCAAAGGCATATTCCACCCCATGTGAACACCCAAAGATGAAATTACTTGGGAACTTCTAGAAGCTCAAACAGAATTTCAAAATGCATAATGTAATTGATGCCTCGCTTCTGATTGGTGAACCGGATCAAGCGCTTCGATTGGCCGAGCAGATCCGGATCACGTGCTCGACTCCTATTGGTTGATACAGATCTATCCAATTGATTGGTTGATACACATCCGAAATGGACTTAGGAAAACTATAAATAGACGAACCATTTGCCCAATTTGGGTATCCAGATTTTAGAGTTTTCATCTCTGCTTCTCATTCCTACGATAGCTTATCCGAACCCCCAGAATCCCTTCTTGTAGTTTACCTTTGAGAGCCATTGTGAGTGATTTGTACTTCCAAGTTCGGATTCAAGATCAGAAGTCCGAGGGCTCTTCGAGAAGCTCAGATCAGAAGTCCGAGGGCTCTCTAAGAAGCCGTGCTCGTAATTGTAACGTTGGATTTTAAAAGGTTGTCAGTAATTTGTGTCTTCTCCATTGGAGTCATGTCGAGGGTTCGAATGATCACCTTAGTGCATTAGACTTCTTTAGATTCACTTATCCGCATCCAACTTCCTTTAATTCATCATCCTGCAAGCGAATTAGCGTTGGTAACCTAATTCAAGCGATTTACTGATGATGTTCATGTTACGAACTAAAGAATAGGCTACACTAATGATAGATCTGTGACCATTTAAGTGGACAGATCACAGCCATAAGTCTAAACCTATTCCTTAATTCGGATTTATTTCTCTTACATCTGTGCTGGTAGCCAGATGAAGATTGAATCTGCTCTGTTGAACTACAGATTCTCCATTAAAATTCAGAGGCTAAAGTACATGAAGCTATTATTTCTGCATTTGTCTTATTTTAAACATCTCCCCAACTCGGATCTGGATCATGTAGTTAATTCTTTTCTTTATTTGCTTATAGTTAAATGTGACACAATCCAACACTCTCTTTTATCTATTCTCTTTTTTAGATAATTATAGAGCCAGATCTGGTAGCACAGATCTGGAGGTTTATCTCTCAGTTTAGACAAACTTCTCTGTGGACGATCTGGAAATACTTAATTTTAAAACTTGCTACAATTGGCCCTGATCTTGCAGGCCAGTGTTAGCCCCAATGTGCTGATATCCCTTTCATAAGTTAACATCCATATAACCTAGCATTCTTTAATTCTTTAATTTTTGATTCATAATGCACATAATTATGGCACACTTGGAGCGACAACAAGTCCCCTGTGGCTTTCAAGCCTCTGGTAATGGCCTGGGCTATGATATTGAGAGAGGCACTCACAGGGGCACCATAACCGCAGTTGCGATCAAAACTGGCAGGGATGCCCATGACTTTAGCAATTAACTCTGGGCTAAGCAGCATCTCAAAATTATCAATTAACACAAGGAGGCCAGGTTGCCCATGTGTGTCTGGTCTGACCCTAAGGTGTTGGTAACAGAGTTGTACTAACCTAGGGTAGGCTAGTGCAGGAATAATTTGCATCAAGGGGAACAATCCAGCCTTGCGCAAGAACTCAATGGCAGGTGCTGACAATGGCTCTGATTCAAAGAAAGAGATATCGAAAATGGCTTCAGGCTCTAAGGGAATGGAAATGAGGAGCTCAGAGGGTGTAGAATAATCAAGTGTTTGTGCAGCCACCTCAGGAATCACCTCCTTCCCTTTTTGTTATGCCGTAGAGGACTTGGCTTTCTTAGGGGCAGGCTCCACAGTGGCCTTGTCCCTAGCTCTCTTCACAGGTGCACTTTTAGGAGCCCTCACGACTCTCCTTGGTGAGTGTGCAGTTGAAATTTTGAAAGGAAAGGTCAAGAGCTGAGTCTAACCCTAAAAGTTAGGGTTCTATTCAATTGGACGCACGGTGGGTCTCAAGAGCTCTTAGGAGGGGGCAACTATTGATGGAAGCTTTAAGAATAAAAATCCAAAATTTCAAAGTGAACAATGAACTGCAGATAGGAAGCTGGAGGAGAGAGGTTGAGAGGAATGGGAGCTAGGATTTCGCTGGCAAGAGAGGAAAGAGAAAGCAATAAAGAAAAGCAGCACAGGGTGGGATTTAAATATCGCGAGGCTCGGCGCGCTTTGAAAATATTCGCTCCCTGGCTGAGAATGAATGGGTCGCGAGATTAGATGTTCCTTTAAACTACGCGAGGCAGCCCACCCAATTACATCTGAAACTCGCGACAGCAAAACAAAGTAGTTCTTTATGAACTGCGCGAGAGGGGACCAAACCCATTATTCAGATCCCCGTGATGGCTTAACCGAGGTGGAATTCACTCACCCACTAGTCAGCTTTTTGACCCTGACTTTATGGGTGGATTTTCTCACAGACTCTCTTCCAGGGACACCCATAAGCATTATAAAGCATTCACAAATTCCCATACTCTCAAGGCATTAAATTCACACATCATGAAAAGCATCCAAATACAACATTATCATTCAATCGCTTGAAATTAGCAAACAAGGGGAACAGGAATAAAAGTAGGCATAAAGCACTAAACTCAGATTCCAAAAAGATCACTAACAATTCCTATCAACTGTAGAGTACATATCATACAACGGTGCACAGTTCTTAATCATTAATTTAATGAAAGATCCCCCTCAGGGTTGGAGGATCCTTCACCAATCAAAAATTGGCCCTTGGGATTAACCACTGGTTGACTGGGCAACCTTTCCTCTTCTCTTTTGGCTAAGGTGTTCGCTAGTTGTCCAATCTTTTCTTCCATCTTCTTGATGCTCTGACCATGAGAGTTCACAGTCTGAGCCAAGGAACTCAGGTTTTGCAGTGAGGTCAAGACCTAGTCCTCGAAAGAAGTATTTCTACATTGAGAAGGGGGTAAGACCAACTGATTTTGCTGCTGATGGGGCTGCTGATGGTGCTGGAAGGTAAACTTAGGGGCATTCCCTTGATTGAACTACTGCTGTGGCCTTTGTGGTAAGGCCAACATCTGCTGGGGCTGCATGTAGTTGTCTTGCTTCCACCTCAGATTTGGGTGGTCTCTCTATTGGTAACCAGCATTTTGGTTCTAGTATCCATATGGCTGCCTATTGTAGCCCCCAGATTATTGCTGGCCATAAGATTGAGCAGCAGCAGCATGTTCCAAAATCAATTCAGGAAATTGCCCTGCAGATGGGCATTCCTCCACTGTGTGTTGTGGGGACTGGCATATCAGACATGCCTCCGCCACATGAGCAGCCCTTCTGGGTTGCATCACAGTCAATAATTTGTCAAACTTCATAGAGAGGTTTGCCATTTGCAGCTGCAGGTCATTGTTCCCAGACACCTCATTAACTTTTACTCTTGATCCAGCAGCAGGCCCCACCTTTGACTCAGATTCCTGACTAGTTCTTTCCAGGGATGGCTTTTGAAAAGCATTCTCACTAATCACCTCAAACAATTCCCATGCCTCCTCGGCAGTCTAGTGCATGTAGGATCCACCACAAGAGGCATCAACCATATCTCTATTTTTCTCATCAATCCCATTGTAGAAGCTTTATACAAGTTGCCACTCAGGGATCTTGTGGTGGGGGCATTGTTTGAGCATATCTTTAAACCTATCCCAGAACTGGTTAAAATCCTTAGTTGGGGATTGAGCAAACGCAAGAATCTCTTTCCTCAACTCGCTAGTTTTGGTCTCAGGGTAGAACTTGGTTAGGAATTTTGTCTGCAGGTCTTTCCATGAAGCAATGCTATTGTTGGGAAGAGTGGTCAGCCAGGTACTGGCCCTATCCTTCAAAGAGAAGGGAAAGAGTCTGAGCCTAGTAGCCTCAGGTCCCAAACCAGTGATATTAAAAGTGGTGCACAAGGCCAAGAACTGGTCAATATGCTTGTAAGGGTCCTCCTTGCTAAGCCCATGGAAAGCTGGCAGCATCTAGATGATTGAAGTTTTTATCTCATAGTTCCCATGAACATCAGGGAATTGAATGCTAAAAGGGGAGTTATAGTCATTCGGAGCATTCGACTCCTTGAGGGTTCTGGGTTGTTCTTCACCCATAATTGCTGTCACAGATTCACTTGGGGGCTCTCCTGTGGTGTGCCTATCTCTCCTAAGTCTCCTTCCCCTTTCTAACTCAGGGTTAAGAGGCTCTAAAGCAGGGCTGAGGGATCTCCTCCCTATCATACAAGCACACCAACAGCAAGGAAAGCTTCTTGCAGGCACATTGTAAAATAATAATTGTACACTAACCAATTTATCTAACTAGTTTATAGTTATTCAAAGAATACATTTAAACTATCCTAGATACTGCTAAAAAAAAATAAAAAATTTAAGACAGATGGACAGAGTTTTAAAAGTCAGAGAGTTTACAAACAGAGGTAGCTAAGCTCCACATGCAGTCCACTGTCCTTCGCTGCTGCTGTCTAGATCTGCAAAAAAAAAAAAAGATTCAAAATTATGTCAGCAGTATCAATTATTCACATGTGCAAAAATACTAATAATACAAAAACTAAGGGTCTACTAATAGATCATCTTTCCCCGGTAGCGGCGCCAAAAACTTGTTGTCGGATTCTGGTGTGCTTACATTATTGGTTGGTGGTGAAAGTCATTTACAAATTAAAGAAAGAGTAAAACAGGGGGTGAATTCAGCACAACTCAGAAGTCCTAGACCTGCAAGATACAGGGTCCATTGTAGCAAGTTTTGATAAGTAAGAGTTTGTCCCACAGGGAAAGGTGATCTACAGCTCCAAAGGAGCCATCTCTAGTAGTCCCTCCAGATCTGACTACAAATCTGGCAGTCCTAAAAGGAGGGGAGTTTAAGGTCACTTATTCTAAGTATTCTAATGTCTAAACTACAGAAAGGGTTGAGAGGATGGATGGAGCATGGAAAATAAATATAAAAGGGTGAGAAGTATGTTATTGAGCCAAGATCAGAGGAGTTTTGTAACTCAGATTCAGATTCGATGTTATAGAAATCATGTCCAATGGCTACATTATCACCACTGAGGAGAAAGGATTCAACCCATCACTCTGCCATGATTCCACCCTTAAGGCTATAACCTGTCCACTCAAATGGTCACAGATTATCCCATAGGGGAGCCACTATCCAGGGATGGATCAAAACACAAAAAGTAAATCATTGCAGGCACTATTTCATCTAGGCTATCAGCTCAAGAATCCATAGGGAACCTTTACCTCTAAAGTTCTATATGTGGGGCTAAGGCTGTATAGGACCATGATAGCCCAGACACATAGAACCAGCAAGAGATTGAGTACAACCTTCGATCTAGCTATCCATTGCTTGAGTGAGGCTGCAATGGTCCAGTCACCAGCCTACAATCTCTATAACCAAATCAGATCCAACATCTGATGGTGGATCTATACAAATATAGGGGAGTCTGCCTCTGTACAATCCCTCACTAGGCTTCTACAAGCTCAGGTGTAAAGAAGAAGGATCCATCTTGGATCGGTGGATTAGAATCACCCTAAGGCTATAATCTGTCCACTTAAATGGTCACAGACTATCCCAAAGGTTATCCTCCTCACGGAACCCAAAACAAAACAAGAATATCGCTGCTACCACCATGGTCACAAGGCTGCCAGCTCAAGCTCCCATGGGGATTTCAGATCTAGTGGGTCCTGTGGTGGGGCTAAGGCTGTAGGACCATGATAGCCCAGACACACAGGACACTTGGGTCTGAATGGCCCTTAGAATCAGTCCTCCATTGCTTTGAAACACAGCCAGAGCAATGGCGGATCACAAGGCAGCAGCCTTCCACAGAGCATCTCACACATAAACACCAATCCCACAAAATATAGATCCTATTACAGAACTTCGATTAATCTATTTCAAAAACACATGCAAAGACATAGCCAGCAAGTGCTAGACTATGGAGAGAAGGAAAAAGAAAAAGAAAACTACTTACAGCTAAAAAGAAAGAGAAAAGAAAAATGATCTGAGATGTGTTCCCAGATACCTAAACCTAAGCTAGGTATGGGTTTATATAGTAATGGGGTGGCAGCGCATTAGGGTTAGGAAACCCTAATTTTAACGATGTCACGTAGCCTAACAGTGATCCTTGGATGCCTCGGGGCACGTGCATGGAGATTTGAGCATGGGAGTGCATGCCCTAATCGCTAGAAATTCCCAAAAGGTCCTCTGCTGAAGAGATGGGAGTTTAGGTTCAGAGCTTCGCTAGGTAGCTATAGTTTCCCAAACTTGTCTCGTGGTAGCTCTTTGCTCTTTGCTAGGATGATTTGATATTGAAGCTTTAGTAGTCGCGAGATTTCCTTGGTTTGCTCTTCAGGCAGTCGCATTATAGAGAATTGCGCTCTCGCTGGATTGGGCTTCGCGAGGTTGAGTAGAAAACACAGTCTCAGATGTCGCGGGGTTGAAGTTCAAGCAGTCGCGAGGTTGCTCGGTCTTCGCTGGGCTGATCTTCAAGAGAGTGAATTTGAACAGCGCGAGAACTTCACGAGCACTTCTCTTTACTGGACTTCGCGAGTTACCTTGTGAGGCTTTAATGAGTTCTGAACTGCGCGAGGTTCCATGTCTTAATTGATCTTTGTGAGGATGGCTTTGCCTTCGCCAGGATGTTTTCTTCTTGAATAGCATGAGAACTGCGCGAGGAGTTCTTCTAATAATTACATCTCGCGGCGACTGCTGCGTGAGGAATCTTCTGAAGCTCTCTCTCCTCAGCTGTTCTGAGTGAACTGCATGAGATTGAGAGAGGTCTGCTTTGAACTACACGATGTGTTCTACTATTGAGCTTCGGGAGAGCTGCGCGAGTTTGAGTTTCTGAAGCTCTTCAGTCACTCATCTGCGCGAGAGGTTGCTGTAAAGTCTTAGGAAGCTCAGTTGAACTGCGCGAGGCATATTTCTCCTGAATCCTCTAAAGCTTGGGTCAGCTGCGTGAGGGTCATTTCAGGTCTGGATTCAGAGTTCATTCTTCTGAGGGGTTTCTGGTGCCAAAGCAGGCTCCTTAGTAGGATTCCTGACCTTATTTCACTGCTGATTATTACCTACACAAAACACTTAACAAGAACTTATTAGGTGGCTAAGGGTCTAATCAAAGGTTAAGTTAAGGGGTGAAAAGTGGTACTTTTCAGGTCTTAACACCTCCCCCAACAACTAGACTTACCCACTGATAACACCACTTCCCCTACCCAGGACCAATCACATCTTGCTCCTTCCACTTCTTCTCTTCCTATCGCACCCAAAAACTCCTTTTACATCCCTCCCTACCTCACCATCCTCCATGCCATGAGAGACAATCCCCACCTTAGGAGGGATGTCCTGAGGGGCATGGCCCAACTTAGGAAATCCATAGAGATCCCCCTGCTGCAGCAGATTACTAAACTTGAGAAAGCCCACAGAAAGTAAATACTGGGTATTTCCCTTGGGTGGACTAACATCTTGGAGGCCTATGAGAAGGTAAAAACTATGGCTGCTTATCATCAGATGAATCTGGAACTGGAGAAAGCAAATACTAATGTGGAGAGGATGAAAGCAAGAATATTTGAAAAAAGACTCAACAATGCCTAGGAAATCTTCCGACTCCAAAAGAAAATTCATGAAACTGTCCTCCTGAAAGCCCAAATCCAGATAGCCTCTTTGGAAGCTGCATTGGCTGCTGCCAGAAGTGCAGCTTAGCAGCCCAACCCACTCTTTGTACTCATGCCAGAACCTGAGCCTCAACCTACCCAAACCCCTGCTACCCCTCCTTCATCACCTCCTACTGAGCAAACTTATCCTAAATAGAGGAAAGTCACAGCTAAGAGGACTGCTTTCACAACAGCCTCTATTAAAATTGGCAAAGAACCAGATGCCCAATCTGAGGAGGCACAACCCCCAGGCCATCCAGAAAAAGGGAAGTCCCCTGTTGCCCCCACTGAGCAAGATAAAGGAAAATCCCCTATGATCCCTCCTGAACCCAAGACTAGAAAAATGAGGGTGAGGGCACCAAAAGCTCCAACCATGAAGAAACCACCACAACCAAAGAAACCAAGGCAGCCAAAGAAAAAGAGTCCAACTGAGAAGCAAGCCAAGAAGAAAAAGCCCAAAGCCCCCACAGGCAGAACCAAGTCCAAGCCCAATTATGAGACCAAAGCTGAACTTAGGAAACATGCACAACAGATGGGCTGGGACTGGTTCACAGATTCAAATTCAGATTCCTCCTCCTCTTAAACTAGATTGTAGCTAGGCTTTTCTTTCTTTTTCACTTATTTTCTTGTCATTGTAATTACAGTTGTACATTTCTTTCTAAGTTAATAGAATTTTTGTTGTATATTACTTTGTGTATATTGTCTGTGTGTGTTTACTTTTTTTTCCTGACTATTACCCTGCACTTTCTGACCTTTGAACCAATGAGGACACTGCTCCTCAAGGTTTGGGGGTGTGGCAGGGTAGGTCTGCCAATAGAATAGTTAACTTTAGTACAGTAGTGGTGGTGTGATTGGAATGAATAAAGTCAATTTCCACTTAACTTGCTACAATGAGGAAATTTGTGGAAAATTAAAATATTTTTTGCAGACATTTTCAAACTGAAAATTTTAAAATCTTGGCACCACCATGAAGCTAACATCAGAAATTTTAAATTAGTGCCTAGTAAACCTAAGAGGAGAGAAAAAGGTGAAAATACACTCCATGAGTTAAAAAGAGGACCATACCTCGTGAGATTTAGGCCCATCAATGTCTGTTGAAGAGTGTTTTGGTATTTTTTCTGCTCTAAGGTTTGATTGACTCAGCACTTTTTACTAGAAGTTAGGCACCTCCAAATCAAAACTGGGTGATAGCACTCATGACACTAAAGAAATGATTCAAGGCCCTCATTTGGATAGTTTGAGCCTGAATATCCAACCTTTTAAAACTACCCTTTTGCATACACTCTTTGAGCCTCAAAAAGTCTTATTTTTCTTTAACAAACACTGGAGTACTTGCACCTTAACCTCATGACTGATTCAACCTTACCCTCACTCTGAGAAATCAGAAGGTAAAGGAGAAGTTGAAGGAAGTGAGAATGGTCCAACATTTGGTAGAAGGAGAAGAAAAGTAACCTATGAACAACAATGTGTTGGTGGTATTTGTGTGGCAATTCATCAAAAAATTATAAAAATAAAAAGAAGAAAAATAATAAAAAGAGAAAAAAGAAGAGAAGTTTGGAGAAGAACATCATCTGAAAATTTAAAAGAAGAGGAGAAACTGGCCACTTTGATTCTGAAATATATCAAGATGAAGTTGTGCTGAAATGAAGATAGTGAAGTCATGAGTCACTCCATACCTTGCTGATTTCTTAATTTTGATTTTCTTTTTACCCCTTCATTCTTTATATCCCTCACCCATAAGCCACATTACAACCCATTCAACAAGACCTTGAAGATCCAAAGTGAAATAAGCTGTCAGGTGGAGATGAGGGAGTACCTAATCTATGGTGAAAAGCCATAAGGATGTCAAAAATTAGAAGCTTTACCTATGCTCATGATTGCAGGCCCATTTGGGGTCTGTAATTGCTCTTGAGTTGCTTTAAATGTGAACACCCCTGGATATTCATTGTTGAGAGATAACCCTGGTGAGAATTGGGTCTGAAATTTAACTTCATGGATAGCCTTGTGAACATGGTGGTGGCAGTAATCTACTAGTTTTGTCTCAGACCTCTGTGAGGAGGATAGCCTCTGTGGATAGTCTATGGCCATTTAAGTCGACAGGTTATAGCCCTAGGGTGAGGCCAATTCACAGATTTAAGATAGATTCTTCTTCTCTGCACTTGTGCTTGTAGCCCTGTGAGAGATTGTGCAGAGACAGACTCCCCTGTATTTATATAAACCCACCATCAGATGGCAGATCTAATCTGGCTGTAGAGATTGTAGGCTTGTGACTGGATCACTGCTGTCTCTCTAAAGCAGTGAACAGCTAGATCTAAAACTAGTACTCAGACTCTTGCTGGTCCTGTGTGTCCAGGCTAACGCACATTGCAGGCCGAGCCCCACACACAAAACTTTAGAGGTTGAGGTTCCTATGGATTCTTGAACTGGTAGCCTGGATGAAGTGGTGCCTACAATGATAATCATGTTCTGACCCATCTATGGGCTGTGGTTCCTCTATTAGATAGTCTATGACCATTTGAGTGGACAGGTTATAGCCATAAGGGATTGGATCATGGCACAGGGATGAGTTGGATCATTTCTCCTCTTTGGTGATAATATAGCCATTGGACATGATTTCTATAACAGCAGATCTGAGTCTGAGTTATAAAACCCATCAGATCTATACCTAATAGCTTACTTCTCACCATTTTTATATTATTTTCTCACACTCCATCAGTCTTCTCAACCATTTCTGTAGTTTAGGCATTAGGTTACCATAGGATTTAAACAATAGTGACCTTAAATCCCCTTCCATTTAGGATTGCCAGATCTGTAGTCAGATCTGGAGGGCCTACTAAAGATAGCTCCCTTGGAGCTTTAGATCATTTTTCCCTGTGGGACAAACTCTTATTAAAACTTGCTACAGCAGGCCCTGTATCTTGCAGGTCTGTGTATTTTTAGACTTGCTGCTCTGCAGTTTTCAATCCACCTTTGATTAATTTTCTCTAACCCATTCTTATCATTATTTTCAATAAAGTTAGCAGCAAGCATCTAAAATACCCTAACAACATCCTCTTAACAGGTTTAAAATTCTCAGTACTTAACCTCTTGACAAGTATCAGAACCTGTCGAGAATACAGCCTACACCTTCAATACTTCTCAATTTTCTCTCTCAACATCTCGACAGGTTCAAAGATCCTATCGAAATTCACCTTTACACCTTTAGAACTTGTCGAACATCAATTCAAACCTCTCGACAGGTATCAAAACCTATTGAAATTCACATTGGGAACCTTCAGAACCTGTCGAAATGTTCTCTACACCTCTCGACAGGTTGTTTTTCAGTTCAAAAAGATTTCTCATCAGTTCCCAATCCATTCTCCACATAGATTTATCAATTCTATTATGTTCCCATTGGATTTATTATGCCTTGGGGCCATTCTTACTGTAACATATCTGACTCATTATTCTAAATGAAAGACTAAACACAAATGGCAACATATATACAATGCCAAACAGATTTAAAAATAGTAGCAGCCTTCTAAATGACAATTATGATACATATTGTACAATGTTGAAGGTGAATGGTTACCACAGGCTCTACCATATTTTCAATAAAGAGTTTGAGCCTTTGACCATTAACTTTCATGATCCTACCATCCTTTAGATCCATGATTTCAACAGCTCCAGATGGGGATACATGCATTATAATGTAAGGTCCCTCCCATCTAGATCTCAACTTACCTGGGGAAAATTTTAATTTGGAATTGAACAACCATACCTTGTTGCCAGCAGTAAACACCTTCCTCAGCAAATGCTTGTCATCAAAAGCTTTGACTTTCTCTTTGTAGATCCTTGAAGTGGAGTAGGCTTCAAATCTCTGCTCTTCCAGCTCTAACAGTTGCAGCCTCCTGTGTATACCAGCAGAAGTTAGATCAACATTCAATGATTTAATAACCCAACAGACTTTGTGTTCTAACTCTACTCGTAAATGGCATGCCTTGTCATACACCAGCCTAAAGGGAGAGATCCCTATTGGAGTCTTATAAGCAGTTCTATAAGCCCAAGGAGCATCAGTCAACCTCAGGGACCAATCCTTTCTATCTCCTTTCATAGTTTTCTTTAAAATGTATTTGATCTCTCTATTAGAAATTTCCACCTGCCCACTGCTCTGTGAGTGGTATGGGGTGGCAACTTTGTGTGTCACAGAGTACTTTCTAAGCAAGTTATCAAACTATCTATTGCAGAAATAGCTTCCCCCATCACTAATGATAGCTTTGGGGGTACCAAACCTAGAGAAAATGTTATCTTTCAAGAAGTTGAGGACAACTCTGTGATCATTGGTTCTTGTGACTATGGCCTCAACCCATTTGGGTACATAGTCCACAGCCACAAGAATGAAATTGTATCCATAGGAAGGAGGGAAGGGACCCATGAAGTCAATCCCCCAAATGTCAAAGAGTTCAACAACAAGTGTAGGCTGTAAAGGCATGGAATTTCTTTTGGAGATACTTCCCATTTTCTAGCATCTTTCACAAGCTTTACAATGCTGCCATGCATCCTTGAAGATAGTGGGCCAATAAAATCCACTTTGAAGTATCTTGGCAGCAGTCTTGTTTCCACTGAAATGGCCTCCACAAGCCTGTTCATGACAAATGGTTAGTATATTGTAGAATTTATCATCAAGGACACACCTCCTCACAACTTGGTCTATACAATGCTTGAAAAGGTATGGATCCCCCCACATGTAAAGTCTAATATGAGAAAAGAATAGCTCCTTGTCCATTTTGTTCCAATGTGGGGGAATCCTACCCACTACCAAGTAGTTGACTATATTTGCAAACCAAGGTACAGAAGTGCTTGACAGTAAACAATTGTTCATCAGAGAAAGAATATTGATAGGCAACCTATCAAACTCAGCAGCTAGGATCCTGGATAGGTGGTCTGCAACCATATTTTTAACTTTATCCTTAATCTCAAGATCAAACTCCTGTAATATGAGGATCCATCTGACTAATCTTGGCTTAGCATCCTTTTTAGTCAAAAGGTACTTCAGGGCTGAGTGGTTAGTGAATACCACAATCCTAAATCCCAACACATAAGACCTGAATTTTTCTAAAGCATAGATAATGGACAACAATTCCTTCTCAGTTGTGTAGTTTAACTGAGCATGAATCATTATCTTGCTTGCATAAGCAATCACACAAGGTGTTTTGTCTTTTCTTTACCCCAAAACTGCACTAATAGCAAAATCTGATGCATCACATCAGCTCAAATGCAAAGAAAAATTAGGTGCTTGAAGGACAACTGCAGAGGTTAAACAGCCTTTCAAAAGTTCAAAAGCAGTGAGATATTCATCATTAAATTCAAAAGGAACCTCTTGGCACAACAAGTGACAAAGAGGTTTTGAGATTTTACGGAAATCTTTGATGAATCTCCTATAAAAACCAGCATGCCCCTAGAAAGATCTGACTTGTTTCACAGTTTTAGGTGAGGGCAAATGTGCAATCAAATTAATTTTAGCCTGGTCTACCTCTATGCCTTGTGGGAAACAACATGGCCAAGGACAATGCCTTGATTGACCATAAAATGACTTTTTTCCCAACTCAAAACTAAGTTGGTTTCCTCACATCTCTGCAACACAAGGCTGAGATGGTGTAGACATTGGCTAAAATTATCCCCAAAGATAGAGAAATCATTCATGAATATCTCTAAAACCTGATCAATCATGTCAAAAAAGATGGCATACATACACTTTTGAAAAGTTGTAGGAGCATTGCACAATCCAAATGGCATCCTTCTATAGGCAAAGGTGCCAAAATGGACATGTAAAAGTGGTCTTCTCTTGGTATTGTGGATAAACAGGGATTTAGTTATACCCAGAATATCCATTAGGATAGCAATAGAAAGCTTTGCTTGCCAACTTGTCCAAAATCTGGTCAATGAAGGGCAAAGGAAAGTGGTCTTTTTTTATTTTTAAATTGAGCTTTCGATAATCAATGCACACCCTCCAACCTGTGGTTTCCCTAGCTGGAATTAGCTCACCAGAATCAAATTTAACCACAGTGATTCCAGATTTCTTAGGTGCCACCTGAGTAGGTGCCACCCATTCAGAATCTGAAATGGGATAGATTACTCCAGCATCTAACAATTTGATCACCTCCTTCATCACCACTTCTTGCATGTGGGGGTTTAACTTTCTCTACATCTCTCTAGAGGGTTTGGAACCCTCTTCCAAGTGGATCTTATGCATACAAATAGTAAGGCTGATGCCTCCAAGATCAGTAATAATCTAACCTATTGCTCTCTTATGCTTTTTTAAAATACACAACAGCTCTTCCTCTTGCTCATCAGTGAGAGAAGAGGAGATTGTCACTAGTAACTTCTGGTTTGCCCCCAAAAAAATATATTTGAAGGACTTGGGCAGCTGTTTCAACTCCACATCAGGCAAACTTATGAGTGAAGGCAGCAAAGGTACCTTTGATGGTAGTGGAAGAAGCAACACAACAGGTTTCCAAGGAGGATACCTTATTGTTGGCCCCAATTCAGTTTAAGGCTTTCACCTCTTGAACCACAGGTGTGGGGGCCTTCTCTTCCACAATTTTACTCCACACATTTTCAAAAACATCACACAAATCATCACAATGCAACAACTTGGGCAAACTCTCTTCCACAAGCTCATCCATTACATCAATCAAAAAGCAATCCTCACTATCCAAGTGAGGCTGACTTGCTGCATTGTAAACATTTAATTTTACTTTCATGTTGCCAAAAGATATGTCCATTACACCTAATCTACATTATATACAAGCATTGGCAGTGTCCAAGAAAGGCCTGCCCAAAATTTCAGGAATGGAGGTAGTACACTTGCTTGGCTCCATGTCAAGAACCAAAAAATCTGCTGAATAGAAAAACTTGTCAACTCCAACTAACACGTCTTCTATCATTCCCACAAGCCTCCTTTCAAATCTGTTAGCCAGCTGTAGCACCACATGTGTGGACTTCAATTCTCCCAAACCTAACTTCTTATAAACTGAATATGGAAGTAGGTTTACACTAGCTCCCAGATCTAACAAGGCTTTCTCAATGGTATGATCCCCAATGATGCAAGGGATTGTGGGAACTCCAGGGTCTTGGAGCTTTGTTGGGATTGCAATGGACAATACTTGGTTCACTTTCTCAGCACAAAAGACCTTCTTGGATAGTTGTATCCTAGATTATCTTTTCTGTGTGCACAAATCTTTCAAGAACTTTGCATAGGCTGGAACTTGCATAATTGCATCAAGTAAAGGCAAGTTAATCTTCACTTGTTTAAATGCATCCATCATTTCCTCAACTTTAGCATTTCCCTTGTCAAAAGGAGAAGGTGCTTGAAGTGCATTGGGAAATGGCAAATGAGGGACTGATCTCCCATTTGCTGCCTTAGCAATCTCATCAGTTTTTTTCTTTATTTTTGTTTTCATTTTTCTATTGGGGCTCCTCAACACCCCCTTTATTTCTCATATGTTGCTCCTGCTGCACATCAGCATGGGTTGTTCTTTCATTTCCTGCACTTTTCTCATCAAGCACAATACCAACTTTGTTATCAACCAGCCTTTCACTTCTCAAAGTGGTAACAGATTTGGTTTCTTCACGTGAAGAAGTCTCACCCACCATATACTGCCCTTTTGGATTGTTCATGGGCTAGCTAGGCAGTCTTCCCTCCTCTCTCCTAGTCAAAGTATTGGATAGCTGACCAAGGTGGTCCTCTATCTTTTTAATACTTTGGCTATGGGAGTTAATAGTTTGAGATAAAAAGCTTAAATTCTGCAGTGAAGCCAGAACTTGCTCTTCAAATGTGAGGGATTTAGAGGGTGCTGGGGCTGGTGCACTTTGATGCATAGGTTGTGCCATTGGCTAGGCCATAGGCTGCTGGTATTGGGGCCTTGGGAAGTAGTTCTACTGGTAGGGTTAAGCATTTTATAGGGCATGGACTGCTGTTGTGGTTGCTGCTACTATTGGTTTTGAAAGATATCTTGTCTCCACCTTAAGTTGGGGTGGTTTCTCCAATTATAGCCAGCAGTATGTTGTTGTCCAAAGGACTGAGTAGCATTCACATGTTCTGTAACAAGGTCTAGAAATTGGGCAGTAGAGGGACATTCCTCAAGGGAGTGAGTAGGGGACTGGCATATCACACATGCCTCCTCCACTTTGGCAGCCATTGGTGACTGCATTGCTCCCATGTGCTTATCAAATTTTTGAGTCAAGCTATCCACCTTCCTTTCCAAATCATTGTATCCACTAACCTCATATATTTTCCCTCTTGTAGTGTTCTCTCTCACCAATCTAACAGGGGTCTCAATGTCCCTTTGACAAAGTCTCCCTTTGCATGGAGTTTTCACTAATGATATTAAGCAAGTCCCAAGCCTCATCAGTTGTCTTGTAGAGGTAAGTACCACCACATGAGGCATCAACCATATCCCTACTCTTGGGATCAATCCCTTGATAGAAACTTTGAACAAGTTGTCATTTAAGGATTTGGTGATGGGGACATTACTTCAAGAGCTCCTTAAATCTCTCCCATGCTTGGTGAAAGTCTTCAGTTGGGGCTTGAGCAAAGGAGATTATGCTCTTCCTCAACTGACTTGTTTTGGACATGGGGAAAAACTTGGCAAAATATTGACATTAAAGTTCATTTCAAGACTGAATACTATTGGTTGGGAGCATAGACAGCCAAGTTTTGGCTCTGTCCTTTAGTGAAAAGGGAAAGAGTCTCAACCTAGTTGCTTCCTCCCCGAAACTTGCAATGTTGAAAGTAGTGCGCAGTCCTAGAAATTCATCAATGTGCTTGTATGGGTCTTCCTTACTCAGGCCATGATATGAGGGCAACATCTGTATGATGGAAGATTTAATCTCATAGTTCCCTTGGATAGCAGGGAATTGAATACAGAAAGGAGAATTGTATACCCCTGGTGCATTGAATTCTTTCAATATCCTAGGTTGCTCACCCATTACAGAAATCTCAGAATTAACCACTGGTGTGTATATGGACTACTTAGGTCTGAGAAGTCTCTCAACTTTAAGATCTAAAGGAACAATTTCAGGATTGAGAGATCTTCTACCAAGCATACACACAGCAAGAACCAAGTACATCACACAAAATACAGCATAGATTTCAACAAAATCATTATAAAAACACAACTATTATTGTAGATTTAACAATGTGCAGATCTAAATATATAAAAGAGTTAGGAAATGCAAACTTTAAGTACAGCTTGCTCCTCCAATTACCACAAAACTCCTCTCAGAACCACAGATCCAGATCTGAAATAAAAAATTAAGTTATAAAAAACTACAGCAGCAATTTGTTAAACACAAAACAGGCAATTATAAATCTATTTCTAAAATAAGATAAACTTAGATTTACCAATTTAAAAACACAGATCCCCGACAGCGGCGCTAAAAACATATTGTGTTGCTTACCTTATAATTATTAAAGGGTTAAAACAAATGGGATCAAGGTAAGCAACCAGTCTTGCATGAACCATGGTTGTTGCAGCAAGCTTTAAGGGATAAGTTAGGATATGTCCATAGGGAAATGTGCTTTAAAATAAGGTAAATCTCTAGATCTATACCAGATCTGGCAGTCTATCCTAAACTAATACAAGGAAAGGAAAGAGGAGAGGTTTCAGGGGTTGTCACTTAACTAAAAATTCCAAAAATCAAATGCAAATGATCCAGAACTAATTAAAACTCATATTTAAGGAAATGAAGAAAAGGATTAAAATCAAAAGGCGGAGAGTAGCAGCTAGGGATTTTGGTCTTTACTGAAAATCAATTGGTTCAAGGGCAATGCATAGAACTGCTTTGCAATAATCCTTTATCTGGCTACAAGCTCAGATGCAGGGTATAAGAATCTAATCTAGACTAGAGAATTTGAGTAATCCTAAGGCTATGATCTATCCACTTGAATGGTCACAGATAATCCCAGAGATTCCTCTAGTTTAAGGATCTTAATTAGAACAAGTAAACTATTGTAGATGTTGTGGATGCAAGGCTACAAGCTCAAGCATCCACAGGGAGATTTAATCTAGGGAAATCAAATGGACAAAAGAGATATATAGATTAAAATCAACTTTATAATCCACAATATACTGATTCAATACAAACTTACAGTAAAATGTGCTCAGATGTACAATCTGTGTGTAGACACCCAAATTCGGCCCAAGGCCTGATCAATCTGTACTCTGAGAGAGATGTACTCTTGTGCTTCCGATGGCACCCTTAAACCTTTAGGAATCACCCTGAACCCTTTAGAACCCTCCCCCAACCCTTAGGAATCGCCCTAAATCCTAGGATCCCTTCCCAGACCCAACATAAACCCTTCTGAGCATTTGATGGGAGGAGAGCTAAATATTTTACACATATCACTGCTGATGATGAGCCACCTACCATTGGAAGGAGGACTTCTCCAGCTTTCCAGCAAGCCAAAGATCACCCAATTTGGAGTTGTGGTTCGAAAGATATGGCCGATTAAAGTTTTACATAAAATCATGACTTTTGCTCAGGCGTATGTATTAGATACGCCCAGCATATTTGGCCCCATTTTGGTCAAGCGTATATATTATATAAGCCTAGAATTTTTGGGCCAAATTTGGCCGAGCATACATAATACATACGCCCAGCATAGGTAGGGCCCACCGCGGACACCCACCTTCTCAGGTCTCCTCTGGTTTTCATGGAAATCACTGTACATAAACTGGGCGTATGTAATATATACGCCCAGCTTAGCTATAGTAACTGTCATCAGATGCTCAAAATTCCTTCATGAGGATTGACCTTTTGACCATCCCCTTGGTTGAGGTGGGTGTCCTAAGGTTGGCTGCCCCCCTTTGAGCTTATATGCAACCCTTAAGTCACCTATGGTCTCACCCCATCATCTGCCATTGAAGCCGGTTCCCCAAACCCCTAGGACCCTAAAAACCTAGAAAACCTTAGATGGAGGATTACGTAATTGCTAAACCAATTAGCTCTTAAGTAACCCTCTAACCCACCTCTTTTCTATAAATAGAGAGGCACCCCCTCTTCCCAAAGGGTTGAAAAATTAAGGTTGAAAGTTGAGCTTAAGAGAGAGAGAACCCTAGTGAGAGAAAGTTCCCTTTTATTTTTGCATTCTTCAACCAGAATTCCAGCATGCTTAGTTCACCCCTTTTAATCAATTTCAACCATTAGACCACCCCTCTTTTAGTCAAGCTTAGTCCCTAGCTTCATCCTACACTTCCCATCTACCGAATCCTAGCATTAGAATCCATTCCCCAACCGTTTAAGCCCTTTAAAGTCATCGGAAGCACGCTGAAGCGAAGGTCTTCCACGGTGCAACAAGGGCCCGTGGGCACTGGCTCACCCCTCTCTTCCTCTACCTTCTAGGTGTTTTCTCCATCCAAGGATTCAAGTCGTTACGCTGCCGAAATTTTGGTTTGGCTCAAAGCTTGATAGGACCGTATTGCCTTCGGGCAAGGGGAAGCTCCGCCCATTTGTTTTTTTATTTTAGCCATAGATAGAGACCGCTACGTGCGGGTTGATCGGGTGCCTAAACCCTTCCCGATCGATAATCGAAGCCCCTACCCTAGAGTCTTTGGCAAAGACCGGTAAATCAGAGTCATATTTAGCACTTCGGTGCTCAAAATATTGATTTAAAGGTTTCCCGAGTCACCAAAAGCTTTGGGTGGCGACTTTACATTTATTCCATCACGCGTGCATCGCCGCGATGGGTTCAAGAGAATCCATGGTCACACAGATGGCGACTCCGCTGGGGACATCACCCTAACGCTTCCCCTCTTATTGGCCTTTTTTTTTAATCTTCACTAACCATTGCTATTTTTTCTGATTTTCTGCTATTTTTTCTTCATTTTTAGTTATTTTTACTAACATACTTACCCCTACAATTCAGTCCTTTAAGTGCCTTAGCCGATTGGCGGGCCTACTTACGCCTTTAAATTTCAGTTTTTACAGTTTTATCATTTAAGCCGCCTTAGCCGTTTGGCGGGCCTGCTCGTAGCTACTTTCCACGTCATTTAAATTTCAGTCATTTACGAGCCTTAGCCGTTTGGCGGGCCTACGTGCACTCTTTATTTCAGTCATCATATCTCACCGTTGAACGTCGGCCCGTTGAGGCGGCACGGGCTTGTCATCCCCGACCCAAACTTGGACTTAAATTCACTCCCCTTTAAAAATCTGCAATTAAAAGTGAACCAACAGTGTGGGGACATAATCAAATTTATTTTTGCGTATTTTGGGTAGTTTTCGGGGGATTTAGGCACAGATATAACTTACCCGGTTCCCAGTAAGGCGGCAGCCCTAGTGGTGATGATCCTAAAAAGAACCACCCCTTCCAATACTTGAGAAGGCGCTTGCGCCGGAGGTATATCGGTTGGGTTGCCAATTCCGATCTAGCCGTAAAACCCACAATGGTCAAAGCGTAGACAACCCGAATTCAGCCGTGTATCCCTAGGAAGTGGAAAGGAGTGACCTGATAACATACACAACAGTCCCCGGGAGCATCCCTCCCAGGAAAGCAGTTCAAAAAGACTCATTGTGGGCTTGTTGTTCAATGTCAAAACACGCTGGAAGAACAGTTTTTGCCAGGCGTATATATTAAATACGCCTAGCAACAAATCCCCAGAAATACTCAGGCGTATATAATATATACGCACAGCCAAAATCCTCAGATTTAAGCCAGGCATATATAATATATACACCCAGCCAAATCTGCCCGTTTTGGTCAGGCGTATATAATACCTACGCCCAGTATAAACTGAGTTCAGGCAGCCCGATCTGAGGCCCAATCCACCACCCAAGTTCCCCGATTAGCGGTATTAGTGCCCACAGTAGCCTCCCGCATTCTGTAACGCCCAATATGCCCCCACCCAGTCAAAAGAAGGAGACTTCTCATTGATTTGCTCCGGAGGTTCGGGTCGTTTGCGTGGATTCCCTCACCTTCAATAGAACGAAAGGGTTCCCTTTCGCTTCTTCAGAAGTGTGTCGGATCCCGCTGTGGGACCTACTAAAGGTGCATATATCACCCAAGATGGGAGTTTTTCTAGGGCACTAGGTCATCATTCATTTAAATAGGGGAGTTAATTTCCATTTGAAAAATCCAAAAATATATATATATATAGAAAAATCAAAAATCCATATATACGTGTACTTTTGGTGTGACCGTCACTACGGCGACCTCGAACCCAACCCGTAGTAAGAGAACAAGGAAGGTATTCGGCCCTTACCCAAGACATCGATACAACACTTGTCAACGGATCATGTCAAGCGCCGATACATCCCCACCATCATCCCCATCCCATTCCCATATAGGAGAAGACCCGATCTCTGACACCTTCACCCAAACCCGGTTCGATGTCACGGGTCCATTTGGGGCACCCATGTTCGCATCCACCCCATCCCCCGCCCTTACATTTTCCCAACATACCCCCATCTCATCCCCTACTGAAACCCCTCATTTCCCAACCGACCCATACATCCCCATCTCCCATCCATACGCCCTCACCGCACCCCCCTACTCCCAAAGACCCCATCGAGAGCCCCATCCCCCGCCTACCTCCCATGTCCCATCCACCTCATCATCCATGCCCCCTACATCCTATATCCCATCCACCTCATCTCACATGTCATCCACATCACATGGCCCATCCACATCCCAACATACCCTCCCATTTACCCAGGCCATGCCCAACTTTTCCCAGGGTATGACCAGTAACCCACCATCTTCCATAGCCATACATCCATACCCTCAAAGCATAATCACCCATACCCCCCATACCCGGGTCATGCCCAATTTCACCTGACCCCTTCCATCCTTGAATGGTCTGTCACCCTCCAATCCCACACTTGAATCCATGCCCTCAATGGAGGACATGAGAATGATGTATACCCTATGGGCAGCCTCTCAGAACCGTACATCCCAAACCCCACATCCAGGTCTCCAAAACCTCCATACCCCATTCCCTCATGACCATGCCCAACCACCCATCATTCATACCATCCAAGATCCCCCAGCTCATTTCTAGGCCCAAGCCCACTCATCTCAGGCCCAAACCCACATAAATCCATGGGCCCAAGCCCAAATATCTTTAGAACCATGGGCCCAAGCCCACTCCCAAACCCAGGCCCAGGTCCAAGCCCACCAAACCCATCAGACCCAAGCCCAAACCCATTAGACTCAGGCCTAGGCCCAAAACCCTCTAGGCCCAAAACCCTCAAGGCCCATGGGCCCAGGCCAAAACCCATCAGACGCAGGCCCAAGCCCAAAACCCTCAAGGCCCATGGGCCCAAGCCTAAACCCACCAGGCCCAAGCCCATCAGAACCAGGCCCAGTTCCAAGCCCCCCGGGGCCCTTGGACCTAAACCTATTAAACACAGGCCCAAGGTCCATCACCCCACACCCAATACCCACATGGCCCATTAGCCCAAACCCAACAGGACCCATTGGCCCAAAATCATACCAACCCCACACCCAAGCCCAAGGCCCATCAACCCAAGCCTTCCAAAACCATCAAGCCCAAATCCATCAAACCCAAGGCCCGTCCACCCACACCCATCAAGGCTCATTCACAAACCCCTTACCCTTTCACCGGTACCCTTCATTCACTTATACCCCTTATGGCCCCATCCGCCTCCAACGGAAAATCTGATCCACTCCATTCCTCAAAACCACGCCTATAGCATCCCGCCACATCAACCACACCCCCAACACCCCCAGAATGTGCACCTAGCTTAGCACATCATTCATCCACAAACCACTCATCCATTCACTCCTTCCCATCCCCTACAAACCTTGTGGCCCCACCAGGTCATCCAACCCATCACCCCCTAAGTCCAAATAGCGGACCTTGCCCCTCACCAGTACAATGACCAACAGTACGAGGAGGAAGAAATTCACAACAGTGGAGGAGCTGCCAGATTCGGCCCCCTTGGTAACCAAGGGAGCTCTCCCAGTCATCATGGATTTTTTGGTGTATCAGCAACAGTCCAGTTTTGCTGATTTGGTTCGAAATGCCAACTGTTGCGAAGATGCCATTAGAGAGGGCAGGCTAGGAAAGAGCATGGCCAACAGGGCCACCGGGGTTCAAAAAGTTGCCTAACCAAGAATTGAAAGAAGACCAGGGAAAGAGGTACAGAACATCGTTTACCCCCAAGCCAATACCAATGCCCCCCCCGATACAGCTCCAGACCGCGCAACCACCCCTGGCCCGTTTCGAGCAAGCGCCAAGGCCAAATAACGGACTGAGAGCCCCATTTACCCAAGAACAGTTGAGAGCATGATTCGAATGGGTATTCATGTCGTTGGGGTAATCTTTAAGTGTCTTATTACCAATGTTGCTATAAAAGGGCCTGGTCAATTTACTCTAGCCTCGACCACCACCCAATCTAAACCTGAGAAACTATGACCCGAACCTGCATTGCAACTTCCACCAGGGACCGGGTCACCCTATGGATCGGTGCTTCCCGCTAAAGCATGCGGTCTAAGATTTAATAGAGGCAGAAAAAATTGTTCCCCCGCTGCCTCCTCAAGGGCATAACCAAAACATCCATCAAGCCCCTCTACCACCGCACCCAGGAGGCCTCAGGCCTAACATCCACTGGGTAGAAGAGGAAGAAGAATAGTTTGACCCCTCGGATTACCTCAGTAATCAAGAGGAGTCTCATTTCCCAGGTTGAATAAAGACGAACCATCTATGGGGGTGATCGAGCCGTTGTATTTAGCCAATTACTTACCCACCCTGGCATACTAAGAGGAGCCCTTAGATTTAGGGCAGTAATTTTCCACTTCCGCTCCCGCCTATCAAATCCAAATGGGCACAGCCCCGCCGCAATCATACACGTACCCGCCCCACTCCCAATTTACCCCATACACCCCTCCGTCACTCCCAAATCACCCCACGCCATACATGACTCCATCATCCCCATACTACCCTACCCCATACACACCCCCAAATCTCTCCACCTAATACACCACTCCGCCATCCCCAAATTATCCCATCTCGTGCACACCCCCAAATCCCACCACCCAGTATACTACCTCGCCATCCCCAAATCATCTTGCCCAATACACAACTCCACCATACCCAAATCACCCCGCTCCATGCACAACTCCACCATCCCCAATTTACCATGTTTCATCCACGAACCCATCATCGCCCCACCATGCCACCCCATATATAAACCCTTCATATCCGTACCCCCCTGCTCCATCCACTACCATGTCATATCCCTATCACCCCGCTCCACCCGCACCTCCGACATCTCCCAGTCACTCCGTCCCATGCAACATACCACTCATCCCCAGTTACCCCGTCTCACACCCCATCTCGCCAGCTCTTAATCACACCCCCCAACATCCGATCCCATCGCCCTCTGACCCTTCCATCCCAGTCATACTCCCACCATCTCCTCGCTATTTTGCCCCTAATCCAACTCCACCCTCACCCAAATAAGCAACCCCTCACCCAGTCCCTTATCTCCCGCTCCCAATCACCACCGGTCTTACCACACCCAGGTAATGCCTCTACAAGCCCCCTGCGCACCCGCAAATTTAACCTCGCCAATTCCCGCCACTACCATTCCGCCCCCGATTGGAGTCAACCTGGTTGAACCCAAGAATCCGACATACCCGGCCCAATCCTCCCCAGAATCACCATGCACTCCCTTCCTCATCCCGAAACCTGCCTATGACCCACATCAAGTGTCGTTAAGCTATAAACAGACGGACCTGAATTCTAGTTACAACTGAGAGGAGACTGTTGAATTTATTACCCAGTCTAGCAGGATTTCTACACAGCTGGAAGCATCGGGAGCCGTCAGAAGAGAAGAGAAGAAGAAAGAGCGGGTCGCAGGGAACCCCTATGAGAAAATAGCCAGAGAGCACGTGTTAGAGACGCAGCTCAAGAGAACACCTGCACATATTACTATGTGGGATTTGTTAATCACGCCCCCGCTCTACTTTCAAGCCTTAATGGGAACACTCAAAGGCGCACATGTTTCCACCCACGTAACCCCAGATGAGGTGGGAGAAATAATCGGGCAAGTATTAGCCCCAAATGCCATCTCATTCACTGATGCGAATCTACCGCTCGAGGGGAACAACCACTCTAAGCCCCTGAATATAACAGTGGAAATAGGGAACCTTGTGGTGCCGTTGGTCTTAATAGACAACGAGTTGGCACTGAACGTATGCCCTCTAAGGACAGCAATCAAAATTTATGCAAACCCCAAGACCTTCCGACCATCCATAACAAGCGTCAGGGGATTTGACAACACCAGGAGAGAAATCATAGGAGAAGTAGACTTCGACCTGATCATCAGGCCGCAAACCTTCATCGTCCCCTTTCAGGTGATGGACATTAAGTCTATGTTTAATCTACTATTGGGCCGGTCGTGGCTACATGAGATCGGGGCAAAACCATCAACTCTACACCAAAAACTCTGATTCAGCTCAAAGGGAAGAATCGTCACCATCGTAGGTGAGAGCAGAGAAAACAGGGAGAGGAGCACTCTGCATATTGAGAATTCGAAAGTGCTTAACATGCTGCATACAGCAGATGACACCGATCTCCATTGATTTGAGTATGACTTCTCAGCCGTTACCCTCGGGTCAATTGAAAAAATCCCTACCAAAACTAGGGTAGGAATGGATGCAGCTATGTTCATTCTCCACAAATGGGGCCACCAAAAAGGGAAAGGGCTGGGCCCACCCCTTCAAGGAAGAAGAGACCCCGTCAGGGCCAAGGGGCAGCAAACCAAATTCGGCCTGGGCTACAGGCCCATTGAAGAAGTCAGAGAGGTCAAGGAAAAGATAAGAGCCGCAGCAGTCGCTGGGGCCAGAGGAATCAACCTAGAAGAAGAAACTCCCATCGGGGTGGTAAAGATTGATCTAAATGGGGTGACGAGGGTAACCCCACACAAACCTGTTTTAGCCCATTCCATCAACCCTTACATCCTCCCCCCAGACCTCGAGGTGGACTTAGCCGCCCTCTCCTTATTTGAGGAGGAGATCCCCCGGTCCACCAGTCACTCTAGCACCAGCCACTTTAGGCTCATCCAAACCATAGAGGACAGGGTCCCAGAGGATCCATCCATAAACATGCAAAGGGAGGAACTGTAAAAGCCTACCAATACCGCTTCCAACCAAAGAAGTAAAGGCCAAGCCTCACAGGTAAGTAACTGGGCATCTTTGCCCCAACTCCTGGGAGCCGCCAAAAGCAATGAATACGGCACCGACTCTCCAAAAAAAAACAACCTGTAAAAAGTAAGGTTATCCTCTGGGACTCTCTACCCTGTATATATAGAGATCCACCTCGCCAGGGGCTAACCTCTGAAAAATTGCAAAAAACCATAAAAACAGAAAAAATATAAATTTTAAAAATATTGTCTTTTAAAATTCCCAATAAAATTAAAAATGATGTCGTAATACCCGTCCCGCGTGAAGCCAACCCCTTTCCTGTAGAAATACAAGAAGAGGTAGGAGCCGCGAGTCTGGACGAGGAAGGTCAAATCAATGAGCTCCCTAATGAGCTCCTCAAATAATTTGCCGATTTTGAGCACGGCCCGACCCCGATCATCGAAGAGACAGAGGATGTCAATTTGGGCACCAAAGAGGCCCCTAGAATCACCAAAATCGGAACATCGCTGTCCCCTGTGGAGAGAAAAGATATGATAGACTTCCTTCGGTCATACCAAGACGTGTTCACATGGTCGTATGAAGACATGCCTGGTTTGGATACCGATCTGGTTGAGCATGAGTTACCACTCAACCCTAATATTAAGCCGATTAAACAGAAGTTGAGACGCCTCCGACCTGAATGGATGTTGAAGGTGAAGGATGAGGTCATTAAGCAATATGATGCGGGTTTTCTCATGGTATCCAAGTACCCGCAATGGCTAGCCAATATCGCCCCTGTACCAAAGAAGGATGGGAAGGTTCGAATGTGCATTGATTTCTGAAATCTCAATAAGGCAAGCCCTAAGGACGACTTTCCGTTACCACATATCAATATCTTGGTTGATAACACTACTAAGCACGGAATGCTCTCATTCATGGATGGATTCTCTGGCTACAATCAGATTAAGATGGCAGAGGCCGACCGAGAAAAGACTGTGTTCATCACTCCCTGGGGTACCTTCTGTTACAAGGTGATGCCATTCGGGCTCAAGAATGCTGGGGCAACCAACCAGAGAGCAATGACGGCCCTATTCCATGACATGATGCATCGAGAGATCGAAGTGTATGTCGATGATATGGTTGCCAAATTGCCGGAAAGGGATGACCACTTGGTAAACCGTCAGAAGCTGTTCGAGAGGTTGAGAAAGTACAAGTTGTGGTTGAATCCCCAAAAGTGCGCGTTCGGCGCTATGTCAGGAAAACTGTTAGGCTTTATTGTCAGTAGGAGAGGGATTGAGGTCGATCCGACCAAGATCAAGGCCATCACTAAAATTCCACCACCGTCTACAGAGAAGGAGGTCAAAGGCTTTTTAAGCAGAATCCAGTACATCAGTCGGTTCATTACATAGTTAACTTCGATATGCGCACCGATCTTCAAACTACTAAGAAAGGATTCACCGGTTGAGTGGAATGATGACTGTCAAGCTGCATTTGACAAGATCAAGGGTTACCTCCTAAATCCTCCAGTATTGGTACCACCTATACCCAATAGACCCCTGATAATGTACTTATCCATGATAGAGTTTTCCATGGGCTGTGTGTTAGGGCAGCATGATGAGACAGGAAGAAGAGAGCAGGCCATCTACTACCTGAGCAAGAAGTTCACTGATTATGAGACGCACTATTCTCATCTGGAGAAGGCATGCTTAGTGCTCATTTTGGCTACTCAAAGACTTCAACACTACCTGTTATCCCAAGCCATTCTACTTCTAACACGGATGGATTCATTGAAGTACCTATTCGAGAAACCTGCTCTCACTAGCCGAACTGCACAATGGCAACTTTTATTATCTGAATTCGACATCACGTACGTCACTCAGAAATCGATCAAGGGGCAGGCACTCGCTGATCATTTTGCTGAGAACCCTCTGCCGGACTACGAGCCTCTAAAGACTAAATTTCTCGATGAGGACATCTTGTTCATGACAGAAGAGGATACGGAGGAAACAGAGGAGTCCTAGGTAATGCACTTTGATGGAACATCGCATGTTGAAGGCCAAGGAGTTGACACCATCCTAATTTCACCAAAAGGATCCCATGTACCAATCTCTATCAAGCTCAACTTCCCTTGCACTAACAATATGGCTGAGTACGAAGCTTACGTTGTTGGTCTGCAGGCAGCTCTCGATCTAAATGTAACTCACCTTCGAGTATTTGGCGATTCACAGTTAATCATATGTCAGACGAATGGTATTTGGAAGATGAAAGATGAAGCGATCCCCTATCATGAACACCTCGAGGATCGATAGCTTGCTTCAAGATGTGACTTTCTCATCGTCCCCGGATAAGGAATCGCTTTCGCATTGTAACTTTAGGCGTCAATGATTGAAATCCCTATGGTGTTGAGATGAAGCCGATCATGATCGGCGGAGGAATGAGTACGCCTCCAGTTGAAACCTATAAAGCCTGATGATGAGCCACCTTGGTTCTCAGATATCAAGAATTTCCTCGAGACCCTAACTTTCCCAGAGGGTACATCCAAGACAAACCGACGAACCATTCAACATTTAGCGGCAGGTTACGTCATTTGCAGGGAATGCCTCTACAAGCGATCATATAATAACATCTTACTCAGGTGACTCACTGAAAGTGAAGCAGTCAATATTATGAAAGAAATCCATGAGGGAGTATGCGGAGCCCACGTCAGTGGTCACATGCTCGCAAAGAAAATCCTACGGCAGGGATACTTTTGGACCACCATGGAATCGGATTGCTGTAAACATGTTCAAAAATGCTACAAGTGTCAAGAGCACTCCAGTCTGACACACGCTCCTACCATTTATCTTCACTGCATGACCACTCCTTGGCCATTTGCTACCTGGGGCCTTGACGTTGTCAGAATGATTAATCCAAAAGCATCAAACAGACATCGGTTCATCAACGTCGCCATTGAATAATTCACCAAGTGGGTAGAAGCGGCATCATATGCCAACATCACGGCCAGTCACATTGAGAAGTTTCTCAAGAACAATATTGTGTGCAGATTTGGAGTACCCAAAGATATCATCACGGACAACAACACAAACTTTGTGAATAAGCGCATCCGAGACTTTTGAGAGCAATACAAGATCAGGCACCATCGCTCATCCCCTTATCGGCCTCAAACTAATGGAGTCGTGGAAGCCGCGAACAACACAGTCGTCCGCATCCTCGAGAAAATGGTCATCACTTATCGAGATTGGAGCGAAATGCTGCCATTTGCTTTGTTGGCCTACCGAACGTCGATCCGTACCGCTACAGGGGCAACACCATTCTCCCTTGTGTATGGAATCGAGCCCGTCCTCCCGGTAGAGGTTGAAGTACCCTCGCTCTGAATCCTCATGGAATCAAGCTTACCCGAAGCAGAGAGAGAGATCTCGCTTTGAACAATTAAACTTATTGGATGAAAAGAGACTCCTAGCCTTATGCCATACCCAAGTATACTAGGGGCGAATCGCACGCGCTTACAATAAACGTGTCCGCGGTCAAGATCTAAACGTAGGAAACACTGTGCTGAAGAAGATCTCTCCATCCCTCCACGCCGATCTGAGAGGAAAGTTTAAGCCAAACTAGGAAGGACCATACGTCATTCGAGAAGTGCTGCCAGGATACGCCATCCGCCTCGCCACCATGGACGGAGATCATCTTCCTGAGCCCATCAACGCTGGATACGTCCGACAGTTCTACACTTAGTCTATCGCGATAAGGTAAGTATTGATGAAACAGATACGTGACTGCTTTAGAACCACCCAAAAGAGGCCATCATTCCAAGCACAGTAGCCCAAAAACATCCCTAAAAATGATGATATCCTTTGCTACCCCATTTGAGCCTGGGCCTCTCTTTCAATAAACCCATTCCCCCAAAAAAATAAATATATGTGTACATATACCAAAAATAAAAAAAAAGAGAGAGAGAGAAAAGATGCATTTGTATAAAGTTACTATCAAATCTAAAAAAATCGAAAAAGCAAAACCTCAAAAAGAGATTGCCTGAAATGAAGCAAAAAGAACAAAATATGTAGAAGAATCACGGGGCATGTACAGTAAAACCCCCAGGAAGAAAGTATGTTGAGAACACTGAATCCGTATCAAGGAAACCGTTTTAGCCCAACATACCTTCAAATCCTAACCTAACCCATGGCCAAGCTACACCTTGAAGAAAGTCCTCTTTTAAGTTTACAAGCAGTCATAATATCTGTTAAGTCAACATGAGCCGAGTCGTGAGACGACACCAGAACCCCATCCAGCCGGCTATGACGGAATCAAGGTCTATGTCGTGGCTGTTGAAAAGAGAAAAGAAAATAAAAATAATAAAAATAATAAAAAAAAAAAAAAAATACAAGCTCAAAGCAAGATGGACGTGGTGAAAACCTGAAAGGGCATTACAGATGAAAACAGCGAGCTTGTGCGGACCAGGTGAAAACCCGGAGGGCGCTTGGGGTAAGAGAGCTAAACCCATGGACGTGGTGAAAACCTGAAAGGGCACTACAGGTAAAAAAAAAAAAAGGGGAGATAAAGGAAAAAAAAAAAGAAGAGAAAAAAAATTAAAAAAGAAAGGTTTGGACTGATTAGGAAGATTGATGTTTGAGGAACCCGGTTGTTACTCTTCCTGTACCCTCTTGTCCGACTGGACCGCTCATGCTAGTTCAAATCGGGTCCCGACCATAATTGTCTTTGTGAGACCCGCACCGTCAAACGTATGACCCGAGGCATGGAGAAAGGTTCGACTCAGTCCAAAGGGATCGATGTTCCAACCTTGGTAAGATTTGAAAACTCACTCAGGTTCGACTGCATGAAAGAGTTTGACTACGCTCAAAATGGGACCCATTACTCTATCTCATTATCAAGGCATCAAAAAAAAAGAAGAAAAGAAAGATCATATATAAACCAAAAATAGATCTGTATAGATGTATATAACTGCCTTTTGCATCGCTTACACAACATCCCAAAAAATAGTCGGTGTTGGCGCCATCCTGATTTCACAGAAAGGATCCCATGTACCAGCCTCTATCAAGCTCAACTTCCCTTGCACTAACAACATGGCTGAGTACGAAGCTTGCGCCGCTGGTCTACAGGCAGCTCTCGATCTGAATGTAACTCACCTTCGAGTATTTGGTGATTCATAGTTAATCATATGCCAAACGAATGGTGACTGGAAGACGAAAGACGAGAAACTGATCCCCTATCATGAAAACCTCGAGGATCTGATAGCTTGCTTCCAAGATGTGACCTTCTCATACGTCCCCCAGATAAGGAATCGCTTTGCCGACGCATTAGTAACTTTGGCGTCAATGATTGAAATCCCCTATGGTGTTGAGATGAAGCCGATCATGATCAAGCAGAAGAATGAGCCGGCCTTCTGCCTCCAAATTGGGGAACCTGCAAAGCTTGATGATGAGCCACCTTGGTTCTCAGATATCAAGAATTTCCTCGAGACCCTAACTTTCTTAGAGGGTACATCCAAGACAGACCGACGAACCATTCAACATTTAGCAGCAAGTTACGTCATTTGCAGGGAATGCCTCTACAAGCGATCATACAATAACATCTTACTCAGGTGCCTCACTGAAAGTGAAGCGGTCAATATTATGAAAGAAATCCATGAGGGAGTATGCGGAGCCCACGTCAGCGGTCACATGCTCGCTGAGAAAATCCTATGGCAGGGATACTTTTGGACCACCATGGAATCGGATTGCTGCAAACATGTTCAAAAATACTACAAGTGTCAAGAACACCCCAATCTAATACACGCTCCTACCATTGATCTTCACTGTATGACTACTCCTTGGCCATTTGCTACCTGGGGCCTTGACGTTGTCGGAATGATTAATCCAAAAGTATCAAACAGACATCGGTTCATCCTCGTTGCCATTGAATACTTCACCAAGTGGGTAGAAGCGGCATCATATGCCAACATCACGGCCAGTCACGTTGAGAAGTTCATCAAGAACAACATTTGCATATTCGATGTGCCCAAGGATATCATCACTGATAATGGCACTAATTTCACCAATAGGCGCATCCAGGCCTTGTGTGAGTAGTTTCAGATCAAGCATCATCGATCATCCCCATATAGGCCTCAAGCGAACGAAGCTGTAGAGGTGGGCAACACAACTCTTATCCGTATTCTGGAGAAGATGGTAGTCACTTACAAAGATTGGAGTGAGCAGTTACCCTTCGCACTTTGGGCCTAGAGAACGTCTATCCATACCGCTACAGGGGCAACCCCATTCTCCCTTGTATATGGAACCGAGGCCGTCCTCCCGATAGAGGTTGAAGTGCCCTCGCTCCGAATCCTCATGGAATCAGGCTTACCCAAAGCAGAGGGAGAGAGATCCCGCTTTGAATAATTAAACTTATTTGACGAGAAGAGACTCCTAGCCTTGTATCACACTCAAGTTTACCAGGGGAGAATCGCACGCGCTTACAATAAACGTGTCTGCGGTCGAGATCTAAAGGTAGGAGACACTGTGCTAAAGAAGATCTTCCCTTCCCTCCATGCCGATCTAAGAGGAAAGTTTAAGCTGAACTGGGAAGGACCATACATCATTCGAGAAGTGTTGCCGGGATACGCCATCCACCTCGCCACCATGGACGGAGATCATCTTCTTGAGCCCATCAACACTGGATACATCCGACGGTTCTACTCATAATCTATCGCGATAAGGTAAGTATTGATGAAATAGATACGTGACTGCTTAAGAACCACCCAAAAGAGGCCATCATTCCAAGCACAGTAGCCAAAAAGCATCCCTAAAAATGATGATATCCTTTGCTACCTCATTTGAGCCTGGGCCTTTTTTTCAATAAACCCATTCCCCCAAAATATATATATATATATATATATATATATGCGTATGCATATACCAAAAAAGAGAGAGAGAAAAGACGCATGTGTATAAAGTTACTATCAAATCTAAAAAAATCGAAAAAGTAAAACCTCCAAAAGAGGTTGCCTTAAATGGAGGAAAAAGAATAATAAAAAAAAAATGTGTGTAGAAGAATCACGGGGCATGTACAGTGGAAACCCCCAAGGAAGAAAGTATGTTGAGAAAACTAAAGCCGTATCAAGGAAACACTTTTAGCCCAGCATACCTTCAAATCCTAACCTAACCCATGGCCAAGCTACACCCTAAAGGAAGCCCTCTTTGTAGGATCGCAAGTAGTCATAGTATCTGTCAAGTCAACATGAGCTGAGTCGTGAGACGACACCAGAGCTTCATCTAGCCGATTATGACGGAATCAATGTCCATGTCGTGGCTTTCTGGTTCTTCTAAAAAAAAAAAAAAGAAAGATAAGAAAAGAGAGAAAAAAATATAATTTGAGTTCAAAGCAAGATGGATCTGGTGAAAACCCGCAAGGGCACCACGGGTAAAAATAGTGAATTCACGCGGACCAGGTGAAAACCTGAAAAGGCACCTGGGGTAAGAGAGCGAACCCATGGACGTGGTGAAAACCTGAAAGGGCGCTAGGGGTAAAAATAGGGATGACAGGCATAGCGAAAACCCATCTTGGGCGCTGTGAGCAAAAATGTCAAGAAAAGAGAGATTAGGAGAGGATCTGTTATGGCCCGCCTATTTTAGTCTGGACCCCTTGAGCCTCTTCTCCCCTTTGCTGGGCCTCTCATGTTAAAATTGGATCGGATCCCGATCAACTATATCGTCTCTACCGCATCGTCTGACACATGACCAAAGGTAAAGGCAGAAAACCAATCAATCTCGGGGAAGCTGACCTATCCATGTTTAAAAAGGAAAATCGTAGCCTCATAAACAGGGTTCGACCATGCTTAAAAAAGGGCCCACCAGTTGGCCTCATAAATACCAACATCACAAAAAGGAGAAAGAGAAAAGGAGAAAATTTCAAAAATGATAATAGATTTTCCTTTTCCATAAAAAGCCTCACACTGTGTAGGAGAAAATTTTCAAAAAAGATAATAGATTTTCCTTTTCCATAAAAAGCCTCACACTGTGTAGGAGAAAATTTTCAAAAAAGATAATAGATTTTCCTTTTCCATAAAAAGCCTCACACTATGTAGGAGAAAATTTTCAAAAAAGATAATAGATTTTCCTTTTCTATAAAAAGCCTCACACTGTGTAGGAGAAAATTTTCAAAAAAAAAGATAATAGATTTTCCTTTTTCATAAAAAGCCTCACACTGTGTAGGAGAAAATTTCAAAAAAGATAATAGATTTTCCTTTTCCATAAAAAGCCTCACACTGTGTAGGAGAAAATTTTTTAAAAAGATAATAGATTTTCCTTTTCCATAAAGAGCCTCACACTGTATAGGAGAAAATCTCAAAAAAGATAATAGATTTTCCTTTTCCATAAAAAGCCTTACGTTGCAAGACGTATGGAAAAAAATTGAACACCAAAAAAAAAAAAAAATATATATATATATATATATATATATATATATATACAGCAGATTTCATTTCTTTTCTTACAGCGTTACGTATGAAGTGTCACGTCCCAAAATGATAACAACATGACACACTTTCTATTTTCTGCCTTCTTTACAAGTATATAAAAAAATAAATAAATAAAAAAGAAGAAACAACCCAAAAAAAGGAAAGAGATCTCTATTAAGGGGCATCAGCCCCCCCTCTGTGTATATGATCTATGGTATGTACAGGAACAGGTCAGGGGCAGGGACCACGCTTCAAAGCACTGATCTCTGCAAGAAGAGAATCCTCACGGGCATTTCGATCAGACAACCACCTACCATGAAGACTCTTTTGCCGCCTCCGCAAAGCATCAACTGCACTGCGAGACTCAGTCAAAAGTCCAGTCAACCGAAGAACCTCACTCTCGACCGTAGCAGTTCTCACCTCCGCAATCTCAGTTCTGGCCCTTTCCTTCTCCAAAGCCTCAATCAAAGCCAGCCTCTCTACAGAAAGAGATTCAATCCTAGTCCAGAGTATCGTTTCCCTGTATGGCCAGGGTCTCGTCTCTATCACATCTACCAAAATTGGGTTAGGGGCAGGTAAGCCCTCGGATGCCAACCAAACCTTGTAATCAGAAGAGAGAACGCCCCCCTGAACTAAGCTGCACATGTGCGCCGATTGGTGGGTCTCCTAGAGGGCTGCTATGCGGTCTAGGTCACTAAGAGAACCCCAAGAGAATAGCAGAGAGCATAAGGGTGGCCTCACAGTGCATGACACATGTTGGGTATATCCGAATTAACGAAGCACCCGAGATGGGAAATAGTAGGTACTACCAGTGAACCCCAAAAGCGTGATACCCTCACAATCCCGAGAGCAGACAATCAGAAAGGTGTCGTCCATCCAGGGAAGTTGTCAAATCAACTCTGCATCAAATAGCCACCGGCTTAGTTCCTCGATGCTCCCATGGGGCAGTCTCGAGTACTGGGTCAAAAAGCCCCGAGCCACAGCCCCTCTTACCAAGTAAAATCTCAGCACGGGCCCCATGATAGCCAAATGCTCTCCTAGCCAAATCTAAATAAGGAGTGAACTCCCGCTAAGAATCCTGACCTGGCCCGAGGCCGAGGCATCCAGGTCCTGATACATCTCGGCCAAGACCAGGTGCACCAGTGAACGACCTCCCTCCAATTCGCTCAAGACATCGCATAACCCGAGGGAAAATGTCTCGCCCCCAGTAAAGAAGAGAACTTTCAACAGCAAATAAAGGGCAAAGGCCTTTACATTGAAAGGATCTCGGATAGGCAACTTTCGGAGACTCGAGTCACCGAAAAGTTCTCTCAGGAATTTCACTGAGCACCTGGTGGGCCCCCCGACGAAGCCCTTCTCATACCCACCATTTTTCAATCCGAGAACCGTGTGGACCGCCTTTGCATACCCCAGTATGGGCACCACTTTGGCAAGTTCCCGATGCATCCTCAAGCCTGTAGTAGAGGCTAACTCCTCCAAGGTTGGGGTGAGCTCCCTGGACCCGAATCTAAAGACATGGGCCCTATGGTCCCACGACGCCAAAGCCGCCTGCAGGAGGTTGGGCAACAGAGGAATTGCAAGGAGGGAGGAAAGGCGGGATAACAAAAGGTGATCTAGAACAACGAGCTCGCCCTCGTCCAAGCTATCACACCATTTTTGAAAAAAACTAGGCCCCGAGTCCAAACAGGGAAGTATACTAGCCCCAGTCCCCATATGAGAACTTGGGCCTTTTTTTAAGGAAGCGGGTCCATGGATGTACAAAGATGTTCTTTATAAAAAGCAGCCAATGTAGGGCGACGGACCCGCTTGTAAAGAAAAAAAAAGAGAGAGAAGAGAGAGAAAAGAAAGAAAAAAAGAGGGGCAAAAAGGCCAATCCCGGATGAAAAGAGAGGCGAAGAGGGCCAAGTTCGGGTTATAAAGAACCCATTGAGCCTAGTTATATGAGGCATATATACCATATACGCCAAGGCAAAATTATAAATATTTTGCCAGGCGTATATAATATATATGCCCAGTTAAAAATGCAGGGAAGTGTGGCTCCCCTCACATTGGTCCATTCTTTTTCTACTTCCCCAAGGGAGGGACGGGTTTCGCTTAGCCTACTTTTTTATCTCGGGGCAGCCCACAGGCGGGCACACTCACGCACCAATTGAAAACCCTCGGATGACACGGTATCCGTGGGTCATATGCGGAGATTCACATGCGGGCTAAACCCCATCATTGGAGGGGCTCTGGCCTGCTTCATGCCAAAGAAAAGGAAACTATAAAAGCAGAGAGATAACCAAACAGAGCATTCATATAAACCGTAAAAATCATAAAACCGCCCTCAAATGAAATCGAGCAAGAAGGTCCTTCACCGGGAAGATAGAGCATCAAACCCAAACAAAAGGAATCTATCAAATAGGAGCAAAATGGTATAGCAAAAGCTTCAAAGGAAAAGAAAGGGGCTCATTTGTTTACCTGGCCAGCAATCCCAAAGTTGGAGATATGGGTGTGCTAACAATGGAGGCTTGCATTTCATACGTTGATCCCATGAGGACCATAGGCCATGTTGATCTTACTGTGGAACACATCGGTATAAGGAAAGGTTGCTAAAGAAAAAAACAAAAAAAAATTAAAAACAAAAACAAAAAAGAAAAACAACAAACAAAAACGAGAAAAAAGAAAGAGAAAAAAGGGGAAGAAATGCACTAATCCATCATGAAAGAAACATAAGAAAAAAGAAAAAAAAATGAATGATGAATGATGAATGATGATGATATAATATAAAAAAAATGAATGAAAAAAGAGGAGCATAGGCGTAAGGAATCACATATACTTGAAAAAAAAAGCATTAATCTTTCACCACAAAAAGGAAGAACATCAAGCATTTCAAGCAAAAAAAAAGCATTATCAAAATCTAAAAGAAAGATGAAAGAGGGGTGGTGATTACCTTCAATAGGAGAGGAAATAGATCTAAAGATCGGCGAAGAGTGAGCGCTTTTAATCGGCACAAGTGACCCCCAATGGTAGAACTCAAGCAAAATCAAACACAAAAACCTAGGGGGCTGTCCCGGACTTGAGAAGGAAGGAGGGAAGAAAATGGAAATTTGAAAGGAGGGCCCCTTTTGTGCTCGGACTCGGGTAGTTTTCATAACTGCCAGATTTTGGTCAGGCGTATATATAATATATCATGACCATTATTTTGATTTGAGGTATATATTATCCTATACATCAACATGGCTTTGATGACAGGCCCGTTGTATGCCCTAGACTAGGCCCGGCCCCTCTTAGAAGCCCACATATCATCAGGTGATGGTGCATGCATCCCCAAATGGCCCTTCGAGCTCCCTTCGATTGGCCCAAAGGGACCATGCTATAATAAACGGATCTAGATCTGTAAGCGCCCGTCGAATGCTCCCATAAAATCATAAAATAAAATAAAAATTTAAAAAGATCTTGCATAAAACCAAAAAAAAGAGAGAGAGAGAGAGAGGGAGATTCACATGAAATAACAACCGTAAAAAAAGAAAAAGAGAGAAGAGAGAAAAAGGAAAAATGCTGAAATGCAACACTAGTTCTCAAAAGAGCGTCGCAACGCCTGTTTACCCCACTCCGAGAGCCATGTTAAATCAATTCTAAATGATCAGGTTCACCCAAAAATTCTCAAACCCTATTTTACACAGGGACACCTCATGCCTGATCCGGCAGGTAAAATACTGGTCATATTTACTCCCGACCAATAGGAACCCGCTTCCGAACCCACTTTCCTAAACAAGGTATCTGGGTCTAATTTGTTTAAAGACCAAGAGAAGAAAATAAAAATAGTTTGAGCATGCTCAAAGTCTTGAACTGACATGTGTAAAAAAAAAAAGAGAAGAAAAAAAAAGGGGGAGAAGGAGAAGGTTCGGGATAACAACCTTTTATTATGTAGTTAAAATCATGAGTAGGTTGACCCCACCTTCCAAGCTTTGGCTCTGATCATCCACCTCCAGATCTATGTTGACAAAAAGTGCACCTGACTTCAAACGATTCAAAAAGTTTATTGTCAGCTGAAACTGACCTGTCAAAAATGAAATTACAACCAACCAAACTATGTGCAAACATATAGACCGAAGGGCTCATTCCCTTTTATTTCCTTTTACAGAGGCTTAAAACCTGTATAGGCACAGTGTCCCTGTTGAATGTACACACTTGCGTCTGGGTATTCGCAGGATGGTCGTTTGTCCTCGTAAATTGTACCTTAGGGTTGAGGCTTCCGTTCGCGCCTATTTGCTGCTTATTGTTAAGTAGTGAAAAATACCATTTTTTACCCCTAAACATGAGCTTTGAAAGACCCTTGAGAAGACTAAATAAGTGCTTTAGTGTGCATTTCTGACTAACCAATTAGGGTCAAGTCAAGAAAAGCATCCTAAAATGATCAAAAAGTGACAACTCATGTCAAGTGAAAGATGGATTGAAGAAACAACCTCACAATGGCTAAAAAAGGGTCTAAAAAATGGAGACAAAGACACGAAAAAAGAGAGAGCCATTACGCAAAAAGAAGAATGGAGCCTAGAGTCAATTCGCAAAGAACTTTACAATTCATAAAACCTTGAACTTTGCGAAAGAAGAAAACACTCCTCGAATAGAAGATTTACCTTTGCGAAAAGAGAAATGCTGCGAAAAGAACTTACGGAGCAAACTACTTCGAAAAGAAAACTTACGGAGCCAAGATGCGAAAAGAACTTGAAGCAAGATGCGCGAAAAGAACACGAAGCCAAAATGCTGCTTGAAAAAGAACACGGAGCCAAACTACTGCGAAAAAGACCCTTAAACTGAAAATGGCATCGAGGATTCTGACCACTTTGAAGGGCATTCGGTAAACTCTACGCAATGTAATTAAAAGCCGGAAGACATTCAGAAGATTCAAGCACAAACCAAAGGCATATTCTCGTGAAAACCCAAAGATGAAATCACTTGGCGGGAACTTCTAAAGCTCAAACAAACTTTTGAATTCAATAATTGATGCTTCTACGATTGGTGAACGAGATCAAAGCATTTTCATTGGCGGCAGTCTGGATCCCGTGCTCAACCATTGGGCAATCCACAAAATCAGATTGGTCAATTCGACCTTTAAGAGAGGAGGAAAGCTATAAATTGAGAAGACATTTGCCCAATTGGGGCATCCAGATTTAGAGTTTTCATCTGTTTCTCCATTCGGTCAAAGCTCATCTGATCCCCCTATAATCCCTTCTTGTATTTTACCTTTGAGAGCCATTGTGGTATTTGTACTTCAAGTTACGATTCAAGTATCAGGGCTCTCGAGAAGCTCGAGACTCTATATGCGAGGGCTCTCTAAGCCGTGCTCTGTAGTTGGATTTTAAAGGTTCTTGTAATTTGTGTCTTCTCCATTGGAGTCATGTCCGAGGGTTACAATGTTCACCTTAGTGCATTAGACTTCTTTAGATTCACTCACCGCATCCAACTTCCCTTAATTCATCATCCTAGAATTAGCGTTGGTAAAACCTAATTCAGAGAGATTCTGATGATGTTCATGTTAGAACTAAAGAATAGGCCACAACTATTGGATGATCGACAAATCATTGCCATAAGTCTAAACCTATTCCTTAATTCGGGTTTATTTCTCTTACATCTGTGCTGGTAGCCAGATGAAGATTGAATCAGCTCTGTGGAACTACAGATTCTCTATTAAAATTCAGAGGTTAAAGTACATGAAGCTATTATTTCTGCATTTGTTTTATTTTAAACATCTCCCCAACTCGGATCTGGATCATGTAGTTAGTTCTTTTCTTTATTTGCTTATAGTTAAATGTGACACAATCCAACACTCCCTTTTATCTATTCTTTATTTTAGATAATTATAGAGCCAGATCTGGTAGCACAGATCTGGAGGTTTATCTCTCATTTTAGACAAACTTCTCTGTGGACGATCTTGAAATACTTACTTTTAAAACTTGCTACAATTGGCTGATCTTGCGTAGTGTTAGCCCCAATGTGCTGATATCCCTTTCATAAGTTAACATCCATATAATTTAGCATTCTTTAATTCTTTAATTTTTTATTTATAATGCACACAATTATGGCACACTTGGAGCAACAACAAGTTTTTGGCGCCATTGCCGGGGAAGTTTGTTCTAAAATAGATAAACCTATGTTTATTTTCATTTATTTTAATTTTTGCTTTAAACCTGCACTTTGCATTCCAAGTGCTTGATTAAATGTCTATTGCAGTTTTGTAGAGAAAACCTGTTTTACTGCAGCAGAATTTTTATTTTCATTTATTTATCAGTCATTTATTAATTTTGTTGTTATTTTTATGCAGCGTACAGCCGTGTAAAAGGAAAGGGAAGTTCTTAAATAGTGTTTGCTTGTCAAACTCTCTGAGTTGTATGTTTGGCGGAGAGAACCCTCAATCACGAGATTCTCCGTTAAATTGAAGTTGAAAGACTCCTAAGAAACCGACATACATCATACATCTACGAAATGGGCGAAGACCAGAGATTGTTAAGAGACTACTTTGCCCCTGGTGCTTATAATTCCCCATTTTGCATTCAATTTTCCACAGTGGAGGGAAATTATGAAATTAAGTCCTCCACCATCCAAATGTTGCCTTCATTCCATGGATTGAGTAAGGAAGACCCTTACAAACACATTGATGAATTTCTGGCTTTATGTACAACTTTTAACATAGCTGGACTGGGTCCAGAGGCAACCAAGCTTAGGCTCTTTCCTTTTTCATTAAAGGACAAAGCTAGAGCATGGTTATCTATGTTAGCACCAAACAGCATCACATCATGGAATGATTTGCAATGTCAATTTTTGTCAAAATATTTCCCAATGACTAAAACCAGCCAACTGAGACAAAGCATCATCTCTTTCTCCCAAACAGCATCACCTCAAAGGCTGTCATGCAGGCCTTATGTTTTAGGTTCACAAATTGTGGTGTTTACTGACCACTCTGCCCTAAAGTACCTTCTGTCTAAGAAGGATACCAAGCCCAGATTAATCAGGGATCTAGGAGGGGCAGGGGCTGGTGCAGACTGCTGCATGGCTTGTTGTTGGTTAGGCTGCTGAAAATTTGATTTATTATAAAAATTCTGCTGATATGGCTGAGCAGGTTTGAAAGGTAATTGATTTTTGGGCTGCTGCTGCTGTTGGGGCTGGTAATTTCCCTGATTCCACCTGAGATTAGGATGAGATCTCCATGGGTAGTCATTCGATTGCATCTGTCCATAAGACTGAGCTGCATGAGCTTGTTCCATCATGAGTTCTGGAAATTGTGATGCAGAAGGACATTGATCAATGGAATGAGTGGGGGACTGGCATATCAGACATGCCTCCTCTACTCTTGACCCATTTGGAGCTTTAAATGAGTCCATCAGTCTATCAAATTTTGTGGTCAAATTATCCACTTTCCTTTCCAGCTCATTGACTTCATAAACTTTCCCTCTTGTGAATTGGGGATTATTCATCCTAGTTGGATTCTCAGTGTCCCTCAGAGATTCTTGCTGGTTGAATTTCTCCAATCACCTCAAAAGGTCCCAAACCTCTTCAAGCTGTTTTACGCAAGTAGGTACCTCCACAAGAGGCATCCACCATGTTCTTGCCCTTGATCGGTTCCTTGATAGAAGCTTTGGTTGCCATTTAGGAATTTGATGGTGAGGGCATTGCCTTGATTCTTTAAACCTTTCCCATGCTTCATGGAAAGTTTGATTGAGTTTTGGGAGAAAGAGATGATGCTTTGTCTCGGATTGGCTGGTTTTAGTCATTGGGAAATATTTTGACAAAATTGACATTGCAAATCATTCCATGATGTGATGTCGTTGGTGTTAACATAGATAACCATGCTCTAGCTTTGTCCTTTAATGAAAAAGGAAAGAGCCTAAGCTTGGTTGCCTCTGGACCCACCCATATGTTAAATGTTGTGCATAAAGCCGTAAATTCATCAATGTGTTTGTAAGGGTCTTCCTTACTCAATCCATGGAATGAAGGCAACATTTGGATGGTGGAGGACTTAATTTCATAATTTCTCCACCGTGGGAAATTGAATGCAAAATGGGGAATTATAAGCACCGGGCAAAGTAGTCTCTTAACAATCTCTGGTCTTCGCCCATTTCAGCAGATGTCTGTGATGTATGTCGGTTTCTTAGGTGTCTTTCAACTTCTGAATTTAACGGGAGGATCTCAGGATTGGGGGTTCTCCTGCCAAACATACAACTCGTAGAGAGTTTGGTACAAAGAAACCCGCTATTTAAGAACTTCCTTTCCTTTACACGTCAGACGCACGCATAAAAATAACAACAAAATTAATAAATGACCGATAAATAAATGAAAATAAATGAAAATAAAATTCGCAAAGAAAACAGTTTTTCTACAAAATCTAGAGACATTTAATCAAGCACTTGGAATGCAAAGTGTGTTTAAAGCAAAATTAAAATAAATGAAAATAAACATAGGTTTATCTATTTTAGAACAAACTTCCCAAGAACGCGCCAAAAACTTGTTGTTGCTCCAAGTGTGCCATAATTGTGTGCATTATAAATCAAAATTAAAGAATTAAAGAATGCTAAATTATATGGATGTTAACTTATGAAAGGGATATCAAGACATTGGGCTAACATCGCCCGCAAGATCGTGGCCAATTGTAGCAAGTTTTAAAAGTAAGTATTTCAAGATCGTCCCAAGAGAAGTTTGTCTAAAATGAGAGATAAACCTCGATCTCTATACCAGATCCGGCTCTATAATTATCTAAAATAAAGAATAGATAAAAGGAGTGTTGATTGTGTCACATTTAACTATAAGCAAATAAAGAAAAGAACTAACTACATGATCCAGATCCGAGTTGGGGAGATGTTTAAAATAAAACAAATGCGTAATAGCTTCATGTACTTTAACCTCGAATTTTAATGGAGAATCAGAGTTCCACAGTAGTAGATTCAATCTTCATCCGCTACCAAAGATGTATGTAAGAGAAATAAATCCGAATTAAGGAATAGGTTTAGACTTATGGCAATGATTTGTCAGATCATCCAATAGTTGTGGCCTATTCTTTAGTTCGTAACATGAACATCATCAGAATGCCGCTTGAATTAGGTTACCAACGCTAATTCGCAGTGGATGATGAATTAAGGGAAGTTGGATGCGGTGAGTGAATCTAAAGAAGTCTAATGCACTAAGGTGAACATTCGTAACCCTCGACATGACTCCAATGGAGAAGACACAAATTAAAGAACCTTTAAAATCCAACGTTACAATTACAGAGCACGGTTTAGAGAGCCCTCGACTTTCACAGAGTCGAGCTTCTCAGAGCCCTCGATTACGCCTTGAATCGTAACTTGGAAGTACAAATCACTCACAATGGCTCTCAAAGGTAAAATACAAGAAGGGATTACTGTGGGGATCGGATGAGCTCGACCGGAATGGGAGAAACAGAGATGAAAACTCTAAACTGGATGCCCCAATTGGGCAAATGTCTTCTCAATTTATAGCTTTCTCTATCACAAGGCTGAATTGACCAATCGAAGTGCTCAGATCTGGATTGCCCAATGGCTGAGCACGGGATCCAGATCTGTTCGCCAATGAAAATGCCGATCTCGGTTCACCAATCAGCGTTAAAGCATCAATTCTGTTATGGAAATTCAAGAGGCTGTTTGAGCTCCTAGAAGTTCCCGCCAAGTGATTTGATCTTTGGGTTTTCACGTAATGGAATATGCCTTTGGTTTGTGCTTGAATCTTCCTAATGTCTCCGGCTTTTAATTACATTGGGGCGCAGAGTTTATCGAAATGCCCTTCAAAGTGGTCAGAATCCTCAAAGATGCCATTTCGCAGAGTTTAAGGGTCTTTTCGAAAGTAGTTTGGCTCCAGTTCTTTTCGAAAGCATTTTGGCTTGAAGTTCTTTTAGCAAAGCATCTTGGCTTCGTAAGTTCTTTTCAGAAAGCATCTTGGCTCCGTAAGTTCTTTTCGCAAAAGTAGTTTGGCTCCGTAAGTTCTTTTCGTAGTTTGGCTCGAAGTTCTATTCGCAAAGCACTTCTCTTCTTTTCGGAGAGAAAAATCTTCTATTCGAGGAGAGTTTACTTCTTGCAAAGTTCAAGGTTCTTTGCGAATTGTAAAAGTTCTTTGCGAATTGGACTCTAGGCTCCCATTCTTCTTTGCGAATGGCTCTCTCTCTTTTTTCAGGTCTTTGTCTGCTCTTTTAGACCCTTTTTAGCCATTGCTGAGGTTGTTTCTTCAATCCATCTTTCAGCTTGACATGAGTTGTCAGCTTTTTGATCATTTTAGGATGCTTTTCAGACTTGGACCTGTCTAATTGGTTAGCTGTAAAATGCACACTAAAGCACTTATTTAGTCTTCTCAAAGGTCTTTCAAAGCTCATGTTTAGGGGTAAAAAATGGTATTTTTCACTACTTAACACTTATCACCCCTGATAGGTGTTTTGTCTGTGCATAGTTAGTGAGATGTGATTTCATTAGGGATGGAGGGTAGAATTGACCATCTCTTTCAATGGATGTTTGGTCCTTGCCCAATCTTTTCTAGCTTTGTCTCAAGTTAAGGTACTCCAGTCTGTGTGAATCTGGAACACCTCACCACCGGAACGTGCACATCCCCAAGGTGTACCTAACCCCGGCAGAGCGCACGGGCTCTTGAAGCGTATCAACTGGCATTTGATCCACTTAAAGAGTTGTGCAAGAATAAAATTGCCAGAGGCCCTTGAGCTTTACTTAGAGGCCTCAAAGCAAAAGAAAATCCAAAAATAACACATAGAAATTTACTCTGAAAATGGGCGCGCATTCCTAAGAAGTGTTGCGACATCAGTATTCGCTCCACTTGGGTAAATCATGCTAAAGTAACCTCGAGGTTGATGGGTTCACCCAGAGACTCTGAGCCTTACCTAGGTAAGGGCACCCGTGGCCAATCCAATGGAGCTGTCGATACCCCATAGGATTGGACACATTGTCTAGGCCTTCGCTTTGTGTACTTCGCGTCAATTCCGAAGCATAGGTCGATCACCCTGTTTCATGGAGCTGTCTGGTTCAGATTAATACTCAACATCACAAATCTATAATTTCCCGTAGGAAGTGGATGATATCCCGGCTATCGGGCTTACACTTTTTATGATCATCGTAGTTATGCCCAGTAATGTCGCAATGCGCTTGGGGACTGTTAGCATTGAGGTACGGACGATATCCCGAAATGAGAGGGCTTATGTACACTCACCATCACCATGAATGTTTGATAATTGAGTTGAACCAGACGAACCCATCAAACGTGCCTTGGACCTCTTCGGATGTCTCTTATCTTTGGCATCCAATCATTAGTGATAGAATACCAAAGAGGGGCATCTGTAAACACCCAAATTTGGCCCAAGGCCATATCAGTCTGTACTCTAAGAGAGATGTACCCCTGTGCTTTTGATGGTACCCCTAAACCTTTAGGAATCACCTTGAACCCTTTAAAACCATTCCCCCAACCCTTAGGAATCGCCATAAACCCTAAGATCCCTTCCCAGACCCAACTTAAACCCTTCTGAGCATTTGATGGGAGGAGAGCTACAAATTTTACACATATCACTGTTAAGGATGAGCCACATACCATTGGAAGGAGGACTTCACCAGCATTCTATCAAGCCAAAGATCACCCAATTTGGAGTTGTGGTTCAAAAGATATGGTCGATTGAAGTTTTACATAAAATCATGACTTTTGCTCAGGCGTATGTATTAGATACGCCCAGCAAATTGGGCCCCATTTTGGTCAGGCGTATATATTATATACGCCTAGAATAGGTAGGGCCCACCGCGGACACCAACCTTCTCAGGTCTCCTCTGGTTTTCATGGAAATCACTATATATAAACTGGGCGTATGTAATATATACGCCTAGCTTAGCTACAGTAACTGTCATCAAATGCTCAAAATTCCTTCATCAGGATTGACCTTTTGACCATCCCCTTGGTTGAGGTGGGTAACCTAAGGTTGGTTGCCCCCCCTTTGAGCTTATATGTAACCCTTAAGTCACCTATGGGTTCACCCCATCATCTACCACTGAAACCGGTTCCCCAAACCCCTAGGACCCTAAAAATCTAGAAAACCTTAGATGGAGGATTACCTAATTGCTAAACCAATTAGCTCTTAAGTAACCCTCTAATCCACCTCTTCTCTATAAATAGAGAGGCACCCCCTCTTCCCAAAGGGTTGAAAAATTAAGGTTGAAAGTTGAGCTTAAGAGAGAGAGCCCTAGTGAGAGAAAGTTCCCTTTTATTTTTGCATTCTTCAACCAAAATTCCAGCATGCTTAGTTCATCCCTTTTAATCAATTTCAACCATTAGACCACCCCTCTTTTAGTCAAGCTTAGTCCCTAGCTTCATCCTACACTTTCCATCTATCGATTCCTAGCATTAGAATCCATTCCCCTACTGTTTAAGCCCTTTAAAGCCATCAGAAGCACACCGAAGCGAAGGTCTTCCACTGTGCAACAAGGGCCCGTGAGCTCCGGCTCACCCCTCTCTTCCTCTACCTTCTTGGTGTTTCCTCCATCCAAGGATTCAAGTCTTTAAGCCGCCGAAATTTTGGTTTGGCTCAAAGCTTGATAGGACCGTATTGCCTTCAGGCAAGGGGAAGCTCTGCCCATTTGTTTTTTTATTTTGGCCATAGATAGAGACCGCTACGTGTGGGTTGATAGGGTGCCTAAACCCTTCCCGATCGATAACCGAAGCACCTACCCTAGAGTCTTTGGCAAAGACCGGTAAATCAGAGTCATATTTAGCACTTCGGTGCTCAAAATATTGATTTAAAGGTTTCCCAGGTCACCAAAAGCTCTGGGTGGTGACTCTACATTTATTCCATCGAGTGTATATCATCGTGACAGGTTCGAGAGAATCCATGGTCGCACACTGTGCTACATCTAATCTATATACAAAGCCTTGAACCTCTCAATTTACAGCTCTCAACCTCACCCTAGCTACTAAAGGGGTTTAGCTAACCATGATTGGTCCAAAGAGGGAATGGGGAAGAAGAAAGAGGATAGGAATTTTAGAGGGAAGAAGAAATTCGAATTTGGCTATGATTCTCTCAATTTCTAGATGCTTCTTCTATAAACTCCTCAGGCTTTTATAGTCTTCCCCTCTGTGCTCAAATCTGTTTCAGCCAATCAAAGCTCAATGAAATAATTCTATTATTTTGAGCTACTAATGTAGCCTACTCTTGCTTCTAGAAAATCTCCACCGATTGGTTCAAATTCGACAAGTACATGTGAAGTGGTTAGAGTTCCCATTCGTGCCCATATGCCTTCCAAAAATGCCCCCAGGGGTTGTTAGCCTGCCTTGGAACATGTGCACAGAGTTTTGGAGTGGGGTAGCAGCTGTGGCTGGAACGGAGAAGTTCCCAAATCGAGTGTCGAGAGGTTCAGGGAACCTCTAGACAGGTTTTGAGTCTTATTGGCTCTCCATTCGACAGGTTGAATGTGGCCTTCGACAGGTTGCTTGTAGTTGTCAACAGGATCTTTTGATTTATCAACAGGTTGACACAATTCTTAACTTCTGTCTGAGCTCCATTCATCCTCTCGACAAGTTATAAAGCATCCTGTCGACTTCTTATACAGCTCCAGTTGAGCTTTCGACAGGTTGAAGGCAGCTTTAGGTAAGTTCTCGACAGGATAGCTTTGATTGCTTGCTAGGTTCTAGGGAACCTCTCGACATGTAAGTAGAACCTCTCGAGATCCCCTACATCTCTAGGTGAGTCTTCGACAAGATGCTCTGCTGCAGCTTAAATCATTCAATAGGTTGAATCAACCTCTCGATATCTCTACTTTTTCACCCCAGTACCTCTCGATAGGTTGAAACAAGGCTTTAGAACCTCTCGACCGATTATTTCCTTCAGCTCTAACTCCTCGACAGGATGTGGGGACCTCTCGACAGCTTGACTTTTAAATAGCCCCACCTCTCGACAGCTTGAATTCTCTCATCAAGGCCTCTCGACAAATTGAATTAACCTCTCAATCTCTTATGTTCTTTGCTTCCACAGCTAGCACGCATCTTTGGTATGCTGTCTTTCATCTGTCCAGTCCTTAGTAGCCTTTGGGGGTTTAAATCTTCATGAAATGCAGCTATTGGTTTTCTCCTGTGTGTTCACAGTTGGCCACATGGCATTCCCATAAACTTCTAAAGCTATGTGGACTACTTGATGGCTGATCTTTTAGGCTACATGAGCACATGATGAGGTAGCAAATTTATTCTTTGGCATATTTATATGGATGTCTGTACTAAGACTGCTATTTATTGCTTATCTACAAAATACATTCAAAACACATTATTAGTCAACTCAAAGGTCCATCAAAGGTCAGGTTGAGGTGAAAAATGGTATTTTTCACTGCTCAACACTGGTGCGCTAGCCATGCTGAGAAGCTCAGGGTGTTATATTTTCAGCGCATAGTGGGGGCTCCTCAGTTCATTCTTCATTAAATTCATCAAATTCCTCACCCCAAGTGTGGTCATTTGGGTGAGGAATCTCATCAACACAACAACTAAACATGGTAAAAAAAAAAAGAAATTTCAATTTTTCATTTTTAAATAATTTCTTTTATAGTTTTATGTTTTTTTCATTTTTGTTTTTCAGTTGGGGCTCAACAACCTCATTTTATTCAGCTTCTTTCCTTATGCACACTCGCTTGGCATCACTACAATCTTGGGTAGCCACCTCCTTTCCATTCCTCGAGGCATTGATTGACCAAGTTTCTTCATGACTTGAAGAAGCTCCATCAATCAAATGTACTCCTCATGGGTTGTTCACTGTTTGGCTCGGGAGCCGACGCTCTTCCCGTCGCGTTAGAGCATTTGAAATCTAACCAAGCTGGTCCTCAATTCTTCTGATGCTCTGTGTGTGAGAATCCACAATTTGTGCAACAGAGCCTAGGTTTTGTAAAGATAAAACCTATTCCTCAAAGGAGGGGGCTCTAGGGTGTGGGGGTGCTACAACTAATTGACCTGGCGGGGAGGGTGTTAAGTGGTGAAAAATGCCACTTTTCACCCTATAACCTGACCATTGATAGACCTATGAGCACACTAATAAGCCCTTGTCAAGTGCATTTTGTAGACAACAATAAAAAAAGATACTAATGAAGAAAAGCACTTAAGAATGCCCAACAAGGAGCCATCTCTCAACACAAGATGAACTCAACAATAGCACACCCAAGGGTAGCACATCATTGAACCCTTGGAGCGCATGGCTACAGTAGGACAAGGTGAAGAAAGTAAGAATAGGTTGAAAACGTCCTATCGATGGGTCACCTAAAAAGTTAGAAGCTGAAAGCAAAGAAAGAAAGAATTCGTGTAGTTGAAGAAGTTTTCGATAGGATCGAAAGGCAGAAGAAGGATGAATTCGTGCGGATAGAGCAGTTCGATAGGATCCAAGAACCTATCGAGCAGCTGAAAGGAATGAAGAAACCATCCTATCGAAAGCCTACCTAAAGCGTCAAGGGAACCTATCGAATGGTTCTTGAACCTATCGAGATGAAAGTGCTGGAATAGAACCTATCGAATGGTGATTGAGGCTTTCGATAGGAGTAAGAGCAATCCTATCAAAGGGATAACATGCAGAAAGGAACCTATCGAAATAGTTCTCCAACCTGTCGAAGAGTCCTTTTAACCTGTCGAAGAGTCCTTTCAACCTGTCGAATACTCCAAACCAAAGACTGAGAAGGCTGGAACTCTAAGTGAAGGCTCATCCTATCGGAACCTATCGAACAGTTTCGAGAACCTAGCGAAAGGACCAAAAAGCTCTATGTCAACCTGTTGAAAGCTCCTTGAACCTGTCAAAATCGGGTGCAGAACTTCTCAGAAATTCAGCTATGCACACATGGTGATTCAATGACCTGCTACACGCAACCCGAGGCACTTTGGTGATCGACGCGACGTTCTAGAAGATGCCTTAGAAAGCCCTAACTGACTCACATGCTCTAACAAAACTCTAACAAACTCTGACGACCTTCTAGAAAGGATTTTTGGCGAGAAAAACAAAGGAGAAAGTTATATATAGAGATCCCCAATTGGCATTGGGGGGATCGAATTTCTAAACAATTTCTTAGAGATCAGAGCTTGCAGCGAGATTCTATTCTCCTTCCTTTAGCCCAACCATCGTTTGCTAATTCCCTAGGAGCAGCAAGGAGTGAGTTAGATGTGTGATTGGATAAGGTTAAGAGTGTTGCTGGGGTTAATTGCTACACAGACTACAGATCTGAGAGCATTCCATTGTAAGAGTGACCTTGTTTGCAATGTAAATGTTGTTTTCAATGTTTTAATTAGATCGAAAACTCTTTTGATTCCTTTTGGTGCTCGATCGGATTTGTGTAGAGGAGTTGCTTGATCAGCTCACCCACTTAACTGGTAGACCTCTTGGATATCATCTGAATTCCCTAGATCTGATATCCCTGTAATTTCTTGCAACTGTGACCTAGAAATTGCAGCAACTGTAGTAGTTTTAATTATTCTAATTGAGGCTCTGGCTTTGTAGGAGATCTCTAGGATGGCCTGTGACCATTAAAGTGGACAGATCATAACCTTAAGGTAAATCTCAGCTCAGGCCTCAATTGGATTCATCTACTGCAATCCATGGATTCGATAAAGTCTATAGGATGGTCTGTGACCATTAAAGTGGACAGATCATAGCCTTAAGACCAGGTGGATCCTGTGATTTGGAGTGGAATTTATACCCTGCAGTTGTGCTTGTGGCCAGCTGAGGGATTTGTGTGCTTTTGAACCCCTATAATATGCTTAGCTCAACCGGATTGCAGTGAAAACAATCTCCAAGTTGTTCTTCTCCATTTTCTGAGTTTTTAAACCCTCCATCTGCAAGATCTGAGACTCCAGATTCAATCTAAGACAATCTGCATTTTATTTGTAGTCTAGATTAAGTGAAACTCCAATCTAATCACTCCCCTATCTTTTAGCTAGATCAACATTAGTTAGGGTGCCAGATCTCTTACAGATATAGAGATTTACCCAATTCCAAACCACCTCTCTATGGACTTCCCCTTACTTACTTTTAAAACTTGCTACAAAGGACCCCATATCTTGTAAGCCTAAGATTTCCCAACTGTGTTGAACCCATCTCTATTTTCTCTTCATGTTCACACCATAAATCAACACACTGGAATTACCCAACAAGTTTTTAGCACCGCTACCGAGGAGGTGTTTGTGAATTTGGTAGATCTAGTTTTGTTTTATAAATCTGTAACTGTGTGTTTGATTTTACTAACTACATGTGTAAGTGTCACTGTTTTTCAGTATTTTTTGTGTGCATTCCATCAGATCTGAGTACAGAGTGAGAGGAGAGCCGTGTTGAAGGCTGCTCTATAGTTTGCTTCCCTTTTTCCCCTGTTCATTTTTCAGATCTGCTGATTTTTTTTAGATTAATTAGTCAGTTGTGTTGCTTCTTTCTGTTCTGTGAGGATTTATTCTGCATTCAGTTTGTGAGTGCTGTATGTTTGGTAGGAGAACTCTTCAATTCCACTAAATCCAAAGGTTGAAAGACTTCTTAGATCCAAACCAACTACATCCACAGCTGTTGAAATTGAATCTGTTGAAATGGGTGAGCAGCAGCAGCCGCAAACTCTCAAGGAATTCAATGCACCAGGGATCTACAATTCCCCCTTCTACATTTAGTTTCCTGCTGCTCAAGGAAACTATGAAATCAAATCTTCCATCATTCAGATGTTGCCCTCATTTCATGGCCTGACTAAGGAGGACCCTTATAAGCATATAGACAAATTCGTCGGACTGTGCATTACCTTCAACATCACAGGTTTAGGGGAGGAGGCAACTAGGATGAGGCTCTTTCCTTTTTCATTAAAGGATAGAGCCAGGACCTAGTTGTCCATGCTTCCACCTAATAGTATTCAGTCCTGGAGTGATCTCTAATGTCAGTTTTTGGCCAAATTCTTTCCTATGTCAAAGACCAGTCAGTTGAGGAAGGGTATCATCTCTTTTGCCCAAGATCTAACTGAAGACTTTCACCAATCGTGGGAGAGATTCAAGGACCTCCTTAAGAAATGCCCCCACCATCAAATCCCTGAATGGCAATTGGTCCAAAGCTTTTATCAGGGAATTGATTCGAAGAGCAGGGACATGGTAGATGCCTCTTGTGGTGGTACCTACCTCCATAAAACTGCTGAGGAGGCATGGGAGTTGTTTGACATTATTAGTGAAAACTCTATGCAAAGGAAAACCTTAGCAAGAGATCTAGAGCCTCCTAAATTGATGAAAGAGAACACCTCAAGAGGAAAGATTTATGAAGTGAGTGTGCCAAGTGAATTGGAAAGGAAAGTGGACAGCCTGGCAGTGAAATTTGACAAGTTAATGGGAGCAATGCAATCACCAATGGCTGCTAGAGTGGAGGAGGCATGTGCCATATGCCAGTCCCCTGCTCACTCCCTGGATGAATGCCCATCAGCTGCCCAATTTCCTGATTTTGTAATAGAGCATGTGGCTGCAACTCAGTCTTATGGGCAGCAGCCTACTGCTGGGTATCAATGGAGAAACCACCCTAATCTAAGGTGGAGACAAGATGCATACCCCAGCCAGCAGCAACAGCAGCCCCAGCAGCCCATGCCCTACAGAAATGCTCAGCCCTATCGAGAAGGTTATGCCCCAAGGCCTCAGTATCAACAACCCATGGCCCAACCTATAGCTCCTCCTGTGCAGCAAGCTGCACCTCCTCCACCTGTGAGAACACCATCTTTTGAGGAACAAGTTCTATCTTCACTACAGAACTTGAACACCTTAACCCAAACTGTGCACTCTCACAACCAGAGCATCAAAAAGATAAAGGACCAACTTGGTCAGTTGTCTGATGCTCTGACTAGGAGAGAGGGAGGAACGTTACATAGCCAACCACAGGATAATCCACGAAAATAGTTTGTAGTGGGTGAAGTTTCCTCCACCTATGAGGAAGCCAAATCTGTGATAACTTTGAGGAGTGGGAGGCTAGTGGACAATCAAGTGGGCTGTGAGCCTGTGAGAAGTTTGAAGGAAGAGAATGGAATGAGATTTCCAAGGACACAACAAAGGCCACCAGTGGTGGACCTGACTGAACAACCCACTATCAATAAAGAGGATGATATGGATCCTCAAAGAAAAGAAAAAATCAAAAAGAAAGATGCCCATTTGGCTAAAGCTGCAAATGAGGGAGCAATCCCCCAGTTGCCATTTCCCAAGGAATTGCAAGGACCCTCCCCTTTTAACAAAGGGCAGGGAAAAATTGAGGAAATTATGGAGACTTTCAAGCAAGTTAAAATTAATTTGCCTTTACTTGATGCCATCAAACAAGTTCCAGCCTATGCCAAATTTCTGAAGGAGTTATGCTCCCATAAAGTTAGTCTAGGACATACTTATCCAAGAAAGTCTTTTCAGCAGAGAAGGTAAAACACATTCTGTCCATTGCAACTCCCACCAAACTTCAAGACCCTAGAGTGCCCACTATCCCCTGCATCATTAGGGGTCATAAAATTGAGAAGGCCCTATTGTACCTGGGAGCCAGTGTGAACTTTCTGCCCTATATAGTCTATGAAAAATTGGTCCTGGGAGACTTGAAGCCCACACCTGTGGTCCTGCAACTGGCTGACGGGTCCGAAAGGAAACCTGTGGGAGTCATTGAGGATGTCCTGGTGGGAGTTGACAAGTTTTTTTACCCTGCTGACTTTATGGTATTAGATATGGAGCCAAGTAAAGGTATTTTCTCCATTCCCGCGATTCTGGGCAGGCCCTTCTTGGCCACTGCCAATGCCTGTATTCAATGCTGATCTGGAATCATGGAGGTCTCCTTTGGCAACATGAAAGTAAAGCTGCATGTATACAGCACCAGCTCTCAACTCCCTTTTGATGAGACTTGTTTTTCCATTGCAGGGCTGGAGGAATCTCTGCATGATAATCCTCAATAGCTGCTATAGAGCAATGATTGGCCTATAGAGACAAGATTGCAACCAGGGGTTGAACAATTGCTGAGGAACGGATCCAAGAAGGATGACAAGTTCGAGGAACATGGGGAGGCCGTTAACCTTCCAGATCCTCTGGATTAGCACCTGCAGTTTAGTATGTATCATATGTACCATATTTTGCTTCTGTTTTAGATGTTTTACTTTGCATTTCTAGTAATATTCTGTTGCAATAAACATACCATGTTATCTATTGGGTCACCATTTCAAATTTACCAGCTGCTCTAAAATAATGGGAGCTCGTCCACAAAAGAATCCAATCGTAGGGCCACACAGCAACAGAGCCTGATAAGTGCTGAAGCTAAGGGTGCCCAGAAAAGCAATTTTATCTGGGTTTTGGAGCCTTCGATAGGCCAAATCTACCTTTTGTTAGGTTATATGGTGATTTTGACAGGATATCTAATGGTTTCGATAGGCACTGGATGTTTCGACAAGTAAAACCAACTTCTCGATAGGTTAAATAAGAGCAAACAAAGATTTTGATAGGTTCTGGGTACATATCGGGCACCTATCGAAAAGATACTTTTTCAGCCGTTTAAACCTATCGATAAGATGGTCTCACTTATCGAAACCCTTTGGACTCATCCCTTCTGAAAGCTTTGATTCCCAAGCTTTCGACAGGACGTATCAACCTATCGAAACCATTCCATTCATCCTGTCGGAATCGCATTTTCACCTTTATATACCTATCGATAGGTCATTTGTGCTTCATTCCTTACCCTCTGAAAAACCCTAGCTCACTTCCTCATTTTTTTGCCTCCCTCTTTCTCTACTAAATCCTCACAGAATCTTTCGCTATTTTAGAGAAATTGGAGCGGTGCATCGCTAGCTCTGTGAAACCCTAGGTACTTGGAGGTGAGTTGCCTTCCTACCATCAATCTGTTGTTTTTCTAAGTTTTCCCATTCCAAGTTTGTCAGAAATTCCTCTCTGAGATTAAAATGGATGAGCCTAAGGAAACGCTAGCCAGCATACGCCAGAAATCAACTGCATCCACCCCTAAATCCTCTAAGAAAGCGCTACCTGCTACCAAACCGCTTGTAAAGAGGAAGCTCGCTGAGGAGACACCCAAAAAGGATCCTAAAGCTAAGAAAGCCAAAGCTGTTGAAATTCAGGAATCTATGGTAGAAACACCCTTAGAGAGGGTTACCCTTGACAGACCCCTTACTGTAGAGCCTCCGGCTATACTAACCACCCCCAATGAATTTGTAGACAAGTTAAGCCTTATCCCTGAGACTGAATTTGATCTAGCATATTTTGCCAACATTGGAGAGTACCAGGAAACACTGAGCTATTTGAAAAAAGAAGGCTTGTTGCCCCTACTATCACCATTGAAAGAATCAGTGTATCCTAGGCTAGTGAAGTTATGGTACCAAAACCTGAAGAAGAAGGTGGCACAGGGGACTTATGATGTACTAGAGATCTCGATTGATGATTGGCAACTAACTATCGATCACAGAGACATAGGAATGGCTTTGGGGGTCCCATACCAATTTGACTCCAACCGCGCTGAGGGAGTACCTATTGGAGCTACATTTAAGGACATGGCCAAGCAGCAAACCAATGGGATTGTGGGTTCTGGAGAATCCCTGATGAGAAGAGACCTCCATCCTAGTCTCAGATTTATGGATACTATCTTAAGGAAAAATGTCTATGTTACAGGACATTTACAGGAGAGAAGGTCTCCATTAGTGGATGCTTTATTCTATTATTCCAAGGGGCAGTTCATGAATGCACCTAAGCTGATCTTTGAAACTGTGGTGGACATAAATGATAAGGTGCTAAAAAGACAGGCTTTTGCTAAGGGAGAAGGCCTACCCTTCAGCAAACTCATCACCTGTCTGCTCAATGCTAGAAAGTATAGGATTGAGGAGGCTGAGCCAGTGGAGAAAATGGCTCCCAAGGTTTTTGGAAAGAGGGCATGGTCTACAAGTTTAACCCTGATTCAAAAGACCAAATCGATTGAGGCAGAGGAGGAGGTGCCTACTACCTCAGCAGCAGATCATGCTGCTGACATTCCCCTATCCACCATTCCTCCTATAGCACCCACTTTTTCATCCAGCTTACCTACACCATCACCTACACCTCCACCCACCTTGCTTTTCACATCTGTCTTCGTCCCCCTTCCACCCACCACTAAGGAATTCAGACCTGGGGTCCTGGAACTCCCCACCTTCTCTGAGCCTATCCCCACCATGTCCTCCCCACCCTCCCTCCAGCCCCTTCCTGACTCCCTCCCTCCACCACTACCTATACATACACAGGGTTTGGACCAGTTCACTTCTACTGCTTTCACTGCCCTCATTTCTTCAATTGTTGAGGATGTTGCTCATGAGTACACCCCACTACCTGACTCCCCTCACCCCACTCCTCCTTATTTTACCCATGCCCCATCCTCTCCTTTCCATCCCATTCAAACACCCATCCCTTCTACCCCCACCAGGCCTAACTCTCTCACTCAAATACTTTCCACCCTCCAATCCATTCACGCCCAATTAGCCACTAACACTGACAACCAGGCCTTCATGAGCTCATGCCTCCAATCAATTCAATCCACCCTTACTCCCCCCACTTCAGTTTCCCTACCCTTCCCTTCTCCTCTCCCCACATCCCTCACTTTTCCATTTCTCTCCCCTTTTCAACCATAGCCTCCCCATCCCTCGATATCCTATTTGTAGAGTTAGAGCTCCATCTCTACCCCACCTCCCTTCCCGATGTGTTCTACCTTCATCCCCACCTGCACCTATTTCTAGCGTTGCTGAGATACCCACCACCCATTCCCCTTTTTCCTCTCCACCTTCTTTCCATGATGCTTCCACCCAAACTGATCCATGTGAGGATCTCATTTTCTACCCCCCCTCCTCTTCATCCACTACACCTTTGCCCTTGCCTATTGTCCTTCGCCAATCCATGTACATACCTCCTTACCTCACCCTCCTGTATGCAATGAGGGACAACCCTTACATCCACAGAGATGTCTTGAGAGGTATGGCTGCACTTCGAGCTTCCATTGAGGCCCCTTTTGAGGAGAGGATTGCCAGCATCGAATTGGAGCACCGAATTCAACTCCGCAATATCTCTCAAGGGTGGACTGAAATTATGACTCGTTATAAGTCAACAAAGCAAGTGGTCGCGGCTGAGAGTCTCATTGCCAAGTATGAGAAGAATTCTGAGCTCCTCAAGAAAAAGTTAGCCAATGCTCAGGAGATCATCAAGGCCACCAAGGAGCTCTCCGATGCTAACCTCCTCTATGCTGCCAAGAAGATTGATATTTTGGAGAAAAAGGTTGCTTCATTGTTGTCTCAACCCTTTCAGCCTACCCCTCTTGCTACAGCACCTCCTGCTGCTCCTCCCTCCCCTCCCCCATGTCCCCCCTCTACAACTAGTCCTTCAGCGACCCCACCTGTGGATGTTCCCCTCCTCCTTCTGCCCAGGTACCTCCACCTGTCCAACCTATCCCTCCCAAACCAAAAAGGACTCCCTCCAAAAGAACTGCCACCGCCAAGAGATCTGCTTCTTCTGCTACCTCTATCAAAAAAGGAAAATGACCTGCTACCCCATCCAAAGCCGCTAAGCACAGGTCCTCCGCTCAATCTGACCCCCATGGCACCCTACTCTCTAGGGATGAAAGAAGGAAGGCTACTGCGGCTCTAGGATTGGACCCCATTGCCCTTTTCCCTTCCGATTCGGATTTTGATTCTGCGCCTGCTGTTGATCCTAAAGGTAAAAAGCTTGCTGCCCAGTCTGAGGAGGCACCCGCAACACAACCACAGCAATCCAAATCCAAGGGCAAGGCCCTTGTATCTAAGGGGTAGTTGGCACCAAGCTGTATATGAATGTGGCCATTTGTTATTTCAATTTCTTTTTTTCATTTGTCTCTTGTATATATTTGACATTTTTGTTGTGTTATTCTATAGATATCTTCTTACATTGTCTCTCTCTTGATTGCATTTTCTCAAAATAGTGAGGACACTGTTTGGTTAAGGTTTGGGGGTGTAGCATGTATGCCAATAAACTAGTTAATTTTAGTGCAGCCAAGTTAAAAAGGAATAATCAAAAAGAGAATGAATTCACCTCATATTTGTTGTTAAGGAAACTTTAAAAACCATTTGCAACTGAAGAAAGCTGAAGTTTTAACATTTTTCATGAAGCAAATGTCAAGAATTTTTGAAGAAAGTTTTTGATGTGTAATAAACCAGCAACGAGAAGAGACTGTGAAGATACCCCCCAGAAAAATTGGATGGAAGGCCATACCCAGTGAGAATTAGGCCTGAAAGATTTCTTTGAAGAGTGTCATGGCAATTCTCTCTGCTTTAAGGACTGACTGGACCTAATCTTGCTCACTAGAAGTTAGGCAAATCCGAGTTGAAACAACTTGACATCACTCAGGACATTGAAGATGTGAAGTAAGGCCATCCTTTGGACAGTTTGAGCCTAAAATTCCCCACCTTTGAACTGCCCTTGATGCACACCACTTGAGCCTTAAAAGCCCCAATTTTCCTTGATGAAAACCAGAAATTCTAAACCCAAAACTTGTTGACCTATTTCAGTTCACCCTCAATCTGAGAAATCAGGAAGAGGAAGGAGGAGCAAGGTGTTAAATCTGGTTGAAAGAAAGAAAAACACAGTTGGTGGTATTTGTGGTGTTCTATTTTTAAAAATAAATAAAAATAATTAATTAATTAAAATAAAAATAAAAAACAAAAGAGAGCAAAGAATGAGAAAGAGAAGTCATTTCATTGAAAGATTGGAAGGAAGACAAGAAGTTGATCACTTCAAGTCTGAAAAATTCAAAAAGACTGTGAAGAGGTTCTAAATTGAAGAAGGTGAAGTCATGAATCACCTCCTTACCTTTACTGATTTCTCAATTTTGAACTCTGTTATTCCTTGTGTTCTTTCACAAACCTCATCCCTAAGCCACATTACAACCCAATAAAAAGATCTTACTGATCTGAAAGTGGACTGAGCTGTCATGTGGAGATGAGAATCTGCTTAATCTATGGTGTAAAGAGATGGAAATGTCAGAAATTCAAGCAATGCCTATGCTCCTGCTTGCAGTCCTATTTGAGGGCTGTAACTGCTCTTGAGCTGAGTGATATGATTTACCCCTCTTCTCTGTACTGATGAGTGAACAGCCCTGATGAGACAAGAGTCTGAAATCCAGTTGATGGGGGAAGTATCTGAGTAGGATCCTTAAATTGATGGTGAGTTATGCATAAAATTTCAGGAGAAATGCCTTGACACAAATTGAGTGATGATGGAGAGATTTCAGCAAACTTTCATATTTTCAAATGGATGTTTTTCTATTGAATTTCCTTTAATGAATGGGCATGATGTGAATTTATTTGATTTGCTTAAACTCTGCTTTAACAGGTTGCACTATTATTAACTAAGTGTATTGGAGAAGCTTGTGGGTACCTTCACTGAAAACCCTCAGGAGACTTCACTCCTCCACTAGGGATCACCTAGGAGTTTAAAAGGCTTGGTGCATATGCTAAATGCATCCGTGCTCCCTACGAAAGTGGCATATTTATTTCCTTTTAATTTTCCTTTGCTCAGGGACTAGCAAAGCTTAGGTTTGGGGGTGTGTTAAGTGGTGAAAAATGCCACTTTTCATCCTATAACCTGACCATTGATAGACCTGTGAGCACACTAATAAGCCCTTGTCAAGTGCATTTTGTAGACAACAATAAAAGAAGATACTAATGAAGAAAAGCACTCAAGAATGCCCAACAAGGAGCCATCTCTCAGCACAGGACGAACTCAGCAATAGCACACCCAAGGTTAGCACATCATTGAACCCTTGGAGCGCGTGACTACAGCAGGACAAGGTGAAGAAAGTGAGAATAGGTTGAAAACGTCCTATCGATGGGTCACCTGAAGAGTTCGATGGAAGATGAAAGCAAAGAAAGAAAGAATTCATGCACTTGAAGAAGTTTTCGATAGGATCGGAAGGCAGAAGAAGGATGAATTCATGCGGATAGAGCAGTTCGATAGGATCCAAGAACCTATCGAGCAGCTAAAAGGAATGAAGAAACCATCCTATCGAAAGCCTACCTGAAGCGTCAAAGGAACCTATCGAATGGTTCTTGAACCTATCGAGATGAAAGTGCTGGAACAGAACCTATCGAATGGTGATTGAGTCTTTCGATAGGAGTAAGAGCAATCCTATCGAAGGGATAACATGCAGAAAGGAACCTATCAAAATGGTTCTCCAACCTGTCGAAGAGTCCTTTCAACCTGTCGAAGAGTCCTTTCAACCTGTCGAATACTCCAAACCAAAGACTGAGAAGGCTAGAACTCTAAGTGAAGGCTCATCCTATCGAAACCTATCGAACAGTTCTGAGAATCTAGCGAAAGGACTAAAAAGCTCTATGTCAACCTGTCGAAAGCTCCTTAAACCTGTCGAAATCGAGTTCAGAACTTCTCAGAAATTCAGCTGTGCACACGTGGTGATTCAATGACCTGCTGCATGCAACTCGAGGCACTTTGCTGATCGGCGCAATGTTCTAGAAGATGCCCTAGAAAGCCCTAACCGACTCACATGCTCTAACAGAACTCTAACAAACTCTGACGACCTTCTAGAAGGGATTTTTGGCGAGAAAAATAGAGGAGAAAGTTATATATAGAGATCCCCAATTGGCATTGGGGGGATCAAATTTCTGAACAATTTCTTGGAGATCAGAGCTTGGAGTGAGATTCTATTCTCCTTCCTTTAGCCCAACCATGGTTGGCTAATTCCCTAGGAGCAGCAAGGAGTGAGTTAGATCTGTGATTGGGTAAGGTTAAGAGTGTTGCTAGGATTAATTGCTGCACAGACTACAGATCTGAGAGCATTCCATTGTAAGAGTGACCTTGTTTGCAATATAAATGTTGTTTTCAATGTTTTAATTAGATCTAAAACTCTTTTGATTCCTTTTGGTTCTCAATCGGATTTGTGTAGAGGAGTTGCTTGATTAGCTCACCCACTTAACTGGTAGACCTCTTAGATATCATCTAAATTTCCTGGATCTAATATCCTTGTAATTTCCTGCGTCTGTGACCTAGAAATTGTAGCATCTGTAGTGGTTTTAATTGTTCTAATTGAGGCTCTAGCTTTGTAGGAGATCTCTAGGATGGCCTGTGACCATTAAAGTGGACAGATCATACCCTTAAGGTAAATCTCAGCTCAGGCCTCAATTGGAGTCATCTGCTGCAATCCATGGATTCGATAAAGTCTATAGGATGGTCTGTGACCATTAAAGTGGACAGATCATAGCCTTAAGACTAGGTGGATCCTGTGATTTGGAGTGGAATTTAAACCCTGCAGCTGTGCTTATGGCTAGCTGAGGGACTTGTGTGCTTTTGAACCCCTACAATATGCTTAACTCAACCTGATTGCAGTGAAAACAATCTCCAAGTTGTTCTTCTCCATTTTCTGAGTTTTTAAACCCTCCATCTATAAGATCTGAGACTCCAGATTCAATCTAAGACAATCTGCATTTTATTTGTAGTTTAGATTAAGTGAAACTCCAATCTAATCTCTCCCCTGTCTTTTAGCTAGATCAACATTAGTTAGGGTGTCAGATCTCTTATAGATCTGGAGATTTACCCAATTCCAAACCACCTCTCTGTGGACTTCCCCTTACTTTTAAAACTTGCTACAAAGGACCCTGTATCTTGCAGGCCTAGGATTTCCCAACTGTGTTGAACCCATCTCTGTTTTCTCTTGATGTTCACACCATAAATCAGCACACTGGAATTACCCAATAGAGGGCTGATGAGAAAATTGATGTCCGTGTGCATGACCTTGGTAAGACTGCTGGTTAGTATTATAGGGCAAAGCCTGCTGCTGGGTATAAGGTGAATCAACTTATCTCCACATCAGATTTGGGTGGTTCCTCCAAGTGTACCCAACAGGCTGCTATCTATATGACTGGACAACATTGGCTTGCTCATTAAAAAATTCAGGGGATAGACCAGCAGAGGGACATTGCAAATGGGAGTGTGAAGGTGAGTGGCATATGGTGCACACCTCTCTAACCTGTGCAGCCACGTGGGGTTGCAACACACTTAAAACTTTATCGAACTTTTTTGACAATGAGTCCACTTTCCTTTCCAGGTCACTATAAACATTAACTTCATACAACTTCCCGGAAGACGTGGATTCTCTTGCATCTCTAGCAAGTGGATCAATGCCATAACTAGGCAAAGCCTCCTGCTGGAGAGAATTTTCACTAATCAGCTCAAATAAATCCCATGCTTCCTCAATAGTTTTGGTAAGGTATATGCCACCACTCGATGCATCAATCATCGCTCTACTCCTAGCATCAAGCCCTTGGTAGAAGCTTTGTACAAGCTGCCACATAGGGATCTGGCGGTGCGGGCACTACCTCAACAACTCCCTAAATCTATCCCATGCCTCATGCATTTGCTCAGTTGGGGATCGAGCAAAAGAGATGATACTCTTCCTCAACTGGCTCGTTTTACCGATTGGGAAAATTTTGGCCAAAATTTGGCATTGAAGATCATTCCAGGACTGTATGTTGTTTGGTGGGAGCAAGGAGAGCCATGTTTGGGCCTTATCCTTTAGTGAAAAAGGAAAAAGCCTAAGCTTGGTGGCTTCCTCTACCATCCCAGCAATATTAAAAGTAGTGCACAATGAAAGAAAATGACCTATGTGCTGATGGGGGTCTTCCTTGCTCAGCCTATGAAAACTTGGTAGCATTTGGATGGTTGAAGCTTTAATCTCGCAACTGCCCACATTGTTAGGGAGCTGAATGTAAGAGGGGGATGCATATGCCCCTGGTGCACTGTGCTCCTTAAGTGTTTTAGGTCACTCTCCCATCTCAGTTTCTACAGGATTTTCAGGTGGGGTGTGTGTTGCAGAACTAGCACTCAGGATTCTCTCAATTTCACGATTTAACGGTACAAGTTTGGGATTGAGAGGCCTTCCTTTGGTTACAACACATACTCAGTTAGACAAGGGGTAGCTTATAGCAAACAGACAAAATTAAAACCACTAACTACACAACTGCTGAAAAATAAAGACTGCAAAAATGAAAAGACAGCAGAACTGCAATAAAACTAAGGGAGATAGAGATGCAAACTGATGCAGGAATGCCCCAGCTGCAGCCAAGCTCTCCTATTTACTGTTGCTCCAATCCTACAAGAATCCACAATATCAGGAGGAATTTATTGAAAGTTTAAATAAGTAAAAATAGAAAGTAAATGCAAAGTAAAATGATGACAGTTGTATGTTATTCACACATTCCTAAGACAAGAAAAAGTCCTAAAAATAGAAAATAACAAGAGAAACTGCACAAAATCACAGAAAAATATAGCTAGCATTTATTCAAACACTACATTTACAAAAGTAAAAACTAATCTCAATTTACTATACTAGATCAAAACTCCCCGGCAACGGCACCAAAAACTTGTTAGATGATTTGGTTTTGCGCTTTATTTATTATTAAAATTAATGATAAAGAATCACATAAAATGACGGCAAAAAAAAAATAAAATAAAACTAAAAATGGATGGACAATAGCACAAAACCAAAAACCCATAGACCTGTAAGAATCCAGGGTCTGTCGTAGCAAGTTTTGAAAAGTAAGAGTTTGTCCCACAAAGAGTATTGATCTGTAACCACAAGGGTCGTATAGTAACCTCCCGATCTAGCTACAGATCTGGCAACTCTAAACCTAAAGGTAATGAGAGGAAGTTTAGGTGCCACAAAAATAAAAGAAAATACAGCTAAAATATTAATAAACTACACCTAAAAGAGAAGGAAACAAAAGATGGATGTAGTGTGAGAAAATAACATAAAATGATGAACAAGTAGACAGCTAGGGTTAAATCAGTGATGCAACTCAGATCTAGAAATGGAAATGTAGCAGTCCTTCACTTGGCTACACGCACAAGTGCAAGGTATATGTATCCAAATCTACCCATGCCATTTAGACTGCTCTTAAGGCTATAATCTGTCCACTTAAATGGTCATAGACTATGCAATAGAGATGGTCAAATCCCATTGATTAACTCAAAAATCTGACCTAACTCAAGGAAATGGATTGATCTTAAGGCTATAATCTGTCCACTTGATGGCCACAGACCATCCAATAAATTTCCTCCATTTACTGAATTAAGTCAACTCATGAAAACCATTGCTGACACTATGTTTGCAAGGCTACAAGCTCATGCATTCATAGGAGCAAACAGATCTAGGAAATCAAGTGGAAACCACCTGAAATCCTAGGCTGGATGGGGACTTAAACTCTATTGGTCATTGCTACAAAAGGGTTGCAATGACCCAATTCACAAGTCTGCAATCTCTACAAAACTCGGATCTAAACTCTGATAATGGTGATGCAAAACAGAGGAGAGTTTGGCTCTGCACAATCTCTCACAACGCTACAAGCTCAAGTGCAGAGAAGAAGAATCCATCTCAGACCTATGAGGAAGACCTTCCTTAAGGCTATAGTCTGTCCACTCAAATGGTCAAAGACTATCATAGAGGCTACCTTCCACACAAATGATGAGACAGAATAGTAAAACTATTGTTGTCACCATGGTTGCAAGGCTACAAGCTCAGGCAACCATAGGAACATCAAATCTATAAAAATCTATGTGAAAAACACAGGTAAAATACAATTTAATGGAGCATTTAAAACAACAAAGCATTGAATAAAAAGAAACTTACAATTCTTGCCCTCAAGGCAGCAGCCTGTGCAAACTCCAAAACAATTCTTCTATTTAAAACAAAACCCATTGCATTACATGAAAGTAAACTTAAACTGTTACAACAAATCTAGCCTAGCATTGCTGCTGTGCTAGGGCAAGAAGAAAGGGGGAAGAGAAAAGAAAACTAAAACCCTAAAAGAAACTCTAAAATAAAACCCTAATTTGAGCCAGCTATTCTGGCTTTAAAACCCTAAGTGAACCAGGCTATTCCTGGGTCTAGATCTCAGGCTAACCTTGGATAAAAATTACAAAATAGGAATAAAGTTCTATTTATACAATCCATAGACTTTGGTGTGCCTAGAAGCAATGGTGAGGATGTGTGGAGTTGATTTCGAGGCCCATCTATGGCCCTTGGATGCTTTGGAAAGTGTGGGACTTTGGGATGCGTGCCCTAGAAGGTGTGAAATACCTAAAATATCCTTGGGTGCTAAAATAGGCTCCTGGAATTCGTGCCTCGCGTAGATGGAGCTTCAGATTTTCCTTCTCACCAAGATCTTGCTAAGTTCTCGCTAGGTTCAAGTGCTTCAGCCAGCTTCAGGTATGCACCTCGCCATGATTTCTCTAGGTTCTCGCCAAGTTAAAATCAGGCCATTTAAGTGCTCGCCAAGTTCTCACCATGTTCAAAACAGCCTTGCCAGGTTCTCACCATGCTAAAATATAACACATTTCAGCACTATAGCACCACAACACTCTTGCATGACCTGTGACAAGTAACTGTGAGTTGGTTTCAGCCATCTCCACTACTTGAGTTCATCCAAAGGCTTCAGACTCCCATCTAGCGAGGTTCATGTCTATGCTGCATTTAAGTCTCGTGAGGCTGCACTCCAGCAGGATTTAAGCTCGCGAGGTTTAAGTGAAGGGTTGCTGTATTTTGTGTTGCTCGCCAGGCTCTCTTACATGCAGCTCGCCAAGATCTTTTGGGTGCTGAAATTTACAGGTGAGGCTGTTTTGCAGTGCAACTCCTGCTCGCGAGGATCTAAGTTAAAGAGCTCGCCAAGCTCTAAAAAAATGCAGCTTCAGGCATGCCCTCGCTAAGCTCTCATTGGGCTCCACTCCAGGCTCGCGAAGTTCAATCATCCAGCAGCGCGTGAAGGTATTTGCTATAGCTTATAGGTTCACATGCATGTCGCTCTTGGGGTTCATGGCTTCAACTCTTTCACTCAACAGGTCCCCCAAGGACCCCCAAAGCATGTACAATAGTTCCAAGGGTGTATCCCACCATGGTAAATTCAAAGTAACTCCATCAACTGCACATCTTAGAATAAAATTCATTCTTCTTGGCTTGAAAATGAAGGATTGCGGCACTAAAGCTATATTTACCTGTTATCTAAAAAACACAATTAAAACTCATTATTAGCATGCTCAGAGGTCCATCAAAGGCCAGGTTAAGGTGTGAAATGTGGTACTTTTTAGTGATTAACAGAACACTCATAGTGATGGCCAAAAGGTTCTCATCCGGGAAAGAATCTTTCACAGGTATGTTTGCATAGTCAGCAATTAAAATTCTTGATAAGTGGTCTGTAATCATATTTTTCACACCCTTTTTATCCTTGATCTCTAGATCAAACTCCTATAATAGGAGGATCCATCTGATCAACCTAGGCTTGACTTCATTTTTACCCAACAGGAACTTCAGGGTTGAATGATCAATGAAATAATAATTTTAGACCCTAAAACATAAGGTCTAAATTTTTCCAAGGCAAAGACAACTGCCAACAGCTCTTTCTCAGTGGTGGTGGTATAGTTCAACTGAGCATCAATCAATGTCTTGCTGGCATAATAAATTACACTGGGTAATTTATCTTTCCTTTGCCCCAAAACTACACCAATTGTAAAATCTGAAACATCACACATAAGCTCAAAGGGAAGGGAGTAATCTGGGGCTTGGATGATAGGGGCAGAAGTCAAGCAATTTTTCAGAACCACAAAGGCAGTCAAGAACTAAGCTATGAATTCAAAAGGCACATCCTGACACAGAAGGTGGCACAGAGGTTTAGAAAATTTTGAAAAATCCTTGATGAACCTTCTATAAAAACCAGTATGTACAATGAAAGATCTCACTTGCTTGATAGTTTTTGGAGGAGGCAAATGTGAGATCAGGTCAATTTTTGCCATATCCACCTCAATTCCTTTGTTAGAAACCACATGACCAAGAATAATTCCATGGGTAATCATTAAATTACTCTTTTCCCAGCTCAACACTAGGTTGGTTTCCTCACATCTCTGAAGCACATGGGATAGATGATGCAAACATTGATCAAAATCATCACCATACATAGAAAATTCGTCCATAAAAATCTCTAAACACTTCTCTAACATGTTAGAAAAAATTGCAAACATGTATCTCTAGAAAGTCGCGGGAGCATTACACAGTCAAAAAGGCATCCTTCGATAAGCAAAGGTGTCAAAGAGACCAGCAAAAGTTATTTTATCCTGATCTTGTGGATACACAGGGATCTGGCTGTAACCAGAATATCCATCAAGAAAGCAATAGTAAGATTTGCCTACTAACTTATCCTGACATGAGGTACTTGTGCAGATGCCTTTACATCTCACTCGATACAGGGTTAAGCTTCTAGGTGCACGAGAGCTATGTGAGAGAACTTCTGGGCGTCTCTCTCCTCCAGAGCCACGCGAGAACTTTGTGAGATCGTTGTTGTTGTTCATGCAAATTGGTCTCTCAAGGTAGTGCACGTGGCTGCATTAAGGCTTGATCCTCGCGAGAACTTCGCGAGCTGTATTTTTGAAGGCTTAGTGCACGACTACTTCGCGAGTTTCTTTACATGTTGATTGCAGCTGAAGTGTATGACTACTGTGTGAGAGGCTGCTTTGTGATAACCCCTTCATTGAGCTGAGCGACTTCTTTGTGAGCTCTATTATGCTACATGTCTTAGCTGCGCAAGGAAGCTTTGCTAGTGAATTGAACAGCGCGAGGCAGCACCTCAACTGTGCGAGATAAGTCATATGTTCCTCTGCTGCTATGCACATGCTTCTGTTGCAGCTTCCTCCACTCTCATCTATGCTTGGTTCATCTGCTAGACTTTTGTGGTCCACTATGACATGCAAAATAGTCACCATGGTGTATACCACCATGGTGTTCCATCAATCTCTGGCTCAACTGTCATCCTTGGCTTGAATTCTTTCTCTTCTTGGCACCAAAGGCATGTACTTTGTATTAAGCTGCAAAATTTATTACTAACTACAAAACAAGTTAAACAAGAGTTATTAGTCAGCTAAAAGGTCCAGCAAAGGCAAGGTTAAGAGGTGAAAAGTGGTACTAGTGAATAACACCGTCCAAAATCTAACCCGATTCCCTACCTTTACCACCATGCCCCATTTTTCATCCTCCCCACACACACTTGATCCACCCGCATTTACCCATGCCACACCCAGTATCCCCCCATTTACCTAGGTCATGCCCAATTTTACCAGGGCCATGCCCAATTTTTCCCACACATCCACATCACCCACACCCCAAATACCCTCAAATGTACCACCTCCATCCAATCCCTCTCCAATGGCCATGATGGATGAAATGGTCCGGGCTTACACTAGTGGCAGTGTCAATTGGTTAGGCTATGGGACTGATTGTTGGAAGCCTTGTCTTGGTGCATAGCCTTGCTGATACTGTGGCTACGGTCTATAAGGCCAACTGCTATTGTTGGGATTGCTGATATGTGTCTTGGTTCAACCTCAAATTGTGGTGGTTCCTCCCTTAATACCTAGCAGGTTGCTGCCTATATGACTTGGCAGCATTGGCATGTTCCAAGACCAATTCAGGATATTGGCTGGCTGATGGACATTCCTCAAGTGAATGTGTGGGAGACTAGCATATCAGGCATGCCTCTTTCACTTGTGCAGTTAGTCTAGGCTGCATCACATTCACCAATTTATCAAATTTTTGGCTCAGGCTGTCCACCTTCCTTTCCAAATCACTGGGCATACTGATTTCATACATCCTTCCTTTAGAGATGACTTCTTTTCCCATCTTAGGAGTCTCTATGTAATTTCTGGATACAGTCTCCTGCTGCATGGAATTTTCACTGATAACATCAAAAAGCTCCCAAGCCTCATCAGCAGTCTTGTTGAGGTAAGTACCCCCTCATGAGGCATCCACCATGTCCCTACTCTTGAAATCAATTCCTTCGTAGAAGCTCTGGACAAGCTGCCACTCAAGAATTTGGTGGTGGGGACATTATTTCAAAAGCTCCTTAAACCTTTCCCAAGCTTGATGGAAATCCTCAGTTGGGAATTGAGTGAAGGAAATTATGCTCTTCCTCAACTGGCTAGTTTTAGGCATTGAGAAAATTTTAGCCAAAAATTGGAATTGGAGATCATTCCATGATTGCATGCTATTTGCTGGGAGCATGGAAAGCCAAGTTCTGGCTCTGTCCTTTAATGAAAAAGGAAAGAACCTCAGTTTGGTGCCTTCCTCTCCCAAGCCAGCAATATTGAATGTGGTGCACAAAACCAAGAACTCATCAATGTGCTTATATGGGTCTTCTTTACTTAGCCCATGAAATGATGGTAGCATTTGAATGATGGATTATTTAATCTCATAGTTTCCTTGAACAGTAGGGAATTGAATGCAGAAAGGGGAGTTACATATCCCAAGTGCATTGAATTTCTTTAATGTTCTCTGTTTCTCACCCATCTCTACTACTGGCTCAATATCCACAGTAGGGGCTTGTGTGGTGTTCTTAGGTTTAAGGGCCCTCTCTAACTCAGGATTTGGAGATTCTAAGTCAGGGTTAAGGGACCTCCTACCCAGCATGCACACACAAAAGCAAGTAAAGAATAGCACAGACAGCACACTTAAAGAATTTATAACCAAAAGGAAACTACTAACAAGTACTGCTGAGCTACTGAAAATCAATACAACAAAAATGGAACTGAGATTTAGGGGGAAAGAAATACAAACTGAAGGTAGCAAGCTCCAGCTACAGTTCTAGCTTTTCCCTTTTGCTACTGTCCAGATCTGTAAAAGCCAATATGAAATCAGTAGTACTTTTATTCAAAAGCAGGCACTGCTACAAATGAATATAGTACACAACAAAAAATGCACTCAGGTCTACTAATTAGATCAAAGACCTCCCCGGCAGCAGCGCCAAAAACTTGTTGGTTATGACTTTGTGTTGACAGAACTTTTATTATAAAATGGGTGGTTAAAAATCTTATAGGAAATAAAGGTGAATGAGTTGGAGCAAAACACAAAGCACAGTCATGCAAGATCCAGGGCCTGTTGTAGCAAGTTTTGAAAGTAAAAGTTTGTCCCACAGGGAGTGATGATATAGAACCACAAGGTTATTTAGTAGGCCTCCAGATCTGACTACAGATCTGGCAATCCTAAAGAAAGGGAGTTTTTGGGGTTGTCACAACTAAAACTAAAACCAAGAAATAAAATGTAGTCCTATACTATATAAAGGGTTTTAAAGAAGGTGCTGATGGTGTGGTAAAATAAAGGTTAAATGATAAGAAGTATGCGGCTAAGATTAAGTCAGTTGTGCAACTCAGATCTAGAAGAGACTCTGCAGTGATCCTTCATATGGCTATAAGCACCTCTGCAAGGTAGAGGAATCCAAATCAACCCCTCTAAATTAGACTGCTCTCTTAAGGCTATAATATGTCCACTTCAATGGTCACGGACTATCCTAGGGAGATGATCAAATCACATGCATTAAACTCAGAAAACTAACCTAATCCAAGGGAATGGATTGATCTTAAGGCTATAGCCAATCCACTTAAATGGTCACAGACTATCCTAGGGATTTCCTCCAACCAATTAATTAAATAAAAACATGAATACCATTGCAGACACTATGTTTGCAAATCTACAAGCTCATGCATTCATAGGAGCAAACAACCCTTGAAAATCTAGTGGAAACCACAGATAATCAGAGGTTGAATGGGGACTTAGACTCAGCTGGTCATTGCTACAAAAGGCCTGCAATGACCTAGCTCACAAGTCTGTAATCTCTATAGAATATCATATCTAAAATCTAAAAATGGCATTACAACACAAAGGAGAGTTTGAATATGCAATTATCTCTTTCTTGGCTACAAGCACAAGTGCAAAGAAGAAGAATCTATCTCAGATCTATGATTCAAACCAGCCTTAGGGCTATAGTCTGTCCACTTAAATGGTCACAGGATATCCCAGAGGTTATCTTCCTCACAGATGATGAAATAGAATAGGATAACTATGTTGCTACCACCATGGTTACAAGGCTACAAGCTCAAGCAGCCATGGATGCATCAAATCCATAGAAATTCATGTGCAAAACATAGAAAATATACAAATTCAATTAAGTTATAAGAATGGCATTGCATTAATAAAAAGGAAACTTACAATGTCTGCCCTCAAGGGAACGGCCAATGCAGAAGATCAAATCAACCCCCAAGTTCATACAAAACCCATTGCAAACTGAGATAAACTATCTACTTACAAAAGATCTTAGCCCAAAAATTCTGATCTAAGGAAGAAGAAAAGAAAAATGGATGATCTAACCCCAACCCTAATGACCTAAGCACTCTCAAGCTCACAGCCAATTTAGGTTAAAGATCATATGGGTTTCTGCTAAAACATTACAACTTAATTACAAAGTCTCTCACTGCCATGGCCAATAGGAGCCCAAAAGAGAAAAAGCCCTAATTATTGCTTGAAGACATGGCCCACTTGTGACCCTTAGATGCCTCGGGAAGTGGGAAATAGGTTAGAGCCTCAAGATGTGGGCCCTAGTAGTGGGGAAATCCCTAAAGTGTCCCTGTGTATGGATTGACAAGTGGGGATCCCGAGCTTCGCGAGGATGAGTGCTGCATTTTAGCCTCTCGCGAAGCTGTCACGTGGATGTACTTACAGTTGAATGAGCCTCACAAGGTCCCTTTTGTATTGAGTAGCATATCTCACACAGATGTTTCTCTAGGTGGCACAAGTCACGAGGATCTCGCTAGGCTGAATTGCGTCTCGCCAGGTTTTCGCGAAGATCTTTGGACCCGCGCGGGGTTGATCGCCAGGATGGAATGCACATCTCGTGTGGCTGGCTTTTTCTTTTAAAGTGCACATGGTCTGTGCAAGAGCTTCACGAGAATATTTTCTAGAACTCTCTCTCCTCTTGAGTTGCGCGATATGTGTGTGAGCTCTTTTACTACTACGGGCTTGAGCTAAGCAACAGCTGTGCGAGGGGGCTTTTCGAACCAAATTGAACTATGCGAGTTTGACATTCCTCTTCTCTGCTGCAGTGCACATGCTATTGCTGCAGTGCACATGCTCTGCTTGGCCCATCTTTCTTTCATCCATCTAACTTCTAAGGTCCACCTCAGTAGCCAAAATAGTCACCATGGTGTGTACCACCCTAGTGTATCCTTTGTTCTTCCATCTGCTGTAGTCCTTGGCTTTAAATCTCTCTCTCCTTGGCCTCCAAAACATGATTGTTGTACTAAGCTGTAAATTTATTCTTAACTATGAAACAAACTCAAAAGAGGATTATTAAATGGCTCCATGGAGTAGTAAAGGCTAGGGTAAGAGGTGAAAAATGGTATTTTGAAGTGCTTAACAACTACCAAAGGCCAAGAAATTAGGACCAGGTACAAAACATGGAAGAATGAACCGGTAAGGCAAGGACTCATACCATAGCTAGTACCCCCCGGGCATGAGGAGATCATTGACGGGGACCCCATGATGAAGAAACCAAGCAAAGAGCTCCTCAACAATACCCTCAGGAGCCATAACATCCATAGGAGGAGCCTGTGGCACGGCAAAGTGGTTTCGATACTGGTGGACCACTCTCTCTCCCATCTAATATGCCCTGGCCGAGGCCCCATAAAAGAAAATGGCACTACAGTCGACAAAAAAGCAAGACGGACCCACAGTAGCTCGATCCCAAAAAGGAGAACCAATATAGGGATCATAGATAACCTGCCTAGACAGAAAAGCGTCTTATCAGCAAAATAGCATAACAAAAGGAAACTCTAGGAAAAGGAGGGAGAAATAGCTGAACCTGCTCCTGGATCAGCAGATCGAACTAGGACCTCCGGACCATGTCTAAATTCTTCATACCAATATCCCTGCGATGGTACGTATTCCAATTTTTCATGAGCGGATAGGTGGATACATCAGAGTGAAGGAGGGGGTGGCCAGGCTAGAAGTGCAGATATCGCCAAACCTAAAAAGAGTGGTATACATGAAAGATGTCACAGGCAGGGAATGACTAGCCAATAAACCAAGGAATGCAAAGGAGCCAGGGGTTACCTCTACAGCAGGCCAAAAGCCGACAACAGACTTTGCATTCCCTACTGAGACACGAGCTAGGCTAGACATTAGCATAGCATATTCGGCCCTACCCCAGTCATATCAGTGCACATCGTCCCAATTTTCCATAAGACTAAGCAAAGACAATGAGACCCGCCCACCACTAGTGTTTGAAAAAGAGTCTTGCCCAGTAGGAAAATGAGCGAGATGCGAGCCAACATCACTACACGCTAGGGCTCAATGAAGATGTCCGCATTTGGTTGGCCCAAATCCACCAGTTCATTCTCACCATACATATTAGCAAGCCATGACATTCCAACCTCGGAGTGTTTATTTACTTACCTTGTTATTATTAAAGGATTAAAAATAGCAAATTAAAAGGACAAAGTACAGCAAAATGGGATCAAGGTAAGCAACCAATCCTGCAAGAACCAGGGCTATTGCAGCAAGCTTTAAGGGGTAAGTCAAGGTATGTCCACAGGGAAACGTGCTTTAAAATAGGGTAAATCTCCATATCTATGATAGATCTAGCACTCTATCCTAATTTAAACTAAATCAAGAAAGGAAAGAGGAGAGGTTTTTTAGGGTTGTCACTTTACTAAAACTATAAAAAATTAAATGCAAAATGATTCAGAACTGACTAAAACTCAGATTTAAGGAAATGAAGAAAGGGATTAAAATCAAAAGATGGAGAGTAGCAGCTAGCGATTTTGGTCTTTACTGAAAATCGATTGGTTCAAGGGCAATGCATAAAATTGATTTGCAATAATCCTTCATCTGGCTACAAGCCCAGATAGAAGGTATAAGAATCTAATCTAGATCAGAGAATTGGAGTAATCCTAAGGCTATGATCTGTCCACTTGAGTGATCACAGATCATCCCAGAGATTCCTCTTATTCAAGGATCTTAATTAGAATAAGTAAACTATTATAGATGTTGAGGATGCAAGGCTACAAGCTCAAGCATCCACAGGGAGATTTAATCTAGGGAAATCAAATACAAATAAGAGATCTATAGATCAAAATCAACATTATAATCCACAATATACTGATTTAATATAAACTTACAATAAAATATGCTCAGATCTGTAATCTATGCAACATCCAATCCATATACAAAACTTTAAACTTCTTAATTTACAGCTCTCAACCTCACCCTAGCTATTAAAGGTTTTGCCAACCATGGTTGGTCTAGAGAATGAATGGGAAAGAAGAAAGAGGGAGGGAATTTTGGGAATTCTAATTTGGCTCTGATTTTCTCAATTTCTGGATGGATAGCTCTATAAATTCTTTAGGCTTTTATACTCTTCCCCTCTGTCCTCAGATCTGTTTCAGCCAATCAGAGCATAAAGGAATAATTTTGTTATTCTGAGCAACTGATATGGCTGATTTTACTTCTAGAAGCTCTCCATCCATTGGTCCAAGCTGGACAAGTACATGTGAGGTGGCTAGGAGGTTCCCATTTATGCCCATTTATGTTCCAAACATACCCCCAATGGTTGTTGAAGTGCCTTGGAGTGTGTGCACAGAGTACTGAAGAAAGTAGCAGCTGAGAATGGAACTGAAAAGATCCAAATTCGAGTGTCGAGAGGTTCAGGGAACCTCTCGACAGGTTCTGAGTCCTCTTTGTATTCACATCGACAGGTTGAGGTAGGCTTTCGCTAGGATCTGTGACTTCCCGACAAGTTATACAATAACCTATCGACTTCTTATACAGCTCTAGTTGAGCTTTCAACAGGATCTACTCTGCTTCTCGACAGGTTGGCTCAACCTCACGCAAATGAACACAGCATCAGGTAAGTCTTTGATAGGATGGTGTTGACTGCTTGTTAGGTTCTGGGGAACCTCTCGATAGGTAGCTGAAACCTCACGAGCTCCCCTGCATCTTTAGGTTAGTCTTCGATAGGATGCTCTGCTGTAACTTGAATCATTTGACAGGTTGAATCAACCTATCAATCTCTATACTCTTTCACCCCAGTAACTCTCGACAAGTTGGTTTCCTCAGCTTTGACTCCTTGACAGGATGTGGGGAGCTCTCGATAGCTTCATATTTAAACACCCACCCTCTCGACAACTTCATTCCCTTCTCCAGAACCTCTCGACAGCTTGAGTTAACCTCTCGAGCTCTTCTATTCTTTGCTTCCATAGCAAGCACATAGCTTTGGGGTGCTATCCTTCCTCTGTCCAGTCCTTAGCAGCCTCTTGGTGGGTTCAATCCTCATCAAATGTAGCCGGTCTTGTTCCCATGTGTGCCCATGTGGACACATGTCATTATCATGGAGCTGTGAGGCTCTGTAGACTGCTTGATTAGCTGGCCTTTTGGGCTGCATGAGCATATGTTGAGCAGCAGGTTGATTCTTTGGCATTTTTAGATGGATGTCTATACTAAGACTATAATTTATTGCTTATCCACAAAACATACTCAAAGCACATTATTAGTCAACTCAAAGTTCCATCAAAGGTCAGGTTAGGAGGTGAAAAATGGCATTTTTCACTAATTAACATGGAGCCATGAAAATTTGTGGAGGTGGGATAATCCTCAATTAGTTGAACCACCTCATCCTAACCGAATCCTCGTAATCATCGACCAATCGACGAGTAAGAGTCATCTCTACCATGGCCATGTGAAATGTCATAGTCTTGGGATGAAAGCGCTCAATCAAGGCTCTCAATTAGGCTGTGTCGTCCTGCATGGCAGGGCACAAGAGGAAATCCCTGAAATCGGCTTGGGTAAGAAGGAACTTCACGACCGGAGAGAGGTAGAGATAGAAGCGTTGGAGGTCCAACTAGCCTCCTCGAAAGGTGATGGAAGGCAAGTCCTGCATCCAAATAAAGAGGTATCAGATCCTAAAGATATTACAAGCTCATACAAAGAACACAATAAAGCTTTTTACCTTGCTGGTGATCCCAAAATTTGATATATGAGCAGATTGTAGATGAAGGAGACCAGTACGAGCGGCCTCGCCTTGCATTTTGAACCAGGTATGGGAAGAGCGTTGCACCACAAAAATCTGCTCCCCTCGGGAAACATAGACCACTTGTAGCCCCTCCTCTTGTTCTTGCCCCTCCTCTTGCACATGCTCTTCCTCACTCGACATTCTGAGATGGACACAAGTAATGATATCAAGATATGTCAATAACGAGACATAAGCAAGTAAGTATGCCCCTTTCATTTTTCCATCAATCTTAAACCATCATTGTTAAGCAGTGAAAAATGGTATTTTTCACCTCCTAACCTGACCTTTGGAAGACCCTTGAGGTGTCTAATAATGTGTTTTAAGTATGTTTTGTAGATAAGTAATAAATTACAGCCTTAGCACAAACAGCCAATAAAAAGGGCTAAATAAGCAATCTGCAGCCTCAGCCTGTGCTCAAACTACAACAATCCACAAAGCCTTAGAAACTCATTGAAGGCCATGAACCCAACTGGGTGCACCTGAGACCAAGTATAGTGCCAAGGGATGAAGATTGAATCTACCCAGAGGTGGCTGAAGGCGAGACAGATGAAAGACAGCACATTAGAAGTGCGTTCCAGGCAAGGAAGCATAGAAATAAAGATGTCGAGAGGTTCTCTTGAGCTACCGAGAGGATCTGATGCCTAAATTAGAAGATATCGAGAGGATCAGGATCCTCTCAAGAGGATACTTTGAGGTACAAGGGGAAGCCGAGAGGATCGATTTACATGTCGAGAGGTTCAACTGAACCAGTCGTGCAATGCACCCAATCCTGTCGACAACTGCTAGACGTAGTCCTCGAGAGGATAAAAAGAAGTTGTCGACAGGATCTGCGACAACCAATCGACGAGTTGACCTCAACCTGTCGAGGGGATGAATGAGATGATCGTCAATCCTATCGACAAGTGTCGTCAATCCTCTCGATAGGTCTACAAACCTGTCAATTTGCATGCAAAGCCAACAGATCCTATCGAGAGGATCCCAGAACCTCTCGACACTCGATATTTGGAACTTCTCAGTTCTTTCTTTAACAGTTGCCCATGCCAAAAGCCTGTGCACGTGTTCCAAAGCACATCAGCGATCCCTGAGGATATTTTTAGCACACAATGGGCCAAGCACAGAAACCCTAACGGTATCACATGTACTTGTCAAATGAGAACCAATGGGAGAAGAGCTTCTAGAAGAGAAATCAACCACATCAACATAATAGAATTATCTCCTGGCATTTTGATTGGCTGAAACAGATCTGAGGATAGAGGAGGAGAGTATAAAAGCTTGGAGGAAATACAGAAGAAACGATCCAGAAATTGAGAAAATCAGAGCTTAGGGCGAGATCCATTCTTTCGAAAATTCTCCCTTCTTCTTCCTTTCCACCTTCTATCTTTAGCCAATTATGAGTGGCTAAAACTCTTCTCAGTAGTTAGGGTGAGATCTTAAGCTGTAAATTGAGAGATTCGAAAGCATTATATGGAACTGTAAGATGCATAGATTGTAGATCTGAGCATTGTGTTGTGATTTTGTAATATAATTATGGATTTTAAAGGTGATTCTGATCTATATTTCACTTTTTCATATTTGTTTTCCCTGGGTTGGATATTCCTGTAGATGTTAGCCTAGGAGGGTCTCATGTCCTGACATCTACAGCATCTGCAATGGTTTTCCTATTCTAATCAATGTCTTTGAAGTGAAACAATCTTTAGGATGGTCTGTGACCATTAAAGTGGACAGATCATAGCCTTAGGATTACTTCAATTCTCTAATTGAGATTGGATTCTTATACCCCACCTCTACCAGGGTAACCTGGGAAGCTGGGAGCCAGAAAAGAGGATTGTAGCAGATCATCTCTTAGCATTGCCATTAATTCCTTTGATTTTCAGTAAGAGACCTATACCCCTAACTGCTAGTCTTATCCTTTGATTTTCCATCCTTTCTATATCTCCCCTTACCTCTATGTTGGAATAGATCTAAATCAGTAGCACTTAATTCTATAGTTTATAGTTAAAGTGACAAAACCCAAAAACCTCTCCTCTTTCTTAGATTAGAATAGAGTGCCATATCCACTCTGGATCTGGAGACTTACTGAAAGTTAGACCACATTTTCCTGTGGACATATCCTTACTTACCCTTTTTAAAACTTACTACAATAGCCCTGAATACTTGCAGGTATGTGAGTCTATTTGCCTTGGTGTGTGTGCAATCCATAGATTCTACAATTGTTTACCCCTTTTTAGCATAAGGTAAACGGCCCAACAAGTTTTTGGCACCGCTGTCGGGGATCTGTGTTTCTAACTTGGTAGATCTAAGTTTTTCTCCTAGTTTTTGGTTAACATTTTTATTGTTTGAGAAGTGTTTGATTAATTGTTGCTTTAGTTTTTACTGTAGTTTAACTCTGTTTCAGATTTGGATCTTTGGAGCTAAGAGGAGATCTCTATCACTTAGAAAAGAAATCATTGCTTAAGTTTGCATCTCTTAACTCTGTTTCCATTTCTAGATCTGTAGTTTTGTATACCAGAAGTTGTGTACTTGTCTGTTTTGTGATTGAATTGTTGTGATTTGTTGTGTTGTTCTTGACCCTTGAGGTGTGTATGCTTGGGAGGAGATCTCTTAATCCTAAGATTGCTCCTTTGGATCCTGAGGTTAAATGACTTCTCAAACCTAAGCACCCCTTACAAACTTCTGTTCTTAATTCTGATAATTCTGCAATGGGTGAGTAACCTAGGACCTTGAAAGAATTCAATGCACCAGAGGTTTACAATTCTCCCTTCTACATTCAATTCCCTGCTATTCAAGGGTACTATGAGATCAAGTCCTCCATTATCCAAATCCTACCCTCATTCCATGGCCTGAGCAAAGAAGACCCATACAAGCATATTGATGAATTTCTAGGACTATGTACCACATTTAATATTACAGGTTTAGGGGAGGAAGCAACTAGAATGAGACTCTTTCCTTTTTCACTAAAGGATAGACCTAGAACTTGGTTGTTAATGCTCCCAACTAATAGTATTCAATCCTGGAGTGACCTTCAATATCAATTTTTGGCCAAAATTTTCCCCATGTCCAAGACAAGCCAGTTGAGGAAGGGTATTATTTCATTTGATCAAGCCCCAACTGAGGACTTTCACCAAGCATAGGAGAGATTCAAGGAGCTCCTGAAGCAATGTCCTCATCATCAAATCCCTGAATGGCAACTTGTTCAAAGTTTCTATCAGGGAATTGACTCTAAAAGCAGAGATATGAGAGATGCCTCTAGTGGTGGTACCTACCTCCACAAAACTGCTGAGGAAGCTTGGGAACTATTTGATATCATCAGTGAGAACTCTATGCAAAAGAGAAACATTATTCAGGAATTGTGAAACTCCTAGAATGGTGAGAGATAATACCACGAGAGGAGGTGAGTGGACACAATGATTTGGAGAGGAAAGTGGACAACTTAACCCAAAAATTTGATAAGCTCATGGGAGCAATGCAGTCACCCATGGCTGCTAAAGTAGAGGAGGCATGTGTTATATGCCAGTCCCCCGCTCACTCCCTTGAGGAATGCCCTTCATCTGTCCAATTCCCAGATCTTGTGATGGAACATGTGGCTGCTACTCATCTTTTGGGCAACAGCCTACTGCTGGTTACTGATGGAGAAACCACCCCAATCTGAGGTGGAGACAAGATACTTTTCCAAACCAGCAACAATAGCCACAACAATTCATGCCTTATAAAAATGCTCAGCCCTACTAACAGAATTACTCTCCAAGGCCCCATTACCAACAGCCCATGGCTCAGCCTGTACAACAAACTGCACCTCCAACTACTAGATCACTCTCTTTTGAGGAATAAGTTCTGGCCTCATTGCAGAACTTAGGGTCCTTGTCCCAAACTGTATACTCTCATAGTCAAAGCATTAAAAAGATAGAAGACCATCTTAGCCAGTTGTCTAATGCTTTGACAAAGAGAGAGGAAGGGAGGCTACCTAGCCAACCCATGGACAACCCAAGGAGACAATTTGCAGTAGGTGAGGTTTCTTCTTCTCATGAGGAAGCCAAATCTATCACCACATTAAGAAGTGGAAGGCTGGTGGATAATCAAGTAGGTTGTGGGCCTGTGAAAAATTCAGAAAAAAAAAAAAAGAAGTTATTACAGAAAATGTACAGGAACAGCAACTCATGTTGAATAAAGAGGATGATGATGATCCTCAACAAAAATATAAAAACAAATAGAAAGATGTTGAGTTGGCTAAGGCTACAAATGAGAGAGTAGTCCCAGATTTTCCATTTCCTAGGGCAATGCAAGCACCTTCTCCTTTCGATAAAGGGCATGCCAAAGTAGAGGAAATGATGGAAACCTTTAAATAACTAAAGATCAATTTGCCTTTACTTGATGCAATCAAGCAAGTTCCAACCTATGCCAAGTTTTTAAAAGACCTCTGCACCCACAAAAGAAAATCGAGGATACATCTTTCTAAGAAAGTCTTTTCAGCAGATATTGAATATTGCAACCCCAACAAAGCTCCAAGACCGTGGAGTCCCCACTATCTCCTACATCATTGCGGATCATACCATTGAAAAAGCCTTGTTAGCTCTGGGAGCTAGTGTAAATTTACTTTCATATTTAGTATATGAGAAGTTGGGCTTAGGAGAGTTGAAGCCCACACATGTGGTCTTACAAGTAGCTGACAGATCTGAGAGGAAGCCTATGGGAATCATAGAAGATGTCTTGGTTGGGGTTGACAAATTCTTTTATCCTGCTCATTTTCTGGTGCTAGATATGGAGCTGAGCAAATGTGCTACTTTTATCCCGGTGATCCTTGGTAGGCCATTTTTGGCTACTGCAAATACATGCATACAATGCAGATCAGGGGACATGGAAGTAACTTTTGACAATATGAAGGTCAAATTGAATGTTTATAATGCAACTAATCAAACTCACCTGAATAGTGAGGACTGTTTTTTTATTAATGCATTAGGTGAGCTTGTAGTTGATAATTTGCCCAAGCTGTTGTCCTATGATAAATTACTTGATGATGGTCGTGATATATTTGAAAATGTAGTGATGCCTGGGAAGATCACCCATTTCCATGAACCCCCATAGCAAGTCTGAATTTCAACGATGTACACTATGTATACTAGTTGTTTTATTTTGTTAATTTTATTGCTATTTTTGAGCAGCGTCTGTGTGAGTTGACTTGGGAGTCGACAAAATGATGTGCAGAGTGGTACTAAGGAATGATTTAAATCGATTTAACCTATCGAGAGGTTTGAATTAATTGTCGACAAGTATTGGAGGTGTAAAAGTGATCGTCGAAAGGTTCTGACATTGATCGATGAAGTTCTCGATAGGTTCAGGATACATGTCGAGAGGATATTCAAACCTCTCGAAGTGTTTATGCCTCTGGAACCTGGAACCTATTGAGAATATGTCGCGCTGAGTTGAAATGGCTGTTGAGAGGATCTCTAATCCTCTCAAAGGGTTCCTATGTAATTTTAGAACCTATCGACAAGTTTAAAATCGAACCTCTCGCGAAGAATGGCTACTTTTCATCCGTTGACAAGTAGGAACTACCTGTCGACACCTTCCCCAATCCTATCGAAAATCAATTCTTTCTTGTTAAAACCTAATGACAACTTCATTTTCCACCATTCGACACCTTCTCTTTGTGCTGAGAGTTACTCTAGCAATTTTTCCCATTTTTGCTTTCTCCCTCTCCACCTCACTGGCTGTTATTGCAACCTACTGGCAAATTTCCACATTATTTCAATCCATCAAAAGCTACATTTTATACTGGGTTTGAGCTGTTTTGGTCCCGCGCCCATCAAGATATCTCAAACCCTAGATTTCTGTCCGTAAGCTTTCCTTTTACTTCGCTCTATTGTTTCAAGTTTGGGAGTTTATATTGTGAATCCGGGGGAATAATTTGAGCATCCTCAGAAGCTTGTGTGGTGATTAGTTGTGAATTTAAAGCGTTCGAGTAATCAATGGATGAGCAAGAGGATGTCTTAGCAAATCTTTTCAAAATGCCTTCTAAATCTGCCACCAAAGCCACTAGGACATCCGTTAGGCAACCTGCAAAGCCTAAGGAGACCCCCCTTGCAGAAAGGAAACTTGCCATGGATGAAGCTGGGCAAACTACAAGGCATAAGAAGACCAGAGAGGCTAAAAAGGTTCAAATTAGTGAAGAAGTGGTTGAGGAATCCCCTGAGACAGTATCGGCCACTGAGCCTGAAATCCTTGAGTTGGAGGCCAATGTCAACTTGTCCACACCCAATGATTTCGTGGACAATTAAATCTGATCCCGGAAACTATTTTCTACACCCCCTATTTTTCTAAGCTCGGGGAGTATTAGGATACTTTGAATTATCTAGTGAAGATGGGCCTGACACCCATGATGAGCCCATTGAATGAAAAATCCTACCCAAGGTTGGTCAAGTTGTGGTATCAGAATCTCGAGAAAAAAACCAAGCCAGATTCTCTTGAGCCCTGCCTGGTAATCCTGATTGATCAGATGAATATAGTGGTGGATTACAGAGATATAGGAATAGCATTAGGAGTTCCTTCTGTTTATGATCTAGTTTATGGCCTGGCTGCATCTGAGAATGTCTCTTTCAAATCAATGGCCAGGCAGCTGACTCAAGGCATTGTAGGGTCTGGGGACTCAATTAGGAGAAGAGATTTATCCCCTAGTTTGTAGTTTTTTTATTCAATTTTGTGAATGAATATCTATGTTAGTGGACATCAGCAAGAAAGAAGAACACCGATAATGGATGCCCTGTACTTCTTCGTTAAAGGCCAATTTATTAATGCTGCCTAGTTGGTGTTTGAAACAATGATGGAGGTGAATGAAAAATGTAAGAAAGCTCAAGCCCTACCAGGGCTCCCCTACAACAAGCTCATCACTACTTTGCTCAGGAGAAAGGGATTTGTGTTTAAAGAAGATGAGGAAGTGGAGAAGGTGAAGCCCACAGTGTTTGGAAAAAAGGGCTTGGTCTGCTAGTGGGACCCTCATTGGTAAAGGCACCCACAGGTCAACTGAAGAGATTGAGGAAGAAACTCCTGACACCTCTATAGCCCCAAGCTCTACACCCCCTCCTGCGGTCTCTACCTCAGTCACCCGTGAGCTTTTACACACATCTGTTGCCCCTGGCTTGGAGCCTCCATTCATATCCTCTGCACCCTCATTCACCCCGACCTTTGATCTGCATTTCTCTATGGCTAGTTCCATTTCTACAAGCTCCACCACCCCTCCATCTCTCACACCAATCATATCCCCTTCTTTTCCTTCCTTGCCAGTTCTCACTCCTCAAAACAGCCCAGTCTCCCTTTCCACAACCATTTCCACTTCCACCCCAGTTTTCTCTTCTCCACTCACTGACCCCATCCCTATATGCCCTCACTCACCATTCCAGCTAGCTCATTTACATCAACCACTACCCCTTTTAGCCCTTCCATGTCTCCCCCACTCTTCACTCCCCTTGTGAGTGAGCCAATTTTTTCCATCTCACCTACCCTAACCCAGGACCTATCAACCACTGAAGGATTTTCATCCCTGATGAAATCCATAGTGGAGGATATTGGGCATGACTATAATCCACTACCTGACTCTCCACAGCCCACATTCCCCCATTTTTCTCATTCTCAACCTCCTTCAACATCTGACCAGCATGACCACACTTCCTCATTTCCACTACCCCCTCTCTTCCAACACCCACCTGTTATCAAACCTAACCCCTTCCCCCAAATCCTAGACCTCCTCCAATTAATACAATCCCATGTCATAGCCAATACCACTACCCAATCTTCTCCATAACTTCCACCCTTCTCAACCAGGCCCCTATCTCCCAGACCTTAGTAGCCATCCAATCTTCATTGACCAATTTAGCCCAACCAGCTCCACAACCACCTACTCATGTACCTACCCCACCTACTTCTTCCCCACACCATATTGTAGAGGTCACTCCACCTGCCTTCACAGATGCCTCCACCCAAACATACCTTGAATCTCCTCCACCCCATTTCCCACCTAGCCCTGTCATTTTACCTTTCCCTGAGGAACTGGCATCCTATATTCCCTCATCTTCCTCCACTCCACTCCCTTCCCTCCCCATTGTTCCCCGCCATTCTTTCTACATTCCCCCTTACCTCACTCTTTTGTATGCAATGAGTGATAACCCCTACATCCATAGGGATGTGCTCAGAGGAATGGTTGCTCTCCGCGCTTCCCTTGCTGTCACCTATGAGGAGAGGATTGTTAACATGGAGCTAGAGCACAGAATCCTACTCCAAGATATCTCGCAAGGTTAGGAGAAAATACTAGTTCATTATGAGTCAACAAAACTACTTGCTGATGTTGAGCGACTCATTGCCAAAGCTGAGAAGAAGCAAGCTGAATTCCTCCAGAAAAAATTGAACAATGCCCAGGAGATAAATAAAGCCACCCAAGAACTCGCTGAGTTCAATCTCCTTTATGCACAGAAGAAAATTGAAATTCTGGAGAGAAGGATTGCTAAGCTGACCTCTCAACCATTTCAGCCAACCCCCCTAGCTACTGCTCCTCCTTCCAACCCCAGTTCCACCCAACCTCCTCCTACTCCACCTGTGGATGTTGCTCCTCCTCCAGTCCAAGCCCCTCCCCACACTGAGCCTGCCCCTCCAAAGCCTAAGCGAACTTCTTCAAGAAGAAAGGTCACTGCAAAAAGATCTGTCCGCTCTGGCACTAATCTAAAGAAAGATAAAGGACCTGCTGCCCAGTCTGAGGCACCGAGCCAGCCAGCCCAGAAGTCCATACCCAAGAAAAAAACAACCTCTCTCCAATGAAGAATTGAGGAAACTAGCGGATCTCTATGAATGGCTTGATGATGCTTGCAAATAATTGTAGCATGCTTTAGTTTTCTTCCTGTAGATTTACTTTTCGGTGCTGCATACTCCTTGTAGATATTTTACTACAATTTCCTTTTGATGTTGATTAGTTTGTTTAATATTTATGCCATTTGTTTGTTGTCTTTCTCTATGTATTTATGTTGTTGCCAGGCTGCACTACTCCCTTCTCTCTGAACAGTGAGGACACTGCTCCTCATAGGTTTAGGGGTGTGGCAAAGTATGCCTTGCCTATAGGATAGTTAATGTTAGTGCAAACAAACATCTGTGAAAAATGAAAGGAATACCCACCTGATTTTTTTTTTATATAAGAGGAAATGGAAAACTTTTTATACTAAAGGTGTTGGAGTTCCAACATGTGCAGGAAGTAAATGTCAAGAAATTATCAAAAATTAGTGCTTTGTGAACTTGAAAAAGAGAAAAAATTGTGAGGTTATACCCCCATAAATCTGATGGAAGACCACATCCAGTGAGGTTTGGGCTGAAAATTTTTTTCTTTGAAGAGTATCTTGGCAACATTTCTTTCTGCTCTAAGGACTGATTAGACCTAGTTCTGATCACTAGAAGTTAGGCAATTCCAAGTTGAAATAGCTTGACAACACTGATGACATGGAGGACATGAAGTAAGGCCATCCCTTGGACAGTTTGAGCCCAAATTTTCTCACCTTTAAACTACCCTTGATACACACCATTTGAGCCTTGAAATTCCCAATTTTCTTTGATAAAAAATAGAAAATTTGAACCCAAAACCTCAATGACCTGATACAACCTGACCCTCACTCTGAGATTTCAAAAGCTAAAGGTGAAAGAATTGAAGAAGGTAGAGCCGGTTTGATGTTTGGTTGAGAAAGAGGAAAGCACATTTGGTGGTGTTGTGGCGTTCCAGCCCGTAAAGAAAAAGAAAAATGGAGAAAAATATAAAAGGAAAAGCATATAAAAAAAAAAAAAGAGAGAAAAAAAAAATATAGAAAAGCAAAATAAAAATAAAAGGAATGAGAAAGAGAAGTCATTTCATTGAAAGACTGAAAAGATGATTAGAAACTGATCACTTCAAATCTGAAAATTCAAGAAATACATGGAATTGTGCTGAAATGAAGAAGGTGTTGTCTAGACCACCTCCTTACCTTTACTGAGTTCTCAATTTGAATCTTGTTTGCCCCTTTATTCTTTTACAAATTTCACCCATAAGCCAAAAAGACCTTACTGATCTGAAACTAATTGAGTTGCCATATGGAGATGAGGAATTGTTTAATCTATGGTAAAAAGAGTTAGGAAATTTCATAAATTAGAGCAATGCCTATCCCCATGCTTGCAGTCCTATTTGAGGGCTGTAACTGTTCTTGGGCTGTGTGAAGTGATACACCCTTCTATTTTTTATTAAGAGTGCCTACCCAGTGAGATTTGGGTTTGAAGTCAAGTTTGTTGGGGGCATAATCAGCACCTGATTCTCAATTTAATGGTAAACTTTGCACTATTTTTCACACAAATTACATGGACATGAGCTGAGTGACTATGAAGGAGCCACAGCAATACTTTGGTTTAAACTACCATATTTTTACTGAGAATCCTCTAAAAACTAATTGGACAAAGGTGTGGATTGAACTTTATGATTGCTTACTGCTTGCTTCAATATTCTGCACTAATATTAACAGACCTTATTAGAGAAATTTGTGGGTAGCATCACTATAAACCCTCAGGAGACATCGCTCCTCCACTAGGGATCACCTAGGGCTTTAAAAGGCTTGATGCATATGCTAAATGCATCTGTGTTCCCTACAAAAGTGGCATTTTTCATTTTCAATAATTGTTTTCAATTTCTCCTTTGCTCAGGGACTAGAAAAGCTTAGGTTTGGGGGTGTGTTAAGCAGTGAAAAATACCATTTGTCACCTCCTAACATGACCTTTAGAAGACCCTTAAGGTGTCTAATAATGTGTTTTAAGTATGTTTTGTAGATAAGCAATAAATTGCAGTCTTAGCATAAATAGCCAACAAAAAGGGTCAAATAAGCAATCTGTAACCTTAGCCTGTGCTCAAACTCCAACAATCCACAAAGCCTTAGAAACTCATAGAAGGCCATGAACCCAACTGGGTGCACCTGAGACCAAGTATAATGCCAAGGGATGAAGATTGAATCCACCCAGAGGTGGCTGAAGGTGAGACAGATGAAAGACAACACATTAGAAGTGTGTGCCAGCTAAGGAAGCATAGAAATAAAGCTGTCGAGAGGTTCTCTTGAGCTGCCGAGAGGATCTAGTGCCTAAATTAGAAGATACCGAGAGGATCAGGATCTTGTCGAGAGGATACCTGGAGGTACAATGGGAATCCGAGAGGATCAATTTACATGTCGAGAGGTTCAACTGAACCCGTCGTGCAGTGCACCCAATCCTGTCGACAACTGCTAGGCGTAGTCCCTTAGAGAATGAAAAGAAGCTGTCGACATGATCTGCGACAACCAATCAACGAGTCGACCCCAACCTGTCAAGGGGATGAATGAGATGATCGTCAAACCTATCAACAAGCGTCGTCAATCCTCTCAATAGGTCTACAAACCTGTCGATTTGCATGTAAAGCCAAACACATCCTGTGAGAGGATCCCAGAACCTCTCGACACTAGATTTAAGGAACTTCTCAGTTCTTTCTTCAGCAGCTGCCCACGCGAGAAGTGGTCTCCTAGGTACTGGTGGAACCAAAACTGGAGGATTGAGAAGGTAACCTTTGATTTTATTGAATGCTGCTTGACAATCATCATTCCATTCAACGGGCGAATCTTTTCTTAGTAGCTTGAAGATCGGCGTGCAGATAGGAATTAGTTGTGTAATGAACCGATTGATGTATTATATTCTGCGCAAGAAGCCTCTGACTTCTTTATCAGTAGATGGTGGTGGAATTTTGATGATAGCCTTTACTTTTATCAAGTTATCCACGTTGCCTCTCTTACTGACAATGAAGCGAAGTAGCTTTCTAGACATGTTGTTGAATGCGCATTTCTAAGAGTCTAGATGCAACCTGTATTTCCTCAGTCTTTCGAATAGCTTCTGGAGGTTCACCAGATGATCACCTCTCTCTTGTGACTTGGCTATCATGTTGTTGACATACACCTCAATTTCTTGATGCATCATGTCATGGAAAAGTGTTGTCATGGCCCTTCTATATGTTGCCTTGGCATTTTTTAACCCAAACGTCATGACTCGGTAGCAGAAAGTTCCCCATGGGGTGATGAACGCTATCTTTTCTTAGTCTTCTTCTACCATTTTGATCTGATTGTAATCAGAGAATCTGTCTATGAACGAGAGCATCCCATGCCTAGCAATGTTATCGACCAAGATGTCGATGTGTGGTAATGGGAAGTCGTCTGTCAGGCTTTCCTTATTAAGATTTTAGAAATCGATGCACATGTGAACCTTTCTATCTTTCTTTGGAATTGGGACGATATTGGCTAGCCATTGCAGGTATTTGGAAACCATGAGAAATCCTGTATCGTACTGCTTGATGACTTCATCCTTCACTTTCAACATCCATTCTGGCCGAAGGCATCTTAACTTCTGCTTGGCTGGCTTACGTCGGGATATAGCCGCAGCTCATGCTCGACCAAATCGGTGTCCAAATCAGGCATATCCTTGTATGACCATACAAAGACATCTTAGTATGATCGAAGGAAGTCAATCATGCTTTTTCTTTCTTTGGGAGACAACGATGTTTCGATCTTAGTGATTCTGGGAACCTCATCGATACCCAGATTGACATATTCAGTCTCTTCAACGATCGGGGTAGGGTCATGCTCAAAATCGGCATACCGTTCAAGGAGCTCATTAGGAAGCTCCTCGATTATGTCCTTACCATTCAGATCTGTGACTCCTACCTCTTCTTGCATTTCTACAGGAAAGCCTTTTTTATTAAGGCATCATTTTCTTAATTTTATCAAGAATTTTAAAAGAAAATATTTTTGGAGTTTTTTGCATTTTTTTGAGATTTTTTTTCTTCAAAAAATTGGCCTTTGGTAACGCGAGTCTCTGTACATGCATGGCATTGCTTGCCCAAGGGCTAATCTCTCTTTTTATAGGGTTATTTTTTGGGAGGGACGTTGATGACGTATTTATGGCCATTTGATGCGTCCAGAGTTAAGGGCATAGAAGCCCAATTTCTCACCTGAGGTGTCACACCTTTACCTAGTTTTATGGAGGAGGCTGATTGACATGGATTTTAAGAGTCAGCCCCCATCATGTCTATCATTGGCTCATCCAAGACCTAGTCATCAAACATTAACACAGGCTTGGGATGATTTTGGACCGGTTGTGGTACAGGCAGGGGTATCTCTTCCTCAAAAAGGGATAGGGAGGCCATTTCTATTTTAATCTCTAGGGGAATGATGTGGGGATTGGTCTCGTGGACAGCAGCCCTTTTGTGCAGGGTCAATTGTGTTGCCCCATTTTGATCAATTTTACTGACCCCGTCACTTACAAATGTGCTTCTGATGTGTGGCCGCGGAGGGGACTCATCCTCCAGATCTATTTGGCTTTGGCTGCAGCGATGGTTCAGGCCTTCTCCTTGGCCTCTTGGACTTCTTCTTCGATAGGCTTGTAGCCTAAGCCGAATTTGATTCACTGGCCACCTTTGGCCCTGACTGGGTCTCTTCTTCCTTGCAAGTAGGGACCTAGTCCTTGCCCTTTTTAATAGCCCCATTTCTAGAGCATCGCCACTGTCACAACCATTCCTCCTCTGATTTCTTCTGTAACCTTTCCGAGGGGTTCTGGCGCCACTACTGATGACACATCATACTAAAAACTATGAAGCTCTTTGTCCTCAACTGTGTGAGACACATCCAGCACTTTGAGATTTTTAATGTTGTGGGTTATTTTTTCTTTTTCCTCTCTCCCCTCTCCCATGATGGTTATAACTCTCTCTTCGAAGATGAATTTAAGCTATTGGAGTAGAGTGGAGGGGACTGCCCCAATTTCATGCAGCCATGGGCACCCTAGTAGCAAGTTGAAGGAGGACTTGATGTCCATGACTTGGAAAAAGATTGAGAAGGTCATTGGTCGAATGGTGAGCTCAAGATCTATTTCTCCCATCACTTCCCTCCTTGTATTATCGAACTCTCGGGCTCTTGTCCTGGCCGGTCGGAACATAGACGGGTCGACCCCAATCTTGGTTGTGATTCTTAGAGGGATACATTCAATGTCGAACCATTGTCTATTAATACAAGTGGTATTGCCAAGCTCCCAGTTTCGACCGTGATATTGAGGGGCCTGGAGTGGTTTCCTCCTGCTGGGAGATCGATGTCCAAAATGAGATGGCTTCTGGAGCCAACACCTGCTCGATCATACACCCCACTTCATGTGAGGATACTTTATTTGATACATAGGCATCCTTTAGTGCTCCCATCAGAGCTGGGAAGTGAAGTGGAGACGTCATGAGTAAGTCCCATATGGTGATGTGAGTAGGCATTCTTTTGAGTTATGTTTCAAACACGTGCTCTATGCTCATCTTTTCCAACGGGTGCACCGTTGTAGGTTCTCTTCTATCTTCTGGCTGGGTGGGCAACGGTGCCTCAGGCTGCTTTGAGATCCTTCCTGATCGGGTAATGAACTTAACTGCCTTTGTATTACTGCCGCCAACATTGGCATCTGTTTGACTATAGTCAAGCGGGACCTTATGGGGATTATATGTTTGTTTGGGGATCTAAAAGGCAACAGATGGAGATGTCGGGTATGATTGGACAGCCGCGGTTGGTGTGGTGACGTTGGGCCAACTGTGGTGACTGGTGAGGGTGTGGAGAAACTAGGTCCATTGTAATGGACCGGTGCTTGAGGAAGATTGATAATGGGTGGAGCAAAATTAGGCCAACTGTATTGGGTTAGTGTTCGAGGTGAATATACTAGTGGGGGAGCGGAAAAAGTAGGCCAGTTGTAGGAGGTTGGAGCTGATTTCGAGGGTGGGGTAAAATTGGGCACCATGTAATTGACGGGGGTTAGTGCCAAATAAGATTGGTACTACACAGGTGGGGTAAAATTGGGTTGTACATGGTAAACGGGCACGGGCATGAGAAAATACAACTTCAAATCTAGAGGTGCTTCTTGAGGTGTTGGGCTTGGGAAATAATCTGGTAAGTTCAAAGGCTCAACTACCCTGATGGTTTTGCCTCCTTGATTCCACTACCCTAGTATTTCTTAGCTTTCCCCTGTGCCAATATATTCTGAGGGGTCAACCTCTTCCTTTTCTTCCTCCATCATGTTGATGGTGTCTCTTGGGCCCATTCCTCTAGGTGAGTGCGGCGGCAGTAGCGTCTAGTGGATGTTGGTATGCTGATTGGCTTGGGGGTGATGGGGGTATGAGTTTCGCCACCTCTATCAGATCATCTATCGCATATTTCAAGGGAAAGTATTGATCAGTTGAATGTCCCGGCTCTTGATAGAAATTATAATATGCACTGGGATCATAATTCTTTGGGATTGAATTCAGTGGAGGTCGTGGCTGAAGCTGAGTAACTAAGTCATTTCCTATCAACAACAGCAAGAGGACATTTAAGGATTATCCTAGGGGAGTGAATGCTCAGTTGTATTGGGCCTTTCTCTACTCAGGGGTCATATGTGCCCATGACTTATTGCCCAGTCGTTGTGCTGGAGCTGCCTATGTCGGGACTTATGCTGGGGCTTGTTGTGCTTCCCTACATTGGAATGGTACTATGCTGGTACTGACCTAGGAGTTTATTATTGTCTGAACATCTGCCCCAATTCTTATTTGCTCAGCAAATTTCTGTACCCTGCTAGCCGAATTTTTATTCAGTCGCTCTTCTCTCAACGCGTCTTCGCAACGGTTGACATTTCTTATCAGGTCAGCAAAACTGGCTTGCTGCTGGTAGACCAAAAAGTTAGAGATAACAGGTAGGGCTATTTTCGAGATCATCTCGATCTGTTCATCATCCTGGATGCAGTTCTTTACTTGGGTTTCTAGGGCCCTCCATCTTCCCAGGTACTTATTAAAGGCCTCATCTGGTTTTTGTTTCAATCGTGTCAAATCTGATTTGCGCGGTTCAGTTGTCTATGTTGTAGACATATTGCTCTTGAAGTAAATGGGTGAGGTCTTTCTATGTTTTGAGCATAGATGGTTCAATAAACGTGAACCATCTCAAGGTTGAACCCGTAAGGATCTTTTTAAAAACTTTTATGAGTAAACGCTCATCCCCTCCTTACTACACATATCTCCACTGTACAATTTTAGATGGGCAATTGGGTTGCCCGTGCCATAGTATTTATAGAAAGTAGGCACTTTAAATTTGTGGGGTAATGGAACCTCTGTGAATAGGCACAAATTTGAAAATTTTGTAGGGTGAATCTCAGTGCCGCCAAGTCTCATTAACTACTTTTGAATCTTGTCCATTTGTTCTTTCAACAGCTCTGACTCTTTTGAGGGCAATGTTGGGGCCGGTCCCCCTTCATTCTGAATGGCCTGTGGGTTGGTAAAGGTGGGCTGTGGGGGATTAAAATTGGAAAATGCCCCACTGTTTCTGATCTCATCTTCCTCATATTGAGGATCAACATATGGTGGTGGAAGTGGATGGGTGAGTTGTGGATTTTGGGCGGTTGCCGGATGAGGCCATTGGACTTGGTGGGAATTTTGAGGATTTGGTTGGAGGGTAAGTGGATGTGTAAACTGGGGATGGTTGATAGTTTGGGATGGATTCCCATTTTGGGTTGGGGGTGATGAGTGTGTATTGGTATGGCTCATGCCAGGTTGATGAGGTGGGTTGGCCGTTTGGGGAGGAATGGGGTATGTTGGTTGGATATATGTGGGAAATTGGGGGATTGTATGAGAGGGATTTTCCATTTGAGGGGGTATGGGGGTTTGTTGGGTATGGGTGTAGGTAGGAAATTGGGGGACTTGTTGAGGGTTTGGTGGAGGGTTTGAAAATGTCATGCTCGGGTTTGGGCCTAAATGGGTTTGAGATAGGGTATTGGGCCCCTGAGGCCCACTTGGATTGCCCCATGGTTGTTGTTGGGTGGTGTGGATTATGGGTGGTTGGGTAGGATGGGGATTTTGGACATATGGGGTGTGGTGATTTTAGAGGGTTTGATGGGGATTTGAGGATGTTTGGGAGGATCAGGGCAGCTTTGGGAAGCCTTCCATGAGGTGTAAGCCCTCATCATGTCCTCCATCATGGACATGGTATGGGGTTGGAAATGGATGGCTCACCTGATGAGGGGGATGCATGGGAGAAAAGGGGCATGACCTGGTTGGATGAGGGAAAATTGGTCATGACTTGGGTGGGTGTAGATGAAAAATTAGGCATGACTTGGGTAGAGGTGGGGAAATTGGGCATGTGTTGGGTTAAAAAATGATGGGTATTTTTTATTGATATGGGGGGAAAGAGGTGTATTTTGATTGGATGTGGGGGGAAAGTGGGGTGTAAGTGGGGTGGATGAGGGAAAATTGGGTGTACTTGAAGTGAAAGGATGGGAAAATTTGGGCATGGATTGGGTTGATGTGTGGGAAAATATAGTATATGTTGGGTTGATGTGGGGGGAGAATAAAGTGTGTAGGGATTTGTTATGGAGGGAAAATGCGGCATGCTTGGTATGGCTGTGGAGGCAAAATGGGGTGTGGAAGGTGAAGTGGGTGTATTTTGGGTGAATGTGGGGGGAAAATGGGGTAAATTTTAAGGGAATGTGGAGGATGTGGAAGGAAATACGGGTGCACCGTATGGTCCGGTGACATTGAATGGGGATTTGGTTGGGGGATCGGAGATGGGTATCTCCTCCATATGGGAATGTGATGGGGAAGGTGGGGGGATGAATCAGGGTCGGCGTAGGCCGGATCAACCACCCACAACATGGTTTGGCGTTGGGTGTGGTACGAATTCCTCGGGTGAGGATTGAAAATTTTCATTCTCCTTCCCCTGTGGGATAACGGTGGGCTTTGCGATGTCGTGGTTATGGCACCACAAGTTCACTTTTTTTTTTTGACACTTTTTTGAATTTTTAAATTTTTTTATTTTTTGGATGATTTTCAACTTCTTGAAATAAAAAATTTAACCTCTTTCCCTTGATTTTTATTGTGCTTCTTCGGGGCCTTGGGAACTCCCTTTTCGTGTGGCGTTCACACCCCCAATGCCTCCCACGGCGAGATCCCGATACGCTTCAGAAGAATCAAAGGAAACCCTTTGATCTATGTGAAGGCACGAAAATCGACAGGACGACCCAATCCCTCGGAAGAGTTGATAAGAGGTGACCTCTCTCAACCGGCGAGAGCGTTTTGGATGTCATGGGAGTTATCAGGAGTATTAAAACCACTAAGTGGGGGGTTCGGAAATTATGAAGAAAAGGCCCCAAATTTAGGCTGCTTAGCCAGAATAGGCTAGCATATATATTATATATGCGAGGCTAAAATTCTAGAGATTTGGCCTAGCGTGTATATTATACACGCAAGGTAAAAAAGTCTGGAATTTTGGCTTAGCATATATATTATACATGCAAGGCTAAATCTCGGAATTTTTGGCTTAGCGTATATTTTATACACGCTAGGCTAAACTTTATATATGTATATATTTTTGCAACAGCAGCAAACCCGAGTTGGGCTATTTTTAGGCTTTTTGAAGCAATGCTTCTGGGGAGACTTCTGTTATTCTTTATCGGGTCTCTCCTTACCATGCCTAAGGGATACAAGGCCGATTCGGGATGACTAACACGCTTCCCCAAGGGTGTTAAGGCTTTGAAAAGTTCGGTCACCCACCCGATATACCTCAGGCACGAATGCCTTCTCAGATACTGGATTGGGTGGTTCCTTTCGAGATCATTACCACTAGGGTTGCTGCTCTATCAAGGACCGGGACAGGTATATCACTAGCTATGTTCCCTCCTTTTAAAATCTACCCGCATACAAATGAATTAAATCCCCTTGGTTCAATTTTTAATGTTCAATTTTAAGTGAGTTTACTTAAGTTTCAAAATGGATGGGGAGAATCCCGTGCCACCTCTACGGGCCGGCGTCCACTGTTGGAATATGATGATGAGAAACATAAGTGCTCAAGTAGGCCCGCCAAACGGCTAAGGTGTTTAAATGAAAAAAATGAAACTAAACTATCAAGTAACCTGCCAATCGGCTAAAGTGGTAAAGAGCTCAAGTAGGCCCGCCAATCGGCTAAGGTGTGCAAATAACCGAAAAGTAGGGGTAAGAAAAAAAAATGCAGAAGCATATGGGTAAGAAAAATTGACCGAATCGTAGGGGTAAGTAAAAAAATAAAAAAGTTAGTAAAAAGAAGAAAAACACACGCAAAGGGGGCCAACTTCAAGTAGAAGCTCTAAAAGTATCCCCAGCGGAGTCGCCATTTGTGCAACCGTGGACTTTGCGGGTCTGTCACAACGATGTGCACTCTCTAAAAAAAGATGGAGTCATCACCCAGAGTGTTTGGTGACCCGGGATACCTCAAGAATCAATAAGTAAGCACCTGTGCAACCTTGGATCTTATCGACCTGTCGCGACGATGCGCTCGTAATAAAAAACTAGAGTCGTCACCTGGAGCTTTTGGTGTCCTGGGATACCCAAATAAATTTTATAAGCACCGAAGTACAAAAATATGACTCTGATTCCAATTTACGCCAAAGGCTCTTGGGTAGGGGCTTCGGTTATTGATCGGGAAGGTATTAGGCACCCGATCAACCCACTCGTAAGCGGTCAGTACTATGGCCGGGTCTATGTGTGGCTGGTTAATATAATATATATATATATATAAAGAAATAAAATGAGCGGCACTTCTCCTTGCCCGAAGGCACACCGGTCCTATTGAGCCCTTCCCGCTTGCAGAAATTTAGGCAATGTAACGGCTCAATTCTAGGATAGGGGAAAAGCAAAAGAAGGTAGAGAAATAGAGGGGAGAGCCGGAGCTCTCGGGCCCTAGTAGCACCGTGTTGACCTTCGCATGGCTGCGTTTGATGAGCCTCCAATAGCTTTGATGGTCGCAGGAAGGGTTCTAATCTCTAAGGCTTGGTGACTAAGAGGTAGGAGAAGAAGGCTAGGGGGTAGACCTAGTTAAATCTAAAGGATTTATGATGGAAAATGGATGGTAAAGGATAAGTCTCAGTTCTGAAATTTGGTTGGTGAAATGCTAAAAGGGAGGGCACTCTAATATTTTCTCTCCTTTATAATTTTTTTCAAGCCATTTGCAAGGGAGGGTGCCTCTTTATTTATAGAAAAAGAGAGGATTAGGGGGGACTTAAAAGCTAATTAGGGTTAGCAATTAGGTAATCCTAACATCTAAGGTTTCCTAGGATCTTAAGGGCTTGGAAAGATGTGAATCGGGTTCAATGGTAGATGATAGGGTGAGGTTTCAAAGGACTATTGGGTTGCAAATAGAGTAAGTGGGGTGCAACAGTCCTAATGAAACCCACCCTAAATATTAGGATGGTCAACAAGTCAAACCCCAAAAGTAAAATTCAAGCACAGTCCAAGTTTTACTGTAGCTAAGCCTAGCATGTATATTATCCACATCAAGCATAGCTACAGTGCCAGAGAAGTCCAGAGCCCGTTGGGGGTCCATCTAATGTTTGGTGTCTATAATATACACACCAAGCCATTTCTAGAAAAAAATGGCCCGGTGTGTATAATCTACACGCCATGCAACATTTCTCCAAAAATGGCCTAGCGTGTGTATTACAGACGCCAGGCAAAATACTGTCATTTTTGCCCGATATTAAAATCATGATAACTTTTGATATATATAACTCCAATTGAAGCAATTATTTGGTCATTGGAAAGCTGGGGAAGTCCTCTTTCCAATGGTATATAACTCAGCTCTAGCAGAGGTCTTTGTGAACTTTGGCACTCTACTTTCTATCCACCTCTCAGGAGGGTTTGAAATAGGTTCCGAAGAGGATTCTAATGGGTCTTGGAAGGTTAGGGTTGACTCTTAAGGGTTCGAGAGTTGGGAAATTCTTTCGAAAGCTCGGGGGTATGCCTTTCTCGAAGTATGTGTCGATCGGGCCTTGGACCAAATTTGGGTGTCTACAGATACCCCTCTTGGGTATCCGATCACTAATGATCGAATGCCAAAGACAAGAGATATCCAAAGAGGCCAAAGGAAACACTGACGGGTCAGCTGTATTTAGAACGAACCTTAAACATCAGGTGGGTAATATGGTGAGTAAACGAAAGCCTTGTATGTCAGAAAAAATGTCTGTTCCTCAAGGCTATCGGTCCCCAAGTACTTAGCGACATTACTGGGCATAATCGAGATTGTATGAGTTGCGAAAGCCCAATATGGTGGGAAAAATGCATACTTCTCGAGATGATTGAAGATGTTCGATGTTCGAGTTTCATTCTGAATATAACAGCTCCATAACTAAGAGGGTGATCGACCCATACTAAAAGTTAGGTACGAAGTAAGTACGCAAAGATCCACAGCTTGTGTCTAATCATACGAGACATTGATTTCCCCAGTTGACTGGTCACAGATGCCCCTAGATGAAGCAAGGTTCAAGGTCTTTAGGCGAACCCACCGATCTCAAAGATTAACTAGCACAACTACCCGAGTGGAGCGAATATTGATGTCACAACACAACGCTTTTTGGGACTATGTCATTTTTGATAGTGTGTCCTGAATCAATATGACCTAGAGTACTCAACTTTAAATAATAATGGACAGATCCGGCTAAAATTGGGTGCCTATCAGAGGAGGCACTCAGTCTTGGTCTCCGTCAACGATGATCTCATTATCGAATAATTATGCAAAAACATGCACTCATCAAGGGTAGATAAGAACAAAGGGGAATGAAAGTCCTGACCTAGAACCCGTCCGAGTACAATTTACCAAAATAAATGACCACCCAACAGATACCTAGACGCAAGGAGTACACTTTACAAGGATACCGTACAAATGCAGGTTTTAAGCCTACACCCTAAAATGAGCCCTTCGAAATGCATATTTGAACATAGTCGTTCGATAGGTAATTTCCATTTTAACAGGTTGGTTTTAATCAACAATTGACCTTTTTTTGAGGAATCTGAAGCTTAAGACACTTAAGTTCACATGAAGCCAAAAACAGAGCGCTTGGTGCAAGGATTTAGTAGTGGAATCAACCTGATCAAAACATTGACCGTTTGATAGGGATTGACACCATTGCTCCTACTTTAAAGTAGGATCCAAAGATCCAAGGCGAACCTTAGACTCAGGACGTTAATGTAGCATAGCTGCGTTGCTGATAAATTATTGATATTTACCACATTGGAGCACGCATGTGAGTAGCAAAAAGTACCACGAAAATATAGATTTCTTTTCTTTCTTTTTTTTCAAATGATTCCTTTTTTCCATTTTTTTTCTTGAATAGAGCAACGTCTGTGGAGAAATGCTTCATTTGATCTATCCATCACCGAGAGGTTGCCAGCTTCGAGGCTTTAGACCATTCTGATGTTCCTGCACATTTCTTAAGAAAACGTTAATCCCTCTTTTATTTATATAGGTAACAATATGCATCATAATTAACAAAAGGAGAAGTAAACCATTACCTACACATTTTCAATTTTCAAGATTTATATATTTTTGAATTTTGTTTTCAAAGATTTTTTGTTCTTTTTCTTCATTTTTGATATGGAAGTATGATGCTATAAATATGCACATGGACTTAAAGAAAGTGGGGATATATGTATATATTTTTTGGTATTTTTTGGATTTTTGATTGATTGATTTTTTTCTTTTGTTTTTCTTCTTTTTTTTTGTTTGATGCCTTAACAGTGAGACGAAGTAACTGGTCCCATTTGGAGCATAGTCGAACCCCTTTATTTGGTCAAATCCGAGTGAGGTTCAGTATTTTTTACCGAGGTCGGAATGTCCATCCCTCTGGGTCGAATCAACCGTTTATCCTTACCTCGAGTCATGCTTCTGACGATGCAGTCTGAAGATATACTGGATTAGGATCTTATTTGAGCAAACATGAGAGGCTCAATTGGCGACCAGATAATTCGAAAATGCAATTAAAGGAGTCACTGAATAATTTTTCTTTTTCTTTTTCTTTTTCAATAATGTTTACTCACAGCCCCTAAGATGGGTTTTTGCCATGCCCATTGTTTCCCTCCTTTTTTACCCATATCACCCTTTCAAGTTTTCACTAGTCCATGGGTATGCATTTTTACCCCAAGTGTCTTTTCAAGTTTTCACCTGATCCGCACAAGCTCTCTCTTTTTACCCATAGTGCCCTTTCGGGTTTTCACTACGTCCATTTTGCTTTGAGCTTGTATATTTTCATTTTCATTTCTTTTTTTTCAAAGGCCACGACATGGACGTCGACTTTGTATAGCCAGCTAGATGGAATTCTTTTGTCGACTCTTAGCATGGCCCATGCCGACTCAATGGAAACTGTGACTGCTTGTAGACCTTAAAAAGGCTTTCCTCGGAGATGTATCGTGGCCATGGGTTTGAAAGGGATAGGCTAGGAATTTTGAATATATTCTCAGGTCAAAAGGTTTCCTTGATTGGGTTCCAGTTGCCGTAATATACTTCCTCCTTAGGGGTTTCTACTGTACATGCCCCATGATCTCTTTTCTTTTCTATATATATTTTTTCTTCCAGACATCCTCTTTTTTGGATTTTGCTTTTCTGATGTTTTTAGATTTTGGTGATAACTCTCTTTCTCCTCTTTTTTTGTTGGTATATACACTCTTTTTCTGGGGAGGGGGTAGTGAAAGAAAAGGTCATTGGCTCAAGATGGGGTAACAAAGGGTATAAATGTTCAGGGATACTTTTTGGCTATTTGGCTTTGGAATGATGGCCTCTTATATGGGGTCCTTAAGCAGTCACGTATCAGTATTATCAATACTCACCTTGCCGCTAAGACTAGAAGTAGAATTGTCGGACGTATGCAGGGTTGATTTGCTCAGGAAAATGATCTCTGTCCATGGTGGCAAGGTGGAGGTCGTATCCAATCAGCACCTCTCGGATGACATAAGGTCCTTCCTAGTTGAGCTTGAATTTTCCTCTCAAATCAGCGTGTCGTCATCGCCCTTTGGTATGTCACCCTAGCATTCTTCAACCAAAATGGCATGACTCGGTAACAGAAAGTTTATCATGGAGTAATGAACGTTATCTTCTCTCGGTTTGCTTCGGCCATCTTGATCTGATTGTATCTAAAAAATTCATCCATGAACGACAGCATCCCATGTCTTGCAGTGTTATCAACCAAGATGTCAATGTGTGGCAATAGAAAGTCATCCTTTAGGCTCGCCTTATTCAGATTTCTGAAGTCAATGCATATATGAACCTTTCTATCTTTCTTCGGTACCAAGACGATGTTGGCTGACCATTGAGAGTAGTTGGAGACTATGAGAAACCCTACGTCATACTATTTGATGACCACGTCCTTTATTTTCAGCCTCCATTATGGCCTGAGTCTAAACTTTTGCTTGACCAGCTTAATATCTGGATATAGCGGTAGCTCATGCTCGACCAAATCGGTGTTCAAACTAGGCATATCCTCATATGACCATGCGAAGATATCTTGGTATGATCGAAGGAAATCAATCATGTTGCTTCTTTCCTCGGGATATAGCGACATTTCGATCTTGGTGATTCTGGGGATCTCCTCAGTCCCTAGATTGATGTCCTCTGTTTCTTCAACAATCAGAGTAGGGCCATGCTCAAAATTAGCAAACCGGTCAAGGGGCTCATTGGGGAGCTCCTCGATTGAAATTTTCTCGTCTAGACTCATGACTCTTACCTCTTGTATTTCTACAAGAAAGGGGTCGATTTCACGTGGGACGGGTTTTTCTATTAAGGCACCATTTTCTTTGATTTTCTTAGGAATAAAGATAATTTTTTTTAGATTATTTTATATTTCTTTTATTTTTTTAGATTTTTCTTTTTGTTCGAAAGTGGGCCCTTTGCATGGTGGGTCTCTATATACACATGGTATTGCCTGCCAAGGGCTAACCTTGCTTTTTAAAGGTTGTTTCTTTTTAGAAAGCGGGTGTCAAATTTGTGGCAATTTGATGCTTCTAGAGTTAGGGGCATTGACGCCCAATTCCTCACCTGAGGTGTCGCCCTTTTACCTAGCCTTATGGAGGAGGCTGATTGAGATGGCTTTTAGGAGTCAGCCTCCATCATGTTTATCCAGGACTCGTTCGAGACCCGGTCCTCAAACGTTAATATGGGTTTTGGATGGTTCAGGATAGGTGGTTGGATTGGTAAGGGTTCCTCCTCAAAAATTGATAGGGATGCCAAGTCTATTTCCACATCGGGAGAAATGATTTAGGGATTAGTTAGGTGGATAACAGCCACCGGCTTGTGTGGGGTCAACTGTGTTGCCCCATTGTGATTAATTTTTATAACCCCCGCACTCACGAATGTATTGCAAATGTAAGGACTCGGGCGGGGTTCTTCTTTCAGGTCTATCCCCCTGGCTTTGGTAGTGGCTATGGTTCGGGCCATCTCTCCTTGGCTTCCTGAACCTCCTCAATGGGCTTATAACCTAACCCAAATCTGACATGTTGGCTGCCTTTCGCTCTGACCAGGTCTCTCCTGCCTGGCAAACGAGGACCCAAACCTTTTCTTTTCTGATAGATATTGCTGCAGTCATTCCACCTCCGATTTTTGTGGTGACCCGTCTGATAGGTTCTGGCCCCAATGTTGACACATCATACTAGAAGCTATAAAGATCTGTGTCTTCAGCTGTATGGGGTACATCCAGCACCTTGAGATTTTTTATGCTGTGGGCCATTTTCTCTCTTTCTTCTCGCCCTTCTCCCATGATTGTTATGATCTTCTTATCTGATATGAATTTGAGCTATTGGTGTAGAGTGGAGGGCACTACCCCGATTTCATGTAGCCACGGGCGTCCTAGTAGCAGGTTGAAGGAGGACTTGATGTCCATGACTTGGAATGGGATTGAGAAGGTCATTGGCCCAATGGTCAGCTCAAGATCGACTTCTCCTATCACCTCCCTCCTGGTATGATCAAACCCTCTTGCACTTGTTCTGGCTAGCCTGAATGTCGAGGGATCAACCCCAATTTTTATTGCAGTTCTAAGGGGGCATACATTCAATGTTGAACCATTATCTATCAGCACCAAAGGGATTATTAAGTCATTTGCTTCCACCATGATGTTGAGGGGTTTGGAATGGTTGCTTCCTTCACTTGGCGGGTCGTCAACTAAAAATGAGATGGCGTTGCGGGCTAAAACCTACCCAATTATTTGTCCCACCTCATTAGGGGTTACTTGGATGGACACATGTGCATCTTTTAGTGTTCCCATCAGAGCCTGGGAATGGAGCGAAGATGTCATTAATAAGTCCCAGACTATGATGTGGGCTGACATTCTCTTTAGCTAAGTTTCTAGTATGTGCTCTCTGCTCATTTTTTCGAAGGGGTTCACCGCGGCTGGTTCCTTCTTCTCTTCTGGCCGGGCTGGTACTGATACTTTAGGGTTTTTAAAGATTCTTCTTAGTCAAGTAATGAAATCAACTGCCCCTTCTCTGTCGCTGCTTGCACTGATGTTCGTCTGTTCATAACTAAGCGGGACATGATCGGGATCGTAGGTCAGCCCTGGGATCTAAAATGGGGTGGGTGAGGATATCTGAGGTGCCTGTATTGATGGCATGACAGAACTGGGTCAAATCTGGTAGACTGGTGCTGGAGATGGATAAACTGGTGGGAGTACAAAAAAATTAGGCCCATTGTAATGGAGTGGTACTAGACGTGGATTGATTAGGGGTGGAGCAAAATTGGGCCAACTGCATTGGATTGGTGTTGGCGATGGATTGGGTGACACATAGTGATCGACTATTGGTGTTGGGAATGGCTGATATATCTGGGGTGAGTAAAAATTGGGCTCCACATGGTTGACAAGCGTGAGTGTAGGAAAATACATCCTCAAATCCACATGGTTGACAAGCATGAGTGTAGGAAAATACATCCTCAAATCCAGGGTTGCTACTTGTGGTGTAGGGTTTGGGAAATAATCGACTAAATTGAATGGCTCGATCACCCCTATGATCTCATTCTTATGACCCTGTTGCCCGAGTGGCATGAAACTCTCTTTTTTAGTGATGGATTCTGAGGGATCGAATTCTTTTATCCCTTCCTCCAACATGTTAATGGTGACCCTTTGGCCCATTCCTCCCTACGGGTGCGGTGGTAACGGTGCCTGCATGATATTGGTGTGCAGGTTTGCTTGGAGGGTGCTGGGGATATAATTTTCCCTACCTCTATCAAATCTTCTATCGCTTATTTCAAAGGAAAGAACTAATCAGTTGGATGTCCCAGCTCTTGATGGAAATTACAATGTGTGCTGGGATCATAATTCTTTGGGAATGGATTCGGTGGGGGTCTTAGTTGAAGCTGAGTAACTAAACCCTTCTCGATCAGCAACGGTAAGAGGACATTTAGGGATTGTCCCAAGGGAGTGAATACTCGGTCATATTGAGCCCTTCTCTACCCAGGGGTCATTTGCCCCCTGGGGACATTGTTCTACCTTGGAGCCTGATTTGTTGGTGCAAGTGTTGGTTGTGCTGCAGTGAACTAAAAGGGGACCATGTTGGTGTTGGGTTGTGTGTTCATCATACTTTGTACCTCTACCCCTGCTCCTCTCTCAGTCTTCTGTTCGATGAAATTTTGAACCTCATTGGCCCCACTGGACACATTCTTGCTCAAACATCCCTCTCTAATTATGTCCTCATAATGGTTGGCATTCATTACCAAGTCAGCAAAGCTGAGATGACAGAAAGAGTATTTTTCGAGTTCATCTCGAAATCATCGGGTATTTTGTTCCTGACCTGAGATGCCAGTGCCCTCTACCGCCCAAGATAATTATTGAATGCTTCATCGGGCTTCTGCTTTAGCCAAGTCAGGTCTGATTTTTTAGGTTCAATGTCTATGTTGTAGACATATTGCTCTTGGAATAAGTGGGTCAAATCCTTCCATGTTTTGATCATGGAAGGTTCCAACGAAGTGACCACCTTAAGGTCGGGCCCGTAAGGCTCTTTTGGAAGACTTTTATGAGCAAACGCTCATCCCCTCAGTATTGGCACATGTCCCCATAGTAGGACTTGAGATGTGCAATGGGGTTACCCGTGCCATTATATTTGTTGAAGATCGGCACTTTGAATTTCGGGGGTAAGGGGACTTCAGAAAACAGGCACAGGTCATAAAAGTTTGTGGCATGGATCTCAGTTCCACCCATATTCATTAATTGTTTCTGCATCTTATCCAATTGTTCCTTTAATTTCTCGAATTCTTTGAATTGTGGGGCCGGGGCCGTTCCCTCAAGAGGTTGCCTCCCTTCATTTTGGATGTCATGGGGATTAGTAAGTGTGGGTGGCGGGGGATTAAAGCTGACGAATGCCCCCACATAGGCCCCACTATTTCTGACCTCATCTTCCTCATATTGTTAATCAACATATAGTGGAGGAAGGGTGAGGTTATCCTGCTGATTTTGAATGGGTTGGGCAGGTGCTTGATGAGGCCATTGGGGTTGGGAGAAACTTTTATGAGTGGCTTGTGTGGTGAAGGGATGAGTGAATGGTGGATTTTGGGCAGGTCCCTGAAGAGGCCATTATACATTTTGGAGATTTAGTTGGAGAGTGAGTGGATGGGTAAATTGGGGATGGTTGATGGTTTGGTTGATAGGCTTGGTTATAGGGCAATGGGCCTTGATGGGATTGGAGTATTGGGCCTTGATGGGCTTGGGGCATTGGGCCTTGATGGGATTGGGGTAATGGACCTTGATGGGCTTAAAGCATTGAACCTTGGTGGGCTTGGGCCATTGGGCCTTGGTGAGCTTGGATCTGGATCATTGGGCCTTGAGGCCTGCTCAAATGGTCCCAAGGTTGATGAGAGCCTTGGATGATATGGATAATGGGGGGTTGATTAGGGTTTTAAGGGAAGGAAGTATGGAGATTTTTTAGGGTATGTTGAGGGTTGGGCATTTGGGGTGGATTAGGGTGGTTTTGAGAGGCCCTCCATGCCATGAAGGTGTTCATTTCTTGCATGATGGTCATTGAATCGGGTATGGGAGCGGAGGCAGATGGATCATTTGATGAGTAGGATGCATGGGAGAAAATAGGCATGACCTGGGTAGAGGTAGGAAAATTATGCATGATTGACGAGGGAAAGTTGGGTATTGTTTGGATGGATTGGAGAAAATTAGGCATGAACCGGGTAGATGGAGGGAAATCTGGTGGATTTTGGGTGAATGAGGGAAAATTGGGTGTATTTGGAAGAGATTGGGATAAATTGGGCATTGCTTGGGTGTATGTGGGGAAATGGGGGTTGTTGGGATTGAATGTGTAGGAAAAATTTGGATTGGATGTGGAGGGAAGTCGGGGAGTATGGGGTGTTTGTTGGATGGATGTGGGAAAATTAGGGGCTTGTTGGATTGATGTGGGACGATTGGGAATGGTAGGGATGGATGTGGAGGTAAGATGGGAGAGATTTTGAGTGGATGTGGAAGGGAAATGGGGCATGGCTTGTGTAGATGGGGAAAAAATGGGTGTGTGTTGGGTGAATGAGGGGAAGGAGTTTAGATTTTGGATGGATGTGGGAGGACAATGGGATGGATTTTGAGGGAATGAGGCAGATGTGGATGAGAATACGGGTGCACCGTAGGGTCCGATGACATCGAAATAGAATGGGTGGGGGAATCGAAAATGGGGATTTCTTCCATGTGGGAATGAGTTGGGGAACATGGCGGGGATGAATCGGGATCGGCATAAGCCGGATCCACCGCCCACGACATGGCTTGGCGGCGGGTTGGGTATGGATGCCTCGGATGGGGTGCGTAAAATTTTCTTCTCCTCCCTCTTCGGGATGACAGAGAGTAGGGCGATGTCGTTGTGCCGGCACCACAAGTCTTTTCTTTTTTTAAATTTTTTTTTTTGGGGAAAAAGCAAATGAGCCTTTCTAGAATGAGTTACAAGGCCTTGGAATTCTCATTTCGGGGGATGTTTGTACCTCAAATATTTTCCACGGCGGGATCCTGACACACTTAAGAAGAATCGAAGGGAAAAACCATTGATTTATGTGAAGGTACGGGAATCCATGTGACAACCCGATCCCTCGGAATAAATCAATAAGAGGGTGACCTATTTTAACCGGTAAGGGCGTATCAGGCATCAAAAAGTGCGAGACCTATCAAAGGTGCTAAACCACTAAGTAGGGGACTTAGGAAGGTGATAATAGGCCTCAGATTCGGGCTACCTAGCCCAGAACAGGCTTGGCGTGTGTATTATATGTCTCAGGCCAAAATTTGGAGATTTTAGCTTGGCGTGTGTATTATACACGCCAGAGCAGTTCTGGGAAAAATTGGCTTGGTGTGTATTTTACACACGCCAAGCAAAAATTGGATTTATATTTATTTTGACAGCAAATAGCAAGCCCAAAATTGGTATTTTTTTTGTTTTCTGGAAGCGATGCTTCTAGGGACTGATTTCATTGTTATAATGGGTCCCTCCTCACTGAACCTAGGGATACAAGGTTGATTCGGGACAACTAACGCACTCCCCCAAGGGTTTTAAGCTTCATAACTGGATCGATCACTCACCCTATATACCTCCGACGTAAGTGTCTTCTCAGATACTGGATGGAGTGGTTCTTTTTGGGATCATCAGCACTAGGGGTTGCCGTCATACTAAGAACCGGGACGTTTGTATCGCTGCCTAAATTCCCAACCCTTTAAAAGCTACCCCTGTAAAAATGATTTAAGTCCTTTAATTCACTTTTAAGGTTCAATTTTAATTTTAAATTTAAAAAGATGAGTTTGCTTAGGTTCAAAAACGGATTGTGATGATCCCGTGCCGCCTCTACGGGCCGGCGTCCACTGATGGTATATGAGTGCGAGAAAATAAAAGCTCACGTAGGCCCGCCAAACGGCTAAGGCGTGTAAAATATGCAAGTAAGCCTACCAATCAGCTCAGGCATGTAAATGATAAAAAATAAATGAAAGTAAAGATAATGCTCAAGTAGGCCCGCCAATCGGCTAAGGCCCTTAAATGACAGAAAAGTAGGGGTAAGTAAAAATTGATGGAATCATAGGGGTAAGTATCAAAGAAATGAAGCAAAAAGGGTTTGGAGACAAGAAAAAGAAACAAACAAAAATAGCCCAAAACTTCAAGGGGAAGCTCTACAAGCTCTCCCCAGCAGAGTCGCCATCTGTGTAACCATGGATCTTATCGATCTGTCGCGACGATGCGCTCGTAATAAAAAACTAGAGTCGCCACCAGAAGCTTTTGGTGTCCCAAGATACACAAATCAATTTTATAAGCACTGAAGTGCAAAAATATGACTCTGATTCTGGTTTACACCAAAGGCTCTTGAGTAGGGGCTTCGATTATTGATCAGGAAGGTGTTAGGCACCCAATCAACCCGCTCGTAAGCGGTCTCTACTATGGCCGGGCTGGTTTAGACAATATATATATATATATATATATATATAAAGAAATAATATGAGCGGCACTTCCCCTTGACCGAAGGTACACCGATCCTATTAAGCCCTTCCCGCTTTTCAAATTTTGGGTAGCATAACGGCTCAATTCTAGGATAGGGGACAAGTAAAAGAAGGTAGAGGAATAGAGGGGAGAGCCAGAGCTCTCAAGCCCTTGTAGCACCATGTGGGCCTTCGCGTGGCTGCATTTGATGAGCCTCCGATAGCTTTGGTGGTCGCGGGAAGGGTTCTAAACTCTAAGGCTTGTTAGCTAAGAGGTAGGAGAAGAGGGCTAGTGGGTAGACCTAGTTAAATCTAAATGATTTATGATTAAAAATGGATGGTAAAGGATGAGTCTTAGTTCTGGAATTTTGTGGGTGAAATGCTAAAAGGGAGGGCACTCTAATATTTTCTCTCCTTTAGAATTTTTTTCAAGCCATTTGCAAGGGGAGGTGCCTCTATATTTATAGAAAAAGAGAGGGTTAAGGGGGACTTAAAAGTTAATTAGGGTTAGCAATCAGGTAATCCTAGCATCTAAGGTTTCCTAGGATTGTAAGGGCTTGGAAAGATGTGAATCAGGTTCAATGGTAGATGAGAGGGTGAGGTTTCAAATGACTAGATGGTTGCAAATAGGGTAACTGGGGGTGCAACAGTCTTAATGAAACCCACCCTAAACATTGGGATGGTCATCAAGTCAAACCCCAAAAGTGAAATTTGGGCAAAATTCAAGTTTTACTGTAGCTAAGCCTAGCGTGTATATTATCCACGCCAAGCATAGCTACAATGCCTGAGAAGTCCAGAGCCCGCTGGGGGGCCCATCTAATGTTTGGCATGTATAATATACACGCCAAGCCATTTCTGAAAAAAAATGGCCTGGCATGTATAATATACACGCCAGGCAACATTTCTCCAGAAATGGCCTAGCGTGTGTATTATACACGCCAGGCAAAATACTGACATTTCTGTCATATATTGAAATTATCATAACTTTTGATATATAACTCTAATTGAGGTGATTCTTTACTCATTGGAAAGCTGGGGAAGTCCTCTTTCTAATGGTATATAGCTTGCCTCCAACAGAGGTCTGTGTAAACTTTGGCACTCCTCTTTCCATCCACCTCTTAGGAGGGTTGGAAACAGGTCCGGGAGAGGATTCTAATGGGTCTAGGAAGGTTAGGGTTGACTCCTAAGGGGGAGGGGTTCTAAAGGTTTTGGGATGATTCTTAAGGATTTAAAAAATACTTTCGAAAGCTCAGGGGTATGCCTTTCTCGAAGTATGTGTCGATCGGGCCTTGGACCAAATTTGGGTGTCTACAGCAATGAAGTGTAAAAATATGACTCCGATTTATTGATCTTTGCCAAAGGCTCTTGGGTAGGAGCTTCGACTATCGATCTGGAAGGTGTTAAGCACCCGATCAATTCGCTCGTAAATGGTCTCTACTATGGCTACTTGGATGTGCATATAAATATATATATATATAAGAAAAATGAATAGCACTTCCCCTTGCCCGAAGGCACACCGATCCTATTGAGCCCTTCCCGCCTACCAAAATTTGGGCAATGTAACGGTTCAATTTTTAGATAGAGGAAAAGAAAAGAAGGTAGAGGAATAGAGGAATAGAGGGAAGAGTCGAAGCTCTCGGGCCCTTGTAGCACCGTTGTGGACCTTCACGTGGATGCGCTTTCAGTGAGCTTCCGATGGAAAATGGGTTGAGAAATGGGTTTGAACCTCTAGGGCCTGGAAGCTGAAGGGTAGGAGAGGTAGGCTAAGGCTTTTATCTTGGCAAACCTAAGGGATTTATGATGGAAAAGGGGGTGTAAAAGATAAACTTGGCTTCTAGAATTATGTGGGTTTAGTGCTAGAAAATGGAGAAGGAACTCTAAAGCTTTCTCTTTTTTGAAAAATTTTCAAGCCCTTAAGAAAGGGGGGTAGCTCTCTATTTATAGAAAAGGAGAGGATTAGGGGAAGGCCTAATGGGTTTAGCAATTAGGTAATGGGGATCTAAGGTTTTCTAGGTTTTCTAGGGCTTAGATAGGTCAGATCTTGGGTTTAATGGTAGATGATAGGGTGGAGGTTTAAGTGAAAAAAAGGGTTATAGTTTAGGCTAGTAAGAGTATTAGGGTCCTAAATAAACCCACCTCAAACTTTGGGGTGGTCAAAAAGTCAAAACCCAAAGATGAATCTCGGATATTTTCTCAAAAACCATTATTCCTAAGCCTTGCATGTATATTATACATGCTAGGCCTAGGAACAATGTCCCTGAGAAGTCTAGAGCCCGTTCTGGAGCTCAAATCTGAAAGAAGAAGCCAATTTTACCTTGCATGTATAATATACACGCCAGGCCAATTTCAGTCAAAAATTAGCCTAGCGTATTAATATACACGCTAGTATAATTTCCTGCATTTTTGCCTAATTTTTAAACCATCATAACTTTTGATATACAACTCGGATCGAGGTGATTCTTAGCTCATTAGAAATCTGGGAACATCCATTTTTTAATGGTATAGGACTCAGTTCTGGAAGATGTATTTGTAAACTTTGGCATTCCTCTTTTCATCCACTGTTCAGGAGGGTTTGAAAAGGGTCCGGAAAGGGTTTTAATGGGTTTGGAAAGGTTAGGGTTGATTCCTAATGGTTCGGGAAGGATTCTAAAGATTTTATGATGATTCCTAAGGTTTGGAGAAATACTTTTGAAAGCTCAGGGGTACGCCTTTCTCGTAGTACGTGTCAATCGAGCCTTGGACCAAATTTGGGTGTCTACAAGGCGTCAATCAAAAACTAGAATTCTTTAATATAGATTATACTAATCTGCAACTCTCCATAGTTTGAGCATCAATCAAACACTAAGAAAATTAAAGATGGAAAAGAAAATACCATTACACTAATCTGCAAATTCTCAATCTTAGGTGTCAATTAAAATAAAAAATTATTAGATATTTACAAAGTAGTAAATTGCATGAAAGTAAATTTAAACTAGAAAGAAAATAAAAAGATCTTTCATCTCTCAGTTGCAATCGTCAATTGCTTCTGAGAAACTATGGATACTCTACTCTAATCTTCCAGCTTTCGATCATAGTCGTCAATTGCTCTCAAGAAACCTTGGATATCTAAACTAAACTACTCTAAAGTGATCGTAGGAAACTCAACCTCAGTCGTCAATTGATGTTGAGAATTCCTTCAACATCTTTTTCTCTATGTCGAGCCCTCTTATTTATAGATCATAAGGGGTCGGTTACATTATTTGAAATCTAAATAATGTAAACTACTAAAAATAAAAGATTCCTAAAATAATAAAACTTCTAATCCTAATCTTCTTTGCTTTAGATAGTAGATGTGTGCAAGGCTCTTCTCCTTGAATTCAGTAGCAGAGATCTTCTAGATTTCTTTCGCTAATCTTCTCAGATCCATGGATTACAGAACTTTTAATTTTGTGCATGACGGTGCGAATTCTTCATGTGATCTCCAGCAGCATGAAAGCTTTTACAAAATCATAAAATACGATTTCTTCTTTATTCAATGCGATTCCTAGCTCTTTCGATCAATCGTAACTCAATACGAATTCTCCAGTCTCAAGCGTCTTCTAAGATATTGTAAATTACTATTTCTCTTCTTCTATGTACTTCGTCCAATCATATTGTTTATGCTTTGGCTTTCAGATTGGTCCTTTAAACACGATTGAATCATATTTACGGGTGATCTTCATTCTTACTGCTTTTTGAGTTCATTTTGGCAAAGAGTAACACTTTGGCTCTTTTCTGTTGTCTAATCTAAATATTTACACATCAATATATCATTAGTAGCAAACTGGAGTCTAGCATCACTAAGTTAAGGGTGTTAAAATGGTAAATTCTGTGACTGATCATATATATATATATATATATATATATATCTAAACAAATATAGAAAATAATAATAATAATCAATAAATATCTATTTACTTTGTATAGGTAATCTAAATTTTATAAAATATATGATACATATAATTATATATAATCTGTATGTGGTATTTACACTGGAGCTGTTTTCCTCTTCCCAAGCTAATACCCCTCTCTGTGTAATATTTGATTTTAAAAAGAAGAGTAACTAAGCAATTTAAAGGTATATTATATATATAGCTAAGGTGTACGTGATTACACCAAACCTTTTCCCCCACCTCTATTACACATCCCTGAAGTAGAGACCTGTAAAAATAAAAAATAAAAAATAAAAAAGGAGAGAGAGTGGGAAGATCCAACCTAAGATTAGAGGGAGATAAATTTAGAGAGAGAGGAGAGTATAGAAGCAGAAATCATATATATATATATATATATATATATATATATATATATATGATTTCTCCGGCGAATCGCCGGATGTAATCGACCAGCAAACCATATCGACACCGAACGAACTCTGGCGACCGTCCCGACCAAACACTGTCGGTGCCCGGCCATCCCAATGAGTTCTTTGGCACCCACGTGCACGCTCCAACAGGTGGGTGCCCCTCAATCTATCATAGGGTATTTAGTTCTTTTTAAAAAAAAAGGAAAAAAAATCCTTATTTATTGAGCTCCATTAATGGCAGCTTAGCCATGAAGAAAAATAAGACAATTTTATATATATATCTAAAAAAATATAGAAAATAATAATAATAATAAATAAATATTTATTTATTTATTATGTATAGGTAATCTAAATTTAATAAAATATATGATACATATAATTATATATAATCTGTATGTGGTGTTTACACTAGAGCTGTTTTTCGCTTCCCAAGCTAATACCCCTATTTGTGCAATATTTAATTTTAAAAGGAAAAGTAAATAAGTAATTTAAAGGTATATTATATATATATATATAGCTATACATATATAAAGGTGTACGTGATTACACCAAACCTTTTCCCCCACTTTCCTTCCTTTTTCCAGTAGTCTCTCCCACACGCCTCTATTACACATCCCTGAAGCAGCGACATGTAAAAATAAAAAATAAAAAGGGGAGAGAGATAATAGAAGGAGAGATTTAGAGAGAGAAACTCACAAGAGCCTCCTCCTCTGTTTGGTTATATATATATATATATATATATATATATATATATATATATATATATATATATGATTTCTCCGGCGACTTGTTACAGCTGGATGTAATCGACCAGCAAACCATATCGCCACTGAATGAATTCTGGTGACCATCCTGATCAAACATTGTCGGTGACTAGCAGTCCCAATGAGTGCTTTGACACTGAATATTATAGTAGGACCCTGGAGGAGCTTATAGGATACTGGGCGTTGCACCAGTAGAGCAAACCCCCTTATCGTCGACGATTTAAAAGAAACTAAAATATTAATATACAGAGCCTTATAGACCCCATTCGAAAAAAGTTCTAGAGATGGAAATCCCTTAGAATCACCTAAACTTTCAATCCAACGAATCAAAATTTTAGGATCTGACCGGAAGACTACGGGGTGCACAGTGCCCCATACACCACAAATCGTTAGAGAAGATGCCCTATGATCTATGGCCTTAGGATGTAAATTTGAATAAATAGGAGAAAATTAAAACTCTATCTATTTTCCTATATGTGCGATCATACGTTTTGCATTCACTAACATGGTGCCCCGGGTCCCAACAGCTGTAAATAGATCGGGCTTCATCCCTATTTTTTTTTTGTATGCACCCAAGCTGAGGACTGTCTCTTGACCTTCTTATTTATTAGGTTACAGATCCTATGGGGTAGAGGCCTAAACGGTAAAACACCTTAACTTTTGGGGCTCTTCACATCTGACGGCTCATATTTCCCATGAATATCTCATTTAATTATTTATGTTCTACTTTTAAAATCACATAAACTTCTGAAAATAGACCATATCCCTTTGTGTGCCAGTGTTAGTAGTTTGTGTGACCCCCCGTTTGACCCTCTCTTTGGTCAAACTAGTAAAAGGTCCCAATACAGAGACCACCTAAATCTTAGAAAACTTTAAAAATAGAAGGCCCGATTGCTCTCTAAGCAATCTAATGGCCCATAAAAGATTTCCAAAGTTATGTAGGAAATGCTTGTTCATTCCAAATTTTAATCATTATATTATGGCACAAACATGTAAGAAATAGTTTCGTTTGTCAGGTAATTCCTTCCATCATATGACATGCATCATAGGGGACATATTGATAATCACATATGATTTCATATGATGCATGCCATATGATGGAAGGAATTACCTGACAAACGAAACAATAAGTTAGCTTTGTTTCAAACTAAGGGGACATTATTGTTACTATACTGTTGAGTAAATCTATGTGTGTTTATTAAAATGAGAATGCACAATGGCAGAAATAAAGAAGAAAATCTACACAGATTTAAACATAGCCTGCAAGATCAGAGCTGTTGTAGCAAGTTTTAAACATAGCCTCTCTGAAGCACAAGGGAGAGATGATGTAACATTGATCAAAATCATCACCATACACAGAGAAATCATCCATAAAAATTTCCAAAAACTTATCTGGCATGTCAGAAAAAATTACATACATGCATCTCTGAAAGGTAGCAGAAGCATTACACAATCCAAATGGCATCCTTCTATAAGCAAAGGTGCCAAATGGACAAGTAAAAGTTTTTTTTTCTTGATCTTGTGGATACATAGGGATCTAGTTGTAACCAGAGTATCCATCAAGAAAATAATAGTAAGCCTTTTCTGCTAGCTTATCCAGAATCTGGTCAATGAACGGCAGTGGGAAATGGTCTTTTTTAGTCTTGGAGTTCAGTTTTCTATAGTCAATACAGACCCTCCAACCAGTGAACTCTCTGGTTGGTATTAAATCTCCAAACTCGTTGGGGACCACAGTGATGCCAATTATTTTAGGAACCACCTGAGTAGGTGACACCCATTCAACATCAAGTAGTTTGACCACCTCTTTCATAACTACTTCCTGCATATGAGGATTCAACTTTCTCTGTATCTCCCTAGAGGGTTTTGAACCCTCTTCCAGATGAATCTTGTGCATACACACAGCTGGATTAATTCTCCCTAAATCAGCAATGGTTCAGCCAATTACTTTCTTATGCATCCTGAGCACACACAATAATTTCTCTTCCTGCTCCTCTGTGAGGGAAGATGAAATAATCACAAGTAATTTTTTATCCTATCCCAGGAAGGCATATTTGAGAGATTCTTGGAGCTGTTTCAGCTCCAAATTAGGTGGACTGACAAGTGAAGGCAACAAAGGTGCCTTAGAAGGTATGGGGAGAGGCAGCGCAGCAGGTTTCCAATGAGAGTGCCTTGCTGGCCCTACTGAAGAATCTAAGGTTTTCACCTCTTCAGTCATATGTGTGGGGACCTCCCCTTCGACAGCCTTAGTCCATATCTCTTCAAATTCATCAAACACCTCATCCTAATTCAGCAGTTTGGGAAAGGTCTTCTCAATAAGCTCATCAACAATATCGACCATAAAACAGTCTTTATTCTCAAGGTGAGGTTGATTGGCTACATTGTACACATTAAGCTTCACCTTCATATTTTCAAAGGTTACCTCCATCACCCCATATTTGCACTGAATGCAGGCATTGGCAGTGGCCAAGAATAGCCTGCCCAATATCACAGGGATAGGGGTGGCGCATCTAGTAGGTTCCATGTCCAAAACTAGTAAATCTATTGGGTAGAAAAAATTTTCCACCCCAACCAGCACATCCTCAATGATACCCACAGGTCTCCTTAACATTCCCCTTGTCAAAAGGAGAAGGTGCTTGAAGAGCATGAGGAAATGACAGATGAGGTATTGCTGAGATCTCATCTGCTGCCTTTGCATTTTCATCATTTTTTTATTTTATTTTTTTTTGTTGGGACCCAACAGCAGCCCCTTTAGTTTTCATATGTTGCTCCTGCTGCATACTGTCATGGATTGGGTTCTCTTGTCCTGCACTCATTGTGGTCTCAACATCAACTTGGTTATCCACCAGCCTGCCACTTCTCAAAGTAGTGATGGACTTAGCTTGCACATGAGTTGAAGAAGACTCACCCACCATGTACTGACCCTTAGGATTATTCATTGGCTGGCTTGGCAGTCTGCCCTCTTCCCTCCTAGTCAAAGTATTGGAAAGTTGACCACGGTGGTCCTCAATTTTTTTAATGCTCTGACAGTGAGAGTTCACAGTTTGTGATAAGGAACTGAGGTTTTGTAATGAGGACAGAACCTATTTCTCAAAGGAGGGTGCTCTTGCTTGTGGTAGTGGTGCTGGTGAACTTTGGTGACTTGGCTGAGCCATTGGCTTTTGGAACTGATTCCTTGGGAAGTAATTTTACTGGTATGGTTGGGCAGGTCTGTAGGGCATAGCCTGATGCTGCTAGGGTTGAAAACAGTCATGTCTCCATGTCAGATTGGGGTGGTTCTTTCAAGCATACCCAGCAGGCTACTACTGCCCATAAGATTGAGCAGCATTTACATGCTCCATGACAAGCTCAGGGTACTGACCAGCAGAGGGATAGTCTTGAAGAGAGAGTGTGGGGACTGGCATATCAGACATGCCTCCTGCACTTGTGTAGCTGTTGAGGGCTGCATCACACTCAGCAATTTACCAAACTGTTCAGACAAGCTATCCACTTTCTTCTCCAGGTTATTGTATACATGTACTTCATACAATTTCCCTGATGCAGTGGGTGTTCTTGTAACTCTAGCAGCTGTAGGCTCAATGTCATTTCTTGACAGAGCCTCCTGCTGTGTAGAGTTTTCACTAATCACATCAAATAAATCCCATGCCTCCTCATCAGTTTTACTGAGATATGTTCCACCACATGATGCATCCACCATGTATCTACACTTAGAATCAATACCCTGATAGAAGCTTTGAACAAGCTGCCATCTAGGTATTTGGTGGTGTGGACATTGTCTCAACAGCTCCTTGAATCTTTCCCATGCCTCATGAAAGTCCTCAGCTAGAAATTGAGCAAAAGAGATAATACTCTTTCTCAGCTGATTGGTCTTACTCATTGGAAAAAATTTAGCCAAAAATTGACTTTGAAAATCACTCTAAGAAGTAATGTTATTTGTTGGGAGCATGTTTAGCCAATGTCTAGCCTTGTCCTTTAATGAAAAAGGAAAGAGCCTCATTTTGGTGGCCTCCTCTCCCAGACCAGCAATTGTAAAGGTGGTACACAGGGCAAGAAACTCATCAATGTATTTATATGGATCTTCCTTACTCAGTCCATGGAAAGATGGTAGCATTTGAATGCTCTGAGCCTTGATCTCGTAGTTGCCCTCAGCTACAGGGAACTGAATGTAAAATGGGGATGAATATGCCCAAGGTGCCTAGTAGTCCCTCAGTGTTCTAGGAGCATCACCCATCTCAGTTGTCACACAATGACTAGCAGGGATGTGTGTTGGTTGTCTAGCTCTAAGGATCCTCTCGACTTCAAGATTTAAGGGAAAAATCTCAGGGATAAGAGTCCTTCTACCAAACATACAACACACACGAACAAATTACAGCAGCAACAAACACAACAGACAAAATCAAACAAAAAATATTGCTGATAAATTCAAAAATGACCAAAATGAAAATGTAATCAAAAGAGTAAAAAAATGCAAACTCAAGCAAGATTTGTTCCAATAGCAAGCAATTTGCTCCTTTCCAGACTACAGCTCCAGTTCTATAAAAAGTTAGAAGACTACAAAAACTATAGCAGTAATTATTCAAATACAATACAGACAAATAAGAGATCTAAAACCCAACATAAAGAAAAAACTCATATTTATTAAATATATATCTACAGATCCCCGGAAACGGCGCCAAAAACTTGTTGAGTAAATCTATGTGTGCGTATTAAAATGAGAATGCACAATGGCAGAAATAAAGAAGAAAATATATACACACAGATTTAAACACAGCCTACAAGATCAGAGCTATTGTAGCAAGTTTTAAGTCGTCCCACAGAGATTTGTGATCTAAGATAATAAATCTTCCAGACCTGCTACAGATCTGGACCTCCTAATCCTATTCTAACTTAAACTAAAGAAAATAGGGAAAAGAGTTTGAGTTTTGATTGTCACTTTAAATTAAAAAAATAGGAAATTAGATCTAATTAAAAACAAAGTTTAACCACAAACCAGAGATAACAGAAAGAGAGAATTGTGAGCAATTGCAAATGTTTTGGTAGAATAAAGTTCAAATATGGAGAATGAATAGGTAGGAGATAGTTTTCATTGTAAAATTGATTTGCAAAGTAGTAGAGTAGAAGATGGATTTACAGCAATTCTTCATTTGGCTACAAGCACAAATGCAAGGTAGAAGGATCCAAATTTTCCTTGAGACATGGACTAGTCCCTGGGGCTATACTCTGTCCACTTGAATGGTCACAGTCATGGGGGAAAGAATTGAAACAGGGAAATCATTGCAAATGCTATGGATGCAAGGCTACAAGCTCAGGCATCCATAGGTACATCAAATCTATAAAAATCGATGAAAACCAATAGATCCTACAAATTAAATGAGCATTAGAACCAGTCATTCATTGATCTGTAAAAACTTACAACAAATTGACTCTCAGATTTGCAGTCTTTGCAATCTCCACACTTCATACAATGCTCTCACAACTCAATTTACAAATCAACTAACCCTAGCTGCTACAAAGATTTAGCCAAGCATGGCTAGGCTAAGGAAAGAATAGAGGAAGAAGAAGAAGAATAGAAAAGGTTGGAAACAATTCAAAATTTCCTAAAACATTGGATGCCCCATCTCTGGCTTATTCCCCTCTATTTATACACATTTCCCAATTGCCTCATATCTGTTTTGGCCAATCAAAGAAGAGGAGAATCAATTCTGTTAACAGACCTACTGTAGTGGCTGCATTTCCTCCAAATATTGCCCCAATTCTATTAGATCAGTTCAGCACACGTGGAGCAGTTAGATCAAGTGTCCTCTGATCTGTTGAAGTTTTAAAAATTCCCTCCAAAACTGACAAACAGCTGCTGGACCCGTGCATCGAGTGATTAAAGTTTCAAGTTACTCATTTGATCAGTTGGAGCTTCAGAAAATCGCACCTTGAGAGGTTTAAGCATGTGTTCGAGAGGTTACAAGTTTCAGGTGTCTTCAGCTCGATAGGTTCAAAGTACTTCTCAATAGGTTGAAGACTTCAGCTAGATAGGTTGGTCTTTCAGTACATTTTATACCACTCCACAGGTTCAAGTCCGCAGACTTTATGAATTGCTCGACAGGTTCTTCATTTGCTTCAACAAACCACTCAAGAGGTTCACTCAACTGCTCGAGTGGATCAATGTGGTAGCTGTGAACTGCTCGAGGGCTTCAATGCACAGCACTACACTTCTCGAACTCTTCAAATTGCCACTCGATAGGTTGTTGAGTGTAAGTCTTTAACTCGTGGGGTTGCTTGCATCAAATGTGAATTGCTCAAGGGCTTCAAGCAACCCCTCGATAGGATCAAAGTAGCTTCAGAAACTACTCAAGGACTTCTTTTCAACTGCTCAAGCACTACTTTTCTGAGCCTCTGCTGCTGATGAAAGTCTGTTACAGCTCTTTGTCATGCCTAGTTGTTCTCATCAATCGATGGTTGACTCAGATCTCCCTCCTTAAGGCCTTTGCTGCATGGATTTTTGCACATCTCTATAGATTATTTCTAACTATAAAACAACACTCAAAAGTAATTATTAAATAACTCTAAGGTCTAGTAAAGTCTAGGTTAGGAGGAGAAAAATGATATTTTTCACTGATTAACATATACCGGCAACCTCATCTGGCTAGATGGTGGTTTATGTTATGATATAAAGGTTAGGTGATTATTTACACCTGGACCTCGCGTGATAGGCTTGAGCAACGGCCATTGCACAGGTCGTTTAAGTAAGATAAGTAAGATATGAAGTACGTTGTGTAGGCGTATGGAGTAATAATAAGACTTATAATATGTCGCGTATGATAAGTTGATAAGACAAATAAGAAAAGAAATGGGAAATAGAAGCATCATACACATTCTATTTTATGTTATGCTTTCCAGCTTTGATATGATATGTTATGAGGTTTTGAATATTTTGACATCATATTGTAATGTTTGGTTTAATTCAAAATACACCGTAACTCAAGCGATTGCACACACGATCACCTGGGTAAGTTATGGTGGATCGATTGTGCAATACACTGAATTTACGCAACTGAGTAAACTCACCCTCCTCCCAAATCTAACAGTTTCAAGTGAAGACCCCAATCATCCTACTTATGATGAGACGACTTATGTAGACGAGGACGTTGGCTACCACCTGGATGAGAGCATAGATCCGACAGATTTCTACAAGCCCTGAGAGCCCTTTGCTCTAGCTTTCTTTTATTTATTTTGACATTTTTTTAGGCTTTTGACACTTCTTGTGAGTTTACGTTTGAGACCATTTTACCCTACGTGAAATTTGGTTTATTTCCTATCTTAGATGCACAATTAGGATTTACCTTTTATCACTACAAAAAATATGTTTATTGGAGATGGCTTTTGGCCGTCTCTAATAGCATTGCAGACGGCTTCCATGTAGTCTCAAATAGTTTCATCTCTATTGTCTTTGGAAAATAAATGGGTGTCGTCCCTAATAGTCAAGGTTATTGGAAACGGCCATAAGCCGTCTCTAATAAGTCATCTCTTGTTATGGAGACGGCTTTTGGCCGTCTCCAATAAGTGATGTGATGTTATTGGAGACGACTTTTCGCCGTCTCCAATTATTTTTTTTAATGCTATTTAATTTTTTTGCTCCAAGGACCATATTGCCTGGCAGTACACATCTATAACCTGTATTTTTTTATTAATTTTTTACGAAAATTCATAACTTGCATTTACATACTCAAATTTTCATTAACATTAGCAAAAACACATTACCATGCTCAAAGTTGATTCAGAAAAGTAAATTTTAATTCACAACACCGTAATTTCATTCACAACAAATTTATATGTACAAGTAACGACTCCCATTTTTTCTTGCTATAGTGTTACAAAAGAAACATACATAGCATATTCTAGTTTGGTAATTTTTTTCATCACCGAAAACTTTTTTTATATGCCCCATTCCACCTGTATTCGGACTTATATCACCATCGTCGACTCATTTATAGACCTGCAAAGAGAAAAGCTTCTCACTATCCACCAAAGCAAAGAAAGAAGCTTCCTCGCCTTCAAGAAATTTCTCAATGATAGACTCGGCAACCAGCAGCCCCAAACTACCCTTTACCAGCAACAGCTTTGAATGCATTACTCCACCAAAAAGAGAAAAAGATACTCCACCTAAAAGAGAAAAGGCTTGATGGTAAAACCGAAACCATAACTTCAATGAACATAGATAACTTCACAAACTTGGATTATTAAGTTTGACAAAACTACACATAAATAAATGTCATATAAGAAACTTTTTTGGCCCCAGGCACCATATTACCCAACAGTACACATCCATAACCTGCAAATAATAATAAATAATAAACAAACAAAATAAGAAACTGAGACAACAAAAGCATAATTCCATACTTTATGGATTGTAGGTTGTAGCATCCTTTTCATCGGTGCTCATCTGTAGTCAAATTCAGGCAAATGGATTTGGTGGGTTAGTGATATTTCCAATGACCTATACGAGTGGCGCAATATGCAAGTGAGACAACTTGTCATATGTTGTGGAAAGGATTCGCATAGACCTAGATTAAAATGGCTTCCATGAAAAGCATAAGAAAAATAAGGTTTGAAGAATACCTTTTAAAGGAACTTTTGACATTGGAGATTTTTGGGGTCAAGCATCACATTTGGAAGGAGTTGATGGCGAAGATGGTTGAGTGGCTCTCGGCTAAACCAGAGTATGAAGCTGAAAAAATAGACCCACAAAAAATCATCAAATTGATTTTATGTCCAAATTGGCCCTTAAAATATAATAGAAATTACAATCTACTGATCGAATCATCCATATGTCGTTTGAGAACCATGACATGAAAATTCATTGCAAATCAAAGCATCATATCTTACTGATCGAAAGAGAACCAAGTGGATAGACATCAAATTTGAAGTCTTTTTCCTGACTTCTTCCTCTGAATCTTTGATGATCTGAAGTTGTGAATGAATCACAATAAATAAAATGAAAAACAGAGTACTAATATTCTAATGTGGATTTCTATACATTAGGCCAAATCACAAACCACATGGTCAAATTTATTGACTCAGTTGAGTGCATTATATTGGGTGAGTGGTCGTATTTCTAGTGAAATCAAGACAGAAATAGCCTAAATTAACTAGTGGGTGTGATAAATCAGACCACAATTCAACTGGGGGACCAAAGCAAGTCAATTGAGTTGCATTATGTTGTATGAGTTCCAGAGGTATGGTATACAATTGGCTGCATTTCTAGTGAAATTGAGAAAGCCTAAATTAAATAGTGAGTGTGATAAATCAATCCACATTTCAACAGGGCACCAATATGACTGAATCGAGTTGCATGATATTGGGTGAATGAGGTATGGTTCCCAGTTGCCTGCATTACAATAAAATTAAGAAAGAAGTAGTCTAAACAAGCTAATGGGTGTGGCAAAATTAGTCCATGATTCAACAAGGGACCAATATAATGGCTCCATCATGTTGCATTATATTGGGTGGATGAGTTCAGTAGGTATGGTTCACAGTTCACTTAATTTGTTGTGAAATAAAGAAAGAAATAGTCTAAATTAAGTAAAATTTGTGCTAAATTAGTTCACGATTCAATGGGGGACCAATATGATGACTCAATAGAGTTGCATTTATATTGGGTGAATTCGGCAAGATGGCCCACAGTTTTGCTCATTTCTAGCAAAATTAAGAAAGAAATAATCTAAATTAACATGTAAGTGTTCTAAATCAGTATAGGGTTCAACAAGGGACTATAGCAAATTCTACAACTACTCTTTGAACTTTAAAGTTTAAACCATAAGATTTGAAAAAGAAACAAACCTTTAATTGTGGTTAGAATGATTTCAATCGATTATGAAATGGATGGTTTGGGTGGAGATTGATCCTCCTTAATCCTTTGAAGAAAGCAATCGATGCAAGAGAAAGGTGTAACAGCTTGCATTCTCCACTTCAATGTTCTCAGCACTAGAAGCTCCATTCTTTGAATGGTCCTAGCTTCAAACACAAACTTTGACTCACCAACCTGCTAAATTGACATTACTTTTAAGAATTAGAAAAACAAGAACACAACCCCACACACTTTTTATCAAAAAAATTAGGTTTCCAACTACTCCAATCAATACACATTAGATAGTCTACATTGAATACCATTTAATTCACCTGTAAATCTAGAGAGAGGCACTTCTATTTCTTCCATCTTACCCTTCAATCATGAAAGGTCAAGACAAATAAGATTATAATATTAAAGCAAAATCTTAGAGGTATTGGGTCTGGTTCAACAACTTACAAAGAGTTCATAAGTTGAAAGAAACCTATCCAAGCAATTTATAGATAAATAAGCACTCAAAGGTCCAAAGCTATAATGGTTATGAACCTGTTAAACCAAGCACATGCAATCGATAGCTGAAAGCCAGTGCTTGACAGATTACTTAATTGGGAAGCAAGTCAGAAATCATGTCCAGTTGCTAAAGATATTTGTGAACAAATACAACAGAGTAAGAAGCTAAGGATATGTAAGTAGAGCTTAGCTCTCCTATTGTTGGTTCTTAAAAGCCAATATTTGAGATATACAATGTCTTCTAAGACCACTGATGATGATTTTGATGCTCGTTTTTCATTAAAGCTGGTCAATGGTTCAAAATAAATGTAAATTAATTTGTTCAAACTAGATACTATGTAGTAGCACCTTACAGGGATCTCTAGATCTGCTTTGGGAGACACAAATGTTCAATGAGCCATAGGCTTTAGTTTTGCTGCTTCGCAAAGTGCTATACCTTCAAGATCCCCAAAATTTCTTCCCTTCAGTGTTGGGTCTTACCAAGCCTCGCTAAAACTAAAGCACGTTCATGCCAAAACCAACCTCTGAGACAGAGCTTTACAAAGGGGCCATCCACATCAACAAGCTCGGCTTCTCCTAAAACCAATTCATGTGTTGATACAATCCATTACAGTAGGAGTGCCATAAGGACTTCTTAAAACATGTAGATTAAAACTCACATGTTGCAACACACAACATTTAAAAAAATCCTTGATCTTTTCTTCCAAACCTCAAAGGATTAATTTCATATTCATTAAGATTTACAAGTAGGAAAGGAAAGGACAGAAAAATAAAAATAAAAGTCCAAATCGTAATTAAACATAATTAATTTGAGAATTGACTAACTTCATTGAAATTTTTTATTCATTATTCTGAAAATATAATAGACTTCAAATCATCATGTTGAAAATCAGAAGAAAAAAAAAGGTATATATATACACCCACACACACACAACTCCACTTCTAGTGCATTATTTGTTGCCAAAGAAGTAAATAAGAAGCATGAGACCCCTTAAGTACCAAATTTATATGACTAACCAAAACAAAAAAGTAGCATATATAAATATCATAACTAAGACATCAACTCTCATTTCACAACCAACGTAATTAAAAACATTAATTCTCAGCACTGACATATCTCTATGGATGGATCTATGAAAGAAAAAAGACTGGTCCTAATTCCATAGACATAAAATAAATTTTTGTATACAATTTATATAAGTATTTAGTTTACCACTTCTCAAGTACCTTGGGGGAGTGAAAGCCAAGTTTGTACTATAGCTTTTTCCGTCTCTGCTATTCTTCATTAGACCAAAGCATGAGAGCCTGGGATTACCATCCTATGATCAAAAATTTACACACGATAAGGGATCGATGATAGATTTAAGGTAACAGAAATAAAGTCATTTCAGAAGAATTTTACCTGATCAAATAAAACTCTATAAGAATTGAGGTCATGATATAGTGTCCTACCTTTGCTGCTACAATAGTCCAAGGCTTGCGCTAAATATAGAGCGACTCTCAATCTCATCGCCCATGTCATAGGCTGCGATTCCCCTAAACCACGTCGATTGATAACAGGCAAATGTAATGATCTTGATTATTGCTTATTATCAATTAAGGTTTCCAATAATATAAGTTAAACTATATTAAAACTACATTTCAATCAATTGCCATTTAGTTCATAAGCATTAGATCAGAAACGTAATATGCAAGTAATCAAAACACAAGAACAAGATTATCAAAGAAGATCTCAGGATTGAATGGCTTAGAAAGAGGTGCTTTGCGAGGGTTTCATTAGACATGAACTCGACCACAAGCAATCTATCATCACCTTCGCAGCAACAACCAATAAGATTTGCAAGCCTCTCACTGCGAAGCTGGCCGACAGATCTCGCTTTTTCCTAAAAAAATAAATTAGATGAAGCAAAACAAAACCAAACCTAATAGCTAAGACTTAGTCTACTAACCTAATCAAATGGAAAATGAAGATGAATCGCTACACAAATCTAGTGTTAGTGCGAGATCGAAGATGAATCGCATCAGATCTGATGCATTTAGAGTAGCTAGGGCTTTGAAGCGAGAGATGGAGAGATGTGTGATGATGATCTCTGAAGATCGCTGATGCGTGAGTAGCTAGGGTTTTGGACTCAAACCGCTTCATCGCAAACCCGATCGATTCAGCTCAAACCAATTTTGATCATCTCCAACGCTTCATCTCAAATCCTAGCTCACACCGATTTTGATCCTCTCAAACCCTAGCTTAAACCGATTTCGATCGTCTCAAACCCTAGCGCAAACGTATTTCGATCGTCTCAAACCCTAGCGCAAACGCATTTCGATCATCTCAAACCCTAGCTCCAACCATTTCGATTGTTCGAAACCCAACCATCGTCTCCAAACTCAAACCATGTTTTTTTGTTTTTGAAGTCTTCACTCTTCACAACTTACCAGAGAATAAATAGATTTTTCTTAGCGCCTTGGTTTTGGGATGTAACCTTGCTCGAGATGTAGGCGGGATGAGTTCATTTGCAATCTTTTAGAGATGGCTTAGAGCCTTTAAGCCGTCTCTATTGGTGTGAAAAGGGACTTCTAGAGACGGTTTTTAAGTGATCTCAAAAGTTCTCACTAACTACCGATCACTAAAACTTATGGAGACCGCTCCATAGATCAAAGCCGTCTCCAATAAAAACAATAGAGACCATTTTTAGAAAGATCGTCTCCAATAACCTCATTATTGGAGACGGCTTCCAAAGCCGTCTCTAAAATCCATGTCCGAAAGTCCTCTTTTTTATAGTGTATATTGTCATTTACATTTTTGGCTGTTATTTATGAGTCATTTATCATTAAATGCAATATTAAATTTCTTGATCCATATACTAATTAAGTCAAATTATGAGTTATGTGTATGTCTGCTTATCGCCTTATAAAGTGTGCGATGTCATAACACAAAATTCTAGGCCATCGAGATCGGTTAAAAATTATGGGACGTGACAACAGTCCATTCCTACATATGCAATGAGTTGCTTTTGACTCCCAAAACAATTTTTGAATGAGATTTCTGGTATGCTGGCAAAATTCTGGTGGCGGCAAAACAACGAAGACTGCAGGATCCACTGGGTGGCATGGGACTCGACTTGTGAACCAAAAAGTGTGGAGGGTATTGGCTTTCGAAATGTGGAAGCCTTTAATTTGGTTAGGCTTGCGAAACAGGCATGGAGACTACTTATCCAAACTCTATTGTTGCGTCCCTTCTAAAAGCTAGGTATTATCCGAATGCGAGCTTTGTGGAGGAAAAAACTACTAGCAATAGCTCTTCAACGTGCAGGGCAAGCATATTAGGTGCCAGGGAACTAGTGGAAAAAAGGGGCATACGGAGGGTTGGTGGTGGATAGTGAATTAAAATCTGGGAGAATAGATGGGTCCTAGACCATCAACTTTTAAGGTGGTCACTACAAATCCATATTTGGGGTTCACTTTTGTAGTTGATCTTCTTATTATGCCAAACATTCCGTTTCGGTATAATAGTGCAAAACTTTATATTCCCAATCTTTTTCCCATAATAATGACTTCTTATTACTCGTACCCAAAGGTGGAATGAGGAGCTTATTAAGAATAACGGGTCCTCTGATACCAAGTTTTGGAAATCTATACAAGGTAAAGATCTTTGCTTGAAAGACATGTCACAATATACTCGGTAATACAATATTTCAAATAAGGTAAAGCTCTTTGCTTGGACGACATGTCAAAATATACTCCCCACAAGGAAGGAAAGCAATTGGATCTAAGATCCGCCAGGCCGATTGTGAGGCACAGATATCGATACATCGATACGTATCAGATGTCCAGAAAACCGATACGTATCGGAAGCAGCCGATACATGATACCTTGGGCATGAGCTGCCGTGTTGATATACGTTGGGTAGAGCCTCCACCAATTGAGTCTATTGGAACTCTCCCTACTTCCATAAAAAATAAAAAATAGGCCCTCGGTCTCTTCGTAAGAATAAGTTCTGGAGTGTTTGTATTAAGGCGCCCGACAGGTACGTTTGGTCCGAAACCCGAAATGGTACGTTTGATCTCGATATCAACACCCACAAAGAAGAGATCTGAATCCAAAATTTAAAACCATAACCAGAGACATATATGTTTGTTTATAGAGCACGGGTCTCTTGTCTCGGGTGCACATTTTTGGAATATTATAGTGGATCCAGATCACGCTCACGTGGCACCGTAACAAAAGATTTGCTCTCACGTGGACGTGAGCAAGGTAAAATCCAAGATCATAAAAAAAGAGTAAAATTAATCGTTGTGAGATCAAAGTGGTAAATTAATAAGGTTAAAAATGAAGGGTACCTCTGTTTGTGCCAACACATTTGGAAGCGCCCACGTCTCAAACCCTTGAAAATCATTGATTGCTTTGGATCGGATGATAATGATCGTTTTTCACCCCAATATTTTACACAATAGATCTTAAAATCATGGCACACCTATCAGACGATTAATTTTTTATTTCATGTGTCTCAAATCCCCAAAGAATGGCCCTAAACCCACGTTTGAGCGCGATATATGCCACATTATTCAAGGGCTATTTTTGGGGGATCTAATAGTCCTGTCGCTTCTAAAAACTGCCGCTAATAGTCCTGTCGCTACTAAAAACTGTCGCTATTAGTCTTGCCGCTACCAAAAATTGCCTTGATAGCAAGTGCCGCTGAAACACCTTATTTTTGTTGTAAATCAAAAATTAAAAGTATGATAGGTGCGACAAGATCTCGAGATCAATTGTGTGGAAGATCCGGGTGAAACAGGATCTCCATCTTCTGATTTGAAGCAATTAATGATTTTGAAGGGGTTTCCATCATGGGCACTTTTAGAGATTGTGTGGGCTCTAATAGAGGTACCCAATATTTTATCAAGGACCAACTTCTTCCACGCTAGATTTGTGTTGTTGAACATAATTTTTAAAAAAAACACAACGTGATTTTTTTGGGACCTATGCTATGTGGAACACCATCTAAACCCTCTGATTTGGAGGTTATAATGTAAAGATCTTTATTGCCAAAGATGGGCCCAAAACATTTTCTCTATTATCTAATTCAGCACAATCAAAACCTATCATCTGATTCAATGGGTGACCATGTTGAATCAGATGATAGAGATTGTGTTTTGTGTCGATCTTTAGCTGATAACAAACTCTTTACATTTTCAAATCTGTTGGCATAGATGGTATTCCACGTGGCACAGGTACCAAAAGTACTCAAGTATTTCTTTCAATAAAAAATATTTACATTTTCGAATCAGTTGGCGTCAATGTATTTCTTTCAAACTATGTACAACGCTACAAATCTAGTGTGCAAATTGTGACTGTTGTTGTCATTTAACCGTTAATTTTCATACCATTACATTAGATTAAAAAATAGGGAAAAAAAAAAGTATTACAGCCGAAGATTTGGTCTCCGCAGCCTGAGGTTGTCATCCTTAAAATTGTTTACTACCTCGAATCCGACGATAGAGGTCATTTTTTGTCCCAATCTTTCACACAATGGATCTTGCAGAAGATCATGTTGATTCCATGTGGTACGCATCCCCAATAGTTATGATGATTATGGGCGTTCCATGAGAAAGGGTCTCAGGTCCACAAAAAAAAAAAAAAAAAAAGATAAGTGTTCTCAAGTCACTTTTTGGGGTGTATTCTATAGAGAATCAAAATCTGAAGATCCGATCGATTATATCACTACAAAAAATAAGAGTATTAGCGGCAGTTTTTTCCAGCAAAAAATTGCCACTATTAACAAAAAAACTATTAAGAGTATTAGCGGCAAGGGTATTAGTGGCAGGTTTTTTGTTAATAACCAATTATTGGCTGCCGCTAATAATCTTATTTTTTGTAGTGTATCCATGATCTCAAGATCTATTGTGTGGAAGATTTGGATGAAAAATGATCTCCATCATCTATTTTAGGGCAGTCAATGATTTCAACGGTGGAAACGCCCGACTTTGAACGTAAAATTTTCAGCTGTAAATACTAGTACCCAAAATAAGTAAATTAAATTAAATTTCACGAGCTAAAACTTACACACTAAAATTGTACCGTGGCACATGGTTAAAAAGAAAGACCATTAATTTTGTATATGTGCCATGTGGAACACCATCTAAGTCGTCTGATCTAAAGACCTTGATGTCCATTGAGGGAAAAAAATTGGTACGACACATGATCCATATCATCTGATTTGTCAGAGTCAACCATTAAATCAAATGATGGTCATTGACTATATTCAATCAGGTGATAGAGATCGTGTTTCATGTGAATATTTGGCCTCAAAGATCTTTCTATCATAGTTTTCAAATCAGACGGCTTAGATGATATTTCACATGGCATAGATCCTTAAAATAACAAAGTCTATTCTTTTTAACTATGTGTGGAATATGTGTGCAAGTTTTAGCTCCCTTAAATTTTCATACTACAGGTGAAATTTAGCCTTTAGGAGGGGGACAGGTGCAACATTACTCTCTGAGTGCCAAATGACACCCAAAATATAGGATGTGCCATGCTTCAAAATCTCCTCCAAACCCTGATCGTATCGAAAGATATGTAGGGGCTTTGGAGGTCACCGATATAATACTTTGAATATATCATAGCGATTGCATTATTACATGCATCGGTAGCGTATCAGACGATATATACCAATTCATCATCCGGAATCGATATGTATCGGACTGTATGTACCGAAAAACTGGTATTTTAAACCATGGTTGGACCAGCGACCAACCTAGGGCATATGGGAACGGGAGCAAGGACCTCATTACAAGACACATATTGTAACGACCCAGATTTTTTTATAATTAATTTAATGGTGTTAGATGTGTGTTGCACCATGCACAGTGTTAGTGCTCCACACAGGAATTTAACATATTTGAGAATAACTCTATTTAAGATTAAGATATGCACAACTCTTTATGCATTTCTTCTTTTGAGAAAACCCTAGCCATCTCTCATCTCTTCTTCTTAAAAATCCTAGCCGTCACCACTCCTCCACCCACTATTTTCTAAAAATATCTTAATATTTTATTTAAAACTTTTGGTGTGTTCTTCCACAAAGAATACCGTGGGTTATTTTTCACTGTCAAGATCCAAGAGGAAGAAGATGGAGTAGTCATGGACGGACCATCGTGTGGACACTGATCTCTATCAGCCTAATCATTGTCGATCTGTCAATCACACTTCAAGAGGTGGGTACCCGTCAATCCATCTCGTACTTCTCAGATCCCGTCGTGTAGGATACGTTAGATCACATATCGATAGGCTAATAAATAAACTTAAATTTATTTTTTTATAAAATTACTTTTAGGATTGAAATATTGATTAATCCTAATTTTAATAATTATTTTATAATTTTCTGTTATATTTTGAGTTTATTTCATAACCCTATTATATTCTGAAAGCTCCACAGTCGATCCATCGATTAATTCGAAATTGCGTCAGAAGTTTTCTGTTAAATTATTTAAACTCTGTATCCCTTAATGCCAATGATGACTGTGGGTTTATTATAATATATGCATGGATCGCTATGCTTCGTGTCAGTATCCCTTAATGCCAATGATGACTGTGGGTTTATAATAATATATGCATGTGGGGGGATTCCAAACCACCCTCTTAGCATACCTGATGAAACTATTAAAGCAATTACTAAATTATATTATATTATATTTGGCACCCAAGTGTGTATTATTATAATTATATAATTTAAGGATATAATAGTATTATATCCTTATATAAATATAACACTCAAGTACCCCATTTCATTATTAAAAAACCCACTCAAGTATCCATATATAAATATACTTTAAAAGTTGGGCATGCAAGCTATGTCCCTTATTTGTTGCATTCTTCTTAATATTGATCCATCGACCCTCAAACAAATCGATTGATTCTAAACAAAATCGAATCATTATTTACTTTAAATTACTTTAAAATTGACCGATCGACGCTAATAATCAATCGATTATAAACAGAACCGAACCACAATTTATTTAAATTGCTTAAATTCAATCAATCAACTCCAAGATCGATCATTCGACTCTGACCTAAAGCGAGTAATTTTTATAACATATAACCGATCGAATAATTCAAAAAACTGATCGATTGATTTGTGTTTAAATAGACAGCTTTTATTAATATTGCTATTATCTTGTGACTTCACTTACATGACCAAAACTTAATGTACTTTAATTACTCGATGTTTCGATCGATGGTCATGATGCACTTCACTTTAAATTGTACTGTCTTTTAATTTGAACATTTAATAATAATAATAATATATATTTATCACCTTTATCACTTCAACATGATCACTTCGACAACACGAAGTGTTAGAAACTCGATGCCTCGTGAAAACGAACTTTAACTTTCACGTTATCGAAATCACATTTATAACTATCATATTCTATATTATATTGAGATGAGGTGTAAATAAATTATATGTATAAACCTAATAAAATCTTATATAAATCTTTATGTAAGTGTAATAATTCTATACTTCTATTTTGAGCATGTTATACGAGTTAAGAATATGTTAGGTCATATGTACGCAAGCATATGAGATCATGTCTACGCTTGGGCATGATGAATCGCTGCGATAGTATCGAAGCGGGGAATATATCATATTCACATACCTTATAACTCCATGGTGGTATGAGGCATCATAACGAGTAGGGTGAGTGCAAATTCAGTGTAGCCTCATACACGGTGACCCTATCACCCCGAGTTCTAATATGACATGATAAGATAGGAGTTAAGGTACGAGGTTTGGACCTTTAGGCTATAGTCATGGTGGGATTCCTTTTATAGTCACGTGAAACTCGAAATGTAGGCATCTATGTATAGATGCAATACCTCTATAGTAATATGAGTTGTCACGCAAAGTATATCCACATTACCACGAAACTCATCCCTTGGGAAGCGTGATTTGTGAAGCTTACTGCACCATGGTTCGCTATGGATTCAAGTTATAGAAGTATGATAAGATATGAGTCTATAAGATAAGTTATGATGTGAGTATGATAATAAGACACCGCTGCATAGGCCAGCAAAATATTAAGAACTGAAGTCTCTGTGCGTATCGTTCCTTGCATAGCCACTGTAAGTGCAATAACGTATTCAGTCAAGACGGGTCTCTGGGAGACAGTATGAGTTATGAGTCGTCGGTCGCCCCTATGACTGGATGAGGTGTATGATATGAGTATGATTGGAGGGCGTTATGAAATTGTGGTATGATACTATAGTTATGGTAGCTCGAGCAACGACTCTGACACTGGTCGTTTAAGATTTATAAGTATGTTAGTTACGCTGATGTGATGTACAGACGTATGTGTGAGAATAATGAGAAGATATTATATGTTACGAGTTATGGTGAGGTACTTTAAGATATGAGTGTCTAGATATGGTCCTGCGTCTATATAGGATATGAGTCTTATGATATGCACATGATTATTTTTTCTTCTTTCAGATTCCTTTGTTATACTATATTTTTTACTCATATGATGTACCCACAATGCACCTGAGTAGTATGGGATGGATTGGTGGTGTATATACTGAGTTTACGTGCCTGAGTAAATTCATTCTATGAAAATCTAACAGTTACACGTGATTACGCTAGTGGAATACACGTCGACTATCCAGATCCTGCCGACACCGATTTCATTGATCCCGCGAATGTTGAGTACTAGGAGCCTTGGGAGGGCGACGTCGTAGAGTACCAAGAGGACCATGATGCTGATTTTGATCTGGGCACCGGTTATTGACATTTTAGACTCGGTATTGAGTTCGTTTGATATTATTTTTATTGACTCTATGTTTTTTGTATCAGATTTGTCTCCGACTTTCATTACCATGCTATTTGTGGATTTCTTGGATTTATTGCTTTTATTCAATTATTTATAATTGTTTTATATTCTTCTCTTATTTATTGGCTTTCATAGATTTTGTGGAACCAGATTTGCGTGAGAACTCTGGTTATTTGTACGTCTGCTTAGCGTATCTGGGATGCGTGCGAGTCATAACTCAAAATTCTAGGCCCTCGGGATGGGATAGAATTTCGGGTCGTGACAGAGTGGTATCAGAGCATAAGCTTTACTTTCTGTTGGACTTTGGGAGCTTAAGTTATTACGAGTTTTAAGTCTCTATTTTGAAACAAGACTACGATACCTCCGCGAAGGAATGGTGAGAGATCTTCCTCCCAAGGAGATAGAAGTGAGATAGTGTGTATATTATGCGAGTTGACAGCCACACAACAGCAGCATGTGGCCCAGTTAAACGAGACTCATCAGCAAGAGATTGTCAAGCTGATTCAAGGGTTCAATCAGTAACTGGAACATCAAGCCAGAACTTACCATGACTTGGTTGCCCAGCAATTGAACAATCCTGCCAACCGCGGTTCGATTATACCTCCACCACCTCCTCAGGTTGAGAACAACAATTATATCGGATATGTGACTTTCTTCAGGGCCCGACCTCCGCACTTCTACGGACAGTTAGATCCTGATACCACTGACGATTGGATCACACAAATAGAGAAGATTTTCAAAGTCTCTACTCCTGCAGAAAACGAGAAAGTACATTGGGCCATTATGTGTCTGAAGGATGATGCACAAAGTTGGTGGACGTCAGCTAAAAGGTTAGCAGACAGGCAAGAACAAGAACACTGGACTTGATACCAGTTAAAAGAAGTATTTTATAATAAGTACTTCATCGATGCCACGAAGACTCAGAAAAAGAGAAAGTTACTTGGATTTACAGCAAGGAACCCTATCTGTGATTGAGTACGACGCAAAGTTCGATCTACTCTCCCGATTCGCCTCTATATTGGTAGCTGATAAAGCCAAAAAATGCTACCATTTTTAGAATGGGCTCAACCCTATTATCAGGAGCATATTCGCTGCGATGAAAATTTCAACCTATGGAGAGCTTGTAGAACGGGCTCATATTCAGGAGCAGGAAAACAAGAAAATGCGCGCTCAGCATGTAGCCCGCCATATAGCTCAAAGGGGTAAACTGACTCGAGAAGGCTCTTCATCCCTTATTCCGAGAGCACCTCCTTCCCGACTTACACCAGTACAGAGACAACAGCGATTTACGCCACACCCTCAGATTCGTCAAGCTCAGAGAGTCGCTCCCGCCTCCGATTACCAAAGAGTTGCACCTTTATCTGGTTACACCCACCCAGGGACGACTATAGCTCAAACTGCCCATAGAAGCATTGTAACTATGGCATACCCCATAAATGCCCCAGCTCAGAATCAGAAGACAATAACTCCTACGAGTACTTTTTCCCAGCACCCCTATGTATTGTATGAAACATGTGCCAAGTGTAGCAAGAGACGCAAGCCGAGTAAATGCTTACTACATGCAAGTATGTATTTTTGATACAAGATGTCGAGGCACTTTGTTCAAGATTGCCTAGAGCAAGACCCTGTCATGAATATTCCTTAGAGAGGTTCGCAGCAGCCTCGAGCACAAGGCTGAGTTTTTTCCATATCACATCAGGGCGCCTTGGCTACCGATGAGATCGTTCAGGGTACGAACTACACCTTGTCTACTTTCCTTAAGCTTTATTTTCTTCTAATTGCTTTTATGACTTGTTTTGTGTACAATTTTATTTTAATTATTTTCTTGAGAAATGTTATAGCATGTGTATAACTTAGATCATGTGTAAGCCCTTGTGTAATTCAGGAACTATGAAAGTTGCTAGACTTATCTATTTGTCTGGTTGTCATGCTTGGGTTTTGATCAACTCTGGATTGACCTACTCCCTGATTACGTCGAACTTCATTTTTGAAATCGAAGTTAAGCCCATACCACTAGATAGTACACTTTCGATTTTTGCACCATTAGGAGAAGTGATAGTGGCATCTAATGTTTGTAAAGCTACGATCCTGGTAGTTGGAACAAATGAGTTACCCATAGATCTTGTGGTACTCGAATTTCAAAATTTTGATATAATCCTCGACATGGATTGGTTGGTGGCTTATCATGCCTCAGTTGATTGCTTTTCTAAAGTAGTCATCTTCCTACCGATTGGGAGCCCCTCATTAAAAATTTCATGAGATGAAAAGGGGAGGAGCATCCGTACTTACTACACTTGACATTGAACGTGATGAGAAAGTAGACCTCTCAGTTATTCCTATCGTTGGAGAATTCATCAATATTTTTCTGAAAGATTTACCTAGACTTCCACCTGACTTAGATGTAGAGTTCAAGATTAACCTCGCGCCTGGTACCCTATCAATTGCAAAAGTTTCGTACCGATTGGTGCCAGCAGAACTGAAATCACTAGAGATTAAGTTGCGAGAGTTATCTAATAAGAAATTTATCCGTCGTAGTGAGTCACCATGAAGAGCATCGATCTTATTCGTAAAGAAGAAAGATGGCTCGATGAGACTTTGTCTTGACTATCGACAGTTGAATAATATCACTGTGAAAAATCGATATCGTCTTTCTCGTATCGATGACCTATTTGATTAGCTACAGGGTGCTACTTACTTTTGAAAGATAGATCTCAGGTCTAGATATCATCAGTTGAAAGTCAGAGCAGAGGATATTTCAAAGACTGCTTTTGGAACAAGGTATGGACACTATGAGTTCCTTGTTATGCCCTTCGGACTCACGAATGCACCTGCCATGTTTATGGATCTGATGAACCACATATTCAAAGACTTTCTTGACAAGCTTGTCGTTGTGTTTATTTTGACAACTCTATGAATTACTTCTATCTTAACCTATTGAAAGCGCACAATGTGAATCATAGCACTAGGGATAGGATTGTTCCCACAAGGAATTTCAAAAATTTTAAATACTTTTATATGCCTTTAAAGAATAAAGAATAATTTTTCAATTAAACTAAGGTGCGAGAAAATAAATCTAAATCTTCAAACTTCTTAATCTTGGTCGTCAATCAGTTTCTTTCGGTTCTCCGATACTTATGAAAATTAAAATACTATTACACAATATCTAAGTCTCTCAGAATTTGGGCATCAATCAAATCTGAAATTCTTTCAATATAAATCTATACTAATCTGCAACCTTCCAGAATTTGAGCATCAATCAAACACTAGAAAATTGAAGATGGAAAATAAAATACCGTTACATTAATCTTTCAAATTCAAGACTTTAGGTGTCAATTAAAATCAAGAATTATCAGATGTTTACAAAGTAGTAAATCTAAACTAGAAAGCAATAAAAAAATCTTTCATCTCTTAATCACAGGCGTCAATTGCTCTTGAGAAACTACGCATACTCTACTCTAATCTTCCAGTCTTCGATCACAGTCGTCAATTGCTCTCGAGAAACGTTGGATGCCTAAATTACACTAAACTATGGTGATCATCAGGAAACCCAACCTCAGTCGTCAATTGATGCTTAGAATTCCTTCGATAAGTTGTTCTTGATGTCGAACCCTCTTATTTATAGATCATAAGAGGTCGGTTTACATTACTCAATTCCTAATAAAAGTTTCCTAATATAATTAAACTTCTAATCTTAGATTCGTGCAGGACTCTTCTCCTTAATTTCAATAGCAGAGATCTTCAAAATTCTTCTTCACCAATCTTCTTAGATCCGTAGAGTGTAGAACTTCTAATTTAAGAGATCTTTATGTTCTATGCATGGTTGTGCATCTCTTCACGTGACCAGTAGTTCAAGCTTTAATATTATAAAATCGCACATACAATTTTTGTTTTATTCTTCTGTATGATTCTAAGCTCTCGAGCGATCGTAACCAAGGGTCAAAATTTCATCATTCCGATACATATCGTCCGAGCTCAAAACCGATACGTATTGGATGATATGTATCGGTACCGGACGATACCGAACGATACACTGAATGTATCGTTTGGTACTTTTCATATATATGAATGATACGACACTTTGAATGTACCATGTCATTCAGGTCCGATACCGATACATATCGACCAATACGTATCGGTATCGGACAAAATTTTGATCCATGATCATAACTCCCCTTCGTGTTTTCCAGTCTTGAGCGTATTCTATAGAATCGTAAGTACGATTCCTTCTTTTCTTTCTTCCGTTTCACTCTCTCGAGGTTAATGTTAAGCAGTGAAAAATACCATTTTTCACCTCCTAACCTGACCTTTGGAAGACCCTTGAGGTGTCTAATAATGTGTTTTAAGTATGTTTTATAGATAAGCAATAAATTGCAGCCTTAGCACAAACAGCCAACAAAAAGGACCAAATAAGCAATCTATAGCCTCAGCTTGTGCTCAAACTCCAATAATCTACAAAGCCTTAGAAACTCATTGAAGGCCATGAATCCAACTGGGTGCACCTGAGACCAAGTACAGTGCCAAGGGATGAAGATTGAATCCACCCAGAGGTGGCTGAAAGCGAGATAGATGAAAGACAGCACATTAGAAGTGCATGCCAGCCAAGGAAGCATAGAAATAAGGCTGTCGAGAGGTTTTCTTGAGCTGCCGAGAGGATTTGGTGCCTAAATTAGAAGATATCGAGAGGATCAGGATTCTGTCGAGAGGATAACTCGAGATACAAGGGGAAGTCGAGAGGATCGATTTACATGTCAAGAGGTTCAACTGAACCCGTCGTGTAGTGCACCCAATCCTATCGACAACTGCTAGGCGTAGTCCTCGAGAGGATGAAAAGAAGTTGTCGACAAGATCTGCGACAACTAATCGACGAGTTGACCACAACCTGTCTAGGGGATGAATGAGATGATCGTCAATCCTATCGACAAGCACCGTCAATCCTCTCGATAGGTCTACAAACCTGTCGATTTGCATGCAAAGCCAAACAGATCCTGTCGAGAGGATCCCAGAACCTCTTGACACTCGATTTAAGGAACTTCTCAGTTCTTTCTTCAGCAGCTGCCCACGCCAGAAGCCTGTGTACGTGTTCCAAATCACGTCAATGGACCCCTGGGGATATTTTTGGCACACAATGGGCCACACGCGGAAACCCTAACGGTATCGCATGTACTTATCAGATGAGAATCAATGGGAGAAGAGCTTCTAGAAGAGAAATTGGCCACATCAGCATAAAAGAATTATTTCTTTGCATTCTGATTGGCTGAAATAGATCTGAGGACAGAGGAGAGTATAAAAGCTTGGAGGAAATACAAAAGAAGGGATCCAGAAATTGAGAAAACTAGAGCTTAGGGCGAGATCCATTTTATCCAGAAAATTCTCCCTTCTTCTTCCTCCTTTCCCCCTTCTCTCTTTAGCCAATCATGAGTGGATAAAACTCTTCTTAATAGTTAGGGTGAGGTTTTAAGCTGTAAATTGAGAGATTCAAAGGCATTGTATGGAACTGTATGATGCACAGATTGCAGATCTGAGCACAATTGTGTTATAATTTTATAATATAATTATAGATTTTAAAGGTAATTTTGATCTATATTTTACTTTTTCATATTTTTTTTCCCTGGGTTGGATAGTCCTATAGATGTTAGCCTATGAGGGTCTCATATCCTAGCATCTATAGCATCTATAATGGTTTTTCTGTTCTAATCAAGATCTTTGAAGCGGGACAATCTCTAGGATGGTCTATGACAATTAAAGTGGACAGATCATAGTCATAAGATTGCTTCAATTCTCTAACTGAGATTGGATTCTTATATCTTACCTCTGCCAGGGTAACCTAGGAAGCTGAGAGCCAGAAAAGAGGATTGTAGCAGATCAACTCTTAGCATTGCCATTGATTCCTTTGATTTTCAGTGAGAGACCAATACCCCTAACTGTTGTTCTCATCCTTTGATTTTTCATCCCTTCTATATCTCCCCTTACCTCTGTGTTGGAATAGATCTGGATCAGTAGCACTTGATTCTGTAGTTTGTAGTTAAAGTGATAAAACCCCAAAACCTCTCCTCTTTCTTAGATTAGAATAGAGTGCCAGATCCACTCTGGATCTGGAGATTTACTGAAAGTTAGATCACATTTTCCTATGGGCATACCCTTACTTACCCTTTTTAAAACTTGCTGCAATAGCCCTGAATACTTGCAGGTCTGTGAGTCTGTTTGCCTTGGTGTGTGTGCAATCCATAGATTCTATAATTGTTTGATTTTAAAACCCTTTTTAAGCACAAGCTAAACGGCTCAATAAGTTTTTGGCACCACTGCCGGGGTTCTGTGTTTCTAACTTAGTAGATCTAAGTTTTTCTCATAGTTTTTGGTTAACATTTTTATTGTTTGGGAAGCGTTCGATTAATTGCTACTTTAGTTTTTGTTGTAGTTTAACTCTGTTTCAGATCTGGATCTATGGAGTTAAGAGGAGCTCTCTATCACTTGAAAAAGAAATCATTTCTTAAGTTTGCATCTCCTAACTCTGTTATCATTTCTAGATCTGTAGTTTTGTATACCAGAAGTTGTGTAGTTGTCTGTTTTGTGATTGAATTGCTGTGATTTGTTGTGTTGTTCTTGACCCTTGAGGTGTGTGTGCTTGGGAGGAGATCTCTTAATCCTGAGATTGCTCCTTTGGATCCTGAGGTTGAAAGACTTCTCAGACCTAAGCACCCCTTACACACTTTTGTTCTTAATTCTGATAATTCTGCAATGGGTGAGCAACCTAGGACCTTGAAGGAATTCAATGCACGAGGGGTTTACAATTCTCCCTTCTGCATTCAATTCCCTGTTGTTCAAGGGAACTATGAGATCAAGTCTTCCATTATCCAAATGCTACCCTCATTTCATAGCCTGAACAAAGAAGACTCATACAAGCATATTGATGAATTTCTAGGACTGTGTACCACATTCAATATTGCAGGTTTGGAGGAGGAAGCAACCAGGATGAGACTCTTTCCTTTTTCACTAAAGGATAGAGCAAGAACTTGGTTGTCAATACTCTCAACCAACAGTATTCGGTCCTAGAGTGACCTTCAATATCAGTTTTTAGCCAAGTTTTTCCCCATGTCCAAGACAAGCCAGTTGAGGAAGGCATTTTATTTGCTCAAGCCCCAACTGAAGACTTTCACCAAGCATGGGAGAGATTCAAGGAGCTCCTGAAGAAATGTCCTCATCATCAAATCCCTGAATGGCAACTTGTTCAAAGTTTCTATTAGGGAATTGACTCTAAAAGCAGAGATATGGTAGATGCCTCTAGTGGTGGTATCTACACAAAACTGTTGAGGAGGCTTGGGAACTATTTGATATCATCAGTGAAAACTCTATGCAAAGAGAAACATTATTCAAGGATTGTGAAACTCCTAGAATGGTGAGAGATAATACCACGAGAGGAAAAATATATGAGGTAAGTGGACACAGTGATTTGGAGAGGAAAGTGGACAGCTTAACCCAAAAATTTAACAAGCTCATGGGAGCAATGAAGTCACCCATGGCTGCTTAAGTAGAGGAGGCGTGTGTTATATACCAGTCCCCCACTCACTCTCTTGAGGAATGCCCTTCATCTATCCAATCTTCAGAGCTTGTGATGGAACATGTGGCTGCTACTCAGTCTTTTGAGCAACAACCTACTGCTAGTTACCAATGGAGAAACCACCCCAATCTGAGGTGAGACAAGACACTTTTCCAAACCAGCAACAACAACCACAACAATCCATGCCTTATAAAAATATTCTGTCCTATCAACAGAATTACTCTCCAAGGCCCCATTACCAACAGCCCATGGCTCAGCCTGTACAACAAACCACACCTCCAACTGCTAGATCACTCTCTTTTGAGGAAAAAGTTCTGGCCTCAATGCAAAACTTAAGGTCCTTGTTCCAAATTGTACACTCTCATAGCCAAAGCATTAAAAAGATAGAATACCATCTTGGTCAGCTGCCTAATGCTTTGACAAAGAGAGAGGAAGGGAGGCTACCTAGCCAACCCATGGACAACCTAAGGAGACAATATGCAGTAGGTGAGGTTTCTTCTTCTCATGAGAAAGTCAAATCTATCACCAAATTAAGAAGTGAGAGGCTGGTGGACAATCAAGTAGGTTGTGGGCCTGTGAAAAAATCAGAAAAAGAAAAAGAAGTTATTACAAAAAATGTACTGCAAGAGCAACTCATGTTGAATAAAGAGGATGATGATGATCCTCAATAAAAACACAAAAACAAAAAGAGAGATGATGAGTTGGCTAAGGCTGCCAATGGGAGAGCAATCCCACATTTGCCATTTCCTAGGGCAATGCAAGCACCTTTTCCTTTCGATAAAGGGCATGCCAAAGTAGAGGAAATGATGGAAACTTTTAAACAAGTAAAGATCAATTTGCCTTTACTTGATACAATCAAGCAAGTTCCAGCCTATGCCAAGTCTTTAAAAGACCTCTGCACTCACAAAAGACAATCGAGGATACATCTTTCCAAGAAAGTTTTTTCAGCAGATACTGAATATTGCAACCCCAACAAAGCTCCAAGACCCTGGAGTTCCCACTATCCCCTGCATCATTGGGGATCATACCATTGAAATAGCCTTGTTAGATATGGGAGCTAGTATAAATTTGCTTCCATATTCAGTATATGAGAAGCTGGGCTTAGGAGAGTTGAAGCCCACACATGTGGTCTTACAACTAGCTAACAGATCTGAGAGGAAGCCTGTGGCAATCATAGAAGATATCTTGGTTGGGGTTGACAAATTCTTTTATCCTGTTGATTTTCTAGTGCTAGATATGGAGCCGAGCAAATGTGCTACTTCTATCCCTGTGATTCTTGGCAGGCTATTTTTGGCCACTGCAAATGCACATGCATACAATGCAAATCAGGGGACATGGAAGTAACTTTTGGTAATATAAAGGTCAAATTGAATGTTTATAATGCAGCTAATCAAACTCACCTGAATAGTGAGGACTATTTTTTCATTAATGCATTAGGTGAGCTTGTAGTTGATAATTTGCCCAAGCTGTTGTCCTATGATAAATTGTTTGATGATGGTGGTGATATGTTTGAAAATGCAGTGATGCCTGGGAAGATCACCCATTTCCATGAACCCCCATAGCAGGTCTGAATTTCAACGATGTACACTATGTATACTAGCTGTTTTATTTTGTTAATTTTGTTGATGTTTTTATTTTTTGTTCATTACTATTTAGCATTTTAAATAAGGTGTAATATATGCAAGCACTAAATTGGAGTCATTCATTCGCTAACTTTGAGCAGCGTCTGTGTGGGTTGATTTGAGAGTCGACAAAATTATGTGCAAAGTGGTACTGAGGAATGATTTAAATCGAATTGAACTGCATTTTAACCTATCGAGAGGTTTGGATTAATTGTCGACAGGTATTGGAGGTTTAAAAGTGATCGTCGAAAGGTTCTGATGCTGATGGGTGAAGTTCTCGATAGGTTAAGGATACATGTCGAGAGGATATTCAAACCTCTCGAAGTGTTTATGCCTCTAGAACTTGGAACCTATTGAGAATATGTCGCACTGAGCTGAAATGGCTGTCGAGAGGATCTCTAATCCTCTCGAAGGGTTCCTATGTAATTTTAGAACCTATCGACAAGATTAAAATCGAACCGCTCGCGAGGAATGGCTACTTTTCACCCGTCGACAAATAGGAACTACATGTCGACACCTTCCCCAATCCTATCAAAAATCGATTCTTTCTTGTTAAAACCTAATGACAGCTTCATTTTCCACCATTCGGCACCTTCTCTTTGTGCTGAGAGTTACTCTGGCGATTTTTCCCATTTTTACTTTCTCCCTCTCCACCTCACTGGCTGTTATTGCAACCGCCTAGCAAATTTCCACATTGTTTCAATCCATCAAAAGCTACGTTTTGTACCTGGTTCGAGCTGTTTTGGTCCTGGGCCCATAAAGATATCACAAACCCTAGATTTCTCCCCCTTCCTCCTCACTCTCTCCACCCCCTACCTAGCCTCCTCCCCATAACCCCCCCGCTGGCTTGCAGTTCCTCTTCCAAGAGCAACAGGTTGAGGATATCCCGGAGGAAGCTACTGATCATTTTGATACCTTGTGTCTAGATTTTTTTAAGGTTTTTACCCATTTTTTCTATCATTATGTCATTGTACACATTTTACTTTTACTGCTTTTTATAATAGATTTTCTATTTTAATTTACTTGCGTAATTCTCGATTGATGTACTGCATTTCTTGGATTGCTTGCTTAATGTACCTTTTTCTCAATTTTACTTATGTTGTTGTCGGGCTGCACTGCACCCTTCTCTCTGGACAGTGAGGACACTGCTCCTCATAGGTTTGGGGGTGTGGAAAAGTATGTCTTGCCAATAGGATAGTTAATGTTAGTACAGCCAGAATTGAACAAACATCTGTGAAAAATGAAAGGAATACCCACCTGATTTTTTTTATAGAAGAGGAAATGGAAAACTTTTTATACTAAAGGTGTTGGAGTTTCAATATGTGCAGGAAGTAAATGTCAAGAAATTTTAGAAAATTAGTACTTTGTGAACTTGAAAAAGAGAGAAATTTGTGAGGTTATACCCCAGAAATCTGATGGAAGACCACATCCAGTGAGATTTGGGCCTGAAAATTTTTTCTTTGAAGAGTGTCTTGGCAACATTTCTTTATGCTCTAAGGACTGATTAGACCTAGTTCTGATCACTAGAAGATAGGCAATTCCAAGTTGAAATAGCTTGACAACACTCATGGCATTGAGGACATGAAGTAAGGCCATCTCTTGGACAGTTTGAGCCCAAAAATTTCCCACCTTTAAACTGCCCTTGATACACACCATTTGAGCCTTGAAATTCTCAATTTCATTTGATAAAAATCAAAAATTTTAAACCCAAAACCTCAGTGACCTAATACAGCCTGACCCTCACTCTGAGATTTCAGAAGGTAAAGGTGAAGGAATTGAAGAAGGTAGAGCCGGTTTGATGTTTGGTTGAGAAAGAGGAAAACACATTTGGCGGTGTTGTGGCGTTCCAACCCGCAAAGAAAAAGAAAAATGGAGAAAAATACAAAAGCAAAAGCACAAAAAAAAAAAAAAAAAATAGAAAAGCAAAATAAAAATAGAAGGAATGTGAAAGAGAAGTCATTTCATTGAAAGACTGAAAAGAGAATTATAAACTGGTCACTTCAAATCTAAAAATTCAAGAAATAGATGGAATTGTGCTGAAATGAAGAAGGTGTTGTCTAGACCACCTCCTTACCTTTACTGAGTTCTCAATTTGAATCATTTTTGCCCCTTTATTCTTTTACAAATTTCAACCATAAGCCACATTACAACTCAATAAAAAGACCTTACTGATCTAAAACTAATTGAGCTGTCATATGGAGATGAGGAATTGTTTAATTGATGGTAAAAGGAGTTGGGGAATTTCAGAAATTAGAGCAATGCCTATACCCATGCTTGCAGTCCTATTTGAGGGCTGTAACTGTTCTTGGGCTGTGTGAAGTGATACACACTTCTATTTTTAATTAAGAGTGCCTACCCAGTGAGATTTGGGTTTGAAGTCAAGTTTGTTGGGGGCATAATCAGCACATGATTCTCAATTTAATGGTAAACTTTGCACTATTTTTCACACAAATTACCAGGACATGAGCTGAGTGACTATGAAGGAGCCACAGCAGTACTTTGGTTTAAATTGCCATATTTTTGGTGAGAATCCTCTAAAAATTGATTGGACAAAGGTGTGGATTGAACTTTATGATTCCTTGCTGCTTGCTTCAATATTCTGCACTAATATTAATTGACCTTATTGGAGATGTTTGTGGATAACTTCACTGTAAACCCTCAGGAGACTTCACTCCTCCACTAGGGATCACCTAAGGGTTTAAAAGGCTTGATGTATATGCTAAATGTATCTGTGTTCCCTACAAAAGTGGCAATTTTCATTTTCAATAATTATTTTCATTTTCTCCTTTACTCAGGGTTTAGCAAAGCTTAGGTTTGGGGGTGTGTTAAGCAGTGAAAAATACTATTTTTCACCTCCTAACCTGACCTTTGGAAGACCCTTAAGGTGTCTCATAATGTGTTTTAAGAATGTTTTGTAGATAAGCAATAAATTGCGGCCTTAGCACAAAACAACCAATAAAAAGGGCCAAATAAGTAATCTGCAGCCTCAGCCTGTGCTCCAACTCCAACAATCCACAAAGCCTTAGAAACTCATTGAATGTCATGATCCCAGATGGGTGCACCTGAGACCAAGTACAGTGCCAAGGGATGAAGATTGAATCCACCCAGAGGTGGCTGAAAGCGAGATAGATGAAAGACAGCACATTAGAAGTGCATGCCAGCCAAGGAAGCATAGAAATAAGGCTGTCGAGAGGTTTTCTTGAGCTGCCGAGAGGATCTGGTGCCTAAATTAGAAGATATCGAGAGGATCAAAATCCTGTCGAGAGGATACTTGGAGGTACAAGCGAAAGCCGAGAGGATCGATTTACATGTCGAGAGGTTCAACTGAACCCATCATATAGTGCACCCAATCCTGTCGACAACTGCTAGGCGTATTCCTCGAGAGGATGAAAAGAAGCTGTCAATAGGATCTGCGACAACCAATCGACGAGTCGACCACAACCTGTCGAGGGGATGAATGAGATGATCGTCAATCCTATCGACAAGTGCCGTCAATCATCTCGATAGGTCTACAAACCTGTCGATTTGCATGCAAAGCCAAACAGATCCTATCGAGAGGATCCCAAATCCTCTCGACACTCGATTTAAGGAACTTCTCAGTTCTTTCTTCAGCAGCTACCCACGCAAGAAGCCTGTGCGCGTGTTCCAAAGCATGTCAGCGACCCCTGGGGGTATTTTTGGCACACAATGGGCCACGCACGGAAACCCTAACGGAATCACATGTACTTGTCAGATGAGAACCAATGGGAGAAGAGCTTCTAGAAGAGGCCATATCAGCATAACAGAATTATCTCCTTGCATTCTGATTAGCTTAAACGGATTTGAGGACAGAGGAGGCGAGTATAAAAGCTTGGAGGAAACAAAGAAGAAGGGATCCAAAAATTGAGAAAACCAGATCTTTGGGCGAGATCCATTTTGTCCAGAAAATTCTCCCTTCTTCTTCCTCCTTTCCCTCTTCTCTCTTTAGCCAATCATGAGTGGCTAAAACTCTTCTCAGTAGTTAGGGTGAGATCTTAAGCGGTAAATTGAAAGATTCAAAGGCATTGTATGAAACTGTAAGATGCACAGATTACAGATCTAAGCACAATCGTGTTGTAATTTTGTAATATAATTATAGATTTTAAAGGTGATTCTAATCTATATTTCACTTTTTCGTATTTATTTTCCCTGAGTTGGATAGTCCTATAGATGTTAGCCTATGAGAGTCTCATATCCTGGCATCTACAACATCTGCAATGATTTTCCTGTTCTAATTAAGATATTTGAAGCGGAACAACCTCTAGGATGGTCTGTGACCATTAAAGTGGACAAATCATAGCCTTAGGATTGCTTCAATTCTCTGATTGAGATTGGATTCTTATACCTCACCTCTGTCAGGGTAACCTGGGAAGCTGGGAGCCAGAAAAGAGGATTGTAGCATATTAGCTCTTAGCATTGCCATTGATTTCTTTGATTTTCAATGAGAGACCAATACCCCTAACTGCTGTTCTCATCCTTTGATTTTTCATCCCTTCTATATCTCCCCTTACCTCTGTGTTGGAATAGATCTGGATCAGAATCACTTGATTCTGTAGTTTGTAGTTAAAGTGTCAAAACTCTAAAACCTCTCCTCTTTCTTAGATTAGAATAGTGTGCCAGATCCACTCTAGATTTGAAGATTTACTGAAAGTTAGACCACATTTCCCTGTGAGCATATCCTTACTTACCCTTTTTGAAACTTGCTGTAATAGCCCTGAATACTTGCAGGTCTATGAGTCTGTTTGCCTTGGTGTATGTGCAATCCATAGATTCTATAATTATTTGATTTTAAACCCCTTTTTGAGCACAAGGTAAATGGCCCAACAGTTAAGATTAATTGTAAGCTCTCTCTCCAGCTTAGAGATTGTCCTTAGACACGATTGAGATCGTATCTTCGTGTGATCGTCTTTCTTACTACTTTTTGAGTTCATTTTGGCAAAGATTAACACTTTGTCTCTTTTCAGCTTACTATTTTAAATATCTACACATCGTCATATCATTAGTAGCAAATTAAAGTCTAGCATCACTAAGTTAAGGGCGATAAAATAATAAATTCGGTGACTGATCACACCCCCAAATTTATGTTTTGCTAGTATCTAACAAACAAGGAAAGATAAACTAATCTAAAATTTTAAATGTCACTTTCTTAGGGAGCATGATTGCATTTAACAGATGCAACAAGCCTTTAAACCCCTAGGTGATCCCTAGTAGAGGAGTTGTGTCTCCTGATAGTTTTCAGTGAAGTTACTTATAAACTTCAAAATATTTTTAGATTTTTCAAAATTTTTTAAAAAGAAAACAAACTCTAAAATTAAAGTAAATCTAACTACTTGATAACTGACTATTTCATGTTTGTTTAGATTTTCAAAAATATGATTCCATCAGCTATAACTTGCCATCCTAGCAGTTATCCTTGATCATATACTCAATAATTTCAATTTATATTAAGCGTGGAGTGTGTGCATACCAATAAAGAATTCATCCATTATAAATTTTTCTAAACTGCAGATTTATAAAATATTTTCATCTAAATTCTCGCTGTTGGCATACTCTCAAAAAGAATATTGAAACTATTGGGTTCTCTCAATGATGTATATAAGGAATAATTTTAAGGACAATTGACTAAAAGATAAATCTCATGGAATAGATAATCAATTCTATTTCTTATGCATCCTGATTTTCATAGGATTTATTATACTTATCTCTACTAGGCTCATGCTTTTGTAAATCATAAATAAAAAAGGACTTTATTCGCCTTGTACTGGGGCTATGGGTTAAAAGGTTTCAAAGATAGGTAGAAAGGATTCAAAAGTTTTGAGAATTCAGCTTATCTCTCACCTATTCTTCTTCTTCTTCTTTTTCCGTCTACTTCAGTAAGTATTCAAAAAGTTGGATGACTTCTTCCCATATACGTTTTTCTATTCGTAAATCCCTTTTTTTTTTTTTTTTTTTTTTTTTTTTTTTTCAGATATCCTCTTGAATGTTCTTTCTCAGTTTGGAAGTTTTTTGTTTCTCTTTTTCTTTATACTTTTCTCCCATTTTTTTCAGAAATTTTTTTCTTTATCAGTTGTACCCTTTTTTACATTTCCCTTATTTGTTTTTACATACTCCTTCCACTCTCCTATTTCTCCCTCTATTCTAAATTCTCAGAATTACAATGGTAAAAAGATCGAAAGCTTTAGGTAGTATATATGGTTAAAGGTTTATAAGATTTTGGTACAGAGAAAAATCGGTGTAGGCTCTAATATGGGTTCAAGATATATTTCGAGATTTTTGGCATTTTGACTCAAATGAATAGAAAGAAGGCCTTAAATTATTTTCGCGATTTACTAACAAGAATGCCATATTGTTTCGATGCATATAATAAACAGTTCTAGAAAAGCATTCAACATACTAGTAGAATATTTGATTCAAATATAAATAACAATGAGATTTCATTAAAACATAGTAAAAAAGTTCAAGAAAATTTAAATTTGAATAGAATAATAGTCTCTCTCTCTCTCTCTCAAAGAAAGGAAATAAGTCTAAATGCTCAGTGGTAATACAATTTTGAAACTATAGTCTAAATATCACAAGCAAAGTATAATTTTAAACATTCAGTTATGATATAGTGTATAAGTGGGCTAAACATGAATACTAACTTTCTCAATTATTTAATGCATGGTTGAACTTCTACTAGGATGCTGGTTATTCTTAGAGAATCGTATTCTATCTAATTTTAACTCTCAAGTATTGGTTAATAGGAAAAAATAAAATTTAAAATAAAATTAATTAAAAATCTAAAATTAAACTAAAAACAAAATTAAAATTAATCAAATCTACACAGAAAGCGTAAATATAAAATATAAAATTTTTTTATTTTTTATTTTTTAAATAATATTAAAATAATATGCATACACAGCATGTGTGTATCCCTAAACTTAAATAGAATAATGTCCTTATTGTTCACAGAAACATGGGATATCAAAAAATTATGTGGTACCAACAGTTATCGAGTTCAAGATATGTAAAAATAATCAAGAATCTCCCCCAAACTTGGGAAAAATCACGTCCGGCGTAAGCACACATAAACGGCACCATAAAGGAAGAAAAAAAATTAGAAACAACAAAAAATAATAAAAGAAATATCTATTAATAAGATGAAATATTTCTAGAGATTGTATAAAAAAGAAACTATTTACATAAAATATGAAATCTAGGAAAAATCTAGACACAAATTGACTTGACACCGACAGCGACCCTTGAGATATTGAATTTTGAATGCACGTGAGTTACTATGTGCGATCGTAAATCAACAAATCCAAAAGTATACAGTCGAAGAGGGCCTTACGAGTGCGCGTAATTCTCAACATGCGATCGTAAAGTATCTCTCACAAGATCTAAACTACTAAAAAAATAAAATTGACTACAATTAACTAAATAAATAATATACAAAGTTTTGCTACGGGTGAGATATTAACTAAACAAATAATATACAGAATTCCGAACGCATGTGACTTAACACTGGTTATTGACATTTTAGACTTAGTATTGAATTCGTTTGATATTATTTTTATTGACTCTATGTTTTCTGGTATCTTATTTGTCTCCGACTTTCATTACCATGTTATTTGTAGATTTCTTAGATTTATTGCATTTATTCAGTTATTTATGTCAGTTTTATATCCCACTCTTATTTATTGGCTTTCACAGATTTTGTGGAACTAGATTTGCGTGAAAACTCTGATTATGTGTATATCCGATTAGCCTATCTGGGATGCGTGCGGGTCATAACTCGAAATTCTTGGCCCTCGGGATGGGGTAGAATTTTGAGTCGTAACATATATCATACTCCTAGTGGTTAGGAGTTACATACTTACTCTTAATATTTCTAAATGCCACCTTTTATTTTTGCCCACCTGTTTACGAAAAGCGCCCAGTTAATGAAGACTGATGGTGTCAAGCCGTAGCTAGGGGTGCAAAAAAATTACTGACCCCTTTGAACCTGCCTGAATCAGACCAAAACCGATTGAAAACAGACACCAAACCGACTTGGCCCGATTCGGTATCAATTTTGTTACCTAAAAACTGAAAACTGCTCATGTAGGATGAGAAAACTAACAAAAAATCAAAACAAATAGAAAAATTTAAAAACTATGAAGGAAAATCGAACAGAATCGATAGAAACTGAAATCGGATCCAATCAGTTCAGTTTTGGTTTCAGGGGTTGAAAATTCGGTTAATTGAAGCCGAAATGGTAAGGTTAGGGTTCGGTTTTGCAAGAACCTCCCAAAAACGAAAATTTCGGTTTGGATTCCGTTAAGTAGGGGCTTTCGGTAAAATGGTGTGCGAACTGAGGTTCCCTTCCTAGCAGTCATGTTCCCGATCCAACAAACGCGCGTGCTCTCTTCCCTCCAAACATGTCCGCGTGTTCCTACTTCAGTCGTTCGATTGACTTGTAATTTTAAACAATCAAAAGCCCAGAAACCGCCACGTGGAAGGGTATTAGAATGCATCGTGCCCACTATTGTATCACAAGCCAGGACTCTCTCGTCATTTCGCAAATTGCAAGGGCATATGGGGTATATTCGAGAAAGAGAGGGAGTTGGCAGCCGGCAATCCACGTGGCACATCTGCTGACCTGTGAAACCCAACTTGCCAGGTCAATCTCCAAAAGCCTTTTCCAGTAACTGAATCGTAACTGCCACTAGTATGGTTAAAAACAAGAGTCCTTCTATGCGCACCGCACTTTTTCCTCATGAGCTCAAGAAAAAATAATATAAGTGGTGTGCATTTAAAAAATGTTGGTGTTCATTTAAAAAAATTATTTTATTTATGTAAAAATTTCAATAAAATAAGAAAAGATTGTGTGCCGTGAAGACACTTTTTGTAATACATGTTTTGAAGCTACATCAAAATAAAATTTATTACGATTGATGGATTTGGAGAGAGCAAAACTTGATGTGTGATTAAAAATGGTGTGTGCGAAGAACAAATGGGGTGCACGTAACAGCCCTCTAAAAGAAAACAGAAAAGCTGAGCTTTCGTGTTGATGATACCCATAACCAAATGGCGACTTATTTTAATAACCGTGAAAGTGACCCACATCGAATATCAAATCAAACATTGGAAGTAGCTTTTCAAACTCAGCCCCTAGATCCTCCCACTATTTACTATTCTACCCCTCTCTCTCTATCCTCTATAAATTCAAGCTCCTCTCTGTTTTTTACTGTAAAAAATTTGACCGTTGGCGAAAAAATGGAGACGGAGACGTTGGTGAGCATGGAAGATTACATGGACCTCGAAATATCGGGCTGCAGCACAACGACGACGATGGATGAGGTATGGAACGAATGGTCTCCGGTCTTCGAATGGGACACGTTTTCTGGGGACAATGATATCCGTGCACTATTAGAATCGATGATGGTTTGCGATGGAACAGGAGCAGGAACCGACGGTCAGGATCAAATGCAGGAAAATACAGATTCAATTGTATCGAGGGAGACATTAGAGGCCGCGGACGCGTCTGTTGAATCTGCCGCGGCGAGCCACGAAGATTTTAACGGTCTGAGATTGGTGCACCTGCTGATGGCGGCTGCAGAGGCGTTGACCGGCGTGCAGAAGAGCCGAGAGCTGGCTCGGGTGATATTGGTTCGGCTCAAGGAGTTGGTCTCACCAACCGACGGTACGAATATGGAACGCCTGGCGGCGTATTTTACCGACGCCTTGCAGGGGTTGCTAGATGGCGCAGGGGGTGCGCTCGGTAAGCAGGACCACCACCACCCCAACCAGAGCGACATCCTCGCTGCCTTTCAGCTCCTCCAAGACATGTCGCCCTACGTTAAATTCGGCCACTTCACGGCCAACCAGGCCATACTAGAGGCCGTAGCGCACGATAGACGGGTGCACATAGTGGACTACGATATCATGGAGGGTATACAGTGGGCCTCTCTCATGCAGGCACTGATTTCGAGGAAAGACGGGCTTTTGATCACTACCCATTTGCGCATCACTGCCTTAACACGTGGCAGCACGGGAAGCGCTGGCCGAAAATCAATCGGCACCGTCCAAGAGACAGGCAGGCGGTTGGTGGCTTTTGCTTCGTCTATCGGACAGCCCTTCTCGTTCCACGTGTGCAAGCTGGACGCCGAAGAGAATTTCCGACCGTCGGTTTTGAAATTGGTCAAAGGAGAGGCCTTGGTGGTGAACTGTATGTTGCACCTGCCTCACTCTTGCTACCGTGCGCCGGAGTCCGTGGCGTCGTTCTTAACTGGCACCAAGGCGATGGGGGCCAGGATAGTGACGTTGGTAGAAGAGGAGGTGGGGCCCACGGTGCAGACCGGGTTCGTGGGCCGGTTCATGGACTCGCTGCATCACTATTCGGCCGTGTACGACTCGCTGGAGGCCGGGTTTCCTATGCAAGGGCGAGCTAGGGCTTTGGTGGAGAGGGTCTTTCTGGGGCCCAGGATAGCAGGGACACTGGCCCGTATCTATCGCGCGCCGGGGGTGGACGCAGAGGATGGGGTTGGGCGTTGGGGTGATTGGATGGGAAAAGCGGGTTTTGATCCGGTGTGCATCAGCTTCTTTAACCATTGTCAGGCTAAGCTGCTCTTGGGCCTTTTTAATGATGGGTTTAGAGTGGAGGAGTTGGAGAGTAATAAGATGGCTTTGGGTTGGAAATCAAGGCGCTTGCTTTCGGCTTCTATTTGGGCTGCTTCTCGTTCTCCTTCTTCTTCCTCCGCTTCTTCTCCCTCTTCTTCTTCCCAATCAACCCCTACAAGTTCTTATTTTATAAAATAATATATGGTTTTGGTTTTCTTACTGTTCATTTCAAATATTCTTTTTTATTCTTAATTTGCCCTTGGACCGTGCTGATGAGTCCTGAATTGTTCTTTGGAGGCAGAGAGCAGCTGTCTCTGGCGCAAGGAACTTCGGTATGGGCCTGTATTTGCTCTTTCCGATACTAAAAGAGTTGAATTTTATTCTCTTTAAAAGAGTAAATTAGACCTCCTCTTTTAAGTGGGATTGCCCTTTACCTCCAACGAACAATCCCAAGCACACCTATTATATGTTTAATTAGGGTTGCTAATAGGCCAAGTTGGGTCGAGCCAAAATCTAAGTCGGCCCACCTCAACTGGCTCGTGCATCTGATTTAGCCAAATCCGACCCATAGCATAAGAGTATGTGCCCGAAAATTTTGGTTGGGCCGACCAGATTCCAAATAGTGGTCAACTCCTATGACTGCCTTTATAGGTTGTGGCATGATCATTCACCCTCATGGCACATGAGAGGTACCTATAATTTCTACATGTCTCCGCCAAAGAATTAGGCTTGCTAGGATCTTTTAACCATCCATTAGCGCACTTCAATTTTGGCCGTTAAAACTAACAAAAAATTTGTAAGATTGGTGATTTAGATCCTTCAATTAGTTTGACTTTTGTGCCCACTTTAATTTAATAATCCACCAAACATTTAATAATCGACCGAACATTATGATGACTCGGATCACTCAAAGCCACATGCCAACTGGCTTAATAACCCAATGAATATATTATCATTTTTAAATAAGCATTCATATGACATTATTATTCCTTCAAAATAATACACATGATATATAATAGAGATTAGAGGTTGTGAATGTTACAAATATTAGCGGACAAATATATATTTTATTATTTTAAAATTAAGTTTATAATTATTATTATATATATTGATAATAATTTAATGACAAACTTATAAATATTATCTCTTTAAAGAAGTGTTTTTTCAAATTTAGATTTACTTTTATCGTAAATGTGAAAAGACGCAAGTCTAACATCTCTTCACAGTAAAACTGAAAAGACACAAGTAAAATCGACTTTTCTTTTTACTGTTATCTAAAAAGATATAACTCTCTGAAAAGAGATAAATGAAATCGATTTATCTTTTTATTGTTATTTAAAAAGACAACTCTATGAAAAGACACAAGTGAAATCGATTTATCTTTTTACGAAAATACACAACTCTCTGAAAAGACACAGATCTAAAGTTTTTTCACCGTAACCTGAAAAGACACAATGATTTAGAATTTATCTATAAATAGAGATAAGATCTATGATAAAATTATAAGACATACAAGACGAATAAATAATAATATTTATTTCTCTTCTTCTCTTATGCTCTTATATTTTTTAAGAGTCATTTTGTGTGTAAGAAAATTTGTATGACAGGTTCTTTCTCTAGAAAGTGTAATCTAGAAAAGAACACACGGTTCTTGGCAAGATTGGGCTCTGCTGTATCCTGAAGGCAGATTTGCTGAAAACCCTGTTGCATCTTCATTTATTCGACAGAGTGGAGCGTCTATTGTCTTTAAGACAACTTAGTGACTTACGTGCCACGGAACCATTTTCAATACCAATTTTATCAAGAGTGTATTCGAGTGTAGTGTTGAGCAAGGTGTCAGACTCGGTATCCGTATCGGGTATCAGTCTATGGAGGACTGATAGCCAAGACCGATACCGATTTTAATACCTTGCGTACGTACGACTCCTTTAAAATTAAAAAAAAAAAAAAACCAAAATATCGGCCAATACCCGATACGTATTGGCCAATATGGGCCCGTATCGGTCGATACCGACACTAATATTGAGTTATATGACCGATACGTATCGGAACTGATACTTATCAGTTTGTCGAGATATCGATACGTATCGGTACCGGCTGATTGTTTATACCACGGTGTTGAGTGATTTACTTGAGCCAATTGGGAGTCACATGGCACCCAGCTTGAAGTTCGGGTGTATGCACATCGCAAGGTTGATTCGAGACTGTAAAAAAAAAAAACATCTAATACTGTTAGCTATATGGTCAAGGATAATTAAAATGTACTGATTTGCACAGGTAAATAAAAGTCATGCACCTTTAATTTTTTTTAATTTTTCTCTAGAAAAATCAAAGGGTCATGTCACGACCCGAAATTCTATCCCATCCCGAGGGCCTAGAATTTTGAGTTATGACCTGCACATATCCCGGATATGCTAAGCGAACATACACCTAATCAGAGTTCTCGCGCACATCTAGTTTCACGAAATTCGTGAAAGCCAACATACCATGGTGGAATATAAAACAATTATAAATGCTGAATAAATCTGATAAAATGCGATAGAATACTATAAATCCACAAATAACATGTAAGTCAAATCGGAGACAAATCCGATAAAAATGAAAGCATAGAGTCAATGATAATAATATAAGGCAAAGTCCAATACCGAGTCTACAAAATCAGTATCTGATGCTTGGATCAATCGTCAACGTCACCCTCCAAAGGCTCTTGGTAATCAACGTCCACTGGGTCGACGTTCTCCGCACCAATCAAATAAGAGAAATCCACGTTCATACCGTCGGTATAGTCACCTGCAGCTGTTAGATTATCGTAGGATGAGTTTACTCAATCACGTAAACTCAGTGGATATACCACCAATCCACCCCATACTACTCAGGTGCATTGTGGGTGTATCAAGTGAGTGATAATATAGTATATTAAAGGAATCATAACAGAATAATAAAATCAAGTGCATATCGTAAGCTCATATCATAATCATTAATGCGAGATCATGATCTAGACACTTACATTCTAACATACCTTACCATATCTCATATCATATCTATCACATATCATACAGTATTTTATTATTCTCGCATATATATCTGTATATCGCATGAGCGTAACTAACATACTCATAAAATCTTAAACAACCTGTGCCAGAGTCGCTGCTCGAGCTACCATGTGAGGGTCATCATAGTATCATATCACCATATCATAATGCCCTCCATATCATATCATATCATATCATACACCCCATCCAGTCACAGGGGCGGCCGACGACTCATAACTCATAATGTCTTCCAGAGACATCTGTCTTGACTGAAAGATATTGTTGCCCTTACGGTGGCTACGCAAGGAACGACACGTACAGAGACTTAAGTTGTTAATCTTTTACTGGCCTATACAGCGGTGCCTTATTATTATATCATATCTTATCATACTGACTCACATCTTAGCCTACCGACTCATATCTTATCCTATCATATTAGAACTCGGGGTGATAGGGTCACCGTTTATGCCACTGTATACGAGGCTATACTGAATTCGCACTCACCCTACTCGTCATGGTATCCCATACCACCATAAGTTGTAAGGCATGTGCATACGATGGATTTTCTAGTTTCGATACTATCTCAGTGAATCACCACGCCCAAGCATAGGCATGATCTCATACACTCTCGTACTCATGATCTAACATATCCTTAACTCGTATAACTTGATCAAGATGTAAACATAAAAACATCACATGTATAGAATGATTTACACTTAGATTTTGATTATGTTTATACTTATATTTATTTACGTAACACACCAATATAATTATAGCATAGGGTTATAAGTGTGATTTTGATAACTTGAAGGTCAGAATTCGATTGTCATGAGGTATCGAATTTCTAACACTTCGTGTTATCAAGGTGGTCGCATTGAAGCGAGAGAATGATACATATATAGTGTACTATAATTAGATGCTCAAATAAAAGACAATATAATTTAAAGTGGAGTGTATCACGACCATCAATCGAAACTTCCAATAGTTATAGTGCTTCGAGTTTTAGTTGTGCAAAAGTGGAATTATAGTATGATTTAAAGTTAATGACAGTTCAATTCTGCTCAGGGTCGATTGATCGAACACTAGGGTCGATCGATCGAATTAAAGCAAGCACGGTCAGTTTTGTTTCAGAGTCGATCAATCGAACACTAAGTGTCGATCGATCAATGGCATCAGTTTGTCCAAGAAACGGAGTCGAAATATGCTTTATGTACTCAAACCTCAAGTTAGATCAATTTATATGACTATTATATTAGGATATTTGAGTACCCTTATTAAAGCAAAATCAATTATATTAATAAAATATTGTGGTGCTTGAGTACCCTAGAGTTAAATAATATTTGTTAGCACCAAGATATCCTAATGTAAGTTAGAAAGTAGCCCACACTCTAATTATATTATATTAGATTATAATGTAATCCATTACATTCATATATTATAATGTAATTGTAATATAATAAGCCATATGTACTTATTTGTAGTTAGATATATTATAATATAATTATAATATCTTGCACAACAATCATTATACCCTCAAGCAATTGCAGGGATGGTGATTAAACGAGGTTGGTCGATGGATCAAGATCAAAGTGTTAGAAGTAATTCATTAAGAGGTTATGAAATTTTGGTTTTTAAGCAATTTACTCAGAATCGATTAATCGAGCATATGCGTCGATTGATCGACTATATAAAGTTTGAGGACAAGGGTCGATTGATCGACGTTAAGGTGTCAGAGAGTTAGAAGTCAGGAAAACGCAATTTGAACTTTTAATTACTTAAACGCTGACTCGATCGATCGAGTGTATATGGTCGATCGATTGACTATATAATATAGTAAAGCTTTACAGAATTTAACGGTTTCAATTTAATCGATCGATCGATAGTGTTTGTCAATCGATCGGCTGTCTATGTTTCAGAACGAAATAGGGTTCCGAGATAACCCGAAATACTTTCGAAATTCAATCAAATGAATATTAAAACTAAGAGCAATCATATTCTCAATCCTAGAATAATATTAAATAAAAAAATAAATCTAGATTCGTTTTATTAGCCCGTTGATACGCGATCGAATCGTATCCTACGCGACGGGATCTGAGAAGGACGAGATGGATGGATGGGTACCCACCTCTTGAAGCGTGATTGACAGATCGATGGCGATTAAGGTGATAGAGATCGGCGTCCACACGATGGCCCATCTACGATTACGCCGCCTTCTTCGACCACGATTTGACAGTAGAAAAATACCACTGTATTCTTTGTGGAAGAACACTCAAGAGATTTAAAAGAGGTTTGGGTGTTTTTAGAAAAGGGGTGGCCAAAGAAGAAGATGGAGTGATGGCTAGGGTTTTTAAGACGAATTCTTGTAATAGTGATTTAGGGTTCTCCGTAACTTTCTTACTTATAATATATGGGTTTTAATTCGGTGTTAAGCGGTCGCACCAAATAAGGGTGTATAGGCTTTTACTTCAAAGTTTAAAATAGAGGTTTAAAACTCACGTAGTAATGTTTGATCCTTAAACTTCTTGTCTATAACCAAAGCCTTTCAACCACTAGGCCACCACACAACTTGTGTCAAATAAAGATAATTTTAAATATAAAACCTTTTGAAAAACTAAAATGTGTATTTTCTCAACTAAGGTAGGTTCCGGTGTAGAGCACAAACACCATGCTTGGTGCAAAACCAATCTAACACCACAAATTCGGTTAAAAATTTTTAGAGTCGTTACAGGTCATGAGAAAGCCTTTTCATGTTTCACTTGACTTTACTAAGGTCGATGGAGGAGTGAGGAGAGTTGGCGTCCGTTGACAGTCAACTATAAAAAAACTCTTTCACATTACTATGACGATGATGATGATATAGTAAATAAATACCTTTATATATATATATATAGGGAGAGAGAGAGAGAGAGAGAGAGAAGCTCGGGGATATGCGGCTATGCTAATTGATATGAGAGTGACACGTAGTCCCCTTTTTGTGAAGTGATGGGAAGCATGGGCCCACTTTACTAACTAGGGGTACACTTTAAAGTTAAATACCCTTCCGGCCATCATTCTTAACTTTTTTAAAGTCTCTTTCTCTTATTTATTTTTCCAAAAAAGTGTTAGACTTACTTTTTCATACATATTTTACTCAAAAAAAGTGGCACCTGGTAGCAAAGCACTAGCACCTCGGGGAGTGAAGTTCCAACACCTTGAAACGAAGCACCGAAACCTCTAAAACGAAGCGTCGGCGCTTCGAAAAAAATAAAATAAAATTTATCGAAGCGCCGAAACCCCTAAAATGAAGTGTCGATGCTTCGTTTAGGGGCGCTGGCGCTTTCATAAAAAAATTAAATTTTTTTCTTTTTTAAAATCGAAGCACCGGCGCCCCTAAACGATGCGCTGGTACTTTGTTCTAAGGGCCTGGCGCTTCATAAAAAAAGAAAAAAGAAAAAAGAAAAAAAAAAAAAAAAAAATATATATATATATATATATATATATATATATATATATATATATATATGTATTTTTTAAATCGAAGTGCCAGTGCCCTTAAACGAAGTGACAATGCCCCTAAAACGAGGCGTCGATGATTCTCTGTAGAGATGCTAGCGCTTCGCTACCGGGCAGTAAGCGCTCATATTTTCTGAGTAAAATATACCTGAAAAAGTAAGTATGACACTTTCTTAAAAAAAGAGAGAAGAGAGAAAAAAGAAAGAGAGTTTAAAAAGACTTCTAAGAAAGTCAAGAATGACGATTGAAAAGGAATATAACTTTTAAAATATTTTAAAATTTTAGCTCCAGTTGGTAAAATGGGCCCTATGCCACTCATCACTTCACAAAAGAGGTGTTACGTGTCGCGCCCATATCAGTCGTCATTCTTGACTTTTTTAGAAGTCTTTTTAAACTCTTTTTTTTTCTCTCCTCCCTTTTTCTAAGAAAGTGTCATACTTACTTTTTAAGGTATATTTTACTCAAAAAATATGAGCGCCCACCGCCCGATACACTACGTCAGAATGGGAAAAAAAATCACTACAGCAGTATTAAAATAAACCATTGCTTAAAATAGTAGTGCAATATACCACTACCCAAAATAGTTTTTCTTAAAATTAAATCAGTGGTTTAAATAAATCCTCCTCCTATCACGTGCTATCATCACATGCTCACGTGCCATATCCCAACCCCCCACCCTCTCATTTCACTCTTTATCACTAAGCATGCCTCTCTCAACCCGTCTTCTTCTCATTGAAACCCTAACCTCTCTCTCTCTCTCTCTCGATCTCGACAAACCCTAACCTCTCCCTCTCTCGATCGACAAACCGTAGCCTCTCTCTCTCGAGATCTCGACAAACCCTAACCTCTCTCTCTCGATTGACAAACACTAACCTCTCTCTCTCGATCGACAAACCCTAGCCTCTCTCTCATATTTTTTTTCTTCTATTCTCGATTCAGATCGGAGCATTTTTCACCTCGATTCGTGCTCGGACAGAGATTTCAGCCTTTCCTATGCATTTTCTTAGGCCTCGTTTGGGAGTTGCAGGAAACATAGATTCTGAGTGTTAACTCTTAGGGTTTTGTAAATATTTGGAGCATTTTTGGTGTTGAGAACTCAAGGAGCGGTTTGGAATTTGTTTGATCTGTCATGGTCTTATTTCGGGAATGCGGTATGGAATTTGAGCAAAATATGCACAATGGAACTTCAAAGTAATTGAATAGACCGTAGATTTGGTTAAAAAACTAGGAATCGTACATTTTGTTTCGATTCGATTTTGGCCTCGAAATCTGATCGTCTTTATTTGGATCTTCAATCAAAGTGAATCGGTGGCCCTAATTTTTCCACCATAAGGTTAGTTTTCTTTGGCGATCTGTTTTTATCTGATTTTTTCCCTTATTTATTTATTTATAGATTTTGCATCTGATTCAACGAAATTTGTGTTTCTCATGCTTGATTTCACAAAATTTGACGATAATTGAACGATCATAGCAGTTTTCGACGCTCAAAATAAACTTCCCAAGGTAACGAATGTGTTCTTCTTTCCTTCTTTTTCAAATGTTTTGAATTCGAGTTTCTAATGATTTGAGGTTGTTTAGATCTGTGGATTTTTCTGTGATATTTTTTATGATTTTTCTGTGATTTTTAGTCCAGAGTAATTCATCAAACGCGACATTTTAGAGGAAACTCTAGTTAGTACATCACCATCTTTGACGGCATAAACATGTAAGAATTTGAGTAAGAACGACGTGTCAACGGCCATGATCCATGTAATTGTTTCGTTGTTGAAATCGATATAGCGGTGGTAACATGCCCGAAATTTGAGTGAGAAAAGATTTGAGCATGCCAGTCTGAAAAAAATTTTCTGTGATTTTTGGTTATATTGCACAACCTCAAATCATTAGAAACTCGAACTCAAAAGTCACAGATTTTCTGTGATTTTTCAGTGATTTTTGCTTCTTTGTATTCAGTTATATGGTGAAGAGAGAACAGAGGAGGGGACGGATCGCTTCACTTGGTCACCACCACCCAAAGTCCCAAACACAACTACCACCTAGGCTGCAGTAGCAACAATTGCTGCTAGCCTGCTGGACCTCATAACTGAATTAGATGCTATAAATGGACGAGATAACCTTTCACTATTCTTGCACAAGATAAATCGCAGCGACCATCAGACCCAGATTGTATTAGCTTAGGTTAGGAACCCTACAAGCTTGTAGGCTTGACACTTATCAAGCTTGTATTCCAAAAGGGGCTTATAGCCCAAGCCCTCTCCATTGCAAAAATCGACCTCCATCTTCCCCTCTCTTAGCTTCTTCTTCTATCTTCAAACCTCCATTAGTGCTCCTCTTTAGACTTTGAATTATCTAACCATTGGAACTAAAATCCGTCCCCACCATTGAATTCCCTACCCTCTCTAGTCTAACATAGTTTGAAACCATCCCCATCCGAGCCCTCTTCACCCATCAAACACACACAAACAAGCAAGCTTGAAGAGGTTTGAAGGTAAAGACTTAGTTCTTTTTGTGTTGTAAGATTTAGTGTAGGGATTTTAGTTAATTTTTTTTACTTCACTTCGAAATTTTTGTAAGTTATTAGAGCTGGAATGCATGTGAGTGTTAGGATGACCGTGCATGTGATCTTGATGATCATGCATGGCGATCCAATGGTATAGAATGGCAAGGCTTGGATTATATTCAAAGCTAGCCTAAGATCTTTCACAAAAATGCTATTTTGTATCATTTCTTTGAGATTTTTGAAAAAAACTTGAAATTGGAGGTAGGATTAGTATAGTTGATGGTGTAAAATAGTTGTGGGTGTTGTTCAAATGATGACGCACAACTATTTCATCACATATAGTAGAAATCGGATGGTCATGATCCCATCAATTGATGGAAATGATGTAAGATGGGCGAGAGTTGAGTGCATGCGGCATTTGATGGCTTAGCATGACTCCTCAACCCTTGATTACCCATCAAATGACCATGTGATCTCAGAACTTTTGAAAAAGTCTTCTTTGTATATTGACCTTTGACAAAAATTAATGGTTTTAGATCTCTTTTGCTTTTGACTTAGTCAAATTTCTTGGACTTAGGGTTGAAATAGTTTGATTTTGATGGAAAAATTGTAGGAATATTAGTACATGTGTTTGCATGGTTTAGATTAACTTGATTTATGATGAAATTTCAGATTTTGAAATATTATGCTCACTATTTTGATTATATTTGATGAATGATAAATGATTGCATGTGCTAGAAATACCATAAATTTACTTGATCTATACTATGTCATGCCTATGATCTAAGTAGATTGGTAATTAAAAATGCAATATGTATATGATTATATCTCATCACTGTTATGTTCTGTAAATTGTTGGAAAAATTTTCATGATTGGAGAAAAATGAATGATGATTGATCAAATGGTTGTTAGTACATTTGTTGCTTGCTAACACTAGATCTTAGTGAAATTGGTCTCAAAAGTATGTAGAAATAATAATCTAATGGTTAAAAATAGGTTAGTTTGAGATTACTTTCTCTGAAATGATAAGTTGAAATTGATGTGTTGCTTGATTTGATTGAATGGCTCTAAGTGGCTAGATCGACTGGTATTGATATAAGGCTAGAAATTAGCATTAATGCAAATAGGATAGTTGCTACGGCAATCGTACCGATAGATCGATAAAATTAGACTTAATAAGACCTATAATTGTTCTGCCTCTGATCTGGAATACCTCCGATCAGATTAGAAAAATTTTCGGTGCATGATGGGCCACTAAGTGTATCCCATTAAATACCAAACAGAGAGCTCACCGAGATGAGTGTTAATCTGTATAAAATGACTTAGGAAAAAGTTAATTTAAATAAATTACTGGGTTCCCAATCACCCAGTCAATTTTCATAAATTTATTCCCCATCGTTTGACCTGCACGGAGTTCTGGATAGAAAGTAGCAGATCTGCCCCCTGTTTGCACCAGAATTTTGTGCCTTAATTGGCCTATAATTTTATGCGCAAAAATCACCCTAATAAATTTGTAAAAATTCTGGGTCAAATTTTGACAAGTTCCCCAACATTGTACAAAATTTCACAGCAAAACTCCATCAAATTTGCTGGCTAAAATTTCTAGAAATTTGGGACACAAGACTGTGTCAAGTGGCACATGGCCTATGACTAGATATGACCCCTGATCAGATGGCCTTGGTTCCATCATGATCTGTAAGTTTTTGTCCCTCAAAATATAGAAAGAATTTAGTCAACTCCTTAAGCTTTCCAACAAGCTATAAATTGTCCAATTTCGATATCGGGATTAGAAGTTATAGATCCGACATAAAAAACCATTAAATCTAGTTTGATGGTCAGTTAAGGCAAAAATAGTGTTTTGAAATTTGACGGCCTTGATCAACTTTGATCAAAATTTTGAGTTCCACCACCTGGAAAAGATGAAGTTATCAGTCCTCCTTCACCCAGTTTTGTAAGGACTCAGAAATTTGATCGGAGTCGAAAATGGCAGCAAATTTACCGTAAAAGGTTTGATACCTTGAGAGAGAAATCAATAAAATGAAGAGTGGAGTCAAAACCTTGACTTTTCTTGGAAATCCGTGATATCTAAATCAATTTCAGATCACAATGACCACTAATCAGTTCCTTTGCATTTGTTACAAGATAATGCAGAATCCTAGTATTAACCCAGTAATTTGATATTTTGTGTTTTTTATTACCTTAATAGAGGTTCCAAATATAGTGGCATGTGCCTTTTTATGCCTCACTGGCATTAGGAGGAACTGTTAAAATATCCTCTGTTATTAGATGTGTCATACTTATTAGGTTTTCTTATTACTAATGGACAGAAAAATAGGGTTCATGAAGGGTCCAACTTTGAATATTAGAAAAAAATACTGATCCAAAGTGGTCTATTTCTTTCCTTGCCATCTAATACGAACTGGAATACCCTCAAATTCTATATAATTTTCAAGTTCTTTTATGCTTTCCTTCTTACAAAAGCCTAGATGCCTTAAGCCATATGAATTCTGCAGCATTAGTGTTTTCCCAAGCACGTTCTTTTTCAATGGGAGGTGATTGAAGTGATGGTGTAATGAAGCATAGAATGAGCATTGAAATGCTATGGGAAACTATCTAATCCCTATGTGTAGTTATATCGTGCCTACAGGGATGACAGATGGTTAGTCCACTCTATGCCCATAATATGCATAACCTAAAAATTCTTATTAATATTGCACCCACGATCCTAGAATGAGGGTTAAACATAATCCTTTTCACTTACTCTTAATAATTGAAGTTATTACATAGTTTTAAATTTTTTCTTGAAAGTTAATAAATGGAAAAAAATCAGCAATTCGTTATTTGATTAAGCTTGCTTTATTATACTCTTTTATCTTGTGCTTGACACTCTGCTTCCAATAAATTTTTGAACTGATAAAACAAATATCACCAGTATGAATACTAATAAAAAGAAAAAAAGATATCGATATGCATGTTTTTTCTTTCATGACCCTGCTTTGATTCATTCTTGATGTTTTGCAGATTTCTGAAGCCTGTTATTTCTGAGGTCGCTGTTGTTGCTAAATGTCATTTAAGTTCTCTTTATATGCATGAAAAGGGGCATCTTCTTGCACAATTGGTGGACTTGCTGCAATTTTATGAAGGGTTTGAGATTGATGATCATGTTGGGACACAACTCACTGATGACAATATGCTCCTTTCTCATTATTCTCGCATGCAAGATTTTCAGTTATTAGCATTCAAGAAAGTTCCTAAGGCCTATTTATAAATTTGTTTTCTTAATAAATTAGCACATTACAAATAAAAATTAGGTTTTTTCATGGGTGCATATTTATGAAATGATATTTAAGATAGCCATTGCTGAAAAGATGGAGAAATTGTTTATTTATATATATATTTTGAATCCATCATGACTACAACTATAATCTTTTTGTCAATTGTAGTTGTGAGAGCTTGCATCGTCTAACATTGGTTCCATTCACAAACGTGCTGATCTGTCAAAGAAATTGTCTGTATTATCTACTGAGGAGCTACAAGACTTGATTTGCAATAAGGTTTGTAATATTTATAAATAAAGTATGATAGCAATTATTTTTCATTCCTTTAGTAATACTTTCCTGTGAAGTCAAAATGGTTATATTGTGGTTGCTTAATAAGAAAGTAATGGTTATATTCTTAAACTTTTTTCTATCTAAAGTGTAAAATTAGGTTGAGAAGCTACATGAACACAAGGAAATAAGAGAAGAGAAAGATCAGTAAAGACCTAGTGGTATGAGAAGAGATATGTAGGATTGAAAAGTTACAAAAAGCTTAGAGCTGATAAAAAATGATTGGAATAATAGAACTCATAAAGCTAATCCCAAATAAATGAAATAAGATTGTAATGATGATGATTATATAATAGGTTGAATAATTGGCCATCAACTAAGGAACAATAGCCAAAGCTACATCTTTAGCTACATGATAATAGAAAATGATAGACTACTTGTACACAATTTATGTCACACTCAATTGCACATAGTCCAAAAAGAAAGATTTGGTACTTGCAACACTATTTAAGCCAGTCTTATTTGAGAGCCATGATATATGGTCTTTGGTGCCAAAGATTGATCATAGATGTGTGCCCCTCCCCCCCACCCCCAATTTAGTATTTGAGTCTTATTTGAGAGCCATGATATATGGTCTTTGGTGGCAAAGATTGATCATAGATGTGTGCCCCTCCCCCCCCCCCCCCCCCACAATTAGTATTTGAGTCGGGTAATAAGTTTTTCTAAAAGCTCAATTTACAATCAGCCCATTGAAGCCCAGCCCAGCCCAACCCACAATTAGTATTTGAGTCGGGTAATAAGTTTTTCTAAAAGCTCAATTTACAATCAGCCCATTGAAGCCCAGCCCAGCCCAACCCAACCCAGTCATTTAAGTAAATTTCTATATAAACTATTTAGAAATTGTCGGGCGGCCCATTTCTTGGCCCGAAATAGGCCTATTATGCATTGAGGTATGTATGTCTGAATAAAAAATAGGCCTCGCCTATTACTCGGGCTGGGTATGGCCTAGACCTAAAAGCCCAATTGAAAATCGAAATGTTTAAGACCTGACATGTCCTCGCCCATTGAGACCCCTAAGTATTAGGTATGTGATCAGACAGCTGAACCTCTTAGGTTAAATTTTGAATTTGTGTCATGTGAAACTATTATGTGTTTTATAATAATTATTCAAAGTTAATTAAATTACGGTAAACTAATCAAATGGCCATATTAAATCCACAAGGAACAAATCTCAAAAGGTTACCAGCGTACCATAGTCCTCGGGGCTCGTGCCCCTTACCAGGCAAGAAATCAGGTTGCCTCAAGAAGTACTGTGAATGCTTCCAAGCCAACATTCTCTGCTCTGAAAATTGTAAATGCATGGACTGCAAAAATTTTGATGGCAGTGATGAGAGATGGGTTCTCTTCCATGGTGACCATGGAAACACCCTGACATACATACAACAGGCAGCCAATGCAGCCATTACCGGAGCTATTGGGTCCTCTGGCTATGACTCCTCTCCCACAACGAAGAAGAGAAAAAACCAGGAACTTTTCTTTTCCACAGCAGTTAAGGATCCATCCAATCACCTTCTTGCACAATTTCCGTTGGTATGCTCATAGATAATATAAGGATTACTACCACAAAGCACATGATTGCATACCCTCCACGCACTATATTTTTGGTCTTACCTTTAGGTTTTGATAATTATAAATAACAACTAACTACTTGCATGTACATTGTTATGCATGAGTACATGTGTAGGTAGAGTTTGAACAAATGTTGATTCTTTGCATTTCCTTTTCATTGGCTGCCAATAAATCTCAGCTTGCATATTTTCTTGTTCCATCTCTAATCCCTGCTTTCATATCTCTGAATTCTGATGTTAACATATTTCTATGTGCATCAGGCTAGTCATCTGAAAACTTTTGCACCCTCTTCTTCCTTGTCTTCTGTTCCTGCAACTCGGGTTGTTAATCCAGCAGTTGTGGGATCTTCGAAATTTGCATATAGGTATCCATTTTGTGCTAATGATATTTTGTGGTGAAGAGTTAGTAGTTTCTCTTTTTGGTATAATTGTCCATGGACTTTTATTTATCTTTTATTCATAAAAGTAAACTGTTTCTATTTTTGCCAACGGTCTCTGTTAGCAGACATTGTCCAACTAGAGGACGCGAAAGATCTCTGCAAACTTTTGGTAGTGGTATCAGGAGAGGTTGCCAAAACAGTTGCAGGTATTTATCAATAAAGAAAACTTTTGCCAGATACAAAACACTGCAGCGATCCATGCATGCCTGTTTACTCTTTGTTTTGAGGGTATAGATTATTTGGAGGGCCAAATACTATGCTTGATTTGGAATAATTAAACATAGCATCAAGGAGACTATTGGTATGCACTTCCGAGGACTTAAGCATTTAGGTGTTTGTAGATGTCCAATGCACTTCAAATAGGCAGGCACATTGATGGTTACCCTATAATTGAGCAATGTAGTCCGTGTTTCCAACTTTTATATATTTGACTAATTTATAAAGGTAGCTACAATTTGCACACGAGATTTATACCATGGCACATGATTTAAAAAGAAAGATTAGGTACTTTTGGGAACTGTATCATGTGGAACACCATCTAAGCCGTTTGATTTGAAGGCCATAATGTAGTGATCTTTGGTGCCAAAGACTGGCACCAAACACAATCTCCATCATCTGATTTAACACATTCAACCCTTAAATCGAATGATAGGTTTTGACTGTGTTGAATTGGATGATAGAGAACATGTTTCATGCCAATCTTTAGCATCAAAGATCTTGTAGACACCCAAATTTTTCCCAAGGCCCCGATCGAAATACATTTCGAGAGAGGCGCGCCTCTAAGCTTTTGATGGCATGTATGGTACCCTTAGATACCTTTTCAAATCCTTAGGAATTATTTCAAATCCCTTAGAATTTACTCCGAACCTTTAGAAACTAATCCCGACCCTTAGAACCCCTTCCGAACCCTAAATCTAACCTTCCCAGGCAATGGATGAAGAGTGGTGTACTAGGACTAGCTGAGGTCTTTTACTACTATCAAGTCATATATCATTGGAAAGAGAACTTCCTTAGATTTCCAACGAGCCAAGAATACCCTCAATTGGAGTTATATAGCAAAAGTTATGATTATTTAAAAATCGCGCGGTTTTGCAAGAATTTGGCTTGGTGCAACTAATAGTTGCGCCAGGCTTTAGTGGGTCCCCCATGCTTGACGCAACTATTAGTTGCGCTAGGCATATGAACAATACCTGTGATTTTTTTATCTGAAAATCGAGATTAGAGTTTGACTTACTGACCATCTTTATCTTTGGGGAGTGTTTTGTTAGTTCTGTTGCACCCTTTTAGTGCCTATTTGCAACCCTTAAGTGATTTGAAACACCAACCTATCATCCACCATTAAAACCATTCCCACACAATAAGCTCTCAAAATCCTAGAAAACTTTAGATTAGAGATTACCTAATTGCTAACCCTAATTAGCATCTAAGTAGCCTTCGAACCTGCCCTTTTCCTATAAATAGAGCCCTCTTCCTCTTGGGTTAAAGGTTGAGAAAATTTGCCTAAGAGAGAAAGAGCTTAAGTGAGAAGATCTTTCTCCCTTTGGTGCACTATTCCCATACAAAATCCAGAATTCTAAAACCTCCTTTGAGCCATATTTTCCACCTTAGATCCCCTATTTTAGGCCTATGCTACCCATTTACCTTCCCTCTCTACCTCTTAGCAAGCAAGCCTTAGAGGTTAGAACCCCTTTTTCCACCATTCAAGCCTTCAAAAGCTCATTAAAGCAAGCCAAAACAAGGCTCCTCAATGGTGCAATAAGGGCTCGAGAGCTCCGGCTCTCCCCTCTATTCCTCTACCTTCTCGGTCATTCCTCCATCCTCCCATTTGTGCCGTTATGCCGCCAAATTTTCGGTAGGAACAAAGGGACACAAATAGGATTTTAAGCCCCTTTGGGCATGAGGAAGCCTTTTTCTTTTCTTTTATATTATTTTTATTTAAGCCATAAGTAGAGACCGCATTAAGCAGGTCGATTGGGTGCCTAACACCTTCCCAATCGATAACTGAAGCCCCTACCTAAGTACCTTTGGTGTGGACCGGATTCAGAGTCATATTTGTGGCACTTCGGTGCTTATAAAAATGATATAAGTTTACCAAGACACCAAAAGCTCCGGGTGGCGACTCTATATTTTTGCTAGCAAGCGCATCGCCGTGACGGGATCGCCAAAAATCTCAGGGTTGCACAGATGGCGACTCTGCTGGGGAGTAGCATGTAGAGCTTCCCCTTAAACTTGACCTTTTTATTTTTGATTTTACTAACCTTTTATTATTATTATTTATTTTATTTTTACTCACCCCTCTGATTAAGTCATTTTACTTACCCCTACTTTTACGTCATTTACGAGCCTTAGCCGATTGATGGGTTTACTTACGCATTGCTTTTACTTTCTTTATTTTTTCGTCATTTTAGCGCCTTAGCCGATCGGCGGGCCTACTCGTGCATTATCATTTACTTTTTTTTACTTTTTCATTATTTAGAGTGCCTTAGCCGATTAGCGGGCCTACTTGTGCAATCATATCCTAACAGTGGACGCCGGCCTGTAGTGGCGGCACGAGATCATCACCCCCGATCTTTGAACTAAAGAAAACTTCCATAAAAAAAAGGGGGCTTTGAAAGAAATTAAAATTGAACCAAGATAGGGAACTTAATCAATTTGTTTTTATGGGATAGATTTTTAAAGGGTTGGATTTAGGCACACATACAACCACCCGGGTCTTAGTATGGCGGCAGCCCCTAGTGGTGATGATCCAGAAAAATCTCAGCCCACCTAGTATCTGAGAAGGCGCTTGCGCCGAAGGTATATTGAGTGGGTCACCTATTCCTACAAGCTTAAAACCCATTGGGGAGTGTGCTAGCGAGTTATACCGGACTCAAACCCCTAGGTTCGGTGAGGAGAGAACGATTCACTAAAAAATTAGTCAGTTCTCGGAAGCCCAACTTCCATAAAAAAGCTAAAAAAAGAGACTTAATTTGGGCTGAACTAGCTGCTGTCAAGAGTTCTGGAAACCCACTTTTGCCTAGCGTAAATATTAGTTGCGCCAATGCAAAAATCCCCAAAAATACGCTGGCGCAACTAATAGTTACGCCAACGTTATTTAGGGAATTTTCTCTGACGCATGTATTAGTTGCGCTAGTATTGTTCTGGACAATCCAACCCGATTCTGTGGCCTTTTCCACATCCCGAGTCTCCCGATTAGTGTCTTAGTATCTTTGTTTGGGCCTCGCCATCTCTGACACCCAATATGCCCCTGTTGATCAAAAGAAGGTAACTTCTTTTTGACTCATTTCAGGGGATCGGATTATTCGCCTCGATTTTCATGCCTTCAATAGATCAAAGGTCTTCCTTTGATTCTTTCGAAGTACTTCGGAATCGTTGCCGCGGGTCCTAAATTAGGGTACGAAAGCCACCCGAGAAGGGAATTTAAAGGCCTCGGAACATTTATTTTTACAAAAAAAGTTTTCCCCCAAAAAAATTAAAAAATAAAAAAACCTAAAAACTAGAGTGTTTGTGGTGCCGGCATAACGACATCATCTTACCCTCCATCATCCCATAGGGGAAGAAGGAGAAAATTTTTCGGGCCTTATCCAAGGCACCCATACCCAACCGGCCAACAAACAATGTCGTGGGTAGTGGACCCGGCTTACATCGATCCCGACTCATCCCCACCACATTCTCAAACCCACTCCCATTCGGGAGAAGTTTTTTCCACCATCCCCCTCACCCAATCACCTTTTACAATTACCGGGTTCTTTGGTACCCCGATTTTCCCAACCACCACTTCTCAAAATATCCAAAATCAACCCCCCCATTCCCCATCTTTTGCCCAAACCATGCCCATTTTCCCTCCCTTATCCATGTCAAATCCAACACATTTCCCATCCACATCCATATGAAATCCAACCCAAGTTTTCCCACCCACATCCATGCCCCATTTTCCATCTCCCCCATATAGGCCGGATCCACCCTCATTCACTTATGTCACCTCCACCTTATCCAACCCTCCATAAATCCCCCCATCTACCCGAGTCATGCCCATTTTTACTGGGGTCATGCCCGATTTTTCCCAAGCACCCATACTTTACCCTTCATCATCCCCATACATACCCAACCAACCCCCCTTTTCTAATGCCCCACCTCATTCCTCCAATCCACCCCATATCCCATCCCTTACCCAGGTCATGCCTGATTTTACCGGGGCCATGCCGAATTTACCCTCCACATCCACTCCTTCCATAACCCTCCTAGCCTCAAACAATCCATCCCCATCCGATCCTCATTCCGTGGCCATGATGGAAGAGATGGTCCAAGCCTACAATAGGTGGAAGGCCTCCCAACACATCTCCACTCATCCCTACCACACACTCATGAACCCATCCAAGACTTTATCAAGTCTCCATGCCTCATTCCCCCATGACCCTCATCAACCCCCCATAATCCACACCATCCAAACCTCCACTCCCCACTTGTCTCAAGGCCCCATGGCCCAAACCCCCATTTCCCATATGCCTCATGGCCCCATGGCCCAAACCTCCACTCCCCACTTGTTTCAAGGGCCCATGGCCTAGACCCACCAAGGCCCAATGGGCAAGATCCACCAAGGGCCCATGAACCAAACCCATCAAGGGCCCATGGCCCAAACCCACCAATGGCTCATGCCCCAAACCCTCCAAATTCCAATGGGCTATACCAGTCAAGGCCTAATGGGCCAAGACCCGCCAAACCCCATGCCCTTTACCCAAGCCCAACCTGACCAAGGCCTTATGGTCCAAACCTCCCAGGGCTTCGTGGCCGAAGCCCAAGCCCCACACTCATACCTTCCACAGTACCCCCAACATTTCACCCACTCCCAACCTTCACACCCGGGTCAAACACATGCCATACCCCAAACCCAATTTTCTCATGGCGCCATACCCCAAGACCATCTCCAAACCTTCCCCCATGTCCAATGGCCTCATTAGGCCCCACCCCTAAACCAAACAACCACTCACCCCATCACCATGCAACACTTTCCTTACATTCAAGGGGCTCACCCTACCCACATCCAGTCCAATCCCATCCAGTCCATACATCAACATGAAAATCTCGTTCTTACTACACCCTATGTAGACCAACAATATGGGGAGGACGAGATCAAAAACAGTGGGGCCTATGCCGGGGTAGTGACCAATGCCAATCCTTCACCTGTAATTACCCCACCCCTGACAACCCAAAGTGAGTCCAGGCTAATAATTGAGAAGACGGCCCCCATGTCCAAGGAGTCAGAACAACTGAAAGAATAGTTGGATAAAATCCAGAAGCAATTGCAGAAGATGGGTGGTGCTGAAATCCATTCTACGAACTTCACGGATTTATGCCTGTTCGCTGAAGTCCCCTACCCTCCAAATTTAAAATGCCGGTCTTTGATAAATATAACGGCACAGGCAACCCTATTGCTCACCGTAAGTCCTACTATGGGGACATGTGCCAATACGGCGAAGATGAATGACTCCTCATCAAAGTGATCTAGAAAAGTTTAACCGGCCCAACTTTAAGACGGTTCACATCTCTTGAACCATTAATGATTAAAACGTGGAAAGATCTGACCCACCTATTTCAAGAGTAATATGTCTACAACATAGATATTGAGCCCCGCAAGGTAGATCTAGCCCGATTGAAGCAGAATTCGAATGAGACCTTCAGCGACTACTTAGGGTGTTGGAGAGCACTGGCAACTCAAGTTAGAAATAGGATACCTGATGACGAGCAGATAGAAATGATCTCAAAGAATACCCTTTCAGTGATCTCAGATTTTCTTGTATACCAGCAGCAGCCCAGTTTTGCTGACTTGGTAAGGAACGCCAACTGCTGTGAGGACGCCATCAGAGAAAGGCGATTGAACAAGAATGCATTCGGGGGGCCCAGCGGGGTTAGGAGGTTCTCCTAGCAGAGAAATGATAGAAGAACAGGGGTAGAGGTACAGAATATGGAAAACACTTGGCCCAATAATAACAATATTGCCCCCTTCCAATTTAATGCAGCGCAACCAGCTCCCATTAGGGCAGGGCCAGTACAAAGAGCAGGGAATGGGCAGGGGACGCAAATGACCAGAGAGGAGAGCCCGCTATGATCGAGTCTTTACGCCCTTGGGGCAATCTTCGAGTGTACTTTTACCTCTGTTAATTGAAAAGGGATTAATAATTGCTCTCCAACTGTGACCTCCTCCCAATCCAATTCTATATAATTTTGACTCCAATACTCATTGTAATTTCCATCAAGGTCCGGGTCACCCGACTAATCACTGCTTCCCATTGAAGCACGCAATCCAAGACTTAATTGATACTGGGAAGATCATTCCCCCTACACCCACCTAAGCAAACTAGCATGCGAATATCCATCAGGTGCCTTTACCACCACACCCTACCGGAATAGCAAGTCCTAGACCCACCATAGGGATGGTAGAGGAATTTGAAGAAGAATTGGAGTTTGATCTGTCAGACTTCATTTGTAATAAAGAAATGTTTGTGGCACCAAGGCAGAGAAATCTAGGAAAAGGAACTGTTGGAGTGATTGAACCCCTAAATCTGGCAGATTACTTCCCCACCCCTGCACTACAAGCTGAGCCTCTAGATCTTAGAGATTATTTTCCAGCACCTACACCCATCAATTACGTACAAATAAATGCGTATCAACCATATTCCACCATCCCCTTAAATTACCCAATAAGCCATTAGGCCCCCAATCCTCCACCCGCACTCATCAGTTATCCATGGCCTATGCCCACCCCATTACCCCTGGTTCAACCACCCGTAAAATCCACCACCCCCGTCAATTACCTAATGGCCCATTAAACCCCCAATCCACTCGCATCCATTAGCTACCAATGGCCTACGCCCACCCTGTTACCCCCGGTGCAACCACCGTTAAACCTCACCACCCCTACCTGGTCCAATTTTGCCACCCACCCATCCTTCACTGAGGTATACCAAGTCTTACCTACCTTGCCCGAGCCATCAACACACACACACGTCAAGAGCCAGCAACACTCTCGTTCCAGATCACGGGGCCAACCTATGATCCTCACTAGGTCCCGCTGAGCTATGAACAGACCAATGCAAATGCCGACAGTAGCAACAGGGAAGGGGCCGTGGACTTCATTACCAGATCAGAAAAGATCTCGAAATAGCCCGAGGAGCAACGACAACAGCAACAACAATGGCAGCAGCACCAGCACGGCCAGAGGGAAAGAAAAATAATGCAGTCCACCCGTTTGAAAAGATGAGTCGGGAGCACATCCTTGAGACCCAACTAAGAAGAATGTTAGCCCATATCACTGTCTGGGATCTATTAATGACGTCCCACTCCATTTTCAAGCTTTAATAGGAGCATTAAAGAATGCCCATGTCTCCTAGCAGGTGAGCCCAAATGAAGTTGGGCAAATAATTGGACAAGTAATGGCACCCAATTCCATTTCTTTTTCGGACACAGATTTGCGAGGGAAACAGTCATGCTAAATCCCTTAATATTACTGTCGAGTCCAGAAACATGATAATTCCCTTAGTTCTAATTGATAACGGGTCGGCTCTAAATGTGTGTCCGTTGCAGACTGCCAGTAAAATCGGTGTGGACCCCTGTATGCTGAGGCCGACAAGAACAAGTGCTTAGGGTTTTGATAACACAAGAAGAGAAATAATGGGAGAGGTCGACCTTGAGTTAGTAATCGGGTTCATGACCTCTTCCATACCTTTCCAAGTGATGGATATCAAATCTTCATTTAATCTATTAATAGGACACCCCTAGTTGCATGAGGTTGGGGCGATACCTTCTACCCTCCATCAAAAATTAAAATTCATATCCGAGCAGAAGGTGATCACCATCATTGGTGAAGGGCATGACGACAAAGACAAGGCCACCCATAGCATTGAAAATCCCAAAGTAATGGATGTGCCACATACTGAGGAAGACACCGACCACCATAGTTTCCAATATGAGGTGTCAGCAGTAGGCCAAGAACCTCCGAAAAGCATAGTCTCCAAAACCGGCGGCGGAACGGAAGCAGTAGTGGCGATGCTCCAAAAATGGGACTATAAAAAAGGCAGAGGACTCAGGCCCAGACTGCAGGGCAGAAGAGAGCCGGTAATAGCCAAGGGATAGAAAGTTTGTTTTGGGTTAGGTTACAAGCCCACAGAGGAAGAGGTCCGAGAGGCCAAGGAGAAGGCTCGTGAGATGGCGGCCGCAAGAGCCAGGGGGATATACTTGGAAGAGGAGAAGCCTCATCCTAGACCGCACATCAGGGAATCCTTTGTAAGTGCTGGGGTTGTAAAGATTGACCGGAATGGGGAAACCTGATTAACCCCACACAAGCCCACAGTACCAGTTCACCCCACCAATCCCCACATTACCCTTTCGAGCCTGGAGATAGATTTGGACGCGTTGTCCCTTTTCAAAGAATGACAACCAGTACCTGAACAAACTCCCCCTATGGTAAATCACCACAAAATGGTGTTGACATTTGAGGACATCATCTCAGACAAAATAGGGATCAACATGATGAAAGCTGACTCCAATGAGCCATATAGTCAGCCCCCTCCATCCAATCAGGTAAAGGAACGGCCCCTCAGGTACGCAAGTGGGTATCTTTGCCCCAAACCCTTGAAGCGGGGAGTGGCCTAACATTTGGCACCTGCTTTTTTTTAAAAAGTAATCTATAAAAAGTGAGATAAGCCCTTGGCGGATAATATCTTGTATATACACAGACTCGCACTACCAAGGGTCCGTCTCTGAAGAAATACAAAATCGCAAAAACATTAGAAAAATATAAAATTCCAAAAACATTAAAAAAATACAAAGTCCAAAAATATTGTCATTTAAAATTCTAGATAAAATCCCACAGAAAGATGCCTTAATGGAAATACCCGTCCCACATAAAATCGACCCCTTCCCTGTAGAAATACAAGGAGAGGTAGGTGTTACGAGTCTGGATGAGGATGTCCTTTTGGAGGAGCTCCCCAATGAGCTCCTTGACCAGTTTGCCAAATTTGAGCATGGCCCTACCCCCATTGTCGAGAAAATTGAGGACATTAATCTAGGGGCTGAGAAGATTCTCCGAATTACCAAGATCGGAACGTCGCTATCTCTCGAAGAAAGAAAAAGCATGATTGACTTCCTTCGATCATACTAAGATATTTTTGCCTGGTCATAAGAGGACATGCTTGGTCTGGACACCGATTTGGTCGAGCATGAGTTGCCTCTCTACCCTGATATAAAGTCGATTAAGCAGAAGCTGAGACGTCTCTGACCCGAGTGGATGCTGAAAGTCAAGGATGAGGTCATCAAGCAGTATGATGCAGGGTTTCTTATGGTATCTAAGTACCCACAGTGGGTAGCCAATATCATGCCTGTGTTGAAGAAGGACGGAAAGGTCCGCATGTGTATCGACTTCCACAATTTGAACAGGGCGAGCCCAAAGGACGATTTCCCATTATTGCACATCGACATCTTGGTCGATAACACTGCTAAGCACGAGATGTTTTCTTTTATGGATGGATTCTCAGGATACAATCAGATTAAGATGGTATAGGCGAATTGAGAGAAGACTGTGTTTATCACTCCTTGGGAAACCTTTTGCTACTGAGTCATGTCGTTTGGGTTGAAGAATGCCGGTGCAACGTACCAGAGGGCTATGACTGCATTGTTTCACGACATGATACACCGAGAAATTGAAGTGTATGTCGATGATATGATAGCCAAGTCACCGGAGCAAAGCAATCATTTGGTAAACCTCCATAAGCTATTTGAAAGACTGAGAAAGTACAGGTTATGTCTGAATCCACAGAAGTGTGCATTTGGTGCTATGTCTAAAAAATTGTTGGGATTCATCATCAACAGGAGAGGGATTGAGGTCAACCCAGTCAAAGTCAAAGCTATCACAGAAATGCCACCACCATCCACTGAGAAAGAAGTTAGAGGGTTCTTGGACAGAATATAATATATCAGTCGGTTCATTGCGCAACTAACTCCAATCTATATGTCGATCTTCAAGCTACTAAGGAAGAACTCACCCGTTGAATGGAACGATGATTGTTAGGTAGCATTCGATAAAATCAAAAGCTACCTCCTTAACCCACCTGTGTTGGTACCACTCGAGCCAGGAAGACCACTATTGCTGTATCTCCCCACGATGAAAGTTTCAATGGGATGTGTCTTAAGGCAGCATGACAAGACGGGAAAAAGAAAACAGGCCATCTACTATCTCAGCAAGAAATTTCCTAATTATGAGATTGTAGACACCCTCACTTTGCCCTCTCGGAGTATATGAATTTTTTTGGTCAGCCCTTGACCTTTTTAACCCTCGACATGGGATCATGCAACTGTACATGGCTGAACACAAGCTGAAACAATAGCTTTATGGTTCAGATCCCAACGTAGGGAGGCTATATACTAAGCAATAGTATATAGTTGGGATGCAGACTGAAACAGTAGTCTTGCATTCCATTCATGAGACCATACCCGGACAACCCTGAATTAAGCACCTGAAAACTCATGCTTAATTCGATCATGCGCAAAACCACAAGCATGCGATCAGTCACCTTTCAGACAAAACTTCCTTTCACAAACCGTTTTGAGACTCGATTATGCACCTGCAACCAGACCCACGATCAGATTGAGCGCTACAGCACTAGCGCGCAATTGGCCTACGCCCGACCTAGTCTCCTACCCTTGACCCTTACGTTTCCTCAATTAAGCGCTTCAGGTAACACGCTTAATTGGATTACGCACGTCCCATCATACGCGCAATTAGTCCTAATTTCGTTAGGATTAGGAAACCCGTTGAGTAATTCAGCCAGTTGCTCACTGAGTCGGTGACTGACTCAAAGCGATTAAGCGCCTGAAAATTGGCGCGCAATTCAGTTAAACGCCAGAAAATTTGCGCATAATTGAATGAAAACCCATAAAAGCTTTTCTTCTCAAAGAGAGAAAGAAGGCTGTAAATTTAGAGAGAAGAGACCGCAAATTTCGAAATGAGAGAGCTCCGAGGACGAACCCATAGAGCAACCTAGTCATGATTTCGAGATTCAAACTCCCGAATCTTCGATGATTTCTCTCCGCAGCCCCGACCCTAGGTAAGAATTTAATTTTTAGTTTTTGACCATAGCTTCTTGTCTTTAGATTTAGGATTTTTGTTAGTTTTAATTATCAGTCTTTATTTTCAGTCTAAGACCGTAGCACCTTTTTTTTAGCCTGTAATCTCTATATCTGGTTCTAGTCCTCAGAGCCCGGAACCAGTCCTTAATCTGATGGTCTAATTCATCGACTCTTAAGGCCTAATTCTATTTCAAAATCTGAATTTACAGTCCTATCATTAATCTCTGGTTCTAACTCTTAGAGTTTAGAACCAGTCTTTAATCTTACGGATTGATTTTTCTGATTTCGACTCCGATTTCAGTCCTTAGATGTTTTTTAGCCTTTAGTTTTAATCTCTAATTTTTTATAGTCCTAGTCTTTAGATTCTAATCCTTAATTCTTAAGTTTTAGAATTCAGCCCTTAGGAAATCCCTGCCCAAATCCTTATTTTAGAGCCAATTAGGTCTCCCCAACCTTTTCTCAATTGTCAATCTCGTTACTTTTACGTTTGGGTCATTTTGAGGTATCAAACGAAGTTGGATTGAGGAACAATTGGTCACGCTGGAAAGTTTATCAAAGTAGCTTTCCAAAGAGCCAAAAAATGCACAATTCTAACAAGTATCGAAGAAGTAATGGTTAGTTTTTGGCCTCTACGTAAAAAGTGATGTTTTTCAAAACTCCTAGTTGAATTAGGATTAGTATTTTTATTATATTATTTTATAAAATAGGATTTATGATAAAAGCCTATAAATAAGACCTTTACCTCCTATCCAATCCTCCTCTACATAATTTCCTCTATACAATTTCCTTTATATAATTTTCCTCTATACAATTTTTTCTTATACAATTTCCCTCTATTCAGTTTCCCTCTGCACAATTTAGACGATTTCTACAGGTAATTCCTTAATCCTTAATTTTTTGGTTCTAATTCTTAAGTTCTAGAACCAGTTCCCCTTTTTTATATTCTAGTTCTAGATTTAGGTCCTAGCCCTCTAGTTCTTAATTCTAGATCTTAGGTCTTAATTTAAATTTCTAATTTTCTAATTCTAGTCCTTAGGTTATAGAATTAGTCCTTAATCTCATGGTCCAAATTCTCCTAATTTCGACCCCGATTGTGGTCCTTAGATTTTAGCTCTAGTCTGAATTTCTCATAATTCTAAATTCTAAAATTTACTTTATAGTTGCGGTTCTTAATTCTCTTTTTCTCTTAGCCCTAAAATCTTAGCCCTTAAATACCAACCATCAATCTCTCAATTTATAAGAAAAATACTACTTTATAATTCAAATTCAGTCTTTTCAATTTTCAGCCATACGATTTGCCTAAGGGAGCTTACGGAGGGTACTTGGAAAAGAGGCCAATCCTCCTTAGCATAACGGGCCACACCCCCATTTTTTCGTCTATTTATTTTGTTTAATTTTATTTCAATAAAACTAGCATGCATATTTGAAATCAAAATTTCCATAGAATTGGCATATTTAATTTAGTTAGAGTTTTATTTAAATCAGTATAATTCTAATCACTCATAACATAATTAAGAACGGTTGTACTCCTAGTGCAATTAAGAGACTAATACTAATTAGACTTTTAATAGGATTAGGAAACTAAATTAATTAGAACTCTAATAAGATTAAAACATTTAAATTAATTAGACTCCTAGTGGGATTAGGAGACTTAATTAAATTAGACTCCTAATAGAATTAAGAGACCCTTTCTTAATTAGACTTCCAGTAGGATTAGGAGACCAAATTAAATAAAATCCTAGTAGGAATAGGAAAACCAAACCAGTTACACTAAAGGCAACCTACAACTGCTGACGTTCGCCGGCGGATGATTCAGTAAAGCAGTTCAACCTGCAAGCCCCAACTTCCCTTTAAAGCGTGATCATTGACATGTTGCAGCGTCGATAAATATCTGCAGCTGGCGATCGCATCTTCTCAGGTATTCTTCATTTAGAATTTGCCTCTTTAATTTCAGGATTTAATATTTTCTAATTTATTACTCCATCATCGCCATTGCCAGAGTCCGCTTAGGACAGAATTAGGCCACTGGTTTCGAGGACCGAAAGGAGCCCAGAAAAAGCACACACCAATAGACTGGCGTTAGCGATGGGACTCTTTTTCGCTAAGGTTGTCCCGATTTAATTAATTTGGTTTTCTATTTTCCTTGCTTTATTTAGTTTGGTTTCATATTTTTCACTTTTTATTTTGTTTCACTTTATCTCTTTTCTACACACACTTGTATGTGGATAAACCTTTCCAAAAAAAAATATATAAAAAAAACAAAAAAAATAAAAAACCAAAGAAAAACTATTTTAAAATGGTCGGTATCAGAAAATTGAACTGTAATGATAACGACCCACCCATATGGGGCTCCCATAGCGACCTCAAGTATAACGTCAGGTCGTCTTCGTGGACAACCCAGCGTCGCGCTCGGGTAAACATGGTTAATGAGAGTGGAAAATACCCCTTCACTCCAAGAAATACAAATCATAGTGATAGCACTGAAGAAAGTGGTACTGAGTGAAGCTACCTCGATAGTCAAGTTATGGACCACACTCCTAGTGCACTCACAAAAGGGGAAAAAGAAGTAGACGCATGGCTCCAGTCCTAAATACAAGTTACCGCAAGGGATAGACAAAAAGAAAGGACGCCAACTCCTCCACATGCTTCGACTCCCCCGACACATAAAACATATATCTCTCACACCTTCTACAACAACAACTGTCGATGACTACATGGATAACAAAGAATGCTCTAGTCACACTTTTGGATTCGACAAATTTTTCAAAGACATCGACTTCACTGTACCCGCTGGTTTTAAACCTCCAAAATTTAACAAATATAACGGTACGGGAAACCCAAAGCACCACTTGGCCCTATTCTACAATGACTATTGACCAATCTGCACCAATCATGGGCTCCTGATCCACTACTTTCAGAGATCTCTAGAAGGAGAAGCCCTTGACTGGTTCGCGGCCTTACCTTTAACCGAAATCGAGACATTCGAAGACTTAGCCGATAGATTCCTAGATCAATACCAACACCTGACTCTTGAAGAAATCAGTCTCGCTGACTTGATGCACACAAGATAGGAGGACGATGAAGACTTCTCAACATTCACCAACCATTGGAGAAGACTTGCTGCTCTAACGAGGAATCAAATAAAAGAAAGTGATGCGATAGAAATTGTGATTAGTAATACACGAGAGCCTCTTCAGAGCATTCTCATCCTAAGCGACTATCACGACCTCGCTAGCCTTTATTAACGCGCCTCACGCTTAGAACAACGACTGAAGAATGGAGCCTCAGTCCTCCTACCTTAACCTCCAACAGACCCTCCTCCGACAATTCGGAGACAAACACCCTAAACGAGACTCTAGACTCTAAACAAACTCACACGAACCAAGAACCAAACCAAACAAACCCTTAACCGTACCACCCATACGACCAAGCTCAAGATCTATGCACAAACCTATACCCTGACCAAAAACAATTATCACACATAAACCAAGGTCAACACCAAAACCAACCACTATACAGCAACCAATACGTGAACTCGTACTATGACCAAAACCAGTGCCCCAACGACACGCAAACTAGCATCACCTATTACAACCCATTGCTCGATCAAACTCAACTCGCATATGAGACTGTACACTCATTCACCCCCACCCCATTCCACCCAGCTAGCCTGATTCGAAGAATTGGACCTCCCTCAGAGCAAAACCATACTATTCACTTACAGCCAACCAATCCTATCCCACGCACCTGTAAATGCGAAGTTACTGTTGAGAATTGAAAAATACCATTTTTCACCCCTTAACTTGAGTCTTGATAGACCTTTGAGAGAACTAAATAAGTGTTTTAAGTGCTTGTGTTGCAGCTAACAATAAAGACAGGCTTAACCATAAAAGCAACTTAAAAGTGCCAAAAAGATGACAATCCATGTCAATCCAAAGGAAGAAAGAGAAGAAACAACCTCACTAGCTGTTGAAAGGTCTGAATTGAAGAGGCAAAGACCTGGTCTCAACCCAGAAAAGAAGTATGGAGCAATTCGAATAGAAAAATGTACTACAGAGTACTTTTCGCAAAGAACCTGAACTGTTCGCAAAGAACCTGAACTCTGCGAAAAGAACTAAAACTCCAGGCTTAGCTTTCAAAGAGCATCTGAACTCTTCGAAGAGATGATTGACCTTTTCGAAAAGAAGAAAACTCAATTCGAACAGAACCAGAACATTGCGAAAAGAGCTTCAGGAGTTACAATACCTTGCGAAAAGTCCCCTAAGCTATGCGAAAAGGTATTCTGGAGATTCCCAGCTTTTGCAAGGGCAATTCAGTAATTTGTTTCATGCATCCCAATGCATTTAAAAACCTAGGGACATTCCAGAGGATTCTAAGCATGAAGCGAAGGCATATTCCACCCCACGTGAGCACCCAGAGATGAAATAACTTGGCGGGAACTTCTAGAAACTCTAATGCACTTTCAAAATGCATAACAAAATTGATGCTTTTTCACGATTGTGAACGGATCGAGGAATTCTGATTGGCCAGAACAGATCTGGATCCTCGTGCTCGACTACCATTGGTCAATACAGATCTGAGCACTTCTGATTGGTTGATACACATCTGAGCTGGACTTAGGGAAAACTATAAATAGACGAACCATTTGCCCAAGTGGGGCATCCAGATTTTGAGTTTCATTCCTATTCCCCCATTTCCAAATCAGATAGTTTGTCTGAAATCCCTGTAATAGCCTCACTTTTTACTTGCAATTGAGAGCTGTGAGATACTTCTATAATTCAAAGGAGAGTTGTATTCAAGACTACAAATCTGAGAGCTGTTTAAGTTGTGCTCTGTAATTGTAATGGTGAATTTGAAAAGGTTACTGTAAACTGTGCATTCTCCATTGGACTCATGTTAAGGGTTCCTTCTGATCTCCTTATTGCATTAGACTCCTTTAGATTCACTGTTTTTCTTGCAATTTCCCTTGATTCATTAATCCTGTGAGAGTTAGTGTTTGTAACCTAGTCTCTCACGACATTTGTAGTGATGTTTCTTGTTCTAAATTAAGGATTTGGATTAAAGACTATTGGATGGTTTGTGGCCATTAAAGTGGACAGACCATAGCCATAAGCGTAAGCCTAATCCTTAAATTAGATTTATTTCTCTTACATCTGCGCTTGTAGCCAGATGAAGATTGGATCACCTCTCAGTTGAGCTGCAGTCATTCTCATTAGATTTCAAGGACCAAATCAAAGTTAGATATTACTTCTCCATCTTTTATAAGTTTACCTCAAACGTTCCCCCAACTCGGATCTGGATCATTTAGTTTAACTTCTACTTTTATCATTTAGTTAATGTGGAAAATTCAACCTCCCCATCTTATGTGCTTTCTAGATAGGATAAGAGGCCAGATCTGGTAGCTCAGATCTGGAGGTTTATCTTACATTTTAGACAAATTCTCTGTGGACGATCTTTTACTCACTTACATTTAAAACTTGCTACAATTGGCCCTGATGCCGGGGAATTTGTTCTAAAATAGGTAGACCTAAGTTTTCACTTTTATTTTTTATATCATTACTAAACTATTCTATTGTTTATACCTGTGCAGTTATTCATGTCCAATTTTTGAAGAAGGGAAACTACTTAAAAAGGAATTCAAGGTTTCTTTGTGAATAATCAGATTTTTGTTCGAGTTGTATGTTTGGTAGGAGGACTCTCACTGAGATTGTCCTTGAATTTAGAAGTTGAAAGGCTACTACTTAACCAAACAAACAACACATGTAATCTCGCTACTATGGGTGAAGAACCTCGACTTTTGAGGGATTACTTTGCACCTGGTGCTTATAATTCTCCCTTTTGCATTCAATTTCCTACTGTTGAAGGAATTTATGAGATCAAATCATCGACTATCCAAATGCTTCCTTCCTTCCATGGGTTGAGTAAGGAAGATCCATACAAACATGTGGATGAATTCTTGGCTCTTTGCACCACATTCAACATAGCTGGACTTGGTCCAGAAGCAACCAAGCTTAGGCTCTTTCCTTTTTCATTAAAGGATAAAGCTAGAGCATGGTTATCTATGTTAGCACCAAATAGTATCACTTCTTGGAATGATTTGCAGTGTCAATTTTTTGCCAAATATTTCTCAATGTCTAAAACAAGCCAATTGAGACAAAGTATCATTTCTTTCTCACAAAACTTAACTGAAACTTTCCATGAAGCATGGGAACGATTTAAGGAACTTTTAAGGCAATGCCCTCATCATCAAATTCCCAAATGGCAGCTGGTTCAAAGCTTCTATCAAGGAATTGATCAAAAAGGCAAAAATATGGTGGATGCCTCCTGTGGAGGCACTTACTTGCAAAAAATAGTTGAGGAGGTTTGGGACTTATTTGAAGTAATTGGTAAAAACTCAACTCAACAGGAATCTCTGTCAAGAGATATTGAAAATCCTTCCAGGTTGAACAATCAGCAACCCACCAAAGGGAAGCTTTATGAGGTGACTGAGTTGGAAAGAAAGATGGACAATTTAACCACAAAGTTTGATAGATTGATGGACTCATTTGAAAATCCAAATGTTGCAAGAGTAGAGGAGGCATGTCTGATATGCCAGTCCCCTACTCATTCAATTGACCAATGTCTCATTGCACACGTTCTGTGGTTAATGGTGGAACAAGCTCATGCTGCTCAATCATTTGGACAGATGCAGTCAAATGAATATCCATGGAGAGGACACCCCAATTTGAGGTGGAACCAAGGAAATTATCAATCACAATAGCAGCAACAACCAAAGAACCAAATGCCTTTCAAAACTGCACAGCCTTATCAGCAGAATTTTTATGCCAAACCAAATTTTCAACAACCCATTCCACAACAACCTGTGCAGCAATCTGCACCAGTTCAAACCCCTTCCAGGTCCCCTTCTTTTGAAGATCAAGTCCTAAATTAACTCCAGAATTTAGGATCTTTAACTCAGACTGTGAATTTTCACAGCCAGAGCATAAAGAAGATTGAAGAAACATTGGGACAACTGTCAAATACTTTGGCCAAAAGAGAGGAAGGAAAGTTACCCAGCCAACCTTTGAACAATCCCAAAGGACAGTTCATGGTTGGAGAAGCTTCTAATTCACATGAAGAAGTAAAAACTGTCACCACTTTGAGAAGTGGAAGAATTATAAATAACAAAGTGGGTACTGAAGAAGAAGAAAATGAGGAAAATGATAAAGATATGCAGCAAGAGCAGCATAATGATAGCAGTGGGGGTGCTGATGGACCTCAGAAAAATCAAATAGATGAAAAACAAAAAATCCAAAAAGTGTCTGAAAATGCTTCCAAAGCTGTAGATGAAGGACTAGTTCCTCATTTACCATTTCCTCATGCAATGAAATTTGTATCTCCTTTTGATAAAGGGAACACAAAAATAGATGAAATGATAGAGACTTTCAAGCAAGTCAAGATAAATCTACCTTTGCTTGAGGCAATCAAACAAATTCCAGCATATGCAAAATTTTTGAAAGATGTTTGCACTCACAAAAGACAGTCTAGGATACAGTTATCCAAGAAGGTCTTTGCTGTGGAAAGAATTAATCAGGTGTTATCCATTGCCACACCTCCTAAACTTCAAGATCCTGGAATCCCCACAATCCCTTGCATTATTGGGGAACATACCATTGAAAAGGCTTTATTAGATTTGGGTGCTAGTGTCAATCTACTTCCATATTCTGTATATGAGAAACTAGGTTTGGGAGAATTAAAACCCACTCATGTGGTGTTACAACTAGCAGACAGATCTAAAAGGAAGCCAGTTGGGATGATTGAAGATGTATTGGTGGGAGTAGATAAATTTTTCTATCCTGCTGATTTTCTAGTTTTGGACATGGAACCTACCAAAAGCAAAACTTCCATCCCTGTCATTTTGGGAAGAGCATTCACAGCTACAAATGCTTGCATTCAATGCAGTCTGGTATTATGGAAGTCTCTTTGGAAACATGAAGGTAAAATTAAATGTTTATAATGCGTCCTCGACTCAATTCAAATCAAGAATGTTTTCATATTGATCTATTGGATGAACTGATAAAAGGGACTTTACAACAGTTTCTGCAGTGTGACGATTTCACCACAGATGTTAAAGATGCTTGGGGAAATTCTGAGGAAGAAATAGTTTGTATCTCAAATTCTGAGGAAATAAATGTTGTGCAAGGAACTCTTAATCAATCAGCAAGTTTCACTTCTTGGAAACCTGCTACTCTCCCCCTTCCACAAACAGCTAAGGTACCTTTGTTACCTTCTTTTCTCAGCCCACCTGATTTAGAACTAAAGCAGCTGCCAGAAAATTTGAAATATGTGTTTTTAGGAAATCATAAATCATTGCTTGCAATTATTTCTTCCTCCCTCACAAAGGAGCAAGAGGAAGAACTGTTGGTTGTTTTGAAAGAACATAGAAGGGCAATTGGTTGGACTATTGCTGATTTGGGAGGAATCAGTCCAGCTGTTTGCAGGCACAAAATCCATTTGGAAGAAGATGCAAAGACTTCTAGGGAAATGCAAAGGAGGCTGAACCCTCATATGCAAGAAGTGGTTATGAAAGAGGTTGTTAAGTTGTTGGATGCAGGGGTCATTTACCCCATTTCAGATTCAGCTTGGGTAGCACCTACACAGGTGGTACCTAAGAAATTTGGGATCACTGTTGTAACCTTAGATTCTGGTGAGCTTATGTCAACCAGACAAACAACTGGGTGGAGAGTCTGTATTGATTACAGAAAATTAAATGCAATGACCAGAAAAGACCATTTCCCCCTCCCATTCATTGATCATATTTTAGATAAGCTAGCAGGAAAAGCTTATTACTGTTTTCTTGATGGTTACTCTGGTTACAACCAGATTCCTGTGTACCCACAAGATCAGGAAAAGACCACATTCACTTGCCCTTTTGGCACTTTTGCCTATAGGAGAATGCCTTTTGGTCTTTGTAATGCTCCTGCTACCTTTCAAAGATGCATGTATTCCATTTTCTCTGATATGATTGACCAATTTATGGAGATTTTTATGGATGATTTTTCAATCTACGGAGACAGTTTTTCCCAGTGTTTACATCATCTCAAATTGGTATTACAGAGATGTGAAGAAACCAATCTAGTTTTGAGTCGAAAGAGCCATTTCATGGTCACCCAAGGCATTGTCCTTGGCCATGTTGTTTCCCACAAGGGCATTGAGGTGGACAGAGCAAAAATTGATTTAATTGCACATTTACCACCTCCCAAAACTGTTAAACAAATAAGAAGTTTTCTGGGACATGCTAGATTTTACAGAAGGTTCATTAAGGATTTCAGTAAAATAACCAAACCTCTTTGTCATTTGCTGTGCCAAGATGTCCCTTTTGTTTTCAATAATGAATGCATGAAGGCTTTTGAATTCTTAAAAAATTGTTTGATTTCAGCTCCAATATTGCGCCTCCAGTTATTCACTACCTTTTGAATCGATGTGTGACGACGATTATGCTTTGGGAGCTGTCCTTGGACAGAGAAAGGAAAAGTCTACCTCATGTCATAGCTTATGCCAAGAGATCAATGATTGATGCATAGCTCAATTACACAACAACCGAGAAAGAGTCACGCAATTGTTTTTGCTTTAGAGAAATTCAGGTCATATGTCTTGGGTTCACAAATACTGGTGTTCACTGACCACTCCGCTTTGAAATACCTTCTGTCTAAGAAGGACACCAAACCAAGATTAATCAGGTGGATTCTCCTATTACAGGAATTTGATTTACAGATCAAAGATAAAAAGGGGGTAGAGAATGTGGTGGCTGATCACCTGTCTAGAATTTAAACTGCTGAGATTGATAGGCTACCTATCAATGAATCTTTCCCTGATGAGCAACTTTTTGCCATTAGTGTACACACTTCTTGGTTTGCAAACATAGTCAACTTTTTGGCTACTGGAAGAATTCCTCAACATTGGAATAAAATGGATAAAGATCTTTTCTTCTCAAAGGTTAAACATTTCATCTGGGAAGATCCTTATTTGTTTAAGAGTTGTGCAGACCAAATAATAAGAAAATGTGTCCTTGACCAAGAATTTCATAGAATACTTTCTATGTGTCATGAACAGGCCTGTGGAGGTCATTTTAGTGGAAACAAAACTGCTGCAAAGGTTTTGCAGTGTGGATTTTATTGGCCTACACTTTTCAAAGATGCTCAAAGATTGTAAGTCTTGCGTAATCCGAAATTGGGCAGCATTTCCAAGAGAAACTCAATGCCTTTACAGCCTATTTTGGTAGTTGAGTTGTTTGATGTTTGGGGGATAGACTTTATGGGTCCCTTTTCTCCTTCCAATGGGTATAATTTCATTTTAGTAGCTATGGATTATGTATCCAAATGGATTGAATCCACAGCCACTAAAACAAACGATCACAAAGCGGTTCTTAAATTTCTTAAGGATCACATTTTTTCCAGGTTTGGTTTTCCCAGAGCCATTATCAGTGATGGGGGAAGTCATTTTTGTAATAAATATTTTGAAACTTTATTGAAAAAATACTCTGTGACTCATAGAGTAGCCACTCCATATCATCCACAAACCAGTGGACAAGTGGAGATTTCCAATAGAGAAATCAAACATATTTTGGAAAAGACTGTGAAGAAGGACAAAAAGGATTGGTCCTTGTCAATGATGCATTGTGGGCATAGGACATGACCTCCTATAAAACCCCAATTGGCATGTCCCCATTCAGGTTGGTCTATGGCAAAGCATGCCATTTACCAGTAGAGTTAGAATATAAAGCCTTTTGGGCCATTAAAACATTGAACATGGATCTAACTACTGCTGGTAATCACAGGAAACTGCAACTTGCTGAGTTGGAGGAGCTGAGAATGGATGCATACACAAATTCAAGATTTTACAAAGAGAAAGTTAAAACTTTCCATGATAAAAATTTATTGAGAAAAGAGTTCATTGCTGGCTCTAAGGTATGGTTATTTAACTCAAAACTCAAGTTTTTTCCAGGAAAGCTGAGATCCAGATGGGAAGGGCCATACACTGTCATTCAGGCAGCTCCTTCGGGAGCTGTTGACATCCTTGATCCAAGTAATGGAAGAATCTTGAAAGTAAATGGTCAGAGGCTCAAACCATGCATTGAAAATACTCAGGAGCCTGTGCTGCCCATCTGTCATCACGAACCTCCAAAAATATGATGGTAGATAACTGTACATTATGTTTTTATTTCATAGTTTTTGCTTAGTTTCTTTGTTTCTGTTTTTATTCATGATTTTTCTCTTTTCGCATGGTTTAAATATGCTCTAAGTTAAGTCACAAAGTAATAATTATCTTTTCGCAAAGTTCAATTTACTTTTCGAAAAGACTCTGGATTGGTAACGAATTGCTCGAAAGCAAGGATTTGCTTTTCGAATAGTTGGTTCTGAAGCTATTTTCTTTTCGAAAAGATATTTCTGAAGCTAGTTTCTTTTCGAAAAGATGTTTCTGAAGCTATTAACTTTTCAAATGGTACTGATGCCATTCGCAGTTGTCAAAAGGTCTATTTTGGAACTTTTCGAAAACTTAAAAAGGACTTTGCGAAATTAACTCTGAGTATATTTAAACCCTTTCGAAGAAAGGGCTTTCGATTTGAGCGACTGCTTCCATGTAAACCCTATTTCTTTCTTTCCTTGCGCGATTTGAGAATCTTGCTACACTTTTCTTCACCTTTGTTCGATCATTTGAGTTTTCAGAGAAGGATTTTAGCTTCTAGTCTGGGGGATTTTTGCAAGCAAACAACACGTTCAATCAATAACCCTAGATCTCGATATTTCTCTGCATATTCTCTCTGTTTATCATTTGGAAAATTTGATTTTGTGTTAGCATCAGTTGTGGGCATTTTCATACATCAATTTAGAATGGGAAAAGCGGAGAAATCGTTGGCTGCCATGTTCCCAAAATCCTCTGCTAAGAAAGTTAGCAAACCTACCCCAAAAGGAAAAACCAAAACTTCAGCCGAAAGAAAACTATCTATGGATAAAGCGGATATGGTGGAGAAAGGGAAGAAAGTGAGACATGAGGAACCCATCCCTGCTGCTGCTAGTCCTGAGCCTGAGCTTCCTCCTCTGCCTATACATTTGGTACTGCCAAATCCATTCATTGAAGCTCAGAAGCTAATTCCTGAGCTAATTGTGGACGAAACTATTTTCGTCAACAAACTGGATTGCCTGTTATCTTTAAGATACATAAGAGATGCCTCACTAAGCACTATCCTTACCCCCCTTGCCAGAGAAAATTTACCCACGAATGGTGAAGTTATGGTACCAAAACCTAGTCAAGGTCACTGAAAGAGATGCTGATGTCCCTACCCTGGTTATCTTTATTGATGATCTTCTTGTCACATTTGAAGACATAGGGAATGCTTTGGGGATCCCTTCCAATTTGATCCTTCCGTCCATTGGTCGCTCGAAACAGCCTCCTTTAGAGAAATGGCTGCACATTTAACCCAAGGAATTGTGGGCACTGGACAGTCCATCATGAGGAGAGACCTAGCCCCCCAATTTCTATTCATGGATTCCATTTTGAGGGGAAGTTTTTATGGCACCGGGCACAGCCAAGAGAGGAGAACACCAATTCTGGAGGCTCTCTTTCATTTTTCTAAGGGGCAGTTTTTCAATGCCCCTATGTTAATTTTTGAAGCCATATATATTAGTGCCAAGTTGAAAAAGGAGCGTAAATTAGGCCTCCCATTTGGAAGATTGATCACAGCCCTCCTCAGAGCCAAGTTTGACATTGATAACGTGGAGCCATTTGAAGTTATTGCTCCTCACAATTTTGGGAAAAAGGCTTGGACTACAAGCCAAGCCATGCTGAGAAGAATGAGAGAGGGTTAATGAACCTGCACTTGCACTCCCTCTTTGTTAATGAACCTGCCCCTGCAGTTCCCTTAGAACCGGTTTTGCCAGAACCTGTGGTGACCAGCTCTTTAGCTACACCACTTCTTGAAGTAGCTTTGCCAGACCCTTTGGTGACCAGCTCTTTAGCTGCACCCATTTTTGAAGAAACTATCCTTCCCATGGTGACCAGCTCTTCAGCTGCACCAATTCTTGAGGAAGTTGGCCTTTTACCCTCCTCCCCTAGTCCAGCCCCTGCCACTTCACCTATCCCAGCTGTCCCATCTCCCATACCCTCCATTATTCCAATTGTAGATTCCCCCTCTACACTAACCACTCCAACCATACTCACACCACCAATTTCTCCCACCAATGCCCATGTTTTGGCTGCAGACTTTATTGCACCATCTCCCTGCACTCCTCTGCTCCAAAGCCCCTCACATTCACCTGCTCATTCAGCCCACACACCTGAAGTATCCCATACACCTGAACCTGAGCCTTTCACTACAGATGCTTATTCCTCCTTAATGGGATCTAATTTTGAAACCGTGGGGCTTGAACCTATCCCTATACCTGACCCTCATCATTTCACTCACTTACCTACTTCTCCCTTTACAGCCATTGCACCTCTCCCCCACCTGCAGCTATTAACCAAATACTTGCCTACCTCCAATCCATTCAAGCCCAACTACAACTCAACACAGAAAACCAGTCTGTGACCAATGACCTTCTCCAAACCTTAGCCTCCACATCCCACACAACCACCATTACCCCTGTACCTACTGTTGATTCCCATGCTACCCAAATTGAACCAGAGGTAGTATTGGTTGATCTGCCCACCCCCACCACTACTACCCATGCTACCCAAACTGAACCTGAGGTCCCTCTGGTTGCATCCCCTTCACCACTCCTCACTTTCTCTGAGCAAGCCACTGCATCGACCACAAGTCCTCCTTCTGGACACTTCTTCTCCCCCTCCCACAGCTGGGACACCTTTGGTCCCCTACCATTCCATTCCCCTTCCCAGATTTGCCACCCTCAAAAGAGCCATGGAAGAAAATCCTTATATCTGTAGAGATGTTCTAAAGGGGTTAGCTGATTTACAAGCCTACATTCGAACCCCTTATGAAAACCAGATTTAGAAGTTGGAGTTATTTATGAAATTTGAGAGAGAGAAAATGAAGGACTTGCTGGGTCAAACCTTTCAGATGGTTCGGAGTAAGCAGCACAAGGTGACCATGTTGCAAGCACAACTTGACCAGGAAAAACTGAAGACCACTAGACTTGGAAAGTACATTGGCCTCACCAAAAAGATCAAATCAGAGGAATACACTGAGCTGCAAAACACAATCCAGGAGAAAGCTCAACTCAACACCGATTCTAGTTCGATTAGCGGTGACTCCGATTACGAGCCAATTGAACCGACTTATGATACAGATTTTGACCCCAGTTATTAGATCACATTGTACTTATCTGTGTTATGAGTTTGTAATATAAAATTCTATTTTTCTTGTGTAATTACTGTGCATTTCTGTCTGTCTTCTTGTCATCATGATTTTTTTTTTCTTGCTTATATCTTTTCTCTGCTTTAGACCAGTGTGGACCCTGCTCCCCTTTCGTTTGGGGGTGTGACAGAAATATCAATAATCAATAATTGAGTTAACATCAGTACAACTTATGATCAGTGGAATTTTTGAAAATAAAGTAATTTCACACCTGCTGTTTTGAAAAAAAAAAAAAAAACTTTTTGAAATTAATTTCTAGTGTAATTCTAATACTTTCATGAAGTGAATGTCAGGAAATTTCCAAAAGAAAATTGATGTTTTAGTAAACCTAAAAAGAAGGAAAGGAGGATACACCTCAGGAATTTGATAAAAAAACCACACCCAGTGAGGTTTGGGCCTGAAATGTATTCTTTGGAGGTATGAATTGGCAATTTTTTCTGCTTTTGGGACTGATTGAATCTGCTTACTTGCACTAGAAGTTACACATATCCAAATTGAAATAATTTGATAGCACTCGTGATATTAAAGACATGATGTAAGGCCTCCTTAGCTTTGAACCTTACAAAGCCCTACCTTTTGAAACTGCCCTTGATACACACCATTTGAGCTGTACAAATCTAAGATTCCTTTGAAACCTCATCCAATAACCTCATCAACTTCATTTAGCCTAACCCTCACTCCGAGAAGTCAGAAGATAAAGAGAAGGAAGCTGAAGAAAGGAGAATTGAGTAACAATTTGATAACAAAAGAAGGGTACAAGTTGAAGGCAATGATGTAACAGCAGAGGAAATGTGGCATTCCAGTCAATGCTAATTTGAAAAAATAAAAATTAAAATAAAAATATTTGAGCAAAAAAAAAAGAGAGAAGGCATTTTCATTGGAAGTCTGAAAAAGAAAGAGAAAAAAATGGCCACTTTGGCTCTGGAAATTCAAAGAAGAAAATGAAAATATGCTGAAGTAAAGAAGGTTTGTATATCACCTCCTTACCTTGACTGACTTCTCAAATTTGAACACCATTCCACCCCTTTATTCTTGAGAAATTTCACCCATAAGCCACATTACAACCCTAGTAAAGTCCTTACTGATCAATGATGGATTGAGCTATCACATGGAGATAAGAATTTGTGTAATCTATTGTGAAAAGAGCAGGGAATTCCAAACTAAAAGCAATGCCTATGCTCATGCTTACAGTCCTATTTGAGGGCTGTAACTGCTCTTGAGCCGTGTGAAATAGTACAACCCTCTTACTTGCATGTTGAGTGAAAATCCTGGTGAGAGTTGGGTTTGAAATCAACTCATTGGGGTAACATCGAAGCTGGATTCCTAAATCGAAGGCAAGCTGTTCATTAATTTTTCTTGTAAATAACCTTTGACATAAATTGACTGAGTAGTAACAAGAATTACAGCAGAATTTTAGTTTTGAACTGATGTTTTTTCTTGAAAAATCTTCTTACAACATGACTGATGCAGGTGTGAATAAACAGATTGGATGAAAGTTCGCTGTAACAGAACTGCAGTGATCTTAACTGATTTATTGAAGAAGTTTGTGGGTACCTTCACTGAAAACCCTCAGGAGACTTCACTCCTCCACTAGGGATCACCTAGGGGTTTAAAAGGCTTGTTGCATATGCTAAATGCAACTGTGCTCCCTACAAAAGTGGCTTTTTACTTTGTTTTTTAATTTTGTCTTTGCTCAGGGACTAGCAAAGCTTAGGTTTGGGGGTGTGTTGAGAACTGAAAAATACCATTTTTCACCCCTTAACTTGAGTCTTGATAGACCTTTGAGAGAACTAAATAAGTGTTTTAAGTGCTTGTGTTTCAACTAACAATAAAGACAGCCTAACCATAAAAGCAGCTTAAAAGTGCCAAAAAGATGACAATCCATGTCAATCCAAAGGAAGAAAGAGAAGAAACAACCACACTAGCTGTTGAAAGGTCTGAATTGAAGAGGCAAAGACCTGGTCTCAACCCAGAAAAGAAGTATGGAGCAATTCGAACAGAAAAATGCACTACAGAGTACTTTTCGCAAAGAACCTGAACTGTTCACAAAGAACCTGAACTCTGCGAAAAGAACTAAAACTCCAGGCTTAGCTTTCGACGAGCATCTGAACTCTTCGAAGAAATGATTGACCTTTTCGAAAAGAAGAAAACTCAATTCGAACAGAACCAGAACATTGCGAAAAGAGCTTCAGGAGTTACAACACCTTGCGAAAAGTCCCCTAAGCTATGCGAAAAGCTATTCTGGAGATTCCCAGCTTTTGCAAGGGCAATTCAGTAATCTATTTCACGCGTCCCAATGCATTTAAAAACCTAGGGACATTCCAGAGGATTCTAAGCATGAAGCGAAGGCATATTCCACCCCACGTGAGCACTCAGAGATGAAATAACTTGGAACTTCTAGAAACTCTAACAGACTTTCAAAATGCATAACAGAATTGATGCTTTTTTCACCTGATTGGCTGAACCAGATCGAGGAATTCTGATTGGCCAGAATAGATCTGGATCCTCGTGCTCGACTACCATTGGTCAATACAGATCTGAGCACTTCTGATTGGTTGATACACATCTGAGCTGGACTTAGGGAAAACTATAAATAGACGAACCATTTGCCCAAGTGGGGCATCCAAATTTTGAGTTTCATTCCTATTCCCCCATTTCCAAATTAGATAGTTTGTCTGAAATCCCTGTAATAGCCTCACTTTTTACTTGCAATTGAAAGCTGTGAGATACTTCTGTAATTCAAAGGAGAGTTGTATTCAAGACTACAAATTTGAGAGCTGTTTAAGCTATGCTCTGTAATTGTAATGGTGAATTTGAAAAGGTTACTGTAAACCGTGCATTCTCCATTGGACTCATGTTAAGGGTTCCCTCTAATCTCCTTATTGCATTAGACTCCTTTAGATTCACTGCTTTTCTTGCAATTTCCCTCGATTCATTAATCCTGTGAGAGTTAGTGTTTGTAACCTAGTCTCTCACGACATTTGTAGTGATGTTTCTTGTTCTAAATTAAGGATTTGGATTAAAGACTATTGGATGGTTTGTGGCCATTAAAGTGGACAGACCATAGCCATAAGCGTAAGCCTAATCCTTGAATTAGATTTATTTCTCTTACATCTGCGCTTGTAGCCATATGAAGATTGGATCACCTCTCAGTTGAGCTGCAGTCATTCTCATTAGATTTCAAGGACCAAATCAAAGTTAGATATTACTTCTCCATCTTTTATAAGTTTACCTCAAACGTTCCCCCAACTCGGATCTGGATCATTTAGTTTAACTTCTACTTTTATCATTTAGTTTAACTTCTACTTTTATCATTTAGTTAATGTGGCAAATTCAACCTCCCCATCTTATGTGCTTTCTAGATAGGATAAGAGGCCAGATCTGGTAGCTCAGTTCTGGAGGTTTATCTTGTATTTTAGACAAATTCTCTGTGGACGATCTTTTACTCACTTACATTTAAAACTTGCTACAATTGGCCCTGATCTTGCAGGCTAATTCACTTCTACCTGTGCTGATATTTCTGTACTCTTTTTAATATTCTAGATTCATTATAAGTTAGCAGTTGCAAACCTGTTTTCAAAACACACATAAATCAAGCACACTTAGAAGCAACAACAGTTACCTTTCGCCCTGGTCCAATTACCAAGATCACTAAAATCCAAACTATCACCAAATCCACCCCTCAGCTAACTACCCATCCCCAAACTCATCGTCGAGCTCAACACGCTTATCTCTGAACCAACTCAACCTACCCTTGCATCTGATAACCTACCAACAAATGAATCAATCCCCACACCTCCTGCACAGACCGAACCAATGACGCAAACTACCCCCGAACAAACTCACGTGCCGATTCTGGGAGTATCTTTCAAACCAATCAATTGATATTATACGACGCCATTCATACTTAAACCAATCACAAAACTAAACTCTGAACCCAAATCAGTAATCAAATCTACTCCCCCAATCACTAACCCTCTCGCTTCCAAATCAACTCCAAAACTAACCCCTGAAATCGAACACATTGCCCCACTAATCTCAAAACCAGCCCCTGAATCAATCCCTACACCTGCTTTAAAACTTAAACTCAATAACAAGCACATCACCCCACTAACCTCAGAATCAACTCACGAATCAGTCTCTACACCCGCCTCAAAACCTAAACTCACAACCAAACTCACCACCTCTCCAACTTCAAAATAAAATCTCGAATCCGGCTCTATCACCAAACAAACCTCCGAACCACCCACTCAAAAATCACTCGTTGGGTTAATTTTGAAACCAACTCATGAATCAATCCCTACAGAACTTACCACTGAACTTATCATCCCCTCAACTCCGAAACACGAACTTAAACCCACTATTAAACTTACCGTTTAACCAACCACGAAATTGAACCCCAAACTCAAACATATCATCAAAACTAAACTTAGCATCAAACCTAAACTTATCATCAAAATTAAACCTATTATCGAATCTAAACCTATTATCAAACCTAAACCTATCCTTGCACATGAATGTATCACCGAACCTAAACCCATGATCGAACTTGAACCTGTCATCAGACATGAAACCAAACCGATCATTGAACTTAAACCGATCATTGAATCCAAACTCGAACCTATTATCGACCGTGCACCCATCCACAAGCTTGAACCCTCCATCAAAGGAGAACCTGCCATCAAATCCGAACCCATTGTCGAACCTGAACCTATCGTCAAACCTAAACTGATCACCGAATACAAACCTGACATCAAGCCTCCAACCATCAGCGAATCTAAATCGACCCTAGAACCTGAACCTACTGTCGAACCTAAACAAATCACCGAACACAAACCTGTCATCAAACCTCAAACTATCAACAAATCCAAGCCCATCATCAAACTTGAATGCATCATTGAACTCGAGCCTATTATCGAATACAAACCCAGTACTAAAATTGAACCTATTCCTACAATGCCAACCCCACTCACCTTTGAGCCTACCACCAAACCTATCAAGGAGTCGATCATCGCTCCCACTTTAGAAATCAAACCAAACTCAAATCTTACGATGCCAATCACCATCCAAATCAACATACCTCAAATCCCATCAAAACACGAAATCAACGTCACAACTAAAATCACTTCTGATCATCAGATCCAAATCTCCGTGGACCTCACAATCAAAACCTTCACCAATCCCCAATCGGCAACAAAACTACTACGTCAAACTTCTGATCCTCAACCTCCTCGAAGAATTATAAATAAAACTTTAAAACAACCTCACGATAAACCCAAAGTGCGAATCAAACCAAAAAAAACTGGACCGCCCCACACGTAGGAAAGGTCAACCTTAGACTACGCCTTCGCGTCTCCTCTTCCTACTCTACCTCTGCCTTATCTTATCACTACTTCTACAACACTACCGTCCCTCTCAACGATTTCCACTCCAACTTCACTCGCAAACAACTTTCCAACGATCCATAAATAATTCGGGAGAACTCCTTAACAACTGTATGCTTCATCTCTACGAGATGCCTCACTCCGTCGAAAAATAAAAGAAGGTCCCTCTCGATAAGGAGATGCTGGACATAAAAGACTTATCAAAGGAAGAAATCAAATGACACCACACTTATTTTGATAAACCCTATACCATCCAAAATATGAACTTAAACATAACCTCACTCTCATCCCTCATCGATCAGATCGAAAGGGATCGAGGGCCCTGAAATAATATTATCTAATCGAATGGTCACTTCGACCACCCAACATGTCCCACCAAGCAGACTTCCTGAGTCAGTCCCCCACCTAAGGAACTGATGATGTACCGTAACACAATAGTAATAACAAAAAAATAATACAAAAAAATATATATATATAGAAAAGTACAAAAAAAAACTAAAAGTATAAATGCCCAAAACGTAAATACTCGAAAACAAAGTACTCTTCTATGCCCCAAACCTTTCGGACTCATACTCGACTGAGAACTCAAGGAGCTACTGCTAAGAAAAATGCCTATACAACCACCTCACTTGGAGGAAATCAAAACCCACAAGGGAAGTTGTTATATTATCTCGACAACATGCTTAGGAAATAGCCACAGGGGAAGGACTGTCTGACCCTTAGAATCATAACTCAATGACCATCATGTTTCATAGCCTAAGCAGGCATACTCACACTTATCATCCTCGCAGTCATTACAAGGCATTCGCCAGTCGTAGGTCATTATTTTCAAAACTATTTTGGGCATCATCTGACTCATTAACTACCTTCCTATTCGGGCGAGTTGATCGAAAGGACTAGTGGATCATGAAACTCTCTTTTTAAAATATAGAAGACCCTGGATTCTCACACTCCCTTCAGCCATTAGAGTCGATGTTAGAGTAGAAAAAATGAAAAGGTAAGGTTCCATCAAACCTCACAATTCTTGCGTTAGCAGGTTGTTTCAAAACAAATATACAGAAAAGAAACACAATCGAGCGAGAGCAATACAACGAATGAACAGTCAATGAATTCAGGGAAGCATAAGCAAATTGTGAGGGCATTCCTGGTAATCTTATTAGGAAAGTATAACCAAGCCGCGAGGACATCTCTGACATCTTCACACTACTAGATGTCGTCGTACGGTGGCGGGAGGAGGATAAAACTCCTGCTAACTATAGAACTTGATGATTTGATGGTGTTGGACCATGACAAAGAGCTCAATTATGACACCGCATTATCCACCCGAGAAGAAAGTAGTTGACTAGTATTTGAAAATTTGGTTGAATAAGAAGCTACCCTCAGATAAAAAAACCTTACCTCCTCTTCACTTTTTATTTTCTTTTCAGACAATGAGTCAAATGATTTTCAAAATATCTTTCATAATAAAATCGAAAACTCTCGAATGACAAGTGATGCAATCACTATTTATCTACCATTCCCCTCAATCCTTGTTGAAAGCTACGATACATGATGATCGTTCTGCACTTACAAAATCAAGCCTGCCATGTGGCTGAAATAATCGAACCACTTCTCAACGTGGGATCATTGCTAATACACTCCAGGACATCTGTGAGGCCGATAAAAGTCCTACCATCACTTGACACTGGGGCATTTTTTTTTTAAGAGCGTTAGCACCTTGGTAGCGATGCTCAGGTCACAAGATCGATACCCTAAACTAGGGCATTTTTTTTATTTTTTTAATTTAGTTTGCGCTTTTCCTCCTCGGATACCCCAAACTGGGGGATATATATATATATATTATTTTTATTTTATTATTATTATTATTTTTATCTTCTATCTTTTAGTTCTTACTTTTCCGCCATGGGACCTTAAAATGAACACCTGAAACAAAATAATAGAGATATACTCGAAAAAATAAATACCATACTCTAATACTATCCATTTCTCCCTCTAACGTAACATATAATGATAAACATAAGCAAACGTAAATGAAACAAACACAATAAGAGAAAAGTATCGTTCATTCTCAACAATAAAGAAAAAAATTAATAATTACAAACCTCTTAGGATTTAATATCCGGGATGCAAAATAAAAAGGAAGAAAAGATATTAGAAAATAAAAATACCCCAAACTTTTAAATCCTAAGTTTATAAATAAAATTCAAAACAAAATCAAGCCCCTTAGCCTCTATTGATAACATACACCTCCTAAATCACAAAACAACAAGTGTCACCCTCACAAATATTCTCCACCTAATAAAATCTATGGCAAGCCTAGATAAGTTAATAAGATTCAAACACTTAACACCCATCTAGCAACTTTAAATTAAACCCTAAATTCACACACTTCTAACAGGTGTCATCTCAAATCAAATAAAAGACTAAAACAAAATACTTTAAACTTTAAACAAAAAAATAATTTTCTAGAATAAGACCCTGATGTGTTTGGGACCAAAAAAGAAATGTCCCCAACAAACCCATCAGAACCAAGTAAACCCTCTAAACAAAACTCCATAAAATAAATTAATCTTGGGATAAACCCTCAATAAATCCGGAGTGAAACCCTAAACTAAATTAAATCCTAAAATAAATCAAACAAATCAAATAAATCCAACTAATCCATCAATAAATTAAATCAATAAACGAGCATAATAAAAAGAAATGCCCCTTTATTTATAATTTAAAATTTTACAAGTTTCACTGGAGGCATACCTCCCGAATTACAACCCAAAACGAAAACCTAAAATCTAACATACAACTCAAAACGAAAATCAAAACTACGATGAGTCAAAACAAGGAGCAGAAAGTCCAATCGGAGGCTTCAGAAATATTGCCACCAGACTTGGAGAACTTAAACGAGCCACCGACAGGAGAGACGGAAGGATTGATTGGGTAATGCATCCCTCCATTTACAACACCCCCTCTCCCCACCATCTTCACTTCCTCCGTTGCCGCCCCATCAACGCTGCCTTCACTGCTCCCTAGAAAGGAATTGTGTGATGACTGACGCTCTCATTCCCAACACCGCCCATTCTCAGAATAATACTATCCCCCGACATCACATTGGCATGAAGATCACCTGAAATAACAAATATAGGAAGAAACCCCATCCCAATCTGACGGTTAAATCACTCAATATCGCTGAAACACAAATCTCAAAATACCAGAACATTCAGAAAAGTCAACACTCGAGACTAAACCAGAGAATGAGAAACAAATGAAACCTCCTTCGCTTATGTAGAGTACAGTCTTAATCGTGTGCCTAAAAACATGTGCTTAATCTGATCACGCGCTAGGAACATCACGCTCAATCGAAAACCCGTGCTCCTAACTAGGCGCGCAATACGACTGTCGCCCGCACAGATAGCGCGACCTTATGATTTTGCGCTGCCCACCAGCTGCACAATTTGATTAAATGACTCACTTTTATCGTGCAATTTGAAAGATCACCCGCACACTGACCGAGTGACGCTTCAATCGCGCGCTAGTATTAGAGCGCGTAATCCAATCACAAGTTAACCTACACACGCGTAAATACTTCCTTCAGACCCTGAATCGCATGTCTGGAATCGGGCGCATGATTAGTTTAAGCGGCTAATATCAGGCGCTTAATTCCTAATTTTTCTTGAAATTTACCCCTCCTCGAGCGAGAGTCCCCTTTGCCCCATTGCATAGCCTCATGAGCCATTCAGATTGAAAAGGGACTGTCACTCGTTGTTGTCCCATTGCAAAATTATACCCATGCCCTCATGGCCCATCGTGAAAATCCAAAAATAAATCTCTTGAGAACGCAAATATGCTAAAAAAAAAAAAAAACCTAAGTCAATCACAGCGCAACTACAACATAATCTCACTAGAACCCAAGATCTGCCAAAGAAAGAAACTAGACACATTTGTTACACGAACACTCTACCCAACGTAACGCTTAACTCACTTCCCATCGCGGACACCACTACCAAAAAAAAAATCATTCACAACACCGCCCGCACTAAAAGAAGGAGAAAGCACGAGCATGCCCCATCGCCAAAGCAATGAGCCTCCTCCCGAAGCGCCTATCACAAACCTACTAGACGCCACTGCATCAGAAAGGTAGGAAGACGTGGGACTACTCCCATGTCCGATCACATTTCACTACTGCCAAGCTACAGCGCGAACATCCCAGCAATACCTCCCAAGTCATATCGCGATACCACTACAATCACCAAGGCCCCAGCGCGACATCACACTGACAATCGCCAACGACTGCTTAAGCAACAAACAGGGAAAAAAAAGAAATCCCCGGGGTACCCTACTACAACATTGCACCTGAAACATTGCATTACAATGATAGCCACCAAGTCCCATCGCGATGCTACAATACTTTCAAAGTACCACCTCTACAATATTCCCAAGGTCTCATCGCACAATTCAGGTAAGTATCACCCCCAGGTAAGTACTATCCCTTTTTCAATTACTCGATATTTCTTCTAAATTATAATTATCTATGATTAAGTCAAAATATTTTCAAAACCCGTCTCTCTCAACTCGCGAATTACTGTAGTCCTCCCATAAGAGACAATCATCAGTATTCGTCGAGAAGGTTAGATGGAGTACCCGACATGCCAAGTGTCGTCTTGACAACCACATGAATGGTCGGGTTCACAAATCCCGTACCAGGGGATTTGCTCAGCGACATCTCAGAAGCCACGTTTTCTGTCATTTTACCACCGAATTGATCTTAAGTTAAAATTCTCCAAAATTTCAAAACCCCTTACTCATTCTAAAATATTTTATTTCAAAAATCTTTCTTCTCTTACTTGCAAAGCAAAAAAAAAAAAAAAAAGGCAAAAAAAAAAGAAAAAGAATAAAATGAACAAAATACATAGACCCGACTCACATTTCTTTAAATACTACAACCAACTACACTTAGCCTTGACCCTTAAATCTCAAAGCCCTCTGAACTCGCAATCGAGCGCATACCCCACTGCGCAGGATCGCTTGTTCAGATATAAAAAAAAAACTCTAGATGAATCGAGCGCATATGCCATTGCGCAGAATTCAATTGAGCACACTTCACAAAATTTACCTCAATTACCAGCGCAAATCGACCATTCCCCTGGAAAGCCAAACAATGAGTACACTCAATCTAAGAACTTACAAAAGCCTATTGGAAACGAAATGCCTGACGCGCATTGGTGTGAGCAATGACGGGCCCGGTCTAACATGACTTGCAAAAGCTTTCAACACTACATACTGTTTCATCTCTTTATTATCGGTCCCTGGACCTTGTTTTGGACATCTGACTGACGCCCTGATACCTCGATTATGTAAAATCCTTCTGTTAGCTCACGCCATGTGATGGGATGCGCCATGCACCCACAGACTCGGAATATGCCCTTTGACAGCTACCATTTGCCCTTCAAATGCTCCATTTTAGCTTGTGCTGATAGATAAGAAAGCCAAGCTTGCCATGTCAGCATCACCAATTCATATTTGTGAATTCCTAAGAAACGGGAAGGTACCTCGAAAGAGGGGTGTCTACTTCTTTGACACGTTCTTATTTCGCAAGAGCGCGCCGAAGAGGGGCATCTGTAGACACCCTCATTTCGCCCTCTCACAGTACATGAATTGGTTTGGTCAACCCTTGACCTTTTTAACCCTCAACATGGAACCATAAAACTGTACATGGCTAAACACAAGCTGAAACAATAGCTTTGTGGCTTAGTTCCTAACATAGGGAGGCTATATACTAAGCAATAATATATAGTCGGGATGTAGACTGAAATAATAGTCCTGCATTTCATTCTTGAGACCATACCAGGACAATCTTGAATTAAGCGCTTGAAAACCTGCATGTAATTCAATCACGCGCAGAACCACAAGCGTGCGATCAGTCCCCTTTCAGACCAAACTTCCTTTCATAGACCATTTCGAGACTTGATTACGCACTGGAACCAGACGTGCCATCGGATTGAGTGCTACAACACCAGAGCGCAATTAGCCTATGCCTGACCTAGTCTCCTACCCTTGACCCCTACGTTTCCTCGATTAAGCGCTTCAGATAACACACTTAACTGGATTATGCATGTCCTATCATGCACGCAATTAGTCCTAATTTCGTTAGGACTAGGAAACCCGCTGAGTAATTCACCCGATCGCTCACTGAGTCGGTGACAGACTCAAAGCGATTAAGCGCCAGAAAACTGGCGCGCAATTCAGTTAAACGCTCGAAAATAGGCGCGTAATTAAATAAAAACCTATAAAAGTTTTTTTTCTTAAAGAGAGAGAGAAGGCTGCAAATTTAGAGAGAAGAGACCGCAAATTCCGAAACTAGAGAGCTCCGAGGACAAACCCATAGAGCAACCTAGTCATAATTTCAAGATTCAAACTCCTGAATCTTCGATGATTTCTCTCCGCAGCCCCGACCCTAGGTAAGAATTTAATTTTTAGTTTTCGACCGTAGCCTCTAGTCTTTAGATTTAGGAATTTTCTTAGTTTTAATTATCAGTCTTAATTTTCAGTCTTAGACCGTAGCACCCTTTTTTTTAGACCGTAATCTCTATATCTGGTTCCAGTCCTCAGAGCCTGAAACCAGCCCTTAATCTGACGGTCTAATTCACCGACTCTCAAGGCCTAATTCTATTTCAAAATCTCAATTTACAGTCCTATCATTAATCTCTGGTTCTAACTCTTAGAGTTTAGAACCAGTCTTTAATCCTCGGTCTATTTTTCTAATTTTCACTCCGATTTCAGTCCTTAGATTTTTTTTAGCCTTTAGTTTTAATGTCTAATTTTTTATAATTCTAGTCTTTTGATTCTAATCCTTAATTCTTAAGTTTTAGAATTCAGCCCTTAGGAAATCCCTGCCCAAATCCTTATTTTAGAGCCAACTAGGTCTCCCCAACCTTTTCTCAATTGTCAATCCCGTTACTTTTAAGTTTGACTTATTTTGAGGTATCAAATGAAGTTGGATTGATGCTAAATTAGTCATATTGGAAAGCTTATCGAAGTAGCTTTCCAACGAGCTAAAAAACGTACAATTCTGACATGTATCGAAGAAGTTATGGTTAGTTTTTGGCCGCTACGCAAAAAGTGACGTTTTTCAAAACTCCTAGTTGAATTAGGATTAGTACCTTTATTAAATTATTTTATAAAATAGGATTTATGATAAAAGCCTATAAATAAGACCTTTACCACCTATCCAATCCTCCTCTACATAATTTCCTCTATACAATTTCCTCTATACAATTTTCCTCTCTATAATTTCCCTCTACACAATTTCCCTCTATACAATTTCCCTTTGCACAATTTAGACTATTTCTACAGGTAATTACTTAATCCTTAATTTTCTCGTTCTAGTTCTTAGGTTCTAGAACCAGTTCCCCTTTTTTATATTCTAGTTCTAGATTTAGGTCCTAGCCCTCTAGTCACTACAAAAAATTAGACTATTAATGGCAGTTTTTTTAACAAAAAACTGCTGCTATTAGTCCCGTTGCTACAAAAAGCTGCCGCTATTAGTCTTGCCGCTACCAAAAATTGCCTTAATAGTAAGTGCCGCGAATACACCTTATTTTTGTAATGAGTTCTTAATTCTAGATCTTAGGTCTTAATTTAAATTTTTAATTTTCTAATTCTAGTTCTTAGGTTCTAGAATCGGTCCTTAATCTCACGATCCAAATTCTCCTAATTTCGACCCCGATTGTGGTTCTTAGATTTTAGCTCTAGTATGAATTTCTCATAATTCTAAATTCTAAAATTTGCTTTATAGTTACGGTTCTTAATTCTCTTTTTCTTTTAGCCCTAAAATCTTAGCCCTTAAATACCAATCATCAATCTCTCAATCTGTAAAAAAAAATACTACTTTATAATTCAAATTCAGTCTTTTCAATTTTTAGCCATCCGATTTACCTAGGGGAGCTTACGGAGGATACTCGGGAATAAGGCCAATCCTCCTTAGCATAACGGGCCACACCCCCGTTTTTCCGTCTATTTATTTCGTTTAATTTTATTTCAATAAAACTAGCATGCTTATTTAAAATTCGAATTTCCATAGAATTGACATATTTAATTTAGTTAGAGTTTTATTCAAATCAGTACAATTCTAATAAGTCATAATATAATTAAGAACGGTTGTACTCCTAGTGCAATTAGGAGACTAATATTAATTAGACTTCTAGTAGGATTAGGAAACTAAATTAAGTAGAGCTCTAATAAGATTAAAACGTTTAAATTAATTAGACTCCTAGTGGGATTAGGAGACTTAATTTAATTAGACTCCTAGTAAAATTAGGAGACCCTTTCTTAATCAGACTCTCAGTAGGATTAGGAGACCAAATTAAATAAAATCCCAGGAATAAGACAACCAAACTAGTTACACTAAAGGCAACCCACAATTGCTGAAGTTCGCCGGCGGATGATTCAGTAAAGGAGTTTAACCTACAAGTCCCTGCTTCCCTTTAAAGCGTGATCACTGACGTGTTGCAGCGTCGATAAATATCTGCATCTGGCGATTACATCTTATCAGGTATTCTTCATTTAGAATTTACCTCTTTAATTTTAGCATTTAATATTTCTTAATTTATTACTCCATCATCGCCATTGCCAGAGCCTGCTTAGGACAGAATTGGGCCACTGGTTCTGGGGATCGAAAGGAACCCAGAGAAAGTGCGCACCAACAGAGATGTGCTATTCTCATATGGAGAAAGCATGCCTAGCTCTTGTATGGGCCACTCAGAGGCTCCGCCATTACTTGCTATCCCAAGCCGTTCTACTTCTGGCCCGAATGGACCCATTGAAGTACCTCTTCGAGTAGTCGGCTCTTACTGGATGAATCGTATGATGGCAACTTTTATTGTCGGAGTTCGACATCACGTACGTCACTTAGAAGTCGATTAAGGGGTAAGCACTCGCCAATTATCTTACAAACAATCCTTTGCCAGATTATGAGCCTTTGAGAACTGAGTTCTCCGGTGAGAACATCCTTTTCATGATGGAAGACGATACTGAAGAAACAGAAGATTCTTGGGTAATGTACTTTGACGGGGTAGCTAATGTCGAGGGTTAGGGTGTTGGCGCCATTCTAATTTTGCCGAAAGGATCCCACGTACCCGTCTCTATCAAGCTCAACTTCCCTTATACTAACAACATGGCTGAATACGAAGCTTGTGCCATTGGTCTGCAGGCGGCTCTCGATCTGAATATAACTCACCTTCGAGTGTTTGGTGATTCGCAATTAATCATATGCCAGACGAATGGTGACTGGAAGACAAAAGATGAGAAACTGATCTCTTACCATGAACACCTCAGGGAGCTAATAGCTTGCTTCCAAGACGTGATATTCTCATATGTCCCTCAGATAAGGAATCACTTTGCTGACGCATTAGCCACTCTGACGTTAATGATAGAAATCTCGTATGGTGCTGAGATGAAGCCGATCATGATCGAGCAAAGGAATGAGCCGGCCTTCTACCTCCAGATTAAGGAACCTACAAAGCCTGATGATGAGCCACCTTGGTTCTTAGATATCAAGAATTTCCTCGAGACACTAACTTTCCCTGAGGGTACGTCCAAGACGGATCGACGAACCATTCAGCGTCTAGCAACAGGTTACATCATTTGCGAGGCATGCCTTTACAAGCGATCGTATAATAACATCTTACTCAAGTGACCAATATTATGAAGGAGATTCACGAGGGAGTATGCGGTGCCCACGTTAGCGGTCACATGCCTGCTAAGAAAATTCTATGGCAGGGATACTTTTGGACCACTATAGAATTGAATTGCTGTAAATATGTTCAGAAATGTTATAAGTGTCAGGAACACTCCAGTCTGATACACGCTCCTGCCATCGATCTTCACTGCAGGACCACTCCTTGGCCATTTACTACCTGGGGCATTGACGTCGTCAGAATGATTAATCCAAAAGCATCAAACGGATATCGGTTCATCCTCGTCGCCATTGAATACTTCACCAAGTGGGTAAAAGCGGTGCTATATGCCAACATCATGGCCAGTCATGTCGAGAAGTTTCTCAAAAATAATATTGTGTGCCGATTTGGAGTACCCAAGGATATTATCACAGATAACGACACAAACTTTGTGAATAAGCGCATCCGAGCCTTCTGTGAGCAATACCAAATCAAGCACCATCACTCGTCACCTTATCGGTCTCAAACTAATGGAGCCGTGGAAGCCGCTAACAAGACGATCGTCTGCATCCTAGAGAAGATGGTCATCACTTACCGAGATTGGAGCGAAATACTGCCATTTACTTTATGGGCCTACATAACATCAATTCGTACTGCTACAGGGGCAACACCATTCTCCCTTGTGTATGGAATCGAGGCCGTCCTACCGATTGAGGTTGAAGTATCCTCACTCTGAATCCTTATGGAATCAGGCTTATCCGAAGCAGAGAGAGAGAGAGATCCCGCTTCGAACAATTGAACTTATTGGACGAGAAGAGACTCCTAGGCTTGTGTCACACTCAAGTTTACCAGGGGCGAATCGCACACGCTTACAATAAACGTGTTCACGATCAAGATCTAAAGATAAGAGACACTGTGCTGAAGATCTTTCCATCCCTCCATGTCGATTTGAGAGGGAAGTTCAAGCCAAACTGGGAAGGACCTTACGTCGTTCGAGAGGCGCTATTGAGATACACCATCTGCCTCGCCACCATGGACGAAGATCATCTTCCTGAGCCCATCAACGCTGGATACGTCCGACAGTTCTATGCTTAGTCTATCGCGATAAGGTAAGTATTGGTGAAATAGATACGTGATTGCTTAAAAATTACCCAAAAGAGTATCATTCCGAGCATACTAGCCAAAAAGCATCCCTAATAAAAAAAAAAGATGATATCCTTTGTTACCCCATTTTGAGCCTAGGCCTTTTTTTCAGTGAACCACTTCCCTGGAAAAGAAAAGTGTGTACATATACAAAAAAAGAGAGGAAGTAAAATTACCATCGAAATCCAAAAAATCAGAAAAGCAAAACCTCAAAAAGAGATTGCCTGAAATAAGATAAAGAAAAAAAGAAAAAAATAGAATCGTGGGGCGTGTATAGTAAAATCCTCCAAGGAAGAAAGTATGTTGAAAAAAACAAAAGCCATATCAAGAAAACCCTATTTAACTCCGCATACCTTCAAATCCTAACCTAACTCATGGCCAAGCTACACTCTGAAGAAAGCCCTCTTTGTAGGTTTATAAGCAGTCATAGTATCTGTTAAGTCAACATGAGCTGAATTGTGAGACGACACCAGAGCCCCGTCCAGCCGGCTATGACGGAATCAACGTCTATGTCGTGGCTTTTGAAAAAAAAAAAATGTAAAGAGAAAAAATAAAATAAAAATACAAGCTCAAAGCAAGATGGACATGGTGAAAACTCGAAAGGGTGCTACGAGTAAAAATAATGAGTTTGTGCGAACCAGGTGAAAACTCGAAAGGGTGTTTGAGGTAAGAGAGCTAAGCCCATGGACGTGGTGAAAACCCGAAAGGGCACCATGGATAAAAAAAGGAGATAAATAAAAAAAAAAGAAAAAAAAGAAAAGAAGAAAGGTTTGAAATGATTGATTAATGTTTGAGGAACCTTTTTGTTACTCTCCCTGTTGCCCATTTTTCGACTAGGCGGCTCATGTTAGTTCAAGACGAGTCCCAACCAGAATTGTCTTTGTAAAACTGCTTTGTCAAACGTATGACTCAAGGTAAGGAGAAAGGTTTGACTCAATCCAAAGGGATTAACATTCCGGCCTTGGTGAAACTGCTGAAACTCACTCAGGCCTGACCATATGAAAGGGTTCAACTATGCTCAAAATGGGACCCGTGGCTTCACCTCACTGATAAGGCATTATAAAAAAAAAAAGAAGAAGAAAAGCCAAAAGAAAAAAACAAAAAAAAATAGCAAGAAAAATCTAAATACAAAAAATGTATGTATATATTTATGCTCTTTCTCATGTACATAGTTATAACATCTTACTTCCATCTCAAAAATGAAGAAAAAGAACAAAAAATCTCTGAAAAATAAAAATCCAAGAAATTCTACTCTTTCTCATGTACATAGTTACAGTATCGTACTTCCATCTCAAAAATGAAGGAAAAGAATAAAAAATCTCTAAAAAATAAAAATCTAAAAAATTCTACTCTTTCTCATGTACATAGTTACAACATCATACTTCCATGTCAAAAATAAAGAAAAAGAATAAAAAAATCTTTGAAAATAAAATCCTAAAAAATATATATAAATCTTGAAAATAAAAAAAATATAAGTAAAAGTTTATTTCTCCTTCTGTTAATTAGGATGCATTTGTTACTTATATAAATAAAAAAGAGACTGACGTTTTCTCGAGAATGTGTAGGAATATCACACGGTCCAAAGCCTCGAAGCGGGCAACTTCTTAGCGATGGATAAATCAGATGAAACATCTCACCACTGACGTCAGGTCTATTAAAAAAAAAAAGAGAGTCATTTTGAAAAAGAAAGAAATAAATTTGTGTTTTTTTCATTTGAACTTTTTGTAACACACAACTACGCATATGCGTGTTTTCAATGCGGTAAAATGTCGATATTTTATCGGCAAACGCAGCTGTGCAAAACTAATGTTCTAGGTTTGAGGTTCTCCTTGGATCCATGGATCCTACTTCAAAGTAGGAGCAACGGTGCCAATCTCGGTCAAACAGTCAATATTTTGATTAGGATGATTCCACTGCTAAATCTTTGAGCTAAGCACTCTGTCTTTGATTCATATGAACGTGAGAGTCTATGCTTTAGATTTGTCACGAACCTTTTGGAGGTGTGCACTCGTGGTCCGCGTAGTCTGTGCGAGCGCCCTACGGGGTTTGAGGTCTGGGTAACTCTGTTGAAAAAGGTTAATCGTTGGTTGAAACTAACTTATTAAGAATGAGATTATGCATCAATCAAACTATGTGCAACCATGCATCCATAAGGGTTCATTTCTCCTTTATTTTCTGTAGGCTTAAAACCTGTATTGGCAGCGGTATCCCTGTAAAGTGTACGCCATGCGTCTAGGTATCCGTATGATGGTCATTTATTCCCGTAAATTATTCCCAGGCAGGTCCGAGTTGGGGCTTCCATCACCTTTGTTGCTTATCGCTCCTAATGGGTGTATGATTATGCATAATTAAATAATATTTATGATCATTATTGGAAGAGATCAAGATTGGGTGTCCCTTTTGGGAGATACCCAATGTATGGTTGGATCTATTTAGGATTATTTGAAGTTGGATGCTTTAGGTCATGTGGTTCTGGGGCACATTTTTTGAAAATAATGCGTACTCCCAAAAAGTGTTGCGACGTCTATTCGCTCTGCTCGGGTAGTCATGCCAAATAAACTTCGGGATCGATTGGTTTGTCCAAAGATTTCAAACCCTGCCTCAGGTAGGGGCACCCGTGAACAGTTAGATGAGGCAATCAAATGCCTCGTAGGATTGGATGCAAACTTTGGAGCCTTGCGTATGTTTACTTCACGCCTATAAATGTGGGTCGATCACCCCTCTTACTTGCAAAGCTATTGTATTTAGAATGAATCTTAAACATCAGATTCTCCTTCAAATCATCTCGAGAAGCGAATGTTTAGCTTAGCATACAGGTCTTTCGCAATTCATTCTACCTCGGTTATGCCCAGTAATGTCGCTAAGCGCTTGGGGACCCATTACCTTGAGAAATGAATGTTTAGCCTGACATACAGGGCTTTCATTTTCTCACCATCTTACCTGTCTGATGTTTAAAGTTTGATCTGAATGCACCAAACCCGTCAATAAAGCCTTGGGTCTCTTCCAATGTCTTTTTTCTTTGGCATTCGATCATTAGTGATGGGATACTAAAGAGGGGCATCTGTAGACACCAAAATTTGGCCCAAGGCCCGATCGAAACACATTTCGAGAGAGGCGGGCCTCTGAGCTTTTGATGGCATGTATGGTACCCTTGGATACCTTTCCAAACCCTTAGGAATCATTACAAATCCCTTAGAATTTACCCCGAACCTTTAAATACCAATCTCGACCCTTAGAAACCCTTCTGAACCCTAAACCTAACCTTCCTAGGCAATAGATGAAGAGTAGTAAATTAGGACTAGATAAGTTCTTCTACTACTATCAAATCATATACCATTAGAAAGAGAACTTCCCCAGCTTTCCAACAAGCTAGGAATCGCCTCAATCAGAGTTATATAACAAAAGTTATGATGATTTGAAAATTATGCGATTTTGTAAGATTTTGGCTTGGCGCAACTAATAGTTACGCCGTCCCCCCGCAGGCTTGCAACCTCCCAAAACCATTGTGAATCACTGTATTATTGTACATATGCTTGGTGTAACTATTAGTTGTGCCAGGCATATGAATAGTACTTGATATTTTTTACTCTGAAAATTGAGATTGAGGTTTGACTTGTTGACCATTTTGATCATTGGGGGGTGTTTTGTTAGTTCTGTTGCACCCTTTTAGTGCCTATTTGCAACTCTCAAGTGATTTGAAACACCAACTTATCATCCACCATTAAAACCACTCCCACACATCTCCAAGGTCTCAAAATCCTTGAAAACCTTAGATTAGAGATTACCTAATTGCTAACCCTCATTAGCACCTAAGTAGCCTCCTAACCTACCCTTTTCCTATAAATAGAGCCCCCCTCCCCTTGGGTTAAAGGTTGAGAAAATTTGCCTAAGAGAGAAAGAACTTAAGTGAGAAGATCTTTCTCCCTTTGGTGCACTATTCCCATACAAAATTCAGAATTTCAAAACCTCCTCTGAGCCATATTTTCCACCTTAGATCCCCTAGTTTAGGTGTATGCTACCCATTTACCTTCCCTCTCTACCTTTTAGCTAGCAAGCCTTAGAGGTTAGAACCCCTTTTTTCACCATTCAAGCCTTCAAAAGCTCATCAAAGCAAGCCAACACAAGGCTCCTCAACGGTGCAACAAGGGCTCGAGAGCTCTGGCTCTCCCCTTTATTCCTCTACCTTCTCGATCATTCCTCCATCCTCCCATTTGTGTCGTTACACCGTCGAATTTTTGGTAGGAACAGAGGAACACAAATAGGATTTTAAGTCCCTTTGGGCAAGAGAAAGCCTTTTTATTTTCTTTTATATTATTTTTGTTTTAGCCATAAGTAGAGACTGCATTAAGCGGGTCGATTGGGTGCCTAACACCTTCCCAATCGATAACCGAAGCCCGTACCCAAGAACCTTTGGTGTGGACCAGATTCAGAGTCATATTTGTGACACTTCGGTGCTTATAAAAATAATATAAGTTTCCCGGGACACCAAAAGCTCCAGGTGGCGACTCTACATTTTTGCTAGTAAGCGCATCGCCACGACGTGATCGTCAAAAATCCCACGGTTGCACAGATCTTTACAGTATGGCCTTAAAATCAGACGGTTTAGATGGTGTTCCATGTGGCACGAGTCCCAAAAATACCAAGGCTTTCTTTTATCCCATGTGCCATGGTAGAAATCTTGTGTGCAAGTTTAGATCCCTTTATATAATCATTTTAAAGAAAAGTGTCTTTTAGAAATGTTCTATAAAATTTGGTCATGCAGAGCTGTAAATGTCACTTGTACTTATATTGCTAAGCAAAATGAGTAAATTTTCTTTGTTCTTATTGTGTCAAAACTCATAAGTGTGCCAGTTTCCATACAAATACGCTATTATATTTGACCAGGGTCTGTTAACGGTGCCTGTCTACCTCATTGTTTTCCAAAAATCATGCATTCTTTCCTGTAAAACTTCCTTTGATGTTATGAGTTAATGACTCTCATGGTCATGTTCCTAGTGCCTTTACTGATTTATAAAAGGGTACCTCTCTTTGCACCTACCAAATTACTGAGGGCGCGTATGCTCAAAACCCATTGACTGCTTTGAATCGGACGGTGGAGATTAATTTTCAACCTAATCTTCTACACAATTGATCTTGGCTCACATGCTTACCATCAGACAGTCAGATTCATATTCCACCTGGCACAAAGCCCAAAAAATAATCCTAAGATCACGCTTGAGCAAGATGTGTCTTGCATGATTTTTAGGATCACTTTGTGGGATCTGTGCCATGTGAAATACAAATTTGATAGTCGGATTGTACGCCCATGGTTCCAAGATCAATTGTGTGAAAGATTGGGTCGAAATCGATCTCCACCATTCAATTTGACACAGTCAATGGATTTTCAGTGTAGGCACCAATATGGCTTTTAATCAGGAACTTCAATCCTGTATCTATTACTTATCAAAAGATATACTGCTAATTAATCCTTAAATAAATTTAGATTCTATCAGTGAGGCATCAGTGAATTTTCGATTTTGAAGTATATGAGTATCATAGTGACACTTGCAATCCGAAAAAAAAGTTGGGAGTTTTGTATTGGACTATACATTGTGACAAATCACGCTGTAGTGTTTTGTATCTGGCAATACAGTCCACTATATAGTTATTTCTGTAAATTAATAATCCAGTATGCTTCAGATTGGAAGATAATTTTTTCTTGGTATTGAGTCCTTTTTGTAATATGAAATCTAGAGTTAACTAAGAAGTAATTGGACCAATTTATGTCTCCATGCTCTCATAAATATGAGCTCTCGGAGTCGTACAAAATTAAACTAATGATCAAAGATCAACTGCTTGGTCATCTAGTTAGCAGGTAATGCATTTTTAAATAGAATAAATTTGATTATGGGGTTAATTGGTGAGGATTAAGGACCTTGCTAAAATTTGGTTATGGGGTTAAAGTGTTGAATTGAATCAAATTTGATTGACGGGTATTTGTAATTTTGTAGAAACTGAATCAGTAGATACGAATAGCAGAGCTTGTTGGTTCAGATGCAGAGATGGAAAAACTACTAGAGGAATCAGCTCCTCTCGGAGTTCGGGCAAAGCGAGGTTGTGCAACCCATCCTCGGCGTATCGTAGAGAGGGTAATATGATCAGCCCTGCATAATATATGTTTTTAAAAAATTTGCCAATATATAGAAAATTAAATGTTACGATTGAACCAGGAAATTAGGTACGGGGGACACGAATCAGCGATCGGATTAGGAAGCTTCAGGAGCTTGTGCTCAATATGGACAAGGTAAACCAATTTGTACTTGTAGGCACAAATTTTAAAATTAGTTGATAAAATTTTGAAAATTAATTTTTGATGTCTGACAAAGTTACTTAGCTCGCTGGTTTACTCAGTTCGAATTCGAGTGAATTCGGGTACTTTCAAGCAAACCCGATTTATTGTGGGCTAGCGAAGGATCAAAATTTTGGCCGAAATGACCCAAATTATCGGTTTCGGTCCCCACCGAAATGATAACTATGGACCAAAATTTCGGTCATTTTTGTGTGGGACCTGATTTTTTTTAATTTTTTATTTTATCTTTTTTTATTTCACTTGTACTTAAAGGGGAAAAGGTCTTTAGGTTGTGTACTATTTTGTTCAGCCTTTAGGTTTGCCTATTTTGTTAATTAAAGTCATTATTTTTAACTTGAAATATATTATGTTATATTTTTTTATATTTTCTACTAATAGAATTAATTTTGTTTTTATTATTTCAGGCGAAGCTTTCTGATTTGAAGCTCACCTCAAATGCATCACTAGGGGACGGAGACACTTGGCAAGAGAGGCGAAGCAATTTTTTTTTTTTTTTTTTTTCTTTTATTTTGAAAATGAGCCATGGGGTCCTTAGATTGTTAACTCTCTTTATTTTCTTTTTTTTTGTTTGAATAAAAGGATTGGGCATGTAGAGTTTAAAATGTTTTGCTGATTTGAAAGGTTGGATCATAGGTTGAGATGCAATCTTTTGTTTGAATAAAAGAATTGGGCATTTATTTATTTTATTAATGGCATTGAATGATTTGCATTTGAGTTGAATGAATATGTTTAAATATAAGATTAATAATTTTTTTTCTTCATATAATTTTTTAAAGAATTTAAAAAAAAGTATTAAAAAGAAGCATTAAAAAAATTACATTAAAAAAAGCATTAAAAAAAACATAAAAAAATTGCATTAAAAAAGTATAAAAAAATTGCATTAAAAAAAGCATAAAAAAATTGCACTAAAAAAAGCATAAAAAAAATTGCATAAAAAATCGTCGACGTAATTTAAAAAAATATATATACATATATTTTTTACAAAAAAAATTTGTATAAAAAAATCATTGCCAAAAGCAGTAGTTTTTTCTATGATTGTTAAGCGCAGTCATTATTGAAGTTCATAAACCACTGTCTTGTATAGTGGTAAAAAAAAACCACTGCTTTTTTTACAACTGTTTAGAGCAGTGGTTTTTTTGAAAAAAACTACTATCAAAGACAGTAGTCTTTTGAAAAACAACTATTTAAGGCAATGGTTTTTTTGGCTTTTTCACGTAGTGATAGCGAATCGCTAGTACCTCTACAGAGAAGTGTCAGTGCCTCATTTTAGGGGCACCGGCGCTTCGATATAAATTATATATATTTATATTTATAGAAGCGCTAGCGCCCTAGAACGAAGCGCCAATACTTTATTTAGGGGCATCAGCGCTTCGATTTAAAAATAAATAAAAATAAAATAAAAAATTCATGGAAGCGCTAGCGCGCCCCTAAACGAAGAGTTGGAGCTTCATTTTAGGGGTGCTGGCGCTTCAATAAATTTTATTTTATTTTGTTTGAAGCACCGACACCCCTAAACGAAGCGCAAACATCCTTAAATGAAGTGCGGGCGCCTCTAAAATGAGGCGTCGACGCTTCATTTTAGGGGCGTCGGCGCTTCACTCCCGGAGGTGCTAACGCTTTGCTACCGGGCGCCACTTTTTTTGAGTAAAATATGCATAAAAAAGTAAGTCTGACACTTTTTTGAAAAAATAGAGAAAAGAAAGAGACTTTAAAAAAGTCAAGAATGATGGCTGGAAGGGTATTTAACTTTTAAAAAGTGTAACCCTAGTTAGTAAAGTGGGCCCCATGCCACACATCACTTCACAAAAAGGGCACTACGTGTCACGCTCATATCAATTGGCGAAGAGATATCTCTACGCCCGGACGCATATCCTCGGGTCTATATATATATATATATATATATATATATATATATATAAGGGCGCGTTCACTTCGCTGAAATGCAATTGCATGTAATAATCACTTTACATGTAATTAAGTATACTCTTTTTACTTATAAAAAGGTACACCTTCGGTATAATATGGTTGTTCAATTGCTTGCAAAATGAAGGTATAAAATCTACTTTATAGGCTACTATTCACTTTAAGGAGAAGTGAACAATTTCTATAATTTTTTGCATGTACTCTTGACTATCTGAAATCGTCATGTCCGCTCATTTTATATCTCTTCATCGGCAATTGTAAAGGTGTCCGTTTCACATGATCGGCAATTGTAAAGGTGTCCCCTTTCTTCTTCAATGATGTAAATGTGTTCTTCCATCATCTTCTTCTTCTTCAACGATGCACCGATCGGCGAGCACCCTCCCCATTGTAAATGTGTTCTTCCATCATCTTCTTCTTCAATGATGCACCAATCGGCGAGCACCCTCCCCCTTCATCTATATCCTCTGCAGATGGAATATCAATACTCATCGTACCCAGATTCCAATGACTCGTCCCCCAGATCTCGAGAAATCGACCCCAAAAATGATTCATGGGACGAATCCCTATCCCTGGAGAAGATCTCGACGCTCTGATTTCTATCACCAATGAAGAAGTCTCGAGTTTGTACACCTTCTACCTGTGCAATAATTTTGACCGTTGCCATTTTACCTGCAATAAGTGGATATTATGAGCCCCAGTCTCATAAGTCAAAATTATTGCAAGTAAAATTTAGTGGCATAAAAACTAAAAAATTACATGCAAATGAACAACCAAAGTTGTACTTTTTACGGTAAAATAGAAGGATTGTGCATAATATTGCGGGATTACAACGAAGTGAACGTGCCCTAAGTCAAAAGATAGTCTAGATTTTGGTCCGTCATTTTTTCTTTTTTGCATAAACTAACTATCATGACCTAGAATCCTTACCCAATCTCGAGGGCCTAGAATTTCGTTTTATGACACTGCACACTTGTTAAGGTGATATGCAGACATAAATACAATCTATTTCTTAATATAGACGATAAGATCGAGACTTTTCAATATTGCATTTAATGGCTCATAAATAAGCAGAAAGTATAAACGTCAATTAATAAGTGAAATCCTAACCATGCATCTAAGACATAAAATAAATCAAGTTTTACGTAGGGTAAAATAGTCCCAAATATAAACTCACAAGACATATCAAAAAGACTAAAATATATCTAAAAAAAGAAAAAATTAGAGCTAAATGGGCTCTCAAGGCTCGTAAAAATTAGTCGGATCTACGCTCTCATCTGAGTGGTAGCTGACACCCTCATCTACATAAACTGCCTTTGGTACAGCTGCCTCCATGTCATCATAAGCAGGATGATAAGAGTCCTCACCTGAAACTATTAGATTTTGGGAGGGGGTGAGTTTGCTCAGCCACGTATACTCAGTAGCTTGCACAATCGATCCACCGTAGCTTACCGAGGTGATTGTGTGTGCAATGGCTTGAGTTGTTGTGCATTTTGAAATAAACCAAGCATTACTACATGATGTAAAAAATATTCAAAACCTCATAACATATCTTATCAAAAGTAATAAGCATAACATAGAATGGAATGTGCATGATGTTTCTATTTTTTATTTCTTTTTCTATTTGTCTCATCAACTTATTATACGTGACATATCAGAAGTCTTATTATTACTCTATACGCCTGCACAATATACTTCGTATCTTACTCATCTTAATTAAACGATCTGTACCAGGCCGCTACATATTCCTACTACGCGAGGTCCACATGTAGATAACCACCTAACCTCTATATCATAACATAAGCCACCATCCAACTAGATGAGGTTGTCAGCATAGTAATAATAATGTCTCCTTAGTTCGGGACAGAGCCAACAAATTTTTCTTAAGACCCGTCTCGATTACAGACATTGGGCCCTTACGGTGGCACGTAAAGCATGACACATGTAGAACTTAATTAATGTTCAGCTGTCCTTCACAGCGTGCCTTAACATATCATATCATTATTCGGTTCTAGGCTAGGTTCTCGCCCTGATTTTATATTTGCGTGAGCTTAAGTCCTCCTATCTTAACATATCGTATCTTAACATATTCATTTATCATATTTACTTAAAACTTAATTTGAATGGATCACGATGCGATAGGTTTCACTAAATCACGCTTTCTAAGAGGCGGGTTCCGTAGTAACTTGGATGTACTTCATGTGGCAGCCCATACTCTCATAGAGGTATTGCATCCATACATGGATGAGTAAATTCCAAGTTCTACATGACCGTGAAAGAAATCCCACCGTAGTGAAGGCTTATATCATGTGTCATGCCTTATTCTTAACTTATCATGCGTATGCCCTATCAAAATTTTCTACATGATGAATCCCCACATGATAATTGTGAATATATATTAGAAGGAAATTATAACATGCACCTTAAACATTGGTGTTCATAAAGAAAATTGATATAGAGCATAAAACATGAAGCATTGAGTAAAAATAGTGAATAAGAAATATTTCAATATGTTTATTTTATGATTAAGTCTAATTACTCTTCATTGGGGTTAGTGTGTCTATGAAAAATGATCAGACATATTTCAGATCCTAATGAGACACACGTGTCCATTCAAGGACTGTAGGAGCCTTAAAAGAGGTAATAGACATTCCCATTGTCTTCGGAAGGTCGAAGAACTATAGGATCGAGTCATGTTTTGCTTAAATTGGATGTCCCAGCGAAAAGAACTCAGAAAATTCATTTGAAAAGAAAACAGTTCTGAACTGTCAATCTCGACTGGTCAAAAATGGTTCTCGACCGGTCGAGATTAGAGAAGAAGCTGACAAATAGGATCTAGACTGGTCGAATGTGCATTTCGACCAGTCGGGATGAAACAGAGGACAACAGTCCTTATTAGAATATAATATCGACTGGTCAAAAATAGGTTTTGAGCGGTCGAGTTTATTAATTAAGGGTGAGAAGAATTCAATCTCGACTAGTCGAAAAATGAGTTTTCGACTAGCCAGTCGAGATAGAGTGAAAAGAAGTTCTGAAGAAACCATAACTCGACTGATCGAAAAAGAAATTTCGACTGGTCGAGTTGCCTGATAAGGGCTGAAGAGAAACCATCTCGATTGGTCAAAAATGTGATTTAGACCGATAGAGTTTCTAAAGGGCAGGAGAGAAACTCCATTCCAACTGGTTGAAATCAGTTTTCAATCGATCTAAAAGAAACAGAGAATACTGTGTCATATATAAAATATAATCTGACTAGTCAAGTTTTAAATTTCGACCGACCGAGCTTGCAATTTCAAGCCCAGGTCGAGTTGTTTTTTTTCGACACGGTTCAAAATTCTTTATTTCTCTGATTGATCTTAGGATTTATTTAAGGTTCCTTATATTTGAGAATAACTAAATAATTTAAGGTGGATTTAGAGGCACCCACCTGTTGAAGCGTGAATTGATTTCCGCGATGATTTGGGTTGACGGAGATTAGATTCGAGCATCAAGTGCTCGAACCTTTTCGCAAGTAATCTTCTCTTACGATTGAACCTTCACAGTGATGAAGATCCTTGATGGGAAGGTGATTAAGCTCCAGAAAAAAAAGCTCAATCGTAGATTTTGCTTAAGGATGGTGCACAGTGGTTGTGCTCTTGCACAGAAGAGAGAACAGACAGAGGGACAACAGTGAGAGAATGGAATGGAAATTCTAAACTCTCTAGGTTCTCTATATCCTTGCTACTATATAAAAGCAAAAATAGTTTCTGTCAAGTTTTGTTTCCACACATTAGGAACAAAATACCCTTATTAGCCAACTCAATCTGCCCCTATATACACTACTAAGCCATGGCAATAAAATTAAAATGGGTATCATTATTTACCATCTATAAAATTGTAACTTCATCCCACCTCCTTCAGTTTGAATGTATTGATCGCTTTGAATCATACGATGAAGATTATTTTCATCTCAATCTTCTATATAGTTCATCTTGACATCTTGGTTGTATCCTCAGATGGTAAAATTTTTATTTCACTTGGCACACAACCCAAAAAGTGACTCTTAAATCATATGGCCTACATCACTCTCAAACATATTTTAATATCATTTAAAAAAAAATCGATGGTTTAATGATACTCTCATATCCCAAGATCATTTGGATAAAAGATAGGGATAAGCAATTGTCTCCATCTTCTGATTCAAAGCAATCATTTCATACCTACTAAAGGATATAGGTGAGGTCACAATTTTAAGGGGTGCAAATAATGTTATCCAAATAGAATCCCTTTTCCAATGGGAATACGTAAATAATGATATCCAAATAAGTTGTCTTTCCTTCCTTACTTTTAGCACCTTCAAAGAAACCCCCAAAGTTAAGAAAATTAGTAATTTTGCCATCAAAGTTATCTTTCCTTCCTTATTTTTAGCACCTTCAAAGAAACCCACAAAGTTAAGAGAATTAACAATTTTATCATAAAATATTTGACTTGCTTTGCATTATGTGACATAGATTATATAAAAATAACCCAAAAATTAAATTTGAGCATGATGTATGTCATGTAATTTTAGGGCCATATTTTGGGATCTGTGCCGCATGAAATAAAATAATGATCGTCTAATGGTAAGCCCATAATATCAAGATCCCTTATGTGGAAGATTGGGCTGAAAAATGATCTCCATCAACTAATACAAAGAGCCGATGGTTTTTTGCATAGGTGCCCTCTAAGATTCCTCGGGTGTTAATAAAGCTATCCAAATAATAATTTACTGGAAAATTGAAACCCTCTGAGCAACGATTAATGTGCCCATGATCAAATTTTCTCATCCTACCTAATAGGTTTTCGGCTTTTCCCACCTAAAATCGAAATTAGACAGAACTAGAATTGGTTTGGTTTGAATCAAATTTTGGGTCAATTGTGGCTAGTTCAATTCGTTAGGTTTTCGGGTCATGTTCGGATATTGTTGTCGCTCCAAGTGTGCCAAAAATGTGTGCAAAAAATTAAAGAATTAAAGAATGCTAAATTATATGGATGTTAACTTATGAAAGGGATATCAGCACATTGGGGCTAACAGTGGCCTGCAAGATCAGGGCCAATTGTAGCAAGTTTTAAAAGTAAGTATTTCAAGATCGTCCACAGAGAAGTTTGTCTAAAATGAGAGATAAACCTCCAGATCTGTGCTACCAGATCTGGCTCTATAATTATCTAAAATAAAGAATAGATAAAAGAGAGTGTTGGGTTTTGTCACGTTTAACTAAAAGCAAATAAAGAAAAGAACTAACTACGTGATCCAGATCCGAGTTGTGGAGGTGTTTAAAATAAGACAAATGCAGAAATAATAGCTTCATGTATTTTAGCCTTTGAATTTTAATGGAGAATCAGAGTTCAAGCAGGCGATTCAATCTTCATCCTGCCACCAAAGAGAAATAAATCCGAATTAAGGAATAGGTTTAGACTTATGGTACGTGATTTGTCATGATCATCGCCTAGTCAGTGGCCTATTCTTTATTTGAACATGAACATCCATGTAAATGCCGCTTGAATTAAGTTACCAACGCTAATTCGCACAGGATGATGAATTAAGGGAAGTTGGATGCGGATGAGTGAATCTAAAGAAGTCTAATGCACTAAGGTGAACATTCGTAACCCTCGACATGACTCCAATGGAGAAGACACAAATTAACCTTTTAAAATCCAACGTTACAATTACAGAAACGGCTTCTTAGAGAGCCCTCGGACTTACACGAGCTTCTCGAGCCCTCGATTCTGATCCGAACTTGGAAGTACAAATCACTGCAATGGCTCTCAAAGGTAAAATACAAGAAGGATTACAGGAATCGGATGAGCTTCGACCGAATAATGGGGAAGCAGATGAAAACTCTAAATCTGGATACCCAAATTGGGCAAATGGTTCGTCTATTTATAGTTTTCCCTAAGCCCGGCTCGATGTGTATCAACCAATCGTAATTGGATAGATCTGTATCAACCAATAGAGTCGAGCACCGTGATCCGGATCTGTTCGCCAATCGAAATGCTTGATCCGTTCACCAATCGGAAGCAGAGGCATCAATTACATTATGTAATTCAAAAATCTGTTTGAGCTTCTAGAAGTTCGCCAAGTAATTTCATCTTTGGGTGTTCACATGGGGTGGCATATGCCTTTGGTTCGTGCTCAGGATCTTCCGGGATGACCTTGGGTATTAAAACGCATTGGGGCGCGTGAAAAGTTTCTGAAATACCCTTTGGATGAGCCGAATCCCGAATGCCATTTCGCATAGTTTAAGGGCTTTTTACAAAGTAGTTTGGCTCAGAATCTCTCTCTTAAAAGCATTTTGGCTCGTAATCTCTTTTCGCAAAGCATTTTGGCTTCGTGGAGATCTTTTCGCAAAGGACTTTGGCTTCGGAGATCTTTTCGCAAGGACTTCTCTTCTTTTCGCAGCATTTTGGCTTCGGAGGTCTTTTTCGCAGGACTTCTCTTCTTTTCGCAAAGTTCAAAGTTCTTTGAGCGATGAGATGTTCTTCTTGAATTGAACTTTTAGCTTCCATTCTTCTTTGCGAATGGATCCTTCTTCTTCTTCAGGTCTTTTCTTGCTCTTTTAGGACCTTTTTAGCCATTGCTGAGGCTATTTCTTCACTCCCTCTTTGAGTTTGACATGCGTTGTCGCTTTTGATCATTTTAGGATGGTTTCGGATTTGGATCTTCTTTTGGTTAGGCGCAATATGAACACTAAAGCACTTATTTAGTCCTCTCAAGGGTCTTTCAAGGCTCATGTTTAGGGGTAAAAATGGTATTTTCACTACTTATCACACCCCAAACCTAAGCTTTGCTAGTCCACGAGCAAAGAAACATAAAAACAAAGTAAAGAGCCACTTTGTAGGAAGCACAGTGCATTTAGCATATGCAACAAGCCTTTTAAACCCTAGGTGATCCCTAGAGGAGGAGTGAAGTCTCCGAGGGTTTTCAAAGAAGGTACCCACAAACTTCTCCATGAAAGCTTAACATCGCAATATTATCAAATGAGCAATCAAGGAGCGGGGTTAGTTACTCTTGAATCAATGATGAAATGTAAAATTTGATTATTGTTTGCACAGAATTTAAACATTTATAAACCTCATGAATGTTTCAATATTTCCAATCAGTGAACACATAGAAAATCATACAAATGTGCCTGATAAGCTCATCCTATGGATAAAAATTAGGTTATAAGTCATACTTAAGGTGCTCAAGTTCCAACCCAAATACTCACCAGGTATACTCTCATCAGTGTTTTTGTTGAGGGGTTCATTTTCACTCAAGCTCAAGAGCAGTTACATCTCCCAACTGGATCTGTAAGCATGAGCATAGGCATGATTCTTAGGCAATGGCATCATTGACATCTCCTCACCATAGATTGGGTCACTTGTCATCTCCACATGACACTCACTCAACTTTGGATCACAAGGGCTTTTAATCTAGGTTTGTTTGTATGGCTTATGGGTGAAGTTTCAAGGAAAGGCAATTTGAGCAGAGGTTTGAATTTGAGAACTGAAGTGCAGAGATGGTTCATGACTCCACCTTTTGAGTTTAGCTTCTTTCTTCTTCTTTTCGAGATTCTCACATTCACACGGTGATCGATTCTTTCTTTGATCTTGCATTTTCAACATAAGGTCCCTTTTTGCCTTTTTGCTTGCAACTTTTCACATTGTTTGTCTCTTCTTTTCTCACCACCATATTGCCTGCTTTTTGAGGTATTTCTCTTCATTTTCTTGATGTTGCCCTTAAATGGTCCATCTTGATTCTTTCTCCTTTACCTCCGAATTCTCGAGTGAGGGAAGGCTGAATTAGTTCCATAGGTTCGGTGCAAGTACTTTTGAGTATTTTTGATGAAGAATTGTAGGATTCTACTCAAATGGGGTACAAAGCAGGGCAGATTTTTCTTGGTTGGTTCTGTTAGGTTCAAGCCGTCTAAAGAAGGCCTTGATCTTTTCCTCGCTTTCATGAGTGTCATTACTTGTTTTAATTTGGAGTTTCCTAACTTCTAGTGGATCTAATGCCTCACCAATCCTTTGAATCGTAAAAATTGCCTCAGTCACTCTTCAACGTAGATGGAAAATATATGGGCTCAATTCTCACGGTTATGATTTTTCCTTGAGCTTTTAAGTATATCTTTACCTTTTCTCTTCCTTTTGACTTACTACGTCTTGATACCGGTATGTTTTATGGTGTAATCATCATGGAAATGTAGAATACCGCAAGGTTTAGAATGTCTAAATTTCGCAAAGGAATTTTAAATTTTCTAGTTGTGATGATTGTCAAGTAAATTAATACATTTGCTACTTACTTAGGTGATTCTGCTGGCGCTATGTTAACTATTCCTAAGGCGGGACTTGTCCGCCACACCCCAAACCTATGGGGTGTCCTCACCGGTTCAAAGGTGGTGGACAATTATTAGGGAAGACAAGCACAATAACAATAATCCGGATTCTGACAAGAAGCACATCATAAATTTGGATAGAAAATAAAAGGAAAAAGGGAAAGGGAGTAGGGGAGGGTTGTAAGTTTTTCAAATAGGAGAACAAAAACAGATTTGGTTAGGCACAGACTTATAATGAAAAAAAAATTGCAATAGAATAAAAGCGTAAAATAAGAAAATAAGAAAGAGACAATTGATGAAATTGGGCTTGTAAAGCTGGTAGTGGTGATTCTCCTACTTCCCTCATTCTTCTTAACATGGCACGACTTGTGGTCCGTGCTTTCTTGCCAAAGTTGTGAGGAGGAGTACCTCAAAGGGCTCTTCCTATCAATGTCAAACTTGGCTCTTAAGAGGCTGTAATGAGTCTTCCAAAGGGGAGGCCAAGCAATCTTACATTCCTTTTTACCTTAGCACTCACATCACCATTGCTTCAGATCAGCATGGGGGCATTGAAGAATTGCCCCTTAGAGAAGTGAAAGAGGGCTTCTAAGATGGGGTTCGCCTCTCTTGGTGTGCCCAAGAATAACATAAAACTCTCTCGGAGTATGGAATCCATCAGAGATATTGCGGGCATCTCTTCTCACTATTGATTGCCCAACCCACCATGCCCTGTGTCAAATGGGCAGCCATATCTCTGAAAGAGGCAACTTCAGAGCAGGTCCATCAAGATTGAATTGAAAAGGTATCCCTAGGGCATGTCCAATGTCCTCGGATCCTGATTAAGTCACAGTTGTCTATAAAATAACTAGGGTTGGCACATCAAGATGTTCCTCCGTGACTGTGGTGAGGTTCGATACCATAGCTTTGTCATCCTTGGGTAAATTTTCTCGAGTAATGGAGTGAGGATGGTCGAGGAAGCCTCCACGAGATATCTTAAAGATAGCACTTAATCAGGTTTGGAGGAAAAAGTTTCATCCACCAATAGCTCGGTATGAGCTTCGGGCATCAATGAATGGGTTAGGCAAAACCAAAGGAATGGGTAATGGGGACAGCTCGGACTGGGCTCGAGGCGTGAGGGTGGGCTCCTCATGGCGTATTTTTTTCTTTTTCAACCCTATCTCTTTGTCCATTGAAAGTTTTCTCTTGCGACTTCTTGGCTTTGCCTTTGGCTTTTGGGGTGTTTTGGGCTGTCTTCTTGGTGAAGATTTAGGGAACATGGCAAGAGATTTCTCGGTTTTCCCATATTTAAAATGGCCTCAAATGTAGCTTAAGTACCAGCAATCACAGAAAGAATAAGAGTAGAAGCGATTAGATCCGAGGGTTTCCTCTCGTGTGAGTTTCTTTGCTCAAAAAAGATCGCCTTGTGATCTACACCTTTGATTTCGACAAGAGAAAAGGCGCAGAGGATTAGAATAGATGGTGGAGTCTTTACCTTGCGAAATGTTTGTAAAGACTCCTCCACCACTCATCAATGATGTCAACATGGAAACATTCCTCGGCAGAGAATTGAGGTTGAGTAACATTATACACATTCAATTTAACTTTCATATTTCCAAAAGACACCTCCATGGTGCCGGACACGCATTGAATGCATGCATTAGTAGCAGAATGGTCTTCCCATAATGACAGGATGGCGTGGTACTTTTGGTTGGTTCCATGTCCAACACCAAAAAGTCGTGAGGTAGAAAAACTTGTCTACTCCTACCAAAACATCTTCAATCAACCCCATAGGTTTCCTTTCAGATCTGTCATTCACTTGAGTGGGTTTCAATTCTCCCAAACCTAGCTTCTCATAACAGAGGCGAGTTGACACTAGCACCAGATCTAGCAAGGCTTTCTCAATGGTGTGCTCCCCAATGATGCGAGGATTGTGGGGATTCGGGGTCTTGCATCTTAGGTGGTGTTGCAATTGATAGCACTTGGTTGATTTTCTCCAGAAAGGCCTTCTTGGATAAATGTATCCTAGATTGCCTTTTGTGGGTGCACACCTCTTTGAGAAATTTTGCATAGCGGGGACTGTTTGATTGGCATCAGGAGGTAGATTAATTTAACTTGCTTGAATGTCGTTCTCCATCATTTCACTCAATTTTTGTGTTTCCTTTGTCAAAGGCGACTTCATTGCATGGGAAATGGGAGGTGAGGAACAAATTTCTCCTCCTCATCTTTTCAACAATTTTGTTATTTTTACATTTTTCATTTTTGAATTTTCGATGTAAATCAACGACCATATTGCTATCCGACTATTTTTTACTTGTTTTGGATCGGCCAAGGGGCTCAACAAGAGCCCTTATTTACTCTTCTTTGAAAATAATGAGAAACAACTCGATTTTCTATTTGTGTTTTACTTCTTTTATTTTGTATTTGGTTTTGTAAAAAAAAATCAGCATGACTAAAAGGCAATATAAATTATAATCAAAACAAACATTAAACACAGTGAGCTGCTGGTTCTCAAGAATTTAAAATAGAAAATGAATGCAAAGGAGAAGGATGCAAACTCAAGCGGATCTGCTCCGACTTTGGTCCAGATGCTCCTTGTTGGGCCAATTTGCTCGGATCTGCAAACATCCAAAAAAGCTATGACGATACCTTATTCAAGTATTGACAAAAATAAAAAGAAAAACTCAGACTCTTGCCCAAATTTGACAAAAGACAAAGAGTGGCGGCTGCATTTATTCAAATAACTAGAAGGCAAGAAGAATAAAACTAGAAAAAAAAAAAAAAAATTACTGCTGATAAAAGCAGGTTTCTATACAAAAGCTGCTGTAGACATTTAATCAAGCACTTGGAATGCAAAGTGCAGGTTTAAAGAAAAATTAAAATAAAAATCAAATCTACAAAATAAAAAACTTAGGTCTACCTATTTTAGAACAAACTTCCCAACAGCAGCGCCAAAAACTTGTTGTCGCTCCAAGTGTGCCAAAAATGTGTGCAAAAAATTAAAGAATTAAAGAATGCTAAATTATATGGATGTTAACTTATGAAAGGGATATCAAGACATTGGGGCTAACAACGGCTGCAAGATCGGGCCAATTGTAGCAAGTTTTAAAAGTAAGTATTTCAAGATCGTCCACGAGAAGTTTGTCTAAAATGAGAGATAAACCTCGGATCATGCTACGGATCTGGCTCTATAATTATCTAAAATAAAGAATAGATAAAAGAGTGTTGGGTTTTGTCACGTTTAACTAAAAGCAAATAAAGAAAAGAACTAACTACGTGATCCGGATCCGAGTTGTGGAGGTGTTTAAAATAAGACAAATGCGAAATAATAGCTTCATGTATTTTAGCCTTTGAATTTTAATGGAGAATCAGTTCAACAGAAAGCGATTCAATCTTCATCCTGCTACCGACAGATGTAAGAGAAATAAATCGAATTAAGGAATAGGTTTAGACTTATGGCTGTGATTTGTCACAGATCATCGACTAGTATGGCCTATTCTTTATTTCGTAACATGAACATCACTTTGTAAATGCCGCTTGAATTAGGTTACCAACGCTAATTCGCAGGATGATGAATTAAGGGAAGTTGGATGCGGATGAGTGAATCTAAAGAAGTCTAATGCACTAAGGTGAACATTCAGAACCCTCGACATGACTCCAATGGAGAAGACACAAATTACAACAACCTTTTAAAATCCAACGTTACAATTACAGAGCCCGGCTTAGAGAGCCCTCGGACTTCTGATCTGAGCTTCTCGAGAGCCCTCAGATTTCTGATCTTGAATCCGAACTTGGAAGTACAAATCACTGCAATGGCTCTCAAAGGTAAAATACAAGAAGGGATTACAGGAATCGGATGAGCTTTCGGCGGAATGGGGAAAGCAGAGATGAAAACTCTAAAATCTGGATACCCAAATTGGGCAAATGGTTTCTATTTATAGTTTTCCCTAAGCTCGGATGTGTATCAACCAATCAATTGGATAGATCTGTATCAACCAATAGGAGTCGAGCACCGGGATCCGGATCATTACGGCCAATCGAAATGCTTGATCTGGTTCAAATCAGAAGCAGAGGCATCAATTACATTATGTAATTCAAAAATCTGTTTGAGCTTCTAAGTTCCATAAAGTAATTTCATCTTTGGGTGTTCACATGGGGTGGAATATGCCTTTGGTTCGTGCTCGAATCTTCCGGAATGTCCTTGGGTTTTAAAACGCATTGGGGCGTGCAAAGTTTCTGAAATACCCTTGGACGGTGCAAATCCCGAATGCCATTTCGCATAGTTTAAGGGCTTTTTAGCAAAGTAGTTTGGCTCAGAATCTCTCTTATAAAGCATTTTGGCTCGAATCTCTTTTATAAAGCATTTTGGCTTCGGAGATCTTTTAGCAAGGACTTTGGCTTAGGAGATCTTTTCGCAAAGGACTTCTCTTCTTTTTCATAAAGCATTTTGGCTTGAGGAGGTCTTTTCGCAAAGGACTTCTCTTCTTTCGCAAAGTTCAAAGTTCTTTGCGAATAGTAGATATTCTTCTGAATTGAACTTTTAGCTTCCATTCTTCTTTGCGAATGGATCCTTCTTCTTCTTCAGGTCTTTTCTTGCTCTTTTAGGACCTTTTTAGCCATTGCTGAGGCTATTTCTTCACTCCCTCTTTGAGTTTGACATGCGTTGTCAGCTTTTTGATCATTTTAGGATGGTTTTCGGATTTGGACCTGTCTTTTTGGTTAGCTGCAATATGAACACTAAAGCACTTATTTAGTCCTCTCAAGGGTCTTTCAAGGCTCATGTTTAGGGGTAAAAAATGGTATTTTTCACTACTTATCAGATATCTGTCCAAAACTTGCACCCATATGTCTGTTGGTCGTAAGACTTAGGTGAGCACTTAACTTTATTTGACTTGGACATCTATATGATACTTCTACGTAGGGCTCTCAACAGATCGGGTAAACTTGATACTCGACTTGCTCGAAACTACTTTTTTATTGGGCTAGGCACTAAACTTGACCTGTTGGGCTAAGTTAGGCATGAAGTGTCAGATACAATCTATAGGCATGATTGAGTAGGTTTAAGGAAAAATTTAGTCAACTAAGCTCGAGTTACAAGATTTTATATAATAATAATAGTAGTAGTAATAACAACAACAACAACAACAACAACAATAATAATAATAATAAAATAGAGTGTTTTCAACCAGGTCAGGTCAAGCGTCAGGTCAGGTGTCAGGTCGGATTGGGTATATACCCTCGACCCTTCAGGTTAAGGTAGGGAAAGGTGTCAGGTCGGGTTGGGCATACACCCTTGACCCTTCGGGTATTAGGTCGAGTCGGGGTGCACCATCGAGCCAGGTCAGGATAGCACATGCCATTTACCAATCGAACAGTTAAACCTTTAACACTATCTATTGGCAACCCTACTTTTAGGTTCTAAACTATATGTTCATTTTTAATTTTTAATGCTATTTTAACATAAATATGATTTATATGATGATCATGTGACTTTAAAATGATGGCATGTATATAAAATTAAGGTTAGAGATTTTATATATGGGACACCATTTTGACACCTGATGTGGCTATTATTGTACTTATCCTTAACTAAAATTGCAGTAAGTAAATCTAAATCCTCCTCCTTCTAGATTATGGTCGTCAATCACAATCCTTCAGTTCTCAGATGTTTACAACAGTAAAGTACCATCACATCGTATCTCAATCCTCTAGAATTTGGGCGTCAATTGAAAACTAGATTACCTCAACACAAATTTATACTAATCAATAATCTTTCTGAAATTTGGGCGTCAATCGAACTCAAGAAAACTGAAGATGAAAAATAAAAACCGTTACACTAATATTCTCAAATTCTCAATCTTAGGTGTCAATTAGGATCAAGAAGAATTTGACAAAGTAGGAAAATGTAATAAAATAAATCTAAACTTAAAAGAAAAGTAGAACCATCCAAAGAGTCGATCTTTCAAAATTCCTTGGTCTTGGTTGTCAGGTAAGACTTTTAGAAATCTGTGGACAATTTTACTTGATAAAAACTACTCTAAGGTGATTTTGTGGAATTCCAACCACAGTTGTCAATTGATGCTGAACATACCTTGGATGAGTTTTCTCCTATGTCAAGCCCTCTTATTTATAGATCCTACGAGGTCAGTTTATATTATTCGAATTCTAATAAAAGAAAACTACTAAGAATAAAAGATTCCTAATACAACTAACACTTCTAATCCGAGTTCCTTGCTTTGATTGGTAGATGTGCAATACTTTTCTCCATATTTTCAGTAGCCAAGATCTTTAGGAGTCTTTCCCCAATCTTCTCGGATCCGTGGGTTGCTGATCGTCGTAAAATATGACCTTACAAGTGCACAAGTCTGAATGTACTAGGGCAAGTACAAGGGTGCTGAACCATAGGGACTTGTTATTTATATCTCATTTAATTCTATTTTACGAAATATTTTGTAGCATTAGATTCCTAAAGTAAATAAAGAAATCTAAATAGTTGGAAATAGGAGAAGAGAAGGGCAATCACGAATCTCTCTTGGATTTCAGATTAGCACCCAATAAAATCTACAACTTTCCTATAATAAATCCCTTGTATCCTAGCTCCGGGCTACAAGCTTAGTTGCATCGTTTATGACTTAGTGAGATCTAATCGCGAGTTAGATAACCTAATCATTAAGCATCATTGCACGTAACTAACTAAAACTACCCTACAAGGCCTAGTTCGTTGGCGAGTATTCTACCTAATCCAACCCCAATCCCTATAAGGCCACACTGAGGTTTCATTAAATAGAAATAAACCTTTACAATTACTCGTTCTTGATGACTCTTGGAACCACCAACATTGTGACAGCCCAAATTTTCCCAACCTTAAATTTGGAGACTTTTTTTTTTTTTTTTTTTTTTCACTTATACCAAATGGGAAAACCCGGACCGCCCGGATCAAATAGATCACAAGTGCAACAAAGCATAAAGCATAAACTCACGGTGAAAGAACAAAGATTACCTACAAGTGTATTCAAAGAATTACAAAACTACACTTACCAAAACTCAAATGCAATCTACGATCCCAAAATCTTACTACTCCACGAGTCGTCAACCCCAAATCCCGTATCTTGCTAACTGCCAAACCTGTGACGTATAGTCGAAGGGTGAGCTTCATCCAAGCTCAGTAGAAGAAATTCAAACACAATTCACATCTTATCATTGAAGTGCATAGATTCGGTGACATAATTTCAAAACCATTTGTATCAAACTGAGTAGCAAATATTACATTTTCATTTTCAAAACATAGCGCAACAGAAAAAGAGCATATCGAGAATAAATACATATGAAAAACAAAGATACTTATCAAAACATAGCTGAAAATAGAAGCAGAATAAATTAAAATAGAACATGTTAGAAACGGTGACATATCATGATGAGAGCATAACGAAATGGAGCTACATATCATCAAATCGAAGCATACAAGAACGAGACGTATCAAGAAACGGAACGAACATATCGAAATCCAAAGCATCCCATATCAGGAACAAGGTCGTAACCTCGGGGACTCAACCCCTCTTTGCACAAAAGTATAACCAACACATCCCATAAGCGGGGAACCGAAGCACATATATCATAAGGCCAAAGCATCCCATAAGCGAGAACAAGGTCGTAACCTCGGGGACTCAACCCCTCTTTACACACAAAGTATCATCACATCACATTACATAGGGTCACAAATCAACGAGGGGCCAAAGCATCCCATAAGTGGGAACAAAGCATCCCATAAGCGGGAACTGAGTAAAAACCCCGGGGACTCAACCCCTCTTCAGAGACTTAACTCCTCTCCGCCACTCGTTGTTCAGATTCAAAGAGTTCTTATCCTCATCGGAAACATAAACGAATTCAAAAATGGAAGGAAACACAAATAGATACGAAACGAAACATAAATGGACACGGAACGAAGCACAAACGGATACGGAACGAAACATAATCAGATACATGAATGGAACGAAAACCGATACATAAACGAAACGAACATACACATGTGTTCAATTACAGATTCGTACTTCAAAACTTTCATATTTTCTAAAACAGTTACAAAACATTCATTTATATCACATCATTTATGAACAAAATCAAAAATGCAATTAGATGGTGAATTTTCCCTACCTTAACCTCGATGCTGCACGAAGCCATGCGAAGCTCTATCTATGGCTTTTCATCCTCAATCTACATCACAAACATAACATGTATCAAAGACTAACTCTAGTTACTATAACTTAGATATCTATAAATGCTTCTCAACACGAGGCAGAAGCGGACAAATTCATGATAATCTGAAATTTGACGTACCTTCCTATAAACTTTCGACCTTTAAACATTTAGATTCATGAGTTATTAAAAACATAAACATTGTAGATCTCGAAGTCATCTTTCCAACGCAATAAGAATCACATCAATCAGAGTTCAGCACAAAATGTTATGGCTAAAATACCGAGACTGTATTGGTACCTCAGTCGAAACATGCCAACTCAACTTGATGTAACTTCCTTCAAAATTTTTAACCTTTAAAACATTTTATTCATCAATTCTAATATACATGACAGTTGTAGGTCTATTTGTCCTCTTTCCAACACCTTAAGAATCACCTGATTCCGAGTTCGGAGTAGAAAGTTATGGCTAAAACACCAAAGTACTGTCGGCGCGCACAGTCAAATTCGATCGATCGAAATCCATTTCGATCGATCGAATTCCAACAGAAATTCATAACACTCTCTGTTCTATACCTTTCGATCGATCGAATTTAAAACTCGATCGATCAAAATCCATTTTGATCGATCAAATTTAATTTTGATCGATCGAAAACCTTCAGAAATCGAATTTCATCAGTCTTAAGACAAATTCGATCGATCGTTTTTCTCAATTTTTTACCATTTTTCTTCTCTTAATCCATCATTTACACAATAAATCTAAGCTAAATCATCATGCACAACATAAATCTACAAAACCTTACCTCAAATCGGTTCGATTAACCCATAGATCGGATCATCTTCTCCGTTTCTCAAAAAGGGTTTCCAAACCCACATCGGTTTCTTCCAAGTCCATAATCACGACCAAGCACTCGAAAACGTCGGAAATCTCCCCACGCACACTCCACGCAAACCCACGCTACGATTTGCGGCTCAAATCATACGATCTCTTCGCACAAGAAATGGGTTTCAAAAACCCTAAATAGCTAAACCACTCCCAATCGTCCAAACCGACGGCAGTTCTCTTCCTCACACGATCTCGCAACCCTTTTTCACGCAAACCCAAACTTAGAGCACGCAAATCCGGCGATTCTTCTCCTCTTTCTTCTTCCTTCTCTCCTCAAAACCCAAAACCCTCTCTTCAAACGAATGACTTCTAAAAGAAGCCCCTCCCTTTTTAACTTAAAGAGCCCGGTTCTCGCGTGAAACATATACACGCTTCAAACGTATATGGCCCCACTTAAATGCTTTTACACTTCAAGAGTGTGCCCTTTTGCACCAAACTAAACCGACCCAAGTCATCAAGTTGACTTCACTTGATCAAATAAGTGATCAGACGGGCACACATCTCAAGGTACTCTATTCAAAGTCGGGCACTCATCCCGAGGTACACTATTCAAAGTCCAAATTTTCGAGATGTTACAAACATACAAGCATACCATTCTGGGGATTAAAATAATAAAAAGAAATAACACTTTATTGAATACTCATCTGAAATTTACAAGAGATCCCTGACCGAGGCTTTACACACGCATCGATTTTGAGTCTTTCTTCATCACTGAAGAATGCACTAATCGATGATCACAGTCAATCTCTCTCCATTCCAGACTATTCCTAACCTAATCTACTGAAACTCACGTCAGAGCCCTCTAGAAAGATTCTGGCATGCGAGTCTCCTCAAACTAAACCCTAGGGTCCTTATTTATAGACTATAAGGCCCAAGAACAAATACAAATTGCAAGGATTCTTTAAATCCTAAAAATCCTCCAAGAAAGATGAATTTGGAAGGAAATCTACACGGTTTGGAGTTATCCAGCCAATTGAAGAGATTCCTAGAGAAGATCTCGGAGGTAGAGCTCATCCACAGCTGGTGTAGCTGATTCTTCGCTCAGAAACTTTGTATGGATCGGTCGAGTTTGGAGCACTGACCGGTCAAGCTTGCTTTCCATCTCCAGGTAGAAGATGACCCTGGGGACTTTGACTTCATGAATTAATAGACCAATCGAGTCAGTTTGGACCGGTCGAGTAATTCTTCTAACTGTATCTGCTCTTCCAGTTTCGACCAGTCAGTTGACTCCTGACCGGTCTCTCTTTCCACTTCTAAAGCCTTTTGAGGTTCTGACCAGTTGATTCTGATGCTTCGTGTGACAGCCCGATTCTCCCATTCTCATAAAATCCTATCAATATTTTTTTCTTTCTTTCATACACCTTAAACATAGGGAAAACTGGACCGTCAGATCACACTACACAGTCCGAACACAGAAATACTTGGTATATCCACCTATAAACGTGGAAATCAAAGTAGATATCATACATGCGTGAAAATAGAAATTTAGACATCACTAGGCATAACTAAATCTTTCTACTTTATGCATAACCTCTAATACAAAGGCTTAAAAGAAAACCATCGGTGATGGCCATTCATCACCTACACAGTGGCTTCCAAAACTTATATACAAACCAGTCTTAACAATGTATTTAATCCCAAGACATTTCAAGTCCAAATCTAAAATCCTCAAAATCCACCATACAAACCCAAAACATATCTAGCCCACATCCTCACCTAGGGTAGAATTCTCCAAACGGGAGATCCTAAGCCTTTCTCTGGTGCCAATTCTTGATCTACACCTGTACTTGTGACGTATAGTCGAGGGATGAGCTAACATCTAAGCTCAGTAAGGAAACATCAATAACATGCATATTATCACATCACACATATATCTTATGAAAAAATTTGAAGTAATTGAAAGACATATTTCAAAGGTAATTGAATCAAAATGGACTGAATCGTATGCAAGTTTCAAAGTTTATCACATGATTTGTATTGTGTGTCGGATTTACTGTGTGCTGTGCTTATTGTGTGGTGAGAACAATAAAAATTAAATTAAAATAAAAGATGGTAATAGCACAACTAAAGTAATCCTAAGCCTGCAAGATACAGGGCTATTGTAGCAAGTTTTGATAAGTAAGAGTTTATCCCACAGAGAAATTGATCTAGAACTAAAAATGGGCTATAATAGTAGGCCTCCAGATCTGGCTACATATCTGACAATCCTAATGAAAGGGAGTTGCGTATCACGTCTACACTAAATTACCTACTGCAAAAATAGAAATAAATAAAGTGCATTCCTATCCTAAGAAAGGGTTATAAATAAGGGGGTGATGGTGTGTTAAAATAAAGATAAAAAGGGTGAGAAGTAAGCTATTTAGGTTAAAGGTTCATGTAAGTTATGCAACTCAGAATTAGGGCTCTCTCTGCAACAAGTCCTTGTTGAAATGCTATCAATAACCTCAATAGGGTAGAAGAATCCAACTTAACCCATGCCATTTGGGGCGCTCTTAACGCCATAGTCTGTCCACTCAAATGGTCACAGTCTATCCAATAGAGTCTGTCAAATCCCATTGATTAAGCCAAAAATGCTAATCTAATCCAAAGGAATGGGTTGATCAAACCCAATCCAATGAATCAAATCAGGCCATGAATACCATTGCAGATACTATGTCTGCCAGTGCTCCGAGCTCCCTAGATCTGCGCACAGACCTGGTTGGCATTCATAGGGATATTAAACCTAGGAAGATCAGATGGCAACCAAGAGATCTAATGGTTAAGCGAATGGGAAATTCCCAAATACACAAATCCGATCGAGAATTTAATGGAACCAAAATATCTATAGATTTAATTAGACTTTAAATCAACAATTTATTGCTTAAAAATAGCTAGCAATCAAATGTCCTCCCACTTGCAATCACTACAGAGAAGCCAGATCTAACATCTGATGGTGGTCAAATAAAATAGAGGGGAGCCTGTTCCAACACAATCTCTCACTAGGCAACAAGTTCAAGTGTAGAGAAGAAGAATCCATCTCAGATCTGTGACCAAGTTTGCCCTAGGGCCATAGTCTGTCCACTCTAATGGTCACAGGCTATCCACAGAGGCTCCCTTACCCACAAATACTAAGACAGAGCATGAAAACTGCTGCCTGCCACCATGGTCCCAAGGCATCACGCTTAAGCTTCCATGGCCCTTTCAATAAGCTTAAATCTTAAATATATATTATAGCCTGAACAGAACTACGGATAAATAGAAAAATAACAGATTGAGTAAGCATTCAAATAAGAATTCCATTGATCTGGTGTTATTAACAATGAAATCCCTCAAGGCAGCAGCCTTGTGCACAACAGCTCAACACCAAATCCCAATGTTTAACTAACCTATTACAAAACCTAAATAAAACTACACAAAAGTGCTTACCAAAGGTTTAGCTAGCAAGTGTTGAGCTAAGAGAGAAGAAAAAAATGGAAAAAGCGGTGATCAAACCCTAACCCTAACCCTAGCATGCTTGAGCTCTTAGCCGACAGAGGTTGAAGGAAAAAGTGAATGATGATTTTCTAAGTTACAAGTGCAACTTATATACTTAGTCCCAATGTTATGACTAAGAGGAGAGTAAACCTTAATTTTTCAAGCAGATGTGGCATTGTTACAACCCTTGGATGTCTTGGGATGCGTGCATCAGAATTCATGCGTCGGGGTGTGTGTCCTAGACATGGTGAAATCTCCAAAAGGTCCTTAGGTAAAGATTGAGAAGTGTAGAGCCCGAGCTTCGCGATGCTGGATTTTGCATTTCACTTCTGTCGTGCGGCTACAGAGTGTTCACGGGGTAGAGTTTGGCGAGGAATGTTGCTGTCTTGCGCAGTAGAGCTTTGGGCAATCGTGCAGTTGCTTCAGCCTTGAATGCACTCACGCAAAAGGATTTTCAGTGCTTTGATTGCTCGCGCATAAGAGCTTTAGAAACTTCATTTGCGGGGTACTCGCGCAGATGCTTCTGCGTCTCGCTTGGTTCATAGTTGAGCTTCTAGGCATGCGAGAGCTGCGCGAGAGAACTTTTGGGCGTCTCTCTCTTCCAGAGCCACGTGAGAACTGCGCGGGGTTTTTGCTATTGTTCGCACCAATTAGTCTCGTGAGGTAGTGTGCTCTACAGCACTAAGGCTCGATCCTCGTGAGAACTTCGCGAGCTATATTTTTGAAGGCTTAGTGCACGAAAGCACCGCGAGTTTCTTCATATGACTCTACAAAATTTTCAGTTACCTGCTCCACAGCAGGTACTGGGATTGGGGGTAATTATCTTACCTCCACCTCAAATTTGGGTGGTTCCTCCATGGGTACCCAGCAGGTTGCTGCCCAAATGCTTGGGCAGCATTGGCTTTCTCCATAACAAAATCAGGGAATTGGTTGGCTGATGGACAATCATGTAGTGAATGTGTGGGAGATTGGCATATCAGACATGCTTCCTCCAATTGTGCAACCATTTTAGGCTGCATCACATTCATCAATTTGTCGAACTTCAAGCTCAAATTGTCCACCTTCTTCTCCAACTCACTCTGCACCTTTACTTCATATATTCCACCTCTAGGGGTGGACTCTTTCACCAACCTAGCAGGGGTCTGGCTGTCATTGCGAGACAGTGACTCCTGCTGCATGAAAATTTTCCCTATAACGTCAAATAGCTCCCAAGCCTCATCAGCTATCTTGTGGAGGTAGCTACCAGCACATGAGGCATCCACCATATCCCTGCTCTTGGGATTAATTTCTTGGTAAAATACTTACACTAATTGCCACATTAGAATTTGGTGGTGGGGGCATTATTTTAACATCTTCTGGAATCTCTCCCAAGCTTCATAAAACTCCTCAGTTGAGGACTAAGTAAATGACAAAATACTTGTCCTCATCTGGCTGGTCTTGTTCATGAGAAAGAATTTAGCCAGGAATTGGCTTTGGAGGTCACTCCATGTTTATATGCTATTGGCTGGGAGCTTAGAGAGCCATGTGCTGGCTTTATCCTTTAAGGAAAAAGGAAAAAACCTTAGTTCGATGGCTTCAGGTCCCAGGCTAACAATATTGAAGGTGGTGCAAAGTACCAAAAATTGGTCAATGTGCCTATAAGGATCTTCCTTATTGAGCCCATGAAAAGATGGCAACATATTGATGGTGGAGGACTTGATTTCATAGTTTCCTTCCACTGAAGGGAATTGTATGCAGAAGGGAGAGGTGTACTCTCCTGGTGCACTGTATTCCTTTAAGGTTCTTTGCCTCTCAGCCATGTTAGCTTGCTCAGTTTCAACATTAGGGCCTTGTGTGGTGTTTCTTGGTCTGAGGATCCTTTCAACCTCAGGATTTGGAGGTTCAACTCAGGGTTTAGGGACCTTCTTCCAAGCATACACCCACAAACTCAGCAAGTAAGGAAAATGCTTACAACACTCAAAGAATTTCTAAACTAAAATAACAACTAACAAATTTAGACTAACTTAATTACAAGGAATTCAACATTAAATGACTAGGTTTCAGGGTAAAAGAAGTGCAAACAGAGCTTGCTAAACTCTAGCTACAACTCTAGCTTTTCCCTTCTACTATTGTCCAATTCTATAAAATTTTAAAAAGAATTAGTAGTACTTTCATTCTACTATGGCACAACTACAAAGAATTTTCTAAAATACATTATAATATAATTCAGGTCTACTAAAAAGATCAAGATCCCTGGCAGCAACTCCAAAAAATTGTTGTGTTGGATTTACTGTGTACTGTGCTTATTGTGTGGTGAGAATAAATAAAAATCAAAGTAAAATAAAAGATGGAAACAACACAACTAAAGTAATCCTAAGCCTGCAAGATACAGGGCAATTGTAGCAAGTTTTGATAAGTAAGAGTTTATCCCATAAAGAAATTGATCTAGAACCCAAAATGGGCTATGATAGTAGGCATCCAGATCTGGCTGCATATCTGACAATCCTAAAGAAAGAGAGTTGGGTGTCACTTCCACACTAAATTGCCTACTGAAAAAATAAAAAAATATAAAGTGCAGTCCTATCCTAAGAAAGGGTTATAAAGAAGGGGGTGATGGTGTGTTAAAATAAAGATAAAAAGGTGAGAAGTAAGCTGTTTAGGTTAAAGGTTCATTTAAGTTATGTAACTCAGATTTAGGGCTCTCTCTGCAGCAAGTCCTTGCTGAAGTGCTATCAATAACCTCAACAAGGTAGAAGAATCCAACTTAACCCATGCCATTTGGGGTACTCTTAAGGCTATAGTCTGTCCACTCAAATGGTCACAGTCTATCCAATAGAGTCTGTCAAATCCCATTGATTAAGCCAGAAATGCTAACCTAATCCAAAGGAGCGGGTTGATCAAACCTAATCCAATGAATCAAATCAGGCCATGAATACCATTACAGATACTATGTCTACTAGTACTCTGAGATTCCCAGATCTATGCACAGACCTGGCTGGCATTCATAGGGATATTAAACCTAAGAAGATCAGATGGCAATCAAGAGATCTAAAGGTTAAGCGAATGGGCAATTCCCAAATACACAAATCCGATCAAGAATCTAATGGAACCAAAAGATCAATAGATTTAATTAGACTTTAAATCAATAATTGTTTAAAAATAGTTAGCAATCAAATGTCCACCCAGCTGTAATCACTATAGAGAAGCCAGATCTAACATCTGATGGCGGTCAAATAAAACAGAGGAGAGCCTGTTCCTGCATAATCTCTCACTAGGCCACAAGTCCAAGTGCAGAGAAGAAGAATCCATCTCAGATCTGTGACTAAGTTTGCCCTAGGGCTATAGTCTGTCCACTCTAATGGTCACAGGCTATCTACAGAGGCTCCCTTACCCGTAAATACTGAGACAGAGCATGAAAACTGTTGTCTGCCACCATGGTCCCAAGGCATCACGCTCAAGCTTCCATGGGCCTTTCAATAAGCTCAAATCCTAAATGTATGCTATAGCCTGAGCAGAACTACGGACAAATAGGAAAATAAAAGATTGAGTAAGCATTCAAATAAGACTTCTATTGATCTGTTGTTATTAACAATGAAATCCCTCAAGGTAGTAGCCTTGTGCACAATAGCTCAACACCAAATCTCAATATTTAACTAACCTATTACAAAACCTAAATAGAACTACACAAAAATGCTAACCAAAGGTTTAGCCAGCAAGTACTGAGCTAAGAGAGAAGAAAAAATGGAAAAAGTGGTGATTAAACCCTAACCCTAACCCTAGCCTGCTTGAGCTCTCAACCGACAGAGGTTGAAGGAGAAAGTGAATGATGATTTTCTGAGTTACAAGTGTAGCTTATATACTTAGTCCCAATATTGTGGCTGAGAGGAGAGTAAATCCTAATTTTTTAAGTAGATGTGGCACTGTTACAACCCTTGGATGTCTTGGGATGCGTGCATTGGAATCTATGCCTCGGGGTGTGTGCCCTAGACTTGGGGAAATCCCCAAAAGGTCCTTAGGTTAAGATTGAGAAGTGGAGAGCCTGAGCTTCGCGAGGCTGGATTCTGTATTTCACTTCTGTCGCGTGACTCCAGAGTATTCACGGGGTAGAGTTTGGCGAGGAATATTGTTGTCCCGTGGAGTTGATCTTTGGGAATCGCGTAACTACTTTAGCCTTGAATGCACTCATGCAGAAGGATTTTCAGTGCTTTTATTGCTCTCACAGAAGAGCTTTGGAAACTTCATTCGTGAGGTACTCGCACAGATGCTTTTGCATCTCGCTTGGTTCAGAGTTGAGCTTCTAGACGCGCGAGAGCTATGCGAGAGAACTTCTGGGCTTCTCTCTCTTCCAAAGCCACACAAGAAATACACAAAGTTTTTACTGTTGTTCAAGCCAATTAGTCCCGCAAGATAGTGTGCTCTACTGCACTAAGGCTCGATCCTCGTGAGAATTTTGCGAGCTGTATTTCTGAAGGCTTAGTGCGCGAAAGCTCCGCGAGTTTCTTCATATGATGCTTGCGACTGCTACGCGAGAGCTGTTCTGTGATAACCCCTCCATTTGAACTGCGTGACTTCTTCATGAACTCTATTATACTGCATGTCTTAGCTGCACGAGGGAGCTTTGCCAGTGACTTAAATAGCATGAGGCATCACCTCAGCTGTGCGAGATAGGTCAATGGCTCCTCTACTGCTATGCGTATGTTTCTGTTGCAGCTTCCTCCACTCTCACCTATACTTCTATCATCTGGTAGACTTTCTGGGTCTAGTATGACATGCAAAAATAGTCACCATGGTGTATACCACCATGGTGTTCCATCACTTCCTGGTTCAGCTGCCATCTTTTGGTTGAATTCTCTTTCTTCTTAGCACCAAAAGCACAGACTTTGTGTTAAGCTGCACACTTTATTTCTAACTACAAAATAAGCTAAAAAAGAGTTATTAGTGAGCTTCAAGGTCCAGCAAAGGCTAGGTTAAGAGGTGAAAAGTGGTACTTTTCAATGATTAACAATTTCTAAAGCTTTTTACATAACTTAAGAAGAAATTTAAACAGATAATTTAAATCCTCCCCCGAGCATATATAGCATCGAGAGCCGCAATATTATACCGATGGAAATACCCATCATTATCATTTAATGAGCCATTCACATGATGCCCAAGTCCCTTCGTACGAGGGAAGCTTGTGCCAAAGAAAATTTACCACTCTGGGTAAGTAATGAACGGATATCTATCTGCCCCGAAGCATAATTGTATGAATATCCCGCCATACTGGTCACTGATATCCCGCCATCGATCACGGATATCCCGGCGCGTTGGTTAGGTATCACGCATAAACCTTAAATCAAAGTGCGAAAATAACTTATAATTTATCACTGTGAAATGTGGTAATTTATAATTAGGTTTGAAGTTTCAAAGCTTCCACGCACATTTATTCACATCTCTTTGATGTCACACACGCACATGGCTGATTTTACACACGTACATGAATCTAAGTGCACATTCACATACACATTTCTCATATTTGAAATCATGAAAGAAATTCATGCTAAATAAATGACAAGTTTCACAAAGCACACATATTTTTATCACATCACCAAATCCATACTAGTTGTAATCAAATGCACATGTTACAGAGATTTCCCTACCTGGACTTGAAGCCGAATGAAGATTTCCTTATCAAGGTAATATTCTCCTTACGTCCCCTTGGTCACAATCTAGAACACCAATTTACTTCCTATTAGTCAAAAGTAACGAAAACGGAAAGTTCCCAGTCTCCCAAAGCTTTCTTTCTCAAAGCAGAAAAATCTCAGAAACTGACCAAATCGATAGATCGAATCCCAATACGATCGGTTCCCAAAATCGATGGATTGAAACACATTTCGATCGATCGGGTTCCAAAAAAAAAACACACATTTCTGTTTATATAACTGGTCCCACACTCGATCGATCGGTTCCCAAATCGATCGATCAATTTCAGAAATCGATCGATCAATTCTCAAATCGATTGATCGATCAATCTGCTTCCTCATAAACCAATCTCTCCTTTACACGTTCAACTTGTCGAGCCTTATAGGAACCTATCGACTTGGACAGGAACCTGTTGACACAAATAGATCGAATTCCATTTCGATCGATCGGTTTCTAAATCAAAAGGAACCTGTCGAGTTTGCACAGTATCCACTCGAACAGAATCACACCACACGAGAGCCTCTCGAGCTGAGCACAGAGCCTGTCGAGGCACAATTCGATCGATCAGTTTCCCTTTTCTAAAACCACACTTCTCTGTTCTATATATATAACTATTTCCTGTCAAAATCGATCGATCGATCGATTTTGACAGATTCTCAGCCCTTCGAGCTTTCCTTCTTATGTTTCGTTTCTCTCAAATCCCATCACATTTATTATGACTTTTTTTAAGGCATTTAATGTCCAAATTATACCACACACTCACCCATTCATTTCAAATCTTTGAGGGCATTTATTGCCCAACCACACATCATGGTTGCACACTAAATTTCAATCCCTTTGTGTATTGATTACTCAACCTAATGACTCATTTAATTCTATTCTTTTAGGGCATTGATTGCCCCACTACCAATCATCAATAACATGATTTAACACACAAGATCTTACCTGAAATCAGAAATCCTTGCACCTTGATGTGATCGATTTCCACGATCCACGGGCTCACGCCTAAGGGTTTGAAAGCGAGGATCGTGGATTTCACCGTTGATTGAATCAAAACAAAAACTACAACCACTTTCTACTAAAACACATATTTCTCTTCACTCCATCGATCACATGTGGTGTGATTGAACGGTTGGATTACTGAAGAAGATGGGAGGAGAAGTTCAAGCTCTCCTTTCATCTTCTTTCTCTCTTCTTTCTTCTCTCTCTACTCTTCTTTAAAAACCAAACAAGCCCCAAATGAGGCTTGCGTGAGACGCCTCTCCCCTCTTAACCTTTGGTTTGATTCCATGTGAAGCACACACACCCAACATGTGTGTTAGATCTTATCTCCTTAATTTGCTTGGTGTGAAACACATACACACCACTTGTGTGTTATAACTCAACCGAATTAAGCTTGGCATTGGTGTTAAGCGGTTACACTTAAACCAAGTGTTAACCATCATTCATAATGTTTTTCTTTGGTGTGAAGCGCACATACATGTGTTTTTCACACAAACTAGGGCCAAGAGCCGGTCCAACTATCGGCCCAGCTAGTCAGCCCAATATAGTTGGCCCAATCCGTCAGCGCGCGCGGGTTCAAAATTAGGGATGTTACATTCTTCCCTCCTTAAAGAATTTTTTTCCTTGAAAATTGACGTAAGTAGTACATGCTCACACTCAATCCACACAAAGTAAAAGTTCACTATTTCCACACCTTACCCAAACTCCCATAGGTATATCCACAATGCACCCACACACACATCCATAGTCTACACATCTCCATACTTACCTGTATCAACTCCATACATCATCCCATTGAAACCCACACATCAAAATCTACCTAATGAGTATAATTTCCATTATATAATGACCCAAAGTCCTTCACATTATCCCAACTTAGCTTTCATATTCGAAGTCTTAGTTTGGGTGTTAAGCCAATATACCATACTTCGGTGTATGTTATCACATCTAACGGTCATCTTATCTTTATTTTTCACCCTTGTTCACTTAATGGATCAAACTTATTATCTTAAACTGTGTGATTAGTCAGACATGCATACCAAGTCATGTTGGTTCGGAAATCAAAATTTTTAGGTAGTTACATTCTCCCCTTAGGAATTTTCATCCGTGAAAGTTGGCTAAGGTCCTTTGGTTTTAAAGTAGGTCATTACATCTTATGGAGTCGAGTACACATGAACTTGAAAACACCTAACGAAAACGAAATCTGTTCCCTTTTAGAGAACCCAATCCTTTAACGATAATTGAAATAAAAGTGTTTGGATAGTAGGTTTGATAGTTAAGACCCCGTTAATTAATTAATAAATTTACATCTTTATAAAATTTTCCTAGTCATATCTAGGCCATGCCACACTCCGAGCTAAACATGTATCCCATGACTAACATACCCACTCATACATCAACACTATTTAACTAGTCATGAACATTCTCCACTACATCTAGCAGGAAATTGGGATACAAATTGATCATACATCTATATCATACGAGTCACTTTAACTCGTCTATCGTACTTGCATAAAATCGAAGGTCTAAGAGTAATATCCATTTTTTTTCTTCAATTATCTCAATGTCAGTCCAAGGTCCGCAACTATCTCTTAGCACTACCCATCTGGGTATCCTCATCAAAATTCAACGTCCTCTAAACCAGGGTTATCACAATCACCTCACCTTAAAGGAATTTTCATCCTAAAAAATTCACGACGTGACGTTTGGTTATTCACTATAGTAATCATTTGTTAAATTCAAATTACACACAACGAATGTTGTAACAAATTTAACGATGTTAAATTCAAATCTCCATTCAGCCTTAGAGTTGAGTTGATATTTGCTACAACACATTGTCTGAAGATCGACCACACACTGCTAAAAATCTATCTGCTGAGCTCTATTCTAAGGATGTCCATCTCTCACTAATAGGACTGGTGTTCACTCAAGAGTCGAAGGAATAGATCAGTCAACTCGTGCATATGTAATTACGAAATACCACTTTCACAACTTAACGAAGCATTTCTCTAATAGTTGGTAAGGATATATCCATAAGAAAATGTATTGAACTTGAGATCATAATCGGTGATCTAGAACTATAACCATAAACAAAACCAACCATACCATCATACACTGACAAATTTACCACTGCCTTAGCCTATCTTCACTACAACGATATTAACCATTAGTGATAATGCATCATTTCCATAACCAAATTAGAATTCCTAATAGTGACCCCCAGATTTTGGATACATAGAATTTTACATAGCCCAACTACATAGTCCAACTAACCATTACTATAGATAAACTTGAAACCATGACTACACCCATTAGAACAATGCATCCACAAAGTTGAATATACACTCACGTTGAATTGGGGATTCCGACAACTATTAACTAGCACATTGAATACAGCTGTACAATCAATATAATCACTAAGATTTTGACCATGAACTAATAATCGTAGCCATTAGTAAAAAAATATCGATCGGACACACTATTTTTATAGGGCAGAATCGTTTACGTTCACCATCACCTACGTCCGTAAAGATATGCAGTCATCACCAAAATGAGTTTATTTCAAACCCACCACAATGATCTTGAAATTCCAAAATTTATGCATTTAATCATTCCTATAACACCCAATTACGATTCTGATTATCACAGGAAGGACAAACGATTGCAATACGTCCAAGCTTTTAATCAAAGAGATGATTTGAAAATAGGTATTCCCAATGACATATCGTTTAAATGCACAAGAGTAAGGTCGTACGTACATGTTAGATTAAGATTAATCGTCTCTTCATGTGCACAATCATGATTAACAACCACACTCAAGGTTGGAAGGAGTTCTTCTGAACACTAATCACTCATGATTTATTAGTCTGAATGAAGAGCATCGTGATTCTATCCGTTAAGTGTAAATTTGTTTCCAAGTCTTGGTTCACACATCATTGCATATAAGGGTCAACTTAATTTCAGACTTACTAAACAACCTGTTCTTGAGCAGTTTTATCCTAATCGTCATGATTGATTCAAGTTTGCCATCATAATTGTCACCTACTTAGTTAATCTTTTGAAATTGAAATTCATTTATGTCATATAGGTGATTTAAATCAAATGCACATATGATGGTGCCACAACTTTCCTCAAATGCTAAAAGCAAACACGAAATCATCGAAAAATATGAACACTACGAACATTCATCATCGAAAAATTTTAGAGTAAAATCTTGACAATCGATAATGAATCTATACCTTGAGGGACATCATTTTCCACATGGGCATCTCCTAGCAATGCTTCATTGGTATGACCTTGAGTTGTAGGGAGAATTGGTCCGGAAGTAGATGTCGATGTTACCTATCCCCGATGCATATATGGGCAATTCTTGATCCGGTGTCCTTTCCAACCGCATTTAAAGCATGTGCCCAATGCTAACTGACATTTCTCTGTGTTATGGTGCTTCCCACACCGCATGCATGTATCAATCGGTGTAGATGCGGGGACACATAAAGTCTACTACACTGTCAAAGCTCTAGCTGCTATCTGATCTGTAGAGTGAGAGGGTACGTGGACAATCCCTCTAGCTACCAGATGACTCTGTGTAGAGATGGCAAGTGCACGATCCTGAACGGTGGATCGAGAAATATCCTGAGTCGTGGCCAAAATCATTGCCCCATTTTTCAATGCGGGACAATGTTTTATCAAGTGTCCCATTCACCCACACTTGAAACACGCACCTGTGGACCATCTACAGTTTTGTGCCAGGTGCCACCCTCTACACATTGGGTATGTGATCAGTCACATAATTTATCATTTTACCATCCTTAACTTAGTAATACTAGGATATAATTTGCTACTAATAAGTTGCTGATATGCAGATATTAGAGATAAACAGTAAAAGAGAGCCTAAGAGTTAATATTCATCACAATGAACTTAAAAAGCAGTAAGAAAGACAATTGCGCAAAAAAGATGATTTTTGCCTACTAAAAGTTAGAAAATCGTAATTTACGATTCTGCAAAAAGAGACAAAAAGGAAAAAAGGCAAAGAATTGTAATCCAGAGAATCGTCCGAATAGAAAGCTATGAAAGACAGAAAATCATGATTTAAGATTTTCTACCAAACAAGAGAGATAAAAGAGAAAATTGTGATTAACGATCTTCCAGAAAAGAAGCTTTCCTACTATTGATGCTACTGATCACGTGAGAATTATCACCACCATGAATAGAATTAGAAGACTCTTAGAATTAAAAGTTCAGCTAATCACGGATCTGAGAAGATTGATGAAGATCTACTATGAAGGACTCTGGAGCTGAAGATTAAAGAACTTTTCAGAATCATATTAACTAAAGAAAACAAGAAAGAATAAAATTAGAAATTAGAATTATATTAGGAATCTTTAATTTTTAGTAGTTTCTTTTATTAGAATTAGAAGTCTTTGTAAATTGACTCCTTTTGATCTATAAATATGAAAGCCCGGTATAGGAATAAACATCGAAGAAATTTATCATCAATTGACAACTGAGGTTGGATTTTCTTTCGATCAGTAGTGTAAAATAATTAGAATAGATTAGATATCAGAAGTTTCTCAAGAGCAATTGACCACTGCTATTGGGTACTGAAGATTAGTGTAGATATCCTAGTTTCTCAGAAGCAATTGACGATTGCGACTAAGGGGTGAAAGAAATATTTATTTGCTTTTTAGTTTAGATTTTATTTATTTTATTTACATGCTTTGTAAACATCTTCAAGTTTTAATTTGAATTGACGACTCAGGTTAGAATTTGCAGATTAGTGTAACAATTTTTACTTTTCCATCTTCAGTTTTCTAAGGTTTGATTAACGCTTAAATTTTAGGAAGTTGTTGATTAGATTAAATTTGTATTGATAGGATCTTAGACTTGATTGACGACCAATGCTAAGAAACTAGAGATATAGTATAATAGTACTGTTTAAATTAATAAATATCCGATAGCTGAAGATTGGGATTGACGACCTTAATCAGAAGAAGGAGGTTTTAGATTTATTTTATGCACTTTAGATTAAGAAACCATTCTTTTATTCATATTTCTGTAATAGATTAGATCTTAAAGATAAATAGAAGTTTTTAAAATAAGGATTTAAATAGAAGATATAAATAAGAAGTAATTAGATAAATAAACTTTCTCATGGGAACGATCCTATGCTAGTACTATAATTTCCATTGTGTGCTTGCAATATAGGTTAAGACTTGAATTTACCATGATTTTAATACACATAATAAGCATGATCAAGTTTTTTGCACCGTTGCCGGGGAAGCGGAATTTATCTTTATTTCTAGTTTTTATCTAATATTTCTATTATCTTAGAAACCAATATTTATCTTTCTCTTTTATATTTCTTTATATTTTTTATTTTTTTTTATCACTTCTTAATCTTTCGTAGGTTTATTCAGAGTAGTAAATTAAAAGTTTTCAATTTCTGACGGCCACATAATTTAGAAGCTCAGATTTGTTTCTTTCCCTTCTTTTTAGAATAAAAATCATATAAACTTGAACTAAAACTAGACATATTGCATTCTAGCCAGCCTGCCTCAATTCTAAATCAATATGAATTTGGCAGGAGTAAATCAAAGTGAGGCTAAAACAATGGGAGAATACTATGCATTGACACTTCTTACACTACCCCATGTATTAGCACCCCTATTGCCGGTTATGAGGCTTTCAAAATCACGCCAAATGTGCTTCAAATACTTCCTACTTTTCACAGGCTGATTAAGGAAGACCACCAATGGAATTTAAATAATTTTATAAAAATGTATAACATTATTCAAATCAAAGAGCTGACAGGAGTATCCGTTCGTTTAAGGCTATTCTCATATTCTCTTAGAGACGAAGCAAAGCAGTGGTTACACTCTTTACCCAGAGATTCGATTGCTAATTGGGAGGGATTAAAACATGAATTCCTTATGAAGTACTTCTCAATGTGCAAAACGAATAGAATCTGACATCTTATTTTAACGTTCCATCAATTTCCGGATGAACCTCTTTAAGAGAGTTAGAGACGCCTTGAGGATCTTCTCTATATGTGCCCTCATCATGGGATCACGAAATGGAAAATAGTGCTCACTTTCTAAGAAGGATTAAATGACCAAACTAGGCATATGATTGATGTTGCCTGTGGGGGTATGTTTCATAATTTAACACTAGTGGATGCTTGAGAACTCTTGGAGACCCCCTTAGCAAGGAAATGGTGCAACACCGTGCACCGGGTGAGATTGATTCAAAGACTTCTATGAATATACCCCCTATGCAAGGAGGATTATATAAATTAAAGTCAATGATGAAAGGTCTTCTGAAGTTGAAGTTTTGGAAGGGAAAAATTTAATCTCTGGTGGGTATAAAATCACACCCAACATCTGGACAAGGTGAAGCCTGTGGTCCTAACCATGGCCCAACTCACTAGTGGCCCAACCTCCAACTGTTCCTTATTACCCCACAGGAGCCCAATACCACACTGCTAATGAGGATGCCTTATTGTAAATAGCAGATAGCTGGGTGCAACATAGCCACATTCAAATAAAGTTACTCAATCACCTGCGACAATCTATCGTAAGGTTGGAAGCTCAAATTGAGCAGCGAACCCTTATGGGAGGAGAGAGTAACGTATCACCTTCACATGCAGCTGGTACATCTAGAGGATGTATATCTGTGGGAGGCACATCAACTCACTCTATTTTTAATTAATTCCCTCTAGAACCCATCGAGCTACTGACTCACCCGTAGAAAAGACCTATAATATATATAATATTAGAAAAAGAGTATTCTACGATTTACGGTATGTAAAAGCCCAGTCAATCATAACAGTCTCTTTCGTTACGCAATAATCACTTAAAGCGTATGGATTTATAATTTTTGGTGATACATAGAGACAAATCATAGTGAGTATGATTTGACGCATCAATAAGTCTCACTTTTGTTCTAAAGAATTGCAAACGACAATTCTAGGGAACAGGCGACTCCAGTGATCAATCTTATCGGTTACATTGGAATTCAAACCCATTTAATTCATAGAAAAAGTGGACACACATCGCATTCAATCTTTCCACTTGCCAACAATCCAAGCCTATACTTTGACACGTGAACCCTTCCCTTCCCTATAAAAACATACCCATCCATAAACCAACTCATTTCTTCTGTCTTCCACCTTTCATACCTAAAACCCTATGACGAAAGAGCATAATCAGAGCGATTTCAGTAAACAACTCGATAAAATTCTCGAAAAATATAGAGCTGAGCTACTGACTGTATAACAAAAAGTAAAAGATTTGAAGTGCTAACGACTTACTCGAGATGCTGAATTGTCCACTAAAACTACCCTTGACCCTAAACCTAACCCAAATCTGAAACCATATACCATGAACCCATCTCCTCCCACTTCCTAAACTTTATACCATCACAACCCACCCCGAATGTAAAATCCCGTATGATGATGGTGGGTTGAGTCGTCCCTCACCACCCCTCTCCATTACTTATCTTCTCCCTTCGCTTACGCTACATTCCCTTCACATAGTTTTCGCAAGGGAGTAGTATAGGTGACGGGTGATCTGGAGATGTGTTCACTTCCTCACCCTTCGAAGCACTCCCCGTATGGCATTGCATTTCTTTAAAGGAAGGAATGTGAGGTGCTCCTTTTTGGGGATGCAAGACAAAGAAGGGCACAGAGGAATGTTCTACAGCTCTTAGGTGAGGTGATCTTGCAAAGGCATGGATATGCCTTTGGTAGGAAGGAATGTAAGACTTTGATTAAAATTAGTTAGAAGCCAAGGACGGATCTTCAGCGAAGATTTCTCTCGGACGTTGCTGCCAGTGTCTTAGTTTAGTGAGTGTCTAGATTTTTCCTAGGATTTCTTTGATGTAATTAGGTTTCTTTCCATATTTTTGTAATTAGTTCATATACATGAAAAGTTTTTCTCTTCGCTTTTTTTGACTAATTTACTAACAGTACTACTAACATCTAACATTTTTGATTCCATAGAACTGGTAGCATTTTTCTCCTAAGTTTGAGGGCAGATTTTTTATTCTATTTGTAGATTATAAATCCGGTAACTAACCCAGTAGTAAAATAAGGTAATATTTTTTCTGTATGTCCCCTGTTTTACACAATGAGGAAATTGTCCTAATTGAGTTTTGGGGGATACATATCAATTTTGAAAAATATAATATATTAGTATAGTTTTCTTTAGAGTTTTTTTTTAAGTTAATCATTATATGAGAATTATGAAAAAAAATATGAAAATCCAAAATTCTTAGCAATCCATTATAGTAGTAGTTCAAAAAATATATAAAAATAGTTATAATTCAAAGTAAAGCATCTCTAGAACACTGTATCAGGAGAATGTTTGAAACTCTACGATTGATTTGAACTAGATATATTTTAGATTATAATTTCAAAATCATATAACTAGTGAGTTATAGAGTCTATTTTCTCTTTTATTCTGAGAAAGAGACTGTTTTTATTCATGCTAAAGTTTCCTTGAACTTATCTACAAATGCTGTCTAAATGAAATCTCATATTGTTGAACTTAGAATCAAGATATTCTTTAAATATGATGATTTATTTATTTAGAACTGTCTATTAAATGTATCAAAGCAATAAGACATCCATATTAGTAAATCGTGAAAATGACCAAAGGCCATCTTTTGTTAAACTAGAGCCAAAAAGCCAAAAATCCAAGAATATTTTACCATTGAACCCATATTAGAAACTTAAAATGAAATTTCTTTGTACCAAAAATTTTATAAACCTTTAACTAGATGTACTACCCAAAACTTTTTGTCCTCGACCCTTACAATTTCTGAGAGTTTAGAATGTAAGAGAAGGAAAAAAGGAGTGAAAGGAGTGTATGTGTAATAGATAAAGGATTTATTGAAAAAGGGTACAAGTAAAAAGAAATACAATCATATGAAAATATGGGAAAAGAAGAAGAAAATCGTAAAAAGACGATTTGAAAAAAAAAAAGAAGCACAAAGCTTCCAACTAGAAAAGAAAAATGGGATTTACTGAAGAAAAATATATGGAAAGAAGTTATCCAAAATAACGATACTTACTGAAGCTGAAAAATATAAAGAAGAAGAGAAGGAACAGCTAAATTCTTAGAAATAATTTTGAATCCTCGTTACCTTTTTCTTTGAAACCTTCTGAAAACCCAAAGCCCCATTACAAGCCGAAGGAAATATATTTGTGATTTACGATTTATAAGAATATGAGTCTAGTAGAGATATATAAAATAGATACTATGAATAAATAAAGAAGTTATATGAATAGAACTGATTATCCTTTCCATGAGATTTATCTTCTTAGCTAATTGTCCGATGAAATTTTCATATATATCTACAGTATTGTGATAACCCACAATTTCGATTATTTTTTAAAGTATGCCAACAAGTGAGAGTTTGAATGAAAATATTTTCTAAAAACTGTAGTTTAGAAAAATCTATGTTGAATAAACTTTTCACAGATATGCACACACTCTACGCTATACCGAATTGAAATTATTGAGTTCTGATAGAGGATAATTACGATGATGGAAAGCTAAGGATAAAAGATTTGAATTTTTTTTTTAAATAATGAACATATAATGAATGACTGAAAAATTAGTATATAAAAATTTATATTTTGAATTTTTAGTTTTAAAAAATATTTTAAAAAATTCAAAAATATTGGAAGTTTGTAGGTAACTTCACTAAAAACTTTCAGAAGACTACAACTCCTCTACTAGGGATCACCTAGGGATTTAAAGGCTTGTTATATCCACTAAATGTAATCGTGCTCCCTACGAAAGTGACATTTAAATTTATAGTTTAGATATTTAATGTTTCCTTGTTTGCTAGGGATTAGCAAAGCATAAGTTTGGGAGTGTGACCAGCCACATAACTTACTATTTTATCACCTTAACTTAGTGATACTAGGACTTAGTTTGCTACAAATAAGTTGCTGATGTGCAGATATTAGAGATAAATAGTAAAAGAGAGCCTAAGAGTTAATATTCATCAAAATGAACTCAAAAAGCAGTAAGAAAGACGATTGAGCGAAAAAGACGATTTTCACCTACTAAAAGCCAAAAAATCGTAATTTATGATTCTACAAAAAGAGATAAAAGGGAGAAAAGGCAAAGAATTGTAATCTAGAGAATCGTCCGAATAGAAAGCTATGAAAGACAGAAAATCGTGATTGATGATTTTCTACCAAAGAAGAGAGACAAGAGAAAATCATGATTAACGATTTTCCAGAAAAGAAGCTTTGCTACTATTGATGCTGCTGATCACGTGAGAACTATCACCTCCATGAATATAATTAGAAGACTCCTAGAATTAGAAGTTCAGTTGATCACGGATCTGAGAAGATTGATGAAAATCTACTCCGAAGGACTCTACTGCTGAAGATTAAAGAATTTTCCAGAAGCATATCAACTAAAGAAAGCAAGGAAGAATAAAATTAGGAATTAGAATTATATTAGGAATCTTTTATTTTTAGTAGTTTCTTTTATTAGAATTAGAAGTCTTTGTAAATCGACTCCTTATATTCTATAAATAAGAGAGCCCGGTATAGGAATAAGTATCGAAGATATTTAGCATCAATTGACAATTGAGGTTGGATTTTCTTTCGATCAGTAGTGTAAAATAGTTAGAATAGATTAGATATCAGAGGTTTCTCAAGAGCAATTAACGACTGCTATTGGGTGCTGAAGATTAGTGTAGATATCCTAGTTTATCAGAAGCAATTGACAACTGCGGCTGAGGGGTGAAAGATATATTTATTTAGTTCTTAGTTTAGATTTTATTTGCTTTATTTACATGCTTTGTAAACATCTTCAAGTTTTAATTTGAATTGACGACTCAGGTTGGAATTTGTAGATTAGTGTAACGGTTTTTACTTTTCCATCTTTAGTTTTCTAAGGTTTGATTGACGCCCATATTTTAAGAAGTTTTTTATTAGATTAAATTTGTATTGACAGGATTTTAGACTTGATTGATGACTAATACTAAGAAACTAGAGATATAGTGTAACGGTATTATTTAAATTCATAAATATTAGATAGCTGAAAATTGGGATTGACGACCTCAATCAGAAGGAGGATTTAGATTTATTATATGCACTTTAGATTAAGAAACCATTCTTTTATTCATATTTCTCCAGTAGATTAGATCTTAAAGATAAATAGAAGTTTTTAAAATAAGGATTTAAATAGAAGATATAAATAAGAAGTAATTAGATAAATAAACTTCTTCGTGAGAACGATCTTATGCTAGTACTATGATTTCCATTGTGCGCTAGCAATAGGTTAAGACTTGAATTTAATATAATTTTAATACACATAATAAGCACGATCAGCATGACTCAACCGGTGCAGATGGAGAGGTGTGAGTCGTGTCTCTTAACATAGCCGTGAGTAATGCAGTTTGTTGAGCCATTGTATTGATCATTGTTTTCAGCAACTGCCTATTTTATTCACTTTCTCTGGTGCGTAAAGTCTTTGCTCTTTTGCGTGGAGCCATTATGATCTGTCAAAATAACATAGGTTTCAATTAACAGTGATCGTGATCATCATGGCTCTATATTTCGATAAAAATCTAAAACATATCTCATATCCTATCACCGTACTTCTATCATGATCAACATGCATCTCCACCATAAGTGAATGTAAAGATCCACAACCTATGTGCTACACAGAACTTATTGCCACAACTTTGAGTCCTTAGAAGACCTAAGGCCTAAGATTTTACTAACTGTGATAGCGTCCTAACTGGATCTCCTATGTCCTAATAGAATCTACTGCCATAGTCTTGGGTCCCAACAAGACCTAATGCTTAAGCTTTGATACCAACCGTGACAACCCGATTATTCCATTCTCATAAAATCCTCTCAATATTTTTTTTTCTTTCATACACCTTAAACTCAGGGAAAATCGGACCGTCGGATCACACTTCACAGTCCGAACATAGAAATACTTGGTATATCCACATATAAGTGTGGAAATCAAAGCAGATATCATACATGCGTGAAAATAGAAATTTAGATATCACTAGGCAGAACTAAATCTTTCTACTTTATGCATAACCTCTAATACAAAGGCTTAAAAGAAAACCACCGGTGATGGCCACCCATCACCTAAACAGTGGCTTCCAAAACTTATATGCAAATTAGTCTTAACAACGTATTTAATCTCAAGACATTTCAAGTCCAAATCTAAAATCCTTAAAATCCACCATACGAACCCAAAACATGTCTAGCCCACGTCCTCACCTATGGTAGAATTCTTCAAATGGGAGATCCTAAGCCTTTCTCCAGTGCCAAGTCCTAATCTACACCTGTACCTGTGACGTATAGTCGAGGGATGAGCTAACATCTAAGCTTAGTAAGGAAGCATCAATAGCATACATAGTATCACATCACACATATATCTTATAACAAAATTCGAAGTAATTGAAAGACATATTTCAAAGGTAATTGAATCAAAACGGACTGAATTGTATGCAAGTTTCAAAGTTTATCACATGATTTCTAAAGCTTTTCACAAAACACAAGAAGAAACTTAAACCGATAACTTAAATCCTCCCCTGAGCATTTATAGCATCGAGAGCCACAATATTATACCGATGAGAATACCCACCATCGTCATTCAATGAACCATTCACATGATGCCCAAGTCCCTTCATATTGGGGAAGCTTGTGCCAAAGGAAATTTACCACTTTGGGTAAGGAATGAATGGATATCTATCCGTCCCAATGCCCAATTGTATGGATATCCCACCGTACCGGTCACGAATATCCCGTCGCATTGGTCATAGATATCCCGCTACGTCGGTTGAGTATCACGCATAAACCTTAAATCAAAGTGCAAAAATAACTTATAATTTATTACCGTAAAATGTGGTAATTTATAATTAGGTTTGAAGTTTCAAAGCTCCCACGCACATTTATTCACATCTCTCTGATGTCACACACGCACATGTCTGATTTTACATACGCACATGAATCTAAGTGCACATTCACATACACATTTTCATATTTGAAATCATGAAAGAAATTCATGCTAAATAAATGACAAGTTTTAGAAAGCACACATATTTTTATCACATTATAAAATTCATACTAGTTGTAATCAAATGCACATGTTACAGAGTTTTCCCTACCTCGACTTGAAGCCGAACAAAGATTTCCTTATCAAGGCAATATTCTCCTCACGTCCCCTTGCTTACAACCGAGAACACCAATTTACTTCCTATTACTCAAAAGTAACAAAAACAGAAAGTTCCCAGTCTCCCAAAGCTTTCGTTTTCAAAATAGAAAAATCCCAGAAACTTACCAAATTGATTGAATCCCAATACGATCGATCGATTCCCAAAATCTATTGATCAAAACACATTTTGATCGATCAGTTTCCCAAAAAAAAACACACATTTCTATTTATATAACAGGTCCCACACTTGATCGATCGGTTCCAAAACTGATCGATCGGTTTCATAAATCAATCGATCGATTTCCTCATAAACCAATCTCTCCTTCGCACTTTCAACCTGTCGAGCCTTCCAGGAACCTATCAACTTGCACAGTAACCTGTCGACACAAATCGATCGATCGAATTCCATTTCGATTGATCGGTTTCCAAATCAAAAGGAACCTGTTGAGTTTGCACAGTATCCACTCGAATAGAATCAAACCATGCGAGAGCCCCTTGAGCTGAGCACAGAGCCTGTCAAGGCACAATTCGATTGATCAATTTTCCATTCGATCGATCAGTTTCGTCTTTCTGGAACCACACTTCTCTGTTCTATATATATGACTGTTTCCCGTCAAAATCGATCGATCGATTCTCAATTCGATCGATCGATTTTGACAGATTCTCAGCTCTTTGAGCTTTCCTTCTTATGTTTCGTTTCTCTCAAATCCCATCACATTTATTATGGCTTTTTTTAGGGCATTTAATGTCCAAATTATACCATCCACTCACCCATTCGTTTCAAATCTTTGAGGGCATTTATTGCCCAACCACACATCATGGTTGTATACTAAATTCTAATCCCTTTGTATATTGATTACTCAACCTAATGAGTCATTTAATTCTATTCTTTTTGGGCATTGATTGTGCAACTACCAATCATCAATAACATGATTAACACACAAGATCTTACCTGAAATCAGAGTTCCTTGCACCTTGATGTGATCAATTTCCACGATCCACGGGCTCACATCCAAGCGAGGGTTTGAAAGGGAGGATCGTGGATTTCACCGTCGATTGAATCAGAACAAAAACTACAACCACTCTCTACTTTAACACGTATTTCTCTTCACTCCATCGATCGCGTGTGGTGTGATTGAACGGTTGGATTACTAAAGAAGACGGGAGGAGAAGTTCAAGCTCTCCTTTCCTCTTCTTTCTCTCTTCTTTCTTCTTTCTTCTCTCTCTACTCTTTTTTAAAAACCAAGCAAGCCCCAAATGAGGCTTGCGTGAGATGCCTCTCCCCTCTTAACCTTTGGTTTGATTCCATGTGAAGCACACACACCCAAGATGTGTGTTAGATCCTATCTCCTTAATTTTCTTGGTGTGAAACACATACACACCACTTGTGTGTTCTAACCCAACCGAACTAAGCATGGCATCGGTGTTAAGTGGTTACACTAAAACCAAGTGTTAACCATCAATCATAACATTTTGCTTCAGTGTGAAGCATACATACACATATTTTTCACACAAACTAAGGCCTAGAGCCGGTCCAACTGTCGGCCCAGCTAGTTAGCCCAATATAGTTGGCCCAATTCGTTGGAACGTGCGAGTTCAAAATTTAGGGATGTTACACTTCGATCAGTCCATTTTGTATTTGTTCTCTTCAGCTATTTTACTCTTCTGCTGCGCTATATCGACCAGTCTAATTGACCATTTGAAGCTCTCTGCCCCTCCTTGGATCCTTGCCATTTTCTTGGATTTCTTCCTAACTTTGCTTAAATGGTTAAAACAGCAGATTAACCGCACAAATTACAGCAATGAGGGATCAAGGTAAGAAGCCAATCCTGCAAGAACCAGGGTTGTTACAGCAAGTCTTAATAGGTAAGTAAGGGTTTGTCCATAGGGAAATGTGATTTAAACTATGGTAAATCTCTAAATCTATAGCAGATCTGACACTCTATCCTAATTTAAACTAAACCAGAATAGGAAAGAGGAGAGGTTTCTAGAATTTATCACTTTACCAAATATTATACAAAATCAAATGCAAGTGATCCAGATTTGATTAAATATGGAGTTAAAGGAATATGGAGAAAAGATTAAAATCAAGAGGTGGAGAATAGCAGCTAGGGATTATTGTCTTTACTGAAAATTGTTTGGTTCAAAAGCAGTGCAGGGAACTGGTTTGCAGCAATCCTTCACCTGGCTACAAGCTTAGATGCAAGGTATAAGAATCCATTCTCAACCAGAGAATTGAAGAAATCCTAAGGCTATGATCTATCCACTCGAATAGTCACATATCATCCCAGAGATTGTTTCAATTCAGGGATCTTAATTGGAACATCTAAACCATTGCAGATGCTGTGGATGCAAGGCTACAAGCTCAGGCATGCACAAGGATATTAGATCTAGGAAAATCAAATGGTAATCAAAAGATCTATGGATCTAAATTAACTTTTCATTCAATAATGACTGAATCAATACATCTTACAATCAATTGTTCTTAGATCTGCAGTTTGTGCAACACCTAATCCCCCTACAAAGCTTTGAACCTTTCAATTTATAGCTCTCAACCTTACCCTAGCTACTCAAGAGGTTTAGGCAACCATAATTGGCTAAGAAGAGAATGGGGGAAGAAGGAAGAGAGGGAAATTTTTGGAGGGAAATCAGTTTGGCTCTGGTTCTCCTAATTTCTAGATGCTCGCTCACTAATTTCTTCAAGCTTTTATACTCTTTTCCTTTCCTCTCAGATCTATTTCAGCCAATCAGAGTTCCAGAGAATAATTCTATTATTCTGAGCTGCTGATGTGGCTGATTTTTCTTTTAGAAGCTCTTTCCCCATTGGTCCAAAAACTGGTAAATACACGTGAGGTAGTCAGGGTTCCCATTCGTGTCTAGTTGCATGCCAAAAATACTCCCAGAGGTCACTGACGTGCTTTGGAATGTGTGCACAAAGCATTGGCATGTGGCAACTACTGTGAAAGGAACTGAAAAGTTCCTAATTCGAATGTCGAGAGGTTTTGAGTCTGCTTGGTGTTCTCATCGACAGGTTGAAATGGCTTTTGATAGGTTTGGTTGACTAGTCGGCAGGATTGAAGACTGATAGGGTATTTTAGATGCTTGCTGCTAACTTTATTGAAAATAGTGATAAGAATGTATTAGTGAAAACAAATCAAAGGTGGATTGAAAAATACAAAGCAGCAAGTCTAAAAATATACAGACCTGCAAGATACAGGGCCTGTTGTAGCAAGTTTTAATAAGTAAGAGTTTGTCCCACAGGAAAAAATGGTCTAAAGCTCCAAGGGAGTCATCTTTAGTAGGTCCTCCAGATTTGACTACAGATCTGGCAATCCTAAATGGAAGGGGATTTAAGGTCACTATTGTTTAAATCCTATGGTAACCTAATGCCAAAACTATAGAAATGGTTGAGAAGAATGATGGAGTGCGAGAAAATAAATATAAAAAGGGTGAGAAGTAAGCTATTAGATACAGATCTGATGGGTTTTATAACTCAGACTCAGATTTGCTGCTATAGAAGTCCTGTACAATGGCTACATTATCACCAAAGAGGAGAAAGGATCCAACTCACCCCTGTGCCATGATCCAATCCCTTATGGCTATAACCTGTCCACTCAAATGGTCACAGACTATCCAATAGGGGAACCACAGTCCATAGATGGGTCAGAACATGTTTATCATTGTAGGCACTACTTCATCCAGGCTACCAGCTCAAGAACCCATAGGAACCTCAACCTCTAAAGTTCTGTGTGTGGGGCATAGGCCTGCATATGTGCACTAGCCTGGACACACAGGACCAGCAAGAGTTCGAGTACTAGCTTTAGATCTAGCTGTTCACTGCTTTAGAGAGACAGTAGTGATCCAGTCATAAGCCTACAATCTCTACAGCCAGATCAGATCTGCCCTCTAATGGTGGGTCTATATAAATATAGGGGAGTCTATCTCTGCACAATCTCTCACAGGGCTACAAGCACAAGTGCAGAGAAGAAGAATTTGTCTTAGATCTATGGATTGGCCTCACCCTAGGGCTATGACCTGTCCACTCAAATGGCCACAAATTATCCACAGAGGCTATCCTCCTCACAGAGGTCTGAGACAGAACAAGTAGATTATTGCCACCACCATGTTCACAAGGCTACCAGCTCAGGCTCCCATGGGGATTTAGATTTAGTGGATCCTGTGGTGGGGCATAGGCCTGTATATGTGCACTAGCCTGGACACACAGGTCACTTGGATCTGAATAAATCCTTAAAAACAATCCTCCGTTGCTTACAATACAACTTAGCAATGGAGGATCTCAAGGCAGCAGCCATATACAGAACAACCCTCAAACATCAATCCCATACATGTATAACATCCTATTATAAAACTTCATTAAAACTATTCCAAATAGACATACAAAGGCATAGCCAGCAAGTGTTGGGCTATGGATGCTACTTAAACCCTAACCTTAGCCTACTGGAACTCTACAGCTGGATCAAGAAGATAAGCAGAATTCAGCAGGGACCTCCTTCCCTTAAACTTAAACTAGGCTTAGGCTTATATAGTAGTCGGCTGTGGGAGCACTAGGGTTAGGAAAACCCTAATTTTAATGATGCAAAAGTTGCCCATTACTGTTCCTTGGATGCCTCGGAGCGTGTGCACTGAGATTGGAGCATTGGAGTGCATGCCCTAGTTGTTGAAGTTCTCAGATTGCCCCTACAGAAGTGGGGGAAAGTTAAGATCTCGAGCCTCGCTAGGTAGCAAAGGTTTCCAGGTCTTGTCGCGTGGTAGAGTTGTTGTCACGAGATTGAATTAACTTGAAGCTCTTGCAGTCGCGGGATAGATAGTTTGGTCATCGCGGGAATGCTCTGGTCGTCGCGAGATTGCGCTTTCCATTTGAGTGGCACGGGAATCGCGTGCGCAGTTCATTCCTTGGTGAATCTTGTGGGGATCCTCGCGAAGAAGCAATTCATTGTCCTCTGGATTGTGCGAAAAGTCCCCTGAAGATCTGCATCCCGCGGCCACTGCATGACAGCTGCGCGCAAGAGTGCCTGGAGCTCTCTCTCCTCAATGAATCGCGCGAGGATTAAATGCTCCTCTCTTGAGCTACGCGAGACTACGCAAGCGCTTACAATTAAGCCTTGCGAGAACTGCGTGAAGTCTGCTTCTCAAGCCCTTCTGTCATTAATCTGCACAAGAACAGCACGAGCAATTGGTGTGTGTTGACAAGTGAAAAATACCATTTTTCACCCCTAAACTTAAGTCTTGATAGACCTTTGAGAGAACTAAATAAGTGTTTTAAGTGCCTATGTTGTAGCTAACAATAAAGACAGGCTTAACCATAAAAGCAGCTCAAAAGTGCCAAAAAGATGACAATCCATGTCAGTCCAAAGGAAGGAAGTGAAGAAACAACCTCATCAGCTGTGGAAAAGTCTAAAAGGAAGAGGCAAAGACCAAGAGAAGCAGGAACAATTGAACAGAGAAATGCAATACGAGTTCTTTTGAAAGAACACGACTTTCAAAGAACCTGGAACTCTGCGAAAAGGACTAAACCTCCAGGCTTAGTTTTCGAAGAGCATCTGAACTCTTCGAAAAGAAGATTGAACTTTGCGAAAAGGAGAAAACACAATTCGAAGAGAGATTGAACATTGCAAAAAGAGCTTCAGAAGTCACAACACTTTGCAAAAAGGCCCTTAAGCTCTGCGAAAAGGTATTCTGGAGATTCACAGCTTTAACAAGGGCAATTCAGTAATCTGTTGCACGTGTCCCAATGCGTTTTAAAACTCAAGGACATTCTGGAAGATTCTGAGCACGAACCAAAGGCATATTCCACCCCATGTGAACACCCAAAGATGAAATTACTTGGCGGGAACTTCTAGAAGCTCAAACAGATTTTTGAATTACATAACAGAATTGATGCTTCTATCACCTGATTGATGAACCAAATTGAAGAATTACGATTGGCGAGCATCCGATCCTCGTGCTCGACCACCATTGGTCAATACATTCTGAGCACCTCTGATTGGTTGAAACACATCTGAGTTGGACTTGGGGAAAACTATAAATAGACAAACCATTTGCCCAATTTGGGCATCCAGATTTTGAGTTTCATTCCTATTCCCCCATTTCCAATCCAGATAGTTTGTCTGAAATCCCTGTAATAGCTTCACTTTGACTTGCAATTGAGAGCTGTGAGACATTTCTGTAATTCAAAAGAGAGTTGTATTCAAGACTACAAATCTGAGAGTTGTATTCGTAATTGTAAATTGGATTTGAAAAGGTTGCTATAAACCGTATTTTCTCAATTGGACTCATGTTAAGGGTTCCCTCTGATCTCCTTATTGCATTAGACTCCTTTAGATTTACTGTTTTTCATGCAATTTCCCTTGATTCATTAATCCTATGAGAATTAGTGTTGGTAACCTAATCTCTCATGGCATTTGTAGTGATGCTTCTTGTTCTAAACTAAGGCTTTGGATTAAAGACTGTTGGATGGTTTGTGGCCATTAAAGTGGACAGACCATAGCCATAAGCTTAAACCTAATCCTTAAATTAGATTTATTTCTCTTACATCTGCGCTTATAGCCAGATGAAGATTGGAACACCTCTGCTGAGCTGCAGTTATTCTCATTAGATTTCAAAGATCAAATCAAATTTAGATATTACTTCATCCTTATTTCAATCACTCCCCCAACTCGGATCTGGATCATTTAGTTTAAAATTTTCTTTATTTTTAGTTTGTTAAACGTGACAAATTCAAACCTCTCATCTTATCAGCTTTCTAGATAGGATAAGAAGCGGATCCGTAGCTCGAGATCCGGAGGTTTATCTTACATTTTAAACAAATTCTCGTGGACGATCTTTCACTCACTTACTTTTAAAACTTGCGTGCTAATTTCTTCTAATCGTCTTTGATATTTCCTTATTTGTTTTTTTAGCCTAGAGCCACTGTAATTTAGCAGCTATAAATCTGTTTTACAAAACTCACATAAATCAAGCACACTAAGAAGATACCAACAAGTTTTTGGTGCCGTTGCCGGGGAATTTGTCCTAAAATAGATAGACCTAAGTTTATCATTTTAATTTTTATTAGTACTCAACTATTCTATTGTCTATACTTGTGCAGTGATTCATATTCCGGTTTTTAAAGAAGGGAGATTCTTGAAAAGGAATTACGAAGGTTTCTTTGTGCATAATCAGATTTTTTTGTTCGAGTTGTATGTTTGGTAGGAGGACTCTCAGAGATTCTCCCATTGAATTTAGAAGTTGAAAGGCTACTACGAACTAAGCAAACAACACGAATTTCGCTACTATGGGTGAAGAACCTCGACTTTTGAGGGATTACTTTGCACCGGTGCTTATAATTCCCCTTTGCATTCAATTTCCTCTTGTTGAAGGAACTTATGAGATCAAGTCATCAACTATCCAAATGCTTCCTTCCTTCCATGGGTTGAGTAAGGAAGACCCATACATACATGTGGATGAATTCTTGGCTCTTTGCACCACATTCAACATATAATGGATCGATCCGAAGCAACCAAGTGAGGCTCTTTCCTTTTCATTAAAGGATAAAGCTAGAGCATGGTTATCCATGTTAGCACCAAACAAGATCACTTCTTGGAATGATTTGCGTGTCAATTCTTAGCCAAATATTTCCCAATGTCTAAAACAAGCCAATTGAGACAAAGTATCATTTCATTCTCCCAAAATTCAATCGAAACTTTCCATGAAGCATGGGAAAGATTCAAAGGAACTGATAAGGCAATGTCCTCATCATCAAATTCCTAGGTGGCGGTGTTCATAGCTTCTATCAAGGAATTGATCAAAAAGGCAAAAATATGGTGGATGCTTCCTGTGGAGGCACTTACTTGCAAAAAATAGTTGAAGAGGTTTGGGACTTATTTGAAGTGATTAGTGAAAACTCCACTCAACAGGAATCTCTGTCAAGAGAAATTGAAAATCCTGCTAGGTTGAACAACCACCAACCCACCAAAGGGAAGATCTATGAGGTGAATGAGTTGGAAAGAAAGATGGACAATCTAACCACAAAGTTTGATAGATTGATGGACTCACTTAAAACTCTAAATATTTCAAGAGTAGAGGAGGCATGTCTGATATGCCAGTCCCCTACTCATTCACTTGACCAATGTCCTGCTGCATCACAGTTCCCAGATTTAATGGTGGAACAAGCTCATGCTGCTTAATCATTTGGACAGATGCAGTCAAATGAATATCCATGGAGAGCACACCCCAATTTGAGGTGGAACCAGGGGAATTACCAATCCCAACAATAGCAACAACCAAAGAATCAAATGCCTTTTAAAACTGCACAGCCGTATCAGCAGAATTGTTATGTCAAACCAAACTTTCAAAGACCCCATTCCACAACAACTGTGCAGAATCGCCTAGTTCAAAACCCTTCCAGGTCCCTTTCTTTTGAAGATCAAGTCCTAAGTTCACTTCAGAATTTAGGTTCTTTAACTCAAACTGTGAATTTTCATAGCCAGAGCATAAAGAAGATTGAAGAAATATTGGGACAACTTTCAAATACCTTGGCAAAAAGAGAGGAAGGAAAGTTACCTAGCCAACCTTTGAACAATCCCAAAGGACAGTTCATGGTTGGAGAAGCTTCTAATTCACATGAAGAAGTAAAAACTGTCACCACTTTGAGAAGTGGAAAAATGATAGATAACAAAGTGGGTACTGAAGAAGAAAGAAATGAGGAAGAGGATAAAGATATGCAAGAGCAAAGATAGTGATAGCAGTAAGGTCTGATGTACCTCGAAACCAAAAAATGAAAAACAGAAAAGTAGAAAATTTAAAACACTTCTAAAGCTGTAGATGAAAGATTAGTTCCTCATTTACCATTTCCTCATGCAATGAAATTTGTATCCCCTTTTGATAAAGGGAACACAAAAATAGATGAGATGATAGAGACTTTCAAGCAAGTCAAGATAAATTTACCTTTGCTTGAAGCAATCAAACAAATTCAAAGATATGCAAAATTTTTGAAAGATGTTTGCACTCACAAAAGACAATCTAGGATACAATTGTCCAAAAAGGTCTTTCTTTGTGGAAAGAATTAACAGTGTTATCCATTGCTACACCTCCTAAACTTCAAGATCCTGAATCCCCACAATCCCTTGCATTATTGGGGAACACACCATTGAAAAGGCTTTATTAGATGGTGCTAGTGTCAACCTACTTCCATATTCGTATATGAGAAACTAGGTTTGGGAGAATTAAAACCCACTCATGTGGTGTTACAACTAGCAGATAAGAAAGCCAAGAGGGATGATTGAAGATGTATTGGTGGAGTAGATAAATTCTTCTATCCTTGATTTTCTAGTTTTGGATATGGAACCAACTAAAAGCAAAACTTCCATCCTGTTATTTTGGGAAGACCATTCACAGCTCTACAAATGCTTGCATTCAATGCAGTGTCTGTATTATGGAAGTCTCATTTGGAAACATGAAGGTAAAATTAAATATTTATAATGCACACACAACCTCAATTCATCTCAAGAATGTTTTCATGTTGATCTATTGGATGAACTTGTGGAAGGACTTTACAACAATTTCTGCAGGTAAAGATTTCACCACAAATGTTAAAGATGCTTGGGGATATGCTGAAAATAAAGCAAGTTGTATCTCAAATTCGAGGAAATAAATGTTGTGCAAGGAACTCTTAATCAATCGAAGTTTCTCTTCTTGAAACCTGCTACTCTCCCTTCCACAAACATCTAAGGTACCTTTGTTACCTTCTTTTCTCACCCACGATTTAGAACTAAAGCATTTGCCAAGATGTGTTCTTAGGTAATCATAAATCATTGCGCACATTATTTCTTCCTCTCTCACAAAGGAGCAAGAGGAAGAGTGTTGATAGTCTTGAAAGAACATAAAAGGGCAATTGGTCGGACTATTGCTGATTTAGGAGGAATCACCCATTGTTGCATGCACAAAATCCACTTGGAAGAAGATGCAAAGCCTTCTAGAGAAATGCAAAGAAGGTTGAACCCTCATATGCAAGAAGTGGTCATGAAAGAGGTTGTTAAGTTGTTGGATGCAGGGTCATTTACCCCATTTGATTCACTTAGGCGGCACCTACACAGTGGTACCTAAGAAATCTGGAATCACCTGTAACATCGATTCGTGAGCTTATATCAACCAGCAAACAACTGGATGGAGAGTCCAGATTGATTACGTAAAATTAAATGCAATGACCGAAAAGACCATTTCCTCCCATTCATTGATCGGATCTTAGATAAGATAGCAGAAAAGCTTATTACTATTTTCTTGATGGTTACTCTGGTTACAACCAGATTCCTGTGAACCCACAAGATCAGGAAAAGGCCACATTCACGTGCCCTTTTGGCACCTTTGCCTATAGGAGATTGCCTTTTGGTCTTTGTAATGCTCCTGCTACCTTCCAAAGATGCATGTATGTAATTTTTTCCGATATGATTGACCAATTTATGGAGATTTTATGGATGATTTCTCAATCTATGGCAGTTTTCCCAGTGTTTACACCATCTCAAATTGGTACTACAAAGATGCGAAGAAACCAATCTGGTTTTGAGTTGGGAAAAGAGCCATTTCATTGTCACCCAGGGCATTGTCCTGGGCCATGTTGTTTCCCACAAGGGCATTGAGGTGGACAAAGCAAAATTGAGTTAATTGCACATTTACCACCTCCAAAAGTTAAACAAATCAAGTTTTTTAGGACATCTTTGGATTTTATGAGAAGGTTCATCAAGGACTTCAAGAAATAACTAAACCTCTTTGTCATTTGTTGTGCCAAGATGTCCCTTTTGTTTTCAATAATGAATGCATGAAGGCTTTTGAATTCCTAAAAAGCTATACGATTTCAGCTCCAATATTGCGATCTCAGATTATTCATTACCTTTTGAGGCGATGTGTGATGCATCAGATTATGCTTTGGGAGCTGTCCTTGGACAGAGAAAAGATAAGCTGCCTCATGTTATAGCTTATGCCAGTAGATCAATGATTGATGCACAGCTCAATTACACAACAATTGAGAAGGAGCTGCTGGCAATTATTTTTGCTTTAGAAAAATTTAGGTCATATGTCTTGGGTTCACAAATAGTGGTGTTCACTGACCACTCTGCCTTGAAATACCTTCTGTCTAAGAAGGACACCAAACCCAGATTAATCAGGTGGATTCTCCTATTACAGGAATTTGATCTACAGATTAAAGATAAAAAAGGGGTGGAGAATATGGTGGCTGATCACCTCTTCAGAATTTTAACTACTGAGATTGATAGGTTGCCTATCAATGAATCTTTCCCTGATGAGCAACTTTTTGCCATTAGTGAACACACTCCTTGGTTTGCCAACATAGTCAACTTTTTGGCTACTGGAAGAGTTCCTCACCATTGGAATAGAAGGGATAAAGATCTTTTCTTCTCAAAAGTTAAACACTTCATCTGGGAGGATCCTTATCTGTTTAAGAGTTGTACAGATCAAATAATAAGGAAATGTGTCCCTGACCAAGAATTTCATAGAATACTTTCTATGTGTCATGAACAGGCCTGTGGAGGTCATTTTAGTGGGAACAAAACTACTGCAAAAGTTTTGCAGTGTGGATTTTATTGGCCTACACTTTTCAAGGATGCCCAAAGATTGTAAATCCCGCCAATCGCTTAAATTAGGCAAGATTTCCAAGAGAAACTCAATGCCTTCTGACCCTTATTTTGGTAGTTGAGTTGTTTGATGTTTGGGGGATAGACTTCATGGGTCCCTTTCCTCCTTCCAATGGGAATACCTTCATTTTAGTAGCTGTGGATTATGTATCCAAATGGATTGAAGCCACAGCTACTAAAACAAATGATCACAAAGTGGTCTTAAAATTTCTTAAGGATCACATTTTTTCCAGGTTTGGTTTTCCCAGAGCCATTATCAGTGATGGGGGAAGCCATTTTTGTAATAGACATTTTGAAACATTGTTGAAGAAATACTCTGTGACTCAAAGAGTAGCCACTCCATATCATCCACAAACCAGTGGACAAGTGGAGATTTCCAATAGAGAAATCAAACATATTTTGGAAAAGATTGTGAAGGACAGAAAGGATTGGTCCTTTAAGCTGAATGATGCATTGTGGGCATATAGGACAGCCTATAAAACCCCAATTGGTATGTCCCCATTTAGGTTGGTCTATGGCAAAGCATGCCATTTACCAGTAGAGTTAGACTATATACATTTTTGGGCCATTAAAACGTTGAACTTGAATCTAACTACTGCGTAATCACAGAAATTGTAACTTCGAGTTAGAAGAGCTGCGAATGGATGCATACACCAATTCAAGATTATATAAAGAGAAAGTCAAAACTTATCATGATAAAAATTTATTGAGAAAAGAGGTCACAGGTGGTTCTAAGGTATCGTTATATAACTCACAGCTCAAGTTTTTCCCAGGAAAACTGAGATCCAGATGGGATGGGCCATACACTGTCATTCAAGCAGCCTTCGAGTCAATGTTGACATCCTTGATCCAAGTAATGGAATAATCATAAAGGTCAATGGTCAGAGGCTCAAACCATGCATTGAAAATACCAGAACTGTCTTTGCCCATCTATCATCACGAATCTCCAAAAATTTGATGGTAGAAAACTGTACATTATGTTTATATATCATAGTTTTTGCTTATTTTCTCTGTTTCTGCTTTTATCTCTTTTTGCATAGTTGAAACATGCTTAAAGTTCAGTCGCAAAGTCATAATTCGCTTTTCGCAAAGTCCAAATTACTTTTCGAATAGACTCTGGAGCTGTAATGAACTGCTCGAAAGCAAAGATGTGCTTTTCGAATAGTTAGAGCTGAAGCCATTTTCTTTTCGAAAAGATAGTTCTGAAGCTAATTTCTTTTTGAAAAGATAGTTCTGAAGCTAATTCCTTTGCGAAATGATGTTTCTGAAGCTGTTAACTTGTCGAATGGTACTGATGCCATTCGCAATTATAAAAAGGTCTCTTTTGGAACTTTTCAAAAACTTAAAGGCGCTTTGCGACATTAACTTTGAGTATATTTAAACCCCTTTCGAAGTCGAGGTTTCATTTCAAACTCTTTTTGCAGAGCGACTCTTCACTGCTACCCTACTTCGCTCTCTCCTTGCACGAGTTAACAAGTTTACTACCCTTTTGTAACTGATTGTGTAGATCATTTGCATTTTCAGAGAAGGATTTCAGCTTGTAATCTGGGGGATTTCTGTAAAGCAAACAACTCGTTCAACCATAAACCCTAGATCTCGGTATTTCTCTACCCATTCTCTCTAGTTATCATTTAGTAAGTTGATTCTGTGTCAGCATCTATTTTGGGCATTTTTTCTACATCAATCTAGAATTGGAAAAGCAGAGAAATCATTACCGCAATGTTCTCCAAATCCTCTGCTAAGAAAGTGAGCAAACCGAGCCCAAAAGCAAAAGGAAAAGGCAAAACTTCAACTAAACGAAAACTTTCAATGGATAAGGCAGACAGGGTGGAGAAAGGTAAGAAAATTAGACATGAGGAACCCACCCCTGCTGCTACTAGCCCTGAGCCTGAGCTTACTCCTCTGCCCATTCATTTGGTCCTACCAAATCCCTTCATTGACGCTCAGAAACTAATACCCGAGCTGATGGTAGACGAAACTTTTTTCGTCACCAAACCAGAGTGCTTGCCATCCTTACGATACCTTAGAGAGGCTTCACTAAGCAATATCCTTACCCCCTTGCCAGAGAAAATTTACCCAAGGATGGTGAAGTTATGGTACCAAAACCTAGTCAAGGTCACGGAAAACGATGCTGATGTCCCTACCCTTGTAATTTTCATTGAGGATTGCGATCTTTCTGTGACATTTGAAGACATAGGGAACGCTTTAGGGATACCATTTCAATTTGATCCCTCTGGTCCTTTGGTGCTCGCTTGCCTCTTTAGAGAGATAACCCAAGGTATTGTGGGCACCGGGCAGTCCATCATGAGAAGAGACCCCCAATTTCTATTAATGGATTCCATTTTAAGGGCAGCTTTTATGTCATCAGCACATGACCAAGAGAGGAGAACACCAATTTTAGAGGCCCTCTTTCATTTCTCCAAGGGGCGCTTTTCAATGCCCCTATGTTAATTTTTGAAGCTATGGGTGATGTAAGTACTAAGTCAAGAAAGAGCGAAGATAGCCTACCATTTGGCGATTGATCACAGCCTCCTTAGAGCCAAATTTGACATTGATAGTGAGGAGCCATTTGAAGTCATTACCCCTCACAATTTTGGGAAAAAGGCTTGGACTACAAGCCGAGCTATCGAGAAGGATGAGAGAGGCGGTGAACTGCACATACCCTCACATCGCACTGAACTGCATTGTGAGTGAGCCAGAACCCACATCTGCAGCTGAGCCTCCACCGAAGCCACCCCTCACATTTGAGCTTACAATTGAGCTGCCCCTTCCATGTTGCAGATCCAAATTTGTCGAAGCAACTCGCCTGATCCATTTCAACCCCTGTGGTGACTAGCTCTTTAGCTTCCCCATTCCTTGACACATCTCTGACAGTACCTTTGCTGACCACTTGTTCAGCTACACTTACTTTGGAGGAAGTTCCCCTTGCACCCTACTCCCCTACTCAAGCCCATGCACTTTCACCTATCCCAGCTGTCCCATCTCCCACTCATTCCATCATTCCAATTGTGGACTCCCCCTCTACACCAACCACTCCAACCATTCTTACACCCCTAATTTCAACCTCCAATGCCCAGGCTTTAGAGGAGTTAGCTACAGATTTTATTGCTCCATCCCCTGCACTCCTCGCTCCAAAGCCCCTCAAATTCCCCTGCTCCATCGGCCCACACACGAGACCTCCCCTACACAGACACAGGCCCTTCACTCTGAGAGGCCTACTCTTCTCTAATGGGTTCTATTTTTGAAACCATGGAACTAGACCCCACCCCTATACCCGCTCCTCCTCCCTTCACCCACTTTCCAACCTCTCCCTTCTGACCATTGCACCTCCTCCCTCCACCTCGCTTGTCCCAGTCTCTACTAGGCCCACCTCTCCCACACCCGCATCCATTACCCAAATCCTTACCTACCTCCAATCCATCCAAGCCCAACTTCAAATCAACACAGACAATCAGTCTGTAACCATGGAACTGCTCCATACCTTAGCTTCCACATCCCAAACAACCACCATTACCCTGTACCTATTTTTTCTTCCCAGGGCCACCTAAGCGGATCCAGAGGTAATATTGGTTGATCTGCCCACCCCACCACTACTACCCAGTGACATACTCAAACTGAAGCTCCTTTGATTCCATCCCTCCACCACTCCCCATTTTCTCTGAGACGCCACTCGAATGAGACCTGCGTCCCCTTTCTAGCCTCTTCTCCCCCTACCACATTGGGCCACCTTTAGTCCCCTACCATTCCATTCCCTCCCCGATATGCCACCCTCATCAAAGCCATGGAAAATAACCCTTATATCCGCAGAGATGTTCGAAAGGCTAGCTGATTGCAAGCTTACATCCGCAACCAAATCAGAAGTTAGAGATTTTATGAAATTTGAAAGAGATAAAATGCGGACTTCTGGGTCAAACATTTCAAATTTGGTGAGGATCGAGCAACACAAGGTGTCCATGTTGCAAGCCCAACTGGATCAAGAAAATTGAAGACCACTAGCCTCACCAAACACCTTGGCCTCATCGGAAAGATCAAATCGAGGAGTATCTTGAGCTACAAAACACCATTCAGAAAGCTCAATCAAGTTCGGACTCCAACACCGACTCTAGCTCGATTCCGAGAACCAACCTATGATACTGATTTTGAGTTATTAGCTCTCCTTGTACTTTTGTGTTAAGCAGTTGTAATAGAAAATTCATTTTGTGTATACTCATCGTGCATTTCATGCATCTTCTTGCCATTATTACTTTTATTGTTTTCTTTCTTATATTTTTCCTCTCTGTTTTGGACCGGTGTGGACCCCGCCCTTTGGTTTGGGGTATGGCGGTATGCCAATAAAATAAGTAAGTTAATGCTTCTTTGACTTATGATCGATAAAACTTTTGAAAATGAAGTCATTTCACACTGTTGTTTTGAAAAATGAGGAAGTTAAAACTTTTAAAATGAATTTCTCGTAATTCTAAAGACTTTCATGAAGTAAATGTCGAAATTTCTAAAAGAAAATTGATGTTTTAGTAAACCTACAATGAAGGAAAAGCAAGAAAGATATACCTCAAGAAGTTGATATAAAACCACACCTAGTGAGGTTTGGGCTGAAATGTATTCTTTGGGGGTATGCTTTGGCAATCTTTTTCGCTTTTAGGGACTATGTGAATCACTTACTTACACTAGAAGTTACACATATCCAAATTGAAATATTTTGATAGCACTCATGATATTAAAGACATGATGTAAGGCCTCCTTTTGAGCAGTTTGAACCTTACAAAGCCCCACCTTTTAAAAACTACCCTTGATACACACTAGTTGAAATTTGTATAAATCGATGAATCCTTTGAAATCTCACCCAATAAACCTCATCGGTTCATTTAGCCTAACCTACCCTACGAGAAGTCGAGAAGACAAAGGGAAGAAAGTGAGGAAGGAGAATTGAGTAACAATTTAATAGCAAAAGAAGGGTAAAAGTTGAAGGCAATGATGAAACAAAGAGAGGAATATGGCATGCAACAAGTTAATTCGAAAAAGAAAAGAAAAATATTTGAGCAAAACAAAAGAAAGAAGACATTTTCATTGGTAGTTTGGAAAAAAAGAGAAAAAGATGGCCACTTTGGCTCGAAATTCAAAGAAGAAGATGAAACTATCTTTGAAGAAAAGTCGGTTTGCATATAACCTCCCGACCTTGTCGACTTCTCAAATCTGAACACCTTTCCAACCCTTTTAGAGATTTCACCCATCACCACAATCAAACCCAAGTAAAAGTCCTTATTGATCATTGATGGATTGAGCTATCACATGGAGATAAGAATTTGTAGTCTATGGTGAAAGGAGCGTTGAATTTTAACTAAAAGCAATGCCTATGCTCGCCTTACCCTATTTGAGGACTGAATTGCTCTTAAGTGTGAAACAGTATAACCTTCTCATTTGTTTTTTTGAGTGAAAATCCTGGTGAGAATTGGGTTTGAAATCAACTGATTAGGGCAACATCGAAGCTGGATTCCTAAATCAAAGGCTAACTGTTCGTAAATTTTCCCTGTAAATGGCCCCTGACATAAATCGACTGAGTAGTAACAAGAATTACTGCAGAATTTTAGTTTTAAACTGATAGTTTTCTCGAAAAAACCTTCTTACAAAATAACTGATGCAGGCGTGAATAATCAATTGAGGAAGTGGTACATGTAACTGCAGTGATCTTAACTAACTTATTGAAGAAGTTTGTGGGTACCTTCACTGAAAACCCTCAGGAGACTTCACTCCTCCACTAGGGATCACCTAGGGGTTTAAAAGGCTTGTTGCATAGGCTAAATGCAACTGTGCTCCCTACAAAAGTGGCTCTTTACTTTGTTTTTTTTTATTCTTTTCTTTGCTCAGGGACTAGCAAAGCTTAGGTTTGGGGGTGTGTTGACAAGTGAAAAATACCATTTTTCACCCCTAAACTTAAGTCTTGATAGACCTTTGAGAGAACTAAATAAGTGTTTTAAGTGCCTATGTTGCAGCTAACAATAAAGACAGGCTTAACCATAAAAGCAGCTCAAAAGTGCCAAAAAGATGACAATCCATGTCAGTCCAAAGGAAGGAAGTGAAGAAACAACCTCATCAGCTGTGGAAAAGTCTAAAAGGAAGAGGCAAAGACCTGTAAGAGAAGCAGGGAACAATTCGAACAGAGAAATGCAATACAGAGTTCTTTTCGCAAAGAACCTGCACTTTTCGTAAAGAACCTGGAACTCTGCGAAAAGGACTAAACCTCCAGGCTTAGTTTTCGAAGAGCATCTGAACTCTTCGAAAAGAAGATTGAACTTTACGAAAAGGAGAAAACACAATTCGAAGAGAGATTGAACATTGCGAAAAGAGCTTCAGAAGTCACAGCACTTTGCGAAAAGGCCCTTAAGCTCTGCGAAAAGGTATTCTGGAGATTCGCAGCTTTAACAAGGGCAATTCAGTAATCTGTTGCACGCGTCCCAATGCGTTTTAAAACCCAAGGACATTCTGAAAGATTCTGAGCATGAACCAAAGGCATATTCCACCCCATGTGAACACCCAAAGATGAAATTACTTGGCGGGAACTTCTAGAAGCTCAAACAGATTTTTGAATTACATAACAGAATTGATGCTTCTATCACCTGATTGGCTGAACCAAATCGAAGAATTCTGATTGGCCAGAACAGATCTGGATCCTCGTACTCGACCACCATTGGTCAATACATTCTGAGCACCTCTGATTGGTTGAAACACATCTGAATTGGACTTGGGGAAAACTATAAATAGACGAACCATTTGCCCAATTTGGGCATCCAGATTTTGAGTTTCATTCCTATTCCCCCATTTCCAATCCAGATAGTTTGTCTGAAATCCCTGTAATAGCTTCACTTTGACTTGCAATTGAGAGCTGTGAGACATTTCTGTAATTCAAAAGAGAGTTGTATTCAAGACTACAAATCGAGAGTCATTTAATTGCGCTACTCTGTAATTATGTAAGTGGATTTGAAAAGGTTGCTGTAAACCGTATTCTCTCAATTGGACTCATGTTAAGGGTTCCCTCTGATCTCCTTATTGCATTAGACTCCTTTAGATTTACTGTTTTTCATGCAATTTTCCTTGATTCATTAATCTTGTGAGAATTAGTGTTGGAAACCTAATCTCTCACGGCATTTGTAGTGATGCTTCTTGTTCTAAACTAAGGCTTTGGATTAAAGACTGTTGGATGGTTTGTGGCCATTAAAGTGGACAGACCATAGCCATAAGCTTAAACCTAATCCTTAAATTAGATTTATTTCTCTTACATCTGCGCTTGTAGCCAGATGAAGATTGGAACACCTCTGCTGTGCTGCAGTTATTCTCATTAGATTTCAAAGACCAAATCAGATTTAGATATTACTTCTCCATCTTTGTTTCAATCACTCCCCCAACTCGGATCTGGATCATTTAGTTTAAAATTTTCTTTGTTTTTAGTTTGTTAAACGTGACAAATTCAAACCTCTCATCTTATCAGCTTTCTAGATAGGATAAGAAGCCAGATCTGGTAGCTCAGATCTGGAGGTTTATCTTACATTTTAAACAAATTCTCTGTGGACGATCTTTCACTCACTTACTTTTAAAACTTGCTACAATTGGCCCTGATCTTGCAGGCTAATTCTCTTCTAACTGTGCTGATATTTCCTTATTTGTTTATATAGTCTAGAGCCACTGTAATTTAGCAGCTATAAATCTATTTTGCAAAACTCACATAAATCAAGCACACTAAGAAGATACCAACAGTGTGCTGTCTTGAGAAACTCGTGACAACTACGCGAAGCATTTTTCTCTGAATCACTTGAACCTTGCGACTTCTACGTGAGGCTCACTTCTTGACTTGTTGCTGCTGTGCTTTGCCTATGCTGCAGCCATGTTCTCTGTTTGGGTCCAACTTTCTTTCTTCTGAGAAACTTCTGGGGCCCACTTGGGCATTCAATGTGTACATCCAGGTGTGTTCTACCTTGGTGTTTCTTTCCTCTGTGAATGGGCTACCAGTTGCTTAGAGTTCTGGTGTAAAAGTAGGCTTCTTAGCAGGGTTAGGGCCTTATCTGTAGCTGCTGCTTATTACCTACAAAATGGGCTTAACACACATTTATTAAATGACTAAGGGCCTAATAGAGGTTAAGTTAAGGGATGAAAAGTGGTACTTTTCAGGTCTTAACAAAGACTTCTCGATAGGTTCATGAGTCTTCCCAGCATTCACTTCGACCGGATGGAGTAACTCTCGATAGGTTTGGAGCTTTCTCTACAGGTTCATGTGAACTGGTTGGCAGGATTGGTGTACTTCTTCACCTTTTGTCAAGTTCTTCATTCATCCTCTCGACAGGTTATAGTCAACCTGTCGACTTGTTATACGATCTTTAGTTGAGTGCTCGATAGGTTGGCTCAATCCTCGTGAGAATGAGCATAGCTTCAAGTAAGTTGTCGACAGGTTGCCTTGCACTGTTCGACAGGTTCAGTTCAACCTTGCGATAAGTATCTGGAACCTCTCGACTTCTTCTGCACCACCAGGTATCCTCTCGACAGGATCCATAATTGTACCTCCAACCTCTCAATAGGTATTAGAACCTCGCGACATCTTTATATTTCCAACTCCGTTCCTCTCGACAGGATGGCTTTTATTTCCAGAACCTCTCGACAGGTACGGGGAAGCTCTTGACAGGATCTTCTGCTGTGCCTCCAACCTCTCAACAACTTTATTCTAAGCATCCAAACCTATCGATAGGTTAGCTTATCCTCTCGACAAGTTGTGTCCTTTATTTCCACAGCTAGCATACAATCTTGTGTTGTTGTTCTTTATTTGTTCAACACTCAACAGCCTCTTGGTGGGTTTAATCTTCATTCCTTGCAACTGCTCTTGGTTCCCAGCATACCCAGTTGGGCTCAAGACATTCTCATGAACTTCTAAGGCTCTGTGGGTTGCTTGGCTGGCTTTGGGATGTCTGAGCACATGTTGAGATGTATGACCAGCTTCTTTGGCTATTTTAGGTGGATGTTTATACTAAGATTGTAATTTATTGCTTATCTACAAAATACACTTAAAACACATTATTAGTCAGCTCAAAGGTTAGGTTAGGAGATGAAAAATAGTATTTTTCACTGCATAACACACCCTCAAACCTAAGCTTTGCTTGTCCCTGAGCAAAGGAGAAAGTAAAAATAATTATTGAAGATGAAAAATGCCACTTTTGTAGGGAGCACAGATACATTTAGCATATGCATCAAGCCTTTTAAACCCCTAGGTGATCCCTAGTGGAGGAGTGAAGTCCCTTGAGGGTTTTCAGTGAAGTTACCCACAAACTTCTCTAATGAATCAGTTTATATCAATGCAGCATGTTAAAATAAAATTCAAGCAAAATAAAATTCATTCCACACCTTGTTCATTCAATTCTAGAGGATTCTTGGCAGAAACACAGCAGTTTAAAACTTAAATTTTGCTATAATTCCTTCACAATCATTCAACTCATGTAAGGGCATTTTGTATGAAAATTAATGCAGAGCTTACCATCAAATTGAGAATTATGTTTTGATAATGCCCCCAACAAACCTAATTTCAGACCCAAAGCTCACCAGGGTTGTTACCCAAAATAGAAGGGTGTATCATTTCACACAGCTCAAGAGCAGTTACAGCCCTCAAATAGGACTACAAGCATGAGCATAAGCATTGCTCTAGTTTTTGAAATCCTCTAACTCTTTTCACCATATATTATATAAATCATCATCTCCACATGATAGCTCAATCCATTTTAGATCAGTAGGAGCTTTTATTGGGTTGTAATGTGGCTTATGGGTGAGGTTTATAAGCAAATAAAACAGGTAGAATGGGATTCAAAATTGAGAAATCAATAAGGTAAGGAGTGTTGGTGCACACTTTTTCTGGGTTCCTCTCGGTCCCCGTTGAATCAGTGGCTCCAATTCTTTCCAAGTGGACTCTAGCGATGCGGTGTTTAGAATAGTGGAGGTAAAAAAATAAAGGGTTTTTTAGGAAGGTTCCTAGTTTGTTGCGATCGCCAGCTGCAGATATTTATCGACGCTGCAATACGTCAATGATCACGCTTAAGAGCGGGTATGGATTACTTCTATCCTAAATCATCCACCTGCGAATGCCAGCAGCTATGTCTTTTTCTTAATTTAGATAGTTTAATTTCCATTTTATTTCCCTTTATAGTTATAGTTCTGAACAGTTTAGACTTCCCTGATTCTATTATGAGTTTGGCTGTGAATTTGTTAGGGTGAGTGGATTTATTCTAATATTATAATCCTATTAGGGGTCTAATTAATTTTAGCTTCCTAATCTTATTAGAATCCTAATTAATTTAGTATCCTAATACTACTAAGAGTCCGATTAATTGTAGTCTCCTAATCCCATTAGAAGTCTGATGGTGATCAGGTCCCCTAATTATACTAGGAGTGCACATGTAGTAGTCTTGATGAAACTCTAATTAAATTTGAGCATGCTAATTGTACTAGAATTCAGATCGAGCAAGTATACTAGTTGTATTGGAATTCTAATTAAGTCAAGTATAACAGTCTTACCAGAATTCTAATCAAAATAGAAAACTAATTTTACTGAAACTCTAATTTAAGCAAAGGAATTAATTTTATTAAAATCTAATTAAAACAAATAGACTGATTTTCTTAAAAATTTAATTAAAATAAATAATCTAATTTGATTAAAATTTTAATTAAAGCAATGAATTAACTATATTAAAAATCTAATTAAAGCAAGGAATTAATCATATTGAATTTTAATTAAAGCAAGATATTAACCAATTAAAATCTGATTTGAAGAAATTGATCGATCACACTAAGATCTAATTAACTTAACTAATTAGTTATGCTGAAATAAAATCAATCTACTGATTAATTATACTAAAAAATAAGAAAAAGCAATTAATTGATTATAGAATTCCTAAAAAAAAGGGTTTTGGGCCCGCTATGCTAAGGAGGATTGGCCTCGTTCCCAAGTACCCTCTGTAAGCTCCCTCAAGCAAATCGGATGGCTGAGATTGAAGATAAATTAGATTTTAGATTGTAAAATAATACTTTGAATTTTTCAGAATTGATTTTGGAATAATAATTAAGAATTTAATCATGAACTAGAATTGTAGAAACTAATATTAAAATTTAGGATTTTTTGAGATATTAAAATAATAAATTAAAATTAAAGTTAAAATTTCTAGGATTGAATTTGGGTCAGAAATCAGAAAATCAGACCGTATGATTAAGGACTGGTTCTGGAATCCAAGGATTAGAACCATAAATTAATGATAGGATTGGAAATTAAAATTTTAGAACGGAATTAAAGCCTAGGGTCGATAAATTAGACCGTCGGATTAAGGATTGGTTCTGAATTCAGAGAATTAGAACCAGATATAAAATATTTACGTCTAAAAAAGGGTGCTACGGTCTCGGACTGAAAATTAAAACCTATAATTAAAACTAATAATTAAAACTATGAGAAATATCCTAAGTCTAAAACTAAGATTTTTACCTAGGACTGGGGCTGTGGAGAGAAACCTCGAAGATTCTGAGTTTGAATCTCGAAATCATGATTAAGTTAATCTATGGGTTTGTCCTCGGAGTTCTCTGGTTTCAAAATCTCAAAAAAATCCGTTCTCTCACGAAAATTGCTCGGCCTCCTGGGCAAATTTGGAAAAAAATCTTTTATAGGGTTTTCTTCAATTACACGCCATTTTCTAGGCGTTTAATCAAATTGCGTGCTAGTCTCCCAGTGCTTAATCGCTTTGAGTCAGTCACCGACTCAGTGAGGGACCGACTGACTTGTTCAACAACTTTCCTAGTTCTAATAGCTTTAGGGCTAATTGCACGCTTGTTAGTACGTGTGCAATCCGATTAAGCGTTTTTCAGAAGAGCTCAATCGAGGAAACTTAGGGGTCAAGGACAGTGAGGCTAGGTTGGGTGTAGGCTAATTGCCCGTTGGTGGTGGAGCACTTAATCCGATCGAGCGTCTGATTTCAGGCGCGCGATTGAGTCTCGAGATGGTCTGGGAAAGGAAGTTTGGTCTGAAAGAGGGACTGATTGCGCGTTTGTGGTCTGGCGTACAATCGAATTATGCGTGGGGTTTTAGGTGCTTAATTCAGGGTTGTCCGAGTCTGGTCTCTAGTATGAAATGTAAGACTATTGTTTCAGTCAGTATATAGTCTCCATAGGTTGGAACCTGAGCTATAGAGCTATTGTTTAACCTGTGTCTAGCCATGTATTATTATTTCAGTGCATGGTCCCACATTAGGGTTATGAGGTCAAAGGTTGATAAAAAAAAATTGTATATTCCGAGAGGGCAAAATGGGGGTGTCTACAGATGCCCCTCTTCGGCGCGCTCTTGCGAAGTAAGAACGCGTCAAAGAAGTAGACATCCCTTATTCGAGGTGTCTTCTCATTTCTCTTGGGAAATCACAAATGTGAATTGCTGATGCTGACATGACATGCATGGCTTCCTTATCTATCAATGCAAGCTAAAAAAGTGCATTTAAAGGGCAAATGGGAGCTATCGAAGGGCACATTCCGGGTCTGTGGGTGCATGGCGCATCCCATCGCATGGCGCAGGGTAACAGAGGGATTTTACACAATCGAGGTATCGAGGCATCAATCTAATGTCCAAAACAAGGTCCAGGGATCGATAATAATAAAATAAAGTATCATGTAACATCGAAGGCTTTTGCAAGTCATGTCAGACCGGGCGTGTCATTACTTACACTAATGCACATCAGACGTTCCTTTTCCAATAGGCATTTGTAAGTTCTTAGACTAAATATACTCAATGTTCAATTTCCCAGGGGAATGGCTGGTTTGGGCTGGTAATTGAAGTGGGGGTCTTGTGAGGTGTGCTCAATTGAATTCTGCCAAGTGGCGCGTGCACTTGATTCATCTGGAGTCAGCCTCTAAGTTGGGAATTCTAGTGCTAATGTGTCTGAACAAATAATTCTGCATAGTAGAGTATGCGCTCGATCCAATTCTACGCAGTGGGTATGCACTTGATTGCAAGTTCAGGGGTCTGTAAATTAGGAATTCTAGTCGTAATGTGTCTGAACTAATGATTCTGCGCAGTGGAGTATGTGATTTATCCAATTCTATGCAGTGAGATATGCACTTGATTGCAAGTTCAGGCGGTCTTAGGAGTTAAAGGTCAAGTTTAAGTATAATTTATTGTGTGCGGGTGATGGGGCGCTTAATCAATTTTTGTTTTGGTATTTAAAGAAAGGTGAGTCGGGTCTATTCATCTTGTTGTTTTGTTCTTTCTTTTTTTGTTTTTTTTTTGTTTTTTTTTTTTTTAAAGTAAGGGCTTTTAAAGATTTGGGAGCTTTGAAAATTTGAAATTTTAGGAATTTTAACTTAAGATCAATTCGGTGGTAAAACGGCAGAAAATGTGGCTTCCGAGACGTTGCTGAGTAGATCCACTGGTACGGGATTTGTGGACTTGACTGTTATTATGGTTGTCAAGATGACACTTAGCATGCCGAATACTCCGTCTAACATTCTCGATGAATACTGATGATTGTTTGTTATGGGAGGACTACAATGATTCGCGAGTTGAGAGAGACGAGTTTTGAAAATATTTGATTTAATCATAGCTAACTATATATATTCGCAATATCGAGTAGTTAAAAAAATGGGTAGTACTTACCTTGGGGTGATACTTACCTGTGTTATGCGTAGCTTGTGCAGTTCTTGGTGGCGCCGTGAGTTGTTGGGCATGGTACCGCGATGGGACTTTAGGGCTTTTTTCTCTTCGAGTTCGCTGGGGTAGCGGGTGGAGGTTGTGACGTGATGTCTTGGGAGAAATGATGTCGCGATGGGATGTCAACTGAGCGTAATTAGCGGTGGCATGCTCGTGTCCTCGGGAGATTTGCTTTCGGCTTCTCATGATGGGACATGAGGGTATGGTTAATTTAATATGATAGGAATGGATATTGAGGTGATATCGCATGTGTACACGTTATCACGATGGGGATGGGTGCTGTCATTGCTTTCTTCTTGTGCAAGGGGTACGTGATGGGACAGGTGAGTAAGTCTTTTTTCTGTCAGAACAGCTTGTGAGGCTACACGATGAGACAAAAGAATCTTGATCACGATGTGATAAAGGAATCTTAAGGGTGTAGATTTCGTTCAAAGTCAAGTATTGCGCGCCTCTTTTAAGTCGCTCAATCTGATTGCGCGTCTGTTTTTAAGCTTGCGATCTCAGGCTAGAGGGGTTGTTTACGCTCATGGTAGTATGTGTGCGATTGTATTACGCGTTATAATATAGGCACATGATTGAGGCGTCACCAGGTCAGTGTGAGGGTGACCTTTCAGGTCGCGTGGCGGCAATGTGTTGTTTGATCCATTTGGGCGGTTCATGGAGTGCGCGTGATCGGAGTGTCGCGCAGTTGGCACGGGTGATGGCTTATTTATGCGTTTGGGTGGTAGTGCATATTTTGGATTGTGCGTAGTATGTGTAGCCTGTGATCCATTTAAGCGCACGTGTTCGGGCACGTGATTAAGTCCGTACTCTCTATAAGTGAGAGAGCTTTCATTTGTTTTTCATTCTCTGGTTTAGTCTTGAGTTTTAACCTTTTTTTTGGATATCTGGTGTTCTGAAATTCATGTTTTAGTGATATCGGGCAATCTAACCGTCCGATTGGGATGTCATTTCTTCCTATATTCGTTATTTTGTGTGATCTCCGTCTTGAGGTGATGCTCATGGGCGGCGTTGTTCTGAGAATGGGCGGTATTGGAAATGAGTGCACTTGTCTTCACATGGATCCTTTTTAGGGAGTAGAGAAGGCAGCATTGAGGAGGCGGCGGTGGAGGAGGTGAAGATAGCGGAAGAGGAGTACAAAGTGAAGGGATGTGTTTTCTAACCAATGCTCCCTGAAGTCTCGATTGGACGCTCCAAGCGGAATCTGCTCCTCGCTTCGTCTCAGTTTTGAAACCCAGTCTTCGTTTGAGGTTGTAGGTTAAAGTTTTAGGTTTTCATTTTGGGTTGTAAATTCAGGAGGTATGCCTCTAGTGATACTTATAAAACTTTTGAGTTATGAATAAAGAGGCATTTTTTTTGTATTTTGTTCTTGCTTGTTTGTTAGCGGATTAGTTGGATTTATTTGATTTGTTCGACTTAGTTTTGGTTTGGCTTAGGATTCACCCCGAATTTATTCAGGGCTTATCCCAAGGTTAATTCATTTTGTTGAGCTTGGTTTAGAGGATTTATTTAGTTATGTTTGGTTTGTTGGGGACATTTTTTTGTCCTAAACAAGTCAGGGTCTCATTTTAGAGAGTTGTTGTTTTTTTTTTTTTAAAGTTTTGTCTGGTTTAAGGTTTGATTTTAACTTGAGTTTTAGTCTTTTGTTTGATTCAACATGAGACTTAAAAGGTGTGAGTTTTCAAAGGTTCTAGATGTGTGTTAAATGTTTAAATATTATTGGTTTATCCAGGCTTAGGGGGATTGGTGTTTCTTAAGGGGTTAAGTGTTATGTGATTATTGGTTCATCTAGGTTTGTCATGGATTATAGTCTTTCAAAAGGGGTATATGTTTGGTTTAGATTTAATTAGATTAGAATGATTTAAAAGTGTGACACTTGTCATTTGGTAGTTCGGGGGTATGACTTCTTGTTATTTTGAATCTTATTTCAAGTTTGGGATTAAAATTTTTGGGGCATTTTTTTTATTTGTGCATTTTATTTATTAATGTCTTTTCTTGCTTTCTTTTTTGTATCTCGGGTGTTGGACCCAAAGAGTTGTGTTTATTGCGTGAATTGTTAAGAATGGACGGGATTGGGAATGCAAGGTAGCAGTTGAATTGCTGCCATGCTAAGGGAAGAGATGGAGGAGAAAAAGGTGGTAGAAAGGAAACCCAAGGATAAAGCAGGGTCAAAATTCTCGTGATCGATGCCTATTTTTCCTCGGTAGGCTCTGCAGATCCTGTATTAGTTGCTCTTCCTTGTTATGGTTTCCAAGGTGAGCTTCTAAGGGCGGATCTCGCAGGTCTTGGGTGGCTTACCGTGGGCCACTCTTTCTTTTCTGCCTGCTCGGGGCAAGGGAAAGAGGTTATTACGGCTAGAATTTGTTTAGGGTGCTTCCACCCTCTGGGCTTCTCCGAGATCTCTAGTTTCCCGAATAAATCTGGATTCGGGCATTGCCTGAACATGAAGATTTTAAGTTTTTTGTTTTAAGTTGTATATTCAGAGGGTATGCCCTCGGCGTATTCTGTAATTATTTATTTATTTATGAAGAGATTATATTTTTTTTATTTCATTTGTGGTAATTTTTATTTAGTAAATTTTAGTTTATTTGCTAGCTTGCTTCGATTTGGTTTTGAGCATGGTGCTTATTTATTTAACTTTGGTTTGATCTTATTTATTTATTTTAATATGGGGTGCTCTAGGAGCAATTTTTTGTTTAGCTTAGGTTCAAGTGAATGAATGATGGGGGGCATTTTTTTTAGTTTTTTTTCTTTAGTCTTGGTACTAGTTGGAGTGTTTAGGTGATGTTGAGGATATTTTCCTTGTTTAGCTTTGCCTTAGTTGGGGTAAATTTTTTTGGTTAGTTTTGGTTGGAGTGTGTAAACGGTGTCGAGGCATTTTTTGAGATTTTGGTCTTAGTTTGGAACATTTTCTTTTAGTTATCGGGGTGCATATTTCTTTAAGTCTGGAATGTTTTGGATCGGACTTAGCAAGGGCATGGTTTAGGCTAGTAATTAGCGTCGGAGATCACTCAATTCAGGGCCTATGAACGTGCTATTCTGGGCATTTGTTTTTTGGGAATTGCACGCTTCACTCCGAGCGCATAAATTAATTGCGCGCAAGAGGGTGGACACGCGTTCAGCGCGTTAGAAGGTTATTAAGCGCCAATTTCCTGTCGTTTGATAGAAATAAATGTAGGATACCAGGCGATGGTTGGCCACTGTATGGGCAACCATTGGCATTCGCGTGCCACTGTGTGGACGCTTGAAGTAATTATGCACTCAGTAGGCTGCGCGCAACTAGATGATCAGGTTAGTTTGAGCGGGCGATGATTGGTTTGCACGCTTAAAACCGGTTGTGTGATCCGAATTAAACGTGGTGAGAGTGGTGCATGATTAGTTTGTGTGCCTAGATTTATGCATGCAATTTAGTGGTGTCATATAAATAGTTCAAAATTTTTCATTTTCGTTGTGCGATCCGTGTTAGTCTTTGATTCTCTGTTTACTTGTTTCTTTGTGCTCTAATTTTCGTGTTTTCGTGATATCTCACAATCCCGTCATCCATTTTAGGCATTGTTTCTTTCATTCTCTTCAAGTTTTTGAGATCTTCATTCTAGGATAGAGTCTGAGGGTAGTGGTAGGCATGATATTACTATTTTTGAGTTGGAGACGATGTTAGGAGCGAAGATAGGTGAGATGCCCGAGGCTTGGATCGACGTTGTCGGGGAGGTGGTCAGAGAGGAGGTATTAGAGGTTGATCAGTCAGGGGTCAGGGAGGAGATGCTCGAGACTGAGCAGGGGGTCAATGAGGATGAGGGTGAGATACCTAAGGGTGAGAGAGCTGAGGGTGCGGCGGCGGAGCACCAGGGTGAGGAGCATCAAGATTGCAGACACTTTCCACTAGAGGATTTCTTCGCTCAAGGCCGGGTAAACATTCATGAGCAAGAGTTCTTCCATTTTCTTAGCCATTTAGGTTATGACATAGGCATGTTAGGATTTGGAAACACTTCTAATTTATGTCGAGCCTGCATTGATCCTTGGTTGCGTGCTCACTCATGCATCATAACAGCATCTAGAGATAGGTCACATTTCTATTCAGTCATTCTTATCATGTTTTGTGTACTTATTGTAAATTGTTATTATGTTTGGGGCATATTTGACTCGCTTTTAGTTTTAGATTTGTTTGTCTTTCATCATGGGTATGTGTTAGTCTTACTGTTATTATTTGTGTTTTGCTCAATAGGAGCCCCCGCAACTAGCTATCAGCTCGGCATAGACTGAGTCTCATACTTGGTATCGTGTCTTGCCAAAGTTTCAGTAGGTGTGGCTGGTGTCTTTCAGTTTTGGACCGATCCTGGAGCTGGAGCCCTTTCAGGTCGATCGTGGCCTGATCGCGATGATTCTAGAGAGGTGGAGGGAGGAGCATTAGACACTTCTCTTTCTAGTAGGCATGATATTACCGACTCCGGAGGATTCACTACAAAAAAAAGGATTTTTGGAGACGATTATTAGAGATGGCTTTTCGAAGCCGTCTCCAATAACCATTTATTGCAGACAGCCTTTCAAAAGCCGTCTTGAATACTTTTATTAGAGACGGCTAAAACCGTCTCCCTATATAAAATAACATAAAGAGATAATTATCACCTGTCTTCATAAGGTTCACTTCATAGATAGGGTAGTGGAAACTTTAGAAACGAGAAAAACTATCCCTAAAAGTCTCGTTAACACTAATAGAGACGACTTCAAACCGTCTCGCTAATTATTTTAGCATACAAGCCTTCCTAGTTCTATGTAGCACTTAATAAAAACTCATCGCCTATAAAATAACTCAAACCACGACCATCATCAGCTATCGATTCCCTGGCATCCTTCGTGTTCCATTCCTCCTATCATCAGCTACATTTACGATTTGAGCTCCGATTTTAAAGACGAACCCTAACAGGTAGGATTTGGGCTCCGATTTGAACTCCTCACTCCAGATTTGAGCTCCGATTTTGGTTCAGATTCGATCGAATCCGAGCTCCGATCTCCAGATCTTCTTCTTCTCCTTCTTCAAAGTTCTGCAAGGGGACTCCATGGAAACCCTAGCTCGCTGGAAATCGAGGTTGCTCGATCTTCTTCTTCTCCCTCTTCAAATCTCTGCAAACGCACCATTCCACCCTTCCAAAACCATTTCCTTTCCCTATACATATAAATACATGCTTTATCTTCTTCTTCGTTTCATTTCATTTTTTTTATTCCAAGACCCTTTTTCTCTCTACTTCTCTCTCTTCTGAGCTCTATCGCATTCTCTAATGGCTGTCGTTGCTGTGAACCCTGCTGATACGGAGAACCTCTCAAAACTCTGTTTTGCTGTCACAGGCCTCAATCTGATTAGGTTCAATTTTTTAATTTTATTTTACATGGACCAAGTGGTTATCTGGAGGGTTTTTGGATTCTTTGGCGTTTTGAGTTATTAGATCTAAGATCTGAGCTTTATTTATTTGGTTTTATTTTGGATTTTTGTAGTGAACATGAGAAATCTGGATTCATAAATCTTGTTTCTCGGTTCCTCAGGTAGATCGATCGCAAAGGCTAATTCACTGTAAATGGTAAAAAATATATATATTTTTTAATAATAATTTGTGAATTAAATGTTGTTGATGGCATTGAAGCTGCAACGCACAGCAGATCGAATGGAGTAAGATGAAGACTCCGACTGACGAAGTCGTTGTTCCATACGACAGCTTGGCAGTTGGCTCTTACTCTAGATGGTAATTCTCTCGAGATCTATTTTTCGGGATCCATTTTATTTTTTGTTAAATAAAAAATAACACTTTTTTCTAACTGGTTAAAACTATATTTAAAAAATGCAGATCTCTCTAAAACTAAGAAACTTTTGGATAAACTCATCTCCACAGCAAAATTCCAAAATTATATTCATTTGTCCATTTTTTAAACAGTATAAATCACAGTGGGGATCAGATTTCAATTTTGTTTTAACAGTTATCTATACAATGTCCCCTTGGTCCACGTGGGAAAAAAACAGGGTTGTGGGTGCCACGTGGAACCATTTTTAGAGGTTGAGATTACGGTCAAGTTAGTCCTTTGGCCTACAGAACCTTTTTCCATATATATATATATATATATATATATATATATATATATAATCAACTTCTACGATCTGGGCATAGTAGCAGTTATACTCATAGATAGACAGAGATACAAGTGACACAGTGAACAATTCCAAATGCAATGTGGTCAAATTTGATAAACATTATTAGGCAATATCATTGAAATTACACTATTACTCTATTTTTTTCTGGTGAAATGAACATTTCAGGGCATTTTCATGTCAAGTTCAACCTGTGCCCAAAGTATAAACCAATTCTGCCTAGATAAGTATCTTTTCCCCTGTTTTAGACCATACAAAGTGCATAAGCTAAGAACCCCAGCATTGCACGTTTCAATGTTCTAAATATAATAACAAAATGGCAAATTGAACGTTTCAATGTTCTAAATATAATAACAAAATGGCAACCCTGCATACTTAATAAACTCAGATTTGACTCTGTTCACACATGCTTCATGTTAGAAAATTTTAATCCCTAAGCTTGCAGCCTTTGGCTAATTGGCCTCAATTCATATTTGAACCAAAATGTTGTATTCTTATTGAATACGGATCTCTATATCCATGAATTTCAAGCCGTTCACAAATGGTTTGATTGATGTGTTTTGACTGTTGAAATACAGTTGTACACCATAATATTCAAATGGCTTGATTGGGATCCGGGACTCCTAATTTCTAGGCAAGTTTATGGAGTTTTAAATTCATATTCAATTTGCAAATCATTGGCCCTTAGTTGTGCCCATTCTACTGATCTCCTATGACTAAATAGGTAACAAAATGAAGAGATTACATTTTGACTGCTTATTTAAATAATATTTCAGATCATGTGGAATCTTCTTGAATGAATAATGCTTAAAGCTAATTGTGCCATTGTACTTTTCTTTGGACTTTTACTTTGCTGATTCGCTTGTACAATCAAAGTTGACTTTCTTTTCTAGTCAAGTTTCATGTATTTCTATAAGAATGGTACTTTCTTTGGTCCAAGCCCTTTTATTTAATTATTTATTGATTGGAAGGTGTGTTTGATTTATTATTTTTTCAATCTTGTTTTATTAATTTTACTCTTTGATTGATGTTCGCTAAGAGATGTCTCACATAAGTAGTTTATATTTCATATGTTGATGATTGCTGAATGTGGAAATTGATGCTTTAACATGAACTTTTCCTGGTGGATCACTTTATGTTCTGCCATAATATTCTTGAAGTCCACGATCACATCTTGAATCTACCCTTCAATTTTTTTGTTCTTCTTCTAGATTTCTGGATCACTTCTTGATGAGAACCAGGTGAGATGCATCATGGATGAGATAAAGCAGGTGATCACAGCTAGCTCAACAAGAAAGAGAGAAAGCAGAGAGGAACAAAGGAGAGGACTTTGATGCCAAGGAAGGGGAGTTACTTAAAGAAGAAATTGAGCAAGAAGAGGAAGTCTTTGATCAAGTTTGTCTTCAAAACTTTCAATTAGTTATTATGTTTTATTTTTTATAATTTTATTTAATGAAATTTTGTTACTTCTGTAGTCTTAAATCAAATTTTGCATACAAAAGTCATTCATGTATTCTTAACCTCAAAGATTCTTTTCTAAATACAGGTTGGTGACTGCTTGGGTACTTTGATCAAAATATTCAAGGCTTCTTTCTTGCCGTTCTTTGATGAGCTTTCTTCATATATAATTTCTTGGCCATATATCTTCTCCGACTGCTTTCGTAACATATTTATTTTATCCGCAGGCTTCTCAAAGTGGATATGGTGTGGATTATGTCACACAAGGAACTCGAGCTGGGTTCCCAGAAAGCTTTCTAAACCAAGATTCCTAAGCTGGATATTCCCATCTGGGTACCGGGAACAATTTTAGTAATCATGGAACGATTTTAGTGACCAGTTAGCATCCTCAGCCATATATCTTCTTGGCCATATATCTTCTCCGACTGCTTTCGTAACATATTTATTTTATCCGCAGGCTTCTCAAAGTGGATATGGTGTGGATTATGTCACACAAGGAACTCGAGTTGGGTTCCCAGAAAGCTTTCTAAACCAAGATTCCTAAGCTGGATATTCCCATCTGGGTACCGGGAATAATTTTAGTAATCATGGAATGATTTTAGTGACCAGTTAGCATCCTCAACTTTTTCTAGATCTTTGCAAATACTTGTTAATTAGCATTTATCTTTAACAACTACCAAGAGTTACATTAAAAAATTGACACTTTTCCTTTGTCAGTTATGTGATGCTTACAGGTTTCTTTGTTACTTAAAGACAATTTTATTGATTCGTTCCTCAGAAGGGACCGGCCTTTTATTAAGGTATTTTATATTTGTTAGTCTGTCTTCCTTGGATGTTTCTATATCATTTTTCTTCTTGACTAGTTCGCGGTGGTCTTCCACTATGTAAATGACTACATGACTTGATAGTTTATTAACCACTTGTTTTTTTGCATATATGCTTATGTGATATTATGTTTCTGTTATCTTTTCTACCGAAGATAGACAATAGGGAAAATGAAAAACATAAGACCCCAATTAGGAACTAGGAACTAGGAACTAGGAACTAGGGACTAAGAACCTTACAGATTAAAATCAAGGACATTGCTTGAGTAGCCAAATCATCAAAGATAATTCACTTTCTGTGAATATAAGAAAATGGCATCCATGTACATATAAAAATTTCTCTTAATCCCCTGATCAATGAAAAGTTCATTGTCAAACAAAAATAAACTCCATCCAAGAGATTCCGCTTCTGTCAAGATCAACTCTTTCATTTTAGGAGGTCCTATCCTATCAGATGCATGAAAAGTACGGAAATAAAAATGAAACTTGAAGGACTAAATTGATCTCAATAGATAATTTCATTTTGTTTGTATAGGGTATACATTAATGCCTGGATTTCTAGATTGATTGGCATTTGTGCCAGAAGGTGGGAGAAAGAGTGTGAGATTATATATAAGTGATGTAAGCCTGTGTCTAGACTCGAGAGTCTCTAGATTTTATCCTAACTTCTAGTTGTATCATGTTTATGGAACTTTCTGCCTAGGCTATATATGTGTACTTGATACTTTCTCCCCATTTCTCATGTATGCTTCTTTGGTCTCATTATAACGTTTAAAATATTAATCAATTTCCTGTGGTGCAGTCTAATGGCTGTGAGCTCCACTTTTCCATGGTCGATGGAGATTTTAAGAAGTTTGAAGGAAAATGGTCCTTAAAAGTTGGTGTAAGGTAGGACTATAAGAAACGATTTTGTCATGTGAAAGTTGCCATTATTCCTTTTTCCCCATTATTTTATGTTTATTTTTTTTTGGTTTGGGAAGCAACTTTTGTTTGTTAAAATTATTTCTACAATTAGACATCATCATTTCTTTCAGATTCACTTATAGCTATAATTTTGTCTTTGTTAATATTGTGTGATACCTTCATGAAGGTCAGTTGGGGATTGGACACCTTAGGAGACTTTGTTATTTTGAGAAGCAATGGCCAACCTGTATACAACTTCTGTGTCACGGTTGATGATGCTACGATAGGTATCTCACATGTTATTAGGTAAAGCATACTTTTCCGGACTGCATGAAATCTGTTGATACTGGCCTACAATAATTCCTTTTGCGGTTGACTTTTACGAGATAGTGCTTATGATTTTCTCATTACTTGCATTGCAAAGCGGAAGAACATTTATCAAATACTTTGAGGCAGGCACTTATATACAAAGTAATACTGCATATTGTTGTCACTGTTCATAGTTTCGTTGCCTTTTTCTCTTTCTATCAGTACATTATTCTTCCACAGGCTCTAAGATTTCCAATGCCTAACTTTTCACATGTTTCACTAATTCTTGCTCCTATTAGGAGCAAACTGTCAAAACGGCATGGTGCAACTTCAATGGGTCAGGTATTCAATGATATTACTAGTTGAAACTGATGATTCCTTCAAATTATTTGCTGCGGACACTTCAATAAATTCCAACAAGCATTTATTTGCACAAAGAACTCTCTCATACCTCATTGGTCATGTTGAGGTAAATGCATGAAATCGTCACTACTCATTAGTTTTTCCTTGCAATATATATTCATGAAGTGTTTTTTGTGGTTATTAGTAAATTTAGAAAGGTGTTTTCAAATCTATCTATCATCCTCTTTTATTTTCAATGGTCCCTACCGTGCAGGAAATAACTTGTTCCGAAGAAACTAGCAGTTGTAGGAGAAACAGGAAAGCTCTAGAGATATAAAATGAGTAATCATCAGTACCTGCTATAGTTCAAGTGGAAGTGGAAAAAGTGGAGGCTTTTGGAGTGGATTAGACACCTTGATGAAACTATTATGAGGTCAACGCCGAGGTTGCACCTTCATGCATACATGATGTGATTCACCAGCTTGCCATTGTCACATATTCAACTTTTTATATCCAAAAGGAGTTTTTATTTGCTGACCACTGCCTACCGTGAATAATATCGGTCCCTTACTTGTATATAAATAATTTGGCAGAATGAATGATTTTTCTGTAATTTAAAAATAAAAATGGTTCCAATCAATTAAAGGAGTTCAATCCAGAGAAGGATCTCTCAATTGTGCATTCTTTCTGTTTTAGTAGCTGGAGGTATCATTATATGCTGTCTACATCATCATCTTGTCCTCGGAATAAAAAAAATTGCCTTAAAAAAAGTATTTAAAAAACGCATTAAAAAAAATTGCTTTAAAGCAATTGCATTAAAAAAAAGCATTAAAAGATAATAGTATTTAAAAAAAAAATTTGCATAAAAATTGTCGACGTAAATTTTTATTTTTATTTTTAAATATATATATATATTTTTAATTTCATAAAAAAATCACTGCCAAAATTTTTTTATAAAAAAATCACTGCCAAATATATATATATATTTAAATATATTTAAAGAAAAAAAAATGTTGGAGACGGCTTTTAGCTGTCTCTAATAACAGGAGGTCACTTATTGGAGACGGCTTAAAGCCGTCTCCAATAAGTATTGAAAATGGCTAGATGACTTATTAGAGACGTCTCTAATATATCTTTGGAGACGGTTATATGCCGTCTCCAATAATCTTGACTATTAGGGACGGCTTCCATTTGGTCTCCAAAGACAATGGAGACGGGACTATTTGAGACTACATGGAAGCCGTCTCCAATACTATTGGAGACGACTTAGACACCTTTGGAGACGGCCAAAAGCCGTCTCCAATAAACACATTTTTTGTAGTGATTGGGTCCGTATCACCGGTCTTCGTTTCGAGGGCGAGCTGATCACAGGGCGGCAAATGGCAGGACATTATTTGGAGATGTGTGAGGAGATCTTGGGTGTGCTATAGGTGGCTCGGGGCCAGGTGTAGTTCGAGCCACTTGGTTTTTTGATATGTTTGCGAGTGGCTTCGTCCTCCCGAGGTGCCATTCGGAGGTGAAGGGGATCTATGAGGTGCATTGTGCAGTAGTGACGGGCTGGGAGCTCGTAGTGGAGCCGGGGTTGGCTGCGGATAGGGTGCTCCGAGCATTCATGATGCACTTCCTTGGTGCTGTACTCTTCTCTTCTTCGACTCGAGGATGCGTCACAGGGTTATTTTTTATGGCTCTCAGGGACTTGGATCAAGTCCCCACTTATGCGTGGTGTGCGGTCTCATTGGCGCATCTCTATGAGCATCTTTACCGTCGGGGACAGGGTGTTGTGTCGATCGAAGGTTTTCTTCCCTCCCTCCAGGTGAGTTTTAGTTAATTAATGTCATAGCATATCTTTTTTTTGGTCTTTTAATGGTAACTATTCAGCGTTTCTTCTATTTTTCTTTCTAGTTCTGGGCGTATGACCATTTTGCTTTTCTTTGTCTGGGAGTTCCGTTGGAGGTGACATTCACATTTCCACGGATGCACGTGTGGAGGGAGGCATTGAGGGGTCGCCGTTGGTCTTCGGATCTTCATACCGCGTGAGGCCTCTTTGAGGATATGCATGCGGGGTAGGTATAGATCGTCATGCATACATTTTTTTTCATTTTGTTTTGACATTTTAGGATCTGAGTCTTTGTTGAGGGGTTGGCTCATTTGTTTGGTTGTAGCTGATTTGGAGATCGTATGCGGATGAGGAGGATGCCGGGGTGCCAGTGATTCAGTCTGGCCAGCCTTTCTTTGATGTGGACATATGGGTCCATTGTTTTGAGAAGGTGGAGAGGATCCACACTTCTCGAGTGGTACGACAGTTAGGGCTTGCTTAGGGAGTCCCTCCAGAGATTCGCCATAGAGTGGCGAAGAGGATGACCAACCCTCCTGGCCAGAATTTCACGAAGTGGATGGCACTTCAGGTAGCAGATTTTAGAGGTGTGGGGACCAGGGCTACAGGGGTGTGTGACGGGGTAGACGCCCGAGAGTATGTGTGGTGGTTTAGAGTGCTGGGTGGCGGGTGAAGGAAAATGAGTTTTGATTGAACGTAACATCTTTATTTTTTTTTGCTCTAACGTCTCCTCCAATGGCAGGGGAAGGAAAATGAGGATTAGGTGTTACTCATGCTTTTGAAAAGGGTTAGATAAGTCACTAGTCCTGTAATCAAATTGCCCGAGTGAGAAAAGGTCGGCTATAAATTGGAGGTCTTAAGGATATTATGAGAATTAAAGGTGTACGACCAATGAATGGGTCGTGACGACTATGGGCATGATAAGTATAAGTATTTAATCACGGGATGTGACAATCACAGGGCTAAGGGTAATATTTTCTAAGGTACATGACGTTTTAAGGGCTAGGGAGTTCTTCCCCATCTTGGTTTGCCAGTTTCTATGCATTTTCAAGGTATGCAGTTGTTATGATGTAAGGGCCTTCCCAGTTCGGTTTCAGTTTTCCTTTCGGATGGGCGTGCTTGGAAGGCATGATTTTCTTTAAGACTAATTTCCCAATATTAAAGATTTATTCAAGGACTTTCTTATCGTAAGCCCTGGTCACTCTCCTCTGATATTCCTGAGCATGATCAGCTGCCCTTAGGCGTGTTTCATCGAACTGCTCTAGCTGTGTGAGTAAGGCAATTCTCCTCTCGTCTAAGGATAGCTCGTCATCGATTTGAATCCATAAGGATGATACTTGTATCTCATATGGTAGGACTGCATCCATCCCGTAGGTAAGGAGGTAGGGAGTTTGGCCAGTGGCCGTACGAATAGAGGTCTTATAGGCTCAGAGTGCTTCTGGTAGTTGTTTAGGCCAGTCGGCTCTATTGCTTGTTTCTATTGTGCATTTCAAGATTCGAATAAGCATTTTGTTCGTAGCTTCTGCCTATCCATTGCCTTGAGGGTAGAACGGTGATGAGTGGCATAGATCGATACCATACTTCTTGCATAACTTCTTCATCTTTTTCGTAATGAACTGCGGCCCATTATTGGTGACAAATATCCTGGGTACTCCAAACCTGGTGATGATATTCTGAATGATAAACCTTACGAGTGTTAAAGTGGTGATTCTGACATAGGATTCAGCTTCTGCCCATTTGGTGTAGTATATGGTCACTGTAAGTATGAGCGTGTGCTTGTGAGTGTTCCCAACTGTGTCTGTGAAAGGTCCGATAACGTCAAAGGCCCATATAAAAAATGGCCACAAGGAGGTCATAGTGTTTAATGCAACTGATGGAGCTTTGATGAGTGCAGTGTGTTCCTAGCATTGCTTGCAAAGTTGGATGTAGAGGTGGCAATCTCTTATCATTGTCGGCCAGAAGTAGCCTTGTCGTATAATTTGATCGACGAGTCTCTGTCTACCGGCATGTGCACCGTAGGCACTGGCGTGTGCTTCTCAAATGATATATTGTCCTTCAACTTTTGTGATGCATCGTAGCAGTATCTCCTCTGGTAAAGGCTTCTTTGTATAATGTTTTACCGAGTACACAGAATTGGGTGCATTAGTTCCTTATAGTCTTCCGTTCAATCTTCGTGGTGTATGGGGGGATGTGTTGATGCTTCAGGAAGTTCTAGATGTTGAAATACCATGGCTGCCCATTGTCGGTTGGTGGTTTTTCAAATCTGAACATAACGACTTTGGTTCCTGACTTGACGTGCTTTTCTAAAGTAATCGCTTCTTTTGGCCCTGTGCTTATGGGGAGAATCAGTAATTCTCTCTTAACAGTCCATGTTACCTCGTGGGCGGGCACTATCAGCTTTTTAATGAAGAAGGTCTTGGTACTTTGCCCAACGGGTACTTGGATGACCGAGGCTAGAGTGGTTAAGGAATCTGCGAGCTCATTTTCTAATCGAGGGATGTGCGTGAAAGAGATTCTTTCAAATTTCTTTACTAAATATAGAGAAGTTTCTAAGTATGCTATTAGACTCCTTTCCTTAGTTTTCTATTCTCCTATGACTTGTGAAATTACTAGTTTGGAATCACTGATGGTTTTTAACTGTTTAACACCTAATCGTAGCACTGCTCGTAGTCCAGCTATAAAGGCTTCATATTTTGCGACATTATTAGTGACAGGAAAATCTAATTGAAAAGCGTTAGGTATGACAACTCCTTCTGGGCTTAGGAGGACTATCCCGATACCTTTTCCTTTATGATTTAGAGCGCCGTCAAAATAAAGGGTCCATAAGGTCTTGTCGGGCTCTTCGTTATGAATTGTGAATAGGTCCTCATTAGGGAAATCTGTATGTATGGGTTCATCACTAGGGAGTGAGAGATCTACAAGGTAATCAGCGATTGCTTGTCCTTTGATCGACTTCTGCGTGACATAAGTGATATCGAATTCTTGCAATAGCATATGCCAGCAAGCGATCTTTCCTGATGTTGTGAGCTTTTCGAATACGTACTTCAGAGGGTCCATTCGTGCTAGTACTAGTATTTTGTATGCTCCAAAGTAGTGTCATAATTTGATAGAGGCCAACACCAATGTGAGGTAAGTCTTCTCCCTTAAAGTGTATTTTTGTTCATATTCGACCATCGTCCTACTGAGGGAGTAGATAGCCTTCTCTCTCTTGCTGTCTTCTTCATACTGTCCCAGAATTACTCCCATTGCCTTGTCGTTCGCTGAGAGGTATAAAATTAGGGGTCTTCCGGGGACAGGTGGCGATAGTATTGGCGGGTTAAGAAGGTACTTCTTGATGTTGTCGAAGGCTTGCTGACACTGATCATCCCATTTATACTCAGTTCCTCCTTTAACTAGTCTGTAGAAAGGATTGCATATGTCCGAATGTTGGGAGATAAATCTTCTGATGAATTGCAATCTTCCTATTAGGCCTCGTAACTCTTTGATATTACTGAGAGGCGGCATCTCGAGGATGGCTCTGACTTTTGCAGGGTCAGCTTCGATCCCTCGCTTGCTAACTATGAAACTAAGTAATTTTTCGAAAGTGACCCCAAAGACACATTTCTTTGGGTTCATTTTTAGCTGATATTTCTTAGTTCTTTGTAACAACAGTCGGAGCACTTCCACATGTCTTACTCGTGTTTGGGACTTCACCAATATGTCATCAACATAGACTTCTACACACTTATGCATCATGTCGTGAAAGATAGCTATCATGGCATGTTGATACGTGGCTCCTGCATTCTTGAGCCCAAAAGGCATAACGACATAACAGTATGTTTCACATAGTGTGGTGAAGGAAGTCTTCTCTTAGTTAGACTCTGCTACTTTAATCTGATTATTGTTAATCAGTGACAAATGCCATTTTTCTCCCTCTAACCTGACCTTTGATAGATCTGTTAATAGACTAATAAGTGTTTGTTGAGCATGTTTTGTAGATAGCAGTAATCAGCAGTCATAGTGCAGAAATCCACCCTAAAGTGCTCCACAAGAAGGTCCATCTCTCACCACAGCTTTGACCCAACTATGGCACACAGAAGGGCCCCACACAACTGCCCACTTGGGGCAAGCAGCAACAGCAAAGCAGCATTGAAAAAAGGAAAGACAGGCTGAAAACAACCTGTTGATAGGTTGTTGCAACCTATCGATAGCATCTGAAGGCTGAAAAAGGAAGAAATCTTGATGATGGGGAGAATTTGACAGGATCTAGAACCTATCGTGCAGTCGAAAACAACAAGGAAGCATCCTATCGAATGGTTGCCTAAGCTTGAATATAACTTATCGAAAAATCTGAGAACCTATCGAAATTAATTACGCAAGAGTTCAATCTGTCGAAAGGATCCTTCAACCTATCGAAAGCATCAAATGAAGGCTGCATATGCAGAAGCTCTAATTACATGATTCAACCTATCGAAACCTTTCGATAGGATCCTGAATCCTATTGAAAGGACCAAAGTACCTGATTTCAACCTATTGAAATCGATCTAAATACTTCCTAGAAAAGCTGCTGTGCACACGCCGCGAGTTGGTGACCTGTTACACACAAACTGAGGCACCTTGGTGATCGACGCGAGGCTTCTAGAAGTACCCTAGGAAACCCTAACTGACCCATGTGCTCTCCCCCAACTCTAACAAACTAAAGAGCCTTCTAGAAAGGGAATAACGGAGGGAACAACAGAATCATTCTAGAAGCTGGGATTGGCGGGAAAAACTAGATCTAACGCTGAAGGAGAAAGCTATAAGAAGAGATGAAGCCATCTGAAAAAATGAGATCTATTCTGGGGGATGAATTTTGGAAACCAGAGCTTGCGGCAAAATTCTCTAATTCTTTCCTTTGACCCAACCATGGTTGGCTAATTTCTTGAGAGCAGCAAAGGGTGAGGTCGAATCTGCAATTAGGGAGAGCTGAGAGTGCTATTGAGGGTTAGATGATGCACATACTACAAATCTGAGGATATTTCATTGTATGGTCAGTTTAATTCAATGTAATGTTGGTTTAATTGTTGTAATCAGATCTATAGTTCCTTTGGTTTCATTTGGTGCTTGATCGGCTTTGTGTAGATGAGAATAGCTCACCCACTTAACTGGTAGACCACTTGGATGCCATTTGATCTCCCTAGATCTGATGCTCCTGTAATTTTCTGTGTCTATGGCCTGGTAATTGCAGTATTTGCAGTGGTTATAATACTCTAATTGAAACCTTTGATTTGAAGGAAATCCCTAGGATGATCTGTGACCATTAAAGTGGACAGATCATAGCCTTAAGATCAATTCAAACCTTTGGTCTAAATTGGATTCTTCTACTTTAATCCTTTGATTTGGAGGAAGTCTATAGGATGATCTGTGACCATTAAAGTGGACAGATCATACCCTTAAGATCAGTTCAAGCCTTTGGTTTAGAGTAGATTCTTCTACCCTGCAGCTGTGCCTATGGCTAGATGAGGGATTGGTGTAGTCTAAACTCTCTATAACCCTAGCAGCTCAACCTCATTGTAGCAAGACCAAACTCCAAGCTGCTTCTCCTAATTTTCTGTGTTTAATTTCCCCTCACTGCAAGATCTGTACTTTGGATTTAATCCTAACATCCATTTATGCAATCTTACTTGTTTTTGTAGTTTAAATTAGAAGTGACAACCCCTTAAACCTCTCCTCTTTCTTTTATTGTTTTAACATTAGGAAGGGTGCCGGATCTACCACAGATCTGGAGATTTGCCTAATTTTCAGCCATATTTCCCTATGGACATACCCTTACTTTCTTTTAAAACTTGCTACAACAGACCCTGAATACTTGCAGGACTATGTGTGAGCCTGCCTTGGTGTGCGCTATCTATAGACTCTTTAATTGTCTGATTTTAAACCCCTTTTTGAACACAAGGCAGGATCCCAACAAGTTTTTGGCGCCGCTGTCGGGGAAGTGTGTGCTTAAAATTGGTAGATCTATGTTTATTTTAGTATAGATTGTAGATCTCTAATAGACTGTTTTAATTTTCATTAACTAGTTTTGAAAATTTTTGCTGTTTTGTAGAAGTTTTTGTTATTTCTTCATAACAAGCCGCATTTTGCTAGAGGTTGTGCTAAAGTTTGAATCCCTCTGCTCCTTTTATTTTCTGATCTGTGGATTTGTAAATTTATTAGTTAATTCCTGATTGTTGTGTTAAATTGGCTCTGCATTGTGTGTGCATTAAGATTGTGAGTGGTGTATGTTTGGAAGGAGAACTCTTAATCCTCAGATCGTTCCATTAAATCCAGAGGTTGAAAGACTCCTTAGGACTAAACAAATCCCACCCACATTTGTTGCATCTAAATTTACTAAAATGGGTGAGCAACAGCAACCTAGAACCTTGAAAGAATTCAATGCACCAAGGGTTTACAATTCTCCCTTCTACATTCAATTCCTTGCTGTTCAAGGGAACTATGAGATCAAGTCTTCCATAATCCAAATGCTACCCTCATTCCATGGCTTGACCAAAGAAGACCCATATAAACACATTGATGAATTTCTAGGACTGTGCACTACCTTCAATATTGTAGGTTTAGGGGAGGAAGCAACCAGGATGAGACTCTTTTCTTTTTCACTAAAGGATAGGGCCAAGACTTGGTTGTCAATGCTCCCACCCAACAGTATTCAGTCCTGGAGTGACCTTCAATGTTAGTTTTTGGCCAAGTTTTTTCCCATGTCCAAGACAAGCCAGTTGAGGAAGGGCATTATCTCATTTGCTCAAGATCCAACTGAGGATTTTCACCAAGCTTGGGAGAGATTCAAAGAACTCCTGAAGAAATACCCCCATCATCATATCCCTGAATGGCAGCTTGTTCAAAGTTTCTATCAAGAGATTGACTCTAAAAGCAGGGATATGGTCGATGCCTCTTATGGTGGTACTTACCTCCACAAAATTGCTGAGGAGGATTAGGAGTTGTTTGACATTATCAGTGAGAACTCCATGCAGAGAGAGACATTGTCCAGGGATATGGACACTCCTAGACTGGTGAAAGAAAATACCACAAGAGGAAAATTGTATGAGGTAAGTGGACACAATGATTTGGAAAGGAAACTGGACAGTTTGACCCAAAAATTTGATAAGCTCATGGGAGCAATGCAATCACCCATGGCTGCTAAAGTGGAGGAGGCATGTGTTATATGCCACTCCCCCACTCACTCCCTTGAGGAATGTCCCTCAACTGTTCAATTTCCAGACATTGTGATGGAGTATGTGGCTGCCACCCAGTCTTTTGGGCAACAACTTACTGCTGGCTACCAATGGAGAAACCACTCCAACTTGAGGTGGAGACAAGATGGTTTTCAAGACCAGCAGCAGCAGCCACAACAGCCTATGCCTTACAAAAATGCTCAGCCATACCACCAGAATTACTTCCCAAGGCCTCAATACCAACCATCCTATGGCTCAGCCTGTGTAGCAATCTACACCCCCACCAGCTGCTAGATCATCTTCTTTTGAGGAACAAGTTCTGGCTTCATTGCAGAACTTAGGATCCTTATCTCAGACTATGCATTCTCATAGTCAAAACATTAAAAAGATAGAAGACCATCTTGGTCAGCTATCTACTGCTTTAGCCAAGAGAGAGGAAGGGAGGCTGCCTAGCCAACCCATGGACAACCCAAAGAGACAATATGTGGTAGGTGAAGTTTTTTCTTCCCATGAGGAAGCCAAATCTGTCACCACATTGAGAAGTGGAAGGTTGGTAGATAACCAAGTAGGCTGTGGGCCTTTAAGAAATTCGGAAAAAGAGAAAGAGGTGGTTAAAGAAAAAGTACAATACGAGCAACCCATGTTGAATAAGAAGGATAGTGATGATCCTCAAGAAAATAAAAAAATAAAAAAGAGAGATGATGAGTTGGCTCAGGCTGCAAATGGGGGAGCAGTCCCACATTTGCCATTTCCTAGGGCAATGCAAGCACCTTCCCCTTTTGACAAAGGGCATGTAAAAATAGAGGAAATGATGAAAACTTTTAAGCAAGTGACGATCAATCTGCCTCTGCTTGATGCAATCAAGTAGGTCCCAGCCTATGCCAAGTTTTTGAAAGACCTTTGCACCCACAAAAGACAATCAAGGATACATCTATCCAAGAAAGTCTTTTCAGCAGAAAAAGTGCAACAAATACTGACTATTGCAACCCCAACAAAACTCCAAGACCCTGGAGTCCCCACTATCCCCTGCATTATTGGGGATCATACCATTGAAAAAGCCTTGTTAGATCTAGGAGCTAGTGTGAATTTTCTTCCATATTCAGTATATGAGAAGCTAGGCTTAGGAGGGTTGAAGCCCACACGTGGTCTTACAACTAGCTGGCAGATCTGAAAGGAAGCCTGTGGGGGTCATTGAAGATGTCTTGGTTGGGGTTGACAAATTCTTTTATCCTGTTGATTTTTTGGTGCTGGATATGGAGCCAAGTAGGAGTGCTACTTCTATCCCTGTGATCTTAGGAAGGCCCTTTTTGGCCACTGCTAATGCTTGTATACAATGTAGATTAGGGGACATGGAAGTATCTTTTGGTAACATGAAAGTCAAGCCAAATGTCTATAATGCAGCTCATCAGTCCCACTTAGCGAATTAGGACTGCTTTTCCATTGATGTGTTGGATGAGTTTGTGCAAGAAAATCTGCTTAAGAAGTTGAGGATGGAAGCATATTCACATGCAAGGACGTACAAAGACAAAACCAAGGCCCCTCATGACAAGCACCTGCTGCGGAAAGAATTCAAACTAGGTGCTAAGGTATGGTTATTCAATTCTAGATTGAAACTTTTTTCAGGCAAATTGCAGTCCAGATGGGATGGGCCTTACACAGTCTTACATGTTTCCCCATCTGGAGCTGTAGAAATCAAGGACCATAAGGATGGTAGGGCTATGAAAGTCAATGGACAAAGGTTAAAAATTTGTGAACCTGAGGAGACCATTGATTTTCAAAATCCTCCAAAGTATACATGATTTCAGTGTGTATCATATGTACTATAGCTTGATTTTGTTATGTTTTATTCTGCTTTGTTCATTTACAATAAAAGTGCCTTGCTAGAATTAGGACATCATACCAATCTTGCTAGCAATCCAGGGACCATGGGAGTGTGTACATGATGTGAACAGGTTGAATGGAAGCACAACAAAAGAATTTGCTGGGTGCTAAAGCTGATGACAACACAAAAAAATGTTGTTTCTATGGGCATATGAGACCTTTCGATAGGTCATTTGACGATTTCGATAGGTCATTTGAGGATTTCGATAGGTGCTGAGACCTGTCGATAGGCGAAAGCAGCTTTTCGATAGGTTCTAAAGGTAAAAAAGAAGCTTTTGATAGGTTTGGATACTTATCGGGAACCTATCGAAAGGATAAATCATGCACTGCATGAACCTATCGATAGGAAGGTTTTAACCTATCGAGGCATTTCATCTGCACGCTGTATTTTTATAGCGTTTCATAGAACACTTTGACCTATCAAAATCATCCAACTCATCCTATCGAAATCGATTTTTCCTCTATATATACCTATTGGTAGGTCACTTTCGCCCATTTCACACTTTATGTAAAACCCTAGCTCCCACTTCCTCATTTGCCGCTGCCCTCTTTCCGCCACATACTCTCAGGACTGTTTCTCATTCGATTTACCGTTCATCAAGATTATTCAGCCTGCACAAAGGAGCATTTTGCACCTGATCTTTGGGAAATTGGAATTGTGCATCACGAGTTCTGCAAAATCCTAATAGTTTTGGGGTGAGTTGTTCTCCTGCTTTCACTGTGTGATTTCTCTAGCTGTTTACTTCAGAGTTTCCCAACAAATTTATGAGTGAGCCTTAAGAGACCAATTTCTGAGAGTAAAATGGCCGATTCTGAAGAAACCCTAGCTGACCTGTTTCGGCAATCAGCTTCTTCTACCCCAAAATCCTCCAAGAAATCAAACCTATCACCAAACCACCTACCAAAAGGAAGCTTCCTGAGGGGACACCCAAAAAGGCTCCTAAAGCTAAAAAAGCAAAGTTTGTAGCAATTTAGGAACCTGCTACAGAAATACCCATGGAAAGATCTGCTCCGACTGGGGAAGCACCTTTAGCCAACCCTGACATTTTATCGACGGTCGAACTTCCTGCTGCATTAACCACTCCTAATGAGTTTGTGAATAGGTTGAGCCTTGTCCCTGAGACAGATTTTGATCTGGCATACTTTGCCAACATAGAGGAGTGCCGGGGAACACTATTGTATCTGAAGAAGGAGATATTGTTACCCCTACTTACACCCTTGAAGGAGAATGTGTACCCCAGGCTGGTTAAATTGTGGTACCAGAATTTGAAAAAGAAGGTGGTGCCTGGGAAAGAGGCGGTGCTGGAAATTTTGATTGATGATTGACAAATCACAGTGGACAGCAAGGATATTGGGATGGCTTTGGGAGTTCCACATAAATTTAACTCCACTAGATCTGAGGGAGCACCCAAATGGGTTACATTCAAAGAAATGGCTAAGGAGCTCACCAATGGAATTGTGGGCTCTGGTGAATCTTTGATGAGAAGAGACCTCCAACCCAGTCTCAGATTCATTGATGCTATTTTGAGGAAAAATGTCTATGTCACTGGGCACCTGCAGGAGAGAAGGCCCCCAGTGGTGGATGCCTTGTACTACTGCTCAAAAGGGCAATTTTTGAATGCACCTTAGCTGATTTTTGAGACAATGGTGGATATTAATGAAAAAGTTCTTAAAAGACAAGCATTTGCTAATGGATGTGGGCTGCCTTTTAGCAGGCTCATTACATGCTTGCTCAAGGCTGGGAAATATGTAGTCAAAAGGAATGAGCCAATGGACAAGTTGACCACAAAAGTATATGGAAAAAGGGAATGGTCCACCAGCCTAACCTTGTTTAAGAAGAGTAAGCCAGTTGAGATGGAGTAGGCTGAGGAGGTGCCCACTACCATGGCAGCAGATCTTCCTACTGAGATACCCACACCCATCCCTTCACCTACCTTACCTGTCGCATCACCCACACCTACACCCACGTTGCTTTTTCCCTTTATATCAGTCCCTCTTCCAACAGACCCCTCTCCTCCCACCTTTGAACTAGTTTTACCTCAACCCACCACTCAAGTCTTCCAACCTGAAGTCCTTGAACCTCCTACATTATCAGATCCTACCCCTACCCCGTCTTCTCCACCCGTTGACCAACCCATTTCTGACTTCCTCCTCCCCAATCCCTTTTGCATACCCAGGGTTTGGACCAGTTCACCACTGCTAGGTTCACTGCCCTCATGACATCCATTGTGGAGGATGTTGCTCATGAGTACACCCCACTCCCTGACTCCCCACACCCCACTCCTCCTCATTTTAACCATGCACCCTCCTCCCCTTTCTAGCCTATTCTAACACCAGTCCCCTCCAGCCCCATCATGCCTGATTCTGTCACGCAAATTCTCTCTCTACTATAGTCCATTCAATCCCAGTTGACTACCAACACCAACAACCAAGCCATCATGAGCTCCTGCCTTTAATCCATTCAATCCACCCTTACTCCATCCTCTTTAGTTCCTCATCCCCCTCACCATTCCCCTCTTTCCCCTATCCAATCACCTATCCTTTTATCCCCTCCATCTTCACCCATAGTTCCACCCCCCACAGCTGCTACCTAGTCTGAGGAGGTAGCCCTCCATTTTGCCCCATACCTATCCCATCCCCATCTTTTACCCCTTCCTCACCCCCAATAGTAGCCACTGAAGCTGCTGTATCACCTACCACCTAACCTCCCACTCTCCCTACACCTGTCTTCCAAGATGCCTCCACCCAAACTGATCCATGTGAGGAACTATTTTTTTGCATCCCCTCCTCTTCTTCCACTCCACCCCCTTCTTTGCCCATTATCCTTAGGTCCCCCATCTACATTACCTCACCCTACTGTATGCAATGAGGGACAACCCCTACATCCGTCGGGATGTCTTGAGTGGTATGGCTGCCCTCCGAGCTTCCCTGGAAATCTCCTATAAGGAGCGGATTGCTTTCATGGAATTGGAGCAAAGAATCCAGCTCTGAGATATCTCTCAGGGGTGGAAGGAAATCTTGACTCGTTATGAGACTGCCAAACTTCTTGTTGAGCCTCAGACTCGCATTGCCGAGTATGAGAAAAAGAATGCTGAGTTTCTCTAGAAAAAATTAGCCAATGCTCAGGAGATACTCAAGGCCACAAAGGAACTCTCTGAGTCAGACCTGCTTTATGCAGCAAAGAAAATAGATTTTTTTATAGAAAAATTACTTCATTAACTTCTAAACCATTTCAACCTAACCCTCTTGCTACAGCTCTTCCCCCCAACCCTCCTGCCACTCAACCTACTCCTACCCCACCTGTTGATGTCCCTCCCCCTCTAGCCTAAGATCTTCCTACAACTAAACCTTCCTCCCCACACCCTAAGAGGACTTATACAAAGAGAAAAGTTACTGCCAAGAGATCTATTTCCTCTGCTTCTGCTCGCAGTAAAGGGAAGGAACCTACCACCCAGTCTGAAGAGGTAGCAACCACCAAGCCCCCACCCCCACATGACACCTCCTCCACTTACTCACAAAGGAGAAAAGAAGGAAAGCTGCTGCTGCCCTTGGCCTCGATCTTACTATTATTTTCCCCTCTAATTCTGATTCTGATTCCCTTGTTGCTTCTGCCAAGAAAGATAAGAGTTCTGCTGCCCATTCTGAGGAAGCCCCCAAGCTGTCCACTAAGAAGTGCCCACCTAAAAGAAAAGTTCCTTTATCCAAGGATGAATTGAAAAATTTGGCAGATTTGTATGATTGGCCTGATGATGCTTGTACATAAATATAGTTTAGGATTGTTTGTTTTCTCTTCCTACTTTGGATCATGTACATATTATAGATGTTAATAATAATTTCTTTTTTGTGTTATGTTATTCTTTGTGTTTCTTCTTCTGTCTGTTCTTCATATACCATGTTCATTGCTACCATGCTCTCTCAACAGTGAGGACACTGTTTAATTTAGGTTTGGGGGTATGGCAAGTGTGCCAATGAAATGAGTTAATGCTAGTGTAGCTATGTTAATTTTTTTTTTTTTGAAAATAAAGTAATTTCCCACCTGATTTTTGGAAAAGAGGAAATTAAAAAACTTTTTAAAAATGAAATGAGCTGTAGTTTTAACATTTTTCATGAAGCAAATGTCAGGAAATTTCAAAAACTGAAGTGTAGTGAACCTGAAATGAGAGAAAACTATAAGGATACACCCCAGTAATTTGATGAAAGGCCATATCCAGTGAGATTTGTGCATGAAAAAAAAAATTCTCTATGAAGAGTGTCTTGGCAATTTTTCTGCTCTAAGGACTGATTGGATCTAGTTTCGATAACTAGAAGTTAGGCAAATCCAAGTTAAAATAGCTGACAACATTCATGACATTGGAGACATGAAGTAAGGCCATCCCTTGGACAGTTTGAGCTTAAAATGTCTCACCTTTGAACTGCCCTTGATACACACCATTTGAGCCCTAAAAATCCTAGTTTTCTTTGATGAAAACCAGAAAATTTGAACCCAAAACCTTTTGACCTGTTTCAGTTCACCCTCAATCTGAGAAATTAGGAAAAAGGAGAAGTGAGGTTGGAGGAGCAACGTTCGATGATTGGTTGAAAAAAGAAGGAAGCACATTTGGTGGTATTGTGGCATTCCAGCCCATAGAAAGAGAAATGGAGAAAAATACAAAAAGCAAAAAGCATACAAAAAGAAAAGAAAAATAGAAAAGCAAAATAAAAGAATGAGGAAGAGAAGTCACTTCATTGAATATTTTGAAAGAGAAGAGAAAAAGTTGGCCACTTTGGCTCTAAAAATTCAAAAAGAAGATGGATCTTTGCTGAAATGAAGAAGGTGTACATGTCACCTCCTTACCTTGTTGATTTCTCAATTTTGAATCCCATTCCATCCTTTTATTCTTTATAAATCTCACCCATAAGCCACATTACAACCCAATAAAAAGACCTTACTGATCTGAAATAGATTGAGCTGTCATGTGGAGATGAGAATTTGTTTAATCTATGGTGAAAAGAATTAGAAAATTTTAGGAGTTAAAGCAATGCCTATGCTCATGCTTGCAGTCCTATTTGAGGGCTGTAACTGCTCTTGAGCTGTGTGAAATGATGCACCCTTCTATTTTGTTGTGAGAGAACAGCCTTAGTAAGACTTGGGTCTGAAATTTGGTTGTTTGGGGCATTATCAAAAACAAAATTCTTAAATTAAAGGTGAACTTTACATCAATTTTCAGGAACAATGCCTTGACATGATCTAGTTGTTGATGAAGGAATTACAGCATAATTTCAGGTTTTAAACTGATGGTTTTTCTGCTGAAAATCCTCTAGAATTGAATGCACTTGGTGTGGAATTTATTTTATCTCACTTAAACTATGTTTTAGCATGTTGCACTAGTACTAACTGATTTTATTGGACAAGTTTGTGGGTACCTTCACTAAAAACTCTCAGGAAACTTCACTCCTCCACTAGGGATCTCTTAGGGGTTTAAAAGGCTTGATGCATATGCTAAATGCATCTGCGCTCCCTATAAAAGTGGCATTTTAGTTTTCTTATCTTTTCTTTGCTCAGGGACTAGCAAAGCTTAGGTTTGGGGGTGTGTTAATCAGTGAAAAATGTCATTTTCCACCCTCTAACCTGACCTTTGATAGACCTGTGAATAGACTAATAAGTGCTTGTTGAGCATGTTTTGTAGATAGTAGTAATAAGTAGTCATAGTGCAGAAATCCACCCTAAAGTGTTCCACAAGAAGGTCCATCTCTCACCACAGCTCTAACCCAACTATGGCACATAGAAGGGCCCCACACCAATGCTCACTTGGGGCAGACAGCAACAGCAAAGTAGCATTGAAAAATGGAGAGATAGGCTGAAAACAACCTGTCGATAGGTTGTTACAACCTATCGATAGGATCTGAAGGCTGAAAAAGGAAGAAATTGTGAAGATGGGGAGAATTCGACAGGATCCAGAACCTATCGTGCAGTCGGAAACAACAAGGAAGCATCCTATCGAATGGTTGCCTGAGCTTGAACAGAACTTATCAAAAAGTATAAGAACCTATCGAAATCAATTGCGCAAGAGCTCAACCTGTCGAAAGGATCCTTCAACCTATCGAAAACATCAAATGAAGGCTGCAGATGCTGAAGCTCTAATTGCAGGATTCAACCTATCAGAACCTTTCGATAGGATCTGGAATCCTATCGAAAGGACCAAAGTACCTTATTTCAACCTATCGAACGCCTCTTCAACCTATTGAAATCGATCTAAATACTTCCTAGAAAAGCTGCTGTACACACGCTGCGAGTTGGTGACCTGCTGCAAGCAAACTGAGGCACCTTGGTGACCGACGCGAGACTTCTAGAAGTGCCCTAGGAAACCCTAACCGACCCACGTGCTCTCCCCCAACTCTAACGAACTAAAGAGCCTTCTAGAAAGGGAATAAAGGAGGGAATAACAGAATCATTCTAGAAGCTGGGATTGGCGGAAAGAACTAGATCTGAGGTTGAAGGAGAAAGCTATAAGAAGAGAGGAAGCCGTCTGAAAAAACAAGATCAATTCTGGGGGATGAATTCTAAAAACCAGAGCTTGCAACAAAATTCTTTAATTCTTTCCTTTAGCCCAACCATGGTTGGCTAATTTCTTGAGAGCAGCAAAGGTGAGGTCGAATCTGTAATTAGGGAGAGCTGAGAGTGTTATTAAGGGTTAGATGATGCACGTACTACAAATATGAGGACATTTCATTGTATGGTCAGTTTAATTCAATGTAATATTGGTTTAATTGTTGTAATTAGATCTATAGTTCCTTTGGTTTCATTTGGCGCTTGATCAGCTTTGTGTAGATGAGTATAGCTCACCCACTTAACTGGTAGACCACTTAGATGCCATTTGATCTCCCTAGATCTAATGCTCCTACAATATCCTATGGCTGTGGCCTGGTAATTGTAGCATTTGCAGTGATTATAATGCTCTAATTGGAACCTTTGATTTGAAGGAAATCACTAGGATGATCTGTGACCATTAAAGTGGATAGATCATAGCCTTAAGATCAATTCAAATCTTTAGTCTAAATTGGATTCTTCTACTTTAATCCTTTGATTTGGAGGAAGTCTATAGGATGATCTGTGACCATTAAAATGGACAAATCATACCGTTAAGATCAGTTCAAGCCTTTAGTTTAGAGTAGATTCTTCTACCCTGCAGCTGTGCCTATGGCCAGATGAGGGATTGGTGTAGTCTAAACTCTCTGTAACCCTAGCAACTCAACCTAATTGCAGCAAGACCAAACTCCAAGCTACTTCTCCCCATTTTCTGTGTTTAATTTCCTCTCACTGCAAGATCTGTACTTTGGATTTAATCCTAACATCCATTTATGCAATCTTACTTATTTTCTTAGTTTAAATTAGAAGTGACAACCCCTTAAACCTCTCCTCTTTCTTTTACTGTTTTAGCATTAGGAAGGGTGCCGAATCTACCACTGATATGGAGATTTGCCTAATTTTTAGCCACATTTCCCTGTGGACATACCCTTACTTTCTTTTAAAACTTGCTACAACAGGCCCTGAATACTTTCAGGACTGTGTGTGAGACTGCCTTGGTGTGTGCTATCTATAGACTCTTTAATTGTCTGGTTTTAAACCCCTTTTTGAACACAAGGCAGGATCCCAACAATTATATCCAGAGAAACCGTCCATAAAGGATAACATCTCATGTCCAGCTGTGTTGTCGACTAGAGTGTCAATGTGTGGAAGTGGGAAGTCATCTTTTAGGCATGCCTAGTTGAGGTTTCGGAAGTCGACGTAAATCTGTACTCTGCCGTCTTTCTTGGCAACAGGTACTATATTGGCGACCCACTTAGGGTAAAGAACGACTCAGATAAGCTTGGCTTTGTGTAACTTGTTGACTTCCTCTTTAACTTGGAGGGCAGTTTGTGGGTGCATCCTATGGAGTTTTTGCTTAACAGGCTTTGCGTCGGGTTCTAAGATGAGGTGATGTTCTATTAAACTTGGGTCTAAACTGGGCATGTCCTCGTAGGACCATGCAAAGGAATCGAGGTGCAATTTGTTGGCGTTCCTTGGAGTTGAGCGTTGCGCTAATCAGTAGCTTCTTAGGTTTCTCTTCAGTGCCAAAGTTAAGTTCTTTCTTGGGTTTTGCGACAGCTTGGGTTTGCTCATCGAAATGCTTGATAACTCGTTGGAAGTCCAGTGTCTCCTCGGCAATTGGTGCTCTTTCTTCGTCCTCGATAAGTTCGTATACTGTGAAATTGCTACATTGGGGATCTGAATTTGCAAAAGGTGACCCTTCATCAACACAATCTATGACTGAGAGATCTTTGGTAAGGTAAAGGTCAAGACTACTGATTCTTCTCTCAAAGTCATGAAGTATCTCGTCCGGTATGATCACTGGCTTATTGTCTAGCCGGGATGCTTTATGTCCTCGTGCGGGGAATGAGATAGAAACCTTAGGAAAAAAGTCTCCTTGTTGGCCACAAATTTGGTTTAGGATGACGAGCTCCCTTTCTTTTCTGGAGTTTTCTATTTTTTTTGGATTTTGTATTTATGAATTTTTAGGATTTTTTATTTTTTTTATTTTTTTTATTTTCGACAATAAATATGGTACAGGGTTGGTTGCCTCAAGGGGCGTCGGGAGAATTGATTCCTCTAGTTGAGGGAGTGAGACGGCTGCTGGAGCCATTCGGGCGATTCTTCGAGAAATGCAGACTTATTGTGAATTTGGCAATTTTTAATTTTTCAGAGTCCCCATCTGATAAGATCTTTTGAATGAGTGACGCTGGTGACAGCGACATTAATGCTTAGACTTATTCTGCCACATTGATCGCCTCTTCTTCGAAGAAGCTCTGAAGATCGTAGTCAATTGAACTATCGTCCTCTTAGTTGTAACAGTGTTATTCTTGCCACTGAGGGGGATCTCCCAAAGGATCCTCAAGGGTAGCGAGTTCTTTTCCTTAATCTTCATAATACATTAGGATGAGCGCACATGCTCTACAACAAGGTTGATAATGGTGAATAATGCAAGGGGATTCCCAAGGACATTCCCATCCTTCTAGGTTAGAGTCAAAGACAATATCGAATTCATCTTCTTGGTTTGATAGTGCTTGAAGTCCTAAATTGGCTTGCTTTGCTAACTCGAGGGGGAGGTTACCATTCTTCCTTGAGAGATTTCCAAAATATTTGGAGTTGTGGCTAATCTGAAGACTTAGAAGTGTCTAGTTCAAGTTCCTCTTCAAACTCTATGAGGGCGTGTTGAGTGTTTCCCTATAGGTCACCCAGATGACCGTCGAGATTTTCTACTCCTTGTGTCGATAGCTGAGCTGGTAGGTCATTACTTGTGTCGGTGGTCATGAGGTTGGAATGATTCGATTCTCCTATCGTAGAGTGTCAGATCCAACTAGCGGCATTCTAATATACTGGTGCATGCCATATAGCGGGGTTGGTGTGGGTAAGCAATACAAGGAGAGTCCCAAGGGCATTCCCATCCTTCAAGGCCAAGGCCGAGGTGGATGCTATACAAGTTAGTATTTTCTTGTGGAGTATCATCTCTTTCCCATGTTAAGCGTAAGTGCTCTTCACCATCTTACAAGGTAGCTATGTGAAAATCTTCGTTGTCAATGGATTCCCAATCTTCTACTCGGGGGTCAGGCTCTGGAGGTTCTTCTTTCCTCTCTTTTGTAAATTCCTTAGTGTCAAACATGGGCTTGACTCCTTCGAGCGGTTTATCAATATTGTCGTTTAGATTGGTTAAATCGTTGAACGCTTTAGTCATTTGCTCAATTTCCACCTCTTGGGATCTAGTGAAGGACACTTCCTTATGCTTTGGCACATCTACTTTCTCAGTGGTCCCATAGGCGAAGTGGTCATATAGAGACCATTTTGGTGAGGTAGGGGACAAATCGGCTTGCGGGCCATCCGATTGGTATCCTAACCCTATGTGCTTACGTATTTACGTTGGGACAACGAGTCCTACATGACCTTGCTTATTTTTTTCGAGTCCGGTGTGGGGGATGTATCCAAGCAGGTACATAAGGTCCCACCCTTTTGTCACGGTAGGGTTGATGGTATAGTGTTTGGCATGGTCTGGGCCAACCACTCTTCTCATTAATTTTTATCAATGCGTTGGGGGTGAACTAGGAGGGGTAGGGGTCGGACTTCCGCAACGGTTGTCTCGTTAGGGACTCGAGTCTTTTGAATGTGGCCCGTGTTCAACACATAGTTATGAGCGGTTGGTATGCTCGTCGCATAATCAGTATCCATCTCTTGGAGGGGTGCGTCAGCATATATGCGGACGATGGAGTCCTCGTATGAGAATTTGATGCATTGATGGTATGTGGATGCAACGACCTTCATCGACTCCAGGCATTTCCTTCCTAAAATGAGATTGTATGTACTAGCAGAATTAGAAATGTGAAAGGTAACATCTTTCATTACAGGTCCGAGGCGAACTTGCAGCTTGATAGTTCTTTTGACAAAATGACACAATCCATCATAAGCTATGAGTGACAGTTCGGAGGGCCTGACATCCTGCTCCGTGTATTCGAGCATTTTTAACATGGTGAGAGGGCAGATGTTAAGTCCTGCTCCCGTGTCGACGAGTATGTGTGGTACAGAGAATCCTCTAATTATGACCGTAAGGTATATGGGGTCCGCACTCCTGCGGAGTGACTCTTTAGGCATGTTCGTGTCTATAAAAGTGAGCGTCAAAGGTTTCACCATGACCGATGTGATTTTATGAAGCTCCTCTAGGGTCGTATCCTCATCCACTTGTGTGTCTTCAAGTGTCCTCATCAACAACTGGTGATGGTCAGGCGATTTCTTGATGAGTTCTAGTCTGGATATCTGTTGAGAACTGGAAAATACCATTTTTCACCCCTTAATCTGGGCCTTGATAGACCCTTGAGAGAACTAAATAAGTGTTTTAAGTGTTTGTTTTACAGCTAACAATAAAGACACGCTTAACCATAAAAGCAGCTCAAAAGTGCCAAAAAGATGACAATTCATGTCAGTCCAAAGGAAGGAAGTGAAGAAACAACCTCATCAGCTGTGGAAAGGTCTAAATAGAAGAGGCAAAGACCTGTAAGAGAAGCAGGGAACAATTCGAACAGAGAAATGCACTACAGAGTTCTTTTCGCAAAGAACTTGCACTTTTCGTAAAGAACCTTGAACTTTGCGAAAAGAAGAAAACACTCCTCGAAAAGAAGATTGAACTTTGCGAACAGAGCTTCAGAAGTCATTGAACTTTGTGAAAAGGCCCCTAAACTCTGCGAAAAGGACTAAAACTCCAGGTGTAGCTTTCGAAGAGCATCTGAACTCCTCGAAAAGAAGATTAAACTTTACGAACAGAGCTTCAGAAGTCATTGAACTTTGTGAAAAGGCCCCTGAACTCTGCGAAAAGGTATTCTGGAGATTCGCAGCTTTAACAAGGGCAATTCAGTAATCTACTGCACGCACCCCAATGCATTGAAAAGCCCAGGGACATTCTAGAAGATTCTGAGCACGAACCAAAGGCATATTCCACCCCATGTGAACACCCAAAGATGAAATTACTTGGCAGGAACTTCTAGAAACTCTAACAAACTTTCAAAATGCATAACAGAATTGATGCCTCTGTTTCCTGATTGGCTGAACCAGATCAAGCAGTTCTGATTGGCCAGAACAGATCTGGATCCTGGTGCTCGACTCCTATTGGTTGATACAGATCTATCCAATTCTGATTGGTTGATACACATTTGAGCTGGCTTAGGGAAAATTATAAATAGATGAACTATTTGCCCAATTTGGGTATCCAGATTTTGAGTTTCATTTCTAAATCCCCATTTCTAGCAGACGACTATGCAATCCTGTAATAGCCTACTTTGTACTTGCATTTGAGAGTCAGGAGACATTTCGTAATTCAAAGAGAGTTGTATTCAAGCAAATCGAGAGTCGTTTAAGTGCTCTGTAATTGTAATGGTGGATTTTAAAAGGTTGTCAGAACTATGCATTCTCCATTGGACTCATGTCAAGGGTTCCTCCGATCTCCTCGACATTAGACTCCTTTAGATTCATTGTTTTGCATGCAATTTCCCTTGATTCATTAATCCTGTGAGAATTAGTGTTGGTAACCTAATCTCTTACGGCATTTGTAGTGATGTTTCCTGTTCTGAATTGAGGATTTGGTTAAAGACTATTGGATGGTTTGTGGCCATTAAAGTGATGTACCATAGCCATAAGTGTAAGCCTAATCCTTGAATTAGATTTATTCTCTTACATCATGCTTGTAGCGGATGAAGATTGGATCACCTCTGTTGAGCTGCAGTTATTCTCATTAGATTTCAAAGACCAAATCAAAGTTAGATATTACTTCTCCATTTTTTATATAAGTTTACCACAAACGTTTCCCCAACTCGGATCTGGATCATTTAGTTTAATTTTTACTTTTTATTATTTAGTTAACGTGACAAATTCAACCTCCCATCTTATGTGCTTTGTAGATAGGATCAGAGGCCAGATCTGGTAGCTCAGATCTGGAGGTTTATCTTAAATTTTAAATCAATTCCCTGTGGACGATCTTTTACTCACTTACATTTAAAACTTGCTACAATTGGCCCTGATCTTGCAGGCTAATTATGTTCTAACTGTGCTGATATTTTCTTATTCTTTAAATCTGTTTTCAAAACGCAAATAAATCATGCACACTTAGAACAACAAGTTTTTGGCGCCGCTGCCGGGGAATAGATTTTAAAATTGGTAGACCTAAGTTTTTCTATTTTGTAGATTTTATTTTTATTTTAATTTTTGCTTTAAACACTTTGCATTCCAAGTGCTTGATTAAATGTCTCTGACGCTTTGTATAGAAAACCTATTCTACTAATTTTTTTATTATTTTTCTGAGTTTTTTTTCTTTGCCTTCTAGTTATTTGAATAAATGTCTCTGCCACTCTTTTGTCTTTTTGTCAAATTTGGGCAAGAGTCAGTTTTTCTTTTTATTTTTGTCAATACTTGAATAAGGTCATCATTGCTTTTTTGATGTTTGCGATCTGAGCGCCATTCAACAAGGAGCATCTGGACCAAAATGAGCAGATCTGCTTGAGTTTACATCCTTCTCCTTTGCATTCATTTTCTATTTTTAAATTCTTGAGAACCGATTCTCATTGTGTTTAATGTTTGTTTTGATTATAATTTCTCATCTTTTAGGCATCTTTGATTTTTTTACAAAACCAAATACAAAATAAAAGAAAATGAAAACACAAATAGAAAATCTCTGAGTTGTTTCTCATTATTTTCAGCAGTAGTAAATAAGGGCTCTTGTTGAGCCCGGGCTGATCCAAAACAAGTAAAAAAAAAAAAAAAAAAAAAAAATAGAAAATTATAAAAACAATATAGATATCTTCCGGATGGGCTGTTTTTCTCCATTTGCATCCACTTTTCCCATCTGGACCTGCTGAGATCATTTTTTTTTTTTTAGGAATCATGTAGGATAATGAGTAGTGAATCGTAGGCTATTTTGAATATTCAATGGACCCACTAATTTTATTTTCCTTCGAGATTTCTTCATCATAAAGGGGTCTCAGCTGTGTGTGAACCCTGTTTTTAATATGTGCTCCCATGCTTCATTATTTTTTTTTTTTTTTTTTTTTTTACACATCATCAACAAAGGGGCCAATCTTATGAATCTTGCTTTTCATTGTATTCCTGCTAATCATTTTTATAATCACTTAGATTCATAAGTATCTCAGGCTTTTGGGTTTGTTTCTTTGGGCTTAGGATATATCATTTGGCATTAGATTTTCTGTTTTAGGAATTTTTGTTTCAAATTCTGTTTTTAGATCGCTGATTTTTTTTCTTTCTTAGGTTAATGTGTCCTCGTTTTACTGATTTTCGTCATTTTTCTGAGTATAGTTAGTTTATAACTTTGTTTTCCTATTTTGCATTCACAAATTCTATTTTTTTTTTGTATCAACACTTTTCTTTTTCTTTTTTAACTTTGTATTCAGTCCCTTACCTTGCTTTTACTGTTTCTCTGTTATTAGCATTAGTTTCCTTCCATTTGCTTTGCAGTTCTTTTATTTTTCTAATCATATATTCAGTTTTTAGATTTTATTTTGTAGCAGTTCTAGCTTAGTTTTGTTATTTTTCTGTTTTATCAGTAATTTCCTATATTTATATAACATTTTTTTTCCCTTTCCTGCTCATATATTCAGTGTTATTTTCTTTATTTTCTGCTGCACATAGCTGCAAATTTTTTTTTCTGCTTAGTTTTCCTTTCTTCTTTTATCCTGCTGCCCCTCGTTTCTCAGTGTCTAGAACATTGAGGACAATGTTCATCTTAGGTTTGGGGGTATGGCAGGTATGCCAATAAAATAAGTTAATGCTTGGAGCAGCTAATGATCAGCAGAATTTTTGAAAATGAAGTAATCTCACACCTGTTTTTTTGAAAAATGAGGAAGTTAAAACTTTTTAAAATTAATTTCTAGTGTAATTCTAATACTTTCATGAAGTGAATGTCAGAAAATTTCCAAAATAAAAATTGATGTTTTAGTAAACCTAAAAAGAGAGAAAACAGTGATGATATACCTCAAGAATTTGATAGAAAACCACACCCAGTGAGATTTGGGCCTGCTGAAATGTATTCTTTGGAGGTATGAATTGGAAATTTTTTTTACGCTCTACTAGAAGTTACACATATCCAAGTTAAAATATCTTGACGGAATCATGCTATTAAAGACATGATGTAAGGCCTCCTTTTGGACAGCTTGACCTTCAATAAACCCAACCTTTTGCAACTGCCCTTGATACACACCCATTCAGCTTTATAAATCCAAGATTTCTTTGAAACCTCATCAACCTCATTTAGCCTAACCCTCACTCGAGAATTCGAAGGTAAAGGAAAGAAAGTCAAGAAAGGTGAGTTGGGTAACAGCTTTGGTAAAAGAAAAGAAAATAATTGAAGGCAATGATGTATCAGCAGAAGAAATGTGGCATTCCAGTCAATGTTGATTTAAAAAAAAAAAAAGAAAAGAAAAGAAGAAGGCATTTCATTGGAAGTTTGAAAAAGAAAGAGAAAAAGATGGCCACTTTGGCTCTGAAAATTCAAAGAAGAAGATGAAATTGTGCTGAATTGAAGAAGGTGTGTCTATCACCTCCTTACCTTGACTGACTTCTCAATTTTGAACTCCATTCCACCCCTTTATTCTTGATAAATTTCACCCATAAGCCACATTACAACCCAAGTTAAAGTCCTTACTGATCAATGATGGATTGAGCTGTCACATGGAGATAAGGATTTGTGTAATCTATGGTGAAAGAAGTAGTAAATTCAGAACTGAAAAGCAATGCCTATGCTCCTGCTTACATTCCTATTTGAGGACCTGTAATGGCTCTTGAGTCAGGTGAAATAGTGCAACCCTCATATTTGTATGGTGAGTGAAAACTTTGGTGAGAGTTGAGTTTGAAATAAAATTATTTGGGGTAACATCAAAACTGAATTTTCAAATAGAAGGCAAGCTTTTCATTGATTTTTCTTGTAAAAACTTTTTGACACCAACTAAGTGAATGGTAAAGGAATTACAACAGAATTTTAGTTTTGAACTGCTGTTTTCTTGAAAATCTTCTTACAACCTGACTGATGCAGGTGTGAATAATCTGATTGGATGAAAGTTTGCTTTTAATGATCGCATTGATCTTAACTGATTTATTGGAGAAGTTTGTGGGTACCTTCACTGAAAACCCTCAGGAGACTTCACTCCTCCACTAGGGATCACCTAGGGGTTTAAAAGGCTTGTTGCATATGCTAAATGCAACTGTGCTCCCTACAAAAATGGCTTTTCATTCTATTTTTAAATTTTGTCTTTGCTCATAAAAGCAGCTCAAAAGTGCCAAAAAGATGACAATTCATGTCAGTCCAAAGGAAGGAAGTGAAGAAACAACCTCATCAGCCGTGGAAAGGTCTAAATAGAAGAGGCAAAGACCTGTAAGAGAAGCAGGGAACAATTCGAACAGAGAAATGCACTACAGAGTTCTTTTCGCAAAGAACTTGCACTTTTCGTAAAGAACCTTGAACTTTGCGAAAAGAAGAAAACACTCCTCGAAAAGAAGATTGAACTTTGCGAACAGAGCTTCAGAAGTCATTGAACTTTGCGAAAAGGCCCCTAAACTCTGCGAAAAGGACTAAAACTCCACGTGTAGCTTTCGAAGAGCATCTGAACTCCTCGAAAAGAAGATTAAACTTTGCGAACAGAGCTTCAGAAGTCATTGAACTTTGTGAAAAGGCCCCTGAACTCTGTGAAAAGGTATTCTGGAGATTCGCAGCTTTAACAAGGGCAATTCAGTAATCTACTGCACGCGCCCCAATGCATTGAAAAGCCCAGGGACATTTTGGAAGATTCTGAGCACGAACCAAAGGCATATTCCACCCCATGTGAATACCCAAAGATGAAATTACTTGGCGGGAACTTCTAGAAACTCTAACAACTTTCAAAATGCATAACAGACTTGATGCCTCTGCTTTCGATTGGTCGAACTGGATCAAGCGATTCGATTGGCCAGCAGATCTGGATCACAGTGCTCGACTCCTATTGGTTGATACAGATCTATCCAATTCTGATTGGTTGATACACATTTGAGCTGGCTTAGGGAAAATTATAAATAGATGAACTATTTGCCCAATTTGGGTATCCAGATTTTGAGTTTCATTTCTAAATCCCCCATTTCCTAGCCAGACAGCTTGTCTGCAATCCTCTTTGTACTTGCATTTGAGAGCTGTGAGACATTTCTATAATTCAAAAGAGAGTTGTATTCAAGACTGCAAATCTGAGAGCTGTTTAAGCTGTGCTCTGTAATTGTAATGGTGGATTTTAAAAGGTTGCTGTAAACTATGCATTCTCCATTGGACTCATGTCAAGGGTTCCTCGATCTCCTCGACATTAGACTCCTTTAGATTCATTATTTTGCATGCAATTTCCCTTGATTTATTAATCCTGTGAGAATTAGTGTTGGTAACCTAATCTCTTACGACATTTGTAGTGATGTTTCCTGTTCTGAATTGAGGATTTGGTTAAAGACTATTGGATGGTTTGTGGCCATTAAAGTGGACAGACCATAGCCATAAGTGTAAGCCTAATCCTTGAATTAGATTTATCTCTCTTACATCCGCGTGCTTGTAGCCGATGAAGATTGAATCACCTCTGTTGAGCTGATTATTCTCATTAGATTTCAAAGACCAAATCAAAGTTAGATATTACTTCTCCATTTTTTATATAAGTTTACCACAAACGTTTCCCCAACTCGGATCTGGATCATTTAGTTTAATTTTTACTTTTTATTATTTAGTTAACGTGACAAATTCAACCTCCCATCTTATGTGCTTTGTAGATAGGATCAGAGGCCAGATCTGGTAGCTCAGATCTGGAGGTTTATCTTAAATTTTAAATCAATTCCCTGTGGACGATCTTTTACTCACTTACATTTAAAACTGGCTACAATTGGCCCTGATCTTGCAGGCTAATTATGTTCTAACTGTGCTGATATTTTCTTATTCTTTAAATCTATTTTCAAAACGCAAATAAATCATGCACACTTAGAACAACAACAATATCTGGGTCAGAATCTTCTGAAGATGTCGCAGAAGGTCGTATTCTTATCCTAGCTCGAGCGCAGTTTCTTTGCCTGGCCAATGGGTCTTAGGTGCGGGTGGTGGAAATGGTTGAGGTGCAGGAATTGGTGGAGGGATGACGTGAGGTGGGGGAGGCAAGCTAGCTTCTCTTTCTCTCACATTCCCCTCTATTGGTTGTGCGTTCATGGAATCCTTATTTTGAGGGAAAGGCAGAGGCGGGTAATTGGTTCCTGATTTGAGAATCAGGCAAGTCAGTTGTTGATCGAACCCAGTGTGGCTTGATGAGGATGTATTTATGAAATGGGTGAAATTCAAGGTTGGAATGCATACTGTTAGGATATTTTATGTGCTTGCTGCTAACTTTATTGGAAATAGTGATAAGAATGGGGTTAGTGAAAATCAAAGGTGGATTGGAAACTACAGAGCAGCAAGCCTAAAAATACACAGTCCTGCAAGATATAGGGCCTGTTGTAGCAAGTTTTAATAAGTAAGAGTTTGTCCCACAGGGAAAAATGATCTAAAGCTCTAAGGGGGCTATCTTTAGTAGGCCCTCCAGATCTGACTACAAATTTCGCAATCCTAAATGGAAGGGGATTTAAGGTCACTATTGTCTACATCCTAAGGTAACCTAATGCCTAAACTACAGAAATGGTTGAGAAGAATGATGGAGTGTGAGAAAATAAATATAAAAAGGGTGAGAAGTAAGCTATTAGGTATAGATCTGATGGGTCTTATAACTCAGACTCAGATCTGCTACTATAGAAATCCTGTCCAACGGCTACATTATCACCAAAGAGGAGAAAGGATCCAACTCACCCCTGTGCCATGATTCAATCCCTTATGGCTATATGGCTATAACCTGTCCACTTAAATGGTCAGAGACTATCCAATAGGGAAACCACAGTCCAAAGATGGGTCAGAACAAGTTTATCATTGTAGGCACTACTTCTTCCAGGCTACCAGCTCAAGAATCCATAGGAACCTTAACCTCTAAAGTTCTGTGTGTGGGGCTAGGCCTGCAATGTGCACTAGCCTGGACACACAGAACCAACAAGAGTTTGAGTAATAGCTTTAGGTCTAGCTATTCACTACTTTAGAAAGACAGCAGTGATCCAGTCACAAGCCTACAATCTCTACAGCCAGATCAGATCTGCCATCTGATGGTTGGTCTATACAAATACAGGAGAGTCTGTCTCTGCACAATCTCTCACAGGGCTACAAGCACAAGTATAGAGAAGAAGAATTTGTCTTAGATCCGTGGATTGGACTCACCCAAGGGCTATAATCTGTCCATTTAAATGGTCACAGACTATCCACAGAGGCTATCCTCCTCACAGAGGTCTGAGACAGAACAAGAAAATTGCTGCCACCACCATGTTCACAAGGCTACCAGCTCAAGCTCCCATGGGGATTCAGATCTAGTTGATCCTGTGGTGGGGCATAGGCCTACAATGTGCCTAACCTTGACACACCGATCACTTGGGTCTAAGTAAATCCTTAAAAACAATCCCCCATTGCTTACAATATAACCTAACAATGGAGGATCTCAAGGCAGCAACCTTATTTTGAGGGAAAGGCAGAGGCGGGTAATTGGTTCCTGATTTGAGAATTAGGCAAGTCGGTTGTTGATCGAACCCGGTGTGGCTTGATGAGGATGTATTTATGAAATGGGTGAAATTCGAGGTTAGAATGCATGCTATTAGGATATTTTATGTGCTTGCTGCTAACTTTATTGGAAATAGTGATAAGAATGGGGTTAGTGAAAATCAAAGGTGGATTGGAAACTACAGAGTAGCAAGCCTAAAAATACACAGTCTTGCAAGATATAGGGCCTGTTGTAGCAAGTTTTAATAAGTAAGAGTTTGTCCCATAGGGAAAAATGATCTAAAGCTCTAAGGGGGCTTTAGTAGGCCCTCCAGATCTGACTACAAATCTGGCAATCCTAAATGGAAGGGGATTTAAGGTCACTATTGTCTGCATCCTAAGGTAACCTAATGCCTAAACTACAGAAATGGTTGAGAAGAATGATGGAGTGTGAGAAAATAAATATAAAAAGGGTGAGAAGTAAGCTATTAAGTATAGATCTGATGGGTCTTATAACTCAGACTCAGATCTGCTACTATAGAAATCCTATCCAAAGGCTACATTATCACCAAAGAGGAGAAAGGATCCAACTCACCCCTGTGCCATGATTCAATCCCTTATGGCTATATGGCTATAACCTGTCCACTTAAATGGTCAGAGACTATCCAATAGGGAAACCACAGTCCAAAGATGGGTCAGAACAAGTTTATCATTGTAGGCACTACTTCTTCCAGGCTACCAGCTCAAGAATCCATAGGAACCTTAACCTCTAAAGTTCTGTGTGTGGGGCTAGGCCTGCAATGTGCACTAGCCTGGACACACAGAACCAACAAGAGTTTGAGTAATAGCTTTAGGTCTAGCTATTCACTGCTTTAGAAAGACAGCAGTGATCCAGTCACAAGCCTATAATCTCTATAGCCAGATCAGATCTGCCATCTGATGGTTGGTCTATACAAATATAGGAGAGTCTGTCTCTGAACAATCTCTCATAGGGCTACAAGCACAAGTGCAGAGAAGAAGAATCTGTCTTAGATCCGTGGATTGGCCTCACCCTAGGGCTATAATCTGTCCATTTAAATGGTCACAGACTATCCACAGAGGCTATCCTCCTCACAGAGGTCTGGGACAGAACAAGAAAATTGCTGCCACCACCATGTTCACAAGGCTACCAGCTCATGTTCCCATGGGGATTCAGATCTAGTGGATCCTGTGGTGGGGCATAGGCCTACAATGTGCCTAACCTGGACACACCAATCCCATATAAGTATAACACCCTATTATACAACACCATTACAACTGTTCCAAATAAACATACAAAGGCATAGCTAGCAAGTGCTGGACTATGGAGAAAAAAAAAAGGAAAAAAGAAGCTGCCTAAACCCTAACCTTAGCCTATTAGAATTCTATAGCTGATTCAAGGAGTCCAGAGGTCCCCTAAACCTAAACTAGGCTTATATAGCAGTTAGCTGTGGGAGCATTAGGATTAGGAAAACCCTAATTTTATCAATGCAATCATGGCTCATTTCTGTTCCTTGGATGCCTCGAGGCGTGTGCATGGAGATTGGAGCATTGGAGTGCATGCCCTAGTTACTGGAAGTTCCCAGATTGCCCCTGCAGAAGTGGGGAGAAGTTAAGATCTCGAGCCTCGCTAGGTAGCAAGGATTTCTAGGTCTTATCGTGTGATAGAATTGGAGTCGTGGGGTTAATTTGCCTTGAAGCTCTTGCAGTCACGGGATTGCTAATTTGGTCATCGCGGGATTGTTCTGGTTGTCACGGGATTGCGCTTTCCATTTGAATGGCGCGAGAATTGCGTGCGCGGTTCATTTCTTGGTGAATCTTGTGGGGGTCCTCGCAAAGAAGCAAGGTGCATAGGTACATCTGGATCGTGCAAGCAGTTCCCTAAAGGTCTGTATCCCGTGGCCACTGTGCGACAGCTGTGCATAAGAATGCCTGGAGCTCTCTCTCCTCAGTGAATCGCGCGAAGATTAAATGCTCCTTTCTTGAGTTGTGCGAGACTGCGCGGGAGCTTGCAATTGAGCCTCGCCAGAACTGCACAAAGTATGCTTTTTAATCCCTTCTGTCTTCAATCTGTGTGAGAACAGTGTGACCAGTTGGTGTGCTGCCTTCAGAAACCCGCGACAACTACGCAAAACATTCTTTCTAATTTAATTAAACCCAACGACATCTGCGCGAGGCCCACTTCTTAGCTTGTTGCTGCTTTGCTATGCCTATGTTGCAGCCAGTTCTCTGTCTGGGTCTAACTTCCTTTCTCCTGAGGCACTTCTGGGGCAAAAGTAAGCTTCTTGGCATGGTTAGGGTCTTATCTGCAGCTGCTGCTTATTACCTACAAAATGGGCCTAACATACATATATTAAATGACTAAAGGTCTAATAGAGATTAAGTTAAGTGGTGAAAAGTGGTACTTTTCAGGTCTTAACACACCCCCAAACCTAATCTTTGCTAGTCCCATAGCAAAGCTTTAACTAATTAAATGCCACTTTCGTAGGGATCACGGGTGCATTTAGCATATGTACCAAGCCTTTTAAACCCCTAGGTGATCCCTAGTGGAGGAGTGAAGTCTCCTGAGGGTTTTCAGTAAAGTTACCCACAAACTTCTCAAGAAAAATAGTTAACAGTGGTGCAATCAATGGCAAAACATATTTCAATGAATAAAGCATCAATCCACTTTTCTTTGGAATTCAGAGGAAATTGTAGCAGTAATGCAGGCCATTTAAAACTCAAAATTAGCATGTGTTTGCATTACCACCATTCATTTCACATTAGAAATTCAATGTGTAAAAATCAGTACCAAGTTTGCCTTAAATTCAAAAATCAGGTTGGATACAACCCTAATGAGGTTAAAATTTAGACCCAATTCTCACCAGGGCTATCTCTCAACATTGACAATTTGAGGGTGTTTACATTCAAAATAGCTCAAGAGCAGTTACAGACCCCAAATGGGCCTGCAAGCATGAGCATAGGCAAAGCTTCTAATTTCTGACATCCTCATGACTTTTCACCATAGATTGGGCAACTCCTCATCTCCACATGACAGCTCATTTCACTTTGAATCTACAAGGTTATTTTGAATGGGTTGTAATGTGGCTTATGGGTGAGGGATATAGAGAATCAAGGGGTAAAAAGTGGATAAAAATTAAGAAATCAGCAAGGTAAGGAGTGATTCATGACTTCACAACCTTCATTTCAACAAAACTTCATCTTACTTGATATATTCCAGAATCAAAGTGGCCAGCTTCTCCTCTTCTTTTCAATTTTCAGATGATGTTCTTCTCTAGACTTCTCTTTCTTTTTCTCTTTTTATTTTTATTCAATATTTTTATGATTTTTATGATGAACTGCCACACAAGTACCATTGATACACTGCTGTTCATAAGTTGCTTTTCTTCACCTTCCACAAAATGTTGGACCACTCTCACTATCTTTAACTCCTTCTCCTTTACCTTCTGAATTTTTAGAGTGAGGGTGAGGTTGAATTAGGTCATGAGGTTAAGGTGCAAGTGCTCTGGTATTTGTCAAAGAAAAGTAGGATTTTTAAGGCTCAACTAGTGTATGCAAAAGGGCAGTTTTTAAAAGATTGGATTTTCGGGCTCAAACTGTCCAAATGAAGGCCTTGGATCATTTCCTTAGTGTCATGAGTGCTGTCAATCAGTTTTGATTTGGAGGTGCCTAAGTTCTAGTGAAAAGGTCCTGACTCAATCAGTCCTTAGAGCATAAATAATGCCAAAAATACTCTTCAAAAGAAAATGATGGGCCCAAATCTCACTAGGTATGGTCCTCAAATTAACCCATTAGGTGTATTTTCACCTTTTTCTCTCCTCTTAGGTTCACTAAGTACTAACTGAAAAATTTTCTGATGTTAGCTTCATGGTGGTGCTAAGATTTTAAAATTTTAAGTTTCAAAATGTCAACAAAGATATTTTAATATTTTCACAAATTTCATCATTGCAACAAGTTAAGTGAAAATTAACTTTATTCATCCCAATTATAGCACTACTACTGTACTAAAGTTAACCATTCTATTAGTAGACCTACCCTGCCACACCCCCAAACCATGAGGAGCAGTGTCCTCATTGGTTCAAAGGTCAGAAAGTGCAGGGTAATGGTCATGAATTAAAAGTAAACACACTCAGACGATGCACACAAATCAATATACAAACAAAAGAATCTATTATCTTAGAAAAATATGTACAATTGTAATTACAATAACAAGAAAAGAAGTACAAAGGCAAGAAAAGCCTAATCTACAATCTAGGTTTTAGGAGGAGGAGGAATCTGAATCTGAATTTGTGAGCCAGTCCCAACCCATCTTTTGGGCATGTTTCCTAAGTGCAGCTTTGTCCTCTTTCTTCCTTGCTTGCTTCTCAGTTGGACTCTTTTTCTTCTTAGCTTTGCTCTCAGCTGGACTCTTTTTCTTAGGCTGCCTTGGTTTCTTTGGTTGTGGTGGTTTCTTCATGGTTGGAGCTTTTGGTGCCCTCACCCTTTTGAGCTCAGGAGGGATCATAGGGGATTTTGTTTTGTCTTGTTCAGTGGGGGCTACTGGGGACTTTCCTTTTGCTTGCTGGCTTTGTGGTTGTGCCTCCTCAGACTGGGCAGCTGGCTCTTTGCCAATTTTGATAGAGGCTGTTGTGGAAGCAGTCCTCTTAGCAGTGACTTTCCTCTGTTTAGGATAAGTTTGCTCAGTAGTAAGTGCAAAAGGGGTTTGGGTAGGCTGAGGCTGCTATGTAGGGGGTGCAGCAGGGGACTTCCCTTTATCTGGCTGGGCAAGTGGTTGGGCCTCCTCAAACTAGGAAGCTGGGGTTTGAGAAGGTTTAGGCTCAGGTTCTGACATAAGTACAGAGAGTGGGGTGGGCCGAAATGCAGCCTGTAGCGCAACATTTCCAATGAGGCTATCTGGATTTTAGCTTTGAGGAGGTCAGTTTCATGGATTTCTTTTTGGAGTCTGAAGATCTCCTGGGCATTGTTGAGCCTCTTTTCGAACAGTCTTGCTTTCATCCTTTCCACAGTAGTATTGGCTTTCTCCAGCTCCAGATTCAGCTGATGATAAGCAACCATAGATTTGGCCTTTTCATAGGCCTCCAAGATGTTAGTCCACCCCAGGGAGATACCCAGTAATTACTTTCTGTGGGCTTCCTCCAGTTCGGCAATCTGCTGCAGTAGGGGGGTCTCAATGGATTGCCTAAGTTGGGTCATGCCCCTCAGGACATCCCTCTTAAGGTAGGGATTGTCCCTCATGGCATGGAGGATAGTGAGGTAGGGAGGGATGTAAAAGGAGTGTTTGGGTGCGATAGGAAGAGAAGAAGTGGAAGGAGCAAAATGTGATTTGTCCTGGGTGGGGGAAGTGGGGTTATCAGTGGGTAAGTCTAGTTGTTGGGAGAGGGTAGCAGGTTCTGGGTCTGTTTGGGTGGATTTGTCAGTGAATGTTGAAGGGGGTAGGATAAGAGGTGGGATTGAAGGCATGGGTGGGAAAGAAAATGAGGTAGGCTCAGTAGGGGTAGGTGGTGCTAGGGAAGGGAAAAAGGGGATGGTGAAAGGTATGAAAGAGAATGGTTGGGTTGTGGAGTCAGGGCTGGGAGGGGGAAGGACCAAGGGGGTTTGAGTGGATTGTGGAGGGATGGGTGGGTTTGTCAATGTCTGAAGTGTGGATTTGATGAAGGTGATTTCTGTTTGCATTTGGTCCTGTGTGTGTGTTGTGGTGGATAGTTGGGATTGGATGTCTTGGATGAGGGAGAGGATGAGTGTCAGTGTATCTCGGTTGGGAGGTTGAGATTGTGTAGAAGATGGCACAGGTTGAAAAGGTGAGGAAGGGGCATGATGGAAAGTGGGAGGAGGAGGAGATTGGGGTTCTGGTGAGTGATGTGGTGATGTAATTGGGGAGTCCAGGAGGGGGGTGTAGTGGGTGGGCATGGTGCCAAGAAAACTAGCCATAATAGCTTGGAATCTTGTGGTTGTGCTAAGGTTGAGGTCTATGTCTATGAGTGGGGATGTAGTAGGCATGACTGGAGTGGTGTCATGGTCAATGGGAGGTGTGTCAGTGGGGATAAAAGGGATTGTGGGTGGCGTCAGGGAGATGGTGGGTGTTATGTCAGTGATTTTTCGTTTCTTGTATGAAATCAGTGGAGGGCTGTCAGGTTTTTGTGAAGAGGGTGGGGGTATTGGGGCTGTATATTGAGGTAGGGTAGGGGATGGTAAGGGGCTAACATGGTGGGTGGTGTCCTCCCAGGTACCAATCACAGGAAAAAGGGGTGTAGGGGAGGAAGGGAGAGATGTTGATGGTGGAATGGGAGGGGATGTTGTCAGGATAGGGGATCCTGCAGTAAAAGGTGGGGGGGATGTGGGGGCTGCTGCAGCAGTGGTGGTGACAGGCTCTGGAATCTCCTCTGTAGTAACAGGGGTGGGCCTTGTAACAGCTGCCTCTTCTGTTTGCTTGGGAGGGGCCTGAGCCTCAGCTTTCTTCTTCTTCTGGGTCTCCATCAGGCTCCTGCTGATTCCTCATTGCCTCTTGGCAAAAGTTGTAAGGGCAAGGGTGGTAGTCTCCTCTCCTTTTTCTATCTTGTACCCCCCCTTTATAAGCAGCTTGGTGATGACTCTGGCATAGGGGAGTGTGTGTGGCTTCTTGTTCTGCCCTAATTTCTCCACCAGGTCCTTCATTGCCTCAAAGATTAACCAGGCTGCATGGAAGCCATGGCCCAGAGAGTAGACAGCATCAGCAATAGGAGTCCTCCTCTTCTGCTGATGGCCTAAGCAGTAAATGTTTTTTCTTAGGACCTGGTCAATGAAAAGGAGGTTTGGCTCCAACTCTCTTCTTCTGATAGAATCCCCTAAGGCCTTTAATCCTCTAGTCAGAGCCCTTGCAATTGTATCAATTGAGGCACTCAGGGGAAGGCCATATCCACAGCTAGTGTCAAATGCGGCTGGGATGCCTAATACCTCTGCAATCAGCTTGGGGCTCACTAACATCTCGAAATCATCAATTAACACAAGGAAACCTGCTTGTCCATCTTTTTCCTTGATGACCTTGATGTGCTGGTAAAAGAGTTGCACTAGCCTAGGATAGGCTAGTGCTGGAATTCCTCTCATCAAGGGTGTCAGGCCAGCCTTACTCATAATTGAACGGCAAGGGCAGAGAGAGGCTCCCTCTCAAAGAAGGGTAGGTCGAAAGCTGTCTCAGGCTCCATGGGGATTGAAGCCATGAGCTCAGAGGGTGTAGAAAACTCAGGGGTTGGTTCCTCCACCTCCTTAACCACTTCCTTCCCTTTTTTCGGTGTCTTTGAAGTCTTGACCTTCTTAGGAGTAGTCTCAACAGGGGCCGTATCTTTGCCCCTTTTCTTTGTGCACTCTTAGGGGCCATTACAAGCTCTACTTTTAAATATGAGAAAGGGGGACTGAGATCTGAGTGCTTACCCTAAAATCGTAGGGTTTGGTTCAATTTGATGCACAATGCACCACAAGGTCTCTGAGCAGAGGGCAACTGATGGGGATGATGTGAGGAACAAATCTGTAGGATCCTGGTGTGAATGATGGGTTGTAGGATGGACGTTGGAGGAGAGAGGTAGAAGAGCACCGGAAGCTAGGGTCTCGCTTGATGAAGAAGGAAGAGAGTACTGGAAAGGGAGACAAGCGTGAGGTTAAAATACTTGTCGCTAAGCTTGGCACGCTTTGGAACTATCTGGTCGCGGGATTGGAAATGAAGCCTAGCAAAGGTGTAATTGCAAATTGGATTACATGAGAGTCTCCCAGGTTTACCTTAGAGCGTGCGACAGCTTGCGAAGAATTCTATGTGAATTGTGTGAGAGGTTCCCAGGCCTCCTTTTGGATTGCGCGAGAGGCTCTGAGGTTCACTTTGAATCTTGCGATAGCCATTTGAATCTCGCGATAACTAATGAAGTATTCTATTTGAATTGCGCGAGAGGCTCCCAGGCCTCCTTTTGAACTGCGCGATAGCAAAGTATTAAATAGAGAGCATGTGCTCTTCAATCTACCATTTCCATTTGTGATGTGGCTGGATCCTAGGCACGAATCACCACCAGGGATACCCCCAGACACATTAAAATCAAACTTTCAAGCATAGACAATAAAATTCATCGTCCAACATCGTTCATTCAAGTAAAAACCATCAATTCAAGAGTAGTAATCATCAAACCAAGCACAAAGAGAAACCAGACTAGACAGATGCATACTCAAGGGAGGCTACTAAAATTTCTTCTAAAATTTGAATAAAAGAAAGCAATACAAATCTAACAAAACCAAAGTACATATGATACAATATTGACACACCTGTGAATCAGTTTAATGAAGGGTCCCTTTGAAAGTGAATGGTGTCCATAGGTTCAGCAGGTTTTTCTAAACAAGGCTTAAGCCTCTGACCATTCACCTTCAAGGTTTTCCCAAACTTGGGATCCTTAATTTCCACAGCACCAGATGGGGAAACATTCATGACAATATAGGGACCTTCCCATCTGGATTTCAGTTTGCCAGGAAAAAATTTAAGTTTGGAGTTAAACAACCAAACCTTATCACCAGCCATGAAGCTCTTTCTTAACAAACCCTTGTCAAAGTAATCCTTGGACCTTTCCTTATAGATTCGGGCATTGGCATATGCATCCATCCTCAGCTCTTCCAGTTCTGACAGCTATAGCAACCTATGAGGACCAGGGTCTAGATTTAAATTTTTTATGGCCCAATAGGCCCTGTGTTCTAACTCTACTGGGAGATGGCAAGCTTTGCCATAAACCAGTCTGAATGGGGACATCCCAATGGGAGTCTTATAGGCAGTCCTATAAGCCCATAATGCATCATTTAGCTTGTCAGCCCAGTCCTTTCTGTCAGTCCTCACTGTCTTCTCAAGGATGTGCTTGATCTCCCTATTTGAAATTTCAACTTACCCACTGGTTTGTGGGTGGGTGGTAGGGAGTAACAATCCTATGGGTGACAGAATATTTCTTGAGCAAGCTCTCGAAATTTTTGTTGTAGAAATGGCTACTCCCATCACTGATAATGGCTCTAGGGGTGCCAAATCTTGAGAAGATATTCTGCTTTAGAAACTTTGAGGACAACTTGATTATCATTGGTTCTTGTGGCAATAGCTTCTACCTATTTCGAAACATAATCCACTGCCACTAAGATGAAATGATAAACATTTGAAGGAGGAAAGGGGCCCATAATGTCAATACCCCAGACATCAAACAGTTCCACAACAAGGATGGGCTGCAAAGGCATTGAGTTTCTTTTGGACAGCCCTCCTAATTTCTGACATCTCTCACATGTCCTGCAGTGTGTATTGGCATCTCTGAATAAAGAAGGCCAATAGAACCCATACTGTAAGATTTTGTTAGCTATTTTTCTTCCACTAAAGTGGCCTCCACAGGCATTTTCATGGTGCATGGCCAGAATACTGGGGACATCACTTTCTGGAACACATTTTCGGATGATTTGGTCTGCACAGTACTTGTATAAGCAAGGTTCCTCCCAGAAAAAGAACTATACCTGTGAGAAAAATAGGTCTTTGTCCATTTTAGTCCAATGGGCAGGAATCTTGCCTATAACTAGATAATTTATAATGTGTGCATACCAAGGAACCAAGGATTAGATGGCAAACAATTGCTCATCCGGAAAAATATCATTTGTAGGATCATCAACACATTTTTCCAACAAAATTTTAGACAAGTGGTCAGCCACCACATTTTCCACACCCTTTTTGTCCTTGATTTCAAGTCAAACTCCTGTAATAGGAGTATCCATCTAATCAACCTGGGTTTAGCATCTTTCTTGGACAATAGGTACTTCAATGCTGAGTGGTCTGTGAAGATTACAGGTTTAGACCCAAGTAGATAGGGTCTAAATTTATCAACAGCAAAAACCACTGCCAGAAGCTCTTTCTCTGTTGTGGTGTAATTCAGCTGAGCTGCAGCAAGTGATTTACTGAGATAGGCAATGACCACTGGCAACTTATCTTTCCTTTGGCCCAAAACAACACCTCTTGCCAAGTCGGATGCATCACACATCAGCTCAAAGGGGAGTGCATAGTCAGGTGTTTGGAGTACAGGGGCAGAGGTGAGGCATATCTTCAAAGTTTCAAAAGCCTTAAGACATTCAGCAAAAAAATCAAAGGGCACATCCTGGCAGAGCAGGTGGCACAATGGTTTAGCAATTTTGCTGAAGTCTTTAATGAACCTCCTGTAGAATCTTGCATGTCCAAGGAAAGATCTGATTTGTTTGACTGTTCTTGGAGGGGGCAAATTTGTAATGAAGTCAACTTTGGCCTTATCTACCTCAATTCCTTCTCTAGAGACTACATGGCCCAACACAATACCTTGTGTCACCATGAAGTGGCTCTTTTCCCAACTTAAGACCAGATTGGTCTCCTCGCATTTTTGCAAGACCAGGTGGAGGTGTTGCAGACATTGGCCAAAACTGTCCCCATATACAAAGAAATCATTCATAAAAATTTCTAAAAATTTGTCAATCATATCAGAGAATATGGCATATATACACCTTTGAAAGGTTGCTAGGGCGTTACACAGCCCAAAAGGCATCCTTCAGTAAGCAAAGGTGCCAAAAGGGCAAGTAAATGTAGTTTTCTCTTGGTCATGAGGGTGCATAGGGATCTGATTGTACCCTGAGTACCCATCAAGAAAGCAATAGAAAGCTTTTCCAGCCAACTTATCCAGAATTTGATCAATGAAGGGGAGAGGGAAGTGGTCTTTCCTGGTCTTGGAGTTGAGCTTCCGATAATCTATGCAAACCCTCCAGCCAGTGGTCTCCCTGGCTGGTCTCAGCTCTCCAGAGTAAGTTGTGATGACTGTTATGCCAGATTTCTTGGGCACCACTTGGATAGGTGCCACCCATTCAGAATCAGAAATGGGGTAAATTACCCCAGCATCTAGCAATTTAATGATTTCTTTGAGGACCACTTCCTGCATGTGAGGATTCAATTTCCTCTGCATTTCCCTGGAGGGTGCTGAGCCCTCCTCTAAATGGATCTTATGAATACAGATTGATGCATCTATCCCTCCTAGATCTGTAATGATCCAGCCAATTGCCTTTTTGTGCTTCCTTAAGACTGTTAGTAATTCTTCCTCTTGCTCATTGGCAAGAGAGGAGGAGATAATTACAGGAAGTTTTTTACCTTTCTAAAGGAAGGCATATTTCAATGTTTCTGGAAGCTTCTTGAGATCCAGATCAGGGGCTTGTTGGGTGGATGGCAGGATTGGTGCTTTGTTGGTTTGAAAAAGAGGCAGCAATGTAGGTTTCTAAATGGAATGTTGTACTAAGCCCACAGAAGACTTGATAATGTCTTCTGGCATAACAGCTGGGCTTCCTTCCTCTACCATGTCCCAAACTTCAATTAAACTTGTGACAATGTTGCCCCACTCCAGCAGAGTGGGCAATTCTTCCTCAACAACTTCCTCTAGTACATTCACTACAAAGCTTTCCTCATTGTCCAGCTGAGGGTACTTTGCACTGTTGTACACATTAAGTTCAACCTTCATATGTCCAAAAGTTACCTCTATGATCCCTGACCTGCATTGAATGCAAGCATTAGCAGTCGCCAAGAATGGCCTGCCTAAAATAATAGGTATAGGGGTTGTACTGTTGTTGCAGCCCATGTCCAAAACAAGGAAGTCTGCAGGGTAGAAGAACTTGTCCACCCCTACTAAGACATCCTCAACCACTCCCATAGGTCTCCTTTCAGACTTGTCAGCCATTAACAGCACAATGGGGGTGGGTTTTAGCTCCCCCAAACCTAGCTGCTGATACACACTATATGGCAGCAGGTTTACACTGGTTCCAAGGTCTAGAAGGGCCCTTCCAATTGTATGGTCTCCAATTATGCAAGGGATAGTGGGTATCCCTGGGTCTTACAACTTCTTTGGCATTGTTATGTTTAATACAGAATTAACTGTATCTGTTGTAAAGACCTTTTTGGATAAATGGCCTCTAGCCTTCCTTTTCTGGGTACAAAGGTCTTTCAGAAATTTAGCATAGGATGGGACCTGTCTAATTGCATCAAGCAGGGGCAAATTAATTTTTACCTGCTTAATGGTCTCCATCATTTCCTCTATCTGTGCATTCCCCTTATCAAAAGGGGTAGGGCCACTCAAAGCTTGAGGAAATGGCAACTGAGGTACTGCTGGTTCCTCAGCTGTAAGCCTATGACAAAACTTTTATTTTTTTCTTTTTCCATCTTTTATTTCCTGCTGAGGCTCAACTACTACAACCTCTTTATTTTTCCCTTGTTGCAGGGTAGCAGGCAACTCATGGCTCTGTGGTCTAACAAATTCTTTTTCACTTTCATTCAAAAATTCTTTGGAAATGACCTCTCCTTGTTCCTTCCCAACCTGGTTGTCTACCAGTCTGCCAGACCTTAGGGTTGTTATGGAATTAGCTCCCTCAAAACTTGAGGAACCTTCTCCAATCGAATATTGTCCCTTAGGGTTGGCCACTGGTTGGCTTGGTAACTTGCCCTCTTCTCTTTTGGCCAAGGCATTGGATATTTGCCCTAGCTGCTCTTCAATTTTCTTTATGCTTTGATGTGAGAAGTTACAGTCTGAGTCAAGATTCCAAGGCTTTGCAATGAGGTCAAAACCTGATCCTCAAAAGAAACATTTCGGGGCTAAGGTGAGAGAACTACTAACTGATTTTGCTGCTGGGGCAGCTGTTGATGCTGGAAATTTGACCTTGGGGCATATCCCTGGTTAAACTGCTGCTGTGGCCTTTAAGGTAAGGCCAACATCTATTGTGGCTGCATGTAATTGTCTTGTCTCCACCTCAAATTTGGGTAGTCTCTCCACTGGTAACCGGCATTTTAGTGCTGGTATCCAAATGGTTGTTTGTTGTAGCCAATAGATTGTTGCTAGCCAAATGATTGGGTAGCAGCAGCTTGTTCCATCACATACTTAGGATATTGCCCTACAGATGGACACTCTTCCACTGTGTGTTGTGGAGATTGGCATATCAGACATGACTCCATCACCTGTGCAGCTAATCTGGGTTGTACCACAGTTAATAGTTTATAAAAGTTATCAGAAAGATTGGCCATCTGTATTTTCAGGTCATTATTCCCAGGTACTTCATACATCTTTCCTCTTGAGGTTTCAGCAAGTCCCATTTTAGGAGAAGGCTCTTGAACAGTTCTTGATAAAGACATCTTTTGGAAAGCATTTTCACTGATGACCTCGAACAAGTCCCATGCCTCATCAGCTGTTTTCTGCATGTAAGTTCCACCACAAGAGGCATCTACCATGTCGCTGATTTTCTCATCAATTCCATTATAGAAGCTCTAGACAAGCTGCCAGTCAGGGATCTTGTGGTGGGGACATTGTTTGAGCATCTCCTTGAATCTATCCCATGCTTGATTAAAATCTTCAGTTGGGGATTGGGCAAAAGCAAGTATTGCTTTCCTCAACTGGCTAGTTTTTGTCTCTGGGAAGAATTAGGTCAAAAATCTTATCTGGAGGTCTTTCCAAGAAGTGATGCTGTTGTTTGGGAGAGTAGCTAACCTGGTGCTGGCCCTGTCCTTTAGGGAGAAAGGAAAGAGCCTTAATCTAGTGGCTTCTGGTCCCAAACCAACAATGGAGAATGTTGTGCACAGGGCAAAGAATTGGTCAATGTGCTTGTAGGGGTCTTCCTTGCTAAGCCCATGGAAAGAGGGAAGCATTTGGATGATTGAGGTTTTAATCTCATTATTTCCCTGAACATCTGGGAATTGAATGCTGAATGGGGAATTATAATCATCAGGAGCATTCAATTCCTTCAATGTTCTGGGTTGCTCTTCACCCATGATCGCCTGGGCCAAGAGGAGCTCAACTGTGGTGTGTCTGGGCCTTCTTGGTCTTCTGCCCCTTTCTATCTCAGGATTAGGAGGCTCTAATGTGGGACTGAGGGATCTCCTTCCTAACATGCACACACACCAACAGCAGGGAAGACTACTTGCAGACAGATTGTAATTAACAAAATTACAACTATCCTAATCAACTCCTATGGAATTTTCAAAGGAAAAATAGATTGAGTTTTTAAGGGTTAGAAAAGTGCAAACAGAGGTAGCTAGACTCCAAGTGCAGTTCAACTTTCCTCTCTGCTACTGTCCAGATTTGCAAGAAAAATTTTAAATGTACATCAGCAGTATAAATTATTCACAAGCACAGCTACCAAAGAATAAAGAATACAAAAGTCTAGGGTCTACTAATAGATTAAGATTCCTCAGCAACGGCGCCAAAAACTTGTTAGAATATTTTATGTGCTTGCTGCTAACTTTATTAGAAATAGTTATAAGAATGGGGTTAGTGAAATCCAAAGGTGGATTGAAAACAACAAGGCAGCAAGCCTAAAAATATACAGTCCTGCAAGATACAGGGTCTGTTGTAGCAAGTTTTAATAAGTAAGAGTTTATCCCACAGGGAAAAATGATCTAAAGCTCTAAGGGAGCTATCTTTAGTATGCCCTCCAGATCTGACTACAGATCTGACAATCCTAAATGAAAGGGGATTTAAGGTCACTATTGTCTACATCCTAAGGTAACCTAATGCCTAAACTACAGAAATGGTTGAGAAGAATGATGGAGTGTGAGAAAATAAATATAAAAAGGGTGAGAAGTAAGCTATTAGGTACAGATCTGATCGGTATTATAACTCAGACTTAGATCTGCTGCTATAGAAATCCTATCCAAAGGCTACATTATCACCAAAGAGGAGAGAGGATCCAACTCACCCCTGGGCCATGATTCAATCCCTTATGGCTATAACCTGTTCACTTAAATGGTCACAAACTATCTAATAGGGGAACCACAATCCAATAGGCACTACTTCTTCCAGGCTACCAGCTCAACAATCCATAGGAACCTAAACCTCTAAAGTTCTGTGTGTGGGGCTAGGCCTGCAATGTGCACTAGCCAGGACACACAGAACCAGCAAGAGTTTAAGTAATAGCTTTAGGTGTAGCTGTTCACTCCTTTAGAAAGACAGTAGTGATCCAGTCACAAGCCTACAATCTCTACAGCCAGATCAGATCTGCCATCTGATCGTGGGTCTATACAAATACAGGGGAGTCTGTCTCTGCACAATCTCTCACAGGGCTACAAGCACAAGTGCAGAGAAGAAGAATCTGTCTTAGATTTGTGGATTGTCCTCATCCTAGGGCTATAATCTGTTCGCTTAAATGGTCACAGACTATCCACAGAGGTTATCCTCCTCACAGAGGTCTGAGACAGAATAAGAAAATTGCTGCCACCACCATGTTCACAAGGCTACCAGCTCAAGCTCCCATGGGGATTCAGATCTAGTGGATCCTGTGGTGGGGCATAGGCCTGCAATTTGCCTAACCTGGACACACAGGTCACTTGGGTCTAAGTAAATCCTTAAAAATAATCTCCCATTGCTTACAATACAACCAAGTTATGGAGGATCTCAAGGCAGCAGCCTTGTACAGAACAACTCTCAAAAACACCAATCCCATATAAGTATAACACCCTATTATAAAACACCATTACAACTTTTCGAAATAAACATACAAAGGCATAGCCAGCAAGTGTTGGACTATGGAGAGAAGAAAAAAAAGGGAAAAAGAAGATGCCTAAACCCTAACCTTAGCCTATTAGAATTCTACAGCTGATTCAAGAAGGAGTCCAGAGGTCCCTTAAACCGAAACTAGGCTTAGGCTTATATAGCAGTCAGCTGTGGGAGCATTAGGGTTAGAAACCCTTATTTTATCAATGCAATCATGGCTCATTTCTGTTCCTTGGATGCCTCGAGGCGTGTGCATGGAGATTGGAGCATTAGAGTGCGTGCCCTAGTTGCTGGAAGTTCCCAGATTGCCCCTGCAGAAGTGGGGAGAAGTTAAGATCTCGAGCCTCGCTAGGTGGCAAGGATTTCCAGGTCTTGTCGCGTGATAAAATTAGCGTCGCGGGGTGATTTGACTTGAAGCTCTTGCAGTCGCAAGATTGCTAATTTGGTCATCGAGGGATTCTCTGGTTGTCGCGGGATTACGCTTTCCATTTGAATGGCGCGGGAATTGCGTGCGCGATTCATTTCTTGGTGAATCTCGTGGGGATCCTCAGGAAGAAGCAAGGTGCACAGGCATCTGAATCGCGCGAGCAATTCCCTAAAGGTCTTTATCCCACTGCCACTACGCGTAGGAATTCCTAGAACTCTCTCTCCTCAGTGAATCACGCAAAGATTAAAGGCTCCTTTCTTGAGCTGCGCGAGACTGTGCGAGACCGTGTGAGAGCTTCCAACTGAGCCTTGCGAGAACTATGTGAAGTATGTTTTTTAATCCTTTCTATCTTCAATCTGTGCGAGAACAACTCGACCAATTGGTGTGCTGCCTTTAGAAACCCGCGACAATTGCTCGAAGCATTCTTTTTTATTTAATTAAACTCAGCGACATCTGTGCGAGGCCCACTTCTCAGCTTGTTGCTACTTTGCTGTGGTCTGGGTCTAACTTTCTTTTTCTTGAGGCACTTCTGGGGCAAAAGTTTGCTTCTTGGCATGGTTAGGGTTTTATCTGTAGCTGCTACTTATTACCTATAAAATGGGCCTAACATACATTTATTAAATGACTAAAGGTCTAGCAGAGATTAAGTTAAGGGGTGAAAAGTGGTACTTTTTAGGTCTTAACACGTACCTGAATGGTGCCGCTCCAAGGTGGGAGGTATTGTATGTAGTCTTCCTCTTCTATGAAAGTAGAGACTAGCATCTCGCACGGGTCAGGATGTTCTTCTGGTTCACTTTCTTTTAGGATGAGCGAATGCTCGGTTGTTATTTTGTTTTCTTGGCATAGAGTTTTTCGGGTGACACTTTCTACCCATGCAGTAATTTGTGCCATAGTTTGGAGAATGTGATCTCCATACTCAGGTTCAGAATCAAACAAAGAGAGTGGTAATGGCGTTGGTTCGGTATTTGGAGGGGTTGGAGGCTCTGGTGGGTGACTAAGGCGGAATGGTCTCCTAGCCCTAAAGGAATGGACTTGTATCTGAGTGAATTTTGGATAAGGAGGTGGACTCAGCGGGATTCGAGGGATGTGAAGGTGAAGGAGCTCTTGCTAGTGTGGCGAAAGCAGCAGAGGGTTGAATGCGAGTGATTAAGGTGGAAGGTTGGAAGGGGAGTCGACTTGAGAGATCTACGATGGTGACCTGAGCCGATGTTGTTTGGTTGTGGTTGGGCAGGGGGTTGTCAATGATTCCTAAATTTTATTGGTATTGGTTATTATTAGGGCTAGGGTTCCTAAGTGCTTCCCAATAGATCAAATTTCGATCATTCATGTCATAAATTACATCCCTGAGGACCCAACAGTCCTCTAAGTTGTGTCCTGCGTATCGATGGAAGGCATCATATTTACTATAGTCTAGATTTGTTAGCCATGGGCAGGGTTTTTCCTGCGAGAATCGGAGGAGATTCTGAGTATTAAAGAGATGGAAAATATTGGGGATCATATCCGGTAAAGGGGGATAGTATTCACGCCTCGGTTGGTAGGGGCCTCTAGCTGTGTTAACGTTTTACAGTGGGGGTACGTTATTGTAATTCGGCACAGGGGCCGGTCGATTCTGTGTCGTGTTTTGGTTCTAATAGGTGTTAGGGTATTGGTTTCTGTTCGGGTATTGGCCCTGATTCGAATTCTGGCCTTGGTTTTGGTTCGCGTATCTTTGTTGATTAGCACCTTGGTTTTGGTTGGTATACCATTTTTTATTTTGATTTTGTCCGAAATTTTGCGATTGAAAGTTCCTGTTACTATAGTTTTGTCCTTGGTTGACAATAGTGTTAACTTGCTCAGTTCTTGAGGCTTTCTTATTATTTTTTTATTTCGATTCACTGGAAGGGCCTATTTTTGACGTGACTATGGATAGAGCAAGGTCTCCACCTTTAATGTGTCGCGCTAGTCGGGATGCCCGAGAGTGGAGTGCAGTGAAGTCGAGGCAATCACTTATGACAAGTGCGCTCTTTAATGGTTCTCTAGTGTTATCGATGATAATGTCTACCGAATCCTTCTCTTTCATTGAGGTGCCGATCCTAGCAGCGAGTTTTCTCCATCTGGCAATGAAGTCAGTAAATTCTTCATCAGGTCCTTGCTTGACTGCCATTAGATCGCTGAGACTGACTGTCTCTTGGATCAAGTGTTTGTATTAGTCTAGGAATTGACCGACTGATTCATCGAAGGTCTCTATCTTATAAAGCGAGAGTCCCTCAAACCAATCTAAAGCTTCTCCTTCTAATGAGTGTTGGAAATAGTGAATGAGAAGTCCTTGATTATCACCTATGGGTCAGTAATCATTACAAAAGAGGGCCAAGTGATGATTCAAATTTTTCATGCCATTGTATTTGGTAAATTTCGATTGCTTAAATCCTATTGGTAAATTAAACTCTACGTCCGAGCAAAATTTGTCGAATCCGAATGAGTGAACGAGGTGCTCTCTCTTGGCCATGTACTCATCGAGCATTTTAGGTAGATCTTCGATTTTAATGGTGCTATCTTTTGGAGCGACCCGTGAGCAAACCTTGTCTCAAGAGTCATCGTTGAAGAATGTGTGGGCAGGTTGTCTCGATGGTGTGGCACGGGCCGAAACTGTGCTCGGGGTAGGAGGTGGCCTCTCTTGTTGCTCTTGTTCTTCTGAAAATTGTCATGACCTAATGGTTTCGTATGCGGCAGCCAACCTTCGAAGCAATTCCTTGGAGTCGTCATCTCCTCTTTGTATTCTTTGAATACTGAGTTCTACGATCTGTTGAGCGGTAAGATTTTGTCCGATGTTATAATCTCTCCCATTATGATTATTACCGGTGTGTGGGGTAGAGAAGGGATTTTCTTACTCGCCAGCCATATTAATCTCAGGTTGTCATGGGCTGGAATTGTGAAATGGCTCTTCTTCGTATGTGGGGTTGTTATGATATCCCCACAATGGTGGCTTTCCTAAACTCACTCCTTGTATACCAGACATCTCGAGTCTTTGACGAAGACTCACATATATATATATATATATATATATATATATATATATATATATATATAAGGGAATCTAAATGGCACAATGGAAAAAAAAATGGGGAGATAAGATGAAATCTAACTATCTAGAAAACGACTTTACAAAGTGTCCCATCGCAATCGCCAGTCTGTTGCTGCACGCTTTTTCAGGGTTCCTCTCGATCCCCGTTGAATCAGTGGCTCTAATTCTGTCCAAGTGGACTCTAGCGATCCGACATTTGGAATAGTGGAGGTAAAAAAAATAAAGGGTTTTCTAGGAAGGTTCCTAGTTTGTTGCGATCGCCAGTTGCAAATATTTATCGACTCTGTAACACATCAATGATCACACTTGAGAGTGGGTATGGGTTACTTCTATACTGAATTGTCCACTTACGAACGCCAGCAGCTATGCCTTTTTCTTAATTTAGATAGTTTAATTTCCCTTTTATTTCCCTTTATAGTTATTGTTCTGAACAGTTTAGACTTCCATGATTCTATTATGAGTTTGGCTGTGAATTTGTTAGGGTGAGTGGATCTATTCTAATATTATAATCATATTAGGGGTCTAATTAATTTTAGCTTCCTAATCTTATTAGAATCCTAATTAATTTAGTATCCTAACACTACTAAGAGTCCGATTAAATGTAGTCTCCTATTCTCATTAGAAGTCTGACGATGATTAGGTCACCTATTTATACTAGGAGTGCACATGTAGTAGTCTTGATGAAACAATTAAATTTGAGCATGCTAATTGTACTAGAATTCAGATCGAGTAAGTATACTAGTTGTATTGGAATTCTAATTAAGTCAAGTGTAACAGTCTTACCAGAATTCTAATCAAAATAGAAAACTAATTTTACTGAAACTCTAATTTAAGCAAAGGAATTAATTTTATTAAAATCTAATTAAAACAAATAGACTGATTTTCTTAAAATTTTAATTAAAATAAATAAGCTAATTTGATTAAAATTCTAATTAAAGCAATGAATTAACTATATTAAAAATCTAATTAAAGCAACGAATTAATCATTTTGAATTTTAATTAAAGCAAGATATTAACCAATTAAAATCTGATTTGAAGAAATTGATAGATCACACTAAGATCTAATGAACTTAACTAATTAGTTGTGCTGAAATAAAATCAATCTACTGATTAATTATACTAAAAAATAAGAAAAAACAATTAATTGATTCTAGAATTCCTAAAAAAAAAAGGGTTTTGGGCCCGCTATGCTAAGGAGGATTGGCCTCGTTCCCGAGTATCCTCCGTAAGCTCCCTTGGGCAAATCGGATGGCTGAGATTGAAGATAAATTAGATTTTGGACCGTAAAATAGTACTTTAGATTTTTTGGAATTGATTTCGGAATAATAATTAAGAATTGAATCATGAACTAGAATTGTAGAAACTAATATTAATATTTAGGATTTTTGGAGATATTAAAATAAGAAATTAAAATTAAAATTAAAATTTCTAGGACTAAATTCGGGTCCAAAATTAGAAAATCAGACCGTATTATTAAGGACTGGCCTTGGAATCCAAGGATTAGAACTAGAAATTAATGATACGACTGGAAATTAAGATTTTAGAACGGAATTAAAGCCTAGGGTCAATAAATTAGACCATCGGATGAAGGACTGGTTCTAAATTTGGATAATTAGAACCAGATATAAAATATTTGCGGTCTAAAAAAGGGTGCTACGGTCTCGGACTGAAAATTAAAACCTATAATTAAAACTAATAATTAAAACTATGAGAAATATCTTAAGTCTAAAACTAAGATTTTTACCTAGGACCGGGGCTGTGGAGAGAAACCTCGAAGATTCTATGTTTGAATCTCGAAATCATGATTAAGTTGCTCTATGGGTTTGTCCTCGAAGTTCTCTAGTTTCGGAATCTCAAAAAAATTCGTTCTCTCCTAAAAATTGGCCGGCCTCCTGGGTGAATTAGGAAAAGAATCTTTTATAGATTTCTCTTCAATTACGTGCCATTTTCCAAGCGTTTAATTAAATTGCACGCCAGTCTCCCGACGCTTAATTGCTTTGAGTTGGTCACCGACTCAGTGAGCGACTGGTTGACTTGCTTAGAGAGTTTCCTAGTCCTAATAGCGTTAGGGCTAATTGCGCGCTTGTTAGTACGTGCACAATCAGATTAAGTGTTCTTCAGAAGCGGTCAATCGAGGAAACTTAGGGGTCAAGGACAGTGAGGCTAGGCCGGGCGTAGGCAAATTGCGCGCTGGTGGTGGAGCGCTCAATCCCATCGAGTGTCTGATTTTAGGCGCGTGATCGAGTCTCGAGATGGTCTGGGAAAGGAAGTTTGGTTTGAAAGGGGGACTGATTGCGCATTTGTGGTCTGGCGTGCAATCGAATTACGTGCGAGATTTTAGGAGCTTAATTAGGGGTTGTCTGGGTCTGGTCTCTAGTCTGAAATGCAAGACTATTGTTTTAGTCTGCATTCCGACTATATACTATTGTTTCAGTATATAGTCTCCCTATGTTGGGACCTGAGCTACAGAGCTATTGTTTCAGCCTGTGTCCAGCCATGTACTATTATTTCAGTGTATGGTCCCACATTAGGGTTATGAGGTCAAAGGTTGACTGTAGACACCTAAATTCGGCCCAAGGCCCGATCAATCTGTATTTCGAGAGAGATGTACCCCTGTGCTTCCGATGGCACCCCTGAACCCTTAGGAATCGCCCTGAACCCTTAGGAACCTACCTAGACCTTTAGGAATCACCCTGAATCCTTTAGAACCATTCCCCCAACCCTTAGAGATCACCCCTAAACCCTAGGATCCCTTCCCAGACCCAACTTGAACCCTTCTGAGCAATTGATGGGAGGAGAGCTACAAAATTTTACACAGACCACTACCAAGGATGAGCCACATATCATTGGAAGGATGACTTCTCCAGCTTTTCAGCAAGCCAAAGATCATCTAATTTGGAGTTATGGTTCAAACGTTATGGCCAATTGAAGTTTTACATAAAATCATGACTTTTGCTCAAGCGTATGTATTATCATGACTTTTGCTCAAGCGTATGTATTACATACGCCCATCAAATTTGACCCCAGTTTGGTCAGCGATATATATATATATGCGCATATTTAAATTTGACCGGCATACATACATATACGCCAAAGATAGGTAGGGCCCACCGCGGCACCCACCTTCTCATATCTCCTCTGGTTTTCATGAAAACCACTATGTACATAAATTGGGTGTATGTAATATATACGCCCAGCTTAGCTACAGTAACTGTCATCAGATGTTCGAAATCCCTTCATCAGATTTGACCTTTTAACCATCCCCTTGGTTGAGGTGGGTGTCTTAAGGTTGGTTGCACCCCCTTTGAGCTTATATGCAACCCTTAAGTCACCTATGGTCTCACCCCATCATCTGCCATTGAAATCGGTTCCCCAAACCCCTAGGACCCTAAAAACCTAGAAAACCTTAGATGAGGGATTACCTAATTGCAAAACCAATTAGCTCTTAAGTAACCCTCTAACCCGCCTTTTCTCTATAAATAGAGAGGCACCCCCTCTTCCCAAAGGGTTGAAAAAAATTAGGGTTGAAAGTTTGAGCTTAAGAGAGAGAGACCTAGTGAGAGAAAGTTCCCTTTTATTTTTTATTCTTCAATCAGAATTCCAGCATGCTTAGTTCACCCCTTTCAATCCATTTCAACAATTAGATCACCCCTTTTTATTCAAGCTTAGTCTCTAGCTTCATCCTACACTTCCCATCTACCGAATCCTAGCATTAGAATCCATTCCCCTACCGTTTAAGCCATTTAAAGCCATCGAAAGTACACCCAAGCGAAGGTCTTCCACGATGCAACAAGGGCCCGTGAGCTTCGGCTCACCCCTCTCTTCCTCTACCTTCTTGGTGTTTCCTCCATCCAAGGATTCAAGCCGTTACGCAGTCGAAATTTTGGTTTTACTCAAAGCTTGATAGGACCATATTGCCTTCGGGCAAGCGGAAGCTCCGCCCATTTATTTTTCATTTTGGCCATAGATAGAGACTGCTACGTGCGGGTTGATCGGGTGCCTAAACCCTTCCCGATCGATAACCGAAGCCCCTACCCTAGATTCTTTGGCAAAAATCGATAAATCAGAGTCATATTTAGCACTTTGGTGCTCAAAATATTGATTTAAAGGTTTCCCGGGTCACCAAAAGCTCTAGGTGGCGACTCTACATTTTATTCCATCGAGAGCGCATCGTCGCGACGGGTTCGAGAGAATCCATGGTGGCACAGATGGTGACTCCGCTGAGCGCTTCCCCTCTTGTTGGCCTTTTTTTTTAATCTTTATCAACCATTGCTGTTTTTCTGATTTTCTACTGTTTTTTCCTTCATTTTTGTTGTTTTCACTAACATACTTACCCCTACGTTTCGGCCTTACATTTCAGTAATTTTTGCCTAGTCACTTGACTGGCACCTTTTTACTTACCCCTACATTTCGGCTTTAAATTTCAACAATTTTTGCCTAGTCACTTAACTGGCACCTTTCTTACTTACCTACATTTCGGCTTTAAATTTCAACATTTTTTGCCTAGTCGCTTGACTGGCACCTTTTTTACTTACCCGTACGTTTCGGCTTTAAATTTCAGCAATTTTCGCCTAGTCACTTGACTGACACCTTTCTTACTTACCTCTACGATTCGGTTTTAAATTTCGGCACTTTATATTTTTCGCCTAGTCGCTTGACTGGCCCCGTCTTTTTTTTCTTTTTTTTTTCTTATTTCTTGTCATATCCTAACAGTGGACGCCGGCCCGTTGAGGCGGCACGGGCTTGTCATCCCCGACCCGAACTTGGACTTAAATTCACCCCCCTTTAAAAATCTGCAATTAAAAGTGAACCAATAGTGTGGAGAGATAATCAAATTTATTTTTGCGTAGTTTTCGGGGGGGGGGGTTTAGGCACAGATATAACTTACCCGGTTCCCAGTAAGGCGGCAGCCCTAGTGGTGATGATCCTGAAAAGAACCACCCCTTCTAGTACCTGAGAAGGCACTTGCGCCGAAGGTATATCGGTTGGGTTGTCAATTCCGATCAAGCCGTAAAACCCGCAATGGTGAGAGAGTAGACAACCCGAATTCAGCTGTGTATCCCTAGGAAGCGGAAAGGAGTGACCCGATAACATACACAGTAGTCCCCGGGAGCATCCCTCCCAGGAAACCAATTTAAAAAGACTCATTTTGGGCTTGTTGTTCACTGTCAAAACAAGCTGAAGGAACAATTTTTGCTAGGCGTATATATTAAATATGCCCAGCCAAAAATCCCTAGAAATACTCAGGCGTATATAATATATACGCCCAGCCAAAATCCCCAGATTTAAGCCAGGCGTATATGATATATACACCCAGCCAAATCTATTTAGTTTTGGTCAGGTGTATATAATGCATACGCCCAGTATAAACTAGGTTCAAGCAACCCGATCTAAGGCCCAATTTACCATCCAAGTTCCCCGATTAGCGGTATTAGTGCCCGTAGTAGCCTTCCGCATTCTATAACACCCAATATGCCCCCTCCCAGTCAAAAGAAGGCGACTTCTCATTGATTTGCTCCTGGGGATCGGGTCGTTTGTGTGGATTCCCTCACCTTCAATAGAACGAAAGGATTCCCTTTCGCTTCTTCCGAAGTGTGTCGGATCCCACCGTGGGACCTACTAAAGGTATATATATCACCCAAGACGGGAATTTTCCTAGGGCACCAGATCATCATTCATTTAAATAGGGGAGTTAATTTCCATTTGAAAAATCCAAAAAATATATATATAAAGAAAAATCAAAAACCCAAAAAAATATATATATACTTTTGGTGTGACCGTCACTACGGCTACCTCAAACTTAACCCGTAGAAAGAGAACCAGGAAGGTATTCAGCCCTTACCCAAGACATCAATACAACACTCGTCAACAGATCATGTCAAGAGCCGATAGATCCCCACCATCATCCCCATCCCATTCCCATGAAGGAGAAGACCCGATCTCCGACGCCTTCACCGAAACCCGGTTCGATGTCACGGGTCCATTTGGGGTGCCCGTGTTGGCATCCACCCCATCCCCCTCCCTTACATTCTCCCAACATACCCCCTTCTCATCCCCTACTGAAACCCCTCATTTCCCAACCGACCCATACATCCCCATCTCCCATCCATACACCCTTACCGCACCCCTTACTCCCAAAGACCCCATAGGGAGCCCCATCCCTCGCCTACCTCTCACGTCCCATCCACCTCATCATCCATGCCCCTACATCCTATATCCCATCCACCTCTTCTCACATGCCATCCACATCACATGGCCCATCCACATCCCAACATACCCCCCCATTTACCCAGGTCATGCCCAACTTTTCCCAGGGTATGACCAGTAACCCACCATCTTTCATAGCCATACATCCATACCCTCCAAGCATAATCATCCATACCCCTCAAACCCGGGTCTTGCCCAATTTCACCAGACCCCCTCCATCGTTGCGTGGGCCATTACCCTCCAACCTCACACCTGAATCCATGCCATCAATGAAGGACATGAGAATGATGTATGCCCTGTGGGCTGCCTCTCGAAGCCCTACATCCCAAACCCCACATCTAGGTCTCCAAAACCTCCATACCCCATTCTCTCATGACCATGCCCAACCACCCATCATTCATACAATCCAAAATCCCCACATCAATCTCAGGCCCAGGTCCAAGCCCAACAGGCCCAAGCCCACTCATCTCAGGCCCAAACCCACACAAATCCATGGGCCCAAGCCCAAATGTCTTTAGAACCATGGGCCCAGGCCCACTCCCACACCCAAGCTCAGACCCAAGCCTAGGCCCAAGCCCATCAGACCCAAGACCACTCCTCCCAGGCCCAAAACCCTCAAGGCCCGTGGGTCCAAGTCCAAACACACCAAACCCAGGCCCAGGCCCAAAATCCTCAAGGCCCATGGGCCCAAGCCCAAACCCACTAGACTCAGGCCCAACTCCAAGACCCCCAGGGCCCTTGGACCCAAACCTATCAAACCCAGGCCCAAGGTCCATCACCCCACACCCAATACCCACATGGCCCACTAGCCTAAACCCAATAGGGCCCATTGGCCCAAAATCATACCAACCCCCACACCCAGGCCCAAGGCCCATCAACCCAAGCCTTCCAAAACCATCAAGCCCAAATCCATCAAACCCCAGGCCCATCCACCCACACTCATCAAGGCCCGTTCACGAACCTCTACCCCCACCAAAGACTCCTTCATTCACCCATACCCTTACGCCCCATCCCACCTCCAACGGAAAATTCGATCCACTCCATTCCTCAAAACCACGCCTACAAAGATCCCGCCACATCAACCCCATCACCCCTGAATGTGCACCCAACCAAAGACATCATTCATCCACAAACCACTCATCCATTCATTTTATCCCTTCCCATCCCCACAAACCTTGTGGCCCCACCAGTCATCCCAACCCATCACCCCAAGTCCAAATAGCGGACTCACCCCTCACCAAGATAATGACCAACAAGACGAGGAGGACGAGATCCACAACAGGAGGAGTTGCTGACCCTCCCAGCCCACCATCATCACACACCTAGGTGTAACAAAATTAGGGAGGCAGCCCCGCCACAGCCTCAAAAGAATCGTAGAGAAAGAACAGACAGATGTAATACAAGATAATGAAGATGGGAGAGTAGAACCGCATTAGACAAACTTTTCGACTTTATGTCCGTTTCCTGATGTCCCCCTACCACCAAATTTAAGATGCCATCATTCGATAAATATAATGGCACTGGCAACCCCATCGCCCACCTAAAATCTTACTGTGGGGATATGTGCCAGTATGGTGGAGATGAACGACTCCTCATCAAAGTGTTCCAAAAGAGTCTGACGGGCCCAACACTGAGATGGTACACATCCTTAGGACCGTCCATGGTAAAAACTTGGAAAGATCTGACACACTTATTCCAAGAACAATATGTCTATAACATGGACATAGAGCCAAGGAAGTCGGATCTGGCCCATTTGAACCAAAGACATGATGAAACTCTCAGTGCCTACTTAGGGAGGTGGAGGGCATTGGCCGCCCAGGTGACCCATCGGATTTCGGATGATGAGCAGATTGAATTGATAACCAAGGATCTCCTACCATCGATTTTTGTATATCAAGAATAGCTTAATTTACCGATTTGTCCGAATGCCAACTGCTATGAAGACCATTAGAGAGGGCAGTGTTGGGAAAGAGAATGGCTAACGGGGCCACCGGGTTCAAAAGCTACCAAACCAAGAATTGAAAGAAGACCAGGACAGAGGTACAACATTGTTTACCCTCCAATACCAATGCCCCCGACATACCTCCAGTTACACAACCACCCTCAGCTTTCAAGTAAGCTAAGGCCAAACAATGGACCGAGAGCCCCATTTACCTGTAGAACAGATGAGAGCATGATTGAACGAGTGTTCACTCTGCTGGCAATCTTAAGTGTCTTATTGCTTGTTGCTAAAAGGGTCCGTCAATTTACTCCAATGCCCACCACCCAATCCAATACTGAGAAACTATGACCTGAACTTGCATTGTAACTTCCACTGTGGACGGTCACTCCGGACCGTGTTTCCCACTAAAGCACGCGGTCCAGGATTTAATAGAGGCGAGAAAAATTATTCCCCCGCCACTTCCTCAAGGGCAGATCCAGAACATCCATCAAGCCCGTCTACCACCGCACCCAGGAGGCCCCAGGCCTAACATCCATTGGGTAGAAGAGGAAGAAGAAGAGTTTGACCCCTCGAATTATATCAGTAATCAAGAGGAGTTTTCATTTCCCAGGTTGAATAAGGACGAACTATTTGTGGGAGTGATCGAGCTATTGTATTTAGCCGATTACTTTTCCACCCCGGCATACCAAGAGGAGCCCTTAGATTTAGGGCAGTAATTTTCCACTCCCACTCACGCCTATCAAATCCAAATGGGCATAGCCACATCACAATCATACACATATCCACCCACTCCCAATTTACCCTACAGTACACACCACCTCCCAATCACCCCATCCCATACACTATCCCACCATCAGCCACCCCATATACCTCTCTGTCACATCATCTTGCCTAATACACAACTCCACCATCCCCAAATCACCCCGCTCCATGCACAACTCCATCATCCCAATTACCATCCCACCCCTGCTTCATCCACCTGCATAACCCATCATCGCCCCACCATGCCACCCCATATACAAACCCATCATATTCACCATGCCTACTCCATCCACAAGCTACCTCATCACATCCCTACCACAATGGCCCACCATCGCACCTCCGACATCTCCCACCCACCCATCCCATGAAACCCATCACCATCCCATCAGTTACCCCATCTCACACCCCATCCCACCAGCTCTTAATCACACCCCCCAACATCCGATCCCATTGCCCTCTAACTCCTCCATCCCATTCACTCTCCCACCATCCCTTCACTATTTTTCCCCCAATCCAACTCCACCCCCACCCAAACAAACAACCCCTCACCCACTCCCCTTATCGCCCGCTCCCAATCACCACTGGTCTTACCACGCCCAGGTAATGCCTGTACAAGCCCCCTCCGCACCCACAAATCCAACCTCACCAATTCCTACCACTACTGTTCCGCCCCTTATTGGAGTCAACCTGGTTGGACCCGAGAATCTAAGGTACCCAGCCCAATCCTCCCCAGAATCACCATGCACTCCATTCCTCATCCCGAAACTTGCCTATGACCCGCATCAAGTGCCGTTAAGCTATGAACAGATGGACATGAATGCTGGTTGCAACCGAGAGGAGACTGTTGAATTTATTATCCAGTCAAATAGGATTTCTACACAGTCAGAATCATCGGGGGCCGTCAGACGAGAAGAGAAGAAGAAAGAGCAGGCCGCAGGGAACCCCTTTGAGAAAATGGCCAGAGAGCACGTGTTGGAGACGCAGCTCAAGAGAACACTCACACATATTATTGTGTGGGATTTGTTAATCATGTCCCCTCTCTACTTTCAAGCCTTAATGGGAGCACTCAAAGACACACATGTTTCCGCCCACGTAACCCAAGATGAAGTGGGAGAAATAATCGGGCAAGTATTGGCCCCAAATACCATCTCATTCACTGATGTGGATCTACCACTCAAGGGGAATAACCACTCTAAGCCCCTGAATATAACAGTGGAAACAGGGAACCTGGTGGTGCCGTTGGTCTTAATAGACAACGGGTCAGCACTGAACGTATGCCCTCTAAGGACGGCAATCAAAATTGGTGCGAATCCCAACACCTTCCGGCCATCCATAACAAGCGCCAGGGGATTCGACAACACCAAGAGAGAAATCATAAGAGAAGTAGACCTTGACCTGATCATCGGGCCGAAAACCTTCACCATCCCCTTTCAGGTGATGGATATCAAGTCTACATTTAATCTACTATTGGGCCGACCGTAGCTACATGAGATCGGGGCAATACCATCAACTCTACACTAAAAACTCTGATTCATCTCAAAGGGAAGAATCGTCACCATCTTAGGTGAAAGCAGAGAAGATAGGGAGAGGAGCACTCTTCATATTGAGAATTCAAAAGTGCTTAACATGCCACACACAGTAGAGGACACCGATCTCCATCGATTTGAGTATGACTTCTTAGCTGTTACCCTCAGGTCGACTGAAAAAACCCCTGTCAAAACTAGAGGAGGAATGGATGCAACTGTGTTCATGCTCCACAAATGGGGCCACCAAAAAGGGAAAGGGCTGGGCCCTCGCCTTTAAGGAAGAAGAGACCCCGTCAGGGCCAAGGGGCAGCAAACCAAATTCGGCCTGGGCTATAGGCCCATTGAATAAGAAGTCAGAGAGGCCAAGGAAAAGATAAGAGCCGCGACAGTCGTCAGGGCCAGAGGAATCAACCTGGAAGAAGAACCTCACGCTCGACCCCACATCCATCAAACCTTTGTGAGCGCTGGGGTGGTAAAGATTGATTTGAATGGGGAGACGGGGGTAACCCGACACAAGCCTGCTTCCACCCACCCCACCAACCCTTACATCATCCCCCCAGACCTCGAGGTAGACTTAGCCGCCCTCTCCTTATTTGAGGAGGAAGTCCCCCGGTCCACCCATCACTCTAGCATCAGGCACTTTGGGCCCATCCTAACCATAGAGGATAGGGTCCCAGAGGATCCCTCCATAAACATGCTGAGGGAGGAACTATAAGAGCCTATCGATGTCGCTTCTAACCAAAGAGGTAAAGGCCAGGCCTCGCAGGTAAGTAACTGGGCATCTTTGCCCCAACTCCTGGAAGCCGCCAAAGGCCGTGAATACGGCATCGATTCTCTAAAAAAAACCAACCTGTAAAAAGTGAGGTTAGCCTCTGGGACACTCTACCCTATATATATAGAGATCCACCTACCCAGGGGTTGACTTCCGAAAAAATGCAAAAAACCATAAAAATATAAATTCTAAAAATATTATCTTTTAAAATTCCCAATAAAATTAAAAATGATGTCGTGATACCCGTCCCACATGAAGCCGACCCCTTTCCTGTAGAAATATAAGAAGAGGTAGGAGTCACGAGTCTGGATGAGGAAGGTCAAATTGATGAGCTCCCTAATGAGCTCCTCAAACAATTTGCCAATTTTTAGCATGGCCTGACCCCGATCGTCGAAGAGATGGAGGACGTCAATTTGGGCACCAAAGAGGCCCCTAGAATCACCATAATCAAAACATCGCTGTCCCCTGCAGAGAGAAAAGGTATGATAGACTTCCTTCGGTCATACCAAGATGTCTTTGCATGGTCGTATGAAGACATGCCTGGTTTGGATATCGATCTGTTGAGCATGAGTTACCACTCTACCCTGATATTAAGTCGGTTAAATAGAAGCTGAGACACCTTCGACCTGAATGGATGTTGAAGGTGAAGGACGAGGTCATTAAGTAGTATGATGCGGTTCCTCATGGTATCCAAGTATCCGCAATGGCTGGCCAATATTGTTCCCATACCAAAGAAGGATGGGAAGGTTCGAATGTGCATTGATTTCTGAAATCTCAACAAGGCAAGCCCTAAGGATGGCTTTCCATTACCACACATCGATATCTTGGTCGATAACACTGCTAAGCACGAAATGCTCTCATTGATGGATGGATTCTTGAGCTATAATTAGATCAAGATGGCAGAGGCTGACCGAGAAAAGACTGCGTTCATCACTCCCTGGGGTACTTTCTGTTATAAGGTGATGCCATTCAGGCTCAAGAATGCCAAGGCAACCTATCAGAGAGCAATGACGGCCCTGTTCCATGACATGATGCACCGAGAGATTGAAGTGTATGTCGATGACATGATTGCCAAATCACTGGAAAGGGATGACCACCTGGTAAACCTTCAGAAGCTATTCGAGAGGTTGAGAAAGTACGCGTTGCAGTTAAATCCCCAAAAGTGTGCGTTCAGCACTATGTCAAGAAAACTGTTAGGCTTTATTGTCAGTAGGAGAGGGATTGAGATCGATCCGACCAAGATCAAGGCCATCACTGAAATGCCGCCACCGTCTACAGAGGAGGTCAAAGGCTTTTTAGGCAGAATCTAGTACATCAGTCGGTTCATTGCACAGTTAATTCCGATATGTGCACTGATCTTCAAGCTACTAAGAAAGGATTCACCAGTTGAGTGGAATGATGACTGCCAAGCTGCATTTGACAAGATCAAGGGTTACCTCCTAAATCCTCCAGTATTGGTACCACCTGTACCTGATAGACTCCTGATAATGTACCTATCCACGATAGAGTTTTCAATGGGTTGTGTGTTAGGGCAGCATGATGAGACAGGAAGAAGAGAGCAGACCATCTACTACCTGAGCAAGAAGTTCAGTGATTATGAGACGCGCTATTCTCAATTGGAGAAAGCATGCTTAGCGCTCGTACGGGCTACTCAAAGACTTCGATACTACCTGTTATCCCAAGCCATTCTACTTCTAGCACGTATGGATCCGTTGAAGAACCTGTTCGGGAAACCTGCTCTCACCGGCCGAACTGCACGATGGCAACTACTTCTCTGTGAATTTGACATTACTTATGTCACCCAGAAGTTGATCAAGGGGCAAGCACTCGCTGATCATCTTGCTGAGACCCTCTGCTGGACTATGAGCCTCTAAAGACTGAATTCCCCGATGAGGACATCCTGTTCATGACTGAAGAGGATACAGAGGAAACAAAGGAGTCCTGGGTAATGCACTTTATTGGGGCATCGCATGTTGAAGGCTAAGGAGTTGGCACCATTCTTATCTCACCAAGAGGATCACATGTACCCATCTCAATCAAGTTGAACTTTCCATGCACCAATAATATGGCGGAGTATGAAGCCTGTACAGCTGGTTTACAGGCGACTCTTGATCTGAATATAACTCACCTCAGGGTCTTTGGGGATTCACAGCTAATCATATGCCAGACCAACTGAGATTGGAAGAGCAAGGATGAGAAGCTGATCCCGTACCATGAACATCTTGAGGATCTAATAACCTGATTTGAGGAAGTCACCTTCTCCTATGTGCCACGAATAAGAAATCAGTTTGCTAATGCCCTGGCTACCCTGGCCTCTATGGTTGAGATTTCGTACGGAGTTGAGATGAAGCCGATCATGATAGAGCAGAGGGACGAACCGGCATTCTGTCACCTGATCGAGGGATCTATCGAGTTAGATGATGAGCCACCCTGGTTCTCAGACATCAAGAATTTCCTCGAGACCCGAACTATCCCGGAAGGAACATCGAAGGTAGACAGATGCACCATCCAACGATTGGCAACGAACTACGTGATCTGCGGCGATCTCCTGTACAGACGGTCTCACGACAATGTTCTGCTCCGATGCCTAACCGAGAGAGAAGCGGTTGAGATCATGAAGGAGATCCATGAAGGAGTCTGCGGGGCACACGTCAATGGACACATGCTCGCTAAGAAAATCCTAAGGCAAGGATACTTTTGAACCACTTTAGAGACTGATTGTTGCAAACACGTTTAGAAGTGCTACAAGTGCCAAGAACACTCCAGTCTAATACATGCTCCGGTCATTGATTTACACAGCATGACCACTCCTTAGCCGTTCGCCACCTGGGGTCTCGACGTCATTTGTAAGATCAATCCTAAGGCTTCCAACGGACATCAGTTCATCCTCGTCGTAGTGGAGTACTTCACAAAGTGGGTAGAGGCAGCCTCCTACACGAGCATTAAGGCCAGTCATGTCGAGAAGTTCATCAAGAACAACATCATTTACAGATTTGACTGTCCAAGGATATCATCACTGATAATGGCACTAATTTTGCTAATAGGTGCATCCAGGCCTTGTGTGGGCAGTTCCAGATCAAGCATCATCGATCATCCCCATATAGGCCTCAGACGAACAGTGTTGTGGAAGTAACCAACAAAACTCTGATCTGCATTCTACAGAAGATGGTAGTCACTTACAGAGATTGGAGTGAGCAGTTACCCTTCACGCTTTGGGCCTATAGAACGTCTATTCGTACCGCTACAGGGGCAACACCATTCTCCCTTGTGTATGGAACTGAGGCTGTGCTACCTGTTGAGGTCGAAGTACCATCACTCCATATCCTTTTGGAATCCCATCTGCCCGAAGCTGGGAGGGAAAGATCCCGTTTTGAGTAGCTAGCTTTGATTGACGAGAAGAGACTCCTAGCTTTGTGTCACACCCAGGTTTATTAGAGGAGAATTGCACGTGCTTTAATAAGCGTGTTTGTGCTCGAGACTTGTAGATAGGTGACACGGTACTGAAGAGGATTTTCCCGTCTCTCGACGCCGATCCAAGAGGGAAGTTTAAGCCGAATTGGGAAGGACCCTATGTCATCTGAGAAGTGTTGTCGGGATATGCCGTTCGCCTCGCCACCATGGACGGAGACCACTTTCCTGAGCCCATCAACGCTGGATACCTCCGGAGGTTCTACTCATAGGTCTTGCGATAAGGTAAGTGTTGATAAAGGTAGATGCATGATCGCTTAAGGACCCCATAGAAGAGGCCATCGTTTCAAAGACAAGTAGCCAAAAAATATATATATATATATAATAATAATATATATTCCCTGAATACCTTTACCCTTTTGCTACACACGTCAGGCCAATAACCATTTCTTTCATATACCCCTCCAAAAAAAAGCAAAAAAACAAGAAGAGGAGAAACGAGAAATATGTGTTAATACCAACAAAAAAGGAGAAAAGAGAGGAAAAATCCCGAAAAAAAAAAGAGAGGAAAAATCCAAAAAAAATAAAATAAATATATATATATATAGAAAAGCACAACCCAAAAAGGGGGGATCAAGAATGAAAAAGAAATAACTAGGGCACGTACAGTAAAAGGCCCCTGAAAAGGAAGAGGAGTCAATGAATCTGGAATTCACTCAAAGCTTAAATCCCAAAATCCCAAAAAAACCTAGCCTGTTTGAGCCCCAGCCACATTACAACCCGGAAGAAAGCCCTCTTTAAGGTCCATAAGTAGTCATAGCATCTGTTGCATCAACACAAGCTGAGTTAACAGACCACACAGAACTTCATCCAGCCAGCTATGATGGAATCGATGTCCATGTCATGGTTTCTGGTTGTTGAAGAAGGTAAGAAAAAAAAGAAACAAGGAGAAAAAAAATTAATTTGAGTTCAAAACAAGATGGACATGGTGAAAACCCGCAAGGGCACCGCGGGTAAAAACAGCAAACTCACGCGGACCAGGTGAAGACTTGAAAAGGCACCTGGGGTAAGAGAGCGAACCCATGGACGTAGTGAAAACCCGAAAGGGCACTACGGGTAAAAACAAGGATGACAGGCATAGCGAAAACCCATCTTGGGCGCTGTGAGTAAAAATGCCAAGAGAAGAGAGATTAGGAGAGGATCTGTTCTGGCCCGCCTATTTTAGTTTGGGCCCCTTGAGCCTCTTCCCCCCTTTGCTGGGCCACTCATGTTAAAATTTGGGTCAGATCCCGATCAAGTATGTCGTCTCTACCACGTCGTCTGACACATGACCAAAGATAAATATAGAAGACTAATCAATCTCGGGGAAGTTGACCTTTCCATGTTTAAAAGAAAAACCTGAGCCTCATGAGCAAGGTTCGACCATGATCAAAAAAGGACCCGCCAGTTGGCCTCGTAAATACCGACATCACAAAAAGAAGGAGAAAAGGAGAAATTTTCAAAAAAGATAATAGATTCTCCTTTCCCATAAAGAGTCGCACACTGTGTAGGAGAAAATTTTCAAAAAAGATAATAGATTCTCTTTTTCCATAAAGAGCCCCACACTATGTAGGAGAAAATTTCAAAAAAGATCATAGATTTTCCTTTTTCATAAAAGGCCTTACGTTGCGAGACGTGTGGAAGAAAATTCGAACACAAAAAAAAAATATAATAAAAAATAAAATATATATATATCTATATATAATGGATTTCATTTCTTTTCTTATAGCGTTACGTGTGAAGTGTCATGTCCCAAAAAGATAACGACATGACACACTTTCTATTTTCTTCTTTCTTTACAAGTATAAAAAAAAGAAGAGAGAAAAAGAAAAAAAAGAAGAAAAACAAAAAAAAAACAACCCAAAAAGAAAAGAGTTCTCTGTTAAGGGGCATCAGCCCCCCCTTCGTGTGTATGATCTATGGTATGTGCAGGAATAGGTCAGGGGCAGGGACCACGCTTCAAAGCACTGATCTCTGCAAGGAGTATCGATTCCTTGTATGGCCAGGGCTCCGTCCCTATCACATCTATCGAAACCGGGCTAGGGGCAGGTAAGTCCTCGGATGCCAGCCAAACCTTGTAATCAGAAGAGAGAATGCCCCCCTGAACTAAGCTGCACATGTGCCCCGATTGGTGGGTCTCCCAGAGGGCTGCTATGCGGTCTAGGTCATTGAGAGAACCTCGAGAGAATATCAGAGAGCACAAGGGCGGCCTCATAGTGCACGACACATGGTGGGTATATCTGAATTGACAGAGCACCCGAAATGGGAAATAGTGGGTAGTACCAGTCAACCCTAAAACCGTGATACCCTCACAATCCCGAGAGCGGACAATCGGAAAGGTGTCGTCCATCCAGGGAAGTTGCCAGATCAACTCTGCATCAGATAGCCACAGGCTCAGTTCCTCGATACTCCTATGGGGCAATCTCGAGCACCGGGTCAGAAAGCCCCGAGCCACATCCCCCCTTACCAAGCAAAATCTCAGCATGGGTCCCATGATAGCCAAATGCTCTCCTAGCCAAATCTGAATGAGGAGTGGACTCCCACTAAGAATCCTGACCTGGCCCAAGGCCGAGGCATCAAAGCCCCGATACATCTCAGCCCGAACCAGGTGTACCAGTGAACGACCTCCCTCAAATTCGGTCAAGACGTCGCATAAACCGAGGGAAAATGTCTCGCCCCTAGTAAAGAAGAGAACTTCCGACAACAAATAAAGGGCAAAGGCCTTTACATTGAAAGGATCTTGGATAGGCAACCTTTAGAGACTCGAGTCGCCGAAAAGTTCTCTCAGGAATTTCACCGAGCACCTGGTGGGCCCCCCAGCGAAGACGTTCTCATACACACCCTTTTTTAAACCGAGAACCGAGTACTCTGCCTTTGCATACCCCGGTTTGGGCACCACTTTGGCAAGTCCCCGATGCATCCTCAAGCCAGTAATAGAGGCTAGCTCTTCTAAGGTTGGGGTGAGCTCCCTGGACCCAAATCTGAAGACATGGGTCCTATGGTTCCACGACGCCAAAGTCGCCTGCAGGAGGTTAGGCAGCAGAGTAATAGCAAGGAGAGAGGAAAGGCGGGATAACCCGAGGCAAACCAGAACAACGAGCTCACCCTCATCCAAGCTATCGCACCATTTTTACGAAAAACTGAGCCCCAGATCCAAACAGGGAAGTATACTAGCTCCAGCCCCCGTATGAGAATTTGGGCTAGGAAGCGGGTCCATTGACATACAAAGATGTTCTTTATAAAAATCAGTCAATGTAGGGCGATGGATCCGCTTATAAAAAAATTAAAAGAAAGAAAAAAAAAGAGGGGGGTAAAAAGGCCAAGTCTGGATGAAAAGAGAGGCAAAGAGGGCCAAGTTCGGGTCATGAAGACCCCCGTTGAGCCCAATTATATGAGGCGTATATATTATATACGCCAAGGTAAAATATTAAATATTTTACCAGGTGTATATAATATATACGCCCAGCTAAAATTGCAGGGAAGTGTGGCTCCCCTCACATTGGTCCATTTTTTACTTCCCCCAAGAGAGGGACGGGTTTCGCTTGGCCTACTTTTTACCCCGGGGCAGCCCACAGTCGGGCACGCTCACACACCCATGGGGAAATCCTCGGATGATGCGGTATCCGTGGGTCATATGCGGAGGATCATATGCGGGCTCACTCTCATCATTGGAGGGGCTCTGGTCCGCTTCATGCCAAAGAAAAGGAAACCATAAAAGCAGAGAGATAACCAAACAGAGCATTCATATAAACCATAAAAATCATAAAACCATTCAAAAAAAAAATGTTGTTTAAAAGATTACATATTCTCCAATAAACAAAAGTCTAAACTGCTTCAATGTCTCAAAATTTCAGAAAATAAACTAGTCTTGAACAGCCCCTTCGACTTCTTCCGGCGCCAAGTAGCGCTTTGAAAAGTACCAGTCTCTCCCACCTGAGTCCATGCCTGAGAGATGTGGCCGAGCAGAGAGCGCGACTCCTTTTCGCGAGCACGTTGCAGGAGCACACCAGAGGCCATCAGGTAGGGAAAAAAGCAGAAGGTAACTAAGAAAATTATTAGGTTTGGTCAGTATTCACTTACCACCTCAGCCTCCCTAAGCCCGACGATGTTGCAGTAATATTCAGCTTGGTTCATGGCTGACTCATAATTCTGCACAGCAAGAAAAAGAGGTGTCAGTCACACAGGTCATCAGCATAGTTCAAGGAAAAAAGAGAGCAAAGCAACAAGGGAGAGATTACCCTGGGGATCAGCTCAGGAGGTGGGATCCAAATATCTTCAGCGAATATGCATGCCTTCTCAGCCACATCGGCACACATACGCGACAGGAAAGCATCATCCAAGCGCTTAAAGGTCCCCTGGACCTCGGCTGGCGAATTGGCGGAAGCACCAGCACCGGAAGGGTTAGAAGGTCCAGCACCTGTAGCCTCATCAGGAGCAGCTGCCTCATCCCCCTCATCTGATTCGCCACCCTGCCCAAACTGTAGAGAGAAACAATTTTTGTTCAAATAGCAAGGAAATCAAGGCAATCACATGAAGGCTGCTAAATGAAAAAAGGAAAGAACATTACCTGAGACTGCAGACCGCCAAAAGCAAAAAGTTAGCACCAAGCACGAAGCGGGGCAGCAGAGAACGATAGGGCAGAGACTCATACCACATTTGATATCCCCCTGAAAAAAGAAGGTCATCAATGGGGAGAAAGTGAGCGGTAAGCACGTCAGTGGAACCTTCAGGAGCCAACATATCAACTGGAAGAGCTTGGGGCACAGCGAAAAGAAGACGGTACTGATGAACCACCCTCTCTCCTAGGTAATAAGCCCTAGTCCAAGACCCATAAAAGAAAATGATGCATCAGTCTAACAAAAGAAGAGAAGGACCCACTACAGTCAAGTTCCAGAAGGGAGATCTGATGTAGGGGTCAAGGATGACCTATTCAAAAAAAAGAGGAGGGATATATACATTTGGTCAAAACCCACAGCACGAAAGAACTAACAAATTTGTAAAGAGAGAAATCGTTATACCTTCTCAGGGATCAACAGATCAAACTGGGAGCGCAGCCCTAACTCCAGGTGCTTCATGCCTATGTCCTGATGGTGGTTCGTGTGCCAATTGCTCATAAGGGGGAACGTAGGAACTTCAGATAGAAGCAAAGGGCCACCAGGTTGGAAATGCAGATACCCCCAAACTTGAGAAAGCAAGCAGATAAAAATAGATATGCCATAAAAGGGAAAAGTTGGACAAACTGAAACCAGAGGATAAAATACCTCAAGCGTGGGCCAAAAGCCCATGAGGGAGCTGGATTCCCCAATTACGGCTCGCGCCAGGCTAGACATGAGGACCGCATAGCCAGCACTGCCCCAATCAAACCGATGCACGTTGTCCCAGTTCACCATAAAACTGAGAAGGGACAATGAGACCCGCCCTCCGCTGGTATTTGAAAGAAGAGTCTTACACAAAAGGAACAACAGAGATATACGAGCCAACATCAGTGCACACTCTGGCTCGAGATAAATGGACGCATCGGGCTGGCCCATATCCATTAACTCATGAGGCTTAAACACACTAACCAGCCAGGATAACTTGACTTCAGAACCACGAACAATCCCTGAGGTTGGGTAGGCCCCTATCAGCCGAGTCACCTCCTCCCTATCAGGTGTGTGGGTAGGTGTCACTGGCACCCCTCCAATGCGAACCCCAGTGATCATGGACTAGTCCACGGGTGTAAGGGTCATCTCCGCCATGGCCATATGAAACATGATGGTCTCAGGGCGAAAGCACTCTATCAGGGCCTTCACATAGGCCGTGTCGGCCCTCACAGCTAGGCACGAAATAAAATCCCCAAAACTGGCTTGAGCAAGCAGGTCCTTCACCACTGGGGGAAGATAGAGCACGAGGCGCTGGAGATTGAACCAGCCACCCCGAAACATGATATGAGGTAAAGGCTACAAACAAAAGGAATCTATCAAATAGGAGCGAAGTGGTATAACAAAAGCATAAAAGGAAGAGAAAATGGCTCATCTGTTTACCTGGCCAGCAATCCTGAACTTGGAGATATGGGTGTGCTGACAATGGATGAGGCTGGTACGGGCGGCTTCACCTTGCATTTCATACCAGGGTTGAGAGGAGCATTGAGAAACGATAAACTGCTCCCCATCAGGACCATAGGCCATCTCTGGCCCCTCCTGTTGATCCTGCCCTTCGTCGCTAGACATTCTGAAAATGTGGAACACATTGGTATAAGAAAAGGTTGCTAAAAAAAAAAAAAAAAAAAACAAAAAACAACAAAAAAAAGAAAAAAAAAGGGGGAGAAATGCACTAATCCATCATGAAAGAAACATAAAAAAAAAATGAATGAAAAAAAGGGAACATAGGCATAAGGAATCACATATGCCTGAAAGAAAATCAAAAGCATTAATCTTTCACCACAAAGAGGAAGAGCATCAAGCATTTCAAACAAAAATCATTATCAAAATCTAAAGGAAAGGTGAAAGAAGGGTGGTGATTACCTTCAATAGGAGGGGAAATAGATCTAAAAATCGGCGGAGAGTGAATGCTCTTGATCGGCACGAGCGACTCCCGGTGGTAGAACTCAAGCAAAATCAAACACAGAAACCCTAGGAGGCTGTCCCAGACTTGGGATGGAAGGAGGGAAGAAAATAGAATTTGAAAGGAGGGCCCCTTTTGTGCTCAGGCTCGGGCAGTTTTTAGAACTGCTAGATTTTGGTCAAGCGTATATAATATATACGCCCGACTATTTTCGCTGTGGATTGGCCAAGCGAATATATTATATACGCCCAGCCAATTTTTGGCTTTGGTTACCCGACAGGCCCTTTGTATGCCCCAGATCAAGGCTCGGCCCTTCTTAGAAGCCAACGTATCACCAAGCGATGGTGCACTCATCCCCAAATGGCCCTTCGAGCTCCCTTCGATTGGCCTAAAGGGACCGTGCTACAATAAACGGATCTAGATCTGTAGGCGCCTGCCGAGTGCTCTCATAAAATCATAAAATCAAATTTTCTTTTTGCATAAAACCAAGAAAAAAAGAGATTCACATGAAATAACAACCAAAAAAAAAAAGGGAGAAAAAGGAAAAATGTTGAAACACAACACTAGTTCTCAAAAGAGCATCGCAATGCCTGTTTGCCCCACTCCGAGAGTCGTGTTAAATCAATTCAGAATGATCGGGTTCACCCAAAAATTCTCAAACCCTGTTTTGCACAGGGACACCTCATGCCTGATCCGGTAGGCAAAATACTGGTCATGTTTATCCCCGGTCTCACTTCCCTAAACAAGATAGCTGGGTCTAATTTGTTTAAAGACCAAGACCACGCATCGCCAGGTGTCAAGGCTTGATCCGGCAGGCAAATAAACTCACCCATCACCGGTCGCTCCTGGGAACATACACCTAGCCCAAAATCTTCCCCAACAGGAGGCGAGACCTGATCCGACTGGCAAACCATGGACCTATCACTGAAATGCGCACATCCTTAAGGTTTATCAACATGGCAAGTTGATCTGCCTAAGGATACGTGCAAAAATAAAAATAGTTTGAGCATGCTCAAAGTCTCGAACTGACCTGTGCAAAAAAAAAAGAAAGAAGAAGAAAAAAGAAGAAAAAAGTAAAAAAAAAAAAAAGAAGGAGAAGGTTCGGGATAACAACCTTTTGTTATGTAGTTAAACTCCTGTGTAGGTTGACCCCACCTTCCAAGCATTGGCTCTGATCATCCACCTTCTGATCTATGTTGACCAAGAGTGCACCCGACTTCAAACCATTTGGAGAGTCTATTGTCAGTTGAAACTGACCCGTCAAAAATGAAATTACAACCAACCAAACTATGTGCAAATATACAGATCGAAGGGTTCATTCCCTTTTTTTTCCTTTTACACAGGCTTAAAACCTGTATAGGCACGGTGTCCCTGTTGAATGTACGCACTTGCGTCTGGGTATTCGCAGGATGGTCGTTTGTCCTCATAAATTGTATCTTAGGGTCGAGGCTTCCATTCGCTCCTATTTGCTGCTTATCGCCCTTGATGGGTGTCTGTCTGTGCATAGTTAGTAAGATGTGATTTCATTGGGGATGGAGGCTAGAATTGGCCATCTCTTTCGATGGATGTTTGGTCCTAGCCCGATCTTTTTTAGCTTTGTCTCGAGCTAAGGCACTCCGGTTCGTGTGAATCAGGAGCACCTGACCACCGGAACGTGCACATTCCTAAGGTGTACCTATCCCCGACAGAGCGCACACACTCTTAAAGCGTATCAACTGGCATTTGATCCACTTAAAGAGTTGTGCAAGAATAAAATTTCCAAAGGTCCTTAAGCCTTGCTTAGAGGCCTTGAAACAAAAGAAAATTTAAAATAAAAATAACACCCAAAAATTCACTCTGAAAATGGGCACGCATTCCTAAGAAGTGTTGTGACATCAATATTCTCTCCACTTGGGTAAATCATGCTAAAGCAACCTCGAGGTTGATGGGTTCGCCCAAGGACTCCGACCCTTACCTAGGTAAGGGCACTTGTGGCTAATCCAATGGAGCTGTCGATACCCCATAGGATTGGACACAATTTGTAGGCCTTCGCTTTGTGTACTTCTCATTGATTACGAAGCATAGATCGATCACCCCGTTTCATGGAGCTGTCTGGTTCAGATTAATACTCAACATCACAAATCTATAATTTCCCTCAGGAAGTGGACGATATCTCGGCTAGCGGGCTTACACTTTTTATGATCATCGTAGTTATGCCCAGTAATGTTGTAATGCGCTTGGGGACTGTTAGCTTTGAGGTACGGACGGTATCCCGAAATGAGAGGGCTTACGTACACTCACCATCACCATGAATGTTTGAGAATTGAGTTAAACCAGGTGGACCCATTAAACGTGCCTTGGACCTCTTCGGATGTCTCTTGTCTTTGGCATCCGATCATTAGTGATCGAATACCAAAGAGGGGCATCTGTAGACACCCAAATTCGGCCCAAGGCTCGATCAGTCTATACTCCGAGAGAGATGTACCCCTGTGCTTTCGATAGCACCCCTGAACCCTTAGGAATCACCTTGAACCCTTAGGAACCTACCCAGACCTTTAGGAATCACCCTGAACCCTTTAGAAGCATTCCCCCCAACCCTTAGAGATCACCCCTAAACCCTAGGATCCCTTCCCATACCCAACTTGAACCCTTCTGAGCAATTGATGGGAGGAGAGCTATAAAATTTTACACAGACCACTACCGAGGATGAACCACATACCATTGGAAGGAGGACTTCTCCAGCTTTCCAGCAAGCTAAAGATCACCCAATTTGAAGTTATGGTTTAAAGGTTATGGCCAATTGAAGTTTTACATAAAATCATGACTTTTGCTCAGGCGTATGTATTACATACGCCCAGCAAATTTTACCCCAGTTTGGTCAGGCGTATATATTATATACGCCTGGCATATTTGGGTCAAATTTGGTCGGGCATACATAATACATACGCCCAGCATAAAATCATTGTACATAAACTGGGCGTATGTAATATATACACCCAGCTTAGCTACAGTAACTGTCATCAGATGCTCGAAATCCCTTCATCAGGTTTGACCTTTTGACCATCCCCTTGGTTGAGGTGGGTGTCTTAAGGTTGGTTGCACCCCCTTTGAGCTTATATGCAACCCTTAAGTCACCTATGGTCTCATCCCATCATTTTCCATTGAAACCGCTTCCCCAAACCCCTAGGACCCTAAAAACCTAGAAAACCTTAGATGGGGGATTACCTAATTGCAAAACCAATTAGCTCTTAAGTAACCCTCTAACCCACCTTTTCTCTATAAATAGAGAGGCACCCCCTCTTCCCAAAGGGTTGAAAAAAATTAGGGTTGAAAGTTTGAGCTTAAGAGAGAGAGACCTAGTGAGAGAAAGTTCCCTTTTATTTTTCATTCTTCAACCAGAATTCCAGCATGCTTAGTTCACCCCTTTCAATCCATTTCAACCATTAGATCACCCCTTTTTTATCAAGCTTAGTCTCTAGCTTCATCCTACACTTCCCATCTACCGAATCCTAGCATTAGAATCCATTCCCCTACCGTTTAAGCCATTTAAAGTCATCGGAAGTACACCGAAGCGAAGGTCTTCCACGGTGCAACAAGGGCCCGTGAGCTCCGGCTCTCCCCTCTGTTCCTCTACCTTCTTGGTGTTTCCTCCGTCCAAGGATTCAAGCCGTTACACCGCTGAAATTTCAGTTTTGCTCAAAGCTTGATAGGACCACATTGCCTCGGGCAAGCGGAAGCTCCGCCCATTTATTTTTCATTTTGGCCATAGATAGAGACCGCTACGTGCAGATTGATCGGGTGCCTAAACCCTTCCCGATCGATAACCGAAACCCCTACCATAGAGTCTTTGACAAAAACCGATAAATCAGAGTCATATTTAGCACTTCGGTGCTCAAAATATTGATTTAAAGGTTTCCTGCGTCACCAAAAGCTCCAGGTGGCGACTCTACATTTTATTCCATCAAGAGCGCATCGTCGCGACGGGTTCGAGGGAAACCATGGTCGCACATTGACCGAACAAAATTTTATATTCCGAGAGGGCATAATGGGCTTGTCTACAAGGAGGTGATTTCAATTTCACAACCTTAATTTCAGCACAATTCCATCTTCCTTTTTGAATTTTCAAAGCCAAAGTGGCCAACTTCTTTTTCAAAATCTCCAATGAAATGACTTCTCTTTCTCATTCTTTCAAAGCCAAAGTGGCCAACTTCTCTTCTTTTTCAAAATCTCCAATGAAATGACTTCTCTTTCTCATTCTTTTGTTTTGCTTTTCTTTTTTTTTTCTTTTTGTATGCTTTTCCTTTGTATTTTTTCAGTATTTTTGTATTTTTATGGGCTGAACTGCCACACTCCACCACTGAACACTATTTTCCTTCAATTTTCTCTCTTTTCCTTCTACCAAATATGAAACCTTGCTCCTCTAGCCTCACTCCCCCCTCCACTTACTGAATTCTTAGATTAAGGGTGAACTACAACAGGTCAAGAGGTTCAGGAAAAAAATATGTTGGCTTTTGTCAAAGAAGAATGGCATGCTTCAGGCTCAATTGATGTATACAAAGGTAGTTTAAAGGGTAGGAAATTTTTTATTGTTCAAACTATCTGAAGGATGGCCCTACTTCATGTCCTTAATGTCATAAATGCTGTCAAGTTGTTTTAACTTGGATTTGCCTAACTTCTAGTGAGCAAAGGTAAATTCAGTCAGTCCTTAGAGCTGAAAAATTGCCAAGACACTCTTCTAAAAAAAATTTCCAAGCCCAAATCTCACTGGGTATGGCCTTCCATCAAATTCCTGGGGTATATCTTCACAATTTTCTCTCATTTCAGGTTCACTAAACATTAATTTTTTGAAAATTCTTGACATTCACTTCATGAAAAATGTTAGAACTATAACACATTTCAGTTTTAAAAAGTTTTTTTTTTTTAATTTCCTCTTTTTCAAAAATCAGGTGGGAATTCACTTTATTTTCTCAATTTCTATTAAACCTTGCGGCACTCCCATTAACTATTTCATTTGGCATAACATGCCACACCCCCAAACCTATGAGGAGCAGTGTCCTCATTGCTTCAAAGATAAAGGGTAAGGGCAGCAGGTTAATATCAGACATCAAATAAAGTAAGTAATAGCAAACAAAGCACACACAAACCATTAAAACACAAACAAATATAAAGACAGAAAGTAAATGACACAAATAATACTAAAACAAAATTTTATATAAAACAAAGAAATCTATACATTGCAAGGGAAACTAATTACAAAGAGGTTGGCAAAAACAACATCCTAACTAAGTACATGTGTAAATCTAATCCTCTAAATTTTCAGAAGCCTCAGCCTTGACTTGGACTCCTTTTTCTTTTGCATCTGCAGCTACAGCAATGGATGGAGGGGCAGGCTCAGCTGCTTGTGCAGACTCACTGACAGTCAATTGAACAACTCTCCTTTCGAGTATTTCAGCCTTCTTGTCAGCCAGTTCAATTCGAGATTCATACAGATCCCTTGTGGCCTTGATGATCTCTTTGGATGTAGCTAACCTCTTCTCGAGTCCATCTGCCCTCATTTTCTCAGTTGCTGCATTTTGCTTCTTAGCTTCAAACTGAATCCAAATTTGTTTCCAGCCCTTAGAAATATTCAGCATCTCAAAGTTGTAACCCACGGTCATTTGATTTATCTTTGCTTCATAGGGCATCTCGATTGATTTGAGGAGGGCAACCATTCCTCAAACAACATCCCTTTTAAGGTATGGATTCTGTTGCATGACATGGAGGAGGGTAGATTATGGAGGAGGTATGGGAAAGGAAGAGGCAGGGAGTATGGGATGGTCAGCACTTGAAGAAGGGCCAACCAGGAATGGAGAGGGGATAGATGATTGCAAGGTCATGCTCTGGTAGGGGTGGTGGCTTAGGTTCAAGGTCTGTTTGGGTTGGGACTGAGGAGGTGGGAATTAAGTCATCCACATCTGTGGTAGCATTGGTAAAGGTAGGAAGAGGGATATCTGGGATAGGTACAATGGGTGTAGTAACAGGAGAGAGTACAACTAAGGGAATGGGTTGGGGAGAAGGGGGCTGAGTAGGTAAATGGGTGGGTGTAGGGATAGCTGGCTGTTGTGATGGTTGGTTTAAAAGGGACAAGGTGGATTGGATGGCTTGGAGGCTAGTTTGCATGGAGGCCTAGTTTTGGAGGGTGGAGTTCATGGATAGGAGGGTGGCCTCAATGGATGATTGGGTATGGGTATTAGCCATTACTTGGGATTGAAGGGAGAGGAGAAGGTTGAGTATTTGGGGTAGGGGGTCAGGTATGATAGGGACTATGGGTTAGATGGGTGGGATATGTTGAAATGGGGAAGTGTGGGCATGGTGAAAAGGTGGGGTGGGTGTGGTCTGTAAATGGGTAGGCTATGGAGAGTCAGGTAGGGGGGTATATTCATACCCAATGTCCTCCATAATGGAGTCAATTAGGGATGAATATCCCTCAGTGGTTATCTGGTCTTGGGTGTGGGCAGGTGATAAGGTGAAGGTGAGGTTAGTGTCAAAGGGTATGGATGGAGGGGAGGAAGTGGCTAGGTCAGCTGATGAAGATGGTGTATGGCTCAAGTGTTCAACAGCTGGGATGGATGGGTTGTGTGATGAAGTTGAGGTAAGGATGGGGTCTATGCTAAGAGGAACTAACAGAGGTGTGGAGGTGGTGATGGTGGAAAGGGTGGCTGAGGTGCTGGGAGGTATGGAGACTGCAATGGAGGGCAAGGGAAATGAGATGGATGGTAGAGAGGCTGATGGGATGGAAAAGCTGGTCATATCGTACGACAGCAAGGGCATGTATGGAAGGGATGAGTGGGGGTGCAGAAGGTACAAATGGAAGCTTTGAGCTAGGACCAACATATGAAGAGGTCTCAGTTGTAGCTGCTGAGCTGGAAGAAGGGACTGGACCAATAGATATGGCAGGTGCAGCTAATGATGTGGCTGCCTGAGGGGGTCTCTCTTTTAGGACTCTCTATAGATTTGTTCTTGCTCTTCCCAATTAATGTCCTACTGGCAGACCAAGCCCTTTTTCCAAACACTTTTGGCTTCACTATCTCTACTTCCTCATCCTCCTTGAAAGCAAATTTTTCTCTCTTAAGCAAAGCAGTGATGAGCCTGCTGTAAGGTAGCCCTCGCAAGGCCTATGACTTTCTAATTTTTTCATTCACCTCCACCATTTCTTTAAACACCAGTTGAGCAGCATTCATAAACTGGCCCTTAGAGAAAAAATATAGGGCATCCAATATGGGGGTTCTCCTTTCTTGCTGATGTCCACTGACATATATATTCTTCCTCAATATTGAATCAATGAAGAGCATGCTGGAGTGTAAATCTCTTCTCATTAAGGACTCCCCAGACCCCACAATGCCCTGAGTCAGTTGCCTGGCCATTGCTCTAAAAGACACTCTCAGGTTCTGCTAGGCCATAGGTTGTATAAAAAACTTATGGGACCCCTAAAGCCAACCTTATATCACTATAATTCACAACAATCTCTTGGTTATCAATTAAAATCTCTAGACAAGGATCAGTTGACCCAGGCTTGGTTTTCGTCCTGATGTTCTGGTACCATAATTTGATCAGCCTAGGGTAGGATTTCTCTTGCAAAGGGGTCAACAATGGTGTCAGGCCTGCCTTCACCATGTAATCCAAGGTATCCTTGCACTCCTCTTCTTTAGAAAAATAGGGGAGGTAAAAAATTGTCTCTGAGATTAGGCCCAGAGCATCCACAAATTCATTAGGGGAGGATAAGTGTAAAGGGACTTCAGATTCCTCCTCAGGGTTAGGCTTAGGCACAATGTTAGGCTCAGGCATGGGTTCTGTCTCAGGGGCCTCCTCAACAATTTCTTCACTAATTTGGGTCTTCTTGGATTTCTTAGCTTTCTTGGTATTGACAAATTTCTCAGCTTGATCCATGGCCAGCTTTCTTTTTGCAGGTGGGGTCAATTTCGTGGGCTATGTGGTGAGCTTACTAGATTTCCTAGTGGCTTTTATGGCGGATTTGGAGGTGGCTTTGAAAAGGGTAGCTAGGGTATCCTCTTAATTAGCCATTGGATAATCTATTCACTTAAGATTAGCTCTCAACAACCACAGCAGACTCCTTTGCTCAATGAAAATGACCACTAAAACTTGGAATTAAAATATTGGAAAATCACAGAGTGGAGCTAGAAGAAAACTTACCCACAGAAACCTACGGTTCTTCAAATCTTGATGTGCACGACACCAAATTGGCAGAGATTAGGTGCAAAATGTAACCCTTGAGGAATGATAGCAATTTGAACAATGGCCAAGCGATTGGAGTTGACACCAGGGAGGTAGACGCAAAAGAAAAAATTGGAAATCGGCAGAGAGAAGATAAAGCTCAAAGACAAGCTGTCGAATGGCTGAATTGAGATGTCGATAGGTTTAAAAGGAAGAAAATCGAGTTTCGACAGGATTGGGGTAAAGGTGTCGACAGGTTGCATCAACCTGTTGAAGAGTGACAAGTAGCTGAACCTATCGAGAGGTTCACTCAATCCTGTCGACAGGTTCAAGGTTTCAGAAATAATCAATTTGAGAGGTTCACAGAACCTCTTGATAGGTACTCTGAACTCAACATTTAATCCTCTCGACAAGTTCCAAAACCTGTCGAAACAAAGCCTACACCTTGAGAACCTCTCGATAGGTTTTTCCAACATCTCGACAGGTTTAAAAATCCTGTCGAAAACCATTTGTGCACCTTAAGATCCTGTTGACAAGTTCACATATCCTATCGACAGTCACATTTACTGCTTCAGAACCTGTCGAGAATTTACTCAAACCTCTCGACAGGTCCCAGATCTTATCGAAATGTATGTAGGGAACCTTCAGAACCTGTCGAAATGTTCTCCACTCCTCTCAACAGGTTGTATCTCAATTCAAACAGAGTTTTATCAATTCCAAATCCACTCTACCCACAGATTTTTTAATTTCCAACTCAATTCAAACAGTTCATGCTTCTAACCAATTTATGACGGATTCATGATTTGTAGATGCACACATTAAGCAAGATTGATAACCATATTTACAATGCCAAACATTAATAAACAAAAATAGAAACAGCAGCAAAAATAGCCAAAAATAATAGTTATGATACATAGTCTACATTGTTGACAATCAATCACACTTAGGAGGTTCTTGAAGGTGAATGGTCACCACAGGCTCCACGACATTTTCAACAAAGAGCTTGAGCCTTTGACCATTAACTTTCATGATCCTACCATCTTTTGGATCCATGTTGGTCTATTTTAAGTGCTTGCTACTGACTTTATTGAAGACAGTGATAAGAATGGGGTAAAAGAAAAATTAGTGAAAGGTAGAGTGATGATTACGGAGCAGCAACCCTAAAATATGTACAGTCCTACAAGATACAGGGCCTGTTGTAGAAAGTTTTGATAAGTAAGAGTTTGTCCCATAGGGAAATTGATCTAAAGCTCTAAGGGAGCTGTCCTTAGTAGGCTCTCTAGATCTGGTTACAGATCTAGCAATCCTAAATGGAAGGGGATTTAAAGTCACTATAATCTAAATCCTAAGGCAACTTACTGTTTAGATTACAGAAAGGGTTAAGAAGAGTGATGGAGTGAGAAAATAAATATAAAAGGGTGAGAAGTATGTTATTAGATACATATCTGATGGAGTCTTGTAACTCAAACTCAGATCTGTTGCTATAGAAATCCTGTCCAATGGCTACATTATCACCAAAGAGGAGAAAGAATCTAACTCACACCTGTGCCATGATCCAATCCCTTAAGGCTATAACTTGTCTACTCAAATGGTCATAGACTATCCAATAGGGGAACCACAATCCAGAGATGAGTCAAAACAAGTTTACCATTGTAGGCACTACTTCATCCAAGCTACAAGCTCAAGAATCCATAGGAACCTCATCCTCTAAAGTTCTATGTGTGGGGCTAGGCCTACAAAGTGCACAAGCCTGGACACATAGGACCAGCAAGAGTTTGAGTACTAGCTTTTAAGCATGGCTATTCACTGCTTTAGAAAGACTGCAGTGATCCAGTCACAAGCCTACAATCTCTACGGCCAACTCAGATCTGCAATCTGATGGTGGATCTATTCACTATAGGGGAGTCTATCACTGCACAATCTCTCACAAGGCTACAAGCACAAGTGCAGAGAAGAAGAATCTATCTTAGTTCCATGAATTGGCCTCACCCTAGGGCTATAATCTGTCCACTTGAATGGTCACAGACTATCCACAGAGGCTATCGTCCTCACAAATGGCTAAGACAGAACAAGAACATTACTGCCGCCACCATGTTCACAAGGCTACAAGCACAAGTTCCCATGGGGATTCAAATTTAGTGGGTCCTGTGGTGGGGGAAGGCCTGCAAAGTGCCTAACCTAGACACACAGGTCACTTAGATCTAAATAGTACCTTAGAAGAGATCCTCCATTGCTTACAAAACAACTTAGCAATGGAGGATCTCAAGGCAACAGCCTTGTACAACACAACTCACAACAAAAACAACATCCCATACGTGCAACAAATCCTATTACAAAAACTCCATTAAAATCTATACCAGATAATCATACAAAAGGCATAGCCAGCAAATGCTAGACTATGGAGAGAAAGAAAAAAAGAAAAAAGAAGAAAACTCCTAAACCAACCTTGACCTACTGTAATTCTACAGTTGGTTTTGGGAGAAGAAGCACATAAGTTAAGTCCCAAGAGATATCGATCCTCAAACCTAAGCTAGGCTTAGGCTTATATAGCAGTCGGCTTCCCCTTCAATTAGGGTTAGGAAAACCCTAATTTCTCAATGTAATTGCAGCCCATTCTTATCCCTTGGATGCCTCGGGTGTGTGCACAGAGATTGAAGTATTGGAGTGCATGCCCTAATTGCTAGAGATTCCCAGATTGCCCTTGTAGAAGTGGGGAGAAGTTTAGAATTCGATCCTCGCTGGGTAGAAACGATTTCAGATCTTTCCACGTGGTAGAATTGGCATCGCGGGGTTGAATTGACTTGAAATTCATGTAGTCGCGGGATTGGCATTTTAGTCATCGCAGAATACAAATAGCTATCGTGAGATTGCTCTTTTTGCTTTGAATGGCGCGGGGATTGCTAGCGCGGTTCGTCCCTTGGTGAATCTCGCGAGAGATCCTCGCGAAGAAGTAGTGTTCATGAGTTTTCAGGTCATGCGAGCATATGAAGGTCTGTATCTCGCGGCCACTGCGCGACAGCTGCGTGTAGGAATACCTAAAGCTCTCTCTTCTGAGTGAGTCATGTGAAGCTTAACGATTCTTCTTTTGAGCTACGTGAGACTGCACGAATGATTTAGACTGAGCCTCGCGAGGACCTCGCGAAGCCTTCTTTTCAATTCTTTCTGGCACCAAACCGTGCGAGAACGGCACATAAACTATGTGACTGCTTCACTCACTCATGGCTGAGCTTCGCGAGAGCCGCGCGAAGACTAATTTGCATATCAAATCGCACGGGAGAAGCGCGAGAACTGCACCACCAACTATTGTGCTTCCTCCAGGGGCTCGCGACAATTGCGCAAAGGCATTATCTCTGGTTCAATTGAACCCTGCGACATTTGCGCGAGGCATTCTTCTTGGTTTATTTTTGCTTTGATGTGCCTATGCTTTGGCCAACTTTCCGTCTGGTTTCATCCTTCATTCTGTTGAGGTAGTTCTGGGGCAACATTGAGCTTCTTAGCATGGTTAGGAGTTTAGTAGCAGCTGCTGCTTATTACCTACAAAATAGGCTTAAAACACATTTATTAAATGATTAAGGGTCTAACAGAGATTAAGTTAAGGGGTGGAAAGTGGTACTTTTCAGGTCTTAACACACCCCCAAACCTAATCTTTGCTAGTCCCTTAGCAAAGCTGTAATTAAATGCCACTTTTGTATGGATCACGAATACATTTAGTATATGTACCAAGCCTTTTAAACTCCTAGGTGATCCCTAGTGGAGGAGTGAAGTCTCTTGAGGGTTTTCAGTGAAGACACCCACAAACTTCACCATTAAAATCAGTTAAGTATAGTGCAGATAATGACAACACAGATTCAAATGTTTAAAGTTTCATTCCACACCCATTTAACACTTAGAGGAAACTGCATCAATGTTTGCAGGCCATTTAGAATTTAAAAGTTAACATGTGTTTGCTTGACCACCATTCATTTAACATTAGAATTTCAATGTATAAAAATCAATACTCTGCTTGCCTTCAATTCAAAATCCAGGTTGGATACTTCCCTAATGGGGTTAAAATTAAGACCCAATTCTCACTTTGGGCTATCTCTCAACATTAATAACCTGAGGGTGTTCTCATTCTCAACAGCTCAAGAGCAGTTGCAGACCCCAAAGGGGCTTGCAAGCATGAGCATAGGCCAAGCTTCTAATTTCTGACATCTTCAAGGATTTTCACCATAGATTGGGCAACTCTTCATCTTCACATGACAGCTCATTTGACTTTGGATCCACAAGGTCTTTTAGAATGGGTTGTAATGTGGCTTATGATTGAGGGGTGTAAAGAATAAAAGGGGTAAAAAGGGAATCCAAATTGAGAAATCAGCAAGGTAAGGAGTGGTTCATGACTTCACAACCTTCATTCCAGTAAAAACTTCATCTTCCTCTTCTACTTCAGAGACAAAGTGGCCAACTTCTCCTCTTCTTTTCGATTTTCAGATGATGATGTTCTCTAGACTTCTCTTTCTTTTTCTCTTTTTATTTTCTTTATTCATTCTTTTGATGAAATGCCACACAACTGCCATTGATACACAACTGTTCACAAGTTGCTTTTCTTCACCTTCCACAGAATATTGGACCATTCTCAGTATCTTTACCTCCTTCTCCTTTACCTTCTGAGTTCTCAGAGTGAGGGTAAGGTTGACTCAGGTAATGAGGTTAAGGTGCAAGTTTTCTGGTGTTTATGAAAGAAAGAATATGATTTTAAAGCTCAACTAGTGTATGCAAAAGGGCAGATTTTAGAAGGTTTGATTTTTAGGCTCAAACTGTCCAAATGAGGGCCTTGGATCATTTCCTTAGTCTCATGAGTGCTGTCAATTAGTTTTTGATTTGGAGTTGCACAACTTCTAGTGAAGAAGTCCTGATTTAATCAGTCCTTAGAGCAGAAATAATACCAAAGACACTCTTCAAAAGAAAATTCTGGGCCTAAATCTCACTAGGTATGGTCATCAAATTTAACCCATGAGGTGTGTTTTCATCTGTTTCTCTCCTCTTCAGTTCACTGAGTACTAACTGAAAAAAATTTATAATATTAGCTTCATGGTGGTGTCAAGATCAACCTTTATTTGTTTCCAAAAGTTTGCAAAAATATTTAAATCTTTATATGTTTCCTCATTGTATCAAGTTAAGTGGAGATTGACTTTATTCAACCCATTTTTACTACCATTACTGCACTAAAATTAACTATTCTATTGGCAGACTGCCACACCCCCAAACCATTCGGAGCAGTGTCCTCACTGGTTCAGAGGTGACAAAAAAAAAAAGAATCCAAGCAAACAGACATAAATAAACACAGAAGAAGAGAGAGAAACAGAATATGCAAACGGAATTGTATGGAACTAAAAGAAACTTTCATTAAAATAAAAAGAAAATATAACTAAAAGATGGAAAAGGAAAAGACAAAATGGGGGGGGTCATTGTGTAGTCGGGGGAGAGTTTGAGGAAGATGGAGGGGGAGATATAGGTAGTGCCATTTTTTTCTTCTTCTTTTCTCTCTTCTCTCTTTTTCTCTTTTTCTTTTTCTCCATGGCGAGGATCCGCTGGACCTCGTCAAATTCATCCCATAGAAATTGCAAGGGGTATGGCGCCTTTGGTGGTGGGAGATCTTCCCAGATGGGGTAGAATTTGATTGGGAACCCGAAGGGGTTGTCATCCGCCATTTGTGTGAGGAGGTATGGACTTCTAGGGTGAGAATAGGAGGGATGAGATGAAAATGGACTGATGGCCGGTTTAAAAGAGGGGGACGAGGGAACATGAATCGGAGGAATTGAAAATGTGCCCCTTTTCAAACTTGGCAATAAATGAGCGTTGTGTGGGGAAAGAAGAAACACACAACTGGCTCTTTGGAAAAGAGAATGAGCATTAACTGACTGTGTAAAGATAGGCATGGTATTTAAAGCGGTCAGTGGATCGCGCGGGGATCTTCGCGAAGAACAATCAGTGATGAGTGGAGTACATTTCTCGCGTAGCTGAGCTGGGGATCTCCGCGAGGTAGCCTGACATGGCTCATCAATTTGAAAAGGAAGCCATTGAAATCTCGAAGGCAGGTATTTGCACAGATTTATATAGCCACCATTTACATCTATCCTCCACACGGATTACTATTTCAAAGAAACATAGCCTTCCTAAAATCATCTCCCATGAATGACAAAAAAAAAGAAAAGGAAAACTATAAACACAGAAAAACAGAGCAATATACAAAAAGTAGAAATTCTATTTAAGTGGAAGAAAATATTTACAAATGTAGTTATAAAAAAAACAAAACCTAATGTATAATCTAAAAACTGGGATCTAATCTGATTCCAAATCTGTAAGGAAATCCCAGCCCATCTTTTTAGCTTGTGCCTTAAGGGCAGCTCTGTCCTGTTTCTTCTTTTCCTCCCTCTCCTTTTTCTTTTCAGCTGGTGTTTTCTGTGCAGTTGGAGCTTTAGGTGCCCTCACCCTTACTTTTGGTGGATTGGGAGCTTTTGGTTCCTTGGGTTCTTGAGGGGCTTTTCCTTTGTGCTTAGCAGGGGGGGTGGCAGGAGATTTTCCTTTCTGTTTGCCTTTAGCCTCTGCTTCTACAGAGGGGACCACTAGGGATTTCCCTTTTCCTTTAGCTTTCGCTTCCTCAATGGGGACCACTCAGGATTTCCCTTTTCCAGTGGACTCAGGTTGGGCAGCGGACTGTGCCTCTTCAGACTGGGCAGCAGGCTCTTTGCCAATTTTTAAAGGGGCAGTTTTGGGAGCAGACCTCTTAGCAGTGATTTTCCTCCATTGAGGATAAGTTTGCTTCTGTGGTGGTTCAGCAGAGGCCTTGGTAGGGGTAGGTTGCTCTGTAGTTGGAGGCTGCTCCGTAGGAGGTGAAGCAGGAGCTTTTCCTTTGTCTTGTTGGGGCTTAGGTTTTGCCTCCTCAGACTGGACAGGTGGAGCTGGAGTAGTAGTTGGCTCAGGCTTAGGCATGTCAATAGAGATGGGTGTCGGCTGCAGAGGGACATTTCTGGCAGCAACCAATGCGATTTCCAATGAGGATATCTGGATTTGATGTTTGAGGATGTCAGTCTCATGGATCTCCTTTTGGATTTTTTGGATCTCTTGTGTATTGTTAAGCCGTTTGTCAAGCATTCTTACCCGGGCATTCGCTGCAGCAGCATTGGATTTCTCATACTCCCAATTTATCTGATGATAAGTAGCTGTAGCCTTGGCCTTTTGGTAGGTGTCCAAAATGTTAGTCCACCCCAATGAGATGCCCAGAAGCTATTGTCGGTGTTCCTCCGTCATTTTATCAATCTGCTCCAGCAGGGGGGTCTCAATTGATTGGCGAAGCTTGGCCATGCCTCTCAGGACATCCTTCCTCAGGTAAGCATTGTCCCTCATGTGATGGAGGATGGTGAGGTAGGGAGGGCTGTAAAAATGATGTTTTGGTGCTATGGGCAGATAAGAGGTGGAAGGAGGGAAGTGTGCTTGGTCCTAGGGGGGAGAAGGGGGAATGATAGTAGGGAAGTCAAGTTATGGGGGAATGGGGTCAAGTTCTGGGTCTGTTTGTGTAGATTTGGTAGAGAAGGTGGGAGGGGTAGGATAAGAGGGAGGATGGAGGGTATAGGGGGAAATGAGAATGGGGTAGGCTCAGTAGGTGTAGGGGGTGGTGGGGGGGGGAAATGGGAATGGTGAGAGGAATGAAAGGAAATGGGGGTGTAAGAGGGAATGTGGGTGGTGGAGGAGGTTGGGAGTCTGGAGGTAAGTTTGTTTGGGTGTCTTTGTTAGTGAACAGGACTAGGGGGGTGAAGTGGGTGGTGGAGGGATGGGTGGGTTAGTTAAGGTGTGTAGGGTGGATTGGATGGAGGTTAGTTCAGTTTACATCTGATCCTGTTTGTGGGTATTGGTGGATAGCTGGGCTTGAATGTCTTGGATAAGGGAAAGGATAAGGGGTAGTGTGTCAGGGATAGGAGGTTGGGTATGTGAAGAAGAGGGTACGGATTGGAAAGGTGAGGAAGGTGCATGATGGAAAGTGGAAGGAGGGGAAGAGGGGGGTTCTGGGGAGTGATGTTGGGAGGTAGTTGGGGAGTCTGGGAGAGGGGTGTTGTAGGCTGGTATTATTTCAAGGAAGGTAGATATAAAGGCTTGGAAGCCTATGGATGTGTTAAGGGTTAAGTCAATGTCTGTGGGGGGGGGTGTAGTAGATATGGCTGGGGTGGTGGTTTCTGCAAGGTGGGGTGTGTCAATGGGGATAGAAGGGATTGAGGGTGGTGTCTGGGAGATGGTTGGGATGGTCTCAGTGGTCTTTCATTTTTTGTAGGAGATGAGTGGAGGCTGGTAGGCTTAGGTGGGGATAAGGGGGGAATTGTGGTTGTGTACTGAGGTAAGGTAGGGGATGGTGAGTCCTCCCATGGACCAAGCACAGGGGAAGGGGGAGTGGGCATGGAGAAGTGAAATAGAGGGGGGTGAGAGATGGATGCCAGAGGGGTGGTGGATGCAGGGGTAACAGGTGTTGCTGCAGCTATGGAAGTGGTAAGCTCTGGGGTCACCTCCTTTGTAGCAGGGGTAGACCCTTATCTGGTTGCCTCTTCTGCATGCTTGGGCAGGGCTTGAGCCTCAGCTTTCTTCTTTTTCTGATTCCTCATCAAGCTCCTGCGGATTCCCCATTGCCTTTTGGCAAAGGTAGTAGGGGAAAGGGTGGTGGTCTGCTCAGTCCTTCCTATCCTGTAGCCCCCTTGATCAGCATCAAGGTAATGATTCTTGCATAGGGTAGAGTGTGAGGCTTCTTGTTTGACCCTAATTTCTCCACTACGTATTTCATAGCCTCAAAAATTAGCCAAGCTACATGGAAGCCATGGCCCATGTGGTAGGAGTAGACAGCATCCGCAATGGGGGTTTTCCTCTCTTGCTGAAGTCCTGAGCAATATATGTTCTTCCGCAGGACTTGGTCAATGAACAGTAGTTCAGGTTCTAGTTCCCTCCTTCTGATTGAGTCCCCGTTGGCTTTTAATCCTCTAGTTAAGGCCCGTGCAATTGTATCAATCGATGCACTCAGAGGGGGACCATATCCACAGCTAAGATTGAATGCTACTGGGATGCCCAACAGTTCAGTGATCATCTTGGGACCCACTAACATATCAAAGTCGTCAATCAGCACCAGCAAGCACCCTTATCCATCATTATCCTTCTTGACCTTGATGTACTGATAAAATAGCTGCACTAGCCTGGGGTAGGCTAGTGCTGGAATTCCTCTCATTAATGGCATCAGGCCCGCTTTGCTTATAAACTGTACTGCAGGGGCAGAGAGAGGTTCTTTCTCAAAAAATGGTACATCAAAGGCAGTTTCAGGCTCCAATGGAATTGACTCCATGAGCTCAGAAGGGGTAGAGAACTTAGTGGTTGGTACTGTCGCCTCCTCAACCACTTCCTTTCCTTTTTTGGGGGACTTTGAAGTCTTGGCCTTTTTAGGAGTGGTCTCTGCAGGGTCCTTGTCCTTCCCTTTTCTCTTCTGTGTAGTTTTTGGAGCCATGTCTAACTCTGTCCTATAGTGTGAGAAACGGAGGCTGAAATTTAGGGTTTGGTTTGATTTGACGCATAAGGCACCTCAAGATCTCTGAGCAGAGGGCAATGGATGGGGGTGGTATTGGGAACAACTCTGTAGATTTATGCAGTGAATGATGAGCTATAGGAGTGATGCTGGAGGGGAGAGGGGAAAGCGCCAGAAGCTAGGGTTTCATAGAGGGAAGAAGGAAGAAAATAATGAAAAAAAGGACAAAGCACAGGGTTGAAATATTTATCGCGAAGCTCGACGCGCTTTGGAACATCTGGTCGTGGGTTTGGAAATGAACCTAGCGAAGGTGTTGATTAAATCTGGATTGCGCGACAATCTCTCAAGTTGTCCTTAGAGCACGTGACAGAGTGAGATTAATTCATGTGAATTGCGCTAGAGGCTCCTAGGTCTCTTTTGGATTGCATAAAAATCTCTGAGGTTCACTTTGAATCTCGCGACAGACATAGAATCTCGCGACAGTAAATGAAGTATTTCTGTTGAATTGCACGAGAGTCTCCTAGTTTATCTTGTGAACCTTGCGATAGCCTGATAATCTCGCGATAACTACTGAATAGCTCGATGTGGACCACGCGAGAGGTTGTCAGGTACACATGAATCTCGCGATAGTCATTGAATGTTTCTATGCGAACTGTGCGACATGCTCCTAGGTTTCCTTTTTAACCTCGCGATAGCTTTTGAATCTCGCGATGGTCTCCCAGACTTTCATTTTGGACCCAGCGACAGTAAGGTATAAAATAGAGAGCATGTGCTCTCTGTACTACCCCTTTGCCTGTTTGCTTGTGGTTGGATCCTGGGCATGACTCTCTCCTATGGCTACCTCTAGACACATAAACTCAATCATCCAATCAAAAATAACCTCCCATATTAGGCATGCAACAGAAGCAATCAATTGAAAAATAGTAACAATGAAACCATGCATCAAAAGTTTAAAACAGATTGGTCCAGATTCAGATGAGACCACGAATAAATCCTAAAGAATAGAAAGAAAAGAAAGGAAGATAAATCAACAAAAAATAACATACATATGATATAGTAATGACACACCTGTCGATCAATTTGAAGAAGGATCTTCTTGAAGGTGAATGGTGAATGGTGAATGGTGTCCAAAAGTGACCTCCATGATCTCGGACCTGCATTGAATGCATGCATTGGCAGTGGCCAAGAATGGTCTTCCCAGAATAACAGGTATTGGGGAAGTACCCTTGTTGCAACCCATGTCCAAAACAAGGAAGTCTGCAGGATAGAAGAACTTGTCTACCCCCACTAGGACATCCTCAACCACTCCCATGGGTTTCCTCTCAGACCTATTAGCCATCAAAAGAATAATGGGGGTGGGTTTAAGCTCCCCCAAACCTAGCTGCTAATACACACTGTATGGCAGCAAGTTAACACTGGCTCCAAGGTCCAAAAGGGCCCTCCCAATCGTGTGGTCTCCAATAATACAGGGGATAGTGGGTATCCCTGGGTCTTGCAACTTCTCAGGCATTGTCATGGTTAATACAGAATTAACTGTATCAGTCGTAAAGACCTTTTTGGACAAATGGCCTCTGACCTTCCTTTTCTGAGTACAAAGGTCCTTCAGAAACTTTGCATAGGCTCGGACCTGTCGAATTGCATCAAGCAGGGGTAAATTTATTTTGACCTGCTTAAAGGTCTTCATCATTTCCTCGATCTGTGCCTAACCCTTATCAAAAGGGGCAGGGCCACTCAAAGCTTGAGGAAATGGCAGTTGAGGTACTGCTGGTTCCTCAGCTGCAAGCCTATGGCAAAACTTTTGTTTTTTTCTTTTATCTATTTTTATCTCCTGCTGAGGCTCAACTACAATCTCTTTATATTTCCCTTGTTGAAGGGTAGCAGGCAGTTCTTGACTCTATGCTCTAACAAGGTCTTTATCACTTTCAGTTGACATTTCCTTGGGAAAGACCTCTCCTTGTTCCTTTCCCACCTGATTGTCTACCAGCTTGCCAGACCTTAGGGCCGTGATGGCATTGGCCAAAATTTGAGGAGCCTTCTCCGATGGAATACTAGCCCTTAGGGTTGGCTACTGGCTGGCTTGGCAACCTGCCCTCTTCTCTCTTAGCCAGAGCATTGGCTATTTGGCCAAGCTGCTCTTTTATTTTCTTAATGCTTTGACTGTGAGAAGTCACAGTCGGATTCAAGGGTCCAAGGCTTTGCAGTTGGGTCAAAACTTGGTCCTCGAAAGAAGCACTTCGGGGCTGGGGTGGTGGAACTACCATTTGATTTTATTGTTGGGGCTGCTGCTGTTGGAAATTCGACCTTTGGGCATAGCCCTAGTTAAACTGCTGCTGTGGCCTTTGAGGTAAGGCCAACATCTATTGTGGCTGCATATAATTTTCTTACCTCCACCTCAAATTTGGGTGGTCTCTCCATTGATAACCACCATTTTGGTGCTGGTACCTATATGGTTGTTTATTGTAGCCCCTAGATTGCTGCTGTCTAAAAGATTGGGCAGCAGCAGCCTGTTCCATTACAAACTCAGGGTATTGCCCCGCAGATGGGCACTCTTCTACTGTGTGTTGTGGAGATTGGCATATCAGACATGCCTCCATCACTTGTGCAGCCATTCTGGGCTGCACCACAGTCAGAAGTTTATCAAATCTTTCAGTCAGATTGGCCATCTGCATTCTCAGGTCATCGTTTCCTCAAACTTTATACATCATTCCTTTAGAAGTCTCAGCAAGCCCCAGCTTAGGAGGAGGCTCCTGAACAGTTCTAGATGAGGACATCTTCTGGAAAACATTTTCACTTATGACCTCGAACAAGTCCCATGCCTCATCAGCTATTTTATGCATGTATGTTCCACCACAAGAGGCATCTATCATGTCTCTGCTCTTCTCATCAATCCCATTGTAGAAGCTCTGGACAAGCTGCCTGTCAGGGATCTTGTGGTGGGGACATTGTTTGAGCATCTCTTTAAATCTATCCCAGCATTGTTTAAAATCTTCAGTTGGGGACTGGGCAAAAGAAAGTATGCCCTTCCTCAATTGGCTAGTCTTGGTCTTTGGGAAAAATTTAGACAGAAATCTTGTCTGGAGGTCTTTCCAGGAAGTGATGCTGTTGTTTGAGAGAGTAGATAACCAGGTCATGGCCCTGTCCTTTAAGGAGAAAGGAAAGAGCCTTAACCTAGTGGCTTCTGGTCCTAAACCAGCAATGGAGAATGTCGTGCACAGGGCCAAGAACTGGTCAATGTGCTTGTAAGGGTCTTCCTTGCTAAGCCCATGGAAACAGGGAAGCATTTGGATGATGGAAGTTTTGATTTCGTAGTTTCCTTGAACATCTGGGAATTGAATGCTGAATGGAGAATTATAATCATCTGGAGCATTCAATTCCTTCAATGTTCTAGGTTGTTCTTCACCCATAACTGCTATCTCAATTTCACTAGGGGGCTCAACTGTGGTGTGTCTATGCCTTCTCGGTCTTCTACCCCTTTCTATCTCAGGGTTAGCAGGCTATAATGTAGGACTGAGGGATCTCCTTCCTAACATGCACACACACCAACAGCAGGGAAGACTATTCGTAGGCACATTGCACCTAATAAAAATTGCAACTATCCTAATCAACTGCTATGGAATCTTTAAAGGGGAAATAGACTGAGTTTTGAGGGTTAGAGAAGTGCAAACAGAGGTAGCTAGACTCCCAGTGCAATTCTACTGTCCTTCTCTGCAAGAAAAATTCCAAATGTACTTCAACAGTATCAATTATTCACAAGTATAGCTACCAAAGAATAAAGAATCAAAAATCTAGAGTCTACTAAGAGATCAATATCTCCGACAGCGGTGCCCAAAACTTGTTGGTCTATTTTAAGTGCTTGCTACTGACTTTATTGAAGACAGTGATAAGAATGGGGTAAATGAAAAATGAGTGAAAGGTAGAGTGATGATTACGGAGCAGCAAGCCTAAAATATGTACAGTCCTGCAAGATACAGGGCCTGTTGTAACAAGTTTTGATAAGTAAGAGTTTGTCCCATAGGGAAATTGATCTAAAGCTCTAAGGGAGCTGTCCTTAGTAGGCTCTCCAGATCTGGTTACAGATCTGGCAATCCTAAATGGAAGGGGATTTAAAGTCACTATAATCTAAATCCTAAGGCAACTTACTGTTTAGAATACAGAAAGGGTTACGAAGAGTGGTGGAGTGAGAAAATAAATATAAAAGGTTGAGAAGTATGTTATTTGATATAGATCTGATGGGGTCTTGTAACTCAGACTCAGATCTGTAGCTATAGAAATCCTGTCCAATGGCTACATTATCCCCAAAGAGGAGAAAGAATCTAACTCACACCTGTGCCATGATCCAATCCCTTAAGGCTATAACCTGTCCACTCAAATGGTCACAGACTATCCAATCGGGGAACCACAATCCAGAGATGAGTCAGAACAAGTTTACCATTGTAGGCACTACTTCATCCAGGCTATAAGCTCAAGAATCTATAGGAATCTCATCCTTTAAAGTTCTGTGTGTGGGGCTAGGCCTACAAAGTGCACAAGCCTGGACACACAGGATCAGCAAGAGTTTGAGTACTACCTTTTAAGTATGGCTGTTCATTGCTTTAGAAAGACTGTAGTGATCCAATCACAAGTCTACAATCTCTACGGCCAACTCAGATCTGCAATCTGATGGTGGATCTATTCACTATAGGGGAGTCTGTCACTACACAATCTCTCACAAGGCTACAAGCACAAGTGCAGAGAAGAAGAATCTATTTTAGTTTCATGAATTGGCCTCACCCTAGGGCTATAATCTGTCCACTTGAATGGTCATAGACTATCCATAGAGGCTATGCTCCTCACAAATGGCTAAGACAAAATAAGAACATTGCTGCCGCCACCATGTTCACAAGGCTACAAGCACAAGTTCCCATGGGGATTCAGATTTAGGGGGTCCTGTGGTGGGGGAAGGCTTGCAAAGTGCCTAACCTGGACACACAGGTCACTTAGATCTAAATAGTACCTTAGAAGCAATCCTCCAATGCTTACAAAACAACTTAGCAATGGAGGATCTCAAGGCAGCAGCCTTGTACAGCACAAGTCACAACAAAAACAACATCCCATACGTGCAACAGATCCTATTACAAAAACTCCATTAAAATCTATACCAGATAATCATACAAAAGGTATTGCCAGCAAATGCTGGACTATGGAGAGAAAGAAAAAAAGAAAAAAGAAGAAAACTTCTAAACCCTAACCTTGACCTACTGTAATTCTACAGTTAGTTTTTGGAGAAGAAGCACAGAAGTAAAGTCCCAAGAGATATCGATCCTCAAACCTATGCTTGGCTTAGGCTTATATAGCAGTCGGCTTCCCCTCCAATTAGGGTTAGGAAAACCCTAATTTCTCAATGTAATTGTGGCCCATTCTTATCCCTTTGATGCCTCGGGGCATGTGCACGGAGATTGATTGAAGCATTAGAGTGCATGCCCTAATTGCTGGAGGTTTCCAGATTGCCCTTGCAGAAGTGGGGAGAAGTTTAGAATTCGATCCTCGCTAGGTAGAAACGATTTCAAATCTTTTCGCGTGGTAGAATTGGCATTGCGGGGTTGAATTGACTTGAAATTCATGTAGTCGCGGGATTGGCATTTTAGTCATTACGGAATACAAATAGCTATCACGAGATTGCTCTTTCAGCTTTGAATGGCGGGGGATTGCTCGTGCGATTCGTCCCTTGGTGAATCTCGCGAGAGATCCTTTCGAAGAAGCAGTGTTCATGAGTTTTTGGGTCACGCGAGCATTGCTCTGAAGGTCTGTATCTCGCGGCCATTGTGCGACAGCTGCGTGTAGGAATACCTGAAGCTCTCTCCTGAGTGAGTCGCACGAAGCATAACGGTTCTTCTTTTGAGCTGTGCGAGACTACGCGAATGCTTTAGACTGAGCCTCACGAGGACCTAGCGAAGCCTGCTTTTCAATTCTTTCTGGCACCAAGCCACGTGACAACGGTGCGCAAACTACGCAAATGCCTCACTCACTCATGGCTGAGCTTCGCGAGAGCCGCGCGAAGGCTGATTTGCATATCAAATTACGCGAGAACAGCGCGACCAATTATTGTGCTTCCTCCAGGGGCTCGCCACAACTGTGGTAAGGCATTATCTCTGGTTCAATTAAACCTTGTGACATTTGCGTGAGGCATCCTTCTTGGTTTATTTCTGCTTTGATGTGCCTATGCTTCGGCCAACTTTCTATTTGGTTTCATCCTTCATTCTGGTGAGGTAGTTCTGGGGCAACATTGAGCTTCTTGACATGGTTAGGAGTTTAGTAGCAGCTACTGCTTATTACCTACAGAATAGACTTAAAACACATTTATTAAATGATTAAAGGTCTAACAGAGATTAAGTTAAGGGGTAGAAAGTGGTACTTTTCAGGTCTTAACAATCCATGATTTTAACAGCTCCAGATGGGAATACATTCACTACATTGTAAGGTCCCTCCCATCTAGATCTCAGTTTACCTGGGAAAAATTTCAACTTAGAGTTGAACAACCATACCTTGGTGCCAGGAATGAACTCTTTTCTCAGCAAATGCATGTCATAGAAAGCCTCAGTTTTCTCCTTGTAGATTCTTGCATTGGAGTAGGCTTCCAATCTCAGCTCTTCCAGCTCTGACAACTACAGTTTCCTGTGCATGCCAATAGAAGTTAGATTAATATTTAATGCTTTAACAGCCCAATAAGCCTTGTGCTCAAGCTCTACTGGTAAATGACATGCCTTGCCATACACCAGCCTGAAGGGAAACATCCCTATTGGGGACTTATAAGCAGTCCTATATGCCCAAAGAGCATCAGGTAACTTCAAGAACCAGTCCTTCCTTTCAACTCTCACAGTTTTCTCCAAAATGTGTTTGATCTCTCTATTAGAAAATTTCACCTGTCCACTGGTTTGTGGGTGGTATGGGGTGGCAACTCTGTGTGTCACAGAGTTCTTTCTAAGCAGGTTCTCAAACTGTCTATTGCAAAAGTGGCTCCCTCCATCACTATTGATAACTCTCGGGGTGCCAAACCTAGAGAAAATGTTGTCCTTCAAGAAGTTGAGGACAACCTTGTGATCATTGGTTCTTGTGGCTATGGCCTCAACCCATTTGGACACATAGTCCATAGCCACAAGAATATAATTATATCCATAGGAAGGAGGGAAAGGACCGATGAAGTCAATCCCCCAAATGTCAAAGAGTTCAATCACAAGAATAGGCTGCAAAGGTATGGAGTTTCTTTTAGAGATACTTCCCATCTTTTGGCATCTTTCACAAACTTTACAATGATGCCATGTGTCCTTGAAAAGAGTGGGCCAATAAAATCCACTTTGGAGTACCTTGGCAGCAGTTTTGTTTCCACTGAAATGGCCTCCACAAGCTTGTTCATGACACATAGTTAGTATGTTATGGAATTCCTCATTAGGGGCACATCTCCTCACCACTTGGTCTGCACAATGCTTAAATAGGTAAGGATCCTCCCACATGTAATGTCTGATTTATGAAAAGAATAGCTCCTTGTCCATTTTATTCCAATTTGGGGGAATCCTACCTACAGCCAAGTAGTTCACAATATTTGCAAACCAAGGTGTAGAGGTGTAGATAGTAAACAGTTGTTCATCAGGGAAAGAATCATTGATAGGCAACCTATCAAACTCCTCAGCTAGGATCCTGGATAAGTGGTCTGCAACCACATTTTCAACCCCTTTTTGTCCTTAATCTCAAGATCAAACTCCTATAATAGGAGGATCCATCTGATTAATCTTGGCTTTGCATCCTTTTTTGATAAAAGGTACTTTAGGGCTGAGTGGTCTGTGAACACCACTATCCTAGATCCCAAAACATAAAACTTAAATTTTTCCAAGGCATAGACAATTGCCAGTAATTCCTTCTTAGTTGTGGTATAATTTAACTGAGCATCAATCATGATTTTACTTGCATAAGCAATCACACAAGGGGCCTTATCCTTCCTTTGTCCCAAGACTGCACCAATAGTAAAATCTAATGCATCACACATCAGCTCGAATGACAAAGAAAAGTCAGGTGTTGAAGGATAGGTGCAAAGGTTAAACAACCTTTTCAAAGCTCAAAAGCCATAAGACATTCATCAGTAAATTTAAAGGGAACCTCTTGGCACAACATGTGACTAAGAGGTTTTGAGATCTTACTAAAATCCTTGATGAATCTCCTATAGAACCCACCATGCCCCAAGAAAGATCTGACTTGTTTCACAGTTTTTGGTGGGGGTAAGTGTGCAATCCGATCAATTTTAGCCTTGTCTACCTCAATGCCTCTGTGGGAAACCACATGGCCAAGGACAATGCCTGATTGACCATAAAATAGCTCTTTTCCCAACTCAAAACCAAGTTAGTTTCCTCACATCTCTACAACACAAGGCTTAGATGGTATAGACATTGGCTAAAACTGTCCCTAAAGATAGAGAAATCACCCATGAATATCTCTAAAAACTAATCAATCATGTTAGAAAATATAGCATACATGCATCTTTGGAAAGTTGTAGGGGCATTGCACAATCCAAATGGCATCCTTCTATAGGCAAAGGTGCCAAATGGGCATGTGAAAGTTATCTTTTCTTGGTCTTATGGGTAAACAGGGATTTGGTTATACCCCGAATATCCATCAAGAAAACAATAGAAAGCCTTGTCTGCCAACTTATCAAAAATTTGGTCAATGAAGGGCAAATGGAAGTGGTCATTTTTTATTTTAAAATTGAGCTTCCAATAGTCTATACACACCCTCCAACCTGTGGTTTTTGTTGAGCACTAATTTTTATCACTTTTCACCCTTTTAACCTGGCTTTTGCTAACCCTTAGAGTATTTAATAATTGTTTTTAAGATTGCTTTGCAGTTAGGGGGGAGATGTATCCCAAATGCAGTTTTTCAATTAAAAGAGCCCAATAAGGAGGAGTTTGAAATCATTTAAGAGCAGAGAGGGAGAGATGTTCTTTCACAAGCTGTGTGCACATTCTTTGTGGTCCACCATCTAAAGCTACAACAGTTGAATAGGTTTCAATAGAGAGGATGGACACATTTCAACAAAGCAATCAACTGGCAAGAGGAATCAAAGAGCCTGAATGTTGTATATGGAGTAGAGCTAGACAGGTCCAAGGCTTCTGCTATGGGCAAACTTGGGTAGGACAGTTGTAGCAGCTTACATCCAAGAGGGGTGCAAATATCCCAGCTGTGCAAGCCTTGAAAACATTATGATCTTCAATGATAGTTATCTACGCAGTTGTACAAACTTAGCACAAGCCTTAGCTTTGCACACAAAGGCAGCCAGGTGGTTCATCACCTTTGGAAAATATAGCAGCAACTTGTGGTGTGTTTCAACAAAGGAGGACTTTCAACTATAAATTTCTCAAACAGATGGAGACTGAACAACTGAACCTGTCAACTTGTATAAATCTGCAGCAGCTCCTAATGTCAATTTCATAAATGCAGCAGCAGCACCTATCGAATCGAGGACTGAACTAGAGAGTACACTTAGCAAATGGAAGAAGCCTTCTAATCAAGCACTTGCCGCACCTCTTCAGCTATCCTCTTCTAATCCAGCTAAAGCTGCCTTGAATCTATCAACCATTGGAAGTGTGTGCACTAAAACCAGTAGGACTTGAGCCTTTCGAATGGATATTTAAAGGCTCCAACAACCCTCTCAATATCTTCATCAGCATCCTGTCGAATGGGAAGGTGCTGACCTCTAGCACCTATCAAGCACTTGCACTCCAAGTTCTAAACCTGTCAAGCATATCCCATGCAACAGATGTTTCATAAACCTGTCAGCACTTGAAATTGAAGCCTCTAAGCTTCAATCTTGTCAACACCTTAAGCTACATTTCCCAGCCAACCTGTCGACCAGCAAGCTGTCCTAACCTCTTAACTTGAAGTGTGGCCGATAAACCTGTTGACACCTTCACAGCTCTAAGCATTTTATCCTCTCGAACTGCACTTAGCTTCAACATTGATCCTGTCGACATCTCTGCAAATCTCCTCAGCATTCTCTCGACTAGCTCCTAAGCTCATCCTGTCAAAGTGAAGCTTCAAGTCCCCAGCAATCTTGTTGAGTGGTACATGAAAGGACACAGAAACTTGTCGACCATTTGGGGTTAGATCCTGTCGACAACATAAACTATAATCCCATCCTTCAACCTGTCGACAGCTCCATTACAGTAAATATCAACCCTGTCGAGAAGATACTCATCAGCCTTCAGAACCTCTAGAGGAGCTTCTTTTGCATTCCAACCTGTCGATAGTTGAGCTGTCCACATCCTCTCGAGATTCCCAAGCCTTTGCACCTTCCAAACCTGTGGACCAGCTCCCCCACCTACAGATCCTGTCGACCATATAGAGTTTAAAGCCACAACAATTCACTTTTTCATCCCCTAGAATAGGTCTTATCTCCCTTTAGCAAACCTATCGACTGGTGTGGCCCCCATCAAACCTCTCGAAGTGCAGTTCCCCCACATGCAAACCTGTCGACCATTTAAATGCAAAACATGTCGGCACCTTTATTCCTGCACTTCAATCCTCTCGAGAACTCCCTTGCTTACACCTTCTAAACCTATCAAACACTTAATCTTAGCAACCTCTCGAATGAACCTTTTACACCTTCATCCATCCTCATGACCAGCATAAAATCCTCGAAGTTTCCATCCTCGCGAGCTTGCTATTGCAACACTCAAACCGAGCCCCGCGAGTTGGGAGTTCTGAAGCTCCATATTCTAGCCGCGCAAGCAGTAATAGCTATTGCATTTTATGCCAGCTTCACGAGATGCAATGTTGGGCCCCCATGTATATTTTACCCCCGTGAGTAGCTAGGCTGCTATATTTCTTGATCCTCGCAAGGTGAGAGACCTGGAGCTGCATATTTTTAGCCCAGCGAGCAGCAGAGGGAGCTTTTAAAATATTTACCCTCGCGAGCAGATTACAAGCTGGTGTATATCCTTTATCCTCGCGAGCTGGAGCTGTACAATCTGAACTTTGCGAGTTCTTTAAATGGTCTATATTTCTTGAGCCTGGCGAGCTGACCATGCTGAAGTCTCCAACCTCGCGAGCATGGAGTTGCTGAAGAGATCCCAGCGAGTAGCAAACGGGCTGCTATATTCTTCTAGCCCCGCAAATAGTTTTGAAGCTCCATTCATCTTCTTCCTCGCGAGCATCTTACAAGCTGCTTATATATTCATCCTCACGAGAAGGAAGAGGTGGATTTGCTGAATATAGGCATCCACACGAGAGCTCAGCGAGGGCAGACCTGAAGATGCTTCTTGCTATTCATGAGATGAAGTCTTGAAGCCCAATCTTTGCGAACCTTGGGTTCTAGTTGCAACATTTCAAAGCCCAAAGACCTTTTGAGCATTTCATACCTTTTAGTGTACACACCCCGAGGTGTTGATTTCGAGGTAATCCAACGGCCACAATGAAGCCACATAATCAACTCCACACATGTTTAATTTAGATTGGCTATTGTAAATTAGGGTTTAGGGATTGCCTATAAAAAGAACATTATGTTGTCTTGTAAAGTGAACGAGGAATAGCCTGGTTCACTTAGGGCATTAGATCCAGTGTTAGCCTGAGATCCCTCTTTTTGGGGTTTTAGCTTTTTAGGGTTAGGGTAAAGTTTAGCTTCCCTTTCTTTTTCTATTTTCTTCTTTCTTAATCCAACACTTGTTGGCTAATTCTTTTGTAAGCAGTTGAGATTAATTTAGTGTTGTAATGGGCATTTGTGAAAACCTTGGGAGCTCATTTGGGGTTTGCATTGGCTGTTGCCTTCGAGGGCAAGTATTGTAAGATTCTTTTACAATGTTATCATTTTTATCATTTTAATTAGATCTGCAGTCTCTGTGTTTTCCTTGTATAGAAATATATTGGATCTAGACATAGATGCTTATAAATCTGATGATCCAATTGTTGCTCGAGCTTGTAGCCTTGTAGCAATGGTGGTGATAGCAGGTTTATTGTTCTACCTCAGGCCTCTGTGATTGAACCCTCTCTATTGGATAGTCTGTGACCATTTAAGTGGACAGATTATAGCCTTAAGAGGGGTCTAAATCACAGATCTAAGATGGATTCTTCTTCCCGGCACTTGAGCTTGTAGCTTTGTGATGGGGTATTGCAAAGCCTGGTAGCCTTGTGAGAGATTGTGCAAAATCAAACTGCCCTCTGTTTGCATTATCATCATCAGATTGTAGACCTAATTTCTTTGTAGAAATTGCAGACTTGAGGGCTGAGTCATTGTAGGCCTTTTATAGCAATGACTAGCTGCATTTAAGTCCCTTTTTGGGTTGGATTTCCTATGAATGTCAGCTAGATCTGTTATAGATTTGGGGAGCTTGTAGCCTGGCAAACATAGTGTCTGTAATGTTATTTCTGTTCTAATTTAATCCATTATTGGGAAGAAATCTCTTGGATAGTCTGTGACCATTTAAGTGGACAGGTTATAACCTTAGGATCCATCCCTTCAAGTGATTGAACCTCCTCTATTGGATAGTCTATGACCATTTGAGTGGACAGGTTATAGCCTTAAGAGGAGTCTAGATTGTAAGGTTACTTTGGATTCTTTTACCTTGCTGATGTTTTTAATAGCACATCAACAAGGATTCCTGTAGAATCAGCCCTAAATCTGAGTTGCAAAGCTGATTTATTTATAGCTGTTTACTTCTCATCATTTTATCCTTATTTCACCACACCACCATCATCCTTCTCCATCCCATTCTTTAGCTGTAGTTTTATTTCTGCATTTATGTTTTTAGAATAGCTTAAGTGACACTTAAACTCCCCTTCCTTTAAGACTGCCAGATCTGTAGCTAGATCTGGAGACTACTATACGACCCTCGAGGTTTTAGATCAATACTCCCTATGGGACAAACTCTTACTTATTAAAACTTGCTACAATAGCCCTGTATCTTATAGGATGTGTGTATCTTAGGTTGCTGTTTTCATAGCCATTTCACTCCACTCTTGCATTCTGATTTTACCATCTCATCACTTAAATAACTTCGGCAAGCACCTAAAATATTCCAACAAATTTTTGGCACCGTTGCCAGGGAGTTTTGATTTAGTATAGTAATATGAATTTATGTTGAGCTATATTTTTTGCAGTTGTAGTGTTTGAATAAATGCTAATTTTAGTTTTTGTGTGATTTTTGAAAATTTTCTTCATTATCTGTTATAGATTTTTTCTGTCTTTTGAATAAATTAGAGTTGTAGTTTTCTTGTGATTTTCTTCCATTTGTCTTATTTATTTTCTGGTTTTAGAATTTTTGGTGTGTTAGGAATGTTTGCTTAAAGTACAGCTGTAATCTAAAAAAAAAAAAATGATGTGTCAGCAGATAAGGACCAACAGTACCTCATCTGTCATTTCCACAAAATTTTTAAGGTCCTCCTTATGAAGGGAAGGATATGATGGAGGAAATGAGATTTGTTAAATAGTTGCAGTCATTGGTGAGATGGTGGAAGCCACCTCACCCAAATTGCTGGACCTGTGATGAGGTGTGTGCTGAAATTTTTTGAAGTATGGATTGAGGAGGCCCCCACCTGTGTGCTGAAAAGTACTCATATTGGGCTTCTCAGTGGGGTGTGTGCACTACTTCACTTGGACAACTACCCTCAGCCATTTTAGGAACCTCTGCTGCCTGTGATTGCCTCTCCACATGATGTGGAGCTGGAGCTGCTCCTTATATCTCTCAAGCAACTGAAATTTCTGAGCTGGAGGATTGAGGTTTGATGCCTCTGCATCTGCAAAGGTATGGCTTTTTAACTTCTGAATTATAGTTCTTTCCAGTTTAGTTGAGTTCCAGATGGGTTATCTTAATTTTCGGTTGTGCATATACCCCCATCTGGACTATTGAGAACATGAGCCTTAATGTAGGAAGAGTCATGAGGGTTAATGATCAGAGGTTACAAATCTGTGTTGAAAATTCTGTTGAGCCCTCTAAAACCATTCACTTTCAAGTCCTTCCACTGATAGCTGATCGAACACTATGTACCATATGTAACATAGCTATTTTTAGTGTTTTAAAATTTTGTCTATATAATGTAGTGTGATCTGATTTTTGTATGAATCCTGCTTTACAATGTGTGCTTTTAATTTTCAAAATTCTGTGTCATCAATTTTGATTCATACTCAAATCATTTTAGAAAATTTTGTGTTTAGGATTTTAATTGCTTTGTTTAGTTTATGTTTTTTATATACATGCTGTTTTTACTGTCACTTATGCAACATATAGTTGCTATTTTTAAGAGTTTGTGTAGCCGTTTTATTTTCTTAGTAGTCATATTCTGTCTATTCTCTTTTTCTCTTTCATAGTTTACTTTTCTGCATTGTTTTAGTTCATTTTTCTATTTACTTTTCTGCTGTAATTTAGTATGTTTTTCTTTTACCAACCCTACTACCCCTATACATTTTGCATGAAATAGTGAGGACACTGTTTAACTTAGGTTTGGGGGTGTGGCAGGGTAGGTCTGCCAATAGAAAAGTTAACTTTAGTGCAACAGTGTTGGCTTAATTGGAATGAACAAAGTCAATTCCCACCTAACTTGTTAGAATGAGGAAAGTTGTGGAAATTTAAAATAGTTGTGGAAATTTAAAATTTTTGCAGACATTTTGAAACTGAAAATTTTAAAATCTTAGCACCACCATGAAGCTAACATCAGAAAATTTTTCAGTTAGTACTTAGTGAACCTAAGAGGAGATAAAAAGGTGAAAATACACTCCATGAGTTAAATTGAGGACCATACCTAGTGAGATTTGGGACTATCAAATTCCTTTTGAAGAGTGTTTTAGACATTTTTTCTGCTCTAAAGACTGATTAATTCAAATGCTTTTCACTAGAAGTTAGGCACCTCCAAATCAAAACTGATTGGCAACACTCATGACACTAAGGAAATGATCCAAGGCCTTCATTTGGACAATTTGAGACTGAAAATCTAACCTTTTTAAAACTGCCCTTTTGCATACACTCTTTGAGCCTTAAAAATCCTCTTTTTCTTTAACAAACACAAGAGTACTTACACATTAACCTCATGACCTGATTCAACCTTACCCTCACTCTGAGAATTCATAAGGTAAAGGAGAAGGAGTTGAAGATAGTGAGAGTGGTCCAACATTTGGTGGAAGGAGAAGAAGAGCAACTTATGAACAATAGTGTATCAGTGGTATTTGTGTGGCAGTTCATCATAAAAATCATAAAATATATATATATAAATAAATAAATAAATAAGGAGAAAAGGAAAGAGAAGTCTAGAGAAGAACCTCATCTGAAAATTGAAACGAAGAGAAGAAGTTGGCCATTTTGAATCTGAAAAATATCAAGGAAGATGATGTTGTGTTAATTGAAGGTTGTGAAGTCATGAATTACCTCCTACCTTGCTGATTTCTCAATTTTGATCCATTCTATCCTTTTATTCTTCACAAACATCACCCATAAGCCACATTACAACCCATCAAAAGACCTTGTTGATCCTAAGTGAAATGAGCTGTCATGTGGAGATGAGGGAGTGTCTAATCTACGGCGAAAAGTCATGAGGATGTCAAAAATTAGAAGCTCTGCCTATGCTCATGCTTGCAGGCCCATTTGGGGGCTATAACTGCTCTTGAGCTGCATTGAATGGGAACACCCTTAGATTGTCAATGTTGAGAGATAGCTTTGGTGAGAATTGGGTCTAAATTTTAACTTCATTGGGGTTGTAACCAACTTGATTTTTGAATTTAAGGCAAGCTTGGTACTGACTTTTGCACATTGAATTTCTGATGTAAAATGATTGGTGGTGATGCAAACACATGCTAATTTTTAGTTTTAAATTGCCTGCATTACTGTTGTAATTTCCTCTAAATTTTAAAGAATAGGTGTGGACTGATGTTTTATTCATTAAATTTGTTTTGTCATTGACTGCACTATATTTAATTGATTTTATTGGAGAAGTTTTTGGGTATCTTCACTTAAAACCCTTAGAAGACTCCACTCCTCCACTAGGGATCACCTAGGGGTTCAAAAGGCTTGGTGCATGTGCCAAATGCACCCGTGTTCCCTATAAAAGCGGCATTTAATTTTGTAGGTTAGTTGTTTTAAATTTCACTTTGCTAGAGGACTAGCAAAGGTTAGGTTTGGGGGTGTGTTGAGCACTGATTTTTACCACTTTTAACCCCTTTAACCAGGCTTTTGCTAAGCCTTAGAGTATTTAATAATTGCTTTTAAGATTGCTTTGCAGTTAGGGGGGAGTTGTATCCCAAATGCAGTTTTTTGGTTAAAAGAGCCCAATAAGGAGGAGTTTGAAATCATTTAAGATCAAAGAGGGAGAGATGTGCTTTCACAAGCTGTGAGCACATTCTTTGTGGTCCACCATCTCAAGCTGCAGCAGTTGCGTAGGTTTCAATAGAGAGGATTGACACATTTCAGCAAAGCAATCAACTGGCAAGAGGAATCAAAGAGCTTGAATGTTGTATATGGAGTAGAGCTAGACAGGTCCAAGGCTTCTGCTATGGGCAAACTTGGGTAGGACAGTTAGAGTAGCTTACATCCAAGAGGGGTGCAAATACCCCAGTTGTGCAAGCCTTGAAAACATTATGATCTTCAATGATAGTTATGTACACAGTTGGGCAAACTCAGTACAAGCCTCAACTTTGCACACAAAAGCACCCAGGTGGTTCATCACCTTTGGAAAATATAGCAGCAACTTGTGGTGTGTTTCAGCAAAGGAGGACTTTTAGTGATAAATACCTCGAATAGATGGTGACTGAACAATTGAACCTGTCAACTTCTATAAATCTGCAGCAGCACCCAAAATCAACTCCATAAATGCAGTAGCAGTACCTATCGAATCGGGGGCTGAACCAGAGATTACACTTAGCAAATGGAAGAAGCCTTCAAATCAAGCACTTGCAGCACCTCTTCAGCTATCTTCTTGTAATCCAACTAAAGCTGCCTTGAATCTATCAACCATTGGAAGTGTTTGCACTGAAACCAGCAGGCCTTGAGCCTTTTGAATGAATATTCAAAGGCTCCAGCAACCCTCTCAATATCTTCATCAGCATCCTGCCGAATGGGAGGTGCTGACCTCCAGCACCTATCAAGCACTTTCACTCCAAGTTCTAAACCTGTCAAGCATATCCCATGCAGCAACTGTTTCATAAACTTGTCGGCACTTGAAACTAAAGCCTCTAAGTTTAATCTTGTCGACACATTAAGCTACAGTCCCCAGCCAACCTGTCGTCTAGCAAGCTGTCCTAACCTCTCGACTTGAAGTGCTGCCTATAAACCTATCGACATCTTCATAGCTCCAAGCATTTTATCCTCCCGAACTGCACTTAGCTTCAACATTGATCCTATCGACATCTCTGTAAATCTCCTCAGCATTCTCTCGACCAGCTCCCAAGCTCATCCTGTCAAAGTGAAGCTTCAAGTCCCCAACAATCCTGTCGAGTGGTACATGCAAGGACACAGAAACCTGTCAACCATTTGGGGTTAGATCCTGTCGACAGCATAAACTATAATCTCATCCTTCAACTTGTCGACAACTCCATTACAGTAAATATCCACCCTGTCGAGAAGATACTCATCAGCCTTCAGAACCTGTCGAGGAGCTTCTTTTGCATTCCAAGCTGTCGACAGTTGAGCTGCCCACATCCTCTCAAGATTCCCAAGCCTTTGCACCTTCCAAACCTGTCGACCAACTCCCCCACCTGCAGATCTTGTCGACTAGGTAAAGTTTAAAGCCACAATAATCCACTTTTTCATCCTCTCGAATAGGTCTTGTCTCCCTTCAGCAAACCTATCGACTGGTGCGGCCCCCATTAAATCTCTCGAAGTGTAATTCCCCCACACGCAAACCTGTCAACCATTTAAATGCAAAACCTGTCGGCACCTTCAGCCCTGCACTTCAATCCTCTCGAGAACTCCCTTGCTTGCACCTTCTAAGCCTCTTGAACACTTAATCTCAGCAACCTCTCGAATGAATGTTAAGCAGTGAAAAATACCATTTTTCACCTCCTAATCTGACCTTTGGTGGATCCTTGAGCTGACTAATAATTTGTTTTAAGCGTATTTTATAGATAAGTAATGAATTGCAAGCTTAATATAGATATTCACTTAAAAGAGCCAAAGAAGCAATCTGCTGCTCAATAGGTGACCTTAAAGCCCAAAGGCCAGCGAATCAAGCAGTCCACAAGAGTCTTAGAGATTCAAGAGAAGGTCATGGACCCAACTGGAAATGCCTAGGACTAAGTCCAGCTACAAGGAATAAAGATTAAACCTACTAAGAGGGTGTTGAGTGTTGAACAAATGAAGAACATTACACACAAGATGTGTACCAACTGTGGAAGCACAAGGCAGAACCTATCGAGAGGTTAAGTCTAGTTGTCGAGAGGTTTTGATGCTTGAAAGCCAAGTACCGAAAGGTGCCATTAAGCTGTCATGAGGATGTAGAAATCTAGCTCAACCTGTCGAGAGGTAATGAGTTGGAATTGTGAACATCTCGCGAGGATCCAGTTACCTATTGAGAGATTGGAGATGCAATTATGGATCCTGTCAAGAGGATACCTGGAGACGCAGGGCAAGTCGAGAGGTTCTAGTTACATCTCGAGAGGTTAAAGCTGAAACTGTCAAGTAGTTCAAAGCAATCCTGTCGACAACTCACCTGAAGCTAAACGACCCTCATCCTCGCAAGGTTCAGGCAACTTGTTAAAAGCTCAAATAGGCACTTCACAAAGATGTCGACAGGATTTTCTATAACTTGTCAAGAGGATGAATACGGAACTGGACAAAGGATAAGAATACTCTCCAATCTTATCGACTAGTCAAGCTGAACATATCGAGAGCTACTCTAATCCTATCGACGAGTGCCACTCATCCTGTCGAGAAGACTCCAAACCTCTTGAGAAGTCTTCAAAGCTATCGATAGCCACTATAACCAATCGATGTGAACACAATGCAAATTCAGAACCCGTCGAGAGGATCCCTGAACCTCTCAACACTCGAACTGGCAACTTCTTAGTTTTCTTTTTTCAGCAACTACCAATGTCAGAATTTTGTGCACGAGTTCTAAAGCACGTCAGCAACCCCTAGGGGTATTTTTGGTACTCAACTGAGCTTGAATGGAAACCTTAACTACATCACATATACTTGGCAGTTGATAACCAATGAGAGAAGAGCTTCTAGAAGAGAAATCAGCCACATCAGTATAACAAAATTATCCCTTTGAGTTCTGATTAGCTACACCAAATCTGAGGAGAGAGGAGGAGAGTATAAAAGCTTGAAGAAATTACATTAAAGACATCCAGAATTTGAGAGAACCAGAGCTTAGTTCGAGATCCATTTTTTCCTCCAAATTTTCCCTCTTTCTTCCTTCTTCTCCCATTCTCTCTTTAGCCAATCATGAGTGGCTAAACACTTTTCAGTAGTTAGGGTGAGGTCTTGAGTTGTAAATTGAGAGATTTAGAGGCTTGTAAGAGATTATATATTGCAAAGATTATAGATCTGGGCACAATAGTATTATAAGCTTGCAATATAATTATAGTTTTTAAAGGTGATTCTAATCTACATTTCACTTCTTCAGATTTTATTTTCCTGGATTGGATACTCCTGTGGATGCTAGCCAGAAATGGGGAGCTAGTAGCCTGGCACCCGCAGCATCTGTAATAGTTTTCCTGTTCCAATCAAGATCAATAGATTGGAGCAATCTCGGGGATGAACTGTATCCAGGAGAAGGGCAGATCATAACCTAAGGATTGCTTTGATCTATTGGTAGAGATTGGATTCTTATACCTCACCTCTGCCAGGAGAACCTGGGTAGATTGGAGCAAGAATAGAGGATTGTTGCAAATCAGTCCTCTACACTGCTTTTGATTTCTTTGATTTTCAGTAAGAGACTAAGACCCCTAACTACTGTTCTCCACCTTTTCTATATCTCCCATTATCTCTGTGTTTGATTAGATCTGGATCAATTACATTTAACTTTTATAGTTTGTAATAAAAGCGATAAAAAACCTATTACCTCTCTTCTTTCCTGCTTTGGTTTAGCTTAAATTAGGATAGAGTGCCAGATCTTCCATAGATCTGGAGGTTTACTATAGTTGAACCACATCTCCCTGTGGACATACCCTTACTTATCTCTTAAAACTTGCTACAATAACCCTGATTCTTATAGGACTGGTTGCTCACCTTGATTTCATACATTTGTAATTTGTGCCTTTTATTTGGCTATTTTAATCATATAATAATTGTAAGGTGGCAGCATAACAAGTTTTTGGCAGTGCTGCCGGGGATTTGTGTTTTTAACTTGGTAGATATAAGTTTTTCTCATTTTTAGAATTAGATTTTTAATTGCTTTTTTAGTGTTTGACTAATTATTGCAGTAGTTTTTTGTAGTTTAATTATTTGTTTCAGATCTGGATCTGTGGTGTTGAAAAGAGTATTGTACCAATTGGAGGAGCATGCTTTGCTTAAGTTTGCTTTTCCTATCCCTATTTACATTTCTAGATCTATAGCTTTGTAGATCTGCAACATTAGTTGTGTATTTTGTGATTGTTTTGATTGAATTTTGTGCTATAATTTTTTGGTTTGAATTTAGTTTCTGCTGTGTGTATGCTTGGGAGGAGATTTCTTAATCCTGAGATTGCTCCCTTAGATCTTAAAGTTGAAAGACTTCTCAGACCTAAGCAAACAATACACACACCTTTAGTTGATTCTGAAATTACTGCAATGGGTGAGCAACCTAGGACTTTAAAGGAATTCAATGTACCAGGGGTTTACAATTCTCCCTTTTGCATTCAATTCTCTACTATCTAAGGGAACTATGAGATCAAGTCTTCTATCATACAGATGTTACCTTCATACCATGGCCTGAGCAAAGAAGATCTATACAAGCATATTGATAATTTTTAGGACTGTAACCTTCAATATTGTAGGTTTGGGGAGGAAGCAATCAGGTTGAGACTCTTTCCTTTTTCATTAAAGGATAGAGCCAGAACTTGGTTGTCCATGCTCCCAACCAATAGTATTCAGTCCTGGAATGACCTTCAATGTAAGTTTTTGGCCAAGTTTTTTCCCATGTCCAAAACAAGTCAGCTGAGGAAGAGCATTATTTTATTTGCTCAAGCCCGAACTGAAGACTTTCACCAAGCCTGAGAGAGATTTAAAGAACTCTTGAACCAATGTCCCCATCACCAAATTCTTGAATGGCAACTTGTCCAAAATTTTTATCAAGGAATTGATCCCAAAAGCAGGGATATGGTTGATGCCTCTTGTGGTAGTACATACCTCCACAAGACAGCTCATGAGGCTTGGGAGTTATTTGATATCATCAATGAAAACTCCATGCAAAGGGAGACCTGGGCAAGAGATGTTGAGACCCCTAAAGTGGTGAGAGAAAATACTACCAGAGGGAAAATGTATGAGTGGACATAACGATTTGGAGAGGAAAGTGGACAGCTTGACACAAAAGTTTGATAAGCTCATGGGAGCAATGCAGTCTCCAATGGCTGTTAAAGTGGACAAGGCATGTGTCATATGCCAATCCCCCACTCACTCCCTTGAGGAATTCCCCTCAACTGCTCAATTTCCAAACTTTGTGATGGAACATGTGAATGTTGCTCAGTCCTATGGACAACAACCTACTGCTGGCTATCATTGGAGAAACTATCCCAATTTGAGGTGGAGACAAGATAACTTTCAAAACCAGTAACCACAACAATCCGTGCCTTCTAGGAATATCCAACCATATCAGCAGAATTATTTTCCAAGGCCCCAATACTAACAGCCTATGGCCCAGCTAATGGTTCAACCTGTGTATCAAAGTGCACTAGCCCCAGCACCCTCTAGGTCCCTCACATTTGAAGAGCAAGTTTTGGCTTCACTGCAAAATTTGGGCCCTTTATCTCAAACTACTAACTCCCACAGTCAAAGCATCAAGAAGATAGACGACCACCTTGGTCAATTATCTAATTCTTTGACTAGGAGAGAGGAGGGGAGACTGCCCAGTCAACCCATGAACAATCCAAAGGGGCAATACATTGTTGGTGAGACTCCTTCCCACGAAGAAGTAAAATCTGTCACCACTTTGAGGAGTGGGAGGCTGGTGGATAACAAATTTGATAATGAGCCTGATGAGTCAAGTGTAGAAAATGAAGAAACAACCCATGAAAATATGCAGCAGGAGCAGCATATAAAAAATAAGGGGGGTGATGTGTCCCAACAGAAAATTAAAAATAAAAATAAAGAAATATCTGATGAACTTGCTAAGGCTTCAAATGGGAGGACAGCTCCTCATTTTCCATTTCCTAATGCATTGAAAGCAGCTTCTCCTTTTGACAAGGAGAATGTTAAGGTTGAGGAGATGATGGAAACTTTCAAACAAGTAAAGATTAATTTGCCTTTACTTGATGCCATCAATCAAGTTCCAGCGTATGCAAAATTTTGGAAAGAATTGTCCACCCACAAAAGACAGTCTAAGATACACTTATCCAAGTAGGTCTTTTGTGCTGAGAAAGTGAACCAAGTATTGTCTATTGCAACTCCAACCAAGATTCAAGACCCTAGAGTTCCCACAATCCCCTGCATCATTGAGGATCATACTATTGAGAAGGCCTTATTAGATCTGGGAGCTAGTATAAACCTACTTCCATATTCTGTTTATGAGAAGTTAGGCGTGGGAGAATTGAAGTTAGTGTAAGCCTACTTCCATATTCTGCTAGTTGTAGCCCACACAGGTGGTGCTACAACTAGCAGACAAATCTGAAAGGAAGCCTGTGGGAATGATAGAGGATGTTTTAGTTGGAGTTGATAAATTTTTCTATCCAACATATTTTCTGGTTCTTGATTTGGAGCCAAGTAAGTGCACCACCTCTATTCCTATGATTTTGGGCAGACCTTTTTTGGCCACTGTCAATGCTTGTATCCCGTATAGATCAGGAGTAATGGAGGTGTCTTTTGGTAACATGAAGGTTAAATTGAATGTTTACAATGCAGCAAATCAGCCTCACTTGAATGGTGAGGATTATTTTTCAATTGATGCTTTGGATGAGCTTGTGGAAGAGACTTTTCCCAAGCTGCTGCATTGTAATGATTTTTGTGATGATCTTGGTGATGTTTTTGAGAATGTGTGGAGTGAGATTGTGGAAGATAAGGCCCCCACACCCATGGTTCAAGAGGTGAAAGCCTTAAATTCTGATGTGGGGCTAGTAACAAGGTATCCTCCTTGGAAACCTGCTGAGATGCCACTTCCACCACCATCAAAGGCACTTTTATTGCCTTCACTTGTATGTCCACCAAAGGTGGAGTTGAAACAGCTGCCTACGACCTTGAAGTATGCTTTTTTGGGGGCAAACCAGAAATTTCCAGTGATTATTTCTTCCTCTCTCATTGATGACCAAGAGAAAGAATTGTGTGTTTTAAAGAAGCATAAGAGAGCAATTAGCTGGACCATTACTGACCTTGGGGGCATCAGCCCTGCTATGTGCATGCATAAAATTCACCTGGAAGAAGGTTCCAAACCCTCTAGATAAATGCAAAGAAAATTGAATCCCTAAATGCAAGAAGTGGTGATGAAAGAAGTGGTCAAATTGCTAGATGCTAGAGTCATCTACCCAATTTCAGATTCTGAATGGGTGGCACCTACTCAGGTGGTACCTAAGAAATATGAAATTACTGTGATTAAAACTGATGATGGTGAGCTTGTTCTAACTAGGGAAACCACAGGTTAGAGAGTGTGTATTGACTATCAAAAGCTCAATCTGAAAACCAGAAAAGACCACTTCCCTTTGCCCTCCATTAACCAAATCTTGGATAAGTTAGCAGGAAAGTCTTTTTATTGTTTTCTTGATGGATATTCGAGGTATAACCAAATCCCTATTTATCCACAAGACTAAGAAAAAATAACTTTCACATGCCCATTTGGCACCTTTGCCTATCGAAGGATGCCATTTGGATTGTGTAATGCACCTGCAACTTTCCAAAGGTGCATGTATGCTATATTTTCTGACATGATTGAATAGTTTTTAGAGATTTTCATGGCTGATTTCTCTATTTTTGGGGATAGTCTTAGCCAATGTCTACACCATCTCAACCTTGTGCTACAAAGATGTGAGGAAAGCAACTTGGTTTTAAGTTGGGAGAAGAGCCATTTTATGGTCACTCAAGGCATTATCCTTGGCCATGTGGTTTCTCACAGAGGCATTGAGGTAGACAGGGTTAAAATAGATCTAATTGCACATTTATCCCCACCAAAAATTATGAAATAAGTCAGATCATTCTTAGGGCATGCTGGCTTCTATAGGCAATTTATCAAAGATTTTAGCAAAATCTCGAAACCTCTTTGCCACCTATTGTGCCAAGAGGTTCCCTTTGATTTCAATCATGAATGCCTTAAGGCCTTTGAGCTGTTGAAAATTTACCTAACCTCTGAACCTATCCTTCAAGCACCTGATTTTTTAATACCTTTTAAGTTGATGTGTGATACATCAGACTTTGCAATTGGTGCAGTTTTGGGATAAAGGAAGGATAAGGCCCCTTGTGTGATTGCATATGCTAGCAAAATCATGATTGATGCTCAGTTAAATTACACCACAACTGAGAAGGAACTATTGGCAATTATTTTTGCTTTAGATAAGTTTAGGTCTTATGTGCTGGGATCCAAGGTAGTGGTTTTTACAGACCACTCATCCCTAAAATACCTGTTGTCAAAAAAGGATACAAAGCCTAGATTGATCAGATGGATCCTCCTATTACAGGAGTTTGATCTTGAGATCAAAGATAAAAAGGGGTTGAAAATATGGTTGCAAACTACTTGTCTAGGATCTTAGCAGAGGAATTTTATGGGCTACCTATTAATGATTCCTTTCTGGATGAACAACTATTTGTTATCAACACCTCTACACCTTGGTTTGCAAATATTGTGAATTAATTGGTAGTAGGGAAGATCCCCCCACATTGGAACAAAATGGACAAGGATCTGTTGTTTTCACAGATCAAACATTATATGTGGGAGGATCCATACCTATTCAAATATTGTGCAGACCAAGTGGTGAGGAGATGTGTCCCTGATGAGGAATTCCACAATGTGCTAACTATGTGTCATGAACAGGCTTGTGAAGGCCACTTCAGTGGAAACAAAACTGCTGCCAAGGTGCTCCAAAGTGGATTTTATTGGCCCACTCTCTTCAAGGATGTATGGCTTCATTGTAAAACTTGTGAAAGGTGTCAAAAGATGAGAAGTATCTCCCAAAGAAACTCTATGCCTTTACAGCCAATACTTGTGATTGAAATTTTTAATATTTGGGGGATAGACTTCATGGGTCCCTTCCCTCCTTCCTTTGGATACAACTATATTCTTGTAGCTGTGGACTATATGTCCAGATGGGTTGAGGCCATAGCTACAAGAACAAATGATCAGAAGGTTGTCCTCAACTTTTTGAAGGATAATATTTTTTCAGGTTTGGCACCCCAGAGCTATCATTAGTGATGGGGGGGGGCACTTTTGCAATAGACAGTTTGAGAACCTACTTCGAAAGAACTTTGTGACACACAAAGTTGCCACCCCATACCACCCACAAACCAATGGGCAGGTGAAATTTTCTAATAGGGAAATCAAACACATTTTGGAGACAACAGGGAGTGGATAGGAAGGACTAGTTCTTGAAGTTACCTGATGCTCTGTGGGCTTATAGGACTGCCTATAAGACCCCAATATGCATGTCTCCTTTCAGGTTGGTATATGGTAAGGCATGCCATTTACCAGTAGAGCTAGAGCACAAGGCTTATTGGGATATTAAAGTATTGAATACTAACTTAAAATCTGATGCCATGCACAGGAAACTCCAGCTGTCAGAGCTGAAAGAGCTGAGGTTGGAGGCATATTCAAATGCTAGGATCTACAAGGAGAAAACCAAGGCTTTCTATGACAAGCATCTGCTAAGGAAAGGGTTCACAGCTGGCAACAAGGTATGGCTGTTCAACTCTAGATTAAGATTTTTCTCAGGTAAGTTGAGATCCAGATGGGAGGAACCTTACATAGTTGAGCATGTATCTCCATCTGGAGCTGTGGAAATCAATGATCCAATAGATGGAAGGACCACAAAAGTGAATGGGCAAAGGCTCAAGCTTGTTGTTGAAAATGTAGTGGAGCCTGTACTGACCATTCACTATCATGAACCTCCATAACATGTCTGAATTTCAACAATGTATACTATGTATAATAACTCATGTGCTAGTTATTTCTGTTTCTTTTATTTCATTTTTGTTTGACATTGTACATGATATGTTGCCATGTATGTCCGTACGTCAGGTAGGATAATGAGTCAAATTGGTGAAGTGACCTGAGTTGGAGTGTCAAATCTGTTGGGAAATGAATTGGGAATTGATTATAAGCCTTTTTAAATTGAAGCATAACCTGTCGGTAGGTTCTATGAACATCTCGACAGGTTCTGAGAGTTCCCAACCTGCTTTTCCACAGGATTTAGAAGCTGTCGAGAGGTGTGAACTAATTCTCGACAAGTTTTGAAGGTGTAAAAATAGTTGTCGATGCAGGAGCATTTCGACAGGTTCTGAAGATTTTTGTTTGAATTATCTATAGGTTCGGAGAACCTATCGAGAGGTTCTGTAAACCTCTCGAAGTAATTTTTCTGGAGCCTAGAACCTGTCGAGAGGATTGCATATTGAATTCAAAGTCTAGCTGTCGAGAGGTTTTGTGAACCTCTCAGAATGATTGTTGCTGTCTCCTTGAACCTGTCGACAGGATTGCATGAACCTCTTGCGAGGATCAGTGACTTTCTACTGTTCGACAGGTTGCATCAACCAATCGACACCTTGCCCCAATCTTGTCGAAAGTCATTTCTCACTACTTTAAACCTAACGACAACTCCATTTTTGCCATTCGACAACTTCTCTTTGTGCTTTAAGTTTTCTCTGGTAATTTTTCCATTTTTCTTTTTCTCTCTCTACCTCATTAGCTGTTACAATAAGTTCCTGGCTATTTTCCCCATTGCTTCAATGCATTAAAAGATACACTTTGCACCTGGTCTGAGCTGGTTTGGTGTTGTGCATTTTAAGATCTGTAAAACCCTAGGTTTCTACTGGTAAGCCTCTCTTCTACCCCACTTTGTGCTTTTGGCATTACATTTGCAAATTGGTGTGGTTAATTTGATTGATAACAAAGGTCTGTGTGGTTATTGCATTTGATTGTGAAATTGATTGAGTAATGGCTGGTCAAGAGGATACCTTGGCTAATCTTTTCAAAGTACCTTCTAAATCCACCACCAAAGCCACTAGGAAGTCCAGTAGGCTCACCACACAACCCACTGAATCCCAACCTGCAAAAAGGAAGCTTGTCGTGGATGAATCTGAGAAAACTGTCAAAACCAAGAAGGCTAAGAAATCTAAGAAGGGCCAAATCAATGAAGACATTATTGAGGAGGCTCCCAAGACACAACCTAACTTTGTGCCTGAAACTTCTGATGCTGAGCCTAACCTTGAATTGGATCCTGAAGTCCCTTTGCTCAGATCCACACCTAATGAATTTGTGAATGCATTAGGTCTGATCCCAGAGACTATTATTGACACCCCCAATTTCTCTAAGGTAGAGGAGTGTCAGGATACTTTGAATTATTTGGTGAAGGCAGGCCTGACACCCATGTTGAGCCCACTGAATGAAAAATCTTACCCAAGGCTGATTAGTTGTGGTATCAGAATCTTAGGAAACAAACCAAGCCAGATTTACTTGAGCGCTACCTTGTAATTTTTATTGATCATGTGGAGATGGTGGTGGACTATAGAGATATAGGGCTAGCATTGGGAGTCCCTTCTATATTTGAGTCAGTCTATGGCCTGGTTGAACCTGAGAATGTCTCCTTCAATGCAATGGCCAGGCACCTAACTCAAGGCATTGTGGGGTCTGGGGAATCAATTATGCGAAGAGATTTACACCCCAACATGCATTTCATTGACAAAATTTTAAGGAAGAATATCTATGTAAGTGGGCACCAACAAGAGAGGAGAGTGCCAATAGTGGATGCCCTATATGTCTTCTCCAAGGGCCAGTTTATGAATGCTACAAAATTAATTTTTGATGCAATGGTGGATGTAAATGATAAAATTAGGGGAGTGCAAGCCCTACCTGGGCTCCCTTACAGTAGGCTCATCACTGTCTTGCTAAAGAGAAAGGATTTTGTGTTCAACGTAGATGAGCCAGTGGTAAAGGTGACCCCTAAAGTTTTTGGGAAGAGGACCTGGTCTACCAGTAGGACCCTCATTGGCAAGAGTAAAAACAAGTCTAATGCAGATACTGAGGTAGAAGCTCCACATGCAACCCCATTTGCTTCTGTGAGCTCAGAGCCTCACCCTACAGCTGCCACTACCTCCATACTTCCACCTGAGACCTCTGTAGCAATCCCCTTTGAGCATTTTCTCACATTTGCTACTCCTCCATTTGTGCCCCCATTTGTCCTAGTTCTATCCTTTGCCAGCTCTGAGAGGGCCAGCCTCACCATCCCTCCTTCTATCACACCATCCATCTCAGTTTCCCTACCTTCCATTCCTACCTCGCTACCTCTAAGCACCTCAGCCTCTTTTTCTACCATCACCACGTCAACACCTCTATCCATTCCTTTTACCATTGACCCCATCCTTACCTCAACTTCCTTACCTAGCCCATCAACCTCAGCTGTTGAACCTTCAAGCCCACAACTTTCTCCTACAGCTAAACCAACCATCACTTCTCCACCTTCCATGTCCTTTCACATTAACCCACCCTTTTCCATATCACCTCCACACACCCAGGACCAAATAATCACTGAGGGATATTCATCACTAATTGACTCCATTGTGGAGGACATTGGGTATGAATATTCCCTCCTACCTGACTCTCCACAACCTACCCATTTACACACCTCACCCACCCCACCTTTTACCCATACCCACACTTCCCCTTTCCAACCAATTCCACCAATCCAACCCTCAGCCCCTGTCACACCTGACCCTTTACTGGAAATCCTTCACCTTTTACTTTCCCTTCAATCCCATGTGATGGCCACAACCAAACCCAATCATCAATTAAAGCCACACTCCAAGCCATGCACCCCACACTCCAAAGTCAATCCTCCCTTCCAACTAGCCTCCAAGCCATCCACTCCACCTTGACACTTTTAACCCAACCTTCCCAACAACCAGCCATCTACTCAAACTGCACCTGAACTAGAACCCCAGCCGGACCGTATCCCACCTCCCCTTATTCCCCTACCTCTGCCAATCTTCCTCACACAATCCCAACCCCCTCTCCCACCTATTGTAGCTACCTCTGATGCTGCCATAGATGTGGAGGACCTTATCCCAACCTCCTCAATCCCAACCCACACTGACCCAGATCCTGAACTTGAATCTCCTCAGTCCATACTCCCAGCCTCTTCCTTTCCCTTGCCTCCTCTATACTCTACCCTCCTCCATATCAGGAAACAAAAACACTACCTCAAGAAGGATGTTGTGCAAGAAATGGCTGCCCTTCACGGATCAATTGAGATGCCCTATGAAGCAAAGATCGACCAAATGACTGTGGATTACAACTATGAGATGATGCAAATATCTAAGGGTTGGTAAAGCATTTTACTCCACAATGAAGGTGAAAAGCTCATTGCAGCCACTGAGAAATAAAGAGTTGATGGATTAGAGAAGAGGTTGGCTGCCTCCCAAGCTCGCAATAAGGCAGCCAAGGAATTGTATGACAGTCAAGTTGAACTGTCTGATAAGAAGATTGAAATCCTTGAAAGAAAAATTGCTAACTTGACTGCTGGCCAGCCTGCCCAGGCAGTTGAGCCTACCCTACAGATTGAAGAAGTGACAGCTACCCAGTCTAAGGAGGTAGATACTATAGAGTAGACCAATGTTGAGAGGAGAGCTGAGTTAAAAGCTTATGTTGCTCAACAAGGATTCGACCCTGCTGACATCTTCACCTCTGACTCTGAGTAGTTTTAGCTTGTTTTTAGGATTTTTACCTGGTTTTATAGGCTTGCTATAGTTGCTTAGGTTGCTTTTGTAATTTTGTCCATCTTTTTGTATTATCAATGAGATTTCTCTTTAGTCTATTTACTGTGATTTTCTTGCTTTCTTTCTATTGTATTGTCTATTTTCTTGTCCTCATTTGTGTGTTTTGTTTACTACTGGTTCTTATTTTCTTTGTGTATTGATATTCTTTGTTTAACTATAATTTATTTATTTATTTTTCTCTCCTTGCTTCTCTGTATATGTTTTTCTCATGCTGCACATTTCTTTATCTTTAAATTAGTGAGGACACTGCTTCTCATAGGTTTGGGGGTGTGGCAAGGTTTGCCAATAGATAGGTAATGGTAGTGCAACAAGGCTTTAACAGAAATTGAGAAAATAAACTAATTTCCCACCTGATATTTTTTTTATAGAGGAAATTAAAAACTTTTTAAAACTGGAACATGTTATAGTTCTAACATTTTCATGAAGCAAATGTCAAGAATTTTCAAAAAATAGTGCTTAGTAAACTTGAAAAGAGAGAAAATTGTGAGGATATGCCCCAGAAATCTGATGGAAGACCATACCCAGTGAGATTTGGGCCTGAAAATTTTTCTTTGAAGAGTGTTTGGTAATTTCTTCTGCTCTAAGGACTGATTGGATCTACCTCTGCTCACTAGAAGTTAGGCAAAATCCAAGTTGAAACTACTTGACAGCATTCATGAAATTGAGGACATGAAGTAAGGCCATCCCTTAGACAATTTGAGCTTAAAATTTCCCACCTTTGAACTGCCCTTGATACGCACCTTTTGAACCTTAAAAATCCCAATTTTCTTTGATGAAAGCCAGAAAATTTGAACCCAAAACATCTTGACCTATTTCAGTTCACCCTCAATCTGAGAAATCAGGAAATAGGAGGAGAAGTGAGACTAAAGGAGCTATTTTGATATTTGGTTGAAAAATTAAGCAAATAGAATTGAAGGCAACTGTGATGTATAGTTGTGGCATTCCAGCCCATGAAAAGAAAAATAGAGAAAAATAAAAAGAGAAAAAGCATACAAAAACAAAAGAAAAAAACATAAAAGCTAAATAAAAGAGTGAGAAAGAGAAGTCAATTCATTGAAATATTAAAATGAGGATTAGAAACTAATCACTTCAAATCTGAAAATTCAAGAAGTAGATGAATTTATGCTGAAATAAAGAAGGTGTACATGTCACCTCCTTACATTACTGATTTCTCAATTTTGAATTCTATTCCACCCTTTTATTCTTTATAAACTTCACCCATAAGCCACATTGCAACCCAATAAAAAGTTCTTACTGATCTAAAATTAATTAAGTTGTCATGTGGAGATAAGGATTTGTTTGATCTATGGTGAAAAGAGTTAAAAAATTTCAGAAGTTAGAGCAATGCCTATGCTCATGCTTGCAGTCCAATTTGAGGGCTGTGACTACTCTTGAGCTGTGTGAATTGATACACCCTTCTATTTTTATTAAGAGTGACAGCCCTGGTAAGCTTTGGGCTTGAAATTAGGATTGATGGGGGCATTATCAAAACATGATTCTCAATTTGAGGGTAAGGTTTGCATGAATTTTCATACAAAATACCTTGACATGAGTTGATTGATTGTGCAGGAACTACAACAGAATTTTAGTTTTAAACTGTCACATTTTTGCTGAGAATCCCCTAAAATTGAATGGACAAGGTGTGGAATGACTTTTTATATTGCTTTAATTTTGTTTTAACATGCTGCACTGATATTAACTAATTTTATTGGAGAAGTTTGTGGGTAACTTCACTATAAATCACTAGGAGACTTCACTCCTCCACTAGGGATCACCTAGGGGTTTAAAAGGCTTGATGCATATGCTAAATGCATATGTGTTCCCTATAAAAGCTGCATATTTTATTTTCAATAATTATTTTTATTTTCTCCTTTGCTCGGGGACTAGCAAAGCTTAGGTTTGGGGGTGTGTTAAGCAGTTAAAAATATCATTTTTCACCTCCTAACCTAACCTTTGGTGGACCCTTGAGCTGACTAATAATGTGTTTTAAGTGTATTTCGTAGATAAGCAATGAATTACAAGCTTAGTACAGATATTCACTTAAAAGAGCCAAAGAAGCAATTTGCTGCTCAATAGGTGACCTTACAGCCCAAAGCCCAACCAATCAAGCAGTCCAAAAGAGCCTTAGAGATTCATGAGAAGGTCATGGACCCAACTGGAAATGCCTAGGACCAAGTCTAGCTGCAAGGAATAAAGATTGAACCTACTAAGAGGCTGCTGAGTGTTGAACAAATGAAGAACAACACACCCAAGAAGTGTGCCAGCTGTGGAAGCACAAGGCAAAACCAATCGAGAGGTTAAGTCTAGCTATTGAGAGGTTCTGATGCTCAAAAGCCAAGTACCGAGAGGTGCCATTAAGCTGTTGTGAGGATCTAGAAGTCTAGCTCAACCTGTCGAGAGGTAATGAGTTGGAATTGTGAACATCTCGCGAGGATCCAGTTACCTATCGAGAGATTGGAGATGCAGTTATGGATCCTGTCGAGAGGATACCTGGAGATGCAGGTGAAGTCGAGATGTTCTAGTTACCTCTCGAGAGGTTAAAGCTAAAACTGTCGAGCAGTGCAAAGCAATCTTGTTGACAACTCACCTAAATCTAAACGACGCTCATCCTCGCGAGGTTCAGGCAACCTGTCGAAAGCTCAAACAAGAACTTCACAAAGATGTCGACAGGATTTTCTATAACCTGTCGAGAGGATGAATGTGGAACTGAACAGAGGGTGAGAATACTCTCCAGTCCTGTCGACTAGTAATGCTGAACATAGCGAGAGCTACTCTAATCCTATCGACAAGTGGCACTCATCCTGTTGAGAAGACTCCAAACCTCTCGAGAAGTCTACAAAGTTGTTGACAGCCACTACAACCTGTCGATGTGAACACAATGCAAATTTAGAATCTGTAGAGAGGATCCTTGAACCTCTCGACACTCAAACTGGCAACTTAGTTTTCTTTCTTCAACAACTGCCAATGCCAAAATTTTGTGCACGAGTTCAAAAGCATGTCAGCAACCCCTGAGGGTATTTTTGGTACTCAACTGAGCACGAATGAAAACCCTAACTGCATCACATATACTTGCCAGTTGAGAACCAATGAGAGAAGAGCTTCTAGAAGAGAAATCAGCCACATCAGCATAACAAAATTATCCCCTTGAGTTCTGATTGGCTGAAATAAATTTGAGGACAATGGAGGAGAGTATAAAAGCTTTAAGAAATTACATTGACAATATCCAAAATTTGAGAGAACTAGAGCTTAGTTCGAGATCCATTTTTCCCTCCAAATTCTCCCTTTTTCTTCCTTCTCCTCCCATTCTCTCTTTAGCCAATCATGAGTGGCTAAACTCTTTTCAGTAGTTAGGGTGAGGTCTTGAGCTGTAAATTTGAGAGATTCAGAGGCTTATAAAAGATTATATATTACACAGATTGCTTATCTGGGCACAATAGTATTGTAAGTTTGCAATATAATTGTAGTTTTTAAAGGTGATTCTAATCTACATTTCACTTCTTCATATTTAATCTCCCTGGATTGGATACTCTTGTGGATGCCAGCTAGAAAGGGGAGCTCGTAGCCTGGCACCCGCAGCATCTGTAATAGTTTTCTTGTTCTAATGAAGATCAATAGATTAGAGCAATCTCGGGGATGAACTGTATTCAATAGAAGGGTAGATCATATCCTCAGGATTGCTTTGATACATTGGTGGAGATTGGACTCTTATACCTCACCTCTGCCAGGGGAACTCGAGTAGCTTGGAGCCAGAATAGAGGATTGTTGCAAATCACTCCTCTACACTTCTTTTAATTCCTTTTATTTTCAGTAAGAGACTAAGGCCCCTAGCTATTGTTGTCCACCTTTTGAATTTTTATCTTTTCTATATCTCCCCTTATCTCTGTGTTTGATTAGATCTGGCTCAATTGCATTTAACTTTTATAGTTTGTAGTAAAAGTAACAAAAAACCTAGAACCTCTCATCTTTCCTACTTTAGTTTAGCTTAAATTAGGGTAGAGTGTCAGATCTACAATAGATCTGGAGGCTTACTATAGTTGAACCACATCTCCCTGTGGACATACCCTTACTTACCTCTTAAAACTTGCTACAACAGCCCTGGTTCTTGCAGGACTGGTTGCTCACATTGATTCCATACATTTGTAATTTGTGCCTTTTAATTGGCTGTTTTAATCATATAATAATTGCAAGGTGGCAGCACAACAATGAACCTTTTACACCTTCAGCCATCCTCGCGAACAAAATAAAATCCTTGAAGTTTCCATCCTCGCGAGCCTACTATTGCAACACTCAAACCGAGCCCTGCCAGTTGGGAGTTCTGAAGCTCCATATTCCAGCCGCGCGAGCAGCAATAGCTGCTGCATTTTTTGCTAGCTTCGTGAGATGCAATGCTGGGCCCCCACGTTTATTTTACCCCGGCGAGCAGCCAAGCTGCTATATTTCTTGATCCTCACAAGGTGAGAGTCCTGGAGCTGCATATTTTCAGCCCAATGAGCAGCAGAGGGAGCTTCTAAAATATTTACCCTCGCGAGTTGTCCACCCTCATGAGCAACTTACAAGCTGCTATATATCCTTTATCCTCATGAACTGGAGCTGTACAATCTGAGCTTGGCGAGTTCTTTAAATGGTCTATATTTCTTGAGCCTGGTGAGCTGACCATGCTGAAGTCTCAAACCTCACAAGCATGGAGTTGCTGAAGAGATCCTAGCGAGCAACAAATGAGTTGTTGTATTATTTCAGCCCCCTGAACTGTTTTGAAGCTCCATTCATCTTCTTCCTCATGAGCATCTTACAAGTTGCTTATATATTCATCCTCGCGAGAAGGAAGAGTAGGATTTGTTGAATATAGTCATCCTCACGAGAGCTCAGCGAGGGCAGACCTGAAGATGCTTCTTGCTATTCACGAGATGAAGTCTTGAACCCCAATCCTCGCGAACCTCGGGTTCCAGCAGCAACATTTCAAAGCCCAAGGATCTTTTGGGCATTTCACACCTTCTAGGGCACACACCCCAAGGTGTTGATCTGTTCCACACATTTTGAGGTAATCCAAGGGCCACAATGAAGCCACATAATCAACTCCACACATGTTTAATTCGGATTTGCTATTGCAAATTATGGTTTAGGGATTGCCTATAAAAAGAACATCATGTTGTCTTGTAAAGTGAATGAGAAATATCTTGGTTCACTTAGGGCTTTAGATCCAGGGTTAGCCTGAGATCCCCCTTTTTTGGGTTTTAGCTTTTTAAGGTTAGGGTTAGGTTTAGCTTCCCTTTCTTTTTCTATTTTCTGCTTTCTTAGTCCAGCACTTGCTGGCTAACTCTTTTGTAAGCTGTTGAGATTAATTTAGTGTTGCAATGGGCATTTGTGAAAACTTTGGGAGCTAATTTGGGGTTTGCATTGCTATTGCCTTCGAGGGCAAGTATTGTAAGATTCTTTTGCAATGTTGACATTTTTATCATTTAATTAGATCTGTAGTCTCTGTGTTTTCCTTGCATAGAAATCTATTGGATCTAGACATAGATGCCTATAGATCTGATGATCCTATTGTTGCTCGAGCTTGTAGCCTTGCAGCAATGGTGGTGATAGCAGGTTTATTATTCTACCTCAGGCCTCTGTGATTGGACCCTCTCTATTGGATAGTCTGTGACCATTTAAGTGGATAGATTATAGCCTTAAGAGGGGTTTAAATCACAGATCTGAGATGAATTCTTCTTCCCGACACTTAAGCTTGTAGCTTTGTGAGGGGGTATTGCAGAGTCTGGTACCCTTGTGAGAGATTGTGCAAAACCAAACTGCCCTCTGTTTGCATTGTCATCATCAGATTGTAGACCTGATTTCTTTGTAGAAATTGCAGACTTGAGGGCTGAGTCATTGCAGGCCTTTTGTAGCAATGACTAGCTGCATTTAAGTCCCTTTTGGGTTAGATTTCCTATGAATGTCAACTAGATATGTTATAGATCTGGGGAGCTTGTAGCCTCGCAAACACAATGTCTGTAATGGTATTCCTATTCTGATTTAATCCATTATTGGGAAGAAATCTCTTGGATAGTCTGTGACCATTTAAGTGGATAAGTTATAGCCTTAGGATCCATCCCTTCAAGTGATTAAACCTCCTCTATTGGATAGTTTATGACCATTTGAGTGGACAGGTTATAGCCTTAAGAGGAGTCTAGATTGTAAGGTTACTTTGGATTCTTTTACCTTGTTGATGTTTTTGATAGAACATCAACAAGGATTCCTGCAGAATCAGCCCAAAATCTGAGTTGCAAAGCTGATTTATCCGTAGCTGTTTACTTCTCATCATTTTATCTTTGTTTCACCACACCACCATCATCCTTCTCCATCCCTTTCTTTAGCTATAGTTTTATTTATGCATTTATATTTTTAGTATAGCTTAAGTGACACTTAAACTCCCCTTCCTTTAAGACTTCTAGATCTGTAGCTAGATCTGGAGACTACTATACGAACCTCAAGGTTTTAGATCAATACTCCCTGTGGGAAAAAATCTTATTAAAACTTGCTACAATAGCCATGTATCTTGTAGGCTGTGTATCTTAGGTTGTTGTTTTCATAGCCATTTCACTCCACTCTTGCATTCTGATTTTACCATCTCATCACTTAAATAACTTCAGCAAGCACCTAAAATATTCCAATAGTTTCCCTAGTTGGAACAAGCTCACCAGAATCAGTTTTAATCACAGTAATTCCAGATTTCTTAGGGAACACCTGAGTAGGTGCAACCTATTCAGAATATGAAATTGGGTAGATGACTCTAGCATCTAGTAGTTTGACCACTTCTTTCATTACAACTTCTTGCATGTGAGGGTTTAATTTTCTCTATATTTCTCTAGAGGGTTTGGAACCCTCTTCCAAGTGGATTTTATGCATGCATACAACAAGGCTGATGCCCCCTAGGTCAACAATGGTCCAGTCTATTGCTCTCTTATGCTTCTTTAAAACACACAACAATTCTTCCTCTTGCTCATCAATGAGAGAGGAAGTAATGATCACTGACAACTTCTTATTTGCCTCCAAAAAAGTATACTTCAAGGTCTTAGGCAGCTGTTTCAACTCCACATCAGGTGGACATATGAGAGAAGGCAACAGAGTTGCCTTTGATGGTAGTGGGAGAGGCAACACAGCAGGTTTCCATGGTAGATAGCTTGTTGCTGGCCCCATATCAGAATTTAAGGCTTTTACCTCTTGAACCATGGGTGTAGGAGCCTTCTCTTCCACATTCTCACTCCACACATTCTCAAAAATATCACACAAATCACCACCATGCAGTAGCTTGGGCAAAGTCTCTTCCACAAGATCATTAAAAACATTAATTAAAAATCAATCCTCGCTATCCAAGTGAGGCTGATTGGCTGCATCATACACAATTCAATTTCACTTTCATGTTGCCAAAAGACACCTCCATTACTCTGGATCTACACTGAATACAAGCATTGGAAGTGGCTAAGAAGGGTCTGCCCAAAATCACAGGAATAGAGGTGGTGCACTTGCTTGGCTCCATGTCAAGCACCAAAAAATCTGCTGGGTAGAAAAACTTGTCATCCCCAACTAACACATCCTCTATCATTCCCATAGGCCTCCTTTCAGATCCGTCAGCTAGTTATAGCATCACATGTGTGGGCTTCAATTCTTCCAAGCCTAACTTCTCACAAACTGAATATGGAAGTAGGTTTATACTAGCTCCTAGATGTTATAAAGCCTTCTCAATGGTATGATCCCCAATGATGCAAGGGATTGTGAGAACTCTAGGGTCTTGAAGCTTGGTTGGGGTTGCAATGGCCAGCACTTGGATCTTTTTTTCAGCACCAAAACCTTCTTGGATAGATGTATCCTAGATTATCTTTTATAGGTGCACAAATCTTTAAAAAATTTTGCATAGGCTGGAACTTGCATGATAACATCAAGTAAAGGCAAGTTGAACTTTACTTGTTTGAATGTTTCCATCATCTCCTCCACTTTAGCATTCCCCTTATCAAAAGGAGAAGGTGCTTTCAATGCATTGGGAAATGGCAAATGGGGGACTGATTTCTCATTTGCTGCCTCAGCAAGCTCATCAGATTTTTCTTTATTTTTTTTTTCAATTTTCTGTTGGGGTACATCAACCCCCCTTATTTTTTATATGCTGCTCTTGCTGCATATCATCACGGGTTGGTCCTTCAGTTCCTAAACTTTCCTCATCAGGCTTAACACCGACTTGGTTATCAACTAGCCTTCCACTCCTCAAGGTGGTGACATGTTTTGCTTCTTCATGCGAAGAAGTCTCGCCTACCATGTACTGCCCCTTTGGATTGTTCATGGGCTGACTAGGCAGTCTTCCCTCCTCTCTCTTAGTCAAAGTATTAGATAGCTGACCAAGGTGGTCCTCTATCATCTTAATACTTTGGCTATGGGAGTTGACAGTTTGAGATAAAGAGCCCTAATTCTGCAGTGAAGCTAGAACTTGCTCTTCAAATGTGAAGGATCTAGAGGATGCTGGGGCTGGTGTACTTTGATGCACAGGTGGAGCCATTGGCTGAGCCATAGGCTGCTGGTATTGGGGCCTTGAAAAGTAATTCTGTTGGTATGGCTGGGCATTCCTATAAGGCATGAATTGTTGTTGTGGCTGCTGCTGCTGATTTTGGAAGGTATCTTGTCTCCACCTCAAGTTGGGGTGGTTTCTCCAATGATAACCAGTAGTAGGCTGTTGTCCATAGGACTGAGCAACATTCACATGTTTCATCACAAGGTCTAGAAATTAGGCAGCTGAGGGACATTCCTTAAGGGAGCGAGTAGGGGATTGGCATATCACACATGCCCCCTCCACTTTGGCAGCCATTGGAGGCTGCATTACTCCCATGAGCTTATCAAACTTTTGAGTCAAGCTGCCCACTTTCCTTTCCAAATCATTGTATCCACTCACCTCATATATTTTCCCTCTAGTAGTATTTTCTCTCACCAATCTAGGGGTCTCAAAATCTCTTGACCAGGTCTCCCTTTGCATGGATTTTTCACTAACGATATACTCCCAAGCCTCATCAGCTGTCTTGTAGAGGTATGTACCACCACATGAGGCATCAACCATATCCTTGCTCTTGGGATCAATTCCTTGATAGAAACTTGAAACAAGTTGCCATTCAAGAATTTCGTGATGGGGACATTGCTTCAAGAGTTCCTTAAGCCTCTCCCATGCTTGGTGAAAGTCTTCAGTTGGGACTTGAGCAAAAGAGATTATACTCTTCCTCAACTGACTTACTTTAGACATGGGGAAAAACTTGGCCAAAAATTGACATTAAAGGTCATTTCAGGACTGAATACTATTGGTTGGGAGCATTGACAGCCAAGTCCTGACTCTATCTGTTAGTGAAAAAGGAAATAATCTCAACCTGATTGCTTCCTCCCCCAAACCTGCAATGTGGAAAGTAGTGCATAGTCCTAGAAATTCATCAATGTGCTTGTAAGGGTCTTCTTTGCTTAGGCCATGGTATGAGGTTACCAACTGGATGATGGAAGACTAAATCTCATAGTTTCCTTGGACAGCAGGGAATTGAATACAAAAGGGAGAATTGTACACCCCTGGTGCATTGAATTCTTTCAATGTCGTAGGATGCTCACCCATTGCAGAACTACCATAATCAACTATAGGTGTGTGTATGGGATGCTTAGGTCTAAGAAGTCTCTCAACTTCAAGATCTAAAGGAGCAACCTCAGGATTAAGAGATCTCCTACCAAGCATACACACAGCAGAAACACAATACAACACAAACAAAATATGACACAAATCCAACAAAACAAATTTAAAAACACAAAACTACTATTATAGATCTAAAAAATTATAGATCTAGAAATGTAAGCAAAGTTAGGAAATGCAAACTTAAGCAAAGCTTGCTCCTCCAATTAGCACAAAGCTCCTCTCAAGACAACAAATCCAGATCTACAATAACAAAGTTAAACTACAATAAAAACTATAGAAGCAATTAGTTAAACACAAAATAGGCAAATTAAAATCTAAATATAAAATGAGAAAAAAACTTAGATCTACCAATTTAAAACACAGATCCCCAGCAGCGATGCTAAAAACTTGTTGTGCTACTCACCTTGCAATTATTAAATGGTTAAAACAATAGATTAACTGTACAAATTACAACAATGAGGGATCAAGGTAAGTAGCCAGTCCTACAAGAACCAGGGCTATTGCAGTAAGTCTTAATAGGTAAGTAAGGGTTTGTCCATGGGAAAATGTAATTTAAACTATGATAAATCTCCAGATCTATAACAGATCTGGCACTCTATCCTAATTTAAACTAAACCAAAACAGGAAAGAGGAGAGGTTTCTAGAATTTGTCACTTTACTAAAAATTATAAAAAATCAAATGCAAGTGATCCAGATTTGATTGAACATAGAGTTAAAGGAATAGGGAGAAAAGATTAAAATCAAGAGGTGGAGAATAGCAGCTAGGGGTTTTGGTCTTTACTGAAAGTTATTTGGTTCAAAAGCAGTTGTTAAGACATGAAAAGTACCACTTTTCACCCCTTAACTTAGCCTCTGTTAGACCCTTAGCCATCTAATAAATGCTTGTTAAGCTATTTCTGTAGGTAATAAACAGCAACTGCAATAAGGCCACAACCCTGCTAAGGAGCTCGCTTTAGCCCCAGATTTCTCTCAGAAGGATGAAAGTTGAATCCAGACAAGAATTAAACCTCGCGCAGCTTTCACAAGCTTCAAAGGATTTAAAAATTAAGCCTCGCGCAATCCTCACAAGTTTCCCAAGACTTCATTTCCAATTGTCCACGCTGTTCTCGAGCAGCAGAGTGACAGAAGAGATTCAAAATTATACCTCGTGCAGCTCTCGCGAAGCTCAAATATAAAGGCTCACGTAGTCTCGCACAGCTCAAGAAAGCTTCTCTCAAACCTCGCGCAGTTCACTCAGATCAACTGAGGAGAGAGAGCTTCAGGTATTTCTTCGCGCAGCTGTCGCACAGTAGCCGCGGGATGTAAAACTTTAGAAGAACTCTTCGCGCAATTCAGAGACCAATACCCTCACGAGGATCCTCGCGAGGATCCACTGGGAAATGAAATGCTCGCGCAGTTCCCGCACCATTCAGAAAGAAAGAGTAACCCCGCGACGGCTGGAGCTTCAAAGTTAATTCAACCTCGTGAAGACAGTGCTACCACGTGACAAGTCTTGGAAACTACTGCTACCTGGCGAAGCTCTAAACTTCAACTCTCCCTCACTTCTGCAGAAGACATTCTGGGAACTTCTAGCGATTAGGGCACGCACTCCAATGCTCAAATCTTCGTGCGCATGATCTGAGACATCCAAGGGATATAAAAAGGGCCACGTGGCATCGTTAAAATTAGGGTTTCCTAACCCTAATGCGCCGCCAAGCTGACTGCTATATAAACCTAAGCCTGGTTTAGGTTTAGGGAGTTAGTTTTTATCTTTTTCTTCTTCTTGAGTCGGCTGTAGATCTCCAGTGAGTTTAGGTTAGGTCTAGGTAGTTTCTTTTTATCTTTTTCTTCTCTCCATAGTCCAGCATTTGCTGGCTATGCCTTTGTATGATTATTTGAAATAGTTTAATGGAGTTTTATAATAGGGTGTTTTACATTTATGGGATTTCTGTTTGTGAGTTGTTCTGTATAAGGCTGCTACCTTGAGATAGTTGTAAATTTATTAGATAAATTCTTTGAAATAGTTGTAAATTTGTTAAAAAAAAAAAAAATCTTTGAATTGATTGCAATGTGCCTGCAAGAAGTTGTGCCTACTGTTGGTGTGTTTTTATGCTGGGAAGGAGATCTCTCAGTCCTACATTAGAGCCTCTTAACCCTGAGTTAGAAAGGGGCAGAAGACTAAGAAGGAACAGACACACCACAGTTGAGCCCCCTATTGAACTTGAGACAGCAGCCATGGGTGAAGAGCAACCCAAAACTTTAAAGGAATTGAATGCTCCGGATGACTATAACTCCCCTTTCAGCATTCAATTCCCAGATGTTCAAGGGAATTATGAGATTAAAACCTCAATCATCCAGATGCTCCCCTCTTTCCATGGGCTCAGCAAGGAGGACCCTTACAAGCACATTGACCAATTCTTGGCCCTGTGCATAACTTTTAATATCACTAGTTTGGGACCTAAAGCCACAAGACTGCGACTCTTTCCTTTCTCTCTGAAGGACCGGGCTATCACCTGGTTAGCTACTCTTCCAAACAATAGCATCACTTCGTGGAAAGACCTATAGACTAAATTTTTGACAAAGTTCTTCCCTGAGACAAAAACTAGCCAGTTGAGGAAGGCAATTCTTGCTTTTGCCCAATCCCTAACTGAAGATTTTAATCAAGCTTGGGATAGATTTAAAGAGATGCTCAAACAATGCCCCCACCACAAGATCCCTGACTGGCAACTTTTCCAAAGCTTCTACAATGGGATTGATGAGAAAAGTAGATACATGGTTGATGCCTCTTGTGGTGGAACCTACATGCACAAGACTGCTGATGAGGCATGGGAATTGTTTGAAGTCATCAGTGAGAATGCTTTCCAAAAGCTATCCCTGTCAAGAACTCGTCAGGAGTCTGTTTCAAAAATGGGGCCTGCTGTAACTTCAAGAGGAAAAATGTATGAAGTGTCTGGGAACAATGACCTACAGCTGCAGATGGCAAATCTCTCTGACAAATTTGATAAATTACTGATTGTGATGCAACCCAGAATGGTTGCACAAGTGGTGGAGGCATGTCTGATATGCCAATCCCCGCAACACACAATAGAAGAGTGCCCATCTGCAGGGCAATATCCTGAGTTTGTAATGGAACAAGCTACTGTTGCGCAATCTTATGGCCAGCAACAATCTGGTGACTACAATAAATAGCCATATGGATACCAGCACCAAAATGCTGGTTACCAATGGAGAGACCACCGAAATCTTAGGTGGCGGCAAGATAACTACATGCAGCCACAATAGATGTTGGCCTTACCCCAAAGGCCATAGCAGCAGTTCATCCAAGGAAATGCCTTAGCAAAAAGAGAGGAGGGCAGGTTGCCCAGTCAGCCAGTGGTCAACCCCAAGGGCTAGTATTTGATTGGTGAAAGTTCCTCAAGTCTTGAGGGGCAAGGGGACCTTTCATTGAATTGATTCACAGCATTGTTCATCTTGTATTTTATGTACTTTAGTGTTGTTTAGTTTTTACGGCTTTCTTTGCTTAAAATTTTGTAGGAAGTCTTCGTAGTCCCATCGGAGTCTGAGTGTATATGGCCTGATCTTTCTTTTACTTGGTTTTATTCTTATCCCCCTTGAATTGATGATTTTGCTTACATGAATGATGATTGATAATGAGTAAGCTGTTTGGACATGATGCTTTGATTGAATGCTTTTTGAATGATTACATGATTGACTGTTGGGTAAGCATGAGAGAAGTCCTTTTTAGAATGATTACGGGTGTCCCTGGATGTGAGTATGTGAGAGGATACACCCACAAAATAAAAGAAAATGGTAAACTGATGGGTGTGGAACCTCTGTTCCTTGTCTAGCTGTCGCAAGGTCTAAAAATAAGGCCTGGTTCCCTCTCGCGCAATTCCACATATTTTATTCTGCTAAGCCGTCGCGAGATTCAAAGCAATTGTGTGGGCGCTCTTGTGTAGTCTAAATGTCAATCTAATCTCGCGACCCACTACCACCAAGCCAGCCAGTAAAAGGAAAGTGCCCTGTTGTCCCTTCTGAACAAGAAAAAGGGAAGTCTCCTCTTGTTCCCCCTCAGCCACAAAAAGGGCAGAGTCCTGTCAAATCCCCTAAGCAAACCAAAGGCAAATCCCCTGTGATCCCTCCTGAACCAAAGTCTAACAAAATGAGGGTGAGGGTACCAAAAGCTCCAACCATGAGAAAAACAGCAGCCCAACGAAAGGAATAACAGCAACAAAAGAAAAAAGAGGAAGAGGCTGCACTTCGGGAGCATGCCAAGAAGATGGGTTGGGATTGGTATAATGATTGAGGCTCCGTGTAGCTTGTAGTTAGGATTTTTCTTCTTTTGCATTTTCTCTTTCTTCTCTTGTATTTCATTTTGTACATTTCTTTCTCCTATACTAGATTCTCTTCTGTTATCATTGCTTTTTGTTTGTCTCTTGTGTGCTTTCTTTCATGCTGATTTCTTTTCTTTTGTTTATAAATCAACCTGCTGAAATCCACCTTTAAATTAGTGAGGAAACTGCCCCTCATAGGTTTGGGGGTGTGGCAGATTCTGCCAATAAAATAGTTAACTTAAAGTGCTGTAGAATCATGTAAGATAGGAATGGAGCTGTGTTCACTCAAGAATCATGAAAATTAAGGAGTTTAAAATTTTTGCAGACTTTAGGCATTATAAATTTCTAAAATGCCACATTTTCATGATGAGAACACCAAGAAAACTCACTTATATCAGCACTTAGTGAATCATTAGAGAGAGAAAAAGGTAAGGACATACTTAAAAGTTCAAAGGAAGACCATAACCAGTGAGATTTGGGCCTACAATTTTTTTCTTTAATTTGAGGAGTGATTGAGGCAAATTTCTTCTAGCTTTAAGGACTGGCTGAGTCAATGGGTTCACTAGAAGTTAGGTAACTCCAAGTTGAAACAACTGACAACACTCATGACACTTAGGAAAGGATCAAGGCCTTCTCTTGGACAGTTTGAGCTTAAACAGACCAAACCCTAAAGCAACTGCCCTTGTTCATACACCTTTGAGGTTTAAAGTCCAATTTTCTTCAAAATGCACCTGAGTACTTGTACCTGAACCTATGGATCTGATTTAACCTTACCCTCACTCTGAGAATTCAGAAGGTAAAGGAGAAAGGGCTAAAGATGGACTAGCTAGGGTCAACATTAGGTGAATGGAGAAGAATTATCTGAAGTTCTAGCAGTATAACAACTGAGGAAAAAGGTGGCAAGTCATCAAAGCAAAAACAAAAATAAAAAGAAGAAAAGTGCATCAGAAAGAAAAGAAAACAATAATAAAGAGGAGCAAGAGAGGAGTCAAGAGGAAACATTCAAAAAAAAAAAAAAAATTCAAACAAGAGGAGAAACTGATCACTTCAAATCTGAAGATTTCAAAGAAGATGAAAAGAGCTGAATTAAAGTAGGTGAAGTCATGAATCACCTCCTTCACCTATTGATTTCTCAATTTTGAGCCCCTTTTCAACCTTCCAATTCTTTTTATAACCCATACCATAAGCCACATTACAACCCAGTTAAAAGCCCTTGTGATCCAAAGTTGAATGAGCTGTCATGTGGAGATAAAGAGTTGTTCAATCTATGGTGAAAATCTGCCAATGATGCTAGACCTTGAATGCTATGCCTATGCTCATGCTTACAGACCCATTTGGGGGCTATAACTGCTCTCGAGCTTGAGAGAAAATGAAACCCTCAAGAGTTCTTTGTGAGAACATGCCCTGGAGAGCTTTGAGTCTGATATTGAATGTATTGGGTATGACCTATAACCTAATTTTTAATTTAATGATGAGCTCAGTGCTGACACACGTGTAGTTTCCCCTGTTGTGAACTGATTGGAAATGTTGTGCTATCATGTGAAGTATTTGATGCTTAAACATCTGTGCAGACAATGTATTTAAATTTCTTACAGTTTTACTGATTCAAGGGTGAACTGATGATCTGTTTCTTGACAGCTGACTTGAATCTTGCACTTCTGATTAACTGTTTCGTTGAGAAGTTTGTGGGTATCTTCACTGAAAATCCTCAGGAGACTTCACTCCTCCACTAGGGTTCACCTAGGGGTATAAAAGGCTTGGTACATATACTAAATGTATCCATGCTCCCTACGCAAGTGGCATTTAATTAAATTATAGATTTTTAGTGTAGCTTTGCTAAGGGACTAGCAAAGATTAGGTTTGGGGGTGTGTTAAGACATGAAAAGTATCACTTTTCACCCCTTAACTTAGCCTCTGTTAGACCCTTAGCCATCTAATAAATGCTTGTTAAGCTATTTCTATAGGTAATAAACAGCAGCTGCAATAAGGCTCAACCCTGCTAAGGAGCCCACTTTAGCCCCAGATTTCTCTCAGAAGGATGAGGCTGAATCCAGACAAGAATTAAACCTCGCGCAACTTTCACAAGCTTCAAAGGATTCAGAAATTAAGCCTCACACAGTCCTCGCGAGTTTCCCAAGACTTTATTTCCAATTGTCCGCGCTGTTCTCGTGCAGCTAAGTGACAGAAGAGCTTCAAAATTATACCTCGCGCAGCTCTCGCGAAGCTCAAATATAAAGGCTCGCGCAGTCTCGTGCAGTTCACTCAGATCAAGTGAGGAGAGAGAGCTTCATGTATTTCTTCGCACAGTAGCAACGGGATGTAAAACTTTAGAAGAACTCTTCGCGCAGTTCAGAGACCAATACCCTCACGAGGATCCACTGGGAAATGAAATGCTCGCGCAGTTCCTGCGCCATTCAGAAAGAAAGAGTAACCCCACGACGGCTGGAGCTTCAAAGTTAATTCAACCTCGCGAAGACAGTGCTACCACCCGAAAAGTCTTGGAAACTACTGCTACCTGGCGAAGCTCTGAACTTCAACTCTCCCTCACTTTTGTAGAAGACATTCTGAGAACTTTCAGCGATTAGGGCACGCACTCCAATGCTCAAATCTCCGTGCACACGATCTGAGGCATCCAAGGGATATAAAAAGGGCCACGTGACATCATTAAAATTAGGGTTTCCTAACCCTAATGCACCGCTAAGCTAACTGGTATATAAACCTAAGCCTGGTTTAGGTTTAGGGAGTTAGGTTTTATCTTTTTCTTCTTCTTGAGTCGGCTGTAGATCTCCAGTAAGTTTAGGTTTGGTCTAGGTAGTTTCTTTTTATCTTTTTCTTCTCTCCATAGTCCAATATTTGCTGGCTATGCCTTTGTATGATTATTTGGAATAGTTTAATGGAGTTTTATAATAGGGTGTTTTACATTTATGGGATTTCTGTTTGTGAGTTGTTCTGTACAAGGCTGCTACCTTGAGATCCTCCATTGCTAGGATGTATTGCAAGCAATGGAGGATTGATGTTATGGTTTACTCAGATCCAAGTGACCTGTGTGTCTGGGCTAACATGCTCCCATACAGGCCTAGCCCCACCACAGGACCCACTAGATCTAAAATCCCCATGGGAGCAATGAGCTTTTGTAGCCTTGTGAACATGGTGGTGGCAGCAATGTTTCTTGTTCTATCTTGAGCTTTGTGAGGAAGATAGCCTCTGGGATAGTCTGTGACCATTCAAGTGGATAAGTTATAGCCTTAGGGTGAAGCCAACCCACAGACTCAAGATGGATTATTCTTCTCTGCACTTGTGCTTGTAGCCCTGTGAGAGATTGTGCAGAGACAGACTCCCCTGTATTTGTATAGACCCGCCATCAGATGGCAGATCTGGTTTGGTTATAGAGATTGTAGACTTGTGACTGGATCATTGTAGTCTCTCTAAAGCAGTGGACAGCTAAATCAAATGCTTGTACTCAAACTCTTGCTGGTTCTATGTGTCTGGGCTAACATGCTCCCATACAGGCCTAGCCCCACACATAGAGCTTTAGAGGATGAGGGTCCCTATGGATTCCTGAGCTTGTATTAGCCTGGAATGAAGTAGTGCCTACAATGATAAACATGTTTTGACCCATCTCTGGACTGTGGTTCCCCTATGGGATAGTCTGTGACCATTTAAGTGGACAGGTTATAGCCTTAAGGGATTGGATCATGGCACAGAGATGAGTTGGATCCTTTCTCCTCTGTGGTGATAATGTAGCCATTGGACAGGACTTCTATGGCAGCAAATCTGAATCTGAGTTATAAAACTTCTCAGATCTAGATCCAATAGCATACTTCTCACCCTTTTATATTTATTTTCTCACACTCCATCCTTCTTCTCAACCCTTTCTGTAGTTAAATCATTAGATTACCAGAGAATGTAGAAATAAGTGACCTTAAATCACCTTCCATTTAGGACTGCCAGATCTATAGTCAGATCTGGAGGGACTACTAGAGATGGCTCCCTTGGAGCCGTAGATCAATTCTCCCTGTGGGACAAACTCTTACTTATCAAAACATGCTACAACAGGCCCTGTATCTTGCAGGACTGTGCATATTTTAGGCTTGCTGCTCCGTAATCATCACTCTACCTTTCACTCATTTTTCATTTACCCCATTCTTATCACTGTCTCCAATAAAGTCAGTAGCAAGCACTAAAAATAGCCTAACAACAGTGCAGGGAATTGTTTTGTAGGAATCCTTCACCTGGCTACAAGCTTAGATGCAATGTATAAGAATCCATTCTCAACTAGAGAATTGAAGCAATCGTAAGGCTATGATTTGTCCACTCAAATGGTCACAGATCATCCCAGAGATTGTTCCAATTCACGGATCTTAATTGGAACATCTAAACCATTGCAGATGTTGTAGATGCAAGGCTACAAGCTCAGGCATCCACAGGGATATTAGATCTATGGAAATCAAATGACAATCAAAAGATCTATGGATCTAAATTAACTTTTCATTCAAAAATGACTGAATCAATACAACTTACAATCGATTGTTCTCAGATCTGCAATTTGTGCAACACCTAATCCCCCTACAAAGCTTTGAACCTCTCAATTTACAGCTCTCAACCTCACCCTAGCTACTCAAGAGGTTTAGCCAACCATAATTGGCTAAGAAGAGAATGGGGGAAGAAGGAAGAGAGAGGAAAATTTTTAAAGGGAAATCAAGTTTGGCTCTGGTTCTCTCAATTTTTGGATGCCCGCTCTCGAATTTCTTTAAGCTTTTATACTCTTCTCCTCTCCTCTCAGATCTGTTTCAGCCAATTCGAGCTCCAAAGAATAATTTTATTACTCTGAGCTACTAATGTAGCTAATTTCTCTTATAGAAGCTCTTTCCCCATTGATTCAAAAACTGGTAAATACACATGAGGTAGTTAGGGTTCTCATTCGTGCCTAATTGCATACCAAAAATACCCCCAGGGGTCGCTGATGTGCTTTGGAATGTGTGCACAAAGCATTGTTGTGTGGCAACTACTGTGAAAGGAACTGAGAAGTTCCTAATTCGAATGTCAAGAGGTTCTGAGTCTGCTTGGTGTTTTCATCGACAGGTTTGGTTGACTAGTCGACAGGATTGAAGACTTCTTGACAAGTTCATGAGTGTTCCCAGCATTCACTTTAACAGGATGGAGTAGCTCTCGATAGGTTTGGAGCTTTCTTGACAGGTTTATGTGAACTGGTCGACAGGATTGGAATACATCTTCACCTTCTATCCAGTTCTTCATTCATCCTCTCAATAGGTTATAGTCAACTTGTCGACTTGTTATACAGTCTTTAGTTGAGTGCTTGACAGGTTCGCTCAATCCTCGTGAGAATGAGCATAGCTTCAGGTAAGTTGTCGACAGGTTACCTTGCACTGTTCGACAGGTTCAGTTGAACCTCGTGATAAGTATCTGGAACCTCTCGACTTCTTCTGCACCTCCAGGAATCCTCTCGATAGGATCCATAATTGTACCTCCAACCTCTCGATAGGTATTAGAACCTCGCGAGATCTTCATATTTCCAACTCCGTTCCTCTCGACAGGATGGCTTTTGTTTCTAGAACCTCTCAACAGGTACTGGGAAGCTCTCGACAGGATCTTCTGCTGTGCCTCCAATCTCTCGACAGCTTTATTCTAAGCATCCAAACCTATCAACAGGTTAGCTTATCCTCTACACAGGTTGTATCCTTTTTTCCATAGCTGGCATACAATCCTGGGTTGTTGTTCTTCATTTGCTCAACACTCAGCAGCCTCTTGGTGGGTTTAATCTTCATTTCTTACAACTGCTCTTGGTTCCAAGCATACCTAGTTGGGCTAAAGACATTCTCATGAACTTCTAAGGCTCTGTTGGTTGCTTGCCTAGCTTTGGGCTGTTTGAGCACATGCTAAGATGTATGAACAACTTCTTTGGCAATTTTAGGTGGATGTCTACACTAAGACTGTAATTTATTACTTATCTATAAAATACACTCAAAATACATTATTAGTCAGCTCAAAGGTCCATCAAAGGTCAAGTTAGGAGGTAAAAAATGGTATTTTTCACTGCTTCATAGTTGCAACACAACACAAAAAGCATATATTAGTGGTTAGGTGAGGTCTAACAAAGCCGGGATTCAGGGATAAATTATACAGTATTTGAATCCGATCACACCCCTAAACCTCAACTTTTCTAGCCCTTGAGCAAAGACAACATTTAAACCATAACCCAAAAGCAATTTTTTCTAATATTGTATAGATTATTCTATAAAAGTAAAGGCCACTTTCGTAGGGAGCACGATTGCATTTAGCGTATGCTACAAGCCTTCAAACCCCTAGGTGATCCCTAGTGGAGGAGTTTTGTCTCCTGAGGGTTTTCAGTGAAGACACCCACAAACTTCCAAAATTGTTTCAAAACCATCGGTAAAAGAATTTTCAAAACTGGTTTTCATATAACATATATATTTAAAAATCAAAACCTGTAATAATGTCAGCATGCAAATTCTTTTTCTAAATACCGATACCATGACAGTTCCACTATTGTGTATTTCAATCAGCCCAATGCTCCGATCCTTGGACCAATCTTTCTTCTATACCCAGAGTGTTGTGTGTGCAGATGCCAATGCTAAAATCTTTCTATCTTTGGATCAATCCAACCTGGGAATCGTCGAATCCCAAGTCTCGACTCAATTCTCACATTAGGCATACACTCTTAACAATGTCATTTTGATGAATGGGCTACACTTTGCTAACATGTGGGATAGAGTTACAACACAATTTAATGGATCCCCCATGACATAAGAAAGATAGTGCATCAAAGAAATCTAATAGTAACCTCATAGAATAATGATGTTTGTTTCCTACGCATGTTTTACTATGTACCATAGTCATTGTATTATCACCCTCGACAAAGAATTTACCACCTGAGATTGAATGAAAAAGGTCTTTTTACCAGGTTGTAATGGGGCTCGGGTGAAGGCTCAAGAAAGAAGGAGAAGTTGGGATTCAAGCGTCTCTAAGAAATTGGAAAAGAATCTCTATTTGATTTTCTATTTTTGCTCTTTTCTTTTTTAGATTTTTCATAATTTTCTCTTTGTTTTCTTTTCTCAATTCTTCCTTCTTTTCATTTTCTCTTTGAATCACCACCTCATTTTTTATATATTTATTTTCCTTTTCTCCCCCCTTTTCTTCTTTTCAATTTTGCCATATGCTAGTAAGCACATTTCCTACTCCCATACACTTTTCTTTACTCTCATCCTTCTTTTCCAAATTCGCAGAGATTAAAGGATAGGGCCTTACATTTTTAGCATAGGTGTAGGGTATGGTTACTGTGGCTTAACAAGAACATATATAGGAAACAAGTTTTCGATGAGGGTCGAAGGGGTGTAAAGGTAAATAAGTATAAGGTGGGGCATTTTGGGTGCAAATGAGCCAATAGATGGCCTTTAATCATCTTCTTTCTTGGTGATAACAATGCCTATTTGTTTTTAATTCAGACACAATGAGTTCTAGTACAATAATATGAACGATGCATGATCAACAAACCAAAGTAAAACATATGAGATTTACACAATTAGCACAAATTTCAACAATACTCCGAGTTTCTTTAGCACTCATCAAAGACGAAGGACAAATGTTCTAAGGCTCACTGGTCTTAGTCGATTCTTGGAATCCAAAAATTTCAGATTCGAACTAATCCTTTGATTTCTAGGGTTTAAGCATGGCAATTGGTGTAAAAATTTTCTAAGCATGTAATTTAGACCAATCCTTATATGTTCATATTGGGATTAATTATCCTAAACAATCGTAGTTTTACCATGGCATGGATATTAAAAATAAAATAAAATTGGCATGCATCTTTGACTACATTTAGAAAACTTTAGCAAAATAAACTTTTGACGATTTTAAAACAAGGTTTTGAGGGTATATAACAGTGATTCTAAATATCATGGAAGATATTCAAGATCATGAACCACATAGTTGGGCACAACACCCCCAAACCTAAGTGGTGCTATGCCCGCATTACACAAAACTCTAATTATTATACAAGCAATAAGGCAACTAAGAAGTGAACAATCAAAAAGCATAGTGGCCTGGTTAAACTTGGACTAAAATGCAGCATTTAAAATTACCATGACAGATCAGGGCAAAGCCAAAAAGACTACATCAAGAATAGCTAGGGGCATAGAAGTACGATGAACCTCCCCCAAACCTGCTCAATAGTACTGTTCACACATCCATAGACTTGTTAGCAACCACAAAATTAAGAAATGAAAAACAAAAGAGACTATATATTAAAATTGTTCAATTTACAGACACCATTTCGAAAAAAATTAAAAACCTAGGAAAAAGCTATACAGGTTTGAATAGTGGCAGCAACCCATGAGGTAGAGACGTGATGGAACTGTGGTGTCCAAAAAAAAAATTCCGGTCCCTCAAAAAGGTGTTCCTCTCTGGGGTCCGAGTTATCCTCAACTGCATCAAGAAGGGGAAAGATAATCGGATCTAGCAAGGGATTCATGCTGGAGGCAGTGGTGGAGGCGGAGATGGCAGTCGACGGCACTGGTGTTTAGGAGGAGGAAGAGGAGAAGTCGGGAAAGAAGGGGGCACTGGATTTGGGAATTCGGCGTCCAACACAAATAGGAGAATAGCCTCCCATATGTCCTTCTTCGCTTTATGCATTGTGGTAGCCCCTCTTTGCAAACGACTAGTGATGGCTCTCCTAATTGCCGACCAGTCTAGTACATCGGCCATGGCGAAAAAAGGTTTCAAGAGAAGGTTTGAAAAGAAAAAAGGTTATGAAAAGATGGATGAAATGGGCAAAATGGGTGCTGATTTTATAGTGGAGATTGGTGAAGAAGATGAAGGGTCGTGTTTAATGGGAAAGGTGGACGGTTGGAAGGTGGAAGTCGCGCGCCAACATTCAAACGAGACAAGGCTCAAGGAGGAAGAAAACTATTTGGGAAAACTAGGTCAAGACCGGTTGAAAAAAGATTTCGATCGGTCTGAAGGGCTTTAAATAGCCCAATGCGAATAAATTCGACCGATCGAAACCGATTCGACCGGTCTATAAATTAGAGAAAAATGCATTTCTCTTACACTCCCCCGATTTTGAGGTACAGGGTACCTATTCGACCAGTCAAAATCTACTTTCAACCAGTCTGTGCACTGCAGAAACCTGGTGCTGGTGTGTTTCTTCCTATGTGAGCATCCTGACCAGTTGAAATATGTTCCAACCAGTCAAATCCTGTTAGAGAAATCTGTTCTCAGCCCAAATTACATTGACACTCCTTGAAAGTTTAGAATTAATAATTTTACAATTACTTGGGTTGCCTCCCAAGGAGCGCTACGGATGTCTCGGTAGCTCGACAAGATCGAAGAGCTCATCGGAGCATTGGCGACATAGAGGAAGATGGAGTCTTCTCAGCCATAACTTTGCCTTTACGAACATCAACCGGACACATAGGCAACTGGGCCTCCTCTCTTTTTAAGACTACAGTTAGCTCCTCAATGCGAGTGGCTAAAACAGCTCGAGAATCCGTGAGAGTGCAGAGTAAATTATCTTGGTGTTGGCGTTGTTGTTGCGAGGTCTGGACTGTCAGTAGCAAAGCTTCTTCCCAATAGTCATTCCCGTGAGGCGAATGATGTTGCTGTCCCATAAATGGCAGACCATGCATTGGCCTGAAAAGTTGATTATTTCTCCGCATCCCATTGTGTCGCCGGGACAGACTTGGGTGGTTCCTCCAGGTTGGATTGTAAATATTTACACAACCATAATTATTATCCAAACGTTGGAAGGAACTTGCTGCAGCCAGATGATCTAGGGTCACTGTGGGGGGCATAGGGACAGCAGGATACACAGGAAACCGTTGGGCATGATTCTGGTTAAGACCACGAACCCACCTCCTTGTGATGTTAGGTGCGATTTTATGCCCAACATGGACTGGAGTTTTATCTTCCAAAGCTTCAACTTTGGAAGAAAGGTCATCTTTGACTTCAACCCACCTCGCTTAGGAGGTGTGCTTCTTAAAATTTTTGGGCCAGTCCATCTCGGTGTCGGGTGTGGCACCAATTCCACACTGAGGATCCCTAAAAATTCCCTTGCATCAGTTGCGGTATATGATAGAAACATACCCCCATAGGTATCATCAATCAAATGTTGGGTTTGTTCATTTGGGCTGTCATAGAGACTGAGCACTATCTCCCAACATGAAACCCCATGATTAGGGCAACTCAGCAGAAGCTCGTTGAAGCGTCTCCAACGATCATAAAAAAACTCATCTGGGTATTGATAAAATGCAGTTATTACTTTTCGGAATTTACTCATTTTACAAGTTGGGAAGTACTTATTATAAAAATCATCTTACAACTCAACCGAGTGGCCTCTTCTGTCAAGTTTTAATTTTAAATAAGGCACATATCTCTAGAAAGCACGTTAGATGCATATGGGTATCTTCGTTATATGCCCATGAAAAATAGGAAGTAGTTGAATCAGGTTGGGTCTCTGCAGGTACATGAATACATGAGGGAGGTGCAAGACTAGCCGGTGTATAATACTCCCTCAATGTCCTAGCCATCTAGTCCTCTCCTGCCATAATGAATTTTAACTAAGGGTGGCTAGTGTATGCGACAACTCCGACATTGTGAGATGAACAGGAGCTAGCATGAATATGCTGGCTCGTTCACTCAAACGCGAGATCTAGTTGCGAAAAGAGAGAAAAGAACTGCAACCACACCTTGACCAAAATAGAAAAAAATAAAAACAAAATTATTAACCTAATGCATGAAAATCAAAAGCACGCACCTTAGCCTCTCGTAGCGTACTGTGACAAGCCTTCAGTACGTTCGAGCCTTTGATTTCCCAACCTACAAAACACATAAATTACAGTTAGCATAATGATACAAAAATATAAGAAAATAGAAATCAAATGAGAAATAAAGCCGAAATCCCCAACAGCGGTGCCAAAAACTTGAGGGTCTTAAAATATGACCTTGCAAGTGCACAAGTCCGAATGTACTAGGGCAAGTACAAGGGTGTCGAACCACATGGACTTGTTGTTTATCTCTCATTTAATTCTGGTTTACGAAGAATTTTGTAGCATTAGATTCCTAAAGTAAATAAAGAAATCTAAATAGTTGGAAATAGGAGAAGGGAAGGTAGTCACGAATCTCTCTTGGATTTCAGATTAGCACCCAATAAAATCTACTACTTTCCTATAATAAATCCTTGGTATCCCAGCTCCTGGCTACAAGCTCAGTTGCATCATTTATGACTTAGCTAGATTTAATCATGAGTTAGATGACCTAATCGTTAAGCATCATTGCACGTAACCAACTAAAACTACCCTACAAGGCCTCGTTTGTCGGCGAGTATTCTACCTAATCCAACCCCAATCCCTACAAGCCCACTGAGGTTTCGTTAAATAGAAATAAACCTTTACAATCGCTCATTCTCAATGACTCTTGGAACCTCCAACATACAATCATACCATTCTGGGGATTAAAATAGAAAAAAAAAATAACACTTTATTGAATACTCATCTGAAATTTACAAGAGATCCCTGGTCGAGGCTTTACACAAGCATCGATTCAGAGTCTTTCTTCATCACTGAAGAAGGCCCTAATCAATGATCATAATCAATCTCTCTCCATTCCAGACTATTCCTAACCTAATCTACTAAAACTCACATCAGAGCCCTCTAGAAAGATTCTGGCGTGTGAGTCTCCTCAAACTAAACCCTAGGGTCCTTATTTATAGACTATAAGGCCCTAGAACAAATACACATGACAAGCATTCTTTAGATCCTAAAATCCTCTAAGGATGATGAATTTGGAAGGAAATTCGGGCGGTTTGGAGCTATCCAACATATTGAAGAGATACCCGGAGAAGATCTCGAAGGTAGAGCTCATCCGTAGCTGGCATAGCTGATTCTTCGCTCAGAAACTTTGTTTGGACCGGTCGAGTTTGGAGCACTGACCGGTCGAGCTTGCTTTCCTTCTCCAGGTAGAAGATGACCCACGAGGGCTTCGACTTCATGAATTAATAGACCGGTCGAGTCAGTTTGGACCGGTTGAGAAATTCTTCTGAGTGTATTTGCTCTTCCAGTTTTGACCGATAGTTGAATCCTGACAGATTTCTCTTTCCACTACTGAAGCCTTTTGGGGTTCTGATCGGTCGATTCTGACGCTTCGACCAGCCCATTTTGAATTTTCTCTCTTTAGCTGTTTTACCCTTCTGCAGTGCTATATTGACCAGTCGAAATTGCAGATTTGACTAGTCTAATTGACCATTTGAAGCTCTCCTTTCAGCTCCTCCTCCTTGGATCCTTGCCGTTTGTTTGGGTTTCTTCACTAACTTTGCTCTTGTAACTCTCTTTACGTTTAACCCCCTTTAAACCTGTTGCAACACAACACAAACTAAAAGCATATATTAGTGGTTAGGTGAGGTCTAACAAAGCCGAGATTAGGGGATAAATTATACAATATTTTAGTCTGATCAGTTGCCAAACTTCTAATTCACGTGATCTTTTAATTCTGTGCATGGAGGTGTATTTCTCACGTGATCAGCAGCAGTAAGAACTTTAATTTTATATAGTCATAATTATGATTGTATCTTTCTTGTTCAGTACAATTTCTCCTTCTTTCATTTTTACACACGATCGTATCTCTGCTTCGTATCTTCTAGTCTTCAAGCATTTTTCTTAAGAATCGTAAATACGATTTCTTTCTTTTCTTTTGTTTCATTCATTTGTGATTACGATTTCTCTTTTTCTTTCAGCTTATAGACTAGCGTTTGAATACGATTGGTCGTCTCTGCGTACAATCGTCTTTCTTACTGCCTTTTTAGTTCATTTTGGCGAAGATTAACACTTTGACTTTATTGTGCTATATGTTCTTAATATCTGCACATCAACATCTTATTAGTAGCAAATTGGGGTCTAGCATCACTAAGTGGTGGTAAAATGATAAATCATGTGACTGATCACACCCCCAAATTTGAGTTTTCCTAGTCCCTAACAAACAAGGAAAAGTAAACTATCCTAAAACTATAAATTTAAATGCCACTTTGTAGGGAGCACGATTGCATTTAGCAGATGCAACAAGCCTTTAAACCCCTAGGTGATCCCTACTGGAGGAGTTATAGTCTCCTGAAGGTTTCCAGTGAAGTTACCTACAAACTTCAAATATTTTTGGATTTTTCATAAATTTTCTAAAACTAAAGAAAAGAAATTCTATTCTACTATTTTACACTAATTAATTATCAGTCAGTCATCACATTATTATTATGATTTCTAGAAATATGATTCCAACCATGCATGACTTTTCCTCCTGTAGTTATCCTTGATCAAGATCCTCAACAATTTAAACTCATGTAAAGCGTGGAGTGTGTGCGTATCAATGACAAGTTTATTCATCATATATTTTTCTAAATTGCAGATTTAGAAAATCTTTTCTTCTGAACTAACACTGAGGCATACTCTCTAAAAGCATATTAAAAATTTTGGGTTCTCACAATATGATGTATATATATGGAATAATATCAAGGACGAGAGACAGATAAATAAATCTCATGAAAAAGATAATCTATTCTATTTCTTATGCTTATTAGAGTTTTCATAGTATGTATCATACACATCTTTACTTGTGACAACCTAAATTTCGGTGACTGGAAACCCACGCCATCGGTATGACCCTTAAGGCCGCACCCCGTATGTCTTACAGAACACTTGGCACATCCACAGATAAAGCGAAAATAAAGTAGAAAGTCTAACTAAACAGATCGAGTCATCATAAAGAAAATAAATCTCTATTTCTATAAAATGATGAAACTAATAAGGTAGTCCAAAAGATGGTTCTAATCTCATGCCAATCGCATGAGCAAAAGAATCGAACCGAACCTTCAGTGATAGCCAACAAGTAACCCAAGGATGGTTCGCCAAAAAATATAGTATCCCATAATTACATCATTTCTAAGGTATATAGGCTGAATGTACCAAGCCTTACAAAACACTCTCAAAATATGCAGTGATGTTTGCTACAAGAAATCCTCGGGAGGAGGCTTAGTCTCCTCTCGGTGCCAATATCCTGACCTATACCTGTGACATATAGTTGAGGGATGAGCTACATCTAAGCTCAATAGGGAAAAAGAAATAGCATGTATATATTTTACATCACACACATATTTCATGACATAACACAACATATTTGACTTGATGAAAATCACAAAGTTATAAGCATTTAAATGGATGGAAAAAATAATTGATGCATGTTTCAGAGTCACATTTATCATAATTTCAAATGCTTGTTCTTATTTCACAAACTTAAAATAATCATTTAAATAGTCCCTCGAAATCTATAGCATCGAGTCCCCCGATGGAATACCCACCATCGTCATTTACATGAACCATTTGTCCAAAATTCCCAAGCTCCTTTGACTAGGAGACTTGTGCTAAACAAAGTTTTTTCATAGATTGAAAACCAAAAAATAGATATCTCGCCGTACCGGAGCACAATTTATACGGATATCCCGCCGTACTGGTCACGGATATCCCGCTGTGCCGGTCACGGACATCCCGTCGTGTCGATTGGGTATTCACACATAATCTTTAAATCAAAGTGCTAAGTCTACATATAGTTATTTACCATGAGTTTGTGATAATTATAATAATTCAAGGTTTCCAAAGGTTTCACACACATTTTTATTCACATATGTTTGATGTCTCACACATAAATACATCCTCCTGATGTCACATACACGTTTCACATGGCGCATACACACACATATCTTTTCTATTTAGTGCATATACATGTGAAGTTCACATGTTCGAAAGCTTATGTATGAAACTCATGCTGTTACAAAGACAAATCGGAAAACACATGCATATTATTATCACATCACTACACACATGCTTGTTGTATTCAGATACGCATGTTAAGGAGCTTTCCCTAGCTCGACGAGAAGCTAAAATGAATCTGTCTTGATCTATCTAGCCTCTCACACACGTGACCATGTTCATACCTAAATAATTACAAATCATAGCCCACACGTCAGAAATGACGTAAAACATGAAGACATAAAGCTTCCCCAAATTCCTCAAGACAAATTGAAACAAAATTCTGAATCTGGCCAAACCGATCGATCGATTCCAAACCGATTGGTCGGTTTCCCCAAATCGCTCGATCGGTTCCAAACCGATCGAACGGTTTACTCACTGATAAACCAAACCTTTGCTCAGGTGTCACATTCTAATCGATCAGTTTTAAACCGCTCGTTCGGTTTCTTCAATTCGTTCGATCAGAATTAATTCTGATTGAACGGTTTCCTTAGAACTCACGCCCCTTTCACCCTTTGACAAAACCGATCGAACGGTCACTTATTTTGATCGAATGGTTTTGTCAAAATCTGCACATTCTCGGGTTTTTAACTTCTCAAACTTGTTTTCTTAATTACTTATCTCCTAAACTTCTAATTCTCTCTCACATACATATACAAGGACTAACATAACTGAAAAATACAACTTATAAATTTCTTACCTTAAATCGATCAATTATTTAATTCATGTGCTCAAACATAGATAGAGCTTCATAATTGGAGCTTCGGATTCTTTGTGATCCCAAATCTGCAATCTCATGCACAAATCCTAATTCCTCGCACACATGATCACTCGCATTCAAAGGTTACCTCCTTTCTCTCTCTTTCTCTTAATAACTCTACAACAACCAAAGCAAGCGAATTTATTTCTCTTACATTTGTCTCTTATACTTACAAGCTCAACTAGATTGTTAAACACATACACCACACATCGGCGTACGCTACCTCATTAATGGTTCATACACACATTCATCTTTTCTTTCTCATTCACATCTCAATTAACTTAACCCACATTTAAAAATTTTAACATTTTATCTTATCCAGTGTGTGACTAGTCGGGCATGCACATCGAGGGTTACTATTCACAGGTCCGAAATTTTTGGGACTTTATATTCCCCCCTCAGGAATTTTCGTTCTCGAAAATTGACTAAGGGTCCCCTCGTTTCAGTAGTGGTATGTCACTCCCTATGGAGTCAAGCACTCCTAATCGCAAAATATCTAATAATCAAAGTTTCCCCCCTGTTAGAGAATCCAATCCATTAACGAGGACTCATAAAGTCATAACTTATATAAAATGCTAGCCGAGGCTAGACCCACACCTAATTAACAACAAACACATCACACAGAAAGGATGGTCTTCCCTGTCACATACAAAACCATGCGGGTCAATTTAACCCGCCCATCTTACCTGCACACAAGCACATTCATAACTTGCACATCTTGTAAAGGCAACCATATGCACATTCGAATAGTTCACAAAAATAAATTTATCATTCCACCATATCCAAAAAGTTATCTTACGCTATCAAGTGGCAACCATGCCAAAATAGTTTTAAAGATTCAGGAAGTGGCAACCATGCCACAATAGTTTCAAAGGACGTACGTCCCATTTTCACCTATTTTAATTATAATTTCTCAAAAAGTAATATTCTAAGCGTCCACAAAGAAAGCTATAACTCCACATCTATCACTCAAGCCACGCCATCGCCAGGCTGGTCCTCATCCTCATCGGATCTACCCACACCTGAACTTGATGCCTCCGGAATCCATGCTTGTGTCACCGCCATGAGCTGTAGGTAATCTGTCGGGTACATGAAGTACATCACCTCAACATGCAAGGTTTCATAATAGTCTAGCCGGTGGCTCATCCTATGATTGTTCTCGGCCATTTGACCTGTGTTCTCGGTCAACAGCGCGTAAACATCGGCAATGGAAGGCATAGGAGCACTGGAGTGAAGTGGGGGTGTACGGGTCTGAGTTTGCTGCTTAGGTGGTACAGTAGCAACCAACTCATCTTGAACTGGTGCTTCCTGATCAGGTTGTTCTTGGTCTTGTGGCTCAGGTGGCGCTTGCACTTCATCGCATGATCTCTTTATCAATCGGTTGTAGGTTCTGTTCCATTCCTTGATAATATAGGGTTTCACGTTATCGGCCCGTCTCGGTTCATTCTTTGAAAGAGTATACGTCTCATCACCAGCATAGTCTTTAATCATAATGGAAATAAGACGGGCGTAGGGTATGTCATCAATGAGTTTCGCTACCTCCTCTAACATCTTCTTCCTAGCATATTTCATGCCCTAAAAAATGACCTGTGATGCACAAAACCATCGCCCATTAAACACAGAAAATAGAGCCATCTGAATCTCTCCCACTCTCTCTGTCTTATGTCGCAATGGGTATAAATTACACTTGAAGATAGTATCGAGCATCCACAGCTCATGCGTTAAATCCACTCACTTGACTGTTGTACCAGACCCGAGCCTACCCTAGGTCATTTGTTCCATGACAATTCTATAGTCCACAAACACTGGAAAAGGTTCTATCAATTCAATTCCATCCCCAAACTTCTCATAGCATTCCATGGCATCAGAAACGTCAGAATAGGTGAACTCATAATTCCTGTTATCTATTTTGGTGCAAAGGGTCCTCAGTTTATTACCGTCATGCATATTTTGCTAAAATAACCTCACAAGATGAGGATAATAGTACTCATTAAAGGGTTGGAGTACACCCTCCAAACCGGCCCTAGTAAGGTATCTAAAAGCCCAATGCATTTCCTCATGCTTCGCAAACAACTTCTCATCAATTATCCATTCAGGTTCAAAGTCCTTCTCAACCCACCACTCATTGGGTTGCTCACATCGTTGAGGTGGTGGCTATGGCACCGACTGTTGGGGTGGCTGTGGTGGTCGAGGTACTGATGGTTGTGGTTGCGACAGACCCAGTTGTGATGATGGTTGATTCGACGTTTGTCTAGTTTTGGGTGCCATTACAACCACAACAAATCATAAGGACTAGGGTTTTTCAAACAACCTAAGAAAAACTAGGGTATAATAGAGAAATAAAAATTTCAATCTCTGAAAGTGCAGGGTTTACCTTTTGAAGAAATGGGGTCTCATCCTTGTGAAGATTCAAACTCCAAAAGGCTTTGAATCAGAGTCTTGATGTCGCCCAAATCAAAATACAAGAAAAACCCCAAAAAGAAATCTCATCTTCTAAAATTTTTGAACTAAAAACGCACGTCCTCTATATATATATCGAAATCGATCGACTGGTTTTGAAATCATTTGATCGGTTTCGCTCATAAATGCACTGAATGACAAATTCGATCGAACGGTTTCAAATCGATCGATCGGTTTTCATATTTTGATCAAACAGTTTTAATTTGATCGAATGGTTTTCATATTTCGATTGTTCGTTCACTTATTTTGATCAAACGGTTTTCACAAGTCATTATTCTAGTCCACATTTAGCTCACTACCTTTGTGATTTTGATTAAACAGTTTCCCCCTTCGATCGAACGGTTTTCACAGACAGCCTGTGTCTCTCTTTTTATCAAATTGATCGATCAGTTTTAAGTTTCGATCGAACGGTTTGACAGAAAACAACAATCCTTGTATTTTTCATTCAAACTTCATTGCATTTTTCAATTTCTACTTAATCGATCTCACTATTTCATCAATTCACAACTTCATAGCAAATCTCATATTCATTAACATTAAGGAAATTTATAAATTTACAACTTGTCTCAACTCTCACTGAACAACTAAGGGTATCGTTCCTTAATTTCCGCCTCACGCTCCCAAGTAGCCTCTTCAGTTGGATGATTTTTCCACTTGACGAGCACTAACAAAATAGTTTTCGTATGCAAACTTTGCTCCTTACGATCAAGTATCTATATTGGTTCTTCTATGATCGTCATATTTTCATGCATCTCGAGAGGTTGATCTTCCAAAACATGCGTCTGATCTTTTACATATTTTCTGAGCATGGATACGTGAAATATATCATATATTCGATCAAACATTGGAGGTAACCCAATTCTATAAGCCACTTCACCAACTCTGCCCAAAACTTCAAAGGGTCAAAAGTAACACGAGCTTAATTTTCCCCTCTTCCCAAACCTCATGACACCCTTCATGGGTGAGATCTTAACAAACACATGGTCTCCAACCTCAAAATCTACACTCGTTCTCTGGATATTGGCATAACTCTTCTGTCTGCTCTGAGTGGATTTGATTCTTTCTCTTATCACATGAACAATCTCGACATTTCTTTCAAGTATTTCCAGACCCAATACAAACTTTTCTCCGGTCTCCTCCTAATTGATCGGTGATCTACATCATCGTCCATATAATGCTTCATAACGTGCCATACCGATACTCGTCTGAAAGCTGTTGTTGTATGCAAACTCGATCAATGGTAAGTGCTGATCCCATGATCCCTAAAAATCAAGCATACATGCTCTAAGCATATCCTCGATGATCGGATTCACCCGCTTTGTTTGTCCATCTGTCTGTGGGTAGAATGTTGAACTGAAGTCTAACCGTGTACCCATACCCCCCTGAAACTTTTTCTAAAACATTGAAGTATATAAAGGGTCACAATCCAAAATGAAATTAACTAGAATACCATGTAATCGGATAATCTCTTTCATGTACAGCTCCACAGACCTCCCTACCGTATACATGGTGTTATATGGCAAGACGTGGGCTTACTTGGTTAGCCGGTCAATGACTACCGAAATGACATTATGTCTCTTCGCTGTCCATGGCAATCCCACTATGAAATCCATAGATATCGACTCCCACTTCCATTCTGGTATTGGTAGAGGTTGCAATAAACCAGCCGGATGTCTATGATCTACATTCACTTGCTGACGTACTACGCACTTTGACACGTACTCAGTAGCATCCTTTTCCAAACCTCTCCACCGATAGTTCTTTCTCATATCCTGATACATCTTAGTGCTACTAGGGTGTATAACATACTTAGACTTATGGGCTTCATCTAAAATAGTCTGCCTAAGATCGACATCAATTGGTATACATAGACTTCCCCTGAACAAAAGTGATCCGTCATCTTTGATGGAAAAATCTGGTCTCGTGCCATCAATCACACCCTGCTTAATCTTTACTAACTCTGGATCTTTCATCTACAATTCTTGAATGTGCTTAAATATCATCGGTCGTACTGTGATGTCAGCCAATAAGGCCCCTGAAGCTTGTACTTCAATCTTTATATCGTATAGAAAAAGATCCTTAAGAAACTTCCATCTATGAATTTCCATGATAAGGCTAGATAATAGAGCCGAATTCTTCTTACTCAAGGCATCTGCTATGATATTAGCCTTGCCTGGGTGGTACTGGATGGAGCAATCATAATCCTTGAGAAATTCCATCTATCGGTGTTGCCTCATATTGAGCTCTTTCTGCGTAAACAAGTAATTGAGGCTCTTGTGATCCGTGAATATCTCAAAGGTCTCACCATGTAAGTAATGTCTCCAAATCTTCAATACAAAGATTACCGCTGCTAGTTCTAAATTGTGTGTTGGGTAATTCTTCTCATGATCCTTCAACTGTCTCAACCCATAAGAAATCACTTTCTTATTCTAGTTGAGCACACAACCTAACCCACTGTGTGAAGCGTCACTATATACAGCAAACTCTCCACTTCTTGAAGGAATAGCCAACACTAGAGCTGAAGTCAGTCTCCTCTTGAGTTCTTAAAAACTCTTCTCAACTCTTAAGTCCATTCAAATCTCTCATTCTTTCTGGTAAGTTTAGTGAGTGGTCCAAATATCTTTGAAAATCCTTCAATGAAATGTTTGTAATATCCAGTCAGACTAAGGAAATTGCGAATCTCAGTCATAGTCTTTGGTTGTTCCCATTCCACTACTACTTCAATCTTTGTTGGATCCACTGCAACACCGTCCTTTGAGACAACATTGTGGACACCCCCATTTCGCCCTCTCGGAGTACGCGAATTCATTTGGTCAACCCTAGACCTTTTTAACCCTCGGTATGGGACCATGCAACTGTACATGGCTGAACACAGGCTGAAATAATAGCTTTGTGGCTCAGATCCCAATGTAGGGAGGTTGTATACTAAGCAATAATATATAGTCAGAATGTAGACTAAAACAATAGTCCTGCATTCCATTCTAGAGACCATACCCGGACAACCCTGAATTAAGCACCTAAAAACCTGCGTGTAATTCGATCAGGCGCAGAACCACAAGGGCGCGATGAGTCCCCTTTCAGACCAACCTTCCTTTCACAGACCGTTTTGAGACTTAATTATGCGCCTGGAAATTGACGCGCGATCGAATTGAGCACTACACCACCAGCGCGCAATTGGCCTCCGCCCGACCTAGTCTCCTACCCTTGACTCCTATGTTTCCTTGATTAAGTGCTTCAGGTAACACGCTTAATCAGATTATGCACGTCCCACCACACGCGTAATTAGTCCTGATTTCGTTAGGACTAGGAAACCCGCTAAGTAATTCAACCTGTCACTCACTGAGTTGGTGACCGACTAAAAATGATTAAGCGCCAGAAAACTGGCGGGCAATTCATTTAAACGTTCGAAAACAGGCATGTAATTGAATGAAAACCTATAAAACCTTTTTTTCTCGAAGAGAGACGGAGAGGTTGCAAATTTTGAGAAATGAGACCGTAAATAAAAAACCAGAGAGCTCCGAGAATGGATCCCTAGAGCAAATTAGCCATGATTTTAATATTCGAACTCTGAGATTTCTCACCGCAGCCCTAACCTTAGGTAAGAATTTAATTTTATTTTAGACTTAGTATTTTCCCTTAGTTTAATTATTCAATTCTATTTCTAATTTTTAGACCGTAGCACCCTCTTCAGACCGAAATTCTCTATGTCCAGTTCTAGTTCTCTGTTTCTAGAACCAATTCTTAATCTAGCGGTCCGACATACCGACCCTATGCTTTGATTCTACTCAAAAATCTTCATCTACAATCCTATCATTAATTTCGGATTCTGACTCTCAGAGTTCAGAACCAGTCCTTAATCATACGGCCTAATTTTTCTAATTTCGGACCCGAATTTAGTCTTCAATTTTAATCTGTAATTTAATTCTATATTTTCATGCCATCAAAATTCCAAAACTATAAATTTCAGTTCATAACTTTAGTTTCTCAATCTAATTTCTCATTATAATTTTGAATTCAACTCTAAAAATTTCCCTTTATTATTCAATTATCAATCTATCTTTTATCTCAACCATCCGATTTGCCCAAGGGAGCTTATGGAGGGTACTCGGGAACGAGGCCAATCCTCCTTAGTATAGTAGGCCCAACCCCCCCTTTTTTTTAGATTGTTTAGGATTAGCTAGTTAATTATAGTTTAGTTTTTTTTTATTATTTCAATATAATTGACTAATTGCATCAAACAGGCCTTCATATCATTATTTACTTTGATTCAATTCAGTCTTCTAGTTCAGTCAATTTATTATCTCAACCAAAATTTAGGAGAGTTAATTCATTCATTATTAGTTAGATTTTTACCATAATTGATTCATAGATTATAATTCTAAAAAACGAGAGTTAATTTTGTCACCTCGGTCATTTATTTCTAGTTTAGTAAATTGATTTATTGCTTCAATTAAAAATCCCAAAAAATGATTTGTCTTTGTTTTCTTCAAATTAGAATGCTAGTAAGATCACCTTAAGTGCTTTAGTTGTGATTGCCATGCGATTGATACATCTACTTGTCTAGAATTGCAATAAAATTAGTATACCTGCTTTATCTAGAATTGCGATATAATTAGACTCTTTTGTTTAATCGGAATATTATTGGAACTGTTACACATGCACTCCTAGTACCAGTAGGAGACTGAAATTGATTGGACTCTTAGCAGTACCAGGAATTTGATATTAATTAGACTCCTAATGATACCGAGAAACTGAAAATGACTGAACTTTTGATAGCATTAAGACACTAAAATAGCCCATCATAATAAGTTCACTTAATCATAATTCACAACAAAAAATAAGAATCTAAATTGACCATAATAGCAAAAAGGGAAATTAAAAAGAAAGTTGAAACTATCTAATTAAAAGAGGACACTACTGCTGACGTTCGCAGGGGGACGATTCAGTATAGAAGCAGCCCACACTCGCTTAAACGCGTGATCATTGACGTGTTGCAGCGTCGATAAATATCTGCAGCTGCCAATCGCAAATCAACTAGAAATCATCCTAGGAAATTCCTCCTATTACTATTTATCTCCACCTTATCACATGCACTGTATCACTAGAGTCCATCAGGATAGAATTGGATGCCACTTATTCAACGGGAACCGAGAGGAACCTAGAAAAAGCGCGCACCAACAGACTGGCGATCGCGATGGGATACTTTTGTAAACCCCTTCCTTTTCTTTAGATAGTTAGCTTTATTTTACTTCCCTATTTTTCTTTCCCATCGTGTCGTTTAAATTTAGATTTATATATATATATATATATAAGTCGTCGCCAAAGACTCGAAATTTCTGGCATACGTAGTGTAAGTTTAGGAGACCCGCCGTTGTGGGGATTTCATAACAACCCTGCCTATGAGGAAAAACCACCTTACACTTTTAGCCCATGACAACCTGAAGTCAACATGGCTGGTGAACAAGAGAACCCCTTTTCTACACCACACGCCGGTAATATCCATAGCGACAGAAATAATAGCTCTGGACAAAATCTCACCACTCAACAAATCGTAGAACTTAGCATCCAAAGAATACAAAGAGGAGGCGATGATTCCAAAGAGTTACTTTGAGGATTGACTGCTGCATATGAAACCATTAGGGGACAATAAAATTCGAGAGAGCAGGAGCGACAAGAGAGACCACCTTCTACCCCAAGCACGGTGTCAGCCTGCGTTACGCCATTGAGGCAACATACTCACACGTTCTTTAATGACAGTTTGCCAGACAAGGGTATCTCACGCGTCACTCTCAAAGACAACACTTTAAAGGTCGAAGACCTCCCAAAAATGCTCGATGAATATATGGCCAAGAGGGAATGCCTAGGTTGCTCGTTCGGATTCCATAAATTATGTCGAGACATTGAATTTGACCTACCCATAGGATTTAAACTGCAAAAATTTACCAAATACAATGGCACCGAAAATCCAAACCATCACTTGTCCCTCTTTTGTAATGATTGCCGACCTATATGCAACAATCAAGGACTTCTCATTCACTACTTTCAATATTCATTAGAAGGAGAAACTCTAGACTTGTTCGTGGAGCTCCCACTTTATAAGATAGAGACTTTTGATGAGCTAGTCAGTCGATTCCTAGACCAATACAAACACTTGATTCAAGAGACGGTTAGCCTCAGCGACCTGATGGCGGCCAAGAAAGGACCAGATGAAGAATTCACCGACTTCATCGCTAGATGGCGAAAGCTTGCTGCTAGAACTGGCACTTCAATGAAAGAAAAAGATTCAATTGACATCATCATTGACAATACTAAGGAACCACTAAGGAGTGCCCTAGTCATCAGCGATTGCCCCAACTTCACTACAGTTCACTCTCGGGCGTCCCGACTGACGCGACACATCAAGGGCAGAGATCTTGCATTATCCATAGTCACGTCAAAGGTGGGCTCCTCAAACGAGTCAAAACCAAAAAATTATAAGAAAGCCTCGGGAATTGAACAAGTTAATACGGTTATCAATCTAGGGCAAAATTCAAATAACGGGAACTTCCCACCACGCAACTTCGGGCAGAACCAGACCCAACAACGATACGCTCGTAAAAATTAGGGCGCCAATCAACACAGGTATGCAAACCAGAACCAGGGCCAAAACCAGAACCAAGGCCAATATTAAAACATAAACCAATACCCTAACGCTTATCAGGCCCAAAACGCAGCACAGAATTGACCAGCCCACGCGCCGAATTATAACAGCGTACTTCCACCTCAGAATTTAACCCACCTCAAAACTTTAACCCAGCTAGGGAACCTTACCAGTCAAAGTGGGAACACTATCCCCATTTACCCGATACTATTTCCAACATTTTTCGCCTCCTTAACGCCCAGAATCTCTTACGATTCCCACAAGAAAAGCCTAGGCCATGGCCTACAAATCTCGACTACGGTAAATACTATTCTTTCCATCGGTACGCGGGACACAACCTAGAGGACTGTTGGGTTCTCAAGGACGTGATCTATGACATGAATGACCAGAATCAAATTGATTGGGAAGCGGTTAGGAACCCTGACCCTAATAACAATCAACCCCAATAGAATTTAGGGATCATAAATAACCCCATGCCAACCACAACCAAGGGACACCGACCCAGGTCACTACTGTAGATCTCCCCAGTCAACCTTATTTCTAGCCTTCGACATTAATCACTTGTATCCTACCCTCCGACGCTGTTACTACCCCTATAAGAACTCCATCCTCCTTACCCCTCTGCCTTGATCACACGGATCACGCCACCGATCCCGCTTCCATATCCAAAGTTTGCTCAAACACGAGTTCATTCCTTCAGGGCCAGGAGGCCATTCCTCCATCATTCCCCACTAGAGCCATTGACCCCGCCAAATCCCGAATCACCAGTGTTACCACTCCCTTCACCCGACTCTGAATCTAAGTATGGAGACTATGCTCTCCAAACCGTCATTTCGACTGTCGCACGAATAGACAGTGTTACCCACACCACTCCCAACCAAGAGAGTGAAGCCAAAACTGAGTATCCATCAGATGAAGAGCAAAGTGGATGAAAAGAATACATAAAGCCATGCGAGGCATTGGTCTCCACTTTCTTAGAGGAAGAGGATCACACGTAATACCTCCCACCTTGGAGTAGTACCATACAGACACGCACTCCGACCCTTAACTTTACTCGCTTCACAAATGCACCGACATCGAGGCAGGATAAGTTCGACCAGCAACCGGCCTACCCTATTCTCAAGTCAGGAACCAACTGTCCACCTCCCCCTTTCCCACGAAATAAAGATTTCACCCATGCACAGCTACCCAAGGGGAACATGAGAGAAAGGGAAGTTGACTTACCACTCCCACCGCACGTCATCCCACCACCAATTCCCATACCACAACCACCTCATCCACCTGCACCTAGGGCTCATCGGCCGGGCAAAGAAATAGTACTCAAGCCAGGGCAAGAGTACGATTTGTTACAACATCTCCAAAAGATTTCAGCCCAGATATCTATACTAGAACTCATCAAAAAGTCATCTGATCATCACCGACTGTTAATAAGGACACTCAAGTGGACGAAGACATGACCCTGGATGAGCTTCATCAAATTACCTCTGTCATGGCACAACCTCCCGCCCTCACATTCACGGACACAGACATGCCTAAAGAGTCACTTCACAGGAGCGTTGTCCCCATATATCTTACAGTCATAATCAGAGGGTTCTCTGTGCCCCATGCACTAATCAACATAGGCGAGGGACTCAATATTTGCCCTCTCACCACATTGAAAACACTTGAATACACAGAACAAGATGTCAAGCCCTCGACCTTGTCGCTCATAGCCTACGACGGCTCATGTCATTTCGTAAAAGGAACTATCAACCTTCAGGTCCGCCCTAGACCCATGACAAAAGATGTTACATTCCATGTTGTTGACTCCGCTAGTATATATAATCTCATTTTGGGCAGAAAATGGTTAGAATCAATGAAGGTTGTCGCATCCACATACCATCAATGCATTAAATTCCCGTATAAGGACTCCATCGTCCGTATATACGTTGATGCACCTCTTCATGAGATGGATATCGATTACGCGGCAAGTATTCCGACGGCCCATAAATCCATACTAAACATAGGCCACATCCAAAAGACGTAAATTCCTGATGAAGCAGTTGTCATAGGAATCTGCTCACCTACCCTTCCTAGTTCTCACCCAGAGCGACAACAAGAGCTAATGAGGAGGGAGTTTGGCCTAGACCTCGCTAAATTATACGACATCAACCCAACCGCGATGAAATGGTGGGATCTTATGTACCAACTCGGATACGTCCCCCACACCAGACTCGGTAAGGATAAGCAAGGGCGTGTGAAACCTATATTCCCGACTAAAATACACAAGCACATAGGATTAGGTTGCCAATCAAACGGCCAACTATCCGATTTATTCCCTACCTCACTGAAATGGTCTTTTTATGACCACTTCATCTATGGAACTACTGAGAAAGCAGATGTGCCGAAGCAAAAGGGAGTATCCTTCACCAAACCCCAGGAGACCGAAATTAAACTAATATCCAAAGCATTCAATAATTTGATGAATCTGAATGATGATATCGACGAACCCCTTGAAGGAGTCAAACCTTTGTTTGACACTAAAAATCTCATAGAAGGAAGAAAGAAAGACCCTTCAGAATTCGAACCATAATTACAGGATTGGGAATCTACAAATGACGAAGATTTTCTCATAGCGGCTTTACGAGATGACGAAGAACACTCACGGTCACCATGGGGACAGGAGGACACCTTGCAAGAAAATATTAATTCATATAGCATCCACCTTTGCTCCGGCCTTGGAGGGTGGGAATGCCCGTGGGACTCGCCTTGTATCTTTCACCCATATCAACCCCGGTGTGAAGCATGCACTCGCATACTAGAGCAATTTGCTAGCAAGATCACACATCCTATAATTACCGAGGTAGACAGAGCCGACCCTACAACCATAAGCATGACTAGTAATCCACCAACCTCGCTCTTGGCACCAGAAGAGAGAAGACCCGATGGTCAGTTATTTGACTCAGGAGGAAACACCCATGTCCCACTCCTAGAGTTTGAAGAGGTGATTGCATTAGACGCTCCTTCGTCCCTCGATGCACCTTCCTGCACTCAAACTGGCAAAGCTAGCCAACCTAGAACTTCACACCTTATCAGATCCAAAGAGTGAGTTGGATAATATCATCGACCATAACTTGGAAGGATGGGAATGTCCTTAGGAATCTCCTTGCATTTCTTACCATTACCAGCCCCGCTGTCGAGTTTGTGCGCCCATCCCAACATATCATGAAGATCAAGAGAAAGAGTTCCCTCCCCCTGGGACCCTTTCGGAGATTCTCCCTCACGGGAAGGAAAATCATCTCATAACTCCGACGATAATAGTTCAATCAATTATGATCTCTCGAGCTTCTTCAGGGAAGAGACAATCAACCTAGTAGAGGAAACTCAAACTATGATACCCCTATCATCAGCAATGCTTATTCAAAAGATCCCATTGGATGAGGACTCCAAAAAAAAAAAGTCAAATTTGCAACAAGTCCGTGTTCCCCGAAGGATCGCCCGAACGGCTCCCGTAGCCGTCTCGCTCCCTCAACTAGAGGAAGCGGCTCTCTTGGTGCCTCTAAAGACCACCAACCCTGTACCATATTTGTTATCAAAAACCAAAAAAATAGAAAACATAGAAAATCCTAAAAAGTTAGAAACACAAAACCCAAAAAAATTTAGAAAACCTTGAAAAAGAAAGGGAACTCTTTATCCCAACTCAAGTTTGCAGTCAACAAGGGGACTTCCCTCCTCTAACTCCTGACCGTCTCGCGTGTAAGGGCACAAAGCCTTCAGGCTAAGTAATAAGCCAGTCATCATACCAGAAGAGGTACTCCACAACTTTGAGATAAGAATTAATAGCCTTGACCTTCACTTTACCAAAGATCTTTCGGTCATAAGTTGCGCCGAGGAAGAGTGGCCTTGCGCAAAAATAAATCCCCAGCCTAGTAATTTTGCAGTATATGAGCTTATCGAGGATGAAGTAGGAACACCAGGCCCTGATGAGACTTAGGACTTCTAGTGGATTATTAAATGTTTTGACGAACAGACCCAGGCTGCCGCCGAACGCACGAAGGAAATTGATTTTGGCACCGACGAGAAGCCCAAGAAACTATTAATTAGTGCGACGCTCAATTCTAGAGAACGTCAACAGATTATACAAATCCTACAGGAACATCTCGACTCCTTTGCATGGTCCTATGAGGACATGCCTGGTTTAGACCCAAGCCTAGTAGAATATCATCTTGTCTTAGAACTCGATGCGAAACCTGTTAAGTAGAAACTCCGCAGAATGCACCCCCAAATAGCCCTTCAAGTCAAAGAGGAAGTTGACAAGTTACACAAAGCTAAATTCATCCGAGTTGTCCTCTATCCCAAGTGGGTCGCCAACATAGTACCTGTCGCTAAGAAAGATGGCAGGGTACGGGTTTTCATTGACTTTTGAAACCTCAATCAGGCATGCCTAAAAGATGACTTCCCACTCCCACATATTGACACTCTTGTTGACAACACCACTAGATATGAGATGCTGTCTTTCATGTACAGTTTCTTTGGATATAATCAGATCAAGTTAGCAGAGTCTGACCAAGATAAGACTTCCTTCACCACACCATGGGGAACTTACTGCTACGTCATCATGGCTTTTGGGCTCAAGAATGCAGGAGTCACATATCAACGCGCCATGATGGCTATTTTTACGACATGATGCATAAGTGTGTAGAAGTTTATGTCGATGACTTATTAGTGAAGTCCCAGACGCGAGTAGGACACGCTGAAGCCCTTCGGCTAGTGCTATAGAGAGTCAAAAAATATCAACTAAAAATGAATCCTAAGAAATGTATTTTCGGAGTCACCTCAGGAAAATTACTTGGATTCATAGTTAGCAACCGAGGGATTGAAGTCGACCCTGTGAAAGTGAGAGCCATTTTAGAGATGCCACCTCCCAGTATTATTAAGGAATTACGAGATTTGATAGGAAGATTGCAATTCATCAAAAGATTAATCTCTCAGCATTCAAACCGATGCGATCCTTTCTACACACTACTTAAAGGAGGAATTGAGTACAAATGGAATGACCAATGCCAGCAAGCTTTCGATAATATTCAAAAATACCTCCTTAACCCGCCAATACTATCCCCACCAATTCCCGGAAGACCCCTAATCCTATATCTTTCAGCAAACAATAAAGCGATGGGAGTAATCTTAGGACAATATGAAGAAGATGGCAAGAGAGAGAAGGCCATTTACTACCTTAGTAGAACGATGGTCGAATACAAATGAAAGTACACCCCTATGGAGAAGACATGTCTCACATTGGTATGGGCTTCAACTAAATTACGACATTACTTCGGAGCACAAAAGATACTAGCGTTAGCCCGAATGGATCCTCTGAAGTACATATTCGAAAAGCCTGCCACATCAGGGAAGATGGCCCACTGGCATATGCTATTACAAGAGTTCGATATCACTTACGTTACCCAGAAGTCGATCAAGGGACAAGCCATTGCAGATTACCTCACAGATCTTCCTCTCCCAAATGATCAGCCTATATACGCAGACTTCCCCAATGAAGACTTACTCACAATTTATAACGAAGAGCCCGATAAAACCTCATGAACTCTCTATTTCGATGGTGCTCTAAATCACAAAGGAAAGGGCATCAGAATAGTCCTTCTAAGCCTGGAAGGAATGATGATACCCAAAGCTTTCCAATTAGACTTTCCTGTTACCAATAATGTTGCAGAATATGAAGCTTTTATAGATGGATTACGGACAACGTTACAATTAGGTGTCAAATATTTAAAAACTATAGGCGATTCTAAACTAGTAATCTCGCAAGTCATAGGAGAATGGAAAGCTAAGGAAAGGAGATTGATGAGATACCTAGAGACCGCTCAATATTTGGTGAAGAAATTTGAAAAGATCTCTTTTACACACATCCCTAGATTAGAAAATGAGTTAGCAGATTCCTTAGCCACACTAGCCTCTGTCATCCAGATACCTATCCGCCAAAATACCAAGACCTTCTTCATTGAAAGATTAACAGTACCCACCCACAAAGTAGCATGGACCGTTACAAGGGAACTACCAATTCTCCCTGCCAGCACGAAATAAAAAATAATAATCACTCCAGAAAATCATGCTGAAATAGAAATCGAAGTCGCTACATTCAGATTCGAGAAATCACCAACCGACGACGGACGGCCATGGTATTTTGATATCTAGAATTTCTTGAAACATCAACACTTTCCCCCCATATGCCACGAAGATCGAACGAAAGACTATAAGAAACCAGTGCGCCCGATTCTGTATACATAGCAAAACATTATACAAAGAAGCCTTCACCAAAGGAGTACTACTGCGATGCATTATGATTGCCGAAGGACAATACATCATTCGAGAAGCACACGCCAGCACCTGCGGTGCCCACTCCGGTAGACAAAGACTCACCGATCAAGTTACACGACAAGGCTACTTCTGGTCGACGATAATAAGAGATTCACCTCTATGTTCAATCTTGAAAACAATGTCAAGAGCATGCTGCACTCACCAAAGCTCCATCAGTTGCACTAAACACCATGACCTCGCCGTGGCCATTTTTGATGTGGGCCTTCGACATCATTGGACCGTTTACAGACACCGTTGGAAATACTCACAAACATGCGTTCATACTTACAGCGATCGAATACTACACCAAATGGGCAGAGGCCGAGTCTTATGTCTGAATCACCGCTTCGACGCTCGCGAGGTTTATAGTTCGAAATATCATTACCCTTTTTGGAGTAGCCAGAATGTTCATCACCGACAACGGACCGCAGTTCATTACGGAAAAGACAAAGAAGTTATGCAAGAAGTATGACATTGATTTGTACCACTCATCGCCATTCTACCTTCAAGGAAATGGACAAGCAGAAGCTACGAACAAGACGCTGATTCGAATCTTGAAATGAACTGTGGAAACAAGCAATGGAGCCGACTGGCTCAAACGATTATTGGAAGCACTCTAAGCCTATAGGACCTCTATTTGTATGGCCACTGGCCAAACTCCCTACCTCCTCACCTATGGGATGGAGGCAGTCCTTCCATATGAGATACAAGTCTCATCTTTATGCATCCAACTCGATGATGAGCTATCCTTAGACGAGAGGAGAATTGCTTTACTTACTCAATTAGAGTGACTCGATGAAACATGCCTAAGGGCAGCTGATCACGCTCAGGTATATCAAAGGAGAATGGCCAGGGCCTATGATAAGAAAGTCCTTGAACGAACCTTTAACATTGGTGAGCTAGTCCTAAAGAAAGTTGTGCCTTCCAAACACGCCCATCCAAAAGGAAAACTAAAACCAAACTGGGAAGGCCCTTACGTTATAGCAGCTGCATACCCTGGAAACGCGTACACATTGGCAACCAAGACGAGGAAGAACTCCCTAGCCCCTGGAACTCCATGTACCTTAGAAAATACCATCCTTAGTCTTATGATCATCATATCCCGTGGTTCAAATACTTATACTTACCATCCCCATAGTCATAATGCCCATCCATTGGTCGTATGTCTTCAATCCTCAGAATATCCTTAAAAATCTCCGACTGCCCACCATTTACACTTGGACGATTTGATTGAAGGATTAGTGACCTACCTAAAACATTTTTCAAAAGCGTAAGAAACACTTGATTCTCATCCCCTATCCCCGCCATTGGAGGAGATGTTAGAGTAAAAAAAAAATGAAGATGTTAGGTTCAATCGAAGCTCGTCATTCTTGCACCAGCAGGATGCTTTCAAAAAAAATGTACATAAAAAATATATATATATCGAGCAAGAGCATCACGACGAATGAACAAGTTAATGAACTCAAGGAAGCATAAGCAGGCCATGAGGACATCTCCAGTAATTTTACTAGAAGTTTATAAGCAAGCTGCGAGGGCATCCCTGATATTCTCATCCTACTAGATGTCATCGTAAGGTGGCGGGAGGAGGATAAACCCCTGCTAGCCATAGAATGCGAGATTTTGATGGTACCGAAACATGACGAAGAACTCAATCATGGCATTCCATACCCCTCAGAGGAGAAGATTGTTACTTACCCCTTTTGAAAAAGTGTTAGTTACGAACTATTCCCCATATCACTAAGCCTTACCCTTCCCCCTTCTAGTTTTATTTTGGACGATGAATTTGAGACTTCATAGGATATTCCTAGGAATGAAACTGAAAACCACTGAATGATTATTAATGCAATCACCCATTATACCTACCATGCTTTTCTCGAATAACCACGGAATAGGATGATCAATACCCTAAGATAGACCCCCATACGCTATTAATCGAAGGACCTCCCCCTGATTCGGAGACAGTACCGATGTACTTTTCTGCAAGACCCAAAATGCTTATCTAAGGCCCAGGGAAGCTCCATTGCATCCACACACTGGGGCATTTTTTTTATGGAAAAAGAAGGTAAACTATACCAGAAGCGCTGACCCAACCACCAAAAGATGAAGAATGATGAAGATACCGTTCAGATAGCGTTATCAAAATACTGTACTGCAAGCTCAACCACGCTTCTACACTGGGGAATTTTTTTATTATTTATTTTTATTTGTCATTTACTTTCCCTATTGCACTATTTATTATTTCAAAAAAAGAAAAAAGCAAAAAAAAAGAAAAAAAGAGAGAAAGTAAAAAAAAAAAGAAAAAAAAAGAAGAGAAAAAAAGAGGCTTATATCCACCTTTCTATCACCAAACCTCGGTCTGAGATATTTTCCCCCCTTGACAACTGGCAAAGGGGGGGAACAAAACTACTAATACCATTACCTTTACATGTGCAGATACAAAGTGACCTTCAAACCAGCACCAGGCCAGCTCAGAAAGTATCCAAGTCCTAATGACGGCTGACGACACCGAAGGCTAAAATGAAAACACCAAAAGGAAATCAAAGGAGGAGAAGCAAATCAGGTACGTCTAAACCAAAAATCCTCATATATATATAGACATGTACCAAAAAAATATATAATCCTTTCTTTTTTCTTCACATTTGTCACTTGGGACACTCCCCCTATATACAATGCACATACAACGAATATAAACAAATGCACACACACCCCTAATCTCTACGCTGCCGCTGAGGAGGACGAGCGCCACTATCACCAATATCGTCAGCCCGGAGGTCCATAGACTGATCATCTGAAAACACAATCCCGGCACCAGGAGTCCTCGAGACCTTTAAACGGTGAGGACCCGCCACCGAACCCCCCTCACTAGCCTGACTGACTGATCGCCTCGACTGAGAATGAGGAGGAAGCCTCGCATGACTCCCCCGAACGATGGAATCCTCACGACTATCGCTCCTGTCGCGACTGCGAGAGGTATGACAAGATTGCCCAGCTGAAGAACTCATAGCCCTCGACTCCAACCCCTCAAGATGACCAACCAACCTGCAAGACCCCCTCTCACCCCTCGTCAGGCGATACTATAACTAATCCAGGGACACCTACATCTCTGCCCGTGTCGTTCGACACGCTTCCACTAGTGCCTCCGTATGATTCCTCTGTGTGACCAACATCTCGACCACTAGATCCTCACGACTCTCCACCACTCCGAGGACCCGTCTCGCCTTAGGAGTTGCACGCGCCCGCACTGCCTCTAGTCGTGCCTCCTCGAGTTGACGAACCTGTATAACTCTATTGAATCAGAAGAAGCAAACATATGCATGACGAATAGCAATAAAACTCGAAATGAAAAATACATATATACCAGATCTAGCCTCTCTCCCAGAAGTTGCTCGACCATCTCCGCGATCACAGGATCAGCAGATGGCGCCCGAGGGATGACAAATGTAGGCGGCTGTAACGAGAATAAACAAATGCATCAGATAACTATTATGATAACAAATAACTTACGAACCTAATAACTAAAACATACTTGGGAAGGGATAGGAACGGACCCATGAGGAGGAGCCTTGGGAGCGGAGTCCAGAACTGCCTAAATAAAAAAAAACAAACCAATGACAAGCCAATACGAACGTGTTAGAATAAATAGAAATGAATAATCCAAACTAAATTATACTAAACCATATCTTACTCTCGGAACGTAGAGAGGCGGCAGTCGCCTCTCTCATCTGCAAGTCCTCAGCAACTCGATGCTGAAACACCAGCATATGTTAGTAAACCATCAAGGCAACATAATAATAACACCTAACCAACCAGTACAGTAACACAAGTAAACTAAAGAGTGATGGATCTTACCTAATGCTCCAACTCAGACTGCAGATGAGCACTCGCTGGATCCTCCTGACTGGAGGAAGCCACTGAAGAAGGATCAAATGCCCGAGCCAAAGCCCCTGTAGTGGAAAGCTCTGCTATCTAGAAATGCCACCAATATTCCAACATTAGTGAGGATCCCCAAACCATCAATAGTTGATAAGTCCAATCCCAGATACTTACCAATCGCTTGATCTCTGAACGTAAACTAGCCTCCACCGCACAACCCGCTTGTTGTTGGCCACGCAACAACTCGATCATCACCGCTTGGCGAGCAACCTCAAACTCTCTCTCAGACTAGCCACGATAAAAACAAGACCACTATATTAAAAACATTACCAGAATAAGCCAATACAACAACGTGTGGACAAATTAAAACCAATGTGCTAACTCACCAGGAGCTGACGAACCTCTGCTAGTCAAACTCCTAACTCATCCTCCACCACTCTGGTCCTGGCAACTGATTCAGTCAAAGAACGCAACATCTCCTCATCAGGACGAGGAGCATGCCCCATCTGCTCCATCTCCCTATGGAGGGCATCCAATTCTCTCCGCACACTCGCCATGAGGTGGCCCTCCTCCAATGCGACCAACCTCTCCCTCAGTGTCGACGTTGACTCCGATCCGCCGACAGCGAAAGAACCACTACCATGAAAAGGACACATGAAGAGACGCTGTTGTTGCCTAACATGTGCCTGATTTATGTGTGTTTTGAATGACGAATTAATGAATATTAAGTTACATAATTTTAAATTATGAAAGAGATATCAGCACATTGAGGGCTAACAATAGCCTGCAAGATCAGGGCCAATTGTAGCAAGTTTTAAAAGTAAGTATATTAAAGATCGTCCACAGAGAATTTGTCTGAAATATGAGATAGACCTCCAGATCTGTGCTACCAGATCTGGCTCTATAATTATCTAGAAAGCAGATAAAAAGAGAGTGTTGGGTTTTGTCACGTTTAACTAAAAGCAAATAAAGAAAAGAACTAACTAACTGATCCAGATCCAAGTTGGGGAAGTGATTAAAATAAATCAAATGGAGAAATAATAACTACGTGATTTCGCTTTGAATTTTAATGGAGAATCGCAACTAAACAAAGTTGATTCAATCTTCATCGGCTACCACAGACAGATGTAAGAGAAATAAATCAATTAAGGAAGGGTTTAGACTTATGGTTATGATCATCACTTAAATGGTCACGAGATCATCCAATAGTTGTTGACCTATCCTCAATTCGTAACATGAACATCATCGCAAGTGCCGATAACTAGGTTACCAACGCTAATTAAATGCAGGAGTAATGAATCAAGGAAATTGCATGCAAAGTAGTGAATCTAAAGGAGTCTAATGCACTAAGGTGATCAATAAGAACCCTTGACATGAATCCAATGGAGAAAACACAGATTCTGACAACCTTTTAAATTCAATCTTACAATTCTGAGCACGGCTAGATGCCCTCGGACTTGCGGTCTTGAATCCAATCTCCTTGGAGTTACAAATAGCTCTCGAAACTCTCAAAAGCAAATACAAAAGAAGCTATTACAGTGGACAAGCTATCAGGAAAGCGGGAAATAGAAATGAACTCAAAATCTGGATGCCACAATTGGGCAAATGTCTTCTATTTATAGCTTTCCCTTGATCTCGGTGGTGAATTGACCAATCGGTGTTCAGATCTGGATTGCCCAATGGCAGTTGAGAGGGATCCAGATCTGTCGCCAATGAAAATGCTACGATGCGGATTCGAATCGGTAGCTAGAAGCATCAATTACATTATGGAATTCAAAAATCTGTTTGAGCTTCTAAGTTCCATGCCAAGTGATTTCATCTTTGGCGCTCACATGGGTTGGAATATGCTTTTGGATCTTGATTGGAATCTTAGAAATGTCCACGGGCATTAAATGCATTGGGGCGCGTCTGAGATTCTTGAAATGCCCTTTAAACAACGTAATTCCCAGAATGTCCTTTCGTAGAGTTTAAGTGCCTTTTACTTAAAGTGTTTTGGCTCCAGTTCTTTTCGCAAAGCAATTTGGCTTCGAAAGTCTTTTTTCAAAGGACTTCTCCCGGATCTTCTATTCGAAAAGGAAATTTCAACTATTGAGCAGAACATGGTTCTTTTAGTAGTTCATTACTGACTCGAATCAATTCGAGCAGAACTTTGACCTTTTTGAAAAGTACTTTTTACTTTGCGATTTGAACTTTTAACTTGATTTCTTCTTTGCGAATGGATCCTTCTTCTTCTTGGTCTTTTCTTGCTCTTTTAGGACCTTTTAGCCATTCTTTGAGGCTATTTCTTCACTCCCTCTTTGAGCTTGACATGAGTTGTCGACTTTTGATCATTTAGGATGCTTTTCGGACTTGGACTGTCTAAATTGGTTAGTAAAATGCACACTAAAGCACTTATTTAGTCTTCTCAAGGGTCTTTCAAAGCTCATGTTTAGGGGTGAAAAATGGTATTTTTCACTTAACACACCCCAAACCTAAGCTTTGCTAGTCCACGAGCAAAGAAACATAAAAAACAAAGTAAAGAGCCACTTTTGTAGGAAGCACGGTGCATTTAGCATATGCAACAAGCCTTTTCAACCCCTAGGTGGTCCCTAGAGGAGGAGTGAAGTCTCTGAGGGTTTTCATGAAGGTACCCACAAACTTCTCCATGAAGCAGTTAACATCGATTACAAAATTATCAAATGAGCAATCAAGGAGCGGGATTAGTTACTCTTGAATCAATGATGAAATGAAAATTTGATTATTGTTTGCAGAATTTAAACATTTAAGAACCTCATGAATGTTTCAATATTTCCAATCCGTGAGCAGCCATAGAAAATTGTACAAATGTGCCACGTGAGCTCATCATAATAAAAATTAGGTTGTAAGTCATACTTATTATGCTCAAGTTCCAACCCAAACACTCACCGGGTATACTCTCATCGTTGTTTTTGTTGAGGGGTTCATTTTCACTCAAGCTCAAGAGCGATTACATCTCCCAAATGGATCTAAGCATGAGCATAGGCATGATTCTTAGGCAATGGCATCATTGACATCTCCTCACCATAGATTGGGTCACTTCTTATCTCCACATGACAGCTCACTCAACTTTGGATCACAAGGGCTTTTAATCTAGGTTTGTTTGTATGGCTTATGGAGTGAAGTTTCAAGGAAAGGCAGCTTTGAGCAGGGTTTGAATTTGAGAACTCGGGAAGTGCGGAGATGGTTCATGACTCCACCTTTTGAGTTTAGCTTCTTTCTTTTGAGATTCTCACATTCACGGTGATCAGTTCTTTCTTTGATCTTGCATTTTTTCATCATAAGGTCCCTTTTTGCCTTTTTGCTTGCAACTTTTCACATTGTTTGTCTCTTCCTTTCTCGATCACCATATTGCCTGCTTTTGAGGTATTTTCTCTTCATTTTCTTGATGTTGCCCAGAAATGGTCCATCTTCGCTCTTTCTCCTTTACCTCCTGAATTCTCGAGTGAGGGAAGGCTGAATTAGTTCCATAGGTTCGGTGCAAGTACTTTTGGGTATTTTTGATGAAGAATTGTAGGATTCTGACTCAAATGGGGTACAAACAGGCAGAATTTTCTTGGTTGGTTCATAGGGTTCAAAATTTGTCCAAGAAGGCCTTGATCTTTTCCTCGGTTTCATGAGTCTTTGTTACTTGTTTTAATTTGGAGTTTCCTAACTTCTAGTGGATCTAATGCCTCACCAATCCTTTGAATCGAGAAAAAATTGCCTCAGTCACTCTTCAAGAGATGGAAAATATATGGGCTCAATTCTCCGTTATGGTTTTTCCTTGAGCTTTTAAGTATGTCTTTACCTTTTCTCTTTCCCATGACTTGCTAAATGCTGATACCAGAGGTTTTCATGGTGCTAACATCATGGAAATGTAGAATATTGAAAGGTTTATGATGTCTAAATTTTGCAAAGAAATTTTAAACTTCCTAATTGTCATGATTCTTAAGTAAAATAATTCATTTCCGATTACTTAGGTGATTTTGTTGTCCTTAGGTTAACTATTCCTTGGCAGACTGTCACACACCCCAAACCTATGAGGAGCAAAGTGTCCTCACCGGTTCAAAGGTGGTGGCATAGTCACAGCTTATTAGGGGAAAATGAGAAAAAAATAATAGCAAGGAATTGCGAGAAAGCAAATTGCATGAACCAGAAATTTGATGAAAATAAAAGGAAAAGAGGGAGGAAAGGGAGTAAGGGTGAGGGGTTTATTTTTGTCTTTTTTCAAGTAGGGGACTAAAGTGGGTGCACTGGGGAGGGAGGGTAAGAGAGGGTCAGTTTGGGTAGCTATCTCACCAGAAGGGAGGTAAGGCTGTGTCTGTGTGTGGTTTGGGTAGCTGGTGGTAGTGGAGGGGAAGCACTAGGACTTCAGGTCTGTTTGGGTTGCTTGTGAGGCAACATGGAGGGCAGTCTTGGGGTGGGTGGTAAGGGTGCAGATTAGGGCTTGGATGAGCTCCAATGTGGAAGGGTGTGGGGTGGAAGGGTGTGGGGAATAGGGTACCAGTGTAGTGGTGGTAGAATGGGTGCAGCAGTGGTGCAGCTAGAGAGCTGGTCACCACAGAAATGGTTCTTGTAAAATGGCAGGGGCCGGGTCACGATGCAGTGGTGGAGGCTCCATAGCGATTTAAACCTGCAGCGGGGTATCTCTTGGACTCTGTGCTAGTTCACTCACGGGTTCATGTACTGCAGTGGGGGTCCATAGGTGGTTGTTCAGCCCACCCACACTTGCGAGGCTAGGTTCCTGTCAGCTTAGCACAGGAACTGCCTCAGTGCTCTGGCAGAATGGGTTCAAGAACAGGCGGGGGCAAGAGCGGGGCATGTCTGGATATCCTGCTGCTCTCATTCTCCTCAACATAGCCCCGACTTGTGGTCCGTGCTTTCTTGCCAAAGTTATGGGGGTGAGGACTTCAAAGGGCTCTTCCTATCTATGTCAAACTTGGCTCTTAGGAGGTCAGTAATTAGTCTTCCAAAGGGAGGCCAGCAATTTTACATTTCTTCTTTATCTTGGCACTCACATCACCATTGCTTCGGGGATGAGCATGGGGCATTGAAAAATTGCCCTTTAGAAAAGTGGCGACTAAGGATTTCTCGGTCTTTCCCATATTTAAAATGGAGGAAAACAAAGCCCACACACCGCTAACACAGATTTAGATTTTTCTAAAAGATTGAGCGAGAATGGATAGAAAAATACCACGATCTAAGGTTTGTGCTTGAACCGAGTCGCTTTGTTTGTAAAGATCGCCCAACCGACATTGTGATCTCCTAAAATGGAAACGCTCAAACAATTAGGAACAAACGGTGATATCTTTGTGGAGCTCGTGTGAGAAGAGTGAGCTATGGTTTTAGTGGGCGTCGCTCTGCAGAGTGTTTGCAAATACAAAGCTAATTTCAAACGATTAAATATACTTGAAGCTAAAATCGCAAAGCACCTTTTAAGTTTTCAAATATTCCAAAAGAGCCCTTTTTTTTCTATTTCAATGGCAAAAGTGCCTTCGACAAGTAGATAGCTTCGTAAAGTTTATTTCGCAAGGACTTAGCATCGGACCTTCTATTCGAAAAGGAACTGTTAACATAATTAACTATTCGAAAAGAACATCTTTCTTTTCGAGCGCTTCATGCAGCCCGTAATCTATTCGAATAGAACTTTGGGCTTTTCAAAAGTAGTTTTTGCTTATTTTTGAACTTTTAAGTGTATTTAAACTATGCTAACAAGAAAAGAAATAGAAACAGAGAAATTCAAGAAAACTATGTTGTACAAACATAATATACAATTTTCTACCATCGATTGTTGGAGATTCGTGATGATGATGGGCAAAGACAGTTCTCGAAAGTGTTGTCAATGCATGGCTTGAGCCTCTGACCATTTACCTTAAGGATTCTTCCATCCTTGGGATCTGAAATATCCACAGCTCCTGAGGGGGAGGCCTTGATGACAGTGTATGGCCCTTCCCATCTGGATCTCAATTTGCTCGGAAAGAATTTAAGTTTAGAGTTGAATAACCATACCTTGGACCCCGGTATGAACTCTTTTCTCATTAAACTCCTATCATGAAATGATTTGACTTTCTCCTTATACAATCTGGAGCTTGTATAAGCATCCATCCGCAGCTCTTCCAATTCAGTGAGTTGAAGTTTCCTTGGTAATTTGTGGAAGAGGGAGAGGAGCAGGTCTCCAAGAGGGAGAACTTGAGGATTGTTTGTGAGTGCCTTGCACAAAGCAGACTCCCTTTGAATTTGATCTCCCTTTTCCTTCTTTCTCAGTGGATTCCCAATCATTTTTTAGTTCTGTGGTGGAGTCTTCACCCTGCAGAAATTTTTGCAAAGACTCCTCCACAAGTTCATCCATGATGTCAACATGAAAGCACTCTTCAGCAGAAAATTGAGGTTGGTTAACAGCATTATAAACATTCAATTTGACTTTCATATTACCAAAAGAAACTTCCATGATACCAGACCGACATTGAATACAAGCATTTGTCGAGCTGTGAATGGTCTCCCTAAAATGACAGGATGGAAGTGTCGCTTTTGGTTGGTTCCATGTCCAACACCGTAAAATCAGCAGGATAGAAGAATTTATCTACTCCTACTAGCACATCTTCAATCAATCCCAGTGGTTTTCTCTCGGATCTGTCCCTAGTTGCAACACCACTTGAGTGGGTTTTAATTCTCCCAAACCTAGCTTCTCATATACGTAATAAGGAAGCGAGTTGACACTAGCTCCAGGATCTAGCGTAGCTTTCTCGATGGTATGCTCCCCAATGATGCAGGGGATTGTGGGGATTCGAGTGATCTTGCATTTTAGGGGTGTTGCAATGGATAGTACTTGGTTGATTTTCTCCACAAAGAAAGGCCTTCTTAGATAAATGTATCCTAGATTGCCTTTTGTGGGTGCACATCCTTAAATTTAGCATATGCAGGGGACTGTTTGATTGCATCAAGCGAGGTAGATTAATTTTAACTTGCTTGAATGTCTCCATCATTTCCTCAATTTTTGTGTTTCCTTTGTCAAAAGGAGAACGACTTCATTGCATGAGGGAATGGGAGGTGGGGAACAAATCTCTCCTCCTCATCTTTTCAACAATTTTTTATTTTTACGTTTTTCATTTTTTGGGTTTTCCGAGGTAAATCAACAACCTCATTGTTTTCATCATGTCTGCTTCCCGCACATCTTGTTCTTCTTCTTTTCCTCTTCACTACCCAATCGTGTTTTTATTACTCTTCCACTTCTCAAAGTGGTCACAGCTTTAATCTCCTCATGGCCATTTGAGGATTCTCCAACCATGAACTGCCCCTTAGGATTGTTCAAAGGTCGGTCAGTAGTCCTCCTCTCTCTTAGCTAATGAATTCGAGAGTCGCCCAAAGTTTCTTCAATTTTTAATGCTCGATCGTGAAGGTTCACACCGAGATAGAGTTCCTAAATTCTGAAGTGAACTCAAGACCTCGCTTCTTCAAATGACAGGACCTAGGAGGGCAGGGGCTGGTGTAGAATGCCGATGGGTTGTTGTGGTTAGGTCTAAAATTTTGTTTATTGTAAAAATTACGATATGGCCGAAAGGTGTTTGAAAGGTATTTGATTTTTGGGCTCGCTAAGTTGTGGGTAATTTCCGATTCCACCCGAGATTAGGATGAGATCTCCATGGGTAGTCATTGGATTGCATCCGTCCATAAGATGTTGCATGAGCTTGTTCCATCATGAGTTCGAAATTGTGATGCGTATGACATTGATCAATTGAATGAGTAGGGACCGGCATATCGGACATGCCTCCTCTACTCTTGACCCATTTGGAGCTTTAAATGAGTCCATCGCCTATCAAATTTTGTGGTCAAATTATCCACTTTCCTTTCCACATTGACTTCATAAACTTTCCTCTTGTGAATTGGGGATTATTCACCCTAGGATTCTCGTGTCTCTTGACAGGATTCCTGTGGGTTGAATTTTCTCAATCACCTCAAAGAGGTCCCAAACCTCTTCAACTGCTCTTTGTAAGTAGGTACCTCCACAGAGGCATCCACTATGTTCTTGTTCTTCCGATCAATTCCTTGATAGAAGCTTTGAACAAGCCATTTAGGAATTTGATGGTGAGGGCATTGTCTTATCAGCTTCTTTGAATCTTTCCCATGCCTCATGGAAAGTTTCATTTGAGTTTTGGGAGAAAGAGATGATGCTTTGTCTTAGTTGGCTGGTTTTAGTCATTGGGAAATATTTTGACAAAATTGACATTGCAAATCATTCCATGATGTGATCTTTGTTTGGTGCTAACATAGATAACCATGCTCTAGCTTTGTCCTTTAATGAAAAGGAAAGAGCCTCGGCTTGGTTGCCTCTGGACCAAGTCGACTATGTTAAATGTTGTGCACAAAGCGAAATTCATCAATGTGCTTGTAAGGATCTTCTTTACTTAATCCATGAAATGAAGCATTTGGATGGTTGATGATTTGATCTCATAATTTCCCTCCAGTGGGAAATTGAATGCGAGAAGGGGAATTATAGGCACCAGAGCAAAGTAGTCTCTTAACAATCTAGGTTCACCCATTGTAGCAGAACTCGTGGTGTATGTCTACATTTCTTAGAGTCTTTCAACTTCAATTAAAAGGGAGAATCTCGTTGAGAGTTCTCCTACCAAACATACAACGCAGAGAGAATTTGGTACCGCAAACTGTCGAATTAGGTGCTTTCCTTTCCTTTACGGTATTTGTAACCTGCAGAGATAACAAGAAAAAATGAATTAATAAATAATAAATAAAAGAGAATAAAACATAGGTCTATCTATTTTAGAACAAATGAACAACGGCGCCAAAAACTTGTTGTTGCCTAACATGTGCCTCGATTTATGTGTGTTTTGAATGACTAATTAATGAATATTAAGTTACATAATTTTAAATTATGAAAGAGATATCAAGACATTGAGGGCTAACAATAGCCTGCAAGATCAGGGCCAATTGTAGCAAGTTTTAAAAGTAAGTATATTAAAGATCGCCCACAGAGAATTTATGCAAATATGAGATAGACCTCAGATCTGTACGGATTCTGGCTCTATAATTATCTAGAAAGCGAGATAAAAAGAGAGTGTTGGGTTTTGTCACGTTTAACTAAAAGCAAATAAAGAAAAGAACTAACTAAGCGATCCGGATCCAAGTTGGGGAAGTGATTAAAATAAATCAAATGGAGAAATAATAACTTTCGTGATTTAGCCTTTGAATTTTAATGGAGAATCGCAACTAAACAGAGTTGATTCAATCTTCATCGCCTAGACACGGATGTAAGAGAAATAAATCAATTAAGGAAGGGTTTAGACTTATGGTTATGATCTCATCCACTTAAATGGTCACGCATCATCCAATAGTTGTTGACCTATCCTCAATTGAACATGAACATCACGCAAGTGTCCGTAACTAGGTTACCAACGCTAATTGCAGGAGTAATGAATCAAGGAAATTGCATGCAAAGTAGTGAATCTAAAGGAGTCTAATGCACTAAGGTGATCAATAAGAACCCTTGACATGAATCCAATGGAGAAAACACGATTCTGAACCTTTTAAATTCAATCTTACAATTACAAGAGCACGGCTAGATGACCCTCGACTTGCGCCTTGAATCCAATCTCCTTGGAGTTACAAATAGCTCTCAAACTCTCAAAAGCAAATACAAAAGAAGCTATTACGAAGTGCAGACAAGCTATCGTAGGAAGCGGGGAAATAGAAATGAACTCAAAACTGGATGCCACAATTGGGCAAATGTCTTCTATTTATAGCTTTCCCTTGATCCTCGCAGCTGAATTGACCAATCGAAGTGTTCAGATCCGGATTGCCCAATGGCGCTTGAGCACGGGATCCAGATCTGTTCGCCAATGAAAATGCTCGATCCGGTTCACCAATCAGCGCTTAGAAGCATCAATTCTGTTATGGAATTCAAAAATCTGTTGAGCTTCTAGAAGTTCACGCCAAGTGATTTCATCTTTGAGCTCACATGGGTTGGAATATGCTTTTGGATCTTGATTGGAATCTTCCGAAATGTCCTCGGCTATTAAATGCATTGGGGCGCGTGCAGAGATTACCGAAATGCCCTTTAAACAAGTCGTAATTCGAATGTCCTTTCAGAGAGTTTAAGTGCCTTTTCAGAAGTGTTTTGGCTCCGTAAGTTCTTTTCGCAGCAATTTGGCTTCAAAAGTCTTTTCGCAGCGACTTCTCCCGCATCTTCTATTCAAAAGGAAATTTCAACTATTCGAGCGAGTAACATGGTTCTTTTCGAGTAGTTCATTACTCCGTAATCAATTGAGCGAACTTTGACCTTTTCGAAAAGTACTTTTTACTTTGCGATTTGAACTTTTAACTTGATTTCTTCTTTGCGAATGGATCCTTCTTCTTCTTCAGGTCTTTTCTTGCTCTTTTAGGACCTTTTTAGCCATTGCTGAGGCTATTTCTTCACTCCCTCTTTGAGCTTGACATGAGTTGTCAGCTTTTTGATCATTTTAGGATGCTTTTCGGACTTGGACCTGTCTAATTGGTTAGCTGTAAAATGCACACTAAAGCACTTATTTAGTCTTCTCAAGGGTCTTTCAAAGCTCATGTTTAGGGGTGAAAAATGGTATTTTTCACTACTTAACAGACGCCCACCACCCAACGTGCCAAACCACCTCCTATACTCCCGCACATCAGCCCCATCACGCGCCCCCGTGACTCTGGTCCCCCCAGCTCTGAAATTGGCTATCTGGAGCGCCATTCGCTCCGCAAAATTCTGGCCTGGAGGACCGGTCATCCTCTTAGCCACCCTGTGGCTAGTCGCCAAAGGGACTCCTTGATCGAGTCCTAGCTGCCGTACCACCCGAGAGGTGTGGATCCTCTCCACTCGCTCAAAATAATGAACCCATATGTCCACATCGAAGAAGGGCCGACCGGACTCAATCCCCGCCTCACCCGCATCCTCTGCACCATCATAAGGTCTCCAGATCACCTATCCAAAGGAACAAATCAATCAATGATCGAAGCCTAAGGGCCACCAAATATAAAACAGATGAGGTCAAATGAAAACATAAATGCCATATACATACCTGCCCTGCATGCATATCCCCGAAGAAGCCTCGTGCAGTCTAAAGGTCAGTCGACCAGCGACGACCCCTCAATGCCTCCCTCCACATGCGCATCCGCGGTAACGTGAATGAAATCTCCAACGGAAACCCTCGGGCGCAGAAAGGCGAAATGATCGTATGCCCAAAACTGAAAACGATAACATAACAATAAGGACCACATGCAACCAACAAACATTAAAATTGTCACTATGACCAAAGGTTAATAAAGAAATAAAAAGTCACCACGATACCAATTTAACTAAAAATCACCTGGAGAAATGGGAGGAAACCTCCGATCGACACTATTCCCTGACCCCAACGGTAAAACTACTCATAGAGATGCACCAACACAACTGCACCCCACGCGTAGGTCGGGACTCGGTCTAAATCCCCAAAAATCATCAAAAATAACCCGGTGATACATCCCCGAGTCGAATAAGAGAAAAGTACTGCGCCCAAGAAGTGCATCAAGAATACTCGAAGCACCCTATCCACGATCAATCTCAGCTCGGTCACGGGCTCTCGGCCCATCACCCTAGCACAATGTGCCTCGTAAACTGCTGCTGCCTCCGAATGATGCCTTAGAGGGGTAAACCCACTCGCGAATGTATCGAAAAACCAAGTGACCCGAATAGTACCGGGCCTCGATCCACTCAACCTGTAAGGCACACCCAGGATATCCTCACATACCTCTAAGTAACTCCCTACCATCCGCCTCATGATCAACTCACCCTCAAAACGAAGACCAGTAATGCAAACCCAGTCCTCAGGGGTTGGCAACATCATACTGACTGGAAAAAGAAGCACCTGATGCCTCTCGCTCCACCTCTCTATAATCGCCGCGATCAAGCCCCGATTAACCTAAAAAGGCTCAAACTCCAAAATCATCCCAAACCTGAAGGACACCAACCACTCCCATTGAAACTCCGGCAAGGCACAGTACCAAGTATGAGACTCGGTCCATGCCGTGCTGATCGCCAGCTACGGGGGCTCCTATTGAACGAAACACAAATAATGACAGTAAGACTAACACACACCTATGACGAAAGATAAACAAATTTAAAGTGCAAGCAGATGAAATATGCCCAAATCGCATAATAATAACTTACAACAAATACACAAAACATGATAAGAACAACTAAATACAACATGTTGTCATAATACACGAGTAAACATGACCCATAATCAACACAGGTTCGACGTTAATTAGAAGGGTTTACAGATCCTAACGAGCCTATGTCATAGCCTAAAGGCTCAGGAAAATGGAAGAACTCTTACTTACAGAGACCTACCTGGCCTCTGGCAAAAAAATCCTCTAGTGGATAATGCCTACTATCCCGAGGCTCAGCGCCTGGCTGCTCCTCACCCAGCTCACCCTCAACTTTATCGCCCTCCTCCTCCGTTACCCCTGGCTCAACCTTAGGTACCTCCTCCCTGACCACCATTTGGTCGCCCTCAGGGACTCTCTCCGCGACCATCTCCCTGATATCCACCTCTATGGCAACGGCTCTAGCCTGTGCCCCCGAACTCTCACCTCCATCGCTCATCAACATCCCCTCTAACTCAGAAATAGTGAGCTCCAGCCTACCAACACCCTCACCCTCCATCTGATATAAAGAGCTCGAAAAACTATAGAAAATGGATGAAACAGCACCCAAAACAGACGACTGGATCACAGGATATCACGAAAATGAGCACACAAACACTAGGAAACAAGAAAATCAAAGACTAAAATGGATCGCATGACGAAAATGAGAAGTTCTGAACTATTTATAGAAGTCGCCCAAATTGCGTGCTTCAAATAAAACAGTCAAATGAATCACGCGCCACTCATAAAATGCTTAATTCGGATCACACGCTTACTGATGAGCATGCAAATGGTCTGTCACCTGCTCACATCTATTCGACCGGTTGATCACGCGCGTTACTAAGAGCACGTAATCATCTCAAACGCTTACACATCAGTGTGGGAATGCCAGTGGTCATGTTCATCCTGCGCATAAGTTTAAACGATTAAATGACTTAAACGCCTATGAACTAGCGCGTAATAACTCTTCACCCTTTCAAAATGCGCGCTTGAATTTTGGCGCGTAATTAGATTAAACGCCCGAAGATAAACACAAAATTTTCCCAGAAATAAAATTTTCACACCCAAGACACAGGCCAAAACCCAAAATTCGGACATTCCTGACATTTACTATCGACTCGAATTACACCCTTGGGAAAACCATCAAAAACACTCCTAACTTAAAGAAACACGCGCCCCGAAAGGAAAAGAGATCCCCCCAAGACTAAGACCGAACAACAAAAATACACTCTCCTTCACATTCATCAATTAAACCAAAAAGAAAAGGTAGCCCCCATCTTCCATACATTCTAACAAAAATATACATATAACAAAAATGCCCCCCAACGCCTTTATATCCCTTAAGCTAAAGCTAAAAAAAAATACAGAAAGAAGAGGAAACTACCCCTGGTGCTCCCTGAATTTAATAAATCTAAATTAAACTAAACCCAAATAAATAAACATCACATGAGTCAAACATGATACCGAGAAACTCGAACCAAAACAAGACAAAAGATATAGAGAACACAACCACTTTATAGATCAATAAAATAATTACAACACACACCAAGGGCTTACCCTCTGAATATACAACTCAAAACAAGAAACTTAAAATCCTCACGTTCAGGCAATGCACGAATCCGGATTTATTCGGGAAACCAAAAATCTCATCTTCCCCTCTTCCCTTAGCATGGCAGCAATTCAACTGCTGCCCTGCATTCCCAATCCCGTTCATTCTCATTATCCACTTAATAAGCACAACCCATCGGGTCCAATACCCAGGATACGAAACAAAAAGGAATAAAAGACATTAATAAATAAATAAATAAAAATGCCCCAAAATTACAAATACAAGATGCCCCAAACGAAAAAAGGGAGAAAACTTTCAAACTTTAAACTTGAAATAAGAGAACAAAATATTCAAACCCAAAACCTCAGACTTAAACATTTATAAACTATGTCCTTTGAATCACCAACTGACAAATGCCACACATCTGAACCCCCTACCAAGCTGATTGGATCCAAAACCATACACATACCCCTTTAAAAGACCACAATCCATAACTCCCAAGATGAACCAATAATTGCACGACACTTGCCCCTCTAAAAAAAAATAAACTCCTCAAGTCTAGATAGGCCAATAGGATTCAAACACTTAACACCCATCGAGAAACTTAAAATTAAACCCTGAATCCATACGCTTCTAACAAGTTTCATCTCAAATCAAATAAAAAGACTAAAACAAAATACTTTAAACTTTAAACAAAAGAATAATTTTCTAGAACAAGACCCTGACTTGTTTGGGACCAAAAAGAAATTCTCCAACAAACCCATCAGAACCAAGTAAACCCTCTAAACAAAACTCAATAAAATAAATTAATCTTGAGATAAACCCTCAATAAACCCGAAGTAAAACCCTAAACTAAAATAAATCATAAAATAAATCAAACAAATCAGATAAATCCAACTAATCCATCAATAAATGAGCATAATAAAATAAAAAAAATGCCACAAACAAGCCTGATAAAATCAAGTGAACCTACTAAGTAGGACCTAATAGGACGAATGAATAAACCTTGGGTCATTCTCATAATGAACTTTAAAACTTTAAGCTAACTCAAATCTTAAAATTATGACAAAGCAGATAAGTCCAATTAGTCCATCAACCAAAATTCAACCCAACCAACTACACAATATAAGGAATAATAAATAAATAAATAAAATGCCCCTTTATTTATAATTTAAAGTTTTCAAGTTTCACCGAAGGCAAACCTCCCGAATTACAACCCAAAACGAAAACCTAAAATCTAACATACAACTTAAAACGAAAACCAAAATTACAATGAGCCAAAACGAGGAGTAGAACATCCAATCATAAGCTTCAGAAATGTTGCCACCAGACTTGGAGACCTTAAACGAGCCACCGGCAGAAGAGACGGAAAATGGGTTAGGGATACATCCCTCCATTTACAGTACCTCTTCTTCCCACCATCTTCACTTCTTCCGTCGCCGCCCCATCAACGCTGCCTTCACTGCTCCCTAGAAAGGAGCGGTGTGAAGACCGGCATCCTCATTCCCAATACCGCCCATTCCCAGAATGACACTATCCCTGAACATCACACTAGCATGAAGATCATGTGAAATAACAAATATAGGAAGAAACCCCATCCCAATCCGACGGTTAGATCACTAAATATCGTTGAAACACGAATCTCAGAATGCTGGAATACTAAAAAAAGTCAAGACTCGAGACTAAACCCGAGAATGAAAAGCAAATGAAGCTCCCCCACTTATATAAAATGCAGCCCTGATCACGTGCATGGAAAAATGCGCTTAATTTAATCACACGCTACACACATAGCGCCCAATCCAAAACACGCGCTCCTAACCAGTCGCGCAATATGACTATCACCCACACAAATAGAGCGACCTCCCGATCCCGCGCTTTCTATAGACCGCGCAATCCAATCGAACAACAAATATTTGACGCTCAATACGAAAGGTCACCCGCACAGTGACCTGGTGACTCTCCAATCCTGCGCTTACAGTATGTCATGCAAACATATTAAATTATTCACAGTAGCCGCGCAATATCAAAATGCCACCCGCGCGTAATTCAATCACACGTTAACCTACACACGCATAAATACTTCCTTTAGACCCTGAATTGCACGCCTAGAATCGGGAGCGTAATCAGTTGAAGCAGCTGATATTGAGCGATTAATTCCGAACTTTGCTCGAAATTTACCCCTTCTTGAGCAAGAGTCCCCTTTGCCCCATTGCATAGCCTCATGAGCCATTCAGATTAAAAAGGGACCGTCACTCGCTCTTGTCCCATCGCAAATTGTAGCCATGCCCTCATGGCCCATCACGAAAAGCCAAAAACAAATCTCCCAAAAATGCAATTACACCAAACAATAAAAAAAAACTAAGCCAATCACAATGCAACTACAACATAATCCCACCAGAACGCAAGATCTACCAAAGAAAGAAACTAGACACACTTGTCACATGAACACCCTACCCAGCGTAACGCTTAGCTCACTTCCCATCGTGGACACCACTACCTAAAATAAAAATTTTAACTACACCGTTCGCACTAAAAGAAGGAAGGGAGAAAGCATGAGCATGTCCCATCGCCGAAACAAAGAGCCTCCTCCCGAAGTGCCCACCACAAACCTACCAGACGCCACTGCAACAGAAAGGCAGGAAGACGTGGAACTACTTTCATGTCCCATCTCATTTCACTACAATCACCAAGGCCCCATCGCGACATCACGTCAACAACTGCCAACCACCGCTTAAGCAACAAGCTAAGAGAAATGGGTACCCTACTACGACATTGCACTCGGAACATTGCATTACAATGATAGCCATTGAGTCCCATCGCGATGCTACAATACTGCCAAAGTACTACCGCCACAATATTCCCAAGGTCCCACCGCCACAATTTTCCCAAGGTCCCACCGCACAATTCAGGTAAGTATCATCCCCACGGAAGTATTACCCCCTTTTCAATTACTCGATATTTCTTCTAAATTATAATTATCTATGATTAAGTCAAAATATTTTCAAAACTCGTCTCTCTCAACCCACAAATTACTGTAGTCCTCCCATAAGAGACAATCATTAGTATTCATCGAGAAGGTTAGATGGAGTATCCAGCATGCCAAGTGTCATCTTGACAACCACATGAACGGTCGGGTCCACAAATCCCGTACCGGTGGAGCTGCTCAGCGACATCTCGAAAGCCACATTTTCTGTCATTTTACCACCGAATTGATCTTAAGTTAAAATCCCCAAAATTTCAAAACCCCTTTTTCATTCTAAAATCTTTTATTTCAAAAATATTTCTTCTCTTACTTACTAAGCAAAAAAAAAGCAAAAAAAGAAAAAGAACAAAATGAATAAAATACATAGACCAGGCCCACCTTTCATTAAATACCACAACCAACTACACTTAGACTTGACCTTTAAATCCCAAAGCCCTCTGAACTCACAATCAAGCGCATACGCCACTATGCAGGATCGCTTGTTCAGATGCAAAAAAAAAAAAAAATGACTCCAGATGAATCGAGCGCATATGCCACTGCGCAGAATTCGACTGAGCACACTTCACAAAATTTACCTCAATTACCAGCCCAAATCAACCATTCCCCTGGGAAGCCAAACAATGAGTATACTCAATCTAAGAACTTACAAATATCTATTAGAAACGGAATGCTTGACGCGCATTGGTGTGAGCAATGATGCGCCCGATCTGATGTGACTTGCAAAAGCTTTTGATACTATATACTATTTCATCTCTTTATTATCGGTCCTTGGACCTTGTTTTGGACATTTGATTGACGCCTCGGTACCTCGATTGCATAAAATCCCTCTGTTAGCTCACTCCATGTGATGGGATGTGCCATGCACCCACAGACCCGGAATATGCCCTTCGACAGCTTCCATTTGCACTTTAAATGCTCCATTTTAGCTTGCACTGATAAATAAGAAAGCCAAGCTTGCCATGTCACCATCACCAATTCATATTTGTGAATTCCCAAATGAGGGGTGTCTACTTCTTCGACGTATTCTTACTTCGCAAGAGCACGCCGAAGAGGGGCATTTGTAGACACCCCCATTTCGCCCTCTCGGAGTACATGAATTCATTTGGTCAGCCCTTGACCTTTTTAACCCTCAGTATGGGACCATGCAACTGTACATGGCTGAACACAAGCATAAAAAATAACTTTGTGGCTCTAATCCCAACATAGGGAGGCTATATACTAAGCAATAGTATATAGTCAAAATGCAGACTAAAATAATAGTCTTGTATTCCATTCTTGAGACCATACCTAGACAACCTTGAATTAAGCGCCTCAAAACCCGCGCGTAATTCGATCACGCGCAGAACCACAAGCATGCGATCAGTCCCCTTTCAGACCAACCTTCCTTTTACAAACCGTTTCGAGACTTGATTACTCACCTGGAAACAAACGCACGATCAGATTGAGCGCTACACCACCAGCGCGCAATTGGCCTATGCCCGAGCTAGTCTCCTACCCTTGACTCCTACGTTTCCTCGATTAAGCACTTCAGGTAACACGTTTAATCAGATTACGCACGTCCCACCACACGCGTAATTAGTCCTGATTTCATTAGGACTAGGAAACCTGCTGAGTAATTTAGCCCATCGCTCACTGAGTCGGTGACCGACTCAAAGCAATTAAGCGCTAGAAAACTGGTGCGCAATTCATTTAAACGTCCGGAAATGGGCGTGCAATTGAATGAAAACCTATAAAAGCTTTTTTTCCTCGAAGAGAGAGAGAGAGAGAGAGGTTGCAAATTTTAAGAAATGAGATCGTAAATTAAAAACCAGAGAGCTCCGAGAACGGATCCCTAGAACAAATTAGCCATTATTTTAATATTCAAACTCCAAGATTTCTCATCGTAGCCCCGACCTTAGGTAAGAATTTAATTTAATTTTAGACTTAGTATTTCCCCTTTGTTTAATTATTCAATTCTATTTCTAATTTTTAGACCGTAGCACCCTCTTTAGACCGAAATTCTTTATGTCCGGTTCTAGTTCACTGTTTCTAGATCCGATTCTTAATCTAGCGGTCCGACATACCAACCTATGCTCTAATTCTACTCTAAAATCTTAATCTACAGTCCTATCATTAATTTTTGGTTCTGACTCTCAGAGTTCAGAGTCCTATCATTAATTTCGGACCCGAATTCAGTCCTAAATTTTAATCTATAATTTAATTCTATATTTTCATACCATCAAAAATCCAAAACTATAAATTTCAGTTCATAACTTTAGTTTCTCAATCTAATTTCTCATTATAATTTTGAATTTAACTCTAAAAATCCCCCTTTTATTATTCAATTATCAATCTATCTTTTATCTCAGCCATCCAATTTGCCCATGGAAGCATACGGAGGGTACTCGGGAATGAGGCCCAACCCCCCTTTTTTTTTAGATTGTTTAGGATTAGCTAGTTAATTATAGTTTAGTTTTTTTTATTATTTCAATATAATTGACTAATTGCATCAAACAGGCCTTCATATCATTATTTGCTTTGATTCAATTAAGTCTTCTAGTTCAGTCAATTTATTATCTCAACCAAAATTTAGGAAAGTTAATTCATTCATTATTAGTTAGATTTTTATCACAATTGATTCGTAGATTATGATTCTAACAAAAGAGAGTTAATTTTGTCGCCTTGGTCATTTATTTCTAGTTTAGTAAATTGATTTATTACTTCAATCAAATAACCTAAAAAAAGATTAGTCTTTGTTTTCTTCAAATTAGAATGCTAGTAAGATCACCTTAAGTGCTTTAGTTGTGATTGCCATGCGATTGATACATCTACTTGTCTAGAATTGCAATAAAATTAGTATACCTGCTTTATCTAGAATTGCGATATAATTAGACTCTTTTGTTTAATTGGAATATTATTGGAACTGATACACATGTACTCTTAGTACCAGTAGGAGACTAAAACTGATTGAACTCTTAGCAGTACCTAGACTTTGATATTAATTGGACTCCTAATGATACCGAGAAACTAAAAATGGCTGAACTTCTGATAGCATCAAGACACTAAAATAGCCCATCATAATAAGCTCACTTAATCATAATTCACAACAAAAAAAAGAATCTAAATCGACCATAATAGCAACAAGGGAAACTAAAAAGAAAGCTGAAACTATCAAATTAAAAGAGGACACTACTGTTGACGTTCGCAAGCGAACGATTGAGTATAGAAGTAACCCACACTCGCTTAAACGGGTGATCATTGACGTGTTACAGCGTTGATAAATATTTACAGCTGGCGATCGTAAATCAACTAGAAATCATCCTAGGAAATTCCTCCTATTACTATTTATCTCCACCTTATCACATACACCCCATCGCTAGAGTCCATCAGGACAAAATTGGAAGCCACTTATTCAACGAGAGCTAAGAGGAACCTAGAAAAAGCGTGCACCAAAAAACATGTCCCAAGAAACTAACCTTCTCCAACTAAAAGTTACACTCACTGAGTTTTGCATATAATTGGTGTTCACGCAATGTTTGTAGAGCAATCCTCAAATGCTCTTCATGCACTTTCTTGGTTTTCGAGTAGATGAGAATGTCATCTATGAATACTACAACATAAGTATCAAGGTGTGGTTTAAACACCTGATTTATCAGGTCCATGAATGGCGTCGATGCATTTGTCAATCCAAAGGGCTTCACCAAGAACTCGCAGTGTCCATATCTTGTTCTGAACACCGTCTTTTGTATATCCTCCGCCTTAACTCAAAACTAATGATATCCAGATCTTAAATCGATCTTGGAAAAGAGCCTTGCACCTTGAAACTGATCAAATAGATCATCAATCCTAGGCAAAGGGTATCGGTTCTTGATAGTCACCCTGTTCAGCTGACGGTAGTCAATGCATAGCCTCATCGACCCCCTTCTTTACAAACAAGACCGGTGCTCTACAAGGAGACACACTAGGTCTCACGAATCCTTTATCTAGGAATTTTTGTAATTGATCTTTCAACTCCTTCAACTCAGTGGGAGCCATTCGATATGGTGCTTTAGATATGGGCTCCGTACCCAATGCTAAGTCAATGGTAAACTCCACTTCTTTATCAAGTGGTAACCCCGGCAACTCATTTGGTAATACATCCTCGAACTCACATGCATTCAGAATCTCAGTGATAACATTTTTTTCTTCCTTGTGCTCTTTCAAAAACACTTGTTGGTGATCTCAGGTTGCTGTTTGTTATTGGTGAGAAAACAATGGTGAAGAAAAATAAAACAAAAAGTGAAGAGATGGAAATTGGTTAAAACAACAAGTCTAAAATACACAGCCTACAAGATACAGGGCTGTTGTAACAAGTTTTGATAAGTAAGAGTTGTCCAACAGAGAAATTGATCTAGAACCAAAAATGGGTTATATTAGTAGGCCTCCAGATCTGGCTATAGATTTGGCAATCCTAAAGAAAGGGAGTTGGGTGTCACAACTACACTAACTAACACTAAAAGAAGAGAAAGAAAATGAAGTCTTATCCTAAAGAAAGGGTTTAAGAAGAAGGCGGTGATGGTGTATGATTAAATAAAGATAAAATTTATGGGAAGTAATCAACTAAGCTAAGGCTAATTTAGCTATGTAACTCAGACTTAGAGACTCCTTTACAGCAATCCTTCAGATGGCTATAAGCACATCTGCGAGGAGGAAGAAGCTAACTCAACTCTTATGGCTTGACCTGGTCTCTTAAGGCTATAACTTGTCCACTTTAATAGTCATATGCTATCCAATAGAGAGGATCAAACCAATTGAGTTAAATCAGAAAACTAATCTGATCCAAGGGAATGGATTGATCTTAAGGCTATAATCTGTCCACTTAAATGGTCACAAATTATCCAATAGATGTACTCTACCCAATGGATCAAATCAGAACATTAAAATCATTGCAGACACCATGTTTGCCTGGCTATAAGCTCAGGCATTCATGAGAGCAAATAGCTCTTGAAAAACCAGTGGAAACCACAGTTGCTCAGAGGCTATTTAGGAACTTAAATGCAGCTGGTCATTGCTACAAAAGGCTTGTAGTGACTCAGCTCACAAGTCTGCAATCTCTATAAAGAAATCAAATCTAATATCTGATGATGGTCATGTAAAACAGAGGAGAGCTTGTTCCTGCTACAACCTCTCACAGGGCTACAAGCTCAAGCACAGAGGAAAAGAATCCTTCTTAGATCTGTGACTTGGAATCACCCTAGGGCTATAGTTTGTCCACTTAAAAGTCACAGGCTATCCACAGAGGTTATCCACACCACAGAGGACTGAGATGAAACATGAAAATAGTAGCTACCACCATAGTCACAAGGCTACAAGCTCAAGCTTCCATGGGAGATTCAAATAAGCTAAAGTCCTAAATGCATGGCATAGATCAAAGAATACTATGGACAAATAGGAAAACAACAGATTAAATAAGCATTAAAATATAAATCTCATTGATTAAACAATACTTACAATAAAATTTCTCAAGGCAGCAGCCTTGTACAGAATAGCCCTCAACAAATCCCAATGATTACAAGACCCATTATAAAAACTAAATTAAACTATGCCTAACTGATTATAGAGATCATAGCTAGCAAGTGCTAGCCTAAGGAAGAAGAAAAATTGAAAAAGAGGGTGATCTAACCCTAACCCTAATCCGCTAGAGCTCACAGCAGACTCAGGTTGAAGGAGAGATAATGTTCTAAGTTTAAATACAACTTATATACTCAGTCACTGATGCCTTGGCCAAGAGAAGATTAAACCCTAATTATATGGTAGACATGGCTTGGTTACAACCCTTGGATGCCTTGGGATGTGTGCATAGAGATCAAGGCCTCAGGATGTGTTCCCTGGACCTGGGGAAATCCCTAAAAAGTCCCTGAGTATGGAATGAGAAGTGGAGAGCTTGAGCTTTGTAGGGTTGGCTTTGATTCTTTCATGCATTCATGCAGTTGTAGCATGCTCGCGAGGTGGCTTTTAGGTTGGAAGGCTTATCGCTCACGCAGAAGGATTTGACTTGTCACGCAGCTACTTTGCCCTGAAGTGCGCTCTCGAAGAAGAGTTTCCACTGATTTGCCTTAGCTCGTGTAGTAGGGCTTCAGGTATTTCCTGTCACAAGGGTCTCACGAAGATGAATTTAAATTTTGCTCAGCTCCTTGTGTAATGAGTAGCGTAGCTCGGCGGTGGAGGTTTAGGCTTTTACACGCATGAGAGCTGTGCGAGGGAATTTCTGAAGCTCTCTCCTCTTGAGCTACGCGAGAGCTGTGCGATCTTGCTTGAGTTCTTTTATGTAAATGATCTCGCAAAATTGCACACATGGCTAATATGAGACTTAAACCTCGCGAGAGGCTTGTGAGCCAGCTTTCTGAAGGTTTTAGTGTGTGACTGCTTCGCGAGTACTTGGAGTGTTGAGAGAAATTGAAGCACGCGACTACTGCACGAAGCAATTCTCTGATATTAATCCTTCACTAAGCTACACGAGTTCTTCGTAAGTTTCCTTTACACTACAGATATTGACTTCGTGAGGTGGCTACTGCAGATTTGAATAGTGCGAGGCTGCACTCCTTACTACACGAGCCCACACTTTTGCTCCTCTACTGCAATGCAGCTACTACTATTACAGCTTTCTCCACTTAAATCCATTCTTCTCTCATCTACTGGACTTCTTTGGTCCACGTTGATATGCAAACTAGTCACCATGGTGTGTACCACTCTAGACACCCAAATTTAGCCAAAGGTCCGATCGAGACACATTTCAAGAGAGGCGCACCTCTGAGCTTTTGATGGCATGTCTGGCACCCTTAGGAATCTTTCTAAAACCTTGGGAGCCATTCCAAACCCTTAGGAATCACCCTAGATCCCTTAGGAACCTTTTCAAACCCTTAGAAACCCATCCCAACCCTTATAACCCATTCTGAACCTAAACCTAGCTTTCTCGGGCAATGTATGAAGAGTGGTGCACTGGGACTAGCTATGACCTTTTACTATGATCAAATCTTATATCATTAAAAAGTAGAAGTCCTCAGCTTTCCAACGGGCTAAGAATCACCCTAATCAGAACTGCACACAAGAAGATATCACATTTCGAAGTGCAGGGGCAGAATGGTAAAATCAACTGAACCCCCCTTGGGGATTTGGCACAACTAATAGTTGCACCAGCATTAAGGTGGGTCCCTCGCGGGAAGCCAACTTCCTAGGCACTATTCAAGCACTGTTTTACTATGCATATGCTTAGCGCAACTAATAGTTACGCCAGGCATATGAACACTAACCCTGGTTCTTTGTCTCAAATTTCAAGATTGGGGTTTGACTTGTTAACCATCTTGACCTTTGGGGTGTGTTTTGCTAGTTCTATTATACCCATTTACTATCCATGTGCAACCTCTTAAGTGGTTTAAAGCCTCACCCTATCATCCACGATTGGAGCAACTCTTCACATTTTTCAAGGCTTCAAAACCCTAAGAAACCTTAAATTGCTCATTACCTAATTGCTAATCGAAATTATCTTTTAAACACCCTCCTAACCTCTCTTTTTCCTATAAATAGAGAGGCACCCTCCCTTTACAAAGGCTTGAAAAAATTTGCAAATTAGAGATTAAGGAATCCCTTCTCTCTCTCCTCTAGTGCACTATTCCCATACAAATTCTAGAATTCTAAAACTTCCTTTAGACCTTAGCATTTCACCAAATAGCTCTAGGTTAGGTGTGTGTTACCCCCTAGCCTTCCCTCTCTACCTCTTAGCTACCAAGCCTAAGGAGTTAGAACCCCATTTCTCATCATACAAGTCATTTCTCATCATACAAGCCTTCAAAAGCTCACCGAAGCAAGCCAACGCAAGGCTCCACAGTGGTGCAACAAGGGCCCGAGAGCTCTGGCTCTCCCCTATATTCCTCTATCTTCTCGGTTATTCCTCTATCCTTCCATTTGTGTCGTTACACCGTCGAACTTTTGGTAGGAACGGAGAGGCACAAATAGGATTTTAAGACCCTTGGGTCAAGAGGAAGCCTTTTTCTTTTCTTTTATATTATTTTTGTTTTGGCCATAAATAGAGACCGCATTAAGCGGGTTGATTGGGTGCCTAACACCTTCCCAATCGATAACTGAAGCCCCTACCCAAGAGCCTTTGGCGTAGACCAGATTCAGAGTCATATTTGTGGCATTTCGATGCTTAAATTGATCTAGGTTTCCTGGGACACCAAAAGCTCCGGGTGGTGACTCTAAATTTTTATTAGAGAGCGCATCGTCGCGACGGGATCATCACTAATCCCACGATTGCACAGATGGCGTCTTTGCTGGGGAGTAGCTAGTAGAGCTTCTCCTTGAACTTGGCCTCTTTATTTTTTATTTACTAACCTTTTATTTTTATTTTTAGTTTATTTTTACTATTTTTTTACTCACCCCTCCGATTACGTCATTTTACTTACCTCTACTTTTACGTCATTTACGAGCCTTAGCCATTTGGTGGGCCTACGTGTGCATTGTCGTTCAATTTCTTTACGTTTTCGTCATTTCAAGCACCTTAGCCGATCGGTGGGCCTACTTGTGCATTGTCATTTAAATTTCTTACATTTCTGTCATTTCAAGTGCCTTAGCCGTTTGGCGGGCCTACTTGCACTTTTAATTAGGGCATCATATTCCGCTAGTGAACGCCGGCCCGTAGTGGCAGCACGAGATCATCACCTCCAGTCATTGAACTTCAGAAAATTTTCTTAAAAGTGAAAAATAAAATTAAACCAACAAAGGGAATTTAAATTAATTTTTGCAGGGTAGATTTTCAAGGGTTGGGTTGTTTAGGCACACATACAAACTCTCAGGTCTTAGTACGATGGCAGCCCCTAGTGGTGATGATCTAGAAAAGTCCCAATCCACCTAGTACCTGAGAAAAGTGCTTACATTTAAGGTATATCGGGTGGGTAACTTTCTCATTACCAAGCTTAAAACCCGGGAAAAAGAGAGTGATAGTGAACCCAATTTGGCCTTTAAACCCTTAGGATCGGTGAGGAAAGAGACGTATAATATAAACAGTCAGTCCCCAGAAGCCTAGCTTCTACAAAAAGCCAGTTTGGAGACCCATTTCGGACTGAGATTGCTATTGTCAATCAATCTAGAGAACCATTTTACTCTGACGCCACTATTAGTTACACCAATACAAAATGTCCCAAAAGAACATTGGCGCAACTATTAGTTGTGCCAGCTTTTTTCTGGGAATTGTTTCTCTGGCGCCACTAATAGTTACGCCAAGTTGGTTCTGAGTAGCCTTAGTCCAAATCTGTGGCCTATTTTACATCCCGAACTCCCTGATCAGTGTGTTTAGTACCTCTATTTAGGCCCCGCAACTTTCGACACCCAATACGCCCTCGCCGGTCAAAACAATGTGACTTCTTTTTTATTCATTTCGGGGGATCAAGTTGTTTGCATTAGTTTCCATGCCTTCAATAGATCAAAGGGTTTCCCTTTGATTCTTCCGAAGCGCTTCAAAACCATTACCGCAGGACCTATTTAGGGTACGAGACCCACCCGAGAAGGGAATTCAAAAGGCCTCAGAATCCTCATTTCTTTTCACTTATAAAAATTTAAAAATAAATAAAAGTAAAAATCTAAAAATAGAGTCTTGATTGGTGCCGGCACAACGACATCATCGTACCCTCCGTCATCTCATAGGGGAAGGTGGAATCTTTACGGGCCCTATCTGAGGCACCCGTACCAGCCCCGATACCGAGATATGTCGTGGGCCGTGGACCCGGCTTATGCCGATCCCGACTCATCCCCGCCACATTCTCCAACCCATTCCCATACCGAAGAAGCCTTTACTTCCATCCCCTTACCCAATCAACCCTCACCATAACCGGCCCATTCAGTGCTCCTATTTTCCCTTCCACCACTTCCCAAAATATCCAAAATCTAAATTTCTAGTCTTTCTCCCAAGCCATGCCTTCATCCATGGCCATCTCCAACCCATCTCACCTTCCTTCCACACCCGCTCAAAACCAATCCTCTACCTTAACCAACATGCCCTAATTTTCATCCGCCCAACCCGATCCAACCACATCCAATCTCCCACACATCCCTCCATTTATCCAAGTCATGCCCATCCTTCCCAAAGCCATGGCCAATTTTCCTCTCTCATTCTCTACCTCCATGCTCCATACATCTTCTCCATATATGCTCATTCCATCCACCAATGCCCCACCTCATTCCTTCAACCCATCTCGTATCCCGCCACTTACCCGGGTCATGCCCGATTTTACGGGGGCCATGCCCAATTTTTCCTCTTTACACACCCCATCCATACCCCTCCAACCATCAAATAACCCATCTCCATCCGATCCCCCTTCCATGGCCATGATGGAGAAGATATTCCAAACCTAAAATAGGTGGAAGGCCCCCCAATATATCCCCTCTCATCCACACTACACATCTATGAATCCCTCCCATACCCTATCAAGCCTCCATGCCTCACTCCCCAATGACCCCCATCAACCCCCCATCGACCACACTATCCAAACCCCTTTCCCACATGTCCCAAGGCCCAATGGCCCAAACCCCCATCTCCCACATGTCCCAAGGGCCCATGGCCCAGACCCATCAAGGCCCAATGGGCCAAACCCACCAATGCCCAATAGGCCAAACCCATCAAGGCCCAATGGGCTAGACCCACCAAGGGCCAATGGCCCAAACCCACCAAGGGCCCATGGGTCAGACCCACCAAGGGCCCATGGCCAAGACCCACGAAGGGCCATAGCCTAGACCCACCAAGGGCCCATGACCCAAACCCATCAGGGGCCCATGGCCCAAACCCATCAATGGCCCATGACCCGAACCCACCAAGGCCCCCTGGGCCACACCTATCATGGCCAAAGCTTTGTGGCCCAACCCTCCCAAGGCCTTATAGCCCAAACCTAAGCCCAACAATACCTTGGAGCCTCACACCTATACCCTTCACAATTCCTCCAAACTTTCACCCATTCACAACCCTCATACCCAGCTCAAACCCATGCCTTACATCAACCCTAATTCACCCATATTCTAGCATCCCAAAGTCAGTTGCAAGCCTTCCCGCATGCCCAATGGCCTCATCAGGCCCCACCTCAAAATCTGATTTTCACTCATCCCATCACCCAACAAACCTCCCCTCATCCTTAATGGACTCACCCAATCCTCATTCATGCCATTCTCATCCAATCCATGCAGCACCAGCCGAAGAATTTCTCCTTCACTGCACCCTATATAGACCAACAGTATGAAGAGGACAAGATTAGGAACAGTGGTGCTGGGGCATTGACCAGGCTTAACCCACCCCTTGGTAGCCCAAAGTCTAACCAACTACCAAAAAAGTGGCCCTCGTATCCAAGGAGTTAAAGCAGTTGAAAGAATAGTTGGATAAAATTCAGAAGCAGTTGTTGAAAATGTGTGGTGCTAAAATTTATGCTACGGACTTACAAATTTGTGCTTGTTCGCTGAGGTCCCCTTGCCTCTAAAATTTAAATGTCAATTTTTAACAAGTACAACAGCACCGACAATACTATTACACACCTCAAGTCCTACTGTGGGGATATGTGCCAATATGGAGGGGACGAAAGGCTACTGATAAAGGTCTTTCAGACGAGTTTAACTAGTCCATCCTTAAGATGGTTTACATCTTTAGAACCATCTATGATGAAAACTTGGAAGGACTTGACGCATTTGTTCCAAGAATAATATGTCTATAATATAGACATTAAATCGCGTAAGTCGGACTTGGCCCAATTAAAGCAGAACTCGAATGAGACCTTTAGCGATTATTTGGGGCGTTGGAGAGCACTGGTAGCTCAGGTTAGAAATAGGATACCTGATGATGAGCAAATAGAAATAATTTATAAAAATACTCTGCTAGTAATCTCAGAGCAGCGATTATTTGGGGCCTAGTGGGGTTAGACGGTTTTTAGAGCAGAGGAACAAGAAGAGAACAAGGGCCAATGTCCAGAACATCTCCAACACTAGGCCCAATAATAATATAATCTCGTTCCAATTTAAAGCAGCCCTACCAGCACCAGTCAGAACTGCTAGACAAGGAATGCAGATGACTCCGGAGAAGAGGAGAGCCCGCTACGACCGAGTGTTTACACCCCTAGGGCAATCTTTAAGTGTACTTTTACCTTTACTAATAGAAAAGGGATTAGTTACTATTTAATAATCGTAACCTCCTCCTCACCCAATCCTAAAGAATTATGACCCTAGCACCCACTGTAATTTTCATCAAGTTCCGAGTAACCCGACTGATGGCTGCTTCTCATTAAAGCACGCGATCCAAGATTTGATTGATGTCGAGAAAATCATTCCACTGGCACCTTCTCAAGTAAACCATCATGCAAGCATTCATCAGGTGCCATTACCCCCACATCCTACTAGAGGAGTAGGTCCCAGACCCACCATCGAGATGATAGAAGGGTGTGAGGATGAATTTGAATTTGATCCATTGGATTACATCAGTGATCAAGAGAGCTATGTGGCACCATTGCCAAGAAATTATGAAGAAAGGAATATTAGGGTGATTGAACCCCTAATTTATCAGATTATTTCCCTAGCCAAGCACCACAAGTTGAACCCTTAGTTCTTAGGGTTTATTTTCCATCACCCACTCCTGTCAATTATGTGCATATAAATGCTTATCAACCATACGCCACCACCCCCATCAATTACCCGATAGCCCATCATGCCCCCAATCCCTCGCTAGCACCTATCAGCTACCAATGGCCTACTCTTACCCCTTTCCCCCAGTGCTACCACCCTCAAGCTTCACCGCTCCCATCTGGTCTAATTTGGCCACCCAACCAGCCATCACCAAAGTAAACCAAGTGCTACCCACACCTCCAGAGCCGACAGTAAAACTGCATCTGATACCGGCAGCTGTACCATTTCAGATTTCGGGACCAACCTATGATCCTCATTAGGTCCTGTTAAGTTATGAACAAACATATATCAAAACTGGCCACATAGAAGGGGCAGTGGGCTTTGTTATCTGATCTGGGAAGATCTTAAAGCAGTCTGAAGCACCAATAGTAGCACAAGCCCAACCAGAGGGAAAGAAATGTAGCGTAGTGAATCCTTTCGAGAAAATGAGTCGAGACCATGTATTGCAGACTCAGCTGAGAAGAATGCCTGCCCATATTACTATATGGGATCTGTTGATGACATCCCCACTCCATTTCCAAGCATTAATGGGGGTGTTAAAGAATGCACATGTATCACTTTAACTTAGCCCAGATGAAGTCGGGCAAATAATTGGTCAAGTTAGGGCTCCAAATGTCATTTCATTTTTAGATGCCGATTTATCGGATGAAGGGAGCAGTCACTCCAAATCCCTTAACATTACTGTTGAGTCCAAAAATATGATAATCCCCTTGGTTTTAATCGATAATGGGTTTGTGTTAAATATATGCCCACTGAGAATCGCCACCAAGATTAGTGTAGATCCTTGCATGTTGAGACCCACGAGAACTAGTGCCAGACGCTTCGATAACATACGAAGAGAGATAATGGGAGAAGTTGACCTTGAGCTATTGATTGGGCCAATGACCTTCTCCATATTATTTTAAGTGATGGACATCAAATCCTCATTTAATCTACTATTAGGGCATCCGTGGCTGCATGAGGTCGGAGCAATACCGTCAACGTTGCACCAAAAGCTTCAATTTGCATCCGAGCATAAGATCATCACCATCATTGGTGAGGGACACAGTGAGAAAGGAAAAGCCACCAATAGCGTCGGAAAGCCCAAAGTGCTGGATGTGCCGCACACCGCTGAGGGCGTCGACCTCCACAGTTTCGAGTACGAAGTATCGACTCCCGGAGCCCATCGAGGGCATCATTCTAAGAGCCGGAAGCAGAATGGTAGCAGGAGTGCCATGCTCTAAAAGTGGGGCTATCAAAAAGAAAGAGGACACGAGCCGAGACTACAAGGTAGGAAGGAGCCCGTCACAGCTAAGGGGGGCAAAAAAGTTAGATTCGGGCTAGGTTACAAGCCCACAGAGGAAGAAGTGTGAGAGGCTAAAGAAAAGGCCTGCAAAAGCTAGGGGGATCCACATAGAGGAGAAGCCCCGTCCCAGGCCTCATATCAGAAACTCATTTGTGAGTGTTGAGTTGTGAAGATTGACCGAAATGGGGTAACTTGTTTAACCCCACATAAGCCCACAGCACCGGCTCACCCCACAAATCCTGACATCACCCTTGCCAGCCTGGAGATAGACTTGGCCGCATTATCCCTCTTTGAGGAGCGACAACCCATACTTGAACAAACTCTCCTTGTGGTAAATCACCACAAAACCATGTTAACGTTTGAGGATATCATCTCAGACCAAATGGGGATCAACATAATGGAGGCTGACTCTGAAGAGTTGTATCAATCAGCACCCCCCATCCAAACAAGTAAAGGAGCTACCTCTCAGGTAAATCACCACAAACCTCTGGAAGTGGGGAGTGGCCTAACATTTGGCACCCATTTCCCAAAAAAAAATAACCCATAAAAAGTGAGATAAACCCTTGGCAGGCAATACCTTGTATATACACAGACTCGTGTTACCAAGGGTTTGTCCCCGAAGAAAATAAAAATCCCAAAAACATTGAAAAAATACGAAGTCCAAAAACATTGTCATTTAAAATTCCAAATAAAATCCTACAAAAAGACACCTTAATTGAAATACCTGTCCCACATAAAATCGACCCCTTTCCCACATAAATATAAGAAGCGGTAGGAGTTATGAACCTAGATGAGGATATCCCTTTGGAAGAGCTTTCCAATGAGCTCCTTGACCGGTTTGCCGAATTTGAGCATGGCCCTACCCCCATTGTCGAAGAAACTAAGGACGTTAATCTAAGAATTGAAGAGATTCCCTGAATTACCTAGATCGAAATGTCGCTGTCTCCCGAATAAAGAAAAAGCATGGTTGACTTCCTTCGATCATACCAAGACATTTTTGCCTGGTCGTATAAGGGCATGCCTGGTTTGGATATCGATTTGGTCGAACATGCGTTGCCTCTCTACCCTGATATGAAGCTGGTCAAGCGGAAGCTAAGACGTCTCTGATAGATGTTGAAAGTCAAAGACGAGGTCATGAAGCAGTATGTGCGGGGTTCCTCATCATATCTAAGTACCCGCAATGGCTAGCCAATATTGTGCCTGTGCTGAAGAAGGATGGAAAGGTCCGCATGTGTATCCATTTTCATAATTTGAATAGGGCGAGCCCGAAGGACCATTTCCCGTTACCACACATCAACATCTTGGTTGATAATACTGCTAAGCACGGGATGCTTTCTTATATGGATGGATTCTCTGGATATAATCTGATTAGGATGGCAGAGGCAGATCAAGAGAAGACTGCGTTCATTACTCCATGAGAAACCTTTTACTATCGAGTCATGCTGTTTGGGTTAAAGAATGTCGGTGCAACGTACCAGAGGGCTATGACTACACTTTTTCATGACATGATGCACCGAGAGATTAAAGTGTATGTTGATGATATGATAGCTAAGTCACCGGAGCGAAGCGATCATCTGTAAATCATCAGAAGCTATTTGAGAGGTTGAGAAAGTATCAATTACGTCTGAATCCACAAAAGTGTGCATTTAGTGCGATGTCTGGAAAACTGTTGGGATTCATCGTCAGCAGGAGAGGGATTGAGGTCGACCCAGTCAAAGTTAAAGCTATCACAGAAATTCCACCACCATCTACTGAGAAAGAAGTTAGAGGGTTTTTGGGCAGGATACAATATATCGGTCGATTCATTACACAGTTAACGCCTATCTGCACGCCGATCTTCAAGCTACTTTAGAAGAACTCACCCGTTGAATGGAATGACGATTGTTAGGGATCATTCGATAAAATTAAAAAATACCTCCTTAACCCACCAGTGTTGGTACCACCTGAGCCGGGGAGACCACTCTTGATGTATCTCTCCAAGATAGAAGTCTCGATGGGATGTGTCTTAGGGTAGCAAGATGAGACGAGAAGAAGAGAGCAGGCCAACTACTATCTAAACAAGAAGTTTACTGATTATGAGACACACTATTCTTATCTGGAGAAAGCATGCCTGGCTCTTGTATGGGCTACTCAGAGGCCCCACCATTACTTGCTATGCCAAGCCATTCCACTTTTGGCCCGAATGGACCCGTTGAAATACCTGTTTGAGAAGCCAACTCTTACTAGAGGAACCGCATGATGGGCGCTTTTATTGTCTGAGTTTGATATCATGTAAGTCACTCAAAAGTCGATCAAGGGGCAGGCACTCGCCGATCATCTTGCCAACAATCCTTTGCCAGATTATGAACCTTTGAGAACTAAGTTCCCCGATGAGGACATCCTGTTCATGACAGAAGATGATACAGAAGAAGCAAAAGAATCATGGATAATGCACTTTGACGGAGCAGTAAATGTCGAAGGTCAGGGAGTTGACGCTATTCTTATTTCGTCGAAAGGATCCCATATACTAGTCTCCATCAAGCTCAACTTCCCTTGCACTAACAACATGGCTGGCTACGAAGCTTATGCTGCTAGTTTGTAAGCAGCTCTCGATCTAAATATAACTCACCTCCGAGTATTTGGCGATTCGCAGTTGATCATATACCAGACAAATGGAGATTTGAAAATAAAAGATGAGAAATTGATCCCTTACTATGAGCACCTAGAGGATTTGATAGTTTATTTTGAAGATGTGACATTCTCATATGTCCCTCGGATAAGGAATCACTTTGTCGACGCACTAGCAACTTTAGCATCAATGATAGAAATCCCATATGGTGCCGAGATGAAGCTAATCTTGATTGAGCAGAGGAATGAGCCGGTGTTGTGCTGCTTACCTTATAATTATTAAATAGTTAAAACAACAAATTAGAAGGCTAAATCAAAGAGAGATGGGATCAAGGTAAGCAAGCAGTCCTGCAAGAACTAGGGCTATTGTAGCAAGCTTTAAGGGGTAAGTCAAGGTATGTCCACAGGGAAATGTGCTCTAAAATAGGGTAAATCTCTAGATCTAAATCAGGGAAGGAAAGAGGAGCACAATCAAGATTAGCTTCATCCTAAACTAATACAAGGGAAGGAAAGAGGAGAGGTTTTAAGGGTTGTCACTCTACTAGAAAAAACTATAGAAATCAAATGCAAATGATCCAAAACTGATGAAAACTTAGATTTAAGGAAATGAAGAAAAAGATTAAAACCAAAAGGTGGAAAATAACAGCTAGGGATTTTGGTCTTCAATGAAAATCAATTGGCTCCAAGGCAATGCATAGAACTGATTTGCAACAATCCTTCATTTGGCTACAAGCTCAAATGCAAGGTACAAGAATCCAAAACAGATCAGGGAATTGGAGTTATCCTAAGGCTGTGATCTGTCCACTTGAATGATCACAGATCATCCCAGAGATCCCTCTAGTTCAAGGATCTTAATTGGAACAGTTAAGCTATTGCAGATGTTGTGGATGCAAGGCTACAAGCTCTGGCATCCACAGGGATATCTAATCTAGAAAATCAAATGACAATCACAGGATTTACAGATCAAAATTAACTCTATAATCCATAATTTACTGATTCAATACAACTTATAGCAAATGTGCTCAGATATGTAATCTGTGCAACATCCAATCCATATACAAGGCCTTGAACCTCTCAATTTACAGCTCTCAACCTCACCCTAGCTACTGAAGGGGTTTAGCCAACCATGATTGGCGAAGGAGAGAATGGGGGAAGAAGAAAGAAGGAAGGGATGTTGGAGATGGGAATTCGGATTTGGCCTCAGCACTCTCAATTTCTGGATAGTAGCTCTGTAAATTTTTCAGGCTTTTATAGTCTCCCCCTCTATCCTCAGATCTATTTCAGCCAATCAGAGCTCAAGGGAATAATTCTATTATTCTGAGTTTTTAATTTCCTCTTTTTCAAAAAATCAGGTGGGAAATCACTTATTTTCTTAAATTTTATTCAACAAAGCTTCACTAGCATTAACTATTCCATTGGCATACCTACCACACCCCCAAACCTATGAGGAGCAGTGTCCTCACTGCTTTGGAAGAATAATAGAAGGGAATAGCATGGTGAATGGAAACAATTGAAGCATAAGGAACAATGTAAAATAGATGTAAACTAACAGGAAAGCAAGAAACAGAGATGAAACAAAATTAACATTGTATTGAACACAGGAAATTACAAAAGAAACAGGTAAACTAAATGTAGCAATAGCATGTGCAGTACCCTATATACAAACTAATTATAACTAAATCCTAATTTGAATCAAAGCTAGATATGGTCATTGGCTCCCATCCTTTCTGTGCAGCAAGCTTGTCATACTCCTTGAGATTCTCTTTCTTCTTCAGCTTCTTAGTGCTGGCAGCACCTTCTTTAGTTCTTTTTGCAGCTGGCTTCTGAGGTCTTGTACTGCCTTGGGACATGGTGGGCTCCCTAATGGAAAGTGCTTTGGATCCTGAGGGACCCAGGGTAGAGTATAGGGAGAGGGTCTCTACCAGTCTGAAAAGCATGTCAGATTTGGTCCTATAGGTCTTGTACAGGTCGAGGGAGTTGATGACCATCTTCCATAACTTCCATTCCTCTTTCCTGTGGGCCTCTAAGATAGGGTCAATTTCCTCCTGATGTGCTTGCTGCTATTAAACCATGACTGCATCCACTAGAAACTTTACATCCTCCATGACATAAGGGTTGGTCTCAATAGCTTTGGTGAGTGATGGCATAGGTGACAAGGTGTTGGTGCCATATGGGACAATGGCCCAATGGTGAGGGTCATCCATGGAGGAGGGGATGACGGGCAGCTCAGGAAGTGGTTGTGGTGGTACAATGAGAGTCAATGGCAGCTCCTCCTCCACAACAATAGACTCAGGTGGGGAGGAAGGATAGGTAAAAGGTAGAGAAGGTAGAGTTGTTTCCTCAAAGCCAGTTTGAGTGGAGGAGTCTCTGGTGGGAGGGGTTACAATAGGAGTAGGGAGTAGTTCATCCATCTCAGCAGGGAAAACCAATACTATGGGGGATGGAGGTGGAGTATGTGCATGGGTAGGTGTAGGAGAGGGGATTGGAAGAGGTTGGCTGGTTGAGGTGAATGGGAGGAGGGTGGACTGTAGGGCTTGAAGGCAAGTGGCCATAGCAGCTTGGTTAGCTGTGTTGGTTTGAAGCTGGGCAAGGATGGTGGTGAGAAGGGAAAGAATCTAGGAAAAGGCCTCTGGAATGATTTGGGCTTGGGTAGTAGGTGGAATGGGTAAATGGGTTAGAAACGAGATGTGGAAGCATGTTGGAAGTGAGAAGGCTATGGAGAATCGGGTAAAGGGGAGTACTCATGCCCAATGTCCTTCACAATGGAGTCAATCAAGAAGGAGTACCCCTCAGTGGTCAGGTGGTCCAGCTCTTAGGTATTGGTAGGTGATAAGGAGAAGGTGGGGTCAATATCAAGGGGTATGGATGGTGGAGAAGAAATGGCTGGGTCAGCTGATGTAGATGGTGTAGGGATCAAAAGTTCAACAACTGGGATGGATGGGCTGGCTGGAGGGGTTGTAGCTGACCTTCTCAAGTAGGTGGATGTGATGGGTAATGAAAGTAAGGTAAGGATGGAGTCTGTGGTAGGAGCTGACAAAGGTGTGGATGTGGTGATGGTTGAAAGGATGGCTGAGGTGCTAGGAGGTAAGGAGACTTCAATGGAGGGTATGGAGGGTGATGGAATGGGGATGTTGGCCAAAGTAGAGCTACCAATAAGCGAGGGCACATCAATGGTAGAGGTGATTGTGGGTGCATAGGTCACAGGTGGAGGTACTGAGCTAGGACCAATAGAGGTGGGTAAAGGCTCAGATCTGGCTGAAGTAGAGGTCTCAGCTACAGTTGTTGAGCTGGCTGATGGGGCTGTAGCTATATCAAGTGCAGCAACTAATGTGGCTACCTGAGGTGCTTCACTTTCAGGGCTCTCCACTGATTTCTTCTTACCTTTTCAAATTAGGGTCCTACTAGCAGACCAGGCCCTCTTCTCAAACACCTTTGGAGTCACTTTTTCCATAGGCTCATCTTTTTTAAACAGAAATTTTCCTCTTCTCTATAGAGCAATGATGAGTTTGTTGTAGGGTAACCCTGGCAAGGCTTGTACTCTACTGAAATATCAGCTGAGAGGCATTCATAAACTAGCCCTTGGAGAAAAAAAATACAAGGCATCCACTATGGGGGTTCTCCTCTCCTGCTAGTGTCCATTGACATAAATATTTTTTCTCAAGATTGAATCAATGAATAGCAAGCTGGAGTCTAGATCTCTTCTCATCAGCCCCACAATGCCTTGGGTTAAATTTTTGGCCATTTCTCTAAAGGATACACTCTCAGGTGCTGTTAGACCATTGGCTGTATCAAAAACTGATGGGACCCCCAATGGTAAGCCAATGGCACTGTAATCTACCACCAACTCCTAATTATCAATAAACACTACAAGTGTAGGCTCAATTGAACCCGACTTGATTTTCTTCCTGATGTTCTGATACCACAATTTGACCAGCCTAAGGTAGGATTTTTCTTGTAATGGGGTCAACATGGGTGTCAGGCCAACCTTAACCAAATAATCCAGGGTGTCCTTACACTCCCCTTCTTTAGAAAAATAGGGGAGGTCAAAAGTTGTCTCTGGAATCAGGCCTAAGGCATCCACAAATTCATTGGGAGTAGATAGGTTCACAGGGGCTTCAGGTTCAGCCTCAGGCTTAGGCTCAAGCACAAGATTAAGTTCTGCCTCAAAGCCCTCCTCAACTATTTCTTCACTGATTTGGGCCTTCTTGGATTTCTTAGCTTTCTTAGGTTTGTCAGGTTTCTCAACTTTATCCATGACAAGCTTTCTCTTAGCAGGTGGGTTCTCCTTGGGCTGTGTGGCTAGCCTACTGGATTTCGTAGTGATTTTAGTGGCGGATTTGGAAGGGGCTTTAAAAAAGTTAGCAAGGGTATCCTCTTAATCAGCCATTGGACACTCAATCCCCCAAAATCAATCTCAACAACTACACAGACTTCTTTGCGCAATCAAAGTAACCACACAAATTGGAAATGAAAGTGCAAAGCTTTGTAAAACATAGAGTGGAGTTTGAAGAAGACTTACCCACATAAAACCTAGGGTTTATCAGATCTTGATATGCACGGCACCAAATTAGTCTCAAATAGGTGCAAAATGTAGCCCTCGTGGAAGTGAAGCACTTAGAGCAACGACTGAGTGATTAGAGTTGGAACCAGTGAGGTAGAGGAAGAAGAAGGAAATGGGAAATTGGTAGACAAGAGACAAAGCTTGCACATAGAAGCTGTCAAATGGCATAAATGAGTTGTCGATAGGTTTAAAAACACCTAAATCGTGCTTCAACAGGATTGGAAAAAGGGTTTTGACAGGTTGGTACAACCTGTCGAGGAGTTAAAATCAGCTGGGATGGTAGGGTTGGTAGGCTGAAGATCTCGAGAGGCTCTTTCAAACCTCTTGACAGGATCAAGGCTTTAGAAAAAATCAATTCGAGAGGTTCATGGAACCTCTCAATAGGATGAAAATCTTTTATGTTAATGCTCCGAGAGGACTCCAAACCTCTCGGCAGTTACTCTGAACCTGTCGAAAATATACCCAAAAACCTTTAGAACCTGTCGACTTCCTTGCTCAACATCTCGACAGGTTCATAATCCTGTTGAATATCATATTTACACCTTCAGAACTTATCGAGAATCAATTCAAACCTCTCGACAGGTTGTTTTGCAGTTCAAAAGGATTTTTAATTAGTTCCTAGTCCATTCCCCACACAGATCTATCACTCCTACTCTATTCCCATTAGATTCGTCATACCTTGGGGCCATTTCCACTATAACAGACCTGATTCATTATTCTAAATGAAGAACTAAACACAAATGGCAACCTATGTACAATACCAAACAAAGTTGAAAACATAAACAACAACAAAATTGACAAAATAATAGTTATGGTACATAGTCTACATTGTTGAAAATCAGTCACACTTGGGAGGTTCTTGAAGGTGAATGGTCACCACAGGCTCTACTATATTTTCAATAAAGAGCTTGAGCCTTTGACCATTAACTTTCATGATCCTGCCATCTTTTGGATCTTTGATTTCAACAGCTCCAGATGGGGATACATGCTCTACCATGTAAGGTCCCTCCCATCTGGATCTCAACTTGCCTGGGAAAATTTTAAATTTAGAATTAAAAAGTCATACCTTGCTGCCAGTAGTGAACTCCTTCCTCAGCAAATACTTTTCATAGAAGGCTTTGGCTTTCTCTTTGTAGATCCTTGCATTGGAGTATGCTTCCAATCGCAGCTCTTCCAGCTCTGACAACTGGAGCCTTCCGTGCATGCCAGTAGAAGTTAGTTCAACATTCATTATTTTAATAGTCCAGTAGGCTCTATGTTCCAACTCTACTGACAAGTGACAGGCCATCCCATAGACCAGCCTAAAAAGGGACATACCATTAGGGGTCTTATAGGCAGTCCTATAAGCCCACAAAGCATCATTCAATTTCTGTGCCTAGTCCTTTCTATCTGTCCTCACATTCTACTCCAAGAAATGCTTGATCTCCCTATTAGAATTTTCAACTGGCCCACTAGTCTTTGGGTGGTAGGGAGTTGCAATCCTGTGTGTAACAGAGTACTTTTTGAGTAAATTCTCAAAAGGTGTATTACAAAAATGACTCCCCCCATCACTAATGATAGCTCTAGGGGTGCCAAATCTGAAAAAAATCTTGTCCTTTAAAATTTTGAGGACAACGGTGTGGTCATTTGTCCTTGTGGCACTGGCTTCAACCCATTTTGACATAGTCCATTGCGACAAGGATAAAATTAAAACCATTTGAGGAAGGAAAGGGGCCATAAAATTAATTCCCTAGATATCAAAGAGTTCAATAACAAGTATAGGCTGTAAGGGCATGGAGTTTCTTTTGGAGATACATCCCATTTTTTGGCATCTTTCATAAGCTTTACAATGCTGTCATGCATCCTTGAAGAGAGTGGGCCAATAAAATCCACTTTGGAGCACCTTGGCAGCAGTCTTATTGCCACTGAAATGGCTTCCACAAGCCTGTTCATGACACATGGTTAGTATATTGTGAAATTCATCATCAGGGACACATCTCCTCACTACTTGGTCAGTACAATGCTTGAACAGGTATGGATCCTCCCACATGTAATGTCTGATATGGGAGAAGAACAGCTCCCTATCCATTTTGTTCCAATGTGGGGGAATCCTACCTATTGCCAAGTAGTTCACAATTTTTGCAAACCAAGGTGTAGAAGTGCTGATAGTAAACAGCTATTCATCAAGGAAAGAATCATTAATAGGCAGCCTATCAAACTCATCAGCTAGGATCCTAGATAAGTGGTCTGCAACCATATTTTCAACCCCTTTCTTGTCCTTAATCTCAAGATCAAACTCCTATAATAGGAGGATCCATCTAATTAATCTTGGCTTGGCATCCTTTTTTGACAAAAGGTACTTCAGGACTGAGTAGTCTGTGAAAACCATTATCCTAGATCCCAACACATAAGACCTAAATTTTTCCAAAGCATAGATAGTTGCCAACAATTCCTTCTTAGTTGTGGTATAATTTAACTGAGCATCAATCATGGTTTTGCTTGCATCAGCAATCACACAAGGCAACTTATCCTTCCTTTATCCCAACACTACACCAATAGTAAAATCTGATGCATCATACATCAACTCAAATGGTAAAGAAAAATTATGTGCTTGAAGGATAGGTGCAGAGGTTAAACAACCTTTCAAAAGCTCAAAAGCAATAAGACATTCATCATTAAATTCAAAAGGAACCTCTTGGCACAACAGGTGACAAAGAGGTTTTGAGATCATGCTAAAATCCTTGATGAATCTCCTATAGAAACCAACATGCCCCAACAAAGATCTGACTTGTTTCATAGTTTTTGGTAGGGGTAAATGTGCATTCAAATCAATTTTAGCTTTTTCTACCTCAATGCCTCTGTGGGAAACCACATGGCCAAGGACAAAGCCTTGATTGACCATAAAATGACTCTTTTCCCAACTTAAAATCAAGTTGGCTTCCTCACATCTCTGCAACACAAGGCTGAGATGGTGTAGACATTAGCTAAAACTATCTCCAAAGATAGAGAAATCATTCATGAATATCTCTAAAAATTGATCAATCATGTCAGAAAAGATAGCATACATACACCATTGAAAAGTTGCAGGAACATTGCACAATCCAAATGGCATCCTTTTATAGGCAAAGGTGCCAAATGGATATGTGAAAGTTGTCTTTTCTTGATCTTGTGGATAAACAAGGATTTGGTTATACCCAAAATATCCATCAAGAAAGCAATAGAAAGCCTTGCTTGCCAACTTATCCAAAATCTGGTCTATGAAGGGCAAAGGGAAGTGGTCTTTTCTGGTTTTCAAATTGAGCTTTCGATAGTCTATATACACCCTCCAACCCATGGTTTCCCAAGTTGGAACTAGCTCACCAGAATCAGTTTTCATCACAATTATTCCAGATTTTTTAGGGACCACCTGAGTAGGTCCCACCCATTCAGAATCTGAAATAGGATAGATGACTCCAACATCTAATAATTTGACCACTTCTTTCATCACCACTGCATGCATGTGGGGGTTTAATTTTCTTTACATTTCTCTAGAGGATTTGGAACCCTCTTCCAAGTGAATTTTATGCATGCACACAGCAAGGCTGATCCCTCAAGATCAGCAATAGTCCAACTTATTGCTCTCTTGTATTTTTTTAATGCTTTCAACAATTCCTCTTCTTTCTCATCAGTGAGGGAAGAAGAAATGATCACAGAAAACTTCTGATTTGTCCCCAAAAAAGCATATTTTAAGGACTTGGGTGGCTGTTTCAATTCCACATCAGGTGGACTAATGAGTGAAGGCAACAAAGGTGCCTTTGATGGTGGTGAAAGAGGAAACACAACTAGTTTCCAAGGAGGATACCTTGTTGCTGGCCCCACTTCAGAAATTAAGGCTTTCACCTCTTGAACCTCAGGTGTGGGGGTCTTCCCTTCCATAATTTCACTCCACACATCCTCAAAAACATCACTCAAATCATCACAATGCAGCAGCTTGGGCAAAGTGTCTTCCACAAGCTCATCCAACACATCAATCAAAAAGCAATCCTCACTATCCCAGTGAGGTTGACTTGCTGCATCATACACATTCAATTTTACTTTCATGTTGCCAAAAGACACCTCCATTACACCTGATCTATATTATATACAAGCATTGGTAGTGGCCAAGAAAGGCCTGCCCAAAATTATAGGAATGGAGGTGGTGCACTTGTTTGGCTCCATGTTAAGAACTAGAAAATCTACTGGAGAGAAAAACTTATCAACCCTAACTAACACATCTTCTATCATTCCCACAGGGCTCCTTTCAGATTTGTTAGCTAACTGTAGCACCACATGTGTGGGCTTCAATTCTCCCAAGCCTAACTTCTCATAAACTAAATATGAAAGTAGGTTTACACTAGCACCAAGATCTAACAAGGCCTTCTCAATGGTGTGATCCCCAATGATGCAAGGGATTGTGGGAACTCTAGGGTCTTGAAGCTTTATTGGGGTTGCAATAGACAACACTTTGTTCACTTTCTCAACATAAAAGACCTTCTTGGACAGGTATATCCTAGATTGTCTATTGTGGGTGCACAAATCTTTCAAAAATTTTGCATAAGCTAGAACTTGCTTGATAGCATCAAGTAAAGGCAAGTTGATCTTTACTTATTTGAATGTTTCCATCATCTCCTCAACTTTTACATTCCCCTTATCAAAAGGAGAAGGTACTTGAAGTGCATTGGGAAATGAAAAATGGGGGACTGATCTCCTATTTGCTGCCTTAGCAAGCTCATCAGATTTTTCTTTATTTTTATTTTCAGTTTTTGGTTGGGGCACATCAACACCCCCCTTATTTCTCATATGCTGCTCCTACTGCATATCAACATGGGTTGTTCTTTCATTTCCTGTACTTTTTCACATTAGGCTCAACACCAACTTGGTTGTCAACCAGCCTTCCACTTCTCAAAGTGATGACAAATTTGGCTTTTTCATGTGAAGAGTCTCAGCCACCATATACTGCCCTTTTAGATTGTTCATGGGTTGACTAGGCAGTCCTCCCTCCTCTCTCCTAGTCAAAGAATTAGATAGCTAACCAACGTGGTCCTCTATCTTCTTAATACTTTGGCTATGAGAGTTAATAGGTTGAGACAAAGAGCCTAAATTCTCCAGTGAAGCCAGAACTTGCTCTTCAAATGTGAGGAATCTAGAGGGTGTTGGGGCTGGTACACTTTGATGCACATGTTGTGCCAGCATAGGTTGCTGGTATTGGGGCCTTGAAAAGCAGTTTTGCTGGTATGGTTGGGCATTCCTATAAGGCATGGATTGTTGTTGTGGCTACTGCTACTAGTTTTGGAAGGTATCTTGTCTCCACCTCAAGTTGGGGTAGTTTCTCCAATGATAACCAGCAATGGGCTATTATCCAAAAGACTGAGCAGCATTCACATGTTCCATAACAAGGTCTGGAAATTGGTTAGCGAGGGACATTCCTTAAGGGATTGAGTAGGGGACTGGCATATCACGCATGCCTCCTCTACTTTGGCAGCCATTGGTGACTACATTGCTCCCATGAGCTTATCAAATTTTTGAGTCAAGCTATCCACCTTCCTTTCCAAATCATTGTATTTATTAACCTCATACATTTTCCCTCTTGTAGTGTTCTCTCTCACCAATCTAACAAGGGTCTCAAAGTCCCTTGACAAAGTCTCCCTTTGCATGGAGTTTTCACTAATAATACTAAACAACTCCCAAGCCTCATCAGCTGTCTTGTGGAGGAATGTACCACCACATGAGGCATCAACCATATCCCTACTCTTGGGATCAACCTTGATAGAAACTTTGAACAAGTTGCCATCCAGAAATTTAGTGATGAGAACATTGCTTAAGGAGTTCCTTAAATCTCTCCCATGCTTGGTGAAAGTCTTCAGTTGGGGCTCACTGATAGATTTTTTTTGTGTTCATGAAATTAATTTTTTTTTTACTCAATCAATTCAAATCAATAAAACAAAAGATTGATTTCAATAACCATGTATAATTTGTGTTCTATACGCGAAAATGTGTATTAAACACATTGTTTTCTAGCACCAAGATATATAATCGAAATTGAAAAGAAAACTAGCACTATACATATCACTTCTACCGATCAAAGGCCATCACACAGAATGAATCACTACAAATAGAAAAAAAATCTCACGTACTTGTACTCAAGCCTCTTCAATGGCCACAATTTCGAGCGAAAACCCTAATTTCAAGGGGTGATCATGAAAGCCTAAGCCAAATCGAACAAAAGGGAGACCAATGGACACTCTCCGACACATAGAATTTCGATCTGTAGAGAAGAAACAATGATTCAAACTAAACTGGATAATGATGCAAGTAGGGTTTATTAATTAGGGATCTAAGGATGATCCAAAGAAAAATGCCTCATATCGATAATCAAAACAAATCAGATTTAGGGTTTCTAAGATCAACACTCTAATGATGATCCAAAGAAAAATGCCTCATATCGACAACTCTCGTTGTCTCCGGAACCATGTATGCCGCTCTCCAGTTCGGCTTCTTCGAGCTCTGTGTATTTGAAGTTCTCCATGTCCGACCCTCAGAAGGAATAGGAACCATCGAACAACAAACACTCCACACCAAACCCTGACCGATTGAAATCGAAAACCTAGCAACACAGATTCGAAATGGCAACTTCTCTTAGCAAAACCAACCCTAATTTGACAAATTTTTTAGGGTTTTAATAAACAGAAGCTCCCAAAAAAACCCTAACAAGTCACAAATCCCGGTTACAGAGAGAGGAAGAAGAGAGAGGCTAGGGTGGAGAGAGGAAGACGAGAGAGAGGGTAGGGTTTCAGAGAGAAACGAACAAAGGATTGAGAGAGAGGCATTCTTCTCGTTTTTTTTTTTTTTTTGAGATGTGAGCTAGAGAGGCGTTCTGTGCAGCGATAAAGAGAGAAATGAGAGAGGGGGTGATATAGCACGTGATGAGTGGATGATTTAAAAAACCACAGCCTTTACTTAAAAAACCATTATTTTAGGCATTAGAATATCGCACCACTTTTTTAAACAATGGTTTATTTTATATTGCTAGAGTGGTTTTTTCCTCATTTTGACGTAGTGATGGAGAAGGTTTTTCGGAGAATCCCATGCACCGAAGAAGAGAAAGTGAGTTGGGCCACTTTCCAACTCGAGGGAGAGGCAGATCCATGGTGGAAGTCCGTCGAGAGAACTCGAGTGCCAGGGACACCATGGACATGGGTTGAGTTCACTGAAGTCTTCAATGAGAAGTACTTTCCCGCTCCAGAGCGATGTCAGATGGAGATCCAGTTCTCGACATTGGTGCAAGGCCAAATGACAGTGCGAGAGTATGAGTCGGAATTCACTAGACTCTCTCGGTTTGCACCATTTCTTGTGGCCACTGAACTTATGAAAGCCCAAAAGTTTTAGTATGGACTAAGGCCAATGATCAAGGAACGGATTTCCCTGTTTGAGGTGACAACCTATGCGCAAGTCATCAGATTGGCACTCATCGCCGAAAGGGACATCAAAAATATGAATAAGAGAAGCGAAGAACAAAGTAAAACTCGGACAAATCAACTGCAGCCATATGTTCATGAGCCTGTGAGCCAGAGACCAAGGTTCTTGATGTCAGCACCTTGTCAGCCAGCTCAGACTACATATGTGAAGCCACCTTCGGTTACATCTCCTAGGCCTTTTTGCCTTTCACGTTCTGCTACTATCGAAGTAGCAAGGGTGCAACAAACTGCTCGCATCCCTTTAACCACACTGGATAAGCTATGCTCAAGATGTGGGAAACACCCTAAGATGGAGGTGTGTCGATGGGCCACGGGTGTATGTCTCAGATGTGGCGCACAAGGACATCGCGTGAGAGATTGTCCCAAACCAAGGGAGCGGATGCCAACTGCAGCCAATACTCCGGGGCCCTCTCGATTTTCTAGATAGAGGCATCTCCGCACAGTGGTAGTGTAATTCAAGGTAATTTTCCTCTTCGCTTTGTCTAATTTCGCAACCTCCGATTGATGATCATATGTGAAATTCATTTCTATTAAACACTTCATGAGTTTTGTACACTCTCCATTAACTCGTCGGGATACAAACCTAGCGACCCTACACCTAGAGCAGGGTATTAAAAACTCGCGACGCAAACCTTGAGTGATCGGTGAGCATAGACACATTTTATCGAACTTATCAAATGACAGGATGCACCAATCTGACCGTCCTTGTCCGTTAGACATATTGACCTTGATGTCGAACATCTCCTGCATTAGACCCCCCCATAAGTCCTATGATGAATTTTTTAGGACGAAAATTCCTTAAAGGTGGGGAGAATGTAATGACCTTGATTTTTGGGGATGTTGAATCACGGACTCTGGAGGAGAATGCGACTAATATTGGTCGGAACTAACAAGCAGCTATCCTGCCCAAAATTTTTGAGGAGGAAAATTCTTTAAGGGGGGAAGGACGTAACAACCCTGATTCTTCTACCATTGACTCGTTGACCTTGGATGAGCGTGCGATTGCATTGACTGGTTTGACCTTGGTCAAACTTTTGATGCCTGAAACACAGTCTCTGACCCACCTATCCCTCTCTGGTAAATGCACCCAATACCGGAATTAAAAACCAAGTCCTGGTTCGAGCACTAAGTTGAAACTCGAACCCGTATGTGAAGTGTGTATGTCGCACATGGCTCAAACCCAGGATTGGGCTGAGCTCGAGCCCATCTCATCAAAACACTACGATTAAAACACATGGGTTTATTTAGTCATGATTAAGAAATAATTTAAACAAGAAGACTGATGTACGCGTGACCCAGTGCAATCAGGCGCGACCCTAAGCTGAGCCCCATAGCCCAAACGAATATAGGTTCATACATATATAGATATACATCCTAGATTTCCAAACACAGATACGCCCGATTGAGTGTGTGTATGCTTGGCAAGGTACACGCAACATGTCGTAGGTCCGAAAAATTTTATTTTGAAGAATAAATGCCTTAGTGTCAAGAGTTCTTATATTTAATGGTGTAAAATAGATATGTAGGCTCCTTGAGAGAACTATTGGTTAAGGACTTGGGTTATAAGTATGATGTCTAGGGGTCAAGTTGTGTTGAGTGGAAGTTTAAATTCTCTTTTTGACCCTTGGATCAATGCCAGCACACCTAATTTTGGTGTGCCAAGTCCACACCGAGGCTATCCCCATACCCCCATTTGTATAAAACCCATGCTCACGCATAAACCATGCATGGGTTTCATTGAAGAGGAACGAGAGAACCAAAAGAAAGGTTTCCACCTCCTTCATCAATTTCTTTTGATTTTAACCGTTGCATCCTTTCGAACTTCTTTTTCATCGAGAAGATCTCTACTACTCCAACCATTGCGGCGCCGTTGCGATCAGAAAGCGAGTCATCAGACGGATACGAGGCTACGTGCTAAATTCCTTCAAGATCCCGATGATTGCAAACCCCTCATGCATGATCTAAGAAGATTTTTAGTCCATCCTCTGCAAGAACTCCGATTTGCGACGACCTAATGATCAAAGAAAATCAAAGCATCGGATGAGCGGCAAGTTCGACGCCGATTCCTTTGATTTCGGCCATCGGAATCTCCGCATGCGTGATTTTAGGAGGAATTGTGAGATTAGATTTTTATTAGTGTTGTGTGTTGGATTTCATGCAAGGGTTTGGAAGGAAATCAAGGCGTGCAACATATGATGAGTTAGGCATCGATTTTCATCAATCCGATCATCGTAAATCTTGCATGCATAAATTTAGAAGGTAAATTTCATGGATTAGTCATGTATGAGTGTTTTAGTTTTGATTAAAGTGCTTCGGTAGTGGTTTTGTCAAAGTCAGGGAAGAAGACCCAAATCCCAAAATTTTGGAATGATGAAAATCCCACTCAAGCGGCCTCTAATCCCGCACGAGCTGGGTCCTACCTGAAGCTTCCCGCTCGAGCGGGAAATTAGGCGTATTTTGGTTCTAGAAAAACTGCTCGAGCTCGGTTTGTGCTTGCTGATGAATCCAGCTTAAGCGGGCATGAATCCCACTCGAGCGTGGTCTCACCGGAAGCATCCCGCTCGAGGGGCCTGAATCCCGCTCGAGCTAGCTTTCCTTTTTGAGCCTAGTCCACTGTTTTGGTTATAACTTCTTGCTCCGACCTTGGAATTATGCAATTCTTGAGGCATTGGAAAGAGAACAACGAGCCCTATGAGTTTAATGAATTAACAAATTCATGATTATAAATTTTTAAACATCAAATTTGGAAGGGAAGTTGGGACAAGTTCAAGGTTAACATGAATTTTCCCGCTTCCGCCTCAATGATGAGAAAACACTTTTGTGCGTCGAAGCCAGTAGCATTTAGGATAAATTCTTAACATATTGTTGTATGTTGTAATGTAGATTGAGGGTTGGAGACTATTAATAGGACCTTCGCCTTACTTCCATTTCACACGACCTCGAGTTTAAGGTAGGGAAATTCAACACATAAGTTCGTTTTGATGCCGATTCATAGACTTCATTATATTTTATACTTGAACATTTTATAGCTTTGAAATGTCTGAAATCTTGGATTTGTGTTTGAATGAATTGAACTCTGAACCTTTTTCTTTTCAAGTTAGCATATGAGTTGTAGTCTTGATTGAACTCCGTATATGAAACGTGATTTTAAATCTGCATATGCCTATGAATCTGAATCGAAACATGATATTTGAACCTGATAATTAAACTAAAAACTCCAAATTTGAACTTGAATCCAAAGTGTATTCAAAATCTAAAAGTTAACTCAGAATCTGAAATTTTAATATGAAACCTCGAACTTTGAATATGAACCAAATTACGAACCATGAATAAGTATGTGAATCTGAACTGAAGCATGAATCATCTGACTATTGACCAAGATGACAAATCAACAGACGCCGCATGTAATTTAGCATACCGTGCATACACCGAGCATATTGCATATTGAATCGGCAAGTTAAACCGCATACACCGCATACTTGACTCTTGACATAAAGGTCAAACTGCATTCCTATATTGCATAGTTAAACTGCATCATGTACTACATACTCAAATGAATAAGAAAATCCTAAATGATAAGATTAAGTGGAATATATGAATATTGAGCATTAATTTTGAACAAGAACTCGAATATGAAATTGAAACATGAATATGAACTCGGAAGGGCAAAAAACACGGCACATGTGAAATAGAAACTTAGAATTTCGCTTACAACTTTGATATCTTGAAGTTAAGATTTTATGAATCCAGGTTTTGAACATGACAATGTTTTGAAATTTTATTTTGTACTGAATGGAAAATGCCTTTGAATTTAAATTGCGCCATTGAATTTTAATCAATCGACTCTGTGTTTTTGTCTGAAAAGATGTAAATTGGTATTGATTTTCTCTACTGAGCTTAGATTGTTAGCTCATCCCTTGACTATACGTCACAGGTACAAGTTGTGGGCGGGACCTGGAGATTTCGTTGAATCCTACTCTGAAACTTCCATGTTGACCTCCAGTTTTGGTATAATTATGGAGCTTTGTAGACATTAGAGTTGTATTTTCTCTTCTTGTACACCACTATTTAGGTGATGGTCAGCCATCACCGGTGGTTTTAGATTGTTGGACGATGTTTTGTATATGGATAGATTCTCTATTATGGCCTTATATATTACTTTTTGTATTACTTTTGTAATAAGCTGTCTGTTTGTTTCTGCTCTTGTAATATGTAATTTTTGTAATGGAACGTTATCTATGATCTGACGGCATGGGTTTTTGTGATAGGAAAAATCTGGGTTGTCACACAAACAAAACAAACATGTCAGCAAAACTAAAAACACAAGACAAAATAGAATTGGCAAAAACAATTAAAAATACGCACTTGGCCTAGATTCATGTCCTCAAAGAGCCACCTCGCAGTTTGGAGGTCTGTGATCCTCTGGCGAGGTCCCATCAGCCTCCGCGACACATACATGCATGGGAACGTAGGTTCTGCCCTGGGGGGACCCTCGGGCATGAAATGGTCATATGCCCAGAACTAGAACAAAAGAGGGAGCAAAACGACATTAACGAAACTTCTAAAAGAAAGCAATGAACCCTAAAAAACATACAAAACTAAAATCTCACTAAGAGGAAAGGAATAAAATAGTCGATGGTGGCGACACCTCTCACACGGCGAAATAGTTGCTCGTAAAGGTGGGCTAGCGTTGTCGCTCCCCACGCATATGAAGAAACCCGGTCCAGACCCCCTAGAAGCGGTAAGAATAACCCGGTCACCCCCGGGTAGAGGAAGAAAATAGTATTGCTTTAAAAAAGTGCATCAAGAAAGCCCTGATGACACGATCTGTCTGCACCCCCTACTCTAACACAGGCCAACGAAGCTCTATCTCTCTGCAACGTGCCTCATACACCGTTGCATACTCCGGGTGGCGCCTCAGAGGAACGAACCCTGTGCTAAAAGTATTAATGAACCAGGTGGTCCAAATCAAACTTGACCCGGGCCCGCTGGGCGGATACTCCAGCCCCAGCAACTCTACTCACACCGCCTAGTAGTCCGACAACATCTACCCGGTCACAGGCTCGCCCTCAAACCTCGACCCCAGTGACGTGGACCCAATCCTCGGTGGTCAAAAGCATCATCCCCATAGGGAAAAGCAGCGCCTACTGCTCCTCTCTCCACCTCTCCGGTATGGCCCCGACCAAACCATGGTCATGATGGAAAGGCTCGAGCCCTAAGATCGTCCCAAAACCAAAGGATGTTAACCTCTCCTGCTAAAATGCAGGGAGAGCACAGTACCATGTGTGGGACTTTACCCACGCAGAGCTAATAAATAAGGTAAGAGGCTCCTAGACACCCGACCAAGGAAAAAAAGGAAATATAAGGCAAAGTTTATATAATATTACAAATGAAGGAAAAGTTAAAAGATGGCAAAAGTTACTAGAGGGTAAAAATTAAGTAACAGTACTATAACAACAAAAATAAATACTAATAATAACAAGGATAATAATGTTCAGTGATAATGATAATGGCAAGATACTAATAATAATAGTAATAATATAAATACATATAATAGACAATAACTAATAATAATAATAATAATCGATAATAGTAGGATAAACTACGACGAGGACAAATATAGATAATCGGTAATAGAAATTTCAAAAAATGACTAGATAATAACGATAACAATAGCAAAATAAAATGACAATAAAAATAATGACAATGATGACAACAACAATAATAAATGAATGATCAATGACAAGCAATGCAAAAAAATAATAATGAATAAATAACCTAAGAGATATGTGGCAAAGATAGCATAAGAAACATGATCTAAGATAATGATAATATATCGATGGCCATGGCAACAGGCATGCAAAACATGAGAAAAGCAACGCAAGGCAGAAAAATAAACGTGACTGTGCAACCATGGGAGCCCTCGCGAGTCCCGTCGCGACAATGCACTCGTAAGTCGCCACCCGGAGCTTTTGGTGTCTCTACTTATTGCCAAAAGAAAAAAGGAAAATAAAAATAAAATAGCACTTCCTCTTGCCCGAAGGCACTCTGATCCTCTTTACACCCCCCGTAATCACAGAAAAATCGGTGGCATAACGACAAAAATTCAAGGATAGAGGAAAAGTAAAGAAGGTAGAGGAATAGAGGGGAGAGTCGGAGCTCTCGGATCCTTGAAGCACCGTTGTGGTCCTTTGTGTGAGGGTGCTTCGGTGAGCTTCCAATGACAAACTAGTTGATGGAATGGGTTTGAACCTCTAAGGCTTGGTAGCTAGAGGATGGGAAAGGTTGGTGTTAGATTATCTCAGAGTACTGCTATGTTAAGATATTGGTGAGAAAGCAGTGGTAAAGGAAAATAAATCAAAAGGTGATCAAATGAAGATTGGTTAAATCAGCAAATTAGAAATACACAGCCTGCAAGATACAAGGCTATTGTAGCATGTTTTGAGTAAGTAAGAGTTTGTCCCATAGGGAGTATTGATCTGAAACCACAAGCATTGTATATTGTAAACTTCACATCTGACTACAGATCTAGCAATCCTAAAGGAAGGAAGTTTAAATGTCACTAAGCTATATTAAACTAAAAATAGAAATAAATCTAATCTAAAGATAGGAATAAATCTACAACTAAAGAAGAGGGAAAAAGAAGGGTGATGATGTGTGTGGTGAAATAAAGATAAAAGATGGAGAAGTAGACAGCTGTGAATAAATCAGCTTTGCAACTCAAGGTAAGAGGTGAGACTGTAGCAGTCCTTCTGAAGGCTACAAGCTCATCAGCAAGGTAAAAGAATCCAAAGTAACCCTACATTCTAGACTCCTCGTAAGGCTATAACCTGTCCACTTAAATAGTCACAGACTATCCAATAGAGAAGGTTCAATCACTTGAAGGGATTGATCCTAAGGCTATAATCTGTCCACTTAAATAGTCACAGACTATCCAAGAGATTTCCTCCAATCAATGAGTTAAATTAGAACAGAAAAATCATTGCAGACACTATGTTTGCAAGGCTACAACCTCTTGCATCCATAGGAGCAATCAGACCTCAAAAATCAAGTGAAAACCACAAGAAATCTCAGACTGAAAGGGGCTCTAAACTCAGCTGGTCATTGCTACAAAGGCCTGCAATGACTTAGCTCATAAGTCTACAATCTTTACAGATTCTCAGATCTAAACACTAATAGCAATAATGTAAAACAGAGTATAGTTTGGCTCTGCAACAATCCCTCATAAGGCTACCAGGGTCTGCAACAACCCCTCACAAAGCTACAGGCTCAAGTGCAGAGAAGAAGAATCCATCTCAAATCTATGACCTAGACCAGCCCTAGGGCTATAACCCATGAACTTAAATGGTCACAAACTATCCACAAAGGTTATCCTAGTCACAGATGATGGGATGGAACAATAAAACTAATGCTGCCACCATGGTTACTAGGCTACAAGCTCAAGTTGCCATGGGAGCATCAAATCTTGAAATCCCATGGGTAAGGCATAGATCAAAGAACACCATACGCAGCACACAGGAAGAAAAATAGATTTAATTAAACTTTAAACATGGCATTCATTGCAAAAGATTCTTACAATCCTCTGCCCCCAAGAGAGCAGTCCATGCAGCCCAAAATAGCTCACTCCATTAATACAAGATCTATTACAAATCTAAGAAAAAATACATAGTTGCTTACAAAGATCTTAGCCCGGCATTGCTGCCGTGCTAAGGAAAGAACAAAATGGAAAAGGAAAGGGAAGCTAAAGCTAACCCTAACCCTAAAAAGCTAAAACCCTAAATGGGGATCTCAGGCTAACCCTGGATAGTTTTATAAAATAGAAAATGAGCTATTTATACAATCCATAGCAGCTTGTGTGCAACAGCCAATCAGAAATAAGAAGGTTTGGAATTGATTTTGTGGCCCATCTGTGACCCTTGGATGCTTTAGGAAGTGTGGGATATTGGGATGCGTGCCTTAGAAGGTGTGAAATACCTAAAATATCCTTGGGTGCTAAAATAGGCTGCTGGAATTCGTGCCGAATAGATGACAGATTTAGGTATGCATCTCACTGAGATCTCACTAGGATCTCCTTGGGTTGCAGCTTCAGAAGTTTAATTTTGCTAAAATCTCGCTAGGCTGAAATGGTTCAGCACTCTCATCTCGCTAGGTTCATTTTCAGCCTCGCAAGGCTCATTTCCAACCTCGCAGGGCTCATTTCCAGCCTCACAGGGCTCATTTCCAGCCTCGCAGGGTTGATTTCCAGCCTCACGGGGCTCAAAATAGGCCATTTTACTACACTGCAACTCGCGTAGTTGCCTACTGCACCACGCGACAGCATGTATTGCTATAGCCAACAACTCGGCAGGTTGAAAAATAGCACGAACAACTCGAGTAGTTCATTTTCAACACATTTAAACACCTCGACTTCAAGTCCACAGTGCGTAGGGTTCAGCTGAACTGCTCGAGGATACACTGCAGCTGCTTGAGTGTGCACAGCAGCTGTTCGACAAAATGCTTTCAGCCCATACATTGCTCCACTGTGCTGCTGGCTTCATTATTAACCTCGTGGGGTTTAATCTCAGCTTAGTTCCAGCAATGGTGTGCTCGGGGATGATCTTCAAGGCTTCAAACTACTCAAGGGTCTGGTTTAGAAGCTGCTGCTCTGTAGCTTACTTTAGCAATGTGCTCAGATATATTAAGGCAGCAACAGCTTGAGAGCTCAAGTAAACTGCTACAGCAGGTTTTAGCTTGATAGCTTTGCAGTTTCAGCATTGGACTTCTTGAGAGTTGCTTCAGCAGGCCATGATGGTCTTCTTGTATGTCTAACATCTTCAAAACTGTAGCTGTTGTGGTTCAAATCCTTAGTTGTTCAACAAGTTAGTGTGCTGCAGCACTCAGCTGCACACAGCTGGACAGATTGGCAATGGAAGATGCTCTTGAAGGTTTTGATTTACAGCCATATAAACTGCTCGACAGCAGTTTGCTCCCGGTCTTGCTGTTGTATATATTAAGCTTGGGTTTCTCTAGTGTCTGCAGCAAGTCTTGAAGGATGCATCAGCAGCTTGAGGTGCTCAAGTATATTAAGGCAGCCGAAACAACTTAGCTTTAGGCTTGGTGCAGCTTAACAGCTTGTGGATTTAATGTCGTGTGCAGCTTCAAGTCTCACGAGGTGCATATGTGTGCAACTCGCTAGGCTGAAATGGGGGATCCTTTTGGACTGCTCGCTAGGCTGAAATGGGGGCTCCTTTATGCTATTTTGTGCAACTCGCTAGGCTGAAAAAAGCAGCTCACCAAGCTCTATTTTGGGTATGCTTTTAAATCTCGCTAGGTTCAAGACAGCAAGGAGCTCACGAGGATAAATATACATGGAGAAAATAGAACCAGCAGCTTGCAGGGCTGGAATAAAGTGCAGCTCTTAGGCTCCTCGTGAGGATGGGCAATCCAAGGATCTTATGTTGCTCGCGAGGGTCATTTTCAACAGCTCCCTGCTCCAGCTCATCTCGCGAAGAACACCATTGTAGCAGGGTTCAGCTCGCTAGGTTGGCATCCATGCAGCTCCCTGCTCCAGCTCGCGAGGATATCAATTCAGTATACTTCAAGCTCAGCCTCTCGTGAGGATAAACATTCCTAGGTTTCATGCTGCTCGCGAGGGTGGTCTTCAGCTAAGGCACTGCTCGAGATGTTTATCATCTGCTCTTATGACAGGCTGCACACCTCCATGTTCAGCTCAATATTGCAGCTGATCTGCAACTTGAGAGAGTGGCATAGGAGCTACTCGAGTGCAATAGCTTGGAGGTGCCACATGGTGTAGCAGCTCCTTCTGATGACAGGTTGCAACACCTCAACCTTCAGCTCATGGGTGTGAAAATAGCAGCTGCTTGATCTTTATACATCAACACATTCAATTACTCGAGGGGCTTCATGTGTTGATCTTTGAATTATACACAGCAGTGCAGCAGGCCCTGATATGCTGGAGTGGGTACAGCAACAACTCTTGAAGGTTGCTTTGAAGTGTAACTTGTTTGAGCTCTTTGTGGTAGCAAAGCATATTGGCATGCTTGAGTGTATTCGAATTGCATTAGCACACAGCTTGAGTATATAGTGCAGACTTGCTATACCTGGGTCTTTATGAACTTTTGCTGCAATTATGAAGTGCTCAGTTGCATTCGGCTGCTTCAGCAAATGGTGTGCAGCTCTAAACATTGCAGCAGATACATATCTTAGCTTGGCCTGAATTTTGCAGTTGGGTAGGCTTGTTACAGCTGTGCGCTCAATAGGAGTTGCACTGCTGTGAAGGTCATAAAGGTGAAATGCTATAGATGCTGCTGGAGATTGAAACTACTGCAACTATCACAGTCTTTGAGTGTGCTTGATTCTCTAGCATCAGCAACTTCAAATTAGCTTTGGGCTTGGATGGTTGGTTGCAGCAAGGTAGTTCAGAGGAATGGTGCAGCAGCACCAAAAATGCAGAGCCTCCTCAACTTGTGCAACAGCAGTTGTAGCTGCTTGCTTGCTTGAATGAATAAATTGCATCCCTATTTCTAGCTGCTCAACAAGTGGAATGCAGCAATAACATCTTCTCTCATCTTGGGCTCCACTTCTCACCTTCACCACACCTCTTAGGACACCACTGCATGCTATGTTGCCATAATGGTGTGAACCACCATGGTGCCTTCAATGTAGACCCCTCAGTTTAGCTCCAAAATTCCTTCTTCTTGGCTTGACAGATGATGGATTGCAGCTTAAGCTATAATTTTTCTGTTATTCACACAAACACACTTAAAAACCATTATTAGCATGCTCAGAGATCCATCAAGGATGAGGTTAAGGGGTGAAAAGTGGTACTTTTCAGAGATTAACAGTAGGCTAAGGCTTGGGTCTTGGCAAACCTAAGGGGTTTATGATGGAAGATGGGGTCTAAGGGATGATTTTCAAATCTGGAATTTGTATGGGCTTGGTGCACCAAAGGGGAGAAGGAAATCTCTTAATCTTTTCTGTCTTTAGAAAATTTCAAGCCTTTGTAAAGGGAGGGGTGCCTCTCTATTTATAGAGAAAAGGGTGGTTAAGGGGATACTTAACAGCTAATGAGATTAGCAATTAGGTAATCCTCAATCTAAGGTTTCATAGTTTGGGTGCTTAGATAGGTGGGAATTGGATTTCAATGGTAGATGATAGGCTAATATTATAAACGAAAAAAGGGTAAAAAAGAAGGCTACTGGGGGTGCAACAGTTCTAATAGAACCAACCCGATGGGTGGGGGTGGTCAACAAGTCAAACCCCAATTTTGAAATCTGGCAAAAATCCCAAAAATTACTGTTCCTAAGCCTAGCGTATGTATTTCATATGCTAGTTATAGGAACAGTGTCCCTAAAAAATTTGGAGGTTCAGAACCCACTATAGGGTCCACATAAAGGTCAAAATTCTGTCAAAATTGGCTTAGCGTATGTAATACATGCGCTAGGCAAACTTTTAGCATTTCTGCTCGAATTTCAAATTGTCGTAACTTATGATCTACAGCTCGGATTGAGGCGATTCTTGGCTTGTTGGAAAGCTGGGAAGATCCTCTTTCTAATGGTATATGTCTTAGCTCAAGAAAAGGTTTGTTCAAACATTGGAATTTCTCTTTTCAACCACTGCTCGAGAGGGTTTAAAACTGGTTTGAGCGGGGTTCTACAGGTTAGGGTTGGTTCCTAAGGGTTAGGGATAGGCTTCTAAGGGTTTGGGTTAAGTTCTAAGGGCTTGGAAAGTGCTCTCAAAAGCTCAGAGGGTGCACCTTTCTTGAAGTGTAAGTTGATCAGGCCTTGGGCCAAATTTGGGTGTCTACAGATGCCCCTCTTTGGTATTCGATCACTAATGATCGTGTACCAAAGAAAGAGATGTTCGAAGAGGCCCAAGGCATGCTAACGGGTCCGTCGTATTCAAAGCGAACCCCAAACATCAGATGGTAACATGGTGAGTTTACGGAAGCCCTGTCTGTCAGGAAAAATGTTCGTTCCTCAAGGCTATCGGTCCCCAGGCGCTTAGCAACAATACTAGGCATAACCGAGATGGTGCTAGTTGTGAAAACCCAATGTGTTCGTAAAAATGTCCGCTCGTCGATATGATTTGATGAGGTCTAATGTTTGATTGTCATTCTGAATAAAGTCCCGTGAGCGAGGGGTGATCAACCTATACTTTCAGGAGGGCGCGAAGTAAAGGCGTGAAGATCCACAGTTTGTGTCCAATCCTATGAGGCATTGATTGTCCCATTTGATCGATCATGGGTGCACCTACGCGAGGTAGGGTTTGAGATTTTTGGGCGAACCCATCGATCCCGAGATTACTTTAGCACAACTACCCGAGTGGAGTGAATATTGATGTCGCAATGCTTTTGAGAGTGGGTGCCCTTTTTCACCCTAATCCTACTGACATTGATCTTGCAAAAAGATCAACTATGCCTAAACATGCATCCATCAGGGGATGTTAAAAATAAAGGCGATGGAAGTCCCGACCCAAGCTAACTAGGTACCATTTACAAGAATGACCATCTCATGCATACCCAGATGCTTTAGCGTACACTTTATAGGGATACCATAAAATTGTAGGTTTCAAAGCCCGTAGTTGAAAAAGAACCTTTTTGTATGCATGCCTGAGCATGGTTGTTTGCTACGTAATTTCAACCCTGACAAATTAGTTTTAACCAACGACCAGAGTGTCCCTATACGAGATAGGGTTCGTGGTTTCTGAGCATACTCGACAACCCTGATTATTTATTTAGCACAGCTGCCCGGGCGAAGAGAATATTGATGTCAAATTGCCTTTCGGGATGTGTGCAACTTATCAAGCTAAATATTTTTGTTATTTTATATTATTATATTATTTATTTTTTTGGTTTTGGATGTTTGTTCGATGTCTTTGAGCATGCTCATTGACCTTAAATATTTTATTTTAGCACAATTCCCGAGCATATCAAATGAAGGTTGATGCGCTTTTTGGGGACGTGTTGTACTTATCAAGCCACTCAGACCTGACTGTTAGGCCATCCCTCAAAAAATATGAAACAAAACACATCGGGGACAGAAACAAGCCTAGTGTATGTATTACATACGCTAGACCAAAATCTGAAGATTTTATGCCTAGCGTATGTATTTCATATGCTAGGCCAAAAATCAGGGATTTTATGCCTAGCGTATGTAATACATGCACTAGGCCAAAAATGGGCTTAAAACGGCCAGGGACAACCAAGGACCTGAAAAAGAGCTATTTTTCAAAAGTGTCTCCTCTCCCTCTCTTCAAACCGAAATGGGAGTCCTGCCTTGTGCTTCCTAGATCTGACTCAAAACCTCGACATTGCGCCAGTGTTTTCATCACCGATCAAATGCGTATTCTCTACCAGATCTAGGGTTTATTCTTCCACCAAGGTAATCACTTTAAACCCTCTTTCTTTTGAATTTCTTCTGTTTTTACACCAATGTGGCTAGGGTTCTTGCAAAAACTAATTTTCCTTGTAAATGTATCCATTAATGATCCCTATTTGTGATTTATGTTTATGTTTGCATGATTTTTGGTGAAAGATTGGTGATTTGCTCCCCCTTTTGGATTTTCATGATTTTTATTCATCAATGCATTAGGGCTTCTGTATCTAGGGCAAAAAGGGAATTTTTTCTTGTGAATGTGATCGCCCTTAACCGATTCCATGATGTATGTGCCTATTTGGAATGGATTTTGGCAAGAGATTGGTCGATTTGTGCCCCGTTCCTTTTGAATTTTTTTTCGATTTCTCCACAAAAATGGGTTGGGCTTGCACATGGTGGGTGTCTTACTCTACGAACGTGACCCAATCCAACCCTTTTTCAATCTACGTGCGTGCTTTTAAGGGAATTTTGGTCAGAAATTTGGGGAAGTTTATAATTTATTTTTTCACTGGCCAACAGTGGCCTTGTTGAGAATATGTGGGGTTAAAAATTGTTGATTTTTCTTGGCAAAGATATTTTTGAAGGGTAAATAACCTGATTTTTTTGTTTGTTTGTGTTTTTTTTTTTTATGATGATTTTCTTTTGAAGATTTTTTGAAGTTTAAATGACGGGATGTATCGTCTTTTGATTTTTCTTGGAAATTTGGCAGGAGTGAATCATACTTACCTTCATTTGTTCTTGTGCTTCTAGCCAAGTGTTTGATTTCCTCTTGCTTATCATCTCCTAATACCTATTGTTGGTGTATCTCTTTTCAGGATAGCACACAATCAATCGAGTGATGAGGGCCATGAGAGTGAGCGTAGCCTTGAGGTGATTTTTGGTATCCGGGGCAAGCACCTTGCTGAGGTGCAACGGTCATCTCGTATTTGGTACGAGATGCAGGGGATGTGGCTTGCGGCAGGTTGCTCCATCAGCAGTACGCCCACATCTCCAACTTCAGGATCGCCAGTCAAGTAAAGAGAAGAGTTCTTTGGTTAATTTCCTTTATGCATGCTCTTTTATTCAGGGACCTGACGCCTTCTCTTCTTTTGATGCAGCCCTTGCCCCACATCATGTTTCGCGGGGGGTGATTTCATCTTCAAAACTTCTATGCCCAACTCCCCTATTTCGTGAGGTTCCCCTCTTGTGTAGGTGGTATTTAACCAGTATATTGGTTCCCCATTTCATGACCTTGCCCCTGTTGGGCAGTCTCGACTGTTTGTTGACAGCCGGGTCATATTTTTCTATGGTGCCTGGGTTCGAGCCTACTATCTAGGGGAGAGGGACGTTCATCAGTATCAGAACCTCTTTGCGGAGCCGTTGGATCTCCCTGAGGATGCCATGGATCCAGAGGGTACAGTTGAGGAGCTTACCGGGAGACTGCTGTTAAGACCTGAAAAGTACCACTTTTCACCCCTTAACTTAACCTTTGATTAGACCCTTAGCCATCTAATAAGTTCTTGTTAAGTGTTTTATATAGGTAATAATCAGCAGTGAAACAAGGCCAGGAATCCTGCTAAGGAGCCTGTTTTGGCACCAGAATTCCCTCAAAAGGATGGACTCTGAATCCAGACCTGGAATGAGCCTCGCGCAGTCCAACTGAGCTTCCCAAGACTTTATAACAATTACTCGCACAGCTCTCGCGAAGCTCAAGAGTAGAACACATCACGCAGTCTTGTGCAGTTCAAAGCAGACCTCTCTCAACCTCCCGTAGTTCGCTTAGAACGGTTGGGGAGAGAGAGCTTCAGGAGACTCCTCGCACAGCTGTCGCACAGTGGTCGCGGGATGCAATTATCAGAAGAGAACTCCTCACACAGTTCTCGCACCATTCAAGAAGAAAGCATCCTCGCGAAGATGGAGCCATCCTCACGAAGATCAATCAATACATGAAACCTCACACAGTTTAGAACTCATTAAAGCCTCGCGAGGAAACTCGTGAAGTCCATTGAAGAGAAGTGCTCGCAAAGTTCTCGCGCTATTCAAATCTGTCCTCGCGAAGATCAACCCAGCGATCGCGCAACTACCTTGCGACTGCTTGAACTCTAACCCCGCAACATCTGAGGCTTTGATGTCTACTCAACCTCGCGACGGTTGAAGCTTCAATATCAAATCATCCTCGTGAAGAGCAATAGCTACCACGTGACAAGTCTGGGAAACAAGGGGCTACCTAGCGAAGCTCTGAACTTCAACTTCCATCTCTTCAGCAGAGGACCTTCTGGGAATTTCCAGTGATTAGGGCATGCACTCCCACTCTCAAATCTCCGTGCACGTGCCCCAAGGCATCCAAGGATCACTATTCGGCCACGTGGCATCATTAAAATTAGGGTTTTCTAACCCTAATGCGCTGCCACACCACTGCTATAAAAACCCATACTTAGCTTAGGTTTAGACATCCTGGAATAGCTAGGAACACATCTCATTTCTTAGAGACTTGATCTGAGATCGTTTTTCTTTTCTTTTTGTAGCTGTAAGTAGTTTTCTTTTTCTTTTTCCTTCTCTCCATAGTCCAGCACTTGCTGGCTATGTCTTTGTATGCTTTTCGAACTCGATCAATGGAAGTTTTATAATAGGATTTGTACTCTGTGGGATTTGTGTTTAAATTTGAGATGCTCTATGCAAGGCTGCTGCCTTGTGTTCCACCATTGCTTTGGCTATGATTCAAAGCAATGGAGGACTGATTCTAAGGGCCACTCAGATCCAAGTGACCTGTGTGTCTGGGCTATCATGGTCATATACAGCCTTAGCCCCACCACAGGACCCACTAGATCTGAAATTCCCATGGGAGCTTGAGTTGGTAGCCTTGTGACCATGGTGGTGGCAGCGATATTCTTATTTTGTCTTGGGCTCCGTGAGGAGGATAGCCTCTGGGATAATATGTGACCATTCAAGTGGACAGGTTATAGCCTTAGGGTGATTCTAATCTACCGATCCAAGATGGATCTTTCTTCTTTACACCTGAGCTTGTAGAAGCCTGGTGGGAGATTATACAGAGGCAGACTCCCCTATATTTATATAGATCCGCTATCAGATGTTAGATCTGATCTGGTTATAGAGATTGTAGGCTTGTGACTGGACCATTGTAGCCTCACTCAAGCAATGGACAGTTAGATCGAAGGTTGTACTCAATCTCTTGTTGGTTCTGTGTCTAGGCTATCATGGTCCTATACAGCCTTAGCCCCACACATAGAGCTTTAGAGGTTGAGGTTCCCTATGGATTCTTGAGCTGGTAGCCTGGATGAAATAGTGCCTACAATGATTAACTTGTTTTGACCCATCCCTGGATTGTGGTTCCCCTATGGGATAGTTTGTGATCATTTAAGTGGACAGGTTATAACCTTAAGGGATTGAATCATGGCAGAGAGATGGGTTGAATCCTTTCTCCTCAGTGGTGATAACGTAGCCATTGGACAGGATTGCTATAGCATCAGATCTGAATCTGAGTTACAAAGCTCCTCTGATCTAGGCTCAATAACATACTTCTCACCCTTTTATATTTATTTTCCACACTCCATCCATCCTCTCAACCCTTTCTGTAGTTTAGACATTAGGTTACCTTAGAATACCTAGAATAAGTGACCTTAAACTCCCCTCCTTTTTAGGACTGCCAGATCTGTAGTCAAATCTAGAGGGACTACTAGAGATGGCTCCCTTGGAGCTGTAGATCACCTTTCCCTGTGAGACAAACTCTTACTTATCAAAACTTGCCACAATGGACCCTGTATCTTGCAGGTCTAGGATTTCTTAGTTGTACTGATTCCATCCCCTGTTTTATCTTGATTTTAAATTTCTTTTACCACAACCAATAAAGCAAGCACACACTCAGAAATCTGCCAACAACTGCTCCATCATGGGATTCCGATTGACGGCCTTTTTCAGTATGGGGGGTCCCAGCAGTGGTACGAGTCTCTCCCCTATCGGACCCTTCTCCCACGTTTTGTCCCAGGTGCCAACCTTTTGGCTTTTGGAGGGCCACAGAGTTAGGAATCTTTGTTTACCTTTTTTGTTTCTTTTAATTTACCTTGGTAACACCTTATTGATCGGTTTTATTCTCCTCTTTTCTCCTTCAGTTTGAGGGAGCAGCGTGGGAGCAGAGGTGGGATCTTCAAAGGCGGCAAGTGCAGGACCATCGGGTGCTTCCGATTCAGGGCCTTTAGGGCATCTACTACAGGGCCTCAGGGGACCTTTAGGCGTATGGATGACACATGTCTTTCTGACCTTTTTATGAATGTGGAGGAGCGTGCTCGCCTCTCTAACCAGGTGATCCGAGTACTTCCCCCCAAGCTGGTCCCAGGGGTGAGTCTCTTTCCATTTTTTGGGGGATGCATGCTTTCCTCCATCTTCCTGTGTTGTTGGCCTTTCTATTCTTCCCTCATTTAGTAGGTTTATGAGTCCACTATTCAGCAGGCATATTACTATCATTGTATTGCTGACCTTCAGGACATTGAAGTGGTAAGTACGATGTTGGTCTGTCTTTTTAGCATTTCGCTAACCTGTACTTCTCTTTTCTAACTGACTCTGGCATGGTGTTTGTAGCGTGCTCAGGAGGAGTCACGTTCTCTTCTCAGCCATCTGTCCCAAGCATGGTCCAGTGTGGGGGACTCCCAGACATACCAACGGACAAAACGCTCATGACAAAGGGGCTCTCAAGGACCTGGATCATGATTGGAGGCTGTCTCTGCTACTTTTTTCTTTCTTATGAACACTTGAGCTTTTGAACATTTTTGAACCAATTTATAATAACAATGCAACTGATCGGCGTATTATGGATATTCCTTTAAATGGATGCCTTTTAGTTTCCTCTTTAAATTGTTATTTGGATGTGACATATTTGCCCCCCTTAATGTGTTGGTTGTAATGGCTGGGGTCCATATGCTTTTTCTTTGTTTACCGGTATCAATGATTCCTGCAAAAGAGAAAATAACAAAGGTTTAGGTGATAAATTCCAGGTGCCTCAGTTCATGGCATGGGGTACAAAAAGAAGTGTATTATATGCAGGTAAAATAAGTGAAAAAGGGAAGGGAGGACAAATCTTCCTTGCATCTTTATTTTGGTCTAACATATATATTACATACGCTAGGCATTTCTGGGCGTTTTCTGGCCTAGCATATGTAATACATACGCTAGGTAAATATTGGGGATTTTCTGGCCTAGCGTATGATACATACGCTAGGTGCACCTGGGTCGGCAGTGGGAGGCCCGAGAATGCACTCATTTCTTATTATCTTGGGTTGGGTTTCGAATTTTGCTCCCATATTTTCCTATTCTTTTTCCGAAGGTGGGTCCATTGTCCTATATTGATTTGTGATTCTTTTGAACATCTTTGTATGACCATGGACCACTTTCCGACTCCTCCTCACTTGGGGGGTCCAGGACCTTTATACTTCCCTCTTTGGGCGGGGGGCGAGGTTTTTAAAGAAATGGCTCAAAAGTTTGAATGAAGGTGAGCTTGCGGGTTTGGATCAACTCGGTCTGGCCCATCTCCCATGTTTGCTTGATACTCCCTTGCTTTGGGATCTCATTCATGCGGCAGCTTCGCTTTGGGAAGTGGATACCCATGTCTTCCGTTTTGGGAATCGTGAGTTAACTCCCACTCTTGAGGAGCTCTCCAACCTATCGAATTTGAAACTACATAGAGGCCTTGTGAAGGTATTGCTGAAACCAGGTTATGCTAAAGCCGTCAATACGACTTTGGGCTTGAAGAAAGCCGATTATGAGAAAAGACTTGTCGGTGGGCCCACCAGGTGTTCAATGAAATTCCTGAGAGAGCTTTTTGGTGACAAAAGCTTATGAAAATTGCCGGTTAGAAACATTCATAACGTAAATGCTTTCGCTCTTTGCCTTCTCTCAGAGGTCCTTTTCTATACTGGGGGGAAGAGCTTCTCCCTTGCACTCTGTGACATGTTGACAGAGCTTGAAGGAGGCCATTCCATGATGCATCTAGTTTTGGCAGAGCTTTACCATTGTCTCAATGCTTTTGCATTGGGAAAGGTTGAGTACCTCCGAGGATGCCCTACTCTCCTAAAAGGTTTGGCTCTGGGAGCATCTCACCATTTTGGGGCCTGTGCCTCCCTTTTATGTGGTTGGTGGGGAGGCAGCTCGCTGCTTTTCGGGCCGATGCCATAAGTTGCCACAGGGGAATATATGCAAGATGAAGGTTTGGCTGTCTGAGGCTGAGTTGGTATGGAGGCTGCCGTTGCTTGACAGGACCTTCCTGATAGTTCGATCTAGAGATTATGAGGGTATCGCCCTTCTTAGCTTGGTTGGTAACACCCATTATTTTCCTTCTCGGGTACTGCTCCATTTTAGTTATACTCAGCAGGTGCCCTGCTCGGAGAGACCTCCCCTATGCGGACTGATCTTTTCTCAGGGGATCGTCTAGGGACTTGGATAGGATAGCCACTCTCTGGAAAATGCGTCAGTCGACATATATGTGCGGCTTAGAGCAAGGGGATCCTCTTTTGACTTCTCCGGATTATGGGGCCTAGCTACTATTTGTGAGGCCTTCTGTCTGTTCGTGGATCAAGAGGAGAGTAGTGATGCAGAGGGGCCTTGGCTGAGGAAGGAGTCGGCAGTTCTGGCTCAGATTGAGCTGCTGGTAGATGAGAAATGGGTCGTGCACGAATGTTTAGAGAAACACAAGGTCAGAGCAGATGTCGCCAAAGTAAAAGTTGGTTTTACCAAGTGTGAGGTCCTTCGTTTGGAAGGAGCCCTGAGTGATGCTCTTAGTGCTACTGATGCTTCCCAGAAGTGATATAAGAGACTTCATGGCCACTGGATGACAGATCGGGAAGCTTGGGAGGATGCCTTACGCACCAAGATTCATGCTTTGAAGTGCGAGTTGCGTCGTTGACCTAGTCCTGCACATGTCTTTTGCATAGATCAAATCACCACAGGGAGGGGCATAAGAACCCCTATTAGATTTCTTTTTTGGGTATATATATTTTCTTCATGTTTTTATTGCTTTTCAATTTTGTAAAGGGTATGCAAGGCATCACACTGATTATTTTTTGAGATGTGGTGTAAGCACAGTATAGACATGTAAATGGAAAAGGAAAATCTATTATCTTACACAAATTCTATCTTTCTTTCCTTTTGTAAATGGGAGAAACCGGGTATTGTGTCGATCATCCTTTTGGATGTGGTGCACACAGTACAAGGATGAAAATGGGAAAGGAAAATTTATTATCTTTTACAAATTTGGTCCTCTCCTTTCTCCGTGAAGGGAAACACCGGTCATCCAATCGATCATCTCGGGGTTAGGGTGTGCACAATGCCGGCCTGAAAATGGGAAAGGAAAATTCATTATCTTTTACAAAGTGTGGTCCTCTCCTTTCTCCATGAAGAGAGATACCGGTCATCAAACCATTCATCTCAGGGTGGGGTGTGCACAATGCCGGCCTGAAAATGGGAAAGGGAAATTTATTATCTTTTACAAATGTAGTCCTCTCCTCTCTTTTGTTTGATGCCTCAACTTTTGGATGAGGTGACGGGTCCCTTTCTGAGCATAGTCGAACCTATTCATGCAGTCGGACCCAAGTGAGGTTCAACATTTTATCATAGTCGAAACATCTATCCCTTTGGGATGAATTAACCCTTTATCCTTACTCGAGTCATACATTTGATGGTGCACTCCAAAGATACGCCTGACTAAGATCTGATTTGAGCTAACATGAGCGGCCCAAATGAAGACCAGAGCTTGAAATCATAACCGACTTCTTCTCCTTCCCTTGAACATTTTTTACTCACAGCACCCAAGACGGGTTGTCGTCATGCCTGTTGTTGCCCTCTTTTTTACTCGTATCGCCCTTCTAGGTTTTCACTATCCATGGGTTTGCATTTTTACCCCAGATGCCTTTTCAGGTTTTCACCTGGTCCGCACAAGTTTGTTGTTGTTACCCATGGCGCCCTTTTGGTTTTTCACCACGTCCTTTTTGCTTTGAGCTTGTATTTTTTCTTTTTCTTTTCTTTTCTCTTCTTCTTTTTTTTTTTAAAGGCCACGACATGGACGTAGATTTCGTCATATCCGGCTGAATGGAGTTCTTTTGTCATCTCATAGCTTGGCTCGTGCTGATCCAATGGATATTGTGACTGCTCGTAGACCTTAAAGAGGGCTTTTTTCTCGGGATGTATCTTAGCAATGGGCTAGGTTAGGAATTTTGAAGGTATTCTTGGGTTAAGAAGGTTTCCTCGATAGGGTTACAATTGTAGTAATACACTTCTTTCTTGGAGAATTTTGACTGTACATGCCCCACTTTTTCTTTTCTATTATATATATATATATATTTTTTTTTTAATCTTTTTGCTTTTTTTCAGACATCCTCTTTTTGGGATCCTACTTTTCTGATTTTTTTTTTTGGGGGGGGGGATTTGATGGTAACTCTTTTTCTCCTTTTTTGTTTGGTAAATATACTTTTTCCATCTTCTTTTCTGGGGAGGGGTTGAAAGAAAGACCAATGGCTCAACGGGTGTAGCAAGGGTATAAGTATTCAGGGACGCTTTTTTAGCTATTTGGTTTTGAAATGATATCCTCTTTTATGGGGTCCTTAAGTAGTCACGTATCCATTTTATCAATACTTACCTTGCCATGGAGACTAGGAGTGAAATCAGCGTACGTATCCAGCATTGATGGGCTCAGGAAAGTGGTCTCCGTCCATGGTGGTGAGGTCGATCGCGTATCCCAAGAATACTTCTCAGATGACGTAAGGTCCTTCCCAGTTGGGCTTGAATTTCCCTCTTAGATTTGCGTGGAGAGAAGGGAAGATTTTCTTGAGTACTGCGTCACCCACCTTTAAATCTCATATGCAAACATGCTTGCTGTAAGCGTGTGTGATTCTCCTTTGATAGGCTTGGGTGTGACACAAGGCTAGGAGCCTTTTCTCATCTAGCAGGTTCAGTTGCTCATAGCGAGGCCTTTCTCTTTCAACTTTCGATAGATCAAATTCGATGAGGATGCAAAGTGAAGGTACTTCAATCTCAACTGGTCGAACGGCTTCGGTTCCATATACAAGGGAGAACAGTGTTGCCCCTGTAGCAGTACAAATTGACGTTCGGTGTTGCCGCCCAAAGTGCAAATGGTAACATTTTGCTCCAATCGCGGTACGTGATGACCATCTTCTCAAGGATGCAGATGACTATTTTGTTAGCCACCTCCACGGCTCTGTTGGTTTATGACCTATATGGCGATGAGCGATGATGCTTGATTTTATATTACTCGCAGAAGGCCCTGATGCGCTTGTTCGCAAAGTTAGTGCTATTATCTGCGATGATGTCCTTGGGTACACCGTATCGACAAATGATGTTGTTCCTGATGCTACCTCTACCCACTTGGTGAAGTATTTGATGGTGACGAGGATGAGCTTATGCCCATTTGATGCTTTCGGATTGACTTTTCTGACAACTTCAAGACCCCAGGTGGCAAATGGCTAGGGAGTAGTCGTGTTGTGGAGATCAATGGCAAGAGCATGTATTAGAATGGAGTGCTCTTGACATTTGTAGCATTTCTGAATGTGCTTGCATTAGTCAGCTTCCATGGTAGACCAGAAATACCCCTGCCGTAGGATCTTTTTGGCGAGCATGTGTCCATTAACGTAGGCCCCGCATACTCCCTCATGGGTCTCCTTCATGATGTTGGTCACCTCGCCTTTAGTTAGGCATCTGAGCAAGATGTTGTTATATGATCACCCGTAGAGGCACTCACCGCAAATGACATAGTTAACCTCTAAACGTTGGATGGTTCGCCTATCCATCCTGGATGTCTTGTTAGGGAAAGCTCGAGTTTTAAGGAAATTCTTGATATCTAAGAACCATGGAGACTCAGCATCTAACTTTGTGGGTTCCTCAACCTAGAGATAAAAAGTCAACTCATTTCTCTGCTCAATCATGATCGGCTTCATCTTGACACCAAATGAAATTTCGAACAATGGTGCCAACGTTGCTAGTGCATCGGCAAATCGATTTCGTGCTCGTGGGATATAAGAGAATGTAATATCGTCAAAACACGTGATTAGATCTTCCAAGTGCTCATGGTATGGGATCAACTTCTCATCCTGTCTTCCAATCTCTATTTGTTTGGCATATGATTAACTGTGAGTCTCCAAATACCCTGAGATGAGTTACGTTCACGTCTAAGGCTGCATGTAGGCCTGTTGCGTAGGCCTCATATTCGGCCATATTGTTTGTGCATGGGAAGTTAGCTTGATGGAGACTAGTATATGAGATCCTTTTGGTGATATTAGGATAGCACCAACTCCTTGACCTTTGGCATTTGTTGCCCCATCAAAGTGCATTACCTAGGATTCTTCTGTCTCTGCCGCATCGTCCTCTGTCATGAACAAGATGTCCTCATTTGGTAATTCAATCCTTAAAGGGTCATAATCAGGTACTGGGTTCTAGGCAAGATAATCGGCGAGTACTTAGCCCTTGATCAACTTCTGAGTGACATACATGATGTCAAATTTTGATAAGAGAAGAAGTCAGCGTGCAATTCGGCAAGCAAGAGCTAGCCTTTTGAATAGGTACTTCAACAAGTCCATTCGCGCTAGGAGTAGAACAACTTGAGATAGAAAGTAGTGGCAGAGCCTCTGTGTAGCCCATATGAGAGCCAGGCATGCTTTCTCTAGATGAGAATAGTGTGTCTCGTAGTCAATGAACTTCTTGCTAAGATAGTAGATGGCCTGCTCTCTTCTTCCTGTTTCATCATGCTACCCTAGGACATATCCCATCGAAACTTTCATTGTAGAGAGATACATTATTAGTGGTCTCTCAGATACTAGCGGGTTGAGAAGGTAGCCCTTAATTTTATCGAATGTCACCTGATAGTCGTCGTTCCATTCAACAGGCGAATCTTTCCTTAGTAACTTTAAGATCGGCGTGCAAATAGGAGTTAGTTGTGCAATAAACTGACTTATATACTGTATTCTATCCAAAAAACCTCTTACTTCCTTTTCGGTAGAAGGCAGTGGCATTTCGACAATCGCTTTCACCTTGATCGGGTCAACCTTAATGCCTCTTCTGTTGACAATGAAGCCTAATAGTTTTCTTGACATGGCCCCAAATGTGCATTTCTAAGGGTTCAGGCGCAACCTATATTTTCTCAGCCTTTCAAATAGCTTTTGGAGGTTTACCAGAAGATCCTCTCTTTTCGGAGACTTGGCGATCATGTCATCGACGTATACCTCAATTTCTCGGTGCATCATGTCATGAAAGAGTGCTGTCATCGCTCTCTAATATGTTTCCCTATCATTCTTCAACCTGAATGGCATGACTCGGTAACAGAAAGTTCCCCACGGAGTGATGAATGTCATTTTCTCTTAGTCTGCTTCTTCCATCTTGATCTAATTATATCCGGAGAATTTGTCCATGAATGAAAGCATCCCATGCCTAGCAGTGTTATCGACCAAGATGTTGATGTGTGGAAACGAGAAGTCATCCTTTGGGCTTGCCTTGTTCAGGTTTCTATTGTATTGCTTACCTTGTAATTATTAAAGGGTTAAAAACATCAAACTATAGGCAAAATCATGTAAATATGGGATCAAGGTAGCAATCAATCCTGTAAGAACCAGGGCTGTTGCAGTAAGCTTTAAGGGGTAAGTGAGTGTAGGTCCACAGGGAAATGTGCTCTAAAATGTAGTAATTCTCTAGATCTATAACAGATTTGGCACTCTAGCTTATCCTAGTTTAAAACACAGCAAGAAAGGAAAGAGGAGATGTTTTTGAGGGTTGTCACTTTACTAAAACTATAGAAAATTAAAGATAAAAGCAAATGATTCAGAACTAATTAAAACATAGATTTAAGGAAATGGAGAAAGGGATTAAAATCAAAAGAAGGAGAGTAGCAGCTAGGGATTTTGGTCTTTTACTAAAAATTGATTGGTTCATAGGCTGTGTAGGGAACTGATTTGCAACAATCCTTCATCTGGCTACAAGATCAGATGCAAGGTATAGGAATCTAACCTAGACCAGAGGATTGGAGTGATCCTAAGGCTATGATCTGTCTACTTTAATAGTCACAGATCATCCTAGAGATTCCTCTAATTCAAGGGTCTTAATTGGAACAACTAAACCATTGCAGATGTTGTGGATGCAAGGCTACAAGCTCAGGCATCCACAGGGATATTAGATCTAGGGAAATCAAATGGCAATCAAGAGATTTATGGATACAAATTAACTTTACATTCAATAATTACTGAATCAATACAACTTACAGTCCAATTGTTCTCAGATCTGCAATTTGTGCAACATCTAATCCTCCTACAAAGCTTTGAACCTCTCAATTTACAGCTCTCAACCTCACTCTAGCTACTAAAAGGGTTTAGCTAACCATGGTTGGTCTAAAGAGTGAATGGGGAAGAAGGAAGATGGAACAAATTTTTGAATTTTGGTCTGAGCTCTCTCAATTTCTGGATGGTTCTACTGTAAACTCCTCAAGCTTTTATAGTCTTTCTCATTGTCCTCAAATCTGTTTCAGCCAATCAGAGCTAAAGGGAATAATTCTGTTATTTTGAGCTGCTGATGTGGCTCATTTTACGTCTAGAAACTCTCCACTAATTGGTCTAAACTGGATAGGTATATGTGAAGTGGTTAGAGAGTTCCCATTCGTGCCCATTTGTGTTCTAAAAATTCCCCCAAGGGTTGTTGAAGTGCTTTGGAATGTGTGCACAGAGCACTGAAGTGAGTAGCAGTTATAGCTGGAACTAATAAGTTCCCAAATCGTGGTTCGAGAGGATCAGGGAACCTCTCGACAGGTTCTGAGTTCCATTGGTGCTCCATTCGACAAGTTGGAGTGAGCTTTCGATAGGATCTTTCTTCTATTCGACAGGTTGATAGCAGTTCTTAACAGGTTGGTATTAATTCTTAACTTCTGTTCGAGCTCCATCTATCCTCTCGATAGGTTATAAAACAACTTGTCAATTCCTTATACAGTTCCAGTTGAATCTTCGACAGGGTGGAAGTTGTGCTCGACAGGTTGACTCAACCTCGCTATAAATGGATGCAGCTTGAGGTAAGTCCTCGACAGGTTGGTGTTGACTGCTCGCTAGGTTCTGGGGAACCTCTCGACATGTAGGTGGAACCTCGCGAGATCCCCTGCATCTCCAGGTAAGTCCTCGACAGGTTCTTCTGCTGCAGCTTAAACCTTTCGACAGGTTCTATCAACCTCTCAAAATCTTCACTTTTCCACCTCAGTACCTCTCGACAGGTTGAAGCACAGCTTCAGAACCTCTTGACAGGTTACCTTCTTCAGCTTTAACTCTTCGACAGGTTTGTGTATACCTTCAGATCCTCTCGATAGGTTGATGGAACCTCTCAATAGCTTCATTTCTAAGCATGCAAACCTATCGACAGGTTGAATTAACCTCTCGATAAGTTCTTTCCTTTCCTTCCACAATTGGCACACAATTCTGGGGTGTTGTTCTTCATCTGTCCAGCACTCAGCACCTTTTGAGGGGTTCAACCTTCATTCACTGTAGCTGCTCTTGGTCCCATGTGTGCCCATGTGGATACATGCCACTGCCATAGGGTTCTAAGGCTATGTGACTGCTTGATGGCTGGCCTTTTGGGCTGTATGAGTACATATTGAGCAATAGGTCTCTTCTTTGGCATTTTTAGATGGATGTCTGCACTATGACTGCATTTTATTGCTTAACTATAAAACATACTCAAAACACAGTATTAGTTAACTCAAAGTCCATCAAAGGTCAAGTTAGGAGGTAAAAAATGGTATTGTTCACTGCTCAGCACACCCCTAAACCTAAGCTTTGCTAGTCCCTAAGCAAAGGAGAAATTAAAATTAATTATTGAAAATAGAAAAATGCCACTTTTGTAGGGAGCACAGATGCATTTAGCACATGCATCAAACCTTTTAGACCCCTAGGTGATCCCTAGTAGAGGAGTGGAGTCTCCTGAGGATTTTCAGTGAAGGTACCCACAAACTTCTCCAATGAATCAGTTAATATCAATGCAACATGTCGAAACAAAATTTAAACAAATATAAATTTCATTCCACACCTTACTCATTAAATTTTTTTAGGGGATTCTCAGCAGTAAATTAGCAGTTTAATACTGAAATTCTGTTATAATTCCTTCACAATCAATTAGCACATGTCAAGGTATTGTGTGTGAAAATTAGTGCAAAGCTCACCATTAATTTGAGAATTCTCTTTTGATAATGCCCCAAACAAATTCAATTTCAGACCCTAGTCTCACCAGGGCTGTCACCCACAATAAGCATGAAGGGTGCATCATTTCACACAGCTCAAGAGCAATTATAATCCTCAAATAGGATTGCAAGTATGAGCATAGGCAATGCTCTAATTCCTGAAATCTTCTATCTCTTTTCACCATAGATTACACAGATCCTTATCTCCACATGACAGCTCAATCTATTTTTAGATCAGTAGGGTCTTTTTATTGGATTGTAATGTAGCTTATGGGTGAGGTTTATAAAGAATAAAAGGTTACAGAGGGATTCAAAATTGAGAAATCATTAAGGTAAGGAGGTGGTGCACACACCTTCTTCATCTCAGAACATCTTCATCTTCTTTGCAATTTTCCCATGAAGTGACTTCTCTTTTTGTTCTAATTTTTTATTTTCTCTTTCTTTTTGTATTTTTCTCATATATATTTTTTTTATGGGCTGGAATGCCATAGCTATATATCCGCTGCCATCACATGTGTTTTCTTCTCTTTCAATCAAAATGTCAAACCAACTCTACTTTCTTTTCACCATTACCTTCTGAAATCTCAAGATAAGGGTCAAGCTGCATCAGATCACTAAATTTTGGGCTCAAATTTTCTGGTTTTTATCAAAGAAAACTTGAATTTTCAAGGCTCAAATGATGTGTATCAAGGGCAGTTCAAGGGGTAGGGATCTTTTTAAGCCCAAACTGTCCAAAGGATGGCCTTCATTTCTTAAATGTCATGAATGCTGTCAAGCTCTTTTAACTTGGATTTTCCTAACTTCTAGTGAGCAAGACTAGATTCAATCAGTCCTCATAGCAGAAAAATTGCCAAAATACTCTTCAAAGAATAATTTTTCAGGCCCAAATCTCACTAGGTATGGTCTTCCATCAAATTCCTAGGGTATATCCTCACAATTTTCTCTCTTTTCAGGGTCACTTAAGCACCAATTTTGAGAAAAAAAAAAATTTATTGACATTTGCTTCATGACAATGTTAGAGCTACAACAAATTTCAGTTTAAAAAGTTTTTAATTTCCTCTTTTCTCAAAAATCAGGTGGGAAATCATTTTATTTTCAAAAATTTTATCCAGCCCTACTGCACTAGCATTAACTATTCCATTGGCACCCCCTACCATACCCCCAAACCTAGGAGGAGAAGTGTACTCACTGCTTTGGAAGTATAACAAAAGGAAACAGCAGGGAAAAGTAAAATGAAACTGCATACATGAGGAACAAAGATATGTACAATATGCAAAGAAAAGGAACATTTCATTATAATGAACTGTATGCAAAAGGAGTACAGAGATATAAAATGCAAAAGTAAAACTATATACAAACAAACTTCCTAAGACACGGTACTAAAGAATCTACACACACCAAAAACTCTACACCTAATCAGAGTCAAAGCTGGATATGGTCATTGGCTCCCATCCTTGTTGTGCAGCAAGTTTGTCATACTCCTCCTTCAGCTTCTCCTTCCTCTTCAATTTTTCAGTGTTGGCAGCACCTTCCTTAGTTCTTTTTGCAGATGGTTTCTGAGGCCTGGTGCTGCCCTAGGTCATGGTGGGCTCCCTGATGAAAAAGGCTTTAGATTCGGAGGGACACAGGGTTGAGTATAGGGAGAGGGTCTCAACTAACCTAGCCAGCATCTCATATTTCTGCTTGTACATCTTGTAAAGGTCTAGGGATTTGAGGACCATTTTCCATAACTTCCACTCCTCTGCCCTATGAGCTGAGCTGTTAGGAGGTTTGGGGGCTGAGCTGTTAGGAGGTATGGGGGCTGAGATGGATGGTATAGAGGGTGATGGAATGGGAATGTTGGCAACATCAAAGCTGATAACAGGCAAAGGCACAGCAGTGGAGGGAAGGACTAGGGATGTAGAGGTTACTGGTGTAGGCATTGAGCTAAGACCAGCAGAGGTGGGCAGAGGCTCTAAGCTAGCTGATGTAGAGGTCCCAGCTGTAGCTGCTGAGCTGGCTGATGGGGCAGTAGGAATCACAGGTGTAGCTGCAGAGCTGGTCACCTGAGGGGCTTCTTTGTCAGGACTCTCAACTGATTTCTTCTTGCTTTTCCCAATCAGGCTCCTACTAGTAGACCAAGCCCTCTTCCCACACTTGTGGATTCAGTTTCTCCACTAGCTCATCCTTTTGTATCTAAATTTCTCTTTTCTTAGCAAAGCAGTGATGAGTCTGCTGTAGGGTAACCCTAGCAAGGCCTGTCCTCTTTTAATCTTTTCATTCACAGCTACCATGGCCTCAAATACCAGTTGGGAGGCATTCAAGAACTAGCCCTTAGAGAAAAAGTAAAGGGCGTCCACTATAAGGATCCTCCTCTCCTGCTGATGTCCATTGACATAAATGTTTTCCCTCATAATTGAATTTATGAAAAGCAGGCTAGGGTGTAGATCTCTCCTCATCAATGATTCCCCAAAGCCCACAATTCCTTGAGTCAAATGTCTGGCCATTGCTCTAAAGGACACACTCTCAGGTGCTCCTAAACCATAAACTGGGTCATAAACTGATGGGACCCCTAATGCCAACCCAATGTCACTGTAATCCACAACTAATTCCCAATTATCAATCAAAATTACAAGGGTAGGCTCAGTTGACCTTGGCTTCATCTTCTTCCTGATATTTTGATATCATAATTTGACCAGTCTAGGCTAGGATTTTTCTTGTAATGGGTCAACAAAGGTGTCAGGGATGCCTTCACCAAGTAGTCTAAGGTCTGCTTGCACTCCTCTACCTTAAAAAAATAAGGGAGGTAAAAAATTGTCTCAGGAATCAGGCCTAAGGCATCCACAAACTCATTGGGGGTTGTCAGGTTCTCAAGGATTTCAAGTACAGCCTCAGGTTAGGGTTTAGGCATAGGGACATCCTCAGTAATTTCCTCAGCAATTTTGGCCTTCTTAGATTTCTTTGCTTTCTTAGGTTTTTCCATGATGAGCTTCCTCTTAGCAGGTGGGTTCTCTTTAGGCTGGGTGGCTAGCCTACTAAATTTTCTGATGGATTTATGGGCAGATTTGCAAGGGGCTTTGAACAGGTCAACTAGGGTATCCTCACGGTCAGCCATTGGACACTCAATCCCCACAATCAACTATCACACACCACGACAGCCTTCTTTGCTCAATCAAATTAACCACACACACTAAAAAAATGGAACTACAATGCTGGAAATCACGGAGGTGGGGTTGAGGAAGAACATACCCAGAAAACCTAGGGTTTTCTCAGATCTTGCAGTATACAACACCAAACTGATAGAGACCAGGTGCAAAATGTAGCCCTTGTAAAATTACTGCACTTGGAGCAACGGCAAAGTGAGTGGAGTTGGAACCAGTGAGGTGGAGGAGGAGGAAGAAAATTGGAAATCGATAGAGAAGGAACATAGCTTGCACGCAGAAGCTGTCGAATGGATGGAATGAGTTGTCGAGAGGTTTAAAACAACCATGATCCTATTTTGACAGGATTGGAAAGAGAATTTTGACAAGTTGGCACAACTTGTTGAACGGTTAAAATCAACTAGGATGACAGGATTGGCAAGCTGAAGGTCTCGAGAGGTTCTATCAAACCTCTCGACAAGTACAAAACTTTAGGAAATTACAATTCGAGAGGTTGATGCAACCTCTTGACAGGATGAAAACTTTTAGATGTTAAGGCTCCAAGAGGTCTCTCAACCTCTCAACAGGTACTCTGAACCTGGCGAGAATGTAGTCAATAGCCTTCAGTACCTCTCGACTTCTACTCTCAACTCCTCAACAAGTACACAGATCCTGTCAAATCTCATATATACACCTTCAGTACTTATTGAGAATCAACTCAAACCTCACAACAGGTCTCAGTACCTGTCGAAATGGAAACTGGGAACCCTCATTACCTATTGAAATGTTCTTAATACCTCTCGACAGGTTATTTTTCATTTCTAACTTATTTCTCACTAGTTCCTAGTCCATCTTCCACAAATATTTGTCAATTCTATTCTGCTCCCATTCATTTATCATGCCTTGGAATTGATGGCTCATGATTCTAACCTACTTACTAATGACTCATGATTCTAAATGTAAAAATTAAGCAAAATTGGCAACATATATACAATGCCAAATAGTTTTGAAAACAGGAATAAACCAACAGCTATGATACATAGTATACAATGTTGAAAATCAGTCACACTTTGGAGGTTCATGAAGGTGAATGGTCACCAAAGGCTCTACCATATTTTCAACAAATATTTTGAGCCTTTTATCATTGACTTTCATGATCCTACCATCCTTTGGATCCATGATTTCAACAGCTCCAGATGGGGATACATGCATTACAATGTAAGGTCCCTCCCATCTAGATCTTAACATGCTTGGAAAAAATTTCAATTTGGAATTGAATAGCCATACCTTGTTACTAGCAATAAACTCCTTTCTCAGCAAATGCTTGTCATAAAAAGCTTTGGCTTTTTCTTTGTAGATCCTTGCATTAAAGTAGGCTTCTAATCTTAGCTCTTTCAGCTCTGACAGCTGCAGCCTCTTGTGCATTCTAACAGAAGTTAGATCAACATTCAATGATTTAATAGCCCAGTGGGCTTTGTGTTCTAACTCCACTAGTAAATGACAAGCCTTGCCATATACCAACCTAAAGGGAGACATCCCTATTGGGGTCTTATAGGCAGTTCTATAAGCCCAAAGAGTATCAGTTAACTTCAGGTACCAATCCTTCCTATCTCCTCTCATAGTTTTCTCTAAAATGTGTTTTATCTCTCTATTAGAAATTTCCACCTGCCCACTGGTCTGTGGGTGGTATGGGGTGGCAACTCTGTGTGTCACAGAGTACTTTCTAAGTAAGTTATCAAACTGTCTATTGCAAAAATGGCTTCCTCCATCACTAATGATAGCTCTAGGGGTGCCAAACCTAGAGAAAATGTTATCCTTCAAGAAATTTAGGACAACTCTATGACCATTGGTTCTTGTGGCTATGGCCTCAACCCATTTGGACACATAGTCCACAGCCACAAGAATAAAATTATATCCATAAGGAGGGGAGGGACTCATGAAGTCAATCCCCCAAATGTCAAATTGCTCAACAAGTATAGGCTATAAAGGCATGGAATTTCTTTTGGAGATACTTCTCATTTTCTGGCATCTTTCACAAGCTTTGCAATGCTATCATGCATCTTTGAAAATAGTGGGCCAATAAAATCCACTTTGGAGTATCTTTGCAGTAGTCTTGTTTCCACTGAAATGTCCTCCACAGGCCTGTTCATGACACATGAATAGCATGCTGTGAAATTCATTTTAGGAACACACCTCATCACAACTTGGTCTGCACAATGCTTGAAAAGGTATAGATCATCCCACATGTAATATCTGATCTGGAAAAAGAATAGCTCCCTATCCATTTTATTCCAATGTGGGGGATTTTACCCACTGTCAAGTAGTTGACTATGTTTGCAAACCAAGGTGCAGCCACGCTGACAGTAAACAGTTGTTCATCAGGAAATGAGTCATTGATAGGCAGCCTATCAAACTCAGCAGCTAGGATCCTGGATAGGTGGTCTGCAACCACATTTTCAACCCCTTTCTTATCCTTAATCTCAAGATCAAACTCCTATAATAGGAGGATCCATCTGATTAATCTTGGCTTGGCATCCTTTTTAGATAAAAGATACTTCAAGACTGAATGGTCTGTGAATACCACAATCCTAGATCCTAACACATAAGATCTAAATTTTTCCAATGCATAGACAATGGCCAACAATTCCTTCTCAGTTGTGGTGTAGTTTAACTGAGCATCAATCATTCTCTTGTTTGTATAAGCAATCACATAAGGTAACTTATCCCCAAAACTGTACTAATAGCAAAATCTGATGCATCACACATCAGCTCAACTGGCAAAGAATAATCAGGTGCTAGAAGGATAGGTGCAGAGGTCAAATAGCCTTTCAAAAGCTCAAAAGCAATGAGACATTCATCATTAAATTCAAAAGGAACCTCTTGGCACAACAGGTGACAAAGAGGTTTTGAGATTTTACTGAAATCTTTGATGAATCTCCTATAAAAATCAGCATGTCCCAAGAAAGATCTGACTTGTTTGACAGTTTTGGGTAGGGGCAAATGTGCAATCAAATCAATTTTAGCCTCCGGGAAAATAACATGGCCAAGGACAATGCCTTGATTGACCATAAAATGACTCTTTTCCCAACTCAAAACCTATTGAGATGGTGTAGACATTGGCTAAAACTGTCTCCAAAGATAGAGAAATCATTCATGAATATCTCTAAAAACTGATCAATCATGTCAGAAAAGATAACATACATACACCTTTGGAAAGTTACAGGACCATTGCATAATCCAAGTGTCATCCTTCTATAAGCAAAGGTGTCTAATGGACATGTGAAAGTTATCTTTTCTTGGTCTTGTGGATACACAAGGATTTGGTTATACCCAGAATATCTATCAAGAAAGTAATAAAAAGCTTTGCCTGCCAACTTATCCAAAATCTGGTCTATGAAGGGCAAAGGAAAATGGTCTTTTCTGGTTTTTAAATTGAGCTTTCGATAATCAATGCACACCCTCCAACTTGTGATTTCCCTAGTTGGAATTAGCTCACTAGAATTAGATTCAACCACAATGATTCTAGATTTCTTAGGTACCACCTAAGTAGGTGCCACCCATTCAGAATCTGAAATGGGATAGATGACTCCAGCATCTAACAATTTGACCACCTCCTTCATCACTACCTCTTACATGTGGGGGTTTAACTTTCTTTGCATATCTCTAGAGGGTTTGGAACCCTCTTCCAAGTGGATCCTATGCATACAAATAACAAGGCCGATGCCTCCAAGATCAGCAATAGTCCAACCTTTCCTCTTGCTCATCAGTGAGGGAGGAAGAAATTATCACAGGCAACTTCTGATTAGCTCCCAAAAATGAATATTTCAAAGACTTGGGCAGCTGTTTCAACTCCACATCAGGTGGACTTATGAGTGAAGGCAACAAAGGTTCCTTTAAAGTTGGTGGAAGAGGCAACACAGCTGGTTTCCAAGGAGGATACCTTGTTGCTAGCCCCATGTCAGAATTTAAGGCTTTCACCTCTTGAATCACAGGTGTGGGGGCCTTTTCTTCCACAATTTCACTCCACACATTTTCAAAAATATCACACAAATCATCACAATGCAGCAGCTTGGGAAAAGTCTCTTCCACAAGCTCATCCAACACATTAATCAAAAAGCAATCCTCACTATCCAAGTGAGGCTAACTTGCTACATTGTAGACATTCAATTTCACTTTCTTATTATCAAAGATACCTCCATTACACCTGATCTACATTGTATACAAGTATTGACAGTAGCCAAGAAAGGCCTGCCCAAAATTATAGGAATGGAGGTAGTACACTTGCTTGGTTCCATGTCAAGAACTAGAAAATCTGCTAGATAGAAAAACTTGTCAACCCCAACTAACACATCTTCTATCATTCCCACAGGTTTTCTTTCAGATCTGTCAGCCAGCTGTAATACCACATGTGTGACCTTCAATTCTCCCAATCCTAACTTCTCATAAACTGAATATGAAAGTAGGTTCACACTGGCTCCTAGATCTAACAATGTTTTTTCAATCGTGTGATCCCCAATGATGCAAGGGATTGTAGGAACTCCAGGGTCTTGGAGCTTTGTTGGGGTTGCAATGGACAGCACTTGGTTCACTTCCTCAGCATAAAAGACCTTCTTGGAAAGGTGTATCCTAGATTATCTTTTGTGTGTACAAAAATCTTTCAAAAACTTTACATATGCTGACACTTGCTTAATTGCATCAAGTAAAGGCAAGTTAATCTTCACTTATTTAAATGTCTCCATCATTTCCTCAACTTTAGCATTCCCCTTGTCAAAAGGAGAAGGTTCTTGAAGTGCATTGGGAAATGACAAATGAGGGACTGATCTCCCATTTGCTGCCTTAGCAATCTCATCAATTTTTTCCTTGTTTTTGCTTTTATTTGTCTGTTGGGGCTCATCAACACTCCCCTTATTTCTCATATGCTGCTCCTGCTGCATATCATCATAGGTTGTTCTTTCATTTCCTACACTTTTCTCATCAAGCTAAACACCAACTTTGTTATCAACCAGCCTTCCACTGCTCAAAGTGGTGACAGATTTGGCTTCTTCATGTGAAGATGTCTCACCCACCATATACTGCCCTTTTGGGTTGTTCATAGGCTGACTAGGCAGTCTTCCCTCCTCACTCCTAGTCGAAGTATTGGATAGCTGACCAAGGTGGTCTTCTATCTTTTTAATACTTTGGCTATAGGAGTTAATAGTTTGAGACAAAGAGCCCAAATTTTGCAATGAAGTCAGAACTTGCTCTTCAAATATGAGGGATCTAGAGGGTGCTGGGGCTAATGCACTTTGATGCATAGGTTGCGCCATTGGTTGAGCCATAGTCTGCTGGTATTGGGGTCTTGGAAAGTAGTTCTGCTGGTAGGGTTGAGCATTTCTATAGGACATGGATTGCTGTTGTGGCTGCTGGTTTTAGAAGGTATTTTGTCTCCACCTCAAGTTGGGGTGATTTCTCCAATGATAACCAGCAGTTGGTTGTTGTCCAAAAGACTGAGCAGTATTCACATGTTTTATAACAAGGTCTGGAAATTGGGTAGCAGAAGGACATTCTTCAAGGGAGTGACTGGGGGACTGGCATATCACACATGCCTCCTCCACTTTGGCAGCCATTAGTGACTACATTGCTCCCATGAGCATATCAAATTTTTGAGTCAAGCTATCTACCTTCCTTTCCAAATCATTGTACCCACTGACCTCATACATTTTCCCTCTTGTAGTATTCTCTCTCACCAATCTAACAGGAGTCTCAATGTCCCTTGACAAAGTCTCCCTTTGCATGGAGTTTTCACTAATAATATCAAACAACTCCTAAGCCTCATCAGCTGTCTTGTGGAGGTAGGTACCACCACATGAGACATCAACCATGTCCCTGCTCTTGGGATCAATTCCTTGATAGAAACTTTGAACAAGTTGCCATTCAGGAATTTGGTGATGGGGATATTGCTTCAAGAGCTCCTTAAATCTCTCCCATGCTTGGTGAAAGTCTTTAGTTGGAGACTGAGCAAAGGAGATTATGCTCTTCCTCAGCTGACTTGTTTTGGATATGGGGAAAAAATTGGCCAGAAATTGATATTGAAGGTCATTCCAAGACTGAATACTATTGGTTGGGAGCATGGACAGCCAAATTCTAGCTTTGTCCTTTAAGTAAAAGGGAAAGAGCCTCAACCTAGTTGCTTCTTCTCCCAAACCTGAAATGTTGAAAGTAGTGCACAGTCTTAGAAATTTATCAATGTGTGTGTATGGGTCATCCTTATTCAGGCCATGATATGAGAGCAACGTCTGTATGATGGAAGATTTAATCTCATAGCTCCCTTGGACAGCAGGGAATTGAATGCAGAAGGGAGAGTTGTACACCCCTGGTGCATTGAATTCTTTTAATGTCCTTGGTTGCTCACCCATTGTAGAAACTTCACAATTAACCAAAGGTGTGTGTAGGCACTGCTTAGGTCTGAGAAGTCTCTCAATTTCAAGATCTAAAGGAATAATCTAGGGATTGAGAGATCTTCTACCAAGCATACAGACAGCAAAAACATAAAATCACAGCACAGATTTTAGTAAAGTAATTACAACAACACAACTATTGCTGCAGATCTAAAAATCTAAAAGAGTTAAGAATGCAAACTTTAGCACAGCTTGCTCCTCCAATTAGCATAATGCTTCTCTCAAAACAACAAATCCAGATCTGCAACACAAAATAAAACTATAAAAAACTACAGCAGCAATTAGTCAAACACAAAATAGGCAATTATAAATCTATATCTAAAATTAAATAAACTTAGATCTACTAATTTAAAAACACAAATCCCCCGCAGCGACGCCAAAAACTTGTTATATAGCTTACCTTGTAATTATTAAAGGGTTAAAAACAACAAACTAAAGGTAAAATCACATAGAAATGGGATCAAGGTAGCAATCAGTTCTGCAAGAACCAGGGCTATTGCAGCAAGCTTTAAGGGGTAAGTGAGGGTAGGTCCATAGGAAAATATGCTCTAAAATATAGTAAATCTTTAGATCTATAACAGATCTGGCAATCTAGCCTATCCTAGTTTAAAACATAGCAAGAAAGGAAAGAGGAGAGGTAAAAGCAAATGATCCAGAACTGATTAAAACATAGATTTAAGGAAATGAAGAAAGGGATTAAAATTAAAAGAAGGAGAGTAGCAGCTAGGGATTTTGGTCTTTTACTGAAAATTAATTGGTTCATAGGCAGTGCAGGGAACTGATTTGCAACAATCCTTCATCTGGCTACAAGCTCAGATGCAAAGTATAAAAATCCAACCTAGACTGAAGGATTGAAGTGATCCTAAGGATATGATCTATCCACTTTAATGGTCACAGATCATCCTAGAGATTCCTCTAATTCAAGGGTCTTAATTGGAATAACTAAACCATTGCAGATGTTGTGGATGCAAGGCTACAAGCTCAGGCATCCACAGGGATATTAGATCTAGGGAAATCAAATGGAAATCAAGAGATTTATGGATCCAAATTAACTTTACATTCAATAATTATTGAATCAATACAACTTACAGTCCAATTGTTCTCAAATCTGCAATCTGTACAACATCTAATCCTCCTACAAAGCTTTGAACCTCTCAATTTACAGCTCTCAACCTCACCCTAGCTACTAAAAGGGTTTAGCCAACCATGGTTTGTCTAAAGAGTGAATGGGAAAGAAGGAAGATGGAAGGAATTTTTGAATTTTGGTATGAACTCTCTTAATTTTTGGATGGTTCTTCTGTAAACTCCTCAGCTTTTATAGTCTTCCTGTCTATCCTCAGATCTATTTCAGCCAATCAGAGCTCAAGGAAATAATTCTGTTATTCTGAGCTGCTGATGTGGCTGATTTTGCTTCTAGAAACTCTCCACTAATTGGTCCAAACTGGATAGGTATATGTGAAGTGGTTAGAGAGTTCCCATTCATGCCCATTTGTGTTCCAAAAATACCCCCAAGGGGTTGTTAAAGTGCCTTGGAATGTGTGCATAGAGCACTGAAGTGAGCAACAGTTATAGCTGGAACTGAGAAGTTCCCAAATCGTGGTTCGAGAGGATTAGGGAACCTCTCGACAGGTTCTGAGTTCCATTGGTGCTCCATTCGATAAGTTGGAGTGAGCTTTCAACAGGATCTTTCTTTTATTCGACAGGTTGACAGTTGTTCTCGACAGGTTGACATTAATTCTTAACTTTTGTCTGAGCTCCATCTATCTTATCGACAGGTTATAAAACAACCTATCGATTCCTTATACAGTTCTAGTTGAATCTTTGATAGGTTGGAAGTTGTGCTCAACAGGTTGACTCAACCTCGCGAAAAATGGAGGCAGCTTGAGGTAAGTCCCGACAGGTTGGTGTTGACTGCTCGCTATGTTCTGGGGAACCTCTCGACATGTAGGTGGAACCTTGCGAGATCCCCTACATGTCTAGGTAAGTCCTTGACAGTTCTTCTGCTGCAGCTTAAACCTTTCAACAGGTTCTATCAACCTCTCGAAATCTTCATTTTTCCACCTCAGTACCTCTCGACAGGTTAAAAAATAGCTTTAAAACCTCTTGACAGGTTACCTTCTTATTAATCTCTGAAAAGAATCACTTTTTACCCCTTAACATGAGCTTTGATAGACCTATGAGTGGACTAATAAATGCTTGTTGAGTATGTCTTGTAGATAATAGTAAAAGGCAGTCATAGTGCAAAAATCTATCTCTTAGTGCAGTTCAGATCCAACAATGGCCCACTTAGGGCATGCAACAACAGCAAAGCAACTTTGAAGGAGTGAAAACAGGCTGAAAACAACCTGTCGAGAGGTTACTAAAACCTGTTGACAGGATCTGAAGGCTGAAAAAAAGGAAGAAGTCATGAGGATGGAAGTATTCGATAGGATCCAGAACCTATCGCGCAGTCAAAAATGAAAAGGGAGCATCCTATCGAATGGTTGCCTGAGCTCGAAGAGAACCAATCAAGAAGTATGGAACCTGTCGATAGGAGCTAAAAGCAAACCTATCAAAATTTATTGTGCAGAGATCAACCTATCGAACACACCAAATGAAGATTGTTGATTCTGGAGCTCTATTCTCAGGAGCACCTATCAGAACCTATCGAAAGGATCCTGAATCCTAGTGAAAGGAACAAAAGGCCTATTTGAAACTTGTTGAAAGCTTTAAGAGCCTATCAAAATTGATTGAAGGACTTCTAAGAAAAGCTACTGTGCACACACTGTAAGTTGGTGAACTGCTACATGCAATTCGAGGCACTTTGGTGACCAGCATGAAGTTTTTAGAAGTGCCCTGGGAAACCCTAACCGACCCACGTGCTCTTCCCCAACTCTAACTAACTGAGAGAGCCTTCTAGAAGGGGAATTAAAGAGGGAATAATAGAATTATTCTAGCTGAGCTGTGATTGGTGAGAAAAACATATATGAGGCTGAAGGGGAGAGCTATATAAGGAGGGAAGCTGCCAGAAAAAGGGGAGATCAATTCTCGAGATCAGAGCTTGTATTAAAATTCTCTATTCTTCCTTTTTGCCCAACTATGGTTGGCTAATTTCTTTGGAGCAGCAAGGAGTGAGGTTGGATCTGTAATTGGGGAGAGTTGAGAGTGTTATTGAGGGTCAGATAATGCACAGACTATAAATCTAAGAGCATTTCATTGTATAGTGAGTTTATTTTAAGAAATGCTAGTTTTATTGTTTTAATTAGATCCATAATTCATCTGGTTTCATTTAGTGCTCAATCGAATTTGTGTAGATGGGATTCAGCTCACCCACTTAACTGGTAGACCTCTTGGATACCATTTGATCTCCCTAGGTTTGATATTCCTACAATTACCTGTGTCTGTGGCCTGGCACTTACAGCATTTGTAGTGATTATAAGTTTCTGATGGAAACCTGAGAATGGGGTGAATCTATTGGATGATTTGTGACCATTGAAGTGGACAGATCATAGCCTTAAGATCAATCCAAATCTCTGGCTTAGATCAAATCCTTTTACCCTGCAGCTGTGCTTATAGCTAGATGAAGGATTAATGCACTCTGAATTCTTTGTGACACTGTCAACTAAATCCAATTGCAGCAAGACCAAACTCCAAGTTGTTTCTCTCCATTTTCTGTTTCAAATTTCACCAAATATTCCCCTCACTTGCAAGATCTGAACTCTGGATTTAATCTCAATTCATTTCTACATTTAATTGTGTTTCTATAGTTTAGTTTAAAGTGATAACCCCTTAAAACCTCTCCTTTCTCTTTTGTTATTTTAGTATTAGGTAGGATGCCAGATCTGTCTTAGATCTAGAAATTTACTTAATTTTTAGCTTACATTTCCCTGTGGACATACCCTTACTTATCCTTTAAAACTTGCTACAACAGGCCCTGAATACTTGCAGGTCTGTTTGTCTGCTTGCCTTGGTGTGTGCAACCAATAGATCCTTTAATTGTGTGATTTTAAATCTCTTTTTAAACACAAGGTAAGAAGCCAACAAGTTTTTGGCGCCGCTGTCGGGGATCTGTGTGCTTAATATTGGTAGTCTGAGTTTGTTTTAGTATAGATTATAGATCTGTAATAGAATGTTTAGTTTTTCACTAACTACTTTTGAAAGTTTTTATTATTTTGGAATAGTTTTTATTGTTTTTAACAGATTATAAGCTATCTAAGGAGGAGCATTGTGCTAGAGGCTGTGCTAAAGTTTGCATCCCTCTACTCCTTTTATTTTTTTGATTTGTGGATTTGTAAATGTATTAGTTAATTGTATTGTTTCTGATTGTTGTGGCTTTGCATTGTATGTGCATTAAGATTGTGAGTGGTATATGTTTGGAAGGAGAACTCTCAATCCTCAGATTGTTCCATTAAATCCAGAGGTTGAAAGAATTCTTAGGTCTAAACAAATCTCACCCACATCTGTTGCATCTGAATCTGCTGAAATGGGTGAGCAACCTAGAACCTTGAAGGAATTCAATGCACCAGGGGTTTACAATTTCCCCTTCTGTATTCAATTCCCTGCTGTTCAAGGGAACTATGAGATCAAGTCTTTCATAATCCAAATGCTACCCTCATTCCATGGCCTGACCAAAGAAGACCCATATAAGCATATTGATGAATTTCTAGGACTGCACTACATTCAATATAACAAGTTTGGGGGAGGAAGCAACCAGGATGAGACTCTTTCCTTTTTCATTAAAGGATAGAGCCAAGACTTCGTTGTCAATGCTTCCACCCAGCAGTATTCAATCCTGGAGTGATCTTCAATGTCAGTTTTTGGCTAAGTTCTTCTCCATGTCCAAGACAAGCCACTTGAGGAAGGGCATTATCTCATTTGCTCAAGACTCAACTGAGGACTTTCACCAAGCATGGGAGAGATTCAAAGAACTCCTGAAGAAATGTCCCCATCATCAAATCCCTGAATGGTAGCTTGTTCCAACTTCCTATCAGGGAATTGATTCTAAAAGTAGAGATATGGTAGATGCCTCTTGTGGTGGTACTTACGTCCACAAAACTACTGAAGAGGCTTGGGAGTTGTTCGACATCATCAGTGAGAACTCCATGTAGAGAGAGACATTGTCCAGGGACTTGGACATCCCTAGAATGGTGAAAGAAAATACCACAAGAGGAAAGATGTATGAGGTGAGTGGGCACAATGATTTGGAAAGGAAAGTGGACAGTTTGACCCAGAAGTTTGATAAGCTCATGGGAGCAATGCAGTCACCCATGGCTGCTAAAGTGGAGGAGGCGTGTGTTATATGTCAGTCCCCCACTCACTCCCTTGAGCCCCTCAGTTGTTCAATTTCAAGACTTTGTGATGGAGCATGTGGCTGCCACTCAATCTTTTGGACAATAGCCTACTGCTAGTTACCAATGGAGAAACCACCCCAACTTGAGGTGGAGACAAGAAACTTTTCCAAACCAGCAGCAGCAGCCACAACAGCCCATGACTTATAAAAATGCTCAGCCCTACTACCAAAATTAGTTTCCAAGGCCCCACTATCAACAACCCATGACTCAGCCTATGGCTCAGCCTATGCAGCAAGTTGCACCCCCTCCAGCTGCTAGATCACTTTCTTTTGAGAAACAAGTTTTGGCCTCATTGCAGAACTTAGGATCCTTGTCTCAAACTGTACACTCTCATAGCCAAAGCATTAAAAAGATAGAAGACTATCTTGGTCAGCTATCTAATGCTTTGACAAAGAGAGAGGAAGGGAGGCTGCCTAGCCAACCCATGGACAACCCAAGGAGACAATATGTGGTAGGTGAGGTTTCTTCTTCCCATAAGGAAGCCAAATCTTTCACCACATTAAGAAGTTGAAGGTTGTTGGACAATCAAGTAGGTTGTGGGCCTTTGAAAAATTCAGAAAAAGAAAAAGAGAAGGTACAATAGGAGCAACCCATGTTGAATAAGAAGGATAATGATGGTCCTCAAGAAAAAAATAAAATAAAAAAAAGAGATGATGAGTTGGCTAAGGCTGTAAATGGGGGAACAGTCCCATATTTGCCATTTCCTAAGGCAATACAAGTGCCTTCCCCTTTTGATAAAGGGCATGCCAAAATAGAGAAAATGATGGAAACTTTTAAGCAAGTGAAGATCAACCTGCCTTTACTTGATGCAATCAAGCAGGTTCCAGCCTATGTTAAGTTTTTAAAAGACCTTTGCACCCAAAAAAGACAATCAAGGATACATCTATCCAAGAAAGTCTTTTCAACAGAAAAAGTGAAACAAATACTGACTATTGCAACTCTAACAAAACTCCAAGACCCTGGAGTCCCCACTATCCCCTGCATCATTGGGGATCATACCATTAAAAATGCCTTGTTAGATCTGGGAGCTAGTGTGAATATGCTTCCATATTCAGTATATGAGAAGCTAGGCTTAGGAGAGTTGAAGCTCACACATGTGGTATTACAACTAGCTAACAGATCTGAAAGGAAGCCTATGGGGATTATTGAAGATGTATTGGTTAGGGTTGACAAATTTTTTTATCCTGCTGATTTCCTGCCGCTGGATATGGAGCCAAGCAAGTGTACTACTTCTATCCCTGTGATCTTAGGCAGACCCTTTTTGGCCACTGCAAATGCTTGTATATAATGTAGATCAGGGGTCATGGAAGTATCTTTTGGTAATATGAAAGTCAAGCTGAACGTGTACAATGCAGCCCCACTTAGAAAATGAGGACTATTTTTCCATTGATGTGCTGGATGAGTTTGTGCCAGAAAATCTACCTCAGCTGCTACATGGTAATGATTTGTTTAAAGTTTTTGAAGAAGTATGGAATGAAATAGTGGAAGAGAAAGCTTCCACATCTGAGCTTGAGCAAGTGAAAAGTGTAAATTCTGAAGCAGAGCCAGTAAAGCATCACCCATGGACTCCTGCTTTATTACCTCTTCCACCACCTTCTAAGGCACCCCTACTGCCTTCACTCATCAGTCCCCCGGATGTGGAGTTAAAGCAACTCCCAAAATCTTTAAAATATGCCTTTTTAGGAGCCAATCACAAACTGCCAGTGATAATCTCTTCTTCCCTCACTCTTGAGCAAGAAGAAGAATTGCTTTGTGTGCTAAAAAGGCATAAGAGAGCAATAGGGTGGACTATTGCAGATTTGGGGGGATAAATCCAGCTGTGTGCATGTACAAAATTTATCTTAAAGAGGGCTCTAAACCTTCTAGAGAGATTCAAAGGAAGCTCAACCCACACATGCAGGAAGTTGTAATGAAGGAAGTAGTCAAACTTCTTGATAATGGAGTCATTTACCCTATCTCAGATTCTCAATGGGTGGCCCCTACCCAGGTGGTGCCCAAAAAATATGGGATCACAGTAGTTTGAAGCAGACTCAGGTGAGCTAATTCCAACCAGACAGACCATTGGTTGGAGGGTATGCACAGACTACCGCAAGCTCAATGAGAAAACTAGCAAAGATCACTTCCCATTGCCTTTTATAGATCAGATCTTAGATAAGTTGGCAGGTAAGGCTTTTTACTGTTTTCTTGATGGTTATTCAGGATACAACCAGATTCCTATTTACCCTCAAGATCAAGAAAAAATCACATTCACTTGTCCATTTGGAACCTTTGCATACAGAAGGATGCCATTTGGGCTATGTAATGCACCTGCCACTTTTCAAAGATGTATGTATGCTATCTTTTCTGACATGATTGACAAGTTTCTAGAGATTTTTATGGATGATTTTAGTCAATGCCTGCACCATCTCAGCCTTGTATTGCAAAGGTGTGAAGAGACCAACCTAGTTTTGAGTTGGGAAAAGAGTCATTTCATGGTGACTCAAGGTATTGTCCTAGGACATATTGTTTTCCAAAGAGGAATAGAGGTTGATCAAGCTAAAATTAATTTAATAGCACATTTACCCCCTCCTAAAACTGTCAAACAAGTCAAGACATTCTTGGGCCATGCTGGTTTCTACAGGAGGTTCATCAAAGACTTTAGCAAAATTTCCAAGCCTCTTTGTCACTTGCTGTGCCAAGAGGTTCCATTTGTGTTCAATGATGAATGCCTAGCTACTTTTGAACTTCTGAAGACCTGTTCGACTACTGCTCCTATATTGCAAGGTCCTAATTTTTCTCTGCCATTTGAGCTGATGTGTGATGCATCAGACTTTGCCATTGGTGCAGTGTTGGGATAAAGGAAAGACAAAGCACCATGTGTGGTGGCATATGCTAGTAAATCAATGGTTGATGCTCAATTAAATTACACCACAACTGAAAAGGAGCTGCTAGCCATTGTATTTGTTTTGAAAAAGTTCAAATCATATGTGTTGGGATCCAAGATCACTGTGTTTACTGACCATTCAGCCCTGAAATACCTCTTGTCTAAGAAGGAGGCTAAAGCTAGACTAATTAGATGAATTCTTCTTCTGCAGGAATTTAACTTGGAAATCAAAGACAAGAAGGGGGTTGAAAATGTGGTTGCAAACCACTTATCAAGGATTTCAGATGCTGAAATAGAGAGCTTGTCCATCAATGATTCTTTCCCAGATGAGCAGCTTTTTGCTGTGGAGATAAGTATGCCCTGGTTTGCCAACATAGTAAACTATCTTGCTGTGGGAAGGGTACCCCCACATTGGAGTAAGGATGATAGGAATCTGTTCTTCTCACACATTCGATATTACATGTGGGAGGATCCTTACCTTTTTAAGTATTGTGCAGACCAGGTGATAAGAAGATGTGTTTCTGAAACTGAGTTTGAAAACATTCTAACCATGTGTCATGAACAAGCTTGTGGGGGCCATTTTAGTGGCAACAAGACTGTTGTAAAGGTGCTTCAAAGTGGTTTCTATTGGCCCACTCTGTTTAAGGATGCCATACAGCATTGCAAAGCTTGTTCAAAATGCCAACAAATGGAAGTATTACAAAAAGAAACTCCATGCCCTTGCAACCTGTGCTTGTTGTTGAACTGCTTAACATATGGGGAATTGATTTTAAGGGACCTTTCCCCCCTCCTATGGATATAATTTTATCCTTGTAGTTGTGGACTATGTGTCCAAATGGGTAGAGGTCATAGCTACAAGAACAAATGATCATAAGGTTGTCATCAAGTTCTTAAAGGACAACATCTTCTCTAGGTTTGGCACCCCCAAAGCTATTATTAGTGATGGAGGAAGCCACTTTTACAATAAACCTTTTGAAAAACTATTGGAAAAATACTCTGACCCACAGAGTTGTTACTCCCTACCACCCACAAACTAGTGGGTAAGTAGAGATTTCCAACAGGGAAATCAAACACATCCTTGAGAAGACTATGTGAGTTGATAGGAGAGATTGGTCCATAAAACTGCCAGATGCCTTGTGTGCTTATAGGACTTCCTATAAGACCCCCATAGGGATGTCCCCATTCAGGCTAGTATATGGCAAGGCATGTCATTTGCCTGTTGAGTTAGAACATAGAGCATATTAGGCCATTAAAGCATTAAATTCTAACTTAACTTCTACTGGTGTGAATAGGAAACTGCAATTATCTGAGCTTGATGAGTTAAGGATGGAAGCATATTCAAATGCCCGGATCTACAAGGAAAAAACCAAAGCCTTTCATGACAAGCATTGGTTGTTCAATGCAAAATTAAAATTCTTTCCAGGAAAATTACAGTCCAGATGGGATGGGCCTTACACAGTTTTACATGTTTCCCCATCCGGGGCTGTAGAAATCATACACCCCAAAGATGGTAGAGTCATGAAAGTCAATGGGTAGAGGCTAAAGATTTGTGTTGAAAAAATTCATGAGCCTGAGGAGACCATTGATCTTCAAGACCCTCCAATTTATACTTGATTTCAGTGTGTATCATATATACTATATTTTGGTTCTATTTTAAGTGATTACTTTATGTTTTGATGTTTTGTTCATTTACAATAAAATTGCCATGCTAGAATTTGGTCATCATATCAATCTTGTCAGTAGTCTAGGGATCATGGGAGTATGTCAATAATGAAAACAACGTAAATGGAAGCACAACAAAGGAGTTTGTTGGGTGCTGAGACTGAACACAGCACAAAAATACAGTTTCTATGAGCATATGGGACCTTTCGATAGGTCATTTGAGGATTTCGATAGGCACTGAGACTTGTCGATAGGTGAAAACAACTCTTCGATAGGTTTAAAAGGTTAAAAAGAAGTTTTCAATAGGTTCTGGATACCTATCAGGAACCTATCGAGAGGATGAATCATGTACTACATGAACCTATCGATAGGAAGGATTTGACCTATCGAAGCATCTCATCTGCACGATGTATTCTTTCTAGTGTTCGATAGGATGCCTTGACCTATCAAAATCACTCAGCTCATCCTAACAAAATTGATTTTCACTCTTTATACACCTGTCGTTAGGTCATTTTTGCTCATTCAACACCTCCTGCGAAACCCTAGCTCTCTCTTCCTCATTGGTCGTTGCTCTCATTTTCTGCTAAATACTCTAAGGACCTTTCGCCACTCATTTTGCCACTCCTCAAGTTCATTCAGCCCGCACAAAGGAGCATTTTGCACCTGATTTTTGGGAAATTGGAGTTGTGCATCACGATTTCTGCAAAACCCTAGGAGTTTTGGGTAAGTTGTCTCTCTGCTTCACTCTGTTGTTTTCCAAGTTTTTTACTTCAAAATTTTAATTCAAATTGGTGAGTGAGCTTTAAGAGATCAATTTTTGAGAGCATAATGGTCGATTCTGAAGAAACCCTAGCTGACCTATTCCGGCAACCAGCTTCTTCCACCCCAAAGTCATCCAAAAAATCGAAGCCTACCACCAACCCACATACCAAGTGGAAGCTTCCTGAGGGGAAGCCCAAGAAGGCTCCTAAAGCAAAAAAGGCCAAGTCTGTTGCAATTCAGGAGCCTAATGCAGAAATACCTATGGAGAGATCTGCTCCAACTGGGGAAACACCTTTGCCCAACCCTGACATATTACCTGCGGTGGAGCTTCCTACTGCATTAACCACTCCTAATGAGTTTATGAATGGGTTGAGCCTTATCCCTGAGACAGATTTTGATCTTGCATACTTTACTGAAATAGAGGAATGCCAGGGGACACTAATGTATCTAAAGGAGGGATTGTTACCCCTACTTACACCCCTGAAGGAGACTGTGTACCCCAGGCTGGTTAAGTTGTGTACCAAAATTTAACAAAGAAGGTGGTGCCTGGGAATGAGGCTGTGCTGGAAATTCTGATTGATGATTGGCAATTCACTATAGATTACAAGGACATTGGGATGGCTTTGGGAGTTTCACATCAATTTGACTCCACTAGATCTAAGGGAGCACCCAAATGGGTTACATTTAGAGAAATGGCTAAACAGCTCACCAATGGAATTGTGGGATCTGGTGAATCTTTGATGAGAAGAGACCTGCAACCTAACCTCAGATTCATCGACACTATTCTGAGAAAGAATGTGTATATCACTGGGCACGTGCAAGAGAGAAGGCCCCCAGTTGTAGATGCTTTATACTACTGTTCAAAAGGGCAATTTTTGAGTGCACCACAGGTAATTTTTAAGACAATGGTAAACATTAATGATAAGGTGCTTAAAAGACAGGCATTTGCTAAAGGTGCTGGGTTGCCTTTCAGCAGGCTCATTACATGTTTGCTCAAGGCTGGAAAATATGTGGTTAAGAGGAATGAGCCAATCGAGAAGTTGACTCCAAAAAAGTATGGAAAAAGGGCATAGTCTACCAGCCTAACCCTGATTAAGAAGAGTAAGCCAGCTAAGTTGGACGAGGTTGAGGAGGAGCCCACTACCACTGCAGTAGATCTTAGTGCTGAGATACCCTCATCATCACCAACACCTCCACCCACTTTGCTTTTCCCCTTTGTATCAATCCCTCTTCCAACAGACCCCCCTCCTCCTACCTCTGAGCCAGTTTTACCTCCACCCACCACTCAAATTCTCAAACCTGAAGTCCTTGCACCTCCAACACTACCAGAGCCTACCCCTACCCTTTCTTCTCCACCCTTTGACCAATCCATTTCTAACTTTCCCCCTCACCAACCCCTCCTTCATACCCAGGGCTTAGACTAGTTTACCACTACTGGGTTCACTGCCCTCATGACATCCATTGTGGAAGATGTTGGGCATGAGTACACCCCACTCCCTAACTCCCCACACCCCAACCCCCCTCATTTCAACCATGCACCCTCCTCCCCTTTCCACCCTATTCAGACACTTGTCCCCTCTAATCCCACCATTCCTTATACTTTCTCTCAAATTCTCTCCCTATTACAGTCCATTCAAACTCAATTGACCACAAACACCAACAACCAAGCCCTCATAAGCTCCTGCCTTCAATCCATTCAGACCACCCTTACCCCATCCTCTTCAACTCCCCAACCCCCTCACACTTCCCCTCTTTCCCCTGTCTAATCACCTCTCCATTTATCTCCTCCATCTTCACCCATAGCTCCACCTCCCATAGCTGCTACCCAATTTGAGGAGGCAGCAACTCCATTTTTCTCCCATACCTATCTCATCCCCATCTTTTACCCCTCCATCACCTCCAATTGTAGCCACTGCAGTTGTTGTGTCACCTACCACCCAACCACCCACTCTCACTCCACATGTCTTCACAGATGCCTCAACCCAAACTAATCCACTTGAGGAACTGGTTACCTCCACCCTCTCCTCATCTTCCACTCCACCCCTTCCCTTTCCCATTGTACTCAGACCCCCCATCTACATTCCCCCTTACCTCACTCTGCTATATGCAATGAGGGACAATCCCTACATCCGCAGGGAGGTCCTGATAGGTATGGCTGCCCTCCAAGCTTCCCTGAAAGTCTCCTATGAGGAGAGGATAGCTCTCATGGAATTGGAGCAAAGAATCTAGCTCTGGGATATCTCTGAGGGATGAAAGGAAATCCTGACTCGTTATGAGTCTGCAAAACTACTTGCTGCAGCTCAGAGTCGCATTGCCGAGTTTGAGAAGAAGAATGCTGAGCTTCTCCAAAATAAATTAGCCAATGCTCAGGAGATACTTAAGGCCACCAAGGAACTCTTTGAGTCCAACCTACTTTATGCAACGAAGAAAATCAACATTCTGGAGAGAAAAGTTGCTTCATTGACCTCTCAACCATTTCAACCAACCCCTCTTGCTACAGCTCCTCCTACCAACCCTCCTGCCACTCAACCTACTCCTACCCCGCCTGTAGATGTCCCCCCTCCTCCAACCCAAGATCCTCCTTCTGTTCAACCTACCTCCCCAAAACCTAAGAGGACTTATTGTTGGAGTGTTTGCCTTCCCTCAAATGAGGGTCTAAATTCACTAATAAAACTAAGCAGAACACACTCACACAGACCTGCAAGTAATCAGGATTTGTTGTAGCAAGCTTTAAAAATATGGTGAGTAAGGGAATGTCCATAGGGAGGTTGGTTTAACAATATGATAAATCTCTAGATCTATATGAGATCTGGCACCCTAACTAATGCTACGTTAGCTAAAAGACAGGGGAGAGGTTTAAAATGGATTGTCACATAAACTAAGCTAAAATTAAACATAGACTGGCTTGGATCGAGTTTGGGAACTTAGATCTTGTAGGGGAAAAGAGTAAAGAAAACAGAAAATGGAGAAGAGTAGCTTGGAGATTGGTCTTCACTGAAATTAGATTTAATTAATCATGCTACAGAGGTTCAAAGTACAAATTTCCCTCAACTGGCTATAAGCACAGCTGCAGTGTAGAAAGCTCCACTTCAAATCACAGGATCCACCTGGTCTTAAGGCTATGATCTATCCACTTTAATGGTCACAGACCATCCTATAGACTTTATCAAATCCATGGATTTGCAGCAGACGAATCTAATTGGAGCCCGAGTTTGGACTAATCTTAGGGTTATGATCTGTCCACTTTAATGGTCACAGACCATCCTAGGGATCTCCTACAAAGCTAAAACATCAATTAGAACAATTAAAAACCACTACAGATGCTATAATTCCCAGGTCACAGACTCAAGGAATCACAAGAGTATTAGATCCAGGGAGATCGGGTGGTATCCAAGAGGCCTACCAGTTAAGTGGGTGAGTTGATCTACAGACTCCTCTCAAATCCGATCGATCACCAAATGAAACCAAAGGAACTTTAGATCTAATTAAAGCATTAAAAACAGCATTTACATTACAATCAAAATCACTCTACAATGGAAATACTCTCAAATCTGTAGTCTGTGCAGCTAGGAACCCACAATAGCAATCTCAACCTTACCCAATTACAGATCTAACCTCTCTCCTCGCTACTCCGGGGGAATTACCCAACCATTGTTGGGCTAAAGGAGGGAAAATAGAATTTCTCTACAAGTGCTAATCTCCAGAATTTGGCTCAGATCTCGATCCCCCCCAATTGCAATTGGGGGTCTCTATATATAGCTTTCTCCTCTATTTTTCCCGCCAAAAATCCCTTCTAGAAGGGCCTCAGAGTTTGTTAGAGTTCTATTAGAGCACGTGGGTCAGTTAGGGTTCCCTAAGGCATCTTTTGGAACAGTCATGCTGATCACTAAGTGCCTCGGGTTGCGTGCAGTAGATCACCAAATCACAATGTGTGTACAGCTAAATTTTTGAGAAGTTCTGCACACGATTTCAATAGGTTCAAGAAGCTTTCGACAGTTTCAAATAGAGCTTTTTGGTCTTTTCACTAGGTTCTCAGATCTCTTCGATAGGTTCCGATAGGATGAGCCTTCTCTTAGCATTTCATCATTCTCAGCCCTTAGCCTTGAGTATTCGACAGGTTGGAGGGGCTCTTCGACAGGTTGAAGAACCATTTCGACAGGTTCCGCTCTGCATGCCATCATTTCGATAGGGTTTCTCTCACTCCTATCGAAAGGCTCAAGTACCCTTCGATAGGTTCTGTTCCAGTGTCTTCATCTCGATAGGTTCAAGAAACCATTCGATAGGTTCTTTTGACGCCTCAAGCAGGTTTTCGATAGGATGGTTTCTTCCTTCCTTTCAGCTGCTCGATAGGTTCTTGGATCCTATCAAACTTCTCAATCCACACGAATCCATCCTTCTTCTGCCTTCAGATCCTATCGAAACTTTTTCAACTGCACGAATTCTTCCTTTCTTTACTTTCAGCTCCTATCGAAGTCTTCAGGTGACCAATCGATAGGATATTTTCAACCTGTTTTCACTTCCTTCGCCTTGCCCTATTGTAGTCACGCGCTCCAAGGGTTCAGTGATGTGCTACCCTCTAGTGTGTTGTTGCTGGGTTTATCCTGTGCTGAGAGATGGCCCCTTTTTGGGCATTCTTGAGTGATTTTCTGCATTAGTGTCCTTTTTTATTATTGTCTACAAAATGCACTTGATAGAGGGTTATTAGTGTGCTCACAGGTCTATCAATGGTCAGGTTAAACGGTGAAAAGTGGCATTTTTCACCACTTAACACACCCCCAAACCTAAGCTTTGCTAGTCCCTGAGCAAAGGAGAATTAAAAGGAACTAACACTTTCGTAGGGAGTACGGATGCATTTAGCATATACACTAAGCCTTTTAAACCCCTAGGTGATCCCTAGTGGAGGAGTGAAGTCTCCTGAGGGTTTTCAGTGAAGGTACCCACAAACTTCTCCAATAAGGTTAGTTAATAATAGTGCATCCTGCTAAACAAAGTTTCAGTAAACTAGAATAGATTATCATCATGTCTTTTCAGTTCTAGAGGGTTCTCAGCAGAAAAATCACCAACTTAAAACATGAAATTTTGTAGTAATTCCTTCATCATCAATCAGTTCATGTCAAGGCATTGTGTCTGAAGATTGATGCATGGCTCACCTTTCACTTGAGAATTCTGTTTTGATACTACCCCCATCTAATTGGATTTCAGGCCCAAGTCTCACTAGGGCTGTTAACTCACAACAAAAATGAAGGGTGTAGAATTTCACACAGCTCAAGAGCAGTTACAGTCCTCAAATAGGGTTGTAAGCATGAGCATAGGCATTGCTTTAATTTCTGAAATCTTCTAACTCTTTTCAGCATAGATTAGACAGATCCTTATGTCCAAACGATAGCTCAATCCATTCCAGATCAGTAAGGTCTTTTCATTGGGTTGTAATGTAGCTTATGGATGAGGTTTGTAAAAGAATGAAAGGGTAAAAGGGATTCAAATTGAGAAATCAGTAAAGGTAAGGAGGTGGTCTAGACAACACCTTCTTCATTTCAGCATCTTTTCACTTTCTTTTTGAATTTTCAGACTTGAAGTAATCAGCTTCTTATCTTCTTGTAGATTTTCAAATGAGGTGACTTCTCTTTCTCATCCTTTTGCTCTGTTTTTTTTTTTTTTTTTTTTTTGTATACCGAAATGCCACAACTGTACATCACACTAGCTTTCAAATATATTTTCTTCTTCTTTTGCCAGATATTGAACCTTGCATCTCTAACCTCACTTCTCCTGTTATTTTCTAATTTCTCAGGTTGAGGGTGAACTGAAACAGGTCAAAAGATTTTGGGTTCAAAATTTCTGGTTTTTATCAAAGAAAAACTGTGATTTTAAAATCTCAACTGGTGTGTATCAAGGGCAGTTCAAAGGTGGGGCATTTTAGGCTCAAACTGTCCAAGGAATGGCCTTCATGTCTTCAATGTCATGAATGTTGTCAAGCTGTTTTAACTTGGAATTGCCTAACTTCTAGTGATTAGAATTAGATCCCATCAGTCCTTAAAGCAGAAGAAATTGCCCAGACACTCTTCAAAGAAATTAAAAAATTTTCAGGCCCAAATCCCACTGGGTATGGTCTTCCATCAAAATTTTCAGGGGTGTATCTTCACAATTTCCTCTCATTTCAGGTTTACTACACATCAAAATTATTTTTCACAAATTGTTGACATTTGCCTCATGAAGTCTGTTGGACTACGACTTATTTCAGTTTCAAACAATTTTTTAATTTCCTCTTTTTATAAAAATTCCAGTGAGAATTTACTCTAATTAATTCCAAACACTCCTTTTTAGCCTAGCTGTACTAAAATTAACTAATTTATTGGCATACATGCCATACCCCCAAACCTAAACTAAACAATGCCCTCACTGTTTACAGCATAGGGGCTGTAGCAGTTTATTAACAGAGCAAAACCCAAAGCAAGTAGACAACTAAAAAAAAGAAAAAAGTAGTTTATTAACAGAGGCTAAACAGTGCAGAAAATAGAACATTTTATTACAATGGTCAAGCACAAGGATGCGAAAAGCAGGCCGGTGGACGAAATATCCTAGGCAAACGAAAAAGCCTCCCCCTGGCTCAAGGATATCCTCAGCCTACATTAGGTGGAAGAGGAACTGTAAGCCAGGAGGGGAGGAAGAAAAGGAAAAAGAATAGGATCAGGGGGCAGGGGGAGGGGTGGCAGAGAAGCCGGTGGCTCGATCTTCAGCCTCTTCTTCTCCTTATCTTTTTCCTTTTTCTCCTTAGCGAGGAGCCGCTGTACCTCCTCATATTCGTCCCCGAGGAATTGGAACGGGTCTGGTTCCTTGGGTGGTAGTGGCTCCAACCAGAAGAGGTAGAGTTGAGCAGGAGTGAACGTGGGCTTGTCATCTGCCATGGTTATGAAGAGGAGTGCAGAGGGTAGAAGGAGAGGAATGGGTCGAAGTCGAGCCATCTGCATCTATTTAAGGTGGATGTATGAGGGAATATGAAGCGATGCATTCAATATCGTCGCCGTCGATGAAAAGGAATGAATGGTTAATTCGACAAATCAACATGGGGAATGAAATCGTGCATTAACTGGTAGCCTATATTTAGTGCGGGGAGTTACGGAGTGGGGCAGAAACCCAGGGGGTGCAGAGTTCAAAGCCCATGCTGTGCGCAGTTGTACATGGTACTCGTGGGGTAAAATCTTCGCACAGCGCAGGTGCACAACAAGTCAAGGAAGGAGTGGGGGGGGGGGGGGCGATTTCGATAAGATGAGTGTAGAATGTCGATAGGTTAAGGCTTCCTATCGAAGTCACACAAGTATGGGGCTGGCAGTTGAATGCTCTCGATAGGTTTAACCCGTCCTATCGAACAGAATAAACCTGCATTCGATAGGTTGGGATGGGCGCTTGCAATAGGTCGGTGTCTTGTTGAACGGAGGGTGGATAAAATGTTCACTTAGTTAGGATGCTGATGGGTGAAAACAACCTTTTGATAGGTTGGGTAGTACATTTGTCACTCTTGTCGATATGTTCCAGGCAAGAGTCCAGAACCTATCGCAGAGTTGTCCTCACCTATCAAGAGGTCTCAGCACCTATGGAAATCCTCACCAATCCTATCGATATCAGTGGCTGACCTAGAGAAAGGTCCAAATGACCTATCGAGAGGTTCAATGAGCTCAATAACATGGCCTGTGTGTGTAGAGCATTTAGCCTTAGCACCCAGCAACTCATCTGCTACGCTACTAGTTAGCAAATTGGCCTCTGACCTTGTGCCTTTGATTCCTAGACTGCGGGCAAAATTGAAACGAAGCTTGAACTTGACATGGTAATTTTATTGCAAAGAATATCGTTGGAAAGAATCAAGGTATAAATCAAATATAATACATATGATAAAAATCGAAGTCAGGTATTAACCTAGAGGGTCCTAAAGATCAATGGTCTCTTCAGGCTCATAAATGTTGTCAACGCAAAGTTTCAGCCTCTGACCATTGACCTTAAGGGTTCTGCCATCTGTAGGATGCATGACTTCGACAACTCTCGATGGGGAAACGTGTACCACTGTGAAAGGTTCATCCCATCTGGACTGCAGCTTTCCTGGAAAAAATTTTATTCTGGAGTTGAACAACCATACCTTGTCATTGGGCTTGAACTCTTTGCGGAGCAAATGTCTGTCATGGAAGGCTTTGGTCCTCTCCTTGTAACTCTGGGAATTTGCATAAGCTTCTAGTCGCACTTCATCCAGCTCGGATAACTAGAGTTTCCTGTGAATACCAGTTGAGTGTAAGTCAGAGTTTACTGCTTTAATGGCCCAATACGCTTTGTGTTGCAATTCAACAGGCAAGTGACATGCCTTGCCATATACTAGTCTGAATTGGGACATGCCTATGGGGGTTTTATAGGCTGTTCTATATGCCCATAATGCATCAGTCAACTTGCTGGACCAATCTCTTCTGTTGGTTCTCACAGTCTTCTCGAGAATATGTTTGATTTCCCTGTTGAAAATCTATACCTATCCACTGGTTTATGGGTGGTAGGGAGTGGCTACTCTGTGGGTAACAGAGTATCTTTCCATCAGTTTGTTAAAAAATTTATTACAGAAGTGGCTTCCCCCATCACTAATAATAGCTTTAGGAAAGCCAAATCTTGAGAAGACGTTGTCTTTCAGGAATTGAATGACGACTTTGTGATCATTTGTCCTTGTAGCTATGGCTTCTACCCATTTGGATACGTAATCCACAGCGACAAGGATGAAATTGTATCCAGCAGGCGGGGGAAAATGTCCCATAAAGTTGATTCCCCAAATATCAAACAGTTCAACAACGAGTATAAGTTACAAGGGCATAGAGTTTCTCCTTGTAATACTGCCCATTTGCTGGCATTGATGACAAGCTTTACAATGTTGTCGGGCATCTTTGAATAGGGTAGGCCAGTAGAAACCACTTTGAAGAACCTTGGCTGCAGTCTTGTTACCACTGAAGTGGCCCCCGCAAACCTGTTCATGGCACATGATTAGGATGTTTTGAAACTCAGTTTCAGGTACACAGTGTCTAATCACCTGGTCTGCACAATGCTTAAACAGGTAAGGATCCTCCCACATGTAATATCGAACTGTGCAAAGAACAGATTTTTGTCATCCTTGCTCCAATATGGAGGGATCCTACCCACAGCAAGGTAGTTGACAATATTGGCAAACCAGGGCATACTTATCTGGACAGTCAGAAGCTGCTCATCTGGGAAGGAGTCATTGATGGGCAAGCTTTCTATGTCAGTTGTTGGGATCCTTGACAGATGGTCAACCACCACATTCTCAACTCCCTTCTTGTCCTTAATCTCTAAATTTAATTCCTACAAGAGAAGAATCCATCTGATTAGTCGTGCTTTAGCTTCCTTTTTGGACAAGAGGTATTTCAAAGCTGAGTGGTCAGTGAACACAATAATTTTTTATCCCAACACATAAGACCTGAATTTTTCTAAGGCAAAGACAATAGCTAATAGCTCTTTCTCAGTTGTAGTGTAATTCAATTGAGCATCAACCATTGATTTACTGGCATATGCTACCACAGAAGGTGCCTTGCCTTTTCTTTGACCCAACACTGCCCCAATGGGAAAATCTGATGCACCACACATCAGCTCAAATGGCTGAGAAAAATCAGGGGATTGCAAGATGGGAGCTGCGGTCAAACAAGTTTTTAATAGTTCAAAAGCAGCTCGACATTCACCATTAAAGTTAAAAGGAACATCCTGGCACAACAGGTGATAAAGGGGTTTGTAGATTTTGCTGAAGTCCTTGATGAACCTCCTGTAGAACCCAACATGACCCAGAAATGACCTAACTTGTTTGACAGTTTTCGGAGGGGGAAAATGAGCAATTAAATTGATCTTAGCTTGATCAACCTCGATTCCTTTATGAGAGACAACATGTCCTAGAACAGTGCCTTGAGTCACCATGAAGTGACTTTTCTCCCAACTCAAAACTAGGTTGGTCTCCTCACACCTTTGCAATACGGAGCTGAGGTGGTGTAGGCATAGGCTAAAATCATCTCCATAAATGGAGAAATCATCCATAAATATCTCCAAAAACTTATCAATCATGTCAGAGAAGATAGCATACATGCATCTTTGGAACGTGGCAGGTGCATTACATAACCCAAATGGAATGCATCTGTATGCAAAGGTTCCAAATGGGCAAGTGAATGTAGTTTTTTCTTGGTCTTGGGAGTATATAGGGATCTGATTGTACCCTGAATATCCATCAAGAAAATAATAATAGGCCTTGCCTGCCAGCTTGTCTAAAATTTGGTCTATGAAGGGCAGTGGGAAGTGATCCTCGCTGGTTTTTTCATTGAGTTTTTGGTAATCTATGCATACCCTCCAACCAGTGGTCTATCTGGTTGGGATCAGCTCTCCTGAATCAGCTTCAACAACTGTAATGTAAGATTTCTTGGGTACTACCTGGGTAGGTGCTACCCATTGTGAATCCGAGATGGGATAAATTATCCCAGCATCTAGGAGTTTGACTACCTCCTTCATCACAACCTCCTGCATGTGTGGGTTGAGTTTTCTCTGCATCTCTCTGGAAGGTTTGGATCCTTCCTCGAGATGAATTTTATGTATGCACACAGCAGGATTGATTCTCTCAAGGTCTACAATGGTCCATCCTATTGTCTTCTTATGCCTTTTTAGTACACAAAGGAGTTATTTTTCCTGCTCAAGAGTGAGGGAAGAAGAGATTATCACAGGCAATTTGGTGTTATCTCCTAAAAAGGCATATTTCAAAGATTTTAGGAGTTGCTTTAACTCCACCTCTGGGGGACTGATGAGGGAGGGCAATAGGGGTGCCTTAGAGCGGGGTGGTAGAGGTAACAAAGTAGGCCTCCATGGGTGGTGTTGTGCTGGTGCTGCTTCAGAAGAGACAAGTTTCACATGTTCAATTTCGGAGGTGGGAACCTTCTCTACCTCTATTTCCTTCCATATTTCAGCTAGCTCATTAAACCATTCCTTACCATGTAGCAGCATATTCATATTTTCCTGGACAACCTCATCTATTACATCAAGAGAAAAGCAGTCCTCATCGGGATGAGGTTGATTTGTTGCATTGTACACATTCAATTTGACCTTCATATTTCCAAATAACACTTCCATGATTCTAGACCTGCATTGAATACAAGCATTAGCTGTGGCCAAAAAGGGTCTGCCTAGAATCACAGGTATGGAAGTGGCACTCCTACCTGGTTCCATATCCAGCACCAAAAAGTTAGCAGGATAGAAGAATTTGTTAACTCCAACCAAAACATCCTTGATTATCCCTAAAGGTTTCCTTTCAGATCTGTCAGCCAGCTGGAGGACCACATGTGTGGGCTTTAATTTGCCTAAGCCCAGCTTCTCATATACTGAATATAGAAGCAAATTTATACTAGCTCTCAGATCTAATAAGGCTTTATCAATGGTATGATCCCCAATGATGCAGGGGATAGTGGGGAGGCCAGGGTCATAAAGTTTGGAGGGAGTTGCAATAGACAGGACTTGCTTAACTTTTTCTGCTGCAAAGACCTTCTTGGATAGGTGTATCCTAGACTGTCTTTTATGGGTACACAGGTCTTTTAAAAACTTGGCATAGGCTGGGACTTGTTTAATGGCATCAAGTAAAGGCAAATTGATCTTTACTTACTTATAAGTCTCCATCATTTCCTCAATTTTTCCTTGTCCTTTATCAAAAGGGGAGGGTGCTTGTAGTGCCTTAGAAAATGACAAATGTGGGATTGCTCCCTCACTTACAGCCTTAGCCAATTGATCATCTTTTTTTTATATTTTTTCCTTTCCTTGAGGATCCTCATTATCCTCTTTATTCACAGCTGGTTGCTCCTTCAAGTCCACCACTGGTGGTCCTTATTGTGTTTTTATAGAAATCACTTCATTTTCTTCCTCCAAGTTCCTCACAGGCTCACAGCCCACTTGGTTATCCACTAGCTTACCACTTCTCAAAGTTATAATAGATTTGGCTTCCTCATAGGTGGAAGAGACTTCACCCACTACAAACTGTCTTCGTGGGTTGTCCTGTGGTTGGCTAGGCAACCTTCCTCCCTCTCTCCTAGTCAGAGCATTAGACAGCTGAGCAAGTTGGTCCTCTATCTTTTTGATGCTCTGGTTATGAGAGTGCACAGTTTGGGTTTGGGAGTTTAAATTCAGCAGTGAAGACGGAACTTGTTCCTCAAAGGAAGATGCTCTCGCAGTTGGAAGAGGTGCAGGTTGCTGCACAGGAGGGGCTACAGGTTGGGCCATGGGTTGCTAATACTGAGGCCTTGGGACATAACCTTCTCGATAGGGTTAAGCATTTCTGTAGGGCATGGGCTACTGGGGTTGCTGCTGCTGACTGGGGTATGCATCTTGTCTCCACCTCAGATTGGGGTGGTTCATTTATTAATACCCAGCAGCAGGTTGCTGCCCATAAGACTGGGCTGCAGCCACATGGTTTGTTATAAAATCAGGAAACTGGTTAGCAGATGGGCATTCTTTAAGGGAGTGAGCAAGGGACTGGCATATGGCACATGCCTCCTCCACCCTAGCAGCCACAGATGACTGCATTGCTCCCATCAACCTATCAAATTTCAGGGCTAAACTGTCCACTTTCCTTTCCAGATCACTTGGCACACTCACTTCATATATCTTCCCTCTTGAAGTATTGTCCTTCAACAATCTGGGAGGCTCTAGATCTCTAGCCAAGGTTTCCCTTTGCATAGAGTTCTCACTGATGATATCAAAGAGTTCCCATGCCTCCTCAGTAGTTTTGTGGAGGTAGGTTCCACCACAGGAAGCATCTACCATGTCCCTGCTCTTAGAATCAATTCCCTGATAAAAGCTCTGAACCAATTGCCATTCAGGGATTTGATGGTGGGGGCATTTCTTTAGGAGTTCCTTGAACCTCTCCCAAGCTTGGTAAAAATCCTCAGTTGAGTCTTGGGCAAATGAGATGATGCCCTTCCTCAACTAGCTTGTTTTTTACATAGGGAAGAACTTGGCCAGAAATTGACATTGGAGATCACTCTAGGACTGAATGTTGTTGGGTGGAAGCATGGACAACCAGGTCCTGGCTCTGTCTTTTAATGAAAAAGGAAAGTGTCTCATCCTGGTGGCCTCCTCCCCCAAACCTGTGATATTAAATGTAGTGCACAACCCCAAGAACTCATCAATGTGCTTGTAGGGGTCTTCTTTAGTCAGACCATGAAATGAAGGCAGCATTTGAATTATGGATGATTTTATCTCATAGTTTCAAAATTGGGAATTGAAGGGAGAATTGTAAACCCCTGGTGCATTAAATTCCTTAAGAGTTCTAGGCTGTTGTTGCTCACCCATTTCTACAGAGTCACTTGCAACAGATGTGGGTGTAGTTGGTCTAGATCTGAGAAGACTTTCAACCTCTGGATTTAGTGGAATAATCTAATGTTGGAGAGTTCTCCTACCAAACTACAACACTCAAAATATGAATGCAGAAGATCCTCAACACAACAAGTAGAATCAACCAAATTTTCTAACTACTCTAATAAAAATATCGACAGATCTTAAAAATAACAAAGGATTAGAGGGATGCAAACTACAGAGCAGTCTCCAGCACGATTCTCCTCTCACTGACAGCCTTAGATCTGATGAAATGCACACAAAATACTAAAAAATAATAAAACTTATAAATGCAGTTAGTAAAATCAAATAAAAACTATAGATCTATGATCAAAACTTAGATCTATCAATTTCTAAACACACCTCCCCGACAACGGCGCCAAAAACTTGTTGGAGTGTTTGCCTTCCCTCAAATGAGGGTCTAAACTCGCTAATAAAATTAGGCAGAACACACTCACACAGACCTACAAGTAATCAAGATCTGTTGTAGCAAGTTTTAAAAAGATGGTGAGTAAGGGAATGTCCACAGGGAGGTTGGTTTAAAAATATGATAAATCTCCATATCTGTATGAGATCTGGCACCCTAACTAATGCTACGTTAGCTACAAGATAGGGGAGAGGTTTAAAATGAATTGTCACTTAAACTAAGCTAAAATTAAACATAGACTAGCTTGGATCGAGTTTGGAAACTTAGATCTTGCAGGGGAAAAGAGTAAAGAAAATAGAAAATGGAGAAGAGTAGCTTGGAAATTGGTCTTCACTGAAATCAGATTTAATTAATCATACTACAGAGGTTCAGAGTATACATTTCCCTCAACTGGCTATAAGCACAGCTGCAGGGTAGAAAGCTCCACTTCAAATCACAGGATCCACCTGGTCTTAAGGCTATGATCTATCCACTTTAATGGTCACAGACCATCCTATAGACTTTATCAAATCCATGGATTTGCAGCAGACGAATCCAATTGGAGCCCGAGCTTGGACTAATCTTAAGGTTATGATCTGTCCACTTTAATGGTCACAGACCATCCTAGGGATCTCCTCCAAAGCTAAAGCATCAATTAAAACAATTAAAATCACTACAGATGTTGTAATTCTCAGGTCACAGACTCAAGGAATCACAAGAGTATCAGATCCAGGGAGATCGGGTGGTATCTAAGAGGCCTACCAGTTAAGTGGGTGAGCTGATCTACAGACTCCTCTCCACAAATCCGATTGATCACCAAATGTAATTAAAGGAACTTTAGATCTAATTAAAGCATTAAAAATAACATTTACATTACAATCAAAATCACTCTACAATGGAAATACTCTCAGATCTGTAGTCTGTGCAGCTAGGAACCCACAATAGCAATCTTAACCTTACCCAATTACAGATCTAACCTCTCTCCTCGCTACTCCGAGGGAATTAGCCAACCATTGTTAGGCTAAAGGAGGGAAAATAGAATTGCTCTGCAAGTGCTAATCTCCAGAATTTGGCTCAGATCTCGATCCCCCCTAATTACAATTGGGGGTCTCTATATATAGCTTTCTCCTCTATTTTTCCCACCAAAAATCCCTTCTAGAAGGTCCTCAGAGTTTGTTAGAGTTATGTTAGAGCACGTGGGTTGGTTAGGGTTCCCTAGGGCATCTTCTGAAACCATCGTGCCGGTCACCAAGTACCTCGGGTTGCATGCAACAGATCACCAAATCACAACATGTGCATAGCTGAATTTCTGAGAAGTTCTACACACGATTTCGACAGGTTCAGGAAGCTTTCGACAGGTTCAAATAGAGCTTTTTCGTCTTTTTGCTAGGTTCTCAAATCTCTTTGATAGGTTCTGATAGGATGAGCCTTCTCTTAGCGTTTCAGCATTCTCAGCCCTTGGCCTGGAGTATTCAACAAGTTAGAGGGGCTCTTCGACAGGTTTCGCTTTGCATGCCATCATTTCAATAGGGTTGCTCTCACTCCTATAAAAAGGCTCAAGTACCCTTCGATAGGTTCTGTTCCAGCGTCTTCATCTAGATAGGTTCAAGAAACCATTCGATAGGTTCTTTTGATGCCTCAGGCAGGTTTTTGATAGGATGGTTTCTTCCTTCCTTTCAGCGCTCGATAGGTTCTTGGATCCTATCAAACTTCTCAATCCACACGAATCCATCCTTCTTCTGCCTTCAGATCTTATCGAAACTTCTTCAACTGCACGAATTCTTCCTTTCTTTGCTTTTAGCTCCTATCGAAGTCTTCAGGTGACCAATCAATAGGATGTTTTCAGCCAGTTTTCACTTCCTTCGCCTTGCCCTGCTGTAGCCACGCGCTCCAAGGGTTCAGTGATGTGCTACCCTCTAGTGTGCTATTGCTGGGTTTGTCCTGTGCTGAGAGATGGCCCCTTTTTGGGCATTCTTGAGTGGTTTTCTGCATTAGTGTCCTCTTTTATTGTTGTCTACAAAATGCACTTGACAGAGGCTTATTAGTGTGCTCACAGGTCTATCAATGGTCAGGTTAAAGGGTGAAAAGTGGCATTTTTTACCACTTAACACTTATACAAAGAGAAAAGTTACTGCAAAGAAATTTGTTTCCTCTGCTTCTGCTCGCAGTAAAGGGAAGGAACCTGCTACCTAGTCTGAACAGGTAGCCCCCACCAAGCCCCCACCCCCACATGACACCTCCTCCACTCTACTCTCCAAGGAGGAAAGAAGGCAAGCTGCTACTGCCCTTGGCCTTGATCTTACTATTCTTTTCCCTTCTGATTCTAATTCTGACTCTACTGCTACTTCTGCCAAGAAAACTAATAAATCTGCTACCCAGTCTGAGGAGGCCCCCAAGCAGCCCACCCAGAAGTCCCAACCTAAAGGAAAAGCTCCTTTATCCAAGGAGGATTTGAAAATTTTGGCAGACTTGTATGATTGGCCTGATGATGCTTGTAAATAAATATAGACTATTTTTTTTTGTTTTCCCTTAATGATTTAGACCATGTACATATGTTAGCTATTCATCATAGTTTCTTTTCTGTACTCTGTCTTTTTTTGTGCTTATTGTGCATCTGTTTCTTCCTCTACCCTTTTCATGGTTACCATGCTCTCTGAACAGTGAGGACACTGTTTAATTTAGGTTTGGGGGTATGGCAGGTGTGCCAATGAAATGAGTTAATGCTAGTGCAGTAATGTTGAAAAATAATTTTGAAAATAAAGTGATTTCCCACCTGATTTTTGAAAAAAAGAGGAAATTAAAAAGTTTTTAAAATTGAAATGAGTTGTAGTTTTAGCATTTTTCATGAAGCAAATGTCAAGAATTTTCAAAAAGTGATGTTTAGTGAACTTGAAAGGAGATAAAACTGTGAGGATACACCCCAGAAATTTGAGGGAAAGCCATACCCAGTGAGATTTGGGCTTGAAAAAAAAATTTCTTTGAAGAGTGTCTTAGAAATTTTTCTACTCTAAGGACTGATTGGATCTAGTTTCGATCACTAGAAATTAGGCAAATCCAAATTAAAATAGCTTGACAGCATTCATGACATTGAAGACATGAAGTAAAGTCATCCCTTGGACAGTTTGAGCTTAAAATGTCCCACCTTTGAACTGCCCTTGATACACACCAGTTGAACCTTAAAATTTCCAGTTTTCTTTCATAAAAATCAAAAAATTTGAACGCAAAACCTCAGTGACCTGATACAACCTGACCCTCACTCTAATATTTCAGAAGGTAGAGCTGGTTTGATGGTTGATTGAGTAAGAAGAAAGCACATTTGGGGGTGTTGTGGCATTCCAACCCATAAAAAGAAAAATGGAGAAAAATACAAAAAGAAAAGCATACAAAAAGAAAAGGAAAAATAGAAAATCAAATAAAAGGAATGAAAAAGAGAAGTCATTTCATTGAAAGACTGAAAAGAGGATTAGAAACTGGCCACTTCAAATCTAAAAATTCAAGAGGTAGATGGAATTGTGTTGAAATGAAGAAGGTGTTGTCTAGACCACCTCCTTACTTTTACTGATTTCTCAATTTGAGTCCTTTTTACCCCATTATTCTTTTCCAAATTTCACCCATAAGCCACATTACAACCCAATAAAAAAAGACCCTACTGATCTGAAATGAATTGAGTTGTCATGTGGAGATGAGGATTTGTTTAATCTATGGTGAAAGAGTTAGAAAATTTCAGAAGTTAGAGCAATGCTTATGCTCATGCTTGCAATCCTATTTGAGGGCTGCAACTGTTCTTGAGTTGTGTGAGAAATGATGCACCCTTCTACTTTTGTTGTGAGTGAACAACCCTGGTAAGATTTGGGTCTGAAATTAAAGTTGTTTGGGGTATTATCAAAACAGAATTCTTAAATTAAAGGTGAGCTCTACATCAATTTTTAGGCACAATGCCTTGACATGAACTGATTGATGATGAAGGAATTACAGCAGAATTTCAGGTTTTAAACTGATGATTTTTCTGCTGAAAATCCTCAAAAATTGAAGGGACATGGTGTGGAATTTATTTCATTTCACTTAAACTCTATTTTAACATATTGCATAAGTATTAACTAATTTTATTGGAGAAGTTTATGGGTACCTTCACTGGAAACCCTCAGGAGACTTCACTCATCCACTAGGGATCACCTAGGGGTTTAAAAGGCTTGATGCATATGCTAAATGCATCTATGCTCCCTACAAAAGTGGCATTTTAGTTTTTTTTATTCTTCCTTTGCTCAGGGACTAGCAAAGCTTAGGTTTGGGGGTGTGTTAATCTCTAAAAAATACCACTTTTCACCCCTTAACATGTGCTTTGATAGACTAATAAATGTTTGTTGAGTATGTCTTATAGATAGCAGTAAAAGGTAGTCATAGTACAGAAATCCATCTCTTAGTGCAGTTCAGACCCAACAATGGCCCACTTAGGACATGCAGCAATAGCAAAGCAGCTTTGAAGGAGTGAAAATAGGCTGAAAACAACCTGTCGAGAGGTTACTGGAACCTGTTGATAGGATCTGAAGGCTGAAAAAAAAGGAAGAAGTCGTGAGGATGGGAGTATTCGATAAGATCCAGAACCTATCGCACAGTCAGAAACGAAAAGGGAGCATCCTATCGAATGGTTGTCTGAGCTCGAAGAGAACCTATCGAGAAGTCTGGAACCTGTCGATAGGGGCTAGAAGCAAACCTATCAAAATTTATTACGCAGAGATCAACTTATCAAAAGGATTCCCCAACCTGTCGAACACACCAAATGAAGGTTGTGGATGCTGGAGCTCTATTCTCATGAGCAACCTATCAGAACCTATCGAAAGGATCCTGAATCCTAGCGAAAGGAACAAAAGGCCTATTTGGAAATTGTCAAAAGCATCAAATACCTATCGAAATTGACTGAAGAACTTCTCAGAAAAGCTTATGTGCACACATTGTAAGTTGGTGACCTGCTGCACGTAATCCGAGGCACTCTAATGACCGGCACAAAGTTTCTAGAAGTGCCCTGAGAAACCCTAACTGACCCACGTGCTCTCCCCCAACTCTAACTAACTGAGAGAGCCTTCTAGAAGGGGAATAAAAGAGGGAATAATAGAAGTATTCCAGCTGAACTGTGATTGGCGAGAAAAATAGATCTGAGGCTAAAGGGGAGAGCTATATAAGGAGGGAAGCTGTCAGAAAAAGGGGGGATCAATTCTCAAGATCAGAGCTTGCATCGAAATTCTCTATTCTTTCTTTTTACCCAACTATGGTTGGCTAATTTCTTTGGAGCAATAAGGAGTGAGGTTGGATCTGTAATTGGGGAGAGTTGAGAGTGTTATTGAGGGTCAGATAATACACAGACTAAAAATCTGAGAGCATTTCATTGTATAGTGAGTTTATTTCAATGCAATGCTTCTTTTGTTATTTTAATTAGATCCATAGTTCATCTGGTTTTATTTGGTGCTCAATCGGATTTGTATAGATGGGATCCAGCTCACCCACTTAACTGGTAGACCTCTTGGATACCATTTGATCTCCCTAGGTCTGATATTCCTGCAATTGCCTGAGTCTGTGGCCTAGCAGTTGCAGCATTTGTAGTGATTATAATATTCTGATGGAAACCTGAGAACGGGGTGAATCTATTGGATGATCTGTGACCATTGAAGTGGACAGATCATAGCCTTAAGATCAATCCAAATCTCTGGCTTAGATCAGATCCTTTTACCCTGGGCGTATATATTATATACGCCTGGCAAAATATTTTAAAATTTTGCCTGGGCGTATATAATATGTACGCCAGGGGAAATATGCTCAATTTTGCCTTGGCGTATATAATATATACGCCTGGCAGAATATTGTCAATTTTGCCTTTGCGTATATAATATATATGCCTCGTACAACTGGGCTCAACGGGTTCTTTATAATCCAACCTGGCCCTCTTTGCCTCTCTTTTCACCCGGGCTTGGCCTTTTTGCCCCTCTTTTTTCTTTCTTTTCTCTCTCTTCCTTTTTTTTCAAGCCCGTCGCCCTAAATTGGCTGATTTTTATAAAGAACATCTTTGTACGTCCATGGACCCGCTTCCTAAAAAAGGCCCAAGTTCTCATACGGGGGCTAGGGCTATAGAATACTTCCCTGTTTGGACCCGGGGCCTAGTTTTTTGCAAAAATGGTGTGAGAGCTTGGCCGAGGGCCAGCTCACTATTCTGGATCGCCTCGGGTTATCCTGCCTTTCCTCCCTCCTTGCTATTCCTCTGTTGCCCAACCTCCTGCAAGCGGCTTTGGCGTCGTGGGACCATAGGGCCCATGTCTTCAGATTCAGGTCCAAGGAGCTCACTCCAACCTTGGAGGAGCTAGCCCCTATTACTGGCTTGAGGATGCATCGAGGACTTGCCAAAGTGGTGCCCAAACCGGGGTATGCAAAGGCGGTCCACGCTATTCTCGGTTTGAAAAAGGGTGGGTATGAGAAGGGCTTCACCGGGGGGCCCACCAGGTGCTCGGTGAAATTCCTGAGAGAACTTTTCGGCGACTCGAGTCTTCGAAAGTTGCCTATCCGAGATCCTTTCAATGTAAAGGCCTTTGCCCTTTATTTGTTGCCTGAATTTCTCTTCTTTACTGGGGACGAGACATTTTCCCTCGGGTTATGCGATGTCTTGACCGAATTGGAGGGAGGTCGTTCCTTTGGTGCACTAGTCTGGTGAGATGTATCGGGGCTGGATGCCTCGACCTCGAGCGGGTTGGGATCTTGAGAGTCCACTCCTTATTGATTTGGCTAGGAGAGCATTTGGCTATCATGGGGCCCGTCTTGAGATTTTGCTTGGTAAGAGGGATGTGGCTCGGGGTTTCTAACTCGAAGTGCTCGGCGCCCCATGGGAGCATCGAGGCGAGTGGACTATCTCGATGCTTGAGTTGATCTAGCAACTTCCCTGGATGGACGACACTTTTTCGATTGTCCGCTCTCGAGATTGTGAGGGTATCACGCTTTTGGGGTTGACTACCTACTATTTCCCATCTCGGGTGCTCCGTCAATTCGGATATACCCAACACGTGTCGTGCACTGTGAGGCCACCCTTGTGCTCTCTGATATTCTCTCAGGGTTCTCTCAGTGACCTAGACCGCATAGCAGTCCTATGGGAGAGCCGCCAATCGGCGCACATGTGCAACTTAGTTCAGGGGGGCGTTCTCTCTTCTGATTACAAGGTTTGGCTGGCATCCGAGGGCTTACACTTCTAACCGGTTTGGTAGATAGATCTGATGAGGCGGGACCACAGCCATTACAAGGAAATGACACTCCAGACTAGGATTGAGTCTCTTTCTGTAGAGAGGCTGGCTTTGACCGAGGCTTTAGAGAAGGAAAGTGCCAGAGCTGAGATTGCGGAGGTGAGAGCTACTACGGCCGAGAGTGAGGTTCTTCGGTTGACTGGACTTTTGACTAAGTCTCACAGTGCAGCTGATGCTTCGCGGAGGCGGCAGAAGAGTCTTCATGGTAGGTGGTTGTCTGATCGAAATGCCCGTGAGGACTCTCTTCTTGCAGAGATCAGTGCTTTGAAGTGTGGTCCCTGCCCCTGACCTGTTTCTGTACATACCATAGATCATATACACATAGGGGGGGCTGATGCCCCTTTACAGAGATCTCTTTCCTTTTTTTTGGGTTGTTTCTTCTTTTTTTGTTTGTTTTTTTATTTTTTTTTATATTTTATATACTTGTAAAGAAGGCAGAAAATAGAAAGTGTGTCATGTTGTTATCTTTTTGGGACGCAACACTTCATACGTAACGCTGTAAGAAAAGAAATGAAATCTGCTATATATACATATATATTTATTTTTTTTGGTGTTCGAATTTTCTTCCATACGTCTTGCAATGTAAGGCTTTTAACGGAAAAGGAAAATCTATTGTCTTTTTTGAAATTTTCTCCTATACAGTGTGAGGCTTTTTTATGGAAAAGAAAAATCTATTATCTTTTTAAAATTTTTCTCCTACACAGTGTGAGGCTTTTTATGGAAAAGAAAAATCTATTATCTTTTTTTAAATTTTTCTCCTACACAGTGTGAGGCTTTTTATGGAAAAGGAAAATCTATTATCTTTTTTTAAATTTTTCTCCTACACAGTGTGAGGCTTTTTATGGAAAAGGAAAATCTATTATCTTTTTTAAAAAATTTCTCCTACATAGTGTGAGGCTTTTTATGGAAAAGAAAAATCTATTATTTTTTTTTTTAATTTTCTCCTACACAGTGTGAGGCTTTTTATGGAAAAGGAAAATCTATTATCTTTTTTTGAAATTTTTCTCCTACACAGTGTGAGGCTTTTTATGGAAAAGGAAAATCTATTATCTTTTTTGAAATTTTTCTCCTACACAGTGTGAGAATTTTTATGGAAAAGGAAATCTATTATCTTTTTTTAAAATTTTTTCTCCTACACAGTGTGAGACTTTTTATGGAAAAGGAAAATCAATTATCTTTTCAAAATTTTCTCCTTTTCTCCTCCTTTTTGTGATGTCGGTATTTACAAGGCCAACTGGCAGGTCCTTTTTTGAGCATGGTCGAACCCCGTTAATGAGGCTCCGGTTTTTCTTTTTAAACACGGATAGGTCAGCTTCCCCGAGATTGATTGGTCTTCTGCCTTTACCTTTGGTCATGTGTCAGACGATGCGGTAGAGACGACATACTTGATCGGGATCCGATCCAATTTTAACATTAATCTCTCTTTTCTTGACATTTTTTGCTCACAGCGCCCAAGATGGGTTTTCGCTATGCCTGTTATCCCTGTTTTTACCCGTAGCGCCCTTTCGGGTTTTCACCACGTCCATGGGTTCGCTCTCTTACCCCAGGTGCCTTTTCAGGTTTTCACCTGGTCCGCATGAGTTCACTGTTTTTACCCACGGTGCCCTTGCGAGTTTTCACCACGTCCATCTTGCTTTGAACTCAAATTTATTATTTATTTTTTTCTTTTTCTTTTTTTTTTAGAAGAACCAGAAAGCCACGACATGGACATTGATTCCGTCATAACCAGCTGGATGAAGCTCTGGTGTCATCTCACGACTCGGCTCATGTTGACTTGACAGATATTATGACTGCTTGTGATCCTACAAAGAGGGCTTTCTTCAGGGTGTAGCTTGGCCATGGGTTAGGTTAGGGTTTGAAGGTATGCTGGGCTAACAGGGTTTCCTTGATACGGCTTCAGTTTTCTCAACATACTTTCTTCCTTGGAGGTTTTTACTGGACATGCCCCGTGATTCTTCTATACACATTTTTTTTTTGTTATTCTTTTTCCTCTATTTCAGGCAATCTCTTTTTGACGTTTTGCTTTTTCAATTTTTTTGGATTTGATAGTAACTTTATACACATGCATCTTTTCTCTCTCTTTTTTTTTTGGTATATGTACACATATATTTTTTTGGGGGGAATGGATTTATTGAAAGAAAGGCCCAGACTCAAATGGGGTAGCAAAGGATATCATCATTTTTAGGGATGTTTTTGGGCTACTGTGCTTGGAATAATGGCCTCTTTTGGGAGGTTCTTAAGCAGCCACTATCTGTTTCATCAATACTTACCTTATCGCGATAGACTAAGAGTAGAATCGTCAGACGTATCCAGTGTTGATGGGCTCAGGAAGATGATCTCCGTCCATGGTGGTGAGGCGGATGGCGTATCCCGACAGCACTTCTCGAATGACGTATGGTCCTTTCCAGTTCGGCTTAAACTTTCCTCTTGGATCGGCATGGAGGGATGGGAAGATCTTCTTCAGCACAGTATCTCCTACCTTCAGATCTCAACCACGGACACGTTTATTGTAAGCGTGTGCGATTCTCCCTTGGTAAATTTGAGTGTGACACAAGGCTAGGAGTCTCTTCTTGTCTAATAATTTTAATTGTTCAAAGCGGGATCTCTCTCTCTCTGCTTCGGGTAAGCTTGATTCCATGAGGATTTGGAGTGAGGGTACTTCAACTTCTACTAGGAGGACAGCCTCGGTTCCATACACAAGGGAGAATGGTGTTGCCCCTGTAGCGGTATGGATCACCATTCGATAGGCCCACAAAGCAAATGGCAGCATTTCACTCCAATCTCGATAAGTGACAACCATTTTCTCAAGGATGCGGATGACTGTCTTGTTCGCGGCTTCCACGGCTCCATTAGTTTGAGGCTGATAAGGAGATGAGCGATGGTGCTTGATCTTGTATTGCTCGCAGAAGTCTCGGATGCACTTATTCGTAAAGTTTGTGCCGTTGTCCGTGATGATATCTTTGGGTACTCCAAATCGGCACACAATATTGTTCTTAAGAAACTTCTCAACGTGACTGGCTGTGATGTTTGCATATGATGCTGCTTCTACCCACTTTGTGAAGTATTCAATGGCGATGAGGATGAACTGATGTCCGTTTGATGCATTTGGATTAATCATTTCAACAACGTCAAGGCCCCAGGTAGCAAATGGCCAAGGAGTGGTCATGCAGTGAAGATCAATGGCAGGAGCGTGTATCAGACTGGAGTCTTGACACTTGTAGCATTTTTTCACATGTTTGCAGCAATCTGATTCCATGGTGGTCTAAAAGTATCCCTGCCGTAGGATTTTCTTAGCGAGCATGTGACCGCTGACGTGGGCTTCGCATACTCCCTCATGGATTTCTTTCATAATATTGACCGCTTCACTTTCAGTGAGGCACCTGAGTAAGATGTTATTGTATAATCGCTTGTAGAGGCATTCCCCACAAATGACATAACCTGCCGCTAAAAGTTGAATGGTTCTTCGGTCTGTCTTGGATGTACCCTCTGGGAAAGTTAGGGTCTCGAGGAAATTCTTGATATCTGAGAACCAAGGTGGCTCATCATCAGGCTTTATATGTTCCTCAATCTAGAGGCAGAAGGCTGGCTCATTCCTCTGCTCGATCATGATTGGCTTCATCTCAACACCATAGGAGATTTCAATCATTGACGCCAAAGTTGCTAATGCGTCGGCAAAGCGATTCCTTATCCAGGGGACGTATGAGAAAGTCACATCTTGGAAGCAAGCTATCAGATTCTCGAGGTGTTCATGATAGGGGATCAGTTTCTCATCTTTCATCTTCCAGTCACCATTCATCTAACATATGATTAACTATGAATTGCCAAATACTCAAAGGTGAGTTACATTCAGATCGAGAGCTGCCAGCAGACCAACGACGCAAGCTTCGTACTCAGCCATATTATTAGTGCAAGGAAAGTTGAGCTTGATAGAGACCGATACATGGGATCCTTTTGGTGAAATTAGGATGGTGCCAACTCCTTGGCCTTCAACATGCGATGCCCCATCAAAGTGCATTACCCAGGACTCCTTTATTTCCTCTGTATCCTCTTCTGTCATGAACAGGATGTCCTCATCGGGGAATTCAGTCCTTAGAGGCTCGTAGTTTGGCAGAGGGTTCTTAGCAAGATGATCAGCGAGCACCTGCCCCTTGATCGATTTTTGAGTGACGTACGTGATGTTGAATTCAGATAATAAAAGTTACCATCATGCAGTTCGGCCAGTGAGAGCAGGTTTCTCGAACAGGTACTTCAACAGATCCATTCGTGCTAAAAGTAGAACAGCTTGGGATAACAGGTAGTGTCGAAGTCTTTGAGTAGCCCAAACGAGCGCTAAGCATGCCTTCTCTAAATGAGAATAGCGCATCTCATAATCAGTGAACTTCTTGCTCAGGTAGTAGATGGCCTGCTCTCTTCTTCCTGTCTCATCATCTTACCCCCAACACATGTACCATGGAAAACTCTCATTGAGTTCATTATCAGGGGTCTATCGGGTACAGGTGGTACCAATACTGGAGGGTTTTGGAGGTAACCCTTGATCATATCAAATGCAGCTTGGCAGTCATCATTCCACTCAACTGGTGAATCCTTTCTTAATAGTTTGAAGATCGATGCGCATATCGGAGTTAGTTGTGCAATGAACCGGCTGATCTACTGGATTCTGCCTAAAAAGCCTCTGACCTCCTTCTCCATAGACAGTGATGGCATTTCAGTGAGGGCCTTGATCTTGGTCGGATTGACCTCAATCCCTCTCCTACTGACAATAAAGCCTAACAGTTTTCCCGACATAGCGCCGAATGCCCACTTTTAGGGATTCAACCGCAACCTGTACTTTCTCAACCTCTCGAATAGCTTCTAAAGGTTTACCAAGTGATCATCCCTTTCTGGAGATTTGGCGATCATGTCATCGACATACACTTCAATCTCTCAGTGCATCATGTCATGGAATAGGGCCGTCATTGCTCTCTGGTAGGTTGCCCCAGCATCCTTGAGCCCGAATGGCATTACCTTGTAAGAGAAGGTACCCCTGGGAGTGATGGACACCGTCTTTTCTCGGTCGGCCTCTGCCATCTTAATCTGATTGTAGCCCAAGAATCCATCCATGAACGAGAGCATTCTGTGCTTAGCAGTGTTATCGACCAAGATATCAATGTGTGGTAATAGAAAGTCATCCTTAGGGCTTGCCTTGTTGAGATTTCAGAAATCAATACACATTCGAACCTTCCCATCCTTCTTTGGTACGGGGACGATATTAGCCAGCCACTGCGGGTACTTGGATACCATGAGAAAACCTGCATCATACTGCTTAATAACCTCGTCCTTTACCTTCAACATCCATTCAGGTCGGAGGCGCCTTAGCTTCTATTTAATCGACTTAATATCAGGGTAGAGTGGCAACTCATGCTCAACCAGATCGGTATCCAAACCAGGCATGCCTTCATATGACCATGTGAACACGTCTTGGTATGACTGAAGGAAGTCTATCATACATTTTCTCTCCGCAGGGGACAGTGATGTTCCAATTTTGGTGATTCTAGGGGTCTCTTTGGTGCCCAAATTGATGTCCTCCGTCTCTTCAACGATCGGGGTAGGGCCATGCTCCAAATCGGCAAATTGTTTGAGGATCTCATTGGGGAGCTCATCGATTTGGCCTTCCTCATCCAGCCTCGTGACTCCTATCTCTTCTTGTATTTCTATAGGAAATGGGTCCGGCTTCACATGGGACGGGTATCACGACATCATTTTTAATTTTATTAGGAATTTTAAAGGACAATATTTTTAGAATTTGTATTTTTTCTATTTTTATGGTTTTTTACAATTTTTCGAAGGTTAGCCCCTGGCGAGGTGGCTAACCTCACTTTTTACAGGTTATTTTTTTTTTTGGAGAGCGGGTGTCGTATTCATGGCTTTTAGCGGCTCCCAGGAGTTGGGGCAAAGATGCCCAGTTACTTACCTGCGAGGCTTGGCCTTTACCTCTTTGGTTGGAAGCGACATCAGTAGGCTTTTGCAGTTCCTCCCTTAGCATGTTTATGGAGGGATCCTCTGGGACCCTATCCTCTATGGTTAGGATGGGCCCAAAGTGGCTGGTGCTAGAGTGATGGGTGGACCGGGGGATCTCCTCATCAAATAAGGAGAGGGAGGCTAAGTCCACCTCGAGGTCTGAGGGGATGATGTAAGGGTTGGTGGGATGGGCTGACACAGGCTTGTGTGGGGTTACCCTCGCCTCCCCGTTCAGATCAATTTTTACCACCCCGGCGCTCACAAAGGTTTGACAGATGTGGGGTCGGGCGGGAGTTTCTTCTTCTAGGTTGATTCCTCTGGCCCTAGCGACTATTGTGGCTCTTTTCTTTTCCTTGGCCTCTCTGACTTCTTCTTCAATGGGCCTATAGCCCAGGCCAAATTTAGTTTGCTGCCCCTTGGCCCAGCCCTTTCCCTTTTTGGTGGCCCCATTTGTGGAGCATGAGCACAACTGCATCCATTCCTACTCCAGTTTTGGCAAGGGTTTTTTCAGTTGACCCGAGGGTAACGGCCGAGAAGTCATACTAAAATCGATGGAGATCGGTGTCATCCGCTGTGTGTGGCATGTTAACCACTTTCAGATTCTCAATATGCAGAGCGCTCCTCTCCTTGTCTTCTCTGCTCTCACCTATGATAGTGACGATTCTTCCCCCTGAGATGAATCAATGTTTTTGGTGTAGAGTTGATGGTATTGCCCCGATCTCATGTAGCCACGACCGGCCCAATAATAGATTAAACGTAGATTTGATGTCCATCACCTGAAAGGGGACAGTGAAGGTTTGTGGCCCGATGATTAGGTCGAGGTCTACTTCTCTTATGATTTCTCTCCTGGTGTTATTGAATTCCCTGGCGCTTCTTATGGATGGCGGGAAGGTATTGGGGTCCGCACTAATTTTAATTATCGTCCTGAGAGGGCATACGTTCAGTGCCTACCCGTTGTCTATTAAGACCAACGGCACCACCAGGTTCCCTATTTCTACTGTATATTCAGGGGCTTAGAGTGGTTGTTTCCCTCAAGCGGCAGGTCTGCATCAGTGAATGAGATGACATTTGGGGCCAATACTTGCCCGATTATTTCTCCCACCTCATATGGGGTTACGTGGGAAGAAACATGTGCGACTTTGAGTGCTCCCATAAGGCTTGAAAGTGGAGCGAGGACATGATTAACAAATCTCACACAGTAATATGTGTAGGTGTTCTCTTGAGCTACATCTCCAACACGTGCTCCCTGGCCATTTTCTCAAAGGGGTTTCCTGCGGCCTGCTCTTTCTTCTTCTCTTCTCCTCTGATGGCCCCCGATGCTTTCGGATGTGTAGCAATCCGGCCAGACCGGGTAATAAATTCAACAGTCTCCTCTCGTTTGCAACCAGCATTCATGTCCATTTGTTCATAGCCTAATGGCACTTGATGCGGGTTATAGGCAGGTTTCGGGATGAGGAAGGGAGTGCATGGTGATTCTGGGGAGGATTAGGCCGGGTATGTCAGATTTTCTGGTCCAATCAGGTTGACTCCAATAGGGGGCGGAATGGTAGTGGCGAGAATTAGTAAGACCAGTGGTGATTGGGAGCGGGAGATAAGGGGAGTGGGTGAGGGGTTGTTTATTTGGGTGAGGGTGGAGTTAGATTGGGGGCAAAATAGCGAGGAGATGGTGGGAGTATGACTGGGATGGAGGGGTCGGAGGGCGATGGGTTCGGATGTTGGGGGGTGTGATCAAGAGCTGGCAGGATGGGATGTGAGACGGGGTAATTGGGGATGAGTGGTATGTTGCATGGGACGGAGTGACTGGGAGATGTCGGAGGTGCGGGTGGAGCGGGGTGATAGGGATATGATTGGGTAGCGGATGGAGCAGGGGGTACGGATATGAAGGGTTTGTATATGGGGTGACATGATGGGTTCGTGGATGAAACGGGGTAAATTAGGGATGATGGAGTTATACATGGAGCAGGGTGATTTGGGAATGGTGGAGTTGTGTATTGGGCAAGATGATTTGGGGATGGCGGGATAGTATACTAGGTGGGGGGATTTGGGGGTGTGTACGGGATAGAATAATTTGGGGATTGCAGAGTGGTGTATTGGGTGGAGAGATTTGGGGGTGTGTATGGGGTAGGGTAGTATGGGGATGGTGAAGTCATGTATGGTGTGGGATGATTTGGGTGTGATGGAGGGGCGTATGGAGTAAATTGGGACTGGGGCGGATACGTGTATAATTGCGAAGGGGTTGTGCCCGTTTCGATTTGATAGGCGGGAGCGGAAGTGGAAAAATACTGCCCTAAATCTAAGGGCTCCTATTGGTATGTCGGGGTGGGGAAGTAATCGGTTAAATACAACTGCTCAATCACCCCCACAAATGGTTCGTCCTTATTCAACCTGGGAAATGAGAACTCCTCTTGATTACTGATGTAATCCGAGGGGTCAAACTCTTCTTCTTCCTCTTCTATCCAGTGGATGTTAGGCCTGGGGCCTCCTGGGTGCGGTGGTAGAGGGGCTTGATGGATGTTCTGATTCTGCCCTTGAGGAGGCAGCGGGGGAACAATTTTTCCTGCCTATATTAAATTTTGGACCTCGTGCTTTAGCGAGAAGCACCGGTCCATAGGATAACCCGGTCCCTGGTGGAAGTTGCAATGCAAGTTCGGGTCATAGTTTCTCGGTATTGGATTGGGTGGTGGGCGAGGCTCAAGTAAATTGACCAGGCCCTTTTATAGCAACATTGGTAATAAGACACTTAAAGATTACCCCAATGGTGTGAATACCTTTTTGAATCATGCTCTCATATGTTCCTAGGTAAATGGGGCTCTCGGTCCGTTGTTTGGCCTTGGCGCTTGCTCAAACGGTGGGGTGGTTGTGACTGGGAGTATGTCGGGGGCATTGGTATTGGCACAGGGATAAATGTTCGTACCTCATCCTGGTCTTCTTTCAATTCTTGGTTGACTTTTGAACCCGGTGGCCCGTGGCCACACTCTTTCCCTAACCTGCCCTCTCTAATGGCGTCTTATGCAATGGTTGGCATTTGGACCAATCAAAGAAAACTAGCGATACACCAAAAATCTGCGATAGGAGGCTCCCTTAGTTATCATTTCAATCTGCTCATCATCAAGAATCCGGTGGGTCACCTGGGCGGCTAATGCCCTCCACCTTCCTAAGTAGGGACTGAAAGTTTCATCATGTCTTTGCTTCAAAAGGGCCATAACCGATTTCCTTGGCTCTATGTCCATGTTATAGACATACTGTTCTTTGAATAAGTGTGTCAGATCTTTCCAAGTTTTTATCATGGATGATTCTAGGGACGTGAACCATCTCAATGCTGAGCCCGTTAGACTCTTTTGGAACACTTTGATGAGGAGTCGTTCATCTCCGTCGTACTGGCACATATCCTCACAGTAAGATTTTAAGTGAGCGATGGGGTTGCTAATGCCATTATATTTATCGAATGATGACATCTTAAATTTTTGTGGCAGGGGGACATCCGAGAACAGACATAAGTCTGAAAAGTCTGTCGAATGCAGTTCTACCCCTCCCATCTTCGTCAGCTGCTTCTGTATTCTATCTATTCTTTCAGCTGCTCTAATTCTTTTGAGGATGTAGCTGGGACTGCCTCCCCCTGATTTTGTTCGACCCTGGGTGTGACGATGGTGGGCCTGATGGGGCCGAAGCTGGCAGCTCCTCCACTATTGCGGATCTCGTCCTCCTCATACTATTGGTCATTGTATCGGTGAGGGGCGAGGTCCACTATTTGGACTTGGGGGTGATGGGTTGGATGACCTGGTGGGGCCACAAAGTTTGTAGGGGATGGGAAGGAGTGAATGGATGAGTGGTTTGTGGATGAATGATATGCTGAGTTGGGTGCACATTCTGGGGGTGATGGGGGTGTAATTGATGTGGCGAGATGCTGTAGGCATGGTTTTGAGGAATGGAGTGGATCGAATTTTCCGTTGGAGGCAGGATAGGGGCATAAGGGGTATAGGTGAATGAAGGATACTGGTGAAGGGGTAAGGGGTTCGTGAGTGGGCCTTGATGAGTGTGGGTGGATGGGCCCTGGGTTTGATGGATTTGGGCTTGATGGTTTTGGAAGGCTTGGGTTGATGGGCCTTGGGCCTGGGTGTGGGGGTTGGTATGATTTTGGGCCAATGGGCCCTATTGGGTTTGGGCTAATGAGCCATGTGGGTATTGGGTGTGGGGTGATGGACCTTGGACCTGGGTTTGATAGGTTTGGGTTCAAGGGCCCTGGGGGGCTTGGAACTGGGCCTGGGTCTGATGGGCTTGGGCCTGGGCCTGAGTCTGGTGGGTTTGGGCTTTGGCCCATGGGCCTTGAGGGTTTTGGGCCTGAGCCTAGGTCTGATGGATTTGGGCTTGGGCCCATGGGCCTTGAGGATTTTAGGCCTGGGTCTGATGGGTTTGGTGGGCTTGGGCCTAGGCCTGAGCTTGGGTTTGGGAGTGGGTATGGGCCCATGGTTCTAAAGATATTTGGGCTTTGGCCCATGGATTTGGGCCTGAGATGAGTGGGCTTTGGCCTGTTGGGCTTGGGCCTGGGCCTGGAATTGAGGTGGGGGATCTTGGATGGTATGAATGATGGGTGGTTGGGCATGGTCATGAGGGAATTGGGTATGTAGGTTTTGGAGACCTGGATGTGGCGTTTGGGATGTAGGGTTCCGTGAGGCAACCCATAGGGTATACATCATTCTCATGTCCTCCATTGAGGGCATGGATTCAAGTGTGAGATTAGAGGGTAACGGACCATTCAAGGATGGAAGGGGTCGGGTGAAATTGGGCATGACCCGGGCATGGGAGGGTATGGGTGATTATGCTTAGAGGGTATGGATGTATGGCTATGGAAGATGGTGGGTTACTGGTCATACCCTGGGAAAAGTTGGGCATGACCTGGGTAAATGGGGGGTTATGTTGGGATGTGGATGGGCCATGTGATGTGGATCGCATGTGAGATGAGGTGGATGGGATATAGGATGTAGGGGGCATGGATGTTGAGGTGGATGGGAGGCGGTGGATGGGTCTCTCGATGGGGTCTTTGGTAGTAGGGGGTGCGGTAAGGGTGTATGGATGGGAGATGGGGATGCATGGGTCGGTTGGGAAATGAGGGGTTTCAGTAGGAGATGAGATAGGGGTATGTTGGAAAAATGTAAGGGCGGGGGATGGGGTGGATGCGAACACAGGTTCTCCAAATGGACCCATGACATCGAACCGGGTTTGGGTGAAAGTGTCGGAGATCGGGTCTTCTCCTATATGGGAATGGGATGGGGATGATGGTGGGGATGTATCGGCGCTCGATATGATCCGTTGATGAGTGTTGTATCGATGTCTTGGGTAAGGGCCGAATACCTTCCTAGTTCTCTTCCTACGGGTTGGGTTCGAGATCGCCATAGTGACGGTCACACCAAAAGTACACGTATATATGGATTTTTGATTTTTCTATATATATTTTTTTGGATTTTTTAAATGGAAATTAACTCCCCTATTTAAATGAATGATGATCTGGAGCCCCAAAAAAATTCCCGTCTCGGGTGATATATGCACCTTTAGTAGGTCCCATGGCAGAGTCCGACACACTTCGGAAGAAGCGAAAAGGAACCCTTTCATTCTATCGAAGGTGAGGGAATCCATGCAAACGACTCGATCCCCCGGAGCAAATCAATGAGAAGTCGCCTTTTTGATCGGGGCATATTATAGAATGCGGAAGGCTATCAGGCACTAATACCGCTAATCGGGAACTTGGGTGGTGGATGAGGCCTCAGATCGGGCTGCTGAACCTTTATATCGGGCGAGGTATTATATACTCGACCAAAACGCAGATTTGGATCGGGCGATATATTATATACTACCGCTTAAATCTGAGTTTTGGGCGATATATTATATACGCCTTTAAATATTTCGATTTGTTGTCAGCGATAATATATATATGCCGCAAAACTATTATTCCAAATTTTGTTTTGATAAAGGAACAGCAAGCCCACAATGAGTCTTTTTTATCTGGTTTCCTGGGAGGGATGCTCCCGGGGACTGCTGTGTATGTTATCGGGTCACTCCTTTCCGCTTCCTAGGGATACACTGCTAAATTTGGGCTGTCTACGCTCTCACCATTGTGGGTTTTACGGCTTGATCGGAATTGGCAACCCAACCGATATACCTCCGGCGCAAGCGCCTTCTCAGGTACTGGAAGGGGTGGTTCTTTTCAGGATCATCACCACTAGGGCTGCCGCCTTACTGGAAACCGGGTAAGTTATATCCATGCCTAAACCCCCCGAAAACTACCCAAAACACATAAAAATAAATTTGATTATGTCCCCACACTGTTGGTTCACTTTTAACTGGAGATTTTTAAAGGGGAGTGAATTTAAGTCCAAGTTCGGGTCGGGGATGACAAGCCCGTGCCGCCTCAACGGGCCGACGTTCAACGGTGAGATATAATGACTGAAATAAAGAGCGCATGTAGGCCCACCAAACGGCTAAGGCTCTTAAATGACTAAAATTTAAATGACGTGGAAAGTAGATGCGAGCAGGCCCGCCAAATGGCTAAGGCGGCTTAAATGACAAAATCGTAAAAACTGAAATTTCAAGGCACAAGTAGGCCCGCCAATCGGCTAAGGCACTTAAAGGACCGAATCGTAGGGGTAAGTATGTTAGTAAAAACAACAAAAATGAAGAAAAAATAGCAATGGATAGTAAAGATTAAAAAAAAAGGCCAACAAGAGGGGAAGCGCTAGGGTGATATCCCCAGCAGAGTCGCCATCTGTGGGACCATGGATTCTCTCAAACCCGTCGCGGCGATGCACTCGCTATGGAATAAATGTAGAGTCGCCACCCAGAGCTTTTGGTGACCCAGGAAACCTTTAAATCAATATTTTGAGGAACGAAGTGCTAAATATGACTCTGATTTACCAGTCTTTGCCAAAGACTCTAGGGTAGGGGCTTCAGTTATCGATCGGGAAGGGTTTAGACACCCGATCAACCCGCACGTAGCGGTCTCTATCTATAGCCAAAATAAAAAACAAATGGGCGGAGCTTCCCCTTGCCCGAAGGCAATACGGTCTTATCAAGCTTTGAGCCAAACCGAAATTTCGGCAGCGTAACGACTTAAATCCTTGGACAGAGGACACACCAAGAAGGTAGAGGAAGAGAGGGGTGAGTCGGAGCTCACGGGCCCTTGTTGCACCATGGAAGACCTTCACTTCGGCGTGCTTTCGATGGCTTTAAAGGGCTTAAACGGTAGGGGAATGGATTCTAATGCTAGGATTCGATAGATGGGAAGTGTAGGATGAAGCTAGGGACTAAGCTTGACTAAAAGAGGGGTGGTATAATGGTTGAAATAGATTGAAAGGGGTGAACTAAGCATGCTGGAATTCTAGTTGAAGAATGCAAAAATAAAAAAAACTTTCTCTCACTAGGGCTCTCTCTCTTAAGCTCAACTTTCCACCTTAATTTTTCAACCCTTTGGGAAGAGGGGGTGTTTCTCTATTTATAGAGAAGAGGTGGGTTAGAGGGTTACTTAAGAGCTAATTGGTTTAGCAATTAGGTAATCCTCCATCTAAGGTTTTCTAGGTTTTTAGGGTCCTAGGGGTTTGGGGAACCGGTTTCAATGGCAGATGATGGGGTGAGACCATAGGTGACTTAAGGGTTGCATATAAGCTCAAAGGGGGTGCATCCAACCTTAGGACACCCACCTCAACCAAGGGAATGGTCCAAAGGTCAAACCTGATAAAGGAATTTTGAATATTTGATGACAGTTACTGTAGCTAAGCTAGGCGTATATATTACATACGCCCAATTTATGTACAGTGATTTTCATGAAAACCAGAGGAGATCTGAGAAGGTGGGTGTCCGCGGTGGGCCCTACCTATGCTGGGCATATGTATTATGTACGCCCAGCTAAATTTTTCCCAAAAAAGCCAGGCGTATATAATATATATGCATGAACAAAATGGGGCCAAATTTACTGGGCGTATCTAATACATACGCCTGAGCAAAAGTCATGATTTTATATAAAACTTCAATCGGCCATATCTTTCAAACCACAACTCCAAATTGGGTGATCTTTAGCCTGCTGGAAAGCTGGAGAAGTCCTCCTTCCAATGGTATGTGGCTCATCCTTGGCAGTGATCCATATAAAATTTTGTAGCTCTCCTCCCATCAAATGCTCAGAAAGGTTTAAGTTGGGTCTGGGAAGGGATCCTATGGTTTAGGGTGATTCCTAAGGGTTGGGGGAATGGTTCTAAACGGTTCAGGGTGATTCGTAAAGGTTTAGGGGTGCCATCGAAAGCACAGGGGTACATCTCTCTTAGAGTACAGACTGATCGGGCATTGGGCCGAATTTGGGTGTCTACACCTCCTCTCTATCAAAACTGACTTCTCACCTCCCCAATCTATTCTTTCCCCAGGGAAACTAAACACCTTGTATACTCAAATTTGAGAAATCATAAATATCCACTGGAAAGGGACCCCTGACACACCGTTGGTGTGAGCAACGACGTGCCGGTCTGACATGACTTGCGAAAGCCTTCGCCATCATATTACATCATATTATCTAATCACTTGACCTTATTTCTGAGCATTCATATGACATCACCCATACCTCGTTTGTGTCAATTTCCCTCTATTTATTACGATATGCGATAGGTTGCGATATGCGACGAGATGCAATATGCACCTATAGTTGAGGATACACCTCTTGACAGCTATAATATGGCCTGCGAATGCCTCCCTTTAACTTGTGTTGATAGATAAGAAAGCAATGCATTTTATGTCAGCTCCCTGGTTCACACTTGTGATCTCTCAAAGAGACGAGATGGCACCTTGAAAGAGGAGTGTCTACTTCTTTGATGTATTCTTGTTCCACAAGAACGTGCCAAAGAGGGGCATCTGTAAACACCCTATTTTTTCCCTCTCGGATTATACAAACCTATTCAGTTAACCTCTGACCGTGCCCATGACTTTCAAAGAGGGGCCAACCCTTTTCAGAAGCCTTAAAACCCTTAATGTGGGGGACTATATACAATTTACATAGTGTATGGTTAATCCTGGGTTGAAATCTCAACCCATGGACTCAAACCCGAACCGGCCCGGGAAGTTCCCCAATTACGTGCATGGACCCATGCGCGTAATTGAATTGCACGCAATCAGTCCAGATGGACTTGGGGCAAACTTTCCATGTACCGCTCAAACTCCCTAATTATGCGCAGTGCATCTTGCACATAACTGAATTGCGTGCACCACCTGACACGTGCAATTAGTCCTAGTTGGACGAGGGCTACAACTTCTATGAGTGTCCGAACTCCCCAATTATGTGCATGGCTCCATGCGCATAATTAGATTATGCGCATGGATCCATGCTCGTAATTAGTTTCAATCACATTGGGACTAGGACACCAATTGAGCCACTCAGTCGGTCATTCCCCAGTTGGTGACTAACTCTTAGGGAGTTACGCGCCTAAAACCATTTGTGAAATTCAACTCCATGCTAGGCTTTATGCGTGTTATTGGTTAATTGTGCATGTGCCCTCATGCGCATAATTAACCCGATACCTATAAATAAATCCCCTACCCCACGACTAAATTCAGCAATTCAATATTTATTTTTCCTCTCTTCCATAAGCTTAGTCCTTTTAGAAAATTCAAGGTTCTCTCTGAGGGTCTCAAATAAAGGAGTTGGGCTATAATCTAGACTTCTAGAATTGCAGACTCTTCTCTAGGAACCTTAGGGTAGTTAGGCTAGCGGTACTGGCCAGCTAGCCCTGACTCTCAAAGGAGTACTGAAGTAATAAGCCCTTAGCCTTAGGTCTTAGGAAACCCCTGCTCAAATCCTTAACGTAGAGCCAATTAGATCCCTAACCTCTTCTAGTTTTTAGCCTCAACCACCCGATTTGCCCAAGGGAGCTTTTGGAGGGTACCCAAAAAATCCTCCTTAGTATAGCGGGCCACTCCCCCCTTTTTAGATAGGTTTAGCAAGAATAGGAAACCCAATTAGATAGACTTTAAGCTACCCATAGCTGCTGAAGTTAGTCGACCGGCGTTTAGTAAAGGAGTCAACCCGCGTCCTGCAAAGAGTGATCAGCGACGTGTTCCAACATTGATAAATATCTGCAGCTGGCGATCGCATCAACCCAGGTACTCTCCATTTAGAATTCACCTTTTTCATTTCAACATTTAATATTTCTTAGTTTACTATTCTATCTCTTTCCACTGGAGTCCACGTGGACCGAATTGGATACCCAAAATTAATATCGTAAGCACCGAAGTGCTAGATTTGACTACGAATTATTGGTCAATGCCAAAGCCTCTTGGGTAAGGACTTCGGATATGAATCAGGACGGTATTAGGCACCCGATTACTTGCTTGTAAGCAGTCTCTACTATGGCCAAGTGTATAAAAAAAATATAAAATTGTGTGGCACTTCCTCTTACCCAAAGGCACTTCGATCCTATTTGAGCCGCTCACAATCACTAAAATTTTGACAGTGTAATGGCTCAAATTCTAGGATATAGGAAAAGCAAAAGAAAGTAGAAGAATAGAGGAGAGAGTTGGAGCTCTCGGACCCTTGTAGCACCGTTGTCAGATCCTCGCATGAATGCAAACTCCGATGAGCTTCCGATAGCACAATGGGTTAGGGAAAGGTTCTAACTAGCCAAGGCTTGGATGATATGAGTTTGGGAGTGATAGTGTGAGGGATGAGCTAAATTTTTAAAGGCTTAGGGATGATGGAAATGGAAGTGTTTTGGTGAGGGAAGAACCAAAGTTCTAAGGCTTGGATCGGTTTAAGTTTGGGAATGAGAGGATATTTGTGTAGAGTTTTTCCTTTTAGATATGAAAAAAAGGTGTAAAACAAGGGGGGGGGTGGCTCTCTATATATAGATGGAGAGGTGATTAGTGAGGGTTTTGGGTGCTAATTGGTTTAGAAATTAGGTAATGGGCCATCTAAGGTTTTAGAGGGTTTTGGGAGCTTGAAGAAGTGTGATTTGAATGGTAGATGATAGGGTGATGGTTTGAATGGAAAAAGGGTAGAACATAAGGTTGGGAGGGGTATAATAGTCCTAAAGAAACATACCCCAAACTCTAGGATGGTTCACAAGTCAAACTCACAAAGTCCAAATCTGCCATTTTTTGAAAATGGAGGTTTTTAAGGCATGTGTGCATAATATGCATGCATGATTTAGGAACAGTGTTTTGGTTCAAAACTGAGAAGTTTAGAGCCTGCGCAGGAGTTCAATTTTTTAAGCAAAAGCCAAATTGGCTATGCGTGCATATTATGCACGCATGTGTAATTTCCTGCACTTCTCAGCATTCTTCAATTCGTCATAACTTTTGATGTACAACTCGGAATTAGGGGATTCTTACCTCATTGAAAAGCTAAGAACTTCTACTTTCCAATGGTATAGACCTCAGCTCCTAAAGATATTTATGTAAACTTTGCAATTCCTCTTTCTATCCACTATTTTGGTTGGTTCAAATCAGGTTCTATGGGTCCGATTTAGGCTTTCTAAGGGTTTGGGTTGATTCCTAAGGGTCCAGGAAGGGTTTTAAAAGTTTTGGTTAAGGTCTAAGAGTTCAAGAGGTACTTTCAGAAGCTCGGTAGTACGTCATTCTCAAAGTATGGGTCAATCGAGTCTTGGACCAATTTCGGGTGTCTACAGATGCCCCTCTTTGGTGTTTGGTTGCTCGTAGCCAAAGGCCAAAGAAGGAGACACCCAATCTTGGTCCCTACCTAGGATGAATTTACAAACGGTTCTACTATGTAAAAATATGGGCCCATCAAGGGCAATAAATAACAAGGTGATAGAAGTCTCAGCCCATGACTGGGTACAATTTACAGGAACAAACAACCATCCAACGGATACCCTGAAGCATCAGCATACACTTTACAGAGATACCATTCCCAAATGCAAGTTTTCAGCCCGCAACTGAGAATGATTAAGGGAAATGAACCCTTCTACGTCCATATTTAAACATAGTTGTTTGATTTGTAATTTCATATTTGGAAAGTTGATCGAGCCATTATTTAAGATTGACGTAAAGTAAAGATGAGAAGATCCAATGGTTTGTGCCCAATCTCTTGAGACATTTGATTGCCCTTCTATGATTGGCACGGGTGCTCCTACGTGAGGTAGGGTTCGAGGTCTTTGAGCGTACTCATCGACCCCGAAGTTAATTTAGCATAATGACCCGAGCAAAGTGAATATTGATGTCGAACCGCCTTTTGGGAATGTGTGCAACAAAATGTGTTTTCCATTTTTTTTTCTTTTTCTTCTTCTTCCTTTTCTTTTTCTTCTTTTTGCATTTTTTTTTTTGCTTTTTGCATGAGCGCCTTGAGAATGAGTAAGAACAAGCTACGGCTTTGGAATGTGAGAACCCTCATTTAGATGCTTCTTGAAAGTGCTATGAAGGTCTTATCGATTGATGGATGAGTGACCGCAATGCTCATAGAAATGTGCTTCTCTACAAGATCCGTGCCTTGTTGACTTGGCCTATACATACTTCAAAAAGAGATCAAACACAAATGGAGGGGTTTAAACCCCTAACAGATTATATTTTTCTTTTTTTTGGGTTATATGCTTTTTTTTTCTTTTTCAAAAGTGTAAAGGCTGAAAGCACAGCGCCACAGATTATTTTTTGTGATGTGGTACAAGCAAAGTACAAAAATGAACATGAAAAGGGAACTCTTTTTTTGTTATATACATTTTTCTTTTCTTCTTTTTTTTTTAATTGCCTTAATCATAAGCGGTGGTAACTGTTGCTGAGTCTAGTATGCATGATTTTTTTGTGTTTTGAAAATAGACTTACAGAGGATGAATTTACTAAAAGAATACGAAAATATCAGCACAGAGAAACCTCAATTATCCTGCAAGATCAGGGCCATTTGTAGCAAGTTTTAAAATATAAGTGAGTAAAAGATCGTCCACAGGGAATTGATTTTAAAATGCAAGATAAACCTCTAGATCTGGGCTACCTGATCTGGCCTCTTATCCTATCTACAAAGCACATAAGATGGGAGGTTGAATTTGTCACATTAACTAAATGATAAAAGCAAAAGTTAAACTAAATGATAAAAGTAAAAGTTAAACTAAATGATCCAGATCTGAGTTGGGGGAATTTTGATGTAAACTTATAAAAATGGAGAAATAATATCTAACTTTGATTTGGTCCTTGAAACACAATGAGAATGACTGCAGATCAAATGAGAGATGATCCAATCTTCATCTGGCTACAAGCACAGATGTAAGAGAAATAAATCTAACTCAAGGATTAGATTTAGGCTTATGGCTATGGTCTATCCACTTTAATGGCCACAGACCATCCAATAGTCTTTAATCTAAACCCTTAATTCAGAACAAGAAATATCACTACAAATGTTGTGAGAGATTAGGTTACAAACACTAATTCCCACAGGGTTAATGAATCAAGGGAAATTGCATGAAAAATAGTAAATCTAAAGGAGTCTGGTGCAATAAGGAGATCAGAGGGAACCCTTAACACGAATCCAATTGAGAACGTATGGTTTACAGCAACCTTTTCAAATTCACCATTACAATTACAGAGCACAACTTAAATAGCTCTCAGATTTGTAGTCTTGAATACAATTCTCTTTTGAATTACAGAGGTATCTCACAGCTCTCAATTGCAAGTAAAAGTTAGGCTATTACAAGGGTTTCAGACAAGCTAGCTGATTTGGAAATGGGGGAATAGGAATGAAACTCAAAATCTGGATACCCAAATTGGGCAAATCGTTCTTCTATTTATAGTTTTCCCTAAGTCCATTTCAGATGCGCATCAACCAATCAGAATTGGTTAGATCCATATCAGCCAATAGGAGTCGAGCACAAGGATCCAGATCTATTCTGGCCAATCAGAATTGCTCGATCTGGTTCAGCCAATCAGGCGACAGGAGCATCAATTTTGTTATGCAATTTCAAAATCTATTAAAGCTTCTAGAAGTTCCCGCCAAGTGATTTCTTCTTTGGGTGTTCACATGGGGTGGAATATGCCTTTGGTTCGTGCTCAGAATCTTTTAGAATGTTCCTGGTTTGTATCTGCATTGGGGCGCATGTAAAAGATTACTGAATTACCCTTGCAGATGCTAAGAATCTTCATAAATTCATTTCGTAAAGTCTGGGGGACTTTTCGCAGAGTTCTGTGCCTTCTGAAGTTCATTTCACAAAGCTCTGATGCTGTTCGCTAGGAGTTCTCTTCTTTTCGAATAGGTCTAAAATCCTTTCGAAGAGTTCAAGTGCTTTTCGAAAGCTAAACCTGGAGCTTTTGGTTCTTTTCGCAAAGTTAAGCTTCTTTTCGACAAGTTCATAAACTTTTCGAATAGTTCAAATTCTTTACGAAAAGTTCTCTGTATTGCTTTCTTCTATTCGAATTGCTCCACACTTCTTTTCTAGGTTGAGACCAGGTCTTTGCCTCTTCAGTTCAGGTATTTTGACAGCTCGTGAGGTTGTCCTTTCTCCTTCTTCCTCCAGATCCAGATGGGTCATCATCTTTTTGGCACTTTTAAGCTACTTTCAAGGTTAAGCCTGTCTTTAGTTCTCTCAAGGGTCTATCAAGGCCCAAATTAAGGGGTGGAAAATGGTATTTTCCAATTCTCAACAGTAATGGGCCCCATTTTGAGAATAGTCAAACCCGTTCATGCGGTTAGGCCCGAGCGAGGTCCAAAATTTTACCAAGGTTGGAACGTCCATCCCTTTGGATTGAGTGTTAAGATCACTTTTTTAGAATGGATACCATGTGAAATAAAACACCAACGGTAGATGGTAAGAGCACGATCTCAAGATGCATCATATGAAAGATTGGGATGAAAAATGATCTGCATCGTCGAATTCAAAGTAGTCAATGGATTTCAACGTGGGTGAACTCAAAGATTCGGTGGGTGGATTTAAAGGTACTCTATAAAAAAGTGCAAATTTTTAAAATTTTAAACTATGTAGAACCATAAAAAGTGTAAGAAGGGGTATTTAAGACTTATTGTGGTAGTTGGAACTGGCTAGGATTGGAGCTGGTCAGTTTGGGTAAAGGTGAAAATATAGGGTCTCTAATGGAAAAGTGCATCTAACAAGGTCGATCAGGTAAAGGTCCCTAATTTTTAGGGTAAAAAATAATCAACCAGCCAAAAGACTTCTCTGTCCCAGCTTGTTGATAGTTCGATTTGGCAATAAGAACTTCATAATAAAAAACATGTTTAAACTGTAAAAATCACTTCTTTTTTTTTCAACAAAGCCCTTTTAAAAAAAAATTGCTCTTCAAACATAATAGCAAGGTTTTATGACAAACCACATTTTTAAATGATCTTTTTTTTTTAAAAATCGCCCATTTTGGCAACCGAGGATACATCTAATACTAAGGTTGCGTATGGCACATCTCTCTGCTAGCCCCTGCTGTGCAACCGTGGAATTTTTTACGATCCCGTCACGACGATGCGCTCACTAACAAAAATATAGAGTCACTACCCAGAACTTTTGGTGTCCCGAGAAACCTAGATCATTTTTATAAGCACCAAAGTGCCACAAATATGACTCTGAATCCGGTCCACACCAAAGGTTCTTTGGTAGGGGCTTCGGTTATCGATCAGGAAGGTGTTAGGCACCCGATCAACCCGCTTAAGACGGTCTCTACTTATGGCCAAAACTAAAATAATATAAAAGAAATGAAAAAGGCTTCCTCATGCCTAAAGGGGCTTAAAATCCTATTTGTGCCCCTCCGTTCCTACCGAAAATTTGGCGGCGTAACGACACAAATGGGAGGATAGAGGAATGACTAAGAAGGTAGAGGAGTAGAGGGGAGAGTTGGAGCTCTCGGGCCCTTGTTGCACCATTGGGGAGCCTTATGTTAGCTTGCTTTGGTGAGCTTTTGAGGCTTGTATGGTGGAAAAAGGGGTTCTAACCTCTAAGGCAAGCTAAGAGGTAGAGAGGGAAGGCAAATAGATAGCACACACCTAACCTAGAAGCTTTTTATGAAAGGTAAGGCTTGGAAGGAGGTTTATCAATTTTGAAATTTGTATGAGCAATGGTGCACCAAAGGGAGAAAGATCTTCTCACTTTAAGCTCTTTCTCTCTTAGGTAATTTTCTCAATCCTTTAATCTAAGGGAAGGGGGGTTCTATTTATAGGAAAAGGGTGGGTTAGGAGGCTACTTAGAGGCTAAGCAAGATTAGAAATTAGGTAATCTGGTATCTAAAGTTTTCTAAGATTTTTAGAGCCTTGAAATATGTGAAGAGGTGCTCCAATGGTGGATAATTGGATGAGGCTTTAAACCACTTAAGGGGTTGCACATAGGTAATAAATGGGTGCAACAGAACTAGCAAAATATACCCCAAAGGTCAAGATGGTCAACAAGTCAAACCTCAATCTTGATTTTTGAGGCAAAAATTAGAGGTTACTGATCATATGCCTGGCATAACTAATAGTTGCGCAAACATATGTACAGTAAAGTAGTACAGCTGAGAGGGTTTTTGGGAAGTTACAAGCCAGCGAAAAGGTTTCTAAGGGTTTGGATAGGTTCCTAAGGGTTTCATATATGCCATCAAAATCTCGGAAGTGCACCTCTCTCGAAATGTGTTTCAATCGGGCCTTGGGCCAAATTTGGGTGTCTACAGATGCACCTCTTTAGTATCCGATCACTAATGATCGAATGCTAAAAAAAAGAGAGATTCGAAGAGGCCTAAGACATTACTGATGGATCCACTGCATTCAGAATGAACTTCAAACACCAGATGGGTAACATGGTGAGAAAATGAAAGTCCTATATGTCAGGCTAAACATTCGTTTCTCAAGGAAATCAGTCCCCAAGCGCTTATCGACATTACTGGGCATAATCGAGGTGGGATGAGTTGCGAACGCCCTATAGTTAGGAAAAATATTTACTTCTCGAGATGATTTTCAAGGTATTTGATATTTGAGATTCGTTCTAAATACAACAGCTTCGCAACTAAGAGGGGTGATCGACCCACACTTAAAGATAGGCGCTAAGAAAAACTATGCAAGGCTCTACAGTTTGCGTCCAATCCTATGAGGCATTTGGTTGCCCCATTTGACTGGTCGCGGGTGCCCCTACCTGAAGCAGGGTTCGAGGTCTTTGGGCGAACCCATCGATCTCAATGTTTATTTGACATGACTACCCGAGCGGAGCGAATAGACATCGCAACACTTTTTGGGAGTGCGTGCCATTTTTAAAAATGTGCCCCAGATCCACATGACCTAGAGCATCCTACTTCAAATAATCCTGAACAGATCCAACCAAAATTGGGTGTCTACCAAAAGAGACATCCAGTCCTAGTCTCTTCCAACAATGATTTTACACATCATTTAACTATGCATAAACATGCACCCATTAGGGGTGATAAGCAACAAAGGCGATGAAAGTCCCGACCCAGATCTCATCCGAGTACAATTTAAAGGAACAAACGATCATCCTACGGATACCCAGACACATGGCGTATACTTTATAGGGATACCACGCCAGCACAGGTTTTAAGCCTGTGGAAAATAAGGAAAATGAACCCTTCTATATACATGATTGCACATAGTTTGATTGATACGTAGTTTCATTCTTAACAGGTTGGTTTCAACCAACAATTGACCTTTTTCAACTGAGTTACCTTGACCTCAAACCCCGTAGGGCGCACGCCCAGACTACGCGGACCAAGAGTCCACACCTCTGAAAGGTTCGTGAAAATTCTGAAGCTTAGACTCTCGCGTTCATATGAATCAAAGATAGAGTGCTTAGCTCAAAGATTTAGTAGTGGAATCATCCTAATTGAAACATTGACTGTTTGGCCGAGATTGATACCGTTGCTCCTACTTTGAAGTAGGATCCATGGATCCAAGGCGAACCTTAGACCTAGGACATTAGTTTTGCACAGCTGCATTGTCGATAAATTATTTGCATTTTACCGCATTGAAAACACACATGTGTGTAGTTGTGCATGCTATGAAAACACAAATTTATTCTTCTTCTCTTTTTTCTTTTTTCAATAATTGCTTTTTCCATTTTATTTTTTTAAATAAGCATTATCTGGACCTCGAACCCCGGGAGGCGCACGCCCAGACAATGCATACCAAGAGCCTGTGCCTCCGAAATAGACGACGAAACGGAAGCCAACGTACTCAAGTTCATGTGATATCGAAAGGATCGGATAAAAACTGAGTATCCACAAAAGGAGATACTCAATCTTGGCCTCCGCCATCTATGAAGTTATAAACGAACAACTATGCATAAACATGCACCCATTAGGGGCAAAAAATAACAAGGCGATGGAAGTCCCGACCTAGATCCGTCTGGATATAATTTACAGGAACAACGACCATCCAACAGATACCCAGACACATGGCATACACTTTATAGCGATACCGTGAAGGTTTTAAGCCTGCGCCCTAAAATGGGCCCTTCTGCATGAATATTTATACATAATTGTCTGACGTAGTTTCGTATCTGATAGGTTGGAATCAATCCAACAATAGATATTTTCGAGGACGGAATTATCCGGACCTCAAACCCTGTAGGGCGCTCGCCCGAACAGTATAGACCAAGAGTCTATGCCCCCGAAAATATCATGTGACGAACTTAAAGTTCAAAGCACTCAAGTTCACCCAAAACCAAAAGATGGAGCGATCAGGGCGAAGATTTAGCGGTGGAATTAATCCGATAGAAACATTGACTGTTTGACCAAGATTGACATCATTGCTCCTACTTTGAAGTAGGATCCATGGATCCAAGGCGAACCTTAGACCTAGGACATTAGTTTTGCACAGCTGCGTTATCGATAAAATATTGATATTTTACCGCATTGAAAACATGCATGTGCGTAGCTATGCATGAAAAGTTCACAGATTTCTTTTTTTCTTTTTCAAAATGATTTTCATTCTCCCTTTTTTTTAAATAGATTTGACATCGGTAGCGGGATGCTTTATCTGATTTGTCCATCACTGAGAAGTTGCCTGCTTCGAGGCTTTGGACCGTTTGATGTTCCTACACATCCTTGAGAAAATGTCAGTCCATTTTTTCTTTATATAGGTAACAATAAGCATCCTAATTAACAGAAAGAGAAACAAACTTTATCTATATTTTTTTATTTTCAAGATTTATATATATTTTTTTGGATTTTTATTTTCAGAGATTTTTTTGTTCTTTTTCTATATTTTTGAGATGAAAGTAGGATGTTGTAACTATGTACATGGGAAAGAGTAGAAATATACACACACACATTTTTTTGTATTTGGATTTTTCTTGATTTTTTTATTCTTTTTTCGCTTTTCTCTTTTTTTTTTATGAAGCCTTATCAGTGAGGTGAAGTCACAGGTCCCACTTTGGGCATAGTCGAACCCCCCTTTTAAATGGTCTGGTCTGAGGGAGTTTCAGCAGCCTTACCAAGACTGGAACATCAATCTCTTTGGGCTGAGTCAAACCTTTCTCCTTACCTTGGGTCATACATTTGACGAAGCCGTTTCACAAAGACCATTATGGTCAGGGCCCGATTTGAACTAGCATGAGCGACCCAGAAAAGGGGATCAGGAAGAGTAACCAAGAGGGCTCCTGAAACATTAATTTTATCGACCCATTCCAATAATTATTTTTCTTTTAAAACTCTTTACTCACAACACCCAAGGTGGGTTTGTCATGCCCGTTTTTGCCCTCTTTTTACCCGTGGCACCCTTTCGAGTTTTTACCACGTCCATGGGTTTAGCTCTCTTACCCCAAGCACCCTTTCGGGTTTTTACCTGGTTCGCACAAACTCGTTATTTTTACTCATAGCGCCCTTTTGGATTTTCACTACGTCCATCTTGCTTTAATCTTGTATTTTTATTTTATTTTTTCCTTTTTATTTCTTCAATCGAAAGCCACGACACAAATGTCGATTTGGTCATAGCGGGCCAAATGGGGTTCTGGTGTCGTCTCACAACTCGGCTTGTATTAACTTAATAGATACTATGACTGCTTGTGAACCTAAAAAGAGGGCTTCCTTCAGGGTGTAGCTTGGTCATGGGTCAGGTTAGGATTTGAAGATATGCTGGGCTAAATAGGGTTTTCTCAATATGGCTTCAATTTTTCTCAACACTCTTCTCCCTTGGGGGATTTTACTGTACACGCCCCACGATTCTATTTTTTCTTTTTTCTTTATCTCATTTCAGGCAATCTCATTTTGAGGTTTTACTTTTTCAATTTCTTTTAGATTTTGATAGTAACTTTACTTCTTTTTTGTATATGTACACATATTTTTTTGGGAAAGGGGTTTATTTGAAAGAAAGGCCCAGGCTCAAATGGGGTCGAAAAGGACATCATCATTTTTAGGGATGCTTTTTTGGCTACTGTGCTTGGAATGATGGCCTCTTTTGAGTGATTCTTAAGTAGTCACGCATCTGTTTCACCAATATTTACCTTATCGCAATAGACTAAGAGTAGAACCGTCGGACATATCCAGCATTGATCGGCTCAAGAAGATGATCTCTATCCATGGTGGCGAGGCGGATGGCGTATCCCAGTAGCACCTCTCAAACAACATATGGTCCTTCCCAGTTCGGCTTGAACTTCCCCCTCGGATCGGCGTGAAGGGATGGGAATATCTTTTTCAACACAGTGTCCCCTGGTAGACTTGAGTGTGATACAAGGCTAGGAGTCTCTTCTTGTCCAATAAGTTCAATTATTTGAAGAGGGATCTCTCTCTCTGCTTCGGGTAAGCCTGATTCCTTAAGGATTCAGAGTGAGGGTACTTCAACCTCAACCAGTAGGACGGCCTCGATTTCGTACACAAGGGAGAATAGTGTTGCCCTTGTAGCGGTACGAATCAACGTTTTATAGGCCCACAAAGCAAACGACAACATTTCGCTCCAATCTTGGTAAGGGACGATCATCTTCTCAAGGATGCTGACGACCATCTTGTTCGCAGCTTCCAGGGCTCCATTAGTTTAAGGCCGATATGGTGATGAGCAATGGTGCTTGATTTTGTACTACTCGCAGAAGGCTCGGATGCACTTATTCGTAAAGTTTATGCTGTTGTCCGTGATGATATCCTTGAGTACTCCAAATCGACACATAATAATATTGCTCTTGAGAAATTTCTCAGTGTGACTGGCCGTGATGTTGGCATATGACGCCGCTTCTACCCACTTGGTGAAGTATTAAATGGCGACGAGGATGAATCGATGTCCGTTTAATGCTTTTAGATTAATCATTCCGACGACGTCAAGGCCCCAAGTAGTAAATGGCCAAGGAGTGGTCATGTAGTGTAGATCGATGGTAGGAGTGTGTATCAGACTGGAGTGTTCCTGAAACTTATAGCATTTATGAACATGTTTGCAGCAGTCTGATTCCATAGTGGTTCAAAAGTATCCCTGCCATAGAATTTTCTTAGCAAAAATGTGACCGCTGGCGTGGGCTCTACATACTCCCTCGTGGATCTCCTTCATGATATTGATCGCTTCACTTTCTGCACGGCACCTGAGTAAGATGTTATTGTAGGATCTCTTGTAAAGGTATTCCTCACAAATGACGTAGCCCGCCGCTAGACGTTGAATGGTTCGTCAGTCCGTCTTGGACGTACCCTCAAGGAAAGTTGGTGTCTCAAAGAAATTCTTGATATCTAAGAACCAAGGTGGTTCATCATCAGGCTTTGTAGGTTCCTTAATCTGGAGGCAGAAGGCCGGCTCATTCCTTTGCTCGATCATGATCGGCTTCATCTCAGCACCATATGGGATTTCTATTATTGACGCCAAAGTGGCTAGTGCATCGGCAAAGTGATTCCTTATCTGGGGGACATATGAGAATGTCATATCTTGGAAGTAAGCTATCAGATCCTCGAGGTGTTCATGGTAAGGGATCAGTTTCTCATCGTTTATCCTCCAATCACCGTTTATCTGGCATATGATTATATGCAAATCGCCAAACACTCGGAGGTGAATTACATTCAGATCGAGAGCCGCCTACAGACCAGTGGCACAAGCTTTGTACTCAGCCATGTTATTAGTGCAAGGAAAGTTGAGCTTGATAGAGACGGGTACGTGAGATCCTTTCGGTGAAATCAGAATGGTGCCAACTCCCTGACCCTCGACATTTACGGCCCCGTCAAAATGCATTACCCATGATTCTTCTACTTCTTCAGTAACGTCTTTCGTCATAAAAAGGATGTCCTCATTAGGGAACTCAGTTCTCAAAGGCTCATAATCTGGCAAACGATTATCGAAAAGATGATTGACGAGTGCCTGCCCCTTAATTGACTTCTGAGTGACGTACGTGATGTCGAACTCAGACAATAAAAGCTGCCATCGTGCGATTTGTCCAATGAGAGTCGGCTTCTCGAACAGGTATTTCAACGGGTCCATTCGAGCCAGGAGAGAACGGCTTGGGATAGCAAGTAATGGTGGAGCCTCTGGGTAGCCCATATAAGGGCCCAGCATGCTTTCTCCAGATGATAATAGCGTGTCTCATAATCAGTAAACTTCTTGCTCAGATAGTAAATGGCCTGCTCTCTTCTTCCCGTCTCGTCATGCTGCCCTAAGACACATTCCATCGAGACTTTCGTTGTGGAGAGATACATCAAGAGTGGTCTCCCTGGCTCGAGTGGTACCAAAATAGGTGGATTAAGGAGGTACCTTTTGATTTTATCGAACGCTGCCTGACAATCGTCTTTCCATTCAACGGGCGAGTTCTTCCTTAGTAGCTTGAAGATCGTCGTGCAGATGGGTGTTAGCTGTGCAATGAACTGACTGATATATGGTATTCTGCCCAAGAATCCTCTAACTTTTTTCTTAGTAGATGGTGGCGGCATTTCTGTGATAGCTTTGACTTTGACTAGGTCGACCTCGATCCCTCTCCTGTTGACGATGAATCCCAACAATTTCCCTGATATCGCACCAAATGCCCATTTTTGTGGATTCAGACCTAACTTATACTTTCTCAACCTCTTAAATAGCTTCTAAAGGTTTACCAGATGATTGCTTCGCTTCAATGACTTGGCTATCATATTAATGACGTACACTTCAATTTCTCAGTGCATCATGTCGAGAAATAGTGCGGTCATAGCTCTTTAGTATGTTGCACCGACATTCTTCAGCCCAAACGATATGACTCTATAGCAAAAGGTTCCCCAAGAAGTGATGAACGCAGTCTTCTCTCGATCAGCCTCTGCTATCTTAATCTGATTATATCCTGAGAATCCGTCCATAAAAGAAAGCATCCCGTGCTTAGAAATTCTATCGACCAAGATGTCGATGTGCGACAATGGGAAATCGTCTTTTGGGCTTGCCTTGTTCAAGTTTCTAAAATCAATGCACATGCGGACCTTTCCATCTTTCTTTGGTACAGGCATAATATTGGCTAGCCACTGTAGGTACTTAGATACCATGAGAAACCTCGCATCATACTGCTTGATGACCTCATCTTTGACTTTCAACATCCACTCGGGTTGGAGATGCCTCAGCTTCTACTTAACTGGCTTCATATCAGGGTAGAGTGGCAATTCATGCTCGACCATATCGGTGTCCAAATCGGGCATGTCCTCGTATGACTAGGCAAAAACGTCTTGGTATGACTGAAGGAAGTCGATCATGATTTTTCTTTCTTCGAGAGATAGCGATGTTTCGATTTTGGTAGTGCAAGGAATCTCCTCAGTTCTCAGGTTAACATCCTCCGTTTCCTTGACAATGGGGGTAGGGTCATTCTCGAATTCAGCAAACCGGTCAAGGACCTCATTGGGGAGCTCCTCCAAAGGGATATCCTCGTCCAGACGCGTAACTCCTATCTCTTCTTATATTTTTACAGGAAAGGAGTCGATTTTACGTGGGATGGATATTTTGATTAAGGCATCCTTTTGTGAGATTTTATATGAAATTTTAAATGACAATGTTTTTAGACTTTGTATCTTTTCAATATTTTCAAAATTTTTATTTTCTTGGGAGCAGCAGGAGTTTGTGTATATACAAGGTATTGCCTGCCAAGGGCTTATCTCACTTTTTATAGGTTATTTTTTTTTGGAAAATGGGTGTCAAATGTTAAGCCACTCCCTGCTTCCAGGGTTTGGGACAAAGATGCCCAGTTGCGTACCTGAGAGGTCGCTCCTTTACCTGTTTGGATAGAGGGTGCTGACTGATACAACTCTTCGAAGTCAGCCTCCATCATATTAAGCCCCATTTCATCTAAGATGATATCCTCAAATGTTAGCATAATTTTATGGTGATTTACCATAGGGGGAGCTTGTTCAGGTACGGGCTGTCGTTCCTCAAAGAAGGACATCGTGGCCAAATCTATCTCCAGGCTGGGAAGGGTGATGTAGGGATTGGTGGAGTGGACTGGTGCTGTAGGCTTTTGTGGGGTTAATCGGGTCTCCCCATTTTGGTCAATCTTCACGACCCCGACACTTATGAATGAATTTCTTATATGAGGCCTGGGCCGAGGTTTCTCTTCTATGTGGATCCCCCTTGCTTTTGCAGCTGGCATGGCACGGGCTTTCTCCTCAGCCTCTCTTACTTCTTCTTCCGTGGGCTTATAACCAAGCCCGAATCTGACTTTCTACCCCCCCTTTGGCTGTGACGAGCTCCTTTCTGCCTTGTAATCTGGGCCCAAGACCCCTTCCTTTTTTATAGCCCCACTTTTGGAGCATAGCCACTTCCGCTACCATTTCACCTCCAATTCTTGGAATGATGCCCTCGATGGGTTCCGGGAGTATCGTCGACACCTCATATTCGAAATTGTGGATGTCGACGTCCTCGACGGTGTGTGGCACATCCAGGACATTAGGCTTTTCAATACTGTTGGTGGCCTTTTCTTTCTCACTGTGCCCTTCACCGATGATTATGATGATCTTATGCCCCGATATAAATTTGAGTTTTTAATGCAGTGTGGAGGGGATCGCTCCAACTTCATGCATCCACGGGCACCCTAACAGCAGATTGAACAAGGATTTGATGTCCATTACCTGAAACAATATGGAGAAGGTCGTTGGCCCAATCAATAGCTCAAGTTCAACTTCTCCTATTATCTCTCTCCTGATATTGTCAAAACCTCGGGCACTAGTTCTTATGAGTCTCAACATGCAAGGATCTACCCCAATCTTGGTGGCAGTTCTCAGTGGACATATGTTTAACACAGACCCATTATCGTTCAAAATTAGAGGGATTATCATATTTTTGGACTCAACAATTATATTCAAAGATTTTGAGTGACTACCTCCTTCCTCAGGTAAATCGGCATCGAAAAATGAAATGGCATTTGGGGCCATCACTTGACCAATTATCTGCCCGACTTCATCTGGGCTAACTTGAAGTGAGACATGCGCAGTCTTTAATGCCCCCATTAAAGCTTGGAAATGAAGTGAGGACATCATCAATAGATCCCATACAGTAATATGGGTAGGCATTCTTCTCAGCTGAGTCTCCAGTATATGTTCTCGACTCATTTTCTCAAAAGGATTCATGACACTATCTTTCTTTCCCTCCGATTGGGCTTGTGTTGTTGTTGGTGCTTCTGGCTGCTTTGATATCTTCCCAGACTGGATAACAAAATCTATTGCCCCTTCTCTATTGCTGCCAGCATTGACATATGATTGCTCATAACTCAGCGAGACCTGATGAGGATTGTAGCTTGGTCCCAGAATCTGAAATGGCATGGCTGTAGGTATTGGATGCTCTTGTACTGCAGGCTTTGGAGGTGTGGATAATACTTGATTTACCTCGGTGATAGCTGGTTGGGTGGCAAAATTGGGCCAGATGGGGGTGGTGAAGCTTGTGAGTGGTGGCGCTGGGGGAAAAGGGATAAGGGTAGGCCATTGGTAGCTGATGGGTGCCAGCAGGGGATTGAGGGTAGGGGCAGGTCTTTGGTAGCTGGTGGTGCTGGAGGGGGATTGGGGGTATGATGGGCTATCGAGTAATTGATGGAGGTGGTTTTGTATGATTGGTATGCATTTATATACACATAATTAATGGGAGTGGGTGATGGAAAATAAGCCCTAAGATCCAAGGGTTCAATTCGTGGAGTCGAGTTGGGAAAATAATATGACAAATTCAGGGGTTCAATCACCCCAATATTCCTTTCTTCGACATTTCTAATGGCGCTGAATAGCTCTCTCGATCACTGATATAGTCTGATGGATCAAACTCAAATTCCTCCTCATATTCTTCTACCATCCCGATGGTGGGTCTAAGACCTGCTCCTCCGGTAGGAGGTGAGGGTAATGGCACCTGGTAGATATTTACATGCTAGTTTACTTGCGAAAGTGTCGGTGGGATGATTTTTTCAGTTTCGATTAAATCTTAGATCGCATGCTTCAATGGGAAGCAGCGATCAGTTAGGAGACCCGGACCCTGATGAAAATTGCAGTGGGTATTTGGGTCATAGTTCTTTGGGATTGGGTGAGGAGGAGGTTACGGTTGACGAATAGTAACTAATCCTTTTTCTATTAATAAAGGCAAAAGTACACTTAGTGATTGCCCTAGGATGTAAACATTCAGTCATAGCGGGCTCTCCTCTTTTCAGGAGTCATCTGCATTTCTTGCCCATTCCCTGCTCTCTGCATCTGCTCAGTTCTGACTGGCGGTGGCTGTGCTGCTTGAAATTGGAACGGGGTTATGTTATTATTGGGCCTAGTATTGGGGTAATATTCTGAACATCAACCCCTCTTCTCTTCTCATTCCTTTGTTCTGAAAACCTTCTAACCCCACTGGCTCCACTTGGTACATTTTTGTTCAGGCGACCCTCCCTGATGGCATCCTCACAGCGATTGACATTCTTCACCAGATCAGCAAAGCTAGACTATTGTTGGTACACTAAAAAGTCTGAGATCACTGACAGAGTATTTTTAGAGATCATTTCGATCTGTTCATCGTCAGGTATCCCGTTTCTGACTTGAGCTGCTAGTGCTCTCCATCGCCCCAAATAGTCACTGAAAGTCTCATTCGGGTTCTACCTTACACGGGCCAAGTCTGACTTACACGGCTCGATGTCAATATTATAGACATAATGCTCTTGGAACAAGTGCAATAAGTCCTTCCACGTTTTCATCATAGCTGACTCCAAAGATGTGAACCACCTCAAGGCCAGACCAGTCAGACTCTTTTGAAATACCTTTATCAACAGTCTTTTGTCCCCTCTATATTGGCACATGTCCCCATAGTAGGACTTGAGGTGTGCAATAGGATTGTCGGTGCCGTTGTATTTGTTAAGAGCCGGCATTTTAAATTTGGGAGGCAAGGGGACCTCAGCAAACAGGCAGAAGTCCGTGAAGTCTATGGCATGGATTTCAGCACCACCCATCTTCAATAACTGCTTTTGGATCTTATCCAATTGTTCCCTCAATTATTTCGATTCTTTGGACATAGGGGTCGTCTTCTCAATTGTGAGTTTGGACTCACTCTGGACTGTCAGGGGTGGGGTAATTACACGTGGAGGACTAATATTGGTCAATGCCCTGATGTAGGCCCCAATATTTCTGATCTCTTCCTCCTCATACTGTTGATCTACGTAAGGTGTAGTGAGGACAGGATTCTCGGGTTGTTGTTGCATGGACTGGGTATAAGGCATGGGTTTGAGCTGGGTATGAGGGTTGTGAGTGGGTAAAATTCTGGAGGAATTGTGAAGGGTATGGGTGTGAGGCCCCAAGGTTTTGGGCTTGGGTTTGGGCCATGAAACCTTGGGAGGATTGGGCCATGAAGCCTTGGTCATGATGGGTTTGGGCCATAGGCCCTTGGTGGGTCTAGCCATTGGGCCTTGATGGGTCTGGCCCATCGGGCCTTGATGGGTCTAGGCCATAGGCCCTTGGTAGGTCTGGCCCATTGTGCCCTTGGTGGGTCTGACCCATTGGGCGTTGATGGGTTTGGCTCATTAGGCTTTGGTGGGTCTGGCCCATTAGACCTTGATGGGTCTGGGCCCTTGGTGGGTCTATCCCATGGGCCCTTGATAGGTATGGGCTATGAGGATTTGGGCCATAGGGCCTTGGGATATGTGGGGAATGGAGGTTTGGGCCATGGTGCTTGGGGCATGTAGGAAATGGGAGTTTGGACTAATGGGCCTTGGGGCATGTGGGTAATGGGGGTTTGGGCCATGGGGCCTTGGGATATGTGGGTAATGGGGGTTTGGATGGTGTGGATTATGAGGGGTTGATGGGGGTCATGGGGGAATGAGGCATGGAGGCTTGATAGGGTATGGGATGGACCCATGGGTATGGGTAAGAGGAAATGTGTTGAGAGGTCCACCTATTGTAGGCTTGGACCATTTCTTCCATCATGATCATGGAAGGGAGATCGGATGGAGACAGGTTATTTGAGGGGTGATGGGGTATAGACGGGATGGATGTGGAGGATAAATTGGGCATGGCCCTGATAAAATCGGGCATGACCCGGGTAAGTGATGGAATATGGGGTGGATTGGAGGGATGAGGTGGGGTATTTGAAAATAGAGATGTATTGGGTATGTATGAGGATGATGAAAGGTAAGATGTGGATGTTTGGAAAGAATCGGGCATGGCCCCGGTAAAAATGGGCATGACCCAAGTAGATGGGGGGATTTGTGGGGGGTTGGATAGGGTGGAGGTGACATATGTGAATGAGGATGGATCGAGCCTCTATGAGGAAGATGGAAAATGGGGTATGGATGTGGATGTGGGAAATTGGGTTGGGCTTGGAATGGATGTAGATGGAAGATGGGGTTGATTTGACATGGATGTGGATGGAAGGTGGGATGGGTTTGGTATGGGTATGGGAGGGAAAATGGACATGGTTTGGGCAAAAGATAGGGAATTGGGGGGTGGATTTTGGATATTTTGAGAAGTGGTGGTTGGAAAAATGGGGGCACCAAAGGACCCGGTAATTGTACATGGGGTTAGGGTGATAGGGATAGTGATAAAAATTTCTCCCGAATGGGAATGGGTTGGTGAATGTGGTGGGGATGAATCGGAATCGACATAAGTCGGGTCTACTACCCACGACATCGTTTGTTGGCGGGTTGGGTAAGGGTGCCTTGGATAAGGCCCAAAAAATTTCCTCCTCCTTCCCCTACGGGATGATGGAGGGCAAGATGATGCTATTATGCCGGCACTATAAAGACTCTATTTTTAAATTTTGATTTTAATTTTTTTTTTGGATTTTTATTAGTGAAAATAATGGTTCCGAAGCCTTTAATGTTCCCTTCCCAGGTGGCTTTCGTGCCCTAAATAAGACCCGCGGTAACGATTCTGAAGCACTTCGAAAGAATGAAAGGAAGACCTTTGATCTATTGAAGGCACGAAAATCGATACAAACAACTCGATCCCCTGAAATGAGTAAAAAAAAAGTCACCTTCTTTTGACCAACGAGGGCGTATTGGGTGTCGGAGATGGCAGGACCTAAACAGAAGCACTAAAGGCACTAATCGAGGGACTCGGGATGTGAGAAACGCTTTAGATTCGAGTTGTTGTTGCTTGAAACCAACCTGGCGCAACTAATACATGCGCCAGAGCAAAAATACCCAAAATAAGGTTGGCGCAACTATTAGTTGCACCTGTGTACTTTTGGGGATTTTTTGCATTGGTGCAACTAATACTTGCGCCAGGCAAAATTGGGTTTCCAGAATTCTTTACAGTAGCCACTTCAACCCAAAATGAGTCTCTAAACTAATTTTTTTGGGAAGCTAGGCTTTTGAGGACTGACTGTTTTTAGTGGATCGATTTTCTCCTCACCGAACCTAAGGGATGTGGGTCCGGTATAACTCGCTAGCACGCACCCCAAGGGTTTTAAGCTTTGTAGGATAGGTGACCCACCCGATATACCTCTGGCGCAAGCGCCTTCTCAGATACTAGGTGGGTTGGGACTTTTCTGGATCATCACCACTAGAGGCTACCGCCATACTAAGACTCAAGTGGTTATATGTGTGCCTAATAACCCAACCCTTTAAAATCTATCCCACAAAAAAAAAAATTGATTAAGTCCCCTTTCTTGGTTCAATTTTAATAAATTTTTTTATGGAAGTTTTCTTAAGTCTAAAAATCGGGGGTGATGATCCCGTGCCGCCACTACGGGCCAGCGTCCACTGCTAGGATATGATTGTACAAGTAGGCCCGCCAATCAGCTAAGGCACTCTAAATGACGGAAAAGTAAAGAAAAGTAAATGACAATGCGCAAGTAGGCCCACTGATCGGCTAAGGCACTAAAATGACGGAAAAATAAAAAAAGTAAAAGCAATACGCAAGTAGGCCCGCTAATCGGCTAGGGCTCGTAAATGACGTGAAAATAGGGATAAGTAAAATGACGTAATCGGAGGGGTGAGTAAAAATAAAATAAAAAATAGCAAAAAAAGGTTAGTAAAATAAAAAATAAAGAGGCTAAGTTTAAGGGGAAGCTCTACTAGCTACTCCCTAGCAGAGTCGTCATCTGTGCAACCGTGAGATTTTTTACGATCCCGTCGCAACGATGCGCTCGCTAACAAAAATATAGAGTCGCACCCAGAGCTATTGGTGTCCCGAGAAACCTAGATCATTTTTATAAGCACCAAAGTGCCACAAATATGACTCTGAATCCGGTCCACTCTAAAGATTCTTAGGTAGGGGCTTTGGTTATCGATCGGGAAGGTGTTAGGCACCCGATCAACCCACTTAAAGCGGTCTCTACTTATGGCCAAAATCAAAATAATATAAAGGAAATGAAAAAGACTTCCTCTTGCTCAAAGGGGCTTAAAATCATATTTGTGTCCCTTCGTTCCTATCAAAAATTCAGCGGCGTAACGGCACAAATGAGAGGATGGAGGAATGACCGAGAAGGTAGAGGAGTAGAGGGGAGAGCCGGAGCTCTCAGGCCCTTGTTACACAATTGGGGAGCCTTGTGTTGGCTTGCTTTGGTGAGCTTTTAAAGACTTATATGGTAAAAAAAAGGGTTCTAACCTCTAAGGCTTGCTAACTAAGAGATAGAGAGGGAAGGCAAATGGATAGCACACACCTAACCTAGAGGCTTTTTATGAAAGGTAAAGCTTGGAAGGAGGTTTATCAATTCTGAAATTTGTATGAGCAATGGTGCACCAAAGGGAGAAAGATCTTCTCACTTTAAGCTCTTTCTCTTTTAGGTAATTTTATCAACCCTTTAATCCAATGGGAGGGAGTTCTATTTATAGGAAAAGGGTGGGTTATGTGGCTACTTAGAGGCTAAATAAGATTTGAAATTAGGTAATCTAGCATCTAAGGTTTTCAAGGTTTTTTGGAGCCTCGAAATATGTAAAGAGGTGCTCCAATGGTGGATGATTGGATGAGGCTTTAAACCACTTAAGGGGTTACACATAGGTAGTAAATGGGCATAACAGAACAAGCAAAATATACCCTAAAGGTCAAGATGGTCAACAAGTCAAACCCCAATCTTGATTTTCGAGGCAAAAAATCAGGGGTTACTGTTCATATGCCTGGCGCAACTATTAGTTGCGCCAGGCATATGAACAGTAAAATAGTGCAGCTGAGAGGTTAGTTGCGTCAGGCATATGAACAGTAAAATAGTGCAGCTGAGAGGGTTGCAAGCCCGCGGGAGACCCACCTAAGTGTGGCACAACTATTAGTTCCACTAAGCCATTTTTGGGCACAAAATGGCTTGGCGCAACTAATAGTTGCGCCAAGCCAAAATCCTGCAAAACGGTTAGATTTTCAAATCGTCAAAACTTTTGTTATATAACTCCGATTGAGATGATTCTTAGCTCGTTGGAAAAATAGAGAAGCTCTCTTTCTAATGGTATATAACTCAGCTCCAGAAAAAATTTATATAAATTTTGGAGCTCCTCTTTCCAACCACTGCTCGGGAGGGTTTAACACTGGTCCGGAAAAAGATTGTATTGGGTTTGGAAAAGTTTAGGGGTTATTCCTAAGGATTCGGAAAGGTTCCTAAGGGTTTAGATAGGTTCCTAAGGGTTTCATACATGTCATCAAAATCTCGGAAGTACGCCTCTCTCAAAATGTGTTTCGATCGGGCCTTGGGCTAAATTTGGGTGTCTACACCTGCCATAACAGAGTTCGCCTACTTTAGTTAGTTCTCATTCTCTTTTCTCTAACTCCTTACAAAGGAGGATTTACCTGCTCTAACAGTAACCTCCCTACTCTCTACTAACTCCCTACCAGAGTAAATAAAATCTGCTCTAGCAAAGAGTGAGTTTAGAGGAGGGTAGAATTGTTGAACATGTAAATTTTGCATAAAATCTTACTATGCAAGGAGTGATTAAGGAGAAGGGGCACCTGCTAAAGCAGTTAGCAAAATGTTAGCAAAGGGGATGGGAACCTGCTAATGCAGGTGAACTCTTCTTTGGCATGGGCTAGCAAAGAGCTATGTCATACGCAGCCTAAGTCTTCCACAAAATTTATAAGGATTCCATTGAGGGGCTAAAAAAAAAATATCATTTAATTTTAAGCCCACTCTAATCCTCACATTAGTGTGGGCAAAACCATATAAAATAACAAGTAATGACACATCTTCTCATCATCAAATATGGTTAATAAAACCATGGTATCAAAAATCGGCCAATCCCGATACATATTGATTTCTCAGCAAACTGATATGTATCGGCCCCGATACGTATTGGTATCTCAACTCGGAAACTGATACTATATCGGCCGATACGTATCGGGTATCGGTCGATGAGGTATCTGAATTCGGACGATACCTCTATTTTTTTTTTTTAAATAGGATCAGCCGAGTTGTATCAGTCCTCCAAGGACCGATACCTGATACTGAGTCCGATTTTGATACCTTGAATGAAACTAAAGAGGCATTAGCCCCGTTGGTATGCTCCCTCCAATGTGAGGGAGTATGTTTTTGCGTTTGATTCTCGTCCTTCAAGTTGTTTCCCACCATTGTCTTTACAAGGTGTGGGTTGGGTTACATTAGTTAACCCTCACCACTATAGTTGGTGCTTCCTCCCGCTACTCTGCAACTGTCACATGTATAGGTGCCTACTCCTCAGTTTTAGAGGTTGTTTCAGCCGAATGGCCGTATAAAAAACTAACTGAAAATATATATATATATATATATATATATATATATATATATATATATATATATATATGATTAATAAATGAATAAAAGAAAGTCCCCACCCATCAATTCCTTTCAATTTTTTACATGAGAATATCGAAATTTTCTGTGTTTTTTTAGTATACACTTGGAGGGATATTTTGAATTTTTAAATAAAATGTCTCTGTCACTATTGTCACCATGCATATGATAATTGGTTTATATACTAAAATGTTTATGTTGGTTGAACTCATAATTCTAACTGGGTTGTTTGGAATATGAAAATGACAGAGCGGCTAGAGAGAACATTATGCAACATAGTTAGAAGAGTGAGACTTGCTCAATGAATTGAGCTGAGGGGCTCCTCCAATGCATGGGAGTGGTCAATGGAAGAACTTGTGTGATGCAAGAATATTTTTATTTCCAACTCTCCACACCATCAATGGTTTAAGATGACGGTGATTTGTACCGATAAATTGATAGATCATAGATTAAAGCTCAACAGAGACAAAAATTGTGTTTTAGAGTGATTTAGATCCCATCCGCTCTATTGGCTATAATATCAACCGTTGCTTTTAATTTTAATGGATGATATTAAAATTCATCAATTGGATGGTTCAACTCCACTTATAGGCATCTTTCCTTCGGATGAGATATGTGCTAATGGTGGATTGCTTCTTGGACAATTTAGATCGGTCACAAATATGCACCACATCACATAATACTTTAATGGTGTGTGATAATAAGTATAATTTTAATGGTTTAATTTATTTAAATATCACTGTGATGCTTAAATGTCAGTCAGGAGCCATTGTCCCTTTCATAAGTAGATATATATGGCCTGAGGGTTAATCATTTTGACAGATGAAATTGGCTCCATAAGTTATTAATGGGTTGGGTCAGTCCATTACCTGACCGACCCAACACTTTTTTGAGGTCGAATTGGGCTAAGTGTCAAAAGAGTAGGGCAAGCCTAAATTTTAGTCCAACCAAATTTGATTTGCCCCTAATCATTTAAAGTTAGGCCTAGATTTTTTGTGCTTATAATATATGTGTGGGCGAGTCAACCTGCTACCCCACCCACCTAACTCCCCTATATGGATCGGTTTGGGCTAAGTACCAAAAGGATGGGCGGGCCTAAATTATGACCCTACCCAACTTGACTTGCCCCTAATTATCTTATATTGGACATAATTTCACTGATTTTTGTGCTCATAACATATGTGTACTTTTAAGGATCGACCTCTTTAACAGAAGGAGATTGACTGGAGAATAACTAAAAGTGCTAGTTGGGTACCTGATCCCAATTCAGAGGAGAGACCTAACAGAAAAGAGGAGAGAGAGAGAGAGTAATGGGGACAGAAAAGGAGAGAGAGAGAGAGAGAGAGTAATGGGGGCTGTGTGGAGAGGATGAGGGAGAGGGAGAGCACATACGCCCGTGTAGAGAGAACATTCAGCAGCCCTGCATTAAATGAAGGATATATCCGTCTTTTTATGAAAAATCTAATGAGAGAGAAAAGGGCGCATATTGAGACGGCGGACAAATTAATGTTTTCGTCCCGCGTGTCAGCGACCCATTCTCACTTCATATAATAAATATAGGGTTTATTATGAAAACGATTCGTGCTCGTATTTTAATCATCAAAATAATTAAGTTTATTTTTCATAATTAAAATGTCTCACGATACGAGTATACATAATCCATGTGAACTGAAAATTAGCTTCGGGTCTCGCAACATAAAAATCTGTGTTGGTGGACTAACCCCGAAGCATGTACTACAATGTCTCACAAAAGTAGTCCGAATTTTTTTAATTCGGAGGGAATGAACTGACATGCTTTAACAAGCTTTAGTGGGCTGGCCGTGAAATAACCCATATTTTACTCGTATAGCTATTTTTTAATGATAAAAACTAAACTCCATTATTTTAATAAATAAAATAGGCGCACAACACATTTTGATAATTTTCCCATAAAATATATATGAGAGAGAGGGAGTGAAAAGCCTTGGAGTACGAGCTTGCTTCAAACCAGTTGGGTGTCAAATTCACATGTTGTACTGGGTGAAAGATGATCGAGGGATTAAACCATGGGTTAAAATATCGGGTATCTGATATGTATCGTCCGAGCTCAAAACCGATACGTATCGGAACAGTAAAAAATCGGAACATTGAATGTATCGTCTGGGCTGTCCATATAAAGTGAACGATACGGTATATTAAATGTACCATATCGTTCACCTCCAATACCGATACGTATCGTTCAATACGTATCGGACGAAATTTTGATCCATGGATTAAACGTCAAGGATCTGGGAATTGGGTATATCATCGACGTCAAATATCATCAAAACAATCGCGAGAGTCGAAATAGATTTTGACTCCCCTGAGGAAAGACCAGAGATCATGCTCTCATTTAATTTTTTACCAGAAGCTACCTAATAGCTATTTACCATACCAAACTTATCACCTGCAAGTGTACAAGGGATTGTAGCATGTGTAAGAGTATCGATCCACAGGGAAAACATTGACTAGGGAATTCATCTATGTCTTGGAAAATATGGTTTTAGGGTTTTTAAAATTAAATTGCAAAAAATTACAAATTTTCTTTTTGAAAAATTAATTAAACTAAAACTTGAAAGTAAAATTATAAAAGACTAATTAGAAAATAAATCTAGGTTCTCAGATCGCAGATTCGTAATCCTAATTAATTATCGGGTACCTGTAAATCCACCCACCAAATCTTTGAGTTCACCGACGTGAAACACATTGATTGCATTGTATCAGAAGATGGAGATTTTTAATCGTCCCAATCTTTCACATGATAGATATTGAGGTCAGGGGCATACCATCAGATAGTCGATTTTTTATTTCATATGGTGCACATCTAAAAAAGTGACCTTAAAATCAATTTTGAGCATGCACGTGATATTATGCTTTGTTTGACAAAACTCATAGGAAGTTTTTTTTTTTTTTTACTTCCCAATGGACTGGTGAAGAAAAAAACTCATGGGAAGGTTTTTTTTAAATTAAATCATAGGTTTGTAAAACTTTTTTTGCCAATCATTTGGCTGCTAAGCCTGAAAATTTTATGTGCCACCGTTTTTCTCTTATCAAATTGTTTTCCTCTTGGATGTATTCAGTTTATTGGATTGATAGTTGCTATTATTGTGGAGCTGAGTTTTGTCAAACAAGGCATACAAGTTGCCGAAAAGTTAGGCATCCCAGAGATCATGTTCTATGCTAATGAGTGTTTGCTTGGTAACTCGAGTCATCCAATAAACTGAATACATTCAAGAGTTTTTTTTTTTTTAATAAAATAAAATTGAATTTGCATAGAGGTAACTAGATATCATCTCCTAGAGCTTTTGATAACATATGCAAACAAAGTGGGCAACTAAGAAAACCAAAGTGGGCAACTAACACATATAAAAAACAAAGTAGGCAACTAACACATGTACACAAAACATTTTCATAAGAAAAATAAAGTGGGCAACTAACACATGTACACCAACAAAAATCACAGACCATATGAAGTACAAAACATAAAAACAATCCCAAGATAGAGGTAATTACTAGTTGAATCATATACCAACCGTCCAATTTGTTGCTCTAAACAGAGATGGAAATTGAAAATGAAATTATCTGCACCATAATCTAATCCAAAAGTCAAATACTTAAGTACCTTTTAGATACATATCCCATGATTAAGAAAACCCCAAAAACATGGGATGAGGCAATTTCAATGGGCAGATCCAAAAGAGACCAAAATACTGTCAGCTATGTGCCAATTGTAATCCTACCAAATATTATAATATTTTCCAACATCAATTAAAATTCACTAAATCCATAAAATCAAAAAAATCCAAGAGAGATTAAGGTCTTGTAACGGCCAAAAGAGGTATCAGAGAGAAAAGCGCCCACCAAAGGTGAGAAGTTGGTGGTGCCGTTGAAGACGTTGATGAGGATTGCAGCCGAGATGGGCTTCAGGTTGAAGATGGTGGTGAGATAGACTACCAGATTCGCCATTGTGCCAATTATACTCCTTCCTCAGCCTCTGCACCTTCCCGGAATCATCAACCTTGTAGAACTGCAAAACGGCGAGCTTCACCTTCTTCTTCTTGGGCTTCGTATAGGGCTTCTTCTTCCTCTTCTTCACGCCACCGCAAAGGCGGAGAACCAAATGCAGAGTCGATTATTTCTGATGTTGTAATCAACTAGGGTTCGGCCATCCTCCAATTGCTTCCCGGCGAAGATCAGGCGTTGTTGATCTGGTGGGATACCTTCTTTGTCTTGGATCTTCGCTTTGACATTCTCGATCGTGTCCGACGATTCGACTTCTAGGGTTATGATTTTACCTGTTAGGGTTTTGGTGAAGATCTGCATCTTCGATGGCTCGTCTTCTTCCTCCAAGCGCAGTAGAGATTAGGGTTTCGGCGTCGACGAAGGAGAGATTAGAGTCAGCCCCTCTTCCTGGCGTTTTTACAAACGAGTGGGCAGAAATAATTTCCAATAGGATTTAGGTGAGTTTTTTTTTTCGAGTTTTTTTTTTATTTTCTCGGAATATGTGGGGCCTACTTTACTGCGAAACACTTGTAAATTACGTTTTGGTGAGAAATTTTGAATTTTCAGCGAAAAATCGCCAGAACTCGAGTTACCAAACAAGGCATTAAGGTCACTTTGCCAAGATGTGTGTCACACATAATAAAACACTGACCGTCTGATGGTACGCCCATGATCTTAAGATCCATCGTGAGAAAGATTGGGAGAAAAATGATCTCCATCACTTGATTCAACTCACTCAATGTGTTTCAACATTGGTGAACTCAAAGATTCGGTGGGTGGATTTAAAGGTATTCTTTTCTAATTCCTCCCCATATTTTGTAAATATCTAATTAAATCTCTATACTTAAAACTTAGTTAGCTAAATGCCCCCTCAATCACAAACATCCACCTTAATATCACAATTACTCTTAAAATGGAAAGATTCCATAAAAAGGATTAGTCGGCTGGGGGAATAGGCTAGTGAAAATTACATTAAAAAAGTAAAAAAAAAAAATCACAAAAAAAATAGATATATATATATATATATATATATATATATATATATATATATATTAAAAATTCAATAAAAATCTAAAAATTTGAAAAACTTTGAGATAAATAATAAAAATATGTAAAAAAATAAATGCTTTTTAATCTTAAAAAGATATTAACATTTACATTTAAAATGTACATATTAAAGCGGATATTTATGGTTGATGGGGCATTTAGATAACTAAGTTTTAAATGCAGGGGTTTTATTAGATATTTACGAAAATATGAAGAGAATTTAGAAAAATAACTTTAAAGGGGGGAGATTTGAGAAAATTTCTCTTTAATTTTAGGAGGCAATGTAGGCACATTTGGGTAGCCATTTCAAGGTCATTTGGAGGTTGTTCTCTCACTCTCTCTCTAAACTCTGTTTAGCACTTGGATTATTAATAAAATCAGTCTTTCTTCTCTTTGGTAATTTTGGTATTTCGTCTATCATATATTTCATCATTTGTATCTTTTCTTTGGTCTATCATATATTTCATCATTTGTATCTTCTCTTTGGTCTCTCATTGCGATGGACGATCAACCCGATTACAGGATCTCAAGGACAGGCAACGCTATCCTTGCGATTTTACTAAAATTAATTTTGAACTTTTTTCATTACTTTCGATATTTTACTTAAACTAATTTCTACATTTATAAGAATAGCAAGAAAATACAGTAACTTAAATTGAAAGTAAAGTCTCTTGATATATAATAGTTTATTATACTAAATAATAAATAGAAGAGAGTTGTATTGAACTAGTTCGCCGTTCGCTGGGTGGCTCAAGAGCGAGCAATTTTTTCTTTTTTTTTTCAAAAAAAATGATTGGAACTGGCTCGCTGCTGCGAATCAGTTCGCCATTCACTAGGTGGATCAAGAGCCAGCAGCAAGCGATTTAAGTAACCCACCTACTTCCAAATAATTGACTTTTCTTTTGTTTATAATAGTCACACACATAAATCCTCTAATTTCTCCCACGACGCCCAATAAACAAGGTTTTAAAAAATCTCAATAATGATTAAACTTAAACTAGCTGGGGTATATTTTGGTACCAAACTGAGGCAGTGCAAACTCCATAGCGGGGTTTATATATATAATTTATTTATACCATATAGGCCCATATAAAGTATAAATAAATGGTATGGCACTACTATTGGCCCCGAAGGGTACACGATACCGAAGTCAAATATTTGAACCCTTGCCTCTGGATAAAACTCATAAATAAAATTAATAAAATCATTAACTGTTTAATTAATATAAGGAGCGATATAAAGTAGGCGCCCCGCCATGCATTGTTGGGCCCACTGCGATTGCATTGCTCCACATCAGCAATCCGTTGAATGGTCTAATGTTTGCCCATCCGCCATATAACATTGTCCATAGTATTGGGAGTCATTAATATGTTGACAAACTAGTTACATACCATATGATCGACCCATCGAGTCACCATTGCTGCTGACTGGGTCGATCAAATTAAATTTTAGGACACAATTGATCAAAAATATGTTAGAAAATTATCTCAACCATATGATTAATAATTTTCTAACATATTTTTGACACAATCAAATTAAATGAATAAATGGCACCAATTAGGCATCACCCATGCACAAGGCCATCATCTATATCAAATTCAATCCTAAAGATTGCATAAAAAAATCATCTCTATTATGTGATTAAAAGCTTGCAAGCGTTAAAAAAATGAATACCTAAAATAGATTTGGACAATCACCGCGAAAATCATTAATTTTCCATGCTTTTAGGTTCATCATATGGTAGAGATAATTTTCAAACACAATTTTGACATAATCGAATCTAAAAATGATAGTCACCATGTGGCATCAAAATGTGCAGTTGCCCTCTACCAACTCTAAGCCTTAAATTTCGAAAAACATTGGGTTCCTTCATATGCCCAATCACAACAAACCTAAAATAATATTAATTACAAAATAGTTCTACCTAGATTGCAAATGTTTGTAGAAGCCTCCTTGGGTGAGGGTAAATGACTTGGGCTGTCTGGGGACATTCCTTGGTGTGATGGTAAAAGGCTTGGGCTGTCAAGTCTGAAAAAATGAGTTCAACTCTGAAGAGAGCAGCCACTAAAATATTAACTATTTTGCCGATAACAATTCAGATAGGTCGAGGTCATATCAAAAACAAGAAGCACCATACTCTAGAACTTTCTACAGAAATCGCAGGGGAGTAGGATGTGGTGAATGTCTTCCTTATGCTAAAAACATAAAACACACTTATTTGCAACTTAACTCCCCTTGTATCAATTGATCAATGGTCAGAATTCTCCCTCAAGAGACGCTCCAGCTCAAGAATGCAATTTTCTAAGGAATCTCCAAAATTTGGTCCATATTTACTGGGTAAGGGGTTGCCTGTTGTTAAGCACTGAAAAATATCATTTTTCACCTCTTAACCTAGCCTTTACTACTCCTTGGAGCCATTTAATAATATTTTTTTGAGTTTGTTTTGTGGTTAAGAATAAATTTGCAGCTTAGTACAACAGTCATGTTTTGGAGGCATAGAAGAGAGAGATTTAAAGTCAATGGCTGCAGCTGATGAAAGAACAAAAAAGACACCAGGGTGGTACACACTATAGTGACTATTTTGGCTGCTGAGGTGGGCCCTAGAAGTCAGATGGATGAAAGAAAGATGGGCCAAGCAGAGAACACTGCTGCAGTAGTATGTGCACTGCAGCAGAGAAGAGGAATCTCGAGCTCGCGCAGTTCAAATTGGCCTGAAAAGCCCCCTCGCGCAGCTCTCACTTAGCTCAAGCCCGTAGTAGTAAAAGAGCTCATGCAGTGCACTATAGTAGACTTAGAGGTTGCACACAACTCGCGCAGCTCAAGAGCAGAGAGAGTCCCAGAAGATATTCTCGCAAAGACCCCGCGCACTTCAAAGACAGAGCCAACCAGGCGAGATGTGCAGCCCCTCTTGGAGATCAACCCACGCAACTCAAAGCTCATCCTCGTGACAGTCTGGCGAGACGCAATTCAGCCCAGCGAGATCCTCGCGACTTGAGCCACCTGGAGAACCATTTGCACAAGCTATGCTACTCAATATAAAAGGGACCTCACGAGGCTCATTCAACTGCAAAATTAACCACGCGACAGCTTCGCGAGAGGCCAAAATGCAACCCTCATCCGCGCGAAGCTTAGGATCCCCACTTCTTAGTCCATACATAGGGACACTTTGGGGATTTCCCCACTTCTAGGGCACACGTCCTGAGGTTCTAACCTATTTCCCACTTCCCGAGGCATTCAAGGGTCACAATTGGGCCACGTCTTCAACCAGCAATTAGGGTTTGCCTCTTCTGTGCTCCTATTGGCCAAGGTAGTGAGAGAGTTGGTATTTAAGTTGTAATGTTTTATTAGAAACCTATCTGATCTTTAACCAAAATAGGCTGTGAGCTCGAGAGTGCTTAGGTCATTAAGGTTGGGGTTAGATCATCCATTTTTCTTTTCATCTTCCTTAGTTTAGCATTTGCTGACTAAGATCTTTTGTAAGTAGATATTTTATGTTAGTTTGCAATGGGTTTTGCATGAACTTGGGGGTTGATTTGAGTTTCTGCACTGGCTGTTGCCTTGAGGACAGACATTGTAACTTTCCTTTTTATCAATGCATTGCCATTCTTATAGCTTAATTGAATCTGTATATTTTCTATGTTTTGCACATGAATTTCTATGGATTTGATGCACCCATGGCTGCCTGAGCTTGTAGCCTTACAAACATGGTGGCAGCAGCAGTTATCCTATTCTATTTCATCATTTGCGAGGAAGATAACCTTTGGGATAGTCTGTGGTCATTTAAGTAGACAGACTATTGCCCTAAGGCTGGTCTAAATCATAGATCTGAGATAGATTCTTCTTCTTTGCACTTGAGCTTGCAGCCAAGTGAGAGATAGTTGCAGATCCAAACTCTCCTTTCTGTTGCAATGTCATTTTTAGATTTTAGATCTGATGTTCTATAGAGATTGCAGACTTGTGAGCTAGGTCATTGCAAGCCTTTTGTAGCAATGACCAGCTGAGTCTAAGTTCCCATTCAACCTCGGATTGTCTGTGATTTCCACTAAATTTTCAAGGGTTGTTTGCTCCTATGAAGGCATGAGCTTGTAGCCTTGCAAACATAGTGTCTGTAATGGTATTCATGTTCTGATTTAATTCATTGGTTAGAGGAAATCCCTAGGATAGTCTGACTATTTAAGTGGACAGAGTATAGCCTTAAGATCAATCCATTCCCTTGGATTAGGTTAGTTTTCTGAGTTTAATCCATGTGAGTTGATCATCTCCCTAAGATAGTCTGTGATCATTTAAGTGGACAGATTATAGCCTTAAGAGAGCAGTCTAATTCACAGGGATTGATTTGGATTCCTCTACCTTGCAGATGTGCTTGTAGCCATCTGAAGGATCACTGTAGAGTCACCTCTAGGTCTGAGTTGCACAACTGACTTAATCTTAGCTACATACTTCTCATCATTTTATCTTTATTTTACCACACCATCAACACCTTCTTTAAAACCCTTTCTATAGTATAGGACTGCATTTTATTTCTTAGCTTTAATTTTAGTTGTAACAACCCCAAAACACTCCCTTTCTTTAGGATTGCCAGATCTGGAGGCCTACTAACATAACCCTCTTTGGGTTGTAGATCATACCTCCCTTTGGGACAAACGTTTACTTCTTAAAACTTGCTATAACAGGCCCTGAATTCTTACAGGACTGTGTTTGGTTTATGATATGTTCAATCCATTCTGTTTTATTTTTGCCATTCTTCATTTTCCTCACATTATTCTTTATCATTTTTATAATAAAAAGAAACAGCAAAAATCTTCCAACAAGTTTTTGGTGTCGTTGTCGGGGATGTCTTTGATCTAATTAGTAGACCTGCGTGTATTTTTTTTGTGTATTATATTCATTTGTAGCAGTGCCTATTTTTGAATAAAAGTACTACTGATTTCGTATTGGCTTTTGCAAATCTGGACAACAGCAAAAGGGAAAAGCTAAAACTGCAGTTGGAGCTTTGCTACCTTTAGTTTGCATTTCTTTCTCTCTAAATCTCAGTTCCATTTCTGTTGTATTGATTTTTAGTAGCTCAGTAGTACTTGTTAATAGTTTCTTTTTATAAATTCTTTTAGTGTGTTGTATGTGTTATTCTTTACTTGCTGCTTTGTGTGTGCATGCTGGGTAGGAGGTCCCTCAACCCTAACTTAGAACCTCCAAATCTTGAGATAGAGAAGGCCCTTAAACCTAAGAATGCCACAAAAGCCCCTGCTATGGATACTGAGCCCGTAGTAGAGATGGGTGAGCAACAAAGAACATTGAAGGAATTCAATGCACCAGGGGTATATAACTCTCCTTTCTGCATTCAATTCCCTACTGTTCAAGGAAACTATAAGATTAAATCATCCATCATTCAAATGCTACCATTATTTCATGGACTAAGTAAAGAAGACCCATATAAGCACATTGATGAGTTATTGGCTTTGTGCACCACATTCAATATTGCTGGCTTGAGAGAGGAAGCCACCAAACTGAAGCTTTTTCCTTTTTCATTAAAGGACAGAATCAGAACTTGGCTTTCCATGCTCTCAGCAAACAGCATATAATCATGGAATGATCTCTAATGCCAATTTTTGGCTAAATTTTTCCCAATGTCTAAAACTAGCCAGTTGAGGAAGAGCATAATTTCCTTTGCTCAATTCCCAACTGAGGATTTCTATCAAGCTTGGAAAAGGTTTAAGGAGCTTTTAAAATAATGTCCCCACCACTAAATTCCTGAGTAGCAACTTGTCCAGAACTTCTACCAAGGAATTGATTCCAAGAGCAGAGCCATGGTGGATGCCTCATGTGAGGGTACTTACCTCCACAAGACTGCTGATGAAGCTTGGGAGCTTTTTGATGTTATCAGTGAAAATTCCATGCAGTAAGAGACTCTGTCCAGAAATGACATTGAGACTCCTGCTAAAATGGGGAAAAAAGTCATCTCTAAAGGAAGGATGTATGAAGTCAGTGTGTCCAGTAATTTGGAGAGGAAGGTGGACAGCCTACGCCTAAAATTTGATAAATTGATGAATGTGATGTAGCCTAGACTGACTGCACAAGTGGAAGAGGCATGTCTGATATGCCAGTCTCCCACACATTCACTTGAGAAATATCCATCAGCCAGCCAATATCCTGAATTGGTCACAGAACATGCCAATGCTGCCCAGTCATATGGGTAGCAACCTGCTGGGTATCAATGGAGAAACTACTCCAATTTGAGGTAGAGACAAGACACATGTCAGCAACCTTAGCAGCAGTAGTTGGAATTACCTCATAGACCACAGCCACAGTATCAGAAGGGCTATGCACCAAGACAAGCCTTTCAGCAATCAGCCCCACAGCCTAACCAATTGACACTGCCACCATCTCAGCCTAGAGCCCCCTCCTTTGAAGATCAAGTTTTATCATCACTGTAAAACCTGAGTTCTCTATCACAGATTGTAAACTCTCACAGTCAAAGCATAAAAAAGATAGAGGACCAGCTTGACCAAATTAAAATACATTAGCCAGAAGAGAAGAGGGCAGGTTGCCCAGTCAACCCCTAGCCAACTCTAAGGGTCAATTTATGATTGGTGGGGGCTCCTCAACTCATGAGGAGGTTAAGGCAGTCACTACCCTAAGGAGTGGTAGGGTGGTTGATAGTCAAGTGGGCAGGGAAGCAAAGGAGAAAAATGACAGTGACAAAGAGATGAATGTGAGTGTAGAAGAGGAGAACTCATCTCCTACTGCTGGGCAGCAAGAGGATAATAATGGGGTTGTTGTTGAGCCCCAACAAGAAGAAATAAATGAAAAAAAAATAAAAAAATAAAATTTTGATCATAAAATAGCTAGGCATGCAGCTAAGGAACCAGCAGTACCACAACTGTCATTTCCTCATACATTAAAAGGCTCTTCCCCTTTTAATAAGGGGCATGCTAAAATGAAGGAAATGATGAAAACCTTCAAGCAAGTTAAGATCAATTTACCTCTGCTTGATGCCATCAACCAGGTCCCAGCCTATGCTAAGTTTCACAAAGACCATTGTACCCAACGTAGGAAGTCTAGGGTTCATTTATCCAAAGGTTTTAGCAGTTAAGAATGTCCAATCTGTGTTGTCTATCTCCACACCAGCAAAATTCCAGGACCCAGGGGTACCTACTATCCCCTGCATCATTGGTGAACATCATAGGCAGAGTGCTTCTAGACTTGGGAGCCAGTATCAACCCGCTGTCATACTCAGTTTATGAATAGCTAAGTTTGAGGGAACTGAAACCAACATCTGTTGTACTTCAGCTGGCTGATAGGTCTGAGAGAAGGCCTATGGGGAATGGTAGAAGATGTGCTGGTTGGAGTAGAAAAATTCTTTTATCCTGCTAATTTTCTTATTTTGGATATGAAACCTTTAAAAAGTAGCACCTCCATTTCTGTCATTTTGGGCAGGCCATTTTTTGCCACAGCCAATGCCTGTATACAATACAGATCAGGGATAATGGAGGTGACATTTGGAGACATGAAGATCAAGTTAAATATGTACAGTACTGTCAAGCAACCTCAGCTGGACAATGAGGACTGCTTTGCAATAGATGTACTAGATGACCTAATGGAGGAAAATGTGTCCAATCTGTGGGATTGGGATATAATTGGTGAGGAGTTGAATATATTTGGGCTAAGGCTCATGAGGAGGAGGCCCCAATTTACCTGGTTAAAGACAGCAAGACATCAAAGTCTTCAGGGGGCCTAGTGCAACATTCCACATGTAATTCCAAATTGCAACCCCTGCCTCAGCCATTAAAGTTAGCCTTGCTGCCTTCTCTTGTCAGTTCACCAGATTTAGAGCTGAAACAGCTCCCCAGCACTCTCAAATATGCATTCTTGGGGCAAGATAAAAAACTGTCTGTGAATATTTCATCTTCCCTCACTGAGAAGCAGGAAGAGAAACTAATTGGTGTGCTCAAGATACATAAAAAGACAATTGAATGGACTATTGCTGATCTGGGGGGAATTAACCCAGTTGTGTGTATGCACAAAATTCATCTGGAAGAGGGTTCCAAACCTTCTAGGGAGATGCAGAGGAAGTTAAATCCTCGTATGCAGGAGGTGGTGATGAAAGAAGTGGTAAAACTACTTGATGTTGGAGTTATATACCCAATTTCTTATTCTAAATGGGTGTCACCTACACAGATGGTGCCTAAGAAGTCTGGCATCACTGTAGTGCCCAATGAGTCTAGAGAATTAATGCCAACCAGAAAAATCACTAGTTGGAGGGTCTGTATTAACTACAGAAAATTGAACTCCAAAACTAGGAATGACCTTTTCCCACTGCCCTTCATTGATCAGATTCTAGATAAGTTAGCAGGAAAAGCTTACTATTGCTTTCTTGATGGATACTTTGGCTACAACCAGATCCCTATGTATCCACAAGATCAGGAGAAAATAACTTTTACTTCTCTCTTTGGCACCTCTACTTACCGAAGGATTCCTTTTGGACTGTATAATGCTCCTGCTATTTTCCAGAGATGTATGTTTGTAATTTTTTCTGACATGTTAGACAAGTGTTTGGAGATTTTTATGGATGATTTTGATCAAGAATTGTTCTTGTTCGTATGGTTTCTAACAAAGGAATTGAGGTGGATATGGTAAAAATTGTTCTTGGTCGTGTGGTTTCTAACAAAGGAATTGAGGTGGATATGGTAAAAATTGACCTGATCTCACATTTGCCTCCTCCAAAAACTGTCAAGAAAGCGAGATCTTTACTTGGGAATTCTTGTTTCTACAAAAGGTTCATCAAGGATTTTTCAAAAATTTCTAAACCTCTGTGCCACCTGCTTGTCAAAATGTGCCTTTTATATTCACTGTTGAGTGCTTGACTGCCTTTGAGGTTCTAAAAAATTGCTTGACTTCTGCCCCTATCATCCAAGCCCCAGATTATTCCCTTCCCTTTGAGCTTATGTGTGATGCTTCTGATTTTATAATTGGTGCAGTTTTGGGGCGGAGGAAAGATAAACTACCCAGTGTAATTTATTATGCCAGCAAGACATTAATTGATGCTCAGTTGAACTATATCACCACTAAGAAAGAGTTGTTGGCAGTTGTCTTTGCCTTAGAGAAATTGAGACTTTATGTTTTAGGGTCTAAAATTATTGTTTTCACTTATCACTAAGCCCTGAAGTACTTGTTGTGTAAAAAAGAAGTCAAACCTAGGTTAATCAGATGGATCCTCCTGTTACAGTAGTTTGATCTAGAGATCAAGGATAAAAAGGGTGTGAAAAATATGGTTGCAGACCACTTGTCTAGAATTTTAATTGCTGACTTTGCAAACATACCTATGAATGATTCCTTCCTGGATGAGAAACTTTTTTCCATCACTGTGAGTGTTCCCTGGTTTACAAACATTGTAAACTATCTTGCTGCAGGAAGGATTCCCCCACATTGGTCTAAGATGGGCAAAGACCTGTTTTTCTCTCAGGTCAAATATTTTCTTTGGGAGGATCCTTACCTTTACAAGTGTTGTGCAGATCAAATTGTTAGGAGGTGTGTTCCTAAAAATGAATTCCACAACATTCTTTCAATGTGCCATGAGAAGGCCTGTGGAGGTCATTTTGGGGAAAGAAACATTACTGCCAAGGTGCTCCAAAGTGGATTCTATTGGCCATCCTTGTTTAAGGATGCAATGGAGCACTGCAAAGCCTGTCAAAGATGTCAACAGATGGGGGGCATATTCAAAAGAGATTCAATGTCATTGCACCCCATCCTTGTGGTAGAATTGTTTAATATATGGAGAATAGACTTCATGGGTCCATTTTCTCCTTCCTATGGGTTTAATTTCATTCTTGTAGCTGTGGACTATGTGTCCAAATGGGTAGAAGCAATTGCCACAAAAACCAATGACCACACAGTTGTCCTTAGATTATTGAAGGACAATATCTTCTCCAGATTTGGCACCCCCAGAGCCATCATTAGTGATGGGGAGAGTCATTTCTGTAACAGGTACTTTGAGAGACTGCTCAAGAAGTACTCTGTTACATATAGAGTGGCTACTCCATACCACCCACAAACCAGTGGGTAAGTGGAGATCTCTAGCAGAGAAATCAAGCACATTTTGGATAAAACTGTGAGGACTGATACGAAGGACTGGTGCCTAAAACTTCAGGATGTCTTGTGAGCTTATAGGATTGCCTATAAGACCCCTATTGGAATGTCTCCTTTTAGACTGATTTATGGAAAGGCTTGTCATCTACCAACGGAGTTAGAACATAAGGCCTAGTGGGTTATTAAAACTCTGAATTTTGATCTAACTGCTGCTGGTTCACACAAGAAATTGAAGCTGGCTGAGCTAGAGGTGCTGAGATTGGAGGCCTATGCAAATTCAAGAATTTACAAAGAGAAAGCCAAGGCTTTCTTTGACAAAAGCCTGCTGAGAAAGGACTTTGAGGCTGGTTCCAAGGTATGGCTGTTCAACTCCAAACTAAAATTATTCTCAAGAAAGTTAAGATCCAGATGGGATAGCCCTTTTGTTGTAACTCATGCATCCTCATCTGGGCTGTGGAGATAATGGACCTCACTTCTGGAAAAATCATGAAGGTGAATGGTCAGACTCAAGTTTTGTGTGGAAAATTCCATGGAGTCTTCTGCAACCATGTATCTTCAAGAACCTTCCACTCATGAGTGATCCACAGCCATATACACTTTGTAAAATAACTGTTTTGTGTGTTTTTAAAATTCTGTCATTTGTTGTTTTTAGTTTGTTCTTGTATGCTGTAATGTTTTGTGTTAATGCTTAAGTGTTTAGATTATCTGAATCTGAATTTATGAGTCTTCATCTACCATGGATTGGGCCATCTGCATGTGTGATTTGAGGGTTTAGAGTAGACTGTGCAACCAGTGTTTTAGATTGATTGACTGCTATGATCCATGTTGTGAACATATATGTGCATGAGTTATGCAATGGGCAAGAGTCTCACAGCTGTGAAATAGTTGAAATGTGACAGAAATATGGTGCTGGTGCACCATGGCAAGGTGCATGACAGTTTAAATGCACATGCCAATGGGCTGGCACTGAGAAGCAGTGGATTTGGCCCTATCGCGAAGCTCATTTTCAACTGTGCGAGTAGTGAATTCCATACTCATGTCAGCTTGCAAGGCTCCTTCTGAACTGTGCGAGCTGTGATTTATCCTACACAGAACTACGCAACAGTGCATCCAGTGCTTATTCCAGCTTGCGAGGCTCATTTCTTCTAATCTCATCCTCGCGATAACCTGGTGAGAGCATCACGAAGCACGGATTTCGTTGATTTAAACCTCGCGATTGCGTCTTCTTCATTTCATCTCTATGCCCTAGCTTCTAACGCACACCACAGAGCTGTCATTTCCATTCCTTCACCTTCATTGCCCATTTTGCCCCGACTCATACACCCTACTCCTGTCACTTTGCTCCACATCAGCTCCCAAGCATTTTGCACCTGACAAAGAGCAGATCGGTTCACTGTGCAAGTTCTAAGCTAAAATCCTAGCTTTCAGAGGGTAAATGTTCTGTTTCTCAGCTGTGAGTTTAATTTGTATTTCCTCTGGTCTGCTGTTTGATTTTGTGGGAGGAATTTGTGTAGTGAAACCTCAGTGGAGCTGTAGCTACCTAGGGTTTGTGTTTCCAGACCTAGAACTTGGTATTTTGTGAAATGGCTAACAAAACCCCATTTGTGGAAGACCTTGAAGACCTATTGAACCCTCCTCCAACAGACATCCCCACAGCAACAAGAAAATCAGTGAGGATTGCTGAGGCTTCCACTGTGGAGGGCACTGATGCCCTTGTACCCCCATCTGAAAACCCTAAGAAGAAGGCTGCCCCAAAGAAGAGGGCAAGGACTGCCACTCTAAGCCCTAAAAAGTCCAAGAAACAGAAAAAAGGCAAGGAAGTTGCCCCTGAAGTTAATCCCCTGACAACTCCTAGTGAGTTTATGGATGCCATTAAATTGGAGCCTGAGACTGCCTTTGATAAGGCATTTTTTGAGAATGAGCCCTTGACTACCCCATCTATAGAATTTCTGACCAAGACCTCCTTGGTATCTCTGCTCAGGCCCTCATTGGAGTTAGCCTTTCCTAGGTTAGTCCAGCTGTTCTATCAGAACATCAGGGTCAGAAAAGATAAGGATGGAAACCCTGTGTTATTGATCCTAATGAATGATTTTGAAATATTAGTGGATCCATTTGTGATAGCCCAAGTCCTAGGGATACCAGTTGCCTACAACCCTGAGTGTAACTTGGGAGCATCTCTGACTGCCCCGATTGCTATGATTGCTGAGAAGATAACACAAGGGAAGAAGGCTTCAGAAGACTCCATCAGGAGGAGAGACTTAGAGCCCAGGCTGCTTTTCATGGATCATGTTCTGAGAAAGAACATCTATGTGACTGGGCACCAACAGGAGAGAAGGGCACCCATAACTGATGCCCTCTTTAGCTTCTCTCAGGGGCATTGCTTTGATGCTGCCCAGCTGGTCTTTGATGGAATGATGGACATCCATCTCAAGGTATAAAACAAGCAGAAGCCCCATGCACTGCCATACAGCAGGCTCATCACATCACTGCTAAAAAGAGGGGGTTACCAGTTACAGATGGGGGAGGAGACAGAGACATTGCCACCTATTCAGTTTGGAAAGAAGCTTTGGGGGATTAGTCTGACAATGGTGAAGAAGAAGAAAGATCAGAAGGCTGAGGTAGCCCTCACCATCCAAGAAGCACAAGCTACAGCTGCTGCTGCTATACCAGATGTTGTTGCTGCCAGCTCAGCCATCCCACATACCACCACTCAACCTTCCATCATCACCACCAGCCCACTACCAGTTCCTCCTCCCCCCACCATTCCATCCCCTATATCTTCCACAATCCCAATCCCCATCCCCACCATTTGATCATCAACCCCTTCTACAATACCCACCCCTATCCCTGTGCCCAACCCCAACCAACCCACATTTCATTTCACTTTACCCACTCCCACCATTACAAGAGCATACAAAAAGAAACCCTCTCAACCATCCAAAGCAACCACCACATCCCAACCCACTACCATACCTGAGCCTACTCCTAGTTCTATACCCATCACTTTACCCCCAACCACCTACACACCAAACCTCACACCATAACCTATTCTAAGCCCAGACCCCATTCCATTACCCCAGCCTATACCAGGCCCTCTTCCAACCTCAATAACCACCTCTATTCCAAACCTACATCCACATTTTCCTTATGATGACAGTGAGCCTTTGGCCACTAACATTGACCAACCCAATACCTCTACACTCATTGAACCTGACACCTTTGACCCCTTTGACCATTCCATTCACTTTTTTCCTTCCCATGACGTAAACCCATACACCACTGAGGGATACTCAGCCATGATGGACTCCATCATTGGGGACATCAGGTATGAGTTCACACCTTTCCCTGACTCCCTACAGCCCAACCACTTTCACCATGCCCCAACCTCCCCTTTCCAGCCCATCCCAACCACTCAACCTACAATTCCAGTCATTCCAGATCCATTACCACAGATTCTTTCCCTCCAATCCTCACTTCAAACCCAACTGTTAGCCAACACCCAAAGCTAGGCCACACTCCAAACTAGCCTACAATCCATCCTTTCAACCCTACAATCATTTACCCCTCAACCCAGCCACCTTCATCTTCACCCAGACTTGATCCTGCTCCCCCTACCTCACCTCATCCACTACCTTCTGTGCTGACAACAACTACTGCCACACAGTCACACATTGAGCCTGTGGAGTTGCCCCTCATTCAATCCTCCCTGACCTCTACCTCTATACAAACCCATTTTGAGGTAGAGGAACTACACCTCCTTCTCCCTACCTTTACCTCTGCCTTTATATAAACTGTAGAAGAGGAACCATCCATCCTACCCACATTTACATCTACCTTTACCCAGAAAGACCCTGAGCCTGAGGAGATGGTTTCTATCCCACCAACTTTCACCTCTACCTACACCCAGATTGAGCCCAATGAGGAGGAACTGACACCCACCCTTCCACCTTCATCATCCTTCCCATCATCATCAGTCACTCCTTCCCATAGATTTGAGGACCCTACTGAAAGGGCCATTATTCCAACTTCCTCAAATCTAATATCCCATTTTTCACCCTCAAAAGAGCAATAGATGAAAACCCTTACATCATGAGGGATGTCATTAAAGGGATGGCTGAGCTCAACATAAGGGTCAAGCAACCATTGGTAGCTGAGATTGCCTAGCTGCAGTTGGACCATAGAGTTAAAAAGAGGTAGTTTGAGCAAACTGTGATGCAAGCCCTAAAATTATACCAAGTGTATAAAGAGAAGGCAGAGCAATTGGAAAAGCTTGCAGACACCCTCCAAGCATCAATCTCGGTCATGAAGCCAACCTCAGCAGCAGGAGTTAAAATCAAGGAGCTTTCTCAACAATAAGGCAACACCAAGCCCAAGAAGCCAGCTGCCAAAAGAACCAAGGCTTGTCCTGCCAGTGCTGAAACTATATTCAGAGAAGAGAAGAACAAATATTCAGAGAAATATAACTGGCAACATGATTTTGTCTTGAGCTCCGATTCAGATACAGATTAGTTTAGGTTGTAGTGTTGTCAGTTGTACTTAGAGGCTGTAATTATTTTCTGTCTAGGTAGATTTTTATAAGTTCATTAATGTGCTTTAGTACACTTTGAAGTCTGTTTGTTTTGTAACTGTTGTATTTAGTTCTTATAAATGGAAATTTCTTTTTCTTGTGTGCCTTACTTTACTGTCTCATTTACTGATAATTTTAAATTGTACTCTGCTGCCCCTGATGTCTTATTATTTGAAACAGTGGGGGCACTGTTCCTTATAGGTTTAAGGGTATGACAAGGTAAGCCAATGATGTAGTTAACCTAAGTGCAGTAGTTTTGATTAAGTGTGTAATAAATAGAGTAGAATCCACCTAAACAACGTGAAAATGAGGAAATTTAAAACTGATGCAAACTATGCAACATTGAAACTCACTGAAAAATCAAGTACTTCCATGAGGTGAGCATCAAGAGAAATCTTTCACAATCAATGCTTAGTGAACCAATAAAGAGAGAAAAAGGTGAAAACATACCCCTTGAGTTTAATTGAAGACCATACCTAGTGAGCTTTGAGCCTGAATTTTTTTTTTTAAAGTGTCTATGACAACCTTTTCTACTCTAAGGACTGACAGATTCAACCTCTTTGCACTAGAAGTTAGGCACCCTAAGTTGAAATTGTTTGACAGTAATCATGACACTAAGGAGATTATCAAGGCCTTCATTTGGTCAGTTTGAGCCTAAAGTACCAACCCATTGAAACTGCCCTTTCACATATACCCTTTGAGCCTTATATTCTAATTTTTCTTCAAGATACACCAGAGTACTTGTACCTAAACCTGTAGACCTAATTAACCTTATCCTCACTCTGAGAATTCAGAAGGTAAAGGAGAAGGAGATGAGAGTAGATAAGTTGGGTTCAACATTTGGTGAATGAAGGAGAAAAGCAACATGTGGACAACAGTGTATCTGTGGGATAGTGTGGCATTTTATAAATAAATAAATAATATATATATACATACATATATATATATATATAAACAAAAAATAAAAGGGAAAAAGAGAAGTCAAGAGGATAACTTCATCTAAAAATTGAAAGGAAGAAGAGAGGCTGGCCACTTTGAATCTGAAAAACGTCAATGAAGATGAAGTATGATGAATTCAAGAAGGTGAAATCATGAATCACCTCCTACACCTGCTGATTTCTCAGTTTTGAATCTCCTTTATCCCTTCCATTCTTTTCAAACCTCACCCATAAGCCACATTACAACCCTTGTAAAAGACCTTGTTGATTCTAAGTGAAATGAATTGGCATGTGGAGACAAGGGAATGTCTGATCTATGGTGAGAAGTGCTTAATGATGTCAAAAATTAGCAGCAATTGCCTATGCTCATGCTTGCAGACCCATTTGGGGTCTGTAACTGCTCTTGATCTTGTGTGAACTGAAACACCCTTTAAATTCATTTGTAAGAGGAAACTCTGGTGAGCATTGGGTCTAAGATTGAACTTATTGGGCATTGTGTGAACCTAATTTTTAAATCATTGGTAAGCTTAGTACTGGTTTGCTCACTGCGTTTCTTGTTGTCAGCTAATTGGTTTGATAAGTATACATGCATGATTTAGGTGTTAACTGTTGGCATTCAATGCCTTGAAACTCTTCAAATTTGAAAGATCAAAAGTGGATTGATACTCTATTTGTTGAAAACTGATTTGATCATGCTTGCACTTGTGTTAACTATTTTATTGAGAAGTTTGTGGGTATCTTCAATGAAAACCCTCAGGAGACTTCACTCCTCCACTAGGGATCACCTAGGGGTTTAAAAGTCTTGATGCATAAGCTAAATGCATCTGTGCTCCCTACGAAAGTGACATTTAAATTTTTAGAGTAGTTTTTTAAATTTTACTTTGCTCGAGGACTAGCAGAGATTAGGTTTGGGAGTGTGTTAAGCACTGAAAAATATCATTTTTTACCTCTTAACCTAGCCTTTACGATTCCTTGGAGCCATTTAATAATCCTCTTTTGAGTTTGTTTTATAGTTAAGAATAAATTTGCAGCTTAGTACAACAGTCATGTTTTGGAGGCCAATAAGAGAGAATTAAAGCCAAGGGCAGTAACTGATGGAAGAACAATGGATACACCAGGGTGGTACACACCATGGTGACTATTTTGGCTGCTGAGGTGGGCCCTAGAAGTCAGATGGATGAAAGAAAGATGGGCCAAGCAGAGAACACTGCTACAGTAGCATGTGCACTACAGTAGAGAAGAGGAATCTCGAGCTCACGCAGTCCGCGCACAGTTCAAATTGGCCTGAAAATCCCCCTCGCACAGCTCTCGCTTAACTCATGCCCGCAGCAATAAAAGATCTCACACAGTCAACTACAATAGACTTAGAGCTCGCACATAACTCACGCAGCTCAAGAGGAGAGAGAGTCCTAGAAGATATTCTCGTGAAGATCTGCGAAGACCCCGCGCGCTTCAAAGACAAAGCCAGCCACACAAGATGTGCAGCCCATCCTAGCGATCAACCCCGCACAACTCAAAGCTCATCCTCGCGACAGCTTGGCAAGATGCAATTCAGCCCAGTGAGATCCTCGCGATTTGAGTCACCTGGAGAACCATCTGCGCGAGCTATGCTACTCAATACAAAAGGGACCTCGCGAGGCTCATTCAACTGCAAGATCAACCACGCGACAGCTTCGCGAGAGGCCAAAATGCAGCACTCATCCACGCGAAGCTCGGGATCCCCACTTCTCACTTCTCAGTCCATACACAGGGGCACTTTGGGGATTTTCCCACTTCTAGGGCACACATCCCAATGTTCTAACCTATTTCCCACTTCCTAAGGGATCCAAGGGTCACAATTGGGCTACGTCTTCAACCAGTAATTAGGGTTTGCCTCTTCTGTGCTCCTATTGGCCAAGGCAGTGAGAGACTTGTTATTTAAGCTGTAATGTTTTATTAGAAACCTATCTGATCTTTAACCAAAACAGGTTGTGAGCTCGAGAGTGCTTAGGTCATTAGGGTTGAGGTTAGATCATCCATTTTTCTTTTCTTCTTCCTTAGCTCAGCATTTGCTGGCTAAAATCTTTTATAAGTAGATAGTTTATGTTAGTTTGCAATGGATTTTACATGAGCTTGGTGGATGATTTGAGTTTCTGCACTGGCTGTTGCGTTGAGGGCAGACATTGTAAGTTTTCTTTTTATCAATGCAATGCCATTCTTATAGCTTAATTGAATATTTATATTTTCTATGTTTTGCACATGAATTTATATGGATTTGATGCACCCATGGCTGCCTGAGCTTGCAGCCTTGCAAGAATGGTGGCAGCAATAGTTATCTTGTTCTATTTTATCATCTATAAGAAAGATAACCTCTGGGATAGCCTATGACCATTAAAGTGGACAGACTATAACCCTAAGACTGGTCTAAATCACAGATCTGAGATAGATTCTTCTTCTCTGCACTTGAGCTTATAGCCAAGTGAGAGATAATTGTAAATCCAAACTCTCCTTTGAGTTGCAATGCCATTTTTAGATTTTAGATCTGATATTCTGTAGACATTGCAGACTTGTGAGCTAGGTCATTGCAGGTCTTTTGTAGCAATGACCAGCTGAGTCTAAGTCCCCATTCAACCTCTGATTGTCTGTAGTTTCCACTAGATTTCCATGTGAGTTGATCATCTCCCTAGGATAGTATGTGACCATGTAAGTGGACAGATTATAGCTTTAAGAAAGCAATCTAATTCACAGGGGTTGATTTGGATTCCTCTGCCTTACAGATGTGCTTGTAGCCATCTGAAGAATCACTACAGAGTCACCTCTAAGTCTGAGTTACACAATTGACTTAATCTTAGCTGCATACTTCTCATCATTTTACCTTTATTTTACCATACCATCAGCACCTTCTTTAAAACCCCTGCATTTTATTTCTTAGTTTTAGTTTTAGTTGTGACAACCCCAAAACACTCCCTTTCTTTAGGATTAACAAATCTGTAGTCAAATCTGGAGGCCTACTAACATAACCCTCTTTGGGTTCTAGATCATACCTCCTTGTGAGACAAACTCTTACTTCTTAAAACTTGCTACATAACCCTCTTTGGGCCCTAGATTCTTACAGGACTGTGCTTGGTTTGTGTTGTATTCAATCCATTCTGTTTTGTTTTTGTCGTTCTTCATTTTCCTCACATTATTCTTTATCATTTTTATAATAAAAAGAAACAGCAAAAATCTTCCAACACCTGTAGAGGAAAGTATAGAACGACTTCACCTTGAAGAAGCCTTTGGTTGTTGGATCCCAAATCTAGATGTCTTTGTTGACCCTATTCTTATCAGCCGAGTTCTAGATTTCAGTAATCGCAAGAAACTCCTCACACTTCCATCTAGGCTCCCCTTCATGGTATTCTACAAGATCCCCTATCTTAGCTTGGGAAAGTTCTTGGCAAAAAACTCCTTCAGACTCCTAAAATTTACCGACCTATCTGCCCAAAAATTGATTCTGTCTCCAGACCCCGCACTAAATTTGATGCATTTATGAAAATCACGGACAATAGACCTACCTTTTCCACCAACCCGAGTAATTTTTGTCATCCACATTGATCCCCGCCCATTTTTCACTCCTAGCATACTTGTTAGCGATGACTTGCCACCATAAACTTTCTCCACTCATCACCTACCCTCCATAACCATTTCCTGAGTAACGCTCTATTCATTGACCCAACCTCCTAATCCCAAGGAGCCAAGACCCCATCTTTCTTGGAAAAACAAAACACGTCCCAGTTAATGACATGTAACTTTTTGCTCTGATTACCTCCTTCCCATAAGAAGTCACGGACAATTTTCTCCAATTGATTAATGACTTTAACTGGAGCAGTAAACATAGACATGTGATAAATCGGGAGAGTGGCAAAAGTGGATCTGATTAGAGTTAGACGTCCCCCACTACTCAAACATTTTGCTTTTCCCGACAGCTAGCCCTCTCTAGAATCTAGTAATCACTGGATCCCACATGGTAGCTTTCACCTTAACAACTCCAAGAGGAAGCCCAAGGTACATCGTAGGCAACTTCTCACTCAAACACTCAGCATACTCATACTATCACTATCTACTCTAATACTGGCCAACTTAAATTTATTCAGGTTTACTTTTTGCCTCAAGACCTCCAGGCCATGAGCATTGTAATAATAGCTTTTACCTCGTGCATCTCCTTCCCACAAAAAGATAATAGCGTCATCAACATATTGAAGATGAGTGATGGTGACCACTTCCTGCCAATCTTAAAGCCTGAGAAAATTGAGCTCAACCTTATCTGAAGCAATCCATGATGCGCCTCCCCAATATTATTGAGATAAAGGAGATAAAGGGGGCCCCTATCGAAGGCCCTTAGAGCTTCAGAAAAATCCTTTTTGGGATCCATTGCTGATGCAAACTTTAGATCCGCATGTTTGAATCGTAGTCAGATAAAGAGGAGACTTCAAAATAGAGAGTGGACCCGTGAATGGGTTTTTAAAAAAGGCCCGTTAAAGACCCGTTTTATCAAAAAGAAGAAAATCTAAAATTTATTAGAATCTTCAACTTTCAATCCCGTCACTTTTATGTTTGACCTATTTTGAAGTATCAAACAAAGTCGGATTGATACGAAATTGGTCATATTTAAAAGCTTATCGAAGTAGCTTTCCAACAAGCCAAAAAATGTGTAATTTCGACAAATATTGAAGAAGTTATGGTCAATTTTCGAAAGCTGCACAAAAAGTTACGAATTTCAAGAATCCTAATTGAATTAGGATTAGTCGCTTTTATTATTTTATTTTAGAAAATAGGATTTGTTTCTTTTATTAGAAATATGATTAGTTTTCTTATTATTTTAAGACTTTATTTTATTGTTTTAGAATAACTAGGATATTTCTTTTATTTGAACTAGGAATTAGAGTTACACTAGCATTTCTAATTTTATGCATTGGCTACCCTATTTAAAGGCTTGTAAACAATTTTATTAATAGTTTCTAATTAATGAAAATTGCTTATGCAAAAATTGAGAGGTCTAAACTTTCGTGAGGGTGTGATTCTCTCAAAATGAAGAGCGATTTTTTGATTCTCGCTTGCGATTTGGTGCGAAGTCAACTCTTCTTCCATCTATATCTTCTTTAAATCTACGGTTTGCGTAAGTATCGTAACCCTAGTTATTTTATTTATTTCATAAAATCTAAAATCAACCTATTTGTTCATCATAAATCATTACTGATCTTTTAATTTTATTTAGTATCGAGAGAACCTGCTTGCAAGTTCGTTCAACGCCCTAAAACAATCGGAGATCTAGCAATTCATAAGAACCCTAGTCTTCTAGATCTGCGGTAGGGAACGTATATGAAAATAACGCTATTTTGGGCCATAATTAAATTAGCCAATTGAATTCTAAAATATTTTCATGGGAATTTGTTATGAGCAATTGTTATTTTTTAATAGATTAAATTAATTTTAATCCTAATCTCAACTCTAGCATTACATTTAGTAAGTTCCCGCATCAAATTAGTATCAGAGAATTAGTTTAGTTTTTAGGTTTTAGTGTTCATATAGAGTTTAGGATTTATTTTGTCATTAATTCAGAAACTTTTAAGATCTGTCTAGCTCATGTCTGGCTTATGTCTGATTTTTTTGTCTAACTTTTGTCTATATTTTTTCATCTGATTTTTGTCTATTTTTTGTCTGGTTTTTTTGTCTGATTTTTATCTAGCTTTTGTATGAATTTTCTTCTAGCTTTTGACTAAATTTTTGTGTCTAAAATTTTATCTAGCCTTTGTCTAATTTTGTCTTACATCGTCATGGATCTCGATAGAATAGAAGCCTTTCTTAATGATTTTGCGGCCACCTTTCAGGCCCAACTGCAAACTCAACAGGAGGATTTAAAAATCCGTCATATTCAATCATAGTTGGACTTTCCAACTTGAGTCAGGGAGCACCTACACTAAAGGGAGATCTAATTTACGGGTTCCACCCGTGATTACTCCTCCACATCCCCAAATTGCTAAAGCAAGAGTAAGTGTTGAGAACCCTAATCTTTTTAGTCGTAACAAGTGCTATAAGTGTCAAGGATTTGGACACTTTGCATACCAATGCCCAACAAAATCTCCCACTCCTAATTTATTAATTAAAAGAGAGAGCCCTAAGGAGCCTGCGAAGAGGGTAGTGAAAATTATGCATGACCCTAGTACCGTGATGAGTGATAAAGAGATAGAAGAAGCTAATGAAAGTCTAGTTTGTGTTAAAGAGACGTTTATTTCCCTTGTGAGTAATGATGTTGAGTCGCTCACACTTGAGTCAACCGAGTCACCCACGTGCGATTCGACCAAGTCATGTACGCGCGATTTTTTAGTGCCCGTAGAGTCAGTTGTGCATGAGTCCTTATTGTTGGTAGAGTCGAGTGCACTTGAATTTTTGAAGTTGATCAAACCGAGTACACACGAACCAATCGAGTCACTTTCCTATGAGTCATTGGTACCCGTAGAGTTAGGCGCACACAACTTGTTGGTGCCCATTAGGTCGAATACACGTGAGTACATCGAACTTGATAGACAAGAACCATTAGTGCCAATTGAATCGAGTACCCCAGAATCTTTGATTTTTGTCGAAGCGAGTACGCACGAGTTATTCGAGTCGAGGGTACATGAGCCATTAGTGCCCCTTCATCCGATAACACATAAGTTGATAGTGCCAACATAGTCTGTAGGATTGTATCATCATTCTCAATTGCATGAGATTAATAATCAGAACTTATTGAATAGTGAGCATACGTTGGATGCCGCTAACACAATGAATTTATTTAATGAATTTAATAATGGCATTTGTGTGTTAATTCATGATAGTCCCGATCATGTGGAAGTTCTCCCGAACTTTAAAAGAGGTAGTGATGAAAGTTCAGAATTCCCTCTAGGCAAGGGCATTCATCCGATAGTTACGATGGAAGATCTTACACCTATTGCAAGTTTTACAACTATGTCATTTGATCCATTCCTTGTTACCCGACTAAATGAGCCAATCCCATTTAACCAATTCATAACTCGTACCCTATCAGTGTCATATGAGAAAAGGTTGAATGAAGAGGTTCTAGAATGTCCACACTTCACTACCAATGTGACTAAAATTCAGACATATCTCATAACATGGAAGGACAAGCCGGGAGCTGAGCACCCAAGGCGTATCATACATGGGTTCTTCAACTCATCAGAGATGAGTTTCTCCCACCCGAGGAGAATTGGTGGGAAAACCGAGGTTGTCAATAAGAGTTTAGGAAATCTGTTAAGGTGTCTAGTGGGCGAGCACATTAGGAGTTGGGATTCCATCTTACCTGTCGTTGGGTTTGCATATAATAATTCGGTTAATAGAACCACAGGCATGAGTCCATTCCAAATTATGCATGGGTATAAACCTAGGACACCAGTAGATCTCATTCCAATGTCCATTCATCATAGGTCATCAGAGTCTGCATCTACATTTGCGCATCGCATTCATGAGTTGCATGCTTTAATTAAGAAAAGAATTAATTTAAAGAATGAAAAATACAAGTTCTTTATAGATTCTCATAGATGATTCAAAGAATTTCAAGATAATGATTTTGCGATGGTTCGAAAGAGACTAGAGCGATTCCCGCAAGGACTTGCAAAGAAGTTAAAAGCTCACGGTATTGGACCCTATCAGATCTTAAAGCGTGTCGATTCTAATGTTTACATCTTAAATCTTACGCCGAAATTGGGGATTAGCACAACTTTCAATGTGAAGGACTTTATTCCATTCCATGGCCTTTCAACTATCCCTGCCAACCCCTTTGAGCTTTCTACATCCGATGACCCAATTATTCCCCTTCCCACACTGTTACCCCCACCTACTCGGAAAAGATGTGCTGAAAGATCAGATTGTGTCCACCAATCATGGGAGACTTCAGAAGTACTTGGTCAAGTGAAAGAACAAGAGTGATTCAGAGAATACATGGATTACATAAGAGTTTCAACAGATTGACCAAGATCTCTTGAACCTCTATCACAACCAGTATCAGATTCTGTCCACCAACTATGGGGAACTTCAGAAGTACTTGGTCAAGTAGAAGAACAAGAGTGATTCAGAGAATGCATGGATTACACAAGAGTTTCAGCAAATTAACCAAGATCTCTTGAACCTCTATCACAATTAGTATTCATTGGGATTATATCCTTCTAACCCGAGGAGAATTGATAGGGACGTTCGATTCAAGCCGCTTTCGATCGAGGTTCCTTATATATTGTCTGTTGAGGTCAAACTTTTTCAAAGTAGAGGGAATTGATGTGAACTTTAGATCCGCCTGTTTGAATCGTGGTCGGATAAAAAGGAGACTTCAAAAGAGAAAGTGGACTCGCAAATGAGTTTTTTAAAAAGGCCCGTTAAAGACCCATTTGATTAAAAAGAAGAAAATCCTAAATTTATTAGGGTCTTCAACTTTCAATCCCGTCACTTTTATATTTGACCTATTTTGAAGTGTCAAACAAAGTCGGATTGATGCGAAATTAGTCATATTTAAAAGCTTATCGAAGTAGCTTTCCAACGAGCCTAAAAATATGCAATTCCGACAAGTATTGAAGAAGTCATGGTCAGTTTTCGAAAGTTGCACAGAAACTGACGAATTTTAAGAATTCTAATTGAATTAGGATTAGTCTCTTTTATTATTTTTTTTTAGAAAATAGGATTTGTTTCTTTTATTAGAAATATGATTAGTTTCCTTATTATTTTAAGACTTTATTTTATTGTTTTAGAAGAATTAGGATATTTTTTTTATTTGAACTAGGGATTAAAATTACATTAGGATTTCTAGTTTTATGCATTGGCTAGCCTATTTAAAGGCTTATAAATAATTTTATTATTAGTTTTTTATTAATGAAAATTGTTTATGCAAAATTGAGAGTTCTAAACTTTCGTGAGGGTGTGATTCTCTCAAAACGGAAAGCGATTCTTCGATTCCCGCTTGCGGTTTGGTGTAAGGTCAACTCTTCTTCCATCTCTATCTTCTTTAGGTCTACGATTTGCGTAAATATCGTAACCCTAGTTATTTTATGTATTTCATAAAATCTAAAATCAACCTATTTGTTTATCATTACTAGTCTTTTAATTTTGTTTGGTATCGAGAGAACCCGCTTGCGAGTTCGTTCGACGCCCTAAAACTATCGGAGATCTAATAGTTCATAAGAACCCTAGTCTTTTAGATCCGCGGTAGGGAACGTACACGAAAATAACGCTATTTTGAGTCATAATTAAATTAGCCAATTGAATTCTAGAATATTTTGATGGAAATTTGTTATGAGCAATTGTTATTTTTTAATTGATTAAACTAATTTTAATTTCAACTCTGGCATTGCATTTAGTAAGTTCCCGCATCAATTGGCTATAATAAAAAATATGGTTGAAGTGTAACATCCCCCTACACCATTTCCTCCCAAGATCTCCAAATCCCATTCTTCCAAGTCATGTACTACAGAAAATTTCAGTCCACTATTTCATAGGCTTTCTCCATATCCACTTTTAAAAATAATAGATCTGAAATCTCTGACAACCTCAGTGTCCAAATTCTTGAAATATATTGGGATCGGTTTCGGTACACCAAATTCCTCCAACGGATAAACCGTTCCCGAACTGAAACCAAATTTTTCAGTGTTCAATTCGATTCGATTTGCTTTGGTTTGGGTTCCAAGGGGGAGATATATATAATGGGTGCAATCAAGAATTTCCTAATTGCACCCAATGTGCACTGTACAAAGATGGGCAGCAAAATAAAAATAAAAAAAATTTTAAAAAATAAAATAAAAATTCTAAATTAGTGCAACTAACAATTTCCTAATTGCACCCAAGATGCGATGTACAAAGGCAAGCTACAAAAACAAAAAAAAAATCAAATGGGTGCAACTAATAATTACCTGCTTCCACTCAAGGTGCATTGTACAAAAGTGGGCTACAAAAATAGAAATTAAAAAAAAACCAAAATTTTAAATTTTAAATAAAAAAATTTTAATGGGTGCAACCAGTAATTTGCTGGTTGCACCTAAGATGCAATGTGCAATGGTAGGCTGCAAACATAAAGACAAAAAATTTTTTAAAAATTTAAAGGTGCAACTAAAAACTTCTTGATTGCACCCAAGATGCATTGTACAAAGGTGGGCTGCCAAGACAAAAACGAGAAAAGCAAGACTTTTTTTTAATGAGTGCAACTAGCAATTTCCTGGTTGCACTCAATGTGCACTGTACAAAGGTGAGTTGCAACTGCCATAAACTAGCTGTTGCAGCCCAATGGCTAGTTTTCTAGCCGTTACAATAACTAATTAAGTTTGGGTTGGGTCTGGTTAGGTTTGGTACTTAATCAATCCGATCCATTTACCACCGATTCAACCCGATTCGGTTCGATTTAATTCGGGTTGGGTACCATCGGTTCGGTTCAGTTTCAGTATCAGGTCAAACCGTACATATGATAACACTGGATAACAACTTTTATTCACTAAACATAGCCAATTATATGTTGGTGTAAGATTTGAAATTTCAAATAACGCCTAAGAGGTGTCATTTACAAATCCACGTTTTTACAATATAGTCATAGATTTTTAAATTTCGGTGGATTTACCATATCCAAATTCAAACACAAAAATGGGGAACCATACAGTGGATTTGAATTTAGGAAATCCAAATCCAAATCCAAATTCCTAAATCCAAATCCACGTTCCTAAACGTACCATCAGAGTCATCTAAATTTCATTTAGCAGGCATGATCCCTTCTGCAAAATTGAAAAACAACCAACTTGTGCTAAATGCAAAATCTAGAAGGTGAAAATGATATATATATATATATAGAGAGAGAGAGAGAGAGAGAGAGATGTTACAATCACCACCATCATATCCTTCCCGTAATAATTTAAAAAATCTAAATCTAAACTGTAAACCAATTTTTGGATTACCTGTTGCTTTGCAAACATTAAAAGATGTGGAAGAAAACTTCACTAGTTTAACGAAATCTAACAGCATGTTAATTTTATGTCGTCTATGTAAACCACAGTAAGACCAGATTCAGGTATTAGTGGGATAAATCCTGATAGTTTCACTCAAAGAAAATGGCCCATATATGACACACCGTGCATTGGCTATGACTATCAGATAGAAACCCGCTGTGGTTACACACTACATTAGGTGGACGAGTCAACTCATCGACAATATACACATTCTTCAATCTGTGCACAAGTGGCAGGCCACCATCACCTGATTATCAAGTTCATTTAATATGGAGACCCTTTGCATCATACACTTCAACCAACCATTTGCACGCTCTTGATCTGATGATAGAGCCCATGTAGATATGTGATTTTAGGACTGTATCTAATCTAGAGGGTTGAACAACCAGCACAATCACTCCTCAGACCGATCAGTTGAAAGCTCAAAGAGGGAGCATAATTATTAATAAACATGTAATAAAGTGCCGAGCCAGATAATAAAGTGTCGAGCCAGCTAATCTAGTGGACATTGAGGAAGAAATTCATCCTGAACTTATACATTGAGATTATCCAAGACATGTATGAAAGAGCAGTATGAATGAGTCCTCTCCAAGGATCAAAATTTCGGCTTCGGCCAAAATTATCAGTTTCGGTCCCCACCGAAACGATAATTTGGACCGAAATTTTGGTCCAAATTTGTATGGGACCCAAAATTTTGGCTGAAATTTCGGCCAAATTTTTGGTTTTCGGCCAAAATTTTACCCAATATTTTCATCCTTGGTCCTCTGTCAGAGTTGAGCAGCATCAACAGTTTGCATGTACTCCTATTTTTTCTGCCTAGTCATAGATAGATTAATAATAGACATAAGACAAAATTTCATAGAGAGATTACATAGCAAAAATTATTTGTGGATGATATGATACTAATCGCCCTAACAAGGAAACAAGAAAATGAAAAGCTAATGGAGTTAGCAAAACAAAGAGGGAAAATATGGAGTGCAACTTTAGTAAACATGATAGCTTCGAAAAGGATTAATTAAAATAGAAAGTCATGTAGTGTTACATCTCCATAGATTTCAATATTAGGCTCTACATTGTAGTTGGATGATGGATTTGAGGACATCTCAAATAGGATTAATGCAAACTTGACGAAATGGAGAGAAGCACACAAAGTATTGTTTGATCCAAGAATTTCACTCAATTAGAAGGACGTTTTTATAAGATAGTGGTAAGATCTACCATAATATATGGCTACAGAAGTTGAGCTACGAAGAAACAAGAAAAAAAAGACTGCGTGGGGCTGAGGTGCATTTGTTCAGAAGGATGAGTAGAGTTACAAGAGGATAAAATTCGAAACGAGTATGACACTTACGAAGGAGAAAATTATGGAAGATTGTTTAAGATAGTTTGAACATGTCCACCGGAGGTCAGAAACAAACCCTATACAAAGGATTGAGAGGTTGCAAGAACAAGAAAGTAAAAGAAAGGACCTAGAGGGAAGTAGTGAGAAGTGATATGAAGGATTGCACAGTTACGGAGAGCTTAGCGTTAGACACAAAAAAGTGAATAAATATGACTCACAAAACCTGATGATGATGATGAAACATGTGTCAAGGTGGAATTGATAATCTATGCACCACGAGCTGTCCAACTAATACCAACTCTTGATACAACACCGTGAATGTGCATCACATAGTTACCAAAATGGTACGATTTTCAATTTCGTATGATTCAGATCAACTCGTATGTTTTTTCTCATAAAATAACATAACCATATCAAATGATAATTCGTGATGGTATTATAATTTTTACATTAAAATCTATAAAAACTTAATTGTTAAGATAAAAAGTTGGTAAGTTCAAAATGTTTGGCAGAGGTTTAATGTTTGGTTACTTAAAAGAAATATTCATAACTATGGGGCTTTTAGGCAAAATTTTCAAGATTTTTCAAAGCTTTCAAGCACATTAGTACATGCATGTACTTAGTTGTTTTTGTTGTTTTCTTATATATTTTCATAAATGTAGTGATTTTCATGTTGATTATGTAAGGAATTGCAATCATCAAAGAAAACATGAGGTGAAAAGAAAAAGTTATTGTGATCAGTTGTATGCCACCGTAGATTGTAGGCTTGAAAGTGTATTATATCATTTACTTAGTATAAATTACAATATATTAATTATCTTGACACATAATATGGATGCAATGCTTATTATGGAGTTCAAGGGAGAAGAAGAGGGATTCACTGAATGCATTTGGAATGATGATGATGTCCATGTTTACATGGAGGGGGTTAACATTAAATGATACTTGAAGCTGTAAACATTGTTTCATGAACTTAGATTTTTCATTATTTTGAAAACTATGATCCAAGGTTTGTATTACTTTATTCTAGCTTAGTTATGTGACTTGAAACTATAAAAATGTTGAGATTAGTTGTCACTTGCGACTTGTTTTATGGAAATGAAGATGTTGAGTTTATTTTGCATAATCTTATAGATTTGTTATAGTCTTCTTATTTTTTATTATTAGTGTAAAAAAAATTACATTGAATTTTACAATTTACAACTTATAATTTCAGCTTGACCCCTTATGATTTTACAATCCAATATAATTTTGACAACCTTAGTACATAGCACCAGACCATACTAATATTACCAAAACTTACTGAAAGCAGGCTTGCTGATACATCATAATATTGATTCTTCTTAGAATTATTTCCCCTTATTTCAAACGATGTTTTCTATTTGTTATATGCTAAGACATCATAACATCTCTCTTACATATGTCGACATCTTAATGGAAGTTGCTAGAGAGAACCTCATTGAAAAGAACTCAAGGAACTGATCACAGATTCGTAAACCTTGATGCCCTTCAGATACACACTTTCTTGAAGGAACTGCATAAAAATTGAAAATCGGCAAGAGATAGTGTAATGTCAGCCATGAAAAAAACTGAATTGAACATAAAAAAATATTTTAAAGAGAGATCAATAAAATGATCATACCTCGTCATGTTCGTGAAGTAAGATGGGAGTATTAGCCATTGGAGAAAACCCAAGAGTTGGAATGCCCATCTGCCTCATGTATCTAGCATCAGTCGTGGAAGCTAATATTTCAGGCTTAGCAAGTTTTCCTCCAGATGCAATAACAGCTTGCTCGAAAACCGACCACCAAGGGTTGGATTCATTGAATGGAGTCATCAAAGGGCGGCCACTGTAGTCTCTTAAGGGCCCTTTCTCAATTATCTGTTAAATGAATAAGAAGCCCCGGTACAATTAGTTGTTGATTCAAACAGAAAAAAAGAAAAAAGGTACAATGGCAACAAATGACATGAATCTTAAGTGCATCCGTTTGATTCTCTTCACCTGCCAAAGATGACAAGAAAGTAACAAGACAAAATTATAGGACATAATAACAAAAGATCCCTCGAGGGGGCAAGGTGTCAATATCGGTATCGGGTATCGGTCAATACGGATACGGCAATGGCATTTTGTACAAGATTTATTGCTAGCCATGTGTCACTGTCAAAAACTTTGGTAACAATTTACACATCACGCTAAAAGGACATTACTAAAACCACACGAAATGCAACAAACTTTTGGAAATTCCATGAGGTTTCCACAATTAGATTACACTTCTGGAAGAAGAAAATAAACGACTTTGCAAACCCAAAAATAAGATTAGGTTTACATCCTCTTTATTCAAGCTTTTAAGACTTAGATAGGGTCAAGTTTGACTAAACATTAGAAAGGCTCTCTAGCCCTTTTTGTTTTTTAACAAGTAAAAAAAAAATTAATAGTTCTTTATTTCGAGTTCGCGCATAATGGCCTTACTGCAACACATCTTCAGCATGTTGATGACATAATCATTTTTTGCGGTGTTGATAAGATGTTATAAGGTAATCTCTAGTCGAAGAGTGAATTTGGGGAGCACAAGATTGACTACAGTTTTTGGGATGAGGATAGAGAAAAGAGTGTTGATGGGCTTGGCTGGAGTGTTAGGTTTTGAATGGGGGAAGCTTCCATCTACTTGCATAAGTATTGGAATCCGAGAGTTCGTCAATGGCACCCCATTGTTGAGAGTCTTGACAACAATTTGGTGGCCGGGTCACATTGATTAAGAGCACACTCTCAAATCTCCCTATTTATGCACTATCAATGTTCGAATGTCCACCTCCGGTAGTCAAGAGGCTGGATAAGATTTATAGGGACTTTTTATAGAGCGGGAGTGAAATTGATGAAAACATGGTTTTCTCGGAAAAGTGACTACGAAGATGTGGGAGCGTGGAAGTAGCCTTATGAAATGAAGGTTTGGGGGAAAAGTATGGGAGGATGGTCATGGATGGCCTATTAGAGCGCCTAGAGGGAAAAGAGGATCAGGTTGGTGGAGAAGGATTCAAAAGATTAGAGGAAAGTTTGAGGGGTGTATGAGTTTCAGGGTGGGGAAAAGTCTTAGGATCAGATTTTGGCAAGATTGGTGGGGTGGTGATGAGCCATTAGGGTCGAGGTTCACATACAGTTTGGTTGAAAATAAAGGTGCAACTTTAGCAGATTATTGGAAACATGGTGAATTGGAAAGAGGATGAAACATTCGAAATTTGAGTTTGCGGCTCTAGTGATGGAATTGAATGAGTGGGTAGTAAATAGGGAGGGGCAAGATAGGTTTTGGGGCCTAGAGAAAAAAGGGTTTACAGTCAATTTTTCATAGATTCCTTAGTAGAAGACCGCTGGTGGAACAACCTTGGACGGTGATGTGGAAGTGTGGAGCTCTGTATAGACTCCAAATTTTAACATGGGAAGTGGTGTGGGGGAGGATCCAAACATGTGTCCAACAGACGAAGAGAGGGATGAACATTCAAGTGGAATGTAAGCTTTTGTGGGGTGGAGGAATCATTGGAGCAATCATTCTTGAGGTGTGATTGTGCGAGGAGGGTACGGGATAAATTCATATTTTGCTTTGGAATTTGCAATTGCGTTGGAAAAAATTTTCATATGCTCCCATCTGCCTAGCCTGAGGGAGTATTTGAAGGTTAGAAGGCGATAGCAATTTTTTAGGAACTCTGGAAGGAGAAAATAAGCAGATCCTTGAATTGGAACAAGGCTATGATGCTGATGATGGAACACTCAATTATGTTTGTGATTCTATCATGGAGTATTTGCCTTGGTGATGTTTGTCATCGTTGTCTTTCTCAAGATATTAGTATCGGTATCGGGTCTCGGGTTTCGGTCCATCTTGTAGAATGTGGAGTGTGTGAGGGAATAGACCAAGAAGGGGAATAAAATCAAGGAACGATTAACAAAGTATCTGAAGTACAAATAAAAACAGTATTAGCAACACTGAGGAAAATGTAATTATTGGGACTAAATGGGATACCCATAGAGGTATGAGTTTTATGGAGAAGGGGGTTTTCTCGTTGACCAAATTGTTCGACAAGATATTGGAAAAAAAAAAAATTGTCCAAAGAACGAAATCATGATTTCTATTAATAAGAATAAAGGGGGTATCCAAAATTGTGTCAACTATCAACATATTAAACTTACTGATTACTACAATGAAACTTTGGGACAAAGAGTAAAATAATGTCTAAGACAAGAATAATATATTTCTGAGAACTTGTCTGAGTAAAAAATTCAACAACTGACGTCACTCTCTTATAGAGGCAACTATGGAAAAGTTATAGAGACAACGGAAAATTTTAAATAATTTATCGAATTTGAAGAAGCATTAAGATTGGATGTCATGAGGACATACATGATATATCTTTAAAGAATATCTTGGGATAATTCAAGACATGTATGAAGGGATAATACCTAGTGTAAGAACTATATGTTGAGAGACAACTAAGTTCCCTATTGGACTTGGGTGCCATCATGGGTATGCTTTAAGGTGTTGTAAATAAACTGACCGTAAAATAACAAGAGGAGGTTCTGTGATGTATGTTGTTTATTGATTATGTGGTGCTAATTGGTCAAACAAGAAAACAATAACTGACACATTACCATAAAACTGAAGAATTTACCAGAACTCACGCCAATGGCACAGATTAACAAATTCATTTCCATCTTATATTTTCGTAAAGGTACAAAACTCTTGCTACGTCATCGAGATGATTTCTTTCTTCATTTATTTATACCACGAGATCATCAATATAGCACTCAAAAATATTATGTAGATTATAGGCTACTCCTTAATTATTGTAGCCATTTCACTTTCTGTAGCCCTAGCATTCTTGAGACCTAAATGCATGACATTGTAGCTAAAGGTAACTAATTCGAATGCATCCAGAAAGACTAATCCATTAAAAGCATTGCACCATATCAAAATGTTACATCAATGAGTAATTTTGTGATGAGAAGTGGAAGGTATTTTACGATATATAGCATTTATGTCTTGGAAGTCCACCCAAACTCATTTGGACCATTTCGCATCTTTAAAACATGCAAAGCTTAGGTTTGGGAAGTTCGCGCAAACTATTACTTGGCCATTTTTTTCTTTTTAACATGTACAACATTTTTTTTATCAGTAACAAAGCAATATATTAAAAAAGAAGAAAAGTAGAGTACATACATACCTTAGCGGGCAATGAGAAACTACCCAAAGAATCACCCTATTAGAAGCCCCGGATGACCAAGCAGCCCAAGAGACATAGGACACCTCAAGCCCAAGAGAGAACAAAACTAAACCTGGCGCTAAGGCTACTGAAGCAAAACGTCCCACTCAAGCATGAAATCCATGCCCTCCAAATTCTCCTCCCGATGACGAATTAGAAGCCAACTGAAAATCCAATCCTTGGGTTTCCCGAACTACCAACTGAAAAGGTTTGAAAACTCTTTTGAAGACTCTGCTATTACGTCCCAACCATATGGCCCAATGAGAGCATACCCCGCTATTTGTCACAGTTCATCTTTCCTCTCCGGTAATTGCACTCCATCTATCAACAGGCTTTTGGGGGAAAACCAATTGAATCCCAAAGGTGGATAAGATCACTCCCCAAACTTTAAAAGAGATAGAATAATGGAGGAGAGTGTGGGCAACTAATTATCTCCCAGACATGCACAGCAGCTACCTATTACGAATATTGTTTCCTCGTTTGATCAGTTGAACTCTTGTAAGAATCCTTCTCCAGGCGACCGACCAGCTGAAGAGACGGATCTTGGGGAGCATCTTAAACTTCCAAAACTTCACCCACTTAGGACATTGACCCAGCTGGCAATGGGGTTTGTGAAGATGCTTGTAAAATGATTTGACTGAGAAAATCCCTTTAACATTATTATTCCAAATTCTACAAATCTTTGTTGGCCCTGTTAGGATAAACCGTGTGCACCAATCTGAAGAGACCGAAAAATTCATCCAATTCATCATCCTAGAGAAGCCTTATTGGGGTGACATTCCACGTGAAGTGTCACGCACCCAGCCCCTGGCCTCGCACGCCAGGTGGCTCTCGCGCCCCGCACATTCCGATCCAAGAGTCAGGTCAGCACGACACACGCACGCCAATTTCGATTTCGATTTCATATTCATTTCCCAAAAACTCATTTAAATCACAATTCAGTCAACTTCTTTTTACCATATCTTCTTTTCTAAAATATTGCAGGAAATGCTTTTGCGGAAGATTTCATATTCATTTCCCAAAAACTCATTTAAATCACGATTCAGTCAACTTCTTTTTACCATATCTTCTTTTCTAAAATATTGCAGGAAATGTTTTTGCGGAAGATTTTCTTTTATTTCTCATTCTCGTTAACCTGATCGGGCAAATTCGATTTTCAAGCTTTAAACGTAAAAATAACCCTACTTATCGCGGAATTATAAGTAAGACAATTAGAAATGTGGTTCTAAAAAGTTCAACTTCCAAAACAAATATTTACAAAAAGTCGATTAACAAAAATACATCTATGGTTTCAAAAGTGTTAGACTGAACAAAAACAAAAGAAAGGAGAAAGATCTTGTCAAAATCAATGTGTGATCCGGTCACATGTGTGCAAGTGCTGGTAATTTATAGAAAAAACGAGCTCAAACAATCAGCTCATCAGTCGCTCCCGGATCTCTCCCCGTACGAATCCCTTAGCTCTGAGTCTCTGACTGGGTGGCTGCTGACTGGCCTCTGGAATTTTTGAGTCATGAAACGATCATAAACGGTGAAGCTTAATAAAGTCTTAGTAATTAAATTTTTGGTTTCCAGTACAGTTAATGTAAGAGGATTTCATATAGTGATTGTGCAAGTCATGTTTCCAGCATAATGTGATATCAATTGTGTAATTAAGATTAAACTAACGCTAAACAGAAGAATTCTAAGTATGAGATACAAAGTACAATACACATTATACAGTTACTATTTAGCATGAAAATAAATATTTACAATATAATGATGAAAACAGCACTTATGATATAAGAATTGCAGCTATAGTATGAAAATGACATTCAATAAGATTGCAAGTTAGCACAAAAATGATGGATTAACAAGCTTTAAAAAGGTTTAATAATTATGGACTTATTATTAAACGGGTTCATTAAATCTCATTTATATGTCAACTTCTGGTTCATTAAATCTCATCTGTATGTCCATTTATTTATTATTAAACGAGTTAACAATTTATTTAGTGTCTTTTAATTAATTAGGTGTGATACCAAACACCAACCATGGTCCAATATTCAATATTTAATTGCCAATGTGTCACAAACAAAGGCTGACACTCTTCGCCATTCAGTCAATGAAGACAATGATCAATGACCATGTTGGTCTAACGAGACACAATCCTCAGCTGATATTTCAAAAACCCGTCTGAATACGAGGTGCTCATACAAGTCTATTCGCAAGAACAACGGTCAGCTATGCGAGGTTCAACATTCAATACAGTATCATCTTGTCGCTTTCAAAGTTTCAATATTCGTTAAAAATTAATCAATATTCAAGTTTAGTAGCTCATATTTCGTATTTAATTCAATATTCAATATTCGATATCCAATATTCGATGTTCGATATTCAAGGTTCGATATTCGGTAAATTCAATATTCAAGGTTTCATATTTGAGAATCACTATTCAATATTCGGTAATTCATTACCCTTTTTCAATTTAATATCATTCAATGTATCTCATATTCAAGTTCAATATTCAGGTAAGCTTTTATTACACATACCTCTAAAAGTCCAATAATCAAATTGGGTCATAGTTTCATATCACTTTGATGACTTTATCTTTTAAAGTCCGCCAATCATTTTTCAATGTGTCCATATTTGTTCAAGATTATTATCAAGCATCACACATCATTCAATTTATCATTGATCTATATATATGAATCAGTTCTATCAATATTAATCAATTATTGTCAATCAATCAATCAAGTATTGTCTATCAGTCAATCATTCTTGACCAATCCATCAATCAGAGTTTAATCCTTGAAATTTAAGACTCAATCCTGGCAGAGGATTTCGTCGGTTCACACTATAACTCTATGAGTGTCACCTCGGTTTAGAGTCTCTATTGCACTTATATTTGTGGTTATCGATAAGAAAGAATCAATCATCCCAAATCGTTATTAAGGTATCAAGGTGCCTGTTTCTAGTTATTCTACGAGTTTTCTCCATTTCGTCCTAACATCCGAGTCGAGTCAACAATTTGACTATTCATCGGCGTATTAATTTAGTCTATTGGGAAAGATTCATAACATTCATCGTGGGTATCCCCTCCTAGCAATCATACTAGCTTATTTTCAATTTCTCGATAAATTTTTCGAATTTATCGGTCAAAATTCAAGTTAACATCGTGAGAGTTCGATCATTTTCTCATAAAGCATCGTAGAACTCGTCAGAGGATTAAGAGAGGTATTTATTTATTTATTGGGGTAAGGACCTTGGGTCCACTCCCTTCCATTGAAGACCCATCATTCATTCACCTTGGGCCTTAGGCCCAACAGGCTACGGTCTCAACTATGATCAAACTCAATTATTCCAGTAGCCAGGCATAAGGATGCCAGCCACTTTATCCATACCAAGTTTCAGGTTGGGTCGTTGGACTTAATTCAATCCAAACTCACAAGTTAAGAGGTCCATGGGTCATTCTCTAGGTCTCTTGGACCTTCACTAGATCCAAATCTAAGTGTCCGAGCCTATAAGTGGGTCCATACAATTTTAAGGGGGTGCCTTTATCAGTTTTTCAAAATGAATTTTGGGCTGGGCCATAACTGTAGCGATTTATCTTAAGACTCAATTTACGGAGTCATGGGCCCGGAGGGTATTGGGTCTTCAAGTTTTACTTATAATTTTCAAATATTCGGGCTTTTGGGACATCAAAGGGTTCAGTCCAAGGTTTAGTAGACCAGGTCAACTTTAACCAAGCCCACAATACTTCCACAATGATCACTGTGATCTGGTATTGCTTAGATGGTCACTAGGTTCTGGGAAAAAAGTTCAGATTTTGACTAAATCCCTCATTTTGCAGATTTTTCCACAAGTGTACCGGACACTTTATGGTAAAAAGTCCGCCATTTTCAACTCCGATCAAATTTCTGAGTCTTTCAAAAACTAGGCGAAAGAGTACTGATAACCGCATCTTGCCCAGGTGGTGGCACTCAAAAATCTGATCAGGTTTTATCATGGTCGTCAGATTACAGAGATCAGTCTTTTCTTAACAGGTCATCAGACCAGATTAAATGGTCTTCACTGTCGGGTCGATAACTTCTACTGTCAATATCGAAATCGCACATACGATGGCTTGTTGGAAAGCTCAAAAAGTCATCTTCATTTTCTGTATATATCTTTGAGGCTAATTATTCATAGATCGTGATGGAATCAGACCCATCGGATCAGGGGGTCAATTCTGGCCACTGACTGCGTGCCACTTGACATAGTTTTGCGCCTTGATTCTCCGAATTTTCTAGCCGTTAAGGTACGTGAAAATTCCATGTGAAATTTCACACAGGTCTGGGGAAAAGGTCAAGGTTTGACCCTAAATTTTTTTCAGAGGAGTTCTTACTTCTTACATAGGAAATCTCAGCCCTTCAGAGGCACAGATTTCTGGTGCAAACAGGGCAGATTTATTGTCTTTCGCTCCGAACTTCATGTAAGTCAAGATACAGGGATCTAAGGTCTAATTTTTGGCTGGGTCATCGGAAACCCATTTATTTATCTTAACAAATTTTTCGAGATTTTTCTACAATTTGTTTCACATTATTTAACACTCAGATCTGAGAGTGTTCTGCTGTGGGCTTTAAGGTTATAGGCCTTGGCCATTGATGGGGTCCACCTAGTGGTTCATCTAATGTCATACAAATTTCTGGTTTTGACCTGGGGTGACTCTAGATTGATCACAGATCAATCAAGATCCCTTTTTAAGGTCCATCCCATCGATCTAACGACACGAATTGCTGCTGCCACTATCTTATTCGTCAAACACTAATTTTGTTCTAGATCGGGCAAATCACAGTCTAGCCTTTTAGGGCCATCCGATTAAATTAAAATCTCGGGCATATTTTCATTTTGAAAATGTCATTATTCCAGCAATCAGTTGTTTGAAAAATCAATTTATCTAATATCACTATTCAATTAAATCTCACTCAAATTGTCAATTTCCCTATGGTCTAGCATACCCAATTTTTTTGGGTGACCATCGGATGATGACCAATTACCGATGATTGCTCATGATCAAAAGTGGTCATGAGATTGCAAGGTCTGGGAACTCATCAGAGCCATAGGTCAATCAAACCACAAATTCCAAGAAATTAATTCATTTAAAGAATCTAGTAATTAAGCAAAATGCATTCTAGGCATCCCTATATTACAATTTCCTACACATGCATCTATCACCATCCAAGTTTTGTGATAAAAAACAGTGATCAAATATCAACTAAATTCTAGAACCCAATTCAAAGATCGTTCATGACAGCCATTCATATTGTTTACTAATACTATGCTAAATTGATTAGGCAATCATAAACTAAACTATGCAATTGCTTAAATCCTAGCACATGTATCAATGGCCATCCATTTTTCTATGATTAAAATCAGTGATCAAACTCATAAAATTCTGGAATCAAAATAACAAGATATTCATCACAGCCATTCCATATCAAAATCCTAATACTGCTAGATAAATCAAACAAAACTTTGGACTATACTATCCTAAACCTTCAATTTCTAGCACATGCATCTACGACCATTGATTTATATGATCAAAACAGTGATCCAAACTTAAATTTCTGTAATGGAAAAACAAGAAAATGGTACATCACAATCATTTAAATTCATGCATGTGTTCCAACTTTTCAAATAAAATCGTCTTTAAAATTTCAAAACTCTATTTGTAAAAAATGTCAAAGTACATCAATTTGATCAAAACCATGCAATTTCTCCATTGAATCTGATCATAAAAGTGATATTTTTCCATATTTCTGGGATCATATGATCTTTGAAAGAGATGGTCTATAGAGGAATCATGCTAAGCCACTAAAGGCACAAGCACTCAACTCAAACTCCAATTGCATCATCATCACTACAAGCTAGATCTTTGACCACTCGATCTCCATCATGGATGATGAGAGGGTAGTGTGTGATCATTCCAATCACACACCACCATCTCATTCCAGATTTCCCTATCAACAAAGATCAAAATCGAAAATCATGAGAAAACCTTCAAGAAAAAATGATTTCTAGAAAATTTTATGAAAAATTCAAGGCTAGCATTGAACATAGTCCAAGCTTTGCCGATTTTGGACCATTGGATGGCCATGCATGGTCACCTTAGGTTCTACTTCATCACAGCTCCAGAATTTTCAAAATATTTTCAAGAAAATCAAAAGAAAATACAAGTTCTGTGCCAAATCCTACACTAGTTAGTCTAAAAACTACAAAACTAGAAAGAGTAAGACAATACCTATAAACTCCTAGCTTCTACGTGCTATTTTGTGCAGATTTTCTTGGAGTCAAGGGCTGGGATGAGGCTAGATTTTATAAATGTGGAACTAGAGGAGAAGGGGAGTCTTTTGGTGGTGATGGATTAAAGTTTTGATGATTAGATATGGAGGGCAAAGTCTAGAGAAGGAGGAGCTCTAATGGAGTGAGGTTGGAGGAAGAAGATAAAGAATGAGAGAGAGAGAGAGAGAATGGAATTCGATTTTTGCAAGAGGCTAGGGAGACAAGCCTTCCAACAAGTTTGCCATGTGTCCAAGATTTGCTTCCCAAGCTAGCTTTCTCTCTCCACTTTCCTCTAACTATCACATGCGCATGGGAGGGTGGGACCCACTTGGGTTCCACTCTCCACCCTTCCTTTTGTCTGATCTCGTCTTCTCTTTTTCAATGCCCTCAATTTGTGAATGTATAATTTTCTAACAAATCTTGTGGTGCATGTGTTTAAGCCAATCTCACACCTTAAATTTCCCCAAGGTGGAATCTATGGTCTAAGAAGTCAAATCTTAGTCAAATAGATGAGTGGTTGAGATTTGCTAGAGATTTGAAATATTCAAATTTCTAATTCTAGAAATTCGGTAAATTAATTGTCATTGCCCTTGGACTTCCTTACTATTTACAAGAAATACCCTCATTCCATGTAAGGCACATATACATTGTTTAAAGTGTTAGTGCATCTAGCTCTCTTGGGTTTAAGGGTCTATGTTTGACTTAATATATTGACCATCATCGTGATGATCATCAAAATCTAAACCATTGATGATGATCTCCACGTCATCACCTACACTCAATCCTAATTCGGGCAATTTCTCAGGTCAAGGTCAATCATTAGTAAATCCGGGCTTCTTATGTGATGTGAGATGTGGTGTGGAATTTACTTAATTACTAGCACACCCATTCAATAAAAAGGGGTGCCCTATGGGGGTGCTTAACATTTTTTAGTGGACCTGGCCTCAAGTAGTCACCTGGCACAGTTAGGTCTCATCAGGCCTCAATCAACTGGTTGACTGACATAGGATTTGAGGAGCGGGTGTTACATGAAGAGACCATTTCTCCACTCCGAATGTCCTTTATCGTTGCAATTCTCCGAGTAGCGATTCAAAATATTTTGGAGAATATTTCTTTAAGAGGGGTATCTGTTGCCCATCTATCCTTCGAAAAATCAAATCTCTTCCCATCACCCCAGCCTAACCTAATGTACTCTTTGAACTCGGCAGTAACATTCCAAACTCCTTTCCACCACCTGAAAGCATTACTAGTATGATAAGTGAGCTCTCATCCATTGCTACATAACCCATAACTGGTGCTCTAAACTTCCCACCAAAGCTTGCTCCTTTCTTTGTCATCTCCAACCCTCCAAAATCACTTGCCCAACAGAGCCTTATTAACAAGATCAAGTCTTCTAATACCAAGCACGCCCTCCTTTCTATCACTGCAACAAGCTTCCTAGTTGACTAGATGTAGTTTCACATTTTGCCCATCTCCTTCCCATAAGATATGTTTATCTTCTCCAATTGTTTTAAAACATTAATTGGGGCTACTGGCTACATACATATGCATGAAGAAAATAGGGAGGGATGCAAAGGTGGATTTGATGAGGATCAATCTACCTCCGCAGCTAAGCATTTTACTCTTCCATGTCACAAGTCTTCTTTGAAATCTGTAAATAAGAAGGTTCACGCAGTAGCTTTAAGCTTCCTCAACCCAATTGGCAACCCCAAGTACTTAAAGCACAAACTTTCTTGCAAACAGTCCACCATATCAATGAGAGAATTTTAGATTTGTGAAGGTTAACGGTCTGCCCCGAGACTGCCTCTTACAAAGTAAGAACATTAGTATTTGTTTGAACTTTTGTGGCATTGTGATGCGGAAACTAACACAATGCAATGCTAGGGCTGAGATTAATAGAAAATTACTATGAGCAATTAAAAGGCAAATCTCCTTAACAGTTTATCACAGAAAATAGCAAACGATTCAATTAAATAATTTAATTCTAGCCCGAACTAGTATTACTTTCGCGTACATTCCCTATCGCATCTTAGAAGATTAGGGTTCTTAGCGAACAACTAAATCTCCAACAATTTTAGGGTTTCAAACGAACACACAAGTGGGTTCTTTCGAAACCGTGCGAAAACAAAGGCAAATAGTGGATTTAATGATGAAATGGATAGGTTAGGGTTCAAATACTTACGCAACTCGTAGATCAAGGAAGATAGAAAGGAGAAAAAATTGGTCTCACACCAAACCCCACGCCGGATGAAGAATCACACTTCGGATCAGAGAATCACACCCTCACAAAAAGCTTAATAAAAAACCCTCAAACTTTGCAAAAGCAATAATATATTATTAACCATCAATGAATAAAAGTGTTTTTACAAGCCTTTAAATAGGCAAAGCAAACCCCAACTCGAAATAAGAGTCCTAGAACTTAAAACACTAAAATGACAAGTTTTGCCAAAGAAAATCAAAATCTCATCCTTTGGCGGCCACATCTCATTGTCGATCAATCGACCAAAACACATTAATTCTTTCATAATGCTTTCACATTCTTCTTTCGCCTACGATAGGTTACGGGTGGTTGCTTGAATCGGATGTCCCCATCAATTCTCCCCGGGTTAAAAGGATTCATCCCCGATAAATATTAAATGAAATAGAGTTCAAGGAGATCCAGATTGATCTGTTGAAATTCTTCCCTTGTTATCCACGTATTCCAAATCAGCTTTATTCTTCCACTTGACAAAGTACTTCTGAAGTCCCCCCCCTTAGCTGGTAGACACAATCTGATCCTCCAAAATATCTTCAATGATCTCACGAGATGATCGTGGAGGTAAGGGGATGGGGAGGAAAATAGGGGTAACATCAGATGTGGAAGGTTCAAACAGGCTGGGTGGTATATGGAAACAGCCATGGAACGGAACAAGATCCTCCATGTTGAAAGTTGTGCTAATACCCAATTCCGACGGTAAATCTAGGACGTAAGCGTTAGGACCGGTACGCTTCAAAATCTTATAGGGTCCAACACTACGAGCTTGTAACTTCTGACCAACCACCTGAGGGAAGCCCTCAGGTCTATTCTGAACCATCACAAAATCATTCTCTTAAAACTCTTTGAACCTCCTATGAGAATCTGCAGAAATATTGTATTTTTCATTGTTCACATTAATTCGTCTCTTAATCTCAGCATGAAGTTCATGAATGCGATGTGCAAATGCAAATGCAAACTCTGGTGACCTTTGATGAACTGACATCAGGATTAAATCTATGGGCGTCCTAAATTTGAAACGGACTCATACTTGTGCTTCTATTAACCAAATTATTATATGCAAATTCCGCTACAGGTAAGATAATATCCCAACTCTTAATATGCACACCTACAAGACACCTTAAAAGATTGCCTAAGCTCCGATTCACAACCTCGGTTTGCCCATCTGTTTGGGGGTGATATGCTAACGAAAACTAAAGTTTAGTCCCCATTTTATGTCACAGTGTCTTCCAAAAGTAACTGACAAACTTAGCATCACGATCAAACACTATGGTTTTAGGCAAACCGTGTAGACGAACAACCTCATTAAAGAAGAGTGTAGCAATGTTACTTGTATCTAAGGTCTTCAAACACGCGATGAAATGAGCCATTTTCGAAAAACAGACCACGACGACGAACACCGAATCGTGCTTGCGAGGAGTCTTAGGAAGGCCTAACACAAAGTCCATAGAAAGAACTTGCCACGGGGTGTGTGACACATGTAAAAGTGTGTACTACCCGGTGTTTTGCCTCCTCTGTTTTACCAGTTGGCAAATACGACACTGGTTGATAATTTTGACATCTCGGATGAGAATGAGCCAATAAAATCAGCCTTCAACCAATGCAACAGTCTTGTCGTGACCAAAATGGTGGGCAACCCCTCCAGCATGTAATTCCCAAACGAGAAAATCTCGTAGAGAAGTACGGGGAATACACAAGCGGTGTTTCATAAACAAATACTCATTATGTAGGGTATACTTACTCTCTTTCACAGATTGGTCACTCAAGTGAGCTGTACTCTTCTCCAAAATTCGAACATGTAGAATAATCATCCACAAGACGTTCGAATCCAGTCACCTCAACACTCAATGAGTGCAGCGTCGCCACTCTACGGCTAAGCGCGTTAACAGCTCTATTCTCTATCCCAGCCCTATGCTTTAGCACAAAGGTGAACCTTTGAAGTTGTTCAACCCATTTCGCATGTCACAGGTTCAACTTCTTTTGGGAACTCAAAAATCCATGGGCTTTATGATCAAAGAACAAGACAAACTCCTGTGGTAGTAAATAGTGTTTCCAATATTTGAGGAATTGCACTACCGCATAGAATTTTTTATCATATATAGAATATTTCTACCTGGCCTCATTTAGCTTCTCACTGAAATAAGCTATCGGATAGCCCTCTTGGCTTAACACCATGGATCAAAATATCGTCTGACGCCGATCGTATCGTCCAATACATAACGATTTTGGACTTTAGATGATACGATAAATTGGGTTTTTCTTGGGCCCCTTAAAAAACAATCAAATTATCATTTTTTTTTTTTTTAAATATCGGAATGTATCGTCTAGAACCGATATGTATTGGTTTTGGGGTTGAACGATACGATATGAAATTCTGGAATTTTGACCCATGCTTAACACTCCCCCAATACCTATGTCTGACGCGTCACACGCTATCGTTGACGCTACCTCAACGACCTTAGAAAAGTCAGGAAGGTGCATGACAGGAGCTTCAGTCATTCGAGACTTAAATCTCTTTAAAGTTTTTGCCGCAGCAGGTGTCCATTTAAACTCCCCCTTTTTTATGCAATCAGTGATAGGGGAGGTTACTGTACTGAAGTAACGGCTAACCCATGGAAGCTACGGACTTTGTGAATGTTTCAAGGTTCAGGCCATTCCATAATAGCTTTGACCTTTTCCAAGTTCGCAGTCATTCCTTCAGAGGTTACGACAAACCCTATGAAGACAATGTCTTGTAACATGAAAGTGCACTTCTTTAGGTTCGCGTATAACTTTTCTCCTCTGAGAGTCATACAAATTTGCCTTAAGTGGCTTAAGTGTTGTTCCTTGTTGTGCCTATAAATAAAGATGTCATCGAAATAAACCACAAAGAACTTGCCTATGAAAGACCTCAACACCTGTGTCATGATTCGCATAAATGTGCTCAGGGCATTTGAAAGCCCGAAAGGCATAACAAACCACTCATATAAACCATCCTTGGTTTTAAAGGTAGTTTTTCATTCGTCCCCGGGATGAACTCGGATTTGATGGTATCCACTCTTCAAATCAATCTTCGAAAATATAGTGGCACCGACCATCATGTCCAACAAGTAGTCCAGCCTCGGATAGGGAACCGATACTTGACCGTGATTTTATTAATGGCGCAGCTATCAACACACATCCTCCAAGATTCATCTTTCTTGGTTGTGACCAACACCGGCAAAGCACATGGACTCATACTCTCCTTAATGAATCCCTTCTGGAGAAGTTCATCAACTTGTCGTTTTAACTCCAAATGATCGAATGGATTCATGCGATAATGGGGCAAGTTAGTTAAAGTAGATCCGGGAACCAAGTCAATAGAGTGTTGGATGTCCCGTAAAGGTGGTAATTCATATGGAAGGTCCTTGGGAAAGACTTCCCGAAATTCGCTCATCATGGGTCCAACCTCCTTTGGAAACTCAACACTAGACTCTTTGGGTGACTCCATTGTAACAAGGACATAGACAATGCCCTCGGTTCTAGCACCTCGTTCAAACTTTAAAGGGCTAACGATGTGAGCGACCTTAGATGTCTTCTCCCTCATCATTTGATTTGTTCGTTTTTACAGCAGGTGCTCTAGGAGGTGCAAGATTTATCTTTATCTTATTTCCGTTGTGCGTGAAAGAACACGTGTTCGATCTCTCGAACAGTGTAGCGCCCATATCATACAACCATTGCCTCCCAAGGATGATATGCCCCACGTCCATAGGCACAACATCGCACCATAAAGTGTCCTTATACGAACTGAATTGTATAGGAACTTGATACCATGGTGAAACTGGGATTGATGCTGAATCGACCCAAGCAATTTTGTAGGGTCGCGGGTGAGCTACGGGTGCAAGTCCTAAGCAAGAAACTGTACTCTCAGAAACAACATTAGTACAACTTCCACAATCGACCGTGATTCGACATGCGTTCTCACCACTCTTGGCAACGGTATAAAAGATGTTATCACGCCGCCAATCATCACTCTCCTTAGATTAGGCTAGAGCACATCTAACCACAAGAGCCCGCGAGGTATTGCCCTCCTAAACGGGATAGGAGATTTCCCTAAAACAAGCCACAGTCCTTTCCCCTGCAAGATCTTCCTCATCACTAGGGAACGATTCAGGCTCATAAACTTCTTCTCCCTCATCGCGCTCATTCTCAGGGTCCTCGGTTATGAACAAGTTTCGGGATGGACATTGTGCTGCAAAATGTTCGATGTCATGACACTTGTAACACTTGTTTTGACCACCACTCTTGGGACCTTCAAGCATTGGACCTTCACCCTTATCGACTTTGGTTACTAGAATAGCAACTGAGTTGGACCTAGTTAACGGGGTATGGACGTTGGATCTTGACTCAGAATAGTTAGACCTATAACCGGACCCGCTAGTAGCAAAACGTTTGGCTTGTGGGGTCCTGAGGTACCATTCTAACTCTTCGACTCTAGAGAAACACTCATCCAGGTCTATAACGGGGTATGGAATGAGTTCCCTTTGTAGTTATGGGCGCAGGCCCATCCGAAATCGGGATAAGGTAACTCTTTCAGGTTCATCCAGATTGGCCTGGGACATTAGGTCTTCAAACTTATCAATGTACTCTGTGACCGGTGAATTCCCTTGGCATAGTGATTATCACTGATCAAGAAGACGTTCATCATAAGAAAGAGGAGCATACTTCTCGTTCAATTGAATCTTCATATCATCCCAAGTGGAAATGAGAAGAAGACCCTGGGACTACCTACGACGCTCTAATCCCATCTAGTAAAGCCGGCTAACTTGACCCATCAGCTTGACCTTGGCAAACCGGACTTTACGCTCTTTAGACATGATTTTCCATGCCAGGCCACCCACTCGAGATAAACATTAGTTTATCTTTTCCCATCAAAAGTAGGAGCGTCCATTTTAACGGACTTCATGATTTTGTCATCCTAATTGGTTTGGATATCACGCCGGTGAGGACCATCTCTCCTACGGTCATTAATGTGGACTCGATAATAATTCTCAGTGACCTCATTCATCTCTTCAACACGGGTCACCAAAGCCTCATGCAGGGTTTATTGATTACGCAATTGGTTTTGCAATTGATTGTGGTGATCAGTCAACTAGGTGGGCTTGGAGATCAGCTTGACTCGCAGTCAACTTTGACGTAAGTTCCTTAATGAGGGCTTCTATCTTAATGGGATCTATTACTATGCAAGACAAAACAAAATGAACCCTAAAACCTATATGAACACCGACAACCCTAAACTGACAAAGCTTTGATACCAAATCTGATGCAGAAACTAGCACAATGCAATGTTAGAGCTGAGATTAATAGAAAATTACTATAAGCAATTAAAAAGCAAATCTCTTTAACAGTTTATCACAGAAAATAGCAAACGATTCAATTAAATAATTTAATTCTAGCCCGAACTAGTGTTACTTTCGCGTACGTTCCCTATCGCATCAAGAAGATTAAGGTTTTAGGGAACGTACACGAAAGAACGACTAGATCTCCAATAGTTTTAGGCTTAAAACGAACTCACAAGTGGGTTCTTCCGATATCGTGCGAAAACAAAGGCAATAGTGGATTTAATGATGAAATGGATAGGCTAGGGTTTAAATACTTACGCAACTCGTAGATCAAGGAAGATAGAAAGGAAAGAAAAGTTGGTCTCGCACCAAACCCCACGTGGGACGAAGAATCGCTCTTCGGTTGAGAGAATCACACCCTCACAGAAAGCTTAATAAAAAACCCTCAAACTTTGCAAAAGCAATAACATATTAATCATCAATGAATAAAAGTGTTTTTACAAGCCTTTAAATAGGCAAAGCAAACCCTAACTCGAAATAAGAGCCCTAGAAACTTAAAACACTAAAATGGCAAGTTTTGCCAAAGAAAATCAAAATCCCGTCTATTGGTGGACATATCTCACGATCGATCGATCAAATTTAGAATCGATCAATTGGCTGCCAGGTACCTGCTTTCAAAAGCAAGCATGAGTTCGAATCGCCTCCCCCCTGAGGCCACCCTAGGGATTTATATCTTGTGCTGACTCGGCATGTGCTGAATTTGGGGTGCGCATGTGCCCCTAGGATTGGGCGAGTGCTCTAAGAGGCCCGGATACCCAAGTTATCAGAAAAAAAAAATTCGCCCAATGAACTTGTTCACATTCGTTCGATCGACTTTTTCGAATCGATCAATCAATTAAGAATAAGTTCGTCAGTAGAACCTGTCCACAATCGATCGATCGAATGTCTAAGATCGGTCGATCGACCAAAGCACACATTAATTCTTCTGGAATGCTTTCACATTATTCTTTCGCCTTCGATAGGTTACGAGCGGCTGCTTGAATCGGATGTCCCCATCACACTGGCTCCGCAAAAGATAACCATGTCATCAGCATACTGCAAGTAGGTGATCCCTAAACCATTATCAGAAACCTTGAAGCCCCTAAACATGTCTAGTTGCGCACTTCTTTGAAACAGTCTATGCAGGCTACCCCAACTGTTGAAAAGCACGGGGGATAGAGCATCCCTTGCCGTAGTCCCTGTGAACTTCTGCAAATCCTTTGGGGCCGCCATTCACCAAGATAGAGAACCTTGCCAACCCATAACATCCTTTGATCCATTTCTTCCAAATCAAGCTAAAACTCATCCTTTGCATGAAGTATCGAAGGAAACCTCAGTCCACTCAATCATATGCCTTCTCCATGTCAATCACGAGATCCCGAGAACCACCCGACTCCCTTCTAGAGTGCACCTCATGGATAGCTTCATGAGCACTGATCACCACACCCATCAGCTGCTTACCAATGAACGCACCTTATACTTCCTCAGATTGTTAGCCAACACCTTGGCCACAATTTTGTAGGCACAACTAAGTAAACTAATGGGGATGAGAGTGACGAAGGTGGAGTTCATGCTTTCAGCAATTTTGCAAGTATAAAAAAGTTCTTTAAGGAAACCCATGAAATCAAGTTTAATCACCCACCGCCCAGAAAGCTTGAAAAAATTCCATAGACAGTCCATCCAGACTAGGAGCCTTGTCTTTCCCAGCTTTGAAAATCGCCTCTTTGATTTCAATTTCAAGGAATTCCGATTCTAATTCCGCAGCTTGAGAAGATGAGAAAGAAAGAAAAGACAAACCATCTACCTTTGGGCGAAGGAAATCTTCCCCCGTATAAAGGTTTTCATAGTAACTTACCAGTTGCACCGAGATGCTTACTTCATCAGTGTAAACAGTGCCCTCAACTTCTAATTTGGTAATTTGGTTTTTGACCCTTCCTCCATTAACCACCTTGTGAAAAAACTATGTTGCCATGTCCCTCTCTCAACTAGTAACCTTTTGATTTTTGCTTCTAGACGCTTTTTCTTTATTACATTTTTGGTTATATGCCATTTTGAGGGCCTTTCTTATATTCTTCGCTCTTCCTCAATTTCATCAAACGTTTTGATTTCCGTAGGAATGTGCTCTTTGATTTGAGAAACATTCCCAAACACATGCTTGTTCCACACCTTATCTTTTCTTTCATCTTTTTAAATTTGGTAGAGAGGAATGCATGTAAGAGCCCCTGTAATCCCATCTTCATTCCATCATTCCGGAACTCCACTCCATAAGTCTTCATTTCTCAGCCAAACATTCTCAAAAAATGAAATGGAGAGGGCCCCCGCCACCCCTGAACCTCTGCGTTGAGAGGATGATCGGTTTATGATCAGATACCGTTGTGGGCCAGCAGTCAACTTCAGTAGAGCTATTGGCGTCCATTCATTCCATGGAGAAGAGAAATTTATCCAGTCTTTAGAAAGTGGCGAACTCCTGCTCGTTTGTCCATATATATCGGCCACCTTTCAAGCCAGCGTAAAAAAGAGCGCATTCAGAGATGAATTCTTCAAAACTAGCCATGGGTTTCTTCTATCCACTTTGTCACTATTCTTTTCATTTGGGGACCTTATGACATTGAAATCCCCTCCCAAGCATCATGACTGCTCTGGTACTCCAATCTATTACAAAAAGAACTCGGAAGTCCTCAAGTAAACCGCTCTCCATAGACCCCGATGAAGACATGAGATAAACTGCTCTCCTTATCTCTGAGAAACTCCGAGATAGAGAAGTTCCTAATATCCACTTCCACCCGTTCCCAACGGCTTCTGATCCAGGCCAAAGGATGCCCCCGATAGTTCCCCGGGCATTGAGGCACTCCCTCTCCCCTTTGCCAAGCACAGAAGACACTTTGCGGTCCATAGTTTCATCCCACTTAGTTTCTTGGAGCGTGACCACACTGTGTTTCATCAGCTTGATCATATTTTTTATAATGGCACAAGAGACAAATTGCATCAGGAAACACAAGCTACATCACGAGCCCCAAAACCTGAAATGCAGATATCTATGGTGGAGACCTTCCCCATTCACTGCTCAACCTGTCATTATTCTTAGCTTTCACCTTGGATTTGGTATATGATAGTCCCCACTTCAACCTATCAAGCTCTCTCCTTCCTTTAACTTTGCAACCATCCCTTTGCTTTCGCCTTTGCATGTGAATAGCTTAAAACACCTCAGTTAATTGTTCATGTGGTCCTAAGAAAGTCATTCTATGTTATTCAAAATTCGATAATGTTATCCATACCTTCTTCCTTTGCTTTGTCAGATTTAATCTCCCCTTCTTCACTATTGTTAGGGTTATGAGGTCTAGTAAAAGAGCAGTTAGAAGCAAAAATGGTTGTCCCTGAGACGGTTGGTAAGTTAATAACTGTCGTTGTCCCTCTGGGCAAGGAGGTGTCTGTCATTGAATCTAGGGCCCTTAGTTGCAAGAAGCGTGTGTAGGTTGGAAGTGGGAGCGTCATCAAAAGCTTAAAATTGAATAGTTTTATGGTCAGAAGCGGGAGCGGGAGAGGGATTCCGAAGCGGGAGCAGGAGTGGGATTATGAAGCAGGAGCGGCACGCTAAGTAGAAGGTTCTTGCTACTAGGCACCTGCACGACCCATGCATCGTATGCTTATGAAGCCTCCCTAATTCTTGGGCCAGGCTCCTCTCTTTTAAAGAGGACCAAGGAAAATTCTTAGCTAAACCTTACATTCCTTTACAATCCTTTGTTTTCATTTCTGATGCTCCCTTCTGTTTTTAGGGGTGTGATCAACTGTAAGGATGATATAGGCAGCCCAGATTCAATGGTGGACAAATCCTTGCCCAAAGCAACAATGACGATTGCTAACTTACCAACCATCTCAGGGAAAGCCATTACTTACCACTGCTCTTCTATTGGCCCTCATAATCCTAACAACGGCGAAGAAGGGGAGATTAGACCGGACAAAGCAGGGGAAGAGAGTATAGATAGCAATATCGAATTTGAGAAGGAACATGGGATGACTTTCTTAGGACCATATGAATAGTTAACTGAGGTGTTTCAAGTTATTCAAAGGCAAAGGAGCAAGCAACGAGAGGGTTTTTAAGTGGAGAGAGCTTGATAGGATGAGGTGGGGACTATCGTATACCAAATCCAAGCCGAAAGCTAAGAATAAAAAGGACCGGGTGAGCAATGAAGGGGCCAGGTCTCCACCTTAGGTCTTTGCTCTTCAATTATTGGGGCTCATGGTGTTGCTTGTGTTTCCTGATGCAATTTGTCTCTTGGAATTTTTGAGGTCTGGGGGACCTGGACAAAAGGGTTGTTATCAAAATATGATCAAGCTGATGAAACCCAGTGTGGTCACGCTCCAAGAAACTAAGTGGGACGAAACTACGGACTGCAAAGTGTGCATTGTGCTTGGCAAAGTGGACTAGGAGTGGGGATACCTCGATGATAGGGGAACTATCGGGCCATCCTTTTGGCCTCTGGATCTGAAGCCGTTGGGAACAGGTACATGGATATATGGGACTTCTCTGTCTCAGCGTTTCACAAAGAAAAGAAGAGCGGTTTATCTCATGTCTTCACAGGGGGTCGATGGACCCAATGAGGGCGTCTTCTGGGAGTTGAGTTCTTTCTGTAATAGATGGGAGCAGTCATGGTGCATGAGAAGGGATTTCAATGTCAAAAGGTTTCCAAATGAAAAGAATGGTGGCAGAGTGGATAGAAAAGTCATGGCTAGTTTTGAAGAGTACATCTCTGAATGTGCTCTTTTTTACCCTGGCATGAAAAGTGACCAATATAAGTGGACAAACGGGTAGGAGTTCCCCACTTTCTGTAGACTGAATAGATTTCTCTGCTCCACGGAATAGATGGACGTCAATAGCTCTACTGAAGTTGACTGCTGGCCTACAACGGTCTCTGATTATAAACAGATCATCCCCTCAACGCAGGGTTTCAGGGGTAGTGGGCCCTCTCCATTTCATTTTGAGAATTTCTGGCTAAGAAATGGAGACTTCAGAAGTAGAGTTCCGGAATGGTGGAATGAAGATGGGATTAAGGGGACTCCTATGTACATTCTCTCAACTAAGATTAATAGGATGAAAGAAAAGATTAACGTGTGGAACAAGGAGGGTGTTTGGGAATGTTTCTCAAATCAAATAGCACATCCTTACGAAAACCAAAACGTTTGATGGTTTTGAGGAAGAGCGGAGAGTTTCTAATGAGGAAAAGGATACAAGGAAGAGCGGAGACTTTCTAATGATGGATGTGGTGATCGCTGCACATGAAACTATCCATGAGGTGCACTCTAGAAGGGAGTCGAGCGTTGTTTTCAAGAATGACATGGAGAAGGCATATGATCGAATGCATTGGGAGTCATGCAAAGGATGGGCTTTGGCTTGCTTTGGCAGAAATAAATCAAAGGATGTACGGGTCGACAAGCAAGGTTCTCTATCTTGGAGAATGGCAGCCCTAAAGCGTTTTTCATAAGTTTGCGTGGACTACGGCAAGGGGACCCTCTATCCCCCCTGCTTTTCAGCTGTTGGGGAAGCCCTGCATAGACTAATCCCAGGCCCATACCCATTCCAGTCTTGAGACCTAGACACCTAATCCCTCCCAAAGCCCATATCCTTCAAAGTTTTTCAAAAACCAAATACTTTATGCCTCACACAACCCAGATACTTATATTCATTAAGGATTGTAAGACCTAGGTACTTAAGCCTCTCAACTCTCAAGGCCCATATCCTTCTAAGTTTTCTCAAGACCCAAATATTCTAAGCCTCTCAATCCATTTGTGCTAAGCCTCTCAAGGTTCAAATACCTAAAGTCTCTTAAGGCCCATATACATCAAGTCTCTTAGAAACGCATATATGATAAGCTTCTCAATGGCCAAGGCCCATATGCCATAAGGCTTTCAAAATCTACCTATATCGTCTATCATGGTCCAATTACCTTAAAGCCTCACAAGGCCCATATGTAAGAAGTATCGCAAGGCTCAAATCCTTTATATCTTGCAAGAACCATATGCATTAAGCCTATCAAGGGCCAAATAAGCCTCCCAAAGCCTATAAGCCTCATGGCCGAATACTTTGCCTACATATCTCAAGCCTATTAAGACCTAAATCCTGTAAGCCTCTCACATTCCAATGACTCCAAATCTATTAAGATTGATCTACTTCAAAATCGCGCTATAATTTTCACACAATCAAGCAAGGACTGGACAACAAATCCTAATAATCAGAGTAAGGCAAGCAGCATACAAATGTTTCTATTTCTTCGTAATTGTTGATGTGTGCATGTGTATATATATCTATATTTAGGTGCCCAAACAGGGCACGGTGAGCTTGCCCAATTGTCCATTTGGAGCAAGGTTATTTTGTTTAGATCATCTTTAAAATAATAAAAAATTCAAAACTCCTCTCTACCATGTTTTGTTTTTGCCCTGAAATTTAGACAATTAAAATAGTCAATGTTTGACTTTTGCTTTCAACAATTTTATTTTTATTTTTTTTTATAGAATTGATCTAAATAATGCATCTGAGTTCCATGTGGAGCTTTACATGGACCATCAGCGCACACAACCCTTTCCTATATATATATATATATATATATATATATATATATATATATATGGGAAAAGGGAAACTACGCTCGGGGGTAGAGATTTCTCTACGCTCCCCCAATGGGGAGCGGACACGTAGAAAGTGTTTTTCCACTAACCCGGATTAGCCACAGTGGAGTTTGTCAGTGTCAGTGCTAGGTAAAGTAGGGAGTAGGGGAATACTGCCGGCTATACCTGATGGAGGGAGGAAGGAAGCGTTGTTCCCAAGGGGAAGGTCTTGTCGAATGTAATGGCGGTAAACCAATTCAAAAATTGGTACAGGTTCATTCTTTTTTCCCTCCTTATTCAGATTTATTCTCTCTATTGTTTTATTTCCTCTCTTTGGCTTGCAACTTTTTCGTTTTTCCTGGAGCTCTGATTGGATTGAAGCACAAAGAGACAACTTTCTCCTTTTTCCTGGAGAGACGTACTAGATAGAAGCGCAGAAGAGGCAAATAGAAGCGCAAAGAGACAATTTTCTCCTTTTTCCTGGAGGGACGAACTGGATAGAAGCACAAAAGCTTGTTTTTCCTGGAGCTCTGATTAGATAGAAGCGCAAAGAGACAATTTTCTCCTTTTTCCTGGAGGGACGTACTGGATAGAAGCACAGAATAGGCATATAGAAGCGCAAAAGAGACAAGTTTCTCTATTTTTCTGGAGCATGTACTGGATAGAAGCGCAGAAGAGACAACTTGCTCTTTTTTCTAGAGCACGTACTAGATAGAAGCCCAGAAGATTGACATTTGAGCCACGTATTTTTTTTCCTGTGTATTATTTTCAGCTTACAGAACATTCAAATATATATGGCATTAGATGCGTCGTCGCTTATGCCCGAGACTCGGTGCTTCGTATGTGAATCGATTTCCTCATCTGGTCATAGTTGATGGATCTCTTCACTTATTTACAAGGTGGAGATAAAAAAATTTATAAACATTCTCAAATATATAACCGCACGCTTCTTATTTGAAGCAATAGGAAGCGACGGCACAACGATTGAGAAGCGTCATCGCTTCCATATTGAAGCGCAGGCGCTTTATATGGTCGCGTCATCGCTTCCTTGTGAATCAGTTTCCTCATCTGCTCGTAGTTTCCTGGATCTCTTCACTTATTTACAAAGTGGAGGTAAAAAAAATTATAAGCATTCTCAAATATATAAGCACACGCTTCTTATTTGAAGCGATAGGAAGCGACGTCGCAACTATTGAGAAGCGTCATCACTTCCCTACGAGTCATAAGAGACGGTGCAACTATTGAGAAGCGTCATCACTTCCCTACGAGTTATAAGCGACGACGCAATGATTGAGAAGAGCCAACGCTTCCATATTGAAGTGTTGGCGCTTTGTATGGCCGCGTCATCGCTTCCTTGTGGATCAGTTTCCTCATCTACTCGTAGTTTCCTGGATCTCCTCCCTTATTTACAGGGTAGAAATAAAAAAAAATTATAAGCATTCGAAAATATATAAGCGCACGCTTCTTATTTGAAGCGATAGGAAGCGACGACGCAACTATTGAGAAGCATCATCGCTTCCATATTGAAGCGTTGGCGCTTTGTATGACAGCGTCATCGCTTGCTTCCTTGTGAATTTGTTTCCTTATTAGCCCCTTTTTTGTCTAATGCAGGGCCTGTAATGAACTCGATTGGAGGATTCAATGTAGGAGGTGTTGATTTAAATATCCCCCCTGAGACAGTTTCTTTAGTAAGAGTTCCACTTGGTGGTGATAGGGATATCGAAATGATGGATTCTTGTGGAGGTGTCGAGAATACGAGCGAGGAATGGAAGTCACGTATGGGCTTGAAATTCCAATCTGATGACGAGGCATATAACTTCTATAATTTATACCCGACGAAAGTTGGTTTCAACGTTAGGAAAAGTAATACCAACAAATCCGCAAAGGGGGAGATTATAAAGAAAAAATATGTATATTTGTTCGAAGGGTTCAAGCAACCTAACAAACGCAAATTACACGCCAATATAAGGTGTTCAAGAGATAACAGAAGCGGATGTGAGGCAAGGTTGAAGATTAGGATCAGCGAGTAAAAGTTGTGAGAGGTTAAGGAATTAAGAGAGCCTCATAATCATCAGTTGTATTCACCTACGAAGGTGAAGGAACTACCATCACATAATAAATTGAACGGGGCAAATAAATCGTTGATAGAAGCATTCGATGGCATAATTCTTCTTTCGAAGATTTCTGTTGTTTTGTCGAGTTTGGATGGAGTGGCTGGCGTGACGGTAAACCCTCAACAAACTCGGGATTACCTAAAGAAGATAAGAAATGAGAGTAACATCGATCTGATGTGCACGACCATGATCAAGACCTTCATTAATAGGTAGAATAAAGGAGATGGTTTCTTCTTTGACGCCGAATTAGACAAAGAATGTCGTTTGCGTAGTATATTTTGGGCTAAGCACAGGTCACATATAGTGTATTAACAGTTCGATGATGTGGTAGTATTCGACACCACTTACAAAATAAACAAATTGTTGCTACCGTTCGCCCCATTCACGGGGGTCAACCATCATTGGCAGACAACACTTTTTGGATGTGCGTTGCTCGCAGATGAGACGGAGGAGACATTCGTTTGGTTGTTTAACACGTGGCTGAAGTGCATGGGTCATAAGAAACCTAATGCAATCATCACCGATCAATGCAACGAGATGAGCAAGGTCATCTCCGAAGTTCTTCCGGAGACCATGCATCGCCTCTGCATATGGCACATAGGGAGGAATGAATTGAACCATCTCTCTCAGCTGAAGGTAAAGTTTGAGAATTTCGAGAGAAAATACAATCAGTGCAAGTTTAGTCAAACAGTTGATGATTTCGAAAGGAGACGGGTATAACTCGTCAGAGAGTTTCAATTGCAAGACAACCAGTGGTTGAAACAAATGTACGTTCTTAAAAGGAAATGGATTCCATGCTATTTGAGCGATACCTTTTGGGCCAGCATGACCAATACGCAACGCGGAGAAAGTATAAATTCTTTCTTCGATACCTATGTCAATGCCCAGACGAGTTTAATGGAATTTGTCAAGCATTACGATATTGTCGTCCAATCTCGTTGCGATAAAGAAAATAGGGAGGATCTATTCTCAATGCCTACGACACCGGCGCTCTTGTTCGAAAATTCAATCGAGAAGCATGTCGTTGTTGTGTATACGAGAATTCATGTTCCATAGATTCCACTCTGAATTCCGAAAGTTTACTTCTTTTAAGGTCCAAAAAATGATCGAAGAGGAAGCCGTAATATTCTTTATACTTTTGAAGTTGATCAAAGATAACTAAAATGATTAAATATTTAAATAAAGAAGATCTAGATGTTTATTTTGGTGAAGAAATTTCAAGCGATGATAATAGTGTCATTTATGAATTAGAATCCGAAACAGATTCTGATAATAACATAGATGATCTACTATTTATGTTAAATGTCGTCGAAACTTCAGACGAAGAACATCAAATGATTACATTAAAAGATGTAATAGGTAAAGAAATATCTTTCTCTGAAGAATAACTTCAAGAATTCAAACTACAACAAAAACTTAACAAAGAAGATATATATTAAATTTCTCCATTAGACAAAATCTTGTCTAGAAGAATTTTTGAAGCTTTTTCAGGAAACACTATTGCAAAAAGCACATCTAATCTTATAGCTGAAATAACACTGCTTGATAAAAAGAAAATCCAAAATTAAAATATATTCATATTGGTGTACTCCAAATATGTATAGCAGGATTATTCAGAAATGGTATAGACACTCCTATACTAGCTGTGGTAATGGATCAAAGATTACTAAATCCTTTACAATCCTTGATTTGAGGAATTCAATCAAATTTAGCTTATGGAATTGTTTGGTTTAAACTAAAATCAAATTATTTTATTTCGCTTGACGACCCAAATATTGAAGATACAATAAAAATTAAAATCCAACCAAATGATTAGAAATAAAAGAGGATTCACATAATCTGGCAATAACCTGACAAACAGAACATGAATTAACATCTAAACCTATAACAAAAATGCACAAATCAGATAAAAATCTGATTGAAATATTTGAACCCAAACCATATAATTCAGAAATCCAACCAAGATTAATAAACTGGAAAATTTTCCAAATACCTAAACAATGATTATTTGAAGATCTATTAGAGCAAAAACCAAAATCTCAAACCCAAATGATTGAAATACAAGCTTCGGGAAGTAATCTATATTTTAGAGATACACGAACTGCATCTTTTAACACTATAAAAGATGAATGGCTTCCTTTAAAAACTATTAAGTTTAGAGCATCAACATCTAGTGCTCCAGAACCAACTCAATACCAAACGCATATAGCAGTAAAAAAAATATACAAATTCCTATCATACCCGGAACACAATTTGCTAATGAACTAAAACAGTTCAACTATATCATTTTCAGTCAAAACATGTTGAAATCTTATTTTCCCCTAGTTATGGAAAAAGACGATATACATACGTCTTAGGGAATTTTAAGTTTCAAAATTATAAACCATATAATTTATGTGTCTTAATAGATACCGAAGCCACAATTAGTGCTTGTCGGTACAATATTTTGCCCTCTGAAAATGGGTTAATATTAAACATTCACTCAAAGTCAAATGCATTGAAGGAAGAGAAAGCAGTTATTGAGTTAAAAGCAAAAAATATCTCTATTTAGCTTAATGATAAAAAATTCATTATTCCTAAAATTTTATGTTTTCCAAACATGTATGAAGATTTCTTGTTAGGTAACAATTTCATTGCTGCCTATCTACCAATGACCTTAGCCATAGGTTCTATTGGTCTTTCTCTCAAGGAAGAACTGGTCCACATTCCACTTATTCAGGTTCATAACTCAAAATGTCACAAAGGCTTCGCCCCCAGCAAACGTGGTGAGGTTATACAAATTATTCACTTACTTAATCAAACTCATTGGCTTTTCTCCATTCTCAAAGACAATTTTAGCGACAACCCACTAAAATTATGGCATAAAAGTCCGCGATACTGTACCATCACATTAAAAGATCCTAATATCATAATTACGGTTAAACCTATGGTCTATACAAAAATAGACATAGATGAATTTGAAAGGTTGGTACGTCCAGCCATTTTAGTTTGTATATTGGATTCAGTACGTTACTGTTATATTATTTTGCGAACCATGTTCATACAGGTTTCCGGGTGCGGAAATCTGGGCTATCACACAAATCCTCAACTTCTGGCACTTTCTTAATGATGATATAAAGTCATAGTTCATAGGTCGTGGTATGTAGTGTGTGCCATCGAACAAGTTGCACCCAATCGAAAAGGTCATCATTTACAATCTACCAATTTAAGCTCACATGTAGATAGCTTCATCATTGAGACAAGAACTGTGGTATTGGATCTTTAAATATTTCAACAAAAAAAAAAAATATATATATATATATATATATATATATATATATATATATATATATATATATGTTCCTTCCATATCTTTGTTACATCTTTATGATTGTTCAATTTTTCTAAATGTAATTTTCATTATTTCAGTTCTTTTTTTTTCTAATTTGCAGAACGAAGTTTATTATTGCACTACACAAGCATGTCATTACTCATTAGCAATAACTTAAAGGGTACCTCTGTTTGCGCCCACCTAATTACTGAAAGCGTGGGCACTTTCAGTAAACAGAAGGGCGCGAATAGAGGTACCCTGACTTAAAACCATTGAAACAACATGATGAGATATGAATCTCACCTGGTATGTCATGTTCCTCGTAGCTGGTGCCCATTCTTCTGCAATTCTTCTCTTCATGAGATTTGGATCTGCTGTAGGCGGAAGGCGAATATCATATCCTGCCTCTGCTTCTGAAGGTTGCATGTTCATTACAAAACCCTGCATAAATCACTGTCCAGTTATCATTTAACAAATGCTTAATTATGACAAAAATGAACTAAAAAAATTTTAATTTACATATCTAAGGGGTTGAATACATTAAGCAAAAAATGGCACACTGACAGAATGATTCAAAGCATAGTCACAAAATTCGCCGAATTTTTTAAAAATTCGCGAATAATTGATGAATTTGAGGTTCAGTGAATTATTCACGATTTTTTTGAAAATTCGTGCGTTTTGAAAAAAATCATAAATAAATCATGAATAATTTCTGATTTTTTAATATATTTTGATTTTTAATTTTTTTAATTTTTTTACCTTTTACTCTTTTTTTTTCTCCGAATTTGCGGATTTTTCTGAATTTTAACCTTGCCGAACCCCGATTTGGTGACTACGATTCAAAGAAGATGATGCCTCACTCATATCCAAAGCCCATTGAACTATAAACAAAGCTGGAGCAACACGGATATGACCATGCCTATATTTCAGCTTCTAATGAAAGGATAACAGACGGACAATGCTAGGCAAAACATAAAATCCATGAGCATTTACAAATAAATGGCTAGCATCTCCTATCATAAATGGAAGTAACTTAATTTAAAATAATACAACCTGAAAACATGACTGAGATCAAGACTAGGCCTACAATAGATAATACTGCTAAACAAGTTTTCAAACAGCAGATCAGATCAGATGACAAATAGAGGACCAAAACAGCATATTTCACAACAAAATTATTTAGAACAAACAACAGGTGGCTAATGATCATTAATGCATCTTCCAATAAATTGTCTTAAATCAGCGATTTTAAGTTTACTATCTAACACAATTTTGGCAACCATGACAACAGTCACAACACAATATGTTGGCACTAAGGAAGATGCTATTAAGGATGCTTGAAGCTTTGCATATTGCTTTGTGAACTTACTGATTCCTTAACTATGCTATTAAAGAAGATGCTACATATATATATATATATATATATATATATATATATATATATATATATATATATATATATATATATATATATATATATGTATATGTGTGTGTGTGTGTGTATTTGTTTAAATTTTTAACTATTTAAATGTTTTATAACAATGTTTGTTATACCATAATCTTCCTACATGTATAATGCATTGTTTGTCTTCGTCAAGCTTCATATAGTTTTATCATAAAAAGCGTAAGAAACAAATGATGAAAATAAAGTTGTTAATAGATGATGGCTAGCACCATGGGAATATGATAGTCTCCCCAAAATTAATCATTCATTGGTGCATGTGCTTTTAACTCTACTTTTAATATTAATATAAATTTATTTTAAAAAACTATATATAAAATAAATTTTTGGTCAGCAGTCCGACCTGGCTAGGGGCAGGTTAGGCTGAGTATATGGCAACCCAGGCGACCTAGGGCCAGGCTGAATTTAACCCGCCATGCCCTAACCCGCCCATTGACAACCCTAATTCTAGCCCCATCACCAAGTTACTCAGAGAGGGGCTAATACATATTCAACGCATCCTGTCTTTGTTGAGTATAATTGAAATAATCTACGACGAATTACTCACCCCGCTCAGCTCGTGAAATACCTCGATCTAGCTGACAGATCCTCGCATTATTCTTCTCATGAGCATACATCTGAGTAAGAGCATCCCATAATTGATCGGTAGTCCCATGGAACATATACATACTATGAATCCACTTTTCCATGGAGTGACAGATATCAATTTCCATTGGGGTTAGGCGGGATCCAATATGGTATCAAAACTCTGCTGATACCGATACGTATCAGTTTCGTACAGAAGCGCTACCAATACCACCCCAATACAGGTATTGGGGTGGCATCGGTATCAGACCGATACGGGTCAGTATCAGCCTATACTGCCTCGGTATCGGACGATACCAACTGATACAATTACTTTCTTTCAATTTTTTTCTTGTTTTCACAAAAAAAAACAAAAAAACGATACAGTATTGGTGATACCTTATGACGCAGGACAAACGCTAAAACTCTAATTAAGGCGATTTGGGATTAACTTTTGGATCAAATCGAACAATGGAAATATTCAAATCGCCCATCCACAAATACTTTACTAAATGTAATTAAAACAATTAGGTTAAATAAACTTTAGCGTTCACATGCATTAACATTTCCCGATCTAGAAAAACGGATCCAATGAAGAATTCGAGTTTCACTCTAGTTTAGGGTACCAAGCGATAATCACGGTATCGTCTCTTGATTCCTCTCGGGTAAATAAATACGGCTTGAAGGATTAAAACAAATAAAAGGGTAGATCAAAAGATTGAAACTAATAATATTTTTTTGGGGGGTTTTGGAGATTTATCAAAGCAAGGGAAGATATTACCATATGATAAATAGAGAAAAGATGGAACAAGAGGATAGAGGTTCAAGGCTTCGCACCAAAGATTTCTGAGACTTCGCACCAAGGTTGTACGTCGATTTCACACCAAGTCGCACGAGAAATGCGTAAACACTCCGCAGGTTCAAAAGATTCGCTCCTTCGAGGTTTGCACAAAAGCAACTCTCAAATTTTCATTAATCAAAAACTAAGCTATTACAATGCTTAATGGCCTTTTATATGAGGCCTCAAAGTAAAAAAATCTCTAAAACATAAATAATTACTAAAATGTCATAAAGTACTTAGCACAAGACAAAGAAACCTAGGAAAACCAAGGAAATCGTCAAAATGCGACATATCTCGCTCAAGCGATAACCGATGGTCGCTCGAGTGACTTAATCCTGAAAATCTCTTGTGCACATCTCGCTCAAGCGACTTCAAAATTCGCTTGAGCGAGAAAGAAAATTCGCTCGAGCGAGAAAGAAAATTCGCTCGAGCGACCTTGGCAGTGCTCTCTTCTTCAGTTCTGGTTCTGATTCTGAGTCTGGTTCCCCTTCTTCCAATGCTTAAGAATCTTTTGCGGTCCAAGTTCGATGCTCTTGATCAGGATGTCCCATCAATTCTCCCCGGGTGGGAAAAACTCATCTCCAATGAGTTGTAGAACCCACGTACGGTACACTTTGAATGTCCATCTCCCGGCTTGCCCTTCCATGTTGTCAGGTATGCCTGATGTTTACCCGTGTCGACGGTGAAGTTTGGATACTCAAGACCCACCTGATTCAACCTTTTCTCATATGGCTCGGGTGGGATATGGGTTATGACTTGGTTCAAGGGACTTGGCTCGTTTGGTCGGGTAACAAGGAATTGATCAAAAGGTATAGTTGTAGGGCTTGGGATAGGTGTCAGATCTTCCACCACAACTATCGAATGAATGCCCTTGTTTAGAGGGGACTCTAGGCTTTCATCATGATCTCTTTTCAAGATCAGGAGAACTTTCCCATGCTCGGGACTATCATGAATTAACGGGCAATTGTCATTATTAAAATCATTAAATAAATTCATTGCAGTAGTGACATTCAGTTTATTTTCGGCATTCAATAAAATCAGGTGGTTAATCCCATGCACGTTAGTAAGCTAACGCATCCCTACTGACTCTAACGACCCATGTGGAATAAAACTTTTCCTAATATAACCTACGGTTCTCACAGGAGTTTCGTCCTCCTCATCGCTTAGCATTTCAACAGGTACATACACTTCTTTTAATTCATTGCCGTCTTTCTCGATATGCTCCTGAAATAATCAAGGTTTGACCCTTACTGGGGCATTGGGATGCAAAGTGACCAAAGCCTTGACACTTGTAACATTGTTGCGGTGCACACCTAGAACTCTCGATCAATTGCCCTTTACCCTTGTCAATCTGATAGTTCTCGGGTTTCAAGGATTAACAATAGGCGTTGTTCACCTTTTCAGTATGATTAGATCGAGACTCAGGATTGGAGGATTTATATCGATCACTATCTAGAGCGTTGAGATACCTCTCTAGTTCTTGCACTCTAGCATAACACTCTTCTAGATCGTCCACAGGGTGAGGGATGAGTTCTTTTCGTAACTTTGGACGTAGGCCAATGCGAAACCTAGATAAGGTGACTTGTAGATTCTCATAAGCGTTAGCCCAATATAAGTATTCCTCAAACTTATTGATATACTCATAAACCGACATGCCTCCCTGCTTCAAACCATATCATTGATCCATGAGTCGTTGATTGTAAGACAGGGGAACATATTTATCATGAAGTTTTCCTTCATGTCCGCCCATGTGGCAATGGGTTCCCAATCGAGGGCTTCTCAACGTCATTCCACACATGTCCCATCAAGTTTGGCTTGCCCTACAAGTTCCATCTTGGCAAACCGCACTTTGCGCTCATCCATCATTTCATACTATTCAAAATAATGGTCCATGGCAGCCGCCCAAGCTATGTAGATTTTGGGATCCATCTTTCCTTTGAAAGTGGAAACATCAACCTTAACCGACTTTGTAACTCTCATCTAGGTCAGGACGATTTTCACGCCCAGGAGGATCACTCCTACGGTCATTGGTGTTGACTCTGTTATAATTTTCAGCGATGAGTTCATTGACTTCTTCAACACGAGTTTCTAAAGCCTCATGTTGGACCTGTTGATAATGCAATTGTTGTTGCACTCGATCAAAGCGTTCATCCATTCGGACTTAAAGCGCGGTAAGACTCGCGGTCATCTTATATGTACGGTCTTAAATTAAGGCTCCTAGCTTATTGGAGGAATCCATGACGAAATTACCCTAAATGATGCAAAACGGAAATAACCCTAAATGATGCAAAACAGAAATAACCCTAAAACCTACATGACTCCGAACACCAATAACCCTAAACTAAAACTTGGCTTTGATACCAAATTAACGCAAGACAAATGCTAAAACTCAAATTAATGCAATTTAGGATTAACTTTTGGAACATATCAAACAACGGAAATATTCAAATCACCCATCCACAAAATACTTCACTAAATTTAATTAAAATAATTATGTTAAATAAACTTTAGCATTCGCATGCATTAACATTTCCTGATCTAGAAAAACGGATCCGATGAAGGATTCGAGTTTCACTCTAGTCTAGGGTACCAAGCGATAATCATGGTATCGTCTCTTGATTCCTCTTGGGTAAATAAATATGGCTTGAAGGATTAAAACAAATAAAAGGATAGATCAAAAGATTGAAACTAATAATATTTTTTTTTAGATTTTGGAGATTTATCAAAGCAAGGGAAGATATTACCATATTTATAAATACAGAAAAGATGGAATAAGAGGATAGAGGTCCAATGCTTCACACCAAGAATTTCTGAGGCTTCGCACTAAGGTTGTACGTCGGCTTCACACCAAGTCACACGAGAAATGCGTAAACACTCCTCAGGTTCGAAAGATTCGCTCCTTCGATCGAAAACTCTCACAAGTTCTCTAGGGTTTGCACAAAAGCAACTCTCAAATTTTCATTAATCAAAAACTAAACTATTACAATGTTTAATGACCTTTTATATGAGGCCTCAAAAGTTAAAAAAGACCCTAAAACATAAATAATTACTAAAATGTCATAAAGTACTTGGCACGAGACAAAAGAAACCTAGGAAACAAAGGAAAACATCAAAACTCGACATATCTCGCTCGAGCGATAACCGATGGTCGCTCGAGCGACTTAATCCCGAAAATCTCCTGGGGCAGTGCTCTCTTCTTCAGTTCTGGTTCTGGTTCTGGTTCCGCTCCTTCCGACGCTTAAGAATCTTTTACAGTCCAAGTACGATGCTCTTGATTGGGATGTCCCCATCACCTTATCTGTATCGTCCACTTCGTATCAGTCCACTACCGAGTTTGATACCTTGGCACCAAGAATGTAGCCCATCTTCCCACAGCTGCCCAGATACAGTTTTATTGATCCTGCCCATTGTAGGAAGTTATTTTCATAGTTTCACGGTAGTAATGCAATGAGTGTGAGCACTTTCGGAGGAATAAAAACCAATGTCAATTTTTGGATCCATTTAGGGAAGACAACCCAACAAACACCTGACATACAAAAGACTATAACACACATATGAGGTAATAAAGAGTTCCACAGATCAAGTACAGGGGGGAAAACATCAACTGCTGGGGATATATGGGGAGAAACAGAAGACCAAATAAAGCTGCAAAGTTGCCAAAAATACAAAAATTCCAACTAAGTTGTACTTGTCAGAGAGGCAAAACTCATCATCGAGTAGCAATAAGACCTGTTTCAGGGTAAAAAACATTGCACGATTTGAATAATTGTCAAAAAGATGAGTATTTGCTCCCAAAAAAAAAAAACCACCTCCCATAGAGGATCAAAAGTATCTCTCTAAGGAAATGCAAGAGAAAACATAGCTGATATCCACGATCTAACACTGGCCATCAAAAAGTACAGCGAAAACTTCACATAGAAGCCATTGGATCGACAAATAACGACACAAATTTGCTTATAGCAGAAACTATCAACTACCATAGGGGAAACTTGAATCAGATAGCTGAAAAGGACAGATCTATCATTTTAATGGATTCTAAAGCATTTCTCCAAGAACAGAAAAGTCGATCAAAACAGCATCAAATGACACCAAAAAACCTGTAAAAATACCATTTTAAAATGTAAAATCAGTCTCTACCAAAAAAAATATACTCCTCAAACACAATTTGTCAAAGGTATAACTCAAGATGATGTCAGTCAGTTATCAGATTAAGTTTCTCGATGGTAGATATAGGGTTTAGGTAAAGATTTTCGGGTTTAGCGTTTTAGATAGAGAAGAGAGAGATTGATAGAGAATGGTTTAGCTTCCAACAATGTGCCCAACATGGTCGTCAAAGCCACACTATAACCTCGTTGTGGCCTCGCCATGGCGAATGGCGATTAGAAACGTCATATACAAACAAATAACCATGATGGCTAAATGGCGACGCCATAGTGTCGCCATGGCAGCATAGCAGTATGGTGTCGCTATTCACTTTTTTGGATAATAACGTATAATACTTATAAGTTATAACATTTTTATAATATAAGTTACAAAAGTTAACTTACAAGTTACAAAACCCTAACTTATAAGTTACAAAATCCCCGACTCTCTCTCTCGTCACAACAGCTATCAATACCAACGTTGACGAAACCTCAGTGTCGGCGACACTACCATATGTGTATTTAATATTTCATATTTTTTAATATTCTATCTTTATTGATATTTCATATATATTTATCTATACTTAGGCAAATTTGTTGATGTTTCATATTTGATTTGTATTTATTGATATTCGTTTATGCCGAGAACATGAAATCTTCACTATTAGAATCAAAGTATGATGCTTCAGTAGTTGAATTTTTTTTTCCTATACAAAAATATAAATAAATAAAAGATAAAAATAAAAAAAGAATATTACTAATCAATAGATAAAATTAAAAAAAATAAAATAATTAAATGATAAATAGCCTCGTCATGGCTTCGCTATGGCCACGCCATAGCGTAGAGAGCCTCTCCGCGATGACCTCGCCACATCACCTTAACTACCTTGGTACCCAGCTGATGCGGGAACTTACTAAATGCAATGTTAGTTCTGAGATTAGGATTAAAATTAATTTAATTAATTAAAAATAATAATTTCTCATAACAAATTCCTACGAAAAATTCTATAAATCCAATTAGATGTTTTAATTCGGACCCAAAATAGCGTTACTTTCATGTACATTCCCTATCGCGGATCTAGAAGACTAGGGTTCTTATGAACGGCTAGATCTCCGATAATTTTAAGGCGTCGAAGAAACTCGCAAGTGAGTTCTCTCGATACTGAACAAAATTAAAAGGCTAATAATGATTTATACTGAACAAATAGGTTGATTTTGGATTTTATGAAATAAATAAAATAACTAGGGTTACGCTACTTACACAAACCGTAGGTCTAAAGAAGATATAGATGGGAGAAGAGTTAGCCCCGCACCAAACTGCAAGTGAGAATCGAAGAATCGCTCTCCGTTTGAGAGAATCATACCCTCACGAAAGTTTAAAACTCTCAATTTTGCATAAGCAATTTTCATCAACCAAAAAGTTCTAATAAAATTGTTTACAAGCATTTAAATAGGCTAACCAATGTATAAAACTATAAATCCTAGTGTAATTGAAATAAAAGAAATATTATAATTCTTCTAAAATAATAAAATAAAGTTCTAAAAACAATAAGGAAACCAATCATATTTCTAATAAAAGAAACAAATCTTATTTTCTAAAATAAAATAATAAAAGAGACTAATCCTAATTCAATTAGGAGTCTTGAAATTCGTCACTTTCTGTGCAGCTTCCGAAAACTGACCATAACTTCTTCAATACTTGTCGAAATTGCACATTTTTTAACTCGTTGGAAAGCTACTTCGATAAGCTTTCAAATATGACCCATTTCGTATCAATCCGACTTTGTTTGACACTTCAAAATAGGTCAAACATAAAAGTGACAGGATTGAAAGTTGAAGACCCTCTAATTAGAGAATTTTTGGCAATAAATTTTGGATTTTCTTCTTTTTGAACACTCTGATGTTCTTTCGCCTCCAATCTGTTATGGACGGTTGCTTGAATCGGATGTCTCCATCAACTCTCCTCGGGTTAAAAGGATTCATCCCCGATGAATGCTGGTTGTGGTAGAGGTCCAAAAGATATGGATCAAGCTGCTGAAATTCTTCCTGTGCAATCCATATGTTCTCTAAATCGCTCTTGTTCTCCCACTTGACCAAATACTTTTGAAGTCCTCCTTGGTTGGTGGACACAATCTGATCTTCCAACACATCTTCGATGATCTCACAAATTTGCCGAGTAGGTGAAGGTAATGGAATGGGTAGGAGAATAATTAGGGCATCGGATGAAGAAGGCTCAAAAGGGTTGGTAGGAATGGTTGAGTGGCCATGGAACGGAACGAGGTCCTCCACGTTAAAAGTCGTGCTAATCCCCAATTCCGACGGAAGATCTAAGATATAAGCATTAAAACCGGCACGTTTCAAGATCTGATAGAGTCCAGTACCACGAGCTTGTAACTTCTTTGCAACTCCTTGCGGGAATCGCTCGGGTCTATTCCGAGTCATTACAAAATCACCCTCTTGGAATTCTTTGAACCGTCTGTGAGAATCTACAGAGAACTTGTATTTTTCATTCTTTAAATTAATTATTTTCTTAATCTCTGCATGCAACTCATGAATGCGATGCGTGAATGTAGATGCAGACTCTGATGGCCTATGATGAATAAACATTGGAATGAGATCTACAGGTGTCCTAGGCTTATACCCATACACAATTTGGAATGGACTCATGCCTGTGGTTCTATTAACTGAATTGTTATGTACAAACTCAACGATAGGTAAGATAGAATCCCAACTCCTAATGTGCTCACCTACTAGACACTTTAACAGATTTCTTAAACTCCTATTGACAACCTCAGTTTGCCCATTAACTCTCCCCGAGTTAGAAGAACTCGTCTCCGATGAGTTGTAGAACTCTTGGCTTGCCTTTCCATTTTGTGAGATACGCCTGGTGTTCATCCTTACTGGTAGTGAAGTTTGAAAACTCTAAAGCCTCCTCATTCAACAGTTTCTCATATTGCACAGGTAGGGTACAAGTTATGAATTGGTTAAATGGGCTTGGATTGTTTGTTCGGATAGCAAGGAATTGATCAAAATACATAGTTGCGGATCTTAGAATGGTGTAAGATGTTCTACCGAAACGATCGAATGAATGCTCTGGTCTAAAGGAAGATCTAGACCTCCATCATTACCCCTTTTAAAGATTGGAAAAAGTTCCATATGCTCGAGGCTATTATGAGCTAACACAAAATATTCACTATTAAATTCATTAGATAAATTCGTCGTGTTAGTGACATTAGGTGTATGTTCAGCATTCAATAAAATCTTATGGTCAATCCCATGCAAGTTAGTATGTTAACGTGTCCCTACGGACTCTAACAATTCATGTGTGATCGACTCAAGGAGCACTATTGGTTCATGTACACTCGGCTCGAGTAACTCGTGCGTACTCGCTTCAACCAAAACCAAAGGCTTTATGGTATTCGATCCCATTGACACTAATGGTTCTTGTGTACTGAGTTCGATGGACTCACGTGCATTCGACTCAACATGCACCAACAAATCGTGTGTACCCAACTCTACGGATACCAATGACTCATAGGCAAGTGACTCGATTGGTTCATGTGTACTCGGTTCGATCAACTTCAAAGATTCAAGTGCACTCGACTCTACCAACAACAAGAACTCCTGCACAACTGACTCTACTCATACTAACCAATCGTGCGTACGTGACTCCGTTGACTCACATGTGGGTGACTCAACATCACTACTTACAAGGGAAATAGAAGTCTCTTTAACATAAACTAAAATTTCTTCAGCTTCTTCTCTCCTCTTCACTCAGCACGGTACTAGGGTCGTACACTTCTCCCACTTCCCTATTCTCCGGCTCCTTAGGACTCACTCTTTTAGTCAATAAATTCAGAGTGAGAAGTTTTGTAGGGCATTGGTATGCAAAGTGCCCAAACCCTTGATACTTAAGGCAATTAGGACACCTATCTGTCTTGGTTTTCAAATTCCGTAGAAGGTGACGGTGTGTTAAAGGGACATACTTTTAGATAAGTTTCATAGTCATGTCCTCCCACGTGAAGATGTGTTTATTCCGAAGAGATTCAGTACGACGTTCTACGCGAGTTCAAAAATTTTTGGCATTACCGTCCAACTTTGTTTTTGCTAGCCTAGTTTTGTACTCATTTGGTACGCCATACCAATCAAAATATTCCTCTACACTAGACAATCATTCCACGAAGGTTTTGTGGTTTAACCATCCCACAAAATTCGAAACCTCATTCCGAATAGATTTGAGAACCTTCTCGGCAGGGCCGTACTCGGGTTCACGATGATGAGAGTATCCCCTAACTCTAGTCTCATCACGATTTTGGGGACTTTGCCACAAATTTGGAGTGTAGCGGTTTCCTTGTTCGGCTAGTACCCTTTCATGACGGGTAAGGACTTCACAGTGACTGCATGTGACTCATACATGATGTTTGATATAAACACAACTCAGACACAATACTAGAAAAGACACACTATGAACCGACAACAGATGAGGACTTTTGTCAAACACTAGACGTGCACACTAATGAACACTAATGAAATAAAATGCAATAAGATTGAAATGACATGCAATTATGAAACTAAGTGATGGAAGACAAAAGTTAGACAAAGGCTAGACAAAAGCCAATCAAAAGCTAGACAAAAAAATCATGCAACAGTTAAACAAAAAACCAGATAAAAACTAGATGAAAACCAAAAAAAAGCTAGACGAAAAAAGCAGACAAAAAATTCAAACAAAAGTTAGACAAAAACTAGACAAAAGTTAGACAAAAACCAGACATAAGCTAGACAGATCTGAAATAATGAATCTAAAATGGTGTAAACAAAATAATAAAAAAAATAAACCCTAAAACCTATATGAACACTAAAACCCTAAAACTAAACAGATTCTTTGATACCAATTTGATGCAGGAACTTACTAAATGCAATGCTAGGGCAGAGATTAGGATTAAAATTAATTTAATCAATTAAAAATAACAATTTCTCATAACAAATTCCCACATAAAATTCTAGAAATCCAATTATATGCTTTAATTCCGGCCCAAAATAGTGTTACTTTTGTTTACGCTCCCTATCACGGATCTAGAAGATTAGGGTTCTTATGAACGGCTAGATCTCCGATAGTTTTATGACGTCAAACGAACTCGCAAGCTGGTTCTCTCGATACTGAACAAAATTAAAAGGCTAATAATGATTTATGATGAGCAAATAGGTTGATTTTGGATTTTTTGAAATATATAAAATAACTAGGGTTACGCTACTTACGCAAACCATAGATCTAAATAAGATAGGGGTGGGAGAAGAGTTGGCCTCGCACCAAACCGCAAGCGAGAATCGAAGAATCGCTCTCCATTTGAGAGAATCACACCCTCACGAAAGTTTAAAACTCTCAATTTTGCATAACCAATTTTCATTAACCAAAAAGTTCTAATAAAGTTTTTTACAAGCCTTTAAATAGGCTAACCAATGCATAAAACTAGAAATCCTAGTGTAACTCTAATTCCTAGTTCAAATAAAAGAAATATCCTAATTCTTCTAAAACAATAAAATAAAGTCCTAAAACAATAAGGAAACTAATCATATTTCTAATAAAAGAAACAAATCCTATTTTCTAAAATAAAATAATAAAAGAGACTAATCCTAATTCAATTAAGAGTCTTGAAATTCGTCACTTTCTATACAACTTCCGAAAACTGACCATAACTTCTTCAATACTTGTCGGAATTGCACGTTTTTTAGCTCGTTAGAAAGCTACTTTAATAAGCTTTCAAATATGACCAATTACGCATCAATCCGACTTTGTTTGACACTTCAAAATAGGCCAAGCCAAACATAAAAGTGACGGGATTGAAAGTTGAAGACCCTCTGATCAGAGAATTTTTGGCAATAAATTTTAGATTTTCTTCTTTCTGATCACTCTGATGTTCTTCTTTTGCCTCCGATATGTTATGGACGGTTGCTTGAATCGGATGTCCCTATTACCAGCTAGCCTTATATTAAGTAGATAAAAGGAAATTATACGTATACCCATATCGTGGTGTTGCACACCAAACAATACAACACACCCCACTATACGTAAAATATAGGGTACCTCTGTTCGTGCCTACAGGATTACTGAAAGTGCATACATCCAAAACCCCTCAAAACCCATTGAATCCTTGGAATGAGATGATGCAGATTCATTTTCACCCCAAACTTCCACACAAAGGATCTTGAGACCATGATTTTACCATCATACGGTAAGTTCTTTATTCCACATGGTGCGGGTCCCAATCAAATAGCCCTAAAATCACGTTTGAGCGTGAAGTGGGCCATGTGATTTTAAGGCCACTTTCTGGTGAAATGTGTCACGAGGAATCAAAAACTAATCGTCTGATGGTACACTTATGGTCTCAAGATCCATCGTGGAAGATTGGGGTGAAAAATGATCTCCATCATCTGAATCCATGCCGTCCACGGGTTTCAGTGGGAGGTTTTCGAACATAGGCAAAATCATGTAAGAGCGAAGAGAGGTACCCTGAAATATATCGCAACAGAACCATTCAAACTGACTCATATCTTCCTTGTACCTAATGCATGTGCTAAAATTTTGTCTTTAGACTGCATTACAAAAACATTGGAATTGCCACAAACATTCATACTCATTATATGTTTCAAGAGCTGAAGACAAAAGCCTAAAAATTTTCTAGTCTAGTTTGAGTAGCAATAAGGAGTGTTAAACAATGTACTTAAAACATCTATCCTTACAACAAGTAATGGTATGGAAGATTCCTGTTACTAAGATATAGAATAGATAAAATGCCTTTGATTAGCATTGATGCATATAAACACCCTTGGCTCCTTATTTATTAACATTGTATATACTCCCTTTAGCTTCCCAACATTTATTTTTGAGTCCCATGCATCTATAACTCTTTACCTAATACAAACCATGTAGTAGCATGGATAGACTTTTTTCATGAAAGGATTAACTAACTTAAAACTTCTTTTTCTATATATAAATTTAGAAGAACCTACACCAATTTACAAAACCCTTTTCATGCTCTATCTCCTCTTCAAGAACATTCCAAAAGAGGCTGCCACACGATGTTCTAAAAACTGGATCTGACCGGTAGTCAGACCACAGTTCAATTAGGACCCTCCGCAATGAGGTATGGTGGGATACTACTCTGGTGCACAGACCCGTGCAAGAACTGTGAACCGGGCGGGTTTCACACAGCCAAAAGATTGTGTGCATAATGACCCCCCCCCCCCAAAAAAAAAAAAAAAAAACCACTAATGATAATATAAATAATAATAAACGGTGTGTCAGCCAAAACTACTCCAATTTTTTTAACCTCCGTTTTTTTCCTTATTATATCATTATAAATAATAAGAAAACCTCAGTTTCACGATTTTAAGAGAATAACTAGATGTATTCAAAGTTTCATGCACTATGTCTGCTCCATCTTCACCATTACTATCGTGGATGAAGAAGAGAAGGGATTAGGGCTGTCCACAGGCCGGGTCGGTCCAGGTTCGGGCCAGTTTTTTGGTAGGCCCGTTTATTTTAAGGCCTTAAGTGGGTGGCCCGAACCCAACCCAATCTAAAGACCGGGTTGGGCCAAGGCTGGAAAAATTTTTAACTCTAAAAGCCCGAACCCGACCCGGAACAACCCGGCCCGATACAAGGCCCGAATAGGGATTTTTCAATTTCTACTTGGTTACTGATTACTCAAAACCGTTTGCCTTTAGGGTTTCACGGATTCTCAATGGGCTCAGATTCGAGCAAAAATTAGTCCCTAATTTATAAAGTTATTGAACCACAAAGTTATACCAAAGCTGCTATGCTCCCTAGAACTGATCGCTGATCAGTTGCATCCATATTTCAAAGTTCCAATCAATTTGCTACTAAATTCTCATTACAAAATAAAAAACACATAGAAGGTGTTGTAGGCAGATCGGACGGATGGTGATGGTCTAGATCAGCACTCGACAGATGGTGATGGTGCTAGACCGGCGCTAGGAGAGAGAGAGAGAGAGAGAGAGAGATTGTTGGCTACAGATTTCTTAGAGAAATAGAGTTGCATAGTTGAAGAGCTGAGAGATTCTAGAGAGCTCCAGAGGCAAAGAGTTTATCTTGAATGCAAACCCTAAACGAAAAGAAATTTATATAGGGCTGTGATGGGTTTAAATTACCGAAATGCCCTCTTATCAAAGCTTATATAGCTTTTCTTACCCTAAGCATAACAGCCCGATTATCTGCCACTCCAAAGCCCGAACCCAAACCCCATTTCTTATACAGGCTTGGTCGGCCCTGCCTGATTTAAATTTGGGCTTAAAATGGAAGCCCGAATCCAGCCCGACCGGGCTGGATTCGGGCTGGGGCATAGCCCATTGATAACCTTAAAAGGTATGAGACTAATCAATGTACGAAAAGAGAGAGAGAGAGAGAGAGAGAGAGAATGTGTGAGAGAATGGAACCTTTAATCAAGGTAAGGTTCATGTTTCCACTATATCCGGCAAGTTAACAACCGGCAGAGAAGAAAAGGAGGAGAGGAAGGAAGAGAAAGGAGGTCGTAATGTCATATCATTTAAAGTAAAATCTACTCTATACAACAGATCAGAATAAGATAAGAGTGTATTGCTTATGCTTTATACTGTGTGCAAGATATATACAAAGTAAGGAATGCTAATAATATAAGATGTATAATCTTTCAATAAATTGGTTCAAATGAGTTGGACTAGTTTATACCAGCCAATCAAGTCGGGTCCGAATTGCACAAAATTGCTGCTGCAGTAGCAGTCATGTTAATCCATTATTTTTGTAATCCCTATTTCTTGCAACTAGACAGGTAGTGATTAAACCAGAAGATTCCTCATAACAATATGCTCACAAGTCACACGTCAAACGAAGCCTCTAGGCCTTTTGCTTCTCTCTAGAGTTTTAGATATTAAAAACTAATTGCAGAAGCTTTAGTTATTGTATACACTGCACCCTCAAATGATTACAGGAAACCATGAAAAAAAAATCCTTATAATTAAAAATTAATGGAGAATTAGATATTCAAGCCTCTGTTTTATTTGTGTCGAGTTGAGGCGGGCACTCCACTTAAAAAAATGCACTGTCCACCCCAACCCAACTAATGCTCCGCAGTCTACTTTCGTGCACCTATCATGCCTGCCCCTCAAATGTTCAATAAAAGAATAAAACAAAGGAAGAAGGGTGCCTGCATCCTGGTGCAGCGTTTTACACTGCACGATGGTGAGTTTTCCAGAGAGGTGTTACCAAAAAAATAAACAAATAATAATAATTTACATTGTGATCAACGGTGTTTAAGTGAACATACATCCATGTGGTACCATGGTTCAAAATTCCAAATGAAACCCATACGTATCGTTCAAATTCTTTCACCCTAAACTGATATGTATCGTCCAATACGTATCAGTTTCGGAGGTAGCCGGGTCGATACATTAAATGTATTAACCCATTCATAGTGGTAGGTATCGGCCGATCCAAACCAATGTATGGGTCCAAAACCAATACATATCGATTTTGGAGCTGGCCGGTAAGTACCAGAAAACCATTATTTTAAACCATGTGTGGCACCAATCTAACCCTGGTGCAGGATCCAGTTTCCCGCCCTCTAAAACAATAGTTAATCCAATCCTTCAATTAAAATGTTGGTAAGAAGTTTTGTGAGTATAGACAGCGACATTCTTCCCCATTGGAATCTCATCAATCCGTTTTTTGTCTTTCACAATCCATGAACTAACTAAAAATGACAAACGGTAGCATCTCATATCTTTGAATAGAATATATATATATACACACTTGATTTTGTTGTTCTAAACCCTAGTTAAATCATCCAGTGAATCTTAGGTAATTACTAAATTAATACGAATGTCATTGAAGCAGATAAATATAGAGCTAGAAAATAAAGAAAATAAATATTTTAAAAAATCATTCAAAAAAAAAAAAAACAGAGTAGCTCACAGTGGGAGAAGGAGTCCCGGCTTTGACATAGACTGGATTCACCGAAATAACCTCGGAAGCCGCCGCCAGTCCCGCCTTGACCATCCCAAACTGATTCTCCCTAAACCGCGAAATAACCTCCACACTCTCCATCAAATTCTCCATCGCCATATTATCAAACAACCTCGACCCATGCCCCGGCGTGCCGACCGCCTTAACTTTAAGCCCCCACGGCGACCGGTCAGCATAAAAAACCCTAAAAGTATCAGTGGGTGACGCCTGCCCTTCATCCAACACAAACCCGACATTGAGGTCCCTAAACTCCTTGGACGCGGCAAACTTGGAGGCACCGTCGAAACCGCCGATCTCTTCGTCGGGGACGAAGGAGACGTGGATGGTGCGGAGGGGGGAGAAGGAAGGGGAGGAGGACTTGAGGTTACGTATGGCTTCGAGGTACTGCATTCCGATGCATTTGTCGTCTTGGGCGCCACGGGCGAAGATTCGGCCGGCGGGGTCGACAGTGGCGGAAAAGGGGGGATGGAGCCACTTGGAGGGCTCGGCGGGGACGGAGTCGAGGTGGGAGTTGAGGAGGAGGGAGGGGAGGGAGGGGTCTTGGCCGGGCCATGTGAGGAGGAGGAGGGGTTTTTGAGGGGCGAACTCTAGGGTTAGGGTTTGGAGGCCGATGGAGTGAGCTTGGGAGGTGAGGAAGGAGACGGCGGATGCGTAGTCGGGGTGGGGGTGAGCTGTGCAGATTTGAAGGTAGTGTTGGAAGCGAGTGATGGGGGAATCTGATGGTGGTGATGGAGTTGCTGAGGAGGAAAGGAAGAGGAGAGAGGAGATGAGCAGGGGGAAGATGAGATGGGACATTGTGAGTGGGTTGGTGAGTGAGGTTCTTAGTAACGACAGAAGAGGAAGGTGTTTTTTAGTTGGAGTAGAGGAAACCGACGAAACCGAAAACCGAAAACTGAAAAATACCGACTCCAAATCGAACAGAAACCGATACAAAATTGAAAACCGAAACTGGTTTTGGTTTTGGATGCCGGAAACCGGTTTGGAAGTGTTGGTATGCGTTTTCAAGAACCCTCTCGGATTCAAAAAAATGGCCTAAATTGGTCACAAAGAGACTTTGTTTGCAAAAAAAAAAAAGGGCGAAAAGTAATAAAGCAATGAAAGAGAAGGTATTTAAATGCACTTGTAGAAAATCATTAGTTACAACTTGAATTTAAATAGTATACCTGTCATAATCGTCATCTATAGATTTATTGAGGTTGTAGAACATCATTGATAGGATAGGGTGCGGGATTAAGGTTGGACTCATATGTTAAACACCAGTCTGCCAATTTTAGCAGCGAAGGTTGCCTAAGATTTTAACTAATTTTGATTTTTCTATCCTAATTGTTCTAACTGAAAATGGGAGTGTTGGCCCGTTATGCACAGGATGATTGACCCCGTTCTCGAGTACCCTTCGTTGGCTCTCTTGGGTAAATCGGGTTTAAAAGCTATGATTGGTTTTGAAAATATGATAGGTGGTATGAACCTAATTGGCTCTAAGCTGAGAATTTCAGCAGGGATTTCCTAAGGGTTGAATCTAATGCTAGCTTTTCTTCCCATCGGACTACTTGGGAATTGAACCAAGTGGGCCAGCCCCACCGTGCTTGATTGCTCTACGAGACTCTTAGAAGAGAGTTGCAGTTTTAAGAGTCAGATACTTAAAGTGCAATTCTGCTCTATTTCAAAATCTCATAGTTAACATCGAGTTTTCCAAGAGAGAATAAGCAAAATTTTATGTTGAGAATGGGAGGGCAAAGGCCCTATTTATAGTATATGGCCAATTATACGTTGAGAGTTCAGCGTATAATCCGAAATTATACACTGAAAATCTGACATATAATCCAAATTATATGTTGGGAATCCAACATATAATGAATTATACGCTATGGTTGTAACATATAATTCGGGCTGCCATCGGTTGGATTCAGTCAAGTGACCGGATGACCGAATCAGTCCGACGAAGAAGAGTTCTAATCCAAAGCGAACTAATTATACGCAGAGAGTTCTGCGTTTAATCAATTATACGCAAGAAGTCCCGCGTATAATTGGGAAGAGAGATCGGTTGGCAAAGTGAACGAGTCCTAGTCCAAAGTGGACTAATTATGCGCTGAAAGTTCAATGCATAATCAATTAGACATTGAAATTTCAGTGTATAATTGGAAAGCAGACGGAGGCCAAGTTGGGTCCAATTATATGCTGAGATTTCAGCATATAATCAATTATATGTTGAGGTTTCAGTGTATAATTCCCAAAATGAGATTTTTTTAAGATTTTTGGTTAAGGTTGGCTTTTCCAAAACTTAGGGCAGGTTATAGAAAGGGATAGACAAGCAAACAAGGACAAACAGACATATTTACATGTAATATCATTAAAGTAAATGTCATTACTTTTTTCTTTTCATTTACTTAAGATATTACATATAAATAATGAAATACCCCCCATTTGAATCTAATAAAAATAGTTTCGGATCAAAAATCTCAAAGAATAAAAAATCAACTTTCTAGTTAAAGAACAAAATTTATTTATTTGCAATTGGGTCAAATATCTAACTTTCAAATAGCAAGCCTTTTTGCGAAACTTTAAAGCCCATAAATTTTATCATATCAAAGTATTGCTAACATACCAAAGTCTGGTAAAAAAAGATCACATTTGGGCTCCCAAATGGGGACTATATTGTTAGGGTTCTAGCTCGATCTTTGACTTTCGATCAACAAGACTTAGGGCCTAAAATATAATAGTTAGGACATCACATATGATCTAAAAAGATAAAAAATTGGGTGTCTATAGATGCCCCTCTTCGACGCGTGTTTATGGAGTAAACACGCGTCGAAGAAAGTAGACACCCGAGTATTTGTCTATACAGTAATATGGGCCGGCATTCTTTTCAGCTGAGTCTCCAGTATATGTTCTCGACTCATCTTCTCAAATGGATTCACAGTGCTCTCTTTCTTCCCCATGGGTTGGGCTTGTGCTGCTGCTGCTATTGATGTTGCTGCTACTGCCGCTGTCTCAGGCCATCTCGAGATCTTTCCCGACCTGGTAACAAAGTCCACGGCTCCCTCTCTGCTGCTGCTGCCGGCGTTAGCATTGGTTTGCTCGTAGCTCACCGAGACCTGATGTGGATCATAGGTTGGTCCTGAGAGCCGGAATGATATGGCTATCGGTATCTGGAGTGCATGTACTGATGGCTCTGGAGGGTAGGTAAGACATGGCTTTCCTCCGTGATGGATGGGGGGTAGCAAAATTTGGCCAGGTATGGGTGGTGAGGTTTAATGGTGGTTGCACCAGGGGTAATGGTGTGGGTGCAGGCCATTGATAATTGATGGGTGCAGGCGGAGGGTTGGGGGTTTGATGGGCCATGAGGGAATTGACAGGGGTGGTAGAGTTTGCCTGTGATTGAGCTGACGATAATGGGGTGGGAGCAGGCCATTGGTAATTTATTGGTGGTGGGGGATCGAGGGTCTGTTGGTTTATTGGGTAATGGATGGGGGTGGTGGAATATGATTGATACGTATTCATTTGTACGTAGTTAATGGGAGTGGATGGTGCAAAATAGGCCCTAAGATCTAGGGGTTCAACTGTTGGTGTAGGGGTAGGAAAATAATCTGCCAGATTCAGGAGTTCAATCACCCCAACAGTTCCTTCTCCTTGATTTCTCTGCCTCGGTGCCACAAACATTTCTGGATTACAAATGAAGTCTGACGAATCAAACTCCAATTCTTCTTCAAATTCCTCTACCATTCCTATGGTGGGTCTAGGATCTGCTATTCCGGTAGGGTGTGGTGGTAAAGGCACCTGATGGATATTCGCATGCTGGTTTTCTTGGGCGGGTGCAGGGGGAATGATCTTTCCAGCATCGATTAAGTCCTGGATCACGTGCTTCAATGGGAAGCAGCGATCAGTTAGGTGACCCGGATCCTGATGAAAATTGCAATGAGTATTAGGGTCAAAATTATATGGAATCGAATTAGGAGGAGGTCGTGGTTGGAGAACAGTTATTAAACCCTTTTCAATTAATAATGGAAAAAGTACACTCAGGGATTGCCCTAAGGGCGTAAATACTCGATCATAACAGGCTCTCCTCTCCGGGGTCATTTGCATTCCCTGCCCACTCCCTGCTCTTTGTACTGGGCAGTACATTGTTATTAATGGGCCGAGTGTTCGCAACATTTTGCACCTCTGCTCCTGTCCTCTTGTCGTTCTTCTGCTCAGTAAACTTCTTAACCCCGCTAAGGCCCCCTGAAGCATTCTTACTCAACCGCCCTTCCTTGATGGCATCCTCACAGCGGTTGGCATTCCTCACCAAATCAGTAAAATTGGACTGCTGTTGATATACAAGAAAATCAGAAATCACTGATAGAGTGTTCTTTGAAATCATCTCTATCTGCTCATCGTCCGGTATTCTATTTTTGACTTGAGCTGCCAGTGCTCTCCAACGCCCCAAATAGTCGCCAAAGGTCTCGTTGGGATTCTGTTTTAAACAGGCCAAATCAGACTTGCGGGATTCAATATTAGTATTATAGACATACTGTTCCTGGAACAAATGCGTCAAATCCTTCCATGTCTTTATCATGGATGGTTCAAGAGATGTGAACCACCTTAGGGTCAGTCCAGTCAAACTTTTCTGAAAGACTTTTATTAGCAGTCTCTCGTCCCCCCCGTACTGGCACATGTCCTCATAATAGGACTTGAGGTACGCAATTGGGTTGCCCGTGCCATTATACTTGTCGAATACTGGCATTTTAAATTTGGGGGGTAGGGGGACCTTAGCAAACATACACAAATCCGTGAAATCTGTGGCGTGGATTTCAGCACCACCCATCTTCAACAACTGTTTCTGGATCATGTTTAGCTACTCCCTTAACTGTTCGGATTCTTTGGACATGGGGGGCACTTTTTTAATAGCCGACCGAGACTCACTCTGCGCTATCAAGGGTGGGATAACTATAAGTGGAGGATTAACAGTGGTCATCGCTTTGCAACAGAGGGTATCATCAAGCTTCGATCTCGCCCTCTCATCGTTGATCTATGTAGGGTGCAGTGAGGACGGGATTCTCAACCTGTTGCTGCATGGACTGGATGGGATTGGATTGGATGTGGGTTGGGTGGCCTCCTTGAATGTAAGGGAAGTGTTGTGGGCTGATGGGATGGGTGGTAGTTTGGTTTAGGGGTGGGGCCTGATGGGGCCATTGGACATGAGGGAAGGTTTGGAGATGGCCTTGGGGTGTGGGGCCATGAGAGAATTGGGTTTGAAGTATGGTATAGGTTTGACCCGGCTAGGAAGGTTGGGTTAAATGTTGGGGGTATTGTGGAAGGTATGAGTGTGGGGTTTGGGGTTTGGGTTTGGGCCACAGGCCATTGATAGGTTTGGGCCATGGACCCTTGGTAGGTTTGGGTCACGGGCCCTTGGTGGGTGTGGGCCAATGGGCCTGGGTAAGTATGGGCCAAGGGCCCTTGAGGGGTCTGGCCAATGGGCCTTGATGGGTCTGGGTCACGGGTCCTTGATAGGTATAGCCCAATGGACCTTGATGGATCTGGCCTAATGGGCCCTTGATGGGTATGGGCCATGGGCCCTTGGTGGGTCTGGGCCATGGACCCTGGGTAGGTTTGGGTGGTGGGGTATTGGGCCATGTGCCCCTGGGATATGTGAGAAAAGGGGGTTTGGGCCAATGGGCCTTGGGGTAAGTGGGTAATGGGGGTTTGAGTGGTGTGGATTATGGGGGGTTGATGGGGGTCATGGGGGAGTAAGGCATGAAAATTGGCTAGGGTATGGGATGGGTTCATGGGGTGTGGAGGAGAGAGGGTGTTTTGAAAAGCCTTCCATAAGGAGTAGGCTTAGAACATCTCCTCCATCATGGCCATGGAAGGAGGATGGGATGTGGATGGAGGATTTAAGGGGTGATGGGGTATAGATGGGATGGAGGTAGTGGAAAAATTGGGCAAGACCCTGGTATAATCGGGCATGGCCACGGTAGGTGGGGGTGTATGGGGTGGATGAGGGGATGTATTGGGTATGTTTTGGGATTATGGGGGGCATGATGAGGAGGGATGAGGAAAGTTGGGCATGGCCCTGGTAAAAATGGGCATGACCCGGATGGATGGGGGATTTTGCGGAGGGTTGGATAGGGTGGAAGTGGTGTATGTGAATATAGGTGAATCGAATCTATAGGGGGATGATGGGAATTGGGGCATGGATGTGGATTGGGAAAATGGGTTTGGCATAGGCATGGTTTGGGCAAAAGATGGAGAATGGGGGGTTGGATTTTGGATATTTCGGGGGGTATCGGTTGGGAAAATGGGGGCGCCAAATGGGCCGATAACGGTAAAAGGGGGTTGGGTGAGGGGGATGGTAGAAAAGACTTCTCTCGAATGGGAGTGGGTTGGAGAATGTGGTGGGGATGAGTCGGGATCGGCGTAGGCCGGGTCCACTACCCACGACATTCTTTGGGAGCGGGTCGGGTAAGGGTGCCTTGGATAAGGCCCAAAAATCCTCCTCCTTCTTCCCCTACGGGACGATGGAGGGCAAGATGATGCCGTTGTGCCAGCACCACAAACTATCTATTTCTTTTTGGGTTTTAATTATTTTTATTTTTTTTTGTGAATTTTTTGAAAGAGTTTTGAAAAATAAAGGTTCCGAGGCCTTGGAATTCCCTTTTCGGGTGGCTCTCGTACCTTGATTCAAGCTCCGCGACGACGGTTCCGATGCACTTCGAAAGAATCAAAGGAGAACCTTCAATCTATTGAAGGCATGGAAATTGAGGCAAACGACCCGATCCCCTGGAATGAGGCAAAAAGAGGGTGCCCTCTTTTGACCGGTGGGGGCGTATTGGGTGTCGGAGATGGCAGGGCCTAAACAAGGCACTAAGCACACTGATCGGGGAACTTGGGAGGTGGAAAGGGCCAAGGATTCGGGCTGGGGCTGTGCAGACAGACCTGGCGCAACTAATACTTGTGCCTAGGTTACAGGGGAGCTCTTTTACATTGGTGCATGGTGCAACTATTAGTTGCGCTAGCACAAAAAGCTGGAGTTTAAAGCTGGCGCAACTATTAGTTGTGCCAGTTATAAATTCTAGCTTTTTGTGCTAGCGCAACTAATGCATGCGCCAACCAAAAATAGATACTCCAGAATTTTTGACAGCAGCCACTGATGTCCAAAATGAGTCTCTTTTTTTTTTTTTTTTTTTGTGGAAGCTAGGCTTCCGAGAACTGAACAGTTTTCTTGATGATCGATTCTCTCCTTACCGCACCTAAAGATTTTGAGTCCGGTATAACTCGCTAACGCGCTCCCCAAGGGTTTTAAGCTTCGGAATGGGAACCCAGCCGATATACCTCCAGCGCAAGCGCTTTCTCAGATACTAGGTGGGTTGGGACTTTTCTGGATCATCACCACTAGGGGCTGCCACCATACTAAGACCCGGGTGTTTGTATGTGTGCCTAACCCAATCCCTTTGAAAATCTAACCCGCAATACAAATTAATTAAGCTCCCTAACTTGGTTCAATTTTAATTTTTTCAAAGCTTTTTTCTTTTTTTTTTGGAAGTTTTCTTTAGTTCAAAGACCGGGGGTGATTATCCCGTGCCGCCACTACGGGCCGGCGTCCACTGTTAGGATATGACAAGAAATAAGGAAAAAAGACGGGGCCAGTCAAGCGACTAGGCGGAAAATATAAAGTGCTGAAATTTAAAACCGAATCGTAAAGGTAAGTAAGAAAGGTGTCAGTCAAGTGACTACGCGAAAATTGCTAAAATTTAAAGCTGAAACGTAGGGGTAAGTAAAAAAGGTGACCAGTCCAGTGACTAGGCAAAAATTACTGAAATTTAAAGTCGAAATGTAGGTAAACAAGAAAGGTGCTAGTCAAGTGACTAGGCAAAAATTACTGAAATTTAAAGCCGAAATGTAGGGGTAAGTAAAAAGGTGCCAGTCAAGTGACTAGGCAAAAATTGCTGAAATTTAAAGCCGAAACGTAGGGGTAAGTAAAAAGTGCTAGTCAAGTGACTAGGCAAAAATTGCTGAAATTTAAAGCCGAAACGTAGGGGTAAGTAAAATGACGTAATCAGAGGGGTGAGTAAAAAAAAGTAAAATAAAATAAAAAACAGCAATAAAAGGTTAGTAAAAATAAAAAATAACAAGACCAAGTTCAAGGGGAAGCTCTACAAGCTACTCCCCAGCAGAGTCGCCATCTGTGCAGCCGTGGGAATCGGGACGATCCTGTCGCGATGATGCGCTCTCTATAAAAAAAATATAGAGTCGCCACCCGAAGCTTTCGGTGTCTCGGGATACCTAGTTCATTTTTATGAGCACTGAAGTGCTAAAAATATGACTCTGAATCCGGTCCACACTAAAGGCTCTTGGGTAGGGGCTTCGGTTATCGATCGGGAAGGTGTTAGGCACCCGATCAACCCGCTTAACGCGGTCTCTACTAATGGCCAAAAATAAAATAAAGGAAAAGAAAAGAAAATAGCTTCCTTTTGCCCAAAAGGGCTTAGAATCCTATTTGTGCCCCTCCATTTCTACTGAAAAATCGACGGCGTAACGGCACAAATGGGAGGATGGAGGGAGCTAGAAAGAGATAGGAGAAGAAAGGGGAGAGTCGGAGCTCTCGGACCCTTGTAGCACTGTAGAGGAGCCTTGCGTGGCTTGCTTTGATGAGCTCTTGAAGGCCTTGTATGGTGGAAAACAGGGCTCTAACTCCTAAGACTTAAAGCTAAGAGGTAGGGAAGGGAGGCTAGGGGATCACACACGCCTAGGCTAAGGGTTTTGGATGCAAGAACAAGCTTGAAATGAGGTTGGGAGATTCTGGAATTTGGAAGAAAATAATACACAAAAGGGAGGAAGAACTTCTCACTTTGAGCTCTTTCTCTCTTAAGCAAATTTTTTAACCCCTAAGCAAAGGGGTGGGGGGCTCTATTTATAGGAAAAGGGTGGGTTAGGAGGCCACTTAAGAGCTAAATGAGTTTAGCAATTAGGTAATCTCACATCTAAGGTTTCCTAAGATTTTGAGAGCTTGGAAAGGTGTGAAGGTGGTTCTAATGGTGGATGATGGGGTGAGGCTTTAGGCCACTTGGAGGGTTACAAATAGGTAAGGAATGGGTGCAACAGAACTATCAAAACACACCCCAAAGGTCGAGGTGGTCAACAAGTCAAACCCCAAACACGGAATTCGGGATAAAATCCAACAGTTACTGTTCATATGCCTGGCGCAACTATTAGTTGCGCCAGGCAAATGCACAAAGAAAATAGTCTTGAATAAAGTGCACAAAGTTAGCTCGCGGGGTGGGGCCACCTTTAAACTTCATGGCATTGAATTTATGAAGGCTTAAAGCAGGAGAATTGGCCTGGCACAACTAATAGTTGCGCCAGGCAAAGTTATAACTGGGGCAACTATTAGTTACGCTAGGCCATTTCTTGGGAGAAATAGCCTGGCGCGTCTAATAGTCACGCCAAATCCCTAGGGGGCCCACTTGAAATTACCTCCCTGCCCTTCGGGTTCGGACTCTTTTGATATATACTTCTGATTGGGGCAATTCTTGGACCGTTGGAAAGCTGACGACCTCTACTCTTCAATGGTATAGGAGTTGGTCACTGTAGAGGGTCATAGCTAGTTCTGGTGCACCCCTCCTCCTTATTGCCTGGGAAGGTTCGGAAAGGGTTCTAAGGGTCGGGGTTGGTTTCTAAAGGTTCGGGGTAGGTTCCTAAGGGATCTAGGGTGATTCCTAAAGACTTGGGGTGATTCCTAAGAGTTCCATACATGCCATCAAAAGCTCAGAACTACACCTCTCTAGAAAGGTGTTTCGATCGGGCCTTGGGCCAAATTTGGGTGTCTATAGTGTGTTCTTAGGTTTAGTTAAGCATATATGGTACATATATAAGGTCTATGGTGACCCAGTAACCCAGTGTATATGCTGAAAACATAAACATGTATCATAGGTGATTGATGTGCATGAAGATCTGTAAGAAGACTTTAGCTTGGATGCGTGCATGCACATGTAATAAGTAAAACGTAAGCTTGATGTAAGGTAAGGAGTTTACCTTGCTGATTTATGTTTTATTTTCTCATTCACATCTGGTTAGCAGGTTAATATATGTACATATTTATATACTGAATATGCTCAAGTCAGTTTTGATGTATGGATATGTATGCGTATGGTAGTTTCAGTTCGATGAATGGTTAGGCATGAATATGCTAGTTTCAGTTTGATGTATAATTATGCTTGATGATGATAAGATAAGTTTCGACGTATGTTTTTGTATAGTTATGTAAGATGCTCAAGGTATAGTTGTAATGATGATAAGATACATATGCTTCTGTATGACTATACTCATGTCAGTTTTGAGGTATAGTTATGTATGATGATGATAAGATGAGTTTAGCTGAATGGTTATGAATAATGATATTAGTTCAGTTAGATGTATGGTGATGAATGATATTGCTAGTGCAGTTTAGATATATGTTTAAATGATGAAACTAGATCAGTTAGATGTATGGTTATGAATGATGATGCTAGTTTCAGTTTATATGTATGGATATATATGGTTATGAACAAGCATGCGAGTTTCAATTTATGCTAAGTTCAGTTTTGATATATGCTTATATGATGTCTGTTCATGATGCTCTCGCATACCTGATACCATGCATTGTTCATGTCATGTTATCCTTGATGTCATGACAACATTTTTACTTAATTTTGAGTCAAGTGATCCCGCTAAGTCGGGAGCTTGACTGTGTAGTTCTTGAACACAAGGGATCCCGCTAACTCGGGAGCTTGATATCTTGGTCCAAGTAATCTAACTAACTCAGGAGCTTGACAAGTGATCCCACTAACTTGGGAGCTTGATGTCTCGGTCCAAGTGATCCCACTAACTCGGGAACTTGATTCTCTTGTTTCTTGTATATGTGTGTTTTACGTCTGATAGCTTGTTTAAGATAAATTTGTTACATCATGATTCCTTGTCAGCATGATTTCTTGTAGTTGTTTAGCATGAATCTGTCAGCATGATAAATTATTCGCATGATTAATGGCTTGTTTATGATATGTTGCTAGAATAGATACAAGATAAGATATACTGTTCTTAGATTTGTATTTTATACATCAAGAAGTGAATTGGCATCCTAACATATAAGTTAGCATTGTTATTTTCCTTGCTGAACTTCGATGATAGCTCATCCTATGACTTCATGTCTTAGCTGCAGATATTGACTTTGAGCACGAGGGTGATCCCACGTATCAGCCAAAGGAGGAAGAAGAAGAGGACGAGGAGGATGAGGAGGAAGAATTCGCTGAGGAATTCTTTCCTAAGTAGGTCAAAGAGAGAGAATGCTTGAGAGAGATTTGTTTTAAAACTTGTATAAAATAGCAGTGTTATGTGTTTGTAGGTCTTCTTTCCATTGTTTAGATGACGGGTGGCCGTCATTAGTGGAAAGCTATACATACATCAGTTAGCTTTGTTTTGTAGCTCTTTGATAGTTTACTGCTTTTCATAAATAAATAAATATCAGTTTTTGTCATATGATCGTCATATCAGAGTTCTTAAATTGCTTTCGCATATGTAATACTTTATACACGACATGATGCACTTGTATGACAAGATCATATTAGGTGATCCGACGACGTGACCTTTCCCGGATATGATAAGGGGAAAAGTCGAGCCGTCACAAACCTACTCTCCCAGATAGTTCTCCTTCTGGCATGAATGGATCCCTTGAAGTACCTATTTGAAAAACCAGTTCTCACTAGCCAAATTGTATGCTGGTAGCTTCTCTTATCGAAGTTTGACATCACATATGTCATCCATCAATCAATCAAGAGGCAAGCACTTACTGGTAATCTTGCTGAGAATCCCTTACCTGATTATGAATCCATGAGAATCGAGTTCCCTGATGAAGACATCTTATTCATGATAGAGGATGACACAAAAGAGGCAGAAGAGTCTTGAGTAATGCACTTTGATGGGGCATCGAACACTGAAGGTTAAAGAGTCGACGCTATTCAGATTTCACCGAGAGGTCCCACATACTAGTCTCCATCAAGCTCAATTTCCCCTGCACCAACAACATAGCCGAATATGAAGCCTGCATCGTCGGCCTACAAGCAACTCTCGACCTAAATGTGACCCACCTTATGGTGTTTGGTGAATCACAGCTAATCATATGCCAAACCAACAGGAATCGGAAATGAAGGATGAGAAGTTAATCCCGTACCATGAGCACCTTGAAGATCTAATCACGTGCTTCGACTATGTTACTTTCTCCTATGTCCCACGAGCGAGGAATCGATTTGCTGACGCACTGCGACCATGGCATTAATGGTCAAAATTCCCTATGGTGTTGAGATGAAGCCAATCATGATCGGGTAGAGAAACGAGCCGGCCTTCTGTCTCCATATTGAAGGATCAGCTAAGTCAAAGGATGAGTTTCCATGTTTTCATATATCAAGAACTTCCTTGAAACACGAGCCTTCCCTAAGAGCACATCCAAGACAGACAGATGGACCATCCAACACCCAGGTTCAAATTACGTCATCTGTGGTGAGTGCCTCTACAAGCGATAACATAATAATATCTTGCTCTGATGCCTAACTAAAAGTGAAGCAGAATGTGTCATAAAAATGGATCCATGAGGGGGCATGTGGGGCCCACGCCAATGGACACATGCTCGCTAAAAAGATCCTACGCTAAGGATTCTTCTGGACCACCATGGAGACTGATTGTTACAAGCACATTCAAAAGTGCTATAAATGCTAAAAATACTCCAGTCTAATACATGCTCCAGCTATAGATCTCCACAACATGACCACTTTATGGCCATTTGCCATGTGGGGCCTCGACGTCATCGGAAAGGTCAACCCAAAATATTTTAATGGGCATCAGTTCATCCTCATCACCATTCGGTACTTCTCCTATACGAACATCACGACCAGTGATGTTGAGAGGTTCATAAAGAACAACATCATTTGTCGATTCGGCATGCCTAAGGATATCATCACGGATAACAACACCAACTTTGCAAACAAGCGCATTAGGGCTTTATACGAATAGTACAAGATCAAATATCATAGCTCGTTGCCATATCAACCATAAACTAATGGGGCAGCCGAAGCTACTAACAAAACAATTGTCCACTTTCTTGAGAAGATGGTTGTCACCAACCGAGACTGGAGTGAAATGTTACCCTTTGCACTATGGGCCTATGGAACATTGATCCATACCACTATAGGAGCAACACTATTTTCCTTGTTATTGGTACATGCTTTTTCTGGGTCCCTTTTGGGTGGCCTAATTCGGTCTCGAGTGGACTCTGTCTGCGATGGTTGGCGAAAATCGATAGAGCAATAAAAGGAAAATATTTATATGCACCTGCAGAAATGGGTTGTTAGTAGTAAAATGAATTCTAAACAGAGTGTAGCTGGGTTGTTGCAATCGCCGCTTACAGATTTATCGACACTGTAGAACATCACTGATCAAGCGCGGATAGGGTGCAGGTATGGGTTTGACTCCTATGTTAAATGTTGACTTGCCGACTTTAGTAGCTAAGGGTTGCCTAGGGTTTAACTAGTTTGATTTTCTACTCCTATTGGACCTATCTAAAGAGGGGGTTGGGGCCCACTATGCTAGGGAGGATCAACCCCGTTCTCGGGTACCATCCATTAGTTCCCTTGTGCAAATCAGTGAGGCAATGACAGTTTTGTAAGTATTGAGAAGGGTTAGGGACCTGATAGGCGCTATACTGAGAATTTCAGCAGAGGTTTACTAGGGGTTGAATCTAGGGCTAGCTTTTGTTCCCTTTGTACTTCTTCGAGAATCGAGGTAGGTGGGTCAGTACCACTTGCTTGAATACCCCCAGATTTCTAGAGAAAAGTTTGTAGTTCTAGGAACCAGAAACCTAGAGTGTAGCTCAACTCCTTTTTTTGAAATCTCGGAGTGAACCTCGAATTTTCCAAAAGGAACAAGCTTGAGAATTGATGTTTTGTGGAATGGTGTGGGGTAGGGGCCTATTTAAAGGTGCTCGGGAAATTGTGCACATATGGCTTTGTGCACAATTGGGGAATTATGCACTGACCCTCCTATGCATACTTGAACTGTGCGCAGGGTTCCCTACACATAATTCAGGGGAGGTCGGTCACCGATTGATGGATGACCGGCTAACTGGCTCAGCCAGTCGGTCCCAGTTCTAGTCTACTTGGGACTAATTATTCCCACGCGGGAATGCACATAATCAAATTATGCGCATCCATGTGTGCACATAATTTAGAACTAAAGGATAGTGTTAGGGTGGTGCACGAAATTATGCTCCCAGTCCAATTTGGACTGATTGTGCATAGGCGGACCTGTGCACAATCGAATTATGTGCATACTCTTATGCGTATAATTCAAGATCTTTTGGGCTTGGTTGGGTCCGAGTCTGTGAGCTAGGATTCTAGCCTAGAACTCGATTGCACACTATGTGAATAGTGTATAATCCCCAAATGACAGGGTTTTATGACTATTGGAGAGGGTTGGTCCTTTCCAGATGTCATGAGCATGGTCAAAGGTTGATCAAACGTGTTTTTATATTTCGAGAGGGCGAAAATGGGGTGTCTACAGATGCTCCTCTTTGGCACATTCTTATGGAGCAAAAGTGTGTCAAAGAAGTAGACACCCCCTTCAAGGCGCCTTCTCATTTCCTTGAGAGATCACTAGTGTGAATCGAGGAGCTGACATGAAGTGCATGGCTTTCTCATCTGTTGGTGCAAGCTAATTAGGAGGGTATTCGAAGGCCTTTGGTAGCAGTCGAGAGGTGTTTCCACAACTGTGGATGCATGTCGCATCATGTTGCATATCACGACCTGCTGCATATCACAGTCAAATGGGGGAAAATTGATGCAAACAAAGTGCGAGTGACGTTGATGAATGTCAGGATACAATGGTAATTGATGATGTAATAGGATGGTGAAGGTTTTCGCAGCTCATGTCAGACTAGGCGCATCATTTCTCACACTAATGACGCGCAAGGGTCCCTTTCCAGTAAACATTTGTGATTTCTCAAAGTTATGTATACTCGGTGTTCAGTCTCCCAGGGGAAAGAATGGATTGGGGTGATGAGAGATAGAAATATAGATAGATTGAGGGTTTTAAAAATTTTGGTTTCAACTTAAGATCAATTCGGTAAAAATCTTTGAAAAATGTGAAACTCGAGACATCGTTGAGCAGATCCATCATACGAGATTTGGGGACCCGACCTTTGTTTGGTTGTCACGACAGCGCTCGACATGCTGGAATACCCCTTTAAGCCTTCTCACGGATACTGATGATTTTCTCTTATGGGAAGATTACAGTAGTTCGCGAATCGGCAGAGTCGGGTTTTGAAAATGTTTGACTTAATATTAGATAGTTATATTTTTATAAGAACATCGAGAGGAGAGTGTAGACACCCCATTTTCACCCTCTAAGAGTATACAAGTCTATTTAGTAAACCTTTGACCTTGCCCACGACTCTCGGAAAGGGAACGACCCTCTCCGGAAGCCTTAAAACCTAAATGTGGGGACTATATACTATTTACATAGAGTATGGTCGAATCCTGAATTGAAATCTCATCCCATGAACTCAGACCCGACCCGACCCGGTATGCTCCCGAATTGCGCGCATGAACCCATCCGTGTAACTCGATTGCACGCATGGATACATGTGCACAATCAGTCCCATTGGACTGGAGTACTCCCGTGCACCGCGAATCGACCTTAAAAGTTGTATAATTTAGACCCAAATCTCGATATCGCTAGGCCTCATTTAATTACTAATGTGTTATTTTAGTGTAAGATTGAGTATAATAGGTTTTGAAGGTCTTGAAGCGCAAATGGAGTCAAAGGAGCAAAGTTAAGGGAATTTTGAAGCTATGGTAAGAACCTACCAAAAAAATAGAGAGAAAGAAGAGTGTCAATGTTTACACATATATTTTTTGGAGCTGAGGCTTATACCATTGGAAAGAAGACTTTCCTAGCTTTCCAATAAGATAAGAATCGCCGAATTTCGAGCTGTATATAAAAAGTTATGGCCGAATGAAAAATGAATTTGCAATTTCGACTGGTCGGAAATGGATTTGTGATCGGTCAAAAATGAGATTTCTAGAACACGAATTAGGAACGCCCCAATGCAAATAAGCTTCAGAAATATGAGTTTTGACCAATCGAAATGGACATTTCGATCTGTCAAAGCCTAACAGCAGAAGAGACTTTTCTTATACACATTATTTCGATCGGTCAAGCTCCATTCTAGACCGGTCGAAGTCAGGATTTTCTGCGGATTATCAAGAGTGACTGTTGGGTTTCTTACTAATGTTTAGGCGTAAATAGCTAGGATTCTTCCTAAAATCAAGACTCCAAGATCTTCTACCTTCTTAGTTTAGATTAAATTCATTCTAGGATTTGTTTCCTATAAGAAATCAATGTTCTAGGGTCTTACACATATAAATAAGGACCCTAGGTTAGGAATAAAATAGTTTTTAGCCGTAGGGATTTTTCCTCGTAGTTTAGGTTTAGATTCCTGATCTGCAAGAGTTTGTCAGATTGAGGGTTTTGTAATCATCATTTCATGATCAATTCAGCAATGAAGAAGATCATAGAAATGATGTGCGGCTAAACGTCCCAAAGCTTGGGATCTCTTGTACGATCAAAGATAAGTAAATAACTTTATTTCTATTTCTTTCTTTATTTGTGAATTCCATTGCAATGGTACGATTGCATGTTCAAGGTTTCGAGAGTCATAAAAATGAGCGAGTGTAAAGGTTTAGTTGAATTTAATCTACTCTTATTGGCCTAGTAGACCTTAGGAACTAGATTAGATTGGATATTCACCGACGAACTAGACCTTGTAGGGTAGTTTTAGTTGGTTCGTGCTATGATGCCTCGACATTTAGATTTATCTAACTAAAGATTAGATTTATTTAATTCATATATGAAGCCCTAGAGCTTGTAGCCTAGAGTGGGGGGTACCTGGAATTTGGAATAGAGTAGAAATAGGATGCGAGTTATTTATGAATCTGAGATCCAAGAGAGATCCCATGCTTGTCTCTCAATATTTTCCAAATCTGTTTTCTTGCTTTTCTAGATAAAATAATTAAAAAATTACTTCTATAAAAATCCCCTTTCTAAATACGACTTTAGTTTAGATGAATGACTAGTCCCTGTGGTTCGACACCCTTATACTTGCCCAAGTACTTTCGAACTTGTGCACTTGCAAGGTTTTGAAATAAAACGATCAAGTTTTTAGTGCCGTTGTCAGGGACTACGATTTTATTTGAACTATTTCTATTTAGTTATTTTGTATTAGTAGTTTTCTAATTCTAGTTTAATTTTTTTTCAGATTTGGAGATCGAAGTCTGCGCCTATCAAAGCTTCGATAGGGACGCCCGCGAGAGGCTAAGGTATGGGCCTTTGTTTTCAGATTTAGTTAGGTTTTTATTTTTGTGTCTTAGTGTAAATCTGTGTAATATGGAATTTCCTGCAAATTCGATGTCCCATCATCTGATGGGTTTGATTATGAGGTTCCATACCACTATTGGGATGAGTATGAGGAGAATGGATCTAATCGGTGGGTCCCAAATTGGGGTCAACCTTTTGTGCGAAATTTTTCAAACCAACTTTAGTTTGACCCACAATATTCACAATCTCCTTGGAGTTCTGATTCTGAAAAAGATGGATTAGTCATTTTAGAAGAACTCTAAACCAATCCAGGCTTTCCTGAAAGAATCCACTCTCAGATCCTGTCTCTTGCGAGAAGCAAATACCAAATGGAGAAGACGGCCGCTGCCATTGCTAGGGAGGAAGATTCCTTACCTAGTCAATCTATAAGCATTCTACTAGACCTAGAATTGAGAGGAGGATCTACCACCTCCCCTGAGCCGGAGGATGAGACCATGAAATTTTGGGGCGGGCAGGGGGAAGCTTACATGGAAGATTGCGTTGGCCCATATATGATTGAAACAGTGGAAGATAGCCAACAAATTTGTGTTACTCCTCTAATACCTCAAGAACAATTGCATGAGGAGGACACAAGTCCTTGTTTGACATCGACCGAGCTGTCAAGCATTACATATGGGGCACTTTATGTACCCAATGATCTGTTTGTACAATGCTTCGACAAACCCTCAGTCGATTCATTTTAAATAATGACTTATTTGGCACCCTTAAATTGCCAACACACACTGAAGCCGAATTTGTCATGGTCTATGGGGTGGACGAGGCTGTGCAAAGACCACCCACAAAACATCTCAAGACCTCAATAAATAGAAAGGGCAATCGAAACATGCTAGATGAATGTCCATTTCTTGTGCCTATCATGGCTAGAGGGTGGTCCGGCTGCAGACCACAAAACGGAGGCAACCCAAGCCCTTGTACATTATTAGATTAGAATTTTTATTTTTATCTTTAGATGTAATGATTGTAGATAGTAGGTATAGTGTATAAACTAAAAATAAATAAATAAATAAATAATAAAATAAAAATAAAATAAGGTAATTTTCTATTAAATCTGGGCTAAGAACCATGTTCTCTACTAGATTTCGACCGGTCGATATGCTCAGAACCCAAAGAAGACAAGTTGAAGGAATACACCAAAAGGTTATTCTGACCCATCGAAATTGAAGTTTCGACCGGTCAGGATCACGCAACAGAAGAGGAAAATGGAGGATTCAAAGAGATTCCAAATGGACTGGTTGAATTGGCTATTTCGACCGGTCAACAATCTTAGTAGCTTCAGAAATCCCAAGATGGATCGGTCAGGATTTGTCGACCGGTCGGGAATCAAGTGGGCAGAATATATAAAACATTCTTATACATTTTCGACCAGCCAGAAATGGTTTCGACCTATCGAGATCAAAGGTTCCAGGGCTATATAAAGCCCTGTGACCGGTCGAAATTCCATTTTCGACTTGTCTAAACCTTAAATCCTCCCAATCCTTTCTTCTTCCGTTGGTTGCCCTCTTGCTATTTTTATTGTGTGAAAATGAGAAAAAAACAACAGTAATAGTGTAAAAGGAACCACTGCCTGAAGCACTGGTAAAAAAATCGTCAGCCGAAATCAGTCGTTATACACCTTGGAACCGTGGTATTTTAAGGAAAGGATAGGGGGGTAATTGTTTATTTTTAAAAGGCTAAACTTGTCCTTTTAATAAATATATGGTATAAATACTATTAAGCAAAAAAAAAGCCCCAAAAGACTATTCCTAATCCTTCCCTTCTTTCTTCCGCTATTACCCAACCCTAACTAGCGATTTTGCTGCACAAAAGAAGAAGACGGCGATTTTGCTCCACAAAAGAAGAAGACGACATGGGGTTTCTTTTCTTGAAGGATCGGAGTAAGATCAATCACTCATTGATGTCCATTCTGGTATAGAAATCTCATCTTTCTTTTATTTATTAATTGTTTTTTATTTCTTCTTGATGGTCATCGAAATATTATTTACAAAAGAAAAAGCCAAATAGGTAGGGCTCGCACAATGATGTTGATGCACAAATTCTTTGCCAAACTTTTCTTGATGAAGGAAATAGTTTATACTTTGATGCAAAACTTCACCCTCCCTTACCCTATTAACTGGTCTTATTTGGTCCATTTCTTGGGTCTTTTAAATTTCAGATTTTGTAGGCATTAATTTTATATTTATTTGGTTTATTCTTTATTAATTTTATATTTATTTGGTTTGATCTTCGAAATTTTGGGAATGGCGGCTTCTACGAGAGGTTTAACTATTTATGGTTTTGCTTCTCTTATTATTATTATTATTTTTTTTGCTTGTTGCTTCTTTGTTTTTCAATTTTTTTTTTTTTATTTCTATTAGATTTTATTCATTTAATCAGCTTTTTTTTACTATTTGCTTTTAGGGTTTCTTCCTCTTCATGGATTTAGGGGTTGCTGAGGTTACAAATTTAAGGTTTCTTCTTATTTATGAACTTGTTATCCTCTTTACATTATCTTGTTCAGTTTCAATCATGCTTCCCCAAGGGGGCTTGACTTGAGTTGTGTTATTTTATCACATCTGTGGGCAATGTCTTATTTTATCACATTGGTCTTTCATATGTTTGAAAGTTCGCCTTTTTTTGAGTTCAATTATGTTTTTTTATTTATTTGTAAATTTTAATATTAGTATTTATAAAAATAAACCCATGAACTAGCCAAGATGGGTGGTGCCACGCACATTTGGCTGCCACATACCCGATGACTTAATCACGCGATCAGGTGCTACATGAATGAGCACCTTGGTGATCATCATCATTGAAAAAGTAAAATATAAAAAAACTGTCCTGAACCACAGGCCAAATGAACGGTGAATAAGGTTTCACCATCCATTTAAGCACAATTGATTGCATGGTTTTATTTATTCTATCTTTTGCCATTGGTTTTGTTTAAGTCCCCACTCATTGATGTCCCCACTCTTTCAAGCTTCTTTAGGAATTCTGAGGTGATCATATCACCAAATTCATCAAAAATAGCTTTTTCACATTAATTGGCAAAATGGGTAGCTGATAAAACCTACCATTAATTTCTGTTCATCAAAATAGCTTTTTCCACATAGATTTCCAAAGTGGGTAGCTGATAAAAACCACCATTCCTCTTCATCTTCTTCAACATATTGATTCTAGTTTTGCAGGCTAGGATTTATCATAGATTTTCTCTCAAAGGCCACTCTGGTTGGATTCATGGCTGGGGCTGCTATCATAGTCTCCCTCCAACAAATCCAAAGCCTTCTTGGTGTCTCATGCCCAACCCAGACCCAATGGGTCAGTTTTATGTGAAATTGACTAGAATTCCTTTGATAATGCTAATCATTTTGTCCCTAGATGTAGTGTTGAAGGGCCATATACTTTTTAAAAAATTTATATTTTATAAGTATTGTGCATCTTTCTAATTTAATTTATTTTTTGTTGAGTCAGCCCAATCAAACTTGGTTCGACCTATTTGATGCACTTCTTAGTTTGGGGGCTAGTCTGGTTTTTAAAACATTGCATTAGAGTGTGGTGATAGCTCTTAGAAGTGCCATCCCCTCACTTTTCACCTTTTCAAAAAGTGATGAGATAGTAATAATTGAGCAGTTCATCTTGTTATATTGACTGTGAAATCAAGTTGGGAACAATGGTATTGTTCTTAGAAAGTGCTTTATATAGGCCATTTTAGGCATTGATGCTGCAACATTGAGCTGTTCATCTTGTTATATGGACTTTGAAATCAAGTTGGGAACAATGGTATTGATATTAGAAAATGCTATATATAAGTCATTTCAGGCATTGATGCTGCAGTAAGATCAATGAAGGTAGGAGGTATTCGTCGAGTCATTGTTCCACCATCTGAAGGATATCAAAACACATCTCAAGAACCCATACCACCTAATGTATGTATTCTCTTTTGCTTCTGCTACTTTTTCCACTGGTTAAGTTAAAGATGATGTCCTTAAGGAAGGCTGGTCAAATATAGCACAAGTATTAATGACTGCCCTTAACGTGAATTAAAGAAGGATAATTGTTAATCTTGGTGGATATGTTTAATAGTCCCTGTGTAAATAATACCTAGTTTAATATCTATCAGTTTTGCTTCCTCAAATGTGTTCTAGTGTTGCACTGCTCTAGTCTAACACAATGGAGAAAGACAAAGATATTTATCAAGCATTTATAAGAAATAAACACACCTTACTAACATGATTTAATTATATTTATGTAAACAATTAAAGCTTGTCATACGAGCACAAGGCCAATGAGATGGTTGACTCCTTAGTCAAAGCAAGGGATTCTAGATGATAATTATTCGATTTGCAGTGAGTTAACTTTACTTGGTTGATATTTTGCTACATTTCTTGTGAGGAAATTGGATCTTTTTCTTCCCTTTTGTGTAGGTTATGGCTTCTATATGCTCCCCTTAACAAAGTTGATAGTAGAGGTGGGGGTTGTTAGAAGGACGAAAAGTGATACAATCATGTTTGCTAGTAAAAATCAGTTTGGTTGATAAAATCATGTTTTAACCGTGGTGTCTATTCTTAAGATACAATTTGTTATATGCAATCTAATAGTTACTTCTAATTTTTAGCCATAGTGAATTTTGGCTGTAATTCAATAAAGAAAAGTTCACTTTTGGTTTATTGAACAGAACAGGGGAATCTTAGTTTTGAATTTCAGACAGCCAACTATAACATCTTAAGTTCTTGCGTATTCATTTTCTGGTGATGGAAGATTACTTTTATATGTTCTTGTGGTACCATTTTGGCATTTATTGTTTTCTTCTGTTGTTGCTACTTCATTGCTGTATTCATCCCTAACAAAACACATAGGTTTGATATGTTCCAACATGGTATTTTCTCCTAAAACAAGCCAAAAAGTTTCCGAGTTCTATTGATGATAAAAGAAGTTTTTGTGTGAAAGAGTAGCTATTGCTCTTCACAGAGTTATATATTGTTTCCTAACTCTTCTTGCATGATTAGCATGGAACATAAGCCAAAGAAGACAGTTGAAACTAAATGCTAATGGATGGCTGGGTACTTGCAAAGCTTACGAGAGAGAAGGGCCAAAGAGATGGTCTCTAATATGATTCATGTACTAGTTAAAACAATTTTATTCTCAACATTGAGTCAAATACATAGTCTTCTCAATTTGCAATATCATCTTTCTTGGTTGAGTTGAGATAATAGCCTCTGTTTCACAATATGATGCTCATGATTTGCATATATGGCATTTCAAGTTCTTTTTTGTTTAGTTTTCAATTGTTCTTGATAATGAAGTTGATTTCAGCCTATATTTCTTGTGACAATGAAATCTATGAGCATTATTTTAATACATGGAACAGTAAACACTAATAATCAAGGGCATGCCACAAACTCAAGTTATCACTGGTAAGGATACTGTGACTAGATGAAGACAAAACATGAACACTTGAAGCAAGAGCAAAGCTCTTACCAACATCAAAATTCTATAGGTCATCTCTCAAATATCCTTTGCCAATAACCTTCTCAGTCCTTAGGTTTTGAAGAAGGCGATAAGAAGGGAAAAACGTCATTGAACAATTTAGAGATTTGATTAAACAATGCACAAGTAACAAATTGACATGAAGATGTGGAGCATGAAGAACATCAGTGAGAGAGAGATCAGCAAATAAGGGAGTATTACCCATACTAGAAACAGGTATGTAAAACTCATTGGCTAAGCGTACATGCTTGACAATGAAAGAGGAGTGGATGATGAAAATAAGTGAGGTTCTCAAGCCATATGAACGGTGGCTCCTGACTCTATAATCCAAGTAGATGTATCAGAATGCCATACAACAGCGTGGGCAGATGTGGCAGAGGCACATAGAGAGCCTGTATCAGAAGCTATCTGAGAAGCAATAAGTCTCCCCTAGGACTGGCAGACTTGACATGTAAAAAACATACTTCTTTGAGTTACAACTCATCTTCTCAAAGATACTTCAAACAATAAACCAACCAATGGATATAGTGGGCAATACTTCAAGCAATTAATCAATGATGCGGGAAAGACATCCATAGAGACTCACTACCAAGGCTAAATGCTATAATCGATTTATGGGAAACAACAATTCTGCAATCAGTAGTTTAGTATGCACATAGAAACTCATCACTAAAGAAATTACCATAGAATACCCAAAAAATTCACAAGTAGATTCAGCCACATATGATAGAATACCATCCGAAATAATGCACCTGACCAGATCCCCAAAGGAGGTGATTGAAAAAAAAACTAAGCTTGTTGTGAATCCACAAAAAGGGAACTCAATCACCATGTAAATTGCAAAAAACTTCAAAAATGTGAACACATACTGTTGAAGATGTATATAGAATGCTTAATTTGTCCCTAGCCTATCAAATCATCCCCACAAATTGGTAGAAATCTGATCAAATAGAGGATGCATAACCCTTGTTTCAGATAACACATGAAAGACCGTATACAATTGCGAGGTTTGCTAATCAAAGTAGTTTGTACGGTGTGGCAATTCCATAATGGGATGGCCGTCTTGGTTCCTGGCCTGACAAGGAAAACAATTGGATATCCATCATTGCCTTTTGGTCATTTTACCTACTCGACATGATGGGGGGACCAAATCTATGAACCATCTCTGGTTTTCCGGAACCCACGGTTCTCACATGATTGGAACTCCCACACGAGACTTTCTATTTTTAAGAACTTGACCATATCTATAATGCGCAGTTCTTTGACAGGCAGAAGCTGTTTACCACCATTTTCAATCCGACCCGTCTCGCCAACGGAGTTCCACCCTTGGTACTCTTATATTCGATATCGAGTGCCAATTCGAAAGAATTTTGATTTTTCATTTTTTATGCTTTCGTAAGCAATTAATCAGATGGCTAGGAAATTTTAAAGGCTTTTGAGTGAAGCACCATTGCTATTTGAAACTGCAATTTTAAAGACTTAAGCCATGGTTTTTCACAAACCGAAGAGAATATGCACGAGGAGGTGAGTGCAGAATTCTTACATGCAAATTTCTCTTGGCATTCCTCTTTTTATGTATTATTTTTCCTTTTGACTCTTTTGTATCCTGGAGTACTATTCTAATGTCTCTTTTGAATCAAATATAATGGCAGTTTGCTTTAGAGTCTAAAGTGAACTATTTTTTCATAGAGTTTGTCAAATATTATTTCCAAGGACACTCTTTTGTGGAACTATTATTTTGGTCAATTAATATATGCATTTTATTTTGAATTCTTGAAATATATCTTATTTTAATGTTTGGTTGAGCCCAAATAACATGGAAATAATAATATTTTATTTTTATTTTTTTAGATTGTGGATAATGCAGAGGTGAGCCCAAATAGACGGTACATGGTGAAGGTGATTATATTGGTGAAATAGCTTTAGTTAATGGTGGCCCAAATAGATGGGACTGTTCACTAATGTGAACTCGCACTGAGTAAAAAATTTAGCTTTTGTGATGGTCATATCTAGTTTTGCTTCAGATCCGCGTTTTGTGTCAGTAGGTATTATGTTAGATGTTAAACGGCGAATCATTTTTGAATCTGAACCTGAAGTGAACACTTTTTTAGTTTTGACTTGTTGAGATTTTAAAATAATGTGAGTTTTTTTTTTTTTTTGCTTTTTTGGACTTAAGTAGGAAATTTTAATAGTTATGGTGGTTTTTTCCTTGTATCTTGACGCTCTGCAATTTTATGTTTTGATGGATCTGTAACATGCTGGTGGTTTTTTCCTCTCATATTTTTTTAAAATGTGCTATATTGGAAATAACTGTGATTGAGAATAATTGTCAATGTAATATGATGACTCCATTCTTTGTATAAAATAGATATACAACTACTGCAGGCTCTTCTTTGGTAGTGGGACTAGGATTGTGCCTAATGATAACTTCGTCTCCATCAGTTCATCAAGATTAAATGTTGATAAAAGAGGCAGCCACACTAACAGTTTGAAATTAGGTTAACCTAGTTTGTTTTATTCTATTTTCTTTTTCTTTCCAGTGATTCGATTCTTAGAGTTGAAGAATTAGATCTGTCTACTTTAGAAGCTGAAAATAGGTTTCTTTCTCTATTCTCTGTAGACCGATTTATAAATGATAATTTTATAATAATATTTCAGTTATGAAACTTTATTTATAGCTTAAAAGAAGGTCAATCTTGTTTCTTTTTTTATTTTTACTGCTTGTGTAATGGTTACTGGGCCTCCTTTGGATGTTTATTCAGAGATCGGAATCCGATCATTGATCGGAAACATTAATTCTTTATATCTAGGTGAAAGATTCTGTGTTAATTTTGTTATGAACTTAACTTATATTATTATTACTTTTTAAATTAATGTATTTTTTTTTTTTGAAAAAAATAATATATAAATGATAGCTGAAAATCGTCGTTCTTCTTCTCATCTATAACCGTCATTGTATGAGAGAAAAATGACAGTCATCATGGGCTGTAAAAAAAATGGGGTGAGTATTTAAAAAAAAAAAAAATGACATAAAAAACAACAGCTCAAAATCGTTGTTTATGGTCGACAGTCAAAGACAGTCGTTATTTTGATGAAATAAACGACGGTCTAAATATGTCGTTAAAAAATACTACTGCTTTTTTTAGGACAGCTCACTCGACTGTCTAAAACTGTCATTTTTTGGGAAAACGACAGTCATGGGCTGTTGTTTTTTTTTACATTTTCACGTAGTGTTGGTTGTTGCTTTGTGCAATGAGGGCATTGCATCATTCAGGTTTGGGGGTATTTGTGCTTATTGAAGTGGTTCATATTTTATTTTGTTGCATCTTGTACTTGACCGCTGTTTGGTACACCCACAAAATCACATTTTTGAATATAGTTTTTGAACCATCATATGCCTTATTTTCATGAAGTTTTCAAATTGTAGCAGTTTATGCATAGGAGTTAAAATTTTTAAATACTCATGCCATGACAAAATTGTTGATGCTTAGGATTATTAATTCCAATGTGAACATTTAAAGATCGATTTGAATTTTATTCTTATAAATTTTGTTTTGGCCCTCTACCATGCTTAAGTCCGAAACTTCAAGGATTAATTTGAATTTTGAATCTTAAGATTCTAATAAAGACTAAGCCCGGTGAGCTTTAGAACTGTTCCTCGTTCTTGATGAGTGCTAAAATAAATTCGGAGTATCCTTGAATTCAAGCTTACTTCTTAAATCTCATATGCTTCACTTGGTTTGTTTACTTTGCATTACGTTGAATCATTGTACTACCTTGTGAGAAAATAGGCATTTTTACATTGCTCTTTAACTCCAGACAAATAGGCGTTTTTACCACCTTGTGAGGAAATGATCGAAGGACGTCTTTGGCTCGCTTGTGCCTAAAATGTCCCAACTCATACAGATTTATCTTTTAGTACCCTTTTTGAGCTTGTTGAATGTTTTGACCTTTATATGTTTCTTGGTAAGCCATGTTAACTATACCTTGACACCATTTCTGAAAATTTAAGCTTTACCCTTCAATCTCTGAGAAATTGGAAAAGTGGGATAAGAGTAAATGGGAAGAGAGTAAGTGGAGAGGCATGAGAGTGGTGTTTACTGGGAACATATGACAGAAAATTATATGAAAAAGGGAAAGAAAAAAAATGAAAGAAAGAAAAGAAAAAAATGAAAATGAAGAGAAAAAGATAGAAAATGAGGTGATTTCAAAAGAAAAGCAAAATGGAAAAGAAAAGAAAAGAAAAGTTGTGAGAAAGAAAAAGAAAATTTTTGAGATATTTGAAAAAAAAAGTGAAAAATTAGGAAATCAAAAGTAGTTTCTTTTCTAATTTCTTAGAGAAATTTGATCCCCAACTTCCCTTTTTTTTCTTAACCTTTACCCGAGCCCCGTTATAATCTTGAAAAAGATATTCTTGATCCAACCGTGAGTGGTAAATGCTTTGTGGAGAGTGACAACGCAATGTCTATGGTGCTTGTTATGACCAGCTTAGGATACAAATATCTTTCACTATGAGATTTCTTTTAATTCTTCGATGCACCGTGTTTCTTATATCATGGGAGACCTACTTGTTTGTGTTGTAATTCTCTCTCACATGTGTTGAAAAACTGAACCATTCATCGGAGCGATTCTGTTTTGAGTGTATACCTAAGGTGAGGATTGAGCCGAGACTTGGGATTCAAAAATTCTTTGTTTGGATTAGTCCTGTGATGGAAAGATTTTAGCATGGGTTAGTACACACGAAACTCTAGGCAAGAATGAATGATTTATCCGAGGATCGGAGCATTGGTTTAGTTTGAATAGGCAACAGTAGGCTTAATATAGCATTGGTATTAAAAAATTAAAGCTCACATGTTAAAGCAATTACTAGTTTTTGTTTTTAATAGTATATATATTATGAAAATAATTTTTAAAAACTCATTTGACAGATAGTTTCAAAAACTGTTTTGGAAGTTTGTAGGTGACTTCACTGTAAACCCTCAGGAGACACAACTCCTCCACTAGAGATCACCTAGGGGTTTAAAGGCTTGTTGCATACGCTAAATGAAATCATGCTCCTTATGAAAGTGGCTATCATTTTCATAGATTAGCTTATACAATATTAGATTAGTTTGCTTTTGGGTAGGATTTGAAGATTAACTTTGCTCGAGGACTTGCAAAGTTGTGCTTTGGGGGTGTGATCGGCCTTAAAAGTTGTATAATTTAGACCAAAATCTTAGGAATGCTTGGCCTCATTTCATTATTAATGTGTGCTTTTAGTACAATATTGAGAATAACAGGTTTTGAAGGCTTTAAAGTGCAAATGTAGTCAAAAGAGCAAGGTTAAGGGAGTTTTGAAGCTACGGCAAAAACCTACCAGAATAGCGGAGAGAAAAAAGAGTATCAAAGTTTACACATAGATCTGCTGTAGCTGAGATCAACACCATTGGAAAGAAGACTTTCCTTTCTTTCCAATGAGCCAAGAATCGCTGAATTCTAAGTTGTATATCAAAAGTTATGGCTGAATGAAAAATGCAGAGAAAGTGTAAAATTTGCAGTTTCGACCGGTCGGAAATGGATTTGTGACCGGTCGAAAATGGGATTTCCAGACCGTGAATTAGGAATGATCCAGCACTAATAAGCTTCAAAAATCTGACTTTTGACAGGTCGAAATGTCCATTGTGACCGGTCAAAGCCCAACAGCAGAAGGGGCTTTTCTTATACACATTATTTCAACCGGTCAAGCTCCATTCTTGACTGGTCGAAGTCGGGATTTTTTACGGATTTTCAGGTGCGACTGTTGCGTTTCTTGCTGATTGTTAGGCGCAAATAACTGGGACTCTTCCTAAAATCAAGAATCCAAGATCTTTTACCTTCCTAGTTTAGATTAAATTTATTCTAAGGTTTGTTTCCTATTAGAAATCTATATTCTAGGGCCTTATACATATATAAATAAGGACCCTAGGTTTGGAATAAAATGCTCATAGTTTAGGTTTAGATTTCAGATTGCAAGAGTTTGTTAGATTGAGGGTTCTGTAATCATCATTTCATGATCGGTTCAGCGATGAAAAAATCATAGAAATGATGCGCGTGCGACTAAAAGTCCTGAAGCTTGGGATCTCTTGTTCAATCAAAGATAAGTAAATAACTTTGTTTCTATGTCTTTCTTTATTTGTGAATTCCATTTCAGTGGTACGATTGCATATTCGAGGTTTCAAGAGTTATCGAGAACGAGTGATTGTAAAGGTTTAGTTCTATTTAATGCACATTTATTGACCTGGTAGGGCTTATGAACTAGATTAGATAGGATATTCACTAACGAACTAGACCTTGTAGTGTAGTTTTAGTTGGTTCGTATTATAATGCCTTGATGTTTAGATTTATCTAACTCACGATTAGATTTATTTAATTCATATACGAAGCCCTAGAGCTTGTAGCCTAGAGTGGGGGGTACCTGGAATTCGGAATAGAGTAGAAATAGGATACGAGTTATTATGAATCTGAGATCAAAGAGAGATCCCATGCTTGTCTCTCAATATTTTCCAAATCTGTTTTCTTGCTTTTCTAGATAAAACAATTAGAAAATTACTTCTATAAAAATTCCCTTTCTAAATATGGCTTTAGTTTAGATAAACAACTAGTCCCTATGGTTCGACACTCATGTACTCGCCTAAGTACATTCGAACTTGTGCACTTGCAAGGTTTTCAAATAAAAGGATCAAGTTTTTGGCGCCATTGCTAGGGACTACGGTTTTATTTAAACTATTGCCTTTTAGTTAATTTGTATTAGTAGTTTTCTAATTCTAGTTTATTTTTTTTCAGATTTAGAGATTGAGGTCCGCGCCTATCAAGGCTTCGACGGGGACACCTGCGAGAGGCCAAGGTAGCCTTTGTTTGCATATTTAGTAAGGTTCTTAATTTTGTATTTTTGTATCTTAGTGTATGCCTATGCGATATGGAGTTTCCTGCAAATTCGATGTCCCCATCTTCTGATGGATTTGATTATGAGATTCCATACCACTATTGGGATGAGTCTGGGGAGAATGGACTTAATTGGTGGGTCCCAAATTGGGGTCAACCTTGTGTGCTAAAATTTTCAAACCAACCTCAGTTTGACCCATGATATTCACAATCTCCATGGAGTTCTAATTTCGAAGAAGATGGATTAGCCATTTTAGAAGAACTCCAAACCAATCTAGACTTTCTTGAAAGAATCCACTCTTAGATCCTATCTCTTGAGAGAAGCAAATACCAAATGGGGTAGATGGCCACTACCATTGCTAGGGAGAAAGATTCCTTACGTAGTCAATCTATAAGCATTCCCAAGGACTAGGAGTTGAGAGGAGGATCTACCCCCGTCCCTGAGCCAGAGGATGAGACCATGACATTTTGGGGCGACCAGGAGGAAGCTTACCAGGAAGATTGCGTTAGCCCATATATGATTTAAATAGTGGAAGATAGCCAACCAATTTGTGTTACTCCTCTAATACCTCAAGAACAATTGCATGAGGAGGACACAAGTCCTTGTGTGACATCGACTGAGCAGTCGAGCATTACATTTGGGGCACTTTATGTGCCCAACGATCCGATTTTACAATGCTTCGACAAACCCTAAAGTCAATTCATTTTAAATAATGACTTATTCGGCACCCTTAATTTACCAACACACATTGAGGCCGAATTTGTCACGGTCTATGGGGTGGACGAGGCTGTGCAAAGACCATCCACCAAACACCTCAAGACCTCAATAAATATAAAGGGCAACTAAAACAAGCTAGATGAATGGCCATTTCCTGTGCCTATCATGACTTTAGGGTGGTCCGGGTGAAGACAACAAAACAAAAATTTAGCGCTTCTTGGGAGGCAACCCAAGCCCTTGTATATTATTAGATTAGGATTTTTATTTTTCTTTTAAGATGTAATGATTGCAGGTAGTAGGTATAGAGTATAAACTAAAAATAAATAAATAAATAAATATAAATGAAAATAAAAATAAATTAGGTAGGTATCTGTTAAATCTGGGCTGATAACCATGTTCTCTACCAGATTTCGACCAGTCGATGTGCTCATAACCCAAAGAAGACTAGTTGAAGGAATAAACCAAAAGGCTATTCTGACTGATCGAAATTGAAGTTTCGATCGGTCAGGATTACGCAACAAAAGAGGAAAGTAGAGGAATCAAAGAGAGTCTGAATGGACTGATCGAATTGGCTATTTCGTCTGGTCAATGCTCTCGGTAGCTTCAGAAGTCCTAAGATGGATCGGTTAGGATCTGTCAACCGGTCGAGAATCAAGTAGGAAGAATATATAAAACATTCTTATACATTTTTGACTGGTCGAGATCAAAGGTTCCAAGGCTATATAATGTCTTGTGACTGGTCGAAATTCCATTTTCAACCTGTCCAAACCTTAAATCCTCCCAATCCTTTCTTCTTCCCTTGGTTGCCCTCTTGCTGTTTTTACTATTTATTGTTTTGTGCAATGAGGGCATTGCACCATTCAAGTTTGGGGTGTTTGTCGTTATTTAAGTGGTTCATGTTTTATTTTGTTGCACCTTATGCTTGACCACCGTTTAGTACACCCACAAAACCACATTTTTGAATCATCATATGCCTCATTTTCATGAAGTTTTCAAACTGTAGTTGTTTATGCATATGAGTTTTAATTTTTAAATACTCATGCCATGACAAAACTGCTGTTGCTTAGGATTATTATTTCCAATGTGAACATCTAAAGATCGATCTGAATTTCATGCTTAGAACTTTTTTTTTGCACTTCTAATCAATCACATAATATACGATTCTACTACCCTTAACTTAGTGATGCTAGGACTTAGTTTGCTACTAATAAGTTATTGATGTGCAGATATTAAGAAAAAACAATAAAAGAGAACCAAAATATTAATATTCGTCAAAATGAACTCATAAAGCAATAAGAAGACGATTGAACCACAAGATGAATCTTTGCCTATTGAAAAGATAAAAAATCGTGCTTTACGATTTTGTAGAACGATGCAATATAAGGTGAGAAATCATAATTTACGATTCTATAAGAGAAAGCCATTTAAAAGAGTACGATACATAAGAGAAGCGCTGAATCGTAATTAAAGAATCGTAAATGAAAAATCGTTCAATAGGAAGCTTTGCTAGAAAGTTGTGATTTACGATTTTCCAGAAAAGAACACCTTCCGAAGTTGCTGATCACATGATAATGAACACCGCCATGCATAAAATTAGAAGATCTCTTAAAGAAAAAGTTCAGTGAATCATGGATATGAGAGATTGACGAAGAAGAATCTTAAGGGACTCTACTACTAAACTAATGGAGAAAATCCATAAGTACATCAACTATAGAAAGCAAGGAAAGATAAAGTGAGAAGTAGAGTTATAATAGGATAGTTTTGCTTTAGTAATTTCTTTTATTAGAATTAGCAGTTTCTAAATCGACCCCTTCTGATCTATAAATAAGAGGGCTTGGTATAAGAATAACCATTGAAGAATTTCATAGTATCAATTGACAATTGAGGTCTGCATTTTCTCTTAATCAAAGTAGTTTAGGATTTACAAAGTAACATCGTACATAGTTCTCTAAAGTCTTGCCTGACAACCAGGGCTGAGGAAGCTGAAAGATCAACCCTTTGGATGGTTCTACTTTTGCTTTCTAGTTTATATTTATTTTATTGTAATTTCATGCTTTGTAAACATCTTCAAATTTTAATTTGAATTGACGACTCAGGTTGAAGTTTGTAGATTAGTGTAACGGTTGTACTTTTTCATCTTTAGCTTTCTAGAATTTGATTGATGACCAATGCTAGGACTTGATATATGGTGTAACTGTATTATTTAATTTCATAAATATCCAATAGCTGAAGATTATGATTGACGACCATAATCTGAAGAAGGAGGATTTAGGATTTATTTTCTGTAAAATTTAGATTAAGAAACCATTCTTTATTCATATTTATCCAGTAGTTTAGAAACTTAAAAGATAAATATAATTTTTCAAGAAATTAATATATATATAGTATAACCTATCATTGTGGGAACGATCCTATGCTAGTACTATGATTTTCGTTATGCGCCTGCAATAGGTTAAGACTTTATTAGATATATATTAGAGCCTAACAACTTCTACCACGCTTAAGTCCGGAAATCAAAGGATTAATTTGAATTTTGAATCTTAAGATCCTAAGAAAGACTAAACCAGATGAGCTTTAAAACTGTTCCTCATTCTTGATGAGTGCTAAAATAAATTCGGAGTATCCTTGAATTCATGCTTACTTCTTAAATCTCATATGCTTAAGTTGGTTTGTTTACTTTGCATTGCTTTGTATCATTGTACTAGAACACATCGTTCTTTAACTCAAGATAAATACGCATCTTTACAACCTTGTGAGGAAATGATCGAAGGCCGTCTTTAGCTCGCTTGTGCCATAAATGCCCCACCTCGCTGAGCTTTCCTCATTTGCGAAATCGCATCATGCCCTTGGTCGGCAAGATCTTTATAAATACGATATCTCCCACCTGGAATTCAAATGATTGTTAGTGTCATACCGATTTGATTGATATACAAAATAGTCCTGAGCACAACGACTACCTGAAATTCTACGTGTGTTTTTCTAAGGTCGGCATAACTCTTCTGACGGCTCTGGGCAACATTAAGATGTTCGCGAATGAGTCAAACTGTTGTATTGGTACTCTCGATGAGTTCTGGGCCCAGTAAGACATGCTTTCCAACCTCTTCCTAATTGAGTGGAGATTTGCAATGGCGACCATAAAGTGCTTCAAAAGGAGCCATCCCGATGCTTGCTTGATAACTGTTATTGTATGCGAATTCGATCAAGGGCAAGTGCTTATCCCATGATCCTTGAAAGTCCAACAAATAAGCCCTGAGCATATCTTCTATCACCTGATTCACCCTCTCGGTTTGTCCGTCAGCCTTCAGGTGAAAAGCTGAGCTGAATTCTAGTTTTGAACCCATTCCTTCTTGAAATTGCTCTCAAAATTAGGATGTGTAGAGTGGGTCACGGTCTAGAACGATGCTTGAAGGTATACCATGTAGCCTTATAATCTCCTTCAAATACAACTCAGCAAGTTTTCTTGTAGAATAATGCGTATTGTATGGAAGGAAGTGTGCTGACTTGGTTAGCTTGTCAATAACCACCCAAATGGCATTATGCCCCTTCTGAGTCCTCGGCAGTCCAAGTATGAAGTCCATTGAAATATTCTCCCATTTACATTCAGGAATTGGCAAGGGCTGCAATAGACCATTAGGGTGTCTGTGGTAAACTTTGACTTGCTGACAAACCAAACATCTTGCTACATTATCAACGACATCTCTCTTCATTCCCTTCCACCAAAAACTCTTCTTTAGGACATGGTACATTTGGTGCTACCCGAATGTATAGCATATACCGATCTATGGGATTCTTCCAAAATCTCTTGCCGTAGTTCACTATCAGCCGGTACGCAAAATCGACTTTGAATAATAAAGAACCATCATCCTTAACAAAAAATTATGGCTGATTTCCAATGTGTATACTCTGCTTGATTGTCATAATTTTTGGATCTTTCAATTGGCTTTCTCTGATCCTTTCGAAGAGGGTTGATTTGACCTTGATATTGGATAAAAGTGCTCCTGATTTCTTCACTTTGAAGTGAGTATCACTTGAGGTTATGCCCTGCAGCAGCTTCCATCTGTGTAATCTAGCCACTAGGTGTGACAACTGTGAAGATGAATTTTGGCTAAGCGCATCAGCTACTACATTTGCCTTTCTCGGATGTTACTAGATGATGCAGTCATAATCCTTGAGAAACTCCATCCATCTTCTCTACCTCAGATTGAGTTCCTTCTGTGTAAACAAGTATTTGAGGATTTTGTGGTCCATAAAAATTTGAAGGTCTCACCATAGAGGTAATGCCTTCAAATCTTCAAAGCAAAAATGGCCACTACAAGCTCTAGGTCATGTACAGGGTAGTTCTTCTCGTGGTCCTTCAACTGTCTTGACCCATAAGCGACTACTTTATCGTGCTGATTTAGTACGCAGCCTAACCCATTATGGGAAGCATCGCTGAATACTAAGAATCCCCCACTGCCTGATGGTAGGGTAAGTAGGGGTGCAGAGGTCATCTCTTTTTCAACTCGAGGAAACTTCGCTCGCACGCTTTGGTCCACTCAAATTTAGAAGTCTTCCTAGTAAGATGCGTGAGTGGCTCAACTAGCTTGGCAAACCCCTCAACGAATCTTATGTAGTATTTGGCTAACTGTTATTCATTGAAAAGTACCGCTTTTTACCTCTTAACCTAGCCATTGCTTGGCCTTGAAGCTGACTTATAACTCTTGTTTAGCTTATTTTATAGAATAGTAATAATTTATGCAGCTTAACACTGTGCAACCATGGGATTTTTAATAATCCCGTTGCGGCGATGCGCTCGCTAACAAAAATATAGAGTCGCCACCCAGAGCTTTTGGTGTCCCGGGAAACCTAGATCATTTTTATAAGCACCAAAGTGTCACAAATATGACTCTGAATCCGGTCCACACCAAAGGTTCTTGGGTAGGGGCTTCGGTTATCGATTGGGAAGGTGTTAGGCACCCAATCAACCCGCTTAATATGGTCTCTACTTATGACCAAAACAAAAACAATATAAAAGAAAAGAAAAAGGCTTCCTCTTACCCAAAGGGGCATAAAATCCTATTTGTGCCCCTTCATTCCTACTAAAAATTTGGCGGCGTAACGACACAAATGGGAGGATGGAAGAATGACTGAGAAGGTAGAGGAATAGGGGGGAGAGCCGGAGTGTTCGGGCCCTTGTTGCACCGTTGAGGAGCCTTGCGTAGGCTTGCTTTGATGAGCCTTTGAAGGCTTGAATGGTGGAAAATGAGGTTCTAACTCCTATGGCTTGCTAGCTAAGAGGTAGAGAGAGGACTCTAGTGGGTGACACACACCTAGACTACGGGTTTTGGATGCAAGATTAAGCTTGAAATAAGGTTGAGAAATTCTAGAATTTTATGTGAAAATGGGGCACAAAATGGAGGAAGAACTTCTCACTTTGAGCTCTTTCTCTCTTAAACAAATTTCTCAACCCTTTAATCCAAGGGGAAGGGGGCTCTATTTATAGGAAAAGGGTAGGTTAGGAGGCTACTTAGAGGCTAATTCGGGGTTAGCAATTAGGTAATCTCTAATATGAGGTTTCCCAGGATTTTGAGAGCTTGGAAAGGTGTGAAGGTGGCTTTAATGGTGGATGATAGGTTGGTATTTCAAATTACTTAAGGGTTATAAATAGGCACTAAAAGGGTGCCACAAAACTATCAAAACATACCTCAAAGACCCAGGTGGTCAACAGGTCAAACCCCATTCCCAAAATTTGAGGCAAAGTTGCACAGTCACTGTTCATATGCCTGGCGCAACTATTACTAATAGTTGCGCCAAGCATATGTACAGTAAAATAGTGCAACTGAGAGGGTTTTTGGAAAGTTGCACGCGCGTGGGGGATCCACTTAAGTGTAGTGCAACTATTAGTTGCGCCTAGCCATTTTCGGGCACAAAATGGCTTGGCATAGCTAATAGTTGCGCCAAGTCAAAATCCTGCAAAACTACTCGGTTTTCAAATTACCATAACTTTTGCTATATAACTCCGACTAAGGCGATTCCTAGCACGTTGGAAAGCTGAGGAAGTCCTCTTTCAAATGATATATAAGTCATCTCCAGAAGAGATCTGTATAAATTTTGGCACTCCTCTTTCTAACCACTGCTCGGGAGGGTTTGACATTGGTCCAGGAAAGGGTTATAATGTGTTTTGAAAAGTTTAGGATTGATTTGTAAGGATTTAGAAAGGTTCCTAAGGGTTTTATACATGCCATCAAAATCTCAGAAGTGCGCCTCTCTCGAAATGTGTTGCTATCGGGCCTTGGGCCAAATTTGGGTGTCTACGGATGCCCCTCTTTGGTATCTGCTCACTAATGATCGAATGCCAAAGAAAAGAGACATCCGGAGAGGCCCAAGGCATTACTGACGGGTCTACTACATTCAGAATGAACTTCAAACATCAGACGGGTAACATGGTGAGCAAACGAAAGCCCTGTATGTTAGGCTAAGCATTCGTTTCTTAAGGTAATCGGTCTCTAAGCACTTAGCGACATTACTGGACATAACCGAGGTGGGATGAGTTACGAATGCCTTATAGTCGGGAAAAAAATTTGCTTCTCGGGATGATTTTTAAGGTATTTGATGTTCGAGATTCATTCTAAATACAACAGCTTCGCAAGTAAGAGGGGTGATCGACCCACACATAAAGATAAGCGCTAAGCAAAACTATGCAAGGCTCCACAGTTTGTGTCCAATCTTATGAGGCATTTGATTGCCCCATTTGACTGGTTACGGGTGCCCCTGCCTGAAACAGGGTTCAAGGTCTTTGGGTGAACCCATCGATCTCGACGTTTATTTGGCATGACTACCCTAGCGGAGTGAATAGACGTTGCAACACTTTTTGGGAGTATGTGCCATTTTCAAAAATGTGCCCTAGATCCACATGACCTAGAGGATTCAACTTCAAATAATCCTGAACAGACCCAACCAAAATTGGGTGTCTACCAAAAGAGACATCCAGTCCTGGTCTCTACCAACAATGATCTTACACCTTATTTAACTATGCATAAATATGCACCCATTAGGGGCGATAAGCAACAAAGGTGATGGAAGTCCCGACCCAGATCCCATCCTAGTATAATTTACAGGAACAAACGACCATCCTACAGATACTCAGATGCATGGTGTACACTTTACAGGGATACCACGCCAGCACAGGTTTAAGCCTGTGAAAAATAAGGGAAATGAACCCTTTTGTATGCATGATTGCACATAGTTTCATTCTTCACAGGTTGGTTTCAACCAACGATTGACCTTTTTCAACCGAGTTACCCGGACCTCAAATCCCGTACGGCGCACGCCCAGACTACACAGACCAAGAGTCCACACCTCCAAAAAGTTTATGACAAATCTGAAGCATAGACTCTCACGTTCATATGAATCAAAGACAAAGTGCTTAGCTCAAAGATTTAGCAGTGGAATCATCCTAATCGAAACATTGATTGTTTGACCGAGATTGACACCATTGCTCCTACTTTGAAGTAGGATCCATGGATTCAAGGCGAACCTTAGACCTAGGACATTAGTTTTGCATAGCTGTGTTGCCGGTAAAATATTGACATTTTACCGCATTGAAAACATGCATGTGCGTAGCTGTGCATGAAAAGTTTACAGATTTCTTTTTTTCTTTTTCAAAATGATTTTCATTCTCCCCAATTTTTTTTTTGAATAGACCTGACGTCGATGGCGGGATGCTTCATCTGATTTGTCCATCACTGAGAAGTTGCCTGCTTTGAGGCTTTGGACTATTTGATGTTCCTGCACATCCTTGAGAAAACGTCAGTCCCTTTTTTGTTTATATAGGTAACAATAAGCATCCTAATTAACAGAAGGAGAAACAAACTTTTACCTATATTTTTTCATTTTCAAGATTTATATATATTTTTTGGATTTTTATTTTCAGAGATTTTTGTTCTTTTTCTTTATTTTTGAGATGGAAGTACGATGCTGTAACTATGTCATGGGAAAGAGTAGAAATATATGCACACACACATATTTTTTTTATATTTAGATTTTACTTGATTTTTTAATTCTTTTTTGGCTTTTTTTTTTTTTTGATGATGCCTTATCAGTGAGGTGAACTCATGGGTTCCATTTTTGGCATAGTCGAGCCCCCCTTTTAAATGGTTGGGTCTGAGGGAGTTTCAGCAGCCTTACCAAGACTGGAACATCAATCCCTTTGGGCTGAGTCAAACCTTTCTCCTTACCTTGGGTCATATGTTTGACGAAGCCATTTCACAAACACAATTCTGGTCGGGGCCCGATTTGAACTAGCATGAGCGGCCCAGAAAAGGGGATCAGGGAGAGTAACCAAGAGGGCTCCTGAAACATTAATTTTATCGACCCATTCCAACAATTATTTTTCTTTTAAAACTCTTTTACTCACAACGCCCAAGGTGGGTTCGTCGTGCCCATATTTTCCCTCTTTTTACCCGTGGCGCCCTTTCGGGTTTTCACCACGTCCATGGGTTTAGCTCTCTTACCCCAAGCGCCCTTTCGGGTTTTCACTTGGTCTGCATAAACTCGCTATTTTTACCCGTAGTGCCCTTTCGAGTTTTCACCACGTCCATCTTGCTTTGAGCTTATATTTTTATTTTATTTTTTTCCTTTTACATTATTTTTTCAAAAGCCACGACATAGACGTCGATTCCATCATAGCCGGCTGGATGGGGCTCTGGTGTCGTCTCACAATTCGGCTCGTATTGACTTAATAGATGCTATGACTGCTTGTGAGCTTGAAAGGAGGACTTTCTTCAGGGTGTAGCTTGGCCATGGGTCAGGTTAGAATTTAAAGGTATGTTGGGCTAAATAGGATTTTCCTGATATGGCTTCAACTTTTCTCAACCTTCTTAAAAAACCTTGGGGGATTTTATTATACACACCCCACGATTCTATTTTTTATTTTTTCTTTATCTTATTTCAGGTAATCTCTTTTTGAGGTTTTTCTTTTTTGATTTTTTTAGATTTTGATGGTAACTTTACTTTCTCTCTTTTTTTGTATATGTATACACTTTTTCTTTTCTAGGGAAGTGGTTCATTGAAAGAAAGGGCTAGGCCCAAAATGGGGTAACAAAGGATATCATCTTTTTTAGGGATGCTTTTTGGCTATTGTGCTTAGAATGATGGCCTCTTTTAGGTGGTTCTTAAGTAGTTACGTATCTGTTTCACCAATACTTACCTTATCGTGATAGACTAAGCGTAGAATCGTCAGACATATCTAGCGTTAATGGGGTCAGGAAGATGATTTCCGTCCATGGTGACGAGGCGGATGGCGTATCCTGGTAGCACCTCTCGAATGATGTAAGGTCCTTCCTAGTTCAGCTTGAACTTTCCTCTCGGATCGGTGTGGAGGGATGGGAAGATCTTTTTCAACATAGTGTCTCCTATCTTTAGATCTCGACCGCGGACACATTTATTATAAGCATGTGTGATTCGCTCTTGGTAGAATTGAGTGTGACACAAGACTAGGAGTCTCTTCTCATCTAATAAGTTCAATTGTTTGAAGCGGAATCTCTCTCTCTTTGCTTCAGGTAAGCCAGATTCCATAAGGATTTGGAGCAAGGGTACTTCAACCTCAATCGGTAGGACAACCTCGATTCCATACACAAGGGAGAATGGTGTTGCCCCTGTAGCGGTACGGATTGACGTTCTGTAGGCCCATAAAGCAAATAGCAGCATTTCGCTTAAATCTCGGTAAGTGATGACCATGTTCTCTAGGATGTGGACGACCATCTTAGTCGCAGCTTCTACGGCTCTATTAGTTTGAGGCCGATAAGGTGACGAGCGATAATGCTTGATCTTGTATTGCTCGCAGAAGGCCCATATGCGCTTATTTGCAAAGTTTGTGCCGTTGTCCATGATGATATCCTTAGGTACTCCAAATCGGCATACAATATTACTCTTGAAAAACTTCTCGACGTGGCTAACCGTAATGTTGGCATATGACACTGCTTCTACCCACTTGGTGAAGTATTTAATGGCGACGAGGATGAACCGATGTCCATTCGATGCTTTCGGATTAATCATTCCGACGACGTCAAGGCCCCAGGTAGCAAATGGCCAAGGAGTGGTCATGCAGTGAAGATCGATGGCAGGAGCATGTATTAGACTGGAGTCTTCCTGACATTTGTAACATTTATGAACATGTTTGCAGCAATCTGATTCCATAATGGTCCAAAAGTATCCCTGCCGTAAAATTTTCTTAGCAAGCATGTGACCGCTGACGTGGGCTCCGCATACTCCCTCATGGATCTCCTTCATGATATTGATCGCTTTATTTTCTGCAAGGCACCTGAGCAAGATGTTATTGTAGGATCTCTTATAAAGGCTTTCCCCACAAATGACATAGCCTGTCGCTAGACATTGAATGGTTCATCGGTCCGTCTTAGACGTACCCTCAGGGAAAGTTAGTGTCTTGAGAAAATTTTTGATATCTGAAAACCAAGGTGGCTCATCATAAGGCTTTGTAGGTTCCTGAATCTAGAGGTAGAAGGCCGGCTCATTCCTTTGCTCGATCATGATCAGCTTCATCTAAGCACCAAACGGGATTTCTATCATTGACGCCAAAGTGGCTAATGCGTCGGTAAACCGATTCCTTATCTATGGGACATATGAGAATGTCTCGTCTTGAAAATAAGCTATCAGATCCTCGAAGAGCTCATGGTAAGGGATCAGTTTCTCATCTTTCATCTTCCAATCACCGTTTGTCAGGCATATGATTAACTGTGAGGTGAGTTATATTTAGATCGAGAGCCACTTGTAGACCAGCGGCACAAGCTTCATACTCAGCCATGTTGTTAGTACAAGGGAAGTTGAGCTTGATAGAGATGGGTATGTGGGATCCTTTCGGCGAAATCAGAATGACGCCAACTGCATTAGCTACCCCATCAAAGTGCATTCCCCAAGAATCTTTTGTTTCTTCAGTATCGTCTTTCGTTATAAAGAGGATGTCCTCATTGGGGAACTCAGTTCTCAAAGGCTCATAATCTGGCAAAGGATTGTCTGCAAGATGATCGACGAGTGCTTGCCCCTTAATCGACTTTTGAGTGACGTACGTGATGTCGAACTCAGATAATAAAAGCTGGCATCGTGCGGTTTGTCCAGTGAGAGCCGACTTCTCGAATAGGTATTTCAACAGGTCTATTCGAGCTAAAAGTAAAACGGCTTGGGATAGCAAGTAATGGTGGAGCCTCTGAGTAGCCCATACAAGAGCTAGACATGCTTTCTCTAGATGAGAATAACGCGTCTTATAATCAGTAAACTTCTCACTCAGATAGTAAATGACCTGCTCTTTTCTTCCCGCCTCGTCATGCTGTCCTAAGACACATCCCATTGAGACTTCCGTCGTAGAGAGATAAACGAAGAGTGGTCTCCCCGACTCGGGTGGTACCAAAATAGGTGAATTAAGGAGGTAGCTTTTGATTTTATTGAACACTGCCTGACAGTCATCTTTCCATTCAACGGGCGAGTTCTTCCTTAGTAGCTTAAAGATCGGCATGCAGATGTGTGTTAGCTGTGCAATGAATTGATTGATATATTGTATCTTGCCAAAGAACCCTCTAACTTCTTTCACGGTAGATGGTGGCGGCATTTTTGTGATAGCTTTGACTTTGACTGGGTCGACCTCGATCCCTCTCCTATTGACGATGGATCCCAACAGTTTCCCTGACATCGCACCAAATGCGCACTTTTGTGGATTCAGACGTAACCTATACTTTCTCAACCTCTTAAACAGCTTCTGAAGGTTTACCAGATGATCGCCTCACCTCGGTGACTTGGCTATCATATCATCGACATACACTTCAATTTCTCAGTGCATCATGTCATGAAACAGTGCGGTCATAGCTCTCTGGTATGTTACACCGGTATTCTTCAGCCCAAACGACATGACTCTATAGCAAAAGGTTCCCCAAGGAGTGATGAATGTAGTCTTCTCTCGATCCGCCTCAGCCATCTTAATCTGATTATATCCTGAGAATCCATCCATAAAAGAAAGCATCTCGTGCTTAGCAGTGTTATTGACCAAGATATCGATGTGTAGCAGTGGGAGATCATCCTTCGGGCTTGCCTTGTTCAAATTATAGAAATCAATACATATGCGGACCTTTTCATCCTTCTTCGATACAGGCATAATATTGGCTAGCCACTACGGGTATTTGGATACCATAAGAAATCATGCGTCATACTTCTTGATGACCTCGTTCTTGGATTTCAACATCCACTTGGGTCAGAGACGTCTCAGCTTCTGCTTAACCAACTTCATATTAGGGTAGAGAGGCAACTCATGCTCGATCAAATCGGTGTCTAGACCAGGCATGTCCTCATATGATCAGGCAAAAACATCTTGGTATGACCAAAGGAAATCGATCATGCTTTTCTTTCTTCAGGAGATAACGAATTTCTGATTTTGGTAATGCAGGGAATCTCCTCAGTCCCTAGATTAATGTCCTCAGTTTCCTCGACAATGGGGGTAGGGCCATGCTCAAATTCGGCAAACCGGTCAAGGAGCTCATTGGGGAGCTCCACCAATGGGATATCCTCATCCAGATTCGTAACTCCTACCTCTTCTTCTATTTTTATAGGAAAGGGGTCAATTTTACATGAGACAGATACTTCAATTAAGGTATCTTTTTGTGGGATTTTATCTGGAATTTAAATGATAATATTTTTGGATTTTATATTTTTTCAATGTTTTTGAGATTTTTATTTTCTTCGGAGATGGACCCTTGACCGCATGGGTCTATGTATATACAAGGTATTTCCTACCAAGGGCTTATCTCACTTTTTATAGGTTATTTTTTTTGAGAAATGGGTGCCAAATATTAGGCCACTCCCCGCTTCCAGTGGGCAAAGATGCCCAGTTACGTACCTGAGAGGCCTCTCCTTTACCTGTTTGGATGGAGGGTGCTGCCTGATACGACTCATTGGAGTCAGCTTCCATCATGTTGATCCCCATTTCGTCTGAGATGATGTCCTCAAATGTTAACACAGTTTTGTGGTGATTCACCATAGGGGGGTTTGTTCAGGTACGGACCGTCGTTCCTCAAAGAGGGATAACGCGGCCAAGTCTATCTTGAGGTTGGGAAGGGTGATGTAGGGATTGGTGGGGTGGACTGGTGCTGTGGGCTTGTGTGGGGTTAATTGAGTTTCCCAATTTCGATCAATCTTCACAACCTTGACACTTCTAAATGAATTCCTGCTGTGAGGCCTAGGTCGAGGTTTCTCTTCTATGTGGATCCCCCTGTCTTTTGCAGCTGCCGTCGCTCGGGCTTTCTCCTTAGCCTCTCATACTTCTTCTTCCGTGGGCTTGTAACCTAGCCCAAACCTGACTTTCTGACTGCCCTTAGCTGTGACGGGCTCCTTCCTTCCTAATAATCTGGGCCCAAGACCCCTTCCTTTCTGATAGCCCCACTTTTAGAGCATAGCCACTGCCGCTATCATTCCCCCTCCGATTCTTGGAATGATACCCTCGATGGGCTCTAGGAGTATTGTCGACACCTCATATTCGAAATTGTGAAGGTCAACATCCTCAGTGGTGTGTGACACATCTAGCACATTGGGCTTTTCAATATTGTTGGTGGCCTTCTCTTTCTCACTATGCCCCTCACCGATGATTGTGATGATCTTATACCCCGATGCAAATTTGAGTTTCTGGTGTAATGTGGAGAGTATCGCTCCAACCTCATGTAGCCACGAGCATCCCAGTAGTAGATTAAATGAGGATTTGATGTCCATTATTTGAAATAATATGGAGAAGGCCATTGGCCCAATTAATAGCTCAAGATCAACTTCTCCCATTATCTCTCTCCTCGTATTGTCAAAACCTCAGGCACTGGTTCTTGTGGGTCTCAGCATGCAAGGATCTACCCCAATCTTGGTGGCGATTCTCAGCGGGCATATGTTCAATGAAGATCCATTATCCATCAGAACCAGGGGGATAATCATATTTCTAGACTCAATGGTTATATTTAAGGACTTTGAATGACTACCTCCTTCCTCAGATAAATCGGCATCAGAAAATGAAATGGCATTTGGAGCCATCACTTGACCAATTATTTGCCCGACTTCATCTGGGCTAACTTGAAGTGAGACATGCGCATTCTTTAACGCCCCCATTAAAGCTTGGAAATGGAGTGAGAATGCCATCAACAGATCCCATACAGTAATATGGACAGACATTCTTCTCAGCTGAGTCTCTAGTATATGTTCTCGATTTATTTTCTCAAAGGGATTTACGACATTATCTTTCTTCCCCTTTGGTTGGGATTGTGCTGCTGTTGGTGTTTCTGGCTGCTTCGAGATCTTCCTAGATCTTGTGATGAAGTTCACTGCCCCTTCTCTGCTGTTGCCAATGTTGACATCGTTTTGCTTATAACTCAGCGGGACCTGATGAGGATTATAAGTTGGTCTCGAAATCTGAAATGGCATGGCTACTGGTATTGGATGCTCTTGTACTGTGGGCTCTGGAGGTGTGGGTAACACTTGATTTACCTCGGTGATAGCTGGTTGGGTGAAAAAATTGGGCTAGACGGGGGTGGTGAAGCTTGTGAGTGGTGGAGCCGAGGGAAAAGGGGTAGGGGTAGGCCATTGGTAGCTGATGGGTGCCGGCAGTGGATTAGGGGTAGGGATAGGCCATTGGTAGCTGATGGGTGCTGGTAGAGAATTGGGGGCAGGATGGGCCATTGGGTAATTGACGGGGTTGGTGGTGTATGGTTGATATGCATTTATGTGCACATAAGTGACGGGTGTGGGTGATGGGAAGTAAGCCCTAAGATCTAAGGGTTGAATTTGTGGATTCGGGTCGGGGAAACAATCTGACAAATTTAGGGGTTTAATCACCCCAATATTCCCCTCTTCAACATTTCTCGGCAATGGCGCCACATAGCTCTCTCGATCACTGATGTAATTAGACAGGTCAAACTCAAATTCCTCCTCATATTCCTCTACCATCCCAATGGTGGTTCTGGGACCTGCTCCTCTGGTAGGATGTGAGGGTAATGACACCTGGTGGATATTTACATGCTGGTTCACTTACGAAGGTGCTGGTAGAATGATTTTCTCGACATCAATTAAATCTTGGATTGCATGCTTCAATGAGAAGTAGCGATCAGTCGGGTGACTCGGGCCCTGATGAAAATTGCAATGGGTATTCGGGTCATAGTTCTTTGGGATCAGGTGGGGAGGAGGTTGCGATTGACGAATGGTAACTAATCCCTTTCCTATTAATAAAGGCAAAAGTACACTTAGTGATTGCCCTAGGGGTGTAAACACTTGGTCATAGCGGGCTCTCCTCTGCTACAGAGTCATCTACATTCCTTAACTGCTCCCTGCTCTTTGTATCTGCTTAGTTCTGACCGGTGCTGGCTGGGCCACTTGGAATTAGAATGAGGTTATATTATTATTGGGCCTGGCATTGGGAATATTTTGGATATCGGCCCCAGTTCTCTTATCATTCCTTTATTCTGAAAACCTTCTAACCCCATCGACTCCACTTGGTATATTTTTGTTCAGGCACCCCTCCCTGATGGCATCTTCACAGCAGTTGGCGTTCCTCACCAGATCAGTAAAATTGGACTGCTGCTGGTACACCAAAAAGTTTGAGATCACAAGTAGAGTATTCTTGGAAATCATTTTGATTTGCTCATCATCAAGTATCTTGTTTCTGACCTGAGCTGCTAGGGCTCTCCACCACCCCAAGTAGTCGTTGAGGTCTCATTCGGGTTCTACTTTAATCAGGCCAAGTCAGACTTACGTGGTTCAATGTCAATATTATAGACATATTATTCTTGGAACAAGTACGTTAAATCCTTCCACGTTTTCATCATAGCTGGCTCCAAAGATGTGAACCACCTCAAGGCCGAGCCAGTCAGACTCTTTTGAAAGACCTTTATCAATAGTCTTTTGTCCCAAATTGGCACATTTCCCCACAGTAGGACTTGAGGTGTGCAATAGGATTACCGGTGCCATTGTATTTGTCAAAAGCTAGCTTTTTATATTTGGGAGGCAAGGGGACCTCAGCTCAGCTAATAAGCATAAATCTGTGAAGTCCGTGGCGTGGATTTCAGCACCACCCATTTTCATTAACTACCTTTGTATCTTGTCCACCTGTTCCTTCAGCTGCTCTGACTCCTTAGATATGGGGGCTGCTTCCTCGACAGTTGGTTGGATTTCACTTTGTGCTACCAGGGGGTGGGAAATGATTGGGGGAGGGTTAAGGCTGATCAATGCCCCAGCATAGGCTCCATTGTTCCTAATCTCATCCTCTTCATACTGCTGATTGACATAGCGCACAGTGAGGGTGGGATTCTCATGCTGGTGTTGCATGGACTGGGTGGGAATGACATGAGTAGGGGTTGGGGGAGCCCATTGGGGATGAGGGAAAGTTTGTTGGGTGATGGAATGAGTGGAAGTTATATTTTGGAGAGGGCCCTGATGAGGCCATTGAGCATGGGGCCAGGTTTGGAGATGGCCTTGGGGTGTGGGGCCATGGGAAAATTGGGTTTGAGGTATGGTTTGGGTTTGACTCGGGTGTGAAGGTTGGGGGTGGGTGAAATTTTGGGGGTATTGTGGGGGGAACTAATACATGCGGCAGAGCAAAAATTTCCTAAATAAGGTTGGCGCAACTATTAGTTGCGCCAGTGCATTTTTGAGGATTTTTGCATTGGCACAACTAATACTTGTGGCAGGCAAAAGTGGGTTTCCATAACTCTTGACAACAGCTACTTCAACCCGAATTGAGTCTCTTTTTGACTTTTTTTGTGGAAGCTGGGCTTTCGAAAACTGACTGATTTTTTAGTGAATCGTTCTCTCCTCACAGAACCTAGGGGTTTGAGTTTGGTATAACTCGCTAGCGCGCTCCCCAACGTGTTTTAAGCTTCTTGGAATAGGTGACCCACTCGATATACCTTCGGTGCAAGCGACTTCTCAGATGCTAGGTGGGCTAGGACTTTTCTGGATCATCACCACTAGGGGCTGCCGCCATGCTAAGACCTAGGTGGTTGTATGTGTGCCTAAACCCAACCCTTTAAAAATCTACCCTGTAAAAACAAATTGATTAAGTTCCCTTTCATGGTTTAATTTTAATTTTTTTCAAAGCCCCTTATTTTATGGAAGTTTTCTTTAGTTCAAAGATCGGGGGTGATGATCCCGTGCCGCCACTATGGGCCGGCGACCATTGTTAGAATATGCTTGCACAAGTAGGCCCGCCAATCGGCTAAGGCAATTTAAATAAAAATTTAAAGAAAATTAAAAGACAATGCGCAAGTAGGCCTGTCAATTGGCTAAGGCACTAAAATAACGGAAAAGTAAAGAAAATTAAAAGACAATGCACATGTAGACCCGCCAATCGGCTAAAGCTCGTAAATGACGTAAAAGTAGGGGTAAGTAAAATGACTTAATCGGAGGGGTGAGTAAAAGTAAAATAAAAAATAATAATAAAAGGTTAGTAAAATAAAAAATAAAGAGGCCAAGTTCAAGGGGAAGCTCTACAAGCTACTCCCCAGCAGAGTCGCCATCTGTGCAACCGTGGGGTTTTTGACGATCCTGTCGCGGCAATACGCTCGCTAACAAAAATATAGAGTCGCCACCTGGAGCTTTTGGTGTCCCGGAAAACCTAGATCATTTTTATAAGTACAAAAGTGCCACAAATATGACTCTAAATTGAGTCCACACCAAAGGTTTTTGGGCAGGGGCTTCGATTATCGATTGGGAAGGTGTTAGGCACCCAATCAACCCCTTAATGTGGTCTCTACTTATGGCCAAAATAAAAATAATATATAAAAAAAAGAAAAAGGCTTTCTCTTGCCCAAAGGGGCTTAAAATCCTATTTGTGACCCTCCGTTCCTACCAAAAATTTGACGATGTAATGGCACAAATGGGAGGATGGAGGAATGACCGAGAAGGTAGAGGAATAGAGGGGAGAGCCGGAGCTCTTGGGACCTTATTGCACCATTGAGGAGCCTTGCTTAGGCTTGCGTTGATGAGCCTCTGAAGGCTTGAATGGTGGAAAATGGGGTTCTAACTCCTATGGCTTACTAGTTAAGAGGTAGAGAGAGGAGTCTAGGGGGTAGCACACACCTAGACTAAGGGTTTTGGATGCAAGATTAAGCTTGAAATAAGATTAGGAGATTCTAGAATTTTATGTCAAAATGGGGCACCAAAGGGAGGAAGAACTTCTCACTTTGAGCTCTTTATCTCTTAAGTAAATTTATCAACCCTTTAACCCAAGGGGAGGGGGGCTCTATTTAAAGGAAATGGGTAGGTTAGGAGGCTACTTAGAGGCTAATTGGGGGTTAGCAATTAGGTAATCTCTAATCTAAGGTTTCCTAGGATTTTGAGAGCTTGGAAAGGTGTGAAGGTGGATGATAGGTTGGTGTTTCAAATCACTTAAGGGTTACAAATATACACTAAAAGGGTACCACAGGACTATCAAAACACACTCCAAAGACCCAGGTGGTCAACAGGTCAAACCCCATTCCCAAAATTTGAGGCAAAGTTGCACAGTCACTATTCATATGCCTGGCGCAACTAATAGTTGCGCCAAGCATATGTACAGTAAAATAGTACCACTAAGAGGGTTTTGGGAAGTTGCAAGCCTGCGAGGGACCCACTTAAGTGTGGCATAACTATTAGTTGAGCCAAGCCATTTTTGGGCACAAAATGGCTTGGCACAACTAATAGTTGAGCCAAGTCAAAATCCTGCAAAACTGCTCGGTCTTTAAATTACCATTACTTTTGCTATATAACTCCGATTGAGGCGATTCTTAGCTCATTGGAAAGCTGAGGAAGTCCTCTTTCCAAAGATATATAAGTTAGATCTAGAAGAGGTTTGTTTAAATTTTAACACTCCTCTTTTCAACCACTGCTCGGGAGGGTTTGACACTAGTCCGGAAAGGGATTCTAATGGGTTTGATTCCTAAGGATTCAGAAAGGTTCCTAAGGGTATGGAAAGGTTCCTAAGGGTTTCATACATGCCATCAAAATCTCAAAAGTGCGCCTCTCTCGAAATGTGTTTTGATTGGGCCTTGGGCTAAATTTGGGTGTCTACAAACACAAAGATCCATGCCTTTCGTGCCAAGAAGAGAGAGAATTCAAGCCGATGATGACAACTGAGTTAGAGATTTATGGAACACCATGGTGACTATTTTGCATGTCATGATGAACCAATGAAGTCTAACAGATGAAAGAAGTATAGATGAGAGTGGAGGAAGCTGCAACAGAAGTATGTGCATAGTAGCAGAGGAACAAATGACTTATCTCGCACAGTTGAGGTGCAGTCTCGAACTATTAAATTCACTAGCAAATCTTCCTTGCGCAGCTAAAATTTGTAGTACAAGATAACTCACGTAGCAGTCATGCACTTTAGCTGCAATTAACACATAAAGAACTCACGAGGCTCTCGCGCACTAAGTACAGCTCGTGAACCTCTCGCGAGGATCAAGTTTTAAAGCAACCATGTACACTACCTCGCGAGACCAATTTGCACAAATAGTAGCAACAACCTCGCGAAGTTCTTGTGTGGCTCTGGAGGAGAGAGATGCCCAGAAACTATCTCGCGCACCTAGAAGTTCAACCCAGTACCGAGCGAGCTACGTAATCATGTGAAAAGAAGCCCAGCGAGAGTTAAATGCAGCCTCGCGAGTACCTCATGATGGGAGATTCTGAATCTCTATTGCACGAGCAAGCCAAGCACTGCAAACTCTTCCGCGCGAGTGCATTCAAAGCTAGAGTAGCTGCGCGATAATGCGAAGTTCACCAGCGCGAGTGAACAAACCTCCCTAGCCAAAGTCCTACCTCGTGAGGCATGCAACAATTGTACGAATGAATTTAATGAACCAAAGCCAGCCTCGCAAAGCTCGGGCTATCTACTTCTCACTCTTAACTCAAGGACCTTTTAGGGATTTCCCCAGGTCTAGGGCATACATCCCGAGGCCCTGATCTCGAGGCACACATCCCAAGGCATCCAAGGGTTACAACAGTGGCACATCTATTAGAAAAATTAGGGTTTACTCTTCTCTGAGCCAAGGCATTAGGGACTGAGTATATAAGCTGTAGTTGTAACTTAGAATCAAAATCGCTCCTTCAACCTCTATCTGTGGTGAGCTCAAGCACATTAGGGTTAGGGTTTGATCACTTTTATTTTTTATTTTTTCTTCTCTCTTAGCTCAGAACTTGCTGGCTAAACTCTCTGTAAGCAATTAGGTGTAGTTTTATTTAGTTTTGTAATGGGTCTTTTAATCTTTGGGATTTTGTGAAGAGTTGTTGTGCACAAAGTTGCTGCCTTGAGAAATTGTATTATAGGTAATTTTGATCAATGGAATTTATACTTTAAATATTCATTCAATCTATTATTTTCCTATTTGCCCTACTTTTATTCAAGTTATAGCATGCATTTAGGATTTGAGCTGATTGAAAGGCCCATGGAAGTTTGAGCTTGTAGCCCTGGGACCATGGTGGTAGCAGCAGTTTGCATGTTCCTTCTCAGATCCCTATGGTGAGGATAACCTCTGTGGATAGCCTGTGACCATTTAAGTGGATAGACTATAGCCCTAGGGTGATTCCAAGACACATATCTGAGAAGGATTCTTCTCCTCTGCACTTGAGCTTGTAGCCTTGTGAGAGGTTGTTGCAGGAACTAGCTCCCCTCTATTTTACTTGACCAATATCAGATGTTATATTTGATTTCTCTATAGTGATTACAGACTTGTGAGCTGGGTTATTGCAGGTCTTCTGTAGCAATGACCAACTGCTTTTAAGTTCCCAAATAGCCCTTGGACAACTGTGGTCTCCATTGGTTTTTCATGAACTATTTGTTCCTATGAATGCCTGTAAGATCTGTAATAGATCCGAGGAGCTTGTAGCCTGGAAAACATAGTGTTTGCAATAGTTTTAATGTTCTGATTTGATCAATTGGGTGGAGGATATCTATTGGATAATCAGTGACCATTTAAGTGGACAGGTTATAGCCTTAAGATCAGCCTACTCCATTTGATCATATTGGTTTTCTGATTTTCTTCATGTGCTTTGATCCTCCCTATTAGATAGTCTGTGACCATTAAAGTGGACAGGTTATAGCCTTAAGGGACTAGGTTGAATCATAAGAATGAGTTGGATTCTTCTTCCCTGCTAAGGTTTTTGATAACACTTCAGCAAGGATTCCTGCAGAAGCAGACCTAAGTCTGAGTTACAAAACTGATATGAACTTGGCCTAGTAGTTTACTTCCCACCATTTTATCTTTATTTTAATACACACCATCACCACCTTCTTCATAAGCCTTTCTTAGGATAGGACTGCACTTTATTTCTCTTCTTTTACTAGGTAATTTAGTGTAGTTGTGACACCTAACTCCCTTTCTTTAGGATTGTCAGATCTGTAGCTAAATCTGGAGGCCTACTATTATAGCCAATTTTAGGTTCTAGCTCAATTTCTCTGTGGGACAAACTCTTACTTACTTAAAACTTGCTACAATAGCCCCTGGATTCTTTCAGGTCTATGATTTGGTTTTGTGTTGTATTCATTCCCCATTTTGTTTTGTTTTTGTTTTACTTCCTTTATTTTATCTTTATCATTTTATAATAAAAAGAAGAAGCAAAAACCTTTACCAACACTAACCCGAGAAAACTACGAACTTCAGTTATGGTTTTGGGTTGGTCCCATTTTACTACTGCTTCTATCTTTGTAGGGTCCACTTCTATACCAGCTTCTAAAATAATATGCCCAAGGAAGCTCACATGCTCTAGCCAGAACTCACATTTACTAAGCTTCACATACAGCTGAGATTCTTGCAAGGTCTGGAGTGCTAAGCATAGGTGCTTCTCATGCTCTTCTCTTGACCTTGAGTAAATGAGGATATCGTCAATAAAAACAATGGCCCACTTATCCAAGTAAGGCTTGAACACTCGGTTCATGAGGTCTAAGAAAGATGTGGGCGCATTGGTTAATCCAAAAGGCATGACAAGAAACTCATAATGGCCGTATCGGGTTCTAAAAGCCATTTTCGGAATGTCCTTAGCTTTCACTTTCATCTGGTGGTAACCTGACCTCAGATCGATTTTGGAGAAGAACTTTGCTCCTTGCGACTTATTGAATAGGTCATCGATTCTGAGAAGTGGGTATCGGTTCTTGATTGTCAGCTTGTTTAGTTGTCTGTAATCGATGCACAGGCGCATAAATCCATCCTTCTTTCAGACAATTAACATAGGCGCTCCTCAAGGAGATACACTCAGCCGAATAAAACTCTTGTCAAGGAGTTCTTGCAACTGCTCCTTTAGTTCCTTTAATTTGGCAGGTGCCATTTGGTATGAAGCCTTTGATACTGGTTCGGTGCCAGGAGCTAAGTCTATTGCAAATTCAACATCCCTATAGGGTGGTAGACTCGATAATTCCTCAGGGAATACATCAGGAAAGTCAGATACAATGGGAATGCCAGAAAACTTAACTTCTCCTTCTCTTTGTCCTTGTATGAATGCTAGGTATCCTTGGCATCCCTTATTGATCAGTCGCTCGGCCTGAATTGCAAATACGAAGGGTGCAATAGCTGGTCGAATGCTAATAAATTTGAATGGCCTACCCTTCTTGGGGTAGAGAGTGACTATCTTCCCATCTACCTTAGCACGTAGTTTGGATAGCCAATCCATGCCGAGAATTGCATCGAATTCTTGCATTTTGAGTAAGATTAGGCCAGCCGTAGTCTCACGATGTGCCATAGCAATGACGACGGATCGACATACAGTATCCGTATTTACCGAATTTCCTGTTGGTGTAGAGATGGCTAGGACAAAGTCTAGAGGCTCAGGCGTGAAGTCTATTTCTGTAGTAAATTTTGGTGTAATAAATGAGTGTGTAAACCCATGGTCTATTAACACGAGTGCCTTGTAGCTACAAATATCACTTTCTTTACTCATGCAGACGACACCTAGGTTCAATATGTATCACGAAGTTAGTCGCATTTATGATGCGTTATAACATAATATGCAGGGAGTTGACAAATCATTCTATCTATGCACCTTCTTCTTCTAAAATGCAAAAATTGAATTTGACTACTACAAAAAAATAATTTTTATACCTTGAATCACATCATTGGTGGTTTGTGCATCCTGAGTTGACACCGCATATGCTCGGCCTTGTACTGTAGGTCGAAAAGGTCTCTGAGTAGCGATCCTTGCTGCTACTTCTCCTTTCATCTCGGGCAATTCTTTAATTCTATGCCCCATTTTTTCGCATTTAAAGCATGCTCCCTTTGTTGGTTTATTTTGATTGTGTTCTTTTTATTGTAAAAATGATGATCAAAATATGATGGAAATGAAGACAAAAATAGAGGGGAGTAAAAATATGAGATTAGAACACAATCAAAATAAACTCACAATCCGGCAAGATCCAAGTTTGTTGTAGGAAGTTTTGATAAGTAAGAGTTTGTCCCACGGAGAGTGATGATCTAAAAACCTAAAGGTGTATAGTAAACTCTAGATCTAACTACAGATCTGACAACTCTAAACCTACAATAGAAAGCAAGGTAAAGAGAGGGTGTATAGGTGTCACAAAACTAAACTAAACTAAAAATAGAAATAGAACTATAGTTAATGAAAAGGGGTAAAGAAAGATAAAGATGGTGTGATGAAATAAAATAAAAATGTGAAGAAGTAGACAGCTATGGGCTAATCTTCACTGCAACTCAGATCAAGAGCTAGATCTGCAGCATTCCTTCACTTGGCTACAAGCACAAGTGCAAGGCAGAAGAATCCAACCTAACCTAGTGATTTGAACTGATCTTAGGGTTATATTCTATCTACTTAAATGGTTATAGAATATCCCAGAGACTTCATCCAATCAAGGGTTAAAGTTGAAACAGGATAATCATTGCGAACACTATGTTTCCAAGGCTACAAGCTCATGCAACCATAGGAGCAAACAATCCATGAAGATCTAGTGAAAATCACTAGAAATCATAGGATGAATGGGGCATAGGAATCAACTGGTCATTGTTACAAAAAGGCCTGCAATGACCAGACTATCAAGTCTGCAATTTGTGCAAGATCTCAGGTCTATTCACTGAAAATGGTGATATAAAACAGAGGAGAAGTTGGCTCTACAACAATCTCCCACTTGGCTACAAGCACAAGTGCAGAGAAAAAGAATCCAGCTCAGCCCTTTGATCTAGACTAGTCTTAGGGCTATATCCAGTCCACTTAAATGGTCACAGGCTATCCCATAGATGTGGTCCAGTCAATGGGTTGAACTAGAATAATAAACCCACTGCAGCCACTATGTGTGCATGGCTGCAAGAACATGCATTCATAGGTGCATTAAACCCATACAGATCTATGGGAAAAACACAAGAAAAATATAGATTTAATGAAGCTTTAAACATGGCATTTCATTGAATAAAAAGGACTTACAATAATTGCCCTCAAGGTAGTAGTCCTTGCAAGACCCCAAAACTGCTCACTAAGTTATTACAAAACCGATTGCAAAACAGAATTATACCTAACTGCTACAAAAGGAATTAACCCAAGATGGCTGCTAGCTAAGGAAAAGAAAATAAAGAAAAGAAACCCTAATCTAAAAATGGAAAACCTAAAAGTGAGCTCAGGCTAATCCTGGCTCCCTTCCCAAGACAGCTTATAGCTCTATTTATATAATCCAAACAGCCATTATGTGCTTTAACCAATCAGAATTAAGACACTTTTGGAGCTGGTGTCATGGTCCATTTGTGGCCAAGTGATACTTTAGGGAAGTGGGGAATAGCTCAGTACCTTAAGATGTGTGCCCTAGGTGCTGTGGAATCCCAAAAATGCCCTTAAATGTTGAATGGGAAGGCTAGAACCTGTGCCTCGAGTGGATGAGGCTTCAGAACATGAATCTCGAGTGGTTCTCGAGTAGTTGGAATGCTTCAGGCAGCTTCAGGTTGCATTCTTGAGTAGATCTTGAGAGGTTCTCAAGTGGATAACTAGCTTCAGAAGGCAGCTCTTGAGGTTGAATAGCTTCAGGCATTTTAGCTTGATAGGATCTTGAGAGGTTCTCGACAGGTTGATTTGAAGCATATTTCAACAATGCAACTTGACAGGTTCACCTCAGAACTGCTCGAGTGGATAAAATATGCACTTTAAAGTGCTCGAGTGGCTTGAATTGAGGCAGTGAACTGCTCGAGGTCATAAAACACAACACTTTAGGTGCTCGAGAGGTTCAATACAGCTGGGTTCTTGAGCTGCTCGAGTGCTTTAAAAGCTTGAAAGATATCCACTCAAGATCTACTCGAGTTACATTTTTGAAGCTGCTGTAGGTGTGTGAACTGCTCAACTGATTTAAAGCTTCATCTCTCCATCATTGTAGTTGCTCGAGTGGTAGGTTGAAGAGCTGCTCAAGTGATTAAAACTCCAGGCCTGCATCTGCTCGAGTGATTCAACATTTGCAGCTGCTCGATAGCTTTAATGGCTGGCTTCAGTGTTGCAACTCCTGCTTCAAATCTTTAGGTCTCCAGCTACTCAAATGCATTAAGGCAACAGCAACAACAGATGCTTGAGGTTGGAGGGATTTAGAGGTTTGAACAACAACTCAAGAGGATTACATATTGCTGAAAACAAGTGGATTGTAACAGCTCTCAGCTGCATCTCGATAAGCTGCTGGCTTTAGATCTTCATCAATTGAATTGCTGACAGCATATATCTGCTATTTTGATTTTTAGTATTTCAGCTGCTCGAGTGAACACAACAGTTGCTCGACAAGATAAAAACCCCAGCACAACAGCTCGACAGGCTGGTTGTTCACTACATGAACTACTCGAATGGGTGTTGGCTTCAGAAAATGTGCTCGAGAGGTTCCTTTGCCTGCTCGAGAGGATGAAATTAGCAGCACTTTAAGCTGCTCGAGCAGTTTAATCTGCAGCTTGACAGGTTTAATGCTTCAACATTGGACTGCTCGGGAATTGCTGCAGCAGGTCTTGAATGTATAAGGGCAACAACAACAATAGTTGATTGAGTGCATCAGAGCAGCAGCCATGCATCTTGATATGGCTTCAATACAACAAAAACAATAACTTGATTTTAGGCTTGAGGTTTTAGCAGGAACAACTTGCATGATTTAACCTTCAGTGAGCTTTCAGCTATGCCACTTGAAGTGTTGCATTGCTGCATACATACAGTGCTCAAAATCTTAAGGTTGAAATGCTATAGCTGCAGTTTGCATAGTCTGTTATAACAGCAATGTGTTCAACAACTGTTCTCTTTAATCCACTACAACAACACTCCATTAAACTTTGGGTTTCACCTCTCTCCCTCAGCAAGCTTTCTAGGACCTCGAAGTATGCTAAATGACTGCTATGGTGTGAATCACCATGGTGCACTCTCTAAAAATCCATCAGCTTCACAACTTAACTCAAAATTTCTTCTTTTTGGCTCTAAAATGATGGATTGCTGCCTTAAGCTATATTTCTTATCATCTACAAAAATACACTTAAAAACTCATTATTAATCAGTTTAAAGGTCCATTAAAGGTTAGGTTAGGAGGTGAAAAGTGGTATTTTTCAGTACTCAACACACCCCCAAACTTAATCTTTGCTAGTTCTCGAGCAAAGGGAGAATTAAAACAGTTATTCTAAAAAGTAAATGCCACTTTCGTAGGGAGCACGGATGCATTTAGCTTATGCATCAATCCTTTTAAACCCCTAGGTGATCCGTAGTGGAGGAGTGAAGTCTCCTGAGGGTTTTTAGTGAAGATACCCACAAACTTCCCAATTAAAACAGTTAAGTATAGTGTAGCCAATGACAAAACAGATTTTAATAAATAAAGCATCATTCCACACCTATTCATTAAAAAATCAGAGGAGTTAAAACAGTAATGAAAGCAAATTAAAACCTAAATCAACATGTATTTGCATCACCACCAATCAGTTTACGTCAAGATTATAATATGTAAAAATCAGTACTAGGCTTCCCATCAATTCAAAAATCAGGTTTAGATACTACCCCAATGAATTTAAATTTCAGACCCAATCCTCACCAGGGCTATCTCTCAATAATGAAAATCCAAGGTGTTTACATTCTCATCGGCTCAAGATTAGTCACAAACCTCAAATAGGCCTGCAAGCATGAGCATAGGCATGGCATCTAAGTTCTTGACATCCTCAAGTATTTTTTACCATAGATGAGACATCTCCTCATCTCCACATGACAGCTCATTTCACTTTGGATCAACAAGGTCTTTTTGATGGATTGTAATGTGGCTTATGGTTGAGGTTTAAAAAGAATAGGAGGGGTAGAATGGATTCAAAACTGAGAAATCAACAGGGTAGAAGGTGATTCATGACTTCACCTACTTCATCAAAACACTGCTTCATCTTCTTTGATGTTTTTCATATCCAAAGGGGCCAACTTCTTCTCTTCTTTTCAATTTTCAGATGAAGTTCTTCTCTTGAATTTTCTTTCTATATATATATATTATTTTTATTTATGAAATGCCACACATATACCACTGCTACACTAGTATTTACAGTTTACTTTTCTTCTCCTTCCACCAAATGTTGGACCCAACCCACCTATCTTCAACTTCTTCTCCTTTACTTTTTAAATTCTCAGAGTGAGGGTCAGGTTGAATTAGGTCATGAGGTTTTGGTTCAAGTACTCTAGTGTTTGTTGAAGAAAAATTGATTTAAAGGCTCAAAGAGTGTATGCAAAGGGCAATTGAAGGCAATTTTAACCTCAAACTATCTAAATGAAGGCCTTAGATCATCTCCTTACTGTTATAAGAGCTGTCAAATAGTTTCAATTTGGGGTGTCTAATTTCTAGTGGAAAGGGATTGAGTTAGTCATTCCTTAGAGCAGAAAAAATTGCCACAAACACTCGTCAAAAGAAATTTGATAGGCTCAAATCTCACTGGGTATGATATTCAATTTAACTCATGGGGTGTATTTTCACATATTTCTCTCCTCTCTAGTTCACTAAGTACTAATTGAAATTTTTTTCTTGATGTTAGCTCAATGGTGGTGCTAACTTTTCAAAGATTTCAGTTTTAAAGTATCTGCAAAATTTTTTAATTTCCTCTTTCTAACATGGTTAGGTGGGATTGACTTTATTTATCTCAATTAACCTAACATTGCTGCACTAAAATTAACTATTTTACTAGTCTACCACCCTGCCAAACCCCCAAACCTAAGGTAAACAGTGTCCTCACTGTTTCAACAGACATGTATAGGGGCAACAGGGTTATGTTAAAGTAAAACAACTAAAGTACAGCAAAAAACTAAGAGAAAATTAAACTAAAAGAGTGCAAAAAATCACACTAAGAAGGAGAAAAAGAGAATATACACAAACTGACACTAAGAAGATACAACAGCTACACAAACTCCTAAAATAGAAAACCATATAAAACAACAGTTACAACTAAGTAAAAACAACAATTATACTAAAAAACAACAAGTATACTAAACTCTTAGAACAATAAACTCACAAATAGAAATTCCTACAATGGTTTGAGTATGAATCTAGCAAAAATATTAGATGACTACATCCACACACAACAGTGCATCAGCAGTTATGGCACACATTTTACTCAAGATTCATCACAGTAGACCACATAAACACAGTATATATAGAATTTTAAAATACTAAAAACATCTATGTTACATATGATACACAACTGAGAACAAATATCGGTGGAAGGTCTTGAAAGTAAATGATTTCAGAGGCTCCACAAAAATTTCAAAATAGAATATGAGCCTCTGCTCATTAACCTTTATGATTCTTCCCAAAAATTAAGTTTCAAGATCTCAGCAGTTCGGATGGGGATACATGAATGACAGTAAATTTGTCACCCGTCTAGACCTCAGCTGAACTAGAAAAAACTTTAATGTAGAAGTTAAAAAGACATACCTTTGCAAATGCATTGGCATCAAACCTCAGTTCTTCCAGCTCCAAACTAGCAGTTGCATGAGAGATGCAGGGAGCAGTTGTAGCTCCGCATCAGGTGGGTAGTCAATAATAGGTTGAGGGAGGGGCAACAGGGCAGGTGTCCAAGTAGACTGCTGTACTAGCCCTATTGAGAAGCCCAAGATGATTAATTTTTTTAGAACATAAGTGGGGGCCTCCTTAGTCCATAATTCAACAATTTCATCCAATTCCTCAACCCAAGTCCAATAGTTTGGGTGAGGTGTCTTCCACTATCTCATCAAGGACAACAACTGTTAAACAATCCTCATTTCCTCCATCTAGCTTTCCCCTTGGAAAAAAAGAGAAATCTCTTGAAAAACATGAGGAAATGGCAGATGAGGTCATCTACTAACACATCATTCTAATTTTTTTTTTTTGTGTTATTATTATTATTATTATTATTATTATTATTATATATATATATATATTTATTCTTTTTTATTTTATTTTTTATGGGGCTCAACAACAGCCCTATTATTCAGTACCTGCTGCTCAACAACAGAAATTTATTAAAACACAAAACATGCAATAAATTTAAAATAGAAATTAAAGAAAAACAACAAAAATCCTAAGACTACAGCTGTAATTTCTGCAAACCCTAAAAAGACACAAAATACCTGAAATAGAAAATGAAGAAAAATTGCAAAAATCAAACAGAACTTACAGTTGTAATTTTTTCAAACACTACAACTACAAAGAATAAAACTAAACTCAAATTACTATACTTAAATCAAAACTCCCCGACAACGGCGCCAAAAACTTGTTGGTTAATTTTGGTTGTGTTCTTTTCATTGTAAAAATGATGATCAAAATATGATGGAAATGAAGACAAAAATAGAGGGGAGTAAAAATATGGAATTAGAACATACAACCAAAATAAACTCACACACCTGCAAGATCCAGGGCTGCTGTAGCAAGTTTTGATAAGTAAGAGTTTATCCCATGGAGAGTAATGATCTAAAAATCTAAAGGTGTATAGTAAACTCCAGATCTGGAAACTCTAAACCTACACTAGAAAGCAAGGTAAAGAGAGGGTGTTTAGGTATCACAACAAAAACAAAACTAAAAACATAAATAAAACTACAGCTAAAGAAAAGGGGTAAAGGAGGATGATGATAGTGTGGTGAAATAAAATAAAAATGTGAAGAAGTAGACAACTATGGGCTAATTTTCATTACAACTCAGATTAAGGACTAGATCTGCAGCATTCCTTCACTTGGTTACAAGTACAAATGCAAAGTAGAAAAATATAGCCTAATTCAGAGATTTTAACTGATCTTAGGGTTATATTCTGTCCACTTAAATGGTCACAGAATATCCCAGGGACTTCATCCAATCAAGGGTTAAAGTTGAAAAAGGAAAACCATTGCAGACACTATGTTTATAAGGCTACAAGCTCATGCAACCATAGGAGCAAACAGTCCATGAAGATCTAGTGAAAACCACTAGAAATCACAGGTTGAATGGGGCATTGGAATCAGCTGGTCATTGCTATAAAAAGGCCTGCAATGACCAAGCTCTCAAGTTTGCAATCTGTGCAAGATCTCAGGTCTATTCACTGAAAATGGTGATGTAAAATAGAGGAGAAGTTGGCTCTGCAACAATCTCTCACTTGGCTACAAGCACAAGTGTAGAGAAAAAGAATCCAACTCAGCCCTTTGATCTAGACTAGTCTTATCAATGATTCATGAGCAATTTCAAAGTTCAAATTACCCAAAATACCTCTCACGTCACGCAAATTTAAAATTAAAAGGAAATGAATCATAAACCCTAATCGAATTTAAAATTTTGATAAGATCAAACCTTATCTTTTGTAAAGACCGACATTTGAAGATTGTTGAACAAGAATAATAAACCCACTGCAGCCACTATGTGTGCATGGCTATAAGCACATGCACCCATAGGTGTATTAAACCCATACAGATCTATGTAAAAAATATAAGAAAAATACAGATTTAATGGAGCTTTAAACATGACATTTCATTGAATAAAAAGGACTTACAATGATTGCCCTCAAGGCAGCAGTCCTTGCAAAACCCCAAAACTGCTCACTAAGTTATTATAAAATCGATTGCAAAACAGAAATATAACTAGCTGCTACAAAGGGAATTAACCCAACATGGCTGCTGAGCTAAGGAAAAGAAAATAAAGAAAAGAAACCCTAATCTAAAAATGGAAAACCTAAAAGTGAGCTCAGGCTAATCTTGGCTCCCTTCCCAAGACAGCTTATAGCTCTATTTATACAATCCAAACAACCATTATGTGCTTTAGCCAATCAAAATTAAGACACTTTTGGAGCTGGTGTCGTGGCCCATTTTTGGGCAAGTGATGCTTTGGGGAACTGGGGAACATCTCAATACCTTGGGATGTGTGCCCTAGGTGTTGTGGAATCCCAAAAATGCCCTTAAATGTTGAATGGGAAGGTTGGAACCCGTGCCTCAAGTGGATGAGGCTTCAAAACATGAATCTCAAGTGGTTCTCGTGCTGTTGGAATGCTTTAGGCAGCTTCAAGTTGCATTCTTGAGCAGATCTCGCGAGGTTCTCGAGTGGATAACTAGCTTCAGAAGGCAGCTCGTGAGGTTGAATAGCTTCAGGCATTTCAGCTCGACAGGATCTTGAGAGGTTCTCAACAAGTTGATTTGAAGCGTATTTCAGCAATGCAACTCGACCGGTTCACTTCAGAACTGCTCGAGTGGATAAAATATGCACTTTAAAATGCTCGAGTGGCTAGAATTGAGGTAGTGAACTGCTCGAGGTCATAAAACATAGCACTTTAAGTGCTCGAGAGGTTCAATACAGCTGGCTTCTTGAGTTGCTCGAGTGCATTAAAAGCTTGAAAGTGATCCACTCGAGATCTACTCGAGTTACATTTCTGAAGCTGCTGTAGGTGTGTGAACTGCTCAACTGCTTTAAAGCTTCATCTCTCCATCATTGTAGTTGCTCGAGTGGTTGGTTGAAGAGCTGCTCAAGTGATTCAAACTCCAAGCCTACATCTGCTCGAATGATTTAAGAAAACACCTCTAAGGTTTAGCATTTGTAGCTGCTCGATAGCTTTAATGGCTGGCTTCAGTGCTGCAACTCCTGCTTCAAAATTTTAGGTCTCGAGCTGCTCAAATGCATTAAGGCAGCAGCAACAATAGATGCTCGAGGTTGGAGGGATTTAGAGCTTTGAACAACAACTTGGGAGGGTTACATACTGCTGAAGACAAGTGGATTGTAACAGCTCTCAGCTGCAGCTCGACAGGCTGCTGGCTTCAAATCTTCATCAATTAAATCTCGACAGCAAATATCTACTATTTTGATTTTCAGTATTGCAGCTACTTGAGTGAACACAACAGCTGCTTGACAAGATAAAAACCCCAGCACAATAGCTCGAAAGGCTGGTTGTTCACTGCATGAACTGCTCGAATGGGTGTTGGCTTCAGTAAATTTGCTCGAGCGGTTCCTTTGCTAGCTCAAGAGGATGAAATTAGCAGCACTTTAAGCTGCTCAAGCAGTTAAATATGTAGCTTGACATGTTTAATGCTTCAACATTGGACTGCTCAAGAGTTGCTGTAACAGGTCTTGAATGTATAAGGGCAGCAACACCAGCAGCTGATTGGGTGCATTAGAGCAGCAGTCATGCATCTTGATATGGATTCAATACAACTGCAACATCAGCTTGATTTTAGGCTTGAGGTTTCAGCAGGAACAACTTGCATGATTTAACTTTCAGTGAGCTTTTAGCTGTGCCACTTGAAGTGCTGCATTGCTGCATACATACAGTGCTCAAAATCTTGAGATTGAAATGCTATAGTTGCAGTTTGCATAGTCTGTTACAGCAACATGTGTTCAACAACTATTCTCTTTAATCCATTGCAACAACACTCCATTAAACTTTGGGTTTCACCTCTCTCCCTCAGCAGGCTTTTTAGGACCCCGAAGCATGCTAAATGACTGCCATGGTGTGAATCACCATGGTGCATTCCCTATAAATCCATCAGCTCCACAACTTAACTCAAAATTCTTTCTTTTTGGCTATAAAATGATGGATTGATGCCTTAAAGCTGTAACTTCTTATCATCTACAAAAATACACATAAAAACTCATTAGTAACCAGCTCAAAGGTCCATTAAAGGTCAGGTTAGGAGGTGGAAAGTGGCATTTTTCAGTGCTCAACACCCTTTGCCTTCCATCATTCCTCAGTTTTGTGAGGTTTTCCACATTTCATACATGATTCCTTTGGTGTGGAGGAAGCTGTATAAGAAGTTGGGCGGGCTGTAGTTGTTGGTTATGCTCTCGGTGCGCTCGTAGTCATCGGGTTTGATGCAATAATAGGTTTCAGAGGTCACGGTGGTAGAGTTGCCAGATCAAACCACCTTGATGCTGCCATAGTAATAGGTTGTGATGGTGGCAACATCAAATATCTAGGTCTTTTGCTAGCCTGCTCTGACCCAGATACTGAAGATTGAGCTTTCCTATTTTTGGCTTGCTCATCTCTTCTTCTGTATGTATCTTCAACATCTCTTTCAACAATGAGTGCCAACCTTACTACCCACTCATATGTTGTTGGCTCAAATAGTACTATCCTTCCTCTGATAGCTGGTTTCAGCCCATACTCAAACTTCTAAGTTTTCAACTCATTGGATACTAATGCGGGTGCGAAACGGGACAAATGAGTGAACTCCGTCTCGTACTCTAGCACGGTCAAGGTTCCTTGTACTAAATTCACAAACTGTATCTCTAATTGTCATTTTTCTGGTGTCGGAAAAATATTTTTCGTAAAATATGGTGACAAATTCTGCCCATTTCCATAGCGTCTCTGGCACACGGGTCCTCTCGACTGATTGCCACCAAGGGTCCACTTCGCCCTTGAATTGAAAAGAGGCCCAACTGACCTTCTCTTCTTCTGTGTACCTAAGCCTCAGTAATATCTTTTCAATCTGATTAAGCCATTGCTTAGCTTCCATCGGATCCTCTTGCCCATAGAAACTAGGAGGTCTCATCCTCCTAAATTCCTAAAATCCCAACAGGTGACGTCTCTCCGTCAGTAGAGCCACCGCGTTCACCACAATTTCCAATATCCGTTGATTGTTATCGTCTTTTGGAGCATTCTCATTATTGTTTCCTGATCCGAATGCATCGTTGAGGTTGTTGTCCATGGGAATTTCATTCGCTCCCGATATAAAATCATCCACCGGTGAAGGCCGTTCTTCACCTAAACAGTGGAGCCACGGATATGCACAAAGTATTTTCTTATCCGAATATCTTACCTTACAAAATTTCTAAAATATCACACACCACCCAATAACAAAAACTCTCAAAATATCCAAAATAAATCGAGCTCCACCCGGCGAAGCTAACGATAATGCTCCTCAGGCAATTCCTCCAAGTCTCCGGGAATATAGTCAGGATCCTCCTCCTGCTCCGGATCTAGCGCAGGGTCAGCTCCTGCAGTTGTGACATATAGTCGAGGAATGAGCTTCATCTAAGCTCAGTAGGGACATAAACAATGCAAAATGTCATAAAATCATTCTACTCATGGCATAAATGCATATACGAATCATTTTATCAGTTTCATAAAATATCAAAAGCATGCGAGTGTAAGCAAGTACTAAAAAGAAACATGCGTGCATAAATATGTCATGTCATGATACAAGGAAGCGCACAAATTTAATTCAATAATCGAAACAAGGAACTAAGACTGACTTTCATGTCGAGTTTGGGATGACGAGTTTGTACAAATCGAGCATATAGGGTCATATAATAGAGCATGGCATAAAATGAGCATATAAGATCATAAAATCGAGCCTGGCACATCACATTCAAGTAATCGAGTCATATATTATTAGTGTGAGTATCCCGTAGCAGGAATAGAGCAGTCCGTAGCGGACACAGGGTCAGAAACTCCGGGGGCTCCACCCCTCCCTTAGAGATTCCACTCCACTCACATCTAATCACGAGAGCGAGAAGAGACTTGTGGCAATTGCATCCCGTAGCGGGAACTGAGCAATCCATAGTGGACACAAGGTCAATACCCCGGGGACTCCACCCATCTCATGGAGACTCCACTCCTCAGTTGCCCACAATCTCACACACGACATATATACGTGAATAATAACAAGCGAGAGTTGGTTCATACACATAACACGTTCTCACAAATACAAATGGACACAAATCATATCATGACAACAGATCTTGATTTCTCAATAGAACTTAGGAATCGATGCTACCAAGATGTCAAGTGAATCATGCAATTTCATGTGCGGAAGCAATCTTAAATCATATGCATAGCTTTCATTTATCAAATACGTGATAAAATTGTAAATCATATAACTTTCATTTATCAAATACATGACAAAACTGTCAATCAAGTACGAGCAAATCCTGTAAGGTATCCCATGATTCAAGTCAAGCATATAACTTTGCATTCGAATTTCCCTACCTTAGGCCATATCAAGCACATGTGTCGTGATTCTAACATGCTCAATCAAGGCATTTCCCCTTGTTTTTCTCCTAAATCACAAGGCCCAATACACTACTTAGTCATCAGTACTTAGTGCAATTCACACGTGTATAACTCATGAGCACCCAAGCCAAGTCCCAAGCACACAAGTCGGGTAAGGCCAAAATAGAGTTTCACACTTGAGCGTGGCTCAATCCTGCTCGAGTGGTTCCTAGTGGCACCTACAATTAATGCTCGAGCGGTTCCCAGTGGCACCTACAAATAACGCTTGAGCAATTTTTCCCTAGCGAAATAAGACTAAAGTTCCCGCTCGAGCGTAGGCATTAGGTCTTTTCCTGCTCGAGCATCTCCATTCCCGCTCGAGCGATTTTCTTAGCATAAAGCTCAAATCACGCTCGAGCGGTTTTGTCCTAAGCAATTTTGGCTTACTAATCCCCCTCGAGCGGAGGCTTTAGGTACTTTCATGCTCGCGTGGCTCCCATCACGCTCAAGCAGTTTTTCTATGTAAACCTCCATATCATGCTTGTGTGGTTTTGATCAGAGCTATTTTGGCTTAGAATTTCCGCTTGAGCATAGGCTTTAGGTGATTTTCCACTCGAGTGACTCTAATTCACACTTGAGCATACTTCTCAGAACTGTCCTCTTTAATAATTTGATACCGCTGCTCGAGCTGGCCTCTATGGCTTCTCAAGTTGGTTTAAAGACCATTGCACACACCCTAAGCAAGTCACCACTCGCTTGTGTGATTCCCCTTTCAAACACATCCAATTAGACACAACATTCCTATGTATTTATGAATTTTAAAGCATATTAAACATGCTATTTATCCCCAATATCAGAGCACATGCAAGGATGCATCCATCCTCGCAATTCTCATGCGTTCAATCCATGGAAATCTTTACATGCGGCTTTGATTATCAACAATCAATATCGAGACTCAAATTCTAAAACAATTTGCATGCATTACGAGAGTTGCCTTTATTAGTTTCCTCGCATGCGGAGCTCTAGGACTCGCCGGCGTCGGACTAACCTCGTCGAAGCGCCGATTCCACGATTTGTTCACCCCGATTGAATGAAGAACTATGGGGTTTGGGTTATCAAAGATTGTAGTGGTCAATTTCTCTCTTGAAGCGGAGGGGATCTCGGGGTAAATCGAGTTTCTTTAGGTTTCTTGAAACCGAATCGAGATGGATGGAAAGGAATGACTACTCTCTTTCACTCTCAGATCTCTCCTCAAGCTGCAACAGTCGACTCCTCAATGCATTGCTTGCATGGTTACTTGAGGAGGTGGCTAAAATAGAAAAGGATTCTAGTTGGGTGTATAGCTTGTACATCCTAGGGTTGTATACACATCCATCTCTTGGTTCCCCACTCATGGGCTCAAGTGTCCTATTTCACATGGGTCTTGACTCACCTAACTTCTAATGGGCCTTTATGAACTGTGGGTTCAAATGGGTCTTAAGTGACTAGCTTCCCCACTAGCACATGCATTCAAGGTGGCCCAAAGGCAGCTCTAAATTCCCAACTAGACCCCAAAATGGGTTGGGTTTCCAAAAGGATTGTGGGTCTGGATCCACATCAATCTCAATTGAATTAGTCCACCTGTGGTCTTTAGATGGACTAACCTCATATGGATCTCTAGCGGTCGAGTTCCTAAATGGATTCTTCCAGCCAAAAGCTCAGTGATTGGCAACCTGTCATGTGTTTTCAAGCTACCCATGCTCAACTTTGTAGGGTGTCACAAATCCTTTGCGCAATAGCCATATCCTCAAAATGGAAATGATGGTGCTACTATAATCCAAATCCTTCAGGACTTGCAACATCATGCATACTATCGCTCTAGGGAATTAGCCCAGTTGTCTCAGATCTCCTAAAATTTACACTCCTGTACTTAGTCCATTGCAAATTTAGAAACCAAAATTGGGCAATTAGCCTCGCAGTGGGAGGATTGAGAGTGTAACCAAGTGAGCTCACAGACACTAATTCCCACAGTTCAAACTATTCAAACCTTAAGGAGTGGCTGAACTGTTGACAATAGAGTAGAGATGCCTACCCCAGTAGTTGTCCCTACAATCTTAGAAAAGGAGAATGAGGCCAAAGAAGAGACCCCCCCCACAAGAAAAATAAAGAAAATTGGAAAACGAAAAGCAAAAAAAAGTAGAAAACAAAGAGGATAGTACACCTAAATTTGTGACTAAGGTGCCTTATGTGCCAAAGTTACCATTTCCAAGCACTTTTGGTGCACCCTCCCCTTTTGACAAAAATCTAAAAAAATTAGAAGAAATCACTAAGATCTTCAAGGAATTGAATATCAACTTGCCCCTCTTGGAGGCAATTAAACAAGTCTCAGCTTATGCACAATTCCTAAAAGAGATGTGTACGCAGAAATGAAAACGGCGAAACAATGTCTCGCAAAAAGTTCTCTTGAAGGAGCAAGTGAGCTCAGTCTTGCAAGCTAGAACTCTACCAAAGCTTAAAGATCTTGGGGTGCCTAAAATTCCATGTACCATAGGAAATTATGCAATAAATAAAACACTTCTGGATCAGGGAGCCAACGTGAATATGCTACCATACTTTGTTTATGAAAGATTAGGACTAGGAGACATGAGGCTTACTTTGGTAACCCTTCAGTTAGCCTATAGATCAGAAAGAAGGCCTGTAGAAATTATTGAAGATGAAATGGTTGGGGTCGATAAATTTGTTTTCCCTATCGATTTCTTGGTGCTAGACATGGAACCATGTTTGAAATCTCCAATGCAAATTCCGATTATACTCGGTAGACCATTCTTGGCTATGGCCAATGCTTATATAAATTGTAAAATCGGGGTAATGAAAGTTTCTTTTGGAGATATGCAAATCCAATTAAATGTCTTCACTACAGCCAACCAAATGACTTCAATAGACGACGAGGAATCCTTCAACATAGATGAAAGTGAAGAATTAGTAGAGAAAGCATTACCTTCAGTCTTATCAAAGGATGCACTTTAGACTGCATTATGATATACGGACTTGGAAGAACCATGCCACCAATTAAAGGAGGTGATTTATCTGATGGACACTTCTATCTGTGAACTCCAATCCAAGACTTAGAAACCATGGATAGAACCTCTACCCGTTATTTTCAATGAACCGTTACAACCATCTATCCAAAAAGCACCATCCTTAGATTTGATACTACTTCTTGACACCCTTAAATACACTTTTCTTGGGCCTAATGAAACTCTTCCAATAATTATTTCATCCGCTCTTAACAAGGAACAAGAGAGTAGGTTACTGGCCACACTCATAAAGTATAAGCGTGTAATAGGATGGACTGTCGCTAACTTTAAAGGGCTTGACCCCTCGATATGTATGCATCATATACATTTGGAGGACAATGCTAAAACTTCATGAGAAAGCTAGCGACAGTTAAATCCAAATATGAGGGAAGTTGTACAAAAGGAAATCGTGAAACTACTAGACATAGGTATTATTTACCCAATTTCTGACAGTGAGTAGGTGAGTCCCATCCAGGTAGTCCCAAAGAAATATGAGATTATTGTAAAAGAAAATGTAGTTGGTGAGTTGGTGCCATTATGTGAAACCATGGGGTGACATGTATGCATTGACTACCGGAAGCTCAATTCAATGACTCGCAAGGATCATTTTCTATAACCCTTCATTGATCAAAATTTGGAAAAACTTGTAGGTGAAGAATATTTTTGCTTTCCAGATGGATATTTAGGGTATAATCAAGTTTTGGTCTACCCGAAAGATCAAGAAAAGACTACTTTCATGTGTCCTTTTGGAACGTTTGCTTATCGTCGCATGTCGTTTGGGTTATGCAATGCACCTGTAATATTCTAAAGATGTATGACGACAATCTTTTCTGATATGATAGATAAGTTTCTTGAAGTATTTATGGATGACTTTTTGGTATTTGGCCGAACTTTTGATTCTTGTCTTGATCATCTTGCCCTTGTCTTAGAAAGATGCGAAGAAAGTAATTTAGTGCTAAGTTGCGAGAAAAGCCATTTCATGGTTTAAGAAGGCATAGTCTTAGGGTATATTGTCTTTAAAAGAGGAATAGAAGTTGATAGGGCTAAAACCGATGTAATAGCGAATCTACCTCCACCAAATTCGGTACGGCAGATTCGATCTTTCCTTGGCTATGCCGGCTTCTATCGCTGCTTTATCAAAGATTTCTCAAAAATCTCGAGACCATTGTGTCACTTATTAGCAAATGATGTACCCTTTAACTTCGACGATGCATGTCTTAACACATTCAACAAACTTAAGGAACTTCTCTCATCCGCATCAATCTTTCAACCTCCCGACTATTCCCTTCCTTTTGAAGTAATGTGAGATACTTTTGATTACGCAATAGGTGTCGTCTTAGGACAGTCGAGAGATATGGTTCCTCATGTAATTTATTATGCAAGCCGAACCTTGATCAAAGCTGTAACGACCCTAATTTTTGAATGTTAGTACATTGATTAGGTGTACGTGCACAATGCATGACTTAGATTTTCGAGGACGAAAATTCTTTAAGGTGGGAAGACTGTAATAACCCGAAATTCTCGAAAATATTGAATCGTTGACCTTGATGAAATTTACGACCTTTTGATTGATTTGACCTGAGTCAAATATTTGACATAGGTATTGTGGCCTTAAATCCCACTTGTTATAATTGGGGGTATGCCCCAAGCGCATTAAAACCCAACTCGTACCCTCTGTAGAGGGTACGTGTGTTTGAGCACGTTACACTCGAACTTGAGCCCAACGGTTGAACTTGGGCCTCAACCCGAATGCCAACTCGAGCCCCAAATTTTTGAACCCATAGATCCTAATTTGGTGTGTGTCAGTTACGGTGCGCGTCACCATTTTAGATTTTACGGATAAAATCTTGGGTCCATTTGGACTTAGTATGGGATTTTAGACTGAAAACTTATACACAGTCACGGTGTATAAGCTTAACACCTAATACAGTAAATATGTGGTTCGTGTGCATGAGCCCCACACCGAGCCAAGAGTTTATTTTGTATTAGAGTTAACACCTTGCTTAGGTGCCGAACCCAACCTTTGAATAAGAATTTACACTCAAGTAAAGTGTATACGCTTCATATGGAAGCGAAAGACTTTTATATAAAAAAAGGACAAAGCTTCTCAAGGAAGTTTTATCCGTTTGAAAAGTTGCTTGGGGTTTGGGTTTCTAGAGAGAGATTAGATAAAGAAAGGGAGCTAGAGAGAGAGGGAGCGATCCCTTGGATTTTTGGGTCGATTGACGTGAGGAAATCTGATCGTTGATGAGGTGACAATTTAAGAGCTCGGGAACCCATTTTCCCAAACCCTCTTTCATTTTGGTTAGAAACCCCGATTTGAAACCCCCATTTGAATGATCCGTATCTCGCGAGGATCTAGTGAGTTCGTAGGGAACAATCTATGGAGATTTACCTTGGGTTTCATCCCGTTGCAATTGCGAGAGGATTGGGTTTCGAAACCATTGGTTTCAAGAGGAATGTGGGTTTCGGCATTGCCGGTGCCATCCATCGTGTAGTCCGATCTCGCGAATTAGAAAGATAAGATTTGGTTTAAATTGGTTAAAATTATGTAGCTTTGACGTGTGCAAAAGATTAGAATAAAAAAGGTTAAATTTTGATGTAAAAAAGGGTTTTGGATCAAAGAAAATGAAGCCTGAATGGGTTCTGAAATTGTCAAATTCGATTGATCGATTTTCAAATCAATCGATCAGATGTTATAGAATAGAAGTGAAAATTTATTAGAAAAATTGATCGATCAAATTTGGAACTCGATCGATTGAATTTGGAACTCGATCGATCAAATTTGGAACTCGATCGATCGAAATTGGAAATTGATCGGTCGAATTTGACTGTGCGTGTCAACAGTACTTCGGTATTTTGATAGTAACAATTAGTTCTAAACTCTTATTGATGCGTTTCTTATGGCGTTGGAAAGATGACAACAAGATCTACAACGTTTATGAATTAGGCAACTCATGAATCCAAAGTTTTAAAGGTTAAAATTTAGGAGGAAGTTACATCAATTTCTAAGTTAGCACAAATTTGCCCGTTTCAACCTCGATTTTGAGAAAATACTTAAATATGTCTAAGTTATTAGTGATTAGAGTTGATCCTTGATACATCATCATATATTTGTGATATAGTTTGAGGGCGGGAATCCATCGATAGGGCTTAGCTTGGCTTAGCACAACTTCGAGGTTAAGGTGGGGAAAATTTGACACTCAATTTCATTCTTGATTTTGATTTCGTACATGCTTTGATATGATCATTTGGAATGTGATAAATTGACCATGTTTGAATTTTTTTAGACTATTCAAAATATCAAATGCTTGGTTGCTTGAAATCTTTTGAAATATCGACATATGAATTTGTGTGGTTACCTTAGAACTTTGAGATTTCGAAATATATGGTGCTTTCTACCCTTTTGAAATATAAAAAATACATCCGTTTGAAATATTTTGAAATATCAAAAATGTATTTTGCTTTGAAATCATTTGAAGGATAAAAAATGGTCTGTTTCGAAGTTTTAGAAAAATCGAATCTAAAATGAAATATTGAACATCAAATAAGTAAATTGAACTATAAGTCAAGTAAATTGAAGTGGACCGCTATGGGTGAATTATAAGTACATCGTGGACCGCTATGGGTGGATTATAAGTACATCGTGGACCGCTATGGGTGGATTATAAGTACACTATGGATCACTATGGGCAGATTATAAGTACACTGTGGACCGCTATGGGTGGATTATTCGTAGAATCGTGGACCGCTAGAGCGGATTAAAAGTAAATGAACTGAACTCTGCAAATCATATGTGTAAGTCATTTAAGCAAATCAAACTTCATAAATGGAATTTGTAAGACATGTAATTTGAACATTAGAATCATAATTTGACCGGTATGGCGGGTTATCTGTAATTTGAATCGGTACGACGGGATATCTATAATTTGAACTGGTACGAAGGGATATCCATAATTTGAACCGGTGCGACGGGATATCCATAATTTGAACTGGTATGACAGTTTATTTATAATTCATTATTTGTATCGTGCTTTAAAATCCGAACATTGAATCCAAAACTTCGAACTCACTATGTAAGAATGTGTAAGACCGACACGGCGAGATATCAGTGATTCAAACAGGCACGACAGGATATCCGTGAATCGACTTTGTAAGCTATGTAAGAATTTGTGAGACATGTAAGTGAAGCTATGTAAGAATGTGTAAGACACATAAGTGAACATAAGTGAACTCAGTAAATAAAAGATAAAACGTGTAAGTGAATGTGAATCAAGCTCAGTAAATCAAGATAAGACATGTAAGTGAATTGAAATTAGTTTGCCTTTGAAATTAGTTTGCTTTTTAAAATCAATTTGCATTTGAAATTAGCTTCGGTTTTGATAAGAAAATACCTTCAAAATTAGTTTACTTTTGATAAGAAAAATGCTTTTGGAATTCAGTTTCTATTGTGAGTTTGAAAATGTCATCAGTTTTTAATATGAAAATGTTTTGATCTCTATCTTTGAATCTATGCATGACTGATGAGATGTATATTGGTATCAGTTTTCTCGACTGAGCTTAGTTGTTAGCTCACCCCGACTATATGTCACAGGTATAACTTGTCAGGACACCGGACTCGAGGATTGAGGACTTGAGGATTGATAAGATTTTTAGGATCGTAGATTTAGTAGGTTGTAGATTTTGGTAAGTTTAGGCTTGGTACGTTCGTGCTATTATACATGTATTGTATACCACTGTTTAGTGATGGTTGGCCATCACCGGTGGTTCGTTTTAGTTTACTATTTATATTGGATATTAGAACTGGGGATTTAATTATGCCATTTATTTATCTGCTTTGATTTTCCACGTGTGTGAATGTACCAAGTATTTTGTATCCAGATCGTGATCAGTGTGACCCGACGGTCCGGGTTTTCCCGAGTATCTGTGTTATATAAAAAAAAAATGTGTCAAAAAATTCGGGCTGCCACAGAAGCTCAGGTTAACTATACCACCATTGAGAAGGAGTTTCTCACTGTGGTCTTTGCTTTGGATAAATTTCGACCGTACTTATTGGGATCTAAGATCGATATCTTCTCTAATCATTCTGCACTAAAATACTTGCTATCTAAAAAGGATGCCAAACCAAGACTAATAAGGTGGATCATTTTTTTGCAGGAATTCAACTTCGAGATCAAGTACAAGAAGGGAGTTGAGAACGTGGTGGCTGATCATCTGTCCAGAATAGAACTACCTGAAACCGTCAGTAAAGAATCTTTGCATGTACTTTTTCGGACGAGCAATTTTTTGCCATCCAAACAGTAGTCCCATGGTATGCCAATATCGTAAATTATTTGGCAACATGTAAGATTCTCCCAACTTGGTCCAATCAGGACAGATATATTTTCTTTTCTAACGTAAAATACTATATTTAGAAAGACCCTGACCTATTCAAAATATGCTCATACCAAATAATTAGGAAATATGTGTCCGATAGTGACACCCATAATATTCTATAATTTTGGCACACATATGCTTGTGGGGGCCACCTCAGGGGAAAGAAAACTACTGCCAAGGTACTACAATCAAGATTTTATTAGCCATCACTATTCAAGGATGCCCAGAATTTTTGTCAGGCCTGTGATTGGTTCCAAAAGTCAGGAGCCTTGTCCCGAAGGAACATGATGCCCCTTCAACCGATTTTGGTTGCAGAACCCTTCGAAGGATGGGGCATTGACTTTATGTTTCCCTTTCCACCGTCGTTCAAATTTATATACATACTTGTAGCCGTTGACTATGTATCAAAATGGATAGAAGCAACGGCCACACGAACAAATGCCCATAAGGTGGTAGTTTCCTTCATCAGGGAAAATATATTTACACGGTTTGAAATCCCACGAGCTATTATAAGTGATGGAGGAAGCCATTTTTGTAGTAGGTATTTCGAAAGCTTGCTCAAGAAATATGGTGTTACGCATAAAATTGCAACCCCCTACCACCTGCAAACTAGTGGACAGGTTGAGGTTTTCAACCGAGAAATAAAGAAGATATTGGAAAGAACAGCTCGACCTGATAGAAAAGACTGGTCCATAAGATTGAATGATGCTCTGTGGGCATATAGAACGGCTTATAAAACTCCCATCGACATGTCTCCTTTCCGATTGGTGTATGGTAAGGGTTGCCACCTAGCTGTGGAATTAGAACATAGAGCTCTATGAGCTATCAAAACATTGAATTTTGAGATGGATGCATCTGGTGAGCAACGAAAACTTGAATTCCATGAGCTTGATAAAATTTGAAATGATGCATATCTAAATGCTCAAATCTATAAGGCTAAAACCAAGGCATTCCATGATAAACATACATTGAGAAAGAGTTTTGAGCAGGGCCAACAAGTTTGGCTATTCAATTTGAGGTTGAAGCTATTCTGAGGGAAATTATGAAGTCGTTGGGATGGTCCCTACACTGTTATAGAAACATTCCCTCACGGGGCTGTCACTATAAAAGATCCTAAGGACGGTTGTACTTTCAAAGTTAACGGAGAGAGACTCAAACTGACAGTATCATTAAAAGAAAAAGGGGCACTAACCATAATATCATTAAAAGACCTTGTATACAATTGATAAACTCCCGGGCACAGTCAAGCTACCGACTCATCCGTAGAAAATTTTTGTATATTATTTGTACAATAGTAGGTATGTTGACGACTTGTTATGATACAACGAATCATAACGATTATGTTTTGTAGTATCTACGATTTTATCGATAGATTTCTTGTAGCTTTAGTACTTCCCCATAGCCAATCATAGTGACTATGATTGCTGAGAGAACGTTTCGTCTAGACGCGCATTTGTTATTAGAAAGGCACAACTTTCGATACCAAAGGCGTCACATCGATTTACTAGCATTTATTAGGATTACCAACTGATTGGCATCATTCAATGCCAACCCACAATGTCCATTGATGGTAACTCTTCGAATTCTTCGAATGATTATAAATAAGCAAGTACTGTTTGGTCAGTCCATTCCATTCCTTTCACTTTCTTCCACAAACACAACTCTTATCATGACTAAGCCACTGAGTTGGTCCAAAATTTCTAAGGCGTTCGAAAGGCTCCTCCATCGAGAAGCCAACGAAATCTCTGCACTCCTGGAGGAAAGGAGGCGACCGATTCAAGAGCTTCTATCTCTTCTCCCTAAATCAGAAACCACTAACGAAACACCACCCCCATCCCCCAAACATCAGAAATCTTCCCCATCATCACCTCCCCCGCATCTTCATGAGTCTTTTTCTTTTTCCTCTTCTATTGGACGCACCCATCCAAAGGTGAGGTTAAGCATCTTTTACGGGGCAGCACAATTTTGGGTTAAAATCGAGGATCGATCTTTATCTAAGACATGTTCTCTCAGATGTAGCTACCGATATCTAAGATAGTGTGTCTAGATTTTTCCTAGGTTTAAACTTTGATGTAATTAGTTTTTATTTTTATTATTATTATTTTTTTTAGTACTGTAAATTTTTCTTCCTGTTCATTGTAAATATTCAGTTACTATATAATATTTTCTTTTGAGTAACTTTTTTTCACTAACTGTGTAATTGTTACTAACTTTTCTTTAATTTTTGTTATTGATGTCTCTTAGAATAAAACCATTGTGTTTTCCTCAAGTTTGGGGGAACATTTTTTATAGAATTTTTTTCACAACTGGTAAACAATCAGTGATATTAGCAATTTTTAGGTAAATAATACTTAAGTGTCCCCTATTTTTGGGCCAATGTGGGCATTGTCTGACTTAAGTTTGGTGGGATACACAACTTCTGTGTATAATAGTAGTTAAGTAGTATTTCAGTTAGTTTTATTTAGTTTATTTTTGTATAATTTTTTTTAAAAATTTTTAGTTTTAATAGTTGATCATTACATAAGAATTATGATAGAAAAAATTATAAATCTTGAAAACTTACGATCCATCATAGTAGGAGTTCAATAATCAGAATATAGAAAAGTATAATTCATGCTTAGCTCGTTGAACACTGTATTAGAAAGAATGTTTGAAATAATAGATTGATCTAAACTGCAAAATTTTAGACGATAGTTTCAAAATTATAAACCAGTGAGATTTTGAGCCAAATTTTCCTTTCTTGAGAGAGACTTTCTATTCAAGTCAATTTTTTTTTTTGCACTTCGATGTTGTTATGAAATCTCATATTGCTAAATTTAGAATCAAAATATTTTATGAATATGATAACCTGATTTTTTATTTAGAACTATCTGTTAGAAATATCAAAGCAATAAGGCATCTATGCTAGTAAATCGTAAAGATGATTAAAGACCATCTTTTGTTAACCAGAGCCAAAAAGCCAAAATCCCAAAAAAAAATTCTATCCTTTGAATCTATATTAGAAGCCTAAACTGAATTTCTTTGTACCAAAAATTTTGAAAACCCTTAATCATATTACTTCCCAAAGCTTTCAACCTTTAACCCTTATAATTTTTGAGATTTTAGAATGCGAAAGAAGGGAAGAAGAGGGAGTGGAAGGAGTAAAAGTAAAAATAAATAAGGGGAATGTAAAAAAAGGGTACAACTGAAGAAATCAAGTGAAGAATATGGGAAAGGAGTGAAAAATTGTAAAAAAAGGATGATTTGAAAAGAAGATTACGATTCTTAAGCAAAAAGCTTTCAGATAGAAAAAAAATCGTAAAATATGATTTTGCAAATCAATTGAAGAAATGGGATTTATAACAGAAACAAAGAAAAAAAAATGGGAAAAAGTTATCCAGTCATGGATACTTACTGAAGTAGAAAAGAAGAAGCCTGAACAGATACGAGAAAGAAGAGCTAAATTCTCAGAAAAGCTTTGAATCCTTCTACCTTTCTTTGACACCTTCTGAAACCTAAAGCCCCATTATAAGCCGAAGAAGAGACCTTTTTGATTTGCGATTTGTAAAAGCATAAGCCTAGTAGAGATATGAATAATAGATATTATGGATTATACAGAGAATCATATGAATGGAGTAGATTATCCTTTTCTATGAGATTGAAAATTTTTGCAATTATCCTTTGACTGAATTTTTCTGAAATAATACATTGTGAGAACCCAAAAAGTTTTGATATCTTTTAGAGAGTATGTCAATAGTGAGCTTTTGAATGAAAATATTTTCTAAAAACTGCAATTTAGAAAAATTTATGAAGAATAAATTGTTCACTGATGTATACACTCCTGCTTACTATGAATTGAAATTGTTGGAGTTCTAATAAAGGATGACTGTTATAACGGAAAGTAAGGATAAAAGATTGATAAGTTTAGAAAATTATCACAACTATGTGATGACCAACTTGACCAACTTGATCAATTTAGGCAATTTAGTTAACTTAATTAGTGTACAAAAATTAGTTTAGATTTAAACCTTTTTCTTTTTTTTTGAAAAAAAAAATATATATATATATTTTAAAAAATCTAAAAAGAATTGAAGTTTGTAGGTAACTTCACTGAAAACCTTCAGGAGACTACAACTCCTCCACTAGGGATCATCTAGGGGTTTTAAAGGCTTGTTGCTCTGCTAAATGCAATCGTGCTCCCTACGAAAGTGGCATTTAAAATTCTTAGTTTAAAATGTTTAATATTTCCTTGTTTGCTAGGGACTAGCAAACCGCAAGTTTGGGGGTGTAATTAGTCACATAATATTCCATTCTACTACCCTTAACTTAGTGATGCTAGGACTTACTTTACTACTAATAAGTTACTGATGTGCAGATATTAAAAAAAAATAGTAAAAGAGAACCAAAGTGTTAATATTTGTCAAAATGAACTTATAAAGCAATAAAAAGATGATTCAACCACAAGACGAATCTTCGCCTACTGAAAAAATGAAAAATCGTGCTTTACGATTTTGCAGAATGATGCAATATAAAGTGAGAAATCGTAATTTATGATTCTACAAGAGAAGGCCGTTCAAAAGAGTACGATACATAAGAGAAGTGCTGAATCGTTATTAAAGAATCGTAAATGAAAAATCGTTCAATAGGAAGCTGTGTTAGAAAATCATGATTTACGATTTTCCAGAAAAGAACACCTTCCGAAGTTGCTGATCACGTGAGAATGAACACCACCATGCATAAAATTAGAAGATCTCTTAAAGAAGAAGTCCAGTGAATCACGGATCTGAGAGATTGACGAAGAAGAATCTTAAGGGACTCTGCTACTAAAATAATGGAGAAAATCCAAAAGTACATCTGTGCAACCGTGGATTTTTATCAAACCCATCGTGATGATGCGCTCTCTATAAAATACTTAGAGTCACCACTTGGAACTTTTGGTGTCCCGGGAAACCTAAATCAATTTTATAAGCACCGAAGTGCCACAAATATGACTCTGAATATGGTCTATGCCAAAGGCTATTAGGTAGGGGCTTCGGTTATCGATTGGAAAAATTTTAGGCACCCAATCAACCCGCTTAATGCGGTCTCTACTTATGGCCAAAGCAAAATGACATAAAAGATGAAAAAGGCTTCCTCTTACCCAAAGGGTCTTAAAATCCTATTTGTGCCCCTCCGTTCCTATAAAAAATTTGACGGCATAATGGCACAAATGGGAGGAGAGAGGAAGAACCAAGAGGGTAGAGGAATAGAGGGGAGAGCCAGAGTTCTTGGGCCCTTGTTGCACTGCTGTGGAGCCTTGCATTGGCTTACTTCGGTGAGATTTTGAAGGATTGTATGATGAGAAATAGGGTTCTAACTCCTAGAGCTTGATAGCTAAGAGGTAGAGAGGGAAGGCTAGGGGGTAACACACACCTAACCTAGAGCTTTTAGGTGAAATGCTAAGGTCTACAGGAAGTTTCAAAGTTCTGAAATTTGTATGGGAATGGTGCACTAGAGGAGAGAGAGAAGGGATCCCTTAATCTCTTAATTGCAAATTTTTTCAAGCCTTTATAAAGGGAGGGGTGCCTCTCTATTTATAGAAAAAAGAGAGGTTAGGAGGGTGCTTAGAGGCTAATTTGGATTAATAATTAGGTAATCTAGCCATCTAAGGTTTCCTAAGATTTTTAGAGCCTTGAAAAGTGTGAAGAGTTGCTCCAATGGTAGATGATAGGGTGGGGCTTTAAGCCACTTTAGAGGTTGCACATAGATAGTAAATGGGTACAATATAACTAGCAAAACACACTCCAAAGGTTAAGATGGTCAAAGTGTCAAATCCCATTCTTAAAATTCGACGCAAAGAACTAGGGTTACTGTTCATATGCCTGGCGCAACTAATAGTTACGCCAAGCATATGTACAGTTTTTATAGTGGAGCTACAGTGCCTGAAAGTTGGCTGCCTGCGGGGGGACCCACCTTATAACTGGCGCAACTATTAGTTGCGCCAAAACCCTAGGGGGCTCCATAATATTTACCTTTTTGCCCCTGAGCTTCGGAGCGCGATATCTTCTTGCACATAGCTCTGATTGGGGTGATTCTTAGCTTGTTGGAAAGTTGAGGACTTCTACTTTTCAATGATATGATATTCGATCATAGTAGAAGGTTACAACTAGTCTTAGTACACCACTCTTCATCCATTACTCGAGAAAGCTAGGTTTAGGTCTGAAATGGGTTCTAAGGGTCGAGATGGGCTTCTAAGGGCTTGAGAAGGTTCCTAAGAGATCTAGGGTGATTCCTAAGGGTTTGGAATGACTCCTAAGGTTTTGTAAAAGTTTTTAAGGGTTCCATACATGCTATCAAATGCTCGGAGATGCGCCTCTCCCGAAATGTGCCTCGATCGGGCCTTGGGCCAAATTTGGGTGCCTACAGATTTCTCTCTTTGGTATCCGATCACTAATAATCAAATGCAAAAAAAAATAGATATCCGAAGAGGCCCAAGGCATTACTGACGGGTCCCCTATATTCAGAACAAACTTCAAATATCAGATGAGTAACATGGTGAGAAAACGAAAGCCCTGTATGTTGGGAAAAACGGGTGTCTCTCAAGGTAATTGGTCCCCAAGCGATTAGCGACTTTACTGGACATAACCGAGGTAGAAAATGAGTTGTGAAAACCCAATAGCTGGAAAAAATGGTCGCTTCTTGAGATGTTTTGAAGGAGTTTGATGTTTAAGATTTATTCCGAATACAATAGCTTCGTAACTAAGGAGAGTGATAGACCCATATTTAAAGATGGGCGCAATGCAAGTACGTAAGGTTTCACAGTTTGTATCCAATCATACGAGGCATTAATCGCCTCATCTGACTGGTCACTGGTGCCCCTGCCTGAAGCAGGGTTTGAGGTCTATGGGCGAACCCATTGATCCCGAAGTTTATTTAGCACGACTACTCTAGCGAAGCGAATAGATGTCGCAATACTTTTTTTAAGTACGTGCTATTCTTGATAATGTGCCCTGGATCAACATGACCTAGAGCATCCAACCTCAAATAACTCTTAACCAATCTGACAAAAATCGGGTGTCCACCGAAGGGGACACATAATCCTAGTCTCTGCCGATAATGATCTTACGAATCATTTAACTATACATAAACATGCACCCATTAGGGGCGATAAGAAACAAAGGCGATGGAAGTCTCAACCCATATCTCGTCCAGGTATAATTTACGAGAATAAATGACCGTCCTAATGGATACCCAGACGCATGGCATATACTTTATAGGGATACCGTGCCAATACAGGTTTTAAGCTTGTGGAAATGAGGGAAATGAACCCTTCTGCATGCATATTTACACATTGTTTGACTGACATGTAGTTTCATTTTCAACAGGTTGGTTTTAACCAATGATTGACCTTTATCATATGGAGTTATCCGGACCTCAAACCCCATAGGGCTCACTCCCGAATAACGTAGACCAAGGGTCCACACCTCTGAAATAGCTCATGATGAATCTGAAGTTAGACACTCACGTTCATATGAATCCAAACACAGAGCGTTTAGCTCGTAGATTTAGCAATGGAGTCGAACCAATCAAAATATTGACCACTTGATCGAGATTAACATCGTTGCTCCTTCTTTGAAGTAGGATCCAAAAATCTAAGGCGCACCTTAGACTTAGGACATTGATATAGCATAACTGCATTACTGATAAAATATTAACATTTTACCACTTTGAAATACACATGTGCGTCACTGTGCGTCCAATCATATGAGGCATAGACCACCCCATTTAACTAGCCACGGGTGCCCCTGCTTGAAGCCGGGTTCGAGGTCTTTTGGCGAACCCATTGATCCTGAAGTTTATTTAGCACGACTACCCGAGCGGAGCGTATAGATGTCGCAATGCTTTTTGGGAGTATGTGCTGTCTTTTCAAAACATACATTCATGTTATTTTGTGTGGGAAATTTTGACCTTTTTTGTGTTTATCATTTTATGTGATTTTTTTTTTAGATCTTGAGTTATCATTTTATGTGATTTTTTGGATTTTAAGTTATTATTTCATTTGATTTTTTAGATTTTAAGTTATTATTTCATGTGATTTTATCTCTTTATTACTTTTATTATTTTATGCGAATTGTTTTTGGGATTTTCTTTATCTTTTTTTGTGGATTTTTAGATTTTTAAGTTATCATTCTATGTGATTTTTTGGATTTTTTTTTAGAGTTATCATTTTATGGTATTTTTTGGTTTTTTTAGAACTATCATTTTATGTGAATTATTCTATCATTTTATGTGAATTATTTTATCTTTTTATGTGAGATTTTCTATCATTTTTTAAGACTTTTTCACGTTTTTCTGTGTAAGATCGAGATGACTATTAATCTTGATCCATTTTATTCTAGAACGGCTTCTCAAGTAAGTTGAATGAGGATCGATATACCATTTGGGAGTACGTGCATCAGTTGGGAGTAACAAAATGAAGAGAAAGGGGTGTACCGGGTTATGCATTTGACCCATACCTGGCCCAAAACCCGACCGTGAGTGGCTAGCGCAACTATTAGTTGCCCCAAGCCAAAAAGGGGCTCAAAATAGCCTGGCGCAATTAATAGTTGTGCCAAGCATGGCTGGGGATCAAATTTAAATGGCCTAAGTTCGGGCAGCCATCGTGTGTTTTCAAAATTGCTCTCTTCCCCTTCTCTAAACCGAAAAATAGAGCCTCCCTAGGGTTCCTTTACATCGCTTCTACGCGTGCCTCATTGCCGGCATTCACTCGTGCCGATTGATTGCCCGTAACGCGCTGGATCAAAGACTCCTTCACCTTCAAAAGGTAACCATTTAAAACCCATTTTCCTTGATTTTTCTTGCTTTTTCTTGCAAATATGATTATGATCTTGTATTCCTTGATGAATAATGATTTATTTTCATTGTACGCATGTTTATTGATAATGTGTTGATAATTTTTCATGAATGATGCCCTATTTTTATTATTTTATGGATTTTATTGGTGCCTAACATGTGTATATATATATATATATATATATATATATATATATATATATATATATATATATATATATATATATATTTTGTTGTTTTTATTTGTGCATATCGAAGGGATTTTATTTTTGTTTTTTTTGTTTTCATTTTTAATATAAAGCAAGAATTTTTTGGTTTTTGAATTTTTGAACGTTAATTAAGGAAAATGGATTTTTAGTTTCTATATTTTTTTTAAAGATTAATTAAGGAAAATGATTTTTGATTTCTATTTTTTGAAAATTGATTAAGGAAAATGATTTTTGGTTTTTGTATTTTTTTTGAAAATTAAATAAGGAAAAGGGGTTTATTTTTTAGTTTTTGTTATTTTTCTAAGGAATCGATTTATCATTTTCATTTATTAATTCTATGTTGGTTTTTTTTTTTTTGATTTTATGGGTATAAAAGGGTTTTTTTTTTGTTCGAGTGTTTTTTCGTTTTTATAGACATAAAAAGAGGACTTTTTTGGTTTTTTTATTTATTTTAGGAGCATAAAAGGAGGGATTTTTTTTGTTTTTTTATTTTTCTAAACATAAAATGGGACTTCTTTTTTTGGTTTTTTGATTTTAATAAAAAAGACTTCTCTTTTCTTTTCTTCTCTCTTTTTTTTTTGTTTTTGATTTTAAGAGCATAAAGAAAAAGACTTCTTTGTTTGTTTTTTGATTTTAGGAGCATAAAGAAAAAGACTCTTTTTTTTTTTTTTTTTTTTTTTTTTTTAATTTTCAAAGATAGAGAGGGGGGGGAATTTTTTTTATTTTTATTATTTTTGAAGACAAAAAGGAAGGGATTTTTTGTATTTTCATTCTATTAAAATGGGATTTTTTTGTTTGTGTATGTGTATCTTTGCTTATGAAAATAATAGAAAATGAATGAGCATACTTACTTTCCCTTGGCCTGTAGCAAAAAATGGTTCTTTATCACTGACCTGCTCTGATGTGATTGCCTGTTTTTGCCCCAGAATGTCTGGCGACGAAGAGTACATGCCTGAGGAGGGTCATGAGGAGGGGCCTGATGTAGTATATGGTTCCCGTGGGGAGTAATTCTTTGTGATAGAGCGCAAGGCAGGTCCCTGGCTCGATAGAGCGGTTCGATCCTGAGACCATGTCCTTTCACATGGCCTATGCCGAGATGACATTGACGCCCGTAGATTGGGCAATGATTACCAGCATTAGGGTAGGAGGTGTACCGATAGCTAGCCTTGCGGTGCCGAGCAGGGATGACATTGTCAGATTGATAGGGGATTATCCCCCTCATGGGCTGATGCACAACACCGAGGTCAAGATGACCTGGCTATCTGGGCTCTATGAGGCTGGTGAGTTGGTTGATCTTGGTCAGCCAGATTTGTAGCTTTATATTGAGCCCGTGTGGGCGATCGTCCTAGCCCGTATCACACTTCTGCTCTTGCTGGGCAAGATCCCTCTTTACGAATGCGAGCGGTGGATGAGTCAGCTTGGCACTGCTGAGCATTACGGATAACTGGCTCGACATCCACAGGTATGACAAGGGCGAGGCCAGATATGCATGGTTGATGTATGGCATAGCCTGAGTATCTACCGAGGAGGTCAAGTCTATTGTCAGATTTTGACTGGCTTTGGAGGTAATCACTAACTCTTTTGCTTTCATCAGTTTTACTTGGATGCTCTTTGTATGCTACTGACTTATTTATTATTAAATTTTTTTTGTGCACTGCTCTCCTCAGGCATGGGGGTACCTTCACTTTCATCCTGGGAGCCCGCTTCTCCACTCTGAGGTATACACCTACCCTCTCCTCAGCAATTGGAACCAATCGCGACGCTGCGACGCAGGCATGAAGCATCTTGAGATGGGCCTGAGGTCCCAACTTGATCTGATGGTCCCCGAGTAGGTAAGGCCCTTTTCACCTCTATTTGTTTCAGTTTGAAAATTCTCCTTTGTTATTATGCTGTATGTTTTGACTGATTGACCCCCTCTTGACTTGGACAGATCCTTTATGACTCGTACCTCACCTCTATTTTTTAAGACCGGGCTGCCATAGGTCCATCGCGCCTATTCAACAACTGCCGTGTTGTCTTCTTTTATGGGGCGTGGGCCAGAGCTTACTATCTGGCGGAGCGGGTAGTTTGCCAGTATCAGGGCTATCCCACCATACCTATGGATCCTCTTACAGATGTTTTGGATCCCGCGGGTAGCATTGAGGAGCTCACAGCGGCCCTCCTTCATAATGGGATCCCCATTAACGCCCTTCTCCTGCCCGGGGATTATCAGCTTTGGTACGAGTCTCTGTCGTAATGGTTACTTTTGTTGCGTTTTGTCCCTAGTGTAAACTTCCTTGCTTTTAGAGGCCTGCACTCTCAGGTAATTCCCCCTTCTCTTTCAGATTAGTCCCCTTTTGGTTTCAATTCAGCCTTGGTTCCTACTGAGCGAATCTCTTTTATTGTTCATAGTTTATGCAGGGAGATGACTCAAATGATGAAGGCGGGGTGGCGGTGGGTACTGCGGATGCTTCAGGGGTAGGTCCCTCAGGTGTTGGCCCTTCCGGTGCGGGTCCCTCAGGTGTGGGTTCTTCAGGTGTGGGTCCCTCAGGTGAGGGTTCTTCAGGTGCTGGTCTGTCGGGTACTTCTCATGTGGGTGCCCTTGGTGGTGCCCCGCCCGTGGTCTATGGGACCTTCAGACACCTCGATGATAGCTTTCTCTCAGGTCTATGCACTGACGTGGATAAGCAGGCACATATCTTAGCTGAAGCAGCCCGGGTCTCTCCTCCTGAGGTGGTTCTGGGGGTAAGCCTTCTCACGATCATTCCTCCTTTGTCTCGACTCCTTTGATAAATGCATGTGTTTGTCACTAGTCCCTGCAACTGACATCCTTTCCCTTTGAATTTAGAACTTTGACTCGGACATGGAACATGCTGCATATTATTGCAACCTTGCTGAGCTCCGGGATGTGGAGGGGGTGAGTATTCTACTGCTCAGTCTTTCTCGCTGTTTTTCTATCCTTGCCTTTTAACTTTGTTCTTGATTCCTGATTTTGACTTTGGTTTGCAGCGCGCGCGTGCTAAGGAGTTGCGCTCTTTGCTCAGCCGGCTTTCGTAGGTGTGGTCACGGGTAGGAGATATTTAGACCTTCCAAAGCTCCTCACGTCGACGGAAGAAGTCGAAGGGCGCCAACAAGGATTAGGCCTTAGTTGCTGCATTTAAACATTTAGCACTTTCGGGATGATGGCTTGGGATTTTTAAATAAATTGTGATGGATAATTGTGGCATTTTTTGGATGATTTTTCTACTTGGAAATATTTAGCGCTATTCCTTTGATTGCATGTTGTCTCTCCCTTGCATATATCTGACTGCTTGCAGGATGGTTTTGACGATTGCCCATAAAAGTGGCCCTTGAGGTCGCATGCCTTGGTGCGGGTTTCTCCTGCATAAAAAGTCAAATTATTTTAATGTTAGGTGCCCTTTTAATTTTCATGTTTGAATGTCTTCATAGTATAAAGTAGGTGAATCAGGCTATCTGACTAAGGGGGTCAGTAAGGGTGCACAAAAAATTCCCTCAAAAGCTCAAAAAGGCATAAAAAAGGGGGGATTTGTACTGGCGTAACTATTAGTTGCGCTAGGCTTAGCCTAGGGAAATTTGCACTAGCACAACTATTAGTTGCGCTAGTTTTAGCCTGGGGGCAGTGGGCCCTTATATGCCCGAGACAACCCATTTTTTCTTTCTTTTCTTTTTGACTTGGCCTTCTCAGCTAATTTTTCCTTTCCTTGCTTTCCCAAGGGTGGGTCCATCGACATACATTGAATTTTATATTTTTGAAAGATCTTTGTATGTCTATGGACCCGCTTTTTAACCCTCCCTTATATGGAGGGCCTGGAACCAATATCCTCCTTTCTTTGGGCTTGGGGCCCAATTTTCTAAAATATTGGCTTGGGAGCTTGAATGAGAGCGAGCTAGTTGAATTGGAGCGGCTTGGACTATCACGTCTTCCCCTCTTCATTGAGGTTCCTCCATGGTGGGACCTACTTCATGCGGCAACCTCATTTTGAGACACAAGCGCGCATGTGTTCCATTTTGGGAAGCGGGAGCTAACTCTCACTCTTGAGGAGTTATCCAATTTGTTCGGCTTAAAGCTCCACAGGCCTCGCAAGAGTCAGGCCGAAGTCGGGTTACTCTAAATCCGTTCACCTTACCCTAGGTTTGAAGAAATTTGAGTATGAGAAAAGTCTCATTGGGGGGCCCACAAGGTGTTCGATCAAATTCCTCAAAGAACTTTTCAATGACGAAAGTCTTCGAAAATTGCCGATTAGGAATATCTTCAATGTGAAAGCCTTTACTCTCAGTCTCATCTCGGAAGTCCTTTTCTTCACTAGGGGAGAGAGCTTCTCTCTGGCTCTTGGTGATGTTTTGACCGAGTTGGTAGAGGGCTGATCAGTGATGCACCTGGTTCTTGCCGAACTATACCGATGCCTTGATGCATTTGCTCTAGGCAAGTTGGAGAGCCTCAAGGGATGTCCTTTACTGCTCTAGGTTTGGTTAGGTGTGCATCTTGCTATCTTGGGACGCATGCCACGCTTTTACATCGCTCGAGATGAGACAACTCGATGCTTTCAGGGTAGGTGTCACTTGCTTCCGCAAGGCGATTTGTCAGCCTTGAAGCTTTGGCTAACTGATGCAGAGCTGAGATGGAGGCTTCCCTGGTTGGCTTGAACCTTCCCAATAGTTTGTTCCAGAGACCATGAGGGCATCACCCTCTTAGGATTAACTGTTAGCACTTTCTACTTCCCATTTCGGGTGTTGTGTCAGTTTGGTTGCTCTCAGCAAGTGCCTTGCGAGGTAAAACCTCCTCTATGTGATTTGATCTTTTCTAGGGGGTCCTCTGGGGACGTGGATCGGATTACTACTCTTTGGGAGATGCGTCAGTCGACGATGATGTGTGATATGGAGTAGGGAGATTTAGTTCAGTCTTCCCCTGAGTACGAGGCTTGGCTATTAGCTGAGCAGCCTGCTGCTGATCATTTGGATCGGACGGAGAGTATTGACATGGGAGTCCCCTGGCCGAAGAAGGAGATGGCACTTCGAGCTCGTATTTAGTTGTTGACCGATGAGAAGAGGGTCCTGGAAGAGCTTTTAACATAAGAAAAATTTAGAGCAGAGGTAGCAGAGACTAGAGCTGGCGTTGTTGAGAGCAAGGTCCTTCATTTGGAAGGATCCTTGAATGCTGCTCATGGGGCTACTGATGCTTCTTGGAAGAGGTACAAGAGCTTGCATAGTCGTTGGTTGACTGAGCGGAATGTCCGAGAGGATGGTTTTCTCGCTAAGATTAGTGCCTTAAAGCGCGAGCTGGGCCATTGATTCCCTCCTGCACATACATCTTTTTGCATAGATCAGATACGCAAAAAAGGGGCGTAAGAACACAAATACACACATTTTTTGGTATACATATTTTCTTTATGTTTTTACTTTTTTTCTGTTTTTGTAAAAAAGAGAAAGAAAGAAAGACATCACACTGACTATTTTTTGGGATGTGGTGTAAGTGATGCAGTTGTAAATTGAAAAGGAAAATCTATTATATTTACAGAGACTTCTCTTTTTTATTGTTCTTTTTGATTGATGGGTCCCTTTTTGGAATGTGCACAACCTAGGCATGAAAGTGGAAAAGGAAAATTATTATTTTTGACAAAAGGGGCCATCCTCCCTGTCCTTTATTCTCTTTTAGTTTGGTCTGATGCCTCATTCACAGGGTGATACCTCGGGTCCCCTTTTGAGCATGGTCGAACCCCTTTTAAGTGGTAGGATCTGGGTGAGTTTTAGCAGCTCTACCAAGATTGGAACATCAATCCCTTTGGAATGAATCAAACCTTTCTCCTTACCTTGAGTTATACGCTTGACAAAGCAGTTTCACTAAGACAATTCTGGTCGGGGCCCGATTTGAACTAACATGAGTGGCCCAGTCGGAAAAAAGGGATCAGGGAGAGCAACCAAAAGGGCTCCCCAAACATCAATTTTATCAATCAATCCAAACTTTTCTTTTTCAACTTTTCTTTTTAACTCTTCAATCCTTTTACTCACAATGCCCAAGGTAGGTTCGTCGTGCCCGTTTTGCCCTCTTTTTACTCGTGGCGCCCTTTCGGATTTTCACCTGGTCCGCACAAGCTAACTGTTTTTACCCGTAGCGCCCTTTCGGATTTTCACCACGTCCATCTTGCTTTGAGCTGGTATTTTTATTTTTAATTTTTCTTTTTACTTTTTTCAAAAGTCACCAATAGACGTCGATTCCGTCATAGCCAGCCAGATGGCGTTCTGGTGTCGTCTCACAACTCGGCTTATGCTGACTTAACAGATACTATGACTGTTTGTGAACCTACAAAGAAGGCTTTTTTCAGGGTATGGCTTGGCCATGGGTTAGGTTAGGATTTGAAGGTATGCTAGGCTAAGAAGGTTTCCTTAATACGGTTCTAGTTTTTCACAACATACTTTCTTCCTTGGGGGATTTTACTGTACATGCCCCATAATTCTTCTATATTTTTTCTTTTTCTTTGTTTTATTTCAGGCAATCTCTTTTTTGAGGTTTGGCTTTTTCAATTTTTTTAGATTTTGATTTTACTTCCCCTTTTTTGTGTATGTACACACTTTTTCTCCTCTCTTTTTTTTTCGAGGAAGGGATTTATTGAAAGAAATGCCCAAGTTTAAAATGGGGTAGCAAAGGATGTCATTATTTTTCGGGATGCTTTTTGGCTAATGTGCTTGGAATGATGGCCTCTTTTGGGTGGTTCTTAAGCAGTCACGTATCTATTTCACCAATACGTACCTTATCGTGATAGTTTAAGAGTAGAACCGTCAGACATATCCATCATTGATGGGCTCGAGAAGATGATCTTCGTCCATGGGGGCGAGGTGGATAGCATATCCCGACAGCACTTCTCGGACGACGTAAGGTCCCTCCCAGTTAGGATTAAATTTCCCTCTCGAATCTGTGTGGAGGGATGGGAAGATCTTCTTCAACACAGTGTCTCCTATCTTCAGATCTCGACCGTTGACACATTTATTATAAGCGCGTGCGATTCTCCCCTGGTAAACTTGAGTACGACACAAGGCTAGGAGTCTTTTCTCGTCCAGTAGATTCAATTGTTCGAAGCGGGATCTCTCTCTCTCTCTCTGTTTCAGGTAAGCCTGATTCCATGAGGATTCAGAGCGATGGTACTTCAACCTCTATCGGTAGGATACCCTCGGTTCCATACAAAAGGGAGAATGGTGTTGCCCCTATAGCGGTACGAATTGACGTTCTATAGGCCCATAAATCAAATGATAGCATTTCGCTCCAATCTCAATAAGTGATGACCATCTTCTCGAGGATGCAGACGATCGTCTTATTCATAGCTTCTATGGCTCCATTAGTTTGAGGTCGATAAGGTGACGAGCGATGGTGCTTGATCTTGTATTTCTCACAGAAGGCTCGGATGTGCTTAATCACAAAGTTTGTATCGTTGTCCATGATAATATTCTTGGGTATTCCAAATCGGCACACAATATTATTCTTGAGGAACTTCTTGACATGACTGGCCGTGATGTTGGCATATGATGCCGCTTCTACCCACTTAGTAAAGTACTCAATGGCGACGAGGATGAATCGATATCCGTTTGATGCTTTCAGATTAATCATTTCGACGACGTCAAGGCCCCAGGTAGCAAGTGGCCAAGGAGTGGTCATGCAGTGTAGATCGATGGAAGGAGCATGTATCAGACTGGAGTGTTCCTGATACTTGTAGCATTTCTGAACATGTTTACAGCAATCTGATTCCATAGTGGTTCAAAAGTAACTCTACCGTAGGATTTTCTTAGAAAGCATGTGACCGCTGACGTGGGCTTCACATACTCCATCGTGGTCTCCTTCAAAATATTGATCGCTTCGCTCTCAGTAAGGCACCTGAGCAAAATGTTATTGTAAGATCGCTTGTAAAGGTAGTCCCCATCAAACTATGTAGCCTGCCACTAAACGTTGAATGGTTCGTCGGTCCATCTTGGATGTACCCTCAGGAAAAGTTAGTGTCTCGAGGAAATTTTTGATATCGGAGAACCAAGGTAGTTCATCATCAGGCTTTGTAGGTTCCTCAATCTGGAGGCAGAAGGCCGGCTCATTCCTTTGCTCGATCATGATCAGCTTCATCTCAGCACCATACGAGATTTCAATCATTGACGCCAAAGTTTCTAGTGCGTTGGTGAAGGGATTCCTTATCCGGGGGACATATGAGAATGCCACCTCTTTGAAGCAAGCTATCAGATCCTCGAGGTGTTCATGGTAAGGGATCAATTTCTCATCTTTCTTCTTCCAATCTCCATTCGTCTGGCATATGATCAATTGCGAATCGCCAAACACTCGGAGGTGAGTTATGTTCAGATCGAGAGCTACCTGCAAACAAGCGGCACAAGCTTCGTACTCGGCCATATTGTTAGTGCAAGGGAATTTGAGCGTGATAGAGACTGGTATGTGGGATCCTTTCAGCGAAATCAAAATAGCGCCGACTCCTTGACCCTCAGCGTTTGCTGCCCCGTTAAAGTGCATTACCCATGATTCCTCCGCTTCCTCAGTATCATCTTCCGTCCTGAATGGGATGTCTTCGTCAGGAAATTCGGTTCTCAAAGGTTCATAATCTGGTAATGGATTCTCAGTGAGATGATCGGCGAGTGCCTACCCCTTGATCGACTTTTAAGTAACGTAGTGATGTCAGACTCAGACAGTAAAAGCTGCCGTCGTGCGGTTTGCCTAGTGAGAATTGACTTCTCCAACAGGTATTTCAACGGGTCCATTCGAGCTAGAAGTAGAACGGTTTGGGATAACAAGTAATGGCGGAGCCTTTAAGTAGCCCACAAAAGAGGCAGACATGCTTTCTCCATATGAGAATAGTGCGTCTCATAATCAGTAAACTTCTTGCTCAGATAGTAGATGGCCTGCTCTCTTCTTCCCGTCTCGTCATGTTGCCCTACGACACATTCCATTGAAACTTTCGTCGTGGAGAGATACATTAAGAGTGGTCACCCCGGCTCGGGTGGTACCAAAATTGGTGGGTTAAGGAGGCTGCATTTAATTTTAATGAATGTTGCCTGACAATCGTCATTCCATTCAACGAGTGAGTTCTTTTAAAGTAGCTTGAAGATCGGTGTGTAGATTGGAGTTAGCTGTGCAATGAACCGATTGATATACTGTATTCTACCCAAGAACCTCTAACTTTTTTCTCAGTAGATGGTGGTGGCATTTCTGTGATAGTTTTAACTTTAATTGGGTCGACCTCGATCCGTCTCTTGCTGATGATGAATCCCAACAATTTTCTGGACATAGTACCAAATGCGCACTTCTGTGGATTCAAACATAATTTGTACTTTCTCAACATTTCAAATAGCTTCTGAAGGTTTACCAAGTGATCGCCTCACTCTGGTGACTTAGCTATCATATCATCGACATACACTTCAATTTCTCGGTGCATCATGTCATGAAATAGTGCAGTCATCGCTCTTTGATACGTTGCATTGGCATTCTTCAGCCCTAATGACATGACTTTATAGCAAAAGGTCCCCCATAGAGTGATAAATGTTGTCTTCTCTCGATCTGCCTCTACCATTTTTATTTGATTGTATCCTAAGAATCCGTCCATAAAAGAGAGCATCCTGTGCTTAGTAGTGTTATCGACCAAGATGTCGATGTGTGGCAATGAGAAATCGTCCTTCAGGCTCGCCTTGTTCAAATTTCTAAAATCAATGCACATGCAGACTTTTTCATCTTTCTTTGGCACAGGCATAATATTGGCTAGCCACTGCGGGTACTTAGACACCATGAGAAACCTTGCGTCATACTGCTTAATGACCTCATCTTTGATTTTCAACATCCACTCGGGTCAGAGACGTCTCAGCTTTTGCTTGACCGGCTTCATATCAGGGTAAAAAGGCAACTCATGTTCGACCAAATTAATATCCAAACCAGGCATGTCCTCATATGACCAGGCAAAAATGTCTTGGTATGATCGAAGGAAGTCGATCATTCTTTTTCTTTCTTCGGGAGACAGCGACGTTCCAATTTGTGTGATTCGGGGAATGTCCTCAGTTCCTTGATTGACGTCCTTGATTTCTTTGACAATGGGGGTAGGGTCATGCTCAAACTTAGCAAATTGGTCAAGGAGCTCATTAGGGAGCTCCTCCAATAGGATATCCTCGTCCAGACTCGTAACTCCTACCTCTTCTTGTATTTTTATAGGAAAGGGCTCGATTTTACGTGGGACGGGTATTTCAATTAAGGCATCTTTTTATGACATTTTATTTAGAATTTTAAATGACAATATTTTTGGACTTTATATTTTTTCGATGTTTTTGGAAATTTTATTTTCTTTGGAGATGGACCCTTGGCAGCACGAGTCTGTGTATATACAAGGTATTACCTGTCAAGGGCTTTTCTCACTTTTTATAGGTTATTTTTTTTAGGAAACGGGTGCCAAATGTTAGGCCACTCCCCGCTTCCAAGGTTTGGGGCAAAGATGCCCAGTTGCGTACCTGAGAGGCCGCTCCTTTACCTATTTGGATAGAGGGTGCTAGCCAATATGGCTCTTTAGAGCCAGCCTCCATCATGTTGATCACCATTTTTCCTAAGATGATATCCTCAAACGTTAACATGGTTTTGTGGTGATTCACCATAGGGGGAGTTTGTTCAGGTACGGACCGTCGTTCCTCAAAGAGGAATAATGTGACCAAGTCTATCTCCAGGCTGGGAAGGGTGATGTGGGGATTGGTGGGGTGAGCCGGTGTTATAGGCTTATGTAGGGGTTAATCGGGTTACTCCATTCCAGTCAATCTTCACAACCCCGACACTCACAAATGAATTTTTGATATGAGGCCTGGGACGGGGTTTCTCCTCTAGGTGGATCCCCCTAGCTTTTGCAGCTGTCGTCGCACGGGCTTTCTCCTTAGCCTCTCACACTTCTTCTGTGGCCTTGTAACCTAGCCTAAATCTGACTTTTTGGCCCCCCTTAGTTGTGACGAGCTCCTTCCTACCTTGCAGTCTGGGCCCCAGTCCTCTTGCTTTTTGATAGCCCCACTTTTGGAGCATGACCACTGCCACTACCATTCCACCTTCGGTTCTTAGAATGATGCCCTCGATGGGCTCCGGGAGTACTATCGATACTTCGTACTAGAAACTATGGAGGTCGACATCCTCAGCACTGTGCGACACATCCAACACTTTGGGCTTTTCAATGCTGTTGGTGGCTTTTTCTTTCTCGCTGTGCCCCTCACCGATGATAGTGATAATCGTATACCTGAACACAAATTTGAGCTTCTGGTGTAGTGTGGATGGGATTGCTCTGACTTCATGTAGCCACGGGTACCCTAATAGTAGATTAAACGAGGATTTGATGTCCATCACTTGAAATAATATGGAGAAGGTCATTGGCCTAATTAATAGCTCAAGGTCAACTTCTCCCATTATCTTTCTTTGTGTGTTATTGAAGCCTCTGGCACTAGTTCTTGTGGGTCTTAGCATGCACGGATCTACCCCAATCTTGGTAGCGGTTCTTAGTAGGCATATGTTTAACGCAAATCCATTATCAATTAAAACCAAGGAGATTATCATATTTCTGGACTCAACAGTTATATTCAAGGACTTCAAGTGACTACCTCCTTCCTCTGGTAAATCGACATCTGAAAATGAAATGGCGTTTGGAGCCATCACTTGACCAATTATTTGCCTGACTTCATCTAGGGTAACCTAAAGTGATACATGCGCATTCTTTAACACCCCCATTAATGCTTGAAAATAGAGTGGGGGTGTCATTAACAGACCCCATACAGTAATATGGGCAGAAATTCTTCTTAGTCGAGTCTCCAGTTTATGTTCTCGACTCATTTTCTCAAAAGGATTCACGGCGCTATCTTTCTTCCCCTCTGGTTGGGCTTGTATTGCTATTGGTGTTTCTGGCTGCTTTGAAATCATTTTGGATTGTGCTGCTATTGTTGTCTCTGTTGCTGCCAGCGTTGATATTTGTTTGTTCATAACTCAGTGGGACCTGATGAGGCTCGTAGGTTGGTCCCAAAATTTGAAATGGTATAGCTATCGGTATTGAATGCACTTGTACTATAGGCTTCGGAGGTGTGGCTAACACTTGATTCACTTCAGTGATAGAGGGTTGGGTGGCAAAGTTGGGCCAGATGGGGGTGATGAAGCTTGTGGGTGGTTGCATTGGGGGTAAAGGGGTAGGAGTAAGCCATTAGTAGCTGATAAGTGCTGGCGAGGGTAGTAGTGTATGGTTGATTTGCATTTATATGCACATAATTAATAGGTGTGGGTGATGGGAAATAAGCCCTAAGATCTAAGGGTTCGATTCGTGGTGTTGGGTTGGGAAACTAATCTGATAAATTCAAGAGTTCAATCACCCCAATACTCCTTTCTTCACAATTTCTCGACAATGGTGCCACATAGTTCTCTCGATCACTGATATAATCCGACGGATCAAATTCAAACTCCTCCTCACATTCCTTTATCATCCCGATGGTGGGTCTGGGACCTGCTCCTCTGATAGGATGTGGGGGTGTTGTCAAATTTAATTCTAGTGTGCTTGATTTATTGTGTGGTGAGAACAAATTAAAAATCAAAGTAAAATAAAAGATGAAAACAACACAACTAAAATAATTCTAAGCCTGCAAGATACATGGCTATTGTAGCAAGTTTTGATTAGCAAGAGTTTGTCCCACAGAGAAATTGATCTAGAACACAAAATGGGCTATAATAGTAGGCCTCCAGATCTGACTACAGATCCGACAATCCTAAAGAAAGGGAGTTGGGTGTCACAACTGCACTAAATTATCTACTAGAAAAGAAAAGAAATAAAGTGCAGTCCTATCCTAAGAAAGAGTTATGAAGAAGGTGGTGATAGTGTGTTAAAATAAAGATAAAAGGATGAGAAGTAAGCAATTTTGGCAAAAGTTCATTCAGTTATGAAACTAAGATTTAGGGCTCTCTCTGCAGCAAATCCTTATTGAAGTGCTATCAATAACCTTAGCAAGGTAGAAGAATCCAACTTAACCCATATCATTTGGGGTGCTCTTAAGGCTATAGTTTGTCCACTCAAATGGCCACGGTCTATCCAATAGAGTTTGTCAAATCTCATTGATTGAATCAGAAAAGCTAACCTAATCCAATGAATCAAATCAGGCCATGAATACCATTGCAGACACTATGTTCGCCAGGCTACAAGCTCCCCATATCTACGTATAGATCTGGCAGATATTCATAGAGGTATTAAACCTAGGGAGATCAGATGGCAATCAAAAGATCTAAAGGTTAAGTGAATGGTCAATTCCCCAAAACACAAATCCGATCAAGAAAACTAATAGAACAAAAAGATCTATAGATTTAAATGGACTTTAAATTAACAATTTATTGCTTAAAAATTGCTTGCAATAAAATGTCCTCACAGCTGCAATCACTACAGAGAAGCCAAATTTAATATCTGATAGTGGTCAAGTGAAACAGAGGGGAGCCTGTTCCTGCACAATCTCTCACCAGGCTATATGCTCAAGTGTAGAGAAAGAGGATCCATCTCAGATCTGTGACCAAGATTGCCCTAGGGCTATAGTATGTCCACTCTAATGGTCACAGGCTATCCATAGAGGCTCCCTTACTCATAAATGATGAGGTAGAACATGTAAACTGTTGTTGCCACCATGGTCCTAGGCCTACAAGCTCAAGCTTCCATGGGCCTTTCAATAAGCTCAAATCCTAAATGTATGCTATAGCCTGAACAAAACTATGGGAAAATAGGAAAATAATAGATTAAGTAAGCATTAAAAGCACAAATTCTATTGATCTGATATTACCAATAATGAAATCTCTCAAGGCAGCAACCTTGTGCACAACAGCTCAACACAAAATCTCAATGTTTAAATGACCTACTACAAAACTAATTAAAACTACACCTAATTTCTTACCAAAGATTTAGCCAGCAAGTGCTGAGCTAAGAGAGAATAAAAAATGGAAAAAGAGGTGATCAAACCCGAACCCTAACCCTAATCTGCTTGAGCTCTTAGTCGACAGAGGTTGAAGGAAAGAGTGATTGATAGTTTCTAAGTTACAAGCACAACTTATATACTTAGTCCTAATGCTATGGCTGAGAGAAGAGTAAACCTTAATTTTTCAAGCAGATGTGGCACTGTTACAACCATTAGTTATCTTGGGATGCGTGTATCAGAATCCGTGGCTTAAGATGTGTGCCCTAGACCAGGGGAAATCCCCGACAGGTCTTTAAGTTAAGATTTAGAAGTGGGGGGCCCGAGCTTCGCGAGGCTGGATCCTGTATATCATTTCTGTCATGTAGCTGTAGAGTGTTCGCGGGATAGAGTTTGGCTTTGAATATTATTGTCTCACGTAGTAGGACTTTGGATGGTCGCGCAACTGCTTTAGCTTTGAATGCACTCACGCAGTAGAGCTTCAGAAGTTTTCTTTCGCGAGGTACTCACACAGATGCCTTTACATCTCGCTCGGTTCAGGGTACAACTTTTAGGCGCGCGAGAGCTGTGCGAGAGAACTTCTGGGCGTCTCCCTCTTCCAGAGCCATGTGAGAACTTCGTGAGATCTTTACTGTTATTCGCACTAATTGATCTCCCGAGGTAATGCATGCGGCCGCATTAAGGCTTGATCCTCGCAAGAATTTTGTGAGCTATATTTATGAAGGCTTAGTGCTTGAGAGCTCCGCGAGTTTCTTCATATGTTGATTGTAGATGAAGTGTGCGACTGTTGCGCGAGAGGCTGCTTTGTGATAACCCCTTCATTGAGCTATGCGACTTCTTCGTGAGCTCTAATATGCTGTATGTCTTAGCTGTGTGAGGGAGCTTTACCAGTGAATTGAACAGCGCGAGGCAACACCTCAACTGTACGAGATAGGTCATTGGCTCCTCTGCTGTTATGCACATGCTTCTGTTGTAGCTTCCTCCACTCTCACCTATACTTGGTTCATCTGTTGGACTATTTTGGCCCATTGTGACATGCAAAATAGTCACCATGGTGTGTACCACCATGGTGTTCCATCACTTTCTGGTTCAGCTATCATCTTTTGCTTAAATTCTCTCTTCTTGACACCAAAAGCATAGACTTTGTGTTAAGCTGCATAATTTATTAGTAACTATAAAACAAGCTAAAAAGGAGTTATTAGTTAGCTTCAGGGTCTAGCAAAGGCTAGGTTAAGAGGTGAAAAGTGGTACTTTTCAGTGAATAATACACCCCCAAACCTAATATTTGCTAGTCCCTGAGCAAAGCAAAATTTAAACAGCTACTCTAAGAATATAAATGCCACTTTCGTAGAGAGCACGGATGCATTTAGATTATGCATCAAGCCTTTTAAACTCCTAGGTGACCCCTAGTGGAGGAGTGAAGTCTCCTGAGGGTTTTAAGTGAAGGTACCCACAAACTTCTCAAAGAAATAGTTAACAAAAGTGCACACAGTGGTCAATCAGTTTGCAATAAATACAGTTCCTTTCACCCTTGCTCTGTCAAAATTAAAGGAGTTCCAAAGTATTATATGCAAACAATTTAACACCTCAGTCATGCATGCATGCTCATCACATCCAATCAGCTGACACCAAGAAAGCATTATATGCAAAACAATACTAAACTTACCAGTACATCAAAATTCAGGTTCAAACAATGCCCCAATGATTTCAATCTCAGACCCAATACTTACCAGGGCTGTCTCTCATGAATGAATTTAAGGGTGTATCATTTCACATAAGCTCAAGAGCAGTTACATACCCCAAATGGGTTTGCAAGCATGAGCATGGGCATTCCTTCTAATTTCTGACATCATAGAGTACTCTCACCATAGATTAGACATTCCTTTATCTTCACATGACAGTTCATTTGACTTTGGATCAACAAGGGCTTTTCATGGGTTGTAATGTGGCTTATTGGTGAGGGTTGTAAAGAATAAAAGGGGCAAAGAGGGATTCAAAATTGAGAAATCAACACAGGTAGGAGATGATTCATGACTTCACATTCTTCATTCTAGTACAACTCCATCTTCTTTTAAATTTCAGAGCTAAAGTGGCCAACTTCTTCTCTTCTTTTCAATATTTCCAATGGAATTCTTCTTTTGACTTCTCTTTCTCTCTTTTTTTTAAGATATTTTTTATTTCTTATATTTATATATATATTTTTTATGATGGTTGCCATACATCTACAATTGCTACACTATTATTTATAGATCTCCTTCTCTCTTCTTCTCCTTCCACCAAATTTTAAACTTTACTCACCTATCTTCAACATCCTCTCCTTTACCTTCTGCATTCTCAGAGTGAGGGTAGGGCTGGATCAAGTTAAGAGGTTTAGGTTCAAGTACTTTGGTATTTGTTGAAGAAAAAATGGGGCTTTAAGGCTTAAAAAGTGTATGCACAAGGGTAGTTTCACAAGTTTGATCTTTTATGCTCAAACTATCCAAATGAAGGCCTTGATCCTTTCCTTAGTATCATGATTTTTATTAAAAAGCTTCAACTTGGGGTGTCTAATTTCTAGTGAAAAGGGCTTTGACTTAGTCAGTCCTTAGAACAGAAAAAATTGCCAAAGACACTCCTAAAAAAAATTTTACAGGCTTAAAGCTCACTGGGTATGGTCTTCAATTGAACTCAAAGGGGTATGCTTTCACCTATTTCTCTCCTTAGTGGTTCACTAACTACTATTTATAAAAAATTTCCCGATGTTCACCTCATAGAAGTATTAATTTTCAAATGATTTCAGTATTAAAAAGGTATGCCCAGTGTTTAAATTTCCTCACTTTCAATATTGCTTAGGTGAAGTTCATTCTATTTATTCCTCACTTAGGTAAGACTGCTGCACTTAGGTTAACTATATCATTGGCAATCCTTGCCACACCCCCAAACCTATGAGGAGTAGTGTCCTCACTGATTCAAAGATAAGAGGGCAGGTGCAGCAGGGAACATATACGAAATTGACAGAAAATAAAGAAAGTGAAAGCAGGAAAGAAGGCACACATAAACAACAAAAATAAAACAAACTAGATATGAAGTAGAAATGGAACCAAACAAAGCTAAACTAAAAATGAATTTCATTGCTAAGATAAATATGTGTACAATGCAAGGGAAAAGTGATCTACAAAAACTATATCATAACTAAGTACAGGTGCATAGTTAATCATCCTAATTATCTGCTGGTTAAGTCTTGACTTTGGGTCCTTTGCCTTTTTCTTCGGTAGCAGCAGGGGAAGTAGCAGGAGGGACAGGCTTAGCTACTTGTGGAGGAGCTGTGCTAGTTAGTTTAGCAAGCTTCCTTTCAAGGATTTCTGCCTTCTTCTCAGCAAGCTGAACTCTAGTTTCATAGAGGTCCTTGATGGCCTTTGTAACATCTTTTGAGGTAGCTAATCTTTTCACTGAGCCATCAGATCTCAACTTCTCAGTTGCTGAAGTATGTTTTTCAGCTTCATATAGAACCAAAATTCTATCCCAACCCTTAGATATTCCCAGTAGTTGAACCCTGTGGTCGAACTCCATCTGATTGATTTTCTCTTTATAGGGCTGTCTGATGGAAGTTTTGATTGTAGCCATGCCCTTAATGACATCATTCTTCAGGCATGGGTTCTCTTGAATGGCATGGAGGAGAGTGGAGTAGGGAGGTATGGAAAAGAAAGAGGCTGGAAGGATGTGCTGCAGATCACTTGAAGAAGGGCCAGCCACCAAGGGAGAGGGGATGGATGAGGTTAATATGGAGGGTAAAGGGTGATGGACTGCAGGTTTAGGCTCATGGTCAGTTTGGGTAGGAATTGAGGTGGTTGTGATGAGGTCTTCCACATTTGTTGCAGCGTTAGAGGTTGCTACAGCAGGTGGGGGATCAGGTAGGGAAATAATGGGCAACTAGAAAGGGGTAGGTTCAGGTTCTAGTTCAAAGTCAATTTGTGTGGAGGCATTGGTAAAGGTAGTTGGAGGGGTAATGGGGACAGGTTCCATAGGTGTAATAGCAGGTGTGGTGACAGCTGAGGTTAGGGGTTGGGGAGAAGGATGTGGAGTAGGTAAATGGGTGGTTGTAGGGATAGGTGGCTGTTGTGATGTTGGGGTGAAAAATGACAAGGAGGCTTGGATGACTTCTAAGCTGGTGTGGATTGAGGTTTGGTCTGGGAGGTTGGAGTGCATGGCATGCAGGTTGGCATCAATGGATGATTGTAATTGGGAGTTGGCCAACACTTGGGCTTGAATGGAGAGTAATAGGTTAAAGATGTGGGATAGAAAATCAGGGGTGAGGGGTGGAATAGTTGAAAAGGGGAAGTAGGTGCATGAGTTAAAGTGGTGGCCTGTGGAGATGGATGTGGTGGGTAAATTGATGGGGCTGTGGTGAATGTGGAGGAGGGATGAAATGAGGGGAGGGGGAGGGGAGTCAGGGAGAGGGGTAAACTCATAATTGAAGTCCCCTATGATAGAGCACATCATGGCTGAGTATCCCTCATTTGAAAGAGGGATTTTGTCATGGGTAGGTGGAAATAGAATGGATTGGTCTAAGGGTTCAAGGAACTCAGGTGGAAAAGATATGGAGGTGTTAATGGGCTGGGGGTGTAGTGGGGAGCTATGCGGGATTTCAAGGGTGCAAGGCTCAGGCTCAAAGGCTTGGGCTGGTGAGGTAGGTGGTAGGTCAATGGTTTGGTCTAGTATGGTCGTGGTTTCAGGAATAGGGATGGTTTGGGATATATAGGTGGGTTGGGGTTTCTTTTGTGCCTTGGTTAATCTTTTTTTCTTTTTTATAGGTTTTTAGCACATGTGAGGGTGGTTGAGGGATTGGTATGGTTTCTTCAGATGTGGTATGGATGGGTGAGCTTGGTGTGGCTGATGTGATGGGTGAGGGTATGGTTAAGGTAGCAGTAGGTATGGGGACTATGGGGATGGGTAAAGTTAGTTGGGATGAGGGTAAGGGGACTATAGAAGGTTGTAAGGCTGGGGTAGTGGCTAGCATGGAAGGTGAAGGGGTGGTTGGTAAGGTAATGGCTTCAGATGTGGTGGTCGTGCTAGCTGGCACAAAAGAATGGGCTGCCTGAGAGAGGGTAGTAGAGGGTGGACCTACAGAGGCAGCAACAACAGTAACATAAGAGGTTGCTGGTACATCTACCTTCTTCTTCTTCTTTTCAATGAGAGTGTCACTGATCCCCCATTACTTTTTGGCCACAATTTCTGAGATTCAGGGCAATGGACTCTTCATTCATTTGAAATTGATACCCTCCAAGCTTCAGCAAGGCTGTAATAAGCCTGTAGTAGGGAAGAGAATGGAGTTTCTTCTTGGTTTTCACTTTCTCCATAATGTAAGTAGTGATAGCTGAGGTTAGGGGCTGGGGAGAAGGAGGTGGAGTAGGTAAATGGGTGGTTGTAGGGATAGGTGACTGTTGTGATGTTGGGGTGAAAAGTGAGAAGGAGGCTTGGATGGCTTCTAAGCTGGTGTGGATTGAGCTTTGGTTTGGGAGGTTGGAGTGCATAGCATGTAGGTTGGCATCAATGGATGATTGTGTTTAGGAGTTGGCCAACACTTGGGCTTGAATGGAGAGTAATAGGTTCAAGATGTGGGGTAGAAAATCAGGGGTGGAGAGTGAAATTGGTTGAAAAGGGGAAGTGGGTGCATGAGTTAAAGTGGTGGCCTGTGGAGATGGATGTGGTGGGATAAATTGATGGGGCTTTGGTGAATATGGAGGAGGGATGAAATGAGGGAGGGGGCGGGGATGAGAGTCAGGGAGAGGGGTAAACTCATAATTGATGTCCCCTATGATAGAGCACATCATGGCTGAGTATCTCTCATATGAAAGAGGGATTTCATCATGGGTAGGTGCAACTAGAATGGATTGGTCTAAGGGTTCAAGGAACTCAGGTGGAAAAGGTATGGAGGTGTTAATGGGCTGGGGGTGTAGTGGGGAGCTATGTGGGATTTCAAGGGTGGAAGGCTCAGGCTCAAAGGCTTGGGCTGGTGAGGTAGGTGGTAGGTCAATGGTTTGATTTGGTATGGTTGTGGTTTCAGGAATAGGGATGGTTTGGGATATATAGGTGGGTTGGGGTTGCTTCTGTGCGTTGGTTAATCTTTTTTTCTTTTTTATAGGTTGTTAGCACAGGTGAGGGTGGTTGAGGGATTGGTATGGTTTCTTTAGATGTGGTATGGATGGGTGAGCTTGGTGTGGCTGATGTGATGGGTGAGGGTATGGTTAAGGTAGCAGTAGGTATGAGGACTATGGGGATGGGTAAAATTAGTTGGGATGAGGGTAAGGGGACTATAGAAGGTTGTGAGGCTGGGGTAGTGGCTGACATGGAAGGTGAAGGGGTGGCTGGTAAGGTAATGGCTTCAGATATGGTGGTGGTGCTAGTTGGCACAAAGGAATGGGCTGCCTGAGAGAGGGTAGTAGAGGGTGGAGCCACATTCAGGGCTATACCTGGCTGGTATCCCAAGGATCCTAGCAATGTTAGCTTGATTGAATAGCATATCAAATTTTTCAATGAGCACCACCAGTGTTGAGTTCCCATCATCCCAAGTCTTGACTTTGATATTCTAGTAAAATAATTACACTAGTCTAGGGAAGACTAGTTGCATTGGGGGTCTCAGTAGGGGCAGAAATGAGGCTTTGGTGAGGTATTCCATGGAGGCAACTGTTTCAGATGGCTCCTCAAATAAAGCCTTCTAAAAAATTATCTCAGATTCTAGCTTAATTGCTGTCACAAATTTAGAGGGGACCCTGAGGTATTCATTATCTTCTTCCTCTTTATCCTCAGGGACCTCAGGGGCTACTTCCTTGCCCATTTTCTATTTTTTCTTTAACTTCTCAGGGCTTTTAGATGGTGGGTGCTCTCTGGCCCTCTTCTTAGGAGCAGATTTCTTTTTGACACCTTGGGCATCAGAGGCTACACCTTTATCTTTCTTCACAATTTTCTCAATTTGGGTATCCACAGAGGGTGCAGTTACCACAAGGGTCTCCACATTGGAGGCCTCTGCAATTCTTACAGATTTTCTACTGGCCACAGGGCTCCCAGCAGGTGGTGGGGTTACCAAAACAGACAAGGTGTTTGAGAATTTTGAACTTATGGCCATATCTATTCAATTTTCTCCAAATTAGGGTTTCAAAATCCCAACAATTGTAATGCACTCTTCACAAATAAAACATACCCCAAATTTCTCTATACTTACACTAAAGTAATGTCGAATTAAATCAACTGAGAGAGAGTGATAAATCTTACCAAATGATAGCTAGTGTTTCACTTCACACGTTGTACAGATGCTCAAATTCCCCCAAACCTAGCTCAAAGTGACCAGGAGGTGATGGGGAGTAAAATGGTATGAGGAAATTAGCTGCGGTTGAGTGGAATAGGTAGTATAGAAGAAAGAAGAAAAGGGGAAGCTCGAAAGTGTGCAGGGAAAGTTAGGGCAAAAAGATAGAATGAAGAAAATAGAGAAATTCGCAGGGTTTATAGAGCCAAACCCGTGGTTCGCGCGGCTATCACTAAGTTCTCACGGAGTAAATTTTTCACGCAGTATAGAACCAACCTCGTGAGAGGATCTGTCGTGAAGAAAAGTAGAGCCTCGCAAAGATAGGTTTAAAATCTTCAAGTGCCTCGCGAGGCTCTTCGCAGAGTTAAATTCAGGCCCAAGCACGCAGCAGTTGCTCCTCTTTCGCGCAGCTAGAGTAGCGAAGCCTCGCGAGCATTAAAATGTGAGTCTCAAGCACCTCCCGAGGCTCACTATCAGGCTGTAGCATATATCCTTGTGCTCGTGAAGCTCTCACGCGGTACAAAATATCCATTAGAACTCTGCGAGAAAGCTTCAGGTGGCTCGCGAGCTTGAAATTTAGGCTATTTAGCCTCGCGAGAAAGCTAGACTTAAACTTTTCTCTGAGCTTGTGCCCTGACCTGTGCATGTACAATGTCATGCACCAATTTAATGTGCATCAGCACTAACTCCTTGACATGGACTCCATTTCATCATGACAATTAAGTTACCCTTTATCAACATTGAAACATCACAAGTTCATAATTCCAAAGATAATCTTTTAGATCAAATTCATGATATGTATTGTGAGAGCATCTCAACCATTACCAACAGTCATGAGTATCAAAATTCAGATGACAAATATGCACTTACACTCCAAACAAAACAAAAAAAAACAAAATCTAACACACAAGCAAAGAATCACTCTAAAGTAGTGAATGAAAAATTTCTAAGCAACACAAATCAAAACACACAATTAATACATATGGTACACACATTCTTTGATTCTTCACCACTCACCTTCTCTTTTCATGACCTCCTCAGTTGCCTTGTCCTACTGAATTATCATCCACTTGGATAGAGGATGCTTCACCAATCATGTACTGCCCCTTGGGGTTGGCTAAGGATTGACTAGGCAGTCTCCACCCTCATCTCTTTTGTTCAAAGCATTGCAGATTTAACCTAGCTGGTCCTCTATTTTCTTAATACTTTGCCCATGCGAGTTCACAGTTTAGACTAGGCTCCCCAAATTCTGCATGGATACCAGCATTTGCTCTTCAAAAGAAGAGGATTTGGGCTGTTGTGAGGGAAAGGCCAATTGGTTGGGCTGTGGGGTAGGCAATTGAAAATTCTGTCTAGGTGGGTATCCTTGGTTAAACTAGTGCTGGGGTCTGTATGGAACTACCAACTGCTGCTGCTGGGGTTGAGGGTAATTATCTTGTCTCCACCTCAAATTTTGGTGGTTTCTCCATGAGTACCCAGTAGGTTGCTTCCCAAATGCTTAGGCAATATTGGCTTGCTCCATAACAAAATCAGGGAATTGATTGGCTGATGGACAATCTTGGAGTGAATGTGTGGGAGATTGGCATATCAGACATGCCTCCTCCACTTGTGTAACCATTCTAGGCTGCACCACATTCATCAATTTGTCAAACTTCAAGCTTAGGTTTTCCACCTTCCTCTCCAACTCACTTTGCACCTTAACTTCATACATTCCACTTCTAGAGGTGGACTCTTTCACCAACTTAGCAGGGTCTGGCTGTCATTGCGAGACAGTGACTCCTGCTACGTGGAATTTTCTCCTATAATGTCAAACAGCTCCTAAGCCTCATTAGCTATCTTGTGGAGGTAACTACCACCACATGAGGCATCCACCATGTCCCTACTCTTGGGATTAATTCCTTGGTAAAATACTTGTACTAGTTGCCACATTGGAATTTGGTGGTGGGGGCATTATTTTAACATCTCCTGAAATCTCTCCCAGGCTTCATAAAAATCCTCAGTTGAGGATTGAGTAAATGATAAAATACTTGTCCTCATCTGGCTGGTCTTGTTCATGGGAAATAATTTAGCCAGGAATTGGCTCTGGAGGTCACTCCATGTTTGCATGTTGTTGGCTGGGAGCTTAGAGAGCCAGGTGCTAACTTTGTCCTTTAAGGAAAAAGGAAAAAGCCTCAGTTTGGTGGCTTCAGATCCCAAGCCAGCAATATTGAAAGCGGTGCAAAGTACCAAAAATTGGTCATGGATCTTCCTTACTGAGTCCATGGAAGGATGGCAGCATATTGATGGTGGAGGACTTGATTTCATAGTTTCCTTCCACTAAAGAGAATTATATGCAGAAGGGATATGTGTAATCCCCAGGTGCATTGTATTCTTTCAGGGTTCTTTGCCTCTTAGCCATGTTAGCTAGCTCAGTTTCAATAATAGGGCCTTGTGTGGTGTGTCTTGGTCTAGGGACTCTTTCAACCTCAAGATTTGGAGGTTCTAACTCAGGGTTAAGAGACCTTCTTCCAAGCATACACACACAAATTAAGCAAGTAAGGAAAATGCTCACAGAACACAAAAAATTTTCTAACTAAATTAACTACTAAACAACTTTATAACTAGGCTAATTACAGGGAATTCAACATTAAAGTACTAAGTTTTAGGGTGAAAGAAGTGCAAACAGAGCTAGCTAGACTCTAGCTGCAACTCTAGCTTTTCCCTTCTGTTGTTGTCAAATTCTGTAAAATTCCATAAAGAATCAGTAGCACTTATTATTCTATATATGGCACAGCTACAAAGAATTTTCTAAACTACAATATAATACAACTCAAGTCTACTAAAAATATCAATATCCCCAGCAGCGGCGCCAAAAACTTGTTGTCGGATTTTATTCCAGTGTGCTTGAATTATTGTGTGGTAAGAAAAAATTAAAAAATTAAAGTAAAATAAAAGATGGAAACAACACAACTAAAATAATCCTAAGCCTACAAGATACAGGGCTATTGTAGCAAGTTTTGATAAGTAAGAGTTTCTCCCTCAGAGAAATTGATCTAGAACCCAAAATAGGCTATAATCGTAGGCCTCTAGATCTATTTACAGATCTGACAATCCTAAAGAAAGGGAGTTGGGTGTCACAACTACACTAAATTACATATTAAAAAAGAAAAGAAATAAAGTGCAGTCCTATCCTAAGAAAGGATTATGAAGAAGGTGGTGATGGTGTGTTAAAATAAAGATAAAAGGATGGGAAGTAAAAAATTTAGACAAAAGTTCATTCAGTTATGTAACTCAGATTTAGGGCTCTCTCTACAGCAAATCCTTACTGAAGTGCTATCAATAACCTGAGCAAGGTAGAAGAATCTAACTTAACCCATGCAATTTGGGGTGCTCTTAAGGCTATAGTCTGTCCACTTAAATGGCTATAGTCTACCTAATAGAGTCTGTCAAATCTAATTGATTGAGTCAGAAAAGCTAACCTAATCCAAAGGAGTGGGTTGATCAAACCTAATCCAATGAATCAAATCAGGCCATGAATACTATTACAGACATTATATTTGCCAAGCTACAAGCTCCTCTGATCTGCGTATAGATCTGGCAGACAGTCATAGGGATATTAAACCTAGGATGATCAGATGGCAATCAAAAGATCTAAAGGTTAAGTGAATGGGCAATTCCCAAAATCACAAATCCGATCGAGAAAACTAATGGAACTAAAAGATCTATAGATTTAAATTGACTTTAAATTAATAATTTATTGCTTAAAAATAGCTTGCAATAAAATATCTTCACAGCTACAGTCACTACAGAGAAGCCAGATCTAACATCTGAAAGTGGTCAAGTGAAACAGAGGGGAGCCTGTTCCTGCACAATCTCTCACCAGGCTACAAGCTCAAGTGTAGAGAAAAAGAGTCCATCTTAGATCTGTGACCAAGATTGCCCTAGGGCTATAGTCTGTCCACTCTTATGGTCATAGGTTATCCACAGAGGCTCCCTTACCCACAAATGATGAGGTAGAATATGTAAACTGCTGTTGCCACCATGGTCCCAGGGCTACAAGCTCAAACTTCCATGGGCCTTTCAATAACCTCAAATCCTAAATGCATGCTATAGCCTGAACTGAACTACGGGCAAATAGGAAAATAATAGATTAAGTAAGCATTAAAAGCATAAATTCCATTGATCTGATGTCACCAACAAGGAAATCTCTCAAGGCAGCAGCCTTATGCACAACAGCTCAACACAAAATACCAATGTTTAAATGACCTATTACAAAACTAAATAAAACTACACCTAATTGCATACCAATGATTTAACCAACAAGTGTTGGGCTAAGAGAGAAAAAAAATAGAAAAAGAGGTGATCAAACCCTAACCCTAATCTGCTTGAGCTTTGAACCGATAGAGGTTAAAGGAAAGAGTGATTGATAGTTTCTAAGTTACAAGCACAGCTTATATACTTAGTTCTAATGATATTGGTTGAGAGAATAGTAAACCCTAAATTTTCAAGTAGATGTGGCATTGTTATAACTCTTGGTTGTCTTGAGATGTGTGCATCAGAATCCATGCCTCAGGATGTGTGCCCTAGACCTGGGGAAATCCCCAAAAGGTCCTTAAGTTAAGATTGAGAAGTGGGGGGCTCGAGCTTCGCGAGGCTGGCTCTTGCATATCATTTCGGTTGTGCAGCTGCAGAATGTTCGCGGGATAGAGTTTGGCTTGAAATATTGCTGTCTCGCACAGTAGGACTTTGGATGATCGTACAACTGCTTTATCTTTGAATGCACTCGCACAGTAGATCTTTAGAAGTTTTCTTTCATGAGGTACTCGTACAGATGCCTTTGCATCTCACTCGATTCAGGGTTCAACTTTTAGGCGCGCGAGAGTTGTATGAGAGAACTTTTGGGAGTCTCTCTTTCAGAGCTACATGAGAACTTCATGAGGTCTTCGCTATTATTCGTGCCAATTGATCTCGCGAGGTAATGTGCGCAGCTGCATTAAGGCTTGATCCTCGTGAGAACTTCATGAGCTATATTTCTGAATGCTTAGTGCGTGAGAGCTCTACAAGTTTCTTTACATGTTGATTACAGTTGAAGTGCGCGACTGATGCGCGAGAGGCTACTTTGTGATAACCCCTTCATTGAGCTGCGCGATTTTTTTGTGAGCTCTAATATGCTGCATGTCTTAGTTGCGCGAGGGAGCTTTGCCAATGAATTGAACAGCACGAGGCAAAACCTCAACTATGCGAGATAGGTCATTAGCTCCTTTCCTGCTATACACATGCTTTTATTTTAGCTTCCTCCACTCTCACCTATACTTAGTTCATCTGCTGAACTGTCTTGGCCCATTGTGACATGCAAAATAGTCACCATGGTGTGCACCACCATGGTATTCCATCACTTTTTGGTTCAGCTATCATCTTTTGCTTGAATTCTCTCTCTTCTTGGCACCAAAAGCATAGACTTTATGTTAAGCTGCATAATTTATTACTAACTATAAAATAAGCTAAGAAGCACTTATTAGTTAGCTTTAAGGTCCAACAAAGGCTAGGTTAAGAGGTAAAAAGTGGCACTTTTCAGCGAATAACAGGGGGTAATGGAACCTGATGAATATTTGCGTGCTGGTTCACTTGAGAGGGTGCTAGTGGAATGATTTTCTCGACATCGATTAAATCTTGGATCGCATGATTCAATGGGAAGCAGTGATTCGTCGGGTGACCTAGACCCTGATAAAAATTACAGTGAGTATTAGGTTCATAATTCTTTGGGATTGGGTGAGGAGGAAGTTGCGGTTGACGAACAGTAACTTATCTCTTTTCTATTAGTAAAGGTAAAAGTACACTTAAAGATTGCCCTAGGGGTGTAAACACTGGATCATAGTGGGCTCTCCTCTACTCCGGAGTCATCTGCATTCCTTGTCCATTCCCTGCTCTCTGCATCTACTTAGTTCTGACTGGTGCTAGCTGGGCTGCTTGAAATTGGAAGGGGGTTACATTATTATTGGGTCTGGTGTTGGCAATGTTCTGGACATCGGCCCATGTTCTCTTCTCATTCCTCTATTCTAAAAACCTTCTAACCCCACTGGCTCCACTTGGTACATTCTTGTTCAGGCGACCTTTCCTGATAGCGTCTTCACAGCGATTGGCATTCCTTACCAGATCAGCAAAGCTGAACTGTTACTGGTACACTAAAAAGTCTGAGATCACTGGCAGAGTATTTTTAGAAATTATTTCTATCTATTCATCATCAGGTATCCTATTTCTAACCTGAGCTGCCAATGCTCTCTAACGCCCCAAATAATCGCTAAAGGTCTCATTCGGGTTTTGCTTCAAACGGGCCAAGTCTGACTTACACGGTTCAATGTCTATATTGTAGACATTTTGTTCCTGAAACAAGTGCGTCAAGTCCTTCCAAGTTTTTATCATAGATGATTTCAAAGATGTAAACCATCTCAAGGCTGGACCGGTCAAAATTTTCTGAAAGACCTTTAGCAATAGTCTTTTGTCCCCTTCATACTGGCACATGTCCCCACAATAAGACTTGAGGTGTGCTATGGGATTGTCGGTGCCGTTGTACTTGTCAAAAGTCGGCATTTAAAATTTTGTAGGTAAGGGGACCTTAGCGAAGAAACACAAATTTGTGAAGTCCGTGGTGTGGATTTCAGCACCACCCATTTTCAACATCTGCTTCTGAATTTTGTCTAATTGCTCTTTCAACTGTTCCGATTCCTTGTATAAGGGGGCCACTTTCTCAGCAGTAGGTTGGACTTCACTCTGGGCTACCAGGGGGTGGGAAATTATAGGAGGAGAGTTAAGGCTGGTCAATTCCCCAGTATAGGCTCTGCTGTTTCTAATCTCGTCCTCTTCATACTGCTAGTCTATATAAGGTGCAGTGACGGCAGGATTCTCTTGCTGGTGCAGCATGGACTGGGCGGGAATGGCATGAACGAGGGTTGGGTGAGTCCATTGGGGATGGGGAAAGGTTGGTTGGGTGATGGGATGAGTGGAAATCAGGTTTTGGGGTGGGGCCTGATGAGGCCATTGGGCATGGGGAAATGCTTGAATAACTTTGGGATGTTGGGATATGGGTGAATTGGGGTTGATGTAAGGCATGGGTTTGAGCTAGGTATGAGGGTTGTGAATGGGTGAAATTTTGGAGCAATTGTGAAGGGTATGGGTGTGAGGCTCCAAGGTGTTATTGGGCTTGGGTTTGGGCTATGAAGCCTTAGGAGGGTCGGGCTATGAAGGTTTGGCCCACGGGTCCTTGGGAAGCTTGGGCCACAACCTTGGTCATGATAGGTGTGGCCCAGGGGGTTTGGTGGATTTGGGTCAGGGGCCATTGATGGGTTTGGGCTATGGGCCCCTGGTGGGTTTGGCTCATTGGGCCTTGGTGGGCCATGGGCCATTGGTGGGTCTGGGTCATGGGCCCTTGGTGGGTGTGGGTAATGGGGGCTTGGATGGAATGGATGATGGGGGTTGATGGGGGTCATGGGGGAGTGAGGCATGGAGGGTTGATAGGGTATGGGATGGATCCATAGATGCGTGGTGTGGATGAGAGGGGATGTATTGGGAGGCCTTCCACCTATTGTAAGTTTGAAACATCTCTTCCATCATGGCCATGGAAGGGGGATTGGATGGAGATGGGTTATTTGAGGGTTGGAGGGGTATGGATGGGGTGTATGAAGAGGAAAAATTTGTCATGGCCCCGGTAAAATCTGGCATGGCTCGGGTGAGGGGTGGGATATGGGGTGGATTGGAGAAATGAGGTGAGGCATTGGTGGATGGATTAGGCATGTATGGGGCATAGAGGTGGAGAATGAGAGAGGAAAGTTGGTCATGACTTCGAAAAATATGGGCATGACTTGGGTAAATGGAGGGATGTGTGGGGGATTGGATGAGGTATGGATGGATGCAGGTGGATTGGGTTGGGCGGATGAAAAATAGGGTATGTTGGTTAAGGTAGAGGATGGGTTTTGAACGAGCGTGGAAGGAAGGTAAGATGGGTTAGAGATGGCCATGGATGAGGGCATCGCTTGGGAAAATGACGAGAAATTTAGATTTTGGGAAGTGGTGGAAGGGAAAATAGGGGCACCGAACGGGCCGATTATGGTGGAGGTTGATCGGGTGAGGTGGGTGGAAGTAAAGGCATCTTCAGTATGGGAATGGGTTGGAGAATGTGGCAGGGATGAGTCAGGATTGGTGTAAGCCGGGTCCACAGCCCATGACATATCTCGATATCAGGTTGGGTATGGGTGCCTTAGATGGGGCCCGTAAAGCTTCCTCCTTCTTCCCCTACGGGATGACGGAGGGTACGATGATACCGTTGTCCCGACACCAATCAAGACTTTATTTTTGAGTTTTTTATTTTTAATTTTTTTTGAATTTTTATAAGTGAAAAGAAATGAGGATTCTGAGGCCTTTTGAATTCCCTTCTCGGGTGGCTCTCGTACCTTAAATAGGTCCCGCGGTAAAGGTTCCGAAGTATTTTAGAAGAATCAAAGGGAAACCCCTTGATCTATTGAAGGCACAAAAACCAATGCAAACAACCCGATCCCCTAAAACGAATAAAAAAGAGGTCACCTTCTTTTGATCGGCGAGGGCGTATTGGGTGTCGAAAGTTGTGGGACCTAAACAGAGGTGCTAAAGGCACTAATCGGGGAGTCCGGGGTGTGAAATAGGCCACAGATTCGGATTGATGCTTAGTAGAACCAACCTGGCGCAACTAATAGTGGCGATAGAGCAAAAATATCCCAGACTAAAGCTGGCGCAACTAATAGTTGCGCTAGTGTTCTTTTGGGGCCTTTTGCATTGACGCAACTAATAGTGGCGCCAGACTAAAAGGGGTCTCTAGATTCTTTGACAGCAGTAACCTCAGTCTGAAATGGGTCTCCAAACTAGCTTTTTGTGGAAGCTAGGCTTTCAGGGACTGACTGTTTGTATGATCCGTCTCTTTCCTCACCGATCCTAAGGGTTTAGAGGCCAAATTGGGTTCACTATTGCTCTCTTTTTTCTCTGGTTTTAAGCTTGGTAATGAGAAGGTTACTCACCCGATATACCTCAAGTGCAAGCACTTTTCTCAGGTACTAGGTGGGCTGGGACTTTTTTGGATCATCACCACTAAGGGCTGCCGCCGTACTAAGACCCGAGAGTTTGTATATGCCTAAATAGCCCAACCCTTGAAAGTCTACCCTACAAAAATCAATTTAAATCCCCTTTGTCGGTTCAATTTTATTTTTTACTTTTAAGGAAATATTCTTAAATTCAAAGACTGGCGGTGATGATACCGTGCCACCTCTACGGACCAGCGTTCACTAGCGGAATATGATTGTGGAATTAAAAGCACAATTAGACCAGCCAAACTGCTAAGGTACTTGAAATGATAGAAACATAAGGAATTTAAATGATAATGCACAAGTAAACCCATCGATCGGCTAAGGTGCTTGAAATGATGGAAACGTAAAGAAATTGAATGATGGTGCGCAAGTAGGCCCGCCAAAGGGCTAAGGCTCGTAAATGACGTAAAAGTAGGGGTAAGTAAAATGACATAATCAGAGGGGTGAGTAAAAAAATAAAATAAAAAATAGTAATAAAAGGATTAGTAAATAAAAAATGAAGAGGCTAAATTCAAGGGGAAGCTCTACTAGCTACTCCCCAGCAGAGTCGCCATCTGTACAATCGTGGATTCTCATCAAACCCGTCGCGATGATGTGCTCTCTATAAAATACTTAGAGGAGATTTTGGGGTCCTGAGAAACCTAGATCAATTTTATAAGCATCGAAGTGTCACAAATATGACTCTGAATCCGGTCTACGCTAAAGGTTCTTGGGTAGGGGCTTCGGTTATCGATTGGGAAGGTGTTAGGCACCCAATCAACCCTCTTAATGTGATCTCTACTTATGGCCAAAACAAAAATAATATAAAAGAAATGAAAAAGGCTTTCTCTTGCCCAAAGGGTCTTAAAATTCTATTTGTGCCCCTCTGTTCCTACCAAAAATTCGATGGTGTAACGGCACAAATGGGAGGAGAGAGGAAGAACTGAGAAGGTAGAGGAATAGAGGAGAGAGCTGAAGCTCTCGAGCCCTTGTTGTACCACTGTGGAGCCTTACGTTGGCTTGCTTCGGTGAGCTTTTGAAGGCTTGTATGATGAGAAATGGAGTTCTAAATCCTAGGGCTTGATAGCTAAGAGGTAGAGAGGGAAGGCTAGGGGGTAACACACACCAAACCTAGAGCTTTTGGGTGAAGTGCTAAGGTCTAAAGGAAGTTTTAAAGGTTTGAAATTTGTATGGGAATGGGGCACTAGAGGAGAGAGAGAAGGGATTCCTTAATCTCTTAATTGTAAATTTTTTCAAGCCTTTATAAAGAGAGGGGTGACTCTCTATTTATAGGAAAAAGAGAGGATAGGAGGGTACTTAGAGGCTAATTTGGATTAGCAATTAGGTAATCTAGCCATCTAAGGTTTCCTAGGGTTTTTGAAACCTTGAAAAGTGTGAAGAGTTGCTCCAATGGTAGATGATACAGTTGGGCTTTAATCCACTTAAGAGGTTGCACATAGATAGTAAATGGGTGTAACAGAACTAGCAAAACACACTCCAAAGGCCAAGATGGTCAACAAGTCAAACCCCATTCTCGAAATTTGAGGCAAAGAACTAGGGTTACTGTTCATATGCCTGGCACAACTAATAGTTACGCTAAGCATATGTACAGTAACACAGTGGAGCTATAGTGCCTAGAAGTTAGCTACTCACGGGGGGACCCACCTTATAACTGGCTCAACTATTAGTTGCACCAAAACCCTAGGGGGGGCTCCACAATATTTACCTTTTTGCCCCTAAGCTTCGAAGTGCAATAGCTTCTTGCACATAACTCTGATTGGGGTGATTCTTGGCTTGTTGGAAAGTTGAGGACTTCTACTTTTCAATGGTATGCGATTCGATTCTAGTAGAACATCACAGCTAATCCCGGTATACCACTCATCATCCATTGCTCGAGAAAGCTAGGTTTAGGTCCGAAATGAGTTATAAGGGTTGGGATGGGTTTCTAAGGGCTCGGGAAGGTTCCTAAGGGACTAGGGTGATTCCTAAGGGTTTGAAATGACTATTATGGTTTTAGAAAGGTTTCTAAGGGTTCCATACATGCCATCAAAAGCTTGAAGATACGCCTCTCTCAAAATGTGTCTCGATCGACCCTTGGGCCAAATTTGGGTGTCTACAACATCAACTATAGAAAGCAAGGAAAGATAAAGTTAGAAGTAGAGTTATATTAGGATAGTTTTGCTTTAGTAATTTCTTTTATTAGAATTAGTAGTTTGTATACTGACCCCTTATGATCTATAAAAAAGTGGCTTGGTATAGGAATAACCATCGAAGAATTTCACAGCATCAATTGACAACTGAGGTTTGTGTTTTCTCCCGATCAAAGTAGTTTAGGATTTATAAAGTAAGATCATCCACAATTCTCTAAGGTCTTGCTTGACAACCAAGGCTGAGGAAGCTGAAAGATCAATCCTTTGGATGGTTCTACTTTTGCTTTCTAGTTTAGATTTATTTTATTGCAATTTCCTGCTTTGCAAATATCTTCAAATTTTAATTTGAATTGACGACTCAGGTTGAAGTTTGCAAATTAGTATGACGATTTTACTTTTCCATCTTCAGTTTTCTTGAATTTGATTGACGCCCAAGTTTTAGGAGATTGTTGATTAGATTAAATCTGTGTTGATAGGATTTTACTGTTGATTGACGACCAATGCTAGGAAACTTGATATATGGTGTAACTATATTGTTAAATTTCATAAATATCCTATAGCTGAAGATTGTGATTGACGACCATAATCTAAAGAAAGAGGATTTAGGATTTATTTTCTGTAAATTTAGATTAAGAAACCATTTTTCATTCATATTTCTCCAGTAGTTTAGGAACTTAAAAGATAGATATAACTTTTCAGAAAATTAATATATATAATATAACCTATCCTTGTGGGAACGATCCTATACTAGTATTATGATTTCTATTGTGCGCTTGCAATATGTAAAGGCTTTATTAGACACATATTAGAGCCGAACAACTTCTACTATGGTTAAGTCTAGAAATCAAAGGATTAATTTGAATTTTGAATCTTAAGATCTTTAGAAAGACTAAACCTGGTGAGCTTTAAAACTGTTCTTCATTCTTGATGAGTGTTAAAATAAATTCAGAGTATCCTTGAATTCGTGCTTACTTCTTAAATCTCATATGCTTCAGTTGGTTTGTTTACTTTGCATTGCTTTGTATCATTGTACTAGAACACATCGCTCTTTAACTCAAGACAAATAGGCATCTTAACAACCTTGTGAGGAAATGATCGAATGCAGTCTTTGGCTCGCTTGTGCCTAAAATGCCCCACCTCATACACATTTACCTTTTAGTACCCTATTTTAGCTTGTTGAAAGTTTTTACCTTTATATGTTTCTTGATAAGCGATGTTAACTATATCTCGACTCCATTTCTAAAAATTTAAGCGTTACCCTTTAATCTCTGAGAAATTAGGAAAGAGGGATAAATGTAAATGGGATGAGAGTAAGTGGAGAGGCATGAGAGTGATGTTTACTGGGAACATATGAGAGAAAATTATGAAAAGGGGAAAGAAAAAAAAAAGAAAGAAAGAAAAAAATAAAAATGAAGAGAAAAAGCTAGAAAATGAGGTGAGTTCAAAAGAAAAGCAAAATGGAAAAGAAAAGAAAAGAAAAGTTGTGAAAAAGAAAAAGAAAATTTTTGAGAGATTTGAAAAAGAAAGTGAAAAATTAGGAAGCCAAAAGTAGTTTCTTTTCCAATTTCTCAGAGAAGTTTGACCCCCAACTTTCCTTTTCTTTCTTAATCTTTACCCGAGCCCGATACAACGTTGAAAAAGACCTTTTTGATCCAACCTTGAGTGGTAAATGCTTTGTGGAGAGTGACAACGCAATGTCTCTGGTGCTTGGTATGACATGCTTAGGATACAAATATCTTTCACTATGAGATTTCTTTTAATTATTCGATGCACCGTGTTTCTTATATCATGGGAGACCTTTTTATTTGTGTTATAATTCTCTCTCACATGTGTGCAAAAATTGAACCATTCATCGGAGCGATTTTGTTTTGAGTGTATACCTAAGGTGAGGATTGAGTTAGACTTGGGATCCGATGATTCTTTGATTGGATTAGTCCCGCGATGGAAAGATTTTAGAATGGGATAGCACACACACGACACTCTAGATATGAACGAATGATTTATCCAAGGATCGAAGCATTGGTTTAATTTGACTAGGCAACAATAGGCTTAATATATCATCAGTATTTAAAAATGAAAGCTCACATGTTATAGCAATTACTGGTTTTTACTTTTAAAAGTACATATATTATGAAAACCAAATTTGAAAACTCATTTTACTGATGGTTTCAAAAACTATTTTGGAAGTTTGTCGATTCTTCACTGTAAACACTCAGGAGACAACTCCTCCATTAGGGATCACCTAGGGGTTTAAAGGCTTGTTGGATACTCTAAATGCAATTGTGCTCCCTACGAAAGTGGCTATTATTTCATCAATTAGCTTGTACAATCTTAGATTAGTTTGCTTTTGAGTAGGATTTGAAGATTATCTTTGCTCGGGGACTAGCAAAGTTGAGGTTTGGGGGTGTGAGCGGCCTTAAAAGTTATATAATTTAGACCTAAATCATGACATTGTTAGGCCTCATTTAATTACTAATATATGCTTTTAGTACAAGAATGAGCATAATAGGTTTTGAAGGCCTTAAAGTGCAAATGTAGTCAAAAGAGAAAAGTTAAGGGAGTTTTGAAGTTGCGACAAGAACCTACTAGAACAGCGGAGAGAAAGAAGAGTATCAAAGTTTATACATAGATCTGCTAGATCTAAGGCCTATACCATTGGAAAGAAGACTTTCCCAGTTTTCCAACGTGCTAAGAATTGCCGAATTCTGAGCTATATATCAAAAGCAATGGCCGAATGAAGAACACAGAGAAGTGCAAAATTTGCAGTTTTGACCTGTTGGAAATGGATTTGTGACCGGTCAAAAATGGGATTTCCAGAACGCGAATTAGGAACGCTCCAACACAAATAAGCTTTAGAAATCTAAGTTTTAACCAATCAAAACATCCATTTCGACTGGTCAAAACCCAACAGCAGAAGGGACTTTTCTTATACACATTACTTCGATCGGTCAAGCTCCATTCTTGACCAGTCGAAGTTGGGGTTTTCTATGGATTTTCAGGCTCGACTGTTTGGTATCTTACTGATTTTTAGGTGCAAACAGTCGGGATTCTACCTAAAATCAAGACTCCAAGATCTTCTACCATTCTAGGATTTGTTTCCTATTAGAAATCAATGTTCTAGGACCTTATATATATATATATGTATATAAATAAGGACCCTAGGTTAGGAATAAAATAGTTTTCAACCGTAGGGCTTTTTGCTCGTAGTTTAGGTTTAGATTTTAGATCTGTGAGAGTTTGTTAGATTGAAGGTTTTGTAATCATCGTTTCATGATCGATTCAACAATGAAGAAGATCATAAAAATGATGCATGACTAAACATCCCAAAGCTTGGGATCTCTTGTACGATCAAAGGTAAGTAAATAACTTTATTTCTATTTCTTTATTTGTGAATTCAATTTCAATGGTACGATTGCATGTTCGAGGTTTTGAGTCATCGAGAATGAGTGATTGCAAAGGTTTAGTTCTCTTTAATCTACTCTTATTGGCCTAGTAGGGCTTAGGAACTAGATTTGATAGGATATGCATCGACGAACTAGACCTTGTAGGGCAGTTTTAGTTGGTTGGTGCAATGATGCCTTGACATTTAGATTGATCTAACTCACGATTAGATTTATTTAATTCATATACGAAGCCCTAGAGCTTGAAGCCTAGAGTGGGGGGTATCTGGAATTCGAAATAGAGTAGAAAGAGGCTGCGAGTTATTTATGAATCTGAGATCTAAGAGAGATCCCATGCTCGTCTCTCTATATTTTCCAAATCTATTTTCTTGCTTTTCTAGATAAAATAATTAGAAAATTACTTCTATCAAAATCCCCTTTCTAAATACGGCTTTAGTTTAGATAAACGACTAGTCCCTGTGGTTCGACCCCCTTGTACTTGCCCAAGTACATTTGAACTTGTGCACTTACAAGGTTTTAAAATAAAACAATCAAGTTTTTAGCGCCATTGCCGGGGACTACGGTTTTATTTAAACTATTGCCTTTTAGTTAGTTTGTATTGTAGTTTCCTAATTCTAGTTTTTTTTTTTTTTCAGATTTTGTGATCGAGGTCCGCGCCTATCAAAGTTTCAACGGGGACGCCCACGAGAGGCCAAGGTACGTGCCTTTGTTTTCAAATTTAGTTAGGTTTTTATTTTTATATTTTTGTGTCTTAGTGTAGGTCTGTGTGATATAGAGTTTCCTGCAAATTCGATGTCCCCATCATCTAATGGGTTTGATTATGAGATTCCATACCACTATTGGGATGAGTCTGGGGAGAATGGACCTAATCGGTGGGTTCTGTTAAGCAGTGAAAAATACCATTTTTTACCTCCTAACTTGACCTTTGATGGACCCTTGAGCTGACTAATAATGTGTTTTAAGTGTATTTTATAGATAAGCAATGAATTGCAAGCTTAGTGCAGATATCCACTTAAAAGAGCCAATCAAGCAGTCCACAAGAGCCTTAGAGATTCATGAGAAGGTCATGGACCCAATTGGAAATGCGTGGGCCAAGTCCAGCTACAAGGAATAAAGATTGAACCTACTAAAAGGCTGCTGAGTGTTGAACAAATGAAGAACAACACACCCAAGATGTGTGCCAGCTGTGGAAGCACAAGGCAGAACCTATCGAGAGGTTCTGATGCTCAAAAGCTAAGTATCGAGGGGTGCCATTAAGCTATTGTGAGGATCCAGAAGTCTAGCTGAACCTGTCGAGAGGTAATGAGTTGGAATTGGGAACATCTCTTGAGGATCCAATTACCTATCGAGAGGTTAGAGATGCAGTTGTGGATCCTGTCGAGAGGATACCTGAAGATGCAGGGGAAGTCGAGAGGCTCTAAGTTACATCTCGAGAGGTTCAGCTGAACTTGTCGAGCAGTCCAAGACAACCTGTCGACAACTCACCTGAAGCTAAATGACACTCACCCTCACGAGGTTTAGGCAACCTGTCGAAAGCTCAAACAGGAACTGCACAAAGATGTCGACAAGATTTTCTATAACCTGTCGAGAGGATGAATGCGAAACTTGACAGAGGGTGAGAATACTCTCCAATCTTGTCGACTAGTCGAGTTGTACATATCGAGAGCTACTCTCATCCAATCGATGAGTGCCACTCATCCTGTTGAGAAGACTCCAAACCTCTCAAGAAGTCTAGAAAGCTGTCGACAGCCATTGCAACCTGTCGATGTGAACACAATGCAAATTCAGAACCTGTCGAGAGGGTCCCTGAACCTCTCAACACTCGAACTGACAACTTCTCAGTGTTCTTTCTTCAGTAACTACCAATGCCAGAATTTTATGCACGAATTCTAAAGCACGTCAGCAACTCTTGAGGGTATTTTTGGCATTCAAATGTGTATGATTGGAAACCCTAACTACCTCATGTGTACTCTCCGGTTGAGAACCAATGAGAGAAGAGCTTTTAGAAGAGAAATTAGCCACATCAGCATAATAGAATTATTCCCTTGAGTTCTGATTGGCTGAAACAAATCTGAGGATAGAGGAGGAGAGTATAAAAGCTTGAAGAAATTACATTAAAGACAAAGAATTTGAGAGAATCAGAGCTTAGTTCGAGATCCATTTTTCCCTTCAAATTTTCCCTCCTTCTTCCTTCTTCTCCCATTCTCTCTTTAGCCAATCATGAGTGGCTAAACTCTTTTCAGTAGTTAGGGTGAGGTCTTGAGCTGTAAATTGAGAGATTCAGAGGCTTGTAAGAGATTATATATTACATAGATGACAGATCTGGGTACAATAGTATTATAAGCTTGTAATATAATTATGGTTTTTAAAGGTGATTCTAATCTACATTTCACTTCTTCATATTTGATTTCCCTGGATTGGATACTCCTGTGGATGCCAGCCAGAAATGGGGAGCTGGTAGCCTGGCATCTGCAGCATCTGTAATAGTTTATCTGTTCCAATCAAGATCAATAGATTGGAGCAATCTCGGGGAAGAACTGTATCCAGTAGAAGGGTAGACCATAACCTTAGGACTGTATCTAGTTAAAGGGTAGATCCTAACCTCAGGATTTCTTTGATCCAGTGGTGGAGATTATATTCGTATACCTCACCTCTACCCGGGAAACCTGGGTAGCTTGGAGCCAAAATAGAGGATTGTTGCAAATCAGTCCTCTACACTGCTTTTGATTCCTTTGTTTTCAGTAAGAGACTAAGACCCCTAGCTGCTGTTCTCCAGCTTTTGAATTTCCATCTTTTCTATATCTCCCCTTATCTCTGTGTTTGATTAGATCTGGATTAATTGCATTTAACTTTTGTAGTTTGTAGTAAAAGTGATAAAAACCTAGAACCTCTCCTCTTTCTTGCTTTAGTTTAGTTTAAATTAGGATAGAGTGTCAGATCTACCATAGATCTTGAGAGTTACTATAGTTGAACCACATCTCCTAGTGGACATACCCTTACTTACCTCTTAAAACTTGCAACAACAGCCCTGATTCTTGTAGGACTGGTTGCTCACCTTGATCCCATACATTTGTAATTTGTGCCTTTTAGTTGGCTGTTTTAATCATATAATAAATTGCAAGGTGACAGCAACAATAGGTCCCAAATTGGGGTCAACCTTTTGTGTTAAATTTTTCAAACCAACCTCAGTTTGACCCACAATATTCACAATCTCCATGGAATTTTGATTTCGAGGAAGATGGATTAGCCATTTTAGAAGAAGAACTCCAAACCAATCCAAACTTTCTTGAAAAAATCTGCTCTTAGATCTTGTCTCTTGCGAGAAGCAAATACCAAATGTGATAGACCGGATTTCAGCGCCCCGAAACTCGTGCCGTCAGTGGGCTGGCGCTAAGGCCGAGCCCGGGAACAGATCACTTTGCGTCACGCACAAAGGCACAGCGGAATCTAAGCGGAACCATTTTGAATCCGTAACGTAAATAAAATAGTGAAACATCATTATCATTTCATAAAAATAAAAAAAAAAACCCAAAAGACGGTTCTAATTCCATAAGGTCTATGGAAAGAGAACCGTTAAGAACCACCGGTAAGGACCCTTCCTTACCGAAACATGGTTCAACAAAATATAAGGAATTATTATTCGGCATTCGTCTCCTTACAATCAAAATGATTTCAAAAGAATTTAACAACTCATGATAGGACCTATCAGGTCAGGCACAAATAAAACAATTCTCAGGATGCGGCTCCTCAAGGTCCTCGTCGGGGGAGTAGTTCGGATCTTCCTTCTCCGGGATCTCCGCCACAACGCCTTCACCTGAACCTGTGACATTATTAAAGGAATGAGCTTCATCCAAGCTCAGCAGGGAAATATCTTATAGCATGCTTATCAAAATATCAAACACACATCTTATGGCGTAACGAAAATGAAACAATCCTGAACACATGCGAAGTGGTGATTATCCTAACCTTAACACACACACATGCAATGCTGACGGTTTCATGAACATGCTCACATTTCCAATCTGACATAAGAAGAAGAAACTTAAAGATGATTTACTTAAAGTAATAGAATGAGGAACTATAGCCTCAAGCCCCCGATGGAATACCCACCATCGTCACTCACATGAGTCATATGCACATATATCCAAGGTCCCATAGAGTTGGACACTTGGCCGAACGAATTTACCGTTGTACGGTAGGAGTCACATAGCACATACACATATCACACAAAGGGTGTACGGATTGGCCGCCATACTGGTCACGGATATCCTGCCGCGTCAGTCATGGTTATACCGCCGCGTCGGTCGGGTATTCACATAACCTTAAATCGCAAGTGCATACATATAGCTCGTCGCCGTGTAAAGTGATAATCATAGTTTATGTCAAAACCGGAATAAAATGTGAAGGTCTCACATACACAGGTCACAAGGATCTCGAAAATTTCATAAACTTCACATGTTTTCAAATCACACGTGTCACATGCCTCATTAGTTTGAATTCATATACGGAAATCACATGGTCAAAGCAAAACGTATCACATGCCTCATTAATTCGAATTCATATGCGAAAATTTTATAGTCAAAGCGGAAAATACATCACATCATAACACACGTGTTAATGAAATCAATATACATAATATCAAGTTTTCCCTACCTTACAGATCAGACCCGTGCTTGCTCAAGCCTTCACAAGGTCGGGTTCTCCTTAATCACGAAGCTTACCTAAACATGATCATTTTTATTTATTAGAACGAGGCAAAACACACTGCCAAAAGTCCCCGTGCAATCTCACGAACAAAACTCACCAAACGCTAAAATCTGGGAATTTCGATCGATCGAATCCCTGTTTCGATCGATCGAATCCCTGTTTCGATCGATCGAAATCCATTTTTGATCGATCGAAATAAATTTCGATCGGTTTACTTCTTCCAGAACTACCAAATGTATTCTCATTCGATCAGACGAATTTTCCAAGTCGATCGAACGAATTAAATTCGATCGATCGAAACGAAATTCGATCGGTCGAATTCCACAGAAGGCATTTACCTTATCACAGTTCGATCAGACGAATCCCAATTCGTTCGATCGAGATCACATAATTCGATCGATCAAATTTAATTCGATCGGTTGAATTCTCACAAAAATTTTCTAATGTTCTGTTTCTATACGAATCGTTCGATCGAACTACAGGTTCGATCGATCGAAAACTTTTTCGTTCGATCGAAATAAATTTTGATCGAATGAATTTCTCAGGACATCGTTTTCTTCCCATTTTTAATGCCATTTTGATCGATCGAACCATAATTTGATCGATCAAAATGAGCAAATTTCGCTCATTTTTGGGTTTTTCACCCCCAATCTCTTCTTACTTTGAATCAATCTCATTTTCTTGAGATTCTCATAAGGACACGCACTAATTCAACTACACACTACAGATCTAAAACAGATATTCACACTCCTTACCTTGATTCAAGCAAATCCTCTTCCTTGCTTCAAGACGAGTCAGGGTTCACTAAGCGGCCGTAGTTAGTTCTGATCTCCAATTAATCCGTCGTTGCATTGATGATGAACGAATCAATCGCACAATGGTGAGCTTTCCACCTTAAGTTTCACCCTCTTTCATCTTAACTCTCATTCACAAGCATTTAATACACAATTAAATGCCCTAGGTTTCCTTTTATACTCTAGCTCTTCTACTTGAATGTAAAACAGCTACACTGAAGGGACATGTGTGAGAGTTTCAAGCTTCCACATCCGGTCTACATAAGATCAATCCGGTCCGTTGGATTTGATCTATAGACATTACATCACTGTTAAAGGGGGTCCTCGGTGCATGATCCGTCGACACACGCACCGAGTCTTACGGATCATGGCCCAAAAGGTTGGGACGTTACATCCTCCCCTCCTTAGGAATTTTCATCCCCGAAAATTGCCCTAACGAGTGGTGAAAAGCTCGAAGGGTTGTCTCGTAAGGTACCACACATGGCTAAACAATCCATTTCGTTATAAAATTTCAGCCCATACACACACAGAGTCCACACATCACAATTTCTAGTAGTTCTATAATTGAGGCACATCGTTCATCAAAAGTTAGTAGTATTCTATATATAACCATCATTGTGGCAGCCATGCTACCATAGTTCGAACAATTAAAAGAAACAAAATGGCAATCATGTCCAGCAGTTAAAAATTTATACACCTAATTCCCCAAATGAATTTGAAAGACAAGACACATCCCTCCGCTCCCTAGCTCTGTGGAGGGTCTCCCGCATCAGCTCCGCTCGCCGGCTCAACAAGCAAATCCTCGCCCTCCGGTGCATCGTGAGCCTGGTCCTTCTCAACGTCAACCTGCTCCTCACTAGACTGCACGCCCTCAGCACCCAAGCCGGACGGGGCCACGTCATAAACCTGGGCTCGCATAGCCACGATCCGCTGCCTATAATCGGTGGGGTAGATAGCCTGCAACATATCTCCGATGAGCAGCTCGAAGAAGTCCAGACGCCGATTGACCTGGCGGTTGCTTTCCTGAATGAGAGCCGCCAAGTCTTCAAGGCGTAAAGGAGCCGCTTGTCGGGCGGGCGACGCTGGTATCTCGGTAGGAATGTCAGGGGCAGGCACATCCTGGGTCGGTGGAGTAATCTCACGGTGCTCGGGGATAGGAACCTCAGGCATAGGCTGGTCGGGAGGTAGTATGTCGGGAATAGGAGCATCACGAGTCTGACTTGAGGTCGTGGGAATAAGAGGTACTTGCGGGGCGGGTAGGAGATGTGGTTTTAGCCGGTTGTAGGTCTTCTTCCACTGCTTAAACGTGTAGAGGACTACGTTATCAGACGATTTAGGCTCCTTTGGGGAAACCTTGTGGACAGAAGTGGCTGAAAACTCATCAAATAGGGCGGAGATAAAACTGGCGTATGGGATGTATTCCTCGGGTTTCTCTGCTCCCGGTAGGAGCTTCTTCCTACCGTGTTTAATTCCCTCAAAGATGATGGCTACGGCGTCAAACCATTTGCCCTCAAAGGCGGCAAATAATGCATTCATCAAGACACCCAATCGTTGGGTCTTATGGCGGATTGGGTACAAATTACATTTAAAAATGGTATCGAGGATCCACATATAGCTCGGTAGGTGAGCTTGGTTAATGGCTCGCCCTTTTGCAACACGCCCTTGTGTCATCCGTTGGGCTATAAAGGTATGGGTTAGGTTAGGGGGGTTTGGTGGCAACAGTTCAATCCCCTCGCCAAAGGCGTCATAACACTCTAAGGCCGAACAGGCCACCGCATGGGTAAAAATATAGGTCTTGCCATCGACCTTGGTACAAATGGTGGTATCGGGGTTTGGTCCATCAAACATGTTTTGATAAAATAGCCGCACAAGGCGCGGATAGTAATAAGGGTGAACGGGCTTCAAAAGGTTGTCAAGCCCGACCTTACCCAAGTAGTCGAGTGCCCACGCATCGATGCTGGGCACATTGGGCATTTCAAAAAGGGCTGGGTCTATAGTATACTCGTATGCCAAACCCTTGTCCGCCCACCATTGGCTGGGTAAAACGCGTTGAGGTGCTTGCGGAGCATCCGATTGCTCGACAGGCACCGTAGGTGGAGGAATGGGTGGTTGAGTGGGTGGTCAAGGAGGCGGAATGGGCGGTTGCGAAGGACCCGTAGCAGTTCTGGGTCGCTTCAAAGTGGGGGTTTTGGTTCTGGCATCCTTCCGTTTAGGTGCCATAAAAAGAATTTGGGTTTTGGAACAAAACTTAGGGTTTTAGAAGTGAAATTAGGGTTTTAGGGGAAATTCAAAAATATTTAGGTTAGAACCAAGAATCTATAACCCAAAATAATTGCTTACCGTTTGTATATGGTTTTTTTTTTGATTCCCGGAGCGAAAAGACGCAATTTGATGTCCGTTAGGCTCCGAAGGATGAAAACCCAAAACGGCTCACTCAATGCTTCAAAAATTTCGATCGGATGAAAGAAAAATTTCACAGTTTGTATATATATAAAGAGGAAATTTGATCGATCGAATTCATTTCGATCGATCAAAAATCGACTTTAATGGGAACTGAAATGATTTCGATCGATCGAACAAAATTTCGATCGGTCGAATCTTGTTGAGTAATCACTGGGTTCCACCCCTTTCGATCGATCAAATTTAAATTTGATCGCTCGAAATCCAAACATTCGATCGATCAAATTTAAATTTGATCGCTCGAAATCCAAACATTCGATCGATCGAAAACTTTTCGATCGGTCGAATTCCCAACATTCGATCGATCGAATAAAATTTTGATTGGTCAAATTTTCTCAACATTCGATCGATCGAATTAAATTTCGATCGATCGAATTTTCTCAGGTTTCAGAATTTGTGATCGAACGAGATAAATTTTCGTTCAGTCGAAATCATAATTCGATCGATCGAAATATATTTTGATCGAACGAATTCTCCTAGCCAGAAGAAAATTTTGCTGGCAGTCCCTGCCAGTATAATTCGATCGATCGAAATTGAATTTTGATCGGTCGAATTTCTAAAAATATACTTGATCTTTGTATTTTTGCATGCTCATTAACATTTTGACATAATAAATCAGAAAATCAAGTTTTATAATCCAAATTCTGCTAGCTTTTACACGTCAAGCTTTTGGTTTGACATTTGCAACAAACTCTCTCTTATTTCTCAATCCGAGAACAAAGAGGGATACTGGGCGCGAATCTTGGCTTCACGTTCCCACGTCACTTTCTCTCTGGAGTGATTCTTCCATTGGACTAACACCAGAGGAATCTGTCTTGAGGGCAAAACTTGCTCAGTTCTGTCTAGGATTTGCATGGGTTCTTCGATGACTGTCAAATCTCGGTAGACTTCGACTGGCTGTGCATTGAGGATGTGAGTCGGATCGTGCACGTATTTCTACAACATAGAAACATGGAATACATCGTGCACTCTATCAAGCTGTGGGGGTAATGCGACCCTATATGCAACCTCACCAACTCTCCCCAATACTTCGAACGGTCCAATGTAGCGAGGAGCTAACTTTTTGCGCTTCCCAAAGCGCATTACACCCTTCATTGGGGATATCTTGATAAACACATGATCTCCCATTTGGAAATCCATGCTCGTACGCTTAATGTCAGCGTAGCTCTTCTGACGACTCTGTGTTGTTCTGATTCGTTCTCTGATAATTCACACAGTTTCGGCGTTCTTTCAACTGTCTTAAGCCGTAGGCAACAACTTTACTGTGCTGATTCAGTACACACCCCAGACCACCATATGACGCATCACTGTAAACAGTAAAACCTCCGCTACCCGATGGAATGGTCAACACTGGAGCGGAAGTGAGTCGTTTCTTGAGTTCTTGGAAGCTTTCTTCACATTCGTTGGTCCATTCAAATTTTGTGTTCTTCCTCGTAAGTCGGGTAAGTGGTCCCAAAATCTTGGAGAAACCCTCAACAAAGCGTCGGTAGTATCCTGCTAGACCGAGAAAACTGCGAATCTTTGTCACAGTCTTTGTTGGGTCAACGGTCACGCCTGCTTCCAATACTATGTGACCAAGAAAGCCCACTTGCTCTAACCAGAACTCACACTTACTGAGTTTAGCATACAGCTGATGCTCTCGAAGGGTCTGCAAAGCAATGCGTAGGTGATGTTCGTGTTCCTCCCTGGTCTTTGAATAAATGAGAATGTCGTCCACAAACACCACTACACATGTATCAAGGTATCGTTTAAAGACCCGGTTCATGAGGTCCATGAATGAAGCTGGTGCATTCGTCAAGCCGAAAGGCATCACTAAAAATTCATAATGCCCATACCTAGTTCTGAATGCGGTCTTCTGCACGTCTTCGGCCTTCACCCTTAATTGATGGTACCCTGACCTCAAGTCAATTTTTGAAAAATATTTTGCTCCTTGCAACTGGTCGAACAGATCGTCAATCCTAGGCAACGGATACTTGTTCTTAATCGTGAGCTTGTTTAGCTGACGATAGTCGATGCAAAGTCTCATCGACCCGTCCTTCTTAACAAACAGGACCGGTGCTCCCCAAGGAGACACACTCGGTCTTATGAAACCTCTATCCAATAATTCTTGCAGTTGCTCCTTCAAATCTTTTAGTTCGGTTGGAGCCATTCGATATGGAGCTTTGGATACGGGTTCGGTACCTGGAGCCAAGTCAATAGCAAAGTCGATCTCCCGATCAGGTGGTAATCCTGGCACTTCGTCGGGAAATACGTCCTCATACTCACAGGCAATTGGAATCTCGTTGATAACATTCTTCATCTCCTTCTTCTCTTGCAGGAATGCAAGATATCCATCACATCCATTTCTCATCATTCGTTCAGCTCGCACTGCGGAGATGATCGGCGCTACCCTCCCTTTTTCATCGACAAATCGGAACGACTTTTGTCTCGGAGGACGGAAAGTGACTATTTTCCGTAGGCAATCCACGCTTGCATGATATGCCGATAACCAGTTCATGACAAGGAGCACATCGAGTCCTCTCATACTCAACAAAATGAGGTCTGCGACTATCTTCTGGTCCTCCACTTGCACAATGACTGATCGGCATCAAGTATCTGTAGTCACGGCACTACCCGTAGGAACTGTTATGTTCAGTGTAAACTCTAACTCCTCGGGTGTGATTTTTAACTTTTCTCTGAATTTTGAGGTTATATAAGAGTGGGTAGACCCTGGGTCTATCAGAACTCGTGCTACACAACAATCACCGTCGTTTTCACGATAGAGTTGGAGTGTACCTATATGATTTAAGACACATACTAACATTCAGACATGCATTGCATGCACACACACATCAATATATGTACCTAGATCTTTCCTATCAATGCGCTTTCTTCACATAAACCGTTAAACTCTTTAACACAAAATAAATTTATACCTTGGATCACGTCGTTGCTTGTGCGGGCGTCTTCGGCGGTTATAGCAAATGCACGACCCTTCACAACTGGTTTTGTGGACTGTGAGGCCTCGATGCTGTAGTGGGCAAAACGGAGCCCTCTTTCCTCATCTCTGGGCACTCCCGAATCATGTGGCCAATCTTCCCACATTTAAAACATCCGCCCGTGTCCCTTCTACAGTCGGACGTCATGTGAGGTTTACTGCAACTAGCGCACTTCAATTGTGGACTGGTAGATGCAGCTCGAGAAGATCCTTGTGTGGCTGACACCCCAGACGTCTGAGTCTGGGTGGGGCCCTCTCGTCGGAACGGTCTCGTCGGAGCAGATGTATTTGACCTTTGAAAATTCGAATTGGCTGATCTTGGAACTGGAGCAGGTGTAGACGTCCTCGGCTTTTTATTCCCCGAGTAGTCATATTCACTTGCCCCTCCCGAACTTGGTTTACTTTTCCAATCTTTCCTCTTGTTTATATCCCTCTCCGCTACAATCACCTTTCCCATGACTTCTGCATACGTCTCGAGTTCAAAAATGGACACTCTCTCCTGGATGTTAGGTCTCAGGCCTTCCTCGAATCTACCAGCCTTCATTTCTTCCGTAGCGACTAATTCAGGGGCAAATCTTGATAATCTCACAAACTCATTGCCGTACTCCCGTACGATCATGTTCCCTTGGACTAGATTTGTGAAGTCCTTCTTCAATTGGTTGCGAACTTGCTTAGGAAAATACTCCTTGTTGAATGCCACGACAAATTCCATCCAGGTCCATTGAGTATATGGACCTTCCACTTCTCTTTTTCGCAACACAGACATCCACCACGCGTCTACATCACCCTCCAACTGAAAAGATGCCCATCCTACTTTCTCATGCTCAGGGCTCTGCAATCTCTCTAGCAGCTTCTTCATTTGTTTAAGCCATTTCTCCGCTTCAAGCAGATCCGTCTGCCCATGGAATACAGGAGGTCTCAATCTCCTGAAATCAACAAATGAGGATGGCAAGAGGGCAGGAGGAGGTGGTGGTGGTGGCTGATGCTGCTGGTTGTTGTTGGCAGCTACCAATGCCGTCTGCTGGGCCATCGCATTAGCAATAGTCTCCATGGCCCTAGTCAACTTGTCAGAAGGTTCATCTCGACGGCTCCCCTCGGCCTCAGGAGGCGATCTTAGATCTCTCCCGGATCCTGAAGGGATATCGTCAGTACGCCCCTCACCTCTTTGGCGACTACCTCTCGGTCGACCCCTTCCATGATGTTCCATTAGAATCTGTCACAATGAAACGAAAGTCTCATTAACAGAAGGTCCCTTGTACACAACCAAATCTCACTCTCGAAAGGTTAAGACTTGTCTGACATCTCTAAAGCCATGCTCTGATACCAACTGTGACAGCCCGAATTTCGGTGCTCCGAAACCCGTGCCATTAGTGGGCTGGCGCTAAGGCCGAGCCCGGGAACAGATCACTTTGCGTCACGCACAAAGGCACAGCGGAATCTAAGCGAAACCATTTCGAATCTGTAACATAAACAAAATAGTGAAACATCATTATCATTTCAAAAAAAAAAAAAAAACCCAAAAGAAGGTTCTAATTCCATAAGGTCTATGGAAAGAGAACCGTTAAGAATCACCGGTAAGGACCCTTCCTTACCGAAACATGGTTCAACAAAATATAAGAAATTATTATTCGGCATTCGTCTCCTTACAATCAAAATGATTTCAAAAGAATTTAACAACTCAAGATAGGACCTACTCAGGTCAGGCACAAATAAAACAATTCTCAGGATGCGGCTCCTCAAGGTCCTCGTCGGGGGAGTAGTCCGGATCTTCCTTCTCCGGGATCTTCGCCACAACGCCTTCACCTGAACCTGTGACATTATTAAAGGAATGAGCTTCATCCAAGCTCAGCAGGGAAATATCTTATAGCATGCTTATCAAAATATCAAACACACATCTTATGGCGTAACGAAAATGAAATAATCCTGAACACATGCGAAGTGGTGATTCTCCTAACCTTAACGCACACATGCAATGCTGATGGTTTCATGAACATGCTCACATTTCCAATCTGACATAAGAAGAAGAAACTTAAAGATGATTTACTTAAAGTAATAGAATGAGGAACTATAGCCTCAAGCCCCCGATGGAATACCCACCATTGTCACTCACATGAGTCATATGCACATATATCCAAGGTCCTATAGAGTTGGACACTTGGCCGAACGAATTTACCGTTGTACGGTAGGAGTCGCATAGCACATACACATATCACACAAAGGGTGTACGGATTGGCCATGCGTCTTGGTCACGGATATCTGCCGTGTCGATCCGCAGTTATACCTACGTCGGTCGGGTATTTACATAACCTTAAATCGCAAGTGCATACATATAGCTCGTCGCCGTGTAAAGTGATAATCATAGTTTATGTCAAAACCGGAATGAAATGTGAAGGTCGCACATACACATGTCACAAGGATTTCGAAAATTTCATAAACTTCACATGTTTTCAAATCACACGTGTCACATGCCTCATTAGTTTGAATTCATATACGGAAATCACATGGTCAAAGCAAAACGTATCACATGCCTCATTATTTCGAATTCACATCATAACACACGTGTTAATGAAATCAATATACATGATATCAAGTTTTCCCTACCTTACAGATCAGACCGTGCTTGCTCAAGCCTTCACAAGGTCGGGTTCTCCTTAATCACGAAGCTTACCTAAACATGATCATTTTTATTTATTAGAACGAGGCAAAACACACTGCCAAAAGTCCCCGTGCAATCTCACGGTCAAAACTCACCAAACACTGAAATCTGGGAATTTCGATCGATCGAATCCCTGTTTCGATCGATTGACTTCTTCCAGAACTACCAAATGTATTCTCATTCGATCAGACGAGTTTTCCAAGTCGATCGAACGAATTAAATTCGATCGATCGAAACAAAATTCGATCGGTCGAATTCCACAGAAGGCATTTACCTTATCACAGTTCGATCGGACGAATCCCAATTTGTTCGATCAAGATCACATAATTCGATCAATCGAATTTAATTCGATCGGTCGAATTCTCACAAAAATTTTCTAATGTTTTGTTTCTATACGAATCGTTCGATCGAACTACAGGTTCGATCGATCGAAAACTTTTTCGTTCGATCGAAATAAATTTTGATCGAACAAATTTCTCAGGACATCCTTTTCTTCCCATTTTTAATGCCATTTCGATCGATCGAACCATAATTCGATCGATCGAAATGAGCAGATTTTTCTCATTTTTGGGTTTTTCACCCCCGATCTCTTCTTACTTTGAATCAATCTCATTTTCTTGAGATTCTCATAAGGACACGCACTAATTCAACTCCACACTACAGATCTAAAACAGATATTCACATTCCTTACCTTGATTCAAGCAAATCCTCTTCCTTGCTTCAAGACGAGTCAGGGTTCACTAAGCGGCCGTAGTTAGTTCTGATCTCCAATTAATCCGTCGTTGCATTGATGATGAACGAATCAATCGCACAATGGTGAGCTTTACACCTTAAGTTTCACCCTCTTTTATCTTAACTCTCATTCACAAGCATTTAATACACAATTAAATGCCCTAGGTTTCCTTTTATACTCTAGCTCTTCTATTTGAATGTAAAACAGCTATATAAGAGTTTCAAGATTCCACATCCGGTCTATATAAGATCAATCCGGTTCGTTGGATTTGATCTATAGACATTACATCACTGTTAAAGGGGGTCCTCGGTGCATGATCCGTCGGCACACGCACCAAGTCTTACGGATCATGGCCCATTTGGGACGTTACACCAAATGGGGCAGACGGCCGCTGCTATTGCTAGGAAGGAAGATTCCTTACCTAGTCAATCTATAAGCATTCCACAAGACCAGGAGTAGAGAGGAGGATCTACCCCCACCCCTGAGTCAGAGGATGAAACCATGACATTTTGGGGCTAGCAAGAGGAAGCTTACAAGGAAGATTGCATTGGCCCATATATGATTGAAATAGTGGAAGATAGCCAACCAATTTGTGTTACTCGTCTAATACCTCAAGAACAATTGTATGAGGAGGACACAAGTCCTTGTTTAACATCGTCTGAGCAATCGAGCATTATATATGGGGCACTTTATGTGCCCAACGATATGTTTTTATAATGCTTCGACAAACCCTCAAGCCGATTCATTTTAAATAATGACTTATTCATCACCCTTAAATTGCCAACACACACTGTAGCCGAATTTGTCATGGTCTATGGGGTGGACGAGGCTATGTAAAGACCACCCACAAAATGCCTCAAGACCTCAATAAATAGAAAGGGTAATCGAAACATGCTAGATGAATGACCCTTTCATGTGCCTATCGTGGCTTGAGGGTGGTCCGACTGAAGACCACAAAATAAAAACTTAGTGCTTGCAACCCAAGCCCTTGTACATTATTAGATTAAGATTTTTATTTTTCTTTTTAGACGTAATGACTGTAGGTAGTAGGTATAGAGTATAAACTAAAAATAAATAAATTAAAATTAAAATTAAATTAAAATTAGGTAAGTATCTGTTAAATCTCGGCTGAGAACCATGTTCTCTACCAGATTTCGACCAGTCAAAACTGATTGCGACTGGTCGATGTGCTCAAAACCCAAAGAAGACTAGTTGAAGGAGTACATGAAAAGGTTATTCTTAGCACAGCAGAGGAGAAAGCAGAGGAAAGAAAGAGAGCCGGCCTGATCGAATTGGCTATTTTGACCAATCAACACTCTCGGTAGCTTCAAAAGTCCTAAGATGGACCGGTCAAGATCTGTCGACCGGTCGAGAATCAAGTTGGAAGAATATATAAAACATTCTTAAACATTTTTGACCGGTCAGAAATTGTTTCGATCGGTCGAGATCAAGGTTCCAGGGCTATATAAAACCCTGTGACCGGTCGAAATTCCATTTTCGACCTTTCTAAACCTTAAATACTCCCAATCTTTTCTTCTTCCCTTGGTTGCCCTTTTACTATTTTTATTGTTTATTGTTTTATGCAATGAGGGCATTGCACCATTCAGGTTTGGGGGTGTTTGTGCTTATTGAAGTGGTTTATGGTTTATTTTGTTGCATCTTATACTTGACCACTGTTTAGTAAACCAATAAAACCACATTTTTGAATATAGTTTTTTAACCATCATATGCCTTTTTTTCACAAAGTTTTCAAATTCTAGCTGTTTATGCATATGAGTTTTAATTTTTAAATACTCATACCTTGAGAAAACAGATGTTGCTTAGGATTATTAATTCCAATGTGAACATCTAAAGATCGATCATAATTTCATGCTTAGAATTTTTTTTTGTTGCATTGCTACCATGCTTAAGTCCAAAAATCAAAGGATTAATTTGAATTTTGAATCTTACGATCCGAAGAAAGACTAAACCCGGTGAGCCCTGGTACTGTTCCTCGTTCTTGATGAGTGTTAAAATAAATTCAGAGTATCCTTGAATTCGTGCTTACTTAAATCTCATATGCTTCACTTGGTTTGTTTACTTTGCATTACTTTGTGTCATTCTAATAAAACACATAGCTCTTTAACTCAATACAAACATGCATCATTACAACCTTGTAAGGAAATGATCGAGGAGCATCTTTGGCTTGTTTGAGCCTAAAATGCCCTACCTCATACAGATTTACTTTTTAGTACCCTTTTTGAGCTTGTTGAAAGTTTTAGCCTTTATATGTTTCTTGATGAGCCATGTTAACCATACCCGATATCATTTCTGAAAATTTAAGCTTTACCTTTCAATCCATAAGCATTCCTCAAGACCAGGAGTTGAGAGGAGGATCACCCCCGCCCCTGAACCGGAGGATGAAACCATGACATATTGGGGCGAGCAGGAGGAAGCTTACAAGGAAGATTGCGTTGGCTCATATATGATTTAAATAGTGGAAGATAGTCAATCAATTTGTGTTGCTCCTCTAATACCTCAAAACAATTGCATGAGGAGGACACAAGTCCTTATTTGACATCGATTGAGCAGTCGAGCATTACATATGGGGCACTTTATGTGCCCAACGATTTGTTTTTACAATGCTTCGATAAACCCTCAAGCCGATTCATTTTAAATAATGAATTATTCGGCACCCTTAACTTGCCAACACACACTGAAGCCGAATTTGTCATGGTCTATGGGGTAGACGAGGTTGTGCAAAGACCACCCACAAAATGCCTCAAGACCTCAATAAATAGAAAGGGCAACCGAAACATGCTAGATGAATGACCCTTTCTTGTGCCTATCGTGGCTTGAGGGTGGTCCGGTTGAAGACCAGAAAACAAAAACTTAGCGCTTCTTGGGAGGCAACCTAAGCCCTTGTACATTATTAGATTAGGTTTTTTATTTTTCTTTTTAGATGTAATGATTGCAGGTAGTAGGTATAGAGTATAAACTAAAAATAAATAAATAAAAATTAAAATAAAAATAAAATTAGGTAAGTATAAGTTAAATCTAAGCTAAGAACCATGTTCTCTACCAGATTTTGACCGTTCGAAACTGATTTCGACCGATCGATGGGTTTAGAACCCATAGAAGACTAGTTGAAGGAATACACCAAATGGTTATTCTAACCGGTCGAAATTGAAGTTTCAACCGGTTAGGATCACGCAATAGGAGAGGAAAACAGAGGAATCAAAGAGATACCGAATGGACTGATCGAATTGGTTATTTTCACTGGTAAACACTCTCGGTAGCTTTAGAAGTCCCAAGATGGACCGGCCAGGATTTCTCGACCGGTCGGGAATCAAGTGGGCAGAATATATAAAACATTCTTGTACATTTTCGACCAGTCCGAAATGGTTTCAACCGATCGAGATCAAAGGTTCTAGGGCTACATAAATCCCTATGACCGGTCAAAATTCTATTTTTGACCTGTCAAAACCTTAAATCCTCCCAATCCTTTCTTCTTCCCTTGGTTGCCCTCTTGCTGCTTTTGTTGTTTATTGTTTTGTGCAATGAGGGCATTGCACCATTTAGGTTTGGGGGTGTTTGTGCTTATTGAAGTGGTTCATGTTTTATTTTCTTGTATCTTAATTTGATCACTATTTAGTACACCCACAAAACCACATTTTTGAATATGGTTTTTGAACCATCATATGCCTTATTTTTATGAAGTTTTCAAACTGTAGCTATTTATGCATATGAGTTTTAATTTTTACATACTCATGCTATGACAAAACTGCTATTGCTTAGGATTATTAATTCCAATGTGAACATCTAAAGATTGATCTGAATTTCATGCTTAGAATTTTTTTTGTTTTTTGCACTTCTACCATGCTTAAGTCCAAAAATCAAAGGATTAATTTGAATTCTGAATCTTAAGATCCTAAGAAAGACTAAACCCGGTGAGATTTAGAACTGTTCCTTGTTCTTGATGAGTGCTAAAATAAATTCGGAGTACCCTTGAATTCGTGCTTGCTTCTTAAATCTCATATGCTTCAGTTGGTTTGTTTACTTTGCATTGCTTTGTATCATTGTACTAGAACACATCACTCTTTAACTTAAGACAAATAAGCATCTTTACCACCTAGTGAGGAAATGATCGAAGGCCGTCTTTGGCTCACTTCTGCCAAAAATGCCTCACCTCGTACATATTTACCTTTTAATACCCTTTTTGAACTTGTTGAAAGTTTTAGCCTTTATATGTTTCTTGATAAGCCATATTAACCATACCCCGACATATTAACTATACCCCGACACCATTTCTGAAAATTTAAACTTTACTCTTCAATCTTTGAGAAATTGGGAAAGAGGGATAAGAGTAAATGGGATGAGAGTAAGTAGAGAGGCATGAGAGTGGTGTTTACTAAGAACATGACAGAAAATTATATGAAAAAGGGAAAGAAAAAAAGAAGAAAGAAAAGAAAAAAATAAAAATGAAGAGAAAAGGTAGAAAATGAGGTGAGTTCTAAAGAAAAGAAAAATGGAAAAGAAAAGAAAAGAAAAGAGGAGAAAAGGAGAGAAATTTTTTGAGAGATTTGAAGAAGAAAGTGAAAAATTAGGAAATCAAAAGTAGTTTCTTTTCCAATTTCTTAGAGAAATTTGATCCCCAACTTCCCTTTTCTTTCTTAACCTTTACCGGAGCCTCGTTACAACCTTGAAAAAGACCTTGATCCAACCTTGAGTGGTAAATGCTTTCTGGAGAGTGACAGCAAAATGTCTATGGTGCTTGGTATGACATGCTTAGGATAGAAATATCTTTCACAATGAGATTTCTTTTAATTCTTTGATGCACCGTGTGTCTTATATCATGGGTGACCTGTTTGTTTGTGTTGTAATTCTCTCTCACATGTGTACAAAAACTGAACCATTTATCGGAGCGATTCTGTTTTGAGTGTATACATAAGGAGAGGATTGAGTCAAGACTTGGGATCCGACGATTCTTTATTTGGATTAGGCCCACGATAGAAAGATTTTAGCATGAGTTAGAACACACATGATACTCTAGGCATGAATGAATGATTTATCCAAGGATCAGAGAATTGGTTTAATTTGAATTGGCAACCGTAGGGTTAATATAGCATCGGTAATTAAAAATGGAAGCTTACATGTTAAAGCAATTACTAGTTTTTGTTTTTAAAAGTATATATATTGTGAAAACCATTTTTGAAAAATCATTTTATTGATGGTTTCAAAAACTATTTTGGAAGTTTGTGGTCTCTTCACTGTAAATCCTTAGGAGACACAACTCTTCCACTAGGGATCATTTAGGGGTTTAAAGGCATGTTGCATATGCTAAATGCAATCGTGCTCCCTACAAATGTGGCTGTTATTTCATAGATTAGCTTGTGCAATATTAGATTAGTTTGCTTTTGGGTAGGATTTGAAGATTATCTTTGCTCGAGGACTAGCAAAGTTGAGGTTTGGGGGTGTGATCGGCCTTAAAAGTTATATAATTTAGACCCAAATCTCGGCATTACTAGGCCTCATTTAATTACTAATATGTGCTTTTAGTGCAAGATTGACCATAACAGATTTTGAAGGTCTTAAAGTGCAAATGTAGTCAAAAGAACAAAGTTAAGGGAGTTTTAAAGCTACGACAAGTCCCTTCAGAACAGCGGAGCTGGGGCCTATACCATTTGAAAGAAGATTTTCCCATCTTTCCAACGAGTCAAGAATTGAAGAATTCCGAGCTATATATCAAAGTAATGGCCGAATGCAAAAAGCAGAGAAAGTGCAAAATTTGTAGTTTCGATCGGTCAGAAATGGATTTGTGGCCGGTCGAAAATGGGATTTCCAGAATGTGAATTAGGAACGCTCCAACACAAATAAGCTTTAGAAATTTGAGTTTTGACCAGTCGAAATGTCAATTTCGATCGGTCAAAACCCAATAGCAGAAGGGGCTTTTCTTATACAAATTATTTTGATCGATCAAGATCCATTCTTGGCCGATCGAAGTCGGGATTTTCTGTGGATTCTCAGGCGTGATTGTTGAGTTTATTGCTGATTTTTAGGCGCAAATAGCCGGGAGTCTTTCTAAAATCAAGACTCTAAGATCTTCTACCTTCCTAGTTTAGATTAGATTCATTCTAAGGTTTGTTTCCTGTTAGAAATCAATGTTCTTGGGCCTTATACAAATATAAATAAGGATCATTGGTTAGGAATAAAATAGTTTTCAGCCATAGGGCTTTTTGCTCATAGTTTAGGTTTAGATTTTCAGATCTGTGAGTTTTTGAGATTGAGGGTTTTGTTATCATCGCTTCATGATCGATTCAGTGATGAAGAAGATCATAGAAACGATGTGCGGCTAAATGTTCCAAAGCTTGGGATCTCTTGTACGATCAAAGATAAGAAAATAATTTTATTTGTATTTCTTTCTTTATATGTGATTTCCATTTCCAAGGTACGATTGCGTGTTCGAGGTTCCGAGAGTCATCGAGAACGAGCGTTTGTAAATGTTTAGTTCTATTTAATCTACTCTTATTGGCCTGGTAGGGCTTAGGAACTCGATTAGATAGGATATTCATCGACAAACTAGACCTTATAGGATAGTTTTAGTTGGTTCGTGCAATGATGCCTTGACGGTTAGATTTATCTAACTCGCAATTAAATTTATTTAATTCATATACGAAGCCCTAGATCATGTAGCCTAGAGTGGGGGGTACCTGGAATTCAGAATATAATAGAAATAGGATACGAGTTATTTATGAATCTGAGATCCAAAAGAGATCCCATGCTTGTCTCTCAATATTTTCTAAATTTGTTTTCTAACTTTTCTAGATAAAATAATTAGAAAATTACTTCTATAAAAATCTCCTTTCTAAATATGATTTTATTTTAGATAAATGACTAGTCCTTGTAGTTTGACACTTTTGTACTTGCCCAAGTACATTCAAACTTGTGCACTCACAAGGTTTTGAAATAAAATGTTCAACCACCTAAGCTCCCCAATTATGTGCGGTTCACCCTGTGCATAATTGAATTGCGCGCTCCACCAGATGCGTGCAATAGTTCTAAGTCAGACCGGAGGTGTAACATTTATGACCACCTGAACTCCCCGATCACGTGCATGGATCCTTACACTTAATTGGATTACGGGTGAGTCCACTTGCGCGTAATTAGTTTCAACCAAATTGGAACTAGGACACTCGGCTGAGCCAGTCACCCGGTCACGCTTGAGTCAGAAACTCAAGCGAATGGCGCGTCGTGAACCATGCGTACAATTCAATTATGCGAGGGACTACCTGCGCGCAATTGGTTAATTGCGCACATGTCCCCAGACGCATAATTAACCCGCTACCTATACAAAGACCCCCCTACTTCACAACTTTTTCGTAACCAATTTTACTATTTTTTCTTCTCTTTCTCAAGCTTCTCCCTTTGAGAAAATTCGAGGTTCTCTCTAGGGATTCCAAATAAAGGGATTGAGCTGCCTTCTAGACTTCTGCAGACTCTTCTCTAGGAGTCCTAGGTAGTCAAGCTAGCGGTACTGGCCCGCTAGCCTTGACTCTCGAAGGAGTATTGAAGGAGGGAGCGCTTAGCTTTAGATCCTTAGGAAACCCTTGCCCAAATCCTTAGCCTAGAGCCAATTAGGTCCTTAGCCCCTTCTAGTCTTTTTTAGCCTTAGCCACCCGACTTGCCCAAGGGAGCTTACGGAGGGTCACTGGGAACGGGGCCGATCCTCCCAAGCATAGTAGGCTATAACCCTCTTTTCTTAGATAGGTCCCCTTAAGATTAGGAAACCAAACTAGTTAGACTGTAGGCAACCCATAGTTGCTAAAGTTAGCCAGCCGATGTTCAGTAAAGGAGTCAACCTGGGTCATGTAGAGCGTGATCAGTGATGTGTTGCAGCATCGATAAATATCTGCAGCTGGCGATCGCATCAACCTAGGTATTCTTCATTTAAAATTCATCTTTTCCTCTCAGTATTTAATATTTTATAGTTTATTATTCTATCGCTTTCTGCCCGAGTCCACGTGGACCAAATTGGGCCACTTCTGTCGGGGACCGAAAGGAACCTAGAAAATGCGAGAACCAACAGACTGGCGATCACTGTGGGACTTTTTTCTCTAGGGTTGCCCGGGTTTAAGTAGATTGGTTTTTATTTTTTCACTTTATTTTTCACTTTTTCACACACACACACACACACACACACCGCATATTCAGCTTTTTTTCAAAACTAAAAATGTCAGGTATCAAAAAATTAAACTTTAATGAAATTGACCCACCCTCATGGGGCTCCCATAGCGATCTCGAGCATAATGTTAGGCCATCTCCATGGACAGTCCATCGTCGTGCTCGGGTAAATATGGTTAGTGAAGGTGAAAAATATCCATTTGCTCCACAAAATACAAATCACAGCGATAGCAACGGAGATGACAGCGAGCAAAGATACACCGCCAGCCAAATTATAGACCTCACTGCCAATAAGCTAATGAAGGGAGGAGGAGAAGCCGATGCCCTATGACAATCCTTGGCCAAGTTATACAAAGCCGCAATAGACCAAAAGCTGATAAACGAATAACAAATTACCTCGAGGAATAGACGAGAAGAAAGGACACGACTCCTCCACTTGCCCCGACGCTCCTTGTGACAGCCCGAATTTTCGCACCCGAAAACTCATGCCGTCGGATCGGTCATTAAGGCCGATCCCCTTACACGAACAAAACACTTGGTACATCCACACACAAAGGGGAATAAAGCATATATCTAACTAAACAGATAGAGTTATCATAATGAAAGTAAATCTCCAATTCTATAGAATGATGCACTAAACAAAAGATTCCAAAAGACGGTTCTAATTCCATCCCAATTGCATGAGCAAAAGAACTGAACCGAATCATCAGTGACAAACAATCGTTACCCAAGGAGGGTTTGTAAAGGAGATACTGTATCATAATATTACATAAGTCTATCTTAACATGACTGGACGTACCAAGCCTTACAAAAAAGTTTCAAATAAGTGCAGCTATGTCTGCTAAAAGAAATCCTCAGGAGGGGGCTCAATCTCCTCCTCTGGTACGTACAAAGGGTCCTCCAAATCTGGATCCTCGGTACCCGTAGCAACCTCTGAACCTTTGACATATAGTTGAAGGGTGAGCTACATCATAGCTCAATAGGGAAAAGGGATAGCATGCATATCTTTCACATCTCACATATCTTTCATGAAATAATTTAAAACATAGTTTCTTAATCAGAATCACGACTTAAAAGCATATGAATGAACAAGATGAATAATCGATGCATATTTCAAAACCACACTTAACATTTTACAAAAGTTTGTTCTTGTTTTACTAAAACTTATTCTCATATCAAAGGAAGAACTTAAATCGAATCACTTAAATAATACCGCGAGCATATATAGCATCAAGCCCCCAATGGAAATACCCACTATTGTCGTTCACATGAACCATTTATACAAACTGCCCAAGCTCCCTTGACTTAGGGGACTTGTGTCGAACGAAGCATTTCCACTCATTGGAAACCACAGAACGGATATTCCGCCGTACCGGAGCACAATTTGTACGGATATCCTGCCCTATCGGTCACGGACATCCTGCCGCGTCGGTCACGGATATCCCACCGTGTCGATTGGGTATCCACATATCCTTAAATCAAAGTATAATTTTACTAATAGTTATTCATCGTGCGTCTGTAATAATTATAATAGTTTGAAGTTTTCAAAGGGTTCACACACATGCTTGTTCACATTCCTTTTAATGTCATATTCACATTTCTCATGGTCATAATTACAAAGTTCACATATTAAGGCTAAAACGAAAATCATGTTATCACACAGACGTAGTCTCAAAACACACACACTCTTATCATATCATTACACGCATGCTAGTTGAAATAAGATACACATATTATTGAGTTTTCCCTACCTCACACGAAGTCACGCCTAATCTTCTTAGCTTAAGTTAGCTCTTCTAGCCCTAAGGCTCAAGCTCACACCTAATATACATGAACTTATAACAAACGTAAAAAATGACATAAAACAGGAAGATACAATGTCTCCCAAAAGTTCTCACTTCAAATAAAAACCAAGCTCTGAAGCAACTAAAATCGACCGATCGGTTTCCCAAATCGACAGATCAAATTTATTTCGACCGATCAGTTTTCCTGAAGAAAACCAGACCTCTTTCTTTTCAGAAGAAACTGATTGGTCAATTTCCTAAATTGACCGGTCAGTTTCCAAAATCGGCTGGTCGATTTCCCTAGTACTTAATTCTTATATGCTCTGTTTTGTGAAAATCGATCGGTTGCTTTTCTTTCGACCGGTCGGTTTTCAAAGTCGACCAAGCTGTTTCCATTCGATCGGTCGGTTTCATTCAGAAAACCCACAAACTCATCAACTCTACAAAATTGATCGGTCAATTTGTCAAATCGACTGGTCGGTTTTGTCAGTTTTCACCCAACTCGGGTTGAACTTCTCCAACTAATTTTCCTTCAATTCTTATCCTTTCTTCTTCAAATTTCTCACTCATATACATAACCAACTCACTCATTTATTCCTTACAAAATTTATATAAAATCTTACCTTTTAATCGATCGATTCCTCAATCCTGGTTCTCTCACACAACTAGGGCTTCATAGCTTGAAACCCAAGATTCCACATGATCCAACTTCGCAATTAAAGCACCCTATTGATTTCTCCTCATACGCACACTCACTACACCGTATTGATTGCTCTTCCTCTCCTCTCTCTCTTAATAACTCCTTCTCAACAACCAAATTCACAAGAGAAATAAATTCTCTCATAGGTTTCTCTTCACTTATATTTTGCTTAGGTTTAGGTGTCAAGCACATACACCATAACTAGTATATCCCAGCTTACATAAAGGTCCCTATACAATATCCCTCATTCCTATTGCACCTATCTCAATACCTTTCATGACTTACCCATCATATTCATAAGGTTGAGTACGTGGCCAGTCGGGCATGCACACCGAGACGTACTGTTCAAAGGTCCAAAATTTTCAGGACGTTACATTCTCCCCACCTTAGGAATTTTCATCCCCAAAAATTGACTAAAGTCTCCTAGCTTGTCCCTCCCCATGGAGTCAAGTACTCGCAATCATAAGGAAACTAATACTCACATGGTTTCCCCCATTAGAAAATCTAATCCTTTAACGAGGACTCAACAAGTCTTAACTAGGACAAAATGCAAGCCAAGGCTAGATCCACCCCTATTTTATGACAAACATATCATATAGGGAATTATGACATTCACTGTCACATTCAAAACATGCGATTCAATTAAACTCAACTAACGTACCTGTCTGAAGAGTCATTTACAATGCTTATGACTAAGGAAAAAAAAGTTTTTAGCATTCACATCCAAAAAGTTATTTATACCATTAGGAGGTGGCAATCATGCCACAACAGTTAAAGCTTATAAGCTTGACCTATATTACTTACAAAATCTTTCCCCAAAAAGAAAACCACAAAATATCTCAGCACATCCAAAAAGATAAACCCACATTCTATACAACTATACTCAAGCCGCCGCGTCACCCGACTGTTCATCTATAGGTCCTGCCTCCTCCTCTGCAATCTTGTCTCCAACAGTGGCACTAGACGTAGATGCTCCAGTGGTAAAGTACCATGGGTTTGGTACTGAAGCACGAGCATCTGCGAGTTGTGTCATATAATCGGTAGGATAGGCATGCTACATCAAGCATGTAAACACATCCTCATGATAGTCCATTCTATGATGCAACAAACGATTACCCTCCTCCAATCGAGCCATGTGAGCGAGGACATCATCAAATGTAGCAAGTGCATGCTGTGCAAGAGGTACATGAAATTATTCTTGTTGCAGATTAGGAGCTGCTGGCTGTTTCTCAGCTTGTTGTTCTTGGTCTTGTGGGGCCTCAGGTGTGGTACTACTTGCTCACCAGTGGGAAGAACCTTCTTCAATTGGTTATAAGTCTGATTCCAATTCGAGAAAGTATACAATGCTACGTGGTCATTTGCTCTCGGTTCCTCATCAAAATTTTTATACTCTTCATCATCAGAGTAATCCTAAATCATACTTGACAAATGGCGAGCATATGGAATATGCTCTTTCAATTTTGATCCTCCCTTCATAAACTTCCCCTATATATCCTTCATCCCTTCAAAGACCATCTGAGTCTCACTAAACCATCGACCCCAAAACACCAAATACAATGCTTGTTGTACTTCCCCTACCCTCTCAGTATTGTGGCACATCGGGTAAAGGTTGCACTTGATGATTGTATCAAACATCCACAGATAAGGAGGCAAATTGATCCTCCTAATCGTCGTACCGGACCTATGTCATCCCTGGGTCATCTGCTATCTAATCTCCAAGTAACCTTGGGTTTCGAGAATGGGGGTAATAACTCGATTCCATGACCATACGAATCATAACATTCTAGGGCTTTACAAGTGTGGTCTACAGTGAACCTATACTCACGACCGTCAATCTTGGTCGTAATCAAACCCAGATTAGTACTCTCACACATTTTCTAGTAAAATAGCCTCACTAGACGAGGGTAATAATAATCATGCAGTGGCTTAAGAATATTTCCTAAACCAGCCTTAACGATGTAATCCCTAGCCCATACTATGTTTCCCTGGAAATCCTGTTCTTGAAACAGGGCCTCGTCAATAATATATTCATCTTCAAAATCCTTACTCGCCCACCATTCATTGGGATGTTCTAAATGTGGTGGTGATGGTGGTGGAGAATGGTATGATGATGATGAAGATGATGATAGTGTAGTGACTGTGGTGGTGATGGGGATTTTGGCGGTGATGGTGTCGGCGTTGGTCTAGAAGTACTAGGGCGTCTAAATGGTAGCTTCGAAGTCGTAGTCTTTGTGGCCTGTCACATTTTGGGTGGCATTTCTAGGGTTCTTCAAAGAAAATCCAACTAGGGTTCAAATAAAATGCAAATCCAACCACCAAAAGCTTATGAACTAGGGTTTACCTTTTCTGGCGTGATTTGAATCCGACCCTGCAAGAATCCGAGCTAAAATCTTTAAAACTCTCCCTACTAGCTCTAAGAGGAGAACAAAAGAGAACCCCAACAAATAAGAACCAATTTCTAATATTTCAAATCCATAAAAAAATACCCTTATATATATATATATATATATATATATATATATATATACGTGAAAATCGACTGGTCAAACTCAAAATCGACTGGTTGGTTTTATACTTAAAACCCCTACTAGCAAATTTGATCGGAAAATTTTGATATCGACTAGTCGAATTCCAACATTCTATAATGCCCCAAGGAAAATCGACTGGTCGATTCTAAAATCGACCGGTCGGTTTTCATAAGCTGTCCCATTAACTCAAAATTATTCTCTGGTTTGTGGAAATTGACCGGTCGGTTTGAATTTTGATCGGTCGATTTTCACATATTGACTCCAGATCTGTGTTTTTTTTCTCTTCAACTTACTTGCTACCTCATGATTTAATTGTATTTGATTCCTTCAAAGTCTGTTAAGTTACACCCAGACACCTAATACTCCAAATTCTTTTTATAATTCAAACATTAGTTCATATATGAACTTTTACAATCAAGATAGAATTACAAGTACAAGTTCTGTTCAACTCTCCTCAAACAAGTGAGTGTATTGCTCCTTAATTTCCGCCTCAAGCTTCCAAGTAGCCTCTTCAGCTGGATGATTTCTCCACTTGACAAGCACTAACGGAATACTCTTTGTACCCAAAATTTGCTCCTTCCGACAAGTATTTGGATTGGTTATTCTATCATCGTCATATCTTCATATATCTCGAGAGGTTGATCTTCCAAAACATGAGTCAGATCTTTTACATATTTTCTGAGCATGAATACATGAAATACATTATATATCCAATCAAACATTGGAGGTAACCCAATTCTATAGGCCACTTCACCAACTCTGCCTACAACTTAAAAGGGTCCAAAGTAACGCGAGTTTAATTTTCCCCTCTTTCCTAATCTCATGACACCCTTCAGGGGTGAGATTTTGACGAACACATAGTCCCCAACCTTAAAATTGACACTCGTTCTCTTAATATCGACATAACTCTTCTGCCTACTCTGAGCTAACTTGATTCTTTCTCTAATCAAGTGGACAATCTCAGCATTGCTTTCAATCACTTCCGGACCTAACACAAAATTTACGCCGGTCTCTTCCCAATTGATCGGTGATCTACATCGCCGTCCATATAGTGCCTCATAGGGTGCCATACCAATGCTCGTCTGGAAACTATTGTTATATGAAAATTTGATCAATGGAAAATGCTGATCCCATGATCCCTGAAAATCAAGCATACATGCTCTGAGCATATCTTCTATGACCTGATTTATCCGCTCTGTTTGTCCATCCGTTTGTGGGTGGAATGCCAAACTTAAATCTAACCATGTACCCATCCCTTCTTGAAACTTTTGCCAAAACTTTAATGTGTACAACGGGTCACGATCCAAAACAATACTGACCGGAATACCATGTAACCAGACAATCTCTTTCATGTATAGTTTCGCAAGCCTTCCTGTTGTATACATGGTGTTGTATGGCAAGAAATGGGCTGACTTGGTTAGCCGGTCAATGACTACCCAAATGGCATTGTGTCGCTTCGTTGTTCGTGGTAATCCCACTATGAAAACCATCGACATCGACTCTCACTTCAATTCCGGTATTGGTAGAGGCTGCAATAAACTTGTTGGATATCTATGATCTACTTTCACTTACTTACATACTAAGCACTTTGACATGTATTCAGCAACATCCTGTTTCAAACCCCTCCACCAGTAGTTCTTCCTCATATCTTGATACATCTTCGTGCTACCAGGGTATATTACATACTTAGACTTATGGGCTTCATCTAAGATGGTTTGCCGCAGGTCAACATCAATTGGTATACATAGACGTCTCCTGAACAAAAGTGATCCATCCTCCTTGATTGAGAAATCCGGTTTACTGCCATCAATTACACCCTACCTAATCTTTACTTGCTATGGATCCTTCACTTGCTCAAAGATCGTCGATCGTACTGTAATGTTAGCCAATAATGCCCCGAAGCTTGTACTTCGATCCTTGTGTCATACAAAGAAAGATCCTCTAGCAGCTTCCATGTATGATACCCCATGATAAGGCTAGATAATAGAGCCTAACTCTTCCGACTCATACCATCTGCTACAACATTAGCCTTGCCTGGGTGGTACTGAATGGAGCAATCATAGTCCTTGAGAAATTTCATCCATCTGTGTTACCTCATGTTCAATTCCTTCTATGTTATAAACAAATATATGAGGCTTTTATGATCAGTGAATATCTCAAAGGTCTCACTGTATAAGTAATGTCTCCAAATCATCAGCGTGAAGATCACCGCTGCTAGTTCCAAGTCGTGTGTTGGGTAATTCTTCTCGTGGTCCTTAACCTGTCTCGACCCATAAGCAATCACTTTCTTATTCTGGTTGAGCACACAACCTAACCCACTGTGTAAAGCATCACTATACACAGCAAACCCACCACTGCCTGAAGGAATAGCCAACACTGGAGCTGAAGTTAGTTTCTTGAGTTCTTAAAAACTCTTCTCACACTCTTCGGTCCATTAGAATCTCACATTCTTTCTGGTAAGTTTAGTGAGTGCTCCAGATATCTTTGAAAATCCTTTTATGAAGCGGCTGTAATATTCAGCCAGACAAAGGAAACTGCGAATCTCAGTCACAGTCTTCAGTTGTTCCCATTCTACTATTGCATCAATCTTTGCCGGATACACTGTAACACCGTCCTTCGAGACAACATGTCCCAAGAAACTAACATTTTCCAACCAAAACTCACACTTACTAATTTTTGCATACAATTGATGTTCACGCAATGTTTGTAGAGCAATCCTCAAATGTTCTTCATGCAATTTTTTAGTTTTTGAGTATATGAGAATGTCATCTACGAACACTACCACACAAGTATCAAGGTGTGGTTTAAACACCCGATTCATTAGGTCCATGAATGACGTTAATGCATTTGTCAATCCGAAGGGCATCACCAAGAACTCGTAGTGTCCATATCTCGTTCTGAACGTTATCTTTTGTATATCCTCTGCCCTAACTCACAACTGATGATATCCAGATCTAAAGTTGATCTTGAAAAAGAACCTTGTGCCTTGTTACTGATCGAACAAATCATCAATCGTAGGCAAAGGGTATCGGTTCTTGATAGTCACCTTGTTCTGCTGATGGTAGTCGATGCATAGTCTCATCGACCTGTCCTTCTTCTTCATGAACAAGATCGGTGCTCCCTAAGGAGACACACTAGGTCTCACGAATCCTTTATCTAGGATTTCTTGTAATTGATCTTCCAACTCCTTTAACTCAACTGGAGCCATTTGATATGGTGCTTTAGATATGGGCTCCGTACCTGGTGCTAAGTCAATGATAAACTCCACTTATCTATCAGGTGGTAACCCCGGTAACTCATCTGGAAACACATCCACGAACTCACATGCAATCAGAATCTCAGAGATAACATTTATCTCTTCCTTGTGCTCCTTCAGAAAAGCTAAGTACCCACTTCATCCCTTCTTTATCAAATGTTTGGCCTTGACTGTGGAGATAAGCGGTACAAAAGTTGACCGTATTCCTAGAAAACCTGAATTATCTCCTCTTATTTGGTCTAAATGTAACCACCTTTCTCCGACAATTAACGATCGCATTGTGCATGGATAACCAGTCCATGCCAAGGATTACATCGAATCCTTGCATATCCATCAGGACTAAGTCGACCTCTAACTCGTGATCCTCATAGCCTCTGATAATGACCCTAACTGATCGACAAACAGTATCAGTACTAACTGCGTTCCCTGTTGGGACAGACACTTTCAAGACAAAGTCCAAAGTCACAGGAATGACCTTTACTTTCCTTGCAAACTGGGGCATAATAAATGAGTGGGTAGACCCTGGGTCTATCAACACTCTTGCTTCATAGTACAAAAAATCATCCTTACCATACATTTGCAAAGTACCTATTTCATACACATGATTTAGCGATTACTTATGCATCAACATTTGGTATGAAAAAATTTAATTTAAAACTACTTCCTACTATTGATATTGATACACCTCTATCTAAAATTTAATAAATGAATTAATGTAATTAAATAAAATTTTTACCTTAGATGATATCGTTACTATTCTGTACATCCTGGGCTGTTATGGCATATGCTCTTCCTTATACCACAGGCTTCTTTGTCTGCAATGGCCTAGGCATAGGAGTTGATGTCATCCTTTCCTTTCTCATCTCTGGGCAATCCTTGTTCATGTGTCCCATTTTCTCACACTTGAAGCATCTGCCTGTACCCCGCCTACAATCTGAAGTTTTGTGAGACTTACCACACTTGGCACACGTCTCAGCTGGGGTGGATGACGCTGCTCTAGAGAAACCCTGAGTGACTGATACTCCAGTAGTGGTGGTAGGGCTCTCATAACGAATAGGTCTTACAGACAAAGGCATAGGTAGCCTAGGGTAATGTGTCTGCAATGGCCTAGGAAAACTGGCCTGAATTGGCTGTCTTTGGATGGGTGCTACGAATCGCAGCTTTTTGTTCACCGGCTCGTATTGCCAACTCTACTATGATCGATCCTTCCCTTTCCTTGTAATATCTTCCTCTACTACGAGGGCCTTGCTCATGACCACTCTGTACACCTCCAACTCAAAAGCAGAAACTCTACCCCTAATATCCAGCCTTAATTGCATTAGAATTTCTTGGCCTTCATCAGATCTGAGATCACATACTTAGGAACAAAATGTGCGAGTCTCATGAACTCCACTCCGTACTCTCTCACTGACATCTTCCCTTGCTCTAGCTGAAGGAATTTCACCTCCATCTGAATTCGCACTACTCTAGGGAAGTATTGCTTGTTGAACTCTTCCACAAATTCATTCCAGGTCCATAACACACCTGGAGCCTCCTGTGCTTTGGTGCTAGACACAGATTTCCACCATGGGCCTGCCTCTCCATTTAACATAAAAGCTGGCCACTTAACCCTCTCATCCTCAGTGCACGTAAGTACATTGAATATCTTCTCCATTTTACTGAGCTAGTTCTCAGCTTCCATTGGCTCTGCTTGCCCTGAAAAATTTGGAAGGCTCCGAAACTCTATAAATGCTGAGTGGATTGGGGGTGGTGGCGTAGGAGTAACGGGAGGCGTAGGTGGCATGTGCTAATGGTCATTGGTTTTATTAGCTGCCAATAAAGCTGCCTGTTGGGCCATAGCATTTGCCATGGTTTCCATAGTATGCATCATTCTTTGTCGTTCCTCTCTTTCTTCATTTCTTTTTCGGCCTATTTCTTGATCTCTCTTGATTCCTTTCCGGATTTCTATTTTTATGGATTAATGCCTTCCAAAATCTCTCTACTTCTTAATGGTACTCTATTTGAACTCGTGGGAATTTCATCCCCACTTCTCAAGTTCCTACCCTAGCCGCATCCCAGTCGGCCCCTTCCTCTAGCAGACATGACGTTCTGCAATATGAAATCAAAAGTTTTATTAGCAGAAGGTCCCTACATTCTGACATATCTCAAATATAAAAACATCTAAGGCTTATCAAAAATCTCTAAAGCAAAATGCTTTGATACTAACTGTGACAGCCCAAATTTTCGCGCCCGAAACCTGTGTCGTCGGATTGGTCATTAAGGCCGATCCCCTTATACGAACGAAACACTTGGTACATCCATACACAAAGTGGAACAAAGGATATATCTAACTTAACAGATAGAGTCATCATAGTGAAAATAAATCTCCAATTCTATATAATGATGCACTAAACAAAAGATTATAAAAGATGGTTTTAATCCCATGCCAATTGCATGAGCAAAAGAATCGAACCAAACCATTGGTGACAAACAATCATCACCCAAGGATGGTTCACAAAAGAGATACTGTATTACAATATTACAGCAAGTCTATCTTTACATGGCTGGATGTACCAAGCCTTACACAAAAGTCTCAAATAAATACAGCTATGTCTGCTAAAAGAAATCCTCAGGAGGTGGCTCAATCTCCTCCTCTGGTACGTACAAAGGGTCCTTCAAATCTGGATCCTCGGTACCCGCAGCAACCTCTGAACCTGTGACGTATAGTCGAAGGGTGAGCTACATCATAGCTCAATAGCGAAAAGGGATAACATGCATATCTTTCACATCTCATATATCTTTCATGACATAATTCACAACATAGTTTCTTAATGAGAATCACAACTTAAAAGCATATGAATGAACAAGACGAATAACTGATGCATATTTCAAAACCACACTTAAATTTTTACAAAAGCTTGTTCTTGTTTCACTAAAACTTATTCTCATATCAAAGGAAGAACTTAAATCGAATCACTTAAATAGTACCTCGAGCATATATAGCATCGAGCCTCCGATGGAAATATCCACCATCGTCGTTCACATGAACCATTTATACAAAGTGCCCAAGCTCCCTAGACTTAGGAGACTTGTGCCGAACGAAGCGTTTCCACTCATTGGAAACCAAAGAACGGATATTCTGTCATACCGGAGCACAATTTTTATGGATATCCCGCCGTACCGGTTACGGATATCCCACTGCGTCGGTCACGGATATCCTGTCGTGTCGATTGGGTATCCACATAACCTTAAATCAAAGTACAATTTTACTTATAGTTATTCACCGTCCGTTTGTGATAATTATAATAGTTCAATGTTTTCAAAGGGTTCACACACATGCTTGTTCACATTCCTTTTGATGTCATATTCATATTTCTCATGGTATACACACCCACACATATCTTTCTTCTTAGTGCTCATAATTACGAAGTTCACGTATTAAGGCTATACACAAAAATCATGTTATCACACAGACGTAGTCTCAAAACACACACACTCTTATCATATTATTACACACATGCTAGTTGAAATAAGATATACATGTTATTGAGTTTTCCCTACCTCACATGAAGTCACACCTAATCTTCTTAGCTCAAGTTAACTCTTCTAGCCCCAAGGCTCAAGCTCACACCTAATATACATGAATTTATAACAAACATAAAAAATGACGTAAAATAGGAAGATACAGTGTCTCCCAAAAGTTCTCACTTCAAACAAAAACCAAGCTCTGAAGCAGCTAAAATCGACGTCAAATAAATTATGACTGGTCGGTTTTCCTTAAGAAAGCGAGACCTCTTTCTCTTCACACGAAAACCGACCAGTCAATTTCCCAAATCAACCGGTCGATTTAAAATCGACTGGTCGATTTCCCCAGAACATAATTCTTATATTCTCTATTTTGTGAAAATTGACCGGTCGCTTTTCTTTCGACCGGTCAGTTTTCAAAGTCGACCAGTCGGTTTCCATTCTACCGATCGATTTCGTTCAGAAATCCACAAACTCATCAACTCGACAAAATCAATCGGTCGATTTGTGAAATTGATCGATCGATTTGTCAAATCGATTGGTCAGTTTTGTCAGTTTTCACCCAACTTGGGTTGAACTTCTCCAACTCATTTTCTTTCAATTCTTATCGTTTCTTCTTCAAATTTCTCACTCATATATATAACCAACTCACTCATTTATTCCTTATAAAATTTATATAAAATCTTACCTTTTAATCAATCGATTCCTCAATCCCGATTCTCACACACAACTAGGGCTTCATGGCTTGAAGCCCAGGATTCCACACGATCCAACTTCACAATTAATACACCCTATTGATTTCTCCTCATACGCACACTCACTACACCGTGTTGATTGCTCTTCCCTCTCCTCTCTCTCTCTTAATAACTCTCTATCAACAACCAAATTCATAAGAGAAATACATTCTCTCATAGGTTTCTCTTCACTTATATTTAGTTTATGTTTAGGTACCAAGCACATACAACATAGCTAGTGTATCTCAGCTTACATAAAGGTCTCTACACAATATCCCTCATTCCTATTGCACCTATCTCAATACCTTTCATGACTTACCCATCATATTCACAAGGTCGGGTACGTGACCAGTCGGGCATGCACACCGAGGCATACTATTCAAAGGTCCAAATTTTTAGATTGTTACACCCCCATAATCACCTGACACATATACCTTTCACACCAAAGACAACCCCATCCCAAGAATCCTAAAATGGACAATACCATAAACATAGACGATCTCCCTCAATTTCTCGATGATTACATGGCTAAGAGAGAACGCTCAAAACAGTCCTTTGGATTCAACAAATTCTGTTGAGACACTGACTTTGCCTTACCTCCCGGCTTTAAACTGCCAAAATTCAATAAATATGATGGTACCAAAAATCCAAACCACCACCTACAACTATTTTGTAACGACTGTCGACTAATCCGTGAAAACCATTGGCTCCTCATCCATTGCTTTTAAAGATATCTAAAAGGAGAAGCTCTCAATTGGTTTGCCATCCTACCATTGACTAAAATCGAGACATTCGAAGACCTCACTGACAGATTCCTAAATAAATACCAACACAGGATTCAGGACCAAATCAACTTCCATGACTTGATGACCACAAAACAAGAGCGTAATGAAGACTTCACGACCTTCGCTAATAGTTGGAGGAGGCTTACAGCCCTAACGAGGAATCAAATAAAAGAAAATGATGCGATAGACATCGTGATCAACAATACCCAAGAACCCCACTGGAGCACTCTCATCCTAAGCGATTATCCGTGCTTCGCCAACCTCTATCAACATGTTTTGTGCATTCAGCGTTGCATGAAAAATGAGGGCCTCAATCTCACTACACTAACATCCAATGGACCCCCTTCCAATAGCCCTGAAACAAACACCCTAAACGAAACTTGTAATGTCCTAAAAATTCTGCTCTTGAACACACCCGACTTCGAGTGCGTGTCTGCCAAGGTATACACCTTGAAATTTAGAGTATTATGTTTATTGATAAGGGTGCATATAAATATTCGTGTGAACACTTGCACAAGCCATTTGATGGCATAGTGGTTAGAGGGTTAGGTTTTAAGTAGGAGGTCCAACGATCAAAACCTGCTAAGGGAAGTTTTGGACTGCATTTTTAGACCTTTGGATAGAAGCTTATACACTGATTCTCGGTGTGCCTGCTTAAAGGTGAATCTGTTCCCATAATTATAAAAGTAAAACTCACGTAGAATTGAGAATTCTTGCGTGAATTCTAGTTTGCAAGAGAAGAGAAACCGAAAGAGAGAGAACTTTTCTTCTTCTCCTTGTTGTCGCTTAGGGAGTTCCTAACCGTGGATCTCCATCGCAAATCCTTCTCCTTCGCCTCAAGAAATCATACCTCTACTTTGCATCGCAAGAATCTTTCATTCGCAGCCCAGTTAAAATCATCGAACGAACGAAACCTTCATGGACTCGCATGCACAATTTCGAAGGTGAGTATCGAAGAGTAATCACATAAATTTTGATTTCTGAAATTTAGGCTTGCTTGTGTGCATTTGGATATGCATGCAAGGATTTGGGAGAAAGAATTCGAGCATCAGATTAACGACGAGTTTCGGTGCCAATTCCTTCGTGTTAGGCGATAGTAAACTCCGCATGCATCATTTTAGAAGGTAAGATTTATGGCTGGATATTGTACAATTCATTTAGACTTAGTTTAGGGACTTTAGGAATTGACTTCTAAAAGTTTAAGAAATTTTGAACTCAGAACAAGTGCAACAATCGCACTCTCGCTTGAGCGAGACCCCTTCAGAATCGAACAAAAGACTTGTTGAAGGATTCACTCGAGCGAATTTTCTTTAGAAAATAGGCTAAAAAGTTTGGGCTAAACTCGTTCGCACCAGATTTAAAGGTGCCACAAGGAATTTGACAAGTTGCTCGAGTGACTTTGGAAGTCGCTTGAGCGAATTGTTCAACTTTAGTCTACTCTCAAATTTGTTTGGTAAAACCTATGGAACTTTGATTGGTCCTGATCTGTTAGTCTTTGATACTTGATTTATGAACGTATTGTTGGATTGGATTTGCTTGAGGTCGTCGATAAAGCTTCTTTGACTTCGCGTGTCATCGAAACCGAGGTAGGGAAAACTCAATGCACAGTTACATTTTTCTTTGATTCATAGATCTTTATGATGCCACAGAAATGTGAATTTAAACTCCAAATTCAAACATTGAAATTTGAACATTGGATTGTGAATTTGAACTTAAAATCTGAACATTGAAATTTGAACATTGGAATGTGAATTTGAACTCTGAATTTGAACATTGGAATGTGAATCTGCATTTTGAATCCAAACTTGAATTTAGAACTCTGACTTTGCATTTGAACTCAGTATATGAACTTTGAATTCCAAAACTTTGAATAAGAGCTTTGAACGTGAATTTGAATACTGAATCTGAATTTTGAATCTGAAATCCGAATCCGTGTTTAGCTATTAATTATGAACAAATGGCATTTAGTATGTATTATCACTTGCATGATGGTTTAAGGTTCATGTGAACGAATCCCCAACTTTGGACCGGCACGGCGGGTAATTGTTGTCCTACCTGCCTCACAATTATTAAGGGTTTAAAACAGTGAACTATAGCAAAAAATGGTCTCAAGGCAAGCAGGTAGTCCTGCAAGAATCAGGGATGTTGTAGGAAATTTTGATAGGTAAGTAAGGGTAAATCTCAAGATCTATGGTAAATGTGTTCTTAAGGATGGTAAATCTCAAGATCTATGGTAGGTTTGGCACTCTATCCTAAATTAAGCTAAACGCAAAGCAGGAAGGAGGAGAGGTTTCTAGGGTTTGTCACTTTACTACAGCTACAAAAATTAAATGTGATTGATCCAGACTTGATTAAAAATAGAGATGAGAAAACAAAAATAAAGTGAAACTCAAAAGAAGGAGAACAACAGCTAGGGGTTTTGGTCTTTTACTGAAAATCAAAGGAATCAAAAGCAGTTCATAGGATAGATTTGCTATAATCTTCCATCTGGCTACAAGCTCCCCATTTCTGGCAAATGCAAGGTATAAGAATCCAATCTCAACCGGAGAATTGAAACAATCCTAAGGTTATGATCTATCCACTTTAATGGTCACAGACCATCCCAAAGATTGTTCCACTCCAAGGATCTTGATTAGAACAGGAAAGCTATTGCAGATGCTGCGAATGCCGGGCTATTAGCTCTCCATTTCTGGCTGGCATCCCTAGGAATATCTAACCCAGGGAAATCAAATACGAAAAAGTGAAATGTAGATAAGAATCACCTTTAAAATCTATAATTACATTACAATCATAAAACTTATAATCCTATTGCGCTCAGATCTGCAATCTGTGCAATATACAACCCTTTACAAGCCTTTGAAACTCTCAATTTATAACTTTAGACCTCACCCTAACTACTGAAAAGAGTGTAGCCAACCATGATTGGCTAAAGAGAATGGGAGAAGAAGGAAGAGAGAGGGAGTTTGGAGAAGGTGGATATAGAATTAGGCTATGGTTCTTTCAAATTCTGGATGTGTTCAATGTAATTTCTTCAAGCTTTTATACTCTCCTCCTTTGTCCTCAGATCTGTTTCAGCCAATCAGAGCGCAAGGGAATAATTTTGTTATGCTGATGTGGCTGATTTCTCTTCTAGAAGCTCTCTTCCCATTGGCTCTCAACTGAAAAATATAGATAAATTAGTTAGGGTTTCCAATTGTGCATAGTTGAATGCAAAAAATACCCCCAGGGGTTGCTGATGTGCTTGGGGATATGTGCACAAACTTCTGTAATTGGCAGTTGCTGAAGGAGGAACACTGAGAAGTTTCCAAAATGAGTGTCGACAGGTTCAGGGAACCTCTCGACAGGTTCTAGATCTGCTTTATGTTCACGTCGATAGGTTGCATTGGCTTTCAACAGCTTCTGTATGCTTCTCGATAGGATTGTAGATTCCTCGAGAGGTTTAGCTTGCACTAGTCGATAGGATTGGAAAGCATTCTTTTCCTTCTCTGCAGTTCTTCATTCATCTTGTCGACAGGTTATAATCAACCTGTCGACTTGTTGTACATTTTCCAGTGAAGTGCTCGACAGGTTGGCTCAATCCTCACGAGAATGAGCGTTGCTTCAGGTAAGTTGTCAACAAGTTATCTTGCACTGCTCGACAGGTTTAGTTGAACCTCGCGACAAGTATCTAGAACCTCTCGACTTCATCTGTACCTTGAAATATCCTCTCGACAGAATCCATGTCTGTACTTCCAACCTCTTGGTATGTGCTAGAACCTCTCGAGATCTTCATCTTTTCAACTCAATACCTCTCGACAGCTTCTTATACACATGTTCAACCTCTCACTGCTTCATTCCTTGCTCTCAGAACCTCTCGACAGCTCTGATTTGTGTTTCCATGGCTGGCACATATCTTAGGTGTGCTGTTCTTCCTTTGTTCAACACTCAGCAACCCCTTAGTAGGTTCAATCTTTATTCCTTACAGCTGGACTTAGGCTCAGGCATTTCCTGTTGGGTATTACAGTGCTTCTTGGGCTTTTTTAAGTGAATATCTGCACTAAGTTGAAATTTATTGCTTATCTATAAAGCACACTTAAAACACCTTATTAGTCATCTCAAGGATCCACCAAAGGTCAGGTTAAGAGGTGCAAAATGGTATTTTTCACTGCTTAACACACCCTCAAACCTAAGCTTTGCTAGTCCCTGAGCAAAGCAGAAAGTAAAAACAAATATTGAAAATAAAAAATGCACTTTTGTAGGGAACACAGATGCATTTAGCATATGCATCAAGCCTTTTAAACCCCTAGGTGATCCCTAGTGGAGGAGTGAAGTCTCCTGAAGGTTTACAGTGAAGTTACCCACAAACTTCTCCAATGACTCAGTTAATATCAGTGCAACATGATAAAACAGAGTTCAAGCGGTATAAAATTCATTCCACACCTTGTCCATTCAGTTTTAGAGGATTCTTAGCAAAAACATGATAGTTTAAAACTAAAATTCTGCTGTAATTCCTGCACAATCAATAAGCTCATGTCAAGGTATTTTGTATGAAAATTAATGCAAAGCTTACCCTAAAATTGAGAATCATGTTTTGATAATGTCCCCATCAATCCTAATTTCAGACACAAAGCTCACCAGGGCTATTACTCTCAATAAAAATAGAAGGGTGTATCAATTCACATAGCTCAAGAGCAGTTACAACCCTCAAATAGGACTGTAAGCATGAGCATAGGCATTGCTCTAATTTATGAAAATTTCTAACTCTTTTCACCATAGATCAAACAAATTCTTATCTCCACATGAAAACTCAATCCAATTTCAGATCAGTAAGGTCTTTTTATTGGGTTGTAATGTGGCTTATGGGGTGGAGTTTATAAAGAATAAAAGGGTGGAATGGAATTCAAAATTAAGAAATCAACAAGGTAAGGAGGTGACCTATACACCTACTTCATTTTAGCACAGTCTTCATCTTCTTTTGAATTTTCAGATTTGAAGTGATCAGTTTCTAATCCTCATTTCAATCTTTCAATGAATTTACTTTTCTTTCTCACTCTTTTGTTTTTCTTTTCTGTTTTTCTTTTCTTTTCGTATGCTTTTTGTTCTTATATATATATATTTCTTTTCATGGGCTGGGATGCCGCAACTATACATCACACTTGCCTTCAAATATATTTTTCTTCTCTTTCAACAATTGTTAAACCTTGCTCCTTTAACCTCACTTGCCCTTCAATTTCCTAATTTCTCAGGTTGAGGGTGAACTGAAATAGGTCAAGAGGTTTTGGGTTCAAATTTTCTGGTTTTCATCAAAGAAAATTAGAATTTTAAAAGGCTCAAAAGGTGCGTATCAAGGGCAGTTCATAGGTGGGAAGTTTTAAGCTCAAACTGTCCAAGGGATGACCTTACTTCATGTTCTCAATGTCATGAGTGCTGTCAAGCTGTTTCAACTTGGATTTGCCTAACTTCTAGTGAGCAAAGGTAGATTCAATTAGTCCTTAGAGCAGAAGAAATTGCCAAACACTCTTCAAAGAAAACTTTTTCAGGCCCAAATCTCTCTGGGTATGGTCTTCCATTAGACTTCTAGGGTATATCCTCACAATTTTGTCTCTTCTCAAGTTCACTAAGCACTAATTTATGAAAATTCCTGACATTTGCTTCATGAGAGTGTTAGAGCTATAGCATGTCTCAGTTTTAAAAAGTTTTTAATGTCCTCTATATATAAAATATCAGGTGTGAAATTATTTTATTCTCTCAATTTCTATGAAAACCTTGTTTCACTACGATTAACTACCCATTGGCAAACCTTACCACACCCCCAAACCTATGAGGAGTAATGTCCTCACTGCTTCAAAGATAAATGTGGATATGCAGCAGGGGCAAAAACATAAGTATACAAAGTAAAGAAAATATGAAACAAACATGCGAACAATTGCAACACACCAACAATCAATCAAATAGCTATAAAGACAGAAAGTAAACTATACAAAACATCACAAAGAGAGATTTCATTTAAGCACAGAAAGTTGTACAATGGAACAATGACATAAAAGGGGTGACAAAAGGAAAAATCCTAACTAAATATAGGAAAGAGTATAAACCTAAGAAATATCTAGACACACATGAACAAAATATCCAGTGAAAAAAATAATGGTTGGCCCTCTTGGCTCCAAGATATCCTCAACTTGCTGCTTTTGGAAGAGGAACTGTAAGCCAAGGGGGAGAAGAAGGATTTAAGGAGAAGGCTGTTGAGCAGGTGGTGGATGGAGTGGAGAGGATGGGGGAGAAGATGCAGGTGGGTCTATCTTCTGTTTCCTCTTCTTTCTCTTATTCTTTTTCTTTTCCTCCTTGGCCAAAATCCTTTGCACTTCCTCATACTCGTCCCACAGGAATTGTAATGGGTCAGGTTCTTTTGGTGGTGGCGGGTCTTCCCAAACTGGGTAGAATTTCATTGGCAGGTCAGTGGGCTTGTTATCCGCCATAGTTGGGCGTAGGGATGGACTGATGAGGTCAAAAGAGAGCGAATGCGATGGAGGTGAACGAGCCTGATATTTAAAATGTGTGGGTGGTGGAATATGAATCATTGTAATGAATTTTCTCATCCTTCCAAGCTTAACTGCTAAAATGATATGTTGGTTTTGATAAGTATGGAACATCGTCCGATTTGATATTGGGAATGATACTGCGAATTGCATGTTGGTCTATTTTTAGCAATCGGAGTTAAGGCAAGGAGATGTGAGCTATTAAGGCTTAGACAAATGATTGGGGGCAAAGAGGATAAATGAGCTTCGACAGGATTTGGGACAAGGCATCGATAGGTTGGGACAACCTGTCGAGGAGTTAAAACTGCTGAACCTCTCGAGAGGTCCATCCAATCCTATCAATGGGATGAAGATTTTAAATGAATACATTTCGAGAGGTTCACAGAACCTCTCGACAGGTACTTTTGGGCTCATCAGCCAATCCTCTCGATAGGTTCCTTCTTCCAGAAAATCACTTCAAGAGGTTCATAGAACCTCTTGATAGGTACTCTGAACCTGTCAAGAAATCAACCAAAGCCTACAAAACCTATCAAAATCTGTATGAATCCTATCGACAACCAATTTTACACTGTCAACACCTGTCAAGAATTAATTCACACTAGTCGATAGCCTCCAAATCCTGTCGAAAAGCAAATTGGGCACTCTCAGAACCTGTCGACAGGTTATTTTTTTAGTTTAAACAAACTTGCACTCAGTCCCCAGTTCCTTTCTTAATAGCTTTGACACTCCAACTTAGTCTTTTTTTACACTTTTAACAAAATATCCTACATGAGGCACTAACCAAACATGGTAAAATTCATGTACAATGCCAAATAGAAATGAATCAAAGACAGAAACAGTAGCAAAAATAACCAAAATCAATAACTAGTATACATAGTGTACATTGTTGCAACTCAGCGATGCTATGGAGGTTCATGATAGTGGGTGATCATCACAGGCTCCACCACATTTTCAATAGCAAGTTTGAGCCTTTGACCATTTACTTTCATGGTCCTTCCATCTGTTGGGTCCTTGATTTCAACAGCTCCAGATGGGGATACATACTCAACTACGTAAGGCCCCTCCCATCTGGATCTCAGTTTTCCTGGAAAAAATTTCAACTGAGAGTTGAACAGCCATACCTTGTTGCCAGCTGTGAACTCCTTCCTCAACAAATACTTGTCATAGAAAGCCTTGGTCTTCTCCTTGTAGATCCTAGCATTTGAATATGCCTCCAATCTCAGTTCTTCCAGCTCTGACAATTGGAGTTTCCTGTGTATGCCAGCAGAAGTTAAGTCAGTATTCAATGATTTAATAGCCCAATATGCCCTGTGCTCAAGCTCTACTGGTAAATGGCATACCTTTCCATATACCAGCCTGAAGGGGGACATCCCTATGGGGCTCTTATAGGCAGTCCTATAAGGCCACAGAGCATTAGGTAATTTCAAGAACCAGTCCTTCCTATCCACCCTCATTGTTTTCTCCAAAATGTGTTTGATTTCTCTATTAGAAATCTCCACCTACCCACTGGTTTGTGGGCGATATGGGGTGGCAACTCTGTGTATCACAGAGTTCTTTCTAAGTAGATTCTCAAACTATCTATTACAAAAGTGGCTCCCCCCATCACTGATGATGGCTCTTGGGGTGCCAAACCTAGAGAAAATATTGTCCTTCAAGAAGTTGAGGACAACCTTGTGATCATTAATTCTTGTAGCTATGGCCTCAACCCATTTGGACACATAGTCCACAACCATAAGAATATAATTGTATCCATAGGAAGGAGGGAAAGGGCCCATGAAATCAATCCCCCATATGTTAAAAAGCTCAATCACAAGTATGGGCTGTAAAGGCATGGATTGTCTTTTGGAGATACTTCCCATCTTTTGGCATCTTTCACAAGTTTTCCAATGAAGCCAGGCATCCTTGAAGAGAGTGGGCTAATAAAATCCACATTGGAGCACCTTGGCAGCAGTCTTGTTCCCACTAAGGTGGCCTCCACAAGCCTGCTCATGACACATAGTATATTGTGGAATTCCTCATTAGGGACACATCTCCTCACCACCTGGTCTACACAATGTTTGAATAGGTATGGATCCTCTCACATATAATGTCTGATCTATGAAAAGAATAGATCCTTGACCCTTTTGTTCCAATGTGGGGGGATTTTACCTACTGCCAAGTAGTTCACAATATTTGCAAACCAAGGTGTAGAGGTGTTGATAGCAAACAACTGTTCATCTAGAAACAAATCATTAACAGGCAGCCTACAAATTCCTCTACTAGGATCCTAGACAAGTGACCTGCAACCACATTTTCAACCCCTTTCTTGTCCTTGATCTCAAGATCAAACTCCTGTAATAGGAGGATCCATCTGATCAGTCTGGGTTTTGCATCCTTTTTTGACAAAAGGTATTTTAGGGCTGAGTGGTCTGTGAAAACCACTATCTTAGATTCAAGAACATAAAACCTGAACTTATCTAGAGCAAAGACAATTGCCAACAGTTCCTTCTCAATTGTAGTGTAATTTAACTAAGCATCAATCATGATTTTGCTGGCATATGGAATCACACAAGGGGCCTTATCCTTCCTTTGTTCCTTTGTCCTTAGACTGCACCAATTGCAAAGTTTGATGCATCACACATCAGCTCAAAGGGCATGAAAAAATTAGGTGCTTGGAGGATAGGTGCAGAGGTAAGGCACTTTTTCAATAGCTCAAAGGCCTTAAGGCATTCATCATTGAAATCAAAGGGAACCTCTTGGCACAATAGGTGGCAGAGAGGTTTCGAGATCTTGCTTAAATCTTTGATGAATCTCCTATAGAAGCCAGTATGCTCCAAGAACGATCTGACTTGTTTCACAATTTTTGATGGGGGTAAATGTGCAATTAGATCTATTTTAGCCTTGTCTACCTCAATGCCTCTGTGAAAAACCACATGACCAAGGACAATGCCTTGAGTGACCATGAAATGGCTCTTTTCCCAACTCAACACCAAGTTGGTTTCCTCACATCTCTGCAACACAAGGCTGAGATGATGTAGACATTGGCTAAAACTATCCCCAAAAATAGAGAAATCATCCATAAAAATCTCTAGAAATTGCTCAATCATGTAAGAAAATATAGCATACATGCACCTTTGAAAAGTTGGAGGTGCATTACACAGTCCAAATGGCATCCTTCTGTAAGCAAAAGTGCCAAATGGGCATGAAAAATGAGTCTTTTCTTGATCTTGTGGGTAAACAGGGATTTGGTTATACCCTAAATAACCATTGAGAAAACAATAAAAAGCCTTTCCTGCTAACTTATCCAAGATTTGGTAAATGAAGGGCAAAGAGAAATGGCCTTTCCTAGTTTTTAGATTGAGCTTCCGATAGTCTATACACACCCTCCAACCTGTGGTTTCCTTGGTTGGAACAAGCTCACCGGAATCATTTTTTATCACAGTAATTTTAGATTTCTTGGGTACCACCTGAGTAGGTGCCACCCATTCAGAATCTGAAATTGGGTAGATGACTCCAGCATCTAGCAATTTGATCACTTCTTTCATCACCACTTCTTACATGTGGGGATTAAATTTTCTCTGCATTTCTCTAGAGGGTTTGAAATTCTCTTCCAGATGAATTTTATGCATACACACAACATGGCTGATGCCCCCAAGGTCAGCAATGGTACAACCAATTGATCTCTTATGCTTCTTTGAAACACACAACAACTCTTCCTCTTGCTCATCAGTGAGAGAGGAAGAAATAATCATCGACAATTTCTAGTTTGCCCCCAAAAAAGCATACTTCAAGGTCTTAGACAACTGTTTCAACTCTACCTCTGGTGGACATATGAGAGAAGGCAACAAAGGTGTCTTTGATGGTGGTGGAAGAGGCAACACATTAGGTTTCCAATGAGGATACCTTGCTGCTGGCCCCTCATAAGAAATAAAGGCTTTCACTTCATAAACCATGGGTGTGGGGGCCTTCTCTTCCACAGTCTCACTCCACTCATTCTAAAAAATATCATCAAAATCATCACAAAAATCATCACCATGCAGCAGCTTGAGAAAAGTTTCTTCCACAAGCTTATCAAAAACATCAATTGAAAAATAATCCTCACCATCCAAGTGAGGTTGATTGGCTGCATTGTAAATATTAAATTTCACCTTCATGTTGCCAAAAAATACCTCCATTACTCCTGATCTACACTGAATATAAGCATTGGCAGTGACCAAGAAAGGTCTGCCCAAAATTATAGGAATTGAGGTAGTGCACTTGCTTGGCTCCATGTCAAGAACCAGAAAATTTGTTGGATAGAAAAATTTATCAACTCCAACTAAAACATCCTCTATCATTCCCACAGGCTTCCTTTCAGATCTGTCTACTAGTTGTAGCACCACATGTGTGGGCTTTAATTCTCCCAAGCCTAACTTCTCATAAACAGAATATGGAAGTAGGTTTACACTAGCTCCCAGATCTAATAGGGCCTTCTCAATAGTATGATCCCCAATAATACAGGGGATTATAGGAACTCTAGGGTCTTGAATCTTGGTTGGGGTTGCAATAGATAGCACTTGGTTCACTTTCTCAGCACAAAAGACCTTCTTGGATAAGTGTATCTTAGACTGTCTTTTGTGGGTGCACACGTCTTTTAAAAATTTTACATAGGCTGAAACTTGCTTGATGGCATCAAGTAAAGGCAAATTGATCTTTACTTGTTTGAAAGTTTTTATCATCTCCTCAATCTTAGCATTCCCCTTGTCAAAAGGAGACGCTGCTTTCAATGCATTAGGAAATGGCAAATGGGGAACTGTCCTCCCATCTGCAGCCTTAGCAAGTTCATCAAATTCTTCTTTATTTTTATTTTCAATTTTCTGTTGGTCTACATCACCCCCATTATTTTTTATATGCTGGTCCTGCTGCATATTTTCATTGGTTGTTGCTTCATTTTCTTCACTTGACTCATCAGGCTTAATACCAACTTGGTCATCCACCAACCTCCCACTTCTCAAGATGGTGATAGATTTGACTTCTTCATGAGAAGAAGTCTCACCAACCATGTATTGCCCCTTTGGATTATTCATGGGCTGATTGGAAAGTCTCCCTTCTTCTCTCCTAGCCAATGAATTAGATAGTTGACTAAGGTGGTCCTTTATCTTTTGATGCTTTGACTGTGGGAGTTAACAGTTTGAGATAAAGGGCTCAAATTCAGTAATGAAGTCAGAACTTACTCTTCAAATGTGAGGGACCTAGAGGGTGCTGGGGCTAGTGCACTTTGATGCATAGGCTGAACCATTGGCTGGGCCATAGGCTGTTGGTATTGGAACTTTGGAAAATAATTCTGCTGGTATGGTTGGGTATTCTTATAAGGCATGAATTGTTGTGGCTGTAGCTGCTGCTGATTTTAAAAAGTATCTTACCTCCACCTCAAGTTGGGGTAGTTTCTCCAATGATAGCCAGCAGTAGGCTGTTGTCCATAGGACTGAGCAACATTCACATGTTTCATCACAAAATCTAGAAATTGGGCAGCTGAGGGACATTCCTCAAAGGAGTGAGTGGGGGACGGGAATATGACACATGCCTCCTTCACTTTAGCAGCCATTGGAGACTGCATTGCTCCTATGAGCTTATCAAATTTTTGGGTCAAGCTGTCCACCTTCCTATCTAACTCATTATGCCCAATCACCTCATACATTTTCCCTTTGGTAGTATTTTCTCTCTCCAATCTAGGGGTCTCAAAGTCTCTTGCCCAGGTTTTCCTTTGCATAGATTTTTCACTGATGATATCAAACAACTCCCAAGCCTCATCAGCAGTCTTGTGGAGATATGTACCACCACAAGAAGCATCAATCATATCCCTGCTTTTAGGATCAATTCCTTGATAGAAACTTTGGACAAGTTGCCATTCAGGAATTTGATGATGGAGACATTGCTTCAGGAGTTCTTTAAATCTCTCTTAAGCTTCGTGAAAATCTTCAGTTGGGGCTTGAGTAAATGAAATAATGCTCTTCCTCAGCTGACTTGTTTTAGACATGGGGAAAAACTTGGCCAAAAACTAACATTGAAGGTCATTCTAGGACTGAATACCATTGGTTGGGAGCATTGACAATCAAGTTCTGGCTCTTTCCTTTAGTGAAAAAGGAAAAAGTCTCAACCTGGTTGCTTCCTCCCCCAAACCTGCGATATTGAATGTAGTGCATAGTCCCAAAAATTCATCAATATGCCTATATGGGTCTTCTTTGCTTAGGCCATGGTATGAGGGTAACATTTGTATGATAGAAGACTTGATCTCATAGTTTCTTTGAACAGCAGGGAATTGAATGTAGAAGGGGGAATTGTACACCCCTGGTGCATGGAATGCTTTCAATGTTCTAGGTTGTTCACCAATTGCAGGATTATCAGCCACAGAAGTGTGAACATGATGCTTAGGTCTGAGAAGTCTTTCGACTTCAAGATTCACAGGAGCAATCTTTGGATTAAGAGATCTCCTCCTAAGCATACACACAACAGAAATCAAGTACAACACTGAAAATTACAGTACAAAGATCAGCAAAATAATCACAAGACAGACAACTACAAAACTATAGATCTACTCAACTATAGACACCTCAATCTAAATAGAGTTAATAGATGCAAACTTAAGCAATGCTTATTCTTTCAAGTGATAGAAAGCTCCTCTTAGCTCCACAGATTCAGATCTGAAATAAAGTGAAACTACAACAAAGACTAAAGAAGCAATTAATCAAATACTTAACAGTCAATGAAAAACCTAAATCTAAAAATGAGACAACTTAGATTTACCACTTTTAAAAACACAGATCCCCGATAGCATCACTTGTTGTCCTACCTGCCTCACAATTATTAAGGGCTTAAAATAGTAAACTACAACAAAAAATGGTCTCAAGGCAAGTAGGTAGTCCTATAAGAATCAGGGCTGTTGCAACAAATTTTGATAGGTAAGTAAGGGTATATCCAAAGGGAAATGTATTATGAAGGATGGTAAATCTTCAGATCTATGGTAGGTCTGGCACTCTATCCTAAATTAAGCTAAACTCAAAGCAGGAAGGAGGAGAGGTTTCTAGGGTTTATCACTTTACTACAACTATAAAAATTAAATACAATTGATCCAGACTTGATTAAACACAGAGATGAGAAAATAAAAATAAAGTGAAACTCAAAAGATAGAGTATAGCAGCTAGGGGTTTTGGTCTTTTACTAAAAATCAAAGGAATCAATGGCAGTGCATAGGATAGATTTACTACAATCCTCCATCTGGCTACAACCTCCCCATTTCTAGCAGATGCAAGGTATAAGAATCCAATCTCAACAAGAGAATTGAAGGAATCCTAAGGCAATGATCTGTCCACTTTAATGGTCACAGACCATCTCAGAGAATGATCCACTCTAAGGATCTTGATTATAACAGGAAAGCTATTACAGATGCTGCGAATGCCAGGCTACCAGCTCTCCATTTTTGGCTGGTATCCCCAGGAATATCTGACCTAGGGAAATCAAATACGAAAAAGTGAAATATAGATTAGAATCACCTTTAAAATCCACAGTTACATTGCAATCATAAAACTTACAATCCTATTGTGCTCAGATCTGTAATCTGTGCAACATATAATCCTGTACAAGCCTCTGAAACTCTCAATTTACAGCTCTAGACCTCACCCTAACTACTGAAAAGAGTTTAGCCAACCATGATTGGCTAAAGAGAGAATGGGAGAAGAAGGAAGAGAGAGGGAGTTTGGAGAAGATGAATCTAGAATTAGGCTCTGGTTCTCTCGAATTTTGGATGTGTTCAATGTAATTTCTTTAAGCTTTTATACTCTCCTCCTCTGTCCTCAGATCTGTTTCAGCCAATCAGAGCACAAGGGAATAATTCTGTTATGCTGATGTGGCTGATTTCTCTTTTAGAAGCTCTCTTCCCATTGGCTCTCAACTGGAAAATACATGTGAAGTAGTTAGGGTTTCTAATCATGCACAGTTGAATGCAAAAAATACCCCCAGGGTTCTCTGACATGCTTTGGGATGTGTGCACAAACTTCTATAATTGGTAGTTGCTAAAGGAGGAACAATGAGAAGTTGCTAAAATGAGTGTCGACAGGTTTAGGGAACCTCTCGACAGGTTCTACATTTGCTTTATGTTCACGTCAATAGGTTGCATTGGCTTTCGACAGCTTCTGTATGCTTCTCGACAGGATTGTAGATTCCTCGAGAGGTTTAGCTTGCACTACTTGATAGGATTGGAAAGCATTCTTCTCCTTCTATGCAGTTCTTCATTCATACTGTCGATAGGTTATAATCAATCTTGTCAACTTGTTGTACATTCTCCAGGGAAGTGCTCGATAGGTTGGCTCAATCCTCGCGAGAATGAGTGTTGCTTCAGGTAAGTTGTTGACAGGTTATCTTGCACTGCTTGACAGGTTCAGTTGAACCTCGCGATAAGTATCTGAAATCTCTTGACTTCATCTGTACCTTGAAGTATCCTCTCGATAGGATCCACGTTTGTACTTCCAACCTCTCGATAGGTGTTGGAACCTCTCGAGATCTTCATCTTTTCAACTCAGTACCTCTCGACAGCTTCTAATACACATGTTCAACCTCTCGACTGCTTCATTCCTTGCTCTCAGAACCTCTCGACAGCTCTACTTTTTGCTTCCACAGCTGGCACACATCTTAGGTGTGTTGTTCTCCTTTTATTCAACACTCAACAACCCCTTAGTAGGTTCAATCTTTATTCCTTACAGCTGGACTTGGTCTCAGGCATTTCCTGTTGGGTAGCACAGTGCTTCTTGGGCTCTTTTAAGTGAATATCTGCACTAAGCTGAAATTTATTGCTTATCTATAAAACACACTTAAAACACCTTATTAGTCAGTTTAAGGGTTCACCGAAGGTTAGGTTAGGAAGTGAAAAATAGTATTTTTCACTGCTTAACAGTAATCCGTGAGCTAATCGACACGATGGATAACTCGTGAATTGTGGACCTGTACGGTGGGTTATCCATGCATTTCTGTAAACTGTTTATTGAACGATGATGGTCAAGGGGGATTCCCATTGGAGATCTGACTCAACAATGTTATACTCACGTTGGAGGATTTTAAGTAAAAGATTTAAGTGCATTAATTAGGAAGTCGCATATAAATGGGAAAACGAATAAGTGCATCGAAAAGTCTTTGATATGAAATGGCTTTGAAAGTTAGCCTCTGTTTTTATACGAAAAGGCCATTGAAATCAATTCTATTTTTGATATGAAATTGCTTGAATTTTCTATGAAAAATGCCCTTTGAATTTGCTACGAAAAATGCTTTGGGATTTCAATCAGTGAATCTATGTATTATTGATAAGATGTGAGTTTGCATTGGAATTCTCTCCACTGAGCTTGGACTGTAGCTCATCCCGACAGCATGTGTCATAGGTACAGAGCTTGATCAAGATCCGGGACTTGAGGAGGATCCCGATTACGTGCCGGAGGTAGAAGAAGATCTTCCACCAGAGGAGTTCTATCCTTAGTCGAGTTTTGAGTTAGATTTTTGGATTTGGTACAGTTCAGAAACCTTGTAACATGTCATAAATATTGGGCCACTGTTTAGGTGACGGTCGGGCATCACCGGTGGTTCATTTTGATTACTGGTTTTATGTTCCATGTAAGATAGAATTTTTCCTTACTGCCATATGATATCTATTTAATTTTCTGCATCTGTGTCTGTGTGCAACCATGGATTTTATCAATCCATTGTAATGATGCACTCTCTTGAAAAAGATGGAGTCACCACCCGAAGCTTTTGGTGTCCCGAGATACCCAAAATCAATATTACAAGCACCGAAGTACGAATTATGACTCTGATTACCGATCTTTGCCAAAGGCTCTTGGGTAGGGGCTTCGGCTATGGATTGGGAAGGTGTTAGGCACCCGATCAACCGGTCTCTACTTATGGCCGGGTCTATGTTTAGGTGTATATAATATACATGCATATATATATATATATATATATATATATATATATATATAAAGGGAGAAAATTGAGTGGCACTTCCTCTTGCCCGAAGGCACACCAATCCTATTGAGCCCTTCGCACCGGTGGGAATTTTGGCGGCTTAACGGGTCAATTCTAGGATAGAGGAAAAGCAAAAAAGATAGAGGAATAGAGGGGAGAGACGGCTCTCGGGCCCTTGTAGCACCGTTGTGGACCTTCGCGTTGATGCACTTCCGATAGCAAATGGGTTGAGGAATGGGTTTGAACAAAAGTAAGGCTTGGAGGAAGGATGATGAGAGAGGTGAGCTAGGGTCTTTCTCTTACTAAAGCTAAGGGATTGGTGATGGAAAATGGAGTTTAAAAAAAGAAACTCAGTTTTGGAATTTTATGGATTATAGCATGAAAGTGGAGGAAGAAATCTCTAAAGGATTCTCTATTTTAGAATTTTTTTCAAGCCCTTAAGCAAGGGGGGGGGGGGTGGCTCTCTATTTATAGAGTTTGAGGGATGCTTAAGAGCTAAGTAGGTTAGCAATTAGGTAATCTCTAATCTAAGATTTTCTAGGTTTTGAGAGCTTGGAGATGGGTGAGCTTGGGTTTAATAGTAGATGATAGAGTGGGGCTCTAAATGGCAAAAGGGTGAAACTAAAGGCTAGGAAGGGTGCAACATGTTGGTACGCGCTTTTTTTGGGTTCCTATCGGCCCCCGAAATAAGTGGCCCAATTCGGTCCAAGTGGACTCTAGCAAAGGGGATAAAGTAGGGAATATTAAATTGTAAAAATAAAAGGTAAATTTTAAGAGGAAAATGCCTGGTTCGTTGTGATCGCTAGCAGCAGATGTTTATCACGCTGACGGAGATATGGGTTGTTCTCTTTACTGAATCGTCGGCCGGCCAACGTCAGCAGCTTTGGGTCGCCTGGGAGTTTAGTTTATATAGTTTTCCTAATTCTACTCTAAGTTTAACTACTATGATTTTTCTAATCATACTAGGAATCCAATTAATCTGGTTTCCTAATTCTACAGGGAATCTAATTAATCTAAATATCCTAATTCTATTAAAAGTCTAATTAATTTTAGTATCCTGATCTTATTAGAAGTCTAATTAGCTTAAGTATCCTAATCTTACTAGGAATCAAATTAATTTAATTTCCTAATTCTACTATAATTCTAAAAAAATGGGGATTGGCCCGTTATGGTAAGGAGGATGGGCCCCGTTCCCGGGTACCCTCCGAAAGCTCCCTTGGGCAAATCGGGTAGCTAGTTTTGTTTGTAAATATTAAAAGTTAAAAACTGAATTAGAAAATAAGGGTTTGTGAATTGAAGATTGAAAGTTTTAAGAATTGTGAATTAAAACTAAGAACTAAAATCGAAATTCTAGAATTTGAGCTTGAAGTTAAGAACTAGAATGTTATAAACTAGAGATTGGGCATTTGGGGCTAAAATCTAAAACTAGAAATTAGGAACTAGAATTGGAATTTAAGGACTAAAAATTAAGAATTGGTTCTAGGAATTAAGAATTAGAACCAGAGATTAAGAACCAAGAACTTGAATTAAAGTCTAAGATCTAGGGATTAAGAAATTAAGAAATTAGAATTAAAAACTATGAATTTAAAACTAAGAATTAAAAAGCTAAGATCTAGAACTAGAAATTAAGAACTAAAAGCTAAAACTTAAGAACTAGAACCAAGAACTAAAAATTAAAACCAAATTAGCTGGCACTAAACGCCGCAGAAGGAGTCTCGAAATCCTAGGCTCAGAGGAGAGGAATGCGAGGCTTGAATGCATAGATGATGTGATGATGGTCGAGGTAGGGGGTTTATTTATAAGTATACGGGTAATTACGCACCTTGTGGGAGGTGCGTAATTAGCCGGTGAAATCCTATTACGCGCCCTGTTTAGTGCGCTTAATTAAATTACGCGCCCTGTGTCGGGCGCTTAATCTCCTTGAGTCGTGTGACCGACTCAGTGAGTGACCGGCTGACTGGCTCAGTCGAGTGTTCTAGTTCCAGTCTACTTGGAACTAATTATGTGCCCTGTTTGGAACCCGCAATCCAATTAAGCGCTTACAAACAGGTGCTTAATAGGGGAACTTGGGGCGGTCATTGGAATTGGAGACCGGGTCCAACTGGGGACCAATTACGCGTGGCTAGTGGGCACACAATCGATTGCGCACTCTATTAAGAGTGCATAATTATATCTTAAGGCAGTCTGTAGAAGGGTGGAGTTTCGGTCTAAGTTGGACCAATTGCATGCTAGTGATCGGGCATGCAATTTGATTGCGCATGTTGTATAGGGAGCGTAATTGATCGGTTGCTTATTATGTATTATAATTATATTAAATTCAAGTCTTAACCTATTGCAGGCACACAATGGAAATTGTGGAGTTAGTATTAGATCAATCCCACGAGGAAGTTCATTATCTAATTAATTCCTAGTTTATATCTTTGATCTAAAACCCTATCTTAAAAACTTTTATTTATCTTTAAGATCTAATCTACTGGAGAAATATAAAGAAAAGAATGGGTTATTAAACTAAAGTGCATAAAAATAAATCTTAATCCTCCCTCTTCAGATTAAGGTCATCAATCTTAATCTTCAACTTTTAGATATTTATGAAAATAAACGGAACCGTTACACCGTATTTCTAGTCTCCTAGCACTGGTCGTCAATCAAGTTTAAGATCCTATCAATACAGATTTAATTTAATCAACAATCAATCAGAAATTTGGGCCTCAATCAAACTCTAGAAAATTGAAGATGGAAAAGTAAAAACCATTATACTAATCTGTAAATTCTAACCTGAGTCATCAATTCAAATTAAAACTTGGAGATGTTAATAAAGCAAATAAAATCTAAACTAGAAAGCAAAGTAAAATATATCCTTCACCCCTCAGCTGCAGTCATCAATTGCTCCTGAGAAATTATAAATATCTACACTAATCTTCAGCACTCAATTGTAGTCGTCAATTGCTCTTGAGAAACCTCTGATATCTAATTTACTCTAACTATGTTACTCTACTTTGATCGGAAGAAAATCCAACCTTAGGCGTCAATTGATGCTAAAATTCTTCGATGCTTATTCCTATGTCGAGCCCTCTTATTTATAGATTATAAGGGGTCGGTTTACAAAGATCTAGTTCTAATAAAAGAAACTACTAAAAAGAAAAGATTTCTAATATAACTCTAATTCCTAATTTTATCTTTCCTTGCTTTCTTTAGTCGGCGCGCTTCTGGATTGTTCTTTATTGAGCAACAGTAGAGTCCTTCGGATTAGATCTTTATCAATCTTCTCAGATTCGTGGTCCACCTGACTTCTAATTACAGGAGTCTTCTAATTCTGAATATGGTGGTGTTAAACTCTCACGTGATTCGCAATAGTAGTGTATAGTAGAAAGCTTCTATTTTTAGGAAATCGTAAATAACGATTTCTTTCTTATTCTTTTTAGAAAATTGTAATTCACGGTTTTCTATTTTCAATAGACTTTCAACTAATAATTTCTTATTTTAGATCAATCGCTTTCTTCTTCTGTCGCTTTCTGAAGAATCGTCTTTTGAAGAATTACGATTTTTCAGCCTTCTTGTTGTTGGCGAATCGTCTTTAGCGCTTAATCGTCTTTTTACTGCCTTTTGAGTTCATTTTGATAAGGATTAATACTTAGGCTCTAATTTACTACTTATCTTTAATATCTGTACATCAGTAACTCGTTAGTAGCAAACTAAGTCCTAGCATCACTAAGTTAAGAGTGATAAAATGGTAAATTATATGACTGATCACACCCCCAAGTTTAAGTTTTGCTAGTCCCTAGCAAACAAGGAAACATAAAATATTTAAAATTTTTAAATTTAAATATCACTTTCGTAGGGAGCACAATTACATTTAACAGATATAACAAGCCTTTAAACCCTTAGGTGATCCCTAGTGGAGGAGTTGTAGTCTCCTGAAGGTTTTCAGTGAAGTTACCTACAAACTTCAAATATTTTTTTATTTTTTTAAATATTTTCAAAACTAAAAATTCAAAATATAAACTATTTTTGGTACACTACTAATTATTCAGTTAGTCATTATATATTCATTATTTCAAAATATTTCAAATCTTTTATCCTTAGCTTCCCATCATCGCAATTATCCTTGATCAGAACTCAATAATTTCAATTCTTGTATAACGTGGAGTGTGTGCATATCAGTGAAAAGTTTATTCATCATAGATTTTTCTAAATTGTAATTTTTAGGAAATATTTTCATCCAAACCCTCACTTATTGACATACTCTAAAAAATAATCAAAATTTTGGGTTCTCATAATATGATATGCTCGTGATAAATTCAAAGGACAATCAGCTAAAAAGATAAATATCATGGAAAGGATAATTAATTCTTTTCATATAATTTCTTTATTTATTCATAGTATCTATTTTATATATCTCTACTAGACTCATATTTTTGTAAATCATAAATCACAAAGGTCTTTCCTTGACTTGTAATGGGGTATTGGGTTTTCAGAAGGTTTCAAAGAAAAAAAGTAAAGAGGATTCAAAATTATTTTCAAGAGTTTAGCTCTTCCTACTCTTCTTCTTCTATTTTCAGCTTCAATAAGTATCCTTATTTTGGATAACTTCTTCCTATTTCTTTTTATTTTTGTAAATCCTATTTTTCTCTTCTTTTTCAGTTTGGAAGCTTTTTGCTTCTATTTTCACAAAATCGTCTTTTACGATTTTTCATTCTTTTTCTTTCCTTTTCCCATATTTTTATACATTTGTATTTTCTTTTTTAGTTGTACTCTTTTCAGCAGATCCCCTATCTATTAACTCATACTCCTTTCACTCCCTTTTCTTCCCTTCTTTTATATTCTAAACTCGTAGAAATTGTAAGGGTTAAGGGTAGAACGTTTTGGGCAGTACATATGGTTAAGGATTTATAAAATTCTGGTACAAAGAAATTTAGTCTTTAAGCTTCTAATATGGGTTCAAATGGTAAAATATTATGAGATTTTGGCTTTTTGGCACTGGTTAAAAAAAGATGGCCGTCAGTCATTTTCACGATTTACTAATATGGATGTCTTATTGCTTTGATATATTTAATAGATAGTTCTAAACAAATAAATTATCATAATCATAGAATATATTGATTCTAAGTTCAACATTATGAGATTTCATTTTGACAACAATAGTAGAGCAGTTCCAAGAAAATTAAGCATAAATAAAAATAGTCTCTCTTTCTCTCAGAATAAGCTCACTGGTTATATGATTTTGAAACTATAATCTAAAATATTTTGTAGTTCAGATCAATCGTATAATTTTAAACATTCTTCTGATATAGTGTTCTAGAGATGCTTTATTTTGAATTGTAACTATTTTCATTTTTGAACTACTACTATGATGGTTTGCTAAGAAATTCATATTTTTATATTTTTTTATAATTTGCATATAATGATTAACTTATCTAAAAAAAATTCAAAAAAAAAATTAAAAATTAAAAATTTCTAAGAAAAGAAAACTAAAAAAATTATTAAAAAGAAAACTAAACTAATCTACGAAAAAGAAAACTAAAAAAAAAACTAAACTAATCTATATAAAGGTGGTGTATCCCGCCCCAAACTTAAATAGGACAATGTCCTCATTGTGCAAATCAGGAGACATATAGGAAAATTTACCTATTACTTTACTGCTATGTTAGTAATCGGGTGTATAATCTGCAAAAAAATAAAAAATTCTTCCCCCTAAACTTGGGAGAAAAATACTTTCGATTTTATAAAGTTTAGTAGCAAAAATAAAAGAAAGACGGTAATAAATAAAAAACTTTTCATCTATGAACTAATTACAGCAACATGGAAAGAAAACTAATTACATGAATAAATATTCCTTAGAAAAATCTAGACACACATTAAACTAAGACACTGGCAGCAACGTCTAAGAATAAATCTTCGATAAAGATTGGTCCTTTGGCTTTTTGCAAAATTTATCTCGTAAAAAATGATTTGCCTTCCTAGCTCCGGAATGTCCTCAACTTGCTGCTCTTGGTAGAGAACTGCAAGCCAAGAAGGGGAATAACATGGATTAGGGAGAATCAGGGGTGGTAGCTGAGCAGGAGGTGTATGAAGGGCAGAGGAGGTGAAGATGGGAGGTGTGTCAGAAGAGGCAGATAGTTCCATCTTCCTATTTTTATTTTTATTCTTTTTGTTCTTTTCTTTTCTTCCTCTGCCAAAATCTTTTGAACTTCCTCGTACTCGTCCCACAGGAACTGCAGAGGGTCCGACTCTGGTAGTGGTGGTGGGTCCTCCCATACTGGAAAGAACTTTATTGGGTTATAGTTAGTTTTATCTTCTGTCATGGGTAAGAATGGGATGGTAGGGACGAGAGAGAATGATTTTGCTAAGGATGGACTAATCCTATATTTGAAGTGCTTGGATGGAGGAATACGAATCGTCATTTTAAATGTTCTCATCCTTCTGAGCTTAATTTCCATAATGATTTTACCGATGGTTAGTTGATAATAAATTGGATGTCAGCTAGAATAAATATAAAACGTCGTATGATTTATTATAGGTGATGATATTGAAGAGTACATATGATGGGTAATAATTGTTTTCATGTGGTGGTAGAATACTAACTAGTATTGTATGTATACAAGAAAGATTTTGAGATAAATTTGAGCATAACTACTTATTTTTATGTTTTTAGCTTTATATGATTTTTATTTTAGAGAGCATGGAGAGAAACAAATTTGAGCCTCTAGTCTCTGTGGCCAGCAAAAGTGTTGAAGTTCTGATCTGTTACTTCGAATAAACCTGTAAAAGCTTAAGAAGTAATCAAAGAAATATAAAAATATAAAGAAATATAAAAAGAGAAAGATAAATATTGGTTTCTAAAAGGACAAAAATATTAGATAAAAACTTGAAAGAATTAGATAAATTCCGCTTCCCTGGCAGCAGCACCAAAAACTTGATCGATTGCTTATTATATATTATAATTATATTAAATTCAAGTCTTAACCTATTGCAAGCTCATAATGAAAATTGTAGAGCTAGTATAGGATCGATCTCACGAGGAAGTTCATTATCTAATTAATTCCTAGTTTATATCTTTTATCTAAATCTCTATCTTTAAAACTTTTATTTATCTTTAAGATCTAATCTACTAGAGAAATATGAATAAAAGAATGGGTTATTAAATTAAAGTGCATAAAATAAATCCTAATCCTCCTTCTTCAGATTAAGGTCGTCAATCTTAATTTTCAGCTTTCAGATATTTATGAAAATAAGCAGTACCGTTACACCATATTTCTAGTCTTCTAGCATTGGTCGTCAATCAAGTCTAAGATCCTATTAATATAGATTTAATCTAATCAACAATAAACCAGAAATTTAGGCGTTAATCAAACTCCAGAAAACTTAAGATGGAAAAGTAAAAACTGTTATACTAATCTGCAAATTCTAACCTGAGTCGTCAATTCAAATTAAAACTTGAAGATACTTACAAAGCAAATAAAATCTAAACTAGAAAGAAAAGTAAAATATATCCTTCACCCTTCAGTTGCAGTCGTCAATTGCTCCTGAGAAATTACAAATATCTACACTCAATTGCAGTCGTCAATTCCTCTTGAGAAATCTCTGATATCTAATCTACTCTAACTATGTTACACTACTTTGATCAAAAGAAAATCTAACCTCAGGCGTCAATTGATGCTAAAATTCTTCGATGCTTATTCCTATGCCGATCCCTTTTATTTATAGATCATAAGGGATCGGTTTACAAATATTTAGTTATAATAAAAGAAACTACTAAAAATAAAAAATTCCTAATATAACTCTAATTCTTAATTTTATATTTTCTTGCTTTCTTTAGTTGATGCACTTTTAGATTGTTCTTTATTGAGCAGCAACATAGTCATTCAGATTAGATCTTTATCAATCTTCTCAAATCCGTGGTTCACCAGACTTCTAATTGCAGGAGTCTTCTAATTCTGGATATGCGGTATTAAACTCTCATGTGATCTGTAGCAGCAGTGTGTAGTAGAAAGCTTCTATTTTTAGGAAATCATAAATAACGATTTCTTTCTTATTCTTTCTGAAAAATCGTAATTCTCAATTTTCTATTTTCAGTAGGCTTCCAGCTAACAATTTCTCATTTTGGATCGATCGCTTTCTTTTTTTCTCGCTTTCTGAAGAATCATCTTTTGAAGAATTATGATTTTTTAGCCTTTCTGTTGTTGGTGAATCGTCTTTTTACTACTTTTTGAGTTCATTTTGACAATGATTAACACTTAGGTTCTAATTTACTGCTTATCTTTAATATCTGCACATCAGTAACTCGTTAGTAGCAAACTAAGTCCTAGCATCACTAAGTTAAGGGTGATAAAATGATAAATTATTTGACTGATCAGTAATCCGCTCCTATGACGGTCCGCGGGAAGGACAGTAATGGTCTAAAGGGGATCAGTTGCGCGCATGTGTCCATGCGTGCAATAGGATTGCCATGCGTGCAATGGAATTTGGAATCTTCCCCGGCCTAAGTCAGGTCTGAACCACAGAGCTATTGTTTCAGCCTGTGCTTCAACCATATATTATTATTTCAACATATAGTCCCCGTATTTAGGGTTTTAAAGCCTTCAGAAAGAGTGAGTCTCTTTTCGGAAGTCATGGGCAAGGCCAAAGGTTGATCTAACAGGTTTGTATACTCCGAGAGGGCAAAATTGGGGTGTCTATAGATGCCCCTCTTTAGCGCGTTCTTATGGAGTAAGGACACGTCGAAGAAGTAGACCCCCCGCTTTCGAGCTGCCTTCTTGTTTCCTTTCGGAAATCACAAGTATAAATCGGGGAGCTGACATGAATTGCTTGGCTTTCTTATCTATTAGCGCAAGCTAAAAGAGGAGCATTCAGGGGGCCAGTGGTAGTTTTCGAGAGGCGTATGCACAATCGCAGGTGCAAGTGGCATCCTGTCGCATGTTGCAACCTGCTGCAAGTGGCAGTCACATGTGGGGAAATTGGCATATCCTGATCCATGGGTGCAAGGGGCATCCCCCCGTGTGTCGCGACTTGCTGCAAGGGGCAATCAAATGGGAGGAAAATCGGCATATCCTGGTCTGTGGGTGTAAGGAGCATCTCATCGCATGTCACTACTTGTTGTGAGTGACAATCAAACAAAGGGATATTTGACAGAATCGAGATATCGGAGGGTGTCATACGAATGTTTAGAGACAAGGTCAAGTAACCTAATAATAAGATGTAGTATCATGTAATGGCGAAGGCTTTCATAAGTCATGTCCGACCGGGCGCGTCATTGCTCACACCAATGGCACGTCAGGCGTCCTTTTCCAATGGACATTTTTTATTTCTCAAAGTTGAGCATATTTAGTGTTCAGTTTCCCAGGGGAAGGAATAGATGGGAATGATGGGAGATAGAATTTTGATAGATAGAGGATTTATTTATTTTCATTTTTTTGTATATATATATATATATATTTTTAAAATTTGGGGGTTTTAACTTAAGATCAATTCGTTTGTAAAACGGTAAAAAATGTGAGTTCCGAGACGTTACTGAGTAGATCCACCGGAGCGGGATTTGGGAACTCGACCATTTATGTGGTTGTAAAGATGACACTTGGTGTGCTGATATTCCGTCTAACCTTCTCACGAATATTGATGATTGTCTCTTATAGGAGGACTACAGTGATTTACGAGTCGAGAGAGAGGGGTTTTTTAAAAACTTTTGACTTAATCATAGCTAGTTATATTTTACAAGGAATATCGGTTAAAAAGAGGTGTTTACTTACCTGATTTGGGCAAAGGGTCTTTGTATAGCTCACAACAGGACTAGCTATTGCTCCCGTGATTGTGTCGCGATGGGATTGTAGGTGGCTTCTCCTTCTAGTAGGAGCTACTTGTGTTTGGTGTGCAAAGGCTATGCAATGGGATGGGAGCGTCTAGGGATGGAGTCACCGAGGGGACTCGAGCTCCTTGTGGAAACGTGCGAAATCACACAACCATCTACATCGTTCTTATCAATGGGCATTGTCGGCTCTTAGGTCGTTGAGCTTTTTGTGTGAATGAACTCAAAGCCTTCTTATTGGTGCTTATGCATTGTCAGGGTGAATTTATCTGCCGCTTCCTTGGTCAGTAGTAGAAGCAGTATGCTTGTTATCGCTAACTTGCTCCATATGAGAGTGTCGCGATGGGACATTAGAGAGTTTCCTCTCCTTCTTCATTTCTTCACTGATTGTTGTGATGAGATGCGCTGATTGCCTAATGAGATATTTGCGATGGGACTTGATATTTGTTGGGTGTGACGGGATATCAGAGGAGTTCCTTCCTTCTGTTGGTGAGCGTATGCTGCGTTGGAGTCCGGTGGCTGTTGCGGGATGGGACATCTGGGATTCGACTCTTTGCTTTTCGCGAAGGGATATCGGATGAGCCTTTCCTTCTGGTTGTGAGTCATAGCGGGCTGTGATAGGATTTCAGGGAAGTGTAATCAGCGATGGGACATTAGTGGCCCTCCCATTATAGTTGTGGGCCATAGTGAGCTGTGACGGGACATGGTGATATTGCGATGGGAAAGGTATATTTGTTTCATTCTTTGGTGCACCTTGGGTTATATGACAAATTCAGATTATAGTTGCATCGTGATGGGACATGTTTGTTAGTGTACAATGGGGTGTCAGTCTGATGACTCCTTAGCTCTTTTGATGTCGTGATGGGATGATGATGGTGTCTTTCTTTGCCAAATCTTTGTTGTATGATGAGTTAGAGTTAGTTTGAATGATGTTTGAGATTGTGACGGGACTTGCCTTTGGCCTTGGTGATGTGGCGGGGCTTTGGCGTCATGGTGGGATATGAGGGAGTGGCTGATTTAGGCTAATGAGCTTGGGTGTTGGGATAACATTGGATATGTGCATACTGTCGTGATGAGACATGAGGTCATATGATGAGATGTCAGCGGCTCTTTCTTTCTAGTCGGTGTGTGGGGTTACGCCCTAGGACAAGGGAGAGTGATTCGGATCATGATGGGACGAGCATCTTGATTGGCTACTTTATTACCTTTGGCTTTGTGTTGCGTCGGGGCTTGTTATTTAGCGATGGGACTCTGGGGGAATAATTCCAACTGCAGTGGAACGCTAATTCGCAATAGGTCATCAGGGGGGTGACTTGGCTGTGATGGGACTACAAGAGGGGGCAATGTTTCCCATTTATGTCTTGTATTTCGTGTGATTTTATTTGCCATTAATTAAATTTTTTTTTTTTGATATGTTTTTAGATTTTATTTAGATTTTATTTGGATTTGTTTTGGATTTTATTTGGGTTTTATTGGGGTGATTTGATTTTATTTGGATTTATTTGATTTTATTTGGATTTTATTTGGCTTTGTTTTGGATTTTGGGGTGATTTTATTTGGATTTATTTGATTTTATTTGGATTTTATTTGGCTTTGTTTTGGATTTTGGGGTGATTTTCGCTCATTTTTTATGGTCCAGATGCGTTAGGATTGTATGTAGTTTTAAGAAAATTTTTAGGCATTTGTTTTGTTTAAGGTATGAGTTTTATTTATTTTGGTCTTATATTTAGTTTGAGATGACACTTGTCAACGGTGTATGAATTTAATTTCTAGAGCTTAGATGGGTGTTAGATGTTTAAATCCTATTGTTTTATCTAACTTGTGGTGGACTTGTGTTTCTTGAAGGGTAAGTGTTTTGAAATGATTGGTTAATCTAAGTTTGCTATGGATTTTGGTTATTTTTATGGGGCATGTGTCTTGTTTGGGATTTAATTAGATGGAAGGTGCTTGGAAATGTGGCACTTGTCACAGTGTGGCCAAGGGGGCCTTTTGCATATAGATGGGCGTTTAGGGACTTAGGCTTTATTTTAAATTTTGGATTTTGTTTTTTTTTAACTTGTAATTTTTTTAACACTTAGAATTTTAATGTCTTTTCTCCCTTTTTATTTTGTATCTCGAGTACTGAATCCCAAGGGGTTTGTAATTATAATTTTTATTATTTTTTGGGAATGAGTGGTATTGGGAATGTGGAGTGGTGCCCGGGGCACCACCCTGTTGGGGGAAGAGGTGGAAGAGTTAAAGGTTGGGGAAAGGAAACCAAAGGTAAGAGCTGCGCGCAGAGTTCACATGATCGGCGTCAATAGCTCCTTGGCAGGCTCTGTAGATCAATGTTTGGTCAGCCCTCCCTTGGGATTTCCAAGATCGGTCTTCCATAGGTGTGTCCTGTAGATCCTGGCTGGCCTTCTATGAGCCACTCTTCCTTCCAACTCGGGGCTCTGTGATGCGGTCTGTTTATTGTGTAGGTTGAAAGATTGCATCATAAGTAGCATCTCAGGGAGAAAAGGAGGTGAAGATGAGTTTTTTATTAGAATTTGTTCAACTTGTGCTTCCTCTCCGGGCTTCTCCATCGTCTTTCCTCTTTCTATGTATTTTTATTTGGGTGACCTCCCCCGAGTGTTTGTGGGCTCGGGTGTCTATGGGTGTTTGTTCTAAATTCAAATTTTTTTTTCGTTTCAGATGGTGTATTCAGGGGGTATGCCCTCGGTGTAATTTGTAATTATTTTTCACATTTGTGAGATAATTGGTTTGTGTATTATTTCTATGGCTTTGTTGTGAATTTCCCAGATTCTGGTTTGATTTTAGTTTTGTCTTAGGTGTGGTTTAGTTAATCTCGATTTGATCCTGGCTGAAGTTTTGGCTTTGTTTGTGTTAGTGTTATATCGATTTGATTTTTGACAAGCTTTAATTTGATTGAGTGTCTATAAGTTTAGGTGGCCATTTTGGAGCGTGCGTACGCATTATAGATGAGACTTTTTTTATTTTATTTTCTGGGCCTGTTTGCCTAAGTCAAAGTGTGTTTGTGAATTTTGGGCTGTGTGTGTTGTTGATATAGGTGCCTAAGTTTGTGGCTTCGTCTCTGGCCGTTGCTATTTGCCTATATTTTGTTTTTATCAGACCTGGGTAATTACACGACCTATTGTACGTGCATAATCTAACTACGCGCCCTGATCAGGGCGCATGATTGGAGGGTTGCCCGATCACTGTGCGGGTGACTTTTGGAATTGCATGCACGGTGGAGCACACTGGATTGGATTGCGCTCAAGTCAGAGCGCGTGAGTGACTCGTTGTGGCTTTTGGGCGGGTGGAAATTTAATTGCGCGTCCTGAAGAGCGCACATGATTTTTATTACGCGCGGGTACATTGGCGCGTGATTTAATTGTGTGCCCATTTTTGGGTGTGCGATTAGCTCGCGCTCTAAATAAATCGGGACGAGCCCTCATTCTCTCACATTTTTTGGTTTTGTCTATGATTGTTGCTTCCTTGCGCTTCGATTTTCATGTCTGTACGATATCACACAATCCGCTCGTCCATTTCGAGTGCTGCTTCTTGCGTTCTCTTCATTTTTCTGAGCCCTTCATTTTGAGATGGAGTCTAAGGGTAGTGATCTAATTTTCCTAACTGCTTTGAAGTTGGAGCGGATGGTGGAGGAGGGAGGCGAGACCTTTGAGGTTCTTACCTCCGATGCGCATTCCATTGGAGGAGTTCTTCATGAGGGATTAGGTAGGTGCCCTCAAGTAAGAGTTCCTTCTTATTTTGTAGGCATTTAGGTTATAACATAGATTCCTAGGATCTGGAAACTCTTTTACTTTATGTCGAACCCGCATCTAGCCTTAGTATGCGTGCACATTCATGCATCATGCTTATGCGTGCACATTCATGCATCATGCTTGTATTTAGCTCTAGGTCATTGTTCTATCTTGGTTTTATCATGTTTTGTGTGCTTATCATAGATTTTTATTGTGTTCACAATTAGTTTTTTTTATTGTGTTCACAATTACTAGTATTAGGTCTAACTGTCGTTCGTAATTGTCGTTAGTCTTTTCGTAGTTATAGGTTTTATCCTTATGTTGCCCTTTTATTTACTCGTGACGAGCCATCGTTGCTGGCCATCATCACTGCATGGTCAGAGTCCCATGCTTGGTACCGTGCCCTGCCTGAGTTCCTGTGGGTGCGGTTGGCGCCTTTCGGCTTTGGACCGATCCTAGAGTTGGAGCCCTTCCCGATCGATCGGTGCCTAATCAGCGCTATTCTGGAGCAGTGGAGAGAGGAGCAACAGGCACTACTCTTCCCGGTAGGGATGTTACTGTCGACCCCAGCGGACTGGGTCCGCATCACCGGGCTCAGATTCGAGGGTGAGCCGGTGACAGGGCAGATGGAGGGGGATTATCTGGTGATATGTGAGGAGAAACTTGGGGTCGCATATTGGTCTAGCGGATCCGAACTAGGGGTGGTCTGAGTTACATGGTTTTTCAACACTTTCGCTAGCAGATTCGTTCCTCCGAGACGTCACTCAGAGAAGAGGGTGGTATTCCACACTTGTCGAGAGCTGGTGACAGAGCCAGGATTGGCAGCGGATCTGGTCCTTTGAGCATTTTTGATGCACTTTCTTGGGTAGTCCTATTTTCTTTTTCGACCCGGGGATGCGTGACGTGTCTATTCTTGACGCTGCTTGGAGATTTGGATCGGGTGCCCACCTATGTTTGGGGTGCAGCAGCACTGGCGCACCTCTACGAGCAGTTATATCATTTGGGGAGGGGTGTCGCTACGATCGGAGGATTCCTTCCCTTCCTTCAGGTGAGTTTTAGTTGTCTTGTCTTCCGTCTTAGCGATTGTTTTTATGTTTGTGTGTTTGGTTTTGGGTGTACGATCACTTCACTTTCTTACGCCTGCGGGTCCTAGCGGAGATTGATTTCACATTCCCGTGGATGCATGTGCGGAGGAGGGCTTTGGGGCGCCACCACCAGTCTTCAGATCTTCAGACCATGTGAGATATGTTTGAAGACATGCTTGCGAGGTAGGTACATGTTGTCTATGTTGTTAGAGTGTTTAGGTTTTCAGGTTTCAAATTTTACTGATGGGTTGGCTTGTTTATTTTTTATTATAGGTCATTTGGAGGCCTTATGCAGCCGGGGAGGATGCCGAGGAGCCGGTGATACAGTCTGGCCGGTCCTTCTTTGATGTGGACATCTAGGTCCACTGCTTCGAGAAGGTGGAGGGCATCCACCTATCTCAAGTAGCGTGACAGCTGGGGCTCCCTTAGGGAGTCCCTTCGGAGATTCACCACTTAGTGGTGAAGAGGATGACTGGTCCCCCTGGTCGGGACTTTGCATCCCGGATGGCGGCTCGGATAGACGACATCAGAGCCAGGGGGATCAGGGTGACAGGGGCGCGCGATGAGGCGGGAGCTCGGGAGTTCACTAGATGGTTCCGGGAGCTCGGTGGTGGTCACCTCTTCACACGTCCTTTCCATGGGAGCAACTCTTTAGCAGTTGGCAGTCCTGAGTCTACCTCAGCATTGAGGGAGAGGCTGGCCGCATTTGAGCCGGGCCATCTAGGTTGAGGTGTCTGCGGAGCGATGGATGCCCTGTATAAGGTGATGGAGCAGACATGATGTGCTCCTTAGCTCTATGAGGAGATCCCTGACAGTCTCCATTTTCTAGGCCAGAGTAGCAGAGGATGAGCTGAGGGTCGGCTAGCAGAGACTCGTCAATCTTTGGTATGTTAGTCTATTTGTTTTAGTCATTAGTTCATTCATTTCACTTCTAGTCGGTTTAATATGATTGTTTTGTTTTGTTCTTTCATTTTGTTTGTTAGACTACGAGGGAGGGTGAGGTTGCCAGTCAGGCGGCACTGATCGAGCTACTCCGAGGTCAGCAGCAGACTGGTCAGGAGGTGGAGGCCAGCCTACATTTGAAGATCGACATGCTGGTGAGTGTTTTGCATTTGGTTCTTAGTGTTGTGGCTCTGCATTGTTTCTGATGTGTCTGTTATGTTTAATGTTTGTAGAGGTTAGAGGTATCTGCTGCTGGGGTATCTACTCCGGCAGTTGATCCATCTTCGACTATGTCATCCACTCTGGAGGATCAAATGATAGCCCAGCTTCGGGCTGAGCTGGAACACTAGGTGAGCTTCTTTCATTTTATTAGTTGTTTTGTTTGGCCTAACTCAGTGGTTTGCTAATGCTGTGTGGAGTATTTTCAGCGTCAGCTTACTGAGGACCTCCAGACGAGGGAGGCGACAACTTCCTCTTTACGCCTAGAGAGCCAGGTATACTGTGTTTTAGTTCATGCGTATGTGAGTTGTTTTGTTTTTGTCAATTGGTTTTACCTGACGCGTTTTGTGTTTGTTTATTTTGTTCTTGTGCAGGTCATTCGCAACTCTGCTCCCGAGGCTCCTCCTTAGGAGTCGATTCTTGCACTTGCTCAAGTTTGTTTAGTTAGTGTAGTTATATTTCCATTTTCAATTTTCTAGTTGTAGTATCATCTGATGTGTCTTATTTACGTTATAGCCATCTACGTCTGAGGTCCCTCCATCGCCACCTACCGATCCGATGACTGCTATGATAGTCGAGCGTCTTCTTTAGGAGTCTGTTGAGCTGGTATGCCTTTGTTTCTCTTGATCTTGACTCCATCATGTATAGGCCTTTTCTTGTCTTAGCTTCATGATTGTGTGTAGGTGTGTGAGCTGGAGCAGCTGCGTTTGGAGACGCAGCGTGCCCTAGCTTGTCAGGAGGTCCATGAGATTCCATCTGATCTCTGACTTGCTTCTTATTGTGTATTATAATTATATTAAATTCAAGACTTAACCTATTGCAAGCACACAACGGAAATTATAGTACTAGCATAGGATCGTTCCTACGAGGAAGTTTATTATCTTATTAATTCCTATTTCTATCTTCTATCTAAGTCCCTATCTTAAAAACTTTTATTTATCTTTAAGATTTCCTAATCTGCTGGAGAAATCTGAATAAAAGAATGGGTTATTAATCTAAAGTGCATAAAAATAAATCCTAATCTTCCTTCTTTAGATTAAGGTCATCAATCTTAATCTTCAGCTTTTGGATGTTTATGAAAATAAACAGTACCGTCACACCATATTTCTAGTCTCCTAATATTGGTCGTCAATCAAGTTTAAGATCCTATCAACACAGATTTAATCTAATCAACAATCAACCAGAAATTTGGGCGTCAATCAAACTCTAGCAAACTGAAGATGGAAAAGTAAAAACCGTTACACTAATCTGCAAATCCTAACCTGAGTCGTCAATTCAAATTAAAACTTGGAGATGTTTACAAGGCAAATAAAATCTAAACTAGAAAGCAAAGTAAAATATATTCTTCACCCCTCAGCCGCAGTGGTCAATTCCTCCTGAGAAATTACAGATATCTACACTAATCTTCATCACTCAATTGCAGTCGTCAATTTCTCTTGAGAAACCTCTGATATCTAATCTACTCTAACTAGTATACACTACTTTGATCGGAAGAAAATCCAACCTCAGGCGTCAATTGATGCTGAAATTCTTTTATGCTTATTCCTATATCGAGCCCTCTTATTTATAGATCATAAAGGGTCAATTACAAAGATCTAGTTCTAATAAAAGGAACTATTAAAAACAAAAGTATCCTAATATAACTCTCTTTCCTAATTTTATCTTTCCTTACTTTCTTTAGTTAATGCTCTTCTAGAGTGTTCTTTATTGAGCAGCAGAGTTCTTCGGATTTTAGATCTTCATCAACCTTCTCAGATCCGTGGTTCATCAGACTTCTAATTACAGGAGTCTTCTAATTCTGGATATGGCAGTGATAGTTCTCACGTGATCAGCAATAACAACAATAGTAGGAAAGCTTCTATTTTTAGGAAATCGTAAATAACGATTTCTTCTTTCATAACTTCTTCAGAAAATCGTTAATCACGATTTTCTATTTTCAGTAGGCTTCCTCATAGTTGACGATTCTCTAAATTATGCTTTATCGCTTTTCTCTTTTTTGTCTCTTTTGAAGAATCATAAATTACAATTTTCTGGCTTTCAATAGCGGCAAATCATCTTTTTCGCTCAATCATTTTTCTTATTGCCTTTTGAGTTCATTTTGATAAAGATTAACACTTAGGCTCTAATTTACTGCTTATCTTTAATATCTGCACATCAGTAACTCATTAGTAGCAAACTATGGCCTAACATCACTAAGCTAAGGGTGATAAAGTGGTAAATTATGTGATTGATCAAGCTCGTTGATCGTCACCTTCAAGAGGTGACTATCGACTTGCTAGTCGAGCGGAGGACTCGAACGGCGGAGCTAGAGAGTGCTCTAGCCATAGCTCGTGCTGAGATGCAGGCGATGATTGAACTTCTGTAGCATGAGTTGGTGAGAGTTTGGCGGAGAGTGCGAGGGATGCTCGACCACCTTCCTGGGTCAGGATCGAGGGTTTCTGGCTTGCTAGCTGAGATCCATTGAGGGACTCATGAGCGTATGAGGACTTACGCTTAGGCAGGCTCGGCCCTTGGGCCTTTGTTTGCCTTTAACCCTTTGCGCTCATGGTCTCAATGGGCCTCGAGCCAGGCGAGCTAGGGAGGTTCTATTGCTAGGTCTTCTTCTTCTAGAAGGCCTCCATCCATGCCCCAAGCTTTAGCTGAGGCCTCAGTGGACCAGGTTGATGATGGTGGAGAGGGTGATGAGTGTTCCTCGCAGAGGCAGCGGAGGGAGTAGTAGGGGTAAGTGTATATATCTTTTTTGTTCCTTCTTCTTTTTCTTTTTTGGTTCATTGTATATACAGGGGGTATGCCCCCAATGATAGATGTAAAGAAATATTTTTGATATATATAGAGATTTTTGGTTTAGATGTACTTGGTTTCACTCTTCCTTTTGTGTCACCTTCCATACTTTAGTTGGTTGCTCTTGGTGTTGTCGCCTATTATTGGGACTTGGATACTTCTTGAGTTGTCCCAGTAATAGTTAAAGGTTACTCTGTACCTACGTTTGAAGATAAAGTTTTCAGTAATTTTATTTTCCCCCTTGTTGATTGTCAAGGGGAGGTGTCTCAAACCGAGGTCTAGTAATGAAGGATGGATCATTGTATTTTTTTTTTCTTTTTTAATCTTTTAATCTCTTTTTTTTTTTGTACTTTTCATTACAAAGAAAAGAAATAACGCAATAGGGAAAACAAATAATTGAAATAAAACTCTAAAACTAAAAAAAAATGCCCCAGTGTAGGAGCGTGACAAAATAGGCAGTGTAGTATCTTCAATAGTCTTCTTGAAGTGATGACTTCATTGTTTTGCATCTTCTCTACGAATAAGCATGGGTCTTAATGTGACTCTTTTCCCAAAATAAAAATGCCTCAGTGTCGAGGTGCAATGGAGATTTTATGTGTTTTGATGAGTACTCGGGTCTACGAGGGGGCCATGTGTGTTTGGCGAGTTAGCGTCGAGAAAAGTTCTTTGATATTGTCATTGAATCGGGGGAGATTGTTTAGTCATATCGGCCGTATGCTGGGGTTCTACCCTTTGGGCAATGATTATCCCATCCCATAGTCTTATTAGGGGGTGTGCGGTTGCTAGTAAGTGATCACATCAATTATCATTCACGAGTTTTTGGTTTCATTTATGGGGATATCTTAGGAGGGTGGGTTCTGACTCATTGTCCGAAAATAAAATTAAGGGTGAAAAAGGGGAAACGGCTCAATGACTGAGGAATAGTTTGTATTTGATAATTTCTAAAAGGGATATGTAACAATCTTTTTCTCGGGTGGTGTGCAGTGCCATGATTGAGCTCTCCGTCGTGCTTCGACACAATCAAAGTCTCACATTCTATGGTTATCAGGAGTTTATCCTCCTCCCGCCACCTTACGACGATATCTTGTAGTATCGGGACACTAGGGATGCCCTCGCAGCTTTGCTTATACCTTCCTAGTAAGGTTACCAGGGATGTCCTCATGATCTGCTTATGCTTTCTTAGGCTCATTGATTGGTTCATTCATCGTATTGCTCTCTCTCAGTTATATATAGATTTTTTGAAAGCAACTTGCTAACGCAAGAATAATGAGTTTTGATTGAGCCTAGCATCTTCATTTTCTGTGCTCCAACGCCTCCTCCAATGGCGGGGGAAAGGGGGTGAGAATCAGGTATTACTTATGCTTTGGAAGAGGTCAGGTATTCCACTAATCCTTTTACTCAAATTTCCTGAGTAAGAAGGTGGGCAGTGTGTCGGAAGCTTTCATGGATATCCTGAGAAATGAAGGCGTACGACCAATGAATGAGTAATGACGACTACGGGGATGGTAGATATAAGTATTTGACTATGAGATATGATGATCACGACACTAAGTATAGTACTTTCTCAGGTACATTGCATTCCAAGGGTTAGGGAGTTCTTCCCCATCCTAGTTCACCAACTTGTATGCATTCCCTGGGTATGTGGCTGCTATAATGTATGGGCCTTCCCAGTTCGATTTTAGTTTTCTTTTTAGATGGGCATGCTTGAAAGGCATAATTTTCTTCAAGACTAACTCTCTAATTTTGAAAGTTCGCTCAAGGACCTTCTTATCGTATGCTCTAGCCACTCTCCTCTGATATATTTGAGCAAGATCGGCTGCCCTTAGACGCGTCTCATCGAGTTACTCTAGCTCAGTGAGCAGAGCAATTCTTCTTTCGTCTAGGGATAACTCAGCATCGAGTTGCATACGTAGGGATGGTACTTGTATTTTGTAGGATAAGACTGCTTCCATCCTATACGTGGGGAGGTAAGGAGTTTGGCCAGTGGCCGTGCGAATAGAAGTCCTATAGGCCCAGAGTGCTTCTATTAGTCGTTTAGGCCATTTGGCTCCATTTTTCATTTCAGAATCCGGATTAGTGTTTTGTTCGTAACCTCTTCTTGTCCATTTCCCTGGGGGTAGAATGGTGATGAGTGGCATAGGTCGATGACAAATTTCTTGCATAGTCTCTTCATCTTCTTTGCGATGAATTGTGGTCCATTTTGGGTGACGAACATCCTGGGTACTCTAAACTTGGTGATGATATTCCGAATAATAAACATCATGAGCATCGAAGTAGTGATTCTGACATATGACTCGACTCCTGCCCATTTGGTGTAGTATTTAGTTGCAGTGAGTATGAACGTGTGCTTGTGAGTGTTCCAGACCATGTTAGTGAAGGGCCTGATAATGTCGAAGGCCCACATCGAGAAAGGCCATGGTGAGGTTATGGGATTCAATGCAACTGATGGGGCTTTGATAAACACGACATGTTCTTAGCATTGTTTGCAGCATTGGACTTAGAGGTGGCAATCCCTTATCATCGTCGGCCAATAGTAGCCTTGTCGTATGATCTGATCTGTGAGTCTCTGTCAAGCAACGTGGGTGTCACAGGCACTGGCGTGTGCTTCTTGGATGATGTATTATCCTTCGGCTGTCGTGACACACCGTAGCAATACTCCTTTGGTGAAGGCTTCTTTGTATAGTATCTTGCCTAGGATGCAGAATCTTGCGCATCGATTCCTTATTATTTTTCGTTCAATTTTGGTAGCGTAAGGAGGGATGTGTCGATGTTTCAGAAAGTTTCATATATCGAAGTACCATGGTTGTCCATCGTCGGTAGGCGACTTCTCAAATCTAAAGGTGGCGACGATGACTTCTTTCTTCATGGAATTGTCTGGGGTAGGTTGCCCTTCATTCGTGATGGCTTTTGGTCTAGTAGGAAATTCCAGTTTCACTTACCAGGTGACTTTGTGTGCTGGCGTTGTTAATTTCTTGATGAAGAAGGACTTGGTACTTTATCCGATCGATATTTGTATGACTAAGGCTAGAGGGGAGAGAGAATCTATGAGGTCGTTCTCTAGTCTAGAGATGTGCGTGAGAGAAATTCTCTCAAACTTCTTTATCATAAATTCAATTGTTTCTAAGTATGCCATCAGTCTTCTTTCCTTGGTCATCCATTCCCCGATGACTTGTGATATCTTAAGTTTGGAGTCACTGATTGTCTTCAATTGCTTGACACCCAGCTGTAGTGCTGCTCATAGTCCAGCAATGAAGGCTTCATATTTTGCAATATTGTTAGTGACTAGGAAGTCGAGTTGAAAGGCTTTTAGTATGACAACTCCTTCTGGGCTTAGTAGGATTATCCCGATGCCTTTCCCTTAGGTTTTAAGAGTGTCGTCAAAGTAGAGGGTCCATGAAGTCTTGTCGGGCTCTTCGTTGTGAATCGAGAGTAGGTCTTCATTGGGAAAATCTGCTTGTACGGGCGTGTTGCTTGGGAGTGGAAGGTTAGCGAGGTAATCGGCGATCGCTTGTCCTTTGATGGACTTCTGCGTGACATAGGTGATGTCAAACTCTTGTAGTAGCAAAGGCCAACGGGCGATCTTTCGGATGTAGCGGGCTTCTCAAAGATGTACTTCAGAGGATCCATACATGTTAGTACTAGTATCTTGCGCTCCGAAGTAGTGTCGTAGTTTCATTGAGGCCCATATAGTGTGAGGCATGACTTCTCCATTGGCATGTATTTTTGTTCGTACTCGACAATTGTTCTGCTGAGGTAGTAGATAGCCTTCTCTCTCTTGCCGTCTTTGTTATATTGTCCGAGAACTACTCCAATTACCTTGTCGTTTGTTGACACGTAGAGGATCAAGGGTCTTCCGAGAACTGGTAGAGATAATATTGGCGGGTTGAGGAGGTACTTCTTGATATTATCGAAGGCTTGCTGACGCTGGTCATCCCATATGTACTCGGCTCCTCCTTTAAGTAGTCTGTAGAAAGGGTCGCATTTGTCTGAGTGCTAAGAGATGAATTTCCTGATGAATTACAATCTTCCTATCAAGCCTCATAGTTCTTTGATATTACTGTGGGGTGACATCTCGAGAATGGCCCTAACCTTCACCGGGTCGACTTCAATTCCTCGCTTACTAACTATGTATCCTAGTAGTTATCTGGAGGTCACTCCAAACACACATTTCTTTGGATTCATCTTTAGTTGATACTTTTCAGATCTTTGTAGTACCAATCATAGTGCTTCAGCATGTCCTGCTCGCGTTTGAGACTTCGCTAGTATATCATCGACGTAGACTTTGACACACTTGTGCATCATGTCGTGGAAGATAGCCATCATGGTGCGTTGATATGTGGCTCCTGTATTCTTGAGCCCAAAAGGCATGATGACATAGCAGTAAGTTCCCTATGGCATGGTGAATGAAGTCTTCTCTTGATCAGATTCCACTAGTTTAATCTGGTTATATCCGGAGAATCCATCCATAAAGGATAACATCTCAAGTCCGATGGTATTATCAACCACAGTGTCGATGTGTGGGAGTGAGAAGTCATCTTTTGGGCATGCCCACTTGAGGTTTCAGAAATTGATACATACTCTTACTCTGTCGTCCTTCTTTACGACAGGTACTATGTTTGCAAGCCAAGAATGAAGTTGCCCTTCTTGGCTTGTCGACTTCCTCCTTGATTTGTAGCGCTGTTTGTGGGTGCATCCTTCTGATTTTCGGCTTGACAGGCTTTGCATTAGGTTCTAGGACCAAGCGATGTTCTACTAGGCTCGGGTCTAGACCGAGCATGTCTTCATAGGACAATGCGAAGGAGCTGAGGTGATCTTGAAGGACTTGGATGATCTATTGTCATTCCTTTGGGTAGAGTGTTGCACTGATTAGCAACTTCTTGGGCTTCTCCTTGGTGGCAAAATTGATTTCTTCGATAGGTTCTGTGGCAGCTTGAGTTTGCTTATCGAAGCGTTTAAAGACCCTTTGGAAGTCTTATGTCTCCTCAGCGACTGGTGCTTCTTCTTCATCATTTGTGATATCATACATTGCAAAATCACTACACTGGGGAGTCAGTTTTGTGAGAGGTAAGCTTTCATCGGTGTAATTTATAACCGCGACATCTTTAGTGAGGTGTAGGTCAAGGCTATTCATTTTTCTGTCGAAGTCATGGAGTATCTCTTCAGGTATGATGGCTGGCTGGTTGCCGTGTCGAGATGCCCTGCCCCTTCATGAGGGAGAGGTGGTTGGGTCATTTTGAACGGAGTTAAGGCAGGGGTCCTTGATGTTGAGGGTAGGATGATGATCATGTGCGATCATGTCGGTTATTTCTCCCTCGATTCTTCTGGCGTGACCACTACTCATAACCTTAGGAGAAGAGTCTTCTTGTTGGTCGCTGAATGAGTCTTGGATGAAGGGCTTCCTCTCTTTCCCAAGATTTTCTAATTTTTTGAGTTTTCTATCTCTAAATTTTTAGGGGTTTTAAGATTTTCTATTTTTTTGATTTTTGATAATAGGTATGGTACATGGTTGGTTTCCTGAAGAGGAACTAGTGGGGTTGCTTCTCCTAGTTGGGGAAGTGTGACGGTTGCTGAGGCCATTTCTTGCGAGTCTTTGGATGGCGTGGACTCATTTTGAATTTAGTATTTTTTTTTTGTAGTCCTTGTCTAGTGTGATCCTCTTGATGTGCGACGATGGCGATGACATGGCTGATGAGCCTTCTTCTTCTACTATATAAACCGCTTCATCTTTGAAGAAAGTTTGGAGGTAGTAGACGTTCGAGCTCTCGTCCTCAGAATCGGGCTGGAGATTTTCTTACTGCTGAGGTTGTTCCTTGGGTGAGCCTAACCAGTGTTCTTCTAGACTTGCAAATTCTCTCCTTTGTACCTCGTAGTATGGTATGTTGACTATGCATGCCCGACAGTGAGGCTGGTACAGGTGCGAGAAGCAAGGGTGTCCCCAGGGACATTCCCATCCTTCGTCATCGGAGTTGGGGTCGTTGTCTGAGTCAAACTCATCTTCTCCACTGGATAGCCCCTGAAGGCCTTGGTGTAACCATTCTGCTTACTCGAGGGCAGGGAGGTCTATCTAGTAATCTTAATCATCGCTCGAGGGTGGTTGCCATTCTTCCTCTAGTGAATTCCAAGATATTTGAAGTTGCGGCACTTTCGAAGATTGGGGAGCATCGAGCTCTTGTTCTTCTTTGACTTCTACAAAGCCCATGTGGGGCTCCTCTGCCCTTGTTGTTTGCCATATTTCATGCAGGATAGCTCTCTCGCACTGTATTAAGACAGAGGTGCACAGGTTGTAATAGGGAAACTTTGGGTAAGGATAGTGGCATTGGCATCAACAGTTATGAAGCATGGATCGGTAGTCGAATTCATCATCAAAGTCGAATCCCTCATTCTGAGAGAGATTGACTTCCTCGAGCAATTCAAGACGTTTCGCTCTTAGGAGGTCTTCGTGTTCTATGTGAGTAAGACTCATCCAATAGTCTTCTTCTTCACTAGACATCGAGAGCCAGTCCTCTCCTTGCAGTTCATAAGACTTCAATGACTCTAACCCTTCCCCATCTCCCAAAGAGGTGATATGAAAGTCTTCCTCGTCAGTTCACTCCCAATCTTCCAGGTATGATGGTCTTCTTTCTGTAGCGTCGGATTCCTCAATCTCGAACAAGGGTCTAACTCCTTCGAGCAGTTTATCTATATCATCATCGTCTTGATTCAAGTTTGTCAGATCGGTGAAGGCTTTGTCCATTTGCTCAATCACCATTGCTTCTGATTTAGTGAGGGACTCTTCCTTTTTCTTTGGTACATTAGCCTTCTCGATGGTTCTGTAGACAAAGTGGTCGTAGAGTGACCACATAGGTGAAGTTGGTAAGATGTCGGCTTGTTTGCTACCTGTTTGGTAGCCTAATCCTGTGTGCTTGAGAACTTTCTTCAGAACGACCTGCCCTATGCATCCTTGTCTATTCTTGCCAAGTCCCGTATGTGGGACGTATCCTAGCTGATACATCAAGTCCCAGCCTTTGGTCACAGTCGGGTTTATGTCGTACAGGTGGGCAAGGTCTGGGCCTGTCACTCTCTTCGTTAATATTTACTAGCAGGTTGGGAAAAGTGGATGGCTGACTTCTGCTACTGATGTGTCATCGGGATTCTCCACCCTTTTAATGTGGCCAATATTTAGCACGGAGTCATGTGCCATTAGAATGCTTGCTGCGTAGTCGGTATCTATCTCTCTGAGGGGTGCGTCGGCATATATCCTGATGATAGAATCCTCATGAGGGAACTTGAAACATTGGTGGTATGTAGATGCGAAAACCTTCATGGATTCTAACCACTTTCTCCCTAGTATCAAGTTGTAAGTGCTTGAGGAGTTGGAGACGTGGAATGTGAAATCTTTGGTGACTGGCCTGAGGCAGACTTGTAATTTGATAGTTCCTTTAACGAAACATCGAGAACCATCATATGCAATGAGGGATAAGGATGAAGGTTTTTTATCTTGTTCAGTATATTCCAGCATCTTGAGTGTCGTTATGGGATAGATATTAAGCCCTACTCCTGTGTCGACCAATGCATGGGGTACTGAGAACCCTCTATTATTATCGTCAAGTATATGGGGGTCGAGCTCCCTCATAGCGATTCTTAGGCATATCAGCTTCAGTGAAGGTGAGTGTCAGAGGTTGAACCATAATCGAAGCAATCTCGTGTAGCTCATCTAGGGTGGTATCTTCATTCATGTGCGTCTCGTCTAATGTCTCTATTAACAGTTGGTGGTGTTTTGGCTATTTCTTGATGAGCTCAAGGATTGATATCTGCGTCGGTACTTTCCCGAAGTGCCAAAGGAGGTCATATTCCCGACCTGTTTCCAGGACTGACCCCTTGCCAGGTCAGTGGGCTTTGTTGATATTCGATTAAAGTGGTTGCAATGTAGATTCTAGTGCAGGAGGTGGAGGGATTACGTGAGGTTTGCTCCTCGTTCCCTTGTTATTCTTTCTAACGGCTGAGCACCGATGCTTTGCTTCTCCCGTGGGAATAATGGTGGTGGGAAATTGGTCCCAGATTTGAAGACCAAACATATCAATCATTGACATTGGGGCCCAACAGTCGACGAACTCGCTGCAGCGCTTGTCATGAACAGAGTGAAGTTTGAGGAAAGAATATGCAGTGGAGCTATACCATTCCATGGTGGTAGATATTGAGTGTAATCTTCCTCTTCTAAGAAGGTGGAGATTAGCGCCTCATCCTTGACGGGTTCTTCCTTCTGTTGACTTATCTTGGAATCTGGCTGATGTTCCATCGCAGTCTTGTGTCCTTGATTTGAAGTGTTTTGGGTGAGGCTGTGTACCCTTGCTGTGATTTGTTCCACTATTTGAAGGACATTGTCTTCATTTTTAGGCTCAGAGTCACATGGGGGAAGCAATGGTGGAGTCGTCTTGGAGTATGGGGGTGTGGAAGGTTCTGTGGGTTGGAGGTTTGGTCCTTGAGCCTTGAATGCTTGGACTCAAATTTGAGTGAAGGTTGGATAGGGTGGAGGATTCGGAGGGGCAATCCGGGTGATCAGGGATGAAGGATGTGGGCAGATGCTGGCGGCCTCGAAGAATTGCCTGGAGGGGTTGAAGGGTCTAGTGGACTGACACGAGTGATGAGGGTAGAAGGACTAAGAGGGAGTAGGCTTGGGAGATCCACTGTAGTTATGTGAGCCACTGGTCCTTGATTGTGGTTAGGCATGGGATTATTGATGATCTCTAAGTTTTTAGGAGGTTAATTGTTACTCTAGTTGGTATTTTTAAGGGATTTCCAGTCAATCTGGTTCCAATCATTCATATCATAGATCATATCTTGCAAGACCTAGCAGTCTTCTAAATTATGTCTTGCGTATCGATGAAAAGCGCATAACTTGCTATAGTCAAGGTTGGTAGGCTAGGGTTGTAGAAGTTGCGGTGGGAATTGGATGAGATTTTGACCACTAAGAAGCGGAATATGTTGGGGTTGGTGTCAGGCAATGGGGGATAGTGATCACGCTTCAGCTGACAAGGGCCTTTGATTTGCTGGGTGAAATTCTAAGGCAGGGGAATGTTGTTGTAATTCTTGGAATTGACTGGTTGATTTCGAGCGGCATTCTGATTTTGGTGGGCATTCTGGTTAGGGAATTGGTTTCGGTTTTGGTACTAGTTTTGATTCGTATTAGGGTATCGCTGTTGATTTTGATTCTAATACTAACCTTGACTGGAATTCCTTAGTGGATTATTTTCATTTTCAGAGCTTTGACCCTGGTTGGAAACCGTGTTGACCTGCTCACAGCTAGAAGCTTTCTTGTTGTTTCTCGACTTTGAATCCCTAGAAGCAATGAATTTCAATGTTACTATTGAAAAGGCGAGGTCTCCCCCTTTTATTTGTCGCTGGATGCGGCTAGCACACAAGTGAAGAGTAGCGAAGTCTGGGCAATTACTTATAATGAGGGCACTCCGGAGAGGCTCTTTGATGTTGTCTATGATGATGTCGATTGTGTCGTTTTCCTTCATCTAGCTCCAGGTGCGGGCCACAAGGTTCCTCTAGCATGCTATGAAATCCGCAAAGTCTTCCTTATGTTCTTGCTTTGTCTTCATCAGGTCGCTGAGACTGATCGCCTCTTGTATCAAGTGCTTATACTGGTCTAAAAATTGTTCGGCCAGATCATCGAACATGTTGATTTTGTGCAGTGGGAGCTCGACGAACCAATTGAGAGCTTCGCCTTCTAATGACCTCTGGAAGTAATGTATCAGGAGCCTTAGATTATCACGAATGGGTTGGCAATCATTGCGGAAGAGCTCTAAGTTGTGGTTCGGATTCCTCGTGCCGTTGTATTTGTTAAATTTAGGTGGTTTGAATCCTGCGAGTAAGTTGAACTGAGGTCCTAACAGAATTTATCAAATTCAAATGAGCAGCCGGAATGCTCTCTCTTAGCCATGTATTCGTTGAGCATCTTAGGAAGATCCTCTACTCTTACAATGGAGTTGTGTTTGATCGTCTAGGGATGAACCATTTCCTGTTGATTGTTGTTGAGTAGTGTACGAAGCGTGTGCCTCGATGGTGACACGTGCGGAGATATTGTGCTTGGAGTAGGCGGTGGTTTCTCTACCCTTCGTCGTTCTCACTCTTCCTGATCACACTGTTCCTTAATGGTCTTATATGCTGCGGCTAGGCCATTGTTACGAGATTCTAGTGTGCCGATTATTGTGTAATGATAAAACCAAATTAAAATCAAAGTAAAACAGAGATGGGATCAGCACATCTAAAATATCCTAGACCTACAAGACACAGGGTCAATTTGTAGCAAGTTTTAATAAGTAAGAGTTTGTCCCACAGGCAGTAGTGATCTAAACCTAGAAGGTGTATAGTAGACCTCCAGATCTGGCAATTCTAAGAAGAAAGAGAGCTTTTTGGGTGTCACTAGATCTAATTAATCTACAAAATAGAAATATAAAACTAAGTCTAAAAGATAGAGAATGATGGATGGTAAAATAAAGATCAAATGATGAGAAATAGGTAGCAAGAGACTAGTTCTCATTGCAAATCAATTGTATCAAAGGCATTGTATAGAACTGATTTGCTACAATCCTCCATCTGGCTACAAGCTCCCAATTTTTGGCAAATATAAGGTATAAGAATCCAATCTCCACCAATGAATTGAAGCAATCCTAAGGTTATGATTTGCCCTTCTACTGGATATAGTTCATCCCAAAGATTGTTCCAATCCATTGATCTCGATTAGAACAGGTTAACGATTACAGATGTTGCGGGTGCCAGGCTACTAGCTCTCCATTTCTGGCTGGTATCCACAGTAATATCCAATTGAGGGAAATCAAATATGAAGAAGTGAAAAATAGATTAGAATTACTTTTAAAATCTATAATTACTGTAATAACATCTTATAGCTTATTGAGCTCAGATCTGTAACCTTATGCAACATCAATCTATTCACAAAGCTTCAAAACCCTTGATTTACAAAATCAAAACAGATCTGGACTGCTTATTTAGATCTAATCCAACATGCTGGATTAGGGAGAGAAGGGGAAAGAGAAAAAGGAAAAATAAAATTTAAAACTAAACCTAAATAAGCTAAGGAAAACCAAGGCTATTCCATGGATTCCTTGCTGAGAAATTACAACAGCAAGGAGTTCTATTTATAGAAGTGCAGTGATCCATATGCTTTGGATTGCAGCCAATCAGAGGAGAGAATTTCAGTTTAAGCTTAATCCTTGTTTTAGCATTCCACCAATCAGAGAGCAGAGAAGGATCCAATTATATTGTGCTCAGCTAAAGCTTCCCGCCAAATATTTTAGCAACAAGTTTATACCCATGTGTAGAATTCTTTGATGTATTGAAGTTCCCAAAACTGCCCTTGTTTAACCAAAAATACCCAACTGAACCATTCACTAATTCCTGCAACTAACTTGCCCATGTGTAGACCTCCAATTCAGAAATATTTGCCCAAAGTGCTTTTACTGCAGCTATTACCAAAACAGCCCCTTTACATAGGAAATCGTTTAGATTTGTTGGGACTTGAGCTGCTGCAAATTGAAGCATCAGATCTTGAGAGGTTTAGGTTGCAGTGCATCCATGGTTCTTGAGGTTGCTGATGAGATCTTGAGGTGTTGAAGATACAGAACAACTCGGGAAAGATGTCTTCAGCAATCAACTCGAGATGTTGGAAGATGTACTCGACAGGTTGGTGAGAAAAAGGGATGAAATGCTCGAGCAGCTGCTGAAGGTGTACTCTGAGCATTCGAGAGGTTGGCCAGCTAGCAAATCGACAAGTTTGGTGCTGAAGCCAAATGCAGTTCGAGAGGTTTAGAGAAATGCATGGAGTTGCTTGTCGACATGTTGGCTGAAGCTTGGAATGAAATCTCGAGAGGATTGGATGCTGCATGGGGAAGGTCTCGACAGGATTGAGGGCTCTAGTAGTTGATAGGATTGAAGTGAGGTCTGCAGCAAGGTGTCGACAGGTTGCTGGGATAACTGGTGCAACTCAAGAGGATAAAGGCTACATGAAGTCGAGAGGTTTTGCATGGCTGCAATTTGAAGATGCTGACAGGTGCAAGCCCCAAGTGGTCGATAGGATCAATGGGATTTGCTTAGCTGGTCGATAGGTTTGTAGCTGCACCTGTTGACAGGTTTAAGGGCTAGGAAGATGTCTTCAAGTTGAGAGGATTGAAGGGTGTTATTGCTGCAGATGTCGAGAGGTGCAGGGTGTTGTTTCGAGAGGATGAATGATAAGGCTGCATTGGAGTTGAAGTTATCGTGAGGATGCATGGGAGGATGGAGGGTGCAAGGCCTCGATAGGTTTGGAGGGTTTGCTGATCGAGAGGATAAAAGGGAGCTGCAAATGTTGCTGGTCGTGAGGTTTAGTACCTCTTTAAGTCAAGAGGATTGTGTAGCATGTACAGAAAGCTGTCGACAGGTTGGGCTGCTGCTGTTAGTAATTATTCGTTAAGATTGAGGGGTGCTACTCGAGAGGATTCATGGGAGGATGGACTAGCTGCAGCCTCAAGCTATCGATAGATAGGTTGTACTGCATTTAAGGAGTTGCTCGACAGGTTTAAAGGTGAATGGGAGCTACAACACCTCGAGAGAATCTTCGATGGGATCTCCTTGGCAAGTTCACTCCTCCACTAGTCGACAAGATTAATTGGAGGGAGCTACAAGTACTGACAGGCTGCTGAGTGTAGATCTGCATGGGTGCAACTACTCTATTTTCTACTCCATTCAAGCATATTAAATATAGGCTTGCTGACATGCATTACTGCTGTAGTCTTGTGCTGAAGGTGTAGCTGCTGATTGATGTGTACATGGCTGTTTAGATGCATTGTTGGTCAAATGTTGCTATTTGCTTCCTCAGCAAAAAGCCATAGCACCATTCCATTTATCTTTCACTCTCAGTAGTGGATTGATTCAAAAACTCTCTTTATTGCCACTTTTTACTGGAAAACGGTACTATGGATGCAATTACCTCCTTACTGCAAAACAACATCAAAAGCAAGTATTAAATACTCTAAGTCCTATCAAAAGCCAAGTTTAAAGGTGTATGAAATGGTATAAAATAGTGCTCAACAGCCCTAAAGCAGTTCATCGGCCTCGTCACCTCCTCTCTGTAGCTTCTAGACGTTGAGCTCTACAAGTTGTTGGGCCGTGAAGTTTTGCCCAATGTCGCTTCCATTGTTGTTGCTTATGCTCGGAGGAGTGAGGGGAGGTTCCTCACCAGCGGCCATGTTGATTTGCACGTGGTATTGAGCTGAGCTGTCAGACGGATCCTTGTTGTATATGGGGTTATTGAGGTATCCCCATAATGGTGGGTCACTGAGCTTTATCTTTAGTATTTCGGACATCTCGAGTCTCCAATGGATGTTCATGTATTCTCGGGGAATTTTTGATAGTACGAGTAGGTGCAGAAAAGAAGTAGAGCGAAAGAAGAAAAAGGAAACTATATATATACAATAAAAGAAAACTTAATTAAACAAAAGCGACTTTAGCGATAAGAAGTCCCATCGCGATCACCAGTCTGTTGGTACGCGCTTTTTCTGGGTTCCTTTCAGTCCTCGAATAAGTTTCCCAATTCGGTCCAAGTGGACTCTGGCAAAGGCAATAAATGAGGGAATATTAAATTACAGAAATAAAGGTAAATTCTAAGAGGAAAATACTTGGTTCGTTGCAATCGCTAGCTACAAATGTTTATCAATGCTACAACACATCGCTGATCATGCAGGTGGAGATATGGGTTGTTCTCTTTATTGAATCATCGGCCGGCCAACATCAACAGCTCTGGGTTGCCTAGGCGTTTAGTTTATATGGTTTTCTTAATTCTATTCTAAGTCTAACTGCTCTAATTTTCCTAATCCAACTAGGAGTCTGATTATTCTGGTTTCCTAATTCTACTAGGAATCTAATTAATATAAATATTCTAACTCTAATAAAAGTTTAATTAATTTAAGTATCCTGATCTTATTAGAAGTCTAATTGGCTTAAGTATCCTAATCTTGCTAGGAATCTAATTAATTTAATTTCCTAATTCTACTATAATTCTAAAAAAACGGGGGGTTGGTCCGTTATGCTAAGGAGGATCGGCCCTGTTCCCGGGTACCCTCCGTAAGCTCCCTTGGGCAAATCGGGTGGCTGGTTTTGTTTGAAAATATTAAAAGTTAAAAACTGAATTAGAAAATAAGGGTTTGTGAATCGAAGATTGAAAGTTTTAAGAACTGTGAATTAAAACTAAGAACTAAAATCGAAATTCTAGAATTTGAGCTTGAAGTTAAGAACTAGAATGCTAAAAACTAGATTGGGAACTTGGGGCTAAAATCTAAAACTAGAAATTAGGAACTAGAATTGGAATTTAAGGACTAAAATTAAGAACTGGTTCTAGGAATTAAGAACTAGAACCAGAGATTAAGAACTAAGAACTTGAATTAAAGTCTAAGATCTAGGGATTAAGAAATTAGGAAATTAGAATTTAAATCTATGAATTTAAAACTAAGAATTAAAAAGCTAAGACCTAGAACTAGAAATTAAGAACTAAAAGCTAAAACTTAAGAACTAGAACCTAGAACTAAAAATTAAAACCAAGATTACATGACGCTAAGCGCCGTAGAGAGAGTCTGGAAATCCTAGGCACTGTGGAGAGGAACTCGAGGCTTGAATGCGTTGATGATGTGAATTGTCGAGGTTGGGGGGTTCATTTATAGGTATACGGGTAATTACGTGCCCTGTGGTAGGTGCGTTATTAATCGGTGAAATCCAATTATGCGCCCTGTGTAGTGCGCTTAATTGAGTTACGCGCCCTGTACTGGGCGCTTAATCACCTTGAGTCGGAGACCAACTCAGTGAGTGACCGGCTGACTAGCTTAGCCAGGTGTCCTAGTTCTAGTCTACTTGGAACTAATTACGCACCCTATTTTGCACGCACAATCCAATTAAGCGCCCGTGTACAGGTGCTTAAAAGGGGAACATGGGCGGTCATAGGAATTGGAGACCGGGTCCAACTGGGGACCAATTACAAGCGGTTGGTGGGGTGCGCAATCTATTGCGTGCTCTGTTTAGAGCGCGTAATCAGGTATTAAGGCGGTCTGTAGAAGGGTGGAGTTTTGATCAAAGTTGGACCAATTGGGCGCCAGTGATCGGGCATGCAATTTGATTGCACGCGTTGTATAGGGCGCGTAATCCACTCCTAAGGTGGTCTGCGGGAAGGACAATTTTAGTCCAAAGGGGACCAATTGCGTGCATGTGTCCATGCGTGCAATCAAATTGTACGCCTCTGTGAGGGTGCAGAATTCGAAATCTTCCTCAGGCTAAGTCGGGTCCGAACCACAGAGCAATTGTTTCAGCCTGTGCTTCGACCATATACTATTATTTCAACATATAGTCCCTGTATTTAGGGTTTTAAAGCCTTCAGAAAGACTGAGTCTCTTTCTGAAAGTCATGGGCAAGGCCAAAGGTTGATCAAACAAGTTGTATACTCCGAGAGGGAAAAATTGGGGTGTCTACTCGCTCCCCGGAATAAGTGGCCCAATTCGGTCCAAGTGGACTCTGGCAAAGGCGATAAATTAGGGAATATTAAATTACAAAAATAAAAGGTAAATTCTAAGAAGAAAATACTTGGTTCGTTGCGATCGCTAACTGCAGATGTTTATCGATGCTGCAACACGTCGCTGATCATGCGGGCAGAGATATGGGTTATTCTCTTTACTGAATCATCGGCTGGCCAACGTTAGCAGCTCTAGGTTGCCCTGGAGTTTTTTTTTTTTTTTTGGGTTATAAAAAAAAAATACTGCTCTGATTTTCCTAATCCTACTAGGAGTCTTATTAATCTGGGTTCCTAATTTTACTAGGAATCTAATTAATCTACATATCCTAATTCAATTAAAAGTCTAATTAATTTAAGTATCCTGATCTTATTAGAAGTCTAACTGGTTTAAGTATCCTAATCTTACTAGGAACCTAATTAATTTAATTTCCTAATTCTACTATAATTCTAAAAAAAGGGGGGGGGGGGGTTGGCCCGTTATGCTAAGGAGGATCGGCCCTATTCCCGGGTACTCTCCGTAAGCTCCCTTGGGCAAATTGGGTGGCTGTTTTTGTGTGACAGCCCAAATTTTTCCAACACAATTTTCTGAACGATATTTTTTTTTTTTAACTAAATGGAAAAACCTGTGCCGTTGGATCGTAGAACACGTTCCATTACGGATATGGCACATCATACGAGCAGACAAAATTAAATTTTCAGGCAGCGACAATGGTAGAACAAAATCTCAAGCTTATACAAGTAACAAATAAAGAACCACTGGTGACAGCCGACTGTCACATAAATAGCGGTGAACACAGCTCGTATCCAAAATCTGCTTTACAAACTTATTTCATGTACCGATTCTCAAGTTTAACAATACCAAAATTAATACCAAGGCCTCCGATTAGAACTTCTCGGACGGGAGGTCCGTGACATAGTAGGATCCGCCAAAAGCTCCAGGTCTCACTGAAGACTTGTACATGAGACATATAGTCGAGGGATGAGCTTCATCCATGCTCAGTAGAGAAAAATAATTCCAATATACATCTTTTCAGATAAAATTATAGAATTGATTGATTGAAGTCAAATAGGTGAAATCAAACTTCAAATGCAGGTCAAGACAAAATCAAATTTGAGAAAAACATCATCATATACTTCAAAAATCAGAGTATGCAAGCGGAGTTCTCAGTTTCTAGTTCACTTATACAGATTCATTTAGTATTCATTCTATTTCAGTTTCATTCAGTATATTTTATATACAGTGTAACCCGACATGTCGGTCCAGTATTGATTTCCAGTGTCGAATGCAATGTCGATCGGTCTGATGTCGATTACATGATGCAGTTTAACCATAAGCCGGTCCAGTATGTAGTATGATGTCGATTATCACGATATCGATGTCGATGTCTGATCATGTGTATGGTTTAACCCAGCGTGCAGTTCGATGTCTGATATCACGATGTTGATATGCATTGCAGTGTGTACGATTTAACCTGCCGTAACGGTCTAGTAATGCAGTATGCTCAATATATGCAGTATGCTCAGTGTCCAGTATTTAGTGTTCAGCGTTCGGATGATTCATGTTTTAGTTCAAATTCACATACTTATTCATGGTTCGAAAATTTCATACTTGTTAACATATTTATTCACTTACTTATTCACAGTTCGAGGTTCCATATCAAAATTTCAGGTTCGGAGTAAACTTTTAGATTTCGGCAACACTTTCAGATTGGGATTTCAAGTTCAAATATAGAGTTTTCAGCTCACTAATCAGGTTCAACTATCTTATTCCAATTTAGATTTCTATACAAGTTTACACGCTCAGATTCTTATTGGAACTCAAATCCAAAAACAAGGTTCACTTCTGGCTTCACATATATCATTCACATGTTGAAATTGTATCTCATATACGGAATTCAAATCAAGGCATATTTTCAAAATCATATGCTAAACCAATAGTTCGAATAATCAAAGCAAGAATCATGAATTCAAGTATATCAAAATATTCAGGTTCGAAACGTAACCAATTCTATGAATCAGCGTCAAGACGAGTTTGTGTGTTGAATTTCCCTATCATAAACTCGAGGTCGTGTGAAATTGAAGCAAGGCGAAAGTCCTATTAATAGTCTCTGATCCTTAATCTACATTATAACATACGACAACATGTTAAGGATTTATCCTAAATGCTACTGGCTTCGACGCACAAAAGTGTATTCTCAACACAGAGGTGGAAATGGGCAAATTCGTGTTAACCTTGAACTTGACCCAACATCCCATCCAAATTTTACCTTTAAAACTTTAGATTCATGAATTTTTTAATTCATAAAGTTGTAGGACTCGTTGTCCTCTTTCCAACGCCTTAAGAATCTTACCATTCTGAGGTCGGAGCAAGAAGTTATGGCCAAAATAGTGGACTAGGCTTAAACAGGAAATCCTGTTCAAGCGGGATTCAGGTACGCTCGAGCGGGATGCTTCAGGTGGTAACACACTCGAGCGGGATTCAGGTATGCTCGAGCGGGGTTCATCAGCAAGCACAAATCCACTCGAGCGGGATTTACCAGAATGCTTTTTGGCCTAAAAAGTCTGCTCGAGTCGGCTGCTTCAAGTGGTTTTCCGCTCGAGCGGACACCATTGGGTCCGTCCCCTATGGCTTCTCTTCATCCCTTTCTCCAGGATTCGAAATCCTAATTTTCTTACCGATTTGCCATCCTACACCTTAACTCTAGCCTAATTTCATGTTTATAACACGAATTTGAACCTATCCCCTTGATTTGATTTCGCATGCAACATCCAAAGCATTTGAAATCGAAGTAAATTGGCTACAAATCCTCTCACACATCCGATCTTTCGGAAATCCATCGCACGAAGCTCAGAATCTTTGAAATAAACTCTAGTCCTAAGAAATCGATGTTCACATATCATAAATTGAACATTTACCTTTTGCGAATCACGCATGCGGGGTTTAGAATGGTCGGGATCGATCGCGGCGAAATCTGGTACATAGCTCCATGCTCGATCATTCGATGATTCAATCTCTCGCTATGGCCACAAAGGTGTGGGGTTGGTGCACCAAACTCGGTGTATGGATCATATCTAACAGTCAAGCCCCGATTAGTGGACCCTCTTTACACAGGGTACCTATATTTATCTTTATAAATCTAAGTTATTGGACTCGGGCTGGGCTCGTGCCAAAGGTGCACATGATCGCACTTGATCACGGACACATCGTCCATCTCGTACTTAAATTCTTAATTAACTTAAGCGTAATTACTTTCTAATTAATTTTGGTGGGGATGGGCATGAACCTGGTCTTATCTCGAGATATGAGTTTGTGTGCAACACACATTTCTTACAAGGTTTCGGGTTTCAATTCAGTGTTCGAGTCAAGGATTAGTCGTAGGCTTGCGCTTGGGTGTACTCACCCGATTGAGATAAGCGGGTCAAAGGCCATGTCACAGATGTGAAAAATCTGACCAAGGTCAAACCGATCATAGCAAATCACATCATGGTTGAAAGTCAACGATTCAACACTAGTGAAAATTCGGGGTGTTACATTTTGTTTGTAAATATTAAAGATTAAAAACTGAATTAGAAAATAAGGGTTTATGAATCGAAAATTGAGATTTTTAAGAACTGTAAATTAAAACTAAGATCTAAAATCGAAATTCTAGAATTTGAGCTTGAAGTTAAGACCTAGAATGTTAAAAACTAGAGATTGGAATTTGGGGCTAAAATCTAAGATCTAAAACTAGAAATTAGGAACTAGAATTGGAACTTAAGGACTAAAATTAAGAACTAGTTCTTGGAATTAAGAACTAGAACCAGAGATTAAGAACTAAGAACTTGAATTAGAGTCTAAGATCTAGGGATTAAGAAATTAGAATTAAAAACTAAGAATTAAAAAGCTAAGATCTAAAACTAGAAATTAAGAACTAAAAGCTAAAACTTAAGAACTAGAACCTAGAACTAATAATTAAAAAACTAGAACTAAAATTGCCTGACGCTAAGCGCCGCAGGAGTCTCGAAATCATAGGCTCTGTGGAGAGGAACTCGAGGCTTGAATGCATTGATGAAGTTATGATGGTCGAGGTAGAGGGGTTTATTTATAGGTATACGAGTAATTACGCACCCTGTGGGAAGTGCATAATTAGCCGGTGAAATCCAATTATGCGCCATGTTCAGTGCACTTAATTGAATTACGCACTTTGTACCAAGTGCTTAATCACTTTGAGTTGGTGGCCGACTCCATGAGTGATCGGCTGACTAGCTCAGCCAGGTGTCCTAGTTCAAGTCTACTTAGAACTAATTACATGCCCAATTAAGCACCTGCATATAGATGCTTAATAGGGGAACTTGGGTGGCCATGGGAATTGGAGACCGGGTCCAACTGGGGAGCAATTACACATGGTTGGTGGGGCGCGCAATCGATTGCAGGCTTTGAATAGAGTGCGTGATCAGGTCTCAAGGTAGTCTATAGAAGGGTGGAGTTTTGGTCTAAGTTGGACCAATTCTGCGCTAGTGATCGGGCATACAATTTGATTGCGTGCACTGTATAGGGTGTGTAATCCACTTCTAAGGTAGTTCGCAGGAAGGACAATTCTGGTCCAAAGGGGACCAATTGCGCGCATGTGTACATGCGTGTAATCAAATTACGCGCATATGTCCATGCGTGCAATCGAATTATGCGCCTTTGTGCGGGCATGGAATTCGAAATCTTCCCCGGGCTAAGTCGGGTCCGAACCACAGAGCTATTGATTCAGCCTGTGCTGCGACCATATACTATTATTTCAGCATTTAGTCCTTGTATTTAGGATTTTAAAGCTTTCAAAAAGAGTGAGTCTCTTTCTGAAAGTCATGGGCAAGGTCAAAGGTTGATCGTACAGGTTTGAATACTCCGAGAGAGCAAAATTGGGGTGTCTGCAGATGCCCCTCTTCGGCGCTCCCTTGTGGAGTAAGGCCTCATAGAAGAAGTAGACACCCCTCTTCAGAGGTGCAGTCTTGTTTCCTTTGGGATCAAAAGTGTGAGCTGGGGAGCTGACATGAAATACTTGGCTTTCTTATCTATCAGTGTAAGCTAAAAGAGGAGCATTCAGGGGCCTAGTGGTAACTGTTGAGAGGCGTATCCTCAACTGTGAGTGCAAGTGGCATTCCGTCGCATGTCACAACCTACTGCAAGTGGCAGTCACACGGGATAAATTGGCATATCCTGATCTATGGGTGGTGCAAGGGGCATCCCATCACGTGCCGTGACTTGCTGCAAGGGGCAGTCAAATGGGAGGACAATCGGCATATCCTGGTCTTTGGGTGCAAGGGGCATCCTGTCGCATGACGCGACTTGCTGCGAGTGACAGTCAAATAGAGGGATATTTGACACAATCGAGGTACTGGGGGGCGTCATATGAACGTCCAGAGACAAGGTCAAGTAACTGGATAATAAGATGTAGTGTCCTATAATTGTGAAGGCTTTCGCAAGTCATATCAGACTGGACGCATCATTGTTAACACCAATGGCACGTTAGGCATCCTTTTCCAATGGACATTTATGATTTCTCATAGTTAAACATATTTAGTGTTCGATTTCCCAGGGGAAGGAATAGATGGGAATGATGAGAGATAGAATTTTGATAGATAGAGGGTTTAATTATTTTCATTTTTTTGTATATATATATATATTTTTTTTTTGAAAATTTGGGGGTTTTAACTTAAGATCAATTCGATTGTAAAATGACAGAAAATGTGACTTCTGAGACGTCGCTGAGGAAATCCACCAGAGTGAGATTATTGGACCCGACCGTTTATGTGGTTGTCAAGACGACACTTGGTATGTCGAATACACCGTCTAATCTGCTCGTGAATACTGATGATTATCTCTTATGGGAGGACTACAGTGATTCATGAGTTGAGAGAGACGAGTTTTGAAAATATTTGAATTAATATTATCTAACTATATTTTACAAGGAATATCGAATAAAAAGAGGTGTTTACTTATCTGATTTGGGCAGAGGGTCTTCGTATAGCTCGCGACGGGACCGGCCAACTGTTGCTCCCTTGATTATGTCGCGATGGGACCATGGGTGGCTTCTCCTTCTGGTTAGAGCTACTTATATTTGGTGTGCAAGGCTATGTGATGGGACTGAAGCGTCTGGGGATGGAGTCGCGAAGGGGACTCGAGCTCTTTGTGGAAGCATGCAAAATCACCCAACCACTAACATCATTCTTATCAATGGGCTTTGTTGGCTCTTAGGTCGCTAAAATTTTTATGTGAATGAACTCAAAGCCTTCTTATTGGTGTTTATGCATTGTCAGGGTGATTTCATGTGTCGCTCCCTTGGTCAGTAGTAGAAGCAGTATGCTTGTTATCGCTGACTTACTCCATATTCCAGTGAGAGTATCGCGATGGGACATTAAAGAGTTTCCTCTCCTTCTTCATTTCTTCGCTGATTGTTGTGATGAGATGTGTGGATTGCCTGATGAGATATTTGTGATGGGACTTGATATTTGTTGGGTGTGATGGGATATTGGAGGACTTCCTTCTTCAGTTGGTGAGCGTATGCTACATTGGAGTCCGGTGGTTGCTGCGGGATGGGACATCTGGGGTTTGACTCTTTGCTTTTCACGATGGGATATCGAATGAGCCTTCCCTTCTGGTTGTGTGCCGTAGTGGTCTATGATGGGATTTCGCGGAAGTGTAATCGGCAATGGGACATTAGTGGCCCTCCTCTTTTGGTTTTGTGCCATAGCGAGCTGTGACAAGACTTGGTGATTATACGATGGGAAAGCTATATTTGTATCTTTCTTGGCAGACCTTGGGTTATATGACGAATTCAGATTGTAGTTGCATCGCGATGGGGTATGTTTGTGAGTGTACGATGGGGTGTCAGTTTGATGACTCCTTAGCTATTTTGATGTTGTGATGGGATGATGATGGTGTCTGTCTTTGGAAAATCTTGGTTGTATGATGGGTTGGAGCCAGTTTGAATGGTTTTTGAGATTGCGACGGGACTTGCCTTTGGCCTTGGTGATGTGGCAGGGCTTTAGCGTCACGATGGGTCATGAGGGCATGGCTGATTTATGCCAATGAACTTGGGTGTTGGGATAGCATTGGATATGTGCATCCTGTCACAATGAGTTGTGAGGTCGTATGATGAGATGTCAGCGGCTCTCTCTCTCTGGTCGGTATATGGGGTTACGCGCTAGGACAACGGAGAGTGATTCGGATCGTGATGGGACTAGTAGCTTGATTGGCACTTTATCATCCTTACCTTTTGTTTTGTGTTGCATCGGGGCTTTGTATTTAGTGATGGGACTCTGGGAAATAATTCCAATCGCGGTGGGATGTTAATTTGCAGTAGGTCATCAGGGGGTGACTTGGCTACGATGGGACTATAGGAGGGGGTAGTGTCTCCCTTCTGTATTTTGTATGATTTTATTTGATCTCATTTGATTTTATTTACTTTTATTTGATTTTTTTTTTTTAGATTTTATTGGGATTTTATTTGGATTTTTATTTGGATTTTATTTGGATTTGTTTTTGTATTTTTATTTGGATATGTTTTGGATTTTATTGGGGTGATTTTCACTCATTTTTATGGTCCAGATGCGTTAGGATTGTATGGAATTTGAAGGAAATTTTTAGGCATTTGTTTTGTTTAAGGTATGAGTTTTATTTGTTTTGGTCTTATATTTAGTTTGAGGTGACACTTGTCAAAGGTGTGTGAATTTAATTTCTAGAGTTTAGATGGGTGTTAGATGTTTTAATCCTATTGGTTTATCTAACTTGTGTTGGACTTTTGTTTCTTGAAGGGTAAGTGTTTTGAAATGATTGGTTAATCTAAGTTTGGTATGGATTGTGGTTCTTTTTAGGGGGCATGTGTCTAGTTTGAGATTTAATTAGATGGAGGTGCTTGGAAATGTGGCACTTGCCACAGTGTCGCCAAGGGGACCTTTTGCTTATAAATGGGCATTTAGGGACTTAGGCTTTATTATAAATTTTGGATTTTGTTTTTTTTGAACTTGTAATTTTTTTAACACTTAGAATTTTAATGTCTTTTCTCCCTTTTTATTATGTGTCTCGAGTATTGAATCCCAAGGGGTTTGTAATTATAATTTTTATTACTTTTTGGGAATGAGCGGTATTAGAAATGTGGAGTGGTGCCCGGGGCACCACCCTGTTGGGGGAAGAGGTGGAAGAGTTAAAGGTTGGGGAAATGAAACCAAAGGTAAGAGCTATGCCAGAGTTCACGTGATCGACGCCAGCTGCTCCTTGGTAGGCTTTGTGGATTGATGTTTGGTCGGACCTCCCTTGGGATTTCCCAAGATCGGTCTTCCATAGGTGTGTCCCACAGATCCTGGGTGGCCTTCTATGAGCCACTCTTTCTTTCCTGCGAACTTGGGGCTCTACGATGAGGTCATTTTATTGTGTAGCTTGAAAGATTATATCATAAGCAACATATCAGGAAGAAAAGGAGGTGAAGATGAGATTTTTATTAGAATTCATTCAGCATGTGCTTCCTCTCCGAGCTCCTCTATCATCTTTCCTCTTTCTATGTATTTTTATTTTGGTGACCTCTTACAAGTGTTTGTGGCCTCGGGTGTCTTTGGGTGTTTGTCCTAAATTCAAATTCATTTTTCATTTCAGATGGTGTATTCAGGGGATCTTTGGGTGTTTGTCCTAAATTCAAATTTTTTTTTCATTTCAGATGGTGTATTCAAGGGGGGTATGCCCTTGGTGTAAGTTGTAATTATTTTTCACATTTATGAGAAAATGGGTTTGTGTATTATTTCTATGGCTTTGTTTTGAATTTCCTAGATTTTGGTTTGATTTTAATTTTGTCTTCGGTGCAGTTTAGTTAATCTTGACTTGATATTGGGTGAAGTTTTGGCTCAGTTTGTGTTAGTGTTATTTCAATTTGATTTTTGATGGGCTTTAATTTGATTGAGTGTTTCTAAGTTTAGGTGGCCATTTTGGATCATGCATGCGCGTTATAGGTGAGATTTTTTTCTTAATTTTCAGGGCCTATTTGCCTAAGTCAGAGTGTGTGTGAATTTTGTGTTGTGTGTGTTGCTTGGTATAGGCGCCTAAGTCTGTGGCTTCATCTCTGGCAATTCCTGTTTGCCTATATATTTTTTGTTAGAACTAGGTAATTACGCGCCTATTTCAGGGCGTTTAATTCAATTGGGCACCAGTCTTGGTGCGCGTGATTCTGGGGTTTAGGGGTTTGATTACACGTTTGGGCTCTAAATGGCAAAAGGGTGAAACTAAAGGCTAGGAAGGGTGCAACAGTCCTACCAAAATCAACCCCAGAATTTGGGGTGGTAAAAAACCAAAAGTGATTTTTGGTCATTAAAATGAAAAATAAACTTTTAAGCTATGTGTACATATTATGTACGCATAGCTTAGGAACAATGTTTTCATAAAAATGGAAAGTTCAGAGCCCGAGAAGAAGGGTTGCCTGAAGTTGGTGCCAAAAAATTGGCTATACGTACATACTATGTACGCATAGCCAAATTCTACCAGAAAATGGTCATGCGCACATATTATGTACGCATAGCCAACTTATGGGTCTTCAAAAGTACAGGGTTGGCCTATCGATCAGGGTTGGGTCCAATATGGGTTCAGTAGGGGTTGACAAGGTTTCACGAGTCTGGTTGGGTTTCTAATAGTTTTGGAAGGATTCTAAGGGTCCGGGAACGGTCCACAAAGGTTTGGGAAATGCTTTCGAAAGCTTGGGGGTACGCCTTTCTTGAAGTATGTGTCAATCGTGCCTTGGGCCAATTTTGGGTATCTACAGATGCCCCTCTTTGGTATTCGATTACTAATTATCGTATGCCAAAGAAAGAGACATCCAAAGAGATCCAAGGCAAATGCTAATGGGTCTGTTATTCAAAGAGAATCTCAAACATCAAAAGGAAAAAGAAAAAAAAACATGGAGAGTAGTGGAAGCCTAGTATGTTGGGAAAACATTCGTTCCTCAAATGGAGAGTAGCAGAAGCCCAGTATATTGGGAAAACTTCTATTCCTCAAAGCTACCGGTCCCCAAGGACTTAGCGATATTACTAGGAGAAACTGAGATGGTGTGATTTGGTGATGCATGATGTTTGAGTTCCATTTTGAATAAAATAGCCCCGCGAGCGGGAGGGTGATTGACCCATTCTTAAAGATTGGCATAAGGCAATGACACAAAGATCCAACGGTTTGTGCCCTATCTCGTGAGGCTTGATTTCCCCACTTGATCGGCCACGGGTTCCCCTACGGGAAGTAGGGTTCGAGATCTTTGGGCGAACCCATCGATCCTGAGGTTATTTTAGCACAACTATCTAAGCGGAGAGAATATTGATGTCGCAATGCTTTTTGAGAGTGTGTGCCACTTTTGATCACGATCTTATAAATTTATCAACTATGCAAAAACATGGACCCTATCAGGTGCAATAAAAGCAGGGCGATGGAAGTCCCGACCCAGATCCCGTCCGGGTATAATTTATTAGAACAAACGACCATCCTATGGATACCCAAACGCAAGGCGTATACTTTATAAGGATACCGTGCAGGTTTTTAACCCTACGCCCCAGAATAAACACGAGAAAGATCCCTTCTACATCCATGTTTGAATATAGTTGTTTGATATGTAATCTCATTTAGCGGCGGAATCAAACCGATCAAAACATTGATTGTTTGACCAAGATTGACACTATCTCTCATACGTTAAAGTAGGATCCACAGTTCTAAGGTGAACCTTAGACTTAGGACCTTAATTTTGCATTGCCAGGAATATATTGACATTTTACCTCATTAAGCACGTATGTGCGTAGTGAGTGACGAAAAGGAGAATGAAAACACAACTATCTTTTTTTCTTTTTCAAAATGATTTTCTTTTTTTCATTCATCATTTTTTTTTAATAGACTGGATGTCGGTGGTGAGAGGCTTCATCTGATGTGCCCATCGTCGAGAAGTTGCCTTCTTCGAGGCTTTAGATCATTTGGTGGTCCTGCACATTCTCAAGAAAATGTCAATCCCTTTTTTATTTATATAGGTAATAGAGGGAGAAGCAAACTTTTACCTACACTTTTTCATTTTTCAAGATTTATATATATATATATATATATATTGGATTTTTGCTTTTAGATATATATATATATATATATATATATATTTTTTTTTTTCATTTTGAGATGGAAGGACGATGATGTAAATATGTTCATAGACAAAAAGGAGTATATATATTTGAATTTTTTCTTTGTTTTTCTTTCTTTTCTTCTCTTTTTTTTGTTTAATGCCTTAACAATGAGTCAAAGTTGGGTCCCATTTTGAGCATAGTCGAACTCGTTCTTGCGGTCGGACTTGAGTGAGGTCCAGAATTTTTATCAAGGTCGAAACTTCCATCCCTTTGGATCGACTTAACCTTTTATCCTTACCCTGGGTCATGCATTTGATGACGTGATCTTTTAAGATATACCTGGTCTGGACCCAATTTTTAATTAACATGAGCGGCCCAATTGAAGACCAGATAGCCCAAAAATGTAACCAACATAGTAATCAATTTTTTTTTCTTCTTTTTCTTTCATTTTCTTTAAACCCTTTTTTACTCACAACGCCTAAGATGGGTTTTCTCCATGCTCGTTGTTATCCTCTTTTTTACCCGTAGCACCCTTTTGGGTTTTCACTACGTCCATGGGTATGCATTTTTACCCTAGGTGCCTTTTTAGGTTTTCACCAGGTCTGCACAAGCTTGCTCTTTTTACCCGTGGCGCCCTTTCGGGTTTTCACCATGTCCATTTTTCTTTGAACTTGTATATATATATATATATTTTCTTTTCATTCATTTTCTCAAAGACCACGACATAGACGTCAATTCCGTCATAGCCGGTTGGATGGAGTTTTTGTTGTCTCTTAGCTTGACTCGTGCTGACTCAACGAATACTGTGACTGCTTGTAGACCTTAAAGAGGGCTTTATTTAGGGATGTACCATGGCCATGGGTATGGAGGGATAGGTTAGAAATTTTGAAGGTATTCTTTGGTTTAAAGGTTTTTCTTGATTGGGTTTTAGCTGTTGTAATACACTTCTTCCTTGGGAGGATTTTTACTGTACGTGCCCCATGATTTTTCTCTCTTTTCTTTTCTATTTTTTTTATTCTTTATGCTTTTTTCTGACATCCTCTTTTTGGGATTTTGATTTTCTGATTTTTTTTAAGATTTTGATGGTAACTCTTTTCTTTCATTTTTTATTTGGTATATACACACATTTTTCCTTTTTCTGGGAGGGGTTACGAAAGAAAGGCTAATGGCTCAACCGGAATAGCAAAGGGTATGACCATCTAGGGACACTTTTTAGCTACTTGGCTTTGAAATGATGGCCTCTTTTATGGGGTGCTTAAGCATTCAAGTATCCATCTTATCAATACATACCTTGTCGCAGGAGAGAGGACTAGAATCGTTGTACGTATCTAGTGTTGATGGGCTCGAGAAAATGTTCTCCGTTCATGGTGGTGAGGTAGAGTGCGTATATCGGGAGCACTTCTTTGATGACGTAAGGCCCTTCCCAGTTGGGTTTAAATTTTCCTCTCGGATCAGCATGGAGCGAAGGATAGATTTTCTTGAGTACATTGTCACCCACTTTCAAATCTTCAGTATGAACATGCTTGTTGTAAGCACGGGTGATCCTCCTCTGATAGGCCTGGGTGTGACACAAGGCTAGGAGCCTTTTCTCGTCGATCAGCTTCAGTTGCTCAAAATGGGATCTTTCTCATTTGGCTTCAGGTAGATCAAATTTGATGACGATATGGAGTGAAGGTACTTCAACTTCAACTACTACCACGACCTCAGTTTCATACACAAGGGAGAATGGTGTTGCTCCTGTAGTGGTACGGTTGACGTTCGGTAGGCCGATAACGTAAATGGTAGCTTTTCACTCTAGTCTCAGTATGTGACAACCATCTTCTCGAGGATGCAAATGACAATTTTATTGGCAGCTTCTATGGCCCCGTTAGTTTGTGACTGATATGGTGACGAGCGATGATGTTTGATTTTGTACTGCTCGCATAGGGCTCTAATGTGCTTGTTCGTAAAGTTGGTGCCATTATCTGTGATGATATCCTTAGGCATGCCAAATCAACAAACGATGTTATTCTTGATAAACTTTTTGACATGATTTGTTGTGATGTTTGTGTACGAAACTGCCTCTACCCATTTGGTGAAGTATTCAATGGTGACGAGGAGGAGCTGATGCCCGTTCAAAGCCTTTGGATTGACCTTTCCGACGACATTGAGGCCCCATGTGGCGAATGGCCAAGGAGTGGTCATGATGTGTAGATCTATGGCGGGAGCATGTATCAGACTGGAGTGTTCTTGGCATTTGTAGCACTTTTGAATGTGCTTATAATAATCAGTTTCCATGGTAGTCCAAAAATACCCTTGCCGTAGATCTTTTTAGCGAGCATGTGCCCATTGATGTGGGCCCTGCATACTCCCTCGTGGATCTCTTTCATGATGTTGGCTACTTCACTTTTAGTTAGGCATCAGACCAGAATATTGTTATATGACCGCTTGTAGAGGTGCTCGCTGCAGATGACGTAATTCAATGCTAGACTTTGGATGGTCCGTTTGTCTGTCGTGGATGTTCCTACTGGTAAATTTCGTATTTCGAAGAAGTTCTTAATATTTCAGAACCATGGAGGCTAATCATCTAACTTTATGGATCCCTCGATTTGGAGGAAGAATGCTGGCTCATTTCTTTGTTCGATCATGATAGGCTTCATCTCGACGCCATATGGAATCTCGACCCTTGATGCAAATGTTGCTAGTGCATTGACGAAGCTATTTCTTGCCCACAGGACATAGGAGAAGGTAACATCGACGAAGCATGCTATCAGATCCTCAAGGTGCTCATGGTATGGGATTAACTTCTCATCCTTTGTCTTCCAATCTCCATTGGTTTGGCATATGATCAGCTGTGAGTCACCAAATACCTCGAGATGGGATACGTTCACATCGAGAGCTGCTTGTAGGCTGGCTACACAGGCTTCATACTCAGCCATGTTGTTGGTGCAGGGGAAGTTGAGTTTGATGAAGACTGGTATGTGGGATCCTTTTGGCGAGATTAGAACAACGCCAACTCCTTGACCTTCAGCATTTAATGCCCCATCGAAGTGCATTACCTAGGACTCCTCTGTCTCTTCTGTGTCATCCTCTATCATGAACAAGATGCCTTCATTAGGATATGTAGTTCTTAGCGGTTCATAATTAGGTAAGGGGTTCTCGGCAAGATGATCCATGAGTGCTTGCCCCTTGATTGAATTTTGGGTGACATACGTGATATCAATTTCGAATAAGAGAAGCTGCCAGCGTGCAGTTCGGCCAGTGAGAGCCGACTTTTTGAATAAGTTTTTCAACGGATCCATTCATGCTAGGAGGAGAACATCCTGAGATAGCAAGTAGAGGCAGAGCCTCTGTAGAGCCCAAATGAGAGCCAGGTACTCTTTTTCCAGATGAGAATAACGTGTCTCGTAATCAGTGAACTTCTTGGTCAGGTAGTAAATGGCCTGCTCTCTTCGTTCGATTTCGTCGTGGTGCCCTAGGACACATCCCATAAAAAATTCTGTCATTGATGGATACATTAAGAGCAGTCTCCCGAGTACTGGTGGTACCAAAATTAGTGGATTAAGGAGGTAACCCTTGATTTTATTGAATGTTGCCTGAAAATCATTATTGCATTCGACGGGCAAATCTTTTCCTAGTAGCTTCAAGATCAGTGTGCAGATAGGAGTTAGTTGTGTAATGAACCTACTAATGTACTATATTTTGCCCAAGAAGCCTCTGACTTCTTTCTCGATAGATGGCGGTGGCATTTCGACGATAACTTTTACTTTGATTGGGTCAACTTCGATGCCTCTTCTATTGATGATGAAGCCAAGTAGCTTTCCTGACATGACACCGAATGTGCATTTCTAGGGGTTCAAACACAACATGTATTTTCTTAGTCTTTCGAAGAGCTTCTGGAGGTTCACCAGATGATAACCTCTCTCCTAAGACTTGGCTATCATGTCATAGACATACACCTCGATTTCTTGGAGCATCATGTCATGGAACAGTGCTTCATGGCCTTTTGATATGTTGCCCCGACATTCTTTAACCCGAATGACATGACTCGATAGCAAAAGGTGCTCCAAGGAGTGATAAATGTTGTCTCTCAATCCGCTTCTGACATTTTCATCTGATTGTAACCGAAGAATCCGTCCATGAATGAGAGCATCCCATGCCTAGCCGTGTTATCGACCAAGATTTCTATGTGTGGAAAAGGGAAGTCGTCTTTCGGGCTTGCCTTGTTCAGATTTCTGAAGTTGATGCACATTCAGACCATTCCATCCTTCTTCGGTACAGGGACGATGTTAGCCAACCATTGTGGGTACTTAGAGACCATGAGAAATCCGACATTGTACTCCTTGATGACTTCATCCTTCACTTTCAACATCCATTCTGGCCGAAGATGGCTTAACTTCTGCTTGACTGGCTTAACGTCGGGATATAATGATAGCTCATGCTCGACCGAATCGATATCCAAATCAAGCATATCCTCGTATGACCATGGAAAGACATCTTGGTATGATCGAAAGAAATCAATCATGCTTTTTCTTTCTTTGGGAGATGGCGATGTTTCGAACTTAGTGATTCTAGGAACCTCATCGGTACCTAGATTAACATCTTTAGTCTCGTCAATGGTCAGGGTAGGGCCATGCTCAAAATTGGCATAACGTTCAAAGAGCTCATTGGAAAGCTCCTCGATTAAGTCCTCGCCATCCAGATGCGTAACTCTTGCCTCTTCTTGTATTTCTATAGGAAAGAGGTTGACTTCACGTCGGGCGGGCTCTTCATTTAAGACATCATTTTTCTTGATTTTGTTAGGATTTTTAAAAGACAATATTTTAAGAGGTTTTTATATTTTTTTCATGGTTTTAGGAATTTTCTTTTCTTCGAAGATGGGCCCTTGGCAAAGTGGATTTCTATATACACATGGTATTGCCTGCCAAGGGCTAACCTCACCTTTTATAGGTTATTTTTTTTTGGGAAGCTGGTGTCGTATTTATGGCCATTTGATGCTTCTAGAGTTAGGGGCGCTGAAGCCCAATTCCTCACCTGAGGTGCCACACCTTTACTTGGCCTCGTGAAGGAAGCTGATTGAGATGGATTTCGAGGATCAGCCTCCATGTTTACCATTGGATTGTCTGCGACTTGGTCCTCAAACATTAAGACATTCTTGGGATGGTTTTGGACCTGCTGGGGTACTAGCAGGGGTATCTCTTCCTCAATAAGGGATGGGAGGCTAGGTCTATTTCAATATTGAGGGGAATGATTTTGGGTTAGTTTCATGGATAACCATCTGTTTATGTGGGGTCAGCTATGTTGCCCCATTTTGGTCTATCTTGACGACCCCTGCGCTCACGAAAGGTCTTTGGATGTGAGGTCGTGATCGGGGTTCGTCCTCTAGGTCTATCCCCCTGGCTTTGGCTACAGCGATGGTTCGAGCCTTCTCTTTGGATTCTGAACTTCTTATTCAGTGGGCTTGTAACATAACCCAAACTTGATATGTTGTCCACCTCTGGCTCTGATTGGGTCCGTCCTGCCTTGTAGGCGAGGACCCAACCCTTTTCCTTTTTGGTAGCCCCACTTCTAGAGCATCGCCACTGCTACGTCCATTCCTCCTTCGGCCTTCTGGGTGACCTTTCCAAGGGAGTTCGGGCGCCACTACTGACACATCATACTAAAAACTGTGGAGATCTGTGTCTCCAACTATGTGTGGCACATCCAACACCTTAAGGTTTTCAATGCTGTGGGCCATTTTTTTTCTTTCTTCTCGCACTTCGCCTATGATAGTATAAACCTTCTGCTCTGATATAAACCCAAGTTTTTGATGCAAAGTCGAAGGTATTGCCCCGACTTCGTGCAGCCATGGGTTCCATAGCAATGGATTGAAGGTGGATTTAATATCCATGACATGGAATGGGATGGAGAAGGTCATTGGCCAAATGGTAAGCTCAAGATCGACTTCTCCTATCACTTCTCTCCTCTTATTATCAAACCCTCTCGCACTTATTCTCGCTGGTCGGAACATAGATGGGTCGACGCCAATCTTGGTCATGGTTCACAGCGGGCACACATTTAATGTCGAACCATTGTCTACTAATACAAGCAGTATTACCAAATTCCCTATTTCGACTTTGATATTAAGGGATCTGGAATGGTTCCCTCCTTTTGCTGGGAGATCGACATCAGAGAATGAGATGGCATTGGGAGCCAACACTTGCTCGATCATTTTTCCCATTTCATCTGAGAAACTTTAATAGAGACATGAAAATCTTTCAATGCCCCCATTAGAGCTTGGAAGTGTGGTGGACATGTTATTAATAGGTCCCAGATAGTGATGTGAGCCGACATTCTATTAAGTTGTGTTTCTAACGTGTACTCTTAGCTCATCATCTCCATAGGATGCATTGCTGCAGGTTCCCTTCTTTCCACTAGCTGGACTGGCACCGGTACCTCAGGTTTCTTAGAGATTCTACCCGACCGGGTTACAAACTCAGCTGCCCCTTCCCTATTGCTGCCAGCATTAATGTTCGTCTGATTGTAATTGAGTGGGACCTGATGGGGATCATATGTTGGTCTGAGGATTTGTGCAACCGTGGATTTTCATCAAACCCGTCGCGACAATGCACTCCCTATAAATGTTTAGAGTCGCCACCTAGAGCTTTTGGTGTCCCGAGAAACCTAGATCAATTTTATAAGCACCGAAGTGCTACAAATATGACTCTGAATCCAGTCTACGCCAAAGGCTCTTGGGTAGGGGCTTCGGTTATTGATTGGGAAGGTGTTAGGCACCCAATCAACCCGCTTAGTGCGGTCTCTACTTATGGCCAAAACAAAAATAACGTAAAAGAAATGAAAAAGCCTTCCTCTTACCTAAAGAGTCTTAAAATCCTATTTATGCCCCTCCGTTCCTACCAAAAATTCGGCGACATAACGAAACAAATGAGTGGATTGAGGAAGGACCGAGAAGGTAGAGGAATAGAGGAGAGAGCCGGAGCTCTCGGGCCCTTATTGCACCACTGTGGAGCCTTGTGTTGGCCTGCTTCGGTAAGCTTTTGAAGGCTTGTATGGTGAGAAATGAGGTTCTAACTCCTAGGGCTTGATAGCTAAGAGGTAGAGAGGGAAGGTTAGGGGCTAACACACACCTAACCTAGAGCTTTTGGGTGAAATGATAAGGTCTAAAGAAAGTTTTAAAGTTCTGGAATTTGTATGGGAATGGTGCACTAGAGGAGACAAAGAAGGGATTCCTTAATCTCTTAATTATAAATTTTTCAAGCCTTAGTAAAGGGAGGGTTGCCTCTCTATTTATAGGAAAAAGAGAGGTTAGGAGGGTGTTTAAAAGCTAAATTAGGGTTAGCAATTAGGTAATGGGCAATCTAAGGTTTCCTAGGGTTTTAGAGCCTTGAAAAGTGTGAAGAGTTGCTCCAATGGTGGATGTTAGGGTAGGGCTTTAAACCAGCTAAGGGGTTGCACATAGATAGTAAATGGGTGCAACAGAACTAGCAAAACACACCCCAAAGGTCAAGATGGTCAACAAGTCAAGCCTCATTCTCAAAATTAAAGGAAGAAACCCACAGTTATTGTTCATATGCCTGGCGTAACTAATAGTTGTGCCAAGCATATGTATAGTAATACAGTGAATCTACAGTAGCTTGGGAAGTTAGAAGCCCGGGGGGGGACCCACCCATATGTGGGTCCCCCTGCATATGGGTGATTCTTAGCTTGTTGAAAAGCTGAGGACTTCTACTTTTCTATGGTATGAGATTCGATCATAGTAGAAGGTCACAGCTAGTCCTGGTACACCACTCTTCATCCATTGCTCGAGAATGCTAGGTTCTAACTCCTGGTACACCATCTCTCTCTCTCTGTTTTTGTTTTGTTTGTTTAACATTTGATTCGATTGCGATGTTGTTGATTGAGGTGTTTGTTTTTAGCTATTTGATTATTTGCTCATTTTGTGGTTTAGGGTACTTTTTTTGTGTTTAGGGCTAAGTTGTGGCCCTGGTTAAGTCTCAAACAAAATCATTGGAGTATGATAACTGATTGAAATGATCTGGTATAATCCAGATGTGGGCGTGTTGGCACTTTGATTGTTGAAGACAATCACTGAATCTTTATTCTATAGGCTAAGAACTAGAACTTGATTAAACAATGCTTAAATGCAATAATGCTGTCAATTCTATATTATTAAACTAAATGGCTGGTGCCATTTTTTGAACTCTTGATTCCATTTCTTGATGCATCAATCACAGTCCATCCGTCTATGGAGTTCGCCTACAGGGAAATTATCATAATATAGTAGAACAATAGCCGGAAAAATTTCAATCCAGGTCCATCACTATAATTAGGCTCTGTTGCAATGTGTCCCTTCGAGGGAATGCCCTAGTCTTAGGTAAGTGATTATTAGTATTTGGGATTTCTAGTTTTCTACAGCTGGCTGGTAGCCTGATGTCAAATTGGCTTAGTGGCAGTTATAAGCACCCAAGTTCTTGAAAACTGTTGTGTGACGTGTCGCATGCAACATCGTATTTGTATTGATATCCATATCTATTTCCTATCCATATAAATTTGTTCCCGAAAAAACTAAAGTTTGGTGTCAATGCTAGAAAAAACTCCCAATTGTGCAAGAGTAATTTTAAGCATTTTGCAACTCATCCCCCATTGCCCGATTGTCCTTGGGAGTTTCCTCAAACTGTGTTTCAAGATAAAATCTTCCTTTTGTTTTTGTTTCCTTCACAATTCACCTGCATTACATTTTTTCCTCTCCCATGCTCCAACTCATTCCCATTCCTTCTATGCTCTGTTTGTTTTTTCCTTTGTTGCACTTTGTCTTTATTAAGTTAAGACGTCTATGTTTAGTTTCCAATGAAGTTTCTTTGTCCAGCAAACATGATCTCAACTTCCTAAAATTACTTAATTTTTCTATATGTTGTTATCACTCCCGCTTCCCCACATGCCCTGACTTCTCAACATTTTAGTCACTAAGGGTCAATAGTCATGAAGTTTAGTTTTGTTTTTTTATCTTCAGCTGCTTTTAGCAGGTATGGTATTCAATGCAATCCACAGATTACGCCATCTGGCCAGCAATAGATAATACATCCAGACCCAATACTGGGTTGAGCGTTTAACACCGTTGAATTTGTTAATGCAATCTTGAAAGACTGAAAGTAAAGAGGCGCAGTTGTCTGCAAGATAGATTTTGGTTATAAAGTTGAGTACATTTTTCTAGGATGCTATTGACATGGTGTGAAAGCTGATAGAGAGCACATGCAATGAGTATTTGATCAATTTCGCTGATGCATGTGCAAAGGGCATCCTAGGTCTGGACCTATTCGAGTTTGGCTGAACATGCATGCCAAGGGCATCCCATTGCCTTAATCTTGGTGAATTTTTTGTATTTAGCAACTCTTAGCACATTGCCATGAACGTATAAGCTGATTAAAGTAACCCTATTGGCATGAATGGACCATGCTGTTCCCAATGGACCAAATGTACCTATTTTAGAAAGGGAATGTGATGTTGGTGCTCCCCCCCTTCATTATCATGTTGTTTTTCATTAATATAAGTGCTAAGTAATTGATATGGAGCTTTCTTTCTATTAATAATATGATATTAAATATGCTTCTAATAGTTGGTAACAAAACTTTTTTTGCATTGCTTATTTTTCCTATCATATAGTACCTTGCATTTTGTAATCATATATGGTGCATATAAAATCAACCCCACCACCTTGCCCCACCCCACCCCACCCCACCTTGAAAAAAAAGACCAAAGAAAAAAAAATTGATGAGGCCTCACTCATGGATATGTACACTTTCATTCTTTGATGAGGTTTTTTTCTGTTTATACGCTTTAATCTTGTCATGTTACTTGAATGTGCTTTGTAATGCTCAACATAACAATGTGCTTTATGATAGCTTTATCACATGGTTTTACTCACATATGTCGTGTTTCTGGAGCAGGGTTCAACAAATTACTGGTTGTCCAATTACTTTGCAACGGCGTTCAGGGAACATATTGCCTCCACCAGCAGATGAGTTTGCCACAATGGTACAGGTTCAGGCAAACGTATAGTCAAAAGTGCCGTAAATGTAAGATTTGTTATAAATTTTGAATTTATTTTCTTCAAGTAAATGACCACTATAGGAATTGCAGTTCAAGCCTAGTTATTGTAAGTTTCTCCAGAAGTGGATAAATAGGAAGTACTTGCAAGATGTTAGATTTTAAGTTGTGCCCAGGGTAGGATATCATGAAATGGAAATATGATATTTAATGGGGTGCAGTGTTGTTCATTAGATCATTACTGGACTTAATGAATTGTATTGGCTTCAAATCTTCAATATTATTGTAACTGGGTTTTCTCTTGCTACTGGAGTTCTGTAAGTCAGGTCAAAGTATCTCCTCCTAATGATAGCTCTGGAAGATCTAGCTGCAGCTTCATGGTATGCTGCCACTTAGTTTTCTAGTTTCTTTAATTTTGTCAAGGAGATGGTAATGGTGCTAATATTTTAATTGTACAGGGGCTCTAGCTTTTTGAGGAAACCCTTGAAATGGCAGAACAAAATAGACCCCTTAGGGAGTATTATGCTCCTAGGACCTATTCTTCTCCATTTTGTCCTCAACTACCTACTGCTGAGTGTCACGAAGAGATTAAGCCTTAAAAACCCAGATTTAAAACCCCAAATCCAGATGGCTTCTCTGCAATTTGCATTCAAAACACTAGCTTTTTGTTGATGACAAGACAAACAATTAAAGGAGTGATTAGTGAAAGATGGTAAGTAGTTGGAGTAGTGCCTGAGTTTCCTATTTAAAGTCATGGGTATTATATTCTCTCTCACTTTGTGACATGGCACTCCCCTATTTTTTGCATTAAAGTCATGGTAAGTAGCATGAACCCAGAGACATACACAAAATCTGGGATTAAAAACCAAAGCACTTTGGTCTACAGAAATTCGAGATTAGACCTCTGTCTAGAAATAAGAATTGTTTTAGCTTGAGAAAATCAGGACAGGCACCTGACCTGAGAATTAAAGATCAGATTAAATATTTAAACTTTTAAGTATTAGACCCTTAAGATAAGTTTTAGAGGACTTCCTAAGCTTTCCAACCATATAAAATATGTGAGTTTCTCATTAGTAGGCTAGGATATATCCTTAAATTACCAAGGCTAACCTAAGAAACTGTAGAACTAAAACTGCAGATTCTTGGGTCAAATTACACTAAGTGATTTGACTAACCTAGACCTAGTTTTGTGATGATTCCACCTATGAAGTGATACTCAATGAGTCTTCCTTTACTGGAATCTGGAATCACTCTCATACCTATTTTAATGATTTTTCTATAAATTTTTGAATACATAAAGGTCAGATCTGAAATTCTTCATAAGAAGGGTAGTCCATATAAACAGGAGATAGGACACACACATATAAACAGGAGATGGATGCACCTGATGCCATCGGTAAAGTGCAGTTAACCAACTTGGCAAATTATCCTTTTGCCCATACTTATAGTATCGTACGGCATGAGGGCGTTCCCATTTATATGTGTGAATTGATGTTAATAGTTATGTTAGTGTATGCATCCATGCTTGCACTTGTGACATAGACTTCTATGCATGTACCTTCTTGTGCTGATGTTTTACTAAAAGTGGCTGACATGTTTGGTGGTATGTTATTTGTAGCCCATATCTGTGAATGATCAAGAAGTCTTGGAGATGATACTCTTTCCAATCATAAACAAGGCATGTTGTGTGTTGGATGAAGATGTTGTTCGGGCATCGAACCTTGACATTGCTTCTGTCCTTGGAATGAGTTTCCTCTCTTACTGGTGAGTGTCCTATCTCCTGTTCAGCTTTACAATGCTACCAAACTCAAATCATTCTTCCAAAAATTATAAGCCACATTAGGCCATGCACTCGTTTTTTTAAAATGAAGTTGCTGTAGGCCAAATTCTTAAACTTTTGTGCATATTTTTTAAGTGCAAACATTTCTCAAGTTGGTTAACTGTACTTTAAGTATTATGTGTTTCATTTTTGGATGTTTAGTTATGGTTCTCTTATTTGATTTGTAGCTATGGTTCAACCAAATGTGGCTAACGGCAACTTCAGGGATCCCTTTTGAAGGAATGCAGAGCTTCCTATGCTTCATCTAGAGAAATTTGTGAAGCTTGGGATCCCAGCCTCTATAATAATGGACCACACTTCCAATTCTACTCCAACTGGGGTTACCCATAGAAGCGGCTTAGTCATGCACGCAATGAAGATGGTGTCAGTCATCTTGAGGCATGTAATGATGAGGATGAATGCCTGAATCATTCTTATTTTTATCGTTCTATTTGTAACAGTTGTTCATTCTGTACCTGACGAGAGTGATCACTTAATTGTACTATTGATGGACCCATGTTTCATGCCCTACCTTGGTTTCATACAGTTCAGGTTAACTATACTGCTACTATTATTTAGCTCTTTGTAAAACTTTTATGGTATGTATACATTCAAGAACCATAGATATTTATGTTAGCTTCCTTCTTCTGGTTTTGCTTCATTAGTGCTAGCAGGTGAGGGTTCTTGTTACGTGAAGAGGGTAGTGGGTCTGTTCTTTTGTAGTCTGTCTTCTCCAGACAAGACATTGGCATTATATTGGTGTTGGTTAAGCAGGGTATTTCATTGGACAAGTAGGGTAAATTTGTGGTTTAATTATGAAGTAATTTTTATGACCATTTGTAATTTTCTGATTGATGAGTAGAGTATTCTCGGGTACAGGTCATGGATCAAAATTTTGGCCGAAATTATCGAAATTTCGGCCGAAAATATCAAAATTTCGGCCGAAAATATCGGTTTCAGTCCCTACCGAAACAATAATATGGGACCGAAATTTCGGTCATTTTTGTATGGGGTTGAAATTTTCGACCAAAATTTTGGTTTCGGTCCCCTTCGAAACCGAAATGAAACCCAAAATTTTGATCTTTGGTACAAGCTCTTCCCAAATTTATAAATATTTTTTTTATTACGATTGTTAAAAAATGACTGTCTAAGACTGTCTTATTTTTTAATTTTTTTCTCCAAAATTAAAAATATAAGACAGTTCCAGACCATTCTAATTAAGCCGTCATTCAAATAGGACGGTTCATAAAGGACTGTCGATATAATAAATAAGACAGCTCATGGCTATCGCTAAATAAAGGATGGTTTATTAGAGACGGTGCTGAGCTGTCTTATTAAATGGTCGGTGACTGTCTTCAATGGTTAATATAAGACAGCTTCGGATCGTCTTATATTAGGACTGTCGAAAACAGTCATTTACTACTGTCTTATTTATGGAATATAAGACGGTTTAAGACCGTCTTATATATTTAAGACGCCCAAAAAAAGAATGGACGTGAAGACGGTTTTAAGCCGTCTTATTTTTTAAATAAGACGGCTTTGGGCAGTCTTATATCGTCTATTTTGACGTAGTGAGGTCTGGAATGAGTTCTAAGGGTCGGGATGGGTTTCTAAGAGGCATAAGGAATTTAGGGTGATTCCTAAGGGTTTGGAGTGGATCCTAAGGTTTCGAAAGGATTCCTAAAGGTTCCATAAATGCCATAAAAAGTTTAGAGATGTGCCTCTTTCAAAATGTGTCTCGATCGGGCCTTGGGCCAAATTTGGGTGTCTACAGATGCCCCTCTTTGGTATCCGATCACTAATGATTGAATGCCAAGAGAAAAGAGACATTCAAAGAGGCACAAGGAATTACTGACGGGTCTGCTACATTCAGAATGAACTTCAAACATCAAATGAGTAACATGGGGAGAAAATGAAAGCCCTGTATGCCGCAAAAAATGGTCCTTTCTCAAGGTAATCGGTCCCCAAGCACTTACGACATTACTGGGCATAACCGAGGTAGAATGAGTTGCGAAAGCCCAATATCTTTGAAAAATGGTCGCTTCTCGAGATGATTTAAAGGAGTTTGATCTTAAAGATTCATTCTGAATACAACAACTTCGTAAGTAAGGAGGGTGATTGACCCATATTTAAAGATAGGCACAAAGGAACTACGCAAGGTTCCACAGTTTGTGTCCAATCATATGTGGCATTGACCGCCTCATCTGACTTGTCATGGGTTCCCTTGCTTGAAGCAGGGTTTGAGGTCTCTGGGCGAACCCATTGATCCCAAAGTTTATTTTGCACGACTACCCGAGTAGAGTGAATAGATGTCGCAGTGCTTTTTAGGAGTACGTGTTATTTTTAATAATGTGCCCTAGATCATCATGACCCAGAGTATCCAACCTCAAGTAACACCAAATAGATCCGACCAAAATTGGGTGCCCACCGAAGGGGACACCTAATCCTGGTCTCTGCTGATAATGAAATTACAAATCATTTAACTATGCATAAATATGCACCCATTAGGGGCAATAAGCAACAAAGGTGATAGAAGTCTCGACCTAGAGCCTGTCTGGGTACAGTTTATGAGAACAAACAACCATCCTACGGATTCCCAGACGCATGGTGTACACTTTGCAAGGATACCGTGCCAATACAAGTTTTAAGCCAGCGGAAATAAGGAAAATGAACCCTTCTGCATGCATGTTTACACATAGTTGATTGATATGTAGTTTCATTTTCAACAGGTTGATCTCAACCAATGATTGACCTTTTTCATAACGGAGTTACCCGGACCTCAAACCCCGTAGGGCACATGCCCAGACAGTGCAGACCAAGAGTCCACACCTCCGAAATAGCTCTTGATGAATCTTAAGTTAGACACTCACATTCCTATGAATCCACAAACAAAGAGCTCATTGCAAAGATTTAGCAGTGGAGTCGACCCGATCGAAACATTAAACGTTTGACCGAGATTGACACTGTTGCTCCTACTTTAAAGTAGGATCCAAAAATCTAAGGCGAACCTTAGACTTAGGACATTGATATAGCACATCTGCGTTGCTGATAAAATATTGACATTTTACCGCATCGAAACACACATGTGCGTAGCTGTGCATCCAATCATATGAGGCATAGACCACATCATTTAACTGGTCGTAGGTGTCCCTGCTAGAAGCAGGGTTCAAGGTCTTTGGGTGAACCCGTTGATCCTAAAGTTTATTTATCACGACTACCCGGGCGGAGTGAATAGATGTTGTAATGCTTTTTGGGAGTGCATGCTGTCTTTTCAAAACATATATTTTTGTTATTTTATGTGGGAAATTTTTGACCTTTTTTGTGTTTATCATTTTATGTGATTTTTAGATTTTGACTCATCATTTTATGTGATTGTTTTGGATTTTAAGTTATCATTTCATGTGATTTTATCACTTTATCACTTTTATTATTTTATGCAAATTATTTTTCGGATTTTCTTTATCCTTTTTTATGGATTTTAAGAGTTTTAAGTTATCATTTTATACGATTTTTTTGGTCTTTTAAAGCTATTATTTTATGGGATTTTTTGGTTTTTTAGAACTATCATTTTATGAGAATTATTCTATCATTTTATGTGAATTATTCTATCATTTTATGTGAATTATTTTTGGCTTTTTATGTGGGATTTTTTCATTATTTTTTAGAAATTTTCACATTTTTCTGTGTAGGATCGGGGTGCCTAATGATCTCGATCCATTTTATTCTAGCACGACTTCTTGGGCAAGCCGAATGAGGATCGACATACCGTTTGGGAGCACATGCATCTGCCGGGAGTAACAAAATGAAAAGAGGGGGGGACCGGGCAATGTAGGTGACCCGTACTAGGCCTAAAACCCAACCCATAAGTGGTTGGTGCAACTATTAGTTGTGCTAAGCCAAAAGGGGGCTCAAAATAGTCTGGCACAACTAATAGTTGCGCCAGGCATGACTGGGTTTCAAACTTAAATAGCCCGAGCGGGCAGCAAGGGCATATTTTCAAAAATATTTTCTCCCTCTCTTTTCAAATAAAAACTTGCCTCCCCTAGGGTTCCTTTACATCGCCTCTACTCATGCCTCATTGCCGGCATTTACTTGCGCCGATTAATCACTCGCCTCGCGCAAGATCAAAGACCCCATTTCCTTCAAAAGGTAACCATTTAAAACCCCTTTTCTTTAATTTTTCTTGCTTTTTCATGCAAATATGATCATGATCTTGTATTCTTAGATGATAAATGGTTTATTTTTATTGTAATCATGTTTGTTGATGATGTGTTAATGATTTTTCTTGAATAATGCCCTATTTTTGTAGTTTTATGGGTTTTATTAATGCATATATATATATATATATATATATATATATATATATATAATTTTTTTGTTTTTTATTTGTGCCTATAGAAGTGGTTTTATTTTTATTCTTTTTTTTATTTTTGTTTTGAATATAAAGCAAGGATTTGTGGTTTTTATTTTTTTGAAAACTAATTAGGAAAAGGGGATTTTTAGTTTCTTTTTTTTGAAAATTAATTAAGAAAAATGATTTTTGGCTTGTATATATTTCTAAGGAAAAGGAGTTTATTTTTGGTGTTTGTTTTCTCTCTTCTTTCTTTTTTTATATTTGGAAACTCAGAACTTGATTTTTTTTTTTTTTTTTGAGGATTCTGTATTTTATAAGAGAAGGGGCTTTTTTAGTTTTAGTTTTTTTATTTTTATAAACATAAAAGAAGGATTTTTTTATTATTTTATGGACATAAAAGGAGGGATTTTTTATTTTTGTGTTTGTTTTTATAAACATGAAAGATGGATTTTTTTTATTTCTATTTTTTGGACCATGAAGAAAGGATTTTTTTTTGTTTTTAACTTTTGTTTTTCTAAACATAAAAGAAGGATTTGTTTTGGTTTTTTGATTTTAGAGGCATAAAGAAAGGATTTTTTTTGGTTTCTGATTTTAGTGGCATAAAGAAAGGATTTTTTTGTTTTGAACTTGCTTTATTTTCAAAGATAGGAAGGGGAAATTTGTTTTATTTTTGAAGATAAAAAGGAAGGGATTTTTTTGTATTTTCATTCTATTAAAAGGGATTTTTTTTGTTTATGTATGTGTATATCTTTTTTTCTGACAATAATAAAATAGATGAGCATACTTACCTTCCCTTTGCCTGTAGCAAAAAGAAATGGCTCTTTATCACTGATCTGCTCTGATGTGATTGCCTGCTTTTGTCTCAGAATGTCTAGCGATGAAGAGTATGTGCCTGAGGAGGGCCATGAGGAGGGGCCTGATGTGGTTTATGGTCCACATGGGGAGCAATTCTTCGTGGTAGAACGCATGGCAGGTCCCTGGCTTGAGATGCAGGGTGAGGCCGCTCTAGTTGGCCTTCTCCACCAGCAGTATATCCATATCTCTAATTTCGGCATAGCGGGCAAGGTAAGAGATAAGTTCAGTTATTTATCTTTTTTGTGCAGCTTTGCTTTATTTCCATGATCTGATGCATTTTTCTCTCCTGAAGCAAGCTTTGCTCCATATCGTGTTCTGCGGGGGACTAACTGGACTTCCACGATTTTTACTGCTACGTTCCCCCTGTGGTGAAGTATTTGCCTAGGCAGGCAGGTTTTGGGGAGTTCCTATCATTCCCCCCCATGAGGGCCGACTCCGCATATCTGAGAGCCTTGATAGAGAGGTTTCGCCCAGAGACCATGACCTTCCACATGGCCTATGATGAGATGACCCTGACACCCATGGATTGGGCAATGATTACCGGCATTAGGGTAGGGGGCGTACCTATAGCTAGTCTTACGGTGCCTAGCTGAGATGACATTATTAGATTGATAGGGGATTATCCCCCTCGTGGGCAAATGCACAGTACCGAGGTCAAGATAACCTGACTATCTGGACTCTATGGGGCCGGCGAGTTGGTAGATCTCGGCTAGCCAGATTTGGAGCTTTATATTGAGCCTGCGCGGGCGATCATCCTGACCCGTGTCACGCTTCTGCTCCTGTTGGGCAAGACCCTCTTTATAAACGCAAGCGACGGTCGAGTCAACTTGGCACTACTGAGTATTATGGATAACTGACTCGGCATCCATAAGTATGACTGGGGTGGGGCAAGATATGCGGCGCTGATGTATGGCATAGCCCGAGTATCCACCAGGGAGGCCAAGCCTGCTGTTAGTTTTTGGCCGGTACTGGAGGTAATCTCTAACTCTTTCACTTTTATCAGTTTTACCTGGATGGTCTTTGTATGCTACTGACTTATCTTTTGTGCGCCACTCTCCTCGGGCATGGGGGTACCTTCACTTTTAGCCTGGATGCCCGCTTCTCTACTCTGAGGTATACACCTACCCTCTCTTGAGCAATTGGAACCAATCCTGACACCGCTATGTGGGCATGAAGCATCTAGAGATTGGCCTGAGGTCCCAACTCGATTTGATGGTCCCTAAGCAGGTAAGACCTTTTCAACTCTATTTATTTCAATTCAAAAATTCCCCTTTGTTATTATGCTACATGTTTGACTGATTGGCCACCTCTTGACTTAGGCAGATCCTTTATGACCCATACCCCACCTCCGCTTTTTGGGATCGGGCTGCCATAGGTCCATTGCGCCTATTCAACAATCACAACGTTATCTTCTTCTATGGGGTGTGGGCCAGGCCTACTATCTGGGGGAGCGGGTAGTTCACCAGTATCAGGGCTATCCCGCCATACCTATAGATCCTCCTACAGATGTTTTAGATCCCACGGGTGGCATTGAGGAGCTCACTGCGGCCTTCCTCCTTAATGGGATCCCCATTAATGCCCTTCTCGTGCCCAGGGACTATCAACTATGGTACGAGTCTCTGCCATATCGGTTCATTTTGCCGCGCATTGTCCCTAGCATCAACTTCCTTTCTTTCGATGGCCCGCACTCCCAAGTAATTCTCCTTTCTCTTTCAGATTAGTCCCCTTTTTGGTTTCAATTCAGCTTTGGTTCTTATTGAGCGAATCTCTATCTTGTTCATAGTTTATCTAGGGAGATGACTCAAATGATGAAGGCGGGGCGGCAGCGGGTACTGCTAATACTTTAGGGGCAGGTCCCTCAGATGCAGGTCCTTCAGATGTGGGTCCCTCAGGTGTCAGTTCCTCAGGTGTTGGTCCTTTGGATGCCGGTCCTTCAAGCTCCTCTCGTATGGGTGTCCTGGACAGTGCTCCTACTGTTGTTCATGGGACCTTCACTCACCTCAACGATGGCTTTCTCTTAGATCTATGCGCCGACATGGATAAGCAGGCACACATCTCAGCTAAAGCGGCCCGAGTCCCTCCTCCTGAGGTGGTTTAGGGGTAAGCCTTCTCACGATTGTTTTTCCTTTGTCTTGGCTCCTTTGATAAATGCATGAGTTTGCTACTAGTCCTTGCAACTGACATCCTTTCCCTCTGAATGTAGAACTTTGACTCAGCTATGAAACATGCTGTGTATTATTGCAACCTTGCTGAGCTTCGAGAGGTGGAGGGGGTGAGTATTTTGCTGACCTGCTTTTCTCACTGGTTTACCATTCTTTGTTCCTTAATTGATCCTGATTTCTAATTTTGACTATGACTTGCAGTGCGCACTCGACAAGGAGTCGCGTTCTCTACTCAGTCGGCTTTCACAGGCATGGTCTCGGGTAGGAGATATATGGACCTTCCAAAGCTCCTCGTGTCGGCGAAAGAAATCGAAGGGCGTCAACAAGGATTAGGTCTTAGTTTTTGCATTTAAACATTAGTACTTTGGGGATGATAATTTGGGATTTTACACAAATTGTGATGGATAATTGTGGCACTTTTTTTTTGGATGATTTTCTGCTTGGAAATATTTAGTGTTGTTTCTTTGATTGCATGTTATCTTTTCCTTGCATATATCCGACTGCTTGCAGGATGGTCTTGACGATTGCTCATAAAAGTGGCCCTCAAGGTCACATGCCTTGGTGCGGGTTTCTCCTATACAAAAAGTCAAATGATTTTAATGTTAGGTGCCCTTCGATTTTTACATTTGTGAATGTCTTTTAAGGCATAAAACAGGTGAACAGGTTAACTGACTAAGGGGCCCAGCAAGGGCCCTCAAAAAATCCCCTCAGAGGCTAAAAAAGGCATAAAAAAAGGGGGGTGGTTTGTACTAGCGCAACTATTAGTTGTGCCAGGCTTAGCGTGGGGAAATTTGCGCTGGTGCAACTATTAGTTATTCCAGTTTTAACTTGGGGGGTAGTGGGCCCTTATATGCCCGAGACAGTCCATTTTTTCTTTCTTTTCTTTTTGACTTGGCCTTTTCAGTTGATTTTTCTTCTCCTTGCTTTCCCAAGGGTGGGTCCATTGACATACATTGAATTATATATTTTTGAAAGATCTTTGTACGTCTATGGACCTGCTTTCCAACCCTCGCTTACATGGAGGGCTCAGAACCAATTTACCCCTTTCTTTGGGCTTGGGGCCCAATTTTCTAACAAGTTGGCTTGGGAGCTTGAATGAGAGCGAGCTCTTTGAACTGGACCTACTTCATGCGACAACCTCGTTTTGGGATACAAGTGCCCATGTGTTTCATTTTGGGAAGCGGGAGCTAATTCCTACTCTTGAGGAGTTATCCAATTTGTCCAGTTTGCAGCTCCACAGAGGCCTCGCAAGAGTCACACTGAAGTCGGGTTACTCTAAATCCGTTCACCGTACCCTAGGTTTGAAAAAATTTGAGTATGAGAAAAGTCTCATTGGGGGGCCCCCAAGGTGTTCAATCAAATTCCTCAAAGAACTTTTTGGTGACGAAAGTCTTTGAAATTTGTTAGCTAGGAATATCTTTAACGTGAAACCCTTTGCTCTCAGTCTCATTTCGAAAGTCCTTTTCTTTACTAGGCGAGAGAGCTTATCTCTAGCTCTTTGCGATGTTTTGATCGAGTTGGTTGAGGGTCGATGAGTGATGCACTTGATCCTTGTCGAACTATACCGATGCCTAGATGCATTTGCTTTGGGCAAGGCGGAGAGCCTCAGGGGATGTCTTTTGCTGCTCTAGGTCTGGTTAGGTGAGCATCTCACTATTTTGGGACTCGTGACATGCTTTTACATCGCTCGAGGTGAGGCAGCTCGATGCTTTCTAGGTAGGTGTCACTTACTTTCGCAATGCGATTTGTCAGCTTTAAAGATTTGGTTGACTGATGCAGAGGTGATATGGAGACTTCCTTGGTTGGATTGGACCTTCCCAGTAGTTCGTTCCAGAGACGATGAGGGCATCACCCTGTTAGGATTGATTGGCAGCACCTTCTACTTCCCATTCTGGGTGTTGCGTCAGTTTGGTTGCTCTCAGTAAGTGCCTTGCGAGGCAAAACCTCCTCTATGTGACTTGATCTTTTCTAGGGGGTCCTCTAGGGACGTGGATCGAATTGCTGCTCTTTGGGAGATGCGTCAGTCGACGCTGATGTGTGATATGGAGTAGGGAGATTCAGTTCAGTCTTCCCTTGAGCACTAGGCTTGGTTATTGGCTGAGCAGGCTACTGCTAATCATCTGGATCAGACGAAGAGTATTGACATGGGAGGCCCCTGGCCGAAGAAAGAGATGGCGCTTCGAGCTCGCATTGAGCTGTTGGTTGATGAGAAGAGGGTCTTGCAAGAGCTTTTAGCATAAGAAAAAGTTAGAGCAGAGGTAGCAGAGACCAAAGCTAGCATAGCTGAGAGTGAGGTCCTTCGTCTAGAAGGATCCTTAAATGTTGCTCATGGGGCTATCAATGCTTCTCGAAAGAGGTACAAGAGCTTGCATGGTCATTGGTTGACTGAGTAGAATGTCCGGGAGGATGGTTTTCTAGCTGAGATTAGTGCCTTGAAGTGCGAGCTGGGCCGTTGATTCCCTCCTGCACATACATCTTTTTGCATAGATCAGATATACAGAAAAGGGGCGTAAGAAACCCCTTTACAGATACATTTTTTTGGTATACATAATTTCTTTATGTTTTTATTTTTTTCTGCTTTTGTAAAAAAGAAAGAAAGAAAGAAAGTTAGACATCACACCAACTATTTTTTAGGATGTGGTGTAAGTGATACAGTTGTAAATGGAAAAGGAAAATCTATTACATTTACAAAGACTTCTCATTTCTTTGTTCTTTTTTTTTTTGTTGTTCTTTTTTATTGATGGGTCTCTTTTTTGAATGTGCACAGCCTGGGCATGGAAGTGGAAAAGGGAAATTATTATCTTTGAAAAAAGGGGCTTTCCCGCCTAGGTCATCTATTCTCCTTTTGTTTGGTTTGATGTCTCAATCACAGGGTGAGATCTAGGGTCCTCTTTTGAGCATTGTCGAACCCCCCTTTTAAATGGTCGGGTCTGGGTGAGTTTCAGTAGTTACCCAGACTGGAACATCAATTCCTTTGGATTGAGTCAAAGCTTTCTCCTTACCTTGAGTCATACTTTTGACAAAGCAGTTTCACTAAGACAATTCTGGTCAGGGCCTGATTTGAACTAACATGAGCAGCCCAGTCGGAAAAAGGGTATCAGGGAGAGTAACCAAGAGGGCTCCTCCACCATCAATTTTATCAATTCAAACCTTTCTTTTTTTTTAACCATTTTTTCTTTTTCTTTCTTTTACTCACAACGCCCAAGGTGGGTTCGTCGTGCTTGTTTTGCCCTCTTTTTACCCGTGGCGCCCTTTAAGGATTTCACCATGTCCATGGGTTTATCTCTCTTACCCCAAGTTCTCTTTCGGGTTTTCACCTGGTCCGCACAAACTCGCTGTTTTATCTTTTAGCTTCTTTCATTTTTTCAAAGGCCACAACATAGACGTCAATTCGGTCATAGCCGGCTAGATGGGGTTCTGGTGTGGTCTCACAACTTAGCTCATGTTGATTTAACAAATACTATAATTGCTTGTGAACCTAAAAAAAGGGCTTTCTTCAGGGTGTAGCTTGGCCATGGGTTAGGTTAGGATTTGAAAGTATGTTAGGCTAAGAAGGTTTCCTTGATATGGTTTCAGTTTTTTCACAATATACTTTCTTCCTTGGGGGAACTTACTGTACATGCCCCATATATTTTTTTCTTTTTGCTTTTGTTTTATTTCAGGCAATCTCTTTTTGAGGTTTTGCTTTTCCAATTTTTTTTATTTTTGATAGTAATTCTACTTCCTCTTTTTTTTTTAGATATATACATGATTTTTCTTTTTTAGGGAAGGGCTTTATTGAAAGAAAGGCCCAGGCTCAAAATGGGATAGCAAAGGATATCATCATTTTTAGGGATGCTTTTTGGCTATCAGCTTGGAATGATGGCCTATTTTGGGTGGTTCTTAAGCAGTCACATATCTATTTCACCAATACTTACCTTGTTGCGATAGACTAAGAGTAGAACCGTCGAATGTATCCAACATTGATGGGCTCAGGAAAATGATCTCTGTCCATGGTGGCAAGGCGGATGGCGTATCCCGATAGCACTTCTTGGATGACGTAAGTTCCTTCCCAGTTCGGCTTGAACTTCCCTCTCGAATCGGTATGGAGGGATGGGAAGATCTTATTCAGCACAGTGTCTCCTATCTTCAAATCTTGACTGCGGACATGTTTATTATAAGCACGTGCGATTCGCCCTTGGTAATTTGAGTATGACACAAGGCTAGGAGCCTTTTCTTGTCCAACAAGTTTAATTGTTCCAGGTGGGATCTCTCTCTCTCTCTGCTTCGGGTAAGCCTGATTCCATGAGGATTCGGAGTGATGGTACTTTAACCTCTATCGGTAGAATGGCCTTGGTTCCATACACAAGGGAGAATGGTGTTGCCCCTGTAGCGGTACGGATAGAATTTTTTGTAGGCCCATAAAGTAAATGGGTGCATTTCGCTCCAATCTTGATAAGTGACGACCATTTTCTCGAGGATGCGAATGATTGTCTTATTTGCAGCTTCCACGACTCCATTGGTTTGAGGCCGATAAGGGGACGAGCAATGGTGCTTGATCTTATAATGCTCGCAGAAGGCCCGGATGCATTTATTCGCAAAGTTTGTGCCGTTGTCTGTGATGATATCTTTGGGTACTCCAAATCTACATATAATATTGTTCTTGAGAAACTTCTTAACATGACTGGCTGTGATGTTGGCATATGATGCTGCTTCTACCCACTTGGTAAAGTATTCAATGGCGACGAGGATGAACCGATGTTTTTGAAGCTTTTGGATTAATCATTCTGACAACGTCAAGGCCCCAAGTAGCAAATGGCTAAGGAGTGGTCATACAGTGTAGATCGATGGCAGGAGCGTGTATCAAACTGGAGTGTTCCTGACACTTGTAGCATTTCTGAACATGTTTGTAGCAATCCGACTCCATGGTGGTCCAAAGTATCCCTGCCGTAGAATTTTTTTAGTGAGCATGTGACCGCTGATGTGGGCCCCGCATACTCCCTTGTGGATCTCCTTCATAATATTGATCGCTTCACTTTCTATAAGGCACCTGAGTAAGATGTTATTGTAGGATCGCTTGTAAAGGCATTACCCACAAATGACGTAGCCTGTGGCTAAATATTGAATGGTTCATCGGTCCGTCCTGGACGTACCCTCAGGGAAAGTTAGTATCTCGAGGAAATTCTTAATATCTGAGAACCAAGGTGGCTCATCATCAAGCTTAGTAGGTTCCTTAATCTGTAGGCAGAAGGCCAGCTCATCCCTCTGCTCGATCATGATTGGCTTCATCTCAGCACCATACGGGATTTCAATCATTGATGCCAATGACGCTAGTGCGTCGGCAAAGCGATTCCTTATCCGGGGGACATATGAGAATGTCATGTCTTTGAAGCAAGATATCAGATCATCGAGGTGCTCATGATAAGGGATCAATTTCTCATCTTTCATCTTCGAATCCCCATTCGTCTGACATATGATCAATTGTGAATCGCCGAACACTCGGAGGTGAGTTACGTTCAGATCGAGAGCCGTCTGCAAACCGGAGACAAGCTTTGTACTCAGCCATGTTGTTAGTGCAAGGGAAGTTAAGTTTGATAAAGACTGGTACGTGGGATCCTTCCAACGAAATCAGAATGACGCCAACTCCTTGACCCTCGGCATTTGCTGCCCCGTCAAAGTGCATTACCCATGAGCCTTCTGCTTCCTCAGTATCGTCTTTCGTCATGAACAGGATGTGCTCATCGGGGAACTCAGTTCTCAAAGGCTCATAATCTGGCAAAGGGTTGTCAGCAAGATGATCAGTGAGTGCTTACCCCTGGATTGACTTCTGAGTGATGTAGGTGATGTCAAACTCAGATAACAAGAGCGACTTGGGATAGCAAGTAATGGCGGAGCCTTTGAGTAGCCCAAACAAGAGCCAGGCATGCTTTCTCTAGATGAGAATAGCGTGTCTCATAATTAGTAAACTTCTTGCTCAGGTAGTAGATGACCTGGTTTCTTCTCCCCGTCTCGTCATGCTGCCCTAAGACACATCCCATCGAGACTTTCATCATGGAGAGATACATCAAGAGTGGTCTCCCTGGCTTAGGTGGTACCAAAATAGGTGGATTGAGGAGGTAGCTTTTGATTTTATCGAATGCTGCCTGACAATCGTTGTTCCATTCAATGGGCGAGTTCTTATTGTAGCTTGAAGTTCGTCGTGCAGATTGGAGTTGGTTGTGCAATGAATCGACTGATATATTGTATTCTGCCTAAGAACCCTCTAACTTCTTTCTGAGTAGATGGTGGCAGCATTTCTATGAGAGCTTTAACTTTGACTGGGTCGACCTCGATCCCTCTCCTACTGACTATGAATCCCAACAGTTTTTCTGACATGGTGTCAAATGCGCATTTCTATGGATTCAGACATAACCTATACTTTCTCAGTCTCTCGAATATCTTCTGGAGGTTTACCAAGTGATCGCTTCACTCTAGTGACTTGGTTATCATATCATCAACATACACTTCAATTTCTCGGTGTATCATGTCGTGAAATAGCACAGTGATCACTCTCTGGTACGTTGTGCCGGCATTTTTCAGCCCGAATGGCATGACTCGATAGCAAAAGATTCCCCAAGGGGTGATGAATGCAGTCTTCTCTCGATCTGCCTATGCCATCTTTATCTGGTTATATTCGGAGAATCCATCCATGAATGAAAGTATCTCATGCGTAGCAGTATTATCGACCAAGATGTCGATGTGCGGCAATGAGAAGTCGTCCTTCGAGTTCGCCTTGTTCAAATTGCGGAAATCGATACACATGCGAACCTTACCATCCTTCTTCGGCACATGCACTATATTGGCTAGCCACTATGGGTATTTTGATACCATGAGAAATCCTGTGTCATACTGCTTGATGACCTCGTCCTTGACTTTCAACATCCACTTGGGTCGGAGACGTCTCAGCTTCTGCTTAACCGACTTCATATTAGGGTAGAGAGGCAACTCATGCTCGACCAAATCGGTGTCCAGACCAGGCATGTCCTCGTATGACCAGGCAAAAATGTCTTGGTATGACCGAAGGAAGTCGATCATGCTTTTTCCTTCTTTGGGAGATAGTGACATTTTCATTTTGGTAATTCAAGGAATCTCCTCAGTCCCTACATTAACGTCCTCGATTTCTTCGACAATGAGGGTAGGGCAATGCTCAAATTTGGAAAATTGGTCAAGGAGCTCATTGGGGAGCTCCTCCCAAGGGACATCCTTATCTAGACTCCTAACTCCTACCTCTTCATGTATTTTTACAGGAAAGGGGTCGATTCTGCGTGAGACAGGTATTTCAATTAAGGAATCTTTTTATGGGATTTTATTAGGAATTTAAATGACAATGCTTTTGGACTTTTTATTTTTTCAATGTTTTTGGGATTTTTATTTTCTTCGAAGACAGACCCTTGGCAACATGAGTCTGTGTATATACAAGATATTGCCTGCCAAGGGCTTATCTCACTTTTTATAGGTTATGTTTTTTTTTAAAACGGGTGTCGAATTTTAGGCCACTCCCCGCTTCCAGGGTTTGGGGCAAAGATGCCCAGTTGTGTACCTGAGAAGCTGCTCTTTTACCTGTTTAGATGGAGGGTGCTGACTGATATGGATCTTTGAAGTTAGCCTCCATCATGTTGACCCCTATTTCATCTGAGATGATATCCTCAAATGTTAGCACAGCTTTATGTTGATTCACCATAGGGGAGTTTGTTTAGGTACGGACCATAATTTCTCAAAGAGGGATAATGCGGCCAAGTCTATCTCTAGGCTAGGAAGGGTGATGTGAGGATTGATGGGGTGAACTGGTGCTGTAGGCTTATCTGGGGTCAATTGGGTCACCCCATTTCGGTTGATCTTCACAACCCCGACACTCACAAATGAATTTCTTATATGTGGCCTGGGACGGGGTTTTTCCTCTATGTGTATCCCCTAGCTCTTGTAGTTGCCGTTGCACGAGCTTTCTCCTTAGCCTCTCACACTTCTTCTTTAGTGGGCTTGTAACCTAACCCAAACCTGACTTTCTGATCACCTTTGGTTGTGACAGGCTCTTTTTTTCCTTGCAATCTAGGCCCCAGTCCTCTTCCTTTTTGATAGCCCAACTTTTGGAGCATGGCCACTGCTGCTACCATTCCACCCCCAGTTTTTGGAATGATTCCCTCAATGGGCTCTGAGAGTACCCTCGATACCTCGAATTCGAAGCTGTGAAGGTCGACATCCTTAGTGGTGTGCGACACATCTAGCACCTTGGGCTTTTCAATGCTGTTGGTGGCTTTTTCTTTCTCACTGTGCCCCTCACCGATGATAGTGATAATCTTATGCCCGGATGTAAACTTGAGCTTTTGGTGCAGCATTGACAGTATTGCTCTGACCTCATGCAACCAGGGGCGTCCTAATATTAGATTAAATGAAGATTTAATGTCCATCACTTGAAACCATATGGAGAAGGTCATTGGCCCAATTAATAGCTCAAGGTTAACTTCTCTCATTATTTCTCTCCTCGTATTGTCAAAACCTCGGGCACTGATTCTTGGGCATCTTAGCATGCATGGATCTACCCCAATCTTGGTGGCGGTTCTCAGTGGGCATATGTTTAAAGCAGACCCTTGTCAATCAAAATCAGCGGGATTATCATATTTCTGGATTCCACAGTAATATGAAAGGATTTGGAGTGACTGCTTCTCTCATTTGGTAAATCGGCATCTGAAAATGAAATGGCATTTGGAGCCATTACTTGACAAATTATTTGTCCGACTTCATCTGGGCTAACCTGAAGTGATACATGTGCATGCTTTAATGCCCCATTAATGCTTGAAAATAGAGTGGGGACATAATTAATAGATCCCATACAGTGATGTGAGCTGGCATCCTTCTCAGCTGAGTCTCCAGTATATGTTGTCGACTAATTTTTTCAAAAGGATTGACAACACTATCTTTCTTTCCTTCTAGTTGGGCTTGCGCTGCTACCGGTGCTTCTGACTGCTTCAAAATCTTCTTAGATAGGGTAACAAAATCCACTGCCCCTTTTCTATTGCTGCTAGCATTGATATCTGTTTGTTCATAACTCAGCAGGACCTGATGAGGATTGTAGGTTGGTCCCAAAATCTGAAATGGTATAGCTGTCAGTATCGGATGTACTTGTACTGCGGGCTCTGGAGGTGTGGGTAACACTTGATTTACTTTGGTGATAGATGGTTGGGTGGAAAATTTGGACCAAATGGGGGTGGTGAAGCTTGTGGATAGTTGCACCAAGGGTAAAGGGGTAGGAGTAGGCCATTGGTAGCTGATAGGTGCTAGCAGGGGATTGGAAGCCTAATGGGAAATTGAGTAATTGATGTGGGTGGTGGTGTATGGTTGATATGTATTTATATGCACATAATTGACAGGTGTGGGTGGTGAGAAATAAGCCCTAAGATCTAAGGGTTCAACTCGTGGTGCTGGGTTGGGGAAATAATTTGACAAATTCAGGGGTTCAATCACCCTAATATTCATTTCTTCATAATTTCTCGGCAATGGTGTCATATAGCTCTCCCGATCACTGATGTAGTCCGACGGATCAAATTCAAATTCCTCACATTCTTCTATCATCTCGATGGTGGGTCTGGGACCTGCTCCTCCGATAAGATGTTGGGGTAATGGCACCTGATGAATATTCGCATGCTGGTATACTTGAGAAGGTGCAGGTGGAATGATTTTCTCAGCATCAATTAAATCCTGGATCATGTGCTTCAATGGTAAGTAGCGATCAGTCGGGTGACTCAGACCCTGATGAAAATTACAGTGAGTATTAAGGTCATAATTCTTTAGGATTGGGTGAGGAGGAGGTTGAGGTTGACGAGCAGTAACTAATTCCTTTTCTATTAGTAAAGGCAAAATACACTTAATGATTGCCCTAGGGGTGTAAGCACATAGTCATAGCGGTCTCTCCTCTGCTCTGGAGTAATCTGTATTCCTTGTCCATTCCCTGCTCTCTGCATCTGCTCAGTTCTGACTGGCGCTGACTGGGCTACTTGAAGTTGGAACGGGGTCATATTATTATTGGGCCTGACAATGTTTTGGACATTAGTCCCTATTCTCTTCTCATTCCTTTGTTCCGAAAACCTTCTAATCCCACTAGCTCCACTTGGTACATTCTTGCTCAGGCGACCTTCCCTGATAGCATCTTCACAGTGATTGGCATTCCTTACCAGATCAGCAAAGTTGGACTATTGCTGGTACACTAAAAAGTCTGAGATCACTGACAGGGTATTTTTAAAAATCATTTCCATTTGTTCATCATCAGGTATCCTGTTTCTAACTTGGGCTGCCAATGCTCTCTAATGCCCCAAATAATCGCTAAAGGTCTCATTTGGGTTCTGCTTCAAACGGTCCAAGTCTGACTTACACGGTTCAATGTCTATATTATAGACATATTGTTCCTGAAACAAGTGCATCAAGTCCTTCCAAGTTTTCATTATAGATGGTTTCAAAGATGTAAACCATCTCAAGGCTAGACCGATCAAACTTTTCTGAAAGACCTTTATCAATAGTCTTTTATCCCCTCCATACTGGCACATGTCCCCACAATAAGACTTGAGGTGTGCTATGGGATTGCCGGTGCTATTGTATTTGTCAAAAGCCGACATTTTAAATTTTGGAGGCAAGGGGACCTCAACAAATAGGCATATATCTAAGAAGTCTGTGGTGTGGATTTTAGCACCACCCATCTTCAACAACTACTTCTCGATTTTGTCTAACTGTTCTTTCAACTATTTCGATTCCTTAGATATGGGGCCCACTTTCTCAGCAGTAGGTTGGACTTCACTCTGGGTTACTAGGGGATGGGCGCTTATGGGAGGAGGGTTTAGGTTGGTTAGTGCCCCAACATAGGCTCCACTATTTCTATTCTCGTCCTCTTCATACTGCTGGTCTACATAAGGTGCAGTGAGGGCGGGATTCTCTTGTTGATACTGCATGGACTGGATGGGAATGGCATGAATGGGGGTTGGGTGAGTCCATTGGGGATGAGGGAAGGCTTGTTGGATGATGGGATGAGTGGAAGTTAGATTTTGAGGTGGGCCCTGATGAGGCCATTGGGCATGGAGAAAGGCTTGAAGTTGGCTTTGAGATGTTGGGATATGGGTGAATTGGGGTTGATATAAGGCATGGGTTTGAGCTGGGTATGAGGGTTGTGAATGGGTAAAATTTTAGAGGAATTGTGAAGGGTATGGGTGTGCGGCTCCAAGGTTTTGCTGGGTTGGGTTTGGGGTATGAAGCTTTGGGAGGTTTGGGCTATGAAGGTTTCTCCCATGGGTCCTTGGGAAGCTTAGGCCTCCAAGCCTTGGTCATGATGGGTGTGGCCCACGGGGCCTTGGTGGGTTTGGGCCATGGGCCCTTGATGGGTCTAGCCCATTAGGCCTCGATGGGTCTAGGCCATGGGCCCTTGATAGGTCTGGCCCATTGAGTCATGATGGGTCTGGCCTATTAGGCCTTGGTGGGTTTGGGTCATGGGCCCTTGATGGGTCTGGGCCATGGGCCATTGGAGGGTCTGGTCCATAGGCCCTTGATGGGTTTGGGCCATGGGCCATTGGTGGGTCTGGGCCATGGGCCCTTGATGGGTATGGGTCATGGGCTCTTGATGGGTTTGAGTCATGGGGTTTTAGGCCATGGAGCCTTGGGGTATGGGGGTAATGGGGGTTTGGGCCATTGGGCGATTGGGCCTTGGGGCATGTGGGTAGTGGGGGTTTGGATGGTGTGGATGATGGGGGGTTGATGGAGGTCATGGGGGAATGAGGCATGGAAGCTTGATAAGGTATGGGATGGATCCATGAATGTGTGGTGTGGATGAGAGGGGATGTGTTGGGAGGCCTTCCACCTACTGTAAGTTTGGAACATCTCCTTCATCATGGCCATGGAAGGGGAATCGGATGGAGATGGGTTATTTGAGGGTTAGAGGGGAATGGATGGGGTGTGTGAAAAGGGAAAATTGGGCATGGCCCCGATAAAATCAGGCATGACCCGGGTAAGTGGCGGGATATGAGGTGGGTTGGAGGAATGAGGTGGGGCATTGGTGGATGGATTAGGCATGTATGGGGCATAGAGGTGGAGAATGAGAGGGGAAAATTGGTCATGGTTCCAGAAAAAATGGGCATGGTTTGGGTAAATGAAGGGATGTGTAGGGGATTGGATGTAGCATGGATAGATGTGGGTTGATTCGGTATGCGTTGGGCAGATGAAAAATAGGGAGGTGAGATGGGTTGGGGTGGAAGGAAGGTGAGATGGGTTGGAGATGGCCATGGATGAAGGCATGGCTTGGGAAAATAACGGGAAATGGGGAGTTAGATTTTGGATATTTTGGGAAGTGGTGGAAGGGAAAATAGGGGCACCGAATGGGCCGGTCATGGTGAGGGTTGATTGGGTGAGGGGGGTGGAAGTAAAAGCTTCTGCGGTATGGGAATGGGTTAGAGAATGTGGCAGGGATGAGTCAGGATCGGTGTAAGCCAGGTCCACAGCCCACGACATAGCTCGGTATCGGGTCGGGTACAAATGCCTCGGATGGGGCCCGTAAAGTTTCCTCCTTCTTTAACTACGAGATGATGGAGGGTACGATGATGCCGTTGTGCTAACACCAATCAAGACTTTATTTTTGGGTTTTTAATTTTAATTAATATTTTTTTGAATTTTTATAAGTGAAAAGAAATTAGGATTTCAGGGCCTTTCAATTCCCTTCTTGAATGGCTCTCGTACCTTAAATAGGTCCCGCGGCAAAGGCTCCAAAGTACTTTGAAAGAATCAAAGGGAAACCCCTTGATCTATTGAAGGCACGAAAACCAATGCAAATAACCCGATCCCCTAAAAAAAAAATGTCACCTTCTTCTAATCGGCGAGGGTATATTGGGTGTTAGAAGTTGTGGGGCCTAAACAAAGGCACTATAGGCACTGATCGGAGAGTCCTAGGTGTGAAATAGGCCACATATTCGGACAAATGCTCTGTAGTACCAACCTGGTGCAACTAATAGTGGCACACGAGCAAAAATTCTCAGACTAAAGCTGGCGCAACTAATAGTTGCGCCAGTGTTCTTTGGGGGTAATTTGCATTGGCACAACTAATAGTGGTGCCATACTAAATGGGATCTCCAGATTCTTTGACAGCAGCAACCTCAGTCCTAAATGGGTCTCCTAATTGGCTTTTTGTGGAAGTTAGGCTTCCAGGGACTGATTGTTTATATGATCCATCTCTTTCCTCACCGATCCTAAGGGTTTAAAGGCCAAATTGGGTTCACTATCGCTCTCTTTTTTCCCGGGTTTTAAGCTTGGTAATGAGAAGGTTACACACCCGATATACCTCAAGTACAAGTAGTTTTCTTAGGTACTAGGTGGGCTGGGACTTTTTCGAATCATCACCAGTAGGGGCTATCGCCGTACTAAGACCCGAGAGTTTGTATGTGTGCCTAAATAATCCAACCCTTCAAAATATACCCTGCAAAAATCAATTTAAATCCCCTTTGTTGGTTCAATTTTATTTTTCACTTTCAAGGAAGTTTTCTTAAGTTCAAAGCCCTGGGGTGAGGATCTCGTGCCGCCTCTATGGGCCGATGTTTATTAGCAGAATATGACTGCGGAATTAAAAGCGCAAGTAGGCCCGCCAAATGGCTAAGGCACTTGAAATGACTGAAATGTAAGGAATTTAAATGACAATGCACAAGTAGACTCACCAAGTAGCTAAGGTGCTTGAAATGACGGAAACGTAAAGAAATTGAATGACAGTGCACAAGTAGGCCCGCTAAACGGCTAAGGCTCGTAAATGACGTAAAAGTAGGGGTAAGTAAAATGACGTAATTAGAGGGGTGAGTAAAAAATAAATAAATAATAGTAATAAAATGGTTAGTAAATAAAAAATAAAGTGGCCAACTTCAAGGGGAAGCTCTACTAGATACTCCCCAGTAGTGTCGCTATCTGTGCAACCATGGATTTTCGTCAAACTCGTCGCGATGATGCACTCCCTATAAATGTTTAGAGTCGCCACCCAGAGCTTTTAGTGTCCCAGGAAATCTAGATCAATTTTATAAGTACTGAAGTGCCACAAATATGACTCTGAATCCGGTCTACGCCAAAGGCTCTTGGGTAGGGGCTTCGGTTATCTATTGGGAAGGTGTTAGGCACCCAATCAACCCACTTAGTGTGGTTTCTACTTATAGCCAAAACAAAATTAATGTAAAAGAAATGAAAAAGTCTTCCTCTTTCCCAAAGGGTCTTAAAATCTTATTTGTGCCCCTCCTTTCCTACCACAAATTCGGCGGCGTAACGGCACAAATGAGTGGATGAAGGAAGGACCGAGAAGGCAGAGGAATAGAAGGGAGAGTCGGAGCTCTCGGGCCCTTGTTGAACCGCTGTGGAGCCTTGTGTTGGCTTGCTTCGGTGAGCTTTTGAAGGCTTGTATGGAGAGAAATGAGGTTTTAACTCTTAGGGATTGATAGCTAAGAGGTGGAGCGGGAAGGTTACTGGTAACACACACCTAACCTAGAGCTTTTGGGTGAAATGCTAAGGTCTAAAGGAAGTTTTAAAGTTCTGAAATTTGTATAGGAATGGTGCACTAGAGGAGAGAGAGAAGGGATTCCTTAATCTCTTAATTACAAATGTTTCAAGCCTTTGTAAAGGGAGGGGTACCTCTCTATTTATAAGAAAAAGAGAGGTTAGGAGGGTGTTTAAAAGCTAATTAGGGTTAGCAATTAGGTAATGGGCAATCTAAGGTTTCTTAGGGTTTTTGTAGCCTTGAAAAGTGTGAAGAGTTAATCCAATGGTGGATGATAGGGTGGGACTTTAAACCACTTAAGGGGTTACACATAGATAGTAAATGGGTGCAACAGAACTAGCAAAACACACCCCAAAGGTCAAGATGGTCAACAAGTCAAACCTCATTCTTAAAATTTAAGGAAGAAACCCACAGTTACTGTTCACATGCCTGGAACAACTATTAGTTGCACCAAGCATATGTACAATATTACAGTGAATCTACAGTAGCTTGGGAAGTTAGAAGCCCGCGGGGGGACCCACCCATATGTGGCACAACTATTACTTACGCCAAGCCATTTTTGGGGAGAAATGGCTTGGCGCAAGTAATACTTGCACCAAATCTTTTGGTGGTTCACAACATATTTATCATTTTATCCTTGCTCTTCAGAACGCGATATCTTCACGCACACAACTCCGATTGGGGTAATTATTGGCTTGTTGGAAAGCTGGGGACTTCTACTTTTCAATGGTATGAGATTCGATCATAGTAGAAGGTCACAGCTAGTCCTGGTATGCTATTCTTCATCCATTGCTCGGGAAAGCTAGGTTCATGTCCGAAATGGGTTTTAAGGGTCGGGATGGGTTTCTAAGGGTTTGGGAAGGTTCCTGAGGGATCTAGGGTGATTCCTAAGGGTTTAGAGTGGCTCCTAAGGTTTCAGAAGGATTCTAAGGGTCGGGACGGGTTTCTAAGGGTTCGAGAAGGTTCTTAAGGGATCTAGGGTGACTCCTAAGGGTTTGGAGTGGCTCCTAAGGTTTTGAAAGAGTTCCTAAAGGTTCCATACATGCCATCAAAAGCTCAGAGATGCGCCTCTCTCAAAATATGTTTTGATCGCGCCTTGGGCCAAATTTGGGTGTCTACAGGATTTAAAACGGGATCGATGGGGGCGCCTAATATGATTGAATTGGCAGGGTTGGTGTGGCAATGTTGGGCCAAATATGGTTAACCGGTACAGGAGGCGACTGGACTGATGATGATGCATCAAAATTGGGCCAACTATATTGGGTTGGTGTTAGAGGTGAATATATTTGTGGCAGTGAGGCAGTACTGGGCCGATTGTATTGGGTTGGTCATGGAGGTGAGGGTGGATGGGCTGATGATGGTGTGGCAAAATGGGGCCAAATGTGGTTGCCTAGAGCTGTCTTAGAAAGTGAGGTAAAATTGGGCACCATATAATTGGTGGGGATTGATGCCGGCTATGATTGATATTTCGGAGGTGGTGAGGCTCAATTGGTTTGGACCTGATTAATGGGAGCTGGTGAGGGAAAATACAACCTCAGATCTAGCGGTGCTGTTTGGGGTGTTGGGTTTGGGAAATAGTCGACTAAATTTAGAGGTTCGACTATCCCTATAATTTCACCCCCTTGGCCTCATTGCCCTAGGATTTTGTAGCCTTCTTCTGTGTCAATATACTATGAAGGGTCAAACTCTTCCATCTCTCTTTCCAACATGTTAATGGTGGCCCTCATGCCCATCCCTCCTTACGGGTGTGGTGGTAGTGGTGTCTGCAGTATATTGGTATGGGGAGGTGCCAGAGGAATGAGCTTTCCCACCTCAATTAGGTCTTGGATTACATGCTTTGATGAAAAATATTGATCAGTTGGGTGACCTGGTCCTTGGTGAAAACTGCAGTGTGTATTGGGGTCATAATTTCTTGAGATTCGATTTGGCAGAGGTCGCAGCTGCAGTATGGTGACCAAACCCTTTTCAATCAGTAAGGGTAAAAGGACATTCAGGGACTGCCCCAGGGGAGTGAACACTCAGTTATATTGGGCCCTTCTCTGCTCGAGGGTCTGCTGCCCCCAAGGGACATTGTTTTACCTTGGAGGCTGATTTATTGGTACTGGCGTTGGCTCTATTGCTACAAACCGAAATGGTACCATGCTGGTGATGGGCTGTGTGTTTATTATTGTTTGAACATCTGCCTTAGTTCTTCTCTTATTTCTTTGCTCGGTGAATTTACGAGCCCCACTGGCCACCTGTTTGTTCAAATGCCCCTCTCTTATTGTGTCTTCATAGCGGTTGGCATTTCTGACCAGATCGATAAAACTTGCTTGTTATTGGTACACAAGAAAATCAGAGATAATGGGTAGTTCGATTTTTGAGATTATCTCAATTTGCTCCTTATCGGGGATCCAGTTTCTCACTTGGGCTGCTAGGGCCCTCCACCTCCTGAGATACTCGTTAAAAGTCTCTTAGATTTTTGTTTCAATCGTGCCAGGTTTGATTTGAGCAGTTCGATGTCTATGTCATAGACATATTGTTCTTGGAACAGGTGGGTGAGGTCTTTCCACATTCTCAACATAGATGGTTCGAGAGACGTAAACCACCTCAATGTTGGACCCGTGAGGCTTTTTTGAAAAACCTTGATGAGGAGGCGTTCATCTCTACTATACTGGCACATGTCCCCACAGTTGGACTTAAGATGGGAGACTGGGTTGCCCATGCCATTGTATTTATCGAATGTGCATAGTTTAAATTTGGGCGACAATGGTACCTCAACAAATAAGCATAAATCTGAGAAGTCGGTAGTGTGGATCTCTGTTCCTCCCATCTTCATCAACTGTTTATGAATTTTGTCCATTTGCTCTCTTAGCAGTTCAGACTCCTTGGATGGTAATACTAGGGCGGGTCCCTCAATAGGCTGCCTCGATTCATTTTGGGCGGTCTGCTGGTTGGTGAGTGTGGATGGTGGGGGATTAGAGCTGGCTAATGCCCCTGCATAGCCCCACTATTTTTTATCTCATCCTCTTCATATTGTGGGGTCAACATATAGTGGAGGAAGGGTGGGGTTATCTCGTTGATTCCGAGTGGGCTGGACGGGTGCCTGGTGAGGCCATTGTACATGGGGGAAACTTTGATGGGTGACTTGAGGGGTAATGGGATGAGTGAATTGCGGACTTTGGGCGAGTGCCTTATGAGGTCACTACATTTGGAGGAAACCTTCGGGATGGGGGTGAGAGGTAAGAGGATGGGTGAATTGTGAATTTTGGACATGTGCCTGGTGAGGCCATTGAGCTTGGTGGGAATTCTGAGGATTTGGTTGAGGGTTGAGAGGGTTTGTAAATTGGGGTGGGTTGGAGGTTTGTGATGGGTTTCCATATTGTGAAGGGTATGAGTGAATAGGATTTGGATGAGGGGTGAATTGGGGATGGTTGATGGTTTGGGAGGGATCCCCATATTGGGTTGGGTGTGATGAGTGTGGATAGATAGGGTTCATGCTGGATTGGGGAGTTGGGAAAAGTGGGTTTATTATTTGGGGAGGGATGACATGGGTTGGTTGGGTGTGAGGGTATGAGGGGAATTGGGGGATTTGTGAAGGATTGGGCAATGAGGCCCTTGAACTTGGGCTAGCATGGGCTTGAGATTGGGTATTGGGCCCTTAAGGCCCACTCGGATGGCTCCATGATTGGTGTTGGGTGGTGTGGATTATGGGTGGTTTATTGGGATTGACATTTTGGATGAAGGAGGTGTGGAGATTTTAGAGGGTTTGTTGGGGGTCGAGTATTTAGGGTGGATGAGGAAGGCTTTGGGAGGCCTTCCACGCTGTGTATGCCTTCATCATCTCCTCCATCATGACCATAGGATCGGTCATGGGGCCAGATATGGATGGCCCTTCTAATGAAAGGAGTGTATGGGGCAAATTTGGCATGACTTGAGTGGATGTGTGGGGAAAACTGGGCATGACCTAGGTGGATTGGGGAAAATTGGGTATGGTTTTGGTAGATGTGTGGGAAAAATTGGGAATGACCTAGGTGAATTGGGGAAAATTTGGCATGGCTTGGGCAGATTGAGGAAAATTTGGCATGGCTTGGGCGGATTGGGGAAAATTTTTCATGACTTGGGCGGATTGGGAAAAATTTGGTGTGTGTTGGGAAAATGGAAAAGTAGGTGTGTTTTGAGTGGAAGAGAAAATGGGTGTATTTTGGGTAGGTGGAAAAGATGGTGTATTTGGAGTGGAGGGAAGAGTGGGTGTGTGTTGGGTGGAAGTAGGGGAAAAATGGGGTAGATTTGGAGTGGATGTGGAAAAGTATGGTATATTTGGATTGGATGGGGATGGAGGGGAACAATGGGGTGGAAAATGGGGTGGGTTTTGAGTGGTGGTGGATGGAAAAATGGGTGTACCGAAGGGTCCAGTGACGTTGAATCGGGATTGGGTGGGGGAATCGGAGATGGCTTTCTCCTCCATATGGGAATGTGATGGGGAAGGTGGTGGAGATTACTAAGGATCGACATAGGCCGGATCAACCGCCCACGACATGGTTTGTTGACGGGTAGGGTATGGATTCTGCAGGGGAGGCCCGAAGACCTTTCTCCTTCTTCCCCTCTAGGAGGATGGCGAGTTTGGTGATGCCGTTGTTCCGGCACCACAAGCTCTCTTTTTTAGTTTTTTTATTTTCTTTATTTATTTATTTATTTTATTTTGGATGATAAAAATTTGAACTTCCTTACGATGCTTTTCCGAGGCCTTGGAACTCCCTTTTCGAGTGGCGTTCACACTCCCAATGCCTCTCACAGTGGGATCTTGATGTGCTTCAAAAGAATCAAAGGAAAGCCTTTGGTCTATGTGAAGGCACGAAAATTCATGCGATGACCAGATCCCTCGAAAGAGTCAATAAGAGAGTGACCTCTCTCAATCGGCGAGGGTGTTTTGGGCGTCAAACGTGTGTGATTTATTGGGAATATTAAAACCACTAAGCGGGGGGGGTAGGGGGACAGTGCTGAAAGCACCCCAAATTTTGGAAAAAACTGTATATTAGCTTATGCGTACATAGTATGTACGCATGAAGAAAACTCTTAATTTTTACACTATGCGTACATACTATGTACACATGAACAAATTTTATTTTTTTTTAACTATGCATATATAGTATGTACGCATGAACAAAAATTGGTTTTTTTTGGCTATACACAGAACTTCCAGCCAGCAGATCCGAATTGGACTTTGGTTGGGTATCTTGGAAGCAATGCTTCCGGATATTGTTTCCCTTTGTTTTTATTTGGTCTCTCCTTTTCGCCCCTAGGGATACAAGGCCGGTGCTATTCGAACACGCTCCCCAATGGTTTTAAGGCTAAGTAACAAGCTCGGTCACCCACCCGATATACCTCCGACATGAATGCCTTCTCTGATACTGGATGGGGTGATTCCTTTCGAGATCATCACCACTAGGCCTGCCACTCTACTTAGAATCAAGAAGAGTATATCGCTACCTAAAATTCCCCCTTTTAAAATCAACCTGCGCAAAAATTTAATTAAGTCCCTTAGTTCACTTTTAAGGTTCAATTTTAAATTCAATTTTAAAGGGAGTTTCCTTAAGTTCAAAAGTAGGTGGTGAGAAACCTTTGCCGCCTCTAAAGGTTGGCGTCCACTGTTGTTATATGTTCATAGAATAAAATTGTGGGGCCAGTCAAGTGACTAGGCGAGAAACATAAAATTCATCAAGTCGGTTTGGCCGCCAATCGGCTAAGGCGGGAAATGATAGAATCGTAGGGGTAAGTATGAAAGTGCTCAAGTAGGCCCACCAATCGGCTAAGGCTTGTAAATAATGGAATCCTAGGAGTAAGTATAAACAATGTGGAATCATAGCGGTAAGTGAGCAAATTGAACAAAAAGTTAGTACACGAGAAAACACATGCAAAAAAAAGGAGGCCAAAACTTTCAAGGAGAAGCTTTACAAGCTATCCCCAGCAGAGTCGCCATCTGTGCAACATGGGATTTTATCAATTCATCATGATGATGCGTGATCACTACTTATATGTGTATCTAAAAAAGTCTTAACCTATTGCAAGCGCACAATGGAAATTATAGAGCTAGTACAGGATCATTCCCAAGAAGATAGGTTTTATATATGGTATATATATAATAATTTTCTGAAAACTTATATTAATCTTTTAAGATTCTAAACTACTTAAGAAATATGAATAAAGAATAGTTTCTTAAACTAATTGCAGAAAATAAATCCTAAATCCTCCTTTTTCAAATTATAGTCGTCAATCACAATCTTCAGTTATCGGATGTTTACAAAATTAAAATACCGTTACACTATATCTCATTCGTCTAGAATTTGGTCGTCAATAAAAAACTAGCATCCTTTAATATAGATTTATACAAATCTTTAATCTACCAGAGATTTAGGCATCAATCAAATTCCATAAAATCAAAGATGGAAAAAAAAAAATAGTTACACTAATATGCAAATTCTAACTTGAGTCGTCAATTAAAATGAAAATTTGAAGATGTTTACAAAGCAGTAAATTACAATAAAATAAATCTAAATTAGAAAGCAAAAGTAGAACCATCCAAAGGGTTGATTTTTCAGCTTCCTCAACCTTGGTTGTCAGGCAAGACCTTAGAGAACTGTGGACGATGTTATTTTGTAAATCCTAAACTACTTTGATCAGGAGAAAACAAAAACCTCAGTTGTCAATTGAAGCTATGAAATTCTTCGATGATTATTCCTATACCAAGCCCTCCTATTTATAGAACATAAGGGGTCGGTTTACAAAACTCCTAATTATAATAAAAGAAATTACTAAAAAGAAACTATTCTATTATAATTCTACTTTTAATCTTATCTTTCTTTGCTCTTGATAGTTGATGTACTTCTGAATTTTCTCCTTCATTTCAGCAACAGAGTCCTTTAAAAGTCTTCTTCGTTAATCTTTTCAAATCCGTGATTGGCCAGACTTCTAAGTCAAGAATTTTTCTAATTTTATGCATGACGGTGTTCATTCTCACGTGACCAATAGCTTGGGAAGGTGTCTTTTTGGAAAATTGTAAATCACGATTTTCTAGCTTTTATTCTCTTGATGATTTTACATTTACGATTGTTCATCTTTTGTTCTGTCTCAACATAGCTTCCTATAGAACGATTCTCTAATTATGATTCATCGCTTTCTCTTTTATCGTACTTTACTCTTGAGCAGCTTTTCTTGCAAAATCATAAATTACGATTTCTACTCTATATTTGCATCGTTCCACAAAATCGTAAAACACGATTTCTCACTTTTCAGTAAACAAGGAAATATAAAACATTCTAAACTAAGAATTTAAATGCCACTTTAGTAGGGAGCACAATTGCATTTAGCAGATGCAACAAGCCTTTAAATCCCTAGGTGATCCCTAGTGGAGGAGTTGTAGTCTCCTAAAGGTTTTCAGTGAAGTTACCTACAAACTTCAAATATTTTTAAAATTTTCAAAATATTTTGCAAAGTTAAAACAAAAGTTAAAATCTAAACTAATTTTTATACACCAACAAAGTTAACTAAGTTGATTAAATTGATCGTCACATGGTCATTATGATTTTCTAAAATTATTAATCTTTCATCCTTGCTTTCCATTATAACAGTTATCCTTGATTAGAACTCTAACAATTTCAATTCATAGTAAACAGGGAATGTATGCATCAGTGAACAATTTATTCTTCATAGGTTTTTCTAAACTGCAATTTTTTAGAAAATATTTTCATTCAAAAGCTCACTATTGACGTACTCTAAAAAAAATCGAAACTTTTGGGTTCTCACAGTGTATTATTTCAGAAAAATTCAGTCAAAGGATAATTGCAAAAATTTTCAATCTTATAGAAAAGATAATCTATTCTATTCATATGTTTTCCTATATAATCCATAATATCTATTATTCATATCTTTACTGGGTTTATACTTTTGTAAATCGTAAATCAGAAAGGTCTTTACTTGGCCTGTAATGGGGCTTTGAGTTTCAGAAGGTGTCAAAGAAAGGTAGAAAATGATTCAAATTTTTTTTGAGAATTTAGCTCTTCTTTTTCCTATCTTTTTCTTCTTTCCTTTCTACATCAGTAAGTATCCAAGGATTGGATGCTTCTTCCAATTTTTATTTTCTCATTTTTCTCATTTTGTGAATCCCTTTTCTTCAATTGATTTGCAAAATCGTGTTTCACGATTTTTCTTTCTTTTCCTTCTAAATCGTCTTTTACGATTTTTCACCTCTTCTAAAGATTTTTTCTTTAGAATCGTAATCTTCTTTTAGAAATTGTCTTTTCACAATTTTCCGTCTTTTCCCATATTTTCTTTCATTTTCAGCTGTACCCTTTTTTGGCATTCCCCTTATCTGTTGACTTTTTACTCCTACTCCCTCTTCTTCCCTTATTTTGTATTCTAAACTCTCAAAAAAGGTAAGGATTAAAGGTTGAAAGCTTTGGGTAGTACTTATGGTTAAGGGTTTTTAAGATTTTTAGTACAAAAAAATTCAGTTTAGGTTTCTAATATGGGTTCAAAGGATAAAATTTTATGGGATTTTCGCTTTTTGGCTCTGATTAACAAAAGATGGCCTTTAATCATCTTTACAATTTACTAGCATAGATGCCTTATTATTTTGATATTTCTAATAGATAGTTCTAAATAAAAAAATTAGGTTATCATAGTCATAGAATATTTTAATTCTAAATTCCGCAATATGAGATTTCATGACCGAAGTAAAGAAGTTCAAAGAAATTTTTGACCCTAATAGAAGCAGTCTCTCTCTCTCAAAGAAAGGAAAATTTGGCTCTAATGCTCACTGGTTATACAATTTTGAAACTATAGTCTAAAATATTAAAGTTTAGATCAATCTATTATTTCAATCATTCAATCTAATACAATATTCAATGAGCTAAACATGAATTGTACTATTCTATATTCTGAATATTGAACTTCTACTATGATGGATCGTATGTTTTCAAGACTCGTAATTTTTTCAAGCATAATTCACATATAATGGTTAACTTAAAAACTATTTTAAAATCAAAGAAAAAAAAATTATCAACATAAAACTAACTATACTAATTAACTACTATCATACATAGAAGTTGTGTATCCCCCAAACTTAATTTGGATAATGCTCTCATTGGCACAAAAACATGGGACACTTAAAATTTATTTACCTTTGGGTTATTGATAATACTGATTGTAGATCAGAAAAAATCTGTCACCAGATATATATTCTCCCCCAAACTTGAGAAAAAATATCCTCGACTTATTCTCAGAGTATCAATAAAAAAAATTGAAATAAAAGTTAGTAACAATTACACAGTTAGTGAGAAAGTTAGTCAAAAGAAAATTTCATATATATTATAAATATTTACAATGAAAATGAAAAGTAAACTATAGATAGAAATTTAAAACTAATTACATACTAAGAAATAATCATAGGAAAAATCTAGACACGCACTATATATGATACTGGTAGTAATGTCCAAGAGAAAAATGGTGTCTTTGATAAAGATCGGTCCCTGGTTGTTCATCCAAAAGTTACCACCACAAAATATCTCCCTTCTTTGAATAGGTGGGTCCAATAGAAAAGAAAAGGGTTCAGAAGACGGAGGGGGTGATGATGGAGAAGACTTTTGGTGGTTGGGGGAGGAAGGTGGCGTTTCCGCCGTCGGTTTCGAGATTGGGAGAGAGGAGAAGAGGGCAATAATTTCACTGATTAACCGTCCTCTTTCTTCTAAAAGTGCGGTGACTTTGTCTTCATAGTGTTAGATGAGGCGTGAAAATCCCTTAGTAATTTTCGACAAACTTGGTTGTTTTGCCATGGCGAAAGGATTGGTGTTGGACGAAGGTGAAGGGAATGTTTTATAATCAATCTAGGCCGAGAATCTGAAGGGTTGCCATAAATGAAAGTTATGGCCTAGCGTTGAAGAATACAAACTGGTTGGTAGATCTTATTTAATGCTGAAAGATGTGTCTTTGTAGTGTGAATCGAGGTTACTCCTGTGGTATCGGAGTTTGTGCCACTCAAATAACAAAATATGTAGCCTGGAGAAAAAGTTCTCTCAGCAATCGTAGTTACTATGATTGTACGTGAGGAAAGTTACAAGAAATTGTAATCACTATGATTTCTCATACCTACATAACAAAAACTTAAATACATCTTTATCTACTATTGTACAGTTATGATTGAAGAAATAATTTACAAAATTTCTACGGATGAGTCAGTAGCTCGACGTTTCCCTGGAGTATATCAGTTGTATACATGGTCTTTTAATGACATTGTGCTCACTGCCCCTTTTTCTTTTAATGATATTGTCAATTTGAGTCTTTGTCCAATAACTTTGAAAGTACGACCGTCCTTGGGATCTCTGATAGTGACAGCCTCGTGAGGGAATGTTTCTATAACGGTGTAGGGACCATCCCAACGACTTCATAATTTCCCTGAGAATAGCATAAACCTCGAATTATATAGCCAAACTTATTGGCCTGGCTCAAAACTCTTTCTTAGAATATGTTTATCATGGAATGCCTTGGTTTTGGCCTTGTAAATTCGACCATTTTGATATGCATTGTTTCGAATTTCCTCAAGCTCATTGAGTTCAAGTTTTCGTTGCTCACTAGATGCGGTCAGCTCAAAATTCAGTGGCTTGATAGCCCATTGAGCTCTATGCTCTAATTCCACAGGTAAGTGGGAAGCCATACCATACACCAATTGGAAAGGAGATATGCCAATGGGAGTTTTATAAGCCGTTCTATATGCCTACAGAGCATCATTCAATCTTATGGACCAGTCTTTTCTATCAGGGCGAATAGTTCTTTCCAATATTTTTTAAATTTTTCGGTTGGAAACCTCAACTTATCCACTAGTTTGCGGGTGGTAGGGGGTCACGATTTTATGCGTAACACCATATTTCTTGAGCAAGCTCTCGAAATACCTGTTACAAAAATGGCTATCCCCATCACTTATAATAGCTCGTGGAGTTTCGAACCATGCAAATATATTGTCCCTGATAAAAGAGACTACAACCTTATGATGATTTGTTCTTATGGTTTTTGCTTCCACCCACTTTGATACCTAGTCAACTTCTACAAGTATATACGTAAATTCGAATGAAGGTGAAAAGGGACTTGTGAAATCTATTCCCCATATGTCAAAGGGTTCTGCGACCAAAATCGGTTGCAAGGGCATCATGTTCCTTCGGGACATGGCTCTTGACTTTTGACAATGATTGCAAGCCTGATAGAAATTCTAGGCATTCTTAAATAGTGATGGCCAATAAAATCTTGATTGTAGTACCTTGGTAGAAGTTTTCTTCCCACAAGAATAAGTATGACAAAATTTCATAATACTATGGATGTCACTATCAGGAACACATTTCCTAATTGTTTGGTTGGGACATATTTTAAATAGGTTAGGATCCTCCCAAATATAGTATTTTACATTAGAAAAGAAAATATACTTGTCATGATTGGACCAGGTCGGGGGAATCTTACCTGCTGCCAAATAATTCACGATGTTGGCTTATCATGGTACTATTGCTTGGATGGCATAAAGTTGCTCATCCGAAAAGGTATCGTGTAGAGGCTCTTTACTGATGGTTTCAAGTAGCTCTATTCTGGATAGATAATCAACCACCACAGTTTCAACTCCCTTCTTATCCTTGATTTCGAAGTTGAATTTCAGCAAAAGTAGGATCCACCTGATTAGTCTTGGTTTGGCATCCTTTTTAGATAATAAGTATTTCAGTGCATAATGATAAGAGAAGATGACAATTTTTTATCCCAATAGATATGGTCGGAATTTATCGAGTGTAAATACGACAGCTAGAAGCTCCTTCTCAGTGGTACTATAGTTATCTTGAGCTTCAATCATGGTACGGCTCGCATAGTAGATTACATGAGGGACCTTGTCTTTCCGTTGTCCTAGGACTATGCGTATTGCGTGATCAGAGGCATCACACATTACTTCAAATGGTAGGGAGTAGTCAGGGGGCTGAATAATTGGTGCAGAGGAAAGAAGTGCCTTAAGATTGTTAAATGCGTCCAGACAGGCATCATTAAAGTTAAATGGTACATCGTTTGCTAATAGATGGCATAATGGTCTCGAGATTTTGAGAAATCTTTGATAAAGCGGCGATAGAAATTGGCATGGCCCGGAAAAGATCGAATCTGCGATACCGAATTTGGTGGAGGTAGATTCGCTATTACATCAATTTTGACTTTGTCAACTTCTATTCCTCTTTTAGAGACAATGTGTCCTAAGAATGTGTCTTTTTGAACCATAAAATGGCTCTTCTCCCAACTTAGCACTAAATTAGTTTCTTCACATCCTTCTAAAATGAGGGCAAGATGATCAAGATAAGAATCGAAAGTTTGGCCAAATATCTAAAAGTCATCAATGAATCCTTCAAGAAACTTGTCTATCATATAAAAAAAAATTGCCATCATGCATCTTTGGAATGTTGCAGGAGCATTGCATAACCTAAAAGGCATGCGACGATAAGCAAACATTCAAAAAGGACACGTGAAGGTGGTCTTTTCTTGGTCTTCTGGATAGACCAAAACTTGATTATACCCTAAATATCCATCTAGAAAGCAAAAATATTCTTGACCTACAAGTTTTTCCAAAATTTAATCAATGAAGGGTAGTGGAAAATGATCCTTGTGAGTCATTGAGTTTAGCTTTCGGTAATCGATACATACACACCACCCTGTGGTTTTGCGTAATTGTACCTACTCACCGGCTGCATTTTCTTTCACCATAATCTCAGATTTCTTCGGGACTACTTGAATGGGACTTACCCAGTAACTGTCGAAAATCGGGTAGATAATACTTGCATCTAGTAGTTTCATGATTTCCTTTTGAACAACTTTCCTCACATTTGGATTTAACCGTCGCTGTCTTTCTCATGAAGTTTTGATATTGTCCTTCAAATGAATACGATGCATACATATTGAGGGGTTGAGCCCTTTAAGGTCAGTAACAATCCATCCTATTGCACGCTTATACTTTACAAGTGTGGTCAGTAACTTACTCTCTTGTTTCTTATTAAGAGCGGATGAAATAATTACTGGGAGAGTTTCGTTAGGCCTAAGAAATACATATTTAAGAGTGTCAGAAAGTAGTTTCAAATCAAAGGATGGTGCTTTTTGGATAGATGGTTGTAACGGTTCATTGGAAATAACAGGCAGAGGTTCTATCTCTGACATCCAATTTTTGGATTGGAATTCATAGATAGAAGAGTCCATAAGATAAATTGCCTCCTTCAGTTGGAGGTCTGGTTCTTCCAAGTTAGTATACCATAATGTAGTCTGAAGCTCATCCTTTGATAAGACTAGAGGTAATGCTTCCTCTACTAATTCTTCAATTTCATTAATGCTGAAGCATTCCTCATCGTCTATTGAAGCCATCTGGTTGACTGTGGTGAAGATATTTAATTAAATTCGTATATCTTCGAAAAAAACTTCCATTACCCCTGTTTTATAGATTATGCAAGCATTGGTTGTAGCCAAGAATGGTCTATCGAGGATAACGGGAATTTGTGTTAGAGATTTTGTACTTAGTTCCATGTTTAACACTAGGCAATTGATAGGAAAAATAAATTTGTCGACTCCAACCATCACATCTTCAATAACTCCTATAGGCCTTCTTTCTGATCTATCAGCTAACTGAAGAGTTATTGAAGTAGGCCTCATATCTCCCAGTCCTAACTTTTTGTAAATAGAGTATGGTATCAGATTCATGTAGGCTCCCAGATCCAGAAGTGCTATATTTATTTTATGATTGCCTATGATACATGGAATTGTAGGTACCCTAGGTTCCTTAAGCTTGGATGGAGCTCTAGCTTGTAAGACTGAGCTCACCTGTTCTGTTAAGAAAGCTTTTTACGAGATATTATTTTACCGATTCTGTTCCTACGTACATATCTCCTTTAGGAATCGTGCATAGGTTGGGACTTGTTTGATTGCCTCTAAGAGGGGCAAATTGATCTTTAGTTCCTTGAAGATCTCAATAATTTCTTCTAATTTTTTTTGGATTTTAATCAAAAGGGGATGGTGCACCAAAAGAATTTGGATATGGTAACTTTACTGCATAGGGTACTTCGGTTACAGGTTTAGTTGTACCGTCCTCTTTATTTTCTACTTTTCTTTATTTTTCATTTTCTAATTTTTTTAGTTTTTCTTGTGAGGGAGTCTCTTCTTTGGCTTCATTCTCCTTTTCTTTGGTCGTAAGGACAACTACTGAGATAGCATCTCTACTCTATTGTCAACAGTCTGACCACTCCTTAAAGTTTGAATAGCTTGAACTGTGGGAGTCAGTGTCTGCGAGCTCGCTTGGTTAGTGATCAGTCACATAATTTACCATTTTATCACTCTTAACTTAGTGATGCTAGGCCATAGTTTGCTACTAATGAGTTATTGATGTGCAGATATTATAGATAAGCAGTAAATTAGAGCCTAAGTATTAATCTTTGTCAAAATGAACTAAAAAAGTAATAAGAAAAATGATTGAGCGAAAAAGACGAATTATCGCTACTGAAAGTCAGAAAATCGTAATTTACGATTCTTCAAAAGAGACAAAAGGAGAAAAGTGGTAAAGCATAATCTAGAGAATAGTCAACTATGAGGAAGCTTTGAGAAATAGAATTTCGTGATTTACGATTTTCCAGAAAAGAAGCTATAAAGAAAGAACTCGCTATTTACGATTTCCCAAAAATAGAAGCTTTCCTACTATTGTTGCTATTGCTGATCACGTGAGAACTATCACTGCCCTATCCAGAATTAGAAGACTCTTGCAATTAGAAGTCTGATGAACCACGGATCTTAGAAGATTGATGAAGATCTAAATCTGAAGGACTCTGCTACTGCTAAATAAAGAACAGTATAGAAGTATGTGTCGATTGAGCTCGGTGGTACGCCTTTCTCAAAGTATGTGCTAAATAAAGAACAGTCTGGAAGCTCGGTGGTACGCCTTTCTCAAAGTATGTGTCGATTGAGCCTTAGGCCAACTTTGGGTGTCTATAGTATGATATCTGCTATGTAATTCCGTACATTCGATGGTCTGATTTTTCCCAAATTTTTATGCTAGAAAAATTGGGTCATCACAGAGAATGGTAGCAGAACATTTAGTTGAATCATTGAATCTGGATGGTCCTGTGTTCCTAGAAATCCATGTGGGAAAGTCGGGTTGTCACAGTTGGTATTAGAGCATCGGATGGTCCGATTTTCCCAGATTTCTGTGTTCGAAAAATCAGGCTGTCACTATTGGTATCAGAGCATCATACTAGATCCCGTGACACAATAAGTGCGGGTCAACTGTGACACCTTGTGTCACAATTGATATCAAAGTTGTTACATCAAATTCTATCGAAACATGGGCTAGAGGTTCACAATCACTTCTGACTAAACCATTTGTTTGATCGTGACAATTCAATATGGCCCCACACGACAAACATCAAAATGTCTGTGTTAATCTATGAAATTTACAACTTTTCACCTCCTAACCTGGCCTTTGATGGGCCTTTGAGCTGGTTAATAATATGTTTTAAGTAAGTTTTTGTAGATAGCAGGAATTTATAACTTAGTGCTACAATCCATCCTTTTCAAGCCAAGAAGAAAGGATTTTTAGTCAAGATTTTGGAACTGATGAAGCTACATTGAATGCACCATGGTGGGTCCCACCATTGGGGCTATTTAGCATGCTTCGAGGTCCTAGAAGGCCTGTTGAGGGTGAGAGGTGGAGCCAAAGTATGGAATGCTGCTGTAGTGGATTAGATAGAACAACATGTCAAGTGGCACAACAGAGAGCTAAATGAAGATTGAACCATGCAAGCGCTGCAATACAGAAATCCAAAAAAAATTAGTGTTCTGCATTGTTACAAATTGAGCAGCTGCCTTGAACCTTTTGAGCAGCTGGCTGGTGCTGTCTTTAAGACACTAGCACAACCCACACCTAATGGAGTGGAACAGCTACTGCAACCTGAAGATGCAAGCCTCTCGAGCAGCTCCTATCCACACATCTCGAGTAGTTCAGCAAGCACTCGAGCAGCTCAAAAGTGCTACACATTACACCTATCGATTAGCTCCCTGCATGCTTGAACACAAACACTCATGCACACATGTCGAGCAGCTAAAGGCAACCTCACAGCTACTGCCTTGATGCAGCTCGAGCAGTTCACTATGGCTATCGACAAGTTCCTTGTAGCTTGCACATGAACTAATTGAGTTGTACAAAAGTGAGGTCGAGCAGCTCCGTGCCTTAATGTCACAACCCCAGATTTTTGGGATGAGTGCACGTCATGCATTACATATAGGTATATGTGTTTCACAAGGAGACCAAAACGAACCATAGACACTATGTGTGTACGTGAGAAACACACTAGCATTTCCCTAACTTATATGTATAAAAGTGAAAGAGAGAGGAGAGAAGAACCCTTGCGTAACTCTATTTTAACCTAAATAGAGAGAAGGAGAATACAAAGAGAAAGAGAAGAAGAGCCTAGTAAAGAACTAGGGTTTCGTTGGGACTCAAATCAGCAGATGAGTTGGAGAAAAGGCTGGAGGAGGAACATTGGAGGCCTGTTTGCCTAGTAGAATTTTGAATCTTAAATCATCAAACTTGCGCACTACTCACGGTGGGAGGAATGTAAAAGGCATGATAGATGCTTAGGCATGTTTTAAATAATAGGAAGGATGTTGGTTGAATGTTTTTAATGATGTTAAGGTTTGAATGAAGACAGGAATTGTGTTCTCAATCGGATCGAGGAGTAAAAATCATCGCTCCTCGCTCGAGCGGTCTAAAGGGCTCGCTCGAGCGAGGATGAATAGAAAAAAATATAACTCTGGGCTCCCTTGAGCGGTCCCCAAAACTAAGAAGCTTCGCTCGGCGAGGTCCCCGATAATGCTTCGGTGGCTCAATTTAAAGCTTTCGGCGACCTCGATTTAACCGCTCGGCGAGTGCGTGACTCGGCGAGTCAAATGACCGGCCGAGCGAGGTCTATGACCGCTCGGCGAGTCAAGTTTGCGCGGCGAGGTCAAGTGACCGCTTCGGCGGTCTGGTGACCACTCAGTTCTTGAAATTTTCGGATACAAGAAACTTGGGGGTTGTACACCCCAATGGTTCTAGTGACCTTTCTAAGCCTATGCTAAATTGAAATGTAGGTTTGACGCATGATCATGAAGTATAAACCTCTACGAAAAGGCGTGCTTTGAAATTCGTCGAGGTAGGGAATATTCTTGAAACATGTGCATTATTTCGTGAAATTCATATATGTAGTGTAATCCATTTAAATAGTCAAATACTGCATGATCCTCATGAAAAAGGGTGTGTGAGTGAGTTTAAAATGTGAAAGTCTTGAGGTCCTCAGGGGACGAAACATCATATAGTTAAACAAAGAAGGATGCGATGGAAATAAGGGGCATCCCAGGGATGCAGATGAAAACTAACAAAGAAACGTAAGTAATGTGATAAGGCCTGATGTAATATAATTAGCACAATCACGGTGAATAACTATATGTAGAGCACATTTGATATTTTTATTATTTAAGGTTTGATTAGAATACCCCACCGACGTGGCGGGATACCCACACTCCAGGGATATCTGTGAGTGATGCGGCGGCATCAAGTACTTTCATAGCACATCCCAGGGATGTAGATCTAAAAATAGACCCCGCCACCTATGAGAAAGGGGCTTGGGCAGTATTCCTAAGGGATACATATAATAACTGTCTAGTTAGACGACGATGGTGGGTATTCCATCGGGGCTCGATGCTATATTGCTCGGGGACTACTTAAGTTAAGATTTAAGTGATTAGGCCAAATTCACAACTAAACTAATAAGGAGATTAAACAAAACCATTATTTCTATTTCCAGTTATTTCAATTGTTGTCCATAAGTGATTACTCGATAATTTTATGCTTTTTAAACTGCTGACATATGTGTGAAGATCAATCTATATGTTCTTTTTGTTTCCCTACGGAGCTAGGATGTAGCTCACCCCCCTTAGACTATACGTCGCAGGTCCAGGACTAGCGGCAGCAGAGACTTCTGGAGACGCTGATCCAGGGGTTTCGGATTACGTGCCCACAGAAGAGTCAGAACCTCCTCCTGAGGAATTCTTCTAGGAAACCCACTGCATACTTTAAGAGTGAGTTGAGAGTATTAGGTACGGCTTGGTATGTCAAGCCTCTTTATTTCGAATGTTTTTAAATACCGTTTCTTTGACAAAACGTCTAGGATGAACTGTTATCACTAATGGTTTGGGTAAGTTCTTATGCCCATGGATTGGCATGGGACAAGGACTGCCTTGCGATACCATGATTATTTTTTTAAGATTTTATTTAGAGTAGCTACGTGTGCCTCAATTACAGTTTTGGCTTGTATATATCAATGTTTTGTAAAGAACCCAGGGCACGGCCTTGAAGGTCGTGCTGATGGCATGGATTTTGGGATGCCGAAATTCGGGCTGTCACACTTAAAGCCAACTTGTCGAGCTGGGCCTTGATCCCCTCGAGTAGATTGCTGAATCTCGCAAAGATGTCGAGCAGTTCAACTCCCACTCGAGCACTTAAAAGATCACATTGAGAACCACTCGAGTAGCTGGAATTGAACCCCACGAGTGCTTCAGTGGTGAAGAGAGTAACCCCACGAGCTGTGTATGCTGCTGGATCTCAACCTGTCTAGTGGTTCCCTGCACTTCATTTGAACCTGTCAGGTAGTTGCCTTAACCTCTCAAGATTGGATTTTGGAAACCTCAACCTGTCGAGGCACGGGTTCCAGCCATTCCAGCAGCAATATTCAACACTCCAAGGCATTTTTGGGAATCCACAACAGCTAGGGCATGCATCCTAATGCTCTTAGCTGTCCCACACATCCTGAGGCAATCCCTTGGCCGAAAATAGGCCACGACACCAGCTCAAAGTGTAGTTATTTTTGCTCAAATCAGATTGGCTATTGCACGCAACTGTCTTATGAATTGTATAAATATAACTTTTGCTGTCTTGTAAAATTATCCAGGGTTAGCCTGAGATCACCATTAGGTTTTTATCCTTTTAGGGTTAGGTTTTATTTCCTTTCCTCCCTCCTTAGCTCAGCATCCATGCTGAGTTAATTCTATGTAGCGGCTAGGTATAATTTAGATCTGCAATATAGATTTGTCTGAGCATTGTGAGCAAAGTTTTGAGATTTCTTGCACAGACTGTTGCCTTGAGGGAAAATCATTCTAAGTCCTTTGTTTTCAATGAAATGCTATTTTTAAAGTTTATTAAATCTATATTTTCCCTGTGTTTTCACATCGATTTGATGCTCCTATGGGTGTATGTGCTTGTAGCAATACACACATGGTGGCAGCAGTGGGTTTATTATTCCGGATTCCACCCCATGGTAGGACCACATCTCTGGGATGATCTGTGACCATTCAAGTGGACAAATCATAGCCTTAGGATGAATCTGGATGACGGGGCTGCTAGATTTTTTTCCCGGCCTTAGTGCTTGTAGCCAAAGGAGGGATTATTGCAGATCCAACTTCTCCTCTATTTTACAAGACCATTTTCAGTGAAAAGATTTGAGATTTTTGCTGAGATTGCAGACTTAAGAGCTTGGTCATTGCATGCCTTTTTGTAGCAATGATCAGCTGATTATAATGCCCCATTCAATCGTTAATTTTTAGTGGTTCTCACTAGATCTTCATGGACTGTTTGATCCTATGGATGCATGTGCTTGTAGCCTTGCAAGCATAGTGTCTACAATGGTTTTCATGTCTCATCTTCTCCCCTATGACTAGATTACACCCATGGGATAGCCTGTGACCATTAGAGTGGACAGACTATAGCCTTAAGAGCAGTCCAAATTACAGGGTTGAGTTTGATTCTTCTACCTTACACTTGTGCCTGTAGCCAAGTGAAGGAATGCTACAAATTAGTTCTTGATTTGAGTTGCAGTGAAGATTATCCCACAGCTGCCTACTTCTCCATCTTTTCATATTATTTTACCACTCCATCCACACTCTCTTCTTTCCCCTTTCTTTAGATCTAGTTTAATTTCTGTTTTTAGTTTTACTTTAGTTTTGTGACTCCTAAGCACCCTCTCTTTACATTACTTTCTAGTGTAGGTTTGGAGTTGCTAGATCTGTAGTTAGATCTAGAGTTTACTATATGCCCTTAGGTTTTTAGATCATCACTCTCTATGGGACAAACTCTTACTTATTGAAACATGCTACAACAGGTCCTTATCTTGCAGGCTGTGTTTATTATCTATGTGCAAACTCTTTTGTTTTAATTTTCTCACCTTTATATCTGCCAATGCTTTAACATCTTAATAAGCACATAGAAATAACACCACCAAGTTTTTTGTGTTGCTACCGGGGAGTTTTGATCTAAGTATAGTAATCTGAGTTTAGTTTTGATTCTTTAAAGATGTACTGTTTGAATAAATTACAGTTGTAACTTGTGTTTAATTTTTTCACTTTTTCTTTATTTTTTTGTTTTAAATTTTTTTTTTCTGTCGTTGTAGTGTTTGTTGAAATTACAACTGTAGTCTTAAAAAATAAAAAATAAAAAATTCAAATAAATTTTTTTTTTAGATTGATATGTCAGCAGATGAGGACCAACAGTACCTAATCTGCCATTTCCTCAGGCTTTTCAAGAGCATTCTCCTTTTTCGAAGGGGAATGCTAGATGGAGGAAATGAGGGTTGTTTAATTGGTGAGATGGTGGATGAGACCCATCCAAATATGTTAGATTGGGCTGAGGTGTGTGCTGAAATTTTGAAGTGCACATGTGCTGCCTTTTAATTGACTGTCCACTTGATGTGGAGCTAAAGCAGATACCTGCATGCATCAAACAACTGCATTTTCTTTTTGAGCTGGAGTAACTTAGGCTGCATGCCTATGCAAAGGTATGACTTTTAACTTTTGAATTTAGTTCTTTCTAGTCCTATTGAGTTCTAGATGGACTGTCTCATTTTCTGTCATTCATGCACCCCCATCCAGACTATTAAGATCATGGGCCTTAATTTGGGAAGAGTCATGGCGGTTAATGATCAGGGGCTCAAACTTTGAGTTGAATATGCTGTGGAGCCTCTGAAATCATTCACTTTCAAGACTTTCCACCTGATATTGGATCTCAACCTGTGTAACCTGTGTAGCAGAGCTGTTTGTATAGTTTAATTGCTGTTTTATAGTTGTTTTTAGTTTTCTGTTATAGGAATGTTAGTATATTTTCTGTTCTTAGCATAACTGCTGCTTTTAGTTTAGTTACTATTTTAAGTAGGTGTCAATGCAGTTTTATGTAGTTTGCTATTTTAGGAATTTGTGTGGATGTTTTATTTTCTTAGTTGTCATGCTTGTATATATTCTCTTTTTTCTTTTTCTTAGTATAATTTTCTGCAGTTTAGTTAGTTTTCTCTTAATTTACTGCTATCTTTTGTTTAATTTAGGTTTGGGGGTATCTTCTGTTTAATTTAGGTTTTTAGTTAGTTTTCTCTTCATTTACTACGTGCTGCCCTCATACATATTTCTTGAAATAGTGAGGACACTATTTAAAATAGGTTTTGGGGTATGGCAAGGTATGCCAGTAGAATAGTTAATTTTAGTGTAGCAGTGTTGGTTGAATTGAGATAAATAAATTCAATTCCCACCGAACCATGTTAGAGAGAGGAAATTAAAAAAAAATTTGCAGACATTTAAAAGATAAAATTTTGAAAAATTAGCACTGCCATGAGGCTAACATCAAGAAATTTTTTTCAATTAGTACTTAGCGAACTAGAGAGGAGAGAAAAAGGTAAAAATACACCCCATGAGTCAAATTGAAGACCATACCCAATAAGATTTGGGCCTATCAAATTTCTTTTGAAGAGTGTTTTTGATAATTTTTCTGCTCTAAGGACTGATTGATTCAATCCCTTTTCACTAGAAGTTAGGCATTCCCGAATTGCAACTGATGGAGATGATCTTCGGCCTTCATTTGGACACTAAGGAGATGATCTTCAACATTCATTTGGACAGTTTGAGCTTAAAATTTTCCACCCATTCAACTGCCATTCGCATACACTCTTTGAGCCTTTAAATTCATTTTTTCTTCCACAAACACTTGAACCTAAACCTCATGATCAAATTCAACCTTACCCTCACGTTGAGAATTCAGAAGATAGAGGAGAAGCAATTGAAGGAAGGTGGGCTGGGTTCCACATTTGGTGAAAGAAGAAGAAAAGCAAAGCTGTAAACAACAATGTGTAAGTTGTAGATGTGTGGCAAGTAAAAAATAAAAATAAATAAAAATAAGTAAATAAATAAATAAAATAAAAAAAGGAAAAGAAAGAGAAGTCAAGAGAATTACTTCATCAAAAGATTGGAAATAAGAGAAGAAGTGGCCACTTCAAATCTAAAAAACCTATTAGAGGATGAAGTTGTACTTTAATGAAGGTTGTGAAGTCATGAATCACCTCCTTGCCTTACTGATTTCTCAATTTAAAATCCCTTTTTACCCTTATTATTCTTTATAAACCTCACCCATAAGCCACATTACAACCCATCAAAAAGACCTTGTTGATCCAAAGTGAAAGGAGCTGTCATGTAGAGATGAGGAAATGTCTAATCTATGGTGAAAGTACTTGAGGATGTCAGGAATTAGATGTAATGCCTATGCTCATACTTGCAGCCCTATTTGAGGACTGTAACTGCTCTTGAGTTGATGTGAATGTGAACACCCTTGCATTTTCGTTGTTGAGTGATAGCCCTAGTGAGGATCGGGTCTGAATTTTAACTTCAATGGGGTAGTATCTATACTTGATTTTTGAATTGATAGCAAGCTTAGTACTGATTTTTGCACAATGTATTCCTGATGTGAACTAAATGATGGTGATGCAAACACATGCTGATTTGAGTTTAAATTGTTTGCATTATTGTTGTAATTTCGTCTGATTTTTAAAGAATGGGTATGAAATGATGCTTTACTTATTGAAATTTGTTTTGTCATGGACTGTACTCTACTTAACTATTTTAATGGTAAAGTTTGTGTGTATCTTCACTGAAAACCCTCAGGAAACTTCACTCCTCCACTAGGGATCACCTAGGGGTTTAAAAGGCTTGATGCATATGCTAAATGCATCCGTACTCCCGACGAAAGTTGCATTTACTATTTTGAATAATTGTTTTAATTTTTCCTTTGCTCTAGGACTAGCAAAGATTAGGTTTTAGGGTGTGTTAATCTCTGAAATTTACTACTTTTCACCTCCTAACCTGGCCTTTGATGGACCTTTGAGCTAGTTAATAATGTATTTTAAGTATGTTTTTGTAGATAGCAGGAATTTATAGCTTAGTGCTGCAATCCATCCTTTTCAAGCCAAGAAGAAAGGATTTTAAGTCAAGATTGTGGAACTGATGGAGTTACATTGAATGCACCATGGTGGTTCCCACCATTGGGGCTATTTAGCACGCTTCGGGGTCCTAGAAGGCCTGTTGAGGGTGAGAGGTGGAGCCAAAGTATGGAATGCTGCTATAGTGGATTAGATAGAACATGTCAAGTGGCACAATAGTGAGCTCAATGAAGATTGAACCATGCCAGCAGCTGCATTACAAAAACCCAAAACAACATTAGTGTTGTGCATTGTTGCAAATCAAGCATCTGCCTTGAACCTTTCGAGCAGATGGCTGGTGCTGTCTTTAACACACTAGCACAACCCACACCTAATGGAGTGGAACAACTGCTTCAACCTGAAGATGCAAGCCTCTCAAGCAGCTCCTGTCCACACACCTCGAGTAGTTTAGCAAGCACTCGAGCAGCTCAAAAGTGCTGCACATTACACCTATAGATTAGCTCCCTGCATGCTTGAACACAAACACTCATGCACACATGTCGAGCAGCTAAAGGCAACCTCACCGCTGCTGCCTTGATGCTGCTCGAGCAGTTCACTATGGTTGTCGACAAGTTCCCTGCAACTTGCACATGAACTAATCGAGTTGTACAAAAGTGAAGTCGAGCAGCTCCATGCCTTAAAGCCAACCGGTCGAGCTGCACCTTGATCCCCTCGAGTAGATTGCTGAAGCTCCCAAAGATCTTGAGCAGTTCAGCTCCCACTCGAGCACTTGAAAGATCACATTTAGAACCACTCAAGTAGCTAGAATTGAACCCTACGAGTGGTTCAGTGCTAAAGAGAGTAACCCCACGAGCTGTGTATGCTGCTGAAACTCAATCTGTTGAGTGGTTCCCTACACTTCATTTGAACTTGTAGAGTAGTTGCCTTAACCTCTCGAGATTGAATTTCTGAAGCCTCAACCTGTCGAGGCACGGGTTCCAGCCATTCTAGCAGCCATATTTAAAACTCAAAGGGCTTTTTTGGGAATGCTCAACAGCTAGGGCATGCATCCTAATGTTCTTATCTGTCCCACACATCCCGAGGCAATCCCTTGGCTGAAAATAGACCACGACACTAGCTCCAAGAGTAGTTATTTTTGCTCAAATCTGATTGGCTATTGCACACAACTGTCTAATGGATTGTATAAATAGAACTTTTGTTGTCTTGTAAAATTATCCGAGATTAGCCTGAGATCACCATTAGGCTTTTATCTTTTTAGGGTTAGGTTTTATTTCCTTTCCTCCCTCCTTAGCTCAGCATCCATGCTGAGTTAATTCTATGTAGTGGCTAGGTATAATTTGAATCTGCAATATAGTTTTGTATGAGCATTGTGAGCAGAGTTTTGGGATTTCTTGCATAGAGTGCTGCCTTGAGGGTAGATCATTATAAGTCCTTTGTTCTCAATGAAATGCTATTTTTAAGGTTCATTATATCTGTATTCTTCCTGTGTTTTCACATAGATCTGTGTGGATTTGATGCTCCTATGGGTGTATGTGCTTGTAGCCATAGACACATGGTGACAACAGTGGGTTTATTATTCCGAATTCTTGATCGGTTGCTTATTATGTATTGTACTAAATTCAAGTGTTAACCTATTACAAGCACACAATGGAAATGATAGAGCTAGTATAGGATCGATCTCATGAGGAAGTTCATTATCTAATTAATTGCTAGTTTATATCTTTTATCTAAATCCCTATCTTAAAAACTTTTATTTATCTTTAAGATCTAATCTACTGGTGAAATATGAATCAAAGAATGGGTTATTAAACTAAAGTGCATAAAAATAAATCCTAATCCTCCTTCAGATTAAGGTCGTCAATCTTAATCTCCAGCTTTCGAATATTTATGAAAATAAATAGTACTATCACAACATATTTCTAGTCTCCTAGCATTGGTCGTCAATCAAGTCTAAGATCCTATCAATGCAGATTTAATCTAATCTAAAAAAAATTCAACCAGAATTTGGGCGTCAATCAAACTCTAGAAAACTGAAGATGGAAAAGTAAAAACCATTATACTAATCTTCAAAATCTAGCCTGAGTCGGCAATTCAAATTAAAACTTAGAGATGTTTACAAAGCAAATCAAATCTAAACTAAAAGGCAAAGTAAAATATATCCTTCACCCCTCAGCTGCAGTCGTCAATTGCTCTTGAGAAGTTACAGATATCTACACTAACCTCGGATATCTATTCTACTCTAACTATGTTACACTACTTGGATCAGAAGAAAATCCAACCTCAGGCGTCAATTGATGTTGACAGGTCCTGATCTTGCAGGTTGTGTTTATTTTCCGTGTGCAAACTCTTTTGTTTTAATTTTTTCACCTCTATATCTGCCATTGCTTTAGCATCTTAATAAGCACATAGAAGTAACACCAACAAATTTTTGGCACCGCTGTCTGGGAGTTTTGATAAAAGTATCGTAATCTGAGTTTAGTTTTTATTCTTTGAAGATGTAGTGTTTGAATAAATTATAGATGTAATTTGTGTTTGATTTTTTCATTTTTTCTTTATTTTCTGTTTTAGATTTTTTTTTTTTTGTAGTTGTAGTGTTTGTTGAAATTATAGCTGTAGTCTTAAAAAATAAAAAATAAAAAATAAAATTTAAATATATATTTTTTTTGTTTGAATGATATGTCAGCAGATGAGTACTAGCAGTACCTCATCTTCAATTTCCTCAGGCTTTTCAAGAGCATTCTCCTTTTTCCAAGGGGAATGCTAGATGGAGGAAATGAGGGTTGTTTAACAGTTGCCGCCATTGGTGAGATGGTGGATGGGACCTTCCCCAATTTTCGGATCAATGAGGTGTGTGCTGAAATTTTGAAGTGCACTGTCGCTTTTTAATTGATCAGGTAATGATGGAGTCAAGCCTCTGCATACTTCAAGCAACTATAATTTTTTTTGAGTTGGAGGAACTTAGGCTGCATGCCTATGCAAAGGTATGGCTTTTAACTTCTAAATTCAGTTCTTTCCAGTTCAACTAAGTTCCAGATGGGATGTCTCATTTTCTGTCATTCATGCACCCCCATCCGGACTGTTAAGATCATGAGCCTTAATTTTGGAAGGGTCATGGAGGTTAATGATTAGGGCCTTAAACTCTGAGTTGCATAGGCTGTGGAGCCTTTGAAATCATTCACTTTCAAGACTTTCCACCTGATATTGAATCCCAACCTTGTATCATAGCTGTTTGTATAGTTTAATTGTTGTTTTATAGTTGCTGTTTTTAGTTTTCTGTTCTAGGAATGTTAGTATATTTTCTGTTTTTAGCATAACTGTTGCTTTTAGTTTAGTTACTGTTTTAAGTAGGTGTAAATGCAGTTTTATGTAGTTTGCTATTTTAGGAATTTGAGTGAATGTTTTGTTTTCTTATATGTCACGCTTGTATATTTTCACTTTTTTCTTTTTCTTAATGTAATTTTCTGCAGTTTTTAGTTAGTTTCCTCTTAATTTGCTGCTATCTTTTGTTTTTCTTTAAAATAAACCTGCTATCCCTATACATATTTCTTGAAACAATGAGGACACTATTTAATTTAGGTTTCGGGGTATGACAGGGTAGGCCAATAGAATAGTGAATTTTAATGCAGCAGTATTGGTTGAATTGAGATAAATAAAGTCAATTCCCATCGAACCATGTTAGAGAGAGGAAACTAAAAAAATTTTACAGGCATTTAAAACTTAAAATTTTGAAAAATTAGTACCTCCATGAGGCTAACATGAAGAAATTTTTTTCAATTAGTACTTGGTCAACTAGAGAGGAGAGAAAAAGGTAAAAATACACTCCATGAGTCAAATTGAAGACCATACCCAGTGAGATTTGGGCCTATCAAATTTCTTTTGAAGAGTGTTTTTGGCAATTTTTTTACTCTAAGGACCGATTGATTCAATTCCTTTTCGCTAGAAGTTAGGCATTCCCGAATTGAAACTGATGGACAGTACTCATGACACTAAGGAGAAGATCTAAGGCCTTCATTTGGACAGTTTGAGCTTAAAATTTTCCACCCATTCAACTGCCCTTTGCATACACTCTTTGAGCCTTTAAATTCATTTTTTCTTCTACAAACCCTTGAACCTAAATCTCATGACCTGATTAAACCTTACCCTCACCTTGAGAATTTAAAAGATGGAGGAGAAGCAGTTGAAGGAAGGTGGGCTGGGTTCCACATTTGGTGAAAGAAGAAGAAAAGCACAGCTGCAAATAGCAGTGTATCAGTTATAGATGTGTGGCAAGTCAAAAATGGAAAAACAAAATAAAAAAAAAAATATTTAAGAAAAAGGAAAAAGAAAGAGAAGTCAAGAGAATTACTTCATCAAAAGATTGGAAATAAGAGAAGAAGTGGACACTTCAGATATGAAAAACCTATTAGAGGATGAAGTTGTAGTTTAATGAAGGTTGTGAAGTCATAAATCACCTCCTTCCCTTAATGATTTTTCCATTTTGAATCCCTTTTTACCCTCTTTATTCTTTATAAAGCTCACCCTTAAGCCACATTACAACCCATCAAAAATACCTTGTTGATCCAAAGTGAAATGAGTTGTCATGTGGAGATGAGGAAATGTCTAATTTATGCTGAAAGTACTTGAGGATGCCAGGAATTAGATGCAATGCCTATGCTCATGCTTGGAGCCCTATTTGAGGACTGTAACTGCTCTTGAGCTGATGTGAATGAGAACACCCTTAGATTTTTATTGTTGAGTGACAACCCTGGTGAGAATTGGGTATGAATTTTAACTTCATTGGGGTAGTATCTACACCTGATTTTTGAAATGATAGCAAGCTTAGTACTGATTTTTGCATAATGTATTCCTGATGTGAACTAAATGGTGGTGATGCAAACACATGCTGATCTGAGTTTTAAATTGTTTGCATTATTGATGTAATTTCCTTTGATTTTTAAAGAATGGGTGTGGAATGATTCATTACTTACTAAAATCTGTTTAGTCATTGACTACACTCTACTTAATTATTTTAATAATGAAGCTTGTATGTATCTTCACTGAAAACCCTCAGGAGACTTCACTCCTTTACTAGGGATCACCTAGGGGTTTAAAAGACTTGATGCATATACTACATGCATCCGTACTCCCTACAAAAGTGGCATTTACTGTTTTGAATAATTGTTTTAATTTTTCCTTTGCTCGAGGACTAGCAAAGATTAGGTTTGAGGGTGTGTTAATCTATGAAATTTACCACTTTTCATAACATGGCCTTTGATGGACCTTTAAGCTGGTTAATAATGTGTTTTAAGTATGTTTTTGTAGATAGTAAGAATTTATAGCTTAGTGCAGCAATCCATCCTTTTCAAGCCAAGAAGAAGGATTTTTAGTCAAGATTTTGGAACTGATGGAGTTACATTGAATGCACCATGGTGGTTCCCACCATTGGGGCTATTTAGCATGCTTCGGGGTTCTAAAAGGCCTGTTGAGGGTGAGAGGTGGAGCTAAAGTACTACTGCAGTGGATTAGATAGAACAACATGTCAAGTGGCACAACAGAGAGCTCAACGAAGATTGAACCATGCAAGCAACTGCAATACAGAAACCCAAAATAGCATTAGTTCTATGCATTGTAGCACATCAAGCAGCTGCCTTCAACATTTCAAGCAGATGGATGGTGTTATCTTTAAGACACTAACACAATCCACACCTAATGGAGTGGAATAGCAGTTGCAACCTTAAGATGCAAGCCTCTCGAGCAGCTCCTATCTACACATCTCGAGCAGTTTAGCAAGCACTCGAGCAGCTTAAAAGTGCTGCACATTACACCTGTTGATTAGCTCCCTGCATGCTTGAACACAAACACTCATGCACACATGTTAAGCAGCTAAAGGATACCTCACAGCTACTGCCTTCATGCAGCTATAGCAGTTCATTATGGTTTTCAACAAGTTCCCTATAGCTTGCACATGAACTAATCTAGTTGTACAAAAGTGAAGTCGACCAGCTCCATGCCTTAAAGACAAATTTGTCGAGCTGCACCTTGATCCCCTCGAGTAGATTGTTAAAGCTCCCAAAGATCTTGAGCAATTCTGCTCCCACTCGAGCACTTGAACGATCACCTTTAGGCTCATTCATGTAGCTGGAATTGAACCCCACGAGTGGTTCAGTGCTAAAGAGAGTAACCCCACGAGCTGTGTATGCTGTTGAAACTCAACCTGTCGAGTGGTTCCCTGCACTTCCTTTGAACCTGTCGAGTAATTGCTTGAACCTCTCGAGATTGGATTTCTAAAGCCTCAACCTATCGAGGCACGAGTTTCAACCACTCTAGCAGCCATATTCAACACTCCAAGGGCATTTTTGGGAATCCACAACAGCTAGGCCATGCATTCTAATGTTCTTAGCTGTCCCACACATCCCGAGGCAATCCCTTGGCTGAAAGTAGGCCATGACACTAGCTCTAAGCATAGTTATGTTTGCTCAAATCTAATTAGCTATTGCACACAACTGTCTTATTGATTGTATAAATAGAACTTCTGCTGTCTTCTAAAATTATCCGAGATTAGCCTGAGAACACCGTTAGGTTTTTATCTTTTTAGGGTTAGGTTTTATTTCCTTTCCTCCCTCCTTAGCTCAGTATCCATGCTGAGTTAATTCTATGTAGTGGCTAGGTTTAATTTAGATCTGCAATATAGTTTTTTATGGGCATTGTGAGCAAAGTTTTTGGATTTCTTGCACAGACTGCTGCCTTGAGGGCAGATCATTGTAAGTCCTTTGTTCTCAATGAAATGCTACTTTTAAAGTTCATTGAATCTATATTTTCCCTATGTTTTCACATAGATCTGTCTAGATTTGATGCTCTAATGGGTGTATGTGCTTGTAGCCATAGACACATGGTGGTAACAGTGGGTTTCTTGTTCCGGATTCGACCCCGTGACTGTATCACATCTCTGGGATGACCTGTGACCATTTAAGTGGACAAATCATAGCCTTAGGATGAATCCGAATGACGGGGCTACTGGATCATTTTTCTCGGCCTTTGTGCATGTAGCCAAAGTAGGGATTGTTGCAGATCCAGCTTCTCCTCTATTTTACAAGTCCATTTTCACTTAATAGATCTGAGATTTTTGCAGAGATTGCGGACTTGAGAGCTTGGTCATTGCAGGCCTTTTTGTAGCAATGACCAACTGATTCTAATGCCCCATTCAATTTGTGATTTCTAGTGGTTCTCACTAGATCTTCATGGACTGTTTGATCCTATGGTTGCATGTGCTTATAGTCTTGCAAGCATAGTGTCTGCAATGGTTTTCCTGTTTCATCTTCTCCCCTATGACTGGATTATATCCATGGGATAGCTTGTGATCATTAGAGTGGATAGACTATAGCCTTAAGAGCAGTCCAAATTGCTGGGTTGAGTTGGATTCTTCTACCTTGCACTGGTGCTTGTATCCAAGTGAAGGAATCCTGTAAAGATTATCCCACAGCTGCAGTGAAGATCTGAGTTGCTAGGTTGAGTTGCAGTGAAGATTATCCCACAGCTGCCTACTTCTCCATCTTTTCATTTTATTTTACCACTCCATCCACAATCTCTTCCTTCCTCTTTCTTTGGATCTATTTTAATTTATGTTTTTAGTTTTACTTTAGTTTTGTGACTCCTACACACCATCTCCTTACCTTGCTTTCTAGTGTAGATTTAGAGTTTCTAGATCTATAGTCAGATTTGGAGTTTACTATATGCCCTTAGATTTTTAGATCATTACTCTCCATGGGACAAACTTACTTATCAAAACTTGCTACAACAGGTCCTGATCATGCAGGCTGTGTTTATTTTCTGTGTGCAAACTCTTTTATTTTAATTTTTTCACCTCTATATCTACCATTGCTTTAGCATCTTAATAAGCACATAGAAATAAGACCAACAAGTTTTTGGCGCCACTGCTGGGGAGTTCTGATCTAAGTATAGTAATTTGAGTTTAGTTTTTATTCTTTGAAGATTTAGTGTTTGAAAAAATTATAGCTGTAATTTGTGTTTGATTTTTTCACTTTTTCTATATTTTTCTATTTTAGTTTTTTTTGTGTGTGTCATTGTAGTGTTTGTTGAAATTACAGCTGTAGTCTTAAAAAAAATAATAATAATAAAAATAAATTTTTTTTTTTTTTTTTGAATCATATGTCAGCAGATGAGGACCTGCAGTACCTCATCTGTCATTTCCTCAGGCTTTCTCCTTTTTCCAAGGGGAATGCTAGATGGAGGAAATGAGGCTTGTTTAACAGTTGCTGCCATTGGTAAGATGGTGGATGAGACCTTGCCCAATATGCTGGACTGGGCTGAGGTGTGTGATGAAATTTTTGAAGTGCACCTGTGCTGCCTTTTAATTAACTGTCCACCTGATGTGGAGCTGAAGCAGCTCCCTGCATCCATCAAGCAACTACAATTTTTTTTTTAGCTGGAGGAACATAGGCTGCATGCCTATGCAAAGGTATGGCTTTTAACTTCTGAATTCAGTTCATTCCAGTTCAGTTGAGTTCCAGATGGGCTGTCTTATTTTCTGTTATTCATGCACCCCCATCCAGACTGTTAAGATCATGGGCCTTAATTTTGGAAGAGTCATGGAGGTTAATGATCAGGGGCTCAAACTCTGAGTTGCATATGCTGTGGAGCCTCTGAAATCATTTACTTTCAAGACTTTCCACCTGATATTGGATCTTAACCTGTGTATGATAGCTATTTGTAGAGTTTAATTGTTGTTTTATAGTTGCTATTTTTGGTTTTTTGTTCTAGGAATGTTAGTATATTTTCTGTTTTTAACATAACTGCTGCTTTTCGTTTAGTTACTATTTTATGTAGGTGTAAATGCAGTTTTATGTAGTTTGTTGTTTTAGGAATTTGTGTGGATGTTTTGTTTTCTTAGTTGTCATGCTTGTATATTTTCTCTTTTTTCTTTTTCTTAGTATAATTTTCTGCAGTTTTTGGTTAGTTTCCTCTAAGTTTGCTGCTATCTTTCCTTTTTCTTTAAAATAAACTTGCTGCCCGCATACATATTTCTTGAAACAGTGAGGACACTATTGAATTTAGGTTTTGGGGTATGGCAGGGTAGGCCAGTAGAATAGTTAATTTTAGTGCAGCAGTGTTGGTTGAATTGAGATAAATAAAATCAATTCCCACCAAACCATGTTAGAGAGAAGAAATTAAAAAAAATTTGCACACATTTAAAACTTAAAATTTTGAAAAATTAGCACCTCCATGAGGCTAACATCATTTTTTTTTTCAATTAGTACTTAGTGAACTAGAGAGGAGAGAAAAAGGTAAAAATACACCCCATGAGTCAAATTGAAGACCATACTCAGTGAGATTTGGGCCTATATATTTCTTTTGAATAATATTTTTGGCAATATTTTTGCTCTAAGGACTGATTGATTCAATCCTTTTTCACTAGAAGTTAGGCATTCCCGAATTGAAACTGATGGACAGTACTCATGACACTAAGGAGATGATCTAGGGCCTTCATTTGAGCAGTTTGAGCTTAAAATTTTCTACCCATTCAACTGCCCTTTGCATACACTCTTTGAGCCTTTAAATCCATTTTTTCTTCCACAAACACTTGAACCTAAACCTCATAACCTGGTTTAGCCTTACCCTTACCTTGAGAATTCAGAAGATAGAGGAGAAGCAGTTGAAGGAAGGTGGGCTGGGTTCCACATTTGGTGAAAGAAGAAGAAAAGCAAAGTTGTAAACAACAGTGCATCAGTTGTAGATGTGTGACAAGTCAAAAATGAAAAAAAAATAAAAATAAAAGGAAAAAGAAAGAGAACTCAAGTGAATTACTTCATTAAAAGATTGGAAATAGGAGAAGAAGTGGCCACTTCAAATCTGAAAAACCTGCTGGAGGATGAAGTTGTACTTTAATAAAGGTTGTGAAGTCATGAATCACCTCCTTCCCTTACTGATTTCTCAATTTTGAATCCCTTTTTACCCTCTTTATTCTGTATAAACCTCACCCATAAGCCACATTAAAACCCATCAAAAAGACCTTGTTGATCCAAAGTGAAATGAGCTATCATGTGGAGATGAGGAGATGTCTAATCTTTGGTGAAAGTACTTGAGGATGTCATGAATTTGATGCAATGCCTATGGTCATGCTTGCAGCCTAATTTGAGGATTGTAAAAACTCTTGAGCTTATGTTAATATAAACACCCTTTGATTTTCATTGTTGAGTGATAGCCCTGGTGAGGATTGGGTCTGAATTTTAACTTCATTGGGTTAGTATCTACACCTGATTTTTGAATTGATAACAAGCTTAGTACTGATTTTGGCACAATGTATTCCTAATGTGAACTGAATGGTAGTGATGCAAACACATGCTGATTTGAGTTTTAAATTGTTTGCATTATTACTGTAATTTCCTCTGATTTTTAATGAACGGGTGTGGAATGATGCTTTACTTATTGAAATTTATTTTGTCATTGACTGCACTCTACTTAACTATTTTGATGGTGAAGTTTCTAGGTAACTTCATTGGAAACCCTCAGGATACTTCACTCCTCCACTAGGGATCACCTAGGGGTTTAAAAGGCTTGATGCATATGCTAAATGCATTCGTGCTCCCTATGAATGTGGCGTATACTGTTTTGAATATTTTTTAAAATTTTTCCTTTGCTCGAGGACTAGCAAAGATTAGGTTTGGGGCGGTGTTAAACTTTGAAATTTATCACTTTTCACCTCCTAAACTGGACTTTGTTCGACCTTTGAGCTGGTTAATAATGTCTTTTAAGTATGTTTTTGTAGATAGCAGGAATTTATAGCTTAGTGCTACAATCCATCCTTTTCAAGCCAAGAAGAAAGGATTTGAAGTCAAGATTTTAGAACTGATGGAATTATATTGATTACACCATGGTGGTTCCCACCATTTGGGCTATTTAGCATGCTTCGGGGTCCTAGAAGGCCTGTTGAGGGTGAGAGGTGGAGCCAAAGTATCTGCAATAGTTTTCATGTTTCATCTTCTCCCCTATGACTGGATTATATCCATGGGATGGCCTGTGACTGTTAGAGTGGACAGACTATCGCCTTCAGAACAATCCAAATTACAGGGTTGAGTTGGATTCTTCTACCTTGCACTTGTGCTTGTAGCTAAGTGAAGGAATGCTGCAGATCTAATTCTTGATCTTAGTTGCAGTGAAGATTTTCCCACAACTGCCTACTTTTCCATCTTTTCTTGTTATTTTACCACTCCATCCACACTCTCTTCTTTCCCCTTTCTTTAGATCTAGTTTAATTTATGTTTTTAGTTTTACTTTAGTTTTGTAACACCTAAACACCCTCTCTTTACCTTGCTTTCTAGTGTAGGCTTAGAGTTGCTAGATCTGTAGTCAGATTTTTAGTTTACTATACGCCCTTAGGTTTTTAAATCATCACTCTCCATGGGAGAAACTCTTACTTATTGAAACTTGCTACAACATGTCCTGATTTTGCAGGCTTTGTTTATTGTCTATGTGCAAACTCTTTTGTTTTAATTTTTTCACCTATATCTGCCATTGCTTCAGCATCTTAATAAGCACATAGAAATAACACCAACAGTCTGCAATAGGAGCACACCCAGTGGCGAGGGGAGCTCAAGTGGTGCTGGAGTCGCCACTGGTGCAAACAATGTTCCCCTAGGAGGTAGTGTAGGAGTCGCAACTGGGGTAAGCAGTGTTCCCTTAGGAGGAGGTAGCAACAATGGGCAGATGGGCCAACTATTAGAAACAATGGTCAACATGATGGCCCAACTTACAGTGAGACCAAAACTCTCCAGATTTTAGGAGTTCAAGAGAATGAGACCTCCCAGTTTCTACGGTTAGGCAAATTTGCTCGTAGTGGAACAATGGTTAAACCAGATAGAGAAAATTTTTTGGGTGATTCCATGCACCGAGGAAGAGAAGGTTCTCTGGGCCTCCTTTCAATTAGAAGGTGAGGCAGATTATCGTGGAAGTTAGTAGAAAGGACCGGACTTCAAGAGACTCCAAATGCTCCATGGACCTGGGCACGGTTCACAAAGGCATTCAATGAAGTACTTTCCTGACGTAGTGAGAGATCAGTGGGAAGTGAAGTTTGTTGCAATAGAACAAGGACGAATGTAAGTGCATGAATATGAAGCTGACTTTCGAGATTCGCTCCTCAACATCTTGCCACAGAATTGATGAAGGCCAAGAAGTTTGAGCGTGGCCTGCGACCTAGCATCAAGGAGAGCCTCTTTATTTAGGCTAAGGACCTATGCAAAGGTCATGGAATTAGCCCTTATAGCCGAAGAAGATATCGAGAAGATGCAACGGAGAAGGGAACAACAAAGTAAGAATCGGGCAAGTCAAGCACAATCTTATGCCCATGAGCAAGTTAGCAAGAGACCGAGGTTCTCGGTGCCAGCACCTGGTCAACCTGCTCACTTGGCCTATTCGAAACTGGCCACGGCTGCAACTACAAGACCTATCCATCCTGTGAACCCCACTATAATGTTTCAATCAAGGGTTTAACCAGCTTCACGCACCTCTTGCTCGACACCGATTGAGTCATGCGCAAAATGTGGGAAGCGACATAAAACGAAAGAGTGTCGGTGGGCTATGAGTGCATGTTTTAAGTTTGGTGCACAAGGACATCGAATAAAATACTGTCCTGAGCTGAAGATAAGGTAGACAACTTCGACACCTACTCGGAAGCCCTTTGGCCTATGGTTCAAGGTTGCACTTTTGCCATCTCAGCACCCGACGCCCAGGCAATGAACGAAGGCATCCAAGGTATGGTTTCATTATTGATAGTCAAATTATCACTTTTGTTTTTAGTTAATGAATATCGTTGAATGTTCTTTTGATTTTGACATTTCATGAATGTCACTACAGCATCATTTAAGACCTAACTGAAACCGCCCGCATGAAATCTAGGTACCTTGCATATGTACCACAGTAGTGACATCTGTAAGTATAAGGCACGTGTCCTAATAGACCCAGGATCTACACATTCATTCGTGACTTCTCAGTTCGTGGCCAAATTGAGTATCATTCCCAAGCCCTTAGACTTCATCTTAGTAGTGCCAGTACCTATAAGAAATTTACTGAACACAGACACGCTCTACCGATCGATTATCATCACAATTTAAGATCACGAGACAAGGGCCGACCTGATCCTGCTAGATATGAAAGGGTTTGATGTGATCCTCGGCATGGATTTTATATCTGCTTACCATTCTAGTGTGGATTACCTTCGAAAGGTGGATACCTTTCGCCCTCCAAAGGGAAAATCCTTCTGATTCCATATAGCCAAGTTAAGCATTACGCCTTTCATATCAGCTATCCGAGCCACGTGATTATTTTGACAAGAGTGTCAAGGATACCTTGCTTTTATACAAGGTCAACATGTGAGAAGGTCAATATCGCTGACATCCCCATTGCATGTGAGTTTCTGGACATGTTCTCGGAGGACTTACTGGGATTACCACTAAGTCGAGAGTTGAGTTTTCCATTGATCTGGCTCCAGGCACCGAGCCGATAACGAAGGCACCATATCATATGGCACCAACATAATTGAAGGAGCTCAAGGACCAATTACAAGAGCTGTTTGGATAAGAGGTTCATTAAGCCTAGTGTCTCCCCATGGGGAGCACTGATCTGTTTATCAACAAGAAGGATGGTTCGATGAGGCACTGCATCGACTACCGTCAGTTGAATTAGCTAACCATTAAAAGCCATTATCCACTCCTAAGAATGGATGACCTCTTCGATCAGCTTCAAGGCTCACGGTTCTTCTCAAAGATAGATTTAAGATCCGGGTACCACCAGTTGAAGGTAAAGGCCAAAGACATCCCGAAAACTGTGTTTCGTACGCGATATGGCCATTATGAGTTTTTGGTGATCCTTTTAGGTTAACAAATGCGTCGGCATCAATCATGGACCTGATGAATAGGGTGTTTAGATCATACCTTGATAAGTGCATGGCCATCTTCATGGATAACATCCTCATCTACTCGAAGACCAGAGAAGATCGTGAGCAACATCTGTGCATAGCTCTTCAGACACTCCGCGACCATCGACTTTACCCCAAGTTAAGAAAGTGTGAGTTTTCGCTAGAGCAAGTTAGCTTCTTGGGACATATAATCTCTGAGGCAGGCATAACAGTCGACCCAGCTAAGATCAAGGCGATCTTAAAGTGGGAACAACTAAAGACAATGACGAATGTTCATAGCTTCCTCGGATTGGCTGGTTACTACAGGAGGTTCGTAGAAGGCTTCTCCAAGATTTTGGAACTGCTCACGCAGCTCACAAGGAAGAATTCCAAGTTTGAGTAGACCGAATTATGTGAAAAGAGCTTTCAGGAGCTCAAGAAGAAGTTATCCACCGCACTAGTGCTTGCCATACCGTCAGGCAATGGAGGTTTTGTGGTGTATAGTGATGCATCCCACAACGGATTGGGTTGTGTGTGTAATCAACATGAGAAAGTCATTGCTTATAGCTCGCGATACCTTAAGGACCTCGAGAAGAACTACCCAAGGCACGGTCTTGAGTTGGCAGCGATCGTGTTTGCACTGAAGATCTGGAGACACTACCTTTTTGAGGAAACATTTGAGATATTCACTGACCACAAAAGCCTCAAATACCTTTTCACTCAGAAAAATTTAAACATGAGGCAGAGAAGATGGATGGAATTTCTCAAGGATTATGACTATTCCATCCAGTACCACCCCGGAAAGGCAAACATGGTGGCAGACGCTCTGAGTCAGAAGACATCGACCCAATTATCAAATCTCATCACGAGAATTCATAGATGGCATCTATTTGAAGACATATCCTTGTACAACACAAAGATCGAGGTGAAAGATTTAAGAGCCTTGATGGCCAATATCACCATCTGATCGATGATCTTCGATAATATCCGTGAACTTCAAACAAGAGATAATATCTGTGATCTTTGATATATCAATCAGACAGGGCGTGATTAATGACACAAAGTCTGATTTCTCCATCAGGGAAGATGACTCATTGCTTTTCAGAGGTCTATTTTGTGTACTGAATAATGTTGAGCTTCAACACATAATTCTAGAAGAAGCTAACAAATCACGATATGCCATTCATCCTTGTTGTACCTAGATGTACCAGGATCTGAAGAAGAGCTTCTGGTGGAGAAGCTTGAAGAAAGACATCTCCGAGTATGTTTCAAAGTGCTTGGTGTGTCAGCAAGTGAAAGTCGATCGTAAGAACCCCTCCAAGCTGTTGCAACCATTAAAGGGTAATAATTCTATCTGGGTAGTCATTGATCGCTTGACCAAATCAGACCACTTCCTACCGTATAGTACAAGGTACACAACCAGTCAGCTTGCAGAGTTGTACATCAAAGAGATTGTCAGATTACATGGCATTCCAGCAAGCATTATGCCAGACAGAGACCCGATGTATACATCCAAGTTCTAGCAACAATTTCAGGAAGCAATGGGTTCCAGATTGGATTTCAGTTTAGTTTTTCACCCTCAGACAAATGGACAAACATAGAGGGTGAATTAGATCATAGAATATATGCTCTTGGCTTGTATGTTGGATTTTCAAGGATCATGGGACAAGCATGTACCCTTGATTGAATTCGCCTATAACAACAACTATCAGGTGAGCATCGGGATGGCCCCATTTGAGCATTATATGGTCGGAGGTGCAAGTCTTTGTTAAATTGGGAAGAAGCAGGAGAGAGGCTTGTATTGGGCCCAAAGATGATCGAGGCCATGACCGAAGCTATCTAGATAACCCGTGAAGGGCTAAAGGTCGTGCAGAGCTGATAGAAAAGCTATGTCGATCTCAAAAGAACAAACATCGAGTTCAGCTAAACTCGATACAATTGTTTACTTTCATTCCCCTCAATCTATATACGATATTGACCTCCCACACCACTTTTGAGAATATAGACAGCATCTTCGTCAAGATCTCGCCTACTAAGGGCATGATGTGCTTTGGAAAACATGGGAAACTAAGCCCGCGATTCGTTGGACCATTCGAAATATTGGTCGGGTTGGCAAAGTTGCGTATCGGATTGCTTTACGACCACAACTTTTGAACATTTACAATGTGTTTCACATGTCTTTGTTGCAGAAATACGGGAAGGATCCGACACATATCTTGGACCATCAGCCCCTAGAAGTCAAGAAGCCATGATGGTTGCAGAAGAACCAATCCAAGTCTTAGACCGTAAGGAGCAAGTGTTTTGAACTAAGAGGATTCCATTGGTGATTGTGAGGAGGCAAAACAACTCACCAGAAGAGGCCACCTGGGAATGAGAAGCGGATATAAGCGATGCGTATCCGCACCTTTTCGAATGATGCATGAGACTTTGAGAGGGAAAATTTTAGCAAGATTTTATGATTGTGTTTTAAATGTAGAACTACACATGCTAAATGGATCAACTGTGGTGTTAATTGGATCAATTGTGCTTTAAAGATTGAGTTTTGATGTAATGATGGATGATTCAATTGTGAATTGACTATTGCATAAAATTTTTAAACCTTGGTGGATCAATGGCGTATTCAATTTTAAACCTTGACGTGAGTGTAGATGTAATTGTGGATCCTTTCCACTCAGAGAATATCTTCTATAGTTGGTGTGGTTTTATGGTTTATTGAAAATTTTAAGTGCAGGTAAAGAAGAAAGAACAAATAGTTAAATGATGAACAGTCCATTGATTGTTTCTACTATTTTAACACCTGAACAAATTCGCTCGAGCGAAATACAAGCTGCTCGAGCGAAACTTTCAAAAACCTCTTACTACAAGTTTTGAAGACAATTCGCTCGAGCAAAATTTTTAGGCCAAAAAGTTCGGGTCAAACTCGCTCGCACAATTTTTTAGATCAGCCCTTTGAAAATTGGAAATCGCTAAAGTGGGTGTTGGTTTTCGCTCGAGCGACCCTAAACCTATATAAGGGACTGTGTGCCTTTTCTCTTCATTTATGTGTGAAACCCATTTCGAAAAAGGAGATTTTTGGTGCCCTTTCTTCTTCTCCTCCACAAGAACTTCAAGTTACCTTCGAGGAACGCGGAAAGCTATCCTTCTTCTTTCGCGAAGCTCTGCTTCATCTCTCTCATAATACTCCACGATGTTTCTTCGCCCTAAAAAGGTAAGCTTTACCTTTTGGTGAGTTATTTTAAATCCTTCACATGGCCTCGAAGAAGAAAATCACTTCAAAAAATCCGACATCAAAGGGCACTTCTAAGCTACCCAAAACAAACCCTTCGCGTCCAAGAAAAGAGCAACCCATGGAATGGTCGGATGCTAAGGGCTTCGAACCCGAATGGTCCTTTGACCAGGAATACTTCTAGAATGAGGAAATGACCTGGTGGTCGTTTGCCTACCTAACCTAAGCACACCTAAAGATGTTGCTCTCGCCCGCCTATACTCATTACTACCCACGTCTGGTGAAGTTATTTTACTAAAACTTTAGGATTGGTGAGAACAACGATTGAATCAACACTATCATCGATGGCCGAGTCTTTGGATTTGACATTGCTCACATCGCCATGGCGATGGGTGCATCCTTTGTATCTATAGAGAACCGGGGTCTACTGTCCCCAAACCTCGAACCAATACCTTTTCACCAAATCATTGTAAGAATGACCCGAGGGGAGCATAGGTTAGGACGATCAATCAGGAGATTGTCGTTGCCATCCGGCATGTGGTTCCTAGATGTAGTTTTCAGAAGCAATTTATACTCTTTGAGACACAAGCAGGAAAGGGTTGGAGTGCTTCAACAGGCCCTTTATTCTATTTTTGAGGAGAGTTGGTTTAGTGCTCTGAAGGTTGTTTAGAATGGGTTGATATATGCCCGAGTATATATGCTTGAAAATAAGAAGAAATCATTGACCATATTGTCGTACGCTCGTCTCATCACTTGACTCATTGAGGAGTACGATGATGAGTAGGATGACTACGAGATCTCACAAAAATGAATAGCGATGGGCCGATAACGCCAAGCAATACGGACTAGACGAGTGGAGTCTTAGCTATCAAAAGTTAAACAAAAGTGTACAAGAAAGATAGTATCAGCGCATCGCCGAGCAAGCCCAGCAGGAGGTGGCAGAACATGAACCAACTGCCTAGCCTCTAATGCCTCCACACCAATAAGTTCCTCTTCAACAACTGCCTACCGCATATGACGATATGGTTACCTAGGCAGACTTCACTAGGTGGATGGATGCGCTCAAACGACGAATGGATTTCCATGAGGGGATGCTTGTGGAGATGATGCGCGATTTATTTTTGAACACCGTCTCGCAATAAATCCAGAGAGCGTTGAGTGTACACTCTAGGAGCCTCCAGTTCGCGATCTGGAGATGACGTGGAGCAGGGTGCTGATTGCGCGGATGAGGAGATGGGCCAGTAAGGAGATCTTGTTGGTGAGATTTTTGTTAATTTGGGAGAATTTTGATTATGTTTTAATTGATGGGTCCTGAGGACTCATGGGTCATTTTTACTAACTTCCTCTAGTGATGATGGTTAACTGATGATTTGAATTTTGGTATCATAAATGCTTGCAAATCAATGGTTTAAATTTTTGTGGTTATGGTTATGGGTTGTAAACGAATGGTTTAAAATTTTGATGGTGATGGTTGGTTGACAAATGGTTTAAATTTTGTTGTTTATATAAATAATGGGATGTGCTGCACAATGGTTAACCATGATAAATTATAGTGTGAATTTTCATTGTAGCAATAGTATGATTCTGACGAATGGTAAGCTTTCACGTACAGCGATCGAATAGTTGGATTGATAGTTCAAAAATAGTGATGGTACCTTGATCTACCGTCAAGACTTTTAGTTAATGATTTGAGTTTTATTGTGATAATGATGCACAATTCGTTAATGGTCATTGTGATAGATAAATGTGTGAATTGTGAATATGTTTTGCTATGTGTGTGCGGATATGAGCTGTGGATATACCCTTCTTAATCGCCATGAATCTGGATTGTGGACATGTTCATGAGTTAGCTGTAGATGTGTTTGATTAACAGTTAAGCTTTGGAATGGCGTTGGAAACCCCAAAAGTTATGTCATGAATTTTCGAGGATGAAAATTCCCTTAAGGAGGGGAGGATGTAATGTCCTGAAAATTCCGCACCCGAACACACTCGACTTTGTGTGCGTGTCTGACAAGGTATACGCCTTGAAATTCAGAGTATTATGTTTATTGATAAGGGTTCATATAATTATTCGTGTGAACACTTGCACAAGCCATTTGATGGCACAATTGTTAGAGGCTTAGGTTCTAAGCAGGAGGTCTAGGGATCAAAATCTGCTATGGGAAGTTTTGGACTGCATTTTTAGACCTTTGGATAGAAGCTTATACACCGATTCTCGATGTGCCTACTTAATGCCGAATCGGTTCCCATAATTATAAAAGCAAAACTCACAAAGAATTGAGAATTCTTGGGTGAATTATGGTTTGAGAGAGAAGAGAAACCGAAAGAGAGAGAGAACTTTTCTTCTTCTCCTCTTTGTCTCTTAGGGAGATCCTAACATGGATCTCCATCGCAAATCCTTCCCCTTCGCCTAAAGAAATCATTGCTCCGCTTTGCATTGCGAGAATCTTTCGTTAGCAGCCCCATTAGAATAACGTAGAGTAATCGCATAAATCTTGATTTCTGAAATTTAGGCTTGAATGTGTGCATTTGGATTTGTATGCAAGGATTTGGGAGGAAGAAATCGAGCATCGGATGAATAGTGAGTTTCGGCGCCGATTCCTTCGTGTTAGGAGATAGTTAACTCCGCATGCATCGTTTTAGAAGGTAAGATATATGGCTGGATATTGTAGAATTCTTTTAGACTTAGTTTGGGGATTTTAGGAATTGAATTATGAAAGTTTTAGAAATTTCAAACTTAGAACAAGTGTAAAAATCACATTCTCGCTCGAGAGATATTGGAAACAGCTCGAGCGAGACCCCTTCAAAATCGAATAAAAGACTTGCTGAAGGATTCGATCGAGCGAATTTTATTCAGAAGATAGGCTAAAAAGTTCGGACTAAACTCATTTACATGAGATTTAAAGGTGCCAAAAGGAATTTGACAAGTCGCTCGAGCGACTTTGGAAGTTGCTTGAGCGAATTGTTCAACTTTAGTCTACTCTCAAATTTGTTTGGTAAAACCTAAGGAACTTTGATTGGTCCTGATCCATCTTTCTTTGATACGTGATTTATGAACGTATTGTAGGATTGGATAATTTTGAGTTCATCGATAAAGACGGCTTCTTTGACTTCACATGTCATCGAAACCGACGTAGGGAAAACTCAATGCAGAGTTACATTTTTCTTTGATTCATAGATATTTATGATGCCACTGAAATGTGAATTTGAACTCTGAATTTGAACATTGGACTATGAATTTGAACTCTGAATCTGAACATTGAATTTGAACATTGGAATATGAATTTGAACTCCAAATTTGAACATTGGAATGTGAATCGTTATTTTGAATCCGAACTTGAATTTAGAACTTTGACTTTGCATTTGAATTCAATATATGAACTTTGAATTCCAAAACTCTAAATATGAACTTTGAATTCCGAAACTTTGAATTAAGAGCTCTGAATGTGAATTTGAATACTGAATCTGAATTCTAAATTTGAACTCTGAATCTGTGTTTAGCTATTAATTATGAACAAATGGCATTTAGTATGTATTATCACTTGCATGATGGTTTAAGGTTCATGTGAACGAATCCCCCACTTTGGATTGGCACGACAGGTAATCCGTGAGCTAACAGACATGACGGGTAACTCGTGAATTGTGGACTGGCACGAAGAGTTGTCTGTGCACTTCTTTAAACTGTTCATTGAAAGACGATAGTCAGGCGATTCCCATCGGAGATTCGGCTCAACAACGCTATACTCGCGTTGCAGGTTTTTATGTTAAAGATTTAAGTGCATTAATTAAGAAGTTGAATATAAATGGGAAAAAGAATAAGTGCATCAAAAAGTCTTTGATATGAAATGCCTTTGAAAGTTAGCCTCTATTTTTATACGAAAACGGCATTGAAATCAATCAGTGAATCTATGTATTATTGGTAAGATGTGAGTTTGCATTAGACTTTTCTCTATATAGCTTGGACTGTAGCTCATCCTGACACCATGTGTCACAGGAACAGATCTTGATCAGGATCCGAGACTTGAGGAGGATCCTGATTACATGTTGGAGGTAGAGGAAGATCCTCCGCCTAAGGAGTTCTATCCTTAGTCGAGTGTTGAGTTAGATTTTTGGATTGGGTATAGTTCAGAAACCTTGTAACATGTCATATATATTGTGCCACTGTTTAGGTGTCGGTCGGCCGTCACCGGTGGTTTATTTTGGTTATTGGTTTTAAGTTTCATGTAAGATAGAATTTTGCCATACTACCATATGGTATATGCGTAATTTTCTGCATCTGTGTATGATATCTGCTTTGTAATTCCACACATCGGACGGTCTGGTTTTTCCTAGATTTCTGTGTGAAAATTTTGGTTGTCACAGAGAATGGCGGGCCTACTTGAGTATTGTCTTTCAATTCCTTTAAATTTCCGTCATTTAAAGTGCCTTAGCCAATTGGTGGGCCTACTTGAGCAATCATATTCCGCCAGTGGGCGCCGGCCCGTAGTGGCAGCACGGGATCATCACCCCCGGTCTTTGAACTAAAGAAAACTTCCAAAAAAAGAAAAAGGTTTGAAAAAAATTAAAATTGAACCAAGTTAGGGAGCTTAATTAATTTGTTTTTTTACGGGGTAGATTTTCAAAGGGTTGGGTTTAGGCACACATACAAACACCCGGGTCTTAATATGGCGGCAGCCCTAGTGGTGATGATCCAGAAAAGTCCCAACCCACCTAGTATCTGAGAAGGCGCTCACGCAGGAGGTATATCGGGTGGGTTCCCATTCCAAAAAGCTTAAAACCCTCGGGGAGCGCGCTAGCGAGTTATACAGGACTCAAACCCCTTAGGTGCGGTGAGGAGAGAATCGATCATCAAAAAAACTGCTCAGTTCCCGGAAGCCTAGCTTCCACAAAAACCAAAAAAAAGAGACTCATTTTGGGCTTGCTGCGCACACTATCAAACCAAGCTGAAAGAACAGTTTTGCCAGGCGTATATATTAAATACGCCTAGCCAAAAAATCCCCAGAAATACTCAGGCATATATAACATATACACCCAGCCAAATCTGCTTAGTTTTGGTCAGGCGTATAAAATACATACGCCCAGTATAAACTGGGTTTAAGCAGCCCGAATCTATGGCCTTCTTCACCTCCCAAGTTCCCCGATTAGTGTGCTTAGTGCCTTGTTTGGGCCCCGCCATCTCCGACACCCAATACGCTCCCGCCGGTCAAAAGAGTGCAACTTTTTTTTGGCTCATTCCGGGGGAACGGGTTGTTAACCTCGATTTTCATGCCTTCAATAGATCGAAGGGTCTCCTTCGATTCTTCCTAAGTGCATCGGAACCGTCGCCGCGGGTCTTGAATTAAGGTATGAGAGCCACCCGAAAAGGAAATTTCAGGGCCTCGGAACCTTTGTTTTTAAAAAAAAAAAAAAAAATTAATTCAAAAATATATATATAATCAAAAACCCGAAAAATAGATAGTTTGTGGTGCCGGCACAATGGCATCATCTTGCCCTCCGCCGTCCCGTAGGGGAAGGAGGAAATATTTTGGGCCTCATCCAAGGCATCCTTACCCGACCCGCTCCCGAAGAATGTCGTGGGTAGTGGACCCGGCTTACGCCGATCCCGACTCATCCCCGCCACATTCTCCAACCCACTCCCATTTGGGAGAAGTTTTTTCTACTATCCCCCTCACCCAACCGCCCTTTACCGTCACCGGCCCATTCGGCGCCCCCATATTCCCAACCATTACCCCCCAAAATATCCAAAGTCCAACCCCCCATTTCCCATCTTTTGCCCAAACCATGCCCATGCAAAACCCTAACCCATTTTCCCGATTCACATTCATGCCCCAATTCTCATCATCCCCCTATAGACCCGATCCACCCACATTCACATACACCACTTCTACCCTATCCAACCCTCCGCAAAATCCCCCATCCATCCGGGTCATGCCCATTTTTACCAGGATCATGCCCAATTTTCCTCATCCATCCTCATCATGCCCCCCATCATCCCAAAACATACCCAATACATCCCCTCATCCACCCCATACACCCCCACCTACCGTGGCCATGCTCAATTATACCGGGGCCATGCCTAATTTTTCCACCACCTCCACCCCATCCATACCCAATCATCCATTAAATCCACCATCCACATTCGACCCCCCTTCCATGGCCATGATGGAGGAGATGTTCCAAGCATACTCCTCATGGAGGGCTTCCAAAATATCTCTCCTCCACACCCCACATCCATGAATCCATCTCATACCTTAGCAAACCTCCATGCTTCACTCCCCCATGACCCCCATCAACCTCCCATAATCCACACCATCCAAACCCCCATCACCCACATACCTCAAGGCCCCATGGCCCAACCTCCCACCATCCATACACCCCAAGGCCAAATGGCCCAACCTCCAAACTCCCACATACCCCAAGGCCCATTGGCCCAAACCCCCTTTTCCCACACATTTCAAGGCCCCATGGCCTAATACCCCACCATCCATGATCTCCAGGGCCCCATGGCCCAATACTCCACTACCCATCATCCCCAAGGCCCATTGGCCCAAACCCCCATTACCCATATCCCCCAGGGCCCATTGGGCCAAACCCATCAGGGGCCCATGGCCCAAATCCACCAATGGCCCACAACCCAGACCCATCCAGGGCCCATGGCCCAGGCCTAATAAGGCCCATCGGGCCAGACCCACCTAGGGCCCATGGCCCATACCCACCAATGGCCCATGACTAAAACCCAACAAGGCCCATTGGGCCAAACCCAACAAGGCCACAAAGGCCCATTGGGCTAGACCCAACAAGGCCCTTTGGATCAAACCCACCAAGGCCCATTGGGTCAGACCCACCAAGGGCCCATGGCCCAAACCCATCAAAGCCCATTGGGCCAGACTCACCAAGGGCCCATGGCCCAAACCTACCAGGGGCCCATGGCCCAAACCCATCAATGACCTATGGCCCAAAATGATCAAGGGTTCATGGCCCAAACCCAAACCCCACACTCATACCTTCCACAATACCTCCAACATTTAACCCAACCTTCACAGCCGGGTCAAACCCATGCCATACCTCAAACCCAAGTCTCCCATGGCCCCACACCCCAAGGCCATCTCCAAACCTTCCCCCATACCCAATGGCCCTATCAGGCCCCACCCCAAAACCAAATTCCATCACCCAACAAACCTTTCCTCACCCCCAATGGGCTCACCCAACCCCCACTCATGTCATTCCCATCCAACCCATGCCACAACAACAGGAGAATCCCGTCCTCACTGCACATTATGCCGACCAGCAGTATGAAGAGGACGAGATTAGGAATAGCGAGGCCTATGCTGGGGCTTTGACCAGCCTCAACCCTCCTCCCATAATTGCCCATCCCCTGGTGGCCCAAAGTGAAGTCTAACCAACTGCTGAGAAAGCAGCTCCCGTGTCCAAAGAATCAGAGCAGCTGAAAGAACGGTTGGATAAAATACAGAAGCAGTTAATAAAAATGGGTGGTACTGAAATCCATGCCACGGACTTCACAGACTTATGCCTGTTCGCTGAGGTCCCCCTGCCTCCCAAATTCAAAATGCCAGCCTTCGACAAATATAATGGCACTGGCAACCCGATTGCCCACCTCAAGTCCTATTGTGGGGACATGTGCCAGTACGGGGGGGATGAGAAACTGCTAATAAAAGTCTTTCAGAAAATTTTGACCGGACCAGCCCTAAGGTGGTTCACATCTCTTAAACCATCCATGATGAAGACATGGAAGGATTTGACGCATTTGTTCCAAGAACAGTATGTCTATAATATTGATATTAAACCGCGCAAATCTGATTTGGCCTGTTTAAAGCAGAACCAGAATGAGACCTTCAGCAACTTCTTGGGGCGATGGAGAGCATTGGTAGCTCAGGTCAAGAACAAAATACCTGATGATGAACAGATAAAGATGATTTCAAGGAACACTCTGCCAGTGATTTAAGACTTTTTGGTATATCAATAGCAAACCAGCTTTGCTGATCTAGTAAGGAATGCTAATCGATGTGAGGATGCCATCAGGGAGGGGCGTCTGAATAAGAGCGTGCCAAGTGAACCCAGTGGGGTTAGAAGATTTTCAGAACAGAGGAAAGAGAAGAGAACAGGGGGCGATGTCCAGAACATAGTCAATACTAGGACCAATAATAATACTACCCCGTTTCAATTTTAGGCATCCCCACCAGCACCTGTTAGGCCTGAGCAAATGCAAAGAATGGGGAATGGGCAAGGAATGCAAATGACCCCGGAACAAAGGAGAGCCCGCTACGACCGAGTCTTCACACCTCTGGGGTAATCTTTGAGTGTACTTTTGCCCCTGTTAGCTGAAAAGAGATTAGTGGCTATTCGCCAACCGCAACCTCCTCCTCACCCGATCCCAAAGAACTATGACCCAAATACCCACTGTAATTTTCATCAGGGTCCGGGTCACCCTACTGATCGCTACTTCCCATTGAAGCACACCATCCAGGATCTGATCGATGTCGGGAAAATCATTCCCCCTGTACCTTCTCAGCATGCTAACATTCATCAAGTACCACTACCCCCACATCCTACCGGAGGAGCAGGTCCCAGACCCACCATCAGAATGATAGAAAATGAGGAGTTTGAATTTGACCCATCTGATTATATCAGTGATCGGAAGAGTTATGTAGCACCGCTATTAAGAAACGTTGAAGAGAGGAATATAGGGGTAGTTGAACCCCTAAATTTGTCAGATTATTTCCCCAACCCGACTCCACAAATGGAACCCTTGGATCTCAGGGCATACTTTCCATCGCCCACACCCGTCAATTATGTGAATATCAATGCATACCAACCATACACCACAACCCCCATCAATTACCCAATGAGCCAACAGGCCCCCAATCCTACACCCGCACCCACCAGTCATCAATGGCCTACGCCCGTCCCATTCCAACTACCACCATACACCACAACCCCCATCGATTACCCTTTAAGCCACCAAGCCCTCAATCCAACACCCGCACCCATCAGTTATCAATGGCCTGCGCCCACTCCATCACCCCCAGCTCAACCACCGACAAGTTCCACCACCCCGGTCAATTACCTAACGACCCATCAGTTATCAATGGCCTGCGCCCACTCCATCACCCCCAGCTCAACCACCGACAAGTTCCACCACCCCGGTCAATTACCTAACGACCCATCAGACCCCCCATCTGCCGCCAGCACCCACTGGCTATCAATGGCCTACTTTTACCTCCTTCCCTCCAAGGCCACCACCCTCAAGCTCCACCACCCCCATTTGGCCCAATCTTTCCACCCAACCCATTGCCACCGAGGTGAATCAAGTATTACCCATGCCTCCTGAGACGACAGTACAAGTACCTCAAGAACCAGCAGCCATACCTCTGCAGCTCTCGGGACCCACATATGATCCTCATCAGGTCCTGCTAAGCTACGAGCAAATGGATGTCAATGCCGGAAGCAGCAGTAGAGAAGGGGCAGTAGATTTTGTTACCAGGTCAGGGAGGATAACAAAGCAGCCAGAAGCACCAGCAGCACAGGCCCAGCCCGAAGGAAAGAAAGACTGTGCGATGAACCCCTTCGAGAAGATGAGTCGAGAACATATACTGGAGACTCAACTGAGAAGAATGTCTTCCCATATCACTGTATGGGATCTGTTGATGACATCCCCACTCCATTTCCAAGCATTAATGGGGGCATTAAAAAATGCACATGTATCACTCCAAGTTAGCCCAGATGAAGTCGAGCAGATAATTGGTCAAGTGATGGCCCCAAATGCCATTTCATTTTCTGACGCCGATTTACCTGAGGAAGGAGGTAGCCACTCAAAATCTTTGAATATAACCGTTGAGTCTGGAAATATGATTATCCCCTTGGTAATAATCGATAATGGGTCTGCATTGAATATATGCCCATTGAGAACCGCCACCAAGATCGGGGTTGATCCGTGCATGTTAAGGCCCACCAGAACCAGCGCTAGAGGGTTTGACAATACCAGGAGAGAAATAATGGGAGAAGTTGATCTTGAGCTATTGATAGGGCCAATGACCTTTTCCATCTTGTTTCAAGTCATGGATATCAAATCCTCATTTAATCTGTTGTTGGGGTGCCCATGGCTACATGAAGTCGGAGCCATACCTTCCACATTGCACCAGAAGCTCAAATTTGCATCTGGGCATAAGATTATCATGATCATTGGAGAAGGGCACAGTGAGAAAGAAAAGGCCGCCAATAGCATTGAAAAATCTAATATGCTGGATGTACCACACACCGCTGAAGACATCGACCTCCACAGTTTTGAGTATGAGGTATCAACTATACTCCCAGAACCCATTGAGGGCATCATGTCTAAAATGAGAGGCGGTATGGTAGCGGCAGTGACAATGCTCTAAAAGTGGGGCTATCAGAAAGGAAGGGGTCTAGGACCCAAATTACAAGGCAGAAGAGAGCTAGTTGTGGCTAAGGGACAAAAAGTAAGATTCGGGCTAGGATATAAGCCCACAGAGCAAGAGGTCTGAGAGGCCAAAGAGAAAGCCAAGGTCGCCACGGCTGCAAGAGCTCGAGGAATTAACATAGAGGAGAAATCTCGCCCTAGGCCACACATCAGGGATTCCTTTAATTATTGGGTCGTGAATCGATCAAAATGGGCAACCCATTTGACCCCACACAAGCGTACAACACTAGATCTCCCTTCCCAGCTTGGAGATAGACTTGGTCGCGTTGTCCCTTTTCGAGGAACGACGGTCGGTAGCTGAACAAACCCCCCCTGTGGTGAATCACCACAAAATCGAGTTATCGTTTGAGGACATGATCTCAGATAAAATGGGGATCAATATGATGGAGGCTGACTCCAATGAGTCATATCAGTCAGCACCCTCCATCCCAATAGGTAAAGAAGCGGCCCCTCAGGTACGCAACTAGGCATCGTTGCCCCAAACTCTAGAGCAGGAAATGGCCTAAAGTTTGGCACCTGTTTCCCAAAACAAACAACCTATAAAAAGTGAGAGAAGCCCTTGGCAAATAATACCTTATGTATATAGCAACCCGCCTTGCCAAGGGTCCGTCTCCGAAGAAAACAAAAATCTCAAAAACATAGAAAAAATACAAAATCTCCAAAATATGGAAAAAACACAAAACCCAAAAAACATTGAAAAAATCCAAAGTCTAAAAATACTATTATTTAAAATTCTAGAAAATGTCCCACAAAAGGATACCTCAATCAAAATGCCCGTTCCACGTGAAATCAACCCCTTCCCTATAGAAATACAAGAAGAGGTAGGGATCACGAGTCTGGATGAGGATGTCCCCTTCGAGGAACTCCCCAATGAGCTCCTTGACCGATTTGCCGACTTTGAGTATGGCCCTACCCCCATTGTCAAAGAGATCGAAGACATCAATCTAGGAACTAAGGAGGTTCCCAGGATAACCAAAATCGGAACGTCACTGTCTCCTGAAGAAAGAAGAAGCATGATCGACTTCCTTCGGTCATACCAAGACATTTTTGCCTGGTCGTACGAGGACATGCCTGGTCCGGATACTGATTTGGTTGAGCATGAGTTGCCCCTCTACCCTGACTGCAAGCCGGTTAAACAGAAGTTGACACGTCTCCGACCTGAATGGATGTTGAAAGTCAAAGACAAGGTCATCAAGTAGTACGACACGGGGTTTCTCATGGTATCTAAATATCCACAGTGGCTAGCCAGTATCGTACCTATGCCAAAGAAGGACGGGAAGGTCCGCATGTGTATCGATTTCCATAATTTGAATAGAGCAAGCCCAAAGGATGATTTCCCACTGCCACACATCGACATCTTGGTCGATGACACTGCTAAGCACGGGATGCTTTCTTTTATGGATGGATTCTCAGGATACAATCAGATCAAAATGGCAGAGGTTGATCGCAAGAAGACAGCGTTCATTACCCCCTGGGGAACCTTTTGCTATCGAGTCATGCCGTTCGAGCTGAAGAATGCCGGTGCAACGTACCAGAGAGCAATGATTGTACTATTTCATGACATGATGCACCGAGAGATTGAAGTGTATGTCGATGATATGATAGCCAAGTCACCAGAGCGAAGCAACCATCTAGTAAACCTTCAGAAGCTCTTTGAAAGGCTAAGGAAATATAGGCTGCGAATGAATCCCCAGAAGTGCGCATTCGGCGCTATGTCAGGAAAACTATTGGATTTTATTGTCAGTAGGAGAGGCATCGAGGTCGACCCGACCAAGATCAAGGCCATCACTGAAATGCCACCACCGTCTACAGAGAAAGAGGTTAGAGGCCTTTTAGATAGAATCTAGTACATCAGTCGGTTCATCGCACAATTAACTCCGATATGCGCACTAATCTTCAAACTACTAAGAAAGGATTCACCAGTTGAGTGGAATGATGGCTGCCAAGCTGCATTTGACAAGATCAAGGGTTACCTCCTAAATCCTTCAGTGTTGGTACCACCTGTACTTGGTAGACCCCTGATAATGTACCTGTCCATGATAGAGTTTTCGATGGGATGTGTTTTGGGGTAGCACGACAAAACAGGAAGAAGAGAGCAGGCCATTTACTATATGAGCAAGAAGTTTACTGATTATGAGACTCGCTACTCTCATCTGGAGAAAGCATGCCTAGCACTCGTGTGGGCTACTCAAAGACTTCGACACTACCTGTTATCCCAAGTCGTCCTACTTCTAGCACGGATGAATCCCTTGAAGTACCTGTTCGAGAAACCTGCTCTCACTAGCCGAACAACACCATGGCAACTCTTATTATCTGAATTCGACATCATGTACGTCACTCAGAAATCGATCAAGGAGCAGGCGCTTGCTGATCATCTTGTCGACAATCCTTTACCTGACTATGAGCCGTTAGGAACCGAATTCCCAGATGAAGATATCTTGTTTATGATGGAAGATGATACAGAAGAAGCAGAAGAATCATGGGGAATGCACTTTGACGGAGCATCGCATGTCAAAGGCCAAGGAGTTGGCACCATCCTAATTTCACCAAAAGGATCCCATGTACCGATCTCCATCAAGCTCAACTTCCCCTGCACTAACAATATGGCTGAGTATGAAGCTTGCGCCGCCGGTCTACAGGCAGCCCTTGATCTGAATGTAACTCACCTTCGAGTTTTTGGCGATTCACAGTTAATCATATGTCAGACGAATGGTGACTGGAAGACGAAAGATGAGAAACTGATCCCCTGTCATGAACACCTCGAGGATCTAATAACTTGCTTCCAAGATGTAACTTTCTCATACATCCCCCGGATAAGGAATCACTTTGTCGACGCATTAGCAACTTTGGCGTCAATGATTGAAATCCCCTATGGTGTTGAGATGAAGCCGATCATGATCGAGCAGAGGAATGAGCCGGCGTTCTGCCTCCAGATTGAGGAACCTACAAAGCCCAATGATGAGCCACCTTGGTTCTCAGATATCAAAAATTTCCTCAAGACCCTAACCTTCTCAGAAGGTACATCCAGGACAGACCGACGAACCATTCAACGTTTAGCGACAGGTTACGTCATTTGCGGGGAATGCCTCTACAAGCGATCATACAATAACATCTTACTCAGGTGCCTTACTAAAAGTGAAGCGGTCAGTATTATGAAAGAAATCCATGAGGGTGTGTGTGGAGCCCACATTAGCGGTTACATGCTCGCTAAGAAAATTCTACGGCAGGGATACTTTTGGACCACCGTGAAATCTAATTGCTGCAAACACGTTCAAAAATGCTACAAGTGTCAGGAACACTCCAGTCTGATACACGCTCCTGCCATTGATCTTCACTGCATGGCCACCCCTTAGCCATTTGCTACCTGGGGCCTTGACGTTGTTGGAATGATTAATCCGAAAGCATCGAACAAACACCGGTTCATCCTCGTTTCCATTGAATACTTCACCAAGTGGGTAGCAGCGATGTCATATGCCAACACCACTGCCAGTCACATTGAGAAATTTCTCAAGAATAATATTGTGTGCCGATTTCAAGTACCCAAAGATATCATTACAGACAATGACACAAACTTTACGAATAAGCGCATCCGGGACTTCTGCGAGCAATACAAGATCAAGCACCATCGCTCATCCCCTTATCGTCCTCAAACTAATGGAGCCGTAGAGGCGGCCAATAAAACTCTGATCCGCATTCTTAAGAAGATGGTAGTCACTTACAGAGAATGGAGTGAGTAGTTACCCTTCGCACTCTGGGTCTATAGAATGTCGATCCGTACCGCTACAGGGGCAACACCATTCTCCCTTGTGTATGGAACCGAGGTTGTCCTCCCGGTAGAGGTTGAAGTACCCTCACTCCGAATCCTCATGGAATCAGGCTTACCCAAAGCGAAAAGAGAAAGATCACTCTTTGATCAGCTGAACTTACTAGATGAGAAAAGACTCCTAGCCTTGTGTCACACTCAAGTTTACCAAGGGTGAATCGCACGCGTTTACAATAAACGTGTCCGCAGTCAAGATCTGAAGGTAGGAGACACTGTGTTGAAGATCTTCGCATCCCTCCACGCCGATCCAAGGGGAAAGTTCAAGCCAAACTGGGAAGGACCTTACGTCATCCGAGAAGTGCTACCGGGATACACCATCCGCCTCGCCACCATGGACGGAGATCATCTTCCTGAGCCCATCAACGCTAGATACGTCTGACAGTTCTACTCTTAGTCTATCGCGATAAGGTGAGTATTGATGAAACAGATACGTGACTGCTTAAGAACCACCCAAAAGAGGCCATCATTCCAAACACAGTAGCCAGAAAGCATCCCTAAAAATGATGATATCATTTGCTACCCCATTTGAGTCTGGACCTTTCTTTCAATAAACCCATTCCCCCAAAAGATATACGTGTACATATACCAAAAAAAGGGAGAGAAAATATGAAGTAGAGTTACTATCAAAATCCAAAAAAAATTGAAAAAATAAAACCTCAAAAAGAGATTGCCTGAAATGAAGCAAAAAGAAAAAAAAAAAAAAAAAGAATCATGGGGCATGTATATTAAAACCCCCAAGGAAGAAAGTATGTTGAGAAAACTTAAGCCGTATCAAGGAAACACTTTTTTAGCCCAGCATTCCTTCAAATCCTAACCTAACCCATGGACAAGCTACACCCTGAAGGAAGCCCTCTTTGTAGGTTCGCAAGCAATCATAATATCTGTTAAGTCAACATGAGCCGAGTCGTGAGACGACACTTGAACCCCATCTAGTCGGCTATGATGGAATCAACGTCTATGTCGTGGCTGTTGAAAAAAAAAAAGAGAAAAAATAAAATAAAAATACAAGCTCAAAGCAAGATGGACATAGTGAAAACCCGAAAGGGCTTTACGGGTAAAAACAACAGGCTTGTGCGGACCAGGTGAAAACTCGAAAGAGCGCTTGGGGTAAGAGAGCTAAACCCATGGACGTGGTGACCCGAAAGGGCGCCATGGGTAAAAAAAAGGGGGGCGATAAAAAAATAAATAAATAAAAGGGAGAAAAAAATTGAAAAAAGAAAGGTTTGGACTGATTGAGAAGATTGATGTTTGAGGAAACATTTTATTACTCTTCCTGTACCCTCTTGTCTGACGAGGCCGCTCATGCTAGTTCAAATCGGGTCCCGACCAGAATTGTCTTTGTGAAACCCGCACCGTCAAATGTATGACCCGAGGCTAGGAGAAAGGTTTAACTCAACCAAAGGGATCAACGTTCCGACCTTGGTAAAATCCAGAAACTCACTCAGGTCCGACTGCATGAAAGAGTTCGCCTATGCTCAAAATGGGACCCGTTACTCTGTCTCACTATCAAGGCATCAAAAACAAAACAAAAAAGAAGAAAAGCCAAAAACAAAAAAAAATCATCAAGAAAAATCCAAACACCAAAAAATGTGTATATATATTTCTACTCATTTTCATGTACATATTTCCAGCATCATATTTCAATCTCAAAAATGAAGAAAAATAACAAAAAATCTCCAAAAACAAAAATCCAAAAAAAATAATATATATTAAAAATGAAAAAGTGTAGGTAGAAATCTACTTTTTCTTATATTGTTTAGGATGAATTTTCTTTATATGTATAAACAATAATGGGCGCGAGGTAAAGCCGAGAATGTGCAGGAACATCACACGGTCCAAAGCCTCAAAGCGGACAACTTCTCAGCGATGGACAAATCAGATAAAACATCTCACCACCGACGTCAGGTCTAAAAAAAAAAAAAATGATGATGAAAATCATTTTGAAAAGAAAAAGAAATCTATGTTTTCATGTTGCGCACAGCTACACACTCACATATTTTTGATGCGGTAAAATGTCAATATTTTATCAGCAATGCAGCTGTACAAAATTAATGTCCTAGGTCTAAGGTTCACCTTGGATCCATAGATCCTATTTCAAAATAGGAGCGACGGTGTCAATTTTGGTCAAACAGTCAATGCTTGGATCAGATTGATTCCACCGCTAAATCTTCACCCTGATTGCTCCATATTTTGGTTTCAGGTGTACTTGAGTACCTTGTACTTCAAGTTCGTCACTTGATATTTTCGGAGGTGTAGACTCTTGGTATACGTTGTCTAAGCGTGCGCCTCTCGGGGTTCGAGGTTCAGATAATGCTTGTTTTTAAAAAAAAAATGATGAAAAAAAAACAATTTTTTGAAAAAAAAGAAAAAAGAGAAAAAGAATAAATCTGTGCTTCCCTCAGAGCTACTTTTCAGCGTATTTTGATCTTGATAAAATGTCAATATTTTACCGGCAACGCAGCTGTGCAAAATTAATGTCCTAGGTCTAAGGTTCACCTTGGATCCATGGATCCTACTTCAAAGTAGGAGCGATAGTGTCAATTTCAGTCAAACAATCAATGCTTGGATCGGATTGATTCCACTAGTAAATCTTTTGAGTGATGAGCGCTCTGTTTTGGATTTGTGTGAACTTAAGTTGTCTTAAGCTTCAGATTCTCCGTTGGAAAAGGTCAATCGTTGGTTGAGACCAACCTGTTGAGAATGAGATTATGTGTCAATCAAACTATGTGCAACCATGCATTTAGAAGGGTTCATTTCCCTTTTATTTTCTACAGGCTTAAAACCTATATGGGCAGCAGTATCCCTGTAAAGTGTACGCCATGCGTCTGGGTATCCGTATGATGGTCGTTTGTCCCCGTAAATTATACCCAGGCGGGTTCGGGTCGGGGCTTCCATCGCCTTTGTTGTTGCTTATTGCCCCCGATGGGTGCATATTTATGCATAGTTAATTGATGTTTATGATCATTGTTAGCAGAAACCAAGATTGGATGTCCCTTTTGGTAGACACCCAATAACTGGCTGGATCTATTTAGTGGTATTTCGAAGCTGGTCGCTCTGGGTCATGTGGATCTGGGGCATATTTTTGAAAAATGGCACGTACTCCTAAAAAGCTTTGTGACATCTATTCATTTCGCTCAAGTGGTCATGCTAAATAAACTTTGGGATTGATGGGTTCGCCCAAAGATCTTAAACCCTGCTTTCAGCAGGGGCACTCACGAATAATCTAATGAGGTCATCAAATGCCTTGTAGGATTAGACGCAAACTGTGGAGCCTTGCGTATGTTTACTTCGCACCTATCTTTGAATGTGGGTCGATCACCCCTCTTACTTACGAAGCTGTTGCATTCAGAATGAATCTCGAACATCAATCACCTTCAAATCATCTCGAGAAGCGAACATTTTTTCCGATTAACGGGCTTTCGCAACTCGAGAGGCGAATGTTTTTCCTAGCTATTGGGCTTTCGCAACTCATTCCACCTCGGTTATACCCAGTAATGTCGCTAAGCGCTTGGGAACCAATTACCTCGAGAAACGAATGATTAGCCTGGCACCCCAGGGCTTTTGTTTTCTCACCGTGTTACTCACTTGATGTTTGAAGTTCCTTCTGAATGTAGCGAACCCATCAGTAATGCCTTGGGCCTCTTCGGATGTCTCTTTTCTTTGGCATACGATCATTAGTGATCAGATACCAAAGAGGGACATCTGTAGACACCCAAATTTGGCCCAAGGCCCGATCGAAATACATTTCGAGAGAGGCGCATTTTCGAGCTTTTGATGGCATGTATGGAACCCTTAGGAATCACCTTAAACCCTTAGGAATCCCCCTAGATCCCTTAGGAAACTATCCCAAACCTTTAGAAACCAGCCCTGACCCTTAGAACCCATTCCAAACCCTAAACCTAACCTTCTCGGGCAATAGATAAAGAGTTGTATATTAGGACTAGATGAGGTCCTCTACTGATATCAAATCATATACCATTAGAAATAGGACTTCTCCAGCTTTCCAACAAGCCAAAGATCACCCAATTTGGAGTTATGGTTCAAAAGTTATGACCGATTGAAGTTTTACATAAAATCATGACTTTTACTCAGGCGTATGTATTACATACGCCCAGCAAATTTGGCCCCAGTTTCGTCAGGCGTATATATTATATATGCCTGGCATTTTTGGGCCAAATTTGGCCAGGCGTATATAATACATACGCCCAGCATAGGTGGCCACCAACACGGGCACCCATCTTCTCAGATTCCCCCTGATTTTCATGAATTTTACTGTGCATAAAGTATGTAATATATCCTCAAATTTCCTCCATCTGGTTTGACCCTTTGACCATCCCCTTGGTTGAGGTGGGTGTCTTAAAGTTGGTTGCACCCCCTTTGAGCTTATTTGCAACCCTTAAGTCACCTATGGTCTCACCCCATCATCTACCATTGAAACCGGTTTCTCAAACTCCTAGAACCCTAAAAACCTAGAAAACCTTAGATGGGGGATTACCTAATTGCTAAACCAATTAGCTCTTAAGTAACCCTCTAATCCTCCCTTTCTCTATAAATAGAGAGCCACCCCTCTTACTTAAGGGTTGAGAATTTCTACCTAAGAGAGAAAGAGCTTAAAGTGAGAAGGTCTTTCTCCCTTTGGTGCACACCCCCCATACAAATTCCAGAATTCACAACACTCCTTTAGACCTTAGCATTTCATAGAAAACCCTTAGGTTACGTGTGTGTGATCCCCTAGCCTCCCTTCCCTACCTCTTAGCTTTAAGCCTTAGGAGTTAGAACCCCATTTTCCACCATACAAGGCCTTTAAAAGCTCATCAAAGCAAGCCACACAAGGCTCCTCTACGGTGCTACAAGGGCCCGAGGGCTCCGGCTCTCCCCTTTCTTCTCCTATCTCTTTCTAGCTCCCTCCATCCTCCCATTTGCGCCGTTATACCGCTGAATTTTCGGTAGGAACGGAGGGGCACAAATAGAATTCTAAGCCCTTTCAGGCAAGAGGAAGCTATTTTCTTTTCTTTTACTTTATTTTATTTTTGGTCATTAGTAGAGACCGCGTTAAGCGGGTTGATTGGGTGCCTAACACCTTCCCGATCGATAACCGAAGCCCCTACCCAAGAACCTTTGGTGTGGACCGGATTCAGAGTCATACTTTTAGCACTTCGGTGCTCATAAAAATGAACTAGGTATCCCAAGACACCGAAAGCTCTGGGTGGCGACTCTATATTTTTCGTTAGAGAGCACATCGTCGCGACGGGATCGTCTCGTTTCTCACGGTTGCACACCGATCGAAACACATTTCGAGAGAGGCGCGCCTCTGAGCTTTTGATGGCATGTATGGTACCCTTAGATACCTTTCCAAACCCTTATGAATTATCCCAAAACTCTTAGGAATCATCTCAAAGTCTTAGGAATCAACCATAGCCTTTCCAGACCTATTAGAACCCTTCTCAGGCACGATTCGAACCCCCTAAATAGCGGTTAGAAAGAGAAGTGTTAAAATTTTTGTAGATAGTTTCCCAACTTAAGGTATATACCATTGGAAAGTAGAGCTTCTCATCTTTCCAACGAACTAATAATTGCCTAATTTAGAGTTATACATCAAAAGTTATGGTAAAATGAAGATCGCAGATTTGTGTAGGCAATTACAAAACCGGACCCATAGAGCTAGTTTCGAACCCTCCTGAACAGTGATTAAAAAAAGCAATTCTAAAATTTACACAAACCTTTTCTAAAGCTAAATTATATACCATTGAAAAGAGGACTTTCTCAGCTTTCCAACAAGCTAAAAATCGCCTCAATCAGAGTTCTACATCAAAAGTTATGGCGAAATGAAGATCGCGGATTTATGCAGGAAATTACAAAACCGGGCTGGGCCCCTGCGGGTCTTCAACTTCCAACAGTTTGGGCCTGATTTTCCTTCAAAAAATGGCCAAAATTGATATTGGGGTTTGACTTGTGGACCATCCCAATGTCTGGGGTGTGTTTCTTTACGACTCTAGTTACCCTATTAGCTTAGGTTATCTCCCTTTTGCCATTCAAGTCGCCACCCTATCATCTACCATTAAACTCAAATCCCTCTTCTCCAAGCTCTAGAGAACCCCAAAAACCTTAGATTGCCCATTACGTAATTGCTAACCCTAATTAGCATCTAAGTAGCCTCCTAACCTACCTTTTTCCTATAAATAGAGTCCCCCTCCCCTTGGATTAAAGGTTGAGAAAATTACCTAAGAGAAAGAGCTTAAAGTGAGAAGATCTTTCTCCCTTTGGTGCACCATTGCTCATACAAACTTCAGAATTGATAACCTTCCTTCCAAGTCTTACCTTTCATAAAAAGCCTCTAGGTTAGGTGTGTGCTATCCATTTACCTTCCCTCTCTACCTCTTAGCTAGCAAGCCTTAGAGGTTAGAACCCTTTTTTTCACCATTCAAGCCGTCAAAAGCTCATCAAAGCAAGCCAACGCAAGGCTCTTCAATGGTGTAACAGCGGCCCAAGAGCTCTGGCTCTCCCCTCTATTCCTCTACCTTCTTTACTTTTCTTCTATCCTAGAATTGAGCCGTTACGTGTCCAAATTTCGTCAAGCAGGAATGGCTCAATAGGATCAGTGTGCCTTCGGGCAAGGGGAAGTGCCGCTCATTTTGCTTCTTATATATATATATATATATTATATAAACTAGCCCCACATAGACCCGGCCATAGTAGAGATCGCTTACAAGCGGGTTGATCGGGTGCCTAACGCCTTTCCGATCGATAATCAAAGCCCTTACCCAAGAGCCTTTGGAGTAGACCGGATTCAAAGTCATATTTATGGCACTTTGGTGCTTATAAAAATGATCTAAGTTTTCTGAGACACCAAAAGCCCCGAGTGGTGACTATACTTTTTTTAGAGAGTGCATCGCCGCAATGGGATCGTCAAAAATCCCATGATTGCACAGATGGCGACTCTGCTGGGGAGTAGTTTGTAGAGCTTTCCCTTGAACTTGACCTCTTTATTTTTTATTTTACTAACCTTTTATTACTATTTTTTATTTTATTTTTACTCACCCCTCCGATTAAGTCATTTTACTTATCCCTACAAGCTTTAGCCGATTGGCTGGCCTACATACGCATTGTCTTTTAATTTTCTTTACTTTTTCGTCATTTTAGTGCCTTAGCCGATTGGCGGGCCTACTTGCGTATTGTCCTTTAATTTTCTTTAAATTTTCTTCATTTAAAGTGTCTTAGCCGATTGGCGAGCCTACTTGTGCAAGCATATTCTAACAGTGGACGCCGGCCTGTAGTGGCGGCACGAGATCATCACCCCCGATCTTTGAACTAAAGAAAACTTCCATAAAAAAAAGTCCTTGAAAAAAAATTTTAATTGAACCAAGATAGAGAACTTAATTAATTTATTTTTACGGGGTAGAATTTTTAAAGGGTTGCATTTAGGCACACATACAACCACCCGGGTCTTAATATGGCGGCAGCCCCTAGTGGTGATGATCCAAAAAAGTCACAGCCCACCTAGTATTTGAGAAGGCGCATACGCCGGAGGTATATTGGGTGGGTTACCTATTCCTATAAGCTTAAAACCCGTTGGGGAGCGCGCTGGCGAGTTATACCAGACTCAAACCCTTAGGTTCAGTGAGGAGAGAACGATCCAATAAAAAAATCAGTCAGTTCCCGAAAGCCCAGTGTTGATGTGTTTGCCTTCCCTCAAACGAGGGTCTAAAATCAACAATAAAACTAGGCAGACACACTCATACAGACCTGCAAGTATTCAGGATCTGTTGTAGCAAGCTTTAAAAGAATGGTGAGTAAGGGAATGTCCACAGGGAGGTTGTTTAGAAATATGATAATCTCTATATTTGTGTCAGATCTGGCACCCTAGCTATTACTAATTTAGTTAAAAGACAGGGGAGAGGTTTGGAATGGGTTGTCACTTAAACTAAGCTACAATTAAACAGAAGCTATCTTGGATCGAGTTTAGGAGCTTAGATCTTGCAGGGGAAGAGAGAAAAAATGCAGAAAATGGAGAAGAGTAGCTTGGAGGTTGGTTTTCACTGAAATCAGATTCAATTAATCATGCTACAGAGGTTCAGAGCACACAATTCCCTTGCTGGCTATAAGTACAGCTGCAAGGTATAAATTCCACTCCAAATCACAAGATCCACCTGGTTTTAAGGCTATAATCTGTCCACTTTAATGGTCAGAGACCATCCTATAGACTTCATCAAATCCATGGATTGCAGCAGATGATTCCAATTGAGGCCTGAGCTTAGATTTATCTTAAGGTTATGATCTGTCCACTTTAATGGTCATAGACCATCCTAGGGATCTCCTACAAAGCCAGAGCCTCAATTAGAATAATTAAAACCACTACAGATGCTACAATTCCCAGGTCACAGACTAAAGAAATCACAAGAGCATCAGATCTAGGGAGATCAAATGGTATCCAAGAGGTCTACCAGTTAAGTGGGTGAGCTAATCTACAACTCCTCTACACAAATCCGATCGATCACCAAATGGAACCAAAGGAATTTTAAATCTAATTAAAGCATTAAAAACAGCATTATCATTACAAATAAGGTCACTTTATAATGGAAATACTCTCAGATCTGTAGTCTGTGCAGCTAGGAACTTACAATAGCACTCTTAACCTCACCCAATTACAGATCTAACTTCGCTCCTCGCTACTCCAAGGGACTTAGCCAACCATGGCTGGGCTAAAGGAGGGAAATGGAATTGCTCTGTAGGCGCTAATCTCTAGAATTTTGGCTCAAATCTCGATCCCCTCAATGGCAATTGGGGATCTCTATATATAACTTTCTCCTCTATTTTTCCCGCCAAAAATCCCTTCTAGAAGGTCGTCAGAGTTTGTTAGAGTTCTGTTAAAGTATGTGGGTCAGTTAGGGCTTTCTAGGGCATCTTCTGGAACCGTCGTGTCAGTCACCAAGTGCCTCGAGTTATGTGCAGCGGGTCACTGAAGTACAACATGTGCTTAGCTAAATTTCTGAGAAGTTCTATACACGATTTTGACAGGTTCAGGAGGCTTTCGACAGGTTGGAATCGAGCATTTTGGTCCTTTCGCTAGGTTCTCAAATCCATTCGATAGGTTTCGATAGTATGAATCTTCGCTTGGAGTTCCAGCCTTCTCAGTCACAGGTTTGGAGTATTCGACAGGTTCCGCTCTTCATTCCGCCATTTCGATAGGTTTGCTTTTAGTTTTATCGAAAGGCTCAATCACTCTTCGATAGGTTCTGTTCCAGCATTCTCATCTCGATAGGTTCAAGAAACCATTCGATAGGTTCCTTTGATTCTTCAGGCAGGTTTTCGATAGGATGGTTTCTTCTTTCCTTTCAGCTACTCGATAGGTTCTGAGATCCTATCGAACTCCTTAATCCACCCGAATTCATCCTTCTTTTGCCTTCAGATCCTATCGAAGACCTCTTCAACTGTATGAATTCTTCCTTTCTTTGCTTTCAGCTCCTATCGATGTCTTCAGGTGACCAATTGATAGGACGTTCTCAGCCTGTTTTCACTTCCTTCGCCTTGCCCTGCTGTAGCCATGCGCTCCAAGGGTCCAATGATGTGCTACCCTCTGGTGTGTTGTTGCTAGGTTTGTCCTGTGCTGAGAGATAGCTCCTTTTTGGGCATTCTTCAGTGATTTTCTGCATTAGTACCTTCTTTTATTATTGTCTACAAAATGCACTTGACAAGTGCTTATTAGTGTGCTCGCAGGTCTATCAATGGTCAGGTTATAGGGTGAAAAGTAGCATTTTGCTCCACTTAACACACCCCTAAACCTAAGCTTTACTAGTCCCTGAGCAAAGTAGAATTAAAAGAAAATAAAAATGCCACTTTCGTAGGCAGCACGGGTGCATTTCGCATATGCACCAAGCCTTTTAAACCCCTAGGTGATCCCTAGTGGAGGAGTGAAGTCTCCTGAGGGTTTTCAGTGAAGGTACCCACAATCTTCCCCAATACTGTTCGTTAATAGTAGTACATCCTGCTAAACAGAGTTTCAGTGAACTAGAATAAATTCTCATCATGTCTTTTCAGTTCTAGAGGGTTTTCAGCAGAAAAAATCAACTTAAAACATGAATTTTTACAGTAATTCCTTCATCATCAATTGGTTCATGTCAAGGCATTGTGTCTAAGGATTGATGCATAGCTCACCCTTCACTTGAGAATTCTGTTTTGATACTACCCCCATCAAATTGGATTTCAGGCCCAAGTCTTACCAGGGCTGTTAACTCACAACAACAATGAAGGGTGTAGAATTTTACACAGCTCAAGAGTAGTTACAGTCCTCAAATAGGGCTGTAAGCATGAGCATAGGCATTGCTCTAATTTCTGAAATTTTCTAACTCTTTTCACCATAGATCAGAAAAATTCTTATCTCCACATGACAGCTCACTCCATTTCAGATCAGTAAGGTCTTTTTATTTAGTTGTAATGTAGCTTAGGGGTGAAATTGGTAAAAGAATAAGGGGTAAAATGGGATTCAAAATTGAGAAATCAACAAGGTAAGGTGGTGATTTGCAGCTCAACCTTCTTCATTTCAGCACAATTCCATTTACTTCTTTAATTTTCAGATTTGAGGTGATCAGTTTCTAATCCACATTTCAATCTTTCAATGAAATGACTTCTCTTTCTCATTCTTTTTCTTTGATTTTCTTTTTGTTTTGCTTTTCTGTTTTTTTTTTTTTTTTTTTTATATATATGGAATCCCACAACACCACAAAATGTGTTCTCCTTTCTTTCAACCAGATTTAATATCTTCCTCTAACCTCATTTCTCCTTCCTCTTCTTGATTTCTCAGATTGGGGATGAACCAAAATAAGTCAAAAGGTTTTGGGTTCAAATTTTCTGATTTTCATCAAGGAAAACTGAGACTTTTAAGGCTCAAGTGGTGTGTATTAAGGGCAGTTCAAAGTGGGAAAATTTTAGGCTCAAACTGTCCAAGGGATGGCCTTACTTCATGTCCTCAATGTCATGAGTGCTGTCACACTATTTCAATTTGGATTTGCCTAACTTCTAGTGATTAAAATTAGATCCCATCAGTCCTTAGAGCAAAAAAATTATCAAGGCACTCTTCAAGGAAACTTTTTCAGGCCCAAATCTCACTGGGTATGGCCTTCCATCTCATTTTCAGGGGTTGTGTCTTCACAATTTTCTCTCATTTCAGGTTTACTGCACATCAGAAATTATTTTTCACAAATTGTTGACATTTGCCTTATGAAAAATGTTAAAACTACAGCTCGTTTCAGTTTTAAAAAGTTGTTTTCTTAATATCCTCTTTTTACAAAAATTCTAGTGAGAATTTACTCTAATTAATTCCAAACACTTCATTTTAGCCTAGCTGTACTAAAAGTAACTAATTTATTGGCATACATACATGCCATACCCCCAAACCTAAACTAAACAGTGTCCTCACTGTTTCCATCATATGGGGTGGAGCATTATGTTTTTTTTTTTTTTTTTTTTTTTTTATTTGACAGCGCAAAAACAGAAGCTAGTAAGAAACAAAATTATTATTAATAGAGGTAAATTACATGATTACAATGTGCAAGCAGAAAGGGTGTGAAAAGTAGGCCGATGGACAAAATATCGCAGATAGTTCAAGAAATCGCCCCCCTGGCTCAGGGAAATCCTTGGCCTGCATCGGGTGGAACAGGAACTATAAGCCAGGTAGGGAGGAAGAAAAGGAAAAAGAAGAAGGTTAGGGGGCAGGGGGATGGTTGGTGGCGAAGACACCGGTGGCGCGGTCTTCAACTTCTTCTTCTCCTTCCTAACTTTGTCCTTTTTCTCCTTAGCGAGGATCCGCTAGACCTCCTCATATTCATCCCAGAGGAACTGCAACGGGTCTAGTTCCTTAGGCGGTAATGGCTCCAGCTAGAAGAGGTAGAGTTGTGCAAGGGTGAGCGTGGGCTTGCCATCTGCCATAGCTATGAGGAGGAGGGTAGAGGGTAGAAGGGAAGGGATGGGTCGAAGTCGAGTTTTCTGCATCTATTTAAGGTGAAAGTGTGAGGGAATATGAAACGGTGCATTCAATATTGCCGCCATTGATGACTAGGAATGAATGGTGAATTCGAACAATCAGCATGGGGAACAAAAAACGTGCATTAACTGGCAGCCTATATTTAGCTCAGGGAGTTTAAGGCTTGTGCTGTGTGCAGATGTACATGGTACACGTAGTAAAATGTCCGCGCAGCACAACTGCACAGTAAGCATGGAAGGAGTGAGGGGAGGAAAGTTGATTTCGATAGGATGAGTGTAGAGTGTCGACAGGTTAAGACTTCCTATCGAAGTCGAACAAGTATGGGACAGGCAATTAAATGCTCTCGATAGGTTTAACCCATCCTATCGAACAGAATAAACATGCATTCGATAGGCTAGGTTGGCTGCTTGCGATAGGTCGGTGTCCTGTCAAACGGAGGGTGGATAGAACATTCACTTCGTTAGGATGCTGATGGGTGCGAACAACCTTTCGATAGGTGGGGTATTACATGTGCACTTTTGTCGATAGGTTCCAGGCAAGAGTCCAGATCCGATCGCAAAGTTTTTCTCACCTGTCGAGAGGTCATAACACCTATCGAAATCCTCAGCAATCCTATCGACATTCGTGGTTGACCTAGCAAAAAGGTCCAAATGACCTATTGAGAGGTTCAATGAGCTTAAAAATATGGCCTATGTGTGTAGAGCATTTAGCCTTAGCCCCCAGCAACTCATCTGTTGCGCTACCAGTTAGCAAATTGGCCGCTGACCTTATGCCTTTGAATTCTAGACTGCTGGAACTTGACATGGCCATTTTATTGCAAAGAAATTGGTGAAAAAAAAAGTATAAATCAAATAAAATACATATGATACAAATCGAAGTCAGGTACTAGCCTAGAGGATCCTGAAGATCAACGGCCTCTTCAGGCTCACAAATATTGTCAACGCAAAGTTTCAGCCTCTGGCCATTGACCTTAAGGGTTCTGCCATCTGTGGGATGCATGACTTCGACAGCTCTAGATGGGGAAACGTGTACCACAGTGAAAGGTCCATCCCATCTAGATTGCAGCTTCCCTGGAAAGAATTTCATTCTGGAGTTGAACAACCATACCTTGTCATTGGGCTTGAACTCTTTGCGAAGCAAATGTCTGTCGTGGAAAGCTTTGGTTCTCACCTTGTAGCTCTGGGCATTTGCATAAGCCTCTATTCGCAGTTCATCTAACTCAGATAACTGGAGTTTTCATTTGCTGGCATCGATGGCAAGCTTTACAGTGCTATCAGGCATCCTTGAATAGGGTAGGCCAGTAGAAACCACTTCGAAGGACCTTGGCAAGAGTCTTGTTACCACTGAAGTGACCCCCGCAAGCCTGTTCATGACACATGGTTAGGATGTTGTGAAATTCAGTTTCAGGTACACAACGTCGGATCACCTGGTCTGCATAATGCTTAAAAAGGTAAGGATCCTCCCATATGTAATGTCGAATCTGTGCAAAGAACAGATTTTTGTCATCCTTGCTCCAATGTGGGGGTATCCTACCTAGAGCAAGGTAGTTGACAATATTGGCAAACCAGGGCATACTTATCTGGATAGTCAGAAGCTGCTCATCTGGGAAGGAGTCATTGATGGGAAAACTTGCTGTGTCATTTATTTGGATCCTTGACAGATGGTCAGCCACCACGTTCTCAACTCCCTTCTTGTCCTTAATCTCTAAATTGAATTCCTGCAAGAGAAGAATCCATCTGATTAGTCGTGCTTTAGCTTCTTTTTTGGACAAAAGGTATTTCAAGGCTGAGTGGTTAGTGAACACAATAATTTTTTATCCCAGCACATAAGACCTAAATTTTTCTAAGGCAAAAACAATGGCTAATAGCTCTTTTTCAGTTGTGGTGTAATTCAATTGAGCATCAACCATTGATTTACTGGCATATGCCACTACAGAAGGTGTCTTGTCTTTTCTTTACCCCAATACTGCTCTAATGGCAAAATCTAATGCATCACACATCAGTTCAAATGGCAAGGAAAAATCAGGGGATTGTAAAATGGGAGCTGTGGTCAAACAAGTTTTTAGCAGTTCAAAAGCAACTTGGCATTCAGCATTAAATTCAAAAGGGACATCCTGACACAACAGGTGACAGAGGGGTTTGGAGATTTTGCTGAAATCCTTGATGAACCTTCTGTAGAAGCCAGCATGACCCAGAAATGACCTAACTTGTTTGACAGTTTTCGGAGGGGGCAAATGAGCAATCAAATCGATCTTAGCTTGATCAACCTCGATTCCTTTGTGAGAGACAGCATGTCCTAGAACAGTGCCTTGAGTCACCATGAAGTGACTTTTCTCCCAACTCAAAACTAGGTTGGTTTCCTCACACCTTTACAGTACGGAGCTGAGGTGTAGGCATTGGCCAAAATCATCTCCATAAATGGAGAAATCATCTATAAAGATCTCTAAAAACCTATCAATCATGTCAGAGAAGATAGCATACATGCATCTTTGGAAAGTGGCAGGTGCATTACACAACCCAAATGGCATCCTTCTGTATGCAAAGGTCCTAAATGGGCAAGTGAATGTGGTCTTTTCTTGGTCCTGAGGGTATACAGGGATCTGATTGTACCCTGAATATCCATCAAGAAAATAGTAGTAGGCCTTGCCTGCCAGCTTGTCCAAGATTTGGTCTATGAAGGGTAGTAGGAAGTGATCCTTGCTGGTCTTTTCATTGAGTTTTCGGTAGTCTATGCATACCCTCCAACCAGTGGTTTATCTGGTTGGGATCAGCTCTCCTGAATCTGCGTCAACAACTGTAATGCCAGATTTCTTGGGTACGACCTGGGTAGGTGCTACCCATTGTGAATCCGAGATGGGATAAATTATCCCAGCATCTAGGAGTTTGACCACCTCCTTCATCACAACCTCCTGCATGTGTGGGTTTACTTTCTCTGCATCTCTCTGGAAGGTTTGGATCCTTCCTCGAGAAGAATTTTATGCATGCACATAGTAGAATTTATTCCCCCAAGGTCTGTAATAATCCAACCGATTGCCTTCTTATGCCTTTTTAGTACACACAGTAGTTCTTTTTCCTGCTCGAGAGTGAGGGAAGAAGAGATTATCACAGGCAGTTTGGTATTGTCTCCTAAAAAGGCATATTTCAAAGATTTTGGGAGCTGCTTTAACTCCACCTTTGGGAGACTGATGAGGGAGGGCAATAGGGGTGTTTGAGAGGGGGGTGGTAGGGGTAACAAAGTAGGCCTCCATGGATGGTGTTGTGCTGGTGGAGCTTCAGAAGAGACAAGTTTCACATGCTCGATCTCAGAGGTGGGACCCTGCTCTACCTCTGCTTCTTTCCATACTTCGGCTAATTCATTACATCATTCCTTACCATGTAGCAGCATATTCACATTTTTCTGAACAACCTCATCTATTACATCTAGAGAAAAACAATCCTCATCAGGATGAGGTTGATTGGCTGCATTGTATACATTCAATTTGACCTTCATATTTCTAAATGACACTTCCATGATTCCAAACCTGCATTGAATACAAGCATTAGCTGTGGCCAAAAAGGGTCTGCCTAGAATCACAGGTATGGAGGTGGCATTCCTACCTGGTTCCATATCCAGCACCAAAAAGTTAGCAGGATAAAATAATTTGTTAACTCCAACCAAAACATCCTCGATTATCCCCACAGGTTTCCTTTCAGATCTGTCAGCCAGCTGGAGAACAACATGTGTGGGCTTTAATTTGCCTAAGTCCAGCTTCTCATATACTGAATATGGAAGAAAATTTACACTTGCTCCCAAATCTAATAGGGCTTTGTCAATAGTATGATCCCCAATGATGCAGGGGATGGTGGGGAGTCCAGGGTCTTGAAGTTTGGGGGGAGTTGCTATGGATAGGGCATGCTTAACTTTTTCTACTGAAAAGACTTTCTTAGATAGGTGCATCCTAGACTGTCTTTTATGGGTGCACAGGTCTTTTAAGAATTTTGCATAGGCTGGGACTTGTTTAATGGCATCAAGTAAAGGCAAATTGATCTTTACTTACTTGAAAGTCTCCATCATTTCCTCAATTTTTTCTTGCCCTTTATCAAAAGGGGAAGGTGCCTGTAGTGCCTTAGGAAATGGCAAGTGTGGGGTTGCTCCCTCACTTGCAGCCTTAGCCAATGGGGCCTCTTTTTTTTGAGTTTTTTCTTTTCTTGAGGATCCTCATTATCCTCTTTATTCACAGCTAATTGTTCCTGCAAGTCCACTATTAGTGGTCTTGGTTGTGTGCTGGTAGAAATTACCTCATTTTCCTCCTCCAAGTTCCTCACAGGCTCACAGCCCACTTGGTTGTCTACTAACTTACCACTTCTCAAAGTTGTAACAGATTTAGCTTCCTCATAAGTGGAAGAAACTTCACCCACTACAAATTGCCTTCGTGGATTGTCCTGTGGTTGGCATCAGACAGCTTACCAAGTTGGTCCTCTATCTTTTTGATGCTCTGGTTGTGAGACTGTACAGTTTGGGTCAAGGTGTTCAAGCTCTGTAATGAAGATAGAACTTGTTCCTCAAATGATGGTGTTCTCACAGCTAGAGGGGGTGCAGATTACTGTACAGGAGGACCTACAGGTTAGGCCATGGGTTGCTGATACTGAGTCCTTGGGGCACAACCTTCTTGATAGGGCTGAGCATTTCTGTAAGGCAAGGGTTGCTGGTGCTGCTGCTGCTGCTACTGGCTGGGGTATCTATCTTGTCTCCACCTCAGATTCCAGTAGCAGGCTGCTGCCCATAAGACTGAGCTGCAGCCACATGCTCTGTTATAAAATCAGGAAATTTGTCAGCAGATGGGCATTCTTTCACGGGATGAGCAGGGGACTGGCATATGGCACATGCCTCCTCCACTCTAGCAGCCACAAGTGACTGCATTGCTCCCATCAGCCTATCAAATTTCAAAGTTAAGCTATCCACTTTCTTTTCCAACTTGCTTGGCACACTCACTTCATATGTCTTTCCCCTTGAGGTGTTCTCTTTCATCACTTTAAGAGGCTCTACATCTCTTGCTAAGGTTTCCCTTTGCATAGAGTTCTCACTAATGATATGAAAGAGCTCCCATGCCTCCTCAGCAGTTTTATGGAGATAGGTGCCACCACAGGAGGCATCTATCATATCTCTGCTTTTAGCATTAATTCCCTGATAAAAGTTTTGAACCAATTGCCATTCAGGGATTTGATGGTGGGGGCATTTCTTGAGGAATTCCTTAAATCTCTCCAAGGATTGATGAAAGTCTTCAGTTGGATCTTGGGTAAAAGAGAAGATACCCTTCCTCAACTGGCTGGTCTTTGACATAGGAAAGAATTTAGCCAGAAACTGACTTTGGAGATCACTCCAAGACTGAATACTGTTAGGTGGAAGCAAAGACAGCCAAGTCCTGGCTCTGTCCTTTAATGAAAAAGGAAAGAGTCTCATCCTGGTGGCCTCCTCCCCCAAACCTGTTATATTAAATGTAGTGCACAGTCCCAATAACTCATCAATGTGCTTGTAGGGGTCTTCTTTGGTCAGGCCATGAAATGAGGGCAGCATTTGAATGATGGATGATTTTATCTCATAGTTTTCTTGAGCAGCTGGGAATTGAATGCAGAAGGGGGAATTTTAGATCCTTGGTGCATTAAACTCCTTAAGGGTTCTCGGCTGCTATTGCTCACCCATTTCTACAGAATCAAATGCAACAGAAGTAGGTGTAGTTGGTCTGGATCTGAGAAGTCTTTCAACCTCTGAATTTAGTGGAATAATCTGAGGTTGCAGAGTTCTCCTACCAAACATACAATACTCAGATTCTGAATGCAGAACAGATCCAAACACACAACAAACAGAATCAACCAAATTTTATAACTATTCTAACAAAAATTATCAACAGATCTGAAAATTAACAGGAGAGTAGAGGGATGCAAACTACAGAGCAATCTCCAGCACAATTCTCCTCTCACTGGTAGCCTTAGATCTGATGAACTGCACACAAACTACTGAAAAACAATACCACTTACAAATGCAGTTAGTAAAATCAAATAAAAACTGCAAATCTATGATCAAAACTTAGATCTATCAATTTCTAAACTGCCTCCCCGACAGCGGCGCCAAAAACTTGTTGATGTGTTTGCCTTCCCTCAAACGAGGGTCTAAAATCAATAATAAAACTAGGCAGACACACTCATACAGACCTGCAAGTAATCAGGATATGTTGTAGCAAGCTTTAAAAGAATGGTGAGTAAGGGAATGTCCACAGGGAAGTTGTTTAGAAATATGACAAATCTCCAGATCTGTGTCAGATCTGGCACCCTAGCTATTACTAATTTAGTTAAAAGACAGGGGAGAGGTTTGGAATGGGTTGTCACTTAAACTAAGCTACAATTAAACATAAGCTATCTTGGATTGAGTTTAGGAGCTTAGACCTTGCAGGGGAAGAGAGAAAAAATGCAGAAAATGGAGAAGAGTAGCTTGGAGGTTGGTTTTCACTGAAATCAGATTCAATTAATCATGCTACATAGGTTCAGAGCACACAATTCCCTCGCTGGCTATAAGCACAGCTACAGGGTATAAATTCCACTCCAAATCACAGGATCCACCTGGTCTTAAGGCTATGATCTGTCCACTTTAATGGTCACAGACCATCCTATAGACTTTATCGAATCCATGGATTGCAGCAGATGAATCCAATTGAGGCCTGAGCTTAGCTTTATCTTAAGGTTATGATCTGTCCACTTTAATGGTCACAGACCATCCTAGGGATCTCCTACAAAGCCAGAGCCTCAATTAGAATAATTAAAACCACTACAGATGCTGCAATTCCCAGGTCACAGACTCAAGAAATCACAGGAGCATCAGATCCAAGGAGATCAGATGGTATCCAAGAGGTCTACCAGTTAAGTGGGTGAGCTGATCTACAACTCCTCTACACAAATTCGATCGATCACCAAATGGAACCAAAGGAATTTTAAATCTAATTAAAGCATTAAAAATAGCAGTATTATTGCAAACAAGATCACTTTACAATGGAAATACTCTCATATCTGTAGTTTGTGCAGCTAGGAACCTACAGTAGCACTCTTAACCTCACCCAATTACAGATCTAACTTCACTCCTCGCTACTCCAAGGGACTTAGCCAACCATAGTTGGGCTAAAGGAGGGAAATGGAATGGCTCTGTAGGCGCTAATCTCCAAAATTTTGACTCAGATCTCAATCCCCCTCAATGGCAATTGGGGATCTCTATATATAGCTTTATCCTCTATTTTTCTCACCAAAAATCCCTTCTAAAAGGTTGTCAGAGTTTGTTAGAGTTCTGTTAAAGCACGTGGGTCGGTTAGGGCTTTCTAAGACATCTTCTGGAACCGTCGTGTCAGTCACCAAGTGCCTCGGGTTGCATGCAGCGGGTCACTGAAGTACAACATGTGCTCAGTTGAATTTCTGAGAAGTTCTGGACACGATTTCGACAGGTTCAGGAGGCTTTCGACAGGTTGGAATCAAGCATTTTGGTCCTTTCGCTAGGTTCTCAGATCCGTTCGATAGGTTTCGATAGGATGAATCTTCGCTTGGAGTTCCAGCCTTCTCAGTCACAGGTTTGAAGTATTCAACAGGTTAGAGAAGCTCTTCGACAGGTTCCGCTCTTCATTCTGCCATTTCGATAGGTTTGCTTTCAGTCTTATCGAAAGGCTCTATCACCCTTTGATAGGTTCTGTTCCAGCATTCTAATCTCGATAGGTTCAAGAAACCATTCGATAGGTTCCTTTGATTCTTCAGGCAGGTTTTCGATAGGATGGTTTTTTCTTTCCTTTCAGCTGCTCGATAGGTTCTGAGATCCTATCGAACTCCTTAATCCACACGAATTCATCCTTCTTCTGGCTTCAGATCCTATCGAAGACCTCTTCAACTGCATGAATTCTTCCTTTGTTTGCTTTCAGCTCCTATCGACGTCTTCAGGTGACCAATCGATAGGATGTTCTCAGCCTGTTTTCACTTCCTTTGCCTTGCCCTGCTATAGCCATGCGCTCCAAGGGTCCAGTGATGTGCTACCCTCTGGTGTGTTGTTGCTAGGTTTGTCCTGTGCTGAGAGATAGCTCCTTTTTGGGCATTCTTGAGTGGTTTTCTATATTAGTACCTTCTTTTATTGTTGTCTACAAAATACACTTGACAAGAGCTTATGAGTGTGTTCATAGGTCTATCAATGGTCAGGTTATAGGGTGAAAAGTGGCATTTTTCACCACCTAACACCCAGCTTCCACAAAAGAGCCAAAAAGAGATTCAATTCAGGCTGAAGTAGTTGATGTCAAGGGTTCTGGAAACCCACTTTTACCTGGTGCAAGTATTAGTTGCGCCAATGCAAAAATTCCCAAAAATACATTGGTGTAACTAATAGTTGCACCATCCTTATTTAGAGAATTTTTGCTCTGGCGCATGTATTAGTTGCGCAAGTATTGTTCTGAGAAATCTAGCCTGATTCTGTGGCCTTTTCCACATCTCGAGTCCCCCGATTAGTGCCTTAGTGCCTCCCTTTGGGCCCCGCCACGTCCAACACCCAATACGCCCCTGCCGATCAAAAGAAGGTAACTTCTTTTTTACTCATTTTAGGGGATCGGGTCGTTCGCCTCGGTTTTTATGCCTTTAATAGATCAAAGGTCTTCCTTTGATTCTTTCAAAGTACTTCGAAATCACCGCCGCGAGTCCTAAATTAGGGTACGAAAGCCACCCGAGAAGGGAATTCCAAGACCTCGGAACCTTTGTTTTTACAAAAAAAAAAAATTTTGTCCAAAAAAAATTACAAATAAAAAAACCTAAACACTAGAGTCTTTGTGGTGCCGGCATAACGGCATCATCTTACCCTCCATCATCTCGTAGGGGAAGAAGGAGGAAATTTTTTGGGCCTTATCCAAGGTACCCATATCCAACCCGCCAACAAACAATGTCGTGAGTAGTGGACCCGGCTTACGCCAATCCCAACTCATTCCCGCCACATTCTCCAACCCACTCCCATTCGGGAGAGGTTTTTTCCACCATCCCCCTCACCCAATCACCTTTTACAATTACCAGGTCCTTTGGTACCCTCATTTTTCCAACCACCACTTCTCAATATATCTAAAATTCACCCCCCAATTCCTCATCTTTTGCCCAAACCATGCCCATTTTCCCTCCCATATCCATGCCAAACACATCCCACTTTTCACCCACATCCATGCCAAATCCAACACACTTCCCATCCACATCCATACAAAACTCAACCCAATTTTCCCCATCCACATCCATGCCCCATTTTTCATCTTCCCCTTATAGGCCCGATCCGCCCTCATTCACATATACCACTTCTGCCTTATCCAACCCCCCACACATCCCCCCATCTACCCGGGTCATACCCATTTTTATCGGGGTCATACCCGATTTTTCTCAAACACCCACACTTTACCGTTCATCATCGCCATACATACCCAACCAACCCCCCTTTTCCAATGCCCCACCTCATTCCTCCAATCCACCCCATATCCCATCCCTTACCCGGGTCATGCTCGATTTTACCTGGGCCATGCCCAATTTACCCTCCACATCCACTCCATCCATACCCCTCCTAACCTCAAACAACCCATCCCCATCCGATCCTCCTTCCATGGACATGATGAAAGAGATGGTCCAAGCCTACAATAGGTGGAAGGCCTCCGAGCACATCTCCACTCATCCCTACCACACAATCATGAACCCATCCGAGACTTTATCAAGTCTCCATGCCTCATTCCCCCATGACCCCCATCAACCCCCCATAATCCACACCATCCAAACCTCCATTCCCCACTTGTCTCAAGGCCCCATGGCCCAAACCTCCATTCCTCACTTGTCTCAAGGCCCTATGACCCAAACCCCCATTTCCCACATGCCTCATGGCCCCATGGCCCAAACCCCCCACTCCCCACTTGTTTTCTAGGGCCCATGGCCCAGACCCACTAAGGCCCAATGGGCCAAGTCCACCAAGGGCCCATGGTCCCGACCCACTAAGACCCAATGAGCCAGACCCACCAAAGGTCCATAGCCCAAACCTATAATGACCAAGGCTTCATGGCCCAACCCTCTCAAGGGTTCATGGTCCAAATCCAAGCCCAAAACCTTGGAACCCAGCACCAATACCCCCCACAATACCCCCAAAATTTCACCCACCCCCAACCTTCACACCCGGGTCAAACTCAAACCATACCTCAAATCCAATTTTCCCATGGCTCCACTCCCCAAGGCCATCTCCAAACCTTCCCCCATGTCCAATGGCCCCATCAGGCCCCACCCTAAAACTAAACTACCACTCACCCCATCACCCCACAACACTTCCCCCACATCCAATGGTCTCACCCCACCCCCATTCAGACCATGTCCATCCAGTCCGTACAACAACAATCCGAGAATCTTGTCCTCACTGCACCTTACGTAGATCAGCAGTATGAGGAGGACGAGATCAGAAACAGTAGGGCCTATGTCAGGGCATTGACCAATGTTAGTCCTCCACCTGTAATTACCCCACCCCTGGCAGCCCAGAGTGAGTCCAAACTCATAATTGAGAAGATGACCCCCATGTCCAAAGAATCGAAACAATTGAGGGAACAGTTGGACAAGTTCCAGAAGCAGTTATTAAAGATGGGTGGTGCTGAAATTCACGCCACAGACTTTATGGACTTGTGCCTGTTTGCTGAGATCCCCCTAAACCCTAAATGCAAAATGTCAGTCTTCGATAAATATAACAGCACAGGCAACCCTATTGCACACCTTAAGTCCTACTGTGGGGACATGTGCCAATACGGTGGAGACAAACGACTCCTCATCGAAGTGTTCCAGAAAAGTTTAACCGGCCCAGCTTTAGGATGGTTCACATCTCTTGAACCATCAATGATTAAAACATGAAAAGATCTGACCCACCTATTCCAAGAGCAATATGTCTACAACATAGACATTGAGCCCTGCAAGTCAGATCTAGCCCGATTGAAGCAGAACTCTAATGAAACCTTCAGCGATTACTTAGGGCATTGGAGAGCACTGATAGCTCAAGTCAAAAATAGGATACCTGACAACGAGCAGCTAGAAATGATCTCAAAGAATACTCTACCAATGATCTCAGATTTTCTTGTATACCAGCAGCAGTCCAATCTTGTTGACTTGGTAAGGAACGCCAACCACTATGAGGATGCCATCAGAGAAGAGCGGTTGAACAAGAATGCATTCGGGGGGCCCAGCGGGGTTAGGAGGTTCTTCGAGTAGAGAAATGATAGAAGAACAAGGGCAGAGGTACAGAATGTTGTAAATACCCGGCCCAACAATAACAATGTAGCCCCCTTCCAATTTAAAGTAGCGCAACCAGCTCCCGTTGGGACAGGGCCAGTACAAAGAGCAGGGAATGGGCAGGGGACACAAATGACCCCAGAGAGGAGAGCCCGTTATGATCGAGGATTTATGCCTTTGAGGCAATCTCTGAGTGTACTTTTACCTCTGTTAATTGAAAAGGGCTTAATAACTGCTCTCCAACTGCGACCTCCTCCCAATCTAATCCCATATAATTTTTAACCCCAATACTCATGGCAATTTCCACTAGGGTCCGAGTCACCCAACTGATCGCTACTTCCCATTCAAGCATGTGATCCAGATTTAATCGATGCTGGAAAGATCATTCCCCCTGCACCCACCCAAATAAACTAGCACGTAAATATTCACCAAGTGTCTTTACCACCACACCCTATCAGAATAGCAGGTCCTAGACCCACCATAGGGATGGTAGAGGAATTTGAAGAAGAATGGGAGTTTGATCCGTCAGACTCCATTTATAATAAAGGAATGTTTATGGCACCAAGGCAGAGAAATCTAGAAGAAGGAACTATTGGGGTGATTGAACCCCTAAATCTGGCAAATTACTTCCCCACCCCTGCACCGCAGGCCGAACCCCTAGATCTTAGGGCCTATATTCCACCACCCACCCCCATTAACTACATACAAATAAATGCATATCAACCATATTCCACCACCCCCTTAAATTACCCAATAAGCCATCAGGCCCCCAATCCTCCACCCGCACCTGTTAGTTATCCATGGCCTATGCCCACCCCATTACCCCCAGTTCAACCACCCGCAAACTCTACCACCCCCGTCAATTACCCAATGGCCCATCAAACCCCCAATCCACTCGCACCCATTAGCTACCAATGGCCTACGCCCACCCCATTACCCTCAGTGCATCCACCGTTAAACCTCAGCACCCCTACCTAGCCCAATTTTGCCACCCACCCATCCTTCACTGAGGTAAACCAAGTCTTACCTACCTTGCCTTACCCATCAGCACACACACATCAAGAGCCAGTAGCCCTACCGTTCCAGATCACGGGGCCAACCTATGATCCTCAACAAGTCCCGCTGAGCTATGAACAGACCAATGCTAATGTCAACAGCAGAAGCAAGGAAGGGGTCATGGACTTTGTTACCAGATTAGGAAAGATCTCGAAACAGCCCGAGGCAGCAATGACAATAGCAACAATAGCAGCACCAGCACGGTCGGAGGGAAAGAAAGATAGTGCAGTCCACCCATTTGAAAAGATGAGCCGGGAGCACATCCTTGAGACCCAATTAAAAAGAATGTCGGTCCATATCACTATCTGAGATCTATTAATGGCATCCCCACTCTATTTTTAATCTTTAATGGGAACATTAAAGAATACCCATGTATCCCAGCAGGTGAGCCCAGATGAAGTTGGGCAAATAATTGGACAAGTAATGGCACCCAATGCCATTTCATTTTCGAACGCAGATCTGTCGGAGGAGGGAAACAGTCATGCTAAATCCCTCACTATTACTGTCAAATCTGGGAACATGATAATTCCTTTAGTTCTAATTGATAACGGGTCAGCTCTGAATGTGTGCCCGTTGCGGACTGCCACCAAAATCGGTGAGGATCCCTGTATGCTGAGGCCGACAAAAATAAGTGCTCGAGGTTTTGATAACACAAGAAGAGAAATAATGGGAGAGGTCGACCTTGAGTTAGTAATCGAGCCCATGACCTTTTCCATACCTTTCCAAGTGATGGATATCAAATCTTCATTTAATCTGCTAATAGAACGCCCCTGGTTGCATGAGGTTGAGGCGATACCTTTTACCCTCTATCAAAAATTAAAATTCATATCCGGGCAAAAGGTGATCACCATCATTGGTGAAGGGCATGACGACAAAGACAAGGCCACCCATAGCATTGAAAATCTCAAACTAATGGATGTGCCACACATTGAGGAAGACACCGACCTCCACAATTTTGAATATGAGGTGTTAGCAGTAGGCCCAGAACCTTCGAAAAGTATAGTCTCCAAAACCAGCAGCAGAACGAAAGCAGCAGTGGCGATGCTCCAAAAATGGGGCTATCAAAAAGGCAGAGGACTCGAGCCCAGACTGCAAGGCAAAAGAGAGCCGGTAATAGCCAAGGGATAGAAAGTTTATTTTGGGTTAGGTTACAAGCCCACAGAGGAAGAGGTCTGAGAGGCTAAGGAGAAAGCCACTGAGATGGTGGCCGCAAGAGCCAGGGGGATTGTTAAGACCTGAAAAGTACCACTTTTCACCCCTTAACTTAATCTTTGATTAGACCCATAGCCACCTAATAAGTTCTTGTAAAGTGTTTTATGTAGGTAATAACCAGCAGTGAAATAAGGCCAGGAATCCTGCTAAGGAGCCGGTTTTAGCACCAGAAGTCCCTTAGAAGGATGAACTCACATCCAGTAGACTCAAATGAGCCTCAAGCTCGACTCCAAGCTTTCAGAGGATTCAAGAGAAATGCACATCTCTTGCACAGTTCAAAGCACTCTCTCAATCAAGGCACCGCTTCAGAACCCGAGAAGAGAGAGCTCAGAAGACTCTCACAATCCAGCGCAGTCACCGCGGGATGCAATTATCAGAAGAGAACTCCTCGCACAGTTCTCGCGCCATTCAAGAAGAAAGCATCCTTGTGAAGGCAAAGCCATCCTTGCAAAGATCAATTAAGACATGGAACCTTGCACAGTTCAGAACTCATTAAAGCCTCGCGAGGTAACTCGCGAAGTCCAGTGAAGAGAAGTGCTCATAAAGTTCTCGCGCTATTCAAATCTGTCCTCGCGAAGATCAACCCAGCGATCGTGCAGCTACCTCACGACTGCTTGAACTCCAACCCCGCGACATCTGAGGCTTTGATGTCTACTCAACCTCGCGACTGCCTGAAGAGCAAACCAAGCCAACCTCGCAACGATTGAAGTTTCAATATCAAATCATCCTAGCAAAGAGCAAAAGCTACCACGCGACAAGTCTGGAAAATAATGGCTACCTAGCGAAGCTCTGAACCTTAACTTCCTTCTCTTCAGCAGAGGACCTTCTGGGAATTTTTAGCGATTAGGGCACGCACTCCCATGCTCAAATCTCTGTGCATGCACCCCAAGGCATTGAAAGATCACTATTCAGCCATGTGGCATCATTAAAATTAGGGTTTCCTAACCCTAATGCACTGCCACACCACTGCTATAAATCCCCAAGAGGGCTTGGACCATGGAGGAGATCTACATCCTGGAATAGCTGGGAACACATCTCATTTCTTGGAGACTTGATCTGAGATCGTTTTTGCTTTTTTTTTTATAGCTGTAAGTAGTTTTCTTTTTCTTTTTTTCTTCTCTCCATAGTCCAGCACTTGCTGGCTATGTCTTTGTATGCTTTTTGAACAGATCAATGGAAGTTTTGTAATAGGATTTGTGTTTGAATGTGAGATGCTCTGTGCAAGGCTGCTGCCTTGTGATCCGCCATTGCTTTGGCTGTGTTTCAAAGCAATGGAGGACTGATTTTAAGGGCCATTCAGATCCAAGTGACCTATGTGTCTAGGCTATCATGGTCCTATACAGCCTTAGCCCCACCACAAGACCCACTAGATCTGAAATCCCCATGGGAGCTTGAGCTGGTAGCCTGGTGACCATGGTGGTGGCAGTGATATTCTTGTTTTGTCTTGGACTCCGTGAGGAGGATAGCCTCTGGGATAGTCTGTGACCATTCAAGTGGACAGGTTATAGCCTTAGGGTGATTCTAATCCACCGATCCAAGATGGATCCTTCTTCTTTACACTTGAGCTTGTAGAAGCCTGGTGGGAGATTGTACAGAGGCAGACTCCCCTATATTTGTATAGATTCGCTATCAGATGTTAGATCTGATCTGGTTATAGAGATTGTAGGCTTGTGACTAGACCATTGTAGCCTCACTCAAGCAATGGAAAGCTAGATCGAAGGTTATACTCAATCTCTTGTTGGTTCTATGTGTCTGGACTATCATGGTCCTATACAGCCTTAGCCCCACACATAGAGCTTTAGAGGTTCAGGTTCCCTATGAATTCTTGAGCTGGTAGCCTGGATGAAATAGTGCCTATAATGATTAACTTGTTTTGTTTTGACCCATCCCTGGATTGTGGTTCCCCTATGGGATAGTCTGTGACCATTTGAGTGGACTGGTTATAACCTTAAGGGATTGAATCATGGCAGAGAGATGGGTTGGATCCCTTCTCCTCAGTGGTGATAACATAGCCATTGGACAGGATTTCTATAACATCATATCTGAATTTGAGTTACAAAGCTCCTCTGATCTAGGCTCAATAGCTTACTTCTCACCCTTTTATATTTATTTTCCACACTCCATCCATCCTCTCACCCCTTTCTATAGTGTAGACATTAGGTTACCTTAGAATACCTAGAATAAGTGACCTTAAACTCCCCTCCTGTTTAGGACTGCCAGATCTGGAGGGACTACTAGTAACGGCTCCTTTGGAGCTGTAGATCACCTTTCCCTGTGGGACAAACTCTTACTTATCAAAACTTTCTACAATGGACCCTGTATCTTATAGGTTTAGGATTTCTTAGTTGTGCTGATTTCATCCCCTGTTTTACTCTTTCTTTGATTTTTAAATTACTTTTACCACCAACCATTAAAGCAAGCACACACTCAGATTCCGCCAACAAGTTTTTGGCGCCGCTGCCGGGGAAAGATGATCTATTAGTAGACCCTTAGTTTTTGTATTCTTAGTATTCTTTGCAAATGTGAATAATTGATACTGCTGACATAATTATGAACCTTTCTTGCAGATCTAGACAGTAGCAGTGAAGGACAGTTGGACTGCAATTGTAGCTTAGCTACCTCTGTTTGCAAACTCTCTGACTTTCAAAACTCTGTCTATCTTTCTTAAAAAAATTCTAGCAGTATCTAGGATAGTTTTAAATGTATTCTTTGAATAGCTGTAAACTAGTTAGATAAATTTGTTAATTGTACAGATATTCTTTTGCAATGTGCCTGCAAGAAGCTTTCCTTGCTATTGGTGTGCTTCTATGCTAGGGAGGAGATCTCTTAGCCCTACTTTAGAGCCTCTTAACCCTGAGTTAGAAAGGGGAAGGAGACTTAGAAGAGACAGGCACACCACAGGAGAGCCCCCAAGTGAATCTGTGACAGCAATTATGGATGAAGAACAACCCAGAACTCTCAAGGAGTTGAATGCTCCAGATGACTATAACTCCCCTTTTAGCATTCAATTCCCTGATGTTCAGGGGAATTATGAAATAAAAACTTCAATCATCCAGATGCTGCCCTCTTTCCATGGGCTCAGCAAGGAGGACCCGTACAAGCATATTGACCAGTTCTTGGCCTTGTGCAGCACTTTTAATATCACTGGTTTGGGACCTAAGGCTACTAGGCTCAGACTCTTTCCCTTCTCTTTGAAGGATAGGGTCAGTACCTGGTTGACCACTCTTCCCAACAACAGCATTGCTTCATGGAAAGACCTGCAGACCAAATTCCTGACTAAGTTCTTCCCTGAGACCAAAACTAGCCAGTTGAGGAAAGAGATTCTTGCTTTTGCTCAATCCCCAACTGAGAATTTTAACCAGTCCTGGGATAGGTTTAAAGAAATGCTCAAACAATGCCCCCACCATAAGATCCCAGAGTGGCAGCTTGTACAAAGCTTCTACAATGGGATTGATGAGAAAAATAGAGATATGGTCGATGCCTCTTGTGGTGGATCCTACATGCACAAGACTGCTGAGGAGGCATGGGAATTGTTTGAGGTGATTAGTGAGAATGCTTTTCAAAAGCCATCCCTGGCAAGAACTGGTCAGGAAACTGAGTCAAAGGTGGGACCTGCTGCTGGATCAAGAGGAAAGGTTTATGAGGTGTTTGGGAACAATGACCTACAGCTGCAGATGGCAAACCTCTCTATGAAGTTTGACAAATTACTGACTGTGATGTAACCCAGAAGGGCTGCTCATGTGGCAGAGGCATGTCTGATATGCCAGACCCCACAGCACACAGTGGAGGAATGTCCATCTGCAGGACAATTCCCTCAATTAGTTTCGGAACATGCTGCTGCTGCTCAATCTTATGGCCAGCAACAATCTGGGGGCTACAATAGACAGCCATATGGATACCAGTACCAAAATGTTGGTTACCAATGGAGAGACCACCCCAATCTGAGGTGGAGGCAAGACAACTACATGCAGCCCCAGCAGATGTTGGCCTTTCCACAAAGGCCACAGCAGCAGTTCAATCAAGGGAATGCCCCTAGGTCTAATTTACAGCACCATCAGCAGCCCCATCAGCAACAAAATCAGTTAGTCTTACCCCACTCTCAGCCAATAAATGCTTCCTTTAATGACCAGGTCTTGACTTCATTACAAAACCTGGGATCCTTGGCTCAGACTGTGGACTCTCATGGTCAGAGCCTCCAGAAAATGGAAGAACAGATAAGCCAGATTTCAAATGCTTTGGTTAGGAGAGATGAAGGGAGGTTGCCCTGCCAGCCAATTGCTAACCCCAAGGGTCAGTTTTTAATTGAGGAAGCTTCCTCAAAGTTTGAGGACACCAATGTTGTCACTACCCTAAGGTCTGGCAGGCTGGTAGAAAACTAGGTGGGTAACAAACCAGCAGAGGTCATTTCCACAGATGATGTAAATGATCATGATAGAGATGTTGTTGGACCACAAAGCCAAGAATTGTCTGCCACCCTGCAGCAGGAGAAAAATAAAGAGGCTGTCATTGAGCCTCAGCAGGAAGAAAAATATAAAAAAAGAAAGAAATAGAAGTTTAGTCCTGGGCTAGCAGCTGAGGAACCAGCAGAACCTCAGCTGCCATTTCCTCAAGCTTTGGATAGTCCTGTCCCTTTTAATAAAGGGAATGCCCAGATGGAGGAAATAATGGAGACCTTCAGGCAGGTGAAAATCAATTTGCCCCTACTTGAGGCAATTAAACAGGTCCCAGCCTATGCAAAGTTCCTGAAAGACCTCTGCACCCAAAAGAGAAAAGCTAGAGGCCATGTGTCCAAAAAGGTCTTTGCAATTGATACAGTGAATTCTGTATTTAACATATCAACACCTGAGAAGTTGCAAGATCCAGGGATACCCACTATTCCCTGCGTAATTGGAGACCATACAATTGGAAAAGCCCTTTTAGACCTTGGAGCCAGTGTTAACCTGTTGCCATACAGTGTATATCTGCAACTAGGTTTGGGGGAGCTGAAAGCTACCCCCATTGTGCTAATGATGGCTGATAGGTCTGAGAGGAGACCTCTGGGAATGGTTGAGGATGTCTTAGTGGGAGTGGATAAGTTTTTCTACCCTGCTGACTTCTTAGTTTTGGACATGGGGTGCAGCAATAGCCCAAATCCCATACCTGTTATATTGGGCAGGCCTTTCTTGGCCACTGTTAATGCATGCATTCAATGCAGGTCTGGAGTAATGGAGGTAACTTTTGGACATATGAAAGTTGAGCTGAATGTGTACAACAGTGCAAAGTACCCTCAGATGGACAATGAGGAGAGCTTTGCAGTGGATGTACTAGAGGAAATTGTAGAAGAGGAATTGCCCACTCTGCTGGAGTGGGGCAACATTGTCATGAATTTAGTTAAAATTTGGGACATGGTGAAGGAAGAGAGCCCGGATGTGGTATCAAAAAATATGACCACATTGAAGTCTTCTGTGGCCTCAGTGCAGCACTCCAGTTGGAAACCTACATTGCCGCCTCTTTCTCCAACCTCCACTACACCTATTCTGCCATCCACCCAACACACCCCTGATCTGGAACTCAAGAAGCTTCCAGAAATATTTAAATATACCTTCCTTGAGAAAGGTGATAAGCTTCCTATAATTATCTCTTCCCCCCTTACCAATGAGCAGGAAGAGGAATTACTAACAATTTTGAGAAAGCATAAGAAGGCAATTGGTTGGACCATTGCCAATCTGGGAGGAATAGATGCATCAATCTGCATGCACAGGATTCATCTTGAGGAGGGAGCACCACCCTCCAGGGAAATGCAGAGGAAGTTAAATCCTCACATGCAGGAAGTGGTCCTCAAGAAGATCATTAAATTGCTAGATGCAGGGGTGATTTACCCCATCTCTGATTCTCACTGGGTGGCACCTATCCAAGTGGTGCCCAAGAAATCTGGCATAACAGTGATTAAGACTGAAACTGGAGAGTTGAGGCCAGCCAGGGAGACCACTGGCTGGAGAGTGTGCATTGATTATAGGAAGCTCAACTCTAAAACCAGAAAGGACCATTTCCCTCTCCCCTTCATTGATCAAATTTTGGACAAATTGGCTGGAAAAGCTTTTTACTGTTTTCTTGATGGGTACTCAGGGTACAACCAAATCCCTGTGCATCCTCAAGACCAAGAGAAAACCACCTTTACTTGTCCTTTTGGCACCTTTGCTTACAGAAGGATGCCTTTTGGACTTTGTAACACGCCAGCCACTTTTCAGAGGTTTATGTATGCCATATTCTCTGATATGATTGATAAGTTTTTAGAGATTTTTATGGATGATTTTTCTGTCTATGGGGACAGTTTTGGCCAGTGTCTACAACACCTCAACCTAGTTTTGCAAAGATGTGAGCAGACCAATTTGGTCTTAAGCTGGGAAAAGAGCCACTTCATGGTAACACAAGGCATTGTGTTGGGCCATGTAGTCTCCAAAGAAGGGCTTGAGGTAGACAAGGCCAAAGTGGACCTCATTGCCAATTTGCCCCCTCTAAAAACAGTCAAGCAAATCAGATCTTTCCAAGGGCATGCAGGATTTTACAGGAGGTTCATTAAGGACTTCAGCAAAATTTCTAAGCCATTATGCCACCTGCTCTGCCAGGATGTGCCCTTTGACTTTTTTGCTGATTATCTTAAGGCTTTTGAAACATTGAAAATATGCCTCACCTCTGCCCCTATACTCCAAACACCAGACTATACCCTACCTTTTGAGCTGATGTGTGATGCATCAGACTTGACAATAGGTGTTGTTTTGGGCCAAAGAAAAGATAAGCTGCCTGTGGTCATTGCTTATATCAGCAAATCACTTACTGAAGCTCAACTGAACTATACCACAACTGAGAAAGAGCTTCTAGCAGTGGTTTATGTTGTTGACAAATTTAGAGCCTACCTACTAAGATCTAAAACGGTAATCTTCACTGACCATTCAGCATTGAAGTACCTACTGTCCAAGAAAGATGCTAAGCCTAGGCTGATTAGATGGATACTCCTTCTACAGGAGTTTGACATCGAAATCAAGGACAAAAAGGGTGTGGAGAATGTGGTGGCTGACCACTTGTCCAGAATTATCTTGGAGAAATGCCTTGATGGCCCTACAAATGATGCCTTCCCGGATGAGCAATTATTTGCCATCCAATCCTTAGTCCCTTGGTTTGCACACATTGTCAATTATCTAGTTATAGGAAAGATTCCTCCCCACTGGACCAAAATGGGCAAAGACCTATTTTTCTCAAAGGTCGAGTATTTTTTCTGGGAGGAACCTTGCATATACAAGTACTGTGCAGACAAAATCATCCGAAGATGTGTTCCCAAAAGTGATATCCCCAGTATTCTGGCCATGTGCCATGAAAATGCCTGTGGAGGCCACTTTAGTGGGAGAAAAATAGCTGACAAGGTCCTGCAATGTGGTTTTTACTGGCCTTCCTTATTCAAAGATGCATACACACACTGAAAGGCATGTGAGAGATGTCAAAAATTAGGAGGTTGTCCAAAAGAAATTCAATGCCTTTACAGCCCATCCTTGTGGTAGAACTGTTTGATGTATGGGGTATAGACTTCATGGGCCCCTTTCCTCCTTCTAATGGTTACCAGTTCATCTTCGTGGCAGTGGACTATGTTTCCAAATGGGTAGAAGCCATTGCCACAAGAACCAATGACAACCAGGTGGTCCTCAAATTTGTAAGGCAGCAAATTTTCTCCAGATTTGGAACCCCTGGAGCTATTATCAGTGATGGGGGTAGCCATTTCTGCAACAGAAATTTCGAGAGCTTACTCAGAAATATTCTGTGACCCATAGGATTACTACTCCCTACCACCCACAGACAAGTGGGCAAGTGGAAATTTCCAATAGAGAGATCAAGCACATCCTTGAGAAAACAGTAAGAACTGACAGGAGAGATTGGGCCGATAAATTGAATGATGCACTGTGGGCCTATAGGACTGCCTATAAGACTCCCATTGGAATGTCCCCATTCAGACTGGTCTATGGCAAGGCTTGCCATCTCCCAGTAGAGTTAGAACACAAGGCCTATTGGGCCATTAAGAATTTAAACATGAACCTAACTTCTGCTGGTCATCACAGGTCATTGCAGCTGTCTGAATTGGATGAGCTGAGGATGGATGCTTACACCAATGCCAGGATCTACAAGGAACGGTCTAAAGCTTTCTTTGACAAGGGCTTGCTGAGAAAAAGCCTCGAACCGGGTGGTAAGGTTTGGTTATTCAACTCCAAACTAAAGTTCTTTCCTGGAAAATTAAAATCTAGATGGGAAGGTCCCTATGTTGTCTTAAATGTTTTCCCATCTGGTGCTGTGGAAGTCAAGGATCCCAAATCTGGGAGGACCTTCAAAGTGAATGGTCAGAGGCTTAAGCCTTGCATTGAACAACCTGCTGACCCTATGAACACTATTCATTTTAATGGTACCCCTACATCTACCTGACCCACAGTTGTGTCCATGTTGTACTATACTACTTTTATTTCTTCCATAAGTTTTAGGAAATTTTAGTGGTTGTGTGGAGGCTGATTACGTTGAGCTGGATAGAGTTCATGTGGGATTGGTAGGATTTCTTCTTCTTCTTCTGCGAATTGCTGACTTTCGAATTGAATGGATATTGTTTGGTATTAAGCCCTCGCGCATTCCAAATTGTGATTTGGGAAGCTCTCGCGCAATTCACATAGACTTTGTCATGAGCTTCAATCTTCTTGAGTCTCTCGCGCACTTCAAGCTCCAACTTCCATAATCACGCGATTCAGTTATCTCGTGATCCCCTTACCCAGTTGCGCGAGTCTAATGCATTTGTCATTTCCCACGCTGATTGCTGGGACTTGACGTTTCCCAACTCACTCTCAATTAATTGCAGCAACTTGGATGATATTCCACCGTTTCATCTTCCACCATCCTCTCCTTTAAATACACAGGGAGCCCCTTTCATATTCATCGCATCCTTTCTCCTCTCACCCTAGCGGTCCTTCCCTAATCCTAACCATGGTAGATGACAAGCCGAATGCGCTACCTAAAGAGCCGGATCCCCTACAACCCCTCTGGGATGAATACGAGGAGGTTCTGCAAATCCTGGCTACGGAGGAGGAGGAAAAGCTCCAGCCGCAGAAGAAAAAGCAAAAGATAGAACCATCCCCTGCCCCCTCCACTCCACCCCCTCCCCCACCTTCTCAACCCCCTCACCCCTGATCCCTCTCTCCTTTCTTCCTCCTTTTTTGTAATTTTTTTTTTTTTTTTTTTTTAGTTTTAATGAAACTTTCTTTTTCTGATACTCTGTACAGTTCTCTATTCTTGGTTGCTTTCCTTCTTGTTCTAATTTTTTCGCTTTTAATAAATCACTGCACAATAATTTTGAACCAAAGGAGGACACTGCTCCTCATAGGTTTGGGGGTATGGCAGGCAGACCCTGCCAATGGAATAGTTAACCTAAGTGTAGCAGAGTCATCTGAGTAATATGGAAATGGATCTATGTTCACTTAAGAATCATGAAAATAAGAAATTTAAAATTTCTGCAAACTTTTGACATTATAAACTTTTAATATTCCACATTTCCATGATAATATCACCAAGGAAACTTACTTGTATCAGCACTTAGTGAATCATTAGAGAGAGAAAAAGGTGAGGACATACTTAAAAGTTCAAAGGAAGACCATAACCAGTGAGAATTGGGCCTATGAAAATATTTCCATCCTTTGAGGAGTAACCAAGGCAATCTCTTCTAGTTCTAAAGACTGGCTGAGTCACTGTGCTCACTAGAAGTTAGGTAACTCCAAGTTGAAACAACTGACAGTACTCATGAGACTTAGGAAAGGATCAAGGCCTTCTCTTGGACAGTTTGAGCCTAAAAGGACCAACCCTAAAGCAACTGCCCTTGTCCATACCCCCCTTTGAGCTTTAAATCCTAAATTTCTTCAAAATACACCTGAGTACTTGAACCCGAACCTATGAACCTGCTTCAGTGTACCCTCATTATGAGAATTCAGAAGGCAAAGGAGAAAAGATTGGAAATGGACTAGCTATGGTCAACATTAAGTGAATGGAGAAGAAGCATCTCAAAAATTCTGGCAGTATGGTAACTTAGAACAGGTGGCATTTCTGAAAAGCAAAAACAAAAATAAAAAGAAAAAAATTCCATCAAAAGGAAACAAAAATAATAATGAAGAGGAGTAAGGGAGGAGTCAAGAGGAACTTTCATTGGAGAATCAAAATCAAGAAGAGGAACTGATCACTTCAAATCTGAAAATCTCAAAGAAGATGAAGGGAGCTGAATTCAAGAAGGTGAAGTCATGAATCACCTCTGTCACCTACTGATTTCTCAATTTGGAACCCCTTTTCAACCTTCCATTCTTTTTAACCCCACTTCATAAGCCACATTACAGCCCAGTTAAAAGCCCTTGTGATCCAAAGTTGAGTGAGCTGTCATGTGAAGATAAAGAGTTATCCAATCTATGGTGAGAAACTGCCAATGATGTCAGCACTTAAGAACTCTGCCTATGCTCATGCTTACAAACCCATTTGGGGGATGTAACTGCTCTTGAGCCTGTGAGAAAATAAACTCCTCAACAAAACCTTTATGAGAGTATGCCCTGCAAAGTTTTTGGGTCTGAACTTGAATGCATTATGTATGACCTATAACCTAATTTTTGACCTGAGGATGGGCTCAGTGCTGGCACACACTTGTGCAGTTTTCTGTGGTTGTAAACTGATTGGAAGTGTTGTGCATTCATGAAAAGTTTATGCTATTCTGTGCAACCAATGGATTAAATTTCTTTTATGATTACTGATTCAAGAGTAAACTAAGTCTGCCCCTTGACTGCTCACTAGATGATATTGCACTTTTGTTAACTGTTTCATTGAAGAAGTTTGTGTGTGTCTTCACTAAAAACCCTCAGGAGACTTCACTCCTCCACTAGGGATCACCTAGGGGTTTAAAAGGCTTGGTACATATGCTAAATATATCCGTGCTCCCTACGAAAGTGGCATTTAATTTTTATAGTAGGTTTAATGTAGCTTTGCAAAGGGACTAGCAAAGATTAGGTTTGGGGGTGTGTTAAGACCTGAAAAGTACCACTTTTCACCCCTTAACTTAACCTTTGATTAGACCCATAGCCACCTAATAAGTTCTTGTAAAGTGTTTTATGTAGGTAATAACCAGCAGTGAAATAAGGCTAGGAATTCTGCGAAGGAGCCAGTTTTAGCACCAAAAGTCCCTCAGAAGGATGAACTCTGAATCCAGACCTGAAATGAGTCTCGCACAGCTGACCCAAGCTTTAAAGGATTCAGGAGAAATACACATCGCGCAATCTCACGCAGTTCAAAGCAGACCTCTCTCTCAACCTCACTTGATCACTCAGGCAATTTGAGAAGAGAGCTTTAGAAGACTCCTCAGTGCTGCATGCGATACCACAGGATGTAATTATCAGAAGAGAACTCCTCGCGCAGTTCTCGCGCCATTCAAGAAGAAAGCATCCTTGCGAAGGCAAAGCCATCCTCACGAAGATCAATTAAGACATGGAACCTTGCGCAGTTCAGAACTCATTAAAGCCTTGCGAGGTAACTCGCGAAGTCCAGTGAAGAGAAGTGCCCGTGAAGTTCTCTCGCTATTCAAATTTGTCCTCACGAAAATCAACCCAGCGATCGTGCAGCTACCTCGCGACTGCTTGAACTCCAACCCTGCGACATCTGAGGCTTTGATGTCTACTCAACCTCGCGACTGCCTGAAGAGCAAACCAAGCCAACCTCGCGACGGTTGAAGTTTCAATATCAAATAATCCTAGCGAAGAGCAAAAGCTACCACGCGACAAGTCTGGGAAACAATGGCTACCTAGCAAAGCTCTGAACCTCAACTTCCATCTCTTCAGCAGAGGACCTTCTGGGAATTTCTAGCGATTAGGGCACGCACTCCCACGCTCAAATCTCCATGCACACACCCAAAGGCATCGAAGGATCACTATTTGGTCACATGGCATCATTAAAATTAGGGTTTCCTAACCCTAATGCGCCGCCACACCACTGCTATAAATCCCCAAGAGGGCTTGGACCATGGAGGAGATCTTCATCCTGGAATAGCTGAAAACACATCTCATTTCTTGGAGACTTGATCTGAGATCATTTTGCTTTTCTTTTTGTAGCTGTAAGTAGTTTTCTTTTTTCTTTTTTCTTCTCTCCATAGTCCAGCACTTGCTGGCTATGTCTTTGTATGCTTTTTGAACTAGATCAATGGAAGTTTTATAATAGGATTTGTACTCTGTAGGATTTGTGTTTGAATGTGAGATGCTGCTTTGCCTTGTGATCCGCCATTGCTTTAGCCGTGTTTCAAAGCAATGGAGGACTGATTCTAAGGGCCATTCAGGATCCAAGTGACACGTTGTCCTGGGCTATCATGGTCCTATGACCTCGGCCCACCACAGGACCCACTAGATCTGAAATCCCCATGGGAGCTTGAGTTGGTAGCCTGGTGACCATGGTGGTGGCAGCGATATTCTTGTTTTATCTTGGGCTCCGTGAGGAGGATAGCCTCTGGGATAGTCTGTGACCATTCAAGTGGACAGGTTATAGCCTTAGGGTGATTCTAATCCACCGATCCAAGATGGATCCTTCTTCTTTACACCTGAGCTTGTAGAAGCCTGGTGGGAGATTATCTGAGGCGAACTCTATATTTGTATAGATTCGCTATCAGATGTTAGATCTGATCTGGTTATAGAGATTGTAGGCTTGTGACTGGACCATTGTAGCCTCACTCAAGCAATGGACAGCTAGATCAAAGGTTGTACTCAATCTCTTGTTGGTTCTGTGTCCGGGCTATCATAGTCCTATACAGCCTTAGCCCCACACATAGAGCTTTAGAGGTTGAGGTTCCCTATGAATTCTTGAGCTGGTAGCCTGGATGAAATAATACCTACAATGATTAACTTATTTTGTTTTGACCCATCCCTGGATTGTGGTTCCCCTATGGGATAGTCTGTGACCATTTGAGTGGATAGGTTATAACCTTAAGGGATTGAATCATGGCAGAGAGATAGGTTGGATCCCTTCTCCTCAGTGGTGATAACATAGCCATTGGACAGGATTTCTATAACATCAGATCTGAATCTGAGTTACAAAGCTCCTCTACTCTAGGCTCAATAACTTACTTCTCACCCTTTTATATTTATTTTCCACACTCCATCCATCCTCTCACCCCTTTCTGTAGTGTAGACATTAGGTTACCTTAGAATACCTAGAATAAGTGACCTTAAACTCCCCTCCTTTTTAGGACTACCAGCTCTATAGTCAGATCTGGAGGGACTACTAGTAACGGCTCCTTTGGAGCTGTAGATCACCTTTCCCTGTGGGACAAACTCTTACTTATCAAAACTTGCCACAATGGACCCTGTATCTTGCAGGTTTAGGATTTCTTAGTTGTGCTGATTCCATCCCCTGTTTTACTCTTTCTTTGATTTTTAAATTACTTTTACCACCAACCAATAAAGCAAGCACACACTCAGATTCTGCCAACAGGGATACACTTGGAAGACAAGAAGCCTCATCCAGGCCTCACATAAGGAATTAATTCATAAGTACCGGGGTTGTGAAGATTGACCGGAATGGGGAAACTCAATTAACCCCACAAAAGCCTACAACACCAGTTCACCCCACCAATCCCCACATTACCCTTCCCAGCCTGGAGATAGATTTGGTCGCATTATCCCTCTCTGAGGAACGACGGTTAGTACCTAAACAAACTCCCCCTATGGTAAATCACCACAAAATGGTTTTAACGTTTGAGGATATCATCTCAGATGAAATGGGGATCAACATGATGGAAGCTGACTCCAATGAGCCATATCAGTCAGCCCCCTCCATCCAATTAGGTAAAGGAGCAACCCCTCAGGTACGTAATTGGGCATCTTTGCCCCAAACCCTGGAAGGGGGGAGTGGCCTGATATTTAGCACCCGTTTTCTAAAAAAATTAACCTATAAAAAGTGAGATAAGCCCTTGGCACGTAATACCATGTATATACACAGACTCGCGCTGCCAAGGGTCCGTCTCCAAAGAAATACAAAACCTCAAAAACATTGAAAAAATACAAAGTCCAAAAATATTATCATTTAAAATTCTAGATAAAATCCCATAAAAAGATGCTTAATCGAAATACCTGTCCCACGTAAAATCGATCCCTTTCCTATAAAAATACAAGAAGAGGTAAGAGTAACAAGTCTAGATGACGATATGGGCTCCCCAATGAGCTCCATGACCAGTTTGCCGAATTTGAGCATGGCCCTACCCCCATTGTCAAGGAAACTGAGGACGTTAATCTAGGGACTGAGGAGATTCCTCGAATTATCAAAATCGGATCGTCGCTGTCTCCTGAAAAAAAAAAAAAGCATGATTGATTTCCTTCGGTCATACCAAGACGTTTTTGCCTGGTCACACAAGGACATGCCTGGTTTGGACACCGATTTGGTCAAGCATGAGTTGCCTCTCTACCCTGATATGAAGTCGGTTAAGCAGAAGCTGAGACGTCTCCGACCCGAGTGGATGTTAAAAGTCAAAGACGAGGTCATCAAGCAGTATGATGTGGGATTTCTTAGGGTATCTAAGTACCCACAGTGGCTAGCCAATATTGGTTCTGTGCCAAAAAAGGATGAAAATGTTCGTATGTGCATAGATTTCATAAACTTGAATAGGGCGAGCCCGAAAGACAATTTCCCATTGCCGCACATCGACATCTTGGTCGATAACACTGCTAAGCATGAGATGCTTTATTTTATGGATGGATTCTCAAGATATAATCAGATTAAGATGGCAAAGGTGGATCAAGAGAAAACTACGTTCATCACTCCTTGGGGAACCTTTTGCTACAGAGTCATGCCATTTAGGTTGAAGAATGCCGGTACAACATACCAGAGAGCTATGACCGCATTGTTTCATGACATGATGCATCGAGAAATTGAAGTGTATGTCGATGATATGATAGCAAAGTCACCAGAGCGAAGCGATCATCTGGTAAATCGTCAAAAACTGTTTGAAAGACTAAGAAAGTACAGGTTATGTCTGAATCCACAGAAGTGCGCATTTGGTGCGATGTTAAGGAAATTGTTGGGATTCATCATCAGCAGGAGAGGAATCACGGTCAACTCAATCAAAGTTAAAGCCATCACTAAAATGCTGCCAGCGTCTACTGAGAAGGAAGTTAAAGGGTTCTTAGGAAGAATACAGTATATCAGCTAATTCATTGCATAGCTAACTCCAATCTGCACGCCGATCTTTAAGCTACTAAGGAAGAACTCGCCCGTTGAATGGAACGACGACTGCCACGCAGCATTCGATAAAATCAAAAGCTACCTCCTTAACCCACCTGTGTTGGTACCACTCGAACCAGGGAGACCACTCTTGATATATCTCTCCACGATGGAAGTTTCAATGGGATGTGTCTTAGGGCAGCATGACAAACCGAAAGTAGAGAGCAGGCCATCTACTATCTGAGCAAGAAGTTTACTGATTATTAAATACGTTATTCTCATCTGGAGAAAACATGCCTAGCTCTTGTATGGGCCACTCAGAGGCTCCGCCATTACTTGCTATCTCAAGCCATTTTACTTTTAGCCTGAATGGATTCACTAAAATACTTGTTTAAAAAGCCAGCCCTCACTGGACTGGCTGCACGCTGGCAGCTCTTATTATCTAAATTCGACATCACGTACGTTACTCAAAAGTCAATCAAGGGGCAGGCACTTGCTGATCATCTTGCCGACAATCCTTTACCTGACTATGAGCTGTTAAGGATCGAATTCCCAGATAAAGATATCTTGTTCATGACAGAAGACGATACTGAAGAAATAGAAGTTTCTTGGGTAATGCACTTTGACGGGGCAGCAAATGCCGAGGGTCAGGGAGTTGGTTCCATTCTGATTTTGCCGAAAGGATCCCACATACCCGTCTTTATCAAGCTCAATTTCCTTCACACTAACAATATGGCCGAATACGAAGCTTGTGCCGCTGGTCAGCAGGCAGCTCTCGATCTAAGTATAACCCACCTCAGAGTATTTGGCGATTCGCAGTCGATCATAGGCCAGACGAATGGAGATTAGAAGACGAAAGATGAGAAACTGATCCCTTACCATGAGCACCTTAAGGATCTGATAGCTTGCTTCAAAGATGTGACATTCTCGTATGTCCCCCGGATAAGGAATCGCTTCACCGACGCACTAGCGACGTTGGCATCAATGATAGAAATCCCGTTTGGTGCTGAGATGAAGCCAATCATGGTCAAGTAAAGAAATGAGTCGGCTTTCTACCTCCAAATTGAGGAACCTACAAAGTCTGATGATGAGCCACCTTGGTTCTCAGATATCAAGAATTTCCTCAAGACATTAACTTTCCCTGAGGGTATGTCCAAGACGGACCGACGAACCATTCAACGTCTAGCAGTAGGCTACATCATTTGCAAGGAGTACCTTTACAAGTGTTCCTATAATAATATCTTACTCAGGTGCCTTACTGAAAGTGAAATGACCAATATTAATAAGGAGATCCACGAGAGAGTATGCGGAGCTCACGTCAGCGGTCACATGCTCGCCAAGAAAATTCTGCGATAGGGATACTTTTGGACCACTATGGAATCAGATTGCTGCAAACATGTTCAGAAATGCTACAAGTGTCAGGAACACTCCAGTCTGATAGACGCTCCTGCCATCGATCTTCATTGCATGACCACTCCTTGGCCAATCGCTACCTGGGGCCTTGACGTCGTCAGAATGATTAATCCAAAAGCATCAAACGGATATCAGTTCATCCTCATCGCCATTGAATACTTTACCAAGTGGATAGAAGTGGCACTATATGCCAACATCACGGCCAGTCACGTCGAGAAGTTTCTCAAGAGTAATATTGTGTGCCGATTTGGAGTACCCAAGGATATCATCACAGACAACGACACAAACTTTACGAATAAATGCATTCGGGCCTTCTGCGAGCAATATAAGATCAAGTACCATCGCTCATCACCTTATCGGCCTCAAACTAATGGAGCCGTGGAAGCTGCGAACAAGAAAGTCGTTCGCATCCTCGAGAAGATGGTCATCACTTATCGAGATTTGAGCGAAATGCTGCCATTTGCTTTATGGGCCTACAGAACGTTAATCTGTACCGCTATAGGGGCAACACCATTCTCCCTGGTATATGAAACTGAGGTCGTCCTATCGGTAGAGGTTGAAGTACCCTCGCTCTGAATCCTCATGGAATCAGGCTTACTCGAAGCAGAGAGAGAGAGAGATCCTGCTTTGACCAATTGAACTTATTAGACGAGAAAAGACTCTTAGCCTTGTGTCATACTCAAGTTTACCAGGGGCGAATCGCACGCGCTTACAATAAGCATGTCTGCGGTCAAGATCTGAAGATAGGAGACACTGTGTTGAAGAATATCTTCCCATCCCTCCACGCCGATCCGAGAGGAAAGTTCAAGCCGAACTGGGAAGGGCCTTATGTCATCTGAGAAGTGCTGCCAGGATACGCCATCCGCCTCGCCACCATGGACGGAGATCGTATTCCTGAGCCCATCAATGCTGGATATGTCTGACGATTCTACTCTTAGTTTATCGCGATGAGGTAAGTCTTGGTAAAACAGATATGTGGCTGCTTAAGAACCACCAAAAGAGGCCATCATTCCAATCACAGTAGACAAAAAGCATCCCTAAAAATGATAATATCCTTTGCTACCTCATTCGAGCCTGGGAAGAAAGTATGTTGAGAAAACTGAAGTCCTATCAAGAAAATCCTATTTAGCCCAACATACCTTCAAATCCTAACCTGACCCATGGCCAAGCTACACCCTGAAGAAAGCCTCTTCGTAGGTTCACAAGCAATTATAGTATCTGTTAAGTCAACGCAAGTCGAATTGTGAGACGACACCAGAGCCCCATTCAGCCGGCTATAACAGAATCGACGTCTATGTCGTGGCCTTTGAAAAAATAAAATAAAAAAGAAAAAATAAAATAAAAACACAAGCTCAAAGCAAGATGAACATGGTGAAAACCCGAAAGGGTACTACGGGTAAAAACAGCGAGTTTGTGCAGACCAGGTGAAAACTCAAAAGGGCGCTTGGGGTAAGAGAGCTAAACCCATGGATGTAGTGAAAATCCGAAAGGGCACCACAGGTAAAAAGATGGCAAAAACGGGCACGATGAACCCACCTTGGGCATTGTGAGTAAAAGAGTTTTAAAAAGAAAAATAATTGTTGGAATGGGTCGACAAAATTAATGTTTGAGGAGCCCTTTTGGTTACTCCTCCTGATCCCCTTTTCTGGGCCGCTAATGTTAGTTCAAGACGGGTCCCAACCAAAATTGTCTTTGTGAAACGGCTTCGTCAAACGTATGACCCAAGGTAAAGAGAAAGGTTTGACTCAGGCCAAAGGGATTGATGCTCCAGTCTTGGTAAGGCTGTTGAAACTCTCTCATACCCGACTATTTAAAAGAGGGGTTCGACTATGCCCAAAGTGGGACCCGTGACTTCACCTCACTAATAAGGCATCATCAAAAAAAAAAAGAGAAAAGCCAAAAAAGAACAAAAAAATCAAGAAAAATCTAAATACAAAAAAAAAATTGTGTGTGTATATATTTCTACTCTTTCCCATGTACATAGTTACAGCATCGTACTTCCATCTCAAAAATAAAGAAAAAGAACAAAAAAATCTCTGAAAATAAAAATCCAAAAAATATATATAAGTCTTGAAAATAAAAAAATATATAGGTAAAAGTTAATTTCTCCTTCTGTTAATTAGGATGCTTTTTGTTACCCATATAAACAAAAAAGGGACTGACGTTTTCTCAAGGATGTGCAGGAACATCAAACGGTCCAAAGCCTCGAAGCAGGCAACTTGTCAGCGATGGACAAATTAGATGAAGCATCCCGCCACCGACGTCAAGTCTATTCAAAAAAAAAAGGGGAGAATGAAAATCATTTTGAAAAAGAAAAAAAAGAAATCTGTAAACTTTTCATGCACAGCTACGCACATGCATGTTTTCAATGCGGTAAAATGCCAATATTTTATCGGTAATGCAGTTGTGCAAAACTAATGTCCTAGGTCTAAGGTTTGCCTTGGATCCATGGATCCTACTTCAAAGTAGGAGTAATGGTGTCAATCTCGATCAAACAGTCAATGTTTCGATCGGATTAATTCCACCGCTAAATCTTCGCCCTGATCGCTCCATCTTTTTTATTTCAGGTGAACTTGAGTGCCTTGAACTTCAAGTTCGTCTTGTGATATTTTCGGAGGTGCAGACTCTTGGTCTACACTGTCCGGGCGAGCGCCCTACGGGGTTTGAGGTCCAAATAATTTCGTCCTCGAAAAGATCTATTGTTGGATTGATTCTAGCCTATCAGATACGAAACTACGTCAAATAACTATGTACCAATATGCATGCAGAATGGCCCATTTTAGGGTGCTGGCTTAAAACCTGCACGGTATCCCTGTAAAGTGTACACCATGTGTCTGGATATCCGTTGGATGGTCGTTTGTTCCTATAAATTATATCCATACAGGATCTGGGTCGGGACTTCCATCGCCTTGTTATTTATTACCCCTAATAGGTGCGTGTTTATACATAGTTGTTTGTTTGTAACTTCATTGATGGCGGAGGCCAAGATTGAGTGTCCTTTTATGGACACTCAATTCTGACCCGATCCTTTCGATATCACATAGACTTGAGTATGTTGGCTTCAGTTTCATCGTAAACTATTTCGGAGGCATGGGCTCATGGTATGTGTTGTCTGGGAGTGCGCATTCCGGGGTTCGAGGTTCAGATAATGCTTATTTTTAAAATATAAAAAAAAATAGAAAAAGTAATCATTGAAAAAAAAAAGAGAAGAATGAATCTGTTTTTTCATATCACGCACAGCTACGCACTTAAGTATCTTCGATGCGGTAAAATATTAATATTTTATCGACAACGCAGCTATGCTAAATTAATGTCCTGAGACTAAAGGTTCGCCTTGGATCTTGGGATCCTACTCCAAAGTAGGAGCAACGGTGTCAATCATGATCAAACAATCAATGTTTCGATATGGATGATTTCACTGCTAAATCTTTAAGCTAAGCACTCTGTCTTTGATTCATATGAACGTGAGAGTCTAAGCTTCAGATTTTTCCCGAACCTTTCGGAGGTGTGAACTCTTGGTCCGCGTAGTCTGGGCATGCGCCCTACGGGGTTTGAGGTCCGGGTAAATCCGTTGAAAAAGGTCAATCGTTGGTTGAAACCAACCTATTAAAAATGAAACTATATATCAATCAAACTATGTGCAATCATGTATACAGAAGGGTTCATTTCCCTTATTATTCACAGGCTTAAAACCTGTGCTGGCGCGATATCCTTGTAAAGTGTACACCATGCGTATGGGTATCCGTAGGATGGTCGTTTGTTCTTGTAAATTATACCCGGACGGGATCTGGGTCGGGACATCTATCGCCTTTATTGCTTATCGCCCCTAATGGATGCATATTTATGCATAGTTAAATGAGGTGTAAAATTATTGTTGGCAGAGACCAGGACTGGATGTCTCTTTTGGTAGACACCCAATTTTGGTTGGATCTATTCAGGATTATTTGAAGTTGGATGCTCTAGGTCATGTGGATCTGGGGCACATTTTTGAAAATGGCACGTACTCCCAAAAAGTGTTACGACGTTTATTCGCTCCACTCGAGTAGTCATGCCAAATAAACGTCAGGATCGATGGGTTCGCCCAAAGACCTCGAACCCTGCTTCATGCAAGGGCACTCGCGACCAGTTAAATAGGGCAATCAAATGCCTCATAGGATTGGATGTAAACTGTGGAGCCTTGTGTATATTTACTTCATGCCTATCTTTGAATGTGGTCGATCACCCCTCTTACTTGCAAAGTTGTTGTATTCAGAATGAATCTTAAACATCAAATACCTTCAAATCATCTCTAGAAGTAAATGTTTGGCCTGGAATATAGGGCTTTACAACTCATTCCACTTGATTATGCCTAGTAATGTCGCTAAGCGCTTGGGGACCGATTACCTTGAGAAACGGATGTTTAGCCTGACATACAGGGCTTTCGTTTTCTCACCATGTTACTCGTCTGATGTTTGAAATTCTTTCTGAATGCAGCGGACCCGTCAGTAATGACTTAGGCCTCTTCGAATATCTCTTTTCTTTGGCATTCGATCATTAGTGATCAGATACCAAAGAGTGGCTTCTGTAGACATCCAAATTTGGCCCAACGCCCAATCGAAACACATTTTGAGAGAGGCGCGCCTCTGAGCTTTTGATGGCATGTATGGTAACCCTTATATACCATCCCAAACCCTTAGAAATTATCCCAAAACCCTGAGGAATAATCTCAAACCCTTAGAAATCAACCAAAGCCTTTCCAGACCTATTAGAACCCTTCCCGGGCACGATTCTAACCCCACTGAATAGCGATTAGAAAGAGGAGTGCCAAAGTTTTTATAGATAGTTTCCCAACCTAAGGTATATACCATTAGAAAGTAGAGCTTTTCATCTTTCCAACGAACTAAGAATTGGCTAATTTGGAGTTGTGGCAGCCCAGATTTCGGAACCCCAAAACCCGGCCATCAGCACGATCCTTCAGACCATGCCCCATGGATACGTACGGAACATTGGCATAGCAAGCTAATAATAAACAGAATGAAACGCATAAGAACTGATACTGAAATAATTCTCCAGTTTTATACATATATACTCTAAAATCTATAATCCAAAAGGTGGTTCTAAACTCATGCCTCTGCATGAGTAAAAGAACCCACCCGAACCATCAGTGACATCACTTAGTCACCCTAGATGGTTCGCCAAAAGAATATATCTATTTAATTATATTTCTCAAAATTAAGGCTTGACATACCAAGCCGTACAATGAGCTCTCAGAACTCTCCCTATCAAAGTCCACAAAGGAGTCTCCTAGAAGAAGTCCTTAGGAGGAGGCTCTAACTCGTCTCCGGGCGCGAAGTCTAAATCCCCCGAATCAGCATCTCCCGAAGCCTCTACGGCTGCAAGCAAAGGACCTGTGACGCATAGTCTAAAGGGGTGAGCTACATCCTAGCTCAATAGGGAACAACACAATGAATATATAAGTTAAATTCTCATATATATTCCATGATATGATAGCATGATGTATTTATGAACTTAATGGAAAACAGTTTAAAGGGTTACATATGCATTAAAGTTTACTGGTGGTTTACATGTTACATTTATTATCAACTGTTCATGAATTACACTGAATAGGCCTAAAGAAACTTAAATCTTCAACTTAAGTAAACCCCGAGTAATATAGCATCGAGCCCTGATGGAATACCCTCCATCATCGTCTAAATAAATAGTTATTATAAATATATTACTTTGAATACTACCCAGGTCCCTTTCTCGTAGGCGACGGGGTCTAATCTCATCTCAACATCTCTGAGATGTGCTACTATGTACGAATAGATCGTCGTACTAGTGTACGGATTGGCCGCTGTATCGGTCATGGATATTCTGTCGAGTCAGTCGTGGGTATCCCACCACGTCAATGGGGTATTTCTTGTTCAAACCTTAAATAACAAAAATATAATGTGCTTTACATATAATTATTCACCGTGTAAATGTGCTACTTTATATCAATTAGGCCTTATCAGTCTTTGTTCAATATTACTTTACAATCTCACTTACATCCCTGAAATGTCTAAATTACTCGCATCACAGTGATGTCTTTATCACTTTTTCATCCCCTATGGATGTCTCATTTTCATATGCTTACTTGGTGTCACACACACACACATACTGAGAGGATTATATGATTAAAGTATTTTTATTTCATTGGTATATCACACCCACACACATGGAGATTATATAATTCATTTCATTTTTATATCACTACATACATGCTCTTGTAATCAAAGTACATATTCAAGATATTCCCTACCTCAAGTGTCTGACTGTCCCAGCATCAAGGCCCCACATAGCTCCTCATGCTTGCCTTAGCTCGTACCACCTATGGTACATTATAACATATGCACAGCATCAATAAGGTTGTAATAGAGAAGGTCCAAGACCCTCCATGAACCTCATGATTCAAATAAGAAGCCAACTAAAACTGCCAAAATCGATTAATCGAAACTCTAAATCGATTAATTGATTCTTAAATCGATTAATAGAAATCCAAAATCGATTAATCAATCTCAAATCGATTAATCGAAAGTCCACACTCGATTAATCGAAATCCAAAATCGATTAATCGAAAGTCCACACTCGATTAATCGAAATCCAAAATCGATTAATCGATTCTCAAATCGATTAATCGATTTTCCCAAGCCTTAAGATCGATTAATCGAGCACGGGCTTTTATGCCTTTTTAACTTTCAGACCAAAATCGATTAATCGATTTTGCCAGAACTCAGCCCCTTTTCGGGCTGTTCTTTTAAATCTTTTTCTTCCTATTTTTGTTTCTTTTCTATGTCTTCAATTCATCATTTTCACTATACTTGACTGAATTTAATCATCAAAACTTTATGCATTTAAATCTAACAATACTCACCTTAAATCAATCTCTTAAAAAGTAGATTGGTTGGTTTAATGGCTAGGGTTCTAGCTCTTGCTTCAACGGTCCTTCAAGCGTCGAATCCGGCATTCAATGCTCAAACCCTTCCTTCAATCAAGCCACATTAACTTCTCCTTGTCATTAACTCTCCTTTACTCTCTCTCTCTCTCTCCTCTTAACTTCTCTCACCAACCAAATAAGAGAATAGCTTCTCTTAGGTTATTAAAACCCTTATAACCCTCTTCAGCTTTGGTGTTAAGCAAATACACCAAAGATAGGTGTATGTGACCCTTAACTAACACCCATACCCCATAATTAGGGTACACTTACATCACATGAATACCTTAACTATAGAAGTCCACTATTTGACCATCACTTGGTCAAACCTACGACCCATCGGGCACGGATCTCGAGGTCACTATTTCAGGTCAAAATTTTCAGGATGTTACATTCTTTCCACCTTATAAAATTTTTGTCCTCAAAAATTGCCTTAAGTAATCAGGTCTTATCATGCACATCAAGTTAAACACTCATGTTCAGATATGAATCGATTTTATTTTATCTCAAAATAAATTCGAGGGGGGGAGGGTTATTACATTCTTCCCTCCATAGGAATTTTCGTCCTCGAAAATTTATGACTATACAATCGGCATGAAAATCCACATATCACTAGACTAGTGTACCACCGATTCTCCAATAAGATAATCATCTGTTAAATGATATTTCTAGAAAATCAACTACACATATACTATCCATGAGATTATCAGCCCACAACTAATCATATGGATCATAATTGGAATTTAACCATCGCTATAAAGGAAAAGAAAACTGTCCAACCATTAATTGTCAATATGTACCATTAATTGTAATAAAGATGCCCACATATATGGATCAATAGATGAGCAAATAGCCGCGATACGCGGAATAGGTCTCACTTGTCTAGGAATAAAAGTTCACACGCACCCACTTTCTTATACGCGACGGTGGTAAGAGGAATTACCAAAATGAGATAAAGTCATCACCAAGATGAGATAAAGCCATCACCAACATAAGGTAAAGTCATCAGCAAAATGAGATAAAGCCATCAGCAAAATGAGGTGAAGCCATCAGCAAAATGAGATAAAGCCATCACCAACAGGAGATAAAGCCATCACTAAAATGAGATAATGCCCTCATCAAAATGATAACCTCTAAATTTACCGTAACGATCTTGAAATCTTCAAACTTTATGCCCTTAACCAATCTTATGATACGCGAATAGAATTTCGATCATACAGGAAAGGCAAAAGAGTGACACATCTAGCCTTTCAAATTAAAGAGATGATTGCAAAGGATTGCTCTCAATGTCTTACCATTCAGGTGCACCAGGATAAGGTCGTACATAAATACTTAGGCATGATTAATCAACTTCATCCTATGCATAACGCTCAGCCCATTCCCTATACCAACTAAACCTCCATATAGTCCTTGAAAATCTATATCATTCATTATGGCTTAGGTGAAAACAGTGCAATCCACTATAGCAACATTCAATTCTGCTCTCCCATGATATTCGTAATTAAATTTTCTTATCCTTTGTCAATTACCTACATTATTGTCTTAGACTCTTCCAATTCTCGAAAAACTTCTAGAGTAAAGTACAGCGATTAACAACCGAACTCGCGTTTGAAAAAAATGTATTTAAATACACCAAAATCGATTAATCGAATTTCATCTCGATTAATCAAATTTTTCTGTTATTATGTTTTCCAGGTTTGTCATCTCACTGGTGTGTGTCAGTCGATTAAAATTCAGAAATTTTCTGCTTCATTTTTGTTCCATTTTCTTGGTAGTTCTTTGACCATTTGGTCATTGGCTTAGTGAAGCATGTCTTCCCAGCCATTGCGTGGCATGATGAATCCTAACCATGCATTCCATATGGCATCACGGCACGATTTGGATCCACATTCTCTCCATTGAATAAATTGGCCAAATGGTCAATGTCGGATTACAATAGATGGTTTAAATTCGCAAACATGCTTGCGGTGATACAATTTTAACTCTCAACTCGTCACAAACAAGTCCGGATATTGTTCTTTCACGTCGGCCTCTCATTCCCACGCAGCTTCTTCGGTCGGATGATTTTTCCATCAAACAAGCACTAATGGAATTACCTTTGTGCGCAACACTTATTCTTTTTTATCCAATATCCCCGCCGGTTCTTCTATCATGCTCATATCCTCGTACATCTCAAAAGGCTGTCCTCCCAAGATATGAGAAGGATCATTCACGTATTTCTTGAGCATAGATATATGGAAGACGTTGTGTACCCGATCGTATCGTGGCGGTAAGCCAACATGATACGCAACCTCTCCTACTCGACCCAAAACCTCAAAGGGTCCAAGATAACAGGGACTTAAATTCCCTCTCTTTCTGAATCTCATTACACCCTTCATAGGCGACACCTTGATAAACACGTGTTCACCCACCTTATAGTCTACACTGGTCTGCTTGATATCGATGTAGCTTTTCTGCTTGCTCTGAGCCGCTTTGAGTTTTGCCCTTATTATTTGAACATAAGTGGCATTATCTTCAAGCATCTTGGGTCCCAAAACAAATTTCTCATCGGTTTCCTCCCAATTGATGGGCGATTTACATCGTCTCCCATAAAGAGCTTCATACAGTGCCATGTCAATGCTCGCTTGGAAACTATTGTTGTATGCAAACTCAATCAATGGTAGGTGTTGATCCCATGATCCTTGCAATTCTAACATACACGCCCTAAGCATGTCCTCGATGATCTGATTTACCCGCTCTGTTTGCCCATCAGTTTACGGATGGAATGCTAAACTGAAATCCAATCGCGTTTCCATTCCCTCTTAAAATTTCTTCTAAAATTTTGACGTGTACAATGGATCACGGTCATAAACGATACTGCTTGGAATCCCATATAGGCGCACGATCTCCTTCATATACAATTCCGCAAGTCTTCCTGCCGTGTACATCGTGTTGTAAGGCAAGAAGTGTGCTGACTTAGTTAATCGGTCTATGACTACCCAAATGGCATTATATCTCTTCGTTGTACGCGATAGTCTTACGATAAAGTCCATTGAGATCGATTCCCACTTCCACTCCGGTATAGGTAGAGATTATAATAATCTTGCAGGATGTCTAGGATCGACCTTCACCTACTGACATGTCAAACACCATAAGACTTACTTAGCCACATCTTGCTTCAAACCTCTCCACCAGTAATTCTTTTTCAAATCTTGATACATTTTCATACTACCAGGGTGGATCGCATAGTTTGACTTGTGAGATTCATCAAGGATAGTTTACCGTAGATCAGCATTGTCCGGAATGCAAAGTCGGCCCTTGAACAATAAGGAACCATCTTCTTTCACTGAGAACTCAGGCTTGGTGCCTTCAATCACATCGTGACGGGTCTTAGTTAGCGCCGGGTCTTTCATCTGTAGCTCGTGGATATGCTTAAATATCATCGATCTCACTGATATGTTAGCCAAGAAAGCTCCTGTAGCTTGCGACTCAATATTCGCATCATATAGTGCCAGATCTTTAAATAACTTCCACCGGTCAATACCCAAAATTAAACAAGCCAACTGAGCTAAACTCTTTCGACTCAAGGCATCGGCTACTACATCAGCCTTGCCTGGATGATACTATATGGAACAGTCATAGTCCTTGAGGAACTCCATCCATTTGTGCTGCCTCATATTTTGTTCCTTCTGTGTAAACAGGTATCTAAGGCTCTTATGATCGGTGAAGATCTCAAAGGTCTCACCGTACAAATAATGTCTTCAAATCTTCAGCACAAATATGACCGCTGCCAGTTCCAGGTCATGTGTCGGATAATTTTTCCATGTTCTTTCAGCTGTCTCGACTCGTAAGCTATCACCTTTTTGTGTTGGTTGAGCACGCAACCCAAACCATTATACGAAGCATCACTATAGACTACAAACCCTCCACTGCCTGAAGGAATCGCTAGTACTGGAGATGAAGTGAGTCTCTTCTTAAGTTCTTGAAAACTCTTCTCGCATGTCTCACTCCATTCGAACCTTGCATCTTTCCGTGTAAGTCTTGTGAGTGGTCCTGATATCTCTAAAAAACTCTCAACGAAATGTCGATAATAGCCAGCTAATCTGAGAAAACTACAGACATTAATCACGGTCTTTCGTTGCTCCCAATTGACCACTGCTTCTATCTTAGCCGAGTCAACTATGACACCATGCTTTGAGATGACATGTCCCAAAAAGCTAACTTCCTCTAACCAAAACTCGCACTTGCTGAGCTTAGCGTACAGTTGGTGTTCATGCAAAGTTTATAGAGCAATCCTCAAGTGTTCTTCGTGTTCCACTTTTGACTTGGTGTATATTAGGATATCGTCAACGAACACCACGACGCAGGATTCCAGGTGTGGTTTAAACACCCGATTCATCAAATCCATAAATGATACCAAAGCATTTGTCAAACCAAACAGCATCACTAAGAATTCATAGTATCCATACCGTGTCCTGAATGCCATCTTCTAAATGTCCTCTGCCTTGACTCTTAATTGATGGTATCCAAATCTCTGATCGATCTTGGAGAAATACCTTGCTCCTTGTAGCTGGTCGAATAAGTCATCTATCCTAGGTAAAGGATACCTATTCTTTATAGTGAGTTTGTTTAATTGCCGATAGTCAATGCACAGACACATTGACCCATCTTTCTTCTTTACAAATAAGACCGGTGCTCCCTATGGAGACAAGCCTGGTCTAACAAACCCTTCGTCCATGAGTTCTTGTAACTACTCTTTCAACTCCTTCAACTCAGCAGGAGTCATTCTATATGGAGCTTTTGAAACAGGCTCCGTTCTCGGTGCTAAGTCGATGGCGAACTCAACTTCTCTATCTAGAGGTAATCCAAGTAATTCTTCCGAAAACACGTCAGTGAAGTCTCGCACAACTGCTATCTCCGAAATAATATTCTTCTCTTCCTTATCCTCCTTCAAAAATGCCAAGTATCCACTATACTCTTTTCTGATCAAGCGCTCATCCCTTACTACAGAGATAAGTGGCATATACGTCGATCTCTCTCCTCGAAATTGAAACGATCTCCTTGTGTTAGGTCTGAAGATGACGACCTTGTTCTTGCAATCCACGGGTGCACAATGAGTCGACAACCAATCCATGCCAAGGATCGCGTAGAATCCTTGCATGTCTAACATAATTAAACTTGCTGGTAGTTCAAAGACGTCTCCATCTATGATTCTCACGATCACGGATTTGCAAACCTTTTTTATATCAACCGATTTTCTAGTCGGAATAGCCATGATTAACACAAAGTCTAACTCTCCTAGGTTGACTTTCATCTTCTTTGTGAATCGAGGGATAATAAATGAGTGGGTAGACCCCGTGTCTATCAACACTCGAGCTTCATACGTCACATCGTTTCCTTTCTCATAGATTTGTAATGTACCTAATCATACATATATATATATATATATATATATTGTATACCATCATACTATAATTATTACATACAGGTTCTTTTCTATTTTCTATATGGATGCACCTTCTCTATTCAAAAAATTTCAAAATTTGAAATTCCTTATTTAAAAGAAGTTCTCACCTTGGATCATATCGTTTGTATTTTGGGCCTCTTGAGCTGTAACTGCATAGGCTCTCCCTTGGACGATCGGCTTCCTTGCTTGTATCGGTCGTGGCATAGCAACTGAAGTCGTCTTCCCTTTGTTCACCTCAGGGCAATCTTTGATCAGGTGGCCCACCTTGCCACATCTAAAGTAGCCCCGAGTACCCAGCCTACAATCCGCCATCTTGTGAGAATTGCCACACTTGGCACAAGTCTCCCGAGGTGTGGAAGAAGCTGCTCATAAGAAACCCTGTGTAACTGTAGCTCCGGTGGTGATAGCAGGGCTCTCATATCGTATCGGTCTCCAGATGCGAGCAATGGAAATCTCTGCTGCGCCGGTCTCCCATAACCTCCTTGGAATGGTGGTCTCTGATTGTGGGCTACAAAGCTCGGCTTTTTGTTCACCGGTTCATAGCTTCCCATTCTACTCTGATCCACACTCCACCTTCCTTGTTATTCCCTCTGGCGGTAGCGGGTATTATTTTCTTCTTCAACCACTAATGCTTTGCTCATGACCTCTCCATAGGTCCTCATCTGGAATGGTGCTACTCCTCCCCTCACGTCCGGTCTTAACCCTTGCTGAAACCTCTTTGCTCTCATCATCTCAGTGATAACATAGTCGGATGCGAACCGAGCAAGTCGCATAAATTCAACTCCATACTCCCTTACCGTCATTTTCATTGCATGAGTTGCAAAAACTGAATTTCCATTTGATTCCTCACCACTTCTGAGAAATATTGTTTGTTGAACTCCTCAACGAACTCCTCCCACGTCCAGGGCAAATCTGGGGTCTCCTGAGCCCTAGTCCGTGAAACAGACATCCACCAAGGCCCAGCTGCCCCATCTAACATGTAGGCTGCCCAACAGACGCTCTCATCCTCTGTGCATGTGAGCACACTAAATACTTTCTCCATTTCACTCAGCCAGTTCTCAGCTACCATGGGCTCTGCCTACCCTGAAAAGCTAGGAGATCTCATCCTCCTAAACTTAGTAAACGCAGAAGACACTGGCAGTGTCGGAGCCACTGGAGGTGTAGGTAGTTGATGCTGGTCGTGGGCAGTATGAGCTGCCAAGGATGTTGCCTGTTGTGCCATGGCAGTCGCCATGGTTTCCATAGTGTGCATCATCCTCTGACGCTCCTCTCTCTCTTCATTTCTTTCTCTATTTCTCTCTTATTCTCTTTGATCTCGATCCTAACGATCGTGATCCTAGTTCTCTGCCTGCCCACTACCACTACCCTCTGGGGCCTTTCTATTCCCCACGGGTACTCTGTTTATAGGCGAGATGTAGTCATCTCCACTACAAAAATTTTTATTATGGCCGCCCCTAGGTCGGCCCCTTCCTCTAAAAGACATAACGGCTGCATGTGAAACCAAAGTTTCGTTAGCAGAAGTCCCTATGCTCTGACAAAAACAATGATTGTCAGAATTTCTAAACGAAAAGGCTCTGATATCAACTGTGGCAGCCCAAATTTTGGCACTCTAAAATCCGTGCCATCAGCACGATCCTCCAGACCGTGCCCCATAGATACGTATGGAACATTGGCATAGCAAGCTAATAATAAAGAGAATGAAACGCATAAGAACTGATACTAAAATAATTCTCCAGTTCTATACATATATACTCTAAAATCTATAATCCAAAAGGTGGTTCTAAACTCATGCCTCTGCATGAGTAAAAGAACCCACCCGAACCATCAGTGACATCACTTAGTCACCCTAGATGGTTCATCAAAAGAATATATCTATTTAATTACATTTTCCAAAATTAAGGCTTGACATACCAAGCCGTACAATGAGCTCTAAGAACTCTCCCTATCAAAGTCTACAACGGAGTCTCCTAGAAGAAGTCCTCGGGAGGAGGCTCTAGCTCGTCTCCAGGCACGAAGTCTGAATCCCCCGGATCAGCATCTCCCGAAGCCTCTACGGCTGTAAGCAAAGGACCTGCGACGTATATTCTAAAGGGGTGAGCTACATCCTAGCTCAATAGGGAACAACACAATGAACATATAAGTCAAATCCTCACATATATTCCATGATATGATAGCATGATGTATTTATGAACTTAATGGAAAATAGTTTAAGCGGTTACATATGCATTCAAGTTTACTGGTGGTTTACATGTTACATTTATCATCAACTGTCCATAAATTACACTGAATAGGCCTAAAGAAACTTAAATCTTCAACTTAAGTAATCTCCGAGTAATATAGCATCGAGCCCCGATGGAATACCCTCCATCGTCGTCTAAATAGATAGTTATTATAAATATATCACTTTGAATACTACCCAAGTCCCTTTCTCGTAGGCGACGAGGTCTAATCTCATCTCAACATCCCTGGGATGTGCTACTGTGTATAGATAGACTGCCGTACCGGTGTATGGATTGGCCGCCGTACTGGTCATGGATATTCTGTCGAGTCAATCGTGGGTATCCCGCTACGCCGGTGGGGTATTCTGTTCAAACCTTAAATAATAAAAATATCATGTGTTTTACATATAATTATTCACTGTGTAATTGTATTGCTTTATATCAATTAGGCCTTATCAGCCTTTGTTTAATCTTACTTTACAATCTCACTTACGTCCCTAAGATGTCTAAATTACTCGCATCACACTGATGCCTTTATCACTTTCTCATCCCCTGGGGATGTCTCATTTTCATATGCTTACTTGGTGTCACACACACACACACATACTGAGAGGATTATATGATTAAAGAATTTTCATTTCATTGGTGTATCACACACACACACACATGGAGATTATATGATTCATTTCATTTCTATATCACTACATACATGCTCTTGTAATCAAAGCACATGTTCAAGGTGTTTCCGACCTCAAGTGTCTAACTGTCCAAGCATTAAGGTCCCACATAGCTCCTCATGCTTGCCTTAGCTCATACCACCTATGGTACATCATAACATATGCACGACAACAATAAGGATGCAATATAGAAGGTCCAAGACCCTCCATGAACCTCATGGTTCAAATAAGAAGCCAACTAAAACTGCCAAAATCGATTAATCGATCTCCAAAATTGATTAATTGAAATCCTAAATCGATTAATCGATTCTCAAATTGACTAATCGAAATCCAAAATCGATTAATCGATCCCAAATCGATTAATCAAAAGTCCACACTCGATTAATCGATTAATCGAAATCCAAAATCGATTAATCGATTCTCAAATCGATTAATCGATTTCCCCAAGCCTTATTTCTCCAGCCACTGGAGGTACTCAGTCGATTAGTCGATTTCTAAATTGATTAATCGAATTTCAAAATTGATTAATCGATTTTAAGATCGATTAATCGAACACAGGCTTTTATGCCTTTTCAACTTTCAGACCAAAATCGATTAAACGATTTGGCCAGAACTCAGCCCCTTTTCGGGTTGTTCTTCCAAACCTTTTTCTTCCTATTTTTCTTTCTTTTCTATATCTTCAATTCATCATTTTCACTATACTTGACTGAATTTAATCATCAAAACTTTATGCATTTAAATCTAACAAAACTCACCTTAAATCAATCTCTTAAAAAATGGATTAGTTGGTTTAATGGCTAGGGTTCTAGCTATTGCTTCAACGATCCTTCACGAGTCGAATCTGGCATTCAATGCTCAAACCCTTCCTTCAATTAAGCCACATTAACTTCTCCTTGCCATTAACTCCCCTTTACTCTCTCTCTCTCTCCTCTTAACTTCTCTCACCAACCAAACAAGAGAATAGCTTCTCTTAGGTTATTAAAAGCCTTATAACCCTCTTCAGCTTTGGTGTTAAGCACATACACCAGAGATAGGTATATGTGACCCTTAACTAACACCCATACCCCATACTTAGGATACACTTACATCACATGAATACGTTAACTATAGAAGTCCACTGTTTGACCATCACTTGGTCAAACCTACGACCCATTGGGCACGGATCCCGAGGTCATTGTTTAAGGTCAAATGTTTCAGGATGTTACAAGAGTTGTACATTAAAAGTTATGGTAAAATAAAAATCACAGATATGTGTAGGAAATTACAAAATCGGACCCATAGAGCTAGTTTCGAACCCTCCTTAGTAGTGGTTAAAGAGAGCAATGCTAAAATTTATGTAAGATACTTCTGAAGCTAAATTATATACCATTGAAAAGAGGACTTTCCCAACTTTCCAACAAGCCAAACATTGCCTCAATCAGAGTTCTACATCAAAAGTTATGGCGAAATGAAGATCGCAGAATTATGCAAGAAATTACAAAATTGGGCTGGGCCCCTTCGGGTTCCAACAGTTTGGGCCTGATTTTCCTTCAAAAAATAGCCAAAATTGACATTGGGGGTTTGACTTATGGACCATCCCAAAGTTTGGGGTGTATTTCTTTAGGACTCTAGTGACCCTATTAGCTTAGGTTATCTCCCTTTTGCCATTCAAGTCACCACCCTATCATCTACCATTAAACTCAAATCCCTCTTCTCCAAGCTCTAGAAAACCTCAAAAATCTTAGATTGCCCATTATCTAATTGCTAACCCTAATTAGCATCTAAGTAGCCTCCTAATCTATGTTTTCCTATAAATAGAACCCCCCTCCCCTTAGATTAAAGGTTGAGAAAATAACCTAAGAGAGAAAGAGCTTAAAGTGAGAAGATCTTTCTCCCTTTGGTGCACCATTGCTCATACAAATTTTAGAATTGATAAACCTCCTTCCAAGCCTTACCTTTCATAAAAAGCCTTTAGGTTAGGTGTGTGCTATCCATTTGCCTTCCCTCTCTACCTCTTAGCTAGTAAGCCTTAGAGGTTAAAACTTATTTTTTCTACCATTCAAGCCTTCAACAACTCACCAAAGAAAGCCAACAGAAAGCTCTTCAACGGTGCAACAACGGCCCGAGAGCTCCGACTCTCCCCTCTATTCCTCTACCTTCTTTGCTTTTTCTCTATCCTAGAATTGAGCCGTTACGTTGCCCAAATTTCGGCAAGCGGGAAGGGCTCAATAGGATCGGTGTGCCTTCGGACAAGTAGAAGTGCCGCTCATTTTGCTTCTTATATATATATTATATAAACCAGCCCCACATAGACCCGACCATAGTAAAGACCGCTTACGAGCGGGTTGATCGGGTGCCTAACACCTTCCCGATCGATAACCGAAGCCCCTACCTAAGAGCCTTTGGCGTAGACCAGATTCAGAGTCATATTTGTGGCACTTTGGTGTTTATAAAAATGATCTAGGTTTCTCGGGACACCAAAAGCCCCGGGTAGCGACTTTATATTTTTGCTAGAGAGCGCATCGCCGCGACGGGATCGTCAAAAATCTCACGATTGCACAAAAAAAAAAAAAAAGAATCATTGTATTTACACATAACTAGCATAATTAAGAGTTTGCAAGAACAAAATTCTCAAAGGAACAGTTCCTCCTTAATCAAACCTCGTATAAGAAGTATATACAGCTTCAAAAAAATATACAAAATGATTGCTTGCTTCAAACCAATGTCACCAGGTTTGCACTTTCACTCTGTTCATATTCAGGTTCAATTTTTACAAGCACAAAATTTCTCAAAATTCTCAAAGAAAGAGTTCCTCAATCAAACCTCAAAGTAAAACTATAAACAGACAAAAACATGCACAAAAAAGACATGCTTGTTTCAAATCATTGTCAGCAGGTTTGCAAGTTCACTGATGTCTATTTTAGATCCGCCTGTTTGAATCGTGGTCGGATAAAGAAAAAACGTCAAAAGAGAAAGTGGACCTACGAATGGGTTTTTCAAAAAAGGCTCGTTAAAGACCCGTTTGATCAGAAAGAAGAAAATCAAAAATTTATTAGGGTCTTTAACTTTTAATCCCGTCACTTTTATGTTTTGCCTATTTTGAAGTGTCAAACGAAGTTAGATTGATACGAAATTAGTCATATTTGAAAGCTTATTGAAGTAGCTTTCCAATAAGCCAAAATTTGAGCAATTCTGACAAGTATTGAAGAAGTTATGGTCAGTTTTCGGAAGCTGAACATAAAGTGACGAATTTCAAGAATCCTAATTGAATTAGGATTAGTATCTTTTATTATTTTATTTTAGAGAGTAAGAATTGTTTCTTTTATTAGAAATAGGATTAGTTTCCTTATTGTTTTAGGACTTTATTGTTTTAAAAGAATTAGGATAATTCTCTTATTTGAATTAGGAATTAGAGTTATAATTGGATTTCTAATTTTATGCATTGGCTAGCCTATTTCAAGGCTTGTAAATACTTTTATTATAAGTTTTTTGGTTAATGAAAATTGCTTATGCAAATTAAGAGTTCTAAACTTTCGTGAAGGTGTGATTCTCTCAAAATGAAGAGCGATTCTTCGATTCTCGCTTGCGGTTTGGTGCGAGGCCAACTCTTCTTCCATCTCTATCTTCTTTAGATTTACGGTTTGCGTAAGTAGCGTAATCATGATTATATTATTGATCTCATAAAAATCCTTAAATCAATATTTTATTTATTATTAATTTTATTAGCCTTTTATTTTCATTTGGTATCGAGAGAACCCGCTTGAAAGTTCGTTCGACGCCCTAAAACTATCGGAGATCTAGCCGTTCATAAGAATCCTAGTCTTCTAGATCCGCGATAGGGAACGTACACTAAAGCAACACTATTTTAGGCCAAAATTAAATCACCTAATTGAATTTTTAGAATTTTTGTGATAATTTATTATGACAAATTGTTATTTTAATTGATTAAATTAATTTTAATCATAATCTCAGCCCTAACATTGCATTTAGTAAGTTCCCACATCAAATTGATATCAGAGTATCAGTTTAATTTTAGGATTTTAGTGCTCATATAGGTTTTAGGTTTTTATTTTTTTTAGGTTATAAAAATATTTTATTAAAAAAAAAAAAAAAAAAAAAAAAACCATTATTTTCGATCCGTCTGCTTTTGTCTGAAAATTTTCGTCTACCTTTTTGTCTGTAATTTTCGTCTGAAAATTTTTGTCTATCTTTTGTCTGAAAAGTTTGTCTAGCTTTTATCTACAATTTTTATCTGTCTTTTGTCTGAAATTTTTTGTCTAACTTTTGTCTGAAATTCTTCTTCTAGCTTTTTTTCTACATTTTTTTTAAAGCTTTTGTCTAAGTTTTTTTTTTGTCTAACTTTTGTCTTACATCACTTAGTTTCATAATTGCATATCATTTTAATCTTATTACATTTTATTTCATTAGTGTGCATGTCTATTATTGGTTCATAGTGTGCCTTTTTTAGTATTGTGTCTGAGTTGTGTTTGTGTCAAGCACCATGTATGAGTCACTTACATGTCAACGTGACTTCCTTACCCGTTATGAAAGGGTACTAGCCAAACAAGAAAATCGCTACACTCCAAATTTTGGCAGTCTCAAAAATCGTGATGAAACTAGAGTTAGGGGATACCCTCATCATCGTGAACCCAAGTATGACCCAGCTGAAAAGTTTCTCAAATCTATTCGAGATGAGGTTCCAAATTTTGAGGGATGGATGAATCCCAAAACCTTCGTGGAATGGTTGTCTAGTGTAGAGAAATATTTTGATTAGTATGGCATACCAAAATAGTACAAAATTAGGCTAGCAAAAATAAAGTTTGAGGGTAATGACAAATTTTTTTGAACTCGCATAGAACATCGTACTGAATCTCTTCGAAATAAATACATCTCCGCATGAGAGGACATGAAGGTGAGACTTATTGAAAAGTATATTCCTTTAACACACCATCACCTTCTTCGAGGTTTGAAAACTAAGATGGATAAGTGTCCTAATTGTCTTAAGTGTCAAGGGTTTGGACATTTTGCATACCAATGCCCCACGAAATTTCTCACTCTAAATTTATTAACTAAAAGAGAGTCCTAAGGAGTCAAAAAATAGGGAAGTGAAAGAAGTGTACGACCCTAGTACTGTGCTGAGTGAAGAGAAGATAGAAGAAGCATATGAGAGTCTAGTTCGTGTTAAAGAGATTTCTATTTCCCTTGTGAGTAGTGGTGTTGAGTCACCCACACGTGAACCCATCGAGCCACTTGCCTATGAGTCATTGGTATCCGTAGAGTTGGGTACACACGACTTGTTGGTGCCCCTTGAATTGAGTACATGTGAGCTCAACGAACTGGGTACACAAGAACCATTAGGGTCCATTGAATCGAGTATCCCAGAGTCTTTGGTTTTGATTGAAGCGAGTACACACGAGTTAATCGAGTTGAGTATAGATGCACGTACACCTTTCTTAGGCCTAGAAACAAAACCTTCAAACCCATAACTTGATTCCTATCCACCTGAGCCCAATCCTATCTACTCATTGATTTCTAAATACCCGCCTAAACAATATGTGAAGAGGTCCGATGGAACAGTTTTGGGAGATCCATATTTTGTTACTAAGGTAAAGACACACCAAGCATATCGAGAGTATCTTCTTAAGTGGAAAGGTAAACCGAAAATTGACAACACTTGGACTGTAAGGAGAATGCAATCTGAGAAACATCAGGCATACCTCATCCAGTGGAAGGGTAAGCCAAATACTAAAACACACATAAATTTTCTCCCAATGCCCATTCATCAAAGGTCATCAGAGTCTGCATCCACTTTTGCATATTACATTCATGAGTTGCATACTGAGATTAAGAAAATAATTAATTTAAAGAACGAGAAATACAAGTTCTCTGCAAATTCTCATAGACGGTTTAAAGAATTCCAAAAGGGTGATTTTGTGATAGTTCAAAATAGACCCGAGCGATTCCCGCAAGGAGTTGCAAAGAAGTTACAAGCTCGTGGTGCTAGACCCTATCAGATCTTGAAGTGTGCCGGTTCTAATGCTTACATCTTAGATCTTCTGTCGGAATTGAAGATTAGCACGACTTTTAATGTGGAGGACCATGTTCCATTCCTTGACCCTTCAACCATCCCTGCTAACTCCTTTGAGCCTTCTATATCAAATGATCCAATTATTCTCCTTCTACACCGTTACTCCCACCTACTCGACAAATTCGTGAGATCACCGAAGATGTGTTGGAAGATCAAATTTTGTCCACCAACCACGGGGGACTTCAGAAGTATTTTGTCAAGTGGAAGAACAAGGCTGACAAAGAGAATACTTGGATTACACAGGAGGAATTTCAGCAGCTTGATCCAAATCTTTTGGATCTTTATCACAACGAGTATTCATCGGGAATGCATCCTTTTAACCTGGGGAGAGTTGATGGGGACGTTCGATTCAAGCTGCTTCCGATCGAGGTTCCCTATATATTATATGTGATCGCGACCGTGAAAATTCATGCCAACCAAAGTTTGAGGTCGACTTTTTCAAAGTAGAGGAGATTGAAGTTATGGTCAGTTTTTGGAAGCTGGATATAAAGAGACGAATTTCAAGAATCCTAATTGAATTAGGATTAGTATCTTTTATTATTTTATTTTAGAGAGTAAGAGTTATTTCTTTTATTAGAAATAGGATTAGTTTCCTTATTGTTTTAGGACTTTATTGTTTTAGAAGAATTAGGATATTTCTCTTATTTGAATTAGGAATTAGAGTTATAATAGGATTTCTAATTTTATGCATTGGCGAGCCTATTTAAAGGCTTGTAAACACTTTTATTATAAGTTTTTAAAATAATGAAAATTATTTATGCAAATTGAGAGTTCTAAACTTTCGTGAGGGTGTGATTCTCTCAAAACAAAGAGCGATTTTTCGATTCCCGCTTCTGATTTGGTGCGAGGCCAACTCTTCTTTCATCTCTATCTTCTTTAGATTTACAGTTTGCGTAAGTAGCGTAATCATAATTATATTATTGATCTCATAAAAATCCTTAAATCAATATTTTATTTATCATTAATTTTATTAGCCTTTTATTTTTATTTGGTATCGAGAGAACCCGCTTGCGAGTTCGTTCAACGCCCTAAAACTATCGGAGGTCTAGCCGTTCATAAGAACTCTAGTTTTCTAGATCCACAATAGGGAACGTACACGAAAGCAACACTATTTTTGGCCGAAATTAAATCACCTAATTGAATTTCTAGAATTTTCGTGATAATTTGTTATGAGAAATTGTTGTTTTAATTGATTAAATTAATTTTAATCCTAATCTCAGCCCTAACATTGCATTTAGTAAGTTCCCGCATCATTCACTCAGTTCAAATTCAGGTTCACAGTTGATGGTTTGCTACTCTCAAGCAAACCCAATTCAGCAAGGGTAGGATTACTTCTAATAAAAAATATTACATATTTACAATGATGTTCCTTCATATTTAAGCAAATGGTTAATGACTTGTTGGTTAAAGTCTTTTCTTGAAAATATTTGAGGCCTGGGGTCCAAATCTTCTCACTAGCTTTTTCAAGCTCTAGAAAAACTAAAGCAAAAAAATGGGTGAACCGAGCCGAACCAATCAGGCTGAACAGTGCCAAACCAGACTGCCAACTGATGCACTTGGTCTCCTAATATCATGAATCCCTTTCCATAGTCAGTTGCAGTTTTTGGAAGATTTCACCAAGAGCAAAAATTTCAATTCACACATCAACAAAGCCAATCAATTAGATGATAGGTACCTTTTGGTACAAAATTAGATGATAGGTACCTTTTTGAAGTTTTTGTTTTTTACGGATCCATAGCAGACTCCTTTTTATGCCTAGGCAAGCAACCATCTATTCCAACAAATAAATCATCCCACTCGCATAATCCACAGATAAGTATTGATACATTGAAGGGCGAATGGGAAACTTTGAGGTACCCGTTCTTACTCTGTTAATGAACGATCTCTATTCGTTGAGTAGGCTTTCCTCCTAAAAATCGAGATTCTTTTTTTAAAAAATTGAACTTTTGACACCACTCCGACTTTCCATAGCATTATTAGCCAAGACATAGCTAGCCCAAAATTCAACAGATAAGTTCTGAAACATTGAATGTTATAGTTTAGAAATGAATTAGGTCATTAATTGTAGAGAAAGAAAAAGAAACATTGCCAAAGCATTCAGTTTAGTTCATGAAACATAGTGGAAACTGAGGGAAAAAAAATTGGCAGTAGTTCCTCTTTTTATTTTCCATAAATTTACCGACTACCACTAAAGACAGCTCAATTGCTCAAAAATAGGATCCACTTTGGCTGAAGTAATTCTATGCATTTTATTTATTCATAGTTGAGCTTCGATTAACTACTGGACATGAATCATATTTGGGCTGAGTGATACCATCTACTACTCTGAGTGTGTGTGTGTGTGTGTATATATATATATATATGGGGTGGGGGGGATTCGAATACAACTTATTTAAGTTTGGTTGTCTAGATAAATTTTGGCTCCTCCTGATTATCGGAAGATTTTCATATAAATTTTGAAGTGATTATTTCAAATCACATTGTTTGAAAAATGGAATGATACAAAGGATTGGGTTCAAGGCTACTTCACCAAACCACTCAATAAAACCCAAAAGTTTTCCTTAGGGTGGGGAGGGGGGAATTCGAATACAACTTATTTAAGTTTGGTTGTCTGGATAAATTTTGGCTCCTCTTGATTATCAGAAGATTTTTCATATAAATTATGAAGTGATTATTTCAAATCACATTGTTTGAAAAATGGAATAATATAAAGGATTGGCTTCAGGGCTACTTCACCAGACCACTCAATAAAACCCAAAATTCTTCCTTACGGTACCAAGTGGCATCTTTAGAAAAATTAATATAACTCTCCGACTAAAGGGAAAGAAGGTTATCTATGAGAAGGAAGTAGTCTATAGCCGACTCCCAAATTTTTGGGAAATTTGAGAAAACCTAAAGCTCTGATTTTTTAAAGAAACTCTTCAAAATACAAAATATGACTCCACAAGGTCAAGCCCAAAACAGAAACTGGATTAGGAATTAAATGGTGGAATTGGATGTGTGAGGCACCTAATCTTACCTTTCAATGAACAATCTCTACTTTTTTAGTGGATATTTTTATCTGCTTTCCTCAAAAAAATTAAAAAGGTATTTAAAACTTTGCAAAGTTTTGCTTTAACACTGTGCAAACTTTCGCCAACACACCGATTTGACACAATACTTCCCCTCATCCATAGCAGTTACACTTGGCCATTGAAGGGAAATATTTCAACATAGTAAATCTTAATGGGAAAGTTTTCGAAAAACCACATCGGAGAATAGAAAAGGGTTTAATGATAAATTCAAAAAAGAAGAAAAGGGTTTAAACCTATAATAACCTTTTTTCTTCACTTGAGTCCTTTCCCGTTACCCAAGACTTCTAGTGCCACAATCTTGGACTGCCAACAGGCAGTTATGTATTTTGCTTATCACAACTCTAATATCAGTAAATTAAAGTTGTTGCAGTATGAAGAACTGAAATAAAGAATAATAAGAGAAGGGGAGGGAGAGGGGAGAAAATCTTGTCAATAATTGCGACCTACTGATGGATGCCACTGTACGTTGTAGCCAATCCACTTGTACGTTGTAGCATGACAAGGAAAGAGATTTGTTGGAGGTAACAAATTCATGGTCAAATTCCTCATCCACGTGCTTGCGACAAAAATCATAATAACCAACAATTTGCGACCATCAGTGAGGATTTGCACACGAATTCTTTTTTAGCACTATCATCAGAAGAAGATGAAAGATAATGGAGGGGGTCCTCATGATTGGAAGAAGTTTTTACAATTCCTATTCACAATGATAGAAATTCAAGCCGCTAAAGTAGAACTCCATCCAACTCCATATATATCCCCAAAACCCCACCCTAGATAAAACATAATCTAGGAAGGACCACTCTAATGTATGATCAAAATTATACGATCATTGTTATGTACTTATATGAACTCAGGTAGTCAATGAGAATACGAATATGTGCGATTCACATCATGATCGTACCATACTCGAGTTATGCCATTACAAGGTTGTTCTAAGTCGTGGTAGTATGGGATAGCATGGTGGAAATATTTGTTATAATGGATTCATATTTCGTGGCACGATGTGATTGGAGATCCTACTGCACTATGGCTATCAACATACAAAAGGATAACTAAGAATTTGATAAGACTAAAGAAAAGTGAAGAAATATTATATCATGACAAAGTTTGTATGGCCTAATAAATCTTGATAACATCGGATATGGCATAAGAACTCTATTACGAATGATAAGGCATGATAAGAATGGTAAGATCTATAATATGATACGAATTTCCACAAAGGCTAGCAGACGTTATGTTTATGCATTTATCTTTTTCTTATATTTGATAGGGCATATTCCAAATTGATAAAAACTCTTTAAGAATCGTGCTATGACACAACTGATATAAATTGGTTAGAACTGCATGAGCTACCTCACATACGCAGGAGCTACAATGACCCTTGATAAGAAAACTATTCATAAACAACGATGGTCAGATCCTCATTGATTTAATAAGAACCATAGCGCCTATAATTGCGCAGAGTCGTGCATTTTTCTATAAGAACCCTTGAGTCATGCATTTTTCTATAAGAAACATTAACTGATAAGAACTTCATAAGGCATCATACACATGTTTGGAACAACATCATGACTTGAATCATATGTGCATTGTCACTTAATATTGATATAAACTGCCACCATGTTTGCTATAAATAATTGATGATATTGATATGACCTGTCATAAAGTTCGTTATGATTAGTTTATAGTTTAGGAATAATGCATTGAGATATACTCCTTATAAGAATTATGACTTGAGTATGGTAAGATTGGTAATTTGCATCATTGAGAATCTTTAACTCTCTCTTCTAAGCCCATGGAAAATAGTTCATGTTGATATTATGTGTCGCAATTAAAGTAGCTACAATTTGGACTACCAGTCAACATGCATTGTGGACTCTGATTTTATATCTAAAGGAGAGTTATAGTCAGAGGATCACTTTCCTCATTAGCTAGCATTCCTTTTGGTTCTTTCTTGAGTAGGTTTTTATTTAGAAATTTATATGGTCTTATGGTTTATTATTATGAGACGATAGACTGATGGCATAGTATCTTGTATATTGCCTTTCACAGTTATTGTTGTGGATAGTCCATATGGAGTTATTTCAGATAGTTAGTTCATCTTCAATTTATGGGGATAGTGCGCCTATTTTCGGGTGTGCGATCTCAAGCCTGAGGGGTCGTTTACTCGCATGTAAGTATGCGTGTGATTGTGTTATGCGCTATAACTATTGCGCATGATCAAGGCATCACCAGGTCAGTGTGCGGGTGACCTTTCAGGCCACACGGCGGCAGTATGTCGTTTCATAAATTTGTGTAATTCATGGAGTGCGCGCGATCAGAGCGTCGCATGGTTGGCACAAGCGATGGCTTATTTGCGCGCTTTGGTTAGGGCGCGCATTTTAGATTGTGTGCATCGTGTGTGATGTGTGATTTGGTTAAACACCTGTGCTCTGGCACGTGATTGAGTCTGTACTCTATATAAGCGAGAGAGCTTTCATTTATTTTTCATTCTCTGATTTAGTCTCAAGTTTGACCTTTTTCTGGATATATTTTGTGTTCTGAAATTCGTATTTTAGCGATATTGGGTGATCTAATCGTCCGATTGGGATGTCATTTCTTCCTATATTCGTTATTTCGCGTGATCTCCGTCCCCAGGTGATACTCGTGGACGGCGTTATTCTGGGAGTGAGATGTGTTAGAAATGAGGGCGTTAGTCTTCACATCAGTCCTTTTTAGGGAGCAGTAAAGGCAGCGTTGAGGAGGCGGCGGTGGAGGAGGAGGAGTAAAAAGTAGAAGGATGTGTTTCCCAACCAATTCTCCCTGCAGCTTCCGATTGGACGCTCCGAGCAGAATCTGTTCCTCGCTTCATCTCAGTTTTGAACCCAGTCTTCATTTTGGGTTGTAGGTTAAAGTTTTAGGTTTTCATTTTGGGTTGTAAATTCAGGAGGTATGCCTCCGGTGATACTTATAAAACTTTTGAATTATAAATAAAGAGGCATTTTTTTGTTTTGTCATGCTTGTTTATTCATTTAAATTTATTAGTAGATTAGTTGGATTTATCTGATTTATTTGACTTATTTTAGGATTTAGTTTAGCTTGGAGTTCAGTTTGTTTTATGGGGTTTGTTTAGAGGGTTTACTTAATTCTGATGGGTTTGATTGGGGCATTTTTCTTGACGGGGTCCTAAACAATTTGAGGTTTCATTTTTTAGAGTGAAGTTTAAGGTATTTTGTTCTAGTCTTTTGTTTGACTTGAGGTGACACTTGTTAAAAGGTGTGAATTTTCCAAAAGTTTTGGATGGGTGTTAAGTGTTCAAAACTTATCGGCTTGTTTACTTTGCTTTGGGATTTGTGTTTCCTTAAGGGGTAAGTGTTATGTGATTGTTGGTTTATCTAAGTCTGTCATGGATTGTGGTCTTTCAAAGGGGGTATGTGTTTGGTTTAGATTTAATTAGATTGGAAGGATTTAAAGGTGTGACACTTGTCATCTGATAATTCAGGAGGTATAGTTTATAAACGTGTGAGCTAAAAGTTTTGGGTTCTTGTTGTTTTGAATTTTATTCCAAGTTTGGAGTTAAAAGTTTTGGGGCATTTTTTTGTCTTGGGCATTTTCTTATTCATTAATGTCTTTTCTTCCTTTCTTTTTTGTATCCCGGGTGTTGGACCCGAAGAGTTGTATTTATTGAGTGGATTGTTGAGAATGGACGGGATTGGGAATGCGAGGTAGCAGTTGAATTGCTGTCATGCTAAGGGAAGAGGTGGAGGAGAAAAAGGTGGTAGAAAGAAAACCCAAGGATAAAGTAGGGTTAGACTTCTCGTGATCGATGCGTATTTTTCCTCGATAGGCTCTGCGGATTCCGTATTAGTTGCTCTCTCTTGTTGTGGTTTCCAAGGTGAGCTTCTAAGGGTGGATCCCGCAGGTCCTGGGTGGCCTCCCATGAGTAATTCTTTCTTTTTTGTCGGCTTGAGGCAAGGGGAAGAGGTTATTACGGCTAGAATTCGTTCAGGGTGCTTCCCCCCTCCAGGCATTTCCGAGATTTCTAGTTTTTTGAATAAATTCGGATTCGGGCATTGCCTGAATGGGCAATTTTTTTTTTAGTTTCTTGTTTCAAGTTGTATATTCAGAGGGTATGCCCTCGGTGTATTTTAAAATTATTTTATTTATTTATGAAGAGATTATGATTTTAATTTCTTTTGTAAATTCAGGTTTAGTTTATTTTATAGCTTATTTGATTTGTTTTGAGTGCGATGTTTACTTGTTTAATTTATTTATTTTGGATCGGGGCATGTTAGGAGCATTTTTTGTTTTGACTTAGTTTGGGCTTACTTGGAGTGTATAAACGATGGGGATATTTTTTTTATTTAGTTTCGCATTAGTTGGGGCAAGTTTTTTTTGTTTAGTTTTGGTTGGAGTGTGTAAATGGTGTCGGGGCATTTTTTTTAGTTTGGTCTTAATCTGGAGCATTTTCTTTTAGTTATCGAGATCACCCAATTTAGGCTTGTGAATGTGTTGCCCTGGGCTCTTTTTTTCTTTGTGTTTCTGAGGAATTGTGCGCTTCACTTCGAGCGCATAAATTAATTATGCGCCAAAGGGCGGGCGTGCGTTCAGAGCATCAGAATGTCGTTAAGTGGCAGTTTCTGGTCGTTTGACCGAGTTAAACGCATAGTACCGGGTATGTTATTAGGGCGGTGGCTGGTCACTATACGGGTGACCATTGGCATTCGCGCGCCACTGTGTGGACACTTAAATCAATTATGCCCTTAGTAGGCTGCGCGCAACCAAATGGTCGGATTGGTTTGAGTGAGCGACAAGTTCCTCTGTCGAGCAGTCTCGTCACATGTCTCATGATCGTGTTAAGGGTGATGCTCGTGAGGATTCTGTTGTTCGTGAGGTTCGTGCGATCGAGGCGATCTATTAGTCAAGCGAGTGAGGGGGTTTTGTGGCGGGGCCTCGTCGTCTAGAGGTTCCGAGGACTCCAGGTGCTGATATTGTGTTTTCAGAGAACCAGTCTATGGACCTTCGAGCTGATGATACTGGGGATAGCGGTGATCGGCCATCCCAGTGGTAGAATAGGGAGTGGGGTGCATGCGTGTATTTTTGTATCCATAGTATGTGTGTGTTGTATATATAAGGGGGCTGCCCCCGGTGATAAGTGTAAAAAGAAATGAAAAGATTTTGACATATAGAGAGATATTTTTTGTTTAGATGTACCTGATTGGCTCCTTTGCTTTTAGTTACCTCTTATGTCTACTTTTGCTTTTTAGTTGCTTTAGCGCCATCGACCGTCATTGGGACTTGGATGCTTCCTGAACTGGCCCGGTGATGGTTGAAGGTGGCTTCGTATCTATACATGTGAGAGTAATGCCGTCAGTAGTTTTTGTTCTCCCCCTTGCTAGTTGTTAAGGGGGGTAAGTGTCTTAGACCGGAGTTTGGTAGCAAAAGATGGATATGTGCTATTTTTTTTTTCTTCTTCTTTTTTGAAATGACAACAATGCAACAGGGAAAGCAAATAGCTAAGATAGAAATAATAGCAAAACAATAAAAATAAAAATTCACTATGGACAAGTCAGTAGCACTTTCCAGATGCGTAGCTTCGTCGTTCCTCATCTTCTTTATGGACAAGTCGGTGCTTCTGATATGATTCTTCTTCTAATCCAAAAAAAATGCCCCAGCGTTGAGATGCAATGGAGCTTTTCTGAGTTTTGAGATGAGCACTTTGGGTCTATAAGTAGTCATGGGTATTCGGTGAGTTAGTTTTAAAGAAAAGTTGATCGGTACTATCATCGAACCGAAGAGGTCTCTTTGATTAGGTCAGTTGTATATGGGGGTCTATCCTAGAGTGGTGGTTATCCTATCTCGTGGTTATTAGGGAGAAGTATGGTAGGTATAGTAGGTGATTGCATCAGTCATCATTCATCAGTTTTCAGTTTTATTTTTAGGAACATCCTGTAAGGCTTCTGATTTATCGTCCGAAGTAAAAATAGAAGAGGCGAGTAAGGCTCAGTGATGCGGGGAATAGTTTGTATCCAATGCTTCCCAAAAGGGATAAGTAACAATCTTTTTTCTCAGAGGGGATATGGGATGTCATGATTCAACTCTTCGTTATGTTTCGGTACCATCAAAATCTCATATTCTATGGTTAGCAGAAATCTATCCTCCTCCCGCCACCTTACGACGACATCTAATAGTATGGGGACATCAAGGATGCTCTTGCAACTTGCTCATACACTTCTAGTAATGTCACCAGGGATGTCCTCACAGTCTGCTTATGCTTCCCTGAGCTCATTGACTTGTTCATTCGTCGTAATGCTCTTACTCAAAATTTTCGATGTATGTATTCTTGAAGGCATCCTGCTAGCATAAGAATAATGAGTTTTGATTGAATCTAACATCTTCATTTTTTTTGCTCTAACGTCTCCTCCAATGGTGGGAGAAGAGAAATGAGGATCGGGTGTTACTTATGCTTTTGAAAGGGATTAGATAGGTCACTAATCCTTTAATCAGATTGTCCGAGTGAGAAAAGGTGGGCAATAAATTGGAGGTCTTAAGGATATTCAGAGAATTGAAGGCATACGACCAATGGATGGGTAGTGATGACTACGGGGGTGATAAGTATAAGTATTTAACCACGAGATATGACGATCACAACGCTAAGGGTAATATTTTCTAAGGTATATGGCGTTCCAAGGGCTAGAGAGTTTTTCCCCGTCTCGGTTCACCAATTTGTAGGCATTTTCAGGGTGTGCAGTTGTTATGACATAAGGGCCTTCCCAGTTCAATTTTAGTTTTCCTTTTGAATGGGCGTGCTTGGAAGGCATGATTTTCTTCAAGACTAATTCCCCAATATTAAAGGTTCATTCAAAGACTTTCTTATTATAAGTCCTGGACACTCTCCTCTGATATACCTGAGCGTGATCAATTGTCCTTAGACGTGTTTTATCGAGCTGCTCTTGCTGCGTGAGTAGGGTAATTCTCCTCTCGTCTAAGGATAGCTCATCATCGAGTTGAATCCGTAAGGATGGTACTTGTATCTCATATGGTAGGACTGCCTCCATCCCATAGGTAAGGAGGTAGGGAGTTTGGCCAGTGGTCATACGAATAGAGGTCCTATAGGCCTAGAGTGCTTTTGATAGTCACTCAGGCTAGTCGGCTCTATTGCTCGTTTCTACTGTGCGTTTTAGGATTCGAATCAGCATTTTATTCATAGCTTCTGCATGTCCATTTCCTTGAGGGTAGAACGATGATGAGTGGCGTAGATCAATGTCGTTCTTCTTGCATAACTTCTTCGTCTTCTCCGTGATAAACTGTGATCTGTTGTCAGTGACAAACAGCCTGGGTACTCCAAACCTGGTGATGATATTCCAAATGATAAACTTTATGAGTGTTGAAGCGTTGATTCTGACATAGGATTCAACTTTTGCCCATTTGGTGTAGTATTCGGTCACTATAAATATGAACGCGTGCTTGTGAGTGTTCCCAACGATGTCTGTGAAAGGTCCAATGACATCGAAAACGGCCATGGCGAGGTTATAGTATTTAATACAACTGATGAAGCTTTGACGAGTGTGGCGTGTTCCTGGTATTGCTTGCAGGATTGGACGTAGAGGTGGTAATCTTTGATCATTGTCAGCAGAAGTAGCCTTGTCGTATAACTTGATCGGTGAGTCTCTGTCTACCAAAGTGGGCACTGCAGGCACTGGCATCGTAGGCATTGGTGTATGCTTCTCGGATGATGTATTGTCCTTCGACAGTCGTAACGCATCGTAGTAGTACTCCTTTAGTGAAGGCCTCATTATAAAATATTTCGCCGAGTATGCAGAATCTGACGCATCAGTTTCTTATAGTCTTCTGTTCAATCTTCATGGCGTATGGAGGGACGTGTTGATATTTCAAGAAGTTTCAAATGTTGAAATACCACGGTTGTCCATCGTCAGTCAGTGATTTTTTAAATCTGAACATAGTGACTTCGATTTTTATCTTGACGTACTTTTTTGAGGTGATTGCTTCTTTCAGTCCTATAATTGTGGGGAGGATGGGTAATTCTCTGTTGACGGTCCATGCTACCTCGTGGGTAGGTACTGTCAGCTTTTCGATGAAGAAGGTCTTGGTATTATGTCCGATGGGTATTTGGATGACCGAGGCTAGAGTAGCTAAGGAATCTGCGAGCTCATTTTGTAATTTCGGGATGTGCATGAAAGAGATTCTTTCAAATTTATTTACTAAATATTGAGCGATTTCTAGGTATGCCATTAGTCTTCTTTCCTTAGCTTTTTATTCTCCTATGACTTCTGAAATTATTAGTTTGGAATCACCGATGGTTTTTAATTATTTAACACCTAATTGTAGTGCTGCTCGTAGTCCAGCTATAAAGGCTTCGTATTCTATGACATTGATAGTGACAAGGAAATCTAATTGAAAAGCCTTAGGTATGATAACTCCTTCTAGGCTTAGGAGGACTATCCCGATACCTTTTCCTTTGTGATTTAGAGCACCGTCAAAATAAAGGATCCATGAAGTCTTATGGGCTCTTCATTATAAATCGTGAATAGGTCCTCATCAGGGAAATCTGCATGCACGGACTCATCACTCGGTAGTGGGAGATCTGTGAGGTAATCGGCGACTGCTTGCCCTTTGATCGATTTCTGCGTGACTAAGTGATATCAAATTCTTGCAGGAGCATATGCCAGCGAGTGATCGTTCTTGATATTGTGGGCTTTTCGAATACGTACTTCAGAGGGTCTATTCGGGCTAATACTAGTATTTTATGTGCTCTGAAGTAGTGTCATAATTTGGTAGAGGTCCACACCAATGTGAGGCAAGTCTTCTCCATTGAAGTGTATTTTCATTCGTATTCAACCATCATCCTACTAAGGTAGTAGATAGCCTTCTCTCTCTTACCGTCCTCTTCATATTGTCCTAGAATTACTCCCATTGCTTTGTCATTTGCTTAGAGGTATAGAATTAAGGGTCTTCCGGGGACTAATGGCGATAGTATTGGCGGGTTAAGGAGGTACTTTTTGATATTGTCGAAGGCTTATTGACACTGATCATCCCATTTATACTTAATTCCTCCTTTAAGTAGTCTGTAGAAAGGATCGCATCTGTCCGAATGTTAGAAGATAAATCTTTTGATGAATTACAATCTTCCTATCAAGCCTAATAACTCTTTAATATTATTGGGAGGTGGCATCTCGAGGATGGCTCTGACCTTTGCAGGGTCAACCTTGATCCCTCGCTTGCTAACTATGAAACCAAGTAATTTTTCGAAAGTGACCCCGAAGACAGATTTATTTGGGTTCATTTTTAGCTGATATTTCTTAGCTCTTTATAACACTAGTCAGAGCACTTCAACATGTCCTACTCACATTTGGTACTTCACTAATATGTCATCGACATAGACTTCTATACACTTCTGCATAATGTCGTGAAAGATAGTCATCATGGAGCATTGATACGTGGCTCCTGCGTTCTTGAGCCCAAAAGGCATAACGACGTAACAGTATGTTCCCCATAGTGTGGTGAATGAAGTCTTCTCTTGGTCGGACTTTACTAATTTGATCTAATTATACCCAGAGAAACCGTCCATAAAGGATAGCATCTCATATCCAGCGGTGTTTTTGCCTAGAGTGTCGATGTGTGGAAGTGGGAAGTCATCTTTTGGGCATTCCTGGTTGAGGTTTTGAAAGTCGATGCAAACTCGTACTCTGTCGTTTTTCTTGGCGACAAGTACTATATTGGCGACCCACTTAGGTTAAAGAACAACTTGGATAAATTTGGCTTTGTGTAACTTGTCGACTTCCTCTTTAACTTGGAGGGCAGTTCATGGGTGCATCCTGCGGAGTTTCTGCTTAATAGGCTTTGCATCGGGTTCTAAGACGAGGCGATGTTCTACTAAACTTGAGTTTAAATCGGGCATGTCCTCGTAGGACCATACAAAGGAATCGAGGTGTTCTTGTAGGACTTGTGCAATTTGTTGGCATTCCTTGGAGTTGAGCGTTGTGCTAATCAGTAGCTTCTTGGGTTTCTCTTCAGTGCTAAAGTTAAGTTCTTCTGTGGGTTTCGCTGCAGCTTGGGTTTCTCATCGAAGCACTTGATAACCTGTGGGAAGTCCAGTGCCTCCTCGGCAACTAGTGTTCTTTCTTCGTCCTCGGTAAGTTCGTATGCTGCGAAATTGCTACACTGGGGATCTAAGTTTGTGAAAAGTAACCCTTCATCGGTATAATCTATGACTGAGAGATCTTTGGTAAGGTGAAGGACAAGACTACTGATTCTTCTCTCAAAGTCATGAAGTATCTCATCCGGTGTGATCACTGGCTTGTTGTTTAGCGGGGATAATTTACTTCCTCTTACGGGGAATAGGATAGAAACCTTAGGAGAAAAGTCTCCTTGTTGGCCACAAATTTGGTTCGGGACGAAGAGTTCCCTTTCTTTTCTAGGGTTTTCTGATTTTTTTAGATTTTATATTTTTGATTATTTAAGGTTTTCTATTTTTCTATTTTTTTTAGTTTTGATAATAGATATGGTACAGGGTCGGTCGCCTCAAGGGGCGCCGAGAGAATTGCTTCCTCTGGTTGAGAGAGCGAGACGACTGCTGGAGTCGTTCGGGCGATTCTTCAAGAAATGTGGACTTTTTGTGAATTAGAATTTTTTTTTTTGGAGTCCTCATCTGATGAGATCTTTTGAATGAGTGACGCTAGTGACAGCGGCACTAACGCTTGGACTTCTCCTACCACATTGATCGCCTCTTCTTCGAAGAAGCTCTGAAGATCGTAGTCAATTGAACTATTATCCTATAGGTTGTAATAATGTTGTTCTTCCCATCGAGGAGGATCTCCCAAAGGATCCTCAGGCGTAGTGAGTTCTTTTCCTTGATCTTTATAATATGTTAGGATGAGCGCGCATGCTCGGCAGCGAGGTTGATAATGGTGAAGAATGCAAGGGGATCCCCAAGGACATTCCCATCCTTCTAGGTTAAAGTCGAAGACAGTATCGAATTCATCTTCTTGATCTAATAGTGCTTAAAGTCCTAGATTGGCTCGCTCCACTAACTCGAGTGTCGGGAGGTCAATCTAGTAGTCCTCGTCATCACTCGGGAGAGGTTGCCACTCCTCCTCTAAAGATTTCCAAAATATTTGGAGTTATAGCGAATCTAGAGATGTAGAAGTGTCTAGTTCAGCTTCCTCTTCAAATTCTATAAGAGTGATGCGAGTATTTCCCCCTAGGTCAACCGAATGACTGTTGGGATTTTCTACTTCTTATGCCGGTAGCTGAGCTGGTAGGTCATTACTTGTGTCGGTGGTCACGAGGTTGGAGTGATTCGATTCTTCTATCGTAGAGTGTCGAGTCCAACTAGTGAAGTGCTCTAATATGCTGGCGCATGCCCTACAGCGAGGTTGGTATGGGTAGGCGATACAAGGGTATTCTCATCCCTCAAGGCCAAGGCCGAGGCGGATGCTATACGGGTTAGTATTTTCTTGTGGGTGTCATCTTTTTCCCACGTTAGCGTAAGTGCTCCTCACTATCTTGCAAGACTGCTATGTGAAAATCTTCGTCGTCAGTGGATTCCCAATCTTCTACTCGTGGGTCGAGTTCTGGAGGTTCTTCTCTCCTCACTTCTGTAAATTTCTTAGTGTCAAACATGGGCTTGACTGCTTTGAGCGATTTATCAATATTGTCGTTTAAATTGGTTAAATCATTGAACACTTTAGTCATTCGCTCAATTTCTACTTCTTGGGATCTAGTGAAGGATACTTCCTTATGCTTTGGCACACTTGCTTTCTCAGTGGTCCCATAGGCGAAGTGGTTATATAGAGACCATTTTGGTGAGGTAGGAGACAAGTCTGCTTGCGGGCTGTCCGATTGGTAACCTAACCCTATGTGTTTACGTATTTTTATTGGGATGACAGGTCCTACACGACCTTGCTTATTTTTTTCGAGTCCGGTGTGAGAAACATATTCAAGTTGGTACATAAGGTTCCACCCTTTTGTCGCGATAGGGTTAATGGCATAGAGTTTGGCGAGGTCTGGGCCAACCACTCTTCTCATTAATTTTTATTGAGGCGTTGGGGGAAAACTATGAGGAGTAGGGGGACGGACTTCCGCAACGCTTGTCTCATCAAGGATTCGAGTCTTTTGAATATGACCCGTGTTCAACACATAATCGTGAGTGGTTGGTATGCTCACCGCGTAATCAGTATCCATCTCCTGGAGGGGTGCATCAGCGTATATACAGACGATGGAGTCCTCGTACAGGAATTTAACGCATTGATGGTATGTGGATGATACGGCCTTCATTGACTCCAACCATTTTCTTCCTAAAATGAGATTGTACGTACTAGCAAAATCAAAAATATGGAAGGTAACATCTTTCGTTACAGGTCCGAGGCAAACCTGTAGCTTGATAGTTCCTTTAACAAAGTGACGCGACCCATCATAAGCTATGAGTGACAATGCGAAGGGCCTGACATCTTGCTCCATACATTCGAGCATTTTTAACGTGGTGAGAGGGCAGATGTTAAGTCCTGCTCCCGTGTCAACGAGTGCATGTGATACGGAGAATCCTCTAATTATGACCATAAGAAATATGGGAGCCGCACTCCCGCGGAGTGACTCTTTAAGCATGTCTGTGTCTGTAAAAGTCAGCGTGGAGGTTGCACCATGACCGAAGTGATTTGATGAAGCTCATCTAGGGTCGTATCATCATCCACTTGCATGTCTTTAAGTGTCCTTGTCAATAACCGATGATGGTTAGGCGATTTCTTGATTAGTTCTATTATAGATATCCGGGCTGGGATCTTCTAGAGATGCCGTAGAAGGTCGTATTCTTGCCCTGGCTCGAGTGCAGTTTCTTTGCTTGGCCAATGAGCCTTAGGTGCAGGTGGTTGGAATGGTTGAGGTGTAGTGGAGGGATGATGTGAGGTGGGGGAGGCAAGTTAACTTCTCTTTCTCTCACATTCCCCTCTAGTGGTTGTATGTTCATGAAATCCTTATTTCGAGAGAAAGGCGAAGGTGGGTAATCGGTTTCTGATTTAAGAATTGAGCAAGTCGGTTGTTGACCGAACCCGGTGCGGCTTGACGCGGATGTATTTATAAAATAGGTGAAATTTGAGGTTGGAACGCGTACCTAAATGGTGTCGCTCCAAGGTGGGAGGTACTGTGTGTAATCTTCCTCTTCTAGGAAAGCAGAGACCAGCGTCTTGTACAGGTCAGGATGTTCTTCTGACTCGCTTTCTTTTAGATTTGGCGAACGCTCGATGGTTATTTCGTTGTCTTGGCTTGGAGTCCTTCGGGTGACACTTTCTACCCATGCGACAATTTAGGCTGCAATTTGGAGAGCGTGCTCTCCATACTCGGGTTTAGAATCAGACAAAGGGAGGGTAATGGAGTTGGTTCGGGATTTGGAGGGGTTGGAGGTTCTGGTGGGTGACTACGGAGGAGTAGTCTCCTAGCCTTAAAGGAGTGGACTCTTATCTGAGTGAATTTTGGATAAGGAGGCGGATTCGATGGGGCAATGTGAGTAATCAGGGTCGTGGGATGCGGGGGTGAAGGAGCTCTCGCTGGAATGGCAAAAGTAGCAGAGGGTTGAATGTGAGTGATAAAGTGGAAGGTTGGAAGGGGGATCGACCGGAGAGATCTACGGTGGTGAGCTGAGTCGGTGTTGCTTGGTTGTGGTTGGGCAAGGGTTATTAACGATCCCTAAATTTTGTTGGGGTTGGTTATGATTAGGGTTAGGATTCCTAAGCGCTTCCCAATCGATCAAACTTTGGTCATTCATGTCAGAGATTACATCCTTGAGGACCCAACAGTCTTCTAGGTTGTGTCTGGCGTATCGATGGAAGACACAGTATTTACTATCATCTAGCTTTATTGGCCATGGGCGGGGTCTTTCCTGTAGGAATCGGAGGAGATTATGAGTATTAAGGAGATGAAAGATATTGGGAATCGTATCCGGTAAAGGGGGATAGTGTTCCTACCTCGACTGGTAGGGACCTCTGGCTGGGTTAAAGTTCTGCGGTGGGGGCACACTATTGTAATTTGGCACATGGGCCGGTCGATTCTGCGTCATGTTCTGATTTTGGTAGGTGTTGGGATATTGATTTCTATTATGATACTAGCCTTGATTCTGGTTCTGGCTTTAGTTTTGGTATGCATGTCTTTGTTGATTAGCGCCTTGGTTTTGGTTCGTGAATTGTTGCCGATTTTGATTTTGCCCGAAGTTTCGTGGGTGAAAATTTTCGTTCCTAGAGTTTTGTCCTTAATTAACAACAGTGTTGACCTATTCGGTTCCTAAGGCTTTCTTATTATTTTTCGATTTTGATTCACTGGAAGAGCCCACTTTCGATGTGACTATGGATAGAGCAAGGTCTCCGTCTTTAATGTGTCGCGCTAGTCGGGATGCCCGTGAGTGCAATGCAGGGAAGTCGGGGCAATCGCTTATGACAAGTGCACTCTTTAACAGTTCTCTAGTATTATCGATAATAATATTCACCAAATCCTTCTTTTTCATTGAGGTGTCGGTCCTAGCAGCAGGTTTTCTCCATCTTGCGACAAAGTCAATAAATTCTTCATCGAGTCCTTACTTGGTTGCCATTAGATCGCTGAGACTTACTGTCTTTTGGATCAAGTGTTTGTATTGGTCTAGGAATTGATCAACTAATTCATCGAAGGTTTCTATCTTATAAAGCGGGAATCTCGTAAACTAATCTAAAGCTTCTCCTTCCAATGAGCGTTAAAAATAGTGAATGAGAAGTCCTTGAGCGGCAATCATTACAAGAGAGGGCCAAGTGATGATTTGGATTTCTCATGCCATTATATTTGGTAAATTTTGGTGGCTTCAATCCTGTTCGAAAATTAAACTCGACGTCCTGGCAAAATTTGTCGAATCCGAATGAGTGATCGGGGCACTCTCTCTTGGCCATGTCATCGAGCATTTTAGGGAGATCTTCTATTTTAATGGTGTGGTCTTTTGGAGTGACCTGTGAGCAAACCTTATCTAAAGAGTCATCGTTGAAGAATGTGTGGGCAGATTGTCTCAATGGTGTGGCGCGGGTTGACACTGTACTCAGGGTAGGAGGTGACCTCTCTTGTCGCTCTTGTTCTCTGAAAATTATCGTGACCTAATGGTTTTGTATGCGGCGGCCAACCCTTGAAGCAATTCCTCATAGTCACCATCTCCTCTTAGTATTCTTTGAATACTAAGTTCTACGATTTGTTGAGCGGTGAGGTTTTGTCCGGTGTCACCATTTCTCCCAATATGATTATTATAGGTGTGTGGGGTGGAGAAGTGATTTTCTTGCTCGACGACCATGTTAATCTCAAGTTGTCGTGGGCTGAAATTGTGAAATAGTTCTTCTTCGTACGTGGGGTTGTTATGAAATCCCCACAATGGTGGGTCTCCTAAACTCACTCTTCGTATACCAGACATCTCGAGTCTTTGACAAAGACTCATATATATAAAAGGAAATCTAAATGGCACGATGAGAGATAAGATGAAAACTAATTATCTAGAAAAAGAGTTTACAAAAGTGTCCCATCGCGATCGCCAGTCTGTTGGTGTGCGCTTTTTCTGGGTTCCTCTCGGTCTTCCTTAAATCAGTGGGTCCAATTTTTTCCAAGTGGACTCTAGCGATGCAGCGTTTAGAGTGTTAGAAATAAAGGGTTTTCTATGAAGGTTCCTAGTTTACTGCGATCGCCAGCTACAGATATTTAACGACGTTGCAACACGTCAATGATCACACTTTAGAGTGAGTGTGGGTTACTTCTTTACTGAATTGTCCACCTGCGAACGTCAGCAGCTATGTCTTTTTTTATAATTTAGATAGTTTAATTTTTCTTCCCTTCCCCTGTTATTATTGTAGTTCTAATCAGTTTAGACTTCTCAATTCTCTTGTGGGGTTAGTTATGTGGGAATTTATTATGGTTTATTTAATTTAGTATTCTAATTCTATCGGGAGTCTAATTAATTTTAGTTTCCTATTACTACTAGAATTCTAATTAATATAGTGCCCTAATACTACTAAAAGTCCAATTAATATCGGTCTCCTAATTGTACTAGGAATGCAGGTGTATTAATTTTAATGAAACTTTAATTAAACCAAACATACTAATTATACTGAAATTCTAAGTAAAGTACGTATACTAGTTGTACCAGAATTCTAATTGAAATAGAGAACTAGTTTTACTAAAACTCTAATTTAAGCAATGAATCAATTTTTATATGAATAAAATAGAAAAATCTAATTGAGGGAAACAAACTAATTTGATTAAAATTCTGAATAGAGCAATGAATTAACTGTACTTGAAATCTAATTAAAGCAATGAATTAATCATACTAAATTCTAATTAAAATAAAGGACTCATTTGACTAGAATTATAATCAAAGCAATGAATTAATTATATTAAGAGTCTAATTAAAATAAAAGGACTGATTACTGATACTGGGGTCTAATAAAGCAAGGAATTAACTATGCTAGAATTATCTAATTAAAATAAAGGAACTAATTCTATTGGAGTTCTAATTGAAGCAATTATTCTAAGGATTTAATTAAAATAAAACATATAAATTGACTATACTAAAATTCTAAGAAAAAATTATGGAACTGATATCATAATCCTAATTAAAGCAACTAAGTAATTCTAAAAAAATGGGGTTTGGGCCAGCTATGCTAAGGAGGATTAGCCTCGTTCCCGAGTACCCTCCGTAAGCTCCCTTGGGTAAATCGGATGACTGAGATTAAAGATAAATTGGATTTAGGATTATAAAATTGTATTTTTAGATTTTTCAGGGTCGATTTCGGAGTAATAATTATAAATGAAATTGAGAAACTAGAATTACAGAAACTAAAATTAATATTTAGGATTTTTAGAACTATTAAACTAAGAAATTTAAATTTAAATTTCTAGGACTGAATTCGGGTCTGAAATCAGAAAATCAGACCGCATGATTAAGAACTGGTTCTAGAATCCAAGGACTAGAACCAGAAATTAATGATAGGACTGGAAATTGAGATTTTAGAACGGAATTAAAGCTTAGAGTCAGTAAATTAGACCGTCGGATTAAGGACTGATTCTAAATTCGGAGAACTAGAACCAGATATAAAAAAATTACTGTATAAAAAAAGGTGCTACGGTCTCGGACTGAAAATTAAAACCTATAATTAAAACTAAGAGAGAAATCCTAATTCTAAAACTAAGATTTTTACCTAGGGTCGGGGCTGTGGAAAGAAACCTCGAAGATTCTGCACTTGAATTTCGAAATCATGGTTAGGTTGCTCTATGTGCCCATTCTCGGAGTTCTCTGGTTTCGGAATCCCAAAAAAGTCCGTTCTCTCTCGCTCTCTTCCCCTTTTTTTTGGGTCGAAATTAAAAAAAGTTTTTATAGGTTTTTCTTCAATTAAACACCCTGTTTCAGGCGTTTAATAAAATTGCGCGTCAGTCTCCCGGTGCTTAAACGCTTTGAGTCGGTCACTAACTTACTGAGCGATCGGCTGACTTGCTCAGCGAGGTTCCTAGTCCTAATAGCGTTATAACTAATTGCGCGCCCAGTTTGGGGTGCGTAATCCAATTAAGTGCCACTCTCAAAGCGTTTAATCGGGAAAACTTAGGGATCAAGGACGGTGAGGCTAGGCCGGGCGTAGGCTAATTGCGCGCCGGTGATGGGGGGCTCAATCCGATCGCGCGTCTCATGATAGACGCATGATCGAATCTCGAGTTGGTCTGGGGAAAGGAAATCTGGTCTAAGAAGGGACTGATTGTGCGCTTGTGATTTGGCGTCCAATCGAATTGAGCATTTGATTTTCGGCGCTTAATTTGGTCCGGGTCGAGCTTGAAATGTCAGACTATTTTTTCAGTCTGCATTTTGACTATATACTATTGTTTCAGTATATAGTCTCCCTACGTTGGAATCTGAGCCACAAAGCTATTGTTTCAGCCTGTGTTCAGCCATGCATTATTGTTTCAGTGTATGGTTCCCACGTCGGGGGTATGGGGCCTGAGCCACAGAACTATTATTTCAGCCTGTGTCTAATCATATACTATTGTTTCAGCATATGGTCCCATATCATAGTTATGAGGTCAAAGGTTAACCGAACAAATTTGTATATTCCGAGAGGGAAAAATGGGGGTGTCTACAGAGACGGGATGAGAAAGAGGGAGAGGAAGCTAGAGACGGGATGAGCTAGGGCATTTAGAATTTATTTTATAGACATCCTCATAATAAGCGGACGTTTATTTTAGATGGGTATAAGCATCGTGATAATAAGACGGTTTGTAGCGTCCTATTTCCCGTCATTAAATTCTCTGTCTTTAGTTAGTATGAGACCGTCTTATTGCTAAATTTAAGACGGTTACAAATTGTCATATTTAAAGACAAAAAAAGGTGGTCTTATTTTATGTCTTTTTTAGAGGTTTTTGATGTAGTCGGATGCGGGCAGCCTATAAGATGATAGATATTTCATATTATTTTTGACTGATTAAGAATTTGGAAATGCGCAACCACTTTCTTAAGAAGCGATTGCAATTTTTATAAAGGCGACATCGCTTCATTTAATAGCGATTGCTTTATTTCTAATTAGAGGCGCCATCGCTTTATTTCATAGCAATTGCGCTCCTGTTAAAGGTATCATCACTTTATTTAGTAGCGATTGCGCTTCAACATTATAGCGATAGCGGCTATATTTGGATGCGATATCGTCTTGTCTCGAATTTACCTTGTACTCAAAGTCCGTAATGTAGAAATGTCTCATTTTATCGTTTGTTTCCTATTTCAGCATCCTTGGGAAGCTGACGGCGCCAGCCACCTTGTGTGGGGCGCACCTGCCGTTAATCTCGTACACCCAAATCTGAGAAAAATAAAATAAATATTAGATGACTTTTATAATCGTCAGCGTTTCGTAGGAAATAAAATAGGACATTCTCTGGGAGATGCCATTTACCTACAAGGCAATAGTGCAGCCGTAAATTTTGTATTTCTTCTGTGCCTTTTCTTTCTTAACTCTACCCCTCATCATCTTCGCTTTCTCTATGAACCCTAGAAGTTGAGTGTATGCGTGACAATCCCATAGATATAAGTTGAAATTGGGGAGATTATCAACGAGGTCGAGGTGAAAGTTGTCGAGGGTGTAATGTGAGTTTGGCAAGAGGACGGTGGCGAGGACGAACAACAAACAAAGTTTCAGAAAGTCGTTGTCAGCATCCTAGTCGACTCTCATAATCGCCGCTTCGATGTGTGCCCTTTTAACCACTTGGAGGCCCCTAAAAAACCTATGTCTAATGATTCATTCCTCAGTAATCTCCAAACTCGGAGGGTAAACAGCGAGATTGGTCATTCGAAGACCAGTTATCAAGGCAAAATCATGAACCCGAAATCTGATAATGCCAGACTTGACAGTCCCAAAATTTCAGACGCTAACATTGTCCTAGAACTTGATGATTGCGTCCAGGAGGCTGTTGATGCTTTTCACGCCCTTTAGAGCCACAAAGAATACATGGAAGACTGAATCATTGAGTAAATGTTTTCTCCTCTCAGAGGTCGCGTCATAAATGTCTTGACACTTTCCGATGGTGCACTTAGTCATTGGGGTATTGAGAACCATCTTCAAAATATGTGATAAAAAAAGGAGAAGTTTAGAGAATAAGGTACTAATAATAGGAGAGGCGTCGCTTCCATGTACAGGTGCAAGTGCCTCAAATGTTGGAGTGCCGATGCTCCAAAAGCTACAGCGGGGAGGCGCCCCTGCCCATAAATGTTGGAGCGTCGACGCTTCATCTATAGAAGGGATGATGCTTCTATTTGGTATTTTTAAAGTGTAATAAAAATAAAAGGACACTCACCTTGTTACTATATGCAGGAAAAGAGTTTCGCCGCTTTAATGTTCCTTACTGTGGTCTGAAAAGATGAAAATGTGGAGGGCAAAGGTGAAAAGTAATTTGTGAATTTGTAATTTACAAAATTGTTGCCTTAAATATTTTTCTCGAATGGGAATGATGGTCATTACACACCATGATGTCAGGCACCATAATCCCGTCCACCTCAGCCCCGCTCCTTATTTAATATTCTGATAATGATAATAGATGAAATACGTTCGGGGTTTGCTTCGCACAAAATGGTGCAATATGTCAAATTTTGAGGCGCTTCATGTCATGTACGAAGCGCTAACGCTTCCTTATCGTAGCGGATGAGCTAACAGGAGATAGCGCTAACGCTTCTTACCTGAGCGTTAGCGCTTCTCATGGAGAGCGAAGCTTCCTCTAATAGAAGGGCCATTAATGTTCAACATTAGAGCAATAAATATTAAACATTCCGCCAATTAATGGACTCTCTTAAGGGGTGCCCGAAGGGGTCTCTCAAACAGTCAATTCAAATGGTAATAATTACCATTGAGAACTACGAAGTCATACCCCGCTTCTCATTTAATATTTTGACGATGGTAATAAATAAAGGTCGGACGCACTACATGTCAGAAGGAAATCGTCTTTCATTTCACGAAGGGAGCCCAAACGCTTTAGTTAGAAGCGTAAATGCTTCATTCTGAAGCGCAAACGTTTCGGTTAGTAGCGTAAAACAATTCGTTCCGAAGCCCAAACGCTTCATTCGAAGCGTAATTTTAAAATGTAATGACCACCATTGAAAATCATGATATCATGCGCCACTTTTAATTAATGATATTACATCAGACATCACGATAGCGCATCGTATAGGAAATGCAATCGCCTCCTTCATACAAACGTAAGCATTTTGAATCAGGTTGTCTTCTCTTATGTCTTTTCGAATATAATCATGACAAAATCACAATGTCAGACACGAACTCCTAGCACCTCGCCACATTTTGCCTTTATGATTTTGTCAATGTCAGTGGTAACCATGGTTAAAGCACAGTGAAATTAGGAAAAGAAGGGACTATCGCATCTGCGACAGAGGCGCTACGTGTCGAGCTCCTATCAATATTCGCATAGATATCTCTACGTCCGAGCGCATATTCCCGGGCCACATATATATATGAAATGACCAATCATTGGTAGGCTCTTACATGCTTTTGATCAGATCATCAGTCATCCAATGTGTGATTGGGGCATGCATCCCATTTGGCACTCGAGTTTTAAGACCATAAATCTGCACTCTTCTCATAGCTTGACAAGTGGAATCTACTCCTAACCCTTAATAATGGGATGGGCTTTAAACTGGCCGATTATAATTGGACCACTTAGAACTAGCCCATACACGCTCCGATCAGTAATTGGATCAGGCCGAGCCTATTTTTTAATTGGGCCTATCTGCCTCAACTCATTCCTGACCCATTTCGAGTCAGGCTTCTGGACGTCCAACAATTTCTATATAGTTTATATAAAGATGATCTAAAATGATCGCACTGGGCCTTAGGCTGGCGCTTAAATGGGACGATTTTTAATTGGGTTTTTGGGACAAGCCCATACTAGTTGGGCTGGCCCGTTTATTTTTCAGGCTTACCTACCTTTGTCTATTCCGGTCTCATTTCAGGCTGCATCGGGCTGTGCTCAAGCCTGGCCCATTGAGACCCATACAATAAATGATTTCAAACGAGTCAAATTGGGTCACTCCAATTATGGTCTACCTCAACTTAACACCCAACATGACTTGACCCAACCCAACGCAACTTATAGCACGATGTGGCCCTACGGGGATTAGCAATAACTTGGGTAGGGATGGGGCATGACATGTTAGAAGAATATAAGGGCTCATTCGAGAGCTGAGAAAACTTTAGGAAGAAGGTTTCTGCGTAGAAAGCGTCTGACAGCGGAGGGTTTCGGAGCTTTTCCTGCATTTGCAACTTGAGATGGCCCCACAGAGAAGAAGCCCTTTCTGAGCGAAAGCGACATATGCTTTTCCTCCCTTTCTTCGCAGAAAAGCTATGAATCGGAGCAAACGATTTGTATAGTTCTCTCATGCAGTTGTACTGAAGTTTTTCTCCGAGCGTAGGAGCCAACGTCGTCTTGAGGAAACCGCTACCTGCAATTGAAGCATTAAATAACCATTAAAACCCTGGAAAGAGCACAGCAACTCCTCTGTTCCAGAGTAAATAGCCATGCTCCTCTGTTCTAAAATGATTGAGGGCTTTTGCCTTTTCTAGTGAAGAGCCAAGACGATGCTGCATAAGGTTTGCTGCTGATGCCCATGGCCGATCTCAGATTGTGACTCCTGTGCATAGCCATTACAGCTACGTTGAAAATTTAGAGCTAGATGGATTCGCAAGATCTCTAGGGAGGGGTTGATGGCTCTATAAATGGATGCCTTGTGCCTTGCAGAGACTTCACATCCTCCCAATCTCACTACTCAAGTAAGCCTCTGCTAATCTGGTGATGTGTTTTACTTGTCAATTTGGGCTCTTTTATTTTTTGTTCCTGATTTTGGTTGATCTATTTTAGAAGTATGTTAGTGTTTTTAGTTTGTTTCTAGCATCTATAATCTGATATGTAGTTATTTAATTTTTCATGGTCAAACCACAAAAGGCTTTGGTGTATAATATGTGATTTTTTTAAAACAATTTTATGTTTTCAAAATAGTATGTTAGTGGTTATTGTAGTTATTTAATTTTATATGGTGGGATTTAAATATCAAGAGGTTGTGTTTAATTATGTGGGTATTTTTGCTACCAGAGGTTGGGTGTATCTGAAATTTGACACAACATAACTATTTTTTGCCCAGTGTATAAGAACACTCATCCAACCCCTAGTGATCTGGTTTCTCTCACCATTGGCATATTGCAAACCACAAACCCGAATCCGACCCGAGTGAACTAGCGAAGCAGGTAACATTGGTTTAAACAACCACTCTTCAGGCATTCTATGAAGCCAGTTTGCATGTTTGTTGTGGGAAGTATGCTTGTTTGACAATGGGAGTTAGTTTAGTTTCCTTTGTCATATTATCATTCAGCTGGTGTACTTGGTGGTGTGTCCAATTGTTGCTAAAAGGCCTAGGATACTTTATATCTTATTCTACCTAAGACAGACTAGTCTTTATACCATAAGCAAAGCACCACTATTTGTTAAAGAATGTTCCATATTAAAACCAAGTTGGGACAGTTTTCTCTTTCCAACAATATCTCTTTTACATGGAGACATTAATTGTCCTACATTGACAAGAAGAGAGGGAGGGATCCTTGAGCAGTTTGAGAGTACTTCACTTGTGAGAGCACTTTCAGAGAGTACTTGACCACATTGAGAGCACTTTTTAGGATATTTGATTCTACCTAAGATGCTCCTTGAGTAGCTTTTCTCCTTTTTAGGGTACTTGACATGTGAAGGTTGGTAAGATGCTTTTCAGCATTTTTAAAATCTAAATCATACACACAAGACAACACAGTTGCTCAACGGGCCATGAAAAACAGATGAGATACGTGCGAGCATATACTGATATTTCTATAGAAACATTACAACCCCCCCCCCCCTCCCGCTCTCAACAGATTGATTCTTCTCACTTTCCTCTCGATTTCACAATTCCTTATCGCTGAGTTCCGCCCCTTGTTTAGTCAGAAGGTGCCCAACAAATTCATTGCTTCATCTTTCTTGATTTTCTATATATTTTATTTTATTCATTTTGATCAATGAATACATGAGTTGGTTCTTTGGATTGGGTTTCTCCATGCAAAATAGTCCCAATTGACAAATGAGATCTGTTCATGTATCGTAGAGGTAGCCCTGCTAGAAACTTACTTCAAGTTTAGGTGGAGGGGACCTACTAGATCAAATGTACTATGCTAAAACTTTTTGCTACTGAAGATTATGGGCTTATAAGGCTCAAAGTTAGGTATTTATGCCTATATAGCAGCAACTCTATATATAGCAGCAGCTCTATATATGCTACTCTATATAGCAGCAGCTCTATATATGTTTCTCTATATAGCAGCAACTCTATTAATAGCAGTAGCTCTCTCTCTCTCTTTATATATATATATATATATATAGCAGCAACAGCTCTATATGCTATAACAGAGATATTATAGAGAGTTGGAGCCGAGCCATAGAAATTTGAGTGGATACAACCCGTTCTTTCAAATTATAAACAAAGCTCTTAAAAGAAAACCTTTTACAATTAGGACGTTAATTAATGAGGATCAAGTTATTTAGGTGAAGGGAAATATGTAATTTTTATTATTTGGCATGAAATATGGGCAATGGTCCAGTTCAACTAGGTTGAACCTCCAACCACATCTACAGCCCTTGGATATGAGAGAATCTTGACTTTTATGGTTTCTACTTTCTATAGGCTGATGTTAACTCAAGATTCTCCCATATATAGCAGCTCTCTCTCTCTCTCTCTCTCTATATATATATATATATAGCTGATGTTTGTACTTAGCTGCTTGGTAAGAGTTGCTTGTACTTAGCCGCTGCCATATCCAGTCTGCAATTTTCTCAATGTAGAGGACTAATGGGCTGAAGCAGCTTGACTAAATGGTTTAGTTCATTAGTCCATTTTTTCTATAATAAGCTTCAGTTCACTACTATAATAAAGGATTCGCAACACTTCTTTTCAACCGATGCTATCTAGGGATTGTTTTTAAGGTTTCCAAAATTTTAATTTGGAAGAAGAAGATACCAAACCTTCTGGTTCATCTCTATAAATCCAAACATGAAGATAACCAAAATTCTCCTGTTTCATTCTAAAGCAAAAGAACCCATAACTGTTTATGCCTGCCTTCCAAATTCGTTACATACAGAGATTAATCATGAAACTATAGCATGCCCATCAAATGTTTTAGAATATTATAAGTGGGTTTTGCTCCTATTATGATCAGCTTTGGGAAAAGTTATTGATTTTGTTTAAGTGACGATGGGTTTTAGAGTTAGGTTTTTTGGGTTTGATGTGGTTCTCTTGTTTTTTGATGTTTTTTTATTCATGCATGGATGGATTGATGAATTTGAGAAGTGGGTTTTAGTGTAGGATGTGAGTTGAGGCCGTTTACAAGGGAGATTTGAACTTGATAAGTGGATTCATGCATTGATTAAATTAATGTGATAATTGGGTTGTTTTCCAAATGTCTTATATATATATAGCAACAGCTAGACTACTTCTATGTATATATATAGCAACAGCTATATTTTTAGAGGATCATATAGCAGCAGCTGGACTGCTTCTGTGTATATATATAGCAGCAACTATATTTTTAGAGGATCATATAACAGCAGTTGGACTGCTTCTGTGTATATATATATATATATATATATATATATATATATATATATATACATATATATCAACAACTATATTTTTAGAGAGGATCATATAGCAGTAGCTGGACTGCTTCTGTGTATATATATAGCAGCAGCTGTATTTTTAGAGGATCATATAGCAGCAACTAAATTTTTTAGAACAAATTTAGAGGATCATACAGCAGCAACTACATTTTCATTCTCCGTTATAGCAATAGTTAAATTTTCCAAATGTCTTATATATCTAGAGTTTTCATTCTCTTTCTATATTCTTCTTTCAATTTAAAGGATCATATAGCAGCAGCTAAAATTTCCAAATGTCTTATATATCTAGAGTTTTCATTCTATTGCTATATTCTTCTTTCAATTTAGAGGATCATATAGCAGCAGCTAAATTTTTAGCAGCAGCCATATATAACTGTGTATATATATATCAGCCATTTATAGTAGCAGCTTTGTATTTATAGCAGCAACTATTTGTATATATTAGCCATTTTAAGCCTCATTATGACTGCTCAGCTCTGTTTTAAACCACTAAGGTTAAAAAAAATTTAGCAGCAGCCATATATATATATATATATATATATCAGTCATCTATAGTAGCAGCTCTTTATTATTTATAGCAGCAGTTATATATATTAGTCATTTTAAGCCTCATCAAGACTGCTCAGCTCTATTTTAGACCACTAAGGTTAAAAAACAATTTAGCAGCAACTATATATAAATCAGCCATTTATAGTAGCAGCTCTTTATTATTTATAGCAGTAGCTTAATTTCAGCCATTAATTTCTATTAGCACCGCTTTTAAGCTCCTCCTCTACAGTTCCATATTTTTTGGCATTCTTGTTGAATCTTTTTGTTGTTCTTAATCTCTATAGGATTTTTCATTTCTGTTTTAAAGTGTAGAGGATTGAAATAGACCAAAAAGGTATGTTCTTTTGTCTTCTTTGGATGTTCATTAAAATTTTGTTTGTCTTTTGATGGTACATGATGCCTTTAGTGGATGAATAATGGGTTATTCTGAAGAATGTTTATTATGTTTCATTTATGTCTTTGATCAAGAGATGATGAACTTCTTATCACAATTTTGGATGGGTGTTTGAGTTGGTAGCAAATACTTCATAAAGAATATATATATATATATATATATATATATATATATATATATATATATATATATATATATATATATATATATATATATTTCCTATAGTAGGCTCTTCAGTTATATTCTAATTTCTCAAGAGGCATAAATGGAAATGCACATGGGGAATTTATTTGGGGTTTTGTTTTGATTCAAAAATTTAAAAGGATTTTATAATGTTTAAAAGTGGAAAAGAATTTTGCTTCCCTTAAAACATTTATGGGTTTGGAAGAATTCTCAATCGAATTTGTTTGTGGATGCATGTATCTATCCATAGTGACTAAATTCTCCGACTTTTTGAAAAAAGCTGCGAACCCCCCCCCCCCCCCCCTCACCAACAAATTTATATTAAGATCAAAAAATTTCTTTGTATTGAATGCAGATTTACGAAAAGAAAACACACTACTCCTTAAACTTTGACCCATATTCTGGGATTCAAAATATGGGCTTTATATTCTTGGAACTAAAGCAAAAGAACAACACAAAACCCATATTCTAGGATTCAAATTAAAGCAAAAAACCATGCAAACTGCAATGTTCTTGAAAAATATGACCGTTTGAACATATATATATATATATATATATATATATATATATATATATATATTAATAATTGTCTGATACGTATTAATGATTAATCATGCATATTGTAGTTTATATTATAAAGCCTTTTCTTTCTTTGACAACTAAGCAGGTGATGTTGCGAATCCTAGAGCTCCAACCAACAGAATAAGCAGGTGGGTTTTTGTCGTTGATGGACGGGCTATTCGTCATATTGAATTTGTAATGCTTTAAAACAAGTTGCATTGTATACTTCATGTCCGAAATTTGGTGTGGGTAGACTGTGTTGCAGCAGTAGACATATAATCTACTAATGTAGTTAACTATAAGACCTACTATTGTAAATATACTCTTACATGAACCCCATGTGAACTGTAGTAGATAGCAACAATACAATTGGTATTAGCTCTGCCTATAATATATATCTTGCAAACCTACTATAGTCAACAGCTTTGTCAGCCCGCTATATAGGAGTGTGTTATTGTTCACCTCCTATTGAAGACTAAATTTATGGGTGCATGCCTTTGAAGAAAATCCGTACAAACTTCATTGAGGCCTACTGTTTGATGAACCCCATCATGAGAAGGACATACTTATTTATACAAATATTTTAGTTTAAAATTAATGTCGGAACCCGCCCAAATTTCATTGGTGCCTACTGTATGAAACCTCTAATTGTGTATTTTGTATATAAGTTTTTAGTATGTTTGATCGTAAAGGAAAACAAAAGGCCACCGCGGAATCCTTGAAAAAATATTCATGGGATGAGGAGATGGAGAATGCATTCATCAAAAAGTTGGTCGAACAATATCATCTACAAAGAAAATTCGCTAACGGGTCCTGACGAAAAAATGTTTGGCCAGAGATGGCTATGAAGTTAAAGACTTACCATTGCTTACAGGATAAACTGGAGGAACTCACTAAAGACAAGTGGTACAACCATTTGAGGACTGTGAAAAATCATTACAATCAGATGAAATGCATCATAGAAACTAGTGGTTTCGGATGGGACCACCATGCGAAGATGGTCCTTGTAGAGCCCGATATTTGGGACAATTTCCGTAATCGACCGGTTAGTTATTCAAAAACCTTACAAATCACGTTAATTTTATATAATAGGGGTTTTAATCTTCACTTAATAACTATGTTCCTTTTTCTTAATTGACTCCAGGATTATGGGTGGGCAACGACCTATCAAGGCCGTACGGTGCAAGACTATAAAAGTATGTGCCTTATATTCGGAAATACCACATACACTGGGCATGAGGAGTTCCACCCAATGGATCCCCGTGAAGAAGAATAACCCACCGTTCCACTAGGCGGTGATGATAGTGGTGACTCATATCATCCGGTATTTGAGCAGCCCGACCCCCCCCCCCCACCAACAGACATTCGGTCATGCGCAATCTCCCTACACAGCAGAGAGTGGTCCAAGCCCGTCCACGAGAACCCGCCCAACCCGGTCCTCTACCTCCAGTTTTGGGACAAAAAGAAAGAGTTGTGATCTTTCGGATGGTCTACTTTAATAGTTGCAAGGGTTTCAAACATCTCTTAACACTCTTATAACTCAACGCCACGCCCCGACCAACCAGTACAGTAGCTTTATAGAGATATTAGAGGAAATGAAGCCAAACAACTTTATCGATATGCCTATGTTTATAGAACTATGTGTTAGGGTGGAACAAACCAGTTCCCGATTGGCAGAAGTAGTCATCGCGATGAACCCGAGCCATCGCCCTTCGCCAAGCGTACCTATTTATGTTGCTTGGGAGGCCGTGGCCACCTCATTAGGCTTGTCTATTTGTAACTCTTTCAAATAAGCTTCTAACTGTTTGTTACTCCACATTGTTCTTAAATTGTTAAGTTTAATGGCACTTCCCATCACGTTCGATGAAGAACTGATCATCATGTTAATAGTGGATTTCATCATCACTGTGACTGCCTACTATATGACACTTCATCCTGAAAGGCGGCGACAACCCAACTCTATCCTCACTGGACCCTTATATGTAATGGAGACACTTAACAACCATCCAGACATTACATACGAACTCTTTCGCATGCGTACACCTACATTTAAGAGTTTATGCAATGGACTGAGGTCGAGGGGTCTCCTACATGATACACAAAGGATGACGGTCGAGGAGGCTGTAACAATTTTCTTTTACACAGTAGCTCAAAATCAAAAAAATCGGATCGTGCAAGATAGATTTCAGCGTTCAGGGTCAACTATTAGCCTCTCCTTTAATAGTGTACTTCTCGCTATTTTGGATCTCTATCCCGACTTTATGAAGCAAGCTATGAGTGACACGCCCCCTGAGCTCTTGAACAAGCCTTGGGTGTATCCTTGGTTCAAGGATGCTTTAGGAGCCATCGATGGTACACATGTAGATATTTTGGTTTCGAAGAGAGACTCGCAACGATATCGAAATCATAAGCAAGCAACAACACAAAATGTTATATGTTTTGTGAGCTTTGATATGCTATTCCAATATGTTCTCCCCAGATGGGAGGGCTCTAATCCTGACTCAAAAGTTCTTACAAGTGCGTTGTCAAGACCCCTCAATAATCTTCATGTGCCACAAGGCAAATACTACCTTGTTGATGGGGGTATTCTAACATGTGTTTCTTGCTCCGTACCGTAGGGTAAGATATCATCCTCAAGAGTTTAATAGCTCAAATTCCCTTGTCACTCCCCAAGAACTTTTTAACAAGCGACAAGCCTCCTTGTGCAACATTGTGGAACGCACTTTTGGGGTACTTAAACAACAGTTCCCAATACTAAAAATCGTAACAAGATTCCCCATTAAAACTCAAGTGAGGATAGTCACTGTATGTTGTATACTTCATAATTACATAAGGATGTATGATGAAGACGATCCTTTCTTTGCGAAATGGTTTGAAGAACGCGAAGTGGAACCCTCAGATGATTCAGTTGAGGAATCAGACCCTGACGTGTACAACACTCAAACTGCAACAAATCGTGAATGGATGACTGCATTTAGGGAAAATATAGCCAACACAATATAGGCAACACAATCATGCTGACCTAATAAGCTCTATGCATGCTATATTCTTAACTTAATATAAAATTAATATGTTACTTTTGTTTAGTATAATAATAATATGTTAACTGAAATTTGAATAGATTTTCTCAGATGTAATGGGTAAATATTACATCGCTTTCATTGGTAGGAGACCTGATGTTTATTGAACATGGGAGGATTGCTCACGAGAAGTCACAGGGTTCTCAGGGGCCTATCATAGGTTGTTCAGCACATATGAGGAAGCAGTCAACGAGTTTTAAAGGTTTATAAATACCCCCTTGGATAATCGTACCATCAACGAATGCAACCATCTTCGAGGAGACTCTATCGCAATATACTATTCACCCCATCCTCCCCAACCACCTGCCATACACATGACGAACCCCCCCACTTCCCCCATGAATCGGACAATCCTCGGGTAGTACATACAAATCAGGGTGAGAGTGTTTATGTACAATGTCATTGTAGTTTCAGTACACAACTTGCTATTTTGTTTACTATAACTCTTTTGTTTGTATATGTGTTTGAAATGATGTAATGATACAATCATTCAATGGTGTATGAAATGTTTGAGGATTCATTAAATAATATTTACTGAAATCTTACAAGTACTAATTTTCTAACAACATAATAGTAATATTCTAAATTTTTGGCAGCATGTCAGGTACTCCGGGTTCAGCGAATTCACGTACAGGGTCATTATCATCGTGGCCTGCGCCTCCGGCTAGAAGAATGATCGAAGTAATAGACCTAGATCCTCCTCAATAGGGGCCACAACCACATCGCCTCCCCCAATGCCCTCTATTTCCACTTTTGCCTCCTGGGAATCGTCCTCGCATTAGGGCACTAAAAATCCGAGACCCTTTCCAAAACTCACCAGCCCGTCATCCTTTCAGACCACCTCACTGCAGATGCGTACACAGCAATTACCGGGCTTGCAACAACGTGGTTCTCGGCCGACTCGAGGTCGATACTTTCGACCCTATGATGGAGTCCGAGGATGAGCTGGACCCCAATTGGGAGCCTCCAGTACAACATGTTTGCAACGATAGTTGGGATGATCATAATGGTTCTCCAGACAGATGATGACTGCCTCATACTCTTCGGAGGATGAGAAAGGTGACAATGCATCCTCATAGCTATCTTTGATGTTATATGTCACTTTTCGTAGTTCCTTTTTAAGTTTATATTTCTTTATTTTGGCTTTTTTATCAACTCGAGATTGAATGTATTGGGGCTAGTGAACCTCATCATTTTCCGTTAACGATATCGGCTCGGACACTTTTATAAGTTTCTAATTTGTATTTGATATATATATATATATATATATATATATATATATATATATATATATATATATATATATATATATATATAACGTTTTTGGTGTTATAAGAATAGTGTCGAGAAATTATATTAAAAAAAAAATCCGTCACATAAGTCCAACCTTGCATGGATTGGTCGCCCAAAAATTTTTAGTCAAATATGAGTACTACAAGTAGTCTGTTGATTAACATTCGTATGATGGTAGTACAACCACACATTCATCCGATTCTGAGCTTTTCGGAGAAAAACTTAAGAACGAATGACAAATTAGCTTTTCTGGGAAAAGCCAGAAATCAGGACAACTTAAAAACAATTGTAGGAAAAGGCAGGAATTAGAGTCTGCTAAGAATCAGCAGGATTCTGAGTTATTAGGATTCAGAGCTTTTTTGGGAAAAATCAGGAAACACCTGAACAAGGCCTAAAGGTACGGAGCATATTAAATCAGGTCGGGTTTAGGCCAAGAACATAGGACTCAAATTCACCCAGTCTATTGGTCTAATAAACGGGTCAAGATTTCAGCCCGACAAGCTTCATCCCTAGCGGTCCAATCGCCCAACCTATTGGCTCAATCAAACCCAACCCATTTGCAAGTAGGGGTGCCAATTGGCCGGCGGGCTAGGATAAGCACAAGCTCGATCCAAGGATTTGAACTTGACCCAAAGCTACCTAGAGACATGGTATGCTGATGATATCAAACCAAGCCTAACCGCAATAAGCTTTCAAAGCCTAACACCGATCCGGCTGAACTTAGCAATAAATTTACAAAAAATAGCTTTATATATATATATATATATACTTTATTGATAAGTTGAGCTGGAATTTACGACCTTGAGGTTGCATATGCTTAGGAAAAAGTTAAAATGAATCTCCGAAAAAGTCTAACGTTTAAAAATACAAATTTATCCTAAGGTTTTTTTTTTCTCAAAAGAATAATGGCCGACGATCGACAATTAAGCACCAAAATGGTGTTTAAATAATTGTAAATCATTAACATTAGATTTTTATCTCACACCATTGAATTTTGATTCATCATTATGCCACGTTGCACATATATGTCTTAATCTAAATTATCCAAGTGACAATCCATTATTGTAACATGTCTCATGCCAAAGAAACATGTCTGTAAGTGGATGTAAACCATCCGATTGATGAACTTTTATATTAGCCATTAAAACCAAAAACAACGATCAATGTTATAATTATTGATCGGATGGTTTAGATCTCCCTGTAACCCCATTTTTGAGCCTGTTGCACGTCAATATATGAGCTATCACTTTACCCTATCTCTAAACCATTGATTGTGTAAGATCACTTAAACACTATTTTTATGTTTAAATGACCATCACGAGAGTTGAGTCCCTTTTTAAAATATGGCAAGGGAAACTTAGTGAGTGGAGTTATTTGAACCTGTTTTTCCTGTGAAGAGCACACGCTCTTTCACAAGAATAAAAATCGTTGACTGCCTTGAATCAGACGATAGTGATCCTTTTTCATCTCAATCAAACACACAATAGATCTTGAGATCATGGCGCACCTATCAAGCAACACTTGACATACATCGCCAAAAGTGTCTATCTGATAGGTTTGCCCATGATCACGATCACTTTCAAGGATGTGTGCTATGAGGAATCAAGATCTAATTGCCTCGTAGGTGCACCATAATTTCAATATCTGTTGTGTGAAGGGAAATTTACCTGATCGACCCTGTCAGATACACCTTTTATGTCAGAGGCCCTATATTTTCACTTTTACCCAAATCGACCAACTGGAAGCCTAGCCGACCCTAAGGATAGCAAAAAGTCCAAATTACTCCCTTTCTTTAACGCACAAAAACATAATCTTCTTCGTCATTTTAATCTGCTACAGTTTCTAAAAATCAGAGATGACGAAGGTGACGACGTCTTCTCCTCAATCCAATCTATTCTGATCTGCTCTTTGGATCGACCCAGATACACCTTTTTAAGGCGATATCGCCTCTTTAAAAAAAAAAAAAAAAAAAATTTAAACAGTCGATGCCAACTCTTAACACAATGATGCCTTAATTTTAAAATAGTCGATGGCGATTTTAACACGCAGCCGATTGTTTTAACAATGACATCGATCGCTTATAATAACCGATGGCGGCATTATATAGTCGCCATTGACCGATAAATGATGATGTCGATTGTAAAAAAATAAAATATTATTATTATTATTATTATTTTTTATTTTTTATACAGTCGATGGCGACTGTATACACAGTCGCCATTGATTGTGTAAATAGTCGATGGCGACTGTAAAAAAAAAAAAGAAATTTATTTAGTTATTTTTTTATACAGTTGATGACGACTGTTTACATAGTTGCCATCGATTGTGTAAATAGTCGATGCCGACTGTAAAAAAAAAAAATTTATTTTTATTTATTTTATACAGTTGATGGCGACTGTATATTGTGTAAACAATCGATGCCGACTGTAAATTTTTTATTTTTTATTTTTTTCTTTTATATACAATGATGGCTTAATTATATACACAAATGCCATCGATTGTAAATAAATGATGAATCGTAAAAAAGAATTTTATTTTATTATTATTTTATTTTTATACGATGATGCATCGATACACAAATACCTATCGATTGTGTAATGCTGATTGTAAAAAAAATAAAAAATAAAAATTTATACAGTCGATAGCGATTGTATACACAGTCGCCATCGATTGTGTAAACAGTTGATGTCGATTGTTTTCACAGTCGATATCGATTGTGATTTTAGCATCGAAAAAGAATGATTTCAAAATAAATACCTTAGAAAGAAGAAGAAAAAATGCAAATATCAAATGACATAGATCTAGGTGTATCATTTTTTTTTTTTTTTTTGACAGTTTAGATCTAGGTGTAGCTTAGAAATAGAGTTTCCTGTTGAATTTCTATGCTGAGATAGATCCTTGGGCAGATTACAATGAGGAAGAAGACCATGCTTTTGTGCGTTAAAGAAAGGGGTAATTTTGACTATTTACTATGGCTAGGCTTGGAGGTGGTCGATTTGGGTAAAGGTGAAACTATAGGGTCTCTGCAGCAAAAGGTACATCTGACAAGGTCGGGTAAATTTCCCTTGTGTGAAAGATTGTGACGAACAATGGTCTCCATCTTGTGATTTAAAGCAGTCAACAATTTTTTTCGAGTGTAAGAGCTTACTCTTCGGTGTGATAGGTGCCTTTATTCGGGCCAGGATACCCAGCCCGTTATCACTTATTCCTCATGACAGATGGCAGACCCGGTCCTCTAATACCAGTAGACGACTAATCCTCAGACCGCGTTCTCCAGTCAACAGAATAAAGGACAACCCAATGGAAACAGAGACGGTCAACGCTTTTTTATTTCTCATTATAGTGGGATCACAACCACTAAATTCATTGACTTGCTGACTCACAATTAGTAGTCCACCACTCAAATCCAAAAGTACGATACTCAACAAATCCAGCAGTAAAATCCCGACGATACACAAAACTTCAGTGTACTAGAGCAACACCATAAAGTCGTTGTCCGAAGCAAAATCAATCAGCAGAGAAGCGAGCGCAGAGAGTAGAGAGAGAGAGAGAGGAGAGAGAGCAGAGAGAGAAAGGGAAAATGTCGCTTGCGCCGTCGGCTTAGTTCGCACGGCAGCGAATTCTGACCGTTTGATGGGTCGTGAACTCCATCTATCGCCGTCAAACGCAACTACATATGCATCTGGCCCGACTGTTCCGTCTAGATAAGCGATCGACGGACATGGAGTCGAAGCAAAACCGGATTCTTCAACGTCCCCGGCGGAGAAAACCGAAGCTCGATCGCCGGAACGCCATCAAGAACATCGACTACGACGCGTCGACATCACCGGAATCTTCAACGTCGACGACTCTCCGGACGCGATCGCTCGATCTCCCGCCGTACTCCGGTCAAAAGAGCTTCCGAGTCGATGGTCGTGACGGCGAATTTGACCAGATTTGCAAGGATCTCGGGCTCTCTGGACCGGAGGATTTCGCGATTCCGGCGGCAGCGTGGGAGGCGAGCAAGGTTAGGTCTTCTTCGGACCTCACGCCGAGATCGAGGTTGTATCAGAGTGGTACTGAATCGAGTATTAGAGAAAATGGTGATCATGATGGAGTTGGTTTGGTTGATGGTTTTAGGGTTAGTGTCAAAGTTGGTGAAGAGATTCGGCGCGAAGATGAGTTCAGTAAATCCGATAATTATCGGCCTCGAGCGAACACTGAGGCTGATAATTTGGTTAGAGGAGCCAATAATTTGGTCAGAGGAGGAGGAATTAAGGGAGTTCGGCCGCCAGTACTTGCACCACCGCCAGCAATGTCCCTACCGGTCGTCGATAAGACGAGTTCGACTTGGGATCTGTTTAGATCTTTAGCTCCTGAAGGAGTTCAAGTGTCTACAATGGAAACTTTGGAGGGGAAAAGTGATTACGAGCGTGAGGATGAGGAGAGTGAAGACGATGAGGAAATTAGAGGTGTGGGTGGTGTGGAGGAAGAGGTTAGTGGTGTTAGATTGGGGGAGACCGCGGATCTCCTTGGATCTTGTTCGTTTTCAACGTCGAACGATGATGATTCGTCCAGTACGACTACAGAGAGCACGTTTGTGATTTCGCCCAATGGGAGATTCAAACGTATCATCAAGTCTTGGATTCGGGGACACCTTATTGGGAGCGGATCTTTCGGAACCGTGTACGAAGGGATTAGTGAGTAAGTAGATTAGCTACTTGAAACTGATCAATTGTTCTACTTGTTTACATGCCATTTGATGATTTTTGCAGCTCTTAAATCGTTAGATGCACCTCAGTTAATTCTTTTCTTGCTGTAGATATCAGTTCGTAATTTATAGTTGAAGTGAAGATGATTATTAAGGCCAGGTTGTACATGCAATTTCATTAGAATTAGATAAAGGGTTCCTATTCAAAGTAGGGATATGTTATAATTTTCCCCACATCCCCTGCTTCAGATATATTCACGTAGTTGCGGCGCCCTTAATAATTTCCTTTTTTTATCACAAAGATTGTTTTAATTATTGTAGGAAGTTGATTTACATATTTCTCTCTTATAAGTTATATCCATATTGAGAAGAAAATTTCTTAAAATTTAGAAATTCATGTAAACACCAACATATAGGAACCGGCAACTCCATTTCATCTCCTCATTATTTTACTTGATATACTAGTTAAGTTAAAAACAATTGTTTGTGGAAAATATTGATAAATTTGTATCCTTTGCAATGCATTGAAGAAATAATTAGATTTTGAGATTATAAATTCTTATCTAGCAAACAACGATCATTCTGGCTCCTTCTGATACCTTCTGGTTAGGCAAGTCTTGTGTGCAGAGGTGGATTGTAGTCCCCTCTACCGCAGTGGATGTACGTGTATAGGTATGGAATCTGGGATTTTTATGTGTTATCCTTCATTCCTTCTTGTATAACTTCGCACGCCATATAATCTTTGACATGCTTACATTGGGAAGAAAATGGATGATATATATGGAGATGGTTTGGGGTGGATCTTAGTTGGAAAATATTGCTGCAAACAATACTTGGAGTCTTGGAGAATATAGCACTCTTTGATCATTGTCAAACCATAGTCATAAATGTCTCCGATCTTTTGAAAAAAATCACTAAAATTCTCTGAATAAAGGGTGTGCCAAATTTCCCCGATTTTTACTGAATTTAATTGATATGAATCATGTATATACATTTATATAGTTACATGGATTATGTAATTATAGATATGCTTTGCATCAAATAACATATAGTTTATTTTGGTTATTAAAAGCATTATTTCGAACTTGAAGCATATTTTAATTTATTGTTATATTTTTTATTACTTTTTTACTTCCCCAAATTTTTTCAAATTGTACCAAAATTTCCTGAATTGTGACCCCTTGCCGAATTATTGTTGTATCCTGACTTTGTGACTATGAGTCAAACATATATCTAGTTGTTAATGTGATCGATGTAGCTTCAAATTCCTTATGAAATATGAGTTCTTAATGTTTTGATTTCTCTAATGAGGATTTTGTAGAAGAGGGCATTTGTCTTCACATTTCTTGCATTTTTATGGGGTGGTGTGAGAACATTGAGCACGCTAAAGGATAATTTTGCTTACCCTAACCTTTGGGGTTTGTACTGTTACGTTTCAAGATTATTTGGTTGGAGGACAACACTTTTGATGGTTAGTGAATGGTCAGAATCCTTTGATGTTAGCGGTTGGGTTGGACATTGCTTTGCATGGAAACTGGAAATGCCTGCGGAAAAGATCAAAAGATAGCACAAAGAAATTTGGACTTTTTACGCCCCAAAAAAACCCTCAGAGACCCAAAATAAACTAAAAAGAAAAAATTTCCGTAGAAGCTTTCTGCACATGTTTATATCACATTTGCAGAGTTCAAAAGACCAAAATGTTCTTACTAGAAAAATTTGTACCCTCTAAGGGCACATTTGGAATTCCATCCCAAAGAAACAAAAATGCATATTCTTTTCCTATTAAAGGAAAATGTAAAGGGTTTTTTTTTCGTCTTGAGGAAGTGGTTAAATGTTGTTTGCTAACAACAACCCAGGAAAATTGAAATTTATGGAAAACACTACATTCAATAAAGACTGCCCACTTGTAGGTCAGAATTGAACACTTCAAACATCGTCGATGGCCTTCAAAATTTAATTGACAGTGGTATACGGTTGTTGCTAGATAATAGACAATCAGGATTAACCATTAGCCATTGAATGGTTTGGATTAGTCATTAAATATGATATTCTATTATGATGAGCTTTATGATTCACTATGGTGGGGTTGGACCGCGAAGGCGATGGTGGAGCAGGTGACCACTCAGGTTTCATCCAGTCAAAATTGGAAGTGAAAGAATCTATCCATACATGCTTACCTGCTATGATGGAGATATCATGAACATGGAGATGTCTTAAATCACTCCTCCAATGGGATGCAATGTATTGTTGACTGCAATGATCTTGGGCTAAGAACGAATTCACTCTAAAACACACAAGCAAAAGATGCTTGGTGATTCACAGAGCTTTACTGATGATCGGAAGGGTTTTTGTTTGTTCACTGATGCAGTCAAGACAAAGGATGACCCAAGAAAAGAAGGACAAGAAGGAAAGAAAAAAGAAGGAAAAAAAGGGAAGATGCCATGAAGAGGGCTGTTACAGCCATGAAGAGCTTGGAAAAAAGGAAAAAGATTTATTTGTTTATTTATTGGCAAGGATGAGAATTCTATTAAAAAAAATAAAACTACGCTCTACGCCCCGATTGAGGAAAATTAAAGAAGAGAATAATTGTAAGAAAAGGAAGAAGTCAATATCAGGGCTGTTACAGGCTTGTTAAACTCTATTAACAGGGCTTGCAAACAGCATGCTACAGACCACCCAGCTGTGTTAAAGTGGCCTTAATACTTTCAGCAAGTTGTCACGGGGTCGCACTTTTGCAACCTCAGTCCCGTGCGGCACTTAACGCCCGCTGCGCTAAGTCAGCCTACTTTTGATACCAACTGTCACGGGGCGTCCTTCAACGCGCTTTCAACCCCCGCGGTGCTTCGCTACCGCATGCAACGAAGCCAACCCATCTACACATCAGCTCTGATAGCACCCGCCTAGAGGACGGGAACTCCCCAATGTGGTTACCTCTGTTTCGCGGCCTACCACCCAGCTTATCGTGACCCTTACGACATGCTCAATTGCACCACTGTGCTAAACTTAGCTTGCTCAAGCTTTACCTTGTGCACTGCACTAGTACCTCGCTTCACAACAGTCTTGGCATGCAGCTCCCCATACCACCATGTCTTGCTCACATACCGAACCAAGCCCATAGCCTTGTGCCTCGTGCTCGCGTGCTCAATTAAGTCCCACGCAGCTTGCCTTCGTGTGCGTTCCGAATTACTAGCACTCATTCATTCTTAGCCCACGTGCTGTCGTGCTCAACTGAGTCCCATGCAACTCTGGTATTCTTCTCTCGAGGTTGCCCAGCCGTATGCACCGCGACGCGTAGTCTGAAGCCATACATCAACCTCCCTTGGGTGCTACACGGCATCGCTGCGTCGACGTCCTAGGCCCACCCTTTCAGGCCTAGGAGACACTTGCGCCCCCTCTGGCAATGCAAGGCCCCGTGTGGGTGGAAGGCAACTCTCCAGCTCCTCTCCCACATAGAAGGGTAAAACAGTCATTCAGCCATAATGGCAGGAGAACCTCAAACCTATTGGTTTGACATACCGCAACGCCTTTGCATCGCTAGCCTATCTTGGCTGTGTCGCATCCATGTCGCGACTGTGTCGCTCCCGCGTTGTACCCACATGCGACCGTGTCGCGTCCCCGCAGCGCGACCACGTCGCCAGGCCCTCTTGGCCCCATGTCGCGTGCCCTCCTGGCACCACATGTCGTGCCCCACGCACTATGCTGCAAGCTCGAGTATTGGCCCCGCCACAAAGTGGGTCTGAAAAAGGGGCTTTTGGTGGCTTTCTTTATATAAAAATCTCATGAGATAATAGAGAATTATTTAAGTGAGAAAGCAAGAAGGCTAAGAGGGAGAACATCATGAGACATTGAGGCATGTGGTAGGAGGGGAAATAGGGGCTGCAGTTTTCGTTACGTCAAAATCTCACAAGAAATTGGTGATGAAGAAAGAGAGATTCAAGGAGGCTTGCGGTAGGTTAGAGAAGAGGACAAGAGTGAGAAACAATTGATTGACATGTCATAGTAGTGATCCTCAAGAGGATGAGAATTAGAAATCACACCCCTATTAGATAGGGGTTAATTGTGATTACTGGTTGGAGAATGAAAGTCCTATATAATAGGGAAGCCAAGACACATTAGTACCCGATTGAGACTATCGCGCTTCTCTTAAAACTGCTACAAGCTATTTTATATTATTTTCAGTTTTCAAAAGGCTGGTATTACTGACCGGGACGTCGCACAAACCAAAGCAGATGAAATGACAAGGAGAAAGCAGAAAAAGAAGCAACGTCGTCAATAGAGGACGGATGTCCGTGAACCATTGACTAACATCCGTGACCCATTGACGGACGTCCATGTCCCATTGACGGACATTCGTGAAAAGAGCCACTCACTGGTTTAGTGCGTAGCGTAGGCGACGGACGTCTGTGATACATGGACGGACATCCGTGAGAGACGTCCGAGATTTGACGGAATAACGGATTTTGTGGCCGAAACTTGCTATTTTGAGTTTTATTTGTTTTAGGACTCTTCTATTTCGAGTTTTATGTTTGTTTAGGGTTTTCTTAGCTTATATAAAGGCTTGTAAAGACTTTATTAAATAAATGAATTGATTGAATGAAAAAGAGAGCTTGCTTTTGTGCAAACCCTAGAAGACTTGCGAAGAGTTTTCAACCGAGGGAGTGAATCCTTCAAACTTGAGGAGCGAATCTTCATTTCTCGTGCGACTTGGTGCGAAGTTGACGTACAGCCTTGGTGTGAAGCCTCAGAATCCATGGTGTGAAGCCTTGGAACTCTATCCTTTTATTTCTGTCTTTTTTAGAATTATTGTTAAGTAATATCTTCCTTTATTTCCGTTGATAAAATTACAAAAAAAATCCCAAAACCCTATTTCTTGACATCTTTTGATTTTCCCTCTTTTATGGACTATTTCTTCAAGTTCTTTTTTTAAAATTTAAAATCCTCGAGCAGTCAAGAGACGATATTGTAATTATCGCTTGATGTCCTAAACTAGAATGTAACTCGAGTTCCCTCATCGGAGCCATTTTTCTAGATCGGGAATCTTCATGCATGCGAACGCTAAAATGGATTAATCTAATTGTTTTATTGAATTCATTGAATTAATTTTATGCGTTGGGTGATTTCGAATATTTTCGCAATTCAATTCAATCTAAAGTTGATCCCAAATTCGCATATTAGGGTTTTAGCATCTCGTCCCACGCCAGTTACTATCACACCATTTTATGTTACAGCCACCTCACTTAAATTATGAAAAAATCCATTTACTGCTTTGCATCAGATGATGAAGATTTTCTTGTTGTCCCAATCTTCTATACAATAGATCTTGAGGTCATCAGCCTTTCATGATCAGATGTCGATTTCACGATGCATACATCCCAAAAAGTGAACGTGATCATGACATACCATCAAATGCCATTCACGTTCACTTTTTGTAATGTGTGCCACAATGGAACCAACATTTGACCATCTGATGGGAGGCTAATGATCTCAAATCCTCTGTCTGGAAGATTTGGACAAAAAAAAATCTCCATCATCTAATTCAAAGCAGTCAACGGGGTTTTTCATTGTTTAAGTGAGGTGGTTGTAAAATAAAGTGCTGTGTTCATAACACCAGCCTAGCAAGTTAGTGGTAATTTGGAGTTCTATTGTTGGTAGGAGTATTAGATAGGAACTACCGATAAAAAAAAGGTAGAAACCGTGGGTGTAATAAGGCTTGTTGAGGCTCTAGAAGATGAAGTTTTTAATGAAGATTCATTTCCTATTGCTGCCGGTTTTGTTTCTAGATCTGTGTTTTTACACGAACCATTGAATAAATTTAAGTCTTTTTACTTCTTTATTTTGCTGCCTGGTTATCTTCTTTAATTTCCTGCAAAGGTTTCTTCTATTTAAGCTGCTTGCGAACTGTGGTTTGCATCAGTGTTATTGGTTGAGGAGAAACAATAATTAAATTGCTAAGAAAGTATGGTGCTATGGGAGTGGTTAAAAAGGAGAAAAAATAGGATTGCAGATAAACAGAACTGAGAAATTGAAAATGGGAAAAAAGGAGTAAGATCCACAATATGTTGAAGTTGACGCGGGACAACGGCCCTAAAATGCGGAATATGATTTTTATGCAGATTTGTCGAAATTAAATCAAGTTTAATCGCAAAATTATCTTCGATACCTTTAGGGTTTTGCAGAATTTTGATGGGTAGATCACACAAGATCCAGGTAGGGTTCAGTCCGATGCGCAAGTACTTTTAAAGTCGAGGCAAGATCCGCCTAGAGATAGAACTCTAGCTTTTTTTCCAGGCTTAGGCGCTAGTCTTCGGTCTGATGTAGATTCACGGATTCTCAAGTTGGGTTGTAAAAGGGATTTGCGGTTTGCAATAGGCTTATGGTTTTCGGATCGGTTTATGGTTTGGAACGGGTATTGGCTTTGTGTGATTTAGGGTTTCAAAACAGGTTTAGGGTTTTGGATTTGAAAGGAAACAATTAGGCTATGGTTTAGAGAAGTAAACACAGATCGAAAGTAGCAAATAGAATAGAGAAGATAACAATGGCTTTTGAGAATCGCTCCCTTGGCCTCACACCAAACTCATCTCAGGCAAAGATTATTCAAGCATAAAAGCATTCAAATAATCAGTCAACTAATTAAAAGTCTTTACAAGCCTCTATGTATAGGCTACTAATAATTAAGTTCGAAATAAAAAGTTCTACTACTAATAAAACACAAAAAGAGAAGTTTTCGCATAAAATTCCGTGCTGTAGCTTGCTCGAGCGATAATTATCATCGCTCGCGCGAGGGCTCACTCGAGTGAGTTTAAGTGATCGCTCGCGCGTCTGACATCGTGCTGTAACTCGCGCGTGCGAAGATTATTGTCGCTCGAGCGACTTTAAGTGTTCGCTCGCGCGAGGATTAGGTGCTCGCTCGCGCAAGGATTCCCTGCGACATTGTTCTCCTCGCGGTACTCGGGCTTCCTCTATGCTTATTCCGACACCAATAGAAACGATGTGGTCCGAATCAATGTCTATGTATGTGGCGTCCCCGTCAATTCCCCTGGACCAAAAAGGTTTCATCGGTCATCACCGATGAAACGCGCTCGTGGTAGATGTCTAGTAGGTCGGGGTTCAAGCGACGAACTTCATTCGGGTGGACCCAAGTGTTTTCGGACTCCGGTTTGCCGACCCATTTAACCAACTATTTATGGAATCCCCCATCATGTGTAGAGACGGCATGATCATTGATTATATCCTCTATCTCATCTGTTCTTTGTCTGCTTGGGGAAGGAAGAGGTATAGGTTGCAAGGGTGGATTGGGGCTGGGATTAGGAGGTGGCTGGAGTGGGTTTTCAGGAGGTGGGGTGAAACCCAAGTAAGGAATCAAGTCCTCCACATTGAACGTTGAACTAACCCCCGTACTTGGAGGAAGCTCAAGCACGCATGCATTAGGACCACTCTTAGCCAAAATTCTAGAAGGCCCAGCTCCTCGAGATTGGAGCTTCTTTGCGGATCTCGATAGGAACCGCTCAGGCCTAACCCGGACCATCACATAATCACCTATGTGAAATTCTTTAGAATGCCTGTGAGCATCTGCAGATAATTTATATTGACTGTTGCTTGAATTAATTTTCTGTTTAATTTCGGCATGCAAGCTATGAATATGTTGTGCAAATGCATTTGCAGACTCTGACACTATGGGATGGAGACATGGGGATCAAATCTAATGGGGTCCTAGGCCTATGACCATGTACTACCTCAAAAGGACTCATGCCTATGGACCTATTAACATAATTATTATATGCAAACTCAGCTGTAGGTAAGATGGTATCCCAGGTCCTAACATGATCACCGACAAGACTACGAAAGAGATTCCCAAGGCTCCTATTGGTGCTTTCGGTTTGGCCATCCGTTTGAGGGTGGTAAGCTGTAGAGAATTGGAGCAATGTGCCCATCATGTGCCAAAGGGTCTTCCAAAAATAACTCGTAAATTTAACATCCCTATCAGACACAATGGTTTTGGGCAACCCATGAAGACGCACTACCTCCGCGAAAAATAATTTAGCAATATGAGATGCGTCGGAGGTTTTGGACCAAGGAATGAAGTGGGTCATTTTGGAAAATCGGTCCACTACAACATAGATGGAGTCGTGCTTCCTAGGGGTGGTCTTAGGAAGTCCAAGCACAAAATCCATAGAGAGGTCTTGCCACGGTGTGTGTGACACGGGTAACGGGGTGTACAAGCTGGTATTTTGTTTGGTCTGTTTTAACACTTGGCAAGTACGACAATGCTTAACGACCCGGACGACATCTCTCATTAAGCTAGGCCAAAAGAATCTATCCTCTACGAGCGCAACAGTTTTATTACGCTCGAAATGTCCGGCCATCCCTCTAGCATGTAGCTCCCAAATGAGAAAGTCACGCAATGAAGTGCGATGGATGCAAAGGCGATTGTCTTTGAACAAGTACCCATCCTGGATGGTGTACACGATGTGTGTGCCGGTCGGGTTACTAAGGAGAGCAGTGTACTCAACCCCAAAATCTGGGCACTCGGGGTACTCATCCTTTAACTTTTTGAACTCGACGACCTCGGTACTCATTGTGGGCAAAGTCACCACTCACCAACTAAGTGCATCAGCGGCCCTATTTTCAGCACCGACTTTATGCTTTAACACGAATGTGAACCCTTGAAGGTACTCAACCCACTTCGCGTGCCTTGGGTTCAACTTTTTCTGTGAAGCAAGAAAGCGTAAGGCTTCATGGTCAGAGAACAACACAAATTCCTGCGGTCTAAGGTAATGTTTTCAATAACAAAGAGATCGAACGACCACATAGAACTCCTTGTCATAGGTGGAGTATTTTTGCTTCGCCTCGTTAAGTTTTTCACTAAAATAGGCCACGGGGTGACCCTCTTGGCTAAGCACTCCTCCTATGCCTACACCCGATGCGTCACATGCGACTTCAAAGACTTTAGAAAAGTCCGGCAATCGCATGACGGGTGCACTACTCATTCGTTGTTTGATCTCAATAAAGGCTTTCGTCGCCGCTTTACCCCATCTAAAGTCCCCCTTTTTCATGCAATCAGTGATTGGGGCTGTGATGGTGTTAAAGCTTCTGATGAAACGATGATAAAAGGTAGCCAAACCATGGAAGCTACGGACATCGTGTATGTTCTTAGGCTCGGGCCACTCTACAATGGCTCTCACCTTTTCGGGGTCCGCGACCATTCCATTGGCTGAGATAATAAATCCCAAGAAAACAACAGAACGTTGCATGAAGGTGCATTTCTTGAGATTTGCAAACAACTTCTCGCCCTTGAGGGTTTCACAAACCAGCCTAAGGTGGGTCAAGTGTTGTTCCTTGTCATGACTGTAGATCAGGATGTCATCGAAATAAACAACAAGGAATTTGCCGAGAAACGGTCTCAACACTTGGGTCATGAGTCGCATGAAAGTACTCGGGGCGTTAGAAAACCCAAATGGCATGACCATCCACTCATAAAGACCATTCTTAGTCTTAAAGATGGTTTTTCACTGATCACCGGGGCGGATGCGGACTTAATGGTAGCCACTCTTAAGGTCTATCTTTGAAAAGATAGTGGCTCCAACTATCATATCGAGCATATCATCGAGCCTTGGTATGGGAAATCAATACTTAACTGTAATCTTATTAATTGCACGGCTATCCACACACATGCGCCACGTACCATCTTTCTTAGGAGTGAGTAGAGCAGGTACAACACACGGGCCCAGACTCTCTTGGATGAACCCCTTCTGAAGGAGCTCATTGACTTGTCGAGTCAACTCGGCGTGTTCAACCGATTCAACCTATAGTGGGGCAGGTTCGGTAAGGTAGATCCGGGAACCAAGTCTATGGCGTGTTGGATATCACGCAGAGGAGGGAGTTCGTTTGGTAAGTCTTTAGGGAAGACATCCATAAACTCTTTTAGAATCGGCTCAACCTCCTTGGGACACGCACTCTCTGATGCGGGTGCACTCTCAACAGTGACAACTACGTACACCACACTCTCATCTAACGATGCTTTCTCGAACTTAGAAGGACTAACAATATTACCGGCTTTAGAAGATTCGCCCTTCTTTTTGACGGTGTTAGTCGATGGTGTTTTGGGAGGCAAAGGGTCTAAAGTGATCTTTTTGCCGTTATGCATGAACGTGCATATGTTTGATCGAATAGAAAGAGTCACGTCCATATCATAGAGCCACAACCTTCCCAAAATGATATGGTCTACATCCATTGGCACCACATCACACCATAAGGTGTCCGAATAAGAACCTAACTGAATCGGTACACGACATTTTTTCGATACGGGAATGGATGAAGAATTGACCCATGCGACTTTATAAGGTCTCGGGTGGGCTTCAGGTGTAAGCCCTAAGCGACGCACAACATGAGTTGAAATTTCGTCAGTGCAACTACCGCTATCCACGATGACTCTACAATTCTTTTCACCAAATCTGGTGTAGGTGTGGAAGATGATCTCCCTACGCCAGTCATCCTTTTCATCTCGTTGAGGCTGTGCAAGGGCACACCTCACAACTAAAGCATGACCAACAGCATCACCCTCCTCATCACTGGGTGTGCTAACTGGTTCAAATACTTCATCTTCAACCACTACCTCATCATCATCCTCTTCTCCCTCAATGAAGAGAGTCCTTTGGAGTTCTTTCGTAGGACATTGGGCGGCAAAGTGTCCCGTCCCATGACATTTATAGCGCTTTACTTGAGAATTAACCCTTGAGGATTCTCCGACTACACCTTTTCCCTTTTCAAACCTAGAATTGGTAGGGGCAGGTTGTAGGTTTGGGAGGAGGATTAAATCGTCCCTCACCGGATCGTTGACCGCTATATTGTGGCTCGGTTCTCTTCACCATCGTAATTTTCAAATACCGTTCAAGATCTTGCACAACGACATAACATCTTTTAAGAGTTTCTACGGGGTGAGAAATCAACTCTTTTTGCAAATCAAGTCGCAATCCTGTGCAGAATCTAGAGAGAGTGATTTCGGGGTCTTCCGATACTTTTGCCCTCATCATGAACTCTTCAAATTTGGCAATGTAATCAGTCATGGGCATACCACCTTGACGTAAATTTTGCCACTGGTCGAGGAGGCGTTGGTGGTATGATAAAGGAACAAACTTCTCAGTAAGTCGTTCCTTCATGTCGTCCCAACGGGTAATGGGAGGACAACCCGCGTTCACCCTAATGCGCTCAACATTGAGCCAGAAAAGTCGAGCTTGCCAACCAATTTCATCTTAGCGAGTGTAACGCAACAGTTGCCATTCATGGCATACCAATCAAAGTGTTGGTCCATGTCAGAAAGCCAATCGGGGAAGACGGTAGGCTCCATTCTTCCAACGAAAGTCGGAATTTCAACTCGGACGTTCTTAAGGAGTTGAACTTCGGGGTCATAGTCATCTCTCCGATGATCCTTACGGTTCTGGTTGTCTTGGTGACCATTATGTTCAAGTGTGGACATTCACGCTCTTGGTGTTGATTTTCAAGTCCACCCATCGCTTCCAGTTGGTTGATTCGATCACGTAATCTATCATTACTAACTCCTAGTGATGTTTGGGCTTGCTCAATGGTATTCAGACGTGCACTAATCGCACCCAACTCTTCTCGCATACCGTTAAGGGCATTGAGAATCGCATTCGAGTCCATGGTGATCACAAGGTCTATTAGGGTTCTAATATGGAATGCAATATGGACTCACAAAATAAAACAATGCAATAATATAAATATGACAAGCAAGGATGCCCTAACCTAGAAAACCTAGGGCTCTGATACCAAAACTGACGCGGGACAATGACCCAAAAATGCGGAATATGATTTTTATGCAGATTTGCCGAAATTAATGAAATTAAATTAAGTTTAATCGCAAAATTATCTTCGATACCTTTAGGGTTTTGCATAATTTTGATGGGTAGATCACACAAGATCCAAGTAGGGTCCAGTCCGATGCGCAAGTACTTTTAAAGTCAAGGCAAGATCGGCCTGGAGATAGAATTCTAGCTTTTTTTCCAGGCTTAGGCGCTCGTCTTCGGTCCGATGTAGATTCACGGATTCCCAAGTTGGGTTGTAAAAGGGATTTGCGGTTTGCAATAGGCTTATGGTTTTCAGATCGGTTTATGGTTTGGAACGGGTATTGGCTTTGTGTGATTTAGGGTTTCAAAACAAGTTTAGGGTTTTGGATTTGAAAGGAAACAATTAGGCTATGGTTTAGAGAAGCAAACACAGATCAAAAGTAGCAAATAGAATAGAGAAGATAACAATGGGTTTTGAGAATCACTCCCTTGGCCTCACACCAAACCCATCTCAGGCAATGATTATTCAAGCATAAAAGCATTTAAATAATCAATTAACTAATTAAAAGTCTTTACAAGCCTCTATATATAGGCTACCAATAATTAAGTTCGAAATAAAGAGTTCTAATACTAATAAAACACAAAAAGGAAAGTTTTCGCATAAAATTCCGTGCCGTAGCTCGCTCGAGCGATAATTATCATCGCTCGCGCGAGGGCTCGCTCGAGCGAGCTTAAGTGATTGCTCGCGCGTCTGATATCGTCGCCGTAGCTCGCGCGCGCGAGGATTATCGTCGCTCGAGTGACTTTAAGTGCTCGCTCGCACGAGGATTCCCTGCGGCGATGTTCTTCTCGTGGTACTCAGGCTTCCTCTACGCTTCTTCCGACGCCGATAGAAATGATGTGGTCCGAATCCAATGTCCATGTATGTGGCGTCCCCGTCAGAAGTTCTCATAAGTCATGAGATTCCCTAGTATGACATATCTATTGCATTTTACTTTTTTGGTTTTCTATTTTAGGCCAGAGTTGGCTTTCTGTTATATTCTGGGATTAGTTTTAAGCATAGCTCTAAAACTCGGCTAGTCATCGAGTAACTCAGCCGAGTTACCCGACTCTCCGGGATTTCGAGTTGAGTCCGTGTCTCGTCTCGTCTCGTCTCGTCTTGCTAGATGATGCATCCAAGATTCATAAACTACCCTTATATATAAAATATTTTCATGGGACAAGGTATTAGAAACCTTACCTATTTTAAAAAGTACTGAACTACTCATTTTACCGACCTATGTTTCCATCTTTTCCTTGTTATATATATATTTTTAATTTTTATAAATATATATTTTGAAAATATCTACTAGATTATCAAGTCGGAGTGAATCAAATTTATCTAAGTCTTCAAGTTAACTCAACCCAGCTGACTTTCGAGTCAGGTAGAGTTTCTGGGTTTTCAAACCACGGTTTTGAGGCCCTTTTTGTTGGATTTAGAGTAGGGAACACACATGTACATTAGCCTTTAGAATGTTATTTAAGTTATTTTAGGCTGTTATTTTTACAGAATTCGATATATTCGAGAAATTTTATTGAAGAGAACAAGAGGTTGGTCTGTTTTTCTTTCTCCTAGTTTATTCAAGTATTTTTAGTTGCTTTGTTTTATCTTCAATCAACACTGAGTGAGCTGCGATTCTGATCATTTACCAAATTCCCTCATTATTACACACTAAGCAATTTCCACCATTGCGGGAGTAACATTAGGATGGAGCTCACTGTGAGCGCATAATCTAATTATGTGGCTGAAAAAGGAGCCCAACAGGAGGCTGAAGGATATGCAATAAGAGGTTTACAATAGGAGGTTCACAGCATGAGCTAAGCTTCCTTCCCAGAGCTAGATGATCACATTCGATCTAGCCTTTCTGCGAGGGAGCTCACCACGATGTTTGAAACTATAAATTTTTACTATTACACACTCAGAAAATTTGATATGATTTAATATTTTTTTCAGAACACAAAAGGTCTCACTCCACTCTCAAATTTTGATGTTTAACTACACCCAATAATTTTCTTCTAGAACATACGTACTAAGTCTATGATCTATTGTTACACCAAATAACTCTTATATCCTCAATCCAAATTTCTATGTGAGGACCACCTTAGCGAGAAAAAGAAGATCCATTGGTTTTTTAAGAGCCAAATAGTGCTCAATGACACATTCATCAATGCCCTTGCTACAAATAGGTGACAGGCGACCAAATAGGTCCCTCATTTAGTAGTCAAGATGATGGCCAATCTAAGCTATCATAATCAAAGCCCTCTGAAAAAATTTAGGGAAACAAGAGATAGAGCTTAGTAGCAGGAATTTCCTAGAGAGGTGCTCTCTCTCTCTCTCCTGCTCCCAGTTTCAAACCCCTTTTTCTGCTGGCACCACTAGCACCATTCCTTGAAGACCACCTTTATGTCAATCAATTTTGTATGATTTAAAGCCTGCCATTTTCAAATACCTGTAATATTTTTCTGTACTTTCAACTAATAAACAAGTTAATTTACATGAATGTTTTATTATTAAAAACTTCAAGCTATTTCCTAGCTGCTACAGCCTATTTATCAAATGATTCAAATGGTTGGCTCTCTTCTAAAAATCCGCTCCTGCTCCCTAAAATTTAGGGCTTGAGGACATGTCCATTATATATCAAGTGGAACACTAACTTTCCAATTTTGGCTACTCTGTCGTAGATTTTTCTCTAAAACTCTCAAAGGTTATCTTCTTTCTGTTCCTGAGTGTAGAATTTGCAACTTTCCACCCCTGATTTGAAGCAATTCCCCTCTTTTGTATATTTAGCTGCAGATATCTGTAACCAACCTTGAAGTTTTAAATTAAGGATTTTTCATTACCATTTTTACAATATGGTAAAATTGAAATATCTCAAGTTTTAAACCTAGGCCCTGGCTTTCCAATAGTTCACACAAGCTCCGACAAGATATACCTTGCCATCTATTTCCCGTAGAAAGAATTTGGATGGGTTTCCGTATCTAATGTGTATTTGGATTTGTAAAGAAATTACTAAGTATTTTCTTGTTACAGTAGATCATGACTGTGTTTTAGCGCATGTTTGGCCACAGTTTTCAAGTAAAAAGCCATTTTGTTTCATCTTGAGAAGGGCACAAACCACAAGGAGAGTAATTCAAGTAGCACGTGAAACAGTATTGAACAAGATCTATGTGGACTGGACCCACACTACGCGAGCATCCAAAATCAGCCTTAACTCCTAAGTCATCGTGTACACATTATTTTGCGGAGTCTCATTAGTCACTTACGTCATTAGATGTCATAATATGTCATAATATGGAACCCATGTTTCTTCTTCTGGGTATCAAGTTTCTTTTATGGAAGGTATTCGTCTTCAAGTGCTAGATGATTTCTCATGACCTATGTTACTTAATTCGTTAGTCTACCTAGTGAATGGCGAGCCAGTTCGCCATATAGTTCGGTCAAGTTCGTCGAGATGGGCGAACTGGAGTGAAGTTGTTTTCTGTTTTGTGTCTCTGTTGGATACTGCCTACCAAGCAAGCCATCAGCTTTTGTTGTATAAATCCTGATATATACGGGCAGGGAGACTTGAGCCAACTACCTCTCTGATTTGTGTCTCTGTTGGATACTGCCTACCAAGCAAGCCATCAGCTTTTGTTGTATAAATCCTGATCTTTAATAGCTATATACTATTCTTTTTTGGAAAAAAAACTTATCCTACCCCTAGCGAATTGGGTTCGTGTGGCAGTAGTGAATTATGAATTGCGAACCCGAATTCGAATTGAGTGAATTAGTGAACTAAGTAACATAGCTCATGATTATCAATTGCCTTAGAATAGCTTGTCACAAATTCTTCACCTTGCAGACTCAATACTTTCTTTTGGTAATATTTGGACATAATTGTTGTTTTGTGCATGTTAGCAGAGAGGGTTATTATATTGTAGACAAAATAGGAAAGTGTTGCGTTATATAGACCCGTTACAGCTGTGAAGAACACATGCATATTCACCGTAAAAAACTGTTGACTTCCTTCAATCTGACAATGGAGAACGTTTTTTGTCCCAATCTTGTACACAATAGATCTTGAGATGATGGCACACCTATCAGATGGTCAAATCTTGATTCCATGCCGCACACATCCCCAAAAGTGATCGTGATCATGATCATGGGTGTACCTATCAGATGGTCACTTTTGGGGATGTGTGGCATGTGGAATCAACATGTGATCGTTTGATAGGTGCAACATGATCTCAAGATCTATTGTGTGGAAGATTGGGATGGAAAACAATCTCCATCATCCGATTCAAGGCAGTCAATGGTTTTTTACTGTGGATATGCGTGTGTTCTTCACAAATTTAACAGATGTATAAAATGCTACCAAATAGGAAATTGCACTGTTATGTTTGCAATTAATTTGTTTATAATTTCCAAATTTCTCGTAAAGTTTATTTTTGCAATATGGAGATGCTCCATTGAAAAAATAAAATACCTTCTTGCTATGCTCAATCCTAATTTGGCATGCTCATTAAGTTTTTCCTTTTGCAGTGATGGCTTCTTTTTTGCTGTAAAGGAGGTCTCGTTGCTCGACCAAGGAAGCCAGGGCCAACAATGCATTGATCAACTTGAACAGGTGAGACAAGTCTCTTCCTAACTGAGGTGCTCCAAATATTTATTAATATATAGATATGCTAATGTCCAAGGAAAGCCCATTTTTCCGTAAATGCCCTTCATAAGCCAAATTTTTTTTGCCTTGTAGCTGGAAAGTAAAGAGCATAGAGGTCAAATAACAATGACATTTTTGTAAAAATAGAAGCCACCATTTGATATTTACAATAATTCCATCGCTATTTTACATTTATGCCCTTTACTTTTTAGCTACTTGGCAGAAAAATTTATTTATTTTTAATTAAAAAAGTGGCCTTTTGGACAGTACGAGCATTGAAATCCCATGCATGCACATGCTCATATGTATGTGTGTGTGTGTGCATATATATAATCCTAGTTTGGTGCTCCATTGGAGCACAATGAGCAAATAATTGACTATAATTAGCGGTTTGATTTTCAAACGGTACTAATCAGAAGGTGGCGATCAGATTTATTTATTTGTTTGTTTGAAATTGGTTTAGACATTGTTTCGTTAATCAATGTGTCACCAAAGCTGGATTTCGGGTGCCACATGGCTCCTTTTTTAGGGAGCTTGGAGCATGGTGAGGGTGTGCCATTGGAGCACCTTACCTTATATATATATATATATATATATATATATATATATATATATATATATAGCTTAATAGAAATTACTCTATTCTTGATATTAGTTGCCTGATGAGAATATGAGATTATTTCTTCTAATCTCCTGCTTATCATTTCAGGAGATTGCTCTTTTAAGTCAGTTCGAACATGATAACATAGTTCAATATCTTGGAACAGACAAGGTATTGCCTCTTCCCTATTTTTGTTGGCTTAAAGTTACTGTGTACTGTTCTAATTCACTTGTTGATTTAAAAAAGAAAATTATGATAAAGAATTGATCGCTTGGAAATTTTTTGACAATCTAATCATAGACTCTTTTCTCCATTGGAGCAATAGGGTCGTTATACCCATTATTGAACTTGTTGAAAAAGTGCACGCTTAATAATAATCATCAACTTGCATTTATTTTATGTCACTCTACTTGAAGTGTAGGTGGCACAATTATGTTGTGAAATTTATGAACTTGATGTAGCTTCCATTTTCTGTAAGGACCAGTTTTGACATCATCTACTGAAAATTGCATTATTGCAATTTTACCCATTGAAAAAAAGAAAATTGCAATTCTCATTTTCTATGATTCTGGAAATGTAAATTTTGCAAAAGTGCATCTTCATAAAATCAAATTGTTCTTTCTTTTTTAACCGTTTGGCTGGTCAGTAAATCTTATTAAGATCTGTAGTTTCAATGTTCACTTATTTAGTTTTTAAGGAATAAAAGATGATAGCATGATGTTAACCAATAACCACTTGAGTGGAGGACTTTCTTTGACTGATTGTTGCCAATGACAAGGGACATGAAGGATTGCGAAGGGACAAAGAGCTTAACTTAGCGCTTATCAGAAACGAGGCTAGGATGATGATGCTGGTGATGTTGCCAATGAGAGAATACACTTCACAATCGTGAATTGTTTTTGTGTGACCCAATGTTGTTAAATAGCATAAGCGAGGCTATGCAATTCACATAATCGCATAAGCCATGCCATAATTTTGTTTTCGTAATATTAAAAAAAAAGGAAAAAAAGAATATTTACTATATTCTTTTTATTCTTTCTTACCATATTTATTCTCCAATTTCCCCCTAATTTCCTAAGTCAAGAGTCATCCATAATCTATAGTTTATAGTCTATACTACTAGTCTACTATTATTTATTTATATAATTATATACTTACCCTTCAAGTTTGACTATTATGTCTAGTTAGTAGTTACATATCACTATCACTATAAGGCTACATACTTTAAGGCTACATGCTTAAGTCTATTTTCTAAGATAACTTAAACTTAAATGACTGGCAATTGGAAAACGAGGGGAAAAATAGATATTTTATTTATTTAATTTGAAAACATATTTATACAAGTACAAACAGTTTAAAAATTTAAATACACTTACAAGTACAACATTACAACTCATTGATATTGATACGGAGTACCAGCCATGTACTCAACACGTGAATCGGATCGTCAACTGATTTCCTGAAAAAATTAAATCGAATTGTAAATCGTAAGATTCAACCGATTTTTTTGAAAAAAATTCTAAAAAATATATAAAAAATTCGAAAAATAGAAAAATGCCAACATATAAAAAAACAACCATTTCCAACACATTTGAATCATAAAAAGTCAAAAAACTATTTTCATGTCACTATTTCATTGTTTGTCCTTTGCAAGTCAATAACAAAAAGTTTATCCATATCTATAATATGACTATATGAGTATAGACACAAAAGAGTATTTTATGAGAATGCAAAAAAAAGTAACGTCATGATTCATGTATTCATTCTTTTAATGAGAATGGAAAAAAAAAGATGAATCATGCATTCATGCTTTTTATGAGAACGGAAAAAAAAGATAATTCATGCATTCATGGTTTGTCGGGCTGAGCCTGACGTATTTGCGAGCGAAGCCCGCCTGTTCGCTGGTGGTTGAGCTTTCAGTGGGGTGGAGTCGCTCCAAAAGAAAATTTTCTATTCGGGTCCTTTGAAAACGAGATTTCGCTCAATAGAATGCTAACATCATGCATTCATGCTCTTTATGTGAGTGTAAATAAAAAAATAGAAAAAAAAATATTGAATAACATTAAATATACCTTTTAATGTTCAATTGTGATGGAGGTACCAATCCCTTGAGAAGTTATATGTGGAAGCTCCTATTTTAGTGTAGAAGACGAGCAAAAAAAAAGAATTTCGATTTCGTTGAGGGATGACGAAGATATTAGGATTTTAAGATTTTCCCTAAAAAAACCCAAATAGACCAAATCTCTCTTAAAAGAAGTGTTAGAACACTTATGTGCAATAAAATAACCCTATGGGTGCATTTGGGAACAGGGATTTGGTGAGATGGATTTGGATAACAGGATTTCAAATCCTTTGTTTGGGAATGGTTTCAACGGGTTCGATTTGGACTAGCCCAAATCCCAGTAATTTGAAAAAGCCTAAAGTGACGGGATTTGAAATAAGGCCTGGGAGGCGTTATTTCAAATCCAAACCCAAAACGTGTTGGTCTTATCGGGGCTTATCATATAGCTTTCTCTCTTTCTTCTCCTCCTCTGCTCAACTCTTTTGCTTTATCTGTATTGCCATAAAAAAATGTTTGGAATTCTCGTGCTCACGGTGATGTGGAATGCATTAATCTTTCACCTCGACTTGCTGGCGGCTGTTTCTAAATCTTACAAGTTGAGCAGGTAGTTAAGGACCCACCCCCTGCCTATTGTTATCTGCTAAGGAGATAAAGGGTTGTTTTTACGACTTTGTTCTCGGACATGGCTAGAGCAGAGATCGAAGCTCGGTCATCTCCCTCGAGAAGTAGCTTGACTGAGTCGCGATCCGCATGTTCGGACAGCGGAGAAGAAGCACTGATGACTGATGAACTGATGGGTCTGATATCCATGGAGAAATTATGGATTTAGTTGTCTTCTTCTTCTTCATCTATATGATTCATATGTTTAAAACTATGTCTTAAAAAGAGTTGATAATTCATGCATTTTGTGTTTGAAATTATGTCTAAAAGAGGCTATTATGGATGCATGTCCAATGTTGAACTTAAGTCTAAAAGAGGGCTGAAATTAGGCTTGTCAACGTGCCGGGTCGACCCTATGCCTAACTAATGTTATTCAAAATTTTTTTTGACTGGGTCGGGTACCTAAAATTGACCCCCCGGGTTGGGCATGAGACATTCAACCCAATCCTCTGGTTGGGTCGGTCCCAAAATAAGTTGGGTCGACCCTATATTATATATGTAATAGAAAAATTAGGTGTTTTTAACGGGTTGGGTCGGGCACCATCAGATCAGGTCATATGCCATTTGCATTGGGCTGCCAAATATTGGCTTGACTCTATCCGATGACTGCCCTAGCTGAACTTGCATGCCTTTCAAGTGTTCAATTTTGTGTCGAAGGAAGATGTCATGTGACTAGCTAAGCTACAAAACTTAGTTTCATGTTCATTAGGAGAAAAATGCAAACTGGGTTTGAAATGCAAATACACTGCCTAAACATCCAAACAGAAGCTTTGTAAATTCAAGTATTTGAAATGCCTGAATTTTAAATACTACACCCAAATCCAAATACCAAATCCCAAACGCACCCTAAAGAGTTTTTTAAAACTCTTTAGTGGTCATTTTGTAAAGAAAAAAGCAAAAAAAAAGAGATTTTGTTGGTGCCGTAAGTCATTGTGGTGTGACTTGCGAGAGCCCATCGAATCGTATGATTCAATGGTTTTTGGGTCGATTCAAGGGATTTACAACCTGGGGGACTCGATTCGATTCGGTAAGGGTACGAGCCGATTCAAATCGTACGATTTGAATCGCAAATCGTACCGATTTGACAACACCGCTCTACACATTGGTCTTTAACACACTATGGTAATGCATCTCCTCCATTGCCGCCCCCATCATCACTAGCATTAATGTCATCATCTGATTCATCACCCTTTTCAATGTATTTATCCTTTTCCTTCATTTCTTCTTCATTGAATCCCACCAATATGGAGTCTAATTTTGTGGTTGTGTTTCTTCTTTTATTTCATCATCTTTTTCTATATGAGGCCTTGACTGCTACATCCAACCGATCGACTCTTCATTTGAGTTGAACTTTCACCTTGTGCCGGTCTTAAAGAGGCTTCTTTAATTTGGGCCCATGTCAAATCTTCCTCAACGAAAATAGGCTCATGTGCATCAACTATCCAAGCATGCGCAGCAGCCACATTATTAATATAAATGGGATCATACAATCTCAGTCTTTCCCGCCTTTCTTGGAATCGTTCTTATAGTTTTTGGTTGTATTGCACGAACACCAAGTCATTGAGCTTCTTTTCTTGGTGTGAATCTGTTTAACATTATATAGGAATATGTTGATCTTATATTTAAGCAAAAGACTCATTTATTAAAGTATAAGACATGAAGACTTCATTTACCATCTCAAATGAGCTCCAATTCCGTTCACATCCTGCTGTGAAACATGTGAGGCCAAGAATTCTAATGACCAATTTCTTCAATAGGGGTTTTTTTTTTTATTGGAGCTACTTTACTAGTCAGCTGCATATTTATATTAAATTATTAGAAATTAGAGTTTGACAATAATCAATTGATTTGAATAATGCAAGACATTTAAAGTATAAACTTAATTGAAATGTTCGTCTCTTTATATATCTTCCAAAAACCCCCTCTGCCTTCTTGTATTGGTCCAATTGGCACCTTATATATATCTTGCTCACCCCTTCCGGGTATCATTTTGTCCAAAACATCATGAAATCCTATCATATGTGACATCCGTCTCATCTCAATCGGGCCATGTAAAATATATGGCTGGAATGAGGATAAAGGCAACCGAATACAATGGAGATGACACTTGGCTGCTCCATCTTTTATTTATTACGTCTAAGATGGGTTAATAGAGTCTTTGTTTGTATATATTATTAGATCTAATTTTTTCTTTGGCCCTCTCCATAAAACTATATATATCCCATAAATGACTTCTCATCATCATCCACCAACACTAGTACTTTTACTTGTTGTTAGGTCTTGTAGGGTTTGTGCCACACTAGTTCAAAATTGATTTTGAAGCACTGTTTGGGCTACCCACTTTCCTTTGGTCTTCTGTGGCCAAGGTCCATTGTTCCATTGAGCCGGCGTTAGAAAGCTTCTAAGTTCCTTTTCTTTTGCAAACAAGCTTTGTAGTATTGAAGAAGCTGTTACAAATCGAGTTACAATGGAGCGCAACAAATCACTGCCTATTTATTTGCGCATTCATTGGAGTAATAGTACCCATTTTATATATAAAAACAACTATCTTGCTAGCCCTAGCAATTACCTTAATATGTAACTTGCTTTTGTCCTCTAATATTTAATCTAAGCAATGGGCTCTGTATGGCTTCCAATATAAATTTGATCGTTTATCTATAAGGAGGCGCGACGATCATGGTTTTAAATATCGGCCATACCCGATACATATCGCTCTATCTATCAAGTCATGTCCCATCCGATGCAAATGTGAACCCCGATTCAATATAAAGTCAAATATCGAGTCAACTGGTCAAATATCGGACTATGTGTATTGGGTCAATATGTATCGTTGTGACTCGAAAAAATACTAAAAATGCCCTTTTTCAATTTTTTTATATTGTTATATTATTTAAAAATAAAAAGGTGCTTGAATGTCGGTTATATTAGATACATATCGGCTTGGGACCCAGTCGATATGCCGATGTAGATGGGACATTAAATCCCTAACGATGACAACTTCGTATGATGCCGCATTTTCCGTGACACTTGAACAATATGCTCAAGTCCTATATATCCTCTGTTACACTATCTAGTTGGAATAAATATTCTGCTGTGTGAAAATGGGCGATGCATCTACCGACTTTACGAACATAGTGCCGGTGGGACAATTAACCAAGAAGTTGATTAACGTCCACTCCATCCGTTGGCCATTATTTTACAACTATAAGTTTTCCATGCCTCCTTAACTTGGCTATTAAACCTTTGGTTACATCTACTTCCGTTTTCTGTCATGTTTCACGAACTTCATGATATGATGTGGGCTTGTCTCAGTCCAAACTGTCCAAGAGCTTCAATTACTACTTTGAAGCTCTTTAACTTAACGGCATTGAAAACAATGCCCGCTTGGTACACCCACTTAACCAAATATTGTATAGTAGTTGGTCTATTTGTATTTTTAAAATGATTTTTTCAAGGTTGTTTAGGTGGATCCTTTTCCCTCCTTTTGGTTAATCACATCCTCGGGATGTGCTCTACACCAACCATCTAGTGTACCACGACCACATGCTTTTTTGGATGGTGGTTGTGGTGGTCGTCTACTATGACCCGTTAAGGGAGTGGATCTATAATCATCATATTCACCATTCCTCCCTTTTATCAGATTCACCATTCCTTCTTCCATATGACGTCTAAAATTATATCATTATCATATTTTTTTCTTGAGTGTCTATCCCTGAATTCCATTATTTCCTTTCAGTTTTCGGGAGTAACCTGTTTACATGCTCTAACATTTTATCTGGGGATGTTGGCAAGGTGTTGCTTGTGTCGGCCTAAGCCACCTGCGCTTACATAGGAGCACAAGCTACAAACTACCTTATCTTATTCCAGAGGACTTTTGTGTTGTTCCTACTTCTAACCTGGATAATTAGACATGATGATGATATAGATAGGATCATGGTTTTAAAACACGGAAGTTCGACTCGACTCGAAAATCATTTGAGTAGAGTCGACGCGGAAAATTGGTCTGACTTGACTCGCTCTGACTCGGGTTATTTAAATATATATATATATATATATATATATATATATAATTTATATATTTAATAGTGATTAATTTGTGTACGAAGGGGAAACATTTACAGATATTGGGCACTAATATATGGCAACAGTGAACAAAATTTGTGTAATATCTAGCATTAAGTGACAATGATATTAATAATTTGATATATAATACGCGCGCGCGCACGCACGCACACACACACACACACACACACACATATATATATATAAAGTGGAAAAAAATAGATTTTAAGCCACCTGTGGCTTATAAATTTGTGGCGCAATTGTGAAAAAAAAAACAAAAAAACAGATTTCACTATTTTAGGGCTTATAAAGTGAATTTAAAAAAAAAAAAAACTCACATTTTAATGGCTGAAGAGGGGTGGTTGAGGGCTGAGGGCTTCTTCTTTCTTCTTAAAAAAAATAAAAAATAAAAAAGATTTTGCTATTTTAGGGCTTATAAAGTGAAAAAAATACTCACATTTTAATGGCAGAGCTGCTGAAGAGGGGCGCCTGAGGGCTTCTTCTTTTTCTTTCTTAAAAAAAAATAGATTTTACTACTTTAGGCTTCTTAAAAAAAAAAAAAACATATTTGAGTATAAGCTTTAGAAATTTGTACAATTTAAGCTTAGAGTCGACTAGCATAAAAGAACAATAAAGTCATACTAAAAAAAAAATAGATTTTCTTCTTTACAAAAAAAATACTCACATTTTAATGGCCGAATTGCTCAAGGGGGGCGGCTGAGGGCTTCTTCTTCTTTCTTCTTTCATCTTCTTTTTTCTTTCTTCTTTCGTCCTCTTTCTTTCTTCTTTCTTCTTTCTTTCTTCTTCTTCTTCTTCTTCTTCTTCTTCTTCTTTCTTTCTTTCTTTTCTCGTCAGGTTTCTGTTGAGTCAAGGGCTGAAGCCCTAAAAGCCTTAAATATATAAAGGGCATAAAACCTCGCTAGCCCAGACCTAAAGAACTTCAAGTTGACTCGCTAAGTCGACAAACTCGGCCGAGTTTTCGGGTCAACTTGGCAAGTCGACCAAGTCTCACCCCATTTCAAGTTTATAGCCGAGTCGACCCGAAACTGGGTCGAGTCGACCCGAAACTGGGTCGAGTCGACCCGAAACTGGGTCGAGTCGAGTCGACTCGGCGAGTTTTAAAACCATGGATAGGATAGACTATGTAATTTAAACAAAATCAATAAATAAATACCCAAACCTCAAAGGTTGGATCTTGAATCTTGAATTTTGAATCTTGAGTCACGACTCTTGGAATCTTGAGCAATGAGTCTTTCCTTGTGTGGTTAGGGAATCTTGAATCTTGCAGCTTGAGTCATCTTTGATGTTTAAGGATAATTAAAGCTTAGAGAAGTTAAAAACAATTACAAATTTACAATTCTAAAATATTAAAAATACAATGCAAAAGTAAAAAAAATAAACTTGCTAGAAAGATGAGAGAATAGCGGAAAAATACCAAGAAATGATTGTTGGAAAAATCCCAAGAAATGGGCCGAGTCCCAGGCCAGCCCGTAAACTGACCGATTATAATTGGGCCTCTTAGAACTAGCCCACACCCGACCTGTTTGCCAATCGGATCATGCCAGGTCGAGCCTACCTACATCAGCCCATACCCGACCCATTTCGGGCTGGGCCAGGCTGAGCTTTAAGCCGCCCGATAATGTTTATATAGTTTATATAGAGATGATTGACCAGACATAATAATCGGGTCGAGCTGCCTCGACCCGTTTAAATATTGGGCTTACCTACCTTATCCCATACCCGGCCTATTTCAGGTCAGGCTGGGCTCAAGCCCGACCTGGCCTGTTGAGACCCTACTGTTTATAGAGCTAGGGGGACCTAAAATTCCGAAAATAAAAATCTCCAACAATGATCTTTTTGGCCTTGTAGCAGTATGCCATTGCATGCTTAACTATGCGATGGCATACTTTCCAAAATCGCATAAGCCTTTGTGGCCTATGCGATTTTGGTCTTCAGGTTGGCTTAAGCGATGTTTAAGTGATTATGCGATCGCATATGACAATACTGGTAGTACCACAAAACCAAATAACCAAGAGAATAAGCATAAGATACAAGTGTATCTACAATAATCCAGTATAGTAAAAACTTATTATTTCTGAAAATAAGTCAACTGATGGAGCAAGAGGAGTAGCAATAAATTGCAGAGTTACTTGTAATTCTTCTCCTTGTCCCCTCCTCTTCTTGTTGGAGGTTACGACCCATCTTCCTTGCCCTTGTGTCCATCTTCTCCCTGTTCCTCCCTCTCTACAATCTTCTCCCTCCTATGTCCATCTGCTCCTCTGTTCCTCCCTCTCGCTAATTTTCTCCTTGTCCCCTCCTCTTCTTGCTCCTTTCTTGTGCCCTACCTGTCCCAACTTTTTCATGTTTCTTTAACCCCTGTTGTCTGTCTCCCTTCTCCTCGTTTACCATTCCCCTCCCCCTACGAGTTTGGGCGATTCCCTTTGGTCTCGAAGGTCCATGTCTGTAGGGAGAATGAAAAGCTCCTCAAGAAGACATGTACACTCATCAGATTGTAAGCTTATGGATGACGAGTGGAAGAAGCGGATGAAGGAAGAAGTGACTGATGCAGGGCAAATGCACTAAACCCTAAGTATGCGATTTGGGATTAATTTGGGATTTCGTTGAATAGCGGAAATATTCAAAATCATCCAACCACATAAAATTACTCAACAAGTTCAATTAGGGTAATTAGATTAATTTAATTCTAGCGTTTGCTTGCACTTGAAGTTTGTAGATCTAGAAAAACGGCTCTGATGAGGGAACTCGAGTTTCAATTTAGTCTAGGGCACCAACCGACAATTTCGATACTGTCTTTTGTCTCCTCTAGGGTGTAAAGGATTTAAAGCTCAAAAAATTTAAATTTTAAGGGAAGATCAAAGGATGTATCAAATAAGAAGATATGATTAAATATTCTAGCAATTAATAAATTAGGGATTTTGGATTTTTATCAAAAGAAATAAAAAGAGCAATTTACTTGAAAATAATTAAGAAAGTAGAATAAGAAAAATAAAGGTTCCAAGGCTTCACACCAATCCGCACGATAAAATGAAGATTCGCTCTCCAAGTTTGAAACAATTTGTCCTTCGGGTGAAAACACTTGACAAGTTCTCTAGGGTTTGCACAAAGCAAACTCCTAATTCATTAATCAATCAACTAACTAAAATTGTTTTTTACAAAGCCTTAAAACCTTAACTAAGTATAGAAACGAAAATAGAAAGAGTCCTAATCTAGAAAGGAAGCCAAAACCTAAAATTCGCATCTAAACAAAATATCCGTGCTCGAGATCGATCGATTGGAATTTGAATTCGATCGATCGAGTTCCTTCAGAACTATTCCCTAAACTTTCGACGCAAATTTGATCGAGTTTGGGTAGAAATTCCATTTCCGTGCTCTTTTCTTTGCTTTCTTTGTCTCTTTTGGCTTTCCGTGCTTGCCTTCCTAAATTGGGGTCTTCTCACATGATTCATGTGTGTATGATCGGTTGATGCCCCCATCAGTGACCTATCCTATCCTTAGGGATAGGATTACAAAAAAACCTGTATTACACACAATTTCAACTTCAGATGGAAAAGCTTCAACAATGGCTGCAATGGCCTGAAAAAATAACAAAAAATATTGTCAAAGAATGATCCTAATGTGCAAAAGTCAATGACTCAATATTCCTAAAGCACAACTCAAGGACATAGAATTAGGTTGGCATGTCACTGGAAAAGAATTTAAAAAGTGGTAAAAAAAGCTCGATGAGATACTGCGCTCTTATCTAAAAGATACCGCTAGACCCTCAGGCGAGATCTCCCATAGAAAAACCTGGTCATTATATACACAACATAGCACTAGAGTTAACAAGTGAAATTGACACGAGACGACGACCCTGAAATCCGTGAATGCCCATGATGTGATGATTTGCCGAAATTAAACTAATTAATTAAGCAATTAATCACAAATTAAAACGATACCTTGAGGTTTCTCGGGATTCCATTTAGGTGGCCATGCTTTGGCTCACGTAGGGTCCAATCCGACGCGCAGGATCCGTTAGGATGGCGGAAGAGGCGATCCGAGAGATAGAACTTTCGCTTCGTCTAGGTCGGGGCGTTAGATCGTAGTTCTTTGTGGAATCGGTAGCTCCTCGCTAGGGCTTTAAATCGAAGCGGTTAAATGGCACGAATCGAGTAGGCTCGAGCCCAACAACGGTTATGGATCGAAGGGCTAGGATTGGATTCGATCCATAAGGATGGACATCAAGGCTACTCTAGATCTAGGGTTAGGGGTAGAGAAAGATTAATCAAAAGGGGGAAAATTAGGATGCAAGATATTGGGGGAAAATAAAAGATCAAGTATAGGAGATCAAATGAGAAAATTAAAGAATAATGAGCATCTCACCCTTGGCCTCACACCAAACCCCAAATGGGGAAGAAGACTCACTCTTCAAGCTCCTCACAAGCCAAAGCAAATAGCTCTTTTCATTAATCAAAATTCAGTGCCAAAAATGGCTTACAATTTGTGCTTTATAGCCAATACAAGTGAATAAACCTAAAAATAGAAAAGTACTAAGTTACCCTAAGTGGTAACTTACAAAAGGACAAAAACTAAGAATAAAAAGGATAATTACGTCATTTATGACGTTGATGCGCAGGTTTTCACGGACGTCTGACCTGGGGTCCACGGACGTCCGTCGCCTACTCACGGACGTCCGTGGTGCACTACGGACGTTCGTGATCACTAAAACAGTGAGCACCCAAAAATCCGGACGTCCGTCCTAAATCCACGGACGTCCGTCGCCTGATGATGCCTGGGTGATCTCTAAGGCCTTCCTTTAGTGGTTCTTGATGTTCCTTGGCCCTTCAGTCGTTTCTTCCTCCGCTGGTACACCTTATACGGCTTAAACCCTAGGTCTTCAGTGTTGGCGTCCCTGTCAATTCTCCCCGACTCAAAATATTTCATCACCGATGAAACTGGCTCCTGGCATCGGTCGGTTAAGTTGACGTTCCCATTAATTTTCTTAACCCCAAAAGGTTTCATCTCTGATGAAACACACATGCAGTACTGGTCAAGTGTATCGAGACTCGAACGATGGAACTCCTTACAACTAGCCCAAGCACTAGTGGCGCCCGGTGTCATGAATATCACCTCGGTTGATTGTATCGAGGCGCCTACGGTGAACCTCTTCTTGACAAACCCAATAGCCCGGCTTGCCAACCCACTCTATCAAATATTTTTTAAGCTTCTCCGCAACTCTCCCAGTATCGAAAGACCTCATCACCAAAGAAGTGTGATCATGATATCTGCCGGAAATATAGGAACTCAAGTGGCGAACTCTCTCATGGTTGGCCCATGCACTCTCGAAAATCAACTTACTAACCCTCTTCACAAAATAGCCTTGAAACCCTCTGCCATCAGGGAATGCCACAGGACCATCCAAGATCTTCTCACTTATCTCATTGTTCATCTTGCTCAAAGGGGGAAAAGATAGGGGTTGTGGGATCGAGATTGGGGCACCAAGAAAAGACATTTGAAAAGGAGTCTTAGGTAGTGGGGTTGAGCCTAGATGATGAACTATGTCTTCCACATTGAGTATTGATCTAATCCCCATACCTTGAGGTAGCTCAAGCGCATATCCCTCAGGTCCACTCCTTGCCACCATCTTAAAAGATCCAACAACGCAGGTTTGGGACTTCTTCACGATCCTCGATGGGAATCGTTCAGGCCTAACCCAAACCATTTCATGATCACTTATTTGGATTTCCTTGAAACTCGTAGGCAAATCCACCCATCATTTGGAATCTTCATTGCACCAATTAATTTTAAGCGTAATTTCGGCATGCAATGCGGAATGAGACTCAAAGCTTGACTCACAACAACACTGTGAATGTGAAGCGGTATGCAACTTGAGACTATGATGTGTATGTGCATCTATGGAATCGATACTCTCGTGTGCATGTGACACTAACGACTCACGTGTAGTGGACTTTATTAACACTAGTGACTCATGTGTGATTGAATCAAGTGACGCTAATGGCTCATGTGGACTTGACTCAACGGACTCCAATGACTCATGAGTAAGTGACTTAACCGGCTCGTGTGAACTCGGTTAGTCCAACACCAAAGACTCAAGTGCACTCGACTCTACAAACAAGGACTCGTGCACAACTAACTTCATAGACACTAACAAATCATGTGTAAATGACGCGGTCGAATCGTGTGTGGTTGACTTAGTTGGCTCATGTGTGGGCGACTCCACATCACTACTCACAAGGGAAGTGAAAGTCTCCTCAATGCAATCTAGACTTTCTTCGATTTCCTTTATTAGGTCTTCACTCACCACGGTACTAGGGTCATACACATCCTCTCCCACATTCACATTTTTCGGCTCCTTAGAGCGCTCTCTTTTCATCAACAAATTTTGAGCGGGAAATTTTGTGGGGCATTGATATGCAAAGTGTCCAAATCCGTGACACTTGTAACATTTGTTGCGACCACTAGTTTTGGGGGTGTCATTGATCGCTCCTTCCCCGGTATCAATTTGGGGATTTGTAGGAGTAATCGCGGGTTTCAATGGTTGAACCCCGGAATTAGAGCTCTCTTTAGTGTAGATGCTCCGAGACTCAAACTTATAAAAATCACGACACTTATCCATTTTAGCTTCCAAACACCATAGAAGGTGGCGGTGCGTGAAGGGAACGTACTTCTCGATAAGTCGCTCCTTCATGTCCTCCCATCGTGTGATGGGCTTACTTCGAAGTGACTTGCGTCGAAACTCCACATTTGCCCAATCGGTTTTAGTACGGCCCACCAACCTCGTTTTGGCAAACTCAACCTTACACCCGTCCAACACATCATAAGAGTCAAAGTACTCTTCTATGCTAGACAACCATTCCACGAAGGATTTAGGGTTTGCCATACCCTTGAAATTCGAGACTTCTACTTGACTGGACCTTAGAGATTTTTTATCAAGGTCATGTTCGGGTTCACAATGATAGGAGTGTCCCCTAAGTCTAATCTCATCACGACTTTCAGGACTTTGCCTAGGATTTGGAGTGTAACAGTTTCCTTGTTTCGCTAGTTCTCTCTCATTCATCGCGATCATCGTGGCTTGGATGCTTCTAAGAACATCGGCAATTTCACTCGTACCCATGTTGGCCACGACACACTAAACACGTGTTCTATGACGAACAAACAACTATGACTCACAAGTGAATGAGTAATTTTATCAAACACGAGATGTGCATGCAAATGAACACACGAATGTGAACTACACAACGAGTGAATACTTTCAACAAACACAAGATATGCACACAAATGAACACACACATGTGACTACACAACAAGTGAGTAACTTTAACAAACACAAGGTGTGCATACAAATGAACACACAAATATGACTACACAAACGATATTGAAATGACATACACATGTGACTCAAAATGAGTACGGACTTTTGTCAAACACTAGATGTGCACACTACGAACACAAATGAAATAAAGTGCAAAATTCAATATGCCATACAAATATGAACCAACAATGAAAGAGGAGTTTTAACAAACACATGACGTGCACACAAACGAGGATACAAATGACATAAAATCAAATGACATCGAAATGACATACACATCTGAACCAAAATGAATAAGCACTTTTGTCGAACACAAGGCATGCACAATTGATGAACATAAATGAACTTAAAATTTAATGAAGTTAAAATGACACAATTATAAAACACAAATGAGTGGGGAATTTTACTAAACACACGGTGTGCGCACAAGTGAGCACACTAATATTGACACACAAATGAGTGGGTGATTTGTCAAACACGTGACGTGTATGCAATGAAACACAAATGGAAATGAAATTTAAAGAAATTAAAATGACATACAAAGATGCCCTAACGTAGAACCTAAGCTTTGATATCAAAACTGACGCGGGACGACGACCCTGAAATCTGTGAATGCCCATGATGTGATGATTTGCCGAAATTAAACTAATTAATTAAGCAATTAATCACAAATTAAAGCGATACCTTGAGGTTTCTCGGGATTCTATTTAGGTGGCCATGCTTTAGCTCACGTAGGGTCCAATCCGACGCGTGGGATCCGTTAGGATGGCGGAAGAGGCGATCCAATAGATAGAACTCTCGCTTCGTCTAGGTCGGGGCGTTAGATGGTAGTTCTTTGTGGAATCGGTAGCTCATCGCTAGGACTTTAAATCGAAGCGGTTAAATGGCACGAATCGAGTAGGCTCGAGCCCAACAACGGTTATGGATCGAAGGGCTAGGATTGGATTCGATCCATAAGGATGGACATCAAGGCTACTCTAGATCTAGGGTTAGGGGTAGAGAAAGATTAATCAAAAGGTGGAAAATTAAGATGCAAGAGATTAGGGGAAAATAAAAGATCAAGTATAGGAGATCAAATGAGAAAATTAAAGAATAATGGGCATCTCACCCTTGGCTTCACTCCAAACCCCAAATGGGGAAGAAGACTCACTCTTTGCTCTTTTCATTAATCAAAATCCAGTGCCAAAAATGGCTTACAATTTGGGCTTTATAGCCAATACAAGTGAATAAACCTAAAAATAGAAAAGTTCTAAGTTACCCTAAGTGGTAACTTACAAAAGGACAAAAACTAAGGATAAAAAGGATAATTACGTCACTTATGACGTTGATGCGCAGGTTTTCACAGACGTCCGACCTGGGGTCCACGGACGTCCGTCGCCTACTCACGGACGTCCGTGCTCACTAAAACAGTGAGCACCCAAAAATCCGGACGTCCGTCCTAAACCCACGGACGTCCGTCGCCTGATGATGCCTGGGTGATCTCTAAAGCCTTCATTTAGTGGTTCTTGATGTTCCTTGGCCCTTCAGTCGTTTCTTCCTCCGCCGGTACACCTTGCACGACCTAAACCCTAGGTCCTTGGTGTCGGCGTCCCCGTCAGAAATATTGAAAGAGGAATAACTCTCGAGTAATCGAGTTGTATTCATTGCACTTTCGGTTTGGGATATGCAAGTTTCGGAAGTCGAAACATGGGGTAATAGTAAATGGGGGATCGAAAAAATCTCCAAACTATTAACTGCATCGGCCGATTGTTTCGTGATCATCTTCAAGGATGATATTATGGCTCTGAAGCTACCAAAAATCCAATTGCTAGTTTCGAAAAAGGTATGGTGTGAATTGAAAGATGGACTTTGGATGCCAATGGCATCCGTAAGCCGATGGGAACAAAATATGGGATGGGAACAAAATCTGTTTGAGGGCTTCATGGTTAGAAGAGACAAACCTATGGTTACCCATTTGCATTACACAAATGGTACTGGCTTTTTGTGGTGCGGATGTTAGAGGTAAGTAATGTGAAAGTCATAATTCGATGCTATGAGCCTGTATCGGGTCAAAGTATGAACATTAGGAAAAGTACTATCTATAGCATCAATATGGAAGAAAGATCAATCATTAATCTCGCTTCGTCAATGGGCTGTGGTTGGGTTTTTTTAGGGGGGAGGGGGGGTTCCCAGTCACTACCTTGGTATCCCACTTTGTATTGGCAAACTTGGGCTTCCATGTGGGACTCGATTATTGAACGCTTCAAAAAAAACTAGTCAGATGGAAGGGGACCCTATTGTCTAAAGGTGGGCATTTAACGTTGATTAAATAAACTCTTTGAACTCCTTGTTTATTTCATGTCGATGTTTGAATGCCCAAAAACGGTTGTCAAAAAATTGGAAAACATTGAGAGAAACTTCCTATGGAGTGGAGGGAAAAACAAAAGAACAGATGCATGTGATTAACTGGGCTCTGCTATACTTCCCATGGATGGTGGAGCTTTGGGCATCAAATCCATCGAATACTTTAACTGAGCTTTACTTGGGAAGTGGCTATGAGGGTATCTGAAGAAGAGGACTCCTGGTGGGCCAAGGGTATATTGAAAAGTACGGAAAAGTTGGTGGGAAATGAAGGGCCCTAGAGAACTCATAGGTTCAAGATGGTGGAAAGGAGTGCATAAGGTTAAGTTGAGCCTCAAGGAGGGTATTAACTTTATTCTAGGAGTTGGGGATGTCTTAAGCTTTTGGAAAGATAGATGGTGTGGAGATAGCCCATTGATGAAAAGCTTCCAACACTTTTTACCCTTGCCAGGAACAAAAATGCCCAAAAATCATGTGTGATGTGATCCATAGTGAAGTTTCTTGGGATATTGTCCTTTGTACGAATCTAAAGGATGACCAGGAGGTTGAATTATATGAACTTCTTTGAGGAGCTTAGAAAAGTGAGATTGGATGGTAATTGACAAGACATTATGATGCGGCAATGGGAGAAATCCACAAAATGTACTTTCAAATCCTTTTATAGGTTTCTCACAAGTAGGGCTCTCAATGGGCTGGGTTCCCAATTTTTTTAGCTCGGCCCTAAGCCGGGCTGCGATGTACTCGGCGCAAGCCCGACCCATAGCAGGCAGAGTGGGGTTGGGCTTTTTTCCAGGACTTTTTTTAAAAAGAAAATTTGGTAAAAAAAAATTTAAATCAATTTTCAACGAGAGATTTGCTTACTTAGAGTTGGGACTTGAGATGGTAGAGATAGCAATAAAATCAACGGTTTAATTTCAGGGCATTTAAGTAAAATGCTCTTAACTTAATATATATATATATATATATATATATATATATAATTCTTTATTTTTTTTTTCGGGCCGGGTGTTGGAACGTTCAACCCAAGCCCAACCCGGATCAATCAGGGGGTCACCACATGCTTAGCCTGACTAGGTTTCCGAGCCAGGTTGGCTTCATAAAATATCTCTTTTTCGAGATTGGTGTGGGCGAAAATCCGGCCCGGCCCAGTATATTGAGAGCCCTACACACAAGGAGACCCCTAATTGATCTCCCCTGTTTTTCGGGCCGGGTGCGGGAGAAATCCGGCCCGACCGAATCCATTGAGAGGCCTACTCACAAGGAGGCCCTAATTGATCTCCCCTGTGTCTTTGTGGAAGTCGGGGCCTCCTTGACAATCAAATCTTTTGTGTGGGAAGTAACCTGGGGAATACTCTTAACTCTAGTTAAGATTTGTAAGAGAAGCGTGGTAGTTCCCAAAATGTATATCTTTTGTGCTATGGAGGAAGGACTCGATCCTTGTGTGACGGCCCGAATTTTCCAAACACGATTTTATATATATATATATAAAATTTTTTTGGGACCAACTGGGAAGACTCGGACCGCTAGATCACAGAACACAATCTGAATACAAAATTTACTTGGTACATCCACACAGTGTGGAAATCAAAGTAGTTACAATACATGGCAGAAAGAAATGATTTCATTCTATACAAAACATCTAAAACAAAACAACCGAAATAAAACCATCGGTGATGGCCGATCATCACCTAAACAGTGGCGTACATAATAAATGTATAAAAGTGCTGAGTCTATAGGTCTACAAAAATTCCCTAGATGCCCCAAGCCCAAAGCCAAAATATACCAAGTCCAAAATCTCAAAAGCCAACTACCATACCAAATTTAAAATGTCAAACTATCTTTTGGCGAAAGATTTGCTTCGTCTACCAGGTCTTTGCTAACTTCAGTACTTGTGACGTGTAGTCGGGGTGAGCTAACAGTCTAAGCTCAGTAGAGAAAACACAATGCTAATTACATTTATCAGATTAATGCATAGATTCAATGACAATAATCAAAACATTTTCATATTAAAATTGAAGACATTTTCATATTCAAAACAGAAACTGATTTCAAAGGCATTTTCTTATCAAAATAAAAACTGATTTCAAAGGCCATTTTCATATTAAAGCAAAATTCCAACTCATATTGTTAATGATATAATTTTCAAAGTTTCACAAGATTCTGATTTCTTATTCATTTACCGAAGTTCTGATTTCTGATCTATCTTGGTAGAGGCGGAAACAGAGCGTAAACAAAAGCGATTGTCCAAGGTGTCAATTACTGATCAAGATTATCCAAGGATTGTCTAAAGTTCAGAGTTCGGAGTTCAAAGGATTCAAAGTTCGGATTCAAGGGTGTCCAAGAGTGTGCCATCGTAAAATTCCAAGGGATTCAAAGGATCCATAGTTCAGAGCGAGTTTGCAAACAATGCCAAATTTGCAACCAAAGCATATCATCACTGTCCGTAATGCGCTGTAGCGGTCCAAGGGTGTACAAAGATGTTCAGAAGTGTACGTAAATCCCGCCATAGCGGTCCAAGAGCGTACATAAATACGAGGGTGTTCAAAGGTGTACGTAAATCCCGCTAGAGCGGTCCAAGGGCGTACATATATCCCGCCAAAGCGGCCCAAGGGTGTACAAAGATGTTCAGAAGTGCACGTAAATCCCGTCAGAGCAGTCCAAAGGCATACATAAATACGAGGGTGTCCAAAGGTGTACGTAAATCCCACCAGAGCGGTCCAAGGGCATACATATATCCCGCCAGAGCGGTCAAAGGGTGTACAAAGATGTTCAGAAGTGTACGTAAATCCCGCCAGAGCAGTCCAAGGGTGTACATAAATACGAGGGTGTTCAAAGGTGTAGGTAAATCCCGCCAGAGTGGTCCAAGGGCGTACATATATCCCGCCAGAGCGGTCAAAGGGTGTGCAAAGATGTTTAGAAGTACACGTAAATCCCGCCAGAGCAGTCCAAGGGCGTACATAAATACGAGGGAGTCCAAAGGTGTACGTAAATCCCGCCAGAGCGGTCCAAGGCATGGGTCAAAATATCATCCGATACCGATACGTATCGGTTTTGGACATGAACGATACGATAAAATGGGGTTTTACCGGGCCCCTTAAAAAACAGTCAAATTATCGTCCGTATCGTTCGTATCGTCCAATGTATCATCCAATAATTTCAAATTATCGTTTTGTTTGTTTGTTTGTGTTTTTTTTTTGGCAAAATATTGGAAAGTATCGTCCGATACGTGTCGGTTTTGGGGCTGGACGATACGTATCGATTTTTCGAGATTTTGATCCATGGTCCAAGGGCGTACATATATCCCGCCAAAGCGGTCCAAGGGTGTGCCGTTGCACAAGTTCAAAAGATTCAAAGGGTACCGTATTCAATTTCAAGTCTAGAGTTTGAAATCAGAGTCCACAATTCATATACGGGATTCGAAGGATTCAAAGTTCATGTACTGAGTTCAAAGGACTCATAGTACGAAGTTCAGATTCGAAAGTTCAAGTGCGAAGATCATGTTCAAAGCTAAATGTTCAATTTCAGGATCGAAGTTCTAATTTCAGACTCATGGTTCAAATTCAAAGATTTCATTTTATTAGAATTTATATCAAAACCACTTCATAGTTCACGTGTAGAGATCATGTTCAAGGTTCAATATTCAATAGTCAAAGTTCTAAATTCAGGTTCATAGTTCGAAATTCATACTTCGGATTTCAGAGTTCAAGTTCATACGCGATATTTCGAAGAATACAAATACGAATCACAACTTTCAAAGCATTTGCATATATCATGACATCTATGGATCAAGGTCAAAATGCAATTGGGTGTCGAGTTTTCCCTACAGTAGTTTCCAATGATTCCAAGGTGACAACTATTTCAAAGCTTTCAATACATTCACAAGTTCGAAATCCATTTCTCAATCAAAAGATTCGTTTCGGTTATATAAAAAAGTCTGAATCAAAATCAAGAATGAAATCGTGCAATGAAATTTCCCCACAGTTGAAAAGAGCTCAAATATTAGTTCAAATTCAAATCAAACTTATCACATTTCATTCGATCATATCAAGCATCTATGAAATCAAATCAAAAATGTAATTGTGTATCGAATTTTCCCACCTCAATTCTAGCGTCGCGAGAACGCACACGATGATTCTTATTGGCGGACTCCGATCCTCTATCTACTTCACATAACATTCGTAAAATACATGTCAATGACTAAAGAATCACACATGTCGAAATTCTTTAAGTTTTGAGGCGGAAAGGACAAGTTCGAACTAACTTTGGATCATGTAGAATTTGCCCTATTTCTTGCTCAAATTTGACCTTTAAAACATTTGATTCACGAAATTGTTAATTCACACAAATTATAGAGCTGGTTGTACTCTTTCTAACGCCGCGAGAATCACGTCAATCCAAGTTCAGAGTAGAAAGTAATGGCCAAAATACCGAGGCTGTGTCGGCACTTTAGTCAAAGTCGCACGCGTGATTTCCAAAATCGCGCGAGCGACTTTTTTCAAATTTTTTTGGCCTTATTTCTGAAGGAAAATTGCATGCGCGAATTCCAACTCGCGCGTTCGATTTTGTGCGATTTAGCTCGTTTTTGCCCTTTCTAAACCCATTTCTTCAAATCAAATCCTCTATTCCTTTGCACACAACCTAAACAACCTAATTTAAGTTTCATACACGAATAAACTAAGGTATTTACCTCCTTAGACGGGCACGTAACGTCCTTGATGATCGTATCGATGCTCCAACAATTCGATCTTCTCTCTCTCCAATTGTAAAATGCCTTGCGATGCAAAGCGGAACACAAATCTACCAAGTGGAGTAGAAGAATTTGAGAGGAGATCGATGGTTTGGATCTCACCACAAGGGAAAACGAGAAGGGGTTTGGGGGCTCTCTTCCTCTCTTGGTTCTTCCCTCTAAATCCCAAGCAAGCAATGAATGGGTTTTTCCCCTTTTTCTTCTCTTATAAGCCATTGGGCTTTATTTGGTGTGAAGCCGACACACCGTGAGTTGGTACATGAGCTTTTCATCAAGGGGCAAAATGTGGTCCATCTTCACTATAAACTAAATCGTTTGCCGTTGACGCTCATATGGAATTCGTATAATTAATTACCCAATTAAATATACCATTCCATAGCACCAATTGTATACTTCTAAAATAAAATAAACCATTCCATAGCACCAATTGTACACTTCTAAAACCTCACAACGTGTGTCGTATGCCTTGCCAAATAGGTATACTTTGTTGGGTGCCACGTAACAGGTTGGGTTATTGGGCTCGGGTCTACTCTCGGTTCGAGTTAAAATTCGGGTTGAGGCCTAAGTTCAAGCATTGGGCTCGGGTTCGTGTGCAACACGCATACGCTCTACATAAGGTACGAGTTGGGATTTAATGCGCTTGGCGCGTACCCCTAATTATAACAAGTGGGTTTGAGACCACGTGACTTAGGTCAAATGTTTGACTCGGGTCAAATAAGTCAAAAGGTCGCATTCTCGTCAAAGGTCAACGATTCAACATTTACGAAAATTTCGGGTTGTTACACCTTGTGAGCTTTGGGATATCCATTTGTCTTAGTGAATCGGCCGCTAACATCCTTGCAGAGTAGACTGATTACCCCTTTGAGGATAATGTAGCCATTTTGTGGAAGTTGCTTCTGATGGCAGTTTTTTGGGATATTTGGAAAGAATGAAATAGGCATGTTTTTGATAGAAAATTTGGCACTTGTAATGCTGTGTAATAGACTCGGTGTTTGACAATCTCTTCTAGTGGTGTCTGGTTTCCCTCCATGTTTTGCTTCATCGGTAGAAGAGATTATTCGGGAGTGAAATTTTCTTAGACCTCCTTCGACCTTTGATTGTATGGTCGAGGCCCTTGCTAGTTTTGGGCCCCTCTTCATTATATTCTTTTGTATTATATTTTTTCTTTTTTGGTTGTATATTATTTTTCTTTTGGCTGAGTGAAAGTTAGTTGCTTGTTTTTCACAAAAATTATATGGGACTCTTTTAGGCTGTGTTTGGATGTTTCCCAGGGAACATGTGGAAATGGAACATGTGGAAATGGATTTATGTTTCCATGGATTCAATCCATTTGGAATCCAACAGAAACATGAGAATAAGGTGTATGGATAACATAATATCAGTATATCACATGGAAAATGAGGTAGGAGTACCATCTTTAGTGCTCCCACCCAATAACTAGCAAAAGCTTATTTTCTCTTATCTTAGATAGGGAGATATGTTAGTGCACGGCACCTCCACCGGACATTGGACACCGATTGATCAACCATCGGTATCCGGATCCTATCATCCAACTGCTCGGTCGCCTGCAGATTTGATGTGAGAGAGAGGTGGGTACTGGGTACATCTGCACATGTGACTTGAGAGATGTCAGTACATATATCCATCAAATGTGACTTGTGAGTTGTCTATGCACTGGATGAGAGAGAAGATAGAAAATCAAAATGCACAGGAGTCATTTCCGACGGAAATGACAAAATCCTACGATTTTGCTAGGATTTGGTCATTTCCGAAGGAGAGGAAAAGGGCCCATTTTCCGATGTGATTTTTTTTTTACCAAACGGCAGAAATAGTAAAATCCAGTTTCTTTTCCTCATTTATTTTCTTTTCCCTCTATCCAAACACTGCCTTAAAGTTGGTCATGTGACAAGAAGCATTCAGGTGTGTGCGTGAAGACTACGCATTATAGTAATCATTGTCCTTGACTGAAGCTGCCAAATATTCATTGTCTAAAAGGAACAAAGACGGTCCTGTTTAGACTGGGTCTATTTGTCTATAGTCGGTTAAATATAGTTTCTCAAAATTAGGCTTCTCTAGTTGCTTCATGTTAAGTTAAAGATGTTCTAAATGTTCAGTTTATAATACTGCATCTGTTATTGTTGATCTTTTTTGTACTTATTCAAGAATATCTATTCTGGTACAATCGTCTGTTCAGGAAGAAGGAAAATTGTTTATCTTCCTTGAGCTGGTAACACAAGGTTCTCTGGCAAGGCTGTACCAAAAGTATAATTTGCAAGATACCCAAGTCTCTGCATACACGAGGCAGATTCTCTGTGGTTTGAAGTATCTTCATGACAGAAACGTGGTACACAGGTAATGTAACTGAAATTATACTATCTTTAGGTTATTTATTTATGGCATAATGGCTCCTGACTGTCATTTAAACACCACAATAGTGTTTAAATGATCTTATACCACTAAAGTTAGACTTTTAATCTTACACCATTGAAGTGTGATTATCATTACGCCATGTGATGAACATTGTTTTTTTTTTTGGTCACTCCATGTGATGAACATCTGTGATCAATCTAAATTGTTGAAGTGACAATCTATCATTGGAATATGTCTCAGCACAAAGAAACATGTATCAGCCATTAAAACTGAAAACAACGGTTTAAATCTCCCTAAAGCATCATTTTGGGCCTGTTGCCCATCAATATGTGATCTATCACTTTGACTGTCCGGATCACCCACAGCTTAAACCGTTGATGGTGTAAGATCATTTAAACACCATTTTGGTGTTTAAATGATGGTCAGGAGAGTCAGACCCTCTATTTATTTTTGGATATGATGCTATTTTCTTGACCTGGCTTGATTCATTCTTACATAATCCTGTTTTGCCTATCAATGCCATCTGAAAATTCTGACCAAATGTGTTATGCATATCTCCATAACCATCATGGTGCCTGCATGTCAGTAGGTGTTGATTTTTACTACAGAAAAAATGCTATTTCTCCTAAATAGTGTCCTAGTTGAATTTTATATCTCAGATTTTCTTTTTCTGTGGGTATTTTAACTTTCGGAGTGTTATGGATCGAAGGAGAAGAAAGTCCAACTATGCAAGCGTTGCTGTTGGAAGTGGTTAAAAAAAATCCATTGATTTTCCAGTTAGATCTAACTTTCCAAGTGTTAATGTTTGATTTAATTGGGGTTGGGCTTGGGGCCAGTGGAAGGTTGACAATATTGCAACCTCTAGGTCGCAGGTTCAATCCCAGCTTACCTATAAAAAGAAAATTGTTGGATTTGATTAAAAAATCCTTTGATTTTCCAGTTAGATCTATCACTTACAAATTTTCAATATGCATGCTTCCCAACAGTGAAGCATGGTTGTCAGAATCATATGATTCAAGTCAAATCGTATGGGAAACAATTCATATTGTACATATGAATCTTTTCCCACTTGAATCCTACAATTGAATGGGAATTGATCAATTTAAAACTGAAACAAGTAGTTTGTTATTTATTTTTGTACATATTTTGTTTAAGAAGCTCGTATGAGGCTGATTATAGTGATTGTAAATAATACCTTTAATATTAAAATCTCAATGTCAATTCAACAGCACAAACTTTTAACTTAAAAAAGTACGTATTTCTAGAATTTTGGCATGAATTTCTTGTTCATTTGACTTGAAATGAAGATTTTGTAAATCATAGGCTCTCAGGTAAAATTTGCAAGTTGTTTGGAGTTTTCAAGTATATCAGTACATGTTCTTGGTTAGTTCATTTTGTTTTCTTCTTATTTGTTTGCAAGAATTTTCCATCAAACAAAACACAACTCGAGTTGTACATGAAGTTTTGTCGTAATATTAGAGGTCTACTTATATACTGTTGTATATTGTAGACTCGAAGATATGTTATATTGTTCATCAATCATGTTTAATTACACATCAATTCATCACCATTTATCATTAAATAATGATGAATGAATTTTTAATTTTTGTTTTGTGAGCGTATTGATTTCCTTTTGGTTATTTAGACAATTATGATCAAACATTTATGGGTCAGTTTACTTAGTTTTTTGACTGATGCGTATGAATAATGTTGATATTCATTGCTAAATTGCTTATTCCTTGATGGAAATGAATGAGAATGAATGTTTATTTTATTTTCATAATTTTAGAGATATTTTTTACTTTTTCTCTCTTTTTAACAAAAATAAAAAATGGGTTGACTCTTACAATTTGATTCAAGTGACTCCTTACAGTTTTTTTTATTTGATTCACGATTTTGCAGCCTTGAACTGAAGTACTTAAAAGCAGGGGGATAATCTCCTAGAAAACTAATAGATGATTTTAGGGTTGTCAACGGGTCAGGTCTACCCAATACCTGAGTCATTTCAGGATATTGGGTTGCTTTAAACCAAGTAACAAATGGAATGATTTGATAAGATGTCTCTACATCATTTATCATATATTAATTAATGATGAATGACTTTTTAATTTTTGTTTTGTAAATGTATTGATTTCCTTTTGGTTATTTAGACAATTATGATCAAACATTTATGGGTCAGTTTACTTATTTTTTTGACTGATGTGTATGAATAATGTTGATATTCATTGCTAAATTGCTTATTCCTTGATGGAAATGAGTGAGAATGAATATTTTATTTTCATAATTTTAGAGATATTTTTTACTTTTTCTCTCTTTTTAACAAATATAAAAAATGGGTTGACTCTTACAATTTGATTCAAGTGACTCCTTACAGTTTTTTTTATTTGATTCACGATTTTGCAGCCTTGAATTGAAGTACTTAAAAACAGGGGGATAATCTCCTAGAAAACTGATAGATGATTTTAGGGCTGTCAACGGGTCGGGTCGACCCAATACCTAGCCCACCCAACCGTGTTTTTTATATTGGGTCGGGTACATAAACTTGACCATTGGGTCAGGTTGGGTTGGATCGACTCAACCCATCCTGATATAAAATATATAATTCAAGGAAAACAGGGGAGTTTAACTGGTCGGGTCAGGTTTTTGGGTCGGGCCAGTTTTTCGGTCTGCTCAGGCATGAGGCCTTTACTTATCTGCTGTTGGCTAGTATAAGTAATTGCGAGGAGAATGCTGTTACTCTTATAGGAGGAAAAAAGCTGATATGTTAGCACCTGTGAGTTGGAGATGCCTGTTGGTTATTTCAGTTTTGGGTTTGTAGTGGAACGAGTCATTGTTGTTTTGACACATGTTTAACAATTATCTCTAACGTTAAATTGGTATAGCATTGACTTTGAAACTAAAGTTTGAAACTTCCTTATGCACATACCTGTATATTTGGGAATCTAATTTCTTGGTAATTGTGGTGAGTTTTTCTGCAGTTGTGAGTATTCTAGGTTGCTTGGAGAGAATGCACCCAGGGTTCATAAAAAGTAAATAAAACATCTACACAATGCATGGACTGGGAAATTCTATCATATGCAGGGTCCCTTTGGAACTTCCCTACTAAGTCAGATGTCAAGTCAATTTGGATTGGCTTGGAAAAATCTTAAAAAAATCAGGCCCCTCAAGTTATGGGTGGAGGTAGACTCTTAATTCGATGGCTTAAGAAGGAATTACGCCCCTTGGAAAAAAAAGTTAAAATTCAGAGAGATGGCAAGCATCGTAACTAGTTTGGAGGATTTTTGTATCACCCACATTCATAGACGGAAACTCAAAAGCGGGTAGCTGGCCAACAAGGGTTTCCTCTTTGATGAGTTCATGAAATATTTCTTTGTAATATAATTTCCTTTTTATTAAGTCCTGGTTGGATTGTCCAGCTAGTTTGGTGTCCCATGTGTGGCCTGTTGTCTTAGTCTTTAGCCTTAATTAATAAAATTTTATTTGTTCTAAAAAATAAAAAATAAAATGACAACATGCTAGTATCTGTTTGACAGCTGACTTCACATGTAACTCATCCATGACGTGTGCATGCAAAACTATGCATACGTGAATGGAGCATTCCCACATATGTTCCACCGAAATAGACTTAAAATTACTTGCCAAGTCACACATTTTCTGTTACCTAAATCTATCACTCCGTCCTTTTATAATTTTCTGTTTCTAACCGAGTGAATCAGACAAATTCAGATATAAAGCATGAGCAAATTTTCTGTAGCGTTCTCATTATATATTTACTGTAGACATACCTGTTTTCTTTTTTCTGAATCACATTTTCTTGGTCTTCCAGAGATATCAAATGTGCTAATATATTGGTCGATGCAAACGGATCTGTGAAACTTGCAGATTTTGGATTGGCAAAGCAGGTTGCTTTATTGTTCACTTGGCATATTTGTTCTTTCATGTGTCTTATTACTTTTTGACATGGGCAATAACTTCTTTATCTCACAGTGCTGGTTACTTACTTTTCCAGGCATCTGATGTAATTGGGCTGAAATCTTGCAAAGGAAGTGTGTACTGGATGGCCCCTGAGGTTTGTATCTTTCTTTTTTACTATTATCCGGTATTGATCGATAAAAAAAATGGGCACCTCTATTCGCACCTGCTAGATGACTGGTGAGCGCCTACACTAAAGTGATGCAGGAACTTACTAAATGCAATGTTAGGGCTGAGATTAGGATTAAAATTAATTTAATCAATTAAAATAATAATTTCTCATAACAAATTATCATGAAAATTCTAGAAATTCAATTAGGTGATTTAATTTCGGCCCAAAATAGTGTTACTTTCGTGTACGTTCCCTATCGCGAATCTAGAAGATTAGGGTTCTTATGAACGGCTAGATCTCCGATAGTTTTAGGGCGTCGAACGAACTTGCAAGCAGGTTATCTCGATACCAAACAAAAATAAAAGGCTAATAAAATTAATGATGAACAAAATATTGATTTAGGGCTTTTATGAGATCAATAAAATAATTAAGATTACGCTACTTATGCAAACTGTAGATCTAAAGAAAATAGAGATGGAAGAAGAGTTGGCCTCGCACCAAACCGCAAGCGGGAATCGAAGAATCGCTCTCCGTTTTGAGAGAATCACACCCTCACGAAAGTTTAGAACTCTCAATTTTGCATAAGCAATTTTCATTAACCAAAAAATTATAATAAAAGTATTTACAAGCCTTTAAATAGGCTAACCAATGCATAAAATTAGAAATCCTAGTATAACTCTAATTCCTAATACAAATAAAAGAAATATCCTAATTCTTCTAAAACAATAAAGTCCTAAAACAATAAGAAAACTAATTATATTTATAATAAAAGGAACAACTCTTACTTTCTAAAATAAAATAATAAAAAAAACTAATCCTAATTCAATTAGGATTCTTGAAATTCGTCACTTTATGTGCAGCCTTCGAAAACTGATCATAACTTCTTCAATACTTGTCGGAATTGCTCAAATTTTGGCTCGTTGGAAAGCTACTTCGATAGGCTTTCAAATATGACCAATTTTGTGTCAATCCGACTTCGTTTGACACTTCAAAATAGACCAAACATAAAAGTGACGGGATTAAAAGTTAAAAACCCTAATAAATTTTGAATTTTCTTCTTTCTGATCAAACGGGTCTTTAACGGGTCTTTTTTAAAAAAAAAATCCATTCGTGAGTCCACTTTCTCTTTTGACGTCTCTTCTTTATCCGATCACGATTCAAATAGGCGGATCTAAAATGCGCATCATAAAGTCCGTTGATTGTGTGGAAGCAGACGATTATGATCGTTTTTCATGCCAGTTTCTACACACTGAATCTTGAGACTATGGGTGTGCCATTAGACGATAAAGTTTATGATTCAATGTGTCACGGATCCCAAAATGTGGCCCTAAAATCACTTTTGAGCGTGATGGATGCCATGTGATTTTAGGGCCACTTTTTGAGATATGTGCCATGTGGAATTAAAAACCTGACCGTCTAATGGCACGCCCATGGTCACAAGATCCATTATGTGGAAGATTGACATGAAAAACAATCACGACCTTCTGATTTCATGCAATCAACGGGTTTCAGTGTAGGCGTCAGCCCGCCAGTAATCTGGTAGGCGCGAATAGATGTACCCATATATATATATATATATATATATATATATATATATATATATATATATATATATATAGGATAAGGTGTCGCTGCCTAGAGGTGTAGCCGTTGAATGCTACAATGGTGCTGATATCACGTGGCATGTGATCCCAAAACAAACACCCGTTTGGGATCATTAGCCATGTGGTATGTGATCTAAAAAAACAATTTATTTTATGACTATTTTGCCCCTCAAAATCATTGTTAAAGTTTGACCCTGCCCCACTTAATCGGGTGCATTGAATTTTTCCAACTCTGACAACATTTGGGATGGTAGATAAGATGTGTTTGTTATTTTTTCTTTTGGGGATGGACTTGATCGACCTTTCACACGTTGCCTTGGCGCCTGATCTTCGAATTTGGTGCCACTTGGCACCCAAAGAGTGTTGAAGTTTAGTCTCACGTCGGATATTCATAGCCTTGTCTCTCCTCTTACAAGATCCTGGGCTCCTCCACTCATTGCAATTGGTTTTGAGATCGATACCAAAATTTTTCAAGGAGAGACACGGCTGTTAGTTCCCGATGTGGGACTAAACTTCAATAAGAGCACTATGGCAGCGCTGAACGCTACATGGCTAATTTAGCGTCCCGCTGTCCATTCAAAATGTCAACCTCAATAGAAGAGCGGCTTTTTCTATCTAAAAGGATTATTATGGTGAATGCAGTAACTGAATTAGCTAGGTCCCTCTTTCCAGGTGAACCAGCTAGGTTCTCTGATAATTCCTGCTTCAGAGAAACTATTGGTTTTTGGGGTATCAACCTCTTATTATATTTGAGGGGACACTATTTTGGAGAGCTTATAGCTCTAATTTTGGATGCTAGTTTATAGAAACAACCTCCTATTTGCTGATACAAGAACAACTCTTGTATAAAATAATTGATAATATGCCATCATATGCAAAGTAAAAAAAGGACTTTATAGGTGGGAAATGAACCACAAGCTCCCCGAACACCCCTCCTCTCTCTCTCTCTCTCTCCCAAAAGCCAAATATCAAGAGTCGTGCTATGCCTACACCATCATTTACTCAGGACACCCCCATTAATTACTGTGAGATGTGATTTTTTCATCTAATGGTGTGCACGTAAACATAATTGGTGTGCGATGAGTGATTTCATTAATTCCTTGATGCTGAACAAATTTTGGTGTGGAAGTAGCAGCTCTCAATCAAATACAGCATTTGATGAAAAGCTTTTGGTTGCATTTGAACTGTTGAAGAAATTACTGTCATGATGTTCCTTGATAATCTTATGAAGAAAGTTGCTATGTTGATGACATGATCATCGTCGGCATCACTGCCTTATCCCATCTATTTGGCATCGACTTTGGGAGTCCTAATGCTTTACCCATATCTTAGGAAATAAGACTCGTCAAAAGATTTAGCGAAGATTCTACACTTGGATGCCCATCTATTTGGCATCGACTTTGGGAGTCTTAATGCTTTACCCATATCTTAGGAAATAAGACTCGTCAAAAGATTTAGCGAGATTCTACAGTCAGATGCCTACTTTACGTTTTAAACGATATTTTCCTGAAAATTTCTATGAATTTTTCCCGAAATTTTCCCCATCATCTTTTTCAATTTAAAAAAAAAAATATTTCCGTTACTTTTTCCCTAGTGCTTCCTATTTTTTTTCCAAAATTTGCTGATTTTTTTCATTTTTTTTTTCTTTGTTTTTGCTTTGCCAATTGTTTCCCGAACTCCAACTTGGTAACTAGGCATTGGTGGACTGGCCCCGTCCCATTAACATCCCTATGATGAGCTATAGTTACTTCCTTATTTTATATTTTTTCCTGGAGTGCCTTTAACATTGTCAAGTTTCTTGTGCGTGTTTCAGGTTGTTCATCCTCAGAAGACCTCTGGCTATGGGCTTTCGGCGGACATATGGAGCCTAGGTTGCACGGTCTTAGAGATGTTGACTCGTCAGCATCCTTACTCTACTATGGAGTGGGTGAGTAACATGTCTTTTCAAGTTACAGATTATCTACTCCCATTTAACTGAGTCTAATTGTTTATTTCTACTTTTACGTATAAATTAACATTTGTGCTCACTCAGTAGCCTAATTGCAAGATAACCATTTTCCTTTTTTCAGACCGAGTTGCATTTTTAATGTTGCGATATTTTTAGCGAATTTAACAGTGAAATTGCCTAAATTAGCTAAAAGCTGGTATTGAGGCTGCGTATGGCATAGCTCTCTGCTAGCCTCTGCCACAGTAGAGTTCACTTGCTTTAGTTGGTTCCCATTATCTTTTCTAACTCCCTGCAAAGGAGGATTTATCTACTCTAGCAACAACCTCTCTGCTCTCTACCAACTCCCTACCAGAGCAAATAGAATCAGCTCTGGCAAGGAGTGAGTAGAGAGGAGGGTAGAACTGCTGAATTGGTAAATCTTGCTATGCAAGGAGTTATGAAGGAGAAGGGGTACCTGCTAAAGCAGGTAGCAGGACGTTAGCAAAAAGGATGGGAACCTGCTAAAGCAGGTGAACTCCATTATGGCAGAGGCTAGCAGAGAGCTATGCCATACGCAGCCTAAGTACCTGACCGGAGTGCCAGCAGTGGCACTTGGGCCAATCTCCTTTTGTCCAAATGGTCAAGCTCTCGGAGCTGCACTGCTTTTATGAGTGCACAACTCAGTGAAAGTTCACTTTTTCCCCCCTTTACTGATTTGGCGGTTACATATATCTGAGCACATTTACCCAGGGTGTCAGTTGAGATTGACCCATGCGCCACCGCTGGCACTCAAGTCGGGTACCTCATACCGAGGATCAAAACATCGGATTTCGTTTTGGTTTCGGTGGGGACCGAAACTGAAATTTTGAACCGAAATTTCGGCCGAAATCTTCAAAGCAGTCCGAAAAATACTGAAATTTGAAGTTTTCGTTTCGGTTTCGATCCCCACAGAAACCGAAACATTTAAGAGCTAATGGGTTTGCAAAGACAGTTTGCATTTCATTGTTTGTTAGAGCAAACATGGTAATATGCAGAACTCATTATTGAGGATTAGAATATTGGTATCAGTCTCGGTGTAGGCCTGTGCTGATATCGAGGCGTCTCCTCTCTGTATTGCTGATGCAAACAAAAAATATATTTACTGACAAATTTTGTTTGGCAATAGTCAAGATGATAATTATATCTTGGGTGTCTCTAATGCTGAGTTGTATACGTCACGCTATCGATCAAGATTTTATACAATGGTCTCAGTGGGCAATGTTATTTCCTATGTTTACTGTAATAGTGGTCGATAGTTACTATCTCTCTATCTGATGTGGCAGGCACAAGCAATGTTTCAGATTGGTCGGGGTCAAAAGCCACTTGTTCCTGATTCCCTGTCAAAAGATGCACGAGATTTCATCCAGCAATGCTTACAAGTTGAACCAGATCACCGGCCCTCTGCTCTCAAGCTCTTAGAGCATCCATTTGTGAAGAGAACACTACCAGCTCTCATAGGCTCTAATTCGCCCAAGAAAAATGAAAGACGGACTTGAAGCCGCCACTGTATGTTAAATTTTTGGTGATCGAAGTTGATGGGGTAAGATAGAATTGTTGGTCATTGAGCTCCTCTCACCCATAGTGGCGAAAAACGCGTTTTTAGGAAAAAAAATGAAAGAAAGGTGAAAAGACGTCTTTTACGAAAGAAATGCATTTTAAATCCATTTTTTCCTGTTTAAAACCCGTGTTTGTTTACAAAATATGCATTTTGTATAATTATTAATATTTTTTAATTTATTAAAAATTTCCCATTTTTCCCCAAAATTGCCGAAATTTACCCCTTTTTTACCTTATATTTCTGGAGCAAGCCATTTTATTCCCGTTAAATAGACTTGGTCACCATGCACTTCTCTCATTGCATCTTTCTCCTGGATTTATGAAGTTAATATGTTCTTGTGTGCTGTTTGTTTCAGTTTTCCACTTGGTATATTTGGTAGAACTTGTCGGCTTTCATTCCACAGGAGCATGCTGCGGGGAGTAGGAAAAATGATACATGGGATGATCTGTACCATAACGCTGCTCGTGCCATTGTCCCGCCCGCCTGACAAATCATTGGGGGAACTCAACCCTAATAATCATCTCTTGGGACGATACTAGCCATCCGATGGATCCACTTTTGCACGTCAAAAACAGACGAGAAAGCTTTGAATCAGTTGGTCATGATCATTGCAAGTATTGCTATTTTTATTATTCAAGAACAGCGGTACCATGTCTGTCAATTCATTTCCTTTCAACCCAATATGTTGTAATTGCAATATTTGGGGGGACATTGTATTTTAGTTGTAAAAAAAATTTGGTATACGATAATCGAATATTTGTGCATTTGTAGTTTCATATATCTCCTGGAAAGGCCTTTTGTTGTTACTTCTTATATCCTTTTTTCAGAATTAACTGTTTGGATAGAGCCTAGTAAAATGGAGTAAAGTTGTTCAACTTTTACCCCATATTATTAGGGGTAAAAATAACCGAAAACCCGAATCTATCGTAATTATGGTTTTTCGGTCGGTTTAAAAGTTCTTCGGGACAGTTTCGGTTCAGAAAATCTAAAATTTTCGAGTTTAGGTTCGGTTTCATCTGTTATACACCCGAAACCGGCCAAACCGAACCGTATTGTATAAAAAACTTAGCTGGTCTAACCGTCTACACTCTATAAGCCCTTAAAAGAGCTAGTATGTCGCTAGTTTTGGATTACAAAACCGCCGGGTCTATATCGTCATGTCTTCAGCTTATCTATTCTCATTTAAAGCGTCTTGTCTTTTCTCCTGTCACATGCTCTTATGCAGTTTTAAAAAGACAAAACAGGCTCCCGCCCTAGTTTTGATAAGGGAAAATAAAAAATAAAAAAACTGAACTTTGACCCTGACATTAATAAAGCACTTAAACTACACTTCCTATATAAGAAATTTATATAAAGTCATCAGCTAAACCTCGTTCCCTTTCTTAAAAATGAGAAGGAGAAATGCTGAGTAGACGTATAACACCGTACCGTAAGAAAGCGTTTTGGCATGTCAACGTTGTTGGATGATTTTAAAAAATACTTTGTTATTTGCTTTTCCTTTATTTTTTAGTTTTTACATTTGTGGTAATAGTCTCACACCGTGTGTAAGTTTTTTGGGCTTCGGATCATATTATTTTATATTGGCTTAAGGCTTGTAGCCTTCACTAAGGGGGCATCGAATTTTATAGCTTTCACCGCTATGCATCCTATCAGTCACACATCCGCGCCAAGCCGTGATTGGATGGGACGGGACGGGACGGGCATGAGCACGTGTACGTGGCGTGGCGTTACATTTAGTTAAAGTTTTGGACAAAAGTGTAATTATTTAAACTTTTGTGTAACCGCCCGTTTAAATTTTAAACTGATCAGTTATTTTAAACGGATATGTCTTATCCGATTGTTTAGTTATGTGCAACGGATATGTTCATTCAGTTATACTTGTTCTTTTCTATAAAAGGGACCCGAGACCCCTCATTTAAATTACTGCATTTTTACATTTCTTTTCTCCTGTTTTAAAGATATTTTCAGACTTTCCTTCTGCGTTATTTGGTGTTTAGGTTGTGTGATCAGATTCACCAAATCTGATCACACGAATACGCTGTCAGTTCGTTGTATCATGGAACCGATTTTCCGGTGGCTTTTGGTGACCACTTGATTATAGTGGTAGGGACAAATCTCGATTTAAAGACAACGATATTCAACGTGCCTCGAACTGGATCTGCTTATTTCTTTATTCCAATCCTTATCTTTTCTTGTAACCCGAACCAATTGTTCCAACAAACGTGACGAGAACTTAATTGAAATGGCTTGGCAATTGTGCACAGGCACTTTACGTGACGTAATTAATGTTCCCCTCAAAATAAACAGAAGATGGAGATTAGAAAGAGTCGTTGATTTTTCCTCTCCACATGGTTTCACTCAGGGGGCATCGAATTTTATAGCTTCCACCGCTATGCATCCTATCAGTCACACATCCGCGTCAAGCCGTGATTGGACGGGACGGGATGGGCATGAGCACGTGTACGTGGCGTGGCAGTGCATTTAGTTAAAGTTTTGGACAAAAGTGTAATTATTTAAACTTTTGTGTAACCGCCCGTTTAAATTTTAAACTGATCAGTTATTTTAAATGGATATGTCTTATCCGACTGTTTAGTTATGTGCAACGGATATGTTCATTCAGTTATACTTGTTCTTTTCTATAAAAGGGACCCGAGACCCCTCATTTAAATCACTGCATTTTTACATTTCTTTTCTCCTGTTTTAAAGATATTTTCAGACTTTTCCTTCTGCGTTATTTGGTGTTCTGGTTGTGTGATCAGATTCACCAAATCTGATCACACGAATACGCTGCCAGTTCGTTGTATCATGGAACCGATTTGCCGGTGGCCTTTGATGACCACTTGATTATAGTGGTAGGGACAAATCTCGATTTAAAGACAGCGATATTCAACGTGCCTCGAACTGGATCTGCTTATTTCTTTATTCCAATCCTTATCTTTTCTTGTAACCCGAACCAATTGTTCCAACAAACGTGACGAGAACTTAATTGAAATGGCTTGGCAATTGTGCACAGGCACTTTACGTGACGTAATTAATGTTCCCCTCAAAATAAACAGAAGATGGAGATTAGAAAGAGCCGTTGATTTTTCCTCTCCACCTGGTTTCATTCAGGGGGCATCGAATTTTATAGCTTCCACCGCTATGCATCCTATCAGTCACACATCCGCGTCAAGCCGTGATTGGAAGGGACGGGACGGGCATGAGCACGTGTACGTGGCGTGGCAGTGCATTTAGTTAAAGTTTTGGACAAAAGTGTAATTATTTAAACTTTTGTGTAACCGCCCGTTTAAATTTTAAACTGATCAGCTATTTTAAACGGATATGTCTTATCCGACTGTTTAGTTATGTGCAACGGATATGTTCATTTAGTTATACTTGTTCTTTTCTATAAAAGGGACCCGAGACTCTTCATTTAAATCACTGCATTTTTACATTTCTTTTCTCCTGTTTTAAAGATATTTTCAGACTTTCCTTTTGCGTTATTTGGTGTTCTGGTTGTGTGATCAGATTCACCAAATCTGATCACACGAATACGCTGCCAGTTCGTTGTATCATGGAACCGATTTGCCGGTGGCCTTTGGTGACCACTTGATTATAGTGGTAGGGACAAATCTCGATTTAAAGACAACGATATTCAACGTTCCTCGAACTGGATCTGCTTATTTCTTTATTCCAATCCTTATCTTTTCTTGTAACCCGAACCAATTGTTCCAACAAACGTGACGAGAACTTAATTGAAATGGCTTGGCAATTGTGCACAGGCACTTTACGTGACGTAATTAATGTTCCCCTCAAAATAAACAGAAGATGGAGATTAGAAAGAGCCGTTGATTTTTCCTCTCCACCTGGTTTCTGGAGGTCTTCTTCTCCAGTAGTTAGGGGGTGCAAATAATTTTGGGGTCTCCCATTTGAAATCGAAAATACTTGATTGAGCATCCCAAGTGTGCAAATGATTTGGAGTGAGAGAGCGAGCCCATTCAAGGTTCCTATCTATGATAAGTCATCTCTCGAGAAGATTAGGGTTTTCTGTAATTCTTTACTGAGCATATGTAAGGTCTTAGTGTTGAATAACAAAGAGATATATAATGTATGATTTTGAGACATAACAAAGAGATTTATAATGTTGAAACTCTTTGATGCATAACAGAGGGATATTTATAATACATGTTCATGGAGATTAGCCTCTTTTGTTCTTAAGATTAACTAAGGTCTTAGTGCTGAATATAGAGAGATATATAATGCACGATTTTGAGGCAGAATAGATAGAAATATAATGCTGAAGCTCTTTGGGACATAATAGAGGCATAACAAAGGAATATATAATGCATGTCCATGAGGATTAGCGCCTTTTGTTATTGAGATTAGCTAAGGTCTTAGTGATGAATAACTTTCCAGATTATGGCTCCTATTTCCAGATTATGGCTCCTATTAGGTTTGTCTTCATTCATCTGTTTGCACTATCAAGGGATTTCATCTATCATAGTCAATTGGCAAGATGTTTTAATTTTTTAGGTTTATAGCTTGCCAAAATATCTCCCTAAATTATGCCTAATTTTGTATATAAACTTTTTGGCTGTGTTTGGGATTGCTCTTTGGAGGCAATGAGCAGCCCACATAAAAGAGCAGGTTTAAATTGCTCTTTCCAAGACAACCAAATTCAGCTCTTTCACTCATCGAAAGACCTCAGAGCACTTATAACCAAACACAATCCCATACTAAAGTGTTCTGCGTCAGAGCAGAGAGCTGCTCTTTGCCTCCAAAGAGCAATCTCAAACACAACCTTTATATCATCTATTTGAATAATTGATCTATTGTACTTTTTAGGAAAATATTTATGGATCCTTGATGTAATTCTTGACTGCATCGTTCTCTTTGTTGAAACTCTTTAGAAAACTATATTATATTAAAGAAAACTATATTATAATATAGTTTTATAATGCATGTTCATGAGTAAACTGTGAGCATACAAAACCAGTTTACTAATGTAAATGTGTTGACAATATGCAGATCCAGGTTAAGATTATTACACAGTAAGACTGCACCATGGTGGTCACTTTGTGAGTAGACATAATGGGAGATATATTGGGAACATCATTGATCAACCTTCAAAATCATACAAATTAGACTATAATCTCGGCATTGCTAGACTCTAATTGATTACTAATGATTACCTTTAGTGCAAGATGTTGTGCAACAAATTTTAAAGGACAAAAGAGCAAGAAAATAGTTAAAAGAATGAGAGAGAGAAGATCCAGGCATGGTTGGGGATCGAATTTAAAGAGCCTGAGTTTGAGCAGCAGGGGTGTGTTTTCAAAACTGCTTTCTTCCCCCTCTCCAAACCGAAAAACAGAGCCCCCTAGGGTTCCTTTACATCGCCTCTACGCGTGCCTTATTGCCGGCATTCGCTTGCGCCGATTGATCGTCTGCACCCCGCTAGATCAAAGATCCCATTTTCTTCAAAGGTAACTATTTAAAACCCATTTTATTTTATTTTTCTTGATTTTTCTTGCAAATGTGATCATGGTCTTACATTTTTAGATGGTGAATGATTTATTTTCGTTGTGAGCATGTTTATTGATATGATGCGTTGATGATATTTCATGGATGATGCCCTATTTTTGTCGTTTTATGAGTTTTATTAATGCATAATATATATATATATATATATATATATATATATATATATATATATATATATATTGTTATTTTTATTTGTGCATATAGAAAGGACTCTACTTTAGGTTTTTGTTTTTGTTTTCATTTTTGAATATAAAGCAAAGATTTTTGGTCTTTATTTTTGAAAATTAATTAGGGAAAGGGGATTTTTGGTTTCTATTTTTTGAAAATTAATTAAGGAAAATGATTTTTGACTTCTATTTTTCAAAAATTAATTAAGGAAAAGGATTTTATTTTTGGTTTTTGTTGTTTGAAAACTAAGGCATTGATTTATTTTTTTGTTGATTTTTTTTATTTTATAAAGAAGGGATTTTTTTAGTTTTAGTTTTTTTTTTTGTTTTTATAAACATAGAGGAAGGATTTTTTTCTTTTTCTTTTTAATTTCGATTATGGAAGTATGGAGAATTTTTTTTTTGTTTTTTGATTTGCTTTGTTGTTTTTTTTTGCTTTTTGGTCTTTTTACTTAACATAAAGAAAATAATTTTTCTGTTTAATTCTATGAAACGGAAGATGATATTTTTAATTTTGCTTTATTTTTGGAGACAAAAGGAAAAATTTATTTTTGAAGACAAAAAGAAAAGAGATTTTTGTATTTTCATTCTTTTTTGAAACAAAAAGAAAGGGACTTTTTTTTTGCATATATACATACATATATATATATATATATATATATATATATATATATATATATATATATATATATATTGAAAATAAAAGAAAGGAGAGAGCATACTTACCTTCCCTTAGCTTGTAGCAAAAAATGGTTCTTTATCATTGATCTGCTCTGATATGACTGCTTGCTTTTGCCTCAGAATGTCTGGCGATGAAGACTACGTGCCTGAGGAGGGACATGAGGAGGGGCCCGATGTGGTTTATGGTTCGTGTGGGGAGCAATTTTTCGTGGTAGAATGCAAGGTAGGTCCCTGGCCTGAGATGCAGGGCGAGGCCGCCCGAGTCGGCCTTCTCCACCAGCAATATATCCATATCTCTAACTTTGGCATAGCGGGCAAGGTAAGAGATGAGTTTAGTTTTTCTTTTTGTGCAGCTTTGCTTTATTTCCCTGACCTGATGCATTTTTCTCTTTTGACGCAGGACTTGCCCCATATCGTGTTCCGAGGGGGCTGGCTGGACTTCCATGGCTTTTATCGCTACTTCCCCCCCTGTGGTGAAGTATTTGCTTGAGCAGGCGGGCTTCGGGGAGTTCTTGTCTTGCCCCCCCATGAGGGTTGACTTCACATATTTGAGAGCTTTGATAGAGAGGTTTGGCCCAGAGACCATGTCTTTTCACATGGCCTACGCTAAGATGACCCTGACACCAGTTGATTGGGCGATGATTACCGACATCATGGTAGGGGGTGTACTGATAGCCAACCTCGCGGTGTCTAGCCGGGATGATATTGTCAGATTGATAGGGGATTACCCCCTGTAGACAATTGCATGATACCGAGGTCAAGATGACCTGGCTATCGGAGCTCTATGGGACGAATGAGTTAGTAGATTTGGGCCAGCCAGATGCGGAGCTTTACATCGAGCCCGAGCGCGCGATCGTCTTGGCTTGTATCACGCTTCTGCTCATGTTGGGCAAAACTGTCTTTATTAACGCGAGCGGCAGGCGAGTCAACTTGGCACTGCTGAGCCTTATGGATAATTGGCTTGACATCCACCGATACGACTGGGGCGGGGCTGGATATGCGATGTTGATGTATGGCATAGCCCGCGTATCCGTTGGAGATGCCAAGTCTGTTGTTGGTTTCTAGCCAGCTCTGGAGGTAATCTTTAATTTTTTTGCTTTTGTCAGTTTATTTGGATGGTCATTGCATATTACTGACTCCTCTTTTGTGCATTGCTCTCCTTAGGCATGGGGGTACCTTCACTTTCAGCCTGGACGCCCGCTTCTCATCTTTGAGGTATACACTTACCCCCTCCTAAGCAATTAGAACAAATCCCGACGCCGAGACATGGGTATGAAGCATTTGGAGATGGGCTTGAGGTCCCAGTTCGATTCGATGATACCTAAGCAGGTAAGGCCTCTTCTCCTTTATTTATTTCAGTTCAATAATTCTCCTTTGTTATTATGCTGCCTTTTTGACTAATTGGCCACCCATTGACTTGGAGAGATTATTTATGACCCGTACCTCAGCTCTGTTTTCTGGGACCAGGCTGCCGTAGGCGCATCGCTCCTTTTTAACCACCGCCGCATTGTCTTCTTCTACAGGGCATGGGCTAGGGCCTATTATATGAGGGAGCGGGTAGTTCATCAGTACCGGGGCTATCCCGCCATACCCATGGATCCTCCTGTGGATGTTCTGGACCCCGTGGGTAGTATCGAGGAGCTCACTGCGGCCTTCCTCCATAATGGGATTCCCATTAATGCCCTTCTCGTGCCCAGGGACTATCGCCTATGGTATGGGTCTTTGCCGTATCGGTTCATTCTACCGCACTTTGTCCCTAACATCAATTTTCTTACTTTTGGTAGCCCGCACACCCAGGTAATTCTCCTTCCTCTTTTAGATTAGTCCCCCTTTTGGTTTCGATTCAGCTTTTGTTCCTACTGAGCGAATCTCTATTTTGTTCACAGTTTGTCCAAGGGGATGACTCAGATGATGAAGGTGGGGTAGCGGCGGGTATTGCGGACACTTCAGAGGCGGGTCCCTCAGATGCTTGTCCTTCTAGTGCGGGTCCCTCGGGTGAGGGTTCTTCCGGTGCTGGTCCGTTGGGTACTTCTCATGTGGGTGCCCTCGGTGGTGCTCCTGTCATGGTCCATGGGACCTTTAGATGCCTCAATGACAGCTTTCTCTCAGGTCTATGTGCAAATGTAGATAGGCAGGCACGCCTCTCAGCAGAAGCGGTTCGGGTTCCTCCTCCTGAGGTGGTTTCGGGGGTAAGACTCTTTTGATCATCCCTTCTTGGTTTCAGCTCTTTTGATAAATACCCGTGTTTGCTAACAAACCCTGTAACTGACATCTTTCCTTTCTGAATGTAGAATTTCGAGTCAGCCATGGACCAAACTGCATATTATTGTCACATCGTAGAGCTCCGGGACGTGGAGGTGGTGAGTATCTTGCCGCTCAATCCTTCTCACTATTTTTCCATCCTTATCTTTCAATTTGTTCCTGAATTGTGACCTTGGCTATGATTTGCAGCGCGCACATGAAAAGGAATCGCTCTCTCTACTTAGCCGACTTTCACAGGCGTGGTCCCGAGTAGGAGATCTACGGACCTTCGAAAGCTCCTCGCGCCGATGGAAGAAATCGAAGGGCACCGACAAGGACTAGGCCTAGTTTCTACTTTTAAACAACTTAAACATTTTGGGATAATTTTTATTGGGATTTGAAAAGTTTGTAACAGATAATTGTGGCACTCTTTGGATAATTTCTGCTTGGAAATGTTTAGTGCTCTTTCTTTCATTGCATGCTATGTTTCCCTTGCATTATCTGATTGCTTGCAGGATGGTTTTGATGATTGCTCATAAAAATGGCCCTTGAGGTCACATGCCTTGGTGCGGGTTTCTCCTGGTCCTTGCTGAATTATATTGATGCCTTGATGCATTCGCTCTAGGCAAGGTGGAGTGCCTCAGGGTATGTCCTTTGCTGCTCCAGGTCTGGTTAGGTGTGCATCTCGCTATCTTGGGACCCATTCCACGCTTCAAGGTGAGGTGGTTTGATGCTTCCTGGGTAGGTGTCACTTGATTCCGCAGGGGGATTTCTCAGCTTTGAAGCTTTGGCTGACCGATGCAGAGCTGATATGGAGACTTCCTTGGTTGGATCAGACCTTCCTGGTAGTTCGCTCCATGGACCATGAGGGCATCACCCTCCTAAGATTGACTGACAGAACCTTCGACTTTTCATTCCTGGTGTTGCGTTAGTTCGGTTGCTCTTAGCAGGTGCCTTGCGAGGCAAACCCCCTCTATGTGATTTGATTTTTTTTAGGGGGTCCTCTAGGGGCGTGGATCGGATTGCTTCTCTTTGGGAGACGCATCAGTCGACGCTGATGTGTGATATGGAGTAGGGAGATTCAGTTTAGTCTTCCCCTGAGTACGAGGCTTGGCTATTGGTTGAGCAGCCTACTGCTGATCATCTGGATCAGGCAGAGAGCATTGATATGGGAGGCCCCTGGCTGAAGAAAGAGATGGCGTTTTAAGCTCGTATTGAGCTGCTGATTGATGAGAAGAGGGTCTTGCAAGGGCTTTTGGCCCAAGAGAAAGTTAGAGCAGAGGTAGCAGAGACTAAAGCTGGCATAACTGAGAGTGAGTTCCTTCGTCTGGAAGAATCCTTGAATGTTGCTCAAAGGGCTACTGATGCTTCTCAAAAGAGGTACAAGAGCTTGCATAGTCGTTGATTGATCGAGCAGAATGCCCGGGAGGATGGTTTTCATGTTGAGATTAGTGCCTTGAAGCGCGAGCTGGGCCGTTGGTATACATATTTTCTTTATATTTTTTATTATTTTTTTGCTTTTGTAAAAAAGGAGAGAAAGAAAGCTAGACATCACACCGACTATTTTTTGAGATGTGCTGTAAGCGGTGCAGCTTATAAATGGAAAAGAAAAATTTATTATATTTACAAAGACTTCTCTTTTTTGTTGTTATTTTTGATTGATGGGTCCCTTTCTAGAATGTGTATAGCTTGGGTACGGAAATGGAAAAGGAAAATTGTTATCTTTAACAAAAAGGGCTTCCCCGTCCAGGGGCACGAAGTGTGGGTATGAAAGTGGAAAAGGGGAAATTATTATTTTTGGCAAATGGGGCCTTCCGCCCCATCCTTTATTCTCTTTTTATTTGGTTTGATGCCTCCATCACACGGTGAGATCTCGGGTCCCCTTTTGAGCATGGTCGAACCCCTTTTAAGTGGTTAGATTTGGGTGAGTTTCAGTAGCTTTACCAAGATTAGAACGTCAATCCCCTTGGATTGATTCAAACTTTTCTCCTTACCTTGGGTCATACGTTCGATGAAGCAGTTTCATGAAGACAATTTTGGTCGGGGCCCGATTTGAACTAACATGAGCGGCCTAGTCGAAAAAAGGGGATCAGGGAGAGTAACCAAAAGGGCTTCTCAAACATTAATCTTATCAATAAATTCAAACCTTTCTTTTTCAACCTCTTTTTAATCCTTTTTTAATCACAACGCCCAAGGTGGGTTTTTCGTGCCTGCTTTTGCCCTCTTTTTACCCGTGGTGTCCTTTCGGGTTTTCACCACGTCCATGGGTTTAGCTCCTTACCCCAAGCGCCCTTTCGAGTTTTCACCTGGTCTGCACAAGCTTGCTGCTTTTACTTGTAGTGCCCTTTTAAGTTTTCACTACGTCCATCTTACTTTGAGCTTGTATTTTTATTTTATTTTTCCTTTTTATTTCTTTCATTTTTTCAAAAGCCACAACATCGATGTCGATTCCATCATAGCCGGCTAGATGGGATTCTGGTGTCGTCTTACAACTCGACTTATGCTGACTTAACAGATACTATGACTGCTTGTGAACCTAAAAAAGAGGTCTTTCCTTAGGGTGTAGCTTTGCCATGGGTTAGGTTAGGATTTGAAGGTATGTTGGGCTAAAAAGGTTTCCTTGATACGACTTCAGTTTTTCACAACATACTTTCTTCCTTGAGGGATTTTACTGTACATGTCCCATGATTCTTCTATATTTTTTTTCTTTTTCCTTTGTTTTATTTTAGGTAATATCTTTTTGAGGTTTTGCTTTTCCGATTTTTTTGATTTTTTTATAATGATTCTACTTCACCACTTGTTTTATATATGTACACACATTTTCTTTTTCAGGGAAGGGGTTTATTGAAAGAAAGGCCTAGGCTCAAATGGGATAGCAAAGGATATTATCATTTTTGGAGATGTTTTTTGGCTACTGTGCTTAGAATGATGGCCTCTTTGGGTGGTTCTTAAGCAGCCACGTATCTGTTTCACCAATACTTACCTTATCACGATAGACTAAGAGTAGAACCGTCGAACGTATCCAGCATTGATGGGCTCAGGAAAACGATCTCCGTCCATAGTGGCGAGGCGAATGGCGTATCCCGGTAGCACTTCTCGGACGACGTAAGGTCCCTCCCAGTTCAGCTTGAATTTTTCTCTTGGATCAGCATGGAGGGATGGGAAGATCTTCTTCAGCATAGTATCTCTCACCTTTAGATCTCGACCACGGACACGTTTATTGTAAGCGTGTGCGATTCACCCTTGGTAAACTTTAGTATGACATAAGGCTAGGAGTCTTTTCTCATCTAATAAATTCAATTGTTCAAAGCAGGATCTCTCTCTCTTTGCCTTGGGTAAGCCCGATTCCATGAGGATTCTGAGTGATGGTACTTCAACCTCTACCAATAGGATGGCCTCAGTCCCATACACAAGGGAGAATGGTATTGCCCCTGTAGCGGTACGGATCTATATTTCATAGGCCCACAAAGCAAATGGCAGCATTTCACTCCAATCTCGATAGGTGACGACCATTTTCTCGAGGATGCGGGTGACTGTTTTGTTCGTAGCTTTTCTGGCTCCATTAGTTTGAGGCCGATAAGGTGACGAGCGATGGTGCTTGATCTTGTATTGTTCGCAGAAGGCTCAGATGCGCTTATTCGCAAAGTTTGTTCCGTTATTCGTGATAATATCCTTAGGTACTCCAAATCGGCATATAATTACTTTTTAGAAACTGCTCGACGTGACTGGCCATGATGTTGGCATATGACGCTACTTCTACCCATTTAGTAAAGTACTCAATGGCGATGAGGATGAACCAATGTCCATTTGATACTTTCGGGTTAATCATTCCGACGACGTCAAGGCCCCAGGTAGTAAATGGCCAAGGAGTGGTCATGCAGTGAAGATTGATGGCAGGGGCGTGTATCAGACTGGAGTATTCCTAACACTTGTAGCATTTATGAACATGTTTGCAACAACCCTACTCCATAGTGGTCCAGAAGTATCCTTTCCATAGAATTTTTTTAGCGAGCATGTAACCGCTGACGTGGGCTCCTCATACTCCCTCGTGGATCTCTTTCATGAGATTGATCGCTTCCCCTTCTGTAAGGCATTTGAGTAAGATGTTGTTGTACGATAGCTTGTAAAGGCATTCTCCACAAATGACGTAGCCTGCCGCTAAATGTTGAATGGTTTGTCGGTCTGTCTTGAACGTACCCTCAGGGAAAGTTAGAGTCTCGAGGAAATTCTTGATATCTGAGAACCAAAGTAGCTCATCATCAGGCTTTGTAGGTTCCTCAATCTGGAGGCAGAAGGCTTGTTCATTCCTTTGCTCAATCATGATCGGCTTCATCTCAGCGCCATACGAGATTTCTATCATTGATGCCAAAGTTGTTAGCGTGTCGGGAAAGCGATTTCTTATCCGCGAGACATATGAGAATGTCAAGTCCTCGAAACAAACTATCAGATCCGTGAGGTGCTCATGGTAAGGGATCGGTTTCTCATCTTTCGTCTTCCAGTCATCGTTCGTCTGGCATATGATCAACTGCGAATCGCCAAACACTCAAAGGTGAGTTATATTTAGATCGAGAGCTGCCTATAGGCCTGCTGCACAAGCTTCATAGTTGGCTAGGTTGTTAGTGCAAGGGAAGTTGAGCTTAATAGAGACTGGTACGTGGGATCCTTTTGGTGAAATCAGAATGGCGTCAACTCCTTGACCTTTGGCCTTTGTTGCCCCGTCGAAGTGCATTACCCATGATTCTTCTGCTTCCTCAGTATTGTCGTCCGCCATGAACATGATGTCTTCATCAGGAAATTCAGTTCTCAAGGGTTCATAATCTGGCAAAGGGTTGTTGGCAAGATGATCAGCGAGTGCTTACCCCTTGATTGACTTTTGAGTGATGTAGGTGATGTTAAACTTAGATAATAAGAACTGCCAACATGCAACTCGCCCAGTGAGAGCCGACTTCTCGAAAAGGTACTTCAACGGTTCCCTTCGGGCTAGGAGTAAAACGGCTTGGGATAGCAAGTAATGGCGGAGCTTCTAAGTAGCCCATATAAGAGCCAGGTATGCTTTCTCTAGATGAGAATAGCACACTTCATAATTAGTAAACTTCCTGCTCAGATAGTAGATGGCTTGCTCTCTGCTTCCCGTCTCGTCATGCTGCCCTAAGACACATCCCATTGAGACTTCCGTGGTAGAGAGATACATCAAGAGTGGTCTCCTCGGCTTGGGTGGTACTAAAATAGGTGGGTTAAGGAGGTAGCTTTTGATTTTATCGAACGCTGCCTGACAATTGTCATTCCATTCAACGGTGAGTTCTTTCGAAGTAGCTTGAAGATCGGTGTACAGATTGGGGTTAGCTGTGCAACGACTGATATATTGTATTCGGCCCAAGAACCCTCTAACCTCTTTCTCAGTAGATGGTGGTGGCATTTTCGTGATGGCTTTAACTTTGACTGGGTCGACCTCGATCCCTCTCCTGCTGACGATGAATCCTAACAATTTTTTAGACATAGCACCAAATGCGCACTTCTGTGGATTCTGACATAATCTGTACTTTCTCAATCTTTCGAACAACTTCTGGAGGTTTACCAAGTGATCGCTTCGCTCCGGTGACTTGGCTATCATATCATCAACATATACCTCAATTTCTCTGTGCATCATGTTGTGAAACAGCGCAGTCATAACTCTCTGGTATGTTGCATCGACATTCTTCAGCCCAAATGGCATGACTTTGTAGCAAAAAGTTCTCCAAGGAGTGATAAACGCCATCTTCTCTTGATCTGCCTCTACCATCCTTATTTGGTTATACCCAGAGAATCCGTCCCTAAAAGAGAGCATCTCGTGCTTAGCAGTGTTATAGACCAAGATGTCAATGTGCGGCAATGGGAAATTGCCCTTGTTCAAATTGTGAAAATTGATACACATGTGGACATTTCTATCTTTCTTCAGCACAGGCACAATATTGGCTAGCCACTGCAGGTATTTGGATACCATAAGAAACCCTGCATCATACTACTTAATGAACTCGTCTTTGACTTTCAACATCCACTCAGGTCGGAGATATCTCAGTTTCTGCTTAACTGGCTTCATATCAGGGTAGAGAGGCAACTCATGCTCGACCAAATAGGTGTCCAGACCAGGCATGTCCTCGTACGACCAGGCAAAAACGTCTTGATACGATCGAAGGAAATCGATCATGCTTTGTATTTCTTTGAGAGACAATGATGTTCCAATCTTGGTAATTTGAGGAATCTCCTCAGTTCCTAAATTGATATCTTCAGTTTCTTCGACAATAGGGGTAGGGCCATGCTCAAATTTGACAAACCGATCAAGGAGCTCATTGGGGAGCTCCTAAAAAGGGGTATCCTCATCCAGACTCATAACTCCTACCTCTTCTTGTATTCCTACAGGAAAGGAGTCGATTTTACGTGGGACGAGTACTTCAATTAAGGCATCTTTTTGTGAGATTTTATTTGGAACTTTAAATGATAATATTTTTAGATTATATATATTTATAATGTTTTTGAGATTTTTCTTTTCTTTGGAGATGGACCCTTGACAGCGCGAGTCTGTATATATACAAGGTATTACCTGCCAAGGGCTTATCTCACTTTTTATAGGTTGTTTTCTTTTGAGAAATGAGTGCCAAATTTTAGGCCACTCCTTGCTTCCAGGGTTTGGGGGCAAAGATGCCCGGTTGTGTACTTGAGAGGCCGCTACTTTACTTGCTTGGACAGAGGGTGTTGACTGATAAGGATCTTCAGAGTCAGCCTCCATTATATTGATCCCCAGTTCATCTGAGATTATGTCCTCAAACATTAATATCGTTTTGTGGTGATTTACCATAGGGGGAGATTGTTCAGATATGAAGCGCCATTCCTCAAAGAGCGATAACGCGACTAGGTCAATTTCTAGGTTGGGAAGGGTGATGTGGGGATTGGTGGGGTGAACTAGTGCTGTAGGCTTATGTGGGGTTAATTGGGTTATCCCGTTTCGGTCAATCTTTACAACCTTGACACTCATGACTGAATCCCTGATATGAGGCCTAGGACGGGTTTTTTCCTCTGTGTATCCCCCTAGCTCTTGCAGTTGCTGTTGCACAAGCTTTCTCCTTAGCCTCTCATACTTTTTCTTTCATGGGCTTGTAACTAAACCCAAACCTGACTTTCTGACCACCCTTAGCTGTGACCGGCTCTCTTCTGCCTTGCAGTCTGGGCCCAAGTCCTCTTCCCTTTTGATAGCCCCACTTTTAGAGCCTGCCCATTGCCGCAACCATTCCATCTCCTATTCTTGGAATGATGCCCTCGATGGGCTTCGGGAGTACTTTCGATACCTCATACTCGAAACTGTTGAGGTTGACGTCCTCAGCAGTATGTGGCACATCCAGCACTTTGGGCTTTTCAATACTGTTGGCAATGATAGAGATAATCTTATGCCCAAAAGTGAACTTGAGCTTCTGATGCAGTTTGGATGGGATCGCTCCAATTTGATGCAGCCACGAGCACCCTAACAATAGATTGAATAGGGACTTAATGTCCATCACTTGAAATAATATGGAGAAGGTCATTGGCCCAATCAATAGCTTGAGGTCGACTTCTCCCATCATCTCTCTTCATGTATTATCGAAGCCTTTGGCACTAGTTCTCGTGGGTCTCAGCATGCATGGATTTATCCCAATCTTGGTGGCGGTTCTCAGCCGGCATATATTTAGAGCAAACCCATTGTCAATCAAAATCAATGGGACTATCATATTTATGGATTCCACGATAATATTAAGGGATTTGGAGTGACTACTCCCTTCATCTGATAAATCGACATCTGAAAATGAAATGGCATTTGGATCCATCACTTGACCAATTATCTGCCTGACTTCATCTAGGCTAACCTGAAGCGATACATGTGCATTTTTTAATGCCCCCATTAAAGCTTGAAAATAGAGTGGGGACATCATTAACAGATCCCATACAGTAATATGAGCATGCATTTTTCTTAACTGAGTCTCCAGTATATGCTCAGGGCTCATTTTTTCAAAAGGGTTTACGACACTATCCTTCTTTCCCTTTGGTTGGGTTTGTGCTGGTGCTGGTGCTTCTGGTTGCTTCGAAATCTTCTTGGATCGGGTAACAAAGTCCACTGCCCCTTCTCTTCTGTTTCCAGTGTTGACATCCATTTGCTCATAACTCAGCGGGACCTGATGAGGATTGTAGGTTGGTCCTGAAATCTGAAATGGAGTGGCTACCGGTAACTGATGCACTTATATCGAGGGCTCCGAACGAGTGGATAATCCTTAGTTTACCTCAATGATAGATGGTTGGGTGGCAAAATTGGGGCAGGTTGGGGTGATAGGGTTCGCGGGTGGGTGCACTGGGGGTAATGGGGCAGGTGTGGGCCATTGATAGTTGATAGGTGATGGTGGGGAAAGGAGGACCTGATGGGCCATCGGGTAATTGATGGGGGTGGTTGTATATGGTTGATATGTATGTATGTGCATATAATTGATAGGTGTGGGTGATGGAAAATAAGCCCTAAGGTCCAAGGGTTTAACTCGTGGTGCTGGGTTGGAGAAATAATTTGATAAATTCAAGGGTTCAATCACCCCGATAGTCCTCTCTCGCAACCTCTTTGCAACAGTGCTACATAAAATTTTCGATCGCTGATATAGTCGGGTCTAATTCAAATTCCTCCTCTCATTATTTTATCATCCCGATGGCGGGTCTGGGACCTGCTCCTCCGATAGGATGTGGGGGTATTGGCACCTGATGAATGTTTTTGTGCTGGTTCACTTGAGAAGGTGCAGGTGGAATAATTTTCTCGACATTAATTAACTCTTGGATCGCGTGCTTCAATGGGAAGCAACGATTAGTTGGGTGACCTGAACCTTGATGAAAATTATAATGAGTATTAGGGTCATAATTCTTTGAGATTGGGTGAGGAGGAGGTTGCGATTGATGAGTAGTAACTAATCCCTTTTCTATTAGCAAAGGTAAAAGTACATTCAAAGATTTTCCTACGGGCGTAAACACTTGATTGTAGCAGGCTCTCCTCTGCTCTGGAGTCATCTGCATCCCTTATCCATTCTCTATTCTTTGCATTGGTTCATTCTGACCGGTGCTGGTTGGGCTGCCTTGAATTGGAACGGAGTTATATTGTTATTGGGCCTGGTGTTGGCAACATTTTGAACATTGGCCCTCGCTCTCTTCTCATTTCTTTTCTCTGAGAACCTTTTAACTCCACTGGTTCCACTAGGTATATTCTTGCTCAGGCGACCCTCCCTGATAGCATCTTCACAATGATTTGCGTTCCTTACCAAATCAGCGAAGCTGGATTATTGTTGGTACACTGGAAAGTCTGAGATCACTGGCAAAGTATTTTTGGAAATCACTTTTATTTGTTCATTATTAGGTATTCTGTTTCTAACCAGAGATGCCATTGTCCTCCAACGTTTCGAGTAATCACTAAAAGTTTCATTGGAGTTCTGCTTCAAACGGGCCAAATCTGACTTGCGCTATTCAATGTCTATATTATAGACATATTACTCTTGAAATAAATGCGTCAAGTCCTTCCAAGTTTTTATCATAGATGGTTCCAAGGATGTGAACCACCTCAAGGCCAGACCAATTAGACTCTTCTGAAAGACCTTTATTATTAGTCTTTCGTCCCCTCCATATTGGCACATATTCCTACAATAAGACTTGAGGTTGCTATGGGATTTCCAGTGCTGTTATACTTGTAAAAAGCCGGTATTTTAAATTTGGGAGGCAAGGGGACCTCGGTGAATAAACATAACTCCGAGAAGTCTCTGGCATGGATTTCAGCACCACCCATCTTCAACAATTGCTTTTAAATTTTGTCGAACTGCTCCGATTCCTTGGACATGGGGGCCACTTTCTCAACAGTCAATTGTGCTTCACTCTGGGCTACCAAGGGATGGGAAATTATAGGAGGGTTAAGGCTGGTCAATGCCTCAGCATAGGCTCCACTGTTTCTAATCTCATTCTCTTCATACTGCTAGACTACATAGGGTGCAGTGAGGGCGTGATTCTCTTGCTGGTGCTGCATGGACTGGATGGGAATGGCCTGAATGGGGGTTGGGTGAGTCCATTGGATGTTAGGGAAGGTTGGTTGGGTGAGGGGATGAGTGGAAGTCAGATTTTGGGGTGGGGCCTGATGAGGCCATTGGGCATGGGGAAAGGCTTGAAACTAACTTTGAGATGTTGGGATATGGGTGAATTGGTGTTGATATAAAGCATGAGTTTGAGCTGGGTATGGGGGTTGTGGGTGAGTGAAATTTTGGAGGAATTGTGATGGGTATGGGCATGAGGCTCCAAGGTTAGGGCCTTGCTGGGCTTGGGTATAGGCCATCAAGCCTTGGGATGGTTGGGTATGAAGGTTTGGCCCATGGGTCCTTGGGAAGTTTGGGCCATAAAGCCTTGGTCATGATAAATATGGCCCATTGGGCCTTGGTGGGTCTGAGCCATGGGCCCTTGGTGGGTTTGGGCCATGGGCCCTTGGTGGGTTTAGGCCATGGGCCCTTGATGGGTCTGAGCCATGGGCCCTTGGTGGGTTTGGGCCATGGGCCCTTGATGGGTATGGGTCATGGGGTTTTAGGTTATGGGGTATGTGGGTAATGGGGGTTTGGGCCATGGGGCCTTGGGGTATGTGGGTAATGCGGGTTTAGGCAATTGGGCCTTGGGGTATATGGGTAATGGGGGTTTGGATGGTGTGGATGATGGTGGGTTGATGGGGATCATGGGGGAATGAGGCATGGAGGCTTGATAGGATATGAGATGGATCCATGGATGTGTGGTGTTGACGAGAGAGGATGTGTTGGGAGGCCTTCCACCTATTATAAGTTTGGAACATCTCCTCCATCATGGCCATGGAAGGGAGATAAGATGGAGATGGGTTATTTGAGGGTTGGAGGGGTATGGATGGGGTGCGTGAAGAGGGAAAATTGGGTATGGCCCGGGTAAAATCGGGCATGACCCGGGTAAATGGCGGGATGTGAGGTGGGTTGGAGAAATGAGGTGGGGCATCAGTGGATGGATTAGGCATGTATAGGGAAGATGCATGGGGCATAGACGTGGAGGATGAGAGAGAAAAATTGGTCATGATTCTGAAAAAAATAGGCATGATTTGCGAAAATGGAGGGATGTGTAAGGGATCGGATGTGGCATGGATAGATGTGGGTGGATTGGGTATGAGTTGGGCGGATGAAAAATAGGGTGTGTTGGTTAAAGTGGAGGATGAGGTCGGGTTTTGAACGGGTGTGGAAGGATGGTGAGATGGGTTGGAGATGGCCATGGATGAAGGCATGACTTGGAAAAATGACGAGAAATGGGGAGTTGGATTTTAGATATTTTGGAAAGTGGTGGAAGGGAAAATAGGGGCACCGAACGGGCCGGTTATGGTGAGGGTTGATTGGGTGAGGGGGGTGGAAGTAAAAGCTTCTTCGCTATGGGAATGGGTTGGAGAATGTGGCGGGGATGAGTTAGGATCGACGTAAGTCGGGTCCACAGCCCACGACATAGGTCAGTATTGGGTCGGGTATGGATGTATCGGATGGGGCCTATAAAGCTTCCTCCTTCTTCCCCTATGGGATGACGAAGTGTACGATGATGCAGTTGTGCCGGCACCAATCAAGACTCTATTTTTGGGTTTTTAATTTTAATTTTTTTGTGAATTTTTATAAGTGAAAAGAAATGACGATTCCGAGGCCTTTTGAATTCCCTTCTCGGGTGGCTCTCATACCCTAAATAGGTCCCGCGGCAAAGGCTTCGAAGCATTTCAGAAGAATCAAAGGGAGACCCCTTGATCTATTGAAGGCACGAAAACTGATATAAACAATCCGATCCCTTGAAACGAGTCAAAAGGAAGTCACCTTCTCTTGACCGACGAGGGCGTATTGGGTGTCGGAGATTGCAGGGCCTAAACAGAAGCACTAAAGAAACTAATCGGGGAGTCCGGGGTGTGAAATAAGCCTCAGATTTGGATTGTTGCTGCCTAAAACCAACCTGGCGTAACTATTAGGTGCGCCAGTGTAAAAATGCCAAGAATAAAGCTGGTGTAACTAATAGATGCACCAGTGTACTTCTGAGGAATTTTGCATTGGCGCAACTATTAGTGGTGCCAGAACAAGGTGGGTCTCCAGATAGTTTGACAACAGCACCTCTGGTCTGAAATGAGTCTCAAAATTGGCTTTTTGTGGAAGCTATGCTTCCGGGGATTGACTGTTTATATGATCTGTCTCTTTCCCCACCAATCCTAGTGGTTTAAAGGCCAATTTGGGTTTACTAACACTCTTTTTTTTTGGGTTTTAAGCTTGGTAACCAGAAGGTTACCCACCCGATATACCTCAAGTGCAAGCACTTTTCTCAAGTACTAGGTGGGCTGAGACTTTTTAGGATCATCACCACTAGGGGCTGCCTTCGTACTAAGACCTGAGAGTTTGTATGTGTGCCTAAATAACCCAACTCTTGAAAATCTACCCCACAAAAATTAATTTAAATTCCCTTTGTTGGTTCAATTTTATTTTTCACTTTTAAGGATGTTTTCTTAAGTTTAAAAACCAGGGGTGAGGATCCCGTGCCGCCTTTACGGGTCGGCGTTCACTAGCGGAATATGATTGCGAAATTAAAAGCACAAGTAGGCCCGCCAAATGACTAAGGCACTTGAAATGGCAGAAATGTAAAAAAATTAAATGGCAATATACAAGTAGACCCGCCGATCGACTAAGGTGCTTGAAATGACGAAAACGTAAAAAAATTGAATGACAGTATTCAAGTAGGCCCGCCAATCGGCTAAGGCTCGTAAATGACATAAAAGTAGGGGTAAGTAAAATGACGTAATCAGAGGGGTGAGTAAAAAATAAAATAAAAATAGCAATAAAGGTTAGTAAAAATAAAAAATAAAAGGCTAAATTCAAGGGGAAGCTCTACTAGCCATTTCTCCCCAGCAGAGTCACCATCTGTGCAACCGTGGATTTTTGACGATCTCGTCGCGACGATGAGCTGGCCATAAATATTTAGAGTCTCCACCCGGAGCTTTTGGTGTTTCGAAAAACCTAGATCAATTTTATAAGCACTGAAGTGCCACAAATATGACTCTGAATCCGGTCTACGCCAAAGGCTCTTGGGTAGGGGCTTCGCTTATCGATTGGAAAGGTGTTAGGCACCCAATCAACCCGCTTAATGCGGTCTCTACTTATGGCCAAAAAAATAATAATATAAAAGAAATAAAAATGCCTTTCTCTTGCCCAAAGGGCCTTAAAATCCTATTTGTGCCCCTCTGTTCTTACCAAAAATTCGACGGCGTAATGGCACAAATGAGATGATGGAGGAAAGACCTAGAAGGTAGAGGGGAGAGCCGGAGCTCTCGGGCCCTTGTTGCATCGCTGTGGAGCCTTGCGTTGGCTTGCTTTGGTGAGCTTTTGATTGCTTGTATGCTTGGTGATGGATTTTAATACCTAAGGGGGATAGCTAAGAGGTAGAGAAGGGAGGCTAGGGGGTAGCACACACCTAAACTAAAGCTTTTTGATAAAAGGATAAGATTTTAAAATGGTGCACTAGGAGAGAGAGAGAAGGGATTCCTTAATCTCTAATTTTCAAATTTTTTCAAGCCTTTGTAAAGGGAGGAGTGGCTCTCTATTTATAGGAAAAAGAGAGGTTAGGAGGGTGTTTAGAGGCTAACTTAGATTAACAATTAGGTAATCTAGCCATCTAAGGTTTCCTAGGGTTTTTGGAGCCTTGAAAAGTGTGAAGTGATGCTCAAATGGTAGATGATAGGGTGGGGCTTTAAACCACTTAAGGGGTTGCACATAAATAGTAAATGGGTGCAACAGAGCTAGCAAAACACACACCAAAGGTCAAGATGGTCAACTAGTCAAATCTCAATCTTGAATTTCGAGGTAAAAACTCATAGGTACTATTCATAAGCCTGGCGTAAATAATAGATGTGCCAGGCATATGTACAGTAATATAGTGTTGCACAGTGGTTTTGAGAAGTTGACTGCCCTCGGGGGGGGGGGGGGGAGAGGGGACCCACACATATGTGGCGTAACTATTAGTTGCACCAAGCCATTTTTGGAGAGAAATGGCTTGGCGCAAGTAATACTTGCACCAAATTCTTACGAGGTCATAGGAAATTTACTATTTTGCCCTTGAGCTTCCGAATGCCATAACTTCGATTAAGGTGATTCTTGGCTTGTTGGAAAGCTGAGGACTATTACTTTTCAATGGTATGAGATTTGATTATATTAGAAGGTCACAACTAGTCCTTGCACACCACTCTTAATCCATTGCTCGAGAAAGCTAGGTTTAGATCCGGAATAGTTTCTAAGGGTCGGGATAGGTTTCTAAGGGTTCGGGAAGGTTCCTAAGAGATCTGGGTTGATTCCTAAGGGTTTAGATTAGCTCCTAAGGTTTCAAAAAGTTTCCTAAGGATTCCATACATGCCATCAAAAGGTCAGAGATGCGCCTCTCTTGAAATGTGTCTTGATCGGGCCTTGGGCCAAATTTGGGTGTCTACAAGCTTAATGTTTTTAATGCTGCCTAGTAGTTGCCCTCCAAATTGGATGAAGAATGCTTCCTCATAGATTGTGTTGATGAGTGTGTTGAGGAAGCATTACTGACGCTTATGACTAAGGACCTGCTAGAGGCAACCGTGTGTTACTTGGGGCTGAATGAGCTAGACATTGAGTCGTCTTTTGAGGAAGTCAATAACACATTGACTTTCTCAAAACAAACGATTTCAACCCCTTGGATTCCAAGGCTCGAAGTGATGCTGCCTTCTAGTGGTCACTTGGTCAAACCGTCGGTTGAAAAGCCTCCATCTTTGGAGCTGAAAAAACTACCTGACTCACTGAAATATGCATTTTTAGGACCGAATGACTCTCCCGATTATCATTGCTGCTACCGTCACCGGCGCTCAAGAGGAGAAACTCATTCAAGTTCTGAAAACACATAAGCGAGCAATTGGGTGGTCGGTTACTGATTTAAGGCGTATAGACCCATTCGTGTGCATGCATTATACACATTTGGAGGACTCTCATCCTTCTTGAGAAATGCAACAAAAACTTAACCCCAACATGAGAGAGGTTGTAATGAAAGTGGTTGTCAAGATCTTAGACGCTAGAATCATCTACCCAATTTCAGATAGCAAGGGGGTCAACCCCACTCAGGTGGTGCCAAAGAAATTTGGCATAACTGTTAAGGCTAGTTCTGATGGGGAGATGGTTTCTATATGTGAGATAATGGGATGGAGAGTATGCATTGATTACCACAAGCTAAACACCATGACCCGCAAGGACCATTTTTCACTACCCTTCATCGATGAGATCCTAAAAAAATTGGCGGGATAAGAATACTACTATTTTCTTGATGGATACTCAGGATATAACCAAATCCTCGTGTTTCTGCTGATCAAGAGAAGACTACCTTCACATATCCATTCGACACCTTTACATATTGAAGGATGCCTTTTGGGTTGTGCAATGCACCATTGACCTTTCAATGGTGCATGATGTTGATCTTTTCTGACATGGTAGACAAATTTTTGGAGGTTGTCATGGATGACTTCTCTGTCTTTGGCACCTCTTTTGATTCATGTCTACATCCTCGAAGGGTGTGAAGAGACCAAAAAGTTCTAAGTTGGGAGAAAAGCAATTTTATGGTCCAAGAGGGTATAGTGTTGGGGGATGTGGTCTCTAGTTGAGGGATTACTGTAAACAAGGCCAAGGTTGACTTGATACCAAATCTACCACCTCCTTCATCGGTGAGGCAAATCCGCTCATTTTAAAGCCATGCGGGCTTCTACCGGTGCTTTATCAAGAACTTTACTAAAATTGTTTGACCCTTGTGCCATCTTTTTGTGCAAGACGTTTCTTTTGTCTTCGATAAACCATGTCTCAAAGCTTTCTTAAACCTTAAGGAACTCCTATCCACCACACCTATCATTAAGGCCCCTAACTACTCTCTCCCACTCGAGGTAATGTGTGATGCATCAGATTATGCTATTGGTGCTGTTTTGGGCCAAAGAGTAGACCAAGTCCCACATGTCATTTATTACGCGAGAAGACCCTCTCCGATGCTCAATTGGATTACACTACGATGGAGAAGGAATTACTTGCGGTGGTTTATGCGTTGGACAAGTTTCGATCCTATCTCTTAGGTTCAAAAATCATAATTTTTTTTTATCATTTTGCATTAAAATACCTCCTCTTGAAAAAGGACACAAAGCCTTGATTGATTCGATGGATTCTCCTCCTCTAAGAATTTAATTTCAAAATCCATGAGAAGAAAGGAGTTGAGAATGTTGTCGTAGATCACCTCTCGAGGATTGTTGTTGAGGGAGCGAGCGATGAATTTCCAATCAAAGACTCATTCCCTGATGAGTAACTTTTTCCCATCTCGACTAAATCAGCACCATGGTATGCCAACATTGTGAACTATTTGGCTACCGGCCAAATCCCTCTCCATTGGGATGAGAACTTTAAGGACCTTTTCTTCTCGAAGATTCGATCCTATTTTTGGGAGGTGTGAAGCTCTTCAAAATCTACTCGGATCAGATCATCCAATGTTGTGTGCTCGAGGATGAGTTTCATAGCATCCTCACGTTTTGCCACTCCCATGCTTGTGGCGGGCACTTTGAAGGAAAGAAAACCACTGCTAAGGTCTTGCAATCCAACATTTATTGGCCATCCTTATGCAAGGATGCACATCAATTTTGCAAGGCCTACATGTGATGTCAAAGTATCGGGGTAATGTCCCGCCGGGATATGATGCCCTTGAACCCGATTTTAATTGTGGAGCTGCTTGACGTATGGTGTATTGACTTCATGGGACCTTTTCGCAATCGTATGGTAATTTGTTCTTCTTGGTAGTTGATTATGTTTCTAAATGGGTTGAGGCCCTTGCTTCCAAAACGAATGACCAAAACGTTGCGGTGAATTTCCTCGAGGACAACATCTTTTCCCGAATTGGAACTCCACAAACCATTATAAGTGATGGTTGTAGTTGTTTCTATAACTGATACTTTGAGAGCTTGCTCAAAAAGTACTCAATTACTCATCGTATTGCTACGCCGTACCACCCACAAACTAGTGGCCAAGTAGAGGTTTCGAACCGAGAAATTAAGAAAATCCTAGAGAGAACCGTGCGACCTGATCATAAGGACTGGTCCCTGCGCTTGAATGATGCCCTATGGGCATACCGTACGATTTTCAAAACCCCTATAGGGATGTCCCCCTATCATTTGGTATTCGAGAAAACTTTTCACTTACCCGTCGAGTTGGAACATCGCGCCTATTGGGCTGTGAAGGCCTTTAATTTCAACATGATCAAGGTCGGATCTCACTGTAGTCTCCAACTTAATGAGTTAGAAGAATTTCAAAATGAGGCGTATGAGAACGCAAGGCAAAAACAAAGGTATTCTATGATAAACACATTTTGAGAAAGACCTTCGTGCCCGGACAATGTGTGTGGCTCTTCATTCCAAACTTTGCCTCTTTCCGGGCAAACTATGTTCCCGATGGGATGGTCCCAACATTGTCACGGATATCTCATCGCATGGCACGGTTATGATTCTAGACCCTAAGGACAATAGAGTGTTGAAGGTCAATGGCCAGCGGTTAAAGGCAATGATCAAACTTGAGCCACCTCTTGGGGCTGAGTGCATCACTTTGGATGCACCACCGCCGTTGTTTTGAAGTGTTCATTGACCTTGCTGAGCTACTGACTCATCCGTAGCGCTTCTTAGGAGGCAATCCAAGCTTTTTCCTAATTTTTCTTCGAATTTTTTTTGGAAATGATGAGTTTGCTGTTTGTGCAAGTTTCACAGTGGAAAATAAAAAATAAAAACAATAAAAAAATAAATAAAATAAAAGGGGTAAATGATTGGTTTTGTTTTGAGTAACGACAAAAAACTCAATGCTTTCTGTCTAATCTTGATCGATCAAAATTTCATTTCAACCGGTCAAGTTCAAATTTGCAGTCATAGGAAGAGAGGAGACAAAGAGCATACTGCTCTCTGCCTCAAGTTGACCGGTCGAGATTGGTTCTCGACCAGTCGAGATGATGAGTGATAGAGAGCCTAGCTCTTTGTTCATTTTTGGCTAGTCGAGTTGGGATCTCGACCGGTCGACTTGCCATTTGACAAAAAAAATAAAAAATAAAAGAGAGATTTTTTTTTAATTTCGGCCGGTTGAGTTTGGATCTCGACTGGTCGAGTTGGGGCCCTTGCTTCAGATTCAAACCAGGCATAAAACAATAATTCTTTGCCTTGCTTTGATCAGTAGAGATGCCATCTCGACCGGTCGAGATAGACCTGCGAGGCCTATATGAAGGCCTGACGACCGGTCAAAATCACATTTCGACCAATCAAACCCCCTAATTTTTTATTTTTCTCTCCTTTTCCTCCTCTTTCTTCGTTGTGCCACGGTTTACCATTTCAAATATTTTACAAACCTCTTACGCCTTTTTACCTTCTTGTCGTTTCACATCCTTTCATCTTCATCTTCTCACGTCTTCGCACCACGCCCATTCACTTCTATATATTGGATCCGTGGTGGGCTAGAATCATCGGCAGACGATGCTCTTTGATTCCTCGCTTGCCTAGAGGTTCTTGGTCGACATTGGGGTAATTTTCATATTATTTTTGTTTTATTTTCCTTTTGTGAATTATTATGGGCCGAAAACATGATAAGGGCAAGGCACCCATGGTGGATGCCTCGCCCAAGAAAAAGGCACGCCCCTCTATGCCTCGAAGCCTCGGCATCGGTATTTGTATCAGCACCCGGGTGTCCACTGCTGCCACTTGCCCACCTTCTTCCACCCACCATTGACCTCACCCACACACACACACCACCCACCCCTCCACCTGTGAGGACCGATAGACCTTCATAGGTCATGGTGCACCATGAGTTCTTTGTCGAACCACAATTCGACATGGACCATTTTGAGAAGCTTCAAGAGGTCCAGTTTTCCCTGGCATATCTCTGCCGGGCTGGCCTCGAGGTTTTGTTTGTACCATCGGCCATGCCGGTGTACCCTTGTTGGTTCGACTCTTCTATGAGTGCCTTATTTATAATTTTTCTGGGCTGGATCGCTTTACAACGCAGATCGACAGATTTAATATGTCGTCCGACCGGGTGGAGCTTGCTCAACTTATGGGCATTCCTTCTACCCCATCCATGGGTTGTGGCATGCCCTGATGCCATGACTTCCCCGAGTTCACCAAAATGGTGCTTGCTGTTTCAGGCCGGCCGCCTATGGGTCCGATCTACACTACATGGGTGACGCTTCTTCTTTGTGGATGTAGTGTTATACAAAACACTATATCCGATCTCCCATAAGACCCAACGGTGGGTGGATCTCCTACAGATCCTCTATGTCGTTCTGAAGGGCTGGTGGTTCGAACCGGCCAAGCTTGTTTTCTTTCAGGTTACTCGACACCCTTAGGAAACTCGCTGTCGTGGTACCACGGGGTCTCGCTTGTGCTCCCTTACGGGCGATTTATTACTCGATTGTTACTCTGTTAGGGGTACAAGATCGACTAGTCAGAGGCCCCATTGAAAGCACTCCCCAAGCTCTACGAGGCGAGCCAATGGAGGAAAGCCCAACCCACTACTTTCGAGTGGGTTGCTATGGCCTCGTCAACGGCTGAACCTTTGACAGAGACTCTGGTAGTCTCTGTCCCTGCCCCTGCTAGTTCTGTTGCTGGAGCAGCCATCACACCTGCCCAATTCCCAAGCCATTCTTTACCCATCCCTTCTTTTGCCCAACCCATTCCGTTCACTCCTTCCCCTTCCCCACCATATGACATGGAGGACCACACTTTCTTGCCTTCGTCTCCCCAACTACCATAACCGTTCACCTACACAAAGTTTTCATCGATCCACCCTTCCACCTAGCATTCACTGGTCACCATGCTCTTCACCACCCCATCATCGCATCCGAGCGGGTGACTCCCACATCCACTCTCACTCCCTCACACTGATCAGTCACATATTTTTCCAATTCTATACCCTTAACTAAGTGTTGGTAGTCCATAGTATGCTACTAATGATGTGTTATTGATAAGTATTAAGAACAACATGCAGAAGAAGAAAAAAGTGTTAATCTTTACCAAAATGAATTCATAAAGTTATAAGATAGAAGATTGCAAAAGAATCATAGCTGAAACACCAGTTCTCGAGCTGTCGAAGAGAAATCATGAAGTTGATGAAATAGTCGAAGCAAAATCAAGAGCCAAAACCAGAGAAGAAAAGAAATTGTAACCTTATGATTCTGTTGAAGAGAAGACTGGGAGAGAACAAGGTGAATTACGAGCGATCGAGCTGAAATCGAATGAAAAAATAGAAAGAAAATACAAAATCGTACCCTCGATTTTGTATTATAAAGTTCATGCATTCTGTGGAGGAGTCACGTGAGAGCTGTACAACCATGCAAAGAATCAAATACTCTAAAAAACATATCCATGCATTCGATAGAGCAAAGAAGTTGGCGAGAATCACTGCTGCTGTAGATCAAGAGAGAAATCCTACACGCCTCTAGTAGCTAAAGCAGGAAGGATATGCATTAGGAACAGTAGCTTTAGGAAGATTTTTTTTAGGTAGTTTGCTTTGTTTAGAGTCTTAAATTATTGTAACAGGCTTCTTATGAATCTATAAATAAGAAGACCTGAGTCTTGAATATCATCCTATAAATCTCGATCCTAGCTGACAACTAAGATTGGGAGGACTGTTAAGCTATTTTAAGTACTTGCTGCTAACTTTATTGTAAATGGTGATAAGAGTTTGTCTCACAGGAAAAGTTAATCTAAAACTCCAAGGGAGCTATCTTCAGTAGGCCCTCCAGATCTGGCTACAGATCTGGCAATCCTAAATGGAAGGGGATTTAAGGTCACTATTGTCTAAAAGGTAACTTAATGCCTGAACTACAGAAATGGTTGAGAAGAATGATGGAGTGTGAGAAAATAAATATAAAAGGGTGAGAAGTAAGCTATTAGGTACAGATCTGATGGGTCTTATAACTCAGACTTAGATCTGCTACTATAGAAATCCTGTCCAATGGCTACATTATCACCAAAGAGGAGAAAGGATCCAACTCACCCCTGTGTCATGATCTAATCCCTTATGGCTATAACCTGTCCACTTAAATAGTCACAGACTATCCAATAGGGGAACCACAGTCCAGATATGGGTTAGAACAAGTTTATTATTATAGGCACTACTTCATCCAGGCTACCAGCTCAAGAATCCATAGGAACGTCAACCTCTAAAGTTCTGTGTGTGGGGCTAGGCCTGCAATGTGCACTAGCCTGGACACACAGGACTAGCAAGAGTTTGAGTATTAGCTTTTAAGCCTAGCTGTTCATTGCTTTAGAAAGACAGCAGTGATCCAGTCACAAGCCTACAATCTCTATAGCCAGATCAGATCTGCCATCTGATGGTGGGTCTATACAAATACAGGGGAGTCAGTCTCTGCATAATCTCTCACAAGGCTACAAGAACAAGTACAGAGAAGAAGAATCTGTCTTAGATATGTGGATTGCCTCACCCTAGGGCTATAACCTGTCCATTTGAATGGTCACAAATTATCCATAAAGGCTATCCTCCTCACAGAGGTTTGAGACAGAACAAGAACATTGCTGCCACCACCATGTTCACAAGGCTACCAACATAGGCTCCCATGAGGATTCAGATTTAGTGGTTCTTGTGGTGGGGCATAGGCCTGTAATGTGCCTAACCTGGACACACAGGTCACTTGGATCTAAATAAAACCTTAAGAATAATCCTCCATTGCTTACAATGCAACATAACAATGGAAGATCTCAAGGCAGCAGCCTTGTACAGAACAACTCTCCAAAACACCAATCCCATATAAATATAACATCCTATTATAAAACACCATCAAAATTGTTCCAAATAAACATACAAAGGCATAGCCAGCAAATGCTGGACTATGGACAGAAGGAAAGGGAAAAAGGAGCTGCCTAAACCCTAACCTTAGCCTACTACAATTCTATAGTTGATTCAAGGAGTACAGAAGTCCCCTAAACCTAAACTAGGCTTAGGCTTATATAGCAGTCAGCTCTGTGAGCATTAGGGTTAGGAAAACCTTAATTTATCAATGCGATCATGGCCCATTTCTGTTCCTTAGATGCCTCGAGGCATATGCACAGAGATTAGAGCATTGGAGTGCGTGCCCTAGTTACTGAAAGTTCCCAGATTGCCCCTACGAAAGTGGGGAGAAGTTAAGATCTCGATCCTCACTAGATAGCAAGGATTTCCAGGTCTTATCGCATGATAGAATTGGCATCGCGGGGTTGATACTTTGGTCATCCCGGGATTGCTCTGGTTGTCGCAGGATTGAGCTTTCTATTTGAATGGCACGAGAATTGTGTGCGCGATTCGTTCCTTGGTGAATCTCGTAGAGATCCTCGCGAAGAAGCAATGTGCATGGGCTTCTGGATCGCGCGAGCAGTTCTCTGAAGGTCTGTATCTCGCGGCCACTGTGCGACAGCTACGCGCAGGAATGCCTGGAGTTCTCTCTCCTCAGTGAATCGTGCAAAGATTAAAGGTGCCTTTCTTGAGCTGCGCGAGAGCTTATGACTGAGCCTCGCAAGAACTGCGCGAAGTCTACTTTCTAGGCTCTTCTGTCATTCATCTGTGCGAGAACAGTGCGAGCAGTTGGCCTGCTGCCTTCAGAAACCTGTGACAGTTGCGCGAAGCATTCTTTCTGATTCAATTTGAACCTTGCGATATCTGCGCGAGGCTCATTTCTTAGCTTGTTGCTGCTTTGCTGTGCCTATGCTGCAGCCAATTCTCTGTCTGGGTCTAACTTCCTTTCTTCTGAGGAACTTCTGGGGCAACAGTAGGCTTCTTGGTATGGTTAGGGCCTTATCTGCAGTTGCTACTTATTACCTACAAGATGGGCTTAACACACATTTATTAAATGACTAAGGGTCTAACAAAGATTAAGTTAAGGGGTGTAAAGTGGTACTTTTAAGGTCTTAACACACCCCCAAACCAAATCTTTGCTAGTCCCTTAGCAAATCTTTAACTAATTAAATGCCACTTTCGTAGGGATCACAGGTACATTTAGCATATGTACCAAGCCTTTTAAACCCCTAGGTGATCCTTAGTGGAGGAGTGAAGTCTCCTGAGGGTTTCAGTGAAGATACCCACAAACTTCACCATTAGAATAGTTAAGTATAGTGTAGTTAATGACAACACAAATTTCAATGTATAAAGCTTCATTCCACACCCATTCTTTAACACTTAGAGGAAACTGCAGCAGTAATGCAGGCCATTTAAAACTCAAAATTTAGAATGTGATTGCATCACCACCATTCATTTTACATTAGAAATTCAATGTGTAAAAATCAGTACCCAGCTTGCCTTAAATTCAAAATTTAGGTTGGATACAACCCCAATGAGGTTTAAATGCAGACCCAATTCTCACCAGGGCTATCTCTCAACATTGACAATCTGAGGGTGTTCACATTCAAAACAGCTCAAGAGCAGTTACAGACCCCAAATGGGCCTGCAAGCATGAGCATAGGTAAAGCTTCTAATTTCTGACATCCTCATAACTTTTCACCATAGATTAGACAACTCCTCATCTCCACATGATAACTCATTTTACTTTGGATCTACAAGGTCTTTTTGAATGGGTTGTAATGTGGCTTATGGGTGAGGGATGTAAAGAATCAAGGGGTAAAAAGGGAATCAAAATTAAGAAATCAGCAAGGTAAGGAGTGATTCATGACTTCACAACCTTCATTTTAGCAAAACTTCATCTTACTTGATATATTCCAGAATCAAAGTGGCTAGCTTCTCCTCTTCTTTTCAATTTTCAGATGATGTTTTTCTCTAGACTTCTCTTTCTTTTTCTCTTTTTATTTTTATTCAATCATTTTTATGATTTTTATGATGAACTACCACACAAATACCATTGATACATTGCTGTTCATAAGTTGTTTTTCTTCACCTTCCACAGAATGTTGGACCACTCTCACTATCTTTAACTCCTTCTCCTTTACCTTCTGAATTCTTAGAGTGAGGGTAAGGTTGAATCAGGTCATGAGGTTAAGGTGCAAGTACTCTGGTGTTTGTCAAAGAAAAGTAGGATTTTTAAGGCTCAACTAGTGTATGCAAAAGGGCAGTTTAAAAGGTTGGATTTTCAGGCTCAAACTGTCCAAATGAAGGCCTTGGATCATTTCCTTAGTATCATGAGTGTTGTCAATCAGTTTGATTTGGAGGTGCCTAACTTCTAGTGAAAAGGTCTTGATTCAATCAGTCCTCAGAGCATAAATAATACCAAAAACACTCTTCAAAAGAAAATGATGAGCCCAAATCTCACTAGGTATGGTCCTCAAATTAACCCATGGGGTGTATTTTCACCTTTTTCTCTCTTCTTAGGTTCACTAAGTACTAACTGAAATTTTTTTTGATGTTAGCTTCCTGGTGGTGCTAAGATTTTAACATTTTCAGTTTTAAAATGTCTTTAAAAATATTTTAATTTTTTACAAATTTCCTCATTACAGCAAGTTAGGTGCAAATTGACTTTAATCATCCCAGTTACACCACCATTACTGCACTAAAGTTAACTATTCTATTGGCAGACCTTCCCTGCCACACCCCCAAACCATGAGGAGCAGTGTCCTCACTGGTTCAAAATGTTCGATGTGCAGCAAGCATAAAACCTTAAAATAATGAAACAGAAACTATAAAAGAGAAAAAGAACACACAAAAATGAATGAGGATTTACGCACACATATAACCAAAATATTGACAGATTTTATTATAGAGATAAAAGCAAACAGATTATAAAAAGATAGAAAATTATAAACCTAAGAACAATCTAAGCAACACTTCTTGTCAGACAAAATGGTTCTTCCTCCTAACTCAGGGATATTCTCAGCCTACCATGGAAGAGGAACTATAAGCCGGGAGGAGGGGGAAGATGAGGATCATGGAGATGGGTGTTGAGCAGGTGGTGGGGCGTTTGAAGAAGATGGTGGGGGAGATGCAGGTGGTTCGATTTTTTGCTTCTTCTTCTCTCTCTTCTCCTTTTTCTTCTCCTCCTTGTCCAGGATCCTCTGTACTCATCCCAAAGAAATTGTAATGGGTCCGGCTCCTTAGGCGGTGGGGGGTCCAACCACATAGGATAAAATTTGTTTGGGAACTCGGTGGGTTTGTCATTCGCCATGGTTATGGGTAGGGTCGGACTGTTAAGGTTAGAGGAGAAAGGATGAGATGAAGACGAACTAACTACATATTTATAATACTTGGACGGTGGAATATGAATCGACATATGAAAGTTTTGTCTCTTTCCAAGCATGGCAATAAATTGGGATTGTTCGGGGAATGATAAATCGCACAACTGATTATGAGAAAAGAGAGCTCACAGTAAATGATGGTCTAATTTTAGCCTTGGTAATTAAGGTAATCCCGTGTATCGCGCAACTTCATACTGGTATTCACGGAGAACAATCTCTTGGGGTTGCAAGGTGGCGTACACTAGAATATATGGAATACTGCTTTGCGCACCCTCATGACTCCGTGAGCAAGCTCTGACATGGCCCACGATTATGAGAATGAGGCCATGTAACCCCTTGATCGAAACCAACACTCGACCTCTTTGCACCATTTGTGCTCAGGCCTGTACTTGCACGATGTCATGCACCCACTCAGTTGCCATCAACATCTACCCTTCACATGTATTCCTTTTTCAAATGAGAATAACCTCCCTAATACTAGTACATGCCTAGCAAAAATTCCAAATGATAAAATACTTTGATGCAAATAGAGTCTAAAGAGCTGCAGTGCTAGTACTTTGCTCAAAATTCATCTCCCATGTTACTGACAAAAGTGAACAATATTAAGACTAAAACCTATACAACAATATTAAGACTAAAACCTATAAAAATAAACAAGCACACAGAACAGATATGGCACATAAATCAATATACAAAAAGAAAAAAAATTCTATTAACTGAGAGGATATGTACAACTGTAATTACAATGAGAAGATAAGAAGGGAAAGGAAAGAAGAGCCTAAGTACAATCTAGTCTAAGAGGAGGAGGACTCAGAATCTGAATCTGTGAACCAGTCCGAACCCATCTATTTTGCATGTTTCCTTATTTCAGCTTTGCTCTCAGAACTGGGCTTGGACTTGGTTCTATCTGAGGGAGCTTTGGTCATTTTCTTCCGGGCTTTCTTCTCAGTTGGGCTCTTTTTCTTCTGCTGCCTTGGTTTCTTTGGCTGGGCTGGCGGTTTCTTCATGGTTGGAGCCTTTGGTGCCCTCACCCTCATTTTTCTGGTTTTGGGTTCAGGAGGGATCATAGGGGATTTTCCTTTGTCTTGCTCAGTGGTGGTTACTGGGGACTTCCCTTTTGCTTGCTGGCTTTGTGGTTGTACCTCCTCAGACTGGGCAGCTGGCTCTTTGCCAATTTTAATGCCAATTTTAATAGAGGCTGCAGTGGAAGCAGTCCTCTTAGCAGTGACTTTTCTCTATTTATGATAAGTTTGCTCAGTAGGGTGTGCAGCAGGAGTTGGAGTAGGTTGAGGCTTCTTTGTGGGGGGTGCAGTAGGAGGGGCAGCAGGGGTTTTCCCTTTTTCTAGTTGGGCAATTGGTTGTGCCTCCTCACACTGGGCAGCTGGTGTTGGAGAAGGTTTAGGCTAAGGTTCTGGCAAGAGTACAAAGAGTGGGGTGGGCTGCTAAGCTGCAGTCGTGGCAGCAGCCAATGTAGCTTCCAATGAGGCTATTTGAATTTTGGCTTTGAGGAGGTCAGTTTCATGGATTTCTTTTTGGAGTCTGAAGATCTCCTGTACATTGTTGAGCCTCTTTTCAAACATTCTTGCCTTCATCCTCTCTGCAGTAGTATTGGCTTTCTCCAGCTCAAGATTCAGCTGATGATAAGTAGCCATAGATTTGTCCTTCTTATAGGCCTCCAAGATGTTAGTCCACCCCAGGAAGATACCCAGTAATTGCTTTCTGTGGGCTCCCTCTATTTCAGCAATTTACTGCAGTAGGGGGGTCTCAATGGACTGCCTAAGTTGGGCCATGCCCCTCAGGACATCCCTCCTAAGGTAGGGATTCTCCCCCATGGCATGGAGGATGGTGAGGTAGGGAGGGATGTAGAAGGAGTGTTTGGGTGCGATGGGAAGAGAGGAAGTGGAAGGAGCAACATGTGATTGGTCCTGGGTGGGGGGAGTGGGGTTATCAGTGGTTAAGTCTAGTTGTTCGGGGAGGGTAGTAGGTTCTGGGTCTGTTTATCAATGAATGTTGGTGGGGGTAGGATAAGAGGTGGGATTGAAGGCATGGGGAAAAAGAAAATGAGGTAGGCTCTGAAGGAGTAGGGGGTGATGGTGGGGGGAAAAAGGGAATGGTGAAAGGTATGAAAGAGAATGGTTGGGTTGGGGGGTCAGGGCTGGGAGGGGAAAGGACCAGGGGGGTGTGAGTGGATTGTTGAGGGATGGGTGGATTAGTCAATGTATGTAGGGTGAATTTAATGGATGTGAGTTCAGTCTACATCTGGTCCTGGGTGTGTGTAGTGGTGGATAGTTGGGATTGGATGTCTTGGATGAGGGAGAGGATGAGTGTCAGTGTGTCTAGGCTGGGGGGTTGAGTTTGTGTAGAAGATGGCACAGGTTGAAAAGGTGAGGAAGGTTCATGATGGAAGGTGGAAGGAGGGGGAGATTGGGGTTCGGGTGAGTGGTGTGGGGAGGTAATTGGAGAGTCCGGGAGGGGGGTGTAGTGGATGGGCATAGTGTCAAGGAAACTAGCCATAAAGGCTTGGAATCCTGTGGTTGTGTTAAAGTTTAGGTCTATGTTTGTGAATGGGGATGTAGTAGGCATGACAGGAGTGGTGTCTTCTTCAATGTGAGGTGTGTCAGTAGGGATAAAAGGGATTGTGGGTGGTGTATGGGAGATGATGGGGGTTATCTAAGTGGTTTTCCTTTTTTTGTAGGAAATGAGTGGAGGGCTATCTGGTTTATGTGAAGATGATGGGGGTATTGGGGCTGTGTATTGAGGTAGGGTAGGGGATGGTGAGGGGCTGACATGGGGGGTGGTGTCCTCCTAGGTACCAATCACAGGAGACGAGGGTGTGGGGATGAATGATGAAGACAGAGGAGGGTGAGAGAGAGATGGAATAGGGGTAGGGGATGTTGGAGTGAAAGGTGGGGGTGAGTCAAAGAAGCAGTGGTGATGACAGGCTCTGGAATCTCCTCTGTAGTAACAGGGGTGGGCCTTGTAACAGCTACCTCTTCAGATTGCTTGGAAAGGGCCTGAGTCTCAGCCTTCTTCTTCTTCTATGCCTCCATCAGGCTCCTGCTGATTCCCCATTACCTCTTGGCAAAAGTTATCAGGGCAAGGGTGGTAGTCTCATCAATTTTTTCTAGCTTGTACCCCCCTTTATTAGCAGCTTGGTGATGACTCTGGCATAGGGGAGTGTGTGTGGCTTCTTGTTCTGCCCCAATTTCTCCACCAGATCCTTCATTGCTTCAAACATTAATCAGGCGGCATGGAAGCCATGGTCCAGAGAGAACGAGTAGACATCATCAGCAATAGGAGCTCTCCTCTCCTGCTGATGGCCTGAGCAATAGATGTTCTTTCTCAGGACCTGGTTAATGAAAAGGAGTCCAGGCTCCAACTCTCTTCTTTTGATAGAATCCCCTGAGGCCTTTAGTCCTCTAGTCAAAGCCCTTGCAATTATATCAATTGAGGCACTCAGGGGGGGGGCATATCCACAGCTAGGGTCAAATGCGGCTGGGATGCCCAATACCTCTGCAATAACCTTGGGGCTAACTAACATTTCGAAGTCATCAATCAATGCCAGTAGACCTGCTTGTCTATCTTTGTCCTTGGTGACCCTGATGTACTGGTAAAAGAGTTGCACTAGCCTAGGGTAGGCTAGTGCTGGAATTCCTCTCATCAAGGGTGTCAGGCCAGCCTTGCTCATAAATTGCACGGCAGGGGCAGAGAGAGGCTCCTTCTCGAAGAAGGGCAGGTCGAACGTTGTCTCAGGCTCCAAGGGGATTGAATTCATGAGCTCAGAGGGTGTAGAAAACTTAGGGGTTGGCTCCTCCACCTCCTCAACCACTTCCTCCCCTTTTTTCAGTGCCTTTGAAGTTTTGACCTTCTTAGCAGCGGGCTCAACAGGGGCCTTATCCTTGCCCCTTCTCTTTGGTGTACTCTTAGGTGCCATTCCAAACTCTACTTTTGAATATGAGAAATGGAGACTGAGATTTGAGTGCTTACCCTAAAATTATAGGGTTTGATTCGATCTGACGCACAGGGCACCACGAGATCTCTGATCAGAGGGAAATTGATGGGGATGACGTTAGGAACAAATCTGTAGATTCCTGGTGTGAATGATGGGTTATAGGAAGGACGCTAGAGGACAGAGGGAGAAGAGTGCCAGAAGCTAGGATTTTGCTGGATGAAGAAGGAAGAGAGAGTATTGGAAAGGGAGACAAGCGCGGGGTTAAAATACTTGTCGCTAAGCTTGGCGCGCTTTGGAAATATCTGGTCATGGGATTGGAAATGAAACCTAGCGAAGGTGCCATTCAACTTGGATTGCGCCATAATCTCCCAGGTTTACCTTGGAGCGCACGATAGCTTGTGAAGAATTCCATGTGAATTGTGCGAGAGGCTCCCAGGCCTCCTTTTAGATTGTGTGAAAGGCTCTGAGGTTCACTTTGAATCTCGCGACAACCTTTGAATCTCGTGATAGCTAATTAAGTATTTTATTTGAATTGCGCGAGAGTCTCCCATGCTTCCTGCTGAACCTCGCGTGAAATGCTCTATTTGGAACACGCGAGAGGTTCCCAGGTTTACTTGAATCTCGCGACAGCCTTTGAAGGGTTCTATGTGAACTGTGTGAGAATCTCTCAGGCCTCCTTTTGAACCCAGTGACAGCAAAGTAGTAAATAGAGAGCATGTGCTCTCTGTTCTACCATTTCCATTTGTGCTGTGGTTGGATCCTAGGCATGACTCTCCACCATAGGTACCCCCAGACACATTAAGATCAAACATTAAAGCATAGACAGCAAAAATTACCATCCAACATTGTGCATTCAGACAAAAACCATCAATCTAAGAGCAGTAATCATCAAACCAAGCATAAAGAATTCAAATCAGATAAGTCCAGATTCAGGGGGGGCCACTAAAATTTCTTAGAGAATTTGAACAAAAGAAAGCAAGAAAATCCTAATAAAACCAAAGTACATATGATACAATATTGACACACCTGTGGATCAGTTTAATGAAGGATCCCCTTAAAAGTGAATGGTGTCCATGGGTTCAGCAGGTTTTTCGAAACAAGGCTTAAGCCTCTGACCATTCACCTTTAAGGTTTTCTCAGACTTGGGATCCTTGATTTCCACAGCACCAGATGGGGAAACACTCATGACAATGTAGGGACCTTCCCATCTGGATTTCAATTTGCCAGGAAAAAATTTAAGTTTGGAGTTAAACAACTAAACCTTGTCAACAGCTATGAAGCTCTTTCTAAACAAACCCTTATCAAAGAAAGCCTTGGACTTCTCCTTATAGATCTGGGCATTGGCATATGCATCCATCCTCAGCTCATCCAGTTCTGACAGCTGCAGCAACCTGTGAGGACCAACGAAAGTTAGGTCTAGATTTAATTTTTTTATGGCCCAATAGGCCCTGTGTTCTAACTCTACTGGGAGATGGCAGGCCTTGTCATAAACCAGCTTGAATGGGGACATACAAATGGGAGTCTTATAGGCAGTCCTATAAGCCCACAATGCATCATTTAGCTTGTCAGCCTAGTCTTTCCTGTCAGTCCTCACAGTCTTCTCAAGGATGTGCTTGATCTCCCAATTAGAAATTTCAACCCGCCCACTGGTTTGTGGGTGGTAGGGAGTAGCAATCCTATGGGTGACAAAATATTTCTTGAGCAAGCTCTCAAAATTTCTATTGCAGAAATGGCTACCCCCATCACTGATAATGGCTCTAGGGGTGCCAAATCTTGAGAAGATATTATGCTTTATAAACTTGAGGATAACCTGATTATCATTAGTTCTTGTGGCAATAGCTTCTACCCATTTTGAAATATAATCTACTGCCACTAAGATGAAATGATAACCATTTGAAGGAGGAAAGGGCCCATAAAGTCAATACCCCAGACATCAAACAGTTCCACAACAAGGATGGGCTGCAACGACATTGAGTTTCTTTTAGACAGCCCTCCTAATTTCTGACATCTTTCACAGGTCCTGCAGTGTGTATTGGCATCTCTGAATAAAGAAGGCCAATAAAACCCACACTGCAAGATTTTGTCAGCTATTTTTCTTTTACTAAAGTGGCCTCCACAGGCATTTTCATGGCACATGGCCAGAATACTGGGGGCATCACTTTTTGGAACACATTTTTGGATGATTTGGTTTGCACAATACTTGTATAAGCAAGGTTCCTCCCAGAAAAAGAATTTGACCTGTGAGAAAAATAGGTCTTTATCCATTTTAGTCCAATCTTGCCTATAACTAGATAATTTATAATGTGTGCATACCAAGGAACCAAGGATTGGATGGCAAATAATTGCTCATCCAGTAAAACATCATTTGTAGGATCATCAATACATTTTTCCAACACAATTCTGGACAAGTGGTCAGTCACCACATTTTCCACACCCTTTTTATCCTTGATTTCAATGTCAAACTCCTGCAACAGGAGTATCCATTTAATCAATTTGGGCTTAGCATCTTTCTTGGACAATAGGTACTTTAATGCTGAGTGGTCTATGAAGATTACAGTTTTAGACCCAAGTAAGTAGGGTCTAAATTTGTCCACAGCAAAAACCACTGCCAGAAGCTCTTTCTTAGTTGTGGTCTAATTCAGTTGAGCTTTAACAAGTGATTTGCTGAGATAGGCAATGACCACAGGCAGCTTATCTTTCCTTTGGCCTAAAACAACACCTATTGCCAAGTCGGATGCATCACACATCAACTCAAAGGGCAATGCATAGTCAAGTGTTTGGAGTACAGGGGCAGAGGTGAGGCAAATCTTCAAAGTTTCAAAAGCCTCAAGACATTTAGCAGAAAAGTCAAAGGGCACATCCTGGCAGAGCAGGTGGCACAATGGTTTAGCAATTTTACTAAAGTCTTTAATGAACCTCCTGTAGAATCCAGCATGTCCAAGGAAAGATCTGATTTGTTTGACTGTTCTTGGAGGGGGCAAATTTGTAATGAGGTCAACTTTGGCCATATCTACCTCAATCCCATCTTTAGAGACTACATGGCCTAACATAATACCTTGTGTTACCATGAAGTGACTCTTTTACCAACTTAAGACCAGATTGGTCTCCTCAAATCTTTGCAAGACCAGGTGGAGGTGTTACAGACATTGGCCAAAACTGTCCCCATATACAGAAAAATCATCCATAAAAATTTCCAAGAATTTGTCAATCATATAAGAGAATATGGCATACATACACCTTTGAAAGGTGGCTGGGGCATTACACAGTCCAAAAGGCATCATTCGGTAAGCAAAGGTGCCAACAGGACAAGTAAATATAGTTTTCTCTTGGTCATGAGGGTGCACAGGGATCTGGTTGTACCCTGAGTACCCATCAAGAAAACAGTAAAAAGCTTTTCCAGCCAACTTATCCAGAATTTGATCAATTAATGGGAGAGGGAAGTGGTCTTTTCTGGTCTTAGAGTTGAGCTTCCGATAATCTATGCAAACTCTCCAGCCAATGGTCTCCCTGGTTGGTCTCAGCTCTCCAGACTCAGTTGTGATAACTATTATTCCAGATTTCTTGGGCACCACTTGGATAGGTGCCACCCATTCAGAATCAGAAATGGGGTAAATTATCCCAGCATCTAGCAATTTGATGATTTCTTTTAGGACCACTTCCTGCATGTGAGGATTCAATTTCCTCTGCATTTCCCTGGAGGGTGTTGAGCCCTCCTCTAAACGGATCCTGTGCATACAGATTGATGCATCTATCCCTCCTAGATCTGCAATGGTCCAGCCAATTGCCTTTTTCTGCTTCCTTAAGACTGTTAGTAATTCTTCCTCTTGCTCATTGATAAGAGAGGAGGAGATAATTATTGAAAGTTTTTCATCTTTCTCAAGGAAAGTATATTTCAATATTTCTGGAAGCTTCTTGAGATCCAGATCAGGGGCTTATTGGGTAGATGGCAAGATTGGTGCTTTGTTGGTTTGAGGAAGGGGCAACAATGTAGGTTCCCAAATGGAATGCTACACTAAGCCCACAGAAGACTTCAATGTGGACATGTCTTCTGGCATAACAACTGGGCTTCCTTCCTCTACCATGTCCCAAACTTCAGTTAAACTTTGACAATATTGCCCCACTCCAGCAGAGTGGGCAGTTCTTCTTCAACAACTTCTTTTAGTACATCCACTACAAAGCTTTCCTTATTGTCCAGCTGAGGGTACTTTGCACTGTTGTACACATTAAGTTCGACCTTCATATGTCTGAAAGTTACCTCCATGATCCCTGACCTGCATTGAATGCATGCATTGGCAGTGGCCAAGAATGGCCTGCCCAAAATAACAGGTATAGGGGATGTACTCTTGTTGCAGCCCATATCTAAAACAAGGAAGTCTGCAGGGTAGAAGAACTTATCCACCCCTACTAAGACATCCTTGACCACTCCCATAGGTCTCCTTTCAGACTTATCAGCCATTAACAACACAATGGGGGTGGGTTTTAGCTCCCTCAAACCTAGCTACTGATACACACTATATGGCAGCAGGTTTATACTGGCTCCAAGGTCTAGAAGAGCCCTTCCAATTGTGTGGTCTCCAATTATGCAGAGAATAGTGGGTATCCTTGGGTCTTGCAACTTCTCAGGCATTGTCATATTTAATACATAATTAACTGTATCAGTTGCAAAGACCTTTTTGGATAAATGGCCTCTAGCTTTTCTTTTCTGGGTACAAAGGTCTTTTAGAAATTTGGCATAGGCTGGGACCTGTCTAATTGCATCAAGTAGGGGCAAATTGATTTTTACCTGCTTAAAGGTCTCCATCATTTCCTCTATCTGTGCATTCCCTTTATCAAAAGGGGTAGGGCCACTCAAAGCCTGAGGAAATGGCAACTGAGGTACTGCTGGTTCCTCAGCTGCAAGCCTATGACCAAACTTTTTTTTTTTTTTGTTTTTTCATCTTTTATTTCCTGTTGAGGCTCAACTACAACCTCTTTATTTTTCTATTGTTGCAAGGTAGCAGGCAACTCTTGGTTCTGTGCTCTAACAAATTCTTTTTCCCTTTCATTCAAAAAGTCTTTGGAAATGACCTCTCCTTGTTCCTTCCCAACCTGGTTGTCTCCTAGCCTGCCAGACCTCAGGGTTATGATGGCATTAGCTCCCTTAAAACTTGACGAACCTTCTCCAATCGAATATTGGCCCTTAGGGTTGGCCACTAGCTGGCTTGGCAACCTGCCCTCTTCTCTTTTGGCCAAGGCATTGGATATTTGGCCTAGTTGTTCTTCTATTTTCTTTATGCTTTGACTGTGAGAAGTCACAGTCTGAGTCAAGACTCCAAGGCTTTGCAATGTGGTCAAAACCTGGTCCCCGAAAGAAGCATTTCGGGGCTGAGGTGGGGGAACTACCAACTGATTTTGCTGTTGGGGCTGCTGCTGATGCTGGAATTTGACCTTGGGGCATATCCCTGGTTAAATTGCTGCTGTGGCCTTTGAGGTAAGGCCAACATCTATTGTGACTGCATGTAATTGTCTTGTCTCCACCTCAAATTTGGGTGGTCTCTCTACTGGTAACCAGCATTTTGGTGTTGGTATCCAAATGGCTGTTTGTTATAGCCAACAGATTGTTGCTGGCCAAATGATTGGGCAGTAGCAGCTTGTTCCATCATATATTTAGGATAATGCCTTGCAGATGGCCACTCTTCCACTGTGTGTTGTGGAGATTGGCATATCAGACATGCCTCCATCACCTGTGCAGCCAATCTGAGTTGCACCATAGATAATAGTTTATCAAACTTATAAGAAAGATTGGCCATCTGCATTTTCAGGTCATTATTCCGAGTTACTTCATACATCTTTCCTTTGGAAGTTTCAGCAAGTCCCAGTTTAGGAGAAGGCTCTTGAACAGTTCTTGATAAAGACATCTTTTGGAAAGCATTTTCACTGATGACCTCGAACAAGTCCCATGCCTCATCAGCTATTTTGTGTATGTAAGTTCCACCACAAGAGGCATCTACCATGTCTCTGATTTTCTCATCAATCCCATTATAGAAGCTCTGGACAAGCTGCCAGTCAGGGATCTTGTGGTGGGGACATTGTTTGAGCATCTCCTTAAATCTGTCCCATGTTTGATTAAAATCCTCAGTTAGGGACTGGGCAAAAGCAAGTATTGCTTTCCTCAACGGGCTGGTTTTTGTCTCTGGGAAGAATTTGGTCAGAAATCTTGTCTGGAGGTCTTTTCAAGAAGTGATATTATTATTTGGGAGAGTAGCTAACCAGGTGCTGGCCCTGCCCTTTAGGTAGAAAGGAAAGAGCCTTAATCTGGTGGCTTCTGGTCTCAAACCAGCAATGGAGAATGTAATGCACAGGGCCAAGAATTGGTCAATGTGTTTGTAGGGGTCTTCCTTGCTGAGCCCATGGAAAGAGGGGAGCATTTGGATGATTGAGGTTTTAATCTCATAGTTTCCCTGAACATTTGGGAATTGAATGCTAAATGAGGAATTATAATCATTAGGAGCATTCAATTCCTTCAATGTTTTGGGCTCTTCACCCATGACTGCTGTCTCAGTTTCAGTAGGGCGCTCAACTGTGGTGTGTTTGGGCCTTGGTCTTCTGCCCCTTTCTATCTTAGGGTTAGGAGGCTCTAATGTGGGACTGAGGGATCTCCTTCCTAACATGCACACACACCAACAACAGGGAAGACTACTTGCAGACACATTGCAATTAACAAAATTACAACTATCCTAATCAACTGTTATAGAATTTTCAAAGGAGAACTAGACTGACATTTTGAGGGTTAGAGAAGTGCAAACAGAGGTAGCTAGAAAAGGGGCATTACCTGAGATCGTGGCCCGCCAAAGGCTAAAAAGTTAGCACCAGGCATGAAGCGAGGCAGCAAGAAATGATAGGGCAGGGAGTCGTACCAAGACTGATACGCCCCAGGCAGGAGAAGGTCATCGATAGGAACCCCATGATCAAGAAAGTGAGCTCATCAATGGAGCCCTCTGGGGTCAACACGTCGGCGGGAGGAGCTTGGGCCACGACAAAGAGAGGGCGATACTGATGAACCGCTCTCTACCCTAAATAGTGGGCCCTAGTCCAGGACCCGTAGAGAAAGATGATACGACGGTCCAGCAAAAGATGAGAGGGGCCCACTGAGGCTAAATTCCCGAAGGGGGATCCTATGTAAGGGTCGAGGATGACCTACAAAAGAAGAAAAAATTGGAAGGGGAGGCGCACATTTGATCAGAACCCCTAGCACACAAAAGCTGAGCTACCAAATTTACAAAAAGGGAATTGTTTTACCTGCTCTGGGATCAACAGGTCGAACTAAGAGCGCAGTCCTAACTCCAAATGCTTCATACCTATGTCCCACCCACGCAAGGCCATTACTCATAAGGGGAACGAGCAATGTCGATCAAGCGTAGGGCGACCTACCGAAAGTGAAGGTACCCCCAGACCTAAGAAAGCAACCAGATGAGGACAGGTATGCTATAAAAGAAAATTGAGTAAACTAAAAACAAAAGATAAAATACCTCGATGGCAGGCCAGAAACCCACAATGGAGCTAGACTCCCCAAGAACGGCTCGCTTTAGGCTGGACATGAGTACGGCATAGCCAGTGCTGCCCCAATCGAATCAATGCACGGTCTCCCAGTTCACCATCGAGCTGAGCAGGGACAAAGAGACTCGCCCTCCACTGGTGTTGGAGAGGAGAGTCTTGCCCAGGAGGAACAGTAAGGAGATGCGGGCCAGCATAAGTGCGCGTGCAAGCTCGATGTAAATGTCCATGTCAGGCTGCCCCTGGTCCACCAACTCATTAGGCCCAAACTGATCAACCAACCAGGATAGCTTGACCTCCGAGCCCCGAACGTTCCCTGAGGACGGGTAGGCCCCTAGCAGCTAAATCACCTCCTCCCTACCTGGTGTGTGGGTAGGTACCACGGGCACACCTCCGATACGGACCCCAGTGATCATAGACCAGTTCGCCGGAGTGAAGGCCATCTCTGCCACAGACATGTGGAATGTCATCGTCTCGGGGTGAAAACGCTCTATCAGCACTTTTAAATAGGCCGTATCAGCTCTTACAGCGGGGCACGAAATGAAGTCCCCAAAATCGACAGCAGTGAGTAGGTCCTTCACCACTGAGGGAAGGTAAAGCACAAGACGCTGGAGGTCAAACCAACCGCCTCGGAATATAATGTGCGGCAGGGGCTGCAAGCAAAAGGCATCAATTAGATAGGGGCAGGGAGATATAATGAGGGCATCAAAGGAAAACAAAAGCGGAAAGGAGGAGGGGGTCCATCTGTTTACCTGACCAACGATCCCGAAGTTGGACATATGGGTGTCGGCGATGAGAGGAGGCTGGTGGGCGGCCTGCCATCTCATACCAAGGCTGGGAGGAGCGCTGAGACACAATGAACTGTTCCCCACAGGGGCCATAGGCCATTTCCGGCCCTTCGTGCTGATCATGCCCCTCGTCACCAGACATCCTGAAAACATGAGACGCATCGGCATATGAGGGTTTGCCAACAAAAAGAAGAAAGAGAAAAATATGTATATGCACTAATCCAAAGAATAATAACAAAAAAAAAAACAACCATGTGTGTAAGTATACTAATCCAAAACAAAAAAAAGAGATGTGTGTGTGTGTGCTAAAAAAAAAAAAAACCAAAAAAACATGTGTGTATGAATACTAATCCAAAACCAAAAAAAAAAGAGAGATGTGTGTGTGTGTACTAAACTAAAAAAAAAAAAAAAAAACATGTGTGTATGTATACTAATCCAAAACAAAAAAAAGATGTGTGTGTGTACTAAAAAACAAAAAAAACTCATGTGTATATACTAATCCGAAAGAAAAGATGTGTGTGTACTAAAAGAAAAAAAATAAAAAAATCATGTGTGTGTGTGGGTACTAATCCAAAAAAGAGATATGTGTGTATAAAAAAAAAAAAAACAAAACCATGTGCGAGTGTGCTAATCCAAAAAAAATAAGATGCACTAATCCATCGAAAACAAAAAAGAAAGAGAAAATAGGATGAGATGAATAAATGATAGATGAAAAAAATAGGCCCAAGGAAAACAACAAAAAAAAAAACAATAAAACCGAGAGAAAAGGAACATAGGCATCACATATGTTTAAAAAAAAGCATTTCACCATAAAAGAAAAAAAAGAGAGAGAGAAAAAGAAAAGCATCAAACAATAATATTATCAAAATACAAAGGGAAAGTAAGGGAAGGTAATGGTTACCTTCAATGGGGTAGAAAAACGGAGAGCGGCGGAGGATAAGCGCCTTTCGATCCACACCCGTGACCGCCGGTAATGGAATTTAAGCCAAATCAAATGAAAAAACCCTAAGGGGGTGTCCCGGACTCAAGAAGAAAGGAGGGAGGAAGAGAGAAATTTGCTTGCCAGTTTTAGAACGATATATATAATATACGCCTAACCATTTTTTAGATTTTGGTCAGCGATATATTATATACGCTGACCAAAATGGCGATTTTAACTGACCTCTTTTTTCGATTTTAAGGCCCAACGGCCCCCTTGTATGCTATGGACCTCGATCTGGACCCCCTTCAAGGCCTACGTGTCATCGGCCATGGTGCACGCATCCCCAAATGACCCTTCAAGTTTCCTTCGATTCGCCCAAAGGGACCGTGTTACAACAAACGGATCCAGATCCGTAGGTGCCCACCTAATGCGCCCACAAAATCAAAAAAAAGAAAAAAAATAAAAGAGAAAGAAAAAAAAAAAATACAATGCTGGTTCTCACAAAAGCATCGCAACGTCTGTTTGCCCCACCCCGAGATCCGTGTTAAATCAATTCGGAATGATCGGGTTCACCCGAAAGTTCTCGAACCCCGTCTCGTGCAGGGACACTTTGTACCTGATCCGGCAAGCAAATGAATTTCATTCATCACCGGGAGCATACACTTAGCCCCAGATCTCCCCCAGCAAAAGTCAAGGCCTGATCCGGCAGGCAAACCAAGAACCCATCATCGGAATGCACACGTCCCTAAGGTATATCGACATGGCAAGTTGATTCGCCCAAGGATACGTGCAAAAATAAAGGCAGCTTGAGCATGCCCGAAGTCTCAATCAAAACAAAAAAAAGAAACAAAAAAAGGAAGAAAAGGAGAAGAAATGACAACTTGTTGCTGCTTAGTGAAAACCCTAAGTGGGTTGACCCCACCTTCCACGCATTCACTCTGGTCATCCGCCTTCGGATTGATATTGACCAAGAGTGCCCCCAACTTCAGACCATTCGAAGAGTCTATTGTCAGTCGAAACTGACCCGCCAAAAATGAAATTACAACCAACTAAACTATGTGCAAACATATAGACCAAAGGGCTCTTTTCCCTTTTTATTTCCTTTTACACAGGCTTAAAACCTGTATAGGCATGGTGTCCCTATTGAATGTACGCACTTGTGTCTGGGTATCCGCAGGATGGTCGTTGTCCTCATAAATTGTACCTTAAGGTCGAGGCTTCTGTTCTCGCCTATTTGCTGCTTACCGCCCCTGATGGGTGTCTGTTTGTGCATAGTTAGTAAGATGTGATTTCATTAGGGACGGAGGCTGGAAATTAGCCATCTCTTTCGAGGGATGTTTGGATCTAGCTCGATCTTTAGCTTTGTCTCGAGTTAAAGCACTCTGGTCTGTGTGAATCAGGGGCACCTCACCACTGGAACGAGCACATCCCCTAGGTGCACCTATCCCTGGCAGAGCGCATGCACTCTTAAAGGCGTATCAACTGGCATTTGATCCACTTAAAGAGGTGTGCAAGAATAAAATTTTCAGAGGTCCTTGAGCTCCGCTTAGAGGCCTCGAAACAAAAGAAAAAAAAACAAAAAAAATTACTCTGAAAATGAGCATGCATTCCCAAGAAGTGTTGCGACATCAATATTCGCTCCACTCAGGTAAATCATGCTAAAGCAACCTCGAGGTTGATGGGTTCGCCCAGAAACTCCGAGCCTTACCTAGGTAAGGGCACCTGTGGCCAACCCAATGGAGCTGTCATTATCCCATAGGATTAGACACAGTTTGAAGGCCTTCGCTTTTTGTGCTTCGCATCAATTCCGAAGCATAGATCGATCATCCCGTTTCATGGAGCTGTATGGTTCAAATTAAGACTCAACATCACAAATCTATAATTTCCCTCAGGAAGTGGATGATATCCCGGCTAGCGGACTTACACTTTTTGTGATCATCGCAGTTTTGCCCAATAATGTCGCAATGCGCTTGGGGACTGTTAGCTTTGAGGTACGGATGATATCCCGAAATGAGAGGGCTTACGTACACTCACCATCACCATGAATGTTTGAGAATTGAGTTGAACCAGGCGGACCCATCAAATGTGCCTTGGACCTCTTCGGATGTCTCTTGTCTTTGGCATCCGATCATTAGTGATCGAATACCAAAGAGGGGCATCTGTAGACACCCAAATTCGGCCCAAGGCCCGATCAATCTGTACTTCGGGAGAAATGTACCCCTGTGCTTCCGGTGGCACCCCCCTGAACCCTTAGGAACCTACCTAGACCAGTAGGAATCACTCTAAGACCTTTAGAGCCATTCCCTCAATCCTTAGAAGCCACCCCTACACCCTAGAATCCCTTCCCAGACCTAACTTAAACCCTTCTGGTGGTTGATGGGAGGAGAGCTACATAATTTCACACAGACCAGTACCATGGATGAGACATATACCATTGGAAAGAGGACTTCTCCAGCTTTCCAACAAGCCAAAGATCACCCAAGTTAGAGCTACGGTTCAAAAGTTATGGCCGTTTTAAGTTTCACATAAAATCATGAATTTTACTCAGGCGTAGATATTACATACGCCCAGCCATTTTTACCCCAGATTACTCAGGCGTATATATTATATACGCCTGCCTATTTTGGGGAAAATTTGGCCGAGAATATATAATATATACGCCCAGTATAGGTGGGACCCACCATGGGTTTCATCTTCTCAAAACTCCCCTGATTTTGGTGAAAATTATCGTTTAAATCCGGGCGTATAATATATACGCCTTGACTTTATACAAGAATCGCCATCGGAGAATTTCCTCCATCTAGTTTGACCCTTTGACCATCCCCTTGGCTGAGATGGGTGTCTTGAGATTGGTTGCACCCCCTTTGAGCTAATTGGCAACCCTTAAGTCACCCATGGTCTCACCCCATCATCCGCCATTGAAACTAGTTTCCCAAAACCCTAGGACCTTGAAAACCCAAAAAACCTTAGATGGGGGATTACCTAATTGCTAAACCAATTAGCTCTTAAGTAAGCCCCTAACCCATCCCTTCTCTATAAATTGAGAGGCCTCCCTCTTCCTTAAGGGTTGGAAGAAATTGGAGGTTAAGGATTTGGAGCCCAAGAGAGAACCCTAGTGAGAGAAAGTGCACTCATTTTCTAGAATTCCAGCAAGCTTAGTTCATCTTTTCCAATCCATTTCCACCATTAGATCACTCCCTTTAGCTAAAACCTAGCCTCTAGCTTCACTCTACACCCCCTACTTTATTGAATCCTAGCATTATAACCCATTTTCACACCATTTAAGTCATCGGAAGCACGCCAAAGCGAAGATCTTCCACGGTGCAACAAGGGCTCGTGAGCTCTAGCTCACCCCTCTCTTCCTCTACCTTCTTGGTGTCTCCTCCGTCCAAGGATTCAAGCCGTTACGTCGCCGAAATTTTAGTTTGGCTCAAAGCTTGATAGGACTGTATTGCCTTCGGGCAAGGGGAAACTCCGCCCTTTTTATTTTCATTTTTGGCCATAGATAGAGACCGCTACGTGCGGGTTGATCGGGTGCCTAAACCCTTTCCGATCGATAACCGAAGCCCCTACCCTAGAGCCTTTGGAAAAGACCGGTAAATTAGAGTCATATTTAGCACTTCGGTGCTCAAAATATCGATTTGAAGGTTTCCCGGGTCACCAAAAGCTCCATGTGGCGACTCTACATTTTATCCAAGGCGAGCGCATCGCCGCGACGGGTTCGAGAGGATCCATGGTCGCACACAGTTGTTGCCATATTTCTACGTATCAGAGTTAATTAAAGTTGCTTTTGCATATGTAACACTTTGTACATGACGCCCTTGTATGACAGGATCATGTTAGGTGATCCGACGGCGCGACCTTTCCCATGTAGGGGAAGGGGAAAAGTCGGGCTGTCACAATTGTAGTTTTAAACAAAAACTATTTTTTATTCTTTAAAGACAAATAGAAGTTTTCAGAATACTAGACATCCCTGTGGGATCGATTCTATACTCGTTCTATAATACCATTTTGCGCTTGCAATAGGCTAAGACAAGGAATAGTTATAGAGCTACCAAATTTTTGGCACTATTGCCAAGGAAGCAAATTTTTTGAAAATTAATATTTATCTTTCTATTTTTCTTTTCTTTATTTTTCTCTTCTTATTGTTTTGCAGGTTTGAGTTGAAGCAAGAGATCGATGTTTCAAAACTTCTTCTGACAAAGGAAGCTAGAGGCCCAGTTTTGTCTTCGCTCTACCTGTTATTCTAAAAAAAAAGATAGAATTTTTTTTTTTCTGGTATATGCATCACACTTGATCTCAAATTTAATTTTTTTTTTAGTGTGATCCAGAAATTAAGAAGACTCTCTTGGGGAACTTGGCTTCTAATCGAACTTCTGAAAGAGAATCTGTTACAATGGCTGTAGATTGCCCCATTCAGGAGCATTAAACCCCAGTTACATTGACCGCGCCCTCATGCATTACCTTACCTGAGGTTGCGAATGGTCAAAACTTTAAGATCAAGTACAACACATTACAATCCCTTCCAAATTTTCATGGGCTTGATTACAAAGATCCCTATCAACATCTGACGGATTCTATAGAACTCTGTACCATGTTGAAAATCTCAGCACTTTATGGCGAGGCTGTGAAATTATGACTGTTCCCCTTCTCTCTCAAAGACCGAGCGAAATGGTGGCTCACTTCTTTTCCTGCTAGTAATATTACCTCTTGGGATAGACTACATGCCAGATTTCTAACCAAATATTTTTCGATTGGTAAAACCAACTAAATTCACCAAGCAATTCAAACCTTCCGACAATTGCTTGGAGAACTATTTCATGAGAGTTGGGAATGTATGCAAGACCTCTTGCGAAAATGCCCTCATCATGAAGTGCCGAACTGGTCTATAGCCCATAGTTTCTATCAAGGGTTTACTGAGGGTAACCATCAGATGGTTGATGCTGTGTGGAGGGACCTTTATGGCCCATAATGGATGGTAGTCTTGGGATTTGTTTGAAAAATTGGCCGAAAGTTCCTTGCAGAAATAGGACCTGCAAAAGTCTGATCTCGATGTAATTTGCCACACTCCTCTTGCTAGGAGTGGTCTTTATGATGTCAGCAATGACAAAGTAAAGAAAGTGAATGACATCAGCGAAAAGGTTGAGGCCCTGGAACAGAAACTCACATCCTTGATGACTTCTAAGCCTAGTGCTCCGGATAGACCCATTGCAGCCTGTGTGATTTGCCAGAGCTTGACCCATGCTGTAACTAAGTACCCTGCTCCCCCATTATACCCAGACATCGTAGAAAAGGAATAAGTACTTGCATTCCAAAGGATAAATTACATGAATTCATACATCTAGCAGTGGAGAAACCAACCTAGTTTTAATTATGGTTCCTTAGGTGGAGCACAACATGGACCATCAGTTGTGTAGCCATGATTTCTTCCAAACCTGAATTTGTGACAACCCCATGTACCACCCATGATACCATATCAGCCCATTGAGCAGCAGTTCTATAACATCCCTAAATTTTGAACCCGCACGCGCCGACGATTTGGACTAACTATGTTGGGCTGACTAGCTGGGAAGACAGTTAGACCGACTCTGGGCCTTAGTTTGTGTGAAAAATGTGTGTATGTGAGCTTCACACCAAGCCTAATTCCTTTGATAAGCATTAGAACACATAGGTGGCGTGTGTGTGCTTCACACGGAATCAAATCAAAGGGATAAAAGGGGTGGGCGCTCTCACGCAAGCCATATTGGGCTTTATTTTGTTTTGCAAGAGGGTTGAGTGAGAGGAAGAGAGATAGGAAGGAGTGTCTAAAACCTTCATTTCCTATCCCTTTAACTTGTGATTCGATCGTGTGACTCCGTTTTGACTAAATTGCAAGAGGAATCAGCAAATTTCACCTTTGAAACCCTAGCTTGGGCATGAGCTTGTGGATCGTGGAAATCGATCACATCAAGGTGCAAGGATTTCTGATTTCAGGAAAGATCTTGTGTGTTAAATCATGCATTACAATAAATGTTAAAGCTGCAATAAATGTGATGGGTTTTGGGAGAAACAAAACATGAGAAGGAAAGCTCGAAGAGCTGAGAATATGTTAAAACCGATTGATCGAATTGAGAATCGATCGATCGATTTTGACAGGAAACAGTTATATATATAGAACAAAGAAGTTTAGTTTCAGAAGGGGGAAACTGATCGATCTAATGGAAAATCGATCGATCGAATTGGGCCTCGACAGGCTTTGTGCTCAGCTCGTGAGGCTCTCGCGTGGATTGATTCTGTTCACGTGGATGCAGTGCTAACTCTCTAGGTGGAAGGTGTGAAGTGAGATTGGTTTATGAGGAAACCGATCGATCGAGTGTGGGACCAATTGTATAAACAGAAGTGTGTGTTTTTTAGGGGAAATCAATCGATCAAAATGTGTTTTGATTAATCAATTTTGGGAATCGATCGATCAGATTGGGATTCGATCGATCGATTTGGTCAGTTTCTAGCATTTTTCTATTTTAAGAAAGAAAGCTTTGGGAGACCTTAGAACTTTTCATTTTCGTTACTTTTGACTAATAGGAAGTAAATTGGTGTGTTCTAGGTTGTGACCAAGGGGACGTGAGGAAAATATTGCCTTGATAAGGAAATCTTCGTTTGGGTAGAAAAAACTCCGTAACATGTGCATTTGATTTCAACTAGCAAAAATTTTGTGATGTGATAAAAATATGCATGCTTTGTGGAACTTGTCATTTATTTATCATGGATTTCTTTCATGATTTCAAATATGAAAATGGTGTATGTAAATGTGCACTCAAATTTTTGTGCGTGTGTAAAATCAGCCATGTGCGTGTGTGACATCAAAATGATGTGAATAAATGTGTGTGGAAGCTTTGAAACTTCAAACCTAATTATAAATTATCACATTTCACAGTGATAAACTATAAGTTATTTTCGCACTTTGACCGCCGGCGGGATATCCGTGACCGGTACGGCGGGATATCCGTACAATTATGCTTTGGGGCAGATAGATATCTGTTCATTCCTTAGTCATAGTGGTAAACTTCCTTCGGCACAAGTCACCTAATTTGAAGGGACTTGGGCATAATACAAATGGTTCATGTGAATGATGATGGTGGGTATGCCCATCATGGGCTTGATGCTATATTGCTCGAGAGACTATTTAAGAATTCAATTTAAGTTCTTCCTTTATTATGAGAATAAGTTTGTGAAATCATGTATTGAACTTCAAAAATTTGTATTTGATATCAATTTTGTTTCAAGTCAATTTCCCTTAAATTGTGAATCTTTATTTGAAAAGCATGTTAGAATTATGTCATAAGATATATGTGTGATATGATAATATGCATGCTATTGATGTTTCTCTACTGAGTTTAGATGTTAGCTTATCCCTCGACTATACATCACAGGTACAAGTGTGGATCATGAGCGGACTTTGGGGAAAGGCTTACGATCTCCCATTTGGAGAATTCTACCTTAGGTGAGGATTTGAGCTAGTGATGTTTTGGGTTTGTATGGTGGATTTTTGAGGACTTTAGATTTGGACTTGATATGTCCGTAGATTTAATGCATTGTAAGGTTTATTTTATAAGTATGTTTGGGAAGCCACTATTTAGGTGATGGTCAGCCATCACCGGTGATTTTTTCTTGGGCCCTTTTGTTTAATGGTTATGTATAGAAGAAATCTTTTTATTGTCATATATATATCCTTGCTTTGACTCTACTTTTTGTAGGAATACCAAGTAATTCTGTATTCGAATCATGATATATGCGACCCGACAGTTCAATTTTTCCCTGAGTTTATGATGTAAGAAAGGAAAAAATATATTGTACGGTTTTTATAGCTTAGGGAAAATCGGGCTGTCACAGGTTCAGACCTCAGAGCAGCGAACCCGATGCCACAGTTTTTCAGATCCTTCGAGATTTGTAGCAACAGTCACATCAACATTCAAAAGATTTATCTCAGCTCGCTCAACTCTCTCAAGTTCTAAATTTACACACCCAGTATATTATGCGGCTAGAGGCCCAATGTGGGCATCTTGCCAAGCAATTGGTGGAGAGAGTGAGTAACCAGTTACAGTCACGACCTATGAGTAACTTGGGAGGACAGGGTTTTGTGGGAGGAATATAAACTCCCATAGAACACCTCAAAGCTATTCAAACTTTAAGAAGTGGTAGGACTGTTGACAATAAGTTAGAGATGCCTACGTCAGTAGTTGTCCCTGAGACTGAGGAGAAAGAGCCTGAAACTATTGAGGAAGTTTCCCCACTAGAAAAACTAAAAAAACTAGAAAATGAAAATTACAAAATTGGAGAAGATCACAGAGATCAAAAGGGGACGGTACGTATTGTACTTCTGTCATAGAATTGGGAACATTGTCCTTATTAAGGACATTGTTCCCAATTCTGTGAAACTGCACTGTGGTACACGGATTTGGGAGAGACTGAACTACATTCTGAATAGTTTCGAGTTTTTTTAGTTTTTCTAGTGGGGAAACTTCCTCAATGTTTTGGGCTCTTGAGAATTGGGAACACTGTTGAGGAAGTTTCCCCATTAGACAAGACTAGTGGCAGTGCTTCTTCACAGAATTGGGAGCACTGCCCTTATTGTTGTGTCTAAGGACGAACTCGAAACTGCACTATGGTACATGGATTTGGGAGAGACTAAACCACATTCTGAAGGGGTGGCATATTTTCTAAATGCCCATTCCCTTGACTCTCAACCAAGGACTTGGAAGCCACCGGTGGAGCCTTTACCCACCACTTCCAACACGCCGTTGATACCTTCAATTGAAAAAACACTATCCTTAGAGTTGAAACCACTTCCCGACACTCTAAAGTATGCTTATCATGGGCACGACAAAACTCTCTCGGTCATTATATCCTCTGTTCTCACTGCAAATCAAGAGAGCAAATTGGTGGCCATTCTTACGAAGCATAAGCATGCTATTGGGTGGACTGTCGCTGATCTTAAAGAGATCGATCTGTCAATATGTATGCATCGGATTCACATGGAGGACAATGCTAAAACTTTTCGAGAAAGCCAACGACAGTTGAATCTAATATGAGGGAAGTAGTACAAAAAGAAGTAGTGATGCTTCTTGATGCGAGTATTATTTACCCAAATTTTGATAGTGAGTGGGTGTGCCCCATTCAAGAAGTCTTAAAGAAATTCAGGATCACGGTCAAAGAGAATTCAGTCGTTGAATTGGTACCATTACGCGAGACCACAGGTTGACACGTATGTATTGATTATCGGAAGTTGAACTCAATGATCGGCAAGGATCACTTTCCATTGCCGTTTATTGATCAAATCTTGGAAAAACTTGTGGGTCAGGAGTATTTCTATTTCCTGGATGAATACTCAGGGTAGAATCAAGTTTCGGTATACCCGAAAGATCAAGAAAAGACAACCTTCACATGTCCTTTTGGTATGTTTGTGTATCGCCGCATGCCCTTTGGGTTATGCAATGCACCAACGACGTTTCAGAGGTGCATGATGGCTATCTTTTTCTAACATGATAAGCAAGTTCCTCGAAGTATTCATGGACGATTTTTTGGTATTTGGCCAAACTTTCGACCCTTGTCTAGATCACCTTGCCCTGGTCCTGAAAAGATGTGAGGAAACTAACTTGGTGTTAAGTTGGGAGAAGAGCCATTTTATGGTGTAAGAGGGCATACTCTTGGGGCACATAGTTTTGAAAAGAGGAATAGGGGTTGACAGGGCCAAAATTGACATTATAGCGAATCTGCCTCCACTGACTTTGGTGAGATAGATACGATCTTTTCTTGGTCATGCCGACTTCTATTGTCTCTTTATCAAAGACTTCTCCAAAGTCTCCCCTATGCCACCTTTTGGCAAACGATGTCACTTTTGACTTCGACGATGCCTGTCTTGAAGTGTTTCATAAGCTTTAGGCCTTCTCTCATTTGCACCCATCATTCAGTCTCCAGATTACTCCTTATCCTTTGAAGTACTGTGTGATGCTTCTGATTATGTAATAGGTGTAGTTCTCGGACAACGAAAAGACAAGGTACCTCACATAATTTATTATGCGAGTCGACTCTTGATCGAAGCTCAACTGAATTATACCACCACTGAGAAAGAGCTTCTTGCTATCATGTTTACAGTGGATAGATTTAGACAGCACCTATTAGGATCGAAGATCATCATCTTCTCTGACCATTCTGCATTAAAATATTTGTTGACAAAAAAAGATGCTAAGCTGAGACTAATCAGGTGGATCCTATTTTTGTAGCAATTTAACTTTGAAATTAGAGATAAAAAGGGAGTTGAGAACATAGTGGCTGACCACTTGTCTTGGATTGAATTTTCAGAAACTGCTAGCAACGAATCTTTGATACCTTCCCGGATGACCAACTTCTTGCCAACCAATTTGTGGTGCCATGGTATGCCAATATACTGAATTATTTGGCGACATGTAAAATTCCTCCAGCCCGGTCCAAACAAGAGAGGTTTGTGTTCTTTTCATGCACTAAATTATATATTTGGGAGGACCTTGACTTGTTTAAAATATGCCCGGACCAAATAACACGAAGTGACCCCGATAGTGATACCCACAGTATCCTTCAATTCTGCCATACTTATGCTTGTGGGGGTCACTTCGGTGGAAAGAAAACATCTACCAAGGTGTTACAATCAAGTTTTTATTGGCCAACATTGTGTAAAGATGCCCAAAATTTTTGTGTGGCTTGTGGCCGATGTCAGAAGATAGGTGCCATGTCTCGTAGAGACATGATGCCTCTCCAACTGATTTTGGTCATAGAGCCTTTTGATGTTTGGGGCATAGACTTCATGGGATCCTTCTCACCTTCGCATGGATTCATGTACATCCTTATGACTGTTGACTATGTTTCAAAATGGGTCGAAACTGTAGCCACAAGAACCAATGATCATAAGGTGGTAATATCTTTAATTAGGGAGAACATCTCTTCATTCGGAACTCCACGTGCCATCATTAGTGATGGGGGGAGCCATTTTTGTAATAGGAACTTTGAGAGTTTGCTCAAGAGGTATTTTGTTACCCATAAAATCATGACCCTTATCACCCACAAACCAGTGGGCAAGTGCAGGTCTCCAATCGAGAAATAAAGAAAATACTTGAGAGAACTATTCGCCTCGATAGAAAGGATTGGTCCTTGAGATTGCATGATGCCCTGCAGGCATATCAGATGACTTATAAGACACCCATTAGCATGTCTCCCTACCGTTTGGTGTATGGAAGAGCTTGCCACTTACCCGTGGAATTAGAACATAGAGCTCTGTGGGCCATTAAAGCGCTTAATTTTGAGTTGTCTAGATCGGGTGAACAACCGAAGCTCAAACACAATGAGTTAGAGGAAATACGAAATGATGCCTAAGAGAATGCTCGAGTTTACAAGGCAAAAACCCAAGCGTTTCATGATCGACATATTTTACACAAAAATTTCATGCCTAGCCAGCAAGTTTGGCTATTCAATTCGAGGTTAAAGTTATTCCCGGGTAAATTACGAAGTCATTGGGACGGTTTGTACAATGCCATGGAAGCATTCACTCACGGGGCTCTTACCATTCAAGATTCCAAAGAGAATCGTAATTTTAAGGTTAATGGGTGGAGACTCAAGCTGGTTATTTTGCATGAAGAACAAGGGACAATGACCACCATGCCACTAGAAGACCCTGAGTATGTATGATATATTCATGGGCACCGTCGTGCTACCGACTCATCCGCAACAAAACTTTGTACCATATTTCTTAGGTTCTTTTCTTTCAGTAGCATAATTTTTTATATTATTAGATTAGTTTTATGCCATGCTTCCAGTAGTCAATCCTTGTGAACAGTACCGTACGACCGCATGTAGGGGATTATGCCCGCTTGTAAGGGCTCCTTTGCTCAAATTTTCTTCTCTTTGCTGATTTATGATTGCACGTGATAAGTTACGTGCGTTCAAAAATCATCATTTTGCTGTTCTACCTTTTTCGAGCAAATCGTAGTGATTACAATTTCTCATGGACGGTTTATACTCTTACGATCAATCGAGGATTACGATTGCCATGAGAATACCACGTCTGTTGGAGACTGAGCACTTAGCAATCGCGAGTTTACGACGCCCTTGTAAGTTCACGAGCATTAAATGCGACACCTCATCTAAAACCTCACATTTATTACTGCCACCTACCCTGTCATATTTTCAATGTTTATCCATCTCGGTAGTTTATTTCCAACCTTTCACATCCCTGCCCCTTCCAAAATAAATACTTGTTCTATTTTCATCTGCTTCATTTCATTTTCTCTTACCTTTCTCTCACATCAGCCCTTTGCCATGGCTGACGAACCTGGCTGGGAACACATTTGTGGCCTCATTTGATGGGTGATCAACCTTGAGGTGAAGGAGATCCACAAACTCGAAGCAAAGAAGAGAATGCTAGATCAACTCCAATCGATCCTCTTGGGCATTTTGTCATCCCACCCTACCCTCCCTCTTTCGCCACCCCAATCTCCACCCCCCTGACGCCCTGCCCTCCTCATCTTCTTGAACCACCCCCTTCCTTCCCAGCTTGTAGTTCCTCTTTTGACGACAACAAGTTGAGGACATCCCAGAGTCAAGTGGTGGCGATTCTTTTTGGCGGGATGATTTTGGAAACCCCTGAGATGGTTCTACTGTGCAAATCTTTAACTCTCGAGGGCGATTGCTGACGGTATCTGTCAGTGTCCAGATTTTTCCTAAGTTTTTCTTTTTGTAATTAGTTTTCTTGTTTCTTACACAATCCTTGTAAATATTTTCTTTGGAATATTAATAGAAATTTTCTTTTGCTTTAATTTTTATGGTTGGTGCTATTTCTCTTTCGATGCTGCCGAATGTTATCTTCAAGTTTGGGAGAGGGATTTGATTTTATGCCTATCTTGTGCCCGATACATTTGACACCATGCTCTTGTTGGTATCCCCTATTTATCATGATAACAATGAGGACATTGTCCAATTTAAGTTTGGGGGTACACTGTTGTGTATATTAAGTACACAAAAAAAAATTTATTTTCTTTTTAGTGGTTTTTAACCTATTAGTTTTAGGTTAGGTTAATATTTTAATTTAGTTTTTAGGTTTGTTTTTAAATTTTTAGGTTTGTTTTTAATTTTTAGTTGACCATCATATGTGAGTAAATATTAGATAAAATTTGATTCCAAAAATTTATGATAGGAAAGGTCTGAGGTTAATGTTACATGTTTTCATTGCGCATTTAGGTGAACATGGTATCTATCTTATCTTGAATCATAACTGAATTTTTGAAACTATATATTGCTTTAAATTGCATAATTTAGACCATAGTTTCAGAAATATTTTACTCAGTCAGCTTTTGGATCATTTCTTTTCTTTGAGAGAGACTGCTTTGACTATATATTCCAATTTTCGTTGAACTTTTTGACTGTTTTAACGAAATCTCAATGCTGTTATTTGAATCCAATTCTATGATTGTATTATATGTTTTTCTAGAACTATTTATTATAGGCATTGACACAATATGACATCACTGTTAGTAAATTTGGAAATGAGAAGAGGCCATTTTTGACAAGTTTGAGTCAAAACCCCAAATTCCCTAACAATTTACCTCTTGAACCCATATTAGAAGCATGAAACCAAATTTCTTTATACAAAAATTTTATAAACACTAACCATATGTACTTTCTAAAACTTTCGGTCTTTTACCCTTGTACTTCTGAGAATTTAGAACAAAAAGAAAAATAGGAGAGTGAAAGGAGTAGTGATCAGTCACATAATTTATCATTTTCCCACCCTTAACTTAGTAATGCTAGACCCCAGTTTGCTACTAATGAGATGCTAATGTGCAGATGTTCAGAATAGTAGACAGAAAATAATGAAAGTAATAATCTTTGTCAAAATGAACTCAAAAAGCAGTAAAAAGTAATCGCACGTAAATACGATCTAGATCGTAGCAAAGTTACTAGTCAGTAAGCAGAAGGAGAGCTTACGATCCAAATCGTAATCTCGAGAGAGCAGAACCAGAGAATAATTAAGAAGAATTGTATCTACGATTCTACAGAAGAAGCTCTGGACTGGAAAGCACAAAGTGAGGATACGATCGATCGAGAGCTAGGAATTGTGCAGTAGAAAGAATGAAATCGTGTTTTACGATTTTATACTACAAACCTACTGTTGAAGATCATGTGAAGATTTGCACCACCATGTACATAATAGAAAGAACTCTTAAAATAGAAGTCTAGCAATCTACGAATCTGAGATGATTGGTGAAAGAAGAATCCCAAAAATCTCTGCTACTAAAATAAAGAAAAGAGTCCTATACTATTGAAAGCAAGGAAGATGAGGATTAGAAAGTTTATTTTTATTAGGAAACTTTTGTTTTAGAAGTTTACTTTTATTAGGATTCGAATAATGTAAATCGATCCCTTATGATCTATAAATAAGAGGGCTCGGCACCCAGAATAATCATCTACGATTTTTCAACAATAATTGGCAATTGAGGTTGGGACTCCCGAAGATCAAAGTAGTGTAGTTTTGCTTATGAGAAATCTCGATCACAATTGGCGACTGGGATTGGGAGGACGAAGAACAAATTAGTTTAGGTTTATTTTTTTGCAATTTCCTGTGTTCTTTTATTGCTTTGTAAACATTTGATAGTTCTTGGTTTTAATTGACAACTAAAGTTGAGAATTTGGAAGATTAGTTTAATGGTTTTTTCTTTTTCATCTATAATCTTCTAGTTTTTAATTGACGCCTAAATTCTGGAAGGTTGCAAATTAGTATAGATCTATATTGAAAGAATTTCAGATATTGATTGATGCCTAAACTCTGGAAGACTTAGATATAGTGTGACGGTCTTTTTATTTTTGTAAATATCCAAGAATTGAAGGAGATTGATTGATGATCAGAATCTAGAAGTTGGAGGATTTAGATTTATTTTTCCTGCACTTTGTTTTAATCAACCCATTCTTTATTTTTTAGAGGCAAATAAATATTTTCTAGATTTCAATCTTCCCCGTGGGAACGATCTTATACTAATGCTATAATTTCCATTATGCGCTTACAATAGGTTAAGATAGAGCATAATTCATAGAGCTGTCAGTGTGCAAAAATAAAAAAAGGAAAATGCTGAAAATGGGTACATCTGATAAATTAATAAAACCTGTGTGATAGCCCGGGTTTCCTTACCTAAAAAAACCCGCACCGTCAGATCATGTATGGTCCGAATTACAGTGATACTATGGTATCGATACGTTTAACTAGCTTCCAGACAACTCGATCTTTCCTCACATCAACCATAGGAATGATCGGCCGTCAGTTAATGGTAAGCTTACATGATGCAAAGTCAAATTGCACAATGCGGAAGCATATTAGAGTTATACAATAAGTAATATGGCAAAATAAACCTCAAAGATGTCCATTCACACGCATATCGAAATTATCAATCCACCGGTGAAGGCCGACCTTCACCTAAAATAGTGGATGACAAAATCACAAAAGGACAAATATTTAACAAGTATTTTTACCGTATTCTTTACAAAGCCCAAAATAATACACCCTCCAACTAATCAACTAAGGAAAATGTTCCTCAGGTAGATCTTCTTCCTCGTCAGGATTGTAATCCAGGTCCTCTTGCTCCAGATCATGCTCTAAGTCTACTCCTACAGCTGTGACATATAGTCGAGAGGTGAGCTTCATCCAAGCTCAGTAAGGAAAAAAAAAACATTGCTCAACCATCTTTATCATTCTTATTCATGATGTTGATGCCTATAAAATATGGGAAATAATTCAAGTCATAATTAGCACATGGTTTGAGTTTTAAAACCAAACAATTATTTATCATTTTAAAACATGGCATTTCATAAAAAAAATGTAGCATGCATGACAAATGCGTAGCAACTCAGACGATCATAGCAAGGGCGAGAGCATATCGAACGAGTAACACAAATGCGTATACAAGAAGTCAAGCAAGACAAAAGATCAACCCCCTGAGCTATGTTAACAGGGCCGCTTAAACCAGATAGCCGAGCCCTTGAGCTACGTTAATAGGGTCACTTCAGCAGAGCAGTCAAGCCCCTGAGCTACGTTAGTAGGGTCACTTAACTTGAGGATCCAAGCCCCTGAGCTACATTAATAGGTCACTTGGGTTGGAACTCGGATGTCAAGCCCCTGAGCCACGGTAACAGGGTTGCTTGAGCAGGAACACAACCAAGAACATAATGAGATACAAATCAAACACGTACACAAGCAGTTAACCCGAAATAATCTGAAATTTTATCGAGGTGAACACAACTATATCAAGATGCATTGTAGAGATGCATGCATTTTGTGCATATAAATTCATCATAATCTTCACAATTAAATCAAGTTCTCACACTTAGCATTTTGGAGAAAATATTATAAATTTAAGTATGAGCATCAAATACACGAATGCGAGGAAAATAGATCATCAAGCATGGCATTTTTCCCTACCTCAATGTTGACAATACACGTGATCGAATGCAAAGATGTCTCGTGGAATCTATCAACTGCCTCGCGTGTTAACCTAGATCAGTGCATGCTCCGAGTCAAACACTGTGTAAAGAGCCACCATGCACACAAGGTTCTCCTAAGTCAAGGCTAGAAGGGCACACATACAACCCAACTTGCTCCGGCGAAGCTAGGAAGTTGCCCGACGGGATTCCTTTTAAGTTTTAAATGACACTTAAAGTCACCTAGACGACTTTCACCTGAGAAAAATGGCTTATGAAACTCGCCCGAGCGAGCTCACTGATCCACTAAACCCCCACGCCTTAAAGGCAACTCGCCTTGGCGAAATTAGAGGGTCGCTCGGGCTGGTTTCCCAGAATTCACTTGGCCCGTGAACTCGCCCGGGCGAGTTCTTTACTCCTTTCATCTCTACGCCCTATTGCAAGCTCGCCTAGCGAGTTTATGCTTAGCTTGGGTGAGTATGTGTGCGACCATGGATCCTCTCGAACCCGTCGCAGCGATGCGCTCGCCTTTGATGAAAATGTAGAGTCGCCACCCGGAGCTTTTGGTGACTCGGGAAACCTTCAAATCGATATTTTGAGCACCGAAGTGCTAAATATGACTCTGATTTACCGGTCTTTGCCAAAGGCTCTAGGGTAGGGGCTTCGGTTATCGATTGGGAAGGGTTTAGGCACCAGATCAACCCGCATGTAGCGGTCTCTATCTATGGCCAAAATGAAAATAAAAAAGGGCGGAGTTTCCCCTTGCCCAAAGGCAATACGGTCCTATCAAGCTTTGAGCCAAACTGAAATTTCGGTGGCGTAACGACTTGAATCCTTGGATGGAGGAGACACCAAGAAGGTAGAGGGAGAGAGGGGTGAGCTGGAGCTCACGGGCCCTTGTTCCATTGTGGAAGATCTTCGCTTTGGCGTGCTTTCGATGGCTTAAACGGTATGGAAAAGGATTCTAACTCTAGGATTTGGTAAAGTAGGAAGTGTAGGGTGAGGCTAAAGGCTAGGCTTTAGCTAAAGGGAGTGATCTAATGGTGGAAATGGACTGAAATAGGTGGGATATGCATGCTGGAATTCTCGAAAAATATTGGCATTTTTTCCTCACTAGGTTTTCTCTTAAGCACTCTCTAACCTTTCAACAAAATTTTCAACCCTTTGGGAAGAGGGGGGCCTCTCTATTTATAGAGAAGGGATGGGTTAGGGGCTTACTTAAGAGATAATGGGTTTAGCAATTAGGTAATCCCCCATCTAAGGTTTTCTAGGTTTTCAAGGTCCTAGGATTTTGGGAAATTGATTTTAATGGCGGATGATGGGGTGAGACCATGGGTGACTTAAGGGTTGCCAATAAGCTCAAAGGGGGTGCAACCAACCTCAAGACACCCAGCCCAACAAAGGGGATAGTTAAAGGGTCAAACTAGATAAAGGAAATTCGAGCAACTGATGACAGTTACTGTAGCTAAGCTGGGCGTATATATTATATACGTCCAGTTTAGGAACAGTGAATTTCACCAAAAATAGGGGAGCCTTGGGAAGATGAAGCCCGTGGTGGGTCCCACCTATGCTGGGTGTATATATAAAAGGCAAAAAGGTATAATATACACACGACTAATCTGAAACCAAATTAATTTGGGCGTATGTAATATACACGCCTGAGTAAAAGTTTTATGATTTTATGTGAAACTTCAATCGGCCATAACTTTTGAACCGTAGTTCCAAATTGGGTGATCTTTGGCTTGTTGGGAAGCTGGAGAAGTCCTCTTTTCAATGGTATATGTCTCATCCTTACCAGTGGATTATATAAAGTTTTGCAGCTCTCCTATCATCAATTGCTCAGCAGGGTTTAAGTTGAGTCTGGGAAGGGATCCTAGGGTTTAGGGGTGATCTCTAAGGGTTGGGGGAATGGTTCTAATGGATTTTAGGTGATTCCTAGAGGTCTGGATAGATTTCCAAGGGTTCAAGGGTGCCATCGGAAGCACAGGGGTACATCTCTCCCGAAGTACAGATTGATTGGGCCTTAGGCCGAATTTGGGTGTCTACAGTATGATCATTCCAGGCTTCGTTCTCATCTTCTTCACACTGAAAACTCCCAAATTCCTCTAAAATCCTTCACATATGATCAAGGTTCATACCTTGATCAACTAGCTGCACTTATTTTCCTTCAGAATGGTAATTCCGCCTTCGATTTCACGCATGCAATGCTTTTGGCTATCAACCATCAGAGATTATCGTTTTCCACACCTCTCCCGAGTTCGATTGTTGAATTCATTGCATGCGATTACCCCAATGATTGGTTCGAACCCTAACTCATAGAAGTATTTCATGAGAAATTCTCATTCCAAGTCCTCCCAACTAGCGAATGAATTCTGAGGCAAAGAATATATCCACTGCTTTGCTTCATCTCTAAGAGAATGTGAAAACAATCTCAAACGAAGAGATGTTTCAGGCAAATTTTTATTCGAATAAGGTTGCACACTTCTATGAACTATTTAAATGTGAATAAGGATTTTATTCCTCAGCCCACGAAATATTGGAAGTGTTTGAAATATTTTGGGCATGATTTTGAAAGTCTCATTACTGGTCATAGGGTTAATTGTATACATGGGGGAGGTGTAAGAGATGTTAAAGCAGAATGTTCCCCCATCGTTTTAGTCATGGTCTAACTATAATGTGTCATACTTATATAGACACTTATTGTATTAGGATTTGGTTTCAATTTTATTTGCTTTTTATTTAAGCAAGTAGGGAGAGAGACAAATTTGAGCTTCTGAATTTTTGGGGCCCACAGAAGTGTTGAAGATCTGATCTATTACTCCAAATAAACCTGCAGAAGATTTAAGGAGTGATCAAAGAAATTAAAAATATAAGGAAATATAAAAAGAGAAAGATAAATATTGGTTTAAAAATATTAGATAGAAATAGAAATAAAGATAAATTCCGCTTCCCCGACAGCGGCGTAAAAAACTTGGTCGATCTTGTTATGTATATTAAAATTATGTTTAAACTCAAGTCTTAACCTATTCCAAGCGCACAATAGAAATCATAATACTAGCATAGAATCATTCCTTATTTATTTAATTACTTCTTATCTATATCTTATATTTAAATTCTTATCTTAAAAACTTTTATTTACCTTTAAGATCTAATCTACTAGAGAAATATGAATAAAAGAATGGTTTCTAATCTAAAATGCATAAAATAAATCCTAAATCTTCCTTCTTCAAATTGAGGTCGTCAATCCCAATCTTCAGCTATCGAATATTTATGAAAATAAATAGTACCGTTATACCATATCTCTTATTTCTTAGCATTGGTTATCAATCAAGTCTAAGATCCTATCAACACATATTTAATCTAATCAACAACTTCCTAAAATCTGGGAGTCAATCAAACCTTAGAAAACTGAAGATAGAAAAGTAAAAACTATTACACTAATCTGCAAATTCTAACCTAAGTCATCAATTCAAATTAAAACTTTGAGCTATTTACAAAGCTGTAAATAAAAGAAAATAAAATCTAAACTAGAAAGAAAATAAATATATTATTCACCCCTCAGCCGCAGTCGTCAATTACTTCTGAGAAACTAAGATATCTACACTAATCTTCAGTACTCAATTGCAGTCGTCAATTGCTCTTGAGAAACTTCTGATATATTATCTACTCTAACTATTATACACTACTTTGATCGAAAGAAAATCCAACCTCAGGCATCAATTGATGCTAAAATTCTTCGATGCTTGTTCCTACACCAAGCTCTCTTATTTATAGATCATAAGGAGTCGATTTAGAAAGACTTCTAATTCTAATAAAAGAAACTACTAAAAATAAAAGATTCCTAATAAAACTCTAATTCCTAATTTTATCTTTCCTTGCTTAGAAGGTAGATGTGCTTCTGGATTGTTCTTCTTTATTTTAGCAATCAAGATTTTCTAAAGCTTATCTTCATCAATTTTCTTAGATCCGTGATTCACTAGACTTTTAATCTCATATATATTCTAATTCTATTCATGGCGGTGTAATATGCACGTGATCAACCACAACAACAACTGTAGGAAAGCTTCTTTTCTGGGAAATCGTAAATCACAATTTATCATTTTCTTCTTCTTCTTAGAAAATTGATAATCATAATTTTTTATCTTTCATAACTTCCTTAGTTGACGATTCTCTGAATTATGATTTTTCGCTTTTCTTCTTTTTATCTCTTTTTACAGAATCGTAAATTACGATTCTTTGGCTTTCAGTAGGTGGAAAACGTCTTTTTCATTCAATCGTATTTTTTATTACTTTTTGAGTTTATTTTGATGAATATTAATACTTTTACGCTATTTTATTGGTTATCTCTAATATCTACACATCATCAACTTTTTGGTAACAAACTATGACCTAGCATCACTAAGTTAAGGGTGATAAAATAGTAAATTATGTGACTGATCACACCCCCAAACTTAAGTTTTGCTAGTCCCTAGCAAACAAGGAAAGGGAGCGCGATTGCATTTAGCGGATGCAACAAGCCTTTAAACCCCTAGGTGATCCCTAGTGGAGGAGTTGTAGTCTCCTGAAGGTTTTCAGTAAAGTTACCTACAAACTTCCAAATATTTTTGGAATTTTCAAAATACCAATTTCTTTTTAAAACTAAAGTATAGATTTTATATACTAATCTTATATAATTATCTTTGGATTTTGTGTTCATTATTTTTCTAAAAAAATCTTCCAATCTTTTACCCTTAACTTTTCATCATTGTAATCATTCTCTATAAGAACTCAATAATTTTAATTCGGTATAGCGTGGAGTGTGTGCATATCAGTGAAAAGTTTATTCATCATAGATTTTTTTAAACTGCAATTTTTAAAAAATATTTTCATCCAAACTCTTACTTTTTGGCATACTCTAAAAAATAATCAAAATTTTTCGGGTTCTCATAATATTGTAGATATATATGAAAATTTCATTGGACAATTAACTAAGAAGATGAATCTCATGGAAAGGATAATCCATTCTGTTCATATAATTTTTTCATTTATTTATAATATCTATTTTATATATCTCTACTAGACTCATATTTTTGTAAATCGTAAATTACAAAGGTCTTTCCTTCGGCTTGTAATGGGGTTTTGGGTTTTCAGAAGGTTTTAAAGAAAAGGGTAAAGAGGATTCAAAATTATTTATGAGAATTTAGCTCTTCTTTCTCTTCTTCTATATTATTCAGCTTCTGTAAGTATCCTTATTTTGGATGACTTCTTTCCATTTATTTTCTACTATAAATCCCATTTTCTCTTTTTATTTATTTTCAGCTGGAAGCTTTTTGCTTCTCTTTTTCATAGATTCATCTTTTACGATTTCTTTTTTTTTTCCCCATATTTTCATATAATTGTATTTTTTTGTACTTGTATCATTTTTCAGCAGATCCTTTATCTGTTGCGCATATACTCCTTTCACTCCCTCTTCTTCCCTTTTTTTACGTTCTAAATTCTCAGAAATTATAAGGGTAGAAATCTTTGGGGAGTACATATGGTTAAAGGTTTATAAAATTTTGGTACAAAGAAATTCAGTTTCAGGCTTCTAATATGGGTTCAAAGAATAAAATATTATGGGATTTTTGATTTTTTGGCTCTGCTTAAATAAAAGATGGCCTTTGGTCATTTTCATGATTTACTAATATGGATGTCTTATTGCTTTGATATATTTATTCGATAGTTCTAAACAAATAAATTATCATATTTACAGAATATCTTGATTCTAAGTTAAATAATATGAGATTAATAGTAGAGAAGTTCAAGGAAATTTAGCATGAATAAAAACAGTCTCTCTTTCTCAGAAGAGGAAATAGGCTCTATAGCTCACTGATTATATGATTTTGAAACTATAATCTAAAATATATGCAGTTCAAATCAATCATGTAGTTTCAAACATTCTCCTGATACAGTGTTCTAGACATGCTTCACTTTGAATTGTAACTATTTCTATTTTGATTTTGAACTACTACTATGATGGATTGCTAAGAATTTTGGATTGTCATATTTTTTAAATAAATCTCATATAATGATTAACTAAAAACTCAAAAAAAAACTATTCTAATATATTATATTTTCAAAAATGATATGTATATCCCCCCCAAACTTAAATAGGACAATCTTCTCATTGTGCAAAACAAGGGACATACAGGAAAAATATTACCTATTACTTTACTGCTACGTTAGTGACCGGGTTTATAATTTATAAAAGAATAAAAAAATTTCCCCAAACTTAGGAGAAAAATACAACCGGTTCTAATAGAATAAAAAAAATGTTAGATGTTAGTAACATCAGAGAAAGAAAAAAAAACTTTTTCATATATATATGAACTAATTACAGAAACATGAAAAGAAAATTAATTACATCAAAGAAATTCTAGAAAAAATCTAGACACACACTAAACTAAGACACTGGCAGGAACGTCCGAGAGAAATTTTCAATGAAGATCGGTCCTTCGGCTTTTATCCACCTGCAATCAAAGTCTCACATTCCTTCCCACCAAAGGCATATCCACGCCTTTGCAGGGTCGCCTCCCCTCCTCTTCTTTAGAGTGGAAATTCACATCGTAATTGCTACTGTAAGAGCTATCGAACTCTTCCTCTCAGTCTTCCAAATGACTCATCAACTGTACCGTTAATGCAATTACGGGAAGAAGTTGAGAAGAGTTGGAATATAACACATCTCAGCCTCCCATTCAGCCTATACTGCTCCCTTGCAAAAATTTTATGAAAGAGATTGTAACGCAAGCTAAGGGAGAAGATGAGCAATGGAGAAGGGTGGTGAGGAGATCAAGGATGGGATGGGACATGGCACTGGAAATTATAATCCATCCTTGTTAGAAAGAAACATGCATTCTGAGTGGGTTATGATGGTGTAAAGGTTAGGAAGTGGGGGAAGATGGGTTCGTGGTATATGGTTTCGAATTTAGGTTAGGTTTAGGGTCAAGGGTAGTTTTAGTGGATAATTCAGCATCTCGAGTGAGTCACCGACACTTCAGATCTTCCACTTTCTATTGTGCAGCTAGGAGCTCGGCTCTATGTATTTCAAAATTTTTATCAAGTTGCTTACTGGAATCATTCTGGTTATGCTCTTCCGTCATAGGGTTTAGGGTTAAGGACAGAGGAAGAAGAAAGGTTATGAACTGGTTTTAATCTATGGACGGGTATGGATTTATAGGGATGGGGCTTGGCTTTAAATCGTCACTTCGAGTAAATGTCTCTGTGTAGGTTCCTAGGCTAGGGTGGTTGGGAAGTGGTGAAATTGAATGCATTTCATGTCCGTTTCTTATACAATTTAAAATGGGTCTTACTTCCAATGCTCCCGATAAGACTGATCACTTATTTCTCTTGTTCCCCAGAATTGTCGTTTGCAATTCTGGATAACGATCATGAGAATCTATGGCTAAAAAATCATACTCGCTATGATTGGACATTAGACTCATGAGAATTTCCAAATCCATGCATTTCAAGTGATTGAAAATAAAGAAAAGAGTCTTTACGATTAGTAATATCTCATAAATCGTAGAGGGGTCATTTCAAAAGTGCTTATGTACATATGTTACACATGTTTGCTACAGGTGAGTCGGTAGCTCGACAAATTCAGGAGGAATTCAATGACGATTAAGGAGAGTTGATGTCCCTCCCATGAAAGTATTTCCTCCTGGGGTGCCAACTGGCAGTGGGAAAGAATAGTTACTCTCTCTCGAGTTAATCAAAATGATTAATTGCTCAACCTGAGTTTCTAATCGTGTAATGGATTCCAGGAGATTATTGAGTAGCTGCGTTTGGATATGACCATGTTGCAGCCAACTTTCGGCTAATTGCGACATGGCTTCCTCAATGTCAATTTGGTCTTTGGTCTGTGTGGGGAAAAATACCGGAGAGTGCTGAGGAATTTCTTGAGTTAAGCCACAGTTAGATCCAACGGCTTCTCCTTGTTGAGATGTTGGGTGCGATTTTACACCCACCAGAGATTGAATTTTATCTTCCACAGTTTGAATTTTGGAAGGCAGTCTATCATTGACTTTAATTTGTATAATCCTCTCTGCCTAAGAGGTGTACTTCTTAGAGTCTCAGGTTCAATCTCACTCAGTGCTTGGCATTGCACTGGTTCCTCGCTAAAGTTCTAAAAAAATTTCCAAGCAGCCTCAGAAGACATAGTGTGGAAGGCAACATCAGCTATGCACTGATTTTGATCATTCAGACCTTCATAGAAAGTGAGGACTATTTGCCAACGGGGGATTTCATGATGAGGACACCCATCTAAAAGATCGTTGAGGCGCTTCCACCCCTTTGAAGAGATTCATCCGGAGATTGTTTGAAAGTTTGAATCAGATATCGGATTTGATTCGTTCTGTGTATTGGAAAGTATTTCATGAGAAATCCTCGCTCAAAGTCCTCCCAACTGGCGAACGAATTCTGAGGCAAAGAATATATCCACTGCTTTACTTTATCTCTAAGAGAATATGAAAACAATCTCAAATGAAGAGAGGTTTCAGGCAAATTTTGGATTCGGATAAGGTTGCACACTTCTATAAACTGTCTTAAATGTGAATAAGGATTTTCATTCCTCAGCCCACGGAATATTGGAAGTGTTTGAAATATTTTGGGCATGATTTTGAAAGTCTCATTACCGGTCATAGGGGTTAATTGTATATATGGGGGAGGTGTAAGAGATGTTAAAGCAGAATATTCCCCCATCATTTTAGTCATGGTCTGACTATAATGTGTCATACTGGTATAAACACTTATTATATTAGGATTTGGTTTTAATTTTATTTGCTTTTTATTTAAGCAAGCAGGGAGAGACAAATCTGAGCTTCTGAATTTTCGGGGCCCACAGAAGTGTTAAAGATTTGACCTGTTACTCTGAATAAACCTATAGAAGATTTAAGGAGTGATAAAAAAATTAAAAATATAAAGAAATATAAAAAAAAGAAGATAAATATTGATTTATAAAAGAATAAAAATATTAGATAGAAATAGAAATAAAGATAAATTCCACTTCCTCGGTAGCGGCGCCAAAAACTTGGTTGATCTTGTTATGTATATTAAAATTATGTTTAAACTCAAGTCTTAACCTATTGCAAGCGCATAATGGAAATCATAGTACTAGCATAGGATCGTTCTCACGAGGAAGTTTATTTATCTAATTACTTCTTATCTATATCTTCTATTTAAATTCTTATCTTAAAAATTTCTATTTACCTTTAAGATCTAATCTACTAGAGAAATATGAATAAAAGATTAGTTTCTAATCTAGAGTGTATAAAATAAATCCTAAATCTTCCTTCTTCAGATTGAGGTCGTCAATCCCAATCTTTAGCTATCGGATATTTATGAAAATAAACAGTACCGTTACACCATATCTCTAATTTCTTAGCATTGGTCGTCAATCAAGTCTAAGATCCTATCAACACATATTTAATCTAATTAATAACTTTCTAAAATCTGGGTGTCAATCAAACCTTAGAAAACTGAAGATGGAAAAGTAAAAACCATTACACTAATCTGTAAATTCTAATTTGAGTCATCAATTCAAATTAAAACTTGGAGATGTTTACAAAGCTGTAAATAAAAGAAAATAAATTCTAAATTAGAAAGAAAATAAATATATCTTTCACCCCTCAGTCGCAGTCGTCAATTGCTTATGAGAAATTAGGATATCTACACTAATCTTCAGCACTCAATTACAGTTGTAATTTCTCTTAAGAAACTTCTTATATCTAATCTACTCTAACTATTATACACTGCTTTGATCGAAAGAAAATCTAACCTCAGGCGTCAATTAATGTTGAAATTCTTGGATGCTTATTTCTATGCCAAGCTCTTATTTGTAGATCATAAGGAGTCGATTTACAAAGACTTCTAATTCTAATAAAAGAAACTACTAAAAATAAAAGATTCCTAATAAAACTCTAATTCCTAATTTTATCTTTCCTTGGTTAGAGGGTAGATGTGCTTCTGGATTGTTCTCCTTTATTTCAGGAATTGAAATGTCCTAAAGCTTATCTTCATCAATCTTCTCAGATCCGTGATTCACCAGACTTCTAATCTCATATATCTTCTATTTTTATTCATGGCGGTGTAATATGCACGTGATCAACAGCAACAGCAACAGTGGGAAAGCTTCTTTTATGGGAAATCGTAAATCACAATCTCTCATTTTCTTCTTTTTCTTAGAAAACGTTAATCACAAATTTCTATCTTTCATAGCTTCCTTAGTTGATGATTCTCTGAGTTATGATTTTTCGCTTTAATTCTTTTTATCTCTTTTTATAGAATCGTAAATTACGATTCTTTGGCTTTCAGTAAGCGAAAAATGTCTTTTTCGTTCAATCATCTTTCTTATTTCCTCCTTTTGAGTTTATTTTGATGAATATTAATACTTTTACTCTATTTCGTTGGTTATCTCTAATATCTGCACATCATCAACTTGTCAGTAACAAACTATGGCCTAACATTACTAAGTTACGGGTATAAAATAGTAAATTATGTGACTAATCAATGAGTGATCGAGTTAAAATTGAATGAAGAAATAGAATGAAAATACAAAATCATACCTTCAATTTTGTTCTATATAGTTCATGCATTCTGCTGAGGAGTCACGTGAGAAATGCACAACAATGTATAGAATCAAAAACTCTAAAAAAGGTATCCATGCATTCCACGGAGCAAAGAAGTGGGAGAGAATTACTTCTGTTGAAGATCAGGAGAGAAATCTTACACGCCTCTAGTAGCTGAAGCAAGAAGGATATGCATTAGGAAGAGTGGTTTTAGGAAGAATTGTTTTAGGTAGGTTGCTTTGTTTAGAGTCTTAAATTATTATAACAAACCTCTTGTGAATCTATAAATAAGAGAGCCTGAGTCTTGAATAATCATCCTAGAAATCTCAATCATAGCTGACAAATAAGATTGGGAGGACAAAAGATAAAATATCGAGTAGTTTTCTATAAAGTAGAATAGTTTTCACTTATGTTTGTATTACATCCAAGGATTTTCAATCTTAATTGACAACTAAGTGCAAATTTTTAGAAGATCATTGTAGTCTAGTATTTTCTTTTCTACAATTTACTTTCTTGTAATTTGCTTTCTTGCACGTAAATATCTGAGGACTAACATATTTTAATTGACGACTAGAATTCAGAAGGCTGAGGATTAGATTTATTTTTCTGCACTTTTATTTCTCACAAATTAGGATATCGAGAGTATTTCAAATTTTAATTGACACCTAATATCTGAGAGGCTTGAGATCTAGTGTAACGACTTTTAAATTAGTTATAGAGCTACCACACACCCATCCGCCACATTTTCGCCCCACACCTTCTTCATCGCTTTTGGTGGATTTTGAGGACTCATGGAGGAGGCCCTCCATGATGGCTCTCCCCCATTTGTGGGCACACATTTCACTCAGAATTTCCAGTCCATAGTGGAGCAGCGCCTGAGTGAATTAGAGGCGAGACAGTTTGAGATCTGTGCCGAGCTCACTTCTGTGAGGAGCTTGTTAGCTGATGTGGCGAGGGGGGGGGGTCTTTGCTTTTGGCCAGGTCAGGTCCGAGTGGGTCTTCCCACGATGATGGACCTGAGCCTCATACCAGTCCTCTCCCACCCCCACCAGTTAGTGAGCCCTTCGAGGGGAGATCCCCAGTGTGGACTCTACTGCTGCCCAACGATGGAGCCTGCTGGCCCCGGTCCCCCTACTTCACCAAAGGAGCAAGGGGCCAATCATTTTTCTGAGCCCATGGATGTTGCGGTACCGCTACTTCACCCTAGTCATTGAGGGGGATGCCTAGGAGGAGCCTATAGATGGGTCCTCGACTGCTTTAGTTGTGAGAAGCGAGGCTCCTCATGACCTTGCTACTTCCAACCCCTCGACATGGGCCATCGTGCCTTACATTGGAGATCTTCTCCGGTCCCAGGTTTCCATGGATGCAACCTTAGTCCATGCTATGGGATCTTATGATGAGGCCCTTGAGGAAATATTGATACAATCCAACACAACATTTGTGGCCGAAAGACTCGTGTCAATTTCTCTTCGGCAGGATTAGATGAAGTTGAGGAGTGATTATAATGCTTTAGCCCTCCGATGGAGCTATGAACACTACTATCGTGCCACCGAGGCTAAGAACCACGTAGAGGAGAAAGGGAAATGAGTGACTGAAATGAATAACATGCGAGCCTAGTTGTCCCTCATTGACCTTGATGCCAATGATGCGGATATGGGCGGAGCTCCCTCTTCTTTTGGAGGAAAAGGGGTGGCTGTAAATCTTACGATCTCTCATACGACTTCTCGTAAGAGGAGGGAACATTGAATGTGTAGAGATGGTGCTTGTGATTTACTATTTTATTTATTCTACCCTATTTTCATGGTTTATTGTTTATTCTTTTTGTACTATGAGGGCATTGCACCATTCAGGTTTGGGGGTATTTTATGGCCATCTTTATGGTATTTACTTGTCATTATATCCATATGTTATAGGCCATTGCTTTATATTGATATACCACTATTTAGATTCCCTTAAAATCGAACCTTTTAAAAATTTTTGAGCCATCACACATGCTATGTTGCCGTAGTTTTCAAACTTTAGTTGAAAATTATAATGTCCTGAATTTTTTTGAACACCAACACAACTGATTATGTGTATGTGTTTGATAATGTGTACGCCTGTGTGTACGTGTCTGATAACGTATACGCCTTGAAATTTCAAAATCTTTTATTTCTAAGGTTCATATAAATAATTGTGTAAATAGTTACGCAAGCCACGTGATGGCACATCGATTAGGAACTTGGTTTGCAAATAAGAGGTCCAGGGATCAAAACCTATTGAGTGCAGTTTAGGCATTATTTTTGGACCATGTAATAAGAGCTCGCACACTGATCCATGGTGTGCCAACTTCACACTGGATCAACCCCACTAAATATAAAGCCAACCCACAGAGAATTAAACTCGCGTGAATTCTGTTTGAGGAGAAGAACTATTTGAAAGAAAGAACCGAGAGAGAGAATGAGAACCCTCTTCTTCTCATGCATGCTCTTTTGGAGAGATCCTAACCATTGATCTCCATCTCAAAGCCCTCTCTCACCTCAAGAAAACTTTTCTTTGTGTGGTATCATCAAGAAACTTCGATATCGACACTGATACGATTGAAGAAAGGAGGAAATCGAAGCATCGGGGCCACACTAAGTCTAGGCGCCGATATCCGTCTATATTGATCATCGCAATCTCTGCATGCATCGCCTTTAGAAGGTAAGCATCATAGCAGGATCATACGAATTTCAATTCCTGAAATGTAGACATGATTAGTGTGTGTGTGTTTAGATTGCATGCAAGGACTTTAGAGGAATTCAGAGTTTGGTCGCCGATCCCTCGATATCGATGATCTAAACTGCGCATGCATGATCTAAGACGCTAGAAATTATGATTTGAGAAGTAGAATTTATGATTTGGAAGTATGAAATTTGTTTAGAAATGATTGGTGTCTATTAAGATATGATTTGTAGAAAATTTGAGGCTTCAAATTCTGAAGAAAGAAGAGAGAAGTGCGAATTCACACAGTCTCGCTCGAGCGAGACCCCTTCAGAATCAAAGGAATTCGAGAGTGAGAAATTCGCTCGAGCAAATTTTCCTTAGAATTTAGGCTAAAAAGTTTGGGTGAATCTCGCTCGCACGAGATGTTTAGGTGCCATAGAGAATTATAAGAGTCGTTCGAGCGATTTTGGAAGTCGCTCGAGCGAATCTTGCAGTTTTGAGTTGCCTACGAATTCATTGGTAAAACGTATAGAACTTCGATCCATTTTGATTCATTGGTATTTGACACATAGTGTATGAACATGATGTTGGTTTTGATAAGCCAGAGGTCACTGATAAGGACCATCACTTCGAATATTCGCAAGGTCCGAACCAAGGTGGGGAAAATTTCACTACACAATTACATTTGACTCCGATTCATAGATTTATATGAGATGATTGATTTGGATTTTGATCAACGTAATCTGAACCTTGAATTTTGAACTTCAAATTTATAACATTGAAATGTGAATCTGAATTATGAATCCGAACTCTGAACTCTGAATCTGACCTCTATATAAGAATTTCTCTGAATATGAACTCAGAATTTGAATATGAATATGAACTTTGAATATGAATTAGAACTCTGAATACGAACTTTGAATTCTGAAAATCTGAATATGATCATTGAATATGAACTATGTACATTGCATCAACTCTGAACTCTGAATATGAATTATGTATGTGAACTCTGAATGTGAGTTGAATTCTCTGAACTCTGAATTCTGATTTGTTTAGCTATTAATTTAAAACAAATGACACCTACTATGTATTAGAATCCACATGTTGATTTATGGTTCATGTGAATGAGTCCCCCAAACTTTTGGATCGGTACGATGGGTTATACCGTACACTTTTGGACTGGTACGGTAGGTTATAACGTACACTTTTGGACCGGTACAACAGGTTATGTTGTACACTTCTGGGCTGATATGGTGGGTAATACCGTACATTCTATAAACTGTTCAATTGAATGACAATGGTCAGGGGGATTCCCATCGGAGATCCGACACAACAACTCTATACTCACGTTGGAGGTTCTTAAGTTATAAGTTCAAGTCATTGAGGAACTAAGAGGTTGCATGTAAAATATGAACGTGAACTGCATTGTTGAAATTCATATGAACACCATTGTTGACCATAAGATTTGTATGCATGATCTTCAATTTCTAATTTGATACGAAAATGCTTGGAATTTAGTCTCTGTTTCTGATAAGAAAATGCCTTTGAAAATTGCCTCTATTCGATTTGAAATTTCCTTTTGAATTTGAACATTGAATCTATGTATTGGTTTATAAAATGTGCAATGGTACTGAATTTTTATCTACTAAGCTTAGACTGTTAGCTCATCCCAACACCTTGTGTCACAGGTGCATGTTGGTACGCGGTTTTTCTGGGTTCCTTTTAGTCCCCGAAAAGAGTGGCCCAATTCAGTCCTAGTGGACTCTGGCAAAGGTGATGATGGAGTAGTAAATTAGAAAATATTAAATTTCTGAAATTAAAGAGGTGAATATTAAAGGAAAGTAACTGGGTGATGCGATCACCAACTGCAGATGTTTATCGACGCTGCAACACATCACTGATCATGCTTTAAGGGGAGCGGGGGCTTGCAGTTTGAATTCCTTTACTGAATCACTGGCTGACCGATGTCAGCAGCTGTGGATTGCCTTGGTTTGGTTTTCCTATTCCTGTTGGGATTCTAATTAACTTAGTCTCCTAATCCTACTGGGAGTCCGATTAAAAAAAAAGGTCTCCTACTTCTACTAGGAGTCTAATTTAAAGATAGTCTTCTGATTCTACCAGGAGTCTAACTAATTTAAATATCTTAATTCTATTAGAAATCTAATTAATTAAGCCTCCTAATCCTACTAGGAATGCAAATATGTTAATTCTACAAAAACTAATTAAGAATATACTAATTCTATTAAAACTCTAATTAATTAAAAATATACTAATTCTATTAAAATCCTAATTAAAGTAAATATACTAGTGTTAAGACCTAAAAAGTACCACTTTTCACCCCTTAACTTCATCCCTGTTAGACCCTTAATCATTTAATAAATGTGTTTTAAGTCTATTTCTGTAGGTAATAAGCAGCAACTGCAAATAAACCCCTAACCATGCCAAGAAGCCTACTGTTGCCCCAGAAGCCCCTCAGAAGAATGAAGGTTGAACCTAGACATAGAATTGGCTGCAGCATAGGCACAACAAAGCAAAAATAAACCAAGAAGAATGCCTCACACAGATGTTGTAGGGTTCAATTAAACCAGAAAGAATTCCTTCACACAGTTGTCACGGGCTCCTGAAGACAGCACACCAACTGATCGCGCAGTCTTTGTGTTGTTCTCATGCGATTTGATGGCAAAAAGAATTGAAAAGTAGACTTCACGAGGTTCTCGCGAGTTTCATTCATCAGCACTCATGCAGCACTCGCGCAGCTCAAGAAAGGAGTCTTCAATCGTCGCGATTATTTGAGAGAGAGCTCGGGCACTCCGGCAAGTGCATACGATGTACGGATACAAACCTTCAAGGAAATGCTCGCGCGATCCATAGGACTATGAACACTGCTTCTTCACGAGGATCCTCGCGAGATTCACCAAGGGACGAACTGCGCGCATAATTCCCACACCATTCAAAAGGAAAGAGCAATCTCGCGACAGCCAGAAGTATCCCGCGATGACCAAAGTATCAATCCTGTGACTGCATGAGCTTCAAGTGAACTCAACCCCGCGATGCCAATTCTACCATGCGGCAAGATCTAGAAATCTTTTCTATCCAGCGAGGATCAGGTTCTTAACTTCTCCCCACTTCTGCAAGGGTAATCTGGGAACTTCCAATAATTAGGGCATGCACTCCAATGCTTCAATCTCCGTGCACACACCCCGAGGCAACCAAGGGAGAGGAATGGGCCGCAATTATATTGATAAATTAGGGTTTTTCTAACCCTAATTCGGAGAGAGCCGACTGCTATATAAGCCTAAGCCTAGCTTAGGTTTAGGGGATCCTTTTTAGCACTTAACTTCTGTATTCCTTCTTGAAACCGAATGTAGAATTACAGTAGCCTAAGGTTAGGGTTTAGGAGTTTTCTTTTTCCTTCTCTCCATAGTCCAGCACTTGCTGGCTATGCCTTTGTATGATTATTTGGTATAGTTTTAATGGAGTTTTGTAATAGAATCTATTGCATGTATGGGATTGGTATTTTATGGGTTGTTCTGTGCCAGGCTGCTGCCTTGAGATCCTCCATTGCTAAGTTGTATTGTAAGCAATGGAGGATTGTATTTAAGGCTTTACTTAGATCCAAGTGACCTGTGTGTCCAGGTTAGGCACATTGCAGGCCTAGCCCCACCACAAGACCCACTAAATCTGAATTCCCATGGGATCTTGAGCTGGTAGCCTTGTGAACATGGTGGCGGCAACAATATTCTTGTTCTGTCTTAGACCTCTGTGAGGAGGATAGCCTCTGTGGATAGTCTGTGACCATTCAAGTGGACAGATTATAGCCCTAGGGTGAGGCCAATCCACAGAACTAAGATAGATTCTTCTTCTCTGTACTTGTGCTTGTAGCCTTGTGAGAGATTACGCAGAGACAGACCCCCCTGTATTTGTATAGACCCACCATCAGATAGCAGATCTGATTTGGCTATAGAGATTGTAGGCTTGCTGTCTTTCTAAAGCAGTGGACAGCTAAGCTTAAAAGCTAGTACTAAAACTCTTGCTGGTCCTGTGTGTCTAGGCTAGTGCACGTTGTAGGCCTAGCCCCACACACAGAGCTGTAGAGGTTGAGGTTCCTATGGATTCTTGAGCTTGTAGCCTGGATGAAGTAGTGCCTATAATGATAAACTTGTTCTGACCCATCTCTAGATTGTGGTTCTCCTATTAGATAGTCTGTGACCATTCAAGTGGACAGGTTATAGCCAAAAGGGATTGGATCATGGCACAGGAGTGAGTTGGATCCTTTCTCCTCTTTGGTGATAATGTAACCATTGGACAGGATTTCTATAGCAGCGGATCTGAGTCTGAGTTATAAGACCCATCAGATCTGTACCTAATAGCATAGTTCTCACCCTTTTATATTTATTTTCTCACACTCCATCACTTTTCTCAACCCATTTTGTAGTTTCGGCATTAAGTTACCTTAGGATTTAGACTATAGTGACCATAAATCCCCTTCCATTTAGGATTGCCAGATCTATAGCCAGATCTAGAGGGCCTACTAAAGATAGCTCCCTTGGAGCTTTAGATCAACTTCCTTATGGGACAAACTCTTACTTATCAAAACTTGCTACAACAGGCCCTGTATCTTGCAGGACTGTGCATTTTTAGGCTTGCTGCTCTTCAATTCATCATTCATTTTAACTAACCCCATTCTTATCACCATCTCCAATAAAGTTAGTAGCAAACACTTAAAATACCTTAACAAGTTTTTGGTGCCGTTGCCGGGGAACTTGATCTATTAGTAGACCCTAGATTTTTGTTTTCTTTATTCTTTGGTAGCTGTATTTGTGAATAATTGATACTGCTGATTTACATTTGGAATCTTTCTTGCAGATCTGGACAGTAGCAGAGAAGGAGAGTAGAATTGCACTGAGAGTCTAGCTACCTCTGTTTGCACTTCTCTAACCCTCAAAACTCAGTTTATTTCTCCTTTGAAAATTCCATAGCAGTTGATTAGGATAGTTTGTAATTTTGTTAAGTGCAATGTGTCTGCGAGAAGTCTTCCCTGCTGTTGGTGTGTGTGTATGTTAGGAAGGAGATCTCTCAGTCCTACATTAGAGCCTCTTAACCCTGAGATTGAAAGGGGTAGAAGACTGAGAACGCACAGACACACCACAGTCGAGCCCCCTATTGAAATTGAGACAGCAGTTATGGGTGAAGAGCAACCCAGAACATTGAAGGAACTGAATACTCCTGATGATTATAATTCTCCATTCAGCATTCAATTCCCAGATGTTCAGGGAAACTACGAGATTAAAACCTCCATCATCCAAATGCTTCCCTCTTTCCATGGGCTTAGCAAGGAGGACCCTTACAAGCACATTGACCAGTTCTTAGCCCTGTGCACGACATTCTCTGTTGCTGGTTTGGGACCAGAAGCCACTAGGCTAAGGCTCTTTCCTTTCTCCTTGAAGGACAGGGCCAGCACCTGGTTGTCTACTCTCCCAAACAACAGTATCACTACTTGGAAAGACCTCCAGACAAGATTTTTGAGCAAATTTTTCCCAGAGATCAAAACTAGCCAGTTGGGGAAAGGCATACTTGCTTTTGCCCAATCCCCAACTGAGGATTTTAACCAATCTTGGGACAGATTTAAGGAGATGCTCAAACAATGTCCCCACCACAAGATCCCTGACTTGCAGCTTGTCCAGAGCTTCTATAATGGGATTGATGAGAAAAGTAGAGACATGGTAGATGCCTCTTGTGGTGGAATGTACATGCATAAAATAGCTGATGAGGCATGGGACTTGTTCGAGGTCATCAGTGAAAATGCTTTCCAGAAGATGTCCTCATCGAGAACCATCCAAGAGCCTTCTCCTAAGATGGGGCTTGCTGAAACTTCTAAAGGAAAGATGTATGAAGTTAGGGGAAATGATGACCTGAGAATACAGATGGCCAATCTTTCAGATAAGTTTGATAAACTTTTAATTGTGGTGCAGCCCCGAATGGCTGCACAAGTGATGGAGGCATGTCTGATATGCCAATCTCCACAACACACAGTGGAAGAGTGCCCATCTGCAGGGCAATACCCTGAGTACGTGATGGAACCGGCTGCTGCTGCCCAATCATTTGGCTAGCAACAATCTGGTGGCTACACAAACTACTATATGGATACCAGCACCAAAATGATGGTTACCAATGGAGAGACCACCCAAATTTGAGGTGGAGGCAAGACAATTATATGCAGCCACAACAGATGTTGGCCTTACCTCAAAGGCCACAACAGCAGTTTAACTAGGGATATGCCCTAAGGTCGAATTTCCAACATCAGCAGCAACCCCAGTAGCAAAATCAGTTGATAGTTCTCCCACCTCAGCCCCGAAGTGCTTCTTTTGAGGACCAGGTTTTGGCCCAATTGCAAAGCCTTGGACCTTTGAATCGGACTGTGACTTCTCACAGTCAAAGCATAAAGAAAATAGAAGAACAATTGGGCCAAATAGCCAATGCCTTGGCCAAAGAGAAGAGGGCAGGCTGCCCAGCTAGCCAGTAGCCAATCCTAAGGGCCAATATTCGATTAGAGAAGGCTCCTCAAATTTTGAGGGGGCTAATGCCATCACAGCCCTAAGGTCTTGCCGGCTGGTAGAAAACCAGGTGGGAAAGGAACAAGGAGAGGTCAGTCCCAAAGAACTGTCGAGTGAAAGTGATAAGGACTTTGTTAGAGCACAGAGTCAAGAATTGCCTGCTACCCTTCAATAAGGGTAAAATAAAGAGGCTGTAGTTGAGCCTCAGCAGGAAATAAAAGAAGAAAAAAAATAAAAATAAAAGTTCAGTCATAGGCTTACAGTTGAGGAACCAGCAGTCCCTCAGTTGCCATTTCCTCAAGCTTTAAGTGGCCCTGCCCCTTTTGATAAGGGGAATGCATAGATAGAGGAAATGATGGAGACCTTTAAGCAGGTAAAAATCAATTTGCCCCTGCTTGATGCAATCCGACAGGTCCCCGCCTATGCAAAATTTTTGAAAGACCGTTGTACTCAGAAAAGGAAAGCTAGAGGCCATTTATCCAAAAAGGTCTTTGCAACTGATACAGTTAATTCTGTATTAAGCATGACAATGCATGAGAAGTTGCAAGACCCAGGGATATCCACTATTCCCTACATAATTGGAGACCACACAATCGGAAGGGCCCTTCTAAACCTTGGAGCCAGTGTTAACCTGCTGCCATACAGTGTATATTAGCAGCAAGGTTTGGGGGAGCTTAAACCCACCCCCATTGTGCTATTGATGGCTTATAGGTCTGAGAGGAGACCCATGGGAGTGGTCGAGGATGTCTTAGTGGGGGTAGACAAGTTCTTCTACCCTACAGACTTCCTTGTTTTGGACATGGGCTGCAACAAGAGTACATCCCCGATACCTGTTATTCTGGGCAAACCATTCTTGGCCACTGCCAATGCATGCATTTAATGCAGGTCTGGGATTATGGAGGTAACTTTCGAACATATGAAAGTTGAGCTTAATGTGTACAAAAGTGCAAAGTACCCTCAGCTGGACAATGAGGAATGCTTTGCAGTGGATGTACTAGAAGAAGTTGTTGAAGAAGAACTGCCCACTCTGCTGGAGTGGGGCAACATTGTCACAAATTTAACAGAAGTTTGGAACATGGTAGAGGAAGGAAGCCTAGTTTTAATGCCAGAAGAACTGTCCACATTGAAGTCTTCTGTGGGCTTAGTGCAGTATTCCCTTTGGAAACCTACATTGCTGCCCCTTCCTCAAACCAAAAAAGCACCAATCTTGCCATCCATCCAACAAGCCCCTGATCTGGAGCTCAAGAAGCTTCCAGACACATTGAAATATACTTTCCTTGAGAAAGATGAAAAACTTCTTGTAATTATCTCCTCTACTCTCACCAATGAGCAAGAGGAGGAATTGCTAACAGTTTTGAGGAAGCATAAGAAGGCAATTGGCTGGACCATTGCTTATCTGGGAGGGATTGATGCATCGATCTGTATGCATAGGATCCATCTAGAGGAGGGCTTAACACCCTCCAAGGAAATGCAGAGGAAACTGAGTCCTCACATGCAGGAGGTGGTCTTAAAAGAAATTATCAAATTGCTGGATGCTAAGGTAATTTACCCCATTTCTGATTCTGAATGGGTGGCACCTATCGAGGTGGTGCCTAAGAAGTCTGGCATAACAGTGATAACAACTGAGTCTGGAGAGCTGATACCAGCCAGGGAGACCACTAGCTGGAGAGTTTGCATCAATTATCGAAAGCTCAACTCCAAGACCAGAAAAGACCACTTCCCTCTCCCTTTTATTGATCAAATTTTGGACAAGTTGGCTGGGAAAGCTTTTTACTATTTTCTTGAGATCGTGGATGATGCACCCTCTTGATCAAGAGAAAACTATATTTACTTGTCCTTTTGGCACCTTTGCTTACAGAAGGATGCCTTTTGGGCTGTGTAATGCCCCAGCCACCTTTTAGAGGTGTATGTATGCCATATTTTCTGACATGATTGACAAATTTTTGGAAATTTTTATGGATGATTTTTCGATTTATGGGGATAGCTTTGACCAATGTCTACAATACCTCCACCTAGTCTTACAAATATGTGAGGAGACCAATTTGGTCTTAAGTTGGGAAAAGAGCCACTTCATGGTAACACAAGGTATTGTGTTGGGCCATGCAGTCTCTAAAGATGGAATTGAGGTAGACAAGGCCAAAGTTGACCTCATTGCAAATTTGCCCCCTCCAAGAACAGTCAAATAAATCAAATCCTTCCTTAGACATGCTGGATTCTACAGGAGGTTTATCAAAGACTTCAGCAAAATTGCTAAACCATTGTGCCACCTGCTCTGTCAGGATGTGCCCTTTGACTTTTCTGCTAAATGTCTGGAGGCTTTTGAAACTTTGAAAAATTGCCTCACCTCTGCCCCTGTACTCCAAACACCTGACTATACCCTGCCCTCTGAGTTGATGTGTGATGCATCCGACTTGGCAATAGGTGCTGTCTTAGGCCAGAGAAAAGATAAGCTGCCTGTGGTCATTGCCTATCTTAGCAAATCACTTGCTGAAGCTCAGCTGAATTACACAACAACTGAGAAAGAGCTTCTGGCAGTGGTTTTTGCTGTGGACAAGTTTAGACCTTACCTACTTGGGTCTAAAACTGTAATCTTCACTGACCACTCAGCATTGAAGTACCTATTTTCCAAGAAGGACGCGAAGCCCAGGTTGATTAGATGGATACTCCTGTTGCAGGAGTTTGTCATTGAAATCAAGGACAAAAAGGGTGTAGAAAATGTGGTGGCTGACCACTTGTCCAGAGTTGTTTTGGAAAAAGGTGTTGATGACCTTGCTATAAATGATGTCTTCTCGGATGAGCAATTGTTTGCCATCCAATCCTTGGTTCCCTGGTATGCACATATTGTCAATTATCTAGTTATAGGCAAGATTCTTGCCCATTGGACGAAAATAGACAAAGACCTATTTTTCTCACAGGTCAAATTCTTTTTCTGGGAAGAACCTTGCTTATACAAGTATTGTGCAGACCAGATCATTCGAAAATGTGTTTCAGAAAGTGATGTCCCCAGTATTCTAGCTATGTGCATGAAAATGTCTATGGGGGTCACTTTAGTGGAAGAAAAATAGTTGACAAAGTCTTGCAGTGTGGGTTCTATTGGCCTTCTCCTTTCAGAGATGCCAATACACATTACAGGACCTATGAGAGATGTCAGAAATTAGGAGGGCTGTCTAAAAGAAACTCAATGCCTTTACAGCCCATCCTTGTAGTGGAACTGTTTGATGTGTGGGGGATTGACTTTATGGACCCCTTTCCTCCTTCAAATGGTTTTCATTTCATCTTAGTGGCAGTGGATTACGTTTCCAAATGGGTAGAAGCCATTGCCACAAGAACTAATGATAATTAGGTTGTCCTCAAGTTTATAAAGCAAAAAATCTTCTCGAGATTTGGCACCCCTAGAGCCATATCAGTGATGGGGGTAGCCATTTCTGCAACAGAAATTTTGAGAGCTTGCTCAAGAAATATTCTGTCACCCATAGGATTGCTACTCCCTACCACCCACAAACTAGTGGGCAAGTTGAAATTTCAAATAGGGAGATCAAGCACATCCTTGAGAAGACTGTGAGGACTGATAGGAAAGATTGGGCTGACAAGCTTAATGATGCATTGTGGGCTTATAGGACTGCCTATAAGACTGCCATTGGCATGTCCCCTTTCAGACTGGTTTATGGCAAGACTTGTCATCTCGCAGTGGAGTTAGAACACAGGGCCTATTGGGCCATTAAACATTTAAATCTAGACCTAACTTCTGCTGGTCATCACAGGTTGCTGCAGTTGTCAGAATTGGAAGAACTAAGGATGGATGCGTATGCCAATGCCAAGATCTACAAGGAAAGGTCCAAAGCCTTCTTTGACAAAGGGCTGTTGAGAAAGAGCCTCATAGCTAGTGACAAGGTTTGGTTGTTTAACTCCAAACTTAAATTTTTTCCTGGCAAATTGAAATCTAGATGGGAAGGTCCCTACATTGTTATGCATGTTTCCCCATCTGGTGCTATGGAAATCAAGGATCCTGAGTTGGGGAGAACCTTGAAGGTGAATGGTCAGAGGCTTAAGCCTTGTTTTGAAAAACCTGCCGAACCCATGGACACCATTCACTTTCAAGGAGATCCTTCTTTACACTGATCCACATGTGTGTCATCACTGTATCATATGTACTTTGATTTTGGTAGATTTATCTTTCTTTCTTTTGTTTAAATTCTCTAGGAATTGGTCGTGATCCCATCTGAATTTGGACCTGTCTGGTTTGAACTTTTTATGCTTGGTTTAATGCTTACTGCTCTTTAATTGATAGTTTTATTTGAATGCATAATCTGGGAGGTTGAATTTCGTTGTCCTTACTTGAATGATTGATTTTTAATGTGTCTAGAGGTACCCATGGTGAGAATCATGCCTAGGATCCAACCACAGCACACTGGAAATGGCAAAATAGAGAGCACATGCTCTCTATTTTATACTTTGATGTCGCTGGGTCTAAAGGGAAGCTTGGGAGACTCTCGCACACTACAAACAACATACTTCATCAGCCGCCACGAGATTCTAAGGCTGTCGCGAGGTTAAAAAGGAAGCCTAAGAGACTCTCGTACAGTTCACATGGAAACATTCAATAGCTGTCGCGAGATTCAAGTGCACCTAAGAACCTATCGCGCGACCCACATAGAGCTATTCATTGGTTATCGCGAGATTCAAAGGCTATCGTGAGGTTCAGCAAGACACCTGGGAGACTCTCGTGCAATTCAACAGGAATACTTCATTAGCTGTCACGAGATTCTAAGGCTGTCGCGAGATTCAAAGTGAACCTCAGAGCTTTTCACACAATCCAAATGGAGACCTAGGAGCCGCTCACGCAATTCACATGAATTCATCACATACTGTCCCGCGCTCCAAGGTCAACCTGGGAGATTGTCGCGCAATCCAAATTGAATAACACCTTCGCTAGGTTCATTTCCAATCCCGCGAACAAATGTTCCAAAGTGCGCCAAGCTTCGCGATAAGTATTTAAACCTCGCGCTTGTCTCCCTTTCCAGTATTCTCTTCCTTCTTCCCTCTGTGAAACCTTAGCTTCTGGCACTCTTCTTCCTCTCTCCTCCAGCATCAATCCTACAGCTCATCATTCACTCCACGAATCTACAGAGTTGTTCCTAGCATCACCCCCATCTATTGCCCTCTGCTCGGAGATCTCGCGGAGCTCTGTGCTTCAGATCAAACCAAACCCTTGGATTTTAGGGTAAGCACTTAGATCTCAGTCTCCGTTTCTCATTTTCAAAGGTAGAAGTTGGAATGGCCCCTAAGAGTGCACCAAAGAAGAGGAGCAAGGATAACGCCCCTGCTGAGACCACCCCTAAGAAGGCCAAGACTTCAAAGGCACCTAAAAAAGGGAAGGAAGTGGTTGAGGAGGCGGAGGAGCCAACCCCTAAGTTTTCTACTCCTTCAGAGCTCATGGTTTCAATCCCATTGGAGCCTGAGACAGCTTTTGACCTACCATTTTTTGAGAAGGAGCCTCTCTTTGCCCCTGTCGTGCAGTTTATGAGCAAAGCGGGCCTGATACTCTTGATGAGAGGAATTCCAGCACTAGCCTACCCTAGGCTAGTGCAACTGTTTTATCAGCACATTAGGGTTAAGAAGGACAAGGATGAACAAGTATGCTTGCTAGTGCTGATTGACGATTTGAGATGCTAGTGAGCCCCAAGGTGATTGCTGAAGTTTTGGGCATCCTAGCCGCATTCGACACTAGTTGTGGATATGGCCCCCCCTGAGCGCCTCCATTGATACAATTGCAAGGGCATTGACCAGAGGATTAAAGGCCTCAGGGGATTCGATCAGAAGGAGAGAATTGGAACTTGATCTCCTCTTCATTGACCAAGTCCTGCGAAAGAGCATTTACTGCTCAGGACATCAGCAGGAGAGGATAACTCCCATTATGAATGCTGTCTATTCCTTGTCTCTTGGCCATGGCTTCCATGCGGCCTGGCTCATCTTTGAGGCAATGACAGACCTAGTGGAGAAGATAGGGACGAACAAGAAGCCTCACACACTCCCTTATGCCAGGGTCATTACCTTGCTGCTACTCAAAGGGGGGTACAAGATAGGAAAAACTGAGCAGACCACCACCCTTGCCCCTACTACTTTTGCCAAGAGACAATTGGGAATCAACAGGAGCCTGTTACCACCACTGCTGCAGCAGCCCCCATTTCCCCACCACCTTTTACTCCTGCATCTACTACCCCTCTTCCATCTCTCTCTCACCCTCCTCTGTCCTCATCATCTACGCCCACTCCCCCTTCACCTGTGATTGGCACCTGAGAGGACTCCCCATCCCCTACCCTACCTTAGTACACAGCCCCAATACCCCCATCAGCTACACATAAACCTAACAGCCCTCCACTCATTTCATACAAAAAATGAAAAACCACTGAGACACCTCCCACAATCCCCTCTATCCCCATTGACACAACACACCTTGAACAAGACACCACCCCAACCATACCTACTACATCCCCCCTCACAGATATTGACCTACACCTTAACACAACCATAGGATTCCAAGCCTTTATGGCTAGTTTCCTTGAAACCATGCCCAGCCACTACACCCCCCTCCCGGACTCCCCAACTACTTCACACCATCACTCACCAGAACCCCACTCTTCCCCTCCTTCCACTTTCCATCATGCACCTTCCTCACCTTTCCAACCAGTGCCCTCTTCTACACAGACTTAACCTCCCAGCCTCGACACACTGACACTTATCCTATCCCTTATCCAAGACATCCAATCCCAATTATCCACCACTACACATACACAGGACCAGATGCAGACTGAACTTACATCCATCCAATCCACCCTCCAGACATTAACCAACCCACCCATCCCTTAACTATCCCCTCCAACCCCCCTGGTCCTTTCCACTAACAAAGAGACCCAGACAGACTTCAACCCTGACTCCCCACCCCCCCCACCACCAATAATCCCTTTAATCCCCACGACCCCACCATTCTCTTTCATACCTTTCACCATTCCCATTCCCCCATCACCCCTGCTCCTATTGAGCCTACACCATGTTCCTTTCCCCTATACCCTCCATCCCCTCTTATCCTACCTCCAACATTCACCGACAAACATACACAAGGGACCAGGTAACCTATCCCCCTCCCCCCACAACTAGACTTACCCATTGTTATCCCCCCTCCCCCCCATAGGACCAATCACAGTTTGCTCCTTCCACTTCATCACTGCCCATCGCACCCAAACAATTTTTTTACATCCCTCCTTACCTCACCATCCTCCATTCCATGAGGGACAATCCCTATCTTCGGAAGGATGTCTTGAGGGGCATGGCCAAACTTCACCAGTCCATTGAGACCCCCCTGCTGCAGCAGGTAGATGAAATGAAGGAGGCCCACAGAAAACAACTACTAGGTATCTCCTTGGGGTAGATAAATATCCTGGAGGCCTATCAGAAGGCCAAGTCTTCAGCTGCTTATAATGAGCTAAATTTGGAGCTGGAGAAAGCAAATGCTGCTACAGAGAAGGCGTGGGCCAGACTATTTGAAAAGAGGCTTAATAATGTCTAGGAGATCTTCAGAATCCAAAAGGAAATCCATGAGACTGACCTCCTCAAACACCAAATCCAGATAGCCTCATTGGAATCTACCTCGGATGCTGCCAGAAATGCAACTCTGCAGCCCACCCCACTCTCTGTTCGTATGCCAAACCCAGAGCCTAAATCTACTCCAGCTCCAGCTGCCCAGTCTGAGGAGGCACAACCAAAGATCAAGCAAGAAAAAGGGAAGACCCCTGCTGCCTCCCCTCCTATAGAGCAGCCTCCACCTACCAAGGCCTCTGCTGCACCTCCAAAAGAGCAAACTTATCCTAAACAGAGGAAAGTCACTGCTAAGAGGACTGCTTCCACAGCAACCTCTATAAAAATTGGCAAAGAGCCAGCTGCCCAGTCTGAGGAGGCACAACCCCCTGGCCAGCTTGAGTCCAAAGCAAAGGGGAAATCCCCAGTGGTCCCCATTGAGGAAGGCAAAGGCAAATCCCCTGTAACACCCCCTGCCAAAAGAAAAGGAAAAGCCCCTCAAGAACCCAAAGAACCCAAAATACCCAAGCAGCCAAAAGTAAGGGTGAGAGCACCAAAAGCTCTAACCATGAGGAAAACCTCAGCCGAAATAAGAAAGTCCAAGAAAGCCAAAAAGAAATAGGACAAAGCTGCCCTTAGGGAACATGCTAAAAAGATGGGCTGGGATTTCCTTACTGATTCTGATTTAGATTCTTCTTCTTCCTCTTAGATTAGATTATACTTAGACTTTTCTTTTTATAAATTTTGATTGTACATGTTTTTTCTAGTTAATATAATTTTTCATTTTTTTATATATTGATCTGTTCTGTGTGCTTGTTATAGCTTTTTCTATTTGAGTCTTCATTTTGTTCCATTTTGTCATGGGAGATGCATTTCGGGAGGCTATGCTCATTTGCAATAGGAATCCATGTGAAGGGTAGATGTAGATGGTGGCTGGCTGACATTGTGCAAATACACACCTCAACACAAATGGTGCACTGAGGTCAACTATTGACCTCGATCATGGGTGTAAAATGTTTTCCTTTTTCATAATTGTGGGCCCTGTCTGAGCTCCTCGCGGAGTCCTTACCGCACGCAAACCAAAATGCCACTCCTTCCACTGTGTAGCTGCATGACCCACAGGATCCCCTTAAATACCAAGCCTATCTTTAGACCCTCATTTATTGAGCACTCACTTTTCCCATAATCGGTTGTGCGATTCTCCATTCCCCAAACATTCACAATTTATTGCCAAGCTTGGAAAGGGATAAAACTTTCAATATGTCGATTCATTTTCCATCGTCCAAGTCTTTTAAATAGGCCATTAGTTCCTCTTCATCTCATCCTTTCTCTTCTAACCCTAGCTGTCCGACCCTCCCCACAACCATGGCGGATGACAAACCCATCGAGTTCCCTAAAAAATTTTACCCTATGTGGTTGGACCACCCTCCGCCTAAGGAGCCGAACCCGTTACAATTTCTGTGGGATGAGTATGAAGAAGTCCAGCGGATCCTGGCAAAGGAGGAGAAGAAAAAGGTGAAGAGAGAGAAAAAGAAGAAAAAATTGAAGAACCTGCATCTCCCCCACCATCTTCCTCAAACCCTCCCCCACCGACTCCCCCTTGATCCCTCTTTTCCCCCCCCATTTTGTCTTTTCTTTTTACATCTTTTTGTAATATTTTCTTTTTTATTTTAATGAAAGTTTCTTTTAGTTCTATACTGTTCAGTTAGCATTTTTTTTTATTTTTATTTCTCTGTCTTATTCTGTGTTTATTTGTTCTGAATGGACTCCAATGCATTTTCTCACCTTTGAACCAGTGAAGATACTGCTCCTCATGGTTTGGGGATGTGGCATGATAGGTCTGCCAATAGAATAGTTAATTTTAATGCAGTAATGGTGTTATAACTGGGATGAATAAAGTCAATTTCTACTTAACTTGATATAATGAGGAAATTTGTAAAACTTTAAATATTTTTGCGGACTTTTCGAAACAGAAAAAGTTAAAAATCTTGACACCACCATGAAGCTAATATCAGAATTTTTTTTTTTCAGTTAGTACTCAGTGAACCTAAGAGGAGAGAAACAGATGAAAATACACCCCATGGGTTAAAATTGATGACCATACCTAGTGAGATTTGGGCCCATCATTTTCTTTTGAAGAGTGTTTTTGGCATTATTTCTGCTCTGAGGATTGATTGAATCAAGACATTTTCACTAGAAGTTGTGCACCTCCAAACCACAACTAATTGAGAGCACTCATGATACTAAGGAAATGATCCAAGGCCCTCATTTGGAAAGTTTGAGCCTGAAAATCAACCCTTTTAAAAATCTGCCCTTTTGCATACACCAGTTGAGCCTTAAAATCATACTTTTCATTCACAAACACCAGAATACTTGCACCTTAACCTCATGACCTGATTCAACCTCACCCTCACTCTGAGAATTCAGAAGGTAAAGGAGAAGGAGTTAAAGATACTAAGAATGGCCCAACATTCTGTGGAAGGTGAAGAAAAGCAACTTGTGAACAGCAGTGTATCAATGGCAGTTGTGTGGCAGTTCATCATAAAAAAAAAACAAAAAAAAACAAAAAATTATAAAAAATGAATAAAAACAAAAGGAGAAAAAGAAAGAGAAGTCTAGAGAAGAACATCATTTGAAAATTGAAAAGAAGAGGAGAAGCTAGCCACTTTGATTCTGGAATATATCAAGTACGATGAAGTTTTGCTGAAATGAAGGTTGTGAAGTCATGAATCACTCCTTACCTTGATGATTTCTTAATTTGGATTCCCTTTTTACCCCTTGATTCTTTACATCTCTCACCCATAAGCTACATTACAACCCATTCAAAAAGACCTTGTGGATCCAAAGTAAAATGAGCTGTCATGTGGAGATGAGGAGTTATCCAATCTATGGTGAAAACTCATGAGGATATCAGAAATTAGAAGATTTGCCTATGCTCATGCTTGCATGCCCATTTGGTGTCTGTAACTGCTCTTGAGCTGTTGTGAAGGTGAACACCCTCAGATTGTTAATGTTGAGAGATTGCCCTAGTGAGAATTGGGTCTAAATTTTGACTTCATTGCGGTTGTATCCAACCTGAATTTTGAATTTAAGGTAAGCTGGGTACTGAATTGGACATACTGAATTTCTAATATAAAATGAATGGTGGTGATACAAACACATGTTAACTTTTAAGTTTTAAATGGCCTGCAACACTGCTGCAGTTTCCTCTAATTGTTAAAGAATGGGTGTGGAATGAAGCTTTGTACATTTCAATATGTGTTGTTATTAACTGCACTATACTTAACTGTTCTGATGGTGAAGTTTGTGGGTGTCTTCACTGCAAACCGTCAGGAGACTTCACTCCTCCACTAGGGATCACTTATGGGTTTAAAAGGCTTGGTACATATGCTAAATGTACCCGTGATCCCTATGAAAATGGCATTTAATTAGTTACAACTTTGCTAAGGGACTAGCAAAGATTAGGTTTGGGGGTGTGTTAAGACCTGAAAAGTACCACTTTTCACCCCTTAACTTCATCTCTGTAGACCCTTAATCATTTAATAAATGTGTTTTAAGTCTATTTCTGTAGGTAATAAGCACTAGCTACAAATAAACCCCTAACCATTCCAAGAAGCCTACTATTGCCCCAGAAGCCCCTCAGAAGAATGAAGGTTGAACCCAGACATAGAATTGGCAGTAGCATAGGCACAGCAAAGCAAAAACAAACCAAGAAGAACGCCTCGCACAGATGTCGCAGGGTTCAATTGAACCAGAAAGAATTCCTTTGCGTAGTTGTCGCGGGCTCCTGAAGACAGCACACCAATTGGTCGCGCAATCTTTGCGTTGTTCTCAGGCGGTTTGATGGTAGAAAGAATTGAAAAGCAGACTTCGCAAGGTTCTCACAAGTTTCATTCATCAGCGCTCGTGCAGCACTCGCACAGCTCAAGAAAGGAGTCTTTAATCGTCGCGTGATTCGCTGAAGAGAGAGAGCTCCAGGCACTCCAGCACGCGGCTGTCGCGTAGTGGCCGCGAGATACAAACCTTCAAGGAAATGCTCGCGTGATCCATAGGCCTATGAACACTGCTTCTTCGCGAGGATCCCCGCGAGATTCACCAAGGGATGAATCACGCGCATAATTCCCACACCATTCAAAAGGAAAGAGCAATCTCGCGACAGCCAGAAGTATCCCATGATGACCAAAGCATCCATCCCGTGACTGCATGAGCTTCAAGTCAACTCAACCCCGCGACGCCAATTCTACCACGTGGCAAGATCTAGAAATCTTTTTTACCCAATGAGGATTGGGTTCTTAACTTCTCCCCACTTCTGTAAGGGCAATTTGAAAACTTTCAGCAATTAGGGCAGGCACTCCAATGCTTCAATCTCCGTGCACACGCCCCAAGGCATCCAAGGGATAGGAATGGGCCATAATTATATTGATAAATTAGGGTTTTTCTAACCCTAATTCGGAGAGAGCCGACTGCTATATTAGCCTAAGCCTAGCTTAGGTTTAGGAGATCCTTTTTGGGACTTAACTTCTGTATTCCTTCTTCTTGAAACCGACTGTAGAATTACAGTAGGCTAAGGTTAGGGTTTAGGAGTTTTCTTTTTTTTCTTTTTCCTTCTCTCCATAGTCTAGCACTTGCTGGATATGCCTTTGTATGATTATTTGGTATAGTTTTAATGGAGTTTTGTAATAGGATCTATTGCATGTATGAGATTGGTGTTTTGTGGGTTGTTCTGTGCCAGGCTGCTGCCTTGAGATCCTCCATTGCTAAGTTGTATTGTAAGCAATGGAGGATTGTCTTTAAGGCTTTACTTAGGTCCAAGTGACCTGTGTGTCCAGGTTAGGCACATTGCAGGCCTAGCCCCACCACAGGACCCACTAAATCTGAATTCTCATAGGATCTTGAGCTGGTAGCGGTGCAGCAGTAATGTTCTTGTTCTGTCTTAGACCTCTGTGAGGAGGATAGCCTCAGTGGATAGTCTGTGACCATTCAAGTGGACAGATTATAGCCCTAGGGTGAGGCCAACCCACATAACTAAGACATATTCTTCTTCTCTACACTTGTGCTTGTAGCCTTGTGAGAGATTGTGCAGAGACAGATCCCCCTGTATTTATATAGACCCACCATCAGATAGCAGATCTGATCTGGCTGTAGAGATTGTAGGCTTATGACTGGATCACTGCTGTCTTTCTAAAGCAGTGGACAACTAAGCTTAAAAGCTAGTACTCAAACTCTTGCTGGTCCTGTGTGTCCAAGCTAGTGCACGTTGTAGGCCTAGCCCCACACACAGAGCTTTAGAGGTTGAGGTTCCTATGGATTCTTGAGCTTGTAGCCTGGATGAAGTAGTGCCTATAATGATAAACTTATTTTGACCCATCTCTGGATTGTGGTTCCCCTATTGGATAGTCTGTGACCATTCAAGTGGACAGGTTATAGCCATAAGGGATTGGATCATGGCACAGGAGTGAGTTGGATCCTTTCTCCTCTTTGGTGATAATGTAGTCATTGGACAGGATTTCTATAGCAGCGGATCTGAGTATGAGTTATAAGATCCATCAGATCTATACCTAATAGCATACTTCTCACCCTTTTATATTTATTTTCTCACACTCCATCACTTTTCTCAACCCTTTCTGTAGTTTAGGCATTAAGTTACCTTAGGATTTAGACTATAGTGACCATAAATCCCCTTCCATTTAAGATTGTCAGATCTGTAGCCAGATCTAGAGGCCCTACTAAAGATAGCTCCCTTGGAGCTTTAGATCAACTTCCCTATGAGACAAACTCTTACTTATCAAAACTTGCTACAACAGGCCCTGTATGTTGCAGGACTGTGCATTTTTAGGCTTGCTGCTCTTCAATTCACATTCATTTTCACTGACCCTATTCTTATCACCATCTCCAATAAAGTTAGTTGCAAGCTCTTAAAATACTTTAACAACTAGTTTTACTGAAAATATAAAAAAAGGGGTTTTGGCCCGCTATGCTAAGGATGATCGGCCCCGTTCCCGGGTATCCTCTGTAAGATCCCTTGGGCAAATCAGGTGGCTAGGGATTGAGAAACTAATTTTTAATTAGGAAACTATAGTTTTAAAGATCAAAATCATAAATTATAAAGGAATTAAACGAATGGAATTGAGAACGATAAACTAGAATTATGAGATCAAAACTAAAACTAGTGAATTTAGGACTAAAACTGAAATTAAGATCTAGGACTTAGAGATTAAGATTTGAGATCAAAACCTAAACTCTAAAAATTAAGATCAAAGTTTGAGGCTAAAAGCTAAAATCAAAATTATGAATTAGAATCTAAGATCTAAAAATATGAAGAGGAATAAAAAGGCTAAAGCTAAGGACTGACTCTAGTAACTAAGTACTAGAACCAGTGATAAGAAACTAAAAATAAAATAAAAGGAATCTAGAATTAAGATCTAAAAGTAGAACCTATGATCTAGAACTAAGAACTAGAAGAATTAAAAACTAGAAGAAAAGTATACTTGAGACCAGGGTCGCTGAGAGGAATCTCGAAATCCTAAGCTTGAAAGAGAGGAACTCGAAAATTCGATTGCTAACTGCGTTGTGATGTGTTTTTGGGATGAGGTGGTGGGTCCTATTTATAGGTATTTGGCCAATTACGCGCCCTATGGGGTGCATTCAATTGGTTGGTGAATTCCAATTATATGCCCTGTCTGGGGTACTTAATTGAATTATGCGCCCTACATCAGGCGCCCAATCACTTTGAGTTGGTGATCGACTCAGTGAGTGACCGGTTGACTAGCTCAATCGGGTATGCCAGTCCTAGTCTAATTAGACTGATTGCGCGCCTTGTTTAGTACGCACAATCCAATTAAATGCCATGTCAACTACGTTTAATAGGGGAATTTTGGTGGTCTCGGGAGTTAGAGACCAGGTTTGCTTGGAAACCGATTACGCGTATGTGCTGGGGTGTATAAATAGATTGCACGCTCTAACTAGGGCATGTAATAAAGTCTCGAGGCGGTTTCTAGAAGGGTAGAAAGCCAATTCAAAAGGGACCAATTGCGCGCTAGTGGTGGAGCGTGCAATTTGATTGCGAGCGCCTAGCGGGGTGCCTAATCAAGGCCTAAGGCAGTCCTCAGGAAGTGTAATCTTGGTCTAAGAGGGACCAATTGCGCGCCAGCCATCGGGCATACAATCGAGTTATGAGCACTAGACATGGCGCATAATTCGAGATTTTTTTAGGTTTGAGTCGGGTTCGAGCCACAGAGCTATTGTTTCAGCCTGGGTCTCAACCATGTACTATTGTTTCAGTGCATGGTCTCCGTATAGGGTTTTAAAGTCTTTGAAAAAGGTTAGTCCTTTTCCAAAGATCATGGGCAAGGTCAAAGGTTGATCGAACAATTTTGTATATTATGAGAGGGCAAAATAGGGGTGTCTATAGATGCCCCTCTTTAGTGTATTGTTGTGGAATAAGTAGACACCCCTCATCTGAGCTGCCTTCTCATTTTTCTTGGAAAATTACAAATGTGAACTGGGGATGCTGACATGAGATGCTTGACTTTCTTATCTATCAGCACAAGCTAAAATGGAGCATTCGAGGGACCCAGTGGTAGTTGTCGAAAGGCATATTCCTTGCCATGGATGCGAGTGACATCTTGTCGCATATTGCGACTTGTGCTAGTAGCAGTCAACGGGAGAAAATTGGCATAACCTAATCCATGGGTGCAACGGGCATCCCGTCGCATATCGCGACTTGCTGTAAGGGGCAGTCAAATGGTAGGAGAGTCGATAGCCTAGTCTGTAGGTGTAAGGGATAATCAAACAGAGGGATATACAACACAATCGAGGTACCGGGGGGCATCATACAAATGTCCACAGACAAGGTCCAGAGACCGATAATAAGATGAAATATCATGTAATGGCGAAGGCTTTCACAAGTCATGTCAGACCGGGAGCGTCATTGTTCACACCAATGGCATGTCAGGCATCCTTTTCCAGTGGACATTTATGATTTCTCAAAGTCGAATATATTTAGTGTTCGGTTTCCCAAGGGAAAGAACGGATTGGAATGATGAAAGTGAATTTTGATAGATAGGAGTCATTTATATCATTATATTTTTTTTGTTTTTTTTTTAAAATTTGGAAATTTAACTTGAGATCAATTCGGTTGTAAAACTGTAAAAAATGTGACTTCCGATATGTCGCTGAGCAGATCTACCAGTACGAGATTTGTGGACCCGACCGTTTGCGTGGTGGTCAAGACGACACTTGGTATGATAGATGCTCCGTCCAACCTTCTCGTGAGTACTGATGATTGTCTCTTATGGGAGGACTACAGTGATTCATGGATAGAGAGAGACGGGTTTTAAAAATATTTGACTTAATCCTAACTAATTATATTTTACAGAAATATCGAGTAAAGAGAAGAAGGGGTGATACTTACCTGAATTGTTGTTAAGGTCCTTGTATGGCCCGTGACGGGACTGATCGGTCGTCCTAGTGATGTCGCGATGGGACATTAGAGGGTTTCCTCTCTTTTCTTCACCTCTGATGGTCACCAATGTGATGAAATACTTGGGGAGGTGAGGTTCGCGATGGGGCATGGTGGTCCTCCCTTTATGGTTGTGTGCTATTATGAGTCCCGCTGGTTGTAGGCGTGATGGGACTTAAGGGAAATCTGATAAATGTTTGTAGTGGAACATGACATTTGATGGGTGTGATGGGATGTTAGAGGGTTTCCTCTCTTCTTCTGATTTCTGTAATGGTAGGGTCTCGTTGATTATCGCGTAATGGGACGGTGGAGGGTCTATCCTCCTCTACTGCCAGTGAGTGTGTGTTTCGGTTATGGTGGAGTCTACACGGCAAGGGATTTGGGAAGTGGCCTCTCTGCTTTCATGATGGGATATTGGTTGAGCCTTTCCCTCCGTTTGTTATGCGAAACTACGTGATGGGATTTTTGGGGAAGTGTGATTGGCAATGGAACAGGTTTTAAGTTGCAGTTACATTTTGACAAGGTCTAGTCTGATGACTCCTTAGTTGCTTCAACGTCGTGATGAGATAATGATGGTGTTTCTTTCTTTGGCAGATCTTGGTTACGTAATGGTGTCGGTACGCCCTTTTTTTGGGTTCCTTTCGGTCCCTTGAAAGAGTGGCTCAATTTAGTCCAAGTGGACTCTGACAAAGGCGGTGATAGAGTAATAAGTTAGGAAATATTAAATGCTGAAAGGAAAAGGTGAATATTAAATGGAGAATACCTGGTTCGTTGCGATCGCCAACTGTAGATGTTTATCGATGCTGCAACATGTCACTGATCACGCTTTAAGGGGAGTGGGGGCTTGTAGGTTGAACTCCTTTACTGAATCGTCGGCCTGCCAATGTTAGCAGCTGTGGGTTGTTTTGGGGTTTAGATAGTTTGATTTTCCTATTCTTGCTGGGATTTTAATTAACTTGGTCTCCTAATCCTACTGGGGGTCTAATTAAAAAAAAAGGTCTCCTACTTCAACTAGGAGTCTAGTTTAAAGAGAGTCTCCTGATTCTATTAGGAGTCTAATTAATTTAAATATCTTAATCCTATTAGAAATCTAATTAATTAAGCCTCCTAATCCTACTAGGAATGTAAATATGTTAATTCTATGAAAACTAATTAGGAATATACTAATTCTATTGAAACTCTAATTAATTTAAAATTTACTAATTCTATTAAAATTCTAATTAAAGTAAATATACTAATTTTACTAAAAATCTAAAAAAAGGGTTTTGGCCTACTATGCTAAGGAGGATCGACCTCGTTCCCGAGTACCCTCTGTAAGCTCCCTTGGGAAAATTAGATGGCTAGGGATTGAAAACCTATTTTTTAATTTAGAAATTATAGATTTAAAGATCAAAATCATAAATTATAAAGGAATTAAAGGATTGGGATTGAAATCTATAAACTAGAATTACGAAATCAAAACTAGTGACTTTAGGACTGAAACTGAAATTAAAATCTAGGACTTAGAGATTACGATTTGAAATCTAAACCTAAACTCTAAAATTTTAAAATGAAGTTTAGGGCCTAAAATAAGATTGAAACTACGAATTAAGATCTAAAACTTAAAATTGAAATAGACGAAAGGGAAAACTAAAAGCTAAAACTAAGGATTGGTTCTAGTAATTAAGAACTTGAACTAGAGGAAAAGGGTAAGAATTACGAATCAAAAGAAATCTAGAATTAAAAGTTTAGAACTAGAAATTAAGGGCCTAGAACCTAAGATCTAGAACTAAGAACTAAGAACTAGAAGAATTAAAAACTAGAAGGAAAGTATACGTGAGGCCAGGGCCGCAGAGAGGGATCTCGAAATCCTAAGCTTGAGAAGAAAGTCGTATTCAATTGATGTTTTTGGGTCGAGGTGGTGGGGTCTATTTATAGGTATTTGGCCAACACAGGGCGCGCTCAATTGGTCGGTGAATTTCAATTATGCGCCATGTCTTGTGCAGGGCGCGCTCAATTGGTCGGTGAATTTCAATTATGCATCATGTCTGGTGTGCACAATTGAATTATGCACCCTATATCATCAAAGACAAACACTTTGAGTGGATGGACTCGTGAGTGACCGGTACCTCCTAGTCTAATTAGACTAATTGCGCACGTAGTTTAGTGCTCACAATCAATTAAGCGCCTAAATTCATGCGCTTAATAGGAAATTTCAGGCGGTCTAGGGAGTTAGAGACTGGGTTCACTTAGGAACCAATTATACACCTGTGCTGAAGCGCATAATCCGATTGCATGCCTAGATAGGGCATACAATCGCGTCTTAGGCGGTTTCTAGAAGGGTAAAAGGCCAGTCCAAAATGGACTAATTGCGCGTTGGGTACAAAGCGTGGAATATGATTATGCATGTTTGAGAGGGCGCATAATCAAGGTCTAGGCGAAATCTTGGTCCAAGAGGGACCAATTGCGCACCAGCCATGGGGCATGCAATCGAGTTATGCGCGCTGTACGGGACACATATTCGGGACTTTCCTGAGTTTGGGCCAGGTTTGAGCAACAGAGCTATTGTTTCAGCCTGGGCCTCAACCATTGTTTCAGTGCATGGTCCCTAAATAAGGTTTTAAAGTCTTCGAAAAAGGTTAGTCATTTCTCGGTGATCGTGGGCAAGGTCAAAGGTTGATCGAATAGGTTTGTATATTCCGAGAGGGCAAATTGGGGGTGTCTACAAATGGGTTGGAGTCAGTTTGAATGGTGTTTGAAAGTGGTATGGGATCTATCTTCGGGCTTGGTAGCATGACATGGTTTTAGCGTTGTTGTAGGATATGGCTGATTTATGCTAATGTGTCCTACCGCGATGGGACAGAATGTGATCAGCAGCTCTCTCTCTCTAAACGGCCTGTGAAGCTATGCGATGGGACGGAAGAGAAAGAGAGATTCTGATCGTGATGAGATGTGCAAGTTATCAAAGGGTCACTTGGATGCAATGGGATTACAGGGGATGCCCCGATTTATGCGTTCGAAATGGTCTGAAGAGTAGATCTCCTTGGTTTGAGTGATCATTTTTCAAGGGTGAGCATGTGTATAGGAAGAGTTTTTTTTCTTTTTCTTTTCAAGTTTATAGATTGTGTGTTTAAGTGAAGGTTGTGGGATTAGAATTGTGCGCTTGAACAAGGGCGCAGGATTCAATTATGCGCAGGTGAGGTTGCACGTGATTGGCAGGGTGATGGCGTTATTGCGCGTATGTATTGAAGTGCATAATCCAATTGCACGCAGGTTAAGATGCGCGTAATCAAAGCTTCAACAGGTTAGTAAGGGGAGATATTCAGGGGGACTCTTCAGATTTTGCACGACTACATGAGCGTATACTGCGTTGTGGGAAGAGCGTGCGATTGGGGCGTCACCAAGTGACTTTTTGAATTCCACGTAGGATGGAGGATGCGTGATTCGATTGTGTGCAATATTGTTAGCGTGCAATTGGAGTATTGGGTCTTGTGGGCAGACGAAAGTTCAATTGCGCGAGTGTGGCGCTACGCGTGATTGGGGTTGTGCATGTTTGTCCATGTGCATAATTTAATTATGCATAGTGTGTCGAGCACATAATTAGATGGGTTTCTATATATATCCGAGTTCCTTTCATTTTGTTTATTCATTCCTATTTTACTCTAATTTTTATGTTTTAGTGATATCTAATGATCTAGTTGTCCGATTGTGATGTCATTTCTTCCTATGTTTATGATTTTGCGTGATCTTCAACCCGATGTGATGCTCAACGATAATGATGTGACTCTAAGGATGGGCGGTATTGGGAATGAGGCAATTGATACACCCTTTATAATTGTTAGAAGGTGAAGGTGGCGAAAGGGAAGTCCTCCAAATGGATGGAAAGGGGTGTTCCCCAACTAATCCTTCCCTTCGCCCTTTGTTGCTTCTGATTGGATGCTCCGCGCTTAGGCTTTGTGTCCATTTTGGGTTCTGTTTTTGTCTTGGGTTGTAGATTAGGATTTAGGTTTTCATTTTGGGTTGTATGTTTAGGAGGTATGCCTCTGGTGACACCTGTAAAACTTTAAGTTATGAATAAAGAGGTGTTTTGTTCATTGTGTTCATTTAGTTATGTTTATTCATGTTTGGCTGGGGTGTGTTTCTTGGGTTACGTTGGAGGGAGAGTGGGTAGTGTTAGAGTATGGTGTTTAATTTTTGGGTGTATCCCTGTTGTCCTATTTCAAGTGTTCGTTTTGAGGTCCCACTGTGGAAAAGTAAAAACTAAACTGAAAATTTAAAATAATGTCCCAGTTTGGGGTGTCTGAAGTGGAAAAGCAAGAATTAAATTGAAAAATTAAAAAAAAATTCCCCAATTTGGGGTATCTGAGGTGAAAAAGCAAGAATTAAACTGAAAAAAAATAAAAATGCCCTAGTTTGGGGTATCGGTCTTGTGACCTGAGTATCACTACCAAGGTGGTAGCGCTCTTTAAAAATAAATGCCCCCGTGTCTTCGAGTGTATTTGTGATGATCCCATGTTGGGAGGTAGTTTGATTATTTCGGCCACATGCCGGGCTTGATTTTGTAAGTGCTGAACAATCATCATGTATGGTAACTTTTAACAAGATTGAGGTGAACGATAGGTAATGGGCGATTGCATTACTTGTTATTCAAGAGTTTTCAATTTTATTCTGAAAGAGATTTTGAAAGTCATTTGACTCATTGCCCGAAAAGAAAATTAAGGGTGAAGAGGAGGTAAGGTTTATTGATCTGAGGGTAGCTTCTTATTCAAGCAAAATTTGAAATAGTAGTCAACTACTTTCTTCTTGGGTGAGTAATGTGGTGCTATAATTGAGCTCTCCCACATGGTCCAACACTATAAAATCATCAAATTCTATGGTTAGCAAGAGTTTTGTCCTCCTCTCGCCACCGTATGGTGATATCTAGTAGTGTGAAGATATCAGGGAGGCCCTCGCAGTTTGTTTATGATCTCCTAATGAAAATATCAGGAATGCCCTCACAATTTGATTATGCTTCCCTAAATTCATTGACTGTTCATTTGTCGTATTGCTCTCGCTCGGTTGTGCTTCTTTTCTATATATATATATTTTAAAACAATCTGCTAACGCAAGAATTGTGAGGTTTGATGGAACCTTACACTTTCATTTTTTCTGCTCTAACATCGACTCCAATGGTTGAAGAGGGTGTATGAGAATCCAGAGTTTTCTATATTTTAGAAAGAGAGTTTCATGATCCACTAGTCCTTTCGATCAACTTGCTCAAATAGGAGAGTGGTCAATGAGTCAGATGATACCCAAAATGGTTTAAAAAATAATGACCTACGACTAGCGAATGCCTTGTGATGACTGCGAGGATGATATGTATATAAGTATATTTTTTTAGGCTACGAGACATGTTTGTCAGAAAGTCCTTCACTTGTGGCTGTTTCCTGGGCATGTTGTTGAGATAATATAAGTACTTCCTTAGTGGGTTTTGATTTCCTCCAGGTGAGGCGATTGTATAGGCATTTTTTCCTTAGCACTAGCTCCCCGACTTCGAGTTCTCGGTCAGGTAAGGGTTATGAATAAGAGATATTGTTGGGCAGGTGATATATGTATCTATTTTTTTATTTTATATATTTTTATATTATTTTTGTTATTATTATTGTGTTATGGTACAACATCAGTTCCTTAAGCGGGGACTAACTCAAAGGGTCGAATGAGAGGAGTGGAAATTGGGTGATCCATTTTGGGGTCCTCGATCCCTCTCAATTTGGTCAATCTGGGATGAAGAGATGTTATGCTTGAGTTTGTGTTTTGGATGATATGAAATTTTTTGAAATAGGTGTGGTGTCGTTTGATTTCTTCTTTTGATAAGTCTTTTATGACCAGGGTTTCCTTGTCAGGAGGGACCTTCTTTTGTTTTTCGACGGAGTGAGGCATCTCGTAGAGTTGGAGCGTAGAGTTGTTAGAGTGGTTTTCGAGTTGTCAAGAAGTTATTTGCCGGTTAAGTTGGAGTGGAATTTGTTGGTGTTGTAAAGGTAATGCTAAGATAAGACAAAGGTAAAGTAAGAGGAGGAAAGGTGAAGGTGTAGGCCAAGGCTGACCTTTCCTCTGTGTGGGGCAGTTTAGTTTTGTTTGATTATGCTTATTTCGTTTGATTAGAACTTTGGATTTATCATGAGATTATTTTAATGTTTTTTTTGTAATTTTTGGAGGAGGTTTAGTGTCGAGAGTTTGGTATAGTAGTTTCATTACCGGTTGGTGTTCTGTGAATGTTTTGATTGTGAGGTCTATGGAAGTCTGGATCCGGTGGTTAGAATCGGTCTTAGTTGTGACGTTGATTTCATGTTGTGGCGAGTTTTGAGGATTTGGCGATATATTAATTTGGATGTTGATCAGGATCGTAGGATTTAAGCTTAGTTTAGTTTCGAGAGTGGGAGGAGTGATGGAGTTTTTGATTAGTTTATTGATAGGTTCAACGATTGGCTCAAAGGTAGGTGGGTTTGGTGTTTTAGGGATAGGTTCGGGATTGATAATAGGTTTAGTTTCGATAACGGGTTCGCGTTTGATGACAGGTCCAAGTTTGATGACGGGTTTGAGTTTAACGATGGGTTCATGTTCAACGCTATGTTTGGGTTTGTTGATAGTTTGAGGTTTGAGGACATGTTTGTGTTCGGTGATAGGTTCATCTTCGAGGATAGGTTTAGATTCGATAATAGGTTTAGATTCGATAATAGGTTCAGTTTTGATAGTAGGTTTAGGTTTGATGATAAGTTTAGGTTTTATAATAGGTTTAGTTTTGATAGTAGGTTTAGGTTTGATGATAAGTTTATGTTTTATAATAGGTTTAGTTTTGATGATAGGTTCAATTTTTGTAACAGGTTTGAGTTTGGGGTTCAGTTTTGTGGTTAGTGGAATGGTAAGTTCAATAGCGGGTTTAAGTTCTTGTTTCAGAGTTGAGGGGATGATAAGTTTGGTGGTGAGTTTCGTAGGGGTTGATTCATGAGTTGGTTCCAAAATTAGCCCAACGAGTGATTCTGGAGTGGGTGGTTCGGAGGTATGTTTGGTAATAGATTCGGGTTGGAGATTTTGTTTTGAAGTTGGTGAGGTGATAGTGAGTTTAGATTTCGAAGTGAGAGTAGAAGTTAATTCGAGAGTTGATTCTGAGGTTACTGGAGTGATGTGTTTGTTGTTGAGTTCATGTTTTAAAGCAGGTGTAGGAATTGATTCAGGGACTGGTTTTGAGATTGGTGGGGCAATTTGTTTGACAATGTATTCGATTTCGGGGGTTAGTTTCGGAGTTGATTTTGAAGCGAGAGGGCTAGTGATTTTGGGGGTACATTGGATTACTAGTTTGGGTTTAGAGTTTAGTTTTGTGATTGGTTTAAGTATGAATGGCATCATATAATACTGATTGATTGGTTCGAAATTACTTCTAGAATCAGCACGTGAGCTTGTTCGGGGGTAGTTTGCATCATTGGTTTGGGCACCTGTTCAGGAGGTGTGGGGATTGATTCGTTTGTTGGTGGGTTGTCAGATTCAAGGGTAGGCTGAGTTGGTTCCGGGATAAGTGCGTTGAGCTTGATGATGAGTGTTGTGATAGGTTGAATTTTAGTGATCTTGGTGACTGGTTTTGGGCAAAAGGTAATTTCATGTTTATCGGTACGTGGGATAGGGTTAGTTGGTTGCGAGTGAATAGCATGGACATGGTCTGAAGGGGGTTCAATTTTACGAATCAGGCTAGCTAGGTGGAATGGGGCAGGAGTGAGTGAGTGTACGGTCCATAACTTGACTAGACGTGGAGTTCTGTCCATCGTCACTTTCTCTGCTGTTGTTGCTGTGATTTATGTTTCGTGGAGTGAAGGGGTATTTTTCACTCTCACTGACCGTATTTACCCGAGCATGACACTGGGCTGTCCAGGGAGACGACCTAATGTTATACTCGGGATCGCTAGGAGGCCTCAGGAGGGTGGGTCGATATCATTAAAGTTTAATTTTCTGATGCCGGCCATTTGAATTTTTTATTTATATTTTATTTGTATTTTTTGTAAAAAACTGAGTATGTAGGTGAGTGTATGTAAAAAGTGATATAGTAAAGCGAAGAAAATAAAAATAAATAAATTAAATAATACAAGGAAATAGAAAACCAAATTAATTAAACTGGGGCAACCTTAGCGAAAAAGAGTCCCATCGCAATCGCCAGTCTGTTGGTACGCACATTTTCTGGGTTCCTTTCGGTCCCTGAAAAGAGTGGCCCAATTCGATCCTATTGGACTCTGGCAAAGGCGATGATGGAGTAATAAATTAGGAAATATTAAATTGTTGAAATTAAAGAGGCTAATATTAAATGGAAAGTACCTGAGTGATGCAATCGCCAACTGCAGATGTTTATCAATGTTGTAACACGTCGTTGATCACACTTTAAGGGGAGTGGGGGCTTGCAAGTTGAACTCCTTTACTGAATTGCTGGCCGGCCGACGTCAGCAGCTGTGGGTTGCCCTGGTTTGGTTTTCCTATTCTTGCTGGAATTCTAATTAACTTGGTCTCCTAATCCTACTGGGAGTCTGATTAAAAAAAAAAGGTCTCCTACTTCTACTAGGAGTCTAATTTAAAGAGAGTCTCCTGATTCTACCAGGAGTCTAATTAATTTAAATATCTTAATCCTATTAGAAATATAATTAATTAAGCCTCCTAATCGTACTAGGAATGCAAATATGTTAATTCTACGGAAACTAATTAGGAGTATACTAATTCTATTGAAACTCTAATTAATTAAAAATATACTAATTTTATTTAAATTCTAATTAAAGTAAATATACTAATTTTACTGAAAATCTAAAAAAAGGGGTTTTGGCCCGCTATGCTAAGGAGAATCGGCCCCGTTCCCGGGTACCCTCCGTAAGCTCCCTTGCAAAAATTGGGTGGCTAGGGATTGAGAAACTGATTTTTAATTGGGAAACTATAGTTTTAAAGATCAAAATCATAAATTATAAAGGAATTAAAGGGCGGGAATTGAGAACTATAAATTAGAATTAGGAGATCAAAACTAAAACTAGTGAATTTAGGACTGAAACTGAAATTAAGATCTAGGACTTAGAGATTAAGATCTAAAAATTAAGAACAAAGTTTGAGGCTAAAAACTAAAATAAAAATTATGAATTAGAATCTAAGATCTAAAAATATGAAGAGGAATAAAAAAGCTAAAGCTAAGGACTGACTCTAGTAACTAAGAACTAGAACCAGTGATAAGAAACTAAAAATAAAAGAAAAGGAATCTAGAATTAAGATCTAAAACTAGAACCTATGATCTAGAACTAAGAACTAGAACTAAGAACCGGAAGATTTAAAAACTAGAAGAAAAGTAAACCTGAGACCAGGGCCGCAAAGAGGATTCCCGTCATCCTAAGCTTGAAAGCGAGGAACTCAAAAATTTGATTGCTGACTGCATTGTGATGTGTTTTTGGGACGACATGGTGGGTCCTATTTATAGGTATTTGGCCAATTGCGTGTCCTATGGGGCGCGCTCAATTAGTCGATGAATTCCAATTACGCGCCCTGTCTGGGGTGCTTAATTGAATTATGCGCCCTGTATCAGGCGCCCAATCACTTTGAGTAGGTGACTGACTCAGTGAGTGACCAGTTGACTAACTCATCCGGGTATCCCAGTCCTAGTCTAATTAGATTGATTACGCACCTTGTTTAGTGCGTACAATCCAATTACATGCCATGTCAACTGCGTTTAATAGGAGAGTTTTGGCGGTCTAGGGAGTTAGAGACCAGGTTCGCTTGGAAACCAATTACATGCATGTACTAGGGTGCATAAATAGATTGCGCGCTCTAGATAGGGTGTGTAATCAAGTCTCGAGGCGGTTTCTAGAAGGGTAGAAAGCCAATCCAAAAGGGATCAATTACGCATTGGTGGTGGAGCGTGCAATCTGATTGCGCGCGCCTAGCGGGGCGCATAATCAAGGCCTAAGGCAGTCCTCAGGAAGTGCAAGCCTGGTCCAAGAGGGACCAATTGCGCGCCAACCATGGGGCGTGCAATCGAGTTACGTGTGCTAGACGGGGCCGTAATTTAAGATTTTCCTGGGTTTGAGCCGAGTCCCAGCCACAGAGCTATTGTTTTAGCCTGGGTCCCAATCATGTACTATTGTTTCTGTGCATGGTCCCCGTATAGGACGTTAAAGTTTACAAAAAAAGTTAGTCCTTTCTCGGAGATTGTGGGTAAGGTCAAAGGTTGACCGAATAGGTTTGTATATTCTGAGAGGGCAAAATGGGGGTGTCTACAGTGCAGAACTTAGTCAGGACCCTGAACCCGAGGACGATCCTGATTACGTACCAGAGGCAGAAGAAGATCTTCTGCCTGAGCACTTCTATCCTTAGATTTTTGCTTCTAGACTAGATATATGGGATTTGGGTGTATTTTGGATTTGGTACTCTGATAGACAATGTGTATATTAAACCACTGTTTAGGTGACGGTCAGCCATCACCGGTGGTTTACTTTAGTTTTGCTTTTCGTTCAGTAATGTAAATGGAATTGTGTATAATGCCACAATTCGATATCTGTTTGATTTCTGGTTATGTATTCAATATCCGTTCTGATTAATTTGCACACCGGACGATCCGACTTTTCCTAGAAATCCATGTGGGAAAAGTCGGGTCGTCACAGTTGGTATTAGAGAATTCAGTGTGAACTTTGAACATTGAATCCGCATTGGATGGTCCGGCTTTCTCATAAATCCGTGTTGGAAAGATGGATCATCATAGTCGGTATCAGAGCCATGGTGCTAGATTCTGTGACACCATGTGAGTGGTTCAACTGTGACACCATGTATCACAGCTGACATTAGAACTATGGCATTAGATTCCATTGGAACATGGGCTGGATTTTCACGATCATTGATGACTAAAATGTGTGTTCAATCATGACTGAATCGTTATGGCCCCACGCGAAAGACCGAGAAATGTCCGCAATCGAGGCACGCCCAATGCTGAGGGTATGTCAAGTGCTGAAGGAGTAGCCACTAGGGCAAACAGTATTCCCTTGGGAGGAGGGAGTGGAAATGGACAAGTCGGACAGTTACTGGAAACTATGGTCAACATAATGGCCCAACTTGCATCGAGACCACAGTTGTCCGAATTTCAGGAGTTTAAGAGGATGAAGCCCCCTAGTCTTTACGGTCAGGCTGATCCGCTCGAAGCAGAATAATGGCTAAACTAGATTAAGAAGATTCTTCGAGTGGTCCCTAGAACCGAAGAAGAAAAAGTTCTTTGGGCCTCCTTTCAACTTGAAGGTGAGGCACATCCATGGTGGAAGTCGGTAGAGAGGACTCGACTACAAGAGACACTGAACGCTCCATGGACCTGGGCTAGGATCATTGAGGCATTCAATGAGAAATACTTTCCTAATGCAGTTAGAGATTAGTGGGAAGTTAAGTTTGTGACGCTAGAACAAGGATGGATGTCAGTACGTGAATACGAAGCCGAGTTTACTAGGCTTTCTAGATTCACACCCCAACATGTTGCTACAGAGCTTATGAAGGCCAAGAAGTTTGAGCATGGCCTGAGACCCAACATTAAAGAAAGACTGTCTTTGTTCAAGTTGAGGACCTATGCAGAGGTCATAGATTTAGCATTCATTGCTAAGCAAGATATCGAGAAAATGCACCAACGGAGAGAGCAATAAAGCAAGAATAGGGTTAGTCGAACCCAACAGTATGACCACAAGCAGGCGAATAAGAGGCCAAGATTTTTGATGCCAGCACCTCACCAACCTGCTCAAATCGCCTATCAAAAATTGGCAATGTCTGCACCCCCAAGACCCTTCTGTCCTGCGAACCCCACTACGATGGGAGCATCAAGGGTCGACAAGCTTCACACCCATCTTCCTTTGCACCAGTTGAATCATGTTTAAAATGTGGGAAGCAACATAAGACAGAGGAGTGTAGGTGGACTACGGGTGCGTGCTTCAGGTGTGGCGCACAAGGGCATCAGATAAGAGGTTGCCCTGAGATGCATAAAGAAAAGACGGCTTCGACACCTACTCAGAGGCCATCTCGACCTACAGTTCAAGGTCGTACTTTTGCTATCTCGACATAGTATGCCTAGGCCACCAACGAAATTATCCAAGGAATAATTTCATTATTGATTGACGAAATTTTCACTTTCCTCTCAGTTAATGAATATCCATAGAAATTATTTTCAATTTGAGACTTCCTGAATGTCACCACACTACCACATGTATTCTTAACTAAAGCGCATGCATGAAACCTAGGTACCTTATACATGTACCAAAGTAGAGGCATCTACTAGCACAAGGCACGTGTCCTGATAGATCCAGGATCCACGCACTCATTCGCGACTTCTCATTTCCCGACCGAATTGAATATCACTCATGAGTCCTTAGACTTCATCCTAGTAGTGTCAGTCCCCACAGGGAACTTAGTGAGCATCGACACCATCTGCCGATCAATTATCATTCCGATTGAAGACCACGAGACAAGGGCTGATCTAATTCTACTGGACATGTAAGGGTTTGATGTGATCCTCAGAATGGACTGGCTATCCGCTTACTATGCAAGCGTAGATTGCCTTCGAAAGGTGGTTACCTTGCTCCCTCCAAAGGGAATATCCTTCCGATTCTACGACATCAAGTCCAACGTCGCACCGTTCATTTTTGCCATTTGTGCAGAGCTTTTGATGAGGAATGGATGTCATGGATACCTCGTATTCATACAAAACCAACGGGAAGAAAAGAACAACATCGTTGACATCCCCGTTGTGCATGATTTTCTTGATATGTTCCCAGAAGAATTGCCCAGATTGCCACCTGAATGAGAGGTTGAATTTTTAATTGATTTGGCTCCAGGCAAGGAGTTGATATCAAAGGAACCATACCATATGGCACCAGTAAATTGAAGGAGCTGAAGGAGCAACTATAGTAACTTCTAGATAAGGGGTTCATCAAACTTAGTGTCTCTCCATGGGGAGCATCGGTTCTCTTCGTTAAGAAGAAGGATGGTTCGATGAGGCTCTACAACGATTACCATCAACTGAACAAGCTAACAATTAAGAACCACTATCCGCTTCCATGTATCGATTAACTCTTCGATCAACTCCAAGGCTCTAAATTTTTTTTGAAGATAGATTTAAGATCTGACTATCATCAATTGAAGGTTAGAGTCGAAGACATCCCAAAAATAGCATTCCACACCAGATACAAGCATTATGAGTTTTTGGTGATGCTATTCAGTCTAACCAATGCACCAACATCATTCATGGACCTCATGAACAGGGTGTTCAAGCCATACTTTGACAAATGCGTGGTCGTCTTCGTAGATGACATTCTCATCTATTTGAAGACAAGAGAGGATCACAAACAACATCTGTGCGTCGCTCTTCAAACACTCCGTGACCATCAACTGTACACCTTGGGACATGTGGTCTCGAAATCAGGCATATCAATCGATCCGGCCAAGATCGAGGCCATTGTAAAGTGGGAGCAACCAAAGAGAGTGATGGAAGTTTATAGTTTCCTCAGTTTGACAGGCTACTACAGTAGATTCGTTGAAGGCTTCTCCAAAATTTTGGGACTGCTCACTCAGCTTATAAGGAAGAATGCTAAGTTCGAATAGAGTGAGTTATGTGAAAAGAGCTTTTAGGAGCTCAAGAAGAAGCTAACCACTACACCAGTACTTGCTATACCCTTAGGTAGTGGAGGGTTTATAGTGTTAAGTGATGCGTCACACAGTGGGTTGGGCTGTGTGCTTAACCAACATGAGAAAGTCATCGACTATGGTTCCCGACAACTCAAAGATCACCAGAAGAATTATCCGACGCATGACCTTGAACTAGTAGTGGTCATATTTGCATTAATGATTTGGAAGCACTACCATTACGGGGAGACATTCGAGATCTTCACTAACCACAAAATCCTCAAATACTTGTTCACTCAGAAGGATCTCAATATGAGGCAGAGAAGACGGATGAAGTTCCTTCAAGACTACACTACTCCATTCAATATCACCCGGGATAGGCTAACGTAGTAGCAGATGCATGGAGTAGAAAGTCATCCACTCAACTGTCAAACCTCATCACGAGAATCCATAGATGACAGTTGTTCAAGGATATATCTTCATATGACACACAGTTTGAAGTTAAGGAATTAGGAGCCTTGATGGCTAACCTCACCATTCGGCCTATGCTATTTGATAATATCTGTGAGTTATAGATGACCGATGAAGAGCTGATGGTCATCCGACAGGGTGTGACTGGTGGGTGAGACCAGATTTCTCCATCAGGGTAGACGACTCGCTACTCTTCAGGGGCCGAATTTTCATACCGACTAATGCCGAGCTGCGTCAATAAATTCTAGAAGAAGCTCACAAGTCAAGATACCCCATTCATCTTAGTTGTATAAAGATGTACTAGGATCTAAAGAAGAGCTTTTGGTGGAGAGGGTTGAAGAAGGACATCGCAGAATATGTTTCAAAGTGCTTAGTATGCCAACAAGTGAAAGTCGATCATCAGAACCCCTCTAGGCTGATACAACCATTGCCGATACAAGAATGAAAATGGGAAGCTATATCCATGGATTTCATCCTTGGATTGCCCAGAATTGTCAAAGGTCACAACGCGATTTTGGTGATTGTTGATCGCTTGACCAAATCTGCCCACTTCCTGCTGTATAGTATGAGGTATACAGCCAGCCAACTTATGGAATTGTATCTCAAAGAGATTGTCCGGCTTCATGGAATTCCTGCAAGCATCGTGTCAGATAGTGTAACACCCTATAAATTTTGAAAAATCAAATATGTCATGTATTATACACGCATCCAATGCCGAGGGCGATCTGCGTCTTCGAATTAAAAATCAATCATTAAAGTGCGTGGAGCAATTTTGACATACTATATAGGTATTAAACCACTGTTTAGGTGATGGTCGGCCATCACCGGTGGTCTGCATAGTTTTGGGTTATATTGTAGAATGATGGAAATCTTTTGTTATCATGCCATATGTTTGCCGCATTGCTTCCGCACTTATGGAAACTTACCGAATACTTGAGGGCCCGATCTTTCCAATTTCTTTTGGGGAAGATCGAGTTGTCACAAAGGTATCAAGGCATCCAATACCAAAGAAAACTCTATAATCAGATTATGTTTTATGATCTGATGGCACGGATTTTGGGGTAAGGAAATTTGGGCTGTCATAGGTGATATCAGAGCTTAGGCTGTACGTCTCATGGGAATTCAGAACTATGGCTTAGGTTCCAAACAATGGCATTAATTTCCATTAGTCCTTAGGCTAGATTCTTACGATCACTTGGATTAAGCTTGTGATTGACCATGACAGGTCAGTATGCCTCCAAGAAGGGGAAGGCCAAGGACTGTACACACCGGAGGTGTGACAAGTGGCGAAGGGGTAGCCACAGTCCGAATGCTATTCCAGTGGGAAACAACATCAATGTCTCCGGAGTAGAGAACAATGTCGGCAATACCTCTGGAGTAGGGAACAATGCTGGGAACAACCAGCAGTTACTAGAAATCATGGTGAATACCATGAAGATACTTGTAGAAAGACGTCAACCTTTTGGCTTCCAAGAGTTCAGGACGATGAGGCCTCCTAGCTTCTATAGGCAGATTGATCCGCTTGAGGCAGAGAAATGGTTGAATCAGGTTGAGAAAATTCTCCAAAGAATTCGATGCACAGAAGAAGAAAAAGTGAGTTGGACTTCTTTCCAACTCAAAGGGGAGGTGGACCCATGGTAGAAATCCGTCGATAGGACCAGGGTGCAAACGACACCGAATGCCCCATGGACATGGGCAGAATTTGTTGAAGTGTTCAATGAGCGGTACTTTTCGAGATAAATTAGATATAAAATGGAAGTGCAGTTTGCATCATTGGAGCAGGGCCAAATGATGGTACGGGAATATGAGGCCGAGTTCACCAGACTATCCTATTTTGCACCGCTAGACTTACCGACAGAATTAATGAACGCCCAAAAGTTTGAGAGGGGCTTGAAGTTCATGATTAAAGAAAGGATCTCATTGTTTAGGGAAATGACCTATACAGAGGTTATGGAGTTAGCCCTTATTATGGAAAGGGACATTGAATCCATGTACAAGAGGAGAGGAACAAAATTAGAATAGGAGAGGCCAAACACAATCACATGCCCGAACACAATCGTATGCCTCCGAATAGGCTAACAAGAGGCCGAAACTATTATTGCCACCAGATTCTCAACCCTCTCAAACCGTATCATTGAGACCACCCATTTCTACACAGTCGAGACCTCTTCACCTTATAATTCCTACGACAACAGGGGTGTCGAGTGCCCAACCGACTTCTCGAGCCGCATCATCAGCACCGATAGAATCATTTCAAAATGTGGGAAGTCGCACAAGACTGAGGAATGTAGGAGAACTACGGGAGCGTGTTTTCATTGTGGGAAGATAGGACACAAAATCAGAGAATGTCCCGAGGCAAGGAAAGAGACTATTACAGCTACACCTACTCAGAAACCATTGCGACCTACGGTGCAAGGTCGAGCGTATGCTGTTTCGGTGTAGGACGCCGAAACCAACAACGACGTGATCCAAGGTATATTTTCCTATGGATTATCAATCTAGTTTATTTTATTTTATTTTAGATGAAGAAAGTGAATAAATTAAAATAGTCTTTGAATTTGCTACTTTTGCATGCCATGAAACTTATGTGTGTGCATCTAATTAAATAATATGCATGCAACTTAGGAATCATTCACATGTACCAAAAAGGTGACATCTGTTTTCATAAAGCATGAGTGTTGATAGACTCGGGGTCTACTAACTCTTTTGTCACACCACAATTTGCAACAGAATTAAGTGTCATGCCCGAGCCTCTTGACTTTATTCTAGCGGTTTCCATTCCAACGGGGAATTCTGTGAGCACGGGTACAGTGTGTCGATCAGTCATCGTCGCTATTAAAGATTACGAGACAACTACTAATTTGATGTTACTAGATATGCAAGGATTTGATGTAATCCTTGGCATGGCCTAATTATCCACCCAGCAGGATAATGTCGATTGCCGTAAGAAGATAGTCATGATTTGTCCCAAGAAGGGGAGATCATTAAGCTTCCATGGCATTCGACCAAACGTCGCACTATTTACATCAACTATGCGAGCAGAGCTATTGATGAACAACGGCTGTCTCGGTTATCTCACGTTCATGCAAGGTCAAAAGGAAGAAAAAGTTCACATTACCGATGTTCCCAACGTATATAAGTTTCCCAACGTCTTTCCTGAAGAATTATCGGGTTTATTGCCTGACCGAGAAGTTGAATTTGCAGTAGACTTAATTCCAGGCCCGGAGCCAGTGTCGAAAGCTCCATACTGCATGGCACCAGCAAAGTTGAAAAAACTCAAGGAGCAGTTGCAAGAACTTCTCGATAAGGGATTTATTAGGCTGAGTGTTTCGCCATGGGGAGCACCCGTGCTGTTTGTCAAGAAGAAGGATGGATCCATGTGGCTCTGCATCGATTATTGACAATTGAATAAGCTAACGATAAAGAACCACTATCCTCTCCCAAGGATTGATGACCTATTCGATCAGTTGCAAGGGGCGAGATTCTTCTCCAAGATAGACTTAAGGTCAGGATACCATCAACTAAAGGTAGAAGCCGAAGACATTCCAAAAATAGCCTTCCACATGAGATATGGCCACTATGAGTTCCTAGTGATGCCATTCGGACTGACAAATGCACCAGCATCCTTCATGGACTTGATGAATCAAGTTTTCAAGCCTTATCTTGATCAGTTTGTGGTGGTCTTTGTGGATGATATCCTCATCTACTCGAAGGCGAAAGAAGAACATGAGTAACACTTGCGTGTAGCTTTACAAATGCTTTGCGATCACCAATTATATGCCAAGCTAAGTAAGTGTGAATTTGGCTGGAGCAAGTGAATTTTCTGGGACATATCATCTCAGAAGCAGGTATAAAAGTGGACCCAACAAAAATTGAGGCCATGGTGAAATGGGAGCAACCCAAAACTGTAACTAAAATTTGTAGCTTTCTGGGATTTGGTAGTTACTACAGGAGATTCGTGGAAGGATTCTCTAAAATTACTGGACCACTCACGCATCTCATGAGGAAGAATGCCAAATTTGATTAGACTGAAGCATGTGAACAGAGCTTTCAGGAGCTCAAAAGAAGGTTGACCTTCGCACCAGTACTCGCCTCCATCATCTATCGAGAAAGAGGTAAGAGGTTTCTTGGGTAGAATACAGTACATCAATCGGTTCATTACACAATTAACTCCTATCTGCACGCCGGTCTTCAAGTTATTGAGGAAAGACTCGCCTGTTGAATGGAATGATGATTGTCAGGTAGCATTTGATAAAATCAAAGGTTATCATCTCAAACTGCCAATTTTGGTACCACCAGTACTCGGGAGACTACTCTTGATGTACCTCTCCACAACGAAATTCTCGATGGGATGCGTCTTAGGATTGCACAACGAAACCAAAAAAAGAGAGCAGACCATTTACTATTTGAGCAAAATTTTTACTGATTATGAGATACACTATTCTCATCTCGAGAAAGCATGCCTAGCTCTCATTTGGGCTACACAGAGGCTTCGTTACTACCTGCTCTCTCAGGTAGTTCTCCTCTTGGCTCGAATGAATCCCTTAAAGTACTTGCTTGAAAAGCTGTTTCTCACAGGCCGAATTGCACGCTAGCAACTTCTTTTATCAGAGTTCAACATCACATATGTCACACAGAAGTCAATCAAGGATTAAACACTTGCTGATCACCTTGTCAAAAGTCCTTTACCTGATTACGAACCTTTGAGAACTGAATTCCCTGATTAGAACATCTTGTTCATGACAGAAGATGACACAGAAGAGGTAGAAGATTCCTGGGTAATGCACTTTGATGAAGCATCAAATGCCAAAGGTCAAGGAGTCAGCGCTGTTCTCATATCACCGAAAGGGTCCCACATACCATTCTCCATCAACTTCAATTTCTCCTGCACCAACAACATGGCTGAATATGAAGCCTGAAGAGCTAGATTACAAGCAGCTCTCGACCTGAATGTAACTCATCTCAGGGTGTTTGGTGACTCACAATTGATCATATGCCAAACTAATGGAGACTAGAAAATAAAGGATGAGAAGTTAATCCCATACCATGAGCACCTTGAAGATCTAATCTCATGCTTCGACGACGTGGCCTTCTCTTATGTCCCGTGAGAAAGAACCATTTCTTTGATGCCTTATCAACTTTAGCATCAATGGTTGAAATTCCCTATGGCATCGAGATGAAACCAATCATGATCGGACAGACGAATAGGAGTACCATCCAGCGGCGAACTACGTCATCTGTAGTGAGTGCCTCTACAAGCTATCATATAATAATATCATGCTCAGACACCTAACTGAAAGCGAGGCAACCAACATCATGAAAGAGATCCACAAAGGAGTATGTAGGGCCCACGTCAATGGGCACATGCTCGCCAAAAAGATACCACGGTAAGAGTATTTTTGGATCATAATGGAAACTGACTATTGCAAGCATGTTCACAAGTGCTACAAATGGCAAGAACACTCCAGTCTGATACATGCTCCTGCTATAGATCTACATAGCATGACCACTCCATAGCCATTTACCACATGGGGCCGCGACATCGTCGAAAAGGTCAATCTGAAAGCATCTAATGGATATCAATTCATCCTCGTCGCCATCGAGTAATTCACTAAATGGGTAGAGGCAGCGTCGTACACAAACATTACCACCAGTTATGTCGAGAAGTTTATTAAGAATAATATCATATGTCGATTCAGCATGTCGAAGGACATCATCACATATAATGGCACCAACTTTGTTAATAAGCGCATTAGAGCCTTAAGCGAGCAGTAAAAGATCAAACATCACCACTCATTACCAAATCGATCGCAAACCAACGGAGCCGTAGAGGCTTCCAATAAGATAATCATTCACATCCTCGAGAAGATGGTCATCACTTACCGAGATTGGAGTAAAATGTTACCCTTTGTACTATGGGCCTATCGAACATCGATCCGTATCAGTACAGGGGCAACACTGTTCTCCCTTGTGTATGGAACCGAGGTCATGCTACCAGTTGAAGTTGAAGTACCTTCACTCCGCATCCTCATCGAATTCGGTCTATCAGAAGCTGAAAGAGAGAGGTCTCGCTTTGAGCAGTTAAACCTGATTGATGAGAAAAGGCTCCTAGCTTTGTGTCAAACTCTGGTCTATCAAAGGAGGATCGTACGTGCTTACAACAAATGTGTTCGCACTCGAGATTTAAAGGTGGGTGACAATGTACTCAAGAAGATCTTCTCCTCTCTCCATGCTGATTTGAGAGGAAAATTCAAGCCCAACTGGGAAGGACCCTACGTCATTAGAGAGGTGCTCCTCGATTACGCACTTTGTCTCACCACCATGGACAGGGATCATTTTCTTGAGCCCATCAATGTTGGATATGTACGACGTTTCTATTCTTAGTCTCCTACGACAAGGTAAGTAATGATAAGATGGATATGTAACTGCTTAAGAAACCCATAAAAGCGGCCATCATTTCAAAGCCAAGTAGCCAAAAAGCATCTCTGAATACTCATACCCTTTGCTACACTTGTTGAGCTATTAGCCTTTCTTTCATAACCCCCTCCCAAAATTAGGAAAATGGTGTACACACAAAAAAAAAAGAGAGAAGCAAAAGAGTTACCATCAAAATCTAAAAAAAAATAGAAAAGCAAAATCCCAAAAAGAGATGTCTGAAAAAAGCAAAAAGAACAAAAAAATAGAAAAGAAAAAAGATAGAAAAATCATGGGGAATGTACAGTAAAAATCCCCTAAGGAAGAAGTGTATAACGACAGCTGGAACCCAATCAATAAAAACCTTTTAACCCAAGAATACCTTAAAAATTCCTAACCTATCCCTTCTAAACTCATGGCCACGATACATCCCTGAAGAAAGCCCTCTTTATGGTCTATAAGCAGTCACAGGATCTATTGAGTCAGCACGAGCCAAGATGAGAGATGATAAATGAATTCCATCCATCCAGCTATAATGAAATCAACGTCCGTGACGTGGCCTTTGAAAAAGAAAAGAAAATAAAAATATACGAGCTCAAAGCAAAATAGACGTGGTGAAAACTTGCGAGGGCGCCATGGGTAAAAAGAGCAAGCTTGTGCAAACCAGGTGAAAACCTGAAAAGGTGTCTGAGGTAAAAGTGTAAAAACCCATGGACGTAGTGGAAACTCGAAAGGGTGCTATGGGTAAAAAAGAGGGCGATAACGGGCACGACGAAAACCCATCTAGGGTGTTGTGAGTAAAAATGTTATAAAAGAAAATGAAAGAGAAAGAAAAAGAAAAGAAAAATCATTCAGCTACTCCTTTGTTCACATTTCTGGGTTATTTGGTCGCCAATCAGGCCGCCCATGTTAGCTTAAATCGGGTCCTATTCAGGTAGATCTTCATAGCCGCACCATCAAACTCATGATCCAAGGTAAGGATAAAAGGTTGATTCAATCCAAAGGGATGGATGTTCCGACCTTCGTAAAAATTCTGAACCTCACTCAGGTTCGACTGCATAAACAAATTAGACTATGCTCAAAATAGGATCCGTTACTGTTGGTCGATTTATTTCAGTGTGCTGATTTTATTATTTGTGGTGAGAGCAAATTAAAAATCAAAGTAAAATAAAATTAAAGATGAAAACAGCACAACTAAAATAATCCTAAGCCTGCAAGATACAGGGCTATTGTAGCAAGTTTTCATAACTAAGAGTTTGTCCCATAGAGAAATTGATCTAGAACCCAAAATGGGTTACAATAGTAGGCCTCTAGATCTGGCTATAGATCTGACAATCCTAAAGAAAGGGAGTTGGGTGTCACAACTACACTAAATTACCTACTAAAAAAAGAAAAGAAATAAAGTGTAGTCCTATCCTAAGAAAGGGTTATGAAGGGGTGATGATGGTGTGTAAAAATAAAGATAAAAGGATGAGAAGTAAGCAATTTAGGCAAAAGTTCATTCAATTATGTAACTCAGATTAAGGGCTCTCTCTGTAGTAAATCCTTACTGAAGTGCTATCAATAACCTCAGCAAGGTAGAAGAATCCAACTTAACCCATGCCATTTGGGGTGCTCTTAAGGCTATAGTTTGTCCACTCTAATGGCCACAGTCTATCCAATAGAGTCTGTCAAATCCCATTGATTGAGTCAGAAAAGCTAACCTAATCCAAAGGAGTGGGTTGATCAAACCTAATCCAATGAATCAAATCAGGCCATGAATACCATTGCAGACACTATATTTGCCAGGCTACAAGCTCCCTAGATCCGCGTATAGATTTGGCAGACATTCATAGGGGTATTAAACCTAGGAAGATCATATGGCAATCAAAAGATCTAAAGGTTAAGTGAATGGGCAATTCCTAAAAACATAAATCCGATCGAGAATCTAATGGAACCAAAAGATCTATAGATTTAAATGGACTTTAAATCAACAATTTATTGCTTAAAAATAACTTACAATAAAATGTCCTCACAGCTACAATCACTATAGAGAAGCCAAATCTAACATCTGATAGCGGTCAAGTGAAACAAAGGGGAGCTTGTTCCTTCACAATCTCTCACTAGGCTATAAGCTCAAGTGTAGAGAAAAAGAATCCATCTAAGATCTGTGACCAAGATTACCCTAGGGCTATAGTTTGTCTACTCTAATGGTCACAGGTTATCCACAGAGGCTCCCTTAGCCATAAATCATGAGATAGAACATGTAAACTGCTGCTACCACCATGGTCCCAAGGCTACAAGCTCAAGCTTCCATAGGCCTTTTACTAAGCTCAAATCCTAAATGCATGCTATAGCCTGAACAAAACTACGGGCAAATAGGAAAATAACAGATTAAGTAAGCATTCAAACACAAATTCCATTGATCTGATGTTACCAACAATGAAATCTCTCAAGGCAGCAGCCTTGTGCACAACAGCTCAACACAAAATCCCAGTGTTTAAATGACCTATTATAAAACTAAATAAAACTATACCTTATTGCTTACCAAAGATTTAGCCAGCAAGTGCTGAGCTAAGAGAGAAGAAAAAAATGGAAAAAGAGGTGATCAAATCCTAACCCAAATCCTAATTTGCTTGACCTCTTAGCCGACAGAGGTTGAAGGAAAGAGTGATTGATGATTTCTAAGTTACAAGCATAACTTATATACTCAGTCCAAATGCTGTGGCTGAGAGAAGAGTAAACCCTAATTTTTCAAGCAGATGTGGCACTGTTGCAACCCTTGGATGTCTTGGGATGCGTGCATCGGGATCTATGCCTTGGGATGTGAGCCTTAGACCTGAGGAAATCCCTAAAAGGTCCTTAAGTTAAGATTGAGAAGTGGAGGGCCCGAGCTTTGTGAGGCTGGCTCCTGCATATCGCTTCTGTCAAGCAGCCACAGAGTGTTCGCGGGGTAGAGTTTTGCTTTGAATATTGCTGTCTCGTGCAGTATGACTTTGGATGATCACGCAACTGCTTTAGCTTTGAATGCACTCGTGTAGTAGAGCTCGTTTCCTTTCAGGAGGTACTGAGATGCTTGCCTCTATCTCGCCTTTAGGGTTTAGCTTTAGCGCTGCTTAGAGAACTGGCGCACTCTCTTCCCGTGTGGCCAATGCGGAGAACTTCGCAAGGTCTTTACTATTGTTCATGCCAATTGGTCTCACAAGATAGTGCGCGCGGCTGCATTAAGGCTTGATCCTCACGAGAACTTCGTGAGCTGTATTTCTGGAGGCTTAGTGCGCGAGAGCTCCGCGAGTTTCTTCACATGTTGCTTGCAGCTGAAGTGTGTGACTGCTGCATGAGAGGTTGCTTTGTGATAACCCCTTCATTCAGCTGCGTGACTTCTTCACGAGCTCTAATGTACTGTATGTCTTAGCTACACGAGGGAGCTTTGCCAGTGAATTAAACAACATGAGGCAACACCTCAGTTGTGCGAGATAGGTCATTGGCTCCTCTGCTGCTATGCACATGCTTTTGTTGCAGCTTCCTCCACTCTCATTTACACTTGGTTCATCTGCTGGACTATCCATTGTGACATGTAAAATAGTCACCATGGTGTTCCATCACTTTCTGGTTCAGTTGTCATCTTTTGGTAGAATTCTCTCTCTTCTTGGCACAAAAAGCATAGACTTTGTGTTCAGCTATACAAGTTATTTCTAACTATAAAACAAGCTAAAAAGGAGTTATTAGTCACCTTCAAGGTCTAGCAAAGGTGAGGTTAAGAGGTAAAAAGTGATACTTTTTAGTGAATAATAGTTACCTCGTCTCATTAGTAAGGCATCAACCAAAAAAAAGAAGAAAAGAAGGAAAGAAAAAAAATTTTGAAAAAAAATAAAAAATATATACTCCTTTTTATGTCCATGAACATATTTGCAGCATCGTACTTTCATCTCAAAGAAGAGAGAGAAAAAGGAAAAACCAAAAAAATCTAAAAATATAAGTTTTGAAGAAAGAAAAAATTAAAAAATTTAGGTACAAGTTTGCTTCTTCTGTTAATTAAGATGCACATTTGTTATCTGTATAAATAAAAAAGGGACTGACATTTTCTTGAGAATACGCAGGAACATCAAAAGGCCCAAAACCTCCAATCAAGCAACCTCTCGAGTTGTCGAAACTTTCCATCACTCACCTATGATGCCAGTCCATTCAAAAAATGAAAAATAAGAAAATCATTTTGAAAAAGAAAAAAGATATCTGTGTTTTCATTGTACTTTTACACAACTACGCACATGTGTGCTTTAACGCAGTAAAATGTCAATATTTTTTTGGCAATGCAGTTGTCATAAATTAATGTCCTAAATCTAAGGTTGCCTTAGATCTTTGGATCCTACTTCAAAGTAGAAGCGACAGTGTCAATCTCGGTCAAATAGTCAATCTTTCGATCGGTTTGATTCCACTGCTAAATGAAATTACATATCATACAACTATGTTCATGCATGGATGTAGAAGGGATCTTTTCCCTTGATATTTCTCGGGCGCAGGCTTAAAACCTGCACCGCATCCCTGTAAAGTGTATGCCATGAGTCTGGGTATCCGTTGGATGGTCATTGTTCCTGTAAATGGTACCTAGACGGGATCTAGGTCGGGAATTCCATCGCTTTATTATGTATTGGCCCTAATGGGTCCATGACTTTGCAGAGTTAATTTGTTTGTAAGATTGTTATCAAAAGTGGCACACACTCTCAAAAAGCATTGCGACATCAATATTCGCTTCACTTGGGTAGTTGTGCTAAATGAACTTCGAGACCGATGGGATCGCCCAAAATTTTTGAACCCTACCTTGCGTAGGGGCACCCGTGGCCTATCAAATGGAGTAATCAATGCCTCATAAGATTGGACACAAATCGTTAGATCTTCGTGTCATTGCTTTACACCAACCTTTAAATATGAGTCGATCACCCTCCTGCTCGCACGGCTATTTTATTCAGAATGAAATTTGAACATCGAACATCATCAATCATTTCACCATCTTGGTTATGCCCAGTAATGCCTCTAAGCACTTGGGGACCGATAGTCTCGAGGAATAGACGTTTTCCCAAGTGTTAGGCTTCCGCTACTCTCCATCTCGAGTGACAGACATTTTCCCAAGTGTTGGACTTATGTCACTCTCCATGTTTTTTACCTTTTTGATGTTTGAGGTTCATTTTGAATACGATAAACCCGATAGTGTTGCCTTAGGCCTCGTCTAATGTCTTTTTCTTTGACATACGATCATTAATGATTGGATATCAAAGAGGGGCATCTGTAGACACCTAAACTTGTCCCGAGGCCTGATCAACATATATTTCGAGAAAGGCATACACCCAAGCTTTTGAAAGTACCTCATAAATCCTTAGAGCTTACCCCAAACCTTTAAAACCTTTCCCAAACCCTTAGGAATAAACTCTAGCCGATAGAACCCTTCCTGGACCCAGTTTGAACCCTCTTGAATAGTGGATGGAGAGAGGGATGCCAAAGTTTATACAAACATCTACTATAGCTAATATCTATACCATTGGAAAGTAGAGGTTCGTAACTTTCCAATGAGCTAAGAATTGCCTCATTTTGATCTGTAGATCAAAAGTTATGACATTTTGAAAAATGTGAAAAGGTGCAAGATTTTACACTTGCGTATATAATATATACGCAAGGAAAAAATTGCTATTTTTGGTTTCAGAACTGCTTCAGAATGGGCTCTAAACTTTCCTATTTTCTCATAAAACACTGTTCCTAAGCCTAACATATATATTATATACGCAAGGCTTGTGAACAGTATTTTTTTTGAAAATGTTTGAAAATCATCCCTGGGGTTTGACTTTTTGACCACCCCAAAGTTTAGGGTGGGTTTCTTTAGGACTGTTTCACCCCACTATCTCTCTTTTTTTCCATTTAGAAGACTACCCTATCATCTACTATTAAACCCAAGTTTCCACCTATCCACCCTTAAAAAACCCAAAAACCTTAGATTGGAGATTACCTAATTGCTAAACCCATTAGCCTCTAAGTATCCCTCTAATCTACTCCAACTCTATAAATAGAAAGCCACCCCCCCTTGATTAGCACCTTGAAAATTTTTCCAAAAGAGAGAAAGCTTAAGAGATTTGCTCCTCCAATTTCTAGCATTTATCCTTCAAAATTCCAAAACCTAGGTTCACCCTTCACACCTTGTTTTCCATCATCTATACCCTAGATTTTGCAAGAACTAGGCCTTAGCCTACCTCTCCTACCTTCAAGCTCTAAAGCCTTATAAGCCAAGACTCATTCCTCAAACCCGTTTGCTATCGGAAGCTCATCGGAAGTGCATCCACGTGAAGGTCCACAGCGGTGCTACAAGGGCCCTAGAGCTCCAGCTCTCCCCTCTATTCCTATACCTTCTTTTGCTTTCCTTCCATCCTAGAATTTGAGTCGTTATGCCGCCAAAATTCTGGTGATTGCGGGGGGCTCAAAGAGGATCATAGTGCCTTCAGGCAAGGAGGAGTACCGCTCATTTTATTTCCTTTTTTATATACTTTGGACATAAATAGAGACCGCTTACGAGCAGGTTAATCGGGTGCCTAACGCCTTCCCGTTCGATAACTAATGCCCCTACCCAAGAGCCTTTGACAAAGACCGGCAAATCGGAGTCATATTTTGTACTTTGGTGCTCATATATAGATTTTGAGGTATCTCGGGTCACCAAAAGCATCGGGTGGGGACTCCATTTTTTTTAGTGAGTACATCGTCGCAACGGATTGATAAAATCCATGATTGCACACTACCTAATCTTCAAAGGGGACACTCGCGAGGGGCCAATGTCTGCACCTTTGTTTTCAGATTTTGTTTGGTTTCTGTATTTGTATTATTTTCATTTCCTAGCTTATGTCTTCATGATATGGAGTTTTCCACAATTTCGATACCCCCATCTTTTTATGGGTTAAATTATTAGACTCCATACCAAAATTGGGATGAATATAGGGAGAATTATCCTAATTGGTGGGAACCAAATCAGGGTTGTGAATTAAATCAACATTGAATGCCAAAATTTTCAAACTAACCTCAGTTTGATCGATAATACTCACAATCCCCATGGAGTTTAGGTTTCGAAGATTAGATTTTAACTATGTTAGAAGAACTCAAATCCCAATCTAACCATGTTACATTACTCCACTCTCATACTCAGTCTATTGCAAGATTTGAACATCAAATATGGCAGTTGTCCGCTGCCATCACTAGGGAGGAAGACTTTTTGCATAGTCAACTAATAAGTATTACGCAAGACAAGAATTTAAGAGAAGAAACTATCCCTGCCCATAAGCACGAGGTTGGAACCGTGACCCTTAGGAGCGGACATGAGATAGATAACAAAGATGACATTGTTTGCATACAAAGATTGAAATTGTGGGTGATAGCCAACCAATTAGTGATGTCCCTCTAATACCAAGAGAGCAATTGCATGAGGAGGATACCATTGCTTGTCCTATATCGATTGAGCAGCCTAGCATTATATATGAGGCACCTTGTCTACCGAGAGATCCATTTCTACAGTGCTTAGACAAACCCTCAAGTTGATTGGCTTTAAAATTTAATATATTCGATGCTCCTAAATTGCCAATACATACTGAGTCTAAATATTTCATAGTTTATAGGGTGGATGATATTGTTGAAAGATGATTCACTGATTATATGTATCTAATTAAGTCTTAACTTATTGCAAGTGCACAATGAAAATTGTAGAGCTAGTATAGGATCGTTCCCACGAGGATATGTTTATATATTTGTATATATATATATATATATTAATTTTCTGAAAACTTATACTTATATTTTAAGATCTTAAACTACTTAAGAAATATGAATATAGAATGGGGTCTTAAACTAAATTGCAGAAAATAAATCCTAAATCCTCCTTCAGATTGTGGTAGTCAATCACAATTTTCAGTTATCGGATGTTTACAAATTTAAAATACCGTTATACTATATCTCACTCTTCTAGAATTTGAGCGTCAATAAAAAACTAGCATCATTCAATATAGATTTATACTAATCTTTAATCTAACAAAATTTGGACATTAATCAAATTCTAGAAAATTAAAGATGAAAAATAAAAACTATTACACTAATCTGCAAACTTCAACCTGAGTTATCAATTTAAATTAAAATCTAAAGATGTTTACAAAGCAGTAAATTGCAATAAAATAAATCTAAACTAGAAAGCAATAAAAATTATATCTTTCACCCCTGAGCCACAGTCGTCAATTACTTCTGAGAAACTACAGATATCTACTCTAATCTTCTAGATCTCAATCATAGTCATCAATTATGATCGAGGAACCTTGGATATCTAAAGTAAACTACTCTAATGATAGGAAGAAGACACAACTTTAGTTGTTAATTGATGCTTGGAATTTCTTTGATGGCTTATTCCTTGACCAAGCTCTCTTATTTATAGATCATAAGCGGTCAGTTTACAAAGCTCCTATTTCTAATAAAAGAAACTACTAAAATAAAAGTATCTTATTATAACTCTACTTCTAATCTTATCTTTCCTTGCTTTAATGGTTGTTATCCTTTTGGATTGTTCTCCGTATTTTCAACAGCAGAGTTTTTTAAAAGTTTATCTTCATTAATCTTCTCAGATCCGTGATTCACCAGACTTCTTCTTTAAGAGATCTTCTAATTTTGTTCATGGAGGTATAAATCTTCACGTGAGTAGCAACAGCATAAGCTTCCTTTTTGTAAAATTGTAAATCACGATTTCCTTCTGCTATTGTAGCTTTCTCTGGAAAATCGTAAATCACGATTTTCTATCTCTCAGTACAGCTTCCAGTTGACGATTTCTATTTACGATTAATCGCTGTCTTCTTTGTATCGTTTAGCTTTTTGAACGTCTCCTGAAGAATCCTCTTTTGAAGAATCGTAAATTCTCATTTCTCTTGTTTAACAATAGTGTTTAATTGTCTTTTTCTTTCAATCATCTTTCTTACTGCCTTTTGAGTTCATTTTGACGAAGATTAACACTTTGACTCTATTTTACTGATTTTGTTTAATATCTGCACATTAGTAACTTATTAGTAGCAAACTAAGTCCTAGCATCACTAAGTTAAGGGTAGTAAAATGGTATTTTATGTGACTGATCACACCCCCAAACTTACGCTTTGCTAGTCCCTAGCAAACAAGGAAATATAAAACATCTTAACTAAGAATTTAAATGCCACTTTCGTAGGGAGCATGATTGCATTTAGCAGATGCAACAAGCCTTAAAAACCCCTTGGTGATTCCTAGTGGAGGAGTTGTAGTCTCTTGAAGGTTTTCAGTGAAGTTACCTACAAACTTCCAATATTTTTTAGATTTTTTAAAATATTTTTCAAAAGAAAACAGAAGGTTAAAAATCTAAACTAAGTTTTGTACAATAGCTAAGTTAACTAAGTTGGTCGTCACATGGTTATTATGATTTTCTAAAATTTCCAATCTTTTATCCTTGCTTTCCATCATAACAGTTATCCTTGATTAGAACTCTAATAATTTCAATTCATAGTAACCAGGGAGTGTATGTATCAGTGAACAGTTTATTCTTCATAGGTTTTTCTAAACTGCAGATTTAAAAAATATTTTCATTTAACAACTCACTATTGACATACTCTCAAAAAAAATTGAAAATTTTGGGCTCTCACAGTAATATTTTTAGAAGAATTCAATCAAAGGATAATTGCAAAATTTTGTAATCTCATGGAAAAGATAATCTGTTCTATTCATATGATTCCCTGTGCAATCCATAGTATCTATAATTCATATCTCTACTAGGCTTATACTTTTGCAAATCATAAATTAGAATGGTCTTTCCTTCGGCTTGTAATGGGGCTTTGGGTTTCAAAAGGTTCCAAAGAAAGGTAGAAAAGGATTCAATTTTTTTTTAAGAATTTAGCTCTTCTTTCTCCTATCTTTTTCTTTAGTAAGTATCCACTAATTTGGATAACTTCTTCCCATTTTTCTTCTTATTTATCTCATTTTGTAAATCCCATTTCTACAATTGATTTGCAGAATCGTATTTCACGATTTTCTTTCTTTTCTTTCTAAATCGTCTTTTACGAAATTTTCACCTCTTCTTCCATATTCTTCATTTTAATTTCTTCAATTGTACCCTATTTTTAGCATTCTCCTTTTCAATTTTTGCTTTTACTCCTTCGACTCCCTCTTCTTCCCTTCTTTTGCATTCTAAAACTCTAAAAAAATATAAGGGTTAAACGTTGCAATCTTTGGGTAGTACTTATGGTTAAGGGTTTTCAAGAATTTTGGTACAAAGAAATTCAGTTTAGGCATCTAAAATGGGTTCAAAGGATAAGATTTTTTATGAGATTTTGGCTTTTTGGCTCTGATTAATAAAAGATGGCCTTTAATCATCATTACGATTTACTAGCATAGATGCCTTATTGTTTTGATATTTCAAATAGATAGTTCTAGGCTAAAAACCAGGTTATCATAGTCATAAAAATAATAAAGAAGCTCAAAGAAATTGACTTGAATAGAAGCAGTCTCTCTCTCAAAGAGAGGAAAAATTACTCTCTGATGCTCACTGATTTATAATTTTGAAACTATAGCCTAAATGTTACAGTTCTGATCGATCTATTATTTCAAACATTCATTCTAATACAATGTTCCATGAGCTAAAACATGAATTGTAACTGTTCTATATTCTTAATTATTGAACTTCTATTATGAAGGATCGTAAGTTTTCAAGATTCGTAATTTTTTTTTATCATAATTCTCCTATAATAATTAACTATAAAAAATTCAAAGAAAAGAAAAAAAATTATTATAAAACTAATATACTAACTATAAACTAAGACTAATACTATACACAAAATTTGTGTATCCCCCCCAAACTTAATTTTGACAATGCCCTCATTGGAAAAAAAAATAAAAAGTAGAGGATACTAAAAATTTACTTACCTTTTGAATTACTAATATTACTCAGTGTATACTGGATGTGCAAAAAATTCATTAAAGAATGTCCCCCAAACTTGAGGAAAACACATCTGTTTTATTCTCAGAGATATCAATAACAAAAATTGAAAAAAAAAAAATAGGAACAATTACACAGTTAGTCAAAAAGTCAGTCAAAAGAATATGTTATATATTATCTAAATATTTACAATGAGTATAAAAAGAAATCTAAAGTTCTAAAAATATAAAAACTAATTACATAATACTATAAACCTAAGAAAAATCTAGACACACTACCTATTTATCTTAAAGATCATACCTGTGAGGCATGCGATGTTTTGTATTTTTCACTCACTTGGGGATGAAGGGTATGGTACAAGAATGGCAGTAGTAGGGTTTTCTTCCGAGTTAGTCACTACATCTGTAGAGTAATCTGATTCTTTTGAAAGTGGTTCGCTTTATGTTACAGGCTCAGCCTTATCCGTACTTTCCTTCTCATCTATCATTCTGCAAGAGCTTCCTTCCAGACTCTGTTGCTCCTTTTCAACTTTTTCTTTGTTTTTTAGATCCATAGTCAACTTTTTAATTATGACAGATTTTAATTGAATTTCCATTCTCAGCTTTTTTGCTTTATTTTGTTATTTGGTTACTGTGGCCCAGCTGTTGTCAATTTCAAGTGTGCTTCCCTTATTGGTTGGTGGTGAAAGTATTTAAGACTAAAAAATAGAATAAAATAGGGGATGAATCAGCACAACTCGGAAATCCTAGACCTGCAAGATACAGGGTCTATTGTAGCAAGTTTTGATAAGTAAGAGTTTGTCCCACAGGGAAAGGTGATCTAAGGCTCCAAGGGAGCCGTCTCTAGTAGTCCCTCCAGATATGTCTACAGATCTGGCAGTCCTAAAAGGAGGGGAGTTTGAGGTCACTTATTCTAAGTATTCTAATAACTAAATTACAGAAAGGATTGAGAGGATGGATGGAGTGTGGAAAATAATTATAAGAAGGTGAGAAATATGTTTTTGAGCCAAGATCAGAGGAGTTCTTGTAACTCAGATTTAGATATGATGTTATAGAAATCCTGTCCAGAGGCTACATTATCACCTCTGAGGAGAAAGGATCCAACCCATCGCTACTGCCATGACTCTACCCTTAGGGCTATAGCCTGTCCACTTGAATGGTCACAGACTATCCCATAGGGGAGCCACTATCCAGGGATGAATCAGAACATAACTATTAAATCATTGCAGGCACTATTTCATCCGTGCTACCACTTTCGAGAATCCATAGGGAACCTCAACCTCTAAAGTTCCATGTGTGGGGCTAAGGCTGGAAAACCATGATAGCCCAGACACATAGAACCAGCAAGCGGTTGAGTACAACTTTCAATCCAGCTGTCCATTGCTTGAGAGAGGCTATAATGGTCCAGTCACCAGCCTACAATCTCTATAACCAGATCAGATCTGACATCTGATGGCAGATCTATACAACTATGGGGGAGTCTGCATCTGTACAATCCCTCACCAGGCTTCTACAAGCTCAAGTGAAAAGAAGAAGGATCCATCTTGGATCGGTAGATCAGAATCACCCTAAGGCTATAATCTGTCCACTTAAATGGTCACAGACTATCCCAGAGGTTATCCTCCTCACGGAGCCCAAGACAAAACAAGATTATCGCTGCTACCACCATGTTCACCAGGCTACCAGCACAAGATCCCATGGGGATTTTAGATCTAGTAGATCCTGTGGTGGGGCTAAGGCTGGAAGACCATGATAGCCCAGACACGCAGGTTACTTGGATCTGAGTGGCCCTTAAAATCAGTCCTCCATTGCCTAGACAATGGCGGATCACAAGGTAGCAGCCTTGCACATAGCATCTCACAAATCAACAGCAATCCCACAAAGTATAAATCCTATTACAGAATTTCCATTAATCTAACTCAAATACATATACAAAGTCATAGCCAAAGAATTGGTGGACTATGGAGAGAAGAAAAGAAAAGAAAAGAAAACTACTGCTAAAAATAAAAGAGAAAAGAAAAGCGATCTGAGATAGGTTCCCAGATACCTAAACCTAAGCTAGGCCTGGGTATATATAGCAGTGGGGTGGCGGCGCATTAGGGTTAGGAAACCCTAATTTTAACGATGCCACGTGGCCTTCTACTGATCCTTGGATGCCTCGGGGCGTGTGCATGGAGATTTGAGCGTGGGAATGCGTGCCCTAATTATTGGAAGTTTTCAGAATGCCCTCTGCTGAAGGGATGGAAGTTTGGGTTCAGAGGCTCGCTAGATAGCTGTAGTTCCCTAGACACCTCGCGTGGTAGCTCATTGCTCTTCGCTAGGATGGTTTGACACTGAAGCTTCAGCCGTCGCGAGGTTGTAATTCAAGCACTCGCGCGATAGATTAGTCTTCGCTGGGAAGCAGCGCGAGAACTGCGCGAACTCTTTTCTTTATTTAGACTTCACAAGTTACCTTGTGAGGTTCTTTTAAGTTCTGACTGCGTGAGGTTCTTTGTCTGACTCAATCTTCGCGAGATGGGCTCTGCCTTCGCCAGGATTCTTTCTTTCTTGAGTGGCGTGCGAACTGCGAGAGGCGTTCTTCTTCTGAGAATTGTACCTCGCGGAGGCTGCGCGACAGCTGCGTGAGAAATCTTCTGAAGCTCTCTCTCCTCAGCTATCTTAAGCGATCCTCGCAAGATTGAGAGAAGTCTGCCTTGAACTGTGCGACACTAAGCGCTGTGTTCTACCTTTGATCTTCGCGAGAGCTGTGCGGAGTTGAGTTTTTAAAGCTCCTCAGTCATTCATCTACGCGAGAGGTTGCTTGTAAAGTCTTGGGAAGCTCAGCTGATCTGCACGAGGCTTCAAGGTGCATTCCTGCTGAGGGGCATCTGGTGCCAAAGCAGGCTCCATAACAGGGTTCTTGGCCTTATTTCACTGCTGATTTTTTCCTGAACAAAACACTTAAGAGGAGTTTATTAAGTGGCTAAGGGTCTAATCAAAGGTTAAGTTAAGGGGTGAAAAGTGGTACTTTTCAGGTCTTAACACACCCCCAAACCTAATCTTTGCTAGTCCTTTAGCAAAGCTACGTTAAATCTATCCTAAAAATTAAATGCCACTTTCGTAGGGAGCACGGATACATTTAGCATATGTACCAAGCCTTTTAAACCCCTAGGTGATCCCTAGTGGAGGAGTGAAGTCTCCTGAGGGTTTTCAGTGAAGACACCCACAAACTTCTCCAATGAAATGGTTAACTAAAGTGCAATGTCTTCCAATGAGCAGTTAGGGAATCAGATTTAGTCTACTCATGAATCAGCATAAAAGAAGTTTAATTCATTGGTTGCACAGGAACTTAGACAGCATAATTCGCATGTTAGCACAGCATTTCCAAATAATTTGTGATCACAGAAAACTGCACAAATGCATGTCAGCACTGAGCTTATCCTTATGTCAGAAAATTAGGTTAAGGTCATACAGAATATATTCAAGTTCAGACCCAAAAGAAAGCTTTACAGGGCATACTCTCATCAAGGTTTGTTGAGGGGTTCAGTTTCTCACAGGCTCAAGAGCAGTTACATCCCCCAACTGGGTTTGTAAGCATGAGCATAGGCAGAGTTCTTAAGTGCTGGCATCATTGTCAGTTTCTCACCATAGATTGGATAATTCCTTATCTTCACATGACAGCTCACTCAATCTTTGGATCACAAGGGCTTTTAACTGGGTTAAAATGTGGCTTATGGAGTATGGTTGAAAAGAATAGAAGGTTTGAAAAGGGGTTCAAAAATTGAGAACTCAGTGGGTGCAGGAGGTGGTTCATGACTTCACCTTCTTGAATTCAGCTCCCTTCATCTTCTTTGAGATTTTCAGATTTGAAGTGATCAGTTTCTCTTCTTGATTTTGATTTTCCAATGAAGGTTCCTCTTGACTTCTCTCTTATTCCTCTTCATTATTATTTCTTTTGTTTCTTTTTGCTGGAGTTTCCTTCTTTTTATTTTGTTTTTGCTTTTCCAAAATGCCACCATGTTCTCAGTTACCATTCTGCCAGAATAGATGCTTCCTCTCCATTCACCTAATGCTGACCATAGCTAGTTCATCTTCAACTCTTTCTCCTTTACCTTCTGAATTCTCAGAGTGAGGGTAGGTTGAATCAGGTTCATAGGTTCAGGTTCAAGTACTCAGGTGTATTTTGAAGAAATTTAGGATTCAAAGCTCAAAGGGGTGTGGACAAGGGCAGTTGCTTTAGGATTGATCTTTGTAGGCTCAAACTGTCCAAGAGAAGGCCTTGATCCTTTCCTAGGTATCATGAGTACTGTCAGTTGTTTCAACTTGGAGTTACCTAACTTCTAGTGAGCACAGAGACTCAGCCAGTCCTTAGAACTAGAAGAAGTGCCTTAGTTACTCCTCAAAAAGAAAAAATTGTGTAGGCCCAATTCTCACTGGTTCTGGTCATCCTTTGAACTTTTAAGTATGTCCTCACCTTTTTCTCTCTCTACAGATTCACTAAGTGCAGATACACATGTGTTTCCTTGGTGAAATTATTATGGAAATGTGGAATATTAGAAGTTTAAAGTGTTCAATGTTTGCATAAATTTTAAACTTCTTAATTTTATGATTCTTAAGTGGACAGAGGTCCATTTCCATATTGCTCAGATGGGTCTACTACACTTATGTTAACCATTCCATTGGCAGGGTCTGTCTGCCATACCCCCAAACCTATGAGGAGCAGTGTCCTCACTGGTTCAAGGTCTAGGTGCAGCCGAGTTATATTACAGAAAAGGAAAACAAAATACACAGATAAAGCAATACAGGACAGATTGTGAAAAGTCTATGAAATATTAAAACTGTACAAAATACAAGAGGCCATCTATAAAAGAAATAGAGGAAATCCTAGGTGCAATCTAATCAGAATTTGAATTAAAATTTATCCTAGCCCATCTTCCTTGCATGCTCCTGAAGGATAGCCTCTTCTTCTTTCTTCTTATGTTCCCTCTCAGCTTTTCTCTGCTCTGGAGTTTTGGGTATGGTAGGAGTGGGGGCTGGGGGAGTGGGGGGAACAGACTTTGTAGGGGTTGGTATAGGGGTTGTGGAAGAAGGTGGGCCTTGCGGTGTGGAAGAAGATGGGGCCTCAGGGGGGGCGGAGGCGATGGGAGTGGCTTGGATAGGTTGGGACAGTAGGAAAGCAACTCTTTGCTCCAAGATTTCGATTTTCTTATTGGCCCACAAGAGATTGGTATCCGCAAGCTCCTTATTGAGACGGGTGATCTCCTGAGCATTGTTCAATTTCTTCTCCAATAACCGGTTAGTCTTTTTCACCCTCTCAGCATTGGCCTTTTCCATGAAGCAATGCTATTGTTGGGAAGAGTGGCCAACCAGGTACTGGCCCTATCCTTTAGGGAGAAGGGAAAGAGTCTGAGCCTAGTAGCCTCAGGTCCCAAACCAGCAATATTAAAAGTGGTGCACAAAGCCAAGAACTGATCAATATGCTTGTAAGGATCTTCTTTGCTAAGCCCATGGAAAGCAGGCAGCATCTGGATGATGGAAGTTTTTATCTCATAATTCCCCTGAACATCAGGGAATTGAATGCTATAAGGGGAGTTGTAGTTATCCGGAGCATTCAACTCCTTGAGGGTTCTGGGGTGTTCTTCACCCATAGTTGCTGATGCAGAATTTCCTGGGGGCTCTCCTGTGGTGTGCCTGTCTCTTCTAAGTCTCCTTCCCCTTTCTAGTTCAGGGTTTAGAGGCTCTAAAGTAGGGCTGAGGGATCTCCTCCCTAGCATACAGGCACACCCACAGCAAGGAAAGCTTCTTGCAGGCACATTGTAAAAGAATACTAATACACAAACAAATTTATCTAACTATGTTACAGCTATCAAAGAATACATTTAAACTATCCTAGATACTGCTGAAGAAATTGTTAAAAAGAAAGATAGACAGAGCTTTAGAGTCAGAGAGTTTGCAAACAGAGGTAGCTATGTTCCACTTGCATTCCAATTATCCTTCACTGTTGCTGTCTAGATCTGCAAGAAGGATTCACAATTATATCAGTAGTATCAATTATTCACCTGTACAAAGAATACTAAGAATACAAAAACTAAGGGTCTCCTATTAGATCAACTTTCCTCGGCAGCGGCGCCAAAAACTTGTTGTCAATTTCAAGTGTGCTTTTGGTTGGTGGTGAAATTATTTAAGACTAAAAAACAGAATGAAATAAGGGATGAATCAGCACAACTCGGAAATCCTAGACCTGCAAGATACAGGGTCTATTGTAGCAAGTTTTGGTAAGTAAGAGTTTGTCCCACAGGGAAAGGTGATCTAAGGCTCCAAGGGAGCCGTCTCTAGTAGTCCCTCCAGATCTGTCTACAGATCTGGCAGTCCTAAAAGGAGGGGAGTTTGAGGTCACTTATTCTAAGTATTCTAATAACTAAATTACAGAAAGGATTGAGAGGATGGATGGAGTGTGGAAAATAATTATAAAAAGGTGAGAAATATGTTTTTGAGCCAAGATCAGAGGAGTTCTTGTAACTCAGATTTAGATCTGATGTTATAGAAATCCTGTCCAGAGGCTACATTATCACCTCTGAGGAGAAAGGATCCAACCCATCGCTCATCGCCATGACTCCACCCTTAGGGCTATAGCCTGTCCACTTGAATGGTCACAGACTATCCCATAGGGGAGCCACTATCCAGGGATGAATCAGAACATAACTATTAAATCATTGTAGGCACTATTTCATCCAGGCTACCTGCTCAGGAATCCATAGGGAACCTCAACCTCTAAAGTTCCATGTGTGGGGATAAGGCTGGAAAACCATGATAGCCCAGACACATAGAACCAGCAAGTGGTTGAGTACAACTTTCAATCCAGCTGTCCATTGCTTGAGAGAGGCTATAATGGTCCAGTCACCAGCCTACAATCTCTATAACCAGATCAGATCCGGCATCTGATGGCGGATCTATACAACTATGGGGGAGTCTCAGATCAGACAATCCCTCACCAGGCTTCTACAAGCTCAGGTGAAAAGAAGAAGGATCCATCTTGGATTGGTGGATCAGAATCACCCTAAGGCTATAATCTGTCCACTTAAATGGTCACAGACTATCCCAGAGGTTATCCTCCTCACGGAGCCCAAGACAAAACAAGATTATCGCTGCTACCACCATGTTCACCAGGCTACGAGCACAAGATCCCATGGGGATTTCAGATTTAGTAGATCCTGTGGTGGGGCTAAGGTTGGAAGACCATGATAGCCCAGACACGCATGTTACTTGGATCTGAGTGGCCCTTAAAATCAATCCTCCATTGCCTAGGCAATGGCGGATCACAAGGCAGCAGCCTTGCACAGAGCATCTCACAAATCAACAACAATCCCATAAAGTATAAATCCTATTACAAAATTTCCATTAATCTAACTCAAATACATATACAAAGTCATAGCCAGCAATTGCTGGACTATGGAGAGAAGAAGAGAAAAAGAAAAAGAAAAACTACTTACTGCTAAAAACAAAAGAGAAAAGAAAAGCGATCTGAGATAGGTTCCCAGATACCTAAACCTAAGCTAGGCCTGGGTATATATAGCAGTTGGGTGGCGGCGCATTAGGGTTAGGAAACCCTAATTTTAACGATGCCACGTGGCCTTCTACTGATCCTTGGATGCCTCGGGGCATGTGCACAGAGATTTGAGCATGGGAATGCGTGCCCTAATCATTGGAAGTTTCCAGAATGTCCTTTGCTGAAGAGATGGAAGTTTGGGTTCAGAGGCTCGCTAGGTAGCTGTAGTTCCCCTGACACCTCGCGTGGTAGCTCATTGCTCTTCGCTAGGATAGTTTGACACTGAAGCTTCAGCCGTTGCGAGGTTGTAATTCAAGCACTCGCGCGATAGATTAGTCTTCGCTGGGAAGCAGCGCGAGAACTGTGCAAGCTCTTTTCTTTATTTAGACTTCGCGAGTTACCTCACGAGGTTCTTTTGAGTTCTGACTGTGTGAGGTTCTTTGTCTGACTCAATCTTCGCGAGATGGGCTCTGCCTTTGCCAGGATTCTTTCTTTCTTGAATAGCGTGCCAACTGTGCGAGGCATTCTTCTTCTGAGAATTGTACCCCGTGGCGGCTGCACAACAGTTGTGCAAGAAATCTTCTGAAGCTCTCTCTCCTCAGCTGTCTTAAGCGATCCTCGCGAGATTGAGAGAAGTCTGCCTTGAACTGCGTGACATTGAGCGCTGTGTTCTACCTTTGATCTTCGCGAGAGCTGCGCGGAGTTGAGTTTCTGAAGCTCCTCAGTCATTCATCTGTGCGAGAGGTTGCTTGTAAAGTCTTGGGAAGCTCAACTGATCTGTGCGAGGCTTCAAGGTGCATTCCTGCTGAGGGGCATCTGGTGCCAAAGTAGGCTCCATAACAGGGTTCTTGGCCTTATTTCACTGCTGATTATTTCCTGAACAAAACACTTAAGAGGAGTTTATTAAGTGGCTAAGGGTCTAATCAAAGGTTAAGTTAAGGGGTGAAAAGTGGTACTTTTTAGGTCTTAACACCAGCACTTCTTGGTGAGAGACTCAATATTCTGCTTCTGTTCAATATTGGTTAAACTGAGGGAATTGTTATCTTCTTGTAGTTTAAGAATTTTTCCTTCAGCTATAGTCAGTAGATGATTCTTCTCACCCAACTGTTTATGGAGTTCTTACTGGTAATCTTTGAGAGCTTTTTCCCTCGCAGTTTTGTATCATCTGGAATTTCCATTAATCCTCCAAATTGTTCAATCAGAGTTGCAACTTTTTCTTCATACGCCTTCCTCTCTTCTTCCCATGTTTGTTGCTTTTCACTCATCAATCTATTTTCTCTTTGCATCTGGGTGACTTGTGCTTGAAGGGTTGATGTAATGCCCTGAAATTTTTTACCTTTGAAAAGTTCGGTTCGGTATGCGTGTCAACTAGTGTAGTACAAATTTGACAAATAATTAATTAAGTTAAGTGGGATTAAATCTTAAGTGGAAAGGATGGAATTAGATTATGGTTGGACCGTTAAGTGGAATTTCATACACTGATGTTTGGTGTGGTAGCTTAACACCAAAGCCTAAGGCTTAGTTAAATGCAAATGGGATGTGTTGCATTCAATTCTCTTACAAAGGTTGTTGGGATTTAAGAAGAGAGAGAGAGAGAATTCGTTACGTGCGTATGCGTGAATGTGTTTGCGTAGGAGTGATCGGGAATCGTGCGTGAAAACGTGGATTTCGAATCTAAGCGAATCCCCATAGTTTTTCACAAGAACCCTTAAATTGAATTGGAGCTCGTAGATCAAGCGATCGATCAAACTAAGGTGAGGAATTTATGATAAATTATTTTGTATTAGTTTTGTTATGATGTGAGTGAAAAATTTGAAGAAAGATGATAAGATTTGAGAAGAAATGGGTTTGAAAAGATAAAACCCTACATCTCAGGAAGTAAGTCAATTCAATCGATCGAAATTGGGTTCGATTGATTGATTTTGACTTGAGAATATGAAATACGATTTGCGTTGAAAACTGATCGATCAAAATATAATTCGATCGATCGAATTGGGCATCAGCTGATCGAGTTTAACACTCGACTGATCGAAAGTGGAAAAACAGAGAGTGTGTTAAGTGGCTTCTGAAGGAATCGACCGATCGAAAAATAATTTGACCGATCGATTTATGAAATTGATCGATCGAGTTTTAAATCATTCGATCGAGTTGAGGTACCAGGAATTTGATTCTCTAAAGGAATCGACCGATTGAAATTCATTTCAGTCGTTCGAATTTGAAAATCGATAGATCGAAATGGGATTCGATCGATCGAATTAAGTAGATTCAGGATTTTATTGTGTTTTATTTATGGGACTTTGGGGAGATCTTATATCCTTCTGTTTTACGTCATTTTCTGACATTTGAATTATAATATATTATGTATTAGGTTTGAGCTAGAAGATGTATGAGAAAAGCTAAAGGATTAAGTACTTCACTTGTGATTTTGTGTTTGAGGTAGGGAAATCTCTATATCATGTGCATTTGATATGACTAGCATGTGAATTATGATATAATGTGGCCTGTTATCAATCACCATTGAGTTTTCATAAGCTTTTAAAACTATGAATGTGAAAGCATGTGTGTGTGTTTTAGAAATTGTGTTCATGATCTGAGAATCTTTTAAGATTCATTTCGATAATTGTGTGTGAAAGAATGTGTTTTCAACTTTCTGATTTTAGATATAATTATCACATCACACGGCAATAAGCTATCTGTATGCACTAATGATTTAAGGTTACATGTGAATACCCGACCGATGCGGCGGTATAACCGCAACTGACATGGCGGGATATCTGTGACCGATACGACGAGATATCCGTACAAATTGTGCTCCAGTACGGTGGGATATCCGTTCTTTGGTTGTCATTCTCTGGTAACATTTCATTCGGCAAGTCTCCTCCATCGAGGGGGCTTGTGTAATTATGTAAATGATTCAATTGAACGACGATGGTGGGTATTCCATTGGGGGCTCGATGCTATATGCGCTCGGAGAAATATTTAAGTGATATGTTTTTCTTTTGTTATAAGAATGAGTTTTATCAATCACGTGTTTACACTTTGGAATAATTGTGTTTGATCTCAGTCTTTTCTTTAAACCAAATTTCTTTAAATTGTGAACTTTAGTATGAGAAAAGAATCATGTTTTGTTTATGTCATAAGATATATGTGTGATGTTAAGAATATGCATGCTATCAATATTTCTCTATAGTGCTTATGTTGTTATCTCATCCCTCGACTATACGTCATAGGTACAGGAGCTGAGGTTGACTTGGAGGATCCAGTAAGGGAGGAGGATCCTAGTTTCTCTCCTAGAGAGGACCTTGAGCCTCATCCGGAGAACTGTTTTATTTGTGCAAAGAACGGGTAGGTCCGGCTTTGGTTTGATGGGCTAATATAGGTTTTGTGATGTAAAGAATATAAATATATTGGTTCTCATGTGTATTATTCTTTTGTGAACCATGTTTCGGTGTTGGTCGGTCATCACCGGTGGTTCTTTTCGGTTCTTTTGCCCATGAGTTTTTACATGGGATTAGAACCGTTATTTTGTTCTTTTGAGATATAGAATTGGAGATTTCATTTTGCATATGATGTCTATATCAGGTTTAACTAGAGTTTCTGCTTTGTGTGTTGATGTGCCAAGTGTTCCGTTCAGGGATCAGCCTTAGTGTCGACCCGACGGTCCGGGTTTCGAAATTAGGAAATCCGGGGTGTCATAGTTGGTATCAAAGCATAGGCTTTAGATAATTTTTGGCAAGTCTTAGAGTAGACTAGTGTTTAAGATTTTGTTGGAAGTATAGGGACCTTCTGTTAATGAAACTGTTGTTTCATTATAACAGATTGAGATGTACCCGAGAGGTAGAGGACGACCTAATTGCGGTCGCGATAGAAATCTGAGTGGGGATGAGATCCCTGCAGGTTCTAGTAGAGAGCAGAGAAACCCCCTGATGAGGCAAATGTTAGGATGGCACATGCCATGGAAGTTGTGGCTGTCGCCATGGCTCAACAGGCTACTACCATGGCTCAACAGATGACATTACTGGCTACAAATAATGTGAACCATCAGCAACCACCACCACCACCTCCAACACTAATGCCCTCATCATTTGTTGACTTTAGGAGATTGAGACCTCCTAGTTTCTATGGGCGGACAGATCCTCTTGAGGCAGAAAAATTGTTAAATCAAATGGAGAGACTTCTACAGAGACTTCAAAGCACTGAGGAGGAGAAGGTTGGATGGGCTTCCTTCTAGCTTGAGGGTGATGCCGATCCGTGGTGGAAATCGATGCATGGAAAGAGAGAGGTTGAAAATCCTCACAGTCCTTGGACTTGGGTGGAGTTTATTGAGGTGTTCAACAAAGAATACTTCTCCAAGTAGGTGAGGAATCAGATGAAGAAAGACTTTGAAAATTTGGAGCAAGGAAGTATGACCATACGAGAGTATGGTACTAAGTTTACAAGATTATCGAGGTTTGCACCGAAACTAGTGGCCACTTAATTAATGATGGCCATTAAATATGAAGAAGGCTTGAGGCCCAGTGTGAGAGATAAGGTTTCAATGTTCGAGCTAAAAACCTATGCTGAAGTAATGGAAAGGCTATTGTGGCCGAGAGAGATATAAATAACATGTATAAAAGAAGGGATCAACAGAACAAGAATAAGGTGGGCCAAGGGAGAGTAAGTGACTACGACTCGAGGAAAAAAAAGCCGAGATTTATAATACCAACTCCAATTTCAAGACAACTCGCCTACACAAATTATTCTAGGCCACCTGTAACTACTCCTGTGAGACCTTTCCGTATAGATGGCCCTACTCAGACTCAGACATCAGGAGCATCAGTTACTCAAGGATTTTCAAGAGCAGGGTCATCAAGTCCCCAAATCATGTGTGCCTATTGTGGCAAATCTCATAAAACTTCTGATTATAGACGTGGCACGGGGGATGTTTTAAATGCGGAAAGATGGGCCATATGATCAGAGATTACCCAAATTAACAAAAGAAGGTACGGTTTCATTTGCCACCACGCAAAGGCCGATGCGACCTACTAGACCAACCATACAAGGCCGTGCCTTTGCAGTGACTGTTGAGGATGCTCGAGCAAGTAACGACGTGATCCAAGGCATAAACGTCTAGTTATGATTAATGTAGTTTAATTGCATTTTAGATTAATAAGGTGCATATATAAAAATGATCTAATAGGGTGTTATTTTGTGAGTGCATAACCTTGCAATGCATATTTAATTATTTAATATATGTATTAATATAGGTACCTTACAACCATATCAAGAAAATGACGGTGATCGTTGTGAGGCATGAGTTCTGATAGACCCAGGGTCTACCCACTCGTTTGTGACTCCAGAGTTTGCGGGAAGATTGAAGGTCGTTCTCGAAGTGTTGGAGTTCATTTTGGACGTGTTCGTTCCTACGGGAAATTTAGTAACTACAGACACGTGTTGTCGATCTATTATTGTAAGAGTTGAAGATCACGAGACGATGACGGATCTCATTTTGTTGAATATGCAAGGGTTTGATGTACTCCTTGGCATGAATTGGCTATCTTCTTATCATGCGAGTGTTGATTGCCTACGAAAAGTCATCGCATTCTGTCCACTGAACCAAAATTTTTTTCTATTTGTCAGTGACAAGGGTAAGATGATACCAATCATGTCCGTGGTACGAGCTGAGCGGCTGATGAGGAATGGATGCGATGGTTACCTAGAATTTTTACAAGAGTAACGGGAAGTGAAGAACGCCATCATAAACATTCCGATTGCGTGCGGGTTTTTAGACGTGTCTCCCGATGACTTACCAGGGTTACCACCGGATCGTGAGATTGAATTTACAATTGACTTAACTCTAGGCACATAACTAATATCTAAAGCACCTTATTGAATGGCTCCTGCCTAATTGAAAGAGTTAAAGGAGTAGTTACAAGAGTTATTGGACAAAGGCTTCATAAGACCTAGTGTGTCTCCTTGGGGAGCACCGGTCTTGTTCTTCAAGAAGAAGGACGGGTCGATGAGACTGTGCATCGACTATCGAAAATTGAACAAGCTGACGATGAAGTACAAATATCCTTTGCCTAGGATCGATGACCTCTTTGATCAGTTGCAAGGGGCAAAGTTCTTTATAAAGATTAACTTGAGATCAGGGTATCATTAATTGAAAGTGAAGGCCGAAGATGTTCAGAAGATTGCATTCAGAACCAGATATGGACATTATGAGTTTTTGGTGATGCCTTTCGGCTTGACGAATGCACCAACTTCATTTATGGATCTCATGAATAGGGTGTTTAAATCACATCTTGATACATGCGTGGTTGTGTTCATGAATAATATCCTTATTTATTCAAAATCTAGGGAAGAACATGAGCAACACTTACGCATTGCACTACAGATGCTATGTGAGCATCATTTATACGCCAAACTCAGCAAGTGTGAGTTCTGGTTAGAGAGAGTGAGCTTCTTAGGTCACATAGTCTCAGAAGCAGGTGTGACAGTTGATCCAGCAAAGATTGAGGCAGTAGTAGACTGAGAACAACCAAAGACTGTGACTAATATTTGCAATTTCTTCGGTCTGGTTGGGTATTACTGAAGATTTGTAGAGGGATTCTCTAAGATTTTAGGACCACTCACGCTACTTACAAGAAAGGATGTTAAATTTGAGTGGACTAGTGAATGTCAAGAGAGTTTCCAAGAACTTAAGAAATGACTTACCTCTGCACCAGTATTAGCTATTCCATCAGGCGGTGGAGGATTCGTTGTTTATAGTGATGCTTCGTACAGTGGCTTAGGATGTGTACTAAATCAGAATAGAAAGGTCATTATTTATGGGTTGAGACAACTTAAGGATCATGAAAAGAACTATTCGACGCATGATTTTGAGTTAGCCGTGGTGATCTTCGCATTGAAGATCTGGAGACATTATCTATATGGTGAGACCTTTGAGATCTTCATGGATCATAAAAGCCTCAAGTACTTGTTTACGCAAAAGGAATTGAATATGAGACAACAGAGATGAATTGAATTTCTCAAGGACTATGATTGCTCTATTCAGTATCACCCAGATAAAGCAAATGTTGTGGTAGATGCTTTGAGTCGAAAGAGTTCAGCTCAGTTAGCTAGTCTTGTCATGGGACTTCATCGATGGAAATTATTGGAAGACCTTTCTCTGTCTAATAAGAATATTAAGGTCAAAGTTTCAGGTGCCTTGTTGGCTAATATCACAATCAGACCAACAATTTTTAACCCATCTATGAACTTTAGATGAATGATACAGAGCTCTTAAAGATCAGATAGGGTGTGACAGACATCAACAGAGGAGACTTTACTATTAAAGAAGATGGATTGTTATTATTCAAAGGACGTCTATGCATACCGATAGATGTCGATCTATGGCAAACTATATTAGATGAAGCTCATAAATGTAAGTATGCTATTCATCCTAGTGGTACCAAGGTGTACCAGGATTTGAGGAAGAACTATTGGTGGAGAGGATTGAAGAAAGATGTTGCCGAGTACGTATCTAAATGCTTGGTGTGTCAGCAAGTAAAAGTAGATCATAGACACCCAGCAGGTCTATTGCAACCTCTACCAATACCCGAGTGGAAATGGGAGTCAATCTTCATGGATTTCATTATAGGGTTACCAAGGACGGTGAAGCATCATAATGCTATTTGGGTGGTCGTAGATCGCCTAACAAAATCAACACATTTCCTGCCCTACAACATGACATACACGACAAGCAAATTAACAGAGTCGTATATGAAAGAGATCGTCCGATTGCACGATATTTCGACAAGCATTGTTTCGAATCATGACCCATTATATATCTCAATATTTTGGCAAAAATTCCAAGGAGACATGGGCACAAGTTTGGATTTCAGTTCGGCGTTCCATCCACAAATAGATGGCTAGACTGAGAGAGTCAGTCAAATCATTGAAGATATACTTAGAGCCTGTATGATCAACTTTCAGGAATCATGGGATCAACATTTACCATTGATTGAATTTGTGTACAATAATAGTTTTCAGCAGAACATTGGGATGGATCCGTATGAAGTATTGTATGGACGAAGATGTAGATCTCCGATCAACTGGGAAGAAATCGGCGAAAAGTTTATATTGGGTCCAAAAGTATTAGAGAAAAATGTGGAGACCATTTGCATGATTCGGGAAAGGATTAAGACAACTTAGAGTTGACAGAAGAGTTATGCCGATATTAAGAGAACCAGTGTGGATTTTTAAGTTGGAGATCATATATTTGTAAAGATCTCACCGATGAAAGGTGTAATGTGCTTTGGAAAGTGTGGGAAGTTAAGTCCCTTCTACATTGGACCTTTCTAAGTATTAGGGAGAGTTGGCGAAGTTGCATATAGGGTCGCCTTATCCCTGCAACTTGATAGAGTACATGATGCATTCCACATCTCCATGCTATGAAAATATGTGAGGGATCCGACTCACGTGCTCGATGTGCCACCGATTGAAGTATACAAAGATTTGACCATTGTTGAAGAACCAATGCAAATTTTAGATTGAACTGAACAGGTGTTGCGTGACAAATAGATTCCCTTAGTACTAGTTAAATGTAAGAACCATTCTGAAGAGGAAGCTACTTGGGAGTGTGATGCCAAGATTCGCGACTAATACCCTTTGTTGTTTCAATAAACGAGGAGAGAGAGTGAAATGTAAAAGTTCTTGTACTAACTGTTTCTATAAGTAAAATAGCTTTAGCAATGAATGGAAATAAAATAGTTTTACAATCAAAGTGACTTTGAAAAAAAAAAAAACTTTCAAGTGTTTCTGACAAATTCGACTGATCAAAATTCAACTCGGTCGATCGAATTTGAAAACTGATCAATCGAGGTGAGCATCGTTCGATCGAAATCACCAAACAGAGAGTAAATTCATACTATTATAAGGTATACAAAATTCGACTGATCGAAATTCAAATCGTTCGATCGAATTTGAAAATCGACCGATCGATTTATAAAATCGATCGATTAAAAATGTTAATTGCCAAAATTGGTCTGAAAAATTGACCGAATGAAATTGAAATCGCTTGATTGAATTTGAGAATTGACTGATCGATTTTCTAAATCATTCGATCGAAATCATGGACTGACTTGATGTAAGTGGAATTTGATTGATCGAAATAGAATTCGATCGATTGAGTTAAACACTATATAAGGAAATCAACCTTTTCAGATTCAGAAATTTCAAAATTTTAGGGCTTTTCTTGGGGGTTTTTTGTGTGCTTCTCCTCAGAGAACAAAGGGCCGATCATTCCAGTGTGGATTCTTCATGAGATTGAATCCAAACCTCATTTAAAGGTAAAGCCCTAATTTGCAACCTTGTAATTCAAATTTAATCTACTTTTGCAGGCCCTAGGTTCATTTTAATTAGAGACCAATGGCTCCAAAGATGAGACAATCGTCTAAGGCCACCACTTTGAAGAAACCCACATCCCAAACGGGTTCTTCACAACAACCTCCACAACAACCAATGCCAATACCCCCATCTACTTCTTCACAACCACCACCATTAGAGCAACCTAAGGAATGGTGGGCAGAAAAGGGGTTTGCGACTGAGTATACAATCGATCTAGCATTCTTTGAAATGCTAGATGTGCCGGGTATAGATGGTCGAGCACTTGACTACCTAGCGAAAGCCGGGTTGGATAATCTATTGAAACCTCTTCATGGTTACTCTTACCCTTGCCTCGTATGGTTGTTTTACCAAAACATGTATATCAGTGACAAACCTGATACGGTTTGTACTAAAATTTATCGGAGGGTATACGTGCTTACTCATGACCATGCAACTAAAGCATTAGAGTGTTATGACAGTTATGACCCCGGTATTGATTTGTTACCCCCAAACCCCAAACTAGTACACTGTCTAATAGTGCCTAAACAAATGACTCATGATCAATTAGTGTCAGGTCGAGCAATTAAGAGAGCCGATTTGCCTAGCTACATGTGGATGCTTAACACAAATTTTAAATGCAACTTATACCCTTTACGCCATAAGATCGAGAGACTTGGGGTAGTGATGCAAGCTTTGTATTCAACTTTCAAGGGGCAGTGGCTTAATACCGCGATAGTTGGTTTTGAGGGCATGACGCATGCCAAGGGAAAAATGATAGAAGGAGCAGAGAAGCCAGAGGATTATATGCCCTACGCGAGCCTCATATCAAGTATGATCGAGGATTACCAAGGAGGGGCAGCGTATAAAATTTTGGCAAATGAGCTTAGATTATCCGATAACGTCGAACTCTACTTTTTTAAGGAATGGAGAAAGACCTACAATCGGTTAAAGCCGAACCTCCGACCGGGAGAACAAGTACCGCTTGCTACGATTACTCCTCAGGAACCAGATCAGCCTGCCCATGATGCATCAGACCACGAGCAACCTGCCCAGGATGTGCCTTTTCAAGATCAGCCTGAGATTATACTTCCCGCTCCGCAATATGCTCACATTCTCATGCCTCCACCACATCACCAAGCTACTGGATGACCAATGAGGAATTAGCATCCCTCATTATGGAGAGCACCACTAATTAAATCGTCATCTCGATTACCACGAGGCCATCTTGGAGAACACCATGCACTACATGTATCCGACGGACTACCTCCAGAGAATGGCGGTGATGCGTGCGCATGTGTTCGACGCACCTACTTCGGGAGTAGATGTGGAGGACCAACAAGCTGATGGAGCTGAAGAAGTGGATGGAGTAGATGATGCTATTGGAGCCGAGGGAGTGGCTGATGATTGAAGTGGTTGTTTGGGAAAAAGATACTACGGCAAGGGTATTTTTGGATCACAATGGAAACTGACTATTGCAAGCATGTTCAGAAGTGCTACAAATGCTAAGAACACTCCAGTTTGATACATGCTCCTTCTATAAATCTACATAGCATGACCACTCTATAGCCATTTGACACATGGGGCCTCGACATCATCAGAAAGGTCGATCCGAAAGCATCTAATGGACATCAGTTCATCCTCGTCGCCATCGAGTACTTCACCAAATGGGTAGAGGCAGTGTCATACACAAACATTATGTCCAGTCATGTTGAGAAGTTTATTAAGAATAATATAGTATATCGATTCAGCATGTTGAAGGACATCATTACAGATAATGACACCAACTTTGCTAATAAGCACATTAGAGCCTTATGCGAGTAGTACAAGATCAAACATCACCACTCGTCACCATATTGATCGCAAACCAACGGAGCCGTAGAAGCTTCAATAAGACAGTCATTCGCATCCTTGAGAAGACAGTCATCACTTACTAAGATTGGAGTAAAATGTCACCCTTCGCATTATGGGCCAATCGAACATTGATCCATACCGCTACAGAGGCAACACCGTTCTCCCTTGTGTATGGAACTAAGGCCGTGCTACTAGTTGAAGTTGAAGTACCTTCACTCAACATCCTCATCGAATCCGATCTCTCAGAAGCCGAAAGAGAGAGGTCTTGCTTTGAGCAGCTAAACCTGATTGACGAGAAAAGGCACCTAGCTTTGTGTCAAACTCAGGCCTATCAAAGGAGGATCACACGTGCTTACAATAAATGTGTTCGCACTCGAGATTTAAAGGTGGGTGACACTTTACTCAAGAAGATCTTCCCCTCTCTCCATGCTAATCCAACTGGGAAGGACCCTACGTCATTAGAGAGGTGCTCCTCGGATACGAACTTTGTCTCGCCACCATGGACATGGATCATTTTCTTGAGCCCATCAATGCTGGATATATACGACATTTCTACTCCTAGTCTCCTACGATAAGGTAAGTATTGATAAGATGATATTTGACTGCTTAAGGACCCCATAAAAGAGGCCATCATTTCAAAGCCATGTAGCCAAAAAGCATCCCTGAATACTCATACCCTTTGCTACACTCGTTGAGCCATTAGCCTTTCTTTCATAACCTCCTCCCAAAATTAGGAAAATGGTGTACATACCAAAAAAAAAGAGAGAAGAAAAAGAGTTACCATCAAAAACTAAAAAAAGTTAGAAAAATAAAATCCCAAAAAAGGGGATGTCTAAAAAAAGTAGAAATAATAAAAAAATAGAAAAGAAAAAAGATAGAAAAATCATGGGGCATGTACAGTAAAAATCCCCTAAGGAAGAAGTGTATTACGGCAGCTGAAACCAATCAAGAAAAAATTTTTAACCCAAGAATCCCTTCAAAATTCCAAACCTATCCCTTCTAAACCCATGGCCATGATACATCCCTGAAGAATGCCCTCTTTATGGTCTATAAGCAGAGAGACAATAAATGAATTCCATCCATCTAGTTATAATGAAATCAACATCCATGACGTGGCCTTTGAAAAAGAAAAGAAAATAAAAATATACGAGCTCAAAGCAAAATAGATGCAGTGAAAACTTGTGAGGGCGCCATGGGTAAATAGAGTGAGCTTGTGCAGACCAGGTGAAAACTTGAAAAGGCATCTCAGGTAAAAGTGCAAAAACCCATAGACATAGTGGAAACTCGAAAGGGCGCTACGGGTAAAAAAGAGGGTGATAACAGGCACAGCAAAAACTCATCTTGGGCGCTGTGAGTAAAAATGTTTTAAAAGAAAATGAAAAGAGAAAGAAAAAGAAAAGAAAATCATTTAGCTACTCCTTTGTTCACATTTTTGGGTTATTTGGTCACCAATCAAGCCGCTCATGTTAGCTTAAATCAGGTCCTGATCAGGTAGATCTTCATAGCTGCACCATCAAACTCATGATCCAAGGTAAGGATAAAAGATTGATTCAATCCAAAGGGATTGACGTTCTGACCTTGGTAAAAATTTTGAACCTCACTCAGGTTCGAGTCCATAAACAAGTTCGACTATGCTCAAAATGAGACCCGTTACCTCGTCTCATTAGTAAGACATCAAACAAAAAAAAGAAGAAAAGAAGGAAAGAAAAAAATCTGAAAAAATTCAAAAATATATACTCCTTTTTATGTCCATGTATATATTTGCAGCATCGTACTTTCATCTTAAAGAAGAGAGAAAAAGGAAAAACCAAAAAAATCTAAAAATATAAGTTTTGAAAAAAGAAAAAAATAAAAAATATAGGTAAAAGTTTGCTTCTTCTATTAATTAGGATGCACATTTGTTATCTGTATAAATAAAAAAGGAACTGACGTTTTCTTGAGAAGACGCAGGAACATCAAAAGGCCTAAAGCCTCCAATCAAGCAACCTCTCGAGTTACCAAAACTTTCCATCACTCACCTATGACGTCAATCTATTCAAAAAATGAAAAAAAAAGAAAATCATTTTGAAAAAGAAAAAAAGATATCTGCGTTTTCATTGTACTTTTACACATAGCTACGCACATGTGTGCTTTAATGTGGTAAAATGTTAATATTTTTCTGGCAATGCAATTGTGATAAATTAATGTCCTAAATCTAAGGTTTGCCTTAGATCTTTGGATCCTACTTCAAAGTAGGAGCGACAGTGTCAATCTCGGTCAAACAGTCAATGTTTTGATTGATTTGATTCCACCGCTAAATGAGATTACATATCAAATAACTATGTTCATGCATGAATGCAGAAGGGATATTTTCCCTTGATTATTCTCGAGCGCAGGCTTAAAACCTGTATGATATCCCTGTAAAGTGTATGCCATGCGTCTAGGCATCCGTTGGATGGTCGTTGTTCCTGTAAATGGTACCCAGATGGGATCTGTGTCAGGACTTCCAACGGTTTATTGTGTATTACCCCTAATGGGTCCATGTTTTTATAGAGTTAATCTGTTTGTAAGATTGTTATCAAAAGTGGCACACACTCCCAAAAAGTGTTGCGATATCAGTATTCGCTTCGCTCGGGTAGTTGTACTAAATTAACTTCGGGATCGATAGGTTTGCCTAAAAATTTTGAAACCTACCTCGCGTAGGGGCACCCTGGCCGATCAAATGGAGCAATCAATGCCTCATAAGATTGGACACAAACCGTTAGATCTTCGCGTCATTACTTTACACCAACCATTAAATATGAGTTAATCACCCTCATGCTCGCAGGGCTATTTTATTCAGAATGAAACTTGAGCATCGAACATCATCAATCATTTTACCATCTTGGTTATGCCCAGTAATGTCTCTAAGCACTTGGGGTTCGATAGTCTCGAGGAACGGACGTTTTCCCAAGTGTTGGGCTTCTGCTACTCTCCATCTCGAGTGACGGACATTTTTCCAAGCGTTGGACTTACGTCACTCTCCATGTTTTTACCTTTTTGATGTTTGATGTTCATTTTGAATATGGCAAACCCGATAGTGGTGCCTTGGGCCTCTTTCGATGTCTATTTCTTTGGCATTCGATTATTAATGCTCAGATATCAAAGAGGGGCATCTGCAGACACCCAAATTTGGCCTAAGGCCTTATCGACACATACTTCGAGAAAGGCATACACCTAAGCTTCCAAAAGTACCTCTTAAACCCTTAGAGCTTAACCCCAAACCTATAGAACCTTTCCCAGACCCTTAGGAATCAACCCTAGCTTATAGAACCCTTCCCGGACCCATTTTGAACCCTCCTGAATAGTGGATGAAGAGAGGGATGCCAAAGTTTATACAGACATCTGCTAGAGCTAATATCTATACCATTAGAAATTAGAGGTTCATAGCTTTCCAATGAGCCAAGAATAGCCTCATTCCGATTTGTAGATCAAAAGTTATGGCATTTTAAAAATTGTTAAAAGGTGTAGGATTTTACACTTGCGTATATAATATATACGCATGGCCAATTTCTATCAACTTGCGTATATAATATATACGCATGGCCAATTTTTGATAGAAATTGGCCTTGTGTGTATATTATATACGCAAGGCAAAAATTGCTTTTTTTTGGCTTCAGAACTGCTTTAGAATGGGCTCTAAACTTTCCTATTTTCTCATAAAACACTGTTCCTAAGCCTAGTGTATATATTATATACACAAGGCTTGTGAATAGTATTTTTTTAGAAAATGTTTGAAAATCATCCCTGGGGTTTGACTTTTTGACCACGCCAAAGTTTGGGGTGGGTTTCTTTAGGACTATTGCACCCTCCTCTAGCTCTATTTTTAACCCTTTTGCCATTTAGAAGACTACCCTATCATCTACCGTTAAACCCAAGTTCCCACCTATCCAAACCCCTAAAAAACCCAAAAATCCTAGATTAGAGGTTACCTAATTGCTAAACCCATTAGGCTCTAAGTACCCCTCTAGTCTACTCCAACTATAAATAGAGAGCCACCCCCCCCCCCCTTGATTAGCACCTTGAAAAAATTTCCAAAAGAGAGAAAGCTTTAGAGATTTACTCCTCCCATTTCTAGCATTTATCCTCAAAAATTCCAGAACCTAGGTTCACCCTTCATACCTTGTTTTCCATCATCAATACCCTAGATTTTGAAAGAACTAGGTTTTAGCCTACCTCTGCTACCTTCAAGCTCTCAATCCTTAGAAGCCAAGACTCATTCCTCAAACCCGTTTGCTATCGGAAGCTCATCGGAAGTGCATCCATGCAAAGGTCCACAGTAGTGCTACAAGGGCCCTAGAGCTCTGGCTCTCCCCTCTATTCCTCTACCTTCTTTTGCTTTCCTTCTATCCTAGAATTTGAGCCATTACATCGCCAAAATTCTGGGGATTGAGGGGGGCTCAAATAGGATCATAGTACCTTCAGGCAAGGAGTCCTGTTCATTTTATTTCCTTTTTTATATACTTTGACATAAGTAGAGACCATTTACGAGCAGGTTGATCAGGTGCCTAACACCTTCCTGATCAATAATTGATGTCCCTTGTTGCTGTGTTTGCCTTCCCTCAAATGAGGGACTAAAATCATCAATAAAACTAGGCAGAACACACTCACACAGTCCTGCAAGTAATCAGGGTCTGTTGTAGCAAGTTTTACAAATATGGTGAGTAAGGGAATGTCCACAGGGAGGTTGGTTTAAAAATATGATAAATCTCTAGATTTGTATTAGATCTGGCACTCTAACTAGTGCTACGTTAGCTAAAAGACAGGGGAGAGGTTTAAAATGGATTATCACTTAAGCTAAGCTAAAATTAAACATACACTAACTTGGATCGAGTTTAGGATCTTAGATCTTGCAGGGGAAAGAGGTAAAAAAATAGACAATGGAGAAGAGTGGCTTGGAGATTGGTTTTCACTGAAATCAGATTCAATTAATTATGCTGCAGAGGTTCAGAGCACACAATTCCCTCAACTAACCATAAGCACAGCTGCAGGGTATAAACTCCACTTCAAATCGCAAGATCCACCTGGTCTTAAGGCTATGATCTGTCCACTTTAATGGTCACAGACCATCCTATAGACTTTATCGAATCCATGGATTTGTAGCAGACGAATCCAATTGGAGCCTGAGCTTGGGCTAATCTTAAGGTTATGATCTGTCCACTTTAATGGTCACAGACCATCCTAGGGATCTCCTCCAAAGCTAAGGCCTCAATTAGAGCAATTAAAACCACTACAGATGCTGCAATTCCCAGGTCACAGACTCAAGGAATCACAGGAGTATCAGATCCAGGGAGATCGGGTGGTATTCAAGAGGCCTACCAGTTAAGTGGGTGAGCTGATCCACAGACTCCTCTACACAAATCCGATCGATCACCAAATGGAACCAAAGGAACTTTAAATCTAATTAAAGCATTAAAAACAACATTAACATTGCAATCAATGTCACTCTACAATGGAAATACTCTCAGATCTGTAGTCTGTGCAGCTAGGAACCTACAATAGCACTCTTAACCTTACCCAATTACAGATCTAACCTCCCTCCTCGCTACTCCAAGGGAATTAGCCAACCATGGTTGGGCTAAAGGAGGGAAAATAAAATTTCTCTGCAAGTGCTAATCTCCAAAATTTGGCTCAGATTTCGACCTTTTTCAATTGCAATTGGGGGTCTCTATATATAGCTTTCTCCTCGGTTTTTCCCGCAAAAAATCCCTTCTAGAAGGTCCTCAAAGTTTGTTAGAGTTCTGTTAGAGCACGTGGGTTAGTTAGGGTTTCCTAGGGCATCTTCTGGAACTATCGTGCCGGTCACCAAGTGACTCAGGTTGCGTGCAGCAGGTCACCAAATCACAACGTGTGCACTGCTAAATTTCTGAGAAGTTCTGCACACGATTTCGACAGGTTCAAGAAGCTTTCGATAGGTTCAAATATAGCATTTTGGTCCTTTCACTAGGTTCTCAGTTCTCTTCGATAGGTTTCGATAGGATGAGCCTTCTCTCAGAGTTTCAGCATTCTTAGCCCTTGGCCTGAAGTATTCGACAGGTTGGAGGGGCTCTTCGACAGGTTGGAACCATTTCGACAGGCTCTGCTCTGCATGCCACCATTTCAATAGGGTTGCTCTCACTCCTATCGAAAGGCTCAAGTTCCCTTCGATAGGTTCTGTTCCAGAGCCTTCATCTCGATAGGTTTGAAAAAACCATTCGATAGGTTCCCTTGACGCCTCAGGCAGGTTTTCGATAGGATGGTTTCTTCCTTCCTTTAAGCTGTTCGATAGGCTCTTGAATCCTATTGAACTCCTCAATCCACACAAATCCATCCTTCTTCTGCCTTCAGATCCTATCGAAACCTCTTTAACTGCACAAATTCTTCCTTTCTTCACTTTCAGCTCCTATCGAAGTCTTCAGGTGACCAATCTATAGGATGTTTTCAACCTATTTTCACTTCCTTTGCCTTGCCTTGCTGCAGCCACGCGCTCCAAGGGTCCAGTGATGTGCTACCCTCTGGTGTACTGTTGCTGAGTTTGTCCTATGCTGAGAGATGACCCCTTTTTGGGCATTCTTTAGTGGTTTTTTGCATTAGTGTCCTCTTTCATTGCTGTCTACAAAATGCACTTGACAGAAGCTTATTAGTGTGCTCACAGGTCTATCAATGGTCAGGTTAAAGGGTGAAAAGTGGCAATTTTCACCACTTAACACCCCCCCAAACCTAAGCTTTGCTAGTCCCTGAGCCAAGGAGAATGATAAAAAAAATTAAAATGCCACTTTCGTAGGGAGCACGGATGCATTTAGCATATGCACCTAGCCTTTTAAACCCCTAGGTGATCCCTAGTGGAGGAGTGAAGTCTCCTGAGGGTTTTCAGTGAAGGTACCCACAAACTTCTCAAATAAGGTTAGTTAATAGTAGTACATCCTGCTAAACAGAGTTTTAGTGAACTAGAATAAATTCTCATCATGCCTTTTCAGTTCTAGAGTTTTTTCAGCAGAAAAATCACCCACTTAAAACATGAAGTTTTGTAGTAATACCTTCATCATCAATCTGTTCATGTCAAGGCATTGTGTCTGAAGATTGATGCATGGCTCACCTTTCACTTGAGAATGCTGTTTTGATACTACCCCCCCTCAAATTTGATTTCAGACCCAAGTCTCACCAGGGCTATTAACTCTCAACAAAAATGAAGGGTGTAGAATTTCACACAGCTCAAGAGCAGTTACAGTCCTCAAATAGGGCTGTAAGCATGAGCATAGGCATTGCTTTAATTTCTGAAATTTCCTGACTCTTTTCACCATAGATTTAACAGATCCTTATCTCCACATGACAGCTCAATCCATTTCAGATCATTAAGGTTTTTTCATTGGGTTGTAATGTGGCTTATGGATGAGGTTTGTAAAAGGATGAAAGGGTAAAAGGGATTCAAATTGAGAAATCAGTAAAGGTAAGGAGGTGGTCTAGACAACACCTTCTTCATTTCAGCACCTTTTCACTTTCTTTTTGAATTTTCAGACTTGAAGTGACCAGCTTCTTATCTTGTAGATTTTCAAATGAGGTGACTTCTCTTTCTCATCCTTTTTGCTCTATTTTTTTTTTTTAAAGCTGGAATACCACAATGCCACAAAATGTGTTTTCCTTTCTTTCAACCAGATTTAACACCTTGCTCCTCTAGTCTCACTTCTCCTTCCTCTTCCTGATTTCTCAGATTGATGGTGAACTGAAATAGGTAAAAAGGTTTTGGGTTTAACATTTCTGGTTTTCATCAAAGAAAGTTGAGACTTTTAAGGCTCAAGTGGTGTGCATTAAGGGCAGTTCAAAGGTGGGACATTTTAAGCTCAAACTGACCAAGGGATGGCCTTACTTCACGTCCTCAATGTCATGAATGCTGTCAAGCTGTTTCAACTTGGAATTGCCTAACTTCTAGTGATTAGAATTAGATCCCATCAGTTCTTAGAGCAGAAAAATTGCCAAAACACTCTTCAAAGAAACTTTTTCAGGCCCAAATCTCACTGGGTATGACCTTCCATCAAATTTTCCAGGGGTGTATCTTCACCATCTTCTCTTATTTCAGGTTTGCTGCACATCAAAATTATTTTTCACACTTGTTGACATTTGCCTCATGAAGTTTATTGAACTACAGCTTATTTCAGTTTCAAACAGTTCTTATTGTATTTTTTTATTTTTTTATTTCCTCTTTTTATTCAAGTGAGGATTTACTCTAATTAATTCCAAACACTTCCTTTTTAGCCTAGTTGCACTAAAATTAACTAATTTATTGGCATACATGCCATACCCCCAACCTAAACTAAACAGTGTCCCCACTGTTGACAACATGAAATTAGGGGAGAGGTATGGGGGGAAAAGAGAGATACAGAAAAACTACATGAAGACAAAATGTATTAAAATGCCAAATTTATACATGAGAAAAGTGAGGAAGAAACTAAAACAACAAGCTGCCATAGCTATTTACAGGTATCATCTGTCCAATCATAGAGGTCAGCTAGGTTTTTTAGCTCATCCTTGGATAAGGGAGCTTTTCCTTTAGATTTAGCCTTCGGTTGCGGCCTCTTTGGTGCCTCCTCAGACTGGGTAGCGGGTTGTTTTCCTTTGGGATCAACAGCAGCAATAGAATCAAAATCTGAATCGGACGAAAAAAGGGCAGTGGGATCCAACCCGAGAGCCACAACAGTCTTCCTTCTTTCCTCCTTTGATAGTAAGGTGAAGAGGTATCAGGTTGGGTTGGGGGCTGGGTGGGAGATGTGGCTTTAGACTGGGCAACAGGCCTCTTTCCTTTCTTGGCAGGGGCAGCAGAGGGAGCAGATCTTTTTACAGTAACTTTCTTCTTGGGAGGGACCCTTTTAGATTTCGGAGGGGCAGGTTGAGTAGGGGGGAGTTCCTGGGCTGGAGGAGGGTGCACATCCATAGGGGGGGTGGGGGTGGTTGAGTTGTAGAAGGGGGACAGGAGTGAGTGGAAGGAGGTACAGGAGGAGGTGCCGTGGCAAGAGGGGTAGGTTGAAATAGCTGAGAGGTAAGGGAAGCAACCTTTTTCTCCAATATGTCAATTTGTTTGGCAGCATAGAGCAGGTTGGCATCAGAGAGTTCTTTGGTGGCCTTGAGTATCTCCTGAGCATTAGCTAATTTTTTCTTGAGAAGCTCAGAGTTCTTCTTCTCATATTTGGCAATGAGACTCTGCAGCTGCCAATTGTTTTGCTGACTCATAACGAGTCAGGATTTCAGACAACCCTTGAGAGATATCGCAGAGTTGAATTCGGTGTTCCAATTTGATGTTGGCAATCCTTTCCTCATAAGGGGCCTCAATGGAATCTCGGAGTGCAGCCATACCTCTCAGGACATCCTTGTGGATGTAAGGGTTTTCCCTCATGGCATACAGCAGGGTGAGGTAAGGGGGTATGTACATGGATTGTCTAAGGACAATGGGCAAGGACAAGGGTGTAGTGGATGCAGAGGAGAGGGTGGAAAGAACCAGAGCATCCCAGGGATCAGTTTGGGTAGAGGCATCCTGGAAAACAGGTGGGGGGTGGTGAAGGGTAGAGGGGATTCGGCTGCTGCAGAGGCCAGTAAATCTGGGGAGGAAGGTAAAGTGGCCTGTGGTGAGGAAAGTATGGGGAGAGCTGGTGCAGCCACTTCCTTAGGCTGGGCAGCCGCAGGGTGTGGGGTAAGTATAGGTGAAGCAGGAGGGGATATGTGAGGGGGTTGAGGAGCGGAATAGGATGGGGTAAGGTGGATTGAATTGATTGGAGACATGAGCTCATGAGGGTCTGGTTGTCGGTGTTGACAGTTAATTGGGACTGAATGGTTTGTAGGAGGGATAAAATTTGAGTGAGGGTGTCAGGCATGGTAGGGGTAGAAGGGGCCGATGGTTGGACATGATGGAAGGGGGAAGAGTGTGCATGATTAAAATGATGAGGAGTGGGGCATGGGGAGTTAGGAAGTGGAGTGTACTCATGAGCAACATCCTCCACAATTGAGGTCATGAGGGCTTTGAACCTAGTAGTGGTGAATAGGTCCATGCCCTGTGGATGCAGAGGGGTTAGGAATGGGGGGAAATTAGAAATGGGTTGGGTAATGTGGGGAGAAGAAGTGGTAGGGGTAGGCTCAGAGAATGTGGGAGGTTCCGGTATGTCAGGTTGGAAAACCTGAGAGGTGGTTGAAGTGAAAACAGGTTCTGAGGTGGGTGGAGAGAGGTCTGTTTGAAGAGGGATTGATACAAATGGAAAAAGCAAAGTAGGTGGAGGGGTAGGTAATGGGACAGGTATGGTAGGTGGAGGGGTGGATAAGGGTATCTCTACAAGAGTCTCTACTGCCACGGTAGTGGGTGCCTTCTCAGCCGCCTCCCTTCCAACTGGCTGACTCTTCTTAATCAAGGTGAGGCTGGTTGACATTCTCGCTTTCCATACAATTTAAAGGTCAGCTTCTCCATTGGTTCATTTTGCTTGATCACATATTTTCCAGTCTTGAGCAGACATGTGATGAGTCTGTAAAAAGGCAAACCTCCTCCTTTAGCAAAAGCTTGTCTCTTCAGCACCTTGTCATTGATGTCTACCATTATTTCAAAAATCAGCTTAGGTGCATTCACAAACTGCCCCTTTGAACAAAAGTATAATGCATCCACTAAAGGGGCCCTTCTCTCTTGCAAATGGCCAGAGACATAGACATTTTTCCTCAGAATGGTAACAATGAGTTTGAGCGTAGGATGGAGGGCACTTCTCATCAAGGATTCACTAGAGCCCACTATTCCATTAGTAAGCTGTTTAGCCATTTTCTGAAATGTAGCCCCTGTAGGTGCTCCCTCAACTCTGGTGGATTCAAATTGATATGGAACTCCCAAAGCCATCCCAATATCTCTGCAGTCGACAGTCAGCTGTCAGTCATCAATCAAGATTTCTAGTATATCCTCAGCCCCAAGTACCACTTTCTTTGTCAGGTTATGGTACCACAATTTGACCAACCTGGGGTAGACATTTTCCTTTAAGGGTGAAAGTAGGGGTAGTAGACCTTCTTTCTTCAAATATTCCAACATCCCCTGACACTCCCTAATGTTAGCAAAATATGTCAGATCAAAATCCCTCTCAGGAACAAGACTCAATTTTTCTATAAACTCATTGGGGGTAGTTGTTAAGACCTGAAAAGTACCACTTTTCACCCCTTAACTTCATCTGTGTTGGACCCTTAATCATTTAATAAAAGTATTTTAAGCCTGTTCTATAGATAATAAATAGTAGCTGCCAATAAACCCCTAACCATGCTAAAAAAAGCTCACTGTTGTCCCAGAATTACCTCAGCAGAACGAAGGATGAACACAGACTAAGAGTTAGCTGAAGCATAGGCACATCTAAGGAGAAATACATCAAGAAGAATGCCTCGCACAAATGTCGCAGGGTTCAATTGAACCAGGGATAATGCCTTCGCGCAGTTGTCGCGAGCCCCTGGAGGAAGCACAACAACGGTAAATGCGGTTTATGCCATTGCTTCTCCGCGATTATCGCCGAAAGAATTGAAAAGCAAGCCTCGCGAGGTCCTCGCAAGGCTCAGACTAAAGCATTCACGCAGTCTCGCGCAACTCAAAAGAAGAACCGTTAAGCTTCGCGTGACTCACTCAGAAGAGAAAGCTTCAAGTATTCCTGCGCGTAGCTGTCGCGCAGTAGCCGCGAGATATAGACCTTCAGTGAATCTTGCGCGACCCAGAAACTCTTGAACACTGCTTCGTCACGAAGATCTGTTGCGAGATTCACCAAGGGACGAACCACGTGAGCAATCCCCGCGCCATTCAAAGTAAAAGAGCAATCTCGCGATAGCCATTTGTATTCTATGATGACTAAAATGTCAATCCCGCGACTGCATGAATTTCAAGTCAATTCAACCCCGCGATGCCAATTCTACCACGTGGAAAGATCTGAAATCATTTCTACTCAGCGAGGATTGAATTCTAAACTTCTCCCCACTTCTGTAAGGGCAATCTGGGAATCTCCAACAATTAGGGCACGCACTCGAATGCTTCAATCTTCGTGCACACGCCCTGAGGCATCCAAGGGACAAGAATGAGCCACAATTACATTGAGAAATTAAGGTTTTCCTAACCCTAAGTGGAGGGGAAGCCGACTGCTATATAAGCCTAAGCCTAGCTTAGGTTTTAAGGATCCTTTTTGGGACTTAACTTCTGTGCTTCTTCCCCAAAAAAAACCAATTGTAGAATTACAGTAGGTTAAGGTTAGGGTTTAGGAGTTTTCTTTTTCCTTTTTCTTTCTCTCCATAGTCCAGCATTTGCTGGCTATGCCTTTTGTATGATTATCTGGTATAGATTTTAATAGAGTTTTTGTAATAGGATCTGTTGCATGCATGGGATGCTATTTTTGTTGTGAGTTGTGTTGTACAAGGCTGCTGCCTTGAGATCCTCCATTGCTAAGTTGTTTTGTAAGAAATGGAGGATTGCTTCTAAGGTACTATTTAGATCTAAGTGACCTGTGTGTCTAGGTTAGGCACTTTGCAGGCCTTCCCCCACCACAGGACCCACTAAATCTGAATCCCCATGGGAACTTGTGCTTGTAGCCTTGGGAACATGGTGGCGGCAGCAATGTTCTTGTTCTATCGTAGCCTTTTATGAGGAGGATAACCTTTGTGGATAGTCTGTGACCATTCAAGTGGACAGATTATAGCCCTAGGGTGAGGCCAAGTCATGGAACTAAGACAGATTCTTCTTCTCTGCACTTATGCTTGTAGCCTTGTGAGAGATTGTGTAGTGACAGACTCCCATATAGTGAATAGATCCACCATCAGATTGCAGATCTGAGTTGGCCATAGAGATTGTAGGCTTGTGACTGGATCACTGCAATGTTTCTAAAGCAGTGAACAACCATGCGTAAAAGCTAGTACTCAAACTCTTGCTGGTCCTGTGTGTCCAGGCTTGTGCATTTTGTAGGCCTAGCCCCACACACAGAACTTTAGAGGATGAGGTTCCTATGGATTCTTTAGCTTGTAGCCTGGATGAAGTAGTGCCTACAGTGATAAACTTGTTCTGACCCATCTCTGGATTGTGGTTCCCCTATTGGATAGGCTGTGATCATTTAAGTGGACAGGTTATAGACTTAAGGGATTGGATCATGGCACAGGGGTGAGTTGGATTCTTTCTCCTCTTTGGTGATAATGTAACCATTGGACAGGATTTCTATAGCAACAGATCTGAGTCTGAGCTACAAGACCCATTAGATCTGCACCTAATAATATACTTCTCACCCTTTTATATATATATTTTTTCACTCCACCATCCTTCTTAACCCTTTCTGTAATCTAGACATTAGGATACCTTAGAATTTAGATTATAGTGATCCTAAATCCCCTTCCACTTAGGATTGCCAGATTTGGAGAGCCTACTAAGGATAGCTCCGTTGGAGCTTGAGATCAACTTCCTTGTGGGACAAACTCTTACTTATCAAAACTTGCTACAACAAGCCCTGTATCTTGCTGGACTGTGCATATTTTAGGCTTGCTGCTCTGTCATTTTCAATCCACATTTCATTCATTTTCATTCACCCCATTCTTATCACTGTCTCCAATAAAGTCAGTAGCAAGCACTTAAAATAGCCCAACAAGTTTTTGGCGCTGTTGCTGGCGATCTTGATCTTTTAGTAGACTCTAGATTTTTTATTCTTTATTCTTTGGTAGTTGTACTTGTGAATAATTGATATTGCTGATTTACATTTGGAATTTTTCTTGCAGATCTAGACCGTAGCAGAGAAGGAGACTGGAATTGCATTGAGAGTCTAGCTACCTCTATTTGCACTTCTCTAACCTTCAAAACCTCAGTTTATTTCTCCTTTGAAGATTCCATAAGTAGTTGATTAGGATAGTTGTAATTTTTTTTTGTGCAATGTGCTTGCGAATAGTTTCCCCTGCTGTTGGTGTGTATGCATGTTAGGAAGGAGATCCCTCGGTCCTACTTTAGAGCCTACTAACCCTGAGATTGAAAGGGGTAGAAGATCGAGAAGGCACAAACACACCACAGTTGAGCCCCCTATTGAAATAGAGACAACAATTATGGGTGAAGAGCAACCTAGAACATTGAAGGAATTGAATTCTCCGGATGATTACAATTCTCCATTTAGCATTCAATTCCCACATGTTCAGGGTAATTACAAAATCAATACTTCCATCATCCAAATGCTTCCCTCTTTCCATGGGCTTAGCAAGGAAGACCCTTACAAGCACATTGACCAGTTCTTGGCCCTGTGTACGATATTTTCCATTGCTGGTTTGGGACCAGAAGCCACTAGGCTAAGGCTCTTTCCTTTCTCCCTAAAGGACAGGGGCAACACCTGGTTTTCTACTCTCCCAAACAATAGTATCACTACTTGGAAAGACCTCCAGACAAGATTTCTGTCCAAATTTTTCCCAGAGACCAAAACCAGCCAATTGAGGAAAGGCATACTTGCTTTTGCCCAATCCCCAACTGAGGATTTTAACCAATCTTGGGACAGATTTAAGGAGATGCTCAAATAATGTCCCCACCACAAGATCCCTGACTCACAGTTTGTCCAGAGCTTCTACAATGAGATAGATGAGAAGAGCAGAGACATGGTAGATGCCTCTTGTGGTGGAACATACATGCATAAAACAGCTGATGAGGCATGGGACTTGTTCGAGGTCATAAGTGAAAATACTTTCCAGAAGATGTCTTCATCTGGAACTGTTCAAGAGCCTTCTCCTAAGCTAGGGGTGGCTGAAACTTCTAAAGAAAAGATGTATGAAGTTAGAGGAAATGATGACCTGAGAATGCAGATGACCAATCTTACTGAAAGATTTGATAAACTTTTGACTGTGGTGCAGCCCAGAATGGCTGCACAAGTGATGGAGGCATGTCTGATATGCCAATCTCCACATCACACAGTAGAAGAGTACCCATCTACAGGGCAATACCCTGAATTTGTAATGGAACAGGCTGCTGCTGCCCAATCTTTTGGACAGCAACAATCTGGTGGCTACAATAAACAACCATATGGATACCAGCACCAGAATGCTGGTTACCAATGGAGAGACCACCCAAATTTGAGGTGGAGGCAAGACAATTATGTTCAGTCACAACAGATGTTGGCCTTACCTCAAAGGCGCACGATAGTTTAACGAGGTTATGCCCAAAGGTCAATTTCGACAACGACAACAGCAATAAAATCAATTGGTAGTTCCCCCACCTCAGCCCCGAAGTGCTTCTTTCGAGGATCCGATTTTGGCTCAATTGCAAAGCCTTGGACACTTGAATCAGACTATGACTTCTCACAGTCAAAGCATTAAGAAAATAGAAGAGCAGCTTGGCCAAATAGCCAATCCTCTGGCTAAAAGAGAAGAGGGCAGGTTGTCAAGCCAGCCAGTAGCCAACCCAAAAGGCCAGTATTCCATAGGAGAAGGCTCCTCAAATTTTGAGGGGGCCAATGCCATCACAGCCTTAAGGTCTGGCAAGCTGGTAGACAACCAGGTGAGAAAAGAACAAGGAGAGGTCATCCCAAGGAAATGTCAAGTGGAAGTGATAAAGACTTTGTTAGAGCACAGAGTCAAGAACTGTCTGCTACCCTTCAACAAAGGAAAAATAAAGAGGTTGTAGTTGAGCCTCAGCAGGAGATAAAAATAGATAAAAGAAAAAAACAAAAGTTCAATCATAGGCTTGCAGCTGAGGAACCAGCAGTACCTCAGCTACCTTTTCCTCATGCTTTGAGTGGCTCTGCCCCTTTTGATAAGGGTCTGGCACAGATCGACGAAATGATGGAAACCTTTAGGCAGGTCAAAATAAATTTACCCCTGTTTGATGCAATCCGACAGGTCCCAACCTATGCAAAGTTTCTGGAAGACCTCTGTACTCAGAAAAGGAAGGTCAGAGGCCAGTTGTCCAAAAATGTCTTTGCAACTGATACAGTTAATTCCGTATTAACCATGAGAATACCTGAGAAGTTGCAAGACCCAGGGGTACCCACTATTCCCTATATTATTGGTGACCACACGATCGGAAGGGCCCTTTTGGACCTTGGAGCCAGTGTTAACCTGCTGCCATACAGTGTATATCAGCAGTTAGGTTTGGGAGAGCTGAAGCCCACCTCCATTATTCTATTGATGGCTGATAGGTCTGAAAGGAAACTCATGGGAGTGGTTGAGGATGTCCTAGTGGGGGTAGACAAGTTCTTCTACCCTGCAGACTTCCTTGTTTTGGACATGGGTTGTAACAAGAGTACATCCCCGATACCTGTCATTCTGGGCAGACCATTTTTTGCCACTGCCAATGCATGCATTCAATGCAGGTCTGGGATCGTGGAGGTCACTTTCAGACATATGAAAGTTGAGCTTAATGTGTACAACAGTGCAAAGTACCCTTAGCTGGACAATGAGGAATGCTTTGCAGTGGATGTACTAGAAGAAATTGTTGAAGAAGAACTGCCCATTCTACTGGAGTGGAGCAACATTGTCACTAATTTAACTGAAGTTTGGAACATGGTGGAGGAAGGAAGCCTAGCTTTAATGCTAGAAGACATACCCCTAGTGAGGTCTTCTATGGGCTTAGTGCAGCATTCAAATTAGAAACCTACATTGCTACCCCTTCCTCCAACCAACAATACACCAATCCTGCCATCCATCCAACAAGCCCCTGATCTGGAGCTCAAGAAGCTGCCAGAGACATTGAAATATGCTTTCCTCGTGAAAGAAGAGAAACTTCCTGTAATTATCTCCTCTTCTCTAACCAGTGAGCAGGAGGAGAAATTGCTAACAGTTCTGAGGAAGCACAAGAAAGCAATTGGTTGGACCATTGCTGATCTGGGAGGGATTGATGCATCAATCTGTATGCATAGGATTCATCTAGAGGAGGGCTCAACACCCTCCAGGGAAATGCAGAGGAAATTGAATCCTCACATGCAAGACGTGGTCCTAAAAGAAATTATTAAGTCACTGGATGCTGAGGTAATTTACCCCATCTTTGATTCTGAATGGGTGGCACCAATCCAGGTGGTACCCAAGAAGTCTGGCATCACAGTGATAACAACCAACCCTGGAGAGTTAAGACCAGCTAGGGAGACCACTGGCTGGAGAGTTTGCATCGATTATCGAAAACTCAACACCAAGACCAGAAAAGACCACTTCCCTCTCCCTTTTATTGATCAAATTTTGGATAAGTTGATTGGGAAAGCTTTTTACTATTTTCTTGATGGGTACTCAAGGTACAACCAGATCTCTGTGCACCCTTTGGATCAAGAGAAAACTACTTTTACTTGTCCTTTTGGCACCTTTGCTTATAGAAGGATGCCTTTTGGACTGTGTAATGCCCCAACCACCTTCCAAAGGTGTATGTATGCCATCTTTTCTGATATGATTGATAAATTATTGAAAATTTTCATGGATGATTTCTCGGTTTATGGGGATAACTTTGACCAATGTCTACAACACCTCCATCAAGTCTTACAAAGATGTGAAGAGACCAATTTGGTCTTAAGTTGGGAGAAGAGCCACTTCATGGTAACACAAGGAATTGTGTTGGGTCATGTGGTCTCTAAAAATGGAATTGAGGTAGACAAGGCCAAAGTTGACCTCATTGCAAATTTTCCCCCTCTAAGAACAGTCAAGCAAATCAGATCCTTCCTTGGGCATGCTGGATTCTATAGGAGGTTTATCAAAGACTTCAGCAAAATTGCTAAACCATTGTGCCACCTGCTCTGCCAGGATGTGCCCTTTGATTTTTCTGCTGAATGTCTTGAGGCTTTTGAAAAGTTAAAAATCTGCCTCACCTCTGCTCCTGTACTCCAAGCACCTGACTATACCTTGCCCTTGGAGTTGATGTGTGATGCATCTGACTTGGCAATAGGTGCTGTCTTGGGCCAGAGAAAGGATAAGATGCATGTGGTCATTGCATATCTCAGCAAATCACTTGCTGAAGCTCAGCTGAACTACACAACCACTGAGAAAGAGCTTCTGGCAGTGGTTTTTGTTGTGGACAAGTTTAGACCTTACCTACTTGGGTCTAAAACTGTCATCTTCACTAACCACTCAGCATTGAAGTACCTACTGCCCAAGAAGGATGCAAAGCCTAGATTGATTAGATGGATACTCCTGTTGCAGGAGTTTGACATCAAAATCGAGGACAATAAGGGTGTAGAAAATGTGGTGGCTGACCACTTGTCCAGAATTATGTTGGAAAAAAGTGTTGATGACCTTGCTACAAATGATGTCTTCCCGGATGAGCAACTGTTTGCCATCCAGTCTTTAGTTCCCTGGTATGCAGATATTTTCAATTATCTAGTTATAGGCAAGATCTCTTCCCATTGGACAAAAATGGATAAAGACCTATTTTTCTCACAGGTGAAATTCTTTTTCTGGGAAGAACCTTTCTTGTACAAGTATTGTGCAGACTAAATCATTCGAAAATGTGTTCCCGAAAGTGATATCCCCAGTATTCTGGCCATGTGCCATGAAAATTCTTGTGGGGGTCACTTTAGTGGGAGAAAAATAGCTGACAAAGTGTTGCAGTGTGGGTTTTATTGGCCTTCTCTTTTCAGAGATGCCAATACACACTGCAAGACCTGTGAAAGATGTCAGAAACTAGGAGGGCTATCTAAACGAAATTCAATGCCTTTACAGCCCATCCTTGTTGTAGAACTGTTTGATGTGTGGGGTATTGATTTTATGGGCCCCTTCCCTCCTTTAAATGGTTTTCATTTCATCTTAGTGGCAGTCGACTATGTTTCCAAATGGGTAGAAGGCATTGCCACAAGAACTAATGATAATCAGGTTGTCCTCAAGTTCATAAAGCAGAATATCTTCTCCAGATTTGGTACCCCTATAGCCATTATCAGTGATGGGGGGAGTCATTTCTGTAACAGAAATTTTGAGAGCTTGCTCAAGAAATATTTTGTCACCCATAGGATTGCTACTCCCTACCACCCACAAACCAGTGGGCAAGTTGAAATTTCAAATAGGGAGATCAAGCATATCCTTGAGAAGACTGTGAGGACTGATAGGAAGGATTGGGCTGACAAGCTTAATGATGCACTGTGGGCTTATAGGACTGCCTATAAGACCCCCATTGGTATGTCCCCATTTAGACTGGTCTATGGCAAGGCCTGTCATCTCCCAGTGGAGTTAGAACACAGGGCCTATTGGGCCATCGAACATTTAAATCTAGATCTAACTTCTGCTAGTCTTCACAGGTCGCTGCAGCTGTCTGAATTGGAAGAACTAAGGATGGATGCGTATGCCAATGCCAGGATCTACAAAGAAAGGTCCAAAACTTTCTTTGACAAAGGGCTGTTGAGAAAGAGTTTCAGTGCTGGTGATAAGGTTTGGTTGTTTAACTCCAAACTTAGATTCTTTCCTGGTAAATTAAAATCCAGATGGGAAGGTCCCTACATTGTCATGCATGTTTCCCCATCTGGTGCTGTGGAAATCAAGGATCCTAAGTCTGGGAGAACCTTGAAGGTGAATGGTCAAAGGCTTAAGCCTTCTTTTGAAAAACCTGTCGAACTCATGGACACCATTCACCTTCACAGAGCTCCTTCTTCAAATTGATCCACAGGTGTGTCATTACTGTATCATATGTATGCTGTTTTTGCTTGATTTATCTTACCTGTTTCTACTCTTTAGGATTTATTCATGGTCTTATCTGAATCTGGACCAATCTATTTTAAGCTTTTGATGCATGGTTTGATTCTTACTATTTTTCAATAGATAGCTTCTGCTGCACCCTTAATATGGGAGGTTGTTTTTGATTGAATGATTGAGTTTACATGTGTCTAGAGGTAGCCATAGGAGAGAGTCATGCCCCGGATCCAACTACAAGCTAATAAGAAAAGGGGCAGAATAGAGAACACATGCTCTCTATTTTATTCCTTACTGTCGCTAGGTCCAAAATTAAAGTCTGGGAGACTATCGCGAGATTCAAAAGCTATCGCGAGGTTAAAAAGGAAGCCTGGGAGCATGTTGCGCAGTTTACATAGCAACATTCAATGCCTATCATGAGTTTCATGTGTGCCTGACAACCTCTCGCGCGGTCCACATCGAGCTATTCAGTAGTTATCACGAGATTATCAGGCTGTCGCGAGGTTCACAAGGTAAATTGGGAGACTCTCGCGCAATTCAACAGAAATACTTCATTTACTGTCGCGAGATTCTAAGTCTATCACGAGATTCAAAATGAACCTTAGAGCTTTTCAGGCAATCCAAAAGAAACCTAGGAGCCGCTCGCGCAATTCACATGAATTAATCTTACTCTGTCGCACGCTCCAAGGATAACTTGAGAGATTGTCGCGCAATCCATATTTAATCAACACCTTCGCTAGGTTCATTTCCAAACTCGCGACCAGATGTTCCAAAGCGCTCCGAGCTTCGCGATAAGTATTTCAACCCCGCATTTTGTCCCTTCTTCATTATTTTCATCCTTCTTCCCTCTGCGAAACCCTAGCTTCTGGAGCTCTCCCTTCTCCCCTCCAGCATCACTCCTACAGCTCATCATTCACTTCACAATTCTATAGAGTTGTTCCTAACATCACCTCCATCCATTGCCCTCTGCTTAGAGATCTTGAGGTGCCCTGTGCGTCAAATCAAACCAAACCCTAGATTTCAGCCCCCGTTTCTCATACTATAGGACAGAGTTAGATATGGCTTCCAAATCTGCACAGAAGAGAAAAGGGAAGGACAAGGACCTGCAGAGACCACCCCTAAAAAGGCCAAGACTTCAAAGTCCCCCAAAAAGGAAAGGAAGTGGTTGAGGAGGCGGCGGTACCAACCACTAAGTTCTCTACTCCTTCTGAGCTCATGGAGTCAATTCCATTGGAGCCTGAAACAGACTTTGATGTACCATTTTTTGAGAAAGAACCTCTCTCTGCCCCTGCAGTATAATTTATGAGCAAAGCCGGCCTGATGCCATTGATGAGAGGAATTCCAGCACTAGCCTACCCCAGGCTAGTGCAACTGTTTTATCAGCACATCAAGGTCAAGAGGGACAATGATGGACAAGGGTGCTTGCTGGTGCTGATTGACGACTTCGATATGTTGGTGGGCCCCAAGATGATCGCTGAAGTGTTCGGCATCCCTGCAGCATTCAATCCTAGCTGTGGATATGGACCCCCTCTGAGTGCATCGATTGATACAATTGCACTTGCCCTAACTAGAGGACTAAAAGCCATCAGGGACTCAATCAGAAGAAGGAAACTTGAACCTGAACTGCTATTCATTGACTAAGTCCTACGGAAGAACATTTATTGCTTAGGACATCAGCAAGAGAGGAGAACCCCCATTGCGGATGCTGTTTACTCCTACCACATGGGCCATGGCTTCCATGCAGCTTGGTTAATTTTTGAGGCTATGAAAGACACAGTGGAGAAGTTAGGGTCCAACAAGAAGTCTCACACTCTACCCTATGCAAGAATCATTACCTTGCTGCTGATCAAGGGAGGCTACAAGATAGGAATGACTGAGCAGACCACCACCCTTACCCCTACTACCTTTGCCAAAAGACAATGGGGAATCAACAGGAGCTTGATGGGGGGCCAGAAAAAGAAGAAAGCTGAGGCTCAGGCACTGCCCAAGCAAGCAGAGGTAGCTGGATCAGGGTCTACCCCTGCTACAAAGGAGGTGCCTCCAGAGATTATCACTTCAATCGCTGCAGCAGCCCCTGTTACCCCTGCATCCCTCACCCCTCTTGCATCCATCTCTCACCCCCCTCTATTTCCATCCTCCATGCCCACTCCCCCTTCACCTGTGCTTGGTCCATGGGAGGACTCACCCTCCCCTACCTTACCTCAGTACACAGCCATAATTCCCCCCTTATCTCTACCTAAGCCTACCAGCCCACCACTCATCTCCTACAAAAAATGAAAAACAACTGAGACCATCCCAACCATCTCCCAAACACCACCCTCAATACCCTCTATCCCCATTGACACACTCCACCTTGAAGAAACTCCCACCCCAGCCATATCTACTACATCCCCTCTCCCAGACATTGACTTAACCCTTAACACATCCATAGGCTTCCAAGCCTTCATCTCTACATTCCATGAAACAATACCTCACGAAGAGCCCCAGCTCAGCTGCGCGAGAATGTCCTTTCCTCATCACTGATTGCTCTTCGCGAGGATCCCCGAGTTATACACTTACCTCTTTAAATGCCATGCCTATCTTTGGACAATCAGTTAATGCTCCTTCTCTTTTCCAAAGAGCCAGTTGTGTGTTTCTTCATTCCCCACACAACACTCATTTATTGCCAAGTTTGAAAAGGGGCGCAATTTCAATTCCCTCGTCCCTCTCTTTTAAACCGGCCCTCCATCCCTTTTCATCTCATCCCTCCTCTTCTACCCTTAGAAATCCATACCTCCTCACACAAATAGCGGATGACAACCCCTTCGGGTTCCTAATCAAATTCTACCCCATCTCGGAAGATCCCCCACCGCCAAAGGAGCCAGACCCCTTGCAATTTCTCTGGGATGAATTTGATGAGGTCTAGCGGATCCTCGCCAAGGAGGAAAAGAAAAAGAAAAAAAGAGAGAAGAGAGAAAAAGAAGAAAAAAATGGCACCACCTGCATCTCCCCTTCCATCTTCCTCAAACCCTCCCTCGGCTACACATTGACCCCCCCATTTTGTCTTTTCCTTTTCTATCTTTTTATTATATTTTCTTTTTATTTTAATGCAAGTTTCTTTTAGTCTCATACTGTTCCGTTTGCATTTTCTGTTTCTCTCTATTCTTCTGTGTTTATTTTTGTTCATCGCTTGGATTCTCGCTTTTATTACCTCGAACCGTGAGGACACTCTGCTCCAATGGTTTGGGGGTGTAATAATAGAATAGTTAATTTTAGTGCAGTAATGATGGTTTAACTGGGATGAATAAAGTTAATTTTCACTTAACTTGATACAATGAGGAAACATGTAAAACTTTAAATATTTTGGCAGACTTTTGGAAACAGATAAAAGTTGATCTTGACACCACCATGAAGCTAATATTAGAAATTTTTTTTGAGTTAAGTACTCAGCGAGCCTAAGAGGAGAGAAACAGACGAAAATACACCCCATGAATTAAAATTGAAGACCATACCTACTGAGATTTGGGCCCATCATTTTCTTTTAAAGAGTGTTTTTGGCATTATTTCTGCTCTAAGGACTGAGTGAATCAAGACTTTTTCACTAAAAGTTGTGCAACTCCAAATCAAAACTAATTGACAGCACTCATGAGACTAAGGAAATGATCCAAAGCCCTCATTTGGACAGTTTGAGCCTAAAAATCCTACCTTTTAAAATCTGCCCTTTTGCATACACTAGTTGAGCCTTAAAATCATATTTTTTCTTTCACAAACACCAGAAAACTTGCACCATAACCTCATTACCTGAGTCAACCTTACCCTCACTCTGAGAATTCAGAAGGTAAAGGAGAAGGAAGTAAAGATACTGAGAATGGTCCAATATTCTGTGGAAGGTGAAGAAAAGCAACTTGTGAACAGCTGTGTATCAATGGCAGTTGTGTGGCATTTCATCAAATATATATATATATATATATATATATATATATATATAAAGAGAAAAGAAAGAGAAGTCTAGAGAACATCATCATCTGAAAATTGAAAAGAAGAGGAGAAGCTGGCCACTTTATCTCTGAAATAGAAGAGAAAGATGAAGTTTTTACTGGAATGAAGGTTGTGAGGTCATGAACCACTCCTTACCTTGTTGATTTCTCAATTTAGATTCCCTTTTTACCCCTTTTACTCTTTACATCCCTCAGCCATAAGCCACATTACAACCAATTCTAAAAGACCTTGTGGATCCAAAGTCAAATGAGTTGTCATATGAAGATGAAGAGTTGCCCAATCTATGATGAAAATCCTTGAAGATGTCAAAAATTAGAAGCTTGGCCTATGCTCATGCTTGCAAACCCATTTGGGGTTTGCAACTACTCTTGAGTTGTGAGATTATGAACACCCTCAGTTTATTAATGTTGAGAGATAGCCCTAGTGAGAATTGGGTCTTAATTTTTACCTCTTTAGGGTGGTATCCAACCTGGATCTTGACTCAAAGGCAAGCTGGGTACTGATTTTCATACATTGAAATTCTAATGTTAAATAAATGGTGGTCAGGCAAACACATGTTAACTTTTAAGTTCTAAATGGCCTGCAAACATTGCTGCAGTTTCCTCTAAGTGTTAAATGGATGTGGAATGAAACTTTAAACATTTAAATCTGTGTTGTCATTATCTGCACTATATTTAACTGATTTTAATGGTGAAGTTTGTGGGTGTCTTCACTGAAAACCCTCAGGAAACTTCACTCCTCCACTAGGGATCACCTAGGGGTTTAAAAGGCTTGGTACATATGCTAAATGTATTCGTGATCCCTACGAAAGTGGCATTTAATTACAGCTTTGCTAAGGGACTAGCAAAGATTAGGTTTGGGGGTGTGTTAAGACCTAAAAAGTACCACTTTTCACCCCTTAACTTAATCTCTGTTGGACCCTTAATCATTTAATAAAAGTGTTTTAAGCCTGTTCTGCAGATAATAAACAGCACCTGCCAATAACCCCTAACCATGTCAAAAAAAGCTCACTGTTGTCCCAGAATTACCTCAGCAGAATGAAGGATGAACACAGACTGAGAGTTAGCTGAAGCATAGGCACATTCAAGCAGAAATACATCAAGAAGAATGCCTCGCGCAAATGTCGCAGGGTTCAATTGAACCAGGGATAATGCCTTCGCGCAGTTGTCGCGAGCCCCTGGAGGAAGCACAACAACTGGTCGGGCAGTTTGCGCATCGTTCTCGAGCAGTTTGGTGCCAGAAAGAATTGAAAAGCAAGCCTAGCGAGGTCATCGCGAGGCTCAGACTAAAGCATTTGCACAGTCTCGCGCAACTCAAAAGAAGAACCGTTAAGCTTCGTGCGACTCACTCAGAAGAGAAAGCTTCAGGTATTCCTGTGCATAGTGGCCGCGAGATACAGACCTTCAGTGAATCTCGCATGACCTAGAAACTCTTGAACACTGCTTCTTCGCGAAGATCTGTTGCGAGATTCACCAAGGGACGAACCATGCGAGCAATCCCCGCACCATTCAAAGCTGAAAGAGCAATCTCGCGATAGCCATTTGTATTTCGCGATGACTAAAATGTCAATCCCGCGACTGCATGAATTTCAAGTCAATTCAACCCCGCGATGCCAATTCTACCACGTGGAAAGATCTGAAATCATTTCTACTCAGCGAGGCTTGAATTCTAAACTTCTCCCCACTTCTGCAAGGGCAGTCTGGGAATCTCCAACAATTAGGGCACGCACTCCAGTGCTTCAATCTTCGTGCACACGCCTCGAGGCATCTAAGGGACAAGAATGAGCCACAATTACATTGAGAAATTAGGGTTTTCCTAACCCTAAGTGGAGGGGAAGTCGACTGCTATATAAGCCTAAGCCTAGCTTAGGTTTTAAGGATCCTTTTTGGGACTTAACTTCTGTGCTTCTTCCCCAAAAAAAACCAACTGTAGAATTACAGTAGGCTAAGGTTAGGGTTTAAGATTTTTCTTTTTCCTTTTTCTTTCTCTCCATAGTTCAAAATTTGCTCGCTATGCCTTTTGTATGATTATCTGGTATAGATTTTAATGATTTTTTGTAATAGGATCTGTTGCATGTATGGGATGTTATTTTTGTTGTGAGTTGTGTTGTACAAGGCTGCTGCCTTGAGATCCTCCATTGCTAAGTTTTTTTGTAAGCAATGGAGGATTGCTTCTAAAGTACTATTTAGATCTGACCTGTGTGTCTAGGTTAGGCACTTTGCAGGCAGGCCTTCCCCCACCACAGGACTCACTAAACCTGAATCCCCATGGGAACTTGTGCTTGTAGCCTTGGGAACATGGTGGCGGCAGCAATGTTCTTATTCTGTCTTAGCCTTTTATGAGGAGGATAACCTCTATGGATAGTCTGTGACCATTCAAGTGGACAGATTATAGCCCTAGGGTGAGGCCAAGTCATGGAACTAAGACAGTTTCTTCTTCTCTGTACTTGTGCTTGTAGCCTTGTGAAAGATTGTGCAGTGACAGACTCCCTTATAGTGAATAGATCCACCATCAGATTGCAGATCTGAGTTGGCCGTAGAGATTGTAGGCTTGTGACTGGGTCATTGCAGTCTTTCTAAAGCAGTGAACAGCCATGTGTAAAAGCTAGTACTCAAACTCTTGCTGGTCCTGTGTGTTCAGGCTTGTACACTTTGTAGGCCTAGCCCCACGCACAGAACTTTAGAGGATGAGGTTCCTATGGATTCTTCAGGTTGTAGCCTGGATGAAGTAGTGCCTACAGTGATAAACTTGTTCTAACCCATTTCTGGATTGTGGTTCCCCTATTGGATAGTCTGTGACTATTTAAGTGGACAGGTTATAGCCTTAAGGGATTGGATCATGGCACAGGGGTGAGTTGGATTCTTTCTCCTCTTTGGTGATAATGTAACCATTGGACATGATTTCTATAGCAACAGATCTGAGTCTGAGTTACAAGACCCATCAGATCTGCACCTAATAACATACTTCTCACTCTTTTATATTTATTTTTTTTCACTCCACCATCCTTCTTAACCCTTTCTGTAATCTAGACATTAGGATACCTTAGAATTTAGATTATAGTGACCCTAAATCCCCTTCCACTTAGGATTGCCAGATCTGTAGCCAGATCTGGAGAGCCTACTAAGGATAGCTCCCTTGGAGCTTGAGATCAACTTCCCTGTGGGACAAACTCTTACTTATCAAAACTTGCTACAACAGGCCCTGTATCTTGCAGGACTCTGCATATTTTAGGCTTGCTGCTCTGTCATTTTCAATCCACATTTCATTCATTTTAATTCACCCTATTCTTATCACTATCTCCAATAAAGTCAGTAGAAAGAACTTAAAATAGCCCAACAGTAGTTAACCCGCTGGCAGCTCTACTGGAGGAGCAACTCTCACTAAGGTTTCTTCCACTATAGGCTCCTGAATCGCAACAGCTTTGGCTTTCTTAGCTTTAGGAGCCTTTTTGGGTGACATCTCAGTGAGTTTCCTCTTGACAGGTGGTTTGTTAGCTGGCTTCAACCTCGCGGAGGATTTGGGGGTGGAAGCAGTTGCTCTCCGGCGTATGTTTGGTAGAGTTTCCTCTGGCTCATCCATTTTACTCTCAGAGATTAGTCACTCACCAACTTGGAGTGGAGCTTGAAGGTTAAAAATTAGAGAAATGACAGATTGATGGTGGGAAGGCAACTGACCTCGAAATGCCTTGGGTTTAACAGAAATCGCAATACACAGCTTCAATTTTCCCAAAGTCAGGGGCAAAATGCTCTTCTGTGTAAGCTGAATGTATCGACAAAATGGTAGATTAAACAGCTGAAGGTTCAGCAAGGATTTAGTGGAGAAAGAGGGAGGCGAAAGAGAGAGGAAAGGAGCTAGGGTTTTGCAGAAGGTATGGAATGAGGCACAAATGACCTATCGACAGGTATATAAGGGGTGAAATACGATTTCGATAGGATGAACTGGAAGGCGTCGATAGGTTCATGTGTTCCATCGAAAGTATGGCAGACAAAACCTTAAAAGGGGATGATTCGATAGGATCCCGATAGGTGGAACTATCCTTTCGATCAGTTTAAATGACAGCTGAGTCTTCATTTCGATAGGTTCCCGATTGGTATCTAGAACCTATCGAAATCTCTGTTTTGCTGTTTTTAACCGATTGAAAAGTTAGTTTCACCTGTCGAGAAGTTCAGTGCCTATCGAAACCATCGAACATCCTGCCAAAATCACCATGTGACCTATCGAAAGGTGAGCTTGACCTGTCGAAGACTTCTAAAAATCAAATAAGGCCATATTTCTGGGCACTCATAGTCTCAATTCTTAGTAGGCTCTGTTGATGTGGTGCCCCATGATTTGATTCTCTTGTGAACAGCTCCCATTACCTCAGAACATCCTGCCAAAATCACCATGTGACCTATCGAAAGGTGAACTTGACCTGTCGAAGACTTCTAAAAATCAAATAAGGCCATATTTCTGGGCACTCATAGTCTCAATTCTTAGTAGGCTCTGTTGATGTGGTGCCCCATGATTTGATTCTCTTGTGAACAGCTCCCATTACCTCAGGACAACTGGAAATGATGGTCTAGTATTGAGCATGGCAGTTTTGTTGTTTTCTTTTTATTATTGCAAGGAAATAAAAGGAATCAAGTAAGAACTAAGTAAACACCTAAAAACAAAGTATGATACATATGATACATACTGGTTTCAGGGGCTAATCTGGAGGGTCTGGAAGGTCCATAATCTCCTCAGGCTCATCAAACTTGGCACCTTTCATAGATCTTTTCCTCAGCCAGTGTCTAGTCCCTGGGTGTAGTTTTCCATCTGTGAACTAAGCATTGTCATGCACCAACTAATGTGGATTATCATGCATCACTTTCTTTTCGGCATTAATGGAAAAACAAGCCTCTTTAGGAGAGGGTTGATAGCCAGTGTTATACACATTCAGCTTAACCTTCATGTTTCCAAATGACACTTCCATGATCCCATACCTGCATTGTATGTGAGCATTGGCAGTGGCCAAAAAGGGCCTGCCTAGAATCACAGGTATGGAAGAAGCACATTTGCTTGGTTCCATGTCCAATACCAAAAAGTCAGCAGGATAGAAGAATTTGTCAACTCCAACCAAAACATCCTCAATTATCCCCACAGGTTTCCTTTCAGATCTGTCAGCCAATTGGAGGACCACATGTGTGGGCTTTAATTTGCCTAAGCCCAACTTCTCATATACTAAATATGGAAGCGAATTTACACTGGCTCCCAGATCTAATTAGCCTTTGTCAATGATGTGATCCCCAATGATGCAGGAGATTGTGGGGGTTCCAGGGTCTTGGAATTTGGTTGGCGTTGCAATTGACAAAATTTGTTTCACTTTCTCTGCTGAAAAGACTTTCTTGGATAGGTGTATCTTGGATTGTCTTTTATGGGTGCATAGTTCTTTTAAAAACTTGGCATAGGCTGGGACTTGTTTAATGGCATCAAGTAAAGGCAAATTGATCTTTACTTGCTTGAAAGTCTCCATCATTTCCTTAATTTTTCCTTGTCCTTCATCAAAAGGGGAAGGTGCTTGTAGTGCCTTAGGAAATGGCAAATGTGGGATTACTCTCTCACTTGCAGCCTTAGCCAATGAGGCCTCTTTCTTTTTTATTTTTTTTCTTTTCTTGAGGATCCTCATTATCCTCTTTATTCACAGCTGATTGTTCCTTCAAGACCACCACTGGTGGTCTTTATTGTGTGCTAGTAGAAATCACTTCATTTTCTTCCTCCAAGTTCCTCACAGGCTCATAGCCCACTAGGTTACCACTTCTCAAAGTTATAACAGATTTGGCTTCCTCATAGGTGGAGGAAACTTCACCCACTACAAACTGCCTTCGTGGATTGTCCTGTGGTTGGCTAGGCAACCTTCCTCCCTCTCTCCTAGTTAGAGCATCAGATAGCTGACTAAGTTGGTCCTCTATCTTTTTGATACTCTGGTTGTGAGAATGCATAGTTTGGGATAAGGTGTTCAAGCTCTGCAGTGAAGATAGAACTTGTTCCTCAAAGGATGGTGCTCTCACTACTGCAGGGGGTGCAGATTGCTGCACAGGAGGAGCTACAGTTTGGGCCATGGGTTGCTGATACTGAGGCCTTGGAACATAATTTTCTCGATAGGGCTGAGCACTTCTGTAGGGCATGGGCTGCTGGCTGGGGTATGTATCTTGTCGCCACCTCAGATTGGGGTGGTTCCTCCATTGATACCCAGCAGTAGGCTGCTGCCCATAAGACTGAGCTATAGCCATATGCTCTGTTATAAAATCAGGAAATTGGTCAGTAAATGGGCATTCTTCTAGGGGATGAGCAGGGGATTGGCATATGGCACATGCCTCCACCCTAGCAGCCACAGGTGACTGCATTGCTCCCATCAGCCTATCAAATTTCAGAGTTAAATTGTCCACTTTCCTTTCCAACTCACTTGGTACACTCACTTCATATATCTTTCCTCTTGAGGTGTTCTCTTTCATTAATTTAGAAGGGTCTAGATTTCTTGCTAAGGTTTCCCTTTGCATAGAGTTTTCACTGATGATGTCAAAGAGCTCCCATGCCTCCTCAGTTATTTTATGGAGGTAGGTGCCACCACAAGAGGCATCTATTATATCTCTGCTTTTAGCATCAATTCCCTGATAAAAGCTTTGAACCAATTACCATTCAGGGATTTGATGGTGGGGGCATTTCTTTAGGAGTTCCTTAAATCTCTCTTAGGATTGATGAAAATCATCAGTTGGATCTTGGGTAAAAGAGATGATACCCTTCCTCAACTGGCTGGTTTTTGACATAGGGAGGAACTTGGCCAGAAATTGACATTGGAGATCACTCCAGGACTGAATGCTATTGGGTGGAAGCAAGGACAACCAGGTCCTGGCTCTATCCTTTAATGAACAAGGAAAGAGTCTCATCCTGGTGGCCTCTTCCCCCAAACCTGGATTAAATGTAGTGCACAGTCCCAATAACTCATCAATGTGCTTGTAGGGGTCTTCTTTGGTCAGGCCATGAAATGAGAGCAGCATTTGAATGATGGATGATTTTATCTCATAGTTTGCCTGAGCAGCTGGGAATTGAATGCAGAAGGGGGAATTATAGACCCCTAGTGCATTAAACTCCTTAAGGGTTCTCGGCTGCTGTTGCTCACCCATTTCTACAAAATCAAATGCAACAAATGTGAGTGTAGTTGGTCTGGATCTGAGAAGTCTTTCAACCTCTGGATTCAGTGGAATAATTTGAAGTTGGAGAGTTCTCCTACCAAACATACAACACTCAGATTCTGAATGCAGAACAGATCCTCAACACAACAAGCAGAATCAACCAAAATTTCTAACTACTCTAACAAAAATTATTAACAGATCTGAAAAATAACAGGGGAGTAGAGGGATACAAGCTATAGAGCAGTCTCCAGCTCGATTCTCCTCTCACTAGTAGCCTTAGATCTGATGAAATGCACACAAAATACTAAAAAACAATAAAACATACAAATGTGGTTAGTAAAAATCGAACAAAAACTACAGATCTATGATTAAAACTTAGATCTGTCAATTTCTAAACACACCTCCCCGACAGCGGCGCCAAAAACTTGTTGCTGTGTTTGCCTTCCCTTAAATGAGGGTCTAAAATCATCAATAAAACTAGACAGAACACCCTCACACAGTCCTGCAAGTAATCAGGGTCTGTTGTAGCAAGTTTTACAAAGATGGTGAGTAAGGGAATGGCCACAGGGAGGTTGGTTTAAAAATATGATAAATCTTCAGATCTGTATTAGATCTGGCACCCTAACTAGTGCTACGTTAGCTAAAAGAAAGGGGAGAGGTTTAAAATGGATTATCACTTAAGCTAAGCTAAAATTAAACATAGAGTAACTTGGATCGAGTTTAGGATCTTAGATCTTATAGGAGAAAGAGGTAAAAAAATAGAAAATGGAGAAGAGTAGCTTGGAGATTGGTTTTCACTGAAATCAGATTCAATTAATTATGCTGCAGAGGTTCAGAGCACACAATTCCCTCAACTGGCCATAAGCACAGCTGCAGGGTATAAACTCCACTTCAAATTGCAGGATCCACCTGGTCTTAAGGCTATGATCTATCCACTTTAATGTTCACAGGCCATCCTATAGACTTTATCGAATCCATGGATTTGCAGCAATCGAATCCATGGATTTGCAGCAGACGAATCCAATTAGAGCCTAAGCTTGGGCTAATCTTAAGGTTATGATCTGTCCACTTTAATGGTCACAGACCATCCTAGGGATCTCCTCAAAAGCTAAGGCTTCAATTAGAGCAATTAAAACCACTACAGATGCTGCAATTCCCAGGTCATAGACTCAAGGAATCACAGGAGTATCAGATCCAGGGAGATCGGCTGGTATCCAAGAGGCCTACCAGTTAAGTGGGTGAGCTGATCCACAAACTCCTCTACACAAATCCGATCGATCACCAAATGGAACCAAAGGAACTTTAAATCTAATTAAAGCATTAAAAATAGCATTAACATTGCAATCAACGTCACTCTATAATGGAAATACTCTCAGATCTGTAGTCTGTGCAGCTAGGAACCTACAATAGCACTATTAACCTTACCCAATTACAGATCTAACCTCTCTCCTCGCTACTCCAAGGGAATTAACCAACCATGGTTGGGATAAAGGAGGGAAAATAGAATTTCTCTACAAGCGCTAATCTTTAGAATTTGGCTCAGATTTTTATCTTTTTCAATTGCAATTGGAGGTCTCTATATAGAGCTTTCTCCTCTATTTTTCCTGCCAAAAATCCCTTCTAGAAGGTCTTCAGAGTTTGTTAGAGTTCTGTTAGAGCATGTGGGTCGGTTAGGGTTTCCTAAGGCATCTTTTGGAACCATCGTGCCGGTCACCAAGTGCCTCGGGTTGAGTGCAGTAGGTCACCAAATCACGTGGGCACTGCTGAATTTCTGAGAAGTTTTGCACATGATTTTGACAGGTTCAAGAAGTTTTTGACAGGTTCAAATATAGCATTTTGGTCCTTTTGCTAGTTTCTCAGTTCTCTTCGATAGGTTCCAATAGGATGAGCCTTCTCTCAGAGTTTCAGCATTCTCAGCCCTTGCCCTGGAGTATTCGACAGGTTGGAGGGGCTCTTCGATAGGTTGGAGAACCATTTCGATAGGCTCCGCTCTGCATGCCACCATTTCGATAGGGTTGCTCTCACTCCTATCAAAAGGCTCAAGTTCCCTTCGATAGGTTCTGTTCCAACACCTTCATCTCGATAGGTTTGAAAAAACCATTCAATAAGTTCCCTTGACGCCTCAGGCAGGTTTTCGATAGGATGGTTTCTTCCTTCCTTTCAGCTACTCGATAGGTTCTCTGATCCTATCGAACTCCTCAATCCACACCAATCCATCTTTCTTCTGCCTTCATATCCTATAGCAACCTCTTCAACTGCACGAATTCTTCCTTTCTTCACTTTCAGCTCCTGTCGAAGTCTTCAGGTGACCAATCGATAAGATGTTTTCAACCTGTTTCACTTCCTTTGCCTTGCTGCAGCCATGCGCTCCATCAGTGATGTGCTACCCTCTGGTGTGTTGTTGCTGGGTTTGTCCTATGCTGAGAGATGGCCCCTTTTTGGGCATTCTTGAGTGGTTTTCTGCATTAGTGTCCTCTTTTATTGCTGTCTACAAAATGCAGTTGATAGAAGCTTATTTGTGTGCTCACAGGTCTATCAATGGTCAGGTTAAAGGGTAAAAAGTGGCATTTTTCACCACTTAACACCCCTACCCAAGAGCCTTTGACAAAGACCAGCAAATCGGAGTCATATTTTTGCACTTTGGTGATCATATATAGATTTTGAGGTATCTCGGGTCACCAAAGCGGGGACTCTATTTTTCTTAGTGAGCGCATCGTTGCAATGGATTGATAAAATCCACTGTTGCACACTACCTAATCTTCAAAGGGGACGCTCGTGAGGGGCCAATGTCCGCACCTTTGTTTTCAGATTTTGTTTGTTTTCTATATTTGTATTATTTTTGTTTCCAAGCTTATGTCTTTATGATATGGAGTTTCCCATAATTTTGATGCCCCCATCTTTTTATGGGTTAAATTATGAGACTTCATACCAAATTTGGGATGAATATAGGGAGAATGATCCTAATTGGTGAGAACTAAATCAGGGTTGTGAATTAAATCAACATTATAAGCCAAAATTTTCAAACCAACCTTAGTTTGACAGAGAATACTCACAATCCCCATGGAGTTCAGGTTTCAAAGATCAGGTTTTAACTATGTTAGAAGAACTCCAATCACAATCTAACCATGTTACATTACTCCACTCTCATACTTAGTCTATTGCGAGATTTGAACATGAAATATGGCAGTTGTCCGCTGGCATCACTAGGGAGGAAGACTTTTGCATAGTCAACTAATAAGTATTCTGCAAGACAAGAATTTGAGAGAAGAAACTATCCCTGCCCATGAGCACGAGGTCACGACCATGACCCTTAGGAGCGGACATGAGATAGATAACAAAGATGACATTGATTGTAGACAAAGATTGAAATTGTGGGTGATAGCCAACCAATTAGTGATGTCCCTCTAATACCGAGAGAGCAATTGCATGAGGAGGATACAATTCCTTGTCCTATATCGATTAAGCAGTCTAGCATTATATGAGACACCTTGTCTGCCGAGAGATCCATTTCTACAGTGCTTAGATAAACCCTCAAGTTGATTGGCTTTAAAATTTGATATAGTCGATGGTCCTAAATTACCAATACATACTGAGTCCGAATATTTCATGGTTTATGGGGTGGATAATATTGTTAAAAGATGATTCACTGGTTATATGTATCTAATTAAGTCTTAACCTATTGCAAGTGCACAATGGAAATTGTAGAGCTAGTATAGGATCGTTCCCACGAGGATATGTTTATATATTTGAATATATATATATATATATATATATATATATATATATATATTTTTTTTGAAAACTTATACTTATCTTTTAAGATCCTAAACTACTTCAGAAATATGAATAAAGAATGGTGTCTTAAACTAAATTGCAAAAAATAAATCTTAAATCCTCCTTCAGATTATGGTCGTCAATCAAAATCTTCAATTATCGGATGTTTACAAATTTAAAATACCGTTACACTATATCTCAGTCTTCTAGAATTTGAGCGCCAATAAAAAACTAGCATCATTTAATATAGATTTATACTAATCTTTAATCTAACAGAATTTGAGCGTCAATCAAATTCTAGAAAATTAAAGATGGAAAATAAAAACTATTACACTAATCTGCAAACTTCAACTTGAGTCATCAATTCAAATTAAAACCTGAAGATGTTTACAAAGCAGTAAATTGCAATAAAATAAATCTAAACTAGAAAGCAATAAAAATCATATCTTTCACCCCTCAGCCGCAGTCGTCAATTACTTCTGGGAAACTATAAATATCTACTCTAATCATCTAACTCTGAATCCCAGCCATCAATTGTGATCGAGGAATCTTAGATATCTAAACTAAACTACTCTAATGATCGGAAGAAGACACAACCTCATTTGTCAATTGATGCTGGGAATTTCTTCGATGGCTTATTCCTAGACCAAGCGATCTTATTTATAGATCATAAGGGGTTGGTTTACAAAGGTCCTAATTCTAATAAAAGAAACTACTAAAATAAAAGTATCCTATTGTTGGGAATGTTTGCCTACCCTCAAATGAGGGTCTAAAATCAACAATAAAACTAAGCAGACGTACTCATACAGACCTGCAAGTATTCAGGATCTGTTGTAGCAAGCTTTAAAAGAATGGTAAGTAAGGGAATGTCCACAGGGAGGCTGGTTAGAAATATGATAAATCTCCAGATCTGTAAGAAATCTGGCACCCTAGCCATCTCTACATTAGTTAAAAGACAAGGGAGAGTTTTGAAATGAGTTGTCACTTAAACTAAACTACAATTAAAATGCAGATTATTTTAGATCGAATCTGGAGCCTCAGATCTTGCAGATGGATGGTTTAAAAACTCAAAAGATGGAGAAGAATAGCTTGGAGGTTGTCTTCAATGCAATCAGGTCGAGCTAAGCATATTACAGGGGTTCAAAAGCACACAAGTCCCTCGGCTGGCCACAGGCACTGCCCGCAAGCACAGTTGCAGGATATAAATTCCACTTCAAATCACAAGATCCACCTGGCCTTAAGGCTATGATCTGTCCACTTTAATGGTCACAGACCATCCTATAGGCTTTATCGAATCCATGGATTGCAGCAGATGAATCCAATTGAGGCCTAAGCTCAGATTTACCTTAAGGTTATGATCTGTCCACTTTAATGGTCACAGACCATCCTAGAGATCTCCTACAAAGCCAAAGCCTCAATTAGAATAATTAAAATCACTACAGATACTGTAATTTCTAGGTCATAGGCGCAGGAAATTATAGGGATATTAGATCCAGAGAATTCAGATGAAATCTAAGAGGTCTACCAGTTAAGTGAGTGAGCTGGTCAAGCAACTCCTCTACATAAATCCAATCGAGCACCAAAAGGAATCAAAAGAGTTTTAGATCTAATTAAAACATTGAAAACAACATTTACATTGCAAACAAGGTCACTCTTATAATGGAATGCTCTCAGATCTGTAGTCTGTGCAATAATTAACCCTAGCAACACTCTTAACCTTACCCAATTACAGATCTAACTCACCCCTTGCTGCTCCTAGGGATTTAGCCAACCATGGTTGGGCTAAAGGAGGGAAATGGAATCTCGCTGCAAGCTCTGATCTCTGAAAAATTACCTAGAATTTCGATCCTCTTGGTTGGCAATTGGGGATCTCAATATATAGCTTTCTCCTCTATTTTTCTCGTAAAAAATTCCTTCTAGAAGGTTGTCAGAGTTTGTTAGAGTTCTATTAAAGCACGTGGGTCGGTTAGGGCTTTCTAGGGCATCTTTTAAAATGTCGCACCGATCACCAAAGTGCCTCGGTTTGTGTGTAACAGGTCACCAAGTCTTAGCCTGTGCATAGCATAGTTTCTGAGAAGTTTAGCACACGATTTTGACAGGTTGGAGAAGCTTCCGACAGGTTAAAAGTAATCTTGTAGTTCCTTTCGATAGGTTCCCTGGTCTCTTCGATAGGTACCGATAGGATGAGTTTTCTCTTTGAAGCTTTAGGGTCCTCAGCCCAATATCTGGAGTGTTCGATAGGTTGGCTGAGTAGTTCGATACGTCAAAGGGTCCTTTTCGGCAGGTTCAGCTCTGTGTGCCGTCATCCCGATAGGTTGGCTCTCATTCCTATCGAAGGGCTTATGCATCCTTCAATAGGTTCAATTTCAGCATCTTCATTTCGATAGGTTCAGGGAGCCTTCGACAGGTTGGAATCAAGAATTTTAGTCTTTTCGCTAGGTTCTGAGATCCATTCGATAGGTTCCTTTGACACTTCAGGCAAGTTTTTGATAGGATAGTTTCTTCTTTCCTTTCTTTGCTCGATAGGTTCTGAAATCCTATCAAACTCCTCAATCCATACGAATTCATCCTTCTTCTACCTTTGGGTCCTATCGAACCCTTCTCCAACTGCATGAATTCTTTCCTTTTACTCCTCAACTCTTATCAAAGTCTTCAGACATCCTCTCGATAGGATGTTTTGGACCTATCTTCACTTCTTTCTCCTTGTTCTGTTGCTGGGTCTGCATGGTGCTGAGAGATGACTTCTTTGTGAGCATTCTTAAGTGGTTTGCTGTATTATTACCAGCTTTCCCTGCTATCTACAAAATATACTCAACAGAGACTTATTAGTGTGCTCACAGGTCCATGAAAGGTCAGGTTAAAGGGTGCAAAATGGCATTTTTCACCACTTAACACACCCCCAAACCTAAGCTTCACTAGTCCCTGAGCAAAGGAGAATTCAAAGAAAAAATAAAATGCCACTTTTGTAGGGAGCACGGATGCATTTAGAACATACACCAAGCCTTTTAAACCCCTAGGTGATCCCTAGTGGAGGAGTGAAGTCTCCTGAGGGTTTTCAGTGAAGGTACCCACAAACTTCTCCAATACAACTTAGTTAATACTCATGCAACATGTTAAAATAGAGTTTAAGTGAAATAAATAAATTTCACACCATGCCCATTCAATTCCAGAGGATTTTCAGCAGAAAAATCACCAATTCAAAACTTGAAATTCTGCTGTAATCCCTTCATTCTCAATCAGTTCATGTCAAGGCATTGGGCTTAAAAATTTGATGCAGAGCTCACCTTTAATTCAAGAATTTTGTTCCTATACCACCCCAAATCTTTGATTTTAGACCCAAATCATACCGGGGCTGTTCACTCATAACAAAAATCGAAGGGTGCATCATTTCACACAGCTCAAGAGCAGTTGCCGCCCTAAAATAGGACTGCAAGCAGGAGCATAGGCATTGCTTTAATTCCTGAAATTTTCTAACTCTTTTCACCATAGATTAAGAAAATTCTCATCTCCACATGACAACTCGATCCATTTCAGATCAGTAGGGTCTTATTATTAGGTTGTAATGTGGCTTATGGGTGAAATTTGTAAAAGAAATAATAGGGTAAAATAGGATTCAAAATTGAGAAATCAGTAAAGGTAAGAAGGTGTCTAGACAATACCTCCTTCATTTCAGCATAATTCCATCTACTTCTTGAATTTTCATATTTGAAGTGATCAGTTTCTAATCATTTTTTCAGTCTTTCAATGAAATGACCTCTCTTTCTCAACCTTTTATTTTGCTTTTCTATTTTTCTTTTTGTAGTTTTCTCCAAATTTTATTTTTTATTTATTTATTTTATATATATAGGCTGGAATGCCACAACGCCACCAACTGTGTTTTTCTCCTCTTGTACCTACTTCTCAAACCAGCTCTACCTTCTTCCAGTCCTTTACCTCTTTACCTTCTGAAATCTCAGAGTGAGGTCGGGCTGCATCAGGTTAAAGAGTTTTGGGTTTGCATTTCTGGTTTCTATCGAGGAAAAAATTGTGATTTCAAGGTTCAAATGGTGTGTATCAAGGGCAGTTCAAAAGTGGGGCATTTTAGGCTCAAACTATCCAAGGGATGGCATTACTTCATGTCTTCAATGTCATGAATGCTGTCAAGCTGTTTCAATTGGGAATTACCTAACTTCTAGTGATTAGAATTAGACCCCATCAGTCCTTAGAGCAGAAGAAATTGCCAAGATACTCTTGAAAGAAATTAAAAATTTTTAGGCCCAAATCTCACTGGGTGTGGTCTTCCATCAAAATTTCTGGGGGGTATCCTCACAGTTTTCTCTCATTTCGGGTTCACTAATCATCAATTTTTTGAAAATTCTTGACATTTGCTTCATGAAAAATGTTAAAAACTACAGCTCATTTCAGTTTTAAAAAGTTTTTAATTGCCTCTTTTCCAAAAAAAATCACTTTATTGTCAAAAACTTTTTCAACATAGCTGCACAAAGCATTAACTTATTTCATTGGCACACCTGCCATACCCCCAAACCTAAACTAAATAGTGTCCCCACTATTTTGAGAAAAAGCAATCAAGAGGGAGACAGGGTAAGAAGATATCTATAGAATAGCACAAAAAAAATGCCAAATATATACAAGAGAGAAATGAAAAAGAAACTGAAACAACACATGGCCACATTCATATACAGCTTGGTGCCAGCTACAGCTTAGATACAGGGGCTTTGCCCTTGGATTTGGATTGCTTAGGTTGTTTAGTGCGTGCCTCCTCAGACTGGGCAGCAGGCTTTTTTCCTTTAGTATCAACCGCAGGCGCAGGATCAGAATCCGAATCGGAAGGGAAAAGGGCCATAGGGTCCAGTCCTAGAGCCGCAGCAGCCTTTCTTCTTTCATCCCTAGTGAGTAGGGTGCCATGGGGGTCAGAATGACGGGAGGACCTAGGGGGCTCAGCTTCCTTGGATGGGGCAGCAGGTTGTTTCCCTTTTTTGATAGCGGCAGCAGAAGAAGTAGATCTCTTGGCGGTGGTGGTTCTTTTGGAGGAAGTCCTCTTCCGTTTGGGAGGGATAGGTTTGTCAGGTGGAGGTACTTCGGCAGGAGGGGAAGGGGGAGCCTCCACAGGTGGGCTGGAAGTTGAGGGGATGGGTGAATGAATGGGATGGAAAGGAGAGGTTGGGGCATGGGTAAAATGAGGAGGAGTGGTGTGGGGGGGGTCAGGAAGTGGGGTGTACTCATGAGCAACATCTTCCACAATTGAAGAAATGAGGGCAGAGAAACTAGTAGAAGTGAACTGGTCCAAACCCTGTGTATGTATAGGAAGTGGTGGAGGGGGAAAATCAGGAAGGGGTTGGAGGGAGGGTGGGGAAGACATGGTGGGGATAGGCTCGGAGAAGGTGGGGAGTTCCAGGATCCCAGGTGTAGGTGATGGTGTAGGTAAGGTGGATGAAAAAGTGGGTGATGTAGGAGGAATGGTGGATGGGGGAATGTCAGCTACATGATCTGCTGTTGAGGTAGTGGGCACCTCCTCCTCTGCCTCAACCGGCTTGGTCTTTTGAATCAGGGTTAAACTTGTAGACCATGCCCTCTTTCCAAAAACCTTCTGAGCCATTTTCTCCACTGGCTCAGCCTCCTTGATCTTATACTTTCTTGCTTTGAGCAGACAAGTGATGAGTCTGCTGAAGGGTAGACCTCCTCCCTTAGCAAAAGCCTGTCTTTTTAGCACCTTGTCATTTATGTCCACCATAGTTTCAAAGATCAGCTTAGGTGCGTTGACGAACTACCCCTTGGAATAATAAAATAAAGCATCCACTAATGGGGATCTTCTCTCCTGCAAATGTCTTGTAACATAGACATTTTCCCTTAAGGTGGTATCCATGAATCTGAGACTAGGATGGAGGTCTCTTCTCATCAGTGATTCTCCAGAACCCACAATCTCATTGGTTAGTTGCTTGGCCATATCCTTAAATGTAGCTCCCACAGGTACTCCCTCAGCGCGGTTGGAGTCAAATTGGTATGGTACCCCCAAAGCCATTCCTATGTCTCTGTGATCGATAGTCAGTTGCCAATCATCAATCAAAATTTCTAATACATTATTAGTCCCCTGTGCCACCTTCTTCTTCAGATTTTGGTACCATAACTTCACCAGCCTGGGATACACTGATTCCTTCAATGGTTACAGTAGGGGCAACAAGCCTTCTTTCTTCAAATAGCTCAGTGTTTCCTGGCACTCTCCAATGTTGGAAAAATATGCCAGATCAAATTCGGTCTCAAGGATAAGGTTTAACTTGTCAACAAATTCATTGGGGGTGGTTAGTATAGCTGGAACCTCTACAGTAATGGGCCTGTCAGGGGTAGCTCTCTCTAAGGGTGTTTCTACCACAGGTTCCTGAATTTCAACAGCTTTGGCTTTCTTAGCTTTAAGACTCTTTTTGGGTGTCCCCTCAGCGAGCTTCCTCTTTACAGGTGGTTTGGTAGCAGGTAGCACTTTCTTGGAGGAGTTAGGGGTGGATGCAGTTGATTTCCAGCGTATGCTGGCTAGCGTTTCCTCAGGCTCATCCATTGTAATCTCAGGGAGTAATTTCTCTCCAACTTGGAATGGGAAAACTTAGAAAGACAACAGAGTGATGGTAGGAAGGCAACTCACCTCCAGGTACCTAGGGTTTCACAAAGCTAGCGATGCACCACTCCAATTTCTCTAAAATCAGGGGCAAAATGCTCCTCTACGAAAGCTGAATGTATTGACAAGATGGCACACTAAATAGCAGAAGATTCCATGAGGATTTAGTAGGGAAAGAGGGAGGCAAAAAAATGAGGAAGAGAGCTAGGGTTTTTCAGAGGGTAAGGAATGAAGCACAAATGACCTATCAATAGGTATATATATGTGAAAATGCAATTTTGATAGGATGAATGGAATGGTTTTGATAGGTTGATGCGTCCTATCGAAAGCTTAGACATCAAAGCTTTCGAAAGGGATGATTTTTATGGATTTCAATAGGTGAGACCATCCTATCGATAGGTTTAAATGGCAGAGACAACATCTTTTCAATAGGTGCCTGATATGTACTCAGCACCTATCGAAATCTTTGTTTACCCTTATTTAACTTGTCGAGCAGTTGGTTTTACCTGTCGAAACATCCAGTTCCTATCAAAATCATTAGATATCCTATCAAAATCACCATGAAACTTAACGAAATGTAAATTAGGCCTATCGAAGGCTCCAAAACCCAGATAAAGTTGCCTTTCTGGGCACCCTTAGCTTCAGTACTTATCAGGCTCTGTTACTGTACGGCCCTATGATTGGATTCTTATGTGGATGAGCTCCCCTTATCTTAGAGCAGCTGACAAATTTGAAATGGCGACCCACTAGAGAACATGGAATATTTATTGTAAAAGAATTCTACTAGAGATGTAAAGTACAAAAAAATAAATATCTAAAACAGAAGCAAAATATGGTACATATGATACATACTCAACTGTAAGTGCTAATCTGGAGGATCTGGAAGGTTAACGGCCTCCCGGTTGCAATTTTGTCTCTATAGGCCAATCATTGCTCTGTAGTAGCTGTTGAGGATTATCATGTAGAGCCTCCTCCAGCCCTGTAATGGAAAAACAGGTTTCATCAAAAGGGGGTTGAGAGCTAGTGCTGTACACATGCAGCTTTACTTTCATGTTGCCAAAGGAGACCTCCATGATTCCAGATCTGCACTGAATGCAGGTATTGGCAGTGGCCAAGAAGGGCTTGCCTAGAATCACAGGGATGGAGGAAATACCTTTAGTTGGCTCCATATCTAATACCACAAAGTCAGCAGGGTAAAAAAAATTGTCAACTCCCACCAGGACATCCTCAATGACTCCCACAGGCTTCCTTTCGGACCTGTCAGCTAGTTGCAGAACCACAGGTGTGGGCTTCAAGTCTCTCAGGCCCAATTTTTCATAGACTGCATAGGGCAGCAAGTTCACACTGGCTCCTAAGTCCAATAGGGCCTTCTCAATTTTATGATCCCCAATGATACAAGGGATAGTAGGCACTCTAGGGTCTTGAAGTTTGGTGGGGGTTGCAATGGACAAAATGTGTTTTACCTTCTTTGCTGAAAAGACTTTCAAGTATGTCCTAGACTATCTTTTATGGGTGCATAACTCCTTCAGAAATTTGGCGTAGGCTGGGACTTGTTTAATGGCATCAAGTAAAGGCAGATTGATCTTTACTTGATTGAAAGTCTCCATCATTTCCTCAATTTTGCCCTGCCCTATGTCAAAAGGGGAGGGTCCTTGCAATGCCTTGGGAAATGGCAAGTGTGGGGGTGCTCCCTCACTTGCAGCCTTAGCCAATGAGACTTCTTTCTTTTTTATTTTTTCTTTTCCTTGAGGATCCATATCATCCTCTTTATTGACATTGGGTTGTTCTGTTAGGTCCACCACTGGTGGCCTTTGTTGTGTTCTTGGAAAACTCCTTCCATTCTCTTCCTTCAAACTTCTCACAGGTTCACAACCCACCTGATTGTCCACTAGCTTACCACTCCTCAAAGTTGTCACAGATTTGGCTTCCTAATAGGTGGAGGAAACTTCACCCACTACAAACTGTCTTCATTGATTATCCTGTGGTTGGCTAGGTAACCTTCTTCTTTCTCTCCTAGTCAGAGCATCAGACAGCTGACCAAGCTGGTCCTCTATCTTCTTGATGCTCTGGTTGTGGGAATGCATAGTTTGAGTTAAGGTGTTCAAGTTCTGTAATGAAGATAGAACTTGTTCCTCAAAAGATGGTGCTCTCATAGCTGGAGTAGGTGCTTTAGCACTGAGAGGAGCTTCTGAGTTGGGCCATGGTTTGCTGATATTGAGGTCTTGGGGCATAACCTTCTCGATAGGGCTGAGCATTTCTGTAGGGCATGGGCTGCTGAGGCTGCTGCTGCTGCTGGCTGGGGTATCCATCTTGTCTCCACCTCAAATTGGGGTGGTTTCTCCATTGATACCCAGCAGCAGGCTGCTGCCCATAGGCTTGAGTTGCAGCCACATGTTCTGTTACGAAATCAGGAAATTGGGCAGCTTATGGGCATTCATCTAGGGAGTGAGCAGGGGACTGGCATATTAGCACATGCCTCATCCACTCTAGCAGCCACAGGTGATTGCATTGCTCCCATCAGCCTATCAAATTTCAAATTTAAATTGTCCACTTTCCTTTCCAACACACTTGGCACACTCACTTCATATATCTTTCCTCTTGAGGTGTTCTCTTTCATCAATTTAGAAGGGTCTAGATCTCTTGCTAAGGTTTCCCTTTGCATAGAGTTTTCACTGATGATGTCAAAGAGCTCCCATGCCTCCTCAGTTGTTTTATGGAGGTAGGTGCCACCACAAGAGGCATCTATCATATCCCTGCTTTTAGCATCAATTCCCTGGTAAAAGCTTTGAACCAATTGCCATTCAGAGATTTGATGGTGGGGGCATTTCTTGAGGAGTTCCTTAAATCTCTCGCAGGATTGATGAAAGTCTTCAGTTGGGTCTTGGGTAAAAGAGATGATACCCTTCCTCAACTGACTGGTCTTTGACATAGGAAAGAATTTGGCCAAAAACTGACATTGGAGATCACTCCAGGACTGTATACTGTTAGGTGGAAGCAGGGATAACCAGGTCCTGGCTCTATCCTTTAATGAAAAAGGAAAGAGTCTCATCCTGGTGGCCTCCTCCCCCAAACCTGTGATGTTGAAGGTAGTGCACAGTCTTAAGAATTCATCTATATGCTTATAAGGGTCCTCCTTGTTTAGGCCATGAAATGAGGGCAACATCTGAATGATGGACAATTTGATCTCATAGTTTCCTTGAGCAGCAGGGAACTGAATGCAGAAGGGGGAATTGTAGACCCCTGGTTCATTGAATTCTTTGAGAGTTCGAGGCTGCTGCTGCTCACCCATTTTGATAGATTCAATTTCAACAGCTGTGGATGTAGTTGATCTGGTTCTGAGAAGTCTTTCAACCTCTGAATTTAGTGGAATAATCTGAGGTTGCAGATTTCTCCTATCAAACATACAACACTGACAACTGAATGCAGAGTAAATCCTCACACAACAAATAGCGACAACACAATTTATTAACTAATCTAAAACTCAACAGATCTGAAAATAAACAAGGGAGAAGGGATGCAAGCTATAGAGCAGCCTTCAGCACAACTCTCCTCTCACTCTGTACTCAAATATGGTGAAATGGACACAACAAATACTGAAAAATAGCAAAACTCACAAATGCAGTTAGTAAAATCAAACAAAAACTACAAATCTATGATCAAAACTTAGATCTATCAATTTCTAAACTGCGTCCCCGGCAGCGGCGCCAAAAACTTGTTGGGAAAGTTTGCCTACCGTCAAATGAGGATCTAAAATGAACAATAAAACTAGGCAGAAATACTCATACATACTTGCAAGTATTCAGGATCTGTTGTAGCAAGCTTTAAAAGAATGGTAAGGGAATGTCCACAGGGAGGCTGGTTAGAAATATGATAAATCTCCAGATCTGTAAGAGATCTGGCACCCTAGCTATCTCTACTTTAGTTGAAAGACAGGGGAGAGTTTTGAAATGAGTTGTCACTTAAACTAAACTATAATTAAAATGCAGATTGTTTTAGATCGAATCTGGAGCCTCAAATCTTGCAGATGGATGGTTTAAAAACTCAAAAGATGGAGAAGAACAACTTGGAGGTTGTCTTCACTGCAATCAGGTCGAGCTAAGCATATTACAAGGGTTCAAAAGCACACAAGTCCCTCGACTGGCCACAGGCACTGTCCGCAAGCACAGCTGCAGGGTATAAATTCCACTTCAAATCACAGGATCCACCTGGCATTAAGGCTATGATCTGTCCACTTTAATGGTCACAAACCATCCTGTAGGCTTTATCGAATCCATGGATTGCAGCAAATGAATCCAATTGAGGCCTGAGCTCAGATTTACCTTAAGGTTATGATCTGTCCACTTTAATGGTCACAGACCATCCTAGAGATCTCCTACAAAGCCAGAGCCTCAATTAGAACAATTAAAACCACTACAGATGTTGTAATTTCTAGGCCATAGACGCAGGAAATTACAGGGATATCAGATCCAGGGAATTCAGATGATATCCAAGAGGTCTACCAGTTAAGTGGGTGAGCAGATCAAGCAACTCCTCTACACAAATCCGATCGAGAACCAAAAGGAATCAAAAGAGCTTTAGATCTAATTAAAATATTGAAAACAACATTTACATTGCAAACAAGGTCACTCTTACAATGGAATGCTCTCAGATATGTAGTCTGTGCAGCAATTAACCCCAGCAACACACTTAACCTTATCCAATTACAGATCTAACTCACCCCTTGCTGCTCTTAGGGATTTAGCCAACCATGGTTGGGCTAAAGGAGGGAAATGGAATCTCGCTGTAAGCTCTGATCTCTGAAAAATTGTTCAAAATTTTGATCCTCCTGGTTGGCAATTGGGGATCTCAATATATAGATTTCTCCTCTATTTTTTTTGCCAAAAATCCCTTCTAGAAGGTTGTCAGAGTTTGTTAGAGTTCTGTTAAAGCACGTGGGTCGGTTAGGGCTTTCGAGGGCATCTTCTAGAACATTGCACTGGTCACCAAAGTTCCTCGGTTTGCATGCAATAGATCACCAAGTCTCAATGTGTGCATAGCATAGTTTCTGAGAAGTTCAACGCATGATTTCGACAGGTTGGAGAAGCTTCTGACAGGTTAAAAGTAAGGTTGTAGTTCCTTTTGATAGGTTCCTTGTTCTCTTCGATAGGTACTGATAGGATGAGTTTTCTTTTTGAAGCTTCAGGGTCCTCTGCCCAATATCTGGAGTGTCTGATAGGTTGGCTGAGTAGTTCGATAGGTCCAAGGGTCCTTTTTGACAGGTTCAACTCTGTGTGCCGTCATCCCGATAGGTTGGTTCTCATTCCTATTGAAAGGCTTAAGCATCCTTTGATAGGTTCAATTTCAGCATCTTCATTTCGATAGGTTCAAGGAGCCTTCGACAGGTTGGAATCGAGCATTTTAGTCTTTTCACTAGGTTCTTAGATCCGTTCGATAGGTTCCTTTGACACTTCAGGCAAGTTTTCGATAGGATAGTTTCTTCTTTCCTTTCTTTGCTTGATAGGTTTTGAAATCCTATCGAACTCCTCAATCCATACGAATTCATCCTTCTTCTGCCTTTGGGTCCTATCGAACCCTTCTCCAACTGCACGAATTCTTTCCTGTTACTCCTCAGCTCCTATCGAAGTCTTCAGACATCCTCTCGATAGGATGTTTTAGACCTATCTTCACTTCTTTCTCCTTGTTCTATTGTTGGGTCTGCATAGTGCTGAGAGATGACTTCTTTGTGGGCATTCATAAGTGGTTTGCTGCATTATTACCAGCTTTCCCTGCTATCTATAAAATTTATTCAACAGAGACTTATTAGTGTGCTCACAAGTCCATGAAAGGTCAGGTTAAACGGTGCAAAGTGGTATTTTTCACCACTTAACACCTATTATAACTCTACTTTTAATCTTATCTTTCCTTGCTTTAATGGTTGATGTCCTTTTGGATTGTTCTTATTTTTAGTAGCAGAGTTCTTTAAGAATCGTAAATTCTCATTTCTCTTCTTCAACAATAGTGCTTAATCATCTTTTTCTTTCAATCGTCTTTCTTACTGCCTTTTGAGTTCATTTTGATGAAGATTAATACTTTGACTTTATTTTACTGATTTTCCTTAATATCTGCACATCAGTAACTTATTAATAGCAAACTAAGTCATAGCATTACTAAGTTAAGGATAGTAAAATGGTATATTATGTGACTGATCATACCCCCAAACTTACGCTTTTCTAGTCCCTAGCAACCAAGGAAATATGAAACATCCTAGCTAAGAATTTAAATGTCACTTTCGTATGGAGCACGATTGCATTTAGCAGATGTAACAAGCCCTTAAAACCCCTAGGTGATCCCTAGTGGAGGAGTTGTAGTCTCTTAAAGGTTTTTAGTGAAGTTACCTACAAACTTCCAATATTTTTTGAATTTTTTAAAATATATTTCAAAAGAAAACAGAAGGTTAAAAATCTAAACTAAGTTTTGTACAATAGACAAGTTAAGTAAGTTGGTCATCACATGGTTATTATGATTTTATGAAATTACCAATCTTTTATCCTTGCTTTCCATTATAACAGTTATCCTTGATTAGAACTCCAATAATTTCAATTCATAGTAACCAGGGAGTGTATGTATCAGTAAACAGTTTATTCTTCATAGGTTTTTCTAAACTGCAGATTTAAAAAATATTTTCTTTTAACAACTCACTATTGACATACTCTAAAAAAACATTGAAATTTTTGGGTTCTCACAGTAATATTTTTAGACGAATTCAATCAAAGGATAATTGTAAAATTTTATAATCTCATGGAAAAGATAATCTATTCTATTCATATGATTTCCTGTGCAATCCATAGTATCTATAATTCATATCTCTACTAGGCTTATACTTTTGCAAATCATAAATCAGAATGGTTTTTCCTTCGGCTTGTAATGGAGCTTTGGGTTTCAAAAGGTTTCAAAGAAAGGTAGAAAAGGATTCAAAATTTTTCTAAGAATTTAGCTCTTCTTTGTCCTATCTTTTTCTTTAGCAAGTATCAATAAGTATCCACTAATTTGGATAACTTCTTCCCATTCTTCATTTTATTTTTCTCATTTTGTAAATCCCATTTCTACAATTGATTTGCAGAATCGTATTTCATGATTTTTCTTTCTTTTCTTTCTAAATCATCGTTTACAATTTTTCATCTCTTCTTCCATATTCTTCATTTTAATTTCTTTAGTTGTACCCTGTTTTTAGCATTCCCCTTTTCTATTTTTTCTTTTACTCCTTCCACTCCCTCTTCTTCCCTTCTTTTGCATTCTAAAACTCTAAAAAAATATAAGGGTTAAAGGTTGAAAGCTTTGGGTAGTACTTATGGTTTAAGGGTTTTCAAGATTTTTGGTACAAAGAAATTCAGTTTAGGCTTCTAATATGGGTTCCAAGGATAAGATTTTTTCTGGGATTTTGGCTTTTTGGCTCTAATTAATAAAAGATGGCCTTTAATCATCTTTACGATTTACTAGCATAGATGGCTTATTATTTTGATATTTCTAATAGATAGTTCTAGACTAAAAACCAGGTTATCATAATCATGAAAATAGTAAAGAAGCTTAAAGAAATTTTGACTTAAATAGAAGCAGTCTCTCTCTCTAGGAAAGGAAAAATTAGTCTCTGATGCTCATTGGTTTATAATTTTGAAACTATAGCCTAAATGTTGTTCTGATCAATCTATTGTTTTAAACATTCATTCTATTACAGTGTTCAACGAGCTAAAACATGAATTGTAACTGTTCTATATTCTTAATTATTGAACTTCTATTAAGATTTGTAATTTTTTCTATCATAATGGTTAACTATAAAAAATTCAAAGAAAAGAAAAAAAAATTATTATAAAACTAATATACTAACTACAAACTAAGACTAATACTATACACAAAATTTTTGTTTCCCCCCTGTGCTACCGTGGGATTTGTGACGATCTCGTCACGACGATGCGCTCTCAAATAAAATATTTAGAGTTGCCACCCGGATCTTTTGGCGTCCCGGAAAACCTAGATCAATTTTATAAGCATCGAAGTACCATAAATATGACTCTGAATCCGGTATACGCCAAAGGCTCTTGGGTAGGGGCTTCGGTTATCGATTTGGAAGGTGTTAGGCACCCAATCAACCAGCTTAATGCGGTCTCTACTTATGGCCAAAACGAAAATAATATAAAAGAAAAGAAAAAGGCTTCCTCTTATCCAAAAGGTCTTAAAATCCTATTTGTGCCTCTCTGGGGCCCTTGTTGCACCGCTATGGAGCCTTGCGTTGGCTTGCTTTGGTGAGTTTTTGAAGGCTTGCATGATAAGAAATGGGGTTCTAACTCCTAGGGCTTAATAGCTAAGAGGTAGAGAGGGAAGGCTAGGGGGTAACACACACCTAACCTAGAGATTTTGGGTGAAATGCTAAGGTCTAAAGGAAGTTTTAAAGTTCTAAAATTTGTATGGGAGTGGTGCACTAGAGGAGAGAGAGAAGGGATTCCTTAATCTCTTAATTACAAATTTTTTTAAGCCTTTGTAAAGGGAGGGGTGTTTAAAAGCTAATTTCGATTAGTAATTAGGTAATCTAGCCATCTAAGGTTTCCTAAGGTTTTTGGAGCCTTGAAAAGTGTGAGAAGATGCTCCAATGGTGGATAATAGGGTGGGGCTTTAAATCACTTAAGGCGTTATACATAGATAGTAAATGGGTGTAACAGAACTAGAAAAACACACCCCAAAGGCTAAGATGGTCAACAAGTGAAACTCCATTCTCAAAATTTGAGGTAAAGAACCAAGGTTACTGTTCATATGCCTGGCGTAACTAATAGTAGCTCCAAGCATATGTACAGTAATACAGTGGAGCTACAATGCCTGGAAGTTGGCTGCCCGCGGGGTGGGGTTCACGTTATAACGGGCGCAACTATTAGTTATGCCAAATCCCTAGGGGTTAAGCTGATTTTACCATTCTACCCCTACACTTCGGAATGCGATATCTTCTTGTGTATTGCTCGGGAAAGCTAGGTCTAGGTCCGGAATGGGTTCCAACGGTCAAGATGGGCTTTTAAGGGTTCGAAAAGGTTCCTAAGAGATCTAGGGTGATTCCTAAGGGTTTAAAAAGGTTCATAAGGTACCATACATGCCATCAAAAGCTCAGAGATGTGCCTCTCTTGAAATGTGACTTGATCGGGCCTTGGGCCAAATTTGGGTGTCTACAGATGCCCCTCTTTGGTATCTGATCACTAATGATCGAATGCCAAAGAAAAGAGATATCTGAAGAGGCTCAAGGCATTGTTGACGGGTCTACTACATTTAGAACGAACTGCAAATATCAGATGAATAACATGGTGAGAAAATGAAAGCCCTGTATGTCAGAAAAAATGGCCGCCTCTCAAGGTAATCGGTCCCCAAGCGCTTAGCGACATTGTTGGGCATAACCGAAGTGGAAAATGAGTTGCAGAAGCCCACTAGCTTGGAAAAATGGTCGCTTCTCGAGATGTTTTGAAGGAGTTTGATGTTTAAGATTCTTTCTGAATACTACAGCTTCATAAGTAAGAAGGGTGATCGACCCACATTCAAAGGTAGGCTCAACGCAAGTACGCAAGGTTCCACAGTTTGTGTGTCCAATCATATGAGGCATTGATCGCCTCATCTGACTGGTCACGAGTGCCCCTTCTTGAAGTAGGGTTTGAGGTCTTTGGGCGAACCCATTGATCCCGAAGTTTATTTAGCAAAACAACCCGAGTGGAGCGAACAAATGCCACAATACTTTTTAGGAGTATGTGCTGTTTTTCCAACATGCCCCGGATCATCATGACCCAGAGTCCTCAAATGACACAGAATAGATCCGACCAAAATCGGGTGCCCACCAAAGGGGGCATCCAATCCTGGTCTTTACCGTCAATGATCTTATAAATCATTTAACTATACATAAACATGCACCCATTAGGGGTAATAAGTAATAAAGGCGATGAAAGTCTCGACCCAGATCCCGTCTGGGTACAATTTACGAGAACAAATGACCATCCTACGGATACCCAGACTTATGGCATATATTTTACAGGGACACCATGCCAATACAGGTTTTAAGCCTGTGAAAATAAGGGAAATGAACCCTTCTGCATGCATGTTTACACATAGTTTGATTGACATGTAGTTTCATTTTTAACAGGTTGGTTTCAATCAACGATTGACCTTTTTCATAATAGAGTTATCCGAACCTCAAACCCCGTAGGGCACATGCCCGGACAGCGTGTTGTCACTCCACATGTGCCTTTTTTATGTGTATTTTGAGAACGAATTAATGAATAATAAGTTGCATAATTTTAAATTATGAAAGAGATATCAGCACATTGAGGGCTAACAATAGCCTGCAAGATCAGGGCCAATTGTAGTAAGTTTTAAAAGTGAGTATATTAAAGATCGTCCACAGAGAATTAGTCTGAAATATGAGATAGACCTCCAGATCTGTGCTACCAGATCTGGCTCTATAATTATCTAGAAAGCAGATAAAACGAGAGTGTTGGGTTTTTGTCACGTTTAACTAAAAGCAAATAAAGAAAAGAATTATCTAACTGATCCAGATTCAAGTTGGGGAAGTGATTAAAATAAATCAAATGGAGAAATAATAACTTTCTGTGATTTCGCCTTTGAATTTTAATGGAGAATCTGCAACTAAATAGAGTTGATTCAATCTTCATCTGGCTACCAGCACAGATGTAAGAGAAATAAATCTGAATTAAGGAAGGGGTTTAGACTTATGGTTATGATCTGTCCACTTAAATGGTCACAGATCATCCAATAGTTGTTGACCTATCCTCAATTGAACATGAACATCATCGCAAGTGCGCTCGAACTAGGTTACCAACGCTAATTCGAACAGGAGTAATGAATCAAGGGAAATTGCATGCAAAGTAGAGAATCTAAAGGAGTCTAATGCACTAAGGTGATCAATAAGAACCCTTGACATGAATCCAATGGAGAACACAGTTTACAGCAACCTTTTAAATTCAATCTTACAATTAGAGAGCACGGCTTTAGAAAGCCCTTACAATTACAGAGCACGGCTTTAGAAAGCCCTCAGACTAGCAGTCTTCAATCCGATCTCTTTGGCATTACAAAAGCACTCTGAATTCTCAAAAAGCAAAAGAGAGGAAGAAATTACAAGGTACAGATAGACTATCCGGAGGAAGGAGGAAATAGAAATGAAAACTCAAAATCTGGATCCTCAATTGGGCAAATGTCTTCTCAATTTATAGCTTTCCTCTATCCTCGCACAAGGCTGAATTGACCAATCAAAGTGCTCGATCTGTATTGCCCAATGGTCGTTGAGCACGGGATCCAGATCTGTTCGCCAATGAAAATGCTCGATCCGTTCACCAATCAAAGCGTTAGAAGCATCAATTCATTATGGGGAATTCAAAAGTTTGTTTGAGCTTCTAGAAGTTCCGCCAAGTGATTTCATCTTTGGGTTTCCACGGGTGGAATATGCCTTTGGTTTGTGCTTGGAATCTTCCGGAATGTCTACGGGCTTTTAATTACATTGGGGCACGCTGAGTTTAGTTAAATGCCCTTCAAAGTGGTATAAATCCCGATATGCCATTTCGCGAGAGGTTAAGGGTCTTTTCAAAGTAGGTTGGCTCGAGAAGTTCTTTTCGCAGCGAAGTTCTTTTTCGCAGCGAAGTTCTTTTCGTAAAGCGAAGTTCTTTCGCATAAGCACTTCTCTTCTTTTCGCAGAGGTAAATCTTCTATTAGGAGTGTTTTCTTCTTTTCGAAAGTTCAAAGTTCTTTGCTAATTGTAGATGTTCTTCTTGAATTGAACTTTTAGCTTCCATTCTTCTTTGTAATGGATCCTTCTTCTTCTTTAGGTCTTTTCTTGCTCTTTTAGGACCTTTTAGCCATTCTTTGAGGCTATTTCTTCACTCCTCTTTGAGCTTGACATGCGTTGTCGACTTTTTGATCATTTTAGGATGGTTTTGGATTTGGACCTGTCTTTTTGGTTAGTGCAATATGAACACTAAAGCACTTATTTAGTCCTCTCAAGGGCCTTTCAAGGCTCATGTTTAGGGGTGAAAATGGTATTTTTCACTACTTATCACACCCCAAACCTAAGCTTTGCTAGTCCCTCGAGCAAAGAAACATAAAAACAAAGTAAAGAGCCACTTTTGTAGGAAGCAGTGCATTTAGCATATGCAACAAGCCTTTTAAACCCTAGGTGATCCCTAGAGGAGGATGAAGTCTCCGAGGGTTTTCGGTGAAGGTACCCACAAACTTCTCCATGAAACTTGATTAACATCGATGCAATATTATCAAATGAGCAATCAAGGAGGGGTTAGTTACTCTTGAATCAATGATGAAACAGAAAATTTGATTATTGTTTGCAGGGATTTAAACATTTATAAACCTCATGAATGTTTCAATATTTCCAACTGTGAACATACAGAAACTCATACAAATGTGCGTGTAGCTCATCCTATGGATAAAAATTAGGTTATAAGTCATACTTAAGGTGCTCAAGTTCCAACCCAAACACTCACCAGGGTATACTCTCATCAGTGTTTTTGTTGAGGGGTTCATTTTCACTCAAGCTCAAGAGCAGTTACATCTCCCAAATGGATCTGTAAGCATGAGCATAGGCATGATTCTTGGGCAATGGCATCATTGACATCTCCTCACCATAGATTGGGTCACTTCTCATCTCCACATGACAGCTCACTCAACTTTGGATCACAAGGGCTTTTAATCTAGGTTTGTTTGTATGGCTTATGGAGTGAAGTTTCAAGGAAAGGCAGTTTGAACAGAGGTTTGAATTTGAGAACTCAGGAAGTGCAGGAGATGGTTCATGACTCCACCTTTTTGAGTTTAGCTTCTTTCTTCTTCTTTTCGAGATTCTCACATTCACAGTGATCAGTTCTTTCTTTGATCTTGCATTTTTGAATATAAGGTCCCTTTTTTTTTTTTTTGCCTTTTTGCTTGCAACTTTTTCACATTGTTTGTCTCTTCTTTTCTCAGTCACCATATTGCCTGTTTTTGAGGTATTTTCTCTTTATTTTCTTGATGTTGCCCAGAAATGGTCCATCTTCGATTCTTTCTCCTTTACCTCCTGAATTCTCGAGTGAGGAAGGCTGAATTGGTTCCATAGGATCAAAAAGTACTTTTGAGTATTTTTGATGAAGAATTGTAGGATTTACGCTCAAATGGGGTACAAACAGGCAGATTTTTCTTGGTTGGTTCATTAGGGTTCAAGTCATTGTCCAAAGAAGGCCTTGATCTTTTCCTCAGTTTCATGAGTGCTGTTACTTGTTTTAATTTGGAGTTTCCTAACTTCTAGTGGATCTAATGCCTCAGCCAATCCTTTGAATCAGAAAAAATTGCCTCAGTCACTCTTCAACAGAGATGGAAAATATATGGGCTCAATTCTCACTGGTTATGGTTTTTCCTTGAGCTTTTAAGTATATCTTTACCTTTTTCTCTTCCTTTTGACTTACTACGTGCTGATACCAGTATGTTTTTATGGTGTAATCATCATGGAAATGTAGAATATCGCAAGGTTTAGAATGTCTAAATTTGGCAACGGAATTTTAAATTTTCTAGTTGTCATGATTCTTAAGTAAATTAATACATTTCCTAATTACTTAGGTGATTCTGCTGCCCTTATGTTAACTATTCCCTAGGCAGGACTTGTCTGCCACACCCCCAAACCTACGAGGAGCAGTGTCCTCACTGGTTCAAAGGTGGTGGCATAGTCACAGTTATTAGGGGAAAACAGCAGAAAAAATAATAGCATGGAGAATTGCAGAAAGCAAATTGTATGAACCAGAAATTTTACAGAAAATAAAAGAAAAAGAGGGGGGAAAGGGAGTAAGGGTGAGGGGTTTATTTTTGTTTGTTTCTGAAGTAGGGGAGCACAGCTATAACAGAAAAAATTGCAAAATAACAGAAAACAGAACAATTAACAGAGAAAAATGGAATAAGAAAGAAAACAAATGACAGAATTGCACCGAATGATAAAAGATTTATACATTGTATTTGAGACACAGTAGATGCAGACTTTTAATAACTAGGATCAAAGTCAGTATCATAGATGGGTTCTATGGGCTCTGAACTAGAGTCACTGTCAGAATCCGAACTAGAATCAGTGTTGGAATCAGAACTGGAGTTTGGTTTCTCAGGAATGGAGTTCTGGAGTTCAGTGTACTCTTCTGACTTGATCTTTCTGGTGAGGCCAAGGTGTTTGGTCAGGCTGGTGGTTTTCTTCTGTTCTTGAGCTAACTGAGCTTGGAGCATAGCCACCTTGGCCGCCTTTTTGACCAATTGGAATGTTCGTCCCACCAGATCCCTCATCTTCTCTCTCTCAAATTGCATGAAATGCTCTAATTTTTTGATTTTGGCCTCATAAGGGGTTCGGATGTAGGCCTCCAAATCAGCCAGCCCCTTCTGCACATCCCTACGGATGTAGGGATTTTCTATCATGGCCTGGGAGAGGGTGGCATATCTAGGGAGGGGGATGGAGTGGTAGGGGACTAAAGGGGTCCACTGGGGAGGGGGGTTAAGAGAGGGTCGATTTGAATGGCTAAATCGAAAATGTGGTGGTGAAGGGGGACTGTTTGGGTAGCCTGTGAGGCAAAATGGAGAGCAGGGGAAATGGGGGTAGGTGGTAATGGGGCAACGATCGGATGAGTTTCCAATGTAGCATCGATTGTCTCGCATTTGTTTGGAGCTGGGCTTGGATATTTTGGAGGTAGGTGAGGATCCGCAGGTGTAGGGAGGCAGTGTGTGGGGAGATTAGCCTAGAGGGGATTGGGATTAGTGAGGTGGAGGGTTGGAGGGTAATGGTTATGAAAGGGGAGGGGGGGAAATGGGTGAAAGGGGGAGGAGGAGGGATCGGTGTAGGATCTAGCTCCATGGTGTCAAATAGGGGTGAATAAGCCTCTGTGGGGAAAGGTTGGGGTTCAGAGGTGCAGGATACCTCGGTGTGTATGTCTTTGAAGGGATGTGGGAGTGTGAGGAGCTTTGGGAGCAGAGGGGTGGAAGGGATGGAGCAAGGATTGGGGTGGCTAATTCCTCTAGGACACAGTTATTGTTGGGGAGATGGGTGGTGTTGGGATAGTAGGGGTGGTTGGTGTGGTAGGGGTGTCCAAAATAGGAATGATGGAAGGTGCGGATGATGAACCACCGGTGGGATGGGGAGGTGTGGAGGAATAGGGAATGCCATCCAGAGGAGGTGCACCAAGAGCTGGCTACCTGGTGTGTGGACTAAGTGCAAGCAAGTGGTGCAATGCAAAGAGCTGGTCACCACAGGAGTTGAGCTTATGGTGTAGGGGTGGCCGAGGCTCGGGGCTGGTTGAGGCTCCACAAATTTCTACTTGCAAAGATGCCCACCCACACTTTCAGGGCTTGGTTCTCTGTCATGCTCAGCAGCAAGAACTAGCTCTGGCTCAGGTGCTATGGGTTCAGCAGCAGGGGCAGCAATAGGGGCAGGTGCCAGAGCAGGGGCATGGGCTGGTTCTCCTACTTCCCTCATTCTTCTTAACATGGCCTGACTTGTGGTCCAGGCTTTCTTGCCAAAGTTGTGAGGAGTGAGTACCTCAAAGGGCTCTTCCCTATCAATGTCAAACTTGGCTCTTAAGAGGGCTGAAATTAGTCTTCCAAAGGGGAGGCCAGCAATTTTCTGTTCCTTCTTTACCTTGGCACTCACATCAGCCATTGCTTCCAGGATGAGCATGGGGGCATTGAAAAATTGCCCCTTAGAAAAGTGAAAGAGGGCTTCGAGGATAGGAGTTCGCCTCTCTTGGGTATGCCCAGTTACATAAAAGCTCCCTCGGAGTATGGAATCCATTAGCAGATATTGCGGGGGCAGATCTCTTCTCATTATTGATTGCCCAGAACTCACCATGCCTTGTGTCAAATGGGCAGCCATGTTTCTGAAAGAGGCTGCTTCAGGAGCAGCCAAAGGTCCATCGGGATTGAATTGAAAAGGTATCCCTAGGGCATGTCCAATGTCCTCAGCAGTCACAGTTAAGTCACAGTTGTCTATAAAAATAACTAGGGTTGGCACATCAGCATGTTCCTCTGTGACCAGGGTGAGGTTCTGATACCACAGCTTTGTCATCCTTGGGTAAATTTTCTCAGGTAATGGAGTGAGGATGGTGCTGAGAGAAGCTTCCCTGAGGTAGCTTAGGGATGGTAGGCAATCAGGTTTGGAGGAGAAAAAAGTTTCATCCACCAATAACTCAGGTATGAGCTTCTGGGCATCAATGAAGGGGTTAGGCAAAACTAAGTGAATGGGTAATGGGGGCAGCTCAGACTCAGGGCTTGAGGCAGCAGGGGTAGGCTCCTTATGGCGTATTTTCTTTCCTTTTTCAACCCTATCTGCCTTGTCCATTGAAAGCTTTCTCTTTGCAGACGTTTTTGCTTTGCCTTTGGCTTTTGGGGTCGATTTGGTTGCCTTCTTGACTGATGATTTGGGGAACATGGCAGCTAAGGATTTTTCAGTCTTTCCCATACTTAAAATGGAGGAAAACAAAAGCCCAAATACTGGCTACCACAGATCTAGAACAAAAAATTTTGAGCGAGAATGGATAGAAACAATACCGCGATCTAGGGTTTGTTCTTGAACTGAGTCGCTTTGCTTGTACAGATCGCCCAACTGACAGTCTGACTTTGATCTCTGAAAAATGGAAACGCTCAAACAATTAGGAACAAAACGGCTGATATCCTTGAGGAGCTCGTGTGAGAAGAGAGTGAGCTAGGGTTTTAGTGGAGCGTCGCTCTGCAGAGAGTATTTGCAAATACAACGCTAACTTCAAAACGACTAAATATACTTGAAGCTAAAATCGCAAAGCACCTTTAAGTTTTCGAAAAGTTCCAAAAGAGCCCTTCTTATTACTTCGAATGGCAAAAGTGCCTTTCGACAAGTAGATAGCTTCAGAAAGATTATTTCGCAAAGGACTTAGCTTCAGAACCGTCTATTCGAAAAGGAAATGTTATCATAATCAACTATTCGAAAAGAACATCTTTGTTTTCGAGCAGTTCATTGCAGCTCCAGAATCTATTCGAATAGAACTTTGGACTTTGCGAAAAGTAATTTTTGCTTTGCGATTTGAACTTTAAGTGTAATTAAACTATGCGAAAAGGGAAAAGAAACAGAAACAGAGAAATTTAGTAAAAACTATGTTGTACAAACATAATATACAATTTTCTACCATCAGATTTTTGGAGATTCGTGATGATGATGGGCAAGACAGGGCTTCTGAATGTTGTCAATGCATGGCTTGAGCCTCGACCATTTACCTTAATGACTCTTCCATCATTGGGGTCTGAAATTTCCACTGACTCCCGAGGGGAGGCCTTGATGACGATGTATGGCCCTTCCCATCGGATCTCAATTTGCCGGAAAAAATTTAAGTTTAGAGTTGAATAACCATACCTTAGAACCGGTATGAACTCTTTTCTCATTAAACTCCTATCATGAAATGATTTGACTTTCTCCTTATACAACTGGAGCTTGTATAAGCATCCATCATGACTCTTCCAATTCGGTGAGTTGAAGTTTCTGTGATTACGCAGAAGTTAGATCCATATTAAATGTTTTAATAGCCTGAAAGCTTTGTATTCTAACTCTCTTGGCAAATGACATGCTTTGCCATAGACCGTCTAAAGGGACATTCCAATTGGAGTTTTGTAGGCGATTCAGTATGCCCACAAAGCATCATTCACAAATGACCAATCCTTTCGTCCTTCTTCTTGTTTTTTCCAAAATGTGTTTGATTTCTCTATTGAAATCTCCACTTGTCCACCGGTTTGTGGATGATAGGGAGTGCTACTCTATGAGTGACAGAGAGTACTTTTTCAATAGAGCTTCAAGCTCAAGGTAAAAAGTGGCTCCCCATCATCGATGATGGCTCTGGGAAAACCAAACACGGAAAAAATGTGGTCCTTGAGAAATTTCAAAACCACTTTGTGATCATTTGATTTAGTAGCTATGGCTTCAATCCACTTGGAGACATAGTCCACCGCTACTAAAATGAAGTTATTTCCATTAGAAGGAGGAAAGGGGCCCATGAAATCTATTCCCATACATCAAATGACTCAACTACCGGGATTGGTGCGGGGCATTGAGTTTCTTTTGGAAATCTTGCTTGATTTTGGCGATTCGGCAAGATTCTGAGTCGTAGAAGGCATCTTTAAAGATTGTGGGCCAATAGAAACCACGCAGAATTTTGCACTGTTTTATTGTTGAAATGGCCTCCACAGCTGTTCATGACACATTGACAATATGCCGTGGAATTCATGGTCCAGGACACACTTTACGATCACTTGGTCCGCATAATTCTTGAATAGATAAGGGTCTTCCCAAATGAAATTTTTAACTTGTGAGAAGAAAAGATCTTTATCCATTCGATTCCAATGTTGAGGAATCATCAGAGCCAAGAAGTTGACTATGTTTGCAAACCAAGGATGGGTATTGATGGCAAAAGTTGCTCATCGTGAAATGATTCATTAATGGGTAAGCTATCATCCTCGGATTGAGAATTCGGATAAGTGATCACCACCACATTCTCCACTCCTTTCTTATCCTTAATCAGAGATCAAACTCCTGTAATAGGAGGATCCATCCGATTATCTGGCTTGGTATCCTTCTTAGACAGAAGGTACTTTAGGGCAGAGTGGTCGAAACACCACAATTTGTGAACCTAAAACATAAGACTGAATTTTTCCAATGCAAACACAATGGCCTGACTCTTTCTCGGTTGTTGTGTAGTTGAGCTGGGCATCTATCATGGATCTCTGGCATAAGCTATGACATGGGGAAGCTTATCCTTTCTCGCCCTAGGACAGCTCCTAGGGCATAGTCCGATGCATCACACATCAGCTCAAAGGGTCTTGAATAGTCGGGACTGCAAGATGGGTGCTGAAATCGGACATTTCTTAAGGACCTCAAAGGTCATCATGCATTCATCGGTAAATACAAAAGGTACATCTTGACACAAGAATGAGTGGCTTGGAAATTTCTTGAAATCTTTGATGAACCTCCTATAAAATCTGCATGCCCTAAAAACTTCGATTTGCTTCAGCCTGGGAGGAGGCAAATGTGCAATTAGATCAATTTTGCTTGGTCCACCTCTATGCCTTTATGGGAGACCACATGTCCTAGGACAATGCCTTGGTGACCATAAAATGACTCTTTTCGACTTAGAACCAAATTGGTTTCTTCACATCTTTGCAACACCAAGTTGAGGTGGTGTAAGCATTGGGAAAAGCTGTCTCCATAAATTGAAAAATCATCCATGAAGATCTCCATGAATTGATCAATCATGTCAGAAAAGATGGCATACATGCATCTTTGAAAAGTAGCAGGGGCATTGCAAAGACCAAAGGGCATCCTCCTATAGGCAAAAGTGCCAAAGGGTGTGAAGGTGGTCTTTCTGGTCCTGTGGGTACACATGTGATCCGGGTTATAACCAGAGTACCCATCAAGGAAGCAAGAGTAAGCTTTGCCTGCAGCTTATCAAGGATTTGGTCAATGAAGGGAGGGGAAATGGTCTTTCTTGTCATGGTATTCAATTTTCTGTAGTCTATCTCCATCCTGTTGTTTGTCCGGTGGACATAAGTTCACCAGATTCACTGCTACTAACAGTGATGCCAGATTTCTTAGGCACCACTGTGGGTGCTACCCAAGCAGAATCTGAAATGGGGTAAATGACCCCAGCATCTAACAGCTTTACAACTTCCTTCATAACCACCTCTTGCATGTGAGGATTCAGCCTTCTTTGCATTTCTCTAGAAGGCTTTGCATCCTCTTCAAGGTGGATCTTATGCATGCATACAGCTGGGTTTATTCCTCCTAAATCAGCAATGGTCCAAATTAATTGCTTTCTTGTGTTGTTTTAGAACTACTAATGACTCCTCTTCTTGCTCCTTTGTGAGGGAGGAAGAAATAATAACAGTAATGTTTGATGATCTCCCAAAATATATATTTCAGATTTTTGGGTATTTGAGTTCTAATTCGTGGTGAGAAAAGAAGGTAGCAAAGGTACCTTGGTAACTTGTGGAAGAGGGAGAGGAGGTGTTTCCAAGAAGGGAACTTGATGATTGTTTGTGAGTGCCTTGCACAAAGTTGACTCCTTTGAATTTGATCTCCTTTTCCTTCTTTTCCAATGGATCCCCAATCATTTTTTTCTTGTGTGGTGGAGTCTTCACCCTGCAGAAAGTTTTGCAAAGTCTCCTCCACAAGTTCATCCATGATGTCAACATGAAAACACTCTTCAGCAGCAAATTGAGGTTGGTTAACAGCATTATAAACATTCAATTTGACTTTCATATTGCCACAAATAACTTCCATGATACGGACCAACATTGAATACAAGCATTTGTGAGCTGTGAATGGTCTCCCTAAATGACAGGGATGGAAGTGCCGCTTTAGTCGGTTCCATGTCCAACACCGTAAAATCAGCAGGATAGAAGAATTTATCTACTCCTACTAGCACATCTTCAATCAATCCCACAGTTTTCTCTCAGATCATCGACTAGTTGCAACACCACTTGAGTGGGTTTCAATTCTCCCAAACCTAGCTTCTCAAAGAATAAGGAAGGTTGACACTAGCTCGAGATCTAGCAGAGCTTTCGATGGTATGCTCCCCAATGATGCAGGGATTGTGGGGATTCCAGGATCTTGCATTTTAGGGTGTGTTGCAATGGATAGCACTTGGTTGATTCTCTCCACGAAAGGCCTTCTTGGATAGATGTATCCTAGATTGCCTTTTGTGGGTGCACCTCTTTGAGAAATTGCATGCATAAGGGGACTGTTGATTGCATCAAGCAGGTAGATTAATTTTAACTTGCTTGAATGTCTCCATCATTTCCTCAATTTTGTGTTTCCTTTGTCAAAAGGAGAAATCGACTTCATTGCATGAGGAAATGGGAGGTGAGGAACAAATCTCCTCCTCATCTTTTTCAACAATTTTTTTATTTTTCTTTTTTCATTTTTTTTGTTTTCGAGGTAAATCAACAACCTCATTGCTTTTATCATGTTGTTGTGCACTTGTTCTTCATCTTTTCCTCTTCACTACCCACGTGTTGTTTATTATTCTTCCACTTCTCAAAGTAGTCACGACTTTGATTTCCTCATGGCCATTTGAGGATTCTCCAACCATGTCCTTAGGATTGTTCAAAATTTGGTAGTAGTCGCCCTCTCTCTCTCTTAGCTAATGAATTTGAGAGTTGGCCTGTGGTTTCTTCAATTTTTAATGCTCGTTGTGAAGGTTCACAGAGCAGTTCCAAGATTTTGAAGTGAACTCAAGACACGCTCTTCAAAGGTCGTGGATCTAGGAGGCGGGTGCGCATCGCATGGCTTGTTGTTGGTTAGTAAAATTTGATTTATTATAAAATTCTGATATATGGTGAAAGGGTTTGAAAGGTAATTGATTTTGGTGCTTCTTCTTTGTTGGGGCTAGTAATTTCCTGATTCCACGAGATTAGGATGAGATCTCCATGGGTAGTCATTCGATTGCATCTATAAGATCTGCATGAGCTTGTTCCATCATGTCCGGAAATTGTGATGCGTAAGGACATTGATCAATTGAATGAGTAGGGACCGGCATATCGGACATGCCTCCTCTACTCTTGACCCATTTGGAGCTTTAAATGAGTCCATCACCTATCAAATTTTGTGGTTAAATTATCCACTTTCCTTTCCACTCATTGACTTCATAAACTTTTCCTCTTGTGAATTGGGGATTATTCATCCTTGGATTCTCGGTGTCCCTTGACAGAGATTCCTCGGGTTGAATTTTCTCCAATCACCTCAAAGAGGTCCCAAACCTCTTCAAGCATTTTACGCAAGTAAGACCCTCCACAAGAGGCATCCACCATGTTCTTGCCCTTGATCGGTTCCTTGATAGAAGCTTTGAACCAGCCATTTAGGAATTTGATGGTGAGGCATTGCCTATACTTGATTCTTTAAACCTTTCCCATGCTTCATGGAAAGTTTCTGAGTTTTGGGAGAAAGAGATGATGCTTTGTCTCGGTTGGCTGGTTTTAGTCATTGGGAAATATTTTGACAAAATTGACATTGCAAATCATTCCATGATGTGATGTCTTGTTTGGTGCTAACATAGATAACCATGCTCTAGCTTTGTCCTTTAATGAAAAGGAAAGAGCCTAAGCTTGGTTGCCTCTGGACCAAGTCCAGCTATGTTAAATGTTGTGCACAAAGCCAGAAATTCATCAATGTGTTTGTAAGGGTCTTCCTTACTCAATCCATGGAATGAAGGCAACATTTGGATGGTGGAGGACTTAATTTCATAATTTCCCTCCACTGTGGGAAATTGAATGCAAAATGGGGAATTATAAGCACCAGGGGCAAAGTAGTCTCTTAACAATCTCGGTCTTCGCCCATTTCAGAGATGTCCGTGATGTATGTCGGTTTCTTAGGAGTCTTTCAACCGAATTTAACGGAGAATCTCGAGTTGAGGGTTCTCCCGCCAAACATACAACTTTCAGAGAGGAATTTGGTAAAGAAACTGTTGAATTACGTGCTTTCCTTTCCTTCATACAATTGTAGCATCTTAAATAACATGTAATTAATAAATGACTGATAAATAAATGAAAATAAACATAGGTCTATCTATTTTAGAACAAATTCCCCGGCAACGGCGCCAAAAACTTGTTGTCACTCCACATGTGCCTTTTTTTGTGTATTTTGAGAACGAATTAATGAATAATAAGTTACATAATTTTAAATTATGAAAGAGATATCAGCACATTGAGGGCTAACAATAGCCTGCAAGATCAGGGCCAATTGTAGTAAGTTTTAAAAGTGAGTATATTAAAGATCGTCCCACGAGAATTAGTCCGAAATATGAGATAGACCTCCGGATCCGTGCTACCAGATCCGCTCTATAATTATCTAGAAAGCGAGATAAAACGAGAGTGTTGGGTTTTGTCACGCTTAACTAAAAGCAAATAAAGAAAAGAATTATCTAACTGATCCAGATTCAAGTTGGGGAAGTGATTAAAATAAATCAAATGGGGAAATAATAACTTTCTGTGATTTCGCCTTTGAATTTTAATGGAGAATCTGCAACTAAATAGAGTTGATTCAATCTTCATCGCTACCAAAGACGGATGTAAGAGAAATAAATCGAATTAAGGAAGGGTTTAGACTTATGGTTATGATCTCTCCACTTAAATGGTCATGCATCATCCAATAGTTGTTGACCTATCCTCAATTCGTAACATGAACATTATCATCGCAAGTCTCGAACTAGGTTACCAACGCTAATAATGCAGGGGTAATGAATCAAGGGAAATTGCATGCAAAGTAGTGAATCTAAAGGAGTCTAATGCACTAAGGTGATCAATAAGAACCCTTGACATGAATCCAATGGAGAAAACACAGTTTACAGCAACCTTTTAAATTCAATCTTACAATTACAGAGCACGGCTTTAGAAAGCCCTTACAATTACAGAGCACGGCTTTAGAAAGCCCTCAGACTAGCAGTCTTGAATCCGATCTCTTTGGCGTTACAAAAGCACTCTCAGCAATTCTCAAAAAGCAAAAGAGAGGAAGAAATTACAAGGGGTACAGATAGACTATCTGACCGGAAGGAGGGAAATAGAAATGAAAACTCAAAATCTGGATCCTCAATTGGGCAAATGTCTTCTCAATTTATAGCTTTCCCTCTATCCTGCACAAGGCTGAATTGACCAATCAGAAGTGCTCAGATCTGTATTGCCCAATGGCTGTTGAGCACGGGGATCCAGACTGCTCGCCAATGAAAATGCTCGATCTCGTTCACCAATCAAAGCGTTAGATGCATCAATTCTGTTATGGGTATTCAAAACTCTGTTTGAGCTTCTAGAAGTTCCCGCCAAGTGATTTCATCTTTGGGTTGTCACGGGGGGCGCAATATGCCTTTGGTTGGTGCTCGGAATCTTCCTAATGTCTCGGGCTTTTAATTACATTGGGGCACGTCAGAGTTTAGTTAAATGCCCTTCAAAGTGGTCAGAATCCCGATGCCATTTCGCAGAGGTTAAGGGTCTTTTCGCAAAGTAGGTTGGCTCCGAAGTTCTTTTCGCAGCGTAAGTTCTTTTCGCAGCGAAGTTCTTTTCGCAGCGAAGTTCTTTTCGCAAAGCACTTCTCTTCTTTTCGCAGAGGTAAATCTTCTATTCGAGGAGTGTTTTCTTCTTTTCGCAAAGTTCAAAGTTCTTTGCGAATTGTAGATGTTCTTTGCGAATTGAACTTTTAGCTTCCATTCTTCTTTGCGAATGGATCCTTCTTCTTCTTTAGGTCTTTTCTTGCTCTTTTAGGACCTTTTTAGCCATTGCTGAGGCTATTTCTTCACTCCCTCTTTGAGCTTGACATGCGTTGTCAGCTTTTTGATCATTTTAGGATGGTTTTCGGATTTGGACCTGTCTTTTTGGTTAGCTGCAATATGAACACTAAAGCACTTATTTAGTCCTCTCAAGGGCCTTTCAAGGCTCATGTTTAGGGGTGAAAAATGGTATTTTTCACTACTTATCAGCAGACCAAGAGTCCACACCTCTGAAATAGCTCGTGATGAATCTAAAGTTAGACCCTCACGTTCCTATGAATCCACAAACTGAGCGCTCATCGCAAAGATTTAGCAGTGGAGTCGACCCAATCGAAACATTGACCATTTGACCAAGATTGACACCGTTGCTCCTACTTTAAAGTAGGATCCAAAGATCCAAGGCGAACCTTAGACTTAGGATGTTGATATAGCACAGCTGCTTTGTCGATAAAATATTGACATTTTACCGCATAGGAACACGCATGTGCGTAGCATTGCGTCCAATCATATGAGGCATAGACCGCCTCATTTAATTAGTCGCAAGTGTCCCTGCTTGAAGCAGGGTCCGAGGTCGTTAGGGCGAACCCACTGATCCCAAAGTTTATTGAGCCCAACTACTCGAGCAGAGCGAATAGATGTCGCAATGCTTTTTGGGAGTACGTGCTGTCTTTTTCAAAATCTATGTTTTTGTTATTTTATGTGGAAAATTTTTTACCTTTTTTTTGTTTACTATTTTATGTGATTTTTAATATTTTATGTGATTTTTTGGATTTTAAGTTATTATTTCATGTGATTTTATCACTTTATTACTTCTATTATTTTTTGGGATTTTCTTTATCTTTTTTTTTGTGGATTTTTAGATTTTTAAGCAATCATTTTATATGATTTTTTTTGGATTTTTTAGAGCTATCAATTAATGGTATTTTTCAATTTTTTAGAACTATCATTTTATGTGAATTATTCTATCATTTTATGTGAACTATTTTTTGCTTTTTATGTGAGATTTTTTATCATTTTAAAAAACTTTTCACATTTTTCTGTGTAGGATCGGGATGCCTATTGATCTCGATCCATTTAATTCTAGCACGATTTCTAGAGCAAGTCAAATGAGGATCGTAATGCTGTTTGGGAGCACGTGCATTGGTCGAGGAGTAACAAAATAAAGAGAGGGAGGGACCGGGCTATGCAGGTGACCCGTACCAAGCCCAAAACCTGACTCGAAAGTGGCTGGCGCAACTATTAGTTGCGCCAAGCCGAATAGGGGCTCAAAATAGCCTGGCACAACTAATAATTGTGCCAAGCATGGCTGGAAATCAAATTTAAATGGCCCGAGTTCGGGTAACGATCGTGTGTTTTCAAAATTGCTCTCTTCTCCCTCTCTAAATTGAAAAACAGAGCCTCCCTAGGGTTCCTTTACATCGCCTCTACGCGTGCCTCATTGTCGGATGTCGCTCGCATCGATTGATTGTCCGTAACGCACTACCCCGAGTATCCACCTTCAAATAAAACTGAACAGATCTGGCTAAAATTGGGTGCCTACCGAAGGAGGCACTCAATCTTGGTCTCTATCAATGATGAACTTATTATCGAACAATTATGCAAAAACATGCACTCATCAGGGGTAGATAAAATAAAGGGGAATGGAAGTCCCGACGCAGAACCCGTCCGGGTATAATTTACGAGAACAAATGACCATCCAACGGATACCCAAACGCAAGATGTACACTTTACAGGGATACCGTACAAATGCAGGTTTTAAGCCTACACCCTAAAACGAGCCCTTTGGAATGCATATTTGAAAATAGTCATTCGATAGGTAATTTCCTTTTTGACAGGTTGGTTTTAACCAACAATTGACCTTCCTCTGAGAAATCTAAAGCTTAAGACACTTAAGTTCACATGAATCTAAAAATAGAGCGCTTAGCTCGAAGATTTAGTAGTGGAACCTGATCAAAACATTGACCACTTGATCGGGATTGACACAGTTGCTCCTACTTTAAAGTAGAATCCAAAGATCCAAGGTGAACCTTAGACTTAGGACATTAATTTAGCACAGCTGCATTGCCGATAAAATATTGACATTTTAACGTGGCTGTGCATGAGAAAAGTACTACAAAAATATGCCTATCTTTTTTCTCTTTTTTAAAAAAAAATAATTTTCTTATCTTCCTTTTTTGAATAGACTAGACATCAGTGGTAAGATACTTCATCTGATATGTCCATCGCCGAGAGGTTGCTTGCTTCGAGGCTTCGGACCTTTTGATGTTCTTAAACATCTCGAGAAAATGTCAGTCCCTTTTTTGTTTATATACAAAAAAATACATCCTAATCAATAGAAGGAGAATCAAACTTTTACCTCTATTATTATTATTAGTTTATTTTTTTTTCAATTTTCAAGATCTATATATATACATATTTTTTGGATTTTTTTATTTTCAGAGATTATTTTGTTCTTTTTCTTGAGATGGAAGTATGATGCTGTGCATATGGAAAAGAGTAGAAATATATACACTTTTTTTGTATTTATATTTTTCTTGATTTTTTTGTTCTTTTTTGGCTTTTCTTCCTTTTTTCTTTTGATGCCTTATCAGTGAGGCGAAGTAACGGGTCCCTTTTGAGACGGAATGTGCATAGTCTTGGGCACAACAATGGGAAAGGAAAGTATATTATCTTTAGCAAAAAGTGGTCTTTTTGTCATGGTGCATAAAGTGTGGGCATGGAAAATGAAAAAGAGAAATCACTATCTTTGACAAAAGAGGCTTTCCGCCCTCTCCTTTATTCTTTTTTGTTTGGTTTGATGCCTCAATCATAGGGTGAGATCTCGGGTCCCCTTTTGAGCATGGTTGCACCCCTTTTAAGTGATCGGATCTAGCTGGGTTTCAGCATCTTTATCAAGACCGAAGCGTTAATCCCTTTGGATTGATTCAAACCTTTCTCCTTACCTTGGGTCATGCGTTCGACGAAGTAGTTTTAGAAAGACAATTCTGGTAGGGGTCCGATTTGAGCTAACATGAGCGGCCCATTAAAAAAAAAAGGGGGATCAGGGAGAGTAACCAAAAGGGATTCTCAAACTCAAACATTAATCTTATTAATCAATTCAAACTTTTCCTTTTCAATTTTTTCTTTTTTTAATCCTTTTTTACTCACAACGCCCAAGGTGGATTTTCGTCATGCCTATTTTTGCCCTCTTTTTACCCGTGGCGCCCTTTCGGGTTTTAACCATGTCCATGGGTTTAGCTCTCTTACCCCAAGCGCCCTTTCAGGTTTTCACTTGGTATGCACAAACTTGCTGTTTTTACCCATAGTGCCCTTTCAAGTTTTCACCATGTCCATCTTGCTTTAAGCTTGTATTTTTATTTTATTTTTATTTTTTCTTCTTTCATTTCAAAAGCCACGACATTGACGCTGATTCCGTCATAGCCGGCTAGATGGGGTTCTGGTGTCATCTCACAACTTGGCTTGTGTTGACTTAACAAATAATATGACTGCTTATGAACCTAAAAAGAGGGCTTTCTTTAGGGTGTAGCTTGGCTAAGGGTTAGGTTAGGATTTGAAGGTATGCTGGGCTAAGAAGGTTTCCTTGATACGATTTCAGTTTTTCACAACATACTTTCTTCATTGGAGGATTTTACTATACGTGCCCCCATGATTCTTCTATTTCTTTTCTTTTTTCTTTGTTTTATTTCAAGCAATCTCTTTTTGATTTTTTGCTTTTCTGATTTTTTTAATATTTTCTTATAGTAATTCTACTTCCTCTCTTTTTTTGTATATGTACACACTTTTTTGCTTTTTTTTTAGGGAAGGGGTTCATTGAAAGAAAGGCCTAGGCTCAAATGGGATAGCAAAGGATATCATTATTTTTAGGGATGCTTTTTGGCTACTGTGATTAGAATGATGGGTTCTTTTAGGTGGTTCTTAAGCAGTCACATATCTGTTTAACCATTACTTACCTTATCGTGACAGAGTAAGAGTAGAACTGTCAAACGTATCCAGCATTGATGGGGTCGGGAAGATGATCTCTGTCTATGGTGGCGAGGTGGATGGTGTATCTCAATAGCACTTCTCGAACGACGTAAGGTCCCTCCCAGTTTAGCTTGAACTTCCCTCTCGGATCGGCGTGGAGGGATGGGAAGATCTTCTTCAGTACAGTGTCTCTTACCTTTAGATCTTGACCACGGACATGTTTATTGTAAGTACGTGCAATTCACCCCTGGTAAACTTGAGTATGACACAAAGCTAGGAGTCTTTTCTCGTCCAGTAGATTCAATTTTTCAAAGCAGGATCTCTCTCTCTCTACTTCAGATAAGCCTGATTCTATGAGGATTCAGAGCGAGGGTACTTTAACCTCTACTGGTAGGATGACCTCGATTCCATACACAAAGGAGAATGGTGTTGCCCCTGTAGCAGTATGGATCAATGTTTTGTAGGCCCATAAAGCAAATGGCAGCATTTCGCTCCAATCTCAGTAAGTGACGACCATTTTCTCGAGGATGCAAACGACTGTCTTGTTAGTAGCTTCCATGACTCTATTGGTTTGAGGCCGATAAGGGGACAAGCGATGGTGCTTCATCTTGTATTGCTCGCAGAAGGCCCTGATGCGCTTATTCACAAAGTTTGTACAGTTGTTCGTGATGATATCCTTGGGTACTCCAAATAGGCACATAATATTATTCTTGAGAAACTTCTCAACGTGACTGGCTGTGATGTTGGCATATGATGCTGCTTCAACCTACTCGATGAAGTATTCAATGGCGCCGAGGATGAACCAATGTTCGTTTGATACTTTTAGATTAATCATTCTGACGACGTCAAGGCCCTAGGTAGCAAATGGCCAAAGAGTGGTCATGCAATGAAGATCGAGGGCAGGGGCGTGTATCAAACTGGAGTGTTCCTAACACTTATAGCATTTCTAAACATGTTTGTAGCAATCCGACTCCATGGTGGTCCAGAAGTATCCCTACCATAGAATTTTCTTAGGGAGCATGTGACCGCTGACGTAGGCCTCGCATACTCCCTTGTGGATCTCCTTAATGATGTTGATCGCTTCACTTTCTATAAGGCACCTGAGCAAAATGTTATTGTACAATCACTTGTAAAGGCATTCCCACAAATGATGTAGCCTGTCGCTAAACATTGAATGGTTTGCCAGTCCATTTTTGATGTACCCTTAGGGAAAGTTAGAGTCTCAAAGAAATTCTTGATAATTGAGAACCAAGGTGGCTCATCATCAGGCTTTGTAGGTTCCTCAATCTGGAGGCAGAAGGCCGACTCATTCCTCTGCTTGATCATGATCGGCTTCATCTCAGCACCATACGGAATTTCTATCATTGACGCCAAAGTGGCTAATGTGTCGGCAAAGCGATTCCTTATTCGGGGGACATATGAGAATGTCACGTGTTCGAAATAAACTATTAGATCCTCGAGGTGCTCATGGTAGGGGATCAGTTTCTCATATTTCATCTTCTAATCTCCATTCATCTGACATATGATCAACGACAAATCGCCAAACACTCGGAGGTGAGTTATGTTTAGATCGAGAGCCGCCTGCAAACCAGCGACACAAGCTTCGTACTCGGCCATGTTGTTTGTTCAAGGGAAGTTGAGCTTGATAGAGACTGCTACATGGGATCCTTTCGATGAAATCAGAATGGCACCAACTCCTTGATCCTCAGCATTTGCTGCCCCGTCAAAGTGCATTACCCAAGATTCAGTAGCTTCTTTTGTATCGTCTTCTGTCATGAATAGGATGTCTTCGTCAAGAAATTCGGTTCTCAAATGTTCATAATCTAGTAAAGGATTGTCAGCGAGATGATCGGCGAGTACCTGCCCCTTGACCGACTTCTGAGTAATGTAGGTGATGTCAAACTTAGACAGTAAAAGCTGCCATCATGCAATTCGCCTAGTGAGAGCAAGCTTCTCAAACAGGTATTTCAATAGGTCCATTCGGGCTAGGAGTAGAACGACTTGGGATAGCAAGTAATGGCGGAGCCTTTGAGTAGCCCATATAAGACCCAGGCATGCTTTCTCTTGATGAGAATAAGGCGTCTCATAATCAGTAAACTTCTTGCTCAGATAGTAGATGGCCTGCTCTCTTCTTCCCATCTCTTCATGCTACCCTAAGATACATCCCATCGAAACTTCCATCGTGGAGAGATACATCAAGAGCGGTCTCTCCGGCTTGGGTGGTACCAAAATAGGTGGGTTAAGGAGGTAGCTTTTAATTTTATCGAACGCTGCCTGACAAACGTCGTTCCATTCAACGGAAGCATTCTTCCTTAGTAGCTTGAAGATCAGTGTGCAGATAGGCATTAGCTGTGCAATGAATCGACTGATATATTATATTTTACCCAAGAACCCTCTAACTTCTTTCTTAGGAGATGTGTAGACACCCCCATTTTTCCTTCGCGGAATATATTTTTTGTTCGGTCAACCTTTGACCTTCTTTTTAACCCTGATATGAGAACCATGCACTGAAATAATAGTACATAGCTGAACACAGGCGAAAACAATAGTTCTGTGGCTCAGATCCTGAAATAGGTAAACTATATACTAAGCAACATTATATAGTTGGAATGCAGACTGAAACAATAGTCTTGCATTTCATTCTAGAGACTATGCCCGGACAACCCCGAATTAAGCGCTAGAAACCCAGCGCGTAATTCGATCGCGCGCAGAACCACAAGCACGTGACCAGTCCACCTTTCAAACCAAACTTCCTTTTCCAGACTGATTCAAGACTCGATTATGTGCCTGAAACAGAATGCGTGATCGGATTGAGCGCTTCACCACTAGCACGCAATTGGCCTACGCCCGACCTCGTCTTACTACCCTTGACCCCTACATTTTCTTGATTAAACGCTTCAGGTTAAATGCTTAATCAGATTGAGTGCATGATAATATGCATACAATTATCCTTATTTTGTTAGGACTAGGAGACTCACTGAGCAAGTCTGTAACATCCCCAAAAATTGGGTAATGAATAGTGTCCTCGGGATACGTGCCTGACTGGTCATAGGTTTGACCAGGTGGATGTTAGCATGATTACTATGATTCAATCAAGTTGATGTAAACAAACATGTGTGCAAAGTGTTAGAGCCAGTTTAGAGATCGCATACATGAGCTTTGAGTGTATGTGCATAACACCGAAGCAAGAGGGGTTAAAGGGACTTAATAACTTAAGAGAAGTTATTTCTCTTATTTTGGTTGGTAAGAAGAGTTAAGAGGAGAGAGAGAGAGAGAGAGAGAGTAAGGAAGGAGTAATGGCTAGGAGTTAATGCAAATCCGAATTTGAGGGCGGGATTGAGTAATTAATGCCAGATACGACGCGTTAGGACCATTGAAGCAAAAGCTAGAAGCCCTAACCTTTGAACCAGCCATTCAATCAATCAAGAGATTGATTTGAGGTGAGTTTTGTTTAATTGTAATGTGGATTATGTAAATAAGTTGTGGTGCATTCAATTGTTGTTCAAAAGATGAATTAAAGATGTAAAAATGAAGGAAAAATGGAAAGGAAGAGATTTGGAAAAAATGCCCGCAAAGGAGCCGAATTTCTGACCAAATCGATTGATCGATTTGGAAAATTGATTAATCGATTTGGTTCAGAAGTAAGCTGGGAAGAATTGCCCAAAACTGATTGATCAATTTCAAATCGATCAATCGATTCTGAAATTTTGATTAATTGATTTTAAAATCGATTAATCGTCTGAGCACTTCCAGTGGCTAGAAAATGGAGAGCTGGGAAAATCAATTGATCGATTTTAAAATCGATCAATCGAGTTTGGATTTTCGATTAATCGATTTGGGATCGATTAATCAAAGTTTGGATTTTCGATTAATCAATTTGGGATCGATTAATCGATTTGGGATCGATTAATCGATTTGGGATTTTGATTAATCGATTTTGGGAGATCGATTAATCGATTTTGACAGTTTTAGTTGTCTTTTGAATTGGACTTTGGGGTTCAAGGAGGGTCTTATACCTTCTTTATTATATCTTTCTTGATGCTTTGCATATGCCATGGTGTACCATAGGTGGTATGAGGGAACGCAAGCATAAGGAGCCGTGTTAGACCTGGATGCTTTGACATTCAGAGACGTGAGGTAGGGAACACCTTGAACATATATTTTAATTTCAAGAGCATGTATGCAGTGATATAGAAATGAATGCTAATACTTACAAATGTGTTACTTTTAAATGTGTGTGTGTGACACCAAGTAAATAAATGAAAATGAGGCATCCCCAGGGGATGAAAATGTGATAAAGGCATTTGTATGATGTGATTGACTTAGACATCCCAGGGATGTATTGGACATTGTAAAGCAAAAGTGAACAAAGATTGATAAGTCTTAATCGATATGAATTAGCATAATTATACGGTGAACAACTATATGTAGCACACATTTGATACTTTTGTTATTTAAGGTTTGAACAGAATACCCCACCGACGTGGCGGGATACCCACGACGGACTTGACAGAATATCTGTGACCGGTACGGTGGCCAATCCGTACACCAGTTTGACATCCCAGGGATGTGTGTATGAGACTAGAAACCCCGTCTCCAATGAGAAAGGGACCTAGGTGGTATTCAAGAAAGAAATAGATATAAAAATTGTCTATTTAGACGACGATGGAGGGTATTCCATCGGGCGCCCGACTCTATAGTAAGTTGGGGAATATTTAAGTTAAGATTTAAGTAATTAGGCCGAATCAGTAACTAATATCAGCAAGTTGAGAATGAATAAACACATGTAAAGTAACAGTTGCATCTAGTACATCTTTTCAGTTATTTAAAATGTCTTCTCAGTAATTGTATCAGATAAATCATGCTTTTAAATTATTTTAGAATATATATGAGAACTTGACTTATATGTTCAATTGTTGTTTCCCTATTGAGCTAGGATGTAGCTCACCCCTTTAGACTATACGTCGTAGGTCCACTATTTTCGGATGCTGAGGCTTCAGGAGATGTAGATTCGAGAGATTCGGATTATGTGCCCGGGGAAGAGTTGGAGCCTCATCCTGAGGACTTCTTCTAGAGGACCCGTGCGTACTTTGAGAGTGAGTTTTGAGAGCATTCTGTATGGCTTGGTATGTCAAGCCTTATTTTGAGAAAAATATAATTAAATGATATATTCTTTTGGCGAACCATCTGGGGTGATCCTGCTTATCACTAATGGTTCGGGTCGGTTCTTCTGTTCATCCGTTGGCATGAAAGTAGAACAGTCCATTGAGCTTTTAGTTTTAGAATAACAGATTTTTATTGTATACTTGTTGCAGTCCATATGTTTTACTTGATTTGTTGTCACTTGGTTATACCAATGTTCCGTACAGACTTCAGGGGCACGACCTAGAGGGTCGTGCTGATGGCATGCGTTTCGGGGTGCTAAAATTCGAGCTGTCACAGTTGGTATCAAAACTTTTTTGTTTAGAAATTCTGACAATCATTATTTTTGTCAGAACATAGGGACTTCTGCTAACGAAACTTTGGTTTCACGTGCAGACCGTTATGTCTTTTAGGGGAAGAGGCCGACCTAGGGGCGGTCATGAGAGGAATTTACGTAGTAGAGATGACTTCATCTCACGTACGAACAGAGCACCTATGGGAAGCAGAGGGTCTTCGGGTAGTGGTGGCCAAGAGAGCCAAGATCATGAAGAGAGTCAGGATAGATATTGTCAGGAAAGAGATATGAGAGAGCAGGAAAGAGTAAGGAAAAGAAACAAAGAGAGAGAAGAGCATAAGAGGATAATGCATACTATGGAAACCATGGCGACTGTCATGGCACAACAAGTAGCATCCTTGGTAGCTCACAATGCCTATGATCAACAATAGCCACCTACACCTCCAGTAGGTCCTACATAGCCAGTGCCCTCTGCATTTACTGAGTTTAGGAGGATGCGTCCTCCTAGCTTTTCATGGCAAGCGGAGCCGATGGCTGCCAAGAATTAGCTGAGCAAGATAGAAAAGGTTTTCAGCATGCTTACATGCACAGAAGATGAAAGCGTCTATTAGGCAGCTTACATGTTAGATGGGGAGGCTGGGCCTTGGTGGAAGTCTGTTTCTAGGACTAGGGCTCAGGAGACCCCAGGATTGCCCTGGACGTGGGATGAGTTTGTGGAGGAGTTCAATAAACAGTATTTCCCCGAGGTAGTAAGGAATCAGATGGAGATACAGTTTTTACAACTCTTGCAAAGACGAATGACAGTAAGGGAGTATGGAGTGGAGTTTATGAGGGTTGCTCGCTTCGCTCTCGATTATGTGATTACTGATGTGATGAGAGCAAAGAGGTTTCAACAAGGCTTGAGACCACACGTTAGAGGAGGAGTGGCACCATTTCAGTTAAAGACCTATGGAGAGGTCATGAGTAAAGCTCTAGTTGTTGAGGAAGAAAATAATAATCGATACCGCGAAAGGGAACAGTAGGGAAGAGGGAGTGTAGATCAGAGTAGAACAAGGAACTATGAGCCAGTGAATAAAAAGTCAAGATTCGTAGCACGTAATCAGAGATAATCGTTCCAAGCAGGGTATGGGAGACAGGCACAGCAGACCAACCATCAGAGATTTCCATTGCTTGCGTCAGGGAGGCTGATACGATATGAGAGCCCTGCTGCCACTATTAGAGCAATAGTTACACATGGTTTCTCACGAGCTGCTTCTTCCACACCTAGGGAGACTTGTGCCAAGTGTGACAAGTCTCACAAAATGGCGGATTACAGGCAAGGGGCATGAGGTTGCTATAAATGTGGCAAGGTGGGCCAAATGATTAAAGATTGCCCTGAGGTGAACAAGGATAAGACAGCTTTTGCTTCTATGCCATGATCGATACAAGCGAGGAAGTCGGTCGTACAAGGGAGAGCTTATGCAGTCACCGCCCAAGAAGCAGGGAACGTACATGACGTCATCCAAGGTGAGATTCCTTTTAAATAAAGAATTTCATTTTTCTTAAAATTTTAGATAGAGAAGGTGCATTCATTAGAAAAGCATGTAGACTCCTTTTGTACGTTAAATTTTCTAAATAAAATATGTGCTATATATGTATATATATATATATATGTGTTTAGGAACGTTATGAGTGTACGAGAAGGGATGATATGTAGCATGTGATGCAAGAGTATTGATAGACCCAGGGTCTACCCACTCCTTTGTTACTCTGAGGTTTGAAAAAAGAAAGAAGATGGTTCCTAAGACATTGGACTTTGTTCTATCAATGTCAATTTCGACCGGAGAGTTAGTCGACACAAAATTGATTTGCAAGTCGGTAGTAGTGGGTATTCATGATGGGGACGTCTATGAATTGGACGCACAATTAATATTATTGGACATGCAAGGATTCGATATGATCCTTGGCATAGATTGGTTGTCACAATACTGTGCGACCGTTGATTGCAAGAACAAGATCATCATCTTTAGACCTAACACAAGGAGATCGTTTGGATTTTGAGGAGAGAGATAGACACATATGCCACTTATCTCTGCAGTCAGGGCCGAGTGCTTGATCAGAAAAGGGTGTAGCAATTATTTGGCATTCTTGAAGGAGGATAAGAAAGAGAAGAATATTATCTCTGAGATAGCAGTAGTGCAAGAGTTTGAAGATGTATTTATGGAGGAATTACCAGGATTACCTCCAGATAGGGAAGTGGAGTTCGCAATCGACTTAGCACCAGGAATGGAGCCTATTTCGAAAGCACCATAGAGGATGGCTCCTACTGAGTTGAAGGAGTTTAAAGAGCAGTTACAAGAGCTCATGGATAAAGAGTTTATAAGACCGAGCGTGTTTCCATGGGGAGCACCGATCTTGTTTGTAAAGAAGAAGGATGGGTCAATGCGACTGTGCATTGACTATCGCCAGTTGAACAAACTCACCATCAAGAATCGATACCCTTTGCCTAGGATAGATGACCTATTCGATCAGCAGCAAGGAGCGAAGTATTTTTCCATGATCGATCTGAGATTAGGATACCATCAGTTGAGAGTCAAGGCCGAGGATATTCATAAGACTACATTCAGGATATGGTATGGACACTACAAGTTCTTAGTGATGCCGTTTGGATTGACGAACGCCCTGGCGTCGTTTATGGATTTGATGAATCGGGTGTTTAAACTACACCTGGACTCCTGCGTCATGGTATTCATTGATGATATCCTAATATGCTCCAAATCAAAGGTAGACCATGAAGAACACTTACGAGTTGCTCTACGAACTTTACGTGAACACCAGTTGTATGTCAAACTCAGTAAGTGTGAGTTTTGATTGGAGGAAGTTAGCTTTTTGGGACATGTCGTCTTAAAGCCTGGTTTCACGGTAGATCCAGCTAAGATCGAAGCAGTAGTAAATTGGGAACAACCAAAGACCGTGACCGACGTCCGTAGTTTCCTTGGACTAGTCGGCCATTATCGACGTTTCATTGAGGGGTTTTCAAAGATATCGGGACCACTCAGGAGACTTACACGGAAGGATGCAAGGTTCGAATGGAGTGAAGTGTGCGAGCAGAGTTTTCAAGAACTCAAGAAGAGACTCACTTTAGCTCAAGTACTAGCGATTCCTTCAGGCAGTGGAGGGTTCGCGGTATACAGTGATGCTTCATATAATGGTTTGGGCTGCGTGCTCAACCAACACAAAAAGGTGATAGCTTACGGGTCAAGACAGTTGAAAGAGCATGAAAAGAACTACCCGACACATGACCTAAAACTAGCAGTGGTCATATTTGTGCTGAAGATCTGGCGACACTATTTGTACGGTGAGACCTTTGAGATCTTTATCGACCACAAGAGCCTCAGATACTTGTTTACATAGAAAGAGCTAAATATGAGGCAGCGCAGATGGATAGAGTTCCTCAAGGACTATGACTGTTCCATACAGTACCATCCAGGTAAGGTTAATTTAGTAGCTGATGCCTTGAGTCGGAAGGGTTCAGCTCAGTTGGCTAGTTTGACTTTAGGTATGCACCGGTGGAGATTATTTGAAGATCTTGCGTTGTTTGATGCAAATATTGAGTCGCAAGCTTCAGGAGCCTTTTTGGCTAACATATCAATGAGACTAGTGATATTTGAGCATATCCATGAGCTATAGACGAAAGACCCGACGCTAACAAAGATTCGTCAAGATGTGATTGAAGGCATAAAACCTGTGTTCTCAGTGAAAGAAGATGGTTCTTTATTGTTCAAGGGCCGTCTTTGCATTCCAGATAATGCCGATCTGTGGCAAACTGTCCTTGAGGAAGCTCACAAGTCAAATTATGCAATCCACCCTGGTAGCACTAAAATGTATCAAAATTTGAGAAAGAATTACTGGTGGAGAGGTTTGAGGCAAGACGTGACTAAGTACGTGTCACAATGTTTGACCTGTCAGCAGGTGAAGGTCTATCATAGACACCCTGCGAGATTATTACAGCCTCTGCCTATACCAGAGTGGAAATGGGAGTCAATCTCTATGGACTTTATCGTTGGACTACCGCATACAACAAAGAGATACAATGCCATTTGGGTAGTCGTAGACCAATTGACCAAGTGAGCACACTTCTTACCTTACAACACGATATACACAGTGGGAAGACTTGTGGAGTTATATATGAAAGAAATCATGTGCTTACACGGGATTCCAAGCAGTATCATTTCCGATCGTGATCCATTATACACGTCAAAGTTTTGGAAGAAATTCTAAGAAGGAATGGGAACGTGACTGAACTTCAGTTTAGCATTTCATCCATAAACTGATGGGCAAATAGAGCGAGTGAACCAAGTGATAAAGGACATGTTTAGAGCGTGTATGCTTGAATTGCAAGGTCATGGGATCAACACCTACCGTTGATTAAATTCGTCTACAATAACAGTTTCCAAGAGAGCATTGGCATGGCACTGTTTGAAGCCCTTTATGGAAGGCGATGTAGATCACCCATCAAGTAGGAGGAAACTAGTGAGAAATTTGTTTTGGGACCCGAGATACTTGAAGATAATACCACTTATGTTCGTATGATAAGAGCAGAACTTAAAGCGGCTCAGAGCAAGCAGAAAAGCTACGCCAATATCAAGCAGACCAGTGTAGACTATAAGGTGGGTGAACACGTGTTTGTAAAAGTGTCACCGATGAAAGGCGTGATGAGATTTGAAAAGAGAGGAAAGTTGAGTCCCCGCTATCTTGGACCCTTCGAGGTTTTGGGTCGAGTTGGGGAAGTTGCTTACCGCATTGGATTACGACCATTATTCAATCAGGTGCATAATGTGTTTCACGTATCTATGCTCAGGTTGTATATTAATGGCCCTACTCATGTTTTGGGCAGTCAACCTTTGGAAATGCATGAAGATATGAGCACGATAGAGGAATCGGCGGAGATATTGGATAGAAAAGAACAAGTGTTGCAGACAAAAGTGATTCCATTAGTGCTTGTTAGATGGAAGAATCATCCGACCGAAGAAGCTACATGGGAAAGAGAGGCCGATGTAAAAGAACAATACCCGACCTTGTTTGCAGCAAGTTGAGAGCTAAATTATATCATCACAAGCATGTTTGTACATCTAAACCAATCATGTAATCAAACGTTGACCGTTTTGGCCAACTTACTCAATGGAAAGAATGTGCGTCGAAAACGTGCCTTGGTGCGATGCAAACTCATGGCATAGTGCTCACTACGTCAAGCCATAGCTAATGATGACATGCTTCACAAAGCCAATGACCATGGTCAAGAATTACCAAGAAAACAAAGGAAAAATAAAGTATAAATTTTTTTGAGAAATCTGTCAAAACCGATTAATCGATTAATCAATTTTGGAAATCGATCAATCGATTTTGGTCGATTGAACGACTGGCACACTCCAGTGAGATGACAAATCTGGGAATTTAATAACAGCAAAATTTGATTAATCGAGCTGAATTTGATTAATCGACTTTTAAAATTGATCATTCGATTTCATGCGGCTGAGTGTAAGTTATGAAAATTGATTAATCGATTTTTAAAATCGATCAATCGATTTTGCCTATAATAACAGATTTGGGATTTTTGGTTCCCATTCGAAATTCAGTTTTTATTTTTCCTTTGGGCACCATTTTTCTTCCCTCTTCTAGCAGCCATAACAGCTAGGATTTTGGCAGATTTTGGATCGATTTCAGATCGAGAACCTCCGCCATTTGGATCTAGCGTCTCAGGTAAACCCTAGATTCCCTTTCCTTTTCAAATTGGACCATCACAGCCCTAGGTTTTAACATTTTTGATCAAAAATGCCACCACAAACGCATTTGACTATTAAGCAATTGGCTTCCAAACTCCTGATTCGGCGTAAGAACGCCGCACCGCCACCACCATCACCATCACCATCACCATCACCTCCATCATCACTACCTCCTTCATCAGATTTTGAATCTGATTCGATGAGCGCGTCTTCACGCGAGTCGTCGCCGATACCCCAACCACCACCTGGAAACTTACCCCAACCAAATGAGTGGTGGGCGGTAAAGGAATTCCAAGATGAGTACATCGTCGACGAAGCTTTATTTATCGACCCCGATGTCGAGGGAGAGACCCAATGGGCCCGGCAATACCTTCAAAAGGCGGGTCTCGAAAACCTTTTGAACCCATTGCACGAACACTTTTATCCTTGATTCGTGCACCTATTCTACTAGAACCTTAAGGTGGGTCGGGTTGATGACACCGTTACGACTGAGATTGACGGTCGTAGTTATACATTCACCCACTGCCATGTGCATGAATCCCTAGAGTGTTACCTGGATTTTGTGCCTGAGACCACCCTCTTTCCACCATTTACCTAGGAAGTAAAATTTGAGGACATCATGACGGAGATGACTAGAGGAAATAAGGGTTAAGGCAAATCTATAAGGAGGGTAGACCTACCTCCTTATATGTGGATGCTTGATTTTATAATCAAGTGTAATTTATACCCTATGTGACACGATACAGAGAGGGCCGAGTTGGTCCAGCAGGCCTTATACGTAGCATACTGCGGCCGTTGGTTCGATGCGACCAAACTCATCATTGAGGGTATGATTTACATCAAAGGGAAGATGATGAAGGGTCCTTTGTGACCTAAGGAGAAGATGCCCTACGCTCGCCTTATATCGAGCATGTTGGAATGCTACTTCGACGCCCTAGAGTATACTATTTCACCTGTTGAGAGGAAGCCTACGAACAAAGTGAAGCATTACTCCATCGCTTCGTGGGGCCGTAGCTATCGACTGTTAAAGAAGGCCCTACTAGTAGAGATACTAGCACCACCACCACTCCCACCACCACATCAGGATCCACCAGCTGAGGGAGCACCGTCTCATGGCTCAGTGCCACCCGAGGGGCAGCCCATAGTGTAATAACCCAGATTTTTGAATTTTACTTAATGGTATTAGATGATGTACCACACAGTGCGTGGTGCTAACGCTCCACACCGGAATATACCCACTTTAGAAATAGTCTGATTTTTTTATATATCAATATTAGACTCATTGCGGAGTACTCGTCGATACGATTCCAACGATATATAATTTGTCGATTTTCGATAAGAATATAAAAAGTTATGCCCGTTTGAAGAGTGAAGCGGGTTAAAGGGCACAACTGTAAATTCGGGAGAGAATCACCATTTACCTTGGTGCTTATACAAAGTGCTGGAGTAAAACCTCTTCTCAAGCTTTTCAAGTCACGTATCAATTCTACTTGCGTGGAAAAACTACTATTTTATTAAATCTTATACGGAAAGTCTTAATTAGAGTTAACCTATACAGGGAATTAGATATATATTTACTTCTTCTCTCAGTTGTCTCTCTTTATTCCCTCTTCTCTGCAAAAGCTCTGACAGTGCCATCTTTCATAATTCCTCGTCGGATCTCCATCGATTTTCGATCTTATCAGAGAATCTTACACCATCAAAGTTTCTCATCGCCGCGACCAATTTATCGTAAGAAAGGAATTCTCGCGAAAAGACTTGGGCATATCGTCTCTCGAGTCCGATCTCCATCAACCCAAATCATCGTAGAATTCGAATCACGCTTCAACAGGTGGGTGCCTCTAAAGCCATCTTAAATTATTTAGTTATTTCTTAAAAAGAAAACCCTAATTTTTCCTTAAATTTTGATAAATTTTGGGTCTTAAAAACTTAGAAATTAGGCCCAAAATCGATAAGATCGTTTTTTCCAGATTTTCGTGAAATTCGGCCAAACTCTTCAACAGACACAGCCTTGGTATTTTGGCCATAACTTTTTACCCCAAACATAGATTGACGTGATTCTTATTGCACTGAAAAGAAGACAACGAGATCTACAACTCTATCTGAAATAGTAATTTCACGAATCTAATTTTTTTAAGGTCAAATTTGGGCTGCAAGTCGGGATATGTTTTAGATGATCCAAGGTTACACGGGTTTGACATTATTTTTTTAACTCTTGGGCTACTTTACGCTAAACTTATCTTTAAACTTATAAATCGCTAAAATTAAATAAAATATATTAAATAGCTTTCATCGAATAACAATCTATAAGTTTAAGGGGTCAAATATGGACGTTTTTCAATACTTACCATTCTATTACCTCCTCTAAGCCTCATACAATTCTTGAATTGACACATGCGCTCCTTTAGAATTTTAAAATAGGTTGGATCGCTATACCAGTCAATCACCAAATTTCATAAATATAATTAACCTTAATGAAGTATAGTCTCAACACTATTGTAAAATAAATATAGTTAAATATTTCTTATTTTTTATTTTACTTTAATATTTCGTATGTTATGCTCTTTATTAATTTTCTTCAAAAATATGAAATGTTTAAGGTTTATGTTATAATTCATTCTTATATATGTTCACCATTATCATATGACATTCATCATATAGAAAATCACGATAGAGCATACGCATATAAGTTAAGAATAAGATATGACACATGACTTAAGCCTTCATCACGGTGGGATTTCTTTCACGGTCACGTGGAACTTGGAATGTAGGCATCCATGTACGGATGCAACCCCTCTATGGTAGTATGGGATACCACACGAAGTACATCTAGGTTACTATGGAACCCATCCCTTGGAAAACGTGGTTTAGTGAAGCCTATCGCACCGTGGCCCATTCTAACTAAGTTTTAAGAAAAATGAGAAAAGAATATGTTAAGACACATGTATGTTAAGAAAGTGGGGACTTAAGCCCACGCAAATATAAAATTGGGGCGGGGACCTAAGCCCATAACCGAAAAATGATATGATATGTAAGACAAGCTGTGAAGGTCAGCTAAATATGAATTAAGTTTCTACACGTGCCATACCTTACGAGCCACCGTAAGGGCCTAACGTCTGCAGCCAAGACGGGTCTTAAGGACATTATAGCCTTGTCTCGAACTAAGGGGACATCGTGATTACTATGCCGGCAACCTCATCTGGCTGGATGGTGGTTTATGTTATGATATGGAGGTTAGGTGGTTATCTACACGTGGACCTCGCGTGGTAGGTCGAGTGACGATCCCGCATGCATCGCTTAAATAAGATAAGATGCAAAGTACGTTGTGTAGGCGTATGGAGTAATTAATAAGACTTACGATATGTCACGTATGCTAAGTTGATGAGACAAATAGGAAAAGAGATAAGAAAATAGAAGCATCATGCACTCTTCATGTTATATTAGTATATTTTTCAGTTTTGATTATGATAGTCTATGAATTATGGATAAATTTATTTCATTTATTTAAGATGTTGGTTATATTTTAAAAATGCACCGCAATTCAAGCGATTGCACACACGCCCATCTGAGTAAGTTATGGTGGATCGATTGTGCAACCCGCTGAGTTTACACGATTGAGTAAACTCACCCCCCTCCCAAATCAAACAGTTTCAGGTGAAGATTCCATTTATCCTATTCATGCTGACGCGAGAGCTGCCGTTCCAAAGGCGGCTTACGTAGATGAAGACGTTGGCTATCATCCGGAGGAGAGCATAGATCCGGCAGATTTCTACGAGCCTTGAGAGTCCTTTTGCTTAAGACTTTATTCTTTGACAGACATATTCTAGTTATTTTGATATTTTGTGAGTTCAAGTTTAGAACCATTTTATCCTACGAAAAACTTATTTTTTTTCCTATCTTAGATGCATGGTTAGGACTTATCTTTTTATTATCTTTTATGATTCCCGCTGTTAATTTATGAGTCAATTATTTTTAATGCTATCTTACATGCCTCAATCCATATGCTAAGTCAATTTATAGATTATGTGTATGTCCGCTTATCGCCTTAACCAGCGTGCGGTGTCATAACACGGAATTCTAGGCCCTCGATATCGGGTAAGGATTCTGGGTCGTGTCACATAGTGCCACCTCCTACTACATCACGATCGCCTCCGGCTACTTCTACACATACGTCTTCCTACCGTCGACAAGCCAGTCACCCCGCTCCTACTATCGACGACGTGTTGGCCCGGATGGAGGCCAACAATCAATAGATGAACCACCACTTGGATTTCTTGATGTACCACACTATGCGGTACATCTATCCCGCTGGATTTCCAGCAGCGTCTCGCGAAGGAGTTGACTTGGATGCCCGACGCACCTGCTGAGGGTACTTCTGACACAGGCACATTTGCCTCGGGCCGCAGTGAATGATGTGGCGGAAGCAGACGAGCACCAGCTGGAGAGATATCATGACATTTCTTTTTGGTTGAGATTACTTTTTGGAGTTTTGTTGTAATTATTTTTGGGGCTGTAATTATTTTTATAATCTCATGTATGAAACTATCCTAGCATGGATGTCGTTACTTTGGATTGTACTTATTTTTGGGTGCGGGAAACCGCCGTATATATTGCATATCTATTTCAACTCATAAATTATTTTAGCTTATACTTGTTTTCCTCCATCCTTACCAATGTACTTCGTCCCATGTATGTGATTACTATTCACTGAAACTATGTTTATCTGTGTGTGTGGGTTTCCAGACACGACACCTTCGGGTGCATTTTTGAGGATGAAAATTCCCAAGGTGGGGAGAATATAGCATCCCCAAAAATTGGGCAATGAATAGTGTCCTCGAGATACGTGCCTGACTGGTCATAAGTTTGACTAGGTTGATGTCAGCATGATGACTATGACTCAATCGAGTTGATGTAAACAAACACATGTGCAAAGTGTTAGAGCCAGTTTAGAGATCACAGACATGAGCTTTGAGTGTATGTGTCTAACACCGAAGCAAGAGGGGTTGAAGGGACTAAATAACTTAAGAGAAGTTATTTCTCTTGTTTTGGTTGGTAAGAAGAGTTAAGAGGAGAGAGAGAGAGAGAGTAAGGAAGGACTAATGGCTAGGAGTTAATGCAGATCCAAATTTGACGACGGGATTGAGCAATTAATGCCGGATACGCCAAGTTAGGAACCGTTGAAGCAAAAGCTAGAAGCCCTAGCCTTTGAACCAACCATTCAATCAATCAAGAGATTGATTTGAGGTGAGTTTTATTGAATTGTAATGTGGATTATGTAAATAAGTTGTGGTGCATTCAATTATTGTTCAAAAGATGAATTAAAGATGTAAAAATGAAGGAAAAATGGAAAGGAAGAGATTTGGAAGAAATGCCCGCAAAGGAGCTGAGTTTCTAACCAAATAGATTGATCGATTTGGAAAATCGATTAATCGATTTTGGTTCAGAAGTAAGCTGGGCAGAATTGCCCGAAACCAATTGATCAATTTCAAATCGATCAATCGATTCTGAAATTTTGATTAATTGATTTTAAAATCGATTAATCGTCTGAGCACTTCCAGTGGCTAGAAAATGGAGAGCTGGGAAAATCAATTGATCGATTTTAAAATCGATCAATCGAGTTTGGATTTTCGATTAATCGATTTGGGATCGATTAATCAAAGTTTGGATTTTCGATAAATCAATTTGGGATCGATTAATCGATTTGGGATTTTGATTAATCGATTTTGGGAGATCGATTAATCGATTTTGACAGTTGTAGTTGTCTTTTGAATTGGACTTTGGGGTTCAAGGAGGGTCTTATACCTTCTTTATTATATCTTTCTTGATGCTTTGCATATGCCATGGTGTACCATAGGTGGTATGAGGGAATGCAAGCATAAGGAGCCGTGTTAGACCTGGATGCTTTGACATTCAGAGACGTGAGGTAGGGAACACCTTGAATATATATTTTAATTTCAAGAGCATGTATGCAGTGATATAGAAATGAATGCTAATACTTACAAATGTGAATCTTTTAAATGTGTGTGTGTGTGACACCAAGTAAATAAATAAAAATGAGACATCCCCAGGGGATAAAAATGTGATAAAGTCATCTGTATGATGCGATTGACTTAGACATCCCAGGGATGTATGTGACATTGTAAAGCAAAAGTGCACAAAGATTGATAAGGCCTAATTCATATGAATTAGTACAATTACACGGTGAAAAACTATATGTGGCACACATTTGATACTTTTGTTATTTAAGGTTTGAACAGAATACCCCACCGATGTGGCTGGATACCCACGACTGACTCGATAGAATATCCGTGACCGGTACGGTGGCCAATCCGTTCACCAGTTTGACATCCCAGGGATGTGTGTATGAGACTAGAAACTCCATCGCCAATGAGAAAGGGACCTGGGTAGTATTCAAGAAATAAATAGATATGAAAACTGTCTATTTAGACGACGATGGAGGGTATTCCATCGGGCGCCCGACCCTATAGTAAGTTGGGAAATATTTAAGTTAAGAGTTAAGTAATTAGGTCGAATCAGTAACTAATATTAACAAGTTGAGAATAAATAAACACATGCAAAGTAACAGTTGCATCTAGTACATCTTTTCAGTTATTTAAAATGCCTTCTCAGTAATTCTATCAGATAAATCATGCTTTTAAATTGTTTTAGAATATATGTGAGACCTGGACTTATATGCTCAATTGATGTTTTGCTATTGAGCTAGGATGTAGCTGGGAGATTCGGATTACGTGCCCGGGGAAGAGTTGGAGCCTCCTCTTGAGGACTTCTTCTAGAGGACCCATGCGTACTTTGAGAGTGAGTTTAGAGAGCATTCTGTATGGCTTGGTATGTCAAGCCTTATTTTGAGAAAAATATAATTAAATAATATATTCTTTTGGCGAACCATCTGGGGTGATCCTGCTTATCACTAATGGTTCGGGTCGGTTCTTCTATTCATGCGTTGGCATGGAAGTACAACTGTCCATTGAGCTTTTGGTTTTATAATAGCAGATTTTTATTGTATACTTATTGCAGTCCATATGTTTTACTTGATTTGTTATCACTTAGTTATACCAATGTTCCGTACGAACTTCAGGGGCATGATCTAGAGGGTCGTGCTGATGGAACGAGTTTCGGGGTGTCGAAATCCGAGCTGTCACAAAGTCAGCCGGTTGCTCACTGAGTTGGTAAGCGACTCAAAGTAATTAAGCGCCGAAATTCAGGTGCACAATTCAATTAAATGCTCGAAAACAGGCGCGTAATTGACGGAAAACCTATAAAATTGTTTTTTCTCGAAGAGAGAAGAGGAGGCTGCAAATTTTGAGAGAGGGGACGGTAAATATTGAAACCAGAGAACTCTGAGCACGAACCCACATAACCCAACCATGATTTTGAGATTCAAATGCCCAAACTTCCGAGGATTCTCTCAGCAGTCCCGACTCTCCTTAGGTAAGGATTTAATATTTTTAGTTTCCGACCGTAGCTTAGAATCTCTTGATTTATTAATTCTTAATTTTATTTTCAGTCTTAGACCGTAGCACCCCTTTTCGGATCGAATCTTCTATTTCTGGTTCTAATTCCCTAGTTTTAGAACCAGTCCTTGATTTGTCGGTCTGATATACTGACCCTTAACACCGAATTCTACTCTAAAATCATGATTTACAATCATATCATTAATTTATGGTTCTAACCCTCAGAGTTCAGAACCAGCCATTAATCATACGGTCTGATTTTTTTGATTTTGAATCCGAATTCAGTCCTAAAAGTTTTTTTAATTTCAATTTCTTAGTTTATTACATCCAAAAATCCAAAAATAATAATTTTAGTTTTGATAATTCTAGTCATAATTCAATTTGGCCCTATTATTCCGAAACCAACTCTTAAAAGCCTAAAAATATTACTTTACCATCTAAACTTTAATTTTTTCTCTTTAATCTGAGGCACCCGATTTGCCTCAGGGAGCTTACAGAGGGTACTCGGGAATGAGGCCAATCCTCCTTAGCATAGCGGGCCCAAACCCTTTTTTTTTTAGAGTTTTTTTTTAGAATTAATAAATTGCTTTAATTAGTTTATATCTAGACATAATTGATTATTCACATCAATTAGGCCTTGATATAATTATTAGAGTGTTAAACCAAAATTTCCTTTCCATTAGTTTAGTTAATTGATTATTCCAAATCTGAATTCTAGGAAATTTAGTTTATTCATGATTAGTTAGGGTCGTAGATAAATCAGTCATTTTGTTTCTGTTGATATTATAATAGAAAATTAAATTTATTGCTTTAATTAGGCCCGTAGAAAAAATCAATCTTTTTTATTTCAATTAGAATTATAGTAGAATTATTACGAGTGCTTTAATTAGAATTATAGTGGAATTACTACAATTGCTTTAATTAGAATCCCAGTACAATTAGCATGCTTAATTTTAGTTAGAATATTATTGGAACTGATACATATGCACTCCTAGTACCAATAGGAGATTGAAACCGATTGGACTTTTAGTAATACCAGAACCGTGATGCTCACTGGACTCTTGACAGCATCAGAACACTAATATAACTCACCTTAATAAGCTCACACAATCAGAGCAGAATAATAACAGAATTGGGAAGTCTAAACTGACCGAAATTCTAATTACAAAGGGGAATAAGAGAAGAATTAAACTAACTAAACTAAAGAGAAGCACTGCTGCTGACGTTTGCAGGCGGACGATTAAGTATAGAGGTAACCTACACCTGCTTCACAGCGTGATCATTGACGTGTTGCAACATTGTTAAATATCTGCAGCTGGCGATCGTAATCAAACTAGGAACCTTCTTTAAAAAATCTCCCCTTTTATTTATTTATTTTTGTCAATCCAAACACTGCATCGCTAGAGTCCACCTGGATAGAATTAGAGCCACTGATTCAATGGGAGTCGAGAGGAGCCTAGAAAAAGCGCGCGCCAACAGACTGGCGATCGCGATGGGACACTTTCACAAAAAATTTCATAGATAGTTTTATTTCATTTCTTTATTTCCTTTCCCGTCATGTCGTTTAGATTCCTTTTTAGATATGAGTCTTCATCAAAGACTTGAGATGTCTGACATACGTAGAGTAAGTTTAGGAGACCCTCCGTTGTGGGGACTTCATGACAACCTTGCATACGAGGAAGGATCGCCTTATACCTTTAGCCCATGGCAACCTGAAGTTAACATGGCTGGTGAACAAGAGAACCCCTTCTCTACACCGCACACCGGTAATAACCATAACGATAGAAATAATAGCTTTGGACAAAACCTCACCACTCAATAAATCGTAGAACTTAGTATCTAAAGAATACAAAGAGGAGGCGATGACTCCGAAGAGTTGCTTCGAGGGTTTGCTGTTGCATACGAAACCATTAGGGGACAACACAATTTGGAAGAGCAAGAGAGACAAGAAAGACCACCACCAACCCCGAGTACGGTGTCAGCTCGCGCCGTGTCATTGAGGCGGCATGCTCACACATTCTTTAACGATGACAGACTGGATAAGGCTAGCTTACGGCTCGCGCCAAAGGACAATACCATCAAGATCGAAGATCTCCCTAAAATGCTTGATGAGTACATGTGTGCAACCATGGGATTTCTGATGATCTTGTCGCGACGATGCGCTCGCTTGCAAAAATATAGAGTCGAGCTTTCGGTATCTCGAGAAATCTAGTTCATTTTTATGAGCACCGAAGTGATAAAAATATGACTCTGAATCTGGTCCACACCAAAGGCTCTTGGGTAGGGGCTTCGGTTATCGATTGGGAAGGTGTTAGGCACCCGATCAACCCGCTTAACATGGTCTCTACTAATGGCCAATACAAAAATAAAGTAAAAGAAAAGAAAATGGCTTCCTCTTGCCCAAAGTGGGCCTTAAATCCTATTTGTACCCCTCCATTCCTACCAAAACTTTAGCGGCGTAATGGTACAAATGAGAGGATGGGAAGAGCTAAAGAAGAGATAGGAGAAGAAAGGAGAGAGCCAGAGCCCTCGGGCCCTTGTAGCACCGTAAGAGAGCCTTGCGTTGGCTTTCTTTGATGAGCTTTTGAAGGCTTGAATGGTGGAAAAAGGGGTTCTAACTCCTAAGGCTTAAAGCTAAGAGGTAGAGAAGGGAGGCAAATGGATATCCCACACCTAACCTAGAGGCTTTTTAGAAAAGGTAAGGCATGGAATGAGGTTTTGAACTTCTGAAATTTGTATGAGCAATGGTGCACCAAAGGGAAAAAGATCTTCTCACTTTAAGCTCTTTCTCTCTTAGGCAAAAATTCTCAACCCCTAAACCAAGGGGAGGGGGGTTCTATTTATAGGAAAAGGGTGGGTTAGGAGGCTACTTAAGAGCTAAATGGGTTTAGCAATTAGGTAATTTCACATCTAAGGATTCCTAGGGTTTTTGGAGCCTTGAGATGTGCGAGAATGTCCTCCAATGGTGGATGATAGAGTGAGGCTTTAAGCCACTTAAAGGGTTGTAAATAGGGTGTAAATGGGTGCAACAGAACTAACAAAACACACACTAAAGGTCGAGGTGGTCAACAAGTCAAACTCCACTCACGAAATTTGTGGCAAAAACCAACAAGCAAATGTACAGTAAAACAGTGTCTGGAAGTTGGCTATCCGAGGTGGGGTCCACAATTAATACTAGCGCAACTATTAGTTGCGCCAGGCTTAAATCCTGGGAGAAGTGGCCTGGCTCAACTAATAGTTACACTAGGAAAAATTATCACTGGCGCAACTATTAGTTGTGTCAGGCCATTTCTGGGGAGAAATAGCCTGGTGCAACTATTAGTTATGCCAAATCCCTAGGGGGCCCACCTGATTTTACTCTCATGTCCTCCGAGTTCGGACCGCCGTATCTTTTGATGTACAACACCGATTGGGGTGATTCTTGGACCGTTGGAAAGCTGACGCCCTCTACTTTTCAATGGTATGAGATTTGTTTATAGTAGATGGCCATAGCTAGTTTTGGTACACCTCTCCTGATCCATAGCTTGATAGGGTTCGGAATGGGTTCTAAGGGTTAGGATTGGTTTCTAAACATTCGGGGTAGGTTCCTAAGGGATCTAGGGTGATTTCTAAGGGTTTGGGGTGATTCTTAAGGGTTTGGGGTGATTCTTAAGGGTTCTAGGGTGGTTCCTAAGGGTTCCATACATGCCATCAAAATCCCAGAAGTGTGCCTCTCTCGAAAGGTGTTTCGATCGGGCCTTGGGCCAAATTTGGGTATCTACAGATGCCCCTCTTTGGTATCCGATCACTAATGATCATATGTCAAAGAAAAGAGACATCCGAAGAGGCCTAAGGCATTACTGACGGGTCCACTGCATTCAAAACGAACTTCAAACATCGGGTGAGTAACACGATGAGAAAATGAAAGCCCTGAGATGCCAGGCTAAACATTCGTTTCTCGAGGTAATCGATTCCCAAGCACTTAGCGATATTACTAGGCATAACCGAGGTGGAATGAGTTGAGAAAGCCCAATAGCTTGGAAAAACATTCGCCTCTCGAGTTGCGAAAGCCCGTTAGTTAGGAAAAATGTCCGCTTCTCGAGATGATTTGAAGGTGATTGATGTTTGAGATTCATTCTTAATACAATAGCTTTGTAAGTAAGAGGGGTGATCAACCCACATTCAAAGATAGGCGTAAAATAAAGATACACAAGGCTCCACAGTTTGCGTCCAATCCTATGAGGCATTTGATGGCCCCATTGGACTATTCGCTGGTGCCCCTGCTGAAAGCAGGGTTCGAGGTCTTTGGACGAACCCATTGATCCTGAAGTTTACTTAGCATGACCACTCGAGCGGAGCGAATAGAGGTCACAACACTTTTTGGGAGGACGTGCCATTTTTGAAAGCATGCCTTAGATTAACGTGACCAAGAGCATCCAACTTTGATTACCTTGAACAGATCCAACCAAATATTGGGGTATCCCTATGAAGGGACATCCAATCCTGGTCTTTGCACAACAAAGGCGATAGAAGCCCCGCCCCGGACACGCCCGGGTATAATTTACGAGGACAAATGACCATCATACGGATACCCAGATGCATGATGTACACTTTACAGGGATACCGCTGCCCATACAAGTTTTAAGCCTGTAAAAAATAAAAAAGGTAGATGATCCATTCTGAATGCATGGTTGCACATAGTTTGATTGACACGTAATCTGATTCTCAACAGGTTAGTCTCAACCAATGATTGACCTTTTCCAACGGAGAATTTGAAGCTTAAGATACTTAAGTTTACATGAATCCAAAACAGAGCGCTTATCGCAAAGATTTAGCAGTGGAGTCGACTCGATCGAAACATTGACTGTTTGATCGGGACTAATACTGTTGCTCCTACCTTAAAGTAGGATCCAAAGATCTGAGGCAAACCCTAGACTCGGGACCTTAATATGGCACAGCTACATTGCTAATAAAGTATTGACATTTTACCGCATTGAAAAGATGCAAGTGTGCGTCTCTGTGGGGAGTACCAATCTGTTTTTGATTTTTCTATCATTTTTATGTGATTTTTCTTTTTCGAATTGTTCAACTATTTTTGGTATTTTGAAGCTATTATTTTATGTGATTTTTTGGAATTTTGAAGCTATCATTTTATGTGATTTTTTGGAATTTTGAAGCTATTATGTTATGTGATTTTTTTTAGAATTTTGAAGCTATCGTTTTATGTGATTTTCTCGTGAATACTTTTGGCTTCTCTGTGGGGATTTTCCTTTGTTGGATTTTCTTTATATTTTCTGTGTAGGACCGGGGTGCTTATTGATCTCGGTCCACCTTTATTCTAGCACGACTTTCTTAGCAAGTCGAAGGATGATCGAAATGTTGCCTTGGGAGCACGAGCATCTGTCGGGAGCGACAAGATAAAAGGAGTGGGGGAACCGGCCTTCCTATCTGGCTTGTACCAGGCCCAAAACCCGACCTAAGTGCCAAGTGCAACTATTAGTTGCGCCAAGCCACTAAGGGCCTCAAAATAGCTTGGCACAACTATTAGTTGCGCCAAGCAAAAAGGGGGAAAAATTTTGCCTGGCGCAACTATTGCTGGGGAACTTAAATAGCCCGAGTTCCGGCCGAGGGGCTTTATTTCAAAATTTTCTCCCCCTCCTTCCTCTTTGAAACCGAAAACCGTCCCCTCTTAGGGTTCCTTCACATTGCCTCTACGCGTGCTCCATTGCCATTGCTTTGTTTGTGTGGATCAATTGTCGGCTCATGCTAGATCAAAGACCCAATTTCTCTTAAAAGGTAACTATTAAAATCCATTTTTCTTGATTTTTCTTGCTTTTTCTTACAAATATGATGAGGATTTTGCATTCTTTGATGAATAATGGTTTATTTTTTCATTGTATGTATGTTTATTGATGATGTGTGGACTGTTTCTTATTATCAATGCCCTATTTTTGCTATTTTATGGATTTATTGGTGCCTAATATATATATTTTTTGTTTTTTATTTCTGTGTATGGAAGGGATTTTTTTTATATTGTTTATTATTTATTGTTTCTATTTTGCAAAATAAAACAATGGATTTTTGGTCTCTTTTTGGAACACCAATTTAGGGAAAAAGGGATTTTTGGTTTCTATTTTTCAAAAATTTTAAGAAGAATGATTTTTTACCTCTATAGTTAAGCAAGGAAATGTGTGTTTGTTATTATTATTTTTTTTGGTGCTTTTTCTAAGGAATTGATTTTTATTTTATCATTTTTTTTTGTAGGTTTCTTGATTTTTATGGGTACAAGAGAAAGTGTACGACCCGTGGGGGGAGGAATTCATCTGGGTAGATCGGAGGGCGGGCCCATGGCTCGAGATGCCGTGCGAGGTTGCCCGGGTCGGTCTCCTTTACCAACATCATACTCACATTTCAAACTTTGGGATAGCGGGCAAGGTAAAAGAGAGGCTTAATTTATTTCCATTATGCAGTTTTTGCTTCGCCTCTGTGATCTGATGCGCATTTTCTTTGGTGCAAGACCTGCCCAACATTGTGTTCCGTGGGGCGTGGCTTGACTTTCACGAGTTCTACCTCTATGTCCCTCCCGTCGTGAAGGTCTTTCTGGCACAGGTGGGCTTTGGAGAGTTTCTATCTTGCCTTGCAATGAGGGCCGACACTGCCTATCTGAAAGCCCTGATTGAAAGGTTTCGCCCTGAGACAATGACCTTCCACAATCCGTATGCAAAGATGACTTTGACGCCCGTTGATTGGGCCATAATTACCGGCGTCAGGATAGGGGGTATACCGATATCCGATCTCGCGGTGCCGAGTCGAGAGGACATCATTCGATTGATTGGAGCCTATCCTCCTCGGGGGCAGACCCATGGTACCGAGGTTAAGATGTCTTGGCTGACCTCACTTTACACCCCTGATGAGTTAGTGGATCTGGTTCAGCCAGAGAGGGCGCTCTACATCACGCCAGAGCAGGCAATCGTCCTAGCCCGCATCACTCTCCTACTCTTCCTGGGCAAGACCCTTTTTACTAATGCCAGCGGGGGCCGAATCAGCCTGGCATTGCTGAGTGTGATGGACAATTGGGGTGACATCCATAGGTACGACTAGGGAGCGGCCGGGTATGCATGGCTGATATACAATGTAGCTCGGGTCACCATTGGGGATTCCAAGTCAGCTGTCGGCTTTTGGGCCGCCTTAGAGGTAATCCCTCATTATTTTTCTTTTATCAATTTTCTTGAATGATCTTTAGGTGCTACTGACCTGCTCCTATGTACTGTCTCCTTTTTTAGGTATGGGGATATCATCACTTCCATCCTGGGCGCCCGCTTCTTCACTCAGAGGTGCTTACCTATCCTCTCCTCAGTAACTGGAATCAAGCCCGGCGTCGTGACATGGGCCCAAAGCATTTGGAGATGGGTCTGAGGTCCCAACTTGACTTGATGGTTCCCAAGCAGGTAAAACCCTTTTTCAACCCTTGTTGGTTCTAGCTCAGAAATCTCCTTTGACTGATGTGCTACCTGCTTGGATTCTTTTAGCTTGGACAGATCCTCCCTGACCAGTACCTTGCATCTCCCTTCTAGGATCAGGCAGTTGTAGGCCCCTCTCGCCTGTTCAATAACTGTCACATCGTTTTCTTCTATGGAGCATGGGCCAGATTTTATTATCTGGGAGAGCGGGTGGTGCACCAGTTCTAGGGCTACTACGCCATACCTGTGGACCCTCCGGCGGACATTTGGAATCCCGTTGGTAGTATCGAGGAGCTCACAATGGCCTTTTTCAACAATGGGCTCCCTATTCATGCTCTCCATGTGCCCGGGGACTATCATCTTTGGTACGAGTGCCTGCCCCATCAGTTCCTCTTATCGCGCTTTGTACCTAACACCAATTTTCTTACCTTTGGCGGCCCACTCAGTCAGGTAATTTATATTGGCTTGGATTAGTTCCCTTTATGCTTTTATTCAGCTTTTGTCCCTTCTAAACAGATCTTTATTTTGTTCACAGTTTGCTTCAGGGGATGATTCGAATGGTGAAGGCGAGCCAAGTGTGGCTGATATGTCAAGGGTGGATCCCTCTGGTGCTGGTCCTTCTGGTGTGGGCTCCTCGGGTGAGGCTCTTCAAGTGCTGGTCCGTTGGGGACTTCTCATGCTGGCATCCCTGGTGGCAATCTGCCCGTGGTTTACGAGACCTTCTGACGCCTGGATGATAGTTTCCTTTCGAGCCTCTGCGCTGATGTGGATCGACAAGTGCGACTTTCTGCTAAGGTGGCCGGTGTTCCTCCCCCTGAGGTTGTTCCAGGGGTAAGTCTTCTGATGACCCAATCTCTCTTCATTTTGGTTTCCTTCTGTACATGCTTTTAAGATTGTCCTGATAGCTGATATTGTATCATTCTGAACATAGGACTTCAACTCGGCCATGGAGTATGCGGAGTATCATCGTCACTTGGTGGAGCTTAGGGAGGTGGAGACGGTGAGTGCCTTGATATTCTACTCCTCTTCATTTATTCCATTACCCTTTGTCCCTCAACTGATCCTGACTCTTGATTTTGATCATGTCTCGCAGCGTGCCCGTGCTAAGGAGTTGCTCTCCTTGCTTAGTAGGATCTCGCAGGCGTGGTCTAGGGTGGGGGACATGCGGTCTTTTCAGAGCTCTTCTCGCCCTAGTAAGAAATCCAAGGGCACAAGCAAGGAATAGCCTTCTAGTTTTTGGCTTTGAAAAACTCAGTACTCTTTTGGGATTTGATTTGGATTTGTTTAAATATGTTGGGGATGGTTGATGTGATACTTCGAATTATTATTTTTGGGAAAATATTTTTGCTTTGATTTTATGCCATGATTCCTTTGTATTGGATCTGTTTCTCTGCAGGATGTGCTTACCCAAAATGCTCAGAAAGCGATCTTTTGGGTCGTACGCTTTGATGTAGGATCAGTCCTGCACATGAATAAACAAAACAAATGCCTAATTGTTAAATGAAAAGAGGTGTGTTAACAAAGAAACAAAAGGGGTGTAAGTCCCCACTGCTAGGTCCCAAGATGGCTGAAGAGGGGGGACTTGTGGTGTGACATAATTATTAGTTGCGGCAAGTTGAAATCTCAGGCAATTTGTGCTGGCACAACTATAGTTGCGCCAGGCAAAATGGGGACCAAAATGCATTGGCGCAACTAATAGTTGCACCAGGTTTAACCTGGGGGGCTGTGGGTCCTTATATATCCAAGTTAGTCCAAAAATCATTTCTTTTTTGTTTGACTTGGCCTCTTTGATTGGTTCCTTTTGCTCTTGCATTTCCAAGGCAAGTTCATCACCATACATCGATTTTTATCTTCTCAAAAGATCCCTGTACATTTATGGACTCGCTTTCTAACCTTCCCTTACGTGGAGGGCTTGGAGCCAATTTACCCCCTTTGTTGGGCTTGGGGCCCAAATTTTTAACGGCCTGGTTCGGGAGCTCACCGACTTGGAGCACCTTGGGTTATCTCGCCTTTCTTCCTTTCTAGAGGCTCCTCCATGGTGGGAACTCCTTTATGCCGCCGCTTCATTTTGGGATGTGAATTTCCATGTATTCCGTTTTGGGAAGTGGGAGCTAACCCCAACCCTCGAGGAGCTGTCCAAACTGCTGGCCTAAAGCTTCACAGGGGTCTTGTACGAGTCATGCCTCGGCTGGGCTACTCCAAATCCATCCACCTTACTCTCGGTTTGAAGAAACTTGAGTATGAGAAAAGTCTCATTAGGGGGCCCACAAGGTGTTCGCTAAAATTCCTCAAAGAACTTTTCGATGACGAAAGTCTTCAAAAATTGCTGGTTAGGAACATAAACAACGTGAAAGCTCTAGCACTCAGTCTCATCTCTGAAATCCTCTTTTTTACCAGGGGGAGAGCTTCTCATTAGCAATTTGTGATATTTTGACCGAGCTGGAGGTGGGCCGATCCATGATGCACTTGGTGCTTGCCGAGCTGTATCGATGCCTTGATTCATTTGCTTTGGGCAAGGTGGAGGGCCTTCGAGGGTGCCCTTTGTTGCTTCAGGTCTGGTTGGGTGAGCACCTTGCTATTCTGGGGCCTGTGCCCCACTTTTATATTGCCCGAGGTGAGGTGGCTTAGTGCTTTCTGGGAAGGTGCCACTTGCTTCCACAGGGCGATGTGTCTGCTCTGAAACTTTGGTTGACCGATGCCGAGCTGACATGGAGGCTTCCTTGGTTGGACCGGACCTTCCCAATAGTTTGCAGTAGAGACCATGAGGGCATTACCCTCCTAGGATTGACTGGCAGCACCTTCTACTTCCCATTCCAGGTACTGCGTCAATTTGGCTGCCCTCAGCAGGTGCCCTGCGAGGCCAAACCCCCTCTATGTGATTTGATCTTTTCTAGGGGGTCCTTTAGAGACATGGATCGGATTGCTGCTCTCTGCGAGATGCGTCAGTCGATGCTGATGTGTTATATCGAGCAGGGGGATTCGGTTAGAACTTCTCCTGAGTACGAGGCTTGGCTATTGACTAAGCTGCCTGTTGCCGATGGTCCGAATTCGGCAGAGATCGTTGATACAGGAGGCCCCTGGCCAAAGAAGGAGACGGCACTCCGAGCCCGTATCGAGCTTCTTGTGGATGAGAAGAGGTCCTGCAAGAGTATTTGGCACAAGAAAAAGTTAGGGTAGACACAGCAGAGAGCGAGGTCCTCCGTTTGAAGGGATCACTGAGCGTCGCTTTTGGAGTCGCCGACTCTTCTCATAAGAGGTATAAGAGTTTGCATGGTCGTTGGCTGACTGAGCGGAATATCCGAGAAGATGACCTTCATGCTGAGATTAGCGCATTGAAGCGCGAGCTGGGCTGGTAACTCTTTCCTGCACACGTAACTTTTTGCACAAATCAAATACACAGAAAAGGGGCGTGAAAATCCCTTTACAAATGAACACATTTTTTTGGTATAAATATATATTTTTTTTTTGTTTTTTTTGTTTATACTTGTAAAAAGGAAAGCACGCTAGTCACCACACCGGATATTTTTTTTTGGGATGTGGTGTAAGTGGTGCAAAAGGCAGTTTACTATATACATCTACACAGACTTTTTAGCCTTTTTGTTTTGTGCATATATATATATATATATATATATATATATATATATATATATGTATGTGTGTTTTTTTACGCGGCGCCTTAATCCCCTTGTGAAACCCTGGGGCCTCTTTTGAGCATGGTCGAACCCCCCTTTTTTATTCTGAAAGAGTTTCAACAGTCCTACCAAGGCCGGAATGTTCATCCCCTTGGGATTGAGTTAAACCTTTTTCCTTACCTTGAGTCATACGTTTGATGGTGCGGTTTCACAAAGACAATTCTGCTCGGGACCCGATTCGAACTAGCATGAGTGGCCCAGTCGGACAATGGCCAACAGGGAGAGTAATAAAAAGGGTTTCTCAAACGTCAACCAATCATTTCAAACTTTTCTTTTCCTATTTTTTCCTCTTTTCTTTTCTTTTTTTTTTATCTCCCTTTTTTACCTGTGACACCCTTTCAGATTTTCACCATGTCCATGGGTTTAGCTCTCTTATCCCAAGCGCCCTTTCGGGTTTTCACCTGGTCCACACCAACTCTCTATTTTTACCTGTAATGCCCTTTCGGGTTTTCACCACGTCCATCTTGCTTTGAGGTTGTATTTTTATTTTATTATTTTTATTATTTTTTTTTTATTTGTTTTCAAGTGCCACGACATAGATGTCGATTCCGTCATAGCCAGTTGGTAGGGGTTCTGGTGTTGTCTCACGACTTGGCTTATGTTGACTTAACAGATACTATGACTGCTTATGAACTAAAAAGAGGGCTTTCTTTAGGGTGTAGCTTGGCCATGGGTTAGGTTAGGATTTGAAGGTATGCTAGGCTAAAAGGGTTTCCTTGATAAGACTTCAATTTTCTCAACATACTTTCTCCCTTGGGGGTTTTCACTGTACATGCCCCATGATTTTTTTTTTCTACATTTTTTATTCTTTTTGCTCCATTTCTGACAATCTCTTTTTAAGGTTTTGCTTTTTCGATTTTTTTGATTTTGATAGTAACTTTACTTCCCTTTTTTTCTGTATATGTACACATACATTTTTTCTTGGGGAAGGGGTTTATTGAAAGAAAGGCCCAGGCCCAAATGGGGTAGCAAAGGATATCATTATTTTTAGGGATGCTTTTTGGCTACTATGTTTGGAATAATGGCCTCTTTTGAGTGGTTCTTAAGTAGTCATGTATCTGTTTTACCAATACTTACCTTATCGCGATAGACTAAGAGTAGAACTGTCGGATGTATCCAGCATTGATGGGCTCAGGAAGATGATCTCCATCCATGGTGGCGAGATGAATGGTGTATCTCGGCAGTACTTCTCGAATGACGTAAGGTCCTTCCCAGTTCGGCTTAAACTTTCCTCTCGGATTAGCGTGGAGGGATGGAAAGATCTTCTTCAGCACAATGCCTCCTACCTTTAGATCTCAACTGCGGACACATTTATTGTAAGCGTGTGCGATTCGCTCCTGGTATACCTGAGTGTGGCACAAGTCCAGGAGTCTCTTCTCGTCTAATAAGTTCAGCTGATCAAAGCATGATCTCTCTCTGCTTTGGGTAAGCCAGATTCCATGAGGATTCAGAGTGAGGGTACCTCAACCTCAACTGGTAGGACGGCCTCAGTTCCATACACAAAGTAGAATGGTGTTGCCCGTGTAGCAGTACAGATCGATGTTCTGTAGGCCCACAAAGCAAATGGCAACATTTCGCTCTAATCTCGGTAAGTGATGATTATTTGTTTAAGGATGTGGACGACCGTCTTGTTCGCAGCCTCTACGGCTCCATTAGTTTGAGGCTAACAAGGTGACGAGCGATGGTGCTTGATTTTGTATTGCTCGCAGAAGGCTCGGACACGCTTATTCACAAAGTTTGTGCTGTTGTCCATGATGATATCTTTGGGGACTCCAAATCGGCACACAATATTATTCTTGAGAAACTTCTCGACGTGACTGGCCGTGATGTTGGCATATGACGCCGCTTCTACCCATTTGGTGAAGTATTCAATGGCGACGAGGATGAACCGATGTCCGTTTGATGCCTTTGGATTGATCATTTCGACGATGTCTAGGCCTCAGGTAGCGAATGGCTAAGGAGTGGTCATGCAGTGAAGATCGATGGCAGGAGTGTGTATCAGACTGGAGTGTTATTGACACTTGTAGCATTTCTGAACATGTTTGCAGCAATCCGATTCCATAGTGGTCCAAAAGTATCCCTACCGTAGAATTTTCTTAGCAAGCATGTGACCGCTAATGTGGTCTCTGCATACTCCTTTGTGGATCTCCTTCATGATGTTGGTCACTTCACTTTCAATAAGGCACCTGAGTAGAATGTTGTTATAGGATCGCTTGTAAAGGCATTCCCCACAAATGACGTAGCCTGCCGCTAAACATTGAATGGTTCGTCAGTCTATCTTGGATGTACCCTTAGGGAAAGTTAGGGTCTTGAGGAAATTCTTGATATCTGAGAACCAAGGAGGCTCATTATCAGGCTTTATAGGTTTCTCAATTTGTAGGCAGAAGGCCGGCTCATTTCTCTGCTCGATCATGATCAGCTTCATCTCAGCACCATACGGGATTTCTATCATTGATGCCAAAGTTGCTAGTGCATTAGCAAAACGGTTCCTTATTAGGGGGACATATGAGAATGTCACGTCTTGGAAGCAAGCTATCAGATCCTCGAGGTGTTCATGATAGGGGATCAGTTTCTCATCTTTCGTCTTCTAATCTCCATTTGTCTGGCATATGATTAACTGTGAATCACCAAACACTCGAAGGTGAGTTATATTTAGATCGAGAGCTGCCTGTAGGCTAACGACACAAGCTTCGTACTCAGCCATATTATTAGTACAAGGGAAATTGAGCTTGATAGAGACCGGTACATGGGATCCTTTCGGTGAAATCAGGATGGCGCCAACTCCTTGGCACTCGACATTTGCTGCCCCATCAAAGTGCATTATCCATGAATCTTCTGCTTCTTCTGTATCATCTTCTATCATAAAAAGTATGTCCTCATCATGGAATTCAGTTCTTAAAGGCTCATAATCTGGCAAAGGATTGTCGGCAAGATGATCAGTGAGTGCCTACCCCTTGATTGACTTCTGAGTGATGTACGTGATGTCGAACTCAGATAATAAAAGCTGCTAACGTGCAGTTCGCCCAGTGAGAGCGAGCTTCTCAAGCAGGTATTTCAACAGATCCATGCGAGCCAGAAGTAGAATGGCCTAAGATAGCAAGTAATGGCGGAGCCTCTGAGTAGCCCATATAAGAGCCAGGCATGCTTTCTCCAGATGAGAATAGCATGTCTCATAATCAGTGAATTTCTTGCTCAGATAGTAGATAGCCTGCTCTCTTCTTCCTGTCTCGTCATGCTGCCCTAAGACGCATCCCATCGAGACTTCGGTCGTGGAGAGGTACATTAAGAGTGGTCTCCTCGGCTCGGGTGGAACCAAAATAGGTGGGTTGAGGAGGTAGCTTTTGATTTTATCGAATGCTGCCTGACAATCATCGTTCCATTCAACGGGCGAGTTCTTCCTTAGTAGCTTGAAGATCGGAGTGCAGATCAGAGTTAGTTGCGCAATGAACTGACTAATATATTTTATTCTACCTAAGAACCCTCTGACCTCTTTCTCAGTAGATGGCGGTGGCATTTCTGTGATAGCTTTGACCTTGACTGGGTCAACCTCGATCCCTCTCCTGTTGACGATGAATCCTAATAATTTTATGGACCTAGCATCAAAAGCGCACTTCTGTGGGTTCAGACATAACTTGTACTTTCTCAGTCTCTCAAACAGCTTCTGAAGGTTTACCAAGTGATCGCCTCGTTCCGGTGACTTGGCTATCATATCGTCGACGTACACCTTAATCTCTCAGTGCATCATGTCGTGAAACAGTGCAGTCATAGCTCTCTAGTATGTTACACCGGCATTCTTTAGGCCAAACGGTATGACTCGATAGCAAAAGGTTTCCCATGGAGTAATGAACGCAGTCTTCTTCCGATCTGCCTCTGCCATCTTTATCTGATTGTATCCTGAGAATCCATCCATAAATGAAAGCATCCCGTGCTTAGCAATGTTATCAACCAAGATGTCGATGTGTTGCAATGGGAAATCATCTTTTGAGCTCGCTCTGTTCAAATTACGAAAATCGATGCACATGCAGACCTTTCCATCTTTCTTTAGTACATGGCACGATATTGGCTAGCCACTGCGGGTATTTAGATACCATGAGAAACCCTACGTCATACTGCTTGATGACTTCATCTTTGACTTTCAACATCCACTAGGGCTGGAGACGTCTCAACTTCTGCTTAACCGGCTTCATATCGGGGTAGAGAGGCAACTCATGCTCAACCAAATCAGTGTCCAGACTAGGCATGTCCTCATAGGACCAGACAAAAATGTGTTGGTATGATCGAAGGAAATCGATCATGCTTTTTCTTTCTTTGGGAGACAGCGACGTTCTGATCTTAGTTATTCTGGGAATCTCCTCAGTCCCTAGATTGATATCCTCTGTTTCTTCGACAATGGGGGTAGGGCCATGCTCAAAGTTGGCAAACCGGTCTTGGAGCTCATTGGAGAGCTCCTTCAAAGGACTTTCTTCATCCATACTCGTAACTCCTACCTCTTCTTGTATTTCTACAGGAAAGGGGTCGATTTTACGTGGGACGGGTATTTCGGTTAAGCATCATTTTGTTGGACTTTTTCTGGAATTTTAAATGACTATATTTTCGGACTTTGGATTTTTTCAATGTTTTTAGGATTTTGTATTTTTTCCATGTTTTTGAGAATTTTGTTCTCTTCGGAGACGGACCCTTGTCAAGGTGGGTTACTATATATATAAGGTATTGCCTGCCAAGGGCTTATCTCACTTTTTATAGGTTATTTTTTTTGGGGAAACGGGTGTCAAATGTTAGGCCACTCCCCGCTTCTAGGGTTTGGGGCAAAGATGCCTAGTTGCGTACCTGAGGGGCTGCTCCTTTACCTGTTGGGATGGAGGGTGCTGACTGATATGGCTCATTGGAGTCAACTTCCATTATGTTGATCCCCATTTCTTCTGAGATGATGTCCTCAAACGATAGCTCAGTTTTGTGGTGATTTATCACAGGGGGAGTTTGTTCAAGTGCTGGCCGTCGTTCCTCAAAGAGGGACAACACAACCAAATTTATTTTCAGGCCGGGAAGGGAGATTTAGGGATTGGTGGGATGTATTGGGGCTATGGATTTGTGTGGGGTCAAATGGGTTACCCCATTTCGATCGATCTTTACGACCCGAGCACTGACAAAGGATTCCCTGATGTGCGGCCTAGGGTGAGGTTTCTCTTCTATGTTGATTGCTCGAGCTCTAGCAGCTGCAATGACCCTGGCTTTCTCTTTAGCCTCTCGGACCTCTTCCTCTGTGGGCTTGTAACCTAACCTGAATCGGACTTTCTGCCCCTTGGCAATAACTGGCTCTCTTCTACCTTGCAGTCTAGGGCCGAGCCCTCTGCCTTTCTGATAGCCCCATTTCTGGAGCATGGCCACCGCTGCTTCCATTCTGTTGTCGGTTGTAGAAGTGATGTTTCTCGGGGGTTTTGGGCCTACTGCCGATACCTCATACTCGAAACTATGGAGGTCGGTGTCTTCCTCAGTATGTGGCACATCCATTACTTTAGGATTTTCATTGCTGTGAGTGGCCTTGTCTTTCTCATCGTGCCCTTCACCAATGATGGTGATCACCTTCTGCCCAGATATGAATTTTAGCTTTTGATGGAGGGTAGAAGGTATCGCCTCGACCTCATGTAACCACGGGCGTCCTATCAATAAATTAAAAGAAGATTTGATATCCATCACTTGAAAAGGTATAGAGAAGGTCATGGGCCCAATTACTAAATCCAAAATTGACCTCTCCCATTATTTATCTTATTGTATTATCAAATCCTTGAGCGCTAGTCCTTATCGGCCTTAGCATACAAGGGTCCATGTCGATCTTGTTGGCAGTCCTCAATGGGCACACATTCAGAGCCGGCCCGTTATCAATTAGAACTAAGGAAATTATCATGTTCTCGGATTTGACAGTAATGTTGAGGGATTTAGCATGACTGTTTCCCTCCTCCGACAGATCCGCATCCGAAAATGAAATGGAATTGGGTGCCATTACCTGTCCGATTATTTGCCCGACCTTGTCTGAGCTCACCTGTTGGGACACATGTGCATTCTTTAATGCCCCCATTAATGCTTGGAAATGGAGTGGGGACGTCATCAACAGATCTCATACAGTTATATGGGCAGGCATTCTTCTCAACTGAGTCTCCAGTATATATTCTCGACTCATCTTCTCGAAGGGATTCACTGCACTATCTTTCTTTCCTTCGAGTTGGGTGTGTGCTGCTGCTGTTGTTGCCTTGAGCTTTTTTAAGACTCTTCCTGATCTTGTAACAAAGTCCACTGCCCCTCCCTGTTGCTGCTGCCAACATTAGCATTGGTTTGCTCATAGCTCAACGGGACCTGATGTGGATCATAGGTTGGTCCTGAGAGCTGGAAAGGTATGGCTGCCGATATCTGAAGTGCATGTACTAATGGCTCTGGGATAATAGGTAAGACCTAGTTTACCTCGGTGATGGATGGGTGGGTGGCAAAATTGGGCTAGGTAGGGGTGATGAAGCTTAACGATGGTTGTACCGGGGGTAATGGGGTGGGCGTAGGCCATTGGTAGTTGATGGGTGAGGGCGGAGGATTGGGGGTTTGATGGGCCACTAGGGAATTGATGGGAATGGTCGAATTTATGGGTGGTTGAAATGGGGATAATGGGTGTGGGTGGAGAATTGGGGGCCAGATGGCTTATGGGGTAATTCAAGGGGGTGGTGGAATATGGTTGATACGCATTTATTTGTACATAGTTGATGGGGGTGGGTGATGGGAAATAGGCCCTAAGATCTAGGGGTTCAACTGCTGGTGTAGGGGTAGGAAAATAATCTGCCAGATTCAGGGGCTCAATCACCCCAATGGTTCTCTCTTCTTGGTCTCGCTGCCAGGGGACCACAAAATTTTCTCTGTTACTGATATAATCAGAGGGGTCAAATTCATACTCTTCCTCAATTTCCTCTACCAACCCTATGGTGGGTCTGGGACCTGCTATTCCAGTAGGGTGTGGTGGCAAAGGCACCTAGTGAATATTCGCATGTTGGTTCATTTGGATGGGTGAGGGGGGAATGATCTTCCCAGCATCGATTAAATTTTGGATCGCGTGCTTCAATGGGAAGCAACGATTAGTTGGGTGACCCGGGCCCTGGTGGAAATTACAATGAGTATTCGGGTCAAAGTTATATGGAATTGGATTGGGAGGAGGTCGTGGTTGGAGCGCAGTTACTAATCCCTTTTCAATTAATAAAGGTAAAAGTACATTTAAAGATTGCCCCAACGGCGTAAAAATAGATCATAACGGGCTCTCCTTTTCGGGGTCATTTGCATTCCCTGTCCATTCCCGACTCTCTGTATCGACCCTGTCTTGACAGGAGCTGGTTGCGCTGCTTTAAACTAGAAGGGGGCTACAAATGTGTCTTCGGAGTCACTTCTGGAAAGTTACTCGGCTTTATAGTTAGCAATCGAGGGATTAAAGTTGACCCTGCTAAAGTTAGAGCCATCCTTGAGATGCCACCTCCCCGTGATATCAAAGAATTACGAGGCCTAATAGGAAGATTGCAATTCATCAGGAGATTGATCTCCCAGCATTCAGACATATGCGATCCTTTCTACAGACTATTTAAAAGAGGAACTGAGTATAAGTGGGATCACCAGTGCCAGTAAGCCTTTGATAATATTAAAAGGTACCTCCTTAACCCGCCAATACTACCGCCCCCAGTTCCTGGAAGACCCCTAATCCTTTATCTCTCAGCAAACAATAAAGCAATGGGAGTAATTCTGGGACAATATGAAGAAGGTGGCAAGAAAGAGAAGGCTATCTATTGCCTTAGTAGGACGATGGTTGAATACGAACGGAAATACACTCTTATGGAAAAGACCTGCCTCACACTGGTATGGGCTTCGACCAAGTTGCGACACTACTTCGGAGCACATAAGATGTTAGTACTAACCAGAATGGACCCTCTGAAGTACGTGTTCGAAAAGCCCACAACATCAGGAAAGATCGCTCGCTGGCACATGCTATTACAAGAATTCGACATCACTTATGTCATGCAAAAATCGATCAAAGGATAAGCCATCACTGATTATCTCGCAGACCTCCCACTCCTGAATGACTAACCTATACACGCGGATTTTCCCGATGAAGACCTATTCATGATTCATAACGAAGAGCCCGATAAGACCTCATGGACCTTCTATTTTGACAGTTCTCTAAACTACAAAGGAAAAGGCATCGGGATAGTCCTCCTGAGCTCGAAAGGAGTTGTCATACCTAAAGCTTTTCAACTAGATTTTCCTGTCACTAACAACGTTGCAGAATATGAAGCCTTTATAGCGGGGCTACGAGTAGCACTACAATTAGGAGTAAAACAATTGAAAATGATCGGTGATTCTAATCTAGTAATCTCACAAGTCATAGGAGAATGGAAAACTAAGGAAATGAGACTAATGGCATATTTAGGAACTTCTCAATATCTAGTAAATAAATATGAAAGAATCTCTTTTACGCACATCCCTAGATTAGAAAATAAGCTTGCAGACTCCCTAGCTGCACTAGCCTCGGTCATTCAGATATCCCTTGGACAAACTACCAAAACCTTTGTCATAGAAAAATTAACAGTACCTGCCCACGAGGTGGCATGGACCGTCAAGAGAGAATTACCAATCCTTCCCACGAGCACGACATCAAAGGAAGCAATTACTCCGGAAAAGCACGACAAGTCAGGAGCCGAAGTCGCTATATTCAGATTTGAAAGATCACTAACCGACGATGGGCAGCAATGGTATTTCAACATTTGGAACTTTCTCAATCATCAACACATTCCTCCCTACGCTACCAAGATCGAACGGAAGGCTATAAGGAATCTATGCGGCAAATTCTACGTACCTGGCGAAACACTATACAAAGAAGCCTTCACTAAAGGAGTACTGCTACGATGTGTTACAACCATCGAAGGACAATACATCATCCGAGAAGCACACGCCAGCGCCTACGGTACCCACAACGGTAGAAAGAGACTCACTGATCAAATTGCACGGCAAGGCTACTTCTGGCTGACAATGATAAGAGATTGCCTCTACGTCCAATTCTACAAGCAATGCCAAGAACACGCCACACTCATCAAAGCTCCATTAGTTGCATTAAATATTATGACCTCGCCATGGCCGTTCTCGATGTGGGCCTTCGACATCATCAGACCTTTCACAGACACAGTTGGGAACACTCACAAGCACGCATTTATACTTACAGCAACCAAATACTATACTAAATGGGCAAAAGCTGAATCATACGTCAGAATCACTACTTCCACACTCGTAAGGTTTATCATATGCAATATCATCACTAGGTTTGGAGTACCGTGGATGTTTGTCACCAACAACGGACCACAGTTCATTGCAGAGAAGACAAAGAAGTTATGCAAGAAGTTTAGCATCGATCTATGCCACTCCTCACTGTTCTACCCTCAAGGAAATGGACAAGCAGAAGCCACCAACAAAATGCTGATTCAAATTTTGAAATGTACAGTAGGAACAAGCAATGGAACCGACTGGCTTGAACGACTACCAGAAGCACTCTGGGCCTATCGGACTTCTATTCGTACGGCCACTGGCCAAACTCCCTACCTCCTTACCTACGGGATGGAGGTTGTCCTACCATATGAAATACAAGTACCATCCTCACGGATTTAACTCAATGATGAGCTATCCTTAGATGAGAGGAGGATTGCCCTACTCACGCAGCTAGAGTAGCTCGATGAAACATATCTAAAGGCAGCCGATCACGCTTTGGTATATCAGAGGAGTGTGGCCAGGGATTACGACAAGAAAGTCCTTGAACGAACTTTTAATATTAGAGAATTAGTCTTGAAGAAAGTCATGCCTTCTAAACATGCCCATCCAAAAGAAAAACTGAAATCGAACTGGAAAGGCTCTTACGTCATAACAGCTGCATACCCCGGAAATGCTATAAACTGACGAACCAAGATGGGGAAGAACTCCCTAGCCCAAGGAACGCCATGTACCTTCAAAAGTATTACCCTTAGCCCTGTGATCATCACATCTCGTGGTTGAATACTTATATTTATCACCCCCGTAGTCATCACGACCCATTCATTGGTTATACGCCTTCAATCCCTAGAATATTCGTAACACCTCCCACTTATCGCCCACCTTCTTATTCGGGCAATCTGACCAAGGACTAGTGACCTACCCAATCTCTTTTAAAAGCATAAGTAACACCTAATCCTCGTTCCCCTTCCCCACCATTGGAGGAGACATTAGAGCAAAAAAAAATGAAGATGCTAGGTTCAATCAAAACTCATTATTATTGTGCTAGCAGGATGCTTTCAAAATATATCTACATATCGAAAGTTGAGCGAGAGCATTATGACGAATGAACAAGTCAATGAGCTAAGGGAAGCATAAGCAAGCTGTGAGGACATCTCTGGTAATTTCACCAGAAGTGTATAAGTAAGCTGCGAGGGCACCCTTGATATCCCTATACTACTAGATATCGTCGTAAGGTGGCGGGAGGAGGACAAACTCCTACTAACTATAGAATGTGAGATTTTGATGGTACCGATACATGATGGAGAGGTCAATCATGGCACCCCCTATTCCCCCAAAAAGAAGACTGTTACTCATCTCTTTTGTAGAATATTAGGTACAAGCTACACCCCATGTCCTTGAGCCTTATCCTTCTTCTACTTATTTTTATTTTTTGGATGATAAGTTGGAAGTCTCGCAAGATATTCGAAGGAATGAAACTGAAAACTCATGAATGACGACTGATGTAATCATCTACTATACTTACCATACTTTTCCCAAATGACCACGGGATAGGATGACCACTACCCTAATATAGGCCCCGTATACAAGTGATCTGATCAAAGAGACCTCCCCCAGTTTGATGACAGTATTGATGAATGCTCTCTTCTAGACTAACTCAGCTAATACCCACGACTTCACATAGACCCACAGTGCTCATCAAAAGCCCAAAAAAGCTCCATTGCATCTACACCTTGGGGCATTTTTTTTGGATCAAAAGGAGAATCATATCAAAATCACCAATTCATCCACCAAAAGATGAAGAGTGTCGAAGTTACTATGCAAAGAAAGCTACCGAAGACACTGTACTGCCGATACAATCACGCCCCTACACTAGGGCATTTTATTTTTATTTTTATTTTTAGTTCTTTTTGCTACGATAAGTTATTTGCTTTCCCTATTGCATCACTTTCAAAAGCAAAAAAAAAAGAAACAAAAAGGAAAAAAAAAAGAGAAGAGAAAAAGAGCATATATCTACCTTTGTTACCAAGGTCCGGTCTGAGAAACTTATCCCCTTGACAACTAGCAAGGGGGAGAACAAAAATTGCTAATGGCGTTACCTTTACATGTGCAGATACAAAGCAACTTTCAACCACCACAGGGCCAGTTCGCAAAGCATCCAAGTCCCGATGATGATTGATGGCACCAGGAACAAAAGAAAAAGTAGATGCAAGAGGTAACTAAAAGAAAAGCAGCTGATCAGGTACACCTAAACCAAAAAATCTCAATATATATGTGCCAAAATTTTCTTTCCTGTTTTGTTTCTCTTTACAATTGTCACCGAGGGCATCCCCCCCTGTATATACAATGCACACTCATAATGGACAAAACATACACATGGACAAACCTACACCCTACGCTGCCGCTGGGACGGTTGAGCACCACTGTCCCCTGTATCATCAGCTCGAAGGTTCGTAGACTGGTGTTGGGGAATTCCATGTGCTAATTTATGGTGTAAACATCCAGAGAAAATAGAGATGGGTTCAGCACAACTGGGAAATCCTAGGCCTGCAAGATACAGGGTCCTTTGTAGCAAGTTTTAAAAGTAAGGGGAAGTCCACAGAGAGGTGGTTTGGAATTGGGTAAATCTCCAGATCTGTAAGAGATCTGGCACCCTAACTAATGTTGATCTAGCTAAAAGACAAGGGAGAGTTTAGATTGGATTTTTACTTAGTTTAAACTACAGTTAAAGTGCAGATTGTCTTAGATCGAATCTGGAGCCTCAGATCTTGCAGATGGAAGGTTTAAAAACTCAGAAAATCCAGAACAACTTGGAGGTTGTTTTCACTACAATCAGGTTGAGCTAAGCATATTACAGGGGTTCAAAAGCACACAAGTCCCTCAGCTGGTCCCAAGCACAGCTGCAGGGTATAAATTCCACTCCAAATCACAGGTTCCACCTGGCCTTAAGGCTACGATCTGTCCACTTTAATGGTCACAGACTATCCTATAGACTTTATCGAATCTATGGATTGCAGCAGATGAATCCAATTGAGGCCTGAGCTATAGATTTACCTTAAGGCTATGATCTGTCCACTTTAATGGTCACAAACCATCCTAGAAATCTCCTACAAAGCCAGAGCCTCAATTAGAACAATTAAAACCACTATAGATGCTACAATTTCCAGGTCACAGACGCAGGAAATTACAGGGATATCAGATCCAGGGAATTCATATGATATCCAGAGGTCTACCAGTTAAGTGGGTGAGCTGATCAAGCAACTCCTCTACACAAATCCGATCGAGCACCAAAAGGAATCAAAAGAGCTTTAGATCTAATTAAAATATTGAAAACAATATTTACATTGCAAACAAGGTCACTCTTACAATGGAATGCTCTCAGATCTGTAGTCTGTGCAGCAATTAACCCCAGCAACACTCTTAACCTTACCCAATCACAGATCTAACTCACTCCTTGCTGCTCCTAGGGAAGTAGCCAACGATGGTTGGGCTAAAGGAAGGAAAATAGAATCTCGCTGCAAGCTCTGTTCTCCAAGAAATTGTTCAAAATTTTGATCCCCCCAATGGCAATTGGGGATCTCTATATATAGCTTTCTCCCCTATTTTTCCCGCCAAAAATCCCTTCTAGAAGGTCCTCAGAGTTTGTTAGGGTTCTGTTAGAGCACGTGGGTCGGTTAGGGCTTTCTAGGGCATCTTCTAGAACGTCATGCCGGTCACCAAAGTGCCTCAGTTTGTGTGCAGCAAGTCACCAAGTCACAGCATGTGCACAGCTAAATTTCTGAGAAGTTCTACATGCGATTTCGACAGGTTGGAGAAGCTTTCGATAGGTTGAAAAGGAGTTTGTAGCCCCTTTCGATAGGTTCCCTGGTCTCTTCGATAGGTTCCGATAGCTTGGGCTTAGATGCTTCAGCTTCACTGCACTTAATCTAGGGCCTTCGACAAGTTGGAAGAGTAATTCGATAGGTTAGGGATTCACATTCCATTGCTTCGATCAGATTACCCTTGTTCCTATCGAAAGGTTTAAATCATTCTGCAATAGGTATTGTCCCAACACTTCTATTTCAGTGGACCATTCGATAGGTTCAGGGAATCTTTCGATAGGTCTCCTTTTTCCCTCAAGCCAGCTTTTGATAGGTTGAATTCTCTTCTTCTTTCAACTGCTCGATAGGTTCTTGGATCCTATCGAATTCTTCACTTTTGTACGAATTCTTCCTTTCTCTACCTTCTGATCCTATCGAACCCTTCTCAACTGTACGAATTCCTTCCTTTTTTCCCTCAGCTCCTATCGAAGTCTTCAGTCATCCTCTCGATAGGATGTTTTGGACCTCTCTTCACTTCCTTCCCCTTGTTTTGTTGCTGGGTCTACATGGTGCTGAGAGATGGCTTCTTTGTGGGCATTCTTAAGTGGTTTTCTATATTATTACCAGCTTTCACTACTATCTACAAAATGCACTCAACAGAGGCTTATTAGTGTGCTCACAGGTCCATCAATGGTCAAGTTAAAGGGTGAAAAGTGGCATTTTTCACCACATAACAACTGGTCCTCTGAAAAAATGATTCCAATGCCTGGAGTCGCTAGAACCTCTAGACAATGCGACCCCACTACAGAGCCCCCCTCACTAGCCTGATTGACAATCTGCCTCGACCAAGAATGAGGAGGATACCCACCTGGATACCCACGAGTGATAGAATCCTCGCGAGTATCACTTCTGACATGATCACGTGACATATGACGAGACTGCTAGGGCAAAGACCTCATAGCCCTTGACTTTGATCCCTCAAGCCGACTAGCTGATCTATGCGCCCCACTCCCTCCTCAGAAGATACTGCATCCGGCCCAGGGCCACCTACATCTCTGCCTGCGCCGACCAACGCGCCGCCTCCAATGCCTCGGCATGAGTCTTCTTTGTGACCATCATCTTGATCACCAGATCCTCACAACTCTCCACCTCCCCGAGGACTTATCTCGCCTTCGGAATGGCGTGTGCTCGTGCCACCTCTAGCCGCGCCTCCTCAAGCTGAAAAACTTGCATATCCATACCAAGTCCAAAGAGAGATAACCTATACATATTTTGAAAAAAAAAGAAGAAAAGAAGAAAAAAGGAAAAAAACTTTGAATAAGAAATGACCATACCAGATCTGCCCTCTCCCTCAGAAGGCACTCGACCGTCTTAGCGATCACGGGATCGGTAGGCGGCACGGAAGGAATGATAAATATGGGCAGCTGCAACTAGACCAAACAAATGTATTAGATAACTCTATGATGACTAATAAACTATAAATATGTCAACTAAAACATACCCGACTAGGAATAGGAACGGAATCCTGAGGGGGAGCCTTAGGAGCGAAATCCGGAACAGCCTGCACGAAACAAACCAAGCAAACCAATGCAAAATATGTCAGAAACAAATAGGACAAAACAACCTAAATAGAATCACATCAAAAATAAAAAATTATACCTGACTCTCCGAGCGTAAAGAGGAAGCAGTCGCCTCCCTCGTCTGGAGGTCCTCAGCAACCTTACGCTGAGATGCTAACACGATGTTAGCAAATTATTAAGAAAACACAATAATAACACTTAATAAACCACCACGATGATACAAGTAAACTGAAAGAGTGATGAAACTTACCTAATGCTCCAGCTCAGCTTGAAGCTGAGCCATCGCCGAATCCTCTCGGTTAGAGGAAGCAACTGAAGATGGATCAAATGCTGGAGTGGGACCTCCGATAGCCAGCTTGGCTCTCTACAAATAATGATAAACATATTAGTCGACGAGCTCACAATGCTAATAATTAAGCAGAATCATACTTATGAAGACACTTACCAATCAGTCAATCTCAGATTGTAGACTGACCGCTATCTCCCAATCAGCTTGCTGCTGATGGCGGTAAATATCTAGCAAGGCCGCCTGATGAGCAACCTCACCCTCCCTCTCAGACTATCCAAAAAAAAAAAAAGTGAGATACCACAACCTTGTCAGAATGTCCAGAAAACTAAGTCCATGTCGTAATAACAAAAAAGAAATATAAATTAACTCACCAGGAGCTGTCGGGCCTCCGCTAATTGAACTCCCAACTCATCCTCCGCCGCCCTAGCCCTAGCGACTGAGTCAGTCAAAGAGTGCAACTTCTCCTGATCAGGACAAGGAGCATGACCCATCTACTCCATCACCCTATGGAGAGCATCCAATGCCCCCTGCATATTCGTCATGAGAGGGCCCTCCTCCAATGCGGCCAACCTCTCCCTCAAGATCGACGCTGACTCCGACCCATCGATCGCGAAAGAACCGCTGCCATGAACGGGACGTGTGAAGAGGCGCCCACCACCCAATGCACTGAACCACCTCCTATACTCTCATACATCCTCTTCATCACGCACCCCCGTGACCTTGGTCCCCCTAGCTCTAAAATTGGCTATCTGGAGCGCCATTCGCTATGTAAAATTTTAGCCTAGAGGGCCGGTCATCCTCTTCGCCACTCTGTGGTTAACCTCTGGAGGGACTCCCTGAGCGAGCCCCAACTGCCGTGCCACTCGAGAGGTGTGAATCCTCTCCTCCCTCTTAAAACAATGGACCCATATGTCCACATCGAAGAAGGGCCGGCTAGACTCAATCACCGCCTCAACTGCGTCCTCCTCATTGTCGTAGGGCCTCCAGATCACCTATCCAAATGAATAAATCAACCCATTAACAAAGCCTAAGAATCCTAAAACAAAACAAAGCCAAATGAAAACATGACGATATATACCTGCCCCGCATGCATATCCTCGAAGAGGCCTCGCGCGGATCAGTAGACCACCAACAACCCTTCAACGCCTCTCTCTACACGTGCATATGTGGAAACGTGAACGTAACCCCCATCGAAATCCCTGAAAGAAGAAAAGCAAAGTGATCATACACCCATAATTGAAAAAAAAGCAGCAATGATGCACAAAAGGACCATTAAAAATTACTAAGACCAAAAATTAGCAAAAACTAAAGGACCACCATGATACCAATTAAACTAAAACTCACCTAGAGGAATGGAAGGAAACCTCCGATCGATGCGATGCCCTATCCCCGACGGTAGAACTGCTCATAGAGATGCGCCAACACTGCCGCACCCCACACATAGGTATGGACTCGATCCAGATCCCCGAGAACTATCAAAAACAACCCAGTGATGCATCCCCGACTTGAAGACGAAAAGAGTACTGCACCTAAGAAGTGCATCAGAAATGCTTGGAGCTCCCTATCTGCAGCCAACCCTGGCTCGGTCACGGGCTCCCAACCCGCCACTACCGAACACCGTGCCTCGTAGGGTGCCCCCACCTTTGAATGATGCCTCAGAGGGATGAAGCCACTCGCAAATGTATCAAAGAACCAAGTGACCCGAACCACACCTAATCCCGATCCACTCGACCTATAAGGGACTCCCAAAATCTCCTCACACACCTCCAAATACTGTCCCTGCATCCGCCCCGTGATCGGCTTGCCCTCAAAATGAAGACCCGTGATGCGAACCCAGTCCTCTAGAGTTGGCAGCAACATACCAACTGGGAAGAGAAGTGCCTGATGCCTCTCGCTCCACCTCTCTATGATCGCCACGATCAAGCCTCGGTCGACCTGAAAGGGCTCCAACCCTAGAATCATCCAAAAGCCAAAAGACACCAGCCGCTCCCACTAAAACTCCGGCAATGCACGGTACCAAGCATGAGACTCACCCGATGCCGAGCTGATAGCCAGCTGCGGAGGCTCCTATCGACCACAATGACCAAAAAGAATGACAATAATAATAAGACTAACACATACTTATGATGAAAGATAAATGAATTGAGGAGTTGAAAACGAATAAAACATGTCTCAAGCGCTATGACAGGCACACAAAAATGTGATGAGAATATTGAGCATAGACATGACCTATCTCTAGATGTGAGCATGGCGCATGAGCAAGCACGCAACAAATAATCAATGCAGGTTTGACATAAATTAGAAAGGTTTACAGATCCTAATAAGCCTATGTCATAATCTGAATGCCTAGGAAAATGAAGGAACTCTTGCTTACGGGGACCTACTCGCCCTCTGGCAAAGAAATCCTCCAGCGGATAGTGCTTACAATCCCGAGGCTCTGCGCCTGGCTGCTCCTCACCCTGCTCACCCTCAGCTCCCTCATCCTCAGCTCTCTCACACTCCTCCTCGGCTACCCCTGGCTCAACTTTAGGTACCTCCTCCCTGACCACCATCTGGTCTGCCTCAGGGACTTCTACGATCATCTCCCCAATATCCTCCTCTATGGCAATAGCGCCAACCTGAGCCTCAGAAGTCTCACCCACATCCATCATCAACATCCTCTCCAACTCAGAAAGAGTGACCTCATGCCTGAGACTACCCTCACCCTCCATATCGGAATAAAGAACTCAAAAAACTAAAGTAAATGGAAGAAACGACACCTCAAACGAACGACTAGATCACGAGATATCGCGAAAACACAGAAACCCGAGCATAAGAAAACTATGAAACTAGAGAATTGAAGACTAAAACGGATAACACAACGAAGAATGAAAGGTTTCAACTATTTATAGAACTCGCCCGAATCGCGCGCCTAAAACCCCATGCACAATTTAATCACACGCATTACACTATGCGTTTAATTCAGATCAAACGTTCTATCCTAAGCACGCAATCTAATCGTCGCCTGCTCACTATAACCCAACCAGTTGGTTTTGCGTTTCCCACTGGGTGTGCAATCACATTAAGCGCTCAAAAAGTAGCGTGTGAATGCCAAGGGTCATATGATTCTGTGCATCAAACTAGGCGCTTAATTCATTTAAACGCAACTGAACTGATGCTTAATAACCTCCTACACCTTTGAATGCGCATTCACGCCCGAGCGTGCAATTCATTTAAGCTCCCTGACTGAAGCACGTAATTTCTCAGAAAAATGAAAATTTTCACATGCCCAGGACAGTAAACTCAAACTTGAAGTTAAGATATTCTTATGTTCACTATCAACCTAAATCACGCCCTTGATAAGACTAACCCAAAACACTCGTAGCTTAAGAAAATTTATAACCCTAAAAAAAAAAAAAAAAAAAAAAAAAAATGCCCCTTAATTCACAATAAACAAAAAAAAAACCAAAAAAAAAAATGCCCTTTAATTCATGATAAACAATTAAAATCCAAGGAAAATGCTCTCTCCTTCACTTTCCTCAACCAAAAAAAATGCCCCCAACACTTTCACGTGTCCTCAATAAGATTAAATACTCACATTGCCTCTATAATACTCAAAACTAAACGGAAGAAAAGCTATCCTTAACACGCCCCCAGATCTAAAATAAACAACCAAATTAAAACCAAAAGCATCATGCCCACAACGGGACAAATGAAATATAAATTAAATAAAAAAAGAGGGGATTATTAAATAACCACAAATGAAATAAAAAAAATATATAATCACTCCATAGATTAATAAAAATCATTACAACGCACACTAAGGGCATACCCTCTAGATATACAACTTAAAAATAAGAATGCTAAAATCCACACGTTCAGGCAATGCCCGAATCCGGACTTATTCAAGAGACTAGAGATCTCGGAGAGGCCCAGAGGAGGAACGCACCCTCAGAGAATTCTAACCGTGATGACCTCTCCCCCTCACCTCGAGCCTGCAGAAAGGAGAGAGTGGCTTACAGAAAGCCACCTAGGACCTGTGGGACCCAATGTTAAGAGCTCCCCTGTGACACATTAAAAAATGAGGAGCAACTAACACTGAATCCGCAGAGCCTACCGAGGAAAAATAGGCATCGGTCACGAGAACTCTGACCCTACCTTGTCCTTAGGTTTCCTCTATACCACCTTTTTCTCTTCCACCTCTTCTCCCGATGGGGTGACACTTTGAGTTGGATTGGTAGCAGCAACCCTAGTATCACCCCGAATTCCCAATCCTGTCCATTCTCATAATCCACTTAATAAACACAAGTCCTTGGGAAACGAAATAGAAAGGAATAAAAGACATTAATGAACAAAAATGCCCAAAGTTACAAACACAAGATATGCCCCCAAACTTTCAACCTCTAGACTTAAAATAAGAAAACAACAAGCCAAAAATCTTAGACTCATGCATTTATAAATCATATCCCTTAAATTAACAAGTGTCACACATCTTGAAACCTTCCCAATTTAATTAAATCCAAAACCATACACTTACCCCTTTAAAAAAAAAAAACCACAATCCATGAACAACTAGATAGACCAGTAATCACACAACACTTGCCCCTCTGAAAAGCACAAATTCCCCAAATCTAAGATAGACCAATAGGATTAAAACACCCAATCACTATCTAGAACCCATAAAAACTCACACAAATGATGCCTCAAATCACAAATAAAAGACCAAAAAAAACACCTCAAACCAAACAAACTACCTTAAATAATACAAGAAAAAAAAAAAACTTAAACCAAACAGAGAACTCAAATAAGACAAAATCTAACTTGTTTAAGATAAAAAAAAATGCCCCAGCAAGCCAATAGAATCAGGTGAACCCACTAAGTGGGACCCAATAAGATGAATAAATAAACTCTGGATAATTTCAAAATGAACTTTAAAACTACAAGCTAAATTAAATCCTAAAACTACGTAAAAACAAATCAGATAAGTCCAATTAATCAATTAAGTAAATTTAAACCAACTAGCTGAGCACCATAGACAATAGACAATAAATAAATAAATAAAATGCCCCTTTGTACATAATTCAAAATTGTACAATATTGTCGAAGGAATACCTCCTGAATTTACAACCCAAAATGAAAACCTGGAACCTAACATACAACCCAAAACGAAAACAAAAACTACAATGAGCCAAAGCGAGGAGCAGAACGTCCAATCGGAGGCTTCAGAGATGTTGCCACCAGACTTGGAGGACTCAAACGAGCCACTGGTAGAAGAGACGGAAAATGGGTTAGGGATACATCCCTCCATTTACAACACCTCTTCTCCCCGCCGTCTTCGCCTCCTCCACCTCTGCCGCTTCAACGCTACCTTCACTGCTCCCTAAAAAGGAACGGTGTGAAGACCAGCACCCTCGTTCCCAATATCGCCCAACCCCAAGACAATACCATCCTCGAGCATCACCTCAGGGTGAAGATCACGCGAAATAACAAATATAAGAAGGAACCCCATTCCAATCTGACGATTAGATTGCTCAATATCACTAAAACACGAATCTCGAAATATCATAACACTCAAAAAAGTTAATATTCGAGACTAAACCAAAGAATGAGAAACAAATGAAGCCTCCCACACTTATATAGAGTACGGCCCCAATTGCGTGCTTAACTATGCGCGCTTAATTCGATTAGTCGCCACAAATATCACGCTTAATCTAAAACATGCACTAAGATTCAAGCGCGCAATGAAACTGTTGCTCGCGTAGACGACACGACGCTCTGATCCCGTGCTATTCAACAGCCACGCAATCTAATCAAACGACCTCCCCGTGCCGCGTAATATGAAAGTTCATCCACGCAGTGACCTAGTGACCCTTCGATCGCGCGCACATACTTAAGTGCGCAATACAATCACACACCCATATCCACATGCGTAATCAGCCCCTTAGACCCTGAATCGCACTCCAGAAAATAGGCACGCAATCGGATCACGTGACTGAAAACAGGCACGTAATTCCTATTTTTTTACACAAAGTTCGATCCCGATTAGAGGAAAATTCCCTTTGTCCCATCGCAGAGCCTTATAAGCTATCCACATCAAAGAAGGAACAGCCGGTCACTCTACTCCCATCATGTAACCCTACCAAAAATGTCGACCACAGCCCTGGTCCTATTACAGACAAGACATACATGCCTCGCATGACATCGTCACCCCTGACCACATTCTTTACCCTATCTCAATCAAAACCCTTTTGTCCCATCGTGCAGCCACCCAAGCACACCCACCATAAAAAAAAAATACACACACATGACACCACCCCAATATCTGATCCCATCGCAAAAAAAAAAATGTCAGCCATGCCCCCATGGCCCATCGAAAATTCCAAAAATGCAAACATGTTAAAAAGCCAACACAACGCAACCACAACTTGAGCTCACCTGACCCAAGATCTGCTAAACATAGAGATCAACACCCCAGTGTAAAAACATCCTACCAGAGTCCCACTGCTAACTACGCTACACTTCCCATTGCGGACACCACTGCCCGAAAAGTTCAAACAACACACTTATCGCACCAAAGAAGAAAAGGGAGAAGGTTTAATCAGGTCCCATCGCTAAAACAAAGAACCTTCCTCCCAAATTGCTCGATACAAATGATCACCAGATGCCATAGCAAACGAAAGAGAAAAAAAAAGAAAAAAGAGAAACTTGGGACTCCTCCCATGTCCCATCGCATCCCACTAATGCCAAGCTACAACACAAACATACTATCGAAAACTATCCAAAGCCCCATTGTAGTATCACCATAACACCACTTGTCCCATTGCGACATCACCTTTCCCAAGACGCTACATCACATCGGCAACAGCCAACCGCCATAGTAGACAAAGCAAAAAAAGAAAAGACAACTTCAAAGCCCCATCACAATAACACCCTGCTACAATATCACAAGTCCCATCACACAACCTAGGTAAGTATTACTCATTTTCAATTACTCGATATTTCTTATAAATATAGCTATCTATGATTAAGTCAAAATGTTTCCAAAACCCATCTCTCTTGACTCGCGAGTTACTGTAGTTCTCCCACAAGAGAAAATCATCAGTATTCGTCGAGAAGGTTAGATGGAGTATCCAGCATGTCAAGTGTCGTCTTGACAACCACATAAATGGTCGGGTCCACAAATCTCATACCGGTGGATTTGCTCAGCGACGTCTCCGTAGCCACATTTTCTGCCATTTTACCACCGAATTGATCTTAAGTTAAAATCCCTAGAATTTCAAAATCTTGAGACCCTCTTACTTGCTTCAAAATAAAAAAAAAACTTCTACAAAAAAAAAAATAATAATAATACTATCAAAAATAAAAAACCAAAAAATAAATAAATAAAAGCAATAAAGTAAATAAACCCAATTCACCCTTCTCTAAATACTAAAAAAAAAAAATCGATTAAGTGCCTCATCACCCATATACCATAAAGCTAACTTTTAACTCCTGAGACCGCCTGAACTCACAATCAAGCGCATATCCCACTACGCAGAATTGGATCGAGCGCATACGCCACTACGTAGAATCACTTGTTCAGATACCTTAGGACCAGAATTCCCCAACTTAAAGACCGCCTAAACTCACAATCAAGCGCATATCCCACTGCACAGAATTGGATCAAGCGCATACGCCACTACACAGAATCATTAGTTCAGACACATAGGACTAGAATTCCCTACTTAAAAGACCGACTCCAAATGAATCAAGCGCACGCGCCAATGCACAGAATTCAACTAATCACACCTCACAAAACTCACCTTAATTACTAGCCCAAACCGGCCCCTTTCCCCTGGGAAACTGAACAACAAATATACTCAATCTAAGAACTTACAAATGCCTTTTGGAAAAGGAATGCCTGACACGCATTGGTGTGAGCAATGATGCGCTCGGTCTGACATGACTTGTTAAAGCCTTCGATATTATATTACACTCTCTCTTTTTGTATTACTGGTCCCTGGACTTTATGGACATTTGTATGCTGCCCCCCGGTACCTCGATCGCTCTATATCTCTCTGTTAGCTCGCGCCATGCACCCACAGATCCGGAAAGTGCCTTTCAAGAGCTACCATTGGGTCCCCCGAATGCTCCATTTAAGCTTGCACTGATAGATGAGAAAGCCAAGCATGTCATGTCAGCATCAACAATTAATATTTATGAATTCCTAAGAAAAGTGAGAGGACACCTCGAATGAGGGATGTCTACTTCTTCGATGCGTTCTTACTTCGCAAGAGCGCTCCGAAGAGGGGCATCTGTAGACACCCCCATTTTGCCTTCTCGAAATATATTTTTTATTCGATCAACCTTTGACCTTCTTTCTAACCCCAATATGGGAACCATGCAATGAAACAATAGTACATAGCTGAACACAAGCTGAAACAATAGTTCTATGGCTCAGATCCTGAAATGGGTAAACTATATACTAAGCAACAGTATATAGTCAGAATGCAGACTGAAATAATAGTCTTGCATTTCATTCTAGAGACCATACCCGAACAACCCCGAATTATGCGCTAGAAACCCAGCGTGTAATTCAATCGCGTGCAGAACCACAAGCACTAACCAGTCCACCTTTCAGACCAAACTTCCTTTCTCAGACCGGTTCGAGGCTCGATTACGAGCCTGAAACCAAATGAGTGATCGGATTGAGCGCTTCACCACTAGCGCGCAATTAGCCTACGCTCGACCTAGTCTTACTACCCTTGACCCCTATGTTTCCTTGATTAAACACTTCAGGTTAAACGCTTAATTAGATTGAGCGCTTGATAACATGCGCACAATTAGCGCTAATTTGTTAGGACTAGGAGACTTGCTGAGCAAGTCAATCGGTCGCTCACTGAGTCAGTGAGAGACTCAAAGTGATTAAGCACTGGAATCTAGGCACACATTTCAATTAAACGCCCGTAAACATGCGCGTAATTGAAGGAAAACCTATAAAATCTTTTTTCTTGAAGAGAGAAGAGGAGGCTGCAAATTTTGAGAGAGGGGACAGTAAATGTCAAAACTAGAGAACTCCAAGCACGAATCCACAGAACCCAATCGTGATTTCGAGATTCAAATGCCCAAACTTCCAAGGATTCTCTCTGCAATCCCGACCCCCTTTAGGTAAGGATTTAATATTTTTAGTTTTCGACCGTAGCTTATAATCTCTAGATTTATTAATTCTTAATTTTATTTTCAGTGTTAGATTGTAGCACCCCTTTTCGGATCGAATCTTCTATTTTTGGTTCTAATTCCCTGCTTTTAGAACCACTCCTTGATTCGTCGATCTGATATACTGACCCTCAAGACCGAATTCTACTCTAAAATCATGATTTACAGTCCTATCATTAATCTCTGGTTTTAACCCTCAGAGTTCAGAACCAATCCTTAATCATATGGTCTAATCTTTTTTATTTCGAACCTGAATTCACTCCTAAAAGTTTTTTTAATTTCAATTTCTTAGTTTAATACCTCCAAAAATCTAAAAATATTAATTTTAGTTTTCATAATTCTAGTCATAATTCAATTTGCCCCTATTGTTCCGAAACCAACTTTGAAAAGCCTAAAAATATTACTTTACCATCCTAAATTCAATTTTTTCTCTTTAATCTCAGCCACCAGATTTGCCCTAGGGAGCTTACGGAGGGTACTCGAGAACGAGGCCAATCATCCTTAGCATAGCGGGCCCAAACCCCTTTTTTTTAGAGTTTTTTTTTTAGAATTAATAAATTGTTTTAATTAGTTTATATCTAGACATAATTGATTATTCGCATCAATTAGGCCTTGATATAATTATTAGAGTGTTAAATCAAAATTTCCTTTCCATTAGTTTAGTTAATTGATTATTCCAAATCTGAATTCTAGGAAATTTAATTTATTCATGATTAGTTATATTTTGCCTTCATAAATACGTCAATAATTATAATAGAAAATTAAATTTATTGCTTTAATTAGGCCCGTAAAAAAATCTGTCTTTTTTATTTCAATTAGAATTATAATAGAATTATTACGAGTGCGTTAATTAGAATTATAGTTGAATTACTATAATTGCTTTAATTAGAATCCCAGTATAATTAGCATGCTTAATTTTAGTTAGAATATTATTGGAACTGATACATATGCACTCCTAGTACCAATAGGAGACTGAAATTGATTGGACTTTTAGTAATACCAGAACCTTGATGCTCACTGGACTCTTGACAGCATCAGAAAACTAATATAACTCACCTTAATAATCTCACACAATCAGAGCAGAATAATAATAGAGTTGGGAAGTCTAAACTAACCATAATTCTAATTACAAAGGGAAATAAGAGGAGAATTAAACTAACTAAACTAAAGAGAAGCACTGCTGGTGACGTTCGCAAGCGGACGATTCAGTATAGAGGTAACCTACACCCGCTTCACAGCATGATCACTGACGTGTTGCATCATCGTTAAATATCTACTACAGGCGATCTCATTCAAACTAGAGTTCACCTGGTCAGAATTGGAGCCACCGATTCAATGGGACCCAAGAGGAGCTCAGAAAAAGCGCGCACCAACAAGATGGTGGTGACATTTTTGTGATAGCTTTGACTTTGACTAGGTCGACCTCGATCACTATCATGCTGACGATGAATCCCAACAGTTTTCTGGACATAGTGCCAAATGCGCACTTCTGTGGATTCAGATGTAATCGATACTTTCTCAACCTCTCAAACAGCTTCTAAAGTTTTATTAGATGATCGCTTTGCTCCGGTGACTTGGCTATCATATCATCGACATACACCTCAATCTCTCGGTGCATCATGTCATGAAATAATGCGATCATAGCTCTCTGGTACGTTGCACCGACATTCTTCAACCCAAACGGCATGACTCGATAGCAAAAGGTTCCCCAAGGAGTAATAAATGTCGTCTTCTCTCAATCTGCCTCTGCCATCTTAATCTGATTGTATCCTGAGAGCCCATCCATGAAAGAAAGCATCCCATGCTTAGCAGTGTTATTGACCAAGATGTGGATGTGCGGTAATGGGAAATCATCTTTCAGGCTTGCCATGTCCAAATTACGTTATCGATACACATGTGGACCTTTCCATCCTTTTTCGGCATTGGCACAATATTAGTTAGCCACTACGGGTATTTGGATACCATGAGAAACCTCGTGTCATACTGCTTGATGACCTCGTCTTTGACTTTCAGCATCCACTCAGGTCGGAGATGTCTCAGTTTCTGCCTAACCGGCTTCATATCAGGGTAGAGCGGCAACTCGTGCTCGACCAAATCGGTGTCCAGACCAGGCATGTCCTCGTATGACCAGGCAAAAACATCTTGGTATGACCAAAGGAAGTGGATCATGCTTTTTCTTTCTTTGAGAGATAGAGATGTTCCGATTTTGGTAATTCAGGGAATCTCCTCAGTCCCTAGATTAGCGTCCTCGATTTCTTCGACAATGGGGGTAGGGCCATGCTCAAATTTGGCAAACCGGTCGAGGAGCTCATGGGGGAGCTCCTCCAAAGGGATATCCTCATCCAGACTCGTAACTCCTACCTTTTCTTATATTTCTATAGGAAAGGGGTCGATTTTACGTGGGACGGATATTTCAATTAAGGCATCTTTTTGTGGGATTTTATTTGGAATTTTAAATGACAATATTTTTAGGTTTTGTATTTTTTCAATGGTTTTGGAATTTTTATTTTCTTTGGAGACGAACCCTTGGTAACACGAGTCTGTGTAAGTACAAGGTATTGCCTGACAACGGCTCATCTCACTTTTTATAGGTTGTTTTTTTTTAGGAAATGGGTGGCAAATGTTAGGCCACTCCCCGCTTCTAGGGTTTGGGGCAAAGATGCCCAGTTGCGTACTTGAGAGTCTGCTCTTTTACCTGTTTGGATGGAGGGTGTTGGCCGATACGGCTCTTTGGAGTCAGCTTCCATCATGTTGATCCCCATTTCGCCTGAGATGATGTCCTCGAATGTTAACACTGTTTTATGGTGATTCATCACAAGGAGAGTTTGTTCAGGTACAGACCGTCGTTCCTCAAAGAGGGATAATGCGGCCAAGTCTATCTCCAAGCTGGGAAGGGTGATGTGGGGATTGGTGGGGTGAGCCGGTACTGTAGGCTTGAGTGGCGTTAATCGGGTTACCCCATTTCCGTCGATCTTCACAATCCTGGCACTCACAAACAAATTTCTAATATGTGGCCTGGGACTTAGTTTTTCCTCTATGTGTATCCCCCTAGCTCTCGCAGTTGCCGTCGCACGGGCTTTCTCCTTAGCCTCTCGCACTTCTTCTTCTATGGGCTTGTAACCTAGCCTAAATATGACTTTTTGGCCCCACTTAGTAGTGACAGGCTCCTTCCTACCTTACAGTCTGGGCCCAAGTCCCATTCCTTTTTGATAGCCCCACTTTTGGAGCATGGCCACTGCCGCTACCAATCCACCTTCGGTTCTTAGAATGATGCCCTCGATGGGCTCTGGGAGTACTGTTGATACCTCATACTCGAAGCTATGGAGGTCGACATGCTCAGCGGTGTGTGGCACATCCAACACTTTGGGCTTTTGACGCTGTTGGTAGCTTTTTCTTTCTCACTGTGCCCCTCATCGATGACAGTGATAATCTTATGCCCAAATGCAAATTTGAGTTTCTGGTGTAGTGTGGATGGGATTGCTCCGACTTCATACAGCCACGGGCGCCCTAATAGTAGATTAAACGAGGATTTGATATCCATCACTTGAAATAATGTGGAGAAGGTCATTGGCCCAATCAATAGCTCAAGGTCAACTTCTGCCATTATCTCTCTTTGTGTGTTATCGAAGCCTCTGGCACTAGTTCTCGTGGGTCATAGCATGCACAGATCTACTCCAATCTTGGTGGTGGTCCTCAGTAGGCATATGTTTAACACAGACCCATTATCGATTAAAACCAAGGAGATTATCATATTTTCAGACTCAACAGTTATATTCAAGGACTTCGAGTGATTACATCCTTCCTCTGATAAATCAGCATCTGAAAATGAAATGGTGTTCGGAGCCATCACTTGACCAATTATTTGCCCAACTTCATTCGAGCTAACCTAAAGTGATACATGCGCATTCTTTAATGCCCCATTAATGCTTGAAAATAGAGTGAGGTTGTCATTAGCAGATCCTATACAGTAATATGGGCAGGCATTCTTCTCAGCTGAGTCTCCAGTATATGCTCTCTTTCTTCCCCTCTGGTTGGGCCTGTGCTACTATTGGTGTTTCTGACTGCTTTGAATTCTTCCCAAATTGGGTAACAAAGTCCACTGCCCCTTCTCTATTCCTTCTCTGCCAGCGTTGATATTTGTTTGTTCATAACTCAATAGGACCTGATGAGGATCGTAAGTTGGTCCCAAAATCTGAAATGGTATAGCTATCGGTATCGGATGCACTTGTACTGCATGCTCCGGAGGTATGGGCAACACTTGATTCACTTCGGTGATAGAGGATTGGGTGGCAAAGTTGGGCCAGATGGCGGTCGTGAAGCTTGTGGGTGGTTGCATCGGGGGTAAAGGGGTAGGAGTAGGCCATTGGTAGCTGATAGGTGCTATCGGGGGATTGGGAGCATGATGGGCTATCGAGTAATTGATGGGGGTAGAGGTGTATGGTTGATATGCATTTATATTCACATAATTGGCAGGTGTGGGTGATGGGAAATAAGCCCTAAGATCTAAGGGTTCAATTAGTGGTGCTGGGTTGAGAAAATAATCTGATAAATTCAAGGGTTCAATCACCCCAATATTCCTTTCTTCACAATTTCTTGATAATGGTGCCACATAGCTCTCCCAATCACTGATATAATTCAACGGATCAAATTCAAACTCCTCCTCACATTCCTCTATCATCCCGATGGTGGATTTTGGACCTGCTCCTCCGATAAGATGTGGGGGTAATGGCACCTGATGAATATTAGCGTGTTGGTTCACTTGAGAGGGTGCTGGTGGAATGATTTTCCTGGCATCCATTAAATCTTCGATCACGTGCTTCAATGGGAAGCAGCGATCCGTCTGGTGACCCAGATCCTGATGAAAATTACAGTGAGTATTAGGGTCATAATTCTTTGGGATTGGGTGAGGAGGAGGTTGCGGTTGATGAACATTAACTAATCCCTTTTGTATTAGTAAAGGCAAAAGTACACTTAAAGATTGCCCTAGGGGTGTAAACACTCGATCGTAGCGGGCTCTCCTCTTCTCTGGAGTCATTTGCATTCCTTGTCCATTCCTTGCTCTCTGCATCTACTCAGTTTTGACTGGTGTTGACTGGGCTGCTTGAAATTGGAACGGGGTTACATTACTATTGGGCTTGGTGTTGGCAATATTCTAGACATTGACCCTTGTTCTCTTCTCATTCCTCTATTATAAAAACCTTCTAACCCCACTGGCTCCACTCGGTACATTCTTGTTCAGGCGACCTTCCTTGATAGCTTCTTCACAGCGATTGTTGTTCCTTACTAGATTAGCAAAGCTGAATTATTGTTGGTACACTAAAAAGTCTAAGATCACTGGTAGAGTATTTTTGGAAATCATTTCTATCAGTTATCCTATTTCTAACCTGAGCTGCCAATGCTCTCCAACGCCCCAAATAATCGGTAAAGGTCTCATTCGGGTTTTGCTTCAAACGAGCCAAGTTTGACTTACGCGGTTCAATGTCTATATTATAGATATATTGTTCCTGAGATAAGTGCGTCAAGTCCTTCCAAGTTTTCATCATAGATTATTCCAAAGATGTAAACCATCTCAAGGCTGGACAGGTCAAACTTTTCTTAAAGACCTTTATCAATAGTCTTTCGTCCCCTCCATACTGGCACATGGCCCCAAATGAGAATTGAGGTGTGCTATGGGATTTCCAGTGCCGTTGTACTTGTCAAAATCTTACATTTTAAATTTAGGAGGCAAGGGGACCTCAGCAAATAAACATAAATCCGTGAAGTCCGTGGCATGGATTTCAGCACCACCCATTTTCAACTTCTTCTGAATTTTGTCTAACTTCTCTTTCAACTGTTCTGATTCTTTGGATATGGGGGCCACTTTCTAAGTAGTTGGTTGGACTTCACTCTGGGCTACCAGGGGGTGGGCAATTATAGGAGGAGGGTTAAGGCTGGTCAATGCCTCAGCATAGGCTCCACTGTTTCTAATCTCGTCCTCTTCATACTGCTGGTTTACATAAGGTGCAGTGAGGGTGAGATTCTCTTATTGGTGATGCATGGACTAGATGGGAATGGCATGAATGGGGGTTGGGTGAGTCCATTGGGGATGAGGGAAGGTTTGTTGGGTGATGGGATAAGGGGAAATCAGGTTTTGGGGTGGGGCCTGATGGGGCCATTGGGCATGGGGAAAGGCTTGAAACTAGCTTCGAGATGTTGGGATATGGGTGAATTGGGATTGATGTAAGGCATGGGTTTGAGTTGGGTATGAGGGTTGTGAATGGGTGAAATTTTAGAGGAATTGTGAAGGGTACGGGTGTGAGGCTCCAAGGTTTTATTGGGCTTGGGCTATGAAGCCTTGGGATTGTTGGGCCATGAAGGTTTGGCCCATGGGTCCTTGGGAAGCTTGAGCCACCAAGCCTTGGTCATGATAGGTGTGGCCCAGAGGGCCTTGGTGGTCTGGGCCACGGGCCATTGATGGTTCTAGGCCATGGGCCCTTGATGGGTCTGGGCCATGAGCCCTCGGTGGGTCTGGCCCATTAGGCTTTGATGGATCTGAGTCAGGGTCCTTGGCGGGCCTGGCCTAATAGGCCTTGATGGGTCTGGCCAATTGGACTTTTATGGGTCTGGGCCATGGCCCTTAGTGGGTATGGCCCATTAGGCCTTGATGGGTCTGGCCCATGGGCCCATGATGGGTATGGGACATGGGGTTTTGGGCCATGGAGCCTTGGGGTATGTGGGTAATGGGGGTTTGGGCCATTGGGCCTTGGGGTATGTGGGAAATGGGGGTTTGGGCCATTGGCCTTGGGGTATGTGGGTAGTGGGGGTTTAGGCCATTGGGCCTTTGGGTATGTGGGTAGTGGGTTAGGCCATTGGGCCTTGGGGTGTGTGGGTAGTGGGGGCTTGGATGGTATGGATGATGGGGGTCATGGTGGAGTGGGGCATGGAGGCTTGATAGGGTATGGGATGGATCCATAGATGTGTGGTGTGGATGAGAGGGGATGTGTTGGGAGGCCTTCCACCTATTGTAGGTTTGGAACATCTCCTCCATCATGGCCATGGAAGGGGGATCAAATAGAGATGAGTTATTTGAGGGTTGGAGGGGTATGGATGGGGTGTGTGAAGAGGAAAAATTGGGCATGGCCCCGGTAAAATCGGGCATGACTCGGGTAAGGGATGATATATGGGGTGGATTGGAGAGATGAGGTGGGGCATTGGTGGATGGATTGGGCATGTATGGGGAAAATTTATGGGGCATGGAGGTGGAGAATGAGAGAGGAAAATTGGTCATGGTTTCGGAAAAAATGAGCATGACTTGGGTGAATGGAGGGATATGTGGGGGATTGGATGTGGTATGGGTGGATGTGGGTGGATCGGGTTGGGCGGATGAGAAATAGGATATGTTGGTAGAGGATGGGTTTTGAATGGGTGTGGAAGGAAGGTGAGATGGGTTGGAGATGGCCATGGATGAAGGCATAGCTTGGGAAAATGATAAGAAATTTGGATTTTGGGTATTTTGGAAAGTGGTGGAAGGAAAAATAGGGGCACCGAACGGGCCGATTATAGTGAGGGTTGATTGGGTGAGGGGGTGGAAGTAAAGGCTTCTTCAGTATGGGAATGGGTTGGAGAATGTTGCGAGGATGAGTCGAGATCGGCATAAGCTGGATCCACGACTCACGACATATCTCGGTATCGGGTGGGTACGGGTGCCTCGGATGGGGCTCGTAAAGCTTCCTCCTTCTTCCCCTACAGGATGACGGAGGGCACGATGATGTCGTTGTGCCGGCACCAATCAAGACTCTATTTTTGGTTTTTTTATTTTTAATTTTTTTGAATTTTTATAAGTGAAAAGAATTGAGAATTCCGGGGCACTTTGAATTCCCTTCTCGGGTGGCTCTCGTACCCTAAATGGGTCCCGCTGCAAAGGTTCTAAAGCGCTTTAGAAGAATCAAAGGGAAACCCCTTGATCTATTAAATTCACAAAAACCAATGCAAACAACCTGATCCCCCAAAATAAATAAAAAAGAAGTCACCTTCTTTTGACCGGCGAGGGCGTATTGGGTGTCGAAATTTGTGGGGCCTAAACAGAGGCACTAAAGGCACTGATCGGGGAGTCCGGGATGTGAAGCAGACCACCGATTAGACTCTGCATGTGTGTACCCAAAGGCACAAGCTATTAGGTGTGCGGACCAAAAGTTCTTTTATCTTTGGCATAACTATTACATGCTTGAAAGATAAATTTGAGGATTTTTGGCTTGGCACAACTATTAGTGGCGCCAAGATAAAACTAGGTTCTAGATAGTTTGACAGCAGCAGTTCCAGCCCGAAATGAGTCTCCTAATCAGTTTTTTTTGGAAGTTGGGCTTTCGGGGATTGACTATTCTAATGATCCGTCTTTTTTCTCACCGATCCTAAGGGTTTAGAGGCCAAATTGGGTTCACTATCGCTCTCTTTTTCCCGGGTTTTAAGCTTCATAACGACAAGGTTACCCACCCGATATACCTCAAGTGCAAGCACTTTTCTTAGGTAATAGGTGGGCTAGGACTTTTCCAGATCATCACCACTAGGGGCTGCAGCCATACTAAGACCCGAGAGTTTGTATGTGTGCCTAAATAACCCAACCCTTGAAAATCTACCCCGTAAAAATTAATTTAAATCTCCTTTCTTCGTTCAATTTTATTCTTTACTTTTAAGGGAATTTTCTTAAGTTCAAAGACCGGGGGTGATGATCCCGTACTGCCTCTATTGGTCGGCGTTCACTAGCGGAATATGATTGTGGAATTAAAAGCACAAGTAGGCCCACCAAACGGCTAAGGCACTTGAAATAATGAAAATATAAGGAATTTAAATGACAATGCACAAGTAGACTCCCCGATCGGCTAAGGTGTTTGAAATGATGAAAACGTAAAGAAATATAATGTGGTGTGCAAGTAGGCTCGCCAATCGGCTAAGGCTCGTAAATGATGTAAAAGTAGGGGTAAGTAAAACGGCGTAATCGGAGGGGTGAGTAAAAAAATAAATAAATAAAACAACAATAAAAGGGTTAGTAAATCAAAAATAAAGGAGCCAAATTCAAGGGGAAGCTCTACAAGCTACTCCCCAGCAGAGTCTCCATCTGTGTAATCATGAGATTTGTGACGATACCGTCATGACGATGCACTCTTAAATAAAATATTTAGAGTCGCCACCCAGAGCTTTTGGTGTCCCAGGAAACCTAGATCAATTTTATAAGCACCGAAGTTCCACAAATATGACTCTGAATCCGGTCTACGCCAAAGGCTCTTGGGTAGGGGCTTCGGTTATCGATTGGGAAGGTGTTAGGCACCCAATCAACCCACTTAATGTGGTCTCTACTTATGGCCAAAATAAAAATAATGTAAAAGAAAAGAAAAAGGCTTCCTCTTGCCCAAGGGTCTTAAAATCCTATTTGTGCCCCTCTATTCCTATAAAAAATTCGGTGGCATAACGACACAAATGGGAGGATAGAGGAATAACAGAGAAGGTAGAGGAATAGAGGGGAGAGCCGGAGCTCTCGGGCCCTTGTTGCACCGCTGTGGAGCCTTGCATTGGCTTGCTTCGGTGAGTTTTTGAAGGCTTGTATGATGAGAAATGGGGTTCTAACTCCTAGGGCATGATAGCTAATAGATAGAGAGGGAAGGCTAGGGGATAACACACACCTATCCTAGAGCTTTTGGGTGAAATGCTAAGGTCTAAAGGAAGTTTTAAAGTTCTGGAATTTGTATGGGAGTGGTGCACTAGAGGAGAGAGAGAAGGGATTCCTTAATCTCTTAATTGCAAATTTTTTTAAGCTTTTGTAAAGGGAGGGGTGCCTCTATATTTATAAGAAAAAGAGAGGTTAGGAGGGTGTTTAAAAGCTAATTTAGATTAATAATTAGGTAATCTAGCCATCTAAGGTTTCCTAGGGTTTTTGGAGCCTTGAAAAGTGTGAGAAGATGCTCCAATGGTGGATGATAGGGTGGGCTTTAAACCACTTAAGGGGTTGCACATAGATAGTAAATGGGTGTAAAAAAACTAACAAAACACACCCCAAAGGCCAAGATGGTCAACAAGTCAAACCCCATTCTCAAAATTCGAGGCAAAGAACCTGGGTTATTGTCCATATGCCTGGCGCAACTAATAGTTGCGCCAAGCATATATATGGTAATACAGTGGAGCTACAGTGCCTGGAAGTTGGTGCCCGCAGGGTGGGGTCCACCTTATAACTGGCACAACTATTAGTTGCACCAAATCCCTGGGGGGTTCAGCTAATTTTACCATTCTGCCCCTGCACTTTGGAATGCGATATCTTCTTATATACAACTCAGATTGGGGTGATTCTTAGTCTGTTTGAAAGCTGAGGATTTCTACTTTTCAATGGTATGAGATTTGATTATAGTAGAAGGTCACAGCTAGTCCCAGTGCACCACTCTTCATCCATTGCTTGGGAAAGCTAGGTTTAGGTCCAGAATGGGTTCTAAGGGTTGGGATGGATTTTTATGGGTTTGGGAAGGTTCTGAAGCAATCTAGGGTGATTCCTAAGGGTTCAGAAAGGTTCCTAAGGGTTCCATACATGCCATCGAAAGCTCGGAGATGCGCCTCTCTCGAAATGTGTCTCGATCGGGCCTTGCGCCAAATTTGGGTGTCTACACCCCCAAACTTAATTTGGACAATGCCCTCATTGGCAAAAAAAAATAAAAAATAGGGGATACTAAAAATTTACTTACTTTTTGAATTATTGATATTACTGAGTGTATACTGGATGTGAAATAAATTCATTAAAGAATGTCCCTCAAACTTGAGGAAAATACATTTATTTTATTCTCAGAGATATCAATAACAAAAATTGAAAAAAAAAAAATAGGAACAATTACACAGTTAGTAAAAAAGTTAGTGAAAAGAATATGTTATATATTATCTAAATATTTACAATGAGCATAAAAAGAAATCGAAAGTTCTAAAAATATAAAAACTAATTACATCAAACTATAAACCTAAGAAAAATCTAGACACACTATCTATTTATCTTAAAGATCATACCTGTGAGGCTTGTGATGTCCTATATTTTTCACTCACTTGGTGATGAAAGGTATGGTACAAGAATGGCAGTAGTAGGGTCTTCTTTCGAGTCAGACACTACATCTATAGAGTAATCTGATTCTTTTGAAAGTGGTTTGCTTTATGTTGCAGGCTGAGCCTCGTCTGTACTTTCCTTCTCCTCTATCATTCTGCAGGAGCTTCCTTCCAGACTCTGTTGCTCCTTTTCAACTTTTTCTTTGTTTTTCATATCCGCAGTCAACTTTTTAATTATGACAGATTTTAATTGAATTTCCATTCTCAGCTTTTCTGCTTTATTTTATTCTTTGGTTATTGCAGCCCAGCACTTCTTAGTGAGAGACTCAATAATCTACTTCTATTCAGTATTGGTTAAATTGAGGGAATTGTTATCTTCTTGTAGTTTCAAAACTTTCCCTTTAGCTACGGTCAGTAGATGATTCTTCTCACCCAACTGTTTATGAAGTTCTTGCTGGTAATCTTTGAGAGCTTTTTCCCTCGCAGTTTCTGTATCAGCTGGAATTTCCATTAATCCTCCAAATTGTTCAATCAGAGTTGTAATTTTTTCTTCATACGCCTTCCTCTCTTCTTCTCATGCTTGCTACTTTTCACTCATCAATCTATTTTCTCTTTGCATCTAGGTGACTTGTGCTTGAAGGGTTGATGTAATGCTCCAAAAAATTTGACCTTTGAATAGTTCGGTTCGGTATGCGTGCCAACAAGTGTAGTACAAATTCGACAAATAATTAATTAAGTTAAGTGGGATTAAATCATAAGTGGAAAGGATGGAATAAGATTATGGTTGGACCGTTAAGTGGAATTGCATACACCGATGTTTTGTGTGGTAGCTTAACACCTAAGCCTAAGGCTTAGTTATAAGTTGAAATAAATGCAAATGGGATGTGTTGAATTCAATTCTATTGGCAAGGTTGTTGGGATTTAAGAAGAGAGAGAGAGAGAGAGAGAGAGAGAGAATTCATTACGTGCATATGCGTGATTGTGTTTGTGTAGGTGTGATCGGGAACCGTGCCTGAAAACATGGATTTTGGATCGAAGCGAATCCCCACAGTTTTTCACAAGAACCCTTGAATTGGACTAGAGCTTGTAGATCAAGCGATCAATCAAACTAAGGTGACAAATTTATGATATATTGTGTTGTATTAGTTTTGTTATGATGTAAGTGAAAATTTTGAAGAAAGATGATAAGATTTGAGAAGAAATGGGTTTGAAAAGATAAAACCCTATAGCTTAGGAAGTATGTCAATTCGATCAATCGATTTTGACTTGAGAACATTAAATATGATTTACGTTGAAACTGATTAATCAAAATATTATTCGATCGATCGAATTGGGCAATAGCTGATCGAGTTGAATACTCGATCGATTGAAAGTGGAAAAACAGAAAGTGTGTTAAGTGGCTTTTAAAGGAATCGACCGATCGAAAAATAATTCGACCGATCGATTTGTGGAATCGATCGATCGAGTTTTAAATTGTTCGATCGAGTTGCGATACCAGGAAGTTGATTCTCTAAAGGAATTGATCGATCAAAATTCATTTCGATCGATCAAATTTGAAAATTGATCGATCAAAATGGGATTCAATCGATTGAATTAGGCAGATTTAGGATTTTGTTGTGTTTTGTTTGAGGAACTTTGGGGAGATCTTGTATCCTTCCGTTTGATGCCATTTTCTGACGTGTGAATTATAATATAATATGTATTAGGTTTGAGATAGAAGATGTATGAGAAAAGCTAAAGGATTAAATACTTCCCTTGTGACTTCGTGTTTTAGGTAGGGAAATCTCTATACCATGTGCATTTGATGCAACAAGCATGTGAATTATGATATGATGTGGCCTGTTATCAATCACATATATGTGAAAGAATGTATTTTGAACTTTCTGATTTTAGATATAATTATCACATCACACGGCGATAAGCTATATGCATGCACTTTGATTTAAGGTTACATGAGAATACCCGATCGACGCGGCGATATAACCGCGACCGACACGGCGGGATATCCGTGACCGGTATGACGGGATATCCGTACAAATTGTCAGATGCCTTGTGGGCTTATAGGACTGCTTATAAGACCCCCATAGGGATGTCTCCATTCAGGCTAGTATATGACAAAGCATGTCACTTGCCTGTTGAGTTAGAACATAGAGCATATTGGGCTATTAAAACATTAAATTTTGACTAAACCTTTGCTGGTGTGAACAAGAAACTGCAATTATCTGAGCTTGATGAGTTAATGTTGGACGCATATTCAAATGCCCAAATTTACAAGGAAAAAACCAAAGCCTTTCATGACAGGCACTTGTTGCTGAAAGAATTCAAAATAGGTGACAAGGTATGGTTGTTCAATTCAAGATTAAAATTCTTTTCAGAAAAATTACAGTCCAGATGGGATGGGCCCTACACAGTTTTACATGTTTCCCTATCCGGAGCTGTAGAAATCATGGACCCTATAGATGGTACTAAGACTTGTCGATAGGTTCAAAAGTCAGAAAGAAGTTTCGATAGGTTCTGGATACCTATTGGGAACCTATTGAGAGGATGAATCATGTACCATATGAACCTATCGATAGGAAGGATTTGACCTATCGAAGCAGTCCACCAAGAAGTCCCAACCTAAAGGAAAAGCTCTTTTATCCAAGGATGATTTGAAAATTTTGGTAGATTTGTATGATTGGCCTGAGGATGCCTATCAATAAATATAGTTTATGTTTATTTTTTTTCTCTTACTGCTTTAGACCATGTACATATTTTAGATATTAATAGTAATTTCTTTTTTGTGTTATGTCTTTCTTTGTACTTATTCTTCCATCTGTTTATTTATATACCTTGTTCATTGCTACCATGCTCTCTGCACAGTGAGGAAACTATTTGTTTTAGGTTTGGGGGTATGGCAGGTATGCCAATGAAATGAGTTAATGCTAGTGCAGCAATGTTGAAAAAGTCTTTGAAAATAAAGTGATTTCCCACTTGATTTTTTGAAAAAAAAAGGAAATTAAAAACTTTTTAAAACTGAAATGAGCTGTAGTTTTAGCATTTTTCATGAAGAAAATGTCAAGAATTTTTCAAAAGTGATGTTTAGTGAACCTGAAAGGAGAGAAAACTGTGAGGATACACCCAGAAATTTGATGGAAGGCCATACCTAGTGAGATTTGGGCCTGAAAAATTTTCTTTGAAGAGTGTCTTGGCAATTTTTCTGCTCTAAGGACTGATTGGATCTAGTTTTAATTACTAGAAGTTAGGGAAATCTAAATTAAAATATCTTGACAGCATTCACGACATTGAAGACATGAAGTAAGGCCATTCCTTGGACAGTTTGAGCTTAAAATGTCCCACCTTTGAACTGCCCTTGATACACATCATTTGAGCCTTAAAATTTTCAATTTTCTTTGATAAAAACCAAAAAATTTGAACCCAAAATCTCAGTGACCTGATACAGCCTGGCCCTTACTCTGAGATTTTAGAAGGTAGAGCTGGTTTGATGGTTGGTTGAGAAAGAAGAAAGCACATTTAGTGGTGTTGTGGCATTCCAACCCATAAAAAGAAAAATGGAGAAAAATACAAAAAGAAAAGGAAAAACATAAAATCAAAGAAAGGAATGAGAAAGAGAAGTCATTTCATTGAAAGACTGAAAAGAGGATTAGAAACTGGCCACTTCAAATCTAAAAATTCAAGAAGTAGATGGAATTGTGTTGAAATGAAGAAGGTGTTGTCTAGACCACCTCCTTACTTTTACTGATTTCTCAATTTGAATCCTTTTTACCCCATTATTCTTTTACAAATTTCACCCATAAGCCACATTACAACCCAATAAAAAAGATCCTACTGATCTGAAATGGATTGAGCTGTCATGTGGAGATGCGGATTTATTTAATCTATGGTGAAAAGAGTTAAAAAATTTCAGAAATTGGAGCAATGCCTATACTCTTGCTTACAGTCCTATTTGAGGGCTGTAACTGCTCTTGAGCTGTGCGAAATGATGCACCCTTCTATTTTTAATGTGAGTGACAGCCCCGGTAAGATTTGGGTCTGAAATCAAAATTGATTGGGGCATTATCAAAACAGAATTCTTAAATTAAAGGTGAACTCTGCATTAATTTTCAGGCATAATGCCTTGACATGAACTGATTGATGATGAAGGAATTACAGTAGAATTTTAGGTTTTAAACTGATGATTTTTTTGCTAAGAATCCTCTAAAAAACTAAAGGGACTTGGTGTGGAATTTATTTTATTTTACTTGAACTCTGTTTTAGCATGTTGCATGAGTATTAACTAATTTTATTGGAGAAGTTTGGGGGTACCTTCACTGAAAACCCTCAAGAGACTCCACTCCTCCACTAGGGATCACCTAGGGGTTCAAAAGGATTTATTCATATGCTAAATGCACCTGCGCTCCCTATAAATGTGGCATTTGAGTTTTCTTTATTCTTCCTTTGCTCAGGGACTGGCAAAGCTTAGGTTTGGGGGTGCGTTAATCTCTGAAAAGTACCACTTTCCACCCCTAAACATGAGCTTTGATAGACCTATGAGTGGACTAATAAATGCTTGTTGAGTATGTCTTATAGATAGTAGTAAAAGGTAGTCATAGTGCAGAAATCCATCGCTCTGTGCAGTTCAGACCCAACAATGGCCCACTTAGAGCATGCAGCAACAGCAAAGCAGCTTTAAAGGAGTGAAAATAGGCTGAAAACAACCTGTTGAGAGGTTACTGAAACTTGTCGATAGGATCTGAAGGCTGAAAAAAGGAAGAAGTCATGAGGATGGGAGAATTCAATAGGATCCGGAACCTATCGCGCAGTCGGAAATAAAAAGGGAGCATCCTATTGAATGGTTGCCTGAGCATGAATAGAACCTATCGAAAAGTCTAAAAACCTTTTGATAGGAGCCAGAAGAGAACCTATCAAAACTTATTGCCAACCTATCGAAAGGATCCCCCAACCTGTCGAACACACCAGATGAAGGTTGTGGATGTTGGAGCTTTATTTTCAGCACCAACCTATCGGAACCTATCAAAAGGATACTGAATCCTAGCGAAAGGAATAGAAGGCCTGTTTGGAACCTGTCTAAAGCCTCAAGAACCTATCGAAATCGATTGAAGGACTTCTCAGAAAAGCTGATGTGCACACGCTGCAAGTTGGTGACCTGCTGCATGCAATCCAAGGCACTCTAGTTACTGACACAAGGTTTCTAGAAGTGCCCTGGGAAACCCTAATCGACCCACGTGCCCTCCCCCAACTCTAACTAACTGAAAGAGCCTTCTAGAAGGGGAATAAAAGAGGGAATAACAAAATTATTCTAGCTGAGCTGTGATTGGCGGGAAAAATAGATATGAGGCTGAAGGGGAGAGCTATATAAGGAGGGAAGCTGCCAAAAAAAGGGGGGATCAATTCTCAAGATCAGATCTTGCATTAAAATTCTCTATTCTTCCTTTTTGCCCAACTATGGTTGGCTAATTTCTTTGGAGCAGCAAGGAGTGAGGTTGGATCTGTAATTGGGGAGAGTTGAGCGTGTTATTGAGGGTCAGATGATGCACAGACTACAAATCTGAGAGCATTTCATTGTATAGCGAGTTTGTTTCAATGCAATGCTGGTTTTATTATTTTAATTAGATCCATAGTTCATCTAGTTTCATTTGGTGCTCGATTAGATTTGTGTAGATGGGAATAGCTTACCCACTTAACTGGTAGACCTCTTGGATACCATTTGATCTCTCTAGATCTGATGTTCCTGCAATTGCCTGTGGCTGTGGCATGGCAGTCGCAATATTTGTAGTGATTATAATGTTCTGATGGAAGCATGAGAATGGAGTGAATCTATTGGATGATCTGTGACCATTGAAGTGGATAGATCATAGCCTTTAGATCAAGCCAAATCTCTGGCCTAGATCAAATTCTTCTACCCTACAGCTGTGCTTATTGCCAGATGAGTGATTGGTGCACTCTGAACTCTTTATAACCCTGACAGCTCAACCCAATTACAGCAAGACCATACTCCAAGTTGCTTCTCTCCATTTTCTATTTTTTTTAATTTCACCAAAAATTCCCCTCACTTGCAAGATCTGAACTCTGGATTTAATGTCAATTCATTTATGCATTTAATGTTGTTTCAGTAGTTTAGTTTAAAGTGACAGCCCCTTAAAACCTCCCCTTTCTCTTTTGCTATTTTAGTATTAGGTAGGGTGTCAGATCTACTTTAGATCTAGAGATTTACTTAATTTTCAGCTCACATTTCCCTGTGGACATTCCCTTACATACCCTTTTAAAACTTGCTACAATAGGCCCTGAATACTTGTAGGTATGTGTGTCTGCTTGCCTTGGTGTGTGCAACCAATAGATCCTTTAATTATGTGATTTTAAACCTCTTTTTGAACACAAGGTAAGAGCCCAACAAGTTTTTGGCGCCGTTGTCAGGGATCTGTGTGCTTAAAATTGGTAGATCTAAGTTTGTTTTAGTATAGATTGTAGATCTGTAATAAACTATTTAATTTTTCATTAATTGCTTTTGAAAGTTTTTGTTGTTTTGGAGTAGTTTTTATTATTTTTAACAAATTGGAAGCTGTGTCTAAGGAGGAGCATTGTGCTAGAGGCTGTGCTAAAGTTTGCATCCCTCTACTCCTTTTATTTTTTTGATTTGTGGATTTGTAGATGTATTACATAATTCTGTTGTTCCTAATTGTTGTTGCTCTGCATTGTGTGTGCATTAAGATTGTGAGTGGTGTATGTTTGGAAGGAGAACTCTCAATCCTCAGATTGTTCCATTAAATCTAGAGGTTGAAAGAATTCTTAGGTCTAAACGAATCTCACCCACAGCTGCTGCATCTAAATCTGCTGAAATGGGTGAGCAACCTAGAACCTTGAAGGAATTCGATGCACTAGGGGTTTACAATTCCCCCTTCTGCATTCAATTCCCTGCTGTTCAAGGGAACTATGAGATCAAGTCTTCCATAATTCAAATGCTACCCTCATTCTATGGCCTGACCAAAGAAGACCCATATAAGCATATTGATGAATTTCTAGGACTGTGCACTACATTCAATATAACAGGTTTGGGGGAGGAAGCAATCAACATGAGACTCTTTCCTTTTTCATTAAAGGATAGAGCCAGGACTTGGTTATCAATGCTCCCACCCAACAGTATTCAGTCCTGGAGTGATCTTCAATGTCAATTTTTGGCCAAGTTTTTCTCCATGTCCAAGACAAGCCACTTGAGGAAGGGCATTATCTTATTTGCTCAAGACCCAACTGAAGACTTTCACCAAGCATGGGAGAGATTCAAAGAACTCCTGAAGAAATGTCCCCATCATCAAATCCCTGAATGAAAACTTGTTCAAAGTTTTTATCAGGGAATTGATTTTAAAAGCGGAGATATAGTAGATGCCTCTTGTGGTGGTACTTACCTCCATAAAACTGCTGAGGAGGCTTGGGAGTTGTTCGACATCATCAGTGAGAAATCCAAACAAAAAGAGACATTGTCCAGGGATTTGGACATCCCTAGAATGGTGAAAGAAAATACCACAAGAGGAAAGATGCATGAGGTGAGTGGGCACAATGATTTGGAAAGGAAAGTGGACAGCTTGACCCAGAAGTTTGATAAGCTCATGGGAGCAATGCAATCACCCATGGCTGCTAAAGTGGAGGAGGCATGTGTTATATGCCAGTCCCCCACTCACTTCCTTGAGGAATGCCCCTCAGTTGGTCAATTTCTAGACTTTGTGATGGGGCATGTGGCTGCCACTCAGTCTTTTGGGCAACAGCCTACTGCTGGTTGCCAATGGAGAAACCACCCCAACTTGACGTGGAGACAAGATACTTTTCCAAACCACCACCAGCAGCCACAACAGCCCATGCCTTATAAAAATGCTTAGCCCTACCACCAAAATTACTTTCCAAGGTCTCACTACCAACAACCCATGACTCAGCCTGTGGCTCAGCCTGTGCAGCAAGCTGCACCCCCTCCAGCTGCTAAATCACTTTCTTTTGAGGAACAAGTTCTGGCCTCATTGCAAAACTTAGGATCCTTGTCTCAAACTGTACACTCTCATAGCCAAAGCATCACAAAGATAGAAGACCATCTTGGTCAGTTATCTAATGCTTTGGCCAAGAGAGAAGAAGAGAGGCTGCCTAGCCAACCCATGGACAACCCAAGGAGACAATATGTGATAGGTGAGGTTTCTTCTTCCCATGAGGAAGCCAAATCTGTCACCACATTAAGAAGTGGAAGGCTGGTGGACAATCAAGTAGGCTGTGGGCCTTTGAAAAATTTAGAAAAAGAAAAATAGGTGGTTATAGAGAAGGCACAGCAGGAGCAACCCATGTTGAATAAGAAGGATAATGATGATCCTCAAGAAAATAATAAAACCAAAAAAATAAATGATGAGTTCGCTAAGGCTGCAAATGGGGGAGCAGTCCCATATTTGCCATTTCCTAGGGCAATGCAAGCACCTTCTCCTTTTAATAAAGGGCATGCCAAGATAGAGAAAATGATGGAAACTTTTAAGCAAGTGAAGATCAACCTGCCTCTACTTGATGCAATCAAGTAGGTTCCAGCCTATGCCAAGTTTTTAAAGGACCTTTGCACCCACAAAAGACAATCAAGGACACATCTATCCAAGAAAGTCTTTTTAGCAGAAAAAGTGAAACAGATACTAACTATTGTAACTCCAACAAAACTCTAAGACCCTGGAGTCCCCACTATCCCTTGCATCATTGGGGATCATACCATTGAAAAAGCCTTGTTAGATCTGGGAGCTAGTGTGAATTTGCTTCCATATTCAGTATATGAGAAGCTGGGCTTGGGAGAGTTGAAGCACACACATGTGGTCTTACAACTAGCTGACAGATTTGAAAGGAAGCTTGTGGGGATCATTGAAAATGTCTTGGTTGGGGTTGACAAATTCTTTTATCCTGGTGATTTCCTAGTGCTGGATATGGAGCCGAGCAAGTGTGCTACTTCTATCCCTGTGATCTTAGGTAGGCCCTTTTTGGCCACTGGAAATGCTTGTATATAATGCAGATCAGGGGTCATGAAAGTATCTTTTGGTAATATGAAAGTCAAGCTGAATGTGTACAATGCAGCCCATCAGCCCCACTTAGAGAATGAGGACTATTTTTTCATTGATGTGCTGCATGAGTTTGTGCAAGAAAATCTACCTTAGCTGCTGCATGGTAATTATTTGTTTAAAGTTTTTGAAGAAGTATGGAATGAAACAGTGGAAGAGAAAGCTTCCACATCTGAGCTTGAGCAAGTGAAAAGTGTCAATTCTGAAGCAGGGCCAGCAAAGCATCACCCATGGACTCCTGCTTTACTACCCCTTCAACCGCCTTCTAAGGCACCCCTATTGCCTTCACTCATCAGTCCCCCATATGTGGAGTTAAAGCTACTCCCAAAATCTTTAAAATATGCCTTTTTAGGAGCCAATCACAAACTACTAGTGGTAATCTCTTCCTTCCTCACTCTTGAGCAGGAAGAAGAATTACTTTGTGTGCTAAAAAGGCATAAGAGAGCAATAGGGTGGACTATTACAGATTTGGAGGGGATAAATCCAGCTGTGTGCATGCACAAAATTCATCTTGAAGAGGGTTCTAAACATTCTAGAGAGATGCAAAGGAAGCTCAACCCACACATGCAGGAAGTTGTTATGAAGGAAGTAGTCAAACTTCTTGATGTTGGGGTCATTTATCCTATCTCAGATTCTCAATGGGTGGCACCTACCCAGGTGTTGCCCAAGAAATCTGGGATCACAGTAGTTCAAGCAGACTCAGGTGAGTTGATTCCAACATGACAGACCACTGGTTGGAGGGTATGCATAGACTCTCGCAAGCTCAATGAGAAAACTAGCAAAGAGCACTTCCCATTGCCTTTTATAGATCAGATCTTAGATAAGTTGGCAGGTAAGGCTTTTTACTGTTTCCTTGATGGTTGTTCAAGATATAACCAGATTCCTGTTTACCCTCAAGATCAAGAAAAAACCACATTTACCTGTCCATTTAGAACCTTTGCATATAGAAGGATGCCATTTGGGCTATGTAATGCACCTGCCACTTTTCAAAGATGCATGTATGCTATCTTTTCTGACATGATTGACAAGTTTCGAGAGATTTTTATGGATGATTTCTCTATCTATGGGGAAAAGAGTCATTTCATGGTGACTCAAGGTATTGTCCTAGGACATGTTGTTTTCCCAAAGGGAATAGAGGTTGATCAAGTGAAAATTGATTTAATAGCACATTTGCCCCCTCTCAAAACTATCAAACAAGTCAGGTCATTTTTGAGCCATGCTGGTTTCTACAAGAGGTTCATCAAAGACTTTAGCAAAATTTCCAAGCCTCTTTACCAGTTGCTATGCCAAGAGGTTCCATTTGTATTCAATGATGAATGCCTAGCTGCTTTTAAACTTCTAAAGACCTGTTTGACTACTCCTATATTGCAAGCTCCTAATTTTTCTCTGTCATTTGAGCTGATGTGTGATGCATCAGACTCTGCCATTGGTGCAGTGTTGGAAAAAAGGAAAGATAAAGCACCATTTGTGGTGGCATATGCTAGTAAATCAATGGTTGATGCTCAATTAAATTACACCACAACTAAAAAGGAGCTGCTAGCCATTGTATTTGCTTTGGAAAAGTTCAGATCATATGTGTTGGGATCCAAGATCACTGTGTTTACTGACCATTCAACCCTGAAATACCTCTTGTCTAAGAAGGAGGCTAAAGCTAGACTAATTAGATAGATTCTTCTTCTTCAGGAATTCAACTTGAAAATCAAAGACAAGAAGGGAGTTGAAGATGTGGTTGCAGACCACTTATCAAGGCTTCCAGATGTTGAAATAGAGAGCTTGCCCATCAATGATTCTTTCCCAGATGAGCAGCTTTTTGCTGTGGAGATAAGTATGCCCTGATTTGCCAACATAGTAAACTATCTTGCTCTGGGAAGGGTACCCCCACATTGGAGTAAGGTTGATAGGAATCTGATCTTCTCACAAATTCGATATTACATGTGGGAGGATCCTCACCTCTTTAAGTATTGTGCAGACTAGGTGATAAGAAGATGTGTACCTGAAACTGAGTTTGAAAACATTCTAATCATGTGTCATGAACAGGCTTGTGAGGGCCATTTCAGTGGCAACAAGACTGCTGCAAAGGTACTTCAAAGTGGTTTTTATTGGGCCACTCTGTTCAAGGATGCCATACAGCATTGCAAAGCTTGTTCTAAATGCCAACAAATGAGAAGTATTACAAAAAGAAACTCCATGCCCTTGCAACCTGTGCTTGTTGTTGAGCTATTTGACATATGGGGAATTGATTTTATGGGAGCTTTTCTCCCCTCCTATGGATATAATTTCATCCTTGTAGCTGTGGACTATGTGTCCAAATTGGTAGAGGCCATAGCTACAAGAACAAATGATCATAAGGTTGTCATTAAGTTCTTAAAGGATAATATCTTCTCTAGGTTTGGCACCCCCAAAGCTATTATTAGTGATGGAGGAAGCCACTTTTGCAACAAACCTTTTGAAAAGCTATTGGGAAAATATTCTGTGACCTACAGAATTGCTACTCCCTACCACCCACAAACTAGTGGGCAAGTAGGGATTTCCAACAGGGAAATCAAACACATCCTAGAGAAGACTGTGCGAGCTGATAGGAGAGATTGGTCCATAAAACTGTCAGATGCCTTATGGGATGTCTCCATTCAGGCTAGTATATGGCAAGGCATGTCACTTGCCTGTTGAGTTAGAACATAGAGCATATTGGGATATTAAAATATTAAATTATGACTTAACATTTGCTTGTGCGAATAGGAAACTGCAATTATCTAAGCTTGATGAGGTAAGGTTGGACGCATATTCAAATGCCCGGATTTACAAGGAAAAAACCAAAGCCTTTCCTGACAGGCACTTGCTGCAGAAAGAATTCAAAATAGGTGACAAGGTATGGTTGTTCAATTCAAGATTAAAATTCTTTTCAGGAAAATTGTAGTCCAAATGTGATGGGCCCTACACAGTTTTACATGTTTCCCTATCCGGGGCTGTAGAAATCACGGACCCTATAGATGGTACAAAGACTTGTCGATAGGAGAATACAACTTTTCGATAGGTTCAAAAGGTTGGAAAGAAGTTTTTGATAGGTTTTGGATACCTATCGGGAACCTATCGAGAGGATGAATCATGTACCATATGAACCTATCGATAGGAAGGATTTGACCTATCGAAGCAGTCAACCAAGAAGTCCTAACCTAAAGGAAAAGCTCCTTTATCCAAGGATGATTTAAAAATTTTGGCAGATTTGTATGATTGGCCTGATGATGCCTGTCCATAAATATAATTTATGTTTGTTTCTTTTCTCTTACTGCTTTGGACCATGTCCATATTTTAGATGTTAATAGTAATTTCTTTTCTGTGTTATGTCTTTCTTTGTGCTTATTCTTCCATCTGTTTCTTCATATACCCTGTTCACTGCTACCATGCTCTCTGCAGAGTAGGACACTGTTTGTTTTAGGTTTGGGGGTATGGCAGGTATGCCAATGAAATGAGTTAATGCTAGTGCAACAATGTAGAATTTTTTTTTGAAAATAAAGTGATTTCCCACTTGATTTAAAAAAAAAAGGAAATTAAAAACTTTTTAAAACTAAAATGAGCTGTAGTTTTAGCATTTTTCATGAAGCAAATGTCAAGAATTTTCAAAAAGTGATGTTTAGTGAACCTGAAAGGAGAGAAAACTGTGAGGATACACCCTAGAAATTTGATGGAAGGCCATACCCAATGAGATTTGGGCCTGAAAAATTTTCTTTGAAGAGTGTCTTGGCAATTTTTCTACTCTAAGGACTGATTGAATCTAGTTTCGATCACTAGAAGTTAGGCAAATCTAAATTAAAATAGCTTCACAGCATTCATGACATTGAAGACATGAAGTAAGGCCATTCCTTGGACAGTTTGAGCTTAAAATGTCCCACCTTTGAACTGCCCTTGACACACACCATTTGAGCTTTAAAATTTCCAATTTTCTTTGATAAAAATTAGAAAATTTGAACCCAAAACCTCAGTGACCTGATACAGCCTGACCCTCACTCTGAGATTTCAGAAGGTAGAGTTGATTTGATGGTTGGTTGAGAAAGAAGAAAGTACATTTGGTGGTGTTGTGGCATTCCAACCAATAAAAAGAAATGTGGAGAAAAATACAAAGAGAAAAGCATACAAAAAGAAAAGGAAAAACAAAAAATCAAAGAAAAGGAATGAGAAAGAGAAGTCATTTCATTGAAAGACTGAAAAGAGGATTAGAAACTGGCCACTTCAAATCTAAAAATTCAAGAAGTAGATGGAATTGTGCTGAAAAGAAGAAGGTGTTGTCTAGACCACCTCCTTACTTTTACTGATTTCTCAATTTGAATCCTTTTTACCCCATTATTCTTTTACAAATTTCACCCATAAGCCACATTACAACCCAATAAAAAAGATCCTACTGATCGGAAATGGATTGAGCTGTCATGTGGAGATGAGAATTTGTTTAATCTATGGTGAAAAGAGTTAGAAAATTTCAGAAATTAGAGCAATGCCTATGCTCTTGCTTGTAGTCCTATTTAAGGGCTGTAACTGCTCTAGAGCTGTGCGAAATGATTCACCCTTCTATTTTTATTGTGAGTGACAGCCCCGGTAAGATTTGGGTCTGAAATCAAAATTGATTGGGGCATTATCAAAACAAAATTCTTAAATTAAAGGTGAACTATGCATTAAGTTTCAGGCACAATGCCTTGACATGAACTGATTGATTATGAAGGAATTACAATAGAATTTCAGATTTTAAACTGATGATTTTTCTGCTGAGAATCCTCTAAAAAACTGAAGGGACATTGTGTTGAATTTATTTTATTTTACTTAAACTCTGTTTTAGCAAGTTGCATGAGTATTAACTAATTTTATTGGAGAAGTTTGGGGGTACCTTCACTGAAAACCCTCAGGAGACTCCACTCCTCCACTAGGGATCACCTAGGGGTTTAAAAGGCTTGATGCATATGCTAAATGCATCTGTGCTCCCTACGAAAGTTGCATTTTAGTTTTCTTTATTCTTCCTTTGCTCAGGGACTAGCAAAGCTTACGTTTGGGGGTGTGTTAATCTCTGAAAAGTACCACTTTTCACCCCTTAACATGAGCTTTGATAGACCTATGAGTGGAATAATAAATGCTTGTTGAGTATGTCTTGTAGATAGCAGTAAAGGCAGTCATAGTGCAAAAATCCATCTCTCAGTGCAGTTCAGACCCAACAATGGCCCACTTAGAGCATGCAACAATAGCAAAGCAGCTATGAAGGAGTGAAAATAGGCTAAAAACAACCTGTCAAGAGGTTACTGGAACCTGTCGATAGGATCTGAAGGCTGAAAAAAGGAAGAAGTCGTGAGGATGGGAGAATTCGATAAGATCCGGAACCTATCGCGTAGTCGAAAACAAAAAGGGAGCATCCTATCGAATGGTTGCCTAAGCTTGAATAGAACCTATCAAAAAGTCTGAAAACTTGTCGATAGGAGCCAGAAGAGAACCTATCGAAACTTATTATGCAGAAATCAACCTATCGAAAGGATCCCCCAACCTGTCGAACACACAAGATGAAGGCTGTGGATGCTGGAGCTTTATTTTCAGCACCAACCTATCGAAAGGATCCTGAATCCTAGCGAAAGGAACAGAAGGCCTATTTAGAACCTGTCGAAAGCCTCAAGAACCTATCAAAATTGACTGAAGGACTTCTCAGAAAAGCTATTGTGCACACGCTGCAAGTTGGTGACCTGCTACACACAATTCGAGGCACTCTGGTGATCGGCATGAAGTTTCTAGAAGTACCCTGGGAAACCCTAACCGACCCACCCACGTGCTCTCCCCCAACTCTAACTAACTAAGAGAGCCTTCTAGAAGGGGAATAAAAGAGAGAATAACAGAATTATTCCAGCTGAGCTGTGATTGGTGGGAAAAATAGAACTGATGCTGAAGGGGAGAGCTATATAAGGAGTGAGGCTGCCAGAAAAATGAGGGATCAATTCTCAAGATTAGAGCTTGCATCAAAATTCTCTATTCTTCCTTTTTGCCCAACTATGGTTGGCTAATTTCTTTGAAGCAGCAAGGAGTATGCTTGGATTTGTAATTGGGAAGGGTTGAGAGTGTTATTGAGGGTCAGATGATGCACAGACTATAAATCTGAGAGCATTTCATTGTATAGTGAGTTTGTTTCAATGCAATGCTGGTTTTATTGATTTAATTAGATCCATAGTTCATTTGGTTTTATTTGGTGCTCGATCGAATTTGTGTAGATGGGAATAGCTCACCGACTTAACTGGTAGACCTCTTGTATATCATTTGATCTCTCTAGATCTGATGTTCCTGCAATTGCCTGTGTCTGTGGCCTGGCAGTCGCAGCATTTGTAGTGATTATAATGTTTTGATGGAAGCATGAGAATAGAGTGAATCTATTGGATGATCTGTGACCATTAAAGTGAACAGATCATAGCCTTAGGATCAAGCCAAATCTCTGGCCTAGATTAGATTCTTCTACCCTGCAGCTGTGCTTATAGCCAGTTGAGGGATTGGTGCACTCTGAACTCTTTGTAACCCTGACAGCTCAACCCAATTGCAGGAAGACCAAACTCCAAGCTGCTTCTCTCCATTTTCTATTTTTTTTAATTTCTCCAAAAATTCCCCTCACTTGCAAGATCTGAACTCTGGATTTAATCTCAATTCATTTATGCATTTAATGTTGTTTCTATAGTTTAGTTTAAAATGACAACCACTTAAAACCACCCCCTCTCTTTTGCTATTTTAGTATTAGGTAGGGTGCTAGATCTACTTTAGATCTGGATATTTACTTAATTTTCAGCTCATATTTCCCTGTGGACATTCCCTTACTTACCCTTTTAAAACTTACTACAACATGCTCATAATACTTGCAGGTCTGTGTGTCTGCTTGCCTTGGTATGTGCAACCAATAGATCCTTTAATTGTGTGATTTTAAACCTCTTTTTGAACACAAGGTAAGAGCCCCACAGATATCCGTTCTTTGGTTAGCATTTTGTGGCAACATTTCGTCCGGTAAGTCTCCTCCATCGAGGGGGCTTGTGTAATTGTGTAAATGGTTCAATTGAACGATGATGGTGGGTATTCCATCAGGGGCTCAATGCTATATACACTCGGGGAAATATTTAAGTGATCTATTTTTCTTTTGTTATAAGAATGAGTTTTGGCAATCAGGTGTTTAGACTTTGGAATAATTATGTTTGATCTTAGTCTTTTCTTTAAACCAAAGTGTGACAGCCTGAATTTTCCCAACCTGAATTTTCTAAGATATTTTTTTCTTCTTTAACTTTACACCAAAACCAAATGAGAAAACCCGACCCGCCAGATCGTAGATCACAATCTGATACAGAATTTTTCTTGGTACATCCACATACATGCAGAAATCAAAGCAGGTAATATATATGACATAATTTAAATCTCTAATTCTAATATCTAGCATGAACAATAACTAAAACAACCAATCGATGATGGCCAACCATCACCAAACAGTGGTATACAATAAGTGTACAATGGCAGGAAAAGTACAAAGTCACAACTTTCCAAAATCTATGATCTCGAGAATCTTATCACTCCTCAAGTCCTCAATCCTCAAGTCTGGTGTCTTGATAAGTATTATACCTGTGACGTATAGTTGAAGGGTGAGCTACATCAAAGCTTAGCAGGGGAAAACTCAATACAATTTCACATCTTATCATAATGAAGCATAGATTCAATGACAGTCCAAAACATGTTCATATCGAAACAAAAAACTGATTTCAAAGGCATTTTATTGAGTTGATTCACATTCACTTACACATTCTTACTTAATTTCTCGTACATGTCTTACACATTCTTACATAGCTTACTTAAGTGTCTTATACATTCTTACATAGCTTACTACATGTCTTACACATTTTTATATAGCTTACTTACGTGTCTTATCTTGAGTTGATTCACATTCACTTACACATTTTTACTTAATTTCTCGTACATGTCTTACACATTCTTACATAGCTTACTTAAGTGTCTTATACATTCTTACATAGCTTACTACATGTCTAACACATTTTTATATAGCTTACTTACGTGTCTTATCTTGGTTTTACCAATTCGATTCCACCCTAGCAGCCCATAGGGTATTTATGATCTGCCCATAGTGGTCAACAGATACACATAATTCGCCCTTAATGGTCTACAGATACACATAATCCGCCCTTAGCGGTCGACAAATACACATAATCCGTCCTTAGCGGTCCAGTTAAAGTTTTTTGACTTATAGTTTGATTCACGGAGATTGCGGTCGAAGGCATACATAGATTCAAAGATGTCCAAGGGTGTATGTAAATTTCACCAAAGCGGTCCAAGGGCGTACATATTTACGAAGATGTCCAAAGGTGTACTAATTCCTGCCAAAGCGGTCCACGGGCATACATAGATCCCACCAAAATGGTCCAAGGGTGTACACAAATATGAAGATGTCCAAAGGAGTACGTAAATTCCGTCAAAACGGGCCAAGGACGTACATAGATCCCGCCAAAGCGGCCCAAGGGTGTACACAAATATGAAGATTTATAAGGGTGTACGTAAATCCCACAAAAGCGGTCCAAGGGCGTACATTCACACAAGTTCAAAAAACTCAAAAGGTTCCGAATTCAAATTCAAGTTCAGATTTCTAACTCAAAGTCCAAAGTTCATATTTCATGGTTCAAAGGATTCAAAATTTCAAGTGTAAAAACCATATTCAAGTTCAATATCAAATTTTAGCGCCAAAGTTCAAAATTTCAGATTTATGGTTCAATTTCATATTCAAGGTCAGAATTCAAATTTTATGTTGAAAGATCATATGCCAGATTTTAATTCATTTTCATATTCAAAAGATTTTAAATTCTAGTTCAAAAACCGTCAAAGCATGCAATCATATCAAAGAACTATGAATCAAAGTCAAACATGTAAGTTTGTGTTGAAGTTCCCCTACCTTAACCATTGAAGTTGCGTGGAGCCAAAAAAAGTCCTATCGATGGCCACCACCCTCAATCTATATCACAAGCATACAGTGATTTATCAAGGATTAACTCTAATAATTAATACTTTAGACATATTTAAGTGCCTTCCCAAAACGAGCTGGAAACAGACAAGTTCGCGCTAGATTAGAATTTGATGTAACTTTTCTCTAAATTTTGACCATCAAATATTTAGATTTACAAAATTATTAATTCATAAAAGTTGTAGATTTTGTTGTTCTCTTTCTAACGCCTTAAGAATCGTGTCAATCGAAGTTCGGAGTAAAGAGTTATACCCAAAATACCAAAGCAGTATCGGTAAGCTCAGTCAAATTTGACCAGTCGGTTTTCAAATTACACATTCACTTTTTTGCACAAATCGATCGGTCGATGCTAATTTCGACCGATCGATTTTCAAAATCAACCGGTCGAATTCCTTTCGATTGGTTGATTTTGTATCTCGTCAAAATCAGAATTTGACCCAACTTTCTACTAAATTTTGACCCTTAAAATTATTGATTCATGAGTTGGTAAATTCACAAAGGTTGTAGATCTTTCTGTCCTCTTTCTAACTCCGCAAGAATTGCAAAAATCAGAGATCGGACCAAAAAGTTACGGCTAAAATACTGAGGTAGTGTTAGCAAGCTCAGACGAATTCGACTGGTCGATTTTGTCAGCTCGGGTTTGTACCTCAACAACCCATTTTCTTCAAATTTTTATCTTTCTTCTTCAATCATCATCACCCATATACCTAAGCTAACTAACACATCAACTCATAATAAATTTACAAAGATTCTTACCTTCTAAATCGATTGATTCCTCGATCCACATGCTCACACCCATGAGAGGGTTTCGGAGTGAAATTTGGCGATCCTTTTATCGATTGAATCGAAACGAAGCCTATGATGACGCTCCGCTCTAACATGCACTATTCTTCGCTCTCCCAATCGCATACACCATGATCACAACAGTTGGTCTATCCACACATTCAAAATCTCAAAAATCTCATTGATTTCGTAATTTAACGACTCACCGCGGCACACAAACTACCACGAGGCCAATACCTCGAAGTTCAACGGAGCCGATCCGAGCACCGGCCGTCCACATGAGCGATCTCCTCCAACTTCTCTCTTTCTCTCTCTAGAAACCCAAGAACCCCAAAAATTGCAAATAGTAAAGGCTTCTCAAAGAAGCTTTGCCTTTTTTATAACTTAAAGGGGCTAGTTCCCCTACGCAACACATGCACCCCTTTTAGGTGTTAGCCTTATCTAAGGAACTAGACTCCACGTGACATAAATACACCTAAGCGAGGTGTTAGCTATTATAAAAATAATCTTTTGGTTCGGTGTGGGGCCTATACACCCAAATCACTTATCAATCAGACTCGGTGTTGAGCCAATACACACAATCACGGTGTACGAACTTGATCCTAAAAATCTCACGCAAGCTCAAATGAACCCAAAACGATTATGTTTGAAAAATTCGAATGATGACGTATGTCTTAACAGACATGCACCCAATCAGGACCTATGGTCGGCTCGAATAGTCGGCCCAATCAGTTGGCCCAACTAGTCAGCCAAATATAATTGGCCCAATTAGTCAAATAAGTTGTTTAATCATTAATAAACTTTCATTCCCTCTCTAGAACCCAAAAATCATAAGAGATATAAATTCTCTTAGGCTTCACACACTTATATTAAGTGTTTGGTTTTGGTGTTAAGCACATACACTGCAACTAGGTGTATCAAAACTCATCTAAAGCTTCACGCATAACTTTTCTCCTTCTGATTTTCACTTAACACATGGCCTAATATGACTTATCAATTATTTTCACAGGGTCGGGTATGTGACAAGTCGAGCACGCACACTGAGGCACACTGTTCAAAGGTCAAAATTTTTGAGATGTTATAAAATGTCTTTAAATTGTGAACTTCAGTATAAGAAAAGAATCATGTATTGTTTATATCATAAGATATATGTGTGATGTTAAGAATCTGCATGCTATCAGTATTTTCCTACTGAGCTTATGTTGTTAGCTCATTCCTCGACTATACATCACAGGTACAGGAGATGAGATTGACTTAGAGGATCCAGTAAGGGATGAGGATCCTAGTTTCTCTCCTGGAGAGGAGGGCCTTAAGCCTCATCCGGAGAACTATTTTATTTGTGCAAAGCATAGGTCTGACTTTGGTTTGATGGGCTAATGTAGGTTTTGTGACATAAAGAATATAAATATATTGGGTCTCATGTGCATTATTCTTTTGTGAACCATGTTTCGGTGATGGTGGCCATCACCGGTGGTTCTTTTCGATTCTTTTGCCCATGAGATTTTACATAAGATTAGAACCGTTATTTTGTTCTTTTGAGATATAAAATTAGAGATTTCATTTTACATACGATGCCTATATTAGGTTTAACTAGAGTTTCCGCTTTGTGTGTGGATGTGCCAAGTGTTCCATTCGGTGATCGGCCTTAGTGTCGATCCGACGGTCTGGGTTTCCCGGTTAGGAAATTCGGGCTGTCAGAGTTGAAGTGGCTTCCTAAACTTTTTTTGTTGTTTCTGCCGTCCAGTGCACATAATAATCTTTTACGGCTTTCAGTCACAAGCCTTCTACTATCTCTGTGGGCTCCTGTGTAGTGAGAATAGTTTCAATAACTCTGGTCTTTAGTCTGTGGAATTCATTCATCCACTTCCTTACCACACTTGGTAGTGGCATTAAATTTGGGGCATTTATAGAGTTCCATTGTTCTAGTTCTCTCACCCTTCTTTCTACGTCTGATAATGGCATTAGATTTGGTTCATTTATATGCTGCCATTGTTCCACTACCTTCAGTATCCTTTCTAGTTTCGGGATTGATGTGGTGGTGACTGGAGGATCAATAGGGGGTGCTTCTTCTCTATTTACCCTCTTGGTAATTCAAAGCTTGGTCCTGCTTCTTCTGCTTGAACTATGAGAGTTTACCTCTAGTGGTTGAAATTATAGGTAAAACAACAGGCTCTATTGGTGCAGAAACGTGACTAAAAGTAGCCATTTCAGCAATTTGCATTTCTTTCGCTACTTCGATGTCTGGGCTCACAGGCTCTATTTCTGTAACAAATGGCAGTGTGTTTGCCTTAGTTGAAGGGGGAATAGCAGGCCCTATTGGTGAGTCAAGAGTGGGGTCATACAGACTAGCTTGGTCTGTAACTGTAGCTGGTTCTAACTCGATGACTCTCTCAGGTACTGGAGAGCCAATCTCTGCTCTCTCCTGAGGTTGAGTAAAAGTACTCACTCCCTCTTCTGTAGCTGCTGATTCTGGTACTATTATTTCTGTGAACTGCTCCATGGAAGATTCTTTTTGGGTCTCAGGAATCTGTGGGGCTCGTAGTGTAAAAGAGGTACTTTTGGTGCGAGAAATGAGAGGGATTTTCTTTTTATTTTCGACAACTAAAGTTCTCCTATAGGTTGTTACCGTTAAGCTTTCCTCGGCTCTTGGCAAAGCCTTTTCTTTGGGATCTATGCTATACTCCACATTCATCAGTAAGTTTGTAATAAGACCTCCAAATGGCAAAGTCAACTTCTTCGTCTGATATTTTTCTTGACTCAGTTTCTCTCTCACGATAGTGATTACTTCAAAAAGGTAAGAGGGCACATCGAACCAATATCGATTCTCCATTACGTACAATGCTCAGGCAAAAAGTGCCCTTCTCTGCATTTTGTGACCCGTGGGGTGAATAGTCTTATGAATTAAAATGTCCAAAAGGTGAAGTGATAAGCTCCTCACTTCCAAATCTTTTCGAAGGAAAAAGGACCTGTCTTGAGGAGGTTTTCCTAACAACTCTATTTCCATTTGAATAAAATCAGGAAGGGCATTGGATGGCATCCTCAAAATGTTGGCCTCTGGGTTGTCCTGGGATACTTGTGGTCTTTCCAAGGGTGCTTGCATTACCCTTGTGACCATTTCCTTTTTAATTTGGATAGGTAGTCCATCGATACTGGTGGAGAGAACTGGGGATGGTTTTGGCTGCTTTTGGTCATATTTTTATAAAACAGACTCACCAATCTAGGGTAGACTGGTGTGACTCCCAGCTCTAAGAAATATTACAGCTCGACATCCTTTAAATATTTGATGGCTTCCCCACTCATTTCCAATTTTTCCAAAGACTCAACGTCTACCGTGATTTTGACTCCCACAATATGGTGTTTCATTGAGGTAGGGAGCTAGTCTAATGTCTTGGCAGGAGACGCTAGCTTTTTGCCTCTATCTAACTTCATGCGGTCTCATGTGTTTCTGTAGGTAGTTCTCGGATAACTATCTCGGAAGGTTTAGATTTCTTCTTTGGTGGGTCTGCTGCTTTTAATTTAGCTTTGAGGACAGCAGATCGTGCGATACAGTTAATAATTGGGGAGTTATTAGAACTATTACCTTCCTCTCCTTCTTCCTCCCTCTGTCGCTTGCCCATTTCTCCCGACATATTACAATTTCTTTGTCTGCAAGATGTAGAGGATATTATTCAGTAATCACAACTTGCATATAAACTTTCATAAACATTTGTAGAGATTCATCCATTTAAAGGTTGTTACCTTGATCTTGAATCCACAAACCCTAGTTTTAGGATGTTGCTTAGAACTTAAATAGGGTTTATGAAATCAAGCAGGAGATACAAGGAAAGATTTTAGAAACAAAAATGGTTGAGTCCTAGTTGATGAGGTTTTGAAAAACAGAGGGAAAATGATAGCAAAAATGGAGGGGATAATGGGGCTAACGTATCCTCTCTTGAATATGTAGGCCCTATCTTAGTGATGACCTGTTGAACCGGTCATCACGCGTGTGTTAACCTAGAGTCAGTGATCGACTCTAATCTTAAGCAATAGTAAGTACAAACCCTGTATCAGTTAATTCGTAATCACCACGATTTTACTAATAGACATGACCATAACGATGATCAATCATAAATCTATACGATTGTTTGCTATAATATATACTAGGAGTTATATTACGGTCCATCATTTTTCAACAATTTGGGTCATAGGGTAATACCTAAAGAAGAAAGAAAAATAAACAATTCTACATATTTTACAATGGGTGCTATGGATGAGTCGGTAGCTCGACGATCCATGAGATTTTTAGATTGGATTTTGAGGAGCCGATGTCTCCCCTAAGAACACTTGTCCTCTAGGATTGTTTACTGGCTGCGTTGGCAATTGGCCACTCTCTCTTTTTGCCACTTGGGAAGCTAGCTGGACTATTTGGCTTTCCAGCTTTGTAATGAACTGAGTGTGTGAATTGAGCACTAGAGAGAATTGAGCAAGCTGATGTAGATCTTTCGAATGTTGATGCGATTGTTGCTGCAAATTTTGGAGGATTTGAACAACTGTGACATTAGGTGTATTCCTCTGTGGTCCAAATTGGGGTTGTGCCGCCGACATTTGAGGTCTTTGGTAGAAAATTTGAGTATGGGGAAATTGGAGTTTAGGGTTTAGGGTTTAGGGGTTGCACAACTGATGGTGCTAGTTGTGCTCCTGCTGTGCAACCATAGTTAAATCCGGGGTGGTTCCTCCATGCTGGGTTATATGTGTTTTCATATTCTCCCCTATGAAAGGCCATTACTTGCTCATTTGCCACTACTTCTTGGTATGATGACGCAACTGGGTTTTCATTATAAGCTTGAGTCTGGCAATTAGAACAGTTTGCCAAAGATATGTCCAGAGTGCTCGATTTGGCAGTCAATAGTGTCGCGATTTTTTGTTCAAGAGACAAAACCTTTGTGCTCATATCGTCCTCTCTCTTTACTTTATCTTTACTAATATCGTAAATGTGATAGCCTGATTTTCCTGACACACATTTTTTTTTAACATGAGAAAATCGGACCATCAGGTCATAGATAACGATCCGAAAACAGAATGCTTGGTATATCCACACACATGCCGATTTTCTCGACACATTTTTTTTTAACATGGGAAAACCAGACTGTCTGGTCGCAGATCACGATCCAAAAATAGAATGCTTGGTACATCCACACACATGCGGAAGTCAAAGCATAATATACATGGCATAATTAAAATCTCCAGTTCTAATATCCAATATGAACAGGAAAATAAAACAACCCTCCTGTGATGGCCAACCATCACCTAACAGTGGTGTACCATACATGTATAATACCACGAACGTACTAAGCCCAAACTTACCAAAATCCACAATGTGCTAAACCTATGATCCCAAAAATCTTTCAAATCCTCAAGTCCTCAATCCTCAAGTCTGGTGTCCTGATAAGTGTTATACATGTGACGTATAGTCGGGGTGAGCTAACAATCTAAGCTCAATGGAGAAAACTGGTACCCATATACATCTCATCAGTCATGCATAGATTCAAAGACAAAGATCAAAATATTTTCATACTCAAAATAGAAACTAAATTCAAAGTACCTTTTTCTTTCAAAACCTAAACTGATTTCAAATGCCTTTTCTTATCAAAACTTAAACTGATTTCAAATGCTTTTTCTTATCAAAACAAAACTGATTTCGATTCACATTCTCTTACATGTCTTATCTTAATTTACTGAATTCAATTCACATTCTCTTACATGTCTTACCTTGAGTTTAGTAAGTTCGATTCACATTTACTTACATGTCTTACTTATTCAATTCACGGATATCCTGTCGTGCTGGTTCGATTCACAGTTTTAACCACCGTGTCGGTTCGATTCACAGATTAACTGCTGTACCAGTTTGATTCCGCCCTAGTGGCCCATAGGATACTTATAATATGTTCATAGCGGTCTACAGACACACATAATTCACCCTAGTGGTCCACGGTGTGTAAGGTACTTATAATCCACCCATAGCAGTCCATAGACACACATAATCTTCCCTAGCGGTCCATATTATATTTTTCTTGACTTATAGATTGATTCACAGATATCCCGCCGTACCGGTTTGATTCACGGGTATAACTGCCGTACCAATTCGATTCACGGATTAACTGCTGTACCAGTTTGATTCATGGATTAACTGCCATCCTAGTTCGATTAAGGGACATCCCGCCGTGCCGGTTTGATTCATGGAGACTGCCATACCAGTTTGATTCACGGTTATCTGTCGTGCTGGTTCGATTCACGGAGATTGCCATACCAGTTCGATTCATGGTTATCCATCGTGCTAATTTGATTCACTTACGTGGCTTACACATTAGGTTCATGGATATCCCGCCGCACCGATTCGATTCAAAGCTTATAAATTCATGTTCAATTTCATATTTCAAGTTCATTTTCGGAGTTCCAAATGCATAAAGTTCAAGTACTAGTCAATGATGCAAAACTATTTCATTTTTCAAATACAATCAAATATTGAATTCTAAAACTGTTTCAAAATCACGCAAATACCATACTTAACACATTTTCATTTGATCATATCAAGCATCTATGGAAAATCAAATAAAAATGTAATTGTGTATAAAATTTTCCTCACCTTAACCTCGAAACCAAAACGAAGCTTTTCTCTTTTAAGACAACCTTTCCATCACACACCCTTGATCCCAACCTAGAACACAACAACATTTCATCCTATAAGTCAAATGTGATAAATAAAATGGGAAGCCGTAAAGTCTCCCCGAGTCCTTTCATCAAAAATAGAAAATGCTCAAAAATAGGACAAATCGATCCGTCGAATCCCAAATCGATCTATCAGTTTTCAAAATCGATCAATAGAATTCTAGTTCGATCAATCAATTTCTTCAGAAAACTCACATATCTCTGTGTCACAATTCAATTGATCGGTTTCATAAATCGATTGATCGGTTTCCAAAATCGATCGAATTCCATTTCTATTGATCGATTTCTCCATAGACTTTGCACATTTCTGCCCTGCTAAAATTGATCGATCGGTTTTGACAGATTCTCAGCGAAACGACTTCTTCTTCCTTTGTCCAAATCACTCAAAATCAAAGGATCTTCATTACTTTCACATAAAAACCAACACTAAAGTAAGTCTAACCAAATTAAATCAAATCTTACCTTCCTAATTCGAGAGATCGAAGTATATGATGGATGGCTGATCAGTCATATAATATACCATTTTATACCCTTAACTTAGAGATGCTAGGACTTAGTTTGCTACTAATAAGTTACTGATATGTAGATATTAAAGAAAATAAGCAAAAGAGAACCAAAATGATAATATTCGTCAAGATGAACTCATAAAGCAATAAAAAGATGATTGAACCAAAAGACGAATCATCGCCTACTGAAAAGATGAAAAATCGTGCTTTGCGATTTAGCGGAACAAAGTACTGAAAGAATAGAAATCGCAATTTATGATTCTACAAGAGAAAGTCGTTCAAAAGAGAGCGATACATAAGAAAGCGATGAATCATAAATGTAGAATTGTTCAATAGGAAGCTGTATAAGAAAGAATAGAAAATCGTGATTTACAATTTTCTAGGGGAAATTTTAATAGAAGAAGAAAATCGTGATTTACGATTTCCCAGAGAAGACACCTTTCGAAGTTGCTGATTACGTGAGAAAGAATACCGTCATGCATAAAATTAGAAGATCTCTTAAAAGAAGAAGTGTAGTGAATCACGGATTAGAGAGATTGACGAAGAAGAATCTTAAAGGACTCTACTGCTAAAATAATGGAGAAAATCTAGAAGTACATCAACTATTAAAAGCAAGGACAAATAAGATTAGAAGTAGAGTTATATTAGGATAGTTTTATTTTAGTAATTTCTTTTATTAGAATTAGAAGTTTTGTAAACCGACCCTTATAATCTATAAATAAGAGGCTCGACACATAGGAATAACCATTGAATAATTTCATAGTATCAATTGACAACTGAAGTCTATGTTTTCTCCCAATCAAAGTAGTTTAAGATTTACAAAGTAACATCATCCACAGTTCTCTAAGGTCTTGCCTGACAACCAAGGCTGAGGAAGCTGAAAAATCAACCCTTTGGATGGTTCTACTTTTGCTTCTAGTATAGATTTATTTTTGCTTTCTAGTTTAGCTTTATTTTATTGCAATTTCCTGCTCTGTAAACATCTTTGAATTCTAATTTGAAGTGACAACTCAGGTTGAAGTTTGTAGATTAGTGTAACGGTTTTACTTTTCCACCTTCAGTTTTCTAGAATTTGATTAATGCCCAAGTTTTACGAGATTGTTGATTAGATTAAATTTGTGTTGATAGGATTTTAGTGTTGATTGATGACCAATGCTAGGAAACTTCATATATGGTGTAATGGTATTGTTTAATTTCATAAACATCCGATAGCTGAAGATTGTGATTGACAACCACAATCTGTAAAATTTAGACTAAGAAACCATTCTTTATTCATATTTCTCTAGTAGTTTAGGAACTTAAAAGATAAGTATAAGTTTTCAGAAAATTAATTAATATATTGTATATCCTGTCTTCATGGGAACGATCCTATACTAGCTCTACAATTTGCATTGTGCGCTTGCAATAGGTTAAGACTTTTAGACACATTATTAGAGCCAACCAAAGTTTTAGTGCTGTTGCCGGGGACAACATTTTGTATTTATATATTAATTTAAGAAAATAAGTATTTATCTCTCTTTTTATATTTCTTTATATTTTTAATTTTCTTTGATCACTTCTCCAAACTTTTGCATGTTTATTTAGAGTGATGAATTAAGGTTTCAACTTTCACTGATTAGAGAAGCTTGAGGCTTAAATTTGTTCTCTCTCCCTACCTTCTAGAATAAAAATTAAATAAAATTAAAAATATAAAAATATAATTTTTCTTTTTGTATGCATCACACCCGATCTCGAAGTCTAGATTTCTTCTAGTGTGATCCATAAATTGAAAGGGCTCTCTTCCGTAATTTAGCATCACATCGTACATCCATAAGAGAATCCTTAATTATGGATGACGATTTGTCAATCCAAGCACATTTAAGCCTAATAGCATTGACTGAGCCCTCTTGCATAGTTATACCAGTGGGCCTGCGGGTCAACATTATGAAATCAAGCTCAATACACATCAACCTCTACCGACCTTTCATGGGCTTGATCGAGAAGATCCCTACCAGCATCTGAGAGACTTCATAGAGCTTTGCACAATGCTGCAATTATCGACAACCAACAAAGAGGCAGTAAAACTACGTTTGTTCCCATTTTCCCTCAAGGATAGGGTGAAGGCATGGTTAATTTCATTACCTTCCATAAGTATGTAGACACCCAAATTTGGCTCAAGGCCCGATCGAAACACCTTTCAAGAGAGGTGCAATTCTGAGCTTTCGATGACATGTATGAAACCTTTAGGAACCCCCCTAGAACCCTTAGGAACCTTTCCAAACCCATAGGAATCACCCTAGATCCCTTAGGAACCTGACCCGAACCTTTAGAAATCAATCTCGACCCCTAGACCCTTAGGAACCTTTCCAAACCCTTAGGAATCACCCTAGATCCCTTGGGAACTTGACCCGAACCTTTAGAAATCAATCCCGACCCTTACAACCCGTTATGAACCTAAACCTAACCTTATCAAGCAAATGGTTGAGGAGGGGTGCACCAAAACTAGTTATGGCCCTCTACTAGGATTGAATCTCATACCATTGAAAAGTGGAGCTCGTCAGCTTTTCAATGGTCTAAGAATCGCTCCAATCAAAGGTATACATCAAAAGATACGGCAAGCCGAGCCCGAAGGGCATAAGTGTAAATTCATGTAGGCCCCCCTAGGAATTTGTCACAACTAATAGTTGCGCTAGTTATAATTTTGCCTGACGCAACTATTAGTTGTGTCAGGCCAATTCTCCCAGATTTTAAGCCTGGTGCAACTATTAGTTGTGCCAGGCCAATTCTCCCAGATTTTAAGCCTGGCACAACTATTAGTTGTGCCAACGTTAAAGGTGGGGCCCACCCTCGCAAACCAACTTCCAAGCATTGTTTAAAACTGTTTTACTATACATTTGCCTGGCATAGTTGCACCAGGCATATGATCAATAACCTCTGGATTTTACTCAAAAAATTATGATTGAGGTTTGACTTGTTGACTACCTTGAACTTTGGGTGTGTTTTACTAGTTCTGTTGCACCCATTCCCTACCTATTTATAATCCTTCAAGTGGCTTAAGGCCTCACCCCATCATCCATCATTGGATGACCTTCTCATACATCTCAAGGCTCCAAAAACCCTAGGAATCCTTAGATGTGAGATTACCTAATTGTTAAACCCATTTAGCTCTTAAGTGGTCTCCTAATCCACCCATTTCCTATAAATGGAGCCCCCCACCCCTTGGTTTAAAGGTTGAAAATTTTACTTAAGAGAGAAAGAGCTCAAAGTGAGAAGTTCTTCCTCCCTTTTTGGCACCATTTTCACCCAAATTCTAGAATCTCCCAACCTCATTTCAAGCTTGTTCTTGCATCCAAAACCCTTAGCCTAGGTGCGTGTGATCCCCTAGCCTCCCTTCCCTACCTCTTAGCTTCAAGCCTTACGAGTTAGAACCTCATTTTCTACCATTCAAGGCCTTAAAAAGCTTATTCAAGCAAGCCACGCAAGGCTCTCCTACGGTGCTACAGGGGCCCTAGGGCTCCGACTCTCCCCTTTCTTCTCCTATCTCTTTCTAGCTCCCTCCATCCTCCCATTTGTGCTGTTACGCTGCCGACTTTTTGGTAGGAACGGAGGGGCACTATAGACACCCAAATTCGGCGCAAGGCCCGATCGGAACACATTTCGAAAGAGGTGCACTTTCAAGCTTTTGATGGTATGTATGAAACCCTTAGGAACCTTCCCAAACCCTAAGGAATCAATCCTAACCTTCCCAAACCTATTAGAACCCTTTCTTGGACCAGTGTTAAACCCTCCCGAGTAGTGGTTGGAAAGAGGAGTCCCAAACTTTACACAGACCTCTTCAGGAGCTGAGTTATATCCCATTGGAAATAGGACTTCTCTATCTTTCCAACAAGCTAAAACTTACCTTAATCGGAGTTATATATCAAAAGTTATGACCATTTGAAAATCAGATCATTTTGGAGGAATTTTTGCCTGTCACAACTATTAGTTGCGCCAAGCCATTTTCCCCCATAATTTGCCTGGCGCGACTATTATTTACGCTAGGCTTTTTTCCCCCAGAAATGGCCTAGCAAAACTAATAGTTGCGCCAAGTATAAATGGGTCCCCTTGCTCCCTGCGAGCTTGCAACCTCTAAGAAATCTCACCATCGCTTTATCATCAGATTTGCACACAACTAATAGTTTTTTGAAGCTAGGGTTTGACTTGTTGATCACCTCAATCCTTGGGGTGTATTTTGATAGCTTTGTTGCACCCTTTTAACACCTATTTGCAACCCATAAGTGATCTAAACCATTAACCCATCATCCACCATTGGAGGACCTTCTCACACATCTCAAGGCTCCAAAAACCCTAGGAATCCTTAGATGTGAGATTACCTAATTGCTAAACCCATTTAGCTCCTAAGTGATCTCCTAATCCACCCTTTTCCTATAAATAGAGCCCCCCTCCCCTTGGTTTAAGTGTTGAGAATTTTTACCTAAGAGAGAAATAGCTTAAAGTAAGAAGATCTTTCTCCCTTTGGTGCACCATTGCCCATACAAATTCCAGAATTTTGAAACCCCCTTTGAGTGATATTTTCTACCTTAGATCCCTTAGTTTAGGTACATGTTACCCATTTACCTTCCCTCTCTACCTCTTAGCTAGCAAGCCTTAGAGATTAGAACTCCTATTTCGACCATACAAGCCTTCAAAAGCTCATCAAAAGCAAGCCAACGCAAGGCTCTCCTAGGTGCTACAAGGGCCCGAGGGCTCCGGCTCTCCCCTTTCTTCTCCTATCTCTTCTTTAGCTCTTCCCATCCTCCCATTTGTGCCATTACGCTGCCAAATTTTTGGTAGGAATGGAGAGGCATAAATAGGATTTAAGGCCCATTTAGGCAAGAGGAAGCCATTTTCTTTTCTTTTACTTTATTTTTGTGTTGGCCATTAGTAGAGACCATATTAAGTGGGTTGATCGGGTGCCTAACACCTTCCCGATCGATAACCGAAGCCCCTACATAAGAGCCTTTGGTGTGGACTGGATTCAGAGTCATATTTTTAGCACTTCGGTGCTCATAAAAATGAACTAGGTTTCCCGGGACACCAAAAGCTCCAAGTGGCGACTCTATATTTTTGTAAGTGAGCGTATCGCCGCGACGGGATCATCACAAATCCCATGGTTGCACAGATGGCGACTCTGCTGGGGATAGCTTGTAGAGCTTCTCTTTGAAATTTAACCTTTTTATTTTTATTTCAGTTACCATTTTGCAATTTTTTTATTATTTATTTTATTTTATTTTTGTTTTACTCACCCCTACTTTTCCGTCATTTACAGGCCTTAGCCGATCGGCGGGCTTACTTGTGCATTGTCTTTATTTTTTTCTTACAATTTCATCATTTTTGGTGCCTTAGCCGATTGGCGGGCCTACTTGAGCATTGCCTTTCAATTTCTTTAATTTTCCGTCATTTAAAGTGTCAAAGCCGATTGGCGGGCCTACTTGTGCAAACATATTCTGACAGTGGACGCCGGCCCGTAGTGGTGGCATGGGGTCATCACCCCCGTCTTTTGGACTAAAGAAAACTTCCATAAAAAAAAATGTTTTGAAAAAAAGAAGTTAAAATTAAATCAAGAATAGGGAGCTTAATTACCTTGTTTTTATGGGTAGATTTTCAAAGGGTTGGGTTTAAGCACATATACAACCACCCGGGTCTTAGTATGGCAGTAGCCCCTAATGGTGATGATTCAGAAAAGTCCCAGCTCACCTAGTATCTGAGAAGGCGATTTCACCGAAGGTATATCAGGTGGGTTCCTATTCCAAAGGTTAAAACCCTTGGGGAGCGTGCTGGCGAGTTATACCGGACTCAAACCCTTTAGGTGCGGTGAGGAGACAATCGATCACCAAAAAATAGCTCAGTTCCCGAAAGCCTAGCTTCCACAAAAAACCCAAAAGAGACTCATTTTGGACTGCTGCCTCTGCTGTCATAACATTATGGAACCCCATTTTTTCTTGGCGCAAGTATTAGTTGTGCTAGTGCAAAAATTGGGAATTTATAACTAGCGCAACTAATAGTTGCGCCAGCTTTAAAATCCCAAAATTTAGCTTGGCGCAACTAATAGTTGCGCTTAATGTAAGGAGTCCTGCAACTGGCGCATGTAGTTGCCAGTCCTGCATTTTACCAGCTCAATCCAAATCCGTGGCCTTTTTTTACCTCCTGAGTCCCCCGATCAGTATTCTTAGTGCCTTCTTTGGGCCCCACCAACTCCGACATCCAATACGCCTCTGCCGGTCAAAAGAGGGCAACTTCTTTTTGGCTCATTCTGGGAGATCGAGTTGTTTGCCTCGATTTTTGTGCCTTCAATAGATCGAAGGTTCTCCTTCGATTCTTCTGAAGTGCTTCGGCATCGTCGCCGTGGGTCTTGAATTAAGGTACGAGAGCCACCCGAAAAGGGAATTCCAAGGCCTCATAACATTTGTTTTTTTTAAAAACTTATTCTAAAAATTTAAAATATATATATATATAATAAGCAAATCAAAAACCAAAAAATATAAATATAGTTTGTGGTGCCAGCACAACGGCATCATCTTGCCCTCCGCCGTCTCGTAGGGGAAGAAGGAGGAGAATTTTTGGGCCTTATCCAAGGCACCCTTACCCAACTCATTCCCGAAGAATGTCGTGGGTAGTGGACCCGACTTACGCTGATCCCGATTTATCCCCACCACACTCTCTAACCTATTCCCATTCGGGGAAAGTCTTTTCCACCATCCCCCTCACCCAATCACCCTTGGTCGTTACCGGCCCGTTTGGCGCCCCCATTTTCCCAACCACTACCCCCCAAAATATCCAAAGCCCAACTCCCCATTCTCTATCTTTTGCCCATACCATACCCATGCCAAGTCCAACCCATTTCCCTTCCACATCCACACAAAACCCATTCTCCCAATCCACATCCATGCCCCATTTCCCATCTTCCCCCTATAGGCCTGATCCACCCACATTCACATACACCACTTCCTCCCTACCCTCCACAAATCCCCCCATCTCCCCGGGTCATGTCCATTTTTATCGGGACCATGCCCAGTTTTTTCCAAACACCCACACTTTACCCTCCATCACCCTTAAACATCTCCAACCCATCCCCCTTTGCCAATGCCCCACCCCATTCCTTCAATCCATCCCATATCCCATCACTTACCATGACCATGCCCAATTTTCCCTCCACATCAACCCCATCTATACCCAATCATCCCTTAAATCCACCACCCACATCTAATCCTCCTTCTATCACCATGATGGAGGAGATTTTCAAGCCTACTCCTTATGGAAGGCTTCCCAAAACACCTCCCATCATCCACACCTCACATCCATGGACCCATCCCATACCCTAACCAATCTCCATGCTTCACTCTCCCATGATCCCATCAACCCCTCAAAATTCACACCATCCGAACCCCATCTCCCACATGCCCCAAGGCCCATTGGCCTAAAATCCTATCATTCACCAAGGCCCATTGGCCCAAAACCCCACCACCCATGATTCCTATCAACCCCTCAAAATTCACACCATCCGAACCCCCATCTCCCACATGCCCCAAGGCCCATTGGCCTACAATCCTATCATTCACCAAGGCCCATTGGCCCAAAACCCCACCACCCATGATCTCCAAGGCCCAATGGCCCAACACCCCATCACCCATACCCAAGGGCCCATGGCCCAAACACATCAAGGGCCTATGGCCCAAACCCGCCAATGGCCCATGGCCCATACCCCTCAAAACTTAGTGGGCTATGCCCCCATACCCCAAGGGCCCATTGCCCAAACCCTTACCCAAGGGCCCATGGCCCAAACCCATCTAGGTCCCATGGCCTAAACCGATTTGGCCCTAGCCCAAACCCTCTAAGAGCCCATGGCCCATACCCACCAATGGCCCATGGCCCATACCCCTCAAAACCTAGTGGGCCAAGCCCACATACCCCAAGGGCCCATAGCCCAGACCCATCAAGGGCCCATGGCCCAGACACATCAAGGGCCCATAGCCCAGACTCATCAAGGGACCACGACCCAGACCCATCAAGGGCCCATGGCCCATACCCATCAAGGGCCCATGGCCCATACCCACCAAGGGCCCATGGCCTAGACCCATCAAGGCCCACTGGCCCAAACCTACCAAGGGCCCATGGCCCAAACCCATCAAGGGCCCATGGCCCAAAATAACCAAGGCTTCATGGCCCAAGCCCAAATCCCACACTCAAACCTTCCACAATACCCCCAACATTTCACCCAGCCTTCACAGCCGGGTCAAACCCATGCCATACCCCAAACCCAATTTTCCCATGGCCCCACACCCCAAGGCCATCTCCAAACCTTCCCCCATATCCAATGGCTCCATCAGGCCCCACCCCAAAACCAAACTTCCATTTATCCCATCTCCCAATAAACCTTTCCTCACCCCCAATGGGCGCACCCAAACCCCACTCATGTCATTCCCGTCCAACCAATGCAACACCAACATGAGAATCCCGCCCTCATTGCACACTCTGCCGACCAGCAGTATGAAGAGGACGAGATTAGGAATAGTGGAGCCTATGCTGGGGCATTGACCAGCTTTAACCCTCCTCCCATAATTTCCCACCCCTTGGTGGGCCAAAGTGAAGTCTAGCCAACGACTGAGAAAGCAGCCCCTATATCGAAAGAGTCAGAGCAGCTGAAAGAACAGTTGGATAAAATTTAGAAGCAGTTAATGAAAATGGGTGGTGCTGAAATCCATGCCACGGACTTCACAAATTTGTGTTTGTTCGCCGAGGTCCCCTTACCCCCCAAATTTAAAATGCCGGCCTATGAAAAATACAACGGCACTAGCAATCCAATAGCACACCTGAAGTCCTATTGTGGGGACATGTGCTAATATGGAGGGAACGAAAGACTACTGATAAAAGTCTTTCAAAAGAGTTTGATCGGTCCGGCTTTGAGATGGTTCACATCTTTAGAACCATCTATGATGAAGACATGGAAGGACTTAACGCACTTGTTCCAAGAACAATATGTCTACAATATAGACATTGAACCACGTAAGTCAAACTTGGCCCCCTTAAGGCAGAACCCGAATGAGACCTTCAGCGACTATTTGGGATGCTGGAGAGCACTGGCAGCTCAAGTCAGAAACAGGATACCTGACGATGAGCAGATCGAAATGATTTTAAAAAACACTCTATCAGTGATAACGGACTTCTCTGTGTACCAGTAGCAGTCCAACTTTGCTGATCTGGTAAGAAATGCTAATAGATGCGAGGACGCGATCAAGGAAGGTCGCTTGAATAAAAATGTACCAAGCGGAACTAGTAGGGTAAGGAGGTTTTCAGAGTAGAGGAATGACAAGAGAATCGGGGTCGACGTCCAGGATGTCGCCAATACCAGGCCCAATAATAATGTAACCCCATTCCAATTTCAAGTAGCACAACCAGCTCCCGTCAGGATAGGGCCAGTACAGAGAGCCGGGAATGGGCAGGGAATGCAAATGGCCTCGGAAAGGAGAGCCCATTATGATCGTATTTTTATGCCCTTGGGGCAATCTTTAAGTGTACTTTTACCTTTACTAATTGAAAAGGGATTAGTAACTGTGCTCCAACCATGACCTCCTCCCAATCCGATTCCATATAACTTTGACCCGAATACTCATTGTAATTTCCACCAGGGCCTGGGTCACCCGACTGATCGCTGCTTCCCATTGAAGCACGCGATCCAAGATTTAATCGATGCTGGGAAGATCATTCCCCCAGCACCCACTCAAGCAAACCAGCACGCAAATATTCATCAGGTGCCATTGCCACCACACCCTATTAGAATAGCAGGTCCCTGACCCACCATAGGGATGGTAGAGGAAATTGAGGAAGAGTATGAATTTGACCCCTCTGATTATATCAGTAATAGAGAAAATTTTGTGGTCCCCTGGCAGCGAGACCAAGAAGAGAGAACTGAATCTGGCAGATTATTTTCCTACCCCTATAGCAGAAGTTGAACCCCTAGATCTTAGGGCCTATATCCCATCACCCACCCCCATCAACTACGTACAAATAAATGCGTATCAACCATATTTCACCACCCCCTTGAATTACCCCATAAGCCATTTGACCCCCAATTCTCCACCCGCACCCATCAATTACCAATGGCCTACACCCACCCCATTATCCCCATTTCAACCACCCACAAATTCTACCATCCCCGTCAATTCCCTAGTGGCCCATCAAACCCCCAATCTTTCGCCCGCACCCATCAACTTCCAATGGCCTACGCCCACCCCACTACCCCCGGTACAACCATTGTTAAGCTTCACCACCCCCACCTGGCCCACTTTTGCCACCCACCCATCCATCACCGAGGTAAGCCAGGTCTTACCTATCATCTCAGAGCCATCGATACATGCACTTCAGATACCAGCAGCCATACCTTTCCAGCTCTTAGGACCAACCTATGATCCACAGTAGGTCCCGCTGAGCTATGAGTAAACCAATGCTAATGTCAGCAACAGCAATAGGGAGGGGGAGTGGACTTCGTTACCAGATCGGGAAGATTCTCGAAACAACCCAAGGCAACAACAGTAGCAGCACAAACCCAACTCGAAGGAAAGAAAGATAGCGCAGTGAACCCCTTCGAGAAGATGAGTCGAGAACATATACTGAAGACTCAGCTGAGAAGAATGCCTGCCCATATAATTGTATGGGATCTATTGATGACGTCCCCATTCCATTTCCAAGCATTAATGGGGGCGTCAAAGAATGTGCATGTGTCCCAACAGGTGAGCCCAGATGAGGTCGGGCAAATAATCGGACAGGTAATGGCACCCAATGCCATTTCATTTTCGGATGCGATTTGTCGAAGGAGGGAAACGGTCGTGTTAAATCCCTCAACATTACTGTCGAATCCAGGAACATGATAATTCCCTTGGTTCTAATTGATAACGGGTCAGTTCTGAATGTGTGCCCATTGAGGACTGCCACCACGATCGGTGTGGACCCCTGTATGCTAAGGCCGACAAGGACTAGTGCTCGGGATTTGATAATACAAGAAGAGAAATAATGGGAGAGGTCAATCTGGAATTAGTAATTGGGCCCATGACCTTCTCTATACCTTTTCAAGTGATGGATATCAAATCTTCTTTTAATTTATTGATAGGATGCCCGTGGTTACATGAGGTCGGGGCGATACCTTCTACCCTCCATCAAAAGCTAAAATTCATATCCGGGCAGAAGGTGATCACCATCATTGGTGAAGTGCACGATGAGAAAGACTAGGCCACTCATAGCATTGAAAATCCTAAAGTAATGGATGTGCCACATACTGAAGAAGACGCCGACCTCCACAGTTTCGAGTATGAGGTATCATCAGTAGGCCCATATCCCCAGAGAAACATCACTTCTACAATAGGAGGCGGTATGATAGTGGCGGTGGCTATGCTCCAAAAGTGGGGCTATAAAAAAGGCCGAGGGCTCGGGCCCAGATTACAAGGCAGAAGAGAGCTAGTTGTTGCTAAGGGGCAAAAGGTCAGATTCAGGCTGGGATACAAGACCACAGAGGAAGAGGTCCGAGAGGCCAAAGAGAAAGCCAGGGTTGCTGTAGCTGCAAGAGTTCGAGGAATCAACATAGAAGAGAAACCTCGCCCTAGGCCGCACATCTGGGAATCCTTCGTCAGCATAGGGATCATAAAGATCGACCGAAATGGGATAACACATTTGATCCCACACAAACCCATAGCCCCAATACATCCCACCAATCCCCAGATCCCCCTTCCTAGCTTGGAGATAGATTTGGCCGCGTTGTCCCTTTTCGAGGAACGACGGCCAGTACCTGAACAAACTACCCTTGTGGTAAATAACCACAAAACTGATATCGTTTGAGGACATTATCTAAGACGAAATAGGGATCAACATGATGGAAGCTAACTCCAAGGAGCCATATCAGTCAGCACCCTCCATCCCAACAGGTAAAGGAGCGGCCCCTCAGGTACGCAACTGGGCATCTTTGCCCCAAACCCTGGAAGCAGGGAGTGGCCTAAAGTTTGGCACCTGTTTCCTAAAAAAAATAATCTATAAAAAGTGAGATAAGCCCTTGGTAGGAAATACCTTGTGTATATAGTAACCCACCTTGCCAAGGGTCCGTCTCCGAAGAAAATAAAAATCTCAAAAACATGGAAAAATACAAAATCCCAAAAACATTGAAAAAACCCAAAGTCTAAAAATATCATCATTTGAAATTTCAGAAAAAGTCCCACGAAAGGATGCCTTAATCGAAATACCCATCCCACGTAGAATCGACCCCTTCCCTATAGAAATACAAGATAGGTAGGTGTTACGAGTCTAGACAAGGATAGTCCTTTGGAGGAACTCCCCAATGAGCTCCTTGACCGGTTCACCAACTTTGAGCATGGCCCTACCCCCATTGTCGAGGAAACTGAAGACGTCAATTTAGGGACTGAGGAGATTCCTAGAATAACCAAAATCAAAATGTTGTTGTCTCCTGAAGAAAGGAAAAGCATGATCGACTTCCTTTGGTCATACCAAGATGTTTTTGCCTGGTCCTACGAGGACATGCCTGGTCTGGACACTGATTTGGTTGAGCATGAGCTGCCTCTCTACCCTGAGATGAAGCCAGTTAAGCAAAAGCTGAGACATCTCCGACCCGAGTGGATGCTAAAAGTCAAAGATGAGGTCATTAAGCAGTATGATGCGGGGTTTCTCATGGTATCCAAATATGCGCAGTGGCTAGCCAATATCGTGCCTGTATCGAAGAAAGATGAAAAGGTCCGCATGTGCATCGATTTTCGCAATTTGAACAGAGCGAGCCTAAAAGATGATTTCCCATTACCACACATCGACATCTTGGTCGATAACACTACTAAGCACGAGATGCTCTCTTTCATGGATGGATTTTTGGGATACAATCAGATAAAGATGGCAAAGGTTGATTGCGAGAAGACAATGTTCATTACCCCCTAGGGAACCTTTTGCTATCGGGTCATGCCATTTGGGTTGAAGAATGTCGGTGCAACGTACCAGAGAGCAATGACTACACTATTCCACGACATGATGCACTGAGAGATTGAGGTGTATGTTGACGATATGATAGCCAAGTCACTGGGGTGAAGTGACCATCTGGTAAACCTTCAGAAGCTGTTTGAGAGGTTGAGAAAGTACAGGTTACGTCTAAATCCATAGAAGTGCGCTTTTGGTGCTATGTTGGAAAATTATTAGGATTCATCGTTAGTAGGAGAGGGATCGAGGTCGACCCAGTCAAAGTCAAAGCCATCACTGAAATGCCACTGCCATCTACTGAGAAAGAGGTTAGAGGGTTCTTTGGCAGAATGCAGTATATCAGTCGGTTCATTGCATAGCTAACTCCAATATGCACACCAATCTTCAAGCTACTAAGGAAGAACTCGCCCATTGAATGGAACGACGATTGTCAAGCAGCATTTGATAAAATCAAAGGCTACCTCCTTAATCCACCCATTTTGGTACCACCTGAGTCGGGGAGACCACTCTTGATGTATCTCTCCACGACGGAAGTTTCGATGGGATGCGTTTTAAGGCAGCATGATGAAATGGGAAGAAGAGAGTAGTCCATCTACTATCTGAGCAAGAAATTCATTGATTATGAGACGCGCTATTCTCATCTGGAGAAAGCATGCCTGGCCCTTGTATGGGCTACTCAGAGGCTCCGCCATTACTTGCTATCCAAGGCCGTTCTACTTTTGGCCCGAATGGACCCGCTGAAATACCTTTTCGAGAAGCAAGCTCTCACTGGGTGGATTGCATGATGGCAGTTGTTATTGTCTGAGTTTGACATCATGTATGTCACTCAGAAGTCGATTAAGGGGCAGGCACTTGTTGATCATCTTGCCGATAATCCTTTGCCAGATTATGAACCTTTAAGAACCGAGTTCCCTAATGAGGACATCCTGTTCATGATGGAAGACGATACTGAGGAAGCAGAGGAATCATGGGTAATTTACTTTGATGGGGCTGCAAATGCTGAAGGTCAGGGAGTTGGCACCATTCTGATTTCGCCGAAAGGATCCCATGTACTGGTCTCTATTAAGCTCAATTTCCCTTGCACAAACAGCATGGCTGAGTACGAAGCTTGTGTCGCTGGTCTGCAGGCGGCTCTCGATCTGAATATAACTCACCTCTGAGAGTTTGGTGATTCATAGTTAATCATATGCCAGACGAACGGTGACTGGAAGATGAAAGACAAGAAACGGATCCCTTACCATGAGCACCTCGAGGATCTGATAGCTTCTTTTCAAGATGTGACATTCCCGTATGTCCCCTGGATTAGGAATCGCTTCGCTGATCCACTAGCGACGTTGGCATCAATGATAGAAATCCCATACGGTGCTGAGATGAAGCCGATCAAGATCGAGCAAAGGAATGAGCTGGCCTTCTGCCTCCAGATTGAGGAACCTACAAAGGCTGATGATGAGCCACCTTGGTTCTCAGATATTAAGAATTTCCTCGAGACCTTAACTTTCCCTAAGGGTACATCCAAGACGGACCGACGAACCATCCAACGTCTAGCAGCAGGCTACATCGTTTGCGGGGAGTGCCTTTACAAGCGATCCTACAACAACATTCTACTCAGGTGCCTTACTGAAAGTGAAGCGACCAACATCATGAAGGAGATCCATGAAGGAGTATGCAGAGCCCATGTTAGCGGTCACATGCTTGCTAAGAAAATTTCGAGGTAGGGATACTTTTAGACCACTATGGAATCAGATTGTTGTAAACATATTCAAAAATGCTACAAGTGTCAAGAACACTCCAGTCTGATACATGCTCCTACCATTGATCTACACTGCATGACCACTCCTTGGCCATTTGCTACCTGGGGCCTTGACGTCGTTGGAATGATTAGCCCAAAAGCATCAAACGGGCATCGATTCATCCTCGTCGCCATTGAATACTTTACCAAGTGGGTAGAAGCAGCATCATACACCAACGTCACGGCCAGTCAGGTCGAGAAGTTTCTCAAGAACAATATTGTGTGTCGATTTAGAGTACCCAAAGATATCATCACGGACAACGGTACAAACTTTGCAAATAAGCACATCCGAGCCTTTTGCGAGTAATATAAAATCAAGCACCATCACTCATCCCCCTATTGGCCTTAAACTAATGAAGTCGTAGAAGCTGTGAACAAGACGGTCATCCGCATCCTACAGAAAATGGTCATCACTTACCGAGATTGGAGCGAAATGCTGTCATTTGCCTTATGGGCCTACAAAACATCGATCTGTATCGCTACAGGGGCAATACCATTCTCCCTTGTGTATGGAACTGAGGCCGTCCTATCAATTGAGGTTGAAGTACCCTCGCTTCGAATCCTTATGGAATCAGGCTTACCCGAGACAGAGAGAGAAAGAGATCCTACTTTGAACAATTGAACTTATTGGACGAGAAGAGACTCCTAGCTTTATGTCACACTCAAGTTTAATAGGGGCAAATCGCACGTGCTTACAATAAATGTGCCCGCGGTCGAGATCTAAACATAGGAGACACGGTACTAAAGAAGATCTTCCCATCCCTCCATGCCAATATGAGAGGAAAGTTCAAGCCAAACTAGGAAGGACCTTATGTCATCTGAGAAGTACTATCGGGATATGCCATTCGCCTCGCCACCATGGATGGAGATCATCTTCATGTGCCCATCAATCCTAGATATGTCCGACAGCTCTACTCTTAGTCTATCATGACAAGGTGAGTATCGGTGAAACGGATACGTGACTGCTTAAGAACCACCCAAAAGAGGCCATCATCCCAAACACAATAGCCAAAAAGCATCCCTAAAAATGATGATATCCTTTACTACCCCATTTGAGCCTAGGCCTTTCTTTCAATAACCCCCTTCCCCAAAAAAAATGTGTGTGTACATATAGAAAAAAGGGAAGTAAAGTTACTATCAAAATCTAAAAAAATTCAAAAAAGCAAAACCTTAAAAAAAAGATTGCCTGAAATCGAGTAAAAAGAATAAAAAAAATGTAGAAAAATCACTGGGCATGTACAGTGAAAACCCCCAAGGAAGAATGTAAGTTGAGAAAATTGAAGCCACATAGAGGAAATCCTTTTTGCCTAGCATACCTTCAAATCCTAACCTAACCCATGGCCAAGCTACACCCTAAAGAAAGCCCTCTTTTAGGTTTACAAGCAGTCATAATATCTATTAAGTTAACACAAGCCAAGTTGTGGACAACACCAAAACCCCATCTGGCCGGCTATGACAGAATCGACGTCTATGTTATGGCTTTAAAAAAAAAAAAGGAAGAAATGAAAGAAAAAAAAAAGAAAAAAAAATAAAAATAAAAATACAAGCTCAAAGCAAGATGGACATGGTGAAAACCCGAAAGGGCATTACGGGTAAAAATATCGAGCTTGTGTGGACCAGGTGAAAACTCGAAAAGGCGCTTGGGGTAAGAGAGCTAAACCTATGGATGTGGTGAAAACCGGAAAGGGCACCACGGGTAAAAAAAGGAGGTAAATAAATAAAAAAAAAGAGAAAAAATTGAAAAAGAAAGGTTTGAACTAGTTGAGAAGATTGATGTTTGAGGAACCCTTTTATTACTCTTCCTGTACCCTCTTGTCCGACTGGGCCGCTCATGCTAGTTCGAATCGAGTCCCGACCAGAATTGTCTTTGTGAAATTGCACCGTCAAACGTATGACCCGAGGCAAGGAGAAAGGTTTAACTCAATCCAAAGGGATCAACGTTCCAGTCTTGGTAAAATCTGAAAACTCACTCAGGTCCGACTGCATGAAAGAGTTCGACTATGCTCAAAATGGGACCCGTTACTTCGTCTCACTGTCAAGGCATAAAAAAAAAAAAAGACAAAGACAAAACAAAAAATCAAGAAAAATCTAAATACAAAAAAATGTGCATATATTTCTACTCATATTTCTAGCACCATATTTCAATCTCAAAAATGAAGAAAAATAACAAAAAATATCCGAAAACAAAAATCTAAAAAAATATATTGAAAATGAAAAAATGTAGGTAGAAATCTACTTTTCCTTCTGTTGTTTAGGATGCATTTTCTTTATATGTATAAACAAAAAAGGGATTGACCTTTTCTCGAGAATATGCAGGAACATCACATGGTCCAAAGCCTCGAAGCGGGCAACTTTTCAGCGATGGACAAATCAGATGAAGCATCTCACCACTAACGTCATGTCTATTCAAAAAAAGAAAGAAAGGAAATCATTTTTGAAAAAGAAAGAATAAATCTGTGCTTTCCCGCAGAGCTACGAACATGCGTGTTCTGATGCCATAAAATGTCAATATTTTATCAGCAACACCACTGTGCTATAGTAACGTCCTAAGTCTAAGGCACGCCTTGGATTCTGAATCCTACTTCAAGGAAGTAGCAACAGTGTCAGTCCTGATCAAACAGTCAATGTTTCGATTAAGTTGACTCCACTGTTAAATCTTTACGATATGCGCTCTGTTTTGGATTCATATGAACTTAAGTATCTTAAGCTTCAGATTCTCCATTGGAAAAGGTCAATCATTGGTTGAGACCGACCTGTTGAGAATGAGATTATGTATCAACCAAACTATGTGCAACCATGCATTCAGAAGGGTTCATTTTCCTTTTATTTTCTACAGGCTTAAAACCTATATGGGTAGCGGTATCCCTATAAAGTGTATGCCATGCGTCTGGGTATCCATATGATGGTCGTTTGTTTCCGTAAATTGTACTCGGACAGGTCCGGGTCGGGTCTTCCATCACCTTTGTTGTTGCTTGTCGCCCCTGATGGGTGCATGTTTATGCATAGTTAATTGATGTTTATGATCATTGTCAGCGGAAGCCAGGATTGGATGTCCCTTTAGGGAGACACCCCAATGATTGGTTAGATCTGTTCAAAGTATTAGAAGCTGGATGCTCTAGGTCATGTTGATCTAAGGCATGTTTTCAAAAATGGCACGTCCTCCCAAAAAGCATTGCGACTTCTATTCGCTCCGCTCGGATAGTCATGCTAAATAAACTTCTAGGTCGATGGGTTCGCCCAAAGACCTCGAACCCTGCTTTCAGCAGGGGCACCCGCGAATAGTCAGATGGGGCAATCAAATGCCTCGTAGGATTGGATGCAAACTGTGGAGCCTTGTGTATGTTTACTTTGTGCGAACAATCAGATGGGGCAATCAAATGCGTCGTAAGATTGGACGCAAACTATGGAGCCTTGCATATGTTTAATTCGCTCCTATCTTTGAATGGGGGTCGATCACCCCTCTTACTCACAAAGTTGTTGCATTTAGAATGATTTTTAAACATCAAATACCTTCAAAATCATCCCGAGAAGCGAATGTCTTTCCCGACTATAGGGAGTTCGCAACTCATTCCACCTCGGTTATGCCGAGTAATGTCGCTAAGCGCTTGGGAACCGATTACCTTAAGAAATGAATGTTTAGCCTGGCATCCAGGGCTTTCATTTTCTCACCATGTTATTCATTTAATGTTTAAAGTTCATCCTGAATATAGTGGTTTAATGCCTTGGGCCTCTTCGGATGTTTCTTTTCTTTGGCATTCGATCATTAGTGATCAGATACCAAAGAGGGGCATTTGTAGACACCCAAATTTGGCCCAAGGCTCGATCGGAACACATTTCGAGAGAGGTGCACTTCCAAGATTCTGATGGCATATATGAAACCCTTGGGAACCGTCCCAAACCATTAGGAACCTTCTCAAACCCTTAGGAATCAACCCTAACCTTCCCAAACCCATTAGAACCCTTTCCTAGACCAGTGTCAAACCCTCTCGAGCAGTGGTTGGAAAGAGGAGTGCCAAAATTTACACAGACCTCTTTAGGAGCTGAGTTATATATCATTGAGAAGAAGACTTCTCCATCCTTCCAACAAGCCAAAAATCACCTCCTCAATCAGAGTTATAAATCAAACATTATGACCATTTGAAAATTGGGCCATTTTGGAAGAATTTTTGCCTGGCGCAACTAATAGTTGCGCCAAGCCATTTTCCCCCAGAATTTGCCTGGCTAGACTATTAGTTGTGCCAGGCTTTTTTCCCCTAGAAATGGCTTGGCACAACTAATAGTTGTGCCAGATATAAATGTGTCCCCCTGCTCCCTGCGGGCTTGCAACCTCTAAGAAATCTCGCCCACTGTTTTACTCTACATTTGCCTGGCACAACTAATAGTTGCGTCAGGCATATGAACAGTGACTGAGCTTTTTTGCCTCGAATTTTGAAGCTAGGGTTTGACTTGTTGACCACCTCAATCCTTGGGGTGTATTTTGATAGCTTTGCTGCACCCTTTTAACACCTATTTGCAACCCATAAGTGATCTAAACCATTAACCCATCACCACCATAGGAGGACCTTCTCACACATCTCAAGGCTCCAAAAACCCTAGAAATCCTTAGATGTGAGATTACCTAATTGCTAAACCCATTTAGCTCCTAAGTGATCTCCTAATCCACCCTTTTCTTATAAATAGAGGCCCCCTCCCTTGGTTTAAGGGTAGAGAATTTTTACCTAAGAGAGAAAGAGCTTAAAGTGAGATCTTTCTCCCTTCGGTGGACCATTGCCCATACAAATTCCAAAATTCCAAAACCCCCTTTGAGTGATATTTTCTATCTTAGATCCCTTAGTTTAGGTACATACTACCCATTTACCTTCCCTCTCTACCTCTTTGCTAGCAAGCCTTAGAGGTTAGAACTCCTATTTCCACCATACAAGCCTTCAAGAGCTCATGAAAAGCAAGCCAACGCAAGGCTCTCCTACGGTGCTACAAGAGGTCGAGGGCTCCGGCTCTCCCCTATCTTCTCCTATCTCTTCTTTAGCTCTTCCCACCCTCCCATTTGTGTCGTTACGCCGCCGAATTTTTGGAAGGAACGGAGGGGCATAAATAGGATTTAAGGCCCATTTGGACAAGAGAAAGCCATTTTCTTTTCTTTTACTTTATTTTTGTGTTGGCCATTAGTAGAGACCGAGTTAAGCAGGTTGATCGGGTTCCTAACACCTTCCCGATCAACAACAGATGCCCCTACCCAAGGCCTTTGGTGTGGACTAGATTCAGAGTCATATTTTTAGCACTTCGGTGCTCATAAAAATGAACTAGGTTTCTCGGGACACCAAAAGCTCTGGGTGGCGACTTTATATTTTTGTAAGCGAGCATATCACCGCGACGGGATCATCACAAATCCCATGGTTGCACAGGCACAAATAGGATTCTAACCCCTTTTGGGCAAGAGGAAGCTATTTTCCTTTCTTTTGCTTCATTTTGTATTTGGCGATAAGTAGAGACCGCGTTAAGCGGGTTGATCGGGTGCCTAACACCTTCCCGATCGATAACCGAAGCCCCTACCCAAGAGCCTTTGGTGTGGACCAGATTCAGAGTCATATTTGTGACTCTTCGGTGCTTATAAAAATGATATAGGTATCCCGGGACATGAAAAGCTCTAAGTGGCGACTCTATATTTTTGCAAGCGAGCGCATCGCCGCGACGGGATCATCACGAATCCCACGGTTGCACAGATGGCGAATCTGCTAGGGATAGCTTATAGAGCTTCTCCTTGAAATTTAGGCTTTTTATTTTTATTTTACTAACCATTTTGCTATTTTTTTTTATTGTTTATTTTATTTTATTTTTATTTTACTCACCCCTACATTTCCGTCATTTACATGCCTTAGCCGATCGGCGGGCCTACTTGTGCATTGTTTTTTTCTTACATTTTCATCAGTTTTGGTGCCTTAGCCGATTGGCGGGCCTACTTGAGGATTGTCTTTCAATATCTTTAATTTTCTATCATTTAAAGTGCCTTAGCCGATTGGCCGGCCTACTTGTGCAAACATATTCCGACAGTAGACGCCGGCCCATAGTGGCAGCACGGGATCATCACCCTTGGTCTTTGAACTAAAGAAAACTTCCAAAAAAAAGAAGAAAAGCTTTGAAAATAAAATAAAATTGAAACAAGTTAGGGAGCTTATTCAATTTTTTTTTTACGGGGTAGATTTTCAAAGGGTTGGGTTTAGGCACACATACAACCACCCGGGTCTTAGTATGGCGGCAGCCCTTAGTGGTGATGATCCAGAAAAGTCCCAGCCCACCTAGTCTCTGAGAAGGTGCTTGCACCGGAGGTATATCGGGTGGGTTCCCATTCCAAAGCTTAAAACCCTTGGGGAGAGCGCTAGAGAGTTATACCGGACTCGAACCCGTTAGGTACGGTAAGGAGGGAATCGATCACCGGAACACAACTCAGTTCTCGGAAGCCTAGCTTCCACAAAAAATAAAAAAAAGACTCATTTCGAGTGTTAGTGCCTGCTATCATCAGTTCTGGAGTAACATTTTTTGCCTGGCGCAAGTATTAGTTGCGCCAGTGTAAAAAACTGGAATTTATAACTGGCGCAACTATTCAGCTTTAAAATCTCACTTTTTACCTTGGCGCAACTAATAGTTGTGCCAGTATAAAAAAGTACCCCTGCAACCTTGGCACATGTATTAGTTGCATCAGGTCTATTTAATAGCACACCAGCCCGAATCTGGCCTTCTTCACCTCCCGAATCCCCCGATCTGTGTGCTTAGTGCCTTGTTTAGGCCCCGCCATCTCCGACACCCAATATGCCTCCGCTGATCAAAAGAGGGCAACTTTTTTTTAGCTCATTTCGAGGGATCGGGTTGTTTGCCTTGATTTTTGGGCCTTCAATAGATCGAAGGTTCTCCTTCAATTCTTCTGAAGTGCGTCAGAATTGTCGCTGCGGGTCTTGAATTAAGGTACGAGGGCTACCCGAGAAGGGAATTCCAAGGCCTTGAAACCTTTATTTTTTAAAAAAATTTCAAAAAAATTAAAAATATATATATATATATCAAAACCCAAAAAAGATAATAGTTTATGGTGCTAACACAACGGCATCATCTTGCCCTCCGCCGTCCCGTAGGGGAAGAAGGAGGAGAATTTGTGGGCCTTATCCAAGGCACCCTTACCCAACCCGTTCCCAAAGAATGTCATGGGTAGTGGACTCGGCTTACACCGATCCCGACTCATCCCCGCCACATTCTCCAACCCACACCCATTCGGGAGAAGTTTTTTCCACCATCCCCCTCGCCCAGCCCGTTTGGAGCCCCTATTTTCCCAACCGATACCCCCCAAAATATCGAAAGTCCAACCCCCCATTCTCCATCTTTTGCCCAAACCATACCTATGCCAAGTCCAACCCATTTTCCTTCCACATCCACACAAATCCCATTCTCCCAATCCACATCCATGCCCCATTTCCCATCTTCTCCCTATAGGCCCAATCCACCCACATTCACATACACCACTTCCTCCCTATCCAACCCCCCACAAATCCCCCCATCTACCTGGGTCATTCCCGTTTTTACCGGGGTCATGCCTAGTTTTTTTCAAGCATCCACCCCTAACATCCCTAATCCTTCCACATCCTTTGCCCCACCTCAACTCTCTAATCCACCCCATACCCTACCTCCTACCATGGCCATGCCCGATCATACCAGGGCCATGCCCAATTTCCCCTCCATCCCATCTCCACCACCCACATCCGATCCTCCCTCCATGACCATGATGGAGGAGATGTTCCAAGCCTACTCCATATGGAAGGCTTCTCAAAACACCTCCCCTCCTCCACACCCCATGTCCCTAAAACCATCTCACACCCTAGCCAATCTCTATGCCTCACTCCTCAATGACGCCCATCAACCCCCCACAATCCACACCATCCAAACTCCCATTACCCACATGCCCCAGGGCCCCATGGCCCAACCTCCCACTACTCATACACCCCAAGGCTAAATGGACCAATCTCCAACCTCTCACATACCCCAAGGCCCATTGGCCCAAACCCCCCTTTCCCACATATCCCAGGGCCCCATGACCTAATACCCCACCACCCAAACCTACCCAGGGCCCATGGCCCAGAGCTATCAAGGCCCCTTGGGCCAAACCCATCAAGGGACCATGGCCCAGACCCACCAAGGGCCCATGATCCATACCCACCAAGGCCCATTGGGCCAAACCCATCAAAGGCCCATGGCCCATACCCACCAAGGCCCATTGGGCCAAACCCATCAAGGGCTCATCACCCAGACCCACTAAGGCCCATTGGCCTAAACCTACCTAGGCCCATTGGCCCAAACCCATCAAGGGCCCATGGCCCATACCTACCTAAGGCCCATGGCCCAAACCTACAAAGGGCCCCTGGCCCAAATCCATCAGTAGCCCATAGCCCAAAATGACTAAGGCTTCATGGCCCAAACCCAAACCCCACACTCATACCTTCCACAATACCCCCAACATTTCACCCAACCTTCACAACCAGGTCAAACCCATGCCATACCCCAAATCCAATTTTCCCATGGCCCCACACCCCAAGGCCATCTCCAAACCTTCTCCCATACCCAATGGCCCCATCAGGCCCCACCTCTAAACTAAAATCCCATCACCCAACAAACTTTTCCTCACCCCCAATGGGCTCACCCCACCCCCACTCATGTCATTCCCGCCCAACCCGGGCAACAATAATAAGAAAATTCTGCCCTCACTGCATATTATGCCGACCAGCAGTATGAGGAGGACGAGATTATAAATAGCGGAGCCTATGCTGGGGCATTAACCAACCTTAACCCTCCTCCCATAATTGCCCACCCCCGGTGGCCCAGAGTGAAGTCCAACTAACAGCCGAGAAAGCGGCCCCTATATCAAAAGAGTCAGAGTAGTTGAAGAACAGTTGGACAAAATACAGAAGCAACTGATGAAAATGGGTGGTGCCGAAATCCATGTCACGGACTTCACAAATTTGTGCTTGTTTGCTGAGGTCCCCCTGCCCCCCAAATTTAAAATGCCAGCCTTTGACAAATATAATGGCACGGGCAATCCTATTGCGCACTTGAAGCCCTACTGTGGGGACTGATAAGTAGTGAAAAATACCATTTTTCACCCCTAAATACGAGCCTTGAAAGACCCTTGAGAGGACTAAATAAGTGCTTTAGTGTTCATATTGCAGCTAACCAAAAAGACAGGTCCAAATCCGAAAACCATCCTAAAATGATCAAAAAGCTGACAACGCATGTCAAACTCAAAGAGGGAGTGAAGAAATAGCCTCAGCAATGGCTAAAAAGGTCCTAAAAGAGCAAGAAAAGACCTGAAGAAGAAGAAGGATCCATTCGCAAAGAAGAATGGAAGCTAAAGTTCAATTCGCAAAGAACCTCTACTATTCGCAAAGAACTTTGAACTTTGCGAAAAGAAGAAAACACTCTGCGAAAAGAAGAGAAGTCCTTTGCGAAAAGATCTCCTGAAGCCAAAGTCCTTTGCGAAAAGATCTCCTGAAGCCAAAGTGCTTTGCGAAGAGACCCTTAAACTCTGCGAAATGGCATACTGGGGATTTACAGCCACTTTGAAGGGCATTTCAGTAAACTCTGCACGCGCCCCAATGTAATTAAAAGCCCAGAGACATTCCGGAAGATTCCAAGCACAAACCAAAGGCATATTCCGCCCCACGTGAAAACCCAAAGATGAAATCACTTGGCGGGAACTTCTAGAAGCTCAAACAGACTTTTGAATTCCCATAACAGAATTGATGCTTCTAACGCCTGATTGGCTGAACCAGATCAGAGCATTTTCATTGGCCAGAACAGATCTGGATCCTGGTGCTCGGCTCCTATTGGTTGATACAGATCTATCCAATTCTGATTGGTTGATACACATCTGAGCTGGACTTAGGGAAAACTATAAATAGACGAACCATTTGCCCAATTTGGGTATCCAGATTTTAGAGTTTTCATCTCTGTTTCCCTCATCCCGGTCAGATAGCTTATCTGAACCCCCTGTAATCCCTTCTTGTAGTTTATCTTTGAGAGCCATTGTGAGTGATTTGTACTTCCAAGTTCGGATTCAAGATCAGAACTGAGGGCTCTTCGAGAAGCTCAGATCAGAAGTCCGAGGGCTCTCTAAGAAGCCGCTCAGTAATTGTAACGCTTGGATTTTAAAAGGTTGTAATTTGTGTCTTCTCCATTGGAGTCATGTCGAGGGTTCAATGATCACCTTAGTGCATTAGACTTCTTTAGATTCACTTATCCGCATCCAACTTCCTTAATTCATCATCCCCATGTAATTAGCGTTGGTAACCTAATTCAAGCAGATTTACGTGATGTTCATGTTCTAAACTAAAGAATAGGCCACTTTAGTGATGATCTGTGACCATTTAAGTGGAGATCACGCCCATAAGTCTAAACCTATTCCTTAATTCGATTTATTTCTCTTACATCTCCGGTAGCCAGATGAAGATTGAATCTGCTCTGTGGAAATACAGATTCTCCATTAAAATTCAGAGGCTAAAGTACATGAAGCTATTATTTCTGCATTTGTCTTATTTTAAACATCTCCCCAACTCGGATCTGGATCATGTAGTTAGTTCTTTTCTTTATTTGCTTATAGTTAAATGTGACACAATCCAACACTCTTTTTTATCTATTCTTTATTTTAGATAATTATAGAGCCAGATCTGGTAGCACAGATCTGGAGGTTTATCTCTCATTTTAGACAAACTTCTCTGTGGACGATCTTGAAATACTTACTTTTAAAACTTGCTACAACTGGCCTTGATCTTGCAGGCCAGTGTTAGCCCCAATGTGCTGATATCCCTTTCATAAGTTAACATCCATATAATTTAGCATTCTTTAATTCTTTAATTATTGATTTATAATGCACATAATTTTGGCACACTTGGAGCTACAACAAGTTTTTGGCGCCGTTGCCGGGGAAGTTTGTTCTAAAATAGATAAACCTATGTTTATTTTCATTTATTTTAATTTTTGCTTTAAACCTGCACTTTGCATTCCAAGTGCTTGATTAAATGTCTAGCTTTTGTATAGAAAACCTATTTTACTTAAAGAATTTTTATTTTTTTATTTTCCGAAGTTTTATTCTTTGCCTTCTAGTTATTTGAATAAATGCCGCCACTCTTTTGTCTTTTGTCAAATTTGGGCAAGAGTCTTTGAGTTTTTCATTTATTTTCATTTATTTATCAGTCATTTATTAATTTTGTTGTTATTTTTATGCAGCGTACAGCTGTGTAAAAGGAAAGGAAAGTTCTTAAATAGACAGGTTTGCTGTACCAAACTCTCTCTGAGTTGTATGTTTGGCAGGAGAACCCTCAATCCTGAGATTCTCCCGTTAAATTCGTGGTTGAAAGACTCCTAAGAAACCGACATACATCATGGACATCTGTGAAATGGGTGACGAATAGAGATTGTTAAGAGACTACTTTTGCCCTCGGTGCTTATAATTCCCCATTTTGCATTCAATTTCCCACGGTGGAGGGAAATTATGAAATTAAGTCCTCCACCATCCAAATGTTGCCTTCATTCCATGGATTGAGTAAGGAAGACCCTTACAAACACATTGATGAATTTCGCTTTATGCACAACATTTAACATAGCGATCGGTCTGTGAGGCAACCAAGCTTAGGCTCTTTCCTTTTTCATTAAAGGACAAAGCTAGAGCATGGTTATCTATGTTAGCACCAAATGATCACATCATGGAATGATTTGCAATGTCAATTTTGTCAAAATATTTCCCAATGACTAAAACCAGCCAACCGAGACAAAGCATCATCTCTTTCTCCCAAAACTCAATCAAACTTTCCATGAAGCATGGGAAAGGTTTAAAGAATCATATAAGGCAATGCCCTCACCATCAAATTCCTAAATGGTAAATGGTTCAAAGCTTCTATCAAGGAACCGATCGGAAGGGCAAGAACATGGTGGATGCCTCTTGTGGAGGTACCTACTTGCGTAAAATAGTTGAAGAGGTTTGGGACCTCTTTGAGGTGATTGGAGAAAATTCAACCCAGCAGAATCTCGCCAAGGGACACCGAGAATCCAAATAGGATGAATAATCCCCAATTCACAAGAGGGAAAGTTTATGAAGTCAATGAGTCGGAAAGGAAAGTGGATAATTTGACCACAAAATTTGATAGACTGATGGACTCATTTAAAGCTCCAAATGGGTCAAGAGTAGAGGAGGCATGTCCGATATGCCACCCCCACTCATTCCATTGATCAATGTCCTTCGCATCACAATTTCAACTCATGATGGAACAAGCTCATGCAATTACTCTTATGGATGATGCAATCGAATGACTACCCATGGAGATCTCATCCTAATCTCGTGGAATCGTGGAAATTACCAAATTCCAACAAAGAAGAAGAACCCAAAATCAATTACCTTTCAAACTCGCCACCATATCACAGAATTTTTATAATAAATCAAATTTTCAGCCTAACCAACAACAAGCCATGCAAAGAAGTCGCACCAGCCCCGCCCTCCTAGATCCCCGACCTTTGAAGAGCGTGTCTTGAGTTCACTTCAAAATCTTGAACTCCATCGACGTGAACCTTCACAATGAGCATTAAAAAATCGAAGAAACTCGGGCCAACTCTCAAATTCATTGGCTAAGAGAGAAGAGGGTAACTACCCAGTAACTGTGAACAATCCTAAGGGTTCATGGTTGGAGAATCCTCAAATGGCCATGAGGAAATCAAAGTGACTACTTTGAGAAGTGGAAGAATAATAAACAAAGACAAAGGGTAGTGAAGAGGAAAAGATGAAGAACAAGTGCAGGAACAACAAATTGGATAGCAATATGGTCATTGATTTACATCGAAAAATTCAAAAAATGAAAAATGTAAAAATAAAAATTGTTGAAAAGATGAGGAGGAGAAATTTGTTCCTCACCTCCCATTTCCCCATGAATGAAGTTTCTCCTTTTGACAAAGGAAACACAAAATTGAGGAAATGATGGAGACATTCAAGCAAGTTAAATTAATCTACCTCGCTTGATGCAATCAAACAGTCCCTCGCTATGCAAAATTTCTCAAAGAGGTACTCACAAAAGGCAATCTAGGATACATTTATCCAAGAAGGCCTTTCATGTGGAGAAAATCAACCAAGTGCTATCAATTGCAACACCACCTAAGATGCAAGACCTCGAATCCCCACAATCCCCTGCATCATTGGGGAGCACACCATTGAGAAAGCCTTGCTAGATCTGGGTGCTAGTGTCAACCGCTTCCCTATGCCTATGAGAAGCTAGGTTTGGGAGAATTGAAACCCACTCAAGTGGTGTTACTGAATGACAGATCCGAAAGGAAACCTATGGGGTTGATTGAAGATGTTTTGGTAGGAGTAGACAAGTTTTTCTACCTGACTTTTTGGTGTTGGATATGGAACCAACCAAAAGTACCACCGCCATCCTCGCTATTCGGGAAGACCATTCCGCCACTAATGCATGCATTCAATGCAGTCCGCATCATGGAGGTGTCTTTGAAATATGAAAGTTAAATTGAATATGTATAATCGTTACTCAACCTCAATTCTCACCGAGGAATGTTTCCATGTTGACATCATTGATGAGTTGGTGGAGGAGTCTTTACAAACATTTCGCAAGGTAAAGACTCCACCACATAATTTAAAATGATTGGGGATCCAGAAAGAAGGAAAAGGAGATCAAATTCAAAGGGAGTCTGCTTTGTGCAAGGCACTCACCAAGATCATCAAGTTCTCTCTCTTGGAGACTGCCCTCTCCCTCTTCCACAAGTTACCAAGGTACCTTTTATCGCCTCTTTTCTCAAATTTCACATTGAATTGAACTCAAACAGCTCCCAAAAATCTGAAATATGTGTTTTGGGAGATCATCAAACACTACTGTGATTATTTCTTCCTCCCTTACAAAGGAGCAAGAAGAGGAGTTGGTAGTTCTAAAATAGCACAAGAAAGCAATTCGGACCATTGTCGATTTAGGAGGAATAAACCCACAGTATGCATGCATAAGATCCACGAAGAGGATGCCAAGCCTTCTAGAGAAATGCAAAGAAGGTTGAATCCTCACATGCAAGAAGTGGTAATGAAGGAAGTTGTCGCTAGATGTTGGGTCATTTACCCCATTTCAGATTTTGCTTGGGTAGCACCCACACGTGTGGTGCCTAAGAAATCTGCATCGTAGCAAATTAATAACTGTAAACTTATGTCCACCTGCAAAAACAATGGATGGAGGGTCCGCATAGACTACAAAAATTAAATACCATGACAAGGAAAGACCATTTCCTCCCCTTCATTGACTAAATCCTTGATAAGCTTGCGTGCAAAGCTTACTCGCTTCCTTGATGGGTACTGTTACAACCAGATCCTGTGTACCCACAGTGACCAAGAAAAGACCACCTTCACCGCCCCTTTGGCACTTTTGCCTATAGGAGGATGCCCTTTGGTCTTTGCAATGCCCTCGCATTTTTTCAAAGATGCATGTATGCCATCTTTTCGACATGATTGATCAATTCATGGAGATCTTCATGGATGACTTTTCAATTTATGGAGACAGTTTTCCCAATGCTTACACCACCTCAAGTTGGTGTTGCAAGAAAGATGTGAAGAAACCAATTTGGTTCTAAGTCGAAAAGAGTCATTTTATGGTCACCCAAGGCATTGTCCTAGGACATGTGGTCTCCCATAAAGGCATAGAGGTGGACCAAGCAAAATTGATCTAATTGCACATTTGCCTCCTCCCGTAATCATAAGCAAATCGAAGTTTCTTAGGGCATGCAGGATTTTATAGGAGGTTCATCAAAGATTTCAAAGAAAATTTCCAAGCCACTCTGTCATTTATCGTGTCAAGATGTTCCTTTTGTGTTTACTAATGAATGCATGATGCCTTTGAGGTCCTTAAGAAATGTCTCGATTTGGCCCCATCTTGCGCCTGACTATTCGGTGCCCTTTGAGCTGATGTGTGATGCATCAGACTATGCCCTAGGAGCTGTCCTAGGCGTAGAAAGGATAAGCTTCCCCATGTCATAGCTTATGCCAGCAGATCCATGATAGATGCCCAGCTCAATTACACAACAACGAGAAAGAGCTGGCCATTGTGTTTGCATTGGAAAAATTCAGGGCCTTATGTTTTAGGTTCACAAATTGTGGTGTTTATCGACCACTCGCCTAAAGTACCTTCTGTCTAAGAAGGATACCAAGCCCAGACATCGTGGATCCTCCTATTACGTGAGTTTGATCTACGATTAAGGATAAGAAAGGAGTGGAGAATGTGGTGGTGATCACTTATCCGAATTCTCAATGCCGAGGATGATAGCTTACCCATTAATGAATCATTTCGATGAGCAACTTTTGCCATCAATACCCACAAATTGTGGTTTGCAAACATAGTCAACTTCTTGGCTATTGGATGATTCCTCAACATTGGAATAGAATGGATAAAGATCTTTTCTTCTCACAAGTTAAACATTTCATTTGGGAAGATCCTTATCTATTCAAGAATTGTGCAACCAAGTGATCGAAAGTGTGTCCGGACCATGAATTCCCCGGCATATTGTCAATGTGTCATGAACAGTGTGGAGGCCATTTCAAGTAATAAAACAAATGAAAAATTCTGCAGCAGTGGTTTCTATTGGCCCACAATCTTTAAAGATGCCTTACAAGATCAGAATCTTGCGTAATCGCCAAAAATCAGCAAGATTTCCAAAAGAAACTCAATGCCCTCACCAATCTTGGTAGTTGAGTTGTTTGATGTTTGGGGCATAGATTTTATGGGCCCTTTCCCTTCTAATGGAAACAATTTCATCTTGGTAGCTGTGGATTATGTCTCCAAGTGGATTGAGGCCATAGCTACCAAATCCAATGATCACAAAGTGGTTTTAAGATTCCTCAAAGACCACATTTTTTCCAGATTTGGATTCCCCAGAGCCATCATTAGTGATGGGGGAAGCCACTTTTGCAACAGTTTGACTCTCTATTAAAAAAGTACTCTGTCACTCACCGAGTAGCCACTCCCTATCATCCACAAACCAAAGGATGTGGAGATTTAATAGAGAGATCAAACACATTTTGAAAAATCATGAAGAAGGACGAAAAGGATAGGACTGGTCCTTGCTTAATGATGCTTTGTGGCTAATCGCTCGCAAGACTCCTATAGGATGTCCTTTTCGTTTATGGCAAGGCATGCCATCTACCAAGAGAATTAGAATATAAGGCCTTGTGGGCAATCAAAACTTTTAATATGGATCTAACTGCTATCGGTAACCACAGGAAGCTTCAACTCACCGAATCGAAGAACTGAGGATGGATGCCTACACTAGCTCCAGATTGTACAAAGAAAAGGTTAAATCATTCCATGATAGGAGCCTCATGAGAAAAGAGTTCATACCGGGGTCCAAGGTATGGTTATTCAACTCTAAACTTAAATTCTTTCCTGCCAAATTGAGATCCAAATGGGCAGGGCCATACATCGTTATCAAGGCCTCCCTCAGAGTCATGGATATTTCATCCCAAGGATGGAAGAATACTCAAGGTAAATGGTCGAGGCTCAAACCATGCATTGAAAACACCCAGAGCCCTTGTCGCCCACCTATCATCATGAATCTCCAAAAATTTGATGGTAGAAAAGTGTATAATATGTTTGTACAACATTGTTTTTCCGATTTTGCTTGCTTCGCTATTTTCTTGTACGCATAGTGTAAATACACTTCAAAGTTCAAATCGCAAAGTAAAAAGTACTTTTCGAAAAGTTCAAAGTTCTATTCGAATTGATTCTGGAGCTGTAATGAACTACTCGAAAAGAACCATGTTCGCTCAATAGTTAAAATTTCCTTTTCGAATAGAAAATCTGGGTGAAGTCCTTTGCGAAAAGATCTTTCCGGAGCCAAATCCATTTCGAATAGACATCAAGCTCGCTTTAACTACACTTTCTCAAGATTTTTTTTACCTTTCGAAAGACACTTTTGCTATTCGAAATAGAGAAAAGGACTCTTTTTGGAACTTTTCGAACACTTAAGGGTGCTTTGCGAATAACCACCATCTATTCTAATCTTCTGCGCTTTTTCTCTTGTCAGAAATCAAAAGGGTAGAGCCCAGCTGCGCGATCTGTTCAAAGCAAAGAAACCCAAACAGAGGAAACCCCTAGATCGCGAGAAATCCCTTGCTGCCATGCTCCCTAAATCTTCACCCAAAAAGACAGCCAAAACACCCCCAAAAGCCAAAGGCAAAGCCCCAAAATCTACAAAGAGAAAACTATCCATGAACAAAGTGATAGGAGAAAGGAAAGAAAGTGCGCATGAAGAGCTGCCTCGATGTTTCCAAAATGTAATCCCTCTCTACCCTCCATTTGGTTTTGCCTAACTTTATTGATGCCCTCAAGATACTCCCTAATTCTGGTGGAAGAAACTTTTTCCTCCAAACCAGATTAGAATCGTCTTAAGATATCTCACGGCAGCCTCCATCAACACCATCCTTACCCCTTTACCTGAGAAAATCTACCCACGGATGACAAAGTTGTGGTACCAAAACCTCATCATGGTGACAGAAGATCAGGCTGATCTGCTTGAGTTTGCATCCCCTTCTCCTTTGTATTCATTTTCTATTTTTTCTTGAGAACCAGCAATTCTGCTGTGTTTAATGTTTGTTTTGATTATAATTTCTGCTGTCTTTTAGGCATGCTGATTTTTTATTTTACAAAACCAAATACAAAATAAAAGAAAATGAAAACACAAATAAAAAAAATCTCTGAGTTGTTTCTTATTATTTTCAGCAGTAGTAAATAAGGGCTCTTGTTGAGCCCGGGCTGATTCATAAGTATCTCAGGCTTTTGGGTTTGTTTCTTTGGGCTTAGGATATATCATTTGGCATTAGATTTTCTGTTTTAGGAATTTTAGTTTCAAATTCTGTTTTTAGATCGCTGATTTTGTTTTCTTTCTTAGGTTAATGTGTCCTCGTTTCGATTTTCGCCATTTTCTCGTGAGTACATGCTTAGTTTCTAACTTTGTTTTCCTATTTTGCATTAACAAATTCTGTTTTTGTATCAACACTTTTCTATTTTTTTTCAACTTTGTAATCAGTCCCTTACCTTGTTTTTACTGTTTCTCTGTTATTAGCATTAGTTTCCTTCCATTTGCATAGTAATCCTTCTATTTGTTAGATTTTATTTAGCAGTTCTAGCGTTGTTTTGTTGATTTTTCTTGCATTTGTATATCATGTTTTTCATTTCCTTGCTCATATCTTCAGTTTTACATTTTTTATTTTTTCTGCTGCATATAGTTTAGATTTTTGCTGTTCTTAGTTTTTCTTTCTTCTTTTACCCTGCTGCTCCCAGTCTCTCATTGTCTAGAATATTGAGGACAATGTTCATCTTAGGTTTGGGGGTGTGGCAGACAAGTCCTGCCTAGGGAATAGTTAACATAAGGGCAGCAGAATCACCTAAGTAATTAGGAAATGTATTAATTTACTTAAGAATCATGACAACTAGAAAATTTAAAATTCCTTTGCCAAATTTAGACATTCTAAACCTTGCGATATTCTACATTTCCATGATGATTACACCATAAAAACATACTGGTATCAGCACGTAGTAAGTCAAAAGGAAGAGAAAAAGGTAAAGATATACTTAAAAGCTCAAGGAAAAACCATAACCAGTGAGAATTGAGCCCATATATTTTCCATCTCTGTTGAAGAGTGACTGAGGCAATTTTTTCTGATTCAAAGGATTGGCTGAGGCATTAGATCCACTAGAAGTTAGGAAACTCCAAATTAAAACAAGTAACAGGACTCATGAAACTGAGGAAAAGAACAAGGCCTTCTATGGACAGGTTGAACCTAAGCAGAACCAACCAAGAAAAATCTGCCCCTGTTTGTACCCCATTTGAGTCAGAATCCTACAATTCTTCATCAAAAATACTCAAAAGTACTTTGCACTGAACCTATGGAACTAATTCAGCCTTCCCTCACTCGAGAATTCAGGAGGTAAAGGAGAAAGAATCAAGATGGACCATTTCGGGCAACATCAAGAAAATGAAGAGAAAATACCTCAAAACAGGCAATATGGTGGATGAGAAAGAAGAGACAAACAATGTAAAAAAAGTTGCAAGCAAAAACGCAAAAAAGCGACCTTATGTTGAAAAATGCAAGATCAAAGAAAAAACTGATCACTGTCAATGTAAGAATCTCGAAAAGAAGATGAAAGAAGCTAAACTCAAAAGGTGGAGTCATGAACCATCTCCTCGCACTTCCGAGTTCTCAAATTCAAACCTCTGTTCAAACCGCCTTTCCTTGAAACTTCACACCATAAGCCATACAAAGAACTCTAGATTACAAGCGCTTGTGATCCAAAGTTGAGTGAGCTGCCATGTGGAGATAAGAAGTGACCCAATCTATGGTGAGGAGATGTCAATGATGCGATTGCCTAAGAATCATGCCTATGCTCAGGCTTACAGGTCCATTTGGGAGATGTAACGCTCTTGAGCTTGAGTGAAAATGAACCCCTCAACAAAAACAACGATGAGAGTATACCCGTGAGTGTTTGGGTTGGAACTTGAGCACCTTAAGTATGACTTATAACCTAATTTTTATCCATAGGATGAGCTTCTTGCACATTTGTATGATTTTCTATGATTGTTCACAGTTGGAAATATTGAAATATTCATGAGGTTTATAAATGTTTAAATTCCTGCAAACAATAATCAAATTTTCTGTTTCATCATTGATTCAAGAGTAACTAACCTGCTCCTTGATTGCTCATTTGATAATATTGCAATCGATGTTAATCGTTTCATGGAGAAGTTTGTGGGTACCTTCACTGAAAACCCTCGAGACTTCACTCCTCCTCTAGGGATCACCTAGGGGTTTAAAAGGCTTGTTGCATATGCTAAATGCACCTGTGCTTCCTACAAAAGTGGCTCTTTACTTTGTTTTTATGTTTCTTTGCTCAGGGACTAGCAAAGCTTAGGTTTGGGGCTGTGATAAGTAGTGAAAAATACCATTTTTCACCCCTAAACATGAGCCTTGAAAGACCCTTGAGAGGACTAAATAAGTGCTTTAGTGTTCATACTGCAGCTAACCAAAAGACAGTCCAAATCGAAAACCATCCTAAAATGATCAAAAAGTCGACAACGCATGTCAAACTCAAAGAGGAGTGAAGAAATAGCCTCAAAGAATGGCTAAAAGGTCCTAAAAGAGCAAGAAAAGACTCAAGAAGAAGAAGGATCCATTCAAAGAAGAATGGAAGCTAAAGTTCAATTCAAGAAGAACCTCTACTATTCGCAAAGAACTTTGAACTTTGCGAAAGAAGAAAACACTCAAAAAAGAAGAGAAGTCCTTGCTAAAAGATCTCCTGGCCAAAGTCCTTTGCGAAAAGATCTCCAAGCCAAAGTCCTTTGCGAAAAGATCTCCAAGCCAAAGTCCTTTATAAAAGATCTCCAAGCCAAAGTGCTGAAGAGACCCTTAAACTCGCGAATGGCATACGATTTATACCACTTTGAAGGGCATTTCAAGAACTCGCACGCTTCAATGTAATTAAAAGCCCGAGACATTCCTAAGATTCCAAGCACAAACCAAAGGCATATTCCCCACGTGAAAACCCAAAGATGAAATCACTTGGCGTGAACTTCTAGAAGCTCAAACAGACTTTTGAATTCCCATAATGTAATTGATGCTTTAACGCTCGATTCAATAACCGCATCGTAGCATTTTCATTGGCGTAATAGATCTGGATCCCGGTGCTCGGCTCCTATTGGTTGATACAGATCTATCCAATTCGATTGGTTGATACACATCCGAAATGGACTTAGGGAAAACTATAAATAGACGAACCATTTGCCCAATTTGGGTATCCAGATTTTAGAGTTTTCATCTCTGCTTTCTCATCCCGGTCGGATAGCTTATCCAACCCCCAGTAATCCCTTCTTGTAGTTTATCTTTGAGAGCCATTGTGAGTGATTTGTACTTCCAAGTTCGGATTCAAGATCAGAATCGAGGGCTCTCGAGAAGCTCAGATCGATAAGTCCGAGGGCTCTCTAAGAAGCTGCTCTGTAATTGTAACGTTGGATTTTAAAAGGTTCTTTGTAATTTGTGTCTTCTCCATTGGAGTCATGTCGAGGGTTCCGAATGATCACCTTAGTGCATTAGACTTCTTTAGATTCACTTATCCGCATCCAACTTCCCTTAATTCATCATCCCCAATGCGAATTAGCGTTGGTAACCTAATTCAAGCAAGATTTACAATGATGTTCATGTTCTAAACTAAAGAATAGGCCACAATGTGACGGATCTGTGACCATTTAAGTGATGATCACACATAAGTCTAAACCTATTCCTTAATTCGATTTATTTCTCTTACATCTGCGGTAGCCGATGAAGATTGAATCTGCCCTGGAAATAATTCTCCATTAAAATTCGAGGCTAAAGTACATGAAGCTATTTTGCATTTGTCTTATTTTAAACATCTCCCCAACTCGGATCTGGATCATGTAGTTAGTTCTTTTCTTTATTTGCTTATAGTTAAATGTGACACAATCCAACACTCTCTTTTATCTATTCTTTATTTTAGATAATTATAGAGCCAGATCTGGTAGCACAGATCTGGAGGTTTATCTCTCATTTTAGACAAACTTCTCTGTGGACGATCTTGAAATACTTACTTTTAAAACTTGCTACAATCGGCCCTCATCTTGCAGCCGTTGTTAGCCCCTAATGTGTCGATATCCCTTTCATAAGTTAACATCCATATAATTTAGCATTCTTTAATTCTTTAATTATTGATTTATAATGCACATAATTTTGGCACACTTGGAGCTACAACAAGTTTTTGGCGCCGTTGCCGGGGAAGTTTGTTCTAAAATAGATAAACCTATGTTTATTTTCATTTATTTTAATTTTTGCTTTAAACCTGCACTTTGCATTCCAAGTGCTTGATTAAATGTCTACGAGCTTTGTATAGAAAACCTATTTTATACAGAATTTTTATTTTTTTATTTTCTGAAGTTTTTATTCTTTGCCTTCTAGTTATTTGAATAAATGTCACGCCACTCTTTTGTCTTTTGTCAAATTTGGGCAAGAGTCGAGTTTTCATTTATTTTCATTTATTTATCACCATTTATTAATTTTGTTGTTATTTTTATGCAACAGATGTAAAAGGAAAGGAAAGTTCTTAAATAGACAGTTTGTCAGACCAAACTCTCTCTCGAGTTGTATGTTTGGCGGAGAACCCTCAATCCCGAGATTCTCCTGCTAAATTCGTGGTTGAAAGACTCCTAAGAAACCGACATACATCATGTATATCCGTCAAATGGGTGACGAATAGATTGTTAAGAGACTACTTTGCCCCGGTGCTTATAATTCCCATTTTGCATTCAATTTCCCACAAAGGAGGAAATTATGAAATTAAGTCCTCCACCATCCAAATGTTGCCTTCATTCCATGGATTGAGTAAGGAAGACCCTTACAAACACATTGATGAATTTCGCTTTATGCACAACATTTAACATAGCCGATCGGTCTGAGGCAACCAAGCTTAGGCTCTTTCCTTTTCATTAAAGGACAAAGCTAGAGCATGGTTATCTATGTTAGCACCAAACAAAGATCACATCATGGAATGATTTGCAATGTCAATTTTGTCAAAATATTTCCCAATGACTAAAACCAAACCGAGACAAAGCATCATCTCTTTCTCCCAAAACTCAATCAAACTTTCCATGAAGCATGGGAAAGGTTTAAAGAATCATAAGGCAATGCCCTCACCATCAAATTCCTAAATGGCTGGTTCAAAGCTTCTATCAAGGAACCGATCAAGGGCAAGAACATGGTGGATGCCTCTTGTGGAGGTACCTACTTGCGAAAATAGTTGAAGAGGTTTGGGACCTCTTTGAGGTGATTGGAGAAAATTCAACCCAAAGCAGAATCTCCGCCAAGGGACACCGAGAATCCAAATAGGATGAATAATCCCCAATTCACAAGAGGGAAAGTTTATGAAGTCAATGAGTCGAAAGGAAAGTGGATAATTTGACCACAAAATTTGATAGATGATGGACTCATTTAAAGCTCCAAATGGGTCAAGAGTAGAGGAGGCATGTCCGATATGCCGCCCCCACTCATTCCATTGATCAATGTCCTTCGCATCACAATTTAACTCATGATGGAACAAGCTCATGCACAGTCTTATGGATGTAATGCGAATGACTACCCATGGAGATCTCATCCTAATCTCGTGGAATCAGGAAATTACTAACAAATGACAACCCAAAAATCAATTACCTTTCAAACACCTTTCACCATATCAATAAATCAAATTTTCAAGCCTAACCAACAACAAGCCATGCAAAGATGCAGACCAGCCCCTGCTCCTAGATCCCCGACCTTTGAAGAGCGGTCTTGAGTTCACTTCAAAATCTTGAACTGTCTCGGTGTGAACCTTCACGGTGAGCATTAAAAAATCGAAGAAACTCGGGCCAACTCTCAAATTCATTGGCTAAGAGAGAAGAGGGTAACTACCCACCAACTGTGAACAATCCTAAGGACAGTTCATGGTTGGAGAATCCTCAAATGGCCATGAGGAAATCAAAGTCGTGACTACTTTGAGAAGTGGAAGAATAATAAACAAAGACAAAGGTAGTGAAGAGGAAAAAGATGAAGAACAAGTGCAGAACAACAAATTTGGATAGCAATATGGTCATGATTTACATCGAAAATTCAAAAAATGAAAAACAGAAAAATAAAAATTGTTGAAAAGATGAGGAGGAGAAATTTGTTCCTCACCTCCCATTTCCCCATGCAATGAAGTTTCTCCTTTTGACAAAGGAAACACAAAATTGAGGAAATGATGGAGACATTCAAGCAAGTTAAAATTAATCTACCTGCTTGATGCAATCAAACAGTCCTCGCTATGCAAAATTTCTCAAAGAGGTGTGCACTCACAAAAGGCAATCTAGGATACATTTATCCAAGAAGGCCTTTATCAGGAGAAAATCAACCAAGTGCTATCAATTGCAACACCACCTAAGATGCAAGACCACGAATCCCCACAATCCCCTGCATCATTGGGGAGCACACCATTGAGAAAGCCTTGCTAGATCCTGGGTGCTAGTGTCAACTCGCTTCCTATTCCTATGAGAAGCTAGGTTTGGGAGAATTGAAACCCACTCAAGTGGTGTTACAATGTAATGACAGATCCGAAAGGAAACCTATGGGGTTGATTGAAGATGTTTTGGTAGGAGTAGACAAGTTTTTCTACCTCACGACTTTTTGGTGTTGGACATGGAACCAACCAAAAGTACCACGCCATCCTCACATTCTGGAAGACCATTCTGCCATGCGCATTCAATGCAGTCCTGCATCATGGAGGTGTCTTTGGAAATATGAAAGTTAAATTGAATATGTATAATCGTTACTCAACCTCAATTCTCACCGAGGAATGTTTCCATGTTGACATCATTGATGAGTGGTGGAGGAGTCTTTACAAACATTTCGCAAGGTAAAGACTCCACCACATAATTTAAAATGATTGGGGATCCACCGAGAAAGAAGGAAAAGGAGATCAAATTCAAAGGAGTCTGCTTTGTGCAAGGCACTCACCAAATCATCAAGTTCTCTCTCTTGGAGACCTGCCTCTCCTCTTCCACAAGTTACCAAGGTACCTTTATCGCCTCTTTCTCAAATTCCCACCTGAATTGGAACTCAAATACTCCCCAAAATCTGAAATATGTGTTTTGGGAGATCATCAAACACTACTGTGATTATTTCTTCCTCCCTTACAAAGGAGCAAGAAGAGGAGTCATTGGTAGTTCTAAAACAAGACAAGAAAGCAATTGGTCGACCATTTCTGATTTAGGAGGAATAAACCCAGTATGCATGCATAAGATCCACTGAAGAGGATGCCAAGCCTTCTAGAGAAATGCAAAGAAGGTTGAATCCTCACATGCAAGAAGTGGTAATGAAGGAAGTTGTCAAGTCTAGATGTTGGGGTCATTTACCCCATTTCAGATTTTGCTTGGTAGCACCCACACAGTGGTGCCTAAGAAATCTGCATCATCATAGCAAATTTAACTGTAAACTTATGTCCACCAGACAAACAACCTGGATGGAGGGTCCGCATAGACTACAAAAAATTAAATACCATGACAAGGAAAGACCATTTCTCCCTTCATTGACCAAATCCTTGATAAGCTTGCAGCAAAGCTTACTACCGCTTCCTTGATGGGTACTGTTACAACCAGATCCCCTGTACCCACAGGACCAAGAAAAGACCACCTTCACCTCGCCTTTGGCACTTTTGCCTATAGGAGGATGCCCTTTGGTCTTTGCAATGCCCTGCTACTTTTCAAAGATGCATGTATGCCATCTTTTACATGATTGATCAATTCATGGAGATCTTCATGGATGACTTTTCAATTTATGGAGAACGCTTTCCCAATGCTTACACCACCTCAAGTTGGTGTTGCAAAGATGTGAAGAAACCAATTTGGTTCTAAGTCGAAAGAGTCATTTTATGGTCACCCAAGGCATTGTCCTAGGACATGTGGTCTCCCATAAAGGCATAGAGGTGGACCAAGCAAAATTGATCTAATTGCACATTTGCCTCCTCCCGTAACTAAGCAAATCAAGTTTCTTAGGGCATGCAGATTTTATAGGAGGTTCATCAAAGATTTCAAAGAAATTTCCAAGCCACTCATCATTTCATGTGTCAAGATGTTCCTTTTGTGTTTACTAATGAATGCATGATGCCTTTGAGGTCCTTAAGAAATGTCGATTTCAGCCCCATCTTGGCATCCCCAGACTATTCATGCCCTTTGAGCCGATGTGTGATGCATCAGACTATGCCCTAGGAGCTGTCCTAGGCGTAGAAAGGATAAGCTTCCCCATGTCATAGCTTATGCCAGCAGATCCATGATAGATGCCCACTCAATTACACAACAACCGAGAAAGAGTCATTGCCATTGTGTTTGCATTAAAATTCAGCCTTATGTTTTAGGTTCACAAATTGTGGTGTTTATCGACCACACTCGCCCTAAAGTACCTTCTGCCTAAGAAGGATACCAAGCCCGATTAATCGTGGATCCTCCTATTACGGAGTTTGATCTACGATTAAGGATAAGAAAGGAGTGGAGAATGTGGTGGTTTATCACTTATCCGAATTCTCAATCGAGGATGATAGCTTACCCATTAATGAATCATTTCCGATGAGCAACTTTTGCCATCAATACCCACAAATTGTGGTTTGCAAACATAGTCAACTTCTTGGCTATTGATGATTCCTCAACATTGGAATAGAATGGATAAAGATCTTTTCTTCAAGTTAAACATTTCATTTGGGAAGATCCTTATCTATTCAAGAATTGTGCGTACTCAAAGTGATCGAAGGTGTGTCCGGACCATGAATTCCACGGCATATTGTCAATGTGTCATGAGCAGCTGTGGAGGCCATTTCGATTGCAATAAAGCAATTTGCAAAAATTACGCATGTGGTTTCTATTGGCCCACAATCTTTAAAGATGCCTTCTGACCTTTGTAAATCTTGCGAGCGCAAAGCTGGGCGATGTTCCAAAAGAAACTCAATGCCCCTATGACCAATCTTGGTAGTTGAGTTGTTTGATGTTTGGGGCATAGATTTTATGGGCCCTTTCCCCCTTCTAATGGAAACAATTTCATCTTGGTAGTATGGATTATGTCTCCAAGTGGATTGAGCCATAGCTACCAAATCAATGATCACAAAGTGGTTTTAAGATTCCTCAAAGACCACATTTTTCCAGATTTGGATTCCCAGGCCATCATTAGTGATGGGGAAGCCACTTTTACCTTGACGGTTTGACTCTTTATTAAAAAAGTACTCTACATCACTCACGAGTAGCCACTCCCTATCATCCACAAACCCGGTGGGCGGTGGAGATTTCAAATAGAGATCAAACACATTTTGGAAAAAAAGCATGAAGAAGGACGAAAGGACCTGGTCCTTTAAGCTTAATGATGCTTTGTGGCTATACTGAATCCTGCAAGACTCCTATAGGGATGTCCCTTTCAGATCGGTTTATGGCAAGGCATGCCATCTACCGGAGAATTAGAATATAAGGCCTTGTGGGCAATCAAAACTTTTAATATGGATCTAATCTGTCGGTAACCAGAAGCTTCAACTCACCGAATCGAAGAACTGAGGATGGATGCCTACACTAGCTCCAGTTGTACAAAGAAAAGGTTAAATCATTCCATGATAGGAGCCTCATGAGAAGAGAGTTCATACCGGGGTCCAAGGTATTGTTATTCAACTCTAAACTTAAATTCTTTCCCGGCAAATTGAGATCCGGATGGGAAGGGCCATACATGTCATCAAGGCCTCCCCTCAGAGTCTGTGGATATTTCAGATCCCAAGGATGGAAGAATACTCAAGGTAAATGGTCGAGGCTCAAACCATGCATTGAAAACACCCGAGCCCTTGTCGCCCACCTATCATCATGAATCTCCAAAATTTGATGGTAGAAAAGTGTATAATATGTTTGTACAACATTGTTTTTCCGATTTTTCTTTGTTTACATCTATTTTTCTTATGCGCATAGTGTAAATACACTTCAAAGTTCAAATCATAAAGTAAAAGTACTTTTCAAAAGTTCAAAGTTCTATTCGAATTGATTCGGAGTCAGAATGAACTACTCGAAAGAACCATGTTACATTCGAATAGTTAAAATTTCCTTTTCGAATAGAAAATGGGGAGAAGTCCTTTGAAAAGATCTTTCTGGAGCCAAATCCATTTCGAATAGACATACTGAAGCTCAGTTCTTTGCGAACTACACTTTCTCAAGATTTTTTTTTTTACCTTTCGAAAGACACTTTTGCTATTCGAAATAGAGAAAAGGACTCTTTTTTTGGAACTTTTCGAACACTTAAGGGTGCTTTGCGAATAACCACCATCTATTCTAATCTTCGCTTTTCTCTTGTCGAAATCAAAAGGTAGAGCCCAATTCTTGATCTGTTCAAAGCAAAGAAACCCAAACAGAGGAAACCCCTAGATCGCGAGAAATCCCTTGCTGCCATGCTCCCTAAATCTTCACCCAAAAAGACAGCCAAAACACCCCCAAAAGCCAAAGGCAAAGCCCCAAAATCTACAAAGAGAAAACTATCCATGAACAAAGCAGATAGGGCTGAGAAAGGAAAGAAAGTGCGCCATGAAGAGCACTTACGATGTTTCCACGAATCCCACTGCCTCCCTACCCCTCCATTTGGTTTTGCCCAATCCCTTTATTGATGCCCTGAAGATACTCCCCGAATTACTGGTGGAAGAAACTTTTTTCTCCTCCAAACCAGATTGTGAACTGTCTTTAAGATATCTCACGGCAGCCTCCATCAACACCATCCTTACCCCTTTACCTGAGAAAATCTACCCACGGATGACAAAGTTGTGGTACCAAAACCTCATCATGGTGACAGAAGATCAGGCTGATCTGCTTGAGTTTGCATCCCCTTCTCCTTTGTATTCATTTTCTATTTTTTCTTGAGAACCAGCAATTCTGCTGTGTTTAATGTTTGTTTTGATTATAATTTCTGCTGTCTTTTAGGCATGCTGATTTTTTATTTTACAAAACCAAATACAAAATAAAAGAAAATGAAAACACAAATAAAAAAAATCTCTGAGTTGTTTCTTATTATTTTCAGCAGTAGTAAATAAGGGCTCTTGTTGAGCCCGGGCTGATTCATAAGTATCTCAGGCTTTTGGGTTTGTTTCTTTGGGCTTAGGATATATCATTTGGCATTAGATTTTCTGTTTTAGGAATTTTAGTTTCAAATTCTGTTTTTAGATCGCTGATTTTGTTTTCTTTCTTAGGTTAATGTGTCCTCGTTTTACTGATTTTCGTCATTTTTCTGTGAGTACAGTTAGTTTCTAACTTTGTTTTCCTATTTTGCATTAACAAATTCTGTTTTTGTATCAACACTTTTCTATTTTTTTCAACTTTGTAATCAGTCCCTTACCTTGTTTTTACTGTTTCTCTGTTATTAGCATTAGTTTCCTTCCATTTGCATAGTAATCCTTCTATTTGTTAGATTTTATTTAGCAGTTCTAGCGTTGTTTTGTTGATTTTTCTTGCATTTGTATATCATGTTTTTCATTTCCTTGCTCATATCTTCAGTTTTACATTATATTGATGCATATAGTTTAGATTTTTCTTTGTTCTTAGTTTTTCTTTCTTCTTTACCTACTGCTCCATCTCTCATTGTCTAGAATATTGAGGACAATGTTCATCTTAGGTTTGGGGTGTGTGCATAAGTCCCGCTTAGGAATAGTTAACATAAGGGCAAGAATCACCTAAGTAATTAGGAAATGTATTAATTTACTTAAGAATCATGACAACTAGAAAATTTAAAATTCCTTTGCCAAATTTAGACATTCTAAACCTTGATATTCTACATTTCCATGATGATTACACCATAAAAACATACGTATCAAAGACGTAGTAAGTCAAAAGGAAGAGAAAAGGTAAAGATATACTTAAAAGCTCAAGGAAAAACCATAACCATGAGAATTGAGCCCATATATTTTCCATCTCTGTTGAAGAGTGGATCGAGGCAATTTTTACGATTCAAAGGATTGGTTGAGGCATTAGATCCACTAGAAGTTAGGAAACTCCAAATTAAAACAAGTAACGACTCATGAAACCGAGGAAAAGATCAAGGCCTTCTTTGGACTTGAACCTAAAACCAACCAAGAAAAATCTGCCCTGCTTGTACCCCATTTGAGTCAGAATCCTACAATTCTTCATCAAAATACTCAAAAGTACTTGCACCGAACCTATGGAACCAATTCAGCCTTCCCTCACTCCGAGAATTGGAGGTAAAGGAGAAAGAACAAGATGGACCATTTCGGGCAACATCAAGAAAATGAAGAGAAAATACCTCAAAAAGCAATATGGTGACCGAGAAAAGAAGAGACAAACAATGTAAAAAAGTTGCAAGCAAAAAGCAAAAAGAGACCTTATGTTGAAAAATGCAAGATCAAAGAAAGAACTGATCACCGTGAATGTGAGAATCTCGAAAAGAAGAAGAAAGAAGCTAAACTCAAAAAGGTGGAGTCATGAACCATCTCCACTTCACGAGTTCTCAAATTCAAACCTCTCAAGCGCTTTCCTTTGAAACTTCACTCCATAAGCCATACAAACAAACCTAGATTAAAAGCCCTTGTGATCCAAAGTTGAGTGAGTCATGTGGAGATAAGAAGTGACCCAATCTATGGTGAGGAGATGTCAATGATGCCATTGCCTAAGAATCATGCCTATGCTCATGCTTACAGATCCATTTGGGAGATGTAAGCGCTCTTGAGCTTGAGTGAAAATGAACCCCTCAACAAAAACAACGATGAGAGTATACCCGTGAGTGTTTGGGTTGGAACTTGAGCACCTTAAGTATGACTTATAACCTAATTTTTATCCATAGGATGAGCTTATCTGGCACATTTGTATGATTTTCTATGACTGTTCACAGATTGGAAATATTGAAATATTCATGAGGTTTATAAATGTTTAAATTCTGTGCAAACAATAATCAAATTTTCTGTTTCATCATTGATTCAAGAGTAACTAACCCCTGCCTTGATTGCTCATTTGATAATATTGCACCGATGTTAACTGTTTCATGGAGAAGTTTGTGGGTACCTTCACCAAAACCCTCAGGAGACTTCAATCCTCCTCTAGGGATCACCTAGGGGTTTAAAAGGCTTATTGCATATGCTAAATGCACTGTGCTTCCTACAAAAGTGGCTCTTTACTTTGTTTTTTATGTTTCTTTGCTCGTGGACTAGCAAAGCTTAGGTTTGGGGTGTGATAAGTAGTGAAAATACCATTTTTCACCCCTAAACACGAGCCTTGAAAGACCCTTGAGAGGACTAAATAAGTGCTTTAGTGTTCATATTGCGCCTAACCAAAAGACAGTCCAAATCAAAACCATCCTAAAATGATCAAAAAGTCGACAACGCATGTCAAACTCAAAGAGGGAGTGAAGAAATAGCCTCAAGAATGGCTAAAAAGGTCCTAAAAGAGCAAGAAAAGACCAAGAAGAAGAAGGATCCATTCAAGAAGAAGAATGGAAGCTAAAGTTCAATTCAAGAAGAACCTCTACTATTCGCAAAGAACTTTGAACTTTGCAAAAGAAGAAAACACTCTGAAAGAAGAGAAGTCCTGCGAAAAGATCTCCCAAGCCAAAGTCCTGCGAAAAGATCTCCGAAGCCAAAGTCCTTTGCGAAAAGATCTCCCAAGCCAAAGTCCTTTGCGAAAAGATCTCCGAAGCCAAAGTGCTTTTATGAAGAGACCCTTAAACTCGCGAAATGGCATATGGGATTTACACCACTTTGAAGGGCATTTCAAGAACTCTGCACGCGCCCAATGTAATTAAAAGCCCGGAGACATTAGGAAGATTCAAGCACAAACCAAAGGCATATTCCACGTGAAAACCCAAAGATGAAATCACTTGGCGAGAACTTCTAGAAGCTCAAAGCAGACTTTTGAATTCCCATATGAATTGATGCTTCTAACGCGATTATGAACCAGATCGTAGCATTTTCATTGGCGAGCAGATCTCGATCCCGGTGCTCGGCTCCTATTGGTTGATACAGATCTATCCAATTCGATTGGTTGATACACATCCGAAATGGACTTAGGGAAAACTATAAATAGACGAACCATTTGCCCAATTTGGGTATCCAGATTTTAGAGTTTTCATCTCTGCTTCCCTCATCCGGCCAGATAGCTTATCCGAACCCCTGTAATCCCTTCTTGTAGTTTATCTTTGAGAGCCATTGTGAGTGATTTGTACTTCCAAGTTCGGATTCAAGATCAGAATCGAGGGCTCTCGAGAAGCTCGATTAAGTCCGAGGCTCTCTAAGAAGCCAATTGTAACGTTGGATTTTAAAAGGTTGCTCTAATTTGTGTCTTCTCCATTGGACTCATGTCAAGGGTTCTGAATGTTCAGCTTAGTCCATTAGACTTCGTTACATTCACTCATCCCCATCCAAGTTCCCATAATTCATCATCCACTGTGCGAATTAGCGTTGGTAACCTAATTCAAGATTTACAGTGATGTTCATGTTCTAAACTAAAGAATAGGCCACAGCTAGCTGACAGATCTGTGACCATTTAAGTGGACAGATCACAGCCATAAGTCTAAACCTATTCCTTAATTCGGATTTATTTCTCTTACATCTGTGCTGGTAGCCAGATGAAGATTGAATCTGCTCTGTTGAACTACAGATTCTCCATTAAAATTCAGAGGCTAAAGTACATGAAGCTATTATTTCTGCATTTGTCTTATTTTAAACATCTCCCCAACTCGGATCTGGATCATGTAGTTAGTTCTTTTCTTTATTTGCTTATAGTTAAATGTGACACAATCCAACACTCTCTTTTATCTATTCTTTATTTTAGATAATTATAGAGCCAGATCTGGTAGCACAGATCTGGAGGTTTATCTCTCATTTTAGACAAACTTCTCTGTGGACGATCTTGAAATACTTACTTTTAAAACTTGCTACAACTGGCCCTGATCTTGCAGGCCAGTGTTAGCCCCAATGTGCTGATATCCCTTTCATAAGTTAACATCCATATAATTTAGCATTCTTTAATTCTTTAATTATTGATTTATAATGCACATAATTTTGGCACACTTGGAGCTACAACAGGGACATGTGCCAATATGGAGGGGACGAAAGACTACTAATAAAAGTCTTTCAGAAGAGTCTGACCGGGCCGGCTTTGAGATGGTTCACATATTTAGAACCATCCATGATGAAAACATGGAAGGACTCGACGCACCTCTTTCAAGAACAATATGTCTACAATATAGACATTGAGTCGCGTAAGTCAGACTTGGCCCTTTTGAAATAGAACCAGAACGAGACCTTCAATGACTACTTGGGACGTTGGAGAGTACTAGCAGCTCAGGTCAGAAGCAGAATACCTGATGATGAGCAGATAGAGATGATCTCAAAGAACACTCTGCCAGTGATCTCGAACTTTTTGGTGTACCAGCAATAGTCCAACTTTACTGATCTGATGAGAAATTCTAACCGATGTGAGGATGCCATCAGGGAGGGCCGTCTGAGTAAGAACATGCCAAGTGGACCCAGTGGGGTTAGGAGGTTTTCGAAGCAAAGGAACGATGAGAGAACAGGGGGCGATGTCGAGAACATAGCCAATACCAGACCCAATAATAATACTACCCCGTTTCAATTTTAGGCAGCCCCACTAGCACTCGTTAGGCCTGAGCAGATGTAGAGAATAGGGAATGGGAAAGGAATGCAAATGACTCCGGTGCAGAGGAGAGCCTGCTACAATCGAGTTTTCACGTCACTGGGGCAATCATTAAGTGTACTTCTGCCTTTGTTAGTGGAAAATGGATTAGTCACTATCCGTCAACCGCAACCTCCTCCTCACTCGATCCCAAAGAACTATGACGTGAATACCTACTATAATTTTCATCAGGGTTCGAGACACCCAACTGATCGCTGCTACCCATTGAAGCACGCAATCCAAGATTTGATCGACGCTGAGAAAATCATTCTCCCTGTACCTTCTCAGCATGCAAATATTCACCAAGTGCCACTACCCCAACATCCTATCGGAGGAGCAGGTCCCAGACCCACTTTCGGAATGATAGAAGATGAGGAGTTTGAATTTGACCCATCCGATTATATCAGTGATCGGGAGAGGTATGTAGCACCATTGTCAAGAAACATGGAAGAGAGGAACATAGGGATAATTGAACTCCTAAATTTGTCATAATATTTCCCCAACCCAACCTCGCAAATTGAACCCTTGGATCTCAGGGCATACTTTTCACCCATCAATTATGTACATATCAATGCATACCAACCATACACCACCACCTTCAGCAATTACCCGATGAGCCAACAGGCCCCCAATCCTACGCCCGCACCCTCTAATTATCAATGGCCCGCGCCCACCCCATTTCTCCTAGTTCAACTACCGGTAAACTCCACCGCCCCCATCAATTACCCAATAAGCCATCAGGCCCCCAATCCCACACCTGCACCCATCAGTTATCAATGGCCTGCGCCCATCCCATCACCCCAAGTTTTGCCTGCGAACTCCACCACCCTGGTCAATTACCTAACGGCCCATCAGACCCCCCATCTCTCGCCAACACTCACCAACTATCAATGGCCTACTTTTACCTCCTTCCCTCCAATACCACCACCCTCAAGCTTCACCACCCCTATCTGGCCCAATTTTTCCACCCAACCCGCTACCACTAAAATAAACCAGGTGTTGCCCACACTTCCTGAGCTGACAGCGCAAGTGCCTCAAGTACCGACAGCCATACCCTTCCAACTCTCGGGACCAACCTATGACCCTCATCAGGTCCCACTAAGCTACGAGCAAACGGATGTTGATACTGGCAGCAATAGCAGAGAAGGGGCAATGGACTTTATCACACAGTCTGGGAGGATATCGAAGCAGCCGAAAGTGCCAGCAACAGCATAGGCCCAACCAGAGGGGAAGAAAGACAGCGCTATGAACCCCTTCGAAAAAATGAGTCGAGAACATATACTAGAGACTCAACTGAGAAGAATACCCGCCCATATAACCGTCTAGGATCTGTTGATGACGTCCCCACTCCATTTTCAAGCATTAATTGGGGCATTAAAAAATGTGCATGTATCACTCCAAGTTAGCCCAGACGAAGTCGGGCACATAATTGGGCAAGTGTGGCTCTGAATGCCATTTCATTCTCTGATGTTGATTTACTGGAAGAAGGGTGTAGCCACTCCAAGTCATTAAATATAACCGTTGAGTGTGAAAATATGGTAATTCCCCTAGTTTTAATTGATAATGGGTCTGCATTGAACATATTCCGGTTAAGAACCACCACTAAGATCGGGGTCGATCCATGCATGCTGAGGCCCACTAGAACCAGCGCAAGAGGGTTTGACAATACCAGGAGAGATATAATGGGAGAAGTTGATCTTGAGCTGTTGATAGGGCCAATGACCTTTTCCATCTTGTTTCAAGTCATGGATATCAAATCTTCATTTAATCTATTGTTGGGGTGCCCGTGGCTGCACAAGGTCGGAGCCATACCATCAACTTTGCACCAGAAACTCAAGTTTGCGTCTGGGCACAAAATTATTACAATCATTGGTGAGGGGCACAGCGAGAAAGAAAAAGCCACCAATAGCATCAAAAAATCTAATGTGTTGGATATACCGCACACTGCTGAGGATGTCGACCTCCACAGTTTTGAATATGAGGTGTCAGCGACACTCTTGGGGCCCATTGAGGGCATCATGCCTAAAACAAGAGGTGGTATGGTAACGACGGTGGCTATGCTCCAAAAGTAGGGCTATCAGAAAGGCCGTGGGCTCGGGCCTAGAGTACAAGGCAGAAGAGAGCCAATTATTGCTAAGGGACAGAAGGCCAGATTCGTGCTGGGATACAAGCCCACAGAGGAAGAGGTCCGAGAGGCCAAAGAGAAAGCCAAGGTTGCTACAATAGCAAGAGCTCGAGGAATCAACACAGAAGATAAACCTCACCCTAGGCCGCACATCAAGGAATCCTCCGTCAGTGCAGGGGTCGTAAAGATTGACCGAAATGGGGTAACCCGTTGGACCCCACACAACCCATAGCCCCAATACATCCCACCAATACCCAGATCTCCTTTCCTAGCTTGGAGATAGATTTGGCCGTGTTGTCCCTTTTCGAGGAATGACGGCAAGTACCTGAACGAACTCCCCCTGTGGTAAATCACTAAAAAATTGAGTTATCATTTGAGGACATCATCTCAGACTAAATGGGGATCAACATGATGGAAGCTAACTCCAATGAGCCATATTAGTCAGCACCCTCCATCTCAACAGGTAAAGGAGTAGCCCCTCAGGTACGCAATTGGGTATCTTTACTCCAAACCCTGGAAGCAGGGAGTGGCCTAACATTTGGCACCCGTTTCCCAAAAAAAAATAACCTACAAAAAGTGAGATAAGCCCTTGGCTGGAAATACCTTGTATATATAGCAACCCGCTTTACCAAGGGTCCGTCTCCGAAGAAAACAAAAATCTCAAAAACATGGAAAAAATACAAAACTAAAAAATATTATCTTTTAAAATTCCAGAAAAAGTCTCACAAAAGGATGCCTTAATCGAAATACCCGTCCCACGTAAAATCGACCCCTTTCTTATAGAAATACAAGAAGAGGTAGGAGTTACGAGTCTGGATGAGGATAGTCCTTTGAAGGAGCTCCTTGACCGGTTCGCCGACTTTGAGCATGGCCCTACCCCCATTGTCGAGGAAACTGAAGACATCAATTTAGGAACTGAGGAGATTCCTAGAATAACCAAGATCGGAATGTCACTGTCTCCCGAAGAAAGAAAAAGCATGATTGAATTCCTTCCGTCATACCAAGATATTTTTACCTAGTCATACGAGGACATGCTTGGTCTGGACACCGATTTGGTCGAGCATAAGTTACCTCTCTACCCTGATGTGAAGCCGGTTAAGCAGAAGTTAAGACGTCTCCGACCTGAGTGGATGCTAAAAGTCAAAGACGAGGTCATTAAGCAATATGATGCAGGGTTTCTCATGGTATCCAAATACCCATAGTGGCTAGCCAATATCGTGCCTGTACTAAAGAAAGATGGAAAGGTCTGCATGTCTATTACTTTTCGCAATTTGAATAGGGCAAGTCTGAAGGACGATTTCCCATTTCCACACATCGACATCTTGGTCGATTAACACTACTAAGCACGGGATGCTTTCCTTCATGGATGGATTCTCAGGATACAACCAGATAAAGATGATAGAGTTTGATCGTGAAAAGATAGCGTTCATTACTCCGTGGGGAACCTTTTGCTACCGAGTCATGCCATTTGGGCTAAAGAATGCCGGTGCAACATACCAAAGAGCTACGACTACACTGTTTCAGGACATGATGCACCGAGAAATTGAAGTATATGTCGATGATATGATAGCCAAGTCACCGGAGTGAAGCGATCACTTGGTAAACCTTCAGAAGCTATTTGAGAGGCTGAGAAAGTACAGGTTATATCTGAATCCACAGAAGTGCGCTTTTGGTGTTGTGTTCAAAAAATTGTTAGGATTCATCGTTAGCAGGAGAGGGATCGAGGTCGACCCAGTCAAGGTTAATGCCATCACAAAAATGCTGCCATCGTCTACTGAGAAAGAAGTTAGAGGGTTCTTAGGCAGAATATAATATATTAGTCAGTTCATTGCGCAACTAATTCCAATCTGCACGCCGATCTTCAAACTACTAAGGAAGAACTCACCTGTTGAATGGAATGATGATTGTCAGGCAGCGTTCGATAAAATCAAAAGCTGCCTCCTTAACCCAACTGTGTTGGTACCACCCGAGCCAAGGAGACCACTCTTGATGTATCTCTTCACGATGGAAAGAAGAGACAGCATGATGAGACAGGAAGAAGAGAACATGCCATTTACTATCTAAGCAAGAAGTTTATTGATTATGAAATGCGCTATTCTCATCTGGAGAAAGCATGCTTGGCTCTTGTATGGGCTACTCAGAGACTCTGCCATTACTTGCTATCTCAAGCCGTTCTACTCTTAGCTTGAATGGATCCATTGAAATACCTGTTCGAGAAGTCGGCCCTCACTGGACGGACCACACGCTAACACCTTTTATTGTCTGAGTTGACATCACGTATGTCACTTAGAAGTTGATTAAGGGGCAGGCACTCGCCGATCATCTTGCCGACAATCCTTTGCCAGATTATGAGCCTTTGAGAACTGAATTCCTTGATGAGGACATTCTTTTTATGACAGAAGATGAAACTAAAGAGGCAGAAGAGTTATGGGTAATGCACTTTGACGAGGCAGCAAATGCCGAGGGCCAAGGAGTTGGTGCCATTCTGATTTTGCCGAAAGGATCTCATGTACCCGTCTCTATCAAGCTCAACTTCCCTTGCACTAACAACATGGCGGAGTACGAAGCTTGTTCCGCTGGTCTGCAGGCAGCTCTCGATCTGAATGTAACTCACCTTCGAGTGTTTGGCGATTCGTAGTTAATCATATGCCAGACGAACGATGACTGAAAGATGAAAGATAAGAAACTGATCCCTTACCATGAGCACCTTGAGGATCTGATAGCTTGCTTTCAAGACATGACATTCTCATATATCCCCCGGATAAGGAATCGCTTCACTGATGCACTAGTGATGTTGGCATCAATGATAGAAATCTCATATGGTGCTGAGATGAAGCCAATCATGATCGAGCAGAGGAATGAGACGGCCTTCTACCTATAGATAGAGGAACCTACAAATCCTGATGATGAGCCACCTTGGTTCTCAGATATCAAGAATTTCCTCGAGACCCTAACTTTCCTGAGGGTACATCCAAGACGAACCGACGAACCATCCAACGTCTAGCAGCAGGCTATGTCATTTGTGGGGAATGCCTTTACAAGCGATCGTATAATAACATCTTACTCAGGTGCCTTACTAAAAGTGAAACGATCAATATCATGAAGGAGATCCATGAAGGAGTATGCAGAGCCCATGTCAGTGGCCACATGCTTGCTAAGAAAATCCTGCGACAGGGATACTTTTTGACCACTATGGAATCAGATTGCTACAAACATATTCAAAAATGCTACAATTGTCAGGAACACTCCAGTCTGATACATGCTCCTGCCATTGATCTACACTGCATGACAACTCCTTGGCCATTCTACCTGGGGCCTTGACGTCGTCGGAATGATTAATCCGAAAGCATCAAATGGACATCGGTTCATCCTTGTCGCCATAGAATACTTCACCAAATGGGTAGAAGCAGCGTCATATGCCAACATCATGGCCAGTCACGTCGAGAAGTTCCTCAAGACTAATATTATGTGCCGATTTGGAGTATCCAAAGATATCATCACAGATAATGGCACCAATTTTAGGAATAAGGGCATCCAAACTTTTTGTGAGCAATACAAGATCAAGCACCATAGCTCGTCCCCTTATCGGCCTCAAACTAATGGAGCCATGGAAGCTGCGAATAAGACGGTTGTCTACATCCTAGAGAAGATGGTCGTCACTTACCGAGATTGGAGTGAAATGCTGTCGTTTGCTTTGTGGGCCTACAGAACATCGATCCGTACCGCTACAGGGGCAACACCATTCTCCCTTGTGTATGGAATTGAGGCCATCCTCCCAGTTGAGGTTAAAGTACCCTCGCTCCGAATCCTCATGGAATCTGGCTTACCCAAAGCAGAGAGAGAGAGATCCCACTTCGAACAATTGAACTTATTGGACGAGAAGAGACTCCTAGCCTTGTGTCACACTCAAATTTACTAGGGGCGAATCGCATGTGCTAACAATAAATGTGTTTGCGGTCGAGATCTGAAGGTAGGAGACACTGTACTGAAGAAGATCTTCCCATCCCTCCATGCCAATCTGAGTTCAAGCCAAACTAGGAAGGACCTTACGTCATTCGAGAAGTGCTGCCGGGATACGCCATCCGCCTCGCCACCATGGACGGAGATCATCTTCCTGAGCCCATCAATGATGGATACTTCCGACGGTTCTACTCTTAGTCTATCACGATAAGGTAAGTATTGGTGAAATAGATACCTGACTGCTTAAGAACCACCCAGAAGAGGCCATCATCTCAAACACAGTAGCCAAAAAGCATCCTTGAAAATGATGATATTCTTTGCTACCCCGTTTGAGCCTAGGCCTTTCTTTCAATAACCCCCTTCCCCAAAAAAATGTGTGTGTATACATATACAAAAAAGGGAAGTAAAGTTACTATCAAAATCTTAAAAAAAATTGAAAAAGTAAAACCTCAAAAATAGATTGCATGAAATGGAGCAAAAAGAACAAAAAAAATGTAGAAAGAATCACGGGGCATGTACAGTAAAAACCCCCAAGGAAGAAAGTATGTTGAGAAAACTGAGTCGTATCAAGGAAACCCTTTTAGCCCAGCATACCTTCAAATCCTAACCTAACCCATGGCCAAGCTACACCCTGAAGAAAGCCCTCTTTTAGGTTCACAAGCAGTCATAGTATCTGTTAAGTCAACACGAGCCGAGTTGTGAGACGACACCAGAACCCCATCTAGCCGGCTATGACGGAATTGATGTCTATGTCGTGGCTTTTGAAAAAATGAAAAAATAATAATAATAAGATAAAATAAAAATACAAGCTCAAAGCAAGATGGACTTGGTGAAAACCCGAAAGGGTGCTACAGGTAAAAATAGCAAGTTTGTGCAGACCAGGTGAAAACTTAAAAGGGTGCCACGGGTAAAAAAGGAGATAAATAAAAAGAAAAAAAAGAAAAAAAAGAAAAAAAAAAAAAAAAAAAGAAGGGTTTGAAGTGATTGATTAATGTTTAAGGAGCCCTCTTGGTTACTCTCTTTGATACCCTTTTTCGACTTGGCCGCTCATGCTAGTTTGAATCGGGTCTTGAGCATAATTGTCTTTGTGAAACTGCTTTGTCAAACGTAGGACCCAAGGTAAGGAGAAAGGTTTGACTCAATCCGAAGGGATTGACGCTCCACTCTTGGAAAAGCTGTTGAAATTCACCCAAGATCCGACTGAAATCCATGGAGATAGATTCCCACTTCCATTCCGGTATGGGTAGAGGCTGTAATAGGCCTGCGGGATGTCTATGATCGATCTTCACTTGTTGGCACGTCAAACATCGCGACATGTACTCTGCTACATCTTGTTTCAAGCCTCTCCACCAGTAATTCTTTTTCAGATCTTGATACATCTTTGTGCTTCCCGGGTGGATAGCATAGCTTGACTTGTGAGATTCATCAAGAATTGTTCGCCGCAGATCGGCATTGTCTGGAATGCAAAGTCGGCCCTTGAATACTAAGGAACCATCCTCCTTGATTGAAAACTCAGATGTAATACCTTCAGTTACATCTTGACGTATCTTGGTTAGAATTGGGTCTTTCATTTGTAGTTCTCGTATGTGTTCGAATATCACCGTTTTCACTGATATGTTGGCTAAGAAGGCTCCTGTGGCTTATGGTTGTATGTCTGCGCCACATAGTGCTAGATCCTCCAACAGTTTCCATCAATGTATACCCGAAATTAGACTAGCCAACTCGAAATAACTTTTTCGACTCAAGGCGGGCCACTACGTTAGCTTTGCTATGGTATCCGATGATAGTCTTTGAGGAATTCCATCCACCTACGCTGCCTCATATTTAGTTCCTTCTGTGTAAACAGATATCTGAGGCTCTTATGGTCAGTGAAAATTTCAAATGTTTCTCCGTATAAATAATGTCGCCATATCTTTAATGCGAATATGACTGCTGTTAGTTCCAGATCATGTGTTGGGTAGTTCTTTTTGTGCTCTTTCAACTGTCTTGACCCGTAAGCTATTACCTTTTTATATTGATTTAGTACAACCCAACCGTTATCTGAGCATCACTATAGACTGCGAATCCTCCACTGCCTGATGGAATGGCTAACACTGGAGCTGAGGTGAGTCTCTTCTTGAGTTCTTGAAAACTCTTCTCACACGCCTCACTCCACTCAAATCTTGAATCCTTTCTTGTAAGCCTCGTAAGAGGCCCTGATATTTTTGAAAATCCCTTGACGAAGCGTCGATAATAACCTGCTAGTCCGAGGAAACTTCGGACGTCTGTCACAGTTTTTGGTTGCTCCCAGTTCACTATTGCCTCGATCTTAGCGGGATCTACTATGACACCATGCTTTGAGACATGTCCCAAAAAGCTAACCTCTTCTAGCCAAAACTCACATTTGCTGAGCTTGGCATATAATTGGTGTTCACGCAAGGTTTGTAGAGCGACTCGTAAGTGTTCTTCATGTTCCGTCTTCGATTTTTGAGTAAATCAGGATGTCATCAACAAAAACTACAACGCAGGAGTCTAGGTGTGGTTTAAACACCCGATTCATCAAGTCCATAAACGACGCCGGTGCATTCGTCAGTCCGAATGGCATCACTAAAAATTCATAGTGTCCATACCGTGTTCTAAATGCCGTTTTCTGAATGTCCTCAGCCTTGACTCTTAACTGATGGTATCCAGATCTCAGATCGATCTTAGAAAAATGTTCCGCTCCCTGCAACTGATCGAACAAGTCATCTATTCTTGGCAACGGATATCGATTCTTCATAGTGACTTTGTTCAATTGACGGTAGTCAATGCACAACCACATCGACCCATCTTTCTTTTTCACGAATAGAACTGGTGCTCCCCATGGAGACACGCTTGGTCTTATGAATCCTTTGTCCATGAGCCCTTGCAATTGTTCTTTCAACTCTTTCAACTCTGCAGGGGCCATCCTGTAAGGCGCCTTTGAAACAGGTTCCGTTCCTGGTGCTAAGTCGATAGCAAATTCCACTTCTCTTTCTGGAGGTAACCCTGGCAATTCTTCTGGAAATACATCTGGGAATTCTCGCACTACCGCTATCTCGGAGATAATATTCTTTTCTTCTTTATTTTCTTTCAGAAATGCCAAATAACCGCTACACCCCTTTCTGATTAAACGTTCTACTCTGACTGCAGATATGAGTGGCACCTGTGTCGATCTCTCCCCTCGAAATCAAAATGATCTCCTCGTGTTAGGACGGAAAATAACAACTTTATCCTTGCAATCCACTGTTGCGCAGTGATGAGACAGCCAATCCATGCCAAGGATCACGTCGAATCCTTGCATGTCCAACAATGTTAAAGTTGCATCTAGTTCATAGACAACGTGATCCCGAACGCTTACCACTACTGATTTGCAGACTAACTCTGTGTCCACTAATTCTCCTATTGGGATAGACACTGATAACACAAAGTCCAGTGTCTCCGGAATAATCTTCATCTTCTTTGCAAATCTAGGGGTGATGAAGGAGTGGGTAGACCCTGGGTCTATCAGCACTCGTGCGTCATGTGCTACATAGCACCCTTTTTCATAAACTTGTAACGTAGCTATAATGCATACATATACATACATATCATATACTTTATTTAGAATTTTTCTAACGTGCAACAACGATTATATACACTTGTCCTAATGAATGCACATTCTTTATCTAGAATTGTATTGAAACCGAAATCCTTTATTTAAAAGAAATCTCACCTTGGATGATGTCGTGTACACTCCCTGCTTCCTGGGCGGTAACTGCGCAGGCTCTCCCTTGAACAACTGGCTTTCGTGATTGAATAGGTCATGGCATGGGAGCTGGGGCCGTCTTTTCTTTAACTGCCTCAGGGCAATCTCTAATCACGTGGCCTATCTTGCCGCATTTAAAACAGCCTCACATTCTTTGCCTACAATCCGCCATTTTGTGGGACTTGCCACACTTGGCACAAGTTTCCCTTGGTGTTGAAGTAGCAGCTCTCAAAAAACCTTGGGTAGCTATTGCCCCGCTGGAAATAGCAGGACCCTCATACCTCATTGGTCTCCCTGATGCCAGCAACGAAAAACTTTGATGAGTAGTTTGTTGTGCGGCTCTCCCATACCCTGTCTGGAACGGTTGTCTCTGATTCGGTGCTACAAACCTCGGTTTCTTATGTACCGATTCATAGCTCCTCATCCTGCTTGGATCTATGCTTCCTCTTCCCTGTTGTTCCCTCTGATGGTATCGGTTATTGTTTTCTTCTTCGACTACTAATGCCTTACTCATTACTTCTCCATAGGTCTTCTGCTGGAAGGGCGCAACCCCTCTTCGGATGTCCGACCTTAAACCTTGTTGGAACCTCTTCGCTTTCATCACATCTGAAACTACGTAGTCTAGGGCGAAGTGAGCCAGTCTCATGAATTCTACTCCGTACTCTCTCACGATCATCCTCCCTTGCGCTAGTTGCAAAAATTGGGTCTCCATCTGATTTCTCACAACTTCAGGAAAATATTGCTTATTGAATTCTTCTACGAATTCGTCCCAAGTCCACGGCATATCTGGAGTTTCTTGTGCTCTCATTCGCGAAACGAATTTCCACCAAGGTCCAGCCTCTCCATCTAGCATATATGCCGCCCAACGGACGCTCTCATCCTCTGTGCATGTCAGTACGCTAAACACCTTTTCCATTTCACCCAGGGCCATTGTGTCTGCCTGTCCTGAAAAGTTAGGAGGTCTCATCCTTCTGAACTCGGTAAATGCTGAAGCCACTGGTGGTGTAGGCCCTACTGGAGGTGTAGGTGTTCGTTGTGGTTCTGGGGTTGCATGTGCTGCCAAGGACGCTGCGTGCTGTGCCATGGCAGTTGCCATTGTCTCCATTGTGTGCATCATCCTCTGACGCTCTTCTCTTTTTTCATTTCTCTCCCTCACTCTATCTTGTTCCCTCTGATTTTGATCCTGTCGATCTCGATCCTGATCTTCTGCTTGATTTTGGTTTCCTCCCTGGCCACTGCCCTCAGGAATCTCCCTGTTTCCCAATGGTACCCTGTTTGTAGGTGAGACGAAACCATCTCTACTGCGTAAATTCCTATCATGACCACCCCTGGGTCGGCCTCTTCCTCTAGGAAACATAACGGTCTGCATGAGAAACCACGGTTTCATTAGCAGAAGTCCCTATATTCTGACGAGATGATAGCCAGAACTAGAAAGAAACGGCTTTGATACCAACTGTGACAGCCCGATTTTCGGCGCTCCGAAAACCATGCCATCAACACGACCCTCGAGGCCGTGCCCAAAAACCTTTACAATACATTTGGTATATACAAGCCAAAATTTACTCTAAACGAATTGTCATACCTAAAATAGTTTAGGGCCCCCAAAAAGGCGGTCCTTGTCACATGCCAATTCATGGGTATAAGGACCTACCCAAGCCGTTAGAAAAATGTTCACTCCAAATGTTTTATCGAAAGCATATCATATTCAACTACATTCCATAAAGAGGCTTGATATACCAAGTCGTGCCTAAAATTCTCAACTCACTCTCAAAGTGCACAAAAGGTCTCCTAGAAGAAATCTTCGGGAGGAGGCTCTGACTCCTTAGTGGATACGTAGTCTGAATCTCCTGGATCAACGTCCCTAGAAGTCCTTGTTGCCGCCAGTCCTGAACCTGCAACGTATAGTCTAAGGGGGGTGAGCTACATCCTAGCTCAATAGGGAAACAAGGTGAACATATAGATTAAATCTCGCATATATGTTAGCAGTTTTGAAAGCACAATTTACTAGGTATCACTTTTAAGCTAAACAATTGATATAACTGAAATAACTAAAATGCATACCGCTTATTTCCTTTCATAGTGTGGTTGTTCTCATCTTACGAATTTAGTTATGAATTCGGCCTAATCACTTAAACCTTTAACTTAAATAATCCCCGAGCAATATAGCATCGAGCCCCGATGGAATACCCACCATCGTCGTTTACTAGACAATTGTTACATGTATTCCCTGGGAATACTGCCCAAGCCCCTTTCTCGCAGGTGGCGAGGTCTATAATTATATCTACATCCTTGGGATGTGCTATGAGTATACGGATTGGCCGCCGTATCGGTCACGGATATCCTGTCGCGTCAGTCGTGGGTATCCCGCCACGTCGGTGGGGTATTCTAATCAAACCTTAAATAATAAAGTATTGATGTGCTTTACATATAGTTATTCACCGTGACTTGTGCTAATTTTAGTACATTAGGCCTTATCATTATGCTGTAGTTTCATAGTTTGTTTTCAACCGTATCATCGGGATACTACAGATTTAATACATCATCTAAATGCCCTCATTATAATATTCCTTCCCCTGGGGACTTCATGATTTCACCTTGAAACTTATGCACACACCCCTTTTTGGAAGATCATACAATACTCACTTTTTAATTTAAATGCACTGCATATATGAGTTGACGAAATAAAGTACATGTTTCAAGAATATTCCCTACCTCGACGAATTTCAAAGCACGCCTTCTCATAGAGGTTTACACTTCACGATCATACGTCAAACCTATATTTCATGTATTTAGAATATACTTAGAAAGGTTTCTAGAATCATTGGAGTGCATAACCTCCATATTTTTGTACCAATAATTTCAAGAACTGAGTGGTGTCTCGCGTGAGCGAGCAAAATTCCTCGCTCGAGCGGTCACTAGACCTCGCTCGAGCGGTTACTTGACCTCGCTCGAGCGCTTAAATCGAGGTCGCTTGAGCGGTTAAATCGAGTCGCCTGAAGCTTTACTGGGGACCTCGCTCGAGCGAGCTTCCCTCTTATTTTGGGGACTGCTCGAGCGAGCCCAGAGCTATATTTTTTACAATTTGTCCTCGCTCGAGCGAGCCCTTTAGACCGCTCGAGCGAGGAGCGATGATTTTTACTCCTCGATCTGTTCGAAAACACTATTTCTCCCTTCATTCAAACCTTAATATCATTAAAAATCATTCAACCAATATTCTATCCATTATTTAAAATACGCCAAAGCATTTATCATGCATTTAACATACCTCCAACGATGAGTCTCGCGCAAGTTCGATTCAAGATTCGGAATTTTACTAGGCTAAAAGGTCTCCAAGGTTCCCCCTCCAGTCTTTGCTCCAGCTCTTCCACCGATTTAAATCCCAACGAAACCCTAGTTCTTTACTAGGCTCTTCTTTTCGTTCTCTCTATTTCTCCTTCTCTCTATTTAGGTTAGAATAGAGTTACGTAAGGGGCTCTTTACTTATATACTTATATACTTATAAGTTAGGGAAAATACTAGTGTGTTTCCCACCTACACATGTAGTGTATACATGTTAGTCTTGGTTCCCTTGTGAAGCACACATACATGTGTATGGTGCATAATATGCACGGTTCCCAATAATATGGGGTTGTGACATATGTAGTGATATAGAAATGTATACAAATGCATAGAAAATGTGAAATCGTAAATGTGTGTGTGAGTTACACAAAGTAAACAAGTGAATATGTGACATCCCCAGGGGATGAGAATGTGATAAAGCCATTTATGTGATGCATTGATTTAGACATCCCAGGGATGTATGTGAAACTATAAAGTAAGAATGAATGATAACTGACAAGGCCTAATCTATTATATTTAGCACAATCACACGGTGAATAACTATATGTAGTGCACTTAATACTTTTATTATTTAAGGTTTGAACAGAATACCCACCGACGTGGCAGGATACCCATGACTGACGCCGCAAGATATTCGTCACCGGTATGGCGGCCAATCCGTACACCAGTTGCACATCCCAAGGATGTTGATATGAGGATTAGACCCCATCGCCTATGAGAAAGGGACCTAGGTAGTAATGATGAATGAAAACAGTGATATGAAAACTATCTAGGTAGACGACGATGGAGGGTACTCCATCGGGCGCCAGACTCTATAGTAAGTTGGGGAATATTTAAGTTAAAAATTGAAGTCGTTAGGCCAAATCAGTGAAAAGTTGAGAACAATGAGAACATGTGTAATAACAGTAACACTCAGTGCATTTATTTTTTAGTCATTTAAACTATTATTTTCCAAGTAAATTCATAATACATCAGGCTGTTTAAAATCATAGAATATATGTGAGAGCTTGACTTATTTGTTCATTGTGTTGTTTCCCTATTCAGCTAGGATGTAACTCACCCTTTAGACTATACATCACAGGTCCTATACTTGCGGCTGCTAAGGCTTAGAGAGACATAGATCCAAGGGATTCGGATTACGTGCCCAAGGAAGAGTTGGAGCCTCCTCCTAAGGACTTCTTCTAGAGGACCCCCTACGTATTTTGATTCTTTTGAGAGCGCAATTGTACGGCTTGGTATGTGAAGCCTTTTTGAGAAAAATGTAATTAAACAATAATATATTCTTTTGGCAAACCATCTAGGGTGCTCCTGCTTATCACCGATGGTTCAGGTCGGTTCTTCTGTTCATGCGTTGGCATGGAAATTAGAGCTGTCTTTGATGCATTTATTTTAGAATCATATATCTTTAATGCATGCTTGATTCAGTCCATATGTTCTACTTTGATTAGTGGTTGCTTGGTCATACCAATATTACGTACAGGCAAATGGGGCACAACCTTGAGGGCCGTGCTGATGGCACGGATTTTGAGGTGCTGAAATTCGGGCTGTCACACACCACCACATCAATCCCCAAGTTAGAAAGGAAATTGAAGGCAGTAGAGCAATGACAACTGATACATGAACTGGCATTATTACCATTCCAAGATGTAGTGAATAAATTTAGGGGAGTAGAACAATGGTTAAATATATTTGGCCCAAAGTTGGCACCACTACCGAATGTGGTAAAGAAATGGCTAGAGGAATTTCAAAGACTAAAGAAGGGAGTCTCTAATACTACTCTGACATCTCAAGAGCGCACAAAAATAATGGATGGTCTACGAAGAAGAGATATGCAAGACCATCATGCAAGATGGGCAGCAGACACAGAAAAGAGAGTCTAAGATGCCACTTCAAGCAGAGAATAGAATACTGAATGATAATCAGCAACCTTGGGAAGAAGAAAGAAAGGTGTATAAAGATAAAATGGCAGCTATACTTGAACAATTTGGAGGTCTAATGGAAGTACCTGATGATGCAGAAACTGTAAGAGAAAAAGCTCTTAAAGACTACCAGCAAAAACTCCACCAACAACTAAGTGAGAGGGATCATCTATTGACCGTAGCTGAAGGGAAAACTCTATAACTACAAGAAGCTCAAGACTCCCTAAACTCAATCAATGCAGAATAAAAGTAGATCATTGAGTCTATAACAAAGAACAGCTTGGTCACAATAACAAAAGAATAAGAAAATGTAGAAAAGCTAAGAATGAAAATACAACTTAAATCTGCTCTGATCAAGAAGCTGACTGAAAATTTGAAAGAAAAGGCTGACAAGGAGCAGCAGTGTAAGAATGGAAGCTCTTGTCAAATGATAGATGAGAAGGAAAACACTAATGAGGCAGAACCTGAAACACATGGAGATTTACCTTCAGTGATGGTTACTCTACATCAGAGGTGTCTGACTCGGAAGATGACCCCACTACTTCTATCCTGGTATCATACCCGCCATCCCCAAGTGTGTAAGAATAAAATAGAACATTATAAACCTCACAGGTATGATCTGTCTAGATTTTCATAGGATTATTTTCTTTTCTGTAATTGGTTTTATATATTTTCTTTTTCATGATCATTGTAATATTCAGTAATATATGAAATTTTCCTTTTGACTAACTTTCATTTTTCTTTCATTTTTTTTACTACCTGTGTAATTGTTACTAACATCTCTAACATTTTTGTTATTTTTGTCTCTAAGAAGTAAAACCATTGTGTTTTTCTAAAGTTTGAAAAAATATTCTTTACAGAACTTTTCCACATCTGGTAAGCAATCAGAGATATCAATAATTTTTAAGAAAATAATTTTAGTATCCCCTGTTTATTTTGTGCCAATGAGGGCATTGTCTGAATTAAGTTTGGGAGGGATACACATATTTCTGTGTATAGTAGTAAAATCATTTAGTTTTAGTTAATTTGTTTTTGTAGAAATATTTTTCAAAAATTTTTGAATTTTAGTTGATCGTTGCATAGGAATTATGATAGCAGAATTACAAATCTTGAAAACTTACAAACCATTATAGTAGGAATTCAATAATTAGAATAAAAAATAGTACAATTCATGCTTAGCTCGTTGAAAACTGTATTAGAATGAATGTTTAAAATAATAGATTGATCTAAACTATATTTTAGACTATAGTTTCAAAATTATAAACTAGTGAAATCTTGAGCCATATTTACTCTTTTATTCAAAGAGAGACTGTTTCTTTTATTCAAGTTAGAAATTTTCCTTGAAATTCTATACTGATATGAAATGTCATACTACTGAAATTAGAATCAAAATATTCTATGATAACCTAATTTTTTGTCTAGAACTATCTGTTATAAATATCAAAGCAATAAGGCATCTATGCTAGTAAATCGTAAATATGATCAAAGGCCATGTTTTGTTAAACCAAAGCCAAAAATCTAAAATCCCAGAATAAATTTTATCCATTGAACCCATATTAGAAGCAAAAATCAAATTTCTTTGTACCAAAAATCTGATAAGCCCTTAACTATAAGTACTACCCTAAACTTTCAGCCTTTAACCCTTATATTTTCTTAGATCTTAGAATCCAAAAGAAGGGGAGAAGAGGGAGTGGAAGGAGTAAAGCAATAACAGATAAAGGAAATGCTAAAAAAGGGTACAGTTGAAGAAATACAAAGAAAAATATGAAAAAAATAGTGAAAAACGATTTCTAAAAAAGAAGAACAATTTTAAAGTAAAAATCTTTTAAAGAGATGAAAAATCGTAAAAGGGGGATTTGAGGAAAGATCAAAATGGGATTTATAAAAAGAAATGGGAAGAAGTTATAAACTTATGGATACTTACTAAAGAAAAGAAGCTGAAAAGATAAGAGAAAGAAGAGCTAAATTCTCAGAAAAAACCTTAGAATCCTTTTCTACCTTTCTTTGACACCTTTTGAAACCCAAAGCCCCATTACAAGCCGAAGGTAAGACCTTTTTAATTTATGATTTACAGAAGCATAAGCCTAGTAGAGATATGAAAATTAGATATTATGGATTGCACGGGGATTCATATGAATAGAGTAGATTATCCTTTTCTATGAGATTGATAAATTTTATCTTTGACTGAATTTTTCTGAAATAACATTGTGAGAACCCAAAACGTTTTGATATCTTTTTGAGAGTATGTCAATAGTGAGTTTTTGAATAAAAGTATTTTCTAAATCTGCAGTTTAGAAAAATTTATGAAGGATAAACTTTTCACTAATGCATACATCTCCTGCTTTCCATGAATTGAAATTGTTGGAGTTCTAATCAAGGATAATTGTTATGATGGAAAGTAAGGATAAAAGATTATAATTTTAAAAAATCATAACAACTATGTGATGACCAATTTGATTAATTTAACTAATCTATTTGATTTAAATAGTGTACAAAATTAGTTAAAATTTTTTGAAAAATATTTTCAAAAATCTAAAAAAATTTGAAGTTTGTAGGTAACTTCACTGAAAACCATTAGGAGACTATAACTCCTCCACTAGGGATCACCTAGGGGTTTAAAGGCTAGTTGCATCTACTAAATGCAATCGTGCTACCTACAAAAGTAGTAATTTAATTTTTAATATAAGATGTTTTATGTTTCCTTGTTTGCTAGGGACTAGCAAAACGTAAGTTTGGGGTGTGATCAGTCACATAATATACTAATTTATTGCCCTTAACTTAGTGATGCTAGGACTTAGTTTGCTACTAATAAGTTAATAATATGCAGATATTAAGAAAAATCAGTAAAAGAGAGCCAAAGTAATACTATTCGTCAAAATAAACTCAAAAGAGCAGTAAAAGACGATTGAGCGTAAAAAGATAATTCACTATATACTGAAACTTAGAAAATCATGAAAGACGACTGAGGGTTGTTACTAAAGAAGAAAATAAGAAATCATAATTTACGATTCTTTAGAAGATGAAGCGATACAGAAGAAAAGCAAACAATCGTAATTCATATAATCGTCCAGGGAGAAAGCCATGAAAGATAGAAAATCGTGATTTATGATTTTCCAAAAAGAAAAGAAAAGAGACAATCGTAATTACGATTGTAAAAGCTTTCCTACTGCTACTGCTACTGTGGATCATGTGAAGAACTACACCGCCATGCACCAAATTAGAAGAACTCTTGAATTAGAAATTTGGCATATCACGAATCTAAGAAGAGTGATGAAGACAGATTCCAGAAGATCTTTATTACTGAATTAAAAGGAACAATCCAGAAGCGCATCGAAACAAGGAAAGCAAGGAAAGAAAAAATTAGAATTAGAGTTATAATAGAAATCTTTTATTTCTTTTATTAGAATTAGAACTTGTAAGCCGACTCCTTATGATCTATAAATAAGAGAGCCCGATGTAAGAATCAAGTATCGAAGAAATTCTCAGCATCAATTGACGACTGAAGTTGGGTTTTCTTTCGATCAAATCTAGAGTAGATTTTTATTGCTTTGTAGATTAGATATCCAATGTTTCTCAAGAGCAATTGACAACTGTGATTGGGAGATGAAGATTAGAGTAGATATCTGTAGTTTCTCAGAGACAATTGACCATTGCGGCTGAGGGGTGAAAGATATAATTTTATTGCTTTCTAGTTTAGATTTATTTTATTGCAATTTCTTGCTTTATAAACATCTCTGAATTTTAATTTGAATTGACAACTCATGTTGAAGTTTGCAAATTAGTGTAACGATTTTTACTTTTTCATCTTCAGTTTTCTAGAATTTGATTGATGCCCAAGTTTTAGGAGATTGTTGATTAAATTAAAACTGTATTGATAGGATTTTAGTATTAATTGATGCCCAATGCTAGAAAATTTGATATATAGTATAACGATACTATTTAAATTCATAAATATCTGATAGCTGAAGATTGTTATTGACGACCATAATCTGAAGGAGGATTAGGATTTATTTTCTACAATTTAGATTAAGAAATAATTCTTTTATTCATATTTCTCCAGTAGTTTAGGGACTTAAAAGATAAATATAAGTTTTCAGAAAAATTAAGTTAATATAGAGAATCCTGTCTTCGTGGGAACGATCCTATACTAGCTTTACGATTTTCATTGTGCGCTTGCAATAGATTAAGACTTAATTAAAGATACATAAAAGTAGTGTGAACAATATCCCATGAGGTAATACTCCCAGCGGGCCAAGAAATAAGCCACACTTTCGCTTGGTCCTTTAGAGAGAAGGTTAATAGCCTCAAGTTTATGGCCTCATCATCTAGTGTTGATATTTTTAATGTGGTAGAGAGTTCAATAAAATCCCTAAGATGTTGATAGGGATCTTCGTGATCAAGCCCATAAAAATTCGGAAGGGCTTATAGCATGGTGTGCTTGATCTCAAATTGTTGGTTGTTCACAACATCAGTTAAAGCAATGGATGAGGGCATGGTCAATGTAACTGAGGTGTACTGCTCTTAAATGGGGTGATCTTCCGCCATCATGATAGAGTTTCTTTCGGAAGTACGGTTGGAAGCCAAATTCTGCAAGAGAGTCTACTCAATTTCTAGATCACACTAAAAAAAATTTATATTTTGAGAACGAGTGTGATGCTTACGACAAAAAGAATATATTTTTTTTAAATTTTTCAACGAATAATAGGTTGATAGAGAACAAATCTGGGCCTCTACCTTCCCTTGTTAGGAGAGGTTATGAAGCTCTGATCTACTGTTCTGGTTCAAACCTGAAAAGAATAAAAAATTAGAAAAGAAAAGAAAAGAAAAATTGAAATACAAATATTAATTTTCAGAATTAAAATCCGCTTCCCCGACAGCGACACCAAAAACTTGGTAGCTCTATAAACTATACCTTATCTTAACATATTGCAAGTGCACAACGGTATTATAGCACGAGTATAGGTATCGATCTCACAGGGAAGGTTGTTTTGGATAGTTCTAAACTAAGGTGCAAAAATTAAATGGATTATCTACTAAATTGAAAAACAGTTACACTAAATCTCTAGTCTCCCAGATTCTAGTCGTCAATTAAAATATAAAATTACTTTGATATCCTAATGCTGAAATAAAAAGACAGAAATTAAATTTATACTAAAACTAATATTCAGTCTTCTAGATTTTAGTCGTCAATTAAAATCAGGAAGTCCTCAGATGAATTATGTATAGAAAATTAAAATATTGAAATTAAATTGCTAAAATTTAAATAGACAGAAAATTAAAAGACAGGATATTAAATTGTTGAAATTAAACTAAGTTACAATGATCTTCCGGTTTCCAATCTTAGTTGTCAGCTAAAATCGAGAAGCCTTGGATGATTATTCTTGGACGGAGACCCTCTTATTTATAGATTCACAAGAGGCCAATTACAATAAATTAGGACTCTATTCTAAGCAAACTTCCTAACTAATCTTCCTAAAACTAAACTACCTAATATGTATCCTCTTTGTTTAGAACTTCTAAAGTTGTGTATAATATTCTTCTTGGTAATCAGCGGCAGTGAACCTCGCCAAGCTTCCTAGATTCGTGGAGTGCATGGATTCATCTTTTAGTTTATGATTTTTGCATAGTTGTGCACTTCTCATGTGAGTCTCCAAAAATTAATCATACAATTTTAATGGACAAAATCGTGAATACGATTTTTATTTTTTTCTCTGTTTCTTATTATGATTCTCGATTCGATCGCTCGTAATCTGCCTCGATCTCTCTTAGTCTTCTCCAGTGCTTTACACACTCTCATACACCATCTGGAGCCAATCATATGGTTACAATTCTTCATTTTTGCTCACTCGCAAGGGTGCAATTCTATGCATTCCCATGTTGTAGCTCTTGATTGTGTTCTTCTTTAGTTTGACTGGTTCCTAGGACTTATGATTTCTTCTCATTTTCTCTTGAACTGGTACTTTAGCTACGATTTTACTCCTCTTTACTTACAATCTTTTCTTTTACTTCTTTTGAAGGTCTTTTTGACACATATTTGTCCTTTCTTCTTCTTCTGCCTGTTGTTCTGAATATTCACTATCAAGAAGTCATTAGTAATAAACTATGGACTAACACTCAGTTGAGGGTACTAAAATGGTAAAATATGTGACTGATCACACTCGATCGGTTGAGATTTGGTTCGCGAGGCATATTTAAGGGCCCGCAGTCAGTCGGAATGGGTTTATTCCCATTTCTACCGATCGAATCCTCTTCTCCTCTCCTTCCCATTCTTCTTCCTTTTTCCCTCCATTTTTCCCAACCCCACCATTTCAAATTCTTGTGGTTTTGAGAGCACAAGTTCTCCAGTGGATTGCACGAATCTTCCATAGTGGAGCCATGCCTCAGAGCTTTAGAGGAGACATAGATCCGTGCTCAACGCGCCTCCACAATGAGCTTGCTGACCGAGGTGGTGAGTGGAGTTTATACTCTTTTGGAGAGGGCAGGTCTGAGTTGGTCTTCCCATGTAACGTCTTAAATTTCCAAATACTAATACACCCGACTAAGTGTGCGTGCCTGGTAAGGTATACGCTACACATCTTGGAATTTTGAACATTCTATTTTTAAAGATATACATCTTGGTGTGAAAAGACCCATATATATATATATATATATATATATATATTTGTGTGAATACTTACACAAGCCACGTGATGGCACAATAGTTAGAAGTTTGGTTTGTCAGCAAGAGGTCCAGGGATCAAGCCTAGCTGAGTGTGTCGACTGAACTCCGAATACTCCATTTTGGACCTACACACCAATTCTCAGTGTGTCGACTTAACTCCGAATCAGCTCCAAGATGTTATAAAGAAATTCAACTTATGCAGAAATAGATTATGAACTTTGAGAATTTTGCTCCTCTTCTCCTTAGTTTTCTCTTTCAGAAAACCTTAATCAACATCAGATCTCTCTATCAACCCTTTCTTCACTCAAGAAACCCTTTGTCTAATTCAACCCTAAGAAAGCATCGATCTTCGACCCCATTACAATCAAAGAGAGGAAATGATCAAAGCAACGGACGAATGACAAGTTTTGGCGCCGATCTTTCTCGATACTAGCCATCATAGAATCTACATGCACAATTTAGGAAAGAGAATTTTATCATTTAGTACTATGAAATTTGTTTCAGACTTGGTTTGTGTTTATTGGATTTGAATTAAAAAACTTTGAGGATTTCGAGTTGTAAGAAAAGAGGACTGAAGTGCATTATCACACTATCTCGCTCGAGAAAGATTGACATTCGCTCGAGCAAGATCCCCTCAGAAACAAGCCAAAATTGTTCTGGTGAACTCGCTCGAGCAATTTTGGTTGTTGCTCGAGTGAGGTATTTAGTGCAACACAAAAATTTGACAATTCGCTCAAGCAAATTAGCACTGTTTTGGCTATCCCAATTCTTCTGTTGGTAAAACTTAAAGAAGCTCCGAGTTCCATCAGTCATTGACACATAACTTATGAACATAATGTAGGAGGAGGACTTGAGGCCGTCAATAGGGACCACCTCATTGACTACCCGTGACATCATAACTAATGTAGGGGAGTATCACTACATAACTACATTTTAGACTTTGATTCATAGATCTTAATGATATAGTTGAACTGAGATGTGATCATGAGAAACTGAATTAGAAATGGTTAAATCTGACCGCATTAAATATTTGAAATCTTTGAATTATGGATTTGCATATGAATCCTTTGAAATATCGAACCCTTTCAAAATCTTTGAACTATTGATTTGCATATGAATCCTTTGAAATATTGTATCCTTTTGTAATCTCTGAATTATTGATTTGCATATGAATCCTTTGAAATTTTGAACCCTTTTTGGAATCTTTGAATTATTGATGTGAACATTGAAACTTTGAACCTTGATATTTGCAACGGAAATGAGAATTATTTATGAATTAATAACACTTCATTACGTATTAGAACTTGCATGTTGATTTGAGGTTCATGTGAACAAATCCCCTAAACTTTTAGACCGTTTCGGCGATTGTGCTTCAACACTTTTTAGACCGTTTTGACAGTTGTGCTTCGGCAATTTTGAACCGCTTCGACGGTATTTGAAATTTGAATCGCACAAGTATCCCTCACAATGCAGAGGCTTGGGCATTTAGAAAATTATTCATTGAATGACGATGGTTAGGAGGGGATTCCCATCGGTTATAGACTCTCAACGCTATATTTGCGTTGGAGATATTTAAGTTATGGAATTAAGTCATACATGAGACAAGAAGATGCATGCAAAATGCAAAAAATGAATAAGTAAATAGAAATCATGTGGAACTTAAGAAATGACACTATCCAATAAAATTTGAAAATCAATTTTGGATCATGTGATTTTGAACCTAAGATTCTTCAAATGCTGTTTTAACATTAGATTGATTTATAATTGATCATTGAATTATATGCTTTCATTTGGAAGAAATGTAGTTGGTATTGAACTTTTCCTACTGAACTTAGACTGTATGCTCACTCTGACACTTGTGTCACAAGTGTAGACATTGATCAGGATCCTGAACTTGAGAACTATCCTGATTTCTTGCTGGCATGAGAAGAGGAACTTCTGCCCAGAGGATTATTACCCATAGATTATTGATTTTGGACTTGGTATATTTGGACTTTTGTACATTTTGGGCTTGGTACATTTTAGTGAGTTTTTGTTTGGTAAATGAATCAATAGTTTTTATTAAAATTTTGTACACCACTATTTACATGACGTACGAGCATCACCGGTGGTTATTTTGGTTTTTGGTTTGATGTTCAACATGAAATGGAATCTTGTTTACTGCCATATATGATATCTTCTTTGATTTTTGCATGTGTATGGATGTACCAAGCATTTGACGACTCGATGTTCCTAGAAATATGTGTGGGAAAGTAGGGTCAGCATTGTTGATATCAGAGTTATGGCTTTAGATTTTGTTGGAACATGAGCTGGATTTTTCACGATCACTTCTGATTGAAACTTTGGTTTGATCGTGACAAATCATTATGGCCCCTCGGGGTAGACCAAGAACCGTCTGCAACAGCAACGCATCAGGTGGTGAGGGAATCACCACTGGTGTAAACAACATCCCTTTAGGAGGGGGAAAAGGAAACAGGCAAGTTGGGCAGCTATTAGAAACGATGGTCAACACTATGGCCCAACAAACCACATTATTCGTGACGAGACAACAACCTTCTGGATTTCAGGAATTTAGAAGAATGAATCCTCCTAGCTTCTACAGCCAAGCCGATCCACTCGTAGCAAAAAAATGGTTGAACCAAATAGAGAAGATTCTTCGTGTGATCCCTTGCACCAAATAAGAGAAGGTCCACTAGGCTTCCTTTCAACTAGAAGGAGAAGCATGGTGGAAGTCTATCGAGAGAACTAGAATACAAGAATTGCCGAATGCTCCATGGACTTGGGCTCGGTTCACCGAAGCGTTCAATGAGAAATACTTCCCGAACACAGTCAGAGATTAGTGGGAAGTCAAATTTATATCACTAGAACAAGGTCAGATGTCTATGAGCGGGTACGAAGACGAATTCACTAGGCTTTCCAGATTTGCATCTCAACACGTCGTCACGGAACTAATGAAGGTCAAGAACTTTAAACATGGCCTAAAACCTAATATCAAGGAAAGATTTTATTTGTTTAAGCTAAGGACCTATGTAGAGGTCATGGACTTAGCTCTCATTGATGACCAAGACATTGAGAAGATGCACCAAAGAAGAGAACAACAAAATAAGATTAGGGCAAGTCGAATGAAGTCATATGCCCACGAGCAAGCAAACAAGAAACTGAGGTTCTTGATGTCAGCACCCCGTCAGCCTACTTAGACTACCTATTTGAGGCCGCCCATGTCTACACCTACGAGGCCCTTCTGTCCTTCGAACTCCACTAAGACTGGAGCATCGAGGGTTCAACAAACTTCATGCACCTCTTCATCCGTACCAAGTGAATCATGCTCAAGATGTAGGAAGCAACATAAGACGGAGGAGTGTAGGTGGGCCATGGGGGCATCCTTCAGTTGTGGCCAAAAGGGGAATTTGATAAGGGATTGTCTCGAGGCAAAGAAAGGGCAGATGACATCAATAATTATTCCGAGGCCCTCTCGACCTACAGTTCAGGGTCGTACCTTTGCCGTCTCGACACACGATGCCCAAGCAACCAATGACGTTATTCAAGGTATGAATTCCTTATTGATTGACAGTTATTACAATAATTTCAGTTAACGAATATCTTTGGAAATTACTTTCAATTATGGCATTTCATGAATGCCATGACATCGTCTTATGCACACTTAAACTGAAATCGCATGCATGAAACTTAGGTACCTTACACATGTACCAAAGTAGTGATATCTGTCAACACAAAGCATGCGTCTTGATAGACCCAGGATCTACACATTCATTTGTGACTTCTCAATTTGCGGCCGAATTGAGTATCGCTCCTAAATCCTTATACTTCATTCTAGTGGTGTCAGTCCCTACAGGGAACTTAGTGAGCACAAACACAATTTTCCGATCAGTTATCATTCCGATTGAAAACTATGAGATGAGGGCTGATCTAATTCTATTGGACATGAAAGGATTCGATGTGATCCTCGGTATGGATTTGCTATCCTCTTACCATGCAAGCGTAGATTGCCTTTGAAAAGTGGTCACATTTCACCCTCCAAAAGAAAGACACTTATGATTTTATGACATTAAGTCCAACATCGCACCATTCATTTCAGCCGTTCGAGCTGATCGCCTGGTGAAGAATGGGTGTCATGGATACCTCACGTTCGTATAGAATCAACGGGAAGAGAAGATCAACATCACTGACATTCCTCTTGTGTGCGAGTTTTCGAATATGTTTCTTAAAGATTTGCCAGGATTGCCACCAGATCAGGAGGTTGAGTTTTCAATTGATTTGGCTCCAGACACCGAACCGATATCAAAAGCACCATACCATATGGCACCGACAGAATTGCTTAAGGAGCAATTACAAGAACTTTTGGATAAGGGGTTCATCAGACCTAGTGTCTCTCCATGGGGAGCCCCCGTCCTATTCATAAAAAAGAAGGATGGTTCGATGAGGCTCTGCATCAATTACCCTCAGTTGAATAAGCTAACAATCAAGAACCGCTATCCACTCCCACGAATTGATGATCTTTTTGACCAATTACAAGGCGCAAGGTTCTTCTCAAAGATAGCCTTCAGATCATGCTATATTCAATTGAAGATTAAGACCGAGGACATTACGAAAACCACATTTCGCACTAGATATGTAACACCCGGCCAATTTCGGCTCGTTACCATACTGGTTCGATTATCATGTGTTTAGCAAATCAGATATATCTGGTCAAATAATCGAATTAGACCCTTTGGGAACCAGGCTAGTAGATGAATGGATTCTATGTGTGAGGGCAATAGGTAACACCAACGATCAGACCCATTAGTCAAAGGTCTAGAGTTGAAGCCCATTAGTTGAAGACTTAGTATAAGAAGCCCATGGGCTGGACTCGTTAGGAAACGGATCCATAACTGTGAGAGGGCCAGATTTATGACCCTTGAGCCAAGTGAGTATACTTAATGTGTGAATGGGTTCCACAATTGAACCAATCCAAACCAATGGTCCATTAGTTAGAAACCCAAATGTATGGTCCATTTGATCGTAAGGCCCATGTCTTGGACCTAGTAGAAGAAACCCCATGCCAAGACCCATTTGCATCTCTTAGATAATTGGCCCACAACTTATAGGAGACCAGATCTATGATCTATGGCCTTTAAGTTAAGCTAGTACACCAACATGTGTGTATAAACCCCACATGAGAGCCAACCCAGCTCATTTAAAGCCCATGCACGCAATCTATTTGGATGGAAGTGGAGTGTCGGGCCTTAGCAGCGAAAAGAAGAACTCCTTCTTCCTTTCCTCGCCTCCACTTCAAGAAGCTCCAAGCCTGTGATTTGAACCCCTCCGACTGAGTAAATCGACCATAGAGGCGGGAAGATTATTCCGCAACCCCTAGCCACCGATTCGAGAACTCGTTCAAGCAGGGACCGGAGGGATCAAGCGCACCCTCACAGGTGAAATCATACACATAGCTCGGAAACCATGCATGCGAGAGTTTCGTTACCGCAACTAGTGATTGTGAGACTATGCATTAGATGATGGGAAATGTTTTTTCAACGAGGACTATGCATGAATTTTTCAAACCGAGGCCAGAAAACCAGACATGAGTGTGGTGAGTTTGTTAGGCTCGCTGCGGTGACATGGAACCTCGCTGCGGTGAGAAATCACCTAAAGGCCTCGCCACGGTGAGATTTCAAGGCAATTTCTCCCCTGGTGGAACACGCCGCGGCGAGCTTCTTGCTGCATGTGGCACCTGGGTAACTCGCTGCGGCGACCTTGTATCTCACCATGATGAGATGCTCTATTTTTGTTGGGTTTAGGGGTGTGTGACCCTGTGTGCCTTGCAAGATTATGGGTTTACAGCTAGCATAGTACGTGATACATGAAAACATGTGTAATGTGTGTTCTAGGCTGCATATGAGGAACAATTGGGAAGAATTTAGCTTCAATCTATGCATGTTTACTCACAAGATCTGACACTTGAGGTAGGGAAAATACCTTGCCAATTATATGTTTCTCAAAATCATGTTTTGTGATGCAATTATCAAATGAATTATATTTTCAGCATGATATATATATATATATATATATCTTGAAACTCTTGAAGGTTAAGGCTTGATTTTTTTGCACATGTCTTGGTGATTTTATGAACATGCATCTTCAACTCGCATTTCCTTACATTGTCCCGTTCTCGTTCTTGTAACTTACTCGGTCTACGTGTACTTGATATGTGCCTATGCTATGTGAGATCATGTGCAATGAGGAGTGGAGCCTCCATGAGAGAAGTGGTGTCCCTGGGGTTACAACCCTGTGTCCTAATAAGGACTTCTCAGTTCTCTAAAATGGGATGCATTGCCATGTGATTTGTTCTGAGTGTGTTAGATGTAAGGAGAGTGGAGTCTCCATGAGAGGGGTGGAATCCCCGGGGGTTACAGCCCTGTGTCCTAATACGGGCCGCTCAGTTCCCTAATACGGGATACTTACTCTAATGCCACATGATATGATATGTCTCGATTCATGATATGTGATCTGCCTTGCTTATAATTTCGTCCTTGTTATATGTGTTCACGACTTGTTTTGTTCACATATTTCGTTTGTGCTCGGATTTGGTCTCTCTATGCATTGTTTTAGTATGTGTATCCATTATCATGATTCAACTCCCTAAGGCATTGCATTCATTTTTTATCTTGTAGTCGATATATTTTAATACAACGTGAATTCAATTACTTTTATTTATGCATCAATAACATGATTTAGAATGATAAAGTGTGATTTAGCAATATAGTTTCTCTATTGAGCTTGGATGAAAGCTCACTCCCAACAATACGTCATAGCTGCAGGAGCTGGTTTGGAGCGTGATTCGGAGCAGGAAGAAGATCTGGATTACCATCCTACCGAGGAGGAGGACTTATCGGAGGAGCACTTTCCTTAGTGATGGGGAATTTGGATATTTTTGGGATTTTTGAGTAGATGGTATATGTTTAGATGGAGGTCGGCCTTCATCGGTGGATGTTTACCTTTGTGCATATGATAGTTAGTTTCATGGGTTATGTTGCCATTTATTTATTGACGTATGCTCTATATTTATTTCCGTTCTGGGCACTTTGATTTATGCTTTTGTAAGCTTACCCTTTTGTGAGATAACCCGATCCTTCCTATAGTTAAATGAGAGGAAAGATCATGCTATCTGGTTGTGATGATTACATTCGATACCATAGCATCACTATGTTTCGGATCTTCCGCATGATCTGACGGCACGGGTTTTTGGGTAAGGAAACCCTAGGCTATCATAGGTGGTATCAGAGACCAAGCGGTACATCGTACGGGCATATAGAGCTATGACGTCAATTAGTAATAATGGCGTTAGGTTATACTAGTAAGTTTTAACTAAGACCTTAGTCTTAGAGCCGACCTGACTTAACCTTTGCTAGTCATGACAGGTCAGCATGCCTCTTAGAAGGGGAAGACCGAGGGCTTTACGCACCGATGGTAGAACTACTGGGAAAGGGATCCCCACACCTACGAACACAATCCCTCTTGGCAACAACCACAACCATGCCTCCGAGGTTGACAACAATGTAGGCAATGCCTTAGATGGAGGGAATCAAGCCACGAATAACACTGGGAATAACCAGCAACTGCTTGAGACCATGGTCAACACCATGACAATGCTTGCTGAGAGGAGACCCCCATTTGGTTTCCAAGAGTTTCGACGATTGTGACCGCCAAGTTTCTATGGCCAAGCTGACTCGATGGAGGCTGAAAAATGGCTAAACTAGATCAAGAAAGTGTTACAACAAGTTCACTATACGGAAGAAGAAAAGGTGTGTTGGGCTTCGTTCCAACTCGAGGGTGAAGCGGACCTGTGGTGGAAATCAATAGAGAGGATACGAACTGCAGGAACACCCTGGACTTTGGCTGAATTTAGAAAAAAAATTCATGAGAAGTACTTTCCCACAACTGAGAGGCATCAACTAGAGATTAAATTTGCCAATTTAGTGCAAGGACAAATGAGAGTTCGGGAATACAAGACCGAATTTATGCAGTTGTCACGGTTTGCACCAGCATTGGTTGCCATCGAATTAATGAAAATGCAGAAATTTGAGTATGGGCTAAAACCGGCTGTCAAGGGGAGAATATCATTGTTCGAAGCAATCACATACGAGAGAGTAGTAAGACTAGCTCTCACTGCGGAAAGGGACCTAGAGGAGTTATATAAGACAAGGGATGAGCAAGCATAGAATAGGAAAGCTCAATATCAAATATCAAGTATAGAGCAGGCTAGCAAAATGCCAAGATGTTTAATGTTGCCGCCTGCACAACCAGTTCTTATAGCGTCGATGAGGCCTTATGAACAGACAGCTTTACCTCCTAGGCCTCCACGACTACACCGAACCTGAAATTTTCAAGGCCTACTATATCAGGTTGAGCATATGCAGTATCAACCCATGATACCCAAGCAACCAATGATGTGATTCAAGGTATGAAGTTTATGATTTATTAGTCGATTATTTCTTCACATTTTAGATAGAGAAGGTGCATAAATAGGAATGACCTCCCCAACCGTTATACTTTATGCCATCACACGTCATACAACGCAACAAACTCTAAACTGTCTATTGAATCTAGGTGTCATTCGTTTGAGTAAACAAAACAATATATGTGGTTATAAGACCCTAGTATTGAATAGGTGCAGATGAGGAGATGGCAGGGGTACGATCCCAAACTATGGACCGAGAGGGATCCTGCACTGTTGCTGATGTCGCCGTCCCTCGCTTCAACTTAGGACAGTCTCTTATCCGATGTCCCTTTTTTCCACAATTGAAACACACGCCTATGGCTCATCTACAGTCTTTCATTTTGTGCCACTTTCCACACCGTGAGCATTTCTCAACCGGTGTGGATGGAGAGGTGTTAGTCATGTCTCGTAATATTACCGTGAGCAATGCGGTCTGCTGGGCCATTGTGTTGACAGTTGTCTCCAACAACTGCCTAGTTTGCTCGTGATCATTTTCTCTAGTGCGTACGATCTTTGTCCTTTTACGAGGTGCCATATTGATCTGTCAAAATGAAACAAAGGTTTCAATTAACAGTGATTGTGATCCTCATGGCCCCATATTTTGACAAAAAATCTAAAACATAACTCATATACGATAATTGTACTTCTATCACGATCAACAAGTATCTCTACCACAAGTGATCATGAAGATCCACAACCTATGTGCTAAATAGAACCTACTGCCACAGCTTAGAGTCCCTAGAAGACCTAACGCCTAAGCTCTGATACCAACTATGACAGCTTGATTTTCCCGTTTCCTCATAATCCTCTACGATATATATTTTTTTTCTTTCTTAGTTCTGAAACTCAGGGAAAAACGGATTGTCGGTTCACACTTCACAATCTGAATACAGAATTACTTGGTATATCCACATATAATCACATGGAAATCAAAGCAGATATATATGCAGAAATGAAAATTTAGATATCACTAAGAAGAACAAAATCTTTCTACTTTATACATAACCTCTAATAAAAAAGGCTAAAAGAAACCACCGGTGATGGCCGACCATCACCTAAACAGTGGCTTCCAAAATGTATATACAAAACAATCTTAGCATCATATTTCATCCCTGGGCATACCAAGTCCAAAATCCAAAAGACCCCAAAAATTCATCATACAAACCCAAAGTGTGCCTAGTCCAAGTCCTTACCTAGGGTAGAATTCCCCAAACTGGAGATCCCACTCCTTTCTCTGGTACCAGATCCAGACCAACACCTGTGCCTGTGACGTATAGTCAGGGTGAGATAACATCTAAGCTCAGTAGGGGCATATTAAAAGCATTTATATTATCACAAAAGCATAGATTCCATGACTAAGTTTCACGATTTAACACATTTCACATAAATCAATCTTTTAAAAAAGAAAACATGAATTTAATTAAAATGACAAGTAACACAATTTCATAAACGTCATTTGATTTTCTAAATTCTTATTTGAAAATTTCATATTTTGTTTCACATTCTTTCATCACATCTTATTGTACTTAAAGCAAATAACTTAAATTACCACCCCAAGAAAATATAGCATTGGAAGCCACATTATTATATCGATGGGTATTCCAACCATCATCGTTCAATGAACCATATCATGAAATTACCGTTGTCCGATAAGAAATGAACGGATATCCCGCCGTACTGGAGCACAATGAACTGATATCCCGTCGTACCGGAGCACAATGAATGGATATCCCACCCTACCGGAGCATAATGGATTCATTATACTGAACCTTAAATAAATGTGCAGATTCTAACTTATAATTTCACACTGTGTAAAGTGATTTAATTTATAAATAGATTTAGGATTTCATATACTTGCTTATCACATTCACGTTCATGCTTATCACATTCACATATATGTTTACATGAATTACTTATTATGTTTACACATATTTCTCATTTTACCATTGGCCGGTAAGAAATGAACAGATATCCCACCGTACCGGAGCACAAAGAATATTCACCCAACTTTCTCATGCACACTTATTATGTTAACACACACACACACACGTGCTTATCATTTTTCACATTTTAAATCGCATGCTTTAAATCCGTATACGAAGCTCAAACAAAACAAATATCACAACCTTACTTAGCACATCACAATTTCTATGCATTTGTATCAATATAAATGATATAGAATATTCCCCTACCTCAAGTCACGCTTAGCATATTCAGCACATAACTCTCTTGAGAACTCACACATAAGCTCGACACTTTAATCCTACATTCACAGTGTCCAAATAACCCTTAGGAATGCTTAAGAAAACCTAAGATACATATTTCCAAAGAATTCACAAAAAAAGAATCAAAATTAGCCCGACTCTGTTTCTCGCACGAGAGAGTTTTGAAGCTTGGACGCGTGAGCTCAGAAGTACATATGGACCTCGGGCGAGTGATTGGATTTTTGCTTACTGACGCTAGGCACGCGTGGCCCTCGCGCGAGTGAGCTTATAGTTCACTTAAGCCCTCACGCGAGTGAGTCTCAGAGCATTAGAGGCTACTTATGTCTTCCGAAGGCCTCTCGCTCGAGCGAGCTTTAAAGCTCGGGCGCACGAGAACTAGGGTTTCTTCAGATCTGAGTTTTTCTCAACTCGATCTTGTTCACATTTATTCTCCAATCTCTTCCACACTTCTTACAATCTTATAAGACACTTTATTATCAAAATTTACACACTTGAGTATCGATTTCTCACCTTCTAATTTAGCGAATCATGTGAAAATCGAAGAGTCTTCCCTCTTCACAAGCAAATGGGTTTAAAAACCCCCTTTGGCCACAATCCATGCCCCTCAATTCATCAACATCGAAATCGATGGCAAATCTCTCCCTTACGGGAATTGAATGTAAAATTAATAAGAATGGAGAAATAATAGTTGACTTAAGCTTAGTAATTGATTGCAGAATGAGAACTAGTGTAGCACAATCGAGAAAGTATCAAATCTTCATCTGGCTACCAGCTCAGATGTAAGAGAAAATAATCCAACTCAAGGATTAGGATCGAGTTGAACTTATGGCTATGATCTGTTCACTATCATGGATACAGATCATCCAATAGTCTTCAATTCGGATTCTTGATTCAGAACATGAGCATCACTACAAATGCTATAAGAAATTAGGTTACAAACGCAGACTCTCACAGGGATAATGAATTAAGGGAAATTGCTTTAAAAATAGTAAATCTAAAGGAGTCTAATGAGTAAGGAGATCACCAGGAACCCTCAACATGAATCCGATTGAGAACGTACTGTTGAAAGCAACCTTTTCAAATCCACCATTAAATAAATTTCCTCGGATTTGTAGTCTTGAATACAATTCTCACTTGAATTACATAAGTATCTCACAGTTCTTAGTTACAAACAAAAGCTAGGCTATTACAGAGGTTTCAGACAAGCTATCTGAATTGGAAATGGGGCAACATAAATGAAACTGAAATTCTGGATACCCAAATTGGGCAAATAGTTCATCTATTTATAGTTTTTCCCCAAGTCCATTTCAGATGTGCATTAACCAATCAGAATTGGTTAGATCCATATCAGCCAATAGGAATCGAGCACAAGGATCCAGATCTGTTCTGGCCAATCAGAACTGCTTGATCTGGTTCAGCCAATCAGGTGACAAAAGCATCATTTCTGTTATGTAATTCAAGAATCTGTTTGAACTTCTAGAAGTTCCTGCCAAGTAATTTCATCTTTGGGTGCTCACATGGAGTGGAATTTGCCTCCGGTTCGTGCTCGGAATCTTTCAAAATGTCCCTGGGTTTTCTAATGCATTGGGGCGCGTGCAGAGATTATTGAATTGCCCCTGCGGATGCTGGGAATCTCCAGAATACCATTTCACATAGTTTGGAGACCTTTTCGAAAGGCATTGTAACTTCTGAAGCTCTATTCGCATAGTTCTGGTACTGTTCGCAAGGAATTTTCTTCTTTTCGAATAGGTCAGGAATCTTTTCGAATAGATCAGGTGCACTTCGAACACTAAGCCTGGAGCTTTTAGTTCTTTTTGCAGAGTTCAGGTTCTTTTCGAATAGTTCAGGCATCCTATCGAAAAGCATTCTGTAATGCATTCTTCTTTTCGAGTAGCTCTAAACCTCTTTCTAGGTTGAAACCAGGCCTTTGTCCTCTTTAGTTTAGGCATTTGGACAGCTAGTGGGGCTGTCCCTTCTCTTTCTTCCTCTAGATCAAAATGGATCATCATCTTTTTGGCACTTTTAAGCTGCTTTCAGGGTTAAGCCTGCCTTTATTGTTAGCTATAAAACAAACACTTAAAACACTTATTTAGTTCTCTCAAAGGTCTATCAAGACCTAGGTTAAGGGGTGGAAAATGGTATTTTCCAGTTCTTAACAAACCCTATGATCAAGACAAGTCTTAGGGCTATACCCTGCCCACTAAAATGGTCACAAGCTATCCCAGGGATTTTCCCAATCACAGAGGTTAGAGATAGAATAGAAATACTACTATTGCCACTATGGTTACAAGGCTACAAGCTCATGCAACCATAGGTGCATAAAACCCATGCAGCTCTATGTGATGAACACAGAAAAATTTAGATTGAATGAAACATTAAAAATGGAAATTTATTGAATATGAAGGACTTACAATGATCTGCCCTCAAGGTAGCAATCTCTGCAAACTCCCAAAATTGCTCGCAATGTTCTTACAAAACTTGATTATAATTTACAATAAACCTAGTTGCTACAAAGAGTTAGCTAGCATTGTTGCTAAGCTAAGGAAGAAAAAGAAGAAATTAAAAGAAAATAAAACCCTAAACCTAATCCTAAGTGAGCTCAGGCTAATTCTAGCTCCCTTCCCAAGATAGATTATATTCTATTTATAAAATCCATAAAGCAGTTAATAGCTTTAGCCAATCAAAAAATAATAAAGAAATAAATCATTTGGAGCAGCAACAACATCTTGGCTCTAGGCTTTGACAGGTTGGTGCAGCTGCTCTAGTGCTTCAAGGTTTTCTTTAGCAAAAGCCATTTGTGAAGATCTCTAGCTTCAACATTGTAGCTGCTGGTGATTTGATTGAGTTGTCTATATAATCAGTTAAAGTGCTTGAATTGCCCGAGAGTATTAAGCCAGCAGCAACAGCAACTGCTCTTTGTTGTAAATTGAAGTGTTGTAGTTGTTGTGCTCCATTTAAACTATTGCATTGTTGCTCCTATAAAATGCTTGAGCTATTGGTATGCTATTTGGATGTTGTTCCTCTCAAGTTGTTGCATAACTACACTCATGATGTGTTGAGTTGTTTAGTGCAGCATCAGTCCACTAAGCTTGGGCATCACCTCTCTCTCTTAGCAGGATTTCGAAGACCCCGAAGCATGCAAAACAACCCCAATGGTTGTTAAGCAATGAAAAATATTATTTTTCACCTCTTAACCCGACCTTTGATGGACCTTTGAGTTGACTAATAATGTGTTTTGAGTGTATTTTGTAGATAAGCAATAAATTGTAGTCTTAGTATAGACATCCACCTAAAATGGCCAAAGAAGCAATCTGCTGCTTAACATGTACTCAAACAGCCGAAAGGCCAGCCAATCAAAGAATCCACAGAGTCTTAGAAGTTCATGAGAATGTCATGGGCCCAACTGGGTATGCTTGGGATCAAGTGCAGTTACAAGGAATGAAGATTAAACCCACTAAGAGGTTACTGTGTGATGACAGATGAAAGACGACACACCAAAGGTGTGTGCCAACTATGGAAACTCAAGGCAGAACATCTTGAGAGGACACTCCAAGCTATCAAGAGGTTGGGTTGCTCAAATACCAAACTATCGAGAAGTTCCCAGTACCTGTTGAGAGGTTCTAGAGATAAAAGTCAAGCTGTCGAGAGGTTAGTTTCAGCTATCGAGAGGTCCTGAGGCTCAAAAGCCAAGTTATCGAGAGGTTCCATCAACCTGTCGTGAGGTTCTAGAATTATATGCCTACCTATCAAGAAGTTGGAGGCACAGCAAGAGATCCTGTCGGGAGGATATCTGGAGGTGTAGGGGAAGTCAAGAGGTCCCAGCTACATGTCAAGAGGTTCAACTGAACCTATCGAGCAATGCAAGGCAACCTGTCGACGACTTACCTGAAGCTACGCTCATTCTCGCGAGGATTGAAGCAACCTATCGAGCACTCAACAGAAGACTGTATAATAAGTCGACAGGTTGTTTATAACTTGTCGAGAGTATGAATGAAGAACTAGACAGGAGATGAAAATTAGCTCCAATCCTATCGACTAGTGCAACTCAACCTATCAAGAAGTAAAGGAACCTATTGAGAGCTACTCCAATCCTGTCCAAATGAATGCTAAGTAGACTCAGAACCTGTCGAGAGGTTCCCTGAACCTCTCAAAAATCAAATTTGAAACTTCTCAGTTCCATTCAAAGCAGCTTCCAACTCCAGTACTTTATTCACACATTCCAAGGCATGTCAGCAACCCTTGGGGGTATTTTTAGAACATAAATGCGCACAAACGGCAACCCTTCAACTGCATCACATGTACTTGCCAATTTCGAACCAATTGGGGAAGAGCTTCTAGAAGAGAAATCAACCACATCAGCAGTAGAGAATAATTGAATTATTCTTCTGAGCTCTGATTGGCTGAAACAAATCTGAGGGGAGATTATAAATAGAGGAGAAATTACACTAAAAAGATCATCCAAAGATTGAGAGAACCAGTGCCAATTCAAAATTCCATTTCCCTCCAAAAATTCCCTCTCCTCCGTCTTCCCCTATTCTCTCCTTAGTCAATCATGGTTGACTAAACCTCTTCAATAGCTAGGGTGAGGTTGAGAGCTTAAATTGAGAGTTTCAGAGGCTTTGTAAGGCATTATATATTGCACAGATGGCATATCTGAGCACAATAAGATTATAAGTTGTATTATTATAGTATATGATGTTTTAACCCTTTAATAGTTGTAAGGTAAGCAAACCAACAATGGTGTAAACCATCATTGTGCAGTCAATGTAATTCCCATTAGCTCCACAACTTGACTCTAAATTCTTTCTTCTTGGCTCTAAAATGCTGGATTGCTACAGTAAGCTGTAATTTATTGCTAGCTGTAAAAAGACACTTAAAAATCATTATTAACCAGCTCAAAGGTCCATTAAAGGCTAGGTTAGGAGGTGAAAAGTGATATATTTCAGTGACTAGCACACCCCCAAACATAATCTTTGCTAGTCCTTGAGCAAAGGAAAAATCAAAACAGTTATTCTAAATAGTAAATGCCACTTTCGTGGGGAGCATGGATGCATTTAGCTTATGCATCAAGCCTTTTAAACCCCTAGGTGATCCCTAGTGGAGGAGTGAAGTCTCCTGAAGGTTTTCAGTGAAGATACCCATAAACTTTCCAATCAAAACAGTTAAGTATAGTGCAGCCAATGACAAAACAGATTTTAATAAATAAAGCATCATTTCACACATATTCTTTAAAAATCAGAGGAGATTACAGAAGTAATGCAAACAATTTAAACCTAAATCAACATGTATTTGCATCACCACCAATCACTTTTCATCAAGAGTACAATGTATGAAACTCGGTACTAAGCTTGCCATCAATTCAAAAATCAGGTGTAGATACTACCCCAATGAAGTTAAATTTTAGACCCAATCCTTACCAGGGTTTTCTCTCAACAATGAAAATCCAAGGTGGTTACATTCTCATCAACTCAAGATCAGTCACAGAGCTCAATTAGGCCTACAAGCATGAGCTTAGGCATTGCATCTAAGTTCTTGACATCCTCAAGTACTTTTCACCATAGATTAGACATCTCCTCATCTCCACATGACAACTCATTTCACTTTGAATCAACTAGGTCTTTTTGATGGGTTGTAATATGGCTTATGGTTGAGGTTTAAAAAGAATAGGAGGGGTAGAAGGAATTCAAAACTGAGAAATCAGCAAGGGGTAGAAGGTGATTCATGCCTTCACCTACTTCATCATAGCACTGCTTCATCTTCTTTGATGTTTTTCAGATCCAAAGTGGCCAGCTTCTTCTCTTCTTTTCAATTTTTAGATGAAATACTTCTCTTGACTTCTCTTTCTATTTTTTTTTTTTTAAATTTATATTTATTTTTTTACATGAAATGCCACACATATACCACTAATACACTGCTATTTTTTATTTTATTTTCTTCTCCTTCCACCAAATGTTGAACCCAACCTACCTATCTTCAACTTCTTCTCCTTTACCTTCTGAAATCTCAGAGTGAGGGTAAGGCTGAATCAAGTCATGAGGTTTAGGTAAAAGTACTCTGGTGTTTGTTGAAGAAAAATGGATGTAAAGGCTCAAAGAGTGCATGCAAAAGGGCAGTTCAATGGGTAGGAATTTTAAGCTCAAACTATCCAAATAAAGGCCTTAAATCATCTCCTTAGTGTCATGAGTGCTTCCAATCAGTTTCAATTTGGGGTGTCTAACTTTTAGTGAAAAGATATTAATCAGTCATTCCTTAGAGCAGAAAAAATGCCAAAAATACTCTTCAAAAGAAATTTGATAGGTCTAAATCTCACTGGGTATGGTCTTCAATTTAACTCATGGGGTATATTTGCACCTTTTACTCTCCTCTTTAGTTCACTAAATACTAATTGAAAAAAATTTATTGGTGTTAACTTCATGGAGGTGATAACTTTTCAAAGATTTCAATTTTAAAGTGTGCAAAATTTTTAAATTTCATCTTTCTAACATGGTTAGGTGGGAATTGACTTTATTTATCTCAATAGACATGTATAGGGGCAGCAACGTTACCACCCTGCTATACCCCCAAACCAAAGATAAACAGTGTCCTCACTATTTCAATAGACATGTATAGGGGCAGCAGGGTTATGTTAAAGCAAAACAACTAAAGTACAGCAGAAAACTAAGAGAAAATTAAACTAAAAGAGTGCAGAAAATCATACTAAGAAGGAGAAAAAGAGAATGTACGCAAACTAACACTAAGAAGATACAACAGCTACACTGACTCCTAAAACAGAAAACCATATAAAACAACAGTTACAACTAAGTAAAAACAACAATTATACTAAAAAATAGCAAGTATACTAAACTCCCAGAACAATAAACTCAAAAACAGAAATTCCTACAATTGAGTATGAATCTAGCAAAAATATTAGATGATTGCATCCACACACAACAGTGCATCAGCAGTTATGGCACACATTTTACTAAAGAGTCATCACAGTAGACCACATAAACACAGTATATACAGAATTTTAAAACACTAAAAACATCTATTTTACATATGATACACAGCTAAGATCAAATATCAGTGGAAGGTCTTGAATGTAAATGATTTTAGAGGCTCCAAAGAATTTTTAAAACAGAATATGAGCCTCTACTCATTAATCTTCATGATCCTTCCCAAAAATTAAGTTCCAAGATCTCAGCAGTCCAGATGGGGATGCATGAATGACAGTAAATTGGTCACCCATCTAGACCTCAGCTGAACTGGAAAGAACTTTAATGCAGAAGTTAAAAAGTCATACCTTTACAGATGCATAGGCATCAAATCTTAGTTCTTCCAACTCTAAACTAGCAGTTGTATGAGAGATGCAGGGAGTAGCTCCAGCTTTGCATCAGGTGGATAGTCAATAACAGGTTAAGGGAGGGGCAGCAGGGCAGGTGTCTAAGTGGACTGCTGTACTAGCCCTATTGAGAAGCCCAAGATGATTAATTTTTCAGCACATAAGTGGGGGCCTCCTCAGTCCATAATTCAACAATTTCATCCAATTCCTCAACCCAAGTCCAACAATTTGGGCAAGGTGCCTGTTAAGACCTGAAAAGCACCACTTTTCACCCCATAACTTAACCTTTGATTAGACCCATAGCCACCTAATAAGTCCTTGTAAAGTGTTTTATGTAGGTAATAACCAGCAGTGAAATAAGGCCAAGAATCCTGCTAAGGAGTCTGTTTTGGCACCAGAAGTTCCTAAGAAGGATGGACTCTAAATTCAGACCTGAAATAGCCTCGCGCAGTCCAGCTGAGCTTCCCAAGACTCTACAACAACTTCTCGCGCAGATGATTGAGTGAAGAGCTTCAGAAGCATAAACTCACGCAGCTCTCGTGAAGCTTAAGAGTAGAACACATCGCGCTATCTCGCGCAGTTCAAAGTAAACCTCTCTCAACCTCGCGTAGTTCGCTCAGAACGGCTGAGAAGAGAGAGCTTCAGAAGACTCCTCGCGCAGTTGTCGCGCAGTCGTCGCGGGATGCAATTATCAGAAGAGAACTCCTCGCGCAGTTCTTACGCCATTCAAGAAGAGAGCATCCTTGCGAAGGCAAAGCCACCCTTGCGAAGATCAGTTAAGACATGGAACCTCGCGCAGTTCAAAACTCATTAAAGCCTCGCGAGGTAACTCGCAAAGTCTAGTGAAGAGAAGTGCTCACAAAATTCTCGCGCTATTCAAATCTGTCCTCGGGAAGATCAACCCAGCAACTGCTTGAACTCCAACCTCGCGACTGCCTGAAGAGCAAACCAAGCCAACCTCGCGATGGCTGAAGTTTCAATTTCAAATCATCCTAGCGAAGAGCAAAAGCTACCACGCGACTAGTCTGGGAAATAATGGCTACCTAGCGAAGCTCTGAACCTCAAACTTCCATCTCTTCAGCAGAGGACTTTCTGGGAATTTCTAGCGGTTAGGGCATGCACTCCCACGCTCAAATCTCCATGCACGCACCCCAAGGCATCGAAGGATCACTATTTAGCCACATGGCATCGTTAAAACTAGGGTTTCCTAAACCTAATGCATTGCCACACCACTGCTATAAATACCCATACTTAGCTTAGGTATAAGGGGAGGAGAAAGCTTAGACCATCTTTTCTTTTCTACATCCTAGAATAGCTGGGAGCACATCTCATTTCTTGGAGACTTGATCTGAGATCGTTTTGTTTTTCTTTTTATAGTTGTAAGTAGTTTTCTTTTTCTTTTTCCTTCTCTCCATAGTCCAGCACTTGCTGGCTATGTCTTTGTATGCATTTTGAACTAGATTAATGGAAGTTCTGTAATAGGATCTGTACTTTGCGGGATTTGTGTTTGAATGTGAGATGCTCTGTGCAAGGCTGCTGCCTTGTGATCCGCCATTACTTTGGTTGTGATTCAAAGTAATGGAGGACTGATTCTAAGGGTTATTCAGATCCAAGTGACCTGTGTGTTTGGGCTATCATGGTCCTATACAGCCTTAGCCCCAACACAGGACCCACTAGATCTGAAATCCCCATGGGAGCTTGAGCTGGTAGCCTGGTGACCATGGTGGTGGCAGCGATATTCTTGTTTTGTCTTGGGCCCCGTGAGGAGGATAGTCTGTGACCATTCAAGCGGACAGGTTATAGCCTTAGGATGATTCTAATTCACCGATCCAAGATGGATCCTTCTTCTTTACACCTGAGCTTGTAGAAGCCTGGTGGGGGATTGTACAGAGGCAGACTCCCCTATTTTTGTATAGATCCGCCATCAGATGTTGGATCTAATCTGGTTATAGAGATTGTAGGCTTATGACTGGACCATTGTAGCCTCACTCAAGCAACTGATAGCTAGATCGAAGGTTGTACTCAATCGCTTGCTGGTTCTATGTGTCTGGGCTATCATGGTCCTATACAGCCTTAGCCCCACACATAGAGCTTTAGAGGTTGAGGTTCCCTATGGATTCTTGTGCGGGTAGCCTAGATGAAATAGTGCCTATAATGATTAACTTGTTATGTTTTGATCCATCCCTGGATTGTGGTTCCCCTATGGGATAGTCTGTGACCATTTCAGTGGACAGGTTATAACCTTAAGGGTTGAATCATGGCAGAGTGATGAGTTGGATCTTTTCTCCTTAGTGGTGATAATGTAGCCATTGGACAAGATTTCTATAACATCAGATCTGAATCTGAGTTATAAAACTCCTCTGATCTGGACTCAATAACATACTTCTCACCCTTTTATATTTACTTTCCACACTCCATCCATCCTCTCAACCCTTTCTGTAGTTTAGACATTCCACACTCCATCCATCCTCTCAACCCTTTCTGTAGTTTAGACATTAGAGTACCTTAGAATACTTAGAATAAGTGACCTTAAACTCCCCTCCTTTTAGGACTGCCAGATCTGCAGTCAGATCTGGAGGAACTACTAGAGATGGCTCCTTTGGAGCTGTAGATCACCTTTCCCTGTGGGACAAACTCTTACTTATCAAAACTTACTACAATGGACCCTGTATCTTGCAGGTCTAGGATTTCTTAGTTGTGCTGATTCCATCCCCCGTTTTACTCTTTCTTTGATTTTTTAAATGACTTTTACCACCAACCAATAAACCAAGCGCAGCAACTGAGAAATCGCCACAACAAGTTTTTGGCACCGTTGCCAGGGAAAGATGATCTATTAGTAGACCCTTAGTTTTTGTATTCTTAGTATTCTTTGCAAATGTGAATAATTGATACTGCTAACATAATTTTAAACCTTTCTTGCAGATCTAGATAGCAGTAGTGAAGGACAGTTGGACTGCAATTGGAGCTTAGCTACCTCTGTTTGCAAACTCTCTGACTTTTAAAACTTTGTCTATCTTTCTTAAAAAAATTTCTAGCAGTATCTAGGATAGTTTTAAATGTATTCTTTGAATAGCTGTAAACTAGTTAGATAAATTTATTGATTGTACAGATATTCTTTTGCAATGTGCCTGCAAGAAGCTTTCCTCGCTGTTGGTGTGCTTGTATGCTAGGGAGGAGATCTCTCAACCCTACTTTAGAGCCTCTTAACCCTAAGTTAGAAAGGGGAAGGAGACTTAGAAGAGACAGGCACACCACAGGAGAGCCCCCAAGTGAATCTGTGATAGCAATTATGGGTGAAGAACAACCCAGAACCCTCAAGGAGTTGAATGCTCCGGCTCCAGCCGCAGAAGAAGAAGCAAAAGACAGAACCACCCCCTCCCCCACCTTCTCCACCCCCCCTACCTTCTCAACCCCCTCCCCCCTGATCCCTCTCTCCTTTCCTCCTCCATTTTTGTAATTTTCTTTTTTTTAAATAGTTTTCATGAAATTTTCCTTTTCTGATATTCTGTACAGTTCTCTATTCTTGGTTGCTTTCTTTCTTGTTCTAACCTTTTATGTCTTAATAAACCTGTTGCACAGACACCTTTAAACCAATGAGGACACTGCTCCTCATCGGTTTGGGGGTGTGGCAGGCAGACCCTGCCTATGGAATAGTTAACCTAAGTGCAGCAGACTCATCTGAGTAATATGGAAATGGATCTATGTTCACTTAAGAATCATGAAAATAAGAAATTTAAAATTTCTGCAAACTTTTGACATTAAAATTTTTTAATATTCTACATTTCCATGATAATATCACCAAGGAAACTTACTTGTATCAGCACTCAGTGAATCATTAGAGAGAGAAAAAGGTGAGGACATACTTAAAAGTTCAAAGGAAGACCATAACCAGTGAGAATTGGGCCTATAAAAAATTTTTCCATCCTTTGAGGAGTAACCAAGGCAATCTCTTCTAGTTCTAAGGACTGGTTGAGTCACTGTGCTCACTAGAAGTTAGGTAACTCCAAGTTGAAACAACTGACAGTACTCATGAGACTTAGGAAAGGATCAAGGCCTTCTCTTGGACAGTTTGAGCCTAAAAGGACCAACCCTAAAGCAACTGCCCTTGTCCATACGCCCCTTTGAGCTTTAAATCCTAAATTTCTTCAAAATACACCTGAGTACTTGAACTTAAACCTATGAACCTGCTTCAGCCTACCCTCACTCTGAGAATTCAGAAGGTAAAGGAGAAAAGGTTGGAAATGGACTAGCTATGGCCAACATTAAGTGAATGGAGAAGAAGCATCTCAAAAAAAATTTGGCAGTATGGTAACTGAGAACATGGTGGCATTTCTGAAATGCAAAAACAAAAATAAAAAGAAGAAAATTCCATCAAAAGAAAACAAAAATAATAATGAAGAGGAGTAAGGGAGGAATCAAGAGGAAATTTCATTGAAGAATCAAAATCAAGAAGAGAAACTGATCACTTCAAATCTGAAAATCTCAAAGAAGATGAAGGGAGCTAAATTCAAGAAGGTGAAGTCATGAATCACCTTTGTCACCTACTGATTTCTCAATTTGGAACCCATTTTCAACCTTCCATTCTTTCTAACCCTACTCCATAAGCCACATTACAGCCCAGTTAAAAGCCCTAGTGATCTAAAGTTGAGTGAGTTGTCATGTGGAGATAAAGAGTTATCCAATCTATGGTGAGGAACTGCCAATGATGTCAGCACTTAAGAACTCTGCCTATGCTCATGCTTACAGACCCATTTGGGGGATGTAACTGCTCTTAAGCCTGTGAGAAAATGAATCCCTCAACAAAACCTTTATGAGAGTATGCCCTGCAAAGTTTTTGGGTCTGAACTTGAATGCATTATGTAGGACCTATAACCTAATTTTTGACCTAAGGATGGGCTCAGTGCTGGCACACACTTGTGCAGTTTTCTGTGGTTGTAAACTGATTGGAAGTGCTGTGCATTCATGAAAAGTTTTTGCTGTTCTATGCAACCAATGGATTAAATTTCTTTTATGATTACTGATTCAAGAGTAAACTAAGTTTGCCCCTTGACTACTCACTGGATGATATTGCACTTTTGTTAACTGTTTCATTGAAGAAGTTTGTGGGTGTCTTCACTGAAAATCCTCAGGAGACTTCACTCCTCCACTAGGGATCACCTAGGGGTTTAAAAGGCTTGGTACATATGCTAAATGTATCCGTGCTCCCTACGAAAGTGGCATTTAATTTTTGTAGTAGATTTAATGTAGCTTTGCTAAGGGACTAGCAAAGATTAGGTTTGGGGGTGTGTTAAGACCTAAAAAGTACCACTTTTCACCCCTTAACTTAACCTTTGATTAGACCCATAGCCACCTAATAAGTCCTTGTAAAGTGTTTTATGTAGGTAATAACCAGCAGTGAAATAAGGCCAGGAATCCTGCTAAGGAGCCTGTTTTGGCACCAGAAGTCCCTCAGAAGGATGGACTCTGAATTCAGACATGAAATAGCCTCGTGCAGTCCAGCTGAGCTTCCCAAGACTCTACAACAACTTCTTGCGCAGATGATTGACTGAAGAGCGTCAGAAGCATAAACTCACACAGCTCTCGCTAAGCTTAAGAGTAGAACACATCGTTCAGTCTCGCGCAGTTCAAAGTAAACCTCTCTCAACCTCGCACAGTTCGCTCAGAACAGCTGAGAAGAGAGAGCTTCAGAAGACTCCTCTCGCAGCTATCGCGCAGTCGCCGCAGGATGCAATTACTAGAAGAGAACTCCTCACGCAGTTCTCGCACCATTCCAGAAGAGAGCATCCTTGCGAAGGCAAAGCCACCCTCACGAAGATCAGTTAAGACATGGAACCTCACATAGTTCAGAACTCATTAAAGCCTCGTGAGGTAACTCGCGAAGTCCAGTGAAGAGAAGTGCTCGGGAAGTTCTCGCGCTATTCAAATTTGTCCTCGCGAAGATCAACCCAGCGACTGCTTGAACTCCAACCTCGCAACTGCTTGAACTCCAACCTCGCGACTGCCTGAAGAGCAAACCAAGCCAACCTAGCGATGGTTGAAGTTTTAATTTCAAATCATCCTAGCGAAGAGCAAAAGCTTCCACGCGACAAGTCTGGGAAACAATGGCTACCTAGTGAAGCTCTGAACCTCAAACTTCCATCTCTTCAGCAGAGGACTTTCTGGGAATTTTTAGTAATTAGGGCACGCACTCCCACGCTCAAATCTTTGTGCACGTGCCCCAAGGCATCAAAGGATCACTATTCAGCCACGTGGAATCGTTAAAATTAGGGTTTCCTAACCCTAATGCGCCGCCACACCACTGCTATAAATACCCATACTTAGCTTAGGTATAAGGGGAGGAGAAAGCTTAGACCATCTTTTCTTTTCTACATCCTGGAATAGCTGGGAACACATCTCATTTCTTGGAGACTTGATCTGAGATCGTTTTATTTTTCTTTTTGTAGTTGTAAGTAGTTTTCTTTTTCTTTTTACTACTCTCCATAGTCCAGCACTTGCTGGCTATGTTTTTGTATGTATTTTGAACTAGATTAATGGAAGTTCTGTAATAGGAACTGTACTTTACGGGATTTGTGTTTGAATGTGAGATGCTCTGTGCAAGGCTGCTGCCTTGTGATCCGCCATTACTTTGGCTGTGATTCAAAGCAATGGAGGACTGATTCTAAGGGCCATTCAGATCTAAGTGACCTGTGTGTCTGGGCTATCATGGTCCTATATAGCCTTAGCCCCACCACAGGACCCACTAGATCTGAAATCCCCATGGGAGCTTGAGCTGGTAGCCTGGTGACCATGGTGGTGGCAGCGATATTTTTGTTTTGTCTTGGGCTCCGTGAGGAGGATAGCCTCTGGGATAGTCTGTGACCATTCAAGTGGACAGATTATAGCCTTAGGGTGATTCTAATTCACCGATCCAAGATCGATCCTTCTTCTTTACACCTGAGCTTGTAGAAGCCTGGTGGGGGATTGTACAGAGGCAGACTCCCCTATATTTGTATAGATCCGCCATCAGATGTTGGATCTGATATGGTTATAGAGATTGTAGGCTTATGACTGGACCATTATAGCCTCACTCAAGCAATGGACAGCTAGATCGAAGGTTGTACTCAATCGCTTGCTGGTTCTATGTGTCTGGGCTATCATGGTCCTATACAACCTTAGCCCCACACATAGAGCTTTAGAGGTTGAGGTTCCCTATGGATTCTTGTGCTGGTAGCCTGGATGAAATAGTGCCTGCAATGATTAACTTGTTATGTCTTGACCCATCCCTGGATTGTGGTTCCCCTATGGGATAGTCTATGACCATTTGAGTGGACAGGTTATAACCTTAAGGGTTGAATCATGGCAGAGTGATGGGTTGGATCCTTTCTCCTCAGTGGTGATAATGTATCCATTGGATAGGATTTCTATAACATCATATCTGAATCTGAGTTACAAAACTCCTCTAATCTGGGCTCAATAACATACTTCTCACCCTTTTATATTTACTTTCCACACTCCATCCATCCTCTCAACCCTTTCTGTAGTTTAGGCATTAGAGTACCTTAGAATACTTAGAATAAGTGACCTTAAACTCCCCTCCTTTTAATACTGCCAGATCTGTAGTCAGATCTGGAGGGACTACTAGAGATGGCTCCTTTGGAGCTGTAGATCACCTTTCCCTGTGGGACAAACTCTTACTTATCAAAAATTTCTACAATGGACCCTGTATCTTGCAGGTCTAGGATTTTTTACTTGTGCTGATTCCATCCCCTGTTTTACTCTTTCTTTGATTTTTTAAATGACTTTTACCACCAACCAATAAACCAAGCGCAGCAACTGAGAAATCGCCACAACAGTGTCCTCCACCATCTCATCTAGGATAGCAACTGATTAAAAATCATCATTTCCTCCAACAAATCCATCTCTTTGTAAGAAGGGAAAGGCTCTTTTAAAAATTTGAGGAAATGACAAATGATGTACTACTGGTACTCATCTGCTGATACATCATTCTAAAAAAAATTTATTTATTTATTATAGACACCCAAATTTGGCCTAAGGCCCGATCGACACATACTTCGAGAAAGGTGTACCCTCAAGCTTTCGAAAGTATTTCTCAAACCCTTAGGAATCATCCTAAAACCCTTAGGAATCAACCATAGCCTTCCTAGACCTATTAGAACCCTTCTCGGGCCTGATTTGAACCCCCCTGAACAGCGATTAGAAAGAGGAGTACCAAAGTTTTTGTAGATAGTTATCCAATATAAGGCATACACTATTAGAAAGTAGAACTTCTCATCTTTCCAACGAGCAAAGAATTGCCTAATTTTGAGTTGTACATTAAAAGTTATGGTGAAATAAAGATCGCAAATTTATGGAGGAAATTACAAAATCGGACCCATAGAGTCAGTTTCAAACTCTCCGGAGCAGTGCTAAAATTTACACAAACCTCTTCTGAAGTTGAATTATATATCATTGGAAAGAGGACTTTCCCAGATTTCCAACAAGCCAAAAAGCGCCTCAATCAGAGTTATACATCAAATGTTATGGGGAAATGAAGATCATGGATTTGTGCAGAAAATTGCAAAACCGGACTGGGCCCTTGCGGGTCTTCAACTTCCAATAGTTTGGGCCTGATTTTCCTTCAAAAAATGGCCAAAATTGATATTGGGGGTTTGACTTGCGGACTATCTCAAAGTCTTGGGTGTGTTTCTTTAGGACCCTAGTGACCCTATTAGCTTAAGTTATCACTCTTTTGCCATTCAAGTCACCGCCCTATCATCTACCATTAAACCCATATCCCTCTTCTCCAAGTTCTAGAAAACCCTAAAAACCTTAGATTTCCAATTACCAAATTGCTAACCTAATTAGGACTTTAACCCCTCACTAATCCTCCCATTCTCTATAAATAGAGAGCCACCCCTCTTGCTTAAGGGTTGGAAAATTTTCAAAGAGAGAAAATTTTAGTGAGCTTCCCTCCCATTGGCCCCCACTAAACCCATATAATTCCAGCACCCTAGTTCATCCTTGACACCTCATTTTCCATCATAAATCCTTGAGATTTAGCTAGATCTAACCCCTAGCCTTCTTCTCCTACCTCTTAGCTCCATAGCTTTAGAGATTAGAAACCTGTCCTGCTACCCGTTTGCTTTCAAAAGCTCATCAAAGACACTCTCGCGCAAGGATCCACATCGGTGCTATAAGGGCCCAAGATCTCCGACTCTCCCCTCTATTCCTCTACCTTCTTTGCTTTTCCTCTATCCTAGAATTGAGTAGGTACGCTACCCAAATTGATCTAGGTTTCCCGGGACACCAAAAGCTCCAAGTTCTGACTCTATATTTTTCAAGAGAGCGCATCGTCGCGATGGGATCGTCAAAAATCCCACGGTTGCACAGATGGCAACTCTTCTGGGGAGTAGCTAGTAGAGCTTCCCCTTGAATTTGGCCTCTTTATTTTTGATTTACTAACCCTTTTATTGTTATTTTTTTATTACAATATTATTTTTTTTTACTCACCCCTCCGATTACATCATTTTACTTACCCCTACTTTTACGTCATTGATGAGCCTTAGCCATTTGGCAGGCCTACTTGCGCACCGTCATTCAATTTCTTTACTTTTCCATTATTTCAAGCACCTTAGCTGATCGACGGGTCTACTTGTGCATTGTTATTTAAATTCCTTACATCCATCTTTTTAAGTGCCTTAACCGTTTGGCAGGCCTACTTGTGCTTTTAATTCTGCAATCATATTCTGCTAGTGAACGTCGGCCCGTAGAGGCGGCACGGGATCATCACCCACGGTCTTTGAACTTAAGTAAATTTTCTTACAAGTGAAAAATAAAATTGAACCAGCAAAGGGGATTTAAATTGATTTTTACGAGGTAGATTTTTAGGGGTTGGGTTATTTAGGCACACATATAAACTCCCGGGTCTTAGTACGATGGCAGCCCCTAGTGATGATGATCCAAAAAAGTCCCAGTCATCTAGTACCTGAGAAAAGTGCTTGCAGTTGAGGTATATCAGGTGGGTAACATTCTCATTATCAAGCTTAAAACCTGGGAAAAAGAGAGCGATAGTGAACCCAATTTGGCCTCTAAACCCTTAGGATCGATGAGGAAAGAGACATATCATTAGAACAGTCAATCCCCGGAAGCGCAACTTCCAGAAAAAACCAATTAGGAGACTCATTTCAGGCTAGAACTGCTGCTATCAAACAATCTGGAACCCAGTTTCTACCTGGCGCTACTAATAGTTGCACCAAGCCAAAAATCCTCAAATTTATACTGACGCATCTATTAGTTGCTCCAGCATAAAAAGGAGGACTTTTTGGTTTGGCGCACCTAATAGTTGCGCCCACTTTGGGTACACAGCAGCAGCCCAAATCTGGTGGCCTGCTTCACATCTCGGACTCCCCGATCAATGTATTTAATGCCTCTGTTTAGGCCCCGCAACTTCCGACACCCAATACGCCCTCGCCGGTCAAAAGAAGGTGACTTCTTTTTTATTTATTTTGGGGGATTGGATTGTTTACATCGGTTTTTGTGCCTTCAATAGATTTGGGTTTTCCCTTTGATTCTTTCAAAGCGCTTCAAAACTTTTATCGTGGGACCTATTTAGGATACGAGAGCCACCCGAGAAGAGAATTCAAAAGGCCCCGAAATCCTCATTTCTTTTCACTTATAAAAATTCAAAAAAATTAAAAACTAAAAACCCAAAAATAGAGTCTTGATTGGTGCTGGCACAATGGCATCATCGTACCCTCCGACATCCCGTAGGGGAAGAAGGAGGAAGCTTTATAGGCCCCATCCGAGGCACCCGTGCCCGACCCAATACCGAGCTATGTCGTGGGCTGTGGACCCGGCTTACGCTGATCCCGACTCATCACCCCCACAATCTCCAACCCATTCCCACACTGAGGAAGCTTTTACTTTCACCCCCCTCACCCAATCAACCCTCACCGTATCCGGCCCGTTCGATGCCCGTAGTTTCCCTTCCACCACTTCCCAAAATACCCAAAATCCAAATTTCCCATCATTTTCCCAAGCCATGTCTTTACCCATGGCCATCTCCAACCCATCTCACCCTCATTCCACACCTGATCCAAACCCGACCCCATCCCCCACTTTAACCAACATACCCTATTTTTCATCCGTCCCACCCAATCCACCCACATCTATCCATGCCGCATCCAATCTGCCACGCATCCCTCCATTTACCCAAGTCATGCCCATTTTTTTCGGAACCATGACGAATTTTCCTCTCTCATTCTCCACCTCCATGCCCCATACATCTTCCCTATATATGCCCATTCCATGGACCAATGCCCCACCTCATTCCTCTAGCCCATCTCATATCCCGCCACTTACCCAGGGCATGCCCGATTTTATCCAGGCCATGCCCAATTTTTCCTCTATACACACCCCATCCATACCCCTCCAACCACCAAATAACCCATCTCCATCCAATCCCCCGTCCATGGCCATGATGGAGGAGTTGTTCCAAACCTACAATAGGTGGAAGGCTTCCCAACGCATCCCCCTCATCCATACCACACACCCATGAATCTATCCGAGACCCTATCAAGCCTCCATGCCTCATTCCCCCATGACCCCCATCATCCACACCATCCAAACACCATTTCCCACATGCCCCAAGGCCCAATGGCCCAAACCCCCATTTCCCACATACCCAAAGCCCAATGGCCCAAACCCCCATTTCTCAAATGCCTCAAGGGCCCATGGACCAGACCCACCAAGGCCCAATTGGCTTGACCCATTATGGACCTATGGCCCAGACCCAACAAGACCCAATGGGCCAGACCATCAAGGCTCAATGGGCCAAGTCCACCAAGGGCCCATGAAAAGACCCACCAAGGCCTAATGGGCTAGACCACTAAGGGCCCATGGCCCAAATCCACCAAGACCCAATGGGTCAGACCCATAAGGCCCATTAGGCTAGACCCATCAAGGCCCAATGGGACAGTTCAGGGGCCCATGGCCCAAACCCATCAAGGGCCCATGGCTCAAGCCCATCAATGGCCCATGGGCCAAACCCATCATGACCAAGGCTTTGTGGCCCAAACTTCCTAAGGACCCATGGGTCAAACCTTCATAGCCCAACCCTCCCAAGGCTTCATAGCCCAAACCCAAGCCCAGCAAAACCTTAGAGCCTCACACCCATGCCCTTCACAATTCCTCCAAAATTTCACCCACTCACAACCCCTCATACCTAGCTCAAACCCATGCCTTACATCAAACCCAATTCACCCATATCCTAATATCCCAAAGCCAATTTCAAGCCTTTCCCTAGGCCCAATAGCCTCATCAGGCCCCACCCCAAAATCTGACTTCCACTCATCCCATCATCCAACAAACCTTCCCTCATCCCCAATGGACTCACCCAACCCCCATTCATGTCATCCCCATCCAGTCCATGTAACACCAACAAGAGAATCATGCCCTCACTGCACCTTGTGTAGACTAGCAATATGAAGAGGATGAGATTAGAAACAATGGAGCCTGTGTTGGGGCATTGACCAGCTTTAACCCCACCTATAATTGCCGACCCCCTGGTAGCCCAGAGTGAAGTCTAATCAACTGTTGAGAGAGTGGCCCCCATATCTAAGGAATCAAAATAGTTGAAAGAACAGTTAGACAAAATTCATAAGCAGTTGTTGAAAATGGGTGGTACAGAAATCCATGCCACAAACATCACAGATTTATGTTTGTTTGTTGAGGTCCCCTTGCCTCCAAAATTTAAAATGCTGGCTTTTGACAAATACAACGGCACCGGCAATCCTATAACACACCTCAAGTCCTACTATGGGGACATGTGCCAATATAGAGGGGACGAAAGGCTACTGATAAAGGTCTTTCATAAGAGTTTAACTAGTCTGGCCTTGAGATGGTTTACATCTTTGGAACCATCTATGACGAAAACTTGGAAGGATTTGACGCACTTGTTTTAGGAATAATATGTCTACAATATAGACATTGAACCGCATAAGTCAGACTTGGCTCGGTTGAAACAGAACCCAAAGGAGACCTTCAGTGATTATTTGGGGCGTTCGAGAGCACTAGCAGCTCAGGTTAGAAACAAGATACCTGATGATGAATAAATAGAAATGATTTCTAAAAATACCCTATCAGTGATCTCAAACTTTTTAGTGTACCAGTAGCAGTCTAGCTTTGCTAATCTGGTAAGGAACGTCAATCAATGTGAAGACACTATCAGGGAAGGTCACCTAAATAAAAATGTATCAAGTGGAGCCAGTGGGGTTAGAAGGTTCTCAGAATAGAGGAATGAGAAGAGGACAGTGGCCGATGTCCAGAACATTGCCAACACCAGGCCCAATAATAACATAACCCCGTTTCAATTTCAAGCAATCCCGCCAGCACCAATCAAAACTGAGCAGATACAGAGAGTAGGGAATGGACAAAGAATGCAGATAACTTCGAAGCAGAGGAGAGCCCGCTACGACGGAGTGTTTATGCGCCTAGGGCAATCACTAAGTGTACATTTGCCTTTACTAATATTAAAGGGATTAGTTACTATTCATCAACCGCAACCTCCTCCTCACCCAATCCCAAAGAATTATACCCCTAATACTCAATGTAATTTTCATCAAGGTCCAGGTCACCCGACTGATTGCTGCTCCCATTGAAACACGTGATCCAAGATTTAATCAATGTCGAGAAAATCATTCCACTGTTAAGCAGTGAAAAATACCATTTTTCACCCTTTAACCTGACCTTTGATAGACCTGTGAATAGACTAATAAGTGCTTGTTGAGCATGTTTTGTAGATAACAGTAATAAGCAGTCATAGGGAAAAAATTCACCATAAAGTGCTCCACAAGAAGGTCCATCTCTCACCATAGCTCTGACCTAACTATGGCACACAGAAGGGCCCCATACCAATGCCCACTTGGGGCAGACAGCAACAACAAAGCAGCATTGAAAAAAGGAAAGACAGGCTGAAAACAACATGTCGATAGGTTATTGCAACCTATCAATAGGATCTGAAGGCTGAAAAAGGAAGAAATCGTGAAGATGGGGAGAATTCGTCAGGATCCAAAACCTATCGTGCAGTCAGAAACAACAAGGGAGCATCCTATCGAATGGTTGCCTGAGCTTGAATAGAACCTATCAAAAAGTCTGAAAACCTATTGAAATCAATTGCGCAAGAGCTCAACCTGTCAAAAGGATCCTTCAACCTATCGAAAGCATCAAATGAAGGATGCAGATGCTGAAGCTCTAATTACAAGATTCAACCTATCGGAACCTTTTGATAGGATCCTGAATCCTAGCAAAAGGATCAAAGTACTTGATTTCAACCTATCGAAAGCCTCTTCAACCTATCAAAATCGATCTAAACACTTCCTAGAAAAGTTATTGTGCATATGTTGCGAGTTGGTGACCAACTGCACGCAAACTGAGGCACCTTGGTGACCGATGCAAGGCTTTTAGAAGTGCCCTGGGAAACCCTAACCGACCCACATGCTCTCCCCCAACTCTAACGAACTAAAGAGCCTTCTAGAAAGGGAATAAAGGTGGGAATAACAGGATTATTCTGGAAGCTATAATTGGCATGAAAAACTAGATCTGAGGCTAAAGGAGAAAGCTATAAGAACAGAGGAAGCCGTCTAAAAAAGGGAGATCAATTATGAAAACCAGAGCTTGCAGCAAAATTCTCTAATTCTTTCCTTTAGCCCAACTATGGTTGGCTAATTTCTTAAGAGCAGCAAAGGGTGATGTCGAATCTGTAATTAAGGAGAGCTAAGAGTGTTATTGAGGGTTAGATGATGCACAGACTGCAAATCTGAGGACATTTCATTATATGGTCAGCTTAATTCAATGTAATGTTAGTTTAATTGTTGTTATTAGATCTATAGTTTCTTTGGTTTCATTCGGTGCTCGATCGACTTTGTGTAGATGAGAATAACTCACCCACTTAACTGGTAGACCTCTTGGATGCCATTCGATCTCCCTAGATCTGATGCTCTTGCAATTTCCTGTGTCAGTGGCCTGGTAATTGCAGTATTTGTAGTTGTTATAATGCTCTAATTGAAACCTTTGATTTGAAGGAAATCCCTAGGATGTTCTATAACCATTAAAGTGGACAGATCGTAGCCTTAAGATCAATTCAAACCTTTAGTCTAAATTGAATTCTTCTACTTTAATCCTTTGATTTGGAGGAAGTCTATAGGATGATCTGTGACTGTTAAAGTGGATAGATCATACCCTTAAGATCAGTTCAAGCCTTTGGTTTAGAGTAGATTCTTCTATCCTGCAGTTGTGCCTATGGCTAGATGAGGGATTGGAGTACTCTAAACTCTCTGTAACCCTAGCAGCTCAACCTAATTGTAGCAAGACCAAACTCCAAGCTGCTTCTCCCCATTTCTGTGTTCAATTCCCCCTCACTGCAAGATCTGTACTCTAGATTTAATCCTAACATCCATTTCTGCAATCTTACTTGTTTTTATAGTTTAATTTAGAAGTGACAACCCCTTAAACGTCTCCTCTTTCTTTTACTATTTTAGCATTAGAAAGGGTGCGAGATCTACCACAGATCTGAAGATTCGCCTAATTTTCAGCCACATTTTCCTATGGACATACCCTTACTTTCTTTTAAAACTTGCTACAACAGGCCCTGAATACTTGCGGGACTGTGTGGGAGCCTGCCTTTGTGTGTACTAACCATAGACCCTTTTACTGGTTGATTTTAAACCCCTTTTTAGACACAAGGCAGGATCACAACAAGTTTTTGGAGCCGCTGTCAGGGATCTGTGTGCTTAAAATTGATAAATGTAAGTTTTTTTTAGTATAGATTGTAAATTTGTGATAGATTGTTTAGTTTTTCACTAACTGCTATTAACAATTTCTGTTGTTTTGGAGTAGTTTTTGTTATTTGTAACAGATTGGAAGCTGTGTCTAAGGAGGAGCATTATGCTAGAGGCTGTGTTAAAGTTTGCATTCCTCTACTCCTATTTTTCTGATCTGTGGATTTATAGATTTGTGAATTAATTGTGTTAATTCCTGATTGTTGTGTTAAATTGGCTTTACATTGTGTGTGCATTAGGATTGTGAGTGGTGTATGTTTGGAAGGAGAACTCTCAATCCTTAGATTGTTCCATTAAACCCAGAGGTTGAAAGACTCCTTAGGACTAAACAAATTTCACCCACATCTGCTGCATTTGGAATTGCTGAAATGGGTGAGCAACAGCAACCTAGAACCTTGAAGGAATTCAATGCACCAAGGGTTTACAATTCCCCCTTCTGCATTCAATTCCCTGCTGTTCAAGGGAACTATAAGATCAAGTCTTCCATAATCCAAATGCTACCCTCTTTTCATGGCCTGACCAAAGAAGACCCATATAAACACATTGATGAATTTTTAGGACTGTGCACTACATTCAATCTTGTAGGTTTGGGGGAGGAAGCAACCAGGATAAGACTCTTTCCTTTTTCATTAAAGGATAGAGTCAGGACCTGGTTGTCAATGCTCCCACCCAACAGTATTCAGTCCTAGAGTGACCTTTAATGTCAATTTTTGGCCAAGTTTTTTCCCATGTCCAAAACAAGCCAGTTGAGGAAGGGCATTATCTCAATTTCTCAAGATCCAACTAAGGATTTTCACCAAGCTTGGGAGAGATTTAAAGAACTCCTGAGGAAATGTCCCCATCATCAAATCCCTGAATGGCATACAGCACCGCAAATCATGTTCTAAGTGCCAGCAAATGGGAAGTATTAGAAAGAGAAACTTCATGCCCCTACAACTTGTGCTTGTTGTTGAACTATTTGACATATGGGGAATTGATTTTATGGAACCTTTTCCCCCCTCCTGTGAATATAATTTCATCCTTGTAGCTATGGACTATGTGTCCAAATGGGTAGAGGCCATAGCTACTAGAACAAATGACCCCAAGTTGTCATTAAGTTCTTAAAAGAAAACATCTTCTCTAGGTTTGGCACCCCCAATGCTATTATTAGTGATGGAGGCAGCCACTTTTGTAACAAAGCTTTTGAAAAATTATTGGAAAAATACTCTGTGACCCATAGAGTTGCTACTCCCTACCACCCACAAACCAGTGGGCAAGTAGAGATTTCCAATAGAGAAATCAAACACATCCTAGAGAAGGTTGTGTGAGCTGATAGGAGAGATTGGTCCATAAAATTGACAGATGCTTTGTGGGCTTACAGGACTGCCTATAAGACCCCCATAGGGATGTCCCCATTCAGGTTAGTATATAGCAAGGCCTATCATTTGCTTGTTGAGTTGGAACATAGAGCATATTGGGCCATTAAAGCATTAAATTCTGACTTAACCTCTGCTGGTGTGAACAGAAAATTGCAAATATCTGAGCTTGATGAGATGAGGATGGAAGCATATTCAAATGCTTGGATTTACAAGGAAAAGACCAAAGCCTTTCATGACAGGCACTTGTTGTGGAAAGAATTCAAGATAGGTGACAAGGCATGGTTGTTTAACTCAAGATTAAAATTCTTTCCAGGAAAATTACAGTCCAGATGGGATGGGCCCTACACAGTTGTACATGTCTCTCTATCTGGGGCTGTAGAAATTATGGACCCTAGAGATGGTAGTCATGAAAGTCAATGGTCAAAGGCTTAAAATTTGTGTTGAAAATATTCGTGAGCCTGAGGAGACCGTTGATCTTCAGGACCCTCCAAAGTATACATGATTGCAGTGTGTATCATATGTACTATAGTTTTATTTTGTTTTGTTATTCTGCTTTGTTCATTTACAATAAAAGTGCCTTGCTAGACTTAGGACATCATACCAATCTTGCCAGCAATCCAAGGACCATGGGAGTGTGTACATGATGCGGATAGGTTGAATGGAAGCACAGCAAAAGAGTTTGTTGGGTGCTGAAGCTGATGACAACACAAAAAAAAAAAAATGTTGTTTCTATGGGCATATGAGACCTTTCGATAGGTCATTTGAGGATTTCGATAGGCAATGGGACTTGTCGATAGGTGAAAGCAACTTTTCGATAGGTTCAAAAGGTCAGACAGACGCTTTCAATAGGATCTGGATACTTATCAGAAACCTATCGAAAGGATGAATCAGGCACTTCATGAACCTATCGATAGGAAGGATGGACCTATCGAAGTATTCCATTTACATGTTGTACTTCTATAGCATTCGACAGGACGCTTTGACCTATCGAGATCATTCAATTCATCCGATCGAAATCATTCAGCTCATCTTATCGAAATCGTTTTTCATCCTTTATAAGCCTATCATTAGGTCAGTCTCCTCCATTCAACACCTACTGCAAACCCTAGCTCTCTCTTCCTCATTTGTCGTTGTTACGGAGCCAACCCTGTTGGAGCGCGTTTTCATCCTTATCCACAAATCGGGGCCTCAGCATTCTTTGCGCATACTTCCTTGACGTAACTACCATTGCTAAAAATAGCCCAACATGCAGTCCACACTCTATTTCCCATACAGCAACCACCGCTTTATTTATTCCCACTTTCATTTTCAACAATTAAACCTGGAAGAATGCGAACAATTTATTATACTGATTCATATTCCACCAACCATGCACCTTAAATATCAGCCTCGTCCAGTCCTTTCACATCCATTCCCTCCTGACCTCTTCAGCCCTTCCATAACCCCAATCATGATAGACAACAAACCCAAAGACTTGCCGACTAAGTTCTACCCCATCTGGCCACCACCGCCACCACCAGTCGAGCCTGATCCCTTGCAATTTTTATGGGATGAGTACGAAGAGGTGCAACGAATCCTCACTAAGGAGGAGAAGAAAGATGAAAAGAGAAAGAAGAAGAGGCAGAAGACCGAACCACCTCCATCACCACCCCCATCTTCTTCGGCTACTCCACCACCCACCCCCTGACTCTTATTTTCTTCTTTTCCTCTTTTTCCTTTTCTGCCCCCCCCCCCCTCCTGGCTTGCAGTTCCTCTTCCACATGAAGCAGGTTGAGGATATCCCTAAGCCAGGAGGAAGGCTCTTTTTGTCTATAGAAGAATATTATGCCAATACATAGATCTTATTCTCAGATTTGTCATGCATTTGCTTTGTAACCGTTGTCTTGTCATATTTGTAATAAAATACCTTGTTAGCATTCTCTTATTGTGATGGTTGTTTTATTTCTGTGTACTGCATGTTTGGCAATTTCAGTGCCCCTTTGCTTTTAATATTATGTCTTGGTTGTTTACTGCTAAATCCAATATATTAAAATGGTGAGGACACTATTTAATTTAGGTTTGGGGGTATGGCAGGTGTGCCAATGAAATGAGTTAATGCTAGTGCAGCTATGTTGAAAAAGTTTTTGAAAAAAAAAGTGATTTCCCACCTGATTTTTGGAAAAAGAGGAAATTAAAAACTTTTTAAAACTAAAATGAGCTGTAGTTTTCACATTTTTCATGAAGCAAATGTCAAGAATTTTCAGAAATTGATAATAAGTGAACTTGAAGTGAGAGAAAACTGTGAGGATACCCCCCAGAAAATTTGATGAAAGGCCATACCCAGTGAGATTTGGGCTTGAAAAATTTTCTTTTAAGAGTGTCTTGGCAATTTTTCTGCTCTAAGGACTGATTAGATCTAGTTTCAATCACTAGAAGTTAGGCAAATCCAAGTTGAAACAGCTTGACAGCATTCATGACATTGAAGACATGAAGTAAGGCCATCCCTTGGACAGTTTGAGCTTAAAATGTCCCACCTTCGAACTGCCCTTTATACACACCATTTGAGCCTTAAAATTCCCAGTTTTCTTTGATAAAAACTAGAAAATTTGAACCCAAAACCTCAGTGACCTGATACAGCCTGACCTCACTCTGAGATTTCAGAAGGTAGAGCTGTTTTGATGGTTAGTTGAGGAAGAAGAAAGCACATTTGGTGGTGTTGTGTCATTCCAACCCATAAAAAGAAAATTGACAAAAAAAAAAAAGAAAAAAAGAAAAACATACAAAAAGAAAAGGAAAAACGGAAAAGCAAAACAAAAAGAATGAGAAAGAAAAGTCATTTCATTGAAAGACTGAAAAGAGGATTAGAAACTGATCACTTCAAATCTAAAAATTCAAGCAGTAGATGACATTGTACTGAAATGAAGAAGGTGTTGTCTAGACCACCTCCTTACCTTTACTGATTTATCAATTTGAATCCTTTTTACCCCGTTATTCTTTTACAAATTTCACCCATAAGCCAAATTACAACCCAATAAAAAATACCCTACTGATCTAAAATGGATTGAGTTGTCATGTGGAGATGAGGATTTATTTAATCTTGGTGAAAAGAGTCACATATATATATATATATATATATATATATATATATATATTCAAAAGTTAGAGCAATGCCTATGGCTCATGCTTGCAGTCCTATTTGAGGGTCAGAATCGTTTTGAATTTGTGAGAAATGATGCACCCTTCTACTTTTATTGTGAGTGAACAACCCTGGTAAGATTTGGGTCTAAAATCAAAGTTGTTTGGGGTATTATCAAAACAGAATTCTTAAATTAAAGGTGAGCTCTGCATCAATTTTCAGGCACAATGCCTTGACATGAACTGATTGATGATGAAGGAATTACAGCAGAATTTAAGGTTTTAAATTGATGATTTTTTTGCCGAAAATCCTCAAAATTTGAAGGGACATGGTGTGGAATTTATTTCATTTCACTTAAACTTTGTCTTAACATGTTGGATAAGTATTAACTGATTTTATTGGAGAAGTTTGTGGGTACCTTCACTGAAAACCCTCAGGAGACTTCACTCCTCCACTAGGGATCACCTAGAGGTTCAAAAGGCTTGATGCATATGCTAAATGCATTTGTGCTCCCTACAAAAGTGCATCTCTGAAAAGTACCACTTTTCACCCCTTAACAGGAACCTTGATAGACCTATGAGTGGACTAATAAATGCTTGCTGAGTATGTCTTGTAGATAGCAGTAAAAGGCACTCATAGTGCAGAAATCCATCTCTCAGTGCAGTTCAAACCCAATAATGGCCCACTTAGAGCATGCAGCAACAGTAAAGGAGTAAAAATAGGTTGAAAACAACTTGTCGAGAGGTTACTGGAACCTGTCGATAGGATCTAAAGGCTCAAAAAAGTAAGAAGTCGTGAGGATGGGAGTATTCGATAGGATCCAGAACCCATCGTGCAGTCAGAAACGAAAAGGGAGCATCCTATCGAATGGTTGCCTGAGCTCGAAAAGAACTTATCGAGAAGTCTGAAACCTGTCAATAGGAACTAGAAGCAAACCTATCGAAATTTATTGCACAGAGATCAACCTATCGAAAGGATTCCCCAACCTGTCGAACACTCCAGATGAAGGCTGTGGATGCTGGAGCTCTATTCTCAGGAGCAACCTATTGGAACCGATCAGAAGGATCTTGAATCCTAGTGAAAGGAACAAAAGGCCTGTTTGGAACCTGTCAAAAATCTTAAGAACCTATCGAAATCAACTGAAGGACTTCTCAAAAAAGCTGTTGTGCACACGTTGCAAGTTGGTGACCTACTGCACGTAATCCGAGGCACTTTAGTGATCGGCATGAAGTTTTTATAAGTGCCCTGGGAAACCCTAACCGACCCACATGCTCTCTCCCAACTCTAACTAACTGAGAGAGCCTTCTAGAAGGAGAATAAAAGTAGGAATAACAGAAAATCAACTCTAACTAACTGGAGAGCAGCAGCTAGGGGTTTTGGTCTTTACTGAAAATCAATTGGATCAAAGGCAATGCAGGACAAATTTGCTACAATCCTTCATCTGGCTACAAGCTCAGATGCAAGGTATAAGAATCTAATCTTAACTAAAGAATTAGAGCAATCCTAAGTCTATGATCTATCCACTTGAATGGTCACAGATCATTCCAAAGATTGTTCTAATTCAAGGATCATGATTGGAATAGGTAAGCTATTGTAGAAATTGTGGGTGCCAGGATACAAGCTTAAGCATCCACAGGGATATCTAATCCAGGGAAATCAAATATGAAAAACTAAAATATAGATCAAAATCAACTTTAAAAATCATAATTATACTATAATAATACAACTTACAATTCTATTGTGCTCAGATCTGTAATCTGTGTAACATACAATCCATTTATAAAGCCTTTGAAACTCTGAATTTACAGCTCTCAACCTCACCCTAGCTACTGAAGAGGTTTAGCCAACTATGATTAGCTAAGGAGAGAATGGGAGAAGAAGGAAGAGGGAAGGAATGTTGGAGATGGGAATTCAGATTTTACCTTAGCTCTCTCAATTTTTGGATGCCAAGCTCTGTAAGTTCTTTAGGCTTTTATACTCTTCCTCTTTGTGTTCAGATCCATTTCAGTCAATCAGAGCTCAAGAGAATAATTCTGTTATTCTGAGCTACTGATGTGGCTGATTTTTCTTTTAGAAGCTTTCTATCCATTGGTTCAAACTAGACAAGTGCATGTAAAGTGGTTAGAGTTCCCATTCATGCCCATATGACTTCCAAAAAATACCCTCAAGGGCTGCTGACATGCCTTGAAATGTGTGCACAAAGTATTGAAGTTGGCAACTGATTTGAATGGAACTAAGAAGTACCTAATTCGAGTGTTGAGAGGTTGAGGGAACCTCTTGACAGGTTCTGAGTCTGCTTGGCCCCTTCAATCGACAGGTTGCTTATGGCTTTCGACAGCTTTGGGGACTTCTCGATAGGATTGGTAACAATGCTCGACAGGTTGACAGAAATTCTTACTTCTGTCTAGTCTCTATCAATCCTCTCGACAAGTTACAAACAACCTATCGACTTGTTATACCGTCTTCAATTGAGTGCTCGACAGGTTACTTCAATCCTCACGAGAATGAGCGCAGCTTCAGGTAAGTTGTTGACAGCTTCAGGGATGGCCAGTTTGAGCCTAAAATTTTCCCACCTTTGAACTGCCCTTGATACACACCATTTGAGCCTTTAAAAACCTAATTTTTCTTTGATAAAAAATCAGAAAATTTGAACCTAAAACCCCTTTACCTGTTTCAGTTCACCCTCAATCTTAGAAATCAGGAAATGGGAGGAGAAGTGAGGTTAGAGGAGCAAGGTTTAAAATTTGTTTGAAAGAGAAGAAAGCACATTTGGTGTTGTTGTGGCATTCCAGCTCATAAAAGTTTTAAAAAATAAAATAAAATAAGAAGAAAAAGAAAAATGGTGAAAAAGTACAAAAAAAAAGCATACAAAAAAAAAAAAAAAAAAGAGAGAAGTCAATTCATTTGAAAATCTACAAGAAGAAGCTGATGAAGCTGATCACTTCAAGTCAGCAAATTCAAAAAGAAAATGAAGATGTGTTGAAATGAAGAAGGTTGGGTTGCAATCACCTCCTTACTTTTACTGATTTCTCAATTTGAATCTTTTTTACCCTTTTATTCTTTGTAGAACTTCACCCACAAGCCACATTACAACCCAATAAAAAGACCTTACTGATCTGAAATAGATTGAGCTGTCATGTGGAGATGAGAATTTGTTTAATCTATGGTGAAATGAATTAGAAAATTTCAGAAGTTAGAGCAATGCCTATGCTCATGCTTACAGTCCTATTTGAGGGCTATAACTGCTCTTAAGCTATGTGAAATGATGCACCTTTCTATTTTTGTTGTGAGTAAACAGCCCTGGTAAGATTTGGGTCTAAACTCAAAGTTGTTTGGGGTATTATCAAAACAGAATTCTCAAATTAAAAGTGAGCTCTGCATCAATTTTTTGACACAATGCCTTGACATGAACTGACTGATAATGAAGGAACTACAGCAGAATTTCATATTTTGAACTGGTGCTTTTTCTGCTGAAAGCCCTCTAAAATTGAATGGAAATGGTGTGAAATTTATTTTATTTACTTAAACTCTGTTTTAGCATGTTGCACTAGTACTAACTGATTTTATTGGAGAAGTTTGTGGGTACCTTCACTGAAAACCCTCAGGAGACTTCACTCCTCCACTAGGGATCACCTAGGGGTTTAAAAGGCTTGATGCATATGCTAAATGCATCTGTGCTCCCTACAAAAGTGGCATTTTAGTTTTCTTATCTTTCCTTTGCTCAAGGACTAGCAAAGCTTAGGTTTGGGGGTGTGTTAATAAGTGAAAAATATTATTTTTCACCATTTAACCTAACCTTTGATAGACCCGTTGATAGGTTATTTTAGATGCTTGCTGCTAACTTTATTGAAAACAGTGATAAGAATGTGTTAGTGAAAACAAATCAAAGGTGGATTGAAAAATACAAAGCAGCAAGTCCAAAAATACACAGACCTGCAAGATACAGGGCATGTTGTAGCAAGTTTTAATAAGAGTTTGTCCCACAGGGAAAATGGTCTAAAGCTCCAAGGGAGCCATTTTAGTAGGCCCTCCAGATCTGACTACAGATCTGGTAATCCTAAATGGAAGGGGATTTAGGGTCACTATTTTTTAAATCCTATGGTAACCTAATGCCTAAACTACAAAAATGGTTGAGAAGAATGATGGAGTGTGAGAAAATAAATATAAAAAGGGTGAGAAGTAAGCTATTAGGTACATATCTGATGGGTTTTATAACTCAGACTCAGATCTACTGCTATAGAGGTCCTGTCCAATGGCTACATTATCACCAAATAGGGAAAGGATCCAACTCACCCCTGTGTCATGATCCAATCCCTTATGGCTATAACCTGTCCACTCAAATGGTCATAGACTATCCAATGGGGGAACTACAGTCCATAGATGGGTCAGAACATATTTATCATTGTATACAGTACTTCATCCAAGCTACCAGCTCAAGAATCCATAGGAACCTCAACCTCTAAAGTTTTATGTGTGGGGCATAGGCCTACAATGTGCACTAGCCTGGACACACAAGACCAGCAAAAGTTTGAGTATTAGCTTTAGGTCTAGCTGTTCACTGCTTTAGAAAGACAGCAGTGATCCAGTCATAAGCCTACAATCTCTACAGCCAGATCAGATCTGCCATCTGATGGTGGGTCTATATAAATACAGGGGAGTCTGTCTCTGCACAATCTCTCATAGGGCTACAAGCACAAGTGCAGAGAAGAAGAATCTGTCTTAGATCTGTGGATTGGCCTCACCCTAGGGCTATAACCTGTCCACTTAAACGGCCACAGACTATCCACAGAGGCTATCCTCCTCACAGAGGTCTGAGACAGAATAAGTAGATTACTGCCACCACCATGTTCACAAGGCTACCAGCTCAGGCTCCCATGGGGATTCAGATTTAGTGGATCCTGTGGTGGGGCATAGGCCTGCATATGTGCCTAGCCTGGATACACAGGTCACTTGGATCTAAATAAATCCTTAAAAACAATCCTCCATTGCTTACAATACAACTTAGCAATGGAGGATCTCAAGGCAGTAGCCTTGTACAGAACAACCCTCAAACTTCATGGTTAGAGATTTTGGTGTCCTCACCCTCATTTTTCTGGTCTTGGGTTCAGGAGGGATCATAGGGGATTTTCCTTTATCTTGCTTAGGGGGGGCTACAGGGGACTTCCCTTTGTCAGGCTGGCCATGTGGTTGTGCCTCCTCAGACTGGGCAGCTAGCTCTTTGCTAGTTTTAATAGAGGCTATTGTGAAAGCAGTCCTCTTAGCAGTGACTTTCCTCTGTTTAGGATAAATTTGCTCAGTAGGAGGTGATGAAGGAGGGGTAGCAGGGGTTTGGGTAGCTTGAGGCTCAGGTTCTGGCATGAGTACAGAGAGTGGGGTGGACTGTTGAGCTACACTTCTGGCAGCAGCCAATGCAGCTTCCAAAGAGGCTAACTGAATTTGGGCTTTCAGGAGGTCAGTTTGGTGGATTTCCTTTTGGAGTCGAAAGATTTCCTGGGCATTGTTGAGTTTTTTTTCAAACATTCTGGCTTTCATCCTCTCCATATTAGTATTTGCTTTTTCTAGCTCCAGATTCATTTGGTGATAACCAGCCATAGTTTTTGCCTTCTCATAGGCCTCCAAAATGTTAGTCCACCCAAGTAAAATACCCAGTAATTATTTTCGGTGGGCCTCCTCTAGTTCAGTAATCTGTTGCAGCAGAGGGGTCTCTATGGATTGCCAAAGTTGGACCATGCCCCTCAGGACATCCCTCCTAAGGTAGAGATTGTCTCTCATGGCATGGAGGATGGTGAGGTAGGGAGGGATGTAAAAGGAGTGTTTGGGTGCGATAGGAAGAGAAGAAGTTGAAGGAGCAAAATGTGATTGATCCTGGGTGGGTGAAGTGGTGTTTTTATTGGGTAAGTCTAGTTGTTGGGGGAGGGTAAAAAGTTATGGGTATGTTTGGGCGGATTTGTCAGTGAATGTTGGAGGGGATAGTATAAGAGGTGGGATTGAAGGCATGGGGGGGAAAGAAAATGAGGTAGGCTCACTAGGAGTAGGTGGTGGTGGGGAAGGGAAAAAGGGAATGGTGAAAGGTATGAAATGGAATGGTTGGGTTGGAGAGTCAGGGCTGGAAGGGGAAATGATCAGTGGGGTTTGATTGGATTGTTGAGGGATAGGTTGGTTTGTCAATGTCTAAAGTGTGGATTTGATGGATGCATTTTCTGTTTGCATCTGGTCCTGTGTGTGTGTTGTTGTGGACAGTTGTGATTGGATGTCTTGGATGAGGGAGAGGATAAGTGTAAGTGTGTCTGGATTGGGAGGTTGAGATTGTGTAGAAGATGGAACAGGTTGAAAAGGGGAGGAAGGGGCATGATGGAAAGTGGAAGGGGGAGATTGGGATTCTGGTGAGTGATGTGGTGATGTATTTGGAGAATCCGGGAGGGGGGTGTAGTGGGTGGGCATGGTATCAAGGAAACTAGCCATAAAGGCTTGGAATCCGATGGTTGTGTTAAGGTTGAGGCCTATGTCTGTGAGTGGGGATGTAGTAGGCATAGCAGGAGTGGTGTCTTGGTCAATGTGAGGTGTGTCAGTGGGGATAAAAGGGATTGTGGGTGGGGGTAGGGACATGGTGGGGGTTGTGTTAGTAGTTTTATTTTTCTTGTATGAGATCAGTGGAGGGCTGTCAAGGTTATGTGAAGATGATGGGAGTATTAGGGTTGTGTATTGAGGTAGGGTAGGGGAAGGTGTGGAGATGACATGGGGGGTGGTGTCCTCCCAGGTACCAATCACAGGAAAAAGGGGTGTGGGCATGGACAATGAAGACAGAGGAGGGTGAGAGAGAGATGGAGTAGGGGTAGGGGATGTTGTCAGGATAGGGGATCCTGTAGTAAAAGGTCGGGGGGATGTGGGGACTGCTGCAGCAGAGGTAGTGACAGGATCTTGAACCACCTCTTTAGTAACAGGGGTGGGCCTTGTAATAGCTGTCTCATCTGTTTGCTTGGGAGGGGCCTAAGCCTCAGCTTTCTTCTTCTTTTGGGTTTCCATCAGGCTCCTGTTGATTCCCCATTACCTCTTGGCAAAAGTTGTAGGGGTGAGGGTGGTAGTCTCCTCTCCTTTTGGTATCTTGTACCCCCCCCTCAAAAGTAGTTTGGTGATGACTCTAGCACAGGGGAGTGTCTGTGGCTTCTTTTTCTGCCCTAGCTTCTCCACCAAGTCCTTCATTGCTTCAAAAATTAACCAGGCTGCATGGAAGCCATGGCCCAGAGAGAAAGAGTAAATAGCATCAATAATAGGAGCCCTCCTCTCCTGCTGATGGCCTGAGCAGTAAATGTTCTTTCTTAGGACCTGGTCAATGAAAAGGAGGCTTGGCTCTAACTCTCTTCTTCTTATGGAATCCCCTGAGGCCTTTAATCCTCTAGTAAGAGCCCTTGCAATGGTATCAATTGAGGCACTCAGGGGAGGGCCATATCCACAGCTAGTGTCAAATGCAGCTGGGATGCCCAATACTTCTGCAATCATCTTGGGGTTAATTAACATCTCGAAATCATCAATCAGCACGAGGAAGCCTGATTGTCCATCTTTGTCCTTGGTGACCCTGATGTGCTGATAAAAAAGTTGCACTAGCCTAGGATAGGCTAGTGCTGAAATTCCTTTCATCAAGGGTGTCAGACTAGCCTTGCTCATAAATTCAATGGCAGGGGCAGAGAGGCTCTGTCTCGAAGAAGGGCAGGTTGAAAGCTGTTTCAGGCTCCAAGGGGATTGAAGCCATGAGATCAGAGGGTGTAGAAAACTCAGGGGTTGGCTCCTCCACCTCCTCAACCACATCCTTCCCTTTTTTCGGTGCCTTAGAAGTCTTGACCTTCTTAGGAGTGGGCTCAACAGGGGCCTTATCCCTGGCCCTTTTCTTTGGTGCACTCTTAGGGGCCATTAGAAAGTCTACTTTTGAAGATAAAAAAAGGGGACTGAGATCTGAGTGCTTACCCTAAAATCATAGGGTTTGGTTTGATTTGATGCACAGTGTACCACGAGATCTCTGAGCAGAGGGCAACTGATGGGGATGACGTTAGAAACAAATCTCTAGGATCCTGGTGTGAATAATGGGTTGTAGAATGGATGCTGGAGGAGAGAGGTGGAAGAGCGCCGAAAGCTAGGATTTCGCTGGATGGAGAAGAGAGAGAGAACTGGAAAAGGAGACAATCATGGGTTTGGAATACTTATCACTAGACTTGGCGCGCTTTGGAACATATCCTGTCGTGGGATGGGAAATGAAACTGGTGACGGTGTAAATGCAACTTGGATTGCACGAGAGGCTCTCAGGGTTTACGTTGGAGCTCGCGACAGCTAGTGAAGAATTCCATTTGGATTGCACAAGAGTCTCTCAGACCTCATTTTGGACCCTGCGACAGCAAATGAAGTATTCCATTTGGATTGCGCTAGAGTCTCCCAGACCTCATTTTGGACCCCGTGACAGCAAATGAAGTATTCCATTTGGATTGCGCGAGAGTCTCCTAGACCTCATTTTGGACCCTGCGACAGCAAATGAAGTATTCCATTTGGATTGCACGAGAGTCTCCCATGCCTCATTTTGGACCCCGCGACAGCAAATCGTTAAACAAAGAGCATGCGCTCTTCATTCTGCCATTTGCATTTGTGTTGTGGCTGGATCCTAGGTAAAACCCACCTCCAGGGGTACCCCCAAACACTTTGAAATCAAACATTCAAGCATATGCAGTAAAAATCATTATCCAAACATCGTGCATTCAATCAAAAACCATCAATTTAAGAGAAGTAATCATCAAACTGAGCATAAAAAGAAATCAGACCTGATAGGTTCAGACTTAAGTGAGGCCACTAAAATTTCCTAAAAATTTTGAACAAAAGAAGACAATATAAACCTAACAAAATTAAAGTACATATAATACATCATTGACACATCTGTGGATAAGTTTAATGAAGGATCCCCTTGAAAGTGAATGGTGTCCATTGGTTCAGCAGGTTTTTCTAAACAAGGCTTAAGCCTCTGACCATTCACCTTCAAGGTTTTCCCAGACTTGGGATCCTTGATTTCCACAGCACCAGATGGGGAAACATTCATGACAATATAGGGGCCTTCCCATCTGGATTTTAGTTTGCCAGGAAAAAATTTAAGTTTGGAGTTAAACAACCAAACCTTATCACCAGCCATGAAGCTCTTTCTCAATAGACCCTTGTCAAAGAAAGCCTTGGACCTTTCCTTGTATATCCGGGCATTGGCATATGCATCCATCCTCAGCTCATCCAATTCTGACAGCTGCAGCGACCTGTGATGACCAGTAGAAGTTAGGTCTAGATTTAAATTTTTTATGGCCCAATAGGCCCTGTGTTCTAACTCTACTGGGAGATGGCAAGTCTTGCCATAAACCAGTCTGAATGGGGACATCCCAATGGGAGTCTTATAAGCAGTCCTATAAGCCCATAATGCATCATTTAGCTTATCAGCCTAGTCCTTTCTGTCAGTCCTCACTGTTTTCTCAAGGATGTGCTTAATCTCCCTATTAGAAACTTCAACTTACCCACTGGTTTACAGGTGGTAGGGAGTAGCAATCCTATGGGTGACAGAATATTTCTTGAGCAAGCTCTCAAAATTTCTGTTGCAGAAATGGCTACCCCCATCATTGATAATGGCTCTAGGGGTGCCAAATCTTGAGAAGATGTTCTGCTTTACAAATTTGAGGACAACTTGATGATCATTGGTTCTTGTGGCAATAGATTCTACCCATTTTGAAACATAATCCACTGCCACTAAGATGAAATGATAACCATTTGAAGGAAGAAAGGGGCCCATAAAGTCAATACCCCAGACATCAAACAGTTCCACAACAAGGATGGGCTGCAAAGGCATTGAGTTTCTTTTGGACAGCCCTCCAAATTTTTTACATCTCTCACATGTCCTGCAGTGTGTATTGGCATCTCTGAATAAAGAAGGCCAATAGAACCCACACTACAAGATTTTGTCAGCTATTTTTCTTCCACTAAAGTGGCCCTCACAGGCATTTTCATGGCACATGGCTAGAATACTGGGGACAACACTTTCTGGAACACATCTTCGGATGATTTGGTCTGCACAGTATTTGTATAAGCAAGGTTCCTCCCAGAAAAAGAATTTGACCTATGAGAAGAACAGGTCTTTGTCCATTTTGGACCAATGGGCAGGAATCTTGCGTATAACTAAATAGTTTACAATGTGTACATACCAAGGAACCAAGGATTGGATGGCAAACAATTGCTCATCCGGGAAAACATCATTTGCAGGGTCATCAACACATTTCTCCAACACAATTTTAGACAAGTGGTCAGCCACCACATTTTCCACACCCTTTCTATCCTTGATTTCAATGTCAAACTCCTGCAACCGGAGTATCCATCTAATCAGCCTAGGTTTAGCATCTTTCTTGGACAATAGGTATTTCAATGCTGAGTGGTCTGTGAAGATTACAATTTTATACCCAAGTAGGTAAGGTCTAAATTTGTCAACAGCAAAAACCACTGCCAGAAGCTCTTTCTCGCCAGGTGTAATTCACCGAGCTTCAAAGAAGTGATTTCTTTGAGATAGGCAATGACCACTGGCAGCTTATCTTTCCTTTGGCCCAAAACAGCACCTATTGCCAAGTCGGATGCATCACACATCAGCTCAAAGGGCAGTGCATAGTCAGGTGTTTGGAGTATAGGGGCAAAGGTGAGGCATATCTTCAAAGTTTCAAAAGCCTCAAGACATTCAGCAGAAAAATCAAAGGGCACATCCTGGCAGGGCAGGTGGCACAATGGTTTAGCGATTTTGCCGAAGTCTTTAATGAACCTCCTGTAGAATCCTGCATGTCCAAGGAAAGATCTGATTTGTTTGATTGTTCTTGAAGGAGGAAAATTTATAATGAGGTCAACTTTGGCCTTATCTACCTCAATCCCTTCTCTAGAGACTACATGGCCCAACACAATACCTTGTGTTACCATGAAGTGGCTCTTTTTCCAACTTAAGACCAGATTGATCTCCTGACATCTTTACAAGACCAGGTGGACCTGTTGCAAACACTGGCCAAAACTATCCCCATATACAGAGAAGTCATCCATAAAGATTTCCAAGAACTTGTCAATCATATCAGAGAATATGGCATACATACACCTCTGAAAGGTGGTTGGTGCATTACACAGCCCAAAAGGCATCCTTCGGTAAGCAAAGGTGCCAAAGGGGCAAGTAAATGTAGTTTTCTCTTGGTCGTGAGGATGGACAGGGATCTGCTTGTACGCTGAGTACCCATCAAGAAAGCAATAAAAGGCTTTTTCAGCCAACTTATCCAGAATTTGATTTATAAAGGGGAGAGGGAAGTGATCTTTTCTACTTTTAGAGTTGAGCTTCCAATAATCTATGCAAACCCTCCAGCCAGTGGTCTCCCTGGCTGGTCTCAGCTCTCCAGACTCAGTTGTGAAGACTGTTATGCCAGATTTCTTGGGCACCACTTGGATAGGTGCCACCCATTCAGAATCAGAAATGGGGGAAATTATCCCAGCATCTAGCAATTTAATAATCTCTTTGAGGACCACTTCCTGCATGTGAGGATTTAATTTCCTCTGTATTTTCCTGGAGGATACTGATCCCTCCTCTAAATGGATCATGTGCATACATATTGATGCATCTATCCCTCCGAGATCCGCAATGGTCCAGCCAATTGCCTTTTTGTGCTTCCTCAAGACTGTTAGTAATTCTTCCTCTTGCTCATTAGTAAGAGAGGAGGAGATAATTATAGAAAGTATTTCACCTTTCTCAAAGAAGGCATATTTCAATGTTTTTGGAAGCTTCTTGAGATCCAGATAAGGGGCTTGTTGGGTGGACGACAAGATTGGTGCTTTGTTGGTTTGAGGAAGAGGCAGCAATGTAGGTTTCCAAATGGAATGCTGCACTAAGCCCATAGAAGACTTTAATGTGATCATGTCTTCTGTCATAACAGCTGGGCTTCCTTCCTCTATCATGTCCCAAACTTCAACTAAACTTTTGATAATGTTGCCCCAATCCAGCAGAGTGGGCAATTCTTCTTCAACAACTTCCTCTAGTACATCCACTGCAAAGCTTTCTTCATTGTCCAGTTGAGGGTACTTTGCACTGTTGTACACATTCAGTTCAACCTTCATGTGTTTGAAAGTTACCTCCATAATCCCTGACCTGCATTGAATGCATGCATTGGCAGTGGCCAAGAATGGTCTGCCCAAAATAACAGGTATAGGAGTTGTACTCTTGTTGCAGCCCATGTCCAAAACAAGGAACTCTGCAGGGTAAAAGAACTTGTCCACCCCTACTAAGACATCCTCAACCACTCCCATAGGTCTCCTTTCAGACCTATCAGCCTTTAACAACACAATGGGGGTAGGTTTTAGCTCCCCCAAACCTAGTTGCTGATACACACTGTATGGCAACAAGTTTACACTAGCTCCAAGGTCTAGAAGAGCCCTTCCAATTGTGTGGTCTCCAATTATGTAGGGGATAATGGGTATCCATGGGTCTTGCAACTTCTCTAGTATTCTTATGTTTAATACATAATTAACTGTATCAGTTGCAAAGACCTTTCTGGACAAGTGGCCTCTAGCTTTTCTTTTCTTGGTATAAAGGTCTTTCAGAAATTTGGCATAGGCTGAGACCTGTCTAATTGCACCAAGCAGGGGCAAATTGATTTTTACTTGCTTAAAGGTCTTCATCATTTCTTCTATCTGTGCATTCCCCTTATCAAAAGGGGTAGGGCCACTCAAAGCTTGAGGAAATGGCAACTGAAGTACTGCTTGTTCCTCAGCTACAAGCCTATGATTAAACTTTTGTTTTTTTCTTTTTTCATCTTTTATTTCCTGCTGAGGCTCAACTACAGCCTCTTTATTTTTCTCTTGTTGCAGGGTAGCAGGCAACTCTTGGCTCTATGCTCTAACAAATTCTTTTTCACTTTCATTCGAAAATTCTTTGGAAATGACCTCTCCTTGGTCCTTTCCAACCTAGTTGTCCACCAGCCTGCCAGACCTTAGGGTTGTGATGGCATTAGCTCCCTCAAAACTTGAGGAACCTTCTCCAATCAAATATTGGCCCTTAGGATTGGCCACTGACTGGCTTGGCAACCTGCCCTCCTCTCTTTTGGCTAAGGCATTGGATATTTGGCCTAGCTGCTCTTCCATTTTCTTTATGCTTTGACTATGAGAGTTCACAGTCTAAGTCAAGGTTCCAAGGCTTTGCAATGAGGTCAAAACCTGATCCTCGAAAGAAGCATTTCGGGGCTGAGGTGGGGGAACTACCAATTGATTTTGCTGCTGGGGCAGCTGCTGATGCTTGAAATTTGACCTTGGGGCATATCCCTAATTAAATTACTGTTGTGGCCTTTGAGGTAAGGCCAACATCTATTGCGGCTGCATGTAATTATCTTGTCTCCACCTCAAATTTGGGTGGTCTCTCCACTGGTAACCAGCATTTTGGTGCTGGTATCCAAGTGGCTGCTTGTTGTAGCCAACAGATTGTTGCTGGCCAAATGATTGGGTAGCAGTAGCTTGTTCCATCACATACTCAGGATATTGCCCTGCAGATGGGCACTCCTCCACTGTGTGTTGTGGAGATTGGCATATCAGACATGCCTCCATCACCTGTGCATCCAATCTGGGTTGCACCATAGTTAATAGTTTATCAAACTTATCAGAAAGATTGGCCATCTGCATTTTCAGGTCATTATTCCCAGTTACTTCATACATCTTTCCTTTGGAAGTTTCAGCTAGTCCTATTTTAGGAGAAGGCTCTTGAACAGTTCTTGACAAGGATATCTTTTGGAAAGCATTTTCACTGATGACCTCGAACAACTCTCATGCCTCATCAGCTATTTTGTGCATGTAAGTTCCACCACAAGAGGCATCTACCATGTCTCTGCTTTTCTCATCAATCCCATTATAGAAGCTCTGGACAAGCTGTCAGTCAGGGATCTTGTGGTGGGGACATTGTTTGAGCATCTCCTTGAATCTATCCCAAGCTTGATTAAAATCTTCAGTTGGGGATTGGGCAAAAGCAAGTATTGCTTTCCTCAACTGGCTGGTTTTTATCTCTGGAAAGAATTTTGTCAAAAATTTGGTCTGGAGGTCTTTCCAAGAAGTGATGTTGTTGTTTGGGAGAGTAGCTAACCAGGTGGTGGCCCTGTCCTTTAGGGAGAAAGGAAAGAGCCTTAATCTGGTAGCTTCTAATCCCAAACCAGTAATGGAGAATGTTGTGCACAGGGCCAAGAATTGGTCAATGTGTTTGTAGGGGTCTTCCTTGCTGAGCCCATGGAAAGAGGGAAGCATTTGAATGATTGAGGTTTTAATCTCATAATTTCCCTGAACATCTACGAATTGAATGCTGAATGGGGAATTATAATCATCAGGAGCATTCAATTCCTTCAATGTTCTGGGTTGCTCTTCACCCATGACTACTGTCTCGGATTCAGTAAGGGGCTCAACTGTGGTGTGTTTGGGCCTTCCTGGTCTTCTGGCCTTTTCTATCTCAGGGTTAGGAAGCTCTAATGTTGGACTGAGGGATCTCCTTCCTAACATGCACACACACCAACAACAGGGAAGACTGCTTGCAGACACATTACAATTAACTAAAAGAATTATCTAAACAAAATTACGACTATCCTAATCAACTACTATGGAATTTGCAAAGGAAGGTTAGAGAAATGCAAACAAAGGTAGCTAGACTCCCAGTGCAGTTCAACTTTCCTTCTCTGCTACTGTCCAGATCTGCAAGGAAAAATTCCAAATCTAAATCAGCAGTACCAGTTATTCACAAGCACAGCTACCAAAGAATAAAAAAAATACAAAAATCTAGGGTCTACTAATAGAACAAAATCCCCGACAGCGTCGCCAAAAACTTGATAGGTTATTTTAGATGCTTGCTGCTAACTTTATTGAAAACAGTGATAAGAATGTGTTAGTGAAAACAAATCAAAGGTGGATTGAAAAATACAAAGCAGCAAGTCTAAAAATACACAGACCTAAAAGATACAGGGCCTGTTGTAGCAACTTTTAATAAGTAAGAGTTTGTCCCATAGGAAAAATGGTCTAAAGCTCCAAGGGAGCCATTTTTAGTAGGCCCTCCAGATCTGACTACAGATCTGGCAATCCTAAATGGAAGGAGATTTAGGGTCACTATTGTTTAAATCCTATGGTAACCTAATGCCTAAACTACAGAAATGGTTGAGAAGAATGATGGAGTGTGAGAAAATAAATATAAAAAGGGTGAGAAGTAAGCTATTAGGTACAGATCTGATGGGTTTTATAACTTAGACTCAGATCTGCTGCTATAGAGGTCCTGTCCAATGGCTACATTATCACCAAAGAGGAGAAAGGATCCAACTCACCCCTTTGCCATGATCCAATCCCTTATGGCTATAACCTGTCCACTCAAATGGTCACAGATTATCCAATGGGAGAACCACAGTCCATAGATGAGTCAGAACATATTTATCATTGTATGCACTACTTCATCCAGGCTACCAGCTCAAGAATCCATAGGAACCTCAACCTCTAAAGTTCTGTGTATGGGGCATAGGCCTGCAATGTGCACTAGCCTGGGCACACCAGATTAGTAAGAGTTTGAGTATTAGCTTTAGGTCTAGCTATTCACTGCTTTAGAAAGACAGCAGTGATCTAGTCACAAGCCTACAATCTCTACAGCCTGATCAGATCTACCATCTGATGGTGGGTCTATAGTAATACAGGGGAGTCTGTCTCTGCACAATCTCTCATAGGGCTACAAGCACAAGTGCAGAGAAGAAGAATATGTCTTAGATCTGTGGATTGGCCTCACCCTAGGGCTATAACCTGTCCACTTAAATGGCCACAGACTATCCACAGAGGCTATCCTCCTCATAGAGGTCTGAGACAAAACAAGTAGATTACTGCCACCACCATGTTCACAAGGCTACCAGCTCAGGCTCCCATGGGGATTCAGATTTAGTGGATCCTGTGGTGGGGCATAGGCCTGCATATGTGCCTAGCCTGGACACACAGGTCACTTGGATCTAAATAAATCCTTAAAAACAATCCTCCATTGCTTACAATACAACTTAGCAATGGAGGATCTCAAGGCAGCAGCCTTGTACAGAACAACCCTCAAACTTTAATCCCATACATGTATAACATCCTATTATAAAACTTCATTAAAACTATTCCAAATAGACATACAAAAGCATAGCCAACAAGTGTTGGACTATGGAGAAAAGAAAAAAAGGAAAAAGATGCTACCTAATCCCTAACCTTAGCCTACTAGAACTCTACAGCTGATTCAGGAAGATAGCCCCCTTAAACCTAAACTAGGCTTAGGCTTATACAGCAGTCGGCAATGGGAGCATTAGGGTTAGGAAAACCCTAATTTTAATGATGCAAATGTGGCCCATTTCTCCTCCTTGGATGCCTCGGGGTGCGTACATGGAGATTGGAGCATTGGAGTGTGTGCCTTAGTTGCTGAAAGTTCCCAGACTTCCCCTATAGAAGTGGGGGAAAGTTAAGATCCCGAGCCTCACTAGGTAGCAAGGATTTCCAAGTCTTGTCGCGTGATAGAGTGGTTGTCACGAGATTGAATTGACTTAAAGCTCTTGCAGTCGCGGGATAGATAGTTTGGTCATCGCGGGAATGCTTTGGTCGTCGCGGGATTGTGCTTTCCATTTGAATGGCGCGGGATTACGCGTGCAGTTCGTTCCTTAGTGAATCTCGCAGGGATCCCCGCAAAGAAACAATATACATAGGCCTCTGGATTGTGTGAGTAGTTCCCTGAACCTCTGCATCCCGTGGCCACTGCGCGACAGCTACGTGCCGAAGTGCCTGGAGCTCTCTCTCCTCAGTGGGTCGCGTGAGGATTAAATGCTCCTCTCTTGAGCTGCGCGAGACTGCGCGAATGCTTACAACTGAGCCTCACGAGAACTGCACGAAGTCTACTTCTTGAGCCCTTCTTTCATTAATCTGCGCGAGAACAGCGCGAGCAGTTGGTGTGCTACTTTGAGAGACCAGTGATAACTGCGTGAAGCATTCTTTCTGAATCAATTGAACCCTGCAACATCTGCGCGAGGCTCACTTCTTGGTTTGTTGTTGCTGTGCTTTGCCTATGCTGCAGCCAAGTTCTCTGTCTGGGTCAAACTTTCTTTCTTCTAAGGAACTTCTGAGGTAAAAGTAGGCTTCTTAGCAGGGTTAGGGCCTTATCTGCAGCTGGTGCTTATTACCTACAAAATGGGCTTAACACACATTTATTAAATGACTAAGGGCTTAACAGAGATTAAGTTAAGGGGTGAAAAGTGGTACTTTTCAGGTCTTAACACCCTTGAATAGACTAATAAGTGCTTGTTGAGCATATTTTATAGATAGCAATAATAAACAGTCATAGTACAGAAATCCACCCTAAAGTGCTCCACAAGAAGGTCCATCTCTCACCACAGCTCTAACCCAACTATGGCGCACAGAAGGGCCCCACACCAATGCCCACTTGGGGCAGGTAGCAACAATAGAGCCACATTGAAAAAGGAAAGACAGGCTTAAACCAACCTATCGATAGGTTATTGCAACCTATCGATAGGATCTGAAGGCTGAAAAAGGAAGAAATCGTGAAGATGGGGAGAATTTGACAGGATCCAGAACCTATCGTGCAGTCAAAAACAACAAGAGAGCATCCTATCGAATGGTTGCCTGAGCTTGAACAGAACCTATCAAAAAGTCTGAGAACCTATCGAAATCAATTGCACAAGAGCTCAACCTGTCGAAAGGATCCTTCAACCTATCGAAAGCATCAAATGACGGTTGCAGATGCTGAAGCTCTAATTGCAGGATTCAACCTATCGAAACCTTTCAATAGGATCCTGAATCCTAGCAAAAGGACCAAAAAACTTGATTTCAACCTATCAAAAGCCTCTTCAACCTATCGAAATTGATCTAAACACTTCCCAGAAAAGTTGTTGTGCACACGTAACGAGTTGGTGACCTGTTGCATGCAAATCGAGGCACCTTGGAGATCGACGTGAGGCTTCTAGAAGTGCCCTGGGAAACCCTAACAGACCCACGTGCTCTCCCCCAACTATAACGAACTAAAGAGCCTTCTAGAAAGGGAATAAAGGCGAGAATAACAAGATTATTCTGGAAGCTGGGATTGGCGGGAAAAAGCTAGATCTGAGGCTGAAGGAGAAAGCTGTAAGAAGAGAGGAAGCCATCTGAAAAGGGGATCAATTCTGAAAACCAGAGCTTGCAGCAAAATTCTCTAATTCTTTCCTTTAGCCCAACTGTGGTTGGCTAATTTCTTGAGAGCAGCAAAGGGTGAGGTCAAATCTGTAATTAGGGAGAGCTGAGAGTGTTATTGAGGGTTAGATGATGCACTGGCTGCAAATCTGAGGATATTTCATTGTATGGTCAATTTAATTCAATGTAATATTAGTTTAATTATTGTAATTAGATCTATAATTCCTTTGGTTTCATTTGGTGCTCGATCGGCTTTGTGTAGATGAGAATAGCTCACCCACTTAACTGGTAGAACTCTTGAATGCCATTTGATCTCCCTAGATCTGATGCTCCTGTAATTTCCTGTGTCTGTGGCCTGGTAATTACAGCATTTTTAGTGGTTATAAGGCTCTAATTGAAACCTTTGATTTGAAGGAAATCCCTAGGATGATCTGTGACCATTAAAGTGGACAGATCATACCCTTAAGATTAATTCAAACCTTTGGTCTAAATTGGATTCTTCTACTTTAATCCTTTAATTTGGAGGAAGTCTATAGGATGATCTGGGACTATTAAAGTGGACAGATCGTACCCTTAAGATCAGTTCAAGCCTTTGGTTTAGAGTAGATTCTTCTACCCTGCAACTGTGCCTATGGCCAGATGAGGGATTGGTGTACTCTAAACTCTCTGTAACCCTAGCAACTCAACCTAATTGCAGCAAGACCAAACTCCAAGCTACTTCTCCCCATTTCTATGTTCAATTCCCCCTCACTGCAAGATCTATACTCAGGATTTAATCCTAACATCCATTTCTACAATCTTACTTGTTTTTGTAGTTTAATTTAGAAGTGACAACCCCTTAAACCTCTCCTCTTTCTTTTACTATTTTAGCATTAGGAAGGGTGCGAGATCTACCACAGATCTGGAGATTTTGCCTAATTTTCAGCCACATTTCCCTGTGGACATACCCTTACTTTCTTTTAAAACTTGCTACAATAGGCCCTGAATACTTGCAGGACTATGTGCGATCCTGCCTTGGTGTGTGCTAACCATAGACCATTTTACTGGTTGATTTTAAACCACTTTTTAGACACAAGGTAGGATCACAACAAGTTTTTACCGGCACCCTCTCAAGTGAACCAGCACGCAAATATTCATCAAGTGCCATTACCCCCACATCCTATCGGGGGAGCAGGTCCCAGACCCACCATCAAAATGATAGAGAAATATGAGGAGGAATTTGAATTTGATCTGTCGAATTACATCAGTGATTGGGAGAGCTATGTGGCACCATTGTCGAGAAATTATGAAGAAAGAAATATTGGGGTGATTGAACCCCTAAATTTGTCGAATTATTTCTCCAACCCAGCACCTCAAGTTGAACCCTTGGATCTTAGAGCTTATTTCCCATCACCCACACCTGTTAATTATGTGCATATAAATACATATCAACCATACACCACCACCCCCATCAATTACCCAATAGCCCACCATGCCCCCAATTCCCCGCCAGCACCTATCAGCTACCAATGGCCTACTCTTACCCCTTTAACCCCGGTGCAACCACCCACAAGCTTCACCACCCCCATCTGGCCCAATTTTGCTATCCAACCAGCTATCACCGAGGTGAATAAAGTGTTATCCACACCTTCAGAGCCCGCAGTGCAAGTGCATCCGATACCTGTAGCTATACCATTTCAAATTTCGGGACCAACCTACGATCCTCATCAGGTCCCGTTGAGTTATGAGCAAACCAATGTTAATGCTGGCAGCCCCAGAGAAGGGGCAGTGGTCTTTGTGACCAGATCTGAGAAGCTTCAAAGTAGCCTGAAGCACCAGTGGCAACACAAGCCCAACCAAAGGGAAAGAAGGATAGCATCGTGAATCCTTTTGAGAAAATAAGTCGAGAATATATACTGGAGACTCAACTGAGAAGAATGCCTACCCATATTACTGTATGGGATCTGTTGATGACGTCCCCACTCTATTTCCAAGCATTAATGGAGGCGTTAAAGAATACGCATGTATCACTCCAAGTTAGCCCGGATAAAGTCGGGCAGATAATTGGTCAAGTGATGGCTCCAAATGCTATTTCATTTTCGGATGCCGATTTACCAGAGGAAGGAAGAAGTTACTCGAAGTCCTTAAATATAATTGTTGAGTCTGGAAATATGATAATTCCCTTGGTTTTGATCGATAATGGGTCTACGTTAATCATATGCCCACTGAGAACCACCACCAAAATTGGGGTAGATCCTTGCATGCTAAGGCCCACAAGAACTAATGCCAGAGGTTTTGATAACACACGAAGAGAGATAATGGTAGAAGTTGACTTTGAGCCATTTATTGGGCTAATGACCTTCTCCATATTATTTCAAGTGATGGACATCAAATCCTCGTTTAATCTGTTGTTAGGGCGCCCGTGGCTGCATGAAGTAGGAGCGATCCCCTCCACACTGCACCAAAAGCTCAAGTTTGCATCTGGGCATAAGATCATCACAATCATCGGTGAGGGGCACAGTGAGAAAGAGAGGGCCACTAACAGCATCAAAAAACCCAAATTGTTGGATGTACCATACACCGCTGAGGACATCGACCTCCATAGTTTCGAATATGAGGTGTCGACGATACTCCCGGAGCCCATCGAGGGCATCATTCCAAGAACCGAAGGTGGAATGGTAGTAGCAGTGGCCATGCTCCAAAAGTGGGACTATAAAAAAGAAGGGGTCTTGGGCCCATATTGCAAGGCATGAAGGAGCCCGTCACAGCTAGGGGCGGTTAGAAAGTCAGGTTTGAGTTAGGTTATAAGCCCACGGAAGAAGTATGGGAGGCCAAGGAGAAAGCCCGTGCGACGGCGGCTGCAAAAGCTAGGGGCATCCACATAGAGGATAAACCTCGTCCCAGGCCTCATATTAGGAATTCATTTGTGAGTGTCGGGGTCGTGAAGATTGACCAGAATGGGGTAACCCAATTAATCCCACACAAGCCTACAACACCAGTTCACTCCACCAGTCCCCACATCACCCTTTCCAGCCTGGAGATAGACTTGGCCGCATTATCCCTCTTTGAGGAGCGACGACCCGTACCTGAACAAACTCCCCCTGTGGTGAATCACCACAAAACTATGTTAATGTTTGAGGATATCATCTTAGACGAAATGGGGATCAACATGATGGAGGCTGACTCTGAAGAGTCGTATCAGTCAGCACCCTCCATCCAAATAGGTAAAGGAGCGACCTCGCAGGTAAGCAACTAGACATCTTTGCCCCAAACCCTGGAAGCGGAGAGTGGCCTAACATTTGGCACCCGTTTCCTAAAAAAAACAACCTATAAAAAGTGATATAAGCCCTTGACAGGCAATACCTTGTGTATACACAAACTCGTGCTACCAAGGGTCCGTCTCTGAAGAAAATAAAATTTCTAAAAACATTGAAAAATATAAAGTCTAAAAATATTGTCATTTAAAATTTCAAATAAAATCCCACAAAAAGATGCCTTAATTAAAATACCCGTCCCACATAAAATCGACCCCTTTCCTATAAAAATATAAGAAGAGGTAGGTGTTACGAGTCTGGGCGAGGATATCCCTTTAGAGGAGCTCCCTAATGAGCTCCTTGACCGGTTTTCCAAATTTGAGCATGGCCCTACCCCCATTGTCGAAGAAACTGAGGACGTTAATTTAGGGACTAAGGATATTCCTCGAATTACCAAAATCGAAATGTCGCTATCTCCCGAAGAAAGAAAAAGCATGATCGACTTTCTTCGATCTTACCAAGACATTTTTTCTTGGTCATACGAGAACATGCCTAGTCTAAAAACTAATTTGGTCAAGCATGAGTTGCCTCTCTACCCTGATATGAAGCCAATTAAGCAGAAGTTGAGACATCACTGACCCGAGTGGATGCTGCAAGTCAAAGACGAGGTCATCAAGCAGTATGACGCGAGGTTTCTCATGGTATCTAAGTACCCGTAATGGCTAGCCAATATTGTGCCTGTGCTAAAGAAGGATGGAAAAGTTTGCATATGCATTGATTTTAGAAAATTGAATAAGGCGAGCCCGAAGGATGACTTCCCATTGCCGCACATCGACATCTTGGTCAATAACACTGCTAAGCATGGGATGCTTTCTTTTATAGAAGGATTCTCTGGATACAATCAGATTAAGATGGCAGAGGCAGATCGAGAGAAGACTACATTCATCACTCCTTGGGAAACCTTTTGCTACAGAGTCATCGTTTGGGCTGAAGAATGCCGGTGCAATGTACCAGAGAGCTATGACTGTGCCATTTCATGACATGATGCACCGAGAAATTAAAGTATATGTCGATGATATGATAGCCAAGTCATCGAAGCAAAGCGATCACTTGGTAAACCTTCAAAAGTTGTTTGAAAGACTAAGAAAGTATAGGTTATGTCTGAATCCACAGAAGTGCACATTCGGTGCTATGTCCGGGAAACTGTTGGGATTCATCGTTAGCAGAAGAGGGATAGAAGTCGACACAGTCAAAGTTAAAGCGATCACCAAAATGTTGCCTCCATCTATTGAGAAAGAGGTTAGGGGGTTCTTGGGTAGAATACAATATATCAGTCAGTTCATTACACAGCTAACTCCAAACTACAGGCCGATCTTCAAGGTACTTCGGAAGAACTCGCCCATTGAATGGAATGACGACTGCCAGGCAGCGTTCGATAAAATCAAAAGCTACCTCCTTAACCCACCTGTGTTGGTACCACCCCAGCTGGGGAGACCACGATGAAATGGAAAGAAGAGAGCAAGCCATCTACTATCTGAGGAAGAAGTTTACTGATTATAAGACGTGCTATTCTCAGCTAGAGAAAGGATGCCTGGCTCTTGTTTGGGCTACCCAGAGGCTCCGCCATTACTTGCTATGTCAAACTGTACTACTTTTGACCTGAATGGAACCGTTGAAATACCTATTTTGGAAGTCGGCCCTCACTGGACGAACCGCACAATGACAACTTTTATTGTCTGAGTTTGACATCACATATGTCACTCAGAAGTCGATCAAGGGGCAAGCACTCACTGACCATCTTACCGATAATCCTTTGCCAGATTATGAACCCTTGAGAACTGAGTTCCTCGATGAGGACATCCTGTTCAAGACGGACGACGATACTAGGAAGCAGAGGAATCTTGGGTAATGCACTTTGACGAAGCAGCAAATGCCGAGGGTCAGGGAGTTGGCACCATTCTGATTTCGCTAAAAGGATCTCACGTACTAGTCTCTATCAAACTCAACTTCCCTTACACTAACAATATGGTCGAGTATGAAGCTTGTGCCATTGGTTTATGGGCGGCTCTCGATCTAAGCATAACTCACCTCTGAGTGTTTGGCGATTCACAGTTGATCATATGCCAAACGAATAGAGATTGGAAGACAAAAGATGAGAAGCCGATCCCTTACCATGAGAACCTCAAGGATCTGATAGCTTGCTTCAAAGACGTGACATTTTCATATGTCCCTCGGATAAGGAATCACGTCGCCAACGCACTACCAACGTTGGCATCAATGATAGAAATCCCGTATGGTGCTGAAATGAAGCCGATCATGATCGAGCAGGAATGAGTCGGCCTTCTACCTCCAGATTGAGGAACCTACAGAGCCTGATGATGAGCCACCTTGATTCTCAGATATCAAGAATTTCCTCGAGACACTAACTTTCCCTGAGGGTACATCCAAGATGGACCGACGAACCATTCAATGTTTAGTTGCAGGCTATGTCATTTGTGGGGAATGCCTTTACAAGCGAGCGTATAATAACATCTTTCTCAGGTGCCTTACAAAAAGTGAGGCGATCAACATCATGAGAGAGATCCACAAGGGAGTATGCGGTGCCCAAGTCAGCTGTCATATGCTCGCTAAGAAAATTCTATGGCAATGGTACTTTTGGACCACTATGGAATCGGATTGCTACAAACATGTTCAAAAATGCTACAAGTGTCAAGAACACTCTAGTGTGATACACACTCCTTGTTGTGCGGCCACCTTGCAATTATTATATAATTAACACAGCCAACTAAAAGGAACAAATTATAAATATATGGGATCAAGGTGAGCAACCAGTCCTACAAAAACCAGGGCTATTGTAGCAAGTTTTAAGAGGTAAGTAAGGGTATGTCCACAGGGAGATGTGGTTCAACTATAGTAAATCTCTAGATCTATGGTAGATCTGGCACTCTATCGTAATTTAAACTAAACAAAAGTAGGAAAGAGAAGAGGTTTTAAGGTTTTATCACTTTTACTACAAACTACAAAAGATAAAGCAAGTGATCCAGATCTGATCAAACACAGAGATGAGGGAAAATAGAGTAAAGATGAAAATTTAAAAGATAGAGAACAGCAGCTAGGGGTTCTTGGTCTCTTACTAAAAATCAAAGGATTCAAAAGTAGTGTAGAGGACTGATTTGCAACAATCCCTATTCTGGCTCCAAGCTACCCAAGTTGCCCCAACAGAGGTGAGGTATAAGAATCCAATCTCCACCAATGGATCAAAACAAGCCTGATGTTAGGATCTGCCCTTCTACTGGATACAATCCTAAAGTTATGATCTGCCCTTCTACTAGATATAGTTCATCCCCAAGATTGCTCCAATCTATTGATCTTGATTGAAACAGGAAAACTATTACATATGCTGCGGGTGCCAGGCTACCAAGCTCCCCATTTCTGGGTGGCATCCACAAGAATATCCAATACAGGGAAATCAAATATGAAGAAGTGAAATATAGATTAGAATCACCTTTAAAAATCATAATTATATTGCAAGCTTACAATACTATTGTGCTCAGATTTACAATCTGTGCAATATATAATCTCTTACAAGCCTCTAAATCTCTCAATTTATAACTCAAGACCTCACCCTAACTACTAAAAAGAGTTTAGCTACTCATTATTGGCTAAAGAGAGGATGGGAGAAGGAGGGAGAATTTGGAGGGAAAAATGGATCTCGAATTAAGCTCTGGTTCTCTCAAATTCTGGATGGTTCTTCTGTAAAAGCTTTCTTCTATTTATACCTTCTCCCTCCGTCTCAGATCCGTTTCAGCCAATCACAGCCCAAGAGAATAATTCTGTTAGTCTAGGTTGCTGATGTGGGTGATTTCTCTACTAGAAGTTCTTCTCCCATTGGTCCGCAATTGGCAAAGACACGCGAGGTAGTTAAGGTTTCCAATTATGCACAGTTGAATGCCAAAAATACCCCCAAGGGTCGCTGATGTGCTTTGGGACTCGTGCACAGGCTTCTGAAATTGGCAGTTGCTGAAGAAACATGCTGAGAAGTTGCTAGTTTGAGTGTTGAGAGGTTCAGGGATCCTCTCGATAGGTTTTGAATTTGCATTGTGTTCACATCGATAGGTTGTAGTGGCTGTCAACAGCTTTGTAGACTTCTCGAGAGGTATGGAGTCTTCTCGACAGGATGAGTGGCACTCGTCGATAGGATTAGAGTAGCTCTCGATATGCTCAGCTTGACTAGTCGATAGGATTGGAGAGTATTCTCACCCTCTGTTTAGTTCTGCATTCATCCTCTCGACAGGTTATAGAAAATCCTATCGACATCTTTGTGAAGTTCCTGTTTGAGCTTCCGACAGGTTGCCTGAACCTCGTGAGGATGAGCGTCGTTTAGCTTCAGGTGAGTTGTCAATAGGTTGTCTTGGACTGCTCGACAGGTTCAGCTGAACCTCTCGACATCCCTTGCATCTCCAGGTATCCTCTCGACAGGATCCACAACTGCATCTCCAACCTCGCGATAGGTAATTGGATCCACACAAGATGTTCACAATTCCAACTCATTATCTCTCGACAGGTTGAGCTAGACTTCTGGATCCTCACGACAGCTTAATGGCACCTCTCGATACTTAGCTTTCGAGCATCAGAACCTCTCGATAGCTAGACTTAACCTCTCGATAGGTTCTGTCTTGTGCTTCCACAACTAGCACACATCTTGGGTGTGTTGTTCTTTATTTGTTCAACACTCAGCAGTCTCTTAGTAGGTTTAATCTTTATTTCTTGCAACTGGACTTGGTCCCAGGCATTTCCAGTTGGGTCCATGACCTTCTCATGAATCTCTAAGGCTCTTGTGGACTGCTTGATTGGTTGGCCTTTGGGCTGTAAGGTCACATGTTGAGCAGCAAATTGCTTATTTAGCTCTTTTAGGTGAATATCTGTACTAAGCTTGCAATTCATTGCTTATCTATAAAATATACTTAAAACACATTATTAGTTCGCTCAAGGGTCCACCAAAGGTCAGGTTAGGAGGTGAAAAATGGTATTTTTCACTGCTTAATACACCCCCAAACCTAAGCTTTGCTAGTCCCTGAGCAAAGGAGAAAATAAAACAATTATTGAAAATAAAACATGTCAACTTTTGTAGGGAACACAGATGTATTTAGCATATGCATCAAGCCTTTTAAACCCCTAGGTGATCCCTAGTAGAGGAGTGAAGTCTCCTGAGGGTTTACAGTGAAGTTACCCACAAACTTCTCCAATAAAATTAGTTAATATCAATGCAGCATGTTAAAGCAATATAAAAAATCATTCCACACCTTGTCCATTTAGTTTTAGAGGATTCTCAGCAAAAACATGACAGTTTAAAGCTAAAATTCTGTTGTAATTCCTGCACAATCAATCAGCTCATGTCAAGGTATTTTGTATGAAAATTAATGTCAAGCTTACCCTCAAATTGAGAATCATGTTTTGATAAGGCCCCCATCAATCCTAATTTCAGACCCAAAGCTTACCAGGGCTGTCACTTTCAATAAAAATAGAAGGGTGTATCAATTCACACAGCTCAAGAGTAGTTACAGCCCTCAAATAGGACTGCAAGCATGAGCATCGGCATTGCTCTAACTTCTGAAATTTTCTAACTCTTTTCACCATAGATCAAACAAATCCTTATCTCCACATAACATCTCAATTAATTTTAGATCAGTAAGGACTTTTTATTGGGTTGTAATGTGGCTTATGGGTGTAGTTTATACAGAATAAAAGGGTGGAATAGGATTCAAAATTGAGAAATCAGTAAGGTAAGGAGGTGATTTGCAACTTCACAACCTTCATTTCAGCATAAATCCATCTACTTCTTGAATTTTCAGATTTGAAGTGATCAGTTTCTAATCCTCATTTTCATCTTTCAATGAATTGACTTCTCTTTCTCACTCTTTTATTTTGCTTTTCTATTTTTTTTTCTTTTTGTATGCTTTTTCTTCTTTTATTTTTTTCTCTATTTTTCTTTTCATGGGCTGGGATGCCACAACTATACATCACACTTGCCTTCAAATGTATTTTCTTCATTTTTCAATCAAATAATAAACCAACTCCTTAAGTCTCACTTCTCCTCCTATTTCCTGATTTCTCAGATTGAGGGTGAACTGGAACAGGTCAAGAGGTTTTGGGTTCAAATTTTCTGGTTTTCATCAAAGAAAACTGGGATTTTTAAGGCTCAAAATGTGTGTATCAAGGGCGGTTCAAAGGTGGGAAGTTTTAAGCTCAAACTGTCCCAGGGAAGGCCTTACTTCATGTCTTTCATGTCATGAGTGCTGTCAAGCTGTTTCAACTTGGATTTGCCTAACTTCTAGTGAGCAGAGGTAGATCCAATCAGTCCTTAAAGTAGAAGAAATTGCCAAACACTCTTCAAAGAAAATTTTCCAGGCCCAAATCTCACTGGGCATGGTCTTCCATCAGATTTCTGAGGCATATCCTCACAATTTTCTCTCTCTTTTCAGGTTCGCTAAGCACTAATTTTTGAAAATTCCTGGCATTTGCTTCATGCAAATGTTAGAACTAGAACATGTTCCAATTTTAAAAAGTTTTTTTAATTTCCTCTATAACAAAAAATTAGGTGGGAAATTATTTTATTTTCTCAATTTCTGTTAAAACCTTGCTGCACTACCATTACCTCTCCATTGGCAAACCTTACCACACCCCCAAACCTAAGAGGAGCAGTGTCCTCATTGATTCAAATATAAAGAAATGTACAGTAGCAGAAGAAAAACATATACAGAGAAGCAAGGAAAGAAAAAGAAACAAATCAACTACAGCTAGACAAAGAACATTAATACACAAACAAAATAAGAACCAGTAGTAAACAAAACACACAAATAAGGACAATAAAACAGACAAAAAGTAAAAAAGCATAGTAAATAGACTAAAGAGAAATTCCATCGATAATATAAAAAGATGGACAAAAATACAAAAGCAACCTAAGCAACTGTAGCAAGCCTACAAAACCAGGTTAAAAGCCTAAAAAAAAATAAGCTAAAACTACTCAGAGTTAGAGGTGAAGATGTCAACAGGGTCGAATCCTTGTTGAGAAACAAAGGCTTTTAACTCAGCTCTCCTCTCAGCCTTGGTCTGCTCTTTGGTAGTAAATACCTCCTCAGACTGGGTAGCTGTCTCTTTCCCTTTTCTAGCTTGATGAGAGGGAGGACTTGCAGGAGGGGCAGGAACTTTGCAGGTGTTGTGCCAGTAAGTTCTGCCACTCTTCTTTCGAGGATTTCTGCTTTTATTTCAGCATAGAGAACTCTACTTTCATAGAGGTCCCTTGTAGTCTTTGTGGTCTCTTTGTCATTAGGTTTAAAGCAGTGAGAAACGACTTTCGACAAAATTGGGGCAAGGTATCGACAGGTTGAGGCAACCTATCGAAGAGTAGAAAGTCACTGATCTTCGCGAGAGGTTCATGCAATCCTGTCGAAGAGTTCAAGTAGACAACAATAATCATTCCAAGAGATTCACAAAACCTCTCGACAGGTACCCTAAACTCAATATGCAATCCTCTCAACAGGTTCTAGGCTCCAGAAAAGTTACTTCAAGGGGTTCACAGAACCTCTCGATAGGTACCCTGAACCTGTCGAGAATTCAACCAAAAATCTTCAAAACCTGTTAAAATGCTTCTGGATCCTATCGACAACCATTTTTACACCTTCAAAACCTGTCGAGAATTATCACACCTATCGACAACTTCTAGATCTTGTTGAAAAGCAGAGTGGGAACTCTTAGAACCTGTTGAGATGTTCATAGAACCTATCGACAGGTTATACTGCAGTTTAAATAGGCTTGTAATCAATTCTCAGTTCATTTCCCAACAGATTTGAGACTCCAACTGAGGTCACTTCACCAATTTGACTCAGTATCCTACCTGACATGCAAACATACATGGTAAAAAAAATTATGTACAATGCCAAACAGAAATGAAACAAAAGAAATAAAAATAACTAACACATGAGTTATTGTTAATCTCTGAAAAGTACCACTTTTCACCCCTTAACAGGAGCTTTGATAGACCTATGAGTGGACTAATAAATGCTTGCTGAGTATGTCTTGTAGATAGTAGTAAAAGGCAATCATAGTGTAGAAATCCATCTCTCAGTGTAGTTCAGACCCAACAATGGCCCACTTAGAGCATGCAGCAACAGCAAGGCAGCTTTAAAGGAGTGAAAATAGGCTGAAAATAACTTATTGAGAGGTTACTGGAACCTGTCGATAGGATCTGAAGGCTAAAAAAAGGAAGAAGTCGTGAGAATGGGAGTATTCGATAGGATTCAGAACGTATCGTGCAGTCAGAAACGAAAAGGAAGCATCCTATCGAATGGTTGCCTGAGCTCAAAAAGAACCTATCGAGAAGTCTGGAACCTGTCGATAGGAACTAGAAGCAAACCTATCAAAATTTATTGCGCAGAGATCAACCTATCGAAAGGATTCCCCAACCTGTCGAACACACCAGATGAAGGTTGTGGATGCTGGAGCTCTATTCTCAGGAGCAACCTATCAGAACCTATAGAAAGGATCCTGAATCCTAGCGAAAGGAATAAAAGGCTTGTTTGGAACCTATCAAAAACCTCAAGAACCTATCGAAACCGACTAAAGGACTTCTCAGAAAAGCTATTGTGCACACGCTGCAAGTTGGTGACCTGCTGTGCGCAATCCGAGGCACTCCATGACCAGCATGAAGTTTCTAAAAGTGCCCTGGGAAACCCTAATCGACCCACGTGCTCTCCCCCAACTCTAAATAACTGAGAGAGCCTTCTAGAAGGGGAATAAAAGTAGGAATAACAGAATTAGTCCAGCTGAGCTATGATTGGCGGAAAAAATAGATATGAGGCTGAAAGGGAGAGCTATATAAGGAGGGAAGCTGCCAGAAAAAATAGGGATCAATTCTCGAGGTCAGAGCTTGCATCAAAATTCTCTATTCTTCCTTTTTGCCCAACTATGGTTGGCTAATTTCTTTGGAGCAGCAAGGAGTGAGGTTGGATCTGTAATTGGGGAGAGTTGAGAGTGCTATTAAGGGTCAGATGATGTATAGACTACAAATCTGAGAGCATTTAATTGTATAGTGATTTTGTTTCAATGCAATGCTAGTTTTATTATTTTAATTAGATCCATAGTTCATCTAGTTTTATTTGGTACTCGATCGGATTTGTGTAGATGGGAATAGCTCACCCACTTCACTGGTAGACCTCTTGGATACCATTTGATCTCCCTAGATCTAATGTTCCTGCAATTGCCTGTGTCTGTGGCCTAACAGTTGCAGTATTTGTAGTGATTATAATGTTCTGATGGAAACCTGAGAATGGGGTGAATCTAGTGGATGATCTGTGACCATTGAAGTGGACAGATCATAGCCTTAATATCAATCCAAATCTCTGGCTTAGATCAGATCCTTTTACACTGCAGCTGTGCTTATAGCCAGATGAGGGATTGATGCACTCTGAATTCTTTGTGACACTGTCAACTCAACCCAAATTGTAGTAAGACCAAACTCCAAGTTGTTTCTCTCCATTTTCTGTTTCCAATTTCACCAAATATCCCCCTCACTTGCAAGATCTGAACTCTGGATTTAATCTCATTTCATTTCTGCATTTAATTGTGTTTCTGTAGTTTAGTTTAAAGTGACAAAACCTTAAAACCGCTTCTCTCTCTTTTGCTATTTTAGTATTAGGTAGGGTATCAGATCTGCCTTGGATCTGGAGATTTACTTAATTTGAAGCTCACATTTCCCTATGGGCATACCCTTACTTACCCTCCTAAACTTGCTACAACAAGCCCTGAATACTTGCAGGTCTGTGTGTCTGCTTACCTTGGAGTGTGCAACCAATAGATCCTTTAATTGTGTGATTTGAAACCTCTTTTTGAACACAAGGTAAGAAGCCAACAACTTTTTGGCATCGCTGCCGGGGAACTGTGTGCTTAAAATTGGTAGATCTAAGTTTGTTTTAGTATAGATTGTAGATATGTTTTAGTATTGACTGTTTAGTTTTTCACTAACTACTTTTGAAAGTTTTTGCTATTTTGGAATAGTTTTTGTTTTTTTTAACAGATTGGAAGTTTTGTCTAAGGAGGAGCATTGTGCTAGAGGATGTGCTAAAGTTTGTATCCCTCTACTCTTATTTTCCTAATCTGTGGATTTGTAGATTTATTAGTTAATTGTGTTTGTTCCTGATTGTTGTGTTAAATTTGCTCTGCATCTTGTATGCATTAAGATTGTGAGTGGTGTATGTTTGAAAGGAGAACCCTCAATCCTTAGATTGTCCCATTAAATCCAGAGTTTAAAAGAATTCTTAGGTTTAAACAAATCTTATGCACATCTACTGCATCTGAATCTGCTAAAATGGGTGAGCAACCTAGAACCTTGAAGGAATTCAATGCACCAGGGGTTTACAATTCCCCCTTCTACATTCAATTCCCTGCTGTTCAAGGGAACTATGAGATCAAGTCTTCCATAATCCAAATGCTACCCTCATTCTATGGTCTGACCAAAGAAGACCCATATAAGCATATTGATGAATTTCTAGGACTGTGCACTACATTCAATATAACAGGTTTGGGGGAGGAAGCAACCAAGATGAGACTCTTTCCTTTTCATTAAAGGATAGAGCTAGGATTTGGTTGTCAATGCTCCCACCCAACAGTATTCAGTCCTGGAGTGATCTTCAATGTTAGTTTTTGGCCAAGTTTTTCCTCAAGTCCAAGACAAGCCAGTTGAGGAAGGGCGTTATCTCATTTGCTCAAGACCCAACTAAGGACTTTCACCAAGCATGGGAGAGATTCAAAGAACTCCTGAAGAAATGCCCCCATCATCAAATCCCTGAATGGTAGCTTGTTCAAAGTTTCTATCAAGGAATTAATTCTAAAAGCAGAGATATGATAGATGCCCCTTGTGGTGGTACTTACCTCCACAAAACTGCTGAGAAGGATTGGGAATTATTTGACATCATCAGTGAGAACTCCATGTAAAGAGAGACATTGTCCAAGGACTTGGACATCCCTAAAATGGTGAAAGAAAATACCACAAGAGGAAAGATGTATGAGGTGTGTGAGCAAAATGATTTGGAAAGGAAAGTGGACAGTTTGACCAAAAGTTTGATAAGCTCATGGGAGCAATGCAGTCACCCATGGCTGCTAAAGTGGAGGAGGCATGTGTTATTTGCCAGTCCCCCACTCACTCCCTTGAGGAATGCCCTTCAGCTGTTCAATTTTAAGATCTAGTGATGGAGCATGTGGCTGCCACTCAGTCTTTTGGGCAACAGCCTACTGCTGATTACCAATGGAGAAACCCCCCCAACTTGAGGTGGAGACAAGATACTTTTCCAAACCAGCAGCAGCCACAGTAGCCCATGCCTTACAAAAATGCTCAGCCCTACCACCAGAATTATTCTCCAAGGCCCCACTATCAACAACCCATGACTCAACCTGTGGCTCAGCCTCTGCAGCAAGCTGCACCCCCTCCAGCTGTTAGATCACTTTCTTTTGAGGAACAAGTTCTGGCCTCATTACAGAACTTAGGACCCTTATCTTAAACTATACACTCTCATAGCCAAAGCATTAAAAAGATAGAAGACCATCTTGGTCAGCTGTCTAATGCTTTGACCAAGAGAGAGCAAGGGAGGCTGCCTAGCAACCCATGGACAACCCAAGGAGACAATATGTGGTAGGTGAGGTTTCTTCTTTCCATGAGGAAGCCAAATCTGTCACCACATTAAGAAGTGGAAGGTTGGTGGACAATCAAGTAGGCTGTGGGCCTTTGAAAAATTCAGAAAAAGAAAAAGAGAAGGTACAATAAGAGCAACCCATGTTGAATAAGAAGGATAATGATGATATTCAAGAAAAAAATAAAATTAAAAAAAGAGATGATGAGTTGGCTAAGGCTACAAATGGGAGAGCAGTCCCACATTTGTCATTTCCTAAGGCAATGCAAGCACCTTCCCCTTTTGATAAAGGGCATGCAAAAAGAGAGGAAATAATGGAAACTTTTAAGCAAGTGAAGATCAACCTGCCTCTACTTGATGCAATCAAGCAGGTTCCAGCCTATGCCAAGTTTTTAAAAGACCTTTGCACCCACAAAAGACAATCAAGGATACATCTGTCCAAGAAAGTCTTTTCAGCAAAAAAAGTGAAACAAATATTGACTATTACAACTCCAACAAAACTCCAAGACCCTGGAGTCTCCACTATCCCCTGTATCATTGGGGATCATACCATTGACAAGGCCTTGTTAGATTTGGGAGCTAGTGTGAATTTGCTTCCATATTCAGTAAATGAGAAGTTGGGCTTAGGAGAGTTGAAACCCACACATGTGGTCTTACAACTAGCTGACATATCTAAAAGGAAGCATGTGGAGATCATTGAAGATGTCTTGGTAGGGGTTGACAAATTCTTTTATCCTACTGATTTTCTGGTGTTGGACATGGAGCCGAGCAAGTGTGCTACTTTTATCTCTGTGATCTTAGGCAGGCCCTTTTTGTCCACTGCAAATGCTTATATACAATGTAGATCAGGGGTCATGAAAGTATATTTTGGTAATATGAAAGTCAAGCTGAATGTGTACAATGCAGCTCAACAGCCCCACTTAGAAAATGAGGGTTGTTTTTCCATTGATGTGCTGGATGAGTTTGTCCAAGAAAATCTACCTCAGCTGTTGCATGGTAATGATTTGTTTAATATTTTTGAAGAAGTATGGAATGAAACAGTGGAAGAGAAAGCTTCCACATCTGAGCTTGAGCAAGTGGAAAGTGTAAATTCTAAAGCAGGGCCAGCAAAGCATCACCCATGAACTCCTGCTTTATTACCCCTTCCACCACCTTCTAAGGCACCCCTATTTCCTTCACTCATCAGTCCCCCAGATGTGGAGTTAAAGCAACTCCCAAAATCTTTAAAATATGCCTTTTTAGGAACCAATCATAAACTGCCAGTTATAATCTCTTCTTCCCTCACTCTTGAGCTGGAAGAAGAATTGCTTTGTGTGCTAAAAAGGCATAAGAGAGTAATAAAAGGCATAAGAGAGTAATAGGGTGGCCTATTACAGGTTTGGGGGGGATAAATCCAGTTGTGTGTATGCACAAAATCCATCTTGAGAAGGTTCTAAACCTTCTAGAGAGATGCAAAGGAAGCTCAATCCACACATGCAGGAAGTTGTTATGAAGGAAGTAGTCAAACTTCTTGATGCTGGGGTCATTTACCCTATCTCAGATTCTCAATGGGTGGCACCTACCCAGGTGGTACCCAAGAAATCTGAGATCACGGTAGTTCAAGCAGACTCAGGTGAGCTGATTCCAACCAGACAGACCACTGGTTGGAGGGTTTGCATATACTATCGCAAGCTCAATAATAAAACTAGCAAAGATCACTTCCCACTATCTTTTATAGATCAGATCTTAGATAAGTTGGTAGGTAAGGCTTTTTACTATTTTCTTGATGGTTATTCAAGATACAACCAGATTCCTGTTTACCCTCAAGATCAAGAAAAAACCACATTCACTTGTCCATTTGGATCCTTTGCATACAGAAGGATGCCACTAGGGCTATGTAATGCACCTGCCACTTTTCAAAGATGCATGTATGCTATCTTTTCTAACATGATTGACAAGCTTCTAGAGATTTTTATGGATGATTTCTCTATATATGAGGATGATTTTAGCCAATGCTTGCACCATCGCAGCCTTGTGCTGCAAAGGTGTGAGGAGACCAACTTATTTTTGAGTTGGGAAAAGAGTCATTTCATGGTGACTTAAGGTATTGTCCTAGGACATGTTGTTTCCCAAGGAGGAAGAGAGGTTGATCAAGCTAAAATTGATTTAATAGCACATTTGCCCCCTCCTAAAACTGTCAAACAAGTCAGGTCATTCTTAGGCCATACTGGTTTCTACAAGAGGTTCATCAAAGACTTTAGTTCCAAGCCTCTTTGCCACTTGCTGTGCCAAGAGGTTCCATTTGTGTTCAATGATGAATGCCTAGCTTCTTTTGAACTTTTGAAGACCTATTTGACTACTGCTCCTATATTGCAAGCTCCTAATTTTTCTTTGCCATTTGAGCTGATGTGTGATGCATCAAACTTTGCCATTGGTGCAGTACTGGGACAAAGGAAAGATAAAGCACCATGTGTGGAGGCATATGCTAGTAAATCAATGGTTGATGCTCAATTGAACTACACCACAACTGAAAAGGAGCTGCTAGCCATTATATTTGCTTTGGAAAAGTTCAGATCATATGTGTTGGGATCCAAGATCACTGTGTTTACTGACCATTCAGCCTTAAAATACCTCTTATCTAAGAAGGAGGCTGAAGCTAGATTAATTAGATGGATTCTTCTTTTACAGGAATTCAACTTGAAAATCAAAGACAAGAAGGGAGTTGAAAATGTGGTTGCAGATCACTTATCAAGGATTCCAGATGCTGAAATAGAGAGCTTGCCCATCAATGATTCTTTCCCAGATGAGCAGCTTTTTGTTGTGGAGATAAGTATGCCTTGGTTTGCCAACATAGTAAACTATCTTGCTGTGGGAAGGGTACCCCACATTGGTGTAAGGATGATAGGAATTTGTTCTTCACAAAAATTTGATATTACATGTGGGAGGATCCTCACCTCTTTAAGTATTATGCAGACCAGGTGATAAGAAGATGTGTTCCTGAAACTGAGTCTGAAAACATTCTAACCATGTGTCATGAACAGGCTTATGGTGGTCATTTCAGTGGCAACAAGATTGCTGCAAAGGTGCTTCAAAGTGGTTTCTATTGACCCACTCTGTTCATAGATGCCATATAGCATTGCAAAGCTTGTTCTAGATGCAAACCAATGAGAAGTATTATAAAAAGAAACTCCATGCCCTTGCAACCTGTGCTTATTGTTGAACTGTTTGACATATGGAGAATTGATTTTATGGGACCTTTTCTCCCCTCCTATGGATATAATTTCATCCTTGTACTTGTGGACTATGTGTGCAAATGGGTAGAGGCCATAGCTACATGAACAAATGATCATAAGGTTGTCATTAAGTTCTTAAAAGACAACATCTTCTCTAGGTTTGGCTCCCCCAAAGCTATTATTAGTGATGGAGGAAGCCACTTTTGCAACAAACTTTTTGAAAAACTATTAGAAAAATACTCTATGGCCCATAGAATTGCTACTCCCTACCACCTACAAACTAATGGGCAAGTAGAGATTTCCAACAAGGAAATCAAACACATCCTAGAGAAGACTGTGTGAGCTAATAGAAGAGATTGGTCCATAAAACTGCCAAATGCCTTGTGGGCTTATAGGACGGCCTATAAGACCCCCATAGGGATGCCCCCATTCAGGCTAGTATATGGCAAGGCATTTCACTTGCCTGTTGAGTTGGAACATAGAGCATATTGGGCCATTAAAACATTAAATTCTGACTTAACTTCTGCTGGTGTGAACAGGAAACTACAATTATCTAAGCTTGATGAGTTAAGGTTGGAAGCATATTCAAATGCCCGGATCTATAAGGAAAAAACCAAAGCCTTTCATGACAGGCATTTGCTGCGAAAAGAATTCAAAATAGGTAACAAGGTATGGTTGTTCAATTCAAGATTAAAATTCTTTCCAAGAATTTTACAGTCTCGATGGGATGGGCCTTACACAATTTTATATGTTTCCCCATCTGGGGTTGTAGAAATCATGGACCCCAAAGATGGTAGAGTCATGAAAGTCAATGGGCAGAGGCTAAAGATTTGTGTTGAAAAAATTTGTGAGCCTGAGGAGACCATTGATTTTCAGGACCCTCCAATTTATACATGATTTCAGTGTGTATCATATGTACTATATTTTGATTTTGTTTTAAGTGATTACTTTCTATTTTGATGTTTTGTTCATTTTCAATAAATTTTCCATGCTAGCATTAGGTCATCATATCAATCTTGCCAAGCAGTCCAGGAACCATGGGAGTAGGTCAATAATGAAAACAACATAAATGGAAGCACAACAAAGGAGTTTGCTGGGTGCTAAGGCTGAACACAGCATAAAAATGGAGTTTCTATGAGCATATAGGACCTTTCGATAGGTCATCTGACCTTTCGATAGGTCATTTGAGGATTTCGATAGGTCATTTGAGGATTTTGATAGGCACTGAGACTTGTCGATAGGTGAAAACAACTCTTCGATAGGTTCAAAAGGTCAGAAAGAAGTTTTCGATAGGTTATGGATACTTATTAGGAACCTATCAAAAGGATGAACCATGTACAACATGAACCTATCGATAAGAAGGATTTAACCTATCGAAGCATCTCATCTGCACACTATATTTTTTATAGTGTTCGATAGGACGCCTTGACCTATCGAAATCACTCAGCTCATCCTATCGAACACTTTTTGCAACACTTTTTACAACACTATATAATGCTCCATTCCACACTTTTTACAAACCCTAGCTCTCTCTTCTTCATTGGTCGCTGCTCTCATATTTTTCCAAATACTTTAAGGACCTTTCACCACTCATTTTTCCACTCCTCAAGTTCATTTAGCCTGCACTAAGGGGCATTTTGCACCTTATTTTTGTGAAATTAGAATTATGCATCACGATTTCTGCAAAACCCTAGGAGTTTTGGGTAAGCTATCTCTCTACTTCACTTTGTTGTTTTCCTAGTTGTTTACTTCATAATTTTAATTCAAATTGGTGAGTGAGCTTTAAGAGGTCAATTTCTAAGAGCATAATGGTCGATTCTGAAGAAACCCTAGCTAACCTATTTCGACAACCAGCTTCTTCCACCCCAAAGTCCTCCAAAAAATCAAAGCCTACCACCAACACACCTACCAAGAGGAAGCTTCCTGAGGAGAAGCCCAAGAAGGCTCCTAAAGCAAAAAAGGCCAAGTCTGTCGGGATTCAAGAGCCTGATGCAGAAATACCTATGGAGAGATTTGCTCCAACTGGGGAAACACTTTTGCCCAACCCTGACATATTACCTGAGGTGGAGCCTCCTACTGCATTAACCACCCCTAATGAGTTTGTGAATGGGTTGAGCCTTATCCCTAAGACAGATTTTGATCTTGCATACTTTACTGGGATAGAGGAGTGTCAGGGGTCACTAATGTATCTAAAAAAGGAGGGATTGTTACCCCTACTTACACCTTTGAAGGAGACTATGTACCCCAGGCTGGTTAAATTGTGGTACCAGAATTTGACAAAGAAGGTGGTGCCTGGGAATGAGGATGTGCTGGAAATTCTGATTGATGATTGGAAAATCACTGTGGATTGCAAGGACATTGGGATGGCTTTGGGAGTTCCACATCAATTTGACTCCACTAAATCTGAGGAAGCACCCAAATGGGTTACATTCAGAGAAATGGCTAAACATCTCACCAATGGAATTGTGGGATCTAGTGAATCTTTGATGAGAAAAGACCTCCAACCTAACCTCAGATTCATCGACACTATTCTGAGAAAGAATGTGTATGTCACTGGGAACCTACAGGAGAGAAGGCCCCCAGTTGTAGATTCTTTGCACTACTATTCAAAAGGGTAATTTTTGAGTGCACCACAGCTGATTTTTGAGACAATGGTAGACATTAATGATAAGGTGCTTAAAAGACAGGCATTTACTAAAGGTGCTAGGTTGTCTTTCAGCAGGCTCATTACATGTTTGCTCAAGGCTAGGAAATATGTGGTTAAGAGGAATGAGTCAATCGAGAAGTTGACTCCAAAAGTGTATGGAAAAAGGGCATGGTCCATCAGCCTAACCCTGATTAAGAAGAGTAAGCCAGCTGAGTTGGAGGAGGTGCCTACTACCACTATAGCAGATCTTACTGCTGAGATACCCTCATCCATCCTTTCACCTACCTTACCTACATCATCACCAACACCTCCACCCACTTTGCTTTTCCCCTTTGTATCAGTCCCTCTTCCAACAGACCCCCCTCCAACTAACTGTGAGCTAGTTTTACCTCCACCCACCACTCAAATTCTCGAACTTGAAGTCCTTGAACCTCCAAGACTACCAGAGCCTACCCCTACCCTTTCTTCTCCCCCCTTTGACCAACCACCCATTTCTAACTTCCCCCCTCACCAACCCCTACTTCATACCCAAGGCTTAGACCAGTTTACCACTGTTGGGTTCACTGCCCTCATGAAATCTATTGTGGAAGATGTTGGGCATGAGTACCCCCCACTTCCTGACTCCCCACACCCCAACCCCCCTCATTTCAACCATGCACCCTCCTCCCCTTTCCACCCTATTCAAACACCTGTCCCCTCTAATCCCACCATGCCTGATATTTTCACCCAAATTCTCTCCCTATTACAATCCATCCAAACTTAATTGACCATAAACACCAACAACCAAGCCCTCATGAGCTCTTGCCTTCAATCCATTCAGTCCACCCTTACCCCATCCTCTTCAACTCCCCAACCCCTTCACACTTCCTCTCTTTCCCCTGTACAATCACCTCTCCATTTATCTCCTCCATCTTCACCCATAGCTCCACCTCCCATAGCTGCTATCCAGTCTGAGGAGGTAGCCACTCCATTTTTCCCCATACCTATCTCATCCCCATCTTTTATCCCTCCATCACCTCCAATAGTAGCCACTAAAGTTGTTGTGTAACCTACCACCCAACCACCCACTTCACTCCACCTGTCTTCACAGATGCCTCAACCCAAACTGATCCACTTGAGGAATTGGTTTTCTCCACCCCCTCCTCATCTTCCACTCCACCCCTTTCCTTGCCCATTGTACTTAGATCCCCCATCTACATTTCCCCTTACCTCACTCTGCTGTATGCAATGAGGGACAATCCCTACATCCGCAGGGATGTCCTGATAGGTATGACTGCCCTCCGAGCTTCCCTGGAAGTCTCCTATGAGGAGAGGATTGCTCTCATGGAATTGGAGCAAAGAATCCATCTCCGGGATATTTCTCATGGGTGGAAGGAAATCCTGACTCATTATGGTCCGCCAAACTACTTGCTGAGGCTCAGACTCGCATTACCGAGTTTGAGAAAAAGAATGTTGAGCTTCTCCAGAAAAAATTAGCCAATACCCAGGAGATACTTAAGGCCACCCAGGAACTCTCTGAGTCCAACCTGCTTTATGCAGCGAAGAAAATTGACATTCTGGAGAGAAAAGTTGCTTCATTGACCTCTCAACCATTTCAACCAACCCTTCTTACTACAGCTCCTCCTTCCAACCCTCCTGCCACTCAACCTACTCCTACCCCACCTGTAGATGTTCCCCCCCCCCTCCAGCACAAGATCTTCCTGCAGCTAAACCTTCCCCACCAAAACCTAAGAGGACTTATGCAAAGAGAAAAGTTACTGCAAAGAGATCTGTTTCCTCTGCTTCTGCTCGCAATAAAGGGAAGGAACCTGCTACCTAGTCTGAAGAGGTAGCCCCCACCAAGCCCCCACCCCCACATGACATCTCCTCCACCTTACTCTCCAAGGAGGAAAGAAGGAAAATTACTGTTGCCCTTGGCTTAGATCCTACTGTCCTCTTCCCTTCTAATTCTGATTCTCTTGCTCCTTCTGCCAAGAATGATCAGAAATCTGCTGCCCAGTTTGAGGAGGCCCCCAAACAGTCCACCCAAAAATCCCAAGAAAAATTCCTTTATCCAAGGAGGATTTGAAAATTTTGGCAGACTTGTATGATTGGCCTGATGATTCTTGTAAATAAATATAGTTTATATTTGTTTATTTTCTCTTACTGCTTTGGACCATGTGCATATTTTAGATGATTAATAGTAATTTTTTTTATGTGTTATGTCTTTCTTTATGCTTCTTCCATCTGTTTCTTCATATACCATGTTCATTGTTACCATGCTCTCTGAACAATGAGGACACTGTTTAATTTAGGTTTGGGGGTATGGCAAGTGTGCCAATGAAATGAGCTAATGCTAGTGCAACAATGTTGAAAAAAAGTTTTTAAAAATAAAGTGATTTCCCACCTGATTTTTGGAAAAAGAGGAAATTAAAAACTTTTTAAAACTGAAATGAGCTGTAATTTTAACATTTTTCATGAAGCAAATGTCAAGAATTTTCAAAAATTGACGTTTAGTGCACCTGGAAGGAGAGAAAACTATGAAGATACACCCCAGTGAGATTTGGGCTTGAAAAATTTTCTTTGAAGAGTGTCTTAGCAATTTTTCAGCTCTAAGGACTGATTGGATCTAGTTTCTATCACTAGAAGTTAGGCAAATCTAAATTAAAATAGTTTGACAGCATTCATGACATTGAAGACATGAAGTAAGGCCATCCCTTGGACAGTTTGAGCTTAAAATGTCCCACCTTAGAACTGCCCTTTATACACACCATTTGAGCCTTAAAATTCTCAGTTTTCTTTGATAAAAACTAGAAAATTTGAACCCAAAACCTCAGTGACCTGATACAGCCTGACCTCACTCTGAGATTTCAGAAGGTAGAGTTGTTTTGATGGTTGGTTGAGGAAGAAGAAAGCACATTTGGTGGTGTTGTGTCATTCCAACCCATAAAAAGAAAAATGAAAAAAAAAAAAAAAAGACAAAAAGAAAAACATACAAAAAGAAAAGGAAAAACGAAAAAGCAAAACAAAAAGAATGAGAAAGAAAAGTCATTTCATTGAAAGACTGAAAAGAGGATTAGAAACTGATCACTTCAAATCTAAAAATTCAAGAAGTAGATAAAATTGTGCTGAAATGAAGAAGGTGTTGTCTAGACCACCTCCTTACCTTTACTGATTTCTCAATTTTAATCCTTTTTACCCCATTATTCTTTTACAAATTTCACCCATAAGCCACATTACAACCCAATAAAAAATACCCTACTAATCTAAAATGGATTGAGTTGTCATGTGGAGATGAGGATTTATTTAATCTATGGTGAAAAGAGTTATATATATATATATATATATATATATATATATTCAAAAGTTAGAGCAATGCCTATGCTCATGCTTGTAGTCCTATTTGAGGGCTACAACTGTTCTTGAGCTGTGTGAGAAATGATGCACCCTTCTACTTTTATTGTGAGTGAACAACCCTGGTAAGATTTGGGTCTGAAATCAAAGTTGTTAGGGGTATTATCAAAACAGAATTCTTAAATTAAAGGTGAGCTCTGCATCAATTTTTAGGTGCAATGCCTCGACATGAGCTGATTGATGATGAAGGAATTACAACAGAATTTAAGGTTTTAAACTGATGATTTTTTTGCCGAAAATCCTCAAAATTTGAAGGGACATGGTGTGGAATTTATTTCATCTCACTTAAACTTTGTCTTAACATGTTGCATAAGTATTAACTGATTTTATTGGAGAAGTTTGTGGGTACTTTCACTGAAAACCCTCAGGAGACTTCACTCCTCCACTAGGGGTCACCTAGGGGTTCAAAAGGCTTGATGCATATGCTAAATGCATCTGTGCTCCCAACAAAAGTGGCATCTCTGAAAAGTACCACTTTTCACCCCTTAACAGGAACTTTGATAGACCTATGAGTGGACTAATAAATTTTTGCTGAGTATGTCTTGTAGATAGCAGTAAAAGGCACTCATAGTGCAGAAATCCATCTCTCAGTGCAGTTCAGACCCAATAATGGCCCACTTAGAGCATGCAGCAATAGTAAAGGAGTAAAAACAGGTTGAAAATAACTTGTCGAGAGGTTACTGGAACCTGTCGATAGGATCTGAAGGCTAAATAAAGGAAGAAGCCGTGAGGATGGGAGTATTCGATAGGATCCAGAACCCATAGTGCAGTCGGAAACGAAAAGGGAGCATCCTATCGAATGGTTGCCTGAGCTCGAAAAGAACTTATCGAGAAGTCTGAAACCTGTCGATAGGAACTAGAAGCAAACCTATCGAAATTTATTGCACAGAGATCAACCTATTGAAAGGATTCCCTAACCTGTCGAACACACCAGATGAAGGCTGTGGATGCTGGAGCTCTATTCTCAAGAGCAACCTATTGGAACCGATCAGAAGGATCATGAATCCTAGTGAAAGGAACAAAAGGCCTATTTGGAACCTGTCAAAAATCTTAAGAACCTATCGAAATCAGCTGAAGGACTTCTCAAAAAAGCTGTTGTGCACACGTTGCAAGTTGGTGACCTACTGCACGTAATCCGAGGCACTCTAGTGATCGGCACGAAGTTTTTAGAAGTGCCCTGGGAAACCCTAACCAACCCACATGCTCTCTCCCAACTCTAACTAACTGCGAGAGCCTTCTAGAAGGAGAATAAAAGTAGGAATAACAAAAAATCAACTCTAACTAACTGGAGAGCAGCAGCTAGGGGTTTTGGTCTTTACTGAAAATCAATTGGATCAAAGGCAATGCAGGACAGATTTGCTACAATCCTTCATCTAGCTACAAGCTCAGATGCAAGGTATAAGAATCTAATCTTAATCAGAGAATTGGAGCAATCCTAAGTCTATGATCTGTCCACTTGAATGGTCACAGATCATCCCAAAGATTGTTCTAATTCAAGGATCTTGATTGAAATAGGTAAGCTATTGTAGATGTTGTGGGTGCCAGGATACAAGCTTAAGCATCCACAGGGATATCTAATCCAGGGAAATCAAATATGAAAAACTATAATATAGATCAAAATCAAGTTTAAAAATCATAATTATACTATAATAATACAACTTACAATTCTATTGTGCTCAGATCTGTAATCTGTGTAACATACAATCCATTTATAAAGCCTTTGAAACTCTGAATTTACAGCTCTCAACCTCACCCTAGCTACTGAAGAGGTTTAGCCAACTATGATTAGCTAAGGAGAGAATGGGAGAAGAAGGAAGAGGGAAGGAATGTTGGAGATGGGAATTCGGATTTTACCTCAGCTCTCTCAATTTTTGGATGCCAAGCTCTGTAAGTTCTTTAGGCTTTTATACTCTTCCTCTCTGTGTTCAGATCCATTTCAGCCAATCAGAGCTCAAGAGAATAATTCTGTTATTCTGAGCTACTGATGTGGCTGATTTTTCTTTTAGAAGCTTTCTATCCATTGGTCCAAAATGAACAAGTGCATGTGAAGTGGTTAGAGTTCCCATTCATGCTCATATGACTTCCAAAAAATACCCTCAAGGGTTGCTGACATGCCTTGAAATGTGTGCACAAAGTATTGAAGTTGGCAACTGATTTGAATGGAACTAAGAAGTACCTAATTTGAGTGTTGAGAGGTTGAGGGAACCTCTCGACAGGTTCTGAGTCTGCTTGGCCCCTTCAATCGACAGGTTGCTTATGGCTTTCAACAGCTTTGGGGACTTCTCGATAGGATTGGTAACAATGCTCGACAGGTTGACAGAAATTCTTACTTCTATCTAGTCTCTATCAATCCTCTCGACAAGTTACAAACAACCTATCGACTTGTTATACCGTCGTCAATTGAGTGCTCGACAGGTTACTTCAATCCTCACGAGAATGAGCGCAGCTTCAGGTAAGTTGTTGACATCTTGACTTGCACTGCTCGATAGGTTCAGGGCAACCTCGCGACCTCCCCTGCATCTCCAGGTAAGCTTTCGACAGGATCCACTACTGTACCTCAGACCCTTCGATAGGTTCTGTCGACTTGTCGGCAGCTTTACATTTCCACCCCAATACCTCTCGACAGCTTACATTCTTCACCTTTTAACTCCATGACATGTTCTAGTACACCCTCAAATCTCCTCGATAGGTTCATGGAACCTCTCGACAACTTGTCTTTTCTCTTCAGAACCTCTCGACATGTTGAGTTAACCTCTCGAGAAGTTCTGCTTTGAGCTTCCACAGCTTGCACACCTCTTTGGTGTGTTGTCTTTCATCTGTCATCACACAGTAGCCTCTTGGTGGGTTCAATCTTCAGTCCTTACAACTGCACTTGGTCCCAAGCATACCCAGTTGGGCCCATGACATTCTCATGAACTTCTAAGGCTCTGTAGATTGTTTGATTAGCTGGCCTTTGGGCTATATGAGCACATATTAAGTAGCAGATTGCTTCTTTGTCCTTTTTAGATGGATGTCTGCACTAAGAAATTTATTCCTTATCTATAAAATACACTCAAAATATATTATTAGTCAACTCAAAGGTCCATCAAAGGTTAGGTTAGGTGGTGGAAAATGGTATTTTTCACTACCTAACACACATGATGCATCAATCATGGATCTACTTTTAGCATCTATCCCTTGGTAGAAGCTTTGTACAAGCTGCCACTTGGGGATCTGGTGGGGTGGGCACTGCCTCAACAATTCTTTAAATCTATCCCAAGCTTCATGAAATTGTTCAGTTGGGGACTGAGCAAAAGTGAGTATGCTCTTCCTCAACTGACTGGTTTTCCCTATTGGGAAAATTTTAGCCAAGAATTAGCATTGTAGATCATTCCAAGACTGTATGTTATTTGATGGGAGCATGGTGAGCCAAGTTCTAGCCTTATCCTTTAATGAAAAAGGAAAAAGCCTCAATTTGGTGGCTTCATCTCCCAAACCAGCAATGTTAAAGGTACATAGAGAAAGAAACTGATCTATGTGCTGGTAGGGGCCCTCTTGGCTTACCCCATGAAAACATGGCAAAATTTGGATGGTTTAAGACTTGATCTCATAATTACCCACAGCAGTAGGGAGTTGAATGCAAAAGGGAGATGAGTATGCTCCTAGTGCATAATACTCCCTAAGGGGTCTCAGTTGCGCTCCCATCTCAAATGTTTCTAAATTTTCAGCAAGGGTGTGTGATGCTGGCCTAGAGCTCTGGACTCTCTCAATTTCAGGATTCAAAGGTTTTAGCTCAGGAATGAGAGACCTTCTTCCCAGCATACAACACACACGCAGCAAAGAAAAAGACACTCACAGCAGATAGAATAAAAAATACTAAAGACTAAACACAACTGCTGAAATTTAGGACTGCAGAAATAAAATAAGAACAGGGGAGAGAGAGAGATGCAAACTAAGGAAAATTTGCTCCAGCTGCAGCTGATCTCTCCTATTTGCTACTGCTCCAAGTCTGCAAAAATCAAAAACTATAGCAGGAATTTATTCAAATATAAAATAGGCAATAAATCTAAAATGAAAAATAAAGAAAGACTGTAAAATTAAAGAAAAGATTGCAGCTGTAATTTATTCAAACACTATATCTACAACAAATAAATCTAAATAAAAACTCAGATTTGCTAACAAGATCAAAACACCCCAGCAGCGGTGCCAAAAACTAGTTGGTTAAATTGGTGTGTTGTGCCTTTTATTATTAAAAAGTAATGGTAAAAATATGGCAACAAAATAAATCAAAAAGGAGGAGTGAAAATGGAATGAAACAGAACAAAAGCAGCTATCTAAACTCACAGTCCTGCAAAATCCAGGGTTGTTGTAGCAAGTTTTGATAAGTAAGAGTTTGTCCTATAGGGAATGATGATCTAAAACCCAAAGGTTGTATGCTAAATCTCCAGATCTGGCTACAGATCTGGCAACTCTAAACCTATACTAGAAAGCAAGGTAAAGAGTGGATGTTTAGGTGTCACAAAACTAAACTAAACTAAAAATAGGAATAAAACTACAACTAAAGAAAGGGGGTAAAGAAGGATGATGATGGGTTGATGAAATAAAATAAAAAGGTGAAGAAGTAGACAACTATGGGTTTTTTTTCACTACAACTCAAATCAAGATGCTAGATCTGCAGCTATCCTTCACTTGGCTACAAGCACAAGTGCAAGGTAAAAGAATCCAACCTAACCTAAAGGCATGAAGAGAACCGTGCACATCTTATACCATGCACGCGTATGTGTGGTTCACAAGGAAACAAAAAAACTAACATGTAAACGCTATGGGTGTATGTGAGAAACACACTAACTTTCACTAATATGTATATAAGTAAAAAGGAAGAAGAGAGGAGCCCCATACGTAACCTAATTTTAGTCTAGATAGAGAAAAGGAAAAGAGAGAGAAAGAAGAGAGGAAATTGTAAAAGAAGGTTAGGTTCGTTGGTTTAAGCCCGTAGAAGATTTTGAGGAAGGCTAGATGAGGAACCATGAAGAGCTTTTCATCTAGTTGGAACTTGGATCGAGTTTACATCAAATACATTGATCGAGGTATGATTTAAATGCGTTTATGGTGATTAGATAATGTAGGAAGGAATTGTTAAAATGTCTTTTTTTGTGTTATTTAATGCTAATAAGACATTGGATAAAGAAGGAATTATTTTCTCGAACGGATCGAGCACTTGTGTATATCGTGGCTCGCTAAAGCGGCCTATTTGGCTCGCTCGAGCGAGGATAGAATATAAATCTGAGTATATTTTCATTCTGGGCTCACTCGAGCGAGACCTATAGTATATGGAAAGCTCGCTCGAGCGAGGCTTTATGTAGTTCATTTTAATCGCTCACGCAAGATTAAGTGCTCGCTCGAGCGAGGCTTCATGTTGTTCATTTTAACCGCTCGCGCGAGATTAAGTACTCGCTCGAGCGAGGCACTATGTAGTTCGTTTTAACCGCTCGCGCGAGATTAAGTGCTCGCTCAAGCAAGGCTAAGTGATCGCTCGAGCGAGCAATAGTGCTCACTCGCTCGAGGAGCTACACAGGTTTTATTAAATTTTTAGCACAGTTCATGGGAGCTGTGTGCTCCAAGGGCCCTAGTGACCATTCTAAGCATGTTCTTAACGCATGCAATGTAGGTTGACGTGGGATCGTTGCGTTTCACCGCTACGAGAGAGGACTGCTTTGGATTTGCTTTGAGGTAGGGAATATCTTGAAACATGTATTTTAATTCGTCAAAAATCATGTATGTAGAGTATTTCAATCATATAGAGTAGCTCAAGAGAATAGTCATATTAAATGTGTTCCAACATGTGTGTGTGTGAATCTAAAAGGAGGTCATGAAGTCCCTAGGGGACATAGAATTGTAACATTGGGCATCGTAATGATGCATTAAACCAGTAGCATCCCAGGTATGCATATGAAGCCAAATGATAAAACAAAAGAAGAATGAGAAGGCCTAATGTAATACAATTAGCACAATCATGGTGAATAACTACATGTAGAGCACACTTTATATTTTTATTATTTAAGGTTTATTTAGAATACCCCACCGACGTGGCGGGATACCCACGACTGACTCGGCAGGATATCCGTGACCGGTATGGTGGCCAAACCGTATACCCTAGCACATCCCATGGATGTTAAATTGAGAATAGACTCCACCGCCTAAGAGAAAGGGGCCTGGGTAGTATTGAAATGTAACACATAATAAGTGTCTATTTAGACGACGATGGTGGGTATTCCATCGGGGCTCGATGCTATATTGCTCGGGGATTACTTAAGTTAAGATTTAAGTGATTAGGCCGAATCCGTTATCATAATAGTAAGATGAGAATAATAAAGTCATGCAAAGTAACAGTGTATCCATCATTTTTATTCCGTGTGTTTCAATTTGTCTTTCAGTAGTTCTATCAGATAAATCATACTTTTAAACTATTTTTAACATACATGTGAGAGCTTAATCTATATGTTCACTGTGTTTCCCTATTGAGCTAGGATGTAGCTCACCCCGGACTATGGAGACTTCTGGAAACATTGATCTAGGGGATTCAGATTACGTGCCTACAGAAGAGTCAGAGCCTCCTCCTGAGGAATTCTTCTAGGAGACCCATTGCGTACTTTGAGAGTGAGTTGAGAGTATTAGGTACGACTTGGTATGTCAAGCCTCTTTATTTGAATGTAATTAAATACCGTTATTCTTTTGACAAACCGTCTGGGGTGAGCTGTTATCACCAACGATTTGGGTAAGTTCTTATGCCCATGAATTGGCATGGGACAAGAACTGCCTTTAGAGACCCTATTTATTTTTAATGCATGAGTACTTGTTTAGAGTAGATACAAGTGCCTTAATTGCAGTATTTGGCTTGTATATACCAATGCTTCGTACAGAATCATAGGGCACGACCTTGAGGGTCGTGCTGATGGCACGGGTTTCTGGGTGTCAAAATTCGGGCTGTCATAGTTGGTATCAAAGCCTTTCTTCTAGTCTCTAACAATCAGTTGGTCAGAACATAGGGACTGCTGCTAACAAAATCGTGGTTTCTCATGCAGACCGTTATGTTTCTTAGAGGAAGAGGCTGACCCAGGGGTGGTCACGATAGGAATTTGCGCAGTAGAAATGGGTTCATCTCGCCTACCAACATGGTGTCATTGGGAAATAGGGAGATTCCCGAGGGCAGTGGCCAAGGAGAGAACCAAAATCAAGCAGAAAATCAGGATCAAGACCGATCAAAGGGAACAAGATAGAGTGAGGGAGAGAGATGAAGAAAGAGAGGAGCGTCAGAGGATGATGCACACAATGGAAACCATGACAACTGCCATGGCACAGCAAGTAGCATCCTTGGCAGCACATGCCGCCCCAGAACCACATTAGACACCTACGCCCCCAGTAGGACCTACACTACCAGTGGCTTCAGCATTTATCGAATTCAGGAGGATGAGACCTCCTAGCTTTTCAGGGCAGGCAGACACCATGGCAGCCGAAAATTGGCTGGGTGAAATGGAGAAGGTATTTAGTGTACTAACATGCACAGAGGACGAGAGTGTCCGTTGGGCAGCGTATATGCTAGATGGAGAAGCTGGACCTTGGTGGAAATCTATTTCGCAGACTAGGGCTCAAGAAACTCCATATATGCCCTGGACTTTGGATGAATTCGTTGAAGAGTTCAATAAGCAGTATTTTTCGGAGGTTGTGAGAAATCTGATAGAGACTCAATTTTTACAACTAATGCAAGGAAAGATGACTGTGAGAGAGTACGGAGTAGAATTTATGAGACTGGCTCGTTTCGCTCCAGACTACATAATTTCTGATATGATGAAAGCGAAGAGGTTCCAACAGGGTTTAAGGTCGGACATCCGAGGAGGGGTTGCGCCATTTCAGCTAAAGACCTATGGAAAGGTCATGAGTAAGGCATTAGTGGTCGAAGAAGAAAACAGTAACTGATACCGTCAGAGGGAACAGCAGGAAAGAGGAAGCATAGATCAAAGCAGGACTGGGAGTTATGAATCAATGAATAAGAAGTCGAGGTTCGTAGCACCGAATCAGAGGCAACCAGTCCAGACACGGTATGGGAGAGCCGCACAATAAACTACTCATCAAAGATTCCCATTGCTGGCATCAGGGAGACCGATGAGGTATGAGGGACCTGCTATTTCCACTGGAGCCACAGTTACACAAGGTTTTTCAAGAGCTACTTCTTCAACACCAAGAGAGACTTGTGCCAAGTGTGGTAAGTCCCACAAAACAGCGGATTGCAGGCAAGGAATGCAAGGTTGTTTTAAATGTGGCAAGATAGGCCACGTAATTAGAGATTGCCCTGAGGCAATTAAGGAGAAGACAGCCCCAACTTCCATGCCACGACCTATTCAATCACGGAAGCCAGTTGTTCAAGGGAGAGCCTACGCAGTTACCGCCCAAGAAGCAGGGAGTGTACATGACATCATTCAAGGTGAGATTCCTTTTAAATAAAGAATTTCAATTTAATACAATCTTAGATAGAGATGGTGCATTCATTAGAACTGTGTGTAGACTCGTGTTTGTACGTTAGACGATTCTAAATAAAGTATGTGCTATGTATGTATATGTATGTGTTGTAGGTACATTACAAGTCTATGAAAAAGGGTGCTATGTAGCATGTGACGCACGAGTGTTGATAGACCCAGGGTCTACCCACTCCTTCATCACCCCTAGATTTGCAAAGAAAATGAAGATTATTTCGGAGACACTAGACTTTGTGTTATCAGTGTCTATCCCAACGGGAGAATTAGTGGACACAGAGTTAGTCTGCAAATCGGTAGTAGTGAGCATCCAGGATGACGCTGTCTACGAATTAGATGCACAATTAATATTGTTGGGCATGCAAGGATTCGACGTGATCCTTGGCATGGATTGGTTGTCCCATCATTGTGCAATAGTGGATTACAAGAACAAGGTTGTTATTTTTTGACCTAACACGAGGAGATTGTTTCGATCTCGATGAGAGAGATCGACACAGATTCCACTCATCTCTGCAGTCAGAGCAGAACGTTTAATCAAAAAGGGGTGTAGTGGTTATTTGGCATTTTTGAAGGGAGATAAAGAAGAAAAGAATGTTATCTCCGAGATAGCAGTAGTGCGAGAGTTTGAAGACGTATTTTCATAAGAATTGCCTGGATTACCTCCAGAGAGAGAAGTGGAATTCGCTATCAACTTAGCACCAGGAGCGGAGCCTATTTCAAAAGCACCATACAGGATGGCTCCTGCTGAGTTGAAAGAATTGAAAGAAAAGTTACAAGAGCTCATAGATAAAGGGTTCATAAGACCAAGCGTGTCTCCATGGGGAGCACCATTTTTGTTTGTGAAAAGAAAGATGGGTCGATGCGACTGTGCATTAACTATCGACAATTGAACAAACTCACTGTGAAGAATCGATACCCTTTGCCAAGAATAGATGACTTGTTCGATCAGTTGCAAGGAGCGAAGTACTTTTCCAAGATCGATCTGAGATCTGGATACCATCAGTTAAGAGTCAAGGCCGAGGACATTCAGAAAATGACATTCAAAACACGGTATGGACACTATAAATTTTTGGTGATGCCGTTCAGATTGACAAACGCATCGGCGCCGTTTATGGACTTAATGAATCGGGTGTTTAAACTACACCTACACTCCTGCGTGGTTGTGTTTGTTGACGACATCCTGATTTACTCAAAATCGAGGACGGAGCATGAAGAACACTTACGGGTCGCTCTATAAATTTTGCGTGAACACCAATTATACGCTAAGCTCAGCAAATGTGAATTTTGGTTAGAAGAGGTTAGCTTTTTGAGACATTTCATCTCAAAGCATGGTGTCACAGTAGATCTCACTAAGATCGAGGCAATAGTGAACTGGGAGCAACCAAAGACCGTGACAGACGTCCGAAGTTTCCTTGGACTAGCAGGTTATTATCGACATTTTGTTGATGGGTTTTCAAAGATATCGGGACCTCTTACGAGGCTTACAAGAAAGGATTCAAGATTTGAGTGGAGTGAAGCATGCGAGAAGAGTTTTCAAGAACTCAAGAAGAGACTCACCTCAACTCCAGTATTAGCCATTCCGTCAGGCAATTGGAGATTCGCGGTCTACAGTGATGCTTCGTATAACGGTTTGGGTTGCGTGCTCAACATAAAAAGGTAATAGCTTACAGGTCAAGACAGTTGAAAGAGCATGAGAAGAACTATCCGACGCATGATCTGGAACTAGCAGCGGTCATATTCGCATTAAAGATATGGCGACATTATTTATACGGAGAAACGTTTGAAATCTTCACCGACCATAAGAGCCTCAGATATCTATTTACACAGAAGGAACTAAATATGAGGCAGCGCAGATGGATGGAGTTCCTCAAGGACTATGACTGTTCTATACAGTACCATCCAGGCAAGGCTAATGTAGTGGCCGATGCCTTGAGTCAGAAGAGTTCAGCTCAGTTGGCTAGTCTAATTATGGGTATGCACTGATGGAAGCTATTGGAAGATCTAGCACTATATGGTGCGGACATCAAGTCGCAAGCTACAGGAGCCTTTTTGGCCAACATATCAGTGAAATCGGTGATATTCGAACATATACGTGAACTTCAGGTAGAAGACCCAGTACTAACCAAGATACGTCAAGATGTAACTGAGGGCATCAGATCAGACTTTTCAATCAAGGAGGATGGCTCCTTATTGTTCAAGGGCTGCCTCTGTATTCCAGACAATGCCGATTTATGACGAACGATTCTTGATGAATCCCACAAGTCAAGCTATGCTATCCACCTGGGGAGCATGAAGATGTATCAAGATCTGAAAAAGAATTACTAGTGGAGAGGTTTGAAACAAGACGTGGCAGAGTACGTGTCGTGGTGTTTGACGTGCCAACAAGTGAAGATTGATCATAGGCACCCCGCAGGTCTATTGCAACCCCTACCTATACCGGAATGGAAGTGGGAATCGATCTCCATGGACTTCATAGTTGGGCTACTGCGAACTGCAAAGAAGTACAATGCCATTTGGATAGTGGTCGATCGATTGACCAAGTCAGCACACTTCTTGCCTTACCACACGATGTACACGGTAGGAAGACTGGCAGAGCTGTATATGAAAGAGATCGTCCATTTGCATGGGATTCCGAGTAGTATCATTTCAGACCGGGACCCATTGTATACATCAAAGTTTTGAAAGAAATTTCAAGAAGGAATGGGAACGAGACTAGATTTGATCTGGCGTTCCACCCGAAACCAAGCCAGACGGTGAGAGGTCAATCAAATCATTGAAGACATGCTTAGGGCATGTATGTTGGAATTACAAGGATCGTGGATCAACACCTACCATTGATTGAGTTTGCATATAACAACAGTTTTCAGACGAGCATTGGGATGGCACCGTATGAAGCCTTGTATGGAAGGCGATGTAAATCGCCAATCAATTGGGAGGAAACTGGTGAGAAATTTGTTTTGGGACCCGAGTTACTTGAAGATAACGCCGCTATTGTCCGCATGATCAGAGAAAGACTAAAGGCGGCTCAAAGCAGACAGAAAAGCTACGCTGATATCAAGCAGACGAGCGTGGACTTTAAGGTGGGAGAACATGTTTTTGTGAAGGTATCGCCTATGAAGGGCATGAAGAGGTTCGGAAAGAGAGGGAAGCTAAGTCCCTGCTATCTTGGACCGTTTGAAGTTTTGGGTCGAGTAGGGGAAGTTGCTTACTGCATTGGATTGCCACCATTATTTGATCAGGTACACAATATGTTCCACATATCTATGCTTAGGAAGTATCTTAATGACCCTGATCAAGTGTTGAGCGGCAAATCATTCGAGATGCATGAAGATATGAGCATGATCGAAGAGCCGGCGGAGATTTTGGATCGAAAGGAACAAGTGCTACTCACTAAAGTTATTCCTTTAGTGCTTGTGCACTGGAATAACCATCCGGCTGAGGAAGCAACGTGGGAGAGAGAGGCAGATGTCAGAGAACAATACCCCAACTTGTTTAAGAACGCTAACTAGTTGTTTTCTTAAATATGATAGTATGTGATATTTTGACAGTATATCGATTCTTATTTTTAAAATAGTAAACAAATGAGATTGAAATTGAACATATTAGCTTAAACTTTTGCCTCAACGGACTTCTCTTGTGAATAAAATCTCAAGTATTCCCAAAGGAAATCAGGTATGAATGATGTCTTCAACCTTAGAACAGATCAAGCGAAAATACAAACTTAACGAAGCTAGAAAGACGTTTCTGGGCTCGCTCGAGCGAGATTTTTATACTCGCTCGCGCAAGTCACATAAAATAATATACAGGAAGTATTCTGGGACCGCTCGAGCAAGGGTTAGTGAACGCTCGAGCGAGGCCATAAAATTATATTAGTAAGTGTTCTGGGCTCGCTCGAGCGATAACTAATAACCGCTCGAGCGAGGACAGGCTATATATTACAGGCGGAAGATTAAACGATCATTTCATCTTCAAGCGAGGAAATCTGAGCCGAGCGAGGGTTTAGGGTTTTTCAATTTTCAAGCTCTTTTTCCTTCTGATTCAAGCTGGTTTCGGACGATCCGATCCGTCAAAAACGTTTAAAAAGGTAAAATCTAACCTATTCCTAATTTTACTCCATTCAAAAAGTTCTATAGATATCAAATGGCTTCTTCAAGCCCTAACCCCCAACCAAGGAAACGAATGGCGATTCGATCGCCATCATCGCGCAATAAGGCGCCACAACAACAACCACCACCACCATGCCCATCAACCACCCCTATCCAATTAGATGATTGGTGGGGAGCCAAGATTATGAAAGCCAAATGGGAAATTCATCCCTCTTGTTTTGTTGATCCAACGTCCACCAAATGGACTTCGGATTTTCTAACAAACAACCACCTACAACCATTGCTAACACCGTTCGGAGCTCAGTACTACCCAAGGCTCGTAAAACTGTTTTATCAAACTCTTAAAAGGAATGTGAATGAGGACACCATCCTCGTCACAATTGACGGAAAAGAGTTAACTTTTGGAAGTGGCGATGTTTCCACCGCCATGAACTGCCCTAATACCTACACCCCGAGCCCATACACTCAACCACCTTTTGCTGAGAACATAAAATTCCCAACTATCATTTCTGATATTACTGGCGGCACATCAGCATCGGGTCAATCCATCACCCGATCCCAGCTACCGCCACACATGTGGCTTTTAGATATTATTTTTAAGAAGAATTTGCACCCTACCGGCCATGATCAAGAGCGTCGCGACGTATTCTTGCGAGCCTTGCACTCCACCTTTCACAACAGGTGGTTTAGTGCACCCATGGTAGTCATCAAAGGCATGGTGCATGCCTATAAAAGAAATGTCAGGGGTGCTATTCCTCCTCCGATAAACCATTTACCCTATGCACGTTTGATTTCCCGACTCCTCAAATCACGAAATGGGAAGGAGGGATTTCAAATCAAGACGAATGAAGTCGTGCTCACCGACAACATCATTCCATACCTCGCCCAAGACTTAAGCTGAAATTTAAAGAGCCTTCAAACTAGTGTCAATAAGAAGAGAGATCGCCAAATTTTCCGACAAGCCGCGCAACAAGCACCGGCGGGACCGACTGCTCCCTCTACTTCATCTTCACAGCCCCTACCTAGCACCGACATTGGCATGATGCGAGAGATCCTCCAGCAGGGGCGGGAGATCAAGTTACATCAAAGGTTTCAGGAGGCACTACTCATAGACCTCATGGGCCATGCGTACCCGCAGTCATACATGGAGTGCATCGGTGCTATGAGAGGCGCTATTTTTGGAGCATCTAGCTCGGGCCCTGCTACGAGGGGCACTACAGCGGGTACCACTACCACCAGGGAGGTTGTTGGTGATGGCGAAGAGGGGGACGAGGACTATGACGATGATGATGACTCCGGCGACGACGACGACGAGTATGAGGAGGGTGATGAGTAGGTAGTCATATTTTCTTTTTGGAAATGATAATGAAATTTTGGTTGTGATATTTTGTTTATAATATTTTAGTTGTGATCGTTTTGATGGTGTGGATTTATTGTTCTATAAACTATCGTGACATGGTTGTCACAAAACATGATGGTTAACTTTATAATAGCATCGCATATACTTTACCATGTAGTCAATTACTATTATGACTGTGGAAACTCTTGATAGTAAGTATCTTATCATCGATATTTCTTTACCGTTTAGATTGACTACGATAAGTGTATGGCTAGGTAATATTATAAGGTGTGAATAATTGCCTAATGCAGGTTAAACTATGAGTTATTGGATTATATGATTGTGGATTGTTCTAGTGTACTCCACTTTCTACGATATCATCAATTTTCGAGGATGAAAATCTTATAAGGTAGGGTGAATGTCATGACCCTAGATTTTTGGGAACCGTGCACATCTGATACCATGCATGTGTATGTGTGGTTCACAAGGAAACAAAAAAAACTAACATGTAAACGCTATGAGTGTATGTGAGAAACACACTAACTTTCACTAATATGTACATAAGTAAAAAGGAAGAAGAGAGGAGCCCCATACGTAACCTAAATTTTAGCCTAGATAGAGAAAAGGAAAAGAGAGAGAAAGAAGAGAGGAAATTGTAAAAGAAGGTTAGGTTCGTTGGTTTAAGCCCGTAGAAGATTTTGAGGAAGGCTAGATAAGGAACCATGAAGAGCTTTTCATCTAGTTGGAACTTGGATCGAGTTTATATCAAATACATCGATCGAGGTATGATTTAAATGCGTTTATGGTGATTAGATAATGTAGGAAGGAATTGTTAAAATGTTTTTTTTGTGTTATTTAATGCTAATAAGACATTGGATAAAGAAGGAATTATTTTCTCGAACGGATCGAGCACTTGTGTCTATCGTGGCTCGCTCGAGCGGCCTATTTGGCTCGCTTGAGCGAGGATAGAATATAAATCTGAGTATATTTTCGTTCTGGGCTCGCTTGAGCGAGACCTATAGTATATGGGAAGCTCGCTCGAGCGAGACTTTATGTAATTCATTTTAACCTCTCGTGCGAGATTAAGTGCTCGCTCGAGCGAGGCTTTATGTAGTTCGTTTTAACCACTCGCGTGAGACTAAGTGCTCGCTCGAGCGAGGCTTTATGTAGTTCGTTTTAACCACTCGCGCGAAATTAAGTGCTCGCTCGAGCGAGGCTAAGTGACCGCTCGAGCGAGGAATAGTGCTCACTCGCGTGAGAAACTACGCGGGTTTTATTAAATTTTTAGCACAGTTTATGGGAGTTGTGTGCTCCAAGGGCCCTAATGACCATTCTAAGCATGTTCTTAACGCATGCAATGTAGGTTGGCATGGGATCGTTGCGTATCACCACTATGAGAGAGGACTGCTTTGGATTTGCTTTGAGGTAGGGAACATCTTGAAACATGTACTTTAATTCATCAAAAATCATGTATGTAGAGTACTTCAATCATATAGAGTAGCTCAAGAGAATAGTCATATTAAATGTGTTCCAACATGTGTGTGTGTGAATCTAAAAGGAGGTCATGAAGTCCTCAGGGGACATAGAATTATAACATTGGGCATCGTAATGATGCATTAAACCAGTAGCATCCCAGGGATGCATATGAGGCCAAATGATAAAACAAAAGAAGAACGAGAAGGCCTAATGTAATACAATTAGCATAATCACGGTGAATAACTATATGTAGAGCATACTTTATATTTTTGTTATTTAAGGTTTATTTAGAATACCCCACCGACGTGGCGGGATACCCACGACTGACTCGACAAGATATCCGTGACCGGTACGACGGCCAAATCGTACATCCTAGCACATCCCAGGGATGTTAAATTGAGAATAGACCCCTCCGCCTAAGAGAAAGGGGCCTGGATAGTATTGAAATGTAACACATAACAAGTGTCTATTTAGACGACGATGGTGGGTATTCCATCGGGGCTCGATGTTATATTGCTCGGGGATTACTTAAGTTAAGATTTAAGTGATTAGGCCGAATCCGTTACCATAATAGTAAGATGAGAATAATAAAGTCATGCAAAGTAACAGTGTATCCATCATTTTTCTTCCGTGTGTTTCAATTTGTCTTCTAGTAGTTCTATTAGATAAATCATGCTTTTAAATTGTTTTTAACATACATGTGAGAGCTTAATCTATATGTTCACTGTGTTTCCCTATTGAGCTAGGATATAGCTCACCCCCCTTAGACTATACGTCGCAGGTCCAGGACTAGAGGCAGCGAAGACTTCTGGAGACGTTGATCCAGGGGATTCAGATTACGTGCCTACACAAGAGTCAGAGCCTCCTCCTGAGGAATTCTTCTAGGAGACCCATTGCGTACTTTGAGAGTGAGTTGAGAGTATTAGGTACAACTTGGTATGTCAAGCCTCTTTATTTGAATGTAATTAAATACCGTTATTCTTTTGACAAACCGTCTGGGGTGAACTGTTATCACCAACGGTTTGGGTAAGTTCTTATGCCCATGAATTGGCATGGGACAAGAACTGCCTTTAGAGACCCTATTTATTTTAAATGCATGAGTACTTGTTTAGAGTAGATACATGTGCCTTAATTGCAGTATTTGGCTTGTATATACCAATGCTTCATACAGAATCACAGGGCATGGCCTTGAGGGTCGTGCTGATGGCACGGGTTTCGAGGTGCCGAAATCCGAGCTGTCACATTCTCACACATTGTGTGTTAAGTGAGGGCTTACAAAAAGGAGATTATCTCACATTTTCCGGCATACCAAGAAACCATTTCCAATCCTTAGGATACAAGTACAATTATATTTAATTGATTCAATTGAAAAGATTCGGGTATTGATCGCGGAGCTCTGCTTCACGGTCCCAAGTGGCTTCAGTTGTGGAATAGTTTCGCCACTGTACTAAAACAAATGGGATCCGCTTGGTTCTTAATACTTGTTCCTTGTGGTCCAAAATTTGAATCGATTCTTCGATCACAATCAGATCCTCTTAGATATCTATCAGTTGATAGTCCAAGATGTGTGTCGGGTCCTTCACGTATTTCTACAACATTGATACATGAAACACGTTGTGCACAGTTAACAGTTGCGGAGGCAAATATATCCAATATGCCACTTCGCCAACTCGGCCCAAAATTTTAAAAGGTCCAATGTAGCGTGGACTTAATTTCTCACATTTTCCAATGTAGCGTGGACTTAATTTCTCACATTTTCCAAACCGCATCACACCCTTGGTCGGCAAAATTTTAATGAAAAGTGGTCTCCATTCTGAAAAGAATGTGGGTGTTAGTACAATACCTGTTTAATTGGAAATATAAGGCATTAATGTGAATTAAGTTTACCTGAAATTCAACACTTGTTCTCTTGAGGTCGGCATAGCTTTTCTGCCGACTCTGAGCGACTTTCAATCTTTCACGAATGATTATTCACTTTTTAGATAAGCTCTAGGCCTATAATCACTCTCCAACCTCTTCCTAGTTGAGCGGGGATTTACATTGACGACCATAGAGTGCTTCAAAAGGAGCCATCCCAATGCTTGCCTGATAACTATTATTGTATGCAAATTCGATCAAGGGCAAGTGGCTATCCCATGATCCTTGAAAGTCTAGCATACAAGCCCTGAGCATATCTTCAATTACCTGATTCGCTCTTTCGGTTTGCCCATCGATCTGTGGGTGAAATGCCAAGCTGAATTCTAGCCTTGAACCCATTCCCTCTTAGAAACGTTATCAGAATTGAATTGTATACAGTGGGTTCCTGTCTGACACGATGCTAGCATGTATGCCATGTAATCTGACTATCTCTTTAAGGTACACCTCTGCAAGTTTGTGGGTAGTATACCAGGTATTGTAGGGTAGAAAATGGGTGAATTTGGCTAATCGATCGATAATTACCCAAATGGTAATATATCCTTTCTGCGTTCTCGACAATCCAAAGATAAAATCCATGGATATATGCTCCCATTTCCATTCAGGATTGGCAACCGCTGTAATAGACCTGAAGCGGCTTTCACTTGCTGACAAACCAGATATTTTGCTACATACTCTGCGACTTCCTTCTTTAATCCTTTCCACCAGTAATTCTTCTTAAGGTCTTGGTGCATCTTGGTACTCCCAGGGTGGATAACATACATCGACTTATGAGCCTCATCTAAGATTGCAAGTCACAAGTCAGCATCAGTCGGTATGCACAGTCGGCCTTTGAACACTAAGGATCTGTCCTCCTTGATGTGAAAATCAGGCTATTTGCCCTCAACTACTTCCCGTCTGAAGGTTATGAGCTCTTCTCCGGTCAATTGCAACTCGCAGATTTTATCGTAAAGTATTGACCGAATAGCAATGTTGGCCATTAAGGCTCCAGAATCCTTCACATCGAATGTTGTGTAAATTAAGGCCAAATCCTCAAGTAATTTCCATCTGCGTATTCTCGTGATGAGGTGTGACAACTGGCCAGATGACTTACGGCTCAGCGCATTTGTCACTACGTTGGCCGGTGATCGGTGAATATCTCAAAAGATTCACCGTAGAGGCAGTGTCTCTAAATCTTCAAGGCAAAGATGATTGCTGCCAATTTCAGATCATGGGTCGGATAGTTCTTTTCATTATCTTTAAGCTGTCATGAACTGTACACAATGACTTTCTCATTTTGGTTTAACGCAACCTAAACAACTGTGCGATGCGTCGCTAAACACTACAAATCCCCCACTAACTGTAGGTATGGCTAGTACTAGTGCGGAGGTTAATCTTCTTTTAAGCTCTTGAAATCTTAGTTCACACGCTTTTGTCTACTCAAATTTAACATTCTTCCTTGTGAGCTGCGTGAGTGGTCCAACGATTTTGGAAAATCCTTCAACGAATCTCCTGTAGTATCCAGCTAACCCCAGAAAGCTACAAATTTTGGTCACAGTTTTCTGTTGCTCCCACTTCACCACGGCTTCTATCTTGGCTGGGTCCACTATTATACCTATTTCTGAAATGACATGCCCCAGAAAACTCACTTGCTCCAGCCAAAATTCACATTTGCTTAGCTTCACATACAATTGGTGATCATAAAGTGCCTGTAAAGTTATGCGTAAATACTGTTCATGTTCTTCCCTCGTCTTTGAATAGATGAGGATGTCATTTACGAAGACAACTCTACACCAATCGAGGTGAGGCTTGAACACTTTGTTCACAAGGTCCATAAAGAATGTTGGTGCATTGGTCAACCTGAATGGCATCACTAGGAACTCATAATGGTCATATCTCGTACGGAAGGTTGTTTTCAGGATGCCTTCAGCTTTCACCTTCAATTGGTGGTATCCGAACCTTAAGTCTATCTTGGAGAAGAATCTTGCTCCTTGTAACTGATCAAAGAGATCATCAATCCTTGGGAGAGCGGATAGCGGTTCTTTATTTTCATCTTATTCAGTTACCAGTAATCGATATAAAGCCGCATGGAACCATCCTTCTTCTTGACAAACAGTACAGGTGCTCCCCACGGTGAAACACTCAGCCTAATGAATCATTTATCGAGAAGTTCTTGCAACTACTCCTTAAGTTCCTTCCATTTAGTTGGTGCCATGCGATAAGGAGCTTTCAACATCGGTTCTGTGCTGGAGCAAAATCTATTGCGAACTCGACTTCTCTGTCCGGCGGCAAACCCGGTAATTCTTCAAGGAACACGTAGGGGAATTCACACACTATGGGAACATTGTTAAGATCGACTTCCACTTCCTTCTGATTTTGTAAGAATGCTAAATACCCATGACATCCCTTGTTTAGTAATCGTTCGGCTTGAATAACGGATATCAAGGGTGCAGCGATTTGTTAGTTGCCGTAGAATTTAAATGACTTGCCCTTCCTGGGACGGAGAGTGATTATTTTCCTAAGACAATCGACATTAGTCTGTGGGTGGATAACTAATCCATGCCAAAGATTATAACAAATCCTTACATATCTCGCAAAATCAGATCAATCGTTGTCTCATGATTTTCAATGGCGACAATGACTGATTCGCACACTGTATCCGTACTCACGGAATTCCCTATTGGAATGGACACTACTAGGATAAGATCAAGAGGCTCAGGCATGACACTTAATTCGATGGTGAATTGTGGTGTGACAAAGGAGTGGGTAGACCCTCGGTCTATCAACACTCGCGCCTTGTGAGAATAGATATCGCTTTTTCGGTATATGTGAATGATACCTAGGTATATATAAAAGTGTCATGGCATTCAAGAGTAGCAATTTTAAGACTATTTTATATCATGCACCTTGTTCATCTAAAATAGCAAAACTAGATTAACAACCCATAGGAAATCATACCTTGGATCACATCGTTATTAGTCTGGGCATTCTGTACCGAAACAGCATAAGCTCGGCCTGGTAGCATAGGCCATAATGATCTCTGAGTAGGTGCCATCGTTATAGTCTCCTTCTTGGCTTTGAGACAGTCCCTAATCATATGCCCCATCTTGTCGTATTTGAAACATGCTCCAGTCATCCTCCTACACTCCTCAGTCTTATGAGACTTTTTGCATTTCATACACGATTCTCTAGGTGCTGATGAAACGACTCAGAGAGTTTGTTACATCTTTGCCACCCCGATTGTCGAAAGGTTCATGGAGTGAAAAGGCCTCATGAGTGTAAAGGTAAGCGGCTTTGAAGATGCCATTTGAGTATGCTGGGAAGATGGCGGCATCAGGAATTTTGGCATTTTATTGGCCTACTCTGAGTTATACGACTGAGTCCGCCTCTTCTTCTTTTGTTTTATTCTTCCCTCCTCTTATGCATGCTGTTGATATCCGTTTCGGCGATGAGGGCCAATCTTATCACTTGTCAATAGGTCGTTGCCTCAAACAATGAAATTCTTTCCTTGATAATCGGCTTCAGGCCTCGTTCAAACTTTTGGATCTTCATTAGTTCTGTGGCCACTAGCAATGGTGCGAACCTAGATAGCCTGGTGAATTCGGCCTCATATTTACGCACGGTCATCTGTCCTTGCTCCAGCGTCGCGAACTTGACTTCCATTTCATACCGTTTCGAGGCAGGAAGTACTTTTCATTGAATACCGTTGTGAATTCTGCCCAAGTCCATGGTGTCCATAGTGTCCCTGGTGCTCGGGTCCTTTGGACGGATTTCTACCACGGATCCGCCTCTCCTTCGAGTTGGAATGAGGCCCAACTCACTTTCTCTTCTGCGATACATGGGATTCTCCAAAGAATTTTCTCCATTTAATTTAACCACTTCTCCGCTTCAAGTGGATCTATCTGTCCATAAAAACTAGGAGGTCCCATCCTCTTGAATTCTTGGAAGCCCGATGGTTGTCATCTTTCAGTGAGTAATGCCATAGTATTCACCATGGTCTCTAGCAACTATCGATCATTTCCATTGTTCTTCCCTACTCCAGCAACATTTCTAATATTATTCCCCACTCCTGATACGTTGTTGTTGTTTCCCAAAGGAATAACATTAGAGCCAGTAGCTATTCCTTCACCATCTGCCGTTGTTCTGGTACAGACAGTTCTAGGCAGTCTACCTCTCGGAGGCATACTGACCCGACACGATCAACATCATGCTTATTCAAAATGATCATGAAAATCTAACCCTAAGGTTTGATGGAAAACAGATGCCCTATGTTCCGAACCTAAGCCAAATTTCTGCCCCTAGAGCTATGGCTCTTAGTCTCCCATAAGACTTAAAGCATAAGGCTCTAATGCCAAGTTGTCACGACCCGATTTTTCCTTCACTAAATTCAAGGAAAACCTGACCGTGAGATCTAATATTCAGAATTCACACCGGATGCTTTGGTACTAAACTATGGCAGCCCTGGGTTCTCTTACCCAAAACCCGATTCGTTAGATTGTAGTACACAATCTGATCATAAATTTTTCTTTGATATCAGGATGCTTTGATACCATTATGATAGCTTGATCTTCTCCTTGTAGATAATTGAGAAGATTGGGGCATCAAGTATTCAATGCGTCTATACAAATGAGGAAGCAAAGCAAGTAAGTGAGGAAGCGAAATAGTGAGTAAACATATGGCATTACACAAAGTTTTCCACCATTCTATTTCTACAAAACTATATAAACCACTGGTGGCAGCCAGCCGTCACCTAAACAGTGGTCTAAGCTACACGAACTATAAAAAAGATTTAATATAAAAAAAACTATAACACGTCTCAAAGTACATAATATCCCGCACTACGCGGAGATCCAAAGAAGACGAAGCTAGGGAAAGAACTCGTCAAGAGGCAGCTCTTCTTCTTTTTTTGGGAGATAATCGGGATCTGTTGCTAACTCCAGATCTACACTTGCACCTGTGATGCATAGATGAGGAATGAGCTACAGTCCAAGCTCAGTAGGAAAAAGAAACAATGTCAAATCACATTTATCATTCTAATTCATAGGCTTGATGAAAAGCTTGCCTTTCTTACATTTATTATAAAAAAAATAACACACTAGATTCAAAACATAATTCAAAATACATGTCATGTAATGATGTAGACAATATACGGAGACAGGTGTGTAGCAGCGCAGAGATGTATCAGAGAGCAGAGACATGTCAGAGTGCAGAACATAGCATAGCACAGAATGTTTCAGAGAATAGATATATCAGAGAACGAAACACATCATCACACATAAACATCAGTCAAAAGTATCCCATAGAGGGAATAGAGCAGTCTGTAGTGGGCACAAGGTTTGGAAACCCCAGGGACTCCACCCCTCTCTCGGAGACTCCACTCCCCTTTGGAATTGGTGTCGAACACATATCAAGCCAAAGTATCCCTTAGTGGGAGCAAAGCAGTCTGCAGCGAACACAAGGTTTCAAAACGTTGGGGACTCCAACCCTCTCTTGGAGACTCCACTCCCCTTTGCACTTGATTTCAGAGTCAGAATGATTCAAATTGGAGTTCAAAAGATTGACATACGAGGATTCAAAACATATCCAGGCATTGAGATGCAATATGCAAGTGATTATGCTCAAAAATCAAGTCATTATAACGTAAGAGTTCAAATTATTATAATGCACAAAAGGTTCAAATATGCATACAAAAATCATGCCCTCAATAGCCATAGTTCGAAAATGTAATTATGCAGTGAAACCTTTCCTACCCAAAAATACAGATTTCAAAGAGTTCAATTGAAGTTCGAGTCATCATGATATCCATGAATTCACAATCAAAATATAACCTGACATTGAAGGTTTTCCTACCTTGGTCTTAAGGTCGTGCGGAACATTTTTGTAATTCAACTAAGCTCTCTCACGGTTTTCTCACAGTCCACCTAGATTATAATGGTGCACAGAACATGTATCAATGACAGTGAGTATGTGCAACAACAGTCTGCACAGCATTTCAAGAGGAAAGGCTGAGATAGTCAAAGACAGGGGAGCTCGCTCGAGCGAGTTTTACCTGAACAGAATTGGCATAAAAATCTACTGTGCACTCGCTCGAGTGATGTTCAATCTTGCTCGAGCGAGTTACTTAAAACTCACCTCGTTTTAAGCTTGTTGGACTACTCACTCGAGCTAACTTCCAAGGTCGCTCGAGCGAGTCCATCAGAACTCTGAGTTTTCAGCCTTCATTCTTTGTCCTTAATCTCAGAAAGCAACCATTTAACTTAATCATTTACTCGTAATCTATGCTAAATCCACCTTAATTGATTTAATTCATCATCTTACCTTGTAATTGCTTAAATGCAAGGACTTCGGTGATCAATCGTAGGGTATATCGGTGTTTCGCGACCCTCACGCATCCGATCTCCGAAACCTTTGCATGCGACTCAATTTCCTCGATGATCGAGTCCTACTTTTGGAAATCTAGATTCATGTGGTCGTGTTACGAGGATACCTTCCTAATTTCCGCACATGCGAAGATCCATGATTGTCGGTGTCGGAAGAATTTGGATATGGTCTCGTATCCTTTCGACGATTCGGTCTCTAATCACAATGGCGTTGCTAAATCAGTGATTCTTGCGGGTGGAACAAGCGAGACCTTCTTGGAGGCTAGAGATTTGAAAGGGGTTTATGGCTGATTTCGAGTGGAAACGAGAGGTTGGGTTCTCTTCCTTTCTTTCGGTTCCTCTCTTCCCAGTTTTAATAAAAAGCGGTTCCTCTCTTCACAGTTTTAATAAAAAACATGCATGGTCTTATGCGTAGAAATGGACTCTTATATATGAGGGTCCTGATTCGGCGTGTAGCCTACATATCAACAATGGTGCACTGGCTTCTAAACAAACATGAAAACTAATGTCAAATATTCACAACGGGTCCTGACACCATGACCAATGGCGGAACTAGGATTTTCATCCAGCCGGGGCGTAAGTTGAATTAGATTTAATTTTTTTATAAATTATATACATATAAAATAATTAATAATTATTTATTTATAAAATATAATTTTCACTAAAATTGCATACAAAAAATGAACTTTTCATTAACAAAATATTGAAAATTATATATCATCCATCTACAAAAAATCAATCTCCAAAAATCATTGACAACGGTAATAAAGATTTCTGCTAAGGCAATTCCCCTCGACGATTTATCATATTTTGAAAGTATTTAGTGATCGTATCATTCTCGACGCTATCAAATATATCTTTCTCAATATATGTAACCAAACAATCACTCATCCATTCATCTCCCATTTTATTCTGAAGCCTAGTCTTCAGAATATGCATCTCAGAAAATGCTCTTTCAACAGTAGCAGTGGCGACCGGAAGAACTAATGCCAGTTCTATGAGCAAATAAACTAAATCATACACAACGTGCTTTTTAGTCTTCACCAACTTTCTCGCAAGGTCACTAATCCCGTCCAAATTCGAAAACTCTTCGTTTGATTGCATATCCATAATGTAAGTCTTAAGCTGACCTTCAAGAACCATACGATCTACTTCTGAAAATTCTAGTGCATAAAATTATGCGAGGCGCAACAATTTTTTCTCATCAAAATCAAAAAATAAATCTTTTGAATTCAAACAAGCCATGCAAAGAAGCAATTCTATGTTTACTTCAGTGAAACGAGTATTAAGCTCTTGCAGTTGCATGTCAATAACTGTATAGAATAACTCAACACGATAGTGATGTAGATTTGTCATTTCTTCGGCTCTATGACGTGGTCGTCCATGTATTACAAATTTATCATTCATATTCGGAACAATAATATCATGCGTTGTACAAAATGAAACAACTTTGGTGATGATGGAATCTCATTCACTATCCCTCATTACTTGCAATCTTCGCTTCGATAATTCTACCAAACGCATGACATTCACAATGTCTTGTTCTTTTCGTTGCAATGCCTTTGATAAATCTCGAGTGATTAACAAAATCTCCTTCATTACATGTAGAGTGAATGCAAAATCAAAAGTGTACATGGTATCTATTAGAGAGCTTGTTTTAGCTTTTTGTTACAGAAGTTCACCATCTTCACTGATAAACTCAAGCACTTGAATCACGACAGGGAACATAAGAATCAAGTTTGCCAATATATCTAAATGTGTGCCCCAACGTATTTCACTAGCCCTTTTAAGGCTAATTTCTTGATTTTTTCCCTTTCCAGTCGGTTTTTTGCCACTCTTAATTGCTTCTTTCACAATTTTAGCTTGTTCCTCTCGAAGAAGATCTTTACGCTTGCATGAACCCCCAAGCATATTCATTATAAGAGTAACCTCTTCGAAGAAGTTTGCAATTGATTTGTGATGTTGTGCAACATTGACAATTGTCAATTGAAGTTGATGTGCAAAACAATGGATATAAAATGCATATCCATTCTCTTTCAAAAAAAGTGCTTTAAGTCCATTAAATTCTCCTTGCATGTTACTTGCCCCATCATAACCTTGACCACACAATTTTGCAATACTCAAATTAAACTTCCACAATAATCCTTCAATCCCTTCCTTCAGTGACAAAGCCGTTGTTTCACGAACATGTACAAATCCAATGACACGCTCAACTACATAACCCCACTTATCTACATACCGTATAGCAATAGCCATTTATTCTTTGATTGAAACATCACGAGACTCATCAACTAACAATGAAAAGAAAGAATCTCCAAGATCATTGATGATCACTTTTGTAGTTTCAACCGCACATACATGAACAATCTCTCTTTGAATCTTAGGTGAAATCAACTACAAATTTCCAGGTGCATTTTTTAGCACAACGCTCTTAATCTTTTCATTATGCTTGGAAAGAAATTTCAACAATTCAAGAAAGTTTCCTCGATTAATTGATTCTTCAGATTCATCGTGACCACAGAAAGTTAATCCTTGACCAAGGAGATATCTTACACAATCAATCGATGCATACAAGCAAACTTTATAATCCAATTTTTCTTGTTCGGTGTGCTTCTCAAAAACTATCTCAATGTGTTGTTTCTAATTTAAAAGATTCTGACACATCATATAAGCATGATGATGAGCACTATCGGGTCCTCCAACATGAGTTTATAATCGCTCTTTCCTCTTCTAACTTCTAAAACCTTCACCAACAAATTGTTCACCACCACTTTGCCCTCCTTTATTCGGTCTAAAGAGATAACAACATAAGCAATATGCCGCATCCTTTTCTATGCTATATTTTAACCAATTGGGGAAGTCGTCAAACCAAGTGGGATTGAATCGTAGAAGCCCATTCGAAAATTTCGTTCGAGGAAAATTATGGCCTTTAGGTTGAAAAGGACATTTTTGTAAATAAATTCTTCTTATCCTTTCCCGGTCATTATAATGGTAATCGAAAATCCTAGGACGTAGACCGGGATCTGTTGGAAGATTTTTCAAGTCAACCTCCGTCGGAAGATTTTCCAAGTCAACCTCCACTGGAAGATTTTCCAAGTCAACCTTCGTCGGAAGATTTGTCAAGTCAACCTCTACATGACTATGTTGTGGGTGAGGTTGAACTGGATCACAATCTTCATTTTCTTCAACAGAAGATGACGATTCTTCAAACTTTCGTTTAAAAAATCGGAGCATAACTGAATCAAGGACCAACAAATAATTTCATTCGTCAAATAACTAATAAACACATATCCTAATATATCCAAATTTAACCTTGATCGTTAAATAATTAATAAATGCATATCCTATTACGAATTCGATAATCCGATTGTAATGCAATCTATACAATATACTTAACTGTTAAGACTATTGTAGAAAAAAATTTATAACCCAAAAAAATAGATTATTAGGACAAATGTCAAAGGTTATAGGCTATAGCCCAAGTGGTCAAAGGCTATAGGCTATAGCCTAAGTCAGGATAAAAACTAAATTTAGAATTTTCAACCAAAGAAACAAGCTTAGCATAAGTAATAAATGACTATACTCATCAAAGGAGCCATTTTCTAAAATAGCTTTTGTTATTATTTTATACACCACTAAGCTCAAATAAATTATCTACAGTCTACAGAAACACAACAAAGAAGCTTACCATAAAAAAATATAAATAATTAATAAATCATTAATTGATTTAAAATGATGTTGATACTGATAACAAAAAAAATGCTGACAAGAGAATAAGTCACTGATCAAAGATTACGGTCATGATTCATGAACACCAATTTATTAAAAAAAAAAATCCTTTATCTCTCCCTCAGCAACTCTCCCTTTTTTTGATAAATTTTCTCAACCAACACGCAACACTCTCATGCAAATGAAAACAAACAAGAAATCAAATTAATGCACCAAACCTTAGAGATGGAAATTTTCATTTATTCCAATTTAAAACTAAAGCAATCAAACTAATAATTATATACCCATAACAAAAAAAAAAAAGAACCCCAGAAATGAAATCAACAGAACTGATTAAAAAAAAAGAGTAGCTATTTAATGGGCTTAAGTCCCATGACTAGAGTCATATAATAGAGAGAAAATCTAATTAGCGATCAAAGATACATTAGCTAGTCACTTAGATATATAGTTGAAATTTAGATATGCTTTTGAGTTAGTGGATATAAAGAAGTAAATAAACATGGTGATACTGATACTATCGATTTGCATGACCTAGTGGGCATGTTTTCTTCATGATCTTTGATTAAAATCTCAGTAGGTGCTGAGACGTTTCATCCAATACTTTTCCTTTTTTTTAAGACGACTATTTCGCATTGTGTATTTCTCAAGAGCTACATCTGAAGTCATTTTTAAAAGGTAAACCAAATGGTTAAAAAAAATTGTAGTCAACTGGGATATCTATTTGGTAATTCTGAGTTCAACTTTGGTTGTTCTTTTCTGAAACTAGATCACTTGGTTGAGGCAATGAGGCTTTGAGAAAACTACCAAAAATTGTTAAAAAAGATTTTCAAAAAAAGGATTTTTTTCAAAAATTGCAGGGACTTATTTTTCTTGAATTGAGGTTAAAGTAGGTGGCCTATGATTGGGGCTTCTTTGCTCCAATTTCTTGACAAATTGGTTTTGGTTTACAAGTTACAACCGACTTTAGAAACTGTTCTAATCAACTAGAATCAACTGATTTTTCCAAACAATCGGTTCAGAAAAATGAAAGGCGAAGAGTAAAGTTGTGTTTTATTATTATTACTTTTATTTTTATTTTATATTGAAAAGGCTGATTTTCAGTTGATAGAGATTGGAAGGGGTTTGAAGGATTATTTAATTTAGGTAAAACACCGTTCCCCATTGAACAAAGATTATAGATCTACTAAATGGACAAAATTGGAAAAAAAGGACCGTTGCTTTCCTCGTCATATACTTGGTCAAGTAAGCTGATCATAAATGAAGCTGGCCTAAAGGAGGGATCAACTGTATACTCAGAAGGGCTCAACCAGGCATTTCTTCAAACAACTAATGTGTCAGTTACTCAGTTCATACTATGGCCGAGATTATGATTTATGAATCATGAATACCAATTTATTAAAAAAAAAAAATCATTTATCTCCAGTAGGACCAAAGGTCAAAAATCAAAACCTCAAATTTGAATTTTGAAACATAGATAGATAACAAAGGAGATAGATAGATAACAGATGGAGATGAAGATGGTTAGATGGAGATGGAGATTGGAGAGGAAGAAGAAGAAGAATAAGTTTCTTACCTAAAAACTTTGGGCGGCGAATTGCAGGAAGGACGACGCTTGATCGGACGATGGAGATAGAGAGGGGGCAATAGTGAAGAGGGAGGGCGAAAGAGAAGATGAGGGAGAGGGTTTAAAAAAGAAAAAGGTGGGTTTCTAGTTTGCTTGCTAGTAAAAGAGCTTATAAGTTTTTTTTTTTTTTTAAAATGGCTTTGATTGAGTGAGGGCGGTCGCCCGCAGTCGCCCGTGAGTGGGTCCGCCACTGACCATGACCTAGTGTTCATAATCTTAGTTCTTACCAGTGGTGCTCTCATGGAGCCTGTGTCTTCATTTGTGCACATTAGTACATATACCATATTTCGAAGGTACACTTTACAGATCAATTCTGTGATTCATTTCAATCCAAGGCGTTGATCGCTCTTGATCATTGAACACGTGTACATATTCGGCTTAATAATGACGATCGAAAATTTTACGGTGTTACAATAGATATGTGCTACTTGGCATAATGATAAATCAGACTTCAATAGGGTAAGATAAAAAGTGATATTTTAATGGTATAAGACCATTTAAACAAAAATCTCATTGTATGATAAGATCTATAGGCTTAACCGAGTTGATAAAGAAGAATCTAGGAGGGCTAGGATTGTCAAAAAAAGTTCCCTACCATTTTATGTCGGCCGTAAAGCTATCTCCACTTGTCTTTGATTCCTCCCCACTCACATCACACATCATCATATCTCAAAAGCCACTACAAATGACGTTTCAAAACTCCTCTCATCTTCTTCCTCTCTCTATCATCATCCGTTAATGGCGTCTTCTTCTTCTTTGTCTGCTTTCTCTCTCCTTCAAACCATTCAATGTAATAGTTCTATCAGCCTACCCATCTCTCTATCTCTGTCTATTAGAATCCCTTTTCCAAGCAAATCCAACAACGGGGGAAGCTTGGAATTCGGTGCTGTGCCTAACAAGGTATACATCGATGGTGATGTGAAATGGAGGACTAGGGTTTCTTTCTTCCCCTCATTTTTGAAGAAGAAAGGCAAAGACAGTAGTACTCTCAAGGACGAGCTCCTGGAGGCGATCGCGCCGCTCGATCGAGGCGCCGAGGCAACGGAGGAGGACCAAGAACGAGTTGACCAGGTGAGTTCGATTTGAATTTGGATTGGGGTTTTTGGGTTCTGAAAAAATTACGCAAAGAGTCATCGTGCACGATGAACACTTACAATTGAGTTTGATTAAGGGGATGTTAATGTCCGCTAATTTGGAAACTTGAATGGGATGAAAGACTATGCGAATGGGGGCAGGATGAATGCTTATGATTGAATTTTGATTAAGGGCTGCTGTTTGGATGACTGCCAATTTGCGAATGAGATGGAAATGGAGCCACCGCATTCGCAAATTGGGGCCACCTGAACACGAATGGGATGAAAAACTAAGTGAATAGGTGCACGATAAATGCTTACAACTGAGTTTTGATTGGGGCTGCTGTTTGGATAGCTGACAATTTGCGAATGAAATGGAAATGGAATCACCTCATTTGCAAATTGGGACGCTGAAACAAGAATGAGATGAATTTTTCTGGTGGTTTAATTTGCCACGCTTGCGTTTTGGGCGGTTGTGTTGGTTAGGATCTTAGCATTATGTAGTGAGGTAGTATAGAAGGATGTACTAGGTCGCCAAGATTGGTGATTGGGTCATTGACTCCGTACACGTGGCAACATTTTTGGGGCCATGCGGTTCACGACACCATCATGTAGATCAGATTCTTCCCTAACATTACATCAAAAACTATTTCTACTATGTGATGATTAAGAGGGTACCGGCCCTAAAAATTGAATGAGACCAACTCATGGTAGTTCTTCCAATGGTGCAAATAGTTTTCTATTGCAATTATAGGATGAATCCAATCTATATGATGTTGCCATGGACCACATGGTACCATATGTACGTAACCAATGATCCGATCACCAACCTATGGTGACCAGGTTGGTAGCTGCTATACTAGCCCTTATGTAAATGTATATTGGGATTAGGGCATATATCGACTGAAACGAAAAGTTATGTTTGAGAAAGATGATTTTTTGTACAAAAAATCTTTTCTTGTACAAAACTCGCATTAGACTCTAATTAAAAATTAAATTGATAGTAGAGTACGTTCAATGTTTAGGCACAGTATGCTGGGTTCCAAAGGCAAATCTTCAAATTAGGAAGGTTTATACTTTATACTATACTGAACAGGGTAAGGTCAATGCTGGTCAATGATTTCTAAGGAGGGTCTGATAAGACATGGATGACAAACAAGGTGTTTTGAATAAAAAAGAAAGCACTAGGGAGTAGGAATACACTATGGAACTCTTTAAGTTCATGGATAGGGCCTGTAAAAAATTATTGTATAGATAGGCGTTTGTTCCCCAGTGATAATTAGCAATACAAGGGGCCCTCTGTCTAGATCGTAAATGTGAGGGAACTACAACTCCCTGCCGTATTTGATGAAAGTCGTATGTACATCTTAAAGGGAGATCTTCCATATCTTTTGAGATTCACCCTACAATATGAGGTCACAAAGCCAAAATAAGTTATTCGTTTTTAGCCCTTATAAACAGAAACTGATTTTTGAAGCTCTTTCACGCTCATGTCACTACTAACAAATGAGGTGAAATGAAATCAAATTTGAGGTCAGCTAACAAGTTCAGTCTTATGAAGTAAAGATAAGCTCCTACGCTTGCTACTCGCTCGTTGTCTGCTAAATGAGCCTTCACTGCCCGCCCGACATTTTAAGTAAAGTGAAGTCAAATTAATGAAGTGAACAACCCAAATTCTTTGTTTGAAGCTTTGCTAGGAAGCTTCTACTTGCCGCAATTACTAGTGATTCCAACTTCATCTTCCCGAGTTGCAGAGAACAATTTGAACTAAGACAATCTTTCCTGATTCGCTCTGCCTTATAGCTTTGCTTCCCATTGTTGCCATTGAGCACGTGTATGGCCCAACCTTGCAAGGGGCAAAAAAGTAATAAGGACACACAAAACAAGGAATATTCTACGACCACCTAACTATACACTTCACTTTCCTTAAAGCAAGCAATCTTCACACAAATAAAAAATAAAGAAAGAGCCTAACGAGTTTCAGTTGTGATGCTTCACTTATATTTTGAAGACTTAAAGAAGACTTAAGCGTTTCAAGTGAATTGATTAATCCGGTTTGCAGCTGAACTTGTTTCTTTTTCTCTGATTCGCAAGGAGTTCTATCCGTCGATATGAGGAGGATTAGTGGATTCGATGGCAGTATGTGCCAGGGACGTCTGTCGCAAGGAGTTCTAATATAATGAGAAGACTCCCTTTGCTTTTTGATTTTTTTTTTCCCTATTCCCTTTCCAATAAGCTACATATTTCTTTCAGTGTATAGTTTTTAACGTTGAAGGAGATGGTATAACATAATTTTTAGTTCCTGACTGTACTTGAAATTGTTTCATTGGTTAGATTGCACGCGAACTAGAAGCAGTCAATTCCATAAAGGAGCCACTCAAGTCTGATTTGCTAAATGGAAAATGGGAGCTTATATATACTTCTTCAAGATCAATATTGAAGAGCCAGGTCTGATGGTGTTCCCTTCCTTTTCTTGGCAAACCCTTATCAGTTCTCTAGACCTCTATAAGTTGCATCAAGCATAACGTGTTCATGGGGTGTATTTGTTTTAGCATACTAGTTGCATATCAGTGCAGATCAATTTGATTTTCTCAGTAGTTTGTTTGGTTTGTTTCAGATCCATTCTGCTAGATGTTTATGTGATCATCTTGTTCGTTTTTGTTGGTCAGTGCATTTTTTTATTGGGAGCTAAAACTTGCACACGAGATTTGTACTGCGGCAAATGGTTATACCGTGGCAAATGGTTAAAAAGAAAGACTAAGATATTATGGGAATATGTGCCACGTTGAACACCATCTAAGGTTGGAAGATCATGATGTAAAGATCTTTGAGGGAAAAAATTGGCACAAAACATGATCTCTATCTTCTGATTTGTCTTAGTCAACTATTGAATCAGATGATAGCCTTTGATTTCTTAAATTGGATGATTAGATCAAATTTCGTGCCAATCTATGGCCTCAAAGATCTTTACATCATGGTCTTCCAATCAAACGGTTTAGATGGTGTTTCACATGGCACAATTCCCAAAGATAACAAAGTCTCTTTTTTTAAGGATGCGCCACGGTACAAATATCGTGTGCAAGTTGTAGCTCCCATTTTTTATTTTAGTGAATGATTAATTGATGTAACACGTGTTACACGTCTCTAGATGATTTTCTTATCTAAATGTTGTGCATCTCATGATCCATTTAGTTTTCTTAGTGATGCAGGGTAAACGCTAAAACCTTGATAATAATTAAGAAGATAAAATAGAAAGATAGGGTTCCAAGGTTTCACACCAAGGATTTTGAGGCTTCGTATCAAAGATGTATGTCAGCTTCGCACCAAGCACACGATAAAACGAAGATTCACTCGAGTTTGAAAGAATCTTTCAGATGAAAACTCTTCACAAGTTCTCTAGGGTTTGCACAAAAGCAAGCTCTTAATTCATTAATCAATCAACTATCCAAAATAAAGTCTTTACATACCTTTATATAGGCTAAGAAAACCCTAACTAAACATAGTTCGAAATAAAAAAGTCCTCAAACAATTAAAACTCTAAATCGCAAGTTTTTGCCTAAAATTCATGTAGCCGCCAATTCGCGAACGATTTTTACGAACGTCCATCATATGACCACGGATGTCCGTCCTCGACGATGTTCACAAAAACAGAACGCTATCTAAATCACGGATGTCCTTAATTTTTAGAAACACTATTTTTTTTCGTCCGTTTTAGAACCTAGGGACATCCTTCACATAATGACGACTCTTTCACGGGCCGTTTGAAAGGCAGTTCATGGGTCCACTTTCTCTTTGATCTCCTCCTCTTTTCGACTTTACCATGATTCGTACATGCGGATCTAAATTCTGCATCATTCCCCCATCCTTTAAAAAAGTTCGACCTCGAACTTTGATCAAAATTAATCTTCTGCGCGGAGGTCAAGAACACTATTTTGGGAATCTCGATTGGGCGTGGCTTGGACAAATAACCCAGATTTGACTTGGGCGAGATTCGATTCGACTTTGTTATGCTGATTTGAATTGGCGTCGACACAGAACCAACATGATCCTGGGACCTATGGGTCAAGGGATCGATAGACTTTGTGGCGGATGATTGCTCTTCAATGATCGCGAGATTTTAGTGGTTTCGGGATCTTCAATGGTCTCATCAACCGGTACAGAATCTTCAACCGGATGTTGTTCAGGCACAAGATCAATATGAATAACTGGATTTATTTGAGCAACGGGCTCCATCGATTCTTCCATAAGCATGGAAGTACTTGAATTCACCGTGGGTACAGGGTCTTCCATTGGTATAGGTACTACCACGGGCGTGGTAGAGGAACTTTAACCGTAAAGATTTTCTTATTGGTACGGTTGTGAGAATGAAACTTGTAACCATGGGTCTCAAAGCTTGATCATGGTCAATACGTCTTCGGATAAATCGTGAATAAAAGCTTTGATAAGTATCTTACTGATATTGTCGTGCCACGCAATCGCTATCTGATGTGATCTTAGCAACTCACAGTTAACATTGTTAAGAAGTGTCATATGCTTGAATATGGAACCATGTTGATAAGATGATCTACCTTTCTCCTCGCACCATATTTTCTTCACCTTCGCCATCTTTTAATGCACAATTGGAATGTTCCACCATTTCACGAACGTTCTCATGAAAACCATGTAATCGTTCAAATCACGAAGGGCTTCGAGAATCTGATCTTTACTCATGATTTCGCGAATCCACTTGCCGAGGGTTTGAACTTCGCTTTGATACCAATTTGATGCAGGATAAACGCTAAAACCCTGAGAATATTAAGATGACAAAATAGAAAGATAGGGTTCTAAGCCTTCACACCAAGGATTTCGAGGCTTTACACCAAGGATGTACGTCGGCTTCGCACTAAGCGCACGATAAAATGAAGATTCACTCATCAAGTTTGAAAGAATCTCTCTTTCGGATGAAAACTCTTCACAAGTTCTCTAGGGGTTGCATAAAAGCAAGCTCTTAATTCATTAATCAATCAACTATCCAAAACAAAGTTTTTACATGCTTTTATATAGGTAAGAAAACCTAACTAAACATAAAGTTCGAAATAAAAAAGTCATAAAACAATTAAAACTCTAACTGACAAGTTTTTGCCTAAAATTCGTGTAGCCGCCAATTCGCGGAAGACTTTCACGGACGTCTGTCATGTGACCATGGATGTCCATCCTCGATGATGTGCCCAAAAATAGAACGATGTCTAAATCACAGATGTCCTTGATCACAGACGTCCTTGGACACGGATGTCCTTGGTCTTGAATGTCCTTGCCTTAATTTTCAGAAACACAATTTTTTTTCTTTTTTTCTTTTTCATCCGTTTAGGAACTCACAAATATCCTTCGCATAACGACGACTCTTTCACGGGCCGTTTGAAAGCCTATTCACTGGTCCACTTTCTCTTTGATCTCCTCTTCTCAACTTTGCCACGATTTCAACATGCGGTTCTAAATTCCGCATCACTTAGCATATAGATTTTGTGCTATAGACTGTATGAATTTTCCCATGCATTTGTGTATAGTTAAGGAAAAACAAATCACTTAGATTCATGGTTTAAAAATTCTGGTTTTCCGGTAAGTATCGTCCAGCTCTAAAACCACTATGTCTCATCCGATATGTACTGGTTCCGGACGATACATGGGTGTGATTCGTCCGATACATTACCAATATATATGTAATGCACCGGCACAATACATTCAAAGTATTGTACTGCTGACCTCCGAAACTGGTACATATCGGACAATACATACCGGTTTCGTTCGAACTATCGAACCAAGCTTAGATTCTTACATTTTTGCTTTATATGAGGATTTTACAACTAATATACACATTACTATGACTGCCAGAGGCCAAAAATTTTAAGACCAAATGGCAAAATCTACCAGTCAATCAATGTGGATACTCTGAGGGCCCAAAATATGGAAACTTGGCCATTCTTTAATCAGGTACATCTTTCAGTTCCATGGTTCCTTTACTTTGGTTCATTTCTCTTAAATGTTGCTGATTCTTTTGGACTTGCATTTCTTGATTATTGAAGAAGTTGACAAACTCTATCTTTATCATTGTAAAGTTGTCGTAATTATTTATTGAAATGCCAACTTTTACGAATTTAACATTTTATAAAAATTTCAATACTCCGTAGTTAGTTTGAATCTGTCATGGACTTGGATTATCGATAACTTGTATGCTATTTAGTTTTTGCACGTTCTTGTTAATTATCATAAAACTATCTCTCGTAAGTTCTGCACCTCTCTCTTGTAAGTTCTACAGAATGGAAATGAAAATCTATTAGAATTTTAAAGTTATTACCATAAGATCAGTAACAGGGTTGTCAAAATGGCCAAGAGATCGAAGCGGTGGAACCCCCTTCAACGAGTCATCTGATGGTAAAGAGACATGCAAGTCTCAACCACAATGAACGTAAAATATATATCACTCTACTTATGTTAAATGTAGTGATATAAACTATGAGTTATATGTATACTGTATATTACTGTACAGTTCGACCACTAGCCCAATGAATATAAACTACTTCTGTTCACCTCTATGTACTTTAGGAATCTTGATTTTTCTAACTTATTTTTATCTCTAGTTTATAAAATTTGATATGATACATATGGCCGCCAAGCCTTCATCTCAAATTGTTTGTTCCACCTGATTATCTAAAATTCAAATTTTCTTTATTCTACTCGAAGTGTTTATAATCTTCTTTTTCTTTTATACCTTTACTAGTATAGTGCCGTGCTAATGCATGTGCGCTATCCATTTGTCCTTAGAATTTGTAACTATGTTTATTGCAGACAATTTTGAAAGACTTTTCAACGTCGATAGTAGCTATAAGACCCATTAAAAAGGTAACAGCTAGCATAGGATAACTAATCCATTAATGATTCCTCATTTTATAGCATTTAATTGGTAATAATCACATGATAACGATACTTTTTCAAATAAAAACTTGGGTACCATTATTTATACCCTGTGAAACTGTACCTCATCCCATCTACTCGAGTCAGTATGCATTGACCCATTGAATCAGGTGATGGTGATCAATTTTCATCCCAATTTTTCACACGATTGATCTTGAGATCATGGGCATAACATCCGATGATCAATTCTTTTTTACACAGGGCACACAACCCAAAAAGGAACTTTAAAAATCTCATGATGGACATCACACCCTAAAATGTTTTTAGACTCACTTTTTGAGAGGTGTGCCTCATGGAATTAAAAATTGGTCATCTGATCATTAGGACGGAGCCAGGGGCCCCTGGTCACCCCAACAATATTTTTTTTAGAAAAAGTTTGAAGAGGGACCCAAAAGCCCAGTTAACATGGCCCCTCCCCAACCATGGCAGTTCAGCCTTAAAATAGGGCCCCTGTTGACTTTAGCCTCTCCCCATAAAAGTTTATGGATCTGTCCCTGCTGATCGTCCTCTCATGATCTTAAGATCATTTGTTTGAAGGATTGGGACGGAAAATAAAGTCCATCATCTAATTATTACAACCATGTGTCTATGAATAGTTATTGACATTGGACTGTGCAACGATATGTAAAATTAACATATAAATGCCCTTTAAAAACTTTCAGAGGACTGGATCACCAGGTCGCCGTGCCACTAATAGTTTCAGAAGTTTTCATATCATGAGGTGCTACGAAGTTCACAACGCCATAATACAAATCAGATTTCTCGCTTAGATTTCATCAATAAATTATTTCTACCATGTGATTCAAAGACTAAAGTAGATTTAACCAACTCATGGTTGAGCCAAATTAGCCCAATTGTTTGGGAAAGTTCCGAATAGAGGTCCAACTTTAATAAGCATAGAAAAAAACTTGCAAAAGTTCTCAACGAAATTTGGTGTTTCTTCTTTTGCTCAGACTTAGGAGTCTTCTTGTTTTTCATAGAATAGGAAAAAAATTCAATTCAGAACCATAGAGCACATCTTTGGATTACACATCTAATACCATAGGGGTTTACTTTTCCCACCAGTTAGTCTACAATGGGTGGACGCCCATTGTAGACTAACTCATTAATTAATTAAAAAAAAGAAGAGCTTAACTTATAAAAGAGCAGGATGCAATTATTGATAGCCTTCCAATTCATACATTGCTTAACAAGATAGCAAATGGATTAATGAGGTTAAAATAATACTCTCACTTTCCACTTTCTGACAAACTGTTTGGGAGTGGGATGATACTCATAATAGACCTAATTCACTCGCTTGAACTCCCAACGTGGAAGCCAATCTGAGCTCCTTTCGAACCCCGTTAAAAAAAGTGACCAATACATGTCTTCCATCTTTCCTTCCTTGATGAAGATCAGTATGTGCTAGTCGACAAAATTCCTAAATTCAAGAAGGAAAAAAAAAAGGATAAGAAATAAACCTTTGAGAGGATTTAGGTAGAGGTCCTGTTGAAAGAGCATATAGTATCTTATTTAAACCAAATGATGCAAATATTTGGGGATTGTAACGTCTTAAAATAATTGAAGTTGGAGAGAGGTCAAAAGGCGGCTCGTTAAGAGAGCATTTTTTTTTGTAAGATAAATATATTAACTTAAAAGATCATAAATGTGCAAATTAAGGTATTAATTGGGTTAAAGTTACATAAGAGAAGAAAAATTGCATTTTAAACATTGGTTCGGAGATTTATATGATAGAAAATCTCTATCCACTAAATCGGTTACACACCCCCTGAGATCCACAACTATTAGATCTAATGAAGCAAGAATTTGACCAATTAAATTTTTTGTCTATATAGATATCTTTTTTTATTTTGACCATATTAACTGATGTAGATCGTTGTCTGCGCTACCCTTTAGTGAGAAGGTCATATATCTCACACTAACTCAATAAACAAATGTAAAAGACTATTTATACCGTATGCTAAAAATGATAGCAAATTTAAAAGACTATTTAAACTCTATACTAAAAATGATTTAAAAGTATGTGAACTAAGGTGTTTATAATATTTACATTGTTATTTTAGACCTATTGAAAGTTTTCCTTGTGCCATCTTAACCCCATTTTCTCTTTTAGAATAGTAAAATAGATAATGTATATCAGTACTCAACCTCTGGATAATGTTCTTATTAGTATTTCCTTGCCTTTTATGACCTTTTGCTCTAAAGTTCTTCCTTCAAATTAAATCAATTGTTTCTGCAGGTAACAGCAAACTTAGTACCTCTCAGTGCAAGAAGGGTGGCTGTTAAATTTGATACTTTCAAAATTGCTGGTTTGGTAAGTGATATTTACTCTTTATTTAACTATTTTTAAAAATTATAATGTCATCACTGCTGACATTTTCTCTTATAGTTACATCGTTGGAGTTGCTAATGATCATGTACGCATGAAGATGTGTGCATTTGTAAGTTGTTAGCATCATAGTCACAAAATTCACCGAATTTTTGAAAATTTTGAGAATAATTCACAAATTTGAGGTTCTGCGAATTAATTCCGAATTATTCGCGTTTTTTCAAAAATCCACGTGTTTTTAAAAACTTTGAAAAAAATCACGAATAATTCCTGATTTTTCAAACAAATTGTGATTTTAAAATTTTTTATTTTTTTAACTTTCTAAATCTTATTTTTGTTATTTCTCTATCTTTTCTTATTGAATATTTCCCCGAACTTGCCGAATTTTACCGGAATTTTCCTAATTTTAACCTTGTCGAATTATTGCCGAACCCCGACTTGGTGATGATGGTTGGCATCTCATAATACATGTATACAATTAGATAGTGGTAGATATATTAATGCATCAATTGTTGTATTATTATATTTTCACTGAATTGTCGGTATTTACTCTAAAAATTGAGGATACTTTAATTAATTCTGTAAGCTATAAACCCTAAACCCTAAACCGAACAATTATACAATATCTACCTGTGTCACACTTGGGATGATTTAGCTACTATGTTCAAATAGGCAATAACGGTAAATGAACAAGAACTGTTGGGAAATATCCAAGTACCTAAAAAGGGGTTCTTCAGCGAATGGGAAGCAAAGTATCCAGACTAAAAGGGAAGGGTTCGCTGCTGAGCTGTTATCCTTTAAGCTCACTCAGGCATCTGCCATAATACCCACAGTTATTTTCCGTAACAAATGCCATTCATAATGGAAAGGAACATGTACCTATTTATATAACAAATCGTAAGCTGCTAACCTGAGCTGAATGATGGAAAAGTAATCTTCTACCCTCGCATTATGAGAAAGAATAATTGAGCCCTCAAATCGGGTTGGGATATGAGAAGAGTCTGCAACAACTATTAAGAGCCAGATCTGCTAATAGAGAATGTTCTCAGATCTGCTAATAGAGGGTCTGGATGGTGGAAAAGTATCTACGCAGGGTTTGATGATGTGGCTAATAATATCAGATTTCATTCGGGTAGAGGAAATAAAATAAAGTTCTGGGAGGATAATTGGGTTGGGGATACTAAGCTTAAAGAGTGGTTCCCTGATTTGTACAGTACCGCTGTAAATAAAAGGGATTTGGTGCAGAATCTGTGTGATATAAGGGATGGGGAAGTGGTTTGGGATATTAGATTACGTAGAGACTTGAAAGGTGAGGAGGCCTGCTCTTTGGCTTCGTTGCTTCAAATTCTGAATGGGGAGGAGGAATTTTTCTGGTAGATCTGAGTCTCTGGAGCCCGAGCAAGAAAGGAGATCTTTCGATAAAATCTCTATATAAAGTGCTTACAAAATCTCATTTGTGCCCTTCTTGATGCAGAATTTGGTGATGTCGTGTTCCATCGTAGATTAAATTCTTTGGATGGAGTGTGGGATGGGGTAGAATCGTAACTCTAGCCGGTTGAAGGGAAGAGGTCTAAATCTTAGAAATAGATGTGCTATGTGTTTACAGATGGAGGAGTCGATTGATCATCTGTTTTTGCACTGTTGGGTTGCTAGAGAGGTGTGGGGTATGTTTCTTCGCTTGTTCGATATGGCTTGGGTTTTTCCTAAAGATTGTGGATCTCTTTTGGCATACTGGGATGGGGTGGTATCAGAGGAATTGTGGAATATTATCGCTCTAGAGGTGAGGTGGGGCTTGTGGATTGAGAGAAATGACAGTGTTTTTAATCGGAAAAGAAAGCTAGTTGGGATGATACTGAAGGTGATTAAAGATCTGGTTCTAGATTGGAGTAGTATGTCTCTTTTTAATGGAGTGGATATCTGTATGATTAGCCTGCATGTTTAGCATTTGTTCCCTCTCTCAGAGGGGGGTCTATCCTCGGGTTTGGCTGTAGGCTCTGGGTGAGTGTTTTGGTTTAGTTTGGGTTTATTGGGTTCTTGGACTGGTTTGGGTAGTTTTGGTAGGTCTGGGGTGGTTTTCTTGTTTTTTCTGCCTTGTGGTTTTCTAGTCTCTTGCTGGATGCCCAGGTCTATATTTTTTTTCCGTCATTTAATAATAGCATTAGTTTACTGATAAAAAAAAAGGATTATTAAGAGCCCGATAACCAAGTGGTTAGACATCATGTGAACTTCACTTATCCCAAAAGGTACACCCATCAGTGGATCGGTACAATCCATTCCAAGCACTTCAATATGGACCCTATGCTAGATATGAACAACGGTCTATATTAAAGAGACTGGATCAAGTTATTAGAATCCTTTGAATTGAATTAGTCAAGGATTAGTGCCACGTGGCGAAACAGGTGCAAAAGTGAGTGTCCCATACTCCCATCTAGGGGTGATATCTGTTCGGTTCGGTCAGTTTTCAGCTGGAAACCTGGACTGACCAGAATCGGTCGGTTTTGGCCAGAACAGAACTGATCCGAACCGCCTATCAGTGAAAACCGAGCCAAATCGAGATTGGTTGGTTTTGGTTTGGTTCTGTTCGGATCGGTTCCATGAACTATAACCATAAAAAAAGCATCCGACGGATCTATAACCATAAAAAAGCATCCGACTGATCTATAACCATAAAAAACCATAAGAAAAAGCATCGTATTTCATGAACTATATAAAAAAAAAATTCATCCGATTCCAATCTACACCATCTGATCTGGGAACCATACGAAGTATAAACCCTAAACAGAAAATCAGAAAAATAAATAAATTCTGAGTACAAATTTACAATTTACAAATCACTAAATAAACATGAAAAGTTCTGTACCTTTGTTGAACTTTTGATTTCTGATCAGGATCATCCACTTTTAAGGAGTAGCTGGCAGCGGCGATGGAGACGGTTCGGTCGATTGAGAGATCTAGTCTTCTAGATATGGGAGAGATAGAGCCATAGAGAGGAGATGAGAGGGAGCAGCCGAGGCTCTGCCTCTTAAGCTATTAGGGTATTTTCAACGATTAGAGTTAGGGTCGTTTATTTATCCCCTCAGTTTTTTTAAATGCAGTCCCTGAAGCTTTTAGTAAATAAAAGCCCAATAGCAGTTTCTTAAGCTTTTAGAAGTTTTAAAAGTGCATTTAAAAAACTAACAAAGCCTGTTATATGTATATATAAGAAATCGGTTCGGTTCGATTGAAAACTGGACGGACCCGATACGAACTGAAACCGAAAATAAATGAGTTTCACACTGTAACCGACCTGACCCAATTGGAACCGACCGAAAACCGAATTTTTGGTTGGTTTTGGTCGGTGGTTCGGTTTTTCGGGTTAAACTATCACCCCTAGTCCCATCTGTTGATGCAGGCCCCATTAACTTTTTTATAAAGATATGCTTATATTAAAACTTGGGAAACTTGAACCATGAGTACTTGTTTTGTGAAGCATGAGCAGGTGACGTTCCTTAACTCGTGAACATGTGAGAAGCATTGAAATTTATTGCTCCTTTGCCACTTATTCGTGTGTATGCAATATGAAAAGAAAATGCAAATGAAGTTTCATCAGAGATGCTTATAGACAGAGAGTATAACACTAATAATTCCTTGTAGTATTTGTGTCTGGCATTGACTGTTTGTTCTTCTTTGTTTTAATTGTGCACAGATACCTACTAAAGCACCTGGAAGAGCTCGTGGTGAATTGGAAATCACATATTTGGATGAAGAATTACGGTAAGTTAACACATTGAGGTTTCATTGTGTATGTAAACTTGAAAATCTGTCCAACTATTTTTTTCATCGTTTAAGTACCTTACAGGACTCTATTTGGTGGTAATGAATCGCAGAGCCAAAGCATTCAGGGAAGTGTCGATAAAACTTTGGCCTGGTTCGGGCAAAAAAAATAAATTCAAATCCCCTAGTGCATTTACAATATTTTTATGAAGTTCTGGAATTTTCTTGATCCGTCCAGAAATACCCTTAGAAACAACCAAATCACCCTCAAGAACTTTAGAGATAGATATTTTCCCTAATATATAAGTTGGATCAGCAATAGACACACTCTAAGCCTGCTATGAGAAGAAAATAGAAAAGGATAGGCCCTAGCTTAACAGTTACATGATCTACCCGACAGAAATGTGGACAATATGTTAGAATATATAATAGAGGTGTTGGTGTGTACTGTGATATATTGAGTGTGTGTAATAGTTCATTTAAGTCACTTATGTGTTCTTTGTTTTGGGTATCTCACTGTACATGAGATATTGTACATGTGATATATATACTAATAATAGAAGAGTTTGAGGATACAACTCAATTCTAATTTTCTCCATCTCTTTTCCTCTTCTGCTTCTTCCTCCTTTCTAACACTAAACCTAATTAACTACTCCATTAATTCCAACTGGGTATCTAAGCAACAGTCTCGGAAATTTGTTTCAGTATTGACGTCACCTATCCCAAAGCTGGCATCATGCTGGTCAAACCTTTGACCTCCAATGGTGGGCGATTTTGATTGGAATACTGTCCTAAGCATTTTTATCCTGTGGGCATTTTCGATTTGAACTTTGAAGCCTTCACCACAAGTTTTGAAGGAGGTTTTGCTAGAAACATTCGGATCTAACAACTCATGGATTACAAGGTAAAAGGCTGCTACAAGACCCCAACCTGGGTTGAATAGGATCAAAATCTTTCCCCAGGTAAGGATATATGATTTGTTTTGGAGTTCAATTGTAGCTGAGTGCATTTAGTTTGATTTTTTTCTTTTTTCAAAAGCACTTGTTCACGAATTTCTAGCCTCGTGGCTCTGTGACTCTTATATGTCGGAGGAAAGCAATGTGAAGCGGATCGGTTTTCCTCCTTGGTTCTTTGAAAGTGGTTTAAATCAAAGCCAATGGATATGAATGAGATATGACCTCTTTTGAGGACCCGGGTGTTACATCGGCGGTAAAGAATCTGAGTGGACTCGGGTGGTGTTATATTGGCTGTGAAGAATTCTGAGTGGACTTGGGTGTTTTTCGATGATTTCAGTGTTATTTACCTGCTCAATTGACGTGTGGAAGGAATGTGGTTGTGTAACCCTTTGCATCCCTCCTTGTGATTGTAGTATGTGAAAGGGTTGTAGAACCCTCCGTTTGTGGGTATTTACGTGGTTGTGTAACCTTGATTGTGTTGATACTGTGGGCAGCGGCTTGGAGGCCTTGTGGTGATTTGCTTTGTCTTTCTACCACGTTTCCCCTTTGATCTCAGTACTTGATACAGCCGCACCCTTCCCTAGTGCCAATGTTGGTCGTGCAAAGATCACTTTATTTAGTACCAAAGAAGGACTACAAGTGGTGGTATATCGAGTAGGGGTGACCGGACCAGCTGGAACACTATGTGATTGCTATTGTGTGGGATGGATGAGCAAGTGCCAATGGAAGGGTCTCATAGGTTCCAAATCACCACTGCATTATTTGATGTAATAAACTGCTTGGCCTGGTCAAGGTCAGTGGAGTTGTTTCTTGGATCCAAGCATAGACTTGGGTTTGTTGGCTAGAGGTGTGACCAATCTTGTTAAATGGCATAAGCGAGGCTAAGCGATTGCATAGCCCCATGCGATTGGCATAATATTTTTTCAAAAACATTCCTCTAATTTCCTCTGTCATGAGTCATCTATATTCTGTAGTCTACACTACTAGGCTCCTATTATTTGTTTACCTTTCAAGTTTGATTATTATGTTTAGTTAATAGTTACATACATATTTTTATAACTATAATGCTACATATTTAAGTTTATTTGTCTAACATAACTTAAAAATTCAGATGAGTGGCAATTGGTAAAATGAGAAAAAATAGGCATTTTATTAATTTAATTTAAAAATACATTTATATTAAGTACAACTGTACAACTAACTTAAACTTTTAGAATTACATTAAAAAATTTGAAATTACAATTACAAGTACGACACTGCAACTCATTGGTATTGATATGGGTTATGCGCTCTACACATTGGTCTTTAATCCATTCAGGTAATGGATCTCCTCCATGATCGTTGCCATCATCACTAGCACTACTGTTATCATTGGAATCATCACCCTCTTCAACGTATTCTTCATCTTCCTTTGTTTCTTCTTGATCGGATCTCATCAGTTTGAAGTCTATATCTTGTGGTTTTGTTTCTTCTTGTATTTCATCATTTTCTTTTTTATGGAGGCCTTGACTGCTACCTCCAACAGATTGTCTCTTCCTTTGGGTTGAACTTTCATCTGGTGCCGATCCAAAAGAGGCTTCTTCAACTTTCCTTAGCGAAGTCTGACTCATCTGGTGCATCAACCATCCAAGGATGGTCAGGACCCATATCATCAATACAGATGGGATCATACAATCCCGCTCTTATCTGCCTTTCTTCGAAACGTTCTCGCGGTTTTTTATTGTACTGTACTAACACCAAGTCATTGAGCTTCTTTTGCTCAAGCCTTTTTTTTTTTTTTGCTCAAGTCGGTTTTATTTTTAGTCAAGTCGAAACGTTATATCTTATCATCTCGGCCACTCCTGTTTGCAGGTTGTAGCCAATGTTCGCTCGAACGGTGGCTACACATGGTTAATGACACGTGAAATGAAATTTATTTAACATGGGTATGGCGCACCTTTGAATGTCTGGGTAAACATGGAACTGTGGTAGAAATTAAGTTTCAAACCACCTCTTTTTTTAACTTCACCTCCTTTTTTCCCACTGATTTTCAAGCTCTATACCTATTGGGTTTGGGTTTGACAATTAGTATTTATATTCAACCTGCACAAAGTTGTAGCATTTATGTTGCTTGTAATTGTAATTGATGAGGTTTTTTTTTTCTACTTATTTGCAGAGTTTCGAGGGGCGACAAAGGGAACTTGTTCATTTTGAAAATGGTGGATCCATTGTACAGAGTCCCGGTTTGAGGTATGAATCTTGTAGTTTAATTCTCGGGTTTATCCACTTGCGATTTATGAAATCCAGAATGGTATATCCAATTATAATCTTCTCCAATACTTGTATATATAATGAGATTGTACACACAATTTGTTATATTGCTAATCCCAAGTTTAACAGAAGGAAATAGATTTCTGGTGTTTCACTCCAGGCCTGACCTCCTTATTACGTATAGAGCAGTGAATGCCTCATTTTTGGGCCATGTGGCACACGTTTTCCAGGAATCTTAGTATGCTCAATTGGAGTGGATCTAAATATACTCAATTGGGGATTTGAACCATCCGATGTGCATAAATTTTCAACATTCGATATTAAAGTGCACCAACCAGATGATTCTTGTCCTCTCATAGGCGCGATTCTTTGTGGGAGACATGTTTCAATGGTTAGCTGCCATTTAGGTTATTTGGATCGTAAGCCACGTACGATAACTTTGACAGGTTATAGCTGTATCTCTTTATATATTAGTCTTCATTAGCATTCAATCTTGATCAAGCATTGATTAGCGATCCCGCCCATAGATGCAAAAATTACTGTGGTTTCAATCTGTTGAAGGTCATGGAAGCCATCTGTCGTCACCATGTAAACCTGATCTGATGATGATGATGATGGAGGCCAACGTTGATGAATTGAAAGTCATTGGTGGTACCATTTTTTTGGTATCAAGTTCCCATGAGGCTGTGAAAAAATTTAAAGATTACAACTAGGGTATGGGTTTTGCAACCAACAATTTGGTCTTTGCAATTGATGGTTCCACCTTTAACGTCGTTGACCGCCTTGAATCAAATGATTGAGGTTGTTTTCCATCCCATCCTTTTACAAAATAGATATTGAGATCATGGCCCACATATCAAATGGTTAGATCTTGATTTCACGTGGCACACATCCCCATGAGAAGGATTCTCAGGTAACTTTGAGGGATGTGTTCCATGTGGAATCAACATTTGACCATTTGATAGATGGGCCATGATCTTAAGATATATTGTATGAAAGATTGGACGAAAAACGATCTCCGTCGTCTAATTCAAAGCAGTCAATAGTGTTAATGGTGGAACCATCAGTTGCAGAGGCGGAAATGTCGGTTGCAAAAACCGTACCCTTAAAATGGTAGCCTACCAATGCATGGCATATAAAGTTATCATATGGAAGGATAGGCGCATCTACATATAACCGTAACAACCATCCTTAACGCACCTCTCTCTTTACATCTTTTCTCACTGTTCTCTCTCCACCCTCCGCCTGTATGATTCGGTTAGGGTTTTCTTTGCCGTGACGTTCCGCAAAATTAAGGTGCTAATGGCTCCCAAGAAAAAATAATAAATCAAAAAAGGTTTCTATCTTTTAGTTACTAATAAATGAAGAGAGCCATTACTTGTACATAGTTTAAAAGAAAGACTTATATTTTGGAGACTTGTGTCATGTGAAATAAAATCTAAGCAGTCTAATTTGAAGGCCTTAATCAGATCTTTGGTGCAAAGATTAGCAAAAAACAAGATCTCCATTAAATGATTCAACTGTTGAATCAGAGATTGGCATTTGACTATATTGAATCATATGATAAAGATTGTGTTTTATCTTTAGTGCAAAGATTAGCTAAAAACAAGATCTCCATTAAATGATTCAACTGTTGAATCAGAGATTGGCGTTTGACTATATTGAATCATATGATAAAGATTGTGTTTTATCTTTAGTGCAAAGATTAGCAAAAAACAAGATCTCCATTAAATGATTCAACTGTTGAATTAGAGATTGGCGTTTGACTATATTAAATCATATGATAAAGATTGTGTTTTATGCTAACCTTTTGAGCTTAAGAAATTTAGGTCATGGCCTTTAATTCAAGACAACTTAGATGGTGCTTTTCACATGGTACAGCTCCCGAAATATCAAGTGTTTCTTTTAAATGATGGCCCTTTGTTTGCACCCATGCATTCTCTGAAAGCGCAAGCGTTAGGCCCCTTGAAAAACATTGATTGCTTCGAATCAGATTTTAGAGATCGTGTTTCACCTTGGACACTAAGCCTATGTTTAGATTTTTAGGGGTTTTAGGATTTTCTATTTTTTTAAATTTTTTTGATAATAGGTATGGTATAGAGTCGATTTCCTGGGGAGGAATCGATGGGGGTGCTTCTCTCAGGTGAGGAAGTGCGATGGCTGTTGAAGCCGTCCATGCGAGTTTTCGGATGACGTGGACTCGTTCTGAATTTGATATTTTTTTTATAATCCTCGTCTGGTGTGATTCTCTTGATGAGTGATGATAGCGGTGGTTCGACAAAGGTTCCAGCCTCTTCTATCATGTCAATCGCTTCATCTTCGAAGAAAGTTTTGAGGTCGTAGTCGGCTGAGCTCTCGTCCTCTTAATTGGACTAGAGTTGTTCTTCTTGCTGAGGCTCATCTTCCTCGGGTTAGCTTGACTGATGATCTTCTGGACTGGTGAGTTCTCTCCCTTGGACTTCGTAGTATGCTAGGATGAATATGTAGGCTCGGCAGCGAGGCTAGTATGACTCGGAGATGCAGGGATATCCCCAAGGGCATTCTCATCCTTTAGGATCGGGGCTGGGGTCACTATTGTAAAAGTCGGATTCGTCTTCTCTGTCTGACAACCTTTGGAGGCCTTACTCTACCAACTTGAGTGTGGGGAGATCTATCCAGTAGTCTTCATGGTCGCTTAATGGAGGTTTCCATTCTTCCTCTAGTGATCTTCAAAATATCTACAACTGAGGTGTTTCGGGGGATTGAGTAGTGTCCAACTTTAGTTCCTCTTCAACTTCTATGGTGGCAATATGAGCATCTTTCATGTCGATCATTTGCCAGATTTCATCCATGATAGCCTTCTGGCATCGTAGCATCATAGTTATGCAAAGGCCGCAATAGGACTTTTTTGGATAGGGGCATCGACGCGGGCATCCCCAGTGGTCGAGTATGTGTTGCTAGTCGAAATCATTATCGGAATCTGAACTCTCATCATGGGAGTGGCCACCTTTTCCGAACCATCTCAAACGATCTGCACTCAGGTGATCTTCCAATTCTATGGCAGGAAGGTTGGCCCAATAGTCCACCTCGCTCGATATTGATGGCCAGTCCTCTTCAGCCGGTGGCTGAGGCTGGGACAATTGTAGAGGTGAGGGAGTGTCTAATTTCGGTCCTTCCTTAACCCCTATGGAGGCGACATGGAAGTCTTCTTCATCAGTTGACTTCCAGTCCTCTATATGTGGCTCAGGTTTTGGAGCCTCCGGTCTTTATGTAGCGGAGGCTTCCTCAGTCTTGAACAATGGTCCAACTCTTTTGAGTGGTTTACCTATATCATTGTCGTATCGATTTAAGTTGGTTAGATCAGTGAAGGCTTCAACCATCTGTTCAATCTCCGTTATCTGTGGCTTAGTGGAGGATACTTCTTTTCTCTTCAGCACATCGGCCTTCTCAGTGGTTCCGTATATAAAGTGGTTGTAGAGTGACCACTTGGGCGAAGTTGGGAAGAGGTCAGCCTGTTTGCTATCTGGTTGGTAGCCTGTAACATCCCCAAATTTTGAACCCGCACGCACCGATGATTTGGGCCAACTATATTGGGCCAACAGTTGGACCGACTTTGGGCCTTAGTTGGTGAGAAAAATGCGTGTATGTGCGCTTCACACCGAAGCAAAATGTTATGAATGATGGTTAACACTTGGTTTAAGTGTACACGCTTAACACTAAGGCTAAGCTTAGTTTGGTTGAGTTAGTACATATAAGTTGGTGTGTAAGCTTCACACCAAGCCTATGTCCTTGGATAAGAATTAGAACACACAAGTGGTGTGTGTGTGCTTCACACGGAATCAAACCAAAGGGGATAAAAGGGATAGGCATTTCAGGAAAGCCTCAATGGCTTTGCTTGGTTTTGCAAGAGAGTTGAGAGAGAAAGAGAAAGGGATTTTGAAAAAGAAGGATTTGTTTGAATCCGTGTGCTCTGGGTCGCAAGATTGTCGTGAGAATTTCGCAAAACGCTTTTGTGAGAGATCGCCATTTGATTGTGACGACATTGTAGCAATTGTGGAGCGTGGAGGGAAGTCGAATGGAGTCTTGAAACCCATTTACTTACGAGGTGAGAAGAAGCTCCGATCCTCAAGTGATTCTCTAGATTAGAAGGTGAGAAATTGACACCCAAATGTATAAAATCCGTAGATTAATATGTATTACCAATTGTGTGAGAAGTACGGGTGAAAATGGAGAAGAATAATATATATTTGAAAGAAAAATAAGTTTAAGTAGTTGAAACCTGTGAATGTGAGAAATCTGACAAAAACGATTGATCGAAATAAGTATCCGATCGATTGATTTTGTCAGAACAAAAATATGAAGGTTTCCGGAGAAACTAATCGATCGAAATGAAATTTGATCGATTGATATGTGAAACCGATCGATCGATTTGAACACTGATCGATCGATTTGTGAAAATAGTGTGTGTGTTAAAGAGTTTCTAAAGGGAATCGACCGATCGAAATGAAATTCGATCGATCGAAATTTCTCGACAGGCTTCATTTAGGGTCGACAGGTTTCATGTAAAGTCGACATGATGTGATGTGAAGATAGGATTGGTTTCTGAGTAAACCGATCAGTCGATTTAGGAATCGATCGATCGATTTAGAAACCGATCAATCGAGTGTGGGACTGATTATACTAACAAAAATATGTGTGTTTTTCAAAAGAAACTGATCGATCGAAATATGTTTCGATTGATTGATTTTGGGAACTGATTGATCGAATTGGGATTTGATTGATTGATTTGGTATGCTTATGAGAGTTTTTCTATTTTTGAGAAAAGGATTCGGGGAGACTTTAGGGCTTCCTGTTATTCATCATTTTGACATATAAGATATAAATTGATGTGTTCTAGGTTGTGATCAAGAGGACGTGATAGGAATGTAACCTTGAGAGGAGGAAGGGTTCATTTTGGCTTCAAATTGAGATAGGGAAAACTCCGTAACATGTGCATTTGATTACAACTAGCATAAATTGTTGTGATGTAATAGAAATATGTATGATTTGTGAAACTTGTCATTTATTTAGCATGAATTTCATTCATGATTTTAAATATGAAAAGTGTGTGTATGTGCACTCAGATTTGTTTGTGTAAAATCAGTTATTTGCGTGTGTGACATCAGAAGATGTGAATAAGTGTGTGTGGAAGCTTTGAAACTTCAAACCTAATTATAAAGTATCACATTTCATGGTGATAAACTATAAGTTAATTTAACACTTTGAGTTAAGGTTTATGACCGATATCCAACCGACGCGGTGGGATATTTGTGATCGATGCGACAGGATATTCGTGACCGGTGCGGCGGGATATCCGTACAATTGTACTTTGGAACGGCTAGCTATCTGTTTATTCCTTATCGATTACGGTAAATTTCCTTTGGCACAAACTTCCCTCATTCGAAGGGACTTGAGCATCATACGAATGGTTCATTGAACGACGAAAGTGGGTATTCCCATCGGTATAATATTATGGCTTTCGATGCTATATATGCTCGAGAGTGTATTTAAGTGATGAGTTTAAGTTTTCTTTTGTTATGAGAATAAGTTTTGAAAATCATGTGTTTAAACTTTGAAATCCATATTTGATATCAGTTTTGCTTTAAGTCAAATATCTTTAAATTGTGAATCTTTGTTTGAAAAAGGATGTTCGAATTATGTCATAAGATATGTGTGATGTGATAATATGTATGCTATTGATGTTTCCTTACTGAGCTTAGATGTTAGCTCATCCATCGATTATACATCACAGGTATAGGTGTAGATCAGGATTAGACACTGGAGAAAGGCATAGGATCTCCCATTTCGGGAATTCTATCCTAGGTGAGGACTTGGATTAGACATGTTTTGGGTTTGTATGGTGGATATTTTAAGGAATTTAGTTTAGAGTTGATATGTTCAGAGATTTAATATAGTGTTAAGATTTGTTTTGTATGTGCTTTTTAGAAGCTACCGTTTAGGTGATGGTCGGCCATCACCGGTGATTTCTTTTAGCCTTCGTATTAGATGTTATGTATAAAGTAGAAAGATTTAGTTCTGCCTAGTGATATCTAAAATTCTATTTTCACGCATGTATGATATCTGCTTTGATTTCCACACTTATATGTGGATATACCAAGTATTTCTGTATTCGGATTGTGAAGTGTGATCAGACAGTCTGATTTTTCCTGAGTTTAAGATGTAAGAAAGGAAAAAAAATATTGTACGGGATTTTATGAGAAAGGGAGAATCGGGCTATCACAGTTGGTATCAAAGCCAAGTTGTTAGATCTTCTAGGGATGCTGTGGCAGTAGAACTTAGGCATTAGGTCTTGTCGGGACCCAAGGTTAGGGCAGTAGATTCTATCAGGGTATGGGAGACTCAACTCTGGCTCTCTCACAGTTGGGATTTAGGTCTTCTAAGGACTCTAAGCTGTGGCAGTAGGTTCTGTTTAACACATAGGTTTTGGATCTTCACGATCACTTGTGTTAAAGATATTTGATATTTACTGATCGTGATAGAAGTACGGTGATAGGATACGAGATATGTTTAGATTTTATTGGAACATAGAGCCATGATGATCATTGTTGATTAAAACTTTTGTTTCATTTTGACAGATCACTATGGCACCACGTAAAAGAGCAAAGATCGTACGCACCGGAGGAAATGATCATGAGTAAAATAGGCAATTGCTGGAGACAATGATCAATACAATGGCCCAGCAGATCGCATTACTCACGGCAATGTTAAGAGATATGACTCACACCTCTTCATCCGCACCGGTTGAGTCATGCTCAAGGTGTAGAGGGAGGCACCTAGCAAAGAACTGTAGATGGTCCACAGGTGCGTGTTTCAAGTGTGGGCGAATGGGACACCTGATAAATCATTGTCCCGCATTGAGGAAGGGGGCAACGACTTCGGCAACAACTCAGGATACCTTTCGGTCCACCGTTCAGGATCCTGCCCTTGCCATCTCTACACAAGATGATCTGGCAGTCAGAGGGATTGTCCAAGTACCCTCTCGCTCTACAGATCAGACAGCAGCTAGAGTTTCAGCAATACAACAACCCTTACGTATCTCCACATCTACACCATTCAATATATGCGCGCGGTGTGGGAAAGGTCATAAAACGGAGAATTGTCAGTTAGCTTTGGGCACATGCTTTAAATGTGGTGAGAAAGGACACCTGGTGAAGAATTGCCCGAATGTGCTTCAAGGGTGGATGACATTGTTATTTACTCCGGGACCATTTCTATCTACGATTCAGGATCATACTGATGATGCATCAACACGAGATGCCCAGGTAACAAATGAGGCCATTCAAGATATAAAGTCATTATCGGCTTTCAAAATTTTGTCTACTTTAATTTTCAGATGATAAATGTCCTTAGAATTCGTGTTTGATATTAGCACTTGAGGAATGTCACGACACCATCATACGTGTACCTAATTAAATCACATGCATAGAGTAACCTGATTTCAAGTTTAACTACGTAGGTGACAATTATGATGTCAGACTTGAATCAATTGTGACAGTTAGAGTTTAATTGCTTTAGGACAGATGGTTTAGTAAATCTAAAATTAAGTGGACGCTTATGAGCAATGATGCTTGAACAAAGACTTGTAAACAAATTTACACTTAACGGACATAAACACGATGTTCTTCATTCAGACTAATAAATCTTGAGTGATTAGTGTTCGGAAGCACTCCTTCCAACTTTGAGTGCGGTTGTTAATCACTGCAGTTTGATGTGAAAATCCTTAGGGATTTGAGGGAATTTAAAACAATCATACCGATAGTTGACATACGATACAGACGATTCAATTAAGGACTTAAGCCTTGATTTGAGGAGTAATAGATTTCTTCGTGACTTCTCAATTCCCTATTGAATCGGTTGTCACTACTGTAACTTTAGACCTTGTTTGCTCGTTATGGATTACGAATTTCTATCACGTTTAATCCATAACTGATGGCTGTGGATCCATAGGAACGACATTCACACTTAGTTATTATATTGATTGTGTTGAGGTTGGCGCACATGAAGAGACAATTAATCTTGACCTAACATGTATGTCTAGCCTATTGATTGAGTAGGAATGATTTAAGGTATAAATTTTAGAATTTCAAGATTATTAATATAGGTTTCAAATAAGTTCATTTTAGTAATAATTGCATATCTTTACGGACGTAATTGATGGTGAACGTTGGTATGCTTGTAGTTGATAGTTAAAACAATTTTACTCTATGAACATAGTGTATTCGATCGATAATTTTGACTTTTGGTGGGTGTCGCACCTCTAGACTAATGAGTACGATTATTAGTTCATGGTTAAAATTTTGGTAATTATATTGACTGTACAGTTGTATTAAATGTGCTAGTTAATGGTTGTCGGAATCCCAATTTAACGTGAGTGTATATTCAGCTCTGTGGATGCATTGTTATAATGGGTGCAGTCATGGTTCCAAGTTTATCTATGGTAATAGCTAGTTAGGCTATGTGAAATTCTATGTATCCGAAATCTGGGGGTCACTATTAGCAATTCGAATTTGATTATGAAAATGATGCATTGTCACTAATGATTAACATCGTTGTAGTGAAAATATGCTGAGTTAGCAGTAAAATTATAACTGCTTGATGGTATGGTTGATCCTATTTATGGTTACAGTTATGGATTAATGGTTATAATCTCAAGGGCAATGTATCTTTCTTTGTGGATATGTTCTTACCAACTATTTAGAGAGATACTTCGTTAAGTTGTGCAAGTGGCGTTTCGTGATTACTTGTGTGTACTCTTGAGTGAGCACCGATTCGGTTAGTGAGAGATGGACATCCTTAGTGTAAAGCTCAGCAGATAGATTTTTATCCATGTGTGATCGATCTTTAGACAACGTGTTGTAGCAAATCTCCATTCAACTCCGAGGCTCTGACCGTGTGTATCATTCCAATTCGTTGCAGCATTCGCTGCGTGTAATTTGAGTTAAAAAAATTATTACTATATTGGATAATCAGACGTTACGTTTTGAATTTAGGATGAAAATTCTTTTAAGGTGAGGAGATTGTGATAACCCTGGTTTCGAGGACGTTGAAACTTGATGAGGATACCTAGATGGGTGGTGCCGAGAAATAGCTGCGGATCTTAGATTGATTTTGAACAAATTAGATATTTCAATTATGGATGATTATAATTTTTGAATAATTATATCTTTTGGATAATGATAACTTTTGGATGTATATGATTTTGAATTAACACATAAATATGCGGATGGTTAAAATTTTCAATATGGCTGATCTTAGATAATTCTAAATGATGGAATGTGAAGGACTTTGGGGTCATTATAGAATGAAATTTGTACTCATTTAAGTAGATTGTAATGCGTAGGTTTTCAATGGGAAGATGTGTAGATTTTTATGCAGGTAAGTATGGATTTTAGATGTGAGCATTTGAACTTTGCTTTGTGTGGTTTTCGGATCAGGATATGGACATATTCCAATTTAAGTGTGTGATTAGACTTTTGTGTGTCCAATTAGTTTTAGATGTACTTCCTTGATCGGTATATTACTACTTACGTCAATTTTCAAAGACGAAAATTCTTTAAGGATGGAAGAATGTAACATTCCCAAATTTTGAACCCGTACGCGCCGACGATTTGGGCCAACTATATTGAGCTGACTAATTGGGCCGACAATTGGACCGACTTTGGGCCTTAGTTGGTGAGAAAAACGTTATGAATGATGGTTAACACTTGGTTTAAGTGTACAAGCTTAGCACTAAGGCCAAGCTTAGTTTGGTTGAGTTAGTACACATAAGTTGGTGTGCAAGTTTCACACCAAGCCTAAGTCCTTGGATAAGAATTAGAGCACAAAAGTGGTGTGTGCTTCACACGGAATCAAACCAAAGGGGATAAAAGGGATAAGCGTTTCATGCAAGCCTCATTGGCTTTGCTTGGTTTTGCAAGAGAGTTGAGTGAGAAAGAAAAAGAGAGGGATTTTGAAGAAGAAGGATTCGTTTGAATCCGTGTGCTCTGGGTCGTAAGATCGTCGTGAGAAATCCGTAAAATGCGTGTGTGAGAGATCACCATTCGATCGTGACAGCGTTGTAGCGATTGTGGAGCGTGGAGGGAGGCCGAATGAAGTCTTGAAATCAATTTACTTACGAGGTGAGAAGAAGCTCCGATCCTTGAGTGATTCTCTAGATTAGGGCTGTCATAGGTGGTATCAAAGCCCATTTTCCGAAACAGCCATGGGACTAGGAATTGCATTCTAAGCTATGACGTAGTAGAAGCAATAACTGTAGAGTCTGTGAGTTTTAGCTTAGACTCCTAGAGCTGATTACATTGATCTAATGAAACTCCTTATGCGACCGTCGCAGGTTAACATTCTTCCGAGAAGAGGAAGACCGAGAAGAGTAAATACCAGAGGCGGGAACAATGATAAAGGGTTTGTCACGGAGCCAAACAACACTCCACTCGACAATAACAATAATACCTCCAGAGTGGATAACAATTTTAGAAATGCTCTCGAAGTTGAAAGAAATGCTGGGACCAACCAACAATTATTGGAAAACGTGGCGAATGCCGTGACCCTACTCATGGAGAGGCGTCACCCATCAGGTTTCTCGGAGTTTAGGAGATTAAGACCCGTTTGAGGCAGAACAATGGTTAAACCAAGTGGAGAAGATACTTCAGAGGGTTAGGTGTACTGAAGAAGAAAAGTTGAGCTGGGTATCGCTCCAACTCAAGGGAGAAGCGGACCCTTGGTGGAAGTCCGTAGAGAGAACTCGGACACCGGGAAACCCTTGGACATGGGCTACTTTTATGAAAGTGTTTAACGAGAAATGCTTTCCAGTGATGGAAAGGCAATAAATGGAGATAAAATTTGCAAGTTTGGTACAAGGTGAGATGACAGTTCGGTAAATATCTTGGGAGATCCGCAGCCGAAATCACATCATTCCGCATTTTTCACCTCGGATTTCTTCTGCCGCCATTCCGATATGCTTATGGTAACTCCCGCCACTCTTTCTACTACACAGTTGCGGTTTATTTGGCCATATACCTAGATTGTGCATGGCTTCTAAGAAGCAATCCGTGTCCAAGCCGCGGCGCGAAAAAGCACCTACTTCTAAGGCCAAGGTCACGGTGTCAAAATGCCCGATCGAGGACCCACCATCACTGTCACAACCCCAGATTTTTGGGAAACGTGCACGTCATGCACCATACACATGTATGTGTGTTTCACAAGGAAACCAAAACTAACCTGTATACACTGTGTGTATGTGGGAAACACACTAGTATTCCCTAACTTACATGTATATAAGTGAAAGAGAGGAAAGAAGAGCCCCATACGTAACTCAATTCTAGCCTAAATAGAGAGAAGAAGAAATAGAGAGAAAGAAAAGAAGAACCTAATAAAGAACTAGGGTTTTGTTGGGACTTAAATCGGTGGAAGACGTGGAGCAAAGGGTAGAGGAGGAACCTTGGAGATCTGTTCGTCTAGTAGAGTTTTGAATCGTGGATTGAACTTGCGCGAGACCTATCGTTGGAGGTATGTTAAAGGCATGATAAATGCTTAGACATGTTTTAAATAATGGATAGAATGATTGGTTGAATGATTTTAATGATATTAAGGGCTGAATGAGGGGAGAAATAGTTTTCTCGAACAGATCGAGGTGTAAAAATTATCGCTCCTCGCTCGAGTAGTCTAAAGGGCTCGCTCGAGCGAGGACAAATTATAAAAATATAGCTCTGGGCTCGCTCGAACGGTTTCCAAAATAAAGGGGAAGCTCGCTCACGCGAGGTCTCCAATAAAGCTTCAGGCACCTCTATCTAACCGCTCGAGCGACCTCGATTTAACCGCTCGAGCGAGGTCAAGTGACCGCTCGAGCGAGGTCAAGTGACCGCTCGAGCGAGGTCAAGTGATCGCTCGAGTGAGGATTTGTGCTCGCTCGCGTGAGGCACCACTCAGTTCTTGAAATTTATTCGTGCAGAAACATGGAGGCTATGCGCTCCAATGATTCTAGTAACCTTTCTAAGCATATTCTAAATACATGAAATGTAGGTTTGACGTAGGTTCGTGAAGTGTAAACCTCTACGAGAAAGTGTGCATTGAAATTCCGTTGAGGTAGGGAATATTTTTGAAACATGTATTTTATTTCGTCAATTCATATATGCAGTGTAATTCTATTAAAAAGTTGAGTATTGTATGATCTTTTAAAAAGGGGTGTGTGCGTAAGCTTCAAGGTGAAATCATGAAGTCCCCAGGGGACGGAATATTGTAATGTGGGCATCTAAATGATATATTAAATCAGTAGTATCCCAGGGATACAGATGAAAACAAATCGTGAAACTAAAGCATAATGATAAGGCCTAATGTACTAAAAATTAGCACAAGTCACGGTGAATAACTATATGCAAAGCATATTGATATTTTGTTATTTGAGGTTTGATTAGAATACCCCACCGACGTGGCGGGATACCTACGACTGACGCGACAGGATATCCGTGACCGGTACGACGGCCAATTCGTATACTTATAACACATCCTAGGGATGTAGATTTGATAATAGACCCCGCCACCTATGAGGAAAGGGCTTGGGCAGTATTCCCAGGGAATATATATAACAATTGTCTAGTAGACGACGATGGTTGGTATTCCATTGGGGCTCGATGCTATATTGCTGGGGGATTATTTAAGTTAAAGGTTTAAGTGAATAGGCCGAATTCATAACAAAACCAGTAAGATGAGAACAAACAACACCTGGAAAGGAAATCAGCTGTATCCATTTTATATTATTCCAGTTATATCAATTGTTCTGTTTAAAAGTGATATTTAGTAAATTGTGTTTTCAAAACTGCTAACATATATGTGAGATTTAATCTATATGTTCACTTTGTTCCCCTATTGAGCTAGGATGTAGCTCACCCCTTAGACTATACGTCGCAGGTCTAGGGCTAGCGGCAGCAAGGACTTCTGGAGACTTTGATCCAGAGGATTCAGACTACGTGCCCACTGAGGAGTCAGAGCCTCTTCATAAGGAATTCTTCTAGGAGACCCATTGCGTGATTTGAGAGTGAGTTGAGAGTATTAGGCACGGCTTGGTATATCAAGCCTCTTTATGAATGTAATTAAATACGGTATGCTTTTGATAAAACATTTGGGATGAACTTTTATCTAACGGTTTGGGTAAGTTCTTATGCCCATGAATTGGCATGGGACAAGGACTGCCTTTAGGGACCATAACTATTTATATATATGAGAACTCGTTTAGAGTAGATGCGCGCACCCAAATTTAAAATTTTGGCTTGTATATACCAATGTATCGTAAAGGTTTCATGGGCACGGCCTTGAGGGTCGTGCTGATGGCACGGATTTCGAGGCATCGAAATTCGGGCTGTCACAATCACCACTCCCAAAGGATCAATCATCCGAATGGTGGGCGGAAAAATCTTTCGGACCTGACTGGTAGTCTGTTTAATGACAAACCCACTACCACGTGGGCCAAAAATTACATAATTAAAGCTCGTTTACAGACCCTTCTCCGACCAATAAATGACCACTATTACCCCCGCTTGGTTAGAATGTTCTACCAAAATTTTTGCTTTCAGCCCGAACCACAAAGACTTTGCACAAAAATTGATGGGCACAGTTTTGAGTTCGATGTCGAGCACATCGCCACAGCGATGCATGCCTCTACCATTTTTCCTCCTAATGAGGTTTTAGAACCACCCATCGGTGACATACCATTCCCCAACATTGTCGCAAATCCATCCGACGAGGAGCAAGGCACGAGACAATCAGTTAGGGCTGCACATTTACCCCCCGATATGTGGATATTGGACATTATATTCCACGCTAACCTCTACCCTGTCGGCCATGACCGTGAAAGAAGGGGAAAAATTCTACAAGAGTTGTATGCTGCAGCTGGCAGCCACTGGTTTAATGCAACTGCCGTCGTATTCGAGGGTATAAAAAAGGCCACAAAGGAATGCTATAGGCCAAAAAGAAACCATCCCCAACCAAACACTACACTCGCCTCATATCACGGATGATAGAACAATATGACCACCCCGATAATGAGTTTTAGATTTCCTCGGATGAGGTACGCCTGACGGATAATATCAAGCGGTACAATCTTGACGATTGGAGCCTAAGCTACAAGAGTTTGCAGAGGAGTCTAGTTGCGAGACACCAACAACGCGTACCCCAGCAGCAGCAACAACAGCCACCTCCGGCTCAGCAAGCCCTTGATCAATCGGAACAACTGCCACCGCCTCAGCATCACGATGTGCTTACCTTATCTGAGTATGTCTGCTTGGCAGAGATCCACCATCAACGGACTCTTAGCGAAGTCGCCGCCTTACGACAGGATAACCAGGCAATACACTTACGGCTCGAACGCCAAGACCAAATCCTCGTTCGTCTCGTAGAGAAAGCTTACCCGTCAAGCAGGTCTTATGCTCCGACGTTTATTGGGGATGCCTCAGGTTCAGGAGCTGTTCCATCCACCTCGATGCCTTCACACGATGTGGAACAACTCGCTGATCTGCCGGTTCAGCAACCGGATCAATGACGATCCAAAATTTAGGGTATTTTTATCTAACTCATTTGCTATACAAGCACATAGATATAATTACTTATATTCCCAAGCACTCATATATCAATTTGTATAGAATAATATATGAATTGCACATATGTTTGTAGTACAACAAAATTCCACATATGTGCCTTTCATTTAGATAGTGGTGTACTCAGAAATAGTAATTTTCACCACCATCCTAGATAGGTAACATGCATAATCCTCATATAGGTAACAAGCATAGGATAGACATCAATGATCACACATGACTCTCACGGTATTTCATTTTAAAAGACATTTAGTATACCTTTGCAATTACCTTAAAGGGGACATTTTGTATACCTTTTGCAATGAATAATTGGTAAACCTTTGCAATTGATTAAAAGGGCCATTTTGTATATGTTTGTAATAACTTAAATAGGGTCAACTGTTGATTCCATACACCACTCAATTGTCACTATTAAAGACCTGAGTAAGTGAGAAGTTGAAACCTTTCTTGTCATTCGTTAAATGTAGATTACCATTAGGACATCAGCCACTGTATTCTCCGACACTATTTAATTTTGTCAATTTTTGAGGCCGAAAATTTTCTTAAAGGGGGAAGGATGTAATAACCCGATAATTTTGGCCTAGGTACATCGAGCTAATACTCGATGATGGGTGCTAAGGTACGACATTTGGTACCAAACATTGGCATGCACTAACCGAGTACACCCAAGTTAAATCACAATGTTAAGCGGTTCCGCATACTCACACACACTTTGGTGTCGACCTTGCGTTGGAGATGACGCCATGTATCGGATCTGATCGAGGATCCCACGAAACACAAGGCCTACACATAGATGCCGCACCCGGCTCTCGGGTGTATACGTTACACCCCGGAAAGAAACCTGGGAATGGATATGATCTCGTGTGATTGGGTCTCCCCCACGTGAGAACCATTGGAGACTCAAAATCTTTAAGACCCAGTTGTCAGAACCAATCACTTGTGACCCAATTGAGGAGGGCCATAGGATGACCTGCACAACACTTGTTAGTGTATAGCCTTCACACCAGATCAAACACCATGCCTATAAGACCTATTTTGCACGTATAAACACCTGCGTTCTTCCTTGGAAACCAGGAGACAGTAGAACCTTCTCCTATTTAGTTCCTTCTTGAAACCCAAACCTTGGACTCAGCACTTTGTCCTCTCCATTGGTTGATCTCATCAACTCTGGCCACTGTGAGACGATTGGGGTCGAGATTGGTAGAGAGGAGCGAAGAAAATCGTGAAGATTCACGCTGTTTGTCTTGGAGTTCAATCGACTCCACGCCCATGAAAAAGGTACGTCACGCTACCCATGCATGTAAAGTGACTCTAGGAGTATGATAAAACATAGACTATAAATGCTATTGGGTGCACGCGATGTTTCGGCAATCGAATTCGGGGGAAAGAACGATAAATGATAGCCTCGAGGATCCATGGTCGAAATGCTTGCATGCATGCAAAATGATGAGGAAATAGCAATTCTAATGGACTAGTATAAATATAAAATTAATGTAGGAAAGATCTGGGCCACGTTCAAGAAATTTCAGAAAAATTTAGAGAGTTTTGGCGTAAGAAAGAAGAACAGGGCCTGGAATGGCTAGTCTAGCCAGACGAGCTGGCAACAAGGTGTGAAAGGGGAAGGAAATAAAGGACTCGCTCGGGCGAGTCCCGTAAGCCAAAATGCTCGGGCGAGTCCTATAAGCCAAAAAGTTCGGGCGTGTTTCACCCGTGCGACTGAAAAGGGGCCGAGAAGAGTCAACGGGCGAGTGTGTAAGTGGCCGGGTGAGTCGCCTAAAGGCGTGCGGCTTAAGTTATTTAGCAGACTCGCCCGGGCGGGAATTGCAAGCCAAATTTTTCGGGCGGAAATCGCCCGGGCGACTTTTAAGTGGCGTTTGGGATTTAAGTGAAGCCGCCGGGCAACTTTAATTAGTGGCCCGGGTGACTTTAGGCGTCTTTTAAAGATGAACAACCTTAGAGCTTTTCAAAAGTGTAACTTCAAGTACCACTTGAAGAGACAACTTTGAGTGCCACTTGAAATTGGTTACGGCAACTGAACAAAATTTCTTACTTAGTCGGATCTAGTTAGATCACGACCAGATCCGTTAGGAAATGACCCAATTGGGTTGAAGGCCTGATCATGCATTGAAACTTATGAGTCTACTTTGAATTAGGTGGAGCAAGGAACTCTCGGAGACGTGTTTTAGCAGCGATTAAGGTAGGGAATAATTTCGTACCAAATTTCTCGTTTCGCTTCAAATTATACAAAATCTTGATATGATTGGAACACTTAAAATGTGAAATTTTACCAGTTTGCATGTTTTAGCATGTGGCATCTTGATGCATGATTTCATTGGCTTCATGAACATATGACTATTACGTTTAAATTGGATATCATTGTCATTTGCTTTGTTTACGTGTTCGTCCTTTGTATCTTTGTCGTACCTCTGATCGAGCGACCCTGTTAACATAGCTCAAGGGATTGATGGTCTCAGTGCAAGTGACCCTATTAACTTAGCTCAGGGCTTGATGTTTCATTTCAAGCAACCTTATTAACGAAGCTTAAGGGCTTGAACTCTTGTCTCAAGCGACCTTGTTAATGTAGCCCAAGGGCTTGGATTCTTGGCCCAAGCGACCTTGTTAACGTACCTCAAGGGCTTGCTAGTTGGCACGTTTTTGTAGGAACTTTTGTTATGCATTTTGAACTTTGTTGATTGACATGCTTACAAGCACATTATTTTCTCCTGTTTACTTGATATGCATCATTTTGAGCACACTTACTTGTATATCACAAAAGATGTATTTCTGCGATATAATCAAAGTCATGATCTTTGCTTATTTATGCTAATTATTTAAAAGATTGATTTTATAGTTAATTGCATCAAAAATTTATGAATTTGAATATGATAAATGAGCGATTTTGTAACTCTTATTCCCTACTGAGCTTGGATGAAGCTCCCCGCTCGACTATACGTCACAGCTGCAGGAGTAGATGTGGGGCGTGACTCCGGAGAGGGAGAGGATTTGGACGTGACTTCTAGAAAGGAGGAGGATCAACCCGAGCAGCATTTTCCAAAGCCGTAGAGACATTTTAAGCTGGTATAGGGATGAAATATTTTGGGTTATGCTTGGGTTTATTTTAGGATTTTGATAAATTTTACCAAGTGTTATGCACTTTTGATGTATAATTTTGAATAGGTTAGTTTGTGAGTTTTATGTGGTTATTGCATTTTACTATGTAACTCTGTTGCTTCTATCGCGTGCTTTGCTTCCGTATCACTTGCTTACCTTAAATGGATGGCTCGATCCTTCCGATTTATTTGGATGGAAAGATCGAGCTGTCGTGAAGTGATGGTTGCATCTCAATACCATAACAGCAACTCAGATCATGCTCAATTTGACGGTGCGGATTTTTGGTAAGGAAATCCAGGCTGCCACAATGGAAGTTTTGAAACTTCAAACCTAATTATAAAGTACCACATTTCCTGGTGATAAACTATAAGTTAATTTGACACTTTGATTTAAGGTTTATGAGCGATACCCAACCGATGCGGCGAGATATCTGTGACCAACGTGATGGGATATCCGTGACCGGTGTGGCGGGATATCCATACAATTGTGCTTCGGGATGGCTAGCTATTTGTTCATTCCTTGCCGATTACGATTAATTTCCCTCGGCAGAAGCGTCCCTCATACGAAGGGACTTGGGCATCATACGAATGATTTATTGAACGACGATGGTGGGTATTTTCATCGGTATAATTTTGCGGCTCTCGATGCTACATATACTTAAGAGTGTATTTAAGTGATCAATTTAAGTTTTTTTTTGTTATGATAAGTTTTGAAAATCATGTGTTTAAACTTTGAAATCCGTATTTGATATCAGTTTTGCTTTAAGTCAAATATCTTTAAATTGTGATTCTTTGTTTGAAAAAGCATGTTCGAATTATGTCATAAGATATATGGGTGATATGATAATATGCATGCTATTGATGCTTCCTTACTGAGCTTAGATGTTGCTCATCCCACTACTATACGTCACAGGTACAGGTGTAGATCGGGATCAGACACTGGAGAAAGGCATAGGATCTCCCGTTTGGGAAATTCTACTCTAGGTGAGGACTTGGATTAGACATATTTTGGGTTTGTATTGTGGATATTTTGAGGACTTTGGATTTGGACTTGATATGTGCAAGGATTTAATATAGTGTTAAGATTTGTTTTGTATGTGCTTTTTGGAAGCCACTGTTTAGGTGATGGTCGGCTATCACCGATGGTTTCTTTTAGCATTTGTATTAGATGTTATGTATAAAGTAGAAAGATTTAGTTCTGCCTAGTGATATCTAAAATTTTATTTTCCCGCATGTATGATATCTGCTTTGATTTTTATGCTTATATGTGGATATACCAAGTATTTCTGTACTCAGATTGTGATGTGTGATCAGACGGTCCAGTTTTCCCTGAGTTCAAGATGTAAGGAGAAAAAAAATATTGTACGAGATTTTATGAGAACGGGAAAGTCGAGCTGTTACATAGCCTAACCCGATGTGCTTACGGACCTTCTCCGGGATGACGGGTATTAAGTAGTGAAAAATGCCAGTTTTCACCCCTTAACTTGACCTTTGTAGGACCTGAGAACACATTAATAAACCTTTGTTGAGCCTGTTTTGTAAATAGCAATAAAAGATGGGAAAAATACAGAAAACCATTCAAGAATGCCACACAAGGAAGTTTATCTCTCAGCACAGTACAGACTCAACAATAGCACACCATTGGACCCTTGGGACGCGTGGCAACAGCAAGGCAAGGTGAAGGAAGTGAAAACAGGCTGAAAACATCCTATCGAGAGGTTATCTGAAGACTTCGATAGGAGCTGAGAGCTAGAAATGGAGGAATTCGTGCAGTTGGAAAGGTTTCGATAGGATCTGAAGGCAGAGAAAGGACAGATTCGTGTGGATTGAGGAGTTCGATAGGATCCAAGAACCTATTGAGTAGCTGAAAGAAAGGAATAAACCATCCTATCGAAAGCCTGCCTGAGGTGTAAGGGGAACCTATTGAATGGTTTCCTGAACCTATCGAATGGTTTTCTGAACCTATCGAGATGGAGACGCTGGAATAGAACCTACTGAAGGGTGCTTGAGCCTTTCGATAGGAGCGAGAGCATCTTATCAGAATGATGGCATGCAGACCTGAACCTATCGAAATGGTCCTCCAACCTGTTGAAAAGCTTCTCCACCCTGTCGAATGCTCCAAACAAAGGGCTGAGAATGCTGAAGCCTTAAGAGAAGAATCATTGTATCGGAACCTATAGAAGAAACCTAAGAACCTATCGAAAGGGGCCACAAAGCTCCATTTAAACTTGTCAGAAGCTTCTTGAACCTATCGAAATCATGTGAAGAACTTCTCAGAAAATCAACTATGCACACGTTGCAACTTGGTGACCTGTTGCACGTAAATCGAGGCATGTTGGTGACCGGCACGATGATTCAAACGATGCCCTAGAAAATTCTAACCAACTCACATGCTCTAACAGAACTCTAACAAACTCTGAGGACCGTCTAGAAGGGAAGATTGGCAAAAAAAACAAGAGAGAAAGCTATATATTGAGATCCCCAATTGCAATTGGGGGAGATCGAGATTTGGATCAAATTCTGGAGATCAGAGCTTACAGCGAAATTTCATTTTCCCTCTTTTAGCTCAACTATGGTTAGCTAATTCCCTAGGAGCAGCGAGGAGAGAAGTTAGATCTGTAATTGGGTAAGGTTGAGAGTGTTGTTGTGGGTTAATTGCTGCACAGACTACAATCTGAGAGCATTTCATTGTAGAGCAAGTTTTATTACAATGTAAATGTTGTTTGCATTGTTTTAATTGGATCTATAGTTCCCGTGGTTTCATTTAGTGCTCGATCGAATTTGTGTAGAGGAGTCTATTGATCAGCTCACCCACTTAACTGGTAGACCTCTTAGATACCACCTGATCTCCCTAGATCTGATATCCCTATAATTTCTTGTGTCTGTGATTGAGAAATTACAGCATCTGTAGTTATTTTAATGCTCTGGTTGAAACCTTTGGTTTGGAGGAATTCCCTAAGATGATCTGTGACCATTAAAGTGGACAGATCATAACCTTAAGAGCAGTCCAATCTCTGGTTTCAATTGGGTTCTTCTACCATAAACCTTTAGATCGGATGAAGTCTATAGGATGGTTTGTGACCATTGAAGTGGATAGACCATAGCCTTAAGATCAGTTAAATCCTTTGGTTTAGAGTGGAGCCTTCTACCCTGTAGCTGTGCTTGTAGCCAGCTGAGGGATTTGTGAGCTTTGAACCCTTGTAACATGACCAGCTCAATCTGATTGCAGTGAGACCAATCTCCAAGCTGCTCTTCTCCATTTTCTGTTTTTAAACCCTTCCATTTGCAAGATCTAGATCTCTGGACTCGATCTCAGTTAGTTTCCATTTCAAGTGTAGTTTAGTTCAAGTGACAACCCTGTTTTACCTCTCCCCTTTCTTTTAGCTGACTTAGCATTAGTTAGGGTGTCAGATCTCTTACAGATCTGGAGATTTATCATATTTTTAACTCACCTCCATGTGGACATTCCCTTACTTATTAAAACTTGCTACAAAGGACCCTGTATCTTGCAGGTCTAGGATATTTTTATTGTGCTGAATCCATCCCTTGTTTTACTCTGATTTTATTTTGTCTTTGTCATTACACAATAAATCAGCACACTGAAATTCTCTAACAAGTTTTTGGCACCGCTGCCGGGGAGGTGTTTATGAAATTGGTAGATTTAAGTCTGGTTTAGTTTAGACCATAGATCTGCAGTAGTTTGTTTGATTTTTCACTAACTCTGTTTGTAAGTTTTGTTGTTTTCCAGTATTCTGTTTGTATTTCATTAGATCTGAAGCTGCTGCGAAAGAGGAGCATTGTGCTGGAGGCTGCTCTTGAGTTTGCATCCCTCTACTTTCCTTTATTTGTTAGATCTGTTAATTTTTAGATTCAGTAGTCATTTGTTTTTGTTCTTGCTTGTTGTGTTTGAAGATTTGCTCTGCATTAGATCTTGAGTGGTGTATGTTTGGGAGAAGAACTCTCCAACCACAGATTGTCTCTTTAAATCCAGAGGTTGAAAGACTTCTCAGATCTAGACAAACTCCACTCACATCTGTTGCAGCTGAATTTTCCTAAATGGGTGAGCAACAACAGCCTAGAACTCTCAAGGAATTTAATGCACCAGAGGTTTACAATTCCCCCTTCTGCATTCAGTTCCCAGCTGCTCAAGGAAATTATGAAATAAAGTCTTTCATATTCTAGATGCTACCCTCATTTCATGGACTGACCAAAGAGGATCCTTATAAGCACATTGATGAATTCTTAGGACTGTGCACCACTTTCAACAACACAGGTTTGGGGGAGGAGGCAACCAGGATGAGACTCTTTCCTTTTTCATTGAAGGATAGAGCCAGGACCTGGTTGTTAATGCTTCCACCCAACAACATTCAGTCCTGGAGTGACCTTCAATGTCAGTTTTTGGCCAAATTCTTCCCCATGTCCAAAACATGCCAGTTGAGAAAGGGCATCATCTCATTTGCCCAAGATCCAACTGAGGATTTTCACCAAGCTTGGGAGAGATTCAAGGAACTCCTAAAGAAATGCCCCCACCATCAAATCCCTGAATGACAATTGGTTTAGAGTTTTTATCAGAGATTGATTTGAAAAGCAAAGACATGGTAGATGCTTCTTGTGGTGGCACCTACCTCCATAAAACTGCTGAGGAGGCCTGGGGGTTGTTTGATATCATTAGTGAGAACTCCATACAGAGGGAGACCCTGTCTAGGGACTTAGATCCCCCTAGATTGGTGAAAGAGAATACCACCAGAGGGAAGATGTTTGAGGTAAATGTGCAAAGTGATTTGGAGAGGAAAGTGAACGGTCTGACATTGAAATTTGATAAGCTCGTGGGAGCAATGCAGTCACCCATGGCTGTTAGGGTGGAGGAGGCATGTGCTATCTGCCAGTCCCCTACTCACTCCCTTGAAGAATGCCCATTAGCTATCCAGTTTCTAGATTTTGTTACGGAGCATGTGGCTGCCACTCAGTCCTATGGGCAACAGCCTGCTGCTGGGTACCAATGGAAGAACCACCCCAACTTGAGGTGGAGATAAGATGCATACCAAAACCAGCAACAGTAGCCACAACAGCCCATGCCCTACAAAAATGCTCAACCCTACCACCAAAGTTATGTTCCCTAGCCTCATTACCAGCAACCCATGACCCAGCCTGTGGGCCAGCCTGTGCATCAAGCTGCACCCCCTCCAGCTGTGAGATCACCTTCTTTCGAGGAACAAGTTCTGGCCTCACTGCAGAATTTGGGTCCCTTAACTCAAATTGTGCACTCTCACAGCCAAAACATTAAAAAGTAGAAGACCATCTTGGTCAGCTGTCTAATACTTTGACTAAGAGAGAGGAAGGGAGGCTACCTAGCCAACCACTAGATAACCCAAGGAGACATTATGTAGTGGGTGAAGTTTCCTCCACCTATGAAGAAGCCAAATCCATTACTACATTAAGCAAGTTCCAGCCTATACCAAGTTTTTGAAGGAGTTATGCACCCATACAAGACAGTCTAGGATACACTTATCCAAGAAGGTCTTTTCAGCAGAAAAGGTAAAGCAAATTCTGTCTATTGCTACCCCCACAAAACTTCAAGACCCTAGAGTGCCCACTATCCCTTGCATCATTGGGGATCATAAAATTAAGAAAGCCTTATTGGATCTGAGAGCCAGTGTGAATTTACTGCCATACACAGTATATGAGAAGTTGGGCTTAGGAGAGTTGAAGCCCACACATGGGGTCTTGCAATTGGCTGACAGATCTGAAAGGAAGCCTATGGAGTCATTGAAGCTGTCCTGGTGGGAGTTGACAAGTTCTTTTACTTTGCTGACTTTGTGGTGATAGACATGGAGTCAAGCAAATGTGTTTCTTCCATACCTGTGATTCTAGGCATGCCCTTTTTGGCCACTGCTAATGCCTGTATACAATGCAGGTCAGGAGTCATGGAAGTCTCCTTTGGCAACATGAAAGTCAAGCCGAATGTGTACAACATAGCTCATCAACCCCCTCTAGATGAGGCCTGTTTTTTCATTGATGTACTAAAGGAGGCTGTGCATGAAAATTCACATCAGCTGATGCAGGGCAATGTTTGGTTCACAAATACAAAACAGCACCCAGGGAATGGACATTTACTGCAGACAAGATCCACGAAAGGTGCCAAGTTTGATGAGCCTGAGGAGACCGTAGACCTTTTAGATCCTCCAGATTAACTCTCGAAGTTCAGTATGTATCATATGTACCATGCTTCGCTTTTGTTTTAGGTGTCTACTTTGTTGATTGATTGATTTTGTTTTTCTGTAATAAAAAATGCCATACTAAATACTAGGCCATTATTTTAATATTACCAGCTGTCCTGAGATAATGGGAGCTTGTCCACAAGGGAAACAAACTGTAGAGCAGCACAGCAGAAGAGCCTGCTGAGTGCTAAAATTGAGAGTGCCCAGGAACACAGCCTTATTTGGGTTTTGGGAGCTTTCGATAGGTCAAGTTCATTTTCGTTAGGTCACACGGTGATTTCGATAGGATAGTTGATGGTTTCTATAAGCACTGAGGCCTATCGAGAGGATGGTTCCACCTATCGGGATCCTATCGAATCATCTCTTTTGAAAGCCTTGTCAGCTAAGCTTTTGACAGGACGCATGAACCTATCGAAACCATCCAATCCATCCTATCGAAATCGTATTTCACCCCTTATATACCTGTCGATAGGTCATTTGTGCCTCATTCCCTACCCTCTGTAAAACCCTAGCTCACTTCCTCTCTTTCGTCTCCCTCTTTCTCCACTAAATCCTCACAGAACCTTCAACTATTTAGTCTGCCATTTTGTAAGCGCATTGAGCTTGCGCAGAGGAGCATTTTACAATGATTTTGGAGAAATTGGAGCTGTGCATTACGATCTCTATTAAACCCTAGGAATTTTGGGGTAAGTTGCCTTCCCACTGCCAATCTGTTGTTGTTATAATTGTTAAACTCTATATTCCATTACAAGTTGGTGAGTGAGCAATCGCTGGGAGTAAAATGGCTGAGCTTGAGGAAACCCTAGCAAACTTACTCCGGAGACCAGCTGCTTCTACCCCCAAATCTTCCAAGAAATCGAAGCCAGCTTCCAAACCACCTGTTAAGAGGAAGCTCTTTGAAGAGACACCTAAGAAGGCCCCTAAAGCCAAGAAAGCCAAAGCTGTCGAAATTTAAGAGCCTGAGGTGGAAACACCCTTAGAGAGAGCTGCTCCTACAGTAGAGCTTCCAGCTGGGTTAACTACCCCCAATGAGTTTGTAGAGAATTTGAGTCTTGTCCCTGAGACAGACTTTGATCTGACATACTCTGCCAACATTGACAGACTGAAACCATAGTCTTGCATTTCAGACACCTAACCTAATGTGAGGCTATATACTGAAACAATAGTATATGACTGGACACAGGTTGAAACAATAGCTCTGTGGCTCAGGCCCCATAACCCTAATGTGGAAACCATGCACTGAAATAGTAGTAAATGGCTGAACAAAGGCTGAAACAATAGCTCTGTAGCTTAGATCCCAATGTAGGGAGACTATATACTGAAACAATAGTATATAGTCAAAATACAGGCTGAAACAATAGCTTGGCATTTCAGACTCGACTCGGACTCAGACAGCCTCGAATTACGTGCCTAAAATCACAAACGCAATTGGATTGCACACAAAACCACACACATACAATCAGTCCCCCTTTTAGACCCGACTTCCTTTCTTAGACCACCTCGAGACTCGATCACGCGCCTCACATGAGACGCGCTATCGGATTGAGCGCCCCACCACCGACGCGCAATTGGCCTACACCCGACCTAGTCTTATAGTCCTTGGCCCCCAAACTTCCTCAATTAAACGCTTCGAAAGAGGCGCTTAATCAGATTGCGCACCCCATAATTAGCGTGCAATTAGTCCTAACATTGTTAGAACTAGGAAACTCGCTGAGCAAGTCAATCGATCGTTCACTGAGTCGGTGACCGACCCAAAGTGATTAAGCACCGGGAAACTGGTGCACAATCTAATTAAATGCCTGAAACAGAGCGTTTACTTGGGGAAAAACTTAATTTTTTTTTTTTTCTAATTCGCCCCAGAAGAGGTTGGCAATTTTGAGAGAATGAATTTTTTTGGGATTTCGAAACCAGAGAACTTTCGAGAATGAACACATAGAGGAACCTAAGCATGATTTCGAGATTCAAGCTTCAAATTTTTGAGATTTCTTTCCGCAGCCCGGTCTTAGGTAAAAATCTTAGTTTTAAATTTAGGATTTTTCTTAGTTTCAATCATTAATATTAAATTTTTAGTCTTAGACCGTAAACCCTTTTATTCAGACCATAATTTTAATACTTGGTTCTAGTTCTCTGAATTCAGAACCAGTCCTTAATCTGACGGTCTAATTCACCGACCCTAGACTCAACTCCGTTCTAAAATCTTAATCTCCAGTCCTATCATTAATCTCTGGTTCTAGTTCGTAGTTTCTAGAACTAGTCCTTAATCATACGGTTTGATTTTCTGATTTCGGACCCAAATTCAATCCTAGAATTTTAAATTTTAGTTTTAATTTCTTAATTCAATACCTCTAAAACCCCAAATATTCATTTAGTTTTCTAAAACTCTAGTTTCTTAATTTAATTCACAATTATAATCCCGAAATCAACTCTAAAAATTAAAAAATATACCAATATTATAATTCGAAATCCAATTTATTTTTAATCTCAGCCACCTGATTTGCCCAAGGGAGCTTAAGGAGGGTACTCGAGAACGAGGCCAATCCTCCTAAGCATAGCGGGCCTAAAATCCTTTTTTTTAGAATTATTTTGTTGCTTTAATTAGGATTAGAAAATCAGTTCCATGACCTTTTCTTAGATTTTTAGTATGATTAATTTACATGCTTTATTTTAATTTAGATCCTTAGAATAATTGCTTTGATTAGAATTCTAATAAAATTAGTTCCTTTATTTTAATTAGATAATTCTAGCCTAGTTCATTCGCGACTTTATTAGATTCCAGTATAGTTAATTCCTTTTTTATTAATTAGAGTTTTAGTATAATTAATTCATTGCTTTGATTCTAATTCTAGAAACAAATCAGTTCTTTCGTTTTAATTGGATTTTAATAAAATTAATTCATTGGTTTAATTAGAGCTTTAGTAAAAACCAGTTTCCTACTTCAATTAGAATTGCAGTAGAACTAGTATATTTGCTTCACTTAAGAATTGCAGTACAATTAGCATGCTCGATTTAATTAAAGTTTCGTTAAAATTAACATATTGGCATTCCTAGTACAATTAGGAGACTGATATAAATTGGAGCGACACAAAATACACCCCCACCGATTACTTATCGAGATTGGAGCGAAATGCTGTCATTTGTTTTGTGGGCCTACAGAACATCGATCCGTACCGCTACAAGGGCAACACTATTCTCCCTTGTGTATGGAACCGAGGCTGTCCTACCGGTTGAAATTGAAGTACGCTCGCTCTGAATCCTTATGGAATCAGGCTTACCCAAAGCAGAGAGAGAGATCTTGCTTCGAACAATTAAACTTATTAGATGAGAAAAGACTCCTAGCCTTGTGCCATACTCAAGTTTACTAGGGTCGAATCGCACAGGCTTATATAAGCATGTCTGCGGTCGAGATCTAAAGATATGAGACATTGTGTTGAAGAAGATCTTCCCATCCTTCCATGCCGATCCGAGAGGGAAGTTCAAGCCGAACTGGGAAGGATCTTACGTTGTTCGAGAGGTGCTATCGGGATACGCCATCCACCTCGCCACCATGGAGGGAGATCATCTTCCTGAGCCCATCAACGCTGGGTACGTTCAATGGTTCTACGCTTAGTCTATCGCGATAAGGTAAGTATTGGTGAAATAGATATGTGACTGCTTAAGAATCACCCAAAAGAGGCCATCATTCCAAGCACAGTAGCTAAAATGCATTCCTAAAAATGATGATATCCTTTGCTACTCCATTCAATCCTAGGCTTTCTTTCAATGAACCACATCCCTGAAAAAGAAAAAGTGTGCACATATACAAAAAAAAGGGAGAAAAAAAGTTACCATCGAAATCTAAAAAAATCGGAAAAGCAAAATCTCAAAAAGAGATTGCCTAAATAAAACAAAGAAAAAAGAAAAAAGAATCATGGGGGCTTGTACAGTAAAAATCCCCCAAGGAAGTAGTGTGTTGTGAAAAATTGACGCCGCATCAAGGAAACCCTTTTAGCTCAGCACGCCTTCAAATCCTAACCTAACCCATGGCCAAGCTACACCCTGAAGAAAGCCCTCTTTTTAGGTTCACAAGCAGTCATAGTATCTATTAAGTCAAGGCGAGCCAAGTTGTGAGACGACAGCAGAACCCATCTAGTCAACTATGACGGAATTGACGTCCATGTCATGGCTTTTGAAAATGAAATAAAAAGAAAAAATAAAATAAAAATACAAGCTCAAAGCAAGATGGATGTGGTGGAAACCCGAAACGGCACTATGAGTAAAAACAACTAGTTTGTGCAAACCAAGTGAAAACCTGAAAGGGCGCTTAGGGTAAGAGAACTAAACCCATTGACGTGGTGAAAACCCGAAAGGGTGCCACGGGTAAAAAGAGGGTAAAAAGGGCACGGTGAACCCACCTTGGGCATTGTGAGTGAAAAAGGATTAAAAGAATTAAAAGAAAAGAAATGTTTGAACTGATTGAGAAGAATTGATGTTTGAGGAGCCCTCTTGGTTGCTCTCTCTGATCTCCTTTTTTGGGCCGCTCATGCTAGTTCAAATCAGGCCCCGACCAGAATTGTCTTTATAAAACCACTTCGTCAAGTGTATGACCCAAGGTAAGGAGAAAGGTTTGACTCAGCCCAAAGGGATTGATGTTCCAGTCTTGGTAAGGCTGCTGAAACTCCCTCAGATCCGGCTACTTGGGTTCGACCATGCTTAAAAGAGGACCCGAGATCTCACCTAGTGATAAAGGCACCACACCCAAAAAAAAAAGAATCACACAAAATAATAAGAACAAAGAAAAAAAAGGGGTCTGTTTATAATAGCTTTCCTTTTTTCATGCACCGCTTACACCGCATCCCAAAAAATTGCCGGTGTGATATCTAGCTTTCTTTCTTTCCTTCCTTTTTTACAAAAAGCAGAACAAAAACATAAAAAAGATATATATACAAAAAAGATGTGTGTATTTGTAAAGGGGTTTCTTACTCCCCTTTTATGTGTATATGATCTATGCAAAAAGATGTATGTGTAGGAGGGACTCAATGACTCAACTCGCGCTTTAAGGCGTTAATCTTAGCGCAAAAGCCATCTTCCCAGATATTTCGCTCGATCAACCAACGACCATACAGGTTCTTGTACCTCTTCCGAGAAGCATTAGCAGCTCTAAGGGCAACACTCAAAGATCCCTTCAGACGAAGGACCTCGCCCTCTGCTATCCCTGCTATAACTTTCTCTTGCACTAAAAGCTCATGCAAGACCCTCTTCTCATCAGTCAACAACTCAATACGGGCTTGGAGTGCCATCTCCTTCTTAGGCCAGGGGCCTCTCATATCAACACTCTCTGACTGATCCAGATGATCAGCAACAGGATGCTTGGCCAATAACCAAGCCTCGTACTCAGGGGAGGACTGAACTAGATCTCCTTGCTCCATATCGCACATCAGCGTCGATTGATGCGTCTCCCGAAGAGCGGCAATCCGATCTATGTACTCGGAGGACCCCCTAGAAAAGATCAAGTCACATAGAGGGGGCTTTGTCTCACAAGGCACCTGCTGAGAGCAATCGAATTGATGCAACACTCGAAATGGGAAATAAAAGGTGCTGCCAGTCAATCCTAGAAGGGTGATGCCCTCATGGTCTTTGGAACGAACTATTGGAAAGGTCCAGTCCAACCAAGAAAGCCTCCATATCAGCTCGGCATTGGTCAACCAAAGCTTCAAAGCTGACGAATCACCCTGCGGAAGCAAGTGACATCTACCCGAAAAACATCGAGCCGGCTCACCTCGAGCGATATAAAAGTGTGGTACGGGTTCCAAGATAGCGAGATGCTCACCTAACCAGACTTGAAATAGCAAAGGACATCCCCTGAGGTTCTCCACCTTGCCCAGGGCAAACGCGTCAAGACATCGATACAGTTCAACAAGAACCAAATGCATCATTGATCGGCCCTCTGCCAATTCGATCAATATGTCACAAAGCGCTAGAGAGAAGCTCTCTCCCCTAGTAAAGAAAAGGACTTCTGAGATGAGACCGAGGGCAAAGGCTTTCACATTAAAGATATTCCTAATCGGTAATTTTTGAAGACTTTCGTCACTGAAAAGTTCTTTGTGGAATTTGATCGAACACCTTGTGGGCCCCCCAATGAGACTTTTCTCATACTCAAATTTCTTCAAACTGAGGGTAAGGTGAACAGATTTAGAGTAGCTTGACTTCGGCATGACTCTTGCAAGGCCTCTGTGAAGCTTCAAGCCAGATAATTTAGATAACTCCTCAAGGGTTGGAGTTAGCTCCCGACTCCCAAGACAAAACACATGGGCGTTGGCATCCCAAAATGAAGTGGCCGCATGAAGTAGGTCCCACCATAGAAGAACCTCGAGGAAGAGGGGAAGGCATGATAGGCCGAGCAGCTCAAGCTCGATGAGCTCGCTCTCATTCAGGCTCCTGTGCCAACTTTTGAGAAAATTGGGCCCCATGCCCAAAGAAAGGGGTAAATCGGCTCCAAGCCCTCCATGTAAGGGAGGATTGGAAGGCAGGTTCATAGACATACAAGGATTTTTGAAGAATATAAAATTCAATGTATGTTGATGGACCCGTCCCTAGGAAAGCAAGAAGAGAAAGAATCGGTCAAAAAGACCAAGTCAAACTGAAAAGGGAGGGAATTTGGACTGGCTCGGGTATATAAGGCCCCACAGGTCCCCAGGCCAAAATTGGCGCAACTATTAGTTGCGCCAGTGCATTTTGTCCCAGATTAAGCCTAGTGCCAACACAAAATTCCCCCCCATGCCTTTCTTTTTCGAATTTTAGGATTTTTCGTGAGTTGTTGACTTGATTCACATGCTTTATAAAAATAGTTGCACCTAAGAATTGACAAGGTATCTAATATTAAAATAAGTCTGACTTTTGTGCAGAAGCGCACACCAAGGCATGTGGCATCAAGGGCCACTTTCATGGGCAATCATAAAGATCTTCCTACAAGCAGTGGGGTATACGCAAGAAAGAGATAACATTGCAAATCAAAGAGAGACACTGAGCATATCAAAGAAAAACATTATCCAAAATGTGCCGTAAATATCTGTTACAAACAAAAAATCCCAATAAAGTTGTCTCAAAAGTGCTAAAATGTTTGAATGAAGAAACTAGGGCCTAATCCTTGTCCGCACCCTTTTACTTCTTCCGCCGACGTGAGGAGCCCTGGTAAGTCCGCATATCTCCCACCCGGGACTAGGCCTGAGAAATCCTGCTAAGCAAAGATTGCAACTCTTTGGCGCGTGCACACTGCAAATCATAGCCAAAATCAGAGATCAGGACCAATTAAGGGACAAATACAAAAAAAATATATAGGAAAGGAAGAGTAGAAGAATACTCACTATCTCCACATCCCGAAGCTCCGTAATGTTACGATGATACGCCGCATACTCCATAACCAAATCAAAGTTCTACATTCAAAGGGATACAATGTCAGCTATCAGGGCAATCATAAAACATATGCAAAAAGAGGCCGAAACAGGAGAGAGATGGGTCGTCAGAAGGCTTACCCCTGGGATCACCTCAGGAGGAGGGACCCGGGTTGCTTCAGCAGAGATACAAGTCTGCCTGTCCACATTAGCACACAGGCCCAAGAGAAAGCTATCATCAAGACGTCGGAAGGTCCCATAGACCACAGTCGGATCACCACCAGGGGCACTAGCATGAGAGGTACCTGACGGACCAACGCTAGAAGAACCCTCGTCCGAGGGACCCGCACCAGAAGGGCCCCCACCTAAAGAACCTGCCCTTGAGGAATCAATGGTACCTGCCATTGCCCCGCCTTCATTATCCGAGCCATCCCCTTGAGCGAACTATGAACAAAGTAAAAATCTGCTCAGAAAAAAAAAACAAAGGCCGAAATAAGAAAAAAAGAGATTAATCTAAAAAAAGAAAGGAGAGTTACCTGCCCATGTGGGCCACCAAATGCAAGGAAGTTAGCACTAGGGACGAAGTGTGGCAGGATGAACCGATATGGTAGGCACTCATACCATATGTGATAATCTCTAGGCACAAGAAGGGCATTGATGGGGAGCCCATTACTGAGGAAGGCTGCTGTGAGCTCCACAATGCTACCAACAGGACTCATGACATCGGCAGGGGTATGGCGTGATAGCCCTGATACTGGTGGACCACCTGCTCCCCCAAATAGTAAACCCTCACCCATGCCCCATAAAAGAGTGCGGATCAGAAGACGGAGTTGAGGTACGGATCATGGAGGATATGTCCAAGTCAAGAGGTAACCAATCAATCAGACAAGCAACATAGTAAATCAGGGAGAATTTCTGAGCTGATTGGAAAGGGCTTTACCTGCTCCGGGACTATTAGGTCTAGTTGGGACCTCAAACCCATCTCTAGGTTCTTCAGGCCCACATCACGACACCGGGCATGGTTCTCGTTGCTAAGAAGAGGGTAGGTGAATGCATCCGAGTGGAGGAGTGGGCGCCCAAGATAAAAGTGGTGGTACCCCCATACCTAAGAAGAGCAATGCGCAAGAGAATAAGTCAGTATGATACAAAGATCATCAGAGTAGAACTGATAAAAGCAAAAGGTTAGGGATTACCTCTAGGGCAACCCAAAAACCAATGACGGATTTGGCATCCCCGATGGTGGCTCGGGGTACGCCATACTTCAACCAGGTGTATCCAGCCCAGCCCCAGTCATACCGATGGACATCACCCCAACAATCCATAATTCTCAGCAACGCTAGGCTTACTCAACCACCGCTTGCATTGGTAAAAAGGGCCCAGCAGAAGCAGGAGAGTGATGTGGGCTAGGATGATCGCCCACTCAGGCGTAATATAAAGCACCCAATCTGCCTGTCCCAGATCCACCAACTCATCAACCGTATAGAGTACGGATAGTGTTAGGATATTTTAAGTGCTTGCTACTGACTTTATTGGAGACCACTATGGGGTTAGTGAAAATAAATCAAAGGTGGATTGAAAACTACAGAGCAGCAAGCCTAAAAATACACAGTTCTGCAAGATACAGGGCCTGTTGTAGCAAGTTTTAATAAGTAAGAGTTTGTCCCACAAGGAAAGTTGATCTAAAGCTCCAAGGGAGCAATCTTTAGTAGGCCCTCCAGATCTGGCAATCCTAAATGGAAGGGGATTTAAGGTCACTATTATTTAAATCCTAAGGTAACCTAATGCCTAAACTATAGAAATGGTTGAGAAGAATGATGGAGTGCGATAATATAAATATAAAAGGGTGAGAAGTAAGCTATTAGGCACAGATCTGATGGGTCGTATAACTCAGACTCAGATCTACTGCTGTAGAAATCCTGTCCAATGGCTATATTATAACAAAAGAGGAGAAAGGATCCAACTCACCCCTGTGCCATGTTCCAATCCCTTATGGCTATAACCTATCCACTTGAATGGTCACAGGGTATCCAATAGGGGAACCACAATCCAGAGATGGGTAAGAACAAGTTAAACATTGTAGGCACTACTTCTTCCAGGCTACCAGCTCAAGAATCCATAGGAACCTCAACCTCTAAAGTTCTGTGTGTGGGCTAGGCCTGCAATGTGCACTAGCCTGGACACACAGAACCAGCAAGAGTTTGAGTACTAGCTTTTAATCTTAGCTGTTCACTGCTTTAGAAAGATAGCAGTGATCCAGTCACAAGCCTACAATCTCTACAGCCAGATCAGATCTGCCATCTGATGGTGGGTCTATACAAATACAGGGGAGTCTGTCTCAACACAATCTCTCACAAGGCTACAAGCACAAGTGCAGAGAAGAAGGATCTATCTTAGATTTGTAGATTGGCTTCACCTTAGGGCTATAATCTGTCCACTTAAATGGTCACAGACTATCCACAGAGGCTATCCTCCTCACAGAGGTCTAAGACAGAACAAGAACATTGCTGCCACCACCATGCTCACAAGGCTACCAGCTCAAGCTCCCATGGGGATTCAGATTTAGTGGATCTTGTGGTGGGGCATAGGCCTGCAATGTTCCTAACTTGGACACACATGTTACTTGGATCTAAATAAAAATTTAAAAACAATCCTCCATTGCTTATAATGCAACATAGCAATGGAGGATCTCAAGGCATCAGCCTTGTACAGAACAACTCACAAAACACCAATCCCATACATGCATAAAATCTTATTATAAAACTCCATTAAATCTATTCCAAATAGACATACAAAGACATAGCCAGTAAGTGCTGAACTATGGAGAGAAGAAAAACGGAAAAAAAAATTGCCTAAAGCCTAACCTTAGCCTACTGCAATTCTACAGTTGGTTTCAAGGAGTACAGAAGTCCCTTTAAACCTAAACTAGGCTTAGGCTTATATAGCAGTCTGCTCTCTGAGAATTAGGGTTAGGAAAACCCTAATTTATCAATGCTATCGTGGCCCATTTCTGTTCCTTAGATGCCTCGAGGCATGTGCATGGAGATTAGAGTATTGAAGTGTGTGCCCTAGTTGCTGGAAGTTCCCAGATTGCCCCTGCAGAAGTGGGGAGAAGTTAAAAACCTGAGCCTCGCTAAGTAGAAAGGCTATCCAGGTCTTATCGCGTGATAGAGTTGGCGTCGCGGGGTTGATTTGACTTGACGCTCTTACAATCGCGGGATTGATACTTTGGTCATCGTGGGATTACTCTTTCCATTTGAATGGCACGGGAATTGCGTGCGCGGCTCGTTCCTTGATGAATCCCGCGGTGATCCTTGCGAAGAAACAATGTGCATGGGCTTCTGGATCGTGCGAGCAGTTCCCTGAAGGTCTGTATCCCGCAGCCACTGTGCGACAGCTGTGCGTAAGAATGCCTGGAGCTCTCTCTCCTTAGTGAATCGCGTAAAGATTAACGGCTCCTTTCTTGAGTTGTGCAAGACTGCGCGAGTGCTTCACGAGCGCTTATGACTGAGCCTCGCGAGAACCGCACGAAGTCTGCTTTTCAATTCCTTCTGTCATCAAGCCGCGCGAGAACGGTGCGAGCAGTTGGTGTGCTGTCCTCAGAAACCCGTGACAACTGTGCGAAGCATTCTTTTTGGTTCAATTGAGCCCTGCGACATCTGCGCGAGGCTCACTTCTTGACTTATTTCTGCTTTGCTGTGCCTAAGCTGCAGCTAGTTCTATCTGGGTCTAACTTTCTTTCTCCTGAGGCACTTTTGGGGTAAAAAGGTAAGCTTCTTGGCATGATTTGGGCCTTATTTACAGCTGCTGCTTATTACCTATAGGATAGACTTAAAATACATTTATTAAATGATTAAGGGTCTAACAGAGATTAAGTTAAGGGGTGAAAAGTGGTACTTTTCAGGTCTTAACACACCCCCAAACCTAATCTTTGCTAGTCCCTTAGCAAAGTTGTAACTAATTAAATGCCACTTTCGTAGCGATCACGGGTACATTTAGCATATGTACCAAGCCTTTTAAACCCCTAGGTGATTCCTAGTGGAGGAGTGAAGTCTCCTGAGGGTTTTCAGTGAAGATACCCATAAACTTCACCATTAGGACAATTAAATATAGTGCAGTTAATGACAATACAGAATTCAATGTATAAAGCTTCATTCCACACCCATTCTTTAACATTTAGAGGGAATGCTGCAGTAATACAGGCCATTCAAAACTCAAAATTTAACAAGTGTTTGCATCACCACCATTCATTTTACATTAGAAATTCAATATGTAAAAATCAGTACCCAGCTTGCCTTTAATTCAAAATTCAGGTTGGATACAACCCCAATGAGGTTAAAATTCAGACCCAATTCTCACCAGGGCTATCTCTCAACATTGACAATCTGAGGGTGTTCACATTCAAAATAGCTCAAGAACAGTTACAGACCCCAAATGGGCCTTCAAGCATGAGCATATGCAAAGCTTCTAATTTCTGACATCCTCATGGCTTTTCACCATAGAGTGGACAACTCCTCATCTCCACATGACATCTTATTTTACTTTGGATCTACAAGGTCTTTTTGAATGGGTTGTAATGTGGCTTATGGGTGAGGGATGTAAAGAATCAAGGGGTAAAATGGGAATCAAAATTCAGAAATCAGCAAGGTAAGGAGTGATTCATGACTTCACAACCTTCATTTCAGCAAAACTTCATCTTTCTTGATTTATTCCAGAATCAAAGTGGCCAGCTTCTCCTCTTCTTTTCAATTTTCAGATGATGTTCTTCTCTAGACTTCTCTTTCTTTTTCTCTTTTTTTATTTTATATTTTTTTTATTTAATCTTTTTATGATTTTTTTTTTATGATGAACTGCCACAAAAATTCTATTGATACACTGCTGTTCATAAGTTGCTTTTCTTCACCTTCCACAGAATGTTAGACCACTCTCACTATCTTTAACTCCTCCTTTACCTTCTGAATTCTCAGAGTGAGGGTAAGGTTGAATCAGGTCATGAGGTTAAGGTGCAAGTATTCTGGTGTTTGTAAAAGAAAAAAGGATTTTTAAGGCTCAAGTAGTGTATGCACAAGGGCAGCTTTTTAAAAAGGTTGGATTTTCAGGCTCAAACTATCCAAATGAAGGCCCTTGATCATTTCCTTAGTGTCATGAGTGCTGTCAATCAATTTTGATTTGGAGGTGCCCAACTTCTAGTGAAAAAGTCTTGATTCACTCAGTCCTTAGAGCAAAAAATAATGCCAAAAACACTCTTCAAAAGAAAATGGTGGGCCCAAATCTCACTAGGTATGGTCCTCAAATTAACCCATGGGGTGTATTTTCATCTGTTTCTCTCCTCTCAGGTTCACTGAGTACTAACTAGAAAATTTTCTGACGTTAGCTTCATGGTGGTGTCAAGATTTTAACATTTTCAGTTTCGAAAAGTCTGCAAAAATATTATAATTTTTTACAAGTTTCCTCTTTGCAGCAAGTTAGGTGGAAATTGACTTTATTCATCCCAGTTACACCACCATTATTGCACTAAAATTAACTATTCTATTGGCAGACCTATCCTGCCACACTCCCAAACCATGAGGAGCAGTGTCCTCACTGGTTCAAAATGTGCGATGTGCAGGAAGTAAAACCCTAAAAATTAAGCAAACAGAAACTATAAAAGAGAAAAAGAACACACAAAAAAGAATGAGGCTTTACACACACATATAAGCAAAATAGTGATAGATTTTATTATAGAGACAGAAGCAAACAGAGTACAAAAAAATAGGAAATTGAAAACCTAAGAACAATCTAAGCAAAACTTCTTGTTAGACAAAATGGTTCTTCCTCCTGGCTGAGTGGAGGAGATGCAGGTGGTTCGATTGTTCGCTTCTTCCCTCTCTTCTCCTTTTTCTTCTCCTCCTTTGCCAAGATCCGCTAGACTTCTTCATACTCATCCCAAAGAAATTGTAATGGGTTCGGCTCCTTAGGCGGTGGGGGGTCCAACCACATAGGATAGAATTTGTTTGGGAACTCGTTGGGTTTGTCATTCGCTATGGTTATGAGGAGGGCCGGACTGTTAGGGTTAGACGAGAAAGGATGAGATGAAGACGAACTAACTGTGTATTTAAAGTACTTGGATGGTGGACTATGAATCGACATATTAAAGTCTTGTCTCTTTCTAAGTATGGCAATAAATTATGATTGTTTGGGGAATGATAAATTGCGCAACTGATTATGAGAAAAGAGAGCGTACCCTAAATGATGGTCTAATTTTAGCCTTGGTAATTATAGTGATCCCGTGTATCGTGCGTAGGAAGATGTGGAATTTCGCTTATGCGGCCAGACTCATGAGCAAGCTCGACATATGGCCCACGATTATGAAAATGAGGCCATTTTAACCCCTTGATCAAAATCAACAATGGACCTCTGTGCACCATTTGTGCTGAGGCCTGTACTTGCACAATGGCATGCATCCACTCAGTTGCCATCTACATCTTCCCTTCACATGGATTCCTATTTCAAATGAGAATAGCCTCCCTAAAACTAGTACATGTATAGTAAAAATTCTAAATGATAAAACACATTGATGCAAACAGAGTCGAAATAGCTGCAGTGCTAGGACTTTGCTCAAAAATCTCTCTCATGTTACTGACAATAGTGAATAATATTAAGACTAATTTAAAAAATAAACAAGCACATAGGACAGATATGGCACATAAATCAATATACAACAAGAAGAGAAATTCTATTAACTTGGAAACATGTACAATTGTAATTACAATGAGAAGATTAGAAGGGAAAGGAAAGAAGAGCCTAAGTACAATCTAGTCTAAGAGGAGGAAGAGTCTGAATCCGAATCTGTAAACCAGTCCCAACCCATCTATTTGGCATGTTTCCTCATTTCAGCTTTGCTCTCGGAACTGGGCTTGGACTTGGTTCTATCTGAGGGACCTTTGGTCTTTTTCTTCCTGGGTTTCTTCTGAGTTGGGCCTTTTCTTCTGCTGCCTTGGTTGCTTTGGTTGTGGGGGTTTCTTCATGGTTGGAGGCTTTGGTGCCCTCACCCTCATCTTTCTGATTTTGGGTTCAGGAGGGATCATAGGAGATTTTTCTTTGTCTTCCTCAGTGGGGGCTACTAGGGACTTCCCTTTTGCTTTGGGCTCAGGCTGGTCAGGGGGTTTTGCCTCCTCAGACTAGGCAACTGGCTGTTTGCCAATTTTAATAGAGGCTGCTGTGTAAGTAGTCATCTTTATAATGACTTTCCTCTGTTTAGGATAAGTTTGCTTAGTAGGGTGTGGAGCAGGGGTTTTGGTAGGTGGGGGCTGCTCTGTAGGAGGTGAGGAAGGAGGGGCAACAGGGGTTTTTGTAGGTGGGGGCTGCTCAGTAAGAGGTGAGGAAGGAGGGGCAGCAGGGGCCTTCCCTTTATCTGGTTGGGCAAGTGGTTGTGCCTCCTCAGACTAGGCAGCTGGGGTTGGGGTAGCTTTAGGCTCAAGTTCTGGCATGCAGATAGAGAGTGGGTGAGAGTCATAGCCTAAACAGCCCAATGCCTTCCAATGAGGCTATCTAGATTTTGGCTTTGAGGAGATCAGTTTCATGGATTTCCTTTTGGAGTTTGAAGATCTCCTGGGCTTTGTTGAGCCTCTTTTCAAACATCCTGGCCTTCATCTTCTCTGCAGCAGTGTTGGCTTTCTCCAGCTCTAAATTCAGCTGATGATAAGCAGCCATAGATTGGGCCTTCTGATAGGCCTCCAAGATATTAGTCCACCCTAGGGAGATACCCAGTAATTGCTTTCTGTGGGCTTCCTTCATTTTATCAATCTGTTGCAGCAGGGGGGTCTCAATGGACTACCTAAGTTGGGCCATGCCCCTCAGGACATCCCTCTTAAGGTAGGGATTGTCCCTCATGGCATGGAGGATGGTGAGGTAGGGAGGGATGTAAAAAGAGTGTTTGGATGCGGTGGGAAGAGAGGAAGTGGAAGGAGCAAAATGTGATTAGTCCTGGGTGGGGGAAGTGGGGTTAATAGTGGGTAAGTCTAGTTGTTGGGGGAGGGTAACAGGATCTGGGTTTGTTTGGGTCTGTTTGTCAGTGAATGTTGGACGGGGTAGGATAAGAGGTGGGATGGAAGGCATGGGGGGAAAAGAAAATAAAGGACGCTTACTAGGAGTAGGTGGTGGTGGCGGAGGGAAAAAGGGAATGGTGAAAGGTATGAAAGGGAATGGGGGAGTTGGGGGGATAAAAGGGATTATGGGTGGTGAATGGGGTTGAGAGTAAGGGCTGGAGTCTTGGATGTGAGAGTCAGGGGGAAGGACCAGGGGGATTGGAGTGGATTGGTGAGGGATGGGTGGGTTGGTTAATGTCTGTAGGGTGGATTTGATAGATGTGAGGTCATTCCGGTCCCGGTGTGTAGTGGTGGATAGTTGGGATTGGATGTCTTGGATGAGGGAGATGATGAGTGTCAATGTGTCTGGGCTGGGGAGTTGAGTTTGTGTAGAAGATGGCACAGGTTGAAAAGGTGAGGAAGGTGCATGATGGAAAGTGGAAGGAGGGGGAGATTGGGGTTCTGGTGAGTGATGTGGTGAAGTAATTGGAGAGTCCGGGAGGGGGGTGTAGTGGCTGGGCATGGTGTCAAGGAAACTAGCCATAAAGGCTTGGAATCCTATGGTTGTGTTAAGGTTTAAGTCAATGTCTGTGAATGGGGATGTAGTAGGCATGACAGGGGTGGTCTCTTCTTCAATGTGAGGTGTGTCAGTGTGGATAAAAGGGATTGTGGGTGGTATCTGGGAGATGGTGGGGGTTGTCTCAGTGGTTTTCCTTTTCTTGTAGGAAATGAGTGGAGGGCTGTCATATTTACGTGAAGATGATGGGGGCATTGGGGCCGTGTATTGAGGTAGGGTAGGGGATGGGGAGGGGCTAACATGGGGGGTGGTGTCCTCTCAGGTACCAATCATGGGAGAAGGGGGTGTGGGGATAGATAATGAAGACAGAGGAGGGTGTAAGAGAGATGGAATAGGGGTAGTGGATGCTGGAGTAAAAGGTGGGAGGGCTGAGGTGACTGCTGCAGCAGTGGTGGTAACAGGCTCTGGAATCTCCTCTGTAGTGACAGGGGTGGGCCTTGTGATAGCTGCCTCTTCTGCTTGCTTGGGAAGGGCCTGAGTCTCAACCTTCTTCTTCTGTGCTTCCATCAGGCTTCTGCTGATTCCCTATTGCCTCTTGGCAAAAGTAGTACGGGCAAGGGTGGTAGTCCCCTCTGATTTTGCTATCTTGTACCCCCGCTTTAGTAGCAGCTTGGTGACGACTCTGGCATAGGGGAGTGTGTGGCTTCTAGTTTTGCCCTAATTTCTCCACTAGATCCTTCATTGCCTCAAAGATTAACCATGCTGCATGGAAGCCATGGCCCAGAGAGGAGTAGACAGCATCAGCAATTGAGCTCTCCTCTCCTGCTGATGGCTTGAACAGTAAACATTCTTTCTCAGGACCTGGTCAATGAAGAGGAGTCCAGGCTCCAACTCTCTTCTTCTGATTGAATCCCCTGAGGCCTTTAATCCTCTAGTCAGAGTTCTTACAATCGTATCAATTGAGGCACTCAGGGGGGGGCCATATCCACAGCTAGGGCTAGGGTCGAATGCGACTGGGATGCCCAATACTTCTGCAATAACTTTGGAACAGACTAACATTTCAAAGTCATCAATCAATACCAGCAAGCCTACTTGTCCATCCTTGTCTTTTTTGACCCTGATGTGCTGGTAAAAGAGTTGCACTAGCCTAGGGTAGGCTAGTGCTAAAATTCCTCTCATCAAGGGTGTCAGGCCCGCCTTGCTCATAAATTGAACGGCAGGGGTAGAAAGAGGCTCCTTCTCAAAGAAAGGTAGGTCGAAAGTTGTTTCAGGCTCTAATGGGATTGAAGCCATGAGCTCGGAAGGTGTAGAATACTCAGGGGTTGGCTCCTCCACCTCCTTAACCACCTCCTTCCCTCTTTTCTGTGTCTTTAAAGTCTTGACCTTCTTAGCAGACGGCTCAATAGGGGCCTTATCCTTGCCCCTTTTCTTTGGTGCGCTCTTAGGGGCCATTACAAATTCTACCTTGAAAGATCTGAGTGCTTACCCTAAAATCCTAGGGTTTGGTTCGATCTGACGCACAGTGCACCACGAGAGCTCTGAGCAAAGGGCAACTGATGGGGATGACTTTGGGAACAAATATGTAAATTCCTGGTGTGAATGATGGGTTGTAGAGTGGATGTTGGAGGAGAGAAGTAGAAGAGCGTCGGAAGCTAGGGATTCGCAGGGTGAAGAAGGAAGAGAGGACTGGAAATGGAGACAAGCGCGAGGTTAAAATACTTATCGCGAAGCTTGGTGCGCTTTGGAAATATCTGGTCGCGGGATTGGAAATGAACCTAGCGAAGGTGCTATTCAACTTGGATTGCATGACAATCTCCCAGGATGACCTTGGAGCACGCGACAGCATGTGAAGAATTCCATGTGAATTGTGCGAGAGGTTCCCAGGTCTCCTTCTGGATTGAGCGAACGGCTCTGAGGTTCACTTTGAATCTCGCAACAGCCATTGAATCTTATGACAGCTAATGAAGTATTCCTTCTGAATTGTGCGAGAGTCTCTCAGGCTTCCTGCTGAACCTCGCGACAGCTAGTGAAATGCTCTATTTGGATCACGCGAGAGGTTCCCAGGTTTACTTGAATCTCGCGACAGCTATTGAATGGTACTATGTGAACTGCACGAGAGTCTCTTAGGCCTCCTTTTGAACCCAACGACAGCAAAGTAGTAAACATAGAGCATGTGCTCTCTGTTCTGCCATTTCCATTGATGTTGGGGTTGGATCCTAGGCATGACTCTCACCACTAGGGGTACCCCCAGACACATTAAAATCAACCATTCAAGCAAAGACAACAAAAATCACCCTCCCACATTATGCATTCAAGCAAAAATAATCAATCAAAGAGCAGTAATCATCAATCCAAGCAAATGAAATTCAAACCAGACAGGTCCAGATTCAAGTGGGGCCACTAAAATTTCCCAGAGAATGTGAACAAAAGAAAGCAAGAGAAATCTAACAAAACCAAGGTACATATGATACAATATTGACATACCTGTGGATCAGTTTAATGAAGGATCCCCTTGAAAGTGAATGGTGTCCATGGGTTCAGCAGATTTTTCAAAACAATGCTTAAGCCTCTGATCATTCACCTTCAAGGTTTTCTCAGACTTGGGATCCTTAATTTTCACAGCGCCAGATGAGGAAACACTCATGACAATGTAGGGACCTTCCCATCTGGATTTCAGTTTGTCAAGAAAAAATTTAAGTTTAGAGTTAAACAACCAAACCTTGTCACTAGCTATGAAGCTCTTTCTCAACAGCCCCTTGTCAAAGAAAGCTTTGGACCTTTCCTTGTAGATCCGGGCATTGGCATATGCATCCATCCTCAGCTCATCCAATTCTGATAGCTGCAGTAACTTGTGATGACCAACAGAAGTTAGGTCTAGATTTAAATGTTTAATGGCCCAATAAGCTCTGTGTTCTAACTCTAATGGGAGATGACAAGCCTTGCCATAAACGAGTCTGAAAGGGGACATCCCAATGGGAGTCTTATAGGCAGTCGTATAAGCCCACAGTGTATCATTAAGCTTTTCAGCTCAGTCATTTCGATCAGTCCTTACAGTCTTCTCAAGGATGTGCTTGATCTCCCTATTTGAAATTTTAACTTGCCCACTGATTTGTGGGTGGTAGGGAGTAGCAATCCCATAGTTGACAGAATATTTCTTGAGCAAGCTCTCAAAATTTCTGTTGCAGAAATGGCTACCCCCGTCACTGATAATGGCTCTAGGGGTGCCAAATCTTGAGAAGATATTCTGCTTTATAAACTTGAGGACAACCTGATTATCATTGGTTCTTGTGGCAACAACTTCTACCCATTTTGAAACATAATCCACTGCCACTAAGATGAAATGATAACCATTGGAAGGAGGAAAGGGGCCCATAAAGTTAATACCCTAGACATCAAACAGTTCCACAACAAGGATGGGTTGCAAAGGCATTGAGTTTCTCTTGGACAGCCCTCCTAATTTCTGACATCTTTCACAGGTCCTGCAGTGTGTATTGGCATCTTTGAATAGAGAGGGCCAATAGAACCCACACTGCAAGATTTTGTCAGCTATTTTTCTTCCACTAAAGTGACCTCCACAGGCATTTTCATGGCACATGGCTAGAATAGTGGGGACCTCACTTTTTAGAACACATTTCTGAATAATTTGGTCTGCACAATACTTGTATAAGCAAGGTTCCTCCCAGAAAAAGAATTTGACCTGTGAGAAAAATAGGTCTTTGTCCATTTTGGTCCAATGGGCAGGAATCTTACCTATAACTAGATAATTAACAATGTGTGCATACCAAGGAACCAAGGATTAGATGGTAAACAATTGCTCATATGGGAAGACATCATTTGTAGGATCATCAATACATTTCTCCAACACAATTCTGGACAAGTGATCAGCCACCACATTTTCCACACCCTTTTTGTCCTTGATTTCAATGTCAAACTCTTGCAACAGGAGTATCCATCTAATCAGCCTGGGCTTAGCATCCTTCTTGGACAATAGGTACTTTAATGCTGAGTGGTCAGTGAAGATTATAGTTTTAGACCCAAGTAGATAAGGTCTAAATTTGTCCATAGCAAAAACCACTACCAGAAGTTCTTTCTCAGTTGTGGTGTAATTCAGCTGAACTTCAGCAAGTGATTTGCTGAGATAGGTAATGACCACTGGCAGCTTATCTTTTTTTTGACCTAAAATAGCACCTATTGCCAAGTCGAATGCATCACACATCAACTCAAAGGGCAGTGCATAGTCAAGTGTTTGGAGTACAGGGGCAGAGGTGAGGCAAATCTTCAAAGTTTTAAAAGCCTCAAGACATTTAGCAAAAAAGTCAAAGGGCACATCCTGGCAGAGCAGGTGGCATAATGGTTTAGCAATTTTGCTGAAGTCTTTAATGAACCTCTTGTAGTATCCAGCATGTCCAAGGAAAGATCTGATTTGTTTAACTGCTCTTGGAGGGGGCAAATTTGTAATGAGGTCAACTTTGGCCTTATCTACCTCAATCCCATCTTTAGAGACTACATGGCCCAACACAATACCTTGTGTTACCATGAAGTGGCTCTTTTTCTAACTTAAGACCAAATTAGTCTCCTCACATCTTTGCAAGACCAGGTGGAGGTGTTGCAGACATTGGCCAAAACTGTCCCCATATACAGAATAATCATCCATAAAAATTTCTAAGAATTTGTCAATCATATAAGAGAATATGGCATACATACACCTTTGAAAAGTGGCTGGGGTATTACACAGCCCAAAAGGCATCATTCGGTAAGCAAAGGTGACAAAAGGACAAGTAAATATAGTTTTCTCTTGATCAAGAGGGTGCACAGGGATCTGGTTGTACCCTAAGTACCCATCAAGAAAACAGTAAAAAGCTTTTTCAGCCAACTTATCCAGAATTTGATCAATGAATGGGAGAGGGAAGTGGTCTTTTCTGGTCTTAGAGTTGAGCTTTCGATAATCGATGCAAACTCTCCAGCCAGTGGTCTCCCTGGTTGGTCTCAGCTCTCCAGACTCAGTTGTGATAACTATTATTCCAGATTTCTTGGGCACCACTTGGATAGGTGCCACCCATTCAGAATCAGAAATGGGGTAAATTATCCCAGCATCTAGCAATTTGATGATTTCTTTTAGGACCACTTCCTGCATGTGAGGATTCAATTTCCTCTGTATTACCCTGGAGGGTGTTGAGCCCTCCTTTAGATGGATCCTGTGTATACAGATTGATGCATCTATCCCTCCTAGATCAGCAATGGTCCAGCCAATTACTTTTTTATGCTTCCTCAAGACTGTTAGTAATTCCTCCTCTTGCTCATTGGTAAGAGAGGAGGAGATAATTACCGGAAGTTTTTCATCTTTCTCAAGGAAAACATATTTCAATATTTCTAGAAGCTTCTTGAGCTCCAAATCAGGGGCTTGTTGGATGGATGGCAGGATTGGTGGTTTGTTGGTTTGAGGAAGGGGCAGCAATGTAGGTTTCCAAATGGAATGCTGCACTAAGCCCACAGAAGACTTCAATGTGGGCATGTCTTCTGGCATTACAGCTGGGCTTCCTTCCTCTAACATGTCCCAAACTTCAGTTAAACTTGTGACAATGTTGCTCCACTCCAGCAGAGTGGGCAATTATTTTTCAACAACTTCTTCTAGTACATCCACTACAAAGCTTTCCTCATTGTCCAGCTGAGGGTACTTTGCACTGTTGTACACATTAAGCTCAACCTTCATATGTCCGAAAGTTACTTCCATGATCCCTGACCTGCATTAAATGCATGCATTGGTAGTGGCCAAGAATGGCCTGCCCAAAATAGCAGGTATATGGGATGTACTCTTGTTGCAGCCCATGTCCAAAACAAGAAAGTCTGGAGGCTAGAAGAACTTGTCCACCCCTACCAAGACATCCTCAACCACTCCCATGGGCCTCCTTTCAGACCTATCAGCCATCAACAACACAATGGGGGTGGGTTTTAGCTCCCCCAAACCTAGCTGCTGATACACATTGTATGGCAGCAGGTTAACACTGGCTCCAAGGACTAGAAGGGCCCTTCCAATTGTGTGGTCTCCAATTATGCATGGAATAGTGGGTATCCCTGGGTCTTGCAACTTCTCCAGAATTGTTATGTTTAATACAGAATTAACTGTATCAGTTGCAAAGACCTTTTTGGATAAATGGCCTCTAGCTTTTCTTTTCTGAGTACAAAGGTCTTTCAGAAAATTTGCATAGGTTGGGACCTATTGAATTGCATCAAGCAGGGGCAAATTAATTTTTACCTGCTTAAAGGTCTCCATCATTTCCTCTATCTGTGCATTCCCCTTATCAAAAGGGGTAGGGCCAGACAAAGCCTGAGAAAATGACAACTGAGGTACTGCTGGGTCCTCAGCTGCAAGCCTATGACTGAACTTTTATTTTTTTCTTTTTTCATCTTTTATTTTCTGCTGAGGCTCAACTACAACGCCTTTATTTTTCCCTTGTTGCAGGGTAGCAGGCAAGTCCTGACTCTGTGCTCTAACAAAGTCTCTTTCTCTTTCATTCGAAAGTTCCTTGGAAATGATCTCTCCTTGTTCCTTTCCCACTTGGTTATCTACCTGCCTACCAGACCTTATGGTTGTGATGGCATTAGCACCCTCAAAACTTGAGGAGCCTTCTCCAATCGAATATTGGCCCTTAGGGTTGGCCACTAGCTGGCTTGGCAACCTGCCATCTTCTCTTTTGGCCAAGGCATTGGATATTTGACCAAGCTGTTCTTCTATTTTCTTTATGCTTTGACTATGAGAAGTCACAGTCTGAGTCAAGACTCCAAGGCTTTGCAATGAGGTCAAAACCTGGTCCTCAAAAGAAGCATTTCGTGGCTGAGGTGGGAGAACTACCAACTGATTTTGCTGCTGGGGCTACTGCTGATGCTGAAAATTTGACCTTAGGGCATATCACTGATTAAACTGCTACTGTGGCCTTTGAGATAAGGCCAACATCTATTGTGGCTGCATATAATTGTCTTATCTCTACCTCAAATTTGGGTGGTCTCTCCACTGGTAACCGACATTTTGGTGCTGGTATCCATATGGCTATTTGTTGTAGCAACCAAATTATTGTTGGCCAAATGATTACCAGCAGCTTGTTCCATCACATACTCAGGATATTGCCCTGCAGATGGGCACTCTTCCACTGTATGTTGTAGAGATTGACATATCAGACATGCCTCCATCACTTGTGCAGCCAATCTGGGCTGCACCACAGTTAATAGTTTATCAAACTTATCAGAAAGATTGGCCATCTACATTCTCAGGTCATTGTTTCCACTAACTTCATACATCTTTCCTTTGGAAGTTTCAGCAAGCCCCAGCTTAGGAGAAGGCTCTTGAACAGTTCTTGATGAGGGCATCTTTTGGAAAGCATTCTCACTGATGACCTCGAACAAGTCCCATGCCTCATCAGTTGTTTTATGCATGTAAGTTCCACCACAAGAGGCATCTACCATGTCTCTACTTTTCTCATCAGTCCTATTATAGAAGCTTGGGACAAGCTGCCAGTCAGGGATCTTGTGGTGGGGACATTGTTTGAGCATCTCCTTAAATCTGTCCCAAGATTGATTAAAATCCTCAGTTGGGGATTGGGCAAAAGCAAGTATTGCTTTCCTCAACTGGCTGATTTTTATCTCTGGGAAGAATTTGGTTAGAAATCTTGTCTGTAGGTCTTTCCAAGAAGTGATGCTGTTGTTTGGGAGAGTAGCTAACTAGGTGCTGGCCTTGTCCTTTAGGGAGAAAGGAAAGAGCCTTAACCTAGTGGATTCTGGTCCCAAACCAGCAATGGAGAATGTTGTGCACAGGGCTAAGAATTGGTCAATGTGCTTGTAAGGGTCTTCCTTGCTAAGCCCATGGAAAGAGGGAAGCATTTGGATGATGGAAGTTTTAATCTCATAGTTTTCCTGAACATCTGGAAATTGAATGCTGAATGGGGAATTACAATCATCAGGAGCATTCAATTCCTTCAATGTTCTGGGTTGCTCTTCAGCCATGATTGCTGTCTCAATTTCAATAGGGGGCTTGACTGTGGTGTGTCTGTGCCTTCTTGGTCTTCTGCTCCTTTCTATCTCAGGGTTAGGAGGCTTTAATGTGGGACTGAGAGATCTCCTTCCTAACATGCACACACACCAACAGTAGGGAAGACTACTTGCAGGCACATTGCAATTAAAAAAAATTACTACTATCCTAGTCAACTGCTATAGAATTTTCAAAGGAGAAGTAGACTGAGTTTTTGAAGGTTAGAGAAATGCAAACAGAGGTAGCTAGATTCCCAGTGCAGTTCAACTTTCCTTCTCTGCTACTGTCCAGATCTGTAAGAAAAATTCCAAATATAAATCAGCAGTATCAATTATTCACAAGTATAGCTACCAAAGAATAAAGAATACAAAAATCTAGGGTCTACTAATAGATCAAGATTCTCCGGCAGCAGCGCCAAAAACTTCTTAGGATATTTTACGTGCTTACTACTGACTTTATTGGAGATAATGATAAGAATAAGGTTAGTGAAAATAAATCAAAGGTGGATTGAAAACTACAGAGCAGCAAGCCTAAAAATACACAGTCTTGCAAGATACAGGCCTGTTGTAGCAAGTTTTAATAAGTAAGAGTTTGTCCCACAGGGAAAGTTGATCTAAAGCTCCAAGGGAGCTATCTTTTGTAGGCCCTCCAGATCTGGCTATAGATCTGGCAATCCTAAATGGAAGGGGATTTAAGGTCACTATTATTTAAATCCTAAGGTAACCTAATGCCTAAACTATACAAATGGTTGAGAAGAATGATGGAGTGCGGGAATATAAATATAAAAGGGTGAGAAATAAGCTATTAGGCACAGATATGATGGGTCTTATAACTCAGACTCAGATCTGCTGCTATAGAAATCCTGTCCAATGGTTACATTATCACGAAAGAGGAGAAAGGATCCAACTCACGCCCGTGCCATGATCCAATCCCTAATGGCTATAACCTGTCCACTTGAATGGTCACAAGCTATCTAATAGGGGAACCACAATCCAGAGATGGGTCAGAACAAGTTTAACATTATAGGCACTACTTCTTCCAGGCTACCAGCTCAAGAATCCATAGGAACCTCAACCTCTAAAGTTCTGTGTGTGGGGCTAGGCCTGCAATGTTCACTAGCCTGGACACACAGAACTAGCAAGAGTTTGAATACTAGCTTTTAATCTTAGCTGTTCATTGTTTTAGAAAGACAACAGTGATTTAATCACAAGCCTACAATCTCTACAGCCAGATCAGATCTGCCATCTGATGGTGGGTCTATACAAATACAGGGGAGTCTGTCTCTGCACAATCTCTCATAAGGCTATAAGCACAAGTGCAGAGAAGAAGGATCTATCTTAGATCTGTGGATTGGCCTCACCCTAGGGCTATAATCTGTCCACTTAAATGGTCACAGACTATCCACAGAGGCTATCCTCCTCACAGAGGTCTAAGACAGAACAAGAACATTGCTGCCACCACTATGTTCACAAGGCTACCAGCTCATGCTCCCATGGGGATTCAGATTTAGTGGATCCTGTTGTGGGGCATAGACTTGTAATGTGCCTAACCTGGACACACGGGTCACTTGGATCTAAATAAAACTTTAAAAACAATCCTCTAATGCTTACAATGCAACATAGCAATGGAGGATCTTAAGGCAGTAGCCTTGTACAGAACAACTCACAAAACACCAATCCCATACATGCATAAAATCCTATTATAAAACTCCATTAAATCTATTCTAAATAGACATACAAAGAAATAGCTAGCAAGTGTTAGACTATGGAGAGAAGAAAGGGAAAAAGAAACTGCCCAAACCCTAACCTTAGCCTACTGCAATTCTACAGTTGGTTTCAAGGAGTACAGAAGTCTCTTTAAACCTAAACTAGGCTTAGGCTTATATAGCAGTCAGCTCTCTGAGAATTAGGGTTAGGAAAATCCTAATTTATCAATACTATCGTGGCCCATTTCTATTCCTTGGATGCCTCGGGGCATGTGCACGGAGATTAGAGCATTAGAGTGCGTGCCCTAGTTACTGAAAGATCCCAGATTGCCCCTGCAGAAGTGGGGAGAAGTTAAGAACCCGAGCCTCGCTAGGTAGAAAGGCTTTCCAAGTCTTATCGCGTGATAGAGTTGGTGTCGCGGGGTTGATTTGACTTGAAGCTCTTGCAGTCACGGGATTGATACTTTGGTCGTCGCGGGATTGCCCTTTCCATTTGAATGACGCGGGAATTATGCGCGCGGCTCGTTCCTTGATGAATGTCACGGCGATCCTCGCGAAGAAACAATGTGCATGGTCTTCTGGATCGCGCGAGCAGTTCCCTGAAGGTTTGTATCCCGCAGCCACTGCGCGACAGCTGTGCACAGGAATGCCTGGAGCTCTCTCTCCTTAGTGAATCACGCGAAGATTAACGGCTCCTTTCTTGAGCTGTGAGAGACTACGCGAGTGCTTTGCGAGCGCTTATGACTGAGGCTCGAGAGAACCGCACAAAGTTTGCTTTTCAATTCCTTCTGTCATCAAGCCGCGCGAGAACGACGCGAGCAGTTGGTGTGCTGCCCTCAAAAAACCGCGACAACTGCGCGAAGCATTCTTTTTGGTTCAATTGAGCCCTGCGACATCTGAGCGAGGCTCACTTCTTGACTTGTTTCTGCTTTACTGTGCCTAAGCTGCAGCCAGTTATGTTTGGGTCTAACTTTCTTTCTCCTGAGGCACTTCCGGGGCATAAAGGTAAGCTGCAGCCAGTTCTGTCTGGGTTTGACATTTGCAGCTGCTTCTTATTACCTACAGGATAGACTTAAAATACATTTATTAAATGATTAAGGGTCTAACAGAGATTAAGTTAAGGGGTGAAAAGTGGTACTTTTCATGTCTTAGCAGGTAGCCAGGTCATCTTGACCTCGGTTTCATGTATCTGCCCACAAGGGTGATACGCCCCTATCATCTGGACAATGTCCTCCTTGCTCGGCACTATGAGACTAGCTATCAGTATGCCCCCCCACCCTGATGCCAGTAATCATTGCCCAATCAATGGGCGTCAAGGCCATCTCAGCATACGACATATGAAAGGTCATCGTCTCAGAGCGAAATCGCTCAATCAATGCATTCAGATACGTAGCATCGGCCCTCATAGTGGGGTAAGACAGAAACTCCCCAAAGCCCACCTGTGCTAGCAAGAACTTAGCCACGGGGGGGACATAGAGGAAGAAATCATCGAAATCAAGCCACCCCTCACGGAATATGATAGATGGAGAATTTATCGACTTCGTCGCCAGATGGAGAAAACTCACTGCCAGGACCGACACTTTAATGAAAGAGGACTCGGTGGACATTATCATCGATAATACCAGAGAGCCACTAAAAAGCGCACTTGTCATAAGTGATTGCCCCGACTTCACTACACTCCACTCCCGGGCATCCCAACTAGCACAACACATTAAAGGTGGAGACCTCGCTCTATCTATAGTCACGTCGAAAGTAGACTCTTCAAGTGAATCAAAATCGAAAAATAAAAAGAAAGCCTCAGGAATCGAACAGGTCAACACAGTTGTCAACCAAGGAAAAACTCTGAGAACAAAAATTTCTAATCGCGAAATTTTAGGCAAAATCAAAATCAACAACGGTACACCAACCAAAACCAAGGCTAGAACCAGAATTAGGGCCAGTATCAGAATAGAAATCAATATCCTAACACCTACCAGAACCAAAATACGACACAGAACCGACCGGCCCACGCGCCGAACTATAATAACATACCCCCATAGCAAAAATTTTACCCAGCTAGAGGCCCCTACCAACCAAGGCGAGAACACTATCCCCCTTTACCTGATACAATTCCCAACATCTTCCGTCTCCTCAGCACTCAGAATCTCCTTCGATTCCTACAAGAAAGACCTCGCCCATGACCGACAAATCTAGACTATAGCAAATATTGTGTGTTCCAACGATACGCGGGACACAACCTAGAAGACTGCTGGGTCCTCTAGGATGTAATCTATGACATGAATGACCAAAACCAAAATGATTGAGAGGTGCTTAGGAATACTAACCCTAATAACAACCAACCCCAACAAAATTTAGGGATCATTAATAACCCCATGCCCAACCACAACCAAGCAACACTGGCTCAGGTCATCACCGTAGATCCTTTCGGTCGATCCCCCTTCCAGCCCTCCACCTTAATCACTCGCATCTAACCCTCTAATACCTTTGCCACACTTGCGAGAGTTCCTTCACCCCCACACCCCTCGGCCTCAATCACTCGCATCGCCCCACCGAGCCTGCCTCCTTATCCCAATTCACTCAGATACGAGTCCACTCCTTTAGGGCCAAGAGACCCTTCCTCCATAGTCACCCACTAGAACCTTCAACCCCTCCAAATCCTAAACCAACACCATTGCCACTCCCTTCGTCAGATTCTGAATTTGAGTATGGAGATTATGTTCTTCAAACTACAGCCCAAATTGCTGCATGGATAGAAAGTATCACCCGAAAGACTCCAAGCCGAGAGATGAAACAAAGCCTTAGTGTTTACTAAACGTAGAAGAAAGTGACCGAGAAGAACATCCCGACCCGTGCGAGACGCTGGTCCCTGCTTTCCTGAAAGAGGAGGAATACACACAGTACCTCCCACCTTGGAGCAGTACCGTGTAGGCACGCGCTCCGTCCTCAAATTTCACTCACTTCACAAATACATCGGCTTCGAGTAACACTGGGTTCGGTCAACAACCGACTTGCCCGATTCTTAAGTCAGGAACCAATTACCCACCTCCGCCTTTCCCTCGAAATAAGGATTTCAAAAACGTGCAACCACCAGAGGGGAACGTGAGAGAAAGAGAGGTTAACTTACTGCCCCCACCTCACATCATTCCTCAACTAATTCTTGCACCTCAACCACTCCAACCACCTGCACCCAAGGCTCATCGGCTAGGGCAAGAACATAACCTTCTGTGGCATCTCCAAAAGATTTCGACCCAGATATCCATACTAGAACTCATCAAGAAGTCGCCTGACCATCACCGGTTGTTGATAAGGACACTAGAAGACACACAAGTGGATGAGGACACAACCCTAGATGAGCTTCATCAAATCACTTCGATCATGGTGCAACCTCTAGCGCTCACTTTTACAGATGCAGACATGCCTAAAGAGTCACTCTGCAAAAGTACGGCTCCCATATACCTTACAGCCATAATTAGAGGATTCTCTGTACCCCATGCGTTGGTCGACACAGGTGCAGGACTCAATATTTTCTCTCTCATAATATTAAAGACGCTTAAATACACGAAGCATGATGGTATCTAAATGGATCTAACGATCCGACCATCCAAAATTAAGCCTAAAGATCTAGGCGCACGATCAATCAAAAACAATAAATATATAATCTATAAATATGCGCACCTTGAGCGTTAGCCATTGATGGTTGCCGATCTTCAACGATCTTCTCGCGTTCAATATCTCCTAGCACAATGGGGATGCTCTCGCCAATAGGGAGGATTGAATTATATCGAGCTATCGTTGGGACCAGGCACCCCTTATATTTATAGCCAAAGAGTCCTATCCCATTAAGGACTGAAATTGCTAATTGTAGTGTGATTATAAATCACAATCATACCTTAACTGAAAGACTCAACAACCAGTTGCCTATTCTCTTCAAACTCACCAGAATAGCAATTGTACATCTTAAGGTTGATCTTATACCATTCATTGGTCAACGGGTTTGACCATAGTGATGGCCACCAAAATAGGAACTTCTCACAGTCCCTCGGCACTGTCACTCATAGCTTATGATGGCTCGCGTCGCTTTGTCAAAGGAACTATTAAACTCCAAGTTTGCCTTGGACCTATAACGAAAGACGTTACCTTCTAATTCCGCTAGTACGTACAATCTTATCTTAGGAAGAAAATGGCTAAAGCCAATGAAGGCCGTCACATCCACATACCATCAATGCGTCAAATTCCCATACAAGGACTCCATCGTCCGTATATATGCTGACTCACCCCTCCAGGAGATAGATACTGATTACGCGATAAGTATTCTGGCAACCCATGATTCTGTATTGAACATGGGCCACATTCAAAAGACTCGAATCCCTGATGAGACAACCGTTGCGAAGGTCCGTCCTCCTACCCCTCCTAGTTCTCCCCCAACACGTCAATAAAAATTAATGAGGAGAGAGGTTAGCCCAAACCTCGCCAAACTTTATGACATCAATATCACCACAACCAAAGGGTGGGATCTCATGTACCAACTCAGATACATCCCCCATACCGAACTCAGTAAAATTAAGCAAGGTCGTGTAGGACCTGTCATCCTAACAAAAATATGTAAACACATAGGGTTAGGTTATCAATCGGACGGCCCATAAGCTGACTTGTTCCCTACCTCACCAAAATGATCTCTATATGACCACTTTGTCTGTGGGACCACTAAGAAAGTAGATGTACTAAGGTAGAAGTAAGTGTCCTTCACTAGATCCTAAGAAGTAGAAATCGAGCAAATGGCTAAAGCATTCAATGATCTAACCAATCTGAACGACGATATTGATAAGCTGCTCGAAGGAGTCAAACCCTTGTTTGACACTAAGAAGCTTACAAAAGAGAGAAAGGAAGAACCTCCAAAACTCGAGCCACTGGTAGAAGAGTGGGAATCCACTGATGATGAAGATTTTCACATAGCAGGCTTGCAAGAGGATGAAGAGTACATACACTCAACATTAGAAGAAGATGATGCCCCACAAGAGGATTTTAACTCTAATAACATCCTCTTTGACCTTGGCCTTGGGGGATGGGAATGCCCATGGGACTCCCCTTGTATTGCTCACCTATACCAACCCCGTTTTAGGGCATGCACCAACATATTAGAATGCTTTGCTAGTTGGATCTGACATTCTGCAATAGAAGAATCGAATCATTCCAACCTCGTGATAACAGAAACAAGTAATGACCTATTAGCTCGGCCACTGGCACAAGAAGCAGAAAATCCCAACAATCATCTGGTTGACCCAGGGGGAAACACTCACATCGCTCTCATAGAGTTTGAAGAGGAACTTGAACTAGACACTTCTTCATCCCCAAATACGCCACAACTCCAAATATTCTTGAAATCTCTTGAGGAAGAGTGGCAACCTCCCCCGAGTGATGACGAGGACTACTGGATAGACCTCCCTGCACTCGAGTTAACAGAGCAAGCTAACCTAGGACATCAAGCACTGTCAGATCAAGAAGATAAACTCGATACCGTCCTCGACTCTAACTCGAAAGGATGGGAATGCCCTTGGGGATCTCCCTGCATTTCTCACCATTTTCAGCCTCGCTGTCGAGCATGCGTGCTCATCCTAACATATTATGAAGTTCAAGGGAAAAAACTCACCACCCCTGAGGATCCCTTAGGAGATCACCCTTGGCTGAAAGAACAACTATGTTACAATTCAGAGGAGGATAGTTCGATCGATTATGCTCTCCAGAGCCTCTTAGAAGAAGAGGCGATTAATGTGATAGAGGAAATCCGAGCATTAGTGCCACCGTCACCAACATCGCTTATTCAAAAATTCTCATCAGATGAGGACTCCAAAAAAAATAAATATCAAAATCAGAACAAGTCCACGTTTCTCAAAGAATCTCCGGAATGGCTCTAGCAGCCGTCTCGCTCCCTCAGTTAGAGGAAGCAACTCTCTCGGTGCCCCTTGAGGTGGCCGACCCTGTACCATATTTATTATCAAAAATAAAAAAAATAGAAAAAATAGAAAAAATAGAAAACCCTAAAAATCCAAATACACTATTTTATAATTCAAAATTCAACTTGCTTTAATCTCTGCCACCCAATTTGCCTAAGGGAGCTTACGAAGGGTGCTCGAGAACGAGGCTAATCCTCCTTAGCATAGCGGGCTAAAACCCCTTTGTTTTAATTAGAATTTTAGTAAAATTAATTTATTGCTTCAGTTAGAATTTTAGTATAATATAATTTATTGCTTTAATCAGAATTAGTAAAAAGGTAGTTCCTTCATCTCAATTAAAATTTAGTGCAGTTAATTCATTACTTTAAATCAGATTTTTTTAGTAAAATTAATTCCTCGACTTGATTAGAAAATTTGATAAAATTAGTTCCTTTATTTTAATTAGATTTTTAGTATAGCTAATTTATTTGTTTTAATTAGATCTTAATAAAATTAGTTTATTTATTTTAATTAGATTTTAATCAAATTAATTCATTACTTAAATTAGAGTTCTAGTAAAATTAGTTCTCTATTTCAATTAGAATTGCAATAGAATTATTATAATTGCTTTACGTAGAATTCTAGCACAATTAGCATACTTGATTTAATTAGAGTTTTATCAAAATTGGTATATCTGCATTCCTAGTACAAGTAGGAGACTAATATTAATTGGACTGTTAGTAGTATTAGGACACTAAATATTAGAATAGATCCACTCACTCTAATAAATTCACAACTAAACTCACAATAGAATCAGGAAACTCAAACCGATCAGAATTATAGTAATAACAAGGAAAGAAAAGGAAAACTAAACTATCTAAACTATAAGGAAGAGCCATAGCTGCTGACGTTCGCAGGCGGACGATTCAGTAAAGAAGTAACTCACACTCGCTCTAAAGCGTGATCATTGACGTATTGTAGCGTCGTTAGATATCTACAGCTGGTAATCGCAACAATTAGGAATCTTCCTAGAAAACCCTCCTTTTTTATTTTACCTCCACTATTCCAAACGCTGCATCGCTAGAGTCTACTTGGATAGAATTGAGCCAATGATTCAACGGGAACCGAGAGGAACCCAGAAAAAGCAGGTACCAACAGACTGGCCCTGAGAACTATAGAAAATAACTCGGTGATGCATCCTCGAGTTGAAGAAGAAAATAGTACTGCACCGAGGAAGTGCATCAAGAACACTCGGAGCACCCTATCTGCAGCCAACCCCGGCTCAACCACGAGCTCCCGACCTACCACCACCACACAACGCACCTTGTAAGATGCCCTCGCTTCCGAATGATGCCTCAGAGGGATGAAGCCACTCACAAATGTATCGAAAAACTAAGTGACTCGAACCACACCTAGTCCCGAGCCACTTGACCTATATGGCACACCCAAAATATCCTCACACACCTCCAAATACACTCCTGCCATCTGTCCCGTGATCGGCTCACCCTCAAAATGAAGACCGGTAATGTGGACCCAGTCCTCTGGAGTCGGGAACATCATACCAATTGGAAATAGAAGCGCCTAATGCCCCTCCCTCCACCTCTTTAAAATCGCCTTGGTAGCCAGTTACGGGGTCTCCTATTGAACGGAACACAAATAATGACAATAAAGCTAACACATATCTATGATGAAAGATAAATAGATCTAAAGCTAAAAGCAAATGAAATATGCTACAAACACACAATAACAACTTATAACAAACACACAAAACATGATAAGAACAATCGAATAGAAACATGACCTATCTCTAGATGCCGTCATGATGCATGAGTGAGCACACAACCAATGATCAATGCAGGTTTGACATAAATTAAAAAGGGGTATCTGGATCCTAATAAGTCTATGTCATAACCTAAATGCCTAGAAAATGAGGGAAATCTTTTTCACGGGTACCTACCCAGGCTCAAGCGAAGAAATCTTCCAGCAGGAAGTGTCTACGATCACGACGCTCCTCACCTCGGTGCCCCTCAGCCTCATCCTTAGCCCTCTCCTCCTCGACCCTCTCACCCTCCTTCTTAGCTACACCCTGCTCAATCTTGGGTACCTCCTCCCTGACCTCCACCTGGTCAACCTCCGGTACCTCCTCTTTAGCCACCTCCCTGACATTCACCTCCCCGACATCCACCTCCTCGACAATGGCATCGATCCGAGCCTCAGAGGTCTAAACTATCTCCCCCATCATCATCCTCTCCAACTCAAAAATAGTAAGATCGTGCCTATCACCACTCTCACCCTCCATTCTAGAGCAAAGAACTTGAAAAACTAGAAAGAATGGAAGAAACGACGCCTGAAAAGGATCACAAGATATCACGAAAACATGAAAAATAGAGCGCAAGGAAACAAGAAAACAAAGAATCAAAGACTAAAATAGATAGCGCGGGAAGAATGAAATGCTTTAAAACTATTTATAAGACACGACTGAATAGCGCGCGTGAACTCACGCGCTTAACTGAATCACGCCCTACGGTTCCTGCGCTTAATTCAGATCAAACGCTCATCCTTAAGCGCGCAAACAGACTGTCGCCCGCTCAAACTAACCCGACCACCTGGTTGAGTGTCATCCACCAGGCGCGTAATCATCTCAAGCACCCAAATCTGTGCGTGCGAATGCCAATAGTCACTGCAATAGTGACCGACCACCGTCCTAATCCTGCGCCCCATGACGAGCGCTGAACTTGATTAAACGACCAGACGCCGACACTTAATGACCTTCTGACCCTTCAAAATGTGCGCTCCCATTTTAACGCGCAATTAGTTTATGCGCTTGGAGTGAAGTGCGCAATTTCCCAGAAACATAAAATATGTGACCAGAACAGCAGGTTCACAGGACCAAATTAGGAGACTTCCGACACTGACTGCCAACCTAAACTACGCCCTTGCTATGGCCAATCTAAAACATAAACACCTCGAGTCCAAATGAAAAAAATGCCCTCCCTAACATCGCGTACACACTCCAACTAAGACCAAATAAAAAAGCCAAAAAAAATGTCCCCCATCACTTACGCACTTGATCTTAAACTAAACTAAACTAAACTAAAAATGCTCCCAACATATCCCAGATCCAAAATAAATGAACTAAACCAAACCAAACTTAAAGAAATAAATGTCACGTTCAAAACCAGATCAAGTAAGCTATAAAATAAACCAAGCCAAAATTCATTAAATATAAATAGCCAAAATAGAATTAAAAACATAACTACTTCATAAATGAATAAAATGATTACAAAACACACCCTCTGAATATACAACTTAAAATAAGAAACTTAAAATCTGCCCATTCAGGCAATGCCCGAATTCGGATTTATTCGGGAAACTAGAGGTCTCGGAAAAGCCCGGAGGAGGAAAGCACCCTGAACGAATTCTATCGACAACAGCCTCTTTCCCTTGCCCCAAATAGGCAGAAAAGAAAGAGTGGCTCACAGAAAGCCACCCAGGATTTGTGGGATCCACCTTGGAAAGCATAACAAGGAGGAGCAACTAATGTTGAATCCGTAGAGCCTACCGAGGAAACATAGGCATCGGTCACGAGAACTCTGACCATGCCTTATCCTTGGGTTTCTTTTCTTCCACCTTTTTCTCTTCCACCTCTTCCCTTAACACGATAGCAATTCGACTGCTACCTTGCATTCCCAATCCCATCCATTCTCAATAATCACAAATCTTTGGGTTCAGTACCCGGGATATGAAAGAGAAAGGAAGAAAAGACATTAACAATAAAAAAAAAAAGCCCCAAGACTTCTAATTCTAAACTTGAAATAAAATTCAAAACAAAAAGAACTCAAAGCTTTTAGCTCACACATTTATAAACTATACCCTCATAAATTACCAAATGACAAGTGTCACACCTTTTTAGGGGGTGGTGAAGCTAGCTATGAGGAAGCGGTGGTGGAGGAGGTGAAGATGGTAGAAGAGGCGGAGTAAAAAGTGGAGGGATGTGTTTTCCAACCAATTCTCCTAAAGTCTCTAATTGGACCTCCGAGCAGGATCTGCTCCTCCCTTCTTTCGGGGCGCGTGTTTCTTTAAGTTAGAAGTGTTTTAGTGGTTTTACCAAGGGTGCAATTCAGGTCGATAGTAAATGTCAGGAATGTCCTAATCTCGAGTTTTGGCTTGCTGTCTTGGGTGTAAAAATTTTATTTCTGGGCAAATTACGTGCTTATCCTCGGGCGTTTAATCTAATTACGCGCCAAAATTTGAGCGCGCATTTCGAAAGGGTGAAGAGTTATTACGCGCTAGTTCATAGGCGTTCAATTCATTTACGTGTTTGAACCTATGCGCAGGATGAACACGACCGCTGGCATTCCCACACCTACGTGTGGGAGTTTGAGGTGATTACGGGCTCTCAGCAATGCGCGTGATCAATCGGTCAGATAGATGTGAGCGGGCGACAAAACCATTTGCGCGCTCATCAGTAGGCGTTTGATCCGAAATAAGTATTTTATGAGTGGCGCGTGATTCGATTTAGTGTTTTATTTCAAGCGAGCAATTCGGGCGACTTCTATAAATAATTTAGAACTTCTCATTTTCGTCGCGCAATCTGTTTTAGTCTATGATTTTCTTGTTTCCTAGTTTCAGTGTGCTCATTTTTCTTGTTTTCGTGATATCCTGTGATCCGGTCGTCCATTTCGGGTGCCGTTTCTTCCATTTTCTTCAATTTTTTGAGCTCTTCATATCAGATGGAGGGTGAGGGTGTTGGTAGGATGGAGTTCACTATTTCTGAGTTAGAGGGGATGTTGATGAGTGATAGAGGTGAGAGTTCGAGGGCACAGGCTAGAGCTGTTGCCATAGAGGCGAATATCAGAGATGGTCATGGAGGGAGTCCCCGAGAGTGACCAGATGGTGGTCAGAGAGGAGGTACCCGAGGCTAAGCCAGGGGTAGCTGAGGAGGAGGGCGATAGAGTTAAGGGTGAGCAGGGTGAGGAGCAGCCAGGAGCTGAGCCTCAGGATCGTAAGCACTATCCACTGGAGGATTTCTTTGCCAGAGGCCGGGTAGGTCCCCGTAAGCAAGAGTTCTTCCATTTTCCTAGGCATTCAGGCTATGACATAGGCTCGTTAGGATCTATAAACCCTTCTAATTTATGTCGAACCTGCATTTATTATGGGTCGTGCTTACTTGTGTATTATGACGGCATGTTCTATTTAGTTGTTCTTATCATGTTTTGTGTGTTCATTGTAAGTTGTTATTATGTGATTTGGTCATATTTCATTTGCTTTGAGCTCTAAATTTGTTTATCTTTTGTCATAGGTATGTGTTAGTCTTACTGTCATTGTTTGTGTTTCATTCAATAGGAGCCCCCATAGTTGGCTATCAGCACGACATGGACTGAGTCTTATACTTGGTACTGTGCCTTGTCGGAGTTTCAGCGGGAGCAGTTGGTGTCTTTCGGGTTTGGGATGATTTTGGAGTTGAAGCCTTTTCAGGTCGATCGAGGCTCTATCGCGGCAATTATAGAGAGGTGGAGCGAGAGGCATTAGGCACTTCCCTTTCTAGTCGGTATGATGCTGCCGACCCCTGAGGACTGGGTCCACATTACTGGTCTTCATTTTGAGGGTGAGCTGATCACGGGGCGAGTAGCAGGGAGTTATTTAGAGGTATGTGAGGAGATCCTGGGTGTGCCTTATAGGTTGAGTGGATCGGGGCCATGTGTTGTTCGGGTCACTTGGTTTTTCGATACATTCGCGAGTTGGTTCACCCCTCTGAGGCATCATTCGGAGGCAACAACACTTTATGAGGCACGTTGTGTGAGAGTGATGGGCCGAGAGCCTGTGACTGAGCTGAGATTGGCCGCGGATAGGGTGCTTTGAGCATTCTTGATGCACTTCTTGGGGTAGTACTTTTCTCTTCTTCAACTCGGGGATGCGTCACCGGGTTATTTTTTATGATTCTGGGGGATTTAGATCGAGTCCTGACCTATGCGTGGGGTGCGACTACATTGGCACATCTCTACAAGCAACTTTACTGTCAGGGTCAGGGGATAGCGTCGATCGGAGGTTTCCTCCTATTTCTCCAGGTGAGTTTTAGTTAAATTGGTATTGTGGTGACTTTTTTTTATCCTTTGGTCATAGTGACAATCTTAATGTTTGTTGCGTGTGGTCGTTGTTCTTATGTTATCATTTTCAGTTTTGGGCATACGATCATTTCACTTTTCTACGCCCGGGGGTCCCATCGGAGATTTCGTTCATGTTCTCGCAGATGCGCTTGTGGAGGGAGGCATTGAGGGGTCGTTACTGGTCAGCTAACCTTCAGACTGCACGAGGCCTCTTCGAGGATATGCATGCAGGGCAGGTATGTATATGACGTTATGTTTTCATTTGACTTCCTCTAATTTTTTTTGGGTGGCCCTTAGGCTTCGTTCCTGGATTGATTTGTTCCTCTGGATAGGTGATCTAGAGACCCTACGATGGTGTAGAGGATGCAGGTGAGGCGATGATTGAGTCTGGCTGACCCTTCTTCGATGTGGGCATATGGGTCCATTGTTTTGAGTGAGTGGAGATGATCTACACCTCTCAAGTGGTACGACAACTGGGACTCGATCAGGGAGTCCCTCCGGAGACTAGCCACAGGGTGGCTAAGAGGATGACCGGCCCTCCAGGCTAGAATTTTGTAGAGTGGATGGTGCTCCAGATAGCCGATTTCAGAGCCGGGGGGACCAGAGTCACGGGGGCGCGTGATGAGGCTGATGTGTGAGAGTATAAGAGGTGGTTTGGTGTGTTGGGTGGTGGGTGTCTCTTCACGCATCCTTTTCATGGTAGCGGTTCATTTGCTGTCGGTGGGACAACGTCGTCATCGGCATTGAGGGAGAGGTTGGTCACATTGGAGGAGGGCCACCTCACGGCGAGTGTGCGGGGAGCATTGGACGCCCTCCATAGGGTGATGGAGCAGATGGGGCATGCTCCTCGTCCTGATGAGGAGATGTTGCATTCTTTGACTGAGTCAGTTGCTAGGGCTAAGGCGGCAGAGGATGAGTTAGGAGTTCGACTAGCAGAGACTCGTTAGCTCCTGGTGAGTTAGTTTACTGGTTTTAATTTGTCCATGCATTATATTGGCTTATTCTGGCAATGTTTTTAATATAGTGGTCTTGTTTTTATTAGGGCTAGTCTGAGAGAGAGTCTGAGGTTGCTCACTAGGCGGCGATGATCGAGTTGTTGTGCGGCCAGCAGCGGGCGGGTCGTGCGATGGAGGTTAGTTTACATTCAGAGATTGAGCGATTGGTAAGTATCTTGGATTGGACTTATTAACTATTGACAGTTCGGCGATCCTTGCTAATGTTGTCATATTGGTGGTGTTTTTAGATAGCAGAGCTTTCTACTGTAGGGGCTTCGGCTCGAGCATTTAATCCTTCTTCAGTGGCCTCCTCCAGTCGGGAGGATCCAGCGATAGCTCGTCTACGGTCTGAGTTGGAGCATTGGGTAAGTTCCATCACTCTTCAGTCCACTTGTGTTACTGTACTGGTTTGTTAGGCATTATTATTATGTTGGCTTGATGGTTTACTAACATGTGCCAGTATTTCAGCGTCGGGTTGCTAAGGACTTGTAGATGAGGGAGGCGACCGCTGCCTCTCTACATTCCAAGAGTCAGGTATGGTTTAGTGTAATTTAGTTTGGGTTGTTCATTTCTATTTATTCTAACGCATTCGTATTGGCTTGTTGTTTGTTGTTTTTTTTTACTCAGGCGGTTCCAGACTCCACTCCCAAGGCTCCTCCTCAGGGGTCCGTTCCTATCCCTACCCAGGTATGTTTTAGTTATTGGGTTCGTAACTTATTTGTTATCATAATATTTATCTGATGCATTTGTTTATTCTCATTATAGCCGCCTACGTTTTCCGTCCCTTGGGTGCCATCTACCGATCTTGTGACCACGGAGACAGTCGAGCAACTTTTGGGAGAGAGGCTAGATCTGGTATATATATTTTTCATTTTAAGTTTTATTGTTGTTCGTATATGCATATGCTTGCTTCCTTTGATTCAATAGAGTTATACAGGTTCGTCAGCTCGAGGAGGCACGGCTAGAGGCAACGTGGGCGTGCGCCACTCCGGAGGCAAGATGGGTCCTCGGACAGGTGAAGAGTCGTGAGAATCTGGTGGTCGAGATGTTGGTCATGCAAAGGACTCATACGGAGGCACTAGCGGTAGCGTGTCGGATGACACGGGCAGAGATGCAGGTGTCCCTGGATCGGTTATAGTATCGCCTGACGAGGGGCGAGCGGGGGTTGCGTAGGTCGACTAGTCATTATGAGGGGTCAGAGTCGAGGGCTACGAGTTCTTCAGCTGGGTAGTCTCGTCATACCTCTCGCAGTCGGGACATGAGCAATAGTCGTGAGGATTTCGTCATTCGGGGAAGTCATGCGAGGCTTCCTCCTCATTCTCAGTAGAGGCGGTCGATCAGTCAAGCTAGTGAGGGGGGTTCGGTGGCGGGTCCTTATTGTTTAGAGGTTTTGAGGACTCTGGGTGTCGGGATTGTGTTTTCAGATGATCAGTCTACGAACCTTTGGGCTGATGATATCAGTGATAGCGGCGCTCAACCTCCTCAGCAGCATCGCATCCTGCTGGCGCAAGAATAATGAGTTTTGATTGAACCTAACATCTTCATTTTTTTTTTGCTCTAATGTCTCCTCCAATGGTGGGGATAGGGAATGAGAATCGGGTGTTTCTTATGCTTTTGAAAAAAATTTTAGGTAGGTCACTAATCCTTCAATCAAATCGCCCGAGTGTAAATGGTGGGTGACAAGTAAGAGATTTTAAGGATATTTTGAGGATTGAAGACATAAGACCAATGGATGGGTCGTGATGACTACGGGGATGGTAAGTACAAGTATTTTAACCACGGGATGTGATGATCATAAGACTAAGGATGGTATTTTCTAAGGTACATGGCATTCCAGGGGCTAGGGAGCTCTTCCCCATCTTGGTTCACCAATTTATATGCGTTTCCAAGGTATGCAGCTGTTATAATGTAAGGGCCTTCCCAGTTCGGTTTCAGTTTTCCTTTTGGATGGGCGTGTTTAGAAGACATAATTTTCTTTAAGACTAGTTCACCAATGTTAAAGGTTTGTTCAAGGACTTTCTTATCATAGGCCCTGGCCATTCTCCTCTGATATACCTGAGCGTGATCAGCTGCCCTTAGGCGTATTTCATCAAGTTGCCCTAACTGAGTAAGTAAAGCAATTCTCCTCTCGTCTAAGTATAGCTCATCATCGAGTTGGATGCGTAAAGATGGTACTTGTATCTCATATGGTAGGACTGCCTCCATCCCATAGGTGAGGAGGTAGGGAGTTTGGCCAGTGGCTGTACGAATAGAGGTCCTATAGGCCCAAAGAGCTTCCAATAATCATTCGGGCCAGTCGACTCCATTGCTTGTTTCCATAGTTTATTTCAGGATTCAAATCAGCGTCTTGTTCGTAGCTTCTACTTGTCCATTGCCTTGAGGGTAGAACGGTGATGAGTGGCACAAATCAATGTCGTATTTCTTGCATAACTTCTTCATCTTTTCTACAATGAATTGCAGTCCGTTGTCGGTGATGAACATTTTGGGTACTCCAAACTGGGTAATGATATTTTGAACTATAAATCTCGCGAGCGTCGAAGCAAAGATTTTGACATAAGACTCGGCTTCTGCCCATTTGGTATAGTATGCGGTCGCTGTAAGTATGAACACATGCTTGTGACTATTCCCAACGGTGTCTGTAAATGGTCTAATGATGTCGAAGGCCCACATCGAAAACAGCCACGGTGAGGTCATAGTATTTAGCGTAACTGATGGAGCTTTGATAAGTGTGGCGTGCTCTTGACATTGTTTGCAGGATTAAATGTAGAGATGACAGTCTCTAATCATTGTCGGCCAGAAGTAGCCTTGTCATGTAACTTGATCAGCGACTCTTTGTCTACCGGAGTGGGCACCATAGGCACTGGTGTGTACTTCTCAGATGATGTATTGTCCTTCGGCCATCGTGATGCATCATAGCAGTACTCCTTTGGTGAAGGCTTCTTTGTATAATATTTCGCCAAGTATATAGAATCGGGTGCACCGGTTTCTTATAGTCTTTCATTCGATCTTTGTGGCATATGAGGGAATGTGTTGATGTTTCAAGAAATTCCAGATGTCAAAATACCATGGTTGTCCATCATCGGTTGGTGATTTCTCGAATCTGAACATAGCGACTTCAGTTTCTATTTCAACGTGATTTTCTGGAGTGATTATTTCTTTTAATTTCATGGTAGTAGGGAGAATTGGCAGTTCCCTTGTAACAGTCCATGCTACTTTGTGGGCGGGTACTGTTAACCTTTTAATGAAGAGGTCTTGGTATTTTGGCCGATAGGTATTTGGATGACAGAGGCTAGTGTGGCTAAGGAATCTGCTAACTCATTTTCTAATCTAGGGATGTGTGTGAAAGAGATCTTTTCAAATTTCTTCACCAAATATTAAGTAGTCTCTAGGTATGTCATCAATCTCCTTTTCATAATTTTCCATTCTCCTACAACTTGCGAGAATACTAGTTTGGAATCGTCGATGGTCTTCAACTGTTTAACCCCTAATTGTAACGATGTTCGTAATCCAGCTATAAAAGCATCGTATTCTGCAACATTATTGGTAACGGGAAAGTTTAGCTAGAAAGCTTTGGGTATCACCACTCCTTCCGGGCTTAAAAGGACTATCCCGATGCCATTCCCTTTGTGATTTAGACCACCGTCGAAATAGAGAGTCCATGAGGTTTTATCGGGCTCTTTGTCATGAATTATGAGTAAGTCTTCATCGGGGAAGTCCGCGTGTATGAGTTCATCGTTCGGGAGTGGAAGATCTGTGAGGTAATCTACAATGGCTTGCCCCTTGATTGACTTCTGGGTAACGTAAGTGATATCGAACACTTGTAATAGCATATGCCACCTGGCGGTCTTCCCTGATGTGGTGGGCTTTTCGAATATGTACTTCAGAGGATCCATTCGGGCTAGCACTAGTATCTTATGTGCTCTGAAGTAATGTCATAATTTAGTTGAAGCCCATACCAATGTGAGGCATGTCTTCTCCATAGAGGTGTACTTTCGTCCGTATTCGACCATTGTTCTACTAAGGGAGTAAATGACCTTCTCTCTCTTGCCTCTTCTTCATATTGCCCTAAGATTACTCCCATCATTTTATCATTTGCCGAAAGGTATAGGATTAGTGGTCTTTCAGGAACTGGTGGCGATAGTATTGGCGGGTTAATGAGGTATTTTTTAATGCTATCAAAAGCTTGCTGGCATTGGTCATCCCATCTGTACTCGGTCCCTCCTTTAAGTAGTTTGTAGAAAGGATCGCATTGGTCTGAATGTTGAGAGATAAATCTCCTGATGAATTGCAATCTTCCTATCAAACCTCGTAATTTCTTGATATTGCTGGGAGGTGACATCTCTAAAATGGCTCTGACTTTCACAGGGTCGACTTCAATCGCTCGGTTGCTAACTATAAAACCAAGTAATCTTCCAGAGGTGACTCCGAAAACACATTTCTTAGGATTCATTTTTAGTTGATATTTTTTAGCCCTCTGTACCACTAGCCGGAGGGCTTTAGCGTGTCCTACTCGCATTTGAGACTTCACTAATATGTCATCGACATAAACTTCTACGCACTTATGCATCATGTCATAAAAAATAGCCATCATGGTGCATTGATATGTGGCTCCTGCATTCTTGAGCCCAAAAGGCATGACGACGTAGCAGTAAGTTCCCCATGGTGTGGTGAAGGAAGTCTTCTCTTTGTCAAACTCTGCTAACTTGATTTGATTATATCCAGAGAAACCATCCATGAAGGATAGCATCTCATGTCCGGCGGTGTTGTCAACAAGAGTGTCAATATGTGGGAGTGGGAAGTCATCTTTTTGGCATGCCTGATTGAGATTTCGAAAGTCAATGCAGACCCGTACCCTGCCGTCTTTCTTGGCGACAGGTACTATGTTTGCGACCCACTTGTGGTAGAAGACAACTCGGATGAATTTAGCTTTGTATAACTTGTCAACTTCCTCTTTGACTTGAAGGATTGTTTTGGGGGGTGCATCCTGCGGAGTTTTTGCTTAACAGGTTTCGCATCGGGTTCTAAGACAAGACGATGTTCTACTAGACTTGGGTCTAAACTAGGCATGTCCTCGTAGGACCATGCAAAAGAGTCGAGATGTTCCAGTAGGACTTGTACAATCTGTTGACATTCTCTAGGATTGAGTGTTGCACTAATCAATAGTTTCTTGGGCTTCTCGTCAGTGCCAAAATTGATTTCCTCCGTGGGTTCGGCGGCAGCTTGGGTCTGTTCGTTAAAATGTTTAATAACCCGTCGGAAGTCCTGAGTCTCATTAGGGCCTGGTGTTCCTCCTTCATCCTCGATGAGCTCATATACTGCGAAATTACTAAGCTGGGTTATTTAATTTTGCGCAAGGAAACTCTTCATCGGCGTAATTTATGACCGAAAGATCTTTGGTAAAGTGAAGGTCAAGGCTATTGATTCTTCTCTCGAAGTCATAGAGTATCTCTTCCGGTATGATGACTGGCTTGTTACTTAGCCTGAAGGCTTTGCGTCCTTGCGCGTGTGATGGGTCAAGAGTTAGAGGAGGAAAGTCCCCTTGTTGATTGCAGACTTGAGTTGAGATAAAGAGTTCCCTTTCTTTTTCAAGGTTTTTTTATTTTTTTGGGTTTTGTATTTCTAGATTTTTAGGGTTTTCTATGTTTTTTATTTTTTTGATTTTTGATAATAAATATGGTACATGGTCGGTGGCCTCAAAAGACACCGAGAGAGCCGCTTCCTCTAGTTGAGGGAGCGAGACAACTGGTGGAGCCGTTCGAGTGATCCTTCGAGGAACGCAGACTTATTGCAAATTTAGCATTTTTTTTTGGAGTCCTCATCCAATGGGATCTTTTGAATAAGTGATGCTGATGACAAGGGTATAATAGTTCGAGTTTTCTCTACTAGGTTGATTGTCTCTTCCCCAAAGAAGCTCGAGAGATCATAATCGATTGAACTATCGTCGTTGAAGTTATGAGATGATTGTCCTTCCCGCGAGGGGGAATCTCCTAAAGGGTCCCTAGGAGGAGGGACCTCTTTCTCTTGATCTTCATAATATGTCGGGATGAGCGCACATGCTTGGAAACGGGGCTGGTAATGGTAAGAAATGCAGAGAGATTCCCAAGTATATTCCCATCCTTCCAAGTCAGAGTCGATGATATTATCCAATTCGCTCTCTTGATTTGATAAGGTGTGAAGTTCTAGGTTGGCTTGCTCTGCCAATTCGAGTGCAGGGAGGTCTAACTAGTAGTCCTCGTCATCACTTGGTGGTGGTCACCACTCTTCCTCGAGCGATTGAGCGTCTAATTCAAACTCCTCTTCGGACTCATGGATGCCTCCTAAGTCGAACAATTAACCATCGGGTTCTCTCTCTTCTGGTGCCAAGAGCGAGGTTGGTGGATCACTGGTCATGCTTATGGCTGTAGGGTCAGATCTGTCCACTTCGGTTGTCATGGGATGTGTGATCTTGCTAGCAAATTGCTCTAGTATGTGAGTACATGCTTCGCACTGGGATTGATATGGGTGAAAGATACAAGGCGAGTCCCACGGGCATTCCCATCCTCCAAGGCCGAGGCAAAGGCGGATGCTATATGAATTAATATTTTATTGCAAGGAGTCATCCCCTTCTCATGGTGAACATGAGTGTTCTTCATCGTCTCGTAAGGTTGCTATGTGAAAATCTTCGTCATTTGTAGATTCCCAATCCTATAATTATAGTTCAATTTCTGGAGGGTCCTTCTTTTCTTCCTTCTATGGGATTTTCAGTGTCAAACAAAGGTTTGACTCCTTCGAGGGATTTATCGATGTCATCATTCAGGTTCATCAAATCGTTGAATGCTTTGGATATTAGTTCAATTTCCGTCTCCTAGGGTTTGGTGAAGGATACTTCCTTCTGCTTCCGCACATCTACTTTCTCAGTAGTTCCATAGGCGAAGTGATCATAAAGAGACCATTTCGGTGAGGTAGGGAATAAATCGGCTAGTTGGTCGTTCGATTGGTAACCTAATCCTATGTGCTTGTGTATTTTAGTCGGGAATATAGGTCCCACATGACCTTGCTTATTCTTATCGAGTCCGGTGTGGGGGACGTATCCGAGTTGGTACATAAGATCCCACCCTTTCATCGCAGTTGGGTTGATGTCATATAATTTAGTGAGGTCTGGGCCAACCTCCCTCCTCATTAGCTCTTATTGTCGCTATGGGTGAAAACCAGAAAGGGCAGGTAAGCAGACTTCTGTGACAGCTGCTTCATCAGGAATTTACGTCTTTTGGATGTGGCTTGTGTTTAGTACGGATTTATGGGCTGTCGGAATGCTTGCCGCGTAATCGGTATCCATCTCCTGAAGAGGTGCATCAGCATATGTACGGACGATGGAGTCCTCATACGAAAATTTAATGCATTGATGCGATAGCCTTCATTGATTCTAACCATTCTCTGCCTAAAATGAGATTATATGTACTAGCGGAGTCAGAAACATGGAACATAACATCTTTTGTCACGGGTCCAAGGCGGACTTGAAGTTTAATAGTTCCTGTTACAAGATGACGTGAGTCATCGTAGGCTATGAGAGACAAGGCAAAGGGCCTGACGTCTTATTTTATGTATTCAAGTGTTTTCAATATAGTGAGAGGGTAAATATTGAGTCCCGCACCCGTATCGACTAGTGCATGGGCTACAGAAAACCTTCTGATCATGACTGTCAGATATATGGGGGACAGCGCTCCCGCGAAGTGACTCCTTAGGCATGTCTGCATCCGTGAATGTGAGGGTGGGAGGTTGTGCCATGACAGAGGTAATTTGATGAAGCTCATCCAGGGTCGTGTCTTCATCCACTTGAGTGTCCTCGAGTGTCCTTATTAACAATCGGTGATGATCATGCGACTTCTTGATGAGTTCTAGTATAGATATTTGGCCTGGAATCTTTTGGAGATGTCGTAATAGATCATATATCTTGCCCTGGCTCGAGTGCTATTTCTTTGCCCAACCGATGGACCCTAGGTGCAGGTGGCTGAGGTGGTTGTGGTACAAGAATTGGTGGTGGGATGATGTGTGGTGGAGGTGGCAAGTCGACTTCCCTTTCTCTCGTGTTCCCCTCGGGTAGTTATGCATGCATGAAATCTTTATTCCATAGGAAAGGGGGAGGTGGATAGTTGGTTCCTGACTTAAGAATAGGGTAGGCCGATTGCTAGTCGAACCCAGCATGACTCGACGTCAGTGCATTTGTGAAGCAAGTGAAGTTAGGGGTCGGAGTGCGTGTCCGTGTGGCACTACTCCAAGGTGAGAAGTATTGTGTGTGATCCTCTTCCTCTAAGAAAGTGGAGACCAATGTCTCGCATGGATTTAGGTATTCTTTTCATTCACTTTGCTCTTCATCCGACGGATGCTTAGTTCTGGCTTCACTCTCATGGTTGGGAGTCATGTTGGTGACACTGTCTACCCGTGCGAACGGTGGTTTGAAGAGCATATTCTACATACTCAGATCCAAAATCGGGTGAAGGGAGTGGTGACACTGGTGATTCAGGAATTGGCGGGGCTCTAGTAGGGAATGATGGAGGAATGGCCTCCTGGCCTTGAAGGAATGGACTCGTATTTGAGTAAACTTTGGATATGGAGGCGGGCTCGGTGGTGCGATCCGCGTGATCAAGGCAGGGGGATGTAAGGAGGGAGGAGTTCTCATAAGGGTAATAACAATGTCGGAGGGTAGGATACGAGTGATTAATGTCGAAGGCCAAATATGGGATTGACTAGGGAGATTTACAATAGTGACCTGGGCCAGTGTCCCTTGGTTGTGGTTGGGCATGGGGTTATTTATGATCCCTAAATTCTGTTGGGGTTGATTCTTATTAGGGCTAGGGTTCCTAAGTGCTTCCCAATCTATTTGATTTTGGTTGTTCATGTCATAGATCACGTCCCTGAGAACCCAACAGTCCTCTAGGTTGTGTCCCGCGTATCGATGGAAAGAACAGTATTTACCATAGTCTAGATTTGCAGGCCATGGCCTAGGCTTTTCTTGTGAGAATCGTAAGAGATTCTGGGCACTAAGGAGGTAGAAGATGTTGGAAATAGTATCGGGTAATGGGGGATAGTGTTCCCGCTTTGGCTGGTAGGGTCCCCTAGCTGGGTTAAAGTTCTAAGGTGGAGGTACGCTGTTATAATTCGGCGCATGGGCCGGTCAATTCTGTGCTGCGTTTTGGGCCTGATAAGCGTTAGGGTATTGGTTTCTATTTTCATATTGGCCTTGGTTCTGGTTTTGGCCCTGGTTCTGGTTTGCGTACCTTTGTTGATTAGCGCCCTGATTTTTACTAGCGTATCATTGTTGGGTTTGGTTCTGCCCGAAGTTGCATGGTGGGAAGTTCCCGTTATTCGAATTTTACCCTTGATTGACAACCGTATTAACTTGTTCGGTTCTTGAGGCTTTCTTATGATTTTCGGTTTCGACTCGTTGGAAGAGCCCACCTTTGATGTGACTATGGATAATGCAAGATCTCTGCCCTTGATGTGTTGCATTAGTCGGGATGCCCAAGAGTGAAGTACAGTGAAGTTGAAGCAATTGCTGATGACTAGGGTGCTCCTTAGTGGTTCCTTAGTATCATCAATGATGATGTCAATTGAATCTTTCTCTTTCATTGAAGTACTAATTCTAGCAGCAAGCTTTCGCCATCTAGCGACGAAGTCGGTGAATTCTTCAACTGGTCCTTGCTTGGCCACCATCAGGTTGCTGAGGCTAACCGTCTCTTGAATCAAGTATTTGTATTGGCCTAGGAATCGACCGACTAGATCATCAAAAGTCTCTATCTTATAAAGTGGGAGCTCCGCGAACCAGTCTAGAGCTTCTCCTTCTAATGAACATTGAAGGTAGTGAATGAGAAGTCCTTGATTGTCGCGTATAGGTCGGCAAGCATTACAAAAGAGGGCCAAGTGATTGTTCGGATTTCCGGTGTCATTGTACTTAGTAAATTTTGGTGGTTTAAATCCTATGGATAGGTCAAATTCAATGTCTCGACAAAATTTATCGAATCCGAATGAGCGACTTGGGCATTCCCTCTTAGCCATGTATTCATCGAGCATTTTCGGGAGGTCTTTGATCTTTATGGTGTTGTCTTTTGGAGTGACGCATGAGATACCCTTGTCTGGCAAACTGTCATTAAAGAACATGTGAGTATGTTTCCTCAATGGCGTAGTGCGGGCTGACACCGTGCTCTCTTGTCGCTCCTGCTCTCCTGAGAATTATCGTGACTTAATAGTGTCATACGGTGTGACTAATCCTTTGAGTAACTCCTCGGAGTCCTCATCTCCTCTTTGTATCCTTTGAACGCTAAGCTCTACAATTTGTTGAGTAGTAAGATTTTGCCCGATGCGGCTCTCTCTTCCATTACGACTACTACTGACGAGTGGAGTAGAGAAGGGATTCTCTTGTTCTCCAGCCATATTAACCTCTGGCTGTCATGGGCTAAAATCATAAAGCAGCTCTTCATATGAGGGTTGTCATGATAGGCCCACAATGGTGGGTCTCCTAAATTTATTCTTCGTATACCCGACATCTCGAGTCTTTGGCGAAGACTCATATAAAAAGAATCTAAACGACACGACGGGAAAGAAAATAGGAAAGTAAACTAAAGCTAACTATCTAAAGAAAAAGAAGGGGTTTACAAAAGTGCCCCATAGCGATCGCCAGTCTATTGGTGCACATTTTTTCTGGGTTCTTCTCGGTTCCCGTTGAATAAGTGGCTTCCAATTTTGTCCTGTTGGACTCTAGCGATGCAGTGTATGTGATAGGGTGGGGATAAATACTAATAGGAGGAATTTCCTAGGATGATTCCTAGTTGATTTGCGATCGCTAGCTGCAGATATTTATCAACGCTGTAACATGTCAATGATCACACGTTTAAGCGGGTGTGGGTTACTTCTATACTAAAACGTTCGCCTGTGAACGTCAACAGCAGTGTCCTCTTTTAATTAGATAGTTTTAGCTTTCTTTTTAGTTTCCCTTGTTGCAGTTATGGTCGATTTAGATTCTCTTTTTTTGTTATTAATTATGATTAGGCGAGCTTATTATGATGGGTTATTTTAGTATCCTGATGCTATCAAGAGTCCAATCATTTTTAGTTTCTCGGTATCATTAGGAGTCCAATTAATATCAAAGTCCTGGTACTACTAAGAGTCCAATCAGTTCCAGTCTCCTACTGGTACTAGAAGTGTATGTGTATCAGTTCCAATAATATTCTAATTAAATAAAATAGTCCAATTATATCGTAATTATAGGTAAAGCAGGTATACTAATTTTATTGAAATTCTAGATAAGCAGATGTATTAATTATATGACAATCACAATAAAGCACTTAACGTAATCTTACTAGCATTCTAATTTGAAAAAAACAAAGACTGATTTTTTTACTGCAACTCTGATTGAAGCAATAAATCAATTTACTAAAATAGAAATAAATGATCGAGGCAATAAAATTAACTCTTTTTTTTAGAATCATAATCTACGGATCAATTATGGTAAAAATCTAACTAGTAATAAACGAATTAACTTTCCTAAATTCTGGTAGAGATAATGAATTGACTGAATTAGAAGACTGAATTAAATCAAAGCAAATAATGATATGAAGGCCTATTTGATGCAATTAGCCAATTATATTTAAATAAAAAAACTACCTATAATTAACTAGTTAACCCTAAATAAACTAAAAAAAAAAGGGGGGTTGGGCCCGCTATGCTAAGGAGGATTGGCCTCATTCCCAAGTACCCTCCATAAGCTCCCGTGGGCAAATCGGATGGCTGAGATAAAAGATAGATCGATAGTTAAATAATAAAAGGGAGATTTTAGAATTGAATTCGAAATTAGATTTAGAAACTAAAGTTATTAATTGAAGTTTATGTTTTTTTTAGATTTTTGATAGTATGAAAATATAGAATTAAATTATAAATTATAAATTTGGGACTGAATTGGGGTTCGAAATCAGAAAAATCCGGTCGTATGATTAAGGACTGGTTCTGAACTCTAAGAGTTAGAACCAGAAATTAATGATAGGACTATAAATTAAAATTTTAGAGTAGAATCAGAGCATAAGGTCGGTATATCAGACCGCTAGATTAAGGACCGGTTCTAGAAACAGAGAACTAGAACTAGATATAGAAAATTTCAGTCCGAAGAGGGTGCTACGGTCTATAAATTAGAAATAGAATTGATTAATTAAACTAAGCGGAAATCCTAAGTCTAAAATAAAATAAAATTCTTGCCTAGGATCTGCGACGAGAAATCTTGAAGTTCGAATCTCAAAATCATGGCTAATTTTCTCTAGGGGATTTGCTCTCAGAACTCTGTGATTTTGGAATTTACGGTCTCTCCTCTCTAAATTTTGCAGCCTCTTCTCTTTCTTCGAGAAAAAGAGTTTTTATAGGTTTTCCTTCAATTACGCACCTATTTCCAGGCGTTTAATTGAATTACGCACCAGTTTTCTAGCGCTTAATCGCTTTGAGTCGGTCACCGACTCAGTGAGCGACCGACTGAATTACTTAGCAGGTTTCCTAGTCCTAACAAAATTAGGGCTAATTACATGCGTAATGGGATGTGCGTAATCCAATTAAGCATGTTACCTTAAGCGCTTAATCGAGGAAACGTAAGGGTCAAGGGTAGGAGCCTAGGTCAGGTGTAGGCCAATTGCGCGCTAATAGTGTAGCGCTCAATCCGATCGCGCGCCCGGTTCCAGGCACGTAATTGAGTCTCGAAACGGTCTATGAAAAGAAGGTTGGTCTGAAAGGGGACTGATCGCGCGCTTGTGGTTCTACTCATGATCGAATTACCCTCGAGTTTTCGGGCGCTTAATTCAGGTTGTCCGGGTATGGTCTCAAGAATGGAATGTAGGACTATTGTTTCAGTCTACATTCCGACTATATACTATTGCTTAGTATATAGCCTCCCTACATTGGGATCTGAGCCACAAAGCTATTGTTTCAGCTTGTGTTAAGCCATGTACTATTGCATGGTCCCATGTCGAGGGTTAAAAAGGTCAAGAGCTGACCAAACGAATTCGTGTACTCCAAGAGGGCGAAATGAGGGTATCTACAGGGGAGCCGGTCATCCTCTTTGCCACCCTATGGAGAATCTCTGGAGGGACTCCCTGAGCGAACCCTAGCTACCGCACCACTCGAGCAGGTGGATCCTTTCCACCTTCTCAAAACAATGGACCCATATGTCCACATTGAAGAAAGGCTGGTCAGACTGGATCACTGGCACACTTGCATCCTCCTCGACCGCGTATGGCCTCCAAATTACCTAACCAAATGAGCAAGCCAACCCATCAATGAATCCTCAGATCCTAGAAGACCGAAACAAAAATGAAACAAAACATACACACAATGATATACACCTGCCCCGCATGCATATCCTCGAAAAGACCGCGCGGTCGGAAGACGAAGACCAACGACGACTTCGTAGCGCTGCCCTCCACACATGCATCCACGAAAACGTGAACCTCACCTCCAACGGAACCCTCGGACAAAGAAAAGCGAAGTGATCGTATGCCCAAAACTAGAAAACGTAAAAAGAATAAATGCTAAATAGCTACCCTCAAAAGACCAAGAAAATAAAGACATCATGATACGGATTAACTAAAACTTACTTGGAGGAAGGGAAGGAAACCTTTGATCATTGCAACGCCCCATCCCTGACGATAAAGCTGCTCATAGAGATGTGCCAATGCGGCCGTACCCCACGCATAGGTAGGAACCCGATCCAAGTTCCATAGAACCATAAAAAACAACTTGATGACGCATCCCCGAGTTGAAGAAGAGTACTGCACCGAGGAAGTGCATCAAGAACGCTTGGAGCACCCTATCTGCAGCCAATCCTAGCACAACCACAGGCTCCCGACCCGCTACCACCACACAATGCATCTCATAAGATGCCCTCGCCTCCGAATGATGCCTCGGAGGGATGAAGCCACTCGCTAACGTATCGAAAAACTAAGTGACTCGAACCACACCCAGTCTCGAGCCACTCGACCTATATGGCACACCAAAAATTTCCTCACAAACCTCCAAATACTCTCCTACCATCCTCTCCGTGATCGGCTCACCCTTAAAATGAAGACCGATAATGCAGACCCAGTCCTCTAGAGTCAGCAACATCATACTGGACTAAAAAGAGAAGCGCCTGATGCTCCTTTCTCCACCTCTCCAAGATCACCGTGATCAGGCTACGATCAACCTGAAAGGGCTCTAGTTCCAGGATCGGCCTGAAACCGAAAGACACCAATCATGCCTGTTAAAAATCTGGCAAGGCACGGTACCAAGTATGAGACTCGGTCCACTCCGAGCTGATAGCCAACTGCGAGGGCTCCTATTGAACGGAAGAAAAATAACGACAGTAAGACTAACACATACCTATGACAATTGATAAATAGATCTAGAGATAAAAGCAAACGAAATATGCCCCAAACACACAATAACAACTTACAACAAACACACAAAATATGATAAGAACAACCAAATAGAAACATGACCTATCTCTAGATGCCGTCATGATGCATGAGTGAGCACGCACCCAATGATCAATGCAGGTTCGATATAAATTAAAAAGGGGTTTTCAGATCCTAATAAGTCTATGTCATAACCTAAATGCTAAGAAAATGAGGGAACTCTTGCTCATGGGTACCTACCCGACCTCGAGCGAAAAAATCCTCCAACGGGAAGTGTCTGCGATCACGACACTCCTGACCCTGGTGCTCCTCGGCCTCATCCTCAGCTACACCCTGCTCAATCTTGGGTACCTCCTCCCTAACCTCCACCTGGTCAACCTCTGGTACCTCCTCTCTAGCCACCTCTCTGACATCCACCCCCCGACAATGGCGTTGGTCCGAGCCTAAGAGGTCTCACCTATCTCCCCCATCATCATCCTCTCCAACTCAGAAATAGTAAGACTGCACCTATCATCACTCTCACCCTCCATCCTAGAATAAAGAACTCAAAAATCTAGAAAGAATGGAAGAAACGGCGCCTAAAACGGACGATCGAATTGTAAAATATCACAAAAATATGAAAAATAGAGTGTAAGGAAACAAGAAAACAAAGAATCAAAGACCAATACGGATAGTGTGGGAAGAATGAAACATTTTCGAACTATTTATAATACATGGCTGAATCGCGCGCGTGAACTCACGTGCTCAACTGAATCACACACTACAGTTCCCGTACTTAATTCAGATCAAACACTCATCCTCGAGAGCGCAAATGGATTGTCGCCCACTCAAACTAACCCGATCACCTGGTTGTGCGTCGTCCACCAGGCACGTAATTATCTCAAGCGCTCAAATCTGTACGCATGAATGCCAACAGTCACTGCAACAGTGATCGGTCACCGCCCTAATCTTGCGCCCCATGACGTGTGTCGAATTTGGTTAAGCGATCGAACACTGGCGTTTAATGACCTTCCGACCCTCTGAAACGCGCGCTCCCATTCTGACGTGCAATTAGTTTATACGCTTGGAGTGAAGCACATAATTTCCTAGAAACACAAAATATGTGCCCAGAACAGCAGGTTCACAGGAGCAAATTAGGAGACTTCTGACACTAATTGCCAACCTAAACTATGACCTTGTTAGAGCCAATCCAAAAACACTTTTGACTTAGGACATACACACCTCAAGTCAAAATGAAAAAAAATGCCCCCCAACATCATGTACACAGTACAACCGAGACCAAACTAAACTAAAAAATGCCCCCCATCGTTTATACACTTGATCCTAAACTAAGCTAAACCAGAAAAAAAAGTATCCCCAACATACCCCAGATCCAAAATAAATGAACTAAACCAAACCAAACTTAAACAAATAAACGTCATGTTCAAAACCAGATCAAGTAAGCTACAAAATAAACCAACCCAAAATTCACTAGGAATCTTCCTAGAAAACCCCCCTTTTTTATTTTACCTACACTATTTCAAATGCCGCATCGCTAGTCTACTTGGATAGAATTGGGCCGCTGATTCAACGGGGATCGAGAGGAACCGAGATCCAAATCCCTGAGAACCAGATCAAGTAAGCTATAAAATAAACCAAGCCAAAATTCACTAAATATAAATAACCAAAATAGAATTAAAAACATAACTACTTCATAAATGAATAAAATGATTATAAAATATACCAAGGGCATACCCTCTGAATATACAACTTAAAATAAGAAACTTAAAATTCGCCCGTTCAGGCAATACCTGAATCCGGATTTATTCGAAAAACTAGAGATCTAGGAAAAGCCCGGAGGAGGAACGCACCCTGAACGAATTCTAACGATGACAGCCTCTTCCCCTTGCCTTAAATTGGTGAAAAAGAAAGAGTGGCTCACAAAAAGCCACCCAGGATTTGCGGGATCCACCTTTGGAGGCTCACCTTGGAAAGCATAACAAGGAGGAGCAACCAACGCTGAATCTGCAAAGCCTATAGAAGAAACATAGGCATCGGTCACGAGAACTCTGACCATGCCTTATCCTTGGGTTTCCTTTCTACCACCTTTTTCTCCTTCACCTCTTCCCTTAGCATGATAGCAATTCGACTGCTACCTTGCATTCCGAATCTCGTCCATTCTCAATAATCCACGTAATAACACAACTCTTCAGGTTCAGTACCCGAGATACGAAAGAGAAAAGAAGAAAAAACAAAAAAATCTAAAAAAAAATGCCCCAAGACTTCTTATTTTAAACTTGAAATAAAATTCAAAACAACTAGAACTCAAAGCTTTTAGCTCACACATTTATAAACTATACCCTCCTAAATTACCAAATGACAATGGTCACACCTTTGAACCCTTCCAATCTAATTAAATCCAAAACCAAACACATATCCCTTAAAAAAAACCACAATCCATGACAACCTAGATAAACCAATAATCATACAACACTTACCCCTCCAAGGGAACACAAATCCAAAGCAAAATAGACAAACCAATAGGATTCAAACACTTAACACCCATCTAGAAACCTCAAATTAAACCCTAAATTCACACACTTTTAATAAGTATCATCTCAAATCAAATAAAAGGACTAAAATGAAATACCCTAAACTTTAAACAAAAAAAAAACTCTTTAAAGAATGAGAGCCTAACTTGTCTAGGGACCACATAAAAAAATGCCCCCAACAAACCAAACAGAACCAAGTAGACCCTCTAAACAAAATTTCATAAAACAAACGAATCTTGAGATAAAAGCTAAATTAAATCCTAGACTAAATCAAATCAAATCAAATATGCATGACTAATCCATTAAACATGTACTAGACACAATAAACAAAAAATATAATACTTATTTATTTATAACTAAAATTTTTTACAAGTATCACCGGAGGCATACCTCCTGAAATTACAATCCAAAATGAAAATCTAGAACTTAACTTACAACCCAAAACGAAATCGGAGACTCGAAATCACAAAGCGAGGAGCAGAACACCCAATCGGAGGCTTCAGGAAGGATTGGTTGGGAAACACATCCCTCCACTTATTACTCTTTCTCTTTCGCCATCTTCACCTCCTTCGATGTCTCCTCAATGCTGCCTTCACTGCTCCCTAAAAGGGATAGATATGAAGACTAACGCCCTCATTCTCAATACCACCCGTTCCTAAAATAATGCCATCCCCGAGCATCACCTCAGGGCAAAGATCATGCGCAGTAACGAACATAGGAAGAAACAACATTCCAATTGGACGATTAGATCTCCCGATATCATTAAGACACGAATTTTAAAATACAAGAGACCTAGAAAAAATAAAACTCGAGACTAAACCAGAGAATGATAAATGAATGAAGGCTCTCTCACTTATATAGAGTACAAACTTAATCACGCACCTCGACACGTGCCCTTAACTCAGTCTTGCACATCACATTATGCGCTCAATCCAAAACACGTGCTCCGGCCTGAGCGCGCAATTGAACCATCACCCACGCCACCGACACGACCCTTCGATCATGCGCCTATTGAAAAATGTGCAATCTCATTAAGCGACTCTCACGAGCCGCGCAATACGAAAGGTCACCTACACAGTGACCTGGTGATGCCTCGATTATGCACTACGATTAGAGCGCATATTACAATCACACGCAAACTCACATACGAGTAAACAGCCCGTCGAACCTGTGATCGCACGCCCAAAAATAAGCGCACAATCATATTGAGCGGCACATACGAAGCGCGTAATATCCGAATTAATCCACCCTAACACCTTTTCACCCCACCTTGATCAAAATTCTCCTATCCCATCGCGTAGCCTCACGTGCTGTTAATAAAGAATGACACGGCCACTTACTCCTATCCCATCGTGTAGTCCCGTCACATACGTCCCATCACGATAAGATGCACACACATGACGCCACCTCAATATCCAGTCCCATCACGATAAATCAATCATGCCACTACAACACCCTCTCATGATAGGCCAAAAAAAAAAATGAAGCCAATCACAGCGCAACCACAACGTGATCTTACATAACTCAAGATCTGCCAAAGAAAGAAACAGATATATCTATCGCGCAAATATCCTACCAACGTCCCATCGCTAACTATGCTCAGCCAATGTCCCATCGCAAACATCACTACCCGAAAAGCCTAAACAACACCTGCCATGTCATATGAGAAAGGGACAAAGCTTGATCATGTTCCATCGCTAAAGCAAAGAGCCCTCCTCTCGAATTGCTCGCTATATAACAGTCGCCAGGACTCATCCAGCACACAACCAAAGAAAGAAAATTTTCCCAAGTCCCATAGCGACATCACTTCCCCCAAGATGTTTCATCACATTGGTGACCGCCAAGCTCTGCCACAACGGACACGAGGAAAAGAGAAGAATCCCAAAGTCCCATCACAACATCACCTCGACAACCCATCAGTCCCATCATGGACTTCACAAACTACGCATAATTTAGGTAAGTATAACCCCTAGGTAAATACTACCCACTTTTCAATTACTCGATATTTCTTGTAAAATATAGTTAGCTATGATTAAGTTAAAATGTTTTCAAAACCTGTCTCTCTCGACTCGTGAATCACTGTAGTCCTCCCATAAGAGACAATCATCAGTACTTGCCAAGAAGGTTAGCCGGAGCATCCGGCATGCCAAGTGTTGTCTTGACAATCACATCAATGGTCGGGTCCACAAATCCCATATTGGTGGATATGCTCAGTGACGTCTCGAAAGCCACATTTCCGTCGATTTACCACCGAATTGATCTTAAGTTAAATTCTCTAAAATTTCAAAATTTTAAAATCCCTTACTTACTCCCGAACAAACAAAAATCTTTTACTTCCAAAAAAAAAAAGAAGAAGAAACAACACAAAAAAAAACCCTTACTTGCTTCCAAAAAAAAAGGAGAAAACAAAAATCCAAAAATCTTACTCCAAAATAAAAAATCTTTTACTCTCAAAATAACAAAAATAGAAAGAAATCAAAGAAAAAAAATGAACAAAGACACTCACCTACTAAATTTTACTTCAATTACCAGCCCAATTAACAACCCAAACTGGCCATTCCCCTGGGAAGCTAGACAATGAGTATATTTAATCTAAGAACTTACAAACGCCTATTGGAAAAGGAATGCTTGACACACATTGGTGTGAGCAATGACTCGCCCGATCTGATATGACCTGCAAAGCCTTCGATATTATATTACATTATATTATTAGTCCCTGGACCTATTTATAGACACTTGTATAATGCCCCCTGGTACCTCAACTGCGTCATAGCCCTCTGTTTGACTGCCCCTTACAGGAGGTCGCGACATGCGACGGGATACCTCTTGCACCCACAGATTAGGATATGGTAATTCTCCTTTCCATTTTCCTGTCACTCACAGCAAGTCGCGCCACGCGACGGGATCGCCCCTGGGCAACCATGGCATGGAACATGCCTTTTGACAGCTACCACTGGGCCCTCGAATGCCCTATTTTAGCTTGCGCTGATAGATAAGAAAGCTAAGCAAGTCATGTCAGCATCCCAGTTCACATTTGTGATTTCCCAAGAGTAACGAGAAGACACCTCAAATGAGGGGTGTCTACTTTTTCGACGCATTCTTACTTCGTAAGAGCGTGTCGAAGAGGGGCATCTGTAGACTCTCCCATTTTTCCTTCAGGAAATATACAAATCTGTTCAGTCAACCTTTGACCTCATAACCCTGATTAGGACCATATGTTGAATAATAGTATATGACTGGACACAGGCTAAAACAATAGCTCTGTGGCTTAGGCCCCATGACCCTAACATGGGAACCATGTACTAAAACAATAGTATATGACTGAACACAGGCTGAAACAATAACTCTGTGGCTCAAATCCTAACATAGAGAGACTATATACTGAAATAATAGTATATAGTTGAAATGCAGACTGAAATAATAGTCTGACATTTTAAACCCCCATGACCCTAATGTGGGAACCATACACTGAAATAATAGTATATGGCTGAATACAAGCTAAAACAATAGCTCTGTGGCTTAGATCCCAACATAGGGAGACTATATACTGAAATAATAATATATAGTCAGAATGCAGACTGAAACAATAGTCTAGCATTTCAGACCCTTTTACCCTAATATCGAACCATATACTGAAACAATAGTATATGGCTAGACATAGGCTAAAATAATAGCTCTGTGGCTCAAGCCCCATGACCCTAACATAGGGACCATGCACTGAAACAATAATATATGGTTGAACACAGGCTGAAACAATAGCTCTGTGGCTCAGATCCCAATGTAGGGAGATTATATACTAAAACAATAGTATATAATCGAAATATATGTTGAAATAATAGCCTGGCATTTCATACTCGACCCAGATCTGGACAACACCGAATTACTTCCTAAAACCACGCGCACAATTCGATTGTACGTAAAACCACACACGTACAATCAGTCCCCCTTTCTGACCAAACTTCCTTTCCCAGACCACTTCGAGACTCGATCACGCGCCTCACATGAGATGCGCGATCGGATTGAGCACCCCACCACTGGTGCGTAATTGGCCTACGCCCGACCTAGTCTTACAGTCCATGACCCCCAAGCTTCCTCGATCAAGCGCTTTAAATGAGACGCTTAATCGAATTGTGCACCGTACACCAAGTGCACAATTAGTCTTAACATTGTTAGAACTAGGAAACTCGCTGAGCAAGTCAGCCAGTCAGTCACTGAGTCTGTGATCGACTGAAAGCGATTAAGCACCGGGAGACTGGCGCGCAATCCAGTTAAATGCCTGAAACAGGGTGTTTAATTGGAGAAAAACCTATAAAAGATTTTGTTCTAATTCGCCCCAAGGTAGGCTGGAAATTTTGAGAGAACAGATTTTTTTGGGATTTCGAAACCAGAGAACTCCGAGAACGAACACATAGAGGAATCTAGTCATGATTTCGAGATTCAAGCTTCGAATTTTTGAGATTCCTCTCCGCAGCCCCAGTCTTAAGTAAAAATCTTAGTTTTAAATTTAAGATTTCTCTTAGTTTCAATAATTAATATTAAATTTTCATTCGTAGACCGTAAACCCTTTTATTCAGACAGTAATTTTAATACCTGATTCTAGTTCTCTGAATTCAGAACTAGTCCTTAATCTGATGGCCTAATTCACCGACCACAGACTTCAATTCTCTTCTAAAATCTCAATCTCTAGTCTTATCATTAATCTCTAGTTCTAGTTCTTAGTCTCTAGAATCAGTCCTTAATCATACGGCCTAATTTCTGATTTCGGACCCAAATTCAGTCCTTAAAATTTTAAATTCTAGTTTTAATCTCTTAGTTTAATATTTCTAAAGCTCAAAATATTAATTTAGTTTTCTATAATCCTAGTTTCATAATTTAATTCATGATTACAATCCTGAAAATGACCCTAAAAATCTAAAAACACTATTTTATGATCCAAAATTCAACTTGCTTTAATCTCAGCCACCCGATTTGCCCAAGGGAGCTTACGGAGGGTACTCGGGACTGAGGCCAATCCTCCTTAGCATAGCGGGCCAAAACCCCCTTTTTTTTTAATTAGAATTTTAGTAAAATTAATTCATTGCTTCAGTTAGAATTTTAGTATAATATAATTTATTGCTTTAATCAGTATTAGTAAAAAGGTAGTTCCTTCATCTCAATTAAAATTTAGTATAGTTAATTCATTACATTAAATCAGATTTTTATAGTAAAGTTAATTCATCGACCTAATTAGAAAATTTGATAAAATTAGTTCTTTTATTTTAATTAAATTTTTAGTATAGCTAATTTATTTGTTTTAATTAGATCTTAATAAAATTAGTTTATTTGTTTTAATTAGATTTTAATAGAATTAATTCATTACTTAAATTAGAGTTCTAGTAAAATTAGTTATCTATTTCAATTAGAATTACAGTAGAATTATTATAATTGCTTTACTTAGAATTCTAGTACAATTAGCATACTTGATTTAATTAGAGTTCTATCAGAATTGATATGTCTGCATTCCTAGTACAAGTAGGAGACTAATATTAATTGGACTTTTAGTAGTATTAGGACACTAAATATTAGAATAGATCCACTCACTCTAATAAATTCACAGCTAAACTCACAATAGAATCAGGAAACCCAAATCGATCAGAATTACAGTAATAACAGGGAAAGAAAAGGAAAATTAAACTATCTAAACTATAAGGAAGAGTCATAGCTGCTGATATTCGCAGGCGGATGATTCAGTAGAGAAGTAACCCACACCTGCTCTAAAGCATGATTATTGACGTGTTGCAACGTCGTTAAATATTTGCAGCTGGCGATCGCAACAACTAGAAATCTTCCTAGAAAACCCTCCTTTTTTATTTTACCTCCACTATTCCAAACGTCGCATCTCTAGAGTTCACTTGGACAAAATTGGGCCACTGATTCAACAGGGACTGAAAGGAACCCAGAAAAAGGGTGCACCAACTGACTGGCAATCCTAATGGGACATGATCAAGCTTTCTCCCTTTTTCATATGGTCTGGCAGGTGTTGTTTGAGCTTTTTGGGTAGTGATGTTTGCAATGGGACATTGGTTGAGCATAGTTAGCGATGGGATGTTGGTAGGATATTTGCACGATAGATGCGTCTTATTTCTTTCTTTGGCAGATCTTGAGTTATGTAGGATCATGTTGTGGTTGCGACGTGATGGGCTTCATTTTTTTTTTCTTTGGCTTGTCACAAGAGGGTGTTGTAGTGGCATGATTGACTTATCATGATGGGACTAGATATTGAGGTGGTGTCATGTGTGTGCATCTTATTGTTATGGGACAATGTGATGGGGTTGCGAGATGGGATAGGAGTAAGTGGCCGTGTCATTCTTCCTGAACACCGTGTGAGGCCACGCAATGGGACAAGAGAATTTTGATCATGGTGGGGTGAAAAGTTGTGAGGGTGGCTTAATTCGGGTATTGCATGCTTGGTACGTGCCACTCAATATGATTGCATGCCTGTATTCGGGCGTGCAATTTGATGGGTTGTTTACGCGTATGTGAGTGTGATAGTATTATGTGCTCTAATCGTAGCATGTGATCGAGGCGTCACTAGGTCACTGCGTGGGCTACCTTTCGTATTGCGCAGCTCATGGGAGTCACTTGATACGATTGTGCGGTTCATGTATTACGTATGATCGGAGAGTCGCGCCGTTGGTGCGGACGATAGTTCAGTTTCGCGCTCGGGTCGGAGCGTGTGTTTTGGATTGAGCGCATCGTGTGATGTACGTGATTGAGTTAAGGGAATATGTTGGGGCGCGTGATTAAGTCCGTACTCTATATGAGCGAGGGACACTTGTCATTTGGTAATTTAGGAGGGTATAGTTTAGGAGGGTATAATCATTTTATTCATTTATGAAGTAGTTATGTTTTTAATTCTATTTTGGTTATTTATATTTAGTGACTTTTGGCTTGGTTTATTTTATAGCTTACTTGATCTAGTTTTGAGTGTGACGTTTTCCTTATTTAAAATTTCTTCGAGTTTGGTTCGATTGGGTTTATTTTATTTCGAATTTGGGGTATGTTGGGAGCATTTTTAGTGTAGTTTTGTTTAGTCTAAGATCAAGTGCGTAAGTGATGGGGGCATTTCTTTTTGGTTTTTTGTTTGGTCTTAGTTAGAGTGTGTACGTGATGTTGGGGAGGGCATTTTTTCATTTTGACTCGAGGTGTGTATGTCCTAAGTCAGAAGTGTTTTTGGATTGGCCTTAACAAGGGCATAGTTTAGGTTGGTAATCAATGTAGGAAGTCTCCTAATTTGGTCTTATGAGCCTGCTATTCTGGGCACATATTTTGTGTTTCTGGGAAATTGTGCGCTTCACTTTGAGTGCATAAACTAATTGCACGTCAGAATGGGAGCACGTGTTTCGAAGGGTCGGAAGGTCGTTAAGGGCTAGTGTCCAGTCGTTTAACCGAATTCGGCACACGTCATGGGGCGCAGGATTAGGGCGGTGGCCAGTCCCTGTTGTAGTGACTATTGGCATTCACGCACACGAGTTCAGGCACTTGAGATGATTACGCTCCTAGTGGACGACGTCCAACCAGGTGGTCAGGTTAGTTTGAGCGGGTGACAATCCGTTTGTGCGCTCGAGGATGAGCGTTTGATATGAATTAAGTGCGAGAACCGTGGTGCGTGATTTGGTTGAGTGCATGAGTTCACGCACGTGATTCAGCCATGTCTTATAAATAGTTCAAAAAAGTTTCATTCTTCCCGTGCTGTCTATTTTGGTCTTTGATTCTTTGTTTTCTTGTTTCCTTGCGCTCTATTTTTCGTGTTTTCGTGATATCTTGTGATCCGGTCGTCCGTTTCAGGCATCGTTTTTTCTGTTCTTTCTAGTTTTTCAAGTTCTTTATTCTAGGATGGAGGGTGAGAGTGGTGATGGGCATGATCTTACTATTTCTGAGTTGGAGAGGATGATGATGGGGGGATAGGTGAGACCTCTGAGGCTCGGACCGATGCCATTGTCGGGGAGGTTGATGTCGGGGAGGTGGCTAGAAAGGAGGTACCAGAGGTTGATCGAGTGGAGGTTAGGGAGGAGGTACCCGAGATTGAGCAGGGTGTAGCTGAGGAGGAGGGTGAGAGGGTCCAGGAGGAGAGAGCTGAAGATGAGGCCGAGGAGCACCAGGGGGAGGAGTGTCGTGATCGCAGACACTTCCCGCTGGAGGATTTCTTCACTCGAGGTCGGGTAGGTACCTGTGAGCAAGAGTTCCCTCATTTGCTAGGCATTTAGGTTATGACATAGACTTATTAGAATCCGGAAACCCCTTTTTAATTTATGTCAAACCTGCATTGATCATTAGGTGTGTGCTCATTCACGCATCATGACGGCATCTAGAGATAGGTCATGTTTCTATTCGATTGTTCTTATCATATTTTGTGTATTTGTTGTAAGTAGTTATTGTGTGTTTGGGGCATATTTTATTTACTTTTAGCTCTAGATCTGTTTGTCTTTTGTCATAGGTATGTGTTAGTCTTACTGTCATTATTTGTATTCCGTTCAATAGGAGTCCCCGCAATTAGCTATCAGCTCGGCGTGGACCGAGTCTCATACTTAGTACTGTGCCTTGCCAAATTTTTAGCAGACGTGATTGATGTCTTTTGATTTTGGGCCGATCCTGGAGCTGGAGCCCTTTCAGGTCGATCGTGGCTTGATCGCGGTGATCTTGGAGAGGTGGAGAGAGGAGCATCAGGTGCTTCTCTTTTCAGTCGATATGATATTGCCGACTCCAGAGGACTGGGACTGCATTACCGATCTTTATTTTGAGGGTTAGCCGATCATGGGGCAGATGGTAGGAGAGTATTTGGAGGTGTGTGAGGAGATTTTGGGTGTGCCGTATAGGTCGAGTGGCTTGGGACCAGGTGTGGTTTGAGTCACTTAGTTTTTTGATATGTTTGCGAGCGGCTTCATCCCTCCGAAGTGTCATTCAGAGGCGAGGGAGCCTTACGAGGTGTGGTGCGTGGTGTTGGCGGGTTGAAAGCCCGTGGTTAAGTCGGGGTTGGCTGCAGATAGGGTGCTCCGAGTGTTCTTGATGCACTTCCTTGGTGCAATACTCTTTTCTTCTTCGACTCGGGGATGCATCATCGAGTTATTTTTTATGTTTCTCAGGGACTTGGATCGGGTCCCTACCTATGCATGGGGTGCGGCCGCTTTGGCGCATCTCTAAGAGTAGCTTTATCGTCGGGGACGGGGCATCGTGACGATCGGAGGTTTCCTGCCCTTCCTCCAGGTGATTTTTAGTTAGTTGATGTCATAGTGTCTCTGTTTTGTTGGTCTTTTAATGGTAATTGTTCAACATTTCTCTTTTGTGTTGTTTTTTAGTTCTGGGCGTATGACCATTTTGCTTTTCTTCGTCCGGGAGTTTCGTTGGAGGTGACGTTCACATTTTCGCGGATGCGTGTGTAGAAGGAGGCATTGAGGGGCCATCGCTGGTCTTCGGATCTACAGACTGCGCGTGATCATTTCGGGGACATGCATGCAGGGCAGGTACATATCATCGTGTGTATGTTTTGTTTCATTTTGTTTCAGTCTTTTAAGATCTGAGGATTCATTGATGGGTTGGCTTGCTCGTTTGGTTTGGTGATTTGGAGGCCATATGCGGCCGAGGAGGGTGCGAGTGTACCAGTGATTCAGTCTGGCCAGCCCTTCTTCAATGTGGACATATGGGTCCATTGTTTTGAGAAGGTAGAGAGGATCCACCTGTCTCGAGTGGTGCGATAGTTGGGGCTCGCTTAGGGAGTCCCTCCAGAGATTCGCCGTAGGGTGGCGAAGAGGATGACCGGCCCTCTTGGCCGAAACTTTATGAAGCAGATGGTGCTTTAGATGGCAGATTTTAGAGCTGGGGGGACCAGGGTCACAGGGGCGCGTGACGAGGTGAATGTTCGAGAGTATAGGAGATGGTTTAGTGCACTGGGTGGTGGGCATCTCTTCACACGTCCCTTCCATGGGAGTGGCTCTTTCATGGTCGGTGGGCCATAGTCCACGTCTGCGTTGAGGGAGATAGTAGCTGCATTGGAGCAGGGCCATCTCACTGCGAGTGTGCGGGGGGTATTAAACACCCTCCACAGGGAAATGGAACAGATGGGATGTGCTCCTTGTCCGGATGAGGAGATGTTGCACTCCTTAGACCCTTTGGTTGCTCAGGCTAGTGGAGACTCAATGGCTCTTGGTGAGTTGATTTATTGGTCTAATTGTCTATGTATTTGCGAACTTGGTCTTCCGGTCGTTCTAACATGGTTGTGGTGTCCCATTTTATTTTTGGATAGTTTGAGAGGGAGGCCGAGGTCGCTAGTCATGTGGCGATGATAGGGTTGTTATGTGATCAGCAGTAGGCAGGTCGAGAGGTGGAGGCCAATTTGTGACATGAGATTGATGGATTAGTAAGTGTCTATATGAACTTGGCTTTGTTAATTATTAGCATGGTGAGCTTGCCAACTGATATGTTTATTATTATTCGAAGAGAGCCGAGCTCGCTGCTGGAGGTCTCATTCCTGCATTTGATCCATCTTCAGTTACTTCCTCCAGTCGGGAGGATCAAGCGATGGCTCAGCTTCGTGCTGAGCTGGATCATTGGGTAAGTTCCATTCAATCTTCAACTCATTTGTATAATTATAACAATTTGTTGGGTGTTATTGTTTTACTTTCTTAACATTTTACTAACATTACGTGGTGTTTCAGTGTCAGGTTGCCGAGGATCTTCAGACAAGGGAGGTGACTGTTGCCTCTCTACGTCTGAGAGTCAGACATAGTTTTTGGTTTGGTGTAATTTAGTTTAGGTTATTTCCTTTTATTTTGTTCTAATATATTTTATGTTGGTTTGTTTGTTTGTTTTTTATGTAGGCCGTTCCAGCCTCCGCTCCTTAGGCTCCCCCTCAGGGGTTTGTTCCTATCCCTACTCAGGTATGTTTTAGTTATTATGTTTATGGTTTATTTGTCATTATAGTGTCATTTGGTGTGTTTGCTTGTCCCCATTCTAGCCGCCTATGATTGTTGTCCTTCCGTGGCTCCTGCTGATCCAGTGACTGTCGAGACGGTTGAGCGACTTCTGGAGGAGAGGCTCGATTTGGTATGATTCTTTCCTTTTCAAAGTTCCTTTTTTTTATGTTCATATATATATATATATAGGTTTTCTTTGACTTGGTGATATTATGCAGGTTCGTCAGCTTGAGGAGTGTCTAGAGGCGATGCGAGCGCACACCACTCCTGAGGCGAGATGCAGGTGTCTCTAGACCAGTTGTAGTATCGTCTGACAAGGAGTGAGCGGGTCAGCTTGGTGGATCAGAGTCGAGGGCTATGGGTTCCTCGGCTGGGCAGTCTCGTCTCACGTCTCGTGATCGTGTCAGGGGTGGTGCTCATGATGATTTTGTCGTTCGTAAGATTTTTGTGGGGTATCCTCCTCATTCTCGATTGAGGCGGTCTGCTAGTCAGATGAGTGAGGGGGGTTCTATGGCAGGGCTGCGTCGTCTAGAAGTTTCGAGGACTCCGGGTGCCAGGATCGTGTCTTTGGAAGACCAGTCCACGGACCCCCGAGCAGATGATACTGGGGACAACGACGCTCGTCCATCCCAGGCAGCGTAGGGAGTAGGGGTGTGTGTGTGTGCTTTTTTTTTTTATCCATTGTGTGTGTACGTTGCATATATAAGGGGGGATGCCCCCGGTGACAAATGTAAAAAGAAAACTTTGATATATATATATATATATAGATCTTTTTTTTTGGTTTAAATGTACCTGATTGGTTCCTTTTCTTTTAGTTACCTCTTGCATCTATTATTGCTTTTTAGTTTCTTTAGCGCCGTCGACCGTCATTAGAACTTAGATTCTTCCTGAGCTGGCCCAGTGGTGATTGGAGGTTGTTTCGTCTCTGCACATGTAAAGGTAACGCTATCAGTAATTTCTATTCTCCCTCATGCTAGTTGTCAAGGGGCGTGTATCTCAGACTGGGGTCTGGTAATAAGGGTGGATATGTGCTTTCTTTTCTTTTTTCCTTTTTTTTTTTTTTAAAATAAAAATAATGCAACAGGGAAACCAAATAACTAAGATTGAAATAGAAAAAATAATAAAATAAAATGCCCCAGTGTAGGAGCGTGGTAGTGTTGGCAGTATAACATCTTCGATAGCATTCTCCGGATGGTAATTTCGTTATTGCTCATCTTCTCCGTGGACGAGTCAGTGCTTCTAACATGATTCTCCTTCTGATCCAAAAAATGCCTCAGTGTCTGGATGCAATGGAGCTTTTTTGGGCTGTTGATGAGCATTTTGGGTCTATAAGCAGTCATGGGTATTTGGTGAGTTAGCTTTGAAGAAAAGTTCATCAGTACTGTCACCGAATCGGGGGGAGGTCGTTTTGATTAAGTCAGTTGTATATGGGGGTCTATCTTAGGGTGGTGGTCATCCTATCCCATGGTTATTAGGGAGAAGTATGGTAGGTATAATAGGTGATTGGATCAGTCATCATTCATCAATTTTTAGTTTCATTCCTAGGAGTATCCTATAAGGCTTCTGATTTATCGTCCGAAATAAAAATAGAAGTGGGAGGTAAGGCTCAGTGATATGGGGAATAGTTTGTTTCTAATGCTTTCCAAAAGGGATGAGTACTAATCTTTTTCTTGGAGGGATACAGGATGTCATGATCAAGCTCTTCGTCATATTTCGGTACCATCAAAATCTCACATTCTATGGTTAGTAGGAGTTTGTCCTCCTCCCGCCACCTTACGATGACATCTAGTAGTATGGGGACATCAAGGATACCCTAGCATCTTGCTTATACATTTCTAGAAAAGTTACCAAAGATGTCCTTACAATCTGCTTATGCTCCCCTGAGCTCATTAACTTGTTCATTCGTCGTAATGCTCTCACTCAAAATTTTGATATATGTATTCTTAGAAAGCATCCTGCTAGCACAAGAATAGCGAGTTTTGAGTGAACCTGACATCATTTTTTTTACTCTAACATCTCCTCCAATGGCGAGGGAAGGGAAATGAGGATCGGGTGTTACTTATGCTTTTGAAAGAGATTAGGTATCTCACTAATCATTTAATCAGATTGCCTGAGTGAGAAAGTGGGCGATAAACTAAAGGTCTTAAGGATATTCTAAGAATTGATGACGTATGACCAGTGAATGGGTCGTGACGACTACGGGGGTGATAAGTATAAGTATTTAACCATGGGATGTGATGATCACAGGGCTAAGGATAGTATTTTCTAAGGTAAATGGCATTTCAAGGGATGGGGAGTTCTTCCCCATCTTGGTTCGTCAGTTTGTATGCATTTTCAAGGTATGCAGTTGTTATAACATAAGGGCCTTCCTAGTTCAGTTTCAGTTTTCCTTTCGGGTGGAGGTGCTTGGAAGGCATAATTTTCTTCAAGACTAATTATCTAATATTAAAGGTTTATTCGAGGACTTTCTTATCGTAAGCCCTGACCACTCTCCTCTGATATACCTGAGCGTGATCAACTACCTTTAGACGTGTTTCATTAAGCTGCTCTAGCTGTGTGAGTAGGGCAATTCTCCTCTCATCTAAGGATAGCTCATCATCAAGTTGAATCTGTAAGGATGGTACTTATATCTCATATGGTAGGACTGCCTCCATCTCGTAGGTAAGGAGGTAGGGAGTTTGGCTAGTGGCCGTATGAATAGAGGTCCTATAGGGCCAGAGTGCTTCTAATAGTCGTTCAGGCCAGTCGGCTCCATTTCTTATTTCTACTGTACATTTCACAATTCGAATCAGTATTTTATTCGTTGCTTCTGCTTGTCCATTTCCTTGAGGGTAGAATGGTGATGATTGACGTAGATCGATGCTGAATTTCTTGCATAACTTTGTCTTTTTTGCGATGAACTGTGCTCCATTGTCGGAGATAAACATCCTGGGTACTCCAAACCTAGTGATGATATTTCGAATGATAAATCTCACGAGTGTTGAAGCAGTGATTCTGACATAGGATTCAGCTTCTGCCCCGTTTGGTGTAGTATCCAGTCGCTGTAAGTATGAACACATGCTTGTGATTGTTCCCAACTGTGTCTGTGAAAGGTCCAATGGCATCGAAGGCTCACATCAAAAATGGCTACGGCGAGGTCATAGTGTTCAATGCAACTGATTGAGCTTTGATGAGTGCGGCATGTTCTTGGCATTGTTTGTAGGATTGGATGTAGAGGTGGTATTCTCTTATCATCGTTGGCCAGAAGTAGCCCTGTCGTGTAACTTGATCGGCGAGCCTCTATCTACCGAAGTGGGTGCCTTAGGCACTGGCGTGTGCTTCTCGGATGATGTATTTCCTTTGATAGTCGTGACACATCATAGTAGTACTCTTTTGGTGAAGGCTTCTTTATATAATGTTTTGCCGAGTATGTAGAATCAGGCGCATCGGTTCCTTATAGTCTTCTGTTTGATCTTTGTGGCATATGGAGGGATGTGTTGATGCTTTAAATAGTTCCAGATGTCGAAATACCATGGCTGTTTATCGTTGGTTGGTGATTTTTCAAATCTGAACATAGCAACTTTAGTTTCTGCCTTGAGGTACTTTTCCAGATAGATTGCTTAATTTAGTCATGTGCTTTTAGGGAGGATTGATAATTCTCTCTTAACGGTCCATGCTACCTCGTGCGCCAGTAGTGTCAGCTTTTTGACGAAGAAGATCTTGGTACTTTGGCCGATGGGTATCTGGATGACCAAGGCTAACGTGGTTAAGGAATTTGCGAGCTCGTTTTCTAGTCTAGGGATGTGCATGAAAGAGAATCTTTTAAATTTCTTTACCAAATATTGAGCAATTTGTAGGTATGCCATTAGTCTCCTTTCCTTAGTTTTCCATTCTCCTATGACTTGTGAGATTACGAGCTTGGAATCACCGATGGCTTTCAACTGTTTAAAGCCTAATTGTAGTGGTGTTCATAGTCTAGCTATAAAAGCTTCGTATTCTGTAATGTTGTTAGTGACAGGGAAGTCTAGTTGAAAAGCCTTAGGTATGACAACTCCTTCAGGACTTAGGAGGACTATCCCAATGCCTTTTCCTTTGTGGTTTATAGCACTGTCCAAATAGTCCATGACGTCTTATCGGGCTCTTCATTATGAATCGTGAGTAGGTCATTATCAAGGAAATCCACATGTATGGGCTCATCGCTCGGGAGTGGGAGATCTACAAGGTAATCGGTGATTGCTTGTCCTGTTCGACTTCTGCGTGACGTAAGTGATATCGAATTCTTGTAAGAGCATATGCTAGCAAGCGATCTTTCCTGAGGTTGCGGGCTTTTCGAATACATACTTTAGAGGGTCCATTCGGGCTAGTACTAGTATATAATGTGCTCTGAAGTAGTATCATAATTTGGTTGAGGCCCACACCAAAGTGAGGCAGGTCTTCTCCATCAAAGTGTATTTTGGTTCGTACTCGACTATCGTCCTACTAAGGTAGTAGATAGCCCTCTCTCTTGCCGTCTTCTTCATATTATCCCAGAATCACTCCCATTGCTTTGTCGTTTGCTGAGAGGTATAGGATAAGAGGTCTTCTAGGGACTAGTAGTGATAATATTGGTGGGTTAAGGAGGTACTTCTTGATATTTTCAAAGTCTTACTGACACTGGTCATCCCATTTGTACCCAGCCCCTCCTTTAAGTAGTCTATAGAAAGGATCGTATCTGTCTGAATGCTAAGAGATAAATCTCCTGATGAATTGCAATCTTCCTATCAGACCTCGCAATTCTTTGATATTACTGGGAGGTGGCATCTCAAGGATGGCTCTGAATTTTGCAGGGTCGACTTCGATCCCTCGCTTGCTGACTATGAAACTGAGTAATTTTTCGAAGGTGACTCCAAACACACACTTCTTTGGGTTCATTTTCAGCTGATACTTCTTAGCGCTTTGTAGTACAAGTCGGAGTGCTTCAATATGTCTTACTCGCGTTTGGGACTTCACTAATATATCATCGACATAGACTTCTACACATTTATGCATCATGTCATGAAAAATGGCCATCATGGCACATTGGTATGTGGCTCCTGCATTCTTGAGCCCAAAAGGTATGACAACGTAGTAGTAAGTTCCCCATGGTGTGGTGAAAGAAGTCTTCTCTTGGTCATACTCTGCTAATTTGATCTGATTATATCTAGAGAAACCATCCATAAAGGATAGCATCTCATGTCTAGTGGTGTTGTTGACTAGAGTGTCAATGTGCGAAAATGGGAAGTCATCTTTTGGGCATACCTGGTTGAGATTTCAAAAGTCAATGTAAACTCATACTCTACCATCTTTCTTAGCGATAGATACTATGTTGGCGACCCATTTGGGGTAGAGGACGACTCGGATGAATTTTGCTTTATGTAATTTGTCAACTTTCTCTTTAACTTGAAGGGCGGTTTGTGGGTGCGTCCCCTACGGAGTTTCTACTTAACGGGCTTTGCATCAAGTTCTAAGACAAGGTGATGTTCTACTAAACTTAGATCTAAACCAGGCATATCTTCATAGGACCATGCAAAGGAGTCGAGGTGTTCTTGTAAGACTTGTACAATCTGTTGACGTTCCTTGGAGTTGAGCGTTGCATTGATCAGTAGCTTCTTGGGTTTCTCTTCAATGTCAAAGTTAATTTCTTCTGTAGGTTCCGCGGCAGCTTGGGTTTGCTCATCGAAACACTTGAAAACTTGTTGGAAGTCTGACGCCTCTTTGGCGATCAGTGTTTCTTCTTCATCTTTGGTAAGCTCATATACTGCAAAATTGCTATACTGGGGATTCAATTTTGCGAAAGGTAACCCTTCATTGGCGTAATTTATGATAGAGAGATCTTTGGTAAGGTGAAGGTCAAGGCTATTGATCCTTTTCTCAAAGTCACGAAGTATCTGGTCCGGTATGATCACTGGCTTGTTGTTTAGCCTAGATGCTTTGTGTCCTTGTTCGGGAGATGGGATAGAAGTCTTAGGAGAGCAGTCTCCTTGTTGGCCACAAACTTGATTCGAGACGAAGGGTTCCCTTTCTTTTCTGAGGTTTTCTGACTTTTTTACATTTTATATTTCTAAATTTTTAGGGTTTTCTATTTTTTCTATTTTTTATATTTTTGATAATAAATATGGTACAGGGTTGGTCGCATCAAGGGGCGTCGAGAGAGTTGCTTCCTCTAATTGAGGGAGCGAGACGGCTGCTGGAGCTGTTTGGGCGATTCTTTGAGAAACATGGACTTGTTTTGATTTTGACATTTTTTTTTTGGAGTCCTCATCTAATGAGATTTTTTGAATAAGCGATGCTAGTGACAGTGGCACTAACACTCGGATTTCGTCTATCACGTTGATCGCCTCTTCTTCGAAGAGGCTCTAGAGATCATAATTGATCGAACTATCCTCCTTTGAGTTGTAACATAGTTATTCTTCTGGTCGAGGGTGATCTCCTAAGGGATCCTCAGGGGTAGTGAGTTCTTTCCCTTGAACTTCATAATATGTTTGGATGAGCATGCATGCTCGGCAGCGAGGCTGATAATGGTGAGAAATACAGGGAGATCCCCAAGGGCATTCCCATCCTTTTGAGTTAGAGTCGAGGATGGTATCGAGTTCATTTTCTTGATCTGACAGTGCTTGAAGTCCTAGGTTAGCTTGCTCTACTAACTCGAGTGCAGGGAGGTCTATCCAGTAGTCCTCATCATCACTCAGGGGAGGTTGCCATTCTTCCTCGAGAGATTTCTAGAATATTTGGAGTTGTGTTATATTTGGGGATGAAGAAGTGTCTAGCTCAAGTTCCTCTTCAAACTTTATGACGGCGATGTGAGTGTTTCCCCCTGGGTCAACCATATGACTGTTGGGATTTTCTGCTTCTTGTGTCGGTGGCCGAGCTAGTAGGTCATTACTTATTTCTGTTGTCACGAGGTTGGAGTAATTCGATTCTTCTATTACAGAATGTCAGATCCAACTAGCGAAGCATTCTAATATGCTGGTGCATGCCCTACAGCGGGGTTGGTATGGGTGAGCGAAACAAGGGGAGTCCCAGGGGCATTCCCATCCCCCAAGGCTGAGGTAGATGATAAACGAGTTAAAATTCTCTTGTGGGGCATCATCTTCTCATGTTGAGTGTAAGTACTCTTCATCCTCTTGTAAGGCTGCAATGTGAAAATCTTCGTCATCAGTGGATTCCCAATCTTCTACTCGTGCCTCAAGTTTTGGAGGTTCTTCCTTTCTCTCTTATGTAAGCTCCTTAGTGTCAAACAAGGGTTTGACTCCTTCGAGCAGCTTATCAATATCGTCGTTCCGATTGGTTAGATCATTGAATGCTTTAGCCATTCTCTCGATTTCTGCTTCTTGGGATCTAGTGAAGGACACTTCCTTCTGCCTTGGTATATCTGTTTTCTCAGTGGTCCCATAGACGAAGTGGCCATATAGAGATCATTTGGGTGAGGTAGGGAACAAGTCAGCTTGTGGGCTGTCCGATTGATAACCTAGCCCTATGTGTTGAGATGACAAGCCCTACATGACTTTGCTTATTATTATTGAGTCCGGTGTGGGCGACGTACCTGAGTTGGTACATGAGGTCCCACCTTTTTGTAACGGTGGGGTTGATGTCATAAAGTTTAGCGAGGTCTAGGCTAACCTCCCTCATTAATTTTTATTGATGAGGTCTGGGCTAACCCAAGGCTCATCCACTTATGTATCTTCTAGTGTCATTATCAACAATCGACGATGGTCAGGTGTTTTCTTGATGAGTTCTAGTATGGATATCTGGGCTATTTTAGAGATGCCGCAGAAGGTCATATTCTTGCCCTGACTTAAGTGCCATTTCTTTGCCTAGCCGATGAGCCTTGGGTGCAGGTGGTTGGAGTGGTTGAGGTGCAGGAATTGGTGGAGGAATGATGTGAGGTGGGGGCGGCAAGTTAACCTCTCTTTCTCTCACATTCCCCTCTGGTGTTTGCACGTTTGTGAAATCCTTATTTTGAGGGAAAGGCAGAGGTGGGTAATTTGTTCTTGACTTAAGTATCGGGCAAGTCGGTTGTTGACCAAACTCGGTGTTACTCGAAGCTGATGTATTTATGAAGTTAGTGAAATTTTAGGTCAGAGCATGTACCTGCACAGTGCCACTCCAAGGTGGGAGGTACTGTGTGTAATCCTCCTCTTCCAGGAAAGCAGAGACCAGCATCTCACACTGGTTGGAATGTTCTTCTCGCTCACTTTCTTCTATGTTTAGTAAACACTCAGTCATTGTTTCATTCTCTCGGCTTGGAGTCTTTCGGGTGACATGTTCTACCCATGCAGCAATTTGGGTTATAGTTTGAAGAACATGATCTCAGTACTCGGGTTCAGAATCGAACAAAGGGAGTGGCAATGGTGTTGGTTCAGGATTTAGAGGGGTTGAAGGTTCTGATGGATGACTATGGAGGAAGGGTTTCTTGATCCTAAAGGAGTGGACTCGTATCTGAGTAAATTTTGGATAAGGAGGCGGACTCGGCGGGGCGATGCGAGTGATCAAGGCCGAGGGGTGCGGGGGTGAAGGAACTCTCGCAATGATGGCAGAGGTATTAGAGGGTTGGATGTGAGTGATTAAGGTGGAGGGCTGGAAGGAGGATCGATCGGAAAGATCTACGGTGATGACTAGAGCTTGTGTTGCTTGGTTGTGGTTGGGCATGGGGTTATTAATGATCCCTAAATTTTATTGGGGTTGGTTATTATTAGGGTTAGGATTCCTAAGTGCCTCCCAATCAATTTGATTTTGATCATTCATATCATATATTACATCTCGGAGGACCCAACAGTCTTCTAGGTTGTGTCCTGCGTATTGATAAAATGCACAACATTTGCTATAGTCTAGATTTGTCAGTCGTGGGCGAGGTCTTTCTTACAGGAATCAGAGGAGATTCTGAGTGTCGAGGAGATGGAAGATGTTGGGAATTGTATCAAGTAAAGGGGGATAATGTTCCTACCTCGACTGGTAGGGGCCTCTAGCTGGGTTGAAGTTTTACGGTGGTGGTACGTTATTTTAGTTTGACCCGTGGGTCGGTCGGTTCTGCGTCGTATTTTGGTTCTGGTACGTGTTGGGATATTGATTTCTATTCTGATACTGGCCCTGATTTTGGTTATGGCCTTGGTTTTGGTTTGCGTATCTTTGTTGATTAGCGCCTTGGTTTTGGTTGGTGTACCGTTGTTGATTTTGATTTTACCTGAAGTTTTACGATTGAAAATTTCTATTCCTGAAGTTTTATCTGTAGTTGACAACTATGTTGACCTGTTCGGTTCCTGAGGCTTTCTTATTATTTTTTTATTTTGATTCACTAGAAGAGCCTACTTTCGACGTGATTATGGATAGAGTGAGGTCTCTGCCTTTAATGTGTCGTGCTAGTCGTCGGGATGCTTGGGAGTGGAGTGCAGTGAAGTAGGGGCAATCACTAATAACAAGTGTTCTTTTTAGTGGTTCTCTAGTATTGTCGATGATAATGTCCATCGAGTCCTTCTCTTTCATGGAAGTGTCGGTCCTGGCATCGAATTTCCTCCATCTGGCGACGAAGTCGGTAAATTCATCATCGGGTCCTTGCTTGGCCGCCATCAAATCGCTGAGATTGACTCTCTCCTGGATCAAGTGTTTATATTTGTCTAGGAATTAACTGACCAATTCGTCGAAGGTTTCTATCTTATAAAGCAAGAGTCACGCAAACCAATCTAAAGCTTCTCCTTCTACTGAGCATTTTGGAAATAGTGAATGAGAAGTCCTTGATTATCACGTATGGATCAATAATCATTACAAAAGAGGGCCAAGTGATGGTTCGAATTTCCCGTGCCATTATATTTGGTAAATTTTGGTAGTTTAAATCCTATTACTAAGTTAAATTCAACGTACCGACAGAATTTGTCGAATCTGAATGAGTGATCTGGGTGCTCTCTCTTGGCCATGTACTCGTCGAGCATTCTAGGGAGATCTTCAATTTTGATGGTGCTGTCTTTTGGAACGGCCTGTAAGCAAACCTTGTCTAGAGAGTCATCATTGAAGAACGTGTGAGTAGGTTGTCTCAATGGTGTGGCACGGGCTGACACTGTGCTCGGGGTAGGTGGTGGCCTTTCTTGTTGTTCTTGGTCTTTTGAAAATTCCCGTGACCTAATGGTCTCATATGCAGCAGCCAACCCTCGAAGTAATTCTTCAAAGTCATCATCTCCTCTTTGTATTCTTTGAATACTGAGCTCTACGATTTATTGAGCAGTAAGGTTTTGTCCAGTGTTACCATCTCTCCCATTATGATTATTATCGGTGTGTAGGGTAGAGAAGAGATTCTCTTGTTCACAAACCATGTTAATCTTAGGTTGTCGTAGACTGGGATTGTATGGCAGTTCTTCGTACATGGGGTTGTTATGATATTCCCACAATGGTGGGTCTTCTAAACTCACTCATCGTATACTAGACATCTCGAGTCTTTGACAAAGACTCATATATTTAAAAGTGTCCGAAATAATGCGAGGGAAATAGAAAAAAAAAAAAGGAAAATAGAATGGAAACTAACTATCGAAGAAAGAGACAGTTTGCAAAAGGGTCCCATCGCGATCGCCAGTCTGTTGGTGTGCACTTTTTTTGGGTTCCTTTCGGTCCTCGTTGAATCAGTGGCCCAATTCTGTCCAAGTGGATTCTAGCGATGCGGCGTTTGGAATAGTGGAGGTAAAATAAAAAAGGAGGTTTTCTAGGAAGATTCCTAGTTGTTGCGATCGCCAGCTGCAGATATTTAACGACGTTGCAACAGTCAATGATCACGCTTTAGAGCGGGTGTGCGTTATTTCTTTACTGAATCGTCCACCTATGAACGTCAACAATTATGGCTCTTCCTTATAGTTTAGATAGTTTAGTTTTCATTTTCTTTCCCTATTATTGTTGTAATTCTGATCGGTTTGGGTTTCCTGATTCTATTCTGAGTTTAGCTGTGAATTTATTAGAGTGAGTGGATCTACTCTAATATTTAGTGTCCTAATACTACTAAAAGTCCAATTAATATTAGTCTCCTACTTGTACTAGGAATGTAGATATATCAATTCTGATAAAACTCTAATTAAATCAAGTATGTTGATTGTACTAGAATTCTAAGTAAAGCAATTATAATAATTCTACTGTAATTCTAATTGAAATAGAGAACTAATTTTACTAAAACTCTAATTTAAGTAATGAATTAATTTTATTAAAATCTAATTAAAACAAATAAACTAATTTTATTAAGATCTAATTAAAAAAAATTAATTAGCTATACTAAAAATCTAATTAAAATAAAGGAACTAATTTTATCAAATTTTCTAATCAGGTCGAGGAATTAACGTTACTAAAAAAATCTGATTTAAAGTAATGAATTAACTATACTAAATTTTAATTGAGATGAAGGAACTACCTTTTTACTAATTCTGATTAAAGCAATAAATTATATTATACTAAAATTCTAACTTAAGCAATGAATTAATTTTACTAAAATTCTAATTAAAAAAAAAAGAGTTTTTGCCCGCTATGCTAAAGAGGATTGGCCTCGTTCCTGAGTACCCTCCATAAGCTCCCTTGGGCAAATCGGGTGGTTGAGATTAAAACAAGTTAAATTTTGGATTATAAAATAGTGTTTTTAGATTTTTAGGGTCGTTTTTGGGATTGTAATCATGAATTAAATTATGAAACTAGGATTATAGAAAACTAAATTAATATTTGGAGTTTTAGAAAGATTAAACTAAGGGATTAAAACTAGAATTTAAAATTTGAAGGACTGAATTCGGGTCTGAAATCAGAAAATCAGGCCGTATGATTAAGGACTGGTTCTAGAGACAAAGAACTAGAATCAGAGATTGATGATAGGACTGAAGATTAAGATTTTAGAACAGAATTGAAGTCTATGGTCGGTGAATTACGCTGTCAGATTAAGGACTGGTTCTAGAGACAAAGAACTAGAATCAGAGATTGATGATAGGACTGAAGATTAAGATTTTAGAACAGAATTGAAGTCTATGGTCGGTGAATTACGCTGTCAGATTAAGGACTGGTTCTGAATTCGGAGAACTAGAACTAGGTATTAAAATTATGGTCTGAATAAAAGGGTTTATGGTCTATGTCTGAAAATTTAATATTAATAATTGAAACTAAGAGAAATCCTAAATCTAAAAGTAAGATTTTTGCCTAAGACCAGGGCTGTGGAGAGTAATCTCAAAAATTCAAAGCTTGAATATTGAAATCATGAATAGGTTCCTCTATGTGTTCGTTCTCGGAGTTCTCTGGTTTCAAAATCCCAAAAAAATCCGTTCCCTCAAAATTTCCAGTCTCCCTTAGGGCGAATTAGAAAAAAATATTTTATAGGTTTTTCTCCAATTAAAGATCCTATTTCAGGCGTTTAACTAGATTGCGCGTCAGTCTCTCGGTGCTTAATCGCTTTTGGTTGGTCACCAACTCAATGAGCAACCAGCTGACTTACTCAGTGAGTTTCCTAGTTCTAACAACATTAGGACTAATTACGTGCTTGTAGGGTGTGTAATCCGATTAAGCGTCTCATTTGAAGCACTTGATCGAGGAAGCTTTGGGGTCAAGGACTGTAAGACTAGGTTGGGTGTAGGCCAATTACGCACCGGTGGTGGGGCGCTCAATCTGATCGTGCATCTTATGTGAGGCGTGTGATCGAGTCTCGAGGTGGTATGGGAAAGGAAGTCTGGTCTGAAAGGGGGACTGATTGCACGTGTGTGGTTTTGCATGCAATCGAATTGTGTGCGGGGTTTTAGGCTCATAATTCGGGGCTGTCTGGGTCTGGGTTGGGTTTGAAATGTTAGGCTATTGTTTCAGCCTATATTTTGACTATATACTATTATTTCAGTATATAGTCTCCCTATGTTAGGATCTGAGCCACAGAGCTATTATTTTAGCATGTGTTCAACCATATGCTATTGTTTCAGTGCATGGTCCCTACATTAGGGTCATGGGGCCTAAGTCACAGAGCTATTGTTTCAGCCTGTGTCCAGTAATATACTATTGTTTCAGTATATGGTTCCACATTAGGGTAAAGGGGTCTGAAATGCTAGACAATTGTTTCAGTCTGTATTTCGACTATATACTATTGTTTCAGTATATAGTCTCCCTACGTTGGGATCTGAGCCACAGAGCTATTGTTTCAGCATGTGTTCAGCCATATACTATTATTTTATTACATGGTTTCGACGTTAGGGTCATGGAGGTTTGAAATGTTAGATTATTATTTCAGTCTGTATTTCGACTATATACTATTGTTTCAGTATATAGTCTCCCTATGTTGGGATCTAAGCCACAGAGCTATTATTTAAGCCTGTGTTCAGCCATATACTATTGTTTTAGTGCATGGTTCCCACGTTAGGGTCATGAGGCCTGAGCCACAGAGCTATTGTTTTAGCCTGTGTCCAACCATATACTATTATTTTAGCATATGATCCCTGTTATTGCTGTAATTCTGATCGGTTTGGGTTTTCTGATTCTTTTGTGAGTTTAGCTGTGAATTTATTAGAGTGGGTGGATCTATTCTAATATTTAGTGTCCTAATACTACTAAAAGTCCAATTAATATTAGTCTCCTACTTGTACTAGGAATGCAGATATATCAATTCTGATAAAACTCTAATTAAATCAAGTATGCTGATTGTACTAGAATTCTAAGTAAAGTAATTATAATAATTCTACTGCAATTCTAATTGAAATAGAGAACTAATTTTACTAGAACACTAATTTAAGTGATGAATTAATTTTATTAAAATCTAATTAAAACAAATAAACTAATTTTATTAAGATTTAATTAAAACAAATAAATTAGCTATACTAAAAGTCTAATTAAAACAAAGGAACTGATTTTTCTGAGAATTGTAATCAAAGCAATGAGTTAATTATACTAAAATTCTAATAAAAAAAGGGATTAACTATACTGAACTCTAATAAAGTGAGGAATTAACGATGCTTGATTTATCTAGTTAAAATAAAGGAACTAGTTTTATCAGAGTTCTAATCAAAGCAATTATTCTAAGGATCTAAATTAAAATAAAGCATGTAAATTAATCATACTAAAAATCTAAGAAAAGGTCGTGGAACTGATTTTCTAATCCTAATTAAAGAAATAAAATAATTCTAAAAAAAAGGATTTTTGGCCCGCTATGCTAAGGAGGATTGGCCTCGTTCCCGAGTACCCTTCGTAAGCTCCCTTAGGAAAATCGGGTAGCTGAGATTAAAGATAAATTAGATTTCGGATTATAATATTGGTATTTTTGGATTTTCAGAGACATTTTTGGGATTATAATTGTGAATTAAATTAAGAAACTAGAGTTTTAGAAAATTAAATGAATATTGGGATTTTAAAAGTATTGAATTAAGAAATTAAAACTAAAATTTAAAATTCTAGGACTGAATTCGGGTCTGAAATCAGAAAATCAGGCCGTATGATTAAGGACTAGTTCTAGAATATAAGAACTAGAACCAAAGATTAATGATAGGACTGGAGATTAAGATTTTAGAACGGAGTTGAGTCTAGGGTCGGTGAATTACACCGTCAGATTAAGGACTAGTTCTAGAAACGGAGAACTAGAACCAATTAATAAAAATTATGGTCTAAAAAAAGGGTGCTACGATCTAAAACAGAAAATTTAATATTAATTATTAAAACTAAGAAGTCCTAGGTCTAAGAACTAAAATTAAACTAAGGGGTCAAGGCTAAAGGTTTGATTTTAACCTAGGGCCAGGGCTGCGGAGAGGAATCTTAAAAATTCGAAGCTTGAATCTCGAAATCATGGCTATGTTCCTCTATGTGTTCGTTCTCGGAGCTCTCTGGTTTCAAAATCCCAAAAAAATATGTTCTCTCAAAATTGCCAGCCTCTCTTGGGGTGAATAAGAAAAAAATCTTTTATAGGTTTTTCTCCAACTAAACGCCATGTTTCAGGTGTTTAACTGGATTGCGCACCGGTCTCCCGGTGCTTAATCGCTTTGGGTCGGTCACCAACTCAATGAGCGACCGGTTGACTTGCTTAGCGAGTTTCCTAGTTCTAACAATATTAGGACTAATTGGACACCAATTATGGGGTGCGTAATCCAAATAAGCATCTCATTTGAGGCATTTGATCGAGGAAGCTTAGGGGTCAAGGACTGTAAGACTAGGTCAAGCATAGGCCAATTGCGCGCCAGTGGTGGGGCGCTCAATCTGATCACGCGTCTCATGTGAGGCGTATGATCGAGTCTCTAGGTGGTCCGAGAAAGGAAGTCTGGTCTAAAGGGGGACTGATTACATGTGTGTAGTTTTACGTGGAATCGAATTATGTGCGTGGTTTTAGGCGCATAATTCGAGGCTATACGGGTCCGGGTCGGGTCTGGTCTGAAATACCAGGCTATTATTTCAGCCTGTATTTTGACTATATACTATTGTTTCAGTATATAGTCTCCCAACGTTGGGATCTGAGCCATAGAGCTATTGTTTCAGCCTGTGTTCAGCAATGTACTATTGTTTCAGGGCATGGTTCCCACGTTAGGGTCATGGGGGTTTGAAATATCAGACTATTGTTTCAGTCTGCATTTTTACTAGATACTATTTTTTCAGTATATAGTCTCCCTACATTGGAATCTAAGCCACATAGCTATTATTTCAGCATATGTTCAGCCCTATACTATTGTTTCAGTGCATGTTTCCATGTTAGGGTCATGAGGCCTGAGCCACTGAGCTATTATTTCAGCCTGTGTCCGGCCATATACTTTTGTTTTAGCATATGGTCCTAATCAGGGTTATGAGGTCAAAGGTTGATCGAACAAATTTGTATATTCCGAGAGGGTAAAATGGGGATGTCTACAGATGCCCCTCTTTAGCGTGCTCTTGTGAAGTAAGAACGCGTCAAAGAAGTAGACACCCCTCATTTGAGGTGTCTTCTCGTTGCTCTTGGGAAATCACAAATATGAACTAGGGATGCTGACATACCTGAGCTTGATCAGCTGCCGATAAACATATTTCATCAAGTTGCTCTAGCTGCATGAGTAGGGCGATTCTCCTCTTGTCTAAGGATAGCTCATCATCGAGTTGAATCCGTAAAGACGGTACATGTATCTCATATGGTAGGACTGCCTCTATCCCATAGGTAAGGAGGTAAGGAGTTTGGCCAGTGGCCGTACGAATAAATGTCCTATAGGCCCAAAGTGCTTCTAATAGTCGTTCAGGCCATTCGGCTCCATTACTTATTTCTACTATGCATTTCAAGATTCAAATAAGTGTTTTGTTCGTAGCTTTTGTTTGTCCATTTCCTTGAGGGTAGAATGGAGATGAGTGACATGGATCGATGCCGAATTTCTTTCATAACTTCTTCGTCTTTTCTATGATGAACAGTGGTCCGTTGTCAGTGACAAACATCCTGGGTACTCTAAACCTGGCGATGATATTCTGAATGATAAACCTCACGAGTGTTGAAGTGGTGATTCTGACATAGGATTCAACTTCTGCCCATTTGGTGTAGTATTCGGTCGCTGTAAGTATGAACGCATGCTTGTGAGTGTTCCCAACTATGTCTGTGAAAGGTTCGATATCATTGATGGCCCACATAAAAAATACCCACGGTGAGGTCATAGTGTTCAATGCAACTGATGGAGCTTTGATGAGTGCGGCATGTTCTTGGCATTATTTGCAGGATTGGATGTAGAGGTGGTAATCTCTTATCATCGTCAGCCAAAACTAGCCTTGTTGTAAAACTTGATCGGCGAGCCTCTGTCTATCAGAGTGGGCACCGTAGGCACTGGCATGTGCTTCTCAAATGATGTATTATCCTTCGACAGTCGTGATGCATCGTAGTAATACTCCTTTTGTGAAGGCTTCTTTGTATAATGTTTCACCGAGTATCCAGAATCGGGCGCATCGATTCCTTATAGTCTTCCATTCGATCTTCATAGAGTATGGAGGGATGTGTTGATGCTTTAAAAAGTTCCAAATGTCGAAATACCATGACTGTCCATCGCTGGTTGGTGATTTTTCAAATATGAACATAGCGACTTTGGTTTCTGCCTTGAGGTGCTTTTCTGGAGTGATTGCTTCATTTAGTCTTGTGCTTTTAGGAAGGATTGATAATTCTCTCTTAACAGCCCATGCTATCTCGCGGGCGGGTACTTTCAGCTTTTCGACGAAGAAGGTCTTGGTACTTTGGCCGATGGGTATCTGGATGATCGAGGTTAATGTGGCTAAGGAATCTGTGAGTTCGTTTTCTAGTCTAGGGATGTGCGTGAAAGAGATTCTTTCAAATTCTTTACCAAATATTGAACGGTTTTTAGGTATACCATTAGTCACATTTCCTTAGTTTTTTATTCTCCTATGACTTGTGAGATTACGAGATTTGAATCACTGATGGTTTTCAATTGTTTAATGCCTAATTGTAGTGATGTTTGTAGTCCAATTATAAATGCTTCGTATTCTGCGATGTTGTTAGTGACAGAGAAATCTCGTTGAAAAGGCTTAGGTATGGCAACTCCTTCGGGCCTTAGGAGGACTATCTCAATGCCTTTTCCTTTGTGGTTTAGAGCACCGTCGAAACAGAGGGTCCATGACGTCTTATTGGGCTCTTCTTTATGAATTGTGAGTAGGTCTTCATAGGGGAAATCTGCGTGTATGGGTTCATTGCTTGGGAGTGGGAGATCTACGAGGTAATCGGCGATTGCTTGTCCTTTGATCGACTTCTGCGTGACGTAAGTAATATCGAATTCTTGCAAGAGCATATGCTAGCGAGCGATCTTTCCTGAGGTTGTGGGCATTTCGAATACATACTTCAAAGGGTCCATTCGGGCTAGTACTAGTATTTTATGTGCTCCGAAGTAGTGCCATAATTTGGTTGAGGCCCACACCAATGTGAGACAGGTCTTCTCTATCAAAGTGTATTTTTGTTTGTACTCGACCATCGTCCTACTAAGATAATAGATAGCCCTCTCTCTCTTGCCGTCTTCTTCATATTATCCTAGAATCACTCCCATTGCGCAGTCGTTCACTGACAGGTATAGGATAAGAGGTCTTCTGGGAATTGGTGGCGATAGTATTAGCGGGTTAAGGAGGTACTTCTTGATATTGTCGAAGGCTTGCTGACACAGGTCATCCAATTTGTACTCAGCCCCTCCTTTAAGTAGTCTATAGAAAGGATCACATCTGTCTGAATGCTGAGAGATAAATCTCTTGATGAATTGCAATCTTCCTATCAGACCTTGCAATTCTTAGATATTACTGGTAGGTGACATCTCAAGGATGGCTCTGACTTTTGCAGGGTCGACTTCGATCCCTCACTTGCTGACTATGAAACCGAATAATTTTCCGGAGGTGACTCCAAAGACACACTTCTTTGGATTCATTTTTAGCAGATACTTCTTGGATCTTTGTAGTACCAATCGGAGGGCTTCAACATGTCCTACTCATGTTTGGGACTTCACTAATATATCATCTACGTATACTTCTACACATTTATGCATCATATCATGGAAAATAGCCGTCATGACACGTTAATGCGTGGCTCCTGTGTTCTTGAGCCCAAAAGGTATGACGACATAACAGTAAGTTCCCCATGGTGTGGTGAAAGAAGTCTTCACTTGGTCAGACTACTAATTTGATCTGATTATATTCAGAGAAACCATCCATAAAGGATAGCATCTCATGTCCAGCGGTGTTATCGACTAGAGTGTCATTGTGCGCAAGTGGGAAGTCATCTTTTGGGCATGCCTGGTTAAGATTTTGGAAGTGAATGCAAACTCATACTCTATCGTCTTTCTTAGCGACAGATACTAAGTTGATGACCCATTTGGGGTAGAGGACGACTCGGATGAATTTGGCTTTGTGTAATTTGTCAACTTCCTCTTTAACTTAAAGGGCGGTTTGTGGGTGCATCCTACGGAGTTTATGCTTAACGGGCTTTGCATCGGGTTCTAAGAGAAGGTGATGTTCTACTAAACTTGGAGCTAAATCAGGCATATCTTCATAGGACCACGCGAAGGAGTCGATGTGTTCTTGTATGACTTGTATGATCTGTTGATGTTCCTTGGAGTAGAGCGTTGCACTGATCAGTAGCTTCTTGGAAGTCTGACACCTCTTCGGTGACTGGTGTTCCTTCTTCATCCTCGGTAAGCTCATATACTACGAAATTACTACACTGGGGATTCAATTTTGCAAAAGGTAACCCTTCATCGGCGTAATTTATGACTGAGAGATCTTTGGTAAGGTAAAGGTCAAGGCTATTGATTCTTCTCTCAAAGTCCCAAAGTATCTCGTCCGGTATGATCACTGGCTTGTTGTTTAGCCTAGATGCTTTGCGTCCTCGTGTGGGAGATGGGATAGAAGTCTTAGGAGAACAGTCTCCTTGTTGGCCACAAACTTGATTCGGGATGAAGGGTTCCCTTTCTTTTCCAAGGTTTTCTGATTTTTTTGGATTTTGTGTTTCTAAATTTTTAAGGTTTTCTATTTTTTCTATTGTTTTTATTTTTGATAATAAATATGGTACAGGGTTGGTCGCCTCAAGGGGCACCGGGAGGGTTGCTTCCATTAACTGAGGGAGCGAGACGACTGCTGGAGCCGTTCGGGTGATTCTTCAAGAAACATGGACTTATTTTTATTTTGACATTTTTTTTTAGGAGTCCTCATCTGATGAGATTTTTTGAATAAGCAATGCTGGTGACAATGGTACTAACGCTCGAATTTCCTTTATCACATTGATTACCCCTTCTTCGAAGAAGTTCTGGAGATCGTAATCAATTGAATTATCCTCCTTTGAGTTATAATATGGTTGTTCTTCCTATTGAGGGCGATCTCCTAAGGGATCCTCAGGGGTAGTGAGCTCTTTACCTTGAACTTCATAATCTGTTAGGATGAGCACGCATGCTCGGCAGTGAGGCTGATAATGGTGAGAAATGCAGGGAGATCTCCAAGGGCATTCCCATCCTTCCAATTTAGAGTCAAAGACGGTATCGAACTCATCTTCTTAATCTAACAGTGCTTGAAGTCCTGGTTAGCTTGTTCTTCTAACTCGAGTGCAGGGAGGTCTATCTAGTAGTCCTCGTCTTCACTCGGGGGAGGTTGCCACTCTTCCTCGCGATATTTCCAAAATATTTATAGTTGTGACACATTTGGGGATGAAGAAGTGTCTAGTTCAAGTTCCTCTTCAAACTCTATGAGGGCGATGTGAGTTTTTCCCCCTGGGTCAACCAGATGACTATTGGGATTTTCTTCTTCTTGTGCCGGTGGCCGAGCTGGTAGGTCATTACTTATTTATGTTGTCACGAGGTTGAAGTGATTCGATTCTTCTATTACAAAATGTCGGATCTAACTATCAAAGTGTTCTAATATGCTGGTGCATGCCCTACAACAGGGTTGGTATGGGAGAGCGATACATGGGGAGTCCCAGGGGCATTCCCATCCCCCAAGGCCAAGGCCGAGACAGATGCTATACGAGTTAAAATTCCCTTGTGGCGCATCATCTTCTTCCCATATTGAGTGTAAGTACTCTTCATCCTCTTGCAAGGTTGCTATGTGAAAATCGTTGTCATCAGTGGATTCTCAATCTCCTACCTATGGCTTGAGTTCTAGAGGTTCTTATTTTCTCTCTTTTGTAAGCTCCTTAGTGTCAAACAAGGGTTTGACTCCTTCGAGTCGCTTATCAATATCGTCATTTAGATTGGTTAGATCTTTGAATGCTTTAGCCATTCACTCGATTTACGCTTCTTGGGATCTAGTGAAGGACACTTCCTTTTGCCTTGGTACATTTGCTTTCTCAGTGGTCCCATAGACGAAGTGATCATATGGAGACCATTTGGGTGAGGTAGGGAATAAGTCGACTTGTGGGCTGTCCGATTGATAAGCTAACCTTATGTGTTTGTATATTTTCGTTGGGATGCCAGGTCCTACACGATCTTGCTTATTTTACCGAGTTCGGTGTGGGGGATGTATCCGAGTTGGTACATGCAGTCCTACCCTTTTGTCATGGTGGGGTTGATGTCGTAAAGTTTGGCGAGGTCTGGGCTAACCTCTCTCGTCATTATTTTTTGTTGATGTGTTGGGGGAGAACTAGGGGGTAGGGGGACGAACTTCTGCAACGGTTGTCTCATCAGGGATTCAAGTCTTTTGAATATAGCTCGTGTTCAAAACAAAATCATGGGCTGTCGAAATACTTGTCGCGTAATCACTATCCATCTCCTAGAGGGTGAGTCAGCGTATATACGGACGATAGAGTCCTTGTATGGGAATTTGACGTATTGATGGTATGTGGATGCGACGACCTTCATTGACTCTAGCCATTTTCTTCCTAAGATAAGATTGTACATACTAGCGAAATCAGAAACATGGAAGGTAACATATTTCGTTATAGGTCCAAGGCGAACCTGAAGTTTAATAGTTCTTTTGACAAAGCGACGCGAGCCATCATAAGCTATGAGTGACAGTGGCAAGGGCCTGACATCTTGCTCCGTGTATTTAAGCATCTTTAACATTGTGAGAAGGCAAATATTGAGTCCTACTCCTGTGTCGACCAACGTATGGGATACGGAGAATCCTCTAATTATGACTGTAAGATATATGGGAGCCGCACTCCTGCAGAGTGACTCTTTAGGCATGTCTGCGTCTGTAAAAGTGAGCGTTGGAGGTTGTACCATGACCAAAGTGATTTGATGAATCTCATCAAAGGTTGTGTCCTCATCCACTTATGCGTCTTCTAGTCTCCTTATCAACAACTGGTATTGGGCAGGCGACTTCTTGATGAGTTTTAGTATTAATATCTAGGCCGAAATCTTTTGGAGATGCCGCAGAAGGTCATATTCCTGCCCCGGCTCAAGTGCCATTTCTTTGCCTAGCCGATGAGACTTGGGTGCAGGTGGTTAGAATGGTTGAGGTGCAGGAATTGGTGGAGGTATGATGCGAGGTGGGAGTCACAAGTTAACCTCTCTTTCTCTCACATTCCCCTCTGGTAGTTGCACATTCGTGAAATCCTTATTTCGAGGGAAAGGCAGTGGGTAATTGGTTCCTGACTTAAGAATCGGGCAAGTCTGTTGTTGACCAAACCCGATGTTACTTGAAGCTGATGTATTTGTGAAGTAACATTCGAGGTCAAAGCGCGTGCCTACATGATGCCGCTCTAAGGTGAGAGGTACTGTGTGTAATCCTCCTCTTCTAAGAAATTAGAGACCAGCGTCTCGCACAGGTCAGAATGTTCTTCTCGCTCACTTTCTTCTATGTTTAGTAAACACTCAGTCTTTATTTTATTCTCTCAGCTTGGAGTCTTTTGGGTGACACTTTTTACCCAAGCAGCAATTTGGGCTACAATTTGAAGAGCGTGATCTCCTTACTCGGGTTCAGAATCGGATGAAGGGAGTGGCAATGGCGTTGGTTCAACATTTTGAGTGGTTGAAGGTTCTGATGGGTGACTATGGAGGAATGGTATTTTGGCCCTAAAGGAATAGACTCGATCTGAGTGAATTTTAGATAAGGAGGCGGGCTCGACGGGGTGATGCGAGTAATCAAGGCAGAGGGGTGCGAGGGTGAAGAAACTCTTGCAAGCGTGGCAGAGGTATTAGAGGGTTGGATGCGAGTTATTAAGGTGGAGGGCTGGAAGGAGGATCGATCGGAAAGATCTACGGTGGTGACCTTAGCTAGTATTGCTTAGTTGTGGTTGGGCATGGGGTTATTAATGATCCCTAAATTTTATTAGGATTGGTTATTATTAGGGTTAGGATTCCTAAGTGCCTCCCAATCGATTTGATTTCGGTCATTCATGTCATAGATTACATCCTAGAGGACCTAGCAGTCTTCTAGGTTGCGTCCCGCGTATCGATAGAACGCGTAGTATTTGCTATAGTCTAGATTTTTCAGCCATGGGAGAGGTCTTTCTTACGAGAATCAGAGAAGATTTTGAGTGTTGAGGAGACGAAAGATGTTGGGAACTGTATCAGGTAAAGGGGGATATTGTTCCCACCTTGACTGGTAGGGGCCTCTAGCTGGATAGAAGTTTTGTGGTGGGGGTACGTTATTATAGTTCAATGCGTGGGCCGATCGGTTCTGCGTCGTATTTTGGTTTTGATAGGTGTTGGGATATTAATTTCTATTCTGATACTGGCCCTGATTTCGATTCTGGCCTTGGTTTTGGTTTGCGTATCTTTGTTGATTAGCGCCTTGGTTTTGGTTGGTGTACTGTTGTTGATTTTGATTCACTAGAAGAGCCTACTTTCGTGCTAGACAAGATGCTCGAGAGTTGAGTACAGTGAAGTCAGGGCAATCACTTATGACAAGTACACTTTTTAGCGGTTCTCTAGTATTGTCGATGATAATGTCTACTGAGTCCTTCTCTTTCAATGAAGTGTCGGTCCTAGCAGTGAGTTTTCTCCATCTGGCAACAAAGTCAGTAAATTCTTCATCAGGTCCTTGCTTGGTCGCCATCAAATCACTGAGACTAACTGTCTACTGGATCAAGTGTTTATAATAGTCTAGGAATTGACTGACCAAATCGTTGAAGGTTTCTATCTTATAAAGCGGGAGTCCCGCAAACCAATTTAAAGCTTCTACTTCTAATGAGCGTTGGAAATAGTGAATGAGAAGTCCTTGATTATCACGTATGGGTCAACAATCGTTACAAAAGAGGGCCAAGTGATGGTTCGGATTTCTCGTGCCATTATATTTGGTAAATTTTGGTGGTTTAAATCCTATTGGTAAGTTAAATTCAACGTCCTGACAGAATTTGTCAAATCTGAATGAGTGACTGGGGCACAATCTCTTTGCCATGTACTCATTGAGCATTTTAGGGAGATCTTCAATTTTGATGGTGCTTCTTTTGGAGCAGCCTGTGAGAAAACGTTGTCTAGAAAGTCATTGTTAAAGAATGTGCGAGCAGATTGTCTCAATGATGCAGCGCAGGCTGACACCGTGCTTGGGGTAGGCGGTGACCTTTCTTGTCATTCTTGGTCTTCTGAAAATTGTCGTGACCTAATGGTCTCATATGTGGCAGCCAATCTATGAAGCAATTCCTCAGAGTCAGCATTTCCTCTTTGTATTCTTTGAATACTGAGCTCTACAATTTGTTGAGCAGTAAGGTTATGTCCAGTGTTACCATCTCTCCCATTATGATTACTATCGGTGTGTGGGGTAGAGAAGGGATTCTCTTGTTCACCAGCCATGCTTATCTCAGGTGGTCATAGGCTGGAATTGTAAAGTGGTTCTTCTTCGTACATGGGGTTGTTATGATATCCCCACATTGGTGGGTCTCCTAAACTCACTCTTCATATACCAGACATCTTGAGTCTTTGATGAAGACTCATATATCTAAAGGGATTCGAAGTAATGTGCGGGAAATAGAAAAAAAAAAGGAAATTAGAATAGAAACTAACTATCTAAGAAAGAAAGAGTCTATTGGTGCGCACTTTTTTTAAGTTCCTTTCAGTCCCCATTAAATCAGTGGCCCAATTCTGTCCAAGTGGACTCTAGCGATGCGGTGTTTGGAATAGTGGAGGTAAAATAAAAAAGGGGAGTCGTCTAGGAAGATTCCTAGTTATTGCGATCGCCAGCTGTAGATATTTAACGACGCTACAACACGTCTATGATCACACTTTGGAGCGGGTGAGGGTTACTTCTTTACTGAATCATCTGCCTGCGAATGTTAGCAGCTATGGCTCTTCTTTATAGTCTAGATAGTTTAGTTTTCCTTTTCTTTCCTTGTTATTGCTGTAATTCTGATCGATTTGGGTTTCCTGATTCTATTGTGAGTTTTCTAATTCTGATCGAAATTGATTTCACAGCTAAATTCATAATCGGTCAGAGCACCCTATCTGCAGCCAACCTCGGCTCAACCACAGGCTCCCGACCCGCCAACACCACGCACTGCACCTCATAAGATGCCCTCACCTCTGAATGACGCCTCGGAGGGACGAAGCCACTCGCAAATGTATCAAAAACCAAGTGACTCAAACTACACCTGATCCCGAGCCACTCGACCTATACGGCACACCCAAAATCTCCTCACACACCTCCAAATACTCTCCTGCCATCCATCCTGTGATTGGCTCACCCTCAAAATGAAGACCAGTAATGCGAATCCAATCCTCTGGAGTCAGCAACATCATACCAACTGGAAAGAATGCTCGGAGCACCCTATCTGACCTAGGAAGTGCATCAAGAACGCTCAGAGCACCCTATCTGCAGCCAACCTCGGCTCAACCATGTGCTCCCGACCCGCCAACACCACGCACTGCATCTCATAAGATGCCCTAGCCTCTGAATGATGCCTCAGAGGGACGAAGCCGCTTGCAAACATATCAAAAAACCAAGTGACTCGAACTACACCTAGTCCCAAGCCACTCGACCTATACGGCACACCCAAATCTTCACACACCTCCAAATACTCTCTTGCCATCTGTCTCGTGATCGACTCACCCTCTAAATGAAGATCGGTAATGCAGACCTAGTCCCCCAGAGTCGGCCACATCATACCAACTGGAAAGAAAAGCGCCTGATGCTCCTCCCTCCACCTCTCCAAAATTGCCGCGATCAGGCCACGATTGACCTGAAAGGGCTCCAACTCTAGGATCAACCCGAAACTGAAAGACACCAATCACTGCTGGCAATATTATGCCAACTAGAAAGAACGCTCGGAGCACCGATCAGAATTAGGAGTTAGGAAACTCACAATAGAATCAGGAAACCTAAACATATCATAATTATAGTAATAATAGGGAAAGAAAAAGAAAACTAAACTATCTAAACTATAAGGAAGATTCATAGCTACTAACATTCGCAGGCGGACGATTCAGTAAAGAATCGCTCTAAAGCATGATCATTGACATGTTGTAGTGTCAGTAAATATCTGTAGTTGGCGATCGCAACAACTAAGAATCTTCCTAGAAAACCCCCCTTTTTATTTTAGCTCCACTATTCCAAATGCTGCATTGCTAGAGTCTACTTGGACAGAATTGGGCCACTGATTCAACAGGGACTGAGAGGAACCCAGAAAAAGCACGCACCAATAGATTGGCGATCATGATAGGACATTGGTTTAGCATAGTTAGTGATGGGATGCTGGTAGGATATTTGCACGATAGATGCATCTTGTTTCTTTCTTTGGCAGATCTTGGGTTATGTAAGATCACGTTGTGGTTATGTCGTGATTGGCTTTATTTATTTTTTTGACTTGTCACGAGAGGGTGTTGTAGTGTCATGATTGATTTATCGTGATGGGACTGGATATTGAGGTGGGATCATGTGTGTGCATCTTATCGTGATGGGACGTATGTGACGGGGATACACGATGGGATAGGAGTAACTGGTCGTGTCATTCTTTCTGAACAGCGTGTCAGGCCATGCAATGGAACAAGAGAATTTTAATCAAGGTGGGGTGAAAAGGTGTGAGTGTGGATTAATTCGGGTATTGTGCGCTTGGTACGTGCAGCTCAATATGATTGCGTGCCTGTTTCTGGGCGTGCGATTAGATGTTCAATGAGACATTTGTGCGTATGTGAGTTTGCGTGTGATTGTATTATGTGCTCTAATCGTAGCGCGTGATCGAGGTGTCACCAGGTCACTACATGGGTAACCTTTCGTATTGCTCTACAGGAGTGTGTCGTTTGATACAGTTATGCAGTACATGTATTACGTGTAATTAGAGCGTCGCATCGTTGGCGCGGGTGATAGTTTAGTTGCGCGCTCTGGTCAGAACACGTGTTTTGGATTGAGCGCATCATGTGATGCGTGTGACCGAGTTAAGCGCATGTGTCGGGGTGCGTGATTAAGTCTCTGGTTTAGTCTCAAGTTTTACTTTTTCTAGATATTTTGTGTTATGAAATTCATGTTTTAGCAATATCAAGCATCTAACCATCCGATTGGGATGTCATTTCTTCCTATGTTTGTTACTTCGCGTGATCTTTGCCCTAAGGCAATGCTCGGGGAAGGCATTATTTTGGGAATGGGCGGTATTGGGAATGAGGGCATTAGTCTTGACATCGATCCCTTTCAGGGAGCAGTGAAGGTAGCATTGAGGAGGCGGCGACGGAGGAGGTGAAGATGGCGGAAGAGGAGTAATAAGTGGACGGATGTGTTTCCAACCAATCCTTCCTGAAGCCTCCGATTAGGCATTTTGCTCCTCGCTTTGTGTTGATTTTGGGTCTCCGATTTTCGTTTTGGGTTATAAGTTAAGTTCTAGGTTTTCGTTTTGGGTTGTAAGTTCAAGAGGTACACTTCCGGTAATACTTGTAAAATTTTTTAGTTATAAATAAATAAGTATTATATTTTTTTTTTATTGTGTCAAGTACTTGTTTAATGGATTAGTCATGCATATTTGATTTGTTTTAGTCTAGGATTTTATTTAGCTTTTATCCCAAGATTAGTTTGTTTTATGGAATTTCGTTTAGAGGGTTTACTTGGTTTTGTTTGGTTTGTTGGGGGCATTTTTTTGTGTGGTCCCAAGCATATTAGGGTCTCATTCTTAAAATTTTGTTTTTTGTTATGCTTTGCAAGGTGAGCCTCCAAAGGTGGATCCCGTAGATCCTACGTGGCTTTCCGTGAGCCACTCTTTCTTTTCTGTCGGCTCGGAGTGGGGAAAGGTTGTCAATGTCAAACTTCGTTCAGGGTGCGTTCCTCCTCCGGGCTTCTTTGAGATTTCTTATTTCCTGAATAAATTCGGATTCGAGATTGCCTAAAGTCCTAGGTTAGCTTGCTCTGCTAACTTGAGTGTAGGGAGGTCATTAAGCGCTGGTGTCCAATCGCTTAAACGAATTCGGCACACGTCACGGGGCGTAGGATTAGGGCGGTGGCCGGTCACTGTTGCAGTGACTGTTGGCATTCATGCGCGTGGATTCGGGCGCTTGAGATGATTACGTGCCTAGTGGACGACGCACAACTAGGTGGTCAGGTTAGTTTGAGCAGGCGACAATCCGTTTGTGCACTCGAGGATGAGCGTTTGATTTGAATTATGCGTGGGAACCGTAGTGCGTGATTCGGTTAAGCGCGTGAGTTCACACGTGCTATTCAACCATGTCTTATAAATAGTTCAAAAATGTTCCATTCTTCTCGCGCTATCTGTTTTGGTCTTTGATTCTTTATTTTCTTGTTTCCTTATGCTTTATTTTTGGTGTTTTTGTGATATCTTGTGATCCAGTCATCCGTTTTAGGTGTCGTTCCTTTCATTCTATCCAATTTTTTGAGTTCTTTGTTCTAAGATGGAGGGTAAGAGTGTTGATAGGTGCGATCTTATTATTTCTGAGTTGGAGAGGATGATGATGGGGAGATAGGTGAGACCTCTGAGGCTCAGACCGACGCCATTATCAGGGAGGTGGATGTTTGGGAGGTGGCTAAAGAGGAGGTACCGGAGGTTGACCAGGTAGAGGTCAGGGAGGAGGTACCCGGTATTGAGTAGGGTGTTAGCTTAGGAGGGGGATGAGAGGGTCGAGGAGGAGAGGGCTGAGGATGAGGACGCGGGGCACCAGGGTGAGGAGCGTCGTGATCACAGACCCTTCTCACTGGAGGATTTCTTCACTCAAGGCCGGGTAGGTACCCGTGAGCAATAGTTACCCCATTTTCTAGGCATTTAGGTTATGGCATAGACTTATTAGGATCCGAAAACCCCTTTTTAATTTATGTCGAACCTGCATTGATCATTGGTTGTGTGCTCACTCTTGCATCATGACGGCATTTAGAGATAGGTCATATTTTTATTCGATTATTCTTATCATTTTTTGTGTGTTTGTTATAAGTTGTTATTGTGTGTTTGGGGCATATTTCATTTGCTTTTAGCTCTAGATCTGCTTATCTTTCATCATAGGAATGTGTTAGCCTTACTGTCATTATTTTGTTCCGTTCAATAGGAGCCCCTGCAGCTGGCTATCAGCTCAACATGGACCGAGTCTCATACTTGGTACCATGCCTTGTCGAAGTTTCAGTGGGCGAGATTAGTGTCTTTCAGTTTTAGGCTGATCCTGGAGCTGGAGCCCTTTCAGGTCAATCGTGGCAATTTTGGAGAGGTGGAGGGAGGAGCATCACGCGCTTCTCTTTCCAGTTGGTATGATGTTGCCGTCTCCAGAGGACTGGGTCCACATTACCGGTCTTCATTTTGAGGGTGAGCCGATCACGGGATGGATGGCAGGAGAGTATTTGGAGGTGTGTGAGGAGATTTTTGATGTGTCCTATAGGTCGAGTGGCTCAGGACCAGGTGTAGCTCGAGTCAATTGGTTTTTTAATACATTTACGAGGGCATCTTATGAGGCATGGTGCATTGTGTTGGCGGGTCGGGAGCCCATGGTTGAGCTGGGGTTGGCTACAGATAGGGTGCTCCGAGCGTTCTTGATGCACTTCCTCGATGCAGTACTCTTTTCTTCTTTGACTCGGGGATGCGTCATCAGGTTGTTTTTTATGGTTCTCAGGGACTTGGATTGGGTCCCTACCTATTAGCGGGGTGTGACCGCATTGGTGCATCTCTATGAGCAGCTTTATTATCGAGGACGGGGTGTCGCAATGATCGAAGGTTTCCTTTCCTTCCTCCAGGTGAGTTTTAGTTAGTTGATGTCATAATGTCTTTGTTTTCTTTGTCTTTTAATGGTAACTATCCAGCATTTCTCTTTTATGCATTTTTTAGTTCTGGGCGCATGAAAATTTTGCTTTTCTTTGTCCAGGAGTTTCGTTGGAGGTGACGTTCACATTTTCGCGGATGTGCATGTGGAGGGAGGTGTTGAGGGGTCATCGCTGGTCTTCATATCTTTGAGGATATGCATGCGGGGCAGGTATATATCATCGTGTATATGTTTTATTTCATTTTGTTTTAGTCTTTTAGGATTTGAGGATTCATTGATGGGTTGGCTTGCTCATTTGGTTAGGTGATTTGAAGGCCATACGCGACCGAGGAGGATGCAGGTGTGCCAGTGATTCAGTCTGGCCAGCCCTTCTTCGACTTGGACATATGGGTCCTTATTTTGAGAAGGTGGAGAGGATGCACCTGTCTTGAGTGGTGCGGGAGCTGGGGCTCGCTCAGGGAGTCCCTCCGGAGATTCGCGACAAGGTGGTGAAGAGGATGACTGGCCCCTTGGGCAGGTCTTTTACGGAGCGGATGACACTTAAGATGGATGATTTCAGGGCTGGGGGGACCAGGGTCACAGGGGCGCGTGACAAGGCGGACGTCTGAGAGTATAGGAGATGGTTTAGTGTATTGGGTGGTGGGCGCCTCTTCACACATCCCTTCCATGGGAGTGGCTCTTTCGCGGTTGGTGGGCTGGAGTTGGCGTCAGCATTGGGAGAGAGACTGGCTGCATTGGAGCAAGGTTGTCTCACCGTGAGTGTGTGGGGGGCATTAGATGCTCTCCATAGGGCGATGGAGCAGATGGGGTGTGCTCCTAGTCCGGATGAGGAGATGCTGCACTCCTTAGCCCTCTCGATATCTCAAGCTAGGGGATCAGAGGATGAGTTGGGGGCTTGGCTAGCAGAGACTCGACAACTCCTGGTGAGTTGATTTATTAATTTTTGTTTATGTATTTGCGAACTTGATCTTTCGATCATTCTGACATGGTTGTGGTGTCTCGTTTTTTTTTTAGATAGTCTGAGAGGGAGACCGAGGTCGCTAGTCATGTGGCGATGATAGGGTTGTTATGCGGTCACCGGTAGGTCGGCAAATGGGTGGAGGCCAGTTTGTGATCTTCGATTGATCGATTGGGAAGTGTCTATATGAACTTGGTTTTATTAATTATTAGCATGGTGAGCTTGCCAACTTATGTGTTTATTGTAATTCGTAGAGAGCCGAGCTCGCTGCTAGAGGTTCCGTTCCAACTTTTGATCCATCATCAGTAGCTTCCTCTAGTCGGGAGGATCTAGCGATGGCTTAGCTTCAGACCGAGCTGGATCATTAGGTAAGTTCTATTCAATCTTTCAACTCATTTGTATAATTTTAACAGTTCGTTGGGTGTTATTGTTTTGCTTTCTTAACATTTTACCAACATTACGTGATATTTCAGCGTCAGGTTGCTGAGGATCTTTAGGTGAGGGAGGCGACTGCTGCCTCTCTACGTCTCGAGAGTCAGGTATAGTTTTTGGTTTGGTGTAATTCAGTTTAGGTTATTTCATTTTATTTTGTTCTGATATATTTTATGTTGGTTTTTTTTTTTTTTTTTGCAGGCTGTTCCAAACTCCGCTCCTAAGGCTCCCCCTCAAGGGTCTGTTCCTATCCCTACTCAAGTATGTTTTAGTTACTGCATTTATGGTTTATTTGTCATTATAGTTTCATCTGATGTGTTTATTTGTTCTCACTGTAGCCACCTACGTTTACCGTCCCTTCTGTGCCTCCTGCTGATCTAGTGACTGTCGAGACGGTTGAGCGATTTCTGAAGGAGAGGCTGGATCTGGTATGATTCTTTTCTTTTCAGAGTTCCTTTTTTTATATTCATATATATATATATATAGGTTTTCTTTGACTTGGTGTAATTACGTAGTTTCATTAGCTTGAGGAGGCGCTTCAAGAGGAGATGCGAGTGCGCGCCAATCCCAAGGTGAGACGGATCCTTGGAGAGTTGTAAAGTCATGACGACTTGTTCATTGGGATGATGGTTGCACAAAAGACTCAGGCTAAGGCATTGGAGGCATCGCGTCGAACGATGCGAGTAGAGATGCAGGTGTCCCTAGACCAACTACAATATCGTCTAACGAGGAGTGAGCGGGGGGTACGTAGGTTGGCTTGTCTTGGTGGATTAGAGTCGAGGGCTACGGGTTCCTTAGGTGGCAGTCTCATCACACGTCACTTGATGGTGTCAGGGGTGATGCTCATGAGGATTCTGTTGTTCATGAGATTCTTGCAGGTGTCCTCCTCATTCTCGATCTAGGTAGTCTGTTAGTCAGATGAATGAGGGGGGTTCTATGGCGAGGCTGTGTCGTCTAGAGGTTCTGAGGACTTCGGGTATCGGGAACGTGTTTTCGGAGGACCAGTCCACGAATCTCCGAGCGGATGATACTGGGGACAGCGGCGCTCGTCCATCCCAGCGGCAGCGTAGGGCATAGGGGTGTGTGTGTGTGTTTTTTGTCCATTGTGTGTGTGCGCTGTATATATAGGGGGGATGCCGTCGGTGACAAATGTAAAAAGAAAACTTGAATATATATACATAAAGATTTCTTTTTGGTTTAGATGTACCTGATTGGCTCCTTTTCTTTTCTCTTGCATCTACTTTTGCTTTTTAGTTTCTTTAACGTCGCCAACCGTTATTGGAACTTGGATGCTTCCTAAGCTGTCCCAGTGGTGGTTGGAGGTTGCTTCATCTCTGCACATGTAAAGGTAACGCTATCAGTAATTTCCGTTCTCCCCATTACTAGTTGTCAAGGGGGGGTATCTTAGACCAAGGTTTGGTAATAAGAGTGGATATGTGCTTTCTTTTCTTTTTTTCTTTTTCTTTATTTTTTGTTTTGTTTTTTTTTTAAATGAAAATAATGCAATAGGGAAAGAAATGACTGAGACAGAAATAATAAAAACAATAAAATAAAAATGCCCTAGTGTAGGAGTGTGGTAGTGTTGGCAGTATAGCATCTTCGGTAGCATTCTTCGGATGGTAATTTTGTTATTGCTCATCTTCTCCGTGGACGCAATGGAGCTTTTCTGAGCTATTGATGAGAATTTTGGGTCTATAAGCAGTCATGGGTATTTGGGGCCAGTCTATTGGTGCACACTTTTTCCAGGTTCCTCTCGGTCCCCGTTTAATCAGTGGCCCAATTCTGTCCAAGTGAACTCTAGCGATGCGGCGTTTGGAATAGTGGAGGTAAAATAAAAAATGGGGGTTTTCTAGGAAGATTCCTAGTTATTGCGATCGCCAGCTGCAGATATTTAACGACGCTGCAACACGTCATTGATCACGCTTTAGAGTGGGTGTGAGTTAGTTCTTTACTGAATTGTTCGCCTGCGAACATCAACAACTATGGTTCTTCCTTATAGTTTAGATAGTTTAGTTTTCCTTTTCTTTCCCTGTTATTGCTGTAATTCTGATCGGTTTGGATTTCCTGATTCTATTGTGAGTTTAGCTCTGAATTTATTAGAGTGAGTGGATCTATTCTAATATTTAGTGTCCTAATACTACTAAAAGTCCAACTGATATCACTCTCCTAATTGTACTATGAATGCCAATATGTTATTTTTAACAAAATTTTAATTAAATCAAGCGTGCTAATTATACTGCAATTCTTAAGTGAAGCAAATATACTAGTTTTACTGCAATTCTAATTGAAGTAGGAAACTGGTTTTTACTAAAGCTCTAATTAAAGCAATGAATTAATTTTACTAAAATCCAATTAAAATAAAAGAACTGATTTGTTTCTAGAATTAGAATCAAAGCAATAAACTAATTATGCTAAAACTCTAATTAATAAAAAAGGAATTAACTATACTGGAATCTAATAAAGCAACGAATTAACTAGGCTAGAATTATCTAATTAAAATAAAGGAACTAATTTTATTTGAATTCTAATCAAAGCAATTATTCTAAGGATCTAAATTAAAATAAAACATGTAAATTAATCATACTAAAAATCTAAGAAAAGGTCGTGAAACTGATTTTCTAATCCTAATCAAAGCAATAAAATAATTCTAAAAAAAGGGTTTTGGGCCCACTATGCTTAGGAGGATTGGCCTCGTTATCGAGTACCCTCCGTAAGCTCCCTTGGGCAAATCAGGTGGCTAAGATTAAAGATAAATTAGATTTCAGATTATAATATTGGTATTTTTAGATTTTCATAGTCGATTTTGGGATTATAATTGTGAATTAAATTAAGAAACTAGAGGTTTAGAAAACTAAATGAATATTTGGGATTTTAGAAGCATTGAATTAAGAAATTAAAACTAAAATTTAAAATTCTAGGACTAAATTCAAGTCTGAAATCATAAAATCAGACCGTATGATTAAGGACTGGTTCTAGAAACTTTGAACTGGAACTAGAGATTAATGATAGGACTGGAGATTATGATTTTAGAGCGGAGTTGAGTCTAGGGTCGGCGAATTAGACCGTCAAATTAATGACTGGTTTTGAATTTAGAGAACTAGAACCAGGTATTAAAATTACGGTCTGAATAAAAGGGTTTATGGTCTAAGACTGAAAATTTAATATTAATAATTGAAACTAAGAGAAATCCTAAATTTAAAACTAAGATTTTTACCTAAGACCGGGGCTGCGGAGAGATATCTCAAAAATTTGAAGCTTGAATCTCGAAATCATGACTAGGTTCCTCTATGTGTTCGTTCTCGGAGTTCTCTGGTTTCAAAATCTCGAAAAAATCCGTTCTCTCAAACTTGCCAGCCTCTTCTGGGGCGAATTAGAAAAAAATCTTTTATAGGTTATTCTCCAATTAAACGCCCTGTTTCAAGCGTTTAACTAGATTACGCGCGAGTATCCTGGTGCTTAATCGCTTTGGATCGGTCACCGACTCAATGAGCGATTGACTGACTTGCTCAACGAGTTTCCTAGTTCTAACAATGTTAGGACTAATTGTGCGCCAATTATAGGGTGTGCAATCCGATTAAGCACCTCTTTAAAAACATTTAATCTAGGAAGCTTGGGGGTCAAGGACTGTAAGACTAGGTCAGGCGTAGGCGAATTACATGCCGGTGGTCGGGCGCTCAATCTGGTCACGCGTCTCGTGTAAGGCGCTTGATCGAGTCTTGAAGTGGTCTGAGATAAAAAGTCTGGTCTGAAAGGGGGATTGATTGCATGTGTATGGTTTGGCATGCGATAGAATTGTGTGCGTAGTTTTAGGCCAGGTCGGGTCTGAAATGCTAGGCTATTATTTCAGTATGTATTTTGACTATATATTATAATTTTCGTATATAGTCTCCCTACGTTGGGATCTCAAACACAAAGCTATTGTTTCAGCCTGTGTTCAGCCATATAGTATTATTTCAGTGCATGGTCCCTACGTTAGGCTTAGGGGGTCTGAGCCATAGAGCTATTGTTTCAGCCTGTGTCCAACCATATACTATTGTTTCAGCATATGGTCCTAATATTAGGGTAAAACCGTTGAAATGCAAGACTATTATTTCAGTCTACATTCTGACTATATACTATTGTTTCAGTGTATAGTCTCCCTACGTTGGGATCTGAGCCATAGAGCTATTGTTTCAGCCAGTGTTCAGCCATGTACTATTGTTTTAGTGCATGGTTTCCAATTTAGGGTCATGGGGCCTGAGTCACAGAGCTCTTGTTTCAGCCTGTGTCCAGCCATATACTATTTTTTTAGCATATGGTCCCAATTAGGGTTACAAGGTCAAAGGTTGATCAAACAGATTTATATATTCTGAGAGGGCAAAATGGGGATGTCTATAGATGCCCCTCTTCGGTGCGCTCTTGCGAAGTAAGAACGCATCGAAGAAGTAGACACCCCTCATTCAAGGTGTCTTCTCGTTGCTCTTGGGAAATCTCAAATGTGAACTGGGGATGCTGACATGACATGCTTGGCTTTCTTATCTATCAGCGCAAGCTAAAATGGAGCATTCGAGGGCCCAGTGATAGCTATTGAATGGCGTGTTCCATGTCGTGGATGACCAGGGGCGATCCCATCGCGTATTGCGACCTGCTGTCATACACAGTCGACGAGAGACAGATTTTGAAAACATTTTAACTTAATCATAGCTAACTATATTTTACAAGAAATATCGAGTAATTGAAAAGTGGGTAGTACTTACCTTAATTATGCATAGTTTGTGTAGTCCGTGATGGGACTGATGGGTTGTCGGGGTGATGCTACGATGGGACTTTGGGATTCTTCTCTTTTCCTCGTGTTCGCTGTGACAGAGCTTGGCGATCGCCAATGTGATGAAACATCTTGGGGGAAGTGATGCGCGATGGTGACTTGGGGAATTTTTCTTTTTTTGGCTATGTGCTAGATGAGTCCTGACGACTATTATGTAGTGAGCAATTCAGGAGGAGGGCTCTTTGCTTTAGCGATGGGACATGATCAAGCTTTTTCCCTTTTTCATATGGCATGGCATGTATTGTTTGAGCTTTTCGGGTAGTGATGTTTGTGATGGGACATTGGCTGAGCATAGTTAGCGATGGGACGCTAGTAGGATATTTGCGCGATAGATATATCTTATTTCTTTCTGTGGCAGATCTTGAGTTATGTAGGATCATGTTGTGGTTGCGCTGTGATGGGCTTTATTTTTTTTTGCTGGTCATGAGAAGGTGTTGTACTGGCATGATTGACTTATTGTGATGGGACTAGATATTGAGGTGGTGTCATGTGTGTGCGTCTTATCGTGATGGGACGTATGTGACGGGGTTACGCGATGGGATAGGAGTAAGTGGCCGTGTCATTCTTCTGAACAACGTGTGAGACCACGCGATGGGACATGAGAATTTCAATTAAGGTGGGGTGAAAAGGTGTGAGGGTGGATTAATTCGGGTATTGCGCGCTTGGTATGTGCTGCTTAATATGATTGCGCACCTGTCTCTGAGTGTGCGATCACAGGTTCGACGGGTTGTTTAAGCGTATATGAGTGTGCGTGTGATTGTATTATGTGCTCTAATCATAGCACGTGACGGAGGCATCACCAGGTCATTGTGTGGGAGACCTTTCATATTGTGCGGCTCGTGGGAGTCGCTTGATACAGTTACGCGGTTCATGTATTATGCGTGATCAGAGCATTGCGCCATTGGCGCAGGCGATAGTTCAGTTGCGCGCTCCAGTCGGAGAACGTGTTTTGGATTGAGCGCATCGTCTGATGCGAGTGACCGAGTTAAGCGCACGTGTTGGGGTGTGTAATTAAGTCTCTAGTTTATGTCGAGTATTACTTTTTCTAGATATTTTGTGTTCTAAAATTTATGTTTTAGCAATATCGAGCGAGCTAACCGTCCGATGGGGATGTTGTTTCTTCCTATTTGTGTGATTTCGCAAGATCTTTGTCCTGAGATGATGCTCAGGAATGACATTATTCTGGGAATGGGTGGTATTGGGATTGAGGGCGTTAGTCTTCACATTGATCCCTTTTAGGGAGCAGTGAAGACAGCGTTGGGGAGGTGGCGGCAGAGGAGGTGAAGATGACAGAAGAGAAGGAGTAACAAGTGGAGGGATGTGTTTCCCAACCAATCCTTCCTGAAGCCTCCGATTGGGTGTTCTGCTCCTCGCTTTGTGTCCGTTTTGGGTCTCTGATTTTTGTTTTGGGTTGTAAGTTAGGTTCTAAGTTTTCGTTTTGGGTTGTAAGTTCAGGAGGTATACCTCTGGTGATACTTGTAAAAATTTTTAGTTATAAATAAAGAATATGGTTTTTATTTATTATGCTCAGTACTTGTTTATTGGATTAGTCATACATAATTGATTTGATTTAGTTTAGGATTTAATTTAGCTTAGAGTTTTTCCTGAGATTAGTTTTGTTTTATGGAATTTTGTTTAGAGGATTTACTTGATTCTAATGGGTTTGTCGAGGGCATATTTTTTATGTGGTCCCTAGACAAGTTAGGGTCTCATTTTGGAGGGCCATTTTTTTGTCACTTGTTTGGTTTATGGTTTGATTTGACTTGAGTTTTGATCTTTTGTTTGATTCAACATGATACTTATTAAAAGGTGTGAGTTTTCAAAGGTTCTAGATGGGTGTTAAGTGTTTAAATCCTATTGACTTTTACTTTGCTTCGGATTTGTGTTTCCTTGAAAGGATAAGAGTTGCATGATTATTGGTTTATTAGGTTGGTCATGGATTGTGGTTTTTTAAAGGGAGTATGTGTTTGGTTTGGATTTAATTAGATTGGACGGGTTCAAAGGTGTGACACTTGCCATTTGGTAATTTAGGAGGTATAGTTTATAAATGTGTGAGCTAAAAGCTTTTAGTTCTTGTTGTTTTGAATTTCATTTCAAGTTTAGAATTAGAAGTCTTGGGGCATTTTTTTTTATTGTTAATGTCTTTTCTTCCTTTCTCTTTCGTATCCCGGGTACTGAAGCCAAAGTGTTGTGATTATTAAGTAGATTATTGGGAATGAACGGGATTGGGAATGCAAGGTAGCAGTCGAATTGCTACCATGCTAAGGGAAGAGGTGGAGGAGAAAAAGGTGGTAGAAAAGAAACCCAAGGATAAGGCAGGGTCAGAGTTCTCATGATCGATGCCTATTTTTCCTCGGTAGGCTCTGCGGATTCAGTGTTAGCTACTCCACCTTGTTATGCTTTCCAAGGCGAGCTTCCAACGGTGGATCCTACAGATCCTGGGTGGCTTTCCATGAGCCACTCTATCTTTTCTGTAGGATCGGGGTGGGGAAAGGTTGTCATTGTCATAATTCGTTCAGGGTGTGTTCCTCCTCCGGGCTTTTTTGAGATCTCTAATTTCCCAAATAAATTCGGATTCGGGCATTGCTTGAACATGTGGATTTTAAATTTCTTGTTTTAAGTTGTATATTCAGAGGGTATCCCCTTGGTGTGTTTTGTAATCATTTTATTCACTTATGAAGTAATTATGTTTTTAATTCTATTTTGGTTATTTCTATTTAGTGAATTTTGGCTTGGTTTATTTTATAGCTTACTTGATCTGGTTTTGAATGTGACATTTTTTTGTTTAAGTTTGGTTTGGTTTAGTTCATTTGTTTTGGATCTGGGGTATGTTGGGGATAGTTTTTTTTTGGTTTAACTTAGTTTAGGGTCAAGTGTATAAATGATGGGGGGCATCTTTCGGTTTAGTTTGGTCTCGATTGTACTGTGTATGTGATGTTGGGGGGCATTTTTTTCATTTTGACTCAAGGTGTGTATATCCTAAGTCAGAAGTATTTTTGGATTGGCTCTAATAAGGGCGTAGTTTAGGTTGGTAATCAGTGTCGAAAGTCTCCTAATTTGGTCTTGTGAACCTGCTGTTCTGGGCACATAATTTGTGTTTATGGGAAATTGTGCGCTTCACTCCGAGCGCATAAACTAATTGCGTGTTAGAATGGGAGTGCGCGTTTCGAACAGTCAGAAGGTCATTAAGCGCCAGCGTTTGATCGTTTAATCAAGTTTAGTGCTCATCATGGGGCGCAAGATTAGGGTGGTGGCTGGTCACTGCTGGAGTGACTATTGGCATTCGCGCGCATGGGTTCGGGCGCTTGAGATGATTACGTACCTGGTGGACGATGTGCAACTAGGTGGTCGGGTTAGTTTGAGCGGCGATGATTATATTATGCGTTCAAGGATGAGAGTTTGATCTGAATTATGCGTGGGAACCTTGGTGCATGATTCAGTTGAGCGCGTGAGTTCACTCGCGCGATTCAGCCATGTCTTATAAATAGTTTAAAACATTTCATTCTTCCTGCGCTATCCGTTTTGTGCTTTGATTCTTTGCTTTCTTGTTTCGTTGCACTCTATTTTTCATGTTTTCGTGATATCTTGTGATCCGGTTGTCCGTTTCAGGCATCGTTTCTTTGGTTCTTTCTAGTTTTTTGAGTTCTTTATTCTAGGATGGAGGGTGAGAGTGGTGATAGGCCCGATCTTACTATATTTAAGTTAGAGTGGATGATGATGTGGGAGATAGGTGAGACCTCTGAGGCTCGGACCGATGCCTTTGTTGGGGAGGTGGATATCGAGGAGGTGGCTAGAGAGGAGGTATCAGAGGTTGACTAGGTGGAGGTCACGGAGGAGGTACCCGAGATTGAGTAGGGTCTAGCTGAGGAAGAGGGTGAGAGGGTCGAGGAGGAGAGAGCTGAGGATGAGGCCGAGGAGCACTAGGGTGAGGAGCATCATGATCGCAGACACTTCCCGTTGGAGGATTTCTTTGCTCGAGGTCGGGTAAGTACCCGTGAGAAGGAGTTCCCTCATTTTCTAGGCATTTAGTTTATGACATAGACTTATTAGGATCTGAAAACGCCTTTTTAATTTACATCAAACCTGCATTGATCATTGGTTGTGTGCTCACTCATGGATCATGACGGCATCTAGAGATAGGTCATGTTTCAATTCGATTGTTCTTATCATGTTTTGTGTATTTGTTATAATTTATTATTATGTGTTTGGGGCATATTTCATTTGCTTTTAGCTATAGATCTGTTTGTCTTTCGTCATAGGTATGTGTTAACCTTATTATCATTATTTGTATTCCGTTCAATAGGAGCCCCCGCAGCTAGCTATCAGCTCGGCGTGTACCCAGTCTCATACTCGGTATCGTGTCTTGTCGGAGTTTCAGTGGGCGCGATTGGTGTCTTTCGATTTTGGGCCGATCCTGGAGCTGGAGCCCTTTCAGGTCGATCGGGGTCTGATTGCAGCGATCTTGGAGAGGTAGATAGAGGAGCATCAGGCGCTTCTCCTTCTAGTCGGTATGATGTTGTCAACTCCAGAGAACTGGGCCTGCATTACTGGTCTTAATTTTGAGGGTGAGCTGATCATGGGGCCGATGGTGGGAGAGTATTTGGAGGTGTGTGAGGAGATTTTGGGTGTGCTGTATAGGTCAAGTGGCTCGGGACCAGGTGTGGTTTGAGTCACTTAGTTTTTCGATACATTTGTGAGTGGCTTCGTCCCTCCGAGGCATCATTCGGACGTGAGGGCATCTTATGAGGCGTGGTGCGTGGTGTTGGCGGGTCGAGAGCCCTTGGTTGAGCCGGGGTTGGCTGCAGATAGGGTGCTCTGAGCGTTCTTAATACACTTCCTCGGTGCAGTACTCTTTTCTTCTTCGACTCAGGGATGTGTCACTGGGTTATTTTTTATGGTTCTTCGGGGCTTGGATCGGGTCCCTACCTTTACGTGGGGTGCGGCCACATTGGCACATCTCTATGAGCAGCTTTATCATTGGGAATGGGGCGTTGTGACGATCGGAGGTTTCCTTCCCTTCCTTCAGGTGAGTTTTAGTTAGTTGATGTCATAGTGTCTTTGTTTTCTTGTTATTTTAATGGTAACTATTCAGCATTTCTCTTTTGTATTTTTTTTTTAGCTTTGGGCGTATGACCATTTTACTTTTCTTCGTTCGGGAGTTCCGTTGGAGGAGACGTTCATGTTTCTGTGGATGCACGTGTGGAGGGAGGCATTGAGGGGTCATCACCGGTCCTCGGATCTTCAAACCGCATGCGATCTTTTCGAGGACATGCATGCGGGGCAGGTATATATCATCGTGTGTATGTTTTGTTTCATTTTGTTTCGGTCTTTTAGGATCTGAGGATTCATTGATGGGTTGACTTGCTCGTTTGGTTAGGTGATTTGGAGGCCATACGCGGTCGAGGAGGATGCGGGTGTGCTAGTGATTCAGTCTGGCTAGCCCTTCTTTGACGTGGACATATGGGTCCATTGTTTTGAGAAGGTGGAGGGGATCCACCTATCTCGAGTGGTGCGGCAGCTGGGGATCGCTTAGGGAGTCCCTTTGGAGCTTCGCCACAGGGTGGCGAAGAGGATGACCTACTCCCCGGGCCAGAATTTTGTCAAGCGGATGGTGCTTCAGATGGTCGATTTTAGGGCTGGGGGGACCAGGGTCACAGGGGCGCGTGACGAGGCAGACATTTGAGAATATAGGAGATGGTTTAGTGCATTAAGTGGCGGGCACCTCTTCACACGTCCCTTTCATGGGAGTGGCTCTTTCGCGGTCGACGGGTCGGAGTCGGCTTTGGCATTGAGGGAGAAACTGGTCGCATTAGAGCAGGGCCATCTCACAGCGAGTGTGCGGGGGGCATTAAATGCTCTCCATAGGGCGATGGAGTAGATGGGGTGTGATCCTCATCCAGATGAGAAGATGTTGCACTCCTTAGCCCTCTTGTTTGCTCAGGCTAGGGGAGCGGAGGATGGGCTAGGGTCTCAGCTGGTGGAGACTCGACAGCTCTTGGTGAGTAGATTTATTAGTTTTTGTTTATGTATTTATGGACTTGGTCTTCCGGTCATTCTGACATGCTTGTGGTGTCCCGTTTTGTTTTTGGATAGTTTGAGAGGGAGGCCAAGGTCACTAGTCATGTGGCGAGGATAGGATTGTTGCACGGTCAGCAGCAGGCATGTCGAGTGGTGGAGGCTAGTTTGCTATCTAAGATTGATTGATTGGTAAGTTTCTATATGAACTTGGTTTTTTTAATTAATAGCGTGGTGAGCTTGCCAACTGATGTGTCTATTGTTATTCATAGAGAGCCGAGCTCGCTGCTGGAGGTCCCGTTCCAGCATTTGATCCATCTTCAATTGCTTCCTCCAGTCAGGAGGATTCAACGATGGCTCAACTTTGGGTCAAGCTGGATCATTGGGTGAGTTCCATTTAATCTTTCAACTTGTTTGTATAATTATAACAGTTTGTTTGGTGTTATTGTTTTGCTTTCTTAACATTTTACTAACATTACGTGGTATTTTAGCGTCAGGTTGCCGAGGATCTTCAGACGAGGGAGGTGACTGCTGCCTCTCTATGCCCCGAGAGTCAGGTATAGTTTTTGGTTTGGTATTTCCTTTTATTTTATTCTGATATATTTTTTGTTGGTTTTTTTTTTTTTTTTTTTTTTTTGCAGGCCATTCCAGACCCCGCTCCTGAGGCTCCCCCTCAAGGGTCTGTTCCTATCCCTACTCAGGTATGTTTTAGTTATTGCGTTTATGGTTCATTTGTTATTATAGTGTCATCTGATGTGTTTGTTTCTTCTCATTGTAGCCACCTACGTTTGCTGTCCCTTCCGTGCCTCCTACTAATCCAGCGACTGTCGAGACGGTTGAGCAACTTCTGAAGGAGAGGCTAGATCTAGTATGATTCTTTCTTTTTCAGAGTTCCTTTTTTATATGTTCATATATATATATATATATAGGTTTTCTTTGACTTGGTGTAATTGCGCAGGTTCGTCAGCTTGAGGAGGCGCGCCTAGAGGCAATGCGAGCGCGCACCACTCCCGAGGCGAGACAGATCCTTAGGGAGACTCAGAGTCACGATGACCTATTCGTTGAGATGATGGTTGCACAGAAGACTCAGGCTGAGGCATTGAAGGTGGTGTGTCAGACAATGCGGGTAGAGATGCAGGTGTCCCTAGACTAGCTGCAGTATCGTCTGACAAGGAGTGAGCGGGGGGGTATGTAGGTTGGCTATTCAGCTTGGTGGATCGGAGTTGAGGGCTACGGGTTCCTCGGCTGGGCAGTCTCGTCACACGTCTCGTGATCGTGTCAGGGGTGATGCTCGTGAGGATTCTGTCATTCGTGAGATTCTCGCTTGGTATCCTCCTCATTCTTGAACGAGGCGGTCTGTTAGCCAGAAGAGTGAGGGGGGTTCTGTGGTGGGGCCTCATCGTCTAGAGGTTATGAGGACTTCAGCTGCTGTGATCGTGTTTTCGGAGGACCAGTCTACGAACCTCTGGGCGGATGATACTGGGGACAGCGGCGCTCGTCCATCCTAGCGGTAGTGTAGGGAGTAGGGGTGTGTGTGTGTTTTTTTTTATCCATTGTGGGTGTGCATTGTATATATAGGAAGGATGCCCCCGGTGACAAATGTAAAATGAAAAAAAAGTTTGATATATATATATATATATATATATATATATAGATTTTTTTGGTTTAGATGTACCTGATTGGCTCCTTTTCTTTTAGTTACCTCTTGCGTTTACTTTTACTTTTTAGTTTCTTTAGTGCCGCCGACCGTCATTAAGACTTCGATGCTTCCTAAGCTGGCCAGGTGGTGGTTGGAGGTTGCTTCGTATTTGCACATGTAAAAGTAATGCTATCAGTAATTTCTATTCTCCCCCTTGCTAGTTGTCAAGGGGGATGTATCTCAAACTAGGGTCTGATAATAAGGGTGGATATGTGCTTTCTATTCTTTTTTCCTTTTTTCTTTCTTTTCTTCTTTTTTTTTGAAATGAAAATAATACAACAGGGAAAGCAAATAATCAAGACAGAAACAGTAAAAATAATAAAATTAAAATGCCACAGTGTAGGAGCGTGGTAGTGTTGGCAATATAGCATCTTCGGTAGCATTCTCCGGATGGTAATTTCATTGTTGCTCATCTTCTCCGTGGATGAGTCGGTTCTTCTAACGTGATTCTCCTTATGATCCTAAAAAATGCCCTAGTGTGTAGATACAATAGAGCTTTTTCGAGTGGTTGATGAGCATTTTGGGTCTATAAGCAGTCATGGGAATTTGGTGAGTTAGTTTTGAAGAAAAATTCATCAGTACTGTCATCGAGCCGGGGGGAGGTCATTTTGATTAGGTCAGTTGTATACGGGGTCTATCTTAGGGTGGTGGTCATCCTATCCCGTGGTTATTAGGGAGAAGTACAGTAGGTATAGTGTTCAATGCAACTGATGGAGCTTTGATGAGTGCGGTATGTTCTTGGCATTATTTATAAGATTGGATGTAGAGGTGGCAATCTCTTATCATCATCGGCCAGAAGTAGCCTTGTCATGTTACTTGGTCGGCAAGCCTCTATCTATCGGAGTGGGTGGCACAAGCACTGGCGCGTGCTTCTCGGATGATGTATTGTCCTTCGAAAGTAATGGCTCATCATAATAGTACTCCTTTAGTGAAGGCTTCTTTGTATAACGTTTCACCAAGTATGCAGAATCGAGCTCATCGATTTCTTATAGTCTTCCGTTTGATCTTCGTGGCATATGGAAGGACGTTTTGATGCACTAGGAAGTTTCAGATGTCGAAATACCATGATTGTCCATCGTCGATTGGTGGTTTTTCAAATCTGAATATAGCGACTTCAGTTTCTGCCTTGAGATGCTTTTCTAGAGTGATTGCTTCATTTAGTCATGTGCTTGTGGGGAGGATTGGTAATTCTCTCTTAACGGTCCATGCTACTTCGTGGGCAGGTAGTGTCAGCTTTTCGACAAAGAAGGTCCTAGTACTTTGGCCGATGGGTATTTGGATGACCGAGGCTAACGTAGCTAAGGAATATGTGAGCTCATTTTCTAGTCTAGGGATATGTGTGAAAGAGATTATTTTACATTTCTTTACCAAATATTGAGCGGTTTCTAGGTATGTCATTAGTCTCCTTTCCTTAGTTTTCCATTCTCCTATGACTTGTTAGATTACGAGCTTGGAATCACTGATGGTTTTCAACTGTTTAACGCCTAATTATAGTGTTGTTTGTAGTCTAGCTATAAAAGCTTCATATTTTGCGACGTTGTTAGTGACTGGGAAATCTAGTTGAAAAGTTTTAGGTATGACAACTCCTTCGGGGCTTAGGAGGACTATCCCGATGCCTTTTCTTTTGTGGTTTAGAGCACCGTCAAAATAGTGGGTCCATGACGTCTTATCGAGCTCTTCATTATGAATCATGAGTAGGTCTTCATCGGGGAAATCTACGTGTATGGGCTCATTGCTCAGGAGTGGGAAATCTGTGAGGTAATCGGCGATTGTTTATCCTTTGATCGACTTCTGTGTGATGTAAGTGATATCGAATTCTTGCAAGAGTATATGCCAGCGAGCAATCTTTCCTGAGGTAACAAGCTTTTTGAATACATACTTCAAAGGGTTCATTCAGGCTAGTACTAGTATCTTATGTGCTCCGAAGTAGTGTCGTAATTTGGTTGAGGCCCACACCAATGTGAGGCAGGTCTTCTCCATCAAAGTGTATTTTCGTTTGTATTCGACCATCGTCCTACTAAGATAGTAGATAGCCCTCTCTCTCTTGCCGTCTTCTTCATATTATTCCTGAGTCACTCTAATTGCTTTGTCGTTCGCTGAGAGGTATAGGATAAGAGGTCTTCCAGGAATTGGTGGCGATAGTATTGGCGGGTTAGGAGGTACTTTTTGATATTGTTGAAAGCTTGTTGACACTGGTCATCCCATTTGTACTCCGCTCCTCCTTTAAGTGGTCTGTAGAAAGGATCACATCTGTCTGAATGTTGGGAGATGAATCTCCTAATGAATTATAATCTTCCTATCAAGCCTCATAATTCTTTGATATTAAGGGGAGGTGTCATCTCAAGGATGGCTTAATTTTTATGGGGTCCACTTCTATCCCTCGCTTGCTAACTATGAAACCGACTAATTTTCCGTAGGTGACTCCGAAGGCTCACTTCTTTGGGTTAATTTTCAGCTGATACTTCTTGGCTCTTTGTAGTACCAGTCGGAGTGTTTTAATATGTCCTACTCACGTTTGGGACTTCACTAATATGTCATCGACGTAGACTTCTATACATTTATGCATCATGTTGTGAAAAATAGCCATCATGGCACGTTGGTATGTGGCTCCTGCAATCTTGAGCCTAAAAGGCATGACAACGTAGTAGTAAGTTCCCCATGGTGTGGTGAAAGAAGTCTTCTCTTAGTCAAACTCTGCTAATTTGATTAGATTATATCCAGAGAAACCATCCATAAAGGATAGTATCTCATGTCCAGCTATGTTGTCGACTAGAGTGTCAATGTGTGAAAGTGAGAAGTCATCTTTTGGGCATGCTTGGTTGAGGTTTCGAAAGTCAATGTAAACCCATACTCTGCCGTCTTTCTTAGCGACAGGTACTATATTGGAGACCCACTTGGGGTAGAGGACGAATCTAATGAATTTGGCTTTATGTAATTTGTCAACTTCCTCTTAAACTTGAAGGGCAGTTTGTGAGTGCTCCCTACAGAGTTTCTACTTAAGAGGTTTGGCATCGGGTTCCAAGACAAGATGACGTTCTACTAAACTTGGGTCTAAACCAGGTATATCTTCATATGACCATATGAAGGAGTCAAGGTGCTCTTGTAAGACCTGTGCAATTTGTTGACGTTCCTTAGAATTAAGGGTTGCGCTAATTAGTAGCTTCTTGGATTTCTCTTCAGTGCCAAGTTGATTTCTTCTATAGGTTCCATAGTAGCTTGGGTTTGCTCATCGAAACGCTTGATAACCCGTTAGAAGTCTGGTGCCTCTTCAGCGATCGGTATTTCTTCTCATCTTCGGTAAGCTCACACACTGCAAAATTGCTACACTAGGGATTCAATTTTTTGAAAGGTAACCCCTCATCGGCGTAATTTATGACTAAGAGATCTTTGGTAAGGTGAAGGTAAAGGCTATGGATTCTTCTCTCAAAGTTACGAAGTATCTTGTCCGATATGATCACTAGCTTGTTGTTTAGCCTGGATGATTTGCGTTCTCGTGCGGGAGATAGGATAGAAGTCTTAGGAGAATAGTCTCCTTGTTGGCCACAAACTTGATTTGGGATGAAGGGTTCCCTTTCTTTTATGAGGTTTTCTGATTTTCTTAGATTTTGTGTTTCTAAATTTTTAAGGTTTTCTATTTTTTTTATTTTTGATAATAAATATGGTACAGGGTCGGTCACCTCAAGAGGTGTCGGGAGAGTTGCTTCCTCAAAGTGAGGGAGCGAGGCGGCTGCTGGAACCGTTCGGGCAATTCTTCAAGAAACATGGACTTATTTTGATTTTGACGTTTTCCTAGTCCTCATCTGATGAGATTTTTTAAATAAGTGATGCTGATGACAATGGCACTAATGCTTGGATTTCCTCTATCACATTGATTGCCCCTTCTTTGAAGAAGCTCTGGAGATCATAATCGATCGAACTATCCTCTCCGAGTTGTAACATAGTTATTCTTTCGGTCTAGGGTGATCACCTAAGGGATCCTCAGGGGTAGTGAGTTCATTCCCTTGAACTTTATAATATGTTAGGATGAGCACACATGCTCAGCAGCGAGACTGATAATGGTGAGAAATGCAGGGAGATACCAAAGGGCATTCCCATCCTTTCGAGTTAGAGTCGAAGACGGTATCAAATTCATCTTCTTGATCTGACAGTGCTTGAAGTCCTAGGTTATCTTGCTCTGCTAACTCCAGTGTAGGGAGGTCTATCTTGTAGTCTTCGTCATCACTCGAGGGAGGTTGCCATTCTTTCTCAAGAGATTTCTAAAATATTTGGAGCTGTAGCACATTTGGGGATGAAGAAGTGTCTAGTTCAAGTTCCTCTTCAAACTCTATGAGGGCGATGTGAGTGTTTCCCCCAAAGTCAACCAGATGACTGTTGGGATTTTCTGCTTCTTATGCCGGTAGCCGAGCTGGTAGGTCATTACTTGTTTATGTTGTCACGAGGATGGAGTGATTCGATTCTTCTATTACAGAATGTCTGATCTAACTAACGAAGCATTCTAATATGCTTATGCATGCCCTACAACTGGTTTGGTACGGGTGAGCAATACAAGGGGAGTCCCAGGGGAATTCCCATTCCCCAAGGCCAAGGCCGAGGCGGATGCGATACGAGTTAAAATCCTCTTGTGGGGCATCATCTTCTTCCCATGTTGAGTGTAAGTACTTTTCATCCTCTTACAACGCTGCTATGTGAAAATCTTTGTCATCAGTGGATTCCCCCTCTTCTACCCGTGGCTCGCGTTCTGGAGGTTCTTCCTTTCTCTCTTCTGTAAGCTCCTTAGTGTCGAATAAGGGTTTGACTCCTTCGAGCGACTTATCAATATCGTCATTCAGATTGGTTAGATCATTGAATGCTTTAGCCATTTGCTCGATTTTTGCTTTTTGGGATATAGTGAAGGAAACTTCCTTCTGCCTTGGTACATTTGCTTTCTCTGTGGTCCCATAGACAAAGTGGTCATATAGAGACAATTTGGGTGAGGTAAGGAACAAGTCGGTTTGTGGGCCATCTGATTGATAACCTAACCCTATGTGTTTGCATATTTTCATTAGGACGATAGGTCCTACATGACCTTTCTTATTTTTACCAAGTTCGGTGTGAGGGACGTATCTATGTTGGTACATGAGGTCCTACCCTTTTATCGCGGTGGGGTTGATGTCATAAAGTTTGGCGAGGTCTGAGCTAACCTCTCTCCATTAATTTTTGTTGATGCGTTGGGGGAGAACTAAGAGGGGTAGGGGAACGGACTTTCGCAACGGTTGTCTCATCAGGGATTCGAGTCTTTTGAATATGGCCTTTGTTTAATATGGAATCATGGGCTCTCGGAATAATTACCGTGTAATCAATATCCATCTCCTGGAGGGGTGCGTTAGCATATATACGGATGATGGAGTCCTCGTACGGGAATTTGACGCATTGATGGTATGTGAATGCGACGGCCTTCATTGACTCTAGCCATTTTCTTCCTAAAATAAGATTGTATGTATAGCGAAATCAGAAATATGGAAGGTAACATCTTTCGTTATAGGTCCAAGGTGGACCTGAAGTTTAATAGTTCATTTGACAAAGCGACGCAAGCCATCATAAGCTATGAGTGACAGTGCCGAGGGCCTAACATCCTGCTCCCTATATTCGAGCATCTTTAACATTGTGAGAGGGAAAATATTGAGTCTTGCTCCTGTGTCAACCAATGCATGGGGTACGGATAATCCTCTAATTATGACTGTAAGGTATATGGGAGCCGCACTCTCGCGGAGTGACTCTTTAGGCATGTTTGTATCTGAGAAAGTGAGCACTGGAGGTTGCGACATGACCGAAGTGATTTGATGAAGCTCATGTTGTGCCCTCATCCACTTGTGTGTCTTCTAGTATCCTTATCAACAACCGGTGATGGTCAGGTGACTTTTTAATGAGTTCTAGTATGGATATCTAGGCCAAAATCTTTTAGAGATGTCGTAGAAGGTCATATTCTTTCTCCGACTCAAGTGCCATTTCTTTGCCTAGCCAATGTGCCTTGGGTGCAGGTGGTTTGAGTGGTTGAGGTGCAGGAATTGGTGGAGGAATGGTGTGAGGTGGGGGCGACAAGTTAACCTCTCTTACTCTCACATTCTCCTCTGGTGGTTGTACATTCGTGAAATCCTTATTTCGAGGGAAAGGCAGAGGTGGATAATTGGCTCTTGACTTAAGAATCGGGCAAGTCGGTTGTTGACCAAACCCGGTGTTACTCAAAGCTGATGTATTTGTAAAGTGAGTGAAATTCGAGGTCAGAGCGCGTGCCTGCACGGTGCCGCTCCAAGGTGGGAGGTACTGTGTAATCCTCCTTTTCCAGGAAAGCAGAGATCAGCATCTCGCATGGGTCAGAATGTTCTTCTTGCTCACTTTCTTCTATATTTAGTACACACTTGGTCTTTATTTCATTCTCTCGGCTTGGAGTCTTTCGGGTGACACTTTCTACCAATGCAACAATTTGGGCTGCAGTTTGAAGAACGTGATCCCCGTACTCGGGTTTAGAATCACACAAAGCGAGTGGCAATGGTGTTGGTTTAAGATTTGGAGGGGTTGAAGGTTCTAGTGGGTGACTATGGAGGAATGATCTCCTGGCCCTAAAGGAGTGGACTCGTATCTGAGTGAATTTTTGATAAGTAGGCGGGCTCGGCGGGGCGATGCGAGTGATCAAGGCTGAGGGGTGCGAGGGTGAAGGAACTCTCGCAAGTGTGGTGGATGTATTAGAGGGTTGGATGCGAGTGATTAAGGTGGAGGGCTGGAAGGAGGATCGATCGAAAAGATCTACGGTGGTGACCTGAGCTGGTGTTGCTTGGTTGTGGTTGGGCAAGGGGTTATTAATGATCCCTAAATTTTGTTGGGGTTAGTTATTATTAGGGTTAGGATTCCTAAGCGCCTCCCAATCGATTTGATTTCGGTCATTCATGTCATAGATTACATCCCGGAGGACTTAGCAGTCTTCTAGGTTGTGTCCCACGTATCGATAGAACACGCAGTATTTGCTGTAGTCTAGATTTGTCGGCCATGGGCAAAGTCTTTCTTGTGAGAATCGGAGGAGATTCTGAGTGTTGAGGAGACGAAAGATGTTGGGAACCGTATTAGGTAAAGGGGGATAGATTTCCCGCCTCGATTGGTAGGGGCCTCTAGCTGGATTGAAGTTTTGTGGTGGGGCTACGTTATTATAGTTCGGCGAGTGGGCCGATCGATTCTGCAACATATTTTGGTTTTGATAGGTGTTGGGATATTGATTTCTATTCTGATACTGGCCCTGATTTTGGTTCTGGCATTAGTTTTGTTTTGCGTATCTTTGTTGATTAGCGCCTTGGTTTTGGTTGGTGTACCGTTGTTGATTTTGATTTTGCCCAAAGTTTTACAGTTGAAAATTTTCTTTCCCGGAGTTTTGTCCTTGGTTGACAACTGTGTTGACCTATTTGGTTCCTGAGGCTTTCTTATTATTTTTTAATTTTGATTCACCGGAAGAGCCTACTTTTGACGTGACTATGGATAGAGCGAGGTCTCCGCCTTTAATGTGTCTTGCTAGTCGAGATGCCCGAGAGTGGAGTGCAGTGAAGTCGGGGCAATCACTATGACAAGTGCGCTTTTTAGCAGTTCTCTAGTATTATCGATGATAATGTCCACCGATTCCTCTTTCCAAGGTGAGCTTCCAACGGTGGATCCTGTAGATCCTGGGTCGCTTTTCATGTGAGGTGCGTGATCGAGTCTCAAAGTGGTATGGGAAAGGAAGTCTGGTTTGAAAGGGGGACTAATTGCACGTGTGATCGAATTACGTGCGTGGTTTTAGGCGTGTACTTCGGGGCTGTTCGGGTCCGGGTCGGGTATGAAATGCCAGGCCATTGATTCAGCCTGCATTTTGACTATATACTATTGTTTCAGTATATAGTCTCCCTACGTCGGGATTTGAGCCATAGAGATTTTGTTTCAGCCTATGTTCAGCCATGTACTATTATTTTAGTGCATGGTCCCTACGTTAGGGTCATGGGGCCTGAGCCACAGAGCTATTATTTCAGCCTGTGTCCAGTCATATACTATTGTTTCAGTATATGGTCCCACATTAGGATAAAGGGGTTTGAAATGGTAGACTATTGTTTCAGTTTGCATTCTGACTATATACTATTATTTCAGTATATAGTCTCCCTATGTTGGGAACTGAGCCACAGAGCTATTGTTTCAGCCTGTGTTCAACCATATACTATTGTTTCAATGCGTGGTTTCCACGTTAGGGTCATGGGGCCTAAGCCACAGAGCTATTATTTCAGCCTGTGTCCAGCCATATACTATTATTTTAGTATATGGTCCCAATTAGGGTTATGAGGTCAAAGGTTGATCGAATAAATTTGTATATTCTGAGAGGGCAAAATGGGGGTGTCTAAAGATGCCCCTCTTCAGCGCACTCTTGAGAAGTAAGAACGCGTCGAAGAAGTAGACACCCCTCATTCAAGGTGTATTATCCTTGCCTTGGGAAATCACAAATGCGAACTAGGGATGCTGACATGACTTGCTTAGCTTTCTTATCTATCAGTGCAAGCTAAAATGGAGCATTCGAGGCCCCAGTGGTAGCTATCGAAAGGCGTGTTCCATGCCGTGGATGCTCAGGGGTGATCCCATCGTGTATCGCGACTCGCTGTCATAGTCAGCGTATCCTCTTCTACGGGTGAAAGGGGCATCCTATCGCTTGGCGCGACCTACTGTAAGTGATAATCAAACGGAAAGGAGAATCACCATATCCTAATCTGCGAGTACAAGGGGCATCCCGTCGCATAACGCAACCTATTGCAAGGGGTAGTCAAATAGAGGTGTATGACGCAATCGAGGTACTGGGGGGCGTCATACAAATGTCCATAAATAGGTCCAGGGACCAATAATAATACAATGCAAAATAATGTCGAAGGGTTTCGTAGGTCATGTCAGACCGGGCGTGTCATTGCTCACACCAATGCGCGTCAGGTGTTCCTTTTCCAATAGGCGTTTTTAAGTTCTTAGATTGAATATACTCATTCTTCAGTTTCCTAGAGGGATGGACGGTTTGGGCTGGTAATTGAAGTAAAATTTGGTTGGTGAGTATCTTCGCCCATTTTGTTTCTTTGGTTTCTTTCTGTTTTTGTTGTTTTGGGAGTAAAAGATTTTTAGTTTTGGAATAAGATTTTTGGATTTTTATTTTCTCCTTTTTTCTGGAAGCAAGTAAGGGTTTTTTTTGTGTTGTTTCTTCTTCTTCTTTTTTTTGGAAGTAAAAGATTTTTGTTCGCGAGTAAGTAAGGGTTTTGAAATTTTGAAATTTTAGGAAATTTAACTTAAGATCAATTCGGTGGTAAATCGACGGAAAACGTGGCTTCCGAGACGTCGCTAACCAGATCCACTGGTATGACATTTGTGGACCTGACCGTTTGTGTGGTTGTCAAGACGACACTTGGCATGTCGGATGCTCCGTCTAACCTTCTCGTCGAATACTGATGATTGTCTCTTATGGGAGGACTATAGTGATTCGCGAGTCGAGAGAGACGAATTTTGGAAAATATTTTGACTTAATCATAGCTAACTATATTTATAAGGAATATTGAATAATTAAAAAGTGGGTAGTACTTATCTGGGGGTGATACTTACCTGAATTATGCGTAGCTTGTACGGTCCGTAATGGGACTTGGGGATTGTCAGGGTGATGTTGCGATGGGACTTGGGGATTCTTCTCTTTTCCTTGTGTCTGTTGTGGCAGAGCTTGGTGGTCTCCAATGTGATGAAACATCTTGGGGGAAGTGATGTCGCAATGGGACTTGGGAAATTTTTCTTTCTTTGGCTGTGTGCTAGATGAGTCCTGGCAACTGTTACGTAGCGAGCAATTCGGGAGGAGGGCTCTTTGATTTAGCGATGGGACATGATTGAGCTTTCTCCCTTTTTCATATGACATAGCAAGTGTTGTTTGAGCTTTTCGGGTAGTGATGTTTGCGATGCGATATTGGCTAAGTATAATTAGCGATGGGACACTGGTAGGATATTTGCGTGATAGATGCATCTTGTTTCTTTCTTTGGCAGATCTTGAGTTATGTAGGATCATGTTGTGATTGCGTCGTGATGGGCTTCATTTTTTTTTTTTTGGCTTTTCATGAGAGGGTGTTGTGGTGGCATGATTGACTTATCTTGATGGGACTGGATATCGAGGTGGCGTCATGTGTCTGCATCTTATCATGATGGGACATATGTGACGGGGTTACGCGATGGGATAGGAGTAAGTGGTCGTGTCATTCTTTCTGAACAGCGTGTGAGGCTACGTGATGGGACAGGAGAATTTTGATCAAGGTGGGGTGAAAAGGTGTGAGGGTGGATTAATTCGGGTATTGCACACTTGGTACGTGCCGCTCAATATGATTGCACGTCTGTTTTCGAGCATGCGATCACAGGTTCGACGGGTCATTTGCGCGTATGTGAGTTTGTGTGTGATTGTATTATGCGCTCTAATTGTAGCGCATGATCGAGGCGTCACCAGGTCACTGCGTGGGCGACCTTTCGTATTGCGCTGCTGGAGTGTGTTGTTTGATACAGTTACGCGGTTCATGTATTACGCGTGATTGGAGCATCGAGCCGTTGGCGCCGGCGATTGTTCAATTTCGCGCTCGGGTAGGAGCGCGTGATTTGGATTGAGCGTATCGTGTGATGTGAGTGACCGAGTTAAGCGCACGTGTCGAGGTGCATGAATAAGTCTCTAGTTTATTCTCGAGTTTTACTTTATCTTGATATTTTGTGTTTTAAAATTCGTGTTTTAGGGATATCGGGTGATCTAACCGTCCGATTGGGATGTCGTTTCTTTCTATGTTCATTACTTCGCGTGATCTTCGCCCTGAGGCAATGCTCGGGGACAATATTATTTTTGGAGCGGGCTGTATTAGGAATGAGGGCATTAGTTTTCACATCGATCCCTTTTAGGTAGCAGTGACGGCAGTGTTGAGGAGACGATGGAGGAGGTGGAGATGGTGGAAGAGGAGTAACAAGTGGAGGGATGTGTTTCCCAACCAATCCTCCTGAAGCCTCCGATTGGGCATTCTGCTCCTCGCTTTGTGTTAATTTTGGGTCTCCGGTTTTCATTTTGGGGTATAAGTTAAGTTCTAGGTTTTCATTTTGGGTTGTAAGTTCAGGAGGTATGCCTCTGGTGATACTTGAAAAAAATTTTAGTTATAAAGAAATAAATATTTTATTTTTTGTTTATTGTGTCTAGTACTCTTTTAATGGATTAATCATGCATATTTGATTTGATTTAGTCTAGGATTTAATTTAGCTTTGATCCCAAGGTTAGTTTGTTTTCTGGGATTTTCCTTAGAGGGTTTACTTAGTTCTGTTTAGTTTGTTGGGGGCATTTTTTTGTGTGGTCCCAAGCATGTTAGGGTCTCATTCTTTAAAGAGTTTTTTTTTTTTTTTTTTTTAGAGTTTAGGGTATTTCGTTTAAGTCATTTTATTTGATTTGAGATGATACTTGTTAAAAGTATGTGAATTTAAGGTTTAATTTGAGGTTTCTAGAAGGGAGTTAAGTGTTTGAATCCTTTTGGTTTGCCTATTTTGCGTTGGGTTTGTGTTCCCTTGGAGGGATAAGTGTTACATGATTATTTGTTTATCTAGGTTGTCATGGATTGTGATTTTTTTAAGGGGTATGTGTTTGATTTTGATTTAATTAGACTGGAAGGGTTCAAAGGTGTGACACTTGTCATTTGGTAATTTAGGAGGGCATAGTTTATAAATGTGTGAGCTAAAAGCTTTGAGTTCTTGTTGTTTTGAATTTTATTTCAAATTTAGAATTAGATGTCTTGGGGCATTTTTTTTTTGTTTTTTTTGTTGCTTCTTCCTTTCTCTTCCGTATCCCAGGTATTGAACCTAAAGAGTTGTGTTATTACGTGGGTTGTTGAGAATGGATGAGATTCGAAATGCAAGGTAGCAGTCGAATTGCTACCATGCTAAGGGAAGAAGTGGAGGAGAAAAAGGTGGTAGAATGGAAACCAACGGATAAGGCATGGTAAGAGTTCTCGTGACCAATGCATATGTTTCCTCGGTAGGCTCTGTGGATTCAGCGTCAGTTGCTCCTCCTTATTATGCTTTCCAAGGTGAGCCTCCAAATGTGGATCCCGTAGATCTTGGGTGGCTTTCTATGAGCTACTCTTTCTTTTCCGTCGGTTCGGGGCAAGGGAAGAGGCTTTCATCGTTAGAATTCGTTCAGGGTGCGTTCCTCTTTCGGGCTTTTCCGAGATCTCTAGTTTCCCAAATAAATCTTGATTCGGGCATTGCTTAAACATTTGGATTTTAAATTTCTTCTTTTAAGTTGTATATTCAGAGGGTATGCCCTTGGTGTGTTTTGTAATCATTTTATTCACTTATGAAGTAATTATATTTTTAATTCTATTTTGGTTATTTCTATTTAGCGAATTTTGGCTTGGTTTATTTTATAGCTTACTTGATCTGGTTTTGAACGTGACGTTTATATGTTTAAGTTTGGTTTGGTTTAGTTCATTTATTTTGGATCTGGGGTATGTTGGGAGCATTTTCAGTTTAGTTTAGTCTAAGATCAAGTGCGTAAGTGATGGGGGGCATCTTTTTCATTTTTTTTTTCTTCTTTTTTTTTTTTTAGGTTTGGACACAGTTGAAGTGTATAAATGATGTTGGGGAGGGCATTTTTTTCATTTTGACTCGAGGTGTGTATGTCCTAAGTAAGAAGTGTTTTTGGATTGGCTCTAGCAAGGGCGTAGTTTAGGTTGGCAGTCAGTATCGGAAGTCTCCTAATTTGGTCCTGTGAACCTGCTGTTCTGGGCACATATTTTGTGTTTCTGGGAAATTGCGTGCTTCACTCCGAGCACATAAACTAATTGCCTGTTAGAATGGGAGCACACGCTTCGAAGGGTCGAAAGGCCATTAAGCGTCGGCGTCCGATCGTTTAATCAAGTTCAGCACTCGTCATGGGGCGCAAGATTAGGGAGGTGGTCGGTCACTGTTGTAGTGACTGTTGGCATTCACGCGTGAGGATTCGGGCACTTGAGATGATTACACACTTGGTGGATGATGCGCAACCAGGTGGTCGGGTTAGTTTGAGTGGGCGACAATTCGTTTGCGCTCGAGGATGAGCGTTTGATCGAATTTTAGCGCTGGAACCGTAGTGCATGATTCGATTGAGCGCGCGAGTTCACGCGCGCTATTCAGCCATGTCTTATAAATAGTTAAAAAATATTTCATTCTTCCCGCACTATTCGTTTTAGTCTTTGATTCTTTGTTTTCTTGTTTCCTTGGGCTTTATTTTTCGTGTTTTCGTGATATCTTGCGATCCGATCGTCTGTTTTAGGCACTATTTCTTTCGTTCTTTCTAATTTTTTGAGTTGTTTGTTCTGGGATGGAGGGTGAGAGAAGTGATAAGCGCGATCTTACTATTTTTGAGTTGGAGAGGATGATGATGGGAGAGATAGGTGAGACCTCTAACTCTCGGACCGACGCCATTGTCGGGGAGGTGGCTAGAGAGGAGGTACCGGAGGTTGACCAAGTTGAGGTCAGGGAGGAGGTACCCGAGATTGAGCAGGGTGTAGTTGAGGAGGGTGAGAGGGACGAGGAGGAGAGGGCTGAGGATGAGGCCGAGGGGCACCAGGGTGAGGAGTGTCGTGATCACAGACACATCTCGCTGGAGGATTTCTTCGCTCGAGGCCGGGTAGGTACCCGTGAGCAAGAGTTCCCTCATTTTCTAGGTATTTAGGTTATGACATAAACTTATTAGGATCTGAAAACCCTTTTTTAATTTATGTCAAGCCTGCATTGATCATTAGTTGCGTGCTCACTCATGCATCATGACGGAATCTAGAGATAGGTCATGTTTTTATTCAGTTATTCTTATCATGTTTTGTGTGTTTGTTGTAAGTTGTTATTATTTGTTTGGGGCATATTTCGTTTTCTTTTAGCTCTAGATCTGTTTGTCTTTCGTCATAGGTATGTTTTAGTCTTACTGTCATTATTTATGTTCCGTTCAATAGGAGCCCCCGCAGCTGGCTATCAGCTTGGCATGGACCGAGTCTCATACTTGGTACCTTGCCTTATCTAAGTTTCAATGGGCGCGATTAGAGTCTTTCAATTTTGGGCCGATCCTAGAGCTGGAGCCATTTTAGGTCAATCGTGGCCTAATTGTGGCGATTTTGAAGAAGTGGAAGGGGGAGCATCCGGCGCTTCTCTTTCTAGTTTGCATGATGTTGCCGACTCCAGAGGACTGGGTTCGCATTATCGGTCTTCATTTTGAGTGTGAGGCGATCCCGGGGCAGATGGCAGGAGAGTATTTGGGGTGTGTGAGGAGATTTTGGGTGTGTCATATAGGTCGAGTGGCTCGAGACCAGGTGTAGTTCGAGTCACTTGGTTTTTGATATGTGTGCGAGCGGCTTCATCCCTCCGAGGCATCATTCAGAGGTGAGGGCATCTTATGAGGCGCGGTGCATGGTGTTGGCGGGTCGGGAGCCCATGGTTGAGCCGGTGTTGGCTGTAGATAGGGTGCTCTAAGTGTTCTTGATGCACTTCCTCAGTGCAGTACTCTTTTCTTCTTCGACTCAGGGATGCGTCACCAAGTTGTTTTTTATGGTTCTCAAGGACTTGGATTGGGTCCCTACCTATGCGTGGGGTGCGGCCGCATTGGCGCATCTCTATGAGCTGCTTTATCATCGGGGACGGGGCGTCGCGATGATCAGAGGTTTCCTTTCTTTCCTCCAGGTGAGTTTTAGTTAGTTGATGTCATAGTGTCTTTATTTTCTTGGTCTTTTAATGGTAACTATTCAACATTTCTCTTTTGTATATTTTTTTTGTTCTAGGTGTATGACCATTTTACTTTTCTTTGTCTGAGAGTTTCGTTGGAGGTGACGTTCACATTTTTGTGGATGCCCGTGTGGAGGGAAGAGTTGAGGGGTCGTCGCTGGTCTTTGGATCTTCAGACCGCGCACGGTCTTTGAAAGGATATGCATGCGGGGCAGGTATATATCATCGTGTATATGTTTTGTTTCATTTTATTCGGTCTTTTAGGATCTGATGATTCATTGATGGGCTGGCTTACTCGTTTGGTTAGGTGATTTGGAGGCCACACGCGACCGAGGAGGATGCGGGTGTGCCATTGATCCAGTCTGGCCAGCCCTTCTTTGACGTGGACATATGGGTCCATTGTTTTGAGAAGGTGGCGAGGGTCCATCGGTCTTGAGTGGTGTGACAGCTAGGGCTCGCTCGGGGAGTCCCTCCAGAGATTCTCCACAGGGTGGGGAAGAGGATGACTGCCCCCCGGGCCAAAATTTTACGAAGCGAATGGTGCTTCAGATGGCCGATTTCAGGGCTGGGGGGACCCGGGTCACAAGGGTGCGTGATGAGGCGGATGTCTGAGAGTATAGGAGATGGTTTAGTGCACTGGGTGGTGGGCGTCTCTTCACACGTCCCTTCCATGGGAGTGATTCTTTTATGGTCGACGGGCCGGAGTTAGCATCGGCATTGAGGGAGAAACTGGCCGCATTGGAGCAAGGCCATCTCACCACGAGTGTGCGGGGGGCATTAGACACCCTCCACAGGGCGATGGAGCAGATGGGGTGTGCTCCTCGCCCGGATGAGGAGACGCTACACTCCTTAGCCCTCTCGATTGCTCAGGCTATGGGAGCAAAGGGTGAGTTGGGGGCTCGACTGGAAGAGACTCGACGACTCCTGGTGAGTTGATTTATTGGTCTAATTGTTTAAGTATTTGTAGACTTGGTCTTCCAATCATTCTTACATGGTTGTAGTGTCTCGTTTTGTTTTTGGATAGTCTCAGAGGGAGGCCGAGGTCTCAGCATTAGGCCGGCCGAGAGGTGGAGGCCAGTTTGCGATCTGAGATTGATCAATTGGTAAGTGTCTATATGAACTTGGTTTTGTTAATTGTTAGTATGGTAAGCTTGCCAACTTATGTTTTCATTTGTCATTATAGTGTCATCTGATATGTTTGTTTGTTCTCGTTGCGGCCACCTACGTTTGCTATCCCTTCCGTGCCTCATGCTGATCCAGCGACTGCCGAGATGGTTGAGCGACTTTTGGAGGAGAGGTCGGATCTGGTATGATTCTTTCCTTTTCAGACGGATCCTTGGGGAGACTCAGAGTCTCAACAACCTGTTCGTTGAGATGATGGTTGCATAGAAGACTCAGGATGAGGCATTAGAGGTGGTGCGTCAGACGATGCAGGAAGAGATGCAGGTGCCCCTAGTCCAGCTACAGTATCATCTAACGAGGAGTGAGCGGGGGGTACGTAGGTTGGCTAGTCAGCTTGGTGGATGGGAGTCAAGGACTACGGGCTCCTCGACTGGGCAATCTCGTCACACATCTCGTGATCCTGTCGGGGTGATGCTCGTGAGGATTCTATCGTTCATGAGATTCTCGCTGGGTATCCTCCTCCTTCTTGATCGAGGCAGTCTGTTAGTCAGACGAGTGAGGGGGGTTCTGTGGTGGGGCCTCATCGTCTAGAGGTTTCAAGGACTCCGGATGCCGAGATCATGTTTTAGGAGGACCAGTCCATGGACCTCTGAGCGGATGATACTGGGGATAGCGGCGCTCGTCCATCCCAGTGGCAGCTTAGGGAGTAGGGCTGTGTGTGTGTGTGTGTGTGTGTTTTTTATCCATTGTGTGTGTGCATTGTATATATAGGGGGGATGCCCCCGGTGACAAATGTAAAAAGAAAAGAAAACTTTGATATATATATATAGAGATTTTATTTGGTTTAGATTACCTGATTGGCTCCTTTTCTTTTAGTTACCTCTTACGTCTACTTTTGCTTTTTAGTTTCTTTAGCGCCGCCAATCATCATTGGAACTTGGATGCTTCCTCAGCTGGCCCGGTGGTAGTTGCAGGTTGCTTCGTATCTGCACATGTAAAAGTAACGCTATTAGTAATTTATGTTCTCCCTCTTGCTAGTTGTCAAAGGGGATGTATCTCAGACTGGGGTCTGGTAATAAGGGTGGATATGTGCTTTCTTTTCTTTTTTCCTTTTTTTTTTTTTTTTTGAAATGAAAATAATGCAACTAGGAAAGAAAATGACTGAGACAGAAACAATAAAAACAATAAAATAAAAATGCCCCAGTGTAGGAGCGTGGTAGTGTTGGCAGTATAGCATCTTCGGTAGCATTTTCTGGATGGTAATTTTGTTATTGCTCATCTTCTCCATGAACGAGTCGACGCTTCTAACATGATTCTCCTTCTGATCCAAAAAAATGCCCCAGTGTGTAGATGTAATGGAGCTTTTCTGGGCTGTTGATGAGCATTTTAGGTCTATAAGCAGTCATGGGTATTTGGTGAGTTAGTTGTAAAGAAAGTTCATCAGTACTATCATCGAACCGGGGGGAGGTCATTTTGATTAGGTCAGTTGTATACGGAGGTCTATCTTAGGGTGGTGGTCATCCTATCCCGTGGTTATTAGGGAGAAGTATTGTAGGTATAGTAGGTGATTGTATCGGTCATCATTCATTAATTTTTAGTTTCATTCTTAGGAGTATCCTGTAAGGCTTTTGATTTATCGTCTAAAATAAAATAGAAGAGGGGGGTAAGGCTCGGTGATATGGGGAATAGTTTATATCTAATGCTTTCCAAAAGGACTGAGTAACAATCTTTTTCTTGGAAGGATACGGGATGCCATGATCGAGCTCTTCGTCATGTTTTGGTACCATCAAATTCTCACATTCTATGCTTAGCAAGAGTTTGTCCTCCTCCCGCCACCTTACAATGACATCTAGTATGGGGATATCAGGGATGCCCTCGTAGCTTGCTTATACACTTTTAGTAAAGTTACCAGAGATGTCCTCATGGTCTGCTTATGCTCCCCTAAGCTCATTAACTTGTTCATTCATCGTAATGATCTCATTCAAAATTTTGATATATGTATTCTTAGAAAGCATCCTGCTAGCTCAAGAATAGCGAGTTTTGATTGAACCTGATATCTTTATTTTTTTTACTCTAACGTCTCCTTTAATGGTGGAGGAAGGGAAATGAGGATCGGGTGTTACTTATGCTTTTGAAATAGATTAGGTACATCACTAGTCCTTTAATCAGATTGCCCGAGTGAGAAAAAGTGGGCGAGAAATTAGAGGTCTTAAGGATATTATGAGAATTGATGATGTACAACCAATGAATGGGTCGTGAGGACTACAGGGGTGATAAGTATAAGTATTTAACCACAGGATGTGATGATCACAGGGCTAAGGATAGTATTTTCTAAGGTACATGGCGTTCCAAGGCTAGGGAGTTCTTCCCCGTCATGGTTCGTAAGTTTGTATGCATTTCCAGGGTATGCGATTGTCATAACATAAGGGCCTTCCCAGTTCAGTTTTAGTTTTCCTTTCGAGTGGGCGTGCTTGGAAGGCATGATTTTCTTCAAGACTAATTATCCAACATTAAAGGTTCGTTCGAGGATTTTCTTATCGTAAGCCCTGACCACTCTCCTCTGATATACCTGAGTGTGATCAACTACCCTTAGACGTATTTCATTAAGCTGCTCTAGCTACGTGAGTAGGGCAATTCTCCTCTCATCTAAGGATAGCTCATTATCGAGTTGAATCCATAAGGATGGTACTTGTATGTCATATGGTAGGACTACCTCCATCCTGTAGGTAAGGAGGTAGGGTGTTTGGCCAGTCGCAGTACGAATAGAGGTCCTATAGGCCCAGAGTGCTTCTGGTAGTCGTTCAGGCCAGTCTGCTCCATTGCGTGTTTCTACTATGAATTTCAAAATTCAAATCAGTGTTTTATTCGTAGCTTCTGCTTGTCCATTTCCTTGAGGGTAGAATGGTGATGAGTGACATAGATCGATGACGAATTTCTTGCATAACTTCTTCATCTTTTCTGCGATGAACTGTGATCCGTTGTTGGTGACAAACATCTTGGGTACTCTAAACCTGGCAATGATTTTTTGAGCGAAAAACCTCACGAGTGTTGAAGTGGTGATTCTGACATAGAATTCAGCTTCTACCCATTTGGTGTAGTATTTGGTCGCTGTAAGTATGAACGCATGCTTGTGAGTGTTCCCTATTGTGTTTGTGAAAGGTTCGATGACATCGAAGGCCCACATCGAAAATGGCCACGACGATGTCATTGTGTTGAATACAACTGATGAAGCTTTGATGAGTGCGGCATGTTCTTGGCATTGTTTGCAGGATTGGACGTAGAGGTGGCAATCTCTTATCATCGTCGGCCAGAAGTATCCTTATCATGTAACTTGATCGACGAGCGTTTGTCTGCTGGAGTGGGTGCTATCGGCACTGGCATGTGCTTCTCGGATGATGTATTATACTTTGGCAGTCATGACGCATCGTAGCAGTACTCCTTTGGTAAAGGCTTCTTTGTATAATGTTTCGTTGAGTATGCAGAATCGGGCGCATCGGTTGGTTATAAATTTCCATTTGATCTTCGTGGCATATGGAGGGACGTGTTGATGCTTTAAGAAGTTCCAGATGTCAAAATACCATGGTTGTCCATCGTCGGTTGGTGATTTTTCAAATCTGAACATAGCGACTTCGGTTTCTGCCTTGACGTGCTTTTTCAGAGTGATTGCTTCATTTAGTCCTATGATTGTGGGGAGGATTGGTAATTCTCTCTTAATGGTCCATGTTATCTCATGGGCGAGTAGTGTCAGCTTTTCAACGAAGAAGGTCTTGGTACTTTGGCTGATGGGTATCTGGATGACCGAGGCTAACATGACTAAGGAATCTGCAAGCTCATTTTCTAGTCTAAGGATATACGTGAAAGAGATTCATTCAAATTTCTTTACCAAATATTGAGCGATTTCTAGGTATGCCATTAGTCTCCTTTCTTTAGTTTTCCATTTTCCTATGACTTGTGAGATGACGAGCTTGGAATCACTGATGGTTTTCAACTGTTTAATGCCTAATTGTAATACTGTTCGTAGTCCAGCTATAAAAGCTACGTATTCTACGACATTATTAGTGATAGGGAAATCTAGTTGAAAATCCTTAGGTATGACAACTCCTTCGGGGCTGAAGAGGACTATCCCGGTGCCTTTTCCTTTGTGGATTAGAGCACTGTCAAAATAGAGGGTCCATGACGTCTTATTGGGCTCTTCGTTATGAATCGCGAGTAGGTCTTTATTGGAGAAATCCGCATGTATGGGCTCATTGTTCGGGAGTGGGAGATCTGTGTGGTAATCGGTGATTTCTTAACCTTTGATCGACTTCAGTGTGATGTAAGTGATATCGAATTCTTGCAAGAGCATATGCCAGCGAGCGATCTTTCCTGAGGTTGTGAGCTTTTTGAATACATACTTCAGAGGGTCCATTCGGGCTAGTTCTAGTATTTTATATGCTCCAAAGTAGTGCCATAATTTGGTTGAGGTCCACACCAATGTGTGGCAGGTCATCTCCATCGAAGTGTATTTTCGTTCGTACTCGACCATCGCCCTACTAAGGTAGTAGATAGTCCTCTCTCTTGCCATCTTCTTCATATTATCCCAAAATTACTCCCATTGCTTTGTCGTTCACTGATAGGTATAGGATAAGAGGTCTTTTGGAAACTGGTGGCGATAGTATTGGTAGGTGAAGGAGGTACTTCTTGATATTGTCAAAGGCTTGCTGACACTGGTCATCCCATTTATACTCAGCCCCTCCTTTAAGTAGTCTGTAGAAAGGATCACATCTATCTGAATGCTGGGAGATAAATCTCTTGATGAATTGCAATCTTCCTATCAGACCTCGTAATTCTTTGATATTATTGGGAGGTGGCATCTCAAGGATGGCTCTGACTTTTGCAGGGTCGACTTCGATCCCTCGCTTGCTGACTATGAAACCAAGTAATTTTCTGGAGGTGACTCCAAAGACACACTTCTTTGGATTCATTTTCAGCTGATACTTCTTGGCTCTTTGTAGTACTAGTCGGAGTGCTTCAACATGTCCTACTCGTGTTTAGGACTTTACTAATATATCATCGACATAGACTTCTACACATTTATGTATCATGTCGTAAAAAATAGCCATCATGGCATGCTGATACATGGCTCCTGCGTTCTTGAGCCCAAAAGGCATGACGACATAACAGTAAGTTCCCCTTGGTGTGGTGAAAGAAGTCTTCTCTTGGTCAGACTCTTTTAATTTGATCTGATTATATCTAGAGAAACCGTCCATAAAGGATAACATCTCATGTCCAGCGGTGTGGTCGACTAGAGTGTCAATGTGCGAAAGTGGGAAGTCATCTTTTGGGCATGCCTGGTTGAGATTTCGAAAGTCAATGCAAACCTGTACTCTACCGTCTTTCATAGTGACGGGTACTATATTGGCAACCCACTTGGGGTAGAGGACGACTCGAATGAATTTGGCTTTCTGCAACTTGTCAACTTCCTCTTTAACTTGAAGGGTTGTTTGTGGGTGCATCCTACGGAGTTTCTGCTTAACGGGCTTTGCATCAGATTCTAAGACAAGGTGATGTTCTACTAAGCTTGGGTCTAAACCAGGCATATCTTCATAAAACCATGCAAAGGAGTCGAGGTGTTCTTGTAGGACTTGTGTGATCTGTTGACGTTCCTTGGAGTTGAGCGTTGCGCTGATCAATAGCTTCTTGGGTTTCTCTCCAGTGCCAAAGTTAATTTCTTTTGTGGACTCCACGACAGCTTGGGTTTGCTTGTCGAAATGCTTGATAACCCATTGGAAGTTCGGTGCCTCTTTGGCTATCAGTGTTTCTTCTTCATCTTCGGTAAGCTCATATACTACAAAATTGCTACACTGAAGATTCGATTATGTGAAAGGTAACCCTTCATCGGTGGAATTTTTGACTGAGAGATCTTTGGTAAGGTAAAGGTCAAGGCTATTAATTCTTCTCTCAAAGTTATGAAGTATCTCATCCGGTATGATCACTAGCTTGTTATTTAGCCTGGATGCTTTACGTCCATGTGCGGGAGATGAGATAGAAGTCTTAGGAGAAAAGTCTCTTTGTTGGCCACAAACTTGATTCGGGACGAAGGGTTCCCTCTTTTTGTTGAGGTTTTCTGATTTTTTTGGATTTTATGTTTCTAAATTTTTAGGGTTTTCTATTTTTTCTATTTTTTAGATTTTTGATAATAAATATGGTACATGGTCGGTCGCCTCAAGGGGCGTTGGGATAGTTGCTTCCTCTAACTAAGGGAGCGAGACAGCTGTTAGAGCCGTTCGGGCGATTCTTCGAGAAACATGGACTTGTTTTGATTTTGATTTTTTTTTTTTTTGAGTCCTCATCCGATGAGATTTTTTGAATAAGATATGTTGGTGACAGTGGTACTAGTTCTTGGATTTTTTGAATAAGATATGTCGATCGAACTATCCTCCTCTGAGTTATAATATGGTAGTTCTTCCTGTTGAGGGTGATCTCCTAAGGGATCCTCAGGGGTAGTGAGCTCGTTCCCTTGAACTTCATAATATGTTAGAATGAGCACGCATGCTCAGCAGCGAGGCTAATAATAGTGAGAAATGCAAGTTGATCCCCAAGGGCATTCCCATCCTTCCGAGTTAAAGTAGAAGACGGTATTGAATTCATCTTCTTAATCTGATAGTGCTTGAAGCCGTAGGTTAGCTTGCTCTACTAACTCAAGTGCAGGGAGGTCTATCCAGTAGTCCTTGTCATCACTCGGGGGAGGTTGCCACTCTTCCTCGAGAGATTTCTAGAATATTTGGAGTTGTGGCGCATTTGGGGATGAAGAAGTGTCTAGTTCAGGCTCTCTTCATACTCTATGAGGGCGATGTGAGTGTTTCCCCTGGGTCAACTAGATGACTGTTGGGATTTTCTGCTTCTTGTGTCAGTGGTCGAGCTAGTAGGTCATTACTTATTTCTATTGTCACGAGGATGGAGTGATTCAATTCTTCTATTACACAATGTCAAATCCAACTAGCGAAGCATTCTAATATGTTGGTGCATGCCCTACAGCGGGGTTGGTATGGGTGAGCGATACAAGGGGAGTCCCAGGGGCATTCCCATCTCCCAAAACCAAGCGCTCCATTTGATTGCACACCAAATCACAAGCACACAATCAGTCCCTTCTCAGACCAGACTTCCTTTCCCCGAACCAACTCGAGACTCGATCATGCGTCTATCATGAGACACGCGATCGGATTGAGCACCCCATCACCGATGCGCAATTGGCCTATGCCCGACCTAGCCTCACCGTCCTTGATCCCTAAGTTCCCTTGATTAAATGCTTTAAGAGTGGCACTTAATTGGATTACGTACCCTAAAATGGGCACGCAATTAGTTCTAACGCTATTAGGACTAGGAAACTCGCTAAGCAAGTCAGCCAGTCGCTCACTGAGTGGGTGACTGACTCAAAGTGATTAAGCACCAAGAGACTGACACACAATTTTATTAAATGCTTGAAACAGGGCATTTAATTGAAGAAAAACCTATAAAATCTTTTTTTAATTTCGACCCCAAGAAAAAGGGGGAGGAGAGTGAGAGAGAATGGAATTTTTTTAGGATTTCGAAACCAAAGAACTCCGAGAATGAGCACATAGAGCAACCTAACCATAATTTCGAAATTCAAGCACAAAATCTTCGAGGATTCTCTCTGCAGCCCCGGTCCTAGGTAAAAATCTTAGTTTTAGACTTGGAATCTTTCTCTTAGTTTTAATTATAGGTTTTAATTTTCAGTCCGAGACCGTAGCACCCTTTTTTAGACAACAAATTTTTTATATCTGGTTCTAGTTCTCCGAATTTATAATCAGTACTTAATCCGACGGTCTAATTTATCGACCCTAGGCTTTAATTCCGTTCTAAAATCTCAATTTTCAGTCCTATCATTAATTTCTGGTTCTAGTCCTTGGATTCTAGAACCAGTCTTTAATCATAAGGTCTGATTTACTGATTTCAGACTCGAATTCAGTCCTAGAAATTTAAATATAAATTTTAATTTCTTAGTTTAATATTTCTAAAAATCTTAAATATTAATTTTAGTTTCTATAATTCTAATTTTTCAATTTCATTCATAATTATTACTCTGAAATCGACTCAGAAAAATCTAAAAATACTATTTTATAATCCTAAATTCGATTTATCTTTAATCTCAGCCATCCAATTTGCCCAAAGGAGCTTACTGAGGGTACCCGAGAATGGGGCCAATCCTCCTTAGCATAGCAGGCCCAAAACCTTTTTTTAATTAATTCAATTTCTAATTAAAATTAGGATATTTAAAATAATCAGACTTCTAGTAGGATTAGGAGACCGTTCTTAATCAGACTTCTAGTAGGATTAGGAGACCTTTCTTCATCAGACTCCCAGTAGGATTAGGAGACCAAGTTAAATCAGAATCCCAGTAGGAATAGGAAAATCAAACTAGTTAGACTAAAGGCAACCAACAGCTACTGACATTCGCCAGTGGACGATTTAGTAAAGGAGTTCAACCTGCAAGCCCCCGCTCTCCCTTAAAGCATGATCAGTGAGGTGTTGCAGCGTCGATAAATATCTGCAGCTGGAGATTGCATATTCTTAGGTATTCTTCATTTAGAATTCGCCTCTTTAATTTCAGCATTTAATATTTCCTAATTTATTACTCCATCACCACCATTGCCAGAGTCCACTCGGGATAGAATTGGGCCACTAATTTTAGGGATCCAAAGGAACGCAGAAAAAGTGCACACCAACACCCACCACTGGCGCGCAATTGGCCTACGCCCGACCTAGTCTTACAGTCCTCGACCCCCAAGCTTCCTCGATTAAATGCTTCGAAAGAGGCACTTAACCGGATTGTGCACCCCATAATTGGTGCGCAATTAGTCCTAACATTGTTAGAACTAGGAAACACGCTGAGCAAGTCAGCCGGTTGCTCACTGAGTCGGTGACCGACCCAAAGCAACTAAGCACTGGGAAACCAGTGCACAATCCAGTTAAACGACTGAAAGAGGGCATTTAATTGGAGAAAAACCTATAAAATATTTTTTTCTAATTTGCCCCAGGAGAGGCTGGCAATTTTGAGAGAACAGAGTTTTTTGAGATTTCGAAACCAGAGAACTGATCAATTTTAAATTAACCCTTGCAAGTGTACAAGATCTGTTCTAGTAAGGCAAGAACAAGGGTGTCGAACCCACAGGGAAATCTGAAATTTTATTCAATTCTTCCTAGAGATGTAGAAAATATCCCCGAGGAAGTACCAAGGGGCAGATTTAATTTTTACCAAAAATTAACACTTTTCTAATTGCAAGAAAGAAACTAAATTAATCTAAAAATTATGTAATGAGAAATCTAAGAACAAATTTTAAAAACAAGATCAAAGAATTTGCTACCCCAGATTTTTACCCTTTTCTATTTTTAAACCCACAATTTTATTAACATCAAACACACCATCATTCTAAGAGAAACATGACTAGTAATTAAACGTGATCATTAACCCGGCATACCCTATCTAAAAACAATGACTCAGCCTAATCGCGGTATGAATCATGTGAAAAGCATAGCGTATCTCATGGTATTTTAGATCAAAACACTAAAAACATGATCACTACCCTTTGAGAAAAACGATTTGATGATGAAATTATCAAACTATGGTATTAAACATAAAATATAGGTACTTATCTGGGGATCGCATCCTCCTTGATCTACAGCCTTTAGCCTCTCATCCTTGGTGCAAGATCTTCAATTGTATTCAAAACCATTCCCAAAGTAAAGAGCAAAGAAGGTGTAAAAGAAATATATCTTCTCAGGAAATCTCAACACAATTTTATTACTCTAAGAAAACCCTCTTACAAAAGTCTCTAATTATTACATAAATTTTTCTCAAAAATAAAGACTCTCTATTCAAAATAATCTCTCTAAAAAAAACAACTCTCCTCCCTCACAAAGCCGTAGGCCTCTTATTTATAATATCCGATTGAAACTAACCCTAATTGCCTCAATCGATTGAGTTTCATGTCTCAATCGATTGAATTTTATGTCTCAATCGATTGACTTTCTAGGGTTGAGTTTTTCTCCATCTGTCAATCGATTGACCATAATGCCTCAATCGATTGACTCTTCAATGCAAATTCTTCCCTTTCTTGATGGGGGTTGATTCTCTTTATGGCTCTCAATGCTTCTTTGGACCTTTTTGTCCATATCTCTTTTTTAGCCTGTAATTTCCTTCTTTTATGCACTTGACGGTCTAAGCGCGAAACACCTGTAAACATCAAAACCTCACAACAACCATCAGATGCTTTCATTGAACAGCTAAATGTAGGATTTAAAGTGTGAATTATAGTCATATTTCAGCACCGATCACACCCCCAAACCTACACTTTGCTAGTCCTCGAGCAAAGAGAATGATAAATATAAAAATAAACTAACATCCTAAAATTTAAATGCCACTTTCGTAGGGAACACGATTGCACTTAGCATGTGCAACAAGCCTTTAAACCCCTAGGTGATCCCTAGTGGAGGAGTTGTGTCTCCAAGGTTTTCGAAGGTACCTACAAACTTCAAGGCTATTAGGATTGATTAATCATGTCCTTTAGCAATTAGATGCCCTGAAAAATCTTTTTAGAATACATCTAACCATGTTTATTCCATTTATGCCACATTCGATTCAGACCATTGTCTTCTAATATTCATATTTCATGCCTCAATGTCATGAGATCATCAACGCCCAAAGTTCTTATGTCGAGGACAAGCTTAAAGCTGGAACTTTTAGATCACATGTCTAGACTCCAATCCTCACCATGGGTATACACTGTAATGAAATCACTCCCAATGAATGAGATGGAATTGTAACACCATTAGGAGAAAATCTCACAAGTTTAAAGAAAGACGGTGTATCAAAGAATTATAAGGGAAATCTCATTAAGAAAGATATCTGTATTTTAAGCATGCATATATCAAGCACCATAGACAATTATGTACTTACTCTCCACAAGGCATTTCATCACTCATGATTGGATCAAAAAGGTCTTTTCTAAGGTTGTAATGGGGCTCGGGTTAAGGTTAAGAGAAGAAAGGAAGGGTGGATTCAAAAATTTCTGAGAAATTGGAAAAGAAACAACTACTGATTTTGTATTTTTATTCTTTTTCTTTTCTAGTCTCTCACCATTCTTCTCAATATATTTTTCATTGTTTTTACAATTTCCTTTTCTCTCCTTTTTTTTTTTTTTTTTTTTTTTTTCTGTACACACTACAACACATATAATCCCCACTTACTCTCGTTTCACTCATTTTCATCCCTTGTTCCTAATTTCTCAGAAATAAGTAAGGGCAAGCTGAATTTTCAGAAGCGGTAAGGGGTTAAAGGTTATTGCAGCTTATCAAAGAATGTATAAAGGTAAATTTCCAATAAGCTCAAAGGTGTACTAGAAGGATAAATTTATGAGGTGGGGCATTTTAAGCACAGACGAACCAATGATGGCCTTAGATCATTTCCTTTCATGATGGTAAAATATGCCCATTCGCCTTAAGTTAGTACACAATGATTTCTAGTGTAATGTTATAACACACATAAAATCACAAATCAATGGGTTTTAACAATAGGAACAAGGATTTCAAGGATACTCCGAATTTATTTCAGCACTCATTAAGAACGAGGACAAGTGTTTCAAAAACTTTCAAGGTTTTAGTCTTTCTTTGTGATCTTTAGGATTCCATGTTACACACTTAATCCTCCGATTTTGAGATTGAGAGCGAGTGATGAAAACAATTATTTTTAAGCATGATTCATGATCATTAATGTTCAATATCTACACCTTATGGGCACTCATAAAATAACCATGGTATGATAGCATTGATTAAAGAAATTCAGGAAGAATCGTCATGCTGACAAATATGAATAATCAATTAAATTACAGCATTTGCCAACCATCAGTTAATCGATTGAGACCAAATTCTCAATCGATTGACAGATTGGACTCAATCGATTGACTGGTTGGACTCAATCGATTGACTGAGCCATAAATTCTTATATCCTTTAATGTTTATCAGTTGATCGATTGAGACAGTAGGCTCAATCGATTGACTGATAAACATTCAAAAATCTGAGAATCAGCTAAAAGGGTTTTTTTTTTTTTTTTTTTTTTTTTTTTTTTTTTTTTTAGAAAACAACCAATTACCCCCCCAAACCTGAACTGGCCAATGTCCTCATTGGTGATGATGTGGAGAAAGGGAAGAAGGCCTCCCCCAAACCTGTTCTATGCAATCAAAGGACAAAACAATCGAGCAAGGGAAAGAGAGAAAATACAAATACGAAACTAAATTGTTATTAAAAAGAAAATTATTACAAAGTAAAGCAAAATCTAACGTGATGCAACATGAAACAAACGAAAACAAACCGAACTGAAACAACGAAAACATAAGAACTCCCCTACCCTAAAGACATGGAAACTGAGATCCTAAAAACCGAAAACAAATCCTCTAGTCCGCCATGGTAGAGATTCCGCCCCGTGGCTTTGGAAAAGCGTAGCGCCACATTTCTTCAGAAATTCCAACCGCGCCGACAGGTGGGATTGGGGCCCGAGGTGGTGATAAGGGTGGGGTAGGGGTGGTGATGAAACAGATTCGTCATCAAGGTGGAGGATGGCATGGGTGGACCAATCGATGGGTGGTGGAGCGGTGTATCGGGCACGTTTGCGTGCGGGCTCCATTAACTTTTGGACTGCGGCTCGTGTACGAGGACGGATGGAAGACATGGCGACAAGGCGGGGACGGAAACTGCAAATTTGGACGCAAAAGAGGACCCGGCAAGTGCCCTAAATAGCTAAGAATTTCCTAAAAGAGGGACACTTTAAAGAAAAAAATTCGGAAGTCGGTGCATGGAGAAATATTTAGAAAGAAGTAACAGTCAATCGATTGACATGTTTGTGTCAATCGATTGACAAGAGAGGGCAAAGATGGTAAATCCGAGCTCCACATCAAATATTTGGAGAAACTCCCCTATTCCAGCAGGGGTTGACTGGCTGACCAAGTAAGTGTCAATCGATTGGCACCTAAATGTCAATCGATTGATAAACCATACTAAAAATAGAGACCAAAACCAGGAATGTCCAAATTTAGGTGCATCATTCAATCGATTGAGACAGAAGTTTCAATCGATTGACGGAGGAAAATATAGGAGGGCATTAGGTAGCTCAATCGATTGAGAGAGAGATCTCAATCGATTGACTGAGAGCCAGAAACCAAACACAAATATGCCTAAAACAAAGCAAACATTATCATTGAAGCTTGCAGCCACCGATCCGATACATCAACAAAAATACCATAAACACCAAACAGAAAAAAAAAAAACTTCAAAACAAAACAAGACAATCAGACATCATCATCATCATCTTCATCTTCATCTTCCGGTTCCCGCTCCTCGTTCATTGCCGCTCGCGCGCCGTCGATTAAATGGTTGGCACGACCCGGGAATGACTCGCGAGCCATCCGCATAAGGAGAGCGGTTTGAAAATGGGACCGCCTATCCACACCACCGAGCCGCGCATTCAGCCCGTCCATCCGCACCTCGAGGCGAGCAACAGCCGCCTCGGCATCAAAATCGGGGACCTCTTCGGGACGAGGTCGCCTAACACCGCCACGTTGGCGCTGTGCGGGGTTTGGACGGGGAGGAGGAGGAGCATCCTCAACCGGGGCCGATTGCACGCGGATGATCGCCTTGATGCTCTTGACCCACACATTCACACCATATTGATAGAATTGCATGTCACCCATCTCCTCATCGTCATAGATGGGGCAACCAAGGTGCTCCAGAAGGTGCATCACATAGTGTGGGAAGTGGAGGAGAATCGCAGCACGCTTGGCGGGTACGGCGGCGCTGGCGATATCACTATGGAAGCGGTACATCTCATGAGCATCAACCATGTGCATCAAACCAAGTATTGGTGTGCGCCACAGAGCGCCTTTCACCACCCAAAGTCCTCTCGGTCTTTGTACCATGTGGCGAGAAGGTTATTGGCCATAACGATGTCCCAAAAAGGATATCCATGGCGCTTTGTAGGCTTTGACCGGTCCCACGCACCACACATATTGTTGATCATATCATCTTGGCTACGCTCGATAGCCGGAGGAAGGTGGTGGTTGACGGGACGAGCCTCGTAGAAATTAAAAGCACGGGCGAGATCAGCGGCATGGAGGTTATATTGCCAGTTATCGATCTCAATGGTGATGAACGGCAAGCCGGTTGGGGAGAGGGTCTCGGGCACCCACACCATCTTTTGATAGAATAGCCGAATGATGCGTGGGGCTACATCGATGGGTCGTGGGGTCAGTAGCATTTCCACACGGAGGGCCTCGATGAATTCGATCGACCGTGCGCATTCCGTGATGTTCCGGTACTTTACCAAGTCAAAAAAATTCTCCGTTTGGAATTGGCGATCGATATAATGCTCATTAGGGATGCGCGGTGGATCATTGGCTGGGCGCGGTGGTCGGATAAGGGCAGCCATTTGATCAAAACAAGGATGAGCAAAAGATCTCGGCTTGAAAATTAGGCTGGAATTCGAATGAGGACTCCACGGGTGGGGAGGACCATATATATAGTGTGAGGCTCAATCGATTGAGGCTTACTGCTCAATCGATTGAGGATGCATGGACTTCCCACGTCGCGAGGTGGGAGCGGCAACGTGGCACTGCTTGGGAGAAGGGGCTCGTGCCATTACTCCACTATTGAATGTCAATCGATTGACACTAAGGTGTCAATCGATTGAGGATTGATAGCGCCGGTTGGTGTCCTTGGAAACGGAAGGGCATTAAAGGGCCACGGAAAACCAACCCAAGAAGGCAGCTGCCATGACAAGAGTTGTCGGGTGGCGGTCCAAATTCCAACACAAATGCACAAACTCTTAAGATGTCAATCGATTGAGGCCAAATTCTCAATCGATTGAGACAAAAGACTAAAAAAAAAAATGATGAAGCTCAATCGATTGACACAGACCCTGCAATCGATGGAGGAATCTCAGTCAATTGATTGTCACAGACCCTTCAATCGATTGAGGAATCACAGTCAATCGATTGACTGTGGACTCTTTTTTTTTTTTTTTACAACAAGCTGTGCCTCGAGAAGCGCCGAGTTCTATCGACCTTTGGATCGATCCCGTGATCACGGAGGTGCATTGCCTCAATCTGTAACTGGGTGATCGGCTCAAACATTGGTTTGAGTCTTTGCCCATTAACTTTACAAATGCGATTGTCAACAAGGCTCCGAATTTCAATGGCACCATGCGCACTAATGGACCTTCCCTGAAATGAGCCTTCCCATCGAGATTTTAATTTTCCGGGTGGAGCTTCAGGAATTGAATAACCAAACTTTTTGGCCAATGTGAATTTCTTTTCGAGAAATGGATGCATCATGCAGCTTTTTATACCTTTCCTTGTACATTTTCAAATTCTCATACGCTTCGTAGCGTAATTCCTCCAATTCATTCAATTGCAATCGACGATGCGACCCGGCTGCTTGCATGTCAGAATTAAATCTTTTTATCGCCCAGAATGCTTTATGCTCCAATTCGACAGAAGATGGCAAGCTTTGCGTAAACAATTCGAAGCGGAGACATTCCAATTGAGTCTTGAATGCGGTCCGATATGCCCACGAGCCTCACGAGCGGTTTGACCAATCTTTTCTATCCGGTGGACCGTTTTTCTAGAATTAAATTAATTTCGATTAGACACTTCCACTTGACCGCTAGTACATGGATGGTACGGCGAGTAACAACTTTGTGAGTGACTGTGCCGTACTTCTTCATTAAGGTGGCAAAATGGCTATTACAAAATGCACGAACCACCATCACGATGATTGCTCTTGGAATCCGAATCGGGTAAACACATTGTCTCGAGGAATTTGACCACAACCTTATGATCATTCGATCGGGTTACCACGACTTCTATCAATTTGAGACATAATCAACCACTAGAATATATGAAAACCCAAAGGATGGGGAAAGGACCCATAAAGTCAATCCCAAACATAAAAATTTCAACAATCGAATTGGATTAAGGCATCATATTCCGTTTTGAAATATTGCTCAAGTCATGACATCGTCGGCATTCCTTGCAAAATTGAGCGTATCACGAAGATGGAGGGCCGAGAATCCACTTTGAAGGATTTTCTGGGCGGTCTTCTGTCCTCCGAAATGGCCGCCACAGGCCCCAGCATGACACAAGTATAGGACGCTCATTTGCTCCTCTTCGGGTACACATCTCCTGATGATCTGATCTGAGCAGAATTTGAACAGACATGGTTCATCCCAAAAATAGTATTTTATTTGGGAGAAAAAGAGATTCTTATCATTCTTACCCCACTCAGTGGGGATTACGCGATAACGGATAATTCACAATGTCGGCAAACCATGGAACCTTTGCATAAGCTACATCAATTGCTAGCAAATGTTCATCCGGAAACGTGTCACGGATGGTCTCAGGTATTGCAGATTCTTCAGGTAGAATTCTCGACAAATGATCAGCCACCACGTTCTCAACCCCCTTCTTATCCTTAATCTCGAAATTGAACTCTTGGAGCAGAAGGATCCAACGGATTAATCTCGGTTTAGTATCCTTCTTTGCTAGAAGATATTTCAGAGCGGAATGATCTGAAAAGACCACTATTTTTGATCCAAGCAAATAGGAACGAAACTTGTCCAGAGCATACACCACAGCTAATAATTCTTTCTCGGTGGTGGTGTAATTGAGTTGGGCATCAATTAATGACTTGCTAGCATAATAAATTACGTGAGGTAATTTATTCACCCTTTGTCCTAGGACAGCTCCAATTGCGTAATCAGATGCATCACACATGAGTTCGAATGGGAGAGAATAATCCGGTGGCTGGATGATTGGTGCATTGGATAAGAGCTCTCGCAATTTCAAAAATGCTTGCATGCAGTCCTCAGTAAATTCAAAAGGAACATCTTTGCCAAGCAAGGTGCACAATGGTTTAGCCACCTTGCTGAAATCCTTAATGAACCTTCTATAAAATCGCATGACCCAAAATGATCGAATTTGTCGGACACTGTTGGGTGGTGGTAAGTTAGCAATTAGATCAACTTTTGCTCTATCCACCTCGATTCCTTTCTGTGAGACAATGTGCCCCAGAACAATCCCTTGTTTAACCATAAAATGGCTCTTCTCCCAGCTAAGAACAAGTTTGGAGTCAACACAACGTTGCAGCACTTGTGAAAGATGATTCAAACAAGAATCAAAGGTTCTCCCAAAAACAGAGAAGTCGTCCATGAATACTTCAATGAATTTGTCGATCATATCTGAAAATATGGCCAACATACACCGTTGAAATGTGGCCGGGGCATTACATAGGCCGAATGGCATCCTGCGGTATGCAAACGTACCATAAGGGCATGTGAACGTTGTCTTTTCTTGATCAGCTGGGTAGACAGGCACCTGATTGTATCCCGAATACCCATCAAGAAAACAGTAAAACTCTTGCCCAGCTAACTTCTCAAGGATTTGATCAATGAACGGAAGGGGAAAATGATCCTTTCTGGTGGCGGCGTTTAATTTCCGAAAGTCAATGCAGACACGCCATCCAGTAGTTTCTCGAGTGGGGACCAATTCTCCTTCAGCAGTTTCCTTCACAGTGATTCCGGACTTTTTCGGAACAATTTGGACTGGACTAACCCATTCACTATCAGAGATCGGATAGATGATTCCGGCATCAAGGAGTTTAATGACTTCTTTTAGGACGACTTCTTGCATGTTTGGATTAAGTCGCCTCTGTGGTTCCCTTGAAGGTTTACTCTCATCTTCCAAATGTATTTTATGCATACATACCGATGGGTCAATCCCTTTTAGATCAGTTAAAGTCCAACCGATAGCTTCCTTGTGCTCTTTCAGCACCTTCAACAACTCTTTTTCTTGTTCTGCCGACAACGTGGATGAGATTATTACTGGAAGTGTTTCATGAGGTCCCAGAAAAGCATACTTGAGGGACTCTGGCAATTGTTTCAATTCCACAAGTGGTGGTTGCTCAAGTGATGGAGGCAACACGTCCTTCACCTCAACAGGTAATGATTCTATCTCAGACACACTCGCATCTAAGTGATCATCCTGGCATGATGAGCTAGACTCTCTCTCGTCGGACTGCTTCTCTTCCGATCCTTTCTCTTCATAGATGGCCAACAAAGCATTTTCAAATTCCTCTTTGGTAAGCATTGAAGGTAATGCCTCATCCACCACTTCTTCTATCTGATCGATGTAAAAACATTCGACCTCATCCTCGTTTGGGAAATGGTTCATCGCATGGAAGATATTCAATCGAACCTTCATGTTTCCAAAAGAAACGTCCATGACTCCCGTTAAACAATTAATGCGTTGGCCGTGGCGAGAAAGCAGATGATGGGGACTTGATTAAGTGACTTAACAGTGTGTCCATGTCCAAAACAACAAAATCCACTGGAAAGACAAACTTATCTATTCCAACCAAGACATCCTCAATAACGCCCCTCGGGCGTCTTTCTGATCTATCTGCCAGTTGCAGTGTGACCGTTGTGGGTCTCAATTCACCCAGTCCGAGTTTCTCGTACAATGAATATGGGATTAAATTAACACTGGCTCCCAAATCCAATAACGCTTTCCCAACTGGTTGCCCACCAATGACACATGGAGCAGAGGAACTCCGAGGGTCTTTTAGTTTTTGTGGGGTTTCCAATTGCAATATCGAACGACTTGATTAGTCAAGAACACTTTCCTCGAAACATGATTATGTGCCTTTCACCTTCGTGTGCATAAATCTTTGAAAAACTTTGCATACTCAGGCACTTGCTTGATTGTTTCAAGCAATGGAAGGTTTATCTTTACTTGCTTAAATGTTTCGAAAATATCTTCCATTTTTGTTGGTCCCTTTCCCATTCTTGATGGAGGAGTTAGGCATTGAGGAAATGGTGCCTTTGGGACAATAGGTGCGGGTTCCCCTTCTGAATGTACGTCTTGTCCTTGTTGGACAGTTGAGGAGACTCATCCTCTATCACCTTTTCTTTTCCTTTCTCTCTTCTTTTCTCTTGCACCTTCTCTTTTCTTTTTTGTAGCTGTTTCTCTTTTCTTTTCTCTTTCTCGGCTCTTCTCGCTGACTATTTCTCTTTCTACCTTCCTGCTCTTTATGCCTTCACTTTCTTCTGTGCTTCCACAGGCAATTCCACTGATTATGAACTTCCGTCCACTTAGCAACACGATGTGACTTTCAACTGTTGACTATTTAATGGTCCTTCATCAGATGATGCTTGGCCGCGAGGATTGTTGATGGGTTGGCTGGGAAGCTTACCCTCCTCTCGTCGACTCAGTTGATTTGCCAATTGACTGACTTGGTCGATTATCATCTGTTGAAAAGATTGCATACTGCGCATCACCTTTTCTTCCAGATCAGAATCCTTTGAAGTGCTTGTATGAGATTGATTAGGATTCTGATTGAAATTCTGATTTTTCCGGAAATCAGAATTTGGATGAGAATATGGAGCATTCTGCTGAAAGTTAGAATTCTGGTGAAAATTAGAATTCTGCTGAAAATTCTGTTGTGGACGGAAATTTTGCTGAAAATTTTGTGGAAAAACTTGTTGTCCATTCGTAGGATTGGCTCGGTATTGCTGGTTGACCTGACCAGTTTGGTTTGATCCACCCCATCCTAAGTTGGGGTGATTTTTCCACTCTGGGTTGTAGGTATTTGAGTACACGTTTCTACCTTGCCGCTGATAAGATTGAGTGACATTTATCTGCTCTGGAAGAGTAGATTCATCAGGAAGGAATGTCAAGGTAGTTGGGCACTCATTAGCCATATGACCCGGGTGTTCTAAATTGAGCATACAGTGGGGGTGACAGGAACTTTAGCTTGCTTGGTTGCAGCTAACAACATGTTCATCTGTTTGGACAGCATATCAACCTTGGTTGATAGATCAGAGTTATTATTGTTGACCTCATACAATCCGTCTTTGGTCAACACATGAGATTTAGGTGCTAAGTCCAAAGTGGTTCGGATGTCTCACTTTGTATCGAGGTTTGATACAATTTCTCAAACAATGCCCACAACTCATCGGCCTCTTCGTGGCACAAGATCCACCGCAAGATGCATCAACCATGCTCTTTCTTCGAGAATCGATCCATTGTAGAAACTTTGGACTTGTTGCCACCTTGGAACTTGATGGTTAGGGCAACGATCAACTCCTTAAAACGTTCCCAACATTCATGGAATGTCTCTGTAGGTTGTTGGGAAAAGAAAAGGATCTTTTGACGCATCTCTATGGCTTTAGTCATAGGAAAATACTTTTTGAGAAACTGACGATGTAGCTCGGCCCAACTCTGAATAGATTGCGGTTCTAAAGAATAGAACCACGTTTTTGCCTTGTCTCTTAAAGAGAACGGAAAGAGTCGGAGCTTTGCTATCTCATCGCCGAACATTGTGGACTCTGAACATTTTGCATACCCCGGTGAACTCGTTCAGATGAACGTGCGGATTGTCGTTTGCCAAACCATGGAATATTGGTAGCATTTGAATCATCGTTGATTTGAATTCATAATGATTCCCTGGAATGGGAGCATGCATGATACACTCCTGATCCTCGTAAAAACCAGGATCATTATAGTATTCAAGTGTTCTAGGTCCCCCATAGTAATTATTGTTCCCATTATTTCCATTATTCACATTGTTGCCATTCTGATTGTTGTTTTCATTCATTTCTTGGTCTTGATCACCATGGTATCGTGGGATGAATCGACTCCGTTGGATTCTACGATTGTCTCGCAAAGATCGTTCGATCTCCGGATTAAACGGTAGCAAATGTGGGTGATGAGAACGAGTAAAGCTCATACACCACACCCACAATCAAAGGTTTGAAGAACCCAAAATAAGTCCTTAAACAGACTCAATCGATTGAGACAGTGGTCTCAATAGATGGACAGAAGCACATAAAATTTCACACAAATGACTTGTCAGTCAATCGATTGAGGGGATACTCTCAATCGATTGAGGTTCCAAGAGTCAGAAAGCACACAGAATATCAGAAAAAGACTTTGTCAGTCAATCGATTGAGAGACTTATCCCAATCGATTGAGGTTCAAAGATTAAAAATACACAAGAATTATGTCAATTGATTGACATAGGAATGTCAATCGATTGAGAAAAGAGTAGAGAGCACACAGAAAGTGGCTCAGTATCAATCGATTGAGAAAGTAGCTTCAATCGATTGAATGCTGCTATGAACAGAGAGCAAAGTAAGAAGGAAAAGGAAAGAAGACCACTCAGTTTTAAATTTTTATTTTATATATATATATATATATATATATATTTTTTTTTAATTAAAATTCAGAAAAATAAAAAAAATAAAAATAAAATCTAAATTCGAATATTAGAAATTAGAAATTAAAACCTAGAAAACCTTTCCTAAAAGAAAACTTTTAAAAAAAAAATATAAGTTTCCTAAAAATATAAACTTCCTAAAAATAAAAACTTCCTAAAAGAAGATTGCAAAATCTAATCTAAGAGAGAAGAATTAAGGAAAGAAATTTGTGTTTTTTTTTTTTATTTTTTTTTTTTTATATATTTTTTTATTTTCAGCTTTCAATCTATTGACAGCTTTCAAGGGGAGTCCCAGGGGCATTCCCATCTCCCAAAACCAAGCGCTCCATTTGATTGCACACCAAATCACAAGCACACAATCAGTCCCTTCTCAGACCAGACTTCCTTTCCCCGAACCAACTCGAGACTCGATCATGCGTCTATCATGAGACACGCGATCGGATTGAGCACCCCATCACCGATGCGCAATTGGCCTATGCCCGACCTAGCCTCACCGTCCTTGATCCCTAAGTTCCCTTGATTAAATGCTTTAAGAGTGGCACTTAATTGGATTACGTACCCTAAAATGGGCACGCAATTAGTTCTAACGCTATTAGGACTAGGAAACTCGCTAAGCAAGTCAGCCGGTCGCTCACTGAGTTGGTGACTGACTCAAAGTGATTAAGCACCAAGAGACTGACACACAATTTTATTAAATGCTTGAAACAGGGCATTTAATTGAAGAAAAACCTATAAAATCTTTTTTTAATTTCGACCCCAAGAAAAAGGGGGAGGAGAGTGAGAGAGAATGGAATTTTTTTAGGATTTCGAAACCAAAGAACTCCGAGAATGAGCACATAGAGCAACCTAACCATAATTTCGAAATTCAAGCACAAAATCTTCGAGGATTCTCTCTGCAGCCCCGGTCCTAGGTAAAAATCTTAGTTTTAGACTTGGAATCTTTCTCTTAGTTTTAATTATAGGTTTTAATTTTCAGTCCGAGACCGTAGCACCCTTTTTTAGACAACAAATTTTTTATATCTGGTTCTAGTTCTCCGAATTTATAATCAGTACTTAATCCGACGGTCTAATTTATCGACCCTAGGCTTTAATTCCGTTCTAAAATCTCAATTTTCAGTCCTATCATTAATTTCTGGTTCTAGTCCTTGGATTCTAGAACCAGTCTTTAATCATAAGGTCTGATTTACTGATTTCAGACTCGAATTCAGTCCTAGAAATTTAAATATAAATTTTAATTTCTTAGTTTAATATTTCTAAAAATCTTAAATATTAATTTTAGTTTCTATAATTCTAATTTTTCAATTTCATTCATAATTATTACTCTGAAATCGACTCAGAAAAATCTAAAAATACTATTTTATAATCCTAAATTCGATTTATCTTTAATCTCAGCCATCCAATTTGCCCAAAGGAGCTTACTGAGGGTACCCGAGAATGGGGCCAATCCTCCTTAGCATAGCAGGCCCAAAACCTTTTTTTAATTAATTCAATTTCTAATTAAAATTAGGATATTTAAAATAATCAGACTTCTAGTAGGATTAGGAGACCGTTCTTAATCAGACTTCTAGTAGGATTAGGAGACCTTTCTTCATCAGACTCCCAGTAGGATTAGGAGACCAAGTTAAATCAGAATCCCAGTAGGAATAGGAAAATCAAACTAGTTAGACTAAAGGCAACCAACAGCTACTGACATTCGCCAGTGGACGATTTAGTAAAGGAGTTCAACCTGCAAGCCCCCGCTCTCCCTTAAAGCATGATCAGTGACGTGTTGCAGCGTCGATAAATATCTGCAGCTGGAGATTGCATATTCTTAGGTATTCTTCATTTAGAATTCGCCTCTTTAATTTCAGCATTTAATATTTCCTAATTTATTACTCCATCACCACCATTGCTAGAGTCCACTCGGGATAGAATTGGGCCACTAATTTTAGGGATCCAAAGGAACGCAGAAAAAGTGCACACCAACACCCACCACTGGCGCGCAATTGGCCTACGCCCGACCTAGTCTTACAGTCCTCGACCCCCAAGCTTCCTCGATTAAATGCTTCGAAAGAGGCACTTAACCGGATTGTGCACCCCATAATTGGTGCGCAATTAGTCCTAACATTGTTAGAACTAGGAAACACGCTGAGCAAGTCAGCCGGTTGCTCACTGAGTCGGTGACCGACCCAAAGCAACTAAGCACTGGGAAACCAGTGCACAATCCAGTTAAACGACTGAAAGAGGGCATTTAATTGGAGAAAAACCTATAAAATATTTTTTTCTAATTTGCCCCAGGAGAGGCTGGCAATTTTGAGAGAACAGAGTTTTTTGAGATTTCGAAACCAGAGAACTGATCAATTTTAAATTAACCCTTGCAAGTGTACAAGATCTGTTCTAGTAAGGCAAGAACAAGGGTGTCGAACCCACAGGGAAATCTGAAATTTTATTCAATTCTTCCTAGAGATGTAGAAAATATCCCCGAGGAAGTACCAAGGGGCAGATTTAATTTTTACCAAAAATTAACACTTTTCTAATTGCAAGAAAGAAACTAAATTAATCTAAAAATTATGTAATGAGAAATCTAAGAACAAATTTTAAAAACAAGATCAAGGAATTTGCTACCCTAGATTTATACCCTTTTCTATTTTTAAACCCACAATTTTATTAACATCAAACACACCATCATTCTAAGAGAAACATGACTAGTAATTAAACGTGATCATTAACCCGGCATACCCTATCTAAAAACAATGACTCAGCCTAATCGCGGTATGAATCATGTGAAAAGCATAGCGTATCTCATGGTATTTTAGATCAAAACACTAAAAACATGATCACTACCCTTTGAGAAAAACGATTTGATGATGAAATTATCAAACTATGGTATTAAACATAAAATATAGGTACTTATCTGGGGATCGCATCCTCCTTGATCTACAGCCTTTAGCCTCTCATCCTTGGTGCAAGATCTTCAATTGTATTCAAAACCATTCCCAAAGTAAAGAGCAAAGAAGGTGTAAAAGAAATATATCTTCTCAGGAAATCTCAACACAATTTTATTACTCTAAGAAAACCCTCTTACAAAAGTCTCTAATTATTACACAAATTTTTCTCAAAAATAAAGACTCTCTATTCAAAATAATCTCTCTAAAAAAAACAACTCTCCTCCCTCACAAAGCCGTAGGCCTCTTATTTATAATATCCGATTGAAACTAACCCTAATTGCCTCAATCGATTGAGTTTCATGTCTCAATCGATTGACTTTGAGTTCGAATCCCCTTAGGGCACTTCTGCCTTCATGTCTCAATCGATTGAATTTCATGCCTCAATCGATTGACTTTCTAGGGTTGAGTTTTTCTCCATCTGTCAATCGATTGACCATAATGCCTCAATCGATTGACTCTTCAATGCAAATTCTTCCCTTTCTTGATGGGGGTTGATTCTCTTTATGGCTCTCAATGCTTCTTTGGACCTTTTTGTCCATATCTCTTTTTTAGCCTGTAATTTCCTTCTTTTATGCACTTGAACGGTCTAACTGTCAGAAACACCTGTAAACATCAAAACCTCACAACAACCATCAGATGCTTTCATTGAACAGCTAAATGTAGGATTTAAAGTGTGAATTATAGTCATATTTCAGCACCGATCAAGAACTCCGAGAACGTACACATAGGGGAACATAGCCATGATTTCGAGATTCAAGCCTCGAATTTTTGAGATTCCTCTCCGCAGCCCAAGTCTTAGGTAAAAATCTTAGTTTTAAATTTAGGATTTCTCTTAGTTTCAATTATAAATATTAAATTTTCAGTCTTAGACCGTAAACCCTTTTATTCAGACCGTAATTTTAATACTTGGTTTCAGTTCTCCGAATTCAGAACCAGTCCTTAATCTGACGGCCTAATTCACCGACCCTAGACTCAACTCCATTCTAAAATCTTAATCTCCAGTCCTATCATTAATCTCAAGTTCAAGTTCTTAGGTTTTATAACCAATCCTTAATCATACGGTCTGATTTTCTGATTTTGGACTCAAATGCAGTCCTAGAATTTTTAACTTCTAGTCTTAATTTATCTTTAATCTCAGCCACCCGATTTGCCCAAGGGAGCTTACGGAGGGTACTCGAGAACGAGGCCAATCCTCCTTAGCATAGCGGGCCAAAACCCTTTTTTTTTAATTAGAATTTTAGTAAAATTAATTTATTGCTTCAGTTAGAATTTTAGTATAATATAATTTATTGCTTTAATCAGAATTAGTAAAAAGATAGTTCCTTCATCTCAATTAAAATTTAGTATAGTTATTTCATTACTTTAAATCAGATTTTTTTAGTCAAGTTAATTCCTCGGCCTAATTAGAAAATTTGATAAAGTTAGTTCCTTTATTTTAATTAGATTTTTAATATAGCTAATTTATTTGTTTTAATTAGATCTTAATAAAATTAGTTTACTTGTTTTAATTAGATTTTAATAAAATTAATTCATTACTTAAATTAGAGTTCTAGTAAAATTAGTTCTCTATTTCAATTAGAATTGCAGGAGAATTATTATAATTGCTTTACTTAGAATTCTAGTACAATCAACATACTTGATTTAATTAGAGTTTTATCAGAATTGATATATCTGCATTCCTAGTATAATTAGGAGAGTGATATCAATTGGACTTTTAGTAGTATTAGGACACTAAATATTAGAATAGATCAACTCACTCTAATAAATTCACAGCTAAACTCACAATAGAATCGGGAAACCCAAACCGATCAAAATTACAGCAATAACAGGGAAAGAAAAGGAAAACTAAACTATGTAAACTATAAGAAAGAGCCATAGCTGCTGACGTTCGCAGGCGAACGATTCAGTAAAGAAGTAACCCACATCCGCTCAAAAGCGTGATCATTGATGTGTTGCAGCATCGTTAAATATTTGTAGCTGGCGATCGCAATAACTAGGAATCTTCCTAGAAAACCGCCCATTTTTATTTTACCTCCACTATTCTAAACGCCACATAGCTAGAGTTCACTTGGACAGAATTGGGCCAAAAGCGCGCACCAACAGACTGGCGATCGCGATGGGACCCTTTTTCAAACTCTTTTTTTCTTAGATAGTTAGTTTCCATTCTATTTTCATATTTTTTTTATTTTCCTCGCATTATTTCGAACCCTTTTAAATATATGAGTCTTCGTCAAAGACTTGAGATGTCTGGTTTATGAAGAGTAAGTTTAGGAGACCCACCATTGTGGGGATATCATAACAACCCCATGTACGAAGAAGAACCACCTTACAATCTCAGCCTACGACAACCTGAGATTAACATGACTGGTGAATAAGAAATCCCTTCTCTACCCCACACACCAGTAATAATCATAAAGGGAGAGATGGTAACACTGGACAAAACCTTACTACTCAACAAATCGTAGAGCTCAGTATTCAGAGAATACAAAGAGGAGATGATGACTTTGAGGAATTGCTTCGTGGATTGGCTGCTGCATATGAGACCATTAGGTCACGACAATTTTCAGAAGACCCAGAACGACAAGAAAGGCCACCGCCTACCCCGAGCACGGTGTCAGCCCGCACCACACTATTGAGACAACCTGCACCCATATTCTTCAGCGATGACTCTCTAGAGAAGGTTTTCTCACAGGCCACTCTAAGAGACAGCACCATCAAAATTGAAGATCTCCCTCAAATACTCGATGAGTATATGGCCAAGAGAGAGCGCCCCGGTCACTCATTCGGATTCGACAAATTCTGTCGAGACGTTGAATTTAACTTACTAATAGGGATTAAACCGCCAAAATTTACCAAATATAATGGAATGGGAAATCTGAACCATCACTTGGCTCTCTTTTGTAACAATTGTCGACCCATACGTGATAATCAAGGACTTCTCATTCACTATTTCCAACGCTCATTAGAAGGAGAAGCTTTAGATTAGTTTGCGGGACTCCCGCTTTATAAGATAGAAACCTTCGACGATTTGGTCGGTCAATTCTTAAACCAATACAAACACTTGATCCAGGAGACAGTCAATCTCAGCGATTTGATGGCAGCCAAAGAAGGACCCGATGAAGAGTTTACCGACTTCGTCGCCAGATGGAGAAAACTCGCTGCTAGGACTGGCACTTCAATGAAAGAGAAGGACTTGGTGGACATTATCATCGACGATACTAGAGAACCGCTAAAAAGTGCACTTGTCATAACTGACTGCCCTGACTCCACTGCACTCCACTCCCGGGCATCCCGTCTAGCAGGACATATTAAAGGCGGATACCTCGCTCTATCCATAATAACGTCGAAAGTAGGTTCTTCCAGTGAATCAAATTAAAAAAATAATAAGAAAGTCTCAGGAACTGAACAGGTCAACACAATTGTCAACCAACTCCGGGAATGGAATTTCTAACTGCGAAATTTTGGGCAAAATTAAAATCAACAATGGTATACCAACCAAAACCTAGGTGCTAATAAAAAAAGATAGGCAAACCAAAACCAAGGCCAGAACCAGAATCAGGGCCAGTATCAGAATAGAAATCAATATCCCAACACCTACAAGAATAAAAATACGATGCAGAATTGACCGGCCCATGTGTCGAACTACAATAATGTACCCCCACCGCAAAATTTTAATCCAGCTAGAGGTCCCTACCAGCCGAGACGGGAACACTATCCCCCTTTGCTTGATACGATTCCCAACATCTTTCATCTCCTTAAAACTCAGAATCTCCTCCGATTCCCAAAAGAAAGACCTCACCTATGGCCGACAAATCTAGACTATAGCAAATACTGTGCGCTCTATCAATACGCAGGACACAACTTAGAAGCCTGCTGGGTCCTCCGGAATGTAATCTATGACATGAATGACCAAAATCAAATCGATTAGGAGGCACTTAGGAATCCTTGCCCTAATAATAACCAACCCCAACAAAATTTAGGATCATTAATAACCCCATGCCCAACCACAACCAATCAACATTGGCTCAGGTCACCATCATAGATCTTTCCGGTCGATCCTCCTTCTAGCCCTCCACCTTAATCACTCACATCCAACCCTCTAATACCTCTGCCACACTTGCGAGAGTTCCTTCACCCCTCGGCCTTGATCACTCGCATCGCCCCGCCGAGCTCGCCTCCTTATCCAAAATTCACTCAGATACGAGTCCACTCCTTTAGGGCCAAGAGACTATTCCTCCATAGTCATCCACCAGAACCTTCAACCCCGCCAAATCCTGAACCAATGCCATTGCCACTCCCTTTGTCTAATTTTGAACTCGAGTACGAAGATCACATTCTTCAAATTTCAGCCCAAATTGCTGCATGGGCAGAAAGTGTCACCCGAAAGACTCCAAGCTGAGAGAATGAAACAAAGACTGAGTGTTTACTAAACATAGAAGAAAGTGAGCGAGAAGAACATTCCAACCCGTGTGAGACGCTGGTCTCTACTTTCCAGGAAGAGGAGGATTACACACAGTACCTCCCACCTTGGAGCGGCACCGTGCAGGCACGCGCTCTGACCTCGAATTTCCCTCACTTCACAAATACATTAGCTTCAAGTAACATCGGGTTCAGTCAACAACTGACTTACCTGATTCTTAAGTCAGGAACTAATTACCCACCTCCGCCTTTCCCTCAAAATAAGGATTTCATGAATGTGCAACCACCAGAGGGGAACGTGAGAGAAAGAGAGGTTAACTTGCCGCCCCCACCTCACATCATTCCTCCACCAATTCTTGCACCTCAACCATTCCAACCACCTGCACCCAAGGCTCATCGGCTAGGCAAAGAAATGGCACTGGATCTAAGGCAAGAATAAGACCTTTTGCGGCATCTCTAAAAGATTATGGCCCAAATATCCATACTATAACTCATTAAGAATTCGCCTGACCATCACCGATTGTTGATAAGGACACTAGAAGACACAAAATAAGATTTCATGAATATTACAACCACCAGGAGGAGCATTGAGAGAAAGAGAGGTTAACTTACCTCACATCATTCCTCCACCAATTCTTCCTCAACCATTCCAACCACACCCAAGGCTCATCGGCTAAGAAATGAAATGCCTTTGGATCTAAGGCGAAGAATAAGACCTTTTGCGGCATCTCTAAAAGATTGCCCTCTCACAATATTAAAGACACTCAAATACATGGAGCAGGATGTCAGGCTCTTGGCACTGTCACTCATAGCTTATGATGGCTCGCGTTGCTTTGTCAAAGGAACTATTAAACTCCAGGTTCGCCTTGGACCTGTAACGAAAGACGTTACCTTCCATGTTTCTGATTCTTCTAGTACGTACAATCTTATCTTAGGAAGAAAATGGCTAGAGTCAATGAAGGTCATCGCATTCACATACCATCAATGCATCAAATTCCCAAATGAGGACTCCATCGTCCGCATATACGCTGACGCACCCCTCCAGGAGATGGATACTAATTATGCGGCAAGTATTCCAACAGCCTAAGATTCCACATTGAACACGGACCATATTCGAAAGACTCAAATCCCTGATGAGATAACCATTGCGGAAGTCCATCCCCCTACCTCTCCTAGTTTTCCCCCAACGCGTCAACAAAAATTAATGAGGAGAGAGGTTAGCCCAAACCTCACCAAACTTTATGACATCAACCCCACTACCACAAAAGGGTGAGACCTCATGTACCAACTTGGATACGTCCCCTACACTGGACTCGATAAAAATAAGCAAGGTCATGTAGGACCTGTCATCCCAACAAAAATATGCAAACACATAGGGTTAAGTTATCAAACAGATGGCCCACAAGCTAACTTGTTCCCTACCTGACCCAAATGGTCTCTATATGACCACTTTGTCTATGCGACCACTGAGAAAGCAAATGTACCAAGGCAGAAGAAAGTGTCCTTCGCTAGATCCCAAGATACAAAAATCAAGCAAATGTCTAAAGCATTCAATGATCTAACCAACCTGAACGATGATATTGATAAGCCGCTCAAAGGAATCAAACCCTTGTTTGACACTAAGGAGCTTACAGAAGAGAGAAAAGAAGAACTTCCAGAACTCGAGCCACGGGTAGAAGAGTGGGAATCCACTAAGGACGAATATTTTCACATAATAGCCTTGCAAGATGATGAAGAGTACTTACACTCAACATGGTAAGAAGTTGATGCCCCACAAGAGGATTTAAACTCATATAGCATCTACCTCGGCCTTGGCCTTGGGGGATGGGAATGCCCTTGGGACTCCCCTTATATTGCTCACCCATACCAACCCTGTTGTATGGCATGCACCAACATATTAGAACACTTCGCTAGTTGGATCTGACATTTTACAATAGAAGCATCGAATCCCTCCAACCTCGTGACAACAGAAACATGTAATGACCTACCAGCTCAGCCACCGACATAAGAAGCAGAAAATCCCAGCAGTCATCTGGTTGACCCAGGGGGAAACACTCACATCGCCCTCATAGAGTTTAAAGAGGAACTTGAACTAGACACTTCTTCATCCCCAAATGCGCCACAACTCCAAATATTCTGGAAATCTCTTGAGGAAGAGTGGCAACCTCCCTCGAGTGATGACGAGGACTACTGGATAGACCTCCCTGCACTCAAGTTAGCAGAGTCAGCTAACCTAGGACTTCAAGCACTGTCAAATCAAGAAGATGAATTCGATACCGTCTTCGACTCTAACTCGAAAGGATGGGAATGCCCTTGGGGATCTCCCTACATTTCTCATCATTATCAGCCTCGCTGCCGAGCATGCGTGTCCATTCTAATATATTATGAAGTTCAAGGGAAATAACTCACTACCCCCGAGGATCCCTTAGGAGATTACCCTCGACCAGAAGAACAACTATCATACAACTCAGAGGAGGATAGTTCGATCGACTAAAATCTCCAGAGCTTCTTCAAAGAAGGGGCAATCAATGTGATAGAGGAAATCCGAGCGTTAGTGCCACTGTCACTAGCATTGCTTATTCAAAAAATCTCATTAGATGAGGACTCCAAAAAGAAATGTCAAAATCAAAATAAGTCCATGTTTCTCAAAGAATCGCCCGAATGGCTCCAGCAGTCGTCTCGCTCCCTCAGTTATAGGAAGTAACTCTCCCGACGCCCCTTGAGGCGACCGACCCTTTACCATCTCTCGCACGAGGACGCAAAGCATCTAGGCTAAATAATAAGCCAGTGATTATACCGGATGAGATACTTCATGACTTTGAGAGAAGAATCAATAGCCTTGACCTTCACCTTACCAAAAATCTCTTAGTCATAAGTTGCATCGATGAGGGGTTACCTTTCGTAAAATCGAATCCCTAGTGTAGTAATTTCACAGTATATGAGCTTATCAAGGATGAAGATCAAACATTTATCGTCGAAGAGGCGCCAAACTTCTAATGGGTTATCAAGCGTTTCGATGAGCAAACCCAAGCCACCGTAGAACCTACGAAAGAAATCAACTTTGACACTGAAGAGAAACCCAAGAAGCTACTAATTAGCGCAACGCTCAACTCTAAGGAATGTCAACAGATTATACAAGTCTTACAAGAACACCTTGACTCCTTCACATGGTCCTATGAAGATATGTTTGGTTTAGACCCAAGCTTAGTAGAGCATCGCCTTGTCTTAGAACCCGATGCAAAGCCCATTAAGTAGAAACTCCGTAGGATGAACCCATAAACCACCCTTCAAGTTAAAGAGAAAGTTGACAAATTACACAAAGCCAAATTCATCCGAGTCATCCTCTACCCGAAATGGGTCACCAACATAGTACCTATCGCTAAGAAAGACGGTGGAGTACGAGTTTGCATTGACTTCCAAAATCTCAACCAGGCATGCCTAAAAGATGACTTCCAACTTTCGCACATTGATACTCTAGTCGACAACACAGTTGTACATGAGATGCTATCCTGTATGGATGGTTTCTCTTGATATAATCAGATCAAATTAGTAGAGTCTGACCAAGAGAAGACTTCTTTCACCACACCATGTGAAGCTTACTGCTACGTCGTCATGCCTTTTGGGCTCAAGAACGCAGGAGCCACGTACCAACATGCCATTATGGCTATTTTTCATGACATGATGCATAAACGTGTAGAAGTCTACGTCGATAATATATTAGTGAACTCCCAAATGTGTGTAGGATATGTTTAAGCACTCCGACTGGTACTACAAAGAGCTAAGAAGTATCAGCTGAAAATGAACCCAAAGAAGTGTGTCTTTGGAGTCACCTTTGGAAAATTACTCGATTTCATAGTTAGCAAGCGAAGGATCGAAGTCGACCCTGTAAAAATCAGAGCCATCCTTAAGATTCCACCTCCCAGTAATATCAAAGAATTACGAGGTCTGATAGGAAGAGTGTAATTCATCAGGAGATTTATCTCCCAGCATTTAGACAGATGCGATCCTATCTATAGACTACTTAAAGGAGGAGCTGAGTATAAATTGGATGACCAGTGTCAGTAAGCTTTCTACAATATCGAGAAGTACCTCCTTAACCTGCCAATACTATCACCACCAGTTTTTGGAAGACCTCTTGTCCTATACCTCTCAACGAATGACAAAGCAATGGGAGTGATTCTAGGATAATATGAAGAAGATGACAAGAGAGAGGGCTATCTACTACCTTAGTAGGACGATGGTTGAGTACAAACGAAAATACACTTTGATAAAGAAGACTTGCTCACATTGGTGTGGGCCTCAACCAAATTATGGCACTACTTCAGAGCATATAAGATATTAGTACGAGCCTGAATGGACCCTCTGAATTATGTATTCGAAAAGCCCATAACCTCAGGAAAGATCGCTCGCTGGCATATGCTCTTGTAAGAATTCGATATCACTTATGTCACGCAGAAGTCGATCAAAGGATAAGCAATCTCTGATTACCTCACATATCTCCCACTCTCGAGCAATGAGCCCATACACGCAAATTTCCTGTCACTAATAACGTCACAGAATATGAAGCTTTTATAGCTGGACTACGAACAACACTACAATTAGGCGTTAAACAGTTGAAAACTATCGGTGATTCCAAGCTCGTAATCTCACAAGTCATAGGAGAATAGAAAACTAAGGAAAGGAGACTAATGGCATACCTAGAAACTGCTCAATATTTGGTAAAGAAATTTAAAATAATCTCTTTCACGCACATCCCTAGACTAGAAAACGAGCTCATAAATTCCTTAGCCACGTTAGCCTCGGTCATCCAGATACCCATCAGCCAAAGTACCAAGACCTTCTTCATCAAAAAGTTGACACTACCCGCCCACGAGGTAGCATGGACCGTTAAGAGAGAATTACCAATCCTCCCTATAAGCACAGGACTAAATGAAGCAATCACTCCGGAAAAGCACATCAAGGTGAAAACCGAAGTTGCTAAGTTTAGATTTGAAAAATCACCAACCGACGATGGACAGCCATGGTATTTCGACATCTAGAACTGCTTAAAGCATCAACACGTCCCTTCATACGCCTTGAAGATCGAATCGAAGACTATAAGGAACCGATGCACCCTATTCTGCATACTCGGTAAAACGTTATACAAAGAAGCCTCACCAAAGGAGTACTGCTACAATGTGTCATGACTGTCAAAGGACAATACATCATCCGAGAAGCACACGACAGTACCTGCAGTGCCCACTCTGGTAGACAGAGGCTCGCCGATCAAGTTACACGACAAGGCTACTTCTGACCGATGATGATAAGAGATTTCCACCTCTACGTCCAATCCTGCAAATAATGTCAAGAACATGCCGCACTCACCAAAGCTCCATCAGTTGCATTGAACACAATGACCTCGCCGTGGCCATTTTTTATGTGGGGCTTCGATATCATCAGACCTTTCACAGACACAGTAGGGAACACTCATAAGCATTCGTTCATACTTACAGCGATCGAATACTACACCAAATTGGCAGAAGCTAAATCCTATGTCAGAATCATCGCTTTAAAACTCATGAGGTTTATCGTTCAGAATATCATCGCCAGGTTTGGAGTACCCAGGATGTTTATCACCAACAACGGACCACAGTTCATAGCAAAAAAGATAAAAAAGTTATGCAAGAAATTTGGCATCGATCTACGTCACTCATCACCGTTCTACCCTCAAGGAAATGGACAAGCAGAAGCTATGAATAAAACATTGATTCAAATCTTGAAATATATAGTAGAAATAAGCAGTGGAGCCGACTGGCTTGAACGACTACCAGAAGCACTCTAGGCCTATAGGACCTCTATTCGTACGGCCACTGGCCAAACTCCCTACCTCCTTACCTACTGGATGAAGGCAGTCCTACCATATGAGATACAAATACCATCCTTACAGATTCAACTCGATGATGAGCTATCCCTAGACGAGAGGATAATCGCCCTACTCACGCAACTAGAGTAAATTTGAGAAACACATCTAAGGGCAGCTGATCACACTCAGGTATATAAGAGGAGAGTGGCCGGGGCTTACAATAAGAAAGTCCTCGAACGAACCTTTAATGTTGGAGAATTAGTCTTGAAAAAAATCATGCCTTCTAAGCTTGCCCACCCAAAAGGAAAACTGAAACTGAACTGGAAATGGATACAAACTGACAAACCAAGACGGGGAAGAACTCCCTAGCCCTTGGAACGCCATGTACCTTAGAAAATACTATCCTTAGCCCTGTGATTATCACATCTCATGGTTAAATAGTTATACTTATCATCCTTGTAGTCCTCACGACCCATTCATTGGTCGGGCAAATCTGATTAAAGGATTAGTGACATACCTAATCTATTTCAAAAGCATAAGTAACACTCGATCCTCATTTCCCTTCTCCCGCCATTAGAGGAGATGTTAGAGCAAAAAAAATGAAGATGTCAGGTTCAATCATAACTCACTATTCTGGCGCTAGCAGGGTGCTTTCGAAGAATACATATATCAAAATTTTGAGTGAGAGCATTACGACGAATGAACAAGTTAATGAGCTCAGGGGAGCATAAGCAGACCGTGAGGACATCTCTAGTAACTTTACTAGAAGTGTATAAGCAAGCTACGAGGGCACCCCTAATGTCCCCATACTACTAGATGTCGTCGTAAGGTGGCAGGATGAGGACAAACTCCTGCTAACCATAGAATGTGAGGTTTTGATTGTACCGAAACATGACGAAGAGCTCGATCATGGCATCCCGTATCCCTCTAAGAAAAAGATTATTACTCATCTCTTTTAGAAAGTATTAGATATAAACTATTCCCCATATCACTGAGCCTTACCCTCCTCTTCTATTTTTATTTCAAATGATAAATCAGAAGTCTTACAAGATACTCTTAGGAATGAAACTGAAAATTGATGAATGATGACTGATGTAATCACCTACTATACCTACCGTATTTCTCCCTAATAACCATGGGATGGGGTGATCACCACCCTAAGATAGACCCCCATATACAACTGACCTATTCAAAATGACCTCCCCCTGATTCGATGACAGTACTAATGAACTTTTCTTCAAAACTAACTCACCAAATACTCAGTACTGTTTATAGACCCAAAATGCTCATCAACAGTCCGGAAAAGATCCATTGCATCTACACACTGGGATATTTTTTTGGATCAGAAGGAGAATCACATTAGAAGCATTGACTCATCCATGGAGAAGATGAGTAATAAATAAAATTACCATCCAGAGAATGCTACCGAAGATGCTATACTGCCAACACTACCACGCTCCTACACTGGGGCATTTTTATTTTATTGTTTAACTGTTTCTATCTTAGTTATTTGCTTTCCCTGTTGCATTATTTTCATTTCAAAAAATAAATAAAAAAGAAAGAAAAAAGGAAAAAAGAAAAGACAGCACAGATCCACCCTTATTACTAGACCCCTATCTTAGATACCCCTCCTTGAGAACAGAAATTACTGATAGCATTACCTTTACATGTGCAGAGACGAAGCAACCTCTAAACACCACCGGGCCAGCTCAGGAAGCATTTAAGTCCCAATGATGGTTGGTGGTGCTAAAGAAACTAAAATGAAAAAGTGGAAGTAAGAGGTAACTAAAAGAAAAGGAGCCAATCAGGTACATCTAAACCAAGAAAAAAATCTATATTTATATATATATATATCAAAGTTTTCTTTTCTTTTTACAGTTGTCACCAAGGGCATCCCCCCTATGTATACAGTGCACACATACAATGGACAAAAAAAACACACACACACCCCTACCCCCAATGCTGCCGCTGGGATGGATGAGAGTCGTTGTCCCTAGTATCATCCTCTCGGAGGTTTGTGGACTGGTCCTCCAAAAACACGATCCCAGCACTCGGAGTCCTCGAAACCTCTAGACGACACGGCCCCACCACAGAACCCCCTCACTCGTGTGACTAACAGACCGCCTCGATCGAGAATGAGTAGGATACCCCACAAGAATCTCATGAATGATAGAATCCTCACGAGTATCACCCCTGACACGATCACGTGACATGTGATGAGACTACCCAGCCGAGGAACCCGTAGCCCTCAACTCTGATCCACCAAGCTGACTAGCCAACCTATGTACCCCCTGCTCACTCCTCGTCAGATGATATTGTAGCTAGTCTAGGGACACCTGCATCTCTGCCCGCATCGTTCGATGCGCCGCCTCTAATGCCACAGCCTAAGTCTTATGTGTAACCATCATCCCAACGAATAGGTCGTCATGACTTTGCGTCTCCCCAAGGATCCATCTCGCCTAGGGAGCGGCGCACGCTCGCATCGTCAAAGAAAACCAATATATATATATATATATATGAACATAAAAGAAAGGAACTTTGAAAAAGAAAGAATCATACCAGATCCAGCCACTCCTCCAGAAGTCGCTCAATCGTCTCGATGGTCACTGGATTAGTAGGAGGCACAGAAGGGAAAACCAACATAGGCGGCTGCAACGAGAACAAACAAACACATTAGATGACACTATAATGACAAATAAACCATAAATATAATAACTAAAGCATAACTAAGTAAGGATAGGAACAGACCCCTAAGGGGGAGCCTCCGGAGCGGAGTCTGGAACGGCCTGCACAAAAAAAATTATAACAAACCAACACAAAATATATCATAATAAAATAAAAGGAAATAACCTAAACTGAATTACACCAAACCAAAAACTATACTTGACTCTCGGGACATAGAGAGGTAGCAGTCACCTCCCTCGTCTGAGGATCCTTGGCAACCTGTCGCTGAAATACCATGTAATGTTAGTAAAATGTTATGAAAGTAAAATAATAACACCTAACAAACTGTTATAATTATACAAACGAGTTGAAAGATTGAATGGAACTTACCCAATGATCTAGCTTGGCTCGAATCGGAGCCGTCACTGGATCCTCCCGACTGGAGGAAGCAACTGAAGATGGATCAAATGCCGGAATGGGACCTCTAGCAGTGAGCTCGGCTCTCTACGAATAACAATAAACACATCAGTTGGCAAGCTCACCACGCTAATAATTAACAAAACCAAGTTCATATAGACACTTACCAATCGATCAATCGCCTCTCGGTGGCTCCTCGACCGCAATTGACCCTATCATCGCCACATGACTAGCGACCTCGACCTCCCTCTCAGACTGTCCAAAAACAAAACGGGACACCACAACCATGTCGGAACGACCGAAAGACCAAGTCTGCAAATACATAAACAATTAGACCAATAAATCAACTCACCAGGAGTCGTCAAGTCTCCGCCAGTCGAGCCCACAACTCATCCTCTGCTCCCCTAGCCTAAGCAACCGAGAGGGCTAAGGAGTGCAACATCTCCTCTTCCGGGCGAGGAGCACACCCCATCTGCTCCATCACCCTATGGAGGGAGTCTAATGCCCCCCCCACACTCGCGATGAGAAGGCCCTGCTCTAATGGGGTCAGTCTCTCCATCAATGTCGACGCCGACTCCGGCCTACCGATCGCGAAACAGCCACTCCCACGGAAGGAACGTGTGACGAGACGCCCACAACCCAATGCACTAAACCATCTCCTATACTCTCGTACGTCTGCCTCGTCACAGGCCCCTATGACCCTAGTCCCCCCAGCCATAAAATCCGCCATCTCAAGCGCCATCCGCTCCGTAAAATTCTAGCCCGGGGGGGCAGTCATCCTCTTCGCCACCCTATGGAAAATCTCTGGAAGGACTCCCTGAGCGAGCCCCAGCAGTAGCACCACTCAAGACAGGTGGATCCTCCCCACCTTATTAAAAAAATGGACCCATATGTCCATGTCAAAGAAGGGCTGGCTAGACTGAATCACTAGCACACCCACATCCTCCTCGGCCTCGTATGGCCTCTAAATCACCTCACCAAATGAGCAAGCAAACCCATCAATCAATCCCCAGATCCTAAAAGACCGAAACAAAATGAAACAAAACATACACACGATGATATATACCCGCCACTCATGCATGTCCTTGAAAAGACCGCGTGCAGTATGAAGATCCGAAGACCAATGATGACCCCTCAACGCCTCCCTCCACACGCGCATATGTGGAAATGTGAACGTCACCTCCAACAAAACTCCCGGACGAAGAAAAGAAAAATGGTCATACGCCCAGAACTAAAAAAAAATATACAAAAGAGAAATGCTGAATAGTCACCATTAAAAGACAAAGAAATCAAAGACACTATGATATCAACTAACTAAAACTCACCTGGAGGAAGGGAAGGAAGCCTCCAATCGTCACGACGCCCCGTCCTCAATGATAAAGCTACTCATAGAGATGCGCCAATGCGGCCGCACCCCACGCATACGTAGAGACCCGATCCAAGTCCCTAAGAACCATAAAAAACAACCCGGTGACACATCCCCGAGTCAAAGCAGAAAAGAGTACTGCACTGAGGAAGTGCATCAAGAACGCTTGGAGCACCCTATCTGTAGCCAACCACGGGCTCCCAATCCGCCACCACCACACAACGTGCCTCGTAAGATGCCCTCGCCTCCGAATGATGCCACTTGAAAACGTATCAAAAAACCAAGTAACTCAAACCACACCTGGTCCCGAGCCACTCGACCTATACAGCACACCCAAAATCTCCTCACACACCTCCAAATACTCTCCTGCCATCCATCCCGTGATTAGCTCACCCTTAAAATGAAGACCGATAATGCGGACCCAGTCCTCTGGAGTCGGCAATATCATACCAACTGGAAAGAGAAGTGCCTGATGCTCCTCTCTCCACCTCTCTAAAGTAGTCGCGATCAGGCCATGAAATCGAAAGATACCAATCACGCCTGATGAAACTCGGGCAAGGTACGGTAGAAAGTATAAGACTCGGTCCATGTTGAGCTGATAGGCAGTTGCGAGGGCTCCTATTGAACGGAACACAAATAAAGACAGTAAGACTAACACATACCTATGATGAAAGACAAACGGATCTAGAGCTAAAAGCAAACGAAATATGCCCCAAATACACAATAATAACTTATAACAAACACACAAAATATGATAAGAACAATCGAATAGAAACATGACCTATCTCTAGATGCCGTCATGATGCATGAGTGAGCACACAACCAATGATCAATGTAGGTTTGACATAAATTAAAAAGGGGTTTTCGAATCCTAATAAGTCTATGTCCTAACCTAAATGCCTAGAAATGAGGGAACTCTTGCTTACCGATACCTACCTGGCCTCGAGCGGAGAAATCCTCCATCAGGAAGTGCCAGCGATCACGACGCTCATTACCCTGGTGCCCCTTGACCTCATCCTCAGCCCTCTCCTCCTCGACCCTCTCACCCTCCTCCTCAGCTACACCCTACTCAATCTCGGGTACCTCCTCATTGAGCTCCACCTGGTCAACCTTTGGTTCCTCCTCTCTAGCCACTTCCCTGACATCCACCTCCACGAAAATTACGTCGGTCCGAGCCTTAGAGGTCTCACCTATCTCCCCCATCATCATCCTCTCCAACTCAGAAATAGTAATATTGTGCCTATCACCATTCTCAAACTCCATCTTAGAACAAAAAAGTTGAAAAATTGGAAAGAACGGAAGAAACGACACCTGAAACGAACGACCGGATCGCAAGATATCATGAAAACATGAAAAATAGAGCGCAAGGAAACAAGAAAACAAAGAATCAAAGACCAAAACAGATAGCGCGGGAACAATGAAACAATTTTGAACTATTTATAAGACATGGCTGAATCGCGCGCATGAACTCACGCGCTCAACCGAATCACGCACTACGGTTCCCGCGCATAATTCAGATCAAACGCTCATCCTCGAGCGTGTAAACTAATCATCGTCCGCTCAAACTAACCTGACCACCTAGTTGCGCGTCGTCCACCAGGCGTGTAATCATCTCAAGCGCTCGAACCCACATACGCGAATGTCCACAATCATTACAACAGTGAGTGGCCACTGCCCTAATCCTGCACCACATGACGTGTGTCGAATTCGGTTAAATTACCGGACACTGGCGTTTAATGACCTTCCGACCCTCTGAAACGTGCACTCCCATTCTGACGTGCAATTAGTTTATGCAGTCGGAGGGAAGTGTGCAATTTCCCAAAAACACAAAATATGTGCCCAGAACAGCAGGTTCACAAGACCAAATTAGGAGACTTTCGACACTGATTACCAACCTAAACTACGCCCTTGTTAAGGCCAATTCAAAAACATTTCTGACTTAGGACATACACACCTCGAGTAAAAATGAAAAAAATGCCCTCCCCAACATCTCATACACACTCTAGCTAAGACCAAACAAAAAAACCAAAAAAAATGCCCCCCATCACTTACGCACTTGATCTTAGTCTAAACAAAACTAATAAAAATGCTCCCAACATACCCCAGATTCAAAATAAAAGAAACCCAGTCGAACCAAACTCGAAGAAATATTAAATGAGAAAAACGTCACACTAAAAAACAAATCAAGTAAGCTATAAAATAAACCAAGCCAAAATTCACTAAATATAAATAACCAAAATAGAATTAAAAACATAATTAGTTCATAAGTGAATAAAATGATTACAAAACACACCATTGGCATACCCTCTGAATATACAACTTAAAAGAAGAAATTTAAAATCCACTCGTTCGGGCAATGCTCGAATCCGAATTTATTAGGGAAACAGGAAATCTCATAGAAGCCCGGAGGAGGAACGCACCCGGAACGAATTCTGACAATGACAACCTTTCCCCACCCTGAGCCGGCAGAAAAGAAAGAGTGGCTCACGGAAAGCCACCCAGGATCTACAGGATCCACCATTGGAAGCTAACCTTGGAAAGCATAACAGGGAGGAGCAATGAACGCTGAATCCACAAAGCCTATCGAGGAAACATAGGCATCGTTCATGAGAATTCTGACCATGCCATATCCTTGGGTTTCTTTTCTAGCACCTTTTTCTCCTCCACCACTTCCCTTAGCATGACAGTAATTTGACTGCTACCTTGCATTCCCAATCCCGTCCATTCTCAATAACCCACGTAATAACACAACTCTTTGGGTTTAGTACCCGAGATAAGAAAGAGAAAGAAAGAAAAAACAAAAAAAAACTAAAAAAAATGCCCCAGGACTTCTAATTCTAAACTTGAAATAAAATTCAAAACAATAAGAACTCAAAGCTTTTAGCTCACACATTTATAAACTATACCCTCCTAAATTACCAAATAACAAGTGTCACACCTTTGAACCCTTCCAATCTAATTAAATCAAAAATCAAACACATACCCCTTAAAAAAACCACAATCCACGACAACCTAGATAAACCAATAATCATGCAACACTTACCCCTCCAAGGGAACACAAACCCAAAGCAAAATAGAAAAACCAATAGGATTCAAACACTTAACACCCATCTAGAAACCTCAAATTAAACCCTAAATTCACACACTTTTAACAAGTATCATCTCAAATCAAATTAAAGGACTAAAACGAAATACCCTAAACTTTAAACAAAAAAAGTCTTTAAAGAATGAGACCCTAACATGCATGGGACCACACAAAAAAATGCCCCCAACAAACCAAACAGAACCAAGTAAACCCTCTAAACAAAATTCCATAAAACAAACTAATCTTGGGATAAAACCTAAATAAAATCCTAGACTAAATCAAATCAAATAAATCATGACTAATCCATTAAACAAGTACTAGACATAGTAAACAAATAATATAATACTTACTTATTTTAACTAAAAATTTTTACAAGTATCACCGGAGGCATACCTCCTGAACTTAAAAAACGAAAACCTAAAACTTACAAACCAAAATGAAAATCGGAGACCCAAAATGAACACAAAGAGAGGAGCAGAATGCCTAATCGGAGGCTTTAGGAAGGATTGGTTGGGAAATACATCCCTCCACTTGTTACTCCTCTTCTGCCACCATCACCTCCTCTGCCGCCGCCTCCTCTACGCTGCCTTCACTGCTCCCTAAAAGGGATCGATGTGAAGACTAACGCCCTCACACCTAATACTGCCCATTCCCAAAATAATGTCATCCCGAGCATTGCCTCAGGGTGAAGATCATGCGAAGTAACGAACATAGGAAGAAACGACATCCCAATCGAATAATTAGATCGCCCGACATTGCTAAAACATGAATTTTAGAATACAAAATATCTAGAAATAGTAAAACGCAAGACTAAACTAGAGAATGAGAAACAAACGATGGCTCCCTCGCTCATATAGAGTACGAACTTAATTACGCGCCCCGACATGTGCCCTTAACTCAGTCACGCACATTACATGATCTGCTCAATCCAAAACACACCCTCCGACCCGAGCGTGCAACTGAACTATCCCCTGCGCCAATGGTGCGATGCTCCGATCATGCGTAATACATGAACCGCATAACCGTATCAAGTGACTCCCATGAGCCGCACAATACGAAAGGTCGCCCACACAGTGACCTGCTGACGCCTTGATCACGTGGTACGATTAGAGCGCATAATACAATTACAAGCACACTCACGTACGCATAAACAACCCGTCGATCCTGTGATCGCACGCTCAGAAATAGGCGCGCAATCATATTGAGTGGCACGTACCAAGCATGCAATACTCGAATTAATCCACCCTCATACCTTTTCTTCCCATCTTGATCAAAATTTTCCTATCCCATCGTGTGGCCTCACACGTTGCTCAAAAAGAATGACACGACCACTTACTCTTATCCCATCACGTAGTCCCGTCACATACGTCCCATCATGATAAGATGCACACACATGATGTCACCTCAATATTCAGTCCCATCATGATAAGTCAATCATGCCATTACAACACCCTCTCATGACAAGTGAAAAAAAAAAATGAAGCCAATCACAGTGCAACCACAATGTGACCTTACATAACCCAAGATCTTCCAAAGAAAGAAATAAGACGTATCTATTGCGCAAATATCCTACCAACGTCCCATCAGTAACCATCCTCAGCCAATCTCCCATCGCAAACATCACTACTCGAAAAGCTCAAACAATACCTACCACGCCATATGAAAATGGGAGAAAGCTCAATTATGTCCCATCGCTAAAGCAAAGAGCCCACCTCCCGAATTGCTCGCTAAGTAACAGTCGCAAGGACTCATCTAGCACAGCCAAAGAAAGAAAAATTCCCCAAGTCCCATCGCGACATCACTTCTCCCAAGTCGTTTCATCACATTGGCGATCGCCAAATTCGGCCATAGCGGACACGAGGAAAAGAGAAGAATCCTAAAGTCCCATTGCAGCATCACCCCGATAACCCATTAGTCCCATCATAGACTACACAAACTACGCATAATTCAGGTAAGTTTCACCCCCAGGTAAGTACTACCCACTTTTCAATTACTCGATATTCCTTATAAATATAGTTAGCTATGATTAAGTCGAAATGTTTTCCAAAACCCTTCTCTCTTGACTCACTAATCACTGTAGTCCTCCCATAAGAGACAATCATAAGTATTCGTCGAGAAGGTTAGACGGAGTATCCGACATGCCAAGTATCATCTTGACAACCACATCAACGGTCGGGACCACAAATCCTGTACCGATGGATCTGCTCAACGATGTCTTGGTAGACACGTTTTCCACAGATTTATCATCGAATTGATCTTAAGTTAAATTTCCTAAAATTTCAAATTTTCATAACCCCTTACTCCTAAACAAAAATCTGTTACTTCCAAAAAAAAAAGAAGAAACAACACCAAAAAAAAAAACTCATACCACTTACTCCTAAAATCCAAAAATCTTATTCCAAAACCAAAAATCTTTTACTCCCAAAACAACAAAAACAGAAAGAAACCAAAGAAAAAAAAATGAACAGAGATACTCACCTACCAAACTTTACTTCAATTACCATCCCAATTACCAACCCAAATCGGCCATTCCCCTGGGAAGCCGGACAATGAGTATATTTAATCTAAGAACTTACAAATGCTAATTGGAAAAGGAATGCTTGACGCGCATTGGTGTGAGCAATGACGCGCCCTGTCTGACATGACTTGTAAAGCCTTCGACATTATTTTGCATTGTATTATTATTGGTCCCTGGACCTATTTATGGACATTTTTATGACGCCCCCCAGTACCTCGACTGCGTCATACTCCTCTGTTTGACTGCCCCTCGCAACAGGTCGCGATATGCGACGGGATGCCCCTTGCACCCACAAATTAGGATATGGTGATTCTCCTTTCCGTTTGACTGTCACTCACAGTAGGTCGCGCTATGCGACGGGATGCCCCTTGAACTCACGGAATAGGATACACTGACTTCCCCCATTAACCTTTGACCCCTAACCCTAATGTGCGACCATATACTAAAACAATAGTATATGGCTGGACACTGACTGAAATAATAACTCTATGGCACAAACCCCAGAACCCTAACATAGGGACCATGCACTGAAACAATAGTTCATGGTTGAACGTAGGCTGAAACAATAGCTTTGTGGCTTAGATCCCAATGTAGGGAGATTATATACTAAAATAATAGTATATAGTCAAAATACAGGCTGAAACAATAGTCTAGCATTTTAGACCTCACCCGGACTCGGACAACCCCGAATTATGCGTCTAAACTAAACGCGCAATTCGATTACATGCAAAACCACACGCATGCAATCAGTCCCCCTTTCAGACCAGACTTCCTTTCTCAAACCACCTTGAGATGTGTTCACGCGCCCCACATGCGTTGCGCAATCGGATTGAGCACCTAATACCGGTGCGCAATTGGCCTATGCCCGACCTAATCTTACAATCCTCGACCCCCAAGCTTCCTCAATTAAACGCTTCGAAAGAGGCACTTAATCGGATTGCACAACCCATAATTGCCGCACAATTAGTCCTAACATTGCTAGAACTAGGAAACTCGCTGAGCAAGTCATCTGGTGGCTCACTGAGTCTGTGACTAACCCAAAGAGATTAAGCATCGGGGAATCGACGCACAATCTAGTTAAACGCCTCAAATAGGGCATTTAATTGGAGAAAAACCTATAAAATATTTTTTTCTAATTTGCCCCAGGAGAGGCTGGAAATTTTGAGAGAACGGATTTTTGAGGGATTTCGAAACCAGAGAACTCCGAGAACGAATACATAGAGGAACGTAGCCATGATTTTGACATTCAAGCCTCGAATTTTTAAGATTCCTCTCCGCAACCCCAGTCTTAGGTAAAAATCTTAGTTTTAAATTTAAGATTACCTGGTTCTAGTTCTCCGAATTCAGAACTAGTCCTTAATCTGACGACCTAATTCACTGACCCTAGACTCAACTCCGCTCTAAAATCTTAATCTTCAATCCTATCATTAATCTCTAATTCTAGTTCTTAGGTTCTAGAACCAATCCTTAATTATACGGTCTAATTTTCTGATTTCGGTCCCGAATTCAGTCCTAGAATTTTAAACTTCTAGTCTTAATTTCTTAATTCAATACTTATAAAATCCCAAATATTCATTTAGTTTTCTAAAACTCTTGTTTCTTAATTTAATTCACAATTATAATCCCGAAATCGACTCTGAAAATCCAAAAATACCAATATTAGAATCCAAAATCTAATTTATCTTTAATCTCTGTCACCCGATTTGCCGAAGGGAGCTTACGAAGGGTACTCGGAAACGAGGCCATTCCTCCTTAGCATAGCGGGCCAAAACCCTTTTTTTTTATTAGAATTTTAGTAAAATTAATTCATTGCTTCAGTTAGAATTTTAGTATAATATAATTTATTGTTTTAATCAGAATTAGTAAAAAGGTAGTTCCTTCATCTCAATTAAAATTTAGTATAGTTAATTCATTACTTTAAATCAGATTATTTTAGTAAAGTTAATTCCTTGACCTAATTAGGAAATTTGATAAAATTAGTTCATTACTTAAATTAGAGTTCTAGTAAAATTAGTTCTCTATTTCAATTAGAATTGTAGTAGAATTATTATAATTGCTTTACTTAGAATCTAGTACAATCAGCATACTTGATTTAATTAGAGTTTTATCAGAATTGATATATCTGCATTCCTAGTACAATTAGGAGACTGATATCAATTGGACTTTTAGTAGTGTTAGGACACTAAATATTAGAATAGATCCACTCACTCTAATAAATTCACAGCTAAACTCACAATAGAATCAGGAAACCTAAACTGATCAGAATTACAGCAATAACAGGGAAAGAAAAGGAAAACAAAACTATCTAAACTATAAGGAAGAGTCATAGCTACTGACGTTTGCAAGCAGACAATTCAGTAAAGAAGTAACCCACACCCGCTCTAAAGCATGATCATTGACGTATTGCAGCATCGTTAAATATCTGCAGCTGGCGATCGCAACAACTACGAATCTTTCTAGATAACCCCCCTTTTTTATTTTACCTCTACTATTCCAAACGCCGCATCGCTAGAGTCCACTTGGACAGAATTGGCCGAGAGGAACCCAGAAAAAGTGCGCACCAACAGACACCCTACGGTCTAAAACTAAGAATTCAATATTAACAGTTAAAACTAAGAGAAGTCCTAGGTCTAAGAACACAAATTAAACTAAGAGGTCGAGGCTAAAGGTTGGATTTTTACCTAGTGTCGGGGCTGTGGAGAGAAATCTCGAAGATTCGAAGCTTGAATCTTGAAATCATGGCTACGTTCCTCTATGTGTTAGTTCTTGGAGTTCTCTGGTTTCGAAATCCCAAAAGAATCCATTCTCTCAAAATTGCCCGCTTCTTTTGGGGCGAATTAGAAAAAAAACTTTTATAAGTTTTTCTCCAATTAAACGCCCTGTTTCAGGCATTTTACTAGATTGCATGCCAGTTTCTCAGTGCTTAATCACTTCGGTGACCAACTCAGTGAGCGATCGACTGACTTGCTCAGCAAGTTTCTTAGAACTAATTGCACGCTTATTGCAGGGTGTGCAATCCGATAAAGCATCTCATTTGAAGCACTTGATCAAGAAGCTTAGGGGTCAAGGACGGGAAGACTAGGTCAAGCATAGGCCAATTACACGCTGGTGGTGGGGCGCTCAATCCGATCACACGTCTCATGTCAGGCGCGTGATCGAGTCTCGAAGTGGTCTAGGAAAGGGAGTTTGGTCTGAAAAGGGATGGATTGCACGTTTGTGGTGTAGCATGCGATCGAGTTGAGCGCGTGGTTTTAAGCGCGTAATTTGGGGCTGTCCGGGTCCGGGTCGGGTCTGAAATGCATGACTATTGTTTCAGCCTGCATTCTGACTATATATAATTATTTCAGTATATAGTCTCCCTACGTCGGGATCTTAGCCACAGAGCTATTGTTTCAGCCTGTGTTTAGCCATGTACTATTGTTTCAGTACGTGATCCCTACGTTAGGCTCATTGGGCCTGAGCCACAGAGCTATTATTTCAGCCTGTGTCCAGCCATATACTATTGTTTCAGTATATGGTCCTAATTAGAGTTATGAGGTCAAAGGTTGACCGAATAAATTTGTAGGTCAAAGAAAACCTATATATATATATATATATATATATATATATGAACATAAAAAAAAGGAACTTTGAAAAAGAAAGAATCATACCAAATCTATCCGCTCCTCCAGAAGTCGCTCAACTGTCTCGACGGTCACTGGATCAGTAGGAGGCACAGAAGGGACAACAAACATTGGCGGCTGCAACGAGAATAAACAAACACATTAGATGACACTATAATGAAAAATAAACCATAAACACAATAACTAAAGCATAACTAATTAGGGATAGGAACTGACCCCTGAGGGGGAGCCTCCGGAGCGGAGTCTGGAACGGCCTGCACAAAAAATTTTATAACAAACCAACACAAAATATATCATAACAAAATAAAAGGAAATAACCTAAACTGAATTACACCAAACCAAAAACTATACCTGCCTCTTGGGACGTAGAGAGGTAGCAGTCACCTCCCTCGTCTGAAGATCCTTGGCAACCTGTCGCTGAAATACCATGTAATGTTAGTAAAATGTTATGAAAGTAAAATAATAACACCTAACAAACTGTTATAATTATACAAACGAGTTGAAAGATTGAATGGAACTTACCCAATGATCTAGCTTGGCTCGAAGTTGAGCCGTTGCTGGATCCTCCCGACTGGAGGAAGCAACTGAAGATGGATCAAATGCCGGAATGGGACCTCTAGCAGTGAGCTCGGCTCTCTACGAATAACAATAAACACATCAGTTGGCAAGCTCACCACGCTAATAATTAACAAAACCAAGTTCATATAGACACTTACCAATCGATCAATCTCAGATCGCAAACTGGCCTCCACCTCTAGGCTGGTCAGCTGCAGACGGCGTAACAACCCTATCATCGCCACATGACTAACGACCTCGGCCTCCCTCTCAGACTGTCCAAAAACAAAACGGGACACCACAACCATGTCGGAACGATCAAAAGACCAAGTCTGCAAATACATAAACAATTAGACCAATAAATCAACTCACCAGGAGCCGTCGAGTCTCCGCCAGTCGAGCCCCCAACTCATCCTCCGCTCCCCTAGCCTAAGCAACCGAGAGGGCTAAGGAGTGCAACATCTCCTCTTCGGACGAGGAGCACACCCCATCTGCTCCATCGCCCTATGGAGGGAGTCTAATGCCCCCCCACACTTGTGATGAGAAGGCCCAGCTCCAATGGGGCTAGTCTCTCCATCAATGTCGACACCGACCCCGGCCCACCGATCGCGAAAGAGCCACTCCCATGGAAGGAACGTGTGACGAGATGCCCACAACCCAATGCACTAAACCATCTCCTATACTCTCAGACGTCCACCTCGTCACAGGCCCCTATGACCTTGGTCCCCCCAGCCCTGAAATCGGCCATCTCAAGCGCCATCCGCTCCGTCAAATTCTAGCCCGGGGGGCCGGTCATCCTCTTCATCACCCTGTGGCAAATCTCTTGAGGGACTCCCTGAGTGAGCCCAAGCAGCTGCACCACTTGAGATAGTTGGATCCTCCCCACCTTCTTAAAAAAATGGACCCATATGTCCATGTCGAAGATGGGCTGGCTAGACTGAATCACTGGCACACCCACATCCTCCTCGGCCGCGTATGGCCTCTAAATCACCTCACCAAATGAGCAAGCCAACCCATCAATGAATCCCCAGATCCTAAAAGACCGAAACAAAATGAAGCAAAACATACACACGATGATATATACCTACCCCTCATGCATGCCCTTGAAAAGACCGCGTGTAGTCTAATGATCTGAAGACCAATGATGACCCCTCAACGCCTCCCTCCACACGCGCATATGTGGAAACATGAACGTCACCTCCAATAGAACTCCCAGACGAAGAAAAGCAAAATGGTCATACGCCCAGAACTAAAAAAAAATATACAAAAGAGAAATGCTGAATAGTTACCATTAAAAGACCAAGAAATCAAAGACACCATGACATCAACTAACTAAAACTCACCTGGAGGAAGGGAAGGAAACCTCCATTCGTCGCGACACCACGTCCTCAATGATAAAGCTGCTCATAGAGATGTGCCAATGCGGCCACACCCCACGCATAGGTAAAGACCCGATCCAAGTCCCTAAGAACCATAAAAAACAACCCGGTGACACATCCCTGAGTCCAAGAAGAAAAGAGTACTGCACCGAGGAAGTGCATCAAGAACGCTCGGAGCACCATATCTGCAGCCAACCCCAGCTCAACCGCGGGCTCCCAACTCGCCACCACCACACAACGCGCCTCGTAAGATGCCCTCGCCTCCGAATGACACCACTTACAAATGTATCAAAAAACCAAGTGACTCAAACCACACCTGGCCCGAGCCACTCGACCTATACATCACACCCAAAATCTCCTCACACACCTCCAAATACTCTCCTGCCATCCATCCCATGATCCGCTCACCCTCAAAACAAAGACCGATAATGCGGACCCAGTCCTCTGGAGTCGGTAATATCATACCAACTGGAAAGAGAAGTGCCTGATGCTCCTCTCTCCACCTCTCTAAAATTGTCGCGATCAGGCCATGAAACTGAAAGATACCAATCGCGCCCGCTGAAACTCCGGCAAGGTACGGTACCAAGTATAAGACTCGGTCCATGTCAAGCTGATAGCCAGTTGTGAGGGCTCCTATTGAACTGAACACAAATAAAGACAGTAAGGCTAACGCATACCTATGACGAAAGACAAACAGATCTAGAGCTAAAAGCAAACGAAATATGCCCCAAATACACAATAATAACTTACAACAAATACACAAAATATGATAAGAACAATCGAATAGAAACATGACCTATCTCTAGATGTCGTCATGATGCATGAGTGAGCACACAACCAATGATCAATGCAGGTTCGACATAAATTAAAAAGGGGTTTTCGAATCCTAATAAGTCTATGTGATAACCTAAATGCCTAGAAAATGAGGGAACTCTTGCTCACAGATACCTACCCGTCCTAGAGCGGAGAAATCCTCCATCGGGAAGTGTCAGCGATCACGACGCTCCTCACCCTGGTGCCCCTCGGCCTCATCCTCAGCCCTCTCCTCCTCGACCCCCTCACCCTCCTCACCTACACCCTACTCAATCTCAGGTACCTCCTCCCTGACCTCCACCTGGTCAACCTCCGGTTCCTCCTCTCTAGCCACTTCCCCGACATCCACCTCCCCGAAAATTATGTCGGTCTGAGCCTCAGAGATCTCACCTATCTCCCCCATCATCATCCTCTCCAACTCAGAAATAGTAAGATTGTGCCTATCACCATTCTCAGACTCCATCTTAGAACAAAAAACATGAAAAATTGGAAAGAACGGAAGAAACGGCACCTGAAACGGAAGACCGGATCGCAAGACATCATGAAAACATGAAAAATAGAGTGCAAGGAAACAAGAAAACAAAGAATCAAAGACCAAAACGGATAGCGCGAGAAGAATGAAATATTTTTGAACTATTTATAAGACATGGCTGAATCAGGCGCATGAACTCACGCGCTCAACCAAATCACGCACTACGATTCCCACGCATAATTCAGATCAAACACTCATCCTCGAGCGCGTAAACTAATCATCGTCCGCTCAAACTAACCTGACCACCTGGTTGCGCGTCATCCACCAGGCGTGTAATCATCTCAAGCGCCCGAACCCACACGCGCGAATGTCAAGAATCATTGCAACAGTGAGTGGCCACCGCCCTAATCCTGCACCCCATGACGTGTGTCGAATTCGGTTAAACTATCGGACATTGGCGTTTAATGACCTTCCGACCCACTGAAACGTTCGCTCCCATTCTGACGTGCAATTAGTTTATGCGCTCGGAGTGAAGCGCGCAATTTCCCAGAAACACAAAATATGTGCCCAGAACAGCAGGTTCACAGGACCAAATTAGGACTTCCGACACTGATTACCAACCTAAACTATGCCCTTGTTAAGGCCAATTCGAAAACATTTCTGACTTAGGACATACACACCTCGAGTAAAAATGAAAAAAATGCCCTCCCCAACATCACATACACACTCCAGCTAAGATCAAACAAAAAAACCAAAAAAAAATGCCCCCCATCACTTACGCACTTGATCTTAGACTAAACAAAACTAATAAAAATGCTCCCAACATACCCCAGATTTGAAATAAAAGAAACCCAGTCGAACCAAAGTCGAAGAAATATTAAATAAGAAAAACGTCACACTCAAAACCAAATCAAGTAAGCTATAAAATAAACCAAGCCAAAATTCACTAAATATAAATAACCAAAATCTAATTAAAAACATAATTAGTTCATAAGTGAATAAAATGATTACAAAACACACCAAGGCCATACCCTCTGAATATACAACTTAAAACAAGAGATTTAAAATCCACACGTTCGGGTAATGGCCGAATTCGGATTTATTAGGGAAACAAGAAATCTCAGAGATGCCCGGAGGAGGAACGCACCCTGAACGAATTCTGACAATGACAACCTTTCCCCACCCCGAGCCGGCAGAAAAGAAAGAGTGGCTCATGGAAAGCCACCCAGGATCTGCAGGATCCATCGTTGGAAGCTAACCTTGGAAAGCATAACAAGGAGGAGCAACGAACGCTGAATGCAAAAAGCCTATCGAGGAAACATAGGCATCGATCATGAGAATTCTGGCCATGCCATATCCTTGGGTATCTTTTCTACCACCTTTTTCTCCTCCACCACTTCCCTTAGCATGGCAACAATTTGACTGCTACCTTACATTCCCAATCCTGTCCATTCTCAATAACCCACGTAATAACATAACTCTTCGGGTTTAGTACCCGGGATAAGAAACGGAAAGGAAGAAAAAACTAAAAAAACTAAAAAAAAATGCCCCAAGACTTCTAATTCTAAACTTGAAATAAAATTCAAAACAATAAGAACTCAAAGCTTTTAGCTCACACATTTATAAACTATACCCTCCTAAATTACCAAATGACAAGTGTCACACCTTTGAACCCTTCCAATCTAATTAAATCCAAAACCAAACACATACCCCTTAAAAAAACCACAATCCATGACAACCTAGATAAACCAATAATCATGCAACACTTACCCCTCCAAGGGAACACAAACCCAAAGCAAAATAGATAAACCAATAGGATTCAAACACTTAACACCCATCTAGAAACCTCAAATTAAACCCTAAATTCACACACTTTTAACAAGTATCATCTCAAATCAAATAAAAGGACTAAAACGAAATACCCTAAACTTTAAACAAAAAAAGTCTTTAAAGAATGAGACCCTAACATGCTTGGGACCACACAAAAAAATGCCCCCAACAAACCAAACAGAACCAAGTAAACCCTCTAAACAAAATTCCATAAAACAAACTAATCTTGGGATAAAACCTAAATCAAATCCTAGACTAAATCAAATCAAATAAATCATGACTAATCCATTAAACAAGTACTAGACATAATAAACAAATAATATAATACTTATTTATTTATAACTAATTTTTTTTACAAGTATCACCGGAAGCATACCTCCTGAACTTACAACCCAAAATGAAAACCTAAAACTTACAACCCAAAATGAAAATCGGAGACCCAAAATCAATACAAAGCGAGGAGCAGAATGCCCAATCGGAGGCTTCAGGAAGGATTGGTTGGGAAACACATCCCTCCACTTGTTACTCATCTTCCGCCATCTTCACCTCCTCTACTGCCACCTCCTCTACGCTGCCTTCACTGCTCCCTAAAAGGGATCGATGTTAAGACTAACGCCCTCATACCCAATACTGCCCATTCCCAAAATAATGCCATCCTGAGCATCGCCTCAGGGTGAAGATCACGCGAAGTAACGAACATAGGAAGAAACGACATCTCAATCAAACAGTTAGATCACCTGACATTGCTAAAAAATAAATTTTAGAACACAAAATATCTAGAAAAAGTAAAACTCAAGACTAAACTAGAGAATGAGAAACAAACGAAGGCTCCCTCGCTCATATAGAGTACGAACTTAATCACGCGCCCCGACATGTGCCCTTAACTTAGTCACGCGCATTACATGATGTGCTCAATCCAAAACACACCCTCCGACCCGAGCGTGCAACTGAACTATCGCCTGCGCCAACAGTGCGACGCTCCGATCATGCGTAATACATGAACTGCATAACCGTATCAAGTGACTCCCATGAGCCGCATAATATGAAAGGTCATCCACGCAATGACCTGCTGACGCCTCGATCATGTGCTACGATTAGAGCGCATAATACAATTACAAGCACACTCACGTATGCATAAACAACATGTCGATCCTGTGATCGCACGCTCGGAAACAAGCACACAATCATATTAAGCGGCACATACCAAGCACGCAATACCCGAATTAATCCACCCTCATACCTTTTCACTCCATCTTGATCAAAATTTTCCTGTCCCATCGCGTGGCCTCACACGTAGTTCAAAAAGAATGACAGGGCCGCTTACTCTTATCCCATCGCGTAGTCCCTTCACATACGTCCCATCACGATAAGATGCACACACATGATGCCACCTCAATATTCAGTCCCATCATGATAAGTCAATCATGCCACTACAACACCCTCTCATGCCAAGCCAAAAAAAAAATGAAGCCAATCACGGTGCAACCACAATGTGACCTTACATAACCCAAGATCTTCCAAAGAAAGAAATAAGACGTATCTATCGCTCAAATATCCTACCAATGTCCCATCACTAAACATCCTCAGCCAATCTCCCATCACAAACATCACTACCTGAAAATCTCAAACAATACCTACCACGCCATATGAAAATGGGAGAAAGCTCAATTATGTCCCATCGCTAAAGCAAAGAGCCCACCTCCCGAATTGCTCGCTACGTAACAGTCGCCAGGACTCATCCAGCACAGCCAAAGAAAGAAAAATTCCTCAAGTCCCATCGCGACATCACTTTCCCCAATTCGTTTCATCACATTGGCGATCACCAAACTCTGCCATAGTGGACACAAGGAAAAGAGAAGAATCCCAAAGTCCCATTGCGGCATCACCCTGATAACCCATCAGTCCCATCACAGACTATACAGACTACACATAATTCAGGTAAGTTTCAGCCCCAGGTAAGTACTACCCACTTTTCAATTACTCGATATTCCTTATAAATATAGTTAGCTATGATTAAGTCGAAATGTTTTCCAAAACCCGTCTCTCTTGACTCACGAATCACTGTAATCCTCCCATAAGAGACAATCATCAGTATTCGTCGAGAAGGTTAGACGGAGTATCCGGCATGCCAAGTATCATCTTGACAACCACATCAACGGTTGGGTCCACAAATCCTGTACCGATGGATATGCTCAGCGATGTCTTGGAAGACACGTTTTCCACAGATTTATCATCGAATTAATCTTAAGTTAAATTCCCTAAAATTTCAAATTTTCAAAACCCCTTACTTACTCCTAAACAAAAATCTGTTATTTCCAAAAAAAAAAAAGAAACAACACCAAAAAAAAAACTCTTACCACTTACTCTTAAAATCCAAAAATCTTATTCCAAAACTAAAAATCTTTTACTCCCAAAACAACAAAAACAGAAAGAAATCGAAGAAAAAAAAAATGAACAAAGAGACTCACCTACCAAACTTTACTTCAAGTACCATCCCAATTACCAGCCCAAATCGGCCATTCCCTTGGGAAGCTGGACAATGAGTATATTTAATCTAAGAACTTACAAATGCCAATTGGAAAAGGAATGCCTGACGCGCATTGGTGTGAGCAATGACGCGCCTTGTCTAACATGACCTGTAAAGCCTTCGACATTATTTTACATTGTATTATTATTGGTCCCTAGACCTATTTATGGACATTTGTATGATGCCTCCCAGAACCTCTACTGCGTCATACCCCTCTGTTTGACTGCCCCTTGCAGCAGGTCGCGATATGCGGCGGGATGCCCCTTGCACCCACAAATTAGGAAATAGTGATTGTTTGTCACTCCACGATGAGACGGCTATCTGACGGGATGCCTGCACTCACGGAATAGGATACGCTGACTACCCCCATCGACTGTCTATGACAGTGGGTCGCGATACACAACGGGATCACCCCTGGGCATCCACGGCATGGAACACGCCTTTCGACAACTACCACTGGGCCCCCAAATGCTCCATTTTAGCTTGCGCTGATAGATAAGAAAGCCAAGCATGTCATGTCAGCATCCCCAGTTCACATTTGTGAATTCCCAAGAGAAACGAGAAGACACCTCAAATGAGGGGTGTCTACTTCTTCGACACGTTCTTACTTCACAAGAGCACGCCGAAGAGGGGCATCTATAGACACCTCCATTTTGCTCTCTCGAAATATACAAATCTGTTTAGACAACCTTTGACCGCTAACCCTAATTTGCGACCATATACTGAAACAATAGTATATGGCTGGACACCGGCTGAAAAAATAGCTCTATGGCACAGACCTCCTAACCCTAACATAGGGATCATGCATTGAAATAATAGTTCATGGTTGAACACAGGCTAAAACAATAGCTTCGTGGCTTAGATCCCAATGTAGGGAGATTATATACTGAAATAATAATATATAGTCGAAATACAGGCTGAAACAATAGTCTAGCATTTCAGACCCGACCCGGACTCGGACAACCCCGAATTATGCGTCTAAACTAAACGCGCAATTCGATTACATGCAAAACCACACACATGCAATCAGTCCCCCTTTCAGACCAGACTTCCTTTCCTAGACCACCTCGAGACTTGTTCACGCGCCCCACATGAGATGCGCAATCGGATTGAGTGCCCCACCACCGGTGAGCAATTGGCCTACGCCTGACCTAGTCTTACAGTCCTCGACCCCCAAGCTTCCTCAATTAAACGCTTCGAAAGAGGAGCTTAATCGGATTGCGCACCCCATAATTGGTGCACAATTAGTCCTAACATTGCTAGAACTAGGAAACTCGCTGAGCAAGTCATTTGGTCGCTCACTGAGTCGGTGACCAACCCAAAGCGATTAAGCACCGGGAAATCGACACACAATCTAGTTAAACGCCTGAAACAGGGCATTTAATTGGAGAAAAACCTATAAAAGAATTTTTTCTAATTGGCCCCAGGAGAGGCTGGCAATTTTGAGAGAACGGATTTTTGAGGGATTTCGAAACTGGAGAACTCCGAGAACGAAGACATAAAGGAACGTAGCCATGATTTTGAGATTCAAGCGTAGAATTTTTTAGATTCCTCTCCGCAACGCCGGTCTTAGGTAAAAATCTTAGTTTTAAATTTAAGATTTCTCTTAGTTTCAATTATTAATATTAAATTTTCAGTCTTAGACCGTAAACCTTTTTATTCAGACCGTAATTATAATACCTGGTTCTAGTTCTCCGAATTCAGAACCAGTCCTTAATCTGACGACCTAATTCACTGACCCTAGACTCAACTCCATTCTAAAATCTTAATCTTCAATCCTATCATTAATCTCTGGTTCTAGTTCTTAGGTTCTAGAACCAGTCCTTAATCATACGGTTTGATTTTCTGATTTCGGACCCGAATTCAGTCCTAGAATTTTAAACTTCTAGTCTTAATTTCTTAATTTAGTACTTATAAAATCCCAAATATTCATTTAGTTTTCTAAAACTCTTGTTTCTTAATTTAATTCACAATTATAATCCTAAAATCGACTCTGAAAATCCAAAAATACCAATATTATAATTGGAAATTCAATTTATCTTTAATCTCAGCCACCCAATTTGTCGAAGGAAGCTTACGGAAGGTACTCGGAAATGAGGCCATTCCTCCTTAGCATAGCGGGCCAAAACCCTTATTTTTAATTAGAATTTTAGTAAAATTAATTCATTGCTTTCAGTTAGAAATTTAGTATAATATAATTTATTGCTTTAATCAGAATTAGTAAAAAGGTAGTTCCTTCATCTCAATTAAAATTTAGTATAGTTAATTCATTACTTTAAATCAGATTTTTTTAGTAAAGTTAATTCCTCTACCTGATTAGGAAATTTGATAAAATAAGTTCCTTTATTTTAATTAAATTTTTAGTATAGCTAATTTATTTGTTTTAATTAGATCTTAATAAAATTAGTTTATTTATTTTAATTAGATTTTAATAAAATTAATTCATTACTTAAATTAGAGCTCTAGTAAAATTAGTTCTCTATTTCAATTAGAATTGCAGTAGAATTATTATAATTTACTTTACTTAGAATTCTAGTACAATCAATATACTTGATTTAATTAGAGTTTTATCAGAATTGATATATCTGCATTCCTAGTACAATTAGGAGACTGATATCAGTTGGACTTTTAGTAGTGTTAGGACACTAAATATTAGAATAGATCCACTCACTCTAATAAATTCACAACTAAACTCATAATAGAGTCAGGAAACCCAAACTGATCAGAATTACAGCAATAACAGGGAAAGAAAAGGAAAACTAAACTATCTAAACTCTAAGAAAGAGTCATAGCTATTGACGTTCGCAAGCGGACGATTCAGTAAAGAAGTAACCCACACACGCTCTAAAGCATCATCATTGACGTATTGCAGCATCGTTAAATATCTGCAGCTGACGATCGCAATAACTAGGAATCTTCCTAGATAGCCCCCCTTTTTTATTTTATCTCTACTATTCCAAACGCCGCATCACTAGAGTCCACTTGGACAGAATTGGCCGAGAGGAATTCAGAAAAAGCGCGCACCAACAGACACCCTACGGTTTAAAACTGAGAATTCAATATTAACAGTTAAAACTAAGAGAAGTCCTAGGTCTAAGAACTAAAATTAAACTAAGAGGTCTTGGCTAATGGTTGGATTTTTACCTAGGGTCGGGGCTGCAGAGAGAAATCTCGAAGATTCGAAGCTTGAGTCTTGAAATCATGGCTACGTTCCTCTATGTGTTTGTTCTTGGAGTTCTCTGGTTTCGAAATCCCAAAAAAATCCATTCTCTCAAAATTGCCCGCCTCTTTTGGGGCGAATTATTAAAAATTCTTTTATAAGTTTTTCTCCAATGAAACGCCCTGTTTTAGGCATTTAACTGAATTGCATGCCAGTTTCCCAATGCTTAATCACTTTGGGTCGGTCACCAACTCAGTGAGCGACCGGCTGACTTGCTCAGCAAGTTTCTTAAAACTAATTGCACCCTTATTGCAGGGTGTGCAATCCGATAAAGCATCTCATTTGAAGTGCTTGATCGAGGAAGCTTAGGGGTCAAGGACGATAAGACTAGGTCAAGCGTAGGCCAATTATACGCCGGTGGTGGGGTGCTCAATCCGATCACGCGTCTCATGTCAGGCACGTGATCGAGTCTCGAAGTGGTCTGGGAAAGGGAGTCTGGTCTCAAAAGGGATGGATTGCACGTTTGTGGTATAGCATGCGATCGAGTTGCGCGTGTGATTTTAAGCACGTTATTTGGGGTTGTCCGGGTCCGGGTCGGGTCTGAAATGCGTGACTATTGTTTCAGCCTGCATTCTGACTATATATAATTATTTTAGTATATAGTCTCCCTACGTCGGGATCTGAGCCACAGAGCTATTGTTTCAGCCTGTGTTTAGCCGTGTACTATTGTTTCAGTGCATGGTCCCTACGTTAGGGTCATTGGGCCTGAGCCACAGAGCTATTATTTCAGCCTGTGTCCAGCCATATACTATTGTTTCAGTATATGGTCCTAATTAGAGTTATGAGGTCAAAGGTTGACCGAACAGATTTATATATTTCTAGAGGGCAAAATAGAGGTTTCTACAGATACCCCTCTTCGGCGCGCTCTTGTGAAGTAAGAACGCGTCGAAGACGTAGACACCCCTTTTTACGAATGTGAACTAGGGATGCTGAAATGACATGCTTGGCTTTCTTATCTATCAGTGCAAGCTAAAATAGAGCATTCGGGAGCCCAGTGGTAGTTGTCGAAAGGCGTGTTCTATGTCGTGGATGCCCAGGGGCGATCCCGTCGCGTATCGTGACCCGCTGTCAGAGACAGTCGACGGGGGAAGTCAGCATATCCTATTCCGACGGTGCAATGGGCATCCCGTAGCGTGGCACGGCTTGCTACGAGTTACAGTCAAATGGAAAGGAGAATCACCATATCCTAATTTGTGGGTGCAAGGGGCATCCTGCCGCATGTCGCGACCTACAGTAAGGGGCAGTCAAATAGAGGGGTATGACGCAATCGAGGTACCGGGGGGCGTCATATAAATGTCCATAAGTAAGGTCCATGTGCCGATAATATAATGCAATATAATGTCGAAGGCTTTGCAAGTCATGCATCATTACTCACACCAATACGCGTCAGGCGTTCCTTTTTTAATAGGCGTTTGTAAGTTCTTAGATTAAATATACTCATTGTAGGGCTTCCCAGGGGAATGGCCGGTTTGGGCTGGTAATTGGGCTAGTAATTGAAGTAAAATTTGATATACGAAGAGTGAGTTTAGGAGACCCACCATTGTGGGAATATCATAACAACCCCACGTACGAAGAAGAACCAATTTATAATTCCAGCCTACGATAACCTGATATTAAAATGGATGGCGAACAAGATACTCCATTCTCTACCCCACACATCGGTAGTAATCATAATGGGAGAGATGATAACACTGGATAAAACCTTACTGCTCAACAAATCATGGAGCTCAGTATTCAGAGAATACAAAGAGGAGATGATGACTCTAAAGAATTTCTTCATGGATTGGCTGCCGCATATGAGACCATTAGGTCATGACAATTTTCATAAGACCAAGAACAATAAGAAAGGCCACCTCCAACCCCAAGCACGGTGTTAGCTCACGCTACACCATTGAGACAACCTACTCCCACATTCTTTAACGATGACTATCTAGACAAAGTTTACTCAGGAGCCGCTCCGAAAGATAACACCATCAAAATTAAAGATCTCCCTAAAATGCTCGACGGGTACATGGCCAAGAGAGAGCGCCTCTGTCACTCATTCGAATTCGACAAATTTGGTTGGGACGTCAAATTTAACTTACCAATAGGATTTAGACCGCCGAAATTTACCAAATATAATGGCATGGGAAATCCGAACCATCACTTGGCCCTCTTTTGTAACGATTGTTGACCTATACATGATAATCAAAGACTTCTCATTCACTATTTCCAATGCTCATTAGAAGAAGTTTTAGATTGGTTTGCGGGACTCCCGCTTTATAAAATAAAAAGCTTCAACGATTTGGTCGGTCAATTCCTAGACAAATACAAACACTTGATCCAGGAGACAGTCAGTCTCAGCGATTTGATGGCGGCCAAGCAAGGACCCGATGAAGAATTTACCAACTTCGTCGCCAGATGAAGAAAACTTGCCACCAGGATTGGCACTTCAATAAAAGAGGACTCGGTGGACATTATCATCGACAATACTAGAGAACCGCTAAAAAGCCCACTTGTCATAAGTGATTGTCCCGACTTCACTGCACTCCACTCCCGGGCATCCCGACTAGCACGACACATTAAAGGCGGAGACCTCGCTCTATCTATAGTCACGTCAAAAGTAGGTTCCTCCCGTGAATCAAAATAAAAAAATAATAAGAAAGCTTCAAGAACCAAATTAGGTCAACACAGTTGTCAACCAAGGACAAAACTCCGGGAATAAAAATTTCCATTCGTGAAACTTCGAACAAAATCAAAATCAACAACGATACAACAACCAAAACCAAGGCGCTAATCAACAAAGATATGCAAACCAAAACCAAGGCTAGAATAAGAATCAGGTCTAGTATCAGAATAGAAATTAATATCCCAATACCTGCTAGAACCAAAATACGACGCAGAACCGATTAGCCCACGTGCCGAACTACAATAACGTACCCCCACCGTAAAACATCAACCCAGCTAGAGGCCCCAACCAATCGAGTCCGGAACACTATCCCCCTTTACCTAATATGATTACCAATATCTTCCATCTCCTCAACACTCAAAATCACTTCTGATTCCCATAAGAAAGACCTCGCCCACGGCCGACAAATCTAGACTATAGCAAATACTGCATGTTCCACTCGATACACGGGACACAACCTAGAAGATTGCTGGGTCCTCCGAGATATAATCTATGGCATGAATGACCAAAATCAAATTGATTGGGAGGCACTTAGGAATCCTAACCCTACTAATAACCAACCCTAATAAAATTTAGGGATCATTAATAACCCCATGCCCAACCACAACCAAGCAACACCGGCTTAGGTCACCACTGTAGATATTTTCAGTCAATCCTCCTTCCAGCCCTACACCTTAATCACTCGCATCCAACCGTCTAATACCTTCACCACACTTGCGAGAGTTCCTTCACCCCCGCACCCATCAGCCTTGATCACTCACATCGCCCCGCCAAGCCCACCTCCTTATCCAAAATTCACTCAAATACGAGTCCACTCCTTTAGGGCCAGGAGACCATTCCTCCATAGTCACCCACCAGAACCATCAATCCCTCCAAAGCCTAAACCAATGCCATTGCCACACCCTTCATCCAATTCTAAACCCGAGTATGGAGATCACGTTCTTCAAATTACTGCTTGGGTAGAAAGTGTCACCCGAAAGACTCCAAGCTGAGAGAATGAAACAAAGACTAAGTGCTTACTAAACAAAGAAGAAAGTAAGCGAGAAGAACACTTCGACCCATGTGAGACGCTAGTCTCTGCTTTCCTGGAAGAGGAGAATAACACTCAGTACCTCCCAACTTGGAGCGGCACTGTGCAGGTACGCGCTCTGACCTCGAATTTCACTCACTTCACAAATACATCAGCTTCGTGCAACACCGAGTTTGGTCAACAATCGACTTGCCCGATTCTTAAGTCAGGAACCAATTACACACCTCCAACTTTCTCTCAAAGTAAGGATATCATGAATGTACAACCACAAGAGGGGAACGTGAGAGAAAGAGAGGTTAACTTACCGCCCCCACCTCACATCATTCCTCCACCAATTCCTGCACCTCAACCACTCCAATCACCTGCACCCAAGGCTCATCGGCTAGGCAAAGAAATGACACTTGAGTCGGGACAAGAATATGGCCTTCTGCAGTATCTCCAAAAGATTCTGGCCTAGATATCCATACTAGAACTCATCAAGAAGTCACCTGACCATCACCGGTTGTTGATATGGACACTAGAAGACACACAAGTGGATGAGGACACAACCCTAGATGACCTTCATCAGATCACTTAGGTCATGGCGTAACCTCCAGCGCTCACTTTCACATATGCAGACATGCCTAAAGAGTCACTCCGAGTGCGGCTCCCATATAACTTACAGTCATAATTAGAGGATTCTCTGTACCCCATACATTGGTCGGCATAGGAGCAGGACTCAATATTTTCCCTCTCACAATGTTAAAGACGCTCGAATACATGGAGCAGGATATTAGGCCCTCGACACTGTCACGCATAGCTTATGGTGGCTTGCGTCGCTTTGTCAAAGGAACTATTAAACTCCAGGTTTGCCTTAGACTTGTAACGAAAGACGTTACCTTCCATATTTCTGATTCCGTTAGTACGTACAATCTTATCTTAGGAAGAAAATGGCTAGAGTTAATGAAGGCCATGGCATCCACATACCATCAATGCGTCAAATTTCCATACGAGGACTCCATCGTTCGTATATACGCTGACGCACCCTCCAGGAGATGGATACTGATTATGCTGCAAGTATTCTGACAGCCCATGATTCTGTGTTGAACACGGGCCATATGTAAAAGACTTGAATCCCTGATGAGACAACCATTGCGGAGGTCCGTCCCCCTACCCCTCCTAGTTGTCGCCTAATGCGTCAACAAAAATTAAGGAGAGAGGTTAGCCCAGACCTCGCCAAACTTTATAAAATCAACCCCACCGTAACCAAAGTGTAGGACCTTATGTACCAACTCGGATACGTCCCCCACATCGAACTCGGTAAAAATAAGCAAGGTCGTGTAGGACCTGTCGTCCCAATGAAAATACGCAAACCCATAGGGTTAGGTTATCAATCGGACGCCCCACAAGCTGACTTGTTCCCTACCTCACCCAAATGGTCTCTATATGACTACTTCGTCTTTGGGACCACTGAGAAAGCAGATGTACCAAGGCAGAAGGAAGTGCCCTTCACTAGATCTCAAGTAGTAGAAATCGAGTGAATGGCTAAAGTTTTTAATGATCTAACCAATTTGAACGACGATATTGATCAGCCGCTCGAAGGAGTCAAGCCCTTGTTTGACACTAAGGAGCTTATAGAAGAGAGAAAGGAAGAACCACTAGAACTCAAGCCACGGGTAGAAGAGTGGGAATCCATTGATGATAAAGATTTTCATATAACAGCCGTGCAAGATGATGAAGAGTACTTACACTCAACATGGGAAGAAGATGATACCCCCACAAGAGGATTTTAAATCATATAGCATCCGCCTCGACCTTGGACTTGGGGGATGGGAATGCCCTTGGTACTCCCCTTGTATCGCTCACCCATACCAACACCGCTTTAGGGCATGCACCCGCATATTTGAATGCTTCGCTAGTTGGATCCGACATTCTGCAATAGAAGAATCGAATCACTCCAACCTCATGACAACAGAACCAAATAATGACCTACTAGCTCGGCCACTGGCATAAGAAGCAGAAAATCCCAATAGTCATCTGGTTAATCCAAGGGGAAACACTCACATTGCCCTCATAGAGTTTGAAGAGGAACTTGAGCTAGACACTTCTTTGTCTCAAAATATGCCACAACTCCAAATATTCTGGAAATCTCTCGAGGAAGAATGGCAACCTCCCCCAAGTGATGATGAGGACTACTGGATAAACCTCCCTGCACTTGAGTTAGCAGAGAGAGCTAACCTAGGACTTCAAGCACTGTCAGATCAGGAAGATGAACTCGATACCGTCCTCGACTCTAACTCGGAAGGATGGGAATGCCCTTCGGGATCTCCCTGCATTTCTGACCATTATCAGCCTCGTTGCCGAGCATGCGTGCTCATCCTAACATATTATGAAGTTCAAGGGAAAGAACTCACTACCCTTGAGGATCCCTTAGGAGATCACCCTCGGCCGGAAGAATAACTATGTTACAGCTTAGAGGAGGATAGTTCGATCGATTATGATCTCCAGAGCCTCATCGAAGAAGAGGCGATCAACGTGATAGAGGAAATCCGAGTGTTAATGCCACTGTCACCAGCATCGCTTATTTAATAAAAATCTCATCAGATGAGGGCTCCAAAAAAAAAATGTTAAAATCAAAATAAGTCCACGTTTCTCGAAGAATCGCCCGAACGGCTCCAGCATCCGTCTCGCTCCCTTGGTTAGAGGAAGAATCTCTCTTGGCGCCCCTTAAGGTGACTGACCCTGTACCATATTTATTATCAAAAATAAAAAAAATAGAAAAACAGAAAACCCTAAAAATTTAGAAACACAAAATCCGAAAAAAATAAAAAAACCTCAGAAAAGAAAGGGAACCCTTCATCCCAAATCAAGTTTATGGCCAACAAGGAGACTTTTCTCCTAAGACTTCTATCCCATCATCCCGCACGAGGACGCAAAGCATCCAGGCTAAACAACAAGCCAGTGATCATACCAGATGAGATACTTTATGACTTTAAGAAAAGGAACAATAGCCTTGACTTCACCTTATCAAAGATCTCTCAGTCATAAATTGCACCGATGAAGGGTTACCTTTCGCAAAATCGAATCCCAGTGTAGCAATTTTGTAGTATATGAGCTTACCAAAGATGAAGAAGAAACACCGATCGCCGAAGTGGCGCCAAACTTCCAATGGGTTATCAATCATTTCAATGAGCAAACCCAAGCTGTCGCGGAACCTACAGAAGAAATTAACTTTGGTGCTAAAGAGAAGCCCAAGAAGCTACTGATCAGCGCAATGCTCAACTCCAAAGAACGTTAACAGATCGTACAAGTCTTACAAGAACACCTCGACTCCTTCGCATGGTCCTATGAAGATATGTCTGGTTTAGATCCAAGTTTAGTAGAACATCGCCTTGTCTTAAAACCCGATGCAAATCCCGTTAAGCAGAAACTCCGTATGATGCACCCACAAACCGCCTTTCAAGTTAAAGAGGAAGTTGACAAGTTACACAAAGCCAAATTCATTCAAGTCGTCTTCTACCCCAAATGGGTTGCCAACATAGTACCTAGTTCTAAGAAAGATGGCAGAGTACAAGTTTGCATTGACTTCTAAAATCTCAACCAGGCATGCCCAAAAGATGACTTCCACTTGTGCACATTGACACTCTAGTTGACAACACCGCTGGATATGAGATGCTATCCTTTATAAATGGTTTCTCTGGATATAATCAGATCAAATTAGCAGAGTTTGACCAAGAGAAGACTTCTTTCACCACACCATGGGGAACTTACTGCTACGTCGTCATGCCTTTTGAGCTCAAGAATGCAAGAGCCACGTACCAACGTGCCATGATGGATATTTATCATGACATGATGCATAAATGTGTGGAAGTCTACGTCGATCATATATTAGTGAAGTCCCAAACATGAGTAGGACATATTGAAGCACTCCGACTGGTACTACAAAGAGCCAAGAAGTATTAGCTAAAAATGAACCCAAAGAAGTGTGCCTTCAGAGTCACCTCTAGAAAATTACTCGATTTCATAGTCAGAAAGCAAGGGATCGAACTGGATCCTGCAAAAATCAGAGCCATCCTTCAGATGCCAACTCCCTGCAATATCAAAGAATTACGAGGCCTGAAAGGAAGATTGCAATTCATCAGGAGATTCATCTCCTAACATTCAGACATATGCAATCCTTTCTACTGACTACTTAAAAGGAGGAGCTGAGTATAAATGAGATGACCAATGTCAGCAAGTCTTCGACAATATCAAAAAATACCTCCTTAACCTGCCAATACTATCGCCACCAGTTCCCGAAAGACCTCTTATCCTATACCTCTCAACGAACAACAAAGCAATGAGAGTGATTTTAGGACAATATGAAGAAGGCGGTAAGAGAGAGAGGGCTATCTACTACCTTAGTAGGACGATGGTCGAGTAAGAACGAAAATATAATTTGATGGAGAAGACCTACCTCACATTAGTGTGGGCCTCAACCAAATTACGACACTACTTCGGAGCACATAAAATACTAGTACTAGCCTGAATGGACCCTCTGAAGTATGTATTCTAAAAGCCCGCAACCTCAGGAAAGATCGCTCGCTGGCATATGCTCTTGCAAGAATTTGATATCACTTACGTCACGCAGAAGTCGATCAAAGGACAAACAATCGTCGATTACCTCGCAGATCTCCCACTCCCGAGCAATGAGCCCATACACGCAAATTTCCCTGATGAACGCCTACTCACGATTCATAACAAAGAGCCCAATAAGACGTCATGGACCCTCTATTTCGATGGTGCTCTAAACCACAAAGGAAAAGGCATCGGGATAGTCCTCCTAAGCTCCGAAGGAGTTGTCATACCTAAGGCTTTTCGACTAGATTTCTCTGTCACTAACAACGTCACAGAATACGAAGCTTTTATAGCTGGACTATGAACAATACTACAATTAGACGTTAAACAGTTAAAAACCATCGGAGATTCCAAGCTCGTAATCTCACAAGTCATAGGAGAATGGAAAACTAAGGAAAGGAGACTAATGACATACCTAGAAACTGTTCAATATTTGGTAAAGAAATTTAAAAGAATCTCTTTCACGCACATCCCTAGATTAGAAAATGAGCTCACAAATTCCTTAGCCACGTTAGCCTCGGTCATCCAAATACCCATCGGCCAAAGTACCAAGACCTTCTTCATCGAAAAGTTGACATTACTGGCCCAAGAGGTCGCATGGACTGTTAAGAGAGAATTACCAATCCTCCCCAGAAGCACATGACTAAATGAAGCAATCACTCTGAAAAAGTACCTCAAGGCAGAAACCAAAGTCGCTATGTTCAAATTTGAAAAATTACCAACTGATGGTAGACAACCATGGTATTTCGGCATCTAGAACTTCTTAAAGCATCAACATATCCCTCCATACGCCACGAAGATCGAACGGAAGACTATAAGGAACCGATGCGCCCGATCCTGCATACTCGGTGAAATGTTATACAAAGAAGCCTTTACCAAAGGAGTACTGCCACGTTGCATCATGACTGCCGAAGGGCAATACATCTTTCGAGAAGCACACGCCAGTGCCTGCGGCGCCCACTTTGGTGGACAGAGGCTTGCCGATCAAGTTACATGACAAGGCTACTTCTGGTCGACGATGATAAGAGATTGTCACCTCTATATCCAATCTTGCAAACAATGCCAAGAGCAGGCCACACTCATCAAAGCTCCATCAGTTGCATTGAACACAGTGACCTCGCCGTGGCCGTTTTTGATGTGGGCCTTTGATGTCATCAAACCTTTCACAGACACAGTAGGAAACACTCACAAGCATGCATTCATACTTCCAGTGACCAAATGCTACACCAAATGGGCAAAAGTTGAATCCTATGTCAGAATCACCGCTTCAACACTCATGAGGTTTATCGTTCGGATATCATCACCAGGTTTGGAGTACCCAGGATGTTTGTCACCAATAATGGACCACAGTTCATCGCAGAAAAGACAAAGAAGTTATGCAAGAAATTCGGCATCGATCTACGTCACTCATCACCGTTCTACCCTCAAGGAAATGGACAAGCAGAAGCTATGAACAAAATGCTGATTTGAATCCTAAAATGCACAGTAGAAACAAGCAATAGAGCCAACTGGCCTGAACGACTACCAGGAGAACTCTAGGCCTATAGGACCTCTATTCGTACGGCCACTAGCCAAACTCCCTACCTCCTTACGTACAGGATGGAGGTAGTCCTACCATATGAGATACAAGTACCATCCTTATGGATTTAACTCGATGATGAGCTATCCTTAGAGGAGAGGAGAATCGCCCTACTCACGCAGTTAGAGCAACTTGATGAAACACGTCTAAGGGCAGCTGATCACACTAAGGTATATCAAAGGAGAGTGGCCAGGGCTTATGATAAGAAAGTCCTCGAACAAACCTTTAATGCTAGAGAATCAGTCTTGAAGAAAATCATGCCTTCCAAGCACACCCACCCAAAAGAAAAACTGAAACCGAACTGGAAAGGCCCGTATGTTATAACAACCGCATACCCTGAAAATGCATATAAACTGACGAACCAAGAAAGGGAAGAACTCCCTTGCCCTTGGAACGCCATGTACCTTAGAAAATACTATCCATAGCCTTGTGATCATCACATCCCAAGGTTTAATACTTATACTTATCACCCTCGTAGTCCTCACGACCCATTCATTGGTCGTACGTCATCAATTCTTAGAATATCCTTATGACCTCTAATTTATCGCCAACTTTTTCTCACTCGGGCAATTTGATTAAAGGACTAGTGACATACCTAATCTATTTCAAAAGCATAAGTAACACCGGATCATCATTTTCCTTCCTCCGCCATTGGAAGAGACGTTAGAGTAAAAAAAATGAAGATGTTAGGTTCAATCAAAATTCGCTATTCTTGTGCTAGCAAGATGCTTTCGAAGAATACATATATCAAAATTTTGAGTGAGCATTACGACGAATGAACAAGTTAATGAGCTCAGGGGAGCATAAGCAGACCGTGAGGACATCTCTAGTAACTTTACTAAAAGTGTATAAGTAAGTTGCGAGGGCATCCCTGATGTCCCCATACTACTAGATATCGTCGTAAGGTTGCAGGAGGAGGATAAACTCCTGCTAACCATAGAATATGAGATTTTGATGGTATCAAAACATGACGAAGTGCTCGAACATGGCATCACGTATCCCTCTGAGAAAAAGATTGCTACTCATCCCTTTTGGAAAGCATTAAATATAAACTATTCTCCATATCATTGAGCCTTACCCCCCTATTCTATTTTTATTTCAGACGATAAATCAGAAGCCTTACAGGATACTCCTAGGAATGAAACTGAAAATCGATGAATGATGACTGATGCAATCACCTACTATACCTACCGTACTTCTCTCTAATAACTACTGGATGGTATGACCACCACCCTAAGATAGACCCGTGTATACAACTGATCTAATCAAAATGACCTCCCCCTATTCAATGACAGTACTAATGAACTTTTCTTCAAAACTAACTCACCAAATTCCCATGACTACTTATAGACCGAAAATGCTCATCAATAGCCCAGAAAAGCTCCATTGCATCTACACACTAGGGCATTTTTTTTATCAGAAGGAGAATCATGTTAGAAGCGCCGACTCATCCACAGAGAAGATGAGCAATAACGAAATTACCATTCGGAGAATGCTACTGAAGAAGCTATATTGCCAACACTACCACGCTCCTACACTGGGCATTTTTAATTTATTATTTTCATTATTTCTGTCTCAGTTATTTGCTTTCCCTGTTGCATTATTTTTATTTAAAAAAAAAGCAAAATAAAAAGAAAAGAAAAAAGGAAAAAAGAAAAGAAAGCACATATCCACCCTTATTACTAGACCCCGGTCTTAGATACCCCCCTTGACAACTAGCAATGGGGAGAACAAAAATTACAGATAACGTTACCTTTACATGTGTAGATATGAAGCAACCTCCAACCACCACCGGGCCAGCTCAGGAAGCATCCAAGTCCCAATGACGGTCAACGACGCTAAAGAAACTAAAAAGCAAAAGTAAATGCAAGAGGTAACTAAAAGAAAAGGAGCCAATTAGGTACATCTAAACCAAAAAAAATCTCTATGTATATATATCAAAGTTTTCTTTTTACATTTGTCACCGGGGGCATCCCCCCTATATATACAACGCGTACACTCAATGGACAAGAAAAAAAAATACACACACACGCCTACTCCCTATGCAACAGCTAGGATGGACGAGAACCACTGTCCCCATTATCATCTGCTCGGAGGTCCGCGGACTGGTCCTCCAAAAACACGATCTCAAAACCCAAAGTCCTCGAATCCTCTAGACGACACGGCCCCGCCACAAAACCCTCCTCACTCATCTGACCAACAAACCGCCTCGATCGAGAATGAGGAGGATACCCCGCAAGAATCACACGAATGACAGAATCCTCACGAGCATCACTCCTTACATGATCAAGAGATGTGTGACGAGACTGCTCAGTCGAGGAACCCGTAGCCCTCGACTCTGATCCACCAAGCTGACTAGCCAACCTACGTACCCCCTGCTCACTCCTCGTCAGATGATACTGCAGCTGGTCTTCGGACACTTGCATCTCTGCCCATATCATCCAACGCACCGCCTCCAATGCCTCAACTAGAGTCTTTTGCACAACCATCATCCCAACGAACAAGTCATCGCGACCTTGCTTCTCCCTAAGGATCCGTCTCTCCTCGAGAGTGGCGCGCGTTGGCATCGCCTCTAGGTGTGCCTCCTTAAGCTAATGAACCTGCATAATTACATTAAGTCAAAGAAAACCTATATATATGAACATAAAAAAAGGAACTTTGAAAAGAAAAGAATCATAGCAGATCCAGCCTCCCCTCTAGAAGTCGCTCAATCGTCTCGACAATCACTGGATCAGCAGGAGGCACGAAAGGGACAACAAACATAGGCGGCTGCAACGAGAATAAACAAACACATCAGATGACACTATAATGACAAATAAACCGTAAATGTAATAACTAAAACATACCTGAGTAGGGATAGAAACTGACCTTTGAGGGGAAGCCTCAGGAGCGGAGTCTGGAATGGCCTACGAAAAAAAAAAAAAAAACAACATAAAATATATCAGAACAAAATAAAATGAAATAACCTGAACTGAATTACACCAAACTAGAAACTATACTTAACTCTCGGGACGTAGAGAGGCAACAATCGCCTCCCTCGTCTGAAGTTCCTAGGCAACCTAACGCTGAAATACCACGTAATGTTAGTCAAATATTATGAAAGCAAAACAATAACACCCAACGAACTGTTATAATTATGAAAACGAGTTGAAATATTGAATCAAACTTACCCAATGATCTAACTCGGCCCGAAGCTAGTGTTGACTGAACCTGTGTTACTCGAAGCTGATGTATTTGTGAAGTGAGCGAAATTCGAGGTTGGAGCGCCTACCTGCACGGTGTCACTCCAAGGTGGGGGGTACTGTGTGTAATCCTCCTCTTTCTTCTCACTCACTTTCTTCTATGTTTAGTAAACACTCAATCCTTGTTTCATTCTCTCAGCTTGGAGTCTTTCGTGTGACACTTTCTACCCATGCAGCAATTTGGGTTGTAGTTTGAAGAACATGATCTCTGTACTCGGGTTCAGAATCGAATGAAGGGAGTAGTAATGGTGTTGGTTCAAGACTTGAGGGGTTGAAGGTTCTGGTGGGTGACTGGTGGAATGGTCTCTTGGCCCTAAAGGAGTGGACTCGTATCTGAGTAAATTTTTGATAAGGAGGCAGGCTCGGTGAGGTGATGCGAATGATCAAGGCGGAGGGGTGCGGGGGTGAAGGAACTCTCACAAAGGGAGTAGTAATGGTGTTGGTTCAGGACTTGGAGGGGTTGAAGGATCTAGTGGGCGGCTGGTGGAATGGTATCTTGGCCCTAAAGGAGTGGACTCGTATATGAGTAAATTTTTGATAAGGAGGCAGGCTCGGTGAGGCGATGCGAATGATCAAGGCGGAGGGGTGCGGGGGTGAAGGAACTCTCACAAGTGTGGCAAAGGTATTAGAGTGTTGGATGTGAGTGATTAAGGTGGAGGGCTAGAAGGAGGATCGACCGAAAAGATCTACAGTGGTGACCTGAGCCGGTGTTGGTTGGTTGTGGTTAGGCATGGGGTTATTAATGATCCCTAAATTTTATTGGGGTTGGTAATTATTAGGGTTAGGATTCCTAAGTGCCTCCCAATCAATTTGATTTCGGTCATTCATGTCATAGATTACATCCTGTAGGACCCAACAATCTTATAGGTTGTGTCTCGCATATAGATGGTACGCGTAGTATTTGCTATAGTCTAGATTTTTTGACTATGGATGAGGTCTTTTTTGCGAGAATCGGAGGAGATTCTGAGTGTTGAGGAGATAGAAGATGTTGAGAATCATATCAGGTAAAGGGGGATAGTGTTCCTGCCTCGGCTAGTATGGGCCTCTAGCTGGGTTGAAGTTTTGCAATGGAGGTATGTTATTATAGTTTGGCATGTGGGCCGATCGGTTATGCGTCATATTTTCGTTCTGGTAGGTGTTGGGATGTTGATTTCTATTCTGATACTAGCCCTGATTCTGGTTCTGGCCTTGGTTTTGGTTTGCGTATCTATGTTGATTAGCGCCTTTGTTGTAGTTGGTGTACAGTTGTTGATTTTGATGTTTCCCTAAGTTTCACGATTGAAAATTTTCGTTCTTGGAGTTTTGTCCTTGGTTGATAACTGTGTTGACATGTTCGGTTCTTAAGGCTTTCTTATTTTTTTTTTTTATTTTGATTCACTGGAAGAGCCTACTTTCGACGTGACTATGGATAGAGCAAGGTCTCCACCTTTAATGTGTTGTGTTAGTCGGATGCCCGGCAGTGGAGTGCAGTGAAGACGGGGCAATCACTTATGGCAAGTACGCTTTTTAGTGGTTATCTAGTATTGTCAATGATAATGTCCACCGAGTTCTTCTCTTTCATTGAAATGCCGGTCCTGACGGCGAGTTTTCTCCATCTGGCAACAAAGTCGGTAAACTCTTTATAGGATCCTTGCTTGGCCGCCATCAAATCGCTAAGACTGACTGTCTCCTGGATCAAGTGTTTGTATTTGTCTAGGAATTGACCGACTAAATTGTCGAAGGTTTCTATCTTATAAAGCGGGAGTCCCACAAACCAATCTAAAGCTTCTCCTTCTAATGAGCGTTGGAAATAGTAAATGAGAAGTCCTTGATTATCACGTATGAGCCAACAATCGTTACAAAAGAGGGCCAAGTGATGGTTCAGATTTCCCGTGCCATTATATTTGGTAAATTTTGGCGGTTTAAATCCTATTAGTAAGTTAAATTCAACGTCCCAACAGAATTTGTCGAATCTGAATGAGGGACCAGGGCGCTCTCTCTTGGCCATATACTCATTGAGCATTTTAGGGAGATCTTCAATTTTGATGGTGTTGTCTTTTGGAGCGGCCCATGAGCAAACCTTATCTAGAGAGTCATCATTAAAGAATGTTTGAGCAGGTTGTCTCAATAGTGTGGTGCGGGCTGCCACCGTGCTCGAGGTAGGTGGTGGCCTTTCTTTTCGTTCTTGGTCTTCTGAAAATTGTCGTGACCTAATGGTCTCATATGCGGCAGCCAATCCATGAAGCAATTCCTCAGAGTCATCATCTCATTTTTGTATTCTCTGAATACTAAGCTCTATGATTTGTTGAGCAATAAGGTTTTATCCAGTGTTACCATCTCTCCCATTATGATTACAACTGGTGTGTGGGGTAGAGAAGGGATTTTCTTCTTTGTTGGCCATGTTAATCTCAGATTGTCGTAGGCTGGAATTGTGAAGTGGTTCTTCTTCGTACATGGGTCTCCTAAACTCATTCTCCATATACTAGACATCTCGAGTCTTTGACAAAGACTCATATATCTAGAGGGATTCGAAATAATGCGAGGGAAATAGAAAGAAAAATAGGAAAATAGAATGGAAACTAACTATCTCAGAAAGAAAGAGTTTGCAAAATGGTCCCATCGCGATCGCCAGTCTGTTGGTGCGTGCTTTTTTTGGGTTCCTCTCGGTCCCCGTTGAATCAGTGGCCCGATTCTGTCCAAGTGGACTCTAGCGATGAGGCATTTGGAATAGTGGAGGTAAAATAAAAAAGGGGAGTTTTCTAGGAAGATTCCTAGTTGTTGCGATCGCCAGCTGAAGATATTTAACGACGCTACAACATGCCAATGATCACGCTTTAGAGCGAGTGTGGGTTACTTCTTTACTGAATCATCTGCCTGCGAACTTTAGCAGCTATGGCTCTTCCTTATAGTTTAGATAGTTTAGTTTTCCATTTCTTTCCCTGTTATTGTTATAATTCTGATCGGTTTGGGTTTCCTAATTCTATTGTGAGTTTAGCTGTGAATTTATTAGATTAAGCGGATCTATTCTAATATTTAGTGTCCTTATACTACTAAAAGTCTAATTCATATTATTCTCCTACTTGTACTAGGAATGCAGATATATCATTTATGATAAATCCCTGATTAAATCAAGTATGTTGATTGTACTAGAATTCTAAGTAAAGGAATTATAATAATTCTACTACAATTCTAATTGAAATAGAGAACTAATTTTACTAGAACTCTAATTTAAGTAATGAATTAATTTTATTAAAATCTAATTAAAACACATAAACTAATTTTATTAAGATCTAATTAAAACAAATAAATTAGCTATACTGAAAATCTAATTAAAATAAATGAACTGATTTTCCTAGAATTGTAATCAAAGCAATAAGTTAATTATACTAAAATTCTAATAAAAAAGTGATTAACTATACTGAAATCCAATAAAGCAAGGAATTAACGATGCTAGAATTATCTAGTTTTATTAGAGTTCTAATCAAAGCAATTATTCTATGTATCTAAATTAAAATAAAGCATTTAAATTAATCATACTAAAAATCTAAGAGAAGGTAGTGAAACTGATTTTATAATCCTAATTAAAGCAATAAAATAATTAAAAAAAAAAGGGTTTTGGGCCCGCTATGCTAAGGAGGATTGGCCTCGTTCCCAAGTACCCTCCGTAAGCTCCCTTGGGTAAATCGGGTGGCTGAGATTAAAGATAAATTGGATTTCAGATTATAATATTGGTATTTTTCTGATTTTCAGAGTCGATTTCGGGATTATAATTGTGAGTTAAATTAAGAAACTAGAGTTTTAGAAAACTAAATGAATATTTGGGATTATAATTGTAGAAACTCCCATTTTGCCCTCTTGGAATATACAAATCTGTTCGGTCGACCTTTGACCCCTAACCCTAATGTGGGACCATATGCTAAAATAATAGTATATGGCTGGACACAGGCTAAAATAATAGCTCTGTGGCTCAGACCCCCTAACCCTAACGTAGAGACCATGCACTAAAACCATAGTACATGGCTGAACACGGGCTGAAACAATAACTCTGTGGCTCAGATTCCAACGTAGGGAGACTATATACTGAAATAATGGTATATAGTCAAAATGCAAGTTGAAATAATAGACTAGCATTTCAGACCTGACTCGAACCCGGACAGCCTCGAATTATGCGCCTAAAACCATGCATGTAATTCAATTGCACGTAAAACCACACACGTGCAATCAGTCCACCTTTTAGACTAGACTTCCGTTCCCAGACCACCTCGAGACTTGATCACATACCCTACATGAGACGCGCGATTGGATTGAGCACCCCACTATAGACACCCCCATTTTGCCCTCTCACAATATACAAATTTGTCCGGTCAACCTTTGACCCTAAACCCTGATACGAGACCATATGCTGAAACAATAGTATATGGCTGGACACAGGATGAAACAATAGTTCTGTGGCTCAGGCCCCATACCCCCGACATGGGATTCATATACTGAAACAATAGTACATGATTGAACACAGGCTGAAACAATAGTTCTGTAGCTCAGATCCCACGTAGGGAGACTATATACTGAAATAATAGTGTATAGTCGGAATACAGGCTGAAACAATAGTCTCACATTTCAGACCTCTAACCCTAATGTGGGACCATATACTGAAACAATAGTATATGGCTGGATACCGACTGAAATAATAGTTCTTTGGCTCAGGCCCCATAACCCCGACATGGGAGCCATGTACTAAAACAATAATACATGGCTGAACACAGGCTGAAATAATAGCTATGTGGCTCAGATCCCAACGTAGGGAGACTATATACTAAAACAATAGTATATAGTCGATATGCAGGCTGAAACAATAGCCTGACATTTCAAGCCCGACCCGGACCCGAACCCGGACAACCCCGAATTAAGCACCTAAAACCAAGCGCTCAATTCAATTGCATGCCAAATCACTAGCGCGCAATCAGTCCCTTCTCATACCAGACTTCCTTTCCCTAAACCAACTCGAGACTCGATCACAGTCTATCATGAGACGTGTGATCGGATTGAGCGCCCCATCACCGGCACGCAATTGGCCTACGCCCGACCTAGCCTCACCGTCCTTGATCCCTAAGTTTCCTCGATTAAACGCTTCGAGAGTGGCACTTAATTGGATTACGCACCCCAAAATGGGCGTGCAATTAATTCTAACGCTATTAAGACTAGGTAACTCGCTGAGCAAGTCAGCCGGTCGCCCACTGAGTCGGTGACCGACTCAAAGCGATTAAGCATCGAGAGATCGGCGCACAATTTTATTAAACGCTTAAAACAGGGTGTTTAATTGAAGAAAAACCTATAAAAGCTTTTTTTAATTTCGACAAAAAAAAGGGGGAGGAGAGCGAGAGAGAACGGTCTATTTTTGGGATTTCGAAACCAGAGAACTCTGAGAATGAGCACATAGAACAACCTAACCATGATTTCAAAATTCAAGCGCAGAATCTTCGAGGTTTCTCTCTGCAGCCCCGGTCCTAGGTAAAAATCTTAGTTTTAGACTTAGGATCTTTCTCTTAGTTTTAATTATAGGTTTTAATTTTTAGTCCGAGACCGTAGCACCCTTTTTTAAACTGTAATTCTTTTATATCTGATTCTAGTTCTCCGAATTTAGAACCAGTCCTTAATCTGACGGTCTAATTTACCGACCCTAGGCTTTAATTCCGTTCTAAAATCTTAATTTCCAATCCTATCATTAATTTTTAATTCTAGTCCCTAGATTCTAGAACCATCTTTAATCATACGGTTTGATTTTCTGATTTCGGACCTGAATTCAGTCCTAGAGATTTAAGTTTAAATTTTAATTTCTTAGTTTAATATTTCTAAAAATCCTAAACATTAATTTTAGTTTCTATAGTTCTAGTTTCTCAATTTCATTCATAATTATTACTTCGAAATCGACTCTGAAAAATCTAAAAATACTATTTTATAATCCTAAATCCGATTTATCTTTCATCTCAGCTATCCAATTTGCCAAAGGGAGCTTACGGAGGGTACCCGAGAAAGAGGCCAATCCTCCTTAGCATAGCGGGCCCGAAACCCTTTTTTAATTAATTCAATTTCTAATTAAAATTAGGATATTTAAAATAATCAGACTTCTACTAGGATTATGAGACCTTTCTTAATCAGACTTCTAGTAGGATTAGGAGACCTTTCTTAGTCAGACTCCCAGTAGGATTAGGAGACCAAGTTAAATCTGAATCCCAGCAGGAATAGGAAAACCAAACTAGTTAGACTAAAGGCAACCAACAACTGCTGATGTTTGCCGGCGGACGATTCAGTAAAGGTGTTCAACCTGCAAGCCCCTGCTCCCCCTTAAAGCGTGATCAGTGACGTGTTGCAGCGTCGATAAATATCTGCAGCTGGCGATCACATCTTCTAAGGTATTCTTCATTTAGAATTCACCTCTTTAATTTAAGCATTTAATATTTCCTAATTTATTACTCCATCACCACCATCACCAGAGTCTACTCGGGACAGAATTGGGCCACTGATTTCGGGGACCGAAAGGAACCTAGAAAAAGCGCGCACCAACAGACTGGCGATCGCTATAGGACTCTTTTTCGCTAAGGTTGCCCTGGTATAATTAATTTGGTTTTCTATTTTCCTTTATTTAATTTGGTTTTATATTTTTTACTTTTTATTTTGATTTTTATTTTGTTTCGCTTTATCACTTTTCCACACACACTTTCACGTGGATAAACTTTTTCAAAAAAAATAAAAATTAAGAAAAACAGAAAAAACTATTTTAAAATGGTTGACATCTGAAAATTAAACTTCAATAATATTGACCCACCCGTGTGGGGCTCCCCTAGTGATCTCGAGTATTACATTAGACCATCTTGCTAGACAGTCCAGCGTCGTGCCTGGGTAAATATGATTAATGAGAGCGAAAAATACCCCTTCGCTCCATGAAATACAAATCATAGTGATAGCACTGAAGAAAGTGGTACTAAGCGAAGCTACCCTGATAGTCAATTTATGGACCACACTCCTAGTGCACTCACAAAAGGAGGAAAAAAAGTCGACGCATTACTCCAATCCCAAAGACAAGTTACTCCGAGGAACAGACAAAAGGAAAGGTCGCCGACTCCTCCACATGCTCCGACTCCCCCGACACATAACACATATACCTCTCACACCTTCTACAACAACAACTACCGAGGACAACCCCTCTCCCAAGGCACCTAGAAAAGACATCGTCATAAATATAAACAACCTCCACCAATGTCTAGATGACTACATGGCTAACAAAGAACGCTCTAGTCACACTTTTGGATTTAACAAATTTTGCCGAGACATCGACTTCACTGTACCCGCTAGTTTTAAACCTCTAAAATTCAACAAATATAACGGTACGGGTAACCCAAAGCACCACTTGGCCCTATTCTGCAATGACTGTCGACCAATCTGCACCAATAATGGGCTCCTGATCCATTACTTTCTGAGATCACTAGAAGGAGAAGCCCTTGACTGGTTTGTGGCCTTACCTTTAGCCGAAATTGAGACATTCGAAGACTTAGCCGATAGATTCCTAGATCAATACCAGCACCTGACTCATGAGGAAATCAATCTTGCTGACTTGATGCACAAAAGACAAGAGGATGATGAAGACTTCTCAACATTCGCCAACCGTTAGAGAAGACTTGCCACTTGAACGGGGAATCAAATAAAAGAAGACCATGCGATGGAAATCGTGATCACTAATACCTAAAAATCTCTTCGAAGTGTCCTCATCCTAAGCGACTACTCTGACTTTACCAGCCTCTATCAACGGGCCTCACGCATAGAACGTTGACTGAAAAACAGAGATCTTAACCTCTCTACACTAACATCCAACAGACCCTTTTTCAACATCCCTGAGACAAACACCCTAAACGAGACTCTAGACTCTGAACAAATCCACACGAACCAAGAACAAAACCAAACTAACCCTTGACCATACCACCTATATGACCAAACTCAAGACCTCTACACAAACCTGTACCTTGACTATAACCAACCTCTATACCCTGACCAAGACTAACCACTATACCCCAACGACATGCAAACTAACATCACCTATTACAATCCATTATTCGATCAAACTCAACTCACATATGAGACTGTACACTCATTTACCCCCACCCCATTCCACCTAACTAGCCTGATCCGAAGAATTGAATCTCTCAGAGCAAGACCATACTATTCACTTACAACTAACCAACCCTATCACATGCACCTATAAGCGCGAAGTTACCTTTCGACCTGAACCAGTTACCAAGATCACTAAACTCCAAACTATCACCGAATCCATCCCTAAACTAACTCAACCCATCACCAAACTCATCGCCGAGCTCAACGCACTTATCTCCAAACCAACTCAACCTACCCTTGAATCTGATAACCAACCAACAAATGAATCAATCCCCACACCTCCTGAACAGACGCCCAAACTAATGAACAAACTAACCCTGAACAGGTTCACGGGCCAACTCTAGAGGTGATTTTCGAACCAATCAATCGGTGTTATACGAAGCCATTCATACTTAAATCAATCACAAAACTAAACTCTAAACCTAAATCAGTAATCAAATCTACTCCCAAAATCACCAGCCCTCTCGCTTCCAAATCAACTCTAAAACAAACCCCCCAAATCGAACACATTAACAAATGCATCACCCCACTAACCTCATAATCAACTCACGAATCAACTTCTACTCCCACTTCGGAACCTAAAGTCACTACCACCTCACCAACTTCAAAACAAAATCTTGAACCCTAATCTGTTACCAAACATACCTCCGAACCACCCATTTCACTCACTTCAGAATCAATCATTAAACCGACCTCAAAACCAATTTATGGATCAACCCCTACAGAACTCGCCACCAAACTTATCATCCCCTCAAGTCTAAAACAAGAACTTAAACCAACTATTGAACTTACTATTCCACCAACCATGAAACTGAACCCTAAACTCAAACCTATTATAAAACCTAAACTTATCATCGAACCTAAACCTAAACTTATCATCAAGCCTAAACCTAAACCTACTATCAAAACTAAACCTATTATCGAATCTAAACCTATCCGCGAACATGAACCTATCATAGAACCTAAACCCATAATCGAACTCGAACCTGTCATCGAACACGAGACCAAACAGATCATTGAATTTTAAAACAATCATTCGAGCCTATCATCGATCCTGTACCCATCCACAAGCTCGAATCCTCCATCAAAGGCGAACCCGCCATCAAATTCAAAACCATTTTCGAACCTGAACCTATCGTCATACCTAAACTGATCACCGAATACAAACCTGACATCAAGCCTCCAACTATCAGCGAATCTAAATCGATCCTCGAACTTGAACCTATCATCAAACCTAAACTAATCACCGAATACGAACCTGTCATCAAACCTCAAACTATCAACAAATCCAAGCCCATCATCAAACTTAAACCCATCATTGAACTCGAGCCTGTTATCGAACACGAACCCGATACTAAAACCAAACCTATTCCTACAATGCCTCACCTTTGAGCCTACCACAAAACCTATCAAGGAGTCGATCATCGCTCCCACTTTCAAAATCAAACCAAACTCAAATCTTACGATGCCAACCACCATCCAAATCAACATACCTCAAATCCCATTAAAACATAAAATCGACGTCACAACTAAAATTACTTCTAATGATCAGATTCAAATCTCTGTGGACCTCACAATCAAAACCTTCACCGAACCCCAATCAGTGAAAAAACTACTACGTCAAACTCCTGATACTCAACCTCCTCGAAAAATTATAAACAAAACTTTAAAACAACCTCACGATAAACCCAAAGTGCGAATCAAACCAAACAAGCATAATCAAACAAAACTGAACCACCCCACACAGAGGAAAGGCCCACCTTGGCCCACACCTTCGCATCTCCTCCTACTTTACCTCTACCTTATTCTCTCATTACCTTTATAACACCATGTTCCCTCTCAACGCATCCTGCTCCAACTTCACCCACAAACAACTTTCCAACAACCCATAAACAATTCTAGAAAACTCTCTAACAACTTTACGCTCCAACTCTATGAGTTGCCTCACCCCATCGAGAAACTAAAGAAGGTCCCTCCCGATAAGGAGACCCCGGACACAAAAGACCTATCGAAGGAAGAAATCAAACGACACCACACTTATTTTGATAAACCCTATACCATCCAAAATACAAACCTAAACATAACCTCACTCTCATCCCTCATCAATCAAATTGAAAGGGATCGAGGACCCCAAAACAATATTATCTAATCGAACGGTCACTTCGACCATCCAACATGTCCCACCAAGCGGACTTCCTGAGTCAGTCCCTTGCCTAAGGAACTGATATTGTACCATAACACAATAGTAATAATAAAAAATATATATATAAAAAATTAAAAAATATAGAAAAGTAAAAAAAAAACTAAAAGTATAAATGCCCAAAATGTAAATACTCAAAAATAAAAATACTCTTCTATGCCCCAAACCCTTCTAACTCTTACTCGAATTCGAGGAGCTACTGCTAAGAAATGTGCCTATACAACCGCCTCACCTGGAGGAAGTCAAAACCCACAAGGGAAGTCCTTATATTATCTTGGCAACATGCCCAGGAAATAGCAATAGGGAAGGACTTTCTGACCCTTGGAATCATAACTCAATGACCATCATGTTTCGTAGCCTAAAAAAATATACTTATATACTTATCATCCTCACAGTCATCACAAGGCATTCGCCAGTCGGAGGTCATTATTTTCGAAACCATTTTGGGTATCATCTGTCTCATTGACTAACCTCCTACTTAGGCGAATTGATCGAAAGGACCAGTGGATCATGAAGCTCTCTTTTTGAAATATAGAAAACTTTGGATTCTCATACACCCTTCCAGCCATTGGAGTCGATATTAGAGCAGAAAAATTAAAATATAAGGTTCCATCAAACCTCACAATTCTTGCGTTAATAGGTTGTTTCAAAAAAATATACAGAAAAGAAATACAACCGAGCGAGAGCAAGACGACGAATGAATAGTAAATGAATTCAGGGAAGCATAAGCAAATTGTGAGAGAATTCCTGGTAATCTTATTAGAAAAGTATAAACAAACCACAAGGGCATCCTTGACATCTTTACACTACTAGATGTCATTGTACGGTGGTGAGAGGAGGACAAAACTCCTACTAACTATAGAATTTGATGATTTGATGGTGCTGGACCATGACGGAGAGCTCAATTATGGCATCGCATTATCTACTTAGTAAGGAAAGTAGTTGACTACTATTTCAAAAATCAGTTAAATGAGAAGCTACCCTCATATCAATACACCTTACCTCTTCTTCACCCTTTATTTTCTCTTTCAGACAATGAGTCAAATGAATTTCAAAATCTCTTTCAGAATAAAACCAAAAACTCTCGAATGATAACTGATGCAATCACTCATTATCTACCATACACCTCAATCTTGTTGAAAGCTACGATACATGATGATCAGTCAATACTTACAAAATCAAGCCCGACATATGGCCGAAATAATCGAGCTACTTCCTGATATGGGATAATTACCAATACACTCTAGGACATCTGTGAGGCAAATAAAAGTCCCATCGTCACTTGACACTTGGGCATTTATTTTTAAAGAGTGCTAGCTCTTTAGTAGAGATACTTAGGTAACAAGATCCATACCCCAAACTGGGGCATTTTTTTTATTTTTTCAATTTAGCTCTTGCTTCCCCACCTTAGACACCCCAAACTGGGGCATTTTTTTTAAAAAATAATTAGCTCTTACTTTGCCGCCATGGGACCCCAAAACGAACACCTGAAACAGAACAACAGAGCTACACTAGAAAAACAAACACCATACCCTAATACTACCCATTCCTCCTCAACGTAACATACAACGACAAATATAAACAAACATAAATAAAACAAACACAATAAGAAAAAAATATTGTTCATTCTCAGCAATAAAGAAAAAAATAATATAATTACAAACCTCTTAGGATTTAATACTCGGGATACAAAATAAAAAGGAAGAAAAGACATTAGAAACTAAAAATGCCCCAAACTTTTAAATCATAAGTTTAGAAATAAAATTCAAAACAAAACCAAGCCCCTTAGCCTCTATTGATAATATACACCTCCTAAATTACAAAACAACAAGTGTCACCCTCACAAATATCCTCCATCTAATTAAACATGTGGCAAACATAGATGAGCCAATGATCATACAACATTTAACCCCCTAAGAAACACCAATCCACTCAAAAATAAATGAACCAATAGGATTAAAGCATCTAACACTCATCTAGAACATTTTAAAAAATTAAATCCAAATTGACACCTATCTAACAAGTGTCATCCCAAATCTAAACATAAGAACAAAACAAACAAACCTTAATCCTAAACACAGGACTCATTATCTCATCATGACAATAAAAGTTAGTCAATCACAAAAATTAAAGGAATAAAGCAAACATAATAAATAAAATAACCTTTCTTTTAATAAATATATTTTACACAATATCATCAGAGGCATACCTCCTGAACTTACAACCCAAAACAAAAATCTAAAACTTTAACCTACAACCCAAAACAAAGACTGGGTTCAAAACTAAGACGAAGCGAGGAGCAGATTCCGCTCGGAGCGTCCAATCAGAGGCTTCAGAGAGAATAGGTTGGAAAACACATCCCTCCACTTTTACTCCTTCTCTTTCCCTATCTTTACCTCCTCAACGTTGCGTTCACTTCTCTCTAAAAAGGACCGATGTGAAGAGTAGCGCCCTCATTCCCAATATCGCCCACTCCCAGAATAACGCCATCCACGAGCATCACCTCGGAATGGAGATCACACGAAATAATGAATATAGGAAGAAACGACATCCCAATCGGATGGTTAGATCGCCTAATATCACTAAAACACGAATTTCAGAATACAAGATATCCAGAAAAAGGTCAAAACTCGAGACTAAACTAGAGAATGAAAAACAAACGAAAGTTCCCTTGCTTATATAGAGTATGGACTCAATCATGCGCTAGAGCATAGGCGCTTAACCAAATCACGCAACACGATGCGCACAAATAAGCCATCGCCTGAGCCAATCGTGTGATGCTCTAATCGCGCGCTCTCTATGAACCTCATAAATTTATCAAATGACACACCGCCGCCACATGACCTGAAAGGTCACCCGTACACTGACCTGGTGACGCCTCAATCACACGCAACGGTTATAGCGCATAACACAATCACACACACACTTATGTGCGTGTAAACGACCCCTCAAGCCTGAGTTCGCACGCCCAAAAATAGGCATGCAATCGTATTAAGTGACCTATAATAGGCGCTCAATGCCTGACTTTGCATCACACTTTGATCAAAAATCACTTGTCCTATCGCATACCCTTGCATGAGAAGGAAGCATCGACAACACCCATCCCAATTGCGATAATCTGTACACATGCGATATCACCTCAATATACCAGTTCCATCATAATAAATTAGCCATACTCTCATGTCCCATCGCAAGAAGCCGAAAGTAAATCTCTCGAGAACGCGAGCACGCCACTGCTAACTACGCTCAGTCGACAGCCAATCGTGAACATCACTACCTGAAAAAAAAAAGCTTAGACAACACATGCCATGTCGTATGATGAAAAGGGGAAGATTGATCATGTCCTATCACTAAGGCACAGGGCTCTCTCTCTCCTGAATTGATCCCCACATCCCACCAGGACTCACCCAACACGCAGCTAAACAAAGGGAGAATCCCCAGGTCCCATCGCGACATCATTTCTCCCAAGACATCACATCACAACTGCCAAGCCCTGCCATAGCCGACCTGAAGAAAAGGAATCTCCAAAGTCCTATCGCGACACTACGGCGCCACCAGACCGTACAAGCTACGCACAATCCAGGTAAGTACTACTGACTTTTTTATTTTACTCGATATTCTTCATAAATATATAGCTAGCTATGATTAAGTCAAATGTTTTCAAAACCCATGCCTCACTACTCGCGAATCACTATAGTCCTCCCATAAGAGACAATCATCAGTACTCACCGAGAAGGTTAGACGAAGTATCCAACATTGCAAGTGTCATCTTGACAACCATAATAACGGTCGGTTCTACAAATCCCATACCAGTGGATCTACTCAGTGACGTCTCGAAAGCCATGTTTTTCACCGTTTTACCACCGAATTGATCTTAAATTAAAATTCTTAAAATTTAAGAATTTCAAAACCCCCGAATTTTTAAAATCCCCTTACTACTAAAAATAAAAATAAAAAAAGAGAGAAGAAAAGAAGAACAAAGCAATAAGATAAATAGACCCAACTTACCTTTCTTTAAATACCAAAAAAAAAATTGATTAAGCGTCCCATCACCCGCGTATAATAAATTACACTTAAACCTGAACTCACAATCAAGCACATATCCCACTGAAAAGAATTGGATCAAGTGCACACTCCACTACACAGAATCATTTGTTCATACACATTAGCACTAGAATTCCCAACTTAGAGGCCGACTCCAGATGAATAAAGCGCACGCGCCACTGTGTAGAATTCAATTGAGCACACCTCACAAGACCCCCACCTCAATTACCAGCCTAAACCAGCGATTCCCTAGGGAAATTGAACATTGAGTATATTTAATCTAACAACTTACAAACGCCTATTGAAAAAGGAATGCGTGACATGCATTGGTGTGAGCAATGACGCCCCCGGTTGGACATGACTTGCAAAAGACTTCGATATTACATGATACTTCATTTTATTATTATCGGTCCTTGGACCTTATTTTAGACATTTGATTGACGCCCCAATACCTCGATTGCCTAAATTTACTTTGTTAGCCCGTGCCATGTGGTGGGATGTGCCATGCACCCACAAACCCGAAATGTGTCCTTCGACAGCTACCATTTGCCCTTCAAATGCTCTATTTTAACTTGCACTGATAGATAAGAAAGCTAAGCATGTCATGTCAGCATCCCCAGTTTACATTTGTTATCTCCTAAGAGAAACGAGAGAATGAGGGGTGTCTATTTCTTCGACGCATTCTTACTTCGCAAGAGCTCGCCAAAGAGGAGCATCTGTAGATACCCCCATTTTGCCCTCTCAGAATATACAAATTTGTTCGGTCAACCTTTGACCCCTAACCCTGATATGGAGCCATATGTTGAAACAATAGTATATGGCTGGACACTGGCTGAAACAATAGCTCTGTGGCTCAGGCTCCATACCCCCCGATGTGGGAACCACATACTGAAATATTAGTACATGGCTGAACATAGGTTGAAACAATAGCTCTGTGGCTCAGATCTCGACGTAGGGAGACTATATACTGAGAAAATAGTATGTAGTTGGAATGCAAGTTGAAATAATAGTCTCGCATTTCAGACCCCTCACCCTAATGTGGAACCATATACTAAAATAATAGTATATGGTGGGACATAGGCTTAAACAATAGTTCTGTGGCTCAGGCCCCATACCCCTGACGTGGGAACCATGCACTGAAACACTAGTACATGGCTGAACACTGGCTGAAATAATAACTCTGTGGCTTAGATCCCAACGTAGGGAGACTATATACTAAAATAATAGTACATAGTCAAAATGGAGGCTGAAATAGTAGCCTGGCATTTTAAGCTCGACCCGGACCCGGACAACCTCAAATAAAGTGCCTAAAACCAAGCACTCAATTTGATTGCACACCAAATCACAAGCACACAATCAGTCCCTTCTCAGACCAGACTTCCTTTCCCCACACCAACTTGAGACTCGATCATGCGTCTATCATGAGACACGCGATCGGATTGACCGCCCCATCACCGATGCGCAATTGGCCTATGCCCGACCTAGCCTCACCGTCCTTGATCCCTAAGTTTCCTTGATTAAATGCTTTAAGAGTGACACTTAATTAGATTACGTACCCTAAAATGGGCACGCAATTAGTTCTAACGCTATTAGGACTAGGAAACTCACTAAGCAAGTCAGCCGGTCGCTCACTGAGTCAGTGACCGACTCAAAGTGATTAAGCACTGAGAGATCGACACACAATTTTATTAAATGCTTGAAAAAGGGCATTTAATTGAAGAAAAACCTATAAAATCTTTTTTTAATTTTGACCCAAAGAAAAAGGGGGAGGAGAGCGAGAGAGAACGAACCTTTTTTAGGATTTCGAAACCAAAGAACTCTGAGAATGAGCACATAGAGCAACCTAACCATAATTTCGAAATTCAAGCACAAAATCTTCAATGTTTCTCTCTGCTGCCCCGGTCCTAGGTAAAAATCTTAGTTTTAGACTTAGAATCTTACTCTTAGTTTTAATTATAGGTTTTAATTTTCAGTCCGAGACCATAGCACCCTTTTTTAGACAGCAAATTTTTTATATCTGGTTCTAGTTCTCCAAATTTATAACCAGTCCTTAATCCAACGGTCTAATTTACCGACCCTAGGCTTTAATTCCATTCTAAAATCTCAATTTTCAATCCTATCATTAATTTCTGGTTCTAGTCCTTGGATTCTAGAACTAGTCTTTAATCATAAGGTCTGATTTATTAATTTCAGACCCAAATTCAGTCCTAGAAATTTAAATATAAATTTTAATATCTTAGTTTAATATTTCTAAATATCCTAAATATTAATTTTAGTTTCTATAATTCTAATTTCTCAATTTCATTCATAATTATTACTCTGAAAAAATCTAAAAATACTATTTTATAATCCTAAATTTGACTTATCTTCAATCTCAGCCATCCAATTTGCCCAAGGGAGCTTACGGAGGGTACCCGAGAATGGTGCCAATCCTCCTTAGCATAGCGGGCCCAAAACCATTTTTTAATTAATTCAATTTCTAATTAAAATTAGGATATTTAAAATAATCAGACTTCTAGTAGGATTAGGAGACCTTTCTTAATCAGACTTCTAGTAGGATTAGGAGACCTTTCTTAATCAGACTCCCAGTAGGATTAGGAGACCAAGTTAAATAAGAATCCCAGTAGGAATAAGAAAACCAAACTAGTTAGACTAAAGGCAACCAACAGCTGCTGACGCTCGCCAGTGGACGATTTAGTAAAGGAGTTCAACCTGCAAGCCCCCGCTCCCCCTTAAAGCATGATCAGTGACGTGTTGCAGCGTTGATAAATATCTGCAGCTGGAGATCGCATATTCTTAGGTATTCTTCATTTAGAATTCGCCTCTTTAATTTCAGCATTTAATATTTCCTAATTTATTACTCCATCACCACCATCGCCAGAGTCCACTCGGGACAGAATTGGGCCACTGATTTCAGGGATCGAAAGGAACCTAGAAAAAGTGCACACCAACACCCACCACTGGTGCGCAATTGGCCTACGCCCGACCTAGTCTTACAGTCCTCGACCCCCAAGCTTCCTCGATTAAATGCTTCGAAAGAGGCGCTAAACCGGATTGTGCACCCCATAATTGGCGCGTAATTAGTCCTAACATTGTTAGAACTAGGAAACACGCTGAGCAAGTCAGCCGGTTGCTCACTGAGTCGGCGACCGACCCAAAGCGACTAAGCACCGTGAAACCAATGCACAATCCAGTTAAACGCTTGAAAGAGGGCATTTAATTGGAGAAAAACTTATAAAAGATTTTTTTCTAATTTGCCCCAGGAGAGGCTAGCAATTTTAAGAGAACAGAGTTTTTTGAGATTTCGAAACTAGAGAACTCTGAGAACGTACACGTAGGGGAACATAGCTATGATTTTGAGATTCAAGCCTCAAATTTTTGAGATTCCTCTCCCCAGCCCCAGTCTTAGGTAAAGATATTAGTTTTAAATTTAGGATTTCACTTAGTTTTAATTATAAATATTAAATTTTCAGTCTTACACCGTAAACCCTTTTATTCAGACCGTAATTTTAATACCTAGTTCCAGTTCTCCGAATTCAGAACCAGTCCTTAATTTGACGACCTAATTCACCGACCCTTGACTCAACTCCGTTCGAAAATCTTAATCTCCTGTCCTATCATTAATCTCTGGTTCTAGTTCTTAGGTTTTAGAACCAATCATTAATCATACAGTCTGATTTTGGACTCGAATGCAGTCCTAGAATTTTAAACTTCTAGTCTTAATTTCTTAATTCAATACTTCTAAAATCCCAAATATTCATTTAGTTTTCTAAAACTCTAGTTTCTTAATTTAATTCACAATTATAATCCCGAAATCGACTCTAAAAATCCTAAAATACCAATATTATAATCTGAAATCTAATTTATCTTTAATCTCAGCCACCCGATTTGCCCAAGGGAGCTTACGGAGGGTACTCGAGAACGAGACCAATCCTCCTTAGCATAACGGGTCAAAACCCCTTTTTTTAATTAGAATTTTAGTAAAATTAATTCATTGCTTTAGTTTGAATTTTAGTATATTATAATTTATTGCTTTAATCAGAATTAGTAAAAAGGTAGTTCCTTCATCTCAATTAAAATTTAGTATAGTTAATTCATTACTTTAAATCAGATTTTTTTAGTCAAATTAATTCCTCGGCCTAATTAGAAAATTTGATAAAATTAGTTCCTTTATTTTAATTAGATTTTTAATATAGCTAATTTATTTATTTTAATTTGATCTTAATAAAATTTGTTTACTTGTATTAATTAGATTTTAATAAAATTAATTCATTACATAAATTAGAGTTCTAGTAAAATTAGTTCTCTATTTCAATTAGAATTGCAGGAGAATTATTATAATTCCTTTACTTAGAATTCTAGTACAATCAACATACTTGATTTATTAGAGTTTTATCAGAATTGATATATCTACATTCCTAGTATAATTAGGAGAGTGATATCAATTGGACTTTTAGTAGTATTAGGACACTAAATATTAGAATAGATCCACTCACTCTAATAAATTCACAGCTAAACTCACAATAGAATCAGGAAACCCAAACCGATCAGAATTGCAGCAATAACAGGAAAAGAAAAGGAAAACTAAACTATCTAAACTGTAAGAAAGAGTCATAGCTGCTGACGTTCGCAGGTGGACGATTCAGTAAAGAAGTAACCCACACCCGCTCTAAAGCGTGATCATTGATGTGTTGCAGCGTCATTAAATATTTGCAGCTGGCGATCGCAATAACTAGGAATCTTCTTAGAAAACCGCCCATTTTTATTTTACCTCCACTATTCCAAACGCCGCATCGCTAGAGTTCACTTGGACAGAATTGGGCCACTGAATCAACAGGGATCGAGAGGAACCCAAAAAAAGCGTGCACCAACAGACTGGCGATCGCGATGGGACCCTTTTGCAAACTCTTTCTTTCTTAGATAGTTAGTTTCCATTCTATTTTCCTATTTTTTTTATTTTCCTCGCATTATTTGGAACCCTTTTAAATATATGAGTCTTTGTCAAAGACTCGAGATGTCTGGTTTACGAAGAGTAAGTTTAGGAGACCCACCATTGTGGGGATATCATAACAATCCCATGTACAAAGAAGAACCACCTTACAATCCCAGCCTACGACAACCTGAGATTAACATGGCTGGAGAATAAGAAAATCCCTTCTCTACCCCACACACCTGTAATAATCATAAAGGGAGAGATAGTAACACTGGACAAAACCTTACTACTCAACAAATTGTAGAGCTCAGTATTCAGAGAATACAAAGAGGAGATGATGACTCTGAGAAATTGCTTCGTGGATTGGCTGCTGCATATGAGACCATTAGGTCACGACAATTTCTAGAAGACCCAGAACGACAAGAAAGGTCATCGCCTACCCCGAGCATGGTGTCAGCCCGCACCACACCATTGAGACAACCTGCTCCCATATTCTTCAACGATGACTCTCTAGAGAAGGTTTGCTCACGGGCCACTCTAAAAGACAGCAGCATCAAAATTGAAGATCTCCCTAAAATGCTCGATGAGTATATGGCAAAGAGAGAGCACCCCGGTCAGTCATTCGGATTTGACAAATTATGTCGGGACGTTGAATTTAACTTACTAATAGGGATTAAACCGCCAAAATTTACCAAATATAATGGCATGTGAAATCCGAACCATCACTTGACTCTCTTTTGTAACGATTGTCGACCCATACGTGATAATCAAGGACTTCTCATTCACTATTTCCAACACTCATTAGAAGGAGAAGCTTTAGATTAGTTTGCGGGACTCCCGCTTTATAAGATAGAAACCTTCGACGATTTGGTCGGTCAATTCTTAAACCAATACAAACACTTGATCCAGGAGACAGTCAGTCTCAGCGATTTGATGGCAGCCAAAGAAGGACCCGATGAAGAGTTTACCGACTTCGTCGCCAGATGGAGAAAACTCACTGCTAGGACTGACACTTCAATGAAAGAGAAGGACTTGGTGGACATTATCATCAATGACACTAGAGAACCACTAAAAAGTGCACTTGTCATAAGTGATTGCCCTGACTTCACTGCACTCCACTCCCGGGCATCCCGACTAGCACGACATATTAAAGGCGGAGACCTCGCTCTATCTATAGTCACGTTGAAAGTAGGTTCTTGCAGTGAATCAAAATAAAAAAATAATAAGAAAGCCTCAGGAACTGAATAGGTCAACACAATTGTCAACCAAGGACAACTTCAGGAATGGAAATTTCTAACCGCGAAATTTTGGGCAAAATTAAAATCAACAATGGTATACCAACCAAAACGTAGGTGCTAATCAACAAAGATACGCAAACCAAAACCAAGGCCAGAACCAGAATCAGGGCCAGTATCAGAATAGAAATCAATATCCCAACTCCTACAAGAACAAAATTACGATGCAGAATCGACCGGCCCATGTGCCGAACTACAATAACGTACCCCCACCATAAAATTTTAATCCAGCTAGAGGCCCCTACCAGCCAAGTCGGGAACACTATCCCCCCTTGCCTGATATGATTCCCAACATCTTTCGTCTCCTTAACACTCAGAATCTCCTCCGATTCCCAAAAGAAAGACCTCACCTATGGCCGACAAATCTAGACTATAGCAAATACTGTGCGTTCTATCAATACGCAGGACACAACTTAGAAGCCTGCTCCTCTAGAATGTAATCTATGACATGAATGACCAAAATAAAATCGATTAGGAGGCACTTAGGAATCCTTACCCTAATAATAACCAACCCCAACAAAATTTAGGATGATTAATAACCCCATGCCCAACCACAACCAATCAACACTGGCTAAGGTCACCATCGTAGATCTTTTCGGTCGATCCTCCTTCCAGCCCTCCACCTTAATCACTCGCATCCAACCGTCTAATACCTCCACCACACTTGTGGGAGTTCCTTCACCCTCGCACCCCTCGGCCTTGATCACTAGCATCACCCCGTCGAGCCCGCCTCCTTATCCAAAATTCACTCAGATACGAGTCCACTCCTTTAGGGCCAAGAGACTATTCCTCCATAGTCATCCACCAGAACCTTCAACCCTGCCAAATCTTGAACCAATGCCATTGCCACACCCTTTGTCTGATTTTGAACCTGAGTACGGAGATCACGTTCTTCAAATTGCAGCCCAAATTGCTACATGGGTAGAAAGTGTCACCCAAAATACTCCAAGCTGAGGGAATGAAACAAAGACTGAGTGTTTACTAAACATAGAAGAAAGTGAGCGATAAGAACATTCCGACCCGTGCGAGACGCTGGTCTCTACTTTCCTGGAAGAGGAGGAATACACACATTACCTCCCACCTTGGAGCGGCACTGTGCAGGCACACGCTCCGACCTTGAATTTCCTTCACTTCACAAATACATTAGCTTTGAGTAACACCGGGTTCAGTCAACAACTGACTTGCTTGATTCTTAAGTCAGGAACTAATTACCCTCCTCCGCCTTTCCCTCAAAATAAGGATTTCATGAACGTGCAACCACCAAAGGGGAACGTGAGAGAAAGAGAGGTTAACTTGCCACCCCCACCTCACATCATTCCTCCAATTCTTGCACCTCAACCATTCCAACCTCCTGCACCCAAGGCTCATTGGCTAGGCAAAGAAATGGCACTTGAGCCAAGGCAAGAATAAGACCTTCTGCGACATCTCTAAAAGATTCTGGCCTAGATATCCATACTATAACTCATCAAGAATTCGCTTGACCATCACCAATTGTTGATAAGGACACTAGAAGACACAAGTGGATGAGGACACAACCTTAGATGAGCTTCATCAAATCACTTCGGTCATGGCGCAACCTCTAGCGCTCACTTTCACTGATGCAGACATGCCTAAAGAGTCACTTTGCTGGAGTGTGGCTCCCATATACCTTACAGTCATAATTAGAGGATTCTCCGTACCCCATATGTTGGTCGACGTAGGAGCAGGACTCAATATTTGCCCTCTCATAATATTAAAGACACTCGAATACATGGAGCAGGATGTCAGGCCCTCGGCACTGTCACTCATAGCTTATGATGGCTCGCGTCGCTTTGTCAAAGGAACTATTAAACTCCAGGTTCGCCTTGGACCTGTAACGAAAGACGCTACCTTCCATATTTTTGATTCCGCTAGTACGTACTATCTTATCTTAGGAAGAAAATGGCTAGAGTCAATGAAGGTCATCGCATTCACATACCATCAATGCGTCAAATTCCCAAATGAGGACTCCATCGTCCGTATATATGCTGATGCACCCCTCCAAGAGATGGATACTAATTATGCGGCAAGTCCGTCCCCCTACCTCTCCTAGTTCTCCCCCAACGAGTCAACAAAAATTAATGAGGAGAGAGGTTAGCCCAAACGTCACCAAACTTTATGACATCAACCCCACTGCGACAAAAGGGTGAGACCTCATGTACCAACTCGGATACGTCCCCCACACCGAGCTCGGTAACAATAAGCAAGGTCGTGTAGGACCTGTCATCCCAACAAAAATATACAAACACATAGGGTTAAGTTATCAAACGGATGGCCCACAAGCTGGCTTGTTCCCTACCTCACCCAAATGGTCTCTATATGACCACTTGATCTATGGGACCACTGAGAAAGCAAATGTACCAAGGCAAAAGGAAGTGTCCTTCGCTAGATCCCAAGATGCGGAAATTGAGCGAATGTCTAAAGCATTCAATGATCCAACCAACCTGAATGATGACATTGATAAGCCGCTCAAAGGAGTCAAACCCTTGTTTGACACTAAGGAGCTTACAGAAGAGAGAAAAGGAGGGGCAATCAATGTGATAGAGGAAATCCAAGCGTTAGTGCCACTGCCACTATCATTGCTTATTCAAAAAATCTCATTAGATGAGGACTCCAAAAAAAAATGTCAAAATCAAAACAAGTGCATGTTTCTCGAAGAATCGCCCGAATGGCTCTAACAGTCGTCTCGCTCCCTCAGTTATAGGAAGCAACTCTCTCGACGCCCCTTGAGGCGACCGACCCTATACCATCTCTCGCACTAGGACGCAAAGCATCTAGGCTAAATAATAAGCCAGTGATATACCGGATGAGATACTTCATGACTTTGAGATAAGAATCAATAGCCTTGACCTTCACCTTACCAAAGATCTCTTAGTCATAAATTGCATCGATGAGGGGTTACCGTTTGTAAAATCGAATCCCTAGTGTAGTAATTTCACAGTATAGGAGCTTACCAAGGATGAAGATCAAACATTGATCATCGAAGAGGCGCCATACTTCTAATGGGTTATCAAGCGTTTCGATGAGCAAACCCAAGCCGCCGTATAACCTACGAAAGAAATCAACTTTGACACTGAAGAGAAACCCAAGAAGCTACTAATTAGTGCAATGCTCAACTCTAAGGAATGTCAACAGATTGTACAAGTCTTACAAGAACACCTCGACTCCTTCGCATGGTCCTATAAAGATATGTCTGGTTTAGACCCAAGCTTAGTAGGGCATCGCCTTGTCTTAGAACCCGATGCAAAGCCCATTAAGTAGAAACTCCGTAGGATGAACCCATAAACCACCCTTTAAGTTAAAGAGAAAGTTGACAAATTACACAAAGCCAAATTCATCCGAGTCATCCTCTACCCCAAATGGGTCACCAACGTAGTACCTATCGCTAAGAAAGATGGTGGAGTACGAGTTTGCATTGACTTCCAAAATCTCAACCAGGCATGCCTAAAAGATGACTTCCAACTTTCGCACATTGATTCTCTAGTCGATAACACCGCTGTACATGAGATGTTATCCTTTATGGATGGTTTCTCTTGATATAATCAGATCAAATTAGTAGAGTCTGACCAAGAGAAGACTTCTTTCACCACACCATGTGAAACTTACTGCTACGTCGTCATGCCTTTGGGGCTCAAGAAAGCAGGAGCCACGTACCAACATGCCATTATGGCTATCTTTCATGACATGATGCATAAATGTGCAGAAGTCTACGTCGATAATATATTAGTGAACTCCCAAATGTGTGTAGGATATGTTTAAGCACTCCGACTGGTACTACAAAGAGCCAAGAAGTATCAACTAAAAATCAACCCAAATAAGTGTCTTTGGAGTCACCTTCAGAAAATTACTCGATTTCATAGTCAGCAAGCGAAGGATCGAAGTCGACCCTGTAAAAATCAGAGCCATTCTTAAGATGCCACCTCCAAGTAATATCAAAGAATTACGAGGTCTGATAGGAAGAGTGTAATTCATCAGGAGATTTATCTCCCAGCATTCAGACAGATGTGATCCTTTCTACAGACTATTTAAAGGAGGAGCTGAGTACAAATGGGATGACCAGTGTCAGCAAGCTTTCAACAATATCTAGAAGTACCTCCTTAACCTGCCAATACTGTCACCACCATTTTTTGGAAGACCTCTTGTCTTATACCTCTCAACGAATGACAAAGCAATGAGAGTGATTCTAGGATAATATGAAGAAGACGACAAGAGAGAGAGGGCTATCTACTACCTTAGTAGGACGATGGTCGAGAACAAACGAAAATACACTTCAATAAAGAAGACTTGCCTCACATTGGTGTGGGCCTCAACCAAATTATGGCACTAATTCAGAGCATATAAGATATTAGTACTAGCCCGAATGGACCCTCTGAAGTATGTATTCAAAAAGCTCATAACCTCAGGAAAGATCGCTCGCTGGCATATGCTCTTGCAATAATTCGATATCACTTATGTCACACAGAAATCGATCAAAGGATAAGCAATCTCCGATTACCTCGCATATCTCCCACTCCCGAGCAATGAGCCCATACACGCAGATTTCCCTGATGAAGACCTACTCACGATTCATAACGAAGAGCCCGATAAGATGTCATGGACCCTCTATTTTGACGATGCTCTAAACCACAAAGGAAAAGGCATCAGGATAGTCCTCCTAAGCCTAGAAGAAGTTATCATACCTAAAGCTTTTCAACTAGATTTTCCTGTCACTAATAACATCACAGAATATGAAGCTTTTATAGCTGGACTACGAACAACACTATAATTAGGCGTTAAACAGTTGAAAACTATCGGTGATTCCAAGCTCGTAATCTCACAAGTCATCGGAGAATAGAAAACTAAGGAAAGGAGACTAATGACATACCTAGAAACAGCTCAATATTTGGTAAAGAAATTTGACATAATCTCTTTCATGCACATCCTTAGACTAGAAAACGAGCTCGTAGATTCCTTATCCACGTTAGCCTCGGTCATCCAGATACCCATCAACCAAAGTACCAAGACCTTCTTCATCGAAAAGCTGACAGTCCCGCCCACGAGGTAGCATGGGCTGTTAAGAGAGAATTACCAATCCTCCCCACAAGCACAGGACTAAATGAAGCAATCACTCCGGAAAAGCACATCAAGGTGAAACCCGAAGTCACTATGTTTAGATTTGAAAAATCACCAACCGACGATGGACAGCTATGGTATTTCGACATCTGAAACTGCTTAAAGCATCAACACGTCCCTTCATATGCCATGAAGATCGAACGGAAGACTATAAGGAATCGATGCGCCCGATTCTGCATACTCAGTAAAAGGTTATACAAAGAAGCCTCACCAAAGGAGTACTGCTACAATGCATCACGACTGTTGAAGGACAATACATCATCTGAGAAGCACACGACAGTACCTGCAGTGCCCACTCTGGTAGACAGAGGCTCGCCGTTCAAGTTATACGACAAGGCTATTTATGGCCGATGATGATAAGAGATTTCCACCTCTACGTCCAATCTTGCAAATAATGCCAAGAACATGCCGCACTCATCAAAGCTCCATCAGTTGCATTGAACAAATGACCTCGCTGTGGCCATTTTTTATGTGGGGCTTCGATGTCGTCAGACCTTTCACAGACACAGTAGGGAACACTCATAAGCATGCGTTCATACTTACAGCGACCAAATACTACACCAAATTGGCAGAAGCTAAATCCTATGTCAGAATCACCACTTTAACACTTGTGAGGTTTATCGTTCAGAATATCATCGCTAGGTTTGGAGTACCCAAGATGTTTATCACCAACAACGGACCACAGTTCATCGCAGAAAAGATAAAAAAGTTATGCAAGAAATTTGACATCGATCTACATCACTCATCACCGTTCTACTCTCAAGGAAATGGACAAGCAGAAGCTATGAATAAAACATTGATTTAAATCTTGAAATACACAGTAGAAACAAGCAGTGGAGCCGACTGGCTTGAACGACTACCAGAAGCATTCTGGGCCTATAGGACCTCTATTCGGACGGCCACTGGCCAAACTCCCTATCTCCTTACCTACTGGATGATGGCAGTCCTACCATATGAGATACAAATACCATCCTTACAGATTCAACTCGATGATGAGCTATCCCTAGACGAGAGGAGAATCGCCCTACTCACGCAACTAGAGTAAATTTAAGAAACACATCTAAGGGCAGCTGATCACACTCAGGTATATAAGAGGAGAGTGGCCGAGGCTTACAATAAGAAAGTCCTCGAACGAACCTTTAATGTTGGAGAATTAGTCTTGAAAAAAATCATGCCTTCTAAGCTTGCCCACCCGAAAGGAAAACTGAAACAGAACTGGAAATGGATACAAACTGACGAACCAAGATGGGGAAGAACTCCCTAGCCCTTGGAACGCCATGTACCTTAGAAAATACTATCCTTAGCCCTATGATTATCACATCTCATGGTTAAATACTTATACTTATCACCCCTGTAGTCCTCACGACCCATTCATTGGTCGCACGTCATCAATTCTCAGAATATCCTTAAGACCTCTAATTTATCACCCACTTTTTCTCACTCGGGCAATCTGATTAAAGGATTAGTGACATACCTAATCTATTTCAAAAGCATAAGTAACACCCGATCCTCATTTCCCTTCTCCCGCCATTAGAGGAGATGTTAGAGCAAAAAAAATGAAGATGTCAGGTTCAATCATAACTCGCTATTCTGGCGCTAACAGGATGCTTTCGAAGAATACATATATCAAAATTTTGAGTGAGAGCATTACGACGAATGAACAAGTTAATGAGCTCAGGGGAGCATAAGTAGACCGTGAGGACATCTCTGGTAACTTTACTAGAAGTGTATAAGCAAGCTCCGAGGGCACCCCTAATGTCCCCATACTACTAGATGTCGTCGTAAGGTGGCAGGATGAGGACAAACTCTTGCTAACCATAGAATATGAGATTTTGATTGTACCGAAACATGACGAAGAGCTTGATCATGGCATCCCGTATCCCTCTGAGAAAAAGATTATTACTCATCTCTTTTGGAAAGCATTAGATATAAACTATTCCCCATATCACTGAGCCTTACCCCCCTCTTCTATTTTTATTTCATACGATAAATCAGAAGTCTTACAAGATACTCTTAGGAATGAAACTAAAAATTGATGAATGATGACTGCTGTAATCACCTACTATACCTACCGTACTTCTCCCTAATAACCACGGGATGGGGTGACTACCACCCTAAGATAGACCCCCATATACAACTGACCTATTCAAGATGACCTCCCCCTGATTCGATGACAGTACTAATGAACTTTTCTTCAAAACTAACTCACCAAATACTCAAGACTGTTTATAGACCCAAAATGCTCATCAACAGCTCGGAAAAGTTCCATTGCATCTACACACTGGGTATTTTTTTGGATCAAAAGGAGAATCACGTTAGAAGCGTTGACTCGTCCATGGAGAAGATGAATAATAAACAAAATTACCATCTAGAGAATGCTACCGAAGATGCTATACTGCCAACACTACCACGCTCCTACACTGGGGCATTTTTATTTTATTGTTTAACTGTTTCTATCTCAGTTATTTGCTTTCCCTGTTACATTATTTTCATTTCAAAAAATAAAACAAAAAAGAAAGAAAAAAGGAAAAAAGAAAAGAAAGCACATATTGACCCTTATTACTAGACCCCGGTCTGAGATACCCCTCCTTGACAACTAGCAAGGGGGAGAATAGAAATTACTGATAGCATTACCTTTACATGTGTAGAGATGAAGCAACCTCTAACCACCACCGAGCCAGCTCAGGAAGCATCCAAGTCCCAATGACAGTTGGCGGTGTTAAAGAAACTAAAATGAAAAAGTGGACGCAAGAGGTAACTAAAAGAAAAGGAGCCAATCAGGTACATCTAAACCAAGAAAAAAATCTATATATATATATCAAAGTTTTCTTTTCTTTTTACCTTTGTCACTAGGGGCATCCCCCCTATGTATACAGTGCACACATACAATGGACAAAAAAAACACACACACACCCCTACTCCCCACGCTATGCTGGGATGGATGAGCGCCGTTGTCCCCAGTATCATCGGCTCGGAGGTCTGTGGACTGGTCCTCCAAAAACACGATCCCAACACCCGGAGTCCTCGGTACCTCTAGACGACACGACCCTGCCACAGAACCCCCTCACTCGTCTAACTAACAGACCGCCTCGATCGAGAATGAGTAGGATAGCCCACAAGAATCTCATGAACGAAAGAATCCTCGCGAGTATCACCCCTGACACGATCACATTACGTGTGATGAGACTACCCAGCTGAGGAACCCGTAGCCCTACTCTGATCCACCAAGCTGACTAGCCAACCTATGTACCCCCTACTCACTCCTCGTCAGATGGTATTGCAGCTGGTCTAGGGACACCTGCATCTCTGCCCACATCGTTCGATGCGCTGCCTCCAATGCCTTAGCCTAAGTCTTATGTGTAACCATCATCCCAACGAACAGGTCGTCATGACTTTGCGTCTCCCCAAGGATCCATCTCGCCTAGGGAGCGGCGCACGCTCGCATTGCCTCTAGATGCGCCTCCTCAAGCTGACAAACCTGTGTAATTATACCAAGTCAAAGAAAACCTATATATATATATATATATATATATATATATATATATATATATATATGAACATAAAAAAAAGGAACTTTGAAAAAGAAAGAATCATACCAGATCCAGCCACTCCTCCAGAAGTTGCTCAATCGTCTTGATGATCACTGGATCAGTAGGAGGCACAGAAGGGACAACAAACATAGGCGGCTGCAATGAGAACCAACAAATCATTAGATGACACTATAATGACAAATAAACCATAAACGTAATAACTAAAGCATGACTAAGTAGGGATAGGAACAGACCCCTGAGGGGGAGCCTCCGGAGCGGAGTCTGGAACTACCTGCATAAAAAAAATTATAACAAACCAACACAAAATATATCATAACAAAATAAAAGGAAATAATCTAAACTAAATTACACCAAACCAAAAACTATACCTGACTCTCGGGACGTAGAGAGATAGCAGTCACCTCCCTCGTCTGAAGATCCTTGGCAACCTGTCGCTGAAATACCATGTAATGTTAGTAAAATGTTATGAAAGTAAAATAATAATACCTAACAAACTGTTATAATTATACAAATGAGTTGAAAGATTGAATGGAACTTACCTAATGATCTAGCTTGGCCTGAAGCTGAGCCGTCGCTGGATCCTCCTGACTGGAGGAAGCAACTGAAGATGGATCAAATGCCGGAATGGGACCTCTAGCAGTGAGCTCGGCTCTCTACGAATAACAATAAATACATCAGTTGGCAAGGTCACCACGCTAATAATTAACAAAACCAAGTTCATATAGACACTTACCAATTGATCAATCTCAAATCGCAAACTGGCCTCCACCTCTCGGCCGGCCTGCTGCTGACCGCGTAACAACCCTATCATCGCCACATGACTAGCGACCTCGGCCTCCCTCTCAGACTATCCAAAAACAAAACGGGACACCACAACCATGTCGAAACGACTGAAAGACCAAGTCTGCAAATACATAAACAATTAGACCAATAAATCAACTCACCAGGAGCACACCCCATCTGCTCCATCACCCTATGGAGGGAGTCTAATGCCCCCCCACACTCGCGATGAGAAGGCCCTGCTCCAATGGGGCTAATCTCTCCGTCAATGTCGACGCCGACTCCGGCCCACCGATCGCGAAAGAGCCACTCCCATGGAAGGAACGTGTGACAAGATGCCCACAACCCATTGCACTAAACCATCTCCTATACTCTCGGACGTCCGCCTCGTCAAAGGCCTCTATGACCCTGGTCCCCCCAGCGCCATCTCAAGCGCCATCCGCTCCGTAAAATTCTAGCCTGGGGGCCCGGTCATCCTCTTCGCCACCCTGTGGCAAATCTCTGGAGGGACTCCCTGAGCAAACCCCAGCAGCTGCACCACTCGAGATAGAAGGATCCTCCCCACCTTCTTAAAAAAATGGACCCATATGTCCATGTCAAAGAAGGGCTGGCAAGACTGAATCACTAGCACACCCACATCCTCCTCGGCCGCGTATGGCCTCTAAATCACCTCACCAAACGAGCAACCCAGCCCAACAATGAATCACCAGATCCTAAAAGACCGAAACAAAATGAAACAAAACATATACACAATGATATATACCTGCCCCTCATGCATGTCCTTGAAAAGACCGCATGCAGTTTGAAGATCCGAAGACCAATGATGACCCCTCAACGCTTCCCTCCACACGCGCATATGTGGAAACGTGAACGTCACCTCCAACAGAACTCCTGAACAAAGAAAAGCAAAATGGTCATATGCCCAGAACTAAAAAAAAATATACAAAAGAGAAATGCTGAATAGTTACCATTAAAAGACCAAGAAATCAAAGACACTATGACGTCAACTAACTAAAACTCACCTGGAGGAAGGGAAGGAAACCTCCAAACATCGCGACGCCCCATCCTCAACAATAAAGCTGCTCATAGAGATGCGCCAATGCGGCCGCACCCCACGCATAGGTAGAGACCCGATCCAAGTCCCTAAGAACCGTAAAAAACAACCCGGTGACATATCCTCGAGTCCAAGAAGAAAAGAGTACTGCACCGAGGAATTGCATCAAGAACGCTCGGAGCACCCTATCTGCAGCCAACCCCAGCTCAACCGTGGGCTCCCAACCCGCCACCACCACACAATGCGCCTCGTAAGATGCCCTCGCCTCTGAATGACGCCACTCGCAAGCGTATCAAAAAACCAAGTGACTCAAACCACACCTGGTCCCGAGCCACTCGACCTATACAACACACCTCCAAATACTCTCCTACCATCCATCCTGTGATCAGCACACCCTCAAAATGAAGATCGATAATGCGAACCCAGTCCTTTGGAGTCGGCAATATCATACCAACTAGAAAGAGAAGTGCCTGATGCTCCTCTCTCCACCTCTCTAAAATCATCGCGATCAAGCCACGAAATCAAAAGATACCAATCGCGCCCGCTAAAACTCCGGCAAGGTATGGTACCAAGTATAAGACTTGGTCCATGTCAAGATGATAGCCAGTTGCGGGGGCTCCTATTGAACGGAACACAAATAAAGATAGTAAGCTAACGCATACCTATGATGAACGACAAATAGATCTAGAGCTAAAAGCAAACAAAATATGCCCCAAATACACAATAATAACTTACAATAAACACACAAAATATGATAAGAACAATCGAATAGAAACATGACCTATCACTAGATGCCTTCATGATGCATGAGTGAGCACACAACCAATGATCAATGCAGGTTCGACATAAATTAAAAAGGGGTTTTCGAGTCCTAATAAGTGTATGTCATAACCTAAATGCCTAGAAAATGAGGGAACTCTTGCTCACGGATACCTACCCGGCCTCAAGCAGAGAAATCCTCCATCGGGAAGTGTTAGCGATCATGACGCTCCTCACCCTGGTGCCCCTCGGCCTCATCCTCAACCCTCTCCTCCTCGACCCTCTCACCCTCCTCCACACCTACACCCTACTCAATCTCGAGTACCCCCTCCCTGACTTCCACCTAGTCAACCTCCGGTTCCTCCTCTCTAGCCACTTCCCCAACATCCACCTCCCAGAAAATTACGTCAGTCCGAGCCTTAGAGGTCTCACCAATCTCTCCCATCAGTATCCTCTCCAACTCAGAAATAGTAAGATTGTGCCTATCACCATTCTTAGACTCCATCTTAGAACAAAAAACTTGAAAAATTGGAAAGAACGGAAGAAACAGCACCTGAAATGGACGACCGGATCGCAAGATATCATGAAAACACGAAAAATAGAGTGCAAGGAAACAAGAAAAGAAAGAATCAAAGACCAAAGTGGATAGCGCGGGAAGAATGAAACATTTTTGAACTATTTATAAGACATGGCTGAATTGTGCGCATGAACTCATGCGGTCAATCGAATCACGCACTACGGTTCCCGCGCATAATTCAGATCAAACACTCATCCTCAAGCGCGTAAACTAATCATCGTTCGCTCAAACTAACCTGACCACTTGGTTGCGCGTCGTCCACCAGGAGTGTAATATTCTCAAGCTCCCGAACCCACATGCGCGAATGTCAACAATCATTGCAACAGTGAGTGGTCACCACCCTAATCCTGCACTCCATGATGTGTGTCGAATTCGGTTAAACTACCGGACACTGGCGTTTAATGACCTTCCGACCCTCTGAAATGTGCGCTCCCATTCTGACGTGCAATTAGTTTATGCGCTCAGAGTGAAGCGCGCAATTTCCCAGAAACACAAAATATGTGCCCAGAACAGCAGGTTCACAGGACCAAATTAGGAGACTTCTGACACTGATTACCAACCTAAACTATGCCCTTGTTAAGGCCAATTCAAAAATATTTCTGACTTAGGACATACACACCTCGAGTAAAAATGAAAAAAATGCCCTCCCCAACATCACATACACACTCCAGCTAAGACCAAACAAAAAACAAAAAAAAATGCCCCCCATCACTTACGCACTTGATCTTAGACTAAACAAAACTAATAAAAATGCTCCCAACATACCCCATATTCGAAATAAAAGAAACCCAGTCGAACCAAACTCGAAGAAATATTAAATAAGAAAAACGTCACACTCAAAACCAAATCAAGTAAGCTATAAAATAAACCAAGCCAAAATTCACTAAATATAAATAACCAAAATAGAATTAAAAACATAATTAGTTCATAAGTGAATAAAATGATTACAAAACACACCAAGGGCATACCCTCTGAATATACAACTTAAAACAAGAAATTTAAAATCCACACGTTCAGGCAATGCCCGAATCCAAATTTATTAGGGAAACAAGAAATCTCAAAGAAGCCCAGATGAGGAACACACGCTGAATGAATTCTGACAATGACAACCTTTCCCCACCCCGAGCCGGCAGAAAAGAAAGAGTGGCTCATGGAAAGCCACCCATGATCTGCAGGATCCACCGTTGGAAGCTAACCTTGGAAAGCATAACAAGGAGGAGCAACGAACGTTGAATCCACAAAGCCTATCGAGGAAACATAGGCATCGATCATGAGAATTCTGACCATGCCATATCCTTGGGTTTCTTTTCTACTACCTTTTTCTCCTCCACCACTTCCCTTAGCATGGCAACAATTTGACTGCTACCTCGCATTCCCAATCCCGTCCATTCTCAATAACCCACGTAATAACACAACTCTTCAGGTTTAGTACCCGGGATAAGAAAGAGAAAGGAAGAAAAAACTAAAAAAACTAAAAAAAAATGCCCTAAGACTTCTAATTCTAAACTTGAAATAAATTCAAAACAATAAGAACTCAAAGCTTTTAGCTCACACATTTATAAACTATACCCTCCTAAATTACCAAATGACAAGTGTCACACCTTTGAACCCTTCCAATCTAATTAAATCCAAAACCAAACACATACCCCTTAAAAAAACCACAATCCATGACAACCTAGATAAACCAATAATCATGCAACACTTACCCCTCCAAGGTAATACAAACCCAAAACAAAATAGATAAACCAATAGGATTCAAACACTTAACACCCATCTAGAAACCTCAAATAAATCCTAAATTCACACACTTTTAACAAGTATCATCTTAAATCAAATAAAAGGACTAAAACGAAATACCCTAAACTTTAAACAAAAAAAATTCTTTAAAGAATGAGACCCTAGCATGCTTGGGACCACACAAAAAAATGCCCCCAACAAACCAAACAGAACCAAGTAAACCCTCTAAACAAAATTCCATAAAACAAACTAATCTTGGGATAAAAGCTAAATTAAATCCTAGACTAAATCAAATCAAATATGCATGACTAATCCATTAAACAAGTACTAGACATAATAAACAAATAATATAATACTTATTTATTTATAACTAAAAATTTTTACAAGTATCACCGGAGGCATACCTCCGGAACTTACAACCCAAAATGAAAATTGGAGACCCAAAATCAACACAAAGCGAAGAGCAGAACGCCCAATCGGAGGCTTCAGGAAGGATTGGTTGGGAAACACATCCCTCCACTTGTTTCTCCTCTTCCGCCATCTTCACCTCCTCTACCGCCGCCTCCTCTACGCTGCCCTCACTGCTCCCTAAAAGGGATCTATGTGAAGACTAATGCCCTCATACCCAATACTGCCCATTCCCAAAATAATACCATCCCGAGCATCGCCTCAAAGTGAAGATCACGCGAAGTAACGAACATAGGAAGAAACGACATCTCAATCGAACAGTTAGATCGCCCGACATTGCTAAAACATGAATTTTAGAACACAAAATATCTAGAAAAAGTAAAACTCAAGACTAAACTAGAGAATGAGAAACAAACGAAGGCTCCCTCGCTCATATAGAGTACGAACTTATTCGCACGCCCTAACATGTGCCCTTAACTCAGTCACGCGCATTACATGATGTGCTCAATCCAAAACACACCCTCCGACCCGAGCGTGCAACTGAACTATCGCCTGCGCCAACAGTGCGACGCTTCGATCATGCGTAATACATGAACCGCATAACCGTATCAAGTGACTCCCATGAGCCGCATAATACGAAAGGTCGCCCACGCAGTGACCTGCTGATGCCTCGATCACATGCTACGATTAGAGCGCATAATACAATTACAAGCACACTCACGTGCACATAAACAACCTGTCGATCCTGTGATCGCACGCTCGAAAACAGGCGCACAATCATATTGAGCGGCACGTACCAAGCACGCAATACCTGAATTAATCCACCCTCATACCTTTTCATCCCATCTTGATTGAAATTTTCCTGTCCCATCACGTGGCCTCACACGTTATTCAAAAAGAATGACACGGCCACTTACTCTTATCCCATCGCGTAGTCCCGTCACATACGTCCCATCACGATAAGATGCACACACATGATGCCACCTCAATATTTAGTCCCATCACAATAAGTCAATCATGCCACTACAACACCCTCTCATGACAAGCCAAAAAAAAATGAAGTCAATCACGGTGCAACCACAATGTGACCTTACATAACCCAAGATCTTCCAAAGAAAGAAATAAGACGTATCTATTGCGCAAATATCCTACCAATGTCCCATCACTAACCATCCTCAGCCAATCTCCCTTCGCAAACATCACTACCCGAAAAGCTCAAACAATACCTACCACGCCATATGAAAATGGGAGAAAGCTCAATTATGTCCCATTGCTAAAGAAAAGAGCCCCCTCCCGAATTGCTCGCTACGTAACAGTCGCTAGGACTCATCCAACACATAGCCAAAGAAAGAAAAATTCCCCAAGTCCCATCACGACATCACTTCCCCTAAGTCGTTTCATCACATTGGCGATCGCCAAACTCTGCCACAGCGGACACGAGGAAAAGAGAAGAATCCCAATGTCCCATTGGAACATCACCTCAATAACCCATTAGTCCCATCACAGACTACACAAACTGCGCATAATTCAGGTAAGTTTCACCCCCAGGTAAGTACTACCCACTTTTCAATTACTCGATATTCCTTATAAATATAGTTAGCTATGATTAAGTCGAAATGTTTTCCAAAACTCGTCTCTCTTGACTCACGAATCACTGTAGTCCTCCCATAAGAGACAATCATTAGTATTCGTCGAGAAAGTGAGACGGAGTATCCGGCATGCCAAGTATCATCTTAATAACCACATCAACGTTCAGGTCCACAAATCCCGTACTGATGGATCTGCTCAGCGATGTCTTGGAAGACAAGTTTTCTACTGATTTATCATCGAATTGATCTTAAGTTAAATTCCCTAAAATTTTAAATTTTCAAAACCCCTTACTAACTCCTAAACAAAAATCTGTTACTTCCAAAAAAAAAAGAAGAAACAACACCAAAAAAAAATTCTCTTACCATTTACGCTTAAAATCCAAAAATCTTATTCCAAAACCAAAAATCTTTTACTCCCAAAACAATAAAAACAGAAAGAAACCAAAGAAAAAAAAATGAACAAAGAGACTCACCTACCAAACTTTACTTCAATTACCATCCCAATTACCAGCCCAAATCGGCCATTCCCCTGGGAAGCCGGACAATGAGTATATTTAATCTAAGAACTTATAAATGCCAATTGGAAAAGGAATGCCTCACGCGCATTGGTGTGAGCAATGACGCGCCCTGTCTGACATGACCTGTAAAGCCTTCGACATTATTTTGCATTGTATTATTATTGTTCCCTGGACCTATTTATGGACATTTGTATGATTCCCCCTGGTACCTTGACTGCGTCATACCCTCATTTGTTGCGCCTTGGTCGCGATATCTTGTTGGGATGCCCCTTGCACCCACAAATTAGGATATGGTGATTCTCCTTTCTGTTTGACTATCACTCACAGTAGGTCGCGCTATGTGACGGGATGCCCCTTGCACTCGCGGAATAGGATACGCTGACTTCCCCCGTCGACTGTCTATGACTGTGGGTCGCGATACACAACGGAATCACCCCTGGGCATCCACGGCATGGAACACGCCTTTTGATAGATATCATGGGCCCCTAAATGCTCCATTTTAGCTTGCGCTGATAGATAAGAAAGCCAAGCATGTCATGTCAGCATCCCCAGTTCACATTTGTGGATTCCTAAGAGAAACGAGAAGACACCTTGAATGAGGGGTGTCTACTTCTTCGACACGTTCTTACTTCACAAGAGCGTGTCGAAGAGGGGCATCTGTAGACACCTCCATTTTGCCCTCTCAGAATATACAATTCTGTTTGGTCAACCTTTGACCCCTAACCCTAATGTGCGACCATATATTGAAACAATAGTATATGGCTGGACACAGGCTGAAACAATAGCTCTATGGCACAGACCCCCTAACCCTAACGTAAGGACCGTGCACTGAAACAATAGTTCATGGTTGAACGTAGGCTGAAATAATAGCTTTGTGGCTCAGATCCCAATGTAGGGAGATTATATACAGAAATAATAGTATATAGTTGAAATACAGGCTGAAACAATAGTCTAGCATTTCAGACCCGACCCGGACTCGGACAACCCCAAATTATGCATCTAAACTAAACGTGCAATTCGATTACATGCAAAACCACACATGCAATCAGTGCCCCTTTCAAACCAGACTTCCTTTCCCAGACCACCTTGAGACTTGTTCACGCGCCCCACATGAGATGCACAATCAGATTGAGCGCCCCACCACTGGTGCGCAATTGGCCTACGCCCGACCTAGTCTTACAGTCCTCGACCCCCAAACTTCCTCAATTAAATGCTTCGAAAGAGGCGCTTAATCGGATTGTGCACCCCATAATTGGCACACAATTAGTCCTAACATTGCTAGAACTAGGAAACTCGCTGAGCAGGTCATCTGGTCGCTCACTGAGTCGGTGACCAACCCAAAGCGATTAAGCACCGAGAAATTGACGCACAATCTAGTTTAACGCCTGAAAAAGGGCATTTAATTGGAGAAAAACCTATAAAAGAATTTTTTCTAATTTGCCCTAGGAGAGGTTGGCAATTTTGAGAGAACGGATTTTTGAGGGATTTCGAAACCAGAGAACTCCGAGAACGAACACATAGAGGAACGTAGCCATGATTTTGAGATTCAAGCCTCGAATTTTTGAGATTCCTCTCCGCAACCCCTGTCTTAGGTAAAAATCTTAGTTTTAAATTTATGATTTCTCTTAGTTTCAATTATTAATATTAAATTTTCAGTCTTAAACTGTAAACCCTTTTCTTCAGACCGTAATTTTAATACCTGGTTCTAGTTCTCCGAATTCAGAAGCAGTTCTTAATCTGACGGCCTAATTCACTGACCCTAGACTCAACTCCGTTCTAAAATCTTAATCTTCAATCCTATCATTAATCTCTCGTTCTAGTTTTCTTACATTCTAGAACCAGTCCTTAATCATACGGTCTAATTTTCTGATTTCGGACCCGAATTCAGTCCTAGAATTTTAAACTTCTAGTCTTAATTTCTTAATTCAATACTTATAAAATCCCAAATATTCATTTAGTTTTCTAAAACTCTTGTTTCTTAATTTAATTCACAATTATAATCCTGAAATCGACTTTGAAAATCCAAAAATACCAATATTATAATCCTAAATCTAATTTATCTTTAATCTCAGCCACTCGATTTGCCGAAGGGAGCTTACGGAGGGTACTCAGAAATGAGGCCATTCCTCCTTAGCATAGCGGGCCAAAACCCTTTTTTTTAATTGGAATTTTAGTAAAATTAATTCATTGCTTTAGTTAGAATTTTAGTATAATAAAATTTATTGCTTTAATCAGAATTAGTAAAAAGGTAGTTCCTTCATCTCAATTAAAATTTAGTATAGTTAATTCATTACTTTAAATCAGATTTTTTTAGTAAAGTTAATTCCTCGACCTGATTAGGAAATTTGATAAAATTAGTTCCTTTATTTTAATTAAATTTTTAGTATAGCTAATTTATTTGTTTTAATTAGATCTTAATAAAATTAGTTTATTTATTTTAATTATATTTTAAAAAAATTAATTCATTACTTAAATTAGAGTTCAAGTAAAATTAGTTCTCTATTTCAATTAGAATTGCAGTAGAATTGTTATAATTGATTTACTTAGAATTCAAGTACAATCAGCATACTTGATTTAATTAGAGTTTTATCAGAATTGATATATCTGCATTCCTAGTACAATTAGGAGACTGATATCAATTGGACTTTTAGTAGTGTTAGGACACTAAATATTAAAATAGATCTACTCACTCTAATAAATTCGCAGCTAAACTCACAATAGAATCAGGAAACCCAAATTGATCAGAATTACAGCAATAACAGGGAAAGAAAAGGAAAACTAAACTATCTAAACTATAAGGAAGAGTCATAGCTACTGACGTTCGCAAGCGGACGATTCAGTAAAGAAGTAACCCACACCCGCTCTAAAGCATGATCATTGACGTATTGCAGCATCGTTAAATATCTGCAGCTGGCGATCGCAACAACTAGGAATCTTCCTAGATAACCCCCACTTTTTTATTTTACCTCTACTATTCCAAACGCCACATCGCTAGAGTCCACTTGGACAGAATTGGCCGAGAGGAACCCAGAAAAAGCGCGCACCAACAGACACCCTATGGTCTAAAACTGAGAATTCAATATTAACAGTTAAAACTAAGAGAAGTCCTAGGTCTAAGAACTAAAATTAAACTAAGAGGTCGAGGCTAAAAGTTGGATGTTTACCTAGGGTCGGGGCTGCGGAGAGAAATCTCGAAGATTCGAAGCTTGAATCTTGAAATCATGGCTGCGTTCCTCTATGTGTTTGTTCTTGGAGTTCTCTGGTTTTGAAATCCCAAAATAATCCATTCTCTCAAAATTGCCCGCCTCTTTTGGGGCGAATTAGAAAAAATTCTTTTATAAGTTTTTCTCCAATTAAATGCCCTATTTCAGGCATTTAACTGGATTGCGTTCCAGTTTCCCGATGCCTAATCACTTTACGTCGGTCACCAACTCAGTGAGCGACCAGCTGACTTGCTCAGCAAGTTTCTTAGAACTAATTGCACGCTTATTGCGGGGTGTGCAATCCGATAAAGCATCTCATTTGAAGCGCTTGATCGAGGAAGCTTAGGGGTCAAGGACGGTAAGACTAGGTCAAGCGTAGGCCAATTACACGCCGGTGGTGGGGCGCTCAATCCGATCACGCGTCTCATGTCAGGTGCGTGATCGAGTCTCAAAGTGGTCTGGGAAAGGGAGTCTGGTCTGAAAAGGGATGGATTGCACATTTATGGTGTAGCATGCGATCGAGTTGCGCGCGTGGTTTTAAGCGCATAATTTGGGGCTGTCCGGGTCCGGGTCCGGTCTGAAATGCGTGACTATTATTTCAGCCAGCATTCTAACTATATATAATTACTTCAGTATATAGTCTCCCTACGTCGGGATCTGAGCCACAGAGCTATTGTTTCAGCCTGCGTTTTGCCATGTACTATTGTTTCAGTGCATGGTCCCTATGTTAGGGTCATTGGGCCTGAGCCACAGAGCTATTATTTCAGCCTGTGTCCATCCATATACTATTGTTTCAGTATATGGTCCTAATTAGAGTTATGAGGTCAAAGGTTGACTGAACAGATTTGTATATTTCCAGAGGACAAAATAGAGGTGTCTACAGATACCCCTCTTCAGCACGCTCTTGTGAAGTAAGAACGCGTTGAAGAAGTAGAAACCCCTCATTTCGAGGTGTCTTCTTATTGCTCTTAGGAATTCACAAATGTGAACTAGGGATGCTGAGATGACATGGTTGGCTTTCTTATCTATCAGTGCAAGCTAAAATAGAGCATTCGGGAGCCCAGTGGTAGCTCTCGAAAGGCGTGTTCCATGTCGTGGATGCCCAGGGGTGATCCCGTCGCGTATCGCGACCCGCTGTCAGAGACAGTCAATGGAGGAAGTCAGCATATCCTATTCCGATGGGACAATGGGCATCCCGTAGCGTGGCATGACTTGCTACGAGTTACAGTCAAATGGAAAGCAGAATCATCATATCCTAATTTGTGGGTGTAAGAGGCATCCCGCCGCATGTCGCGACCTACTGGAAGGGGCAGTCAAACAAAGGGGTATGACGCAGTCGAGGTACCGGGGGCGTCATACAAATGTCCATAAGTAAGGTCCAGGGACCGATAATATAATGCAAAATAATGTTGAAGACTTTGCAAGTCATGTTAGACCGGGTGAATCATTGCTCACACCAATATGCAGCAGGCGTTCCTTTTTTAATAGGCATTTGTAAGTTCTTAGATTAAATATACTCATTGTCCGGCTTCCCAGGGGAATGGCCTATTTGGGCTGGTAATTGGGCTAGTAATTGAAGTAAAATTTGGTATACGAAGAGTGAGTTTAGGAGACCCACCATTGTGGGGATATCATAATAACCCCACGTACGAAGAAGAACCAATTTACAATTCCAGCCTACGACAACCTGAGATTAACATGGATGGCGAACAAGAAACTCCATTCTCTACACCACACACCGGTAGTAATCATAATGGGAGAGATGATAACATTGGATAAAACCTTATAGCTCAACAAATCATGGAGCTCAGTATTCGGAGAATACAAAGAGGAGATGATGACTCTCAAGAATTTCTTCATGGATTGGCTGCCGCATATGAGACCATTAAGTCATGACAATTTTCATAAGACCAAGAATGATAAGAAAGGCCACCTCCTACCCCGAGCACGGTGTCAGCTCGCGCTACACCATTGAGACAACCTACTCACACATTCTTCAACGATGACTCTCTGGACAAAGTTTGCTCACGAGCCACTCCAAAAGATAGCACCATCAAAATTAAAGATCTCCCTAAAATGCTCGACGAGTACATGGCCAAGAGAGAGCACCTCGGTCACTCATTCGAATTCAACAAATTTTGTTGGGACTTCAAATTTAACTTACCAATAGGATTTAAACCGCCGAAATTTACCAAATATAATGGCACGGGAAATTCGAACCATCACTTGGCCCTCTTTTGTAACGATTGTTGACCTATACATGATAATCAAAGATTTCTCATTCACTATTTCCAACGCTCATTTGAAGAAGAAGTTTCAGATTGGTTTGCGGGACTCCCGCTTTATAAGATAGAAAGCTTCAACGATTTGGTCGGTCAATTCCTAGACAAATACAAACACTTGATCCAGGAGACAGTCAGTCTCAGCGATTTGATGGCGGCCAAGCAAGGACCCGATGAAGAATTTACCAACTTCGTCGCCAGATGAAGAAAACTTGCCACCAGGATCGGCACTTCAATAAAAGAGGACTCGGTGGACATTATCATCGACAATACTAGAGAACCGCTAAAAAACCCACTTGTCATAAGTGATTGCCTCGACTTCACTGCACTCCACTCCCGGGCATCCCGACTAGCACGACACATTAAAGACGGAGACCTCGCTCTATCTATAGTCACGTCGAAAGTAGGCTCTTCCCGTGAATCAAAATATAAATATAATAAGAAAGCCTCAAGAACCGAATAGGTCAACACAGTTGTCAACCAAGGATAAAACTCTGGGAACAAAAATTTCCAACCATGAAACTTCGAGCAAAATCAAAATCAACAACGGTACTGCAACCAAAACCAAAGCTAGAACAAGAATCAGGGCTAGTATCATAATAGAAATTAATATCCCAATACCTACCAAAACCAAAATACGACGCAGAACCGATCAGCCCACGCGCCGAACTACAATAACGTACTCCCACCGTAAAACTTCAACCCAGCTAGAGGCCCCAACCAACCTAGGCCGGAACACTATCCCCCTTTAACTGATACGATTCTTAATATCTTCCATCTCCTCAACACTCAAAATCTCTTCTGATTCCTATAAGAAAGACCTTGCCCACGGACGACAATTCTAGACTATAGCAAATACTACATGTTCCATCGATACGCGGGACACAACCTAGAAGATTGCTGGGTCCTCCGAGATATAATCTATGACATGAATGACCAAAATCAAATTGATTGGGAGGTGCTTAGGAATCCTAACCCTAATAATAACCAACCCTAATAAAATTTAAGGATCATTAATAACCCCATGCCCAACCACAACCAAGCAACACCGGCTTAGGTCATCACCGTAGATCATTTCGGTCAATCTTCCTTCCACCCCTCCACCTTAATCACTTGCATCCAACCGTCTAATACCTTCGCCTCACTTGCGAGAGTTCCTTCACCCCTGTACCCCTCGGCCTTGATCACTCACATCGCCCCGCTCAGCCCGCCTCCTTATCCAAAATTCTCTCAAATACGAGTCCACTCCTTTAGGGCCAGGAGACCATTCCTCCATAGTCACCCACCAGATCCATCAATCCCTCCAAATCCTAAACCAATGCCATTGCCACACCCTTTGTCCCATTCTAAACCTGAGTACGGAGATCACGTTCTTCAAATTGCTGCTTGGGTAGAAAGTGTCACCCGAAAGACTCCAAACTGAGAGAATGAAATAAAGACTAAGTGTTTACTAAACATAGAAGAAAGTGAGCGAGAAGAACATTCTGACCCATGTGAGATGCTAGTCTCTACTTTCCTGAAAGAGGAGAATTACACTCAGTACCTCCCACCTTGGAGCGGCACTGTGCAGGTACGAGCTCTGACCTCGAATTTCACTCACTTCACAAATACATCAGCTTCGTGCAACACCGGGTTTGGTCAACAATCGACTTGCCCGATTCTTAAGTCAAGAACCAATTACACACATTCGCCTTTCCCTAAAAATAAAGATTTCATGAACGTACAACCACCAGAGGGGAACGTGAGAGAAAGACAGGTTAACTTACCGTCTCCACCTCACATCATTCCTCCACCAATTCCATCACCTCAACCACTCCAATCACCTGCACCCAAGGCTCATCGGCTAGGCAAAGAAATGACACTTGAGTCGGGACAAAAATATGACCTTCTACAGTATCTCTAAAAGATTCTAGCCCAGATATCCATACTAGAACTCATCAAGAAGTCACCTGACCATCACCGGTTATTGATAAGGACACTCAAAGACACACAAGTGGATGAGGACACAACCCTAGATGACCTTCATCAGATCACTTAGGTCATGGCGTAACCTCCAGCGCTCACTTTCACATATGCAGACATGCCTAAAGAGTCACTGCGCGAGAGTTTGGCTCCCATATAACTTACAGTCATAATTAGAGGATTCTCTGTACCCTATGCATTGGTCGACGTAGGAGCAGGACTCAATATTTGCCCTCTTACAATGTTAAAGACACTCGAATACATGGAGCAGGATATTAGGCCCTCAACACTGTCACTCATTGCTTATGATGGCTTGCGTCGCTTTGTCAAAGGAACTATTAAACTCCAGGGTTTGCCTTAGACCTGTAACGAAAGACGTTACCTTCCATATTTCTAATTCCACTAGTACGTACAACTTATCTTAGGAAGAAAATGGCTAGAGTCAATGAAGGCCGTCACATCCACATACTATCAATGCCTCAAATTCCCATACGAGGACTCCATCGTTCGTATATACGCTGACGCACCCTCCAGGAGATGGATACTGATTACGCGATAAGTATTCTGATAGCCCATGATTCAGTGTTGAACACGGGTCGTATTTAAAAGTCATGAATCCCTGATGAGACAACCATTGTGGAGGTCCATCCCCCTACCCCTCCTAGTTGTTGCCCAATGCGTCAACAAAAATTAAGGAGAGAGGTTAGCCCAGATCTCGCCAAACTTTATGAAATCAACCCCACCGTAACCAAAGTGTAGGACTGCATGTACCAACTCGGATACGTCCCCCACACTGAACTCGATAAAAATAAGCAAGGTCGTGTAGGACCTGTCGTCCCAACGAAAATACGCAAACACATAGGGTTAGGTTATCAATCGGACGGCCCACAAGCTGACTTGTTCCGTACCTCACCCAAATGGTCACTATATGACTACTTCGTCTATGGGAACACTGAGAAAGAAAATGTACTAAGGCAGAAGGAAGTGTCCTTCACTAGATCCCAAGAAGCAGAAATCGAGCGAATGGCTAAAGTTTTCAATGATATAACCAATCTGAACGACGATATTGATCAGCCACTTGAAGGAGTCAAGCCATTGTTTGACACTAAGGAGCTTATAGAAGAGAGAAAGGAAGAACCTCTAGAACTCAAGCCACGGGTAGAAGGGTGGGAATCCATTGATGACAAAGATTTTCATATAGCAGCCTTACAAGATGATGAAGAGTACTTACACTCAATGTGGGAAGAAGATGATGCCCCACAAGAAGATTTTAAATCATATAAAATCCACCTTGGCCTTGGCCTTGGGGGATGGGAATGCCCTTGGTACTCCCCTTGTATCGCTCACCCATACCAACACCGCTTTAGGGCATGCACCATCATATTCGAATGCTTCGCTAGTTGGATCTGACATTCTGCAATAGAAGAAACGAATCACTCCAACCTCGTGACAACAGAACCAAATAATGACCTACTAGCTTGGCCATCGACACAAGAAGCAGAAAATCCCAACAGTCATTTGATTGATCCAAGGGGAAACACTCACATCGCCCTCATAGAGTTTGAAGAGGAACTTGAGCTAGACACTTCTTTATCTCAAAATATGCCACAACTCCAAATATTCTGGAAATCTCTCGAGGAAGAATGGCAACCTCCCCCAAGTGATGATGAGGATTACTGGATAGACCTCCCTGCACTCGAGTTAGCAGAGAGCAAGCTAACCTAGGACTTCAAGCATTGTCAGATCAGGAAGATGAACTCGATACCGTCCTCGATTCTAACTCGGAAGGATGGGAATGCCCTTGGGGATCTCCCTATATTTCTCACCATTATCAGCCTCGTTGCCGAACATGCGTGCTCATCCTAACATATTATGAAGTTCAAGTGAAAGAACCCACTACCCCTGAGGATCCCTTAGGAGATCACCCTCGGCCGGAAGAATAACTATGTTAAAACTTAGAGGAGGATAGTTCGATTGATTATGATCTCCAGAGCCTCATTGAAGAAGAGGCGATCAACATGATAGAGGAAATCCGAGCGTTAGTGCCACTGTCACCAGCATCGCTTATTTAAAAAATCTCATCAGATGAGGACTCCAAAAAAAAATGTCAAAATCAAAATAAGTCCACGTTTCTAGAAGAATCGCTCGAACGGCTCCAGCATCCGTCTCGCTCCCTTGGTTAGAGGAAGAATCTCTCTTGGCGCCCCTTAAGGTGACCGACCATGTACCATATTTATTATCAAAAATTAAAAAAATAAAAAAACAAAAAATTCTAAAAATTTAAAAACACAAAATCCGAAAAAAATAAAAAAACCTCGAAAAAGAAAGGGAACCCTTCATCCCAAATCAAGTTTATGGCCAACAAGGAGATTTTTCTCCTAAGACTTCTATCCCATCATCCTGCACGAGGACGGAAAGCATCCAGGCTAAACAACAAGCCAGTGATCATACCGAATGAGATACTTTGTGACTTTAAGAAAAGGATCAATAGCCTTGACCTTCACCTTATCAAAGATCTCTCAGCCATAAATTACACCGATGAAGGGTTACCTTTCGCAAAATCGAATCCCAGTGTAGCAATTTTGTAGTATATGAGCTTACCAAAGATGAAGAAGAAACACTGATCGCCGAAGAGGCGCCAGACTTCCAACGGGTTATGAAGCGTTTGGATGAGCAAACCCAAGCTGCCGCGGAACCTTCAGAAGAAATTAACTTTGGTACTGAAGAGAAACCCAAGAAGCTATTGATCAGTGCAACGCTCAACTCCAAAGAACGTCAATAGATCGTACAAGTCTTACAAGAACACCTCGACTCCTTCGCATGGTCCTATGAAGATATGCCTGGTTTAGATCCAAGTTTAGTAGAACATCGCCTTGTCTCAGAACCCGATGCAAATCCCGTTAAGCAGAAACTCCGTATGATGCACCCACAAACCGCCTTTCAAGTTAAAGAGGAAGTTGACAAGTTACACAAAGTCAAATTCATTCAAGTCGTCTTCTACCCCAAATGGGCCGCCAACATAGTACCTATTTCTAAGAAAGACAACAGAGTACAAGTTTGCATTGACTTCTAAAATCTCAACCAGGCATGCCCAAAAGATGACTTCCCACTTGTGCACATTGACACTCTAGTCGACAACACCGCTGGATATGAGATGCTATCCTTTATAAATGGTTTCTATGGATATAATCAGATCAAATTAGCAGAGTTTGACCAAGAGAAAACTTCTTTCACCACACCATGAGAAACTTACTGCTACGTCGTCATGCCTTTTGGGCTCAAGAATGCAAGATCCACGTACCAATGTGCCATGATGGATATTTTTCTTGACATGATGCATAAATGTGTAGAAGTCTACGTCGATGATATATTAGTGAAATCCCAAATACGAGTAGGACATATTGAAGCACTCCGACTGCTACTATAAAGAGCTAAGAAGTATCAGATGAAAATGAACCCAAAGAAGTGTGCCTTCGGAGTCACCTCTAGAAAATTACTCGGTTTCATAGTCAGCAAGTAAGGGATCGAAGTGGATCCCACAAAAATCATAGCCATCCTTGAGATGCCAACTCCCCGCAATATCAAAGAATTACGAGGCCTGATAGGAAGATTGCAATTCATCAGGAGATTCATCTCCCAACATTCAGACATATGCAATCCTTTCTACAGACTATTAAAGGAGGAGCTGAGTACAAATGGGATGACCAATGTCAGCAAGCCTTCGACAATATAAAAAATTACCTCCTTAACCCGCCAATACTATCGCCACCAGTTTCCTGAAGACCTCTTATCCTATACCTCTCAACGAACAACAAAGCAATGGGAGTGATTCTGGGACAACATGAAGAAGACGGTAAGAGAGAGAGGGCTATCTACTACCTTAGTAGGACGATGGTCAAGTACGAACGAAAATATACTTTGATGGAGAAGACCTACCTCACATTAGTGTGGGCCTCAACGAAATTACGGCACTACTTCGGAGCACATAAAATACTAGTACTAGCCTGAATGAACCCTCTGAAGTATGTATTCTAAAAGCCCGTAACCTCAGGAAAGATTGCTTGCTGGCATATGCTCTTGCAAGAATTTGATATCACTTACGTCATGCAGAAGTCGATCAAAGGAAAAACAATCGTCGATTACCTCGCAGATCTCCCACTCCCGAGTAATGAGCCCATACATGTAAATTTCCCTGCTGAAGACCTACTCACGATTCATAACAAAGAGCCCAATAAGGCGTCATGGACACTCTATTTCGATGGTGCTCTAAACCACAAAGGAAAAGGCGTCGGGATAGTTCTCCTAAGCCCCGAAGGAGTTGTCATACCTGAGGCTTTTTAACTAGATTTCTATGTCACTAACAACGTCACAGAATACGAAGCTTGTATAGTTGGACTATGAACAATACTACAATTAGGCGTTAAACAGTTAAAAACCATCGGAGATTCCAAGCTCGTAATCTCACAAGTCAGGAGAATGGAAAACTAAGGAAAGGAGACTAATGACATACTTAGAAACCGTTCAATATTTGGTAAAGAAATTTAAAAGAATCTCTTTCACGCACATCCCTAGATTAGAAAATCAGCTTGCAAATTCCTTAGCCACGTTAGCCTCGGTCATCCAGATACCCATCGGCCAAAGTACCAAGACCTTCTTCATCGAAAAGTTGACACTACTGACCCAAGAGGTCGCATGGACTGTTAAGAGAGAATTACCAATCCTCCCCAGAAGCACAAGACTAAATGAAATAATCACTCTGAAAAAGCACCTCAAGGCAGAAACCAAAGTCGTTATGCTTAAATTTGAAAAATCACCAACCGATGATAGACAACCATGGTATTTCGGCATCTGGAACTTCTTAAAGCATCAACACGTCTCTCCATACGCCACGAAGATCAAACGGAAGACTATAAGGAACTGATGCGCCCGATTCTACATACTCGATGAAATGTTATACAAAGAAGCCTTTACTAAAGGAGTACTGCCACGTTGCATCACGACTGCCGAAGGGCAATACATCTTCCGAGAAGCACACGCCAGTGCCTGCGATGCCCACTTTGGTGGAAAGAGGCTCGCCGATCAAGTTACACGACAGAGCTACTTCTAGTCGACGATGATAAGAGATTGTCACCTCTATGTCCAATCTTGCAAAAAATGCTAAGAACATGCCACACTCATCAAAGCTACATCAGTTGCATTGAACATAGTGACCTCGCCATGGCCGTTTTCGATGTGGGCCTTTGATGTCATCAAACCTTTCATAGACACAGTAGGAAACACTCACAAGCATGCATTCATACTTCCAGCGACCAAATACTACACCAAATGTGCAAAAGTTGAATCCTATGTCAGAATCACCACTTCATCATTCATGAGGTTTATCATTTGAATATCATCGCCAGATTTGGAGTACCCAGGATGTTTGCCACCAATAATGGACCACAGTTCATCGCAGAAAAGACAAAGAAGTTATGCAAGAAATTCGGCATCGATCTACGTCACTCATCACCGTTCTACCCTCAAGGAAATGGACAAGCAGAAGCTATGAACAAAATGCTGATTTGAATCCTACAATGCACAGTAGAAACAAGTAATAGAGCCAGCTGGCCTGAACGACTACCAGAAGAACTCTAGGCCTATAGGACCTCTATTCGTACGGCCACTGGCCAAACTCCCTACCTCCTTACGTATGGGATGGAGGTAGTCCTACCATATAAGATACAAGTACCATCCTTATGGATTTAACTCAATGATGAGCTATCCTTAGATGAGAGGAGAATCGCTCTACTCATGCAGCTAGAGCAACTTGATGAAACACGTCTAAGGGTAGCTGATCACACTTAGGTATATCAAAGGAGAGTGGCCAGGGCTTATGATAAGAAAGTCCTCGAACGAACCTTTAATGTTAGAGAATCAGTCTTGAAGAAAATCATGCCTTCCAAGCACACCCACTCGAAAGGAAAACTGAAACCGAACTAGAAAGGCCCGTATGTTATAACAACCGCATACCCTGAAAATGCATATAAACTGACGAACCAAGACAGGAAAGAACTCCCTTGCCCTTGGAATGCCATGTACCATAGAAAATACTATCCTTAGCCCTGTGATCATCACATCCCATGGTTAAATACTTATACTTATCACCCTCGTAGTCCTCACGATCAATTCATTGGTCGTACGTCATCAATTCTCAGAATATCCTTATGACCTCTAATTTATTGCCCACTTTTTCTCACTCGGGCAATTTGATTAAAGGACTAGTGATATACCTAATCTATTTCAAAAGCATAAGTAATACCTGATCCTCATTTCCCTTCCTCCGTCATTGGAGGAGACGTTAGAGCAAAAAAAATGAAGATGTCAGGTTCAATCAAAACCGCTATTCTTGTGCTAGCAAGATGTTTTCGAAGAATACATATATCAAAATTTTGAGTGAGAGCATTACGACGAAAGAACAAGTTAATGAGCTCAGGGGAGCATAAGCAGACCATGAGGACATCTCTGGTAACTTTACTAGAAGTGTATAAGCAAGTTGCGAGGGCATCCCTGATGTCCCCATACTACTAGATGTCATCGTAAGGTTGCGGGAGAAGGATAAACTCCTGCTAACCATAGAATATGAGATTTTGATGGTACCAAAACATGACGAAGAGCTCGATCATGGCATCACGTATCCCTCTGAGAAAAAGATTGTTACTAATCCCTTTTAGAAAACATTAAATACAAACTATTCTCCATATCACTGAGCCTTACCCCCCTCTTCTATTTTTATTTCAGATGATAAATCAGAAGCCTTACAGGATACTCCTAGGAATGAAACTGAAAATCGATGAATGATGACTGATGCAATCACCTACTATACCTACCGTACTTCTCCCTAATAACTATGGGATGGGATGACCACCACCCTAAGATAGACCCGTGTATACAACTGATCTAATCAAAATGACCTCTCCCTGTTCAATGACAGTACTGATGAACTTTTCTTCAAAACTATCTCACCAAATTCCCATGACTACTTATAGACCGAAAATGCTCATCAATAGCCCAGAAAAGCTCCATTGCATCTACACACTGGGGAATTTTTTTTTATCAGAAGGAGAATCATGTTAGAAGCGCCGACTTGTCCACAGAGAAGATGAACAATAACGAAATTACCATTCGGAGAATGCTACCAAAGATGCTATATTGCCAACACTACCACGCTCCTACATTGGGCATTTTTAATTTATTGTTTTCATTATTTCAGTCTCAGTTATTTGCTTTCCTTCTTGCATTATTTTTATTTTTAAAAAAAGCAAAATAAAAAGAAAAGAAAAAAGGAAAAAAGAAAAGAAAGCACATATCCACCCTTATTACCAGACCCCGGTCTTAGATACCCCCCCTTGACAACTAGCAATGGGGAGAACAAAAATTACTGATAACGTTACCTTTACATGTGTAGATATGAAGCAACCTCCAACCACCACCGGGCCAGCTCAGGAAGCATCCAAGTCCCAATGACGGTCGACGACGCTAAAGAAGCTAAAAAGCAAAAGTAAACGCAAGAGGTAACTAAAAGAAAAGGAGCCAATTAGGTACATCTAAACCAAAAAAAAATCTCTATGTATATATATCAAAGTTTTCTTTTTACATTTGTCACCGAGGGCATCCCCCCTATATATACAACGCGCACACACAATGGACAAGAAAAAAAACACACACACACCCCTACTCCCTATGCTGCAGTAGAGATGGACAAGTGCCACTGTCCCCATTATCATCCTCTCGGAGGTCCGTGGATTGGTCCTCCGAAAACACGATCCCGACACCCGAAGTCCTCGAAACCTCTAGACGACGCGGCCTCGCCACAGAACCCTCCTCACTCATCTGACTAACAAACTACCTCGATCGAGAATGAGGAGGATACCAGCAAGAATCACACGAATGATAGAATCCTCACGAGCATCACTCCTTACATGATCATGAGATGTGTGACGAGACTGCTCAGTCTAGGAACTCGTAGCCCTCGACTCCGATCCACCAAGCTGGCTAGCCAACCTATGTACCCCCTGCTCACTCCTTGTCAGACGATACTGCAGCTGGTCTTGGGACACCTGCATCTTTTCCCGCATCGTCCGACGCACCGCCTCCAATGCCTCAGCCTGAGTCTTTTGCACAACCATCATCCCAACGAACAAGTCATTGTGACCTTGCGTCTCCCTAAGGATCCATCTCTCCTCAAGAGTGGCGCGCGCTCGCATCGCCTCTAGGCATGCCTCCTCAAGCTAATGAACCTGCGTAAGTACACTAAGTAAAAGAAAACCTATATATATATGAACATGAAAAAAGGAACTTTGAAAAGGAAAGAATCATAGCAGATCCAGCCTCTCCTCCAGAAGTCGCTCAATCATCTCGACAGTCACAGGATCAGCAGGAGGCACGGAAGGGACAACAAACATAGGCGGCTGCAACGAGAACAAATAAACACATCGGATGACACTATAATGACAAATAAATCATAAATGTAATAACTAAAACATACCTAAGTAGGGATAGCAATAGACCTCTGAGGGGGAGTCTCAGGAGCGGAGTCTGGAATGGCTTGCACAAAAAAAAAAAAACCAACATAAAATATATCAGAACAAAATAAAATGAAATAACCTGAACTAAATTACACCAAACCAGAAACTATACTTGACTCTCGGGACGTAGAGAGGCAACAGTTACCTCCCTCATCTGAAGATCCTAGGCAACCTGACGCTGAAATACCACGTAATGTTAGTAAAATATTATGAAAGCAAAACAATAACACCCAACAAACTGTTATAATTATGAAAACGAGTTGAAATATTGAATCGAACTTACCCAATGATCTAACTTGGCCCAAAGCTGAGCCGTCGCTGGATCCTCCCGACTGGAGGAAGCAACTGAAGATGGATCAAATGTCGGAACGGGACCTCCAGCAGCGAGTTTGGCTCTCTATGAATGACAATGAACATGTCAGTCAACAAGCCCACAATGCTAACAATTAATAAAACCAAGTTCATAAAGACACTTACCAATTGGTCGATCTCAGATTGCAAACTGGCCTCCACCTCTCGGCCGGCCTGCTGCTGACTGCGTAATAACCCTATCATCGCAACGTGACTAACGACCTCGGCCTCCCTCTTAGACTGTCCAAAAACAAAATAGGACACCACAACCATGTTAAAATAATAGAAAGACCAAGTCCGTAAATACATAAACAATTAGACCAATAAATCAACTCACCAGGAGCCGTCGAGTCTCCGCTAGCTGAGCCCCCAACTCATCCTCCGCTCCCCTAGCTTGAGCAACCAAGAGGGCTAAGGAGTGCAACATCTCCTCATCTGGACAAGGAGCACACTCCATCTACTCCATCGCCCTATGGAGGGCATCTAATGCCCCCCTACACACTCGCAATGAGATGGCCCTGCTCCAATGCGACCAGTCTCTCCCTCAATGTCGACCGCAAAAGAACCACTCCCATGGAAGGGATGTGTGAAGAGACGCCCACCACCCAATGCACTAAACCATCGCCTATGACTCCTGTACCCGACCATGAAATCGGCCATTTTAAGCATTATCTGCTCTGTAAAATTCTAGCCCAGGGGGTCAGTCATCCTCTTTGCCACCCTATGGTGAATTTCTGGAGGGACTCTCTGAGCGAGCCCCAGCAGCCGCACCACTCGAGACAGGTGGATCCTCTCCACCTTTTCAAAATAATGGACCCATATGTCCACGTCGAAGAAGGGCTGGCCAGACTGAATCACTGGCACACCCGCATCCTCCTCAACCGCGTATGGCCTCCAAATCACTTAAACAAACGAGCAAGCCAACCCATCAATGAATCCTTAGATTCTAAAAGTCTGAAACAAAATGAAACAAAACATACACATGATGATATATACCTACCCCGCATGCATGTCCTCGAAAAGACCGTGTGCGGTCTGAAGATCTAAAGACCAGCGATGACCCCTCAACGCCTCCCTCCACACGTGCATCTACAGAAACGTGAATGTCGCCTCCAACGGAACTCTCGGACGAAGAAAAGAAAAATGGTCATACTCCCAAAACTAAAAAAAAACACGAGAAATGCTAAATAGCTACCCCCAAAAGACCAAGAAAATAAAGACACTATGACATCAACTAATTAAAACTCACCTGGAGGAAGCGAAGGAAACCTCCGATGGTCGCGACGCCCCGTCCCCGACGATAAAGCTACTCATAGAGATGCGCTAATGCGGCCGCACCCCACGCATAGGTAGGGACCTGATCCAAGTCCCTGAGAACCATAAAAAACAACCCGGTGATGCATTCTCGAGTCGAATAAGAAAAGAGTACTGCGCCGAGGAAGTGCATCAAGAACATTCGGAACACCCTATCTGCAGCCAACCCCTGCTCAACCACGGGCTCCCGACCCGCAAATACCACGCATTGCGCCTCATAAGACACCCTCGCCTCTGAATGATGCCTCAGAGGGACAAAGCCGCTCGCAAACATATAAAAAAACCAAGTGACTCGAACTACATCTGGTCCCGAGCCACTCGACCTATACGGCACACCCAAACTCTCCTCACACACCCCCAAATACTCTCCTACCATCCACCTCGTGATCGGCTCACCCTGAAAATGAAGACCAGTAAGGTGAACCCAGTCCTCTGGAGTCGGCAACATCATACCAACTAAAAAGAGAAGCGCCTGATGCTCCTCTCTCCACCTCTCCAAGATCACTGCGATCGACCTGAAAGGGCTCTTACTCTAGGATCGCCCCAAAACTGAAAGACACCAACCACGCCTACTAAAACTCTAGCAAGGCATGGTACCAATTATGAGACTCGATCCACGCCGAGCTGATAGCTAGCTGCGAGGGCTCCTATTGAACGGAACCCAAATAATGATAGTAAGACTAACACATACCTATAACGAATGACAAATAGATCTAGAGCTAAAAGCAAATGAAATATGCCCCAAACACATAATAACAACTTACAACAAACACACAAAACATGATAAGAATAATCAAATAGAAACATGACTTATCTCTAAATACCGTCATGATGCATGAGTAAGCACACAACCAATGATCAATGCAGGTTTGACATAAATTAAAAAGGGATTTTTAGATCCTAATAAGTCTATGTCATAACCTAAATGCCTAGAAAATGAGGGAACTCTTGCTCACGGGTACCTACCCGGCCTTGAGCGAAGAAATCCTCCAGCGGGAAGTGTCTGCAATCACGATGCTCCTCACCCTGTGCTCCTCTGCCTCATCCTCAGCCCTCTTCTACTTGACCCTCTCACCCTCCTCCTCAGCTACACCTTGCTCAATCTTGGGTACGTCCTCCCTGACCTCCACTTGGTCAACCTCTGGTACCTCCTCTCTAGCCACCTCCCTGACAATGGCGTCGGTCCGAGACTTAGAAGTCTCACCTATCTCCCCCATCATCATCCTCTCTAACTCAGAAATAGTAAGATCGTGCCTATCACCACTCTCACCCTCCATCCTAGAACAAAGAACTCGAAAAGCTGGAAAGAACGGAAGAAATGGCGCCTGAAATGGACGACCGGATCGGAAGATATCACGAAAACACAAAAAATATAGCGCAAGGAAAAAAGAAAACAAAGAATCTAAGACCAAAACAGATAGCGTGGGAAGAATGAAACATTTTTGAACTATTTATAAGACATGGCTGAATAGCGCGTGTGAACTCACGCGCTCAATTGAATCACGCACTACAGTTCCCGTGCTTAATTCAGATCAAACGCTCATCCTCATGCGTGCAAACGGTTTATCGCCCGCTCAAACTAACCCGACCACTTGGTTGCGCGTCGTCCACCAGGCCCGTAATCATCTCAAGCACCGGAATCCATGCACCCGAATGCCAATAGTCAGTGCGATAGTGACTGGCCATCGCCCTAATCCTGCGCCCCATGATGTGCGCCGAATTCGATTAAACGACCAGACACTGGCATTTAATGACCTTCCGACCCTCTAAAACGCGGGCTCCCATTCTAACATGCAATTAGTTGATGTGCTCAGAGGGAAGCACTCTATTTCTCAGAAACACAAAATATGTGCCCAGAACAGTAGGTTCACAAGACCAAATTAGGAGATTTTTGACACTTACTGCCAACCTAAACTACGCCCTTGTTAGAGCCAATCCAAAAACACTTCTGACTTAGGACATACACACATCGAGTCAAAATGAAAAAAATGCTCCCCAACATCACGTACACAGTACAACCGAGATCAAACAAAACAACCAAAAAAATGCCCCCCATCACTTACGCACTTGATCTTAGACTAAACAAAACAAAACTAAAAATGCTCCCAACATACCCCATATTCGAAATAAAATAAACCCAATCGAACCAAACTCGAAGAAATATTAAGCAAGAAAAACGTCACACTCAAAACCAGATCAAGTAAGCTATAAAATATACCAAGCCAAAATTCACTAAATAGAAATAACCAAAATAGAATTAAAAACATAACTACTTCATAAATGAATAAAATGATTACAAAATACACCAAGGGCATACCCTCTGAATATTCAACTTAAAATAAGAAACTTAAAATCCGTCTGTTCAGACAATGCTCGAATTCAAATTTATTCGAGAAACTAGAGATCTCAAAAAAGCCCGGAGGAGGAACATACCCTGAACGAATTCTAACGATGACAACCTCTTCCCCTTACCCTGAACAGGCGGAAAAGAAAGAGTGGCTCATAGAAATCCACCCAGGATATGAGGGATCCACCTTTGGAGGCTCACCTTGGAAAGCATAACAAGGAGGAGCAACTAACGCTGAATCTGCAGAGCCTACCGAGGAAAATTAGGCATCGGTTACGAGGACTCTGACTTTGCCTTATCGTTGGGTTTCTTTTCTACCACCTTTTTCTCCTCCACCTCTTCCCTAAGCACGGTAGCAATTCGACTGCCACCTCACATTTCCAATCCCGTTCATTCCCAATAATCCACTTAAGAAATACAACTCTTTGGGTTCAATACTCGGGATACGAAAGAAAAAGGAAGAAAAAACAAAAAAATAAAAAAAATGCCCCAAGGACTTCTAATTCTAAACTTGAAATAAAATTCAAAACAATAAGAACTCAAAGCTTTTAGCTCACACATTTATAAACTATACCCTCCTAAATTACCAAATGACAAGTGTCACACCTTTGAACCCTTCCAATCTAATTAAATCCAAAACGAAACACATACCCCTTAAAAAAATCACAATCCATGACAACCTAGATAAACCAATAATCATGCAACACTTACCCCTCTAAGGGATCACAAACTCAAAGCAAAATAGACAAACCAATAGGATTCAAACACTTAACACCCATCTAGAAACCTCAAATTAAACCCTAAATTCACACACTTTTAACAAGTATAATCTCAAATGAAATAAAAGGACTATAATGAAATACCCTAAACTTTAAACAAAAAAAAAAAAAAAAACTCTTTAAAGAATGAGACCCTAACATGCTTGGGACCACACAAAAAAATGCCCCCAACAAACCAAACAGAACCAAGTAAACCCTCTAAACAAAATTACATAAAACAAACTAATCTTGGGATAAAAGCTAAATTAAATCCTAGACTAAATCAAATCAAATATGCACGACTAATCCATTAAACAAATACTAGACACAATAAATAAAAAATATAATGCTTATTTATTTATAACTAAAATTTTTTACAAGTATCATCGGAGGCATACCTCCTGAACTTACAACCCAAAATGAAAACCTAGAACTTAACTTACAACCCAAAATGAAAATCGGAGACTCGAAAGGACCACAAAGTGAGGAGCAGAACGCCCAATCGGAGGCTTCAGGAAGGATTGGTTGGGAAACACAACCCTCCACTTGTTACTCCTTCTCTTCCTCCATCTTCACCTCCTCTATTGCCGTCTCCTCAACGCTGCCTTCATTGCTCCCTAAAAGAGATCGATGTGAAGACTAATGCCCTTATTCCCAATACCGCCCGTTCCCAAATTAATGCCATCCCCGAGCATCGCCTCAGGGCGAAGATCACGCGAAGTAACTAACATAGGAAGAAATGACATCCCAAACAAATAGTTAGATCACCTGATATCACTAAAACATGAATTTTAGAGCACAAAATATCAGGAAAAAGTAAAACTCAAGAATAAACCAGAGAATGAGAAACAAATGATGGAACCCTTGCTCATATAGAGTACGGACTTAATCACGCGCCCCAACACATGCGCTTAACTCAGTCACGCGCATTGCACGATGCGCTCAATCCAAAACATGCGCTCCGGGAGCATGCAACTGAACCATCACCCGCGCCAACGGCGCGACGCTCCAATCACGCGCCTATTGAAAAATGCACAATCTCATTATGTGACTCCCACGAGCCGCACAATACGAAAGGTCCACACAGTGACCTGGCGATGCCTCGATCATGCGCTACGATTAGAGCGCATAATACAATCACACACAAACTCACATATGCGTAAAAGGCTCGTCGAACCTGTGATCGCACGCCCGAAAACAAGCATGCAATCATATTGAGTGGCACGTACCAAGCGTGCAATATCTGAATTAATCCACCCGCACACCTTTTCACCCACCTTGACCAAAATTCTCCTGTCCCATCGCGTAGCCTCACACTTTATTCAGAAAGAATGACACGACCACTTACTCCTGTCCCATCATGTAACCCCGTCACATACGTCCCATCCCGATAAGATGCACACACATGATGCCACCTCAATATCCAGTCCCATCACGATCAGTCAATCATGCCACTACAGCACCCTCTCGTGATAAGCCCAAAAAAAAATGAAACCCATCACGACGCAACCACAACATGATCCTACATAACTCAAGATCTACCAAAGAAAGAAACAAGACGCATCTATCGCGCAAATATCTTACCAGTGTCCCATCGTTAACTATGCTCAGCCAATGTCCCATCGTAAATATCACTACTCGAAAAGCTCAAACAACACCTGCCATGCCATATGAAAAAGGGAGAAAGCTCAATCATGTCCCATCGCTAGAGTAAAGAGCCCTCCTCCCGAATTTCTCTCTATGTAACAGTCACTAGGACTCATCCAACACATAGCCAAAGAAAGAAAAATTCCCCAAGTTCCATCACGACATCACTTCGCCCAAGATGTTTCATCACATTGGTGACCGCCAAGCTCTGCCACAGCGGACATGAGGAAAAGAGAAGAATCCCAAAGTCCCATCGCAACATCACCCCGACAACCCATCAGTCCCATCACGGACTACACAAACTACGCATAATTTAGGTAAGTATCACCCCCAGGTAAGTATTACCCACTTTTCAATTACTCAATATTTCTTGTAAAATACAGTTAGCTATGATTAAGTCAAAATGTTTTCAAAACCCGTCTCTCTCCACTCGCGAATCATTGTAGTCCTCCCATAAGAGACAATTATCAATATTCGATGAGAAGTTTAGGCGGAGCATCCGATATGCCAAGTGTCATCTTGACAACCACACAAACGGTTGGGTCCACAAATCCCGTACCGATGGATCTGCTCAGCGACATCTCAGAAGCCACGATTTTCATCGATTTACCATCGATTTGATCTTAAGTTAAATTCCCTAAAACTTCAAATTTTCAAAATCCCTTACTTACTCTCGAACAAAAATCTATTACTTCGAAAAAAAAAAAAGAAACAACACCAAAAAAAAAAACTCTTACCACTTACTCTTAAAATCCAAAAATCTTATTCTAACACCAAAAATCTTTTACTCCCAAAGCAACAAAAATAAAAAGAAACCAAAGAAAAAAAATCAACAAAGAGACTCGCCTACCAAATTTTACTTCAATTATCAGCCCAAGTTGGCCATTCCCCTGGGAAACCGAAGAATGAGTATATTTAATCTAAGAACTTACAAACGCTTATTGGAAAAGGAACGCCTAACACGCATTGGTGTGGGCAATGATGCGCTCGGTCTGACATGACCTGCAAAGCCTTTTATATTATCTTACATTGTATTATTATTAGTCCCTGGACCTATTTATGGACATTTGTATGACGCCCCCCGGTACCTCGACTGTGTCATACCCCTCTATTTGACTGCCTCTTGCAGCAGGTCGCGATAAGCGGCGGGATGCCCCTTGCACCCACATATTAGGATATGGTGATTCTCCTTTTTGTTTGACTGTCACTCACAGCAGGTCGTGCCACACGACTGGATGCCCCTTACACCCGTGGAATAGAATACGCTGACTTCCCCCATCGATTGTCTATGACATGACCTTTAGTCGCGACACAGACAGATCGCTTCGGCATCCACATGAAACACACCTTTAGCTTGCGCTAATAGAAAAGAAAGCCAAGCATGTCATGTCAGCAGTCCCAGTTCACATTTGTGATTTCTCAAGAGAAACGAGAAGACACCTCAAATGAGGGGTGTCTATTTCTTTGATGCGTTCTTACTTCACAAGAGCGCACCGAAGAGGGGAATCTGTAGACACTCCCATTTTACCCTCTCAAAATATACAAATCTATTTGGTCAACCTTTGACCTTGTAACCCTGATTGGGAACCATGCACTAAAATAATAGTACATGGCTAAACATAGGCTGAAACAGTAGCTTTGTGGCTCAGGTCCCGATGTAGGGAGACTATATACTGAAACAATAGTATATAGTCGGAATGCGGATTGAAGCAATAGTCTCGCATTTCAGACCCCTAACCCTAATGTGGGAGCACATACTAAAACAATAGTATATGGCTAACTCAAGCTGAAACAATAGCTCTGTGGCTCAGGCCCCATGACCCTAAATTGGGAATCATGCACTGAAATAATAATACATGGCTGAACACAGGTTGAAATAATAGCTCTGTGGCTCAAACCCTAATGTAGGGGGACTATATACTGAAAAAATAGTATATAGTCGAAATATAGGCTAAAATAATAGCCTTGCATTTCAGACATGACTCGGACTCGGACAGCCCTAAATTACGTGCCTAAAACTACGCATGCAATTCAATTGCACACAAAACCACACATGTGCAATCAGTCCCCCTTTCAGACCAGACTTCCTTTCCCAAACCACATCGAGACTCGATCACGTGCCCCACATGAGACGCGCGATCGGATTGAGCGCCCGACCACCGGCGCACAATCGACCTATGCCCGATCAAGTCTTACAATCCTTGACCCCCAAGCTTCCTCGATTAAATACTTCGAAAGAGGCGCTTAATTGGATTGTGCACCCCATAATTGGCACGCAATTAGTCCTAACATTGTTAGAACTAGGAAACTCACTGAACAAGTCAGTCGGTCGCTAATTGAGTCGGTGACTGACCCAAAGCGATTAAGCACCTGGAAACTGGCACGCAATCCAGTTAAATGCCTGAAACAGGGAGTTTAATTAGAGAAAAATCTATAAAAGATTTTTTTCTAATTCACCCCAAGAGGGGCTGGCAATTTTGAGAGAACGGATTTTTTTAGGATTTCGAAATCAAAGAACTCCGAGAATGAACACATAGAGGAACCTAGTCATGATTTTGAGATTAAAGCTTCGAATTTTTTAAATTTCTCTCCTCAGCCCCGGTCTTAGGTAAAAATCTTAGTTTTAAATTTAGGATTTCTCTTAGTTTCAATTATTAATATTAAATTTTTAGTCTTAAAATGTAAACCCTTTTATTCAGACCGTAATTTTAATACCTGGTTCTAGTTCTCCGAATTCAGAACCAGTCCTTAATCTGACGGTTTAATTCACCGACCCTAGACTCAACTCTGTTCTAAAATCTTAATCTCCAGTGCTATCATTAATCTCTGGTTCTAGTTCATAGTTTCTAGAACCATTCCTTAATCATATGGTCTAATTTTCTGATTTCGGACCCGAATTCAGTCCTAGAATTTTAAATTTTAGTTTTAATTTCTTAATTCAATACTTCTAAAATCCCAAATATTCATTTAGTTTTCTAAAACTCTAGTTTCTTAATTTAATTTATAATTATGATCCGAAAATCGACTATGAAAATCCAAAATACCAATATTATAATTAGAAATTCAATTTATCTTTAATCTCAGCCACCTGATTTGCCCAAGGGAGCTTACAGAGGGTACTCGGGAATGAGGCCAATCCTCCTTAGCATAGCGGGCCCAAAACCCTTTTTTTTTTAATTATTTTGTAGCTTTAATTAGGATTAGAAAATCAACTCCATGACCTTTTCTTAGATTTTTAGTATGATTAATTTACATGCTTTATTTTAATTTAGATCCTTAGAATAATTGCTTTGATCAGAATTCTAGTAAAATTAGTTCCTTAATTTTAATCAGAATTTTAGTAAAATCAGTCCTCCATTCCAATTCGAATTCTAGTAGGACTATTATAATTGCTCTAATTAGAATCTCAGTCAAATTATTATATTAGCTCTAGTTAGAAATTCAATACAATTACTGCGCAACCATCATCCCAAAGAACAGGTCGTCGCAACTTTGCGTCTCCCCAAGGATCTGTCTCGCCTCGAGAGTGGCGTGCGCTCGCATGGCCTCTAGACGTGCCTCCTCAAGCTGACGAACCTGCGTAATTATACCAAGTCAAAGAAAACCTATATATATGAACATAAAAAAAGGAATTCTAAAAAGGAAAAAATCATACAAGATCTAGCCTCTCCTCCAAAACTCGCTCAACCGTCTTGGCAGTCACTGGATCAGCAGGAGGCACGGAAGGGATAACAAACATAGGCAGCTGCAACAAGAACAAAAAAACACATCAGACGACACTATAATGACAAATAAACCATAAACGCAATAACTAAAGCATCCTAAGTAGGGATAGGAATAGACCCCTGAGGGGGAGCCTCAAGAGCGAAGTCTGGAACGGCCTGTATAAAAAAAAAACAAAGAAACCAACACAAAATATATCAGAACAAAATAAAAGGAAATAACCTAAACTGGATTACACCAAACCAAAAACTATACCTGACTCTTGGGACAAAGAGAGGTAGCAGTCGCCTCCCTCATCTGAAGATCCTCGGCAACCTGACGCTGAAATACCACATAATATTAGTAAAATGTTAAAAAAGCAAAACAATAACACCCAATGAACTGTTATAATTATACAAATGAGTTGAATGATTGAATGGAACTTACACAATGATCTAGCTCGGCCCAAAGCTAAGCCATCGCTGGATCCTCCAGACTAGAGGAAGCAATTGAAGATGGATCAAATGTCGGAACAGGACCTCCAGCAGTGAGCTCGGCTCTCTACGAATATTAATAAACACATCAGTTGGCAAGCTCACCACGCTAATAATTAACAAAACCAAGTTCATATAGACACATACCAATCGATCAGTCTCAGATCACAAACTGGCCTCTACCTCTCGGCCGACCTGTTACTGACCTAGCAACAACCCTTTCATCGCCGCATGACTAGTGACCTCGGCCTCCCTCTCAAACTGTCCAAAAACAAAATTGGACACCACAACCATGTCAGAATGACTGAAAGACCAAGTTCACAAATACATAAACAAAAACCAATAAATCAACTCACCAGGAGTTGTCGAGTGTCCGCCAACCGAGCCCCCAACTCATCCTCCGCTCCCCTAACCTGAGCAACCGAGAGGGCTAAGGAGTGCAACATCTCCTCATCCGGAAGAGGAGCACACCCCATCTGCTCCATCGCCCTATGGAGAGCGTCTAATGCCCCCCGCACACTCGCGGTGAGATGACCCTACTCTAATGCAGCCAGTCTCTCCCTCAATACCGACACCAACTCCGGCCCGCTGACCGTGAAAGAGCCACTCCCATGGAAGGAACGTGTGAAGAGGTGCCCGCCACCAAATGCACTAAACCATCTCCTATACTCTTGAACATCTGCCTCATCACGTGCCTATGTGACCATGGTCCCCCCAGCCCTGAAATCGACTATCTGAAGCGCCATTCACTTCATAAAATTTCTGCTCGGTGGGCCGGTCATCCTCTTCGCCACCCTGTGGCGAATCTCTAGAGGGACTCCCTGAGCGAGCTCCAGCTGCCGCACCACTTGAGATAGGTGGATCCTCTCTACCTTCACAAAATAATGGACCCATATGTCCATGTCGAATAAGTGCTGGCCAGACTGAATCACAGGCACACCCGCATCCTCCTCGATTGCGTATGGCCTCCAAATCACCTAACCAAACGAGCAAGCCAACACCCATCAATGAATCCTTAGATCCTAAAAGATCAAAATAAAATGAAACAAAACATATACACGATGATATATACCTGCCTGGCATACATATCCTCGAAAAGACTGCACGCGGTCTGAAGATCCGAAGACCAGTGACGATCCCTCAACGCCTCCCTCCACACGCGCATTCGCGAAAACGTGAATATCACCTCCAATGGAACTTCGTGATGAAGAAAAGCAAAATGGTCATAAGCCCAGAGCTAAAAGAAAATACAAAAGAGAAATGCTGAATAGTTACCATTAAAAGACTAAGAAAACAAAGACACTATGACATCAACTAACTAAAACTCACCTGGAGGAAGGGAAGGAAACCTCCGATCGTCGCGATGCCCCATACCCGACGATAAAGTTGCTCATAGAGATGCGCCAATGCGGCCGCACCCCACACATAGGTAGGAACCCAATTCAAGTCCCTGAGAACCATTAAAAACAACCCGGTGATGCATCCCCGAGTCGAAGAAGAAAAGAGTACTGCACCGAGGAAGTGCATCAAGAATGCTCAGAGCACCCTATCTGCAGCCAACCCCGGCTCAACCACGGGCTCTCGACCCACCAACACCATGCACCATGCCTCATAAGACACACTCACCTCCGAATGACACCTCGGAGGGATGAAGTCGCTCGCAAACGTATCAAAAAATAAAGTGACTCGAACTACACCTGATCTCGAGCCACTCGACCGATATGGCACACCCAGAATCTCCTCACACACCTCCAAATACTCTCCTACCATATGTCCCGTGATCGGCTGACCCTCAAAACAAAGATCTGTAATGCAGAACCAGTCCTCTGGAGTCGGTAACATTATTCCAACTGGAAAGTGAAGCGCCTGATGCTCCTCCCTCCACCTCTCCAAAATTGCCACAATCAGGCCACGATCGACCTGAAAGGGCTCTAGCTCCAGGATCGACCCGAAACTGAAAGACACCTATCGCACCCACTAAAACTCTGAAAAGGTATGGTACCAAGTATGAGATTCGGTCCATGTCGAGCTAATAGCCAGCTGCGGGGGCTCCTATTGAACGGAACACAACTAATGATAGTAAGGCTAATATATACCTATGACGAAAGATAAATAGATCTAGAGCTAAAAGCAAACGAAATATGCCCCAAACACACAATAACAACTTACAAAAAATACACCAAACATGATAAGAATAGTCGAATAGAAACATGACCTATCTCTAGATGCCGTCATGATGCATGAGTGAGCACATAACCAATGATCAATGCAGGGTCGACATAAATTAAAAAGGGGTTTATGGATCCTATTAAGTCTATGTCATAACCTAAATGCCTAGAAAATGAGGGAACTCTTGCTCACGGGTACCTACCCGGCATCGAGTGAAGAAATCCTCCAGCGGGAAGTGTCTGCGATCACGACGCTCGTCACCCTGGTGCCCCTCGGCCTCATCCTCAGCCCTCTCCTCCTCGACCCTCTCACCCTCCTCCTCAGCTACACCCTACTCAATCTTGGGTACCGCCTCCCTGACCTCTACCTATTCAACCTCTGGTACCTCCTCTCTAGCCACCTCCTCGACATCCACCTCCCCGACAATGTCAACGGTCTAAGCCTCAGAGGTCTCACCTATCTCCCCCATCATCTTCCTCTCCAACTCAGAAATAGTAAGATCATGCCTATCACTATTCTTAGACTCCATCTTAGAATAAAGAACTCAAAAAACTAGAAAGAATGGAAGAAATGGTGCCTGAAACGGATGACCGAATCGCAAGATATCATAAAAACATGAAAAATAGAGCACATGGAAATAAGAAAACAAAGAATCAATGACCAAAACAGATAGCGGGGGAAGAATGAAACATTTTTGAACTATTTATAAGACATGGCTGAATTGCACGCGTGAACTCATGTGCTCAACCGAATCACGCACTATGGTTCCTGTGCATAATTCAGATCAAACGCTCATCCTCGAGTGAGCAAATGGATTGTCGCCCACTCAAACTAACCCAACCACCTGGTTGCGCATTGTCCACCAGGTGCGTAATCATCTCAAGCGCTCGAACCCATGCGTGTGAATGCCAACAGTCACTACAATAGTGACCGACCACCACCCTAATCCTGCGCCCCATGACGTGCGCCGAATTCTATTAAACGACCAGACACTAGCGCTTAATGACCTTCTGACCCTTCGAAACGCATGTTCCCATTCTGACGCACAATTAGTTTATGCACTCGGAGTGAAGCACACAATTTCCCAGAAACACAAAATATGTGCCCAGAACAGTAAATTCACAAGACCAAATTACGAGTCTTCCGGCACTGATTACCAACCTAACTACGCCGTTGTTAAGGCCAATCCAAAAACACTTCTGACTTAGGACATACACATCTCAAGTCAAAATAAAAAAAATGCCCTCCCCAACATCACATACACACTCCAACTAAGACCAAACAAAAAAACTAAAAAAAATGCTCCCCATCACTTATGCACTTGATCTTAGACTAAACAAAACTAAGCTAAAAATGCTCCCAATCGAACCAAACTCAAAGAAATATTAAATAAGAAAAATATCACACTCAAAACCAGATCAAGTAAGCTATAAAATAAACCAAACTAAACCCCAGATTCAAAATAAACCAAACTAAACCCCAGATTCAAAATAAAATAAACCCAATCGAACCAAACTCAAAGAAATATTAAATAAGAAAAACGTCACACTCAAAATCGGATCAAGTAAGCTATAAAATAAACCAAGCCAAAATTCACTAAATACAAATAACCAAAATAGAATTAAAAACATAATTACTTCATAAGTGAATAAAATGATTATAAAACACGCCAAGGGCATACCCTCTAAATATACAACTTAAAATAAGAAATTTAAAATCCATACGTTCAGGCAATGCCCGAATCCGAATTTATACGAGAAATAAGAAATCTCGGGGAAGCCCGGAGGAGGAATGCACCCTGAAGGAATTCTGACAATGACAGCCTTTCCCCACCCCAAGCCGGTAGAAAAGAAAGGGTGGCTGACTATGAAATCGAGTAATTTTTCGAAGGTGACTCCAAAAACACACTTCTTTGGGTTCATTTTCAGCTGATACTTCTTGGCTCTTTGTAGTACCAGTCGGAGTGCTTCAACATCTCCTACTCACATTTGGGACTTCACTAATATATCATCGACATAGATTTCTACACATTTATGCATCATGTCGTGAAAAATAACCATCATGGCACGTTGACATGTGGCTCCTACGTTCTTGAGCCCAAAAGGCATGATGACGTAGTAGTAAGTTTCCCATGGTATGGTAAAAGAAGTCTTCTCTTGGTCAGACTCTGCTAATTTGATCTGATTATATGTAGAGATACCGTCCAAAAAGGATAGCATCTCATGTCCAGCGATGTGGTCGACTAGAGTGTCAATGTGCGGAAGTGGGAAGTCATCTTTTGGGCATGCCTAGTTGAGGTTTCAGAAGTCCATGCAAACCTGTACTCTGTCATCTTTCTTAGCGACAAGTACTATATTAGCGACCCACTTGGGATAGAGGACGACACGGATGAATTTTACTTTGTGCAACTTGTCGACTTCCTCTTTAACTTGAAGGATTGTTTGTGGGTGCATCCTACGGAGTTTCTGCTTAATGAGATTTGCATCGGGTTCTAAGACAAGGCGATGTTCAACTAATCTTGGATCTAAACCAGGCATATCTTCATAGGACCATGCGAAGGAGTCGAGGTGTTCTTGTAAGACTTGAACGATCTGTTGACATTCCTTAGAGTTAAGCATTGCGCTGATCAGTAGCTTCTTGGGGTTCTCTTCAGTGCCAAAGTTAATTTCTTTTATAGGTTCTGTGGCAGCTTGGGTTTGCTCATCGAAATGCTTGATAACCTGTTGGAAGTTCGGTGCCTCATCGGCGACTAGCGTTCCTTCTTCATCCTTGGTAAGCTCATATATTGTAAAATTGTAACACTGGGGATTTGATTTTATGAAAGGCGCGCTTTTTCTGGGTTCCTTTTGGTCCCCGTTGAATCAGTGGCCCAATTCTGTCCAAGTGGACTCTAGCGATGCGGCATTTGAAATAGTGGAAGTAAAATAAAAAAGGGGGGGTTTTCAAGGAAAATTCCTAGTTGTTGCGATCACTAGTTGAAGATATTTAACGACATTGCAATACGTCAATGATCACGCTTTAGAGCGGGTGTGGGTTACTTCTTTACTGAATCGTCCACCTACGAACGTCAGCAGCTATGGCTCTTCCTTATAGTTTAGATAGTTTAACTTTCCTTTTCTTTTCATGTTATTGTTGTAATTCTGATCGATTTGGGTTTCCTGATTCTATTATGAGTTTAGTTGTGAATTTATTAGAGTGAGTGGATCTATTCTAATATTTAGTGTCCTAATACTACTAAAAGTCCAATTAATATTAGTCTCCTACTTGTACTAGGAATGCAGATATATCAATTCTGATAAAACTCTAATTAAATCAAGTATGATGATTGTACTAGAATTCTAAGTAAAGCAATTATAATAATTCTACTATAATTCTAATTGAAATAGAGAACTAATTTTAATAGAACTCTAATTTAAGTAATGAATTAATTTTATTAAAATCTAATTAAAATAAATGAACTAATTTTATTATGATCTAATTAAAATAAATAAATTAGCTATACTAAAAATCTAATTAAAATAAAGGAACTGATTTTTACTAGAATTGTATTCAAAGCAATGTGTTAATTTTACTAAAATTCTAATAAAAAAAGGGATTAACTATACTGAAATCTAATAAAGCAAGGAATTAACGATGCTAAAATTATCTAATTAAAATAAAGGAACAAGTTTTATTAGAGTTCTAATCAAAGAAATTATTCTAAGGATCTAAATTAAAATAGAGCATGTAAATTAATCATACTAAAAATCTAAGAAAAGGTCGTGGGACTGATTTTCTAATCCTAATTAAAGCAATAAAATATTTCTAAAAAAAGGGTTTTAGGCCCGCTATGTTAAGGAGGATTGGCCTCATTACTGACTACCCTCCGTAAGTTCCCTTAGGCAAATCGGGTGGCTGAGATTAAAGATAAATTGGATTTCAGATTATAATATTGGTATTTTTGGATTTTCAGAGTCGATTTTGGGATTATAATTGTAAATTAAATTAAGACACTAGAGTTTTAGAAAACTAAATGAATATTTGGGATTTTAGAAGTATTAAATTAAGAAATTAAAACTAAAATTTAAAATTTTAGGACTGAATTCGGGTTCGAAATCAGAAAATCAGGTCGTATGATTAAGGACTGGTTCTAGAAACTTAGAACTAGAACCAGAGATTAATGATAAGACCGGAGATTAAGATTTTAGAATGGAGTTGAGTCTAGGGTCGGTGAATTAGACCGTCAGATTAAGGACTGGTTCTATAAACAGAGAACTAGAAACAATTATTAAAAATTACGGTCTCAAAAAAGGGTGCTACGGTCTAAAACTGAAAATTCAATATTAATTATTAAAACTAAGAATTCCTAGGTCTAAGAACTAAAATTAAACTAAGGGGTCAAGGCTAAAGGTTGGATTTTTACCTAGGGCCGGGGCTGCGGAGAGAAATCTCGAAGATTCAAAGCTTGAATCTCAAAATCATGGCTATGCTCCTCTATGTGTTCGTTCTCGGAGTTCTCTGGTTTTGAAATCCCAAAAAAAATCCATTCTCTCAAATTGCCAACCTCTTCTGGGGCGAATTAGATAAAAAAAAAATTATAGGTTTTTCTCTAATTAAACGCCCTATTTCAGGCGTTTAACAAGATTGCGTGCCAGTTTCCTGGTGCTTAATCACTTTGGGTCGGTCATCGACTCAGTGAGCGACCAGCTGACTTGCTCAGCGAGTTTCCTAGTTCTAACAATGTTAGGACTAATTACGCCCCAATTATGGGGTGCACAATCTGATTAAGTGCCTCTTTCGAAGCGTTTAATGGAGGAAGCTTGGGGGTCAAGGACTGTAAGACTAGGTCGGGCGTAGGCAACTTGTGCGCTGGTTGTCGGGCGATCAATTCGATTGCGCATCTCGTATGAGGTGCGTGATCGAGTCTCGAAGTGGTCTGGGAAAGGAAGTCTGGTCTGAAAGGGGGACTGATTGCACATGTGTGGTTTGGCGTGTGACCGAATTGCGTACATGGCTTTAGGCACGTAATTTGGGGCTGTCCGAGTCCGGGTCAGGTCTGAAATGCCAAGCTATTGTTTCAGCCTATATTTTGTCTATATACTATTGTTTTAGTATATAGTCTCACTATATTGGGATCTAAGCCACAGAGCTATTGTTTCAGCCTGTGTTTAGCCATGTACTATTGTTTTAGTGTATGGTTCTCATGTTAGGGTCATGGGGGTTTGAAATGTTAGACTATTATTTTAGTCTATATATATATGATTATTTCAGTATATAGTCTCCCTACATTGGGATCTAAGCCATAGAGCTATTGTTTTAGCCTGTGTTCAGCCATATACTATTGTTTCAGTGTATGGTTCCCACGTTGTCATGGGGCCTGAGCCACAAAGCTATTGTTTCAGCTTGTGTCTAGTCTTATACTATTGCTTCAGCATATGGTCCCAATCAGGGTGATGAGGTCAAAGGTTGACCTAACAAATTTGTATATGTTGAGAGGGAAAATGGGGGTGTCCACAAATGCCCCTCTTCAGCAGAAGTAGACACCCCTCATTCGAAGTGTCTTCTCGTTTCTCTTAGAAAATCATAAATGTGAACTGGGGATGATAACATGACATGCTTGGCTTTCTTATCTATCAGCACAAGCTAAAATGGAGCATTCAGGGGCCCAGTGGTAGCTATCAAAAGGTGTGTTCCATGTCGTGGATGCCCAAGGGTGATCCCGTAGCGTATCTCGACCCATTGTCATGGACAGTCGATAGGGGAAGTTAGTGTATCCTATTCTGTGAGTGCAAGGGGCATCCCGTCGTGTGGCGTGACCTGCTGTGAGTGACAGTCAAATAGACAGGAGAATCACCATATCCTAATTTGTGAGTGCAAGGGGCATCCCACCGCATGTCGCGACCTGCTGGAAGGGGCAGTCAAATAGAGGGGTATGACCCAGTCGAGGTACCAGGGGGCATCATACAAATGTTCATAAATAGGTCCAGGGACCAATAATACAATGCAAAATAATGTCAAAGGCTTTCACAAGTCATGTTAGACCGAGCGCATCATTGCTCTCACCAATGCGCGTCAGGTGTTCCTTTTCCAATGAGCGTTTGTAAGTTCTTAGATTAAATATACTCGTGGTTCGATTTCCCAAGGGAATGGCTAGTTTGGGTTGGTAATTGGGCTGGTAATTGAAGAAAAATTTCGTAGGTGAGTCTCTTTGTTCATTTTTTTCTTTGGTTTTGGGAGTAAAAGATTTTTGGTTTTGGAATAAGATTTTTGGATTTTTGTTTTCTCCTTTTTTTTTGGAAGTAAGGGTTTTTTTTTTATGTTGTTTCTTCTTCTTTTTTTTTTTTTTTTTTAAAGTAAAATATTTTTGTTTGGGAGTAAGGGGTTTTGAAATTTTGAAATTTTAGGGAATTTAACTTAGGATCAATTCGGTGATAAATCGACAGAAAACATGGCTTTCGAGACGTCGCTGAGCAGATCCACCAGTACGAGATTTGTGGACCCGACAGTTTGTATGGTTGTCAAGATAACACTTGGCATGTTGGATGCTCCGTCTAACTTTCTCGTCAAATACTGATGATTGTCTCTTATGAGAGGACTACAGTGATTCGTGAGTCGAGAGTGACGGATTTTGAAAATATTTTGACTTAACCATAGTTAACTGTATTTTATAAGAAATATCGAGTAATTGAAAAGTGGGTAGTACTTACCTAGGGGGTGATACTTACCTAAATTATGCGTAGCTTGTACGGTCCGTGATGGGACTTAGGGATTGTCGGGGTGATGCTGCAATGGGACTTGGGGATTCTTCTCTTTTCCTCATGTCCGCTGTGGCAGTGCTTGGCAGTCGCCAATGTGATAAAATGTCTTAGGGGAAGTGATGTCACGATGGGACTTGGGGAATTTTTCTTTCTTTGGCTGTGTGCTGGATTAGTCCTGGCGACTGTTATGTAGTGAGCAATTTGGGAGGAGGGCTCTTTGCTTTAGCGATGGGACATGATCGAGCTTTCTCTCTTTTTCATATGGCGTGGTAGGTGTTGTTTGAGCTTTTCGGGTAGTGATGTTTGCGATGGGACATTGGCTAAGCATAATTAGCGATGGGACACTGGTAGGATATTTGCTCGATATATTCGTCTTGTTTCTTTCTTTGGCAGATCTTGAGTTATGTAGGATCATGTTGTGGTTACGTCGTGATGGGCTTCATTTTATTTTTGGCTTGTCATGAGGGGTGTTGTAGTGGCATGATTGACTTATCGTGATGGGACTGGATATTGAGGTGGTGTCATGTATGTCCGTCTTATCGTGATGGGACGTATGTGATGGGGTTACGCGATGGGATAGGAGTAAGTGGCTGTGTCATTTTTTCTGAACAATGTGTGAGGCCACGCGATGGGATAGGAGAATTTCGATCAAGGTGGGGTGAAAAGGTGTGAGGGTGGATTAATTCGGGTATTGCGTGCTTAGTACGTGCCGCTCAATATGATTGCGTGCCTATTTTCGGGCATGCGACCACAGGTTCGACGGGCCATTTAAACGTATGAGAGTTTGCGTGTGATTGTATTATGCGCTCTAATCATAGCGCGTGATCGAGGCATCACTAGGTCACTATGTGGATGACCTTTTGTATTGCACGGCTGGAGTGTGTCGTTTGATACGGTTATGCGGTTCATGTATTACTCGTGATCAGAGCGTCACACTGTTGGCGCGGGTGATAGTTCAGTTGCGCGCTCGAGTAGGAGCACGTGTTTTGGATTAAGCGCATCGTGTGATGTGCATGACCGAGTTAAGCGCACGTGCCAGGGCGCGTGATTAAGTCTCTAGTTTGGTCTCGAGTTTTACTTTTTTTGGATATTTTGTGTTCTAAAATTCATGTTTTAGCGATATCGAGCGATCTAACCGTTCGATTGGGATGTCATTTCTTCCTATGTTCATTACTTCATGTGATCTTTGCCCTGAGGTGATACTCGGGGGTGGCATTATTTTGAGAATGGGCGGTATTGGGAATAAAGGCGTTAGTCTTCACATCGATCCCTTTTAGGGAGTAGTGAAGGCAGCGTAGAGGAGGCGGCGGCGGAGGTGAATATGGAGGAAGAGAAGGAGTTAGAGTGGAGGGAGCTATTACCCAATCAATCCTTCCTAAAGCCTCTGATTGGGAATTTTGAGCGGAATCTGCTCCTCGCATTGTCTCAGTTTTGAACCCAGTCTTCGTTTTGGGTTGTAAGTTCAGGAGGTATGCCTCCGGTGATACTTGTAAAAATTTTTAGTTATAAATAAATAAGTATTATATATTTTGTTTATTGTGTCTAGTACTTGTTTAATGGATTAGTCATGCACATTTGATTTGATTTAGTCTAGGATTTAATTTAGATTTTATCCCAAGATTAGTTTACTTTATGGAATTTTGTTTAGAGGGTTTACTTGGTTCTATTTGGTTAGTTGGGGGCATTTTTTGTGTGGTCCCAAACATGTTAGGGTCTCATTCTTTAAAGAGTTTTTTATTTTATTTTTAAGTTTAGGGTATTTCGTTTTAGTCCTTTTATTTCATTTGAGATGATACTTGTTAAAAGTGTGTGAATTTAGGGTTTAAGTTGAGGTTTCTAGATGGGTGTTAAGTGTTTGAATCCTATTGGTTTGTCTATTTTGCTTTGGGTTTGTGTTCCCTTGGAGGGGTAAGTGTTGCATGATTATTGGTTTATCTAGGTTGTTATGGATTGTGGTTTTTTTAAGGGGTATGTGTTTGGTTTTAGATTTAATTAGATTGGAAGGGTTCAAAGGTGTGACACTTGCCATTTGGTAATTTAGGAGGGTATAGTTTATAAATGTGTGAGCTAAAAGCTTTGAGTTCTTATTGTTTTGAATTTTATTTCAATTTTAGAATTAGAAGTCTTGGGGCATTTTTTTTGGTTTTTTTTATTTTTTCTTCCTTTCTCTTTCATATCTTGGGTACTGAACCTGAAGAGTTGTGTTAATTAAGTGGGTTATTGAGAATGGACGGTATTGGGAATGCAAGGTAGCAGTCGAATTGGTACCGTGCTAAGGTGGAGGAGAAAAAGCTGATAGAAAGGAAACCCAAGGATAAGGCAAGGTCAAAGTTCTCATAACCGATGCCTATTTTTCCTCGGTAGGATCTGCGGATTCAGCGTTAATTTCTCCTCCTTGTTATGCTTTCCAAGGTGAGCCTCCAAAGGTGGATCCGCAGATCCTGGGTGGCTTTCTGTAAGCCACTCTTTCTTTTCTGCCGGTTCAGGGCAAGGGGAAGAGGTCATCATCGTTAGAATTCGTTCAGGGTGCATTCCTCCTCCTGGCTTTTCCGAGATCTCTAGTTTCCCGAATAAATCCAGATTCGGGCATTGCCTGAGCGTGTGGATTTTAAATTTCTTGTTTTAAGTTGTATATTCAGAGGGTATGCCCTTGGTGTGCTTTGTAATCATTTTATTCACTTATGAAGTAATTATGTTTTTAATTCTATTTTGGTTATTCTATTTAGTGAAATTTGGCTTGGTTTATTTTATAGCTTAATTGATCTGGTTTTGAGTGTGACGTTTTCTTATTTAATATTTCTTTGAGTTTGGCTCGATTGGGATTATTTTATTTCGAACCTGGGGTATGTTGGGAGCATTTTTAGTTGGAGTGTGTACGTGATGTTACGAAGGGCATTTTTTCCATTTTGACTCGAGGTGTGTATGTCCTAAGTCAGAAGTTTTTTTGGATTGGCCTTAACAAGGGCGTAGTTTAGTTTGGTAATTAGTGTCGGAAGTCTCCTAATTTGGTCTTGTGAACCTGCTGTTCTGGGCACATATTTTGTGTTTCTGGGAAATTGCGCGCTTCGCTCCGAGCACATAAACTAATTGCGTGTCAGAATGGGAGCGCGCGTTTCGAAGGGTTGTAAGGTCATTAAGCGACGACGTCCGGTCGTTTAACCGAATTCGGCACACGTCATGGGGCATAGGATTAGGGAGGTGGCCGGTCACTGTTGCAGTGACTTTTAGCATTCGCACGCATGAGTTCAAGCACTTGAGATGATTATGTGCAACCAGGTGGTCGGCTTAGTTTGAGAGGGCGACAATCCATTTGCGCGCTCGAGGATGAGAGTTTGATCTGAATTAAACGCGGGAACCGTAGCGCGTGATTCCGTTGAGCACGTGAGTTCACGTGCGCAATTCAGCCATGTCTTTTAAATAGTTTTAAAATGTTACATTATTCCCGAGTTATCCGTTTTGGTCTTTGATTTTTTTTTTCTTCTTTCCTTGTGCTCTATTATTCGTGTTTTCGTGATATCTTACGATCCGATCGTCCGTTTCAAGCGCCGTTTCTTCTGTTCTTTGTAGTTTTTCAAGTTCTTTCTTTTAGGATGGAGGGTGAGGTGGTGATAGGTGTAATCTTACTGTTTCTAAGTTGGAGAGGATGACAATGGGGAAAATAGGTGAGACCTCTGAGGCTCAGACCGACGCCATAGTTGGGGAGGTGGCTAGAGAGGAGGTACTAGAGGTTTACCAAGTGGAGGTCAGGGAGGAGGTACCCAAGATTGAGTAGGGTGTAGCTAAGGAGGAGGGTGAGAGGGTCGAGGAGGAGAGAGTTGAGGTTGAGGCCGAGGAGCACTAGGGTGAGGAGCATCGTGATTGCAAACACTTCCCGCTAGAGGATTTCTTCGCTCGAGGCCGGGTAGGTACCCATGGGTAAGAGTTCCCTCATTTTCTAGGCATTTAGGTTATGACATAGACTTATTTAGATCGAGAAAGCCCTTTTTAATTTATGTTGGACCTGCATTGATCATTGGTTGTGCGCTCACTCATGCATCATGATGGCATCTAGAGATAAGTCATGTTTCTATTCGGTTGTTCTTATCATATTTTGTGTGTTTGTTATAAGTTGTTATTGTGTGTTTGGCGCATATTTCATTTGCTTTTAGCACTAGATCTGTTTGTCTTTCTTCATAGGTATGTGTTCGCTTTACTGTCATTATTTGTGTTCCATTCAATAGGAGCCCCAGAGCTGGCTATCAGCATGGCGTGGACCGAGTCTCATACTTAGTACAGTGCCTTACCCAAGTTTCAGCGGGCCTGGTTGGTGTCTTTTGACTTCTGGCCGATCCTAGAGCTGGATCCCTTTCAGGTCGATCGTGGCCTGATCACAACGATTTTAGAGAGGTGGAGGGAGGAGCATCAGGCACTTCTCTTTCCAGTTGGTATGATGTTGCTGACTCCAGAGGACTAGGTCCACATTACCAATCTTTATTTTAAGGGTGAGCCGATCACGGGTGGATGGCAGGAGAGTATTTGGGGATGTGTGAGGAGATTTTGGGTGTGCCGTATAGGTCGAGTGGCTCGGGACCAGGTGTAGATAGAGTCACTTGATTTTTTGATACATTTGCGAGCAGCTTCATCCCTCGAAGGTGTCATTCAGAGGCAAGGGAATCTTATGAGGCGCGATGCATGGTGTTGGTGGGTCAGGAGCCCATGGTTGAGTCGGGGTTGGTTGCAGATAGGGTGCTCATAGAGTTCTTGATGCACTTCCTCGGTACAGTACTCTTTTCTTCTTCGACTCGGCGATGCATCACGAGGTTGTTTTTGATGGTTCTCAGGGACTTGGATCGAGTCCCTACCTATGCGTGGGTACAGCTGAATTGGCGCACCTCTATGAGTAGCTTTATAGTCGGGGACAAGGCATCACAACAATCGGAGATTTCCTTTCCTTCCTCCAGGTGAGTTTTAGTTAGTTGATGCCATAGTGTCTTTGTTTTCTTAGTCTTTTAATGGTAACTATTTAGCATTTCTCTTTTGTGTTTTTTTTTAGTTCTGGGCGTATGACCATTTTTCTTCTCTTCGTCCGGGAGTTTCGTTGGAGGTGACATTCACGTTTCTATGAATGCGCGTGTAGAGGGAGGCGTTGAGGGGTCGTCGCTAATCTTCGAATCTTTAGATCGCACGTCGTCTTTTTGAGGATATGCATGTGAGGCAGGTGCATATCATCATGTATATATTTTGTTTCATTTTGTTTCGGTCTTTCAGGATCTGAGGATTCATTGATGGGTTGGCTTGCTCGTTTGGTTAGGTGATTTGGAGGCCATACGCGGCCGAGGATGATGCGGGTGTGCCAGTGATCTAGTCTGGCCAGCCCTTCTTCAACGTGGACATATGGGTCCATTATTTTGAGAAGGTGGATAGGATCCGCCTATCTCGAGCGGTGCGGCAGCTCGGGCTCGCTCAAGGATCCCTCCAGAGATTTGCCATGGGGTGGCAAAGAGGATGACTGACCCCCCGGGCCAGAATTTTGTGGAGCGGATGGCACTTCAGATGGCCGATTTCAGGGCTGGGGGGACTAGGGTCACAGGGGCGCGTGACAAGGCAGACGTCCGAGAGTATAGGAGATGATTTAGTGCATTGGGTGGTGGGCGCCTCTTCACATGTCCCTTCCATGGGAGTGGTTCTTTCACCGTCGACAGGCCGGAGTCGGCGTCGGCAATGAGGGAGAGACTGGCCAAATTAGAGCTTGGCCATCTCACCGTGAGTGTGCGGGGGGCATTAGATGCTCTCCATAGGGCAATGGAGCAGATGGGGTGTGCTCCTTGTCCGGATAAGGAGATGCTACACTCCTTAGCCCTCTCGATTGCTTAAGCTAGGGGAGTGGAGGATGAGTTGGGGGCTCGGCTAACTGAGACTCGACGGTTCCTGGTGAGTTGATTTATTGGTCTAATTGTTTATGTATTTGTGGACTTGGTCTTTCGATCGTTCTGACATGGTTGTGGTGTCCCATTTTATTTTTGGATAGTTTGAGAGGGAGGTCGAGTCGCTAGTCATGTGACGATGATAGGGATTATAATGCGGTCAGTAGCAGGCCGACTGAGAGGTGGAGGCCAGTTTGTGATCTGAGATTGATTGATTAGTAAGTGCCAACTGATGTGTTTATCGTTATTTGTAGAGAGCCGAGCTCGCTGCTAGAGGTCCCGTTCCGACATTTCATCTATCTTCAGTTGCTTCCTCCAATCGGGAGGATCCAGCGATGGCTCTGCTTCAGGCCAAGCTGGATCATTGGGTAAGTTCCATTCAATCTTTCAACTCGTTTGTATAATTATAACAATTCATTGGGTGTTATTATTTTGCTTTCTTATCATTTTACTAACATTATGTGGTATTTCAGTGCCAGGTTGCCGAGGATCTTTGGACGAGGGAGGCGACTGCTGCCTCTCTACGTCCCGAGAGTCAAGTATAGTTTTTGGTTTGGTGTAATTCAGTTTAGGTTATTTCCTTTTATTTTGTTCTAATATATTTTGTATTGGTTTGTTTTTTTTTATGCAGGCCATTCCAGACTCCGCTCCTGAGGCTCCCCCTCAGGGGTCTGCTTCTATCCCTACTCAGGTACGCTTTTGTTATTGTGTTTATAGTTTATTTGTCATTATAGTGTCATCTGATGTGTTTGTTTGTTCTCATTACAGGCGCCTAAGTTTGTTGTCCCTTCCGTGCCTCCTACTGATCCAGTGATTGTCGAGAAGGTTGAGCGACTTCTGGAGGAGAGGTTGGATCTGGTATGATTCTTTCCTTTGTTTTTTATGTTTATATATATATATATAGGTTTTCTTTGACTTGGTGTAATTACGCAGGTTCGTCAGCTTGAGGAGGCGCGCCTAGAAGCGATGCGAGATGACCTATTCGTTGAGAAGATGGTTGCACAGAAGACTCGGGCTAAGGCATTGGAGGCGACGCATTGGACGATGCAGGCAAAGATACAGGTGCCCCTAGACCAGCTGTAGTATCGTCTGACGAGGAGTGAGCAGGGGGTACGTAGGTTGGCTAGTCAGCTTGGTGGATCAGAGTCAAGGGCTACGGGTTCCTTGGCTGAGTAGTCTCGTCACCCGTCTCGTTATCGTGTCAGGGGTGATGCTCGTTAGGATTCTATCGTTCGTGAGATTCTTGCGGGGTATCCTCCTCATTCTCAATTGAGGTTGTCTGTTAGTAAGAGGAGTGAGGGGGGTTCTATGGTGGGGCCTCGTCGTCTAGAGGTTCTGAGGACTTTAGATGTCGGGATCATGTTTTTGGAGGACCAGTCCACGGACCTCCGAGTGGATGATACAAGGGACATCGGCGCTCGTCCAACCCAGCGGCAGCATAGGGAGTAGGGGTGTGTGTGTAGTTTTTTTTGTCCATTGTGTGTGTGCGTTGTATATATAGGGGGGATGCCCCCTGTGAAAAATGTAAAAAGAAAACTTTGATATATATACATAGAGATTTTTTTTTGGTTTAGATATACATGATTGGCTCCTTTTCTTTTAGTTACCTATTACGTCTACTTTTGCTTTTTAGTTTCTTTAGCGTCACCGACAGTCATTAGGACTTGGATGCTTCCTAAGCTGGCCCGATGGTGGTTGAAGGTTGCTTCGTCTCTCTACACATATATAGGTAACACTATCAGTAATTTCTTTTCTCCACCTTGCTAGTTGTCAAAGGGGGTGTATCTCAGACCGGGGTCTGGTAATAAGGGTGGATATTTGCTTTCTTTTCTTTTTTCCTTTTTTCTTTCTTTTTTGTTTTGTTTTTTTTCTAAATGAAAATAATGCAACAAGGAAAGCAAATAATTGAGACAGAAATAATAAAAATACCCCAGTGTAGGAGCGTGGTAGTGTTGGCAGTATAGCATCTTTGGTAGCATTCTTCAGATGGTAATTTCGTTATTGCTCATCTTCTCCGTGGACGAGTCAGTGCTTCTAACGTGATTCTCCTTCTGATCTAAAAAAAAGCCCCAGTGTGTAGATACAATGGAGCTTTTTTAGGCTGTTGATGAGCACTTTGGGTCTATAAGAATTCATGGGTATTTGGTGAGTTAGTTTTGAAGAAAAGTTTATCTGTACTATCATCGAACTGGGGGGAGGTCATTTTTATTAGGTCAGTTGTATACGAGGGTCTATCATAGGGTGCTGGTCATCCTATTTTGTGGTTATTAGGGAGAAGTACAGTAGGCATAGTAGGTGATTGCATCAGTCATCATTCATCGGTTTTCAATTTAATTCCTAGGAGTATCCTGTAAGGCTTCTGATTTATCGTTTGAAATAAAAATAGAAGAGGGGAATAGTTTATATCTAATGCTTTCCAAAAGGGATGAGTAATAATCTTTTTTTCGGAGGGATACCGGATGCCATGATCGAGCTCTTCGTCATGTTTCGATACCATCAAAATCTCACATTCTATGGTTAGCAGGAGTTTGTCCTCCCCCCGCTACCTTACGACGACATCTAATAGTATGGGGACATCAGGGATGCCCTCACAGCTTGCTTATACACTTTTAGTAAAGTTACCAGAGATGTCTTGATGGTCAGCTTATACTCCCCTGAGCTCATTAACTGGTTCATTCGTCGTAATGCTCTCACTAAAAATTTTGATATATGTATTCTTCGAAAGCATCCTGCTAGCGCAAGAATAGCGAGTTTTGATTGAACCTGACATTTTCATTTATTTTACTCTAACGTCTCCTCCAATGGCGGGGGAAGGGAAATGATGATCGGTGTTACTTATGCTTTTGAAAGAGACTAGGTATGTCACTAGTTCATTAATATGATTGCCCGAGTGAGAATGTGGGTGATAAACTAACGGTCTTAAGGATATTATGAGAATTGATGATGTACGACCAATGAATGGGTCATGACGACTACGAGGGTGATAAGTATAAGTATTTAACCACAAGATGTGATGATCACAAGGCTAAGGATAGTATTTTCTAAGGTACATGGCATTCCAAGGGCTTGGGAGTTCTTCCCCGTCTTAGTTTGTCAATTTGTATGCATTTCTAGGGTATGCGATTGTTATAACATAAGGGCCTTCCCAGTTCGGTTTCAGTTTTCCTTTCGGGCAGGCGTGCTTGGAAGGCATGATTTTCTTCAAGACTAATTCTCCAATATTAAAGGTTCTTTCGAGGACTTTCTTATCGTAAGCCCTGACCACTCTCCTCTGACATACCTGAGCGTGATCAGCTGCCTTTAGATGTGTTTCATCAAGCTGCTCTAGCTGCGTGAGTAGGGCAATTCTCTTCTCATCTAAGGATAGCTCATCATTGAGTTGAATCTATAAGAATGGTACTTGGATCTCATATGGTAGGACTGCCTCCATCCTGTAGGTAAGGAGGTAGGGAGTTTGGCCAGTGGCCGTACGAATAGAGGTCCTATAGGCCCAGAGTGCTTCTGGTAGTTGTTCAGGCCAGTCGAATCCATTTCTTGTTTCTATTGTGGGTTTTAGAATTCGAATCAACATTTTGTTCGTAGCTTTTTCTTGTCCATTTCCTTGAGGGTAGAATAGCGATGAGTGACGTAGATCGATGCCGAATTTCTTGCATAACTTCTTCATCTTTTCTGCGATGAACTATGGTCTCTTGTCGGTTACAAACATCCTGGGTACTCCAAACCTGGCGATGATATTCCGAATGATAAACCCCACGAGTGTTGAAGCGGTGATTCTGACATAGGATTCAGCTTCTGCTCATTTGGTGTAGTATTCGGTCCCTGTAAGTATGAACGCGTGCTTGTGAGTGTTCCCAACTGTGTCTGTGAAAGATCCGATGACATTGAAGGCCCACATCGAAAACGACCACGGCAAGGTCATAGTGTTCAATGCAACTGATGGAGCTTTGATGAGTATGGCATGTTCTTGGCATTGTTTGCAGGATTGGATGTAGAGGTGGCAATCTCTTATCATCGTCGGCCAAAAGTAGCCATATCATGTAACTTGATTGTCGAGCCTTTGTCTATGGGAATGGGTGCCACAAGCACTGGTGTGTGCTTCTCGGATGATGTATTGTCCTTCAGTAGTCATGATGTATCGTAGTAGTACTCTTTTGATGAAGGCTTCTTTGTATAATGTTTCACCGAGTATGCAGAATTAGGCGCATCGTTTCCTTATAGTCTTTCGTTTGATCTTCGTGGCGTATGGAGGGACGTGTTGATGCGGTTGGTGATATTTCAAATCTGAACATAGCAATTTCAGTTTTTGCCTTGATGTGCTTTTATGGAGTGATTGCTTCATTTAGTCTTGTGCTTGTGGGGAGGATTGGTAATTCTCTCTTAACGGCCCATGCTACCTCGTGGGCGGGTACTGTCAGCTTTTCGATGAAGAAGGTCTTGGTACTTTGGCCGATGGGTATTTGGATGACCGAGGCTAACGTGGCTAAGGAATTTGCGAGCTCGATTTCTAGTCTAGGGATGTGCATGAAAGATATTCTTTTAAACTTCTTTACCAAATATTGAGCGGTTTTTAGGTATGCCATTAGTCCCCTTTCCTTAGTTTTTCATTCTCCTATGACTTGTGAGATTACGAGCTTTGAATCATCGATGGTTTTCAACTGTTTAATGCCTAATTGTAGTGTTGTTCGTAGTCCAGTTATAAAAGCTTCATATTCTGCGACGTTATTAGCACCAACGAAATCTAGTTGAAAAGCCTTAGATATGACAACTCCTTCGGGGCTTAGGAGGACTATCCCGATGCCTTTTCCACTGTGGATTAGAGCACCGTCGAAATAGAGGGTCCATGACATCTTATCGGGCTCTTCACTATGAATCGTGAGTAGGTCTTTATCAGAGAAATCCGTGTGTATGGGCTCATTGCTCAAGAGTGGGAGATCTGCTAGGTACTCGGCGATTTCTTGTCCTTTGATCGACTTCGGCGTGACGTAAGTGATATCGAATTCTTGTAATAACATATGCTGAAATAATAGTATATAGTTGGAATGTAGACTAAAACAATAGTTTAGCATTTCAGACCCCTTGACTCTAATGTGGGACCATATACTTAAATAGTAGTATATGGCTGGACACAGGCTGAAACAATAGCTCTGTGGCTCAGGCCCCATAACCCTAAATTGGGAACCATGCACTAAAACAATAGTACATGACTGAACACATGCTAAAACAATAGCTCTGTGGCTCAGGTCTCAACATAGAGAGACTATATACTGAAACAATAGTATATAGTCAGAATGCAGATTGAAACAATAGTCTCGCATTTCAGGCCCCATGAACCTAACGCGGGGACCATGCACTGAAATAATAGTACATGTCTGAACATAGGCTAAAATAATAGCTCTGTGGCTCAGATCTTGACGTAGAGAGACTATACTGAAACAATAGTATATAGTCGAAATACAGGCTGAAATAATAGCCTGGCATTTCAGACCCTACTCGGACTCGGACAACCTCAAATTATGGGCCTAAAACCACACGCTCAATTTGATTGCACGTAAAACCACACACGTGCAATCAGTCCCCCTTTCAGACCAGACTTCCTTTCCCATACCACTTTGAGACTAGATCACGCGTCTCACACGAGACGCATGATCGGATTGAGCGCCCTACCACCAGCACGCAATTCGCCTACGCACGACCTAGTCTTACAGTCCTTGACCCCCAAGCTTCCTCGATTAAGCGCTTCAAAAGAGGCACTTAATTGGATTGCGCACCCCATAATTGGCGCGCAATTAGTCCTAACATTGTTAGAACTAGGAAACTCGCTAACCAAGTCAGCTGGTCGCTCACTGAGTTGGTGACCGACCCAAAGCGATTAAGCACCGGAAAACCAGTGCACAATCCAGTTAAACGCTTGAAACAGGGTGTTTAATTAGAGAAAAACTTATAAAATATTTTTTTCTAATTCACCCCAGAAGATGCTGGCAATTTTGAGAGAACGGATTTTTTTTGGATTTTGAATCTAGAGAACTCCGAGAACGAACACATAGAGGAACCTAGTCATGATTTCTAGATTCAAGCTTCGAATTTTTATGATTCCTCTCTACAGCCCCGGTCTTAATTAAAAATCTTAGTTTTAAATTAAGAATTTCTCTTCGTTTCAATTATTAATATTAAAGTTTTAGTCTTAGACTGTAAACCCTTTTATTCGGACCGTAATTTTAATACCTGGTTCTAGTTCTCCGAATTCAGAACCAATCCTTAATCTGACGGCCTAATTCACCAACCCTAGACTCAACTCCATTCTAAAATCTTAATCTCCAGTCCTATCATTAATCTCTAGTTTTAGTTCATAGTTTCTAGAACCAGTCCTTAATCATACGGTTTGATTTTTTGATTTCGGACCCGAATTCAGTCCTAGAATTTAAAATTATAGTTTTAATTTCTTTATTCAATACTTCTAAAATCCCAAATATTCATTTAGTTTTCTAAAACTCTAGTTTCTTAATTTAATTCACAATTATAATCCTGAAATTGACTCTGAAAATCCAAAAATACCAATATTATAATCCGAAATCCAATTTGTCTTTAATCTCAGCCACCCGATTTGCCCAAGGGAGCTTACGAAGGGTACTCAGGAATGAGGCCAATCCTCCTTAGCATAGCAGGCCCAAAACCCTTTTTTTTAGAATTATTTTAATGCTTAAATTAGGATTAGAAAATCAGTTCCACGACCTTTTCTTAGATTTTTAGTATGATTAATTTACATGCTTTATTTTAATTTAGATCCTTATAATAATTGCTTTTATCATAATTCTAGTAAAATTAGTTTCTTTATTTTAATTAGAATTTTAGTAAAATCAGTCCTCCATTCCAATTATAATTCTAGTAGGACTAATATAATTGCTCTAATTACAATCTCAGTCAAATTATTATATTTTCTCCAGTTAGAATTTCAATACCATTACCATATTTGCTTCACTTAAAAATTTCAGTATAATTAGCATGCTTGACTTAATTAGAGTTTCATTAAAATTAACATACTTGCATTCCTAGTCCAATTAGGAGACTAATATCAATTAGACTTTTAGTAGTATTAGGGCACTAAATATTAGAATAGGTCCACTCACTCTAATAAATTCATAGCTAAACTCACAATAGAATTAGGAAACCCAAACCGATAATAATTATAACAATAACAAGGAAAGAAAAGGAAAACTACACTATCTAAACTATAAGGAAGAGCCATAGCTACTGACGTTCGCAGGCTGACGATTCAGTAAAGAAGTAACCCACACCCACTCTAAAGCGTGATCATTGACATGCTGCAGCATCGTTAAATATCAGCAGCTGGCGATCGCAACAACTAGGAGTCTTCCTAAAAACCCCCTTTTTTAATTTTACCTCCACTATTCCAAACTCTGCATCGCTAGAGTCCACTTGGACAGAATTGGGCCACCAATTCAACGGAGACTACGAAGAACCCAGATTAGACCAATAAGTTAACCCACCAGGAGCCGTCGAGTCTCCGTTAGCCAAACCCTCAACTCATCCTCCGCTCCCCTAGCCTGAGCAACCGAGAGGGCTAAGGAGTGCAGCATCTCCTCATCCGGACGAGGAGCACACTCCATCTGCTCCATCACCCTGTGGGGGGCGTCTAATGCCCGCTGCACCCAAGGCTCATCGGCTAGGTAAAGAAATGGCACTTAAGTCAGGGCAAGAATATGACCTACTACGGCATCTCCAAAAGATTCTGGCCTAGATATCCATACTAGAACTCATCAAGAAGTCGCCTGACCATCACCGGCTGTTGATAAGGACACAACCCTAGATGAGCTTAATCAAATCACTTAGGTCATGGCGCAACCTCCAGTGCTCACTTTCACAGACGCAGACATGCCTAAAGAGTCACTCCGTGAGAGTGCGGCTCCCATATACCTTACAATCATAATTAGAGGATTCTCTGTACCCCATGCGTTTATCGACACAAGAGCAGGACTCAATATTTGCCCTCTCACAATGCTGGAATACACGGAGTAGGATTGTAGGCCCTCGACACTGTCACTCATAGCTTATGATGGCTTGCGTCGCTTTGTCAAAGGAACTATTAAACTCCAGGTTCGCCTTAGACCTATAACGAAAGACATTACCTTCCATGTTTCTGATTCCGTTAATACGTACAATCTTATCTTAAGAAGAAAATGGCTAGAGTAAATAAAGGTTGTCGCTTCCACATACCATCAATGCATCAAATTCCCATACGAGGACTCAATCGTCTGTATGGCTAGAGTCAATGAAAGTTGTCGCTTCCACATACCATCAATGCGTCGAATTCCCATACGAGGACTCTATCGTTCGTATATATGCTAACGCACCCCTCCAGGAGATGGATACTGATTACGCGGCAAGTATTCTGATAGCCCATGATTCTGTATTGAACATTGGCCATATTCAAAAGACTCGAATCTATTAAGACCTGAAAAGTACCACTTTTCACCCCTTAACTTAACCTTTGATTAGACCCTTAGCCATTTAATAAGTTCTTGTTAAGTGTTTTATGTAGGTAATAATCAGCAGTGAAACAAGGCCAGGAATCCTGCTAAGGAGCCTATTTTGGCACTAAAAGTCCCTCAGAAGGATGGACTCTGAATCTAGACCTGGAATGAGATTTACGCAGTCCAACTGAGCTTCCCAAGACTTTACAACAACTACTAGCACAGCTCTCGCGAAGCTCAAGCGTAGAACACATCACACAGTCTCGTGCAGTTCAAAGCAGACCTCTCTCTACCTTGCGCAGTTCACTCAGAACGGCTAAGGAGAGAGAGCTTCAAGAGACTCCTTGCACAGCTATCGCGCAGTGGTTGCGAGATGCAATTATCAGAAGAGAACTCCTCGCGCAGTTCTCGCGCCATTCAAGAAGAAAGCATCCTCGCGAAGACGGAGCCATCCTCGTGAAGATCAGTCAAGACATGAAGCCTCGCACAGTTCAGAACTCCTTAAAGCCTCGCGAGGAAACTCGCGAAGTCCATTGAAGAGAAGTGCTCGTGAAGTTCTCGCGCTATTCAAATCTGTCCTCGCGAAGATCAACCCAGCGATCGCACAGCTACCTCGCGACTGCTTGAACTCTAACCCCGTGACATCTGAGGCTTTGATGTCTACTCAACCTCGTGACTGCCTGAAGAGCAAACCAAGGCAACCTCGCGACGGTTAAAGCTTCAATATCAAATCATCCTTGCAAAGAGCAAGAGCTACCACGCGACAAGTCTGGGAAACAAAGGGGCTACCTAGCGAAGCTCTGAACTTCAACTTCCATCTCTTCAGCAGAGGGCCTTCTGAGAATTTCCAGCGATTAGGGCACGCACTCCCATGATCAAATCTCTGTGCACGGCCCTAAGCAATCCAAGGATCACTATTCGGCCATGTGGCATCATTAAAATTAGGGTTTCCCTAACCCTAATGCGCCGCCACACCACTGCTATATAAACCCATACTTAGCTTAGGTTTAGAGATTCTGAAAATTCCTGGAATAATTGGGAACACCTCATTTCTTGGAGACTTGATCTGAGTTCGTTTTTCTTTTCTTTTTTGTAGCCGTAAGTAGTTTTCTTTTTCTTTTCCCTTCTCTCCATAGTCCAGCACTTGCTGGCTATGTCTTTGTATGCTTTTTGAACTAGATCAATGGAAGTTTTGTAAGTTGTATTCTGTGGGATTTGTGTTTGAATGTGAGATGCTCTGTGCAAGGCTGCTGCCTTGTGATCCGCCATTGCTTTGGCTGTGATTCAAAGCCATGGAGGACTGATTCTAAGGGCCACTCAGATCCAAGTGACCTATGTGTCTGAGCTATCATGGTCATATACAGCCTTAGCCCCACCACAGGACCCACTAGATCTGAAATCCCCATGGGAGCTTGAGCTGGTATCCTTGTAACCATGGTGGTGATAGCGATATTCTTATTTTGTCTTGGGCTCCGTGAGGAGGACAGCCTCTAGGATAGTCTGTGACCATTTGAGTGGACAGGCTATAGCCTTAGGGTGATTCTAATCCACCGATCCAAGATGGATCCTTCTTCTTTACACCTGAGCTTGTAGAAGCCTGGTGGGAGATTGTACAGAGGCAGACTCCCCTACATTTGTATAGATCCGCTATTAGATGTTAGATCTGATCTGGTTATAGAGATTGTAGGCTTGTGACTGGACCATTGTAGCCTCACTCAAGCAATGGACAGCTAGATCGAAGGTTGTACTCAATCTCTTGTTGGTTCTATGTGTCTGGGCTATCATGGTCCTATACAGCCTTAGCCCCACACTTAGAGCTTTAGAGGTTGAGGTTCCCTATGGATTCTTGAGCTGGTAGCCTGGATGAAATAGTTCCTACAATGATTAACTTGTTTTGGCCCATCCCTGGATTGGGGTTCCCCTATAGGATAGTCTGTGGCCATTCGAGTGGACAGGTTATAACCTTAAGGGATTGTATCATGGCAGAGAGATGGGTTGGATCCTTTCTCCTTAGTGGTGATAATGTAGCCATTGGACAGGATTTCTAGAATATCATATCTGAATCTGAGTTATAAAGCTCATCTGATCTAGGCTCAATGACATACTTCTCACCCTTTTATATTTATTTTCCACACTCCATCCATCCTCTCAACCCTTTCTGTAGTTTAGAATACCTAGAATAAGTGACCTTAAACTCCCCTCCTTTTTAGGACTGCCAGATCTATAGTCAGATCTGGAGGGACTACTAGAGATGGCTCCCTTGGGGCCGTAGATCACCTTTCCCTGTGGGACAAACTCTTACTTATCAAAACTTGCCACAATGGACCCTGTATCTTGCAGGTCTAGGATTTCTTAGTTGATTTTAAATTTCTTTTACCACAACCAATAAAGCAAGCACACACTCAGAAATCCGCCAACAGAATCCCTGATGAGACAACCGTTGCGAAAGTTCGTCCCCCACCCCTCCTAGTTCTCCCCCAACGCGTCAACAAAAATTAATGAGGAGAGAGGTTAGCCTAGACCTCTCCAAACTTTATGATATCAACCCCACTGTAATAAAAGGGTGGGACCTCTGTACCAACTCGGATACGTCCCCCACACCGGACTCGGTAAAAATAAGTAAGGTCGTGTAGGACCTGTCGTCCTAACAAAAATATGTAAATATATAGGGTTAGGTTATCAATTAGACGACCCACAAGCTGACTTGTTCCCTACCTCACCCAAATGGTCTCTATATGACCACTTTGTCTATGGGACCACAGATAAAGCAGATGTACTAAGGAAGAAGGAAGTGTCCATCACTAGATCCCAAGAAGTGGAAATCGAGCGAATGGGTAAAGTATTAAATGATCTAACCAATTTGAACGATGATATTGATAAGCCGCTCGAAGGAGTCAAACCCTTGTTTGACACTAAGGAGCTTATAGAAGAGAGAAAGGAAGAACCACCAGAACTTGAGCCACAGGTAGAAGATTGAGAATCCATTGATGACGAAGATTTTTACATAGCAGCCTTACATGAGGGTGAAGAGTACTTACACTCAACATGGGAGGAAGATGATGCCCCACAAGAGTATTTTAACTCATAGTATCCACCTCGGCCTTAGCCTTGGGGGATGGGAATGCCCCTGGGACTCCCCTTGTATCGCTCACCCATACCAACTCCGCTATAGGGCATGCACCAGCATATTAGAATGCTTCGCTAGTTGGATCCGACATTCTGTAATAGAAGAATCGAATCACTCCAACCTTATGACAATAGAAACAAGTAATGACCTACCAGCTCGACCACTAACACAAGAAGCAGAAAATCCCAACAGTCATCTGGTTGACCTAGGGGAAACACTCACATCTCCCTCATAGAGTTTGAAGAGGAACTGGAATTAGACACTTCTTCATCCCCAAATGCACCACAACTCCAAATATTCTAGAAATCTCTCGAGGAAGAGTGGCAACCTCCCCCGAGTTATGACGAGAACTACTGGATAGACCTCCTTGCACTTGAGTTAGCAGAGCAAGCTAACCTACGACTTCAAGCACTGTCAGATCAAGAAGATGAATTCGATATTGTCTTCGACTTTAACTTAGAAGGATGGGAATGCCCTTGGGGATCTCCCTGCATTTCTCACCATTATCATCCTCACTGTCGAGCATGCATGCTCATCCTACATATTATGAAGTTTAAGGGAAAGAGCTAATTACCCCTAAGGATTCCTTTAGAGATCACCATCAATAGGAAGTACAACCATATTATAACTCAGAGGAGGATAGTTCGATCGACTATGATCTCTAGAGCTTCTTTGAAGAAGGGGTAATCAATGTGATAGAGGAAATCTGAGCTTTAGTAGCACTGCCACCAACATCACTTATTCAAAAAATATTATTAGATGAGGACTCTAAAAAAAAAAATGTCAAAATCAAAACAAGTCCACGTTTCTCGAAAAAAAACCCAAACGGCTCCAACAGCCGTCTCGCTCCCTTAGTTAGAGGAAGCAACTCTCCCAGCGCTCCTTGAGGTGACCAACCCTGTACCATATTTATTATCAAAAATAAAAAAAATAGAAAAAATAGAAAACCCTTAAAAGTTAAACACATAAAATCTGAAAAAATTAGAAAATCTCAGAAAAGAAAGGGAACCCTTCATCCCGAATCAAGTTTGGGGTCAACAAGGAGACTTTTCTCTGAATACTTCTATCCCATCTCCCGCACGAGGACGCAAAGCATCTAGGCTAAACAACAAGCTAGTGATCATACCAGATGAGATACTTCATGACTTTGAGAGAAGAATCAATAGCCTTGACCTTCACCTTACCAAAGATCTCTCAGTACCTTTCGCAAAATCGAATCCCCAGTGTAGCAATTTTGCAGTATATGAGCTTACAAAGGATGAAGAAGGAACACCAATCACTAAAGAGGTGCCAGACTTCAATGGGTTATCAAGCATTTCGATGAGCAAACCCAAGCTGTCGCGAAACCTACGGAAGAAATTAACTTTAGCACTGAAGAGAAACCTAAGAATTTACTAATTAGCGCAACGCTTAATTCTAAGGAACGTCAACAAATTGCACAGGTCTTACAAGAGCACCTCGACTCCTTCGCATGGTCCTATGAAGATATGCCTGGTTTAGACCCAAGCTTTGTAGAACATCGCCTTGTCTTAAAACTCGATGCAAAGCCCGTTAAGCAGAAACTCCGTAGGATGCACCCACAAATAGCCCTTCAAGTTAAAGAGGAAGTTAACAAGGAGCAACCGAGAGGGCTAAGGAGTGCAGCATCTCCTCATCCGGATGAGGAGCACACCCCATATGCTCCACCACCCTGTGGAGGGCGTCTAATGCCCCCTGCACCCAAGGCTCATCAGCTAGGCAAAGAAATGGCACTTAAGCTAAGGCAAGAATATGACCTTCTGCGGCATCTCTAAAAGATTCTGAACCCAGATATCCATACTAGAACTCATCAAGAAGTCGCCTGACCATCACCGACTGTTGATAAGGATACTAAAAGACACATAAGTGGATGAGGACACAACCCTAGATGAGCTTCATCAAATCACTTCGGTTATGGCGCAACCTCCAGCGCTCAATTTCACAGACGCAGACATGCCTAAAGAGTCATTCCGCGAGAGTGTGGCTCCCATATACCTTACAGTCATAATTAGCGGATTCTTCGTACCCCATGTGTTTATCGACACAGGAGTAAGACTCAATATTTGGCCTCTCACAATGTTAAAGACGCTCGAATACACGAAGTGTAACGTCAGGCCCTCGGCACTGTCACTCATAGCTTATGCTGGCTCGCGTCGCTTTATCAAAGAAACTATTAAACTCTAGGTTCGCCTTGGACCTATAAAGAAAGACATTACCTTCCATGTTTCTGATTCCGTTAATACATACAATCTTATCTTAGGAAGAAAATGGCTAGAGTCAATAAAGGTCGTCGCTTCCACATACCATAAATGTGTCAAATTCTCATACGAGGACTCTATCATCTGTATGGCTAGAGTCAATGAAAGTTGTCAATTCCACATACCATCAATGCATTGAATTCCCATATAAGGACTCTATCATCTATATATACGCTAATGCACCCCTCCAGGAGATGGATACTGATTACGTGGCAAGTATTCCGATAGCCCATGATTCCATATTGAATATGGGCCATATTCAAAAGACTCGAATCCCTGATGAGACAACCGTTGCGGAAGTTCATCCCCCACCCCTCCTAGTTCTCCTCCAACGCGTCAACAAAAATTAATGAGGAGGGAGGTTAGCCCAGACCTCTCCAAACTTTATGACATCAACCCACCACAATAAAAGGGTGGGATCTCATGTACCAACTCGGATACGTCCCCCACACCGGACTCGGTAAAAATAAGTAAGGTCGTATAGGACCCATCGTCCCAACGAAAATACACAAATACATAGGGTTAGGTTATCAATCAGAGGGCCCACAAGTTAACTTGTTCCCTACCTAGCCCAAATGGTCTTTATATGACCACTTTGTCTATGGGACCACTGATAAAGCAGATGTACCAAGGAAGAAGGAAGTGTCCTTCACTAGATCCCAAGAAGCGAAAATCAAGCGAATGGCTAAAGCATTCAATGATCTAACCAATCTGAATGATGATATTGATAAGCTACTCGAAGGAGTCAAACCATTGTTTGACACTAAGGAGCTTACAGAAGAGAGAAAGGAAGAACTTCCAGAACTCGAGCCACAAGTAGAAGATTGGGAATCTACTGATGATGAAGATTTTCACATAACAACCTTACAAGAGGATGAAGAGTACTTACACTCAACATGGGAAGAAGATGATGCCCCACAAGAGGATTTTAACTTGTATAGTATCCTCCTCGGCCTTAGCCTTGGGAGATGGGAATGCCCCTGGGACTCCCCTTATATCGCTCACCCATACCAACCCCGCTGTAGGGCATGCACCAACATATTAGAATGCTTCGCTAGTTAGATCCGACATTCTGTAATAAAAGAATCGAATCACTCCAACCTTGTGACAACAGAAATAAGTAATGACCTACCAGCTCGACCACCGACACAAGAAGCATAAAATCCTAACAGTCATCTGATTGACCCAGGGGAAACACTCACATCACCCTCATAGAGTTTGAAGAGGAACTTGAACTAGACACTTCTTCATTTCCAAATGCGCCACAACTCCAAACATTCTAGAAATCTCTCGAGGAAGAGTGGTAACTTCCCCCGAGTGATGACGAGGACTACTGGATAGACCTCCCTGCACTCGAGTTAGCAGAGCAAGCTAACCTACGACTTCAAGCACTGTCAGATCAAGAAGATGAATTTGATACCATCTTTGACTTTAACTTAGAAGGTTGGGAATGCCCTTGGGGATCTCCTTGCATTTCTCACCATTATCAGCCTTGTTGCTGAGCATGCGTGCTCATCCTACATACTATGAAGTTTAAGGGAAAGTGCTAATTACCCCTAAGGATCCCTTAGGAGATCACCCTCAACAGGAAGAACAACCATATTATAACTCAGAGGAGGATAGTTCAATCAACTATGATCTCCAGAGCTTCTTCGTAGAAGGGTAAATCAATGTGATAGAGGAAATCTGAGCGTTAGTACCATTGTCACCAATATCACTTATTCAAAAAATATCATCAGATAAGGACTCCAAAAAAAAAAGTCAAAATCAAAACAAGTCCACGTTTCTTGAAGAATCGCCCAAATGGCTCCAACAGTCGTCTCGCTCCCTTTGTTAGAGGAAGCAACTCTCACGGCGCTCCTTGAGGGGACTGACCCTATACCATATTTAGTATCAAAAATTAAAAAAATAGAAAAAATAGAAAACCCTAAAAATTTAGAAACATAAAATTCGAAAAAATTAGAAAACCTAGAAACATAAAGGGAACCCTTCATCCCGAATCAAGTTTGTGGTCAACAAGGAGACTTTTCTCCTAATACTTCTATCCCATCTCTCGCACGAGGACGCAAATCATCCAGGCTAAACAATAAGTCAGTGATCATACTGGACGAGTTACTTCATGGCTTTGAGAGAAGAATCAATAGCCTTGACCTTCACCTTACCAAAGATCTCTTAGTACCTTACGCAAAATCGAATCTCCAGTGTAGCAATTTTACAGTATATGAGCTTATCAAGGATGAAGAAGGAACACCGATCACTGAAGAGGCGCCAGACTTCCAATGGGTTATCAAGCATTTCGATGTGCAAACCCAAGCTGTTGCGAAACCTAAGAAAGAAATCAACTTTGGCACTGAAGAGAAACCCAAGAAGCTAATAATTAGTGCAACGCATAATTCTAGGGAATGTCAACAAATTGCACAGGTCTTACAAGTGTCCCTCAACTCCTTTGTATGGTCCTATGATGATATGCCTGCTTTAGACCCAAGCTTAGTAGAACATCACCTTGTCTTAGAACCCGATGCAAAGCCTGTTAAGCAGAAACTTCGTAGGATGCACCCGCAAATAGCCCTTCAAGTTAATGAGGAAGTTGACAAGGTGCATAAGCCAAATTCATTCGAGTCGTCCTCTACCCCAAGTGGGTTGCCAATATAGTACCTTTCGCTACGAAAGATGGTAGAGTATGAATTTGTATTGACTTTCAAAATCTCAACCAGGCATGCCCAAAAGATGACTTCTTACTTTCGCACATTGACACTCTGGTCGACAACACCGCTGGACATGAGATGCTATCCTTTATGGATGGTTTCTCTGGATATAATCAGATCAAATTAAAAGAGTCTGACTAAGAGAAGACTTCTTTCACTACACCATGGGGAACTTACTGCTATGTCGTCATGCCTTGTGGGCTCAAGAACGCAGGAGCCACGTACCAACGTGCCATGATGGCTATTTTTTATGACATAATGTATAAATGTGTAGGAGTCTATGTCGATGACATATTAGTTAAATCCCATATGCGGGCAGGACATGTTGAAGTACTCTGACTGGTGTTGCAAAGAGCTAAGAAATATCAACTAAAAATGAACTCAAAGAAGTGTGTCTCTGGAGTCACCTCCGAAAAATTACTTAGTTTCATAGTCAGCAAGGGAGGGATCGAAGTCTACCCAGCAAAAGTCAGAGCCATCTTTGAGATGCCACCTCCTAGTAATATTAAAGAATTACGTGGTCTGATAGGAAGATTTGGGGGTTCCAAGTCAGGGTTTAAGGATCTTGTATTGAGCATACACTCACCAACAGTAATGAAAATGCTTACAAGCACATAGAATTTCAAATAAAAAAAAGTAATAACTACACAGATTTATACTAAATAAAATAATAGGGGATTCAATATAAATGGCATGAGATTTAGGGGAAAGAAAGTGCAGACAGAGCTAGCTACACTCCACTTGCAGCTCTAGCTTTTCCCTTCTTCTGTTGTCCATTTCTGTAAAATTCCATAAAAAATTAGTAGTACTTAAATTCTAGATTAAACACATCTACAAAGAATTTGTTAGTCTAAGTAATAGTACAACTCAGGTCTACTAAAAAGATCAAGATTCCCTGACAACGGCATCAAAAACATGTTGGTCGTGTTTTAAGACTTGCTACTATTTTATTAAGAAGAGAGAGAGAATAAATCCAGAGCGGGGAATTGGAGATGGGTCAGCATAGCAAGTCTGAAATACACAGTCCTGTAAGATATAGGATCTATTGTAGCAAGTTTTGATAAGTAAGAGTTTATCCCACAGAGAAAATGATCAAGAACCAAAATGGGCTATAATAGTAGGCCTCCAGATCTGAAAATCTGAAAGGAAGGGAGTTGGGTGTCACGACTATACTAAATTAATACTAAAGAAGGGAAATAAAGTGCAGCCCTATCCTAAAGAAATGGTTAAACAGAAGATGGTGATAGAGTGTGTTAAAATAAAATACAAAAATTGGTCAGAAGTAAGCAGGTTGAGCTACACTTAATGATGTAATAATGTAACTCAGATTTAGTCTGTCTCTACAGTGGTCCTTGCTGAGATGCTATTAATAGCCTCAATAAGGTATAAGCTCCCAGTTTAACCCATGCCATTTGGGGCGCTCTTAGAGCTATACTCTGTCCACTATAATGGTCACAAGGTATCCGATAGAGTCTGTCAAATCCCATTAGTTAAACTAGAAATTCACTAGTCTAATCCAGAAGAGTAGACTGATCATTTCCCCCAGCCACTAGAGCAGCTCTAGCCATGAATACTATTACAGCACTATGTAATGCCACTGCTATAAGCTCCCCAAGCCTGCACACAAATCTGGCTGACATCCATAGGCATTCCAACCCATAAGATCCTAAGTGCTTTGCCAAGTCAAGCGGTACTTGATGACCACAAAAAGGACCATGCAACAGGTTGAATAGGGGTTTAGATTCAGATGGTCATTGCTATAAAAGGCCTGTACTGACTCAGTCTTAAACTGCAATACTACAAAGAGACTAGATCTAACATCTGATGTCGATTAGGTAAGACAGAGGGGAGCCAATTATTATACAAACCTCCTCACAAGGCTCTAGAAGCTCATATGCATGGGAAAAGAATCCTCCTCAAACATGTGACTGGACACAACCTTAAGGCTATACTCTGTCCACTATAATAGTCATAGGATATCCCATTGGTCTGTCCATACCTCAGAGTTTTGAGAAAGAACATGTAAACTGCTGCAACCACCATGGTTCGCAGGCCTCCGAGCTCCCTAGATCTCACTACAGATCCAGCATTGCATTCCATGTGTCTATCAAACCAAGGGAAATCAGATGGTAAATAATAGATCTACTAGAAACCGAATTGGCTACTAAAAACTGAATGAATCCAGCATTGCTTTCCATTGTAAGTTTTGCTGGTAAATAACAACAAAACTTACAATGAACTGTCTCTTGGCTGCAGCCTATACACAACTGCTCATCAACGATCCCAATATATACAAAATCTATTACAAGACTAAAATAAAACTAAACCTAGCTGCTTACAGGGGGATTAGCCAGCAAGTGCTGGGCTAAGAGAGAAGAAAAATAGGAAAAAGTGGTGATCAAACCCTAACCCTAACCCTAGCCTGCTAGAGCTCTCAGCCGATAGAAGATGAAGGAAAGATGAAAATAATAAACTCTAAGTACAACTTATATACTCTGTCAAAACGGTCTTAGCTCTAAAGAGATTAACCCTAATTTTTCAAGCAGACGTGGCACTGTTATAACCCTTGAATGCCTGGAGATATGTGCCTCGAAATCTATGCCTCGAGAAGTATGCCCTAGCCTTGGGAAATTCCTAAAAAGTCCTTCAGTTAAAATTAAGAAGTGGAGAGCCCGTGCTTCATGGGGCTGGTGTCTGCTTTTAGCTCATTCGCACAGCTGCATTGCCTTTGCAGAGTTGCCTTTGGCTGGTGGGAAGTGCTTGCTCGCACAATGAATCTTCAGTTCGTCATGCAATTCCTTTACGCTGTAAAATTGTCGCTGAGATTATCTGGAGTGCCTAGACTTCTCGCATAGTAGAGCTTCAGAAGCTCTTTCTTGCTAAGTACTCACGCAGTAATGCTCCTGCGCTCGTGTAGTCAATGGTAAGGCTTAAGAGTGCATGAGATCTGTGTGAAGAGAATTCTGGGTGTCTCTCTCATCCAGGGCTATGCAAGAACTATGCGAGGTGACATTCTGTTCAGTGTACATATGGACTTGTTGGGTTCTTCACGCGGTTGCTTTAAGGCTTGATCTCCGCAAGAGCTTCGCGAGGGAAAATATGCAAGGGCCCTGATTGCACTGTGCATATATGCAAGGGCCTCTTCCACTACATCTTTAACTTCACGAGGAAGCTCCTCAACTCTGCGAGGTCTATCTTTTACTGCTCTGGTGCATTGCACTTGCTACTGTCACAGTCTCCTCTTTTCTCAACTAACTTCATTCATCTGCTAGACTTTGGTCAATGATGATCAATAACAATGAGTTACCATGGTGAGCACTACCAAGGTGTTCCATCAGGCTTTGTCTCAGCTGTCATCTTTGAGTGCATTCTCTCTCTTTTGGGCTAAAGAGTAAGGAGTTTGTATTAAGTTGCACATTTTATTACAAACTACAAAACACACTTAACAAATGGTTATTAGTCTACTTCAAGGTCTAACAAAGGCTAAGTTAAGAGGTGAAAAGTGGTACTTTTCAGTGAATAACAATTCCCAATCTTCTACCCGTGGCTCGAGTTCTGGAGGTTCTTCATTTCTCTCTTCTGTAAGCTCCTTAGTGTCAAACAAGGGTTTGACTCCTTCGAGCAGCTTATCAATATCCTCATTCAAACTAGTTAGATCATTGAATGCTTTAGCCATTCTCTTAAATTTCGCTTCTTGGGATCTAGTGAAGGACACTTCCTTTTGCCTTGGTACATCTTCATTCTCAGTGGTCCCATAGACAAAGTGATCATATAGAGACCATTTGGGTGAGGTAGGGAACAAGTCGGCTTGTGGGCCGTCTGATTGATAACCTAACCCTATGTGTTTGCGTATTTTCGTTGGGACGACAAAGTCTTATATGACCTTGCTTATTTTTACCGAGTCCGGTGTGGGGGACGCATCCAAGTTGGTACATGAGGTCCCACCCTTTAAATCCGGTGGGGTTGATGTTATAAAGTTTGGCGAGGTTTGGGCTAACCTCTCTCCTCATTAATTTTTGTTGACGCGTTGGGGGAGAACTAGGAGGGGTAGGGGGACGGACCTCTGTAACAGTTTTCTCATTAGGGATTTGAGTCTTTTGAATATGGCCCATTTTTAATACGGAATCATGGGCTGTCAGAATACCAGTCGCATAATCAGTATCCATCTCCTAGAGGGGTGCGTCAGCGTATATATGGACGATGGAGTCCTTGTATGGGAATTTGACGCATTGATGGTATGTGGATGGGATGGCCTTCGTTGACTGAACTCGGTGTCACTCGAAGCTAATGTATTTGTGAAGTGAGTGAAATTCGAGATCGAAGCGCGTACGTACACAGTGTCACTCCAAGGTGGGAGGTACTGTGTGTAATCCTCCTCTTCCAGGAAAGCAGAGACCAGAATCTTGCACGGGTCAGAATGTTCTTCTTGCTCACTTTCTTCTATGATTAGTAAATACTCAATCTTTGTGTCATTCTCTCAGCTTGGAGTCTTTCGGGTGACACTTTCTACCCATGCAGCAATTTGGGCTACAGTTTGAAGAACGTGATCTCCGTACTCGGTTTCAGAATCGAACAAAGGGATTGGAAATGGAATTCGTTCAAGATTTAGAGGGGTTGAAGGTTCTAGTGGGTGACTATGGAGGAAGGGTCTCCTGGCCCTAAAGGAGTGGACTCGTATCTGAATGAATTTTGGATAAGGAGGCGGGCTCTGTGGGGTGATGCGAGTGATTAAGGCCAAGGGGTGCCGGGGTGAAGAAACTCTCGCAAGTGTGGCGGAGGTATTAGAGGGTTGGATGCGAGTGATTAAGGTGGAGGGCTAGAAGGAGGATCGACCGAAAAGATCTACGGTGGTGACCTGAGCCGGTGTTGCTTGGTTATGGTTGGGCATGGGATTATTAATGATCCCTATATTTTATTGGGGTTGGTTATTATTAGGGTTAGGATTCCTAAGCACCTCTTAATCGATTTGATTTTGGTCATTCATGTCATAGATTACATCCCAGAGGACCTAGCAGTCTTCTAGGTTATGTCTCGCGTATCGATGGAACACGCAGTATTTGCTATAGTCAAGATTTATTGCCATGGGTGAGGTCTTTTCTTGCGAGAATCAGAGGAGATTCTGAGTGTTAAGGAGACGAAAGATATTAGAAATCATATCAGGCAAAGGGGGATAGTATTCCCGCCTCGGTTGGTAGGGGCCTCTAACTGGATTGAAGTTTTGTGGTGGGGGTACGTTATTATAGTTCGACACGTGGGCTGGTTGGTTTTGCATCGTATGTTGGTTTTGGTAGGTGTTAGGATATTAATTTCTTTTCTGATACTGGCCCTGATTCTGGTTCTAGCCTTGGTTTTGGTTTGCGTATCTTTGTTGATTAGCGCCTTGGTTTTGGTTGGTGTACGGTTGTTGATTTTGATTTTGCTCGAAGTTTCACGGTTGAAAATTTCCATTCTCGAAGTTTTATGCTTGGTTGACAATTGTGTTGACCTGTTCGGTTCCTGAGGCTTTCTTATTATTTTTTTATTTTGATTCACTGGAAGAGCCTACATTCGACATGACTATATATAGAGCGAGGTCTCCGCCTTTAATGTGTCATGCTAGTCGGGATGCCTGGGAGTGGAGTGCAGTAAAGTTAGGGCAATCACTTATGATAAGTGTATTTTTTAGCGATTCTCTAGTATTATTGATGATAAGTGAATGAGAAGTCCTTAATTATCATGTATAGGTCGACAATCGTTACAAAAGAGGGCCAAGTGATGGTTTGAATTTCCCGTGCCATTGTATTTGATAAATTTTGGCTATTTAAATCCTATTGGTAAGTTAAATTGGCCATGTACTCATCAAGCATTTTAGGGAGATCTTCAATTTTGATGGTGCTATCTTTTGGAGCGGCCCATGAGCAAACCTTGTCTAGAGAGTCATCGTTGAAGAATGTGTGAGTAGGTTGTCTCAATGGTGTGACACGGGCTGACACCTTGCTCGGGGTAGGCGGTGGCCTTTCTTGTCGTTCTTGGTTTTCTGAAAATTGTTGTGACCTAATGGTCTCATATGCGGCAGCCAATCCACGAAGCAATTCCTCAGAGTCATCATCTCCTCTTTGTATTATTTGAATACTGAGCTCTATGATTTGTTGAGCAGTAAGGTTTTGTCTAGTGTCACCATTTCGCCCATTATGATTATTACCGTAGTGTGGGGTAGAGAAGAGATTCTCTTGTTCACCAGCCATGTTAATCTCAGGTTGTCGTAGGTTGGGATTGTAAAGTGGTTCTTCTTAGTATGCCAGACCTCTCGAGTCTTTGACGAAGACTCATATATCTAAAGGGATTCAAAATAATGCGAGGGAAATAGAAAAAAAAAAAAAGGAAAAAAAAATAGAAACTAAATATCTAAGAAAGAAAGAGTTTGCAAAAGGGTCCCATCACAATTGCCAGTCTATTGGTGTGCACTTTTTTCTGGATCTTCTCGGTCCCCATTGAATCAGTGGCCCAATTCTGTCCAAGTGGACTCTAGCGATGAGGCGTTTGGAATAGTATAGGTAAAACAAAAAAGGGGGGTTTTCTAGGAAGATTCCTAGTTGTTGCGATCACCAGTTGTAGATATTTAACAACGCTGCAACACGTCAATGATCACACTTTAGAGTAGGTGTGGGTTACTTCTTTACTGAATCATCCGCCTGTGAGCGTCAGCAGCTATTGCTTCCTTATAGTTTAGATAGTTTAGTTTTCCTATTCTTTCCTTGTTATTGCTGTAATTCTGATCGGTTTGGGTTTCCTAATCCTATTGTGAGATTAGCTGTGAATTTATTAGAGTGAGTGGATCTATTCTAATATTTAGTGTGCTAATACTACTAAAAGCCCAATTAATATTAGTCTCCTACTTGTAGTAGGAATGCAGATATATCAATTCTGATAAAACTCTAATTAAATCAAGTACGTTGATTGTACTAGAATTCTAAGTAAAAGAATTATAATAATTCTACTGCAATTCTAATTGAAATAGAGAACTAATTTTACTAGAACTCTAATTTAAGTAATGAATTAATTTTATTAAAATCAAATTAAAATAAATAAATAAATTTTATTAAGATCTAATTAAAACAAATAAATTAGCTATACTAAAAATCTAATTAAAATAAAGGAACTAATTTTATCAAATTTTCTAATCAGGTCGAGGAATTAACTTTACTAAAAAATTTGATTTAAAGTAATGAATTAACTATACTAAATTTTAATTGAGATGAAGGAACTACCATTTTACTAATTTTGATTAAAGCAATAAATTATATTATACTAAAATTCTAATTGAAGTAATGAATTAATTTTACTAAAATTTTAATTAAAAAAAAAGGAGTTTTGGCCCGCTATGCTAAAGAGGATTGGCCTTGTTCTCGGGTACCCTCCGTAAGCTCCCTTGGGCAAATCGGGTGGCTGAGATTAAAGATAAATTAGATTTCGGATTATAATATTGGTATTTTTGGATTTTCAGAGTCGATTTCGGGATTATAATTGTGAATTAAATTTAGAAACTAGAGTTTTAGAAAACTAAATGAATATTTGGGATTTTAGAAGTATTGAATTAAGAAATTAAAACTAAACTTTAAAATTCTAAGACTGAATTTGGGTCCGAAATCAGAAAATCAAACCGCATGATTAAGGACTGGTTCTAAAACCAAAGAACTAGAACCAGAGAGTAATGATAGGACTACATATTAAGATTTTAGAATAGAATGGAAGTCTGGGGTCGGTGAATTAGGCTATCAGATTAAGGACTAGTTCTGAATTTCGGAGCACTAAAACCAGGTATTAAAATTACGGTCTGAATAAAAGGGTTTACAGTCTAAGACTAAAAATTTAATATTAATAATTGAAACTAAGAGAAATCCTAAATTTAAAACTAAGATTTTTACCTAAGACCAGCGCTACGGAGAGGAATCTCAAAAATTCGAAGCTTGAATCTCGAAATCATGACTACGTTCCTCTATGTGTTCGTTCTCAGAGTTTTCTGGTTTCAATGGAAAATAGCCATCATGGCGCGTTGATATGTGGCTCCTACGTTCTTGAGCCCAAAAGGCATGACGACATAACAGTAAGTTCCCCATGGTGTGGTGAAAGAAGTTTTCTCTGGGTCAGACTCTACTAATTTGATATGATTATACCCAGAGAAACCGTCTATAAAGGATAGCATCTCATGTCTAGCGGTGTTGTCGACTAGAGTGTCAATGTGCAGAAGTGGAAAGTCGTCTTTTGGGCATGCCTGGTTGAGATTTCGAAAGTCAATGCAAACTCGTACTATGCCATCTTTCTTAGCAATAGGTATTATATTGGCGACCCATTTGGGATAGAGGAGACTCGGATGAATTTGGCTTTGTGTAACTTGTCAACTTCCTCTTTAACTTGAAAGGTGGTTTGTGGGTGCATCCTATAGAGTTTCTGTTTAACAAGCTTTGCATCGGGTTCCAAGACAAGACGGTGTTCTACTAAACTTGGTTCTAAACCAAGCATATCATCATAAGACCATGCGAATGAGTCGAGGTGTTCTTGTAAGACTTGTACGATTTGTTGACATTACTTGGAGTTGAGCATTGTGCTGATCAGTGGCTTCTTGGGTTTCTCTTCAGTGCCAAAGTTGATTTCTTTCGTAGGTTCCACGGCTGCTTGGGTTTGCTCATCGAAACACTTGATGAGGAGCGTGATCGAGTCTCGAAGTGGTATGGGAAAGGAAGTCTGATCTCAAAGGGGGACTGATTGCACAAGTGTGGTTTGGCGTGCGATCGAATTACACGTGTGGTTTTAGGCACCTAATTTGAGGCTGTCGGAGTTCGAGTCGGGCCTGAAATGCCAGGCTATTATATCAGCCTATATTTTGACTATATACTATTATTTCAATATATAGTCTCCCTACATCAGGATCTGAGCCATAGAGCTATTATTTCAACCTGTGTTTAGCCATGTACTATTGTTTCAGTGCATGTTCCCTACGTTAGGGTCATGGGGCTTGAGCCATAGAGCTATTGTTTTAGCCTGTGTCCAACCATATATTATTATTTCAGTATATGGTCCCACATTAAGGTAAAGGGGTCTGAAATGCTAGACTATTGTTTCAGTCTGTATTCTGACTATATACTATTGTTTCAGTATATAGTCTCCCTATATTTGGATCTAAGCCACAAAGCTATTATTTCAGCCTATGTTCAGCCATATACTATTGTTTCAGTATATGGTTCCCACGTTAGGGTCATGGGGCCTGAGCCACAGAGCTATTATTTCAGCTTGTGTTCAACCATATACTATTGTTTTAGTATATGGTCCCAATTAGGGTTACGAGGTCAAAGGTTGATCGAACAAATTTATATATTTCGAGAGGGCAAAATGGGAGTGTCTACAGATACCCCTCTTCAGCGCGCTCTTGTGAAGTAAGAACGTATCGAAGAAGTAGACACCCCTCATTCGAGGTATCTTCTCGTTGCTCTTGAGAAATCATAAATGTGAACTGGGGATGCTGACATGACATGCTTGGCTTTCTTATCTATCAGCGCAAGCTAAAATGGAGCATTCGGGGGCCCAGTGGTAGCTGTCGAAAGGAGTGTTCCATGTCGTAGATGCCCAGGGGTGATCCCGTCGCGTATCGCGATCCGCTGTCATAGACAATCGATGGGGGAAGTCAGTGTAACCTATTCCGTGGGTGCAAGGGGCATCCCGTCGGGTGGTGCGACCTACTGTAAGTGACAGTCAAACGGAAAGGAGAATCACCATGTCCTAATCTGTGGGTGCAAGAGGCATCCTGTCGCATGTCGCGACCTGTTGCAAGGGGCAGTCAAACAGAGGGGTATGATACAGTCAATGTATCGAGGGGCGTCATACAAATATCCATAAATAGGTCTAGGGACCGATAATACAATGTAATATAATGTCAAGGGCTTTGTAGGTCATGTCAGACCGAGCACGTCATTGCTCACACCAATGCGCGTCAGGCGTTCCTTTTCTAATAGGCATTTGTAAGTTCTTAGATTTAATATACTCATTGTCCGGCTTCCTAAGGGAATGGCCGGTTTGGGCTGGTAATTGGAGTAAAATTTGGTAGGTGAGTCTCTTCGTTCATTTTTTTTTCTTTGGTTTCTTTCTATTTTTATTGTTTTGGGAGTAAAAGATTTTTGGTTTTGGAATAAGATTTTTGGTTTTGTTTTCTCCTTTTCTTTTCGAAGCAAGTATGGGTTTTTTTTTTTTTTTTTTCTTCTTTTTTTTTTTGAAGTAAACGATTTTTGTTCGGGAGTAAGGGGTTTTGAAAATTTAGGGAATTTAACTTAAGATCAATTCGGTGGTAAATCGGTGAAAAACATGGTTTCCGAGACGTCGCTAAGCAGATCCACCAGTACAAGATTTATGGGTCCGACCGTTGATGTGGTTGTCAAGACGATACTTGGCATGCCAGATACTCCGTCTAACCTTCTCAACGTATACTGATGATTATCTCTTATGCGAGGACTACAGTGATTCACGAGTCGAGAGAGACGGGTTTTGAAAACATTTTGACTTAATCATAGCTAACTGTATTTTACAAGAAATATCGAGTAATTGAACAGTGGGTAGTACTTACCTAGGGGTGATACTTACCTGAATTATGTGTAGTTTGTGTAGTCCGTGATGGGACTGATGGGTTGTCGGGGTGATGTTGCGATGCGACTTTAGGATTCTTCTCTTTTCCTCGTGTCTACTGTGGCAGAGCTTGGCGGCCGCCAATGTGATGAAACATCTTGGGAGAAGTGATGTCACGATGGGACTTGGGGAAATTTTTCTTTCTTTGGCTGTGTGCTGGATGAGCCCTAGCGACAGTTACGTAGCGAACAATTCGGGAGGAGGGCTCTTTGCTTTAGCGATGGGACATGATCAAGCTTTCTCCCTTTTTCGTATGGCGTGGCAGGTATTATTTGAGCTTTTCGAGTAGTGATGTTTACGATGGGACATTGGCTGAGCATGATTAGCTATGGGACGCTGGTAGGATATTTGCGCGATCGCTAGTCTGTTGGTGCGTGCTTTTTTGGGGTTCCTCTCAGTCCCCGTTGAATCAGTGGCCCAATTCTGTCCAAGTGGACCCTAGCGATGAGGCGTTTGGAATAGTGGAGGTAAAATAAAGAAAAGGGGGGTTTTCTAGGAAGATTCCTAGTTGTTGCGATCACCTGCTGCAGATATTTAACGATGCTGCAACACGTCAGTGATCACGCTTTAGAGCAGGTGTGGGTTACTTCTTTACCGAATCGTCCGCCTGCGAACGTCAGCAACTTTGGCTCTTCTTATAATTTAGATAGTTTACTTTCCCTTTTCTTTCCCTGTTATTGGTATGACTCTAGTTGGTTTAAATTTCCTAATTCTATTGTGAGTCTAGTTGTGACTTATTTTGAGTGATCTAGTATAATATTCTAATCCTATTGATAGTCTAATTAATTTAGTCTCCTAATCGTACTAGGAGTCTAATTAATTTTAATATTTTACTCCTGTTAAAAGTCTAATTAATTTAATTTCCTAATGCTACCAGAAGTTCAATTAATACTAGTCTCCTACTTGTACTAGAAATGCAGACATATCAATTATGATAAAACTCTAATTAAATAAAGCATGTTGATTGTACTAGAATTATAAGTAAAGAAATTATAATAATTCTACTGCAATTCTAATTGAAATAGAGAACTAATTTTACTAGAACTCTAATTAAAGTAATGAATTAATTTTATTAAAATCTAATTAAAACAAATACACTAATTTTATTAAAATCTAATTAAAACAATGAATTAACTATACTAAAAATCTAATTAAAATAAAGGAACTAAGTTTATCAAACTTCCTATTCAGGTCGAGGAATTAACTTTACTAAAAAAAATCTAATTTAAAATAATGAATTAGCTATACTAAACTTTAATTGAGATAAAGGAACTACCTTTTACTAATTCTGATTAAAGCGATAAATTAATTATACTAAAATTCTAGGAAAATAACATAACGGAAGCAATGAATTAATTCTAATTAAAAATTTGGCCCGCTATGCTAAGGAGGATTGGCCTCGTTCCCGAGTACCCTCCGTAAGCTCCCTTGGGTAAATCGGGTGGCTGAGATTAATGCAAGTTGGATTTTGGATTATAAAGTAGTATTTTTTGGATTTTTAGAGTCATTTTCAGGATTATAATCATGAATTAAATTGTGAAACTAGGATTATAGAAAACTAAATTAATATTTGGGATTTTAGAAATATTAAATTAAGGAATTAAAACTAGAATTTCAAATTTTAGGACTGAATTCGGGTCCGAAATTAAAAAATCAGGCCGTATGATTAAGGACTGGTTCTAGTAACTAAGAACTAGAACAAGAGATTAATGATAGAATTGAAGATTAAGATTTTAGAACGGAGTTGAGTCTAGGGTCGGTGAATTAGACCGTCAGATTAAGGACTGGTTCTAGAAACGGAGAACTAGAAACAGTTATTAAAAATTACAGTCTAAAAAAAGGGTGCTACGGTCTAAAACTAAAAATTCAATATTAATTATTAAAACTAAGAAGTCCTAGGTCTAAGAACTAAAATTAAACTAAGGGGTCAAGGCTAAAGGTTGGATTTTTACCTGGGGCCAAGGCTGCGGAGAGAAATCTCGAAGATTCGAAGCTTGAATCTCGAAATCATGGCTATGTTCCTCTATGTGTTCGTTCTCGGAGTTCTCTGGTTTAAAAATCCCAAAAAAAATTCGTTCTCTCAAAATTGCTAGCCTCTTCTTGGGCAAATTAGAAAAAAATATTTTATAGGTTTTTCTCCAATTAAATTCCCTGTTTTAGGTGTTTAACTAGATTGCGCGCTAGTTTCTTGACGCTTAATCGCATTGGGTCGGTCACCGACTCAGTGAGCGACTGGCTGACTTGCTCAGCGAGTTTCCTAGTTCTAACAATGTTAGGACTAATTGCGCGCCAATTATAGGGTGTGCAATCCGATTAAGCGCCTCTTTCGAAGCGTTTAATCGAGGAAGCTTGGGGGTCAAGAACTGTAAGACTAGGTCAGGCGTAGGCCAATTGCGCGCAGGTGCTGGGCCGCTCAATCCGATCGCGCGTCTCATGTGAGGCGTGTGATCGGGTCTCGAGGTGGTCTGGGAAAGGGAGTCTTATCTGAAAGGGGAGCTGATTACACGTGTGTGGTTTTACGTGCAATCGAATTACGCGAGTGGTTTTAGGCACGTAATTCGGGGCTATTCAGGTCTGGGATAGGTCTAAAATGCCAAGCTATTATTTCAGTCTGCATTTTAACTATATACTATTATTTTAGTATATAGTCTCCCTACGTTAGGATCTGAGCCATAAAGCTATTATTTTAGCCATGTACTATTGTTTCAGTGCATGGTTCCCATGTTAGGGTCATGGGGGTTTGAAATGTTAGACTATTATTTCAATCTCCATTTCAACTATATACTATTATTTCAGTATATAGTCTCCCTACATTGGGATCTGATCCATAGAGCTATTGTTTCAACCTGTGTTCAATCATATACTATTGTTTCAATGCATGGTTCCTATGTTAGGGTCATAGAGCCTGAGCAACAGAGCTATTATTTTAGCATGTGTCCATGCATATACTATTGTTTCAGCATATGGTCTCAATCAGGGTTATGAGGTCAAAGGTTGACCTAACAGATTTGCATATTCCGAGAGGGCAAAATGGGGGTGTCTACAGACGCCCCTCTTCAGCGCGCCCTTGTGAAGTAAGAACGCGTCGAAGAAGTAGACACCCCTCATTTGAGGTGTCTTCTCGTTACTCTTGGAAAATCACAAATATAAATTGGAGATGCTGACATGACATATTTGGCTTTCTCATCTATCAGCGCAAGCTAAAATGGAGCATTTGGGGGCTCAGTGGTAGCTATCGAAAGTCGTATTCCATGTCGTGGATGCCCAGGGGCGATCCTGTCATGTATCATGACCCGTTGTCATAGACAATCGATGGGGAAAGTCAGCATATCCTATTCTGTGAGTGGAAGGGGCATCCCGTCACGTGGCATGATCTCCTGCGAGTGATAGTCAAACAGAAAGGAGAATCACCATATCCTAATCTGTGGGTGCAAGGGGCATCCTGTCGCATGTCGTGACCTGCTGTAAGGGGCAATCAAACAAAGAGGTATGACACAGTCAAGTTACCAGGGGGCATCATACAAATGCCCATAAATAGGTCCAGAGACTAATAATAATACAATGCAAAATAATGTCGAAGGGTTTCGCAGGTCATGTCAGACCGGGCGCATCATTGCTCACATCAATGCGCGTCAGGCATTCCTTTTCCAATAAGCGTTTGTAAATTCTTAGATTAAATATACTCATTCTTTGGTTTCCCAGGGGAATGGCCGGTTTGGGCTGTAATTGAAGTAAAATTTGGTAGGTGAGTCTCTTCGATCATTTTTTTTTCTTTGGTTTCTTTCTGTTTTTGTTGTTTTGGGAGTAAAAGATTTTTTATTTTGGAATAAGATTTTTGGATATTTATTTTCTCCTTTTTTTTTGGAAGCAAGTAAGGGTTTTTTTTTATGTTGTTTCTTCTTCTTCTTTTTTGGAAGTAAAAGATTTTTGTTCGGGAGTAAGGGGTTTTAAAATTTTGAGAGTTTAACTTAAGATCAATTCGGTTGTAAATCTTTAGAAAATGTGGCTTCCGAGATGTCGTTGAGCAGATCCACTGGAACAGAATTTGTGAACCCAACCGTTTGTGTGGTTGTCAAGATGACACTTGGTATGTTGGATACTCCATCTAACCTTCTCAGCAAATACTGATGATTGTCTCTTTTTGGAGGACTACAGTGATTCACGAGTCGAGAGAGATGGGTTTTGAAAATACTTTGGACTTAATCATAGCTAACTATATTTTATAAGAAATATCGAGTAATTGAAAAGTGGGTAGTACTTACCTGGGGGTGATACTTACCTAAATTATGTGTAGTTTTTATAGTCCCTGATGAGACTGATGGGTTGTCGGGGTAATGTTGCTATGGGACTTGGGGATTCTTCTCTTTTCTTGTGTCCACTATGGAAGAGCTTGGTGAGTCCTGGTGGGACGTGATGTCATGATGGGACTTGGCATTGGTCGAATGCAAGAGGAAATTGGAGGAGTCCTGAATCTTCATGCATTTTCGCTGTGGCAGTGGTTTCTGGTGACTATTACGTAGCGAGCAATTTGGGAGGAGGGCTCTTTACTTTAACGATGAGACATGATCGAGCTTTCTCCCTTTTTCATATGGCATGGCAAGTGTTGTCTAAGCCTTTTTTTTAGATAGTGATGTTTGTGATAGGATATTGGCTGAGCATAGTTAGTGATGGGACGCTAGTAGGATATTTGCGCGATTGATGTGTCTTGTGTCTTTCTTTGGCAGATCTTGGGTTATGTAAGATCATGTTGTGGTTGTGCCATGATCGACTTTATTTTTATGTTCTCATGATAGGATGTATGGTGGCATGATTGATTTATCGTGATGGGACTGAATATTGAGGTGGCATCATGTGTGTGCATCTTATCGCGATGAGATGTATGTGACGGGACTACATGATGGGATAGGAGTAAGTGGTCGTGTCATTCTTTCTGAATAGTGTGTGAGGCTAAATGATGGGACAGAAGAATTTTGATCAAGGTGGGGTGAAAAGGTGTGAGGGTGGATTAATTCGGGTATTGAGCGCTTGGTACGTGCCGCTCAATATGATTGTGCGCCTATTTCTGTGCGTGCGATCACAGGTTCGACGGGCCATTTACGCATATGTGAGTTTGCATGTGATTGTATTATGCGCTCTAATCGTAGCATGTGATCAAGGCGTCACCAGGTCACTGCGTGGGCGACCTTTTGTATTTTGTGACTGGAGTGTGTCATTTGATACGGTTACGTGGTTCATGTATTACGCTTGATCGGAGTGTCGCGCCGTTGGCACAGGCTATAGTTCAGGTGTGTGCTTGGGTCAGAGCGCGTGTTTTGGATTGAGTGCATCGTGTGATGCGCATGACCAAGTTAAGCGCACGTGTCGGGGCGTATGAGTAATTCTTTGGTTTAGTCTCGAGTTTTACTTTTTCTGGATATTTTGTGTTCTAAAATTCATGTTTTAGCGATATCGAGCAATCTAACCGTCCGATTGGAATGTCGTTTCTTCCTATATTCGTTACTTTGCGTGATCTTCTCCCTGAGGCGATGCTCAGGGACGACATTATTTTTGGAATGGGCGGTATTGGGAATGAGGGGATTAGTTTTCACATTGATCCCTTTTAAGGAGTAGTGAAGGCAGCGTTGAGGAGACGGCAGAGGAGGTGAAGATGGCGGAAGAGGAGTAACAAGTGGAGGGATGTGTTTCCCAACCAATCCTTCCTAAAGCCTCTGATTGGGCATTCTACTCCTCTCTTTATGTTGACTTCGGGTCTCCAATTTTTGTTTTGGGTTGTAAGTTAAGTTCTAGGATTTCATTTTGGGTTGTAAGTTCAGGAGGCATGCCTCCGATGATACTTGTAAAAATTTTTAGTTATAAATAAATAAGTATTATATTTTTTATTTATTGTGTCTAGTACTTGTTTAATGGATTAGTCATGCATATTTGATTTGATTTAGTCTAGGATTTAATTTAGCTTTTATCCCAAGATTAGTTTGTTTTATGGAATTTTGTTTAGAGGGTTTACTTGGTTCTGTTTGGTTTGTTAGTGTGCGACCGTGGATCCTCTCGAACCCGTCGCGGCGATACGCTCGCTTTTGATGAAAATGTAGAGTCGCCACCCGGAGCTTTTGGTGACCCGGGAAACCTTCAAATCGATATTTTGAGCACCGAAGTGCTAAATATGACTCTGATTTACCGGTCTTTGCCAAAGGCTCTAGGATAGGGGCTTCGATTATCGATCAGGAAGGGTTTAGGCACCTGATCAACCCGCACGTGGCGGTCTATATCTATGGCCAAAATTAAAGAAAAAAGGGCGGAGTTTCCCCTTGCCCGAAGGCAATACGGTCCTATCAAGCTTTGAGCCAAATTGAAATTTCGGCGTCGTAACGGCTTGAATCCTTGGACGGAGGAGACACCAAGAAGGTAGAGGAAGAGAGGGGTGAGCCGGAGCTCACGGGTCCTTGTTGCACCGTAGAAGATCTTTGCTTTGGCGTGCTTCCGATAGCTTAAACGATATAGAAATGGATTCTAACACTAGGATTTGGTAAAATAGGAAGTGTAGGGTGAGGTTAAAGGCTAGACTTTAGCAGAAGGGAGTGATCTAATGGTGGAAATGGGTTGAAAGGGATGAACTAAGCATGCTGGAATTTTGGAAAATTGTGTGCATTTTCTCTCACTAGGGTTCTCTCTTAAGCTCCAAATCCTTAACCTTCAATTTTTTCTAACCCTTAAGGAAGAGGGAGGCCTCTCTATCTATAGAGAAGGGATGGGTTAGGGGCTTACTTAAGAGCTAATTGGTTTAGCAATTAGGTAATCCCCCATCTAAGGTTTTCTAGGTTTTCAAGGTCCTAGGGTTTTGGGAAACTAATTTTAATGGCGGATGATGGGGTGAGGCCAAAGGTGACTTAAGGGTTGCCAATAAGCTCAAAGGGGGTGCAACCAATCTCAAGACACCCACCTCAACCAAGGGGATGGTCAAAGGGTCAAACTAGATGGAGGAAATTCGAGCTACTGATGACAGTTACTGTAGCTAAGCTGGGCGTATATATTATATACGCCCAGTTTAGGAACAGTAAATTTCACCAAAATCAGGGGAGTTTTGAGAAGATGAAGCCCGTGGTGGGTCCCACCTATACTGGGCGTATATATTATATACGCCCAGCCAAATTTTCCCCAAAATAGGCAGGCGTATATAATATATACGCCTGACTAATCTGGGGCAAAAATGGCTGGGCGTATGTAATATCCACGCCTGGTAAAAGTCCTATAATTTTATGTGAAACTTCAATCGGCCATAACTTTTGAACCGTAGCTCTAAATTGGGTGATCTTTGGCTTGTTGGAAAGCTGGAGAAGTCCTCTTTGCAATGGTATATGTTTCATCCATGGTAATAGTCTGTGTGAAATTTTTTGGCTCTCATCCCATCAACTGCTCAGAAGGGTTCAAGTTGGATCTGGGAAGGGATTCTAGGGTTTAGAGGTGATCTCTAAGGGTTGGGGAATGGTTCTAACAGGTTTAGGGTGATTTCTAAAGGTCTGGGCAGATCCCTAAGGGGTTCAGGGGTGCCACCGAAAGCACAGGGGTACATCTCCCCCGAAGTACAGATTGATTGGGCCTTGGGCCGAATTTTGGTGTCTACAGATGCCCCTCTTTGGTATTCGATCACTAATGATCGGATGCCAAAGACAAGAGACATCCGAAGAGGTCCAAGGCATGTTTGATGGGTCTGCCTGGTTCAACTCAATTCTCAAACATTCATGGTGATGGTGAGTGTACGTAAGCCCTCTCATTTCGAGATATCGTCCGTACCTCAGAGCTAACAGTCCCCAAGGTCATTGCGACATTACCGGGTATAACTGCAATGATCATAAAAAGTGTAAGCCCACTAGCCGGGATATCATCCACTTCCTGAGGGAAATTATAGATTTGTGATGTTGAGTATTAACCTGAACTAGACAGCTCCATGAAACGGGATGATCGATCTATGCTTCGGAATTGATGCGAAGCATACAAAGCGAATGCCTTCAAACTGTGTCCAATCCTATGGAATATCAACAACTCCATTGGATTGGGCACGGGTGCCCTTACCTAGGTAAGGCTCAAAGTTTCTGGGCGAACCCATCAACCTCGAGGTTGCTTTAGCATGATTTACTCGAGTGGAGCGAATATTGATGTCACAACACTTCTTGGGAATGCATGCTCATTTTCTGAGTAATTTTTTTTGTGTCATTTTCTAAATTTTCTTTAGTTTTGAGGCCTCTAAGCAGAGCTCGATGACCTCTGACAACTTTATTTTTTCACAACTCTTTAAGTGGATCAAATGCCAGTTGATACGCTTTAAGAATGCGTGCGCTCTGCCAGGGATAGGTGCACTTGGGAGATGTGCTCGTTCCAGTGGTGAGGAGCTCCTGATTCATATGAATCGGAGTGCCTTAACTCGAGACAAAGCTAAAGATTGGGCCAGAACCAAACATCCCTTGAAAGAGATGGCCAATTCTAGCCTCCGTTCCTAATGAAATCACATCTTACTAACTATGTACAGACATACACCCATCAGGGGCGATAAGCAGCAAATAGGCGCGAACAGAAGCCTCGACCCTAAGGTACAATTTACGAGGACAACGACCATCCTGCGGATACCCAGACGCAAGTGCGTACATTCAACAGGGACACTGTGTCTATACAGGTTTTAAGCCTGTGTAAAAGGAAATAAAAGGAAATGAGCCCTTCGATCTGTATGTTTGCACATAGTTTGGTTGGTGGTAATTTCATTTTTGACGGGTCAGTTTCGACTGACAATAGACTCTTCGAATGGTCTGAAGTCGGGGGCACTCTTGGTCAATATCAATCCGAAGGTGGATGACCAGAGTGAATGCTTGGAAGGTGGGGTCAACCCACTCAGGATTTTTACTAAGCAACAACAGGTTGTTATTTCTTCTCCCCCTTTTTTATTATTGTTTTTTCATGTCAGGTTGAGACTCTGGGCATGCTCAAACTGCCTTTATCTCTGCACGTATCCTTAGGTGAATCAACTTGCCATGTTGATCCTCTTTAGGGACGTGTGCATTCCGGTGATGGGTTCTTGGTTTGTCTGCCGGATCAGGCCTCGACTTCTACTGGGGGAGATCTGGGGCTAAGTGTATGCTCCCGGTGATGAATGAAATTCATTTGCCTACCGGATCAGGTACAAAGTGTCCCTGCATGAAACGGGGTTCGAGAACTTTCGGGTGAACTCGATCATTCCGAATTGATTTAACACGACTCTCGGGGTGGGGCAAACAGACGTTGCGATGTTCTTTTGAGAACCAGCGTTGTATTTTTTTTATTTTTCTTTCTCTTTTATTTTTTTCTCTTTTTTTTTTTAATTTTGTGGGCACATTAGGTGGGCGCCTACGGATCTGGATCCTTTTATTGTAGCACAGTCCCTTTGGGCCAATCGAAGGAAACTCAAAGGGTCATTTGGGGATGCGTGCACCTTTGCCTGCTGATACGTGGGCTTAACCGATGGTCCGAGCCTTGATATGAGGCATACATAGGGCCAGAGCCGAGATTGCGAAGGTGAGAACTGCTACGACTGAGAGTGAGGTTCTTCGGTTAACTGGTCTTTTGATTGAGTCCCGCAGCGCAGCTGAAGCTTCACGGAGATGGCAGAAGAGTCTTCATGGTAGGTGGATGTCTGATCGAAATGCCCGCGAGGACTCCCTGCTTGCAAAGATTAGCGCTTTGAAGCGTGCTCCCCGCCCTTGACCTGTTCCTGCACATATCATAGATCATATACACGGGGGGAAAGCCCCCTAACAGAGATCTCTTTTTGGGTTATCTTTTTCTCTTCTTTTTTTCATATATACACAGCTATATACATTTTGGGTTTTGTTTTTTTCTTTTTTGTGAAGGAAGCAGCAAAATAGAAAGTGTGTCATGTTGTTATCTTTTTGGGACGTGACACTCTGCAGGCAACACTTGTAAAGAAATGGAATGAAATCTATACATGCGCTCCTGTTTTTCTTTTTGTAATTCTACAATGTAAGACTTTTTATGGGGATTTTCTCTTTCACCAAGTGGGGGTTTTTTTTTTTTTATGGAAAAGGGAAATCTATTTTCTTCTTTTTTTTTTTTTTTTTTGGAATTTTCTCCTCCACAGTGTGAGGCTTTTTATGGGAAAGGGAAATCTATTATCTTTTTTAGAATTTTCTCCTCCACAGTGTGAGGCTTTTTATGGGAAAGGGAAATCTATTATCTTTTTTAGAATTTTCTCCTCCACAGTGTGAGGCTTTTTATGGGAAAGGAAAATCTATTATCTTTTTTGAAATTTTCTCCTCCACAGTGTGAGGCTTTTTATGGGAAAGGGAAATCTATTTTCTTTTTGAAATTTTCTCCTCCACGGTGTGAGGCTTTTTATGGGAAAGGGAAATCTATTTTCTTGTTGGAATTTTCTCCTCCACGGTGTGAGGCTTTTTATGGGAAAGGGAAATCTATTTTCTTTTTGGAATTTTCTCCTCCACAGAGTGAGGCTTTTTATGGAAAAGGGAAATCTATTTTCCTTTTTGGAATTTTCTCCTCCACAGTGTGGGGCTTTTTATGGAAAAGGGAAATCTATTTTCTTTTTTAGAATTTTCTCCTCCACAGTGTGAGGCTTTTTATGGAAAAGGGAAATCTATTTTCTTTTTTGGAATTTTCTCCTCCACAGTGTGAGGCTTTTTATGGGAAAGGGAAATCTATTATCTTTTTTGAAATTTTCTCCTCCATAGTGTGGGGCTTTTTATGGGAAAGGGAAATCTATTATCTTTTTTAAAATTTTCTCCTTCACAGTGTGAGGCTTTTTATGGGAAAGGGAAATCTATTTTCTTTTTTGAAATTTTCTCCTCCACAGTGTGGGGCTTTTTATGGGAAAGGGAAATCTATTATCTTTTTAAAAAATTTCTCCTCTACAGTGTGGGGCTTTTTATGGGAAAGGAAAATCTATTATCTTTTTTGAAATTTTCTCCTCCATAGTGTGTGGCTTTTTATGGGAAAGGGAAATCTATTTTCTTTTTTGGAATTTTCTTTTCTTTTGTGATGCCAAGGCCAAAGGTCCTTTTTGAGCATGGCTGAACCCTGTTCGTGAGATGCAGGTTTTTTCTTTAAACGTGGGAAGGTCAGCTTCCCCGGGATTGGTCTAGCCTTCTGTCTTTTCCTTTGGTCATGCGTCAGATGCTGCGGTAGAGACGACATACTTGATCGGGATCTGATCCAATTTTCACATGAGTGGCCCAGTAATGAGGAGAAGAGGCTCAAGGGGTCCAAACAAAAGCAGGCAGGCTAGGACAGATCTTCTCCTAATCTCTCTTTTCTTGACATTTTTTGCTTATAGCGCCCAAGACGGGTTTTCGCCATGCCTGTCATCCCTGTTTTTACCCGTAGCGCCCTTTCGGGTTTTCACCACATCCATGGGTTCACTCTCTTCATGAGTGCCCTTTCGTGTTTTCACAGTCCGCGTGAGTTCATTTGCTTTTACCCGGCGCCCTTTCGAGTTTTCACCACGTCTCTTGCTTTGAACTCAAATTAATTTTTTCTTTTTTCTTTTTTCTTTTCAAGAACTGAGCCACGACATGGGCGTCGATTCCGTCATAGTCGGCTGAATGAAGTTCTGTGTGGTTTGTTAACTCGGCGTGTTCTGATGCAGTAGATGTTATAATCGCTTGTGGACCTTAAAGAGGGCTTTCTTCTGGGTTGTAATGTGGTTGGGGTTCAAACAGGTTGGGTTTTTCTGGGGATTTGGATCTAAGTTTGGGGTGATTTCTAGATTCGGGGACTCCTTTTTCTTTCCAAAGGCTTTTTATGCCCCAGTCATCATTCATTTTTTTTTTGTTTTTTTTTTTGGGTACCCCTCCTTTTATTTGTTGTTTTTTTTTTTGGGGGGGGCGCCTTCTTCTTCTTCTTTTGGTTTGGATTTTTCCTCTCTTTTCTTCTTCCTTCTTTTTTTGGGAATTTTGGGTGGGGTATATGAAAGAAATGGTTGTTGGCCCGAAGTGTGTAGCATAAAAGGGTGAAGGTTTTCAGGGTATATTCTTTTGGGCTACTTGACTTTGAAATGATGGCCTCTTTTATGGAGCCCTTAAGCGGTCACGCATCTACTTTTATCGAAACTTACCTTGTCCCAAGACCTATGAGTAGAACTTATGGAGGTATTCAGCGTTGATGGGCTCAGGAAAGTGGTCTCTGTCCATGGTGGCGAGGCGAATGGCGTATCCTGGCAAAACCTCTCGGATGACGTAGGGTCCCTCCCAATTCGGCTTAAACTTCCCTCTCGGATCGGCATGGAGAGATGAAAAAATTTTCTTCAGTACAGTGTCTCCTACCTTCAGATCTCGGCCGCGGACGCGCTTATTGTAAGCACGTGCAATTCTCCTATGATAGACCTGAGTGTGGCACAAGGCTAGGAGTCTTTTCTCGTCAATTAGGTCTAGCTGTTCAAAATGGGCTCTTTCCCTCTCAGCTTCAGGTAGATGGGATTCTAAAAGGATACGGAGTGACGGTACCTCGACCTCAATGGGTAGCACGGCCTCGGTCTCATACACAAGGGTGAATGGTGTTGCCCCTGTTGCGGAGCGGATAGACGTTCTATAGGCCCAAAGTGCGAAGGGTAACTACTCACTCCAATCTCTTTAAGTAACTACCATCTTCTTCAGGATGCGGATCAGAGTTTTGTTGGCTGCCTCCATAGCTCCATTCGTCTGAGGCCTGTATGGGGATGAACGATGATGCTTGATCTTGAATCGCTCACACAAGGCCCGAATGCGCCTATTAGCGAAATTAGTGCCATTATCAGTGATGATATCTTTGGGTACGAATCGAAATGTTGTTCTTGATGAACTTCTCAACATGGCTAGCCTTAATGCTCGTATAGGAGGCTGCCTCTACCCATTTTGTAAAGTATTCCACAGCGACGAGGATGAATTGATGTCCATTGGAAGCCTTAGGATTGATCTTGCCGATGACGTCGAGACCCCAGGTGGCGAACGGCCAAGGAGTGACCATGCTGTGCAAGTCAATGGCTGGAGTGTGTATTAAGCTGGAGTGTTCTTGGCATTTATAGCACTTCTGTACGTGCTTGCAGCAATCACTCTCCAAAGTAGTCCAAAAGTATCCTTGCCTTAGAATTTTCTTAGCAAGCAAGTGACCGCTGACGTGGGCCCCACAGACCCCTTCATGAATCTCCTTCATGATCTCAATCGCTTCTTTCTGGGTTAGGCATAGTAGCAGAATATTGTCGTTCGCTGGATGGTGCATTTGTCTACCTTTGATGTTCCTTCTGGGATAGTTGGGGTCTCGAGGAAGTTCTTGATGTCTGAGAACCAGGGTGGTTGATCCTCTATCTCCATAGGTCCTTCGATCAGGTGACAGAAAGCCGGTTTGTTCCTCTGCTCTATCATGATCGACTTCATCACCACTCCATATGGAATCTCGACCACAGAGGCCAGGGTAGCCAGGGCGTCAGCAAACCGATTTCTTGCTCGTGGCACATAAGAGAAGGTGACTTCCTCAAAGCAGGTTATCAGATCCTCCAGATGTTCATGGTATGGGATCAGTTTCTCATCCTTGGTCTTCCAATCCCCGTTGGTTTGGCATATAATTAACTGTGAATCTCCAAAGACCCTAAGGTGAGTTATATTTAGATCAAGAGCCGCCTGTAAACCAGCTGTGCAGGCCTCATACTCGGCCATATTGTTGGTGCATGGGAAGTTCAATTTGATTGAGATGGGTATATGGGATCCTTTTGGCGAGATAAGAATGGCGCCAAATCCTTGGCCCTCAACATGCGATGCCCCATCGAAGTGCATTACCCAGGGCTCCTCCGTTTCCTCTGTATCTTCGTCGGTCATGAACAAAATGTCTTCATCAGGGAATTCGATCCTTAGAGGCTCATAGTTTGACAGAGGGTTCTCAGCAAGATGATCGGCGAGTGCTTGCCCCTTAATCGACTTCTGGGTGACATAAGTAATGTCAAACTCAGATAGGAGTAGTTATAAATGCGTTCGCCGATGAAAGCGAGTTTCTCGAATAGGTACTTCAACGGATCCATCCGTGCTAGAAGTAAACGGCACAGGATAATGTGTAGTGTCGAAGTCTCTGAGTAGCCCAAACGAGCGCCAGGCATGCTTTCTCCGGATGAGAATAGCGCATCTCGTAATCAGTGAATTTCTTGCTTAGGTAATAGATGGCCTGCTCTCTTCTTCCCGTCTCATCATGCTGTCCTAACACACAGCCCATGGAAAACTCAGTCATGGACAAGTACATTATCAGGGGTCTATCAGGTACGGGCGGTACCAATATTGGAGGTTTCAGGAGATAACCTTTAATCTTGTCGAATGCAGCCTGGCAATCATCATTCCATTCAACCGGTGAGTCCTTTTTTAGTAGCTTGAAGATTGGTGCACATATCGGAGTTAACTGTGTGATGAATCGACTGATGTATTGGATCCTGCCTAAAAAGCCTCTGACTTCCTTCTCTGTAGATGGTGGTGGCATTTCAGTGATGGCCTTGATCTTGGTCGGATCGACCTCGATCCCTCTCCTACTAACAATAAAGCCCAACAACTTTCCAGACATAGCGCCGAAGGTGCACTTCTAGGGATTCAACCGCAATCTGTATTTTCTCAACCTCTCGAATAGCTTCTAAAGGTTTATCAAGTGGTCCTCCCTTTCTGGTGATTTGGCAATCATGTCGTCGATGTATACTTCGATCTCTCGGTGCATCATGTCATGGAACAGGGCCGTCATTGCTCTTTGATAGGTTGCCCCAGCATTCTTCAGCCCGAATGGCATTACTTTGTAGCAGAAGGTTCCCCAGGGGGTAATGAACGCTATCTTCTCGCGATCAACCTCTGCCATCTTTATCTGATTGTATCCTGAGAATCCATTCATAAATGAGAGCATTCCATGCTTTACAGTGTTATCGACCAAGATATCAATGTGTGGTAGGGGGAAATCTTCCTTAGGGCTCGCCTTATTGAGATTTTGGAAGTCAATACACATTCGAACCTTTCCATCCTTCTTTGGTACGGGGACAAAATTGGCTAGCCACTGCGGGTACTTGGATACCATGAGGAAACCTACGTCATACTGTTTAATGACCTCATCCTTCACCTTCAACATCCATTCGGGTCGGAGTCATCTCAGCTTTTGTTTCACCTGCTTAACATCGAGGTAGAGTGGCAACTCATGCTCAACCAAATCGGTATCCAAACAAGGCATGTCCTCATACGACCATGTGAAGACGTCTTGGTATGACCGAAGGAAGTCTATCATACCTTTCCTCTCCACAGGGGACAGCGACGTTCCGATTTTGGTGATTCTGGGGGCCTCTGTGGTGCCCAAATTGACATCCTCTGTCTCTTCGACGATCGGGGTAAGGCCATGCTCAAAATCGGCAAATTGTTTGAGGAGCTCATTGGGGAGCTCGTCGGTTTGGCCTTCCTCATCCAGACTCATGACTCCTACTCTTCTTGTATTTCTACAGGGAAGGGGTTGGCTTCACATGGGACGGGTATCACGACATTGATTTTAATTTTATTGGGAATTTTAAAGGACAATATTTTTGGAATTGGTATTTTTTCTATTTTTATGATCTTTTGTATTTTTTCGGAGGTCAGCCCCTGGCGAGGTGGATCTCTATATATACAAGGTAGAGTGGTCCAGAGGATAACCTCACTTTTTATAGGTTGTTTTTTTTGGAGAGTCGGTGCCGTTTTCATGGCATTTGGCAGCTCTCAAGAGTTGGGGCAAGGATGCCCAGTTACTCACCTGCGAGGCCTAGCCTTTACCTCTTTGGTCGGTAGCAGCATCGGTAGGCTCTTGCATTTCTTCTGTCAACATATTTACAGAGGGATCCTTCGGGACCTTGTCCTCTACGGTTAGGAGGGGCCCAGAGTGGTTGGTGCTGGAGTGAGGGGTGGATCGGGGAACTTCTTCCTCAAACAAGGAAAGGGCAGCTAAGTTCATTTCGAAGTCTAGGGGGATGATGTAGGGATTGGTGGGGTGGATTGAAGTAGGCTTATGTGGGGTTACCCTCGTCTCCCAATTCAGATCGATTTTTACTACCCCGGAGCTTGCAAAGGTTTCACGGATGTGGGGGCGAGCGTGAGGTTCCTCTTCCAAGATGATTCCTCTGGCCTTGGCGGCTGTTGCAACTCTCATCTTTTCCTTGGCTTCTCTGACTTCCTCTTCTCTGGGCCTGTAGCCTAATCCGAATTTAGTTTGTTGCCCCTTGGCCTTGACGAGGTCTCTTCTTCCTTAAAGGTGTGGGCCCAGTCCTTTCCCTTTTTTATGGCCCCATCTGTGGGGCATGAACACAGCTGCGTCCATTCCTCCTCCAGTTTTATTCGGGGTCTTTTCAGTTGGTTCGAGGGTAACACTTGAGAAGTCATACTCAAATCGGTGGAGATCGACGTCCTCGGCTGTGTGTGGTATGTTTAGTACTTTCGGATTCTCAATGTGCAGAGCACTCTTCCCCATGTCCTCTCTGCTCTCACCTATGATGGTGACAATTTTTCCTTCTGAGATGAATTAGAGCTTTTGGTGCAGGGTAGATGGTATTGCTCCGAGCTTATGTATCCACGGCCGGCCCAACAGCATATTGAAGGTAGACTTGATGTCCATCACTTGAAAGGGGGTGGTGAAGGTTTGCGGTCCGAGGATTAGGTCAAGGTCTACTTCTCCTATGATTTCCCTTCTAGTGTTGTCGAATCCCCGTGCGCTTGATATGGATGGCCGGAAGGTGTCGGGATTCGCCCCAATTTTGATTGTTGTCCTTAGAGGGCATACGTTCAGCACCGACCCGTTGTCGATCAGGACCAACGATACCACCAAGTTCCCTACTTCCAATTTTTTATTCAGGGGTTTAGAATGGTCATTCCCCTCGATCGTAGAGTGCATCGATGGCGTTTGGGGCCAACACTTGCCCTATTATTTCCCCTACTTCATCTGGAGTTACATGGGTGGAGACATGCGCGTCCTTGAGCGCTCCCATTAGGGCTTGAAAGTAGAGTGGAGACGTGATTAACAAATCCCACACAGTAATATGTGCGGGTGTTCTCTTGAGATGTGTCTCCCGTATATGCTCCCTGGCCATTTTTTCAAGGGGATTTCCTATGGCTTGTTCTTTCTTCTTTTCTTCTCCTCTGACTGCCCCTGATGCTTTCGGCTGAGCAGAAATCCGGCCCGATCGGGTAATAAATTCAACAGCCTCTTCTTAGTTGCACCCGACATTCATTTCCGTATGTTCATAGCTCAATGGTACCTGATGCGGGTCATAAGCAGGTTTTGGGATGAGAAATGGAGTGCGTGAGGATTTCGAGGAGGATTGGGCCGGATATACTGGTTTCTCGGGTCCGACCAGGTTAACTCCAATGGGGGGTGGAATGGTAGTGGGGGGAATTGACAGAATTGGAATTATGGGCACGGAGAGGGCTTGTACTGGTGTTACCTGGGCATGGTAGGACCAGTGGTGATTGGGTGATGAGGGGATTGGGTGAGGGGTTGCTTGTTCGGGTGGTGGTGGAGTTGGGTTGGGGCCAAAATAGCGAAGGGATAGTGGGAGTGTGCCTGGGCTGGAGGGATGGGGAGACGTTTGAGGTGTGGTGGGCGCGAGGTGATAGGGATATGAAGGGTTTGTATATGGGGAGGTATGATGGGATGGTGATGGGTTTGTGGATGAAGTGGGGTAAATTGAGGACGATGAAGTTGTGCAATGAGCGGGATGGTTTGGATATGGCGGGGTAGTGGGTGTAATGGGGGAGTATAAAGGGTTTGTGGCATGGTGGGATGATGAGGGGTTAGTAGATGAAATGGGATAGATTGGGGATGATAGAGTTGTGCATGGAGTGGGGTAATTCGGGGGCGATGGAGGGGTGTATGGGGTAAATTGGGTGGTGGGATTTGAAGGTGTGTATGGAATGGGGTAACTTGGGGATGGCGGAGTAATGTATTGGGTGGAAGGACTTGAGGGTGTGTATGGGGTAGGATAATATGGGGATGGCGAGTGCGTGAAGCAGGATGATTTATGTGTGACGAGGTATATGGGGTAAATTAGCGTGGGGTGGATACTGGCAGTATGATTACAGGTTGCTGGATTTGATAGGTGGGAGCGAGGATGGAAAAATATTGCCCTAAATCTAAGGGCTCCTCTTGGCAAGCCGGTGTGGGAAAATAATCGGCAAGATACAGTGGCTCGATCACCCCAACAAATAGTTCATCTTCGTTCGACCTGGGGAGTGAAAATTCCTCCTGATTGCTAATATAATTTGAAGGGTCAAACTCTTCTTCTTCTTCCTCTATCCAATGTATGTTAGGCCTGGGGCCTCCTGGGTGCGGTGGTAGAGGGGCTTGATGGATATTCTGGTTCTGCCCTTGGGGAAGTGGCGGGGGTATGATCTTTCTCGCCTCTATCAGATCTTGGACCACGTGCTTTAACGGGAAGCACCGGTCCGTAGGGTGACCCGGTCCCTGGTGGAAATTGCAATGCATATTCGGATCATAATTCCTTGGTATTGAGTGGGGTGGCGGGCGAGGTTGGAGTAAATTAACCAGGCCTTTCTGTAGTAATACTGGCAATAAGACACTCAAGGATTGCCCCAACGGGGTGAATACTCGTTCAAAATGTGCTTTCATCTGTTCCGGGGTGAACGGGGCTCTTGGGTCGTTGCTTGGCCTTGATACTTGCTCGAAACGGGTCGGGGGTGGTTGTGTAACCTGGAGTTGTATCGGGGGGGCGTTGGTATTGGCCTGGGGGTAAACAATGTTTTATACCGCTGTCCCTGGTCTTCTTTCAATTCTTGGTTCGGCGGCTTTTCGAACCCTGGTGGCCCCGTTGGCCACATTCCTTCCTAACTTGCCCTCTCTAATGGCGTCTTCACAACGATTGGCATTTCGGACGGATCGAAAACTTGATCTCGATATACTAAAAATCTGCGATGGAGGAGGGCTCCTTGGTTATCAATTCAATCGCTCATCATCGGAATCCGATGAGTTACTGACTAAGGCCCTCCACCTCCCTAAGTAAGCACTGAATGTTTCATCATGTCTTTGCTTTAATCGGGCCAAATCTGACTTTCTTGGTTCTATGTCCATGTTATAGACATATTGTTCTTGAAATAATCGTGTCAGGTCTTTCCAATTTTTTATCATGGACGGTTCCAGGGATGTGAACCACCTCAGTGCTGGGCCCGTTAAACTCTTGTGGAACACTTTGATGAGGAGTCGTTCACCTCTGCCATACTGGCACATATCCCCACAGTAAGATTTTAAGTGGGCGATGGGGTTGCCAGTGCCATTATACTTATCAAATGATGGCATCTTGAATTTCTGTGGCAGGGGGACATCAGAGAACAGACATAAGTCTGAAAAGTCCGTTGAGTGTAGTTCCATTCCTCCCATCTTCATCAGCTGCTTCTGTATTCTGTCTATCTATTCTTTCAGCTGCTCTGGTTCCTTTGAGGCTGTGGCGAGGACCGCTTCCCCCTGATTTGGTTTGACCCTAGGTGTTATGATGGTGGGCCCGGGAGGGTTAAAATTGGTAGCTCCTCCACTGTTGCGAATCTCATCCTCCTCGTACTGTTGGTCATGGTATTGGTGAGGGGCGAGTTCTGCTATTTAGACTTGGGGGGTGAGGGGTTGGATGACCTGGTGGGGCCATATGGTTTGTAGAGGATGAGAAGGGATAAATGGGTGAGCGTTTTGTGGGTAAGTGATGTGCTGAGTTGGGTGCACGTTCTAGGGGTGATGGGGGTGTGATTGAGGTGGTGGGATGTTGTGGTTTTGAGGAATGGGATGGATTGGATTTCCTGTTGGAGGTGGGATGGGGGCGTAAGGGGTATAGGTGAATGAAGGGTATTAGTGGGGGGTATGGGGTTAGTGAATGGGCCTTGATGAGCGTGGGCGGATGGGCCTTGGGTTTGAGGGATTTGGGTTTGATGGTTTTGGAAGGCTTGAATTGACGGGCCCTGGGCCTGGGTGTGGGGATTAATATGACCTTGGGCCAATGGGCTTTATTGAGTTTGGGCTACTGGGGCATGAGGGGGCTGGGTTTGGGTCCATGGGCCCTGGGTTTGAGTTTGGTAGGTTTGGGTCCATGGGCCCTGGGGGGCTTGGGCTTGGGCCTGGGTCTGGTGGGCTTGGGCTTGGGCCCATGGGTTTTGAGGGTTTTGGGCCTGGACTTGAGCTTGATGGGTTTGGGTCCATGGGCCATGAGGATTCTGGGCCTGGGCCTGGGTCTGATGGGCTTGGGCTTGGGCCCGTGGGTTCTAAGGGTCTTGGGCCTGGGCCTGATAGGCTTGGGCTTGGGCCCATGGGTTCTGAGGGATCTGGGCCTGGGTCTGATGGGTTTGGGCTTGGGCCCATGGGTTTTGAGGGTTTTGGGCCTGGGCCCATGGCTCTAGAGGTGTTTGGGCTGGGGCCCATGGATTTGTGTGGGTTTAGGTCTGAAATTGAGGTGGGGGATTTTGGGAGGTATGGACGATGGGTGGTTGGGCATGGTTGGGAGGGAATGGGGTATGGAGGTTTTGGAAATTTGGATGTGGGGTTTGAGAGGTAGGGTTGCGAGAAGCAGTCCACAGGGCATACATCGTTCTCATGTCCTCCATCGAGGGCATGGATTCAGGTGTGAGATTGGGGGGTGATGGATCACTTAAGGATGGAGGTGGTTGGGAGAAATTGGGCATGACCCGGGTAAATGGGGGGGTATGTTGGGATGTGGATGGGCCATGTGGTGGGAATGGTATGTGAGATGGGGTGGATGGGATGTAGGATGTTGGGAGCATGGGTGATGAGAGGGATGGAACGTGGGAAGTAGGCGGGGGATGGGACTCCCTAGGGGGTCTTTAGAAGTATGGGGATGCTGTAAGGGTGTTTGGATGGGAAATGGGGATGTAGGAATCGGTTGGGAAATGAGGGGTTTCAGTAGGGGATGAAAAAGGGGTATGTTGGGAGAATGTAAGGGAAGGGGATGGGGTGAACACGGGCGCCCCAAATGGGCCTGTGAAATCGAGCCTGGTTTGGGTGAAGGTGTCGGAGATCAGGTCTTCTCCTATACGGGAATGGGAAGGGGATGACGGTGGGGATGTATCGGCTCTTGACATGATTCGCTGACGAGTGTTGTATTGATGTCGTGGATAAGGGCCGAATACCTTCCTGGTTCTTCGAGGTCGCCGTAGTGACGGTCACACCAAGGTATATTTTTTATTGTTTTTCTTTGTGTGTTTTTTTTGGGTTTTGGAAAATGATGATGATTTTATTATTATTTTTTTTGTTTTTGAAAAGTGAATTTTTTGTTGTTATTTTTGATTTTTGATTTTGATTGATTTTTTTTTTTTTTTTTTTTTAAGGTGGATTTTTTTGAAGATGAGGATTTTCTTTCTCTCTCTTTTTTTTTTTTAAAATTGCGACTAACTTCCCTCTACTTAGATGAATGATGACCTGGTGCCCCGGGTCAACTCCCGTTTCGGGCGATATATGTACCTTTAGTAGGTCCCACGGCGGGATCCGACACACTTCGGAAGAAGCGAAAGGGAACCCTTTCGTTCTATTGAAGGTGAGGGAATCCACGCAAATGACCCGATCCCCCAGAGCAAATCAATAAGAAGTCACCTTCTTTTGACTGGGTGGGGGCATATTGGGTGTTAGAGAATGTGGGAGGCTACCACGGACACTAATACCGCTAATCGGGGAATTAGGGTGGTGGATTGGGCCTCGTCAGTTCTTGCCAATATATCTTGCGTATATATTATGCACGCCCGACCAAAAAGTATACAGATTTGGCTGGGCATATATATTATATACGCCTGGCTTAAATCTGGAGAGTTTGGCTGGGCGTATATTATATACGTCGGGCAAAAGGTTCTGTCAATTATATTTTGACACGCCGGGCAAAAGGTTCTGTCAATTATATTTTGACAGTAGACAGCAAGCCCGAATGTGGGTCTTTGAACTGGTTTCTTGGGAGAAATGCTCCCGGGGACAGCTGTGTATGTTATCGGGTCCCTCCTTTCCGTTTCCTAGGGATACACGGCTGAATTTTGGGTTTTCTACGCTCTCCAATGCGGGTTTTATAGCTTGATCGGAATTGGCAACCCAACCGATATACCTCCGGCGCAAGCGCCTTCTCAGGTACTGGAAGGGGTGGCTCTTTTCAGGATCATCACCACTAGGGCTGCCGCCTTACTGGGAACCGGGTAAATTGAATCTGTGCCTAAACCCCTCGAAAACTACCCAAAAACGTAAAAATAAATTCAATTATGTCCCCATACTGTTGGTTCACTTTTAATTACAAACTTTTATAGGGGAGTGAGATTAAGTCCAAAATCGGGTCGGGGATGACAAACCCGTGCCGCCTCAACGGGCCGGCGTTCAAAGGTGAAATATGATGACCGAAATAAAGTGCGCAAGTAGGCCCGCCAAACGGCTAAGGCTTGTAAATGACCGAAATTTAAATGACGTGAAAATAAATGCGAGCGGGCCCGCCAAACGGCTAAGGCGGCTTAAATGACAAGAATCGTAAAAGCTGAAATTTAAGGCGCAAGTAGGCCCGCCAAACGGCTAAGGCACTTAAAGGACTAAATTGTAGGGGTGAGTACGTTAGTAAAAACAACAAAAAATAATGAAAAACAGCAGCAAATTAGAACAAAAAACAGCCATGGTTAGTAAAATAATAAAATAAAAGGAAAGGTCAATAAGAGAGGAAGCGCTAGGGTGATATCCCCAGCAGAGTCGCCATCTGTGCGACCGTGGATCCTCTCGAACCCGTCGCGGCGATGCGCTCGCTTTTGATGAAAATGTAGAGTCGCCACCCGGAGCTTTTAGTGACCCGGGAAACCTTCAAATCGATATTTTGAGCACCGAAGTGCTAAATATGACTCTGATTTACCAGTCTTTGCCAAAGGCTCTAGGGTAGGGGCTTCGGTTATCGATCGGGAAGGGTTTAGGCACCCGATCAACCCGCATGTGGCGGTCTCTATCTATGGCCAAAATTAAAGAAAAAATGGCGGAGTTTCCCCTTGCCCGAAGGCAATATGGTCCTATCAAGCTTTAAGCCAAACTGAAATTTCGGCGGCGTAACGGCTTGAATCCCTTGACAAAGGAGACACCAAGAAGGTAGAGGAAGAGAGGGGTGAGCCGGAGCTCACGGGCCCTTGTTGCACCGTGGAAGATCTTCGCTTTGGCGTGCTTCCGATGGCTTAAACGATATAGAAATGGATTCTAACACTAGGATTCGGTAAAATAGGAAGTGTAGGGTGAGGTTAAAGGCTAGACTTTAGCAAAAGAGAGTGATCTAATGGTGGAAATGGGTTGAAAGGGATGAACTAAGCATGCTGAAATTCTAGAAAATTGTGTGCATTTTCTCTTACTAGGGTTCTCTCTTAAGCTCCAAATCCTAAACCTCCAATTATTTCTAACCCTTAAGGAAGAGGGAGGCCTCTCTATTTATAGAGAAGGGATGGGTTAGGGGCTTACTTAAGAGCTAATTGGTTTAGCAATTAGGTAATCCCCTATCTAAGGTTTTCTAGGTTTTCAAGGTCCTAGGGTTTTGGGAAACTAGTTTTAATGGCGGATGATGGGGTGAGGCCAAAGGTGACTTAAGGGTTGCCAATAAGCTCAAAGGGGGTGCAACCAATCTCAAGACACCCATCTCAACCAAGGGGATGGTCAAAGGGTCAAACTAGATGGAGGAAATTCGAGCTCATCGATGACGATTATCAGAGCTAAGTCAATATATATTATATACGCCCAGTTTAGGAACAGTAAATTTCACCAAAATCAGGGGAGTTTTGAGAAGATGAAGCCCGTGGTGGGTCCCACCTATACTGGGCGTATATATTATATACGCCCGGCCAAATTTTCCCCAAAATAGGCAAGCGTATATAATATATACGCCTGACTAATCTGGGGCAAAAATGGCTGGGCGTATGTAATATCCACGCCTAGTAAAAGTCCTATAATTTTATGTGAAACTTCAATCGGCCATAACGTTTGAACCGTAGCTCCAAATTGGGTGATCTTTGGCTTGTTGGAAAGCTGGAGACGTCCTCTTTCCAATGGTATATGGCTCATCCATGGTAATATTCTGTGTGAAATTTTGTGGCTCTCATACCATCAACTACTCAGAAGAGTTCAAGTTGGATCTGGGAAGGGATTCTAGGGTTTAGAGGTGATCTCTAAGGGTTGGGGAATGGTTCTAACAGGTTTAGGGTGATTCCTAAAGGTTTGGGCAGATCCCTAAGGGTTCAGGGGTGCCATCGGAAGCACAAGGGTACATCTCCCCCGAAGTACAGATTGATCGGGCCTTGGGCCGAATTTGGGTGTCTACAGTTAGGGGCATTTTTTTGTGTGGTCTAAAGCATGTTAGGGTCTCATTCTTTAAAGAGTTTTTTTTTTTTTAAAAGTTTAGTGTATTTCATTTTAGTCCTTTTATTTGATTTGAGATGATACTTGTTAAAAGTGTGTGAATTTGGTGTTTAATTTGAGGTTTCTAGATGGGTGTTAAGTGTTTGAATCCTATTAGTTTGTCTATTTTTCTTTGGGTTTGTGTTCCCTTGGAGGGGTAAGTGTTGCATGATTATTGGTTTATCTAGGTTGTCATGGATTACATTTTTTTTTAAGGGGTATGTGTTTGGTTTTGGATTTAATTAGATTGGAAGGGTTCAAAGGTGTGACACTTGTCATTTGGTAATTTAGGAGGGTATAGTTTATAAATGTGTGAGCTAAAAGCTTTGAGTTCTTGTTGTTTTGAATTTTATTTCGAGTTTAGAATTAGAAGTCTTGGGGCATTTTTTTTTATTGTTAATGTCTTTTCTTCCTTTCTCTTTCGTATCCCGGGTACAAAACCCAAAGAGTTATGTTATTACGTGGGTTATTTAGAATGGACGGGATTGGGAATGCAAGGTAGCAGTTGAATTGCTTCCGTGCTAAGGAAAGAGGTGGAAGAGAAAAAGGTGGTAGAAAGGAAACCCAAGGATAAGGCATGGTTAGAGTTCTCGTGACCGATGCCTATTTTTTCTCGGTAGGCTCTGTGGATTCCGTGTTAGCTAGTCCTCCATGTTATGCTTTCCAAGGCGAGCTTCAAACGGTGGATCCTGCAAATCCTGGGTGGCTTTTCGTGAGCTACTCTTTCTTTTCTGCCAGCTTGGGGTGGGGAAAGGTTGTCATTGTCAGAATTCGTTTAGGGTGCATTCCTCTTCCGAGCTTCTCCGAGATTTCTTGTTTCCTGAATAAATTTGGATTCGGGCATTGCCTGAACATGTGGATTATAAATTTCCTGTTTTAAGTTGTATATTCAGAGGGTATGCCCTTGGTGTGTTTTGTAATCATTTTATTCACTTATGAAGTAATTATTTTTCAATTCTATTTTGATAATTTATATTTAGTGAATTTTGGCTTGGTTTATTTTATAACTTACTTGATCTGGTTTTGAGTGTGATGTTTTTCTTATTTAATATTTCTTTGAGTTTGGTTCGATTGGGTTTATTTTATTTCGAATCTGGGGTATGTTGGGAGCATTTTTAGTTTAGTTTAGTTTAGTTTAGTCTAAGATCAAGTGCGTAAGTGATGGAGGGCATTTTTTTAGTTTTTTTGTTTGGTCTTAGTTGGAGTGTGTACGTGATGTTGGGGAGGGCATTTTTTTCGTTTTGACTCGAGGTGTGTATGTCCTAAGTCAGAAGTGTTTTTGGATTGGCCTTAATAAGGGCGTAGTTTAGGTTGGTAATCAGAGTCGGAAGTCTCCTAATTTGGTCTTGTGAACCTACTGTTCTGGGCACATATTTTGTGTTTCTAGGAAATTGCGCGCTTCACTCCGGCGCATAAACTAATTGCGCGTCAGAATGGGAGCGCGCATTTTGAAGGGTCAGAAGGTCATTAAGCGCTAGTGTCTAGTCGTTTAACGAAATTCGGTGCACGTCATGGGGCGCGGGATTAGGGCGGTGGCAGATCACTATTGCAGTGACTGTTAACATTCGTGCGCACGGGTTTGGGTGCTTGAGATGATTTTGCAGGTGGTCGGGTTAGTTTGAGTAGGCGATGATTAGTTTACGCACTAAAGGATGAGCGTTTGATCTGAATCATGCGCGGGAATCGTAGTTCGTGATTCGGTTGAGCACTTGAGTTCACACGTGTGATTCAGCCATGTCTTATAAATAGTTCAAAAATGTTTCATTCTTTTGTTCTTTCCAGTTTTTCAAGTTCTTTGTTGTAGGATGGAGTCTGAGAGTGGTAATAGGCATGATCTTACTATTTTTGAGTTGGAGACGATGATGATGGGGGAGATAGGTGAGACCTCTGAGGCTCGGACCGACGCCATTGTCGAGGAGGTGGATGTTGGGGAGGTGGCTAGAGAGGAGGTATCAGAGTTTGACTAAGTGGAGGTCAGGGAGGAGGTACCCAAGATTGAGCAGGGTGTAGCTGAGGAGGAGGGTTGAGGAGGAGAGGGCTGAGGATGAGGCCGAGGGGTACCAGGGTGAGGAGCGTCATGATGGCAGACACTTCCCGCTAAAGGATTTCTTCACTCGAGGTCTGGTAGGTACCCGTGAGCAAGAGTTCCCTCATTTTCTAGGCATTTAGGTTATGACATAGACTTATTAGGATCAAGAAACCCCTTTTTAATTTATGTCAAACCTGCATTGATCATTGGTTGTATGCTCACTCATGCATCATGACGGCATTTAGAGATAGCTCATGTTTCTATTTGGTTATTCTTATCATGTTTTATGTGTTTGTTGTAAGTTGTTATTATGTATTTAGGGCATATTTCATTTGCTTTTAGCTCTAGATCTATTTGTCTTTTGTCATAGGTATGTGTTAGCCTTACTGTCATTATTTGTGTTCCGTTCAATAGGAGCCCCCGCAGCGGGCCATCAGCTCGACGTGGATCGAGTCTCATACTTGGTATCGTGCCTTGTCAGAGTTTCAGCAGGCGTGGTTGGTGTCTTTTAACTTCAGGCCGATCCTAGAGCTGGAGCCCTTTCAGGTCGATCATGGCAATTTAGAGAGGTGGAGGGAGGAGCATCAGGCGCTTCACTTTCCAGTTGGTATGATATTGCCAACTCCAGAGGACTGGGTCTATATTACTGGTCTTTGTTTTGAGGGTGAGTTGATAACAGGGCGGATGGCAGGAGAGTATTTGGGGGTGTGTGAGGAGATTTTGGGTGTGTCGTATAGGTCAAGTGGCTCAGGAATAGGTGCAGTTCGAGTCACTTGATTATTTAATATGTTTACGAGCGGCTTTGTCCCTCTGAGGTGTCATTCGGAGGTGAGGGCATCTTATGAGGCACGGTGCATGGTGTTGGCGGGTCGGGAGTCTGTGGTTGAGCCGAGGTTGATTGCAGATAGGGTGCTCCGAGCGTTCTTGATGCACTTTCTCGGCACAGTACTCTTTTCTTCTTCGACTCGAGAATGCATCACCTGGTTGCTTTTTGTGGTTCTCAGGGACTTGGATCAGGTCCCTACCTATGCGTGGGGTGCGGCTGCATTGGCGCATCTCTATGAGCAGCTTTATTGTCGGGTATGGGGAGTCGCAATGATCGAAGGTTTCCTTCACTTCCTCCTGGTGAGTTTTAGTTAGTTGATGTCATAGTGCCTTTATTTTCTTGATCTTTTAATGGTAACTATTCAGCATTTCTATTTTATGCTTTTTTTTTAGTTTTGGGCATATGACCATTTTTCTTTTCTTCGTCCAAGAGTTCCGTTGGAGGTGACGTTCACGTTTCTGCAAATGTGCGTGTGGAGGGAGGCGTTGAGGGGTCGTCGCTGGTGTTCAGATCTTCAGACTGCACGCGGTCTTTTCAAGGATATGCATGCAGGGAAGGTATATATCATCATGTATAGGTTTTGTTTCATTTTATTTTGGTCTTTTAAGATCTGAGGATTCATTGATGGGTTTGCTTGCTCGTTTGGTTAGGTGATTTGGAGGTCATACGCGGCCGAGAAGGATGCGGCGTGCCAGTGATCCAGTCTGGCCAGCCCTTCTTTGACGTGGACATATGGGAAGGTGCAGAGGATCCACCTATCTCGAATGGTGCGGCAGATCGGGCTCGCTCAGGGAGTCCCTCCGGAGATTCACCATAGGGTGGTGAAGAGGATGACCGGCCCCCCGGGCCAAAATTTTGTGAAGTGGATGGCACTTCAAATGGCCGATTTACGGGCTGGGGGGACCAGGGTCATAGGGGAGCATGACGAGGTGGACGTTCAAGAGTATATGAGATGGTTTAGTGCATTGGGTGGCGGGTGCCTCTTCACATGTCCCTTCCATGGGAGTGGCTCTTTCACGGTCGGCGAGCCGAAGTCAGCATCAGCATTGAGGGAGAGGCTGGCCTCATTGGAGCAGGGCCATCTCACCGCTAGTGTGTGAGGGGCATTAGATGCCCTTCACAGGGCGATGGAGCAAATGGGGTGTGCTCCTCGTCCGGATGAGGAGATGCTGTACTCCTTAGCCCTCTCGGTTGCTTAGGCTAGGGGAGGGGAGGATGAGTCAGGGGTTCTGCTAGCAGAGTCTCGACAGCTCCTTAGGAGTTGATTTAGTTGGTTTTTTATGTATTATATTGACTTAGTTTTTCGATCGTTTTGACATGGGCGTGGTGTTTATTTTGTTTTATTTTTGACAGTCTGAGAGGGAGACCGAGGTCCCTAGTCATGTGGTGATGATCAAGTTGCTACGCGGTCAGCAATAGGCCGGCCAAGAGGTGGAGGCCAGTTTGCAATCTGAGATTGATCGATTGGTAAGTGTCTATATGAACTTGGTTCTATTAATTGTTAGCATTGTGGGCTTGCCGACTGACATGTTCATTATTATTCATAAGGAGCCGAGCTCACTGCTGGAGGTCCCATTCCGACATTTGATCCATCTTTAGTTGCTTCCTCCAATCGGGAGGATCCAGCGACGGCTCAGCTTCGGGCCGAGTTAGATCAGTGGGTAAGTTCCATTCAATCTTTTAACTCATTTGCATAATTAGAGCAATTCGTTGGGTGTTATTGTTTTGCTTTCTTAACATTTTACAAACATTATGTGGTATTTCAGCGTTAGGTTGCCGAGGATCTTAAGACTAGGGAGGCGACTGCTGCCTCTCTATGTCCCGAGAGTCAGGTATAGTTTTTGGTTTGGTGTAATTCAATTTAGGTTATTTCCTTTTATTTTGTTCTGATATATTTTGTGTTGGTCTGTTTGTTTTTTTTTGTGCAAGCCATTCGAGACTCCGCTCCTGAGGCTCTCCGTCAAGGGTCAGTTCCTATCCCTACTTAGGTATGTTTTAGTTATTACGTTTATGGTTTATTTGTCATTATATAGTGTTATCTGATGTGTTTGTTGTCCCTTTCGTGCCTCCTGCTGATTCAATGATTGTCGAGACGGTTGAGCGACTTCTGAAGGAGAGGCTAGATCTGATATGATTCTTTTCTTTTCAAAGTTCCTTTTTTTTATGTTCATATATATAGGCTTTCTTTGACTTGGTGTAATTACGCATGTTCATCAGCTAGAGGAGCACGCCTAGAGGCGATGCGATCACTCCCCACTCCTTAGGCGAGACAGATCCTTCGGGAGATGCAGAGTCACGATGACCTGTTCATTGAGATGATGGTTGAGCAGAAGACTAGGGCTGAGGCATTGGAGGCGATGCGTCGGACGATGTGGGCAGAGATGCAGGTGTCCCTAGACCAGCTGTAGTATCGTCTGATGAGGAGTGAGCGGGGGGTACGTAGGTTGGCTAGTCAACTTGGTGGATCAAAGTCGAGGGCTACGGGTTCCTCGGCTGGGCAGTCTCGCAACACGTCGCGTGATCGTGTTAGGGGTAATGCTCGTGAGGATTCTGTCATTCATGAGATTCTTGCGAGGTATCCTCCTCAGTCTTGATCGAGGTGATCTGTTAGTCAGACGAGTGAGGGGGTTCTGTGACGAGGTTGTGTCATCTAAGTTTTGAGGACTCCGGGTGTCAGGATTGTGTTTTCGGAGGACCAGTCCACGAACCTCCGAGCGAATGATACTGGGGATAGTGGCGCTCGTCCATCCTATCAGCAGCGTACGGAGTAGGGGTGAGTGTGTTTTTTTTTGTCCATTGTGTCTGTGCGCTGTATATTTAGGGGGGATGCCCTCGGTGACAAATATAAAAAGAAAAGAAAACTTTGATATATATAGAGATTTTTTTTTGGTTTAGATGTACCTGATTGGCTCCTTTTCTTTTAGTTACCTCTTGCATCTACTTTTGCTTTTTAGTTTCTTTAACGCCACCGACCGTCATTGAGACTTGGATGCTTTTTGAGCTGGCCTAGTGGTGGTTGGTGGTTGCTTCATCTCTACACATGTAAAGGTAACGCTATCAGTAATTTTTGTTCTCTCCCTTGCTAGTTGTCAAGGGGGGGTGTCTCAGACCGGGGTCAAGTAATAAGGGTGGATATATGTTTTCTTTTCTTTTTTCCTTTTTTCTTTCTTTTTTGTTTTATTTTATTTTTAATGAAAATAATGCAACAGGGAAAGCAAATAACTGAGACAGAAACAATAAAAACAATAAAATAAAAATGCCCCAGTGTAGGAGCGTGGTAGTCTGGTAGTATAGCATCTTCGATAGCATTCTCCGGATGGTAATTTCGTTATTGCTCATCTTCTCCATGGACGAGTTGGCGCTTCTAACGTGAATCTCCTTCTGATCCAAAAAAATGCACTAGTGTGTAGATGCAATGGAGCTTTTTTGAACTGTTGATGAGCATTTTAGGTCTATAAGCAGTCATGGGTATTTGGTGAGTTAATTTTAAAGAAAAGTTCATCAGTACTGTCATCGAACCTGGGGGTTCATTTTGATTAGGTCAGTAAGGTGGTCATCCTATCTCGCGATTATTAGGGAGAAGTACGGTATGTATAGTAGGTGATTGCATTAGTCATCATTCATTGGTTTTCAGTTTCATTCCTAGGAGTATCCTGTAAGGCTTCTGATTTATCGTCCGAAATAAAAATAGAAGAGGGGGGTAAGGCTCAGTGATATGAGAAATAGTTTGTATCTAATGCTTTCTAAAAGGGATGAGTAGCAATCTTTTTCTCGGAGGGATACGAGATGCCATGATCGAGCTCTTCGTCATGTTTCGGTACCATCAAAATCTCACATTCTATGGTTAGCAGGAGTTTGTCCTTCTCCTGTCACCTTACGACGACATCTAGTAGTATGGGGGCATTAGGGATGCCCTCACAGCTTGCTTATACACTTCTAGTAAAGTTACCAAAGATGTCCTCGTGGCCTGCTTATGCTTCCCTGAGCTCATTGACTTGTTTATCCGTCGTAATGCTCTCACTCAAAATTTTGATATATGTATTTTTGAAAGCGTCGTGCTAGCCCAAGAATAATGAGTTTTGATTGAACCTAGCATCTTTATTTTTTTTTGCTCTAACGTCTCCTCTAATGGCGGGGAAGGGGAAATGAGAATCGGGTGTTATTTATGCTTTTGAAAGAGGTTAGATAGGTCACTAGTCTTTCAATCAGATTGCCTGAATAGGAAAAGTGAGCGATTAGTTCTTAAGGATATTATGAGAATTGATGACGTACGACCAATGAATGGGTCGTGACAACGACGGGGGTGAGAAGTATAAGTATTTAATCACGGGATGTGATGATCACAGGGCTAAGGGTAATATTTTCTAAGGTACATGGCATTCCAATGGCTAGGGAGTTCTTCTCCATTTTGGTTCGCCAGTTTGCATGCATTTTCAGGGCATGTGGCTGCTATAACATAAGGGCCTTCCCAGTTCTGTTTCAATTTTCCTTTCGGGTGGGCGTGCTTGGAAGGCATGATTTTCTTCAAGACTAATTCTCCAATATTAAAGGTTCATTCAAGGATTTTTTTATCATAAGCCTTGGCCACTCTCCTCTGATATACCTGAGCGTGATCAGCTGCCTTTAGACGTGTTTCATCGAGTTGCTGTAGCTGCGTGAGTAGGGCAATTCTCCTCTCATCTAAGGATAGCTCATCATCGAGTTGAATCTATAAGGATGATACTTGTATCTCATAGATAGGATTACCTTCATTCTGTAGGTAAGCAGGTAGGGAGTTTAGCCAGTAACCGTACGGATAGAGGTCCTATAGGCCCAGAGTGTTTCTGGTAGTCGCTCAGGCCAGTCAGCTCCATTCCTTATTTCTACTGTGTGTTTCAAAATTCGAATCAGCATTTTATTCGTAGCTTCTGCTTGTCCGTTTCCTTGAGGGTAGAACGGTGATGAGTGGCATAGATCGATGCTGAACTTCTTGCATTACTTCTTTGTCTTCTCTGCGATGAACTGCAGATCGTTGTCGGTAATGAACATCCTCGGTACTCCAAACCTTGTGATGATATTTTGAGTAATAAACCTTATGAGTGTTGAAGTTGTGATTCTGACATAGGATTCATCTTCTACTCATTTGGTGTAGTATTCGACTGCCGTAAGTGTGAACATTTGCTTGTGAGTGTTCCCAACCGTGTCTATGAAAGGTTCAATGACATCGAAGGTCTACATTGAAAACGGCCAGGGTGAGGTTATAGTGTTTAATGCAACTGATGGAGCTTTGATAAGTGTGACGTGTTCTTGGCATTACTTGCAAAGTTAGATGTAGAGGTGGCAATCTCTTATCATTGTTGGCTAGAAGTAGCCTTATCATATGATTTGATTGGCGAGTCTCTGTCTACTGGCGTGGGGGCCATAGGCGCTGGTGTGTGCTTATCGGATGATATCTTATCCTTCGGCGATTGTGGCGCATCGTAGTAGTACTCCTTTGATAAAGGCTTCTTTGTATAGTATTTCGTCGAGTATGCAGAATCGGGCATATCGGTTCCTTATAGTCTTCCGTTTAATTTTTGTGGGTATGGAGGGACATGTTGATGGTTCAGGAAGTTCCAGATGTCGAAATATCATGGTTGTCTGTTGTCGGTTGGTGATTTTTTAAATATGAACATAGCTATTTCGGTTTCTACCTTGAGATGCTTTTCCGAAGTGATTGATTCATTTAGTCCTGTGCTTGTGGGGAGGATTGGTAATTCTCTCTTAACGGCTCATGCTACCTCGTGGGCGGGTAGTGTCAGCTTTTCAACGAAAAAAGTCTTGGTACTTTGGCCGATGGGTATCTGGATAACCGAGGCTAACGTGGCTAAAGAATCTACGAGCTCGTTTTCTACTCTAGGGATGTGCGTGAAAGATATTCTTTCAAATTTCTTTACCACATATTGAGCGGTTTCTAGGTATGCCATTAGTCTCCTTACCTTAGTTTTCCATTCTCCAATGACTTGTAAGATTACTAGCTTGGAATCATCGATGGTTTTCAATTATTTAACGCCTAATTGTAGAGCTATTCATAGTCCAGCTATAAAAACTTCGTATTCTGCAACGTTATTAGTGATAGGGAAATCTAGTTAAAAAGCCTTAGGTATGACAACTCCTTCGGGGCTTAGGAGGACTATCTCGATGCCTTTTCCTTTGTGGTTTAAAGCACCGTCAAAATAGAGGGTCCATGACGTCTTATCGGGCTCTTCGTTATGAATCGTGAGTAGGTCTTCATCAAGGAAATCCACGTGTATGGGCTCATTGCTCAAGAGTGAGAGATCTACGAGGTAATCGGCGATTGCTTACCCTTTGATCGACTTATGCGTGACATGAGTGATATTGAATTCTTGCAAGAGCATATGCCTGGGAGCAATCTTTCCTAAGGTTGCGAGCTTTTCGAATACATACTTCAAAGGGTTCATTCGGGCTAGTACTAGTATCTTAGGTGCTCCAAAGTAGTGTCGTAATTTGGTTGAGGCTCACACTAATGTGAGGCAAGTCTTCTCCATCGAAGTGTATTTTCATTCATACTCGACCATCGTCCTACTAAGGTAGTAGATAACCCTCTCTCTTGTCGTCTTCTTCATATTGTCTCAAAATTACTCCCATTGCTCTGTCATTCACTGAGAGGTATAGGATAAGAGGTCTTTCGAGAACTTGTGGTGATAGTATTGGCAGGTTAAGAAGGTACTTCTTGATATTGTCAAAGGCTTGCTGGCACTGGTCATCTCATTTGTACTCAACCCCTCTTTTAAGTAGTCTGTAGAAAGGATCACATCTGTCAGAATGCTGGGAGATAAAACTCCTGATGAATTATAATCTTCCTATCAGACCTCATAATTCTTTGATATTATTGCAAGGTGGCATCTCAAGGATGGCCCTGACTATTACAAGGTCGACTTCGATCCCTCGGTTACTAACTATGAAATCGAGTAATTTTCCGGAGGTGACTCCAAAGACACTTCTTTGGATTCATTTTTAGCTAATACTTCTTGGCTCTTTGTAGTACCAGTCGGAGTGCTTCAACATGTCCTACTCGCATTTGAGACTTCACTAATATATCATCGACATAGACTTCTACACATTTATGTATCATGTCATGACAAATAGTCATCATGGCACGTTGGTACGTGGCTCCTGCGTTCTTGAGCCCAAAAGGCATGATGACGTAGCAGTAAGTTCCCCATGGTATGGTGCAAGAAGTCTTCTCTTGGTCAGACTCTGCTAATTTGATATGATTATATCCAGAGAAACCATCCATAAAAGATAACATCTCATGTCCAGCACTGTTGTCGACTAGAGTGTCAATGTGCGGAACTGGGAAGTCATCTTTTGGGTATGCTTGGTTGAGATTTTGGAAGTCAATGCAAACTCATACACTGCCGTCTTTCTTAGCGACAGGTACTATATTGGCGACCCATTTGGGGTAGAGGATGACTCGGATGAATTTGGCTTTGTGTAATTTGTCAACTTTCTCTTTAACTTGAAGGGCGGTTTGTGGGTGCATCCTACGGAGTTTCTGCTTAATAGGCTTTGCATCGGGTTCCAAGATGAGGCGGTGTTCTACTAAACTTGGGTCTAAATGTCTAAACCAAGCATATCTTCATAGGACCATGCAAAGGAGTCAGGTGTTCTTGTAAGACTTCTATGATTTGTTGACGTTCCTTAGAGTTGAGCGTTGCGCTGATCAGTAGCTTCTTGGGTTTCTCTTAAGTGCCAAAGTTGATTTCCAGTAGGTTCCACGACAGCTTGGGTTTGCTCATCGAAACGCTTGATAACCCGTTGGAAGTCTGGCGCCTCTTCGGTGATCGGTGTTTCTTCTTCATCTTTGGTAAGCTCATATACTGTAAAATTGCTACACTGGGGATTCGATTTTGCGAAAGTTAACCCCTCATCAGCATAATTTATGACTGTGAGATCTTTCATAAGGTGAAGGTTAAGGCTATTGATTCTTCTCTCAAAGTCACAAAGTATCTCGTACGGTATGATCACTGGCTTGTTGTTTAGCCTGGATGCTCTGCGTCCTCGTGCGGGAGATGGGATAGAAGTCTTAGGAGAAAAGTCTCCTTGTTGGCGACAAACTTGATTCGGGACGAAGGATTCCTTTTCTTTTTTGAGGTTTTTTTATTTTTTCAGATTTAGTGTTTCTATATTTTTAGGGTTTTCAATTTTTTTTATTTTTTTTATTTTTGATAATAAGTATGATACAGGGTCAGTCGCCTCCAGGGGCGCCGGGAGAGTTGCTTACTCTAACTAAGAGAGCGAGACGGCTGCTGGAGCTGTTCGGGTAATTATTCAAGAAATGTGGACTTGTTTTGATTTTGACGTTTTTCTTTTAGAATGCTCATCTGATGAGATTTTTTAAATAAGCAATGCCAGTGACATTGGTACTAACGCTCGGATTTCCTCTATCACATTGATTGCCTCTTCTTCAAAGAAGCTCTAGAGATCGTAGTCGATCAAAGTATCCTCCTCTAAGTTATAATATGGTTGTTCTTCCTGTTGAGGGTGATCTCCTTAGGGATCTTGTTGTTTGATTCCTTCAAGTGCTGATTATTGTGTGGTGAAAACAAATTAAAAACAAAGTAAAATAAAAGAATCGATTCAGCACAACTAAAGAAATCCTAAACCCATAAGATACAGGGCCTATTGTAGCAACTTTTGATAAGTAAGAGTTTGCCCCACTGAGAAATTGATCTAGAACCCAAAATGGGCTATAATAGTATGCCTTCAGATCTAGCTACAGATCTGACGATCCTAAAGAAAGGGAGTTGGGTGACATGACTACACTAAATTAACCCTCACAAAAGAGAAATAAAATGTAGCCCTATCCTAAAGAAAGGGTTAAGAAGAAGATAGTGATGGTGTGTGCCAAAATAAAATATAAAAAATGGGGAGATGTAAGCAGGTTAAGTTTAGAGTTAAAGCAGTAATGTAACTCAGATTTAGTCTGTCTCTGCAGGGCTCCTTGCTGAGACGCTATCAAAACCCTCAACAAGGTAGAAGTATCCAACTTAACCCATGCCATTTGGGGTGCTCTTAAGGCTATAGGTTGTCCACTCAAATGGTCATAGCCTATCCTATAGAGTCTGTCAAATCCCATTGATCAAGTCAGAGGTTGCTAATCTAATCCAGAGGAGTAGACTGATCATTTCCCCAACCACTGGACCAGATCAGGCCATGAATACTATTGCAGCACTATATAATGTCAGCTCTACAAGCACCCCAGATCTGTGCACAGATCTAGCTGACATCCATACGTATTCCAACCCATAAAATCCTAAGTGCTTTGCCAAGGCCAACGGCTCACTGGTACCCATAAAAAGGATCATGTAACAGGTTGAATAAGGCTCTAGATTCAGCTGGTCATTGTTATAAAGGCCTGTAATGACTCAGCCTCAAGCTGCAACTACTACAGAGAAATCAGATCTAACATCTGATATTGGTTAGGTAAAACAGAGGAGAGCCAGTTCCTGTACAAAACCTCCTCACAAGGCTCTAGAAGCTTATGTGCAGGGGAGAAGAATCCTTCTCAAACATATGGCTGGACACCACCTTAGGGCTATACTCTGTCCACTCAAATGGTCACAGGGTATCCCATTGGTCTGTCCATACCACATAGGTCTAAGAAAGAACGTATAAACTACTGCAACCACTATGGTCCACAAGCCTCCGAGCTCCCCAGATCTCACTACAGATCCAGCATTGCTTTCTATGGGGCTATCAAACCAAGAGAAATCAGATGGTAAATAATAGATCTACTAGAAACTGAATGGGCTCGTCCCAAATACATGGATCCTATAGTCATCAAAGGGAACCATAAGATCTTTAGATTCAATTAGTCATTAAAACAGTAATCCGTTAATAAAAGCAAACCTTACAATGAACTGCCTCCATGCTGCAGCCTGTACACAACTACTCATCAAAAATCCCAATGCATACAAAACCTATTACAAAACTGAAATAGAACTAAGCCTAACTACTTAAAAGGGGATTAGCTAGCAAATGTTGGGCTAAGAGAGAAGAAAAATAAGAAAAAGAGATGATCAAACTCTAACCCTAATCCTAGCCTGTTGGAACTCTCAGCCGACAGAGGATGAAGGAAGGATTGATGATTAAAACTAAACTCTAAGTGTAGCTTATATACTCTGTCCATACGGCCTTGACTCTGAAGGGATTAACCCTAATTTTTCCAGCAGACATGGAACTGTTACGACCCTTGAATGCCTTGAGATGTGCACCTCGAGATCCGTGCCTCAGGAAGTGCGCCCTAGCCTTGAGAAATTCTCAAAAGGTCCCTGTGTTAAAACTGAGAAGTGGGGAGGCCGTGCTTCGTGGGGCTAGCATATGCATTAATTCATTCATAGAGCTACAGAGCCTTCATGGAGTAGCCTTTGGCTGGTGGGACCTGCTCACTCGCGCAATACATCTTCAGTTAATTGTGCAGTTCCTTTGCGCTGCAAAGTTGTCGTAGTGATGATCTGGAATGCCTGGATTTCTCGTGTAGTAGAGCTTCAGAAGCTCTCTCTCTCATTGAGTACTCGCGTAGGTCTATTCCTGCGCTCGCGTAGTAACTAGTAAGCCTTCAGAGTGTGCGAGATCTGCGTGAGGGGAATTCTGGGCGTCTCTCTCTTCTTTGGCTATGCAAGAACTCCGCGAGGTAACTTTTTGTGCAGTATACATATGGACTTGCTAAATTCTATGCGCGACTGCTTTAAGGCTTAATCTTCACGAGAACTTTGCGATGGCAAATTCTCAGGATTTTAAACCATGAGATCTTCATGATGTCTTTATAGCTCTCCTCTTGATTGCGTGCCCTATCTGTGCGAGGGCATCTTCCATTGTATCCTTAGCTTCGTGAGGAAGCTCCTCAACTCTGCCAGATCTATCTTTTGATACTCTGATGCATTACACTTATTGTTGTTGTAGTCTTCTCCATTCTTAGCTAACCTCATCCATCTGCTAGACTTTGGTCAATGATGACCAGCAAGTAAGTCACCATGGTGAGCACTACCAAGGTGTTCCCTTAGGCTTTGGCTCAGCTGTCATCCTTGCATGTATTCTCTCTCTTCTTTGGACCAAAAAGTAGAGATTTTGTATTAAGCTGCACAAATTATTGGTAACTATAAAACACACTTAACATATGATTATTAGTCTGCTTTAAGGTCCATCAAAGATTAGGTTAAGAGGTAAAAAGTGGTACTTTTCAGTGAATAACACACCCCCAAACCTAATCTTTGCTAGTACCTGAGCAAAGGAAAATTTAAAACAACTATTCTAAGAATTTAAATGCCACTTTCGTAGGAAGCACGGATACATTTAGCATATGTACCAAGCCTTTTAAACCCCTAGGTGATCCCTAGTAGAGGAGTGAAATCTCCTGAGGGTTTTCAGTGAACATACCTACAAACTTCTCAATAAAACAGTTAACAGTAGTGCAAAATTATCAAGTTAGCTGTCGAGAAACAGAGTATTAGTTCACCTTTAATTCAACAAAAATATGAGGAATTTGAACATATGATATGCGCAGACATTTAATCATCACAACTTCTACATAGATGCACATCATTTCTAATTAGCTCACAGCAAGGGAAAACATCACATGTAGGTCAGTACTGAGCTCATCATTAATTCAAAAATTAGGTTATAGGTCATGCCCAATACATTTAACATCAGACCAATGCTTACTAGGGCATACTTCTCACAAGGAACTTTAAGGGTTTCCATTTTCTCTCAAGCTTAAGAGCAATTACAGGCCCCAAATGGGTCTGTAAGCATGAGCATAGGCATAGCATCTAAGTTCTGGCATCATTGGCTAATCCTTACCATAGATTGGATAACTCTTTGTCTCTGCATGATAGCTCATTCAACTTTGGATCACAGGGTCTTTTGAATGGGTTGTAATGTGGCTTATGGGATAGGTTATAAAGAATGGAAGGTTGAGAAGGGATTCAAAATTGAGAAATCAGTAGGTGCAGGAGCTGATTCATGACTTCACCTTCTGTAATTCAGCACCTTTCATTTTCTTTAAAATTCTTTAGACTTGAAGTGGTCAGCTTCTCCTCTTATTTTTGATTTTTCAATGTACTTTTCCTCTTGACTCCTCTCTTATTCCTCTTCATTATTATTTTTCTGGATGCATTTTTCTTTTTGTTTTTATTTTTCTGACTTACCACCTCTCTCCTCAGGTGCTACAATGCTAAGCTTTAAGTATCTCTTCTCCATTCACCCAATGTTGACCTTATCTTATCCATCTTCAGCTCCTTCTCCTTTACCTTCGGATTTCTCAGAGTGAGGGTAGGTTTGAATTAGGTACATAGGTTCAGGTACAAGTACTCAGGTGTATTTTGAAGAACATTGGAAATCAAGGCTCAAAGGGTGTGTGCACAAGGGCAGTTGATTAGGGTTTGTTTGTTTGAGCTCAAACTGTTCAAGAGAAGGCCTTGATCCTTTTCTAGGTATCATGAGTGTTGTCAGTTGTTTCAACTTGGAGGTGCCTAACTTCTAGTGATGGTATTGACTTAGCCAGTCCTTAGAGCTAGAAAAATTGCCTCAGTCACTCCTCAAAGAAAGGGGGAAAAAAAAATTTGTAGGCTCAAATCTCATTAGTTATGGTCTTCAATTGAACTGTTGGGCATGTCCTTACCTTTTTCTTTCTTTAATGATTCACTAAGTACTGATACAAGTGAGTTTTCTTGGTATTCATATCATAAAAATGCTAAAAATTTAAAACTTGTAATGCTTAAAGTTCTGCAAAATTTTTTAATTTCTCAATTTTTTATGATTCTTGAGTTAATATGGCTCCATTTCTATCTTACTCACTTGATTCTGCTGCACTTAGGTTAACTGCTTCAATGGCAGATCCTGCCACACCTCCAAACCTATGAGGAGCAGTGTCCTCACTGATTCAAAGTTAGATGTGGATGTACAGTAGGTTTAAAACTGAGGTATGAAAAAGAAAATGACACAGCAAAAAAAGAAAACACAGAACAGAAAACAAACAAACAGAAACAAACACAGTGAACAAAACAGAACAAAGAGCAATTTCATTATAACATCAAAAGTATGTACAAAGTAAGGGAAAGAACTATAAAATTCACACACTACTGCCTACTAAATACATGTGCACAATTTAATCATCAGAGTCCTTGGCCTCAGCAGGTGGTTCCTGGATTCCTTTCCCCTTTGCTTGCTTCAAAGTGGCAGCCTTAGACAGTGGTCTTTTTGAAGTAAATTTCCTAGGCTTGATTGTGCTTTTTATTGTTGGAGTGGGGGAAGGTTTTAGGGTAGGTTCCTTGATTTTGAGTCTAGGTTTGACTGGGCTAGGATCCTTTGCATCAAGAGCTATTTGCTGGAGAGGTACATCTGGGTTTAGTTCTTTAAAAAGAGCTTCTGCCAACTCTCGGTCAGTTTGTGCATTTGCTCTCTTCTCTAAAGCTGCAATAGTCACTCCATAATCATAAGCTCGCTCCTCAGTCAGTCTCAGTCTTTCTTTCAGTTCCTTGATGACATCTTCCTGACTCTCAACTCTTTTCTTTACTTCGTTGTATTGGACCATAATCTCTCTCCATCCTTGCTTGATTTCCTTTTTCTCAACCTTATGAGCAAGCATCAGGAGTTTAATTTTATCAAGGAGGGGCTGCCGTACTGTATCTTTCAAGTCAGCCATGCCTTGAACTACATATCTTTTTATGTAGGCATTGGCTTACATGGCTCTGATGAGGGTGGAGTAAGGGGGCATGGGAGTAGCAAAGATAGGATATATGGGTAGATCAGCAATGGAAGAAGGGCCATCCTATAATGGAAGGGGACTGGATGAGGATAGAAGTGGGGTGGAGGGTAGAGGGTGAGTGACGGGAAGGGTAGGTGTTAGTTTATTTTGAGTTGCTTGCTACTGACTTTATTGAAGACAGTGATAAGAATGGGGTGAATGAAAATGAATGAAAGGTAGAGTGAGGATTACGAAGCAGCAAGCCTAAAATATGCACAGTCCTGCAAGATACAGGCCTGGTGTAGCAAATTTTGATAAGTAAGAGTTTGTGCCAAAGAGAAGTTGATCTAAAGCTCCAAGGGAGCTACCATTAGTAGGCTCTCCAGATCTGACTACAGATGTGGTAATCCTAAATGGAAGGGGATTTAAGGTCACAAAAATCTAAATCCTAAGGCAGCTTACTATCTAGATTACAGAAAGGGTTAAGAAGAGTGGTGGAGTGAGAAAATAAATATAAAAGGGTGAGAAGCATGTTATTAGGTACAGATCTTATGGGTCTTGTAACTCAGACTCAGACCTGTTGCTATAGAAATTCTGTTCAATGGCTACATTATCACCAAAGAGGAGAAAAACTCACCCCTGTGCCATGATCCAATCCCTTATGGCTATAACCTGTCCACTTGAATGGTCACAGACTATCCAATAGGAGAACCACAATCCAAAGATGGGTCAGAACAAGCTTACCATTGTGGGCACTACTTCATCCAGGCTACAAGCTCAAGGATCCATAGGAACCTCATCCTCTAAAGTTCTGTGTGTGGGGCTAGGCCTACAAAGTGCGGAAGCCTAGACACACAAGACCAGCAAGAGTTTGAGTACTAGCTTTCAAGCATGGTTGTTCACTGCTTTAGTAACACTACAGTGATCTAGTCACAAGCCTACAATCTCTACAGCCAAATTAGATCTGCAATCTGATGATGGATCTATACAAACATAGGGGAGTCTGTCTCTGCACAATCTCTCACAAGGCTACAAGCACAAGCATAGAGAAGAAGAATCTGCCTTAGGTCGGTGGATTGGCTTCACCCTAGGGCTATAACCTGTCCACTTGAATGGTCACAGACTATCCACATAGGCTATCCTCCTCACAGAGGTCTAAGACAGAACAAGATCGTTGCTGCCGCCACCATGTTCGCAAGGCTACCAGCTCAAGCTCCCATGGGGATTCAGATTTAATGGATCCTGTGGTGGGGGAAGGCCTGGAATGTGCCTACCCTGGACACACAGGTCACTTGTATCTAAATGAAACCTTAAAAATAATCCTCCATTGCTTACGATACAACTTAGCAATGGAGGATCTTAAGGCAACAGTCCTGTACAGAACAACTCACAATAAAAACACCATCCCATACATGCAGTAGATCCTATTACAAAAACTCCATTAAAATCTATACCAAATGATCATACAAAAGGCATAGCCAGCAAGTGCTAGACTATGGAGAGAAAGAAAAAGGAAAAATAAAACTTACCCTAACCTTAGCCTACTGTAATTCTACAATTGATTTTTTTTAGAGAAGAAGCACCGAAGTTAAGTCCCGAAAGAGCTCCCTCAAACCTAAGCTAGGCTTAGGCTTATATAGCAGTCGGTTCTCTCCCAATTAGCGTTAGTAAAACCCTAATTTCATTAATGCAATTACGGCCCATTCTTGTCCCTTGGATGCCTCGAAGCGTGTGCACAGAGATTGGAACATTGGAGTGCATGCCCTAATTGCTGGAAGTCCCCAGATTGCCCTTGCAGAAGTGGGGAGAAGTTTAGAACCCGATCCTTGCTGGGTAGAAAAGATTTCAGATCCTTTCGCATGATAGAATTGACGTCGTAGGGTTGGATTTACTTGAAGTTTATGCAGTCGCAGGATTGACATTTTGATCATCACAAGGTACTAATGGCTGTCGCGAGATTGAATTTTCAGCTTTGAATGGCGTGGGGATTGCTCGCACGATTCGTCCCTTAGTGAATCTCGCGATAGATCTTCATGAAGAAGTAGTGTTCAAGAGTTTCTGGGTCGTGAGAGCATTTCCCTGAAGGTCTGTATTTCGCGGCCACTACGCGACAGCTGTGCATGGGAATACCTGGAGCTCTCACTTCTGAATGAATCGCGCGAAGCTTTAACGACTCCTCTTTTGAGTTGTGTGAGACTGCGCGAATGCTTCACTCACTTATGGCTGAGCTTCGCGAGAGCCGCGCGAAGACTGATTTGCATTTCTTTCTGTCATCAAATCACGCGGGAGCAGCGCGAGGATTGCGAGGCCAGTTGTTGTGCTTCCTCTAGGAGCCCGCGACAACTGCGCGAAGGCCTACTCTCTGGTTTATTTCTTCTTCTATGTGCCTATGCTTCAGCCAACTCTCAGTCTAGGTTCATCCTTCATTCTGCTGAGGTAGTTCTGGGGCAACATTGAGCTTCTTGGTATGGTTAAGGGTTTATTTGCAGCAGCTACTTATTACCTACAAAATAGACTTAAAACACATTTATTAAATGATTAAGGGCCTAACAGATATTAAGTTAAGGGTGAAAAGTGGTACTTTTTAGGTCTTACCACACCCCCAAACCTAATCTTTGCTAGTCCCTTAGCAAAGCTATAATTAAATGTCACTTTAGTAGGGATCACGGGTACATTTAGCATATTTACCAAGCCTTTTAAACCCTTAGGTGATCCCTAGTGGAGGAGTGAAGTCTGCTGAGGGTTTTCAGTGAAGACACCCACAAACTTCACCATTAAAATTAGTTAAGTATAGTGCAAATAATGACAACACAGATTCAAATGTTTAAAGTTTCATTCCACACCCATTTAACACTTAGAGGAAACTGCAGCAATGTTTGCAGGCCATTTAAAACTTACAAGTTACACGTGTTTGCCTTACCACCATTCATTTAACATTAGAATTTTAATGTATAAAAATCAGTACTCTGCTTGCCTTTAATTCAAAATCCAGTTTGGATACTACCCTAATGAGGTTAAAATTCAGACCCAATTCTCACTTGGGCTATCTCTCAATATTAATAACCTGAGGGTGTTCTCATTCGCAACAGCTCAAGAGCAGTTGCAAACCCCAAATGGGCTTGCAAGCATGAGCATAGGCCAAGCTTCTAATTTCTGACATCTTCAAGGATTTTCACCATAGATTGGGCAACTCTTCATCTCCACATGACAGCTCATTTGACTTTGGATCCACAAGGTCTTTTTGAAAGGGCTGTAATGTGGCTTATGGCTGAGGGGTGTAAAGAATAAAAGGGGTAAAAAGGGAATCCAAATTGAGAAATCAGCAAGGTAAGGAGTGGTTCATGACTTCACAACCTTTATTTAAGCAAAAACTTCATCTTCCTTTTTATATTTCAGACTCAAATGGCCAGCTTCTCCTCTTTTTTTCAATTTTTTAGATGATGTCCTCTAGATTTCCCTTTCTTATTTTTATTTTTTTAGTTATTTGTTCATTCTTTTGATAAATGCCACACAACTACCCTTGATACACATCTGTTCACAAGTTGCTTTTCTTCCCCTTCCATAGAATCTTGGACCATTCTCAGTATCTTTGCCTCCTCCTTTACCTTCTGAATTCTCAGAGTGAGGGTAAGGTTGATTCAGGTCATGAGGTTAAGGTGCAAGTGTTCTGGTGTTTGTGAAGGAAAATTATGATTTTAAGGCTCAACTAGTGTATACAAAAGGGCAGATCTTAAAAGGTTAGATTTTTGAGCTCAAACTGTCCAAATGAGGGCCTTGGATCATTTCCTTAGTTCTCATGAGTGCTGTCAATTAGTTTTGATTTGGAGGTGCACAACTTCTAGTGAAGAAGTCCTGATTCAATCGGTCCTTAGAGCAGAAATAATGCCAAAAACACTCTTCAACAGAAAATGCTGGGCCCAAATCTCACTAGGTATGGTCCTCAAATTTAACCCATGAGGTGTATTTTCATCTGTTTCTCTCCTCTTAGGTTCACTGAGTACTAACTGAAAAAAATTTCTAATATTAGCTTCATGGTGGTGTCAAGAATTTTTTTAACTTTTTATATTTCGAAAAGTCTGCAAAAATGTTGTAAAGTTTTACAATTTTCCTCATTATCTCATTGTATCAAGGTAAGTGGCAATTAACTTTATTCATTCCAGTTATACCACCATTGCTGCACTAAAATTAACTATTCTATTGGCAGACTGCCACACCCCCAAACCATTCGGAGCAGTGTCCTCACTAGTTCAATGGTGAGAAGAGGCAGTAGATTCCAACCAAACAGACCAAAAAGAGACACAATAAAAGATAGAGAAACTAAAAAAAAAAGAATGCTAAGAACAGTATAGAACGCAAAGAAATTCGCATTAATAAGAAAAACAAAAATGGTACAAAAAGAGTGTAAAAGAAAACTAAATGGGGGGAGAGGGATTAAGGGAGTGGCGGTGGGGGAGGGTGTGAGGAAGATGGTGGGGGAAATGCAGGTGGATCCAGTTTTCTCTTTTTCTTCTCTTTCTTCTCCCTCTTCCTCTTTTTCTTTTCCTCCTTGGCGAGGATCCTCTGAACCTCTTCATATTCATCCCAGAGAAATTGTAATGGGTCTGGTTCCTTAGGCGGTGGGGGATCCTCCCAGATGGGATAGAATTTGATGGGGAACCCGAAGGGTGTGTCATCCACCATGGGTGGGAGGAGGTGTGGACTGCTAGGGCTGGAATAGGAGGAATGAGATGAAAGGAACTGATGGCCGATTTAAAATAGGGGGACGGTGGAACATGAATCAGCGGAATTTAATTTGTGCCCCTTTTCAAACTTGGCAATAAATGAACGTTATGTGGGGAAAGAAGAAACACACAACTGGTTCTTGGAAAAGAGCTTGAGGAGTAAATGAATATTTAAAGATAAGCATGATATTTAAGTGGAGCCTGTGTATTGCGCAAGGATCCTCGCGAAGAACAATCAGTGATGAGTAGTTTACATTTCTCGCGCAGCTGAGCTGGGGATCTCCGCGAGGCAGCCTGACATGGCTCATTAATTTGAAAATGAAACCATTGAAATCCCTGAGGCATGTATGTACAGATTTATTCAGCCACCATCTACATCTATCCTCCACACGGATTACTATGGCAACGAAGCATAGCCTTCCTAAAATCATTTCCCATGAATGACAAAAAGAGCAAAATGAAAACTAACAAACAGAAACAAGCACACAAAACAGAGCAATAGACAAAAACTAAAAATTCTATTGAAGTGGAAAAAAATATTTACAAATGTAGTTACAAGAAGTAAAACCTAATCTACAATCTAGAAACTAGGATCTAATCTGAACTCGAATCTGTGTAGAAATCCCAGCCCATCTTTTTAGCATGTGCCCTAAGGGCATCTCTGTCCTGTTTCTTCTTTTTCTTTTCGACTGGTGTTTTCTTTGTCGTTGGAGCTTTAGGTGCCCTCACCCTTACTTTTGGTTGCTTGGGAGCTTTTGGTTTCTTGGGTTCTTGAGGGACTTTTCCTTTGCGCTTAGCAGGGGGGTGGCAGGGGATTTTCCTTTGCCTTTGCCTTTGGCCTCTACATCTGCAGTGGGGACCACTAGGGATTTCCCTTTTCCTTGGGACTCAGGCTGGCCAGGGGAATGTGCCTCCTCAGACTGGGCAGCTGGCTCTTTTCTAATTTTTAAAGGAGCAGCTTTGGGAGCAGACCTCTTAGCAGTGACTTTCCTCTGCTTAGAATAAGTTTGCTCTTATGGAGGTGAAGCAGAGGCCTTGGGAGGTGGAGGCTGCTCGGTAGGAGGTGAGGGAGGAGGGGCAGCTGGGACCATGCCTTTCTCTTGTTGTGTCTTAGGTTGTGCCTCCTCGGTGGGCAAGCGAGATGGAGTAAGCTTTGGGCTGGGATGGGCATTTGAGCAGAGATTGGTGTGGGGCATTTTGATGTTTGAGGATGTCAGTCTCATGGATCTCCTTTTAGATTCTGTGAATCTCCTGGGCATTGTTAAGCCTCTTTTCAAACATTCTGGCCTTCATCTTCTCAGCAGCAGCATTTGACTTCTCCAGCTCCAGATTCAATGCATTATACTCAGCTGTAGCCTTGGTTTTCTGATAGGCCTTCAAAATGTTTTTCCACCCCAAGGAGATGCCTAGTAGTTGTTTTCTGTGGGCCTCCGTCATTTCATTAATTTGCTCCAGCAGGGGGGTCTCAATAGATTGGCGTAGTTTGGTCATGCCCCTCAGGACATCCTTCCTAAGGTAAGCATTATCCCTCATGTGATGGAGGATGGTGAGGTAGGGAGGGCTATAAAAATAATGTTTTGGTGTGATGGGTAGATATGAACTGGAAGGAGGGAGCTGTGAGTGGTCCTGGGGGGGAGAAGGGGGGGTAACAGGGGCTAAGTCTAGTTGTGGGGAAGGGGATAGGTTAGGTCACTGTGTTTGGTTGTTTGTGTAAGTTAGAGGTGGGAGGATAAGAGGTGGGATGGAGGGTATAGGGGGAAATGAGAATGGGGTAGGCTCAGTAGGAGTAGGGGGTGGTGGTGGGGGAAAAATGGGAATGGTGAAAGGTATGAAAGGAAATGGGGGGTAAAAGGTAATGGGGATGGAAGGGGGAGTTGAAAGTCAGTAGGGAAGTCTGTTTGGGTTTCTTTGTCAGTGGACAGGACTAGGGGGGTTAATGCGGATGGTGGAGGGATGGGTGGAGTGGTTAAGGTGTGTAGGGTGGATTGGATGGAGGTGAGTTCAGTCTGCATCTGGTCTTGTTTTTGGGTATTGGTGGATAACTGGGCTTGGATGTCTTGGATAAGGGATAGGATGAGGGTTAGTGTGCCAAGGCTAGGAGGTTGGGTTTGTGAAGAAGAGGGTACTGGTTGGAAAGGTGAGGAAGGTGCATGATGGAAAGTGGAGGGAGGGGAAGAGTAGGGTTCAGGGGAGTGATGCTGTGAGGTAGTTGGGGAGTCTGAGAGGGGGGTGTAGTGGGTAGGCATTGTGTCCAGGAAACTAGCCATAAACGCTTGGAATCCTATGGTGGTGTTTAGGGTTAAGTCAATGTCTGTGAGGGGAGCTGTAGTAGGTATGGCTAGGGTGGTGTCTTGGTCAAGGTGTGGTGTGTCAATGGGGATAGAAGGGATGGTGGGTGGTGTCTAGGAGATAATGGGAATTGTCTCAGTTGTCTTTCATTTTTTATAGGAGATGAGTGGGGGGCTGGCAGGCTTAGGTGGAGATGAGGGGGGAATTGTGGTTGTGTACTGAGGTAAGGTAGGGGATGGGGAGCCCTCCCATGGACCAAGCACAGGTGAAGGGGGAGTGGGCATGGAGAATGGAAACAGTGGGGGGTGAGAGATGGATGCTAGAGGGGTGGTGGGTGGAAGCAGGGTACTGTGTTGCGTGATAAGTGATAAGCTACGGGGCACCTCCTTTGTAGCAGGGGTAGACCCTGATCCGGCTACCTCTTCTGCTTGCTTTGGCAGGGCCTGAGCTTCAGCTTTCTTCTTTTTCTAGCCCCCCATCAAACTCTTGCTGATTCCCCATTGCCTCTTGGCAAAGGTAGTAGGGGTAAGGGTGGTAGTCTGTTCAGTCCTTCCTATCTTGTATCCCCCTTTTAGCAGCAACAAGGTAATGATTCTTGCATAGGGTAGTGTGTGAGGCTTCTTATTTGTCCCTATCTTCTCCACTGTGTCTTTCATTGCCTCAAAAATTAGCCAGGCTGCATGGAAGCCATGGCCCAGATGGAAGGAGTAGACAGCATCTGCAATGGGGGTTCTCCTCTCCTGCTGATGTCTTGAGCAATATATGTTCTTTCCCAGGACTTGGTCAATGAATAGGAGTTCAGGTTCCAATTCTCTCCTTCTAATCGAGTCCCCTGTGGCTTTTAATCCTCTAGTTAGGGCCCGTGCAATTGTATCAATCGATGCACTCAGAGGGGGGCCATATCCACAGCTAGGGTCGAATGCTACTGGGATGCCCAACACTTCAGCAATCACCTTGGGGCCCACTAACATATCAAAGTCATCAATCAGTACCAGCAAGCACACTTGTCCATCATTGTCCTTCTTGACCTTGATGTGCTGATAAAACAGCTGCACTAGCCTAGGGTAGGCTAGTGCTGGAATTCCTCTCATCAATGGCAGCAGGCCCACTTTGCTCATAAACTGTACTACAGGGGCAAAGAGATGTTCTTTCTCAAAAAATGGTACATCAAAGGCTGTTTCAGGCTCCAATGGAATCAACTCCATGAGCTCAGAAGGAGTAGAGAACTTAGTGGTTGGTACCGCTGCCTCCTCAACCACTTCCTTTCCTTTTTTGGGGGACTTCAAATTCTTGGCCTTTTTAGCGGTGGTCTCTGCAAGGTCCTTGTCCTTCCCCTTTCTCTTTTGTGCAATTTTTAGAGTCATGTCTAACTCTGTCCTATAGTATGAGAAACGGAGGCTGAGATCTAGGGTTTGGTTTAACTTGACGCACAGGGCACCTCAAGATCTCTGAGCAGAGGGAAATGGTTGGGGGTGATGTTAGGAACAACTTTGTAGATTTATGAAGTGAATGATGAGCTGTAGGAGTTATGCTGGAGGGGAGAGGGCAGAGTGCCAGAAGCTAGGGTTTCGCAGAGGGAAGAAGGAAGAAAATAATGAAAAAGGGACAAAGCGCAGGGTTGAAATACTTTTCGCGAAGCTCGGCACGCTTTGGAACATCTTGTTGTGGGTTTCGAAATGAACCTAGCAAAGGTGTTGATTAAATCTGGATTGCGCGATAATCTCCCAAGTTGTCCTTAGAGCGCGCGACAAAGTAAGATTAATTCATGTGAATTGTGCGAGCGACTCCTAGGTCTCTATTTGGATTGCGCGAAAAGCTCTAAGGTTCATTTTGAATCTCACAACAGACTTATAATCTTGTGACAGTAAATGAAGTATTTCTGTTGAATTGCGCGAGAGTCTCCTAGTTGACCTTCTGAACCTCGTGATAGTCTTGGAAACTCACGATAACTAATGAATAGCTCGATGTGGTTCGCGCGAGAGGTTCCGAGGTCTCTATTTGGATTGCGCGAAAAGCTATTGAATGTTTTCCTGTGAACTGTGTGAAGTGCTCTCAGACTCCCTTTTTAAACCTCACGACAACCTGGGAGTCTCATGACAGCCAATGAAGTATGCTATCTGTAGTGCGTGAGAGTCTCTTAGGCTTCAATTGGACCTAGCGACAGCAAGGCATAAAGCAGAGAGCATGTGCTCTCTGTGCTGCCCTTTTAGCATGCTAGCCGTGGTTGGATCCTAGTCATAACTCTCACTATGGTGACCTCTGGACACTCAATCATACAATCAGGGACAATAAAAATCGACCTCCCATATTATGCATTCAACAGAAGCTATCAATTGAAGGGCAGTAAGAAGGAAACCAAGCATCAACAGTTAAAACAGATAGGTCCAAATTCAGTTATGACCACTAACAAATCCTAGAGAATATAGACAAAAGAAAGCAAGATAAATCAATCAAAAACTAAATACATATGATACAATAATGACGCACCTGTGGATCAGTTTGAAGAAGGATCCCCTTGAAAGTGAATGGTGTCCATGAGCTCGACAGGTTTTTCAAAACAAGGCTTAAGCCTTTGACCATTCACCTTCAAGGTTCTCCCAGACTTTGGATCCTTGATTTCCACAGCACTAGATGGGGAAACATGTATAACAATGTAGGGACCTTCCCATCTGGATTTCAATTTGCCAGGAAAAAATTTAAGTTTGGAGTTAAACAGCCAAACCTTATCACCAGCTCTGAAACTCTTTCTCAACAGCCCTTTGTCAAAGAAAGCTATGGACCTTTCCTTGTAGATCCTAGCATTAGCATATGCTTCCATCCTTAGCTCTTCCAATTCGGATAGCTGCAGCAACCTGTGATGACTAGCAGAAGTTAGATCTAGATTTAAACGTTTAATGGCCCAATAAGCCCTGTGTTCTAACTCCACTGGGAGATGACAGGCCTTGCCATAGACCAGTCTAAATGGGGACATACCAATGGGAGTCTTATAGGCAGTCCTATAAGCCCACAGTGCATCATTAAGCTTGTCAGCCCAATCCTTCCTATTAGTCCTCACAGTCTTCTCAAGGATATGCTTGATCTCCCTATTTGAAATTTCAACTTGCCCACTGGTTTGTGAACTTGAGAAGATATTCTGCTTTATGAACTTGAGGACAACCTGATTATCATTAGTTCTTGTAGCAATGGCTTCTACCCATTTGGAAACATAGTCCACTGCCACTAAGATGAAATGAAAACCATTTGAAGGAGGAAAGGGGCCCATAAAATCAATGCCCCACACATCGAAGAGTTCTACAACAAGGATGGGCTGTAAAGGCATTGAATTTTGTTTAGACAGCCCTCCTAGTTTCTGACATCTTTCACAGCTCTTATAGTGTGTATTGGCATCTCTGAAAAGAGAAGGCCAATAGAACCCACACTGCAACACTTTGTCAGCTATTTTTCTCCCACTAAAGTGACCCCCACAGGCATTTTCATGGCACATGGCCAGAATATTGGGGATATCACTTTCGGAAACACATTTCCGAATGATTTGGTCTGCACAATACTTGTACAAGCAAGGTTCCTCCCAGAAAAAGAATTTGACCTGTGAGAAAAATAGGTCTTTGTCCATTTTTGTCCAATGGGCAGGAATCTTTCCTATAACTAGATAATTGACAATATGTGCATACCAAGGAACTAAAGATTGGATGGCAAATAATTGCTCATCCGGGAAGACATCATTTGTAGCAAGGTCATCAACACGTTTCTCCAACATAATTTTGGACAAGTGGTCAGCCACCACATTTTCTACACCCTTCTTATCCTTGATTTCGATGTCAAACTCCTGCAATAGGAGTATTCATCTAATCAATCTGGGCTTTGCATCCTTCTTGGACAGTAGGTACTTTAATGCTGAGTGGTCAGTGAAGATGACAGTTTTAGACCCAAGTAGGTAAGGTCTAAACTTATCCACAGCAAAAACCACTGCCAGAAGCTCTTTTTCAGTGGTTGTATAGTTTAGTTGAGCATCAGCAAGTGATTTGCTGAAATATGCAATGACCACAGGCAGCTTATCTTTTCTCTGGCCCAGGACAGCACCTATTGCCAAGTCAGATGCATCACACATCAATTCAAAGGGCAAGGTATAGTCAGGTGTTTGGAGTACAGGGGTAGAGGTGAGGCATATTTTTAAAGTTTCAAAAGCCTTCAAACATTCAACAGAGAAGTCAAAGGGCACATCCTGGTAGAGTAGGTAGCACAATGGTTTAGCAATTTTACTGAAGTCTTTGATAAACCTCTTATAGAATCCAGCATGTCCAAGGAAGAATCTGATTTTCTTGACTATTCTCGGAGGGGGCAAATTTTTAATGAGGTCAACTTTGGCCTTATCTACCTCAATTCCATCTCTAGAGACTACATGGCCCAACACAATTCCCTGTGTTACCATGAAGTGGCTCTTCTCCCAACTTAAGACCAAATTGGTCTCTTCATATCTTTGTAAGACCTGATGGAGGTGTTGTAGACATTGGTCAAAGCTATCTCCATAAACCAAAAAACCATCCATGAAAATTTCTAAGAATTTGTCAATCATATCAGAAAAAATGGCATACATATACCTCTAAAAGGTGGCTGGGGCATTACACTGTCCAAAAGGCATCCTTTTGTATGCAAAGGTGCCAAAAGGACAAGTAAAAGTAGTTTTCTCTTGATCAAGGGGGTGCACAGGGATCTGATTGTACCCTGAGTACCCATCAAGAAAATAGTAAAAAACTTTCCCAGCCAACTTGTCTAAAATTTTATCAATAAAGGGGAGAGGGAAGTGGTCTTTTCTGGTCTTGGAGTTGAGTTTTTGATAATCGATGCAAACTCTCCAGCCAGTGGTCTCCCTGGCTGGTCTCAACTCTCCAGACTCGGTTGTGATCACTGTTATGCCAGATTTCTTGGGTACCACCTAGATTGGTGCCACCCATTCAAAATCAGAGATGGGGTAAATTACCTCAGCATCTAGCAACTTAATGATTTCTTTCAGAACCACTTCTTGCATGTGAGGATTCAATTTCCTTTGCATTTCCCTGGAGGGTGTTGAGCCCTCCTCTAGATGAATCATATGCATACAGATTGATGCATCAATCCCTCCTAGATCAGCAATGGTCCAGCCAATTTCTTTCTTGCGCTTCCTCAAAACTGTTAGTAATCCCTCCTCTTGCTCACTGATAAGAGAAGAGGAGATAATCACAGGAAGTTTCTTATCATTCTCGAGGAAAGCATATTTCAATGTCTCTGGAATCTTCTTGAGGTCCAGATCAGGGGCTTTTTTAATGGATGACAGGATTGGTGTATTGTTGGTTGGAGGAAGGGGCAGCAATGTAGGTTTCTAATTGGAATGCTGCACTAAGCCCATAGAAGACCTTACTAGGGATTTGTCTTCTGGTATTAAAGCTAGGCTTCCTTCCTCCACCATGTTCCAAACTTTAGTTAAATCAGTGACAATGTTGCTCCACTCCAGTAGAGTGGGCAGTTCTTCAACAATTTCTTCTAGTACATCCACTGCAAAGCATTCCTCATTGTCTAGATGAGGGTGCTTTGCACTGTTGTACACATTAAGCTCAACTTTCATATGTCCGAAAGTGACCTCCATGATTCCAGACCTGCATTGAATGCATGCATTGGCAGTGGCCAAGAATGGTTTACCCAGAATAACAGGTATTGGGGATGTACTCTTGTTGACGCCCATGTCCAAAACAAGGAAGTCAGCAGGGTAGAAGAACTTGTCTACCCCTACTAGGACATCCTCAACCACTCCTATAGGTTTCCTCTCAAACCTATCAGCCATCAATAGAACAATAGGGGTGGGCTTAAGCTCCCCTAAACCTAGCTACTGATACACACTATATGGCAGCAGGTTAACACTGGCTCCAAGGTCCAAAAGGGCCCTTTCAATTGTGTGGTCTCCAATAATACAGGGAATAGTAGGTATCCCTGGGTCTTACAACTTTTCAGGCATTGTCATGATTAATACAGAATTAACTGTATTAGTCGTAAAGACCTTTTTGGACAAATGACCTCTGGCCTTCCTTTTCTAAGTACAAAGGTCTTTCAAAAACTATGCATAGGCTGGGACCTGTCGGATTGCATCAAGAAGGGGTAAATTTATTTTGACCTACTTAAAGGTCTCCATCATTTCCTCGATCTGAGCCTGACCCTTATCAAAAGGGGCAGGGCCACTCAAACCTTGAGGAAATGGCTGCTGAGGTACTGCTGGTTCCTCCGCTGCAAGCCTATGACTGAACTTTTGTTTTTTCCTTTTATCTATTTTTATCTCCTGCTGAGGCTCAACTACAACCTCTTTATTTTTCCCTTGTTGAAGGGTAGCAGGCAGTTCTTAAATCTGTACCCTAACAAAGTCCTTATCACTTTCACTTAACATTTCCTTGGGGTAGACCTCTCCATGTTCCTTTCTCACCTGGTTGTCTACCAGCCTACCAGACCTTAGGGCAGTTATGGCATTGGCCCCTTCAAAATTTGAGGAGCCTTCTCCGATGGAATACTGGCCCTTAGGGTTGACTACTGACTGGCTTGGCAACCTGCCCTCCTCTCTTTTAGCCAGAGCATTGGCTATTTGACCAAGCTGCTCTTCTATTTTCTTAATGCTTTGACTGTGAGAAGTCACAGTCTGATTCAAGGGTCCAAGGCTTTGCAATTGGGCCAAAACCTGGTCCTCGAAAGAATCACTTTGGGGCTGAGGTGGGGGAACTACCAATTGATTTTGTTGCTGGGGCTGCTGTTGCTGCTGGAAATTCGACCTTGGGGCATAACCCTGGTTAAACTGCTGTTGTGGCCTTTGAGGTAAGGCCAACATCTGTTGTGGCTGCATATAATTGTCTTGCCTCCACCTCAAATTTGGGTGGTCTCTCCATTGGTAACCAACATTTTGGTGCTGGTATCCATATGGTTGTTTATTATAGCCACCAGATTGTTGTTGTCCAAAAGATTGGGCAGCAGCAGCCTGTTACATTACAAACTCAGGGTATTGCCCCGCAGATGGACCTTCTACTGTGTGTTGTGGAGATTGGCATATCAGACATGCCTCCATCACTTGTGCAACTATTATGGGCTGCACCACAGTCAGAAGTTTATCAAATCTTTCAGTAAGATTGGCCATCTGCATTCTCAGGTCATCATTTCCCCTAACTTCATACATTTTTCCTTTAGAAGTCTCAGCAAGCCCCAGCTTAGGAGGAGGCTCCTGAACAGTTCTAGCTGAGGACATCTTCTAAAAGTATTTTCACTTATGACCTCGAACAAGTCCCATGCCTCATCAGCTATTTTATGCATGTACATTCCACCACAAGAGGCATCTACCATGTCTCTGCTCTTCTCATCAATCCCATTGTAGAAGCTCTGGATAAGCTGCCAGTCAAGGATCTTGTGGTGGAGGCATTGTTTGAGCATCTCTTTAAATCTATCCCAGCATTCGTTGAAATCTTCAGTTGGAGACTGGGCAAAAGAAAGTATGCCTTTCCTCAATTGGCTGGTTTTGATTTTTGAGAAAAATTTAGACAGAAATCTTGTCTAGAGGTCTTTCCAAGAAGTGATGCTGTTGTTTGGGAAAGAGGATAACCAGGTCATGGCCCTGTCCTTCAGGGAAAAAGAAAAGAGCCTTAACCTAGTGGCTTTTGGTCCCAAACCAACAATGGAGAATGTCGTGCACAAGGCCAAGAACTGGTCAATGTGCTTGTAAGGGTCTTCCTTGTTGAGCCCATGGAAAGAGGGAAGCATTTGGATGATGGAAGTTTTGATTTCATAGTTTTCTTAAACATCTGGGAACTGAATGCTGAATGGAGAATTGTAATTATCTAGAGCATTCAATTCCTTCAATGTTCTAGATTGTTCTTCACCCATAACTGCTGTCTCAATTTCAATAGGGGGCTCAACTGTGGTGTGTCTATGCCTTCTCGGACTTCTACCCCTTTCTATCTCAGGGTTAGCAGGCTCTAATGTAGGACTGAGGGATCTCCTTCCTAACATGCACACACACCAACAGCAGGGAAGACTACTCACATGCACATTGCACTTAACAAAAATTGCAACTATCCTAATCAACTGCTATGGAATCTTCAAAGGAGAAATAGACTGAGTTTTGAGGGTTAGAGAAGTGCAAACAGAGGTAGCTAGACTCCCAGCGCAATTATACTCTCCTTCTCTGCTACGGTCCAGATCTGCAAGAAAATTTCCAAATGTAATTCAGCAGTATCAATTATTCACAAGTACAACTACCAAAGAATAAAGAATCAAAAATCTAGAGTCTACTAAAAGATCAATATCCCCAGCATCGGCGCCAAAAACTTGTTAGTTTATTTTGAGTTGGTTGCTACTGACTTTATTGAAGACAGTGATAAGAATGGGGTGAATGAAAATGAATGAAAGGTAGAGTGAGGATTACGGAGCAACAAGCCTAAAATATACACAGTCCTGTAAGATACAGGGCCTGGTGTAGCAAGATTTGATAAGTAAGAGTTTGTCCCATAGGAAAGTTGATCTAAAGCTCCAAGGGAGCTATCGTTAGTAGGCTCTCCAGATCTGACTACAGATGTGGCAATCCTAAATGGAAGGGGATTTAAGGTCACAAAAATCTAAATCCTAAGGCAGCTTACTATCTAGATTACAAAAAGGGTTCAGAAGAGTGGTGGAGTGAGAAAATAAACATAAAAGGGTGAGAAGCATCTTATTAGGTACAGATTTGATGGGTCTTGTAACTCAGACTCAGACCTGTTGCTATAGAAATCTTGTTCAATGGCTACATTATCACCATAGAGGAGAAAGAATCCAACTCACCCCTGTGCCATGATCCAATCCCTTATGGCTATAACTTGTGCACTTGAATAGTCACAGACTATCCAATAGGGGAACCACAATCTAGAGATGGGTCAGAACAAGCTTACCATTGTGGGCACTACTTCATCCAGGCTACAAGCTCAAGAATCCATAGGAACCCCATCCTCTAAAGTTCTGTGTGTGGGGCTAGGCCTACAAAGTGCGCAAGCCTGGATACACAGGACCAGCAAGAGTTTGAGTACTAGCTTTCAAGCATGACTGTTCACTACTTTAGTAAGACTACAGTGATCCAGTCACAAGCCTACAATCTATATAGCCAAATCAGATCTGTAATCTGATGATAGATCTATACAAACATAGGGGAGTCTGTCTCTGCACAATCTCTCACAAGGCTACAAGCACAAGCACAAAGAAGAAGAATCTGCCTTAGGTTCGTGGATTGGCTTCACCCTAGGGCTATAACCTGTCCACTTGAATGGTCACAGACTATCCATAGAGGCTATCCTCCTCACAGAGGTCTAAGACAGAACAAGATCGTTGCTGCCGCCACCATGTTCGCAAGGCTACCAGCTCAAGCTCCCATGGGATTCAGATTTAATGGATCCTGTGGTGGGGGAAGGCCGACAATGTGCCTACCCTGGACACACAGGTCACTTGGATCTAATGAAACCTTAAAAACAATCCTCCATTGCTTACGATATAACTTAGCAATGGAGGATCTCAAGGCAGCAGCCCTGTACAGAACAACTCACAATAAAAACACCATCCCATATATGCAGTAGATCCTATTACAAAAACTCCATTAACATCTATACCAAATGATCATACAAAAGGCATAGCCAGCAAGTGCTGGACTATGGAGAGAAAGAAAAAGGAAAAAGAAAACTCTTAAACCCTAACCTTAGCCTACTGTAATTCTACAGTTGGTTTTTTTTTGGAGAAGAAGCACCGAAGTTAAGTCTCGAAGGAACTCCCTCAAACCTAAGCTAGGCTGAGGCTTATATAGCAGTCGGTTCTCTCCCAATTAGGGTTAGGAAAACCCTAATTTCATTAATGCAATTGCGACTCATTCTTGTCCCTTAGATGCCTCGAGGCGTGTTCACGAAGATTGGAGCATTAGTGTGTGCCCTAATTACTGGAAGTCCCCAGATTACCCTTGCAGAAGTGGGGAGAAGTTTAGAACCCGATCCTCACTGGGTAGAAAAGATTTCAGATCCTTCCGCGTGGTAGAATTGATGTTGCGGGGTTAGATTTACTTAAAGTTTATGCAGTCGCAGGATTGACATTTTGATCATCGCGGGGTACTAATGGCTGTCGCCAGATTGAATTTTCAGCTTTGAATGGCGCGGGGATTACTCACGCGGTTCGTCCCTTAGTGAATCTCGTGACAGATCTTCTTGAAGAAGCAGTGTTCAAGAGTTTCTGGGTCGCGCGAGCATTTCACGAAGGTCAGATCTCGCGGCGTCATCGCACAGCGTGGAATACACAGCTCTCACTTCTGAATGAATTGCACAAAGCTTTAACGACTCCTCTTTAGAGCTGCGCGAGACTGCGCGAATGCTTCACTCAGTTATGGCTGAGCTTCGCGAGAGCCGCACAAAGACTGATTTGCATTTCTTTTTGTCATTAAATCACGCGGGAGCAGCGCGAGGACTGCGCAACCAGTTGTTGTGTTTCCTCCAGGAGCCCGCGACAATTGCGCGAAGGCCTTCTCTCTGGTTTATTTCTTCTTCTATGTGCCTATGCTTTAGCCAACTCTCAGTCTGGGTTCATCCTTCATTCTGCTAAGGTAGTTCTGGGGCAACATTGAGCTTCTTGGCATGTTTAAGGGTTTATTTGCAACAGCTGCTTATTATCTATAGAATAGACTTAAAACACATTTATTAAATGATTAAGAGCCTAATAAAGATTAAGTTCAGGGGTAAAAAGTGGTACTTTTTAGGTCTTAACAGTAGGCTCCCGTATTGGTAGTTGAGTGTCAGGGTCAGTTTGGGTGGAGGCATCTCTGAAGGTGATGGGAGAAGTTTCTGGGAGAGGTATAATGGGTATAAGAGTAGGTGGGGGATTATGGATGGATGTAGGGAGAGGTGACTGTTGGGAAGGTTGGATTAGAGTGGTTAAAGTTGCTTGGATGGATTGTAAAATGGTTGGGATGGAGGTAGGGTTTGGTAGGGTGGAGTGAAGTGAATGAAGATTGGCCTCAATTGTAGCTTGGGTTTGAGTATTGGCCAATATTTGGGAATGTAGGGAGAGTAGGAGGTGCAGGATTTTGGGTAAGAGATCAGGTATGGTAGTGGGTGTGGGTTGGATAGGGGGGATTGGTTGAAAGGGGGAAGTGGGTCTATGTGTGAAGGTAATGGCTTGGGGTGATGGATGATGTGGGGGGTGAAGTGTGAATGGTGAGGTGAGTCTAGGAGAGGGGTATACTCTAAGTTGATGTCCCCTAGGATAGTGGACATCATAGTAGAAAATTCCTCTCCTGAAAATGGCTCACGATCATGGGATAAGGGAATGGATTAGTCTACAGGCTCACCAGTGATTGGTAGAAAAGGTGGGGAATGAAGTGGGGTTTCAAAGGTATGGGTTGTAGGGTCATAGGGTGTGGATATGGGGTTTGGAATGGCTGTGGTTTTAGGGATTGGAATTGTTTGGGAGATATAGGTGGGATGGGGTGCAGTAGGGGTTTTGGTAGGTTTCTTTTTATTTTGGTATGGGGCCTTTATAGGTGGGCTAGGGTGGGCTGAAAAAATAGGTAGGGGTGTAGAAATGCATAGGGTGTCAGTGGTTGTGGTGGTTGGTGATATAGGGTCAGGTAAGGGTATTGGGCTTATGATGGGCTGTGATGTCTGGGTTGAAGGTGGAGATGGTGTGACAATGAGTGTAGGTAAAGGTCGTGTTAAGGGGAATGGAGTTGGCATGGAGGTAGGGGTAATGGCTGGGGAGGTGATGGTTGTGCTGGCTGGCACAAGTGAGGTGGAGGATGCGGCAGCATCAATAGTAGCAGCTGCAGCAACAGTTGCTTCAAGAATGGTGGGTGCTACTTCTCTCAGTAACTCCTCCCTCTTCTTTTTCTACTTCTCCATCATGGTGCCACTGATTCCCCATTGTTTCTTTCCACTCTTTTTGAGGTTCAAGGCCATAGTCTCCTCCTCCCTTTTAAAGGGGTATTTCCCCCATTTCCGTAATGCAGTAATCAATCAGCAGTAGGGGAGGGCATGTGGTTTCTTCATGATTTTTACCTTCTCACATAAATCTTTAATCGCCTCAAAAACTAACTTGGCTGCATCCAAGTAGTGGTTTCTGTGAAATGAGAAGAGGGCATCAGCTATGGGATACCTCCTCTCCTGCTCATGCCCAGAGTATTACACATTTTTCCTCAACACTGCATCCATGAGCCTGAGGTTGGGGTGCAGGTCCCTCTTCCTAATTGAGTCACCTGAGGCAGTGATCCCTCCAGTTAACTCCCTGGCTATCTCAGTAATGGTGGCAGTCAAAGGAGGACCCAAGCCACACTCAGGGCTATACCTGACTGGTATCCCTAGTATTTTTTTAATATCTGCCTGGTTGAACAGTATCTCGAAATCATCAATTAATACCAGCAGTGCTGGGTTTCCATTATCACCAATTTTCAACCTCATATTATGATAAAATAATCTTACTAATCTTGGGAAAACCAGAGATGCCTTGGTCAGATATTCAATGGAGGTAGAGGTCTCTGGTAATCAAAAATGGTTTCAGCCTCCAGCTGGATTGCTTGCACAAAGTCAGAAGGGACCCTGAGGAGGTCAGTAGTTGCTTCCTCCTCATCCTCAGGGACCACAACTATGCCCTTTTTCTACTTCTTCTTTGATTTTTCAGGGCTCTTAAAAGGTGGGTACTCTCTGGCCCTCTTCTTTGGGGCTGGTTTCTTCTCTTTTGGGATTGTTGGCTCAACAACAGGTGAGGGCACCTCAGAGGTCTCCAATGTGGAGGCCTCTGCAATCCTTGCGGATTTTCTAGTGGCCACAAGGCTGCCACTGGCAGATGGGCTCAACATTGCAGCTAATGTATCTATGAATTTTGAACCTGTGGCCATAGGTGCTCAGATCATGAAAATTAGGGCTCACCAATCTTAGAAAATGCAGATCACACTGAGTAAGCACAGAAGCTTTAAACTTATGCTCTTCTTCTCTCTAATAAATAAATCAATCACAGCACAAAGAGAGGAATGGAGATCATACCATTTGAGAGCTAGGGTTCCATCTAAAAATATACACAGTGGCTCAAATCCCCAAAAACCTTGCTCGAAGTGATCAGGAGTAGCTGGGGACAAAATGGTGAGAGGAAAATGCCTGAGGTGGTGTGGATTACAAAGTAGAGAAGAAAGAAGAGAAAGGGGATGTCAGTTTTTGTGGTGGGATACTAGGATAGACAGAGGAAATGAAGAAAATGAGGGGCTTCTTTGAGTTTATGGAGCAAATCCCGCGGTTCACGGAGTTGGCAATAGGAGCTCGTGAAGTAAACTTCTTGTGTAGTTGGCAATTAAATCCGCGAGACATTCTGTCGCGTAGAAGAACAAACTGCCTCACATTAAAATTCGTAGAGCTGAATCAGTGGCTTTGGTGCGCGAGAGCTATTACCTTTCAGAATTATTACCTCACGCAACAATCGCGCAGAACAGCACATATGGCACATTTTTACGCTCAAATTGGGCTCGTGGAGCAGAAAGTAACTCTGCGAGGTACTTTTATAGCCATTGCTTAGGTGTTTTAATGCACGAGCAAGCTAAGAGATGACTCGCGCAGCAAATTTAAGTCCTCCAGATCTACGTTGTAGTATTTCTTTACAACCTTTACTCTGTTAGCTCAGTGCAGCACATTGGTTAGTGCATCCATGCTACTGTGCATCCAACCACTGTGCATGAGCACCAACCCTCAGACAGGTACTTCATTTCAACTATGAAAAATATATGCTTATTTTCAAACATCAGATCATCAATACTGCAGAATCCTAAAAATATTTTTTCAGCTCAACTTCATGCAAATTATGATAAGGGTACCTCAACCATTCATCAACAAACACAGCAAATTCAGATGACACATATGCACATGTATTCAATCACAAAAATGCAAATACAAATAAAGCAACATAAGCAATTCAACATCACTCTAAACACACAACTGACATATTTCTAAAGAACACAAAATAAAATAACATTTTCATACATATGATACAAGTATTACCAAACTTTTGATCACTGGGCACTAGCTTCCTCCTGAGTAGAGGATGCATCACCAATCATATACTGACCTTTCGGATTTGTCAGGGGCTGACTAGGCAATTTTTCTTCCTCCCTCCTATTCAGAGTATTACAAATCTGGCCCAGCTGGTCCTCAATCTTCTTGATTCTCTATCCATGAGAATTGGCAGTCTGCACCAAGTTCCCCAAGTTTTGTATTGAAGATAGCATATGCTCTTTAAATGAAGAGGATCTAGGCTATTATGGGGGCAGGGCCAACGGGTTGAACTGTTGGGCAGGTAACAGAAAATTTTGCCTTGGTGGGTAACCTGGATTAAACTGGTGCTGGGGTCTATAACGAGCTACCATTTGCTGCTGCTAGGGTTGAGGATATGAATCTTATCTCCACCTCAAATTTGGGTGGTTCCTCCAAGAATACTCAGCAGGCTGCTGCCCAAAAGTTTGACCAACATTGGCATGCTCCATAACAAATTCTAGAAACTGGTTGGCAAATGGACAATCATGAATAGAATATATGGGAGATTGGCATATCAAACATGCTTCCCCACCTGTACAACCATCCAGGGCTGCATCACATTTATTAGTTTGTCAAATTTCAAGCTTAGGTTGTCCACCTTCCTCTCATGATCACCTTGCACCTTCACTTCATATATTCCACCTCTAGGGCTGGCCTCTTTCACCATCTTAGCTGGGGTCTAGCTATCATTGCGTGATAGAGACTCTTGCTGCATAGAATTTTCTCCTATTATGTCAAATAGCTCCCAAGCTTCCTCAGTTGTCTTGTGGAGGTAGCTACCACCACAGGAAGTATCTACCATATCCTTGCTCTTGGAATTAATTCCTTGATAAAATACTTGGACAAGCTGCCACATTGGGATTTGGTGGTGGGGGCATTATTTTAACATCTTCTGAAATCTTTCCCAGGCTTCATAAAAATCCTCAGTTGAGGACTGAGTGAATGACAAAATATTTGTCCTCATCGGGTTGGTTTTATTCATGGGAAAGAATTTGGTCAGGAATTTGGTTTGAAGGTCACTCCATGACTATATGTTGTTGGCTGGGAGCTTTGATAGCTATGTGCTGGCTTTGTCCTTTAGTGAGAAAGAAAAAAGCCTCAGTTTAGTGGCCTCAGGTCCCAAGCCAGCAATATTGAAGGTAGTGCAAAGTGCTAAAATTTGGTCTACATGCTTGTAGGTATCTTCTTTGCAAAGCCCATGAAACGAAACCAGCATATTGATTTAATCTCATAATTCCCTTCAATAGAGGGAATTGAATGCAGAAGGGAGAGGTGTACACCCCAGGTGCATTGTACTCCTTTAATGTTCTCTACCACTCAGCCATGATAGCTGGTTCAGTTTCAATAGCAAGGCCCTGTGGGATGTGTCTAGGTCTAAGGATCCTTTCAACCTCTAGATTTGAAGGTTCTAGCTCAGGGTTTAAAGACCTTCTACCGTGCATATACTCACAACCACAGTAAGTATAGAAAATGCTCAGAAGCACACACAAAGAATATTTCAAAAAAAAATTAACAACTACACATATTTACACTAAACAAATAACAGGGAATTAAATATAAATGGACTGAGATTTAGGGGAAAGGAAGTGCAAACAGAGCTAGCTTCACTCCAATTTTAGCTCTAGCTTTTCCCTTCTTCTGCTGTCTATTTCTGCAAAATCCAATAAAGAATTAGTAGTACTTTTATTCTAGTTTAGGTACAACTATAAAGAATTTGGAAATCTAAATTATAGTACAACTCAGGTCTACTAAAAAGATCAATATCCCTGACAGCGATGCCAAAAACTTATTGTTTGATTCCTTCAAGTGCTGATTATTGTGTGGTGAAAACAAATTAAAAATAAAGTAAAATAAAAGAATGGATTCAGTACAACTAAAGTAATCCTAGACCTGCAAGATACAGGGCCTATTATAGCATGTTTTGATAAGAGTTTGTCCCACAGAGAAATTGATCTAGAATCCAAAATGGGCTATAATAGTAGGCCTTTAGATCTGACTACAGATCTGACGATCTTAAAGAAAAGGAGTTGGGTGTCACGAGTACACTAAATTAACCCTAACAAAAGAGAAACAAAATGTAGCCTTATCCTAAAGAAAAGGTTAAGAAGAAGATGGTGATGGTGTGTGTCAAAATAAAATATAAAAAATGGTGAGAAGTAAGTAGGTTAAGTTTAGAGTTAAAGCAGTAATGTAACTAAGATTTAGTTTGTCTCTGTAGGGCTCCTTGCTAAGACACTATCAAAAGCTTCAACAAGGTAGAAGTATCCAACTTAACCCATGTCATTTGGGGTGCTCTTAAGGCTATAGGTTGTCCACTCAAATGATCATAACCTATCCTATAGAGTCTGTCAAATCCCATTGATCAAGCCAGAAGTTGTAAATCTAATCCAGAGGAGTGGACTGATCATTTCTCCAACCACTGGATCAGATTAGGTCATGAATATTATTACAGCACTATGTAATGTAGCTGCTCCAAGCTCCCCAGATCTGCATACAGATCTGGCTGACATCCATAGGTATTCCAGCCCATAAAATCCTAAGTGCTTTGCCAAGGCCAACGGCTCACTAGTGCCCATTAAAAGGATCATGTAACAAGTTGAAAAAGACTTTAAATTCAGCTAGTCATTGCTACAAAAGGCCTGCAATGACTCAACCTCAAGCTGTAACTACTACATAGAAATCAGATCTAACATCTAATATCGGTTAGGTAAAACAGAAGGGAGCCAGTTCCTATATAAGACCTCCTTAGAAGGCTCTGGAAGCTCATGTGTAGGGGAGAAGAATCCTTCTCAAACATATGGTTGGATACCACCTTAGGGCTATACTATGTCCAGTCAAATGGTCACAGGGTATTCCATTGGTCTGTCCATACCATAGAGGTCTGAGAAAGAATATGTAAACTGTTGTAACCACCATGGTCCACAGACCTCCGAGCTCCCCAGATCTCACTGTAGATCTAGCATTGCTTTCCATGGGGCTATCAAACTAAGAGAAATCAAATGATAAATAATAGATCTACTGAAAACTAAATGGGTTTATCCCAAATACATGGATCCATAGACATCTAAGGGAACCATAAGATCTCTAGATTCAATTAGTCATTAAAACAATAATCCATTAATAAAAGCAAACCTTACAATGAACTACCTCCACGCTACAGCCTGTACATAACTGCTTATCAAAAATCCCAATATATACAAAACCTATTACAAAATTGAAATAGAACTAAGCCTAACTACTTACAAGGGGATTAGCCAACAAATACTGGGCTAAGAGAGAAAAAAAATAAGAAAAAGAGATGATCAAACCCTAACCCTAACCCTAGCCTACTGAAACTCTCAGTCAATAGAGGATGAAGGAAGGATTGATGATTAAAACTAAACTGTGTAGCTTATATACTCTGTCCATACGACCTTGGCTCTAAAAGGATCAACCCTAATTTTTTGAGCAGACGTGGCACTGTTATGACTCTTGAATGCCTTGAGATGTGTGCCTCAAGATTTGCACCTCGAGAAGTGTGCTCTAGCCTTGAGAAATTTTGAAAAGGTCCCTATGTTAAAATTGAGAAGTGGGGAGGTCGTGCTTCGCGGGGCTGGCATATGCATTAATTCATTCGCGTAACTGCAAAGCCTTCACGGAGAAGCCTTTGGCTAGTGGGAACTGCTCACTCGCACAGTACATCTTCAGTTAATCCCATAGTTCCTTTGGGCTGTAAAGCTGTCACGAAGATGATTTGGAGTGCCTAGATTTCTAAGACAGTAGAGCTTCAGAAGCTCTCTCTCTCTCGCTGAGTACTCACGCAGGTATGTTCCTGTGCTCGTGTAGTAACTGATAAGGCTTCAGAGTGCGTGTGATCTACATGAGGAGAATTCTGGGCATCTCTTTCTTCTTTGGCTATGCAAGAACTCTGTGAGGTAACTTTTTGTGCAGTATCCTTATGGGCTCACTAAGTTCTGCGCGTGACTACTTTAAGGCTTGATCTCCGCGATGGTAAATTCTCAGGATTTTAAATCGTGAGATCTTCGTGATGTCTTTACCGCTCTCCTCATGACTGTGCGCCCCATCTGCGTAAAGGTATCTTCCACTGTATCCTTAGCTTCGCGAGAAAGCTCCTCAACTCTGCGAGATCTATCTTTTGATACTCTAATGCATTGCACTTACTGTTGTTGTAGTCTTCTCCATTCTCAGCTAACCTCATCCATCTACTAGACTTTGGTCAGTGATGACCAGCATGTAAGTCACCATGGTGAGCACTACCAAGGTGTTCCCTTAGGCTTTCGCTCAGTTGTCATCCTTGCATGTATTCTCTCTCTTCTTTGGACCAAAAAGTAGGGATTTTATATTAAATTGCACAGATTATTGGTAACTATAAAACACACTTAACAAATGATTATTAGTCTACTTCAAGGTCTATCAAAGGCTAGGTTAAGAGGTGAAAAGTGATACTTTTCAGTGAATAACAGATCCTCAGGGGTAGTGAGCTCTTTCCCTTGAACTTCATAATATGTTAGGGTGAGCATGCATGCTCGACAGTGAGGCTGATAATGGTGAGAAATATAGGGAGATTCCCAAGGGCATTCCCATCCTTCTGAGTTAGAGTCGAAGATGGTTTTGAATTCATCTTCTTGATCTGACTGTGCTTGAAGTCCTGGGTTAGATTGCTCTGCTAACTCGAGCGTAGGGAGGTCTATCCAGTAGTCCTCGTCATCACTCGGGGAAGGTTGCCACTCTTCCTCGAGAGATTTCTAGAATATTTGGAGTTGTGATGCATTTAAGGATGAAGAAGTGTCTAGTTCAAGTTCCTCTTCAAAATCTATGAGGGCGATGTGAGTGTTTCCCCTTGGGTCAACCAGATGACTGTTGGGATTTTCTGCTTCTTGTGCCGGTGGCCGAGCTGGTAGGTCATTACTTATTTTTGTTGTCATGAGGTTGGAGTGATTTGATTCTTCTATTACAGAATGTCGGATCCAACTAGTGAAGTATTCTAATATGTTGGTGCATGCCCTACAGCGAGGCTGGTATGGGTGAGCGATACAAGGGGAGTCTCAGGGGCATTCCCATCCCCCAAAGCCAAGGCCGAGGCGGATGCTATACGAGTAAAAATATTCTTGTGGGGCATCATCTTCTTCCCATGTTGAGCATAAGTACTCTTCATCCTCTAGCAAGGTTGCTATGTTAAAATCTTCGTCATTAGTGGATTCCCAATCTTCTACCTGTGGCTCACGTTCTAGAGGTTCTTCCTTTCTCTCTTCTGTAAGCTCCTTACTGTCGAGCGGCTTATCAATATCGTCATTTAGATTGGTTAGATCATTGAATGCTTTAGCCATTCGCTCAATTCCCACTTCTTGGGATCTAGTGAAGGACACTTCCTTCTGTCTTGGTACATCTGCTTTCTCAGTGGTCCCATAGACGAAGTGGTCATATAGAGACCATTTGGGTGAGGTAGAGAACAAGTCGGCTTGTGGGCCGTCCGATTGATAACCTAACCCTATGTGTTTGCTTATTTTCCTTAGGACAATAGGTCCTACACGACCTTACTTATTTTTATCGAGTTCGGTGTGAGAGACATATTCGAGTTGGTACATGAGGTCCCACCCTTTGGTTGCGGTGGAGTTGATGTCATAAAGTTTGGCGAGGTCTGGGCTAACCTCTCTCCTCATTAATTTTTGTTGACACATTGGGGGGGAACTAGGAGGGGTAGGGGACGGACCTCCACAATGATTATCTCAGCAGGGATTCTAGTCTTTTGAATATGGCCCGTGTTCAATACAGAATCATGGGTTGTCAGAATACTTGTCGCGTAATCAATATCCATCTCTTGGAGGGGTGCGTTAGTATATATACGGACGATGGAGTCCTTGTATGGGAATTTGATGCATTGATGGTATGTTGGTGCGACGGCCTTCATTGACTCTAGCCATTTTCTTCCTAAGATAAGACTGTATATACTAGCAGAATCAGAAACATGGAAGGTCATGTCTTTCTTTACAGGTCTAAGGCGAACCTGGAGTTTAATAGTTCCTTTGACAAAGCGACGCAAGCCATCATAAGCTATGAGTGACAGTGCTGAGGGCCTGGCATCTTGCTCCATGTATTCGAGCATCTTTAATATCGTGAGAGGGCAAATATTGAGTCCTGCCCCTGTGTCGACCAATGAATGGGTCGTGAGGACTACGGTGATAAGTATATGTATTTAACCATGGGATGTGATGACCATAGGGCTAAGGATAGTATTTTCTAAGGTACATGGCATTCCAAGGGCTAGGGAGTTCTTCCCCATCTTGGTTTGTCAGTTTGTATGCATTTCCAGGGTATGCGGTTGTTATAGCATAAGGGCCTTCCCAGTTTGGTTTCAGTTATTCTTTCGGGTGGGCGTGCTTGGGAGGCATGATTTTCTTCAAGACTAATTCTCCAACATTAAATGTTCATTCGAGGACTTTCTTATCATAAGCCCTGGCCACTCTCCTCTGATAAACCGGAGCATGATAAGCTACCCTTAGATGTGTTTCATCAAGTTCCTCTAGCTGCGTGAGTAGCACAATTCTCCTCTTGTCTAAGGATAGCTCATCATCGAGTTGAATCCGTAAGGATGGTACTTGTATCTCATATGGTAAGACTGCCTCCATCCCGTAGGTAAGGAGGTAGGGAGTTTGGCTAATGGTTGTACGAATAGAGGTCCTATAGGCCCAAAGTGCTTCTGGTAATCGTTCAGGCCAGTAGACTCCATTGCTTGTTTCTACTGTGCATTTCAAATTTTGAATAAGTATTTTGTTGCAACTTCTGCTTGTCCATTTCCTTAAGGGTAGAATGGTGATGAGTGACGTAGATCGATGCTGAATTTCTTGCATAGCTTCTTCCTCTTTTCTGTGATAAACTGTTGTCCGTTGTCAGTGACAAACATCCTGGGTACTCCAAACTTGGCGATGGTATTCTGAACGAGAAACCTCACGAGTGTTAAAGCGGCAATTCTGACATAGGATTCAGCTTCTGCCCATTTGGTGTAGTATTCAGTCGCTGTAAGTATGAACGCATGCTTGTGAGTGTTCCCAACTGTATCTATGAAAGGTTCAATGACATCGAAGGCCCACATCAAAAACTGCTACGACGAGGTTATAGTATTCAATGCAACTGATGGAGGTTTGATGAGTGCGGCATGTTCTTGGCATTGTTTGCAGGATTGGAAGTAGAGGTGGGTATCTCTTATCATCGTCGGTCAGAAGTAGTCTTGTCGTGTAACTTGATCGGCGAGCCTCTGTCTACCAGAGTGGTGTCGCAGGCACTGACGTATGCTTCTCAGATAATGTATTGTCCTTCGGCAGTCGTGACGCATCGTAGTTGTACTCCTTTGGTGAAGGCTTCTTTGTATAACATTTTACCGAGTATGCACAATCGGGCGCATCGGTTCCTAATAGTCTTTCGTTCGATCTTCGTGGTATATGGAGGGACGTGTTGATGCTTTAAGAAGTTCTAGATGTCGAAATACCATGGTTGTCCATCGTTGGTTGGTGATTTTTCAAATCTGAATATAGCAACTTCAGTTTCTGCCTTAAGGTGCTTTTTCGGAGTGATTGCTTCATTTGGTCCCGTGCTTGTGAGGAGGATTGGTAATTCTCTCTTAACGGTCCATGCTACCTCGTAGGTGGGTATTGTCAGCTTTTCGACGAAGAAGGTCTTGATACTTTGGCCGATGGGTATCTGGATGATCGAGGCTAATGTGGGTAAGGAATCTGCGAGCTCATTTTCTAGTCTAGATATGTGCGTGAAAGAGATTCTTTCAAATTTCTTTACCAAATATTGAGCGGTTTCTAGGTATGCCATTAGTCTCCTTTCCTTAGTTTTCCATTCTCCTATGACTTGTGAGATTAGGAGCTTGGAATCACCGATGGTTTTCAACTATTTAATGCCTAATTGTAGTATTGTTCATAGTCTAGCTATAAAAGCTTCATATTCTGCGACGTTATTAGTGATAGGGAAATCTAGTTGAAAAGTCTTAGGTATGACAACTCCTTCGGGACTTAGGAGGACTATCCCGATGCCTTTTCCTTTATGGTTTAGAGCACCGTTGAAATAGAGGGTCCATGACGTCTTATCGGGCTGTTCATTAAGAATCATGAGTAGGTCTTCATCAGGGAAATCCGCATATATGGGCTCATTGCTTGTCCTTTGATCGACTTCTGTGTCACATAAGTGATATCAAATTCTTGCAAGAGCATATGCCAGCGAGCGATCTTTCTTGAGGTTACGGGCTTTTCAAATACATACTTCAGAGGGTCCATTCGAGATAATGCTATTATCTTATGTGCTCTGAAGTAGTGTCGTAATTTGGTTGAGGCCCACACCAATGTGAAGCAAGTCTTCTCCATCGAAGTGTATTTTCGTTCGTACTCGACCATCGTCCTACTAAGGTAGTAGATAGCCCTCTCTCTTGTCGTCTTCTTCATATTATCTCATAATCACTCCCATTGCTTTGTCGTTCACTGATAGGTATGGGATAAGAGGTCTTTCAAGAACTGGTGGCGATAGTATTGGCGAGTTAAGGAGGTACTTCATGATATTGTCGAAGGCTTGCTGACACTGGTCATCCCATTTGTACTCAGCCCCTCCTTAAGTAGTCTGTAGAAAGGATCGCATTTGCCTGAATACTGTGAGATAAATCTCTTGATGAATTATAATCTTCCTATTAGACCTCGCAATTCTTTGATATTACTGGGAGGTGGCATCTCAAGGATGACTCTGAGGAATTGCTTCTTGGATTGGCTGCCGCATATGAGATCATTAGGTCACTTCAATTTTCAGAAGACCAAGAACGACAAGAAAGGCCACTGCCTACCATGAGCACGGTGTCAGCCCACGCCACACCATTGAGAGAACCTGCTCACACATTCTTCAACAATGACTCTCTAGACAAGGTTTGCTCACGGGCCACTCCAAAAGACATCACCATCAAAATTGAAGATCTCCCTAAAATGCTCGATGAGTACATGACCAAGAGAGAGTGCCTCGGTCACTTATTCGGATTCGACAAATTTTTCTAGGACGTCAAATTTAACTTACCAATAGGATTTAAACTACCAAAACTTACAAAATATAACGGCTCGGGAAATCCGGACCATCACTTGGCCCTCTTTAATAACGATTGTCAACCCATACGTGATAATCAAAGACTTCTCATTCACTATTTCCAATGCTCATTAGAAGGAGAAGCTTTAGATTGGTTTGCAAGACTCCCGCTTTATAAGATAGAAACCTTCGATAATTTTGTCGGTCAATTCCTTGGCCAATATAAACAATTGATCCAGGAGACAGTCAGTCTCAACAATTTGATGGCGGCCAAGCAAGAACCTAATGAAGAATTTACCGACTTCATCGTCAGATGGAGAAAACTAGCTGCCAGGACCGGCACGCCAATAAAAGAGAAGGACTTAGTGGACATTATCATCAACAATACTAGAGAACCACTAAAAAGTGCACTTATCATAAGTGATAGCCCCGACTTCACTGCACTCCACTCTTGGGCATCCCGACTAGCACGACACATTAAAGGCAGAGACCTCGCTCTATCCATAGTCACATCAAAAGTAGGCTCTTTCAGTGAATCAAAATTGAAAAATAATAAGAAAGCCTCAGGAACTAAACAGGTCAACACAGTTTTCAACAAAGGATAAAACTTCGAGAACAAAAATATCCAATCGCAAAACTTCGAGAAAAATCAAAATCAATAATGGTACACCAACCAACACCAAGGCGCTAATCAACAAAGATACGCAAACCAAAACCAAGGCTAGAACCAGAATTAAGGCCAGTATTAGAATAGAAATCAATATCCCAACACCTACCAGAACCAAAATACGACACAGAACTGACCGGCCCACACACTGAACTATAATAACATACCGCCATTGCAAAGCTTCAACCCAGCTAAAGGCCCTTACCAGCCGAGGCAGGAATACTATCCCCCTTTACTTGACATGATTCCCAACCTCTTCTATCTCCTCAACACTCAAAATATCCTCTGATTTCTGCAAGAAAGACCTCGCCCATGGCCAACAAATCTAGACTATAGAAAATACTATGTGTTCCATCGATACGCGGGACACAACCTAGAAGACTGTTGGGACCTCTGAGACGTAATCTATGACATGAATGACTGAAATAAAATCGATTGGGAGGCACTTAGGAATCCTAATCCTAATAATAACCAACCCCAACAAAATTTAGGGATCATTAATAACCCCATGCCCAACCATAACCAAGCAACACCGGCTCAGGTCACCACCGTAGATCTTTTTGGTCGATCCTCCTTCTAGCCCTCCACCTTAATCACTCTCATCCAACCCTCTAATACATCCGCCACACTTGTGAGAGTTCCTTCACCCTCGCACCCATCGGCCTTGATCACTCGCATCGCCTCGCCGGGCCCGCCTCCTTATCCAAAATTCACTCAGATACGAGTCCACTACTTTAGGGCCAAGAGACCCTTCCGCCATAGTCACCCACTAAAACCTTCAACCCCTCCAAAACCTAAACCAATGCCATTGTCACTCCCTTCGTCCGATTCTGAACCCGAGTTCGAAGATCACGTTCTTCAAACTATAGCCCAAATTGCTGTATGGGTAGAAAGTGTCACCCGAAAGACTCCAAGCTGAGAGAATGAAACAAAGACTGAGTGTTTACTAAACATAGAAGAAAGTGGGCAAGAAGAACATCCCGACCCGTGCGAGATGCTGGTCTATGTTTTCCTAGAAGAGGAGGATTACACACAGTACCTCCCACCTTGGAGGGGCACCGTGCAGGTACGCGCTCCGACCTCGAATTTCACTCACTTCACAAATACATCAGCTTTGAGTAACATCGGGTTCGGTCAACAACTGACTTGCTCAATTCTTAAGTCAGGAACCAATTACCCACCTCCACCTTTCCCTCAAAATAAGGATTTCACGAATGTGCAACCACCAGAGGGGAACGTGAGAGAAAGAGAGGTTAACTTGCCGCCCCCACCTCACATCATTCCTTCACCAATTCCTGCACCTCAACCACTCCAACCACCTGCACCCAAGGCTCATCTTCTAGGCAAAGAAATGACACTTGAGCCAGGGCAAGAATTTGACCTTCTGCGGCATCTCCAAAAGACTTTGGCCCACATATCCATACTAGAACTCATCAAGAAGTCACCTGACCATCACCGATTATTAATAAGGACACTAGAAGACACACAAGTGGATGAAGACACAACTCTAGATAAACTTCATCAAATCACTTTGGTCATGGTGCAACCTCCAGCGCTCACTTTCACAAACACAGACATGCCTAAAGAGTCACTCCGCGGGAGTGCGGCTTCCATATACCTTATAGTCATAATTAGAGGATTCTCCATACCCCATGCATTGGTTAACATAGGAGCAGGACTCAATATTTGCCCTCTCACAACATTAAAGACAATCGAATATACGAAGCAGGATGTCAGGCCCTTGGCACTGTCGCTCATAGCTTATGATGTCTCGCATCGCTTTCTCAAAGGAACTATTAAACTCCAAGTTCGCCTTGGACCTGTAATGAAAGGCATTACCTTTCATATTTCTGATTCCGTTAGTACTTACAATCTTATCTTAGGAAGAAAATGGCTAGAGTCAATGAAGGTCGTCGCATCCACATACCATCAATGAGTCAAATTTCCATACGAGGACTCCATCCTCCATATATACGCTGATGCACCCCTCCAGGAGATGGATACTGATTACGCGACAAGTTTTTCGATAGCCCATGATTCCGTATTGAACACAGGCCATATTCAAAATACTCGAATCCCTTATGAGACAACCCTTGGGGAAGTTCATCCCCCTACCCCTCCTAGTTCTTCCCCAACGCATCAACAAAAATTAATGAGCAGAGAGGTTAGCCCAAACCTCACTGAACTTTATGACATCAATCCCACTGCGACAAAAGAGACCTCGTGTACCAACTTGGATATGTCCCCAACACCGGACTTGATGAAAATATGTAAGGACATGTAGGACCTGTCGTCCCAATAAAAATACGCAAACACATAGAGTTAGGTTATCAATCGGACGGCCCACAAGCCGAATTGTTCCCTACCTCACCCAAATGGTCTCTATATGACCACTTCATCTATGGGACCACTGAGAAAGTAGATGTACCAAGGTAGAAGGAACTGTCCTTCACTAGATCCCAAGAAGCAAAAATCGAGCGAATGACTAAAGCATTCAATGATCTAACCAATCTGAATGATGATATTAATAAGCTGCTCGAAGGAGTCAAACCCTTATTTAACACTAAGGAGCTTACAGAAGAGAGAAAGGAAGAACCTCCAGAACTCGAGCCACGGGTAGAAGATTGGGAATCCACTGATGATGAAGATTTTCACATAGCAGCCTTATAAGAGGATGAACAGTACTTACACTCAATATGGGAAGAAGATGATGCCCCACAAGAGGATTTTAACTCATATAGCATCCGCCTCGGCCTTGGCCTTGGGGGGATGGGAATGCCCCTGGGACTCCCCTTGTATCGCTCACCCATACCAACCTTGCTGTAGGGCATGCACCAGCATATTAGAATGCTTTGCTAGTTGGATCCGACATTCTGCAATAGAAGAATCGAATCACTCCAACCTCGTGACAACAGAAACAAGTAATGACCTACCAGCTCGGCCACCGGCACAAGAAGAAAAAAATTCCAACAGTCATCTGGTTGACCTAGGGGGAAACACTCACATCGTCCTCATAGAGTTTGAAGAGGAACTTGAACTAGACACTTCTTCATCTCCAAATGCGCCACAACTCTAAATATTCTGGAAATCTCTCAAGAAAGAGTGGCAACCTCCCTCGAGTGATGACGAGGACTACTGGATAGACCTCCCTGCACTCGTGTTAGTAGAGCAAGCTAACCTAGGACTTCAAGTAGTGTCAAATCAAGAAGATGAATTCGATACCATCTTCGACTCTAACTCAGAAAGATGGGATTACCCTTGGGGATCTCCCTACTTTCTCACCATTATCAGCCTCGCTGTCGAGCATGCGTGCTCATCCTAACATATTATGAAGTTCAAGAGAAAGAACTCACTACCCCCGAGGATCCCTTAGGAGATCACCCTCGGCCGAAAGAATAACTATGTTATAACTCAGAGGAGGATAGTGTTAAGTAATGAAAAATACCATTTTTTACCTCCTAACCTGACCTTTGGTGGACGTTTGAGCTGACTAATAATGTGTTTTAAGTGTATTTTATAAATAAGCAATAAATTGCAAGCTTAGTGCAGACATCCACTTAAAATAGCGAAAGAAGCTGCTCATGCATCTCAACATGTGACCTTACAGCCCAAAGGCCAGCTAATCAAGCAGTCCACAAGAGCCTTAGAAGTTCATGAGATTATCTTTAGCTCAACTGGGAATGCTTGAGGCTGAGTGTAGTTGCAAGGAATGAGGATTGAATCCACCAAGAGGTGCTGAGTGTTGAACAGAGGAAGAACAACACACTAGAGATGTCTGCCAATAGTGGAAGCACAAGAGTAAACCTGTCGAGAGGTTAGTTCTAGCTACCGAGAGGATCTGATAATCAAAAGCCAACATATCGAGAGGTTTCATGAAGCTGTAGAGAGGATGGATGTTATACATGAAGCTATCGAGCGCTCCCCAATAGCTGTCCAGAGGTTGGAAGTGCAGCAAAAGATCCTGTCGACACCTTACCTAAAGGTGCAAGAGAAGTTGAGAGGTTCTAAGTACATCTCGAGAGGTTCAGCTAAACCTGTCGAGCAGTCCAAGACAACCTGTCGACAACTCACCTGAAGCCATGCGCATTCTCGCGAGGATAGATCAAGCTTGTCGAGAGCTCAGTGGTAGTTTGTATAACCTGTCGAGAGGATGAATGGAAAAATAGACAGAACGGTGAAACGGGCTTCCAATCCTGTCGAGATGTTTCAATCTTGTCGAAGGCCACATAGATCCTGTCGACTAGTCATCCAATCCTATCGACTAGTGCAATTCAACTCCTCCAAAGGTTCTCAAACCTATCGAAATAAAGAGCAAGCAGACTAAGAACCTGTCGAGAGGTTCTCTAAACCTCTCGGCACTCGAACTAGCAACTTCTCAAGGCCCTTTTGTAGCAACTGCCAACTTTCAAATTTTGTGAACACATCCTAAAGCACATCAGTGACCCCTGGGAGTATTTTTTATACTCAACTGAGCACGATTGGAAACCCTAACTGCCTCACGTGTATTTACTGATTGTGGACCAATGGGAGAAGAGTTTCTAGAAGAGAAATCAGCCACATTAGCAACCTAGAATAATAGAAGTATTCTCTTGGGCTCTGATTGGATGAAATGGATCTGAGACAGAGGAAGAAGGTATAAATAGAAGAAAAGTTTTACAAAAGAACCATCTAGAATTTGAGAGAATCAGAGCTTAGTTTGAGATCCATTTTTCCTCTAAAACTCCCTCTTTCTTCCTTCTTCTCCCATTCTTTTCTTAGCCAATCATGGTTGGCTAAACTCCTTTTAGTAGTTAGGGTGAGGTCTTGAGCTATAAATCGAGAGTTTCAGAGGCTTGTAAGAGATTGTATGTTGCACAGATTATAGATCTGGGCACAATAGGATTGTAAGTTGTATTATTGATATGTAATTATAGTTTTTAAAGGTAATTCTAATCTATATTTCACTTTTTCATATTTGATTTCCCTGTATTAGATACTCCTATGGATGCCAGCCAGAAATGGGGAGCAGGTAGCCTAGCACCCGCAGCATCTGCAATAGTTTACCTATTCCAATCAAGATCAATAGATTAGAATAATCTTTGGGACGAACTGTATCCAGTAGAAGGGCAAATTATAATCTTAATATTGCTTTAATTCATTGGTGGAGATTGGATTCTTATACCTTGCATCTGTCGGGAGAACCCGGGGAGCTTATAGCCAGATGGAGGATTGTTGCAAATCTGTCCTCTACACTGCCTTTGATTCCTTTGATTTTTAGTAAGATACCAAGACCCCTAGCTGTTGTTCTCCATCTTTTGAATTTTCATCTTTTCTATATCTCCCCTCATCTCTGTGTTTGATCAGATCTGGATCACTTGTATTTAACCTTGGTAGTTTATAATAAAAGTGACAAAAACCTAAAACCTCTCCTCTTTTCTATTTTAGTTTAGCTTAAATTAGGATAGAGTGCCAAACCTACCATAGATCTGGAGATTTACTATAGTTAAACCATATTTTCCTATGGACATACCCTTACTTACCTTTTAAAACTTGCTGCAACAGCCCTAGTTCTTGCAGGACTGGTTGCTCACCTTGATTCCATACATCTTTAATTTATGCCTTTTAATTGGCTATTTTAACCATATAATAATTGCAAGGTGGGCAGCACAACAAGTTTTTGGCACCGCTGCCGAAGATCTGTGTTTTTAACTTGGTAGATCTAAGTTTTTCTCATTTTTAGAATTAGACTTTTAATTGCCTGTTTAGTGTTTGACTAATTACTGCTGTAATTTTTTGTAGTTTAATTGTGTGTTTCATGTCTAGATCTATGGTGTTGAAAAGAGCATTTTACTAATGGGAGGAGCAAGCTTTGCTTAAGTTTATATTTCCTAACTCCATTTACATTTCTAAGATCTGTAGCTTTGTAGATCTCCAGCATTAGTTGTATATTTTATGATTGTTTTGCTAAATTCTATGTCATTCTCTGTGATTATTTTGAGTCTTTGGTGTGTATGCTTGAGAGGATATCTCTTAATCCTGATATTACTCCTTTAGATCTTGAAGTTGAAAGACTTCTCAGACCTAAAAACACCTTACACACCTCTTTAGTTTATTCTGAGATTGCTGCAATGGGTGAGCAACCTAGGACTTTAAAGGAATTCAATGCACCAGGGGTTTACAATTCTCCCTTCTGCATTCAATTCCTTGCTGTCCAAGGCAACTATAAGATAAAATCCTCCATCATACAGATGTTACCCTCATACCATGGCCTAAGCAAAGAAGACCCATACAAGCATATTGAAGAATTTTTCGGACTATGCACTATCTTCAATATTGTAGGTTTGGGGGAGGAAATAATCAGGTTGAGACTCTTCCGTTTTTCATTAAAGGATAGAATCAGAACTTGGTTGTCAATGCTCCCAACCAATAGTATTCAGTCCTGGAATGACCTATAATATAAGTTTTTTGCCAAGTTTTTCCCCATGTCCAAAATAAGTCAGCTGAGGAAGAGCATTATCTCATTTGCTCAAGCCCCAACTAAAAACTTTCACCAAGCTTGAGAGAAATTTAAAGAACTCTTGATGTAATATCCCCATCACCAAATTCCTGAGTGGTAACTTGTCCAAAGTTTCTATCAAGGAATTAATCCCAAAAGCAAGGATATGGTTGATGCCTCGTGTGGTGGTACATACCTCCATAAGACAGCTGATGAGGCTTGAGAGTTGTTTGATATCATTAGTGAAAACTCCATGCAAAGGGAGACCTGGGCAAGAGATTTTGAGACCCCTAGAGTGGTGAGAGAAAATACTATCAGAGGAAAAATGTGTAAGGTGAGTGGACATAATGATTTGGAGAGGAAAGCGGACAACTTAACCCAAAAGTTTGATAAGCTCATAAGAGCAATGCAGTCTCCAATGGCTGCCAAAGTTGAGGCATGTGTCATATGCCAGTCCCCCACTCACTCCCTTGAGGAATGTCTATCAGCTGCCCAATTTTCAGACTTTGTGATGGAACATGTGAATGTTGCTCAGTCCTATGGATAACAGCCTACTACTGGTTATTATTGGAGAAACCACCCCAACTTGAGGTGGAGACATGATACCTTCCAAAATCAGCAGCAGCAGCCACAACAGTAATCCATGCCTTATAGGAATGCCCAGCCATACCAGCAGAATTATTTTCTAAGGCCCCAATACCAACAGCCATGGCCCAGCCAATGGTTCAACCTGTGCATCAAAGTGCACCAGCCCCAGCACCCTCTAGGTCCCTCACATTTGAAGAGTAAGTTCCGGCTTCACTGTAGAATTTGGGCTCTTTATCTCAAACTGTTAACTCCCACAGTCAAAACATCAAGAAGATAGAGGACCACCTTGGTCAGCTATCTAATTCTTTGACTAGGAGAGAGGAGGGGAAACTGCCCAGTCAGCCCATGAACAATCTAAAGGGGCAGTACATGGTTGGTGAGACTCCTTCCCATGAAAAAGTAAAATCTGTTACCACCTTGAGGAGTGGGAGGCTGGTGGATAACCAAGTTGGTATTGAGTTTGATGAGTCAAGTGCAGAAAATGAATAAACAACTCATGAAAATATGCAACAGGAGCAGCCTATAAAAATTAAGGGGGGTGATGTACCCCAACAGAAAATTGAAAACAAAAATAAAGAAAATTCTGATAAACTTGTTAAGGCTGCAAATGGGAGGTCAATTCCCCACTTGCCATTTCCCAATGCATTGAAAGCAGCTTCTCCTTTTGACAAGGAGAATGTTGAGGTTGAGGAGATGATGAAAACTTTCAAACAAGTAAAGATCAATTTGTCTTTACTTGATGTCATCAAGCAAGTTCCAGCCTATGCAAAATTTTTGAAAGAATTGTGCTCCCATAAAAGACAGTCTAGGATACACTTATCCAAGAAGGTCTTTTGTGCTGAGAAAGTGAACCAAGTGTTGTCTATTGCAACTCCAACCAAGCCTCAAGATCCTGGAGTTCCCACAATGCCCTGCATCATTGGGGATCATACTATTGAGAAGGCCTTATTAGATCTAGGAGCTAGTGTAAACCTACTTCCATATTCTGTTTATGAGAAGTTAGGCTTGGGAGAATTGAAGCCCACACATGTGGTGCTACAACTAGCAGACATATCTGAAAGGAGGCATGTGGGAATGATAGAAGATGTTTTAGTTGGAGTTGATAAATTTTTTTATACAGTGGATTTTCTGATTCTTGACATGGAGCCAAGCAAGTGCACCACCTCTATTCCTGTGATTTTGGGCAGAACTTTCTTGGCCACTGCCAATGCTTGTATTCAGTGTAGATCAGGAGTAATGGAGGTATCTTTTGGCGACATGAAGGTTAAATTAAATATTTATAATGCAGTAAATCAGCATCACTTAAATGGTGAGGATTGTTTTCCAATTGATGTATTGGATGAGCTTGTAGAAGAGACTTTGCCCAAGCTGCTACATTGTAATGATTTTTGTGATGATTTTAGTGATATTTTTGAGAATGTGTGGAGTGAGATTGTGGAAGAGAAGGCCCCCACACCCATAGTTCAAGAGGTGAAAGCTTTAATTTCTGAGGTGGGGCCAGTAACAAGGTATCCTTCTTGGAAACCTATTGTGATGCCTCTTCCACCACCATCAAAGGCATCTTTGTTGCCTTCACTTGTATGTCCACCAGAGGTGGAGTTGAAACAGCTGCCTAAGGCCTTGAAGTATGCTTTTTTGAAGGTAAACCAGAAATTACCAGTGATTATTTCTTCCTCTCTCATTGATGAGCAAGAGGAAGAGTTGTTGTGTGTTTTAAAGAAGCATAAAAGAGCAATTGGTTGGACCATTACTGACCTTGAGGGCATCAGCCCTGCTGTGTGAATGCATAAAATCCACCTGGAAGAGGGTTCCAAACCCTCTCAAAAAATACAGAGAAAATTGAATCCCCACATGTAAGAAGTGGTGATGAAAGAAGTGGTCAAATTGTTAGATGCTGGAGTCAGCTACCCAATTTTAGATTCTGAATGGGTGGCACCTACTCAGGTGGTACCTAGGAAATCTAGAATTACTATGATTAAAATTGATGCTGGTGAGCTTGTTCCAACTAGGGAAACCACAGGTTGGAGGGTGTGTATAGACTATCGAAAGCTCAATCTGAAAACTAGAAAAGACCATTTCCCTTTGCCCTTCATTGACCTAATCTTGGATAAGTTAGCAGGAAAGTCTTTTTATTATTTTCTTGATGGATATTCGAGGTATAACCAAATCCCTGTTTATCCATCAGATCAAGAAAAGATAACTTTTACATGCCTATTTAGCACCTTTGCCTATTGAAGGATGCCATTTGGATTGTGTAATGCACCTGCAACTTTCCAAAGGTGCATGTATGTTATATTTTCTGACATGATTGGGCAGTTTCTAGAGATTTTCATGAATGATTTCTCTATTTTGGGGATATTTTTAGCCAATATCTACATCATCTCAACCTTGTGTTACAGAGATGTGAGGAAACCAACTTGGTTTTAAGTTGGGAAAAGAGCCATTTTATGATCACTCAAGGCATTGTCCTTGGCTATGTGGTTTCTCACAGAGGCATTGAGGTAAACAAGGCTAAAATAGATCTGATTGCACATTTACCCCCACCAAAAATTATGAAACAAGTCAGATCCTTCTTGGGGCATGCTAGCTTCTATCGACGATTTATCAAAGATTTCAGCGAGATCTTAAAACCTCTTTGCCACCTATTGTGCCAAGAGGTTCCCTTTGATTTTAAGGCCTTTGAGCTGTTGAAAAGTTGTCTAACCTCTTCACCTATCCTTCAAGCACCTGATTTTTCTATACCTTTTGAGTTGATGTGTGATGCATCAGACTTTGCAATTGGTGTAGTCTTGGGACAAAGGAAGGATAAGGCCCCTTGTGTGATTGCATATGCTAGCAAAATCATGATTGATGCTTAGTTAAATTACACTACAACGGAGAAGAAACTATTGGCAATTATCTTCGCTCTAGATAAGTTCAGGTCTTATGTGTTGGGATCCAAGATAGTGGTTTTCACAGACCACTCATCCCTAAAATACCTTTTGTCAAAAAAGGATGCAAAGCCTAGATTGATCAGATGGATCATCCTATTACAGGAGTTTGATCTTGAGATCAAGGACAAGAAAGGGGTTGAAAATTTGGTTACAGACCACTTGTCTAGGATCCTATCAAAGGAGTTTGATAGGCTACCTGTTAATGACTCTTTTTCGGATGAACAACTGTTTGTTATCAACACCTCTACACCTTGGTTTGCAAATATTGTGAATTACTTGGCAATAGGGATGATCCCCCCACATTGGAACAAAATGTATAAGGATCTATTCTTTTCACAGATCAGACATTATATGTGAGAGGATTCATACCTATTCAAGCATTATGCAGACCAAGTGGTAAGGAGATGCATCCCTGATGAGGAATTCCACAATATACTAACTATGTGTCATGAATAGGCTTGTGGAGGCTACTTCAGTGGGAACAAAACTACTGCCAAGGTGCTCCAAAGTAGATTTTATTGGCCCACTCTCTTCAAGGATGCATGGTCTCATTGTAAAACTTGTGAAAGATGCCAAAAGATGTTGTCAGAGCTAGAAGAGCTGAGATTGGAGGTATATTCAAATGTTAGGATCTACAAGGAGAAAACTAAGGCTTTCTATGATAAGCATCTGCTGAGGAAAGAGTTCACAACTGGCACCAAGGTATGGCTGTTCAACTCTAAATTGAGATTGTTCCCATGTAAGTTAAGATCCAGATGGGAGGGACCTTACATAGTTGAACATGTATCCCCATCTAGAGCTATTGAAATCAAGGATCTAAAAGATGGAAGGACCATGAAGGTGAATGGTCAAAGGCTCAAGCTTATTGTTGAAAATGTGGTGGAGCCTGTGCTGACCATTCACTTTCATGAACCTCCATAACATGTCTGAGTTTCAACAATATATACTATGTATAATAACTCATGTGTTTGGTTATCTTTGCTACTGTTTCTGTTTTTGTTGCATTTCTGTTTGGCATTGTACATGAATGTTGCCATGTGTGTTTAGTATCTCATGTAGGAAAATAAGTCAAATTTGTGAAGTGGACAAAGTTGGAGTGTCAAATCTGTTGGGGAATGAACTGGGAAATGATTACAAGCCTTTTTAAACTAAAATACAACCTGTCGATAGGTTCTATGAACATCTCGACAGCTTCTGAGAGTTCCCAATTTACATTTCGACAAGATCTAGAAGCTGTCGAGAGGTGTAAATTAATTCTTGACAAGTTCTGAAGATGTAAAGTTGGTTGTTGATAGGATCTGTGAAGGTTTCAACAGGTTTTGAAGGCTTTGGTTGAATTCTTGATAGGTTCAGGATACCTATCGAGAGGTTCTTTGATCCTCTCGAAGTGATTTTTCTGAAGCCTGGAACCTGTCGAGAGGATTATATGTTGAACTCAAAGTGCCTGTCAAGAGATTCTATGAACCTCTCGAAATGAATTTTTCCTTAACCTTAGACCTGTCGCCAGGATGGAATGAACCTCTCGCGAGGATCAGTTACTTTTTACCCTTCGACAGGTTGCATCAATCTATTGACACCTTTCCCCAATCCTGTCGAAGCTCATTTCCTATTACTTTAAACCTAGCGACAACTCCATTTTTGCCATTCGACATCTTCTCTTTGAGCCTTAAGTCTTCTCTGCCAATTTTCCATTTTTCTTTTTCTCTCTCTACCTCATTGATTGCTACTCCAAACACCTTGCCACTGCTCCAATTGCTTTAATTTCTCTAGGGCTACATTTTGCACCTAATCTGAGTTGATTTGGTGTCGTGCATAGCGCGATCTGAGAAACCCTATTTTTCTATAAGTAAGTTCTTCTCCAGCTCCACTTTGTGATTTCCAAGTTTGGCACTTCAATTTCTAATTTGTGTGGGTAATTTGAGCAATCAAAACAGTCTGTGTGGTGATTGAAATTGGATTTGTGTGGATTGAGTTCCTCATGGTTGGTTAAGAGGATACCTTGGCTAATCTTTTCAAAGTACCTTCCGAATCTACCACCAAAGCCACTAGGAAGTCCAATAGGCTCACCACATAACCCACAAAATCCCCACCTGCAAAAAGAAAGCTGGTCATGGACCAAGCTGAGAAAACAATGAAGTCCAAGAAAACCAAGAAATCAAAGAGGGCCCAAACCAATGAAGAATTTGTTGAGGAGGCCCCTGAGGTAGAAATCCCTGTGCCTGAAATTCTTTAGTCTGAGGATAGCCCTGTGGCTGAGCCTGAAGTCCTTGTGACCCTATCTACTCTCAATGAATTTGTAGATGCCTTAAGCCTGATCCCATGGAAAATTGTGGATACACCATATTTTTTTGAGGAGGATTGCAAGGCCACAATGGACTATTTGGTGAAGGTAGGTCTGACTCCACTGATGACCCCTTTGTAAGAGAAATCCTACCCCAGGCTGGTCAAGCTGTGGTATCAGAACCTGAAAAACAAGACCAGGCCAGGTTCAACTGATCCTTGTCTGGAGATTGTAATTGATAACCAAGAGATTATTGTGAATTACAGTGATATAGGGTTGGTTCTTGGAGTCCCTTTTATTTTTTATCCTTCCTATGGACTGCCTAAGCCTGAGACTGTGCCTTTTAATACTATGGCCAGACATCTAACTCAAGGCATTGTGGGGTCTGGGGAGTCCTTGATGAGAAGGGATTTACACCCTAGCATGCTCTTCATTGATTCCATTTTGAGGAAGAATGTTTATCTTAGTGACCATCAGTAAGAGAGGAGAACACCAATAGTGGATGCCCTATACTTTTTCTCTAAGAGCCAATTTTTAAATGTTGCTTGGCTGGTGTTTGAAGCAATGGTGGATGTGAATGACAAATGTAGGAAGGCCCAAGCCCTACCAGGGCTCCCCTACAGCAGGCTCATCACTGCCTTGCTTAAGAGAAGTCAATTTGTTTTTAAAGGGGATGAGGAAGTAGAGATTATGAAGCCCAAAGTGTTTGGAAAGAGGGCTTGGTCTGTCAGTATGACCTTGATTGGAAAAAGTAAGAGTAAATCTGTTGAGAGTCCTGAAAGGGAGGCACCTCGGGTGGCCAGCTCTGCAGCTGCTCCTTTGATTCCCTTAGCACCTTCAGTCATCCCCTCCATTCCTTCCATGTCTATACCTTTGCCTAATATCCCTAGCTTTTCCATCCCATTGACTTCTCTACCATCCATCTCATTTCCTTTCCCCTCCATTACAGTTTCCATACCTCCCAGCACTTCAACCTCCCTTTCCACCATCACAACATCCACACCTTTATCTGCTCCTCTTACCATAGACCCCATCCCTACCTTACCTTCCTTACCCATCACCTCGACCTAAAAGAGAAAGTCCAAGCCTACCCCCCCAGCCAGCCCATCCATCTCAGCTGTTAAACCCTCAAGCCCCCACCCTTCCACTTCAGCTGAACAAGCCATCACTTCCCCACCATCCATGTCCTTTAACATTGACCCTACCTTCTCCATATCACCTCCACATACCTAGGACCACATAACCAGTGAGGGGTATTCATCTCTAATGCAATCCATCATGGACAATATTGAGCATGAGTACACCCCACTACCAGATTCTCCACATCTCACCTCTCCACAGCCTACCCATTTACACACTTCACCCACCCCACCTTTTGACCATGCCCACACTCCCCCTTTCCAACCAATTCCACCAATCCAACCCACAACCCCTATCACACCTGATCCTTTACTTCATATCCTCAACCTATTACTTTCCTTTCATTCCCATGTGATGGCCAACAACCAAACCCAATCATCAATTGAGGCCACACTCCAAGCCATGTACCCCACACTCCAAAGTCAATCCTCCCTTCCAACTAGCCTACAAGCCATCTACTCCACCTTGATACTTTTAACCCAACCTTCCCAAAAACCAGCTATCCCTTTGCCCACCCATGTACCTCCCCCACCCCTTTCTCCTATTGTGCCCATCCCTGACCTCCCTCCTCCTACCTATACCAATGCCTCCACTCAACTAAAATTGAACCTGAACCAGAACCCCAGCCTAACCCTATCCAACCTCCCATTATTCCCCTACCTCTGCCAACCTCCTCAACCCAACCCAAACTGACCCAGATCCTGAACATGAATCCCCTCAGTCCATACTCCTTTCCACTTCCTTTTCCCATCCTCCTCCATACTCTACCCTCCTCCATATCATGAAACAGAACCCCTACCTAAAAAAGGATGTTGTGCGAGAAATGGCTGCCCTCCGTAGATCAATCAAGATGCCCTATGAAGCAAAGCTAAGTCAAATGCAGGTGGACTACAACTTTGAGATGTTGAAAATATCCAAGGGTTGGCAAGTTATTTTACTACAATATGAAGCTGAAAAGCTCATTGCAGCTTCAGAGAAAACACAAGCTGATGGATTAGAGAAGTGGTTGGCTACCTCCAAATCAGTTAACAAGGCCATGAAGGAACTCTATGAAAGTAGAGTTCTCTTTGCTGAAACAAAAGCAGACATCCTCGAAAGAAGAATCGTTGAACTGACTGGCACAACACCTGCACAAGCCCCTACCCCTCCTGCAAGTTCACCCTCTCAGCAAGCCGAAAAAGGGAAAGAGACAGCTACCCAGTCTGAGGAGGTAGCTACCAACAAAGTGCAGACCAAGGTTGAGGGAAAAGCTGAGTTGAAAGCTTATGCTGCTCAATGTGGTTAGGACCCTGATGACTTCTTCACTTCTGACTCTGAGTAACTTTAGCTTTTATTTAGGATTTTTACCTGGTATTTTAGGCTTGCTACAGTTAGTTCGGATGCTTTTGTATGTGTCCATATTTTTGTGTTATCAATGGAATTTCTCTTTAGTCTATTTGTTGTGATTTTCCTGCTGTCTTTCTATTTAATTGTTTGCTTTTTTGTCATTATTTGTGGGTTATGATTAATACTTGTCCTTATTTTGTGTTTGTATTGGTGTTCTTTGTTTAGCTGAATGTTTAATTATTTAATTTTCTTCACTTGCTTATCTTTATATGTTTTTTCTCCTGCTACACATCTCTTTATCTTTAAATCAGTGAGGACACTACTCCTCGTATGTTTGGGGGTGTGACAAGGTTTGCCAATGGATAGTTAATGGTAGTGCAATAAGGTTTTAATAGAAATTGAGAAAATAAAATAATCTCCCACCTGATATTTTTTCAAATAGAGGAAATTTAAATCTTTTTTAAACTGAGGCATGCTACAGTTCTAACATTTTCATGAAGCAAATGTTAGGAATTTTTTTAAAATTAGTGCTTAGTGAACTTGAAAAGAGAGAAAATTGTGAGGATATACCCCAAAAATCTGATAAAAGACCATACCCAGTGAGATTTGGGCCTGAAAAATTTTCTTTGAAGAGTGTTTGGCAATTTCTTCTACTCTAAGGACTGATTAAATCTAGTTTTGCTCACTAGAAGTTAGGAAAATCCAAGTTGAAACAGCTTGACAGCATTCATGACATTGAGGACATGAAGTAAGGCCATCCCTTGGACAGTTTGAGCTTAAAATTTCCCACCTTTGAACTGCCCTTGATACACACTTTTTTAGCCTTAAAAATCTCAATTTTTCTTCGATAAAAACTAGAGAATTTGAATCTAAAACCTCTTGACCTATTTCAGTTCACCCTCAATCTGAGAAATCAGGAAATAGAAGGAGAAGTGAAGGTAAAGGAGCAAGGTTTGACAATTTGGTAAAAGAAGAAGAAAATACATTTGAAGGCAAGTGTGATGTATAATTGTGGCATTCCAGCCCATAAAAAGAAAAATGTAGAAAAATACAAAAAGCATACAAAAAGAAAAGAAAAATAGAAAAGCAAAATAAAAGAATGAGGAAGAGAAGTTACTTCATTGGATATTTTGAAAGAGAAGAGAAAAAGTTGCTCACTTTGCCTCTAAAAATTAAAAAGAAGAAAGATTTATGATGAAATGAAGGTTGTGAAGTTGCAAATCACCTCCTTACCTTACTGATTTCTCAAATTTGAATCCTTTTATTCCCTTTTATTCTTTATAAATCTCACCCATAAGCCACATTACAATCTAATAAAAAGACCCTACTGATATGAAAATTGATTGAGTTGTCATGTGGAGATGAGAATTTGTTTGATCTATGGTGAAAGGAGTTAGAAAATTTCAGAAGTTAGAGCAATGCCTATGCTCATGCTTGCAGTCCTATTTAAGGGATATAATTGCTCTTGAGTTGTGTGAGTTGATACACCCTTCTATTTTTGTTATGAGTGACAGCCTTGGTGAGCTTTGGGTTTGAAATTAGGATTGATGGGGGCATTATCAAAACATGATTCTCAATTTGAGGGTAAGCTTTGCATTAATTTTCATACAAGATACCTTGACATGAGCTGATTGATTGTGCAGGAATTATAGCAGTACTTTAGTTTTAAACTGCCATGCTTTTGCTAAGAATCCTCTAAAACTGAATGGACAAGGTGTGGAATGAATTTTATACTGCTTGAATTTTGTTTTAACATTCTGCACTGATGTTAACTGAGTCATTAGAGAAGTTTGTGGGTAATTTCACTGAAAACCCTCAGGAGACTTCACTCCTCCACTAGGGATCACCTAGGGGTTTAAAAGGTTTGATGCATATGCTAAATGAATCTGTGTTCCCTACAAAAGTGGCATTTTTTATTTTCAATAATTGTTTTTACTTTCTCCTTTGCTCAGGGACTAGCAAAGCTTAGGTTTGGGGGGGTGTTAAGCAGTGAAAAATAATATTTTTTACCTCCTAACCTGACCTTTGGTGGACCTTTGAGCTGACTAATAATGTGTTTTGAGTGTATTTTGTAGATAAGCAATAAATTGCAAGCTTAGTGCAGACATCCACTTAAAATAGCCAAAGAAGCTGCTCATGCTTCTCAACATGTGACCTTACAGCCTAAAGGTCAGCCAATCAATCAGTCCACAAGAGCCTTAGAAGTTCATGAGATTGTCTTTAGCCCAACTGGGAATGCTTGAGGTTGAGTGCAGTTGCAAGGAATGAGGATTAAATCCACCAAGAGGTGGCTGAGTGTTGAACAGAGTAAGAACATCACACTAGAGATGTGTGCCAGCAGTGGAAACACAAGAGTAAACTTGTCGAGAGGTTAGTTCTAGCTGCCGAGAGGATTTGATACTCAAAAGCCAACATATCGAGAGGTTCCATGAAGCTGTCAAGAGGATGGATGCTATACATGAAGTTGTCGAGAGCTCCCCAATAGCTCCCGAAAGGTTGGAAGTGCAGTAAAAGATCCTGTCGACACCTTACCTGAAGGTGCAAGAGAAGTTGAGAGGTTCCAAGTACATCTCGAGAGGTTCAGCTGAACCTGTCGAGCTGTCCAAGACAACCTATTGACTACTCACCTGAAGCCATGCACATGCTCGTGAGGATAGATCAAACCTGTCAAGAGCTCAGTGGTAGTTTGTATAACCTGTCGAGAGGATGAATGGAAAAATGGACAGAACGGTGAAACGGTCTTCCAATCCTGTCGAGATGTTTCAATCCTGTTGAAAGTCACATAGATCCTATCGACTAGTCATCCAATCCTATCGACTAGTGCAATTCAACTCCTCGAGAGGTTCCCAAACTTATTGAAATAAAGAGCAAGCAGATTGAGAACCTGTCGAGAGGTTCTCTGAACCTCTCGACACTCAAACTGGCAACTTCTCAAGGCCCTTTTAAAGTAACTGCCAACTTTAAAATTTTGTGCACACATCCCAAAGCACGTCAATGACCCCTGGGGGTATTTTTGGTACTCAATTGAGCACAATTGGAAACCCTAACTGCCTCGCATGTATTTACCGATTGTGGACCAATGGGAGAAGAGTTTCTAGAAGAGAAATCAGCCACATCAGCAGCCCAGAATAACAGAATTATTCTCCGTGGCTCTGATTGGCTGAAACGGATTTGAGACAGAGGAAGAAGGTATAAATAGAAGAGAAGTTTTACAGAAGAAACATCCAGAATTTGAGAGAACCAGAGCTTAGTTTGAGATCCATTTTTCCTCCAAAAACTCCCTCTCTCTTCCTTCTTCTCCCATTCTTTCCTTAGCCAATCATGGTTGGCTAAACTCCTTTCAGTAGTTAGGGTGAGGTCTTGAGCTGTAAATCGAGAGCTTCAGAGGATTGTAAGAGATTGCATCTAACACAGATTACAAATCTGGGCACTATAGGATTGTAAGTTGTATTATTGCTATGTAATTATAGTTTTTAAAGGTAATTATAATCTACATTTCACTTCTTCATATTTTATTTCCCTGGATTGGATACTCTTGTGGATGCCAGCCATAAATGGGGAGCTGGTAGCCTGGCACTCGCAGCATCTGTAATAGTTTACCTGTTCCAATCAAGATCAATAGATTAGAACAATCACTGAGACGAACTGTATCCAGTTGAAAGGCAAATCATAATCCTAGGATTGCTTCAATTCATTGGTGGAGATTGGATTCTTATACCTTACATCTGCCGGGGGAACTCAGGGAGCTTGTAGCCAGATGGAGGATTGTTGCAAATCTGTCCTCTACACTGCCTTTGATTCCTTTGATTTTCAGTAAGAGACTAAGACCCCTAGCTGTTGTTCTCCATCTTTTGAATTTTCATCTTTTCTATATCTCCCCTCATCTCTGTGTTTAATTAGATCTGGATCACTTGCATTTATCCTTTGTAGTTTGTAGTAAAAGTGACAAAAACCTAAAACCTCTCCTCTTTCCTGTTTTAGTTTAGCTTAAATTAGGATAGAGTGCCAGACCTATCATAGATCTGGAGATTTACTATAGTTAAACCATATTTCCCTGTGGGCATACCCTTACTTACCTTTTAAAACTTGCTACAACAGCCCTGGTTCTTATAGGACTGCTTGCTTACCTTGATTCCATACATCTGTAATTTATGCCTTTTAATTGGCTGTTTTAACCATATAATAATCAAGGTGGGTAGTACAACAGACAGTTTGATCGACTACGATCTCCAGAGCTTCTTCGAAGAAGGGGCAATCAATGTGATAGAGGAAATTCGAGCATTAGTGCCACTGTCACTAGCATTGCTTATTAAAAAAATCTCATCAGATGAGAACTCTAAAAAAAAATGTCAAAATCAAAACACGTCCACGTTTCTCGAAGAATCGCCTGAACGGCTCCAGCAGCTGTCTCGCTCCCTCAGTTAGGGGAAGTAACTCTCCCGGCACCCCTTGAGGCGACCTACCCTATACCATATTTATTATTAAAAATAAAAAAAACAGAAAACCCTAAAAATTTAGAAACATAAAATTCAAAAAAATCAGAAAACCTTAAAAAAGAAAGGGAACCCTTCGTCTCGAATCAAGTTTGTGGCCAACAAGGAGACTGTTCTCCTAAGACTTCTATTCCATCTCTCGCATGAGGACGCAAAGCATCCAGGCTAAACAACAAGCCAGTGATCATATCGGACGAGATACTTTGGGACTTTGAAAGAAGAATCAATAGCCTTGACCTTCACCTTACCAAAGATTTCTCAGTCATAAATTGCATTGATGAAGGGTTACCTCTCATAAAATTGAATCCCCAGTGTAGTAATTTCACAGTATATGAGCTTACCGAGGATGAAGAAGGAATGTCAGTTGCCAAAAAGGCGCCAGACTTCTAACGAGTTATCAAGCATTTCGATGAGCAAACCCAAGTTGCCGTGGAACCTGCAAAAGAAATCAACTTTGGCACTGAAGAGAAACCCAAGAAGCTATAGATCAACGCAACGCTCAACTCCAAGGAATGTCAACAAATCACACAAGTCCTATAAGAACACCTCGACTCCTTTGTAAGGTCCTATGAAGATATGCCTGATTTAGATCCAAGTTTAGTAGAACATCACCTTGTCTTAGGACTCGATGCAAAGCCCGTTAATCATAAACTCCGTAGGGTGCACCCACAAACAGTCCTTCAAGTTAAAGAGGAAGTTGACAAGTTACACAAAGCCAAATTCATCCAAGTCATCCTCTACCCCAAGTGGGCTGCCAATATAGTACCTGTCGCTAAGAAAGACGGCAGAGTATGAGTTTGCATTGACTTTCAGAATCTCAACCAGGCATGCCCAAAAGATGACTTCCCACTTCCGTACATTGACACTCTAGTCGACAACACCGCTGGACATGAGATGCTATCCTTTATGGATGGTTTCTCGGGATATAATCAGATGAAATTAGCCGAGTCTGACCAAGAGAAGACTTCTTTCACCACACCATGGGAAACTTATTGTTATGTCGTCATGCCTTTTGGGCTCAAGAATACAGGAGCCATGTATCAAACCGCCATGATAGCTATTTTCTATGACATGATGCATAAATGTGTAGAAGTCTATGTTAATGATATATTAGTGAAGTCTCAAACGTGAGTAGGACATGTTGAAGCACTTCGACTAGTACTACAAAGAGTCAAGATGTATCATCTGAAAATGAACCCAAAGAAGTATGTCTTTGGAGTCACCTCCAGAAAATTATTTGGTTTCATAGTCAGCAAGCGAGGGATCGAAGTCAACCCTGCAAAAGTCAAACCCATCCTTGAGATGCCACCACCCAGTAATATCAAAGAATTGTGAGGTCTGATAGGAATATTGTAATTCATAAGGAGATTTATCTCCCATCATTCAAACAGATGCGATCCTTTCTACAGACTACTTAAACGAGGGGCTGAGTATAAATGGGATGACCAGTGTCAGCAAGCCTTCGACAATATCAAGAAGTACCTCCTTAACCCGCCAATACTATCGCCACCAGTTCTCGAAAGACCTTTTATCCTATACCTCTCAGCGAACGACAAAGCAATGGGAGTGATTCTGGGACAATATAAAGAAGACGACAATAGAGAGAGGGCTATCTAATACCTTAGTAGGACGATGGTCGAGTACGAACGAAAATACACTTCGATGGAGAAGACCTGCCTCACATTAGTGTGGGCCTCAACCAAATTACGACACTACTTTAGAGCACATAAAATACTAGTACTAGCCCGAATGAGCCCTCTGAAGTATGTAATCGAAAAGCCCGCTACCTCAGGAAAAATCACTCGGTGGCATATGCTCTTGTAAGAATTCGATATTACTTACGTCACACAAAAGTCGATCAAAGGATAAGGAATCGCTGATTACCTCGCAGATTTCCCACTCTCGAGCAATGAACCCATACACACGGATTTCCCTGATGAAGACCTACTCACGATTCATAACGAAGAGCTCGATAAGACATAATGGACCCTCTATTTTGACGATGCACTAAATCATAAAGGAAAAGGCATCGGGATAGTCCTCCTAAGCCCCGAAGGAGTTGTCATACCTAAGGAAAAGGCATCTCTTTCACGCACATCCCTAGACTAGAAAATGAGCATGCATATTCCTTAGCCACATTAGCCTCGGTCATCTAGATATCCATCGGCCAAAGTACCAAGACCTTCTTTGTCGAAAATCTGATAGCATCCACCCACAAGGTAGCATGGGCCGTTAAGAGAGAATTACCAATCCTCCCTACAAGCGCAAGACTAAATGAAGCAATCACTCTGGAAAAGCACATCAAGGCAGAAACCGAAGTCGCTATGTTTAGATTTTAAAAATCACCAACCGACGATGGACAGCCATGGTATTTCGACATTTGAACCTTCTTAAAGCATCAACACGTCCCTCCATATGCCATGAAGATCGAACGAAAGACTATAAGGAACTAATGCGCCCAATTCTGCATACTCGGCAAAACGTTATACAAAGAAGCCTTCACCAAAAGAGTACTACTATGATGCGTCATGACTGTCGAAGGACAATATATCATCCGAGAAGTACATGTCAGTGCCTACGGTGCCCACTCCGATAGATAGAGGCTCACCGATCAAGTTACATGACAAGTCTACTTCTGGTCGACGATGATAAAAGATTGCCACCTCTATGTCTAATCCTACAGAAAAGGGCAAGAACATGCCGCACTCATCAGAGCTCCATCAATTGCATTGAACACTATGACCTCTTCGTGGTCATTTTCGATGTGGGCCTTTGATGTCATCTGACCTTTCACAGACATAGTTGGGAACACTCACAAGCACGCATTCTTACTTAAAACGACCGAATACTACACCAAATGGGCAGAAGCTGAATCTTATGTCAGAATCACTGCTTCAACAATTGTGAGGTTTATCGTTCAGATTATCATTGTCAGGTTTGGAGTACCCAGGATGTTTGTCACCGACAATGGACCACAATTCATCGCAAAAAAAATGAAGAAGTTATGCAAGAAATTTGGCATCGATCTACGTCACTCATCACCATTCTACCCTCAAGGAAATGGACAAGCTGAAGCTACGAATAAAATGCTAATTCGAATCCTAAAATGCATAGTAGAAACAAGCAATGGAGCCAACTAGCATGAACGACTACCAGAAGCACCCTGGGCTTGTAGGACCTCTATTCGTAGGACCACTGGCCAAACTCCCTACCTCCTTACCTACGGGATGGAGGCAGTCCTATCATATGAAATCTAAGTACCATCCTTACGGATTCAACTCGATGATGAGCTATCCTTAGATGAGAGGAGAATTGCCCTACTCACGTAGCTAGAGAAGCTTGATGAAACATGTCTAAAGGTAGCTAATCACGCTCAGGTATATCAGAGGAGAGTGGCCAGAGCTTACAATAAGAAAGTCCTAGAACGAACCTTTAATATTGGAGAATTAGTCTTAAAGAAAATCATGCCTTCCAAGCACGCCCACTTGAAAGGAAAATTGAAACCGAACTAGGAAGGCCCTTATGTTATAACAACCGCATACCCTGGAAATGCATACAAACTGACGAACCAAGACAGGGAAGAACTCCCTAGCCCTTGGAACGCCATGTATCTTATAAAATACTATCCTTAGCCCTGTAATCATCACATCCCGTGGTTAAATACTTATACTTATCACCCCCGTAGTCCACACTACCCTTTCACTGGCCGTACGTCATCAATTCTCAGAACATCCTTAAGACCTCTAATTTATTGCCCATTTTTTTCTCACTCGGACGATCTGATTAAAGGACTAGTGACATACCTAATCTCTTTCAAAAGCATAAGTAACACCCGATCCTCATTTCCCTTCTCTCGCCATTGGAGGAGACATTAGATTAAAAAAAATGAAGATGTCAGGTTCAATCAAAACTAGCTATTCTTACGCTAGTAGGATGCTTTCAAAAATACATATATAAAAAACAATCAAGTGAGAGCATTACGACGAATGAATAAGTTAATGAGCTCAGGGGAGCATAGGCAAACCATGAGGACATCTTTGGTAACTTTACTAGAAGTGTCTAAGCAAGCTGCGAGGGCATCCCTGATGTCCCCATACTACTAGATGTCGTCTTAAGGTGGCAGGAGGAGGACAAACTCCTGCAAACCATAGAATGTGACATTTTGACGGTACCGAAACATGACGAAGAGCTCAATCATGGCATCTCGTATCCCTCCGAGAAAAAGATTGTACTCATCCCTTTTGAAAAGCATTAGATACAAACTATTCCCCATATCACTAAGCCTTACCCCCCTCTTCTATTTTTATTTCGAATGATAAATCAGAAGCCTTACAGGATACTCCTAGGAATGAAACTGAAAGCCGATAAATAATGATTAATGCAATCACCTACTATACCTACTGTACTTCTCCCTAATAACTATGGGATAGGATGATCACAACCACCACCTTAAGATAGACCCCCGTATACAACTGACCTAATCAAAACGACCTCCCCCTGCTTCGATGACAGTACTAATAAACGTTTCTTCAAAACTAACTCACCAAATACCCATGACTGCTTATAGACCCAAAATGCTCATCAATAGCCCGAAAAATCTCCATTGCATCTACACACTGGGTCATTTTTTAAGATCAGGAGGAGAATCACGTTAGAAGTGCCGACTCATCCACAAAGAAGATGAGCAATAACGAAATTACCATCTGAAGAATGCTACCGAAGATGCTATACTGACAACACTACCACGCTCCTACACTGGGGCATTTTTATTTTATTGTTTTTATTGTTTCTATCTCAGCTATTTGCATTTCCTGTTGCATTATTTTCCTTTCAAAAAAAAAAAAAAAAAAGAAAAAAAAAAAGGAAAATAGAAAAGAAAGCACATATCCACCCTTATTACCAGACCCCGGTCTGAGATACACCCCCCTTGACAACTAGCAAGGGGGAGAACAGAAATTACTGATAGCGTTACCTTTACATGTGCAGAGACGACCTCTAACCACCACCAGGCTGGCTCAAGAAGCATCCATGTCCCAATGACGATCAGCGACGCTAAAGAAACTAAAAAGCAAAAGTAGATGCATGAGGTAACTAAAAGAAAAGGAGCCAATCAGGTACATCTAAACTAAAAAAAAAATCTCTATATATATCAAAGTTTTCTTTTTATATTTGTCACCTGGGGCATCCCCCTACTCCCTACACTGCCGCTGGGATGGACGAGCGCCGATGTCCCCAGTATCATCCGCTCGGAGGTCCGTGGACTGGTCCTCCGAAAATACGATCCCGACACCCGGAGTCTTCGGACCTCTAGGCGACGAGGCCCCACCACAGAACCCCCCTCACTCGTCTGACTAACAGACCACCTCAATCGAGAATGAGGAGGATACCCCGCAAGAATCTCATGAATGACAGAATCCTCACAAGCATCACCCCTGACACGATCACGAGACGCGTGATGAGACTGCTCAGCCAAGGAACCCGTAGCCCTCAACTCCGATCCACCAAGCTGACTAGCAAACCTACATACCCCCCGCTCACTCCTTGTTAGACGATACTATAGCTGGTCTAGGGACACCTGCATCTCTGCTCGCATTGTCTGATGTGCCACCTCCAATGCCTCAGCCTGAGTCTTTTGTGCAACCATCATCTCAATGAATAGGTCATCGCGCAACTGCGTCTCCCCAAGGATCCGTCTCGCCTCGGGAGTAGCATGCACTCGCATTGCCTCTAGACGCGCCTCCTCAAGCTGACGAACTTGCGTAATCACACCAAGTCAAAGAAAACCTATATATATATATATATATATGAACAAAAAAAAAGGAACTTTAAAAAGGAAAGAATCATACCAGATCTAGCCTCATCTCCAGAAGTCGCTCAGCCGTCTCGGCAGTCACTGGATTAGCAGGAGGCACGAAATGGACAACAAACATAGGCGACTGTAAAGAGAACAAACAAACACATGACACTATAATGAAAAATAAACAATAAATACAATAACTAAAACATACCTGAGTAGGGATAGCAACAGACCCCTAAGGGGGAGCCTCAGGAGCGGAGTCTGGAACGGCCTGCACAAAAAAAAAATAAACAAACCAACACAAAATATATCAGAACAAAATAAAAGGAAATGACCTAAACTGAATTACACCAAACCAAAAACTATACCTGACTCTTGGGTCGTAGAGAGGTAGCAGTCGCCTCCCTTGTCTGAAGATCCTCGATAACCTGATGCTGAAATACCACATAATGTTAGTAAAATGTTAAGAAAGCAAAACAATAACACCCAACGAACTATATTAATTATGCAAACGAGTTGAAAGATTGAATGGAACTTATCCAATGATCTAACTTGGCCTGAAGCTGAGCCGTCACTGGATCCTTCCGACTGGAGGAAGCAACTAAAGATGGATCAAATGTCGAAACGGGACCTCCAGCAGCAAGCTCGGCTCTCTATGAATAACAATGAACATGTCAGTCGGCAAGCCCACAACACTAACAATTAACAAAACCAAGTTCATATAGACACTTACCAATCGATCAATCTCATATCACAAACAGGCCTTGTTGTCACTCCAAGTGTGCCATAATTGTGTGCATTATGAATCAAAAATTAAAGAATTAAAGAATGCTAAGTTATATGGATGTTAACTTATGAAAGGGATATCAGCACATTGGGGCTAACACTGGCCTGCAAGATTAGGGCCAATTGTAGCAAGTTTTAAAAGTAAGTATTTCAAGATCGTCCACAGAGAAGTTTGTCTAAACTGAGAGATAAACCTCCAGATCTGTGCTACCAGATCTGGCTCTATAATTATCTAAAAAAGAGAATAGATAAAAGAGAGTGTTGGATTGTGTCACATTTAACTATAAGCAAATAAAGAAAAGAACTAACTACATGATCCAGATCCGAGTTGGGGAGATGTTTAAAATAAGACAAATGCAGAAATAATAGCTTCATGTACTTTAGCCTCTGAATTTTAATGGAGAATCGTAGTTCAACAGGCGATTCAATCTTCATCGGCTACCAAGATGATATAAGAGAAATAAATCCGAATTAAGGAATAGGTTTAGACTTATGGCTATGATCATCCAATGGTCACAGATCATCCAATAGTTGTGGCCTATTCTTTAGTTCGTAACATGAACATCATCAGAATGTGCTTGAATTAGGTTACCAGCTAACGCTAATTCGATTAAGGGAAGTTGGATGCGGATAAGTGAATCTAAAGAAGTCTAATGCACTAAGGTGATCATTCAAAACCCTCGACATGACTCCAATGGAGAAGACACAAATTACAAAGAACCTTTTAAAATCCAGTTACAATTACAGAGACGGCTTCTTAGAGAGCCCTCGGACTTACGGTCGAGCTTCTCGAGAGCCCTCGACTTGAATCCGAACTTGGAAGTACAAATCACTCACAATGGCTCTCAAAGGTAAACTACAAGAAGGGATTACGGGGTTCGGATAAGCTATCCGATCGAATGAGGGAAGCAGAGATGAAAACTCTAAAACTGGATACCCAAATTGGGCAAATGGTTCGTCTATTTATAGTTTTCCCTAAGTCCATTTCGGATGTGTATCAACCAATCGAAATTGGATAGATCTGTATCAACCAATAGAGTCGAGCACCGGGATCCAGATCTGCTCGCCAATCGAGCGCTTGATCCGTTCACCAATCGAGGAAATAGAGGCATCAATTAGCTATGCATTTTGAAATTCTGTTTGAGCTTCTAGAAGTTCCGCCAAGTAATTTCATCTTTGGGTGTTCACATGGGGTGGAATATGCCTTTGGTTCGTGCTCGTAATCTTCCTAATGTCCTTGGGTTTTAAAATGCATTGGGGCGTGCAAAATTTCTGAAATACCCTTGACGAGCCGCAAATCCCGAATGCCATTTCGCATAGTTTAAGGGCTTTTCAAGAAAGTAGTTTGGCTCCAGAAGCTCTCTTCCTAAAGCATTTTGGCTTCAGGAGATCTTTTCGCAAAGCATTTTGGCTTCAGGAGATCTTTTCGCAAAGGACTTCTCTTCTTTTCGCAGAGTGTTTTCTTCTTTTCGCAAAGTTCAAAGTTCTTTGCGAATAGTAGAAGTTCTTTGCGAATTGAACTCTAGGCTCCCATTCTTCTTTGCGAATTGACTTTTAACTTGATTTTTTCTTTGCGAATGGCTCTCTTTCTTGCTTGAGTCTTTATGCTCTTTTAGACCCTCTTTAGCCATTCTTTAGGTCGTTTCACTCCTTCTTTAATCTTGACATGAGACTTTTGATCTTTTGGGATGCTTTTGGATTTGGACTGTCTGATTGGTTAGGCAGAAATGCACACTAAAGCACTTATTTAGTCTTCTCAAGGGTCTTTCAAGGCTCATGTTTAGGGGTGAAAATGGTATTTTCACTACTTAACACACCCCAAACCTAAGCTTTGCTAGTCCACGAGCAAAGAAACATAAAAAACAAAGTAAAGAGCCACTTTCGTAGGAGGCACAGGTGCATTCAGCATATGCAACAAGCCATTTCGACCGCTAGCTGAGCGCTAGAGGAGGAGTGAAGTGTCCTGGGGGATTTCAGTGAAGGTGCCCACAAACTTCTCCATGAAAACAGCTTAACATCACAATATTATCAAATGAGCAATCAAGGAGCGGTTAGTTACTCTTGAATCAATGATGAAACAGAAAATTTGATTATTGTTTGCAGAATTTAAACATTTATAAACCTCATGAATGTTTCAATATTTCCAATCGTGAACATCATAGAAAATCATACAAATGTGCCAAAGAAGAAGCTCATCCTATGGATAAAAATTAGGTTATAAGTCATACTTAAGGTGCTCAAGTTCCAACCCAAACACTCACGGGGTATACTCTCAGTGTTTTTGTTGAGGGTTCATTTCCACTCAAGCTCAAGAGCGATTACATCTCCCAAATGGATCTAAGCATGAGCATAGGCATGATTCTTAGGCAATGGCATCATTGACATCTCCTCACCATAGATTGGGTCACTTCTTATCTCCACATGACACTCACTCAACTTTGGATCACAAGGGCTTTTAATCTAGGTTTGTTTGTATGGCTTATGGGTGAAGTTTCAAGGAAAGGCGCTTGAATGTAGGTTTGAATTTGAGAACTCAGAAGTGCAGAGATGGTTCATGACTCCACCTTTTTGAGTTTAGCTTCTTTCTTCTTCTTTTCGAGATTCTCACATTCACGGTGATCGGTTCTTTCTTTGATCTTGCATTTTCAACATAAGGTCCCTTTTTGCCTTTTTGCTTGCAACTTTTTACATTGTTTGTCTCTTCTTTTCTCATCACCATATTGCCTGTTTTTGAGGTATTTTCTCTTCATTTTCTTGATGTTGCCCGAAATGGTCCATCTTGATTCTTTCTCCTTTACCTCCTGAATTCTCGAGTGAGGGAATGAATTAGTTCCATAGGTTCGTGTAAGTACTTTTGAGTATTTTGATGAAGAATTGTAGGATTCTGACTCAAATGGGGTACAAACAAAAGCAGATTTTTCTTGGTTGGTTCATTAGGTTCAAGTCGTCCAAAGAAGGCCTTGATCTTTTCCTCGGTTCATGAGTGTCTACTTGTTTTAATTTGGAGTTTCCTAACTTCTAGTGGATCTAATGCCTCACCAATCCTTTGAATCGTAAAAATTGCCTCATCACTCTTCAACGAGATGGAAAATATATGGGCTCAATTCTCACGGTTATGGTTTTCCTTGAGCTTTTAAGTATATCTTTACCTTTTCTCTTCCTTTTGACTTACTACGTCTTGATACCAAGATGTTTTTATGGTGTAATCATCATGGAAATGTAGAATATCGCAAGGTTTAGAATGTCTAAATTTGGCAAAGGAATTTTAAATTTTCTAGTTGTCATGTTTCTAAAGTAAATTAATACGTTTCCTAATTACTTAGGTGATTCTGCCCTTTATGTTAACTATTCCCTAAGGCAGACTTGTCCGCCACACCCCAAACCTATGGGGAACAAAGTGTCTCCTGGTTCAAAGGTGGCATGGTCACTTTATACCTAGGAAAAATTGAAACAAGGCAACAATAAGAAGAAAAAAATAAGCAATGAGAAAATGACATGGAGAATGGGAGAAAGTAAAGTTTATTAACTAGAAATATTTTACATAAAAAGAAAAATAAAGATGAATAGGATGTGTTTTAGGGGAGGGGTGGGCGGTGGAGGGTGGAAGTGGCGGGAAGGTTGATTTTTTGTTTTTTCCGAGGAGGTGAGTTGGGCCTCCTTTTCTTTGGCCAAAATCGCGAGGACCTCTTCAAATTCGGCCCCAGAGGGGCCGGAGCGGATCTGGCACCTTCGGTGCTGGTGGGTCCCGCCACATGGGGTAAAAGCGGTGTGGTGGCCTATTGGCTTGGTCGTCGGCCAGTTTGGAAGGGTGGGGAAAGATGTGGGGGAATTTGGTAGAGGTTGGTTATTTATAGGTAAGGTGGGGTAGCCGAAAGGGTGGGACTTGACTGGGGGGGCATTGGGAATGCTCATGGCCCGAGAATCATGGGTCATTAAGTAGCATTAGGCGCATGCGTGTGGGGAGTAACTTTCTCCATTTAATTCACCAATAAGTGAGTAACAACCGGGAAATTGGGGGAAACGTGTGGGGAACCGTGTCCTCACTTGTTGTTGTAAGGAAAAAACAGAGAAAATAGCGTGCTCTCTAGATCTAAATGGTAGAATTTGTGAAAAGTAAACCGAAAAGAAAAGAAAAAAATTAGTAAGCGAAACTAAGAAGCAACAGAAACTAAAAAGCGGCGAAACTAAGAAGCAATGAAACTAAGAAGCAAGAAACAAATGCATGCATACAATTGGGTTTATTCCTCCTAAATCGGAATGGTCCCACCAATTGCTTTCTTGTCTTGTTTAGAACTACCTGACTCCTCTTCTTGCTCCTTTGTAAGGGAGGAAGAAATAATCACAGTAGTGTTTGATGATCTCCCAAAATACATATTTCAGATGGGGAGCTGCTGAGTTCCAATCTGTGGGCCGAGAAAAGAGGGCAAGAAAGGTACCTTGGTAACTTGTGGAAGAGGGAGAGGAGCAGTCTCCAAGAGAGAGAACTTGATGATCAAGCAGTGAGTGCCTTTGCACAAAGGCACTCTTTGAATTTGATCTCCTTTTCCTTCTTTCTCAAGGATCCCCAATCATTTTTAAATTCGTGGTGAGTCTTTACCTTGCAAACATGTTTGTAAAGACTCCTCCACCAAATTTCATCAATGATGTCAACATGGAAACATTCCTCAAGAGAATTGAGGTTGAGTAACATTATACACATTCAATTTAACTTTCATATTTCCAAAAGACACCTCCATGATGCTGCACTGCATTGAATGCATGCATTAGTCAGAGCTGTGAATGGTCTTCCTGTAATGACAGGGATGGCAAAGGGTACTTTTGGTTGGTTCCATGTCCAACACCAAAAAAGTCGCCAGGTAGAAAAACTTGTCTACTCCTACCAAAACATCTTCAATCACCCATAGGTTTCCTTTCGATCTGTCCTAGTCAGAATAATTCACTTGAGTGGGTTTCAATTCTCCCAAACCTAGCTTCTCATAGAGCATTAGGGAAGCAGGTTGACACTAGCACCTGAGATCTAGCAAGGCTTTCTCAATGGTGTGCTCCCCAATGATGCAGGGATTGTGGGGATTCTGTGGTCTTGCATCTTAGGTGGTGTTGCAATTGATAGCACTTGGTTGATTTTTCCACAAAGAAAGGCCTTCTTGGATAAATGTATCCTAGATTGCCTTTTGTGGGTGCACACCTCTTTGAGAAATTTTGCATAAGCAGGACCTTTTTTTTTTTTTTTTTTTACTTGTTTTGATCACCGGCTCAACAAGAGCCCTTATTTACTATCTGAAAATAATGAGAAACAACTCGTAGATTTTCTATTTGTGTTTTCACTTCTTTTATTTTGTATTTGGTTTTGTAAAAAAATCAAAGCATGCCTAAAAGACAAAGAGAAATTATAATCAAAACAAACATTAAACACATGAGAACTGGTTCTCAAGAATTTAAAATAGAAAATGAATGCAAAGGAGAAGGATGCAAACTCAAGCAGATCTGCTCCATTTTGGTCCAGATGCTCCTTGTTGGACGGCTACTCCAGATCTGCAAACATCCAAAAGCTGAAGATTACCTTATTCAAGTATTGACAAAAATAAAAGAAAAACTCAAAGCACGCCCAAATTTGACAAAAAGACAAAAGAGTGGCAGCAGATTTATTCAAATAACTAGAAGGCAAAAGAATAAAACTCGTAAAAAATAAAAAATAAAATTCTCGCAAGTAAATGTGTTTTCTATACAAAACGTCAGAGACATTTAATCAAGCACTTGGAATGCAAAGTGTGTTTAAAGCAAAAATTAAAATAAATGAAAATAAACATAGGTTTATCTATTTTAGAACAAACTTCCCCGGCAGCGGCGCCAAAAACTTGTTGTCACTCCAAGTGTGCCATAATTGTGTGCATTATGAATCAAAAATTAAAGAATTAAAGAATGCTAAGTTATATGGATGTTAACTTATGAAAGGGATATCAGCACATTGGGGCAAACACTGGCCTGCAAGATCAGGGCCAATTGTAGCAAGTTTTAAAAGTAAGTATTTCAAGATCGTCCACAGAGAAGTTTGTCTAAACTGAGAGATAAACCTCCAGATCTGTGCTACCAGATCTGGCTCTATAATTATCTAAAAAAGAGAATAGATAAAAGAGAGTGTTGGATTGTGTCACATTTAACTATAAGCAAATAAAGAAAAGAACTAACTACATGATCCAGATTCGAGTTGGGGAGATGTTTAAAATAAGACAAATGCAGAAATAATAGCTTCATGTACATTAGCCTCTGAATTTTAATGGAGAATCTGTAGTTCAACAGAGCAGATTCAATCTTCATCTGGCTACCAGCACAGATGTAAGAGAAATAAATCCGAATTAAGGAATAGGTTTAGACTTATGGCTATGATCCGTCCAATGGTCACAGATCATCCAATAGTTGTGGCCTATTCTTTAGTTCGTAACATGAACATCACCGTAAATGTCGCTTGAATTAGGTTACCAACGTTAATTCGCAGGGATGATGAATTAAGGAAGTTGGATGCGGATAAGTGAATCTAAAGAAGTCTAATGCACTAAGGTGATCATTCGTAACCTCGACATGACTCCAATGGAGAAGACACAAATTCTGACAACCTTTTAATATCCACCGTTACAATTACTGAGCACGGCTTCTTAGAGAGCCCTCGGACTTCTGATCTGAGCTTCTCAGAGAGCCCTCGATTCTGATCTTGAATCCGAACTTGGAAGTACAAATCACTCACAATGGCTCTCAAAGGTAAACTACAAGAAGGGATTACAGGGGTTCGATAAGCTTATCCGACCGGAATGAGGGAAACAGAGATGAAAACTCTAAAAGCGGATACCCAAATTGGGTAAATGGTTCGTCTATTTATAGTTTTCCTAAGTCCAGATGTGTATCAACCAATCGTAATTGGATAGATCTCAGATCAACCAATAGGAGTCGAGCACTGTGATCCAGACCGTTTCGCCAATCGAATCGCTGATCTGGTTCAGCCAATCAGGAAACAGAGGCATCAATTCTGTTATGCATTTTGAAATTCTGTTTGAGCTTCTAGAAGTTCCCGCCAAGTAATTTCATCTTTGGGTGTTCACATGGGGTGGAATATGCCTTTGGTTCGTGCTCGTAATCTTCCTAATGTCCTTGGGTTTTAAAATGCATTGGGGTGCATGCAAAGTTTCTGAAATACCCTTGCGACGGCAAATCCCTCGTAATGCCATTTCGCATAGTTTAAGGGCTTTTTCAAAAAGTAGTTTGGCTCCATAAGCTCTCTTCGCAAAGCATTTTGGCGGAGATCTTTTCAAAAGTATTTTGGCTTCAGGAGATCTTTTCGCAAAGGACTTCTCTTCTTTTCGCAGAGTGTTTTCTTCTTTTCGCAAAGTTCAAAGTTCTTTGCGAATAGTAGAAGTTCTTTGCGAATAGAACTCTAGGCTCCCATTCTTCTTTGCGAATTGACTTTTAACTTGATTTTTTCTTTGCGAATGGCTCTCTTTCTTGCTTCAGGTCTTTGTCTGCTCTTTTAGACCCTCTTTAGCCATTGCTGAGGCTGTTTCTTCACTCCTTTAATCTTGACATGAGCTGTCAACTTTTTTATCTTTTTGGGATGCTTTTCGGATTTGGACCTGTCTGATTGGTTAGCTGTAAAATGCACACTAAAGCACTTATTTAGTCTTCTCAAGGGTCTTTCAAGGCTCATGTTTAGGGGTGAAAAATGGTATTTTTCACTACTTAACAGGCCTCCACCTCTCAATCGGCCTGCTGCTGATTGCGTAACAACCCTATCATCGTCACATGACTAGCAACCTCAACCTCCCTCTCAGACTGTCCAAAAATAAAGCGGGACAGCACAAGCATGTCAGAATGATCGAAAGACCAAGTTCACAAATACATAAATAATTAAACCAATAAATCAACTCACCAGGAGCCGTCGAGTATCCGCCAGCCAAGCCCCCAACTCATCCTCTGCTCCCCTAACTTGAGCAACCGTGAGGGCTAAGGAGTGTAGCATCTCCTCATCCGGACGAGGAGCACACCCCATCTGCTCCATCGCCCTATGGAGAGCATCTAATGCCCCCCACACACTCGCGGTGAGATGGCCCTGCTCCAATGTGGCCAGTCTCTCCCTCAATGCCGACGCCAACTCCGACCCGCCGACCGTGAAAGAACCACTCCCATGGAAGGGACGTGTGTAGAGATGCCCACCACCCAGTACACTAAACCATCTCCAATACTCTCGGACATTCGCCTCGTCACGCGCCCCTGTGACCCTGGTCCCCCCAGCCGTAAAATCGGCCATCTGAAGCACCATCTGCTCCGTAAAATTCTAGCCCGGGGGGTCGGTCATCCTCTTCGCCACCCTGTGGCAAATCTCTGGAGGGGCTCCCTGACGAGCCCCAACTGCCGCACCACTCGAGACAGGTGGATCCTCTCCACCTTTTCAAAACAATGGAACCATATGTCCACGTCGAAGAAGGGCTGGCCAGACTGAATCACTGGCACACCGGCATCCTCCTCAGCCGCGTATGGCTTCCAAATCACCTAACCAAACGAGCAATCCAACCCCTTTGATCCTAAAATATCGAAATAAAAATGAAACAAAACATACACACGATGATATATACCTGCCCCGCATGCATGTCCTCGAAAAGACCGCACGCAGTCTGAAGATCCGAAGACCAGCAACAACCCCTCAACGCCTCCCTCCACACGCGCATCCGCGAAAACGTGAACGTCACCTCCAGCGAAACTCCTGGATGAAGAAATGCGAAGTGATTGTCACCCAAAACTAGAAAATGTAAAAAGAAGAAATGCTAAATAGCTACTCCCAAAAGACCAAGAAAACAAAGATGTCATGACACTGATTAACTAAAACTCACTCGGAGGAAGTGAAGGAAACCTCCGATCGTCGCAACGCCCCGTCCCCGATGATAAAGCTACTCATAAAGATGTTCCAATGCAGCCACACCCCACGCATAGGTAGGGACCCGATCTAATTCCCTGAGAACCATAAAAAAACAACCCGGTGATGCATCCCCGAGTCAAAGAAGAAAAGAGTACTGCACCGAGGAAGTGCATCAAGAACTCTCGGAGCACCCTATCTGCAGCCAACCTCGACTCAACCACGGACTCCCAACTTGCCAACACCACGCACCGTGCCTCATAAGATGCCTCACCTCTTAATGATGCCTCAGAGGGACGAAGCCGCTCGCAAACGTATCAAAAAATCAAGTGACTCGAACTACACCTGGTCTCGAGCCACTCGACCTATACGGCACACCCAAAATCTCCTCACACACCCCTAAATACTCTCCTACCATCCACCCCGTGATCGGCTCACCCTCAAAATAAAGATCGATAATGCGGACCCAGTCCTCTAGAGTCGACAACATCATGCTAAAGAGAAGCACCTGATGCTCCTCCCTCCACCTCTCCAAACTCGCCGCGATCAGGCCATGATCTACCTTAAAGGGCTCCAGCTCTAGGACCGGCTCAAAAATGAATCACGCCAGCTGAAAATCTGGCAAGGCACGGTAGCAAGTATGAGACTCGGTCCATGCCGAGCTGATAGCCAGCTGCGGGGGCTCCTATTGAATGGAACATAAATAATGAAAGTAAGACTAACACATACCTATGACGAAAGACAAACAGATCTAGAGCTAAAAGCAAATGAAATATGCCCCAAACACATAATAACAACTTACAACAAATATACAAAACATGATAAGAACAACCGAATAGAAACATGACCTATCTCTAGATGTCTTCACGATGCACGAGTGAGCACACAACCATGATCAATGCAGGTTCGACATAAATTAAAAAGGGGTTTTTGGATCCTAATAAGTCTATGTCATAACCTAAATTCCTAGAAAATGAGGTAACTCTTGCTCACGGGTACCTACTCGGCCTCGAGCAAAGAAATCCTCCAATGGAAAGTGTCAGTGATCACGACGCTCCTCACCCTAGTGCCCCTCGGGCTCATCCTCAGCCATCTCCTCTTCGACCCTCTCACCCTCCTCCTTCGCTACACCTTGCTCAATCTTGGGTACCTCCTCCCTGACCTCCACCTGGTCAACCTCCGATACCTCCTCTCTAGCCACCTCCTTGACATCCACCTCCCCGACAATGGCATCGGTCCGAGCCTCAAATGTCTCACCTATCTCCCCCATCATCATCCTCTCTAACTCAGAAATAGTAAGATCGTGCCTATCAACAGTCTCAGACTCCATCCTAGAACAAAGAACTTAAAAAACTGGAATGAATGGAAGAAACGATGCCTGAAATGGATGACCGGATCACAAGATATCACGAAAACAGGAAAAATAGAGAGCAAGGAAACAAGAAAACAAAGAATCAAAGACCAAAACGGATAGCGCGGGAAGAATGAAATGTTTTTGAACTATTTATAAGACATGGCTAAATTATGCGCGTGAACTCACATGCTCAACCGAATCACGCACTACGGTTCCCTTGCTTAATTCAGATCAAACGCTCATCCTCGAGATATCTTGTGATCTGAATTAGTCACTACAATAGTGACCGGCCACCGCCCTAATCCTGCACCCCATGACGTGCGCCAAATTTGATTAAACGATCGGACACTAGTGTTTAATGACCTTCCGACCCTCTGATACGCTCGCTCCCATTCTGACGTGCAATTAGTTTATGCGCTCGGAGTGAAGCGTGCAATTTCTCAAAAACACAAAACGTGTGCCCAGAACAGCAGGTTTAAAGGACCAAATTAGGAGACTTCTGACACTGACTGCCAACCTAAACTACGCCCTTGTTAGAGCCAATCCAAAAACACTTCTAACTTAGGACATACACACCTCGAGTCAAAAGTAAAAAAATGCCCCCCAACATCACGAACACAGTACAATCGAGGCCAAACTAAACTGAAAAATGTGCCCCATCGTTTATACACTTGATCCTAAACTAAGCTAAACCAGAAAAAAAGTATCCCCAACATACCCCAAATCCAAAATAAATGAACTAAACCAAACCAAACTTAAACAAATAAACATCACGTTCAAAACCAGATCAAGTAAGCTATAAAATAAACCAAGCCAAAATTCACTAAATATAAATAACCAAAATAGAATTAAAAACATAATTACTTCATAAATGATTACAAAACACACCAAGGGCATACCCTCTGAATATACAACTTAAAATAAGAAACATAAAATCCGCCCGTTCAGGCAATGCCAGAATCCAGATTTATTCGGGAAACTAGAGATCTCGAAAAAGTTCGGAGGAGGAACGCACCCTGAATGAATTCTAATAATGATAGCCTCTTCCCCTTGCCTCGAACCGGCGGAAAAGAAAGAGTGGCTCACAGAAAGCCACCCAGGATCTACGAGATCCACCTTTGGAGGCTCACCTTGGAAAGCATAACAAGGAGGAGCAACTAACGCTGAATCCGTAGCGCCTATAGAGGAAACATAGGCATTGGTCACGAGAACTCTGACCATGCCTTATCCTTGGGTTTCCTTTGTACCACCTTTTTTTCCTCCACCTCTTCCCTTAGCACGGTAGCAATTCGACTGCTACCTTGCATTCTCAATCCCGTTATTTATAAAAAAAAAACTTTACAACTATCACCGGAAGCATACCTCCTGAACTTACAACCCAAAATGAAAACCTAAAACTTTAACCTACAACCCAAAATGAAGACTGGGTTCAAAACTAAGACAGAGTGTGGAGCAGATTCTGCTTAGAGCATCCAATCGGAGGCTTCAGGCAGGATTGGTTGGGGAACACATCCCTCCACTTGTAACACCTTCCTCTTCCGCCATCTTCACCTCCTTCGATGTTTCCTCAACATGCCTTCACTGCTCCCTAAAAGGGATCGATGTGAAGACTAACGTCCTCATTTCCAATACTGCCCGTTCCCATAATAATGTCATCCCCGAGCATCGCCTCAAGGCGAAGATCACGCGAAGTAACGAACATAGGAAGAAACGACATCCCAATCGGACGATTAGATCGCCCGATATCGCTAAAACATGAATTTAAGAACATAAAATATCTAGAAAAATAAAACTTGAGACTAAACCAGAGACTTAATCACTCGCCCCGACACATGCGCTTAACTCGGTCACGTGCATCACATGATGCACTCAATCCAAAACATGTGCTCCGACCCGAGTGCGCAACTGAACTATCGCCCGCGCCAACGGCGCGATGCTCCGATCACGCATAATACATGAACAGCGTAACCGTATCAAGCGACTCACACTCCAGCCGAGCAATACGAAAGGTCACCCATGCAGTGACCTGGTGACGCCTCAATCATGTGCTACAATTAAAGCGCATAATATAATCACACACAAACTCACATACGGGTAAACAACCCGTCGAACCTGTGATCACACGCCCAAATAAAAGGCGCGCAATCATATTGAGCGGCATGTACCAAGAGCTCAATACTTGAATTAATCCACCCTCACCTTTTCACCCCACCTTGATCGAAATTCTCCAGTCCCATCGCGTGCTCTCACACGCTATTCAGAAAGAATGACAGGGCCACTTACTCCTATCCCATCATGTAACCCCGTCACATATGTCCCATCACGATCAAATGCACACACATGACGCCACCTCAATATCCAATCCCATCACGATAAGTCAATCATACCATTACAATACCCTTTCGTTACAGGCCAAAAAAAAAATGAAGCCCATCACGGTGCAACCACAACATGATCCTACATAACTCAAGATCTACCAAAGAAATAAGACACATCTATCACGTAAATATCCTACCAGCGTCCCATCGCTAACCATGCTCAGCCAATGTCCTATCGTAAACATAGTACCCGAAAAGCTCAAACAACACCTGCCACGCCATATGAAAAAGGGAGAAAGCTCGATCATGTCCCATTGCTAAAGCAAAGAGCCCTCCTCCCAAATTGCTCGCTATGTAACAGTCGCCAGGGCTCATCCAGCACATAGCCAAAGAAAGAAAAATTCCCCAAGTCCCATTGCAACATCACTTCCCCTAAGGCGTTTCATCACATTGGCGACCGCCAAGCTCTGCCATAGCGGACACGAGGAAAAGAGAAGAATCCCAAAGTCCCATCGCAGCGTCACCCTGACAACCCATCAGTCCCATCACGAACTACACAAACTACGCATAATTCAGGTAAGTATCACCCCCAGGTAAGTACTACCCACTTTTCAATAAGTCAAAATGTTTTCAAAACTCTTCTCTCTCGACTCGCGAATCACTGTAATCCTCCCATAAGAGATAATCATTAGTATTCACTGAGAAGGTTAGACGGAGTATCCGGCATACCAAGTGTCGTCTTGACAACCACATCAATGGTCGGGTCCACAAATCCCGTACTGATGGATCCGCTCAGCGACATCTGGGAAGCCACGTTTTCTGCCGATTTACCACCGAATTGATCTTAAGTTAAATTCCCTAAATTTTCAAATTTTCAAAACCCCTTACTCCCAAAAAAAATCTTTTACTTCTAAAAAACAGAAGAAGAAGAAACAAAAAAAAAAATTGAACAAAAATTCAAAAAAAAGGAGAAAACAAAAATCCAAAAATCTTTTACTCCCAAAACAATAAAAACAGAAAGAAACCAAAGAAAAAAATTGAACAAAGAGACTCACCTACTAAATTTTACTTCAATTACCAGCCCAATTACCAACCCAAACTGGCCATTCCCCTGAGAAGCCGGACAATGACTATATGTAATCTAAGAACTTATAAACACCTATTGGAAAAGGAATGTCTGACATGCATTGGTGTGAGCAATGATGCCCCCAGTCTGACATGACCTGCAAAGCCTTCGATATTATATTGCATTATATTTTTGGTACCTGGACCTTACTTATGAATATTTGTATGATACCCCCCGATACCTCGAGTGCGTCATACCCCTCTGTTTGACTGCCCCTTGCAGCAGGTCGCGATATACGACAGGATACCCCTTACACCCATAGATTAGGATATGGCGATTCTCTTTTCTGTTTGACTGTCACTCGCAGCAGGTCGCGCCACACGACAGAATGCCCCTTGCACCCACGAAATAGATACGCTGACTTCCCCCGTCGACTATCTATGACAGCAGGTCACAATACGCGACAGGATCGCCCCTGGGCATCCACGGCATGGAATACGCCTTTCGACAACTATAACTGGGCCCCCGAATGCTCCATTTTAGCTTGCACTGATAGATAAGAAAGCCAAGCATATCATGTCAGCATTCCCAGTTCACATTTGTGATTTTCCAAGAGAAACAAGAAGACACCTCGAATGAGGGGTGTCTACTTCTTCGACGCATGCTTACTTCGCAAGAGTGCGTTGAAGAGGGGCATCTATAGACACCCCCATTTTGCCCTCTCGAAATATACAAATCTATTTAGTCAACCTTTGACCTCATAACCCTGATTGAGAACCATTCACTAAAATAATAGTACATGGCTAAACACAGGTTGAAATAATAGCTCTATGGCTCAGGTCCCTAGGTAGGGAGACTATATACTAAAATAATAGTATATAGTCAGAATGCAGACTGAAATAATAGTCTCGCATTTCAGACCCCTAACCCTAATGTGGGACCATATACTGAAACAATAGTATATGGCTGGACACAGGCTAAAATAATACCTCTGTGGCTCAGGCCCCATGACCCTAAATGGGAACCATACATTGAAGCAATAGTACATAACTGAACACAGGCTGAAATAATAACTCTGTGGCTCAGACCCCAACATAGGGGGACTATATACTGAAATAATAGTATATAGTTGAAATACATGCTGAAATAATGGCCTGGCATTTTGGACTAGACTCGAATCCAGATAGCCCCGAATAACGTGCCTAAAACCATGTGTGCAATTCTATTGAATGCAAAACCACACACGTGCAATCAGTCTCCCTTTCAAACAAGATTTTCTTTCCCATACCACCTCGAGACTCGATCACATGCCCCACATGGGATGCGCGATCAGATTAAGCGCCCCACCATCGGTGCGCAATCAGCCTATGCCCGACTAAGTCTTACAATCCTTAACCACCAAGCTTCCTTGATTAAATGCTTCGAAAGAGGTGCTTAATCGGATTGCGCACCTCATAATTGGCACGCAATTAGTCCTAACATTGGTAGAACTAGGAAACTGGCTGAGCAAGTCAGTCGGTCGCTCACTGAGTCTGTGACCGACCTAAAGCGATTAAGCACCAAAAAACCGACGCGCAATCCAGTTAAATGCTTGAAGGAGGGTGTTTAATTAGAGAAAAACCTATAAAAGATTTGTTTCTAATTCTCCCCAAAAGAGGCTGGCAATTTGAGAGAATGGATTTTTTTGGGATTTCAAAACCAGAGAACTCTGAGAACGAATACATAGAGGAACATAGCCACGATTTCGAGATTCAAGCTTCGAATCTTCAAGATCTCTCTCTACAGCCCTGGCCCTAGGTAAAAATCCAACCTTTAGCCTCAACCCCTTAGTTTAATTTTAGTTCTTAGACCTAGGACTTCTTAGTTTTAATAATTAATATTGAATTTTCAGTTTTACATCGTAGCACCCTTTTTTTAGACCGTAATTTTTAATAAGTGGTTCTAGTTCGCCGTTTCTAGAATCAGTCCTTAATTTGACGGTCTAATTCACCGACCCTAGACTCAAATCCGTTCTAAAATCTTAATCTCCAGTCCTATCATTAATCTCTGGTTCTAGTTGTTAGGTTTTAGAACCAGTCCTTAATCATACGGTCTGATTTTCTGATTTCGGATCCGAATTCAGTCCTAGAATTTTAAATTTTAGTTTTAATTTCTTAATTCAATACTTCTAAAATCCCAAATATTCTTTTAGTTTTCTAAAACTCTAGTTTCTTGATTTAATTCACAATTATAATCCCAAAATCAACTCTGAAAATAAAAAAATACCAATGTTATAATCTGAAATCCAATTTATCTTTAATCTCAGCCACCCGATTTGCCGAAGGGAGCTTACGGAGGGTACATAGGAATGAGGCCAATCCTCCTTAGCATAGCGGGCCCAAAACTCCTTTTTCTTAGAATTATTTTGTTGCTTTAACTAGGATTAAAAAATCAGTTCCACGACCTTTTCTTAGATTTTTAGTATGATTAATTTACATGCTTTATTTTAATTTAGATCCTTAGAATAATTGCTTTGATTAGAATTCTAATAAAATTAGTTCCTTTATTTTAATTAGATAATTCTAGCCTAGTTAATTCGCTGCTTTATTAGATTCCAGTATAGTTAATTCCTTTTTTATTAATTAGAGTTTTAGTATAATTAATTCATTACTTTGATTCTAATTCTAGAAACAAATCAGTTCTTTTATTTTAATTGGATTTTAATAAAATTAATTCATTGCTTTAATTAGAGCTTTAGTAAAATTCAGTTTCCTACTTCAATTAGAATTGCAGTAGAACTAGTATATTTGCTTTACTTAAGAATTGCAGTACAATTAGCATGCTCGATTTATTTAAAGTTTCGTTAAAATTAACATATTGGCATTCCTAGTACAATTAGGAGACTGATATCAATTGGACTTCTAGCAGTATTAGGACACTAAATTAATTAGAATTCTAATAAGATTAGGAAACTAAATTAATTAGACTCCTAATAGAATTATAATATTAGAATAGATCCACTCACTCTAATAAAATCATAGCTAAACACATAATAGAATCAGGAAACCCAAACCGATCATAATGACAACAATAACAGGGGAAGAAAAGGAAAACTAAACTATCTAAACTATAAGGAAGCCCAATCCCGTTCATTCTCAATAATCCACTTAATAAACGCAACTCTTCGAGTTCAGTACCCGAGATACGAAAGAGAAAGGAAGAAAAAATAAAAACAACAAAAAAAAATGCGCCAAGACTTCTAATTCTAAACTTGAAATAAAATTCAAAACAACAAAAACTCAAAGCTTTTAGCTCACACATTTATAAACTATACCCTCCTAAATTACCAAATGATAAGTGTCACACTTTTGAACCCTTCCAATCTAATTAAATCCCAAACCAAACACATACCCCTTAAAAAAATCACAATCCATGACAACCTAGATAAACCAATAATCATGCAACACTTACCCCTCCAAGGGAACACACCCTAAATGAATTCTAAGGATGATAGCCTCTTCCCCTTGCCCCTAACTAGAGGCAAAGAAAGAGTGGCACACGGAAAGCCACCCAAGATCTGTAGGATCCACCGTTGGAAGCTCATCTTGGAAAGCATAACATGGAGCAGCTAACACTGAATCCGCAGAGCCTACCGAGGAAAAATAGGCATCGGTTACGAGAACTCTGACCCTGCCTTATCCTTGAGTTTCTTTTCTACCACCTTTTTCTCCTCCACCTCTTCCCTTAGCATGGTAGCAATTAGAATGCTACCTTGTATTCCCATTCTCGTCCATTCTCAATAACTCACGTAATAACACAACTCTTTGGGTTCAATACCCGGATACAAAAGAGAAATGAAGAAAAAACAAAAACAATAACAAAAAAATGCCCCAAGACTTCTAATTATAAACTTTAAATAAAATTGAAAACAACAAGAACTCAAAGCTTTTAGCTCACATATTTATAAACTATACCCTCCTAAATTACCAAATGACAAGTGTCATACCTTTGAAGCCTTCCAATATAATTAAATCCCAAACCAAACGCATACCCCTTAAAAAAACTACAATCCATGACAACCTAGATAAACCAATAATCATGCAACATTTACCCCTCCAAGGGAACACAAACCCAAAGTAAAATAGACAAACCAATAGGATTCAAACACTTAACACCCATCTACAAACCTTAAATTAAACCCTAAATTCACATACTTTTAACAAGTATCATCTCAAATCAAATAAAAGGATTAAAACAAAATATCCTAAACTTTAAGCAAAAAACAAAAGAAAAACTCTTTAAAGAATGAGACCCTAACATGTTTGGGACCACACGAAAAAATGTCCCCAACAAACCAAACAAAACCAAGTAAACCCTCTAAACAAAATTCCAAAACAAACTAATCTTGGGATAAGAGTTAAATTAAATCCTAATCTAAATCAAACAAACCAAATATACATGACTAATCCTTTAAATAAGTTTAAAAGAAATAAATAAACACAATAAATAAAAAATATAATAATTCTTTATTTATAAAAAAAACTTTACAAGTACCACCAAAGGCATACCTCCTGAACTTACAACCCAAAATGAAAACCTAGAACTTAAGTTACAAACCAATATGAAAATCGGAGACCTGAAATCAACACAAAGTGAGGAGCAGAATGCCCAATCATAGGCTTCATGAAGGATTGGTTGGGAAACACATCCCTCCACTTCTAACACCTTCCTCTTCCGCCATCTTCACCTCCTCCACCGTCGTCTCCTCAACGCTGCCTTCACTGCTCCCTAAAAGAGATCGATGTGAAGACTAACGCCCTCATTCCCAATATCGCCCGTTCCCAAAATAATGCCGTCCCGGAGCATCGCCTCAAGGCGAAGATCACGCGAAGTAACGAACACATGGGAAGAAATGACATCTTAATCGAATAGTTAGATTACTCGATATTGCTAAGACACGAATTTTAGAACACAAAATATTCAAAAAAAGTAAAACTCGAGACTAAATCAGAGAATGAGAAACAAACGAAGGCTCCCTCGCTCATATAGAGTACGGACTTAATCATGCGCCCCGACACATGCCCTTAACTCAGTCACGTACATCACACAATGCGCTCAATCCATAACACGTGCTCCAACCCGAGCGCGCAATTGAACTATCTCCTGCGTCAACAATGCGACGCTCCGATCACGCATAATACATGAACCAAGTAACCGTATCAAATGACACATGCCAACTGCGCAATATGAAAGATCGCCCGCGCAGTGACCTGGTGATGCCTCTATCACGTGCTACAATTAGAACACATAATACAATCACACGCACACTCACATACGCGTAAACAATCCATCGAGCCTGTGATCGCATGCCAGGAAACAAGCGCACAATCATATTGAGCAGCACTTACCAAGCGCATAATACCAGAATTAATCCACCCTCACACCTTTTCACCCCACCTTGATCGCTATTCTCCTATCCAATCGCGTGGCCTCACACGCTGTTCAGAAAGAATGACACAACCACTTACTCCTATCCCATCGCATAACCCCGTCACATACGTCCCATCACGATAAGATGCACACACATGATGCCACGTCAATATCAGTCCCATCATGATAAGTAAATCATGCCACTACAACACCCTCTCGTGATAAGCCAAAAAAAAAAATGATGCCAATCACGGCACAACCATAATGTCATCTTACATAACCCAAGATCTGCCAAAGAAAGAAGCAAGATGTATCTATCGCGCAAATATCCTACCAGCATCCCATCGGTAACCATGCTCAGCCAATGTCCCATCGCTAACATCACTACTCAAAAAGCTCAAACCACACTTGCCATGCCATTTGAAAAAGGGAAAAAGCTCGATCATGTCCCATCGCTAAAGCAAAGAACCCTCCTCCCGAATTGCTCGCTACGTAATAGTCGTCAGGACTCATCCAGCACACAGCCAAAGAAAGAAAAATTCCCCAAGTCCCATCATGACACCACTTCCCCCAAGACGTTTCATCACATTGGCGACCTCCAAGCTCTGCCACAGCGGACATGAGGAAAAGAGAAGAATCCCCAAGTCCCATCGCAGCATCACCCTGACAATCCCCAAGTCCCATCACGGACCGTACAAGCTACATATAATTTAGGTAAGTATCACCCCCAGGTAAGTACTACCCACTTTTCAATTACTCGATATATCTTGTAAAATATAGTTAGCTATGATTAAGTCAAAATGTTTTCAAAACCCGTCTCTCTCGACTCACGAATCACTGTAGTCCTCCCATAAGAGACAATCATCAGTATTCGCTGAGAATGTTAGATGGAATTTTCGACATGCCAAGTGTCGTCTTGACAACCACATCAACAGTCAGGTCCACAAATCCCGTACCAGTGGATCTGCTCAACGATATCTCGAAAGCCATATTTTCTAACTATTTATCACAAAAATGATCTTAAGTCAATTTCTCTAAAATTTTAAATTTTCAAAACCCCTTACTTATTCCCAAACAAAAATCTGTTACTTCAAAAAAAAAAAAGAAGAAACAACACCAAAAAAAAAAAACTCTTACCACTTACTCTTAAATTCCAAAAATCTTATTCTAAAACCAATAATCTTTTGCTCCCAAAATAACAAAAAAAGAAAGAAACCAAAGAAAAAAATGAACAAAGAGACTCACTTACCAAATTTTACTTCAATTACCAGAGCAATTACCAGCCCAAGCCGGCCATTCACCTTGGAAGCCAAACCATGAGTATATTTAATTTAAGAACTTACAAATGCCTATTGGAAAAGGAACGCCTGACGTGCATTGGTGTGAGCAATGACGCGCCCGGTCTGACATGACTTGCGAAAACCTTCAACATTATTTTACATTATATTATTATTCGTCCCTGGACCTTACTTATTGATATTTGTATGATGTCCCCCCGGTACCTCGACTGCATCATACCCCTCTGTTTGACTGCCCCTTGCAGTAGGTCGTGACATGCGGCAGGATGCCCCTTGCACCCACAGATTAGGATATGGTGATTCTCCTTTCTGTTTGACTGTCACTCACAGCAGGTCACGGCACGTGACGGGATGCCCCTTGCACCCACGAAGTAGGATACACTGACTTCCCCCATTGACTGTATATGATAGCGAGTGGCGATACGGGACGGGATCGCCCCTGGGCATCCATGGCATGGAACACGCCTTTTGACAACTATCACTGGGCCCCCGAATGCTCTATTTTAGCTTGATCTGATAGATAAGAAAGCCAAGCATGTCATGTCAGCATCCCCAGTTCACATTTGTGATTTCCCAATAGCAACGAGAAGACACCTCAAATGAGGGGTGTCTACTTCTTCGACGCGTTCTTACTTCGCAAGAGCACGCTGAAGAGGGGCATCTGTAGACACTCCCATTTTGCCGTCTTGAAATATATACATTTGTTCGATCAACCTTTGACCTCGTAACCCTAATTGGGACCATATACTAAAACAATAGTATATGGCTAGACACAGGCTGAAATAATAGCTCTGTGACTCAAAGCCCCTAACCCTAACGTAGGGACCATGCACTGAAATAATAGTACATGGCTAAACACAGGCTGAAATAATAGCTCTGTGGCTTAGATCCTAACGTAGGGAGACTATATACTTAAACAATAGTGTATAGTCAGAATGCAGGCTAAACAATAGTTTCACATTTCAGACTCAACCCGGACCCGGACAGCCTCGAATTATGCGTCTAAAATCACGTGCGCAATTTGATTGCATGCCAAACCACACACATGCAATCAATCCTCCTTTCAGACCAGACTTCCTTTCCCAGACCACCTCGAGACTCGATCACGCGCCCCACATGAGACGCATGATCGGATTGAGCGCCTGACCACCGGTGCACAATTGGCCTACACCTGACCTAGTCTTACAGTCATTAACCCCCAAGCTTCCTCGATCAAGCACTTCAAATGAGACTCTTAATCAGATTGCGCACCCTACACCAAGCGCATCATTAGTCCTAACATTGTTAGAACTAGGAAACTCGCTGAGCAAGTTAGTCGGTCGCTCACTAAGTCGGTGACCGACCCAAAGCGATTAAGCATCGAGAAACTAGCACGCAATCCAATTAAATGCTTGAAACAGGGCATTTAATTGGAGAAAAACTTATAAAATATTTTATTCTAATTCACCCCAGAAGAGGCTGGAAATTTTAAGAGAAAGGATTTTTTTGGGATTTCGAAACCAGAGAACTCCGAGAACGAACACATAGAGGAACGTAGCCATGATTTCGAGATTCAAGCTTCGAATCTTCAAGATTTCTCTCTGCAGCCCCGGCCCTAGGTAAAATTCAACCTTTAACCTCAACCCCTTAGTTTAATTTTAGTTCTTAGACCTAGGACTTCTTAGTTTTAATAATTAATATTGAATTTTTAGTTTTAGACCGTAGCACCCTTTTTTTAGACTGTAATTTTTGATAACTAGTTCTAGTTCTCCGTTTCTAGAACTAGTCCTTGATTTGACAGTCTAATTCACCGACCGTAGACTCAACTCCATTCTAAAATCTTAATCCCCAGTCCTATCATTAATCTCTGGTTCTAGTTCTTAGGTTCTAGAACCAGTCCTTAATCATACGGTCTGATTTTTTTATTTCAAACCCGAATTCAGTCCTAGAATTTTAAATTTTAGTTTTAATTTCTTAATTCAATACTTCTAAAATCTCAAATATTCATTTAGTTTTCTAAAACTCTAGTTTCTTAATTTAATTCATAATTATAATCCCAAAATTGACTCTGAAAATCCAAAAATACCAATATTATAATCCGAAATCCCATTTATCTTTAATCTCAGCCACCCGATTTGGCCAAGGGCGCTTACAGAGGGTACTCTGGAATGAGGCCAATCCTCCTTAGCATAGCGGGCCCAAAACCCTTTTTTTTAGAATTATTTTGTTGCTTTAATTAGAATTAGAAAATCAGTTCTATGACCTTTTCTTAGATTTTTAGTATGATTAATTTACACACTTTATTTTAATTTAGATCCTTAGAATAATCACTCTACTCAGAATTCTAGTAAAATTAGTTTCTCTATTTTAATCAAAACTTTAGTAAAATCAGTCCTCCATTCCAATTAGAATTCTAGTAGGACTATTATAATTGCTCTAATTAGAATTGCACTCAAATTATTATATTTGCTCTAGTTAGAATTTCAATACAACTACCATATTTGCTTTTCTTAGAATTGCAGGATAATTAGCATGCTCGATTTAATTAAAGTTTCATTAAAATTAACATATTTGCATTCCTAGTATAATTAGAACACTGATATCAACTCGACTTTTAGTAGTATTAGGACACTAAATATTAGAATAGATCCAGTCACTAATAAATTCCCAGCTAAACTCACAATAGAATCAAGAAATCCAAACCGATTAGAATTATAGCAATAACAGGGAAAGAAAAGGAAAACTAAACTATCTAAACTATAAGGAAGAGCCATAGATGCTGACATTCACAAGTGGACGATTCAGTAAAGAACTAACCCACACTCGCTCTAAAGTGTAATCATTGACGTGTTGCAGCATCATTAAATATCTACAACTGGCGATTGCAACAACTAGGAATCTTCCTAGATAACCTCCCTTTTTTATTTTACCTCCACTATTCCAAAGTCCGCATCGCTAGAGTCCACTTGGACAGAATTGGGCCACTGATTCAATGGGGACCGAGAGGAACCCAGAAAAAGTGCGCACCAACAGCGCCCTGTTTGGTGTGCATAATAGAAGAGTCAACCAGTCACTGTGCGGGTGACTTTTAGAATTGCGCGCGATATATAGGGTGCGCGATTGGTTTTTGGGTAGGCAGCATACTGTTTACACGTGCTTAATTTGTTTTATGTGCATGTGCACGGGCGCTGGATCCAATTATGTGCTTGTTTTTGGGCGCGCGATTGGCTCATGTCCTATATAAACTGGGAGGAGCCTTCATTCTCTAACGCTTTCTAGTTTTGTCTCTGATTCTCTATTTCCTTGCTTCCTTGTGCTCCAATTCTTCTTCCTTTGCGATATCTCGCATTCCATTCATCCATTTCGAGCACGGTTTCTTCCATTCTTCTCAGTTTCTCAAGCTCTTTATCCTGAGATGGAGTATGAGGGCAGTGACAGCCTTGGCCTGACTGTTTTTGAGTTAGAGCGAATGGTTGAGGAGGGAGGCGAGGCTTCTAAGGTTCGCACCAGCGCTGAGGCCGTGGTGGAGAGTGACACTGAGGTGGTGGTGAGGAATGAGGTACATGGGGCTGATGAGGATGAGGATGAGGATGATGAGGATGATGTTGCTCCGCATGAACCCACGATTCAGATTCCACTAGAGGAGTTCTTTGCATGAGATCAGGTAGGTACCCATGAGCAAGAGTCTTCTTTTATTACTTAGGCATTTATGTTATAACGTAGATTCCTTAGGCTCCGAAAACCCTTTTTAATTTATGTCAAACCTGCATCTAGTGTACGTGCGCATTCACGCATCATCTTTGTATCTAGTTTTAGGTCATGTTTATTTCATTGTTTTGTCTTAATTTTATCATGTTTTGCATGCTTAATTGTTAGACTATCATCTTGGTATGTGATTATCGTATGTTTATTGCTTTATCTTATTAGGTTTGCATATTGGTTGTAGTTCTTGTTAGTTTTAGCATAGTTATTAGTCTTATTTTGTTCTTTCTCATTTTTTATTTATCACCTATTAGGAACCCCCAGTGCTAGCTATCAGCACTGTGTGGTTAGAGTCCCACATGTGGTACCATGCCCTCCCTGAGTTCCAGATGGCACAGTTGGCAGCTTTCAGCTTTGGGCCGATCCTGGAGTTGGAGCCCTTCCAGGTCTACCAGGGACTGATTGGGTCAACCTTAGAGAGGTGGAGGGAGGAGCAGTAGGCACTGCTCTTCCCAGTACAGATGTTGTTACCAACTCTAGAGGACGGGGTCCGTATTATTGGACTCAAATTCGAGGGGGAGCTGATGACCGATCAGATGGAGGGGGATTATCTGGCGATATGCAAGGAGATTCTTTGAGTCACATATCGCTTTAGCGGATCAGGATCAGTAGTGGTCTGTGTCACCTAGTTCTTTGATATGTTTTCCAGTGCCTTTATCCCTCTGAGATGCCACTTATAGCTGAGAGTGTTATTCTAGGAACGTTGTGTGGTAATGGAGCGCCGAGAGCCTATGGTGGAGCCGGGAGTGGTGGCAGACCGAATGTGCCACGCATTCTTGATGTACTTCTTTGGAGCAGTGCCCTTTTCTTCTTCTACTCGGGGATGCGTTATCGGGTTGTTTCTGACATTACTCAGGGATCTGGACTGAGTCCCCACCTACGCTTGGGGTGCGGTGGCATTGGCGCACCTCTACGAGCAGTTATATTGTAGACGGAGGGGTGTGGCCACTATTGGAGGTTTTCTTCCCTTCCTCCAGGTGAGTTTTGGGTTAACTATTAGGTTTATAAAGTTTTAGTTGCCTGGTGTTTCATTTTAGTGATAGTTTTGGTGTTCTTCCAGTTATGGGTGTACGAGCACTTAACCTTCTTACACCTGCAGGTTCCGACAGAGGTCACCATCACATTCTCACAGATGCATGTGTGGTGGAGGGAGTTGGGGCGCCATCGCCAGTCTTCAGATCTATAGACCACGTGAGGTCTCTGCGAGGATATGCATGCAGGGGAGGTATGTGTTGTCTACTTTGTCAATGTCTTAACTTCTTGGGCTTTGGATTTACTGATGATTATTTCTTTGTTTCTGACTACAGGTAATTTGGAGGCCCTATGCTGTAGAGGAGGATGCCGAGCAGCCAACGATCCAATCTGGCCGGCCCTTCTTAGATGTGGACATATGGGTCCATTGCTTTGAGATGGTGGAGCGCATCCACCTTTCTCGAGCTGCTTGGCAGTTGGGGCTCCCTCAGGGAGTCCCCTTGAAGATTCACCATAGGGTGGCAAAGAGGATGACCGGTCTCCCTGGCCGAAACTTTATGTCGAAGATGGAGGCTCAGAGTACTGATTTTAGATCCGGGGGGACCAGGATGACAGGAGCACTCGATGAGGTGGATGCTTGAGAGTTTGTGAGATGGTTCTGGGAGCTCGGCAGTGGTCGACTCTTCATGCGTCCCTTCCATGGGAGCAGTTCATTTGTGCTTGGCGGTCCTGATTTGACTTCGGCATTGAGGGAGAGATTGGCCATATTAGAGGAGGATCACCTTGGTGTGGGCATCCGCAGAGCATTGGATGCCCTGCATAGGGTGATGGAGCAAACAAGGTGTGCTCCTCGTCCTAATGAGGAGAGGCTACGCTCCCTGATGACCTCGGTCTTTTAGGCCAAGACGGCAGAGGACGAGCTGAGGGCTCAGCTAGCAGAGGCCCGACGATCTCTGGTGAGTTAGTCTATTGAGTTTTGGTTGTTAGCATATATTCATCTAGTTCCTAGCTAGCTTAACATTATTGCTTTGTTTGATTTCCCTTAACAGACTGAAATGGAGGGTGAGGTCGCCAGTCAGGCGGCGATGATCAAGCTGCTACGAGATCAGTAGTAGGCTGGTCATGAGGTAGAGGCCAATCTATGTTCAGAGATTGACTGATTGACCGATTGGTGAGTGTTTCTCTTAACTTTATTTTATTAATCATTAGCATGATTCATTTCGTCACTTTTGATGTGTTTGTTGTGTGTCATATTTGTAGAGGTCAGAGTTATCGGGTGCTAGGGTATCTGCTCCAGCATTTTATCCCTCTTCGGCTGCATCATCCAGTTAGGAGGATCCCGTGATAGCTCAGCTTTGGACCGAGCTAGAGCATTGGGTTAGTTTCCGTAGTGTTCTGAGTTATTTTGTTATGTGTCGCCTAGTAGCTTGCTAATAGTGTGTTGTGTACTTTCAGCGTCAGGTTGCTAAGGACCTCCAGATGAGGGAGGCAATAGTTGCCTCTCTGTGCCCTGAGAGTCAGGTATAATGGTTCATGTGCGTATTTCATTTGTTTTTTTTTATTTCATATTACCTGACAAATTATATGTTTATTTGTTCTTTTCCTGTGCAGGTGGTACCTAACTCTGCTCCTGCGGCTCCTCCTAAGGTGTCTACTCCTATCCCTACTCAAGTATATTATAGTCTGCATAGTTATATTTCAGTTCTGATTCTTTAGTCATAATGTTATCTGATGAGTTATTTCTTTTAGTCTTGTATTATAGCCATCCACATCTGAGGCTCCTCCTCCGCTGCCAGTCGATCTAGTGACCACCGCGACTGTAGAGCATCTTCTTCGAGAGAGGGCGGATCTGGTATGCTTCTCATTTTCTCTTCCAAGTTTTCCTTCCTTTGTGAGTGTACTTGGTTCTTAACTTAGTTTGATCCTGCAAGCTCGTCAGCTCAAGGAGTCACGTTTGGAGGTAGTGCAAGCACATGCTCTCTGGGGGTGAGGCGGGTTCTCAGAGATACGCACAGTCATGAGGACCTACTGGTTGACATGCTTATTGCACAGGGGACTAAGATTGAGGTGATAGAGGCTGCTTGTCAGTCGGTGCGGTCGGAGATGTAGGCTACGATAGATCAGCTGTAGTACCAACTAGCGAGGAATGAGCGAGGAGTTCGTGGGATGGTCAGTCGTCTTACCCAGTCAGAGTTGGTAGGCACTAGTTCTCAGGCTAACCAGCATCATCGTATGACGCGTGAGCGTGTCAGGGACTACACTCATGAGTACTCCATTATCCGAGAGTTACTTGCTAAGGGCCCTTCGCGCTCACAGTCTAGGCTGACTGCCAGTCAGGAGAGCGAGGGGGGTTCAATTGTTGAACCTTCCCTTCCCAGGGAATGCCCACCTACTCCTGGAGCTTGGATGGAGACTTTGGGGGATCTGACTCCTCTCCACGGGTTGATGATACCGGGGATAGCGATCGGCCATCCCAGAGGCAGCGTAGGGAGTTGGGTTCATATGTTGTATTCCCTTTTTGTTCATTGTATATACAGGGGGTATGCCCCTGGTGACAGATGTAAAGAAAATTTTGATATATAGAGAAATTTTGGTTTAGATATACCTATCTTCGCCTTCATTTGTTACCTTTTATACTTCGACTGCCTGCTCTTGGTACCGTTGCCTATTATTGGGACTTGGATGCTCTTTGAGTTGGCTCAGTAATAGTTGAGGGTTGCTCTATATCTACACATGACGATAAAATTATTAGTAATTTTATTTTCCCCCTTGCTGATTGTCAAGGGGGGAAGTATCTTAGACCAAAATCTGGTAATAAAGGATAGATCATTGTATCATTTTTTCTTCTTTTGTTTCTTCTTTTTTTTCTTTTGTACTATAATTTTTCATTAAAAGAAAGGGAAAATAATGTAACAGGGAAAGCAAATAACTAAAAGAAAAATCTAAAACTAAAAAAATGCACCAGTGTAGGAGCGTGATGGAATAGGCAATGCGGTATCTTCAACGGTCTTCCTGAGGTGATGACTTTATCATTCTGCACCTATTTGTGAACAAGCAGGGGTCTCGAGCCAACTCATTTTCCAAAATAAAAATGCCCCAGTGTCAAGGTGCAATGGAGCGTTTCTGATTTTTGTGAGCACTTGGGCTTATGAGGAGCCATGTGCATTTTGATGAATTAGTGTCGAGGAAATTCTTTGATACTGTTTACCGAACTAGGGGAGATTGTCTAACCATATCAATTTTATACTAGGGTTCTACCTTCAGTAGTAATCATCCTATCCCGTAGTCACTGGTAGAAGGTGAGAGGTAGATAGTAAGTAGTTGCATCAGTCATCCTTCACGAGTTTTCAGTTTCATATCTGGGGATATCTTAGGAGGGTTCTGACTCACTGTTTGAAAATATAAACTAAGGGTGAAAGAGGGGATAAGGCTCAATGATATGAGGGAGTAGTTTCTATCTGAAAATTTCAAAAAGAGATAAGTAACAGTCTTTTTCTCAGGGGGAATGGGGTGCCATGATTGAGCTCTCCGTCATGTTTCGTTGAAACATGACGGAGAGCTCATTGACTTGCTCACCCGTCGTATTGCTCTCTCTCAATTATGTATGTGTATATATTTTGAAAGCAACCTTCTAACACAAGAATGATGAGTTTTGATTGAACCTAACATCTTCATTTTTTGTGCTCTAACATCTCCTCTAATGGCAAGAAAAAGGGGTGAGAATCAGGTGTTACTTATACTTTTGGAAGAGGTCAAGTGTTCCACTAGTTTTTTTTATTAGACTACCCGAATAAGAAGGTGGGCAGTGGGTTAGAGACCTTCAAGGATAGCTCGGGAAATGAATTAGTCTTGATGACTGTGGGGGTGGTAGATATAGGTATCTGGCTATGGGATATGATAATTACGATGCTAAGGGCAGTATTTCCTAAGGTATATGACGCTCCATGGATTAGGGAGTTCTTCCCTGTCCTAGTTCACCATCTTGTATGTGTTCCCTAGGTATGTGACTGCTATGACATATGGGCCCTCCCAGTTTGGTTTCAGTTTTCCTTTTGGATGGGTGTGTTTGGAAGGCATGATTTTCTTCAAGACTAATTCTCCAATTTCAAAAGTTCGCTCGAGGACTTTCTTATCGTAGGCTCTGGCCCTTCTCCTCTGGTATACTTGAGCGTGATCAGCTACCCTTAAATAGGTCTCATCAAGTTGTTCTAGCTCAGCGAGCAGAGCAATCCTCCTTTCATCTAAGGATAGCTCATCATCAAGTTGGATATGTAGGGATGGTACTTGTATTTCATAGGGCAAGGCTGCTTCCATTTCATACGTAAGGAGATAAGGAGTTTAGCTAGTGGTCATGCAAATAGAAGTTCTATAGGCCCAGAGTGCTTCTGGTAATCATTCAGGCCAGTCGGTTCCATTGCTCGTCTCCACTCTTCGCTTTAGAATCCAGATTAGAGTTTTATTTGTGGCCTCTGCTTGTCCATTTTCCTGGGGGTAGAATGGTGACGAGTGATGCAAGTCAATGTTGAATCTCTTGTATAGTCTCTTCATCTTTTCTGCGATGAATTGCGGTCCATTATCGGTGACGAACATCTTGGGTACTCTAAAGCCGATGATGATATTTCAAACGATAAACTTCATGAGTGTAGGAGCAGTGATTCTGACATATGACTCAGCTTCTGCCCATTTGGTTTAATATTCGGTCACTGTGAGTATGAATGCATGCTTGTGAGTATTCCCAATCATGTCCGTGAAGGGTCCAATGACATCGAAGGCCCACATCAAGAATGGCCAAAGTGAAGTTATAGGGTTCAATGCAACTAGTGGAGCTTTGATGAGTGCGGCATGTTCTTAGAATTGCTTGCAACATTGGACGTAGAGGTGGTAATCCCTTGTCAACATCAGCCAGTAGTAGCCTTACCGTATGATTTGCTTTGCGAGTCTTTGTCTGCCGGCGTGAGAGCCGTAGGCACTAGTGTGTGCTTCTCAGATGATGTATTATCCTTCAACAGTCATAACGTACCACAACAATACTCCTTTAATGAAGGATTCTTTGTATAACGTCTCGCTCAGGATGCAAAACCTTGTGCATCGATTCCTGACAATCTTTCATTCAATCTTCATAGCATAAGAAGGGACATGGCGATGCTTCAGGAAGTTCCATATATTGAAGTACCATGGTTGTCCTTCATTGGTTAGTGATTTCTCGAATCTAAAGGTTACGACGTCGGCTTCTTTCTTCGTGGAGTTGCCTGAGGTAGATTGCCCTTTGTTCATAATGGCTTCTGGTCTAGTTGGTAGTTCTGCTTTCACCTGCCCGACGACCTTCATGTGTTGGTGTTGTTAATCTCTCAATGAAGAAGGATTTGGTGTTCTGTCCAACTGGTATCTGAATGACTGACACTAGTGTGGCGAAAGAGTCTGGGAGCTCGTTCTCTAGTCTAGGGATGTGCATGAAAAAGATTCTTTCAAACTTCTCTATTAGGAACTGAGTTGTTTCCAGGTATGACATCAATCTTTTTTCCTTGGTCTTCCATTCCCCAATGACTTGTGATATCACAAGCTTGGAGTCTCCGATTGTTTTCAACTTCTTGACACCTAACTGCAGTGATCTCCTTAGTCCGGCGATGAAGGCTTCATATTCAGCGACGTTGTTGGTGACTAGGAAGTTAAGTTGAAAAGCTTTCTGTATGACGACTCCTTCTGAGCTTATCAGGACTATCTCAATGCCTTTTCCTTTGTGATTAAGAGCGTCGTCAAAGTAGAGGGTCCATGAAGTCTTGTCGGGCTCTTCGTTGTGAATTGACAGGAGATCTTTGTTAGGAAAGTCTTCATGCATAGGCTCATTACCCGAGAGTGGAAGGTTCGTGAGATAGTCGGTGATCGCTTATCCTTTGATGGGCTTCTGCGTGACATATGTACTATCGAACTCTTGTAGGAGTATGTGCCGTCGGGTGATCTTTCCAGATGTAGCGGTTTTCTCGAAGATGTACTTCAGAGGGTACATATGTGCTAGGACTAGTATCTTGTGCGCTTCAAAGTAGTGTCACAATTTTGTCGAGGCCCACACTAGTGTAAGGCATGTCTTCTCCATTGGCGTGTATTTCCATTCGTACTCGACCATCATTTTGCTAAGGTAGTAAATGGCCTTCTCTCTCTTTCCGTCTTCTTCATATTGTCCGAGGATTACTCCCATAGCCTTATCATTTACTAACGCGTCTAAGAACTGGCGGTGATAGTATTGACGGGTTGAGTAGGTACTTATTATGATTGTCGAAGGCTTGCTGATACTGGTCATCCCATACGTACTCGGCCCCTCCTTTAAGTAGTCTATAGAAAGGGTCACATTTGTCTGAGTGTTGGGAGATGAATCTCCTAATGAATTACAGTCTTCCTAGGAGGTGGCATCATGAGAATGACTCTCACCTTCACCAGATCGACCTTGATTCCTCGCTTGCTAACTATGAATCCTAGTAGTTTTCTGGAGGTTACTCTGAACATGCATTTCTTTGGATTCATCTTGAGCTGCTACTTCTCTAATCTCTATAATACTAGTCGTAATACTTCAGCATGTCATGCCTGAGTTTGGGACTTCACTAATATGTCATCGACATAGACTTCCACGCACTTATGCATCACGTTGTGAAAGATGGCCATCATGGCGCATTGATACGTGGCTCCTGCATTCTTGAGCCTAAAAGGCATGATGACGTAGCAGTACGTTCCCCATGGCGTAGTGACGGAAGTCTTTTCTTGGTCGGATTCCTCTAGTTTGATCTGATTATATCCGAAAAAGCCATCCATAAAGGATAACATCTCGTGCCCAGTAGTCTTGTCAATCAGAGTGTCGATGTGAAGGAGCGGGAAGTCATCTTTTGGGCATGTCTGGTTGAGGTTTTGGAAGTCGATACATACCCTTACTCTGTCATCTTTCTTGGTGATAGGAACTATGTTTGTGACCCATTTGGGATAGAGGACGACTAGTATGAATTTAGATTTATGTAGCTTGTCAACTTCCTGCTTGACTTGTAGCGCTGTCTATGGATGCATTATTCCGAGTTTCTACTTAACATGTTTTGTATCAGGCTCTAAGACCAAGCGATGTTCTACTATGCTCGAGTCCAAGCTAAGCATATCTTTGTAGGACTATGCGAAGGAGCTGAGGTGATCTTGAAGGACTTGGATAATCATTTGTCGCTCCTTAGGGCTGAGTGTTGTGCTGATTAATAGATTCTTGGGCTTCTCCTCACTGCCAAAATCAATTTCTTTAGTAGGTTCTGTGGCAGTTTCAGTTTACTCGTCCAAGTGTTTGATGACCATTGGAAGTCATGTGTCTCCTCAGCGGCTAGTGCTCCTTCTTCATCGTCTGTGGGCTCATACACTGCAAAATGGCTACACTGGGGGGTTAGTTTTATAGTAGGTAACCCTTCATCGGCATAATTTATGACTGCAACATCGTTAGTCAGGTGTAGGTAGAGGCTATTCATCCTTCTCTCGAAGTCGTGGAGTAGCTAGTCGGGTATGATCACGGGCTTATCACTTCGTCGGGATGCTCGACCCCTTCGTGAGGAAGAGTCAGTAGGGTCACTTCAAAGCAAGTTGAGGTAGGGCTCTTCAATGTTGAGGGTGGGGCAATAACCGTGTGTGATCATATCGGTTATTCCTTCCTTGACTCCATTGGTATGTCCATTACTTGTAGCCTTAGGAGAAAAGTCTCCTTATCGGTCGATGAGCGGGTCTGGGATGAAGGGCTCCCTCCCTTTCCTGTGGTCTTCTAATTTTTTGGGATTTTCAAATTTTAAATTTTTATGGGTTTTAGGATTTTCTATTTTTTTTATTTTTGATAAGAGATATAGTACTGAGGCGGTTGCCTGAAGAGGAACCGGCGGGGAGGCTTCTCCTAATTGGGGAAGCTGGACGGCTGCTGGAGCTGTTCATGCGAGTCTTCAGATAACGTGAACCCATTCAAAAATTGCCCTTTTTTTTCAGAGTCCTCGTCCGGGGTGATCCTCCTGATGAGTGAAGATGGCGACGGTCCAGCTAGTGTGCTTTCTTCTTCTACCATGTAAGCTGCTTCATCCTTGAAAAGGGCGGTAAGGCAGTAGTCGTCTAAGCTCTCATCTTTAGAATTGGACTGGAGGTATTTTTACTGCTGACGCTCCTCCTAGGGTGAGGCTAGCTGGTGTTCTTCTTCTAGTATCAACTAGATATATTCTTCAATAAGTCTAATCACTAACTCTAGATTGCTTTCGACCATCACCAATAGTGTTGGAAGGGGATTAGTCTTACCTTCTCCTTTGAGGTCCCCTAATATCATGGTAAAAGTCTTCCAGTGGGTCTAGTACGGTCGAATGACACATGGAGATTCCCGCAAGCATTCCCATGTGGTGGAGGGGCGTTCAAAGCTACCACTATCGGAGTTGGAGTCTTCTAGACTTAGGAGTTCCTTCCCTTGGACTTGGTAGTATGAGAGGATGAGTATACAGGCCCGACAGCGAGGTTGATATGGGTGAGAGATAAAGGGATCTCCCCAGGGGAATTCCCATCCTTCATTTTTAAGGTTACCGTCGTTGCAGTCGAGGTTGTCTTCTTCGTCCGACTGCCCTTGGAAGCCTTGGGCCAACTATTCTGCTAACTCGAGAATCGAAAGGTATATCCAGTAGTCTTCATCGTCACTTGGCGACGCACTATGTGAAAATGCAAAAAAAACAACATTAACAAGTATAAAAGAACCACGGCTAAAAACACTTGTAAATAAATCGACACCCTAAAACAGTTGTTTATTGTGTTGTAGTTACTTTCCCGGGTTTTTTCGTCGGTTTTTGAAAGATTGTAGGAGTAATTTGCGCCATCAGGCTCCATGAAAAATAAATGATCAGTTACTTTTATTTGCATATATTCAATATTTGAGGGCACCTAAGCCAAACAAATATTGACTGTTTTGAATCAAATGGTAGAGATCATGTTTTACCCCAATGTTTCACAGAATGAATCTTGACATCATGCACTTACTATCAGATGGTGCATTTTAAATTTCATATGGCACAAGCTACATGAAAATCACGCTTGAGATTGATATCATGCATGTATCTTTTATTCAAATTTTTTGGATGCGGTCAGCATGGAAATAAAAAATAAACCGTCAGATGGTATTCTTATTATGTCATGATCTAATGAGTTGAAGATGGACCTAAAAAATGATCTCCAATGTTTGATTCAAACCAATCAATGTGTTTGGGCGAAGCTGCCCTCAAAGACTGTGGTTGCAAATAAAAAAGTTTTCTAATTAATTAAACAATCCTAACAAACTCTCCCACTCACTGTCAACCTCTTCGACTCAAAGTTTCTCTAAACTCTCGACCTCTTTGACGCCCAACTTCTCCAACTCTCTGGTTCCCTTTCTTCCTCCTTCGAATCCTCATCTGGCAATCTCGGTGCTCTCTCTCTCGTTCTCTCTCCCGCGTTAACGCTCACTCATTTGCGTGCATTCCATTAACAGGTAAATATAGCATATTTAATTTTTGTTTCTAAGGGTTTACTAATCTCTTTTTTATATCTTCTTCTACCACAAATTTATTTAGGGTTTTTTTTTGCTTTGATTTATTTTTATCTTCTCCTCCCCCAAATTTATTTAGGGTTTTTTTTTTCTTTGATTTATTTTCCTATTTTTGTACATTGTTTGCATTCCAAGGTCTCTGCTCAAGCCGGCAATCAGTAAATCTAGGTATGTTTTCTCTGCTCTGATTTATTTTCCCATTTTTGTACTTTGTTTGCATTCCAAGGTATGTTTTCTATGATTGAAGGCATTTGATCTCTTATAAACCCTTTTAAAATGAACGATTAAAAATTATTTTAGCTTTTGGGGTGTGTTGAATTATAAATTTGGATTTTTTTTTGTATGAGGATTTTGGAATCATTGAATTTGAGTTTAGGAATTGGGCTTGGATCGTTGATGTTATTAGGAATTTTGAATCTTTGTCTTCTTCTTTTTGGATGGTGGGACTTTTTATATTTATTGAGTTTGGGTATTTGATTAGTTACTTGGTTGGTCTTGAAGTCGCAGGTCATATTAGTTTTCTTAATGGAATTAACCTTTATATGCTAGCAACAAATTTGCAGATTATTACTATTACTTTTATTATTGTGTAAATCTTCTTTAATCACATATCACATTCGATCAGCTTAGTTGCAGATATGCTTTGTGATTGGAATAAGCAACAGTCAAAAATTGACATAATTCAGTAACTAGATTTATTTTATTTTCTTCTTATTAATTTTTGTAACTTTTCCTTTAAATGTTGATACTAAGTGAAGCCCCATCTACTCTTTTATGGATACTAATGGTATATATTAAACAAAGGAGATGAATGTGCAATGTTTCTTCATGAATTCCCTCAGGTCTATTCCCTTGAAGGTCTTATTTCTCCATTTTCTTATCTTGGTGTACTGTTGTGGTTGGGAATCTGGTGTTTTGAACTTTTGTTGTCTGATTGTAGAAAGAATGATGGAAAGAAAGCAATGTGGAAGAAGAACTACATATCTTTGGGAGCGAGAATCATGTTGAGATCAACTTTTTAAAGCCTTCTTAGTTAATTTGTCCCTTTTAAGATGCATTGTGCAATAGTCGATAAGTTTGGAGGGGTGCAAAGAGACTTTCTAGGGAAGGAAAGGGGTCAAACAATTTTAGTTTGATTTAGTAAATGTAAGTGATTTCCTGGCCCTGGGATCAAAATTTAAGGCAAAGAAATGCATTAGTGTTGGCTAAGTGGATGTAGAAGTTTGGGATGAGAATGATAATTAGTGTGTCAAGTAATATAGATAAGTAGAAGACCATGATCTTTGGTGCTCCTAAGAGTCTGAATAGCACAATTTAAAAGATATAAATATTTACTTTTCAAGAGTTAAATTTTTTAGACAAGTTTTGCTATGATTTTGAGTTGATTTAACTCGTTAAATAAAAGCTATTTCTTTAGGGAATAAAGTAATTTTGGTTTAGTAGTTCTCTGGGATGGTATTTTAGGCAAGTTAGGTTTCTAAATTGTAGGAGAATTGGAGTTTAATAAATTTTGTATTTAAAATATGTTTTTTGACAATATGTCACTTCTAACTTTCTTATATTTATTGAATAAGAATTCACTTTCTTTAATTGTTTCTTCTGAAGAGTTAGTCTACAATGAGTGTCCACCTATCATGGGTGGACATGGCAGTCCACACATCTGTGTCACTGCATGACATCCACAGACTTCCAATGCATGGTAAGTCTATGCACGTCATGCAATCACATAGATGTGTGGACTGCTTTAATGCACATGATGGGTGGACACCCATGGTAGACTAACTCTTCTTCTGAAACCCTTGTAGAGGAAAGATTTAGGGCCTAGGTTTTTCTTGTATTATGACATAAGCTCATACAGGGCATTTACCGGGGGTTAAACCAGGTTTAAATCTGGGTTAAAACAAGTTTTACTGGGGTTAAAGGATACCTTGCGGTTTAATAATTACAATGTGAAATTGAGATAATGGGAACTGATTGTGGTAAATTTAGAGATTCTTACGGTTCTATAATATCATGAGAAATTGGGTGCTTAAAAGATTTGCAGGATAATGAGAATAAAATCACGAGAATTATAGATTCTAGTGGTTGCGAAATCTGCATTGGAGATAACTTTGAGGTCCTAAAAATAAGGGAACTGTCGGTGATTAAAAGTTTTATTTCTTTTGAGATTTTGATTCCTATAAAATAGGACTTACAGTGATCTTAAAATTGGGAGTCTTGGTGATTTTGAATAGTCATAAAAATTTGGAAATTCTTTTATTTATTTTAGACATTCTAGGGTCATAGCAGATAGGAGATAAGAATTAAAGAGAAATTTCTTTATTTACTTTATTAAAGAGAAATTTCTTTATTTACTTTGTTACTAGGGGTCCTAATTTTAGTAGGAGTGTAATTATTATTAGCATCGGAGTTTGCTTTTATTTTATATATATTGTAACCGTCGAGAGAGAGAGAGAGAGAGAGAGAGAGAGAGAGAGGTCCTACCGGCCTTTATATTAATACTAAAAGATAAAGGCACCCTTTGATTCTTACATTACCCGCACACCCACTATTACACAGTAACCCATATGTACACATATATTGAGTGTCGATGCTGACTTGAATCTTTTTCTGAATGAAGTGAATATCAAATCAATGTACTTCGTCTCTCATGTAGAATGGATTCAATTGTAATAACAATGATTGTTTGGTTATCACAATGCATGGGCATGAGAGTGGATGGAGGAGATCTGAGTCCAATGAGAAGAGAATGAAGCTATAGTATTTTATGGTGCCTTTATCTCCTGCAAGATAACAGAGGTGGTGGGTGCATTATTTTATGGTGCTAAAAAATCAAAACCATATATCAAATCAAAGACTAACTAAAACTTGCATCTCCTTTATTTAGCTTTCATCAAAAGAGAGGCCTTCTTGAGGCAAATCAGGCACCAAACAGCCCAACCATTTCACCTAATTCCTCTTTGGCCGTCAATCTAATCCTACCCATAATTCTTTATTAGTGATCATAGATTTCTTCGTAGGGAAATGATTAACCGATCCCACTCAAAATTAAACACCCTTTTAACAGGAAACTAGTCACTTTCCTTTTTTTTACAAGGAATGGTAAATATTGCACTACAAAAAAAATGATTTTTAGTGGCAGTTTTTTTAACAAAAAACTGCTGCTATTAGTCCTGTCGCTACTAAAAACTGCCGCTATATGTCTTGCCGCTACAAAAAACTGCCGCTATTAGCCTTGCCGCTACCAATCAAGTGAACCTTGTTCCGTAGGATCTATAAAAGACAATAGGTATTAGGATCCATCTAAGACCATTTGTTGCATTTATAGTTTCATTATCATCATCATCATCATCATAATAGCCTTATCCCATCTATTTGGAGTCGGCTTTTAGGGAATTAATAGGGTCTTTCACAACTATCTGTCAACGTGACACTAACCCCCTCTTTTCTCATCTGGGATTGGGATCGACAAGTGCCTCATAAAATTGTTTAAAGGCTATTTGATTCAAGAAGAGAAGGCATATGATAGATGGCTTCCTTCAACATTTTCTTCTAGAATTTCTTACACAATTTGAATTTTTTTAGTATTACTTGCACACTCTTTTCAAGTGATTGCACCAGAGTGAACCGAATTTAAAAGAAAGATTTGCAAGTTTGGCGACCTCTTCTATGTGAAAACACCATCTAAGCCATTTGATTTGAAGGCCATGATTTAAAGATATCAACTGCAAAAGATTATAACAAAATATCAATTTTCATCATTTGATTAAATGGAGTCAAAGGCTATTATATAATTCAACAGTTGACTACTATATAATTCACTGTTATAAAAATCTTCGATGTTCTTGGTGATTGATTTTTCCCTAAAATGTGTAATAATTTTGAGAGTATTTGATTATATTAATAATCGGTCTACAAAATTCAGCTATACCTTTTCGGACCACTCCAAAACCATGAGACCTTTACACCGTGTGAATTTTATTTTATTTTTACCAGCACCCACTATGCTTAGAAGTTAAAACTAGAGCTAAATAGTCTGACCTTTGTAGATTCATATATCATCCAGTCAAGTTTCTTAACTAACTAATCCTATATTGTCTTACAGTGTATTTTTTGTTCGTAGAAGATGTCTTCGACAATTCCAAACAAAGAGTGGATGACTATGGAAAATCGCATGACTAAAGAATACTTGCAAGGAGTCCGATCCTTTATTTCATTCGCAAAACAAAATGAAGAAGATGTCGATTGGTGTTTTTGTCCTTGCGTCAACTGTCGTAACCTTAGAAACCATAACTTAGAAGTCATATCAGAGCATTTAATTTGTGATGGCATAGATAAGTCATACACAACATGGAACTATCACGGGGAACAGTTTCTGAAAAGTAAGGTCAACGTTGGGGCTTCCAGTGCATCAACTACTAACCAAAATGAAAATACATCCACAAGACTGACAGATATGTTGGATGACACATTTGGATGTATTCGTCCTAAAGACCTAGATGCATGCTTAAATGAAGCTCATGATGAAGAGGATGGTCAGGCACCACATGAATTACAAGAGAATATGGAGTACGATAAGTTGCTGAAATATGCATTAGAACCCCTGTATCCTTCATGTCAACCCAACCATATGAAATTTTCAATCACAATTGAGTTGCTAAGCATGAAGGCTAGACATCAATGGTCTAATAATAGCTTCACGGAGTTACTGAAACTAATAAAAAAAATTCTTCCTGAAGAAAATAGTCTGCCAGATAGCACTTACAATTCGAAGAAGTTAATCAAGTCATTGCGTCTGAAGCAAGAAATTATTCATGCATGCCCCAACGACTGCATATTATACTGGAGAGATCATGCAAATAAGGACAAATGCCCTACATGTAATCAGAGTAGATGGAAACCAATAGATCCTTTGAAGCCGAAGACTAAACAATTACCATGGAAGAAGTTACGATATTTTCCATTATCTCATAGGCTGCAAAGAATGTATAGTGTTCCGTGGATTGCAGAGCAAATGAGATGGCATGCAATGTCAGTTGAAAATGACAATTACATGCGTCATCCTGTGGATTCTTCATGTTGGAAATCAATCAATGTTCGCTGGAATGACTTCTCTTTGGAGACGCGTAATGTTCGTCTAGGACTTGCAACAGATGGATTTAATCCCTTTGGGAACAAAAATAATTCTTATAGTTGTTGGCCCGTTATGATTGTTCCTTACAATCTTCCTCCATCTTTGTGCATGCGAAAGGAATTTACAATGCTAACACTATTGATTCCTGGCCCAAAAAGTCTTGGTCATGAAATTGAAATCTACTTGCAGCCATTGATAGCAGAGTTGGCTGAATTATGGTCTACCGGAGTCGAAACTTATGACTCGTATACAAAGTCTAGCTTCAATATGAAAGCAATTTTATTGTGGGCTATACACGATTTTCCAACATATGGCCATCTTTCAAGTTGTAGGACATCATGACATTATGGTTGTCCTGTTTGCAGCGAAAGTGTTGATTCAATATGGTTATCACATGGGAAGAAATTTGCTTACATGGGCCACAGAAAATTTCTTACAGATCTAAGTCATCCCTTTAGGACCCAAAAGTCACAGTTTAATGGGAAGGAAGAACATTAAAAACATCCATGTCGTTTGAGAGATTCTGAAGTACTATGGAAAATGGAAACTATTCAGACCAACTTCGGAAAGGTAGCAGGAAAGAAGAGAAAGAGGTCCATGATTGAGAATAGTGCATGGTCAAAGCGATCAATCTTTTATGACTTACCATATTGGAAGGTAATAAATAAAATATTTTATTATATTAATGTGATCTCTTATGTACATCCCTTGAATACTAACATAAATACTTTATATGTGTAGGATCTACCCATTCGTCATAATTTAGATGTAATGCATGTGGAAAAAAATGTTGCAGAAAACTTAACTGCAACTATTATGGACACAAAGGGTAAAACTAAGGATGGTATTGAAGCCCGTCTTGATCTCAAGGATATGAAGATAAGGAAGAAGTTTTGGCCTGTGCAAAAGAATGACAAGTGGCATTACCTTAGAGCTCTATTTTGCTTGTCTCGAGAGGAAAAAGAAATAATTTGTAAAACCTTATATAACCTTAAAGTTCCTATTGGATACAGTGCAAATTGGAAATATAACATAAGCTTGGAGGATTTCGAACTCAAGGGCTTGAAGTCACACGACTACCATATTCTTATGCAACAATTGCTGTCAGTGCTTTTGATGCATGCTTTCAAAAAAGAAAAGCCTTTGAGAGCAGCTATTTGACAGTTATCATTATTTTTCAATGTCCTATGTTCTAAGGTCATAACACGTGCTGAGCTATTGAACATAAGAGCACGCAAAACCAAAACACTGTGTGTGTTTGAGAAATACTTTCCACCTTCATTTTTTATTTCTATGACCCACCTTGTTGTGCACTTGGCAGAGGAGGCACTGGTTTGTGGACCTGTTCGATATCGATGGATGTATCCTTTTGAGAGGTAAATTTAAATTATATAATTGGTTAATTATTTTATTTAACAGTATAATTCTTAATTTTTAAATAAAAATGATAATATGTAGGATGATGAAGACATATAAACAGTACGTAAAGAATCAGACCTATCCAGAGGGGTCTATTACATAGCAATATCTCATGGAAGAATGTATGAGGTATTGCATGGAGTACATACCGGATGGTAGCAAAGGAAGCCATAAGAGAGGAGAAATGTCGTTCATGGGCCTCGATGTTGCTCATGGGTACCCAATCGATAAAAGGGGTAAAACCTATTGTCTTCAAAATGTGTAGTACCAACAAGTGCGTAGATGGGTTCTAGAACATTCACCAGAAAATGTTGAATGGAAGGCGTAAGTAATATATTATTTACATCTTCTTTATTGTATATTTAATTTTCATACATAGAAATTTAATCTAATTAACTTTAACATTTATAGGAAGTATCAAGCTTATCTTCAACGCCACAGGTCAAGCGATAAGCATCAGAGGGGCAACTATATTCCTTGGTTAAGAGAACAATTACAAAATGAACAACCTACTATGCTAAAGAGGCTTGTTGATGGTCTGAACTTTAATGCCATATCATATAGTGCTTACGCAGTCAACGGATATCTTTTTTGTACATCACAGTCAGAAATGAGTACAAGCACACAAAATAGTGGGGTCTCCATGGAGGCTTTAACTAGTTTTAGATCCAGTACGAAAGATAAGAACATCATTGAAGAAGAAGTCACTTATTATGGCATTATCAAACAAATACTGGAATTGGATTATGATGGCTTTAAGGAAACCATTTTTTATTGTGATTGAGTGCGTATTGAGGATAAAACAAATGGATGTGTAGTTGATCCAGAAATAGGTTTAGTGTTTGTTAATCTTCGGAGGCTTATGAAGACTTCGCATGAGGATAATGAGCCATTTATTCTTGCCTCTCAAGCCACTCAAGTATTCTACTGCAAAGATCAAACCAGGGATGATTGGTATGTCGTCTTAGATGCTCTAAAGAGATTGAATCAAGATGTTGATGCTTATGAAGATCCCTTAGTATTTGAGGCAAGAACAACAACGGATGCTTTAGCATTAACGTTAGTGACTGATGTTGTGGAAGAAGATGGAGATTAGTTTATAGCACTATCTCTTCAGGGTCTTTTTTCTTATTGTTAGATTGACATTTTGCGTCTTAGTGTTCAGGTTCCTTTTATCATTTATGAATGTGTTTAAAAACTTCATTTCACTCAATGATTCAGTTCACTTAAGAATTTATTTTCTCAAGCGCATGCAATTGTTATTGGATGATAACTCAATTTCAATATTCTCTTTGGCCTTATTTTATGGTAGTGCCCTGTATGGGGCTGATAAACAGCCCCCCCCCCCCCCCCAAACAACAACCTCTTTGGCCTGATTTTGTGGTAGTGCCCTGTTTTGGGCTGATAAACACCACCCAAACAACCTCTTTGGCTGATTTTGTGGTAGTGCCTGTTTTGGGTGATTCCCCCACCCCAAACCACAACCTCCTTGGCCTGATTTTGTGGTAGTGCCTGTTCTGGGCTAATAAACAACCACCACCACCACCCCACCCCCCACCACCACACACACACACAAACCATAAACGGCAACCTCTTTGGCCTGATTTTGTGGTAGTGCCCTGTTTTGGGCTGATAAACACCCCAACCCCCCCAAGCAACAAACTAATGTAGGACCAAACTACTTTTATCCTTTATTTTTTTATATCTATTAAGAAAATGGAGAATTTTATCAAGTGGGGCGTTCACTTCCCTAGAAAATGCTTACACACAATCTGTATCAAACAATAATTATCCATGATTCTGCTTTTATTAAACATGTCTTCATAAAATGATACCATTTCAATGTATTTTTTTCCAACCATTAATGATGTATATACCGTTTCCAACCATTGACTGAATTTTTCTGAGGGTGTGGGCAAGGCTTCTCATCAGTGGAATGTATTTGCAAGACGGTATCCCTTATATATCATAAACAGATGCCTGAAAGTAGTGGCAGTTTCCACAAGTGTTGCTTGCTAGGCCTAGTTATCCTCCGTGATACCTTCCATGGGACAACTTGTTTCGGCTAAGAGCAGTAATTTTAAGGGACACCATGCTTTACTAAAACTATGGTGCACTCAAACAGCTGATGTGTTGCTGCACTTAAACATTTGGAGTAGCTACAGACTTGGACCATACAAGCACACAATGCTGAGTAGCAGCCTCACAAGCTGCAGCATTCAAAAAATGCCAAGCTGCACAAGAGATGTATTTCCACTTGCAGAGCTGCAGCTACCATGGCTCAAACTTGCTGCTGCATGGAGTTTTTGTGAAGACTCACCAAAGTGCAGCAAAGGCACACTCAATCCAGCAACCCTTCAAGTCATTGCAGACCTGGCCCCAAGGGAACCACAACATATCCAGCTGCAAATGCAGTTGTACCAATCAGTGGAAGGCTGCTGCAGCACAAGACCAGCTGAAGCAACTACTAGAGCAGCACCATACACTTGAGCATAGCATATAAAATAGCTGAGTGCTGCAGCACACTATGTGTTGAGGAGCTGGCCTCCATCTTTTCAAGTTGTGCAGTAGCCTGCCATACATTTAAGCACTTGAGGGTGCAATAGACTAGAGCCAAGCTGTTGTAGCAAAGATCTCAGGCACAACTTAATGGAATACAGCAACATGACCTGAGGCCATTGAGCTACACAAGCTGTAGCACAAGCACAACACCAGCTGCAGTGCAAAAACCCACTCACTCTAGAGCACGCACCAGTTGATACATTGATGAGGAGTCCAAGGTGTGGAGCTGTTGTACATATCTTGAACACTAAACAACAGCTGCACCCCATATTGTAGTGAGTGGGTACAACAGCTCCGCACCATGTCTAATTTTTAACCTTAATCATTGCAACATAAGCATACAAGAATGAGGAATTGCAGGAATTGTTGGAGACGGCGATGTGCTCTTGACAAAGTTGAATTACACCAGTATGGCAGAGCTTTTCTGGTTCGATAGCTTTGTTTGAATTTTACTAAATGCCTCTTTGGTCATGTAGAATATTTGTTTTGGAAACCGTTGTTATGTCTCTGGTTCTATATTTAGTTATGGAAGTTATTGTTGAGGGTGAGGCTATCAGTTTACACTGCACATATTTGCCTACTTTCCACATTGTAATATTTAATCTGCAGCATATGAGTATTGATCAACCAGAAAGCGAAAAAGAATTTGAGGGTCACAAAATTTCTCATTGTAAATTTCAAGGTGAGCAAAATTACGTTCGAGTTTTTTGCGTCAACTTCCCTTCTGATTCATGTCATTACATTCTAACTGTTTCATCCCCTAAACACAAATATTTGGCATATAGACATAAAAAGTTCATAGCCATTGCTACTAACACTGGTTGTAGCCTCAATCTCCTGTAAGTTAGTAAATTCCTGTTGCTTAGTTGTTGGAAAGTGGGATAACACATTCCTCATGCTTTCCAGTGATTAGTTGTTGGAAGGTGGGAATAGGGCCTTTCTAATGATGCTGATGCCATCTAGCATGTAGGGTTGAGGTTGGGTTTCATCCTATGCTTACCCATCAAGAAATTAGATTAGTTGTTGACTACAAAATACATATCATATGTTATTAAAGGTCAAAAACTAGAAGTTGAGCTTGAATGAGTAACTTTCGAAGTTTGATGTTTTCAAATTAAATCTTGACAGTCAGAAACATGCCGTTCTGCTTTACCATTACAATTGGGCAACTAGCTCGAACTATATGGTTCATTTTGACACCAAAAGCATGTGTTCAACTCGACATGATTTGTCAATATCAAGGTTTTCAAAATGCCTGGTCAGTCGCCCAGAACTAAGCCAAGGGGCATTTAGTCTCTTATGTTTTTAACCAACAGTTGCATTTGACCATTCCATTATCACATCTTGAGCCGTATCACCTCCTGTTAATGAAAAAGGCATTCTTTGTGTTGTTCTGGGAACTGACAACTTGATTTGACTATTATGCAAATCTTATATCCAGTCAATGTCTTTCATTACCACTTTTTCTTTTGAGCTAACAACTGTTACCACTAGGTTTACTAATTTTCACATCCTGTTACCAGTAGGTCACTATTACTGCATTTTTCATGTACTAATTGCTCCAAGATTATAGCTCTAGTCACATCAAGGCTTCTCTGATGTTTCTTACCTTCAGGAACCTTTGTTGAAGAAGAGAAATTTATAAATACCTGCAGTGGTTCAAGTCTTCAAGGAAAGAGGTTTGAGTCATTGTAGCTATTTTCTTACCTGCATATCATATAAATTACAATTGTTCAACTCCAATCATTATAACTCATGGCACCGATTCCTGGTAGCCACTCACTTCTGATGCATTGATGAGGAGTCCAAGATGTATTAAGGTTATACATCTGAAGAACTGTATTAAGGTTATACCTGCATATCATATTGGAACTGACTGGCTGTTTGGATGGCCACCAAAATATAAGTGACCAGTTGTTTGCTTTTATTTTCACCCCAAAATGCTTTTGGGATGAACTATCGTGAGACGTGTATTCATCCCAACTTTTTTTTTTGGCACGGACCCTTCTGGAAACTTTGATCTTACCTCATGTACACAGTTTCTATGGGCCTCAATTAGAGAACCTGCCAGTGTCTAAGATAAGACACATGATAGTGTGACTTAACAAATTCGCTTATGTGATCTCGTTGATGTTAAAATCAAGAGGCACAAACCATAAGATTGCTACATAAATGGTTTATTTCTTATTCATAGGGGTATGATAATTAAGTAAAAATGAAGGAGGGGTGCTATAAAATAGGAGAAATTGAATTGATTTTGAGAAAGGGAATGAAAGTGCAGAAATTTTGGGAGGCCACATGAGAGCTATGGGTCTGGTATCTTGTGATTTGAAGATCACACTACAAACACTTCGTATGTTTATTTTATGCCCTTAAAAACAGGACATCATTTAATTACTTGCTGATTTTGAATTGGTCACAAAGAAAAAAGGGGATTTTAGAGGGTAATTGCAATGGTCTGGGATTTGTGAGAATCTGAAGTGAAGATTATGAGGGGCTCCAACATCTTGTAACCATTTATTCTAGCACTTGACTTTCTATATTATCTTTAGGCTTTTATTGGTGGGTTTATATCATTCAATATAATTATTTATTCAATATTAAAAAAGAATAATTGTAATTTTTCTGAAATATTTATTGTGAAGACAATAAATGTACGTGTTTTGTTTGCGACTATGAAGTAAGCAACCAATGAATAGATCTTTTTGTTTTATTTTTAGCAAAGAATCGATGACACAATCTGAATATGAAACAAGTGAGTTTGAGTCTCAACCAAATGGGTCTGAACAAAATGACACCCAAGAAAATCGGTCTGAACAAAGCGATATTCAAGGGACTGGTTAGTTTGCTTCTTCTTTTTTATATAATAATTGTTATGAATAGAATACTAACAATATATTATTCATTTAGGTGAGCCTAAAAAATCACTGTATTTCAATGAATATGGGCAACCTATTGGAGAAGGTTCAGCAGAATTCTCCACGTTTGTAGGCCGAAAGGCGAGGGCACATTGTCCACCTACATACAGTACTTGGCGTGATGTACCAATTGTCGTGAAAGAGCAAATATGGAGTAAAGTCTTTGTGAGTGGAAGTAAATCATTTAAAATCTAATTTAATTGTTCTACTAATAATTTTTTTAATCTTTTTTTTATTATCACAGGCTAAATATGATATTTCAACAAGTCACAAAAGCATGGTCTTATCGAAAGCTAATACTTCTTGGAAACAGTGGAAACATGACCTGCGCATACACTACGATAAACATCAGACAAATGTGGAAATGAAAAATGATATACCAAATCGTGTGAAGAAGAAAACTGAGAAAATTTTGTTGATATGTATTCAACAGAACAAGAGCAATCATGCCGAGAAAAAGGAAAGGCTTCCAGGGAGAAGATGAAAAACCCACACACAACTGGTAGACGAGGAGCAGCTAACATGGCAGAGGAATTGGTAACATATATCCAATATTCTACTTGTATATAATTATTTGAAATAATAATATTTGTATGAAATTTTTATTGTATAGAAAAGCAGAGTTTTGATGGTAGAGTCACTAGGATACAAATATATATAGCGTCCCATACCAAGAAAGATGGGACTTGTCCTTTACCCGCTTTGAGCAATCAACTAGTAAGAATATTATTTTAGTTCACTTTATATCAGAATTTTAGTATTGAAACGTTTAATTAATATTTATTCTTTGCAGGATGATATTAGAAGAATCATTATGAACGATCCTCTTCTAGGGGATAACGATTTAGATAACGACCCTGTTGCTAAAGTAAATGATGCTCACCTCCCCTTTTTGTTTATTCTTTTCTTTATAAGGAATATATAGTTCTAAAATATTTTGTTGCTTAGGTTTGTGGTCGTGATGGAAGAGGTTATGTACGGGGCATGGGTAAGGGTGTATCTAAGACTGCTATTCAAGCGTCAGTGCCTTGTAGAGAGAACGTTCAACGGGAGAAGAGAGCACGTGAAAATATTGAATCGAAATTTAAATTAATTATTCAACAATCTGATGAGGACCGTAAGGCACGCAAGACCCTTGAGGAAAAAGTCAATGCATTATCAAGTCAAGTTCTTTCTCAGGAAACACATATGTCAGATTCAAATTCTTTTCAGGTACAAATTTCAATCTCATGAAGGCCCAATTTCCTTTTCAAAATTATAATTTTTCAATATAAATTTTTTAATATTAATCAGTTATCATTATTTTCGTAGGCACAACGACATTCATCGATTCTTCCTGATTCACCAGTGGATCAATCATCCACGCGTTGCTTGTTAAAGAACTTCAGGAAAAAACTTGTTGCACTGGGATGCATTAATAGAGAGGCGACATCAACAGATTCATTTAGTATCATAGTAGATGATATTTATGATATCAACGCCGAGTTATATGCAAGTGAAGGGACATTAGCAGATATTACAGTTGGGGATACAATTATTTGGCCAAAGGGACTTATCCAATTTATATGATTATTGTTAGGTATAATATAAATTGGATTTATTTGGTTACAAACATTTAATGGATTTGGATGCTTAGTAATTTTTTTTGGGAATTTTAAGGTTTATGCTTTTTATGATTATTTCAAAATTGAAAGTTGTAATTAAGGAAGATGATTATTTATTTATTTATTTTAAGATGTGAATTTCCTTATGGTGAATTTATAAATTTTTGAATTTTGATGATTATAGATTTCGTTAGATTTTAGACGAAAATTATAAAAACAACGACGTTACAAAATCGTCGTTTTTAAAATTTAAATATTTTAAAATATATATAAATAAATAAATACGACTGCTCAAAACCGTTGTTATTTCATGAATGTGATTATTTTAGAAAGAAATGACAGTCATAATATGTCGATTATGTGGGGAATACGTCATGTCTTTTTTAATAAAGCGACAAAAAAATAATGGCTCAAAACCGTCATTTGTGGTCGACTGCCAAAGACAGTCGTTATTTTGATGACAAAAACGACGGTATAAATATGTCGTTGAAACATACTACTGCTTTTTCTAGGACGGCTCCCTCGACGGTCAAAAACGGTCATTTTTTTTAAAAACGACTGTTTCAGACAGTTGTTTTTTTTGCATTTTCACGTAGTGACGGTTGCCATTCCTATTCTAGTGAATTCCAGAATATCTGAAGTTGTGGTGCATCTAGAGATTGAGGAGCGTCGAGCTCCAAGTCTTCTTAGAATTCTATAAGGCCAATGTGAGATTCTTCTGTGCTAAAGGCCTGCCAGATTTCATCCATGATAGCTTTCTGACATCATAGCATCATTGCGCAGCATTGGCCATCGTAAGATAGTTTCGGGTAAGGGCACTAATGTGGACACCGCCAATTATCGATCACGTACTGATAATCGAAGTAGTCGTCAAGACTCGAGGTCTTTCCTTGAGTACGATTGTCCTATCCGAACCATTTTAGGCGATCAACTCTCAGAAGGTCTTCAAGTTCTATATTAGTGAGACTGCCCCAATAGTCTTCCTCCTCGCTTGACATTGAAAGTCAATCCTCTACTTCGAGTTCATGAGGCTGGGGTGTCTCTGACTTTCCTTTGCTTCCTAAAGAGGCGATGTGGAAATCTTCTTCATTGGTCGACTCCCAGTCTTCTATATGCGGCTCGAATTCTAATGGTTCTCTTATTTCAATAGTGCAGGGTTTCTCTGTCTTGAACATCGGTCCTACACCCTCAAGTTGTTTGTTGATGTCGTCGTCATTTTGGTTCAAGTTTATTAGGTCTGCGAAGTCTTTAATGATCTGCTCAACTTTAGTTGTCTGTGGTTCGGTGATAGATGCTTCCTTTCTCCTTGGCACATCGACCTTTTCGATGGTTCCATAGATGAAATGGTCGTAGAGTGACAATTTAGGCAAGGTTGGCAGGAGGTCGGCTTGCTTTTCATCCGACTGGTAACCCAATCCTGTGTGCGTGCGGACTTTCTTTGAAATGACTGACCCTATTTTTCCTTGCCTATTCTTGTCAAGTCCCGTATGTGGGATGTATCCGAGCTGGTACATGAGGTCTCATCCCTTTGTCGCGGTAGGTTTTATATCATACAATCGGGTGAGGTCAGGTCCTGTTGTTCTCTTTGTTAATCTTGATTGATATGGGGGTCTGGGACTTCTATACTTCTTTCTTTGGGCGCAGGGTCCAATTTTTTGAAGAAATGGCTTGATAGTCTGAACGAAAGTGAGCTTGCGGGTTTGGATAAACTCGGGCTGGCCCATCTCTCATCTTTCCTAGATATTCCTTTGCTTTGGGATTTCCTTTATGCAGCGGCTTCGCATTGGGACGTGGGTACCCATGTCTTCTACTTTGGGAACCGTGAGCTAACTCCCACTCTTGAATAACTCTCCAACCTATCAGGTTTGAAGCTACATAGAGGTCTTGCCAAAATAGTGTCCAAACCAGGTTATGCTAAAGCCGTCCACAAGACTCTGGGTTTGAAGAAAGCTAATTATGAGAAAAGCTTTGTCTGTGGCCCCACCAGGTGTTCAATGAAATTCCTGAGAGAGCTTTTTGGTGATGAAAGCTTGCGAAAATTGCCAATTAGAAACATCCATAATGTAAAGGCTTTCGCTCTCTCCTTCTCTTAGAGGTCTTTTTCTACACTGGGGAGAGAGCTTCTCTCTTGCGATTTGTGATATGCTGGCAGAACTAGAGGAGGGTTGCTCTATGATGCATATGGTACTGGTGGAGCTTTTCCGTTGTCTCGATGCTTTTGCTTTGGGCAAGGTTGAGTGCCTCCGGGGATGCCCGGCCCATTCTGCTCCAGGTTTGGCTTGGGGAGCATCTTGCCATTTTGGAGCCTGTGCCCCGCTTTTATGTGGTTCGTGGAGAGGTGGTTCGCTGCTTTTTGGGTCGATGCCATAAGTTGCCCCGAGGGAATATGTGCAAACTTAAACTTTGGCTGGCTGAGGCCGAGCTGACGTGGAGGCTTCCATGGTTTGACAGGACCTTCCTAGTAGTTCGATCTAGAGATCATGAGGGCATCACCCTTCTTGGCTTGGCTGGCAGCACCTATTATTTTCCTTCTCGGGTACTGTGCCAGTTTGATTATACTCAGCAGGTGCCCTGCTCGGAGAGACCTCCCCTGTGCAGACTAATCTTTTCTCGAGGGTCCTCAGAGGACTTGGATAAGATAGCTTCTCTTTGGGAGACGCATCAGTTGACGCATATGTGCGGCATGGAGCAAGGGGATTCTCTTTTGACTTCTCCGGAGTATGAGGCCTCGCTACTGTCTGTGAGGCCTTTTGTCCGTTGCGTGGATCAGGCGGAGAGTAGTGGTGCAGAGGGGCCTTGGCCGAGGAAGGAGTTTGCAATTCTGGTTCGGATTGAGCTGCTGGTAGATGAGAAATGGGTCCTACACGAATGTTTAGAGAAACACAAGGTCAGAGCAGATGTCACCGAAGCAAGGGCTGGTTTTACAGAGTGTGACGTCCTTCGTCTGGAAGGGGCCCTGAGTGATGCTCTTGGTGCTACTGATGCTTCTCGAAAGCAGTATAAGAGCCTTCATTGACGCTAGATGACAGATTGGGATGCTCAGGAGGATGCCTTATGAGCCGAGATTAATGCTTTGAAGCACGAGTTGCGTCAGTGACCTAGACCTGTACATACCTTTTACATAGATCAAATCACCACGAGGAGTGGCATAAGAACCCCTATTAGATTTTTTTAGGTATATATATTTTCTTCATGTTTTTATTTCTTTTCAATTTCGTAAAGGGTACCCAAGGCATCACACTGAATATTTTTTTAGATGTGGTGTAAGTGCAATATAGACATGTAAATGAATAAGGGAAATCTATTATCGTACACAAATTCTATCTTTCTTTGCTTTTGTAAATGGGAGAAACTAGGTATTGTGTCGATCATCCTTTTGGGATGTGGTGCACACAGTACGGGGTTGAAAATGGGAAAGGGAAATTTATTATCTTTTACAAATGTGGCCCTCTCTTTTCTCCGTGAAGGGAGACACCGATCATTAGACCGATCATCTCGGGGTTAGGGTGTGCACAGTGCCAGGCTGAAAATGGGAAAGGAAAATTTATTATCTTTTTCAAATGTGGTCCTTCCGATCATCAAACTGATCATCTCGGGGTGGGGTGTGCATAGTGCCAGCCTAAAAATGGGAAAGGGAAATTTATTATCTTTTGCAAATGTGGTCATCTCCTTTCATCAAACTGATCATCTCGGGGTGGGGTGTGCACAGTGTCGGCCTGAAAATGGGAAAGGGAAATTTATTATCTTTTATAAATGTGGTCCTCTCCTTTGCTTTGTTTGATGCCTCAACAACGAGACGAAGTGAGGTTCAGCAACTTTTACCAAGGTTGGAACATCCATCCCCTTGGATTGAGTCGATTCTTTTATCCTTACCTAAGGTCATAGATTTGACGGTGCAGTCCGAAGATATCCTTGATCAAGATCCAATTTGAACTAACATGAGCGGCCCAAATGAAGACCAGGGCTCGGAATCAAACCCCATGAAGTAACTGATTTCTTCTTTTTCCTTTGAACATTTTTACTCATAGCGCCCAAGACGGGTTTTTGTCGTGCCCGTCGTTTCCCTCTTTTTACTCGTAGCGCCCTTTCAGGTTTTCACTATGTCCATGGGTTTGCATTTTTACCCCAGTCGCCCTTTCAGGTTTTCACCGGGTTCACACAAGCTCGCTGTTTTTACCCATGGCGCCCTTTCGAGTTTTCACTACGTCCTTTTTACTCTAAGCTTGTATTTTTTCTTTTTCTTTTCCTTCCCTTTTTTTTTCTTTTTCTCAAAGCCCATGACATGGACATCAATTCTGTCATAGTCGGCTGGATGGAGATTCCTTTGTTGTCTCTCAGCTTGGCTCGTGCTGACTTAATTGATACTGTGACTGCTCGTAGACCTTAAAGAGGGCTTTTTCTCAGGATGTATCTTGGCCATGGGTGAGGTTAGGAATATTTGAAGGTATCTTGGGGTTAAAAGGTTTCCTCGATAGGGTTCCAGTTACCGTAATATACTTCTTTCTCAGAGAATTTTGACTGTATATGCCCCACTTTTTCTTTTCAAACAATCTCTTTTTGGGGTTCTTGCTTTTCCAATTTTTTTGGATTTGATGGTAACTCTTTTTTTTCTTTTTTGTTTGGTATATACACTTTTTCTTTTTCTTTTCTAGGGAGGGGTTTGTATAAAAGAAGGGATCATGGCTCAATAGGTGTATCAAAGGGTATGAATGTTCAAGGACATTTTTTGACCACTTGGCTTTGAAATGATGGCCTTTTTTATGGGGTCCTTAAGCAGTTACGTATCCATTTTTATCAGTACTTACCTTGATGTAGGAGACTAGGAGTAGAATCGTCGGACGTATCTAGCGTTGATAGGCTCAGGAAAGTGATCTCTGTCCATGGTGGCAAGGCGGAGCGTTTATCCAGGGAGCACTTCTCGGATGACGAAGGGTCCTTCCCAGTTGGGCTTGAATTTCCCTCTCGAATCGACGTGGAGAGATGGGAAGATCCTCTTGAGCACTTTGTCACCCACTTTTAAATCTTGGATGAGAACACATTTATTGTAAGCACATGCAATCCTTCTCTGATAGGCCTTGGCGTGACACAAGGCTAGGAGCCTTTCCTCGTCTAGCAGGTTTAGCTGCTCGAAGCAGGACCTTTCTCTTTCAGCTTTCAGTAGATCAGATTTGATGAGAATGCAGAGTGAAGGTACTTCAACCTCAACCGGTATCACAGCCTCGATTCCATACACAAGAGAATGATGTTGCCCCTGTAGCGGTACAAATTGACGTTCGGTAGGCCCATAATGTGAATGGTAACATTTTGCTCCAGTCTTGATATGTGACAACCATCTTCTCAAGGATGTGGACTACCGTCTTATTAGCAGCTTTAACGGCCTCATTGGTTTGCAACCTATATGGCGATGAGCGATGATGCTTGATTTTATATTGCTTGCAGAAGGGCCTGATGCGCTTGGTCGCAAAGTTAGTGTCATTGTCTGTGATAATGTCCTTGGGTACACCGAATCGACACACAACATTTTTCTTGATGAACTTCTCAACATGACTGGTCGTGATGTACGTATATGATGCTACCTCTACCCATTTTGTGAAGTACTCGATGGCGACGAGGATAAACTGATGCCCATTTGATGCTTTCGGATTGACTTTTCCGACGACGTCGAGTCCCCAAGTGGCAAATGGCCAGGGAGTAGTCATGTTGTGTAGATCTATGGTCGAAGCGTGTATCAGACTAGAGTGCTCCTGGCATTTATAGCACTTCTGCACATGCTTGCAACAGTCAGTTTCTATGGTGGTCCAGAAATACCCTTGCCGTAGGATTTTCTTAGCGAGCATGTGTCCATTGACGTTGGCTGCCTCACCTTCAGTTAGGCATCTGAGCAAGATGTTGTTAAATGATCACCTATAAAGGCATTCACTATAGATGACGTAGTTCACCGCTAAATGTTGGATGCCCCACCAGTCTTCCTTGGTCATCCCCTCAGGGAGAGTACGAGTTTTGAGAAAATTTTTGATATCTAAGAACCATGGAGACTCATTATCGGGCCCTGGGAGTTCCTCAATTTGGAGGCAGAAGGTAGGTTCGCTCCTCTGCTCGATCATGATCGACTTCATCTCGACACCATAGAAGATTTCGACCAATGACGCCAACATAGCTAGTGCGTCGACAAAATGATTTCTCGCTCACAGGACATAAGAGAAGGTAACATCATCAAAGCATGTTATCAGATCTTCGAGGTGCTTGTGATACGGGATCAACTTCTCATCCTTTATCTTCCAATCTCCATTTGTCTTGCATATGATTAATTGTGAGTCATCAAATACCCTAAGATGAGTTATGTTCAGGTCTAAGGTTGCCTGTAGGCCGAATGCGCAAGCCTCATATTCAGCCATGTTGTTAGTGTAGGGGAAATTGAGTTTGATGAAAACTAGTATGTGAAATCCTTTTGATGAGATCAGAATAGCACCAACTCCCTGGCCCTCGGCATTTGCTGCCCCGTCAAAGTACATTACTCAGGAGTCCTTTGTCTCTGCTGTATCATCCTCTCTCATGAACAAGATATCCTCATCAGGGAATTCAATTCTCAAAGGCTCGTAGTCAAGTAAAGGATTCTCAACGAGATGATCAGCAAGTGTTTGCCCCTTGATCAACTTCTAAGTGAGATACGTGATTTCGAACTCTAATAAGAGGAGCTGTCAGCATGCAGTTCGGCCCGTGAGAGCTGGCTTTTCAAACAAGTACTTCAAGGAATCCATTCGTGCTAAGAGTAGAACGGCTTGAGATAGCAAGTAGTGGTGGAGCCTCTGTGTAGCCCATACGAGAGCCAGGCATACTTTCTTCATATGAGAATAGCATGTCTCGTAATCGGTGAATTTCTTGCTCAGGTAGTAGATGTCCTGCTCTCTTCTTCCTATCTCATCGTGCTGCCCTAGGATGCATCCCATCGAAACTTTCGTTGTGGAGAGGTACATTAAGAGTGGTCTCCCTGGTTTGGGTGGTACCAACACTAATGGGTTAAGAAGGTAACCCTTGATTTTATCAAATGTTGCTTGACAGTCCTCGTTCCAGTCAATAGGCAAATCTTTTCTTAGTAACTTGAAGATCAGCGTATAGATAGGAGTGAGTTGTGTGATGAAATAACTGATGTACTGTGTTTTTCCCAAGAAGCCTCTGACATCTTTCTCTATAGATGGCGGTGGCATTTTGACGATGGCTTTCATTTTGATCTAGTTAACCTCGATGCCTCTTCTATTGATGATGAAACCTAGGAGTTTTCCTGACATGGCGCTAAATGCGCACTTTTGAGGGTTCAGACGGAGCCTATATTTCCTTAGTCTCTTAAACAACTTTTGGAGGTTTATCAGATGGTCACTTCTCTCTGGTGACTTGGCGATCATGTCATCAACATACATCTCAATTTCTCGGTGCATCATATCATGGAAGAGTGCAGTCATCGCCCTCTAATATGTTGCCTCAGCATTCTTTAACCTAAATGGCATGACTCGATAATAGAAAGTTCCCCATGGAGTAATGAATGTTGTCTTCCCTCGGTTGGCTTTGACCATCTTGATCTGATTGTACCAAGAGAATCCATCCATGAATGAGAGCATCCCATGTCCTGCAGTGTTATCGACCAATATATCAATGTGTGGCAATGGGAAGTCATCTTTTGGGCTCACCTTGTTCAGGTACTGAAGTCGATGCACATGCAAACATTTCCATCTTTCTTTGGTATAGGGATGATATTGCCCAGCCACTGCACGTACTTGCAGACCATGAGAAACCCAATGTCGTACTGTTTGATGACTTCATCTTTCACTTTCAGCATCCACTTAGGTTAAAGACGTCATAACTTTTGCTTGACCGGCCTAACATCTGGATATGGTGGCAGCTCATGCTCGACCAAATCGGTGTCTAAACTAGGCATATCATCATATGACCATGCGAAGATGTCTTGGTATGACCGAAGGAAATCAATCATACTTTTTCTTTCCTCGAAAGACAGTGATGTCTCAATCTTGGTGATTCTGAGAATCTCCTCAGTCCCTAGGTTGGCATCCTCTTTTTCTTCAACAATCAACGTAGGGCCATGCTCAAAATTGGGAAACTGGTCAAGGAGCTCATTATGAAGCTCCTCAGTAGGGATCTCCTCGTCCAGACTCATGACTCCTACCTCTTTTTATATTTCTACAGGAAAGGGGTCGATTTTAAATGGGATGGGTTTTTTTGGGTTTTTTAGTTAAGGCATCTTTTTCTTTGATTTTCTCGAGAATTTTGAAAGACAATTTTTTTTGGATTATTTTATATTTCTTTTATTTTTTTGGGCTTTTCTTTTTCTTCAGAAATGGACCCTCGGCAAGGCGGGTCCCTATATACACATGGTATTGCCTGCCAAGGGCTCACCTCACTTTTTATAGGTTGTTTTTTAGGAAGCGGGTGCCGAATTTTAGGCCACTCGAAGCTTCCAGATTTAGGGGCATTGACACCTAATTCCTTACCTGCGGTACTGTCCCTTTACCTGCTCGGGTGGAGGAGGTTGATTGATATGGCTTTTGAGAGTCAGCCTCCATCATGTTTATCTTGGGCTCGTCAGGGACCCTGCCCTCAAATGTCATCATGGTTCTATGGCGGTTTACCACAAGGGGTGACTATACAGGTATGGGAACCTCTACCAAAAAAAGGGATAGGGAGGCTAGGTCTACTTCAAAATTGGGAGGGATGATTTGGGGATTGGTTGGGTGGATCGGGGCTGCCGGCTTGTGTGGGTTAGCTGTGTTACCCCATTATAATCAATTTTTATGACCGCGACGCTCACGAATGTACTTCGAATGTGAGGCCACGGACGGGGTTTGTCTTCCAGGTCTATTCCACAAGCTTTTACAGCAGCAATGGTGTGGGCCTTTTCCTTGGCCTCCTGGACCTCTTCTTTAGTAGGCCTGTAGCCTCAGCTGAATCTGACTCACTGTCGGCCTTTAGCTCGAACTGGGTCCTACCATCCTATAATTGAGGTCCCAATCCGTTACCTTTCTAATAGCCCTATTTCTTAAGCATGGCTATAGCTGTGACCATTCCACCATCGATTTTCAAAGTGATTCTCTCGAGGGGTTTCGAGATTACCACTGATACATCATACTCAAAGCTATGAAGGTATGTGTCTTCAGTTGTGTGCTACAAATCCAACACTTTTGGGTCCTCGATGTTGTGGGTAGCCTTGTCTCTTTCCTCCTGCCCTTCACCCAAAATGGTGACAATCTTCTATTCTGCTACAAATCTCAGCTTTTAGTGAAGAGTTGAAGGTATTGCTCCGCCCTCATGTAACCAAGGTCGCCCTAATAACAGATTGAAAGTATATTTGATGTCCATAACTTGGAAAGGTATGGAAAAGGTCATTGGCCCGATGACAAGCTCAAGGTCTACTTCTCCAATTATCTCTCTTCTCATATTATCACATCCTTTGGCATTTGTTCTCGTTGGCCAAAATACGGAGGGATCCACCCCTATCTTGGTTGTGGTTCTGAGAGGGCACGCATTCAAGGTTGGTCCATTGTCTATCAATTCTAATGAGATCACCAAGTTCTCGGCTTCTGCCATGACATTGAGGTGTTTGGAATGATTATTTCCCCCATCTTGTAAGTCACCATCTGAAAAGGAAATGGCATTAGGAGCCAACACCTGCCCGATGATCTGTCCCACATAGTCCGAGGTTACTATAGATACATGTGCATCCTTTAATGCCCCCATCAAAGCTTGGAAATGGATCGGCGAGATCATTAATAGGTCCCAGACCGTGATGTGTGCGGGCATCCTTTTCAATTGTGTTTCAAGTATGTGCTCTCGGCTCATTTTCTCAAAGGGGTTTATAGCTGTAGGTTCTTTCTTATCTTCTGGCCGAGTCGGTACTGGTACTTCTGGTTTCCTTGAGATCCTTCCCAATCGGGTGACAAAATCCACTGACCCACCCTTCTCTACTACCGCCCGTATTGATATATGTCTGATCGTAACTGAGCAGGACCTGATAGGGATCATAGCTTAGTCCCGGGATTTGAAATGGAGCGGACATAGGCCTATAAGGTGCTTGAACTAGGGGATTGGAATGGGTGGTAAATACTTGGTTAACCTCTGTTGGATAGATCGGGGGAGTGGTGAAAATGGGCCATGTGGGGTTAGTGGGGATTGTGAATGGCTGCATTACGGGTGGTGTGATAGGGGTAGGCCGTTGATAATTAATCGGTGCCAGAGGGAGATATGGGGCAAACTTAGCCATTAGGTAATTGGTGGGGGCTGCTGCTGTGCATGGTTGATACTAGTTGGTTTGGACATAGCTTACAGGAGTTGGTGATGGAAAATATGCCCTTAAATCTAAGGGTTCTTTCGGTAGTGCGAGATTAGGGAAGTAATCAGCCAAATTCAGGGGCTTAATTACTCTGATGCCTCTATCCTCTTGATCTCTCTGCCTCGGTGTTACAAAATCTTCTCGGGTGTGAATATATTTTGATGGGTCAAACTCCCCGTCATCCTCCTCTAATCATGTTGATGGTCGGCCTTAGGCCTGCTCCGCCTGGTGGATGTGGTGGCAAAGGCACCTGATGTATATTGGCATGCTAGTTGGCCTAGGGAAGTGCTGGGGGAATGATCTTGTTGGCCTCTATTAAGTCTTGTATTGCATGTTTCAAAGGGAAGCAGCGATCAGTTGGGTGGTTCGATCCTTAATGGAAATTGTAATGGGTATTGGGGTCGTAATTCCTTAGGAACAGATTTGGCAGAGGTCATGGTTGGAGTGCAGTGACCAAACCTTTTTCAATTAGTAAAGGTAATAAGATGTTCAAGGATTGCCCCAATGGTGTGAAGACTCGATCAAAATGTGCCCTTCTCTGTTTTGGGGTCATCGGTGCCCCTTGTCCACTTCCGGTCCTCTGTATTGACTCACTTCGGGTTGGGGCTGGTTGTGCTGCCTTGAACTAAAATGGAATTATGTTGGTGTTAGGTCGTGTATTTACAACTATTTGTACATCTGTCTCGGTTCCTCTATCATTCCTCTATTCAGTAGACCTCTGAACCCCAGTATTTATAGTTTTATTTAACCGTCCTTCTCTTATGGCATCTTCACATTTGTTGGCATTTCTTACCAAATCAGTGAAACTGGACTACTGTTGATATACCAGAAAATTTGAGATGACCAGCAAAGTGTTTTTTGAGATCATCTCGATTTGCTTATCATCGGGAATCCTGTTCCTAATCTGAGCTACCAATGCCCTCCATCGCCCCAGGTAGTCGCTAAATGCTTCATCGGGCTTTTACTTTAATTAGGCTATATCTAATTTACGGGGTTCAATATCTATGTTGTAGACTTATTGTCCTTGAAATAGATGGGTCAAATCTTTCCATGTTTTATCATGGAAGGTTCCAACGAGATGAACCACCTTAAAGTTAGGCCAGTAAGACTCTTCTGGAAAAATTTTATGAGCAGACGCTCACCCCCTCCATATTGACACATGTCCCCACGGTAGGACTTGCGGTGTATAATGGGGTTGCCCGTGCCATTGTATTTTTTGAAGACTAGCACTTTGAATTTTGGGGGTAAGGGCAATCTTGAAAACAAGCATAAATCAGAAAAATTTGTGGCATGGATTTCAGCTCCACCCATCTTCATCAGATGTTTTGGCTCTTATCCATTTGCTCTTTCAATAGCTCAAACTCTTTGGACGGCAGGACCGGTCCCTCAACAGGCGGTCTCCATTCGCCTTGGGTTGTCGACGGGTTAGTGAATACGGGTGGTGGGGGATTGAAGCTAGTGAATGCCCCTACGTAGGCTCCACTATTCCTGATCTCATCCTCCTTATATTGTGGGTCTATATATGGTGGAGGGAGGGTGAGATTGTCCTGTTGGTTCTAAGTAGGCCGGATGGGTGCTTAGTGGGCCCACTGTATTTGGGGGAATCCTTGGGGTTGGGTCTGAGAGGTATGGGGATGGGTGAACTGGGGGGGTTGATGGTATGGGACAGATTCCTATATTTGGTCGAGTGTGAGACTTGTGGATAAGTTGGGCCACTACTGGGTTGAGAGCCTAGCTTATATGGGTGCATTATTTGGGGTGGAATGGGGACCCGTTGGGGGTATGTGGGATACTGAGGGAATGAGGGAGGATGGGAGAGTGGGGCTTCCGGGTGTGGGCCTTGATGGATTTGGGTATGGGTTACGGGGCCTTGGTAGGCTTGGGTTTAGGCCATTCAGCCTTGATGGACATGGGGTATTGGGCCCTGCTGGGCTTAGGGGTATTAAGCTCTAGTGGGCTTGGGCCATTGGGCCTTGGTGGGCTTGGGCCATTGGGCCTTGGTGGGCTTGGGATATTGGGCCTTGGTGGGCTTGGGATATAGGGGAAGAATGGGATGGACTTTGAGGGAATGTGGAGGATGTGAGGGAAACATGGGTTCACCGAAGGGTCCGGTGATGGCAAATGGTGTTTGGGTGAATGGGATGGAGGTAGGAATTTCGTCCGAATGGGAATGAGTTGGGGAGCATGGCAGGGATGAATCAGGATTGGCATAAGCCGAATCAACAGCCAACGACATGGCTTGGCTGCAGGTTGGATACGGATGCCTCGCATGGGGTCCATAAAGTTTCTCCTCCTCCCCCCTACAGGATGATGGAGGGTAAGGCGATGTCATTGTGCCGGCACCACAAGTCTTTTTAGTTTTTAATTATTTGATTTTTTTCTTGATTTTGATTTTTGGAAAAATGAACCTTTCTATGATGGATTCTGAGGCCTTGGAATACCCGTTTCGAGCGGTGTTTACACCCCAAATAATTCTCACGACGGGATCCCGATGCACTTCGGAAGAAACAAAGGAGAACCTTTTTTCTATGTGAAGGCACGAGAATCCACGTGACAACTCGATCCCTCAAAAAAACTTAATAAGAGGGTGACCTCTTTTGACCGGCGAGGGCGTATTGGGTGTCGGGACGTGTGGGGATTTATTAAAGGCACTAAACCACTACGCGGGGGACTCGAGGAAGTGAGGAAAGGCCTGAGATTCGGGCTACAGCTTAGCGTATGTATTACATACACTAGGCCAAAAATGTGGAGATTTTAGCTTAGCGTGTATATTATACACGCTAGGAAAAATCTGAAGATATTTGGCTTAGCGTGTATATAATACACGCTAGGCAAATTCTGGGGAATTTTGGCTTAGTGTGTATATTACTCATGCTAGGCAAAAACAGTTTATATATAAAAGTTTTACAATAAACAGCAGGCCCGAAATTGGTCTGATTTTTTGGTTTTCGAGAAGCGGTGCTTTCGGAGACTGATTTTCTTTGTTGCAGCGGGTCCCTCCTCTCCGAACCTAGGGATACAAGGTTGATTCGGGACGACTAACACTCTCCCCTAAGGTTTTAAGCTTCATAACTGGATCGGTCACCCACCCAATATACCTTCGACGCAAGCGCCTTCTCAGATACTAGATGAGGTGGTACTTTTATGGATCATCACCACTAGGGTCTACCGCCGTACTAAGAACCAGGACGTTTATATTGCTGCCTAAATTCCCACCTTTTAAAAATCTACCCAAATGCAAAGTGAATTAAATCCCTTAATTCACTTTTAAGGTTCAAATTTAAATTCACTTTTTAAAGGGGAGTTTGGTTAGGTTCAAAAATGGGTTGTGATGACCTCGTGCCGCCTCTACGGGCCGGCGTCCACTGATGGCATATGATTGAAAGAAAGTAAAGAACTCAAGTAGGCCTGCCAAATGGCTAAGGCGTGTAAATGTGCAAGTAAGCTTGCCAATTGGCTAAGGCACATAAATGATCGAAAATAAATGAAAGTAATGACAATGCTCAAGTAGGCCCGCCAATCGGCTAAGGCATGTAAATGACGGAAAAGTAGGGGTAAGTAAAAATAGAGGGAATCGTAGGGATGAGAAAAATTGATGGAATCTTAGGGGTGAGTATGAAAGAAGAAAAAAAAATAACAAACAAATATTAGTGAAATTGAAATAAAAACAACAAAAAAAGGGCAAACTTTAAGGGGAAGCTCTACTAACTCCTCCCCAGCAGAGTCGCCATCTATGCAACTGTGGGCTCTCGAAAGTCAGTCACGACGATACGCTCTTTACTATAAATTTAGAGTCGCCACCTGGAGCTTTTGGTGTCCCGGGAAAACTAAATCAATATTAAAAGCACCAAAGTGCAAAAATATGACTCTGATTCACTGGTCTAACGCCAAAGGCTCTTAGGTAGGGGCTCCGGTTATTGATCAGAAAGGTGCTAGGCACCCAATCAACCCGCTCGAAAGCGGTCTCTACTTATGGCCAAAATAAAATAAATAAAACAACCTTTCCTCTTGCTCGAGGGCACTATGATCCTATCAAGCTCTCTAAAAACACCAAAAATTCAGCGGCATAACAGCTTGAATCCTTGGATAAAGGAAAAGAAAAGTAGGTAGAGGAGTAGAGGGGAGAGCTGGAGCTCTTGAGCCCTTATATCACGGCTGTGGACCTTTGCATAGGGCACTTGATGAGCTTCCGATGGCTTGAGGGGTTGGAAGATGGGTTCTAACCTCTGAAGCTTGATAGCTAAGAGGCCACTACTGCCTTCCAAAATCAAATTGCACAGTTGCAACAGCAGAATAATGTGTTCAGAAATGATCAACAGGCATGGGTGGGTCAGAAAAAGGATTATGAAGACAGAATCGCTAATTTGTTTGATCAGTTTGGTGAACAAAAGGCAGATCCAGGTGAAAGAGAAAATGCACACAGAGAATCCCAACAAGCACTTAATAGACAGTTGGATGAGAAAAATTAGGAACTTATAGTTGCTAAAGGAGAGATACTTACGCTGAGCAAGGACAAAAATTCACTAGTCCAGATCTGTGAGGAATAGAAAAAGACCATTGAGTCCATCACAAACAAAAGCTAGGTCGTAATAGCAAGGTCAAAAGCTGAGTCTGAGAATCTAAGGGACAAAATTAAGGAAAAATTTATCGTAATTTGCAGATTGCAAGAGGATTTGAGAAAGAAAGAAAAAGTGGAAGAGGAGCTGAAAGCTTTGAAAGAAAAGCTTGACAAGATAATAGTTGAGAAAGAAAGTGTTGATACGCTTTATACTAAGAAGTTGGACCTGAGCTATATGAAGAGTCTGCCCCGGAGGAAGAAAGAATTGAAACAAGTTCTACTGATGTTATGTCTGACTCTGAGGAGGAACTATCAAGCAGTCATTCTCTACTGCTAGCCTTTCCAGCACCAAAACCAGCTCCATCTACATCACTTGTATCATATCCGTCATCACCTAGCTGTTGGTACGCGATTTTTTCTGGGTTCCTTTCGGTCCCCGAAAAGAGTGGCCCAATTTGGTCCAAGTGGACTCTGGCAAAGGCGATAATGGAGTAATAAATTAGGCAATATTAAATTGCTAAAAGTAAAAGGTGAATATTGAATGGAGAATACCTGAGAAGATGCGATCGCTAGCTGCATATATTTATCGACGCTGCAACACGTCACTAATCATGCATTAGGAGGAAGCAGGGGCTTGCGGGTTGAACTCCTTTACTGAATCATCCGCCGGTGAACGTCAACAGCTATGGGTTGCCTTTAGTCTAACTGGTTTGGTTTTCCTATTCCTGTTGGGATTTTAATTAACTTGGTCTCCTAATCCTACTTGGAGTCTGAAGAAGGTCTCCTAATCCCATTAGAACTCTAACTGATCTAGTTTCCTAATCCTATTAGAAGTCTAATTAATTTAAATCTCCTAATCCTACTAGAAGTCTAACTAATATTAGTCTCCTAATTGTACTAGGAATGCAAATATGTTATTTTACTAAAACTCTAACTAAGTAAAAATATGTTAATTCTGTTAAAATTCTAATTAAAGTAAATATACTAATTTTACTAAAATTCTAAAAAAAGAGGTTTTGGCCCGTTATGCTAAGGAGGATCGCCCCCATTCCCGGGTACCCTCTGTAAGCTCTCTTGGGCAAATCGGATGGCTAGGGATTGAAAACCTGATTTTAAAATTAGGAATTATATATTTAAAGATCAAAATTATAAATTTTAAAAGATTTAAAAAAATTAAGAACTATGAATAGGAAATCTAGAATTAAGAAACCTATGATTCTAGGATTGAAATCGAAACTAAAATCTAGAACCTAGAGATAAAGATTGAAGATCAAAACCTTAAGCTTTAGAATTTTAGAACAAAATTTGAGACTAAAAAATTATAATCAAAACTACGAACTGAAATTTAAGGCCTAAAGTCAGAAAGAGAAATCAAGAATCTAAAGCTAAGGACTGGCTCTAGTAATTAGGAACAAGAACTAGTGAATTAGATATTTAGATTAAAACCTAAGATCTAAGATCTAGAATTTAAGAACTTAGAAGGCTAGAACCTAAATCTAGAACTAGAATTAAAAAAGAGGAACTGGTTCTAGAACCTAAGAACTAGAACTAGAAAATTAAGAACTAAGGAATTACCTGAAGAATCGTGTAAATCGTGCAAAAGGAAATTGTATAGAGGGAAATTGTGTAGGGGAAGATTATGTAAAGGAAAATCGTGTATATGGATGGCTAGTGGGTAAAGGTCTTATTTATAGGCTTTTACTAGAAATCCTAGTGTAACTCTAATTCCTAGTTCTTCTAAAGTGATAAAGTAAAGTCATATTTATAATAAAAGAAAAGAATCCTATTTTCTAAAATAAAATAATAAAGGGACTAATCCTAATTCAACTAGGAGTTTTGAAAAACGTCACTTTTTGCACAGCTGCCGAAAACTGACCATAACTTCCTTGATACTTGTCCGAATTGCTTATTTTTTTGCTTGTTGGAAAGCTACTTTGATAAGCTTTCAAACGTGACCAATTTTGTATCAATCCGACTTTGTTTGATGTCTCAAAATAGGTCAAATATAAAGGTGAAAGAATAGACAATTGGGAAAGGTTGGGATCATAAACTAAGGACTGAAATCTAAAACTTAAGAATTAAGAACAATAGAAGAATCTAAGATCTAGAACTTAAGAACCTAAGAACTAAGACCTAAAAAAAAGACTGGCTCTAGAACCTAAGAACTAGAACCAGATATTAAAAATAAGAATTAAGAATTATAGAAGAATCTAAGATCTAAAACCTAAGATCTAAGAATTAAAAAAAAACCTAAAACTAAAAATTACCTAAAGTCGAACACTGAATAGAGAATCTCGAAATCCCTAAGCTTGGAAGAGAGAAAAAATTCGTGTCCTTAGGATCGAGGTAAAAGCTTCTATTTAGAGGTGTTTTGCTAATTATGCGCCCTGTGGGGTGCACTTAATTAGCCGGTCAACTTCAATTACACGCCCTAATCTAGGCATTTAATTGAATTGCGCACTGGATTACAGGCGTTTAATCTCTTTGAGTTGGTCACGGACTCAGTGAGCGATCAGTTGACTGGCTCAGCCGAGTTTCCTAGTTCTAACCACATTAGGACTAATTACACTCCTCATTTGGCGTACGCAATCCGATTAAGCGTTTCAAACCTAGCACTTAATCATGAAATTTTGGGAGTCAAGGATTGAGAGACTAGGTCAGGGACAGACCAATTGTGCGCCGGTGATATGGCACTTAATCAGATTGTGCATTCCATGTGGAGCACGCGATTGAGTCTCGAGGCGGTCTAAAGAAAGGGAATTTGGTTTGGAATAAGGTACTGCTTGAATAAGGTGCTGCTACAGTTTTTAAATTTTTGCAGATCTGGAGTAGTTGCCGCACAATGAGCAAATGGATTGCAGCAGAAGCAGATCTGCTTGAGTTTGCATCCCCTTCTCCTTTACATTCATTTTCTATTTTTAAATTCTTTATAACCAGCAGTTCTGCTAAGTTTTGAGTTTGTCTTATTTTAAATTTCTGCTATTGGCATGTTGATTTTTAGATAACAAAACCAAATACAAAAATAGAAGAAAATGTAAACACAAATAGAAAATTTCTGATTTGTTTCTTATTATTTTTCAGCAATAGTAAATAAGGGTTCTTGTTGAGCCCGAGCTGATCCAAAACAAATAAAATATATATATATATATTTATATATATATATATATAATTATAAAAACATAAAAATATCTTCAGATGGACTATTTTTCTTTATTTTTATTCATTTTCTCCCATCTGGACCTGCTGAGATCATGGTTTTTCATTTTGAGGAATCATGTAGGATAATGAGCAGTGGATCATATGCTTTTTTGAATATTCAATGGACCCACTGATTTTATTTTCCTTCAAGATTTCTTCATCATTAATGGGTCTCAGCTATGTATGAACCCTGTTTTAAATGTGTGCTCCCATGCTTCATTATTTAGAAATTCTTTTTGATTCATACACATCATCAACAAAGGGGTCAGTCTTATGAATCTTGTTTTCCACTGTATGTTATTCTTGCTGATCATTTTACAAATTCACATTGATTCATAAGTAGCTGATGGGCTCAGGCTTTTGGGTTTTCTCTTAGCATAGGGAACTCATGATTTGGTCTTAGGATTTTTTGTTTTTTAGTTTAAAATTCTGTTTTTAGGTTGCTGGTTTCTCTTTCTTAGGTTTAATGTGTCCTAGTTTTATTGATTTTTTGCATTTTTCTATGATTATAGTTAGTTTCTTACTTTGTTTTCCTATTTTTTTTATCTACAACTTTGTTTTTGTATCAAAACTTTGCTGTTTTTTGTAGCTTTGTATTCAGTTCCTTACTTTGTGTTATTAGCAATAGTTTCCTTTCAATTGCATAGCAATCATTTTATTTTTCTATCCATATATGCAGTTTTTAGATTTTATTTTGTAGCAGTTTTAGCTTTGTTTTGTTGTTTTTACTATTTTACCAGTAATTTCCTGCACTTGTATATCATTTTTTCCATTTTCCTGCTCATACATTCAATTTTGTTTTTTTTATTTTCTGTTGCACATAGTTGCAATTTTTCTGCTTAGTTTTTCTTTCCTCTTTTGCCCTGCTGTCCCTAGTTTCTCATTGTGTAGAACATTGTGGACAATGTTCATCTTAGGTTTGGTGGTATGGCAGGTGTGCCAATGAAATGAGTTAATGCTAGTGTAGCTTTGTTGAAAAAGTTTTTGAAAATAAAGTAATTTCCCACCTGATTTTTGGAAAAAGAGGAAATTAAAAAACTTTTTGAAACTAAAATATGTTGTAGTTTTAACATTTTTCATGAAGCAAATGTCAAGAATTTTCAAAAGTTAATGTTTAGTGAACCTGAAATGAGAGAAAACTGTGAGGATACACCCCATAAATTTGATGGAAGGCCATACCCAGTGAGATTTGGGCCTGAAAAATTTTCTTTGAAGAGTGTCTTGGCAATTTTTCTGCTCTAAGGACTAATTGGATCTAGTTTCAATCACTAGAAGTTAGGCAAAATCAAATTAAAACAGCTTGACAGCATTCATGACATTGAAGACATGAAGTAAGGTCATCCCTTGGACAGTTTGAGCTTAAAATGTCCCACCTTTGAACTACCCTTGATACACACCATTTGAGCCTTAAAATTCCCAATTTTTTTTTATAAAAACCAGAAAATTTGAACCCAAAACCTCAGTGACCTAATAGAGCCTGACCCTCACTCTGAGATTTCAGAAGGTAGAGTTGGTTTGATGGTTGGTTGAGAAAGAAGAAAGCACATTTGGTGGTTTTGTGGCATTCCAACCCATAAAAAGAAAAAATGGAGAAAAAAATATAAAAAGAAAAGGAAAAATAGAGAATAAAAAGAAAAGGAATGTGAAAGAGAAGTCATTTCATTGAAAGACTGAAAAGAGGATTAGAAACTGGCCACTTCAAATTTAAAAATTCAAGAAGTAGATGGAATTGTGCTGAAATGAAGAAGGTGTTGTCTAGACCACCTCCTCACTTTTACTGATTTCTCAATTTAAATCCTTTTTACCCCATTATTCTTTTACAAATTTTACCCATAAGCCACATTACAACCCAATAAAAAAGACCTTACTGATCTGAAATGGATTGAGCTGCCATGTGGAGATCAGGATTTGTTTAATGTATAGTGAAAAGAGTTAGAAAATTTCAGAAGTTAGAGCAATGTCTATGCTCATGCTTGCAGTCCTATTTGAGGGTTGTAACTGTTCTTGAGCTGTGTGAGAAATGATGCACCCTTCTACTTTTGTTGTGAGTGAACTGCCCTGGTAAGACTTGGGTCTGAAATCTGATTTGTTTGGGGCATTATCAAAACAGAATTCTTAAATTAAAGGTGAACTCTATATTAATTTTCAGGCACAATGCCTCAACATGAACTGATTGATGAAGAAGGAATTACAGCAGAATTTTAGGTTTTAAACTGATGATTTTTCTGCTAAAAATCCTCTAAAACTGAATGGACATGGTGTGGAATTTATTTTATTTCACTTAAACTCTATTTTAGCATGTTGCGTGAGTATTAGCTGATTTTATTGGAGAAGTTTGGGAGTACCTTCACAAAAAACTCTCAGGAGACTCCACTCCTCCACTAGGGATCACCTAGGGGTTTAAAAGGCTTGATGCATGTGCCAAATGCTCCCGTGTTCCCTACTAAAGTGGCATTTTATTTCATAGGTTAGTTGTTTTAAATTTCACTTTGCTCAAGGACTAGCAAAGGTTAGGTTTGGGGGTGTGTTGAGCACTGAAATATGCCACTTTCTACCCCTTAACCTGACCTATGATGGACCTTTGGGCATATTAATAATGAATTTTAAGTGTGTTTTTATAGATAACAGCAAAATAAGAGCTTAATGCTACAATCCGTGCTTTTGAAGCCAAGAAGAAGGAATTTTGTGTTTAGCAGTGGAGCTGATGGATTTATTGAAAAGGCACCATGGTGGTTCACACCATTGGGGCCTTTTAGCATGCTTTGGGGCCTTGAAGACCTGCTGAGAGAGAGAGTGGTGAAGCCCAAAGGTTAACAAGGTGCTATGCAGTAATACAGCATTTTGTGTTTGTAGCAAGGCAACACCTTGGATGGAAGACAACAGTAAATCAACACCTCAAGGCATTCTATACGAATAGCTGCAAAGCAATTCAAGTGGCATATTACAGCTACAACAATAACGCACTCGAGTACTTTAAGTGTTGAAGATCATCTACTTGAGCTGATGATGGAAACCCATGAGCAGCATAGCTGCAAACTTGAAGAATTCGAACAGTTTAGAGGGCTGGTGCAGCCACTCAAGGTGTTTAAATACAGCTTAAAATGAACTACACGAGCTATTCTTTGTTGGAACTAAAGCACTTGAGTGGTTATATAGCTGAAAGCAACCCCACGAGTGAATTGTAGAGCTGTTATGCGCTGGAAATAGACTCCACGAGGGGTTGTTTTGAACTCCACGAGCTGCTATGTGTTAAAATTGAAGTTGTCGCAACCTATCGAATGGTTGTTTGAACCTGTCGCAACCTATCGAATGGTTGTTTGAACCTGTCGAGAACTTATCGAGAGGTTCTGATTCTGAAAATGAACCTGTCGAACATCCTGTCGAATGGTTGAATGAACCTGTCGAGAACCTGTCGAATGCATACCGGAAGCCCATTCAACCTGTCGAACTGTTGCCTAAACCTATCAAGATTGAAGTTCTGAAGCTCCAACCTATCGAGGCACGGGTTCCAGCCATCTATTTCACACTTTAGGGACATTTTGGGGATTCCAATGCTTCTAGAGCACACATCCCAATGTCTCACACATCTCAGGGATTTATCTCGGGTTCCATTAGCAAATATCACATGCCGACAGGGGCATTTTTGAGAGCTACAAGAACACATCAGCCGGGCACAAAACTCTACACATGGGACAACAGCCCACATACAATTTTCCTTGGCCGAAATGAAGACACCTCAGTTGTGCATAACAGAACTGAGTCCTCTGCTCTCTGATTGGCTGCAACTCAAGGCACATGGATTGATGCATATGTATAAATACCCATCTATTTTGCTGTAATTTCTCAGCAAGGAAAGTAGGAACAAAGGAATAGCCTGAGTTCTCCTTAGCTCATTTAGGTTTAGTTTTAGGTTTTATTTTCCCCTTTTCTCTTCCCCCTTCTCTCTCTAATCCAGCCTGTTGGATTAGATCTAGGTAGCAGCTCAGATCTAGTTTGTAATTGTAATTTCGACATGAAGAAATGTTGTTCAATGCACAGACTACAGATCTTGGAATAATTTTATTGTAAGTTGTTTTGTTTAAAGCAATAAATTGTTGGTTTTAAAGCTTAATTAAATCTATAGATCTTGTGGTCACATTAGATTCTCGATCGGCTCTTATGTAGATGGGCCAAGCCTGCCACATCTCCGATAGATTTCTTGATGGCCATCTAATTTCCCTAGGTTTGATATGCCTGTGGGCTTGCATCCACAGCATCTATAGTGATTATCTTGTTATGATCGAAGCCATCTGGATTGAGGAAATCTATTGAATGATTTGTGACCATTAAAGTGGACAGATCATAGCCTTAAGATCAATCTAAACCACCGGACTAAATCAGATTCTTATACCTTGCATTTGTGCTTGTAGCCAAATGAAGGATTGCTGCAAATCCCCAGCTCTTGATCTGTTTTGCAATAAAAACCAGGCGCTAGCTGCCTATTTCTCCCTATTTTATATTTTATTTTACCATCCATCTTCCTCAATCTTTTAAATTTAGTTTTATATTTCAGTTTTATAAATTAGATCTAGTGACACCCAGAAAGCTCTCTTTCTTCTTAGAATTGCCAGATATGGAGGTCTATTATACACCTTCTAGGTTTAGATCACTACTCCCTGTGGGACAAACTCTTACTTATTAAAACTTGCTATAAAGGACCCTGTATCTTGCAAATCTAGGATATTTTAGATGTGCTGAATCCATTCTCTGTTTTACTTTGATTTTATTTTCTTTCATTTAATTTATAATAATCAGCACACTAAAATTCCCCAACAGTACCCCCATTTTCCCGACCACCACTTCCCAAGATATCCAAAATCAACCCCTCCATTCCCCATCTTTTGCCCAAACCATGCCCATTTTCCCTCCCATATCCATGCCAAATCTAACTCATTTCCCATCCACATCCATACAAAACCCAACCCAATTTTCCCCATCCACATCCATGCCCCATTTTCCATCTTCCCCGTATAGGCCCGATCCACCCTCATTCACCTATGTCACCGCCACCTTATCCACCTCCCCACAAATCCTCCCATCTACCCAGGTCATGCCCATTTTTACCGGGGCCATGCCCGATTTTTCCCAAACACCCACACTTTGCCCTTCATCATCCCTAAACATTCCAAATCCATCCCCCTTTGCCAATGCCCCACATCATCCCTCCAATCCACCCCATATTCCATCTGTTACCCAAGTCATGCCCGATTTTACTGGGACCATGCCCAATTTACCCACCACATCCACCCCATCTACATCTCATCGCCCCTTAAATCCACCATCTCCATCCGACCCTCCTTCCATGACCATGATGGAAGAGATGTTCTAAGCATACTCCATGTGGAAGGCTTCCCAAAATGCCTCCTCTCCTCCACACCCCATATCCATGAACCCATCCCATACCCTAGCCAATCTCCATGCCTCACTCCCCCATGACCCCTAATAACCCCCCATCATCCACACCATCCAAACCTCCATTTCTCACATGCCCCAAGGCCCATTGGCCCAAGCCCCCATTTCCCACATGGCCTAAGGCCCATTGACCCAAAACCCAACCACCCACACATACCAAGGGCCCATTACCCAAACCCACCAAGGGCCCATGACCCAAAACCATCAAGGGGCCATGGCCCATACCCTCCAAAACCCAATGGGCCAAACCCACCAAGGCCCATGGGCAAGACCCATCAAGGCTCAATGGGCTAGACCCATCAAGGGCCCACGGCCCAGACCCATCAAGGCCCATTGGGCCAGACCCATCAAGGGCCTATGGCCCAAACCCATCAATGGCCCATGGCCCAAACCTATAATGACCAAGGCTTCATGGCCCAACCCTCCCAAGGCTTCATGGCCCAAACCCAAGCCCAAAACCTTGGAGCCTCACACCCATACCCTTCACAATTTCTCCAAAATCTCACCCATTCACAACCTTCCAACCCAGGTCAAACCCAAACCATACCTCAAACCCAATTTTCCCATGGCCCCACACCCCAAGGCCATCTCCAAACCTTCCCCCATGCTCAATGGCCTCATCAGGCCCCGCTCTAAAATCTAACTTCCACTCATCCCATCACCCAACAAACTTTCTCTCATCCCCAATGGGCTCACCCAACCCCTACTCATGTCATTCTCACCCAGTGCATGCAATACCAGCATGAGAATCCCACCCTCACAGCGCACTATATCGACCAGTAGTATGAAGAGGATGAGATTAGGAACAATGAAGCCTGTGCTGGGGCATTCACCAAGCGAAATCCAACCAACTGCCAAGAAAGCGGCCCTTCTATCTAAGGAGTCAGAGCAGCTGAAAGAATAGTTGGACAAGATACAAAAGCAATTGATGAAAATGGGTGGTGCTGAAATCCACGCCACGGACTTCACAGCTTATGTTATTCGCTGAGGTCCCCTTGCCTCCCAAATTTAAAATGCTGTCTTTTAACAAATACAATGGCACCGACAATCCTATTGTACACCTCAAGTCCTATTGTGGGAACATGTACCAATATGGAGGTTACGAAAGACTGTTGATAAAGGTCTTTCATCAGAGTTTGACTGGTCCGGCCCTGAGGTGGTTCATATCTTTAGAACCATCTATGATGAAAATGTGGAAGGACTTAACGCACTTATTCCAGGAATAATATGTCTATAATATTGACATCGAACCGCGTAAGTCTAACTTGGCCCGATTAAAGCAGAACCCGAATGAGACCTTCAGTGACTACTTAGGGCGGTGGAGAGCACTAGCAGCTCAGGTTAGAAACAGGATACCTGATGATGAGCAAATCGAAATGATTTCTAAGAATACTCTACCTGTGATCTCAGACTTTTTGGTGTACCAGGAGTAGTCCAATTTTGCTGATCTACTGAGGAACGCCAACCACTGTGAAGATACCATCAGGGAGGGGTGCCTAAACAAAAATATACCAAGTGGGGCCAGTGGGGTTAGAAGGTTTTCAAAATAAAGGAATGATAAGAGAACCGGGGCTGATGTCCAAAACATTGCTAATGCCAAGCCCAACAATAATATAACCCTGTTCTAATTCAGCGCGGCCAAAGACCGATCGAATAGCGGAATCTGAGAGGCGGAATGGTCAAGGAATGCAAATGACTCCGAAGCAGAGTAGAGCCCGCTATGACCGAGTGTTTACACCCCTGGGGCAATCACTAAGTGTAGTTTTGCCTTTATTAATAGAAAAGGGATTAGTTAATATTCGTCAACTGCAACCTCCTCCCCACCCGATCTCAAAGAACTATGACCTGAATACCCACTGTAATTTTCATCAGGGCCCGAGTCACCCGACTAATCGCTACTTCTCATTAAAGCACGCAATCTAAGATTTAATCGATGTCGGGAAAATCATTCTACCAGCACCTTCACAAGTGAACTAGCATGCCAATATCCACCAGGTGTCGTTACCCTCACATACTACCAGAGGAGCAGGTCCCATACCCACCATCGGCATAATAGAAGAAAATGAGGAGGAATTTGAGTTTGACCCATCTAATTATATTAGTGATCAGGAGAGCTATGTGGCTCCACTGTCAAAAAATATTGAAGAAAGGAATATTGGGGTGATTGAACCCCTGAATTTGTCAGATTATTTTCCCAACTCGACTCCTCAAATTGAACCCTTAGATCTTAGGGCTTACTTTCTATTACCCACACCCATCAATTATGTGCACATAAATGCATATCAACCATACACCACCACCCCCATTACCAGTGGCCCATCATACCCCCAATCTCCCGCCAGCACCCATCAGCCACCAATGGCCTACCCCTACCCCTTTTCCCCCGATGCCAACCAGCTACCACCGAGGTAAATCAAGTGTTACCCACACCTCCGGAGCCTGCAGTACAAGAGCATCCAATACCAATAGCCATGCCATTTCAAATTCTGGGACTAACCTACAATCCTCATAAGGTCCCACTAAGTTATGAGCAAATAGATGTCAACGCTGGCAGCAACAGAGAAGGGGCAGTAGACTTCATCATGAGATCTGGGAAGATCTTGAAGCAGCTAGAAATACCAGCAGCAGCACAAGTCCAACCGAAGGGAAAGAAAGATAGCACCGTGAATCCCTTTGATAAAATGAGTCGAGAACATATACTAGAGACTCAGCTGAGAGTAATGTCTGCCCATATTACTGTATGGGATCTATTGATGACGTCCCCGTTCCATTTCTAAGCTTTAATGGGGGCATTAAAAAATACGCATGTCTCACTTCAAGTTAGCTCGGATGAAGTCGGGCATATAATTGGTCAAGTGATGGCTCCAAATGCCATTTTATTTTCTAATACCAATTTGCCTGAGGAAGGAGGTAGTCACTCAAAATCTTTGAATATAACTATTGAGTCTAGAAATATGGTAATCCCCCTGGTTTTGTTCGATAATGGGTCTGCGTTGAACATATGACCGCTAAGAATCGCCACCAAGATTGGGGTAGATCCTTGCATGCTGAGACCCACGAGAACCAGTGCCCGAGGTTTTAACAATACCAGGAGAGAAATAATGAGAGAAGTTGATCTTGAGCTATTAATTGGGCCAATAACCTCCATATTGTTTCAAGTAATGGACATCAAATCCTCGTTTAATCTAGTACTAGGGCACTCGTGGCTACATGAGGTTAGAGCAATCCCCTCCACACTACACCAAAAACTCAAATTTGCATCAGGGCATAAGATCATCATAATCATCGGTGAAGGACACAGTGAGAAAGAAAAGGTCACCAATAGCATTGAAAAGCCTAATGTGCTGAATGTGCCACACCTCGCCGAGGACGTCGACATCCACAGTTTCGAATACGAGGTGTCGGCAATACTCCCATGTCCCATTGAGGGCATCATTCCGAGAACTGGAGGTGGAATGGTAGTAGCGGTGGCCATGCTCCAAGGCAGAAAGGAGCCCGTCACAGCCAAAGGTGGGCAGAAAGTAAGATTCAGGCTTGGTTATAAGCCCATGGAGGAAGAGGCCCGAGAGGCCAAGGAGAAGACCCGTGAAATGACGACCGCAAGAGTCAAAGGGATACACTTGGAAGAGGAGAATCCTCGTCCCAGGCCTCATATCAGGAATTCATTCGTAAGTGTCGGGATTGTGAAGATTGACCGAAATGGGGTAACCCGATTAACCCCACATAAGCCCACAGTACCAGTACAGCCCACCAATCTCTACATCACCCTTCTCAACCTTGATATAGACTTAGCCGTGTTATCCCTCTTTGAGGAATGACGGCCTGTACCTGAACAAACTCCCCCTTTGGTGAATCACCATAAAATTGTGTTAACATTTGAGGATATCATCTCAGATGAAATGGGGATCAACATGATGGAGGCTAACTTCGAAGAGTCGTATCAGTCAGCCCCCTCCATCCAATTAGGTAAAGGAGTGGCCCCTCAGGTACGCAATTGGGTATCTTTGCCCCAAACCCTGAAAGCGGGGAGTGGCCTAACATTTGGCACCCGTTTCCTAAAAAAAGCAACCTATAAAAAGTGAGATAAGCCCTTGGCATGCAATACCTTGTATATACACAAACTTGCGCTGCCAAGGGTCCGTCTCCAAGGAAATACAAAACCTCAAAAACATTGAAAAAATACCAAGTCCAAAAATATTATCATTTAAAATTCTAAATAAAGTCCCACAAAAAGATGCCCTAATCGAAGTACCCGTCCCACGTAAAATCGACCCCTTTCCTGTAGAAATATTAGAAGAGATAGGAGTTACGAGTCTAGACGAGGATATTCCCTTGGAGGAGCTCTCCAATGAGCTCCTCGATCGGTTTATTGAATTTAAGCATGGCCCTACCCCCATTGTCGAAGAAATCAAGGACGTTAATCTAGGGACTAAGGAGATTCCCCGAATTACCAAGATCAGAATGTCTCTATCTCTCGAAGAAAGAAAAAGCATGATCGACTTCCTTCAATCATACCAAGATGTTTTTGCCTTGTCATACAAGGACATGCCTGGTCTGGACACCAATTTGGTTGAGCATGAGTTGCCTCTCTACCCTGATATGAAGTCGGTTAAACAGAAGCTGAGACGTCTCCGACCCGAGTGGATGTTGAAAGTAAAAGACGAGGTCATCAAGCAATATGATGCAGGGTTTCTCATGGTATCTAAGTACCCACAGTGGCTAGCCAATATCGTGCTTGAATTGAAGAAGGATGGAAAGGTTCGTATGTGTATCAACTTCCATAATTTGAATAGGGCGAGCCTGAAGGACGATTTCCCATTACCACAGATCGACATCTTGGTCGATAACACTGCTAAGCACGGGATGATTTCTTTTATGGACAAATTTTTAGGATACAACCAGATAAAGATGGCAGAGGCAGATTAAGAGAAGACAGCATTTATCACTCCTTGGGAAACCTTTTACTACAGAGTCATGCTATTTGGGCTAAAGAATGCTGGTGCAACAAACCAGAGAGCAATGACTGGGCTATTTCACAACATGATGCACTGAGAAATTGAACTGTATGTCGATGATATGATAGCCAAGTCACCAGAGTGAAATGATCACTTGGTAAACCTTTAGAAGCTATTTGAAAGACTTAAAACGTACAAGTTACATCTGAATCCACAGAAGTGTGCATTTGGTGTGATGTCAGGGAAACTGTTGGGATTTATCGTCAGCAAGAGAGGGATCGAGGTTGACCCAGTCAAAGTCAAAGCTATCATAGAAATGCCGCCACTGTTTACTAAGAAAGAAGTTAGAGGATTCTTGGGCAGAATATAATATATCAGTCGGTTCATTGCACAGCTAACGCCCATCTGCACGTCGATCTTCAAGCGATTAAGGAAGAACTCGCCCATTGAATGGAATGACGATTGTCAGGCAGCGTTCAATAAAATCAAAAGCTACCCCCTTAACCCACCTATTTTGGTACCACCCAAGCCAGGGAGACCATTCTTGATGTATCTCTCCACGACGAAAGTTTCGATGGGATGCATCCTAGGGCAGCATGACGAGACGGGAAGAAGAGAGCAGGCCATCTACTATTTGAGTAAGAAGTTTACTGATTATGAAACACGTTATTCTCATCTAGAGAAAGTATGTCTGGCTCTTATATGGGCTACTTAGAGGCTCCGCGATTACTTGCTATCTCAAGCTATTCTACTTTTTGCTCGAATGGACCTATTGAGATACTTATTCGAAAAGCCGGCTCTCACTGGGCGGACTGCACGATGGTAGCTTTTGTTATCTGAGTTTGACATCACCTATGTCACTCAAAAGTCGATCAAGGGGCAAGCACTCGCTGATCATCTTGCCAACAATCCTTTACCAAATTATGAACCTTTAAGAACTGAGTTCCCTGATGAGGACATCCTTTTCATGATGAAAGATGATACTGAAGATCAGAGGAATCATGGGTAATGCACTTTGATGGGGCAGCGAATGCAGAAGGTCAAGGAGTTGGCGCCATTCTAATTTTACAGAAAGGATCCCATGTACCCATCTCTATCAAGCTCAACTTCCCTTACACTAACAACATGGCTGAATACCAAGCTTGTGCCACTGGTCTGCAGGCAACTCTCAATCTGAATGTAACTCACCTTCGAGTGTTTGGAGATTTGCAGTTAATCATATGCCAGACGAATGGTGACTAGAAGATGAAAGATGAGAAACTGATCCCTTACCATGAACACCTCGAGGATCTGATAGCTTACTTTCAAGACGTAACATTCTCATATGTCCCTCGAATAAGGAATCGCTTTGCCGATGCACTAGCAACGCTGGCATCAATGATAGAAATCCCGTATGGTGCAGAGATGAAGCCGATCTTGATCGAGCAAAGGAATGAGCCGGCCTTCTGCCTCTAGATTGAGGAACCTACCAAGCCTAATGATAAGCTACCTTGGTTCTCAGATATCAAGAATTTCCTCGAGACACTAACTTTCCCTGAGGGTAAGTCCAAGACGGACCGATGAACCATTCAACGTCTAGCGGCAAGCTATGTCATTTGTGGGAAATGCCTTTACAAGCGATCGTACAACAACATCTTACTCAGGTGCCTTACAAAAAGTGAAATAATCAACATCATGAGAGAGATCCATGAGGGAGAATGCGGTGCCCACATCAGTGGTCATATGCTCGCTAAGAAAATTTTACGGCAGGGATACTTTTAGACCACTATGGAATCAGATTGCTACAAACATGTTCAGAAATGTTACAAGTGTCAAGAGCACTCTAGTTTGATACACGCTCCTACCGTTGATCTTCACTGCATGACCACTCCTTGTCCATTTGCTACCTGGGGCCATGACGTCGTCGAAATGATTAATCCGAAAGCATCAAACGGACATCGGTTCATCCTCGTTGCAATTGAATACTACACCAAGTTGGTAGAAGCGGCGTCATATGCCAACATCACGGCCAGTCACATCGAGAAGTTTCTCAAGAGTAATATTGTGTGCCGATTTGGAGGACCCAAGGATATTAACGGCATAAACTTTGTGAATAAGCGCATCCAGCCTTCTGTGAGCAATACAAAATCAAGCACCATCGCTTGTCACCTTATCGGCCTCAAACTAATGGAGTCGTGGAAGCTGCGAACAAGACAGTCGTCGCATCCTTGAGAAGATGGTCGTCACTTACCGAGATTGGAACGAAATGTTGTCGTTTGCTTTGTGGCTTACAAAACGTCGATCCATACCACTACAGGGGCAACACCATTCTCCCTTCTGTATGGAACCGAGGTCGTCCTACCGGTTGAGGTTGAAATACCCTCACTCTGAATCCTCATGGAATCAGGCTTATTCAAAGTAGAGAGAGAAAGATCCTGCTTTAAACAATTGAACTTATTGGACGAGAAGAGACTCCTAGCCCTGTGTCACACTCAAGTTTACCAGGGACGAATCGTACGTGCTTACAATAATTATGTCCGCGGTCAAGATCTGAAGGTAGGAGACACTATACTAAAGAAGATCTTCCCATCCCCCTTTTAAATAGTAGGGTCTGAGGGAGTTTTAGCAGCCTTACCAAGACTGGAACATCAATCCCTTTGGGCTGAGTCAAACCTTTCTCCTTACCTTGAGTCATACGTTTGACAAAGTATGGGAAAAAGTAGAAATATATACACACATTTTTTTGTATTTGGATTTTTCTTAATTTTTTTGTTACAGCATCGTACTTCCATCTTAAAAATAAAGAAAAAGAATAAAAAAATCTCTGAAAATAAAAATCTAAAAAATATATATAAATCTTGAAAATGAAAAAAATATAGGTAAAAGTTTATTTCTCCTTCTGTTAATTAGGATGCTTATTGTTACCTATATAAACAAAAAGGGGACTGATGTTTTCTCAAGGATGTGCTGGAATATCAAATGGTCCAAAGCCTCAAAGCAGGCACCTTATCAGCGATGAACAAAGTAGATGAAGCATCCCGCCACCGACGTCAAGTCTATTAAAAAAAAAAGAGAATGAAAATCATTTTAAAAAAGAAAAAAAGAAATTTGTGAACTTTTCATACACAGCTACACACATGCCTATTTTCAATACGGTAAAATGTCAATATTTTATCAACAATGCAGTTGTGTAAAACTAATGTCCTAGGTCTAAGGTTCGCCTTGGATCTATGGATCCTACTTTAAAGTAGGAGCAACGGTGTCAATCTCGATCAAATAGTCAATGTTTCGATTGGATTGATTCCACCGCTAAATCTTCACCCTGATCGCCCTATCTTTTGCCTTCGGGTGAAATTGAGTGCCTTGAACTTTAAGTTCATCACGTGATATTTTTTTAGGCATAGACTCTTCGTCTACACTGTCCGGGCAAGCGCCCTATGGGGTTTGAAGTTCAGATAACTCCGTCCTCGAAAAGATCTATTGTTGAATTGATTCCAACCTGTCAGATAAGAAACTACGTCAGACAACTATGTGCAAATATGCATGCAGAAGGGCCCATTTTAGGGAGCAGGCTTAAAACCTGCACGGTATCCCTATAAACTGTATGCCATGCGTCTGGGTATCCGTTGGGTGGTCGTTTGTTCCTGTAAATTGTACCCGGACAGGATCTGGGTCGGGACTTCCATCTCCTTGTTATTTATTATCCCTAATGGGTGTCTGTTTATGCATAGTTGTCCATTTGTAACTTCATTGATGGCAGAGGCCAAATTGAGTGTCTTTCTATGAACACTCAATCCTGGCCCGATCCTTTCGATATCGTATGGACTTGAGTACGTTGGCTTCAGTTTTGTCATAAACAGTTTCGGAGGCATGGGCTCTTGGTATGCGTTGTCTGGGCGTGCGCCTCCCGGAGTTCGAGGTCCAGATAATGCTTAGTTTTTTTTTAAAAATGAAAAAAGTAATCATTAAAAAAATAAAAAAGAGAAGAAGAATAAATTTGTATTTTCATAGCACACACAGCGACGCACATGTGTATTTTCAATGCGATAAAATGTCAATATTATATCGGCAATGCAGCTGTGCTAAATTAATGCCCTAAGTCTAAAGGTTCACCTTGGATCTTGGGATCCTACTTCAAAGTAGGAGCAATGGTGTCAATCATGATTAGACGATCAATGTTTCGGTCAGGACGATTCCACTGCTAAATTGTTGAGCTAAGCGCTCTATCTTTGATTCATATGAACATGAGAGTCTAGGCTTCAGATTTTTCATGAACTTTTCAGAAGTATGGACTCTTGGTCCGCATGGTCTGGGCACGCGCCCTACGAGGTTTAAGGTCTGGATAACTCCGCTGGAAAAGGTCAATCGTTGGTTGAGACTAACCTATTAAGAATGAGATTACGTATCAATCAAACTATGTGCAATCATGTATCTAGAAGGGTTCATTTTTCTTTTATTTTCTGCAGGCTTAAAACCTGTATTGGCAGCTGTATCCTTGTAAAGTGTATGCCATGTGTCTGGGTATCTGTATGATGGTCGTTTGTTCTCATAAATTATACCCAGGCAAGTCTGGGTCGAGGCTTCTATCGCCTTTATTGCTTACCACCCCTAACGGGTGCATGATTATGCATAGTTAAATAATATTTATGATCATTATTGGCAGAAACCAGGATTCGATGTCCCTTTTGGGAGATACCCAATGTTTGGTTGGACCTAATCAAGGTAGTTGAAGCTGGATGCTCTAGGTCATGTTGATTTGGGGCACGTTTTCAAAAATGGCACGTACTCCCCAAAAAGCATTGTGACCTCTATTCGCTCCGCTCGGGTAGTCATGCTAAATAAACTTCGAGATCGATGGGTTCGCCCAGAGATTTCAAACCCTGCCTCAGGCAGGGGCACCTGCGAAACAGTCAGATGCGGCAATCAAATGCCTCGTAGGATTAGACGCAAACTGTGGAGCCTTGCGTATGTTTACTTCGCGCCTATCTTTGAATGTGGGTCAATCACCCCTCTTAATTGCAAAGTTGTTGTATTTAGAATGAATCTTGAACATCAAGTACCTTCAAAATCATTTAGAGAAGTGAATGTTTTTCTCGACTATAGGGCGTTCGCAACTCATTCCACCTCGGTTATGCCTAGTAATGCCGCTAAGCACTTGGGGACCGATTACCTTGAGAAATGAATGTTTAGCCTGGCATACAGGGCTTTTGTTTTCTCACCATGTTACCCGTCTGATGTTTGAAGTTCATTCTGAATATAGCAGACTTGTCAATAATGTCTTGAGCCTCTTCGAATGTCTATTTTCTTTGGCATTCAATCATTAGTGATCGAATACCAAAGAGGGGCATCTGTAGACACCCAAATTTGGCCAAAGGCTCAATCGAAACACATTTCGAGAGAGGCGCGCCTCTAAGCTTTTGATAGCATGTATGATACCCTTAGATATCTTCCCAAACCCTTAGGAATCATCCCAAATCTCTTAGAATTTACCTCGAACCTTTAGAAACTAATCCCGACCCTTAGAACCCCTTCCAAACCCTAAACCTAACCTTATCGGGTAATGGATGAAGAGTGGTGCACTAGTCTAGTTGAAGTATTCTACTACTATCAATTCATATAGCATTAGAAAGAGGACTTCCCTAGCTTTCCAACGAGCTAAGAATTGCCTCAATCGGAGTTATATAGTAAAAGTTATGGTCATTTGAAAATCGAGCAGTTTTGCGAGATTTTGGATTGGTGCAACTAATAGTTGTGCCAGTTATAGGTAGGTCCCCCCGCGAGCATTCAACTTCCCAAATGCACTATGCATGCACTATTTTACTGTGCATATGCCTGTCTCAACTAATAGTTGCACCAGGTATATGAACAGTAACCTCTGGTTTTTTACCCAAATTTCGTGATTGGGGTTTGACTTGTTGACCACCTTGATCTTTGGGGTGTGTTTTGATAGTTCTGTGGCACCCTTTTAGTGCCTATTTGCAACCCTTAAGTCATTTGAAACACCAACTAATCATCCATCATTAAAATCACCTTCACACCTTTCCAAGCTCTCAAAATCCTAGGAAACCTTAGATTAGAGATTACCTAATTGCTAATCCCAATTAGCACCTAAGTAGCCTCCTAACCTACCATTTTCCTATAAATAAAGCCCCCCTCCCCTTGGGTTAAAGGTTGAGAAAATTTGCCTAAGAGAGAAAGAGTTTAAGTGAGAAGATCTTTCTCCCTTTGGTGCACTATTCCCATACAAAATCCACAATTCCAAAACCTCCTTTGAGCCATATTTTCCACATTAGATCCCCTAGTTTAAGTATATGCTACCCATTTACCTTCCCTCTCTACCTCTTAACTAGCAAGCCTTAGAGGTTAGAACTCTATTTGCCACCATATAAGCCTTCAAAAGCTCATCAAAGCAATCCAACGCAAGGCTCTTCAACAGTACAACAAGGGCCCTAGAGCTCTAGCTTTCCCTTCTATTCCTGTACCTTCTCGGTCATTCCTCCATCCTCCCATTTGTGCCATTACGCTGCCAAATTTTCAATAGGAACGGAGGGGCACAAATAGGATTTAAGACCCATTTGGGAAAGAGGAAGTCATTTTCTTTTCTTTTACATTATTTTTGTTTTGTCCATTAGTAGAGACCGTGTTAAGCGGGTTGATTGGGTGCTTAACACATTTCCAATCGATAACCGAAGCCCCTACCCAAGAACCTTTGGTGTGGACCGAATTCATAGTCATATTTATGGCACTTCGGTGCTTATAAAAATGATCTAGGTTTCTCGAGACACCAAAAATTATGGGTGGCGAATCTATATTTTTGTTAGCGAGTGCATCGCCATGACAAGATCGTCAAAAATTCTACGGTTGCACAGTTTAGTACCCTCTTCCAGATGAATTTTGTGCATACACATAGTTGGGTTTATTCTCCTCAAATCAACAATAGTCCTTTGAATTACCTTTTTATGCATCTTGAGGACACCAATCAGTTTCTCTTCCTACTCCTCAGTGGGGGAAGATGAAATAATCATGGGCAATTTTTTATCTTGCCCCAAGAATGCATATTTGAGAGTGTTGGGGAGTTGTTTCAGCTCCAAATCTGGTGGACTGATAAGAGATGGCAGTAAAGGTAACTTTGATGGCTGAGGCAGGGGTAGCAATTTGGATTTACATGTGGAATGTTGCAATAGGCCCCCTGAAGACTTTGATGTCTTGTTGTCTTCAACCAGGTAAATTGGGGCCTCCTCCTCATGAGCCTTAGTCCAAATATGTTCAAACTCCTCACTAATTATATCCCAATCCAGCAGATTGGATACATTTTCTTCCACTAGGTCATCTAGAACATCTGTTGCAAAGAAACCCTCATTGTCCAGTTAAGGTTGCTTGACAGCACTGTACACATTTAATTTGACCTTCATGTTTTTAAAGGTCACCTCTATTATCCCTGATCTATATTATTTACAAGCATTGGTTGTGGCTAAAAATGGCCTGCCTAAAATGACAGGAATGGAGGTGCTACTTTTTGAAGGTTCCATATCCAAAATAAGAAAATCAGTAGGATAAAAGAATTTGTCTACTCCAACCAACACATCTTCTACCATTCCAATAGGCCTTCTCTCGGACCTATCAGCCAACTGAAGCACAACAGATGTTGGTCTCAGTTCCCCCAAACCTAGTTGTTCATACACTGAGTATGGCAGCAGGTTGACACTGGCTTCCAAGTCTAGAAGGGCTCTGCCTATGGTATGTTCACCAATGATGCAGGGGATAGTAGGTACTCCTGGGTCCTGCAATTTTGCTGGTGTGGAGATAGACAACACAGACTGGGCACTCTCAACTACAAAAACCTTTTTGGATAAATGAACCCTAGACTTCCTGTGTTGGGTACAAAGGTCCTTGAGAAACTTAACATAGGTAGGGACCTGGTTGATGGCATCAAGCAGAGGTAAATTGATCTTAACTTGTTTGAAGGTCTCCATAATTTCCTCTATTTTAGCATGCCCCTTATCAACAGGGGAAGGGACTTTTAATGCATGAGGAAATGGTAGCTGTGGTACTGCTGGTACCTCAGCTGCATGCCTAGCTATTTGATGATCAAAATTTTTTTTTCTTGTTCTCTTTATTTATTTCTTCTTGTTGGGGCTCAACAACAGCCCCATTATTACCTCCTGCATCTCAACAGCAGGAGATGAGTTCTTCTCCTCTTCTACACTCACACTCCTCTCTTTGTCACTCATTTTTCTCCTTTTCTTCCCTGCCCACTTGATTATCGACCACCCTCCACTCCTTAGGGTAGTGACTGCCTTAGCCTCCTAATGAGTTGAGGAGCCCTCACCAATCATAAATTGACCCTTAGGGTTAGCTAGGGGTTGACTGGGCAGCCTACCCTCCTACCCTCCTTTCCTCTAGCCTATGTATTTGAAATTTGGCCAAGATGGTCCTCTATCTTTTTTAGACTTTGACTGTAAGAATTCATAGTTTGTGATAGAGAACCCAAGTTTTGCAATGATGATTAAACCTAATCTTCAAAGGAGGGGGATCTAGGCTGAGATGGTGGCAGTGTTAATTGGTTAGGCTGTGGGGCTGATTGCTGGAAGGTTTGTCTTAGTGCATAGCCCTGTTGATACTGTGGCTGTGGTCTATAAGGTAATGCCAACTGTTGTTGTTGGGGTTGCTGATATATGTCTTGTCTCCACCTTAAATTGGGGTGGTTTCTCAATTTATACCTAGTAGGTTGCTGCCCATATGACTAGACAGCATTGGCATGTTTCATGACCAATTCAAGATATTGGCTGACCGATGGACACTCCTCAAGTGAATATGTAGGAGACTGACATATCAGGCATGCCTCTTCCACTTGTGTAGTCAGTCTAGGCTGCATCACATTCATCAATTTATCAAATTTTAAGCTCAGGATATCCACCTTCCTCTCCAAATCACTGGGCACACTGACTTCATACTTCCTTCCTTTAGAGAGGACTTCTTTCCCCATCTTAGTAGGAGTCTCAATGTCATTTTTGGACAGAGTCTCCTGCTGCGTGGAATTTTTACTTATAACATCAAAAAGCTCTCAAGCCTCATCAGCAGTTTTGTGGAGGTAAGTACCCACCACATGAGGCATCCACCATGTCCCTGCTCTTGGAATCAATTTCTTGGTAGAAGCTCTAGATAAGCTACCACTAAGGAATTTGGTGGTGGGGACATCATTTCAAAACCTTTCCCAAGCTTGATGGAAATCCTCAGTTGGGAGTTGAGCAAAGGAAATTATGCTCCTCAACTGGCTAGTTTTAGACATTGAGAAAAATTTAGCTAAAAATTGGTATTGGAGATCATTTCATGATTGTATGTTGTTTGCTGGGAGCATGGAAAGCCAAGTTTTGGCTCTGTCCTTTAATAAAAAAGGAAAGAGCCTCAGTTTGGTGGCTTCCTCTCCCAAGCTAGCAATATTGAATGTAGTGCACAAAGCCAATAACTCATCAATGTACTTATATGGGTCTTCTTTACTTAGCCCATGAAATGATGGTAGCATTTGAATGATGGATGATTTAATCTCATAGTTTCCTTGAACAGTAGGGACTTGAATGCAGAAAGGGGAGTTATATTCCCTTGGTGCATTGAATTCCTTCAATGTTCTCTGTTGCTCACCCATCTCTACTACTGGCTCAGTATCCACAGTAGGGGCTTGTGTGGTGTTCTTAGGTTTAAGGGCCCTCTCTATCTCAGGATTTGGACATTCTAGGTCAAGGTTAAGGGACCTCCTATCCAGCATGCACACACACAGTAGCAAGTAAAGAACAACACAGACGGCACACTTAAAGAATTTATAACCAAAAAGAAACTATTGACAAGTACTACTGAGCTACTTGAAAATCAATACAACAGAAATGGAACTGAGATTTAGGGGGAAAGAAATATAAAATAAAGGTAGCAAAGCTCCAGCTGCAATTCTAGCTTTTACCTTTTGCTGTTGTCCAAATCTACAAAAGCCAATACAAAATCAGAAGTACTTTTATTCAAAAATAGACACTGCTACAAATGAATATAGTACACATAAAAAAATACACTCAAGTCTACTAATTAGATCAAAGACCTTCCCCGGCAGCGGGGCCAAAAAAATTTTAGTTTTATTGGAGAAAAATACAAAACACAGCCTGGTAAGATCCAGGGCCTGTTATAGCAAGTTTTGAAAATAAGAGTTTGTCCCACAGGGATGGATGATCAAGAACCACAAGGGTATTTAGTAGGTGTCCAAATCTGACTACGGATCTAGTAATCCTAAAGAAAGGGAGTTTTTGGAGTTGTCACAACTAAAACTAAAACTAAAAAATAAAATGTAGACCTATACTATAGAAAGGGTTTTAAAGAAGGTGTTGATGGTGTGGTAAAATAAAAGTAAAATGATGAGAAGTATGCAGCTAAGATTAAGTCAGTTGTGCAACTCAGATCTACAGGTGACTCTGCAGTGATCCTTCAGACGGCTACAAGCATATCTGCAAGGTAGAGGAATCCAAATCAACCCCTGTGAATTAGACTACTCTTTTAAGGCTATAATCTGTCCACTTAAATAATCACAGACTATCCTAGGGAGATGATCAACTCACATGGATTAAACTCATAAAACTAACCTAATCCAAGGGAGTGGATTGATTTTAAGGCTATAATCTGTCCACTTAAATGGTCACAGACTATCCTAGATATTTCCTCCAACCAATGAATTAAATCAGAACATGAATACCATTGCAGACACTATGTTTGCAAGGCTACAAGCTCATGCATTCATAGGAGCAAACAAGACTTGAAGATCTAGTGGAAACCATAGATAATCAGACATTGAAAGGGGACTTAGACTCAGCTGGTCATTGCTACAAAAGGCCTGCAATGACCTAGCTCATAAGTCTGCAATCTCTACAGAACATCAGATCTAAAATCTAAAAATAGCATTGCAACACAAAGGAGAGTTTGGATCTGCAACTATCTCTCTCATGGCTACAAGCTCAAGTGCAGAGAAGAAGAATCTATCTCAGATCTGTGACTTAGACCAGCCTTAGGGCTATAGTCTATCCATTTAAATGGTCACAGGCTATCCCAGAGGTTATCTTCCTCACAGATGATGAAATAGAATAGGATAACTGTTGTTTCCACCATGTTTGCAAGGCTACAAGCTCAAGCAGCCATGGGTGCATCAAATCCATAGAAATTCATGTGCAAAGCATAGAAAATATATTTATTCAATTAAGCTATAAGAATGGCATTACATTGCTAGAAAGGAAACTTACAATGTCTGCCCTCAAGGCAACAACCAGTGCAAATGGCTCAAATCAACCCCCAAGTTCATACAAAACCCATTGCAAAACTATGCTAAACCTAGTTGCTTACAAAGAACTTAGCCAGCAAATATTGAGCTAAGGAAGAAGACAAGAAAAATGGATGATCGAACTCCAACCCTAATGACCTAAGCACTCTCAAGCTCACAGCCAATTTAGGTTAAAGATCATATGTTTATTTCAACTATGAGCACAACTTATATACAAAGTCTCTTACTGCGTTCTCCAATAAGAAAATAGAAGGGAAAAAACCTTAATTGTTACTTGAAGACGTGGCCCAATTGTGACCCTTGGATTCCTCGGAAAGTGGGAAATAGGTTAGAACCTCGGGATGTGTGCCCTAGAAGTTGGGAAATCCCCAAAGTGTCCATGTGTATGGACTGAGAAGTGGGGATCCCAAGCTTCACATGGATGAGTGCTATAATTTGGCCTCTCACGAAGCTCTCGCATAGTTGATCTTACAGTTGAATGAGCTTCGTGAGGTCCCTTTTACATTGAGTAGCATAGCTCGTGCAGATGGTTCTTCAGGTGGCTCAAATCGCGAGGCTCTCGCTGGGCTGCATTGCATCTTGCCAGGCTATCGCAAGGATCTTTTGAGTTGCATGAGGGATGATTGCCAGGATGGAATGCACATCTCGCGTGGCTGGCCTTTGCTTTGAAGCGCACAGGGTCTGCGTGAGAGCTTAGTGAGAATAATTTATGGGACTCTCTCTCCTCTTGAGCTGTGTGAATTGTGTGCGAGCTTTAAGTCTGCTAAAGTCCACTGCGCGAGCTCCTTTACTGCTGTCGGCTTGAGCTAAGCGAGACCTGCGCAAGGGGGCTTTTTAGGCCAAATTGGACTCTGTGAGGCTGCCTTGAGCTAGACATTTCTCTTCTCTCTTGTGGTACTTTTCTTTGCTTCTACTTGGTCCACCTTTCTTTCATCCATCTGACTTCTAAGGCCCACCTTAGCAGCCAAAATAGTCACCATAGTGTGTACCACCGTGGTGTATCCTTTGTTCTTCCATCAGCTGCAACCCTTGGCTTTAAATTTCTCTCTTCTGGGCCTTCAAACCAGACTGTTGTACTAAGCTATAAATTTATTCTTAACTATAAAATAAACTCAAAAGAGGATTATTAAATGGCTCCAAGGAGTAGTGTAAAGGCTAGGTTAAGAGGTGAAAAATAATATCTTTCAGTGCTTAACAAGGAAGGATATGAATACGATCTTCTATGGCACATCGGGAAAATACCAGCACAGGTATCAATCCTTGAGCTCATCAAGAAGTCACCAGAACACCACAGACTATTAATAGAGACACTAGATGAGACGCATGTAAATGAAGATACCACCTTGGATGAGCTATATGAAATTACTTCAGTTATGGCACAACCTCCTGTGCTCACTTTCACTAAGGCTGATATGCCTAAGGAATCACTACGCCAAAGTTTCACCCCAATATACCTGACTGTTATGATTAGAGGCTTCTCAGTATCGCATGCACTAGTTGACATAGGAGCAGGGCTTAATATATGTTCCATAACCACACTCAAGACGCTGAAATATATGAAGCAGGACATAAGGCACTCATCTTTGTCCCTCATCGCATATGACGGGTCCCAACGTTTCGTTAAAGGAACCATCAACCTACAAGTCTGCCTTAGACTAGTCACTAAAGGTGTTACGTTCCATGTCTCCGATTCGTCTAACACCCACAATCTAATCCTAGGAAGAAAATGGCTGAAATCCATGAAAGTTGTGGCATCTACGTATCATCAATGCATCAAGTTCCCCCACGAAGACTCTATTGTCAAGATATATGCCGATGCGCCCCTCAAAGAAGTAGATACTGATTACGTGGCAAGTATTCCAATAGCTCATGACTCCGTCCTATCCATTGGCCACATCAGAAAGGGACGATCACCTGACGATACCGTAATAGCAAAAGTCACTCACCCTAGCTCGCCCCCATATCAATCAAGATTAACGAAGAGAGCAGCTGGACCTAACCTCACCCAGCTATATGATATAAACCCTACCGCAACAAAGGGATGGGACCTCATGTACCAGCTCGGATACCTCCCACATACAAGACTCAGCAAGAATTGACAAGGACGAATAGGGTCAATCATCCCAAAGAAAGTTCGCAAGCACACAGGATTAGGTTGCTAGTCAAACGGTAATTAATCAATCGACCTCCTACCAACCTTGCCTAAATGGTCACTCTATGACCATTTCATTTACAAAACTACCGAAAAGGCTGGCATGCCAAGAAGAAAGGGAACATCCCTCACCGAACCACAGGCAACTAAAGTTGAGTAGATCGTCAAAGCCTTCGTGGACCTGACAAGCTTAAACTAAAATGACGACGACATCGACAAGCCACTTGAAGGCGTAGGACCACTTTTCGACACTGAGAAACCTTGCACTGTCGAGAGAAGGAAACTACCAAAATTCGAGCAACATGTAGAAGACTGGGAGTCGACCGACGAGGAGGACTTCCACATCGCCGCATTAGGAATTGAGGAAGAACCAGAGTCAGGGACACCCCAGTCTCATGAACCAACAAGAGAGTACTGGCTCTTAATGTCGAGTGAAGAAGAAGACTACTAGATTAGCCCTCCAGAAATAGAACTTGGAGATCACTTAAGAGCAGAACGATTGAAGCTCCTCGAGGGGGTCAATAATTCTAAAAGTGAAGAAATAGACTCTGATGAGGAACTTGATTATCAATCCTTATTGGAAAATTGGCGATGTCCGCGCCACTGCCCTCACCCAAAATTGCCCTATTGCAGCCTGTGCACATCCATCTTAAGATGGTGCAAAAGAGCTATCTTGAGCGAGATACGATGAACAAGGGTGAAAGATCATCATGTCACCTTTATAGAATTCCAAGAAGAACTAGAGCTCGACTCTCCCCAGTCTCCAGACATGCCACAACTTCAGATATTTTGGAACTCATTGGAAGAGGAATGGCAATCGTCATCTAGCGATGATGAGGACTACTGGTTGGATCTCCCTGCTCTTGAGATGGAAGAACAGCAAGGTGAGGGCCTCCAAAAATTATTCGAAGAAGAGGATGAACTTTGACATGAAGATTCAAACTCCGATAGTAACCCGAATGCCGAATCAATCCTCTCAAGATGGGAATGCCCTTGGGGATATCCTTGTATCTCCCAACCCTACCAACCTCGCTGTAGAGTATGCATATTCATCCTGGCATACTATGAAGTACAAAGTCGAGAACTTACCAGTCTAGGAGAATGTCTCAAATAACCTCAGCAGTAAGAACATCTTCAGTTCAGTTCTGAAGATGAGAGCCTAGACTGTTATTGCCTCTTCGCCCTTTTTAAGGATGAAATAGTTTTCGTAGTTGAAGAAGAAAGCACATCAGCAGGACCACCACTGTCCTCACTCATCAGGAGGATCACCTCGGACGAGGACTCTAAAAATTAAAATGCTAAATTCTGAATGGGTCCACGTCATCCGAAGACTCACACTAACGGCTTTAGCAATTGTCCAACTTCCCCAACTAGGAGAAGCCTCTCTGTCGATTCCTCTTCAGGCAACAGGCCCTGTACCATATCTCTTATCAAAAACTAAAAAAATAGAAAATCCTAAAACCCATAAAAATTTAAAAACAGAAAATCTCAAAAAATTAGAAGACCATAGAAAAGAAAGGGAGCCCTTCATCCCAGACCCATTCAGCGACCAGCAAGGAGACTTTTCTCCTAAGGCTACGAGTAGTGATCACCTCAACGGAATCAAGGTAGGAGTAACCAACATGATCACACACGATCATCGTCCTACCCTCAACATCAAAGAACCCTACCTTGATACGGTTCGAAGTGACCCTACTGCCTCTTCCTCACGAAGCCACGAAGCATCTCGATGAAGTGATAAGCACGTAATCATACCCAACGAGATACTCCACGACTTCGAGAGAAGGATGAATACCCTCGACCTACACCTGACAAAAGATGTCGCGATTATAAATTGTGCGATGAAGGGTTACCTCCCATAGAACTAACCCCCCAGTGTAGTTCTTTTACAGTGTATGAGCTCACAGACGACGAAGAAGGAATGCCAGCCACTGAGGAGACACAGGATTTCCAACGGATCATCAAATTCTTCGATAAGCAAACTCAAGCTGCCACAAAACCTACCAAAGGAATTGACTTTGGCACCAAGGGATAGCCTAAGAAGTTGTTAATCAGCGCAACACTCAGCCCCAAGGAATGACAACAGATTATCCAAGTTCTCTAAGATCACCTCAGCACTTTCACATGGTCCTGTGAGGATATGCCTGGCTCCCAAGCTTAGTAGAACATCGCTTGGTCCTAGAGCCCGATGTAAAACCCGTCAAGCAGAAACTTCGAAGAATGCACCCTTAGACAGGGCTACAATTCAAAGAGGAAGTTGACAAGCTACACAAAGCTAAATTCATGAGTCGTCCTCTACCCCAAATGTGTCGCAAACATAGTACTTGTCGCCAAGAAAGACGGCAGAGTAAGAGTATGTATCGACTTCTGGAACCTCAATCAGGCATGCCCAAAGGACGACTTCCCGCTCCCTCACATTCCTTCACTATGCCATGGGGAACATACTGTTATGTCATCATGCCTTTTGGGCTCAAGAATGCAGGAGCCACATACCAACATTCCATGATGGTCATCTTTCATGACATGATGCACAAGTGCGTGGAAGTTTACGTCGATAACATATTGGTGAAGTTCCAGACTCGGGCAGGACATGCTGAAGCATTACGATTGGTGTTACAGAGATCATAAAAGTATCAACTAAAGATGAATCCAAAAAAATACATGTTCGGAGTAACTTTCTAAAAGCTTCTGGGATTCATAATTAACAAGCGAGGAATTGAAGTCGATCTGGTAAAAGTTAGAGCCATTCTCAAGATGCCACTACCTAATAACATCAAAGAACTATAAGGTCTAATAGAAATACTGCAATTCATCAAGAGATTCATCTCGTAGCACTCAAACAGATGCGACCCTTTCTACAGACTACTTAAAGGAGGGGCCGAGTATACATGGGATGACCAGTGTCAACAAGCCTTCGACAATATCAAGAAGTACCTCCTAAACCCGCCAATACTATCACTGCCAATTCTCGGAAGACCCCTGATCCTCTATGTGTCAGCAATGACAAGGCTATGAGAGTAATCCTCAGACAATATGAAGAAGATGGCAAGAGAGAGAATGCCATTTACTACCTCAGCAGAACGATGGTAGAGTATGAACGGAAATACGCGCCAATGGAGAAGGCATGCCTCGCACTAGTATGGGCCTCAACAAAACTATAACATTACTTCGGAGCACACAAGATACTAGTCCTAGTACATATGGACCCTCTAAAGTACATCTTCGAGAAACCCGCTACGTCCAGAAAGATCGCCCGATGGCATATGCTCTTATAAGAGTTCGACATCACATATGTTACGCAAAAATCTATTAAAGGATAGGCGATCACCGACTACCTCGCAAACATTCCACTCCTGGGCAATGAGCCTATACACAAAGACTTTCCTGGCAAAGATCTCCTCTCAATCCACAAGGAAGAGCCCGACAAGACTTCATGAACCCTCTACTTCAACGGCACTCTTAATCACGAAAGAAAAGGCATCGGGATAGTCCTGCTAAGCCCAGAAGGGGTCGTCATACCGAAGGCCTTTCAACTCGATTTCCCAGTCACCAACAACATCACTGAATATGAAGCCTTCATCATTGGATTACGAACAACACTACAGTTAGGTGTCAAGCAGTTGAAGACAATAGGTGACTCCAAGCTTGTGATATCACAAGTCATCGAAGAATGGAAGACCAAAGAAAGAAGACTGATGGCCTACTTATAAATAGTCTAGTTCCTGATAAAGAAGTTTCAAAGAATCTCTTTCACACAAATCCCAAGGCTAGAGAACGAGCTCACAGATTCTCTCGCTACACTAGCCTCAGTCATTCATATACTAGTCGGACAGATCACCAAATCCTTCTTCATCGAGAGATTAACGATACTAGCACACGAAGTCAGAACTACTAACTGCACCAGAAGCCATCATAAATGAAGAATAACCTACCTCAGGTAATTACGCTATTGGGCTTTGAAATGATGCCTCTTTTTAAAGTATTCTTAAGTAGTCACGTATCTATTTTTGTCAATACTTACCTTGCCGCGGAGACTGAGGAATAGAATCGTTGGACGTATTCAGCATTGATGGGCTTAGAAAAGTGATCTCCGTCCATGGTGGCAAGGCGGATAGCGTATCCCAGGAGTACCTCTCGGATGACGTAAGGTCCTTCCCAGTTAGGCCTGAATTTCTCTCTCGAATCAGCATCGAGGGATGGAAAGATTTTCTTGAGTACGGTGTCTCCTACCTTCAGATCTCAAACGTTTGTTATAAGCACATACGATTCGCCCCTGGTACACTTGGTTATGACACAAGGCTAAGTGCCTTTTCTCGTCCAGCAGATTCAACTGCTCAAAGCGGGATCTCTCCCTTTCTGCTTCGGGTAGGCCTAACTCAAGGAGTATACGGAGCGAAGGTACTTCAACCTCTACCGGCAGGACAACCTCAGTTCCATATATAAGGGAGAACGGTGTTGCCCCTGTAGCGGTGCGGATCGATGTTCTGTAGACCCATAAAGCGAATGGTAACATTTCACTCTAATCTCGGTAGCTGACGACCATTTTGTTAGCAGCTTCCACGGCCCCATTGGTTTGTGATCAATATGGTGACGAGCGATGATGTTTAATCTTGTATTACTAACAGAAGGCCCTGATGCGCATGTTCGCAAAGTTCATGCCATTGTCCGTGATGATATCCTTGTGTACGCTAAATCGGCAAACAATATTACTTTTGATGAATTTCTCAATATGTTGGGCCGTGATGCTCGTGTAGGATGCTGCCTCTACCCATTTGGTGAAGTATTCAATGGCAACCAGGATGAATTGATGTTCATTTGATACTTTCGAATTAACTTTCCTGTCGACATCGAGGCCCTAACTGACAAATGTCCATGGAGTGGTCATGTTGTTTAGATCTATAACCGATGCATGGATCACACTGGAGTGTTCTTGGCATTTGTATCACTTCTGAACATGCTTGCAACAATCACTTTCCATGGTGGTCTAGAAATACCCTTGTCGTAGGATCTTTTTGGCAAGCATGTGCCCATTGACGTGGGCCCCGCATACTCCCTCGTGAATCTCTTTCATGACATTCACTACCTCGCTTTTAGTTAGGCATCGGAGTAGGATATTATTATAGGACCGCTTGTAGAGATAGTCGCTGCAAATAACGTAGTTTGTCGCTAAACGTTGAATGGTCTGCCTGTCCTCTTTAGATGTCCCCTCAGGGAATGCCCAAGTTTTAAGAAAATTCTTGATATCTGAGGACCACGGTGGCTCATCATCTAACCTTGGGGGTTCCTCAATCTGGAGGCAGAAGGCCGACTCGTTCCTCTGTTCAATCATGATTGGCTTCATCTTAACACCATAGGGAATTTCTACCATTGATGCCAACGTTGTCAGGGCATCGGCGAACCGATTTCTTGCTCACAGGGCATAGGAGAAAGTAACATCATCGAAGCATGCTATGAGATCTTCGAGGTGTTTATGGTATGGGATCAACTTCTCATCCTTCGTCTTTCAATCTTCGTTTGTCTGGCATATGATCAACTGTGAGTCGCCAAACACCATGAGGTGAGTTATGTTCAGGTCTAGAGTTGCTTGTAAGCCAGCTACGCATGCCTAATATTCATCCATGTTGTTAGTGCAGGGGAAGTCGAGTTTGATGGAAACTGGCACGTGGGACCCCTTTGACGAGATTATGATAGCGCCAACTCCTTGACCTCGGCATTTGCCTCTCCGTCGAAGTACATCACCTAGGACTCCTCTATATCTACTATATCATCCTCTGTCATGAACAAGATTTCCTCATCTAAGAATTTGGTCCTTGGAGGTTCATAGTCAGGTAAGGGATTATCGACAAGATGATCAGTGAGCGCCTGCCCCTTGATTGACTTTTGAGTGACATAGGTGATGTTATATTCAGACAATAGGAGCTGCCAATTCACAATCCACCCAGTGAGGGCTGGCTTTTCGAATAGGTACTTTAATGGATCCATGCATTCTAGGAGTAGAACGGCTTGGGATAGCAAGTAGTGGCAGAGCCTCTGTGTAGCCCACACGAGAGCCAAGCATGCTTTCTTCATATGAGAATAGCGTGTCTCATAGTCAGTGAACTTCTTACTCAGGTAGTAGATGGCCTACTCTCTTCTTCCTATCTCATCATGCTGCCCTAGGACACATCCCATCGAAACTTTCATCATGGAGAGATACATTAAGAGTGGTCTCCCTGGCTCGAGTGGTACTAATACTGGAGGGTTGAGAAGGTAGCCTTTGATTTTATCGAATGTCGCTTGACAGTTGTCGTTCCATTCAATGGGAGAATCTTTCCTTAGCAGCTTGAAGATCGGTGTGCAGATAGGAGTGAGTTGTGCAATGAACAGACTGATGTACTTTATCCTACCCAAGAAACCTTTGACCTCTTTTTCGATAGACGGTAGTGGGATTTCCGTGATGGCTTTTACCATGACTGGGTCAACCTTGATACCTCTCCTGCTGATGATGAATCCTAGAAACTTTCCTGACATGACGCCGAATGCGCATTTCTGAGGATTTAGACATAACTTATATTTTTTTAGCCTCTCAAATAGCTTTTGGAGGTTTATCAGATGGTCACTTCGCTTCGGTGACTTGGCGATCATGTCATCGACGTACACCTCAATTTCTCGTTGCATCATGTCGTGGAAGAGTGCTGTTATCGCTCTTTGGTATGTTACATGAGCATTTTTCAACCCGAATGACATGACTCGGTAGCAGAAAGTTTCCCAGGGGGTGATAAATGTTGTCTTCTCTCGATCTGCCTTCGTCATCCTGATTTGATTGTGTTCATAGAATTCGTCCATGAAGGAGAGCATCCCGTGTTTAGCAATGTTGTTGACCAAGATGTCAATGGGCGTAATAGGAAGTCATCCTTCGGGCTCGCCTTGTTCAGGTTTCAGAAGTTAATACACATGCAAGCCTTCCCATCCTTCTTTGGTACTGGAACAATATTGGCTAACCACTATGGGTATTTGGAGACCATGAGAAATCCTGCATCATATTACTTGATGACCTTGTCTTTTACTTTCAACATCCACTCAGGTCGAAGTCGCCTCAATTTCTGCTTGACCAGCCTAACATCAGGGTAGAGTGGCAACTCATGCTCGACCAAATCTGTGTCCAAACCAACCATGTCCTCGTATGACCATGCGAAGATGTCTTGACATCCTCCGTTTCTTCAGTGATAGGGGTAGGACCATGCTCAAAGTCCGCAAATAGCTCAAGGAGTTCATTGGAGAGCTCCTCAGTAGAGATTTCTTCGTCGAGACTCGTGAGTCCTACCTCTTCTTATATTTTTATAGGAATGGGGTCGATTTCACGTGGGACAGGGATTTCGATTAAGGCACCATTTTCTTTTACTTTATTCAAAATTTTAAAACACAATATTTTTGAATTTTTTATTTTCTCTATGTTTTTGGGATTTTTATTTTCTTCGAAAATAGGCTCTTGGAAAAATGAGTCCATATATATACATGGTATTGCCTGCCAAGGGCTCGTCTCACTTTTTATAAGTTATTTTTTGGGGGAAATGGGTGCTGAATTTAGGCTACTCGCTGCTTCTAGAATTTGGGGCATAGACGCCCAATTCCGTACCTGTGGTGCTTCTCCTTTACCTATTTGGATGGAGGGGGGTGGCTGATATGATTCTTTGGAGTCAGCCTCCATCATGTTGACCATGGGTTCATTTGAGATTTTATCCTCAAACGTCAGTTAGGTCTTGTGGTGGTTTACCATAAGGGGGGATTGTGCAGGTATGACAAACTCTTCCTCAAACAGGGATAAGGCGGCTAAGTCTATTTCTAGATGGGGAGGAAGAATTTGGGGATTGGTGGGGTGGTCAGAGGCTACAGGTTTGTGTGGGGTTAATTGTGTTGCCCCATTCTGATCAATCTTTACAATCCTGGCACTCACAAAGGTGTTCCGGATGTGAGGCCTAGGACGGGATTCTTCATCTAAATTTATTCCCCGGGCTCTAGTTATAGCAACGATTCGAGCTTTCTCCTTATTCTCTCATACTTCTTCTGTGGGTTTGTATCCTAACCTAAATCTAACCTGCTGCCCGCCTTTGGCTTTGACTGGCTCTTTCCTGCCTTGAAATCGAGGTCCTAATCCCATTCCTTTCTAATAACCCCATTTCTAGAGCATGGCCACAGCTACTACCATTCTGCCTCTGGTTTCCAGAGTGATGCTTTCTGGGGGTTTCGGGACTACTGGCTCGATTCTTTTAATGTATATTATAATTATATTAAATTCAAGTCTTAACCTATTGCAAGCGCACAATGGAAATTATAGTACTAGCATAGGATCGTTCCCACAAGGAAGTTCATTATCTAATTAATCCCTAGTTTATAGCTTTTATCTAAATCTCTATCTTAAAACTTTTATTTATCTTTAAGATTTCCTAATCTACTGGAGAAATATGAATAAAAGAATAGTTATTAAACTAAAGTGCATAAAAATAAATCCTAATCCTCCTTCAGATTACGGTCGTCAATCTTAATCTTTAGCTTTTGGATATTTATGAATATAAACAGTACCGTTACACCATATTTCTAGTCTCCTAGCATTGGTCATCAATCAAGTCTAAGATCCTATCAATACAGATTTAATCTAATCAACAATCAACAAAAAATTTAGGTGTCAATCAAACTCTAGAAAATTGAAGATGGAAAAGTAAAAACTATTACACTAATTTGCAAATTCTAACCTGAGTCATCAATTCAAATTAAAACTTGGAGATGTTTACAAAGCAAATAAAATTTAAACTAAAAGGCAAAGTAAAATATATCCTTCACCCCTCAGCTGCAGTCGTCAATTGCTCCTGAGAAATTACAAATATCGACAATAATCTTCAATACTCAATTACAGTCATCAATTGCTCTTGAGAAACCTCTGATATCTAATCTACTCTAACTAGTATACACTACTTTGATCTGAAGAAAATCCAACCTCAGGCGTCAATTGATGCTGAAATTCTTCGATGCTTATTCCTATGTCGAGCCCTCTTATTTATAGATCACAAGGGGTCAGTTTATAAAGATCTAGTTCAAATAAAAGAAACTACTAAAAACAAAAGATTCCTAATATAACTACAATTCCTAATTTTATCTTTCCTTGCTTTCTTTAGTTGATGCACTTCTTGATTGTTCTTTATTGAGCAGCAGCAGAGTCCTTCGAATTAGATCTTTATCAATCTTCTCAGATCCGTGGTTCATCAGACTTCTAATGGTAGGAGTCTTCTAATTCTAGATATGGCAGTGTTAAACTCTCACGTGATCCGCAACAGCAGTGTGTGGTAGAAAGCTCCTATTTTTAGGAAATCGTAAATAACGATTTCTTTCTTATCATTTCTAAAAAATCATAATTCACGATTTTCTATTTTCAGTTGGCTTTCTCATAGTTGACAATTCTCTGAATTACACTTTATCGCTTTTCTCCTTTTGTCTCTTTTGAAGAATCATAAATTACGATTCTCTGGCTTTCAGTAGGCGGAAAACATCTTTTTCGCTCGATCGTCTTTCTTATTGCTTTTTGAGTTCATTTTGACTAAGATTAACACTTAGGCTCTAATTTATTGCTTATCTTTAATATCTACATATCAGTAATTAATTAGTAGCAAACTAAGTCCTAGCATCACTAAGTTAAGGGTGATAAAATGGTCAACTATGTTACTAATCAACTACCGTCGATACCTCGTATTCAAAGTCGTGGAGGTCTGTATCCTCGGTCGTGTGCGACACATCCAGTACTTTAGGGTTCTTAATATTGTGGGTAACTTTTTTCTTTTCCTCATGCCCTTTACCTATGATGGTGATGATCTTCTACCCAGACACAAATTTAAGCTTCTGATATTGTGTGGACGGTATTGCCCCGACTTCATGTAACCAAAGGCGTCCTAACAATAGATTGAAAGAGGATTTGATGTCCATCACTTGGAAAGGTTTGGAGAAGGTCATTGACTTTATTACTAGCTCAAGACTGACTTCTCTTATTATTTCTCTTCTAGTGTTATCAAACTCCCTGGCACTGGTTTTTGTCGGTTTCAGCATGCAAGGATCGACTCCTATCTTGGTAGTTGTTCTTAGAGGGCACACATTTAAAGCGGATCCATTATCAATTAATACCAGTGGAATTATCACATTTCCAGCTTTTATAGTGATATTGAGAGATTTAAAATGATTATTTCCCTCCTCTAGTAAATCAGCATCCGTAAAAGAGATGGCATTAGGAGCCATCACCTACCCGATTATCTACCCGACCTCATCTGGGCTTACTTGGAGTTAGACATGTGCATTTTTTAATGCCCCTATCAGAGCTTGAAAATGAAGCGGGAATGTCATTAACAGATCCCAAACCATAATATGGGTCGGCATTCTCCTAAGCTGGATTTCAAGTATGTGCTCACGGCTCATCTTCTCGAATGGGTTTGCCGCAGTGGTGTCCTTTTTCTCCTCTGATTGGGTTGGTGTTGGTACCGGTGTGTCTGATTGCTTGGAGATCTTCCCTGACCTGGTGATGAAATCAACTGCCCCTTCCCTATTGCTATTGGCATTTATGTCTGTCTGTTCATAACTGAGCGGGACCTGATGAGGATTGTAAGTTGGTCTCGTGATCTGGAATGAGGAGAAAGTGGGTATTGGGGTTATTGGTGCTGAGGGATTGGAATTGGTGGGTAATACTTGGTTGACTTCGATGAGGGATGGGTAGGTGGAAAAAGTAAGCCAACTGGGGTTGGTGAGGTTTGTGAACGACTATATCGGAGGTGACGGGACAGGGTTGGGCCATTAATAACTGATGGGCACCAGAGGTGGATGGGGGACATAATCAGCCATTGGGTAATTGGTGGAGGATGCCGCATACGGTTGATAGGAGTTTATTTGGACATAGTTAACAAGAGCTGGCGCTGGAAAGTATGCCCTAAGATCTAAGGGTTCTGTTGGTGGTGTGGGGTTGGGAAAGTAATCAGCCAAATTTAGAGGTTCAATCACCCCAATATTTATGTCTCCCCAATCTCTCAACAGTGGTGCCACAAAATTTTCCAAATTGTCGATGTAATCTGACAAGTCAAAATCTTCATCATCTTTTGCCATCATGCCGATAGTGGGTCTTGGGCCCACCCCTCAGGGAGGGTGTTGGGGTAATGGTACCTGGTGTATGTTGGCATACTGATTGGTTTGGGGAGGGGCAGGGGGGATGATTTTCCCAACCTTGATCAGATCTTGTATTGCATGTTTCAGAAGAAAACAATGATCAGTCAGGTGGCCCGGTCCCTGGTGGAAGTTTCAGTGGGTGTTGGGGTCATAGTTCCTTGGGATGGGATTTGATGGAGGTCATGGTTGGAGTGTTGTGACCAATCCTTTTTTTATTAATAAGGGCAATAAGATATTCAATGATTGCCCTAAAGGTGTCAAGACTTGGTCAAAATGGGTCCTTCTCTGCTTTGGAGTCATCAGTGCCCCGTACCCATTTTCGGTTCTCTGTATCGGCTCACTTCTAACTGGAGTTAGTTGTGCGGCTTTGAATTTGAACGGGGTTATATCGGTGTTGGGTCATGTATTCGTAATATTCTGTACATCTGCCCTTATTCTTCTATCATTTCTTTATTTAGAGAACCTCCAGACCCCGCTGGCCCCATCGGATACATTCTTGCTTAAACGCCCTTCTATGATTGTGTCCTCACAATGATTGGCATTTTTTATCAAATCCACCAAGCTGGATTGCTGTTGATAGACCAGAAAGTCTGAGATAACTAGTAAGGTATTTTTTGAAATCATCTCTATCTACTCGTCATGAGGTATTCTATTTCTTACCTGAGTTGTCAACGCTCTCCAACGCCCAAGGTAATCGTTGAAGGTCTCGTTAGGATTCTACTTTAATCGAGCTAGATCTGACTTACGAGGTTCAATGTCTATATTATAGGCATACAGTTCTTAAAATAAATGAGTGAGATCCTTCCACGTTTTTATCATGGATGGTTCCACAGACGTGAACCATCTTAAAGTTGGGCCCGTCAAACTTTTCTAAAAGACTTTTATAAGCAGACGTTCATCCCCTCCATACTAGCACATGTTCCCATAATAGGACTTGAGATGTGTGATGGGATTGCCTGTGTCATTATATTTATCAAAGACCGACATGTTAAATTTTAGGGGCAAAGGGACGTTACAAAAAAGGCATAGATCTGAAAAGTCCATGGCATAGATCTCAGTTCCACCCATCTTCATTAATTGCTTTTGAATCTTGTCCAGTTGCTCTTTTAGCTACTCAAACTCTTTAGATGGAGGGGCTAGTTTTTCAATGATGGGCCTTGATTTGCTTTATGTCGGGGGGTGGTGATTATGGGTGGAGGATTGATGCTGGCAAATGCCCCTGTGTAAGCCCCACTATTCCTAATCTCATCTTTCTTGTATTGTGGGTCTACATATGGTGTAGTGAGGGTGAGGATTTTCTATTGGTGCTGACTGGGCTGGATAGGTGCCTAGTAGGACCATTGGATGTGAGGGAGGTTCTGTGGAGTGATAGGATGAGTGGATTTTGGATTTTGGATTTTGGGTTAAGCCTTGATGAGGCCGCTGTGTTTGAGGGAATGCTTGGAGATGGCTTTGTAGTGCATGGGGATGGGTGAATTGGGGTTGATGAAGGATAGGTGCCTGGCTCCCGCCTTAGGCTGGGTGTGAGGCTTGTGTGTGAGGGAGATATTGAGGGAATTATGGAGGGTACGGGTATGAGGATCGAAGGCTTGGGCCTTATTGGGCTTGGGTATAGGGTAGGAAATTTGGAGGGGTTTAAGCCATAAGGCCTTGTGAAGTTTGGCCCATTGGGCCCTGGTGGGTCTGGGCCATTGGGCCCTGATGGGTCTGGACCATTGGGCCTTAGTGGGTCTAGGGCATTGGGCTATGATGAGTCTTGCCCATTGGGCCTTGGTGGGTCTAGGCCATTGGGCCCTAATGGGTCTGACACGTTGGGCCTTGTTGGGTTTGGCCCGTTGGGCCTTGTGGGTCTGGCCCTGAATGGTATGGATGATGGGGGTTTGGGTCATTGGGCCCTGATGGGTTTAAGGTAAACAAGCATGGAGACTTGGGAGTGTGTATGATAGGTTTAAAGATATGTGGTGAGGATGAGGGGGAATGTTTTGGGAGGCCTTCTAGCTTGTATAGGCCCAGACCATCTCATCCATCATAGCCATTGGAGAGGGATTGGATGGAGTTGGTGTATCTAAGGGATGGTGGGGTGTGGATGAGATGGATGTGGTGGGAAAATTGAGAGTGGCCCCGATAAAAATGGGATGACCTAGGTAGATGGGGGGATATTGGAAATTTGGGTGTGGTATGAGTAAATGCGGGTGGATCGAGTAGATGTTGGGAAGATAGAAAATGGGGTATGGTGGTAAAGGTAGGGAATCGGGTTGGGTTTTGGGTGGATGAGAATGGAGGATGGGAGGGATTTGGAATGGTCATGGGGGGGAAATGGGCATGGTTTGAGAAAATGAGGGGGATTGGAGTGTCAGACTTTTGATGTTTTGAGTGGTGGTGGATGGGAAAATGGGTGCACCGAATGGCCCGGTAACGGTAAATGGGGGTTGGGTGAGGGGGATGGATGTGAACACTTCTTCCATGTGGGAATGAGTTGGGGAATGTAGCGAGGATGAATTAGGATCGACGTATGTCAGATCCACTGCCCACGACATCGCTTGGTGGTGGGTGGGGTGCGAGTGCCGCGGATGAGATTTGTAAAGCTTTCTCCTTCTTCCCCTACTGGACGATGGAGGGTAAGGTGATGCCGTTGTGCCGGCACCACAATGGTTTTCACTTTTTCGATTTTCTTTTTTTTTTTGAAGATTTTTTTTGTAAGTGGATTTTTATAATGAAGGATTTCGAGGCCCTTGAATTCCTATTTTGGGTGGTATTTGTACCCTAAATAAATCCCGTGGCGTGACCCCGACGCGCTTCGAAAGAATCAAACGGGAACCCTTTGATCTATTGAAGGCATGGGAATCAACACAAACAACCTGATACCCCGAAGCGAGTCGATAAGAAGTTACCCTCTTTTGATCGGGGGGCGTATTAAGTGTTGGATAGTGCGGGACCTAATCAGAGGTGCTAAACCACTAAGTGGGGAACTCGGGGATGTGAAAAGGCCTCAGATTTCGGGCTGCAGTGGTCAGTTTGGACTTGGCATGTGTATTACATGCGTCAGGCCAAATTTGGTCAATCAAAGCTTGGCGCGTGTATTACATGCGCCAAAGCAGACATGGGTTTTTTAAGCTTGGCGCATGTAATATATGCGCCAATGCAAACCTGGAAAAAGGTGGCTTGGCGTGTGTTTTACATATGTCAGGCACAAACAGTGGGGTCAAATAATCTTGATAGGAGACCAGCAAGCCCGAATTCAGTTTATTCTTTTTTGTTTTTAGGAAGCGCTTTCGGGGACTAATTTCTTAGTTGCAACGTGTCTCTCCTCACCAAACCTAGGGATACAAGGCCAATTCGGGACTACTAACGCTCTCCCCCAAGGGTTTTAGGCTTCGTAACTGGATAGGTTACCCACCCGATATACCTCCTGCGCAAGCGCCTTCTCAGATACTAGGTGGGGTGGTTCTTTTCCGAATCATCACCACTAGGGGCTGCCGTCATACCGAGAACCGGGACATTTATACCTTTGCCTAGAATTCCCAACCCATGAAAATCTATCCCCATAAAAAATTCAATTAAGTTCCCCTCTTGGTTCAATTTTAATTTCAGATTTTTAAGGGAGTCCAAAAACGGGTGGTTATGGTCCCGTGCCACCTCTACGAGCCAGCGTCCACTGGTAGGATATGATTGCAATAAAGTAAATACTCACATAGACCGGCCAAACGGTTAAGGTGTGTAAAAAAATACAAGCTCGCCAATCGGCTAAGGCATGTAAATGACGGAAAAGTAAAAGAAATGTAAAGACGATGCTCAAGTAGGCCCGCCAATCAGCTAAGGCACATAAATGACAGAAAAGTAGGGGTAAGTAAAAGCAAGACTGAATTGTAAGGGTGAGTAAAATAACAAAAATGAAAAAAAAATAGCTAAACGTTAGTAAAAATAAAGAAAAAGGCCAAATTTAAAGGGGAATCTCTACAAGCTATTCCCCAACAGAGCCGCCATTTGTGCAACCGTGGGATTTTTTACTGTCCCGTCTCGACGATGCGCACTCGTGTGAAAAAATATAGAGTCGCCACCCGGAGCTTTTGGTGTCCCGAAAAACCTAAATCAATTTTATAAGCACCGAAGTGCCAAAAATGTGACTCTGATTCACCGGTCTATGCCAAAGGCTCTTGGGTAGGGACTTCGGTTATCAATCGTGAAGGTGTTAGGCACCCGACCAACCCGCTTAAAAGAGGTATCTACTTGTGGCCAAATAAACTAGAAAAATAGGAAAGAAAAGAGCACTTCCTCTTGCCCTAAGGCACCTTGACCCTATTTGTGCCCCTCTGCCACTATCAAGATTTCGATGGCATAACGGCAAATTCAAGGGTAGAGCAAAAGCCAAGAAGGTAGAGGAATAGAGGAGAGAGTCAGAGCTCTCGGGCCCTGTAGCACGCGTGTGGACCTTCCCGTAGGTGCACTTGACGAGCTTCCGATAGCTTCAATGGTTGGAGAATGGGTTATAACCTCTAAGGCTTGATAGCTAAGGGGTAGAGGAAGAAGGTTAGGGGATGGTTCTCTCCTAACTCAAGGTTTTTTGGTGGAAGTTGGGGTCTAAAGGGGGGCTTTTGAATTCTGGAATTGGTATAGAATGGGTGCACCAAAGGGAGGAAAAGCTTCTCTCTTAATCTTTTTCTCTCTTGAAAATTTTTTAAGCCTTTGTAAAGGGAGGGGTGCCTCTCTATTTATAGGAAAAAGGGAGGTTAGGAGGATGCTTAAGTGCTAATTAGGGTTAGCAATTAGGTAATCTCCTAATCTAAGGTTTCCTAGGATTTTGAGAGCTTGAAATTATGGGCAATGGGCTTCAATGGTAGATGATAGGGGGAGGTTTCAAATGACTACAGGGTTACAAATAGGGTAATCAGGGGTGCAACAACCCTAATGAAACTCATCCTAAACATTGAGATGGTCAATAAGTCAAACCCCAAAAGTGAATTTCGAGCAAAACCCCATGGTTACTGTAGCTAAGCATGGCGTGTGTATTACACATGCCAAGCATAGCTACAGTGTTTGAAAGTTCAATGCCCGAGGTGGTTCCCACCTATACTTGGCATGTGTATTAGATGCGCTAAGCCATTTTTGGAAAAAAAAAATGGCTTGGTGCATGTAACACATGCGCCATGTATGTCCCAACCAAGTGCAGCTCTTGGGTACTGCTCGGATCGTCGTAATTTTTGACGCACAACTCGGATTGAGGTGATTCTTAGCTTGTTGGAAAGCTGAGAACCTCTACTTTTCATTGGTATAAGATTTGGTCTTAGAAGAGGTCTCTACCATCCCTGGCACATGTCTCTCTAACCATGGCCCAGGAGGGTTTACTAAGGGTTCGGAGAGGTTTCTAAAGGTTGGGGGTAACTCCTAAGGGTTTGGGTAAGTTTCTAAGGGTTTGGGAAGATTCCTAAGGGTACGGGAGGGTTTATCAGATGTTCGGGAGTGCGCCTCTCTCGAAGTATGTTTCGATCGGGCCTTGGGCCAATTTTGAGTGTCTACATTAGGCATAGTGTTGTTTATGATCCCTAAGTTTGGTGGAGGTTGGTTGTTGTTTTGATTATCGATTTGGTTGGCTTCCCAGTTGATCTGATTTTATCATTCATGTCATAAATTACGTCCCGTAGGACCCCATAATCTTCCAAGTTATGTCCTACAAATTGATGGAATGTGCCAAATTTGATATGTGTTGGTCAGGGGCGTGGTCTCTCTAGTGGGAACCTAATTAGATTCTTGTTGCTAAGGGTGTGGAAGATGTTCGGTAGGGTGTCAGGTAATGGTGGGTAGTATTCTCTTTTCGGTTGGTAGCCGGTCTTGGGTGGTTGGTAAAGGTTTTATGGACGTGGCACATTATTATAGTTTGGGGGATTGGTTGGTGTTCTAAGTCGTGTTCTGGCTTTGGTTTTGATTTTTGGTATTGGTTAGGGTAGTTGTTTCGGTTGGGGTATTGGTTGCGGTTTTGGTATTGGTTCTGATTGGGGTATTGGGTTTGGTTTTGGTTTTGGCATTGGGTCTAGTTCAGGTATTGGGTTTGATTTGTGTATTGGGCTTGTTGCCTTGATTCTGGTATCTCGGTTGGAAATTTCCACTTCCAAAATTTTTCCCATGGTTGGTAACCGCATTGACATGTTCTGAGCCTGTGGTTTTATTTTTGTTCTTTTCGTTGGAGTCGTTAGAGAGGCTCCCTCAGATGCAAACATCGAGAAGGAGAAGTCACCGTTCTTAATATGCCTTTGTATACGTGAAGCACACAGATGAAGAGTAGCGAAGTCTGAGCAATCGCTTAGAATGAGGGCACTCCAGAGAGGCTCTCGGGTGTTATTGATGATGATATTGATCGTGTCCTTTTCTTTCATCTGGCTCCCCATTCAGACCGCAAGCCTTCTCCAACGTCCAACAGAGACCATAAAGTCTTCCCCGACTTCTTATTTTATGTTCATTAAGTCGCTGAGACTAACTGTTTCGTGAATCAGGTATTTGTATTGATCTAGAAATTGACTGGCCAGATCATTAAACATGTCAATCTTATGGAGTGATAAACTGGTGAACCAATCGAGAGCTTCTCCCTCCAATGATCTTTGGAAATAGTGGATGAGGAGCCCTTGATTGTTGTGTATGGGTCGATAATCATTACAAAATAGTGCTAGATGGTGATTTGGGTTTCCTGCACCATTGTATATGTTGAATTTTGGAGGCTTGAAGCCAGCATGTATGGTAAACTCAAGATCTCGGCAAATTTATCAAACCCGGATGAGAATCAGAGATGTTCTCTCTTAGCCATGTAATCATCTAGAACCGGAGTAAGGTCCTCCACATTTATACTAGTATCCTTCTTTGTAGTTTAAGTGGGAATTCTACCTCGGTTGTTGTTACTGAAGAAAGTCCGAGTGACCCGCTCGTGTGGTGAACCATGCAGTGAAATAGTGCATGGAGGGATCTATGACCTCACCTCCTATTGATGTCCCCCATTCTAGCATACTTGCTCATCCACATTCTGTTGATCAGTGATGACTTGGTATAAGGAATCCAAGCCTCGAAGTAGTTCTTTGGCTTCTTTTCCTCCTTTTGACAATGTGTGGGCATTAAGGTCCACGATTTGCTCGACAATGTAGTTTTGGCCACTGTCGTTGTCTCTTTTGTTGTTACTACTTAAGCTTCGAGGAGTAATGGGTATTTGTTCGCCTTCGCCTGCCATGTTAATATGAGTATGATCCTTGATAGGGTCATAAGACGGTGCAGCATCGTACTCGAGAGTATCATGGTAGCCCCATAATGGTGGGTCATTATCTTTAGGTTCAATTTACGAACTCCAGCCATTTCAAGTTTTTGGAAAATATTCATGCACTCTCAAAAACTCTCAAGAGTTTTGGAACTAGGAAGATATGGCTATGCAGGTGTTTTTCCTTGGGTTTGGGGGGTGGGTACAATCCACGCCTGATTAGGTCTTACCGAAAGGTCCGAAGTGTAGGAAGTTCCCTGGATCAAATCCCCAAAGAGATTATCACACTGGCCCTTATACAACAAAGGGGGTAGTAGAGAATTGTTACTAGATATGCCTAAATGCGTGAAGGTGTGTGCTAAAAGTGAAAAGGAAAACAGAAAATTAAAACCAAACTAATTAAATTGGGGCAACCCTAACTAAAGGAGTCCCACCGTGATCGCCAGTCTATTGGTATACACTTTTTTAGACCCCTTTTGGGTCCCGGAAAGGGGTCCAAATTGGTCACTGTGGACTCTGTTTGCAAAGGTGGGCTGAAAGTAATAAATGAAATAAAGAAAGGGGTATTTAGGTTCATCTGCAGAAATCATTAGTTGCAACTGAATTTAAATGTGCCTCAATGTGATCGCCATCTACAGATTTATTGACGTTGTAGAACGTCAATGATCGCGAGGATAGGGTGCGAGATTTGGGTTGGACTCTTATACTAAACGTCGACCCGCCGACTTTAGCAACTAAGGTTGCCTAAGGTTTAACTAGTTTGGTTTTCTAATCCTAATGGGTCTATCTAAGAAGGGGGTTGTGGCCCGCTATGCTCGGGAGGATTGGCCCTGTTCTCAGGTATCCTCGGTTAGCTCCCCTGGGCAAATCAGTTGAGGCAATAGCGGTTTCATTAATATTGAGATGGGTTAGGGACCTAATTGGCACAAAGCTGAGAATTTTGGTAGTGGTTTCCTAGGGGTTGGCTATAAGGCTAAGCTTTTATCCCTTTCGTACTACTTCAAAAATCGGAGCTAGTGGGTCAGCCCCACCATGCTTGATTACCCTTAAGATTTCTAGAGAAGAGACTGCAGTTCTAATAGCCAGAGACTTAGAGTACAACTCAACTCCTTTTTTTTAAATTTCAGAGCGAACCTCGAGTTTTCCAAAAGGAATAAGCTAAAAATTGTGTGTGGTGAAGGGGAGGGGAAGGGTCTTATTTATAGTATTCAGTCAATTATGCGTTATGGACCCACCGCATAATTCTGAATTATGCGCTGGCAAACCAACACATAATCCAAATTATTTGTTGTGGACACGATGCATAATCAATTATGCACTATGGTTATAACGCATAATTCGGGCAGCACATCGGTTGCCTTGGTCAAGTGACCGGATGGATCTCCAAGGTAGAGTCCAAGTAGGACTTCCATCAATTATGCGCTATGAGCATAGCGCATAATCAGGGAAATCAGAGCGGTTGAGGAAGAGAAACTCAGTCCAAATTGAACTGATTATGCGCTGGGATTCCGGTGCATAATCGAATTATGTGTTGGGAATCAAGTGTATAATTCAAGGGAATTTCGAGATACCGGACCGGGTCAGGTCCAAATTGTGCGCTGGTAGTCCATTACATAATTCAATTATACACTGCTGCACCAGCATATAATTCCTGAACTATGGGGTTTTAAGATTTTTAAAGAGGGTTGACCTTTCCAGAAATCATGGGAAAGCTCAATGATTGATCGAACATTTTGTATACCTGATGGGGCGAAAACGAGGTATTTACAAATCAATATTGGGTTCAGATTCAAATACGAGTTTCATCAAATATCGATTTCAAATAAAATGTAGGCTTCAAATAATATCGGTTCGGATTCAAAAATGAGTTTCATCAAATATTGGTTTCAAATCAAATACGAGCTTCAATCAATATCGGGTTCAGATTCAAATACGAGTTTCATCAAATATTGGTTTCAAATCAAATACGGGCTTCAATCAATATCGAGTTCGGATTCAAATACGAGTTTTATCAAATATCGATTTTAAATCAAATTCGAGCTTCAATCAATATCGGGTTCGGATTCAAATACGAGTTTCATCAAATATCAGTTGCAAATCAAATACGGGCTTCAATGAATGTCGAGTTCAGATTCAAATGCTATAATTCAGCAATTTAGTCAAGTTCCAAGTCCAATTCAATCAATCCAAATCCTAGGATCACATTAATCACTGTAAATATTTTGATCTCATATATACACATAATGGGATCACTAGGCATACTGATTTCCTAAATCAGTTTACACTATACTTAGTGTTGTCATAATTTAGAGTCTATCGAGGACATATATTTCATAAATAATTTAGTAGAGTTATGGAAGAGGTTTATCTCTCCAATTGTTTTAAACAGAATCATTAAGGCAAAGTCAATGTCAGTTACTAGTTGCACACAGATAGTGTGTAACTATGTCTTCCACCAATGTGAGTTATTAGTGGTCTATCTAGGGTCATTTATATTGGTCAATCTTTGATCGGGACTTTAATATTACAAAATTCATTTTCTTATCTCATATCTAGTATTTTCCCTTAATTTCTCATATTAAGGTACAAATTCAGGTGGGTATCCATTTCAATTTTGACTGGGTGTTGTTAGTAGGGGCACGCCAGTTTATAAATCAAGGGTACTAAGTCCCAATAACTCATTACTTATGTCGGGCCTCTTGTTGGGTCCATTGATTTGATCAATTTTAGATCTTAAGTCCAACTAATACTAAAATTTCAAGGAAGTATGGAATAAAACTCTCCTATATTTTTACAGGTGTCCATAACAAAGGAACCACCTAATTAATAAGGATATTTTATCCTTATTTGATTCTTCATCGCCCATTTGGGCCTCATAAGATGGACCAAATAGGATTTTATTAACAATCAGTTGAGTTCTTTAAGATGTCTCCACATTTTCGATGTCGGTGCTTTTAGTTTTCAGTGGGTGCCATAAGTAATGGCCAACATGTCTTTCAAATAGGGTCATCAGGTCCCAACAATTTCATTAATTGTCGTAGGCGTCTTATATCAGGTCACTCCAATCCTACATTGAAAGGGATCCAGTTTCCTACGAAAATTCATATTTTAAGTGTAGGTACTTCCAAATTTTGAGGGGTGCCCATAGCAATAGCCCACTCAATTTATAAACTAGGACATCAGGTACTATAAGTTATATTGAACCATTTGTTTAGGCCCGTAGGTCGAGCTGTATCGAGCTTCAAGACCCTAATTGGTCTAATTTCAAAAAATCGGGTTTTGGGCCTCTGAGGTCCCATTTCGATTGGTCAAACTTGTGGTCAACCATCTGACATTTTAACCAAGGGTCATAAATAGTTATTGAGATCATAAAAGTGACCATTAGGGATCTCGGTGCCACGAAATTTGAGAGAAAGTCAAGATTTTGACTATCTCTTCACTACTAGTTATTTCACTTAGGTTTCGAACCCTTGGTCAGTAATCGGGTCACTATTTTCAACTTTGATCGAGTTTTGCGGTGATTGAAAAACTCAGTGAAAGAGGACTAGGAGCCTCATCTTTCACAAGTAATGACACTCAAAAATACAATCAGATGTGATCATGGCCATCGATTTACAGAATGAGTTTTTGACCAATTCGTATATCAGGCCAGATTTCCAGGTCTTCGGTAATCCAGTCGTAACTTTCATTTCTGATATCGAAATGAGTTGAATTAGAGTTTATTGTAAATATTTTCAAGCTATCTATAATATCTTTATATATTTATAATACCAAAAATGTTAGGATCATGATAGAATCAGGGTCATCTGATCGGATGTCCACCAGTAGTCATAGTGTGTGCCCCTTGACATAGTTTCGTACCCTCGTTTTTCGAATTTTCTGTCTGTCAAAATTGATTGAGTCAGAGGCTGAATTTCTAAATGAAATTAATAAATTTATAATTTCATTTTCCCATAATTTTATAAAAAATTTGGGGTCACTCTGGCCCATGAGATGATAGCTCTAAACTGGGTCATTTTCCGGCCATATCGGCCTTTGGGCCTTCTAAGAGTTATTTTTTAACTCGGTCAACTAAGGTCAACCATCTTGATTACAAGTCATTAGTAACCATTAAAACCTAATTTGTGATCATTAAAAGTCCCAATATCACGAAATTTATGGAGAAAGTCAAGATTTTGACTTAACCCGTTCATTTATAAATTTCAGGTAAGGGTATCGGACCATTGCCGGTAATCGGGCTGCCATTTTCAATTCCGATTGAATTTTCGAGTGCTTCCAAAACTCAATGAAAGATGACTGATGGCTTCATCTTCCACAAGTGATGAAACTCAAAATTTAGATCATAATTAATCAGGTCCATTGATTTACAAAACTTGTTTTTAATTCAACTGGTCATTAGACCAAATTGTAAGGCCTCTGATAATCGGGCCATAACCTTTATTGCCTACATCAGAATCGGACGGATGAGAGCTTGTTGGAAAGCTCTCAAAGTTTTATATGATGTTTTTATACATTGATAATGCTAAAAATATTTATATTATGATGGAAACAGAGTCATCTGATCAACTGTCTATTGGTAGTTATTGTATGTGCCACATAGAACGGATTTATGTGTCCTCGAATTACAAATTTTCTACCAGTCAAATGAAATTAAATCAAGATCTAAAATTTTATATAGTGTTGATACACATATAAATATTCATCCTCAATTTTTTGTAAAATTTTTAGGAAATTTTATATCAAGAGTTCCACAAGCTCATTCTCAGCCAGATTTCTGGTACACTATACCAGACAGATTTGCACAGTTCTACCTTGGGTTGCACCGATCAAACCACAGTGAATCAATGCCTAAAATTTTACAGAAATGATCTACATCCATGTATGCACGTCCAAGAATTTTTATGAAATTTCCTAAGCCTAGACAGTGGTTATATCGTGACCATTAGAACAGTCAAAATCATAGTTTATATATATATATATATATATATATATATATATATATATATCCATGTCCAAATTCATTAAGAAATTGCTTATAAATCACACACCATTCATTTTTATGATCATAAAAACATTAAAGACTTGATTTATATGAAGTGAACAAGTATCATATTATTATTATTATTATTTCCATCAAAACATCTTAACCGTCAAGATCAAATAAATCAACTTAATAGGGTTAGTAAACCAATATATATATATATATATATATATATATATATATATATATATATATATATATATATATGTATGTATATATTTCATCATGTGACATCTATCACCCTTCAAATCAATTATAAAAAGAACATCAAATACAATATGATTTGTAGATTTTAAACAATATTTAACCCATGGAAAAGATTTACTCATAATATTTCAAAAGAATCTTGAAAAAGAAATCAAAGAATAGGATTATTTGTCATTCACTAGGATTTGCAAAAACAATTCTAAACTAATACTTTACATTGATCTCCAAGCTACCCCTTGCTGGTTTGATCAAATATCTATGGTGAAAAGGGTTGGGATGAGGTTTAATCTTATATTTGTGGTTCTAGGAGTGGTGGGGAGTGGATTGATGGTGTTTGATCATAGTTTTAATGTCTAGATTAAGTGGGTAAATACTAGAGATGAAGTAGGAGGTCTAATGGAGAGAATGGTGGAAGGAGAAGATGGAATGAAGAGGAGTCCCCATAGAATTTCGATTTTTGCAAGGAGTGGGAGACAAAGCCTTCCAATGGCTTGCCATTTGTCCCCATTTTTCTTCCAAGCATCTTTCCCTCTCTCCTCTCTCCTCCAAATCACATGCGCATAGGATAAATGGGACCCACTCGGGTTCCATTTTACACCACTCAATTTGTCTTCTCTTGTCTTTATATGATCTTAAGGCCGTTAAATTTAGTGAATGTACACATTTCAATCTAATCTTGTGGTGCATGTAAGAAAGCCCATCTTTCACCTTAGATTTTCCCAAAGTTTTTCAATGGTCTAAGATGGGGTCAAAGTTGGTCAAGTAGATGTGTGGCTAGGATGTGCTAGAACTTTGTAAATTTCTAATTTCTAATTAAAGAAATTAGGAAAATTAATTAGAATAGCCCTTGGATTTTATAACTATTTACAAGAATTACCATTATTTCATATGAGATAGACACATGATGTTTAAAGTGTTAGTGCATCCAGTCTTCTTAAATTTAGGGTCTATGTTTGACCTAAAATATCGATCATCATTGAGATGATCATCAAAATCTAAACTATTGATAATCATCACCAAGGATCAGTCCTAATTCGGGCCAATTCTTGGATTAGGGTCACTTAGTAGCAATTTCGGACTTCTCATGTGATGTGAGATGTGGTGTGAATTTTACTTAATTACTAATACACCCAATTGAATGAAAGGGGTGCCCTATGGGTGCCGCTAGAAATGGTATTATCCCATCAAACTATAGGTGGGTGCTTGAAGCCTCGGACAGTCATCTAATACAATCAAGTCTCATCAGGCCACAGTCAACTGATTGATTGATACAGAATTTGAGGGGCAGCTGTTACACTCATCGAGGATACCCATATAGGGAATACTCATCTAAGATACTCATGTAAGGGATACCCATGTAGGAATGTTCCCAAACAAATAATAGGAACATTAGTCTATCAATGAACAGTCAAAGAGTTGACTCGACTCAAGTAAATTTGTAGAATCATTAGAAAATAGGCACCTCGATGACTTCAATCACAATTAGAAATGATCGATTCTCTTTTATCAACAACAATAAATATAAGTCCATATTGGACTCTAAACTGAGGTAACACTTAGTATAAGTGCGAACCGATGAGATCCTTCCCTATGATCAAGTCTTAAAGCTTAAGAATTTGAATCTTGATTTATGATTTGATCATGAATGCTTGAGTTACTGATATTCAATTGATTGATGGAACTGATTGATAGATATGAATCAATGATAGATTGGATGATGTGTGATACATTTGAATTTTGAACCCGTAAACAGGATTTTGATTTGAACCTGAATATTTAACTTCTAAGAATAAGTATATTTGAAATTTGAACTCGCAATGGGATTCTGAATCTTAACTTCTAAGAAGAAGTATATTTGAATTTTGAACCTGCAAACGAGATTTTGATCTAAAATCTGATTATTTGACTTTTAAAAGAAGTATACTTGAATATTGAACCTTGAATATGGAATTTTTGAATATTGAATTTTGAATATCGAAGTTCGATATTAAATATTTCTTCTGAACTTTGAATTGAATATAAAATCTGAAATATTGAATTTGAAATACCGAATAGTAAACATTGAAAATCTGACTGAATACTGAATCTTGAGCATGTAAGTTGATATATAATAATAAATTTTGAATATTGACTATCTGATTACGAATCCTGAAACTATGAAAGTGAAAAGATGATACTACTATAATTTTTTAAAACCTCGCATAGCTGACCGTTGTTCTCGCGAACAGGCTCGTATGTGCTCCTCATATTCGAAAGGGTTACTGAAATGTCAGCAGAGGATTGGGTCTCGTTAGACCAACAGGATCATTAATCATTGTCTTGCTTGAATAAATGGCGAAGAGAGCCAACCTTTGTCTGTGCAACATTGACATCTGAATTCTGAATTTGGACCATGGTTGGTGTCTCGTATTGCACCGAATTAATTAAAAGATATTAATATTAAATAAATAAAGTAATAAACAAATAAGTAAATCAGTAATTTGGTACTTAAATAAGCTCATAAAATTTAATGTACCTTGTAAATCTTTTGAGCCTGCTAATGCTTTAAATTGTTTAATATTATTTTCATATTGTAACTGCAACATTTCATGTCATAAATACTATTTTCATTATTGTACTATGAATGTTTATCCTCATGTTAGATAGTAATTGTTTAATGTGATTATACTTAGATTTTTCTGCTTAGCGTTAGTTTAATCTTAGTTACTCCTTCGATATCAGGATTGTTGGAAACCTCACTTGCACAAATCTCTATAAAAAACTTCTTACACTAACTATACTGGAAATCACAGCGTAACTCACTAAGACTTTATTAAGCTTCACCGCTTACGGTCGTTTCATGACCCAAAATTTTCAATAGCCAGTCATCAGCCACCCAGTCAAAGCTAAAGGAGCTAGACGATGAGAGATCCAGGAGCGTTCACTAAGCTGATAGTTTGAGCTCGTTTTGCCTACTTGCACCCATGTGACATGTTCACAGTTGATTTGACAGGATCTTTTCCTTTTATTTTTGTTTTAGTCCAGCACTTTTGAAAATTTTCAGATGTATCTTTTTAACTTGACTTTTGTAAATATTGGCTTTTTAATGTTAAACTCTTTGGAAACATCTTCTGAATTTTCTTATTTACGTTCTGTAAGAAGTAGGATTTGTTTTATGATAAAAGTCATAAAATCGAATTTGCCCAATCATGTTAACATGAATGGGAAAAGAAACGAAAAAGACTATAATCCGCTTCCGCAATTTAATGAAAAGAATTAAATACGCTTCCACAATCTATCGAAAATGAAATGAAAACGCTTCTGCAATTATTTGAAAAGGAAAAATATTTCTCGCAATGTTTTAGGAAATAAAAAAACATATGACTAAATATGAGAATTGAATCATGATTTAACCGAGTTTGGGAAATGAATATGAAATCAAATGAATGAATTATAAAATTGAAATAATTGAAATTAATCGAATGACCGAGCGTGGCGTGTATCATGCCGGTGCGGAGTGTGGATCGCGACGGGCAAGGCCGGGGGCTGAGGAGCATGACAATATGTCATAGTAAGTTTTATAATTTATATTTTATTTTATTACATTTGTAAGAATTTTATGTCAATTTTAACACAAGCACACCCCTAATCAAAGCTATTTAGGAAGATGAGTTTTTCACTTTACAACCAATTAGGTATATTACTTGATGGTAAGTGTTATCTTTATTAGCAAAATATATTTCTCTTAAATATTTTTAAAAATATTTTAAACTTTAATTCTACATTACACACTTAGTAATGAAATCTAAACTATTACAGGGATAGGTGGTGAAAGCAATAGTTAACTTTCAAGTGCTAATATTGATCAATCTGAAGAAGATGGTCATAACCCTCCTGAAAATATGCAAACTCCATTTGCATCAGACACCCAAAAAGAAATAGTACATGAAAATATAAAAAGTTCAGTCAATATCATTGGAGGAAGTTCTTTTGGAAGTTTTCCAACCTAAAAGTGTCATTCTTCTACTCCAGCGACATAAGTTCCTAAAAAAGAGTGTGAAAATGGCAGTAGCATCTAATAAACTACACTACGTGAAAATAGGGAATAAACAACACCTGTTGCTTAAAAACGATCACGGTTTCGGACCGTTGTAAAGAAATTAACCAATGCAACGGCCCTAAATTGTGGTTTATGTGGTACAACGGCCCAATTGAATCTCCTTTTTGCATATAAGAGGGTTCGAGCCTATGACCTTTGTTTTCTAAATGATATTGGCAGGCAAATATTAATTGCTAAAACAAAAACTAGCGGGATCCCTAATCTTCTTCCTCTTATTGTACCCACGGCAAATAAAAACTCTTCATCTTCTTCTTCCCACCAGAAATAAGAGCTCTCTCCCTCTCCCTCTCTGAATCTCCCCTCCAACACAACACACATTACAAAGCCTCTCTCTCTCTCTCTCCATTCTGCGAGCGATCGCTGCCCTGCCTCCTCCTCCTCGGCAACGCCATCGCTCCTCCGTCCTCGAAATCTCGTGATTGAAGAACTTCTACTTCAAGGTACCTTCTGTTAGTTTATTTATTGGTTCATTAATATATATATATATATATATATGATTCTTGATTTTCTTTTTTTAATATTTAGTATTTAATATTTTATTCTGTGTCACACGAATAAATCCCCCACAGAAATTAACCTAATGAAAGAAAACCGGATATCGATGTCTTTGGAGGGTGATATTGTCCCAGTTTCTAATCCATCATTTAATGGTGGGTTGAAGTTTTTTCTGCTCTTTGTTTTGCTCTCTTTCCAAGGATCTCTAGAAGCAATGGCAAGTTCCCAGTTTGCTATTAAGATGCAGTTCATTCCTTATATTGGGGATCTCGGTGATATTAGCACAGGTTTTGCTCCTATTAGGAAAACCTCCTCGTAACTTTTAGTTTTCTTATTCTAAATATTATATAACTATAATAATTATGTGTACTTTAAATTCTAAATTATTTGTAAGATAAATGAGTCTGGTCACTAACATCATTGGTGTATTTCTGCTTCAGGCCTTCTTGCTGATATTTTTCTCTGAGTTAGGGGACCATATTTTTTATTGCAGTGAGGATAAAATAAAGGTATTCAAGTAGATTTAAGTAGATTTAAAATAAAGGTATAGTACCAGTATCGGTCCATCTTGGACTGATATGTATCGGATGATACGGATACAATATCGCCAATACCGAATCGGTATCGGTTCTTGACAAAACCGATATGTCTCAGGGTGGTATTGGTATCGGTTCTTGACAAAACCGATATGTATCATTATCGGCCGAGTTTTGATACCATGACTTAAAACATGATCATCATTTTCCACTAACTATACTCTACTTTTAGAAACAGTTAACTTATATGTAATATGTGTATGTTTGTATGTGCCGACTCTTCTCCCTCTCAAGCCGCTATTAAACTATGTGGCGCCACGTGTCATATATCTTAGATCAATCCATATATTCCATGTGGATGGCCATCATTTGTACTTACTCAAGCATAAACTTACCCATTCAAATTATAGCACTTTAATATGGATTGGTTCATATTAAAGTGCATCAATCAGATAGTGCAAAATCTGCAACGAGCGTGACTCTGGGGACTTGGATTTCTTAGACACTTGGTGCCCAAGAATGGTTTTTACTAGCTCACATAAGATGGGAAGTTGTGGTGGGTAGGAGATTCTGGCTACTTCCAATATTAGCAGTGTAAGAATGCCAGAGTGGGTGCACCCAAGGTTTGAAAACTTTGTATCAATGGCCATATCACTCTTCTCTTGATGACATGATATCACCGTTACTAATATGTATCACCAATAGGGGGAGGTAAAATAAAATAAATAAGTAATATAATACAACATCAAATAAAACTCATGTTGGGTAAACTAGGCTCAAACATAAGGGAAGGAATTGGGTTAAGGCTGGTCAGGTTTAGGTTCAGATCAAGAATCATAGGTTGGGATTTTTAACCCGACCAGACCGACAGGTCAAAAATCCGAACCCAACCCTTTGCAGGTCGGATCGCTTGACCCGTTTTTTGTGTGTGTGGTATCAGTCTCGGTATAGGTAGATAAAGTACTGATTAGAAAGACAAGTTTTTCAGCTGATACTTTAAGCCATTTTTCTTTCGACATTATCATTTGGATGAATTACTTTTGTGTTGTTACTTTCAACATAAAGCAAAGATAAGCACTGCAAGGGCATTTTGCTTTCAATATTGTGTGTGTGGGTGGGTGGGGGGGGGGGAGGGGGCATGTTTCCATTTTTTGGGCAGTCTTATAGTCCTCAGTGCAATCTTGCTTCCTAGGATTCTTCTCCATAGACAGTGTTTTGTCTAGTGACCGGGAATACATAGTTGACAATCTTTCACTATTGTTATAAATTATATGACTATATTGAGCATTGATGTATCAGCATCTTGATTTACCTCTAATGTATGCTTCTATTGTCCGTGTCTGGCACCAACCTTTCCCTAAGTTGGATATGTTTACCATAATTAGCTGCACTCCATTTGTGATCTCTTTCCCATTTGCAGCTCTTGCAACAACGTCTTCACCTCTAGGAGTCATTGGGGGAGCGCTAGCCGGTCATGTTGTCGCAATTGGTAACATAAAAATATGCAGATTATTATTTTGTGCCCTTACTATTAGAATATAGCAGCTAAAGTACATATTGGTATGAATTTTTCTAGGTTCTTACAACTTATAGTGGGGGTTATTTATTAGGAACATTCTTCTCTAAGAAGGTGAGCTTGTTTTTTCAGCTTTTAGCCATAAGCCCAAAGCTCTGTTAATTCGCTCATTCATTTTCTGATCTATGAACCTGGTTCGAATGAACCAGTTCATGGTTCGGTTCAATCTGATTCGGCGTGACATGCAAACCACCAGTCAATGCTACTATTTTGTTTGAAAACAAGTTTTTAGAAATAAAGGGAGAAGTTGTATGAAGCCATTACACTATTTATGTCTCAATTATTTCTATTAGTTATTACGTTATTGCTTCTTATTTTATTAAGGTTAGCAATATCTCCAATTTTGATCATCCTAGCAGAAAAGATGGTGGGATTAGGTCAAAATCAACTTATCATTAAGCATCCGTATTTGGGGATAGAGAAATTATAAAATGAGGTTGGCCTTTTTGCTCCAATTTTGTTCATCTGTTGTTATTGCTGGTAGGTTGACAGAAGTGGAACATTTGACTTCAAGTGGGAAATCTTCTGTTCTTTTGGATGTGAAACCTTGGGACAATGAGACCGACATGAACAAACTGGATGAGTCGGTTCGCAGCATTGAAATGTCGGGTCTCCTCTGGGGAGCATGTACATTGGGTTTCCTTCCTGTTCACATTGCACTTCAGTCTACTATGCATCCTAAATAGTGTGAAACGGGGCCTGCAGAAGCGTTGCATTGTGATTCACTTTAGGCTTAGTTGCACAGCGGCAGGATATATCTCGACTGCAATGGAGGGCTATCCCTTCATTGCAGCAGTAAGAGCCTGCTGTCCTTCAATGGAGTTGTACTATTGGATTAGGTTCTTTTTCCTTATGTTAGGATGGGAAGACCGACATTACAACATTCATATATATATATATATATATATATATATATATATATATATATATATATACACACACACACACACACTTGTTTTTTGTAACTATTTTATTGATCCAAATAGATATTGAGTGGTATTATTAATCACTGTCTTGGCTTTTGCAGCAAAACTAGCTCCAGTTGGTTATGGGATAAAGAAACTATAGATCATGATGACAATTGTGGATGATCTCGTCTCAGTTGATAATCTCATTGAGGATTATCTCACTGTAGAGCCTGCTAACAATTACATACAGAGCTGTGACATTGTCGCCTTCAACAAAATCTAGAGTGAGTGTTAGATTTAATAGCAACAGAGAAACAGTTGCTAGCTTTTTTTTCCCTAGTATTAAAATGCTAGTTGCTAGCCATTTTCTATTGGAATTTAGTTTCTGTCCAAGTGGTCTACCTATTCTAGCTTCTTTTTTTTTTTTTTTTTTTTTACCCTTTAATCTGATTAAAGGTGAGTGTTAGATTTAATACCAACAGAGAAACAGTTATTTTGAGCCTTTAATTTCTTAATGCATGTATCTCACAGAAGCCTTTGTAGGCATATCAGATTCACAGGACATTTCTAGTTAAGTAATCCAACATTTTGTGGCAGAAAATTTTGATCTCTTGGACTTGTGGTTTTGAGAATGTAGTAGGAATATATAAGATGGCCAATGTATTTGCTCGCAATCTCATCGTTATCGTCATCATCATCAACTCATCATAGCCTTATCTATTTGGAGTCAACTTTGCGAGTTTTATTTCTCCCTTCATCTCTTTAGGGTTAAACTCTGTTACTCCCCAACCCCTGATATTGCATTTCACTACTTCCTTCTAGGTCTTCATTGGGTGCAATCCTTCTCAAAATACATTTGTGCACTGACATTATGAAATCATCAACCTGAATTGTGCACTCGCAACCTGTTTCTGATTTGGCCCTGCTTCTATCTTTAAGCTACCCCTGCATTTGGTAGGGAGTTGTTTCCTTCATAAATTTGTTTTGCTATATCGGAAGTGCTAATGTTGGCTCTCACTCGGGTTACTGAAAGTATAAAATTTGTTTGTAAAATAAGGACACCATAGATCTTGTTGAAGTAAATTGCTGTTCATGCTTCCTCAATTCAATGCTTGAAATACCTTCTCTGTTCGATTGTTGGCAAGAGGAGACAATTCTCCTACTATATTTTGGTCATAGCATTCTTTGTTTTGTACTTGCTTTTGTTCTGCTACTTTTGCGGTCAGTTCGACTTATCAACTAATAAAGGTTATGTGCACCATTTCGTTGTTTATCAATGTAATTTTATTGGACTTGAAATCAGTAAACCAAGTTGTATCTCATTCCATCATAGCTTGACCAGACTTAGGCTCACCTTGCCCAACTGGACCTGGCCAGATCTGAACCTAACTTGGCCTACTTGAACCCTGCCTAGCCAGTTTCACCTTTCAATCAAAAGAGCTAGCGTTGCGAGTTGTGAGTCGTGACCGAGTTGTAGCGAGTTGTACTGAGTTGTTTTTGCTAAAAGGTTTGTACCGAGTTGCTAAAAAGTTGTGAGTTGCTGAAAGGTCTGTACCGAGTTGTTGAAAGGTCGGTACCGAGTTGTTTTTGCTGAAAAGTTGTGACCAAGTTGTAGCAAAAACAGCTCATGCTAATCGGGTTAGGTCAGGTTCGGGTTGAGGCCTGTACCGAAATCATTTTATCCATGCCCAAAACCTAAATTATCTCCTCCGATATGCCCGCGAAATTTCAAACCGTGATCAACAATTCTCCAACAGTATACTCTCACTTTCAGTTCATTAAATTTTTCTAGGGATCTACAGCTGATCAAACCACATGCTCCCTGTCGCAATCCACTGACCCGTTCTAAATCACCATTTAGAATGGGTCAGTTTTTTTATTTTTATTTTTGATACATGGAATGGGTCTGTTACCCTATGCAAAGTCATTTGAATTTCTTTATTTTCCAACATTAGGATCCGCAAGAACCACAACTGTTGGCATCACTAAATTCTTCCCATGATAGCTGACTTTTTAACAGCAGGATCTCTTATCAGATGACTAATCTAACATGTTTAGGTAACCATCTCCAGCAAGGTCTTCCCAGAAGTAGACTTGGAGTCAAGGTCATTGGCAAATCCTAGCCAAACAATCCTCACAATTACACCATAGAAAAGAACTGCCTCAGATACAAATTATTCAAACCATATTCAAAAAAATTACATCTCTGACACAAACATTTCTTCTAACACCAAAGCCAAAACGCATCAACCATTTCAATTTCTTCACATGGTTTCTCAATCTCTCACCCTTTATTTCACCATTCTCTCTCTGATTTCTTCCTCTTCTGCGGTGTTTTCTCAACAGGCCTATATGGGAAACAACACCAGCTATTCAATTACAGATAAAACGACTACTGTTTTTGGTTACATCTGCAACAACCAACACCCAAGTTTCCAAACGTATCTAATTTTCAGGTCCACACCCCCAAATGATTCTGCATCCTCAATCTCAAGCCTTTTATCTTCTAACCCATTTCAGATATCAGAGCTAAATTCACTTGGGAACAACCACAATGAAACAATTCAAACAAATAGGGAGGTAATTGTTCCTGTCAGATGTTCTTGTTCGGGTGAGTACTACCAGTCCAATTCATCTTATGTAGTTGTACATGGGAATACTCAATTTATAATTGCAACCTCAATATACCAAAACCTCACAACTTGCAATGCTTTGCTCCAACAGAGAACCACTGTGTCTAAGCTGTTGTTTCCTGGTATGAGGCTCACAGTTCCACTTAGATGTGCTTGTCCTACAGGAAATCAAATCAGTAATGGTGTAAAAAATCTATTAACTTACCCGGTTTTAATGCCAATTGATTCAGTTTCAAGTATAAGAAACAAATTTTGTGTAGATATACCAAGTATACTTGATGCTAATGAGCTTCCTGAGGTGAATTCTACTCTTTATACTAGTATAACACTTCTCATTCCCCTGAGGAATAGGCCCTCAATCAACCAGACAATAATACCACCACCACAACCTTCAATCTCATCATCACATAAAAATTTGACAAACAAATGGGCTTCTGCACTCATTGGATTTGCTATAGGCTCTTTTATTACTGCTATTTGTTGCCATTTCTTAAGTCACAAGGTGACAAAATCTCGTCCACTTGTGACAACCAAGGATTCTGAGACAAGTTCAAGGCCGTGTACCAACTCAACAATAGCGAAAGAGATTTACCAAGTTCTACCCGACATACGTCACACCTCAAAAATTTATAAATTTGAAGAACTGCAATTGGCCACTGAAGATTTTTTACATTGTTCTTTGATCAGGGGGTCTGTTTATAGTGGGCTCATCAATTAAAATATGTGTAGGCAGGCAATTAGTCTTTTTTTTGGATACTGATCAATAGATAAACAAGTAGGTTGGAACCTTGTTCCTCTCTCAGTCTTTATTAGTTGATCAACTGATCTATTTATGTATAAAAAAATTTTGAACCATCTTCTCTCTCTCAATCAATGTTTCTCATTTGCTTGTTGACAATGGAGTGTTTTTTGGTAGTCTGTTTTCAGTAAACTGATTGTAGTTTTTATGTGACTTTTCTCCTCTCAATCAGTATTCAAGCACTTCTGAGTGCTCCAAACCCAGATGATCCTCTTTCAGACAACATTGCAAAGCATTGGAAGTCAAATGAAGCAGAAGCCATGGAAATAGGTACCTAGTAGTAATTTTGGTCATGCTTTATTCATCATGAATTTAGCCTCATTATACAATATCTGCTTGCACTGGATTCTACAAGTTGGATATATAATATTGGAAACAGGTCACTTTTTTTGGACACATGTGGTGCTATTTTTCTTCAAATGTTTCATGTGCTCTGAATCACCCAATGTGAAGACTTGATGGGTTGAACATTGGATCGAAAAAAATACAACTCTATCATCAATTCAAAGTGGTCAAACTACTTTAAAATGAACAGCTAAAACTGATTTTGGAGTTTTACATGGTAACCGTTCGTTGTAAGAGCATCTCTAGTAGGAGAGCTTTATTTGGATAGCTAAACACCACTTTTAGCTATCCTCATCTACTTTAGCTCATGCTACAGTAAAAATTATATAAAAATTCTTATGCAAGTCGCTCTTATGCACACTTTTTTTTTTCTTGAACACACATGCAAACTTTGAGTAACATTTTATTATGAAATTTGTTAATGTGACTGAGTTTATTTTTATGGCAAGAAAACTCGTGGAATGGGAGTTGGGAGCAAGCTAAAAATACACAAGAAGTGGGCGGACAAATCATAAAAGAAAAGTCATCTCGACAACGAGTTGAATGGTGCTCAATCAAAGGTGTCAAGCAATGAGACATTAAAATTCTATGTCATTGGGTTTATTGGCAACTCGAGTCATGCTCGAATATGGCGCTGTTGAATGTATTTATAGGATATTGTTGAATATATTAATATTATATCTTTGAATATTTTAATGAGATGGTGTTGAATGTATTAATACGATGTTGATTTTATTTTTGACTTATTATTTTTTCATTTGGTTGAATGGATTATGAATTTTTTCCCTTGTAGAGTGATATGTGCTTGATACCATATTTATAACAGGTAAAATGACTCTCATTACAGTAAAAAAAATGGAAGATGTGCATATAAAAAAAAAAAAAAAAAACAGTCCATACTAGTTGTTTTCATATACCACTAATTTAGGCCATGGTTTCGGAATAAAAATAGTAACTTTTTTTTCATTAGGAACAACGGCTTAACATTGTTGTTATTTTGCAACAACCACGAACAATGGTTCATAACCGTTGTTTCTTGGAGGAAATTAACAACGGTTTGTCACCGTTGTTTACATATACCACTGATTTAGACCGTGGTTTCAGAAGAAAAATAATAACCCTTTTTTCCGTTAAAATAATGGCTTAAAACTATTTTTATTTTGCAACGGACATGGACCGTGGTTTATCTGTTAAATAAACAACGATTTCGGGCTGTTGTTTATAAAAACCACTGCTCTATAAACAATGGCCCTTGTAACGGCTCAAAACAGTTGCTTATGACATTTACAATAGTTTTGGGCCATTATTTTTTTATCGATTTTCATGTAGTGATAGGCATGTAAATGGATGTTTTAGTGTATATATAAATATATTTCATGAATTAATTTTTTATAAATAAGATATACATTAGTTAAATATGATGCTATTATATATATCACTACGTGAAAATGGCACATAAACCACACCTGCAAATATATAAAGAACCACTGCCCAAGCACTAGTATAATAATCCACTGCCAAAACCGGTTGTTTATTATCATAAAACTGTGGTTTAAATCCTTAACCCTCATCACGTGCTACTCTATCCTCTCGTCACGTAAATAACTATCGGGAACCCTAATTCCAAACTCTTTACTCTCTTTATCTTTCTAACAAAACCGTCGTCTCTCAAATCTCTTTTCTTTCTCTCTGAAACCCTAGCCTCTCTCCAGGCGACGCTGAGAAGCTACACAATGTATCCCTTGCAGCCGACTTGGGATTCGATCCTCAGCTACGTTTAGGATTTGAGCTCCGATTGGAAAGACGAACCCTAGCAGGTAGGTTTGGGCTCCGATTTGAACTCCTCACTCCATATTTGCGCTCCATTTTGGTTCAGATTCGATCGCATCCAAGTTGGGATTTGATTCATGATTCGATCATCAGCTAGGTTAGGGGTTGAGCTCCGATTTCAAAGACGAAGCCTAACAGTTTCATCTCCATCTTAACAATTTTCCCTCGATTGCTCTTCAGCCATCGAACAAGATGTATCCAATGGCTGCAATTTGACTTCTTCTCACTTCTTAAAAATCTCCAAAGGAATGACTTCTTCGGTAATTTTGCTGATACCCCCAAAATTTATAGTTTATTAATTTCATAAGAAAATCTGATTTGTTATCACCTAGTTCTCCTTCCACACGATTTAGTGATGAATTTTTCAAACACTTATTACCAGATCTTGTTTTCTGGCTATGATGATTTCATATATCTCTAGGGAAATGTGTGCATTTAAAAGTAAACTCACTTATATATATTCTATGCTTTGTTGTTAATGGATCTGCTATGATGCATACCTTTGCTACTAGTTTTTGTTATAAATTGGAATATTGGTTAATTGTTTGTTTTTGGTTAATTTATTTTATTTGAATGTTTTGTTGATATAAATTTATGGGTATTTAGGTTTTTTTTTTTTTAAATTGTAATTTGTTTGTATTTTTTTTAATTTAATTTGTAATTTAATTTGTGGTGAACTGATTAATCTTACTAATGACGTTAGTTAGCCTAGTGTTGAGTTTGTGCTACATGGCCCTAAATGACATGGTGATTTATACTAAGAGTCTAAGACGTGGTATGGTCACATTTTGATGGTATTTTTAAGGGGCCTTAGATGTTAATGAACTGAGTTAAGCCCCTGCCTCAAGCGAAAAACAATATAGTCAGATTTTGGGATCGTGTTATTAGAGTAGGCAACTTGTTTGATCAAATGCATAAGAGGAGTATGGTTTCTGTAGTATTATGCAATTTTTAATCAATATCTTTAAAGTAGATTATTATTAAGATCCTGCACTTTTTGGCAGCCAGTGTTTCTTTCATTAGTACCACTTTCCAGGTTGCTCTGGAAAATGAGAGTATCCTAATGCAGAAACATAGTCCCACATCTATGTTTTTATATCGTATTGTATCGTACGATACGGTTTGAAACGATACATACTATTGACAAATATCATTTTCTATTGTATCGTTTACCGTAATGTGTATTGTATGACACGGATAGCCATGCTCATACTTTTCTCTGTGACCAATTCTGAAGTTTGTAGAAAATTGTAAATCAGTCACTCATATTATCTAATAATATGCTGCTGCAGATCACCAGATTATGGAGTGAGGGAATTGTTAACTATCGTACCATCTCCCCAAAGGAATTGGCTAAGTCTGTTCTTTCAGAAGGGGGCTGGTCAAACATCGTGGTAGGTTTTTCAATTAAGAATTATCTGCCTCTATTATTATTATAAATTATAATTGTTATTTTTTATATATTTCATTTATACTGATTTTAGCTATTGATTTTTCTTCTTGAATTCATTTTCTCATTTCGATATCTAGTCCTCAGTGCTCTAGGGAAAACCATCAGCAGTCTGTTGATATTGCACTCATTTTTGTTGGTAAAGAGGTAAGCTTTGGAAAGTGTAATAGATTCAACAGCTTTTATTATTTTTGTATTTCATGGTCCTTTCCACGAGCCACATTCTAATTCCTCATTGCTCGACCTCGTGTGAGTTTTGAGAATCTTATGAGCTGTCAGAGCAAGTTGGACCTCTCTGCTGAGCTGCTTTGATAAAATTTTATGGAAACCAACATCTCTTTTGATTGGTCTATTCATTCTAGAGTTACATTCTTGTGCCTCGGGATGGGTGCGGGGTAAAAAAAATGATTGTATTTCTCACCTATGCACCTTGGCCATAGCAATGTGAAACTGCTCAATTCCTAATGAAATTACCCAATAGAATCCGCAAGAAGCTTTTCCGTTTTGCGCCAATATTGTAGATTCTTATTAGAGTGGAGAATATATGTTCTATATTGTAGTTTTTTCTTACTATTTGTTTAGGTTCCTGCATATTAATAAGATGATTTTCCCATTTATAGCTGCAAACTTCTGATATTTCTCGAGATAAACAGTTGGATCCAACTCTTATAGATTTCCTCAAGGTAAACTCTTAACTGGTTTATATAATTTGTATAATTAGTTTGCAAATTCTCTTGATACAGCATAGGAGTATCGGTCTTATGCTGTCTTATCACTACAAATAAAGGCGTCGGCAAATCGAATCGCCGATGGCTTACGCCAACGGCTGGTAGCCGTTGGCATAACTCAAAGACTCTACGCCGACAGCTTCAGCCGTTGGCGTAGTTTTTATAAAAAAAATACTTTTTTTTTTAAATAAAAGGACCTATGCTGACGGCTACAACCGTTGGCGTAGGTGTTTTAAAAAAATAGTTTTTTTTAAATAAAATAGTTCTTGAGGGCCACTGTTCCATGGGATGAATGACCAATGCTCATGGATTCTCCCTTAGGATGAAAAGAGCATCTACCTTTGGTGTGTTGTGTTCTTCCTCACCGCTGAAGAGTGGTATCTACATAGAAACAATGAATGAGGATTTGATAGTCCAAAACAGCTTCACTACCCAAATTTTCCTAAAAAATGTTGAGTGGAAAACAAAATAGTAGCCAGTGTTAAACACTATCCTTTAAAATTCAATTGGATTTCACTTGCAGAATTAGCCTCACCTTTGGACCATCGTTTTTAGGATGATATTTCCTCACTAGCAATCTATTGAATATGTCATTTACACCAATTCTTAAAGAGAAAACCTATTATGAAGAAACAATCAACTAAACTAAGAATAAAATTTAATTTTAATTTACTTTCGGCTATTCAAAAGGTCAAACTTAGGTTTCTTTTCTCTTTTTCTAAAAGACTTGCGCATCTGGAGCTGGCTGAACTTCTTAGAATACATCCATACTCCATTTAGTTTAAGGTTGGAAAGCCTGAATATATAAGTAGAGAATAGCTATATTTTGCACTGCTGCTCAATAATTTAATCATCCATTGGCAGTTAAAGATTTGTGAATGCAATTAGTGGAGAGCACAACATGTTGCTCCATATAAAATGATATTTCATGATATGGTTGTGTTTATAAGTCAGGTAATTTGAGACATATAGCAATTATTGGCTGCAGGAGCTACAGGATAGGGTAGCAAAGGTGAAGTACTCCATTGAGTTGATTAAGGTAAGAAAGGAGATTGTAGATTTTCATGGAGAGATGGTTCTCTTGGAAAATTACAGCGCGCTGAACTACACAGGTATTTCTGTTTTGAATAGCCTAATATTTGTGGATTAATGAAACGTATAAGCAAACAACAGAAAATTTTGGTGATTCATAAATATGCACATTCAAAAATAAAACATTTTCACCATTTTCTGAAATTTGGATGTACTCTATTATTCACAATGCATGGAATTTATTTTCCTTTCTCTTTATGTTTACAGTATCTGAGAGTGTTTGCATCGTACAAGATTGGAAAAAAGAAAACAGAATTTTTTTTTTCAAAATCATACAATAACCCCACCATTTACAGAATATAAGCTTGCCAATTACACTGTTTGGTAAAAGATGACACAATAAACATTCAGTACACTATCAACTAAGAATTAAGCAATTAATAATGTTCCCTTTCACTGGAATTTTTCTTGATCCTTATTTTCTCTGGGCAATGGGTAATTGCCGCAAGACATATTGGATTATCTCTATCTCATTTATGGGTGCTTAAACCAAAAAATGGTATGGGGCATCTCTGCTCTGTTGTAAGTCTTTGTAGGGTTTTTCACTCTGCTCTTCCTTTTTATAGAATCTCTCACTCTTCCTTTTTAGAGACTTAGTTAAATGCTTGTGCCAATCGTCCTGCGTAGAACAGGTCTATCCTTAGAAGAGGTTCACATAGATTTTGGGGCATATGGACCTACAAAGTAAGCCTTTGGCTTGTTTAGTGGTTCACAATTAACACAGGACTGCACAGCCAATGCCACTAGCACTTTAATACCCACTCCATTCCTAATAATAAATCATAGCTTCAGGGCTGTTGACGAGTCGAGCCCATCTATAAGCTAGGACTAAACAAAGCTATCAGTATCGGGTATCGGACCAAGATATAGTGAATTAGTGTTTTTTTTTAATGGAAAATATGTGTCAATCAAGATCAGCCGATATCGATCAGTTCTTGACAATACCTATAGTATAAGTATTGGCCGAGTTTTGATACCAGGCACTAGACTATCAAGTACGGTTTTTGCTTTACGGGCTGAGCTCAAGTATAAGTTTCAAACAATAGTCTTCAAGAAATAAAAATCATGAAATGGGTACAAAGAAATTTCTAATTTCCATCAAAATAATTAATATTCAGCGCCTTTAAGTTTTCACATGGATTGAGGAAATTATATTTACCGGTAGTAGTTTGTCAGTAAAAGGCCATTATTTTGTGTTGGTTCTAATAAATAATTTTGTTTATTTTACGTACATATTTTAAGGGTAGCCATTACTGAGTGTTATTAAATATGACTGTGCAAGGTGGAATACAGAAGTCTGTGATGAAAGTAAAGGTAGGATTAAAGCGGTAGAGAGGAGGATTGCTGAGCTCAATGCTATGGATGAGTCTTCCCCTCTATGATGTTGAGAGGAGAACCATGACAAGCTTAAAATCTCATTAATTAAGCAACTATAACCATCTGATCAATGCCCTTTCTCACATTAGATTGGGACCATTGACTATATTCTTTTTGACCACTCATTCCAGGATATGACTAGTCCTTAGTACCAACTCACACTGCTGTGTACCAAGGCCTTAGTACTAGCTCCTCATTTCCTCTCATGGGAAATTTTTGCAGGGTTTCCGGTCAGTCATCAGAGATGTCAATATTTTTATATGCTTGTGCATTTGTAATAGGATTTTGAATTATATCAAAAAGAGTTTATGAAGGTTAGAAATAGATGATTATAGATAAACCTATAAAATTACATTAAGTTGATCCAATAAAAGAATAGAAGAACTCAAGAGCTTTCCAACGAGCCAAAGATCATCAAATTTGGAGTTCTTGATCAAAAGTTATGCTCAGTCAACGTTGGAGTTGTTGTAGAGTTGACCAAGTCGTTTGAATGAATCTAGGATTCGTTTGAACAAAATTTAATGCAATCAAATGAGAATCAGAAGCTGAAAGTCGTTTAAATGACTGCTTTAAGCGAAAGCTGTAGAATGCTTTGAACGAGAACCTTTCAATCGACTGAAAGTCGATTGAACGACTGTTTCAGATGAGAATGCTTCAAGTGACTTAGAATTCTATTGATCGAACCAGAGACCTCGTTTGAATGAGATTGGACTCCAACCTTCGATTGTTAGCTGCCTCTTTCCTATTTTTGAAAGATTTCCTTCTTCAAATCAAATTCTAACTCAAGAATTCTTTTAATTCAAGCCCAAGACTAAGTGATTGAAGGATATAAATAAGTGACCAAGTCCCAAAAAGGGGGAGTTTGAAAGAATAATTCAAAAAGATAGAGTAAATAGTAGATTTTTTAGGTTAGGATGACATGAAGCTGTGAAGAACTAGTTTGAACTTATAATCTGTAATTTGGATTTTTTAGTGAATATGATTGTTTGATTGTGGGTTCTTTTTGTTAAAAAGTATTTTTTGATAGAGGATTCTTTTATGAACCAGGTATTAATGTTTTAATTCAATTTCTTATTTATTCATTCATTTGGTAGAGTGTGAACAGGTTTGATTTTGATATGCTTATCTATTAGTACTTGAAGTCTAGTCTAGATAATTCAAATAATGATTTTCATGTGCTTTGTGTAAATTATTTGAATGAGTTATGAGCGGGTGAGATACTTTATGACCAGAAAAAGTACATATTGTATGCCAAATTGATATGATTTGTGAGAGTACTTTATCCCAAGTTTATTCACCAAATTGTTAGAGCTTGTAGCTTAATGATTAGCTATATTCACATGGTGATTGATTACAAACTGAGAAGTATTGGTAGAGATATATTGTGATCCTTGCAAGGCACGAAAAACAGGGGATTCGTGATTTTTAAGGATTTTCAATAGCATCGAAGGACTCTTCCACATCAAAATCAGGTTATATATGGATCTCTTTTTATCCCTGAATCTAATCTTTTTGGTTTCATCGAAATTCATGAAGAATTGAAGAAGTTATGATGAATTTAGGATGCAGCCAGTGTGATCTTATGACTCTATCACTGGAGTTTTGGCTCTTTTTGTTTCTTCCAAGTTTTTGGCTGGATGTTTGTTGTATTTGGCCATCCACAAGTGTTTTGAACATGCTTCTACATAGATCTCTGGTGTGACGACCCGACTTTTCCAATCCCTTAGGTATAGGAAAGGTCGGTTCGCCAACCTATCGAATAAACGATAAGCCGGAAAAATAGGGCACATATCAGAGTAAAGCGCAATAATTATCCATAGCTAAAATAAATGCGGAAGCAATTAAAAGTAAAGAACCACCGATGATGGCCGACCATCATCGAAACATGGCTCATAACAGAAATCAAAGTCAAGTATAAAACTATGATATCCAACTAAAATGGGCCCAAAAATTCAAGTCTAACTCTCACCACAAGTAAGAAAATCAGTAAGTTCTATACTGGGAAAAACTCCTCAGGAGGAACCTCAGGCTCTTCCTCGACGCGTAGATCGGGCCTCACAACCTGAGCAACAGCCGTCGCCAGACGGACTCGCAACAAAGCTCAATAGAAGAAAGACATCTACGGCATTTTACTTTAACTAACATGGTTTCAAAACAAATACCGGAATATAGCTTGTCAAACATATAAGCAGATAATAAACTGAATTTAGGTTTGGAAATCATGTGTAAGATTAATTTCTAATTATGTGAAAATAGTTTCAAGAACAGATGCAGAGTTTAAGTGTCTTAGTTTCTCTAACTTCTATATGCAAAGTTCAGTAATTCATGACTTAATCCTCAACTTAAAATATCTCCCGAGTAAACTATATCTCGAGAGCAGGAATATAGCCGATGGGAACCCCTATCTACCATCGTCGTTCATGATCCCTTTTTCAGGATGCAACAAGCCCCTGTGTATTGACGGAAACTTGTGTCAGGAAGTTGTTCAGGAATTTTTGAGGGTCGTTCAAGTCAATCATAAAACAAATGCAGATACTAATATAAATTAGATGCAAGTCTCTTATACATAGTTCAGGTTCTTGATTTCAGATTTTCAGTTGTTCAGAGCTTAAGCAGATTCAGGATTTTCAGAGTTTATATTAGATTTTCGGTTTACAGATGTATTTTCATACGACAGATGCAAGTTCAAAATCTAATACAAATTATTCATGCGAATTAAAATAAAATACTGTGAAGATGAGATTCTCCTACCAAAACCCGGAGTTACGTGAAGTCAAGTAAAGTCCTATTGATGGCCTCTCACCCTCAATCTACATCAAAAATATACGTTCATGCATTAAGATTAACTCTAATCACGAATAATATAGACCTATTTAAGTGTTTCCTCAAAAACAAGTCAAAACAGGCAAGTTGCATCAATCCTAGAATTTGACATAACCTTCTCATACATTTTTGACCCTTAGGATGATCGATTCACAAGTTAGTCAAACATGAAAGTTATAGATTTTTATGTTATCTTTACAACACAAAAAGAATCATCTCAATCGGAATTCAGAGTAAAAAGTTATGACTAAAATACCAAGATAGTGTCGGAGTTCAACGATATCTCGCTCAAGCGATTAAAATAGCTCGCTCGAGCGAGATCCTTCATAAATTTCATAGAGAATATTTTTTAAGTATATGACTTCTAAAGTCAAACTCTTGGTGCATCCTCGCTCGAGCAATTAAAATAGCTCGCTCGAGCGAGCAACAACGACAGCGAGAGTTCTGAGTTTCAGAACTCGATTCGGATCGCGATTCTCGCCCCAATTTTCACCCGAATCGAAACTCATACATCCTAAAACAAAAACCCATGGCTAATCCAATGATTTTAATCAATAAATTTAATCGAAACATACCTTTAGTCTAAGGATTCCTTGATTAGAAACAAGTCACACAAACGGAACTTCGAAACGAAACCGACGGGTTTCCTCGATGATTCGCTCCGTGATCGATCCCACGAGTTCACAGAGACAACTCCAACACATCCCCAATGATCTCAACCTCTCCCAATAGCCAATTATGAATCTAAGGTTGATTCAAGTTCTTTCTAAGGTCCAAGGGTTTTCAACAAAGAGGGTTCTAGAGGAAGAGGTTTCTAAACTGATCTCATACGATGATTGAAGAAGAGAGAAGACGGAGTTTCGCACGTTTGGGTAACTATCAAACGGCTATGGTTCTTCACGACACTCACGTCTCTTCCTCTCTTAACAAAACCTAGTATAATACAGGAATGCAATTCCTTCTTATAATAGGATTGCCCAAAAAGTTAAGCACGCACACACCTCTTGTGTGTTATACACTTCTAATTTTAAAACTCAAGCCCGGTGTTGAGCGGCCACATCGAGGTCGGTGCACAACTTTCGCACGAGGGTCCAAATGGGCTCTAAATCAGAATCTATCCGCACAATCACATCTAGATAAAAATCCAAAACAAATGGCGACGTTGGTCGCCAAGCCGAATACACATATGGGGTTAGTCTAACTCGGATTCAAAATACGGGTCTTTACATTCTACCCTCCTTAGGAATTTTCATCCTCAAAAATGTAACGGATAGTTAAACCGATCTATGATAAGTCCTTATCCTAACACCAGTATAAAGCAAAATCGAAACAGAAAAATTCAGATGTCAGAATCGAAGACTTGTTCAGCAGTGTAACCACATGCCTGGTATACATGTTCTAACTGATGACACGGTTTCCAACTGATAGACGGTTCTAACAGAGAATAAATAAATCTGACATTTAAGATTTCATTTTGTGATCGTTATAAATATATATATATATATATAAAGCATCGATGTTATTAACCAATTTAACGTAGAAAATTTTGAAGAAATTCTCTTTTTTTTTTTTTTTTTTTTTTTAAAGAAACAAATTCAAGAATTTAAAGATACGTAGGGTTTTCTTATATAACTATAGTTTACAATATACCCTCACTCGAAAAGTTGTGGAAATTGCTCGCGAATCTCCGCTTCACGCTCCCATGTGACTTCCTCTGAAGAATGGTTCCGTCACTTTACGAGTACTAAGGGAATGCTCTTTGTCCGTAAGATCTGCTCTTTACGATCCAAGATTTGTATCGGCTCCTCAACCAAGGATAGGTCTTCTTGGAGCTCAATGGGCTAGTAGTTCAATACGTGAGTCGGGTCCTTAACATATCTCCATAACATGGACACATGAAACACGTTGTGCATTCTCGATAGCTGCGATGGCAAGGCTACTCGGTAGGCAACCTCGCCGAATCGGCCCAATACCTCAAAAGGTCCAACATAGTGCAGACTCAGCTTCCCATGCTTCCCAAAATGCATCACACCTTTTGTAGGAGAGATTTTGACAAATACGTTGTCTCCCACCTTAAACTCAACATGGTTCCTTTAAGATCAGCGTAGCTCTTCTAACTACTTTGAGCAATGCGTAGTCTCTCACGGATTAACCGAACTGTCTCGGTTGTATTCTCCACGATCTCAGGGCCTAAAATGAGTTTCTCGCCCACTTCTTCCCAATTAAGCGGAGACCTGCACCGCCGTCCATACAAAGCTTCGTAGGGTGCCATGCCGATGCTAGCCTGATAACTGTTATTATAGGCGAACTCGATCAGCAGTAAATGTTGGTCCCATGACCCCTGAAAATCCAGCATGCAAGCACGTAACATATCTTCTATAATCTTATTCACTCTCTTAGTCTGCCCATCGGTCTGAGGATGGAATGTTGTACTATAATTGAGCCTGGAGCCCATCCCTTCTTGAAATCGTTGCCAAAACTAAGATGTGTACATCGGGTCTCTATCGGATACGATACTGACCGGTATACCATGTAGCCTAACTATCTCCTTGATGTATAATTCTGCGAGCTTGTTGGTGGTATACGACGTATTATAAGGCAGAAAGTGTGCGAACTTAGTTCGGTAGTGGTTGCAACAGTCCTGTCGGATTTCGGTGATCCACCTTTACTTGCTAACACACAAGACATCTCGAGACATACACAGCGACATCTTTCTTTAAACCTCTCCACCATAAGCTTTTCTTTAAGTCCTGGTACATCTTGGTACTGCCAGGGTGAATAGCGTACATAGACTTATGAGCCTCTTCCAAAATGGTGTCCCGAAGCTCAGTACTAGTTGGTACGCATACCCGGTCTCTAAACAATAAAGTGCCTTCATCTTTGATAGAAAAATCTATTTTACTTCCCCTAATTACATCACGTCTGATAGCCATAAGTTCATCATCCGTCATCTGAAGTTTGCGAATATTCTCATAGAGAGTGGACCGTATCACCAGTGTAGCCATTAATGCACCTGAACCTTTTACGTCAACTCTCATGCTACTTAGAGCCATATCTTCTAATAGATGTCATCGTCGTACCCTTGCGGTGAGATGTGATAACTGAGTAGAGAACTTCCGACTTAACGCATCTGCCACTACGTTTGCTTTCCCGGGGTGGTACTGGATGGTACAATCATAATCTTTCAAGAACTTCATCCATCGACGTTGTCTCATATTCAACTCCTTCTGTGAGAAGAGATACTTGAGGCTCTTATGATCGGTGAATATATCGAAGGTCACCCCATAAAGGTAATGCCTCCAGATCTTCAGAGCAAAAATCACTGCTACCAACTCAAGATCATGCGTCGGGTAATTCTTCTCATGCTCTTTTAGCTGTCTAGACCCATAAGCAATGACTCTCATTCTGGTTAAGCACACAGCTTAAACCCTCATACGATGCATCTATCTTTGCAAAGCCTCCCGCACGAGTATAGCAAGCTGCACGATGAGTCAATCGTTTCTTAAGTTCCTGAAAACTCTGCTCACACTGCTTTGTCCAATCAAATTTAGTGTTCTTCTTCGTAAGTTGTGTAAGAGGACCTGATATCTTGGAGAAGCCCTCCACAAACCTTCTGTAGTAACCTGCCAAACTGAGGAAACTACGAACCTCTGTAACGGTCTTTGATTGTTCCCAATTCATCACTGACTCAATCTTTATTGGGTCGACCGTAATACCGGTCTCAGAAATAGCATGGCCTAGGAAACTGACATGCTCAAGCTAAAACTCACACTTACTAAGTTTTGCATATAACTGATGGTCTCTGAAGGTTTGTAGAGCCACTCACAGATGTTGCTCATGTTCTTCTCACATCTTTGAATAGATGAGGATGTCATCTACAAACACTACTACAGACTTATCCAAATGTGATTTGAATATCCGATTCATCAAGTCTATAAATGGCGCGGGTGCATTTGTCAACCCAAATGGCATGACCAAGAGCTCGTAGTGTCCATATCGGGTTCTGAACACTGTCTTCTGAATGTCTTCAGATTTAACTTTCAAGTGATGGTAGCCTGACCTCAAGTCAATCTTCAAGAAGAACCTTGCTCCTTGTAACTGATCAAGCAGATCATTAATTCTTGGAAGTGGATAACAGTTCTTAATTGTCAACTTATTTAGCTGACGGTAATCGATGCAAAGCCGCATTGAATCATCTTTCTTCTTTACAAATAGAATCGGTGCTCCCCAGGGTGACACACTCGGTCTGATAAAACTCTTAGCTAGCAGTTCCTGAAGCTACTCCTTCAACTCTTTCAATTTTGCAGGTGCCATTCGATACAGAGCTTTTGATACTGGTTCAGTACCCTGCGCTAACTCAATCGCCAACTCAATCTCCCTGTCAGGTGGTAATCCAGGTAGATCTTCAGAAAAAACATTTGGATACTCGCAAGCAATCATAATATCTACAATATTTTTCTTCTCCTCCTTATGATCTTGCAAGTATGCCAGATAACCACAACACCCGTTCCTCATCATACGGTTTGCTCGAATGGCAGAGATAAACGGTGCCACACAGGATTTGACTCCGCAAAATCGAAAAGATTTTCTCTTCGACGGGCAGAATGTCACAATCTTTCGAAGACAATCCACGCTCGCATGGTAAGATGATAACTAATCCATCCCTAGTATCACGTCAAACCCTTCCATGCTCAAAATGATCAAATCGGCTACCGTCTCGTGGTCTTCGATCATCACAATCACTGATTGACACATGGTATTGGTGCTCACTGAGTTGCCCGTAGGAATTGACACTGCCAAGATGAAATCAAGGGCCTTGGGAACGATGCCCAACTTCTCAACGAACAACGGAGTGATAAAAGAATGTGTAGACCCGGGGTCTATCAACACTCGCGCTTCGATTTTGCTTACGTCGCTCCCCCGATGCATAAAAAGGGTACCTTAGTTTAGACAAGCATTTCAATTAAAATTTTCTAAGCATGTGTGTTCATCCAGAACTTGGATCACGTCGTTCGATGTTCCAGCTTCCTGAGCCGTCACGGCATAAGCTCGACCTTGAGCAGTAGGTCGGGTCAATCTCTGAGTAGGAGTCGAACTAGTTCTTCCCTTGTCCTCCTGAGGACAATCCTTAACCATGTGTCCGATTGTACCACACCGAAAACACGCTCCAGTATTCCTCCTGCAATCCTTAGTCTTGTGTGGTTTCCCGCACCTTACGCAGAATGCTATCGGATTGAATTAAGAGGTGCGTGAAGTTTGTGAAACTCTGAACGCTCCCATTATAACAGGGTTCGAAATACGAAATGACCCTGAAGGTGTAGATATAGTCAATTTTGGATAGGCACCTTGAGTAGGTTGTTGAGATACGGGTGTGGCCTTCTTCATTTCCATTGTAGGGCAATCCTTTATCAGATGTCCTAGTCTGCCACATCTGAAACACTCACCTGTGGCCCACCTACATTTCTTCATCCTGTGTCATTTCCCACAACTTGAGCATGACTCAACCTGTGTGGAGGGAGAGGTGTGAGTCGTCTTACTCAACATTTCCATGAGTAATGCAGTCTGCTAAGCCATTGTGTTGATCATCATCTCCAACAACTGTCTATTCTGCTCATTTTCATCGATGCGTACAGTCTTTGATCTCTTGTGTGGTGCCATTTTGATCTGTCAACATAACACAAGGTTCCAATTAAAAAAGATCGCGATCACCACGACCCTAGGTTCCAACAAAAATCTAAAACTTTATTCACCTACTATGACCGTACATCTATCACGATCATCAATTATCTCCACTCCAAGTGATAGCGAGACCCACAACTCAGGTTCTAAACATAACCTACAACCCTAGCTGTGAGTCCCTTAAAAGACCTAAGGCAAAAAATTATACTAACTTTGACAAGGTCCTAATTGAGTCTCTTATGTCTTGATAGAACCTACTATCATATTCTCGGGTCCCAACAAGACCTAATAACTAGGCTCTGATACCAACTGTGAGGACCCGACTTTTCCAATCCCTCAGGTATAGGAAAGGCCGGTTCGCCAACCTATCGAATACATGATAAGTCGGACAAACAGGGCACATATCAGAGTAAAGCTCAATAATTATCCATAGCTAAAATAAATGCGGAAGCAATTAAAAGTAAAGAGCCACCGATGATGGCCGACCATCATCGAAACATGGCTCATAACAGAAATCAAAGTCAAGTATAAAACTATGATATCCAACAAAAATGGGCCCACAAATTCAAGTCTAACTCTCACCACAAGTAAGAAAATCAGTAAGTTCTATACTGGGAAAAACTCCTCAGGAGGAACCTCAGGCTCTTCCTCAGGCACGTAGTCAGGATCAGTCTCACAACCCTCAATGTACCCACATCACCAACAAAGCTCAGTAGAAGAAAGACATCTACGGCATTTTACTTTAACTAACATGGTTTTAAAACAAATACTGGAATATAGCTTGTCAAACATATTAGCAGATAATAAACTAAATTTAGGTGCAGAAATCATGTGTAAGATTAATTTCTAATTATGTGAAAATAGTTTCAAGAAAAGATGCAGAGTTTCAGTGTCTTAGTTTCTCTAACTTCTATATGCAAAGTTCAGTAATTCATAACTTAATCCTCAACTTAAAATACCTCCCGAGTAAACTATATCTCAAGAGCAGGAATATAGCCGATGGGAACCCCTACCTACCATCGTCGTTCATGAACCCTTTTTTAGAATGCAACAAGCCCCTGCGTAATGAGGGAAACTTGTGCCAGAAAGTTGTTCAGAAATTTTTGAAGGGTCGTTCAGGTCAATCATAAAATAAATGCAGATATTAATATAAATTATATGCAAGTCTCTTATACATAGTTCTGGTTCTTGATTTCAGATTTTCAGTTGTTCAGAGCTTAAGCAGATTCAGGATTTTCAGAGTTTATATCAGGTTTTCGGTTTACAGATGTATTTTCAGATGACAAATGCAAGTTCAAAATTTAATACAAATTATTCATGCGAATTAAAATAAAATACTGTGAAGATGAGATTCTCCTACCAAAACTCGGAGTTACGCGAAGTCAAGCAAAGTCCTATTGATGGCCTCTCGCCCTCAATCTACATCACAAATATACGTTCATGCATTAAGATTAACTCTAATTACTAATAATATAGACCTATTTAAGTGTTTCCTCAAAAACAAGTCAAAACAGGCAAGTTGCGTCAATCCTAGAATTTGATGTAACCTTCTCATACATTTGTGACCCTCAGGATGATCGATTCACAAGTTTGCCAAAACATGAAAGTTGTAGATTTTTATGTTATCGTTATAATGCAAAAGAATCATCTCAATCAGAATTCAGAGTAAAACATTATGACTAAAATACCAAGATAGTGTCGGAGTTCAGCGATATCTCGCTCGAGCGATTAAAATAGCTCGCTCGAGCGATGACTTAAGCTCGCTCGAGCGAGGACAGAGAATATTTTTCGAGTATATGACTTCTAAAGTCAAACTCTTGGTGCATCCTCGCTCGAGCGAGCTACGACAGTGAGAGTTCTGAGTTTCAGAACTCGATTGGAATCGCGATTCTCGCCCCAATTTTCACCCGAATCGAAACCCATACATCCCAAAACAAAAACCCATGGCTAATCCAATGATTTTAATCAATAAATTTAATCGAAACGTACCTTTAGTCTAAGGATTCCTTGATTAGAAACAAGTCATGCGAACAGATCTTCGGAATGAAATCGGTGGATTTCCTCGACGATTCGCGTCATGATCGATCCCACGAGTTCACAGAGATAACTCCAACACGTCCCCAATGATCTCAACCTCTCCCAATAGCCAACTACGAATCTAAGGTTGATTCAAGTTCTTTCTAAGTTCCAAGGGTTTTCAACAAAGAGGGTTCTAGAGGAGGAGGTTTCTAAACCGATCTCCTACAATGATTGAAGAAGAGAGAAGACAGAGTTTTGCACGGTTGGATAAGTATCAAACGGCTACGATTCTTCACGGCTCTCACGTCTCTTCCTCTCTTAACAAAACCTAGTATAATACGGGAATGCAATTCCTTCTTATAATAGGATTGCCCAAAAAGTTAAGCACACACACACCTCTTGTGTGTTATACACTTCTAATTTTAAAACTCAAGCCCGATATTGAGCGGCCACACTGAGGTCGATGCACAACTTTCGCACGATGGTCCAAATGGGCTCTAAATCAGAATCTGTCCGCACAATCACATCTAGATAAAAATCCAAAACAAATGACGATGTCGGTCGCCGAGCCGAATACACACACGGGGTTATCTAACTCGGGTTCAAAATACGGGTCTTTACATCTGGCCTGCAATCTATGTATTCTCAGCCATTAATACTTTTGTGTTTGTAATTGTGGTTGGCTGGCCTCTTCCCTTTGACATTTGCTGCAGTTTTGTGATTGTTGCCCCATAGAAATGATATTTAAGGCAACCATTGCTGGAAAGATGGAGAAATTGTTTATTTATATATATTTTTTGAATCCATCATGACACAACTATAATCTTTTTGTCAATTGTAGTTGCAATAGCTTGCATTGTCTAACATTGGTTCAATTCACAAACGTGCTAATCTGTCAAAGAAATTGTCTGTATTATCTACTGAGGAGCTACAAGACTTGATCTGCAATAAGGTTTGTAATATTTATAAATAAAGTATGATAGCAATTGTTATTCATTCCTTTAGATATACTTTCCTGTGAAGTCAAAATGGTTATATTGTGGTTGCTTAATAGCCAAAGCTACATCTTTTGCTACATGATAATAGAAAATGATAGACTACTTGCACACAATTTATGTCATCACTCAGCACAAAGAGGTAGTTGAATTTGATTGATTTCAACTTAGATCCATTTTGGTTGTTGTATTTGGGACAATAAATGTGTTTATTGATGATATGATAAACCTTTTTGTTTGCATTATGTGGTTTTACTTTCTCATTTTTCTTGGTACTCTGTTTTGTTCCTATAATGAAGTTCATAAATTCTGGGCCCTTACACCGCCTCTTTTTGTTACTCTTGATTCCAATTTATAAATATCATATTGCTCAGATAAAGTGAATACATGAAAAACATTGATATGCTGGCCAGGGTTTACCAGTATGACAATGAAATTGAACTGGTTGGAAGTTTTTTTAATGTTGGCCATGGTTAGGGGTCTTTAGGGGCCGGGCTAGGTTTGGCCCGAGCCTTAAATGGGCCAATTATAATTGAGCCTCTTGGAGCTAGCCCATACCTGGACCAATTACAAATCAGGCAGGGGCAGTCCATAGATAAACATCTGATTGTATACATGCAATTAACTTGGAAGGGAAACCGCCTTCCAAAGATGCTAAATAAGCATATTTCTTTATATTTTTCCCATCCATAGATAAACATGGCTAGAAGGGTATATAGAAATGGCTTTAAATTTCATCGAAATAAGATTTCTTGCATTTCAAGCATGGATGAACAAATTATCACTTTTAGTTTTTAATGGCTAATATTATTGATACTTGTCTTTTCCCTCAATTCTCCTACTTGAGTTTTTTTTTGTTTTGTTTTTTTGTAGAAGATGCCTCTAGCAATCCCAAACAAAAAATCGATGACAATAGTAGAACGTCTGTCTTCTGAATATTTCGATGGCGTTGCATCATTTATTTTGTTTGCAAAACAAAATGTTGAGGATGTTAATTGGTGTTGTTGTCCGTGTGTTAAATGTCAAAATTTTCAAAAGCATAACCTTGAAACCATTATGGAGCATTTAATTTGTGATGGCATGGATAGTTCGTACACAACATGGACGTATCATGGGGAGTCGTCTTCTACAAATCATGCCAATGTTGGGGTTTCTAGTAGTTCAACTAGTAACCAAAATAATGATATGTTTCCAAGAATGGAAGAAATATTGAACAACACATTTGGACATGTTCATCTTGAAGACTTATTGTGCAACCGTGGGAATCGGGACAATCCCGTCGCGACGATGCGCTCTCTAACGAAAAAAATATAGAGTCACCACCCGAAACTCTCGATGTCCCGGGATACCTAGTTCATTTTTATGAGCACCGAAGTGCAAAAAATATGACTCTGAATCCGGTCCACACCAAAGGCTCTTGGGTAGGGGCTTCGGTTATCGATCGGAAAGGTGTTAGGCACCCGATCAACCCGCTTAGCGCGGTCTCTACTAATGGCCAAAAATAAAATGAAGTAAAAGAAAAGAAAATGGTTCCCTCTTGCCCAAATGGGCCTCCAATCCTATTTGTGCCCCTCCATTTCTATCGAAAATTCGGCGGTGTAACGGCACAAAATGAGAGGGTGGGAGAGCAAAAGGAGATAGGAGAAGAAAGGGGAGAGCCGGATCCCTCGGGCCCTTGTAGCACCATAGAGGAGCCTTGCGTGGCTTGCTTTTGATGAGCTTTTGAAGGCTTGAATGATGGAAAAAGGGGTTCTAACCACTAAGGCCTACTAGCTAAGAGATGGAGAAGAGAAGCTAGGGGATCACACACACCTAGGCTAAGGGTTTTGGGTGTAAGAGCAAACTTGGGAAGGGTTTTTGAATTCTGGATTTTAGGTGAAAATAGTGCACCAAAGGGAGGAAGAACTTCTCACTTGAAGCTTTTTCTCTCTTAAGCAAAATTCTCAACCCTTAAACCAAGGGGTGGGGGGCTCTATTTATAGGAAAAGGGTGGGTTAAGAGGCCACTTAAGAGCTAAATGAGTTTAGCAATCAGGTAATCTCACATCTAAGGATTTCTAAGGTTTTTAGAGCCTTGAAATGTGTGAGAAGGTCCTCCAATACTGGATGATGGGGTGAGGCCTTAAGCCACTTAAGGGGTTGCAAATAGGTAGTGAATGGGTGCAACGAAACTATCAAAACACACCCCAAAGGTCAAGGTGGTCAATAAGTCAAACCTCAAACATGAAATTCGGGGCAAAACCCAACAGTCACTGCTCATATGCCTGGCGCAACTAATAGTTGCGCCAGGCAAATGTATAGTAAAACAGTGTTTTAAACAGTGCTGAAAGTTGGCCTCGCAAGGGGTGGGGGACCCATTTATACTTGGCGCAACTATTAGTTGTGCCAGGCCATTTCTGGGGGAAAAAGGCCTGGCGCAACTATTAGTTGCGCCAGGCAAATCTAAGGGGAAAATGGCCTAGCGCAACTATTAGTTGCGTCAGGCAAAAATCCCTCCAAGAAAGCCTAATGTTCAAATGGTCATAATTTTTTATATACAACTCCGATTGAGGTGATATTTGGCTTGTTGGAAAGATGGAGAAGTCCTCTTTCCAATGGTATATGATTGGATATTAGTAGAAGACCTTAACTAGTCTTGGTGCACCCCTCTTTATCCATTAGCTGGGAAGGTTAGGTTTAGGGTTCGAAATGGGTTCTAAGGGTCGGGATTGGTTTCTAAAGGTTCGAGATAAGTTCCTAAGGGATCTAGGGTGATTCCTAAGGGTTTGGGGTGATTCCTAAGGGTTTCATACATGCCATCAAAAGCTCAGAATTGCACCTCTCTCGAAAGGTATTTCGATCGGGCCTTGGGCCAAATTAGGGTGTCTACAGATGCCCCTCTTTGGTATCCAATCACTAATGATTGTATGCCAAAGAAAAGAGACATCCGAAGAGGCCCAAGACATTACTGACGGGTCCACTATATTCAAAACGAACTTCAAACATCAAGTGAGTAACACGGTGAGAAAATTAAAGCCTTGGGGTGTCAAGCTAATCATTTGTTCCTCGAGGTAATCGGTTCCCAAGTGCTTAGCGACATTACTGGGCATAACCGAGGTGGAATGAGTTACGAAAGCCCAATAGCTGGGAAAAACGTTCACCTCTTGAGTTGCAAAATCTCGTTAGTCGGGAAAAATGTCCGCTTCTCGAGATGATTTGAAGGTGATTGATGTTTGAGATTCATTCTAAATGCAATAGCTTCATAAGTAAGAGGGGTGATCGACCCACATTCAAAGATAGGCGCAAAGTAAATATACGCAAGGCTCCACAGTTTGCGTCCAATCCTACAAGGCATTTGACGACCTCATTAGATTATTCGCGGGTGCCCCTGCTAAAAGTAGTGTTCGAGATCTTTGGGCGAACCCATCGACCCCGAAGTTTATTTAGCATGACTGTCCGAGCGAAGTGAATAGATGTCACAACATTTTTTGGGAGTACGTGCCATTTTTCAAAAAGCATGCCTCAGATCCACATGACCTAGAGTATCCAGTTTCGACTTCTTTCAATAGATCTAGCCAATCATTGGGCACCTCCCAGAAGGAGGCATCCAATCCTGGCTTCTGCCGACAATGATCAGAAACATCAATTAACTATACATAATCATGCACCCATCTAGGGCAATAAGCAATAAAGGCAATGGAAGCCCCGACCCGAACCCGCCCGGGTATAATTTATAGGGAAAAACGACCATCATACGGATACCCAGACCCATGGCGTACACTTTATAAGGATACCGCTGCCCATACAGGTTTTAAGCCTCCAGAAAATAAAAGGAAAATGAACCCTTCTGAATGCATGGTTTGCACATAGTTTGATTGATATATAATCTCATCCTCAACAGGTTGGTCTCAACCAATGATTGACCTTTTTCAACAGAGAATCTGAAGCTTAAGACACTTAAGTTCGCATGAATCCAAAGATAGAGCGTTTGGCTCAAAAGATTTAGCAGTGGAGTCGACTCGATTGAAACATTGATTGTTTGACCGGGACCGGCACCGTTGCTCCTTCCTTGAAGAAGGATCCTGAATCCAAGGTGTGCCTTAGACTTAGGACATTATTATAGCACAGTGGTGTTGCTGATAAAATATCGACACTTTATCGCATTAGAACACGCATATGCGTCTCTGTAGGGAAGCATAGATTTATTCTTTTTCTCTTTGTTTCTTTTTTTCTTTTTTAAAGATTACTCTTTGTCATTTTTTTTTTAAACAAGCATTATCTGGACCTCGAACCCCGGGAGGCGCATGCCCAGACAACACATACCAAGAGCCCGTGCCTCCACAATAGTTTGCAACGAAACTGAAGCTAATGTACTCAAGTTCGCCGAAAACCAAAATATGGAGCGATCAGGGCAAAGATTTAGCGGTGGAATCAATCCAATCCAAGCATTGACTATTTGACCGAAATTGACACCATCATTCCTATTTTCAAATAGGATCCATGGATCCAAGGCGAACCTTAGACCTAAGATTAATTTTGCACAGTTGCGTTGCCGGTAAAATATTGATATTTTATCGCATCGAAAATATGTGAGTGTGTAGCTGTGCGTAGCATGAAAACATAGATTTCTTTTTCTTTTCGAAATAATTTTCATTATCATTTTTTTTTAGACCTGACGTCGATGGTGAGATGCTTTATCTGATTTGTCCATCGCTGAGAAGTTGCCCGCTTCGAGGCTTTGGACCGTGTGATGTTCCTGCACATTCTCGAGAAAACGTCAGTCCCTTTTTTGTTTATACATATAAAGAAAATGCATCCAAAATAATAGAAAAAGTATATTTCTACCTACACTTTTTCATTTTCAATATTTTTTTTTTTTGGATTTTTGCTTTTGGAGATTTTTTGTTATTTTTCTTCATTTTTGAGATTGAAATATGATGCTGGAAATATATACATGAAAATGAGTAGAAATATATACACATTTTTTGGTGTTTGAATTTTTCTTGATTTTTTTTTTTTTGGCTTTTCTTCTTTTTTTTGTTTTTGATGCCTTGATAGTGAGACGGAGTAACGAGTCCCATTTTGAGCATAGTCGAACTCTTTCATGCAGTCGGACCTGAGTGAGTTTCCAGATTTTACCAAGGCCGAAACATTGATCCCTTTGGATTGAGTTAAACCTTTCTCATTGCCTCGGGTCATACGTTTGACGGTGCGAGTTTCATAAAGACAATTCTAGTCGGGACCTGATTCGAACTAGCATGAGCGGCCCAGTCGGACAAGTGGGTACAGGAAGAGTAACAAAAGGGTTCCTCAAACATCAATCTTCTCAATCAGTCCAACACTTTCTTCTTTTCTTTTTTTCTTTTTTTCTTTTTTTCTTTTTTTCTTTTTTTTTTATTTATCTCCTTTTTTAACCCGTGGCGCCCTTTCGGGTTTTCACCACGTCCATGGGTTTAGCTCTCTTACCCCAAGCGCCTTTCGGGTTTTCACCTAGTCCACACAAGCCCGCTGTTTTTATCCGTAATTCCCTTTCAGGTTTTCACTACGTCCATCTTGCTTTGAGCTTGTATTTTTATTTTATTTTTTATTCTTTTTATTATTATATTTTTTTCAAGAGCCACGACATAGACGTCGATTCCGCATAGCCGACTGGATGGGGTTCTGGTGTCGTCTCACAACTCGGCTCATGTTGACTTAACAGATATTATGACTGCTTGCGAACCTACAAAGAGGGCTTCCTTCAGGGTGTAGCTTGGCCATGGGTTAGATTAGGATTTGAAGGTATGCTGGGCTAAAAGGGTTTCCTTGATACGGATTTAGTTTTCTCAACATACTTTCTTCCTTGGGGGTTTTACTGTACATGCCCCGTGATTCTTCTATGTTTTTTATTCTTTTGCTTCATTTCAGGCAATCTCTTTTTGAGGTTTTGCTTTTTCGATTTTTTTGGATTTTGATAGTAACTCTACTTCATCTTTCTTTTTAGTATATGTACACGTATATATTTTTTTTGGGGAAATGGGTTTATTGAAAGAAAGGCCCAGGCTCAAATGGGATAGCAAAGGATATCATCATTTTTAGGGATGTTTTTGGGCTACTGTGCTTGGAATGATGGCCTCTTTTGGGTGGTTCTTAAGCAATCACGTATCTGTTTCATCAATACTTACCTTATCGCGATAGACTAAGAGTAGAACCGTTGGACATATCCAACGTTGATGGGCTCAGGAAGATGATCTCCGTCCATGGTGGTGAGGCAGATGGCGTATCCCGACAGCACTTCTCGAATGACGTATGGTCCTTCCCAGTTCGGCTTAAACTTTCCTCTTAGATCGGCATGGAGGGATGGGAAGATCTTCTTCAGCACAGTGTCTCCTACCTTTAGATCTCGACCGCGAACACGTTTATTGTAAGCGCGTGCAATTCTCCCCTGGTAAACTTGAGTGTGACACAAGGCTAGGAGTCTCATCTCATCCAATAAGGTTAATTGTTCAAAGCGGGATCTCTCTCTCTCTGCTTCGGGTAAGCCTGATTCCATGAGGATTCGGAGCGAGGGTACTTCAACCTCTATCGAGAGGACGGCCTCGGTTCCATACACAAGGGATAATGGTGTTGCCCCTGTAGCGTTACGGATCGACGTTCGGTAGGCCCACAAAGCAAATGGCAGCATTTCGCTCCAATCTCGATAAGTGACGACCATTTTCTCAAGGATGCGAATGATTATCTTGTTCGCGGCTTTCACGGCTCCATTAGTTTGAGGCTAATAAGGGGATGAGCGATGGTGCTTGATCTTGTATTGCTCGCAGAAGTCTCGAATGCGCTTATTCGCAAAGTTTGTGCCATTGTCCGTGATGATATCTTTGGGTACTCCAAATCGGCACACAATATTGTTCTTGAGGAACTTCTCAATGTGACTGGCCATGATGTTGGCATATGACGCCGCTTCTACCCACTTGGTGAAGTATTCAATGGCGACGAGGATGAACTGATGTCCGTTTGATGCTTTTGGATTAGTCATTCCGTTGACGTCAAGGCCCCAGGTAGCAAATGGCCAAGGAGTGGTCGTGCAGTGAAGATCAATGGCAGGAGCGTATATCAGACTGGAGTGTTCTTGACACTTGTAGCATTTTTTAGCATGTTTGTAGCAATCTGATTCCATGGTGGTCCAAAAGTATCCCTTTCGTATTATTTTCTTAGCGAGCATGTGACCGCTCACGTGGGCTCCGCATACTCCCTCATGGATTTCTTTCATAATATTGACCGCTTCATTTTCAGTGAGGCACTTAAGTAAGATGTTATTATATGATCGCTTGTAGAGGCATTCCCCGCAAATGATGTAACCTGCCGCTAAACGTTGAATGGTTCGTCGGTTTGTCTTGGATGTACCCTCTGGGAAAGTTAAAGTCTCGAGGAAATTCTTGATATTTGAGAACTAAGGTGGCTCATCATCAAGCTTTGTAGGTTCCTCAATCTGAAGGCAGAAGGTCGGCTCATTCCTCTTCTTGATCATGATCGGCTTCATCTCAACACCATAGGGGATTTCAATCATTGACGCCAAAGTTGCTAATGCGTCGACAAAGCGATTCCTTATCCGGGGGACGTATGAGAAAGTCACATCCTGGAAGCAAGCTATCAAATCCTCGAGGTGTTCATGATAGGGGATTAGTTTTTCATCTTTCGTCTTCCAGTCACCATTCGTCATGCATATGATTAACTGTGAATCGCCAAATACTCGAAGGTGAGTTTCATTCAGATCGAGAGCCGCCTGCAGACCCGGTGGCATAACCTTCATATTAGTGCAAGGGAAGTTGAGCTTGATAGAGATCGGTACATGGGATCCTTTGGGTGAAATTAGGATGGCACCAACTCCTTGGCCCTCAACATTTGCTGCCCCATCAAAGTGCCTTACCCATGATTCTTCTGCTTCTTCTGTATCGTCTTCCATCATGAACAGGATGTTCTCATCCGGGAACTTAGTTCTCAAAGGCTCATAATCAGGTAAAGGATTGTCGGCAAGATGATCAGTAAGCGCCTGCCCCTTGATCGACTTCTGAGTGACGTACATGATGTCAAATTCAGATAATAAAAGTTGCCATTATGCGGTTCATCCAGTGAGAGCTAGCTTTTCAAATAGGTATTTCAATGGGTCCATTCTGGCCAAGAGCAGAACGGCCTGGGATAGTAAGTAATGGTGGAGCCTTTGAGTAGCCCATACAAGAGCTAGGCATGCTTTCTCCAAATGAGAGTAGAGCACTTCATAATTAGTAGACTTCTTGCTCAAATAGTGAATGGCCTGCTCTCTTCTTCCCGTTTCATCGTGCTACCCTAAAACACATCCCATCGAAACTTCTGTCGTGAAGAGATACATCAAGAGTGGTCTCCCTAGCTCAGGTGGTACTAAAATAGGTGGATTAAGGAGGTAGCTTTTGATTTTTTTAAACGCTGCTTGACAATCGTCATTCCATTCAACGGGCAAATTCTTCCTTAGTAACTTGAAGATTGGCGTGCAGATTGGAGTGAGTTGTGCAATGAACCGACTGATATACTCTATTCTGCCCAGAAACCCTCTAACCTCTTTCTCGATAGACAGCGGTGGCATTTCAGTGATGGCTTTAACTTTGATTGGGTCGATCTCGATCCCCCTCCTGCTGACGATGAATCCCAATAGTTTCTCGGACATAGCACCGAACGCGCACTTTTGTCGATTCAAACGTAGTCTATATTTCCTCAGCCTTTCAAGCAGCTTCTGAAGGTTTACCAAATGGTTGCTTAGCTTCGGTGACTTGGCTATCATGTCGTCGACATACACTTCAATCTCTCGGTGCATCATGTCATGAAATAGTGTAGTCATAGCTCTCTGGTATGTTGCACCGGCATTCTTCAGCCCCAATAGCATGACTCGATAGCAAAAGGTTCCCCAGGGGATAATGAACGCTGACTTCTCACGATCAACCTCTGCCATTTTGATCTGATTGTATCCTGAGAATCCATCCATGGATGAGAGCATTCCATGCTTAGCAGTGTTGTCTACCAAGATGTCGATGTGTGGTAATGGGAAATCGTCCTTCGGGCTCGCTCTGTTTAAATTACGAAAATCGATACACATGCGGACCTTTCCGTCCTTCGACACAGGTACGATATTGGCTAGCCATTGCGGGTATTTAGATACCATGAGAAACCCCGCATTATACTGCTTAATGACCTCATCTTTGACTTTCAGCATCCATTCAGGTCGGAGACGTCTCAGCTTCTACTTGACTGACTTCATATCAGGGTAGAGAGGCAACTCATGCTCGACGAAATCAGTATCCAGACCAGGCATGTCCTCGTACGACCAGGCAAAAATGTCTTGGTATGATCGAAGGAAGTCGATCATATTTTTTCTTTCCTCAGGAGACAGTGACGTTCCAATTTTGGTTATCCTGGGAACCTCCTTAGTTCCTAGATTGACGTCTTCAGTCTCTTCGATAATGGGGGTAGGGCCATACTCAAAGTTGGCAAATTGGTCAAGGAGCTCATTGGGGAGCTCCTCGAAGGGGACATCTTCGTCCATACTCGTGATCCCTACCTCTTCTTGTATTTCTACAGGGAAGGGGTCGATTTCACATGGGACGGGTATTTTGATTAAGGCATCCTTTTGTGGGACATTTTTTTGAATTTTAAATGACAATATTTTTGGACTTTGTTTTTGGGACTTTGTATTTTTTCCATGTTTTTGAGATTTTGTATTTTTTCCATATTTTTTAGATTTTTGTTTTCTTCGGAGACGGACCCTTGGGAAAGCAGGTTGCTGTATATACAAGGTATTGCCTGCCAAGGGCTTATTTTACTTTTTGTAGGTTTTTTTTTTGAAATGGGTGCCAAACTTTAGGCCACTTCCTGCTTCCAGTGTTTGGGGCAAAGATGCCCAGTTGCGTACCTGAGGGGTCGCTTCTTTACCTGTTGGGATGGAGGGTGCTAACTGATATGGCTCATTGGAGTCAACCTCCATCATATTGATTCCCATTTCGTCTGAGATCATGTCCTCAAAAGATAACTCGGTTTTGTGGTGATTCACCACAGGAGGGGTTTGTTCAGGTACCGACCGTCGTTCCTCGAAAAGGGACAACGCGGCCAAATCTATCTTCAAGCTAGGAAGGGAGATCTGGGGATTGGTGGGATTGATTAGGGCTGTGGGTTTGTGTGGAGTCAAATGGGTTGTCCCATTTCGATCGATCTTTATGACCCCTGCGCTGACGAAGGAATCCCTGATGTGCGGCCTAGGGCGAGGTTTCTCTTCTATGTTGATTCCTCAAGCTCTTGCAGCTACGGTGACCCTGGCTTTCTCTTTGGCCTCTCGGACCTCTTCTTCTGTTGGCTTATATCCTAACCCGAATCGGACCTTCTGCCCCTTTGCGACAACTGACTCTTTTCTTCCTTGTAATCTGGGTCCCAGACCCCTTCCTTTCTGATAACCCCACTTTTGGAGCATGGCTACTGCTTCTACCATGCCACCTCCGATTCTTGGAATGATGCCCTCGGGCTCCGGGAGTATCGCCGACACCTCGTACTCGAAACTGTGGAGGTCAACGTCCTCAGTGGTGTGTGGTATATCCAGCATATTGGATTTTTAACGCTATTGACGGCCTTTTCTTTCTCAATGTGCCCCTCTCTGATGATTGTGATAATCTTATGCCCCAATGCAAATTTGAGTTTCTAGTGCAACGTGGAAGGTATGGCTCCGACTTCATGTAGCCACGGGCGCCCCAATAACAGGTTAAATGAGGATTTGATATCCATGAATTGAAACAAGATGGAAAAGGTCATTGGCCCTATCAATAACTCAAGATCAACTTCTCCCATTATTTCTCTCCTAGTATTGTCAAACCCTCTAGAGTTGGTTCTGGTGGGCCTTAGCATGCACGGATCAACCCCGATCTTGGTGACGGTTCTTAACGGGCATATATTCAATGCAGACCCATTATCAATTAGTACCAAGGGGATAATCATATTTCCCGACTCAACGGTTATATTCAAAGATTTTGAGTGACTACCTCCTTCCTCAGGTAAATCAGCATCAGAAAATGAAATGGCATTTGGAGCCATTACTTGACCAATTATCTGCCCGACTTCATCTGGGCTAACTTGGAGTGATACATGTGCATTTTTTAATGCCCCCATTAATGCTTGAAAATGGAGTGGGGATGTCATCAACAGATCCCATATAGTGATATGGGCAAGCATTTTTCTCAGCTGAGTCTCCAGTATATGTTCTCGACTCATCTTCTCGAAAGGATTCACCGCGCTGTCTTTCTTTCCTTCGGGTTGGGCCTGTGTTGCTGCTTTGATATCCTCCCTAATTTGATAACAAAATCCACTGCCCCTTCTCTGCTGCTGCTTCTGGCATTGACATCTGTTTGTTCGTAGCTTAGCGGGACTTGATGAGGATCATATGTGGATCCCGAGAGCTGAAAGGGTATGGCTGCCGATTCTTGAGGTACTTGTACTGTCGGCTCAGGAGGTGTGAGAAATAGTTGATCCACCTCGGTGGCAGCAGGTTGGGTGGAAAGATTAGGCCAAATGGGGGTGGTGAATCTTGATGGTGGTGGTATTGGAGGGAAAGAGGTAAAAGTAAGCCATTGATAGCTGGTGGGTGCTTGCGGCAAATAGGGGATCTGATAGGCCGTTAGGTAATTGACCGGGGTGGTGGAATTTACCGGTGGTTGAACTGGGGGTGATGGGGTGGGCGCAGGCCATTGATAACTGATGGGTGCAGGTGTTGGATTGGGGGCCTGGTGGCTTAAAGGGTAATCGATGGGGGTTGTGGTGTATGGTGGTAGTTGAAATGGGGCGGGTGCAGGCCATTGATGACTGGCGGGTGCGGGTAATTGATGGGGGTTGTGGGGGTCTATAGGGTAATTGATGGGGGTTGGGTGTATGGTTGGTATGCATTAATATTTACATAATTGACGGGTGTGGTGGACGGAAAGGATGCCCGGAGATCCAAAGGTTCAAATTGTGGGGTTGGGTTGGGGAAATATTCAGACAAATTTTGGGGTTCAATTACCCCAACATTCGTTTCTTCATTATTCCTCAACCATGGTGCCACATAATTCTCCTGATCACTAATATAATCGGATGGGTCAAATTCAAACTCCTCATCTTCTATCATTCCGATGGTGGGTCTGGGACCTGCTCCTCCCGTAGGATGTGAGGGTAGTGGCACTTGGTAAATACTAGCATGTTGAGAAGGTGCAGGGGGGATGATTTTCCTGGCATTGATCAAATCCTGGATGGCGTGCTTCAATGGGAAGCAACGATCAGTAGGGTGACCCGGACCTTGATGAAAATTGTAGTGGATATTTGGGTCATAGTTCTTTGGGATCGGGTGAGGAGGAGGTTGCGGTTGGCGGATAGCCACTAATCCTTTTTCTACTAACAGGGGCAAAAGTACACTCAAAGATTGCCCCAGAGGTGTGAAGACTCGGTCGTAGCGGGCTCTCCTCTGTCCCAGGGTCATTTGCATCCCTTGCCCATTCCCCATTCTTTGCGTCTGCTCAGGCCTAATAGGTGCTGGTGGGGCTTCCTGAAATTGAAACGGGATAGTATTATTATTGGTCCTGGTATTGACTATGTTCTGGATATCGCCCCCTGTTCTCTTCTCGTTCCTCTGCTCTGAAAATCTTCTAACCTCACTGGGTCCACTTGGCATGTTTTTATTCAGACGCCCCTCCCTGATGGCATCCTCACATCGATTAGCATTCCTTACTAGATCAGCAAAGCTGGTCTGCTGCTGATATACCAAAAAGTCTGAAATCACTGGCAGAGTGTTCTTTGAAATCATCTCTATCTGTTCATCATCAGGTATTCTATTCCTGACCTGTGCTACCAATGCTCTCCTTCGCCCTAAGTAGTCGCTGAAAGTCTCATTCTGATTCTGCTTCAAACGGGCTAAGTCAGACTTACGCGGCTCGATGTCTATATTGTAGACATACTGTTCTTGAAAGAGATGCGTCAAGTCCCTCCATGTTTTCATCATAGACGATTCTAACGATGTGAACCATCTTAAAATCAGCCCGGTCAGACTCTTTTGAAAGACTTTTATTAGTAGTCTTTCGTCCTCCCCGTATTGGCACATGTCCCCGCAGTAGGACTTTAAGTGCGTAATAGGATTGCCCATGCCATTATACTTGTCGAAGGCTGGCATTTTGAATTTGGGGGGCAGGGGGACCTCAGCGAACAGACATAAGTCTGTGAAGTCCGTGGCGTGGATTTCAACACCGCCCATTTTCATCAGCTGCTTTTGTATTTTATCCAACTGTTCTTTCAACTGCTCTGACTCTTTTAATACAGGGGTCGCTTTCTCGGTCGTTAGTTGGACTTCACTCTAGGCCACCAGGGGATGGGTAATTATGGGAGGGGGGTTGAGGCTGGTCAAAGCCCCAGCATAGGCCCCGCTATTCCGAATCTCGTCCTCTTCATACTGTTGGTCGGCATAGTGTGCAGTGAGAGCGGGATTCTCCTGTTGTTGTTGCATTGGTTGGATGGGAATGACATGAGTGGGGGTTGGGTGAGCCCATTGGGGGTGAGGAAGGATTTGTTCGGTGATGGGAATTTGGTTTTGAGGTGGGGCCTGATAGGGCCATTGGGTATGGGGGAAGGTTTGGAGATGGCCTTGGGGTGTGAGGCCATGGGAGAATTGGGTGTGAGGTATGGCATGGGTTTGACCCGACTGTGAAAGTTGGGTTAAATGTTAGGGGTATTGTGGAAGGTATGAGTGTGGGGTTTGAGTTTGGGCCATGAATCCTTGGCCATTTTGGGCCACGGACCCTTGGTAGGTTTGGGTCACAAGCCCTTGGTGGGTGTGGGCCAGTTGGCCTGGGTAGGTATGGGCCAAGGGCCCTTGATGGGTCTGGCCCAATGGGCCTTGATGGGTCTGGACCATGAACCCTGGGTAAGTTTGGTCCATGGGCCCTTGGTGGGTCTGGGCCATGGACCCTTGGTGTGTTTGGCCCAATGGGCCTTGATGGGTCTGGGCTATGGGCCCTTGGTTGGTCTGGGCCATGGGTAAGTTTTGGCCCATGGTGGGTCTGGCCCAATAGTCCTTGATGGGTTTGTCCCAATGGACCTTGCTGGGTTTGGGCCATGGGCCCTTGGTGGGTTTGGCCCAATGGGCTTTGATGGGTCTGGGCCATGGGCCCTTGGTGGGTTTGGGCCATGGGCCCTTGGTTGGTCTGGGCCATGGGCCCTGGGTAGGCCCATGGGGTATGTGGGGTATTGGGTCATGGGATCCTGGGATATGTGGGAAAAGGGGGTTTGGGCCAATGGGCCTTGGGGTATGTGGGAGTTTGGAGATTGTGCCATGGGGCCTTGGGGTAAGTGGATAATGGGGTTTGGGTGGTGTGGATTATGGGGGGTTGATGGGGGTCATGGGAGAGTGAGGCATGGAGATTAGCTAGGGTATGGGATGAGTTCATGGGCATGGGGTGTGAAGGAGGAGGGGGGGTGTTTTGAGAAGCCTTCCACATGGAATAGGCTTGGAACATCTCCTCCATCATGGTCAGGGAGGAAGGGTTGGATGGAGATGGGGGATTTAAGGGGTGATGGGGTATAGATGGGATGGAGGTGGTGGAAAAATTGGGCATGGCTCAGGTATAATCGGGCATGGCCACGGTAGGTGGGGGGTATGGGGTGGATGAGGGGATGTGTTGGGTATGTTTTGGGATGATGGGGGACATGATGAGGAGAGATGAGGAAGGTTGGGCATGGCCCCGGTAAAAAGGGGCATGACCCGGATGGATGGGGGATTTTGCGGGGGGTTGGATAGGGCGGAAGTGGTGTATGTGAATGCGGGTGGATCGAGTCTATAGGGGGATGATGGGAATTGGGGCATGGATGTGGATTGGGAAAACAGGTTTGGCATGGGCATGGTTTGGGCAAAAGATGGAGAAAGGGGGGTAGAACTTAGGATATTTTGTGGGGTATCGGTTGGGAAAATGGAGGCGCCAAATGGGCTGGTAACGATAAAAGGGGGTTGGGTGAGGGGGATGGTGAAAAAAACTTCCCCCGAATGGGAGTGGATTGGACAATGTGGTGGGGATGAGTCGGGATCGGCGTAAGCCGGGTCCACTACCCACGACATTCTACTGGAGCGGGTCGGGTAAGGGTGCCTTGAATAAGGCCCAAAAATCCTCCTCCTTCTTCCCCTACGGGACGACGGAGGGCAAGATGATGCCGTTGTGCCGGCACCACAAACTATCTATTTCTTTTTGGGTTTTAATTATTTATTTTTTTGTGAATTTTTTGAAAGAGTTTTGAAAAACAAAGGTTCCGAGGCCTTGGAATTCCCTTTTCGGGTGGCTGTTGAGAACTGGAAAATACCATTTTTCACCCTTTAATCTGGGCCTTGATAGACCCTTGAGAGAACTAAATAAGTGTTTTAAGTGTTTATTTTACAGCTAACAATAAATGTAGGCTTAACCTTGAAAGTAGCTTAAAAGTGCCAAAAAGATGATGACCCATCTTGATCTGGAGGAAGAAGGAGAAAGGACAACCTCACGGGCTGTCAAAATGCCTAAAATAAAGAGCACAAAAGCCTGGTTTCAACCTGGAATGAGGTTTAGAGCTATTCGAAAAGAAGAATGCACTACAAAATGCTATTCGTAAAGGTCCACAATCTTTGCGAAAAGGTCCCCAAGCTCTGCGAAAAGGTCTCTAATCTTTGCAAATAGATCTCGAGAAGTTACAGTTCTTTTCGAAAAGGTCTCCAATCTTTGCGAATAGATCTCCGTGGTTCTGATTCTTTTCGAAAAGGTCTCCAATCTTTGCGAATAGATCTCCAGAAGTTACAGTTCTTTTCGAAAAGGTCTCCAATCTTTGCGAAAAGAGCTTCAGAAGTCACAGCACTTTGCGAAAAGGCCCCTAAGCTGTGCGAAGAGGCATTCTGGAGATTCGCAGCTTTAACAAGGGCAATTCAGTAATTTGTTGCATGCGTCCCAATGCATTTTAAAACCTAGGGACATTCCAGAGGGTTCTAAGCATGAAGCGAAGAAATATTCCACCCCACGTGAGCACCTAGAGAGGGAATAACTTGGCGGGAACTTCTAGAAACTCTAATAAACTTTCAAAATGCATAACAGAATTGATGCCTTTTTCACCTGATTGGCTGAACCAGATCGAGGAATTCTGATTGGCCAGAACAGATCTGGATCCCCGTGCTCGACTACCATTGGTCAATACAGATCTGAGAACCTCTGATTGGTTGATACACATCTGAGCTGGACTTAGGGAAAACTATAAATAGACGAACCATTTGTCCAATTTGGGTATCCAGATTTTGAGTTTCATTTCTAATCCCCCATTTCCCAGCCAGACAGCTTGTCTGCAATCCTTGTAATAGCCTACTTTGTACTTGCATTTTGAGAGTGAGATACTTTGTAACTCAAAGGAGAGTTTGCATCAAGACCGCAAATCCGAGAGTTAAGCCATGCTCAGAAATTGTAAAGATGAATTTTAAAAGGTTCAGTAAACTATGCATTCTCCATTGGACTCATGTCAAGGGTTCCTCCGATCTCCTCGACATTAGACTCCTTTAGATTCATTGTTTTGCATGCAATTTCCTTGATTCATTAATCCTGAGAATTAGTGTTTGTAACCTAGTCTCACAGATTTGTAGTGATGTTTCTTGTTCTGAATTGAGGATTTGGATTAAAGACTATTGGATGGTTTGTGGCCATTAAAGTGGACAGACCATAGCCATAAGTGTAAGCCTAATCCTTGAATTAGATTTATCTCTCTTACATCTGTGCTTGTAGCCAGATGAAGATTGGATCACCTCTGTTGAGCTGTAGTTATTCTCATTAGATTTCAAAGACCAAATCAGAGTTAGATATTACTTCTCCATTTTTTATAAGTTTACTTCAAACGTTTCCCCAACTCAGATCTGGATCACTTAGTTTAATTTTTACTTTTATCATTTAGTCAATGTGACAAATTCAACCTCCCATCTTATGTGCTTTGTAGATAGGATCAGAGGCCAGATCTGGTAGGTTTATCTTAAATTTTAAATCAATTCCCTGTGGACGATCTTTTACTCACTTACATTTAAAACCTGCTACAAAATAACTCTCTTCTAATCTGTCTTTGATATTTCTTTATTTTTTTTTATATAGTCTAGAGCCATTGTAATTTAGCAGCTTTAAATTTGTTTTCAAAACACACATAAATCAAGCACACTAAGAAGCAACAACAAGTTTTTGGCGCCGTTGCCGGGGAATAGATTTTAAAATTGGTAGACCTAAGTTTTTCAATTTTGTAGATTTGATTTTCATTTTAATTTTTGCTTTAAACCTGCACTTTGCATTCCAAGTGCTTGATTAAATGTCTATTGCAGTTTTGTATAGAAAACCTGTTTTACTGCAGCAGAATTTTTTTTATTTTTCTGAGTTTTTATTCTTTGCCTTCTAGTTATTTGAATAAATGTTGCTGCCACTTTTTTGTCTTTTTGTCAAATTTGGGCAGGAGCCTGAGTTTTTCTTTTTATTTTTGTCAATATACTTGAATAAAGTACTGCTGCAGTTTTTGGATTTTTGCAGATCCGAGCAGCCATTCAACAAGGAGCATCTGGACTAAAGCCGGAGCAGATCCGCTTGAGTTTGCATCCCTTCTCCTTTGCATTCATTTTCTATTTTAAATTCTTGAGAACCAGCGATTCTGTTGTGTTTAATGTTTGTTTTGATTATAATTTCGCTTTGTCTTTTAGGCATGCTGATTTTTTTTTTTTTTTTGTACAAAATAAAAGAAAATGAAAACACAAATAGAAAATCTCTGAGTTGTTTCTCATTATTTTCAGCAGTAGTAAATACGGGCTCTTGTTGAGCCCGGGCTGATCCAAAACAAGTAAAATATATATATATATAGAAAATTATAAAAGCAAAAAATATATATATATATATATCTTCCGGATGGGCTGTTTTTCTCCATTTGCATCCACTTTTCCCATGTGGACCTGGTGAGATCAGTTTTTTTTTTTTAGGAATCATGTAGGATAATGAGTAGTGAATCATAGGCTGTTTTGAATATTCAATGGACCCACTGATTTTATTTTCCTTCGAGATTTCTTCATCATAAATGGGTCTCAGCTGTGTGTGAACCCTGTTTTTAATATGTGCTCCCATGCTTCATTATTCTTTTTGATTCATACACATCATCAACAAAGGGGTCAGTCTTATGAATCTTGCTTTTCACTATATATTATTCCTGCTAATCATTTTTATAATCACTTAGATTCATAAGTATCTCAGGTTTTTGGGGTTTTTCTTTGGGCTTAGGATGTATCATTTGGCATTAGAGTTTCAAATTCTGTTTTTAGATCGCTGATTTTTTTTATTTTTTTATTTTTTTTACTTTTCTTTCTTAGGTTAATGTGTCCTAGTTTTACTGATTTTCGTCATTTTTCTATGAGTATAGTTAGTTTCTAACTTTGTTTTCCTATTTTGCATTCACAAATTCTGTTTTTGTATCAACACTTTTCTATTTTTTTTTAACTTTGTATTCAGTCCCTTACCTTGTTTTTACTGTTTCTCTGTTATTAGCATTAGTTTCCTTCCATTTGCATAGCAATCCTTCTATTTTTTAGATTTTAATTTTTTTAGCAGTTCTAGCGTTGTTTTGTTGATTTTTCTTGCATTTGTATATCATGTTTTCCATTTCCTTACTCATATATTCAGTTTTACATTTTTATTTTCTGCTGCATATAGTTTAGATTTTTACTGTTCTTAGTTTTTCTTTCTTCTTTTACCCTGCTGCCCCTAGTCTCTCATTGTCTAGAACATTGAGGACAATGTTCATCTTAGGATTGGGGGTGTGGCAGAGATGCCAATAAAATAAGTTAATGTTTGGTGCAGCTTATGACGTGATAATTTTGAAAATGAAGTAATTTCACACCTGTTGTTTTGAAAAATGAGGAAGTTAAAACTTTTTAAAATTGATTTCTAGTGTAATTCTAATACTTTCATGAAGTGAAGGTCAGAAAATTTCTAAAAAAAAAAAAAAATTGATGTTTTAGTAAACCTAAAAAGAGAGAAAACAGTGATGATATACCTCAAGAATTTGATAGAAAACCACACCCAGTGAGATTTGGGCCTGCTGAAATGTATTCTTTGGAGGTATGAATTGGCAATTTTTTCTGCTCTAGGGACTGTTTGAACCTGCTTGTTATCACTAGAAGTTACACATATCCAAGTTAAAATAGCTTGACAGCAATCATGATATTAAAGACATGATGTAGGGCCTTCTTTTGGACAGTTTGAACTTCAAAAAGCCCCACCTTTTAAAACTGCCCTAGATACACACCATTTGAGCTTTATAAATCAAAGATTTCTTTGAAACCTCATCAACCTCATTTAGCCTAACCCTCACTCTAAGAATTCAGAAGGTAAAGGAAAGAAAGCTGAAGAAAGGTGAGTTGGAGTATGATTTGGTAAAAGAAAAGAAAATAATTGAAGGCAATGATGTATCGAGAAGAAATGTGGCATTCCACCAATGTTGATTTGAAAAAAAAAAAAAAGAGAAGTCATTTCATTGGAAGTTTGAAAAAGAAAGAGAAAAAGATGGTCACTTTGGCTCTGAAAATTCAAAGAAGAAGATGAAATTGTGCTGAAATAAAGAAGGTGTCCATACCACCTCCTTACCTTGACTGACTTCTAAAATTTTGAACTCCATTCCAACCCTTTTATTCTTGATAAATTTCACCCATAAGCCACATTACACCCCAAGTTAAAGTCCTCATCGATCAAAGATGGATTGAGTCATATGGAGATAAGGATTTTGTAATCTATGGTGAAAAGAGCAAAGGAATTGGAACTAAAAGCAATGCCTATGCTCTCGCCATGCCTTATTTGAGGGTCAGAATGCTCTTGAGTTGTGTGAAATAGTACAACCCTCCTACCTGCATGTTGAGTGAAAACCCTGGTGAGAGTTGGGTTTGAAATCAACTTATTTGGGGTAACATCAAAACTTAATTCTCAAATAGAAGGCAAGCTTTTCATTAATTTTTCTTGTAAATACTTTTTGACACCAACTGAGTGATTGATAAAGGAATTACAGCAGAATTTTAGTTTTGAACTGATGTTTTCTTGAAAATCTTCTTACAACTTGACAGATGCAGGTGTGAATAATCTGATTGGATGAAAGTTTGTTTTAACAGAACTGCATTGATCTTAACTTATTTATTGGAGAAGTTTGTGGGTACCTTCACTGAAAACCCTCAGGAGACTTCACTCCTCCACTAGGGATCACCTAGGGGTTTAAAAGGCTTGTTGCATATGCTAAATGCAATCGTTCTCTACAAAATGGCTTTTCATTCTATTTTTATATTTTGTTTTTTCTCAGGGACTAGCAAAGCTTAGGTTTGGGGGTGTGTTGAGAACTGGAAAATACCATTTTTCACCCTTTAATCTGGGCCTTGATAGACCCTTGAGAGAACTAAATAAGTGTTTTAAGTGTTTATTTTACAGCTAACAATAAAGGCAGGCTTAACCTTGAAAGTAGCTTAAAAGTGCCAAAAAGATGATGACCCATCTTGATCTGGAGGAAGAAGGAGAAAGGACAACCTCACGGGCTGTCAAAATGCCTAAAATAAAGAGGACAAAGGCCTGGTTTCAACCTGGAATGAGGTTTAGAGCTATTCGAAAAGAAGAATGCACTACAAAATGCTATTCGTAAAGGTCCACAATCTTTGCGAAAAGGTCCCCAAGCTCTGCGAAAAGGTCTCCAATCTTTGCGAATAGATCTCCAGAAGTTACAGTTCTTTTCGAAAAGGTCTCCAATCTTTGCGAATAGATCTCCAGAAGTTACAGTTCTTTTCGAAAAGGTCTCCAATCTTTGCCAAAAGAGCTTCAGAAGTCACAGCACTTTGCGAAAAGGCCCCTAAGCTGTGCGAAGAGTCATTCTGGAGATTCGCAGCTTTAACAAGGGCAATTCAGTAATTTGTTGCACGTGTCCCAATGCATTTTAAAACCTAGGGACATTCCAGAGGGTTCTAAGCATGAAGCGAAGAAATATTCCACCCCACGTGAGCACCTAGAGAGGGAATAACTTGGCGGGAACTTCTAAAAACTCTAACAAACTTTCAAAATGCATAACAGAATTGATGCCTTTTTCACCTGATTGGCTGAACCAGATCGAGGAATTCTGATTGGCCAGAACAGATCTGGATCCCCGTGCTCGACTACCATTGGTCAATACAGATCTGAGAACCTCTGATTGGTTGATACACATCTGAGCTGGACTTAGGGAAAACTATAAATAGACGAACCATTTGCCCAATTTGGGTATCCAGATTTTGAGTTTCATTTCTAATCCCCCATTTCCCAGCCAGACAACTTGTCTGCAATCCTTGTAATAGCCTACTTTGTTCTTGCATTTGAGAGCTGTGAGATACTGCTGTAACTCAAAGGAGAGTTTGCATCCAAGACTGCAAATCCGAGAGCTGTTAAGCCGTGCTCTGTAAATTGTAAAGATGAATTTTAAAAGGTTGTCAGAACTATGCATTCTCCATTGGACTCATGTCAAGGGTTCCTCTCGATCTCCTCAAGACATTAGACTCCTTTAGATTCATTGTTTTGCATGCAATTTCCTTGATTCATTAATCCTGTGAGAATTAGTGTTTGTAACCTAGTCTCTGATTTGTAGTGATGTTTCTTCAATTGAGGATTTGGATTAAAGACTATTGGATGGTTTGTGGCCATTAAAGTGGACAGACCATAGCCATAAGTGTAAGCCTAATCCTTGAATTAGATTTATCTCTCTTACATCTGTGCTTGTAGCCAGATGAAGATTGGATCACCTCTGTTGAGCTGTAGTTATTCTCATTAGATTTCAAAGACCAAATCAGAGTTAGATATTACTTCTCCATTTTTTATAAGTTTACTTCAAACATTTCCCCAACTCAGATCTGGATCACTTAGTTTAATTTTTACTTTTATCATTTAGTCAATGTGACAAATTCAACCTCCCATCTTATGTGCTTTGTAGATAGGATCAGAGGCCAGATCTGGTAGCTCAGATCTGGAGGTTTATCTTAAATTTTAAATCAATTCCCTGTGGACGATCTTTTACTCACTTACATTTTAAACTTGCTACAATTGGCCTTGATCTTGCAGGCTAATTCTCTTCTAACTGTGCTGATATTTCTTTATTTTTTTTATATAGTCTAGAGCCATTGTAATTTAGCAGCTTTAAATCTGTTTTCAAAACACACATAAATCAAGCACACTAAGAAGCAACAACAGTGGCTCTCGTACCTTAATTCAAGACCCGCGGCTACGATTCCGAGGCACTTCGAAAGAATCGAAGGAGAACCTTTGATCTATTGAAGGCATGAAAATTGAGGCAAACAACCCGATCCCTCGAAATGAGCCAAAAAGAAGTTGCCTTCTCTTGACCGGCGGGGGCGTATTGGGTGTCAGAGATGGCGGGGCCCAAACAAGCCACTAAGCACACTAATCGGAGAACTCGGGATGTGAAAAGGACCAAGGATTCAGGCTGGTGGGCTAATAAACAAACCTAGCACAACTAATACATGCGCACAGGTTGCAGGGGACCAATTTTACACTGGCGCAACTATTAGTTGCGCCAAGGTATAATTAGGGATTTTAAAGCTGGCGCAACTATTATAGTTTTTTCAGTTATAAATTCCAGTGTTTTTACATTGGCGCAACTAATACTTGCACCAGGCAAAAACTGGTCCTCCAGAACAGATGACAGCAGCCACTGATGCCCGAAATGAGTCTCTTTTTTTTGTTTTTTGTGGAAGCTAGGCCTCCGGGAACTGAGCCTGGTGCAAGTATATTGGGTGCCACAAGCTAGTCCTCCTAACTCGCTAGTGCGCTCACCAAGGGTTTTAAGCTTTTTGGAATGGGAACGCACCCAATATACCTCAGGCGCGAGTGCCTTCTCAGATACTAGGTGGGCTGGAACTTTTCTGGATCATCACCACTAGGGGTTGTCGTCATACTAAGACCCGGGTGTTTGTACGTGTGCCTAAACCCAACCCTTTGAAAATCTACCCCGCAAAAAATCAGATTGATTAAGCTCCCTAGCTTGGTTCAATTTTATTTTTTTTTCAAAGCTTTCTCTTTTTTTGGAAGTTTTCTTTAGTTCAAAGACCGGGGGTGATTATCCTGTGCCGCCACTACGGGCCGGCGTCCACTGTTGGGATATGAGTGCGCAAGTAGGCCCGCCAATCGGCTAAGGCACTTTAAATGATAGAAATTAAAAGACAATGCACAAGTAGGCCCGCCAATCGGCTAAGACACTAAAATGACGAAAAGGTAAGGAAAATAAAGGATAAATGCACAAGTAGGCCCGCCAATCGGCTAAGGCTCGTAAATGACATAAAAGTAGGGGTAAGTAAAGTGACTTAATCGGATGGGTGAGTAAAAAAAACAGCAAAAAATAAAATAAAAAACAGTAATAAAATGTTAGAAAAATAAAATAAAATGCCTAGTTCAAGGGGAAGCTCTACTAGCTATCCCCAGCAGAGTCGCCATCTGTGCAACCGTGGGAATCGGGACGATCCCATCGCGACGATGTGCTCTCTAACGAAAAAAATATAGAGTTGCCACCCGGAGCTTTCAGTGTCTCGGGATACCTAGTTCATTTTTATGAGCACCGAAGTGCTAAAAATATGACTCTGAATCCGGTCCACACCAAAGGCTCTTGGGTAGGGGCTTCGGTTGTCGATCGAAAAGGTGTTAGGCACCCGATCAACCCGCTTAACGCGGTCTCTACTAATGGCCAAAAATAATGTGAAGTAAAAGAAAAGAAAATGGTTCCCTCTTGCCCAAATGGGCCTCCAATCCTATTTGTGCCCCTCCGTTCCTACCAAAAATTCAGCGGCGTAACGGCACAAAATGAGAGGGTAGGGAGAGCAAAAGGAGATAGGAGAAGAAAGGGGAGAGCCGGAGCCCTCGAGCCCTTGTAGCACCGTAGAAGAGCCTTACGTGGCTTGCTTTTGATGAACTTTTGGAGGCTTGAATGGTGGAAAAAGGGGTTCTAACCACTAAGGCCTACTAGCTAAGAGATGGAGAAGAGAGGCTAGGGGATCACACACACCTAGGCTAAGGGTTTTGGGTGTAAGAGCAAACCTGGGAAGGGTTTTTTAATTCTGGATTTTAGGTGAAAATAGTGCACCAAAGGGAGGAAGAACTTCTCACTTTGAGCTCTTTCTCTCTTAAGCAAAATTCTCAACCCTTAAACCAAGGGGTGGGGGGCTCTATTTATAGGAAAAGGGTGGGTTAAGAGGCCACTTAAGAGCTAAATGAGTTTAGCAATTAGGTAATCTCACATTTAAGGATTCCTAGGGTTTTTGGAGCCTTGAAATGTGTGAGAAGGTCCTCCAATGGTGGATGATGGGGTAAGGCCTTAAGCCACTAAGGGGTTACAAATAGGTAGTGAATGGGTGAAACAGAACTATCAAAACACACCCCAAAGGTCAAGATAGTTAACAAGTCACACCCTAAACACAAAATTCGGGGCAAAACCCAACAGTCACTGTTCATATGCCTGGCGTAACTAATAGTTGCGCCAGGCAAATGTACAGTAAAACAGTATTTTGAACAATGCTGGAAGTTGGCCTCGCGAGGGCTAGGGGACCCATTTATACTTGGCGCAACTATTAGTTGCGCTAGGTAAAAATCCCTCCAAAAAAGCCCAATGTTCAAATGGTCATAACTTTTGATATACAACTCAGATTGAGGTGATGTTTGGCTTGTTGGAAAGCTGGAGAAGTCCTCTTTCCAATGTTATATGATTTGATATCAGTAGAAGACCTTAGATAGTATTGGTGTATAACTCTTCATCCATTGCCTGGGAAGGTTAGGTTTAGGGTTCGAAATAGGTTCTAAGGATCAAGATTGGTTTCTAAAGGTTCGAGATAGGTTTCTAAGGGATCTAGGGTGATTCCTAAAGGTTTGGAGTGATTCCTAAGGGTTCCATACATGCCATCAAAAGCTCAGAATTGCGCCTCTCTTGAAAGGTGTTTCGATCGGGCCTTGGGCCAAATTTGGGTGTCTACACTTACCTGAGGATGAAGATGATGATCAGGATGAAGGTGATTATCAGGATCCACATGATTTATCTGAGGATATGGAATACAGTAACTTGAAAAAACATACATTAGAACCACTATATCCGTCATGTAAGGGTGAGCATACGAAATTGTCAACTACAGTTGAGTTATTGAGTATGAAGGCTAGACATCAGTGGTCTAATAAAAGTTTCACGGAGTTGTTAAAAATGCCAAAAGAAATTTTTCTCGTGTCAAATACTTTACCTGATAGCACCTACGATGCAAAGAAGTTAGTTAAGTCTTTGCGCATGAAACATGAGATTATTCATGCTTGTCGCAATGATTGTATATTATATTTGAGAGATCATGCAGATAAAAATGAGTGTCCTACATGTGGTGAGAGCAGATGGAGACCCGTGGAAGCTTCAAAGCCAAATTTTAAACAATTACCGTGGAAGAAGTTAAAATACTTTCCACTAACCCAAAGACTTCAAAGATTATACAGTATACCATGGATTGTAGAGACGATGACATGGCATGCAAATGCAATTGAAAATGAAAGTTACATGGGTCATCCAGTGGATTCTTCAAGTTGGAAATCAATTAATGCTCGTTGGAGTGACTTTTCTCTTGAGACACGTAATGTTCGTTTAGGACTTGCAACAGACGGATTTAATCCTTTCGGAAATAAGAGTAATTCTTATAGTTGCTAGCCTGTTATGATTGTTCCATTTAATCTTCCTCCATCTATGTGTATGCGAAAAGAGTTTACAACATTAACTCTATTAATTTCAGGCCCAAAAGGTCCAGGGCACAATATTGATGTCTACTTATAGCCACTGATTGCAGAGTTAAATACATTATGGTCCACTGGTGCTACAACATATGACTCTTATAAAAAATCTATGTTCAACATGAAAGTAATTCTATTATGGGCTATACATGATTTTTCAGCATATGGCCATCTTTTGGGATGTAGGACAGCGGGAAAGTATGGTTGTCCTATTTGTAGTGAAGAGGTTGATTCGGCATGGTTATCACATAGAAAGAAATATGCGTATATGGGCTACAGAAAATTTCTTACTGATATGAGTCATCCTTTCAGAACTCAAAAGTCACAGTTTAATGGGAAGGAAGAACATAGAAAGCATCTCCGCCGGTTGAGTGGTTCTAAAGTACTTTGTAAAATGAGACATATCAAAATAGAATTTGGAAAGGTAGCAAGCAAGAAGAGGAAGAGATCCGAGACTGAGCATGAAAAGAGCAGTGCATGGTCAAAGAGATCAATCCTATATGATTTACCATATTGGAAGGTGAATAATTAATATATTTTATTTTTCTAATATGAAATTTATACTTCACTTCACTCAAATATTAACACATGTCCTTTATGTTTGTAGGATATTCTTATTCGTCATAATTTGGATGTAATGCATGTGGAAAAAAATGTCACAGAGAGCCTAATTGCAACAATTATGGACACAAAGGGTAAAACCAAAGATGGTGTTGAAGCACGTTATGATCTCAAAGATATGAATATAAGAAAAAATTTGTGGCCCGTGAAAGAAAATGATAAGTTGTATTGTCCTAAAGCTCCATTTTGCTTGTCACGAGCAGAAAAAGAAATAATTTATAAAACCTTGCACAATTTGAAGGTTCCTATTGGATATAGTGGAAATTGGAAGGACAAGGTATGTTTGAAGGAATTCCAACTCAAAGGCTTGAAGTCACATGATTATCATATCCTCATGCAACAGTTACTGCCAGTCTTGCTGATGCATACATTCAAAAAAGAGAAACCATTGAGAGCTGCTATTCGACAATTGTCAATATTTGTTAATGTCCTATGTTCCAAGGTTATCTCCCGTGTTGACCTTTTGAACATGAGAAGGCATATAGTCGAAACACTATGTGTATTTGAAAAGTACTTCCCGCCGTCATTTTTTGTTTCTATGATACACCTTGTTGTTCACTTAGCAGAGGAAGCGTTTGTTTGCGGACCTGTCCGATATCGATGGATGTATCCTTTCAAGAGGTAAATTATCGTAGTAAAATTAATAACTTCTTTTAGTTAATAACGTTAGCATTGATATCTAATTGAAAAAAATGTGCAGGATAATCAAGACATATAAGCATTATGTGAAAAATCAGACTATCCAGAGGGGTGTATTATGGAGCAATATCTCATGGAAAAATATATGAGGTATTGCATGGAATATATGCCAAATTCTAGCAGAGGAAGCCATAAGAAAGAAGAAAATGTGTTCGTGGAACAAGATGTTACTTTTGGGCACCCTATCGATGGAAGTGAAAAAACTTATCTTCTTTAACACGTGCAGTATAAACAAATACGTAGATGGGTTCTAAAGCATTATCCAGAAAATATTGAGTGAGAGAAGTAATTTATTTTATATTTTTAAATTATATATTTTATTTTTAAAATAATATAATATAATTAAGAGTTAATATTTACAAGAAGTACCAGGCTTATCTTCAAGATCACAAGTCAAGCAATAAGCATCAGAGGGACAACTACATTCCTTGGTTAAGAAAAGAATCATAAAATGAAGAAAATTCTATCATAAAGAGCTTTGCTGATGGTCCAGACTTCAATGTCATATCATATAATGCTTACATGATCAATGGTTATCAGTTTTGTACCGCACAATCAAAAATGAATAAAAGCACACAAAATAGTGGAGTATCCATGAAGGCTTTAACTAGCTTCAGGTCAAGTGCAATAAGAACCATGTGAAAGAAGAAATTACTTATTATGGTATTATCAAACAAATACTTGAGTTGGATTATGGTTACTTTAAAAAAAAAGACTTCTACTACGACTGGGCTCTTATAGAAGATAAAAAAAATGGTTGTGTGGTTGACCCAGAAACTGGGTTCGTGTTTGTTAATCTTAGGAGATTTATGAGGATTTTACATGAAGATGATGAGCCGTTTATTCTTGCCTCTCAAGCCACTCAAGTCTTCTATTGTAAAGATCAAACTAGGGATGATTGGTATGTCGTATTGGATGCTCCAAAGAGATTGACTCGGTATGTGGATGCCTATGAAGATCCCTTAGCACTTGAAGGAGGACCAAAAGCAGATGCTTTAGCATTGGCATTAGCAACTGATGTTGTGGATGAGGACGAGGACGAAGATTAATCTAGTTCTTTCATATGGTTCACTTGAACCTTATTTCTTCTATCCAATAATTGTAACAAAAGAATTACTTACATTTCTTGTTGTTGATTTTCCCATTTTAATGTTATTATAAGTTAGCTATAATTTTCAATTATCTTATTAATACATTTTATATCCTTCAATGATAGTTTGATCAACAACTAGAGTTTGCCAATGATTTTAGCAAAAGATAATGGCACAGTTTGGATCAGAACCAAGTGGATCTGAATCGGTTGGAACTCAAGAGAGTGGTTAGTCTATTATTTTCTATTGTTTGGTAAATGTTATTTATAAATTATTAACAATATTTTATTTATCCAGGTACGCGTTTGAAAATTCAAATGAATGAACGTGGGCAGCCTATTGGAGATGCTTCAACTCAATTTGCCACATTTGTTGGTCGGATGACGAGGACTCATTGTCCACCTGCATATGAGTCTTGAAAAATTATACCTGTTTCTATAAAGGAGAAAATATGGCGCTTTGTCTCAGTGAGTGCATGTTGTTCATGTCATTTTCATTTAGTTATTCTACAAATAATTTATATATCGTTTTATTTTTATTATAGGATAAATATAATGTTCCAATTAGTCAAAAAAGATGGTCTTAACGAAAGCGAATTTAACTTGAAAGCAATGGAAACATGACCTTCGCACCGTTTATGATAAATATGAAACGGACATAGAGCGGATGAAGTATCGACCAAAGAATGTGAAGGGAGATGATTGGAAAATGTTTATTAAAATGTGCTCGACAGAGGAAGATAAAGCACGCCGAGAAAAGGGGAAGACTTGTAGGAAAATGATGATGAACCCACACACCACTGGTAGACGAGGATCAGCTAAGATGACAGAAGAGATGGTAAAATCTACCACATAATTTTTTTAAATAAATTTGTTAGAATATTCACAATTGCTTATGACCTTATTGTACAGAAAAAGCAGAGTTCGACTGGTACAGTGACGAGGACACAAATATTTTTAGCCTCTCATACTAAGAAGGATGGGACGTCCTTGGGCACACAAATAGTAAGATTATTTTAATTATTTATTTGCCATTGATTAATAATTAATATTGATCTTTAGTATCACTATATTTAATCATTATTTATTTTATTCAGGATGAAATTAGGAGGCATGCCTTATCTGATCCATTCCTCGGAGAAAAAGATCTAGATAATGACCTTGTTGCTATAGTTTGTGGGCGCGATGGAAGGAGCAACATACAGGGAATGGGTACGGGTGTATCTAAGACCTTCATTCAAGCGTCCGCTCAGGCTAGGGAGATTGCTCACTAGGAAAAGATAGCACGTGAGAGCATTCAATCACAGATTGATATGCTTAGACATGAGCTTGATGAGGAGCGTAGAGCACGCAAGATCCTTGAGGAAAAAGTGAATTTACTATCACCTCTAGCTCCTTCTAAAGGGACATCTATATCAACATCGGTTGACCAACTCGATTCTTATCAGGTATAAATTCAATGTTATGAAATGATAATCATTGGAGTTGTCATTGTCATATCTTATTAAAAGCAATTTTGCATTGTTGTCTTAGTCTCTCTTAAACTCCACAGTTTAAAGGCTATAATTTTGTAGGGAACTCGACCATCATCGGTTCAGCCCGAGATACTTGTGAACCAACCATTCATGCGCTGTCTATTGAAAAACTTAAAGAATAAAGCCATTGCACTAGGGCGAATGCATAGAGAGGCGACAACGTCAAAAGATTCATACGCCATCATAATTGATAATATTTTCGATATCAATACAGAATTATATGCGAGCGAAGGAACATTTGGCGATGTTACAATTGGTGATATTATTACTTGGCCCAAGGGACTTGTAGATTTTATTTGATCTTGTTTAGGGGTAAATTTGATTCTATTTTAATGAGTGATTTTATTTTCAATAATATGTTTATATTTAAATCTAGCCTACTCACATCATGCTCGATCCAACTCAATTGCGCAATCAATATTGTTCTTGCTTTTGAATATTGTTTCATTGTTTTCATATAGAAAGTGATGTGTTAGAGCATACTTTATTATCTAAATTGAGAAAAAATGATCTTGGTGGCATCATATTTGGTTGCAAACACAATACAATGAAGGAATGCCTATCTAATCAACTCTTTGGTCAGTTAGTTTACCTTTTATCTTTTTTGCATTATTAGGTAGGTCATATTTTTCAATTCAAATCCAACTTCAACATCATACGTATTTGTTTAATTGCCCCCTTTGGCTAGAAGCTCAATTTTGGATATTGTAGTTGCTTACAAAATTGATACAGGTGGATGACATCTTTTCGCAATATTCTTTGAATAATTTTATTTTTAATTAATTGTTAGGGATTTAATAAATTTTCATGATCAATTTTCAATTTACCCTAATTTTCCCTGTTGTTGGGGGAGGGGGCAAAATGATTTTTTTATATTAAATTATTAGTGTCTTGCGACTTATGGGTGGTCAATTTGATACATGTGAGAAGTCCTTTGCCCTATACAACGTTCTCGTGCAATATGGAATCTGGACCGTTGATCAGTCTCAGAAGGAGTACGGGTGAGTGGTGGATAGTGTCGTAAAAGGTTGTTGGGAACTACCCTTATGTGAATATGATGGCTAGCTTGGGATAGCACTGTTCAGGGTTACTTGAGTCATCCAATTGAGTTCTAGTTCAATAGATGACTTGTGAGATGTATAGAATAAACAATTGACCATATCCTAATGGGGCTTCCTAATCTTACCAGAGCTTCAAGTTCTCTTTAAATAGTCTTTAAGATTCATAAACCCTCATGGTTTTTGAGAGGTAGAGCCATTGAAAGACAGGTGGAGAGGATTTAGGCCTAAGGAAGAGAAACAGAGAACAAGAGGCAATCGTTTATTTCAACATCCACTTTAAGTATTCGTACACAAAAATCGTCATAATTATGTGATGATTATCAATTTCTTTTTGAATACTAACAACATAGAAAATTTTAATCCGAGTTCCTTTTTTTTAATAATAAGAAGATGTCAGCCATGAATTATCAAAGAGGTGATTTGTTCTTCAATTATCAAAGAGGTGATATGTTCTTCAAATCCTTTTGGTTAGTGATTCCCTAGGGGTACACGAACTCCTCTTCTGTTTTATCTGTGTTACCTTCGAGCCGTGATTTCAACTCTTTACTCGAAACAACCCCGTTTATATGTTCTGTACTTTGTTCTTGGTTTTTCTCGTTGGTCATTTATGATGATGATATTTTTTATACTTTAATTCTTCTTATTTTCTTGATATGCTAATTAGTTTATGGCATATTTGATTTTTCTTCTCAGTCGTCATCAAAATTATTGAAGATCTGTTTCAATTACATGCAGAACAATCCATGGTATAATTAAACCAGTTTGTTGAGAACTGGAAAATATCATTTTTCACCCTTTAATCTGGGCCTTGATAGACCCTTGAGAGAACTCAATAAGTGTTTTAAGTATTTGTTTTACAGCTAATAATAAAGGCAGGCTTAACCTTGAAAGTAGCTTAAAAGTGCCAAAAAGATGATGACCCATCTTGATCTGGAGGAAGAAGGAGAAAGGACAACCTCACTGGCTGTCAAAATGCCTAAAATAAAGAGGACAAAGGCCTGGTTTCAACCTGGAAAGAGGTTTGGAGCTATTCGAAAAGAAGAATGCACTACAGAATGCTATTCGTAAAGGTCCCCAATCTTTGCGAAAAGGTCCCCAAGCTCTGTGAAAAGGTCTCCAATCTTTGCGAATAGATCTCCAGAAGTTACAGTACTTTTCGAAAAGGTCCCCAATCTTTGCGAATAGATCTCCAGAAGTTATAGTTCTTTTCGAAAAGGTCTCCAATCTGTGCGAAAAGAGCTTCAGAAGTCACAGTACCTTGCGAAAAGTTCTCCAAACTGTGCGAAATGATATCCTGAAGATTCTCAGCATCTGCAAGGGCAATTCAGTAATCTCTGCATGCGCCCCAATGCATTTAAAAGCCCAGGGACATTCCGAAAGATTCTGAGCATGAACCAAAGGCATATTTCACCCCATGTGAACACCCAAAGATGAAATTACTTGGCGGGAACTTTTAGAAGCTCAAACAGATTTTTGAATTACATAACAGAATTGATGCTTCTATCACCGATTGGTGAACGGATCAAGCGATTACGATCAAAATAGATCTGGATCCTTGTGCTCGACTCCTATTGGTTGATACAGATCTATCCAATTATGATTGGTTGATACACATCTGAGTTGGCTTAGCGAAAACTATAAATAGACGAACCATTTGCCCAATTTGGGTATCCAGATTTTGAGTTTCATTCCTATTCCCCCATTTCCAAACCAGATAGTTTGTCTGAAATCCCTGTAATAGCCTCACTTTTACTTGCAATTGAGAGCTGTGAGATACTTCTGTAAGTCAAAAGAGAGTTGTATTCAAGACTATAAATTTGAGAGTTGTTTAAGCAGTGCTCTGTAATTGTAATGGTGAATTTGAAAAGGTTGCTGTAAACCGTACATTCTCAATTGGACTCATGTTAAGGGTTCCCTCTGATCTCCTTATTGCATTTGACTCCTTTAGATTTACTGTTTTTCATGCAATTTCCCTTGATTCATTAATCATGTGAGAATTAGTGTTTGTAACCTAATCTCTCACGGCATTTGTAGTGATGCTTCTTGTTCTAAATTAAGGCTTTGGATTAAAGACTATTGGATGGTCTGTGGCCATTAAAGTGGACAGACCATAGCCATAAGCCTAAATCTAATCCTTGAGTTAGATTTATTTCTCTTACATCTGTGCTTGTAACCAGATGAAGATTGGATCATCTCTCAGTTGATCTGCAGTCATTCTTATTGTATTTCAAGGACCAAATCAAAGTTAGATATTATTTATCCATTTTTATAAGTTTACATCAAATTCCCCCAACTCAGATCTGGATCACTTAGTTTAATCTTTACTTTTATCATTTAGTTAATGTGACAAATTCAACCTCCCATCTTATGTGCTTTGTAGATAGGATCAGAGATCAGATCTGGTAGCTCAGATCTGAAGGTTTATCTTAAATTTTAAATCAATTCCCTGTGGACGATCTTTTACTCACTTACATTTAAAACTTGCTACAATTGGCCCTGATCTTGCAGGCTAATTCACTTCTACCTGTGCTGATATTTCTTTACTCTTTTTTTATATTCTAGATTCAGTATAATTTAGTAGTTGCAAACCTGTTTCAAAACACACATAAATCAAGCACACTAAGAAGCAACAACAAGTTTTTGGCGCCGTTGCCGGGGAATAGATTTTAAAATTGGTAGACCTAAGTTTTTTAATTTTGTAGATTTGATTTTCATTTTAATTTTTGCTTTAAAACTGCACGTTGCATTCCAAGTGCTTGATTAAATGTCTACTGCAGTTTTGTATAGAAAACCCGTTTTACTGCAGCATAATTTTTTTGATTTTTCTGAGTTTTTATTCTTTGCCTTCTAGTTATTTGAATAAATGCTGCTGCCACTCTTTTGTCTTTTTGTCAAATTTGAGCAGTAGCCTGAGTTTTTCTTTTTATTTTTGTCAATATACTTGAATAAAGGTACTTTGCTAGCTTTTGGATTTTTGCGAGATCTGAGTACCATTCAACAAGGAGCATCTGAACTAAAAGATCTGCTTGAGTTTGCATCCTTCTCCTTTGCATTCATTTTCTATTTTAAATTCTTGAGAACCAAAGTTCACTGTGTTTAATGTTTGTTTTGATTATAATTTCGCTATCTTTTAGGCATGCCGATTTTTTTATTTTTTTTTACAAAACCAAATACAAAATAAAAGAAAATGAAAACACAAATAGAAAATCTCCGAGTTGTTTCTCATTATTTTCAGCAAGAGTAAATAAGGGCTCTTGTTGAGCCCCTGATCAAAACAAGTAAAAAAAACAAAAAAATTATAAAAATAAAAATATATATATATATATAGATATCTTAGGATGTAATGTTTTCTCCATTTGCATCCACTTTTCCCATACTCGAGATCATTTTTTCTTTTTAGGAATCATGTAGGATAATGAGTAATGAATCATAGGTCGTTGTGAATATTCAATGGACCCACGATTTTATTTTCCTTCAGATTTCTTCATCATAAATGGGTCTCAAATTGTGTGAACCCCCTTTTAATATGTGCTCCCATGCTTCATTATTCTTTTTTATTCATACACATCATCAACAAAGGGGTCAGTCTTATGAATCTTGCTTTTCACTGTATTCCTGCTAATCATTTTTATAATCACTTAGATTCATAAGTATCTCAAGCTTTTGGGTTTTTTTTTCTTTGGGCTTAGGATGTATCATTTGGCATTAGATTTTCTGTTTTAGGAATTTTAGTTTCAAATTCTGTTTTTAGATCGCTGATTTTTTTTCTTTCTTAGGTTAATGTGTCCTCGTTTTACTGATTTTCGTCATTTTTCTGTGAGTATAGTTAGTTTCTAACTTTGTTTTCCTATTTTACATTAACAAATTCTGTTTTTGTATCAACACTTTTCTTTTTCTTTTTTAACTTTGTATTCAGTCCCTTACCTTGCTTTTACTGTTTCTCTGTTATTAGCATTAGTTTCCTTCCATTTGCTTTGCAGTTCTTTTATTTTTCTGATCATATATTCAGTTTTTAGATTTTATTTTGTAGCAGTTCTAGCTTAGTTTTGTTATTTTTCTGCTTTATCAGTAATTTCCTATATTTATATAACATTTTTTTTCCCTTTTCCTGCTCATATATTCAGTGTTATTTTCTTTATTTTCTGCTGCACATAGCTGCAAATTTTTTTTCTGCTTAGTTTTCCTTTCTTCTTTTATCCTGCTACCCCTCGTTTCTCACTGTCTAGAACATTGAGGACAATGTTCATCTTAGGTTTGGGGGTGTGGCAGAGATGTCAATAAAATAAGTTAATGCTTGGAGCAGCTTATGACCAGCAGAATTTTTGAAAATGAAGTAATTTCACACCTGTTGTTTTGAAAAATGAGGAAGTTCAAACTTTTTAACATTGATTTCTAGTGTAATTCTAATACTTTCATGAAGTGAAGGTCAGAAAATTTCTAAAAAAAAAAAAAAATTGATGTTTTAGTAAACCTAAAAAAAGAGAAATCAGTGATGATATACCTCAAGAATTTGATAGAAAACCACACCCAGTGATATTTGGGCCTGCTGAAATATATTCTTTGGAGGTATGAATTGGCAATTTTTCGCTCTAGGAATTTGTTTGAACACCTTGTTATCACTAGAAGTTACACATATCCAAGTTAAAATATCTTGGACAATCATGATATTAAAGACATGATGTAAGGCCTCCTTTTGGACAGCTTTGAACTTTAAAAGCCCAACCTTTTGAAACCGCCCTACACCAATTGAGCTTTATAAATCCAAGATTTCTTTGAAACCTCATCAACCTCATTTAGCCTAACCCTCACTCGAGAATTCAAGGTAAAGGAAAGAAAGTCAAGAAAGGTGAGTTGGGTAACAGTTTGATAAAAAAAATAATTGAAGGCAATGTCAGACGTATAAGAAATGTGGCATTCAGTCAATGTTGCTTTGAAAAAAGAAGGCATTTCATTGGAAGTTTGAAAAAGAAAGAGAAAAAGATGGCCACTTTGGCTCTGAAAATTCAAAGAAGAAGATGAAATTGTACTAAATTGAAGAAGGTGTGTCTAACACCTCCTTACCTTGACTGACTTCTCAATTTTGAACTCCATTCCACCCCTTTATTCTTGATAAATTTCACCCATAAGCCACATTACAACCCAAGTTAAAGTCCTTACTGATCAATGATGGATTAATGTCACATGGAGATAAGGATTTGTGTAATCTTTGGTGAAAAAGTAGTAAATTCAGGCGAAAAGCAATGCCTATGCTCACCTTTACAATCCTATTTGAGGAATTGTAATTGCTCTTGTGTGAAATAGTGCAACCCTCATATTTGCATGGTGAGTGAAAACCCTGGTGAGAGTTGAGTTTGAAATCAAATTATTTGGGGTAACATCAAAACTGAATTCTCAAATAGAGGGCAAGCTTTTCATTAATTTTTCTTGTAAAAACTTTTTGACACCAACTGAGTGAATGGTAAAGGAATTACAGTAGAATTTTAGTTTTGAACTGATGTTTTCTTGAAAATCTTCTTACAACCTGACTGATGCAGGTGTGAATAATCTGATTGGATGAAAGTTTGCTTTAACAAAACTGCATTGATCTTAACTGATTTATTGGAGAAGTTTTTGGGTACCTTCACTGAAAACCCTCAGGAGACTTCACTCCTCCACTAGGGATCACCTAGGGGTTTAAAAGGCTTGTTGCATATGCTAAATGCAAATGTGCTCCCTACAAAAATGGCTTTTCATTCTATTTTTAAATTTTGTCTTTGTTGAGGGACTAGCAAAGCTTAGGTTTGGGGGTGTGTTGAGAACTGGAAAATACCATTTTTCACCCCTTAATCTAGGCCTTGATAGACCCTTGAGAGAACTAAATAAGTGTTTTAAGTGTTTGTTTTACAGCTAACAATAAAGGCAGACTTAACCTTGAAAGTAGCTTAAAAGTGCCAAAAAGATGATGACCCATCTTGATCTGGAGGAAGAAGGAGAAAGGACAACCTCACTGGCTGTCAAAATGCTAAAATAAAGAGGACAAAGGCCTGGTTTCAACCTGGAAAGAGGTTTGGAGCTATTTGAAAAGAAGAATGCACTACAGAATGCTATTCGTAAAGGTCTCCAATCTTTGCGAAAAGGTCCCCAAGCTCTGCGAAAAGGTCTCCAATCTTTGCGAATAGATCTCCGGGTTACGATTTTCAAAAGGTCCCCAATCTTTGCGAATAGATCTCCGAAGTTACATTCTTTTTGAAAAGGTCTCCAATCATGCGAAAAGAGCTTGAAAGACTTTGCGAAAAGTTCTCCAAAGCGTGAAATGATATCTCAAGATTCTCGGATCTCGCAAGGGCAATTCAAGAATCTCATCGACGCCCCAATGCATTTAAAAGCCCAAGAACATTCCGGAAGATTCTGAGTACAAACCAAAGGCATATTCCACCCCATGTGAACACCCAAAGATGAAATTACTTGGCGGGAACTTCTAGAAGCTCAAACAGATTTTTGAATTACATAACAGAATTGATGCTTCTATCAATTGATTGGTGAACCGATCAAGCAGCCTGACACAAAATAGATCTGGATCCTTGTGCTCGACTCCTATTGGTTGATACAGATCTATCCAATTCTGATTGGTTGATACACATCTGAGTTGGCTTAGGAAAAACTATAAATAGACGAACCATTTACCCAATTTAGGTATCCAGATTTTGAGTTTCATTCCTATTCCCCCATTTCCAAACCAGATAGTTTGTCTGAAATCCCTGTAATAGCCTCACTTTTATTTGCAATTGAGAGCTGTGAGATACTTCTGTAAGTCAAAAGAGAGTTGTATTCAAGACTACAAATCTGAGAGCTGTTTAAGTTGTGCACTGTAATTGTAATGGTGAATTTGAAAATGTTGCTGTAAACCGTACATTCTCAATTGGACTCATGTTAAGGGTTCCCTCTGATCTCCTTATTGCATTAGACTCCTTTAGATTTACTGTTTTTCATGCAATTTCCCTTGATTCCTTAATCCTGTGAGAATTAGTGTTTGTAACCTAATCTCTTACGGCATTTGTAGTGATGCTTCTTGTTCTAAATTAAGGCTTTGGATTAAAGACTATTGGATGGTCTGCGGCCATTAAAGTGGACAGACCCTAGCCATAAGCCTAAATCTAATCCTTGAGTTAGATTTATTTCTCTTGCATCTGTGCTTATAACCAGATGAAGATTGGATCATCTCTCAGTTGATCTGCAGTCATTCTTATTGTATTTCAAGGACCAAATCAAAGTTAGATATAGAGAAGTATACCATTTTTATTCTATTGTTTGCAGGTATACTTCTCTATATAGTAGGAGTGTGCATTAATACTCCAAAGTTAATTGATGCATATATTGATGATTATGGCGAGGAATACGAGTGGAATAAAAGACAAAAAACTCCCCAACTAGTTGCGTTTATTGGCGGTTGGTATTATTTTAATTCCACGCAGAAGATGCCATGTCGTACTTCTGCTCTTTGTGGTGCAGCATATGTGGGTGAGTTATTAAGGGTCAACCAACTCATTTTCTTCAGGTTTGCCGAATGGAAATACCTGTTTTTAAAGAGTTGTGTAATGTTATACGACTAGAATGTGCACTAAAAATGACACAAATAGCATTAAGATTGAAGAGCAATTATTAATGTTTATGTATACCATTGGATATAATGCGAGCAATTGAGATATTAAAGATTGTTTTCAGCACTCAGAAGAAATTGTTAGTCGACACTTTAACAATGTGCTTGAGGCTTTCCTAAAATTGAAAAGTCTGTATATTCAACTACCATCATTAGACACACCTCTGAAATCTTAAACCAACCTCGTTATTTGTCATATTTCAAGGTAATTATCTAATATACTTCATGATCATTTAATGTTTATTTGATCTTAAAAGTCAATAAAAAGAATTTAAATCATAGGATTGTATTGGAGAAATTGATGATACACACACCCCAACTACTGTTGATGTTGACAAGCAAGCAACATTTCACACTCGGAAGGGGGAAATAACACAAAATGTTATGGTCGCATGCTCATTTGATCTTGTGTTTATATTCATTCTTGCTAGTTGGGTGAAATCTGCTGAATCAATTATACTTCAATCAACATTGGAAGTTGGATTCCAAGTCCCAAAAGTTTTTTAAAAATTTATTTAATTATATATATTTGATCAAGAAAATATATATTTGACTCTCTGCATTCATTAAATATTAGGTAAAGATTATCTTGCGGCTGCAGGATATGCTATATCTCCAAACTTTATTACCCCACATAGAGGTGTGCCTTATCATTTAAAGGAGACTGATAACATTTTGAATGCCCAATAAAAAAATAACAAATGCTCGATGGTGTACCAGACCCAGCCCGATGGGGCGCCAAACCCTGTCCGATGGTACATTTGAGCCGACCCCACCCCTATAAAAACCCAATTTTTTATTCTAGTTGCATATAAAATATCGGGTCAGGTTGACCCGATAGGACCCATAAGATATCCCGAAGGTCGGGCAGGCTGTCTCACGGTAACCTTTCTGTCTAAATGACGTTAACGAAAATCTGACTTATCCCTAAAAAAGAATAAAGATGAAATTTTTTCTTTAATGGTGTCATACCGAATGGACAGCTTGGATTGGTGACCATGTTCGCATGTAATGACCGAGCACCATAGTTGATTGCTTTGATTGCTTTGATTGACTATGGAGATTATTTTTCGTCCCAGACTGTGGATATCATTTTTTGTCCCAACTTAAGATCAAGGTCCAGCCATCAGACGGTCAGATTTTAATTTCACATGACACACATCTCGAAAAGTGATATGAGTACATTTGATGTACGCTCATGATCATGTTCATTTTTTGAGATGTGTGGCACATGGAATCAAAATTTGACCGTGTGATAATAGAATCATGATCTTGAGATCTATTTTGTCAATGTCAATATCAAGACAAAAAATTATCTCCATTGTGAGATTCAAAATGGTTACTGGTTTAAACACGTAAAACCATAATTGAGAGGGATAAATCGTGTATTGTAAATAAAGGTACTTATGTTTTAATTTTTCAGGTGAGACTAACACTCTTTAATTGATTCATTCCTTAATTGCATGTGAAATGACACCCTTTTTTTTAGAAAACCTACATGTGGCCCAATAGTCACTTACAATCACATTTGTTCTCTCACTCGAATGAGGAGTCTGTTAACTACACACACCTTGGGCTGCCAATGAACCGGGCTGGTCCGGATTTCCACCCAAACCTGGCCTAGAAAATGCAGAGTTTTTTTTGTGTGTGTATAAGCTCGGGTCAGGATTCAGACCTGGACCGGGTTAAGCATGATCTTGCCCGAGTATAGACACTCAAATTTTATCTAAGGCCCCGATCGAAACACATTTCAAGAGAGGAGTACTTCCGAGTTTCTGATGGCATGTATCAAACCCTTAGGAACCTTTCTGAAACCTTAGGAACCATCCCAAACACTTAGAGCCTACCCCAGATCCCTTAACACTTACCCCGAACCTTTAGAAACCAATCTCGACCTTTAGAACTCATTCCAAACATAAACTTAACCTTCCCGAGCAATGGATGAAGAGGGGTGCACTGGGACTGGCTGAGATCTTCTACTATGATTAAATCATATATCATTAAAAAGTAGAAGTCTCCAGCTTTCCAACAAGCTAAGAATCACCCCAATCGGAGTTGCACACAGAAAGATATGTCATTCCAAAGTTTGAGACAAATTAGGGTTTTGAGGTGACGACCCCTAAGGTTTTGGCGCAACTATTAGTTGCGCCAAGCACAAGTGGGTCCCACCTTGGGCAGTCAACTTTCCAAAACCCTGTTTGACACTGTTTTACTGTACATAAGCTTGCCGCATCTATTAGTTGTGCAGCTTAGCTACAGTAACCCTAGTTTTCTGCTCCAATTTCGAGAGTGGGGTTTGACTTGTTGGCCATCTTGATCTCCTGGGTGTGTTTCACTTGTTCTGTTGCACCCTTTCCTATTCTATGTGCAACCCTTAAGTGGTTTGAAACACTAACCTATTATCCACCATTGGAGCTAGTCTTCATACTTTTCAAGGCTTCAAAAACCCTAGAAAACCTTAGAAGGCTAGATTACCTAATTCCTCATCCAATTTAGCCACTAAACACCCTCCTAACCTCTCCTTTTTATATAAATAGAGAGGCACCCCTCTCTTTGAAAGGGCTTGAATTTTTGAAAAAAAATGAGATTAAAAACTCCCTCTCTCTCTCCCTTTTAGTGCCCTTTTGCATACAAATTCCAGAACTTCAAACCTACCCTTAGACCATGCCTTTTATCAAAAACCTCTTAGTTTAGGCGTGTGCTACCCCCTAGCTTTCCCTCTCTATCTCTTAGCTATCAAGTCTTAGGAGCTAAAACCCCACTTCTAACCATACAAGTCATTGGAAGCTCATTAAAGCACGTCTATGCAAGGTCCACAGTGGTGCAACAAGGGCCCAAAAGCTCCGGCTCTCCCCTCTATTCATCTACCTTCTCGGTTCTTTTTCTCTCCTCGCATTTGTGTCATTACGCCGCCGAAATTTCGGTAGAAACAGATGGGCACAAATAGGATCTTGGTGCCTTAAAGGCAAGAAGAAGGGCTTTTTGCTTCTTTATTTTTATTTTCATTTTGGCCATAAGTAGAGACCACACTAAGCGGGTTAATCGAGTATCTAACACCTTCCCGATCGATGACTGAAGCCCCTACCCATGAGCCTTTGGCATAGTCCGGTGATTCAGAGTCATATTTGTGGCACTTCGGTGCTTATAAAATTGATTTGGATTTTCTGAGACATCGAAACTCCAGGTGACGACTTTAAATTTTTTAGGAGAGTGTGCATAGTCGGGACGGGATTGTCACGATTCCCACGGTTCCACAAATGGCGACTCTGCTGGGAACTAGCTAGTAGAGCTTCCCTTTGAATTTGACCTTTTATTTTTTATTTTACTAATCTTTTTGCTATTTTTTTATTGTTTTTACTCACCCCTACTTTTACGTCATTTACGAGCCTTAGCCGATTTGCGGGCCAACTTGCGCACCACATTTAAATTCCTTTACTTTTCAGTCATTTTGGTACCTTAGCCGATTGGCGGGCCTACTTGTGCTTTGCATTTAATTTCCTTTGCATTCCCGTAATTTAAAGTGCCTTAGCCAATTGGCGGTCCTACATGTGCATTTAATTTTTGCAAACATATATTATCAGTGGGCGCCGGCCCGTAGAGGCGGGACCATCACCCCCGGTCTTTGAACTTTAAAAAAACTCTCATAAAATCAAAAAATTAAAATTGAACCAACATGAGGGATTTAATCAATTTTCGCACGGTAAATTTTTACGGGTTGGGTTTTTCTAGGCACACATACAACCTCCTGGTTCTTAATACGACGACAGCCCCTAGTAGTGATGATCCGAAAAAGTTCCAGCCCACCTAGTACCTGAGAAAGCGTTTGATTTGGAGGTATATCAGGTGAGTAACCTTCTCGTTACATAGCCTAAAACCCTTGGAAAGTGAGCATTAGCGAACCCGCACAGGCCTTATATCCCTTAGGTTCGGTGAGGAGAAACTCATTGCAATTAAGAGACCAGTCCTCGGAAGCATTACTTCCAGAAAAGCAATAGAAAAGACCAAAATTCAGGCTACTGTTCTACTGTCAAAGCAATTGCCCCCACACTTTATACCTGGCGCATCTATTACATGCGCCAAGCCTAGAATCCCCAGATTTGCATTAGCACATGTAATAGTTGCGCCAAGCATAATCTGGCCTAAGATTAGCTCAGCACAGGTAATTCAAGTGCCCAGTGTGATTTGTTCCCACCGGACAATGTAGCCCGAGTCTGTGGCCTATCTCACCTTCCCGGAATCCCCGATTAGTGATTTTAGTGCCTCTGTTTAGGCCACGCAATTTTCGACACCCAATACGCCCCCACTGGCCAAGAGAAGGTGACTTCTTTTTTACCCATTCCGGGGGATCAGGTTGTTTTGCATTGATTTTCGTGCCTTTAATAGATCAAAGGGTTTTCCTTTGATTCTTTCGAAGCGCTTCAGAGCCTTTACCGCGGGTCCGACTTAGGGTACGAAAGCCACCCAAGACGAGAATTCAAAGGCCTCGGAATCCTTAAATCATTTCCATTTTACAAAATTTTCAAAAAAATTAAATAAGCCAAAAAACCCAAAAATAGAGATTTGTGGTGCCGGCACAACGGCATCATCTTATCCTCCGGCATCCCGTAGGGAAAGAAGGGGAAAACTTTGCGGGCCCCACCCGAGGCACATGTACCCTACCCGATACCGAGCCATATCATGGGCAGTAGATCCGGCATACGCTGATCCCGACTCTGTAGACACTCCCATTTTGCCCTCTCGGAATATACAAATTTATTCGGTCAACCTTTGACCTCATAACCCTGATATGGGACCATATGTTGAAATAATAGTATATGGCTGAACACAGGCTGAAACAATAGTTCTGTGGCTCAAGCCCCATACCCCTGACGTGGGAACCATGCACTGAAACAATAGTACATGGTTGAACACAGGCTGAAATAATAGCTCTGTGACTCAGATCCCAACATAAAGAGACTATATACTGAAATAATAGTATATAGTCAAAATATAAATTGAAACAATAGTCTTGTATTTCAGATTAGAGACCAGACCCAGATAACTCCGAATTTTGTGCCTGAAACCCCGCGCGTAATTCGATTGCACGCCAGACCACAAACGCGCAATCAGTCCTCCTTTCTGACCAAACTTCCTTTCCCAGACCATCTTGACACTCAATCACGCACCTGAAATCAAACGCGCGATCGGATTGAGCGCCCGACCACTGACGCGCAATTGGCCTACGCCCGACCTAGCCTCACAGTCCTTGACCCCTAAGTTTCCTTGATTTAGCGCTTCTAAAGAAACGTTTAATCGGATTACGCACGTCCTAACAAGCGCGCAATTAGCTCTAACGCTGTTAGAACTAGGAAACTCACTGAGCAAGTCAGCCGATCGCTCACTGAGTCGGTGACCGACTCAAAGCGATTAAGCGCCAAAAAATCGACCCGCAATTTGATTAAACGCCTAAAATAGGGCACTTAATTGAAGAAAAACCTATAAAAGCTTTTTTAATTTCGATCGAACAGAATAAAAGAGGCTGGGCAATTTTCGAGAGAATGAATTTTTTTAGGATTCCAAAGCCAGAGAACTCCGAGGAAAAACCCATAGAGCAATCCAACCATGATTTCAAGATTCAAACTCTGAACCTTAGATATTTCTCTCCACAGCCCCGATCCTAAGTAAAAATTTTAGTTTTAGACTTAGGATATTTCTCTTAATTTTAATCGTAGGTTTTAATTTTCATTCCGAAACCGTAGCATCCTTTTTAGACCGCAAAGTTTTTATATCTGGTTCTAATTCTCCAAATTCAGAACCAGTCCTTAATATGACGGTCTAATTTACCGACCCTAGGCTTTAATTCTATTTTAAAATTTTAATTTTCAATCCTATCATTAATTTCTGGTTCTAGTCCTTAGATTCTAGAACCAGTCCTTAATCATACGGTCTGATTTTCTTATTTCAAACCCGAATCCAGTCCTAGAAATTTAAATTTAAATTTTAATTCCTTAGTTTAATATTTCCAAAAATCCTAAATAATAATTTCAGTCTCCATAATTCTAGTTCATAATTTAATTCATAATTATTACTTCGAAATCGACTCTGAAAAAGCTTAAAATACTATTTTATCATCATAAATCCAATTTATCTTCAATCTTATCCACCCGATTTGCCCAAGAGAGCTTACGGAGGGTACTTAGGAATGAGGCCAATCCTCCTTAGCATAGCGGGCTCAAAATCCCTTTTTTTTAAGAATTCTAAAATTAATTAATTATTTTTCTTATCTTTTTTTAGTATAATTAACTAGTAGATTTATTTTATTTCATCATAATTAATTAATTAAGTTAATTAGATTTTAGTATGACTGATTAATTTCTTTAAATCAAATTTTAATTGGTTAATTTCTTGCTGTAATTAGAATTAGAATATCACTCTCATGATTTCTTCTTAAATTTTTAGTATAATTAATTTATATGCTTCATTGTGATTAAATCCTTAGAATAATTGCTTCGGTTAGAATTCTAACAAAGTTTGTTCTTTTATTTTAATTAGATAATTCTCGCATAGCTAATTCCTCGCTTTATTAGACCTCGGTATCATTAATCAGTCCTTTTATTTTAATTAGAATCCTAGTATAATTAATTTATTACTCTGATCATAATTCTAGTCAAATCAATTCCTTTATTTTAATTAGAATTTAATATAGTTAATTCATTGCTTTAATCGAAATTTTAGCAAAATTAGTTTACTTGCTTTAATTAGAATTTCAGTCTGATTAATTCATTTCTTTAAATTAGAGTTTTAATAAAATCAGTCTCTATTTCAATTAGAATTCTGATAAGACTGTTATACTTGATTTGATTAGAATCTCAATATAACTAGTATACTTGCTCCACTTAGAATCTGAGTATAACTAGTATGTTTGATTTAATTAAAGTTTCACCAGGATTACTACATGTGCACTCCTAGTACAAGTAGGAAACCTGATCACAATTAGACTTCTAATGAGAATAGGAGACTAAAATTAATTAGACTTTTAATGGGATTAGGATACTTAATTAATTAGACTTTCAATAAAGATAGGAATAGTAAAAATTAACTAGATTCTTAAGAGGATTAGATTAAACTTATATAACTAAATTCATAACAAAATCAGGGAAGTCTAAACTGATTAGAACTATAATAATAACTAGAAATAAAAGGAAAATTAAACTATCAAAATTATAAGAAAAAGGCATAACTGCTGACGTTCACAGGCGGATGATTCAGTATAGAAGTAACTCATACCCGCTCTCAAGCGTTATCATTGACGTGTTGGAGCGTCGATAAATATCTGCAGCTAGTGATCACAACAAACTAGGAACCTTTCTAAAAAACTATGTTATTTTTAACACTCCAAACGTTGCATCGCTAGAGTCCACTTGGACAAATTTGGAGCCACTAATTCAACAGGGACTGAGAGGAACCCAGAAAAAGCGCGTACCAACAGACTCATCCTCGCCACATTCCCCAACTCACTCTCATGCGGAGGAGATATTCACATCCATCCCTCTTACCCAATCTCCCTTCACTGTTACCGGCCCATTTGGCGCCCCCATTTTCCCATCTACCACCTCTCAAAATGCCCAAAATCTACCCCCTCATTCCACATCATTTTCCTAAGCCATGCCCATTCCCCCGTCCATGGCCATTCCCAATCCATCTCACCTTCCATCCCCACCCATTCAAACCCGGCCCAATCCTCTACCTTCACCTATACCCTATTTCTCATCCGCCCGACGCATACCCAATCCACCTGCATCTACCCATGTCGTATCCGATTTTACCAATCCCCCATACATCCCTCCATCTACCCAGGTCATGCCCATTTTTTTCGGAGTCATGACTAGCTTTTCTCTCTCATCCCTCACATCCATACCCCATTCCTCATCATTCCAATATATATCTGATCCACCCACATTCACCAATGCCCCACCTAATTTCTCCAACCCACCTCATATCCCCTCATTTACCCAAGTCATGCCCAATTTTATCAGGGCCATGTCCAATTTCCCCACCACTTCCATCCATCTATACCCAAATACCCTTAAATACACCCCCTTCATCTGATCCCTCTCCGATGGCTATGATGGAGGAGATGGTCCAAGCCTACACTAGATGGAAAGCCTCTCAAGACATCTCCTCTCACCCACACCCCACATCCATGAACCCCTCCCATACACTATCAAGCCTCCATGCCTAATTCTCCCATGATCCTCATCAACCCCCCATTATCCATACCATCCAAACGCCCATTACCCAAAGCCTCCAAGGCCCAATGGCCCAAACCCCTATTAGCCGAAACCTCCAAGGCCCAATGGCCCAAACCCCCATCACCCAGACCCATCAAGGGCCCATGACCCATATATCCCAAGGCCCTATGGGCAAGACCCATCAAGGCCCACTAGGCCATACCCAACATGCCCAAAGCCTCATGGCCCAACCCTCCCAAAGCTTTATGGCCCAACCTTCCCAAGGCCTCATGGCCCAAACCCATCAAAGCTCTTTACACTACACCCAAGCCCAACAAGATCCAAACCTTGGGTCTCCATACCCATACCCTTCACAATTTCTCCAAAGTTTCACTCACCCACAACCCTCATTGTAGACACCCTCATTTTGCCTTCTTAGAATATACTTTTTGTTCGGTCAACCTTTGACCTTTTTTAACCCTGATATGAGAACCATGCACTAAAATAATAGTACATGGCTGAACACATGCTAAAATAATAGCTCTGTGGCTCAGATCCCAACACGGGAAGACTATATACTGAAATAATAGTATATAGTCTGACTGCAGACTGAAATAATAGTCTTACATTTCATTCTAGAGACTAGACCCGGACAATCCCTAATTAAGCGCCTGAAACCCCGCGCGTAATTCGATTGCACGTCACACCACAAACACGCAATCAGTCCCCCTTTCAGACCAAACTTTCTTTCTTATACCTATCGAAATCAGACCATAATCGTTAAGCGCCCCCCACCACCTAGTCTCACTACTCCTTTAACCCTTAAGTTTCCTCTTTGATTAAGTGCACTTTGAAGAATCGCTAATTAGATTAAGTGAACCTCCCACTCAATGCAAGTAATTAACCCTAATTTTGTTAGGATTAGGAAACTCGCTCGAGCAAAGTCACCTGGGTCGCCACCCGAGTCATGCGTGACTCAATCTAGCGAGCTATTTAGCCGCTTAGAAACTAGGCGACACGTAATTCTACAATTAAACGGCCGAAAAATGGCGCCAGAATTGAAGAAAAACCTATAAAGAGTTTTACTTAAACAATACGAAGGAGGCTGGCAATTTTTCAAGAGAGAATAGATTTTTTTGGGATTTCGAAACCAGAAAACTTCGAGGACAAACCCATAGAGCACCTTAATCATGGTTTCGAGATTCAAGCTTCTAGTCTTCGAGATTTCTCTCTGCAGCCTCGACCCTAGGTAAGGATTTAATCTTTTATTTACTATCATAGCTTCTAATCTCTAGATCCAAGAAGTCTATTATTTTATTTTATTTTTCATACCATAGCACCCTCTTCGGACCAAAATTCTATATATCTGGTTCTAGTTTTCTGTTTCTAGAACCAGTCCTTAATCTAACGGTTCGATATACCGATTCTAGGCTTTAACTCTGTTCTAAAATCTCGATCTACAGTCCTATCATTAATCTATGGTTCTAATCCTTTGATTCAGAACCAGTCCTTAATCATACGGTCTGATTTTCTGATTTCGAACCCGAATTCAGTCCTAGAAATTCGAATTTTAATTTTAATTTCTTATTTTAATATCTCCAAAAACCCTAAATATAACTTCAGTTTCTATAATCTTAATTTTACAATTTAACTCATTATTATTATTCCGAAATCAACTCTAAAAAGTCTAAAAACATTATCTCACAGTCTAAAATCAATTTATCTTCAACCTTAGTCACCCGATTTGCCCAAGGGAGCTTACAGAGGATACTCGGGAACGAGGCCAATCCTCCTTAGCATAGGGGGCCCAAAACCCTTTTTTAAAGGAATTTTAGGATTAATTAATTGCTTTTGTTTTATCCTTTTAGAATAATTAATTAGTAAGTTTCTTTTATTCCAGTATATTTAATCAATTAAGTGCATTAGATTTTAGTATGACTGATTAATCTCTTTAAATCATAATTTAATTGATTAATTCCTTGCTCTAATTAGAATTTAGTATGATCAACTTCATTGCTTTAATTAGATTTTTAGTATAGTTAATTCATTACTTCAATTAGAATTTTAATAAAATTAATTTATTTAGTTCAATTAGATTTGAATAAAAATCAGTTTATTTGTTTTAATTAGATTTTAATAAAATTAATTCATTTGCTTGAATTAGAGTTTCAGTAAAATTAGTATTCTATTTCAATTAGAATTCGAGTGGGGTTGTCATAATTGATTTGATTAGAATTTTGATACAACTAGTACACTTGCATTATTTAGAATCCCAGTATAATTAGCATGCTTGATTTAATTAGAGTTCTATCGGAATTAATATACGTGCACTCCTAGTATCAATAAGAGACTGAAACTAATCGGACCTCTAGTAGTATTGAGAAACTAACATTAATAAGACCTTTAATAGAATTGGGAAATCAACATTAACTGGACTCTTCACCGGATTGGAACCAACCTATTCAACTAAATTCATAATAGATTCAGGGAAGTCTAAACTGACCAGAATCATAACTAAAAGGAGGAATAAGAAGGAAATTAAACTATCTAATCCAAAGAAACAAAATGCTGCTGACGTTCACAGGCAGATGATTCAGTATAAAAGCAACCCGCACCTGCTCTTAAGCGTGATTATTGACGTGTTGCAGTGTCGATAAATATCTGCAGCTGGCGATCATAATAAACTAGGAATCCTCCTAGAAAACCCCCTATTATTATTTATTTTTTTACTTTAATTATTCTAAATGCCGCATCGCTAGAATCCATCAGAACAGAATTGGAAGCCACTGATTCAACGAGAACCGAGAGGAACCCAGAAAAAGTGCGCACCAACAGACTGGCGATCGCGATGGAACCTTTTCGTAAACTCAATTTCTAGATCGTTAGTTTTCAGCGTATTTTCCTATTTTTCTCCTTTCCATCGTTTCGTTTAGATTCTCTTTTATATATATGAGTCTTCGCCAAAGACTCGAAATGTCTAATATACGAAGAGTAAGTTTAGGAGACCCACCACTATGGGGATATCATGACAACCCCATGTACAGAGAAGAATCGTTTCAAAATTCTAGCCTACGATAACCTGAGATTAATCTGGCTGGTGAGCAAGAGAATCCCTTCTCTACCCCATACATCGGGAACAATCATGATGAGAGAGATGGTGGCATCGGACAGAACCTTACTGCCCAACAAATCATAAAACTCAGTATCCAAAGAATACAAAGAGGAGATGACAACTCCAAAGAATTGCTTCAAGGGTTGGCCGCCGCATACGAAACCATTAGGTCACGATAATTTTTAGAAGAACAAGAGCGCCACCGCCCACCCCGAGCACGGTATCAACGCGAGCCACCTCACTGAGACAACCTGCCCACACATTATTCATGACCCTCTGGACAAGGTTTGCTCACGAGTTGCTCCAAAAAATCGCACCATTAAAATCGAATATCTCCCTAAAATGCTCGATGAATACATGGCCAAGAGAGAGCATCCCGGACACTCATTTGGATTCGACAAATTTTACCGAGACATTAAGTTTAATTTACCGATAGGATTTAAGCCACCAAAGTTTACTAAATATAATGGCACCAGAAATCCGAACCATCACTTGGCCCTCTTTTATAATAATTGCCGACCCATACGTGATAATCAAGGACTTCTCATTCACTATTTCCAATGTTCGTTAGAAGGAGAAGCTTTAGATTGGTTTGTGGGACTCCCGCTTTATAATATATAAACCTTCGACCAATTAGTCGGTCAATTCCTAGACTAATACAAACACTTGATCCAAGAGACAATTAGTCTCAGCGATCTAATGGCAGCCAAGCAAGGATCAGAGGAAGAATTCGCTGACTTCGTCGCTAGATAGAGAAAACTTACTGCTAGAACCGGCACTTTAATGAAAGAGAAGGACTCGATTGATATTATTATCAACAATACTAGAGAACCGTTAAAAAGCGCACTCGTCATAAGTGATTGCCCCGACTTCGCCGCACTCCACTCTCGGGCATCCTGACTAGAGCGATACATTAAAGGTGGAGATCTCGCGTTATCCATAGTCACGTCAAGAATAGGCTCTTCCAGTGAATCAAAATCGAAAAATAATAAGAAAGCCTTAGAAACTGAGCAAGTTAACACCATCATCATTCAAGGGCAAAACTCTAATAACAGAAACTTCCAACCGCAAAATTTTAGACATAACCAAAACCAATACCCTAACACCTATCAAAATCAGAACATGACACAGAACCAACCAGCCCACGCGTCGAATTATAATAACGTACCCCCACCGTAAAATTTCAACCCAGCCAGAGGCCCTTACCAACCAAAGTGGGAACAGTATCCCCCTTTACCGAATACGATTCCCAATGTTTTCCATCTTCTTAATACTCAAAATCTCCTCTGATTCTCGCAAGAGAAGCCTCACCCGTGGCCTGCAAATCTATATTATAGTAAATATTGTGCCTTCCATCGGTATGCGGGACACGGCTTAGAAGACTATTGGGTCCTTCGGGACATGATCTATGATATGAACAACCAGAATCAAATTGATTGGGAAGCGCTTAGAAATCCCAATCCTAATCATAACCAATCCCAATAAAATTTAGGGATCATAAACAACCCTATGCCCAACCACAACCAAGCAACACCGGCCCAGGTCACTACCGTGGATCTCCCCGGCCAACACTCCTTTCAACCCTCTACTTTAATCACTTGCATCCAATCCTCTATCGCTTCCACCACACCGGAAAGAGCTTCCTCACCCCTACACCCCTCGGCCCTGATCACTCGAATCGCCCCTCCGAGCCTGCCTCCATACCCAAAGTTCACTCAGATACGAGTACATTCCTTTAGGGACAGGAGACCGTTCCTTCGTCGTCACCCACCAGAACCTTCAACCCCTCCAAATCCTGAACCAACATCCCTACCACTCCCTTCATTCAACTCTGATTCTGAGTATGGAGATCACGTTCTCCAGACTGCGGCCCAAGTTGCCACATCGATAGAAAGTGCCACCCATAAGACTCCAAGCCAAGAAAACAAAATAACCACCGAGCATTCGCTGAATTCGAAAGAAAGTGAGCCAGAAAAACACCCTAACCTGTGCGAGACACTGGTCTCTGCTTTCATAGAAGAGTAGGATTACACACAGTATCTCCCACCTTGGAACAGTGTTGTGCAAGCGCACGCTCCGATCCCCAATTTCACTCGCTCCACAAATACGTCGACTCATATTGGGTCTAGTCAGCAACCTACGTGCCCGATTCTCAAGTCAGGAACCAATTACCAACCTCCTCCTTTCCCTCGAAGTAAGGATTTTATAAGCATACAACCACCAAAAGGGAATGTGAGAGAAAGAGAGGTCAACTTGCCTCCCCCGCCTCATATCATCCCTCCACCAATCCCTGCACCTCAACCACTCTAACCACCTGCACTCAAGGCTCACCAGCTAGGCAAAGAAGTGACACTCGAGTCAGGACAAAAATATGACCTTCTGCGACACCTCCAGAAGATCTTAGCCCAGATATCCATACTAGAACTTATCAAGAAATCGTCTGATCATCACTAGTTGTTGATAAGAATACTTGAAGACACACAAGTAGATGAGGATACGACTCTAGATGAGCTTCATCAAATCGCTTCGATCATGGCGCAATCTCCAGCGCTCACTTTCACAGACGCAAACATGCCTAAAGAGTCACTCCACGAAAGTGCGGCCCCCATATATCTCAAGGTCATAATTAGAGGATTCTCTGTACCACACGCACTAGTTGACACGGGAGCAGGACTTAATATTTGCCCTCTCATAATGTTAAAGACTCTCGAATACACAGAGCAAGACGTTAGGCCCTCTGCACTATCACTTATAGCCTATGATGGCTCGTGTCGCTTTGTGAAAGCAACTATTAAACTCCACGTTCATCTCAGACCTGTGACGAAAGACATTACTTTCCATGTTTTCGATTCCGCTAGTACATACAACCTCATCTTAGGAAGAAAATGGCTAGAGTCTATGAAGGTCGTCGCATCCACATACCATCAATGTGTCAAATTCTCACACGAGGACTCCACTGTCTGTATATACGTTGATGCACCCTTCCAAGAGATAGACATTGATTACACAGCAAGCATACCAACCGCTCATGACTATGTATTGAACACGGGCCATATTTGAAAGACTCGAACCCCTGATGACATAATCGTCGCAGAGGTCCACCCCTGACCGTCCTAGTTCTCCCCCAATACATCAACAAAACTTAGTGAGGAGAGAGGTCGGTTCAGACCTCGCCAAACTTTATGACATCAACCCTACCATGATAAACGGGTGGAATGTCATGTACCAACTTGGATATGTCCCTCACACCAAACTTGGTAAGAATAAATAAGGTCGTATAGGGCCCATCGTCCCAACAAAAATATGCAAACACATAGGGCTAGGTTATCAATCAAACGGCCCACAAGCCAACTTATGCCCTACCTCACCGAAATGGTCTCTATATGACCACTTCATCTATGAGGCCACTGAGAAAGCTGGCATGCTAAAGTGTAAGGAGGTGTCCTTCACCAATTCTCAAGAAACAAAAATTAAACAAATGACCAAAACATTTAGCGATTTGACAAGCCTCAACGACAACATTGACCAACCGCTCGAAGGAGTCAAACCCCTGTTTGATCTCAAAGAGTCCATAGAAAAGAGAAGAGAAGAACTCCCAGGAACCAAACCATAATTAGAGGATTGGGAATCTAGCGATGAAGAAGACTTTCATATAGTTGCCCTACAAGATGACAAAGAGCACTTGCACTCAACGTGGGGAGAGGATGACACCCCGCAAGAGAATCTTAACCCGTATAGCATCTGCCTTGGCCTTGGCCTTGGAGGGTGGGAATGCCTGTGGGATTCCCCTTGTATCATTCACCCTTGTTAGCCCTGCTATAGGGCATGCACCAGCATATTAGAATGTTTCACCAATTGGACCCGACATCCTACGACAAAGGAATCGGACCATTCCAATCTCGCGAGACAGAAACCAATAATGACCTACCAGCTCAGCTACTGGCATAAGGAGCAGAGAGTCCCGGTGGCTATCCATTTGATCCAGAAGGAAATACTCAACCCGCTTTTATAGAGTTTGAAGAGAAATTCAAGCCAGACACTTCTACATCCCCGGATTCGTCGTAACTCCATATATTTTGGAAATCTCTCGAAGAGGAATGACAACCTCCCCCGAGTGATGATGAAGACTACTAGATAGATCTCCCTGCACTCGAGTTAGCCGAGCAAGCTAATCTAGGACTTCAAGCATTATCAGATCAAGAAGATGAATTCGATACCATCTTTGATTCTAATTTAGAAGAATGGGAGTGCCCTTAGGAATTTCCCTGCATTCTTCACTATTATCAACCTCGCTGCCGAACATGCGCACTCATCCCAACATATTATGAAGATCAAGGGAAATAACTTGCTACCCCTGAGGATCCTTTCGAAGATCCCCCTCAGTGGGAAGAACCACCATATTATGACTCAGAAGCGGATAGCTCGATCTACTATGATCTTTAGAGTTTCTTCGATGAAGAGGCTATTAACGTGATAGAGGAAATCCGAACATTAGTGCCACTATCACCCGCGTCACTTATTCAAAAGTCTCATTAGCTGAGGACTCCAAAAAAAAATGCCAAATTTACAACAAGTCTGCATTTCCTGAAGAATCGGCCAAACGGCCCCAACAGTCGTCTCGCTCCCTCAACTAGAGGAAGCAATTCTCGCAGCGCCCCTTGAGGTGACCGACCCCCTTATCATATTTATTATTAAAAATCAAAAAATAGAAAAAACAGAAAACCCTAAAAATTTGAAAATACAAAATCTAAAAAAAAAAACATAAAACCTCATAAAAGAGAGGGAACCCTTCACCCCTAACCAGATTTGTGGCCAACAAGGAGACTCTTCCCCTAAGGTTTCTATCTCATTCCTCACACAAGGACGTAAAGCGTCCCGGCTAGACAATAAGCCAATGTTCATACCGGACGAGAAACTTCATGACTTTGAGAGAGGAATCAATAGCCTCGACCTTTACCTTACTAAAGATCTCTCAGTTATAAATTGTGCCGATGAAGGATTACCTTTCGCAAATTCAAATCCCCAGTGTGATGACTTCGTAGTATACGAATTCACCGAGAACGAAGAAAGAGCACCAGTTGTTGAGGAGGCGTCGGACTTCCAATGGGTTATCAAGTGCTTCGATGAGCAGACCCAAGCTACCGCAGAACCCACCGAAGAGCTTAACTTTGGCACTGAAGAGAAACCTAAGAAGTTATTAATTAGTGCAATGCTTAACTCCAAGGAACGCCTGCAAATTGCACAAGTCTTGCAAGAACACCTCGACTCTTTTACATGGTCCTATAAGGACATGCCCAATTTAGACCCGAGTTTAGTAGAATATCGTCTTGTCTTAGAACCCGATGGAAAGCCTATTAAGCAAAAACTCCGTAGGATGCACCCACAAATTGCCCTCCAAGTCAAAGAAGTTGACAAATTACACAAAGTCAAATTTATTCGTGTCGTTCTTTACCCTAAGTGGATCGCCAACATAGTACATGTCACCAAGAAGGATGGCAGAGTACGAGTTTGCATCGACTTCTGAAATCTCAATCAGGCGTGTCTAAAAGATGACTTCCTACTCCCACACATTGACACTCTAGTTGACAACACTGCAGAATATGAGATGTTATCTTTTATGGACGGCTTCTCTAGATATAATCAGATCAAATTAGCGAAGTCTGACCAAGAGAAGAATTCCTTTACCATATGTGCGACCGTGGATCCTCTCGAACCCGTCGCGGAGATGCGCTCGCCTTGGATAAAATGTAGAGTCGCCACCCGGAACTTTTGGTGACCCGAGAAACCTTCAAATCGATATTTTGAGCACCAAAGTGCTAAATATGACTCTGATTTACCGGTCTTTGCCAAAGGCTCTAGGGTAGGGGCTTCGGTTATCGATCGGGAAGGGTCTAGGCACCTGATCAACCCGCACGTAGCGGTCTCTATCTATGGCCAAAAATGAAAATAAAAAGGGCGGAGTTTCCCCTTGCCGGAAGGCAATACGGTCCTATCAAGCTTTGAGCCAAACCGAAATTTCGGCGGCGTAATGGCTTGAATCCTTGGACGAAGGAGACACCAAGAAGGTAGAGGAAGAGAGGGGTGAGCCGGAGCTCACGGGCCCTTGTTGCACCATGGAAGGTCTTCGCTTTGGCGTGCTTCCGATGGCTTAAATGGTGTGAAAATGGGTTCTAATGCTAGGATTCAATAAAGTAGGGGGTGTAGAGTGAAGCTAGAGGCTAGGTTTTAGCTAAAGGGAGTGATCTAATGGTGTAAATAGATTGGAAAAGATGAACTAAGCTTGCTGGAATTCTGGAAAATGAGTGCACTTTCTCTCACTAGGGTTCTCTCTTGGGCTCCAAATCCTTAACCTCCAATTTCTTCCAACCCTTAAGGAAGAGGGAGGCCTCTCTATTTATAGAGAAGGGATGGGTTAGGGGGCTTACTTAAGAGCTAATTGGTTTAGCAATTAGGTAATCCCCCATCTAATGTTTTTTGGGTTTTCAAGGTCCTAGGGTTTTGAGAAACTGGTTTCAATGGCGGATGATGGGGTGAGACTATGGGTGACTTAAGGGTTGCCAATAAGCTCAAAGGGGGTGCAACCAATCTCAAGACACCCACCTCAGCCAAGGGGATAGTCAAAAGGTCAAACTAGATGGAGCTAAAATTGGGCGATATATTATATACCCCTTGATTTAGGAACGATAATTTTACCAAAATCAGGGGAGTTTTGAGAAGATGAAACCCGTGGTGGGTCCCACCTATACTGGGCGTATATATTATATACGCCTGGCCCAATTTTCCCCAAAATAGGCAGGCGTATATAATATATACGCCTGAGTAATCTGGGGTAAAAATGGCTGGGCGTATGTAATCTCTACGCCTGAGTAAAATTCATGATTTTATGTGAAACTTAAAATGGCCATAACTTTTGAACCGTAGCTCCAAATTGGGTGATCTTTGGCTTGTTAGAAAGCTGAAGAAGTCCTCTTTCCAATGGCATATGGCTCATCCATGGTACTAGTCTGTGTGAAATTTTGTAGCTCTCCTCCCATCAACCTCCAGAAGGGTTTAAGTTAGGTCTGAGGAGGGATTCTAGGGTGTAGGGGTGGCTTCTAAGGATTGGGGGAATGGCTCTAAAGGTCTTAGAGTGATTCCTACTGGTCTAGGTAGGTTCCTAAGGGTTCAGAGGGGTGCCATCGGAAGCACAGGGGTACATCTCTCCCGAAGTACAGATTGATCGGGCCTTGGGCCGAATTTGGGTGTCTACAATGATCGGATGCCAAAGACAAGAGACATCCGAAGAGGTCCAAGGCACGTTTGATGGGTCCGCCTGGTTCAACTCAATTCTCAAACATTCATGATGATGGTGAGCGTACGTAAGCCCTCTCATTTCGGGATATCGTCTGCATCAGCTACTGCCCCAAAGCGCATTGCGACATTACTGGGCATAACTGCGATGATCACAAAAAGTGTAAGCCCGCTAGCCGGGATATCGTTCACTTCCTGAGGGAAATTATAGATTTGTGATGTTGAGTCTTAATCTGAACCAGACAGCTCCATGAAACGGGATGATCGATCTATGCTTCGGAATTGATGCGAAGCACACAAATGACCTTCAAGCGTGTCCAATCCAATGGGATAATGACTCCCATTGGGTTGGGCTACGTGCCCTTACCTAGGTAAGGCTCAGAGTTTTTGGGCGAACCCATCAACCTCGAGGTTGTTTTAGCATGATTTACCCGAGTGGAGCGAATATCGATGTCGCAACACCTCTTGGGAATGCATGCCCATTTTCCGAATAATTTTTTTTTTTTTGTCATTTTTTGAATTTTCTTTTGTTTCGAGGCCTCTAAGCAGAGCTCGATGACCTCTGACAACTTTATTTTCTCACAACTCTTTAAGTGGATCAAATGTCAATTGATACGCTTTAAGAATGTGTGCGCTCTGCCAGGGATAGGTGCACCTAGGGGATGTGCTTGTTCCAGTGGTGAGGTGCCCCTGATTCACGCGGACCGGAGTGCTTTAACTCGAGACAAAACTAAAGATCGAGCTAGAACCAAACATCCCTTGAAAGAGATGGCTAATTTCTAGCCTCCGTCCCTAATGAAATCACATCTTACTAACTATGCACAAACAGACACCCATCAGGGGCGATAAGCTGCAAATAGGTGCGAACAGAAGCCTCGACCCTAAGGTACAATTTACGAGGACAACGACCATCCTAATACCTGCAAGTGCGTACATTCAACAGGGGACACTGCGTGCCTATAAGGTGTTTTAAGCCTGTGTAAAAGGAAATAAAAAGGGAAAAGAGCCCTTTGGTCTGTATGTTTGCACATAGTTTGGTTGGTTGTAATTTCATTTTTGGCGGGTCAGTTTCGACTGACAATAGACTCTTCGAATGGTCTGAAGTTGGGGGCACTCTTGGTCAATATCAACCCGAAGGTGGATGACCAGAGTGAATGCGTGGAAGGTGGGGTCAACCCACTCAGGGTTTTCACTAAGGAGCAACAAGTTGTCATTTTTTGTCCTTTTCTTCCTCTTTTTTTTTCTTTTTCATTTTGATTGAGACTCCGGGCATGCTCAAGCTGCCTTTATTTTTTTTGCATGTATCCCTAGGCGAATCAACTTGCCATGTTGATCCTCTTTAGGGACGTGTGCGTTCCGGTGATGAGTTCTTTGTTTGCCCGTCGGATCAGGCCTTGACTTCTGCTGGGGGAGATCTGGGGCTAAGTGTATGCTCCCGGTGATGAATGAAATTCATTTGCCTGCTGGATCAGGTACATAGTGTCCCGGCATGAAACGGGGTTCGAGAACTTTCGGGTGAACCCAATCATTCCGAATTGATTTAACACGGCTCTCGGGGTGGGGCAATCAGACGTTGCGACGCTCTTGTGAGAACCAGCGTTGTATTTTTATATTTTTTTGTTTTTTTCTTTTTTTTTTTAATTTTGTGGGCGCACTAGGTGGGCGCCTACGGATCTGGATCCGTTTGTTGTAACACGGTCCCTTTGGGCCAATCGAAGGAAACTTGAAGGGTCATTTGGGGATGCGTGCACCATGGCCGACGACACGTGGGCCTCGAAGGGGGTTCGGATCGAGGTCCATAGCATACAAGGGGGCCGTTGGGCCTAAAAATCGAAAAAAATGAGGTCGGGCGCTTTAAAATCGTTATTTTTGGTCGAGATATAATATATACTGATTAAAATCTAGCGAAAATGGTCTATGATATATTATATACGCTTTAAAATCCGGCATCATGCCAAGCCCGAGCACAAAAGGGGCCCCCCTTTTCAAATTCTCTCTTCCTCCCTCCTTTCTTCTTGAGTCCGGGACACCCCCTTAGGGTTTTTTCATTTGATTTGGGGTGAATTCCATTACTGGTGGTCGCGGGTGTGGATCGAAAGGCGCTTATCCTCCGCCGCTCTTCGTTTTTCTCCTCCATTGAAGGTAACCATTACCTTCCCTTACTTTCCCTTTGTATTTTGATAATATTATTGTTTGATGCTTTTCTTTTTCTCTCTCTTTTTTTTTCTTTTATGGTGAAATGCTTTTTTTTTTTTCATTTCCATTTAAACATATGTGATGCCTATGTTCCTTTTCTCTCGGTTTTGTTGTTTTTTTTTTTTATGTTGTTTTCCTTAGGCCTATTTTTTTTTTCATCTATCCTTTATTCATCTCATCCTATTTTCTCTTTCTTTTTTGTTTTCAATGGATTAGTGCATCTTATTTTTTTGGATTAGCACACTCGCACATGGTTTTATTTTTATTTTTTTTATACACACATATCTCTTTTTTGGATTAGTACCCACACACACATGATTTTTTTATTTTTTTTTTTCTTTTAGTACACACACACATCTTTTCTTTCGGATTAGTATATGCACATGAGTTTTTTTTTTTGTTTTTTAGTACACACACACATCTTTTTTTTGTTTTGGATTAGTATACATACACATGTTTTTTTTTTTTTTTTTTAGTTTAGTACACACTCACACACATCTCTCCTTTTTTTTTGGTTTTGGATTAGTATTCATACACACATGTTTTTTTGGTTTTTTTTTTTAGCACACACACACACATCTCTTTTTTTTGTTTTGGATTAGTATACATACACACATGGTTGTTTTTTTTTTTTTTGGTTTAGTACACACACGCACACATCTCTCTTTTTTTTTTTGGTTTTGGATTAGTATTCATACACACATGGTTGTTATTTTTTTTTGTTATTATTCTTTGGATTAGTGCATATACATATTTTCTCTTTCTTCTTTTTTTGTTGGAAACCCCTCATATGCCGATGCGTCTCATGTTTTCAGGATGTCTGGTGACGAGGGGCATGATCAGCAAGAAGGGCCGAAAATGGCCTACGGCCCCCGTGGGGAACAGTTCATTGTGTCTCAGCGCTCCTCCCAGCCTTGGTATGAGATGCAAGGCGAGGCCGCCCACACGGGCCTCCTCTACTGCCAACACACTCATATGTCTAACTTCGGGATCGTTGGTCAGGTAAACAGATGGACCCCCTCCTCCTTTCCGCTTTTGTTTTCCTTTGATGCCCTCATTATATCTCCCTGCCCCTATCTGATTGATGCCTTTTACCTGCAGCCCCTGCTGCACATTATGTTCCGAGGCGGTTGGTTTGACCTCCAGCGTCTTGTGCTTTACCTTCCCCCAGTGGTGAAGGACCTACTCACTGCTGCCGATTTTTGGGACTTCATTTCGTGCCCCGCTGTAAGAGCTGATACGACCTATTTAAAAGCGCTGATAGAGCATTTTCGCCCCGAGACGATGACATTCCACATGGCCGTGGCAGAGATGGCCTTCACTCCGGCGGACTGGTCTATGATCACTGGGGTCCGTATCGGAGGTGTGCCCGTGGTACCTACCCGCACACCAGGTAGGGAGGAGGTGATTCAGCTGCTAGGGGCCTACCCGTCCTCAGGGAACGTTCGGGGCTCGGAGGTCAAGCTATCCTGGTTGGTTGATCAGTTTGGGCCTAATGAGTTGGTGGACCAGGGGCAGCCTGACATGGACATTTACATCGAGCCTGCGCGCGCACTTATGCTGGCCCGCATCTCCTTACTGTTCCTCCTGGGCAAGACTCTCCTCTCCAACACCAGTGGAGGGCGAGTCTCTTTGTCCCTGCTCAGCTTGATGGTGAACTGGGAGACCGTGCATCGATTCGATTGGGGCGGCGCTGGCTATGTCGTACTCATGTCCAGCCTAAAGCGGGCCGTTCTTGGGGAGTCTAGCTCCATTGTGGGTTTCTGGCCTGCCATCGAGGTATTTTATCTTTTGTTTTTAGTTTACTCAATTTTCTTTTATAGCATACCTGTCCTCATCTGGCTGCTTTCTCAGGTCTGGGGGTACCTTCACTTTCAGCCGGGTCGCCTCGCTTGTCATCGACATTGCTACGCCCCTTATGAGTAATCGCACGTGGTCGCCGTCGGACGAGGTATGAAGCATTTGGAGTTAGGATGCGCCTCGCCTCAATTGTTGATCCCAGAGTAGGTAAAACAATTCCCTCTTTGTAAATTTGGTAGCTCAGCTTCTGTGTGCTAGGGGTTCTGATCAAATGTGCGCCTCCCCTTCTGATTTTTTCTTCTTTTGCAGGTCATCCTCGACCCTTACATAGGATCCCCCTTATGGAATTTGGCCTCTGGCCCTCTCGTCTTTTGCTGGACCGTCGTATCATCTTTCTCTACGGGTCCTGGACTAGGGCCTACTATTTTGGGGAGAGAGCGGTTCATCAGTATCGCCCTCTCTTTGTCGTGCCCCAATCTCCTCCCGCCGACGTGTTGGCCTTAGAGGGCTCCATTGATGAGCTCACTGCTCACTTTCTTCATCATGGGGTTCCTATCGATGACCTTCTCACGCTTGGGGTATCACCTTGAACAACTCCCCGCCCCTATCATTTCTTCACCGCTTGTGCTCGGTGCTAACTTTTTAGCTTTTGGCGGGCCGCGATCTCAGGTAATGCCCCTTTTCTTCTTTCATTCAGCAGTTTTCATGTGGTTACCTTGATTGACCTGTCGCCCTTAATGATAAAATATTTCTCTCTACAGTTTGAGCAGGGCGGCGACTCAGATGAGGGGGAAGAGGAGGTCGTTCCCTATGATGCAACAGGTGCTGGACCTTTCGATCCTTCCGAGGTTGGTGCCTTCCGTGGCTTTGTGGACCTACCCTTCGCTTCCGGTAGTTTCGCGCCGTCGAGGTCCAGGGACCTTCAAGCGCTCGGATGATGCCTTTTGTCACGCTGTGTGTGCCGACGTGGCGAAAAGGCATGGATTTCTTGAAGCTATCCAGTCCCACCTCTCGAGCTGATTCTGGGTAATCTCTACCTTGTTGCTTGTTTCTCTTTCCCTTTGAATTATCTTGGCATGTGTGACTAACACCTCCTTTTTCTTCTTGGCGGGATTATGAGTCGGCAGTGAGTCAGGTCGAATACTACCGTAACCTCATTGGGCTTAGGGAGACCGAAGTGGTGAGTGAATGCTGGCCCAACCTAGTCATTTTCCTAGTTTACTTTCCGCCTGTTTCTCTATCTAATGGCTTTTGGTGTGCCTGTGCAGCGTGCTCGTGAAAAGGAGTCGCGCTCCTTGCTTAGCCGTATCTCGTGCATGGACTGGTGGGGAGACCCATACCTTTCAAAGTGAGGCCGGAAGAAGTCAAGGGGCTGCCAGATTAGTTTATTTCCTGCAAATTTGACATAATAAAACAGTTTAGACTTGGCTTTATTTGGGGATATGTAATAACAACAAAAAAAAATTTGTTTGGATGGTTTATATGAATGTTTTATTTGGGTATTCCTTTGCTTTAGTGGTTTCCTTCCTCTTTTCCTTGCTCGGAATGAACTGGCACCTCTCCAATGATGAGGTTGATCATGCAGGTGACCCTTCGTATGTGAGCTACGGGCGGCGCACCACCCGAGTGTTTCTCACGATTGTGGCATGGCCACCCATGTGCGCTCTTGCGACGAAAAGGTGGGTCAAAATAACTACGTCCCTTCTTGGGAAAAGAAATATTATATATCCAACATTCAAGAATCAATAGTCGGTGTATATATTATATACCGACCAACATTCAAGAATCAATAGGATATATTATATACCTGACCAAATCCTCAAAGAAATGGCCGAGCGTATATATTATATACGCCAGGCAAAAATTGTTCAAAATTTGCTTTGGCGTATATAATATATACGCCTGCTATAGACTATACCCAGCGGGCTCCTTATAACCCGCGCCTGGTTCCCTCCTTGTCTCCTCTTTTACTTTGGTTTGACTATTTTGCCCCTCCTTTTATTTTCTTTATCTCCCCTCTTTTTCTAGCGGGCCCATCGCCATATATTGACCGATAAAGAACCTCTTTGCACGCCGATGGACCTGCCTTCAAAAGGGGGCCCAAGCTTTTATACGGTGACCGGTATACTTCCCTGTTTGGACCCGGGGCCCAGCTTTTTGCAAAAATGGCATGATAGTTTTTCCGAGAGCGAGCTTGCTATTCTGAATGGCCTCGGGTTGTCCCGTCTTTCTTCTCTCCTCACTGTTCCTCTGTTTCCCAACCTACTACAGGCGGTTTTGGCATCATGGGACCATAGGGCCCATGTTTTTAAATTTGGGTCTAGGGAGCTGACCCCAACTTTGGAAGAGTTAGCCTCCCTCACAGGCTTGAAGATGCATTGAGGCCTTGCCAAAGTAGTGCCCAAACCGGGGTATGCAAAGGTGGTCCACGCAGTCCTTGGCTTGAAGAAGGGTGGATATGAGAAATGTTTCGTCGGAGGGCCCACCAGGTGTTCGGTGAAATTCCTGAGAGAACTTTTCGGTGACTCGAGCCTTCGAAAGTTTCCTATTCGAGATCCCTTCAATGTGAAGGCCTTTGCTCTTTATTTGCTGTCGGAGGTTCTCTTCTTCACTGGGGGTGAGAGCTTTTCCCTCAGGCTATGTGATATTTTGACTGAACTGGAGGGAGGTCGCTCATTGGTACACCTGGTCCTGGCGGAGATGTATCGAGGCTTGGATGTTGCGGCCTCGGGCCGGGTTGGGATTTTCAGCGAGAGCCCGCTTCTTGTTCAGATCTGATTAGGAGAGCATTTGGCTATCATGGGGCCTGTGCCGAGATTCTGCTTGATTAGAGGGGATGTGGCTCGGGGTTTTCTGATCCGGAGTTCAAGACTGCCTGGTGGGAGCATCGAGGAACTGAGCCTGTGGCTATCTGATGCAGAGCTGACCTGGCAACTTCCCTGGACGGACGGCACCTTTCCGATTGTCCGCTCTCGGGATTGTGAGGGTATCACACTTTTGGGGCTGACCGGTAGCACATACTACTTCCCATCTCGGGTGCTCCGCCAATTCGGGTATACTCAACATGTGCCGTGCACCGCGAGGCCACCCCTGTGCTCTCTGATATTCTCTCGCGATTCTCTTAGTGATCTTGATCGCATAGCTGCTCTCTGGGAAACCCGCCAATCGGCGCATATGTGTAGCTTGGTTCAGGGGGGCGCTGTCTCTCCAGGTTACGAGGGTTGGCTAGTATCTGAGGAATTACCTACTCCTAGCCCAACTTCGATAGATGTGGTAGAGACAGGGCCCTGGCCATGTAAGGAAGCGATGCTTCGAACCCGGATCGAATCCCTTTCCATAGAGGCCGGCTTTGATCGAGACTTTGGAGAAGGAGGTGAGAGCCGCTACAGCCGAAAGCGAGGTTCTTTGGTTGACTGGTCTTTTGACTGAGTCCCGCAGCGCAGCTGAAGCTTCACGAAGACGGCAGAAGAGTCTTCATGGTAGGTGAATGTCTGATCGAAATGCTCGTGAGGACTCCCTGCTTGCAGAGATTAGCGCTTTGAAGCGTGCTCCCGGCCCTTGACCTGTTCCTGCACATATCATAGATCATATACACGGGGGGAAAGCCCCCTATCAGAGATCTCTTTTTGGGTTATCTTTTTCTGTTCTTTTCTTCTTCTTCTTTTCATATATACACAGCTATATACATTTTGGGTTTTGTTTTTTTATTGTAAAGAAAGCAGCAAAAATAGAAAGTGTGTCATGTCGTTATCTTTTTGGGACGTGACACTCAGCGGGCAACACTTGTAAAGAAAGGGAATGAAATCTATACATGCGCTCTTGTTTTTCATTTTGTAATCCTGCAATGTAAGACTTTTTATGGGATTTTTTCTTTTTTTTCACCTGGCGGGGTTTCTCCTTTTTTTTGTTTTTGGAATTTTCTCCTCCACAGTGTGAGGCTTTTTATGGAAAAGGGAAATCTATTTTCTTTTTTTTGAAATTTTCTCCTCCGTCGTGTGAGGCTTTTTATGGAAAAGGGAAATCTATTTTTTTTAGAATTTTCTTCCTCACAGGGTGAGGCTTTTTGTGGAAAAGGAAAATCTATTTTCTTTTTGAAATTTTCTTCCTCACAGGGTGAGGCTTTTTGTGGAAAAGGGAAATCTATTTTCTTTTTTGGAATTTTCTTCCTCACAGGGTGAGGCTTTTTGTGGAAAAGGGAAATCTATTTTCTTTTTTGGAATTTTCTTCCTCACAGGGTGAGGTTTTTTATGGGAAAGGGAAATCTATTATCTTTTTTGGAATTTTCTTCCTCACCGGGTGAGGTTTATTATGGGAAAGGGAAATCTATTATCTTTTTTGGAATTTTCTTCCTCACAGGGTGAGGCTTTCTTTTTTGGAATTTTCTTCCTCACAGGGTGAGGTTTTTTATGGGAAAGGAAAATCTATTATCTTTTTTGGAATTTTCTTTCTCACAGGGTGAGGTTTTTTATGGGAAAGGAAAATCTATTATCTTTTTTAGAATTTTCTTCCTCACAGGGTGAGGTTTTTTATGGGAAAGAGAAATCTATTATTTTTTTTAGAATTTTCTTCCTCACAGGGTGAGGTTTTTTATGGAGCCAAACCAGTGGGTCCTATTTTGAGCATGGTCGAACCCTGTTGGTGAGGCACAGGTTTTTTCCTTTAAACATGGGAAGGTTAGCTGTCCTGGGATTGGTTCAATCCTCTGTCTTTCCCTTTGGTCATGCGTCAGATGCTGCGGTAGAGACGACATACTTGATTGGGATCCGATCCAATTTCCAATATAAGCGGCCCATCAAAGGGGAGAAGAGGCTTAAGGGATCCAAACTGAAATAGGCGGGCTAGGACAGATCTTCTCCTAATCTCTCTTTTCTTGACATTTTTGCTCATAGCGCCCAAGACGGGTTTTCGCCATGCCTGTCATCCCTGTTTTTACCCGTAGCGCCCTTTCGGGTTTTCACCACGTCCATGGGTTTGCTCTCTTACCCCAGGTGCCCTTTTAGGTTTTCACCTGGTCTGCGTGAGTTCGCTGTTTTTACCCGTGGCGCCCTTTCAGGTTTTCACCACGTCTGTCTTGCTTTGAACTCAAATTAATTTTTTTTCCTCTTTTTTTTTCTTTTTTTTCTCTCTTTTTATTTTTTAAAACCAGAAAGCCACGACATGGGCGTCGATTCCATCATAGCCGGCTGAATGAAGTTCTGTGCGGTTTGTTAACTCGGCTTGTTCTGATGCAGTAGATGTTATAACCGCTTGTGGACCTTAAAGAGGGCTTTCTTCCGGGTTGTAATGTGGTTGGGGTTCAAACAGGTTGGGTTTTTATGGGTATTTGGATCTAGGTTTGGAGTGATTTCTAGATTGGATGACTCCTCTTTCTTTCCAAAGGCCTTTTATGCCCCAGTCATCATTTTGTTTTTGTTTTTTTTTTTTTTCGAGTACCCCTCTTTTTCTTTGTTGTTTTTTTTTTTTTTTTTTTTTTTTGGGGGGCGCCTTCTTCTTCTTCTTTTGGTTTGAATTTTTCCTCCCTTCTCTTCTTCTTCTTTTTTGGAATTTTGGGTGGGGTATATGAAAGAAATGGTTGTTGGCCCGAAGTGTGTAGCAAAAAAGGGGTGAAGGTTTTCAGGGAATATTCTTTTTGGCCACTTGACTTTGAAATGATGGCCTCTTTTATGGAGCCCTTAAGTGGTCACACATCTACTCTTATCAAAACCTAACTTGTCCCAAGACCTACGAGTAGAACTTACAGAGGTATCCAGAGTTGTTGGGCTCGAGAAAGTGATCTCCGTCCATGGTGGCGAGGCGAACAGCGTATCCTGGCAAAACCTCTCGGATGACGTAGGGTCCTTCCCAATTTGGCCTAAACTCTCCTCTCGGATCGGCGTGGAGAGATGGAAAATTTTTCTTCAGTACAGTGTCTCCTATCTTCAGGTCTCGACCGCGGACGCGCTTATTGTAAGCACGTGCAATTCTCCTTTGATAGACCTGAGTGTGGCATAAGGCTAGGAGTCTTTTCTCGTCAACTAGGTCTAGCTGTTCAAAACGGGCTCTTTCCTCTCAAACTTTGTGGAGATGGGATTCTAAAGGATACAGAGGATTCGCATCGACCTCAACGGTAGCACGGCCTCGGTCCCATACACAAGGGAGAATGGTGTTACCTGCTAGTGGATAGACGCTCTATAGGCCCAAAGTGCTAAGGGTAACGCCACCCAATCTCGTAAGTAACTACCATCTTTTCCGTGATGTGGATCGAGTTTTGTTGGTCGCCTTCATCGCCCATTCGCTCGAGGTTTGTACGGGATGAACGACGATGCTTGATCTTGAACCGCCACACAAGGCCCGGAGCCTATTAGCTAAATTAGTGCCATTATCGTTGATGATATCTTTGGGTACGCCGAATCGCAAATGATGTTGTTCTTGATGAACTTCTCAACATGGCTAGCTTTAATGCTCGTGATAGGAGGCCGCCTACCCATTTTGTAAAGTATTCCACAAATGACGAGGATGAATTGATGTCCATTGGAAGCCTTAGATTGACCTTGCCGACGACGCCGAGACCCTGTGTGGTGAACGGCCAAGGGTGGCCATGTCAGTGCAAGTCAATGGTCGAGCGTGTATTAGGTCGAGTGCTCTTGGCATTTGTAGCACTTCAGACGTGCTTGCAAAGAATCGGCCTCCAAAGTAGTCCAAAAGTATCCTTGCCTTAGAATTTTCTTAGGTATGTGATCACGCATGGGCTCCGCAGACCCCCTCATGAATCTCCTTCATGATCTCAACCGCTTCTTTCTGGGTTAGGCATTGGAGCAGAATATTGTCGTGAGACCGTCTACACAGGAGATCGTCGCAGATGACATAGTTTGTTGCCAATCGCTGGATGGTGCATTTTTCTACCTTTGATGTTCCTTCCGGGACAGTTTGGGTCTCGAGGAAATTCTTGATGTCTGAGAACAAGGGTGGTTCATCCTCTATCTCCGTAGGTCCTTCGATCAGGTGACAGAAAGCCGGTTCGTTCCTCTGCTCTATCATGATCGGCTTCATCACCACTCCATATGGAATCTCAACCATAGAGGCTAGGGTGGCGTGGCGCAAGAAACCGATTTCTTGCTCGTGCCACATAAGAGAAGGTGACTTCCTCAAAGCAAGTTATCAGATCCTCCAGATGTTCATGGTATGGGATTAGTTTCTCATCCTTGGTCTTCCAATCCCCGTTGGTTTGGCATATAATTAACTGTGAATCTCCAAAGACCCTGAGGTGAGTTATATTTAGATCAAGAGCCATCAGAACCAAATATGACAGCCTCATACTCGGCCATATTGTTGGTGCATGGGAAGTTCAATTTGATTGAGATGGGTATATGGGATCCTTTTGGTGAGATAAGAATGGCGCCAACTCCTGCCCTCAACATGCGATGCCCCATCAAGTGCATTACCCAAGGCTCTTCCGCTTCTCCTCAGATCCTCGCTGGTCATGAACAAAATGTCTTCATTGGGGAATTTGGTCCTTAGAGGCTCATAGTTCGGCAGAGGGTTCTCAAAGAAGATGATCAGTGCTTGCCCTTTAATTGACTTCTAGGTGACATAAGTAATGTCAAACCTGATAGGAGAAGTTGCTAACGCGGTTCGCCGGAGAGGTGTTTCTGAATAGGTATTTCAACGGATCCATCCGTTACAAGTAGAACGCTCGATAACAGGTAGTGTCTAAGTCTCTGAGTAGCCCAAACGAGCTCCAGGCATGCTTTCTTTAGATGAGAATAGCGCATCTCGTAATAAGTGAATTTCTTGCTTAGGTAATAGATGGCCTGCTCTCTTCTTCCCCAGATCATCATGGTCCCTAACACACATGGAAAACTCTGTGGACAAGTACATTATCGTGGGTCTATCTGCGGTGGTACCAATACTGGAGGTTTCAGGAGATAACCTTTAATCTTGTCGAATGCAGCCTGGCAGTCATCATTCCACTCAACTGGTGAGTCCTTTCTCAATAGCTGGAAGATTGGTGGGCATATCGGAGTTAACTGTGCGATGAATCGGCTGATGTACTGGATCCTGCCTAAGAAGCCTCTGACTTCCTTCTCTGTAGATGGTGGTGGCATCTCAATGATGGCCTTGATCTTGGTCGGATCGACCTCGATCCCTCTCCTACTGACAATAAAGCCCAATAGCTTTTCGGACATAGTGCCAAACGCGCATTTCTGGGGATTCAACCGCAATCTGTATTTTCTCAGCCTCTCGAATAGCTTCTATAGGTTTATCAAGTGGTCCTCCCTTTCTGGTGATTTGGCAATCATGTCATCGACGTATACTTCGATCTCTCGGTGCATCATGTCGTGGAACAGGGCCGTCATTGCTCTTTGATAGGTCGCCCCAAAGATTCTTCAAATTTCAAATGGCATTACCTTTGTAGGTATGTGAGGGGTAATGAACGTTGTCTTCTCGCGATCAACCTCTGCCATCTTTATCTGATTGTATCCTGAGAATCCATCCATAAACAAGAGCATCCCGTGCTTTGCAGTGTTATCGACCAAGATGTCGATGTGTGGCAATGGGAAATCGTCCTTAGGGCTCGCCTTGTTGAGATTTCGAAGTCGACATACATTCAACCTTTCCATCCTTCTTTGGTACGGGGATAATATTGGGTAGCCACTGTGGGTACTTGGATACCATGAGGAAACCTCCGTCATACTGTTTAATGACCTCATCCTTCACCTACAACATCCATTCGGGACGGAGTCGTCTCAGCTTCACCGCTTAACATCGGGTAGAGTGGCAACTCATGCTCAACCAGATCGGTATCCAAACCAGCATGTCCTCATACGACTACGAAGATGTCTTGGTATGACCGAAGGAAGTCTATCATACCTTTCCTCTCCTCGGGGGACATGACGCTTCAATTTTGGTGATTCTGGGGCCTCGGTGCCCAAATTGACGTCTCCGCCTCTTCGATCGGGTAGGGCCATGCTCAAAATCGGTAAATTGTTTGAGGAGCTCATTGGGGAGCCCGTCGGTTTGGCCTTCCTCGTCCAGACTCGTGACTCCTACCTCTTCTTGTATTTCTACAGGGAAGGGGTTGGCTTCACGTGGGACGGGTATCACGACATTGATTTTAACTTTATTGGGAATTTTAAAGGACAATATTTTTGGAATTGGTATTTTTTCTATTTTTATGATCTTTTGTATTTTTTCGGAGGTCAGCCCCTGGCGAGGTGGATCTCTATATATACAAGGTAGAGTGGTCTAGAGCCTAACCTCACTTTTTACAGGTTGTTTTTTTTGGGGAGTCGGTGCCATTTTCATGGCATTTGGCGGCTCTCAAGAGTTGGGGCAAGGATGCCCAGTTACTCACCTGCGAGGCTTGGCCTTTACCTCTTTGATCAGGAGCGGCATCGATAGGCTCTTGCATTTCTTCCCTCAACATATTTACAAAGGGATCCTCCGGGACCTTATCCTCTACCGTTAGGAGGGGTCCAGAGTGGTTGGTGCTGAAGTGAGGGGTGGATCGGGGCACTTCTTCCTCAAACAAGGAAAGGGTGGCTAAGTCCATTTCGAAATCTGGGGGGATGATGTAGGGATTGGTGGGGTGGATTGCAGTAGGCTTATGTGGGGTTACCCTCGTCTTCCCATTCAGATCAATTTTTACTACCTCGGCACTCACAAAGGTTTCACGGGTGTGGGGGCGAGCGTGAGGTTCCTCTTCCAAGATGATTCCTCTAGCCTTGGTGGCTGTTGCGGCTTTCATCTTCTCCTTGGCTTCTCTTACTTCCTCTTCTCTGGGCCTGTAGCCTAAGCTGAATTTAGTTTGTTGCCCCTTGGCCTTGACGGGGTCTCTTCTTCCTTGAAGGCACGGGCCCAGTCCTTTTCCTTTTTGATGGCCCCATCTGTGGAGCATGAACACAGCTGCATCCATTCCTCCTCCAGTTTTATCCGGGGTCTTTTCAGTTGGTTCGAGGGTAACATTCGAGAAGTCGTACTCAAATCGATGGAGATCGACGTCCTCAGCTGTATGCGGTATATTCAGCACTTTCAGATTCTCAATGTGCAGAGCGCTCTTCCCCATGTCCTCTCTGCTCTCACCTAAGATGGTGACAATTTTTCCTTCTGAAATGATCGAAGCTTTTGGTGCAGGGTAGATGGTATTGCTCTGAGCTTATGTATCCACGGCCGGCCCAACAGCAGGTTGAAGGTAGACTTGATGTCCATTACTTGGAAGGGGGTGGTGAAGGTTTGCGGTCCGAGGATCAGGTCAAGGTCTACTTCTCCTATGATTTCCCTTCTAGTGTTGTCGAATCCCCTTGCGCTTGATATGGATGGCCGGAAGGTGTCGGGGTTCGCCCCAATTTTGATTGTCGTCCTTAGAGGGCATACGTTCAGCGTCGACCCGTTGTCAATCAGGACCAATGGTACCACCAAGTTCCCTACTTCCACTGTTATATTCAGGGGTTTAGAATGGTCATTCCCCTCGATCAGTAGGTCCGCATCGGTGAAAGAGATGGCGTTTGGGGCCAACACTTGCCCTATTATTTCCCCTACTTCATCTGCAGTTACATGGGTGGAGACATGCTGCCCTGAGCGCCCATTAGGGCTTGAAAGTGGAGTGAGACGTGATCAATAAATCCCAACACGGTAATATGTGCGCGTTCTCTTGAGCTATGGTCTCGTGATATGTTCCCGCCATTTTTTCAAAGGGATTTCGTGGCTGTTCTTTCTTCTTTCTTCTCCTCCGATCGCCCCGATGCTTCGGGTCAAGGTAAATCGGCCCGATCGAGTGACAAACTCAACAGCCTCCTCTTTGTTGCACCCGACATTCTTGTCCGTCTGTTCATAGCTTAATGGTACCTGATGCGGGTCATAAGCAGGTTTTGGGATGAGAAATGGGGTGTGTGAGGATTCCGGGGAGGATTGGGCCGGATATACTGGTTTGTCTTCACCAAAGTTAACTCCAATGGGGGTGGAATGGTAGTGGGGGAATTGATGTAATTGGAGTTAGGGCACGAGGGGCTTGTACTGCATTACTGGGCATGATAGGACCAGGTGGTGATTGGGTGATGATGCGGGATTGGGTGAGGGGTTGCTTGTCCCGTGGTGGTGGAATTGGATTAGGGCCAAAATAGCTTAAGGGATGGCGGAGTGTGGACTGGGCTGGAGGGATGGGGAGACGCTTGAGGTGTGGTGGGCGCGGATGATGGGGGTATGAAGGATTTGTATATGGGAAGGTATGATGGGATGGTGGCGGGTTTGTGGATGAAGTGGGGTAAATTGGGGGCTATGGAGTTGTGCATTGAGCGGGATGACCGGGACATGGCGGGTAGTGGGTGGATTGGGGATATAAAGGGTTTGTGGCATGGTGGGATGATGATGGGTTGGTAGATGAAATGGGATAGATTGAGGATGATGGAGTGATTATGGAGCGGGTAATTCGGAGGTGATGGAGGGTGTATGGGGTAAATTGGGTGGCTGAGACTTGAAGGCGTGTATGGAATGGGGTAACTTGGGGATGGCGAGCATTGTATTGGGTGGAGGGACTTGAGGTGTGTATGGGGTAGGATAATATGGGGATGGCGAGTGCGTAAGGAATAGGATGATTGGGTGTATGGGATAAATTGGGCGGGGTGGATATGATGATTACAAGTGGTCAGTCTGCTTGGATTTGATAGGCTAGAGCGGGTGGAAAATACGCCCTAAATCTAAGGGCCTCTTGGAAAGTGTGTGGAAAATAATCGACAAGATACAAAGGCTCGATCACCCCAACAAATAGTTCATCTGCTTTGACCGGGAGCGAAAATTCCTCCCGATTGCTAATATAATCAAGGGTCAAACTCTTCTTCTTCTTCCTCTATCCAATGTATGTTAGGCCTGGGCCTCCGGGTGCGGTGGTAGAGGGCTTGATGGATATTTGGTTCCGCCTTGGGGAAGTGGCGGGTATGATCTTTCCGCCTCTATCGAGATCTTGGACCGCGTGTTTAATGGGAAGCACCGTCCGTAGGGTGACCCGTCCTCGTGGAAATTACAATGCGATTCGGATCATAATTCCTTGGTATTGGGTGGGTGGAAGAGGTTGGAGTAAATTGACCGTGCCTTCAGAGTAACACCGGCAAGAAGACACTCAAGGATTGCCCCAATGGGTGAAATGCACGCTTTCATCTGTTCCGAGGTAAACGGGGCTCTTGGTCCGTTGCTTGGCCTTGGTACTTGCTCAAAACGGGTCTGGGGTGGTTGCGTAACCTGGAGTTGTATCGGGGGGGCGTTGGTATTGGCCTGGGGGTAAACAATGTTCTGCACCTCTGTCCCTGGTCTTCTTTCAATTCTTGGTTCGACGGCTTTTCGAACCCCAGTGGCCCCGTTGGCCGCATTCCTTCCTAGCCTGCCCTCTCTTATGGCATCTTTGCAACGGTTGGCATTTTGGACCAGATCAGCAAAACTTGACTCTGGCCGATATATACTAAAAATCATGATGGGGAGGGCTCCTTGGTTATCAATTTAATCTGCCATCATCGGAATTCAAAGATGAGTTACCGAGCTGCTAAGGCCCTCCACCTCCCTAAGTAAGCAATCAATGTTTCATCATGTCTTTGCTTTAACCGCCAAGTCCGACTTCCTTGGTTCTATGTCCATGTTATAGACATATTGTTCTTGAAATAAGCGTGTCGATCTTTCCAATTTTTATCATGGATGGTTCGTGGATGTGAACCATCTCAATGTCGGGCCGCGTTAAACTCTTACAGAACACTTTGATGAGAGTCGTTCATCTCCATATCTTGGCACATATCCCTGATAAGATTTCAAGTGGGCGATGGGGTTGCGGTGCCATTATACTTATCAAATGATGGCATCTTGAATTTACGAGGGGGCGTCGAGAAAACGGATATAAGTTTGAAAAGTCCGTTGAGTGTTGTTCCATTCCTCCCATCTTCATCATTTACGTATTCTATCTCTGTTCTTTCACCGCTGGTTCCTTGAGGCTGTGGGGACCGCTTCCATTGATTTGGTTCGACCCTAGGTGTGATGATGGTGGGCCTGGAGGGTTAAAAGCTGGCGGTTCCTCCACATTGCGAATCTCATCCTCCTCGTCTTGTTGGTAGTCGTGGTATTTGGACTTGGGGGTGATGGGTTGGATGACTTGGTGGGACCACATGGTTTGTAGGGGATGAGAAGGGATAAATGGGTGAGCGTTTTGTGGGTAAGTGATGCGCTGAGTTGGTGGCACATTCTGGGGGTGATGGGGGTGTGATTGAGATGGCAGGATGTTGTGGTTTTGAGGAATGAAATGGATTGGATTTCTCATTGGAGGTGGGATGGAGGCGTAAGGGGTATAGGTGAATGAAGGGTATTGGTGGGGGGGTATGGGGTTAGTGAATGGGCCTTGATGAGTGTGGGCGGAAGGGCCTTGGGTTTGGGGGATTTGGGTTTGATGGTTTTGGAAGGTTCGAATCGACGAGCCCTGGGTCGGGGTGTGGGGATTAATATGACTTTGGGCCAATGGGCCTTGTTGAGTTTGGGCTACTGGGGCGTGAGGGGGCTGGGTTTGGGTCCATGGGCCCTGGGTTTGAGTTTGAGGTTTGGGTCCATGGGCCCTGGGGCTTGACTTGGGTCCTGGGTCCTGGGTTTGGGCTTGGGCCTGTGGGGAGTTTTGAGGGTCTTGGGTCCGGCCTGGGTTTGGTGGGTTTGGGCTCGAGCCCATGGGTTTGGAGGTGTTTGGGCCGGGCACTGGCTTGGTGGGTTTGGGCTTGAGCCCATAGGTTTGGAGGTGTTTGTGGGCCTAGGCCCACGATAAGCTTGGGCTTGCCCATAGGATTTGAGGTTTTGGGTCCGGCCCATGTCTCTAGAGGTGTTTGGGCTGGGGCCCATGGATTTGTGTGGGTTTGGGTCCTGAATTGAGGCGGGGATTCTTGGACGATGGGTGGTTGGGCATGGTTGGGAGGGAATGGGGTGTGGAGGTTTTGGAAATTTGGATGCGGGGTTTGAGAGGTAGGGTTGTGAGAAGCAGCCCACAGGGCATACATTGTTCTCATGTCCTCCATCGAGGGCATGGACTCAGGTGTGGGATTGGGGGGTGATGGATTACTTGAGGATGGAGATGGTTGGGAGAAATTGGGCATGACCTGGGTAAACGGAGGGGTATGTTGGGATGTGGATGGTATATGAGATGGGGTGGATGAGATGTAGGATGTTGTGGGCATGGGTGATGAGAGGGATGGAACGTGGGAAGTAGGTGGGGGATGGGACTCCCTGGGGGGTCTTTGGAAGTATGGGGATGCGGTAACGGTGTTTGGATGGGAGATGGGGATGTAAGGATCGGTTGGGAAATGAGGGGTTTCAGTAGGGGATGAAAAGGGGGTATTTTGGGGGAATGTAAGGGGAGGGGATGAGGTGGAGGTGAATACGGGCGCCCCAAATGGGCCCGTGATATCGAACCTGGCTTGGGTGAAGGTGTCGGAGACCGGGTCTTCTCCTATACGGGAATGGGAAGGGGATGACGGTGGGGATGTATCGGCTCTTGACATGATCCGCCGACGAGTGTTGTATTGATGTCGCGGATAAGGGCCGAATACCTTCCTGGTTCTTCTCCTACGGGCCGGGTTTGAGGTCGCCGTAGTGCCGGTCACACCAAGGTGTATTTTTTATTGTTTTTCTTTGTGTGTTTTTTTTGGGTTTTGGAAAACGATGATTTTTTTTTTTTTATTTTGAAAAGTGAATTTTGTGATTTTTGATTTTTGATTTTGATTGATTTTTTCCTCTCTTTTTTTTTGAAGGTGGATTTTTTTTTTGAAAATGAGGATTTTCTTTCTCTTTTTTTTGCAATTAACGGGCCTCTGCTTAGATGACTGATGACCTGGTGCCCAGGGTCAACTCCCGTTTCGAGCGATATATGTACCTTTAGTAGGTCCCACGGCGGGATCCGACACACTTCGGAAGAAGCGAAAGGGAACCCTTTCGTTCTATTGAAGGCGAGGGAATCCACGCAAATGACCCGATCCCCCGGAGCAATTCAATAAGAAGTCGCCTTCTTTTGACTGGGCGGGGGCATATTGGGTATTAGAAAATGTGGGAGGCTACCGCGGATACTAATACCACTAATCGGGGAATTGGGGTGGTGGATTGGGCCTCAGGTCGCGTTGCTGCAGCCCAGTATATACTGGGCGTATATATTATGCACGCCCGACCAAAAAAGTGCAAATTTGGTTGGGCGTATATATTATATACGCCTGGCTTAAATCTGGGGATTTTGGCTTACGATATATTATATATGCCTGTAAATCTGGGAGAGTTTTGCTAGGCGTATATATTATATACGCCGGACAAAAGGTTCTGTATGACAGTGGACAGCAAGCCCGAATGTGGGTCTTTGAACTGGTTTTTTGGGAGAGATGCTCCCGGGGACTGCTGTGTTTGTTATCGAGTCCCTTCTTTCCGTTTCCTAGGGATACACGGCTGAATTTTGAGTTTTCTACGCTCTCACCAATGCGGGTTTTACGGCTTGATCGGAATTGGCAACCCAACCGATATACCTCCGGCGCAAGCGCCTTCTCAGGTACTGGAAGGGGTGGTTCTTTTTAGGATCATCACCACTAAGGCTGCCGCCTTACTGGGAACCGGGTAAATTGTATCTGTGCCTAAACCCCCCGAAAACTACCCAAAAACGCAAAAATAAATTCAATTATGTCCCCATACTGTTGGTTCACTTTTTATTATAAATTTTTATAGGGGAGTGAAATTAAGTCCAAAATCAGGTCGGGGATGACAAACCCGTGCCGCCTCAACGGGCCGGCGTTCAAAGGTGAAATATGATGACCGAAATAAAGTGTACAAGTAGGCCCGCCAAACGGCTAAGGCTTGTAAATGACCGAAATTTAAATGACGTGAAAATAAATGCGAAAGGGCCCAAATATAAGGCGGCTTAAATGACTAGAATCGTAAAACTGAAATTTATATGCAAGTAGGGCCAAACGGCTAAGGCACTTAAAGGGTCAATCAGTAGGGTGAGTACGTTAGTAAAAACAATGAAAATAGTGAAAAACAAAGAGCAAATTGGAACAAAAAATAGCCATGGTTAGTAAAATAACAAAATAAAAGGAAAGGCCAACAAGAGGGAAGCGCTAGGGTGAAATCCCAGAAGTCGCCATCCATCGACCGTGGATCCTCTCGAACCCGTCGCGGCGATGCGCTCGCCTTGGATAAAATGTCGAGTCGCCACCCGGAACTTTTGGTGACCTGGGAAACCTTCAAATCGATATTTTAAGCACCGAAGTGCTAAATATGACTTTGATTTACCGGTCTTTGCCAAAGGCTCTAGGGTAGGGGCTTCGGTTATCGATCGGGAACGGTCTAGGCACCCGATCAACCCACACATAGCGGTCTCTATCTATGGCCAAAAATAAAAATAAAAAGGGCGGAGTTTCCCCTTGCCCGAAGGCAATACAGTCCAATCAAGCTTTGAGCCAAACCGAAATTTCGGCGGCGTAACGACTTGAATCCTTGGACGGAGGAGACACCAAGAAGGTAGAGGAAGAGGGGTGAGCCGGAGCTCACGGGCCCTTGTTGCACCGTGGAAGGTCTTCGCTTTAGCGTGCTTCCGATGGCTTAAATGGTGTGAAAATGAGTTCTAATGCTAGGATTCAATAAAGTAGGGGGTGTAGAGTGAAGCTAGAGGCTAGGTTTTAGCTAAAGGGAGTGATCTAATGGTGGAAATGGATTGGAAAAGATGAACTAAGCTTGCTGGAATTCTGAAAAATGAGTGCACTTTCTCTCACTAGGGTTCTCTCTTGGGCTCCAAATCCTTAACCTCCAATTTCTTCCAACCCTTAAGGAAGAGGGAGGCCTCTCTATTTATAGGGAAGGGATGGGTTAGGGGGCTTACTTAAGAGCTAATTGGTTTAGCAATTAGGTAATCCCCCATCTAAGGTTTTTTGGGTTTTCAAGGTCCTAGGGTTTTGAGAAACTGATTTCAATGGCGGATGATGGGGTGAGACCATGGGTGACTTAAGGGTTGCCAATAAGCTCAAAGGGGGTGCAACCAATCTCAAGACACCCACCTTAGACAAGGGGATAGTCAAAAGGTCAAACTAGATGGAGGAAATTCGAGCTACTGATGACAGTTACTGTAGCTAAGCTGGGCGTATATATTATATACGCCCAGTTTAGGAACAGTAATTTTCACCAAAATCAGGGGAGTTTTGAGAAGATGAAACCCGTGGTGGGTCCCACCTATATCAAGTATATATTATATATACCGCCAAATTTTCTCAAAATAGGTAGGCGTATATATATATACCGAGTAACTGGGTAAAATGGTCAAGGGCGTATGTAATATCTACGCCTGAGTAAAATTCATGATTTTATGTGAAACTTAAAACGGCCATAACTTTTGAACCGTAGCTCCAAATTGGGTGATCTTTGGCTCGTTGGAAAGCTGAAGAAGTCCTCTTTCCAATGGCATATGTTTCATCCATGGTAGTAGTCTGTGTGAAATTCTGTAGCTCTCCTCCCATCAACCGCCAGAAGGGTTTAAGTTAGGTCTGGGGAGGGATTCTAGGGTGTAGGGGTGGCTTCTAAGGATTGGGGGAATGGCTCTAAAGGTCTTAGAGTGATTCCTACTGGTCTAGGAAGGTTCCTAAGGGTTTAGGGGGGTGCCATCGGAAGCACAAGGGTACATCTCTCCCGAAGTACAGATTGATCGGGCCTTGGGCCGAATTTGGGTATCTACACCATACTATGGGGAACATACTATTACGTCGTTATGCCTTTCAGGATCAAGAACGCAGGAGCCATATACCAACGTGCCATGATGGCTATCTTTCACGACATGATGCATAAGTGTGTAGAAGTGTTGGGGAATTTCAGTGTGCTGATTTATTGTGTAATGATAAAAGCAAAATAAAATCAAAATAAAACAGAGATGGATTCAGCACATCTAAAATATCCTAGACCTGCAAAATACAAGGTCCTTTGTAGCAAGTTTTAATAAGTAAGAGTTTGTCCCACAAGGAGTAGTGATCTAAACCTAGAAGGAGTATAATAGACCTCCAGATCTGGCTACAGATCTGACAATTCTAAGAAGAAAGAGAGTTTTTCGGGTGTCACTAGATCTAACTCTACAAAACTAAAAGATGGAGGAAAATGGATGAACAAATAAAGATCAAATGGTGAGAAATAAGCAGCCAGGACCTGGTTCTTATTGCAAAGCAAATCAAGATCTGAGGATATGCAACCATCCTTCATTTGGCTACAATCACAAATGCAAGGTAGAAGACTCCACTCCAAATCACAGGATCCACCTGATCTTAAGGCTATGATCTGTCCACTTGAATGGTCACAGACCATCCCATAAACTTTATCTGATCCATGGATTTGTAGCAGACGAATCAAATTGGAGCCTGAGCTTGGACTAATCTTAAGGTTATGATCTGTCCACTTTAATGGTCACAGGCCATCCTAGGGATCTCCTCCAAATCTAAAGCATCAATCAGAACAATTAAAATCACTACAGATGCTGCAATTCCAAGGTCACAGACTCAAGAAATTACAGGAGTATCAGATCCAGGGAAATCAGATGGTCATCAAGAGATCTACTAGTTAAGCGGGTGAGCTAATTAACAAACTCCTCTACACAAATCCGATCGAGAATCTAATGGGACCACAAGATCTTTAGATCTAATTAAAGCATTAAGAACAATAATTTATTGCTTCAATCAAAACAACCTACAATAACATTGTTCCCAGATCTGTAGTCTGTGCATCGATCCATATTTCTTCATGCCGAAATTACAATTACAAAACAGATCTGAGCTGCTATCTAGATCTAATCCAACAGGCTAGATTAGAGAGAGAAAGGGGAAGAGAAAAAGGAAAATAAAAATCTAAGCTAAACCTAAATGAACTAAGGAGAACTCAGGCTATTCCTTTGTTCCTACTTTCCTTGCTGAAGAAAAACAGCAAAATAGATGGGTATTTATAAGCGTGCATTGATCCTTGTGCCTTGGGTTTCAGCCAATCAAAGAGCAGAGATGGATCCCTCTTCTGTTGTGCTTCAGTTGTATTTCCGCCAAAAATTAGCTCCTACCCATGTGCAGCAATTTCTGTGTATTGGAGTTTCCAAGTTGCCCTTACTTAGCCACAAATACTCAGCTACTCAACTCTATACCTGTTGTCCGTAAAATGGACCCAAGCTGCCCCTTTTTCCAGTTGCACACCTCAAGTGATTGCCCACAAATTATTCTTAGCTGTCCCAAAATGCCCCTGCTGTAATTATTTTCAAAAATAGCCCCAAATGGGCCCTATTTACTAAACTGCTGATGTTAAATCTCATGGTTGTAGCTTGAAAGAATAGGCTTGAAGCGTTTCGATAGGTGGAGCTACAGCCACATGAGCCATTCGATGGGTTCTAATTTACAGTCCAAAGAACCGTTCGACAGGTTGCAATGGGAGGCTGAAACAAGAAGTGTATATATATATATATATAACTACAGTTGCACTTAAGACGCCTAGTTTGAGGGGTTTTCCGAGAATTCAATGGTTGGATAGGATCTTGACTGCATCTTGAAAGATTTGGGGCAAGCTGGAGGTTGGGCTTCTTGACAGGTTGAGATATTTAAGCAGTCAAAGGCTGCTATGGTCTGGTTTTTCAGCTGAAGCATATATATATATATATATATATATATATATGCATATGCAGCTGCACATAAGACGCCAGATTTGAGGGGCTTTCGGAGAAATCGACCGTTGGATAGGATCTCGACTGCACATCGGCCTATTGGAGAAAGCCAAAGGTTGGGCATCTCAACGGATTGAGAAATCTAGGCAGTCAACGGGTGCTATGGGCTGGATTGCAGCTGAAACTTGCATGCAGGGAAGCTAGGAGGCTGCTGCTGCTATACATTGAACCACTCGATAGGTTATAGGACCTGTGAAGGATCCTTTCGATAGGATGGAGCTGCAAGGCATTCGATAGGTTCAAGGTGGGGCTGCAGCTGTCAAAAGGTTCAAGGGAAGGTTGGAGCAGCTACTCTTCGACAGGTTTGATGAGGAAGACAAGTCGTGAGGTTGGCGGGCTGCATGGTGAAGCTATCGTGAGGATGGGCTGGCTACAATTCGAGAGGTTGGGTGGTAGGTGTGGCTGAACTCGACAGGATGTTGAAGCTGCAACTTAAATGCTCGAGAGGATAGATGGTTGGGAGCTGAAGCTTGCATGACAGGTTTGGATGGAAAACTTGACAAGTTCTGAAGCTAAGATAGATCTGCTCGAGAGGATGGGAGTTAGAGTGCAGCAGCTGGTCAAGAGGATGCTGAAGGGCTGAAGGTGCCGACATGTTTGCTGAAGCTACAAGGGTCCTTTTCGTGAGGTTTGCTGTTGTGGATGGGAGGTTGCTGTTGTGGGTGGGAGTTTAAATGTCAGCTTTAGGTACCTTGTCGTGAGGTTGGGAGGTGGTGGTCAACAGGTACAATGGGATCTCAAGAGGTTCAAGGGGAGGTTGAAGCTGCTGGTCAAGAGGTTTAATGTTGCACCTGTCGACAGGTTTGAGTGCATAGCAATTCGACAAGTTTGGATTCCAATTATAAGTGCAGCTCGATAGGTCCTCCTTCAATCTTGAACAAGTCGATAGGATGGAAGAGGCTACAGCTAGGGTTCTTGAGAGGTTTAAATCCAGCAGCCAAAAGCTCGAGAGGTTCTTCAATGTGGCACAGCTCAACAATCCTCTCGACAGGTTGCTGCATGGGGGTTTCTTCTGCTCGAGAAGGTGAGCCTGCAGTTGCAGGGTATCGACAGGTTCAGCTGCTGCCATTTAAGTTTCATTTCTCAGACTGAGCCTGGGACCTGCAAGTGCTTGGTAGGTGGGCTGCTACTCCCATGACTATGCTGCTGCACTATTCGACATCATTCTTCACTACTATCAGCTGCCTGTATACATCTTCAGATCCAACTGGGCACATATATGTATATATATATATAAGCAGTTCTGTAATTCTGCAGCCGCTACACCTTCCACCATTGCTGAGTTCTAATGTGCAGCTGGTGTGCTCTTACTGAAGTATTCAAGAGTAGTTTTGAGAGTGTGTTGCTACCAGTGGAAGTGTTGCATGGTTTGGATGAGGGGCTGCTGAAGTGTTGCATCTGCTAAACTGTTGATGTGTCCTTCTTTAGCACTGCTCCATTTATCTCTCTTTCTCAGCTGTGGACTAATTCAAAATTCTCCTTATTGGCATTTTTTTACTGCAAAACTGCACCAAGGACACAATGACCTTCTTGTTGCGAAACAACACTAAAAACAAGTATTAAATACTCTAAGTCCTATCAAACGCTAAGTTTAAAGGTGTAGAAAGTGGCAAAAATCAGTGCTTAACAAGAAGTCTACGTCCATGACGTATTAGTAAAGTCCCAAACGTGAATAGGACCTGTTGAAGCACTCCGACTGGTGTTAGAGAGAGCTAAGAAATACCAGCTAAAAATAAACCCAAAGAAATGTGTTTTCGGAGTTTCCTCTGAAAAATTACTTGGTTTTATAGTAAGCAAGCGAGGGATCGAAGTCGACCCTGCTGTTGGGGAATTTCAGTGTGTTGATTTATTGTGTAATGATAAAGATAAAATAAAATCAGAGTAAAGCAGGGGATGGATTCAGCATAACAAAAATATCCTAGACCTGTAAGATACAGGATCCTTTGTAGCAAGTTTTAATAAGTAAGAGAATGTCCACAGGGAGGTGAGTTCAAAATATGGTAAATCTCCAGATTTGTAAAAGATCTGGCACCCTAACTAATGCTAAGTCAGCTAAAAGAAAGGGGAGAGGTTAAACAGGGTTGTCACTTGAACTAAACTACACTTGAAATACAAACTAACTGAGATCAAGTCCAGAGATATAGATCTTGCAAATACAATGGTTTAAAAATAGAAAGTGGAGAAGAGCAGCTTGGAGATTAGTCTTACTGCAATCAGGTTGAGCTGATCATGTTACAGGGGTTCAGAGCACACAACTCCCTCAGTTGGCTACAAGCACAGCTGTAGGGTAGAAAATTCCACTCAAAACCAAAGGATTTAACTGATCTTAAGGCTATGGTCTGTCCACTTCAATGGTCACAAACCATCCTATAGGCTTCATCCGATCCAAAGGTTTATGGTAGAAGAATCCAATTGAAACCAGATATTGGACTGCTCTTAAGGCTATAATCTATCCACTTTAATGGTCAAGATCATCCTAGGGAATTCCTCCAAACTAATGGCTTCAACTAGAGCATTAAAACCACTACAGATGATGTGATTTCTAGGTCACAGACACAAGAAATTATAGGGATATCAGATCTAGGGAGATCAGATGGTATCCAAGAGGTCTACCAGTTAAGTGGGTGAGTTGATCAACAGACACCTCTACACAAATCCGATCGAGCACCAAATGAAACCAAAGGAACTATAGATCTAATTAAATCAATAAAAATAATATTTACATTGCAATAAAACTTGCTCTACAATGAAATGCTCTCAGATCTGTAGTCTGTGCAGTAATTAACCCACAATAACACTCTCAACCTTACCCAATTACAGATCTAACCTCTCTCCTAGCTGCTCCTAGGGAATTAGCCAACCATAGTTGAGCTAAAAGAGGGAAAATAGAATTTCAATGTAAGCTCTGATCTCCAAAATTTGATCCAAATCTCGATCCCCCCTAATTGCAATTGGGGATCTCAATATATAGCTTTCTCTCTTATTTTTCCCGCCAACCTTTCCTTCTAGAAGGTCCTCAGAGTTTGTTAGAGTTCTGTTAGAGCACGTGGGTTGGTTAGGATTTCCTAGGGCATCTTTTAGATCGTCGTGCCGGTCACCAACGTGCCTTGGTTTGCGTACAACAGGTCACCAAGTTGTAGCGTGTGCATAGCTGATTTTCTTAGAAGTTCTTCACACGATTTCGATAAGTTCAGGAAGCTTCCGGCAAGTTCAAATGGAGCTTTGTGGCCCCTTTCGATAGATTTTCAGGTCTCTTCGATAGGTTTTGATAGGATGATTCTTCTCTTAAAGCTTCAACATTCTCAACCCTTTGTCTGGAGCATTCGACAGGTTGGAAAAGCTTTTCGACAGGTTGGAGGACCATTTCGATAGGTTCGGCTCTGTGTGCCATCATTCCGATAGGATTACTCTCACTCCTATCGAAAGGCTCAAGCACCCTTCGGTAGGTTCTGTTCCAGCGTCTCCATCTCGATAGGTGTAAGAAACCATTTGATAGATTCCCCTTATACCTCAGGCAGGCTTTCGATAGGATGGTTTCTTCCTTTTTTTCAACTGCTCGATAGGTTCTTGGATCCTATCGAACTCCTCAATCCACACGAATCTATCATTTCTCTGCCTTCAGATCCTATCGAAACCTTTCCAACTGCACGAATTCCTCCATTTTTTGCTCTTAGCTCCTATTAAAGTCTTCAGATAACCTCTCGATAGGATGTTTTCAGCCTATTTTCACTTCCTTCACCTTGTCCTGTTGTTGCCACACGCCCTAAGGGTCCAATGGTGTGCTATTACTAGGTCTGTACTGTGCTGAGAGATAAACTTCCTTGTGTAGCATTCTTGAGTGGTTTTCTACATTTTTCCTAGCTTTTATTGCTATCTACAAAACAGACTCAACAAAGGTTTATTAATGTGCTCACAAGTCCTGCAAAGGTCAGGTTAAGGGGTGAAAACTGGCATTTTTCACTACTTAACACACCCCTAAACTTAAGCTTTGCTAGTCCCTGAGTAGAGGAGAAACAAAGAAAATTAAAAATGCCACTTTCATAGGGATCACGGATGCATTTAGCATATGCATCAAGCCTTTTAAACCCCTAGGTGATCCCTAGTGGAGGAGTGAAGTCTCCTCAGGGTTTTCTGTGAAGGTACCCACAAACTTCTCTAATAAAGTTAGTTAATAGTAATGCATCCTGCTAAAACAGAGTTTAAGTAAATAAAATAAATTCACACCATGTCCATTCAATTCATTAGAGGAATTTCAACAAAAAAAGCATCAGTTCAAAACTTGAAAGTCTACTGTAATCCTTCACCATCACTCAGCTCATGTCAAGGCATTTCTCCTAAAAATTAATGCATGGCTCACCATCAATTCCAGAATTCTACTCTGATATTACCCCCAACAAATTGGATTTCAGACCCAAGTCTCACCAGGCCTGTTCACTCACAACAAAAATAGCAGGGTGCATCATTTCACACAGTTCAAGAGCAATTACAGCCCTCAAATAGGACTGCAAGCATGAGCATAGGCATTGCTCTAATTCCTGAAATTTTCTAATTCTTTTCACCATAGATCAAAATAAATCCTTATCTTCACATAACAGGTCAATTTATTTCAGATCAGTAAGGTCTTTTTATTGGGTTGTAATGTGGCTTAGGGATGAGGTTTGTAAAAGAATGAAAGGGTGAAAGGGATTCAAATTGAAAAATCAGTAAAGGTAAGGAGGTGGTCTAGACAACACCTTCTTCATTTTAGCACACTTCCATCTCCTTTTCGAATTTTTAGACTTGAAGTGTTCAGCTTCTTATCTTCCTGTAGATTTTCAAATGAAGTGACTTCTCTTTCTCATCCTTTTGCTCTGTTTTTTTTTTTTTTTTTTTATGGGCTGGAATGCCACAACACCACCAAATGTGCTTCCTTCTTTGTCGATCAGTCATTGACCCTTGCTCCTCTAACCTCACCTCTCATTTTTCCTGATTTCTCATATTGAGGGTGAACTGAAATAGGTCAAAAGGTTTTGGGTTCGAATTTTCTGGTTTTCACCAAAGAAAATTGGGATTTTTATGGCTCAAATGGAGTGTATCGAGGGCAGTTCAAAGGTGGGACATTTTAAGCTCAAACTGTCCAAGGGATGGCCTTACTTCATGTCCTCCATGTCATGAGTGCTGTCAAGCTATTTCAACTTGGATTTGCCTAACTTCTAGTGAGCAGAATTGAGTCCAATCAGTCCTTAGAGCAGAAGAATTTGCCAAGACACTCTTCAAAGAAAAATTCTCAGGCCCAAATCTCACTGGATATAGCCTTCCATTAAATTTTCTGGGGTGTATCTTCACAATCTTCTCTCATTTCAGGTTTACTACACATCAAAAAAAAAAATTCAAAAATTGTTGACATTTGCTTCATGAAAAATGTTAAACTACAGCTCATTTCAGTTTTAAAAAGTTTTTTAATTTCCTCTTTTCCAAAAAAAAAATCAAGTGAGAATTTACTCTAAATCCAAACACTCCTTTTTAGCCTAGCTACACTATCATTAACTCATTTCATTAGCATACCTGCCATACCCCCAAACCTAAATTAAACTGTGTCCTCACTGTTGGGAGTATGGTAATAAGGAAATAGGTAAGACATAATATCAAAAAAGAAAGAGAAACGGAGAGGAAAAGTATACAAGCACAAATAACATTAAAAAGATATTTTGTTGAAAATAACACACTACAAATCTGTGGTCACTTAAAATTCGTCGTCCCCCTAGTGCAGAGATATCCTCATCTTGCTTACTATGGAAGAGGAACTGCAAGCCAGGATGGGAGGAAGAAAAGGAAAAAGAAAAACAACAATTATGGATCAGGGGGCAGGGGGTGGGGTAGTGGGGGAGGATGGAGGTTGGGATGCCGGAGGCTCGGTCTTCTGTCTCTTCTTCGCCCTCTTGTTCTTTTTCCTTTCCTCCTTGGCCAGGATTTTTTGTACCTCTTCGCATTCATCCTAGAGAAATTGGAGAGGATCAAGCTTGACCGGTGGTAGCAGTGGTGGCCATACTGGATAGAACTTGGTCGGCAAGTCTTGAGGTTTGTCGTCGGCCATGAGTGTGGGATGGAAGGATTGCACAGGTCAAGGGGAGATGGATGTGGAAGGGCTGGACGAGGCTGATATTTAAGGTGCATGGGCGTTGGAATATGAATTGGTATAATAAACTTTTACATTCTTCCAGGCTGAAAGTGAAAGTGGGAATAAATGGAGCGGTGGTTGCTGTGTGGGAAATAGAGCGGGGACTGCATGATGGGCTATTTTTAGGAGTGGTAGTTAAGTCAAGAAAGTATGCGCAATGAATGCTGAGATACCGATTTGCGGATAAGGATGAGCACGTGCTCTGATAGTAAGAAGGGCAAATGAGGAAGAGGGAGCTAGGGTTTTGCAGAGGCTAGGGAATGAGGCAAAAATGACCTATCGACAGGTATATAAGGGGTGAAATACGATTTCGATAGGATGAATTGGATGGTTTCGATAAGTTCATGCATTCTGTCGAAAGCTTAGCTGACAAAGCTTTCAAAAAGGATGATTAGATAGGATCCCGATAGGTGAAACCATCCTTCCGATAGGCCTTAGTGCCTATCGAAACCATCAAATATCCTGTCGAAATCACCATGTGACCTAACGAAAGGTGAACTTGACCTATCGAAAGCTCCCAAAACCCAAATAGGATTGTATTTCTGGGTACTCTCAGCCTCAACACTCAGCAGGCTCTTCTGCTGTGCAGCACTAAAGTTTGTTTCCCCAGTGGACAAGCTCCCATTATCTCAGGACAGCTGGTAATATTGACATGATGGCCTAGTATTTAGCATGGCAGTTTATTTATTGCAGAAAAAAAAATCAATCAACAAAGTAAACACCTAAAAGAAAGACAAAATATGGTACATATGATACATACTGAACTTCAGGGGCTAATCTGGAGGATCTGAAAGGTCTATGGTCTCCTCAGGCTCATCAAACTTGGCACCTTTCGTGGATCTTTTCTACAGCAAATGTCCATTCCCTGGGTGTTGTTTTGTATTTGTGAATCCAACATTGCCCTGCATCAGCTGATGTGGATTTTCATGCACAGCCTCCTCTGGTACATCAATGGAAAAATAGGCCTCATCTAGAGGGGGTTGATGAGCTGTGTTGTACACATTCAGCTTTACTTTCATGTTGCCAATGGAGACTTTCATGACTCCTAACCTGCATTGTATACAGGCATTAATAGTGGCCAAAAAGGAACTACCTAGAATCACAGGTATGGAAGAAACACATTTGCTAGGCTCCATGTCTAGCACCAAAAAGTCAGCAGGGTAAAAGAACTTGTCAACTCCCACCAGGACATCTTCAATGACCCCATAGGCTTCCTTTCATATCTGTCAGCCAATTGCAAGACCACATGTGTGGGCTTCAACTCTCCTAAGCTCAGCTTCTCATATACTGTATATGGCTGTAAATTCACACTGGCTCCCAGATCCAATAAGGCTTTCTCAATTTTATGATCCCCAATGATGCAGGGGATAGTGGGCACTCTAGGGTCTTGAAGTTTTGTGGGCGTAGCAATAGATAGAATTTTCTTTACCTTTTCTGCTGAAAAGACCTTCTTGGACAAGTGTATCCTAGACTGTCTTTTATGGGTGCATAACTCCTTCAGAAACTTGGCATAGGCTGGAACTTATTTAATTGCATCAAATAAAGGCAAGTTGATCTTTACTTGCTTAAAAGTTTCCATCATTTTCTCTATTTTACCTTGCCCTTTATCGAAAGGGGAAGGTGCTTTCAATGCTTTAGGAAATGGAAAATGGGGGACTACTCCCTCATTTGCAGCCTTAGCCAACTGGTCATCTGTCTTTTTAACTTTTTTATTTTCTTGAGAATCCTCATTCTCTTTCTTATTTAAACTGGATTGTTCCTGATTGTCGACAATTGGTGGCTCCTGTTGTGTCCTTTTGAAAACCACTTCTTTTTCTTTTCCCAAATCTCTGACAGGCTCACAGGCCACTTGATTATCTACCAGCCGTCCACTCCTCAATGTAGTAACAGATTTAGCTTCCTCTTGGGTGGAGGAAACTTCACCTACTACAAACTGTCTCCTTGGGTTATCCAGTGGTTGGCTAGGCAGCCTCCCTTCCTCTCTCTTAGTCAATGCATTAGACAGCTGACCAAGATGGTCTTCTATCTTTTTGATGCTTTGGCTGTGAGAGTGCACAATTTGAGATAAGGGACAAAAATTCTGTAATGAGGCCAGAACTTATTCCTCAAAAGAAAGTGATCTCATAGCTGGAGGGGGTGCAGGTTGCTGCACAGGCTAGCCCACAGGCTGCGTCATGGGCTACTGGTAATGAGGCTGGAGAACATAACTTTGGTGGTAGGGTTGAGCATTTTTGTAGGGCATGGGCTGCTGTGGCTGCTACTGCTGGTTTGGGTATGCATCATGTCTCCACCTCAAGTTGGGGTGGTTCCTCCATTGATACCCAGAAGCAGGTTGTTGCCCATAGGACTGAGTGGCAGCCACATGCTCCGTAACAAAATATAGAAACTGAATAGCTGATGGGCATTCTTCAAGGGAGTGAGCAGGGGACTGGCAGATAGTACATGCCTCCTCCACCCTAGCAGCCATGGGTGACTGCATTGCTCCCATAAGCTTATCAAATTTCAGTGTCAGGCTATCCACTTTCCTCTCCAAATCACTTTGCACATTTACCTCAAACATCGTCCCTCTGGTGGTATTCTCTTTCACCAATCTAGGAGGATCTAAATCCCTAGACAAGGTCTCCCTCTGCATGGAGTTCTCACTAATGATATCAAACAACTCCCAGGCCTCCTCAGCAGTTTTATGGAGGTAGGTGCCACCACAAGAAGCATCTATCATATCTCTGCTTTTCGAATCAATTCCTTGATAAAAACTTTGAACCAATTGTCATTCAGGGATTTGATGGTGGGGGCATTTCTTTAAGAGTTCCTTGAATCTCTCCCAAGCTTAGTGAAAATCCTCAGTTGGATCTTGGGCAAATGAGATGATGCCATTCCTCAACTGGCTTGTTTTGGACATGAGGAAGAATTTGGCCAAAAATTGACATTGAAGGTCACTCTAGGACTGAATGCTATTGGGTAGAAGCATTGACAACCAGGTCCTGGCTCAATCCTTCTATGAAAAAGGAAAGAGTCTCATCCTAGTTGCCTCCTCCCCCAAACCTACGATGTTCAAAGTGGTGCAGAGTCCTAAGAATTCATCAGTGTGCTTATAAGGATCCTCTTTGGTCAGGCCATGAAATGAGGGTAGCATCTGGATTATGGAAGACTTTATTTTATAATTTCCTTGAGCAGCTGGGAACTGCATGCAGAAGGGAGAATTGTAAACCCCTGGTGCATTAAATTCCTTGAGAGTTCTAGGCTGTTGTTGCTCACCCATTTCAGGAAATTTAGCTGCAACAGATGTGAGTGGTGTTTGTCTAGATCTGCGAAGCCTTTTAACCTCTGGATTTAAAGGGGCAATCTGAGGTTGGAGAGTTCTCCCAAACATACACCACTCAAGATCTAATGCAGAGCAAATCTTCAAACACAACAAACAAGAACAAAAATAAATGACTACTGAATCTAAAAATTAACAGATCTGATAAATAAAGGGGAGTAGAGGGATGGAAACTCAAGAGCAGCCTCCAGTACAATGCTCCTCTTTCACAGCAGCTTCAAATCTGATGAAATACAAACAAAACTAAAACAATAAGACTTACAAACACAGTTAGTGAAAAATCAAACAAACTATCACAGATCTATGGTCTAAACTAAATCAAACTTAGATCTACCAATTTTAAAAACACCTCCTCGGCAGCGACGCTAAAAACTTGTTGGGGAATTTCAGTGTGCTGATTTATTGTGTAATGATAAAGACAAAATAAAATTAGAGTAAAGCAGGGGATGGATTCAACACAACAAAAATATCCTAGACCTGCAAGATACAGGGTCCTTTATAGCAAGTTTTAATAAGTAAGGGAATGTCCACAGGGAGGTGAGTTTAAAATATGATAAATCTCCATATCTGTAAGAGATCTGGCACCCTAACTAATGCTAAGTCAACTAAAAGAAAGGGGAGAGGTTAAACAGGGTTGTCACTTGAACTAAACTAGACTTAAAATGCAAACTAACTGAGATCGAGTTCAGAGATCTAGATCTTGCAAATGGAAGGGTTTAAAAACAGAAAGTGGAGAAGAGCAGCTTGGAGATTGGTCTTACTGCAATCAGGTTGAGCTAATCATGTTACAGGGGTTCAGAGCACACAACTCCCTCAGCTGGCTACAAGCACAGCTACAAGGTAGAAGATTCCACTCTAAACCAAAGGATTTAACTGATCTTAAGGCTATGGTCTGTCCACCTCAATGGCCACAAACCATCCTATAGACTTCATCCAATCCAAAGGTTTATGGTAGAAGAATTCAATTGAAACCAGAGATTGGACTACTCTTAAGGCTATGATCTGTCCACTTTAATGGTCACAGATCATCCTAGGGAATTCCTCCAAACTAAAGGTTTCAACCAGAGCATTAAAACCACTACAGATGCTATAATTTCCAGGTCACTAACACAAGAAATTACAGGGATATCAGATCTAGGGAGATCAGATGGTATCCACGAGGTCTACCAGTTAAGTGGGTGAGCTGATCAACAGACTCCTCTACACAAATCCAATCGAGAATCAAATGAAACCAAAGGAACTATAGATCTAATTAAATCAATAAAAATAACATTTACATTATAATAAAACTTGCTCTATAATGAAATGCTCTCAGATCTGTAGTCTATGCAGCAATTAACCCATAATAACACTCTCAACCTTACCCAATTACAGATCTAACCTCTCTCCTCGCTGCTCCTAGGGAATTAGCCAACCATAATTGAGCTAAAAGAGGGAAAATGGAATTCCGCTGCAAACTCTGATCTCCAAAATTTGATCCAAATCTCGATCCCCCCCAATTACAATTGGGGATCTCAATATATAGCTTTCTCTCTTGTTTTTCCCGCCAATCTTCCCTTCTAGAAGGTCCTTAGAGTTTATTAGAGTTTTGTTAGAGCACATGGGTTGGGTAGGATTTCCTAGGGCATCTTTTGGATCATCGTGCCAGTCACCAACATGCCTCGATTTACGTGCAGTAGGTCACCAAGTTGCAGCGTGTGCATAGCTGATTTTCTGAGAAGTTCTTCACACGATTTCGATAGGTTCAGGAAGCTTCCGATAGGTTCAAATGGAGCTTTGTGGCCCCTTTCGATAGGTTCTCAGGTATCTTCGATAGGTTCTGATAAGATGATTCTTCTCTTAAAGCTTCAGCGTTCTCAGCCCTTTGTCTGGAGCATTCGTCAGGTTGGAAAAGCTTTTCAACAAGTTGGAGGACCATTTCGATAGGTTTTGCTCTGTATGCCATCATTCCGATAGGATTGCTCTCACTCCTATCGAAAGGCTCAAGCACCCTTCGGTAGGTTCTGTTCCAGCGTCTCCATCTCGATAGGTTCAAGAAATCATTCGATAGGTTCCCCTTACACCTCAGGCAGGCTTTCGATGGGATGGTTTCTTCCTTTATTTTAGTTGCTCGATAGGTTTTAGGATCCTATCGAACTCCTCAATCCACACAAATCCATCCTTTCTCTGCCTTCAGATCCTATTGAAACTTTTCCAACTACACGATTTTCTCTATTTTTCGCTCTCAGCTCCTATCGAAGTCTTCAGATAGCCTCTCGATAGGATGTTTTCAGCCTGTTTTCACTTCCTTCACCTTGCCCTGTTGTTGCCATGCGCCCCAAGGGTCCAATGGTGTGCTATTGCTGGGTATATACTGTGCTGAGAGATAAACTTTCTTGTGTGACATTCTTGAGTGGTTTTCTACATTTTTCCTATCTTTTATTGCTATCTACAAAACATACTCAACAGAGGTTTATTAATGTGCCCACAGGTCCTGCAAAGGTCAGGTTAAGGGGTGAAAACTGGCATTTTTTACTCCTTAACACCTGCAAAAGTCAGAGCCATCCTCGAGATGCCGCCTCCCAGTAATATCAAAGAATTGCGATGCCTGATAGGAAGATTGCAATTCATCAGGAGATTTATCTCCCAGCATTCGGACAGATGTGATCCTTTCTACAGACTACTTAAAGGAGGAGTTGAGTACAAATGGGATGACTAATGTCAGTAAGCCTTTGACAACATCAAGAAATACCTCCTTAACCCGCTAATACTATCGCCACATGTCCCCGAAAAACCCCTAATTCTATACCTCTTAGAGAACAACAAAGTAATGGGAGTAATTCTGGGACAATACGAAAAAGATGGTAAGAGAGAGAAGGCTACCTACTACCTCAGTAGGACGATGGTCAAGTATGAACGAAAATATATTCTAATGCCAAAGACTTTCCTTACATTGGTGTGGGCCTCAACAAAATTACAATACTACTTTGGAGCACATAAAATATTAGTACTAGCCCGAATTGACCCTCTGAAGTATATATTCGAAAAGCTCGCAACATCAGGAAAGATCGCTCACTGGCACATGCTATTACCAAAATTTGGCATCACTTATGTCACGCAGAAATCGATCAAAGGATAAGCCATCACTGATTATCTCGCGGACCTCCCACTCCCGATTGATGAACCTATACACGCAGATTTTTCCAACCTATTCATGGTTCCTAACGAAGAGCTCGACAAGACCTCATGGACTCTTTATTTCGACGGCGCTCTAAACCACAAAGGGAAAGGCATCGAGATAGTCCTCCTAAGCCCGAAAGGAGTTGTCATACCCAAAACTTTTTAGCTAGATTTCCCTATCACTAATAATGTCGCAGAATACGAAGCCTTTATAACTGGACTCCGAGCAGCGCTACAATTAGGAGTTAAATAATTAAAAACCATCAGTGATTTCAAACTGGTAATTTCACAAGTCATAGGAGAATGGAAAGCTAAGGAAAGGAGACTAATGGAATACCTAGAAATCTCTCAATATTTAGTAAAGAAATTCGAAAGGATATCTTTTACGCACATCCCTAGATTAGAAAATGAGCTCACAGATTCCTTAGCCACGCTAGCCTTGGTCATCCAAATACCTATTAGACAAAATACCAAAATCTTCTTAATTGAAAAGCTGACAGTAACCGCCCACGAGATAGCATGGACCGTCAAAAGAGAATTACCCATCCTCCCCACAAGTACGAGACTAAAAGAAGCAATCACCTCGGAAAAGCACGTTAAGGAAGAAACTGAAGTCGCTATGTTTAGATTTGAAAAATCACTGATTGAGGATGGACAACCATGGTACTTCGATATCAGGAATTTCTTAAAGTATCAACATGTTCCTCCGTACGCTACGAAAATCAAATAAAAGACTATAAGGAATCGACCCGATTCTACATACTCGGCAGAACATTATACAAAGAAGCCTTCACCAAAGGAGTACCACTACGATGCGTCACGACCGCCAAAGGACAATATATCATCCAAGAAGCACACGCCAGTGCCTGCGACGCCCACTCTGGTAGACAGAGACTCGCCGATCAAGTTACACGACAAGGTTACTTCTGGCCGACAATGATCAGAGATTGTCACCTCTACGTCCAATCCTGCAAGCAATGCCAAGAACATGCCTCACTCATTAAAGCTATATCAGTTGCGTTGAACACTATGACCTTGCCATGGCCATTCTCAATGTGAGCCTTCGACATCATTGGACCCTTCACCGACACAATTGGGAACACTCACAAGTACACGTTTATTCTTACAGCAACCGAATACTATACCAAATGGGTAGAAGCTGAATCCTATGTTAGAATCACCGCTTCAACACTCGTGAGGTTTATCATTCAAAATATCATCACCAGATTTGGAGTACCCAGGATGTTTTTCACTAACAATGGACCACAGTTCATCGTTGAAAAGACGAAAAAGTTATGTACGAAGTACGGTATCAATTTATGCCACTCATCACCGTTCTACTCTCAAGGCAATGGACAGGCAGAAGCTACGAACAAAACACGGATTCGAATCCTAAAACATACAATAGAAACAAGCAATGGAGCTGACTGGCCTGAACGACTACCAGAAGCACTCTGGGCCTATAGGACCTCTATTCGTACGGCCACTGGCCAAACTCCCTACCTCCTCACCCACGGGATGGAGGCAGTCCTACCATATGAGATACAAGTACCATCTTTATGAATTCAACTCGATGATGAGCTATCCTTAGACGAGAGGAGAATTACCCTACTCACACAGCTAGAGCAGCTTGATGAAATACGTCTAAGGGTAGCTGATCATGCTCAGGTATATCAGAAGAGAGTGGCCAGGGCTTACGATAAGAAAGTCCTCAAACGAACCTTTAATGTTGGAGAATTAGTCTTGAAGAAAATCATGCCTTCCAAGCACGCCCACTCGAAAGGAAAACTGAAACCGAATTGGGAAGGCCCATATGTCATAACAGCTGCATACCCTGGAAATGCCTATAAACTGGCGAACCAAGATGGGGAAAAACTCCCTAGTCCTTAGAATGTCATGTACCTTAAAAAATATTACTCTTAACCCTGTGATCGTCACATCTCGTGGTTAAATACTTATACTTACGACCCATTCATTAGTCGTACGCCTTCAATTCTCATAATATCCTTAAGACCATCGATCTATTGCCCACCTTTTATCACTCGAACAATTTGATCAAAGGACTAGTGACCTATCTAATCCCTTTCAAAAGTATAAGTAACACCGGATCCTCACTTCCCTTCCCCCGCCATTGGAAGAGACGTTAGAGCAAAAAAAATAAAAATGTTAGGTTCAATCAAAACTCATTATTCTTGCGCTAGTAGGACGCTTTCAAAAAATGTATGCGTTTATATGTCAAAAAAAAAGTGAGTGAGAGTATTACGATAAATGAATATGTGACAGCTCAGATTTTGGCACCTCGAAACTCATGCCATCAACACGACCCTCTAGGTCATGCCCCTGAAGTCCGTACGGAACATTGGTATAACCAAGCGACAAAAAATCAAGTAAAACATACAAACTACAACAAGTATATAATAAAAATTTGCTATTCTAAAACCAAAAGCTCAATGGACAGTTCTACTTCCATGCCAATGCATGAACAGAAGAAACGACCCGAACCATCAGTGATAAGCAGGATCACCCCAGATGGTTCGCCAAAAGAATATATCATTTAATTATATTTTTCTCAAAATAAGGCTTGACATACCAAGCCATACAGAATACTCTCAAAGTACACACGGGTCCTCTAGAAGAAGTCCTCAGGACGAGGCTCCAACTCTTCCCCGGGCACGTAATCTGAATCTCCTGGATCTACATCTCCCGCAGTCTCAACAGCCACAAGCAGTGGACCTACAACATATAGTCAAAGGGGTGAGCTACATCCTAGCTCAATAGGGAAACAACAATTGAACATATAAGTCAAGTTCTCATATATATTCTAAAATAATTTAAAAGCATGATTTATCTGATACAATTACTGAGAAGACATTTTAAATAACTGAAAAGATGTACTAGATGCAACTGTTACTTTACATGTGTTTATTCATTCTCAACTTGCTGATATTAGTTACTGATTCGGCCTAATTACTTAAATCTTAACTTAAATATTCCCCAACTTACTATAGAGTCGGGCGCCCGATGGAATACCCTCCATCGTCGTCTAAATAGACAGTTTTTATATTTATTTCTTTCTTGAATACCGCCTAGGTCCCTTTCTCATTGGAGACGGGGTTTCTAGTCTCATACACACATCCCTGGGATGTCAAATTGGTGTACGGATTGGCCACCGTACCGGTCACGGATATTCTGTCGAGTCAGTCGTGGGTATCCCGCCACATCGGTGGGGTATTTTGTTCAAACCTTAAATAATAAAAGTATCAAATGTGTGCTACATATAGTTGTTCACCGTGTAATTGTTCTAATTCATATCGATTAAGCCTTATCAATCTTTGTTCACTTTTGCTTTACAATGTCACATACATCCCTAGGATGTCTAAGTCAATCGCATCATACAGATGCCTTTATCACATTTTCATCCCTTGGGGATGTCTCATTTTCATTTATTTACTTGGTGTCACACACACACACATTTATAAGCATTAGCATTCATTTCTATATCACTACATGCATGCTCTTGAAATTAAAATACATGTTCAAGGAGTTTCCTACCTCACGTCTCTGAATGTCCAAGCATCAAGGTCTAACACGGCACCTTATGCTTGTGTTCCCTTGTACCACCTATGGTACACCATTGCATATATAAAGCATCAAGAAAGATGTAATAAAGAAGGTATAAGACCCTCATTGAGCCTCAAAGTCCAATTCAAAAGCCAACTAAAACTGTCGAAATCGATTAATCGATCTCCCAAAATCGATTAATCGATCTCCCAAAATCAATTAATCGAAATCCCAAGTCAATTAATCGATCCCAAATCGATTAATCAAAAATTCAAACTTCGATTAATCGATCCCAAATCAATTAATCGAAAATCCAAACTCGATTGATCGATTTTCCCAGCTCTCCATTTTCCAGCCACTAGAAGTGCTCAGACGATTAATCGATTTTAAAATCGATTAATCAAAATTTCAGAATCGATTGATCGATTTGAAATCGATCAATTGGTTTCAGGCAATTATGCCCAGCTTACTTCTGAAAGTCAATTCTTCCCAGCTCACTTCTGAACCAAAATCGATTAATCGATTTTTCCAAATCGATTAATCGATTTGGTCAGAAACTCAGCCCTTTTTCGGGCATTTCTTCCAAATCTCCTCCTTTTCATTTCCCTTCATTTCCCTTCTTTATTTCTTTATTTAAACCTCAATTAATTACTCAACAGCATGTTTAAAACAATCTAATATAACTCACCTTAAATCAACCCTTAGCTGATTCAATGAGTTAGCTTGAAGGCTAGGGCTCCTAGCTTTAACTTCAACGATTCCAATCACGTTGAATGCGACCTTAAATGTTCAAACCCGTCTTCAATTCAAATTCGCATTAACTCCTAGCCATTACTCCTTTCTTGATCTCTCTCTCTCTCCTCTTAAATTTTCTTAACAACCCAAAACAAGGGAATTAACTTCTCTTAGGTTATTAAGTCCCTTATAACTCCCCTTGTTTCGGTGATAGGCACGCCCAAGATAGGTGTATATTGTTACTCACTAAGCTTTAAACTACACACACTTGCACACTTACTTATGACATCAACCTAAGTTATAAACACGGTCATCGAGTTGACTTTCACCCGATCAACCTATGACCAGTCAGGCACGCATCTCGAGGTCACTGTTTAGCGCCCCAAAATTTAGGGATGTTACATTCTCCCCGCCTTAGGAATTTTCGTCCTCGAAAATGCACTCGAATGTGTCGTGTCTGGAATCCCACACACACAGATAAACATAGTTACCATTTAAACTAAAGTACCCGTCCTGCACAAAACGAATTACATAGATGGGGATGCAAAGTAGAGAAGTACAAATGAAGTCATGTATAAAATTTAACTTTTACTCACTTTCAACACAAAATAGTATAATCATTGATATAATGGCATTCATGCCAAACTAGTTTCATCCAAGAGATTTCAAGTAATTTCCATCTAAAAGTTACAATTTTCAACAAAAATTTACAATTCACAAGTTAATTACAACAAAACTCCCAAAAAGTAATCTCCACCAAAAAGAAATGTCATGATCGCGAGCTCACGCGGTCCCCTCTCCTAGCTGGTTTGGTACGTCTGGCTGCTGCGGTCCCTCACCTGGCTGCTGTGGCCCTGAACCAAATGCGCTGGCGTCATCTGCACCCTCAGCAGGAGCATCAGGCATCCAAGTCTACTCCTCCGCGAGGCGCTGCTAAAAATCTGCGTGATAGATGTACCGTATACTGTGGTACATCAAGAAATCCAAGCGGCGATTCATTTGTTGATTGTTGACCTCCATTCGGGCCAACACATCATCGATAGTAGGAGCGGGGAGAGTCGCTCATCGGCGATAAGATAACATAGGTGTAGTAGCTATTGACTGTGAAGGTGGATGAGGTGGCACCAAAGGCTGCTCCTCAGGTGGAATTGAGCCATGGGACGATGCTCCCTCAGCTGGTGGATCCTGATGTGGTGGTGGGGGAGGTGGGGGTGCTGGTCCCTCTACTGGTAGGGCCTTCTTTAACAGCCTATAATTACGGCCCCATGAAGCGATGGAGTAATGCTTCACGTGGTTCTTAGCCTTCCTCTCCACGGGTGAAATAGCATACTCTGGAGCGTCAGAGTAGCATTCCAACATGCTCGATATAAGTCGAGCGTATGACATCTTTTCCTTGGGTCTCAAAGGACCCTTTATCATCTTTCCCTTTATATAGATCATCCCCTCAATGATGAGCTTGGTCGCGTCGAACCAACGGCTGCAGTATGCTGCATATAAGGCCTGCTGGACCAACTCGACCCTCTCTGTATCATGTCGCATAGGGTACAGATTACACTTGATGATGGAATCAAGCATCCACATATAAGGAGGTAGGTCTACCCTCCTTATGGATTTTCCTGAACCCTTATTTCCTCTAGTCATCTCCATCATGATGTCCTCAAATTTTACTTCCTCAGTAAATGGTGGAAAGAGGGTGGTCTCAGGCACAAAATCCAGGTAACACTCTAGGGATTCATGCACATGACGGCAGGTAAATGTATAACTACGATCGTTGATCTCGGTCGTAACGGTGTCATCAACCCGACCCGCCCTAAGGTTTTGGTAGAATAGGTGCACGAGTCGAGGATAAAAGTGTTTGTGCAATGGGTTCAAAAGGTTTCTGAGACCCGCCTTTTAAAGGTATTGTCGGACCCATTGGGTCTCGCCCTCGACATCAGGGTCAATAAATAAGACTTCGTTGATGATGTACTCATCTTCGAATTCCTTTGTCGCCCACCACTCATTTGGTTGGGGCAAGTTTCTAAGTGGTGGTTGGGGTATCGATGACGACTCGCATGAAGACGCGCTCGTCGAATCAGATTCAGAATCTGATGAAGGAGGTGGTGATGATCGAGGTGATGGTGATGGTGGTGGCGGTGCGGCGTTCTTACGCTAAACCGAGAGTTTGGAAGTCGATTGCTTCGAAGTCAAATGCGTTCGCAGCGGCATTTTTGATAAAGGGCTGTGATGGTCCAATTTGAAAAGGAAAGGAAATATAGGGTTTACTTGAGACGCTAGATCCAAATGGCAGAGGTTCTCGATCCGACGTCCCCAAATTCACTCACCGGATCAATGTGCTCACTTGGAGACATCACACTACGTCATATATCCATGATTTTAAATAAATCAATTATTCCATAAAGATCCGCATATAAACGCAATGGAAAAAAAACTAGTAAAAGTGCACGCAAATTTTTTTCTTCATCATGAGAACAATACTAAATTATGAGATAACAACCTATTATACCAAATTGTATGGTTACTCCTTAAATCAAATAAAACTGAAATCAAACATAATCCATCATTAGCCTGAACTTGTTCATAAAACAATCTGAATTAAACATCTAAAAATCATTTCTAATGCATAAAGAAAATCCTATAAACTAAACTTCAAATCCATCTACCCTCAGATCTGGATTTCCGTCAATCATTGAAGCGTCTACTTCATCCACTCCATGTATAGCTGTACTCCCTGGAATCCCAAACAATGGGTCAGTTTACCAAGTAAACTGGTATGGACCAAACATGATGAGGCTAATAGAAATGGTCTATAACTCAAATCATCTCATAAAAATTAAACAATAACAGAGATATAACATGTGACATAAAGAATAAATAAAGCAATAGAATGCAACTGAAACATAGCATTAAATCTAAATAAACATTATGACTTGGGTCTCCACCCTAATTTCATGTGTGATTATTTTTAATTGTGCATTTAATGCTCATGAATCGGCATACATAATGGACATGGTTATCTCTTTCTTAATCATTATCCTAATCTTCTCTGATCATTCGATTAGTATCTACGTTAACCTTCACGTAACTTCTCTTCAGTTAAGTAGAAAGCTTAAAATTAAAGACCTTCTCTATCCCTTCAGTCTTATCATTAATGCATGGATGCATAACTTTTATTACTTGTCATTCTTATTCATATTAATTCATCTAGCATAAGCCCATAGGAATTCTATCATAATCATAGAAATATTTTATTTTCATGTGTCATGTCGTAAACGTATCTTTTCACTTTTATGAATGCCATGAATGTACATGCATAGAAAAACTTGAAATCAACCGATCATACAATAGCTCTTTCACTTGTTTAGGCTTAACACATCATAAATATGTAATCTCTATCGATTCCTACTTATTTCATGTTGTGTAAATCAAACATCCTAGCTTGCATGGATTCTAAGCAATAAAACAATGATGAACATAAATAAATATTTAAGCATGATGATTAAATATAGACAATATTTGAATAAAAATTCATTGCTTGCATCCTAAACAAATTCTGAAATTCCTAATAAATTCTGGATTCTAGACAGATTCTGGATTCCGATGATTCGATTTCAAAAGATTCGATTCTCGCACGGATTCTCGATTCCAACAGATTCTCGATTACGAAGCAGATTCGGTTTCCAACATGATTCTCGATTCGAATGATTCTCGATTCGACAGATTCGTTTCCAAATGATTCTCGGATTACAGATTCTCGGATTCTTGATGATTCGGATTCGATGATTCTAGATTCGATTCGAATTTCGTGATCTATCACAAAACCCCGTGTACCATCGAAAACCCGTGATTAAGCATAAAAAATTATCAATCTAATATGAAGGATATTCATTAAATGAAATAAACTCTAATTTCTATTTTATTGTGTTATCTACATTTTCGATTAATCTCAACATGACTTTTCCATACCTTTAGTCTACGCGTAAAATATTTATATAGCTTCTCTCTCTTGATCCAATCCGAAGCACTAATCCAAAAACCGGTCGCGTCGTAAGCTTCTCTTACGTTCTTCTAACCCTTCAAACTAAAAACTCTAGGGTTCTTCTAATTTTCCTCCTTCTTCTCTAGAATTTTCTCTCTTTCTCTATGAGGTTATTAAGTTATAAGAGTTATGTAAAAATTCTATAAATTAATCTCTATATTTATAATACTTTATGGTTTCCTATTTAAGATCTAATTCTATTTAGAATGCTTTAAGGTTTCCTATTTAAGATCTAACTCTATTTAGAATACTTAAGGTTTCCTATTTAAGATCTAACTCTATTTAGAATTTCCTACATGGGTCTTAAGTGATTCTATGGGCCTTTAATTACTTAATGGGTCTTTAATTAGTTATTGGGTCTTTAATTACTTAATGGGTCTTTAATTAGTTATTGGGTCTTTAATTAGTTATTGAGTCTTTAATTAATTATTGAGTCTTTAATTACTTAATGGGTCTTTAATTACTTAATGGGTCATTAGTTAATTTACTAACATATTTTAAAAGTCCATTAAACATTGCTAAACGCACTCCAATTATTACTAACACATATTTAAGGGCTTTTAGGGTATATTAATTAGATTAATTAATTATCATGAGTCATTATAAAATAAAATACGCATTGCATTCATGCGTAAAATTAATCACATCCATCAAATCAATTAAACTAATCATAATTACAAATCTAGCAAATAATTAAGGACTAAATAACAAAAACTCTCGGTCGTTACATTCTTCCCTCTTTATTAAAAATTTCGTCCTCGAAATTAGATTGTACCTGAAGTAAAAAGGTGTGGATATTCCTTCCTCATATCATCCTCCCGCTCCCAAGTAGATTCTTCTCGTGAGTGGTGCTTCCAATTAACCAAGACCAATGGAATCTTCTTATTACGCAGTGTTCTCTCCTTTCTTTCTAGAATTGAAATTGGCTCCTCAATGATAGTCACATCCTTCTCAATTTCCAATGGCTCCAAATCGATTACATGTGAAGAGTCCTTGATATACTTCTTCAACATTGATATGTGAAAAATATTGTGCACCCCGGCTAACTTTGGTGGAAGCTGAATCTGATACGCCGTCTCTCCAATCCTCTTCAATATTTCAAAAGGTCCAACATACCTCGGACTTAGTTTTCCTTTCTTTCCAAATCTCATCACGCCCTTGATAGGTGATATTTTGATAAAAACTAAATCTCCCTTAGTAAATTATGCATCTCTCCTTTCTTTATCCGCGTAACTTTTCTGCCTACTTTGAGTTGTCTTCATACGTTCTTTGATTAGCTGCACTTGTATCACCGTGTCTTCAACAATCTATGGTCCAAGTAGGTTTCTTACTCCAACCTCATCCCAGCATAACGGTGTTCTGCAGCTCCTTCCGTAAAGTACTTCATATGGTGACATTTGAATCGTTGCTTGATAACTGTTGTTGTACGAAAACTCTGCTAATGCTAAGTGATCATTCCAACTTTCCTTAAAATCTAGCACGCATGCTCTTAACATGTCCTCTAAAATTTGATTCAACCTCTCAGTCTGACCATCTCTCTGAGGGTGAAAAGCTGAACTATACTCCAATCTTGATCCCATACCATCCTGAAAACTCTGCCACATACGTGAGGTAAACCAGGAATCTCTATCGGAAATAATACTCGCTGGCACTCCATGTAAACGTACAATTTCTCTTATGTAGATATATGCCAGTTGCGTAGACAAAAAAGTAGTCCTGACTGGAATAAAGTGCGCTGATTTTGTCAGTCGGTCTACTACCACCCAAACCGAATCGTTCCTTCTCTTCGTCCTCGGCAATCCAATGCGGTAAGCAACTTTCCCAACTCGACCCAAAACCTCGAAGGGTCCAAGATAGCGGGGACTCAACTTTCCTCTCTTTCCGAATCTCATCACGCCTTTCATCGATGACACTTTTACAAATGCGTGTTCACCCACCTTATAGTCTACACTGGTCTGCTTGATATCGGTGTAGCTTTTCTGCCTGCTCTAAGCCACTTTAAGTTTTGCTCTTATCATACGAACATAAGTGGCATTATCTTCAAGTATCTCGGGTCCCAAAACAAATTTCTCACCGGTTTTCTCCCAATTGATGGGTGATCTACATCGCCTTCCATAAAGGGCTTCATACGGTGCCATGCCAATGCTCGCTTGGAAACTGTTGTTGTAGGCGAATTCAATCAACAGTAGGTGTTTGATCCCATGACCCTTGCAATTCAAGCATACACGCTCTGAGCATGTCCTCTATCACTTAGTTCACTCGCTCTATTTGCCCATTAGTTTATGAATAGAAAGCTAAACTAAAGTCCAGTCGCGTTCTCATTCCTTCTTGAAATTTCATTCAGAACTATGATGTATATAACGAGTCACGATCATAAATGATACTGCTCGAACTTTTCGTGTAGGCACACGATCTCTTTCATATACAATTCCGCAAGTCTTCCCGCCGTGTACATCGTGTCGTAAGGTAAGAAGTGTGCTCAATTGGTCTACGACTACCCAAATGGCATTGTATCACTTTGTTGTACACGGTAGTCCAACGATGAAGTCCATAGAGATTGACTCCCATTTCCATTATGGAATAGGCAGAGGCTGCAACAATCCCGCAGGGTGTCTATGATCGACCTTCACCTATTGACAGGTCAAACATTGTGACACAGACTTAGCCACGTCTTGCTTCAAACCTCTCCACCAATAATTCTTTCTCAAATCTTGATAAATTTTAGTGCTACCAGGGTGGATCGCATAATTTGACTTGTGAGCTTCATCAAGAATAGTTTGCCGCAGATCGGCATTGTCTGGAATGCAAAGACGGCCCTTGAACAATAAAGAACCATCTCCTTTCACTGAGAATTTAGGTCTAATGCCTTCAATCACGTCTTGGCGAATCTTGGTTAGCATCGGGTCTTTCGTCTATAGCTCGTGGATATGCTCAAATATCACTGGTCTCACTGATATGTTAGCCAAAAAGGCTCCTGTAGCTTGCGACTCGATATTTGCATCATACAGTGCAAGATCTTCAAATAACTTCCATCGGTGTATACCCAAAATCAAACTAGCCAACTGAGCTGAACCCTTCCAACTCAAGGCATCAGCTACTACATTATCCTTACCTGGATGGTACTGTATGGAACAATCGTAGTCCTTGAGGAACTCCATCCATCTGCGCTGCCTCATATTTAGCTTTTTCTGTGTAAATAAGTATCTGAGGCTCTTGTGGTCGGTAAAGATCTCAAAGGTCTCACCGTACAAATAGTATCGCCAGATCTTCAATGCAAATACGACCGCTGCTAGTTCCAGGTCATGTGTCGGGTAGTTCTTTTCATGCTCTTTCAACTGTCATGACCCGTAAGCTATCACCTTTTTGTGTTGGTTGAGCACGTAGCCCAAACCATTATACGAAGCATCACTGTATATCGCGAACCCTCCACTACCTGAAGGAATCACTAGTACTGGAGCTGAAGTGAGCCACTTCTTGAGTTCTTGAAAACTCTTCTCGCATGCTTCACTCCACTCAAATCTTGCATCCTTCCGTGTAAGTCTCATGAGCGGTCCCGATATCTTTGAAAACCCCTCAACGAAACATCGATAATAGCCAGCTAGTCCAAGGAAACTACGAATGTCGGTCATGGTCTTTGGTTGTGCCCAATTTACTACTGCTTCGATCTTAGCTGGATCTACCGTGACACCATACTTTGAGACATGTCCCAAAAAGCTAACTTCCTCCAACAAAAACTCGCACTTACTGAGATTGGCATACAGTTGGTGTTCACATAAAGTTTGTAGAGCAACTCTTAAGTGTTCTTCATGCTCTACTTTTGATTTAGAGTATATTAGGATATCATCAACGAATACCATGACGTAGGAGTCCAGGTGTGGTTTAAACACTTGATTCATCAAATCTATAAATGACGCCGGAGAGTTCGTCAATCCAAACGGCATCACCAAGAACATATAGTGTCCATTCCGTGTCCTGAATACAGTCAATTGAATATCCTCGGCCTTGACTCTCAACTGATGGTATCCAAATATCCTATCAATCTTGGAAAAATACTTCGCTCCTTACAGCTGATCAAATAGGTCATCTATCCTAGGCAAAGGGTATCGGTTCTTGAAGGTGAGTTTGTTCAACTGGCGATAGTCAATGCACAGTCACATTGACCCATCCTTCTTTTTTACAAATAAGACCGGTGCTCCTCATGGAGACACACTCGGTCTTATAAACCCTTTGTCCATGAGCTCTTGTAATTTCTCTTTCAACTCCTTCAACTCAGTAGGAGCCATCGTATATGGTGCTTTCGAAATAGGCTCCGTTCCTGATGCTAAGTTGATGGCGAACTCCACTTCCCTCTTTGGAGGTAATCCTGGTACTTCCCCCGAAAATACATCTTCAAACTCTCGCACCACTGCTATCTCGGAGATAATATTCTTCTCTTCCTTAGCCTCCTTCAAGAATGCTAAATAACCGCTGCAACCCTTTCTGATCAAGCGCTCGGCCCTAACCACAGAGATAAGTGGCATATGCGTCGATCTCTCCCCTAAAATTTTATTGAAATAAAATTCTTTATTCAAAAGGAATCTCACCTTGAATGATATCACGTATGTTCCCTGCTTCTTGGGTTGTGAATGCGTAGGCTCTCCCTTGTACGACTGGCTTCTTCGCTTGTACCAGTCGTGGCATAGAAGCAGAAGCCGTCTTATCCTTGTTCATCTCAAGACAATCTTTAATCATGTGGCCCATCTTGCCACATTTATAGCAACCTCGTGTCCCTTGCCAGTAATCCACCATTTTGTGGGAGTTGCCACACTTGGCACAAGTCTCCCTAGATGTGGAAGAAGTAGCTCGTGAGAAACTTTGTGTAACTGCTGCTCCAGTGGTGGCAGCAGGGCTCTCATATCGTATCAGCCTCCTCGACGCAAGCAATAGAAATATCTGATGGTTGGTCTGTTGTGCCGGTCTCCCATACCCTGCTTGGAACGATTGTCTCTGATTAGGTGCTACGAATCTCAGCTTTTTGTTCACCGACTCATAGTTTCCTGTTCTACTCTGATCTACACTCCCTCTTCCATGTTGTTCCCTTTGGCGGTATCGATTATTATTTTCTTCCTTAATAACTAGAGCTTTACTCATGACCTCTCCATAGGTCTTTAACTGAAACGGTGCCACTCCTCCTCTAACGTCCAGTCTTAAGCCTTGTTAAAACCCCTTCGCTCTCATCCCATCAGTAATCACATAATCGGGAGCGAAGCGAACAAGCCTCATAAACTCCACTCCATACTCCCTTACTGTCATCCGTCCTTGCAAGAGTTATAAAAACTATATCTCCATCTGATTCCTCACTACCTCAGGGAAATACTATTTATTGAACTCCTCCACAAACTGATCCCACGTCCAGGGCAATCCTCTCTTGAGCCCTATTCCTAGAAACATACTTCAACCAAGGCCCAGCCTCCCCATCTAACATGTAAGCTGCCAAACGGACGCTTTCATCTTTCGTGCATGTAAGAACGTTGAATACTTTTTCCATCTCGCTCAGCCAATTCTCAGTAGCCATTGGCTCCGCTTGCCCTGAAAAGCTAGGAGGTCGCATCCTCCTAAACTCAGTAAACACAGAGGGCACTAGCTTAGTCGAACCTACTGGAGGTGTAGGTGGTTGATGCTGATCACTGGCAGTGTGAGCTGCCAAGGATGCTACTTTTTGAGCCATGGCGATCGCCATGGTTTCCATGGTATGCATCATCCGTTGACTCTCTTCTCTCTCTCTTTATTTCTTTCTCTGATTCTTTCTTGTTCCCTCTGATCTCAACCTGACGATCTCGATCCTGATTCTCTGCCTGATCTCGGTTCTCTGGACCACTACCCTCGAGAACCTCTCTGTTTTCCATAGGTACTATGTTCGTAGACGAGATGAAGTCATCTCTACTATGTAAATTCCTCTCATGACCGCCCCTGGGTCGGCCTCTTCCCCCAGAAGACATAACGGTCTGCACGTGAAACCAAAGTTTCGTTAACAAAAGTCCTTATGCTCAGACAAAAATAATGATTGTCAGAATTTCTAAAGGCAAAAGCTTTGATATCAGCTGTGACAGCCCAAATTTCGGCACCCTAAAACCCATGCCATCAGCACGACCCTCTAGACCATGCCCCTGAAGTCCGTACGGAACATTGGTATAACCAAGCGACAACAAATCAAGCAAAATATGGACTGCAACAAGTATACAATAAAAATCTGCTATTCTAAAACCAAGAGCTCAATGGACAGTTCTACTTCAATGCCAACGCATGAACAGAAGAACCGACCCAAACCATCAGCAATAAGCAAGATCACCCCAGATGGTTCGCCAAAAGAATATATCATTTAATTATATTTTTCTCAAAATAAGGCTTGACATACCAAGCCGTACAGAATGCTCTCAAAACTCACTCTCAAAGTACGCACGGGTCCTCTAAAAGAAGTCCTCAGGAGGAGGCTCCAACTCTTCCCCGGGCACGTAATCCGAATCCCCCGGATCTACGTCTCCCGAAGCCTCAGTAGCCGCAAGCAGTGGACCTACGACGTATAGTCTAAAGGGGTGAGCTACATCCTAGCTCAATAGGAAAACAACAATTGAACATATAAGTCAAGCTCTCACATATATTCTAAAATAATTTAAAAGCATGATTTATCAGATAGAATTACTGAGAAGATATTTTAAATAACTGAAAAGATGTACTAGATGCAACTATTATTTTACATATATTTATTCATTCTCAACTTGCTAATATTAGTTATTGATTCGGCCTAATTATTTAAATCTTAACTTAAATATTCCCCAACTTACTATAGAGTCGGGCGCCCGATGGAATACCCTCCATCGTCATCTAAATAGACAGTTTTTCAAATCTATTTCTTTTTTTAATACCACCCAGGTCTCTTTCTCATAGGTGACGAGATTTCTAGTCTCATACACACATCCCTGGGATGTCAAACTAGTGTACAAATTGGCCACCGTACCGGTCACGAATATTCTGCCGAGTCAGTCGTGGGTATCCTGCCATGTCGGTGGGGTATTCTGTTCAAACCTTAAATAACAAAAGTATTAAATGTGTGCTATATATAGTTGTTCGCCGTGTAATTGTGCTAATTCATATCGATTAGGCCTTATCAATCTTTGTTCACTTTTGCTTTACAATGTCACATACATCCCTAGGATGTCTAAGTCAATCGCATCATACAGATGCCTTTATCACATTTTCATCCCCTGTGGATGTCTCATTTTCATTTATTTACTTGGTGTCACACACACATTTAAAAGACTCACATTTGTAAGCATTAGCATTCATTTCTATATCACTACATACATGCTTTTGAAATTAAAATACATGTTTAAGGTGTTCCCTACCTCATGTCTCTGAATGTCCAAGCATCAAGATCTAACACGGCTCCTTATGCTTGCGTTCCCTCGTACCACCTATAGTACACCATTGCATATGCAAAGCATCAAGAAAGATGCAATAAAGAAGGTATAAGATCCTCCTTGAACCTCAAAGTCTAATTCAAAAGTCAACTAAAACTGTCAAAATCGTTTAATCAATCTCTCAAAATCGATAATCGAAATCCCAAATCGATTAATCGAAAATCCAAACTTCAATTAATTGATCCCAAATCGATTAATCGAAAATCCAAACTCGATTGATCGATTATAAAATCGATCAATCGATTTTCCCAGCTCTCCATTTTCCCGCCACTAGAAGTGCTCAGACGATTAATCGATTTTAAAATCAATTTATCAAAATTCTAGAATTGATTGTTCAATTTGAAATCGATCAATCGGTTTCAAGCAATTCTACCCAGCTTACTTCTGAACCAAAATCGATTAATCGATTTTTCCAAATCGATTAATTGATTTGGTCAGAAACTCAGCCCTTTTTCGAGCATTTATTCCAAATCTCTTTCTTTTCATTTCTCTTCTTTATTTTTTTATTTAAACCTCAATTAATTACTCAACAGCATGTTTAAAACAATCTAATATAACTCACCTAAAATCAACCCTTGGCTGATTCAATGATTTGGCTTGAAGGCTAGGGCTCCTAGCATTAACTTCAACGGTTCCAATCACGTTGAATGCGACCTTAAATGTTCAAACCCATCTTCAATTCAAATCCGCATTAACTCTTAGCCATTACTCCTTCCTTGATCTCTCTCTCTCTCCTCTTAACTCTTCTTACCAACCCAAAACAAGGTAAAAAACTTCTCTTAGGTTATTAAGTCCCTTATAACTCTCCTTATTTCGGTGTTAGGCATATACACCCAATATAGGTGTACATTGTTACTCACTAAGCTTTAAACTACACACTTGCACACTTACTTATGACATCAACCTAAGTTGTAAACACGATCATATAGTTGACTTTTACCTGGTCAATTTATGACCAGTCTGGCACGCATCCCGAGGTCATTGTTCAGTGTCCCAAAATTTGAGAAAGTTACAGAATAAGTTAATGAGCTCAGGGAAGCATAAGCAAGCTGTGAGGACATCTCTGGTAATTTCACTAGAAGTGTATAAGCAAGCTGCGAGGACACCCCTGATGTCCCCATACTACTAGATGTCGTCGCAAGGTGGCGGAAGGAGGATAAACTCCTGCTAACCAAAGAATATGAGATTTTAATGGTGTCGAAACATGACAAAGAGCACGATCATGGCATCCCGTACCCCTCTAAGAAAAAGACTGTTACCTACCCTTTTTGGAAAGCATTAGATACAAACTACTCCTCCCATCACTGAGCCTTACCTCCCTCTGTTATTTTTATTTTCAAACAATAAATCAGAAATCTTGCAAGATATTTCTAGAAATGAAATCGAAAACTGATGAATGATGATTGACGCAATCACCTATTATACATACCATACCTCTCCCTAATAACCACAGGATAGGATGGCCACCACCCTAGGATAGACCCCGTATACAACTGACCTAATCATAAAGATGACCTCACCAGTTCGGTGACAGCACCAACCAACTTTTTTCTTTAAAACTAACACACCAGATACCCATGACTGCTAATAAACCCAAAGTGCTTATCTTGAAACCTAGAAAAGCTCCATTGCATTTTGACACTGGGGCATTTATTTTATTAGAAAAAGAATCATGTCAGAAGTGTCGGCTTGTCCACAAAGAAGATAAGAAATGACGAAGTTACTCTCCGTGAAGCACTACCAAAGATACCATACTGCCGATCCTATTACACCCCTACACTGGGGCATTTTTTATTTTACTTTTATTGTGTTGCTATTATTTATATCCTAGCTATTTGCTTTCCCTGTTGCATTATTTTTATTAATATATATATATATATATATCCATCTTTTGCTACCAGACTTCGATCTGAGACACTTACCCCCCTTGACAAATTGACAAGGGGGAGAATAAAACTACTGACAGCATTACTCTCCCATGTGCAAATACGAAGCAGCCTTCAACCATCCCCAGGCTAGTTCAGGAAGCATCCAAGTCCCAATGAGGGTTGACGGCGCTAAAGAAACTAAAAGCAAAAGTAGACGCAGGAGGTAACTAAAAGAAAAAGGGAGCCAATCAGGTACATCTAAACTAAAAGAATCTCTCTCTATATATATGTGTGTCAAAAAAATTTCCATTTGTTTTTACACCTATCACTGGGGACACCCCCTATATATACAATAACACACACACACACACACACACACACACACACACACACACACACACACACACTGTAAATACAAACAAAAAAAACCACACACTCACATACTTAATCCCTACGCTGCCATTGGGACGGTCGAGCACTATTGTCCCCAGTATCATCAGCTCAAGGTTTGTGGACTAGTCATCAGAAAATACGAGCCCAGCACCCGGAGTCGGCGGAACCTCTAAGCGACGAGGCCCTGCCACAGATCCTCCCTCACTCGTCTGGCTAATAAACTGCCTCGATCGAGAACGAGGAAGATACCTCGCTAGAACTTCACGAACCACTGCATCCTCCCGAGCATCACCCCTGGCACGATCACGTGATGTGTGACAAGACTGCCCGGCCGAGGAGCCCGCGGCCCTCGAATCTGATCCGCCAAGCTGATGAGCTAGCCTATATATCCCTCGCTCACTCCTCATCAGACGATACTATAGCTGATCTAGGGACACCTACGTCGTCCGACAAGCCGCCTCTAATGCATCAGTATGAGTCATCTGAGTGGCCATCATCTCAGCAAATAAGTTAGCATGACTCTGCGTCTCCCAAAGGACTCGACTCACCTCAGGAGTTGCTCACGCTCGCACCGCCTCCAGACGCGCCTCCTCCAGCTGACAAACCTGCATAACCACGTCAAGTCAAACAAAAAAAAAACTAAAAAAAAATGAATGTATATATATGAACAAAATAAGAAACTTTGAAAAAAGAAAGAACCATACCAGATCTAGCCTCTCCCCCAGGAGTCGCTCAACTGTCTCAGCGATCACTGGATCAGCAGGAGGCATAGGAGGGACAGCAAATGTAGGCGCCTGTAATAAGAACAGACAAATACATCAAAAATACTATAATGATAAATAAACTACAAACACAATAACTAAAACATACCTGAGTAGGAATAGGAATAGACTCCTAAAGGAGAGCCTCGGGAGCGGAATCCGAAACAGCCTGTAAAAAACCAAATAATCTAACACAAGATATGTCATAATAAGATAAAGATGGAATAACAGAAACAGAATTATCCCACATTAAAAGAAACTTTACTTGACTCTCCGAACGTAGAGAGGCAGCAGTCGCCTCCCTCATATGAAGATCCTCGACAACCTGACGCTGAAATATCACATGATATTAGTAAACTACTAAGAAAGCAAAACAATGACACCTAACAAACTAACGCAAAGACGCAAACAATATCACAGATTGAACAGAACTTACCCAATGATCTAGTTCAACCCGAAGTTGAGCTATCGCTGGATCCTCCTGACTGGAGGAGGCAACTGAAGATGGATCGAATGTCAGAATGGAACCTCCGACAGCCAGCTTAGCTCTCTACAAATAACAATAAACATATCAGTTGACAAGCTTATAATGCTAACAATGCTAAATTGCAAAGACACTTACCAATCGTCAATCTCAGATCGTAAACTGGCCGCTATCTCTCAGTCAGCTCACTGCTGACTGTGATAGACATCCAGCAGTGCCGCCTGACGAGCGACCTCACCCTCCCTCTCAAACTGTTCAAGATAAATAAAGAAAAAAATGAGACACCACAACCATGTTAGAGCGATCAGAAAACTAAGTCCACATAATAATAAAAAAAGACTGCAAATTAACTCACAAGGAGTTGTCGAGCCTCCGCTAACCGAACCCCCAGCTCATCCTCCACTCCCCTGGCCTAAGTGACTGAGGAGGCTAAAGACTGCAGCATCTCCTCATCCGGACGAGGAGCACACCTCATCCGCTCCATCACCCTGTGAAGAGCGTCTAATGTCCCTCGCACACTCGCAGTGAGATGGCCATGCTCCAATGCAGCCAACCTCTCCCTCAAAGCCGACGCTGACTCCAAACCTCCGATCGCGAAAGAGCCACTCCCATAAAAGGGACATGTGAAGAGGCGCCCGCCACCCAATGCACCAAACCACCGCGCATACTCCCAGGCGTCCACCTCGTCACGCGCCCCTCTAACTCTAGTCCCCCCAACTCTAAAATCCGCTATCGGAAGAACCATCTGTGCCGCGAAATTCCAGCCAAGAGGGTCAATCATCCTCTTCTCCACTCTGTGACGAATCTCTGGAGGGACTCCCTGAGCGAGCCCCAGCTGTCTTACCACACGAGAAGTGTGGATCCGCTCCACCCTCTAAAAGCAGTGAACCCATATGTCCACATCGAATAAGGGCCGACCAGACTGAATCACTGGCACGTCGGCATCCTCCTCATCCTCGTAGGGCCTCCAGACCACCTGAAACCAAACAAATGAATCAACCCTCAATGAAGACTCAGATCCTAAAACACCAAAATAAAAAGAAAGCGTACGCGTGACAATCTATACCTACCCTGCATGTATATCCTCAAAGAGGCCTCGTGCGGTCTGAAGATCTAAAGACCAGCGACGACCCCTCAACGCCTCCCTCCACACGTGCATCTGCGAGAACATAAACTTCACCTTCAACGGAACCTCCGGACGAAGGAAAGCGAAATGATCATACGGCCCAAAATTGAAAGGAAAGTAACAACAACAATAGTGTCACACAAGGAGAAACATTTACCATTCAATGACCAAAAATTAACCAAACTAAAGACATGACGATGCTAATTAATTAAAAAACTCACCTGGATGAACGCAAGGAAACCCCCGATTGATGCAACACCCTGTCCCTGACAGTAAAGCTGCTCATAGAGATGCGCCAATGCGACCACACCCCACGGATAGTTAGGGACTCAATCCAGATCCCCAAGTACCATCAAAAATAACCCGGTGACACATCCCCTAGTCAATGAAGAGAAAAGTACGGCATCAAGGAAATGCATCAAAAATGCTCGGAGCACCCTATCCACAGCTACCCCCGACTCCACCACGGGCTCCTGACCCACCACTACTGCACAACGCACCTCATAGGTTGTCTTTGCCTCTGAATGGTGCCTCGGGGGGAGGAAGCAACTCACAAACGTATCAAAAAACCAAGTGACTCGAACTATACTTGGCCCTGAACCGCTTCACCTATATGGCACACCTAAAATCTCCTCACACACCTCTAGATAATGACCCACCATCCGCCCTGTGATCGGCTCACCCTCAAAACAAAGACCGGTGATGCGAACCCAGTCCTCTAGAGTCGGTAACATCATTCCAATTGGAAAGAGAAGCACCTGATGCTCCTCCCTTCACCTCTCAAAGATCACCACGATCAAGCCACAATCAACCTGAAAGGGCTCCAACTCCAGGATCAGCTCAAAACTGAAAGACACTAGCCGTACCTGCTGAAACTCCGGCAAGGCACAATACCAAGCATGAGACTCAGCCCATGCCAAGCTGATAGCCAGCTGCGGGAGCTCCTATTGAACGAAACACGAACAATAACAGTAAAACTAATACACACTTATGACAAAAGGCAAATGAATTAAGAAAAAAGGGAAACTAAAAGCGAGTCAAATATGCCCCAGATACAATGACAATTTACAACAAGCACGCAAGACATGATAACAACTGAGTAGAAATATAACCTACCCCTAGATGCAATCATGATGCATAAGTAAACACACGATCAATCATTAATGCAGGTTTGACATAAATTAGAAAGGTTCCAAATCCTAATAAGCCTATGTCATAACCTAAGTCACTAAGGAAATGGAAGAACTCTTGCTCATGAGTGCTTACCCGACCTAGACCAAAGAAATCCTCCAGTGGGAAGCGCCTGCGATTCGGGTGCTCCGCAACTGCACCCTCAGCTCCCTCATCCACGGGTATCTCACCCTCACCCTCAACAACCCCCTGCTCAACCCTGATCACCTCCTCCCTGACCACCGACTAGTCAAACTCCAATACCTCCTCTCTAACTACCTCCCCAATATCTGCCTCCCCGACAACATCGGTTTGGGCCTCGGATGTCTCACCTATCTCCGCCCCTAGCATCCTCTCTAACTCAGAAATAGTAAGAGCAGGTCTATCACCACCCTCATACTCCATCCTAGAACGAAGAGCTCGAGAAACTGAGCAGAACGGAAGAAATGGCATCTGAAACGGATGATCGGATCACAAGATATCACGAAAACACAAAAATCAGAGCGCACAGAAACAAGAAAACTAGAGAATCAGAGACTAAAATGGATCGCGCGATAAAAATGAGAAACTTTAAGCCACTTATAGGGAATAGTCGAATCGCGTGCTTAAATCCTAGCGCGTAATCCAATCGTGCGCCACCTTGGTAGCGCATAATTCGGATTACACGACCTATCTAGAGCGCATAATCTAATCGTCGCCCGCTCAAACTAACCCGACCACTTGGTTGCGCGTCGCCTTCCAGGCGCATAATCACATCAAACACCCTTGCCAGCTCGCGCGAATGCCAACAGTCACTTCCACAATAACCACCACCGCCCTAATCAAGCGTCGATCACCCTGCGTTTAATTCGATTAAACAATCAAATATTAACACTTAATAACCTTTTAATGCCTTGAAATACACGCTTTAAGGTTGGCGCGCAATTCATTTAAACGCCCATAATGAACCGTGCAATTCTCTAAAAAACAAAAATATACAGATACAAAACAGCACTTTCACATACCTAAAACTAGGAGATTCCTGACACTAATTACCAATCCAAATCGTCCCCTTGTCAAGACTGATCCAAGAACACCCCTAACTTGATAAATATACTCCCTAAAAAAAAAGAACGAAAAAAATGACCTGACACCGGTCGCACACCCCAACCAAAGCTAAAACAAAAAAAAATGAGACTTGCCCCAAACTAAGACTAAAGCTAAAATTTTGCCTCAACTAACGCCAATCTAAAACTAAAAAATGCCCCCATACCACACACAACCCCGATTGATGTTAAATTAAACAACCAAAAAATGTCCCCTTTTCTTTCTTGTTTTTATACACTAAGACCAAAAAATGTCCTCATCATTTATACACTCCGATTAACCCCAGACTAAATTAAAAAATACTTCTAACATGCCCCGATCCAGAATAAATAAATTAAACAAATAAATCTCACACTCCAAATAAAATCAAATAAGCTATAAAATAAACTAAACTGGAATTTACAAAAGAATTTAAAATCATAATCTTTGCATAAATAAATAAAATGATTACAAAATACAGCGAGGGCATACCCTCTGAATATACAACTTAAAATAAGAAACTTAATATCCGCACGTTCAGGCAATACCTGAATCTAGATTCATTCGGGAAACTAGAAATCTCGAAGAAATTCAGAGAAAGGAGGCGCCCTGAACGAACTCTAGCCATAATAGCCTCTTCCCCTTGCCCCGAGCCGACAGAAAAGAAAGAGTAGCTTACGGAAAGCCACCTAGGACCTGCAGGATCCACCCTTAAGAGCCCGCCTTGGAAACACTAAAAAGGAGGAGCAACTAACGCTGAATTTGCAGGACCTACCGAGGAAAAATAGGCATCGGTCACGAGAACTCTGACCCTACCTTTTCCTTTACTTTCCTTTCTATCACCTTTTTCTCCTCCATCTCTTCCCTTAGCATGGTAACAATTTGACTGCTACCTTGCATTCCTAATCTCGTTCATTCTCAAAAGCCCATACAATAAATACAATTCTTCGAGTCCAATACCCGGGGTACGAAAGAGAAGGGAAGAAAAGACATTAATTAATAATAAAAATGCCTTAAAAGAATGTCTCAAAACTTTTAATCCCAATCCCAAAAAAAAAAAAAAGAGCCCAAAACTTCTGGCTCACACATTTATAAACTACACTCACTAAACCATAGAATGACAAGTGTTACATCTCCTTCTAATCTAATCTAATCTAAACCAAACACGTACCCCCCTGAAAGACCATAATCCATGGCAAACATAGATGAACCAATGATTACACAACACTTAACCCCCTAAGAGACACAGATCCAAAGTAAAATGGATAAACCAATAAGATTTAGACATTTAACACCCATTTAGAACCTTTGAAAACTCACACTTTTTCAACCTCATGTTAAATCAAACAAAAGACTAAAACTCAAGTTAAAATCAAACCTTAAACCAACAAAAACTTTATATTAAATTTAAAAAAAATAACAATTCTCTAGAGTGAGACCCTGACTGGTCTAGAAAAATGCCCCTAACAAATCAAGCAGAACTAAGTAAACCCGCTAAAACAAACCCCATAAAACAAATTGAACTCCAAGCTAAACCAAACCTTAAAATAAGCCAAACCAATCAAATAAATCCAACTAATCCGTTAATAAATTTAAACAAACAAATAAGCGCAATAAGAATAAAAAAAATACCCCTTCATTTATAATTTAAAATTTTACAAGTATCACCAAAGCCATACCTCCTGAATTTACAACCCAAAACGAAAACCTGAAACTTTAACCTACAACCCAAAACGAAGACTGGGTTCAAAACTGAGACGAAGCAAGGAGCAGATTCTGCTCGGAGCGTCCAATTGAAGACTTCAGGGAGAATTGGTTGGGAAACATATCCCGCCACTTTTGACCCCTTCTCTTCCGCCATCTTCGCCTCCTCCACCACTGCCACTTCAACGCTGCCTTTACTGCTCCTTAAAAAGAATCGATGTGAAGACAGGCCCACTCATTCCAAATACCGCCCACTCCAGAATATCACCGTTCACAAGCATTACCTTGGGACGGAGATCACACGAAATTACAAATATAGGAAGAAACGACATCCCAATCGGACGATTAGATCGCCCGATATCACTCAAACACGAACTTCATAACACAAGTTATTCAGAAAAGGTCAAAACTCGAGACTAAACCAGAATGAAAAATAAATGAAAGTTCTTTCGCTTATATAGAGTACAGACTTAATCACGCGCCAAAATACATGCGCTTAATTAGAGATCACACGCCACTCACGTGGCGCATAATCCGAAATACGCGTTTTGACCCGTGCGCGCAATTAAACCATCACCCGCGCCATCCACGCGATGCTCTGATTGCGCGCAGTCTATGGATTGCACAAACTAATTAAACGACCCGTTGTAAACACACAATATGAAAGGTCACCTGTACACTGACTGAATGCTGACCAGGTGACGCTTCAATCACACGCAAGGATTATAGCGCACAATCCAATTGCACGCACACATACTCGCGTGTAAATGACCCCTCAAACTTACAATCACACGACTGAAAATGGGCACGCAATCATATTGAGCAACCAAAAATGGGCGCGTAATACCTAATTTTAGATGAAATCTACGCCCTTACACCTTTGCATCCCATCGTGGTCAAGATTCTTCTATCCCATCGCGGCCAAGTTTCTTTTATCACGTCGCGGTCACACCCTTTCGTCCCATCGCGTGGCCTCACAGGCTGTCCTGACAAAAAAAGAGGACATACTCACCCGTCCTATAGCGTTAATTATCCCATAGTCCCTTCCCGGTAAGACACACGCCCTTTACCGCAATGCCCTCATGACCCCACCAAAGAAGAAAGACCCCATTGCGATAATATGCACACATGTAATACCACCTCAATAACCAGTCCCATCAAAATAAATTAACCATACCCTCATGACCCATCGCGAAAAGCCGAAAACAAACCGCCCAAAGATGAAATCAATCACAGCACAGCCACGACATGATTTCTTTTGTAACCCAAGATCCACCAAAGAAAGACCACAATGTTCCATCGTGCAAATAATATCTTACCAATGTCCCATCGCTAACTACGTCCAGTCGATGCCCCATCGCAAACCTCACTACCTGAAGACAAAATAAGGCTCAGGTAGCGCATGCCACACAGTATGACGAAGAGAGGTAAAGCTCGGTCATCTCCCATCGCTAAGGCAATGAACTCTCTCTCCTTTTCTCGAATTAATCCCCAGGTCCCATCACGATATCATTTATCCCAAAACATTGTATTACAACTGCCAATTCCTGCCACAGCAGACCTAAAGAGGAGAAATCTCTAAAGTCCTGTCGCGACATCACATCCAGAGCACTGCATCACAATAATAGTCACAAAATCTCATCGCGACACTACAACACCACTACGAACCGTACAAGCTGCGTGCAACCCAGGTAAGTATTACTCATTTTTTTAATTACTCGATATTGCCTATAAATATAGTTAACTATGATTGAATCAAATATTTTCAAAACTCGTCTCTCTCGACTCACGAATCATTGTAATCCTCCGATAAGAGACAATCATCAGCATTCGTCAAGAAGGTTAGATGTAGTATCCGACATGCCAAGTGTCGTCTTGACAACCGTAATAATGATCGAGTCCACAAATCCCATACCGGGGATCTACTCAACGACATCTCGGAAGCCATAGTTTCCTCCATTTTACCACCGAATTGATCTTAAGTTAAAATCCTTAAATTTTCAAAATCTCAAAACCCCTTTATTTAAAAAAAAAAAAAAAACCTTTATTTCATAAAGGAAAACCTCTTACTTCAAAAGAAACAAAAAATAATAAAAATAAACAACCAAAAAAAGAAAATAATAATAATAAAGCAACAAAATGAATAGACCCTGACTCACCTTTTTCTAAATACCAAAAAAAGAAAATACCTTTAAATGCCAAAAATTTTGATTAAGCGCCCTATCACTTGTGCACATTAGTTACAATTGAACCCGACCTTTAACTCCTAAGACCACCTGAACCTGCAATCAAGTGCATATACCACTGCGCAGAATTAGATCAAGCGCATACTCCATTGCACAGAATCATTGGATCAAACACATTAGGACTTAGAATGCCCAACCTAGACTACCCAATCTACAGACCGACCTCCGAACTCCAAATGAATTAAGCGCACATGCCACTGAGCAGAATTCAATTAAGCATACCTCATAAAAATAAAAATAAAAGACACACCTCAATTACTAGCCTAAATCAACCATTCCCCTAGGGAACTGAACATTGACTATTTTTAATTTAAGAACTAACAAATGCCTATTGGAAAAGAAACACCTGACACGCATTGGTGTGAGCAATGATGCGCCCGATCCGAAATGACTTGTAAAAGCCTTCGATATTATATGATATTTCATCTCTTTTTTAATTATCGGTCCTTGGACCTTATTTTGGACATTTGATTGACGCCCCGATACCTCGATTGTGTAAAATCTTTCTGTTAGCTCGTGCCATGCAATGAGATGCGCCATGCACCCACAGACCCAGAATGTGCCCTTCAACAGCTACCATTTGCCCTTCAAATGATCCATTTTAGCTTGCGCTAATAGACAAGAAAGCCAAGCATGTCATGTCAGCATCACCAATTCACATTTGTGAATTCCCAAGAGAAACGAGAAGACACCTCGGATGAGGAGTGTCTACTTCTTCAATGCGCTCTTACCTCGCAAGAGCACATTGAAGATGGGCACCTGTAGACACCCCCATTTTGCCTTCTTGGAATATACTTTTTATTCGGTCAATGTTTGACCCTTTTTAACCCTTATATGAGAACCATGCATTGAAACAATAGTACATGGCTGAACACAGGCTGAAACAATAGCTCTGTGACTCAGATCTCGACACAGGGAGACTATATATCGAAACAATAGTATATAGTCAGAATGCAAACTGAAACAATAGTCTTGCATTCATTCTAGAGACCAGACCCGGACAACCCCGAATTAAGTGCCTGAAACCCCGCGCGTAATTCGATTGCACATCGCACCACAAACGCGCAATCGATCCCCCTTTCAGACCAAACCTCCCTTCTCAGACCTATCCGAGACTCGATTACGCGCCTAAAATCATACTCGCGATCGGATTGAGTGCCACAAAACTAGCGCGCAATTGGCCTATGCTCGACCTAGTCTCACTACCCTTGACCCTTAAGTTTCTTTGATTAAGTTCTTATGACTAAATGCTTAATCAGATTGTGTACCTCCCATTACGCGTGCAATTAGCCCTAATTTCGTTAGGACTGAGAAACTCGATGAGCAAGTCAGTCGATCGCTCACTGAGTCGGTGACCAACTCAAAGTGATTAAGTGCCAGGAAACTAACGCGTAATTTGATTAAACGCCCGAAACATGACACGTAATTGAAGAAAAACGTATAAAAGATTTTTTCTTAAACAACACGAAGGAGGCTGGTAATTTTTCGAGAGAGAAGGTATTTTTTTGGGATTCCGAAACCAGAGAACTCCGAGGACAAACCCATAGAGCACCTTAATCATGGTTTTGAGATTTAAGCTTCTAATCTTCAAGATTTCTCTCCGCATCCCCGACCCTAGGTAAGGATTTAATCTTTTATTCATAACCATAGCTTCTAATCTCTAGATCTAGGAAGTCTTATTTTATTTTATTTTTCAGACCGTAGCACCCTCTTCGGACCGAAATTCTATATATCTGGTTCTAGTTTTCTGTTTCTAGAACCAGCCCTTAATCTAACGGTCCGATATACCGATTCTAAGCTTTAACTCTATTCTAAAATCTTGATCTACAATCCTATCATTAATCTATGGTTCTAATCCTTTGATTCAGAACCAGTCCTTAATCATACGGTCTGATTTTTTGATTTCAGACCCGAATTCAGTCCTAGAAATTCTAATTTTTATTTTTATTTTTATTTTAATATCTCCAAAAACCTTAAATATAACTTCAGTTTCTATAATCCTAATTTTACAATTTAACTCATGATTATTATTCAAATATCAACTCTAAAAGGCCTAAAAATATTATCTCACAGTCTAAAATCAATTTATCTTCAATCTTAGCCACCCGATTTGCCCAATGGAGCTTACGGAGGGTACTCGGGAACGAGGCCAATCCTCCTTAGCATAGCAGGCCCAAAACCCTTTTTTTAAGAAATTTTAGGATTAATTAATTACTTTTGTTTTATCCTTTTAGTATAATTAATTAGTAGGTTTCTTTTATTCCAACATATTTAATCAATTAAGTGCATTAGATTTTAGTATGGTTGATTAATCTCTTTAAATCAAAATTTAATTGATTAATTCCTTTCTCTAATTAGAATTTAGTATGATCAACTTCATTGCTTTAATTAGATTTTTAGTATAGTTAATTCATTGCTTCAATTAGAATTTTAATAAAATTAGTTTATTTAATTCAATTACATTCGAATAAAAATTAGTTTATTTGTTTTAATTAGATTTTAATGAAATTAATTCATTTGTTTGAATTAGAGTTTCAATAAAATTAGTATTCTATTTCAACTAGAATTCTAGTAGGATTGTCATAATTGATTTGATTAGAATTTCGATACAACTAGGACACTTGCATTATTTAGAATCCCAGTATAATTAGCATGCTTAATTTAATTAGAGTTCTATCGGAATTAAAATGCGTGCACTCCTAGTATCAATAAGAGATTGAAACTAATCGGACCTCTAGTAGTATTGAGAAACTAATATTAATTAGACCTCTAATAGAATTGGGAAATCAACATTAACTGAACTCTTAACCAGATTGGAACCAACCTATACAACTAAATTCATAACAGAATCAGGGAAGTCTAAACTGACCAGAATCATAACTAAAAGGGGGAATAAGAAGGAAATTAAACAATCTAATCCAAAGAAACAGAACACTGCTGACGTTCATAGGCGGACGATTCAATATAAAAGCAACCTGCACCCGCTCTTAAGCGTGATCATTGACATGCTGCAGTGTCGATAAATATCTGTAGCTGGCGATCGCAATAAACTAGGAATCCTCCTAGAAAACCCCTATTATTATTTATTTTTTTACTTTAATTATTTCAAACGTCGCATCGCTAGAGTCCATCAGGACAGAATTGGAAGCCACTGATTCAACGGGAACCGAGAGGAACCCAGAAAAACCGCCCACCAACACTCATACCCAGCTCAAACCCATGCCCTGCATCAACCCCAATTTACCCATGTCCCTACACCCCAAAACCATCTTCAAGCTTTTCCCCATACCCAATGGCCCCATCTGGCCCCACCCATCTCGTCACTCCGTAAAAATTTTCTCACATTCAATGGTCTCATCCGACCCCCATTCAGTCCATACAGCACCAACAAGAGAATCTCACCCTCACTGCACCATATGTAGACCAGCAGTATGATGAGGACGAGATTAAGAACAGAGGGGCTTATGTCGAGGCATTGCCCAACATTAATCCCCCACCCATGTTCACCAACCCTCTAGTAGCATAGAGTGAAGCAAGACCTACTGCTGAGAAGATGGCCCCCATATCTAAGGAATCAAAGCAGTTGAAAGAGCAGCTATACAAAATTCAAAAGCAGTTATTGAAAATGGGTGGAGCTGAAATCCATGCCACTGATTTTTCAAACTTGTGTTTATTTGCTGAAGTCTCCCTACCCCCAAAATTCAAGATGCCGGTTTTTGATAAATACAATGGCACTAGCAATCCATTGCACACCTTAAGTCTTATTATGAGGACACGTGCCAGTGTGGGGGAGATGAAAGACTACTGATAAAGGACTTTCAAAAAAGTTTAACTGGTCTTGCTTTGAGATGGTTCACATCCCTAGAACCGTCTATGATAAAGACATGGAAAGATCTGACTCATCTATTTCAAGAGCAGTATGTCTACAATATAGACATTGAACCATGCAAGTCAGACTTGATCCGATTAAAGCAGAACCCGAATGAAACCTTTAACAATTACTTAGGGCATTGGAGAGCACTGGCAGCTCAGGTGAGAAACGGGATACCTGATGACGAACAAATTGAGATGATTTCAAATAATACCCTGCTAGTAATCTCCGACTTCTCGTTTACCAACAGCAGTCCAGCTTTGCTGATTTGGTGAGGAATGCCAACCATTGCAAAGACGCTATCAAGGAAGGTCGTCTAAGCAAGAACGTACCGGGTGGAACTAGCGGGGTCAGGAGGTTCTCAGAGTAGAGAAATGAGAAAAGAGCAAGAGTCAATGTTCAAAATATTGCCAACACCCGGCCCAACACTAACATAATCCTGTTCCAGTTCAAATCCACTCAGCCAGCTCCAGTTAAAAGCGAGCTAATGCAAAGAACCGGAAATGGGCAAGGAGCGTAGATGACTCCAGAGCAGAGAAAGGCCCGTTATGACCAAGTTTTTATGCCCTTAGGGAAATCTTTGAATATACGTTTACCTTTATTAATAGAAAATAGATTAGTCACAGCCCTCCAACCATGACCTCCTCCAAATCCTATCCCGATGAACTATGACCCCAATACTCACTGTATTTTCACCATGGTCCGGGTCACCCAGCCGATCACTTCTTTCCATTAAAGCACGCGATACAAGATTTAATTGAGGTCAAGAAGATTATTCCACATATACCTTCCCAAGTGAACTAGCACATGAGCATACATCAAGCACCGCTGCCCCCACACCCTCCCAGTGGGGCAGGTCCAAGACCCATTGTCGGTATGATCAAGGAGGATGATGAGGAATTTGAATTTGACCCATCAGATTACATCAATGATCAGGAAAGTTTTATAACACCAAGGCAAAGAGATCAGGAAGAAAGAAGTATTGGGGTGATTGAACCCTTGAATTTGTTAGATTATTTCCCCAACCCTGCACCCCAAATTGAACCCTTAGATCTTAGGGCTTACTTCCCATTACCCACTCCCATCAACTATGTACAAATTAATGCTTACCAACCATATTCCACCACCCCCACCAATCACCCAATATCCCATCATGTCCCCTATATCCCACCACCACCTATCAATTATTAGTGGCCCACCCCTACCCCATTACCCTCGACACAACCATCCACAAACCTCATCACCCCAACCTAGCCTACTTTCGCCCCCCACCCATCCATCACCGAGGTAAACCAGGTCTTACCTACCCTTCCGGAGCCATTAGTATAAGTGCATCAGATACCGACAGCCACTCCATTTCAGATTTCAGGACCAACTTATAATCCTCATCAGGTCCCACATAGTTATGAATAGACGAATGTCAACGCCAATAGCAGCAGAGAAGAGGCAGTGGACTTTGTTACCAGATCTAAGAAAATCTCTAAGCAGCCAGAGGCACCAACAGCAACACAAACCCAACCAGAGGGGAAGAAAGATAGTGCCGTGAACCCGTTCGAGAAAATGAGCAGAGAGCATATACTAGAGACTCAGCTGAGAAGAATGTCATCTCATATCATGACCTGGGACCTATTGATCGCGTCCCCACTCCATTTTCAAGCACTAATGGGGGCGTTAAAGAATGCGTACGTATCTCTTCAGGTGAGCCTAGATGAAGTTGGGTATATAATTGGACAGGTGATGGCTCCTAATGCCATTTCATTTTCGAACGCTGATTTATCGGAGGAGGGAAATAGTCACTCAAAATCCCTCAACATCATGATAGAATCCAGGAACATGATAATCCCTTTGGTATTAATTGATAACGGGTCGGCTCTAAATGTTTGCCCTCTAAGAACAACTACGAAGATTGGAGTAGATCCGTGCATGTTGAGACCTACCAGAACTAGTGTCAGAGGTTTTGATAACACGAGAAGGGAGATAATGAGAGAAGTTGACCTTGAGATGGTGATTGGGCCAATGACCTTCTCCATATTATTTCAAGTAATGGATATCAAGTCCTCATTCAATTTGTTACTGGGGCGCCCATGGTTACACGAAGTTGGAGCGATACCTTCGACGTTGCATCAGAAGCTCAAGTTCGTGTCCGGACAGAAGATTATCACCATAATAGGTGAGGGGCACGATGAGAAAGAAAAGGCCACCCATAGCATTGAGAGCCCAAAAGTGTTAGATGTGCCACACACAGCTGAAGATACCGACCTCCATAGTTTTGAATACCAGGTATCGGCTGTAGTCCCAGATCCCCCGGAGAGCATCACTTTAAGAACTGGCGATGAAATGATAGTGGCAGTGGCCATGCTCCAAAAATAAGGCTATCAAAAAGGTAAAAGACTAGGGCCCAGACTGCAAGGTAGGAGAGAACCGATCACTGTCAAAGGCGGACAGAAGGTAAAATTTTGGCTAAGTTACAAGCCCGCGAAAGAAGAGGTCCGAGAGGCCAAAGAGAAATCTCGAGCTACAGTAGCTGCTAGATCTCGGGGAATCAATTTAGAGGAGAAGCCCTCTCCCAGGCCTAATATCATAGATTCATTGGTGAGCACCGGGGTTGTGAAAATCGATTGGAATGGGGTAACCCGATTAACCCCACATAAACCCGCGGCACCTGTTCACCCCACCAATCCCCAGATCATCCCTCCCAGCCTGGAAAGAGACCTGACCGCATTATCTCTCTTTGAGGAGCGATGTTCTATACCTGCATAATCTCCCCATGTGGTAAATTGTCAAGGACTATGTTGACGTTTGAGGAAAGAATCTCAGACGATCCTATGATCGACATGATGGAGGCTGACTCCAAAGAGCCATATCAATCAGCACCCTCCATCCAAATTCTAGCAGGTAAAGGAGTGGCATCTCAGGTACACAATTGGGCTTCTGTGCCCCAAACCCTAGAAGTGGCAGGTGGCCTGAAATTTAGTACCGATTTCCCAAAAAAAAATAACCTGTAAAAAGTGAGATAAGCCCTTGGCAAGCAATACCGTGTATATATAGGGACTCGCTCGACCAAGAGCCCATTTCCTAAGAAAATAAAAATCCCAAAAACATAGAAAAAATATATAACTCAAAAATATTGTCTTTTAAAATTCTAAAAAAGATAAAAAAAAGATGCCTTAATCAAGAATCTCGTCTCACGTGAAGACGATCCCTTTCCTGTAGAAATACAAGAAGTGGTAGGAGTCACGAGTCTGGATGAGGAGATCCCTACTGAAGAGGTTCCCAATGAACTCCTAGAATAGTTTGCCGACTTTGAGCACGGTCCTACCCCTATTGTTGAAGAAATCGAGGATGTCAATCTAGGTACTAAGGAGATTCCAAGAATTACCAAGATCGTAACATCATTGTCTCCTGAGGAAAGAAAAAGCATGATTGATTTTCTTTGGTCATACCAAGACGTCTTTACATGGTCGTATGAGGGCATGCCTAGTTTGGACATCGACTTGGTCGAGCATGAGTTACCACTCTACCCTGATATCAAGCCAATCAAGCAGAAGTTGAGACGACTCCAACTCGAGTGGATGCTAAAAGTAAAGGATGAGGTCATCAAACAATATGATGCGGGGTTTCTCATGTATCTAAATACCCCCAGTGGCTTGCTAATATAGTTTCGATACCGAAGGATGGAAAGGTCCGCATGTGCATTGATTTCATAAACTTGAACAGGGCGAACCCGAAGGATGATTTCCCATTACCACACTTCGACATCTTGGTCGATAACACTGCTGAGCACGAGATGCTTTCATTCATGGACAGATTCTCCGAATATAATCAAATCAAAATGGCGGAAGTGGACTGAGAGAAGACCGCATTCATCACTCCCTGGGGAACTTTCTGCTATAGGGTTATGCCATTCGGGTTGAAAAATGCCGGCGCAACATACTAGAGAGCCATGACTGTACTGTTCCAGGATATGATGTATCGAGAAATCGAGATATACATCGACGACATGATCACCAAGTCACCAGAGAGAAGTGATCATTTGATAAACCTCCAAAAGCTATTTGAGAGGCTGAGGAAATATAGGCTGTGGCTAAATCCTCATAAATGTGCATTCGATGTTATATCAGGAAAACCATTAGGCTTCATTGTCAGCAGAAGAGGTATCGAGGTCGACCCAGTCAAGGTGAAAGTTATCATAGAAATGCCACTATCGTCTACTGAGAAAGAGGTCAGAGGATTCTTGGGCAGGATACAGTATATCAGTCGGTTCATCGCACAACTCACTCTAATATGCAAGTTGATCTTCAAGCTACTGAGAAAGGACTCCCGTTGAATGGAACGACGATTGTTAGGCCGCTTTCGATAAGATCAAGGGCTACCTCCTCAACCCACCTATTGTAGTATCACTAAAGCCAGGGAGACCACTCTTAATGTATCTCTCTACGATGGAAGTCTCGATGGGATATGTCCTAGGGCAGCATGATGAGACAGGAAGAAGGGAACGGGCCATCTACTATTTGAGCAAGAAATTTACTAACTGCGAGGCGTTATTCTCATCTGGAGAAAGCATACCTGGCTCTCGTATGGGCTACACAGAGGCTTCGCCACTACTTATTATCCCAAGCCGTTCTACTTTTAGCACGCATGGATCCGTTGAAGTACCTATTTGAAAAACCAGCTCTTACTGGGCAAACTTGGCAGCTTCTCTTATCAGAATTTGACATCACCTACGCCACCCAGAAGTTGATCAAAGGCAAGCACTCGTCGATCATCTTGCCGACAATCCATTGCCAAACTATGAGCCTTTGAGAATCAAACTCAATGATGAAGACATCCTATTCATGACGGAGGATGATACAGAAGAAGTAGAGGAATCCTGGGTAATGCATTTTGACGGGGCAGCGAATGCCGACGGTTAGGGAGTCGGCATTCTGATTTCGCCAAAAAGGTCGCACGTACTAGTTTCTATCAAGCTCAACTTCCCATACACATATAACATGGCTGAATATGAAGCTTGTGCAGCAGGACTGCAGGCAGCACTGGACCTGAAGGTCAATCACCTCAAAGTGTTTGGCGATTCACAGCTAATCATATGTCAAACGAATGGAGATTGGAAGACAAAGGATAATAAATTGATCCCCTACCATGAGCACCTGGCTGATAGCATGCTTCGAGGATGTCACATTCTCCTATCTCCCACAGATAAGGAATCGCTTCGCCGACACGTTAGCGACTTTGGCATCAATGATAGAGATCCCCTATGGTGTTGAGGTGAAACCCATCATAATTGAGTAGAGGAATGAGCTGACCTTCTGCCTGCAGATTAAGGAACCCCTAAAGCTTGATGATGAACCACCATAGTTCTCAGATATTAAGAATTTCCTCGAGACTTATACCTTCCCTGAGGATACATCCAAGACGGACCATTCAATGTCTGGCGACAGGCTACATCATCTGCGGTGACTACCTTTACAAACAATCTTTCAATAATGTTTTGCTCAGATGCCTTACTGAGGATAAAGTAGTCAACATCATGAAGGAGATCCATGAGGGAGTGTGCAGTGCCCACGTCAATGGTCATATGCTCGCTAAGAAAATCCTATGATAAGGATACTATAGGACCACTATAGAATCTGACTGCTGCAGACATGTTCAGAAATGCTACAAGTGTCAGGAACACTCCAGTTTGATACACGCTCCTGCCATAGATTTGCACAGCATGACCACTCCTTGGCCATTCACCACCTGGGGCCTCGACGTCATCGGAATGATTAATCTGAAAGTCTCAAACGGACATCGATTCATCCTCGTCACCATTGAATATTTTACCAAATAGGTAGAGGCAGTGTCATATACAAACATCACGGTCGATCACGTCGAGAAATTCATCAAGAGCAACATTATTTGCTGGTTTGGTGTGCCCAAGGATATCATCACTGATAACAGCACGAACTTTACGAATAAGCATGTTAAGGCCTTCTATGAGTAGTATAAAATCAAGCACCAACGCTCATCACCTTATTGGCCACAAACCAATGGGGCCGTAGAAGCTGCTAACAAAACTGTCGTCGGCATCCTCGACAAAATAGTCATCACCTATCGAGATTAAAGCGAGATATTATCGTTTGCATTATGCACCTACAGAACATTGATCCGTACCGCTACAGGGGCAACACCATTCTCCCTTGTGTATGGAACTGAGGTCGTCTTACCGGTGGAGGTTGAAGTACCTTCACTCTGCATCCTCATGGAATCAAACCTGTCTGAAGCTGAAAGAGAGGGATCCCGCTTTTAGCAATTGAGCCTATTGGATGAGAAAAGGCTCTTGGCCTTGTGTCATACCCAAGTCTACCAAAGGCGAATCGCACGCGCTTACAACAAATGTGTTCGCGGTCGAGATCTGAAGGTGGGAGATACAGTACTCAAGAAGATCTTTCCATCCCTCCACACCGATCCGAGAGGGAGGTTCAAGCCTAACTGGGAAGGACCTTATGTCATTCGAGAAGTGCTCCCGGGGTACGCCATCCACCTCGCCACCATGGACGGAGATCACTTTCTTGAGCCCATTAGCGCTGGATATGTTCGACGGTTCTACTCCTAGGTCTCCACGACAAGGTAAGTATTGACATAAATAGATACGTGACTGCTCAAGGACCCCACAAAAGAGGTCATCATTTCAAAGCTTAGTAGCCAAAAACTCTCCCTAAATAATCATACCCCTTTTGCTAGACCCGTTGAGCCATTGGCCTTTCTTTCTCACCCCCTCGGAGAAAAAGGAAAAATGTGTATATAATATCAACAAAAAAGGAGAAAAAGAGTTACTATCAAATCCAAAAAAAATATCATAAAAGCAAAATTCCAAAAAGAGGATGCTTGAAAAGAAAAAAGAGAACGAAAAAAAATATATATATATATAAAAGGAAAGGTGGGGCATTTTGCGACCATGGATTCTCTCGAACCCGTCGCAACGATGCGCTCTCGATGGAATAAATGTAGAGTCGCCACCCGGAGCTTTTGGTGACCCGAGAAACCTTTAGATCAATATTTTAAGCACCGAAGTGCTAAATATGACTCTGATTTACCAATTTTTGCCAAAGACTCTAGGGTAGGGGCTTCAGTTATCGATCGGGAAGGGTTTAGGCACCCGATCAATTCGCACGTAGCGGTCTCTATCTATGGCCAAAATAAAAAAATAAATGGGCGGAGCTTCCGCTTGCCCAAAGGCAATATGGTCCTATCAAGCTTTGAGCCAAACTGAAATTTCGGCGACGTAACGGCTAGAATCCTTGAACGGAGGAAACACCAAGAAGGTAGAGGAAGTAAGGGGTGAGCCGGAGCTCACGGGCCCTTGTTGCACCGTGGAAGACCTTCACTTCGGTGTACTTCCGATGGCTTTAAATGGCTTAAATGGTAGGAGAATGGATTCTAATGCTAGGATTCGGTAGATGGGAAGTGTAGGGTGAAGCTAGAGACTAAGCTTGACTAAAAAGGAGTGATCTAATGGTAGAAATGGATTGAAAGGGGTGAACTAAGCACGCTAGAATTCTGGTTGAAGAATGAAAAATAAAAGGGAACTTTCTCTCACTAGGGCTCTCTCTCTTAAGCTCAAAAACTTTCAACCCTTTGGGAAGAGGGGGTGCCTCTCTATTTATAGAGAAAAGGTGGGTTAGAGGGTTACTTAAGAGCTAATTGGTTTAGCAATTAGGTAATCCCCCATCTAAGGTTTTATAGGTTTTTAGAGTCCTAGGGGTTTGGGGAACCGGTTTCAATGACAGATGATGGGGTGAGACCATGGGTGACTTAAGGTTGCATATAAGCTCAAAGGGGGTGCAACCAACCCTAAGACACCCACCTCAACCAAGGGGATGGTCAAAAGGTCAAACCCGATGAAGGAATTTTGAGCATCTGACGACAGTTACTATAGCTAAGCTGGGCGTATATATTACATACGCCCAGTTTATGTACAGTGATTTTCATGAAAACCAAAGGAGATCTGAGAAGGTGGGTGCTCGCGGTGGGCCCTACCTATGCTGGACGTATGTATTATGTACGCCCGGCTAAATTTGGCCCAAAAATGTCAGGCATATATAATATATACACCTGACCAAACTGGGGCCAAATTTGTTGGGCGTATGTAATACATACGCCTGAGCAAAAGTCATGATTTTATGTAAAAGTTCAATTGGCCATAACTTTTGAACCATAACTCCAAATTGGGTGATCTTTCGCTTGCTGGAAAGTTGGAGAAGTCCTCCTCCTAATGATATGTGGCTCATCCTCGGTAGTGGTCTGTGTAAAATATTGTAACTCTTCTCCCATCAATTGCTCAGAAGGGCTCAAGTTGGGTCTGGAAAGGGATCCTAAGGTTTAGGGGTGATCTCTAAGGGTTGGGGGAATGGCTCTAAAGGGTTCAGAAGGGTTCAGGGTGATTCCCAAAGGTCTGGGTAGGTTCCTAAGGGTTTAGGGAAATTCTTAAGGGTTCAGGGGTGCCATCAGAAGCACAGGGATACATCTCTCTCGGAGTACAGACTGATAGGGCCTTAGGCCGAATTTGGGTGTCTACAGATGCCCCTCTTTGCTATTCGATCACTAATGATCGGATGTCAAAGACAAGAGACATCCAAAGAGGTCCAAGGCACGTTTGATGGGTCCGCCTGGTTCAACTCAATTCTCAAATATCGATGGTGATGGTGACTGTACGTAAGCCCTCTCATTTCGGGATATAGTCCGTACCTCAATGCTAACAATCCCCAAGCGCATTGCGACATTACTGGGCATAACTGCGATGATCACTAAAAATGTAAGCCCGCTAGCCGGGATATCGTCCACTTCCTGAGAGAAATTATAGATTTGTGATGTTGAGTATTAATCTGAACCAGATAGCTCCATGAAATAGGGTGATCGATCTATGCTTCGAAATCGATGCAAAGTACACAAAGCGAAGGCCTACAAATTGTGTCCAATCCTATGGGGTATCGACAGCTCCATTGGATTGGCCACGAGTGCCCTTACCTAGGTAAGGCTCGGAGTCTTTGGGCGAACCCATCAACCTCAAGGTTGCTTTAGCATGATTTACTTGAGTGAAGCGAATATTGATGTCGCAACACTTCTTGGGCATGCATGCCCATTTTCAGAGTGAATTTTTATGTGTTATTATTTTATTTTTTTTATTTTTTTTTCTTTTATTTCGGGGCCTCTAATCAAAGCTCAAGGACCTCTGGCAATTTTATTCTTGCATAACTCTTTAAGTGGATCAAATGCCAGTTGATACGCTTTAAGAGTGCGTGTGCTCTGTCAGGGATTGGTACACCTTGCGGATGTGCACGTTCCGGTGGTGAGGTGCTCCTGATTCACATGAATCGGAGTGCCTTAACTCAAGACAAAGCTAAAAAGATCGGGCTAGGACCAAACATCCATCAAAAGAGATGGCTAATTCTAGCCTCTACCCCTAATGAAATCACATCTTACTAACTATGCATGTATGACACCCATCAGGCGATAAATGCAGATAGGGCGAGCCTCACCTAAGGTACAATTTATGAGGAGAAACGACCATCCTGCGGATACCCAAACGCAAGTGCGTACATTCAATAGGGACACCGTGCCTATACAGGTTTTAAACCTGTGTAAAAGGAAATAAAAGGGAACGAAGCCTTCAGTCTGTATGTTTGCACATAGTTTGGTTGGTTGTAATTTCATTTTTGACGGATCAGTTTCAACTGACAATAGACTTTTGAATGGTCTGAAGTCGGGTGCACTCTTGGTCAACATAGATCAGAAGGTGGATGATCAGAGCCAATACTTGGAAGGTGGGGTCAACCTATACAGGATTTTAATTACATAACAAAAGGTTGTTATCCCGAACCTTCTCCTTCTTTTTTTCTTTTTGTTCTTTTCTCTTCTTCTTTTTTCTTCTTTTTTTTCTTCCTCTTTTTTTTCTCTTCTTTTTTTTTTTTCTTCTTCTTTCTTTTTTTTCTCTTTTTTTTTTGCACATGTCAGTTCGAGACCTTGAGCATGCTCAAACTATTTTTATTTTTGCATGTATCCTTAGGCAGATCAACCTGCCATATTGATATACCTTAAGGACGTGTGCATTCCGGTGATAGGTCCTTGGTTTGCCTGTCGGATCAGGTCTTGCCTCCTGTTGGAGAAGATTTTGGGCTAGGTGTATGTTCCCAGGAGCGACCGGTGATGGATGAGCTTATTTGCCTATCGGATCAGGCCCTGACTCCTGGGGATGCGTGGCCTTTGTCTTTAAACAAATTAGACCCAGCTATCTTGTTTAGGAAAGTGGGTTTAGAAGCGAGTTCCTAATGACCGGGGATAAACATAACCAGCATTTTGCCTGTCGGATCAGGCATGAGGTTTCCCTGTGTAAAGCAGGGTTTGAGAATTTTCGGGTGAACCCGATCATTCCAAATTGATTTAACACGGCTCTCGAAGTGGGGCAAACAGGCGTTGCGACGCTCTTTTGAGAACTAATGTTGTGTTTCAACATTTTTCCTTTTTCTCTCATTTTTTTTTGTTGTTATTTCATGTGAATCTCTTTTTTTCTTGGTTTTATGCAAAAAAAAATTTTGATTTTATGATTTTATGGGAGCACTCGGCGGGCGCTTACAGATCTAGATCCATTTATTATAGCACGGTCCCTTTGGGCCAATCGAAGGGAGCTCAAAGGGCCATTTGGGGATGCATGCACCATCGCCCGGTGATACATGGGTTTTTAAGAGGGGTCGAGTCTTGATCTAGGGCATACAAAGGGCCTGTCAGGTCACCAAAGCCAAAAATTGGCTGGGCGTATATAATATATACGCCTGGCAAATCCGCAATGAAAATAGCCGGGCGTATATATTATATATGCCTGACCAAAATCTGGCAGTTTAAAAACTGCTCGAGCCCGAGCACAAAAGGGGCCCTCCTTTCAAATTCTATTTTCTTCCCTCCTTCCTTCCCAAGTCCGGGACAGCCTCCTAGGGTTTCTGTGTTTGATTTTGCTTGAGTTCTACCACCGGGAGTCGCTCGTGCCGATCAAGAGCATTCACTCTCCGCCGATCTTTAAATCTATTTCCTCTCCTATTGAAGGTAATCACCACCCTTCTTTCACCTTTCCTTTAAATTTTGATAATGATTTTTGTTAGAAATACTTGATGCTCTTCCTCTTTGTGGTAAAAGATTAATGCTTTTGATTTTCTTTTAAACATATGTGATTCCTTATGCCTATGTTCCCCTTTTTTCATTTTTTTATGTTTCTTTCATGATGGATTAGTGCATTTCTCTCCCCCCCCCCTTTTTCCTCCCTTTTTCTTTTTTTCTTTTTTTTTAGCAACCTTTTCTTATACCGACGTGTTCCACATTTTCAGGATGTCTGGTGACGAAGGGCAAGATCAACATAAGGGGCCAGAGATGGCCTATGGTCCTCATGGGGAGCAATTTATCGTTTCTCAGCGCTCCTCTCAACCCTGGTATGAAATGCAAGGTGAAGCCGCCCGTACCGGCCTCCTCCATTTTTAACGCACCCATATCTCTAACTTCGGGATTGCTGGCCAGATAAACATATGAGCCCTTTTTCTTTTCCTTTGATGTTTTTGTTATACCACTTTGCTCCTATTTGATAGATTCCTTTTGTTTGCAGCCTTTACCTCATATCATTTCTGGGGTGGCCGGTTTGATCTCCAGCGCCTCGTGCTCTATCTTCCCCCAGTGGTAAAGGACCTGCTTGCTCAAGCCGGTTTTGGGAATTTTATTTCGTGCCCCACTGTGAGGGCCGACACGGCCTACATGAAAGCCATGATAGAGCGCTTTCGCCCTGAGACGATGACGTTTCATATGGCCGTGGCTGAGATGACCCTTACACCCGTGGACTGGTCCATGATCACTGGGGTTCACATTGGAGGGGTGCCAGTGACACCTACCCGCACACCTGATAGGGAGGAGGTGACTCGGCTGATAGGGGCCTACCCAACCTCAAGGAATGTTCGCGGTTTTGAAGTCAAGTTATCCTGGCTGGTTAGTCTGTTTGAGCCTCATGAGTTAATGGATCTGGGCTAGCCCGATGCGGCCATTTATCTCGAGCCAGAGCGTGCACTTATGCTGGCCCGTATTTCTCTGTTGTTCCTTTTAGGTAAGACTCTTCTTTCAAATACCAGCAGAGGGCGGGTCTCCTCGTCCCTTCTCAGTTTTATGGTGAACTGGGACAACATGCATTAGTTTGATTGGAGCGGTGCTGGCTATGCGGTGCTCATGTCTAGCCTGGCGCGAGCCATACTTGGGGAGTCCAGCTCCGTTGTGGGCTTTTGGCACGCACTTGAGGTATTTTATCCTCTGGTTTCAGTTTGTCCAACTTTTCCCATTTATGGCATATCTATTTTTATCTGCTTGCTTTCTCAGGTTTGGGGGTATCTGCATTTCCAACTTGGTCGCCCTCTGCTTCTATCTGAAGTTCCTACGTTTCCCCTTATGAGCAATTAGCACGCGAACCGCCGTTGGGACGTAGGCATGAAGCACCTGGAGTTAAGGCTGCGCTCCCAGTTTGATATGTTGATCCCTGAGCAGGTATAACAATTTCTCTCTTTACAAATTTGATAGTTCTTTCGTGCTGTGGGTTTTGACCAAATGTATATATCCCTCCTCTCTTTTTTTTTAATAGGTCATCCTTGACCCCTACGTCAGATCTCCCTTCTGAAACCTGGCTGTAGTGGGTCCTTCTCATTTTTTGTTAGACCGACGCATCATTTTCTTCTATGGGTCTTGGACTAGGACCTATTACCTAGGAGAGAGGGTGGTTCATCAGTACCGTCTTCTTTTCGTTGTGCCCCAAGCTCCTCCAGTTGATGTGCTGGCTCTTGAAGGTTCCACCAACGTGCTTACCGCTCGCTTTCTCCATCATGGGGTCCCCATTGATGACCTTGTTTTTTCGGGGGGATATCAGATGTGGTATGAGTCTCTGCCCTACCGTTCTCTGCTGCCCCGGTTCGTTCTTGGTGCCAATTTTTTGGCTTTTGGCAGTCCGTGGTCTCAGGTAATGTTCTTTCCTCTTTTTATTTAGCAGCCTTCCTGTGATTACCTTGATTGCCCTGCTATTTGAACAAAAATTGTTTCTCTCTCTGATTTAGGGTGGTGGCTTCGGATGAGGGGATGAAGCGGTTGCTCTGATGAGGCTCTGGTCTTTGGACCTTGACCCTTCCGGTCTTTGGTGCTTCTAGCGGTTGCGAGGTCCAGGGGACCTTTAAGCGCTTGGATAATGCTTCCTGTCGCATATGTGTGTCGATGTGGCTAAGAAGGCATGCATATCCACTGAAGCTATTCGGATCCCACCTCCTGAGCTGATCTCCAGGGTAATCTCTTCCTTGTTGCTTTGCTCTTTTTTTTTTCTTGAACTATGCTGATGACCTGTGTGACTGACACCTCTTTTTCTTGCTGTGCAAAATTATGAGTCGGCCGTGAACCAAGCCGAATATTACCGCAACATCATCGAGCTTAGAGAGGCTGAGGTGGTGAGTGAATACTGACCAAACCTAATCATTTTCTTATTTACCTTCTGCTTGTTTCCCTACCTGATGGCCTCTGGTGTGCTCCTCCAGCGTGCTTGTGAAAAGGAGTCGCGCTCTCTGCTCAGTCGCATTTCTCAGGCGTGGACTCGGGTGGGAGAGACTCGTACTTTTCAAAGCGCGACCCGGCACCAGAAGAAGTCGAAGGGGGCTGCCCAGGCTAGTTTATTTTCTGAAATTTTGAAACATTGAAACGGTTTAGACTTTTATTTATTGAGGAATATGTAATCTTTTAAACAATAATTTTTTTTGAATGGTTTTATGATTTTTATGGTTTATATGAACGCTCTGTTTGGTTATCTCTCCGCTTTTATGGTTTCCTTTTCTTTGGCATGAAGCGGGCCAGAGCCCCTCCAATGATGAGATTGAGCCTGCATATAATCCTCCGCATATGACCCATGGATACCGCGTCATCCGAGGATTTCCCATGGGTGTGTGAGCGTGCCCGACTGTGGGCTGCCCCGGGAAAAAAAGTAGGCCAAGCGAAACCCGTCCCTCTCTTGGGGGAAGCAAAAAAAAAAAAAGGACCAATGTGAGGGGAGCCACACTTCCCTACAATTTTAGCTGGGTGTATATATTATATACGCCTGGCAAAATATTTAAAATTTTTCCTTGGCGTATATAATATATACGCCTCATATAACTGGGCTCAACGGGGCTCTTCATAACCCGAACCTGGCCCTCTTTACCTCTCTTTTCATCCAGACTTGGCCTTTTTGTCCCGCCCCTTTTTTTTCTCTCTTTTTTTTTTTTTACAAGCGAATCCATCACCCTATATTGACTGATTTTTATAAAGAACATCTTTGTACGTCAATGGACCCGCTTCTTTGCCCAAATTCTCATACGGGGGCTGGGGCTAGTATACTTCCTTGTTTGGACGCGAGGCCCAATTTTTTGCAAAAATGGTGCGATAGCTTGGCTGAGGGCGAGCTCGTTGTTCTAGATCGCCTCGAGTTATCCCGCCTTTCTTCTTTCCTTGCTATTCCTTTGTTGCCCAACCTCCAACCTCCTGCAGGCGGCTTTGGCGTCGTGGGACCATAAGGCCCATGTCTTCAGATTTGGGTCCAGGGAGCTCACCCCAACCTTGGAAGAGCTAGCCTCTATTACTGGCTTGAGGATGCATCGGGGACTTGCCAAAGTGGTGCCCAAACCAAGGTATGCAAAGGCGGTCCCCGCGGTTCTCGGTTTGAAAAAGGATGGGTATGAGAAGGGCTTCGCCGGGGGGCCCACCAGGTGCTCGGTGAAATTCCTTAAAGAACTTTTCGGCGACTCGAGTCTCCGAAAGTTGCCTATCCGAGATCCTTTCAATGTAAAGGCCTTTGCCCTTTATTTGCTATTGAAAGTTCTCTTCTTTACTGGGGGTGAGACATTTTCCCTCGGGTTATGCCACGTCTTGGCCGAATTGGAGGGAGGTCGTTCACTAGTACACCTGGTCCTGGCTGAGATGTATCGGGACCTGGATGCCTCGGGCCAGGTCAGGATTCTTAGCAGGAGTCCACCCCTCATTCAGATTTGGCTAGGAGAGCATTTGGCTATCGTGGGGCCCGTACCGAGATTTTTCTTGGTAAGAGGGGATGTGGCTCGGGGCTTTCTGACCCGGTGTTCGAGACTGCCTCATGGGAGTATCGAGGAACTGAGCCGGTGGCTATCTGATGCGGAGTTGATCTAGCAACTTCCCTGGATGGATGACACCTTTTCGATTGTCCGCTCTCGGGATTGTGAGGGTATCACGCTTTTGGGGTTGACTGGTAGTACCTACAATTTCCCATCTCGGGTGCTCCGTCAATTCGAATATACCCAACACGTGTCGTGCACTGTGAGGCTGCCCTTGTGCTCTCTGATATTCTCTCGAGGTTCTCTCAGTGACCTAGACCGCATAGCAGCCCTCTGGGAGACCCGCCAATCGGCGCACATGTGTAGCTTAGTTCAAGGGGATGTTCTCTCTTCTGATTACAAGGTTTGGCTGGCATCTGAGGACTTACCTGCCCCTAGCCCAATTTCGGTAGATGTGATAGAGACGGGGCCCTGACCATACAAGGAAATGATACTCCAGACTAGGATTGGGTCTCTTTCTGCAGAGAGGCTGGCTTTGACTGAGACTTTGGAGAAGGAAAGGGCCAGAGTTGACATTGCGGAGGTGAGAGCTGCTACGGCCAAGAGTGAGGTTCTTCAGTTGACTAGGCTTCTGACTGAGTCTCAGAGTCATGATCTGGTGACACTTGTGAGGCGAAGAGTCTTCATGGTAGGTGGTTGTCTGATCGGAATGCCCGTGAGGACTCTCTCCTTGCAGAGATCAGTGCTTTGAAGCGTGCTCCCTGCCCCTGACCTGTTCCTGCACATACCATAGATCATATACACAGAGAGGGGGCTAATGCCCCTTAACAGAGATCTCTTTTCTTTTTGGGTTGTTTCTTCTTCTTTTTTTCTTTCTTTTTCTCTCTTTTTTTTTATACTTGTAAAGAAGGCATAAAATAGAAAGTGTGTCATGTTGTTATCTTTTTGGGACGTGACACTTCACACGTAACGCTACAAGAAAGGAAATGAAATCTATTATATATATATAATTTTATTTTTTGGTGTTCGAATTTTCTTCCATATGTCTCGCAATGTAAGGCCTTTTATGAAAAAGGAAAATCTATTATCTTTTTTAAAATTTTCTCCTACACAGTGTGGGGCTTTTTATGAAAAAGGAAAATCTATTATCTTTTTTGAAATTTTCTCCTACACAGTGTGGGACTTTTTATGGAAAAGGAGAATCTATTATCTTTTTTGAAATTTTCTCCTTCTTTTTGTGATTTCGGTATTTACGAGGCCAACTGGTGGGTCCTTTTTTGAGCATGGTCCAATCCTACTCATGAGGCTCAGGTTTTTCTTTTAAACATGAAAAGGTCAGCTTCCCCGAGATTGATTAGTCTTCTGCCTTTATCTTTGGTCATGTGTCAAACAACGTGGTAGAGACAACATACTTGATTGAGATCCGATCCAATTTTTAACATGAGCGGTCCAGCAAAGGGGAGAAGAGGCTCAAGGGGTCCAGACTAAAATAGGCGGGCCAGAACAGATCCTCTCCTAATCTCTCTTTTCTTGATATTTTTGCTCACAGCGCCCAAGACGGGTTTTCGCTATGCCTGTCATCCCTGTTTTTACCCGTAGCACCCTTTTGGGTTTTCACTACGTCCATGGGTTCACTCTTTTACCCCAGCTGCCTTTTCAGGTTTTCACCTGGTCCGTGTGAGTTTGCTGTTTTTACCCGCGGTGCCCTTGCGGGTTTTCACCACGTCCATCTTGCTTTGAACTCAAATTAATTTTTTTTCTTTTTTTTTCTTATTTTCTTTAAGAACCAGAAAGCTACGACATGGACATCGATTCCATCATAGCCGACTGAATGAAGTTATGTGTGGTCAGTTAACTCAACTTGTGCTGATGTAATAGATGCTATGACTGCTTGTGGACCTTAAAGAGGGCTTTCTTCCGGGTTATAATGTGGTCGGGGCTCAAACAGGCTAGGTTTTTCTGGGATTTTGGATTTAAGCTTTAAGTGAATTCCAGATTTAGTGATTCCTCTTCCTTTCCAGGGGCTTTTTACTGTACGTGCCCTAGTCGTTTCTTTTTCATTCTTGATCCCCTTTTTAGGGTTTTACTTTTCTATATATATATATATATATATATTTTTTTTTTATTTTTTTTTTATTTTTTCTCTTTTTTTTCGGGATTTTTCCTCTTTTCTCCTTTTTTGTTGGTATTAACACATATTTCTCTTTTCTCCTCTTCTTTTTTTTTTGATATTTTTGGGAGGGGTGTATGAAAGAAATGGTTATTGGCCCGATGTTAGGATATTTTAAGTGCTTGCTACTAACTTTATTGGAGACAGTGATCAAAATGAGGTGAATGAAAATGAATGAAAGATGGAGTGAAAACTATAGAGCATCAAGCCTAAAAATACACAGTCCTGTAAGATACAGGGCCTGTTGTAGCAAGTTTTGATAAGTAAGAGTTTGTCCCACAGGGAAAGTTGATCTAAAGCTCCAAGGGAGCTATCTTTAGTAGGCTCTCCAGATCTGACTACAGATCTGGCAATCCTAAATGGAAGGAGATTTAAAGTCGCTATAATCTAAATCCTAGGGTAACTTAATGTCTAAACTACAAAAAGAGTTAAGGAAGAGGGTGGAGTGTGAGAAAATAAATATAAAAGGGTGAGAAGTATGTTATTAGGTACATATCTGATGGGTCTTATAACTCATACTCAGATCTGCTGCTATAAAAATCCTATTTAATTGCTACATTATCACCTAAGAGGAGAAAGGATCCAACTCACCCCTGTGCCATGATCCAATCCCTTATGGCTATAACCTGTCCACTTAAATGGTCACAGACTATCCAATAGGGGAACCACAATTCAGAGATGGGTCAGAACAAGATTATCATTGTAGGCACTACTTCATCCAGGCTACAGGCTCAAGAATCCATAGGAACCTCAACTTCTAAAGTTCTGTGTGTGGGGCTAGGCCTACAAAGTGCACGAGCCTGGACACACTGGACCAGCAAGAGTTTGAGTACTAGCTTTTAAGCTTGGCTGTTCACTGCTTTAGACAAACAGCAGTGATCCAGCCACAAGCCTACAATCTCTACAACCAACTCAGATCTGCAATCTGATGGTGGGTCTATACAAATATAGGGGAGTCTGTCTCTGCACAATCTCTCACAAGGCTATAAGCACAAGTGCAGAGAAGAAGAATCTGTCTTAGATCTGTGGATTGGCCTCACCCTGGGGCTATAATCTGTCCACTTGAATGGTCACAGACTATCCACAAAGGCTATCCTCCTCACAAAGGTCTAAGACAGAACAAGAACATTGCTGTCGCCACCATGTTCACAGGGCTACCAGCTCCAGCTCTCATGGGGATTCAGATTTAGTGGATCCTGTGGTAGGGGAAGGCCTGCAATGTGTCTAACCTGGGCACACAGGTCACTTGAATCTAAATAAAACCTTAAAAGCAATCCTCCATTGCTTACAATACAACTTAGTAATGGAGGATCTCAAGACAGCAGCCTTGTACAGAACAACTCACAACAAAAATACCATCCCATACATGCAATAGATCCTATTATAAAACTCCATCAAAAACTATACCATATAATCATACAAAAGGCATAGCCAGCAAGTGCTAGACTATGGAGAGAAGGAAAAAAAAGGAAAAAGAAAAACTCTTAAACCCTAACCTTAGCCTATTGTAATTCTACAGTCGGTTTCAAGAAGAAGCACAGAAGTCCAGAACCAAAGTCTCCTAAACCTAAACTAGGCTTAGGCTTATATAGCAGTCGGTTCTCTCTGAATTAGGGTTAGGAAAACCCTAATTTTATCAATGCAATTACTGCTCATTCTTGTCCCTTGGATGCCTCAGGGAGTGTGCATGGAGATTAGAGCATTGGAATGCGTGCCCTAATTGCTGGAGATTCCCAGATTGCCCTTGCAGAAGTGAAGAGAAGTTTAGAACTCGATCCTCACTAGGTAAAAAAGGTTTGCAGGTCTTGCCGCATGGTAGAATTGGTGTCGCGGGGTTGCTTTGACTTGAAGCTCTTACAGTCGTGAGGTTGGTACTTGGGTCATCGGGGGGATGGTTTGGTCGTCGCAAGATTGGTCTTTCCATTTGAATGGTGTGGGAATTGCGGGCGCAGTTCGTTCCCCGATGAATCCTGCGGCGATCCTCCTGAAGAGAATAATGTACATAGGCTTCTGGATCGCATTAGCAGTTCCTTGAAAGTATGTCTCCCGCAGCCACTGCGCGACAGTCGCGCGCTGCAATGCCTGGAGCTCTCTCTCTCTATTCAGTGAATCGCACGAAGGTTGAAAACTCATCTCTTGAGCCACGCGAGCGCTTAAGACTGAGCCTCACGAGAACCTCATGAAGTATTCTTTTTACTCCCTGCTGACATCCATTTGCTCGCGAACGACGCGAAGACTGCGCAACCGGTTGGGGTGCTCCCTTCAGAAGCCCGCGACAAGTGCGCGATGTATTCTTTCTGATTTGATTGAGCCCTGTGACATCTTTATTTGTAGTTGCTGCTTATCACCTACAGAATAGACACATTTATTAAATGGTTAAGGGCCTAACAGAGATTAAGTTAAGGGATAAAAAGTGATACTTTTCAGGTCTTAACACACCCCCAAACCTAATCTTTGCTAGTCCCTTAGCAAAGTTGTAATTAAATACCACTTTCATAAGGATCACGGGTATATTTAGCATATGTACCAAGCCTTTTAAACCCCTAGGTTATCCCTAGTGGAGGAGTGAAGTCTCCTTAAGGTTTTCAGTGAAGACAACCACAAACTTCACCATTAGAATCAGTTAAGTATAGTGCAGATAATGACAACACAGATTTCGATGTTTAAAGCTTCATTCCACACCCAAATTTTTTTTAACACTTAGAGGAAACTGCAGCAATGTTGCAGGTCATTTAAATCTTAAAAGTTAACATGTATTTGTCTTACCACCATTCATTTATCATTAGAATTTCAATGTATAAAAATCAGTACCCAGCTTGCCTTTAATTCAAAATTCAGGTTGGATACATCCCCAATGAGGTTTAAATTCAGACTCAATTCTCACTAGGGCTATCTCTCAACATTAATAACCTGAGGGTGTTCACATTCAAAATAGCTCAAGAGCAGTTACAAACCCCAAATGGGCCTGCAAGCATAAGCATAGGCAAAGCTTCTAATTTCTGACATCTTCAAGAATTTTTACCATAGATTGGACAACTCCTCATCTCCACATGACAGCTCATTTAACTTTAGATCCATAAGGTCTTTTTGAATGGGTTGTAATGTGGCTTATGGCTGAGGGATGTAAAGAATAAAGGGGTAAAAAGGGAATCCAAATTAAGAAATCAGCAAGGTAAGGAGTGATTCATGACTTCACAACCTTCATTTGAACAAAAACTTCATCTTTCTTTTTATATTTCAAACTCAAAGTGACCAGCTTCTCTTCTTCTTTTCAATTTTTAGATGATGTTGTTCTCTAGACTTCTCTTTCTTTTTCTCTTTTTATTTTTATTCATTCTTTTTTTTTTATGATACTGCCACACAACTGCCATTGATACGCAGCTGTTCACAAGTTGTTTTTCTTCACCTTTCGCAGAATGTTAGACCATTCTCACTATCTTTAACTCCTCCTTTACCTTCTGAATTCTCAGAGTGAGGGTGAGGTTGAATCAGGTCATGAGGTTAAGGTGCAAGTATTCTGATGTTTGTGAAAGAAAAGTATGATTTTAAGGCTCAACTAGTGTATGCAAAAGGGCAGATTTTAAAAGGTTGGATTTTCATGCTCAAACTGTCCAAATGAGGGCCTTGGACCATTTCCTTAGTATCATGAGTGCTATTAATTAGTTTTGATTTGGAGGTGCACAACTTCTAGTGAAAAAGTCTTGATTCAATCAGTCCTTAGGGCAGAAATAATACCAAAAACACTCTTCAAAAGAAAATGCTGGGCCCAAATCTCACTAGGTATGGTCATCAAATTTAACCCATGGGGTGTATTTTCATCTGTTTCTCTCCACTTAGGTTCACTGAGTACTAACTGAAAAAAATTTTAATATTAGCTTCATGGTGGTGTCAAGATTTTTAACTTTTTCTGTTTCGAAAAGTTTGCAAAAATATTTAAATTTTTACAAGTTTCCTCATTGTATCAAGTTAAGTGGAAATTAACTTTATTCATCCCATTTTTTACCACCATTACTGCACTAAAATTAACTATTCTATTGGCAGACCTATCCTGCCACACCCCCAAACCTTGAGGAGCAGTGTCCACACTGGTTTAAAGGTGAGAAAGTGTAGTAGCTACTATAGAGAAGAAAGAAATAGAGAAGAAAATAGAGAAATAAAAATACTACAAAAAATGCTACATTGAACAATCTAGAGCAAAAAGAAAACATTCATTATAAAAGAAAAATTATTACAAAAAAAATGAAAAAGAAGAGAGGGGGGGAGAACATGGATCATGGGGGAGTTGGTGGGGGGGGTTGGGGGAAGATGGTGGGGGAGAGGCAAGGGGGTCAATCTTTCGCTCTCTTCTCCTTTTTCTTCTCCTCTTTTGCCAGAATCTGCTGGACTTTGTCATACTCATCTCAAAGAAATTATAACGGGTCCGGTTCTAGAGGAGGTGGGGGATCCTCCCAGATGGGGTAGAATTTGATGGGGAACCCGAAGGGTTTGTCATCCGCCATGGTTGTGAGGAGGGCCGGACGGCTAGGGTTAGAAGATGAAGGATGAGATGAAGGGGAACTAGGGGTCGATTTAAAAGAGTTGGACGGTGGAACATGAATCGGCCGATTTAAAGTTTTGTCCCTTTCCAAGCTTGGCAATAAATGATCATTGTGTGGGCAATGAAGAAACGCACAACCGATTATGGGAAAAGAGAGCGCACAATAAATGAAGGTTTAAAGATAGGCTTGGGATTTAAGGGGATCCTGTGTATCGCGCAGCTGCACAGTGGAAAGTGTGGAATTGTTGTGCCTTGCACGCGGTCAGGACTCCGTGAGGAAGCGCAGATAGGGCACACGAATATGAACATGAAAACATTTGAATCCTGTACTTTCATCCAATCAGTTGCCATTGATATCTACCTTGCACATGGATTATTATTTAAAAGGATTATAACAACCCGACATACATCTCCCATGACAAAATCGAAAGAAATGAAGATGAAAATAGAGAAGCACACAGAACAGATTAATATAATACAAAAAAAAGAAAAATTATATTAAGTGAAAAAACATGTAAAATTGTAATTACAATCTAAGTACAATCTAAGCTACTCTAAGAGGAAGCATCTGAATCTGAATCGATAAAGAAATCCCAGCCCATCTTTTTAGCATGTTCCCTAAGGGCAGCTTTGTCCTATTTCTTCTTTTCTTCCTGTGCCTTCTTTGCTTTGGCTGGTGTTTTCTTTGCAATAGGAGCTTTAGGTGCCCTCACCCTTACTTTTGGTTACTTGGGTAATTTTGGTTCCTTGGGCTCTTGAGGGGCTTTTCCTTTCCGCTTTCTAGGAGGGGTTGCAGGGGATTTGCCTTTGTCAGCTTCTGTGGGGGCCACGGGGGACTTCCCTTTTGCTTTGGGCTCAGGCTGGCCAGGGGGTTTTACCTCTTCAGACTAGGCAGCTGGCTCTTTACCAATTTTGATAGAGGTAGCTTTAGGAGCAGACCTCTTACAGTGACTTTCCTCTACTTAGGATAAGTTTACTCTTGCAGAGGTGCAACAGAGGCCTTGGTAGGTGGAGGCTGCTCTGTAGGAGGTGATGGAGGAGGGGCAGCTGGGGGCTTCCCTTTTTCTTGCTGGGTCTTAAGTTGTGCCTCCTCGGTGGGGTGAGTGGAGAAGCTTGAGGCTCTGGAGTGCAGCATATGAACAGAGAGTGGGGTGGGGTGAGAGGAGCATTTACGAGCGTGTAATGTCTGATTCCAAGGAGGCTATTTGGATTTTGTGTTTGAGGAGGTCAGTCTCATGGATTTCCTTTTGGATTCAGAAGATCTCATGTGCATTGTTGAGCTTCTTCTCAAAAAGTCTTGATTTGGCCTTCTCTGCAGCAGTGTTGGCTTTTTCCAGCTCCAAATTCAACTCATTATAAGTAGCTGAAGCTTTGGCCTTCTGATAGGCCTACGGGATATTTGTCCACCCCAAGGAGATGCCCAGTAGTTACTTTCTGTGGGCATCCTTCATTGTATCAATCTGTTGCAGCAGGAGGGTCTCAATGGGCTGGCACAGTTTGGCCATGCCCCTCAGGACATCCTTCCTAAGGTAAGGATTATCCCTCATGTGATGGAGGATGGTGGGCAGGAAGGACTGTAAAAAAAATGTTTGGGTGCGATGGGCAGATAGGAAATGGAAGAAGCAAACTATGATTGGTCTTGGGGGGGAGGGGGTAACAGTGGGTAAGTCTAGTTATGGGGGAGGGGATAAGTTCAGTGCATTTGTGTGTAGATTTGTGAATGTGGGAGGGATAAGATAAGAGGGGGATCGAGGGTATAGGGGGAAAGAAAAATGGAGGAGGCTCAGTAAGAGCAGGGGGGTGGAGGGGAAATATGGGAATTGTGAGAGGGATGAAAGAGAATGGTAGGGTTGTGGGAATGAAAGGGAGTGTTGGTGGTGCGGCGGGGGGGGGTTGTGAGTCAGGGCTAAAGTCTGTCTGGGTCTCTTTGTCAGTGGAAAGGACCAGTGGGGTTGTAGGGAATTGTTGAGGGATGGGTGGGTTGGTTAATGTCTGAAGGGTGGATTGGATGGAGGTGAGTGCAGTCTGCATTTGGTCCTGTGTTTGGGTAGTGGTGGATAATTGGGATTGGATGTCTTGGATAAGGGATAGGATAAGTGTTAGTGTGTCAAGGCTGGGAGGTTGAGTCTGTGAAGAAGAGGGCACTGGTTGGAAAGGTGAGGAAGGTGCATGGTGGAAAGTGAAAGGAGGGGAAGAGTGGGGTTCTGGTGAGTGATGGTGTGATATAGTTGGGGAGTCCGGGAGGGGGGTGTAGTGGGTAGGCATTGTGTCAAGGAAGGTAGCCAGAAAGGCTTGGAAGCCTATGGATGTGTTAAGGGTTAAGTCAATGTCTGGGAGTGGGGATGTAGTAGGTATGGTTGGAGTGATGGCTGCATCAAGGTGGGTTGTTTCAACGGGGATAGAAGGGATTGAGGGTAGTGTATGGGAGATGGTGGGGATTGTCTCAGTGGTCTTTTGTTTTTTGTAGGAAATGAGTGGAGGGCTGTCAGGTTTATGTGTAGCTGATAGGGGAATTGTGGCTGTGTACTGAGGTAGGGTAGGGGATGGAGAGTCCTCCCAGGTACCAATCACAGGTGAAGGGGGAGTAGGCGTAGATGATGAGGACAGAGGAGGGTGAGAGAGAGAAGGAAGAGGGGTAGTGGATGCAGGAGGAGAAGGTGGAGGGGAAATGGGGGCTGCTACAGCAGTGGTGGTAACAGGCTCTGTGAGCACCTCCTTGGTAGCAGGGATAGACCTTATTCTAGCTGCCTCTTCTTGTTTGGAAAGGGCTTGAGCCTCAGTTTTCTTCTTCTTCTGGGCCTCCATCAGGTTCTTGCTTATTCCCCATTGCCTCTTGGCAAAAGTAATAGGGGCAAGGGTGGTAGTCTACTCATTTTTCGCTATCTTGTACCCCCCCTTGAGTAGCAGCAAGGTAATGACCTTGGCATAAGGGAGTGTGTGAGGCTTCTTTTTCTACGCTGTCTTCTCCATTATGTCTTTCATTGCCTCGAAGATGAGCCAGGCTGCATGGAAGCCATGGCCAAGAGAGAACGAATAAACAGCATCGGCAATGGGAGTTCTCCTCTCCTGCTGATGTCCTGAGCAGTATATGTTCTTTCGCAGGACTTGGTCAATGAAGAGGAGTTCCGGCTCCAATTCTCTCCTTCTGATTGAATCCCCTGTGGACTTTAAACCTCTAGTTAAAGCCTGTGCAATTGTATCAATTGATGCACTCAGGGGGGGCCATATCCACAGCTAGGGTCGAATGCAGTTGTGATGCCCAAAACTTCAGCAATCACCTTGGGGCTCACTAGCATCTCAAAATCGTCAATCAGCAATAGCAAGCACACTTGTCCATCTTTGTCCTTCTTGACCCTGATGTGCTGATAAAATAGTTGCTCTAGCCTAGGGTAGGCTAGTGCTGGAATTCCTCTCATCAAGGGTATCAGGCCCGCTTTGCTCATAAATTGCACGGCAGGGGCAGAGAGAGGTTCCTTCTTAAAAAATGGTAGGTCAAAAGCTGTCTCAGGCTCCAATGGGATCGAAGCCATGAGCTCAGAAGGAGTAGAAAACTTCGGGGTTGGTTCCTCCGCCTCCTCAACCACATCCTTCCCTTTTTTGGGTGACTTTGAAGTCTTGGCCTTCTTAGGGGTGGTCTCAGCAGGGGCCTTATCTTTCCCCTTTCTCTTCTGTGCACTCTTGGGAGCCATTTCAAACTCTATCTTCGAATATGAGGAATGGAGACAGAGATCTAAGTGCTTACCCTAAAATCCTAGGGTTAGGTTTGATCTGACGCACAGGGCACCGCAAGATCTCTGATCAGAGGGAAATAGATGGGGGTGATGCTAGGAACAACTCTGTAGATTCATGGAGTGAATGATGAGCTGTAGGATTGATGCTGGAGCAGAGAGGGGGGAGAGTGCCAGAAGCTAGGGTTTCTCAGAGGAAAGAAGGAAGAGAATACTGGAAAAGGAGACAACCGCGGGGTTAAAATACATATCACGAAGCTCGACGCGCTTTGGAACATCTGATTGCGGGATTGGAAATGAATCTAGCGAATGTGTTTATTCAATTTGGATTGCGCGATAATCTCTCAGGCTGACCTTGGAGCACGCGACAATATGTGAAGAATTCATGTGAATTACACGAGCAGCTCCTAGGTCTCCATTTGAATTGTTCGAAAAGCTCTGAGGTTCACTTTGAATCTCGCGACAGCCTTAGAATCTCGCGATAGCAAATGAAGTATTTCTGTTGAATTGGACGAGAGTCTCCTAGTTTACCTTCTGAACCTCGCGACGGCCTTATAATCTCGCGATAACTAATGAATAGCCTATATGGATCACGCGAGAGGTTCTCAGGTGCACATGAATCTCGCGACAGCAATTGAATATTTTCATGTGAACTGCACGAGATTCTCCCAGGCTTTCTTTTTAACCTCGCGACAGCTGATGAAGTATGTTGTTTGTAGTGCGCGAGAGTCTCTCAGGCTTCTTTTTGGACCCAGCGACAGCAAAGTATAAAACAGAGAGCATGTGCTCTCTGTTCTGCCCCTTTATATAAGCGCTGTGGTTGAATCCTGGGCATGACTCTCACCATTGGCACCTCTAGACACATGAAAACTCAATCATTCAAGCAAGGACAACAAAAATCAACCTCCCACATTATGCATTCAACAAAAACTATTAATTAAAGAGCAGTAAGAATCAAACCAAGCATCAAAATTTTAAACCAGACAGGTCCAGAATCAGATGGGACCACTAACAATTCCTAGAGAATTTTAATAAAAGAAAGCAAGATAAATCTACCAAAACCAAGGTACATATGATACAGTAATGACACACCTGTGGATCAGTTTGAAGAAGGATCCCCTTGAAAGTGAATGGTGTCTATGGGTTGGGCAAGTTTTTCAAAACAAGGCTTAAGCCTCTGACCATTCACCTTCAAGGTTCTCCCAGACTTGGGATCCTTGATTTCCACAGCACCAGATGGGGAAACATGCATGACAATGTAGGGACCTTCCCCTCTGGATTTCAATTTGCCAGGAAAAAATTTATGTTTGGAGTTAAACAACCAAATCTTATCACCAGCTATGAAACTCTTTCTCAACAGCCCCTTGTCAAAGAAAGCTTTAGACCTTTCATTGTAGATCCTGGCATTAGCATACGCATCCTTCCTTAGCTCTTCCAATTCTGACAGTTGCAGCAACCTGTGATGACCAGCAGAAGTTAGATCTATATTTAAATGTTTGATGGCCCAATAGGCCCTGTGTTCTAACTCCACTGGGAGATGACAGGCCTTGCCATAAATCAGTCTGAATGGGGACATACTAATGGGAGTCTTATAGGCAGTCCTATAAGCCCACAGTGCATCATTAAGCTTGTCAGCCCAATCTTTCCTATCAGTCCTCACAATCTTCTCTAGAATGTGCTTGATCTCCCTATTTGAAATTTCAACTTGCCCATTGGTTTGTGGGTGGTAGGGAGTAGCAATCCTATGGGTGACAGAATATTTCTTGAGCAAGCTCTCGAAATTTTTGTTGTAGAAATGGCTACCCCCATCACTGATAATGGCTCTAAGGGTGCCAAATCTCAAGAAGATATTCTGCTTTATAAACTTGAGGACAACCTGATTATCATTAGTTCTTGTGGCAATGGATTCTACCCATTTGGAAACATAGTCCACTGCCACTAAGATGAAATGAAAACCATTTGAAGGAGGAAAGGGGCCCATAAAGTTAATACCCCACACATCAAACAGTTCTACAATAAGGATGGGTTGTAGAGGCATTGAGTTTCGTTTGGACAGCCCTCCTAATTTCTGACATCTTTCACAGGTCTTACAGTGTTTATTGGCATCTCTGAAAAGAGAAGGCCAATAGAACTCACACTGCAATACTTTGTCAACTATTTTTCTTCCACAAAAATGACCCTCACAGGCATTTTCATGGCACATGGCCAGAATACTAGGGACACCACTTTCGAGAACACATTTCTGAATGATTTGGTCTGCACAATACTTGTACAAGCAAGGTTCCTCCCAGAAAAAGAATTTGACCTGTGAGAAAAACAGGTCTTTGTCCATTTTTGTCCAATAGGCAGGAATCTTGCCTATAACTAGATAATTGACAATATGTGTATACCAAGGAACTAAAGATTAGATGGCAAACAGTTGCTCATCCGGGAAGACATCATTTGTAGCAAGGTCATCAACACCTTTCTCCAACATAATTCTGGACAAGTGGTCAGCCACCACATTTTCTACACCCTTTTTGTCCTTGATTTCGATGTCAAACTCCTGTAACAAGAGTATCCATCGAATCAACCTGGGCTTTGCATCCTTCTTGGACAATAGGTACTTTAATGCTGAGTGGTCAGTGAAGATGGCAGTTTTAGACCCAAGTAGGTAAGGTCTAAACTTGTCCACAGCAAAAACCACTGCCAGAAGCTCTTTCTCAGTTATTGTGTAGTTCAGCTGAGCTTCAGCAAGTGATTTGCTGAGATATGCAATGACCACAGACAGCTTATCTTTTTTCTGGCCCAAGACAACACCTATTTCCAAGTCAGATGCATCACACATCAGCTCAAAGGGTAGGGTATAGCCAAGTGTTTGGAGTACAGGGGCAGAAGTGAGGCAAATTTTTAAAGTTTCAAATGCCTCAAGATATTCAGCAGAAAAGTTAAAGGGCACATCCTGGCAGAGCAAGTGGCACAATGGTTTAACAATTTTGCTGAAGTCTTTGATGAACCTCCTGTAGAATCTAGCATGTCCAAAGAAAGATCTGATTTGTTTGACTATTCTTGGAGGGGCAAATTTGTAATGAGGTCAACTTTGGCCTTGTCTACCTCAATTTCATCTTTAGAGACTACATGGCCCAACACAATTCCTTGTGTTACCATGAAGTGACTCTTTTCCCAACTTAAGACCAAATTGGTCTCCTCACATCTTTATAAGACATTGTGGAGGTGTTGCAGACATTGGTCAAAGCTATCCCCATAAACCAAAAAATCATCTATAAAAATTTCTAAAAATTTTTCAATCATATCAGAAAAGATGGCACACATACACCTCTGAAAAGTGGTTGGGGCATTACACAGTCCAAAAGGCATCCTTCTGTAAGTAAAGGTGTCAAAAGGACAAGTAAAAGTGGCTTTCTCTTGATCAAGAGGGTGCACAGGGATCTGGTTGTACCCTGAGTACCCATCAAGAAAACAGTAAAAAGCTTTCCCAGCCAACCTATCCAAAATTTGATCAATAAAGGGGAGGGGGAAGTGATCTTTTCTGGTCTTGGAGTTGATTTTTCGATGATCAATGCAAACTCTCCAGCCAGTGGTCTCCCTGGCTGGTCTCAGCTTTCCAGACTCGGTTGTGATCACTGTTATGCCAGATTTCTTGGGCACCACTTGGATTGGTGCCACCCATTCAGAATCAGAAATGGGGTAAATTATCCCAGCATCCAGCAATTTAATGATTTTTTTTAGGACCACTTCCTGCATGTGAGGATTCAGTTTCCTCTGCATTTCCCTGGAGAGTGTTGAGCCCTCCTCTAGATGAATCCTATGCATACAGACTTATGCATCAATCCCTCCTAGATCAGCAATGGTCCAGCCAATTGCTTTCTTGTGCTTCCTCAAAACTGTTAGCAATTCCTCCTCTTGCTCATTGGTAAGAGAAGAGAAGATAATTATAGGAAGTTTTTTATCTTTCTCGAGGAAAGTATATTTTAATGTCTCTGGAAGCTTCTTGAGTTCCAGATCAGGGACTTGTTGGATGGATGGCAGGATTGGTGTATTGTTGGTTGAAGGGGCAGCAATGTAGGTTTCCACTTGGAATGTTGCACTAAGCCCACAGAAGACCTCAATAGGGACATGTCTTCTGGCATTAAAGTTAGGCTTCCTTCCTTCACCATGTTCCAAACTTCAGTTAAATTAGTGACAATGTTGCCCCACTCCAGCAGTGTGGGTAGTTCTTCTTCAATAATTTCTTCTAGTACATCCACTGCAAAGCATTCCTCATTGTCCAGCTGAGGGTACTTTGCACTGTTGTACACATTAAACTCAACTTTTATATGTCTGAAAGTGACTTCCATGATCCCAGACCTGCATTGAATGCATGCATTGGCAATGGCCAAGAACGGTCTACCCAGAATAACAGGTATTGGGGATGTACTCTTGTTATAGCCCATGTCTAAAATAAGAAAGTCTGCAGAGTAGAAGAACTTGTCTACCCCCACTAAGACATCCTCAACCACTCCCATGGGTTTCCTCTCAGACCTATCAGTCATCAATAGAACAATGGGGGTGGGCTTCAACTCTCCCAAACCTAGCTGCTGATACGCATTGTATGGCAGCAGGTTAACACTGGCTCCAAGGTCTAGGCCCTTCCAATCGTGTGGTCTCCAATAATACAGGGAATAGTGGGTATCCCTGGGTCTTGCAACTTCTCAAGCATTGTCATGGTTAATACAGAATTAACATTATCAGTTGCAAAGACCTTTTTGGACAAATAGCCTCTGGCCTTCCTTTTCTGAGTACAAAGGTCTTTCAGAAACTTTGCATAGGCTGGGACCTGTCGGATTGCATCAAGCTGAGGAAATGGTAGCTGAGGTACTGCTGGTTCCTCAGCTGCAAGTCTATGACTGAACTTTTATTTTTTTCTTTTTTCTACTTTTATCTTCTGCTGAGGCTCAACTACAGCCTCTTTATTTTTCCCTTGTTAAAGGGTAGCAGACAGTTCTTGACTCTGTGCTCTAACAGTCTCTTTCATTTTCACTCGATAGTTCCTTGGGAAAGACCTCTCCTTTCCCACCTGGTTGTCAACCAACCTACCAGACCTTAGGGCTGTGATGGCATTAGTCCCCTCAAAATTTGAGGAGCCTTCTCCAATCGAATACTGCCCTTAGGGTTGGCTACTGGCTGGCTTGGCAACCTGCCCTCTTCTCTTTTAGCCAAGGAATTGGCTATTTGGCCTAATTGCTCTTCTATCTTCTTTATGCTTTAACTGTGAGAAGTCACAGTCTGATTCAAGGGCCCAAGGCTTTGTAATTGGGCCAAAACTTGATCCTCGAAAGAAGCACTTCGGGGCTGAGGTGGGGGAACTACCAATTGATTTTGTTGCTGTTGTTGCTGGAAATTCGACCTTGGGGCATAACCCTGGTTAAACTGCTGTTGTGGCCTTTGAGGTAAGGCCAACATCTATTGTGGCTGCATATAATTGTCTTGCCTCCACCTCAAATTTGGGTGGTCTCTCTATTGGTAACTAACATTTTAGTGATGGTATCTATATGGTTGTTTATTGTAGCCACCAGATTGTTGCTGTCCAAAAGATTGGGCAGCAACAGCCTGTTCCATTACATACTCAGGGTATTGCCCCGCAGATGGGCACTCTTCCACTGTGTGTTATGGAGATTGGCATATCAAACATGCCTCCATCACTTGTGCATCCATTCTGGGCTGCACCACTGTCAAAAGTTTATCAAATTTATCCGAAAGATTAGCCATCTGCATTCTCAGGTCATCATGTTCCCTAACTTCATATATCTTTCCTTTAGAAGTTTCAGCCAACCCTAGCTTAGGAGAAGGTTCTTGAACAGTTTTAGATGAGGGCATCTTCTGGAAAGCATTTTCGCTAATGACCTCGAACAAGTCCCATGCCTCATCAGCTGTTTTATGCATGTACGTTCCACCACAAGAGGCATCTACCATGTCTCTGCTCTTCTCATCAATCCCATTGTAGAAGCTCTGAACAAGCTGCCAATCAGGGATCTTGCGGTGGGGACATTGTTTGAGCATCTCCTTAAATCTGTCTCATGTTTGGTTAAAATCTTCAGTTGAGGATTGGGCAAAAGCAAGTATGCCTTTCCTCAACTGGCTGGTTTTGGTCTCTGGGAAAAATTTAGATAGAAATCTTGTCTGGAGGTCTTTTCAGGAAGTGATGTTGTTGTTTAGGAGAGTAGATAATCAGGTCATGGCCCTGTCCTTTAGGGAGAAAGGAAAGAGCCTTAACCTAGTGGCTTCTAGTCCCAAACCAGCAATGGAGAATGTCATGCACAGGGACAAGAACTGGTCAATGTGCTTGTAAGGGTCTTCCTTGCTAAGCCCATCGAAAGAGAGAAGCATTTGGATGATGGAAGTTTTGATCTCGTAGTTTCCCTGGACATCTGGGAATTGAATGCTAAATGGAGAATTGTAATCATCCGGAGCATTCAATTCCTTCAATGTTCTAGATTGCTCTTCACCCATAACTGTTGTCTCAATTTCAATAGGGGGCTCGACTGTGGTGTGTCTGTACCTTCTCGATCTTCTACCCCTTTCTATCTCAGGGTTAGCAGGCTCTAATTTAGGACAGAGGGATCTCCTTCCTAACATGCACACACACCAACAGCAGGGAAGACTATTCGCAGGCACATTGCACTTAACAAAATTTACAACTATCCTAATCAACTGCTATGGAATATTCAAAGGAGAAATAAACTGAGGTTTTCAGGGTTAGAGAAGTGCAAACAGAGGTAGCTAGACTCCCAGTGCAATTCTACTCTCCTTCTCTGCTACGGTCCAGATCTGTAAGAAAATTTTCAAATGTAAATCAGCAGTATCAATTATTCACAAGTACAGCTACCAAAGAATAAAGAATACAAAAATATAGAGTCTACTATTAGATCAAGATTTCCTGACAGCTACGCCAAAAACTTGTTAGGATATTTTAAGTGCTTGCTACTGACTTTATTGGAGACAGTGATAAGAATGAGGTGAATGAAAATGAATGAAAGATGGAGTGAAAACTACAGAGCAGCAAGCCTAAAAATACACAGTCCTGCAAGATACAGGGCCTGTTGTAGCAAGTTTTGATAAGTAAGAGTTTGTCCCACAGGGAAAGTTGATTTAAAGCTCCAAGGGAGCTATCTTTAGTAGGCTCTCCAGATCTGACTACAGATCTGGCAATCCTAAATGGAAGGGGATTTAAGGTCCCTATAATCTAAATCCTAGGGTAACTTAATGTCTAAACTACAAAAAGGGTTAAGGAAGAGGGTGGAGTATGAGAAAAAAAATATAAAAGGGTGAGAAGTATGTTATTAGGTACAGATCTGATGGGTCTTATAACTCAGACTCAAATCTGCTGCTATAGAAATCTTGTCCAATGGCTACATTATCACCAAAGAGAAGAAAGGATCCAACTCACCCCTGTGCCATGATCCAATCCCTTATGGCTACAACCTGTCCACTTAAATGGTCACAGACTATCCAATAGGAGAACCACAATCCAGAGATGGGTCAAAACAAGATTATCATTGTAGGCACTACTTCATCCAGGCTGCAGGCTCAAGAATCCATAGGAACCTCAACCTCTAAAGTTCTGTGTGTGGGGCTAGGCCTACAAAGTGCACGAGCCTAGACACACAGGACCAGCAAGAGTTTGAGTACTAGCTTTTAAGCTTGGTTCCTTCATGCTTTAGGCAGATCCGACCACAAGCCTGATCCATCTCCTACCCAACTCAGATCTGCAATCTGATGGTGGGTCTATACAAATATAAGGGAGTCTGTCTCTGCACAATCTCTCACAAGGCTACAAGCACAAGTGCAGAGAAGAAAAATCTGTCTTAGATCTATGGATTGGCCTCATCCTAGGGCTATAATCTGTCCACTTGAATGGTCACAGACTATCCACAGGGGCTATCCTCCTCACAGAGGTCTAAGACAGAACAAGAACATTGCTGCCGCCACCATGTTCACAGGGCTACCAGCTCCAGCTCTCATGGGGATTCAAATTTAGTGGATCCTGTAGTGGGGGAAGGCCTGCAATGTGCCTAACCTGGACACACAAGTCACTTAGATCTAAATAAAGCCTTAAAAGCAATCCTCCATTGCTTACAATACAACTTAGCAATGGAGGATCTCAAGGCAGCAGCCTTGTACAGAACAACTCACAACAAAAATACCATCCCATACATGCAATAGATCCTATTATAAAACTCCATTAAAAACTATACCATATAATCATACAAAAGGCATAGTCAGCGAGTGCTGGACTATAGAGAGAAGGAAAAAAAAAAGGAAAAAGAAAAACTCCTAAACCCTAACCTTAGCCTACTATAATTCTACAGTCGGTTTCAAGAAGAAGCACAGAAGTCCAGAACCAATGTCTCCTAAACCTAAACTAGGCTTAGGCTTATATAGCAGTCGGTTCTGTCTGAATTAGGGTTAGAAAAACTCTAATTTCATCAATGCAATTGTGACCCATTCCTGTCCCTTGGATGCCTCTGGGCGTGTGCACGGAGATTTGAGCATTGGTGTGCGTGCCCTAATTACTGAAGATTCCCAAATTGCCCTTATAGAAGTAGGGAGAAGTTTAGAACCCGATCCTCACTGAGTAAAAAAGGTTTGTAGGTCTTGCCGCATGATAGAATTGGTGTCGCGGGGATGCTTTGACTTGAAACTATTACAGTCGTGAGGTTGGTACTTGGGTCATCGCGGGGATGGTTTGGTCATCGCGGGATTGGTCTTTCCATTTAAATGGCACGAGAATTGCGCGCGCAGTTTGTTCCTTGATGAATCTCGTGGCGATCCTCATAAAGAGAACAATATACATAGGCTTTTGGATCGCGCGAGCTGTTCCTTGAAAGTATGTGTCCCGCGGCCACTGTGCGACAGTCGCGTGCTGGAATGCCTGGAGCTCTCTCTCTATTCAGTGAATCGCGCGAAGGTTGAAAACTCATCTCTTGAGCTGCTCGAGCGCTTAAGGCTGAGCCTCGTGAGAACCTCGCGAAGTATTCTTTTTACTCCCTGTTGACATCCATCTGCGCGTGAACGGCACAAAGACTGCGTGACCGATTGGGGTGTTCCCTTCAGAAGCCCACGACAACTGTGCGATGTATTCTTTCTGATTTGATTAAGCCCTATGACATCTGTGCGAGGCATTGTCCTTGATTTATTTCTGCTTTGCTGTGCCTCTGCTGCCGCCAATTCTCTGTCTGGGTTTAACCTTCACACTTCTGAGGGGCTTCTGGGTCAGCAGTAGGCTTCTTGGCATGGTTAGGGGTTTATTTACAGCTGCTGCTTATTACCTACAGAATAGACTTAAAACACATTTATTAAATGGTTAAGGGTCTAACAGAGATTAAGTTAAGGGGTGAAAAGTGGTACTTTTCAGGTCTTAACACACCCCCAAACCTAATATTTGCTAGTCCCTTAGCAAAGCTATAATTAAATGTCACTTTCTTAGGGATCACGGGTACATTTAGCATATATACCAAACCTTTTAAACCCCTAGGTGATCCCTAGTGGAGGAGTGAAGTCTCCTTAGGGTTTTCAGTGAAGACACCCACAAACTTCACCATTAGAATCAGTTAAGTATAGTGCAGCTAATGACAACATAGATTTCGATGTTTAAAGCTTCATTCCACACCCAAATTTTTTTTAACACTTAGAGGAAACTGCAGCAATGTTGCAGGCCATTTAAAACTTAAAAGTTAACATGTGTTTATCTTACCACCGTTCATTTATCATTAGAATTTCAATGTATAAAAATCAGTACTCAGCTTACCTTTAATTCAAAATTCAGGTTGGATACATCCCCAATGAGGTTAAAATTTAGACCCAATTCTCACTAGGGCTATCTCTCAACATTAATAACCTGAGGGTGTTCAGATTCAAAATAGCTCAAGAGCAGTTGCAGACCCCAAATGGGCCTGCAAGCATAAGCATAGGCAAAACTTTTAATTTCTGACATCTTCAAGAATTTTTACCATAGATTGGACAACTCCTCATCTCCACATGACAACTCATTTAACTTTTGATCCACAAGGTCTTTTTGAATGGGTTGTAATGTTGCTTATGGCTGAGGGATGTAAAGAATAAATGGGTAAAAAGGGAATCCAAATTAAGAAATCAGTAAGGTAAGGAGTGATTCATGACTTCACAACCTTCATTTCAGCAAAAACTTCATCTTTCTCTTTATATTTCAGACTCAACACTTACCTTGTCGCAAGACCTATGAGTAGAACCTCCGGAGGTATCCAGCGTTGATGGACTCAGGAAAGTGGTCTCCGTCCATGGTGGTGAGGTGAACGGCGTATCCCGGCAACACTTCTCAAATGACGTATGGTCCTTCCCAATTCAGCTTAAACTTCCCTCTTGAATCGGTGTGGAGAGACGGGAAAATCATCCTTAGTACCGTGTCACCTATCTGCAAGTCTCAAGCGTGAACACGCTTATTGTAGGCACGTGCAATTCTCCTCTGATAGACCTGGGTGTGACACAAAGCTAGGAGTCTCTTCTCATCAATCAAATCTAGCTGCTCAAAACAGGATCTTTCCTTCTCAGCTTCAGGCAGATGAGATTCCAAAAGGATACGGAGTGACGGTACTTCGACCTTAACGGGTAGCACGGCCTCGGTTCCATACACAAGGGAGAATGGTGTTGCCCCTGTAGCGGTATGGATAGATGTTCTATAGGCCCAAAGCGCGAAGAGTAACTGTTCACTCTAATCTCTATAAGTGACTACCATCTTCTCCAGAATGCAGATCAGAGTTTTGTTGACCGCTTCTACAGCTCCGTTCATCTGAGGCCTATATGGGGATGATCGATGATGCTTGATCTGGAACCGCTCACACAAGGCCTGGATGTGCCTATTAGAGAAATTAGTGCCATTATCAGTAATGATATCCTTGGGCACGTCGAATCTGCAAGTGATGTTGTTCTTGATGAACTTCTCGACATGATTGGCCTTAATGCTCGTATAGGAGGCTGCCTCTACCCACTTCGTAAGTACTCCACTGCGACAAGGATGAACTGATGTCCGTTGGAAGCCTTAGGATTGATCTTGTCGATGACGTCGAGACCCCAGGTGGCAAACGGCCAAGGAGTGGTCATGTTGTGTAAATCAATGATCGGAGCATATATTAGACTGGAGTGTTCTTGGCACTTGTAACACTTTTGAACATGTTTATAGCAATCAGTCTCTAAAGTGGTCCAAAAGTATCCTTGCCTTAGGATTTTCTTAGCGAGCATGTGTCCACTGACGTGTGCCCCGCAGACTCCTTCATGGAACTCCTTCATGATCTCAACTGCTTCTCTCTCGGTTAGGCATCGGAGCAAAACATTATCCTGAGACCGTCTGGATAGGAAATCACCGCAGATGACGTAGTTCGTTGCCAATCACTGGATGGTGTGTCTGTCTACCTTCGATGTTCCTTTCGGGACAGTTCGAGTCTCGAGGAAATTCTTAATGTCTGAGAACCAGGGTGGCTCATCATCTAACTCGGTAGATCCCTCGATCAGGTGACAGAATGCCGATTCGTCCCTCTGCTCTATCATGATCGACTTCATCTCAACCCCATACGGAATCTCAACCATAGAGGCCAGGGTAGCCAGGGCATCAGTAAACTGATTTCTTATTCGTGGCACATAGGAGAAGGTGACTTCCTCAAAGCAGGTTACCAGATCCTCAAGATGTTCATGGTACGGGATCAGCTTCTCATCCTTGGTCTTCCAATCTCCATTGGTCTGGCATATGATTAACTGTGAATCCCCAAAGACCTTGAGGTGAGTTATATTCAGATCAAGAGCCACCTGTAAACCAGCTGTACAGGCTTCATACTCGGCCATATTGTTGGTGCATGGAAAGTTCAACTTGATTGAGATGGGTACATGCAATCCTCTTGGCGAGATAAGAATGGCGCCAACTCCTTGGCCTTTAACATGCGATGCCCCATCAAAGTGCATTACCCAGGACTCCTTTGTTTCCTCTGTATCCTCTTCAGTCATGAACAGGATGTCCTCATCAGGGAATTCAGTCTTTAGAGGCTCATAGTCCGGCAGAGGGTTCTTAGCAAGATGATCAGCGAGTGCTTGCCCCTTGATCGACTTTTGGGTGACATAAGTAATGTCAAATTCTGAGAGAAGTAGTTACCATCGTGCAATTCGGTCAGTAAGAGCAGGTTTCTCGAATAGGTACTTCAACAGATCCATTTGTGCTAGAAGTAGAATGGCTGGGGATAACAGGTAGTGTCGAAGTCTTTGAGTAGCCCATACAAGCACCAAGCATGCTTTCTCCAGTTGAGAATAGCGCGTCTCATAATCAGTGAACTTCTTGCTCAGCTAGTAGATTTTGTGCTCTCTTCTTCCTGTCTCATCATGCTGCCCTAACACACAGCCCATGGAAAACACTGTCGTGGGTAGGTACATTATCAGGGGGTCTATCAGGTACAGGTGGTACCAATATTGGAGGATTTAGGAGGTAACCCTTGATCTTGTCAAATGCAGCTTGGCAGCCATTACTCCATTCAACTGGTGAGTCCTTTCTTAGTAGCTTGAAGATCGGTGCGCATATTGGAGTTAACTGTACAATGAACCGGCTGATGGACTGGATTCTCCTAGAAAGCCTCTGACCTCCTTCTCTGTAGACGGTGGTGGCATTTCAGTGATGGCCTTAATCTTGGTCGGATCGACCTCAATCCCTCTCCTACTGACAATAAAGCCTAACAGTTTTTCTGACATAGCGCCGAACGCGCACTTTTGGGGATTCAACCGCAACCTGTACTTTCTCAACCTCTTAAACAGCTTCTGAAGGTTTACCAGGTGGTCATCCCTTTTCGGTGATTTGGCAATCATGTCGTCGACATACACTTCGATCTCTCGGTGCATCATGTCGTGGAACAGTGCCGTCATTGCTCTCTGGTAGGTTGTCCCGGCATTCTTGAGCCCGAATGACATCACCTTGTAACAGAAGGTACCCCAGGGAGTGATGAACGCAATCTTTTCTCGGTCGGCCTCTGCCATCTTAATCTGATTGTAGTCCGAGAATCCATCCATGAATGAGAGCATTCCATGCTTAGCAGTGTTATCGACCAAGATATTGATGTGTGGTAACGGAAAGTCATCCTTAGGGCTTGCCTTATTGAGATTTCATAAATCAATGCACATTCGAACCTTCCCATCCTTCTATGGTACAGGGACGATATTGGCCAGCCATTGTGGGTACTTGGATACCATGAAGAAACTCGCTTCATAGTGCTTAATGACCTCGTCCTTCATCTTCAACATCCATTCAGGTCGGAGGCATCTCAGCTTTTGTTTAACCGGCTTAATATTAGGGTAGAGTGGCAACTCATGATCAACCAGATCGGTATCCAAACCAGGCATGTCTTCATACGATCATGCGAAGACGTCTTGGTATGATCGAAGGAAGTCTATCATACCTTTTCTCTCCGCAGGGGACAGCGATGTTCCGATTTTGGTGATTCTAGGGGCCTCTTTGGTGCCCAAATTGACGTCCTCTGTCTTTTCGACGATCGGGGTCGGGCCATGCTTAAAATTGGAAAATTGTTTAAGGAGCTCATTGGGGAGCTCATCGATTTGACCTTCCTCGTCCAGACTCGTGACTCCTACCTCTTCTTATATTTTTACAGGAAAGGGGTCGGCTTCAAGCGGGACGAGTATCACGGCATCATTTTTAATTTTATTGGGAATTTTAAAAGGTAATATTTTTGGAATTTGTATTTTTTCTATTTTTATGGTTTTTTATATTTTTTCGGAAGTCAGCTCCTGGCGAGGTGGATCTCTATATATACAGGGTAGAGTGTCCCAGAGGCTAACCTCAATTTTTACAGGTTATTTTTTTTTAGAGGGTCGGTGCCGTATTCACGGCCTTTGGCGGCTCCTAGGAGTTGGGGCAAAGATGCCCAATTACTTACCTGCAAGGCCTGGCCTTTACCTCTTTGGTTGGAAGCGGCATTGGTAGCCTCTTGCAGTTCCTCCCACAGCATGTTTACGGAGGGATCCTCTGGGACCCTGTCCTCTATGGTTAGGATGGGCCCAAAGTGGCTGGTGCTAGAGTGATGGGTGGACCGGAGGACTTCCTCCTCAAATAAGGAGAGGGCGGCTAAGTCCACCTCGAGGTCTGGGGGGATGATGTAAGGGTTGGTGGGGTGGGCAGAAGCAGGCTTGTGTGGGGTTACCCTCGTCTCCCCATTCAGATCAATCTTTACCACCCCGGCGCTCACAAAGGTTTGACGGATGTGGGGTCGAGCGTGAGGTTCTTCTTCCAGGTTGATTCCTCTGGCCCTGGCGACTGTCGCGGCTCTTATCTTTTCCTTGGCCTCTCTGACTTCTTCTTTAATGGGCCTGTAGCCCAGACCGAATATGATTTGTTGCCCCTTGGCCCTGATAGGGTCTCTTCTTCCTAAAAGGCACGGGCCCAGCCCTTTCCCTTTTTGGTAGCCCCATTTGTAGAGCATGAACACAGCTGCATCCATTCCTCCTCTAGTTTTGGCAGGGGCTTTTTCAGTCGACCCGAGAGTAACGACTGAGAAGTCATACTCAAATCAATAGAGATCGGTGTCATCTGCTGTGTGCGGCATGTTAAGCACTTTTGGATTATCAATATGAAGAGTGCTCCTCTCCCTATCTTCTCTGCTTTCACCTAAGATGGTGACGATTCTTCCCTCTGAGATGAATCAGAGTTTTTGGTGTAGAGTTGATGGTATTTCTCTGATCTCATGTAGCCACGGTCGGCCCAATAGTAGATTAAATGTAGACTTGATATCCATCACCTGAAAGGGGATGGTGAAGGTTTTCAGCCCGATGATCAAGTCGAGGTCTACTTCTCCTATGATTTCTCTCCTGGTGTTGTCAAATCCCCTGGCGCTTGTTATGGATGGCCGAAAGGTGTTGGGATTCGTACCAATTTTGATTGCCGTCCTTAGCAAACATACATTTAGTGCTGACCCGTTGTCTATTAAGACCAATGGCACCACCAAGTTCCCTATTTCCACTGTTATATTCAGGGGCTTAGAGTGGATGTTCCCCTCGAGCGGCAGATCCGAGTCAGTGAATGAGATGGCATTTGGGGCTAATACTTGCCCGATTATTTCTCCCACTTCATCTGGATTACGTGGGCGAAAACATGTGCGTCTTTGAGTGCTCCCATTAAGGCTTGGAAGTGGAGCGGGGACGTGATTAACAAATCCCACACAGTAATATGTGCGGGTGTTCTCTTGAGTTGTGTCTCAAACACGTGCTCCCTGGCCATTTTCTTAAAGGAGTTTCCTACGGCCTGCTCTTTTTTCTTCTCTTCTCCTCTGACGGCCCCCGACGTTTCCGGCTGTGTAGAAATCCTGCCTGACCGGGTAATAAATTCAACAGTTTCCTCTCGGTTGTAATCAGCATTCATGTCCATCTGTTCATAGCTTAACAACACTTGATGCGGGTCATAGGCAGGTTTCAGGATGAGGAAGGGAGTGCATGGTGATTCTGGGGAGGATTGGGCAGGGTACGTCGGATTCTCAGGTCCAACCATGTTGACTCCAATAGGAGGCAGAACGATAGTGGCGGGAATTGGCGAGGTTGGATTTATGGGTGCGGAGGGGGCTTATACAGGCATTACCTGGGCGTGGTAAGACCAGTAGTGATTGGGAGCGGGTGATAAGGGGAGTGGGTGAAGGGTTGTTTGTTTGGGTGGGGGTGGAGTTGGATTGAGGGTAAAATAGCGAAGGGATGGTGGGAGTGTGACTGGGATGGAGGGGTCAGAGGGCAATGGGATCGGATGTTGGGGGGTGTGATTAAGAGCTGGCGGGATGGGGTGTGAGACAGAATAACTGGGGATGAGTGGTATGTTGCATGGGATGGAGTGACTGGGAGATGTCGGAGGTGCGGGTGGAGTGGGGTGATAGGAATATGACGGGGTAGCAGATGGAGCAGGGGGGTACGGATATGAAGGGTTTGTATATGGGGTGGCATAGTGGGGTAAATTGGGGATGATAGAGTTGTGCATGGAGCGGGGTGATTTAGGGATGGTGGAGTTGTATATTGGGCAAGATGATTTGGGGATGGCGGGGTGGTATACTGGGTGGTGGGATTTTGGAGTGTGTACGGGATGAGATAATTTAGGGATGGCGGAGTGGTGTATTGGGTGGAGAGATTTGGGGGTGTATATGGGGTAAGATAGTATGGGGATGGTGGAGTTATATATGGCGTGAGGTGATTTGGGTGTGACGGAGAGGTATATGGGGTGGCTGATGGTGGGATAGTGTATGGGATGGGGTGATTGGGAGGTGGTGTGTACTGTAGGGTAAATTGGGAGTGGGGTGGATATGTGTATGATTGCGGTGGGGCTGTGTCTGTTTGGATTTGATAGGCGGGAGCGGGAGTGGAAAAATATTGTCCTAAATCTAAGGGCTCCTCTTGGTATGTCGGGGTAGGGAAGTAATCGACTAAATACAACGGCTCGATAACCCCCACAAATTGTTCGTCCTTATTCAACCTGAGAAATGAATACTCCTCTTAATTACTGATGTAATCCGTGGGGTCAAACTCTTCTTCTTCCTCTTCTACCCAATGGATATTAGGCCTGGGGCCTCCTGAGTGCAGTAGTAGAGGGGCTTGATGGATGTTCTGGTTCTGCCCTTAAGGAAGCGGCGGGGGAACAATTTTTTCCGCCTCTATTAAATCTTGGATCACATGCTTTAGTGGGAAGCACCGGTCCGTAGGGTGACCCGGTCCTTGGTGGAAGTTATAATGCAAGTTCAGGTCATAATTACTCGGGATTGGATTGGGTGGTGGGCAAGGCTAAAGTAGATTGACCATACCCTTCTGTAGCAACACTGGCAATAAGACACTTAAAGATTGCCCCAACGGCATGAACACCCATTCGAATCGTGCCCTCATCTGTTCCTGAGCAAATGGGGCTCTCGGTTCGTTGTTTGGCCTTGGCACTTGCTCAAAACAGGCTGGGGGTGATTGTACGGCTTGGAGTTGTATCGGGGGCATCGGTATTGGCTTGAGGGTAAATGATGCTATGTACCTCTGTCCCTGGTCTTCTTTTAATCCTTAGTTTGGTAGCTTTTAGAACCCCGGTGGCCTCGCTGGCCACGCTCTTTCCCAACCTGCCCTCTCTAATGGCATCTTCGCAACGGTTGAGATTTCGGACCAAATCAGCAAAACTAGACTGTTGCTGATACACCAAAAAATCCGTGATGACTGGGAGAGCTCCCTTGGTTATCAATTCAATCTGCTCATCATCGGGAATCCGGTGGGTCACCTGGGCGGCCAATGCCCTCACCTTCCTAAGTAGGCACTGAAAGTTTCATCATGTCTTTGCATCAAACGAGCCAGATCTGACTTCCTTGGCTCTATGTCCATGTTATAGACATATTGTTCTTAGAATAAGTGTGTCAGATCTTTCCAAGTTTTTATCATGGATGGTTCTAGGGATGGGAACCATCTCAGTGTTGGGCCCGTTAGACTCTTTTGGAACACTTTGATGAGGAGTCGTTCATCTCCGCCGTACTGGCGCATATCCCCATAATAAGATTTTAAGTGAGCGATGGAGTTACCAGTGCCATTAATGATGGCATCTTAAATTTCTGTGGTAGGGGGACATCCGAGAACAGACATAAGTCTGAAAAGTCTGTCGAATGCAATTCTACTCCTCCCATCTTTATTAGCTGCTTCTATATTCTGTCTATCTGTTCTTTCAACTACTCTGATTCTTTTAAGGCTATAGCGGGGACTGCCTCCCCCTGATTTTGTTCAAATTCGGTGTGATGATGGTGGGCCCGGAGGAAGCCGGGCACAACTCCTCCACTGTTGCGGATCTCGTCCTCCTCGTACTGTTGGTCATTGTACTGGTGAGGGGCGAGGTCCACTATTTGGACTTGGGGGGTGATGGGTTCGATGACCTGGTGGGGCCACTAGGTTTGTAGGGGATGGGAAGGAATGAATGGATGAGTGGTTTGTGGATGAATGATGTGCTGAGCTGGGTGCACATTCTGGGGGTGATGGGGGTGTGGTTGATGTGGCGGGATGCTGTAGGTGTGGGCTTGAGGAATGGAGTGGATCGGATTTTCCGTTGGAGGCGGGATGGGGGCGTAAGGGGTATAAGTAAATGAAGGGTACTCGTGGAGGGGTAAGGGATTCGTGAGCGGGCCTTGATGAGTGTGGGTGGATGGGCTTGTGGTTTGATGGATTTGGGCTTGATGGTTTTGGAAGGCTTGGGTTGATGGGCCTTGGGCCTGGGTGTGGGGGTTGGTATGATTTTAGGCCAATGGGCCCTGTTGGGTTTGGGCTAATGGGCCATGTCGGTATTGCGTGTGGGGTGATGGACCTTGGGCATGGGCCTGAGTCTAGTGGGTTTGGGCTTAGGCCCATGGGCCTTGAGGATTTTGGGCCTAGGCATGGGTCTAATGGGTTTGGGCTTGGGCCCATAGGCCTTGAGGGTTTTGGGCCTGGGTCTGATGGGTTTGGGCCTGGGAGGAGTGGTCTTAGGTCTGATGGGCTTGAGCCCGGGCCTGAGCTTGGGTTTGGGAGTGGGCCTGGGCCCATGGTTCTAAAGATATTTGCGCTTGGGCCCATGGATTTGTGTGGGTTTGGGCCTGAGATGAGTGGGCTTGGGCCTAGGCCTGGGATTGATGTGGGGGATTTTGGATGGTATGAATGATGAGTGGTTGGGCATGGTCATGAGGGAATGGGGTATGGAGGTTTTGGAGACCTGGAGTGGGCCTGGGCCCATGGTGCTAAAGATATTTGGGCTTGGGCCTATGGATTTGTGTGGGTTTGGGCATGAGATGAGTGGGCTTGGGCCTAGGCCTGGGATTGATGTGGGGGATTTTGGATGGTATGAATGATGGGTGGTTGGGCATGGTCATAAGAGAATGGGGTATGGAGGTTTTGGAGACCTGGATGTGGGGTTTGGGATGTAGGGCCCCGAGAGGCAGCCCACAGGGCATACATCATTCTCATGTCCTCCATTGAGGGCATGAATTCAGGTGTGAGATTGAAGGGTGATGTCCCACTCAAGGATGGAGGGGGTCGGGTGAAATTGGGCTTGACCCGGGTATGGGGGTATGGGGGTATGGATGATTATGCTTGGAGGGTATGGATGTATGGCTATGGAAGATGGTGGGTTACTGGTCATACCCTGGGAAAAGTTGGGCATGACATGGGTAAATGGGGGGATATGTTGGGATGTGGATGGGCCATGTGATGTGGATGACATGTGAGATGAGGTGGATGGGATATAGGATGTAGGGGGCATGGATGATGAGGTGGATGGGACGTGGGAGGTAGGCGAGGGATGGGGCTCCCAATGGGGTCTTTAGGAGTAGGGGGGGTGCGGTAAGGGTGTATGGATGGGAGATGGGGATGTATGGGTCGGTTGGAAAATGAGGGGTTTCAGTAGGGGATGAGATGGGGGTATGTTGGGAGAATGTAAGGGAGGGGGAGGGGGTGGATGCGAACACGGGCACCCCAAATGGACCCGTGACATCGAACCGGGTTTGGGTGAAGGCGTCGGAGATCGGGTCTTCTCCTACATGGGAATGGGATGGGGATGATGGTGGAGATGTATCGGCTCTCGACATGATCCGTTGACGAGTGTTGTATCGATGTCTTGGGTAAGGGCCTAATACCTTCCTGGTTCTCTTTCTACAAGTTGGGTTCAAGGTCGCCATAGTGACGGCCACACCAAAAGTATATAAATATATATATTTTTGGGTTTTTGATTTTTCTTTATATATATATATATATATATATATATATATATATATATATATATATATATATATATATATATATTAGATTTTTCAAATGAAAATTAACTCCCCTATTTAAATGAATGATGATCTGGTGCCCTAGGAAAATTCCCGTCTCGGGTGATATATGCACCTTTAGTAGGTCCCACGGCGGGATCCGATACACTTTGGAAGAAGCGAAAGGGAACCCTTTCGTTCTATTGAAGGTGAGAGAATCCACGCAAACAATCCGATCCCCCGGAGCAAATCAATGAGAAGTCGCATTCTTTTGATTGGGCGGGGGCATATTGGGTGTTATAGAATGCGGGAGGCTATTACGGGCACTAATATTGCTAATCGGGGAACTTGGGTGGTGGATTGGGCCTCAGATCGGGTTGCTTGAAACCCAGTTTATACTGGGCATATGTATTATATACGCCTGACCAAAACTAAGCAGATTTGGCTGGGTGTATATATTATATATACCGCTTAAATCAGATTTTGGTCAAGGCGATATATTATATATGAGTATTTCGGGAGTTTTGGTCATGATTAATATATACACCGCAAAAACTGTTTCTTCAAATTTTGGTTTAACAGTGAACAACAAGCCCAAAATGAGTCTTTTTGAACTAGTTTCCTGGGAGGGATGCTCTCGGGGACTGTTGTGTATGTTATCGGGTCACTCCTTTCCACTTCCTAGGGATATACGGCTAAATTCAGTCGTTTCACGCCTCACCATTGGTGTTTTACTATTGATCGGAATTGGAAATCCAACTGATATACCTCCGGCGCAAGTGCCTTCTCAGGTACTGGAAGGGGTGGTTCTTTTCAGAATCATCACCACTAGGGCTGCCGCCTTACTGGGAACCGAGTAAGTTATATATGTGCCTAAACCCCCCGAAAACTACCCAAAATACGTAAAAATATATTTGATTATGCCCCCACACTGTTGGATCACTTTTAATTGCAGATTTTTAAAGGGGAGTGAATTTAAGTCCAAGTTCGGGTCGGGGATGACAAGCCCGTGCCGCCTCAACGGGCCAGTGTCCACTGTTAGGATATGACAAGAAATAAGAAAAAATGATTGGGCCAGTCAAGCGACTAGGCGGAAAATATAAAGTGCTGAAATTTAAAATCGAATTGTAAAGGTAAGTAAGAAAGGTGCCAGTAAATGACTAGGAGAAAATTGCTGAAATTTAAGGCCGAAACGTAGGGGTAAGTAAAAAGGTGCCAATCAGGTGACTAGGCAAAAATTGCTAAAATTTAATGCTGAAATGTAGGGATAAGTAAAAAGGTGTCAGTCAAGTGACTAGGCAAAAATTATTGAAATTTAAAGCCGAAACGTAGGGGTAAGTATGTTAGTAAAAATAACAAAAATGAAGGAAAAAATAGCAGAAAATCATAAAAACAGCAATGGTTAGTAAAGATTTTTAAAAAAAGGCTAACAAGAGGGGAAGCGGTAGGGTGATGTCCCAGCAAAGTCGCCATATGTGCGACCATGGATTCTCTCAAACCCGTTGCGACGATGTACTCTCGATGGAATAAATGTAGAGTCGCCACCCGGAGCTTTTGGTGACCCGAGAAACCTTTAGATCAATATTTTGAGCACTGAAGTGCTAAATATGACTCTGATTTACTGGTTTTTGCCAAAGACTCTAGGGTAGGGGCTTCAGTTATCAATCAGAAAGGGTTTAGGCACCCGATCAACCCGCACATAGCGATCTCTATCTATATCCAAAATAATAAAAAAATGGACGGAGCTTCCGCTTGCCCGAAGGCAATATGGTCCTATCAAGCTTTGAGCCAAACCGAAATTTCGGCGGTGTAACGGCTTGAATCCTTGGACTGAGAAAACACCAAGAAGGTAGAGGAAGAGAGGGGTGAGCTGGAGCTCACGGGCCCTTGTTGCACCGTGGAAGACCTTCGCTTCGGTGTACTTCCGATGACTTTAAATGGCTTAAACGGTAGGGAAATGGATTATAATGCTAGGTTCGATAGATGGAAAGTGTAGGGTGAAGCTAGAGACTAAGCTTGACTAATAAGAAGTAATCTAATGGTTGAAATGGATTGAAAGGGGTGAACTAAGCATGCTGAAATTCTGGTTGAAGAATGAAAAATAAAAGGGAACTTTCTCTTACTAGGGCTCTCTCTCTCTTAAGCTCAAAAACTTTCAACCCTAATTTTTTTTAACCCTTTGGGAAGAGGGGGTGCCTCTCTATTTATAGAGAAAAGGTGGGTTAAAGGGTTACTTAAAAGCTAATTGGTTTAGCAATATCCCCCATCTAAGGTTTTCTAGGTTTTTAGAGTCCTAGGGGTTTGGGGAACCGGTTTCAATGGCAGATGATGGGGTGAGACTATGGGTGACTTAAGGGTTGCATATAAGCTCAAAGGGGGTGCAACCAACCTCAACCAAGGGGATGGTCAAAAGGTCAAACCTGATAAAAGAATTTCGAGCATCTGATGACAGTTACTATAGCTAAGCTGGGCGTACCTAAGGCACCCACCTCAACCAAGGGGATGGTCAAAAGGTCAAACCTGATGAAAGAATTTCGAGCATCTGATGACAGTTACTATAGCTAAGTTGGGCGTATATATTACATACGCTCAATTTATGTACAGTGATTTTCATGAAAATCAAAGGAGATCTGAGAAGGTGGGTGCCCGCGGTGGGCCCTACCTATGCTGGGCGTATGTATTATGTACGCCCGGCCAAATTTGAACCAAAAATGCCAAGCGTATATAATATATACGCCTAACCAAACTGGGGCCAAATTTGCTGGGCGTATGTAATACATACGCCTGAGCAAAAGTCATGATTTTATGTAAAAGTTCAATTAGTCATAACTTTTGAACCATAACTCTAAATTGGGTGATCTTTGGCTTGCTGGAAAGTTGGAGAAGTCATCCTTCCAATGGTATGTGGCTCATCCTCAGTAGTGGTCTGTGTAAAATTTTGTAGCTCTCCTCCCATCAATTGCTCAGAAGGGTTCAAGTTGGGTCTGGGAAGGGATCCTAGGGTTTAAGGGTGATCTCTAAGTGTTGGGGGAATGGTTCTAAAGGGTTCAGGGTGATTCCTAAAGGTCTGAGTAGGTTCCTAAGGGTTCAGGGCAATTCCTAAGGGTTCAGGGGAGCCATCGGAAGCACAGGGGTACATCTCTCTCAGAGTACAGACTGATCGGGCCTTGGGCCGAATTTGGGTGTCTACAGGCATGTACAGTCACAATCTCCTAAGGAAGAAGTGTGATTGGGCAGCTGGAACCCAGTCAAGGAAATCCCTTTTTAACCTCAGAATACCTTCAAAATTCTAATCTTACCCATGGCCACAATACAATCCAAGAGAAAGCCCTCTTTAAGGTCTTCGAACAGTTAAAATATCCGTCGAGTCAACGCGAGCCAAGCTGAGAGACAACGAGAACCCCATCCGGCCAGCTATGATAAAATCAACATTTCTATCGTGGCTTTTGAAAATAAAATAAAAGAAAAAGAAAAATAAATAAAAATATACAAGCTCAAAGCAAGATGGATGTAGTGAAAACCCGAAAGTACACTACGAGTAAAAAGTGCGAGTTTGTGCAGACCAGGTGAAAATCCGAAAGGGTGCTTGGGGTAAAAATGTATACCCATGGATGTAATGAAAACCCAAGAGGGCACTATGGGTAAAAAGAGAGAAATAAAGGGCACGACAAAAACCCACCTTGGGCGTTGTGAGTAAGAATGTTGAAAAGAGGGAAAGATTGAAAGATAATAAGAATGATCCCTTGGTTACCCTCCCGTACACCCGACTCCCAATTGGGCTGCTCATGTTAGCTCAAATCAGGGTCCCAACCAAGAATGTCTTAAATGTCGCACCGTCAAACGTATGACCCAAGGTAAAGAGAAAAGGTTGATTCGATCCAAAGGGATGGATATTTCAACCTTGGTAAAATTTCTAAACTTCAATCAGGTCAGACCATGAATGGGTTCAGCTATGCTCAAAATGGGACCCGTTACTTCACCTCATTGCTAAGACATTAAACAACAAAAAAAAGAAAAAATAATAATAATAAAAAAGCTAAAAAATTCTTAAAAAAATATATACTCCTTTTTTATGCCCATGTACATATTTATGGCATTATACTTCAATCTCAAAATAAAGAAAAAGAATAAAAAAATCTAAAAACAAATCCAATATATATATATATATCTTGAAAAATGAAAAAAAAAAAGATAAAAATTTGTTTCTTCTGTCAATTAGGATGTATATTGGAACTGACGTTTTCTTGAGAAATGTGCGAGAACATCAAAATGGTACAGAGCCTCGAAGCTGGAAACCTCTCAACAACGGACATATCAAATAAAGTATCTCTCCACAGACATCGGTTTGTTTAAAAAAATTAAAAAAAATAATCATTTGAAAAAGAAAAAAGAAATATGTGCTTTCATTACATACAACTATGCACATGCGTGTTTTAATGCGGTAAAATATTAATATTTTATTGGCAACACGGTTGTGCTACATTAATATTCTAAGTCTAAGGTTTGCCTTAGATCACTGGATCCCACTTCAAAGTAGGAGCGACAGTGTCAATCTCAATCAAATAGTCAATATTTCGATCAAATTGATTCCACCGCTAAATTCTTTGCATTGATCGCTTTGTTTTTGGATTCCTAAGAATGTGAGTGTCTAACTTCAAATTCATCATGAACTTTTTCGGAGGTGTGGACTCTTGGTTTGCGTTATTTGGGCATGCGCCCTACGGGATTTGAGGTCCGGGGAACTTCGTTAAAAAAAGTTAATTGTTGGTTGAGACTAACCTGTTGGAAATGAAAGTTTATATTGATCAACTATGTGCAAACATGCATGCAGAAGGGTTCTTTTCCCTTTATTTTCACAGGCTTAAAACCTGCATTAGCACGGTATCCCTTAGATAGGTTTCATACATCTGGGTATCCGTAGGATGGTCGTTTGTTCCCGTAAATGGTACTCGGATGAGTTTTGGGTCGAGACTTTCATCGCTTTTGTTGCTTATCGCCCTTAATGGGTGCATGTTTATTTATAGTTAAATGATTTGTAAGATCATTGTCGGCAGAGACCAGGATTGGTGTCTCCTTCGGTAAGCACCCAATTTTGGTTGGATCTGTTCAATGATATTTGAAGTTAGGTACTCTAGGTCATGTTGATCCAGGCCACATTATCAAAAATAGCACGCACTCCCAAAAAGTATTGCGACATCTATTCGCTCCGCTCGGGTAGTCGTGCTATATTAATTTCGGGATCATTGGGTTCGCCCAAATACCTCGAACTCTGCTTCATGTAGGGGCACCCGTGACCAGTCAAATGGGGCAGTCAATGCCTGATAGGGTTGGACGCAAGCTATGGACCTTTGCGTATTTACTTCGCGCCTATCTTTAAGTATGGGCCGATCACCCTCTTAATTACGAAGTTGTTATATTCAAAATGAATCTTGAACATCAAGCACCTTCAAATTATCTCGAGAAGCGGATATTTTTCCTAACATATGAGGCTTTCGCAACTCGTTCCATCTCGGTTGTGCCCAGTAATATCGCTAAGCGCTTGGGGACCGATAACCTTGAGAAATAGATATTTTTTTCCGACATACAGGACTTTCATTTTCTCATTATGTTACTCACCTGATGTTTGAGGTTCGTTTTGAATACAACGGACCCGTCAGCAATGCCTTAGGCCTCTTTGGATGTCTTTTATCTTTAACATTCGATCATTAGTGATCTGATACCAAAGAGGGGCATCTATAGACACTCAAATTTGGCCGAAGGCCCGATCGAAACACATTTCGAGAAAGATGCACTTCTGAGTTTCTGATGGTATGTATCAAACCCTTAGGAACATTTCCGAAACCTTAGGAACCATCCCAAACCCTTAGAGCCTACCCCGAATCCCTTAAAACTTATCCCGAACCTTTTGAACCCATTTCGAACCTAAACTTAACCTTCCCGAGCAATGGATGAAGAGGGGTGCATCAGGACTAGTTGAGATCTTCTATTATGATCAAATCATATACCATTAAAAAGTAAAAGCCTTCAGCATTCCAACAAGCTAAGAATCACCCCAATCGGAGTTGTACACAGAAAGATATGACATTCCAAAGTTTGAGACAAATTAGGGTTTTGAGGTGGGGAGCCCTAGGGTTTTGGCGTAACTATTAGTTGCGCCAAGCACAAGTGGGTCCCACCTCGGGTAGTCAACTTCCCAAAACCTTGTTTAACATTGTTTTACTATACATAAGCTTGGTGCATCTATTAGTTGCGCCAGGCTTAGCTACAGTAACCATTATTTTCTGCTCAAATTTCGAGAGTAGGGTTTGACTTGTTGACCATCTTGATCCCCTGGGTGTGTTTCACTTGTTCTGTTGCACTCTTTCCTATTCTATGTGCAACCCTTAAGTAGTTTGAAACACTAACCTATCATCCACCATTGGAGCTAGTCTTCACACTTTTCAAGGCTCTAAAAATCCTAGAAAACCTTAGATGGCTAGATTACCTAATTCCTAATCCAATTTAGCCTCTAAATGCCCTCCTAACCTCTCTTTTTCCTATAAATAAAGAGGCACTCCTCCCTTTGAAACGGCTTGAATTTTTGGAAAAAAATGATATTAAGAACTCCCTCTCTCTCTCCCCTTTAGTGCCCTTTTGCATACAAATTTCAGAACTTCAAACCTACCCTTAAACCATGCCTTTCATCAAAAACCTCTTAGTTTAGGTGTATGCTATCCCCTAGCCTTCCCTCTCTATCTCTTAACAATCAAGCCCTAGGAGATAGAATCCCACTTCTAACCATACAAGCCACAGGAAGCTCATTGAAGCATGTCTACGCAAGGTCCACAGCGGTGCAACAAGGGCCCGAGAGCTCCAGTTCTCCCCTCTATTTCTCTCGGTTCTTTCTCTATCATCGCATTTGTGTCGTTACACCGCCGAAATTTCGGTAGAAACGGAGGGATACAAATAGGATCTTAGTGCTATAAGGCAAGACGAAGAGCTTTTTTCTTCTTTATTTTTATTTTCATTTTGGCCATAAGTAAAGACCGCATTAAACGGGTTGATCGGGTGCCTAACACCTTCCCGATCGATAACTGAAGCCCCTAGCCAAGAACCTTTGGCGTAGTCTGATGATTCAGAGTCATAGTTGTGGCACTTCATTGCTTATAAAATTAATTTGAATTTCCTGAGACACCAAAAGCTCCATGTGGCGACTCTAAATTTTTTAGGAGAGTGCGCATAGTCGCAATGGGATCGTCACGATTCCCACGGTTGCACACCGAGTTAACCAATACCAAGCTTAGACTAGATACCCAACATCTAATCTAGACCCGACCCGATTTATATATATGCTCATTGACCCAATTTATATATACATTATGATGTTTGCCTTATTTCGAGCCCGATCGGCCTAGATATTAATACCAAATATTTTATAGAATTTTGTAAAATAATTAGGAAGTCTCCTATTATTAAATTTTGTCAAACATGAATTTTTAGAAAAGCTCAAAACCAGCCTAGCCTTCCTAATGGGAGAGGTTATGATGACAAAAGATTGGGGCTTCTAAATTTTACTCTAACTTGACCCTAACCTGGCCCATTGACAACCCTGCACACCCCACACACATATGTTGATAATTTAGGGACACACTAATTACAATCTTTGCGGTGTTACTCTTTGCATCTAATTTTTTGTAGGAAAGATGGGAAAATGTTTAAAAGTTTGGAAATACTGTAAGGACATTTTGCATGAGCCCTACTCTAACTATCAAAATTGATAAGATCCCTTTTCATTAATTGATATTAGTGAAATCTCTGTTCTAACTATTGAAAATGACAATACCTAATAGTCTGAGCCTGAAATGCAAAGAATACTCTTACCTTTTCGTTGAGTAATTAAAGGAAAACAAAAATGCAAGATAAGTGAAGTTTAATATGCTTTGAAAGAAAAAACTAAATTGACCGAACGACCAAACGGTTAACTACACGACCGAGCAGTTAACTGCACAGGTCACAGAAGGATTATGATGGTCGTAAACAAGAAAAAGTGTCTGGTTAACTACAAGACCAAGCAGTTTATTTCACAGTCAACCGCTTGACTGCTCGATTAAATGAGCAAATTACATGTTGAAAATCGATTGACCGTTTGATTTTTACTCCAATTTTTTCCTAGCCGCTCAGTTTACTACTCAACTTTTATTTGGGCATTAATGTCTACTGGCTTCCTCACAGTTTTAGATAAAACGTTTGTACTTACAATAATTCATTGGATCTTCAATATTGGATGTCTTGGATATAACAAAATCCTCTTGCACACGTGTGTCTCTAGATAATCCCCCTTTGGACGTTATTGAAGAGACGAATGCAAGAACGAGGATATAGTTGTATCCTCGTCGTCCAATGAATCCTCTTATATGCATCTATCTCTAGATAATCAGGTTGGGTTTGGGATTGCTCTTTGGAGGCGAAGAGCAGTTCTATGCTCTAACCCAGAGCATTTTAGTATGGTACTGTGTTCGATTGGAAGTGGTCTAAACTCTTTCAGAGAGTAGAAGAGCTAAATGTGGGTATCTTTAAATGAGCAATTTAAACCTGCTCTTTTGAGTGTGTTGCTTTTTTCCTTCAAAGAGCAATCCCAAACACAACCTTAGTCTTTGGAGATTATTGAAGAGACAGATAAATGCAAGAGGATATTGCTTTCCCACTTTATACACTACAACATGATATGTTTGTATAATTTCTCCACCAAAGTAGCACACAACTGGTAGAATATGTAGCTCATTTTCTTCAAAAGCAATAAAATTATCCTGAACATGTCACAAAATAAATAAAAGGAAATACAGAAATAAGAAGACCAAATAAAAGATGAGCAGTCAAAACGAACAATTAGGAAATAATTTGGAAAAATATCTGGCCTATTGACTAAATGGTAGAACGAATGGTCAATCAGATGGTCGCCTGACATTAAATCAAACAATAACCCCGCACGTTAAGTTAAACTGGACGGTAACCCGACACAGTTAACCTAACATTAAATTTTGGCCCACCCTGGCCCGGTACCCGAGTCGGGCTAATCATGTGCTGACCCGGATTGATTCGGGCCAGGCTTGGGTTGAATGTTCCAACACCCGACCCGCACCCGGTTCTAATAAAAAAAACAATTAAGTATATATATAATATAATAAGTATTTAAATATATAATATAATATATTAAGAACATTTTACTTAAATGCATTGAGATTAAACCGTTGAATGGTTTAAAATCAATGATATTTAAGTAAAAATACACTTTCAATCCCAATTGGTACTAGCTTTATAAATAGAAACCCTAAAATGGGTTTTCATTTTATCACAATCTCTACCAACTCAAATTCTAAATCGAAGCAAGCCTTTCGCTCCATCAAATTCTCTCTTTGGAAATTGATTTGAAATTTTTTTACCAAATTTTATTTTTAAAAAAAGGGTTTTTTGCATATATCCCCCCGTGTTATGCTACTATTATAAGAAACCCCCTAAGTTATGAGTATTTATTCTGCAGCCCCTACTTTTGTGTTTCTGTTTCATATAACCTCCTGCCGTTAACGAGCTGTGAGTTTATGGACGGAAAGTCTATTTTGCCCTTAATGAAACCAATATTTTAAAAATACCACAATTCTAAAAGGCCTTTCATTCATCTATATTTACAAGTCATGCTATTAAAGTTTATCACCATTCTAAAAGACCCTTCATTCACCTTTATTTACAAGTCATGCCATTATAATTTACCACTATTCTAAAAGGAGTACCTTTAAATCCACCCACAAAATCTTATAGTTTACCCACGCTGAAAGACATCGACTATATTAAATCAAACGATGGAGATTATTTATCGCCCCAATCTTTCATGAGATCGATCTTTAGATCATGGGTGTACCATCAGACGGTCGATTTTTTATTTCATGTGGTACACACCCATAAAAGTGACCTTAATATCAATTTTAAGCATGCACGTGATGTTAAGGTCACTTTTCTGAGATGTGTGCCATGTGAATTAAAACACTGACCATCTAATGGTACGATCATGATCTCAAGATCCTTTGTGTGAAAGATTGGGAGGATAAATGATCTCCATCGTTCGATTCAATTCAATCAACGTATTTCAGCGTGAGTGAACTTAAAGATTCAGTGGGTGGATTTAAAGGTACTCTTCTAAAAGGCCCTTCATTCATCCATCAGATTCAAGACTCATTAGATGGGTGATTCCCCATTAAAGTATGCTAACGTTTGGAAGAATACTCAACTCATGAAGGATTTGTGGCAAACGATGCAATTATTCTTTAAAAGAAAACCTTAAATCTACAAGTTCCACTCAAAATATCCGTTTCTCCAATTTCCTATATGATTCAAGACCCATCAAATGAAAGACCAATTGGTATTGGCCGATACTTACCGATATAATTTTTTTTCTCGGTATTGATCGATCCTTAGAACATGGGTTGCCAAACAAGGCCGATTTTATCGATTTATCCTTGACCTTTGTTGTATCTAAGTGGAGTTTACTAAAAGTGACGTCATAACTCATAATGTAGATTGAGTATTTTCATTATTGGGCCCTCATCGGCATCATCGACATCAAGAGAATATCAAGTTTATGAAGAGCCTATTGTATCGAAAATTTGCTTCTTCAACTATCAAGAAATCAGTGAAGACTAAGTTGTCAATGGGTCGGGGTAGGCCAAAATTTTGACAGCTGACTGGACTCGAGCCCCTACTTCATCTGACCCGATCCGGTTCAAAACCCTCTTATTTCCTAGATTGTATATAAAATATCGTGTCCATCCAACCTTCTAGTCTACCCCACAGAACCCGAGCTTTGAGTCCCAGTTATAGATTAGAAAAATTCCAAATTCGATTGATTGCTACCATTTGATGAATCACTGGTTATATAATTGATCGGATTCACTACTATATCATCGTTGGTATAATGGTAACCATTATATAATAATGGTGTAGTGCTTCATATTATCATTTTGCACAAAAAATTTATCTTTTTATTTTATTATAGAAACTGGATTGTCTAACCATGTCTGCTTTCATCCACCAAATCTTTGAGTTCACCCACGCTAAAACACATTGATTGCATTGAATCAGACGATGGTGATTGTTTAGGCATACCATTAGATGATCAGTGTTTTATTTCGTGGCACACATCTCAGAAAAGTGACCTTAACATCACGTACACAGTTAAAATTAATTTTAAGGTCATTTTTTTGGGTGTGTACCACATGAAATAAAAAACCAACCGTCTAATGGTGCTACCATAATCTCAAGATCCATTGCGTGAAAGGTTAGGACGATAAATGATCTTCATCGTCCGATTCAATGCAGTCAACCATCTGATGGTGCCACCATGATCTCAAGATCCATCGTGTGAAAGGTTGGGACGATAAACGACCTCCATCATCCAATTCAATGCAGTCAACTGTCTGATGGTGCCACCATAATCTCAAGATACATCGTGTGAAAGCTTGGGAAGATAAATGATCTCCATCATCCGATTCAATGCAGTCAACCATCTAATGGTGTCTCCGTGATCTTAAGATCCATCACATGAAAGGTTGGGACAATAAACGATCTCCTTCGTCCGATTCAATGCAGTTAATGTTTTTCAGTGTGGGTGAACTCAAAGATGTGGTGGGTGGATTTAAAACTACTCTTTTTTTATAAGTGGAGGGCCGCCAACTCTAATCACGCGTAGAGGGTGGCAATTTAGTAATTTAATTTAAAAAAAGAATAAATATGTTATTTAGGCTATTCTTTAACGGCTGATTAACCATTTAAAGTTGGATCCCTTAAAGAGAGTGTTTTATAAACACAAAAATGCTAATTAGGGGGTTTAGAGCAAATAGCTATAATTGGGGTATTATTTGTAATATCAACATAACTAAGGGGGTATTTGCAAAAAACCCAAAAAATTACTCAAAAAAAGCCCAAGCTCAGCCCAACCCGCCCTGCTATGGGCAGGGCTTGGGCTGAGTCCACTGGGCTGGGCTAAAAAATTGAGAACTCTGCTCGGGTAGGGCCGGGTCGGGTTGAACCCTAGCCCGCCCCTAACTCGCCCGTTGAGAGACTACCTATTTACCGTGCGGAATTGGTGAAACTTCAGGTGGTCCGGCAGGATGTGCCTTGGCACCAGTGAAAGTAACCCAAATCATTGAAAAACGAAAAACAAAAAACAAAAAACAAAGAGACAAATAAATAAATCAAATGAAAATGTTCATAAAACCCTCTCCTCGCCCTGTCCTCATGGCCTCTCTCAATTCCCTCTCCTCCCTCCTTCTCTCCAAACCCCTCTCCCCAAACCCAAACCCTAACCCTAGATTTCTCTTTCTCAATCCCCAACCATTCAAATTACAAGCAAAAAGCAACACCCACAGAGATCCTCCACCCATCTCCGAGAAGAAATCATTCGCTGAAGCCACCGGAGAGCTCTTCTTAGGCCTCGCTTCGAGGCTCCTCAAGAACAGAGACCCTAATCGTCGTTCGATTTTGGTCCCGAACGCTGATGATTTGGATCCAGATGAGTATTTCTCGGGGGGAAAAGATCGTATCGCGTCGGTCGTTGTCGAAGATCCCGTCAATCCAGATGTGATTTGGGAGCAGAGGGAGAGGGATGTTGATGCGGAGAGAGATCGGGCTAGGGTTACGAGCCCTGGGTTCAGTTTCTCTGCTGCTGGATTGCTCTTCCCTTATCATCTTGGGGTCGCTCATTTTCTGTTAGAGAAAGGGTATATCAAGGTAATTGATTCCTTTTTTTTTTCCATATTTATAAAGATGCGATTATTTTATGGTTTTAGTAGGAGTCAATTCTGTAAAAAAAAAGTAGGAATCATAGTAGCCTTGTACTAAGGACCAGGTAAAAAACCCTGAAATGGTCCTATGTTAGTTTGCTGCCGCTTGACACCCAATCACATGATCAAGTGCCACCTAAAGCATCGGCTCTATGTTCATAAATATTGTGAAAAGAAAATGTTATTGAAATATGTATAAATTTGTATGGTCAATAGTGTCAACGGAAAATGAACAGTGAAAATAAACGTAGGCTTACCCATTTTCTGTGCAGTTGTTTCTGTTGACCGCACAGTTTTATATGGTTTATTATTATTCACAATAATGTTATGATCATCGAGGAGGTGCTCCTCTATGTGACACCCGATCATGTGATTGGGTCCCACGTGACAGCAAACTAATGGTGTTGTGTCCTGTTTATCTCCAGTTTCAGCTTTCATAAAATGAAGCAAGAAAATTTTGCTAGCTTTTCTTTTAACCTAAGTAGGTTTCATTAAGTAATTAACTTTGCTCAGTTTGCTGTTTTCTGTGAAACAGGACACAACACCATTAGCTGGTTCATCAGCTGGTGCCATAGTTTGCACAGTGATTGCCGCTGGAGGTAGCATGCAAGATGCCCTGAAATTCACCAAAGTACTTGCTGAAGATTGTCGGCTTAAGGGCACTGCATTTCGCCTTGGGGTATAAGTATGATTTGTTGATATCGTTCATTGATTTTATAAACATTTGGGTTCCATATTCGTGCGTGCAGCCATTTGTTTCATGAATTCTTGGTCCCCATATATGGTGAAATATTGTGTTATTTGTTGAGGTTTACAAGGATTTGTGTCAAAACCATTGGTGTGCCATTTCTTTATGAATCTTAAATATTTTATTGTGGTTATTTAGACAAAAGGAATTTGAATATGCTTTTAACTTTATTATAATATGATTCATGTATTATTTATGTTACTTAAACAATTTGTTGTCTTCTTTAGATGTTTTAAACTTTTAAATATATATAGGCTCTTTATAATGGAGTATATAAGCATAATTTATAAATAGGACTGTCAGCGAGTCAGGTTGGCCTGACAACTTAACCGCCCGGCCCGAATTTTTGATGGGGCCGGGCATAAATTTATACATATTAAATATAAGTACATGTTTTTTCAAAAAGAAAAAAGAAAAAAAGAAAAAAAGGCCTTGGTCAGCTCAAAGACGATCGCCTAGGTGAGGTGAGAGCTTCATCGCCTATGCTCACCTTGCACTTTTAATAACCTTGGCGGTGATGGAAGAAAGAAATTTCATCTTATTGGTTGGGATTCCATTTACTTCTCTTGGGGGTGGGGGTTCAGGTTGCTCTCCTAGGAAAGTGGCTTTGGAGACTTGATTCGGACATGAATGCATGGTGCCTTAAAGCGGTTTCTGGCAAACATAAAGTGACTAAACATGGATGGGATATCAAGACGAGTGATTTTCCGTGAGCGTCCTGATGGTGGAAGGGAGTTATTCAGTGTTACCTCCTTTTCAAAGGTGCATCAGTTATAAATTGGTGAGGGGTGATGTTATCCAATTTTGGCTTGATCTTTGGGTTGGTGAAATCCTGTTACAGAAGCAGTACCAAATTTATTCCCGCTCTGTTCTGATAAGAATACAGTTGTCAACAATTAGGTATACTATTCATCAGGATATGCAGTTTGGGATGCAAGGATGAGAAGGAATTTGAGTGATGCGGAATGCTCTGGCTTTGTTGACCTGTTGGGCTTGCTCATTGTGCTCTGGGGTAAAGGCAGATGATTCGAAAGTTTGGAATCTGAATACTAATTGTGGCTACTCGGTATTTTTTTTTAATTTTTTTATATTCATGTATACTGAAGGCCACTCATTTTTCAAGCTTGGACAGGGATTTGGTGTGTAAAGGCATCTCCTCATGTGTTCTTGGTGTGCATCATTGAATTAAGACCATCAATACCTTAAATTCATGGGGGAATGGCATTTGAACCAACTCCGATGAGTCGGGAGGCCATCTTCTACTTCAATGTTATCTACTGGTGCTACATCAATATGAATTTTTTTCAGATCCAGCCTCAGTTTGATGGGATTCCTGCCTAGGTTCTGCAGGGAAAATATAGGTAACGTATTGGTATCGGCCAATCAGAGAATTGCATTACTCCTCAAGTTTCTCCTTGCTGCTGTTTTCTGGATTATATGGTGGCAGAGAAGCAACATAATTTTTTTGAATTGCACGAGCTCCCTTCAGCAGCTGATCTTTGATATAATCAGGTGTATTCTCTCTTGCTCGGGTCAAACTAAAGTGTTCAGGGATGGGTTTCCTCAAGATATCGATCTCTATTGGGTTTTGTCTCTCATCTTGTGGCTGTTTGGTTTGTCTTGGCCACTTGGGTTTTCCGTCGTTGTCTTTTACTTTTTTTTGGGTGCCTCAGAACGTCCTAAGCATCTTGCTTAGGTTTAATCTTGATGTACCTTTTTATTTTCTATATAAGGTCATTTTCTCTAATAAAAACATGTTCCCAAATTTTATCTAAAACAAGTAAGGACTTTATTGAAAACTTTTTTCAACCCTTCCACAATGGGCGTCAATTGATTTCTAACCCCCCAAATGGATGAATTTTTTAGGGGCTTCAGTTTCCTCTGAACAACCTCAATCAATAGCTTCCCCTCGTTATCCAAATAAGCCCAGCAATCGTCCACCTCAATTCCCCTATAGAACCTCATTAAATTTGGCATGAGATTGGATCCCTAAACGACCATCATATGTTGATCTAGTTATCACATTCCAACTCACCAAGTGAATTTTTTTCATACTATTCCCCTTATGGTTTAAAAACTTGATGAGTTGACTCGGAACTCGGGCGAGTCGACTCGGAACTTTGGCGAGTTTTGAGCCGACTAGTCTATAGGCTTGAATAAGGTTCCAACTCGGTCGACTTGCCGATCCGACTCGGGAACTCAGCCGAGTTTGTCGGGTCGGCTAGTCGACTTTAGTTTATAAATGAAGGACCGGCGGGGTTTTTTTAGAAATTAAAAGGGCATACTTGTCTTTTCCCCCCTTTATATTTAAAGACATTAATATTCACGACAGAAACTCGACAGACAGAAGAGGAAGAAGAAGAAAGAAGAAAGAGGAAGAAGAAGAAAGAAAGAAAGAAGAAGGAGAAAGGAGAAGGAGAAGGAGAAGGAGAGAAATATGATGGTTTGGAGAGACGGTAAGGTTTTGACGGAGGAGATTTCGTTGGGAACTTCTAGAAGTTGAAAGGGAAAAATTGTTCTCACCGATATTTAAAAACTAAACTAGTGGTAAAGAATCTTACAACATTAAATCAAACTTTTGATCATACACCGTTTTTGGCGGTGGAGATTTCGTTGGAGGAGGAGGAGGAGGAGGAGAGAAATGATGGTTTGGAGAGACAGTAAGGTTTTGACGGAGGAGAATTCATTGGGAACTTCTAGAAGTTGAAAGGGAAAAATTGTTTTGACCGATATTTAAAAACTAAACTAGTGTTAAAAGGATCTTACACCATTAAATCAAACTTTTGATCATACACCGTTAAAGGGCTTTTATGCCACGTGTGCACATATGTGATACAATCTAAATTATCTATGTTGCAATCCATCCTTGGAATGTTTTTCAGCCAAAGAATCGTGCCTATAAGTGGATGTAGACCATCCGATTGGTGAACTTTAATATCAGCCATAAAAAATTAAGAACCGTTGGATTAGCTTAATCAGATCAGATGGTTCAAATCTCTTAAAAACGTGTGATTTTTGGGCGCATTGCCCTTCAATGTATGATCTATCACTTTGACGGCATGGATTACCGACATCTTAAACCATTAATGGTGTAAGATCATTTAAACATCATTTTGGTGTTTAAATGACAATCAGGAGAGTGTGGTCTAGATAAATGATCTTACACCATTAAACAAGTAAGATGTGAAGAATCTAATCCATTAATGTGATTTGGATCCTCTCTTGAACTTTAATTGGCTGACAGTGGACTACAACATGTACTATTTAGACTGATGAGAGATGTCTGTCACATAACGTAACCAGTGTTACCTGGACGCGTGGCACGGGTGCCAAGTGTCAAGGTGTCAATAGATGTTTGGCACGCCAATCTCTAAAAATTCGAATACGGTGCCACGGCCATAAGAAAAATAAAATAAATAAATTAAACATATATAGAGAAAAATTAAAGGATATATCATAGAGAACCAATTTAGATATGTAATGAAAAGATTCATAATATATGTCGTGAATCTAAATAAACATATATTATAGTATAAAATCGTTTTCAACAACTCAAACCTTTGTTTCAGTAGCTACAAAACTTTACACATTTTTCTTTTAAAACAAAGTTCATTATATCGTTGTCAAAATGATGAGCATTTTAATAGTAATATGAGGTTTTTCATATATGTCTAGAAGTTTGGTGTTGTTTGAGGAGTGTCCAAGTGTCGGCACGGGTGCCAAGTGCCACTAAGTGTCGGCACGACAAAAATCCCAAAAGTAGAAGTGCCAAGGTAACACTGAGCGTAACAGTATAGCCTACCTTTTAAAGATTTTTTTATCGAAATATATATATATATATATATATATATATATATATATGATTATTTGAGTTGGAGTGAGTCGAGTTAGAACAAGTTTCTGAGTTAACTCTACTCAGAAAACTTCCGAGTCGAGTCGAGTCGAATTTTTGTGTTTTAAAATCATGATTCCCCTTATGTTAGAGAAAGTTTCTCTAAATAAACAATCTTGTCCACTTTAACAACATACATTACAAACATGGAAAAAGTAAATCGACAAATTTGTCAACATCACATTATGTGAAATTGGGTTCCTATATGTCACTAATAGGGGTGCCTAGTTCGAAATCTTGCCATACACTGAGACACATGGTCATCAAATCGGGACGATTTACGATTTGAAACGTAGATTTAAATCGTAATTTGCCTGAAATTGGTCAAATTGTTTTTGAAACGTAAAAATCGTAGATTCAAGTCGAATCGTACGATTTGATCTATTATGTGACAGCTTGCACAATGTCACTTAAAGTCACTTTTGTTTGTTTACTTTTTACTAAAAAGCCCCTAAACCCTTATGGACTCTATTCCATCTTATTTTATGCTTATGAAACATCCTTTTAGGTTGTAAAAATTTTCTTTAGATTTTTTATGGATTTTTTTAGGCAAACACTAAATTTTAAGTATCTCCATGATCGTTGAACAAAATCAAGTATTTTTTTTTTGGTTTGACATTGTCTGGGGAGCAAAAGTATATTTTTTAGTAAGAATTGGTGTCTTTAACAAAATCCGCCATTGACGGATGAGTTTAAAGATTTTCTAAAGTGAACTTTTATTACATCTTATATATTTTAGGTCATTGGAGTGATTGTTCTTTATCGATGTTCTCTATCGATTTTTTGGTGTTTTGACATATTTATAGTCTCATATGATCATAGTGTCTCTTACACTCATACATACATAGTTTATATACCTAGAGTTCATACACATACATAATTACAGGAGAATTTACTTGAATGAACAACGATAGGTCATGATGAAATAAAACGTTTTTTGGCCTTGTGGGGTTCAAATGTATTAGAAATGGTTGAAAATTTTATATGTATTGCATTTTCCTAATTTTCTGATTTTTAAAAATATTTTCTCGTATTTTTTTACATTTTTTCCGAAAATCCGGTTAAATTTGACGATTTACTAATCAATTCACGATTCGATTCATTTTATGAGGAAAACGATTTACGATCCGCTTCACGAGCTGACAGCCTTTCTGAGGCATATTAGATGCTATGTCTTGGTATTGGAAGAGCTCGAGACAAGATGTAGTCTCTTCTTTCAAGGGATTCACTGATAGGGTGCTGACTTTAAGGGGCAAGTTAGTGTTTTGGAAAATATTGGAGTAGTTCCATCATCATGCTTATGTTTCATATCTTGCCTAGTGCACAATTTGATGGTTTTTCAGAATGAAACTAATCTTACTGCAACGGCCCAAAATCCATGTACACGGTTTGCGGGGGTTACCTCATATGGACCTGACAACAAGGAATTAGAAACAGAAGAAAATAGCAGGGTTAATAAATTTTTTATCATCATGCTAACATGCATTAATTAAACTAATATGCTTACAATTGGAGTCCACTACTACGTACGTTAAATGATTGCGTTAACTAATTTGACTTTGCATTGCCTTGCCCTTTTTGTCATTGAAATCTCTGTATAGATAAAGAAGGAGTGAGTGTGTGAACAACTCAACAAGTCTCACCTCCTCCACACAAAAGTTTAATACAATAAGATTGGAGGTTGGAAGAAGCTGTCTAGAAGAGGGAAAATAACAGATCTAATAGTCTGAATGAGTATATGTATATGCTCAAAATAAAACCAGAATAGAAATTATATGACAGGAGTAAATAAAAAAAAATAGATAGCCAGAGTGGAACAAATACAAAACATGAATCTTAACATGGAGGCATGAGCAAATACAGATACACATGCATATGAAACAGATGTAATGATGTCAACATCGTGGAAGCACATGCAATACAACATCTGTCGTTTATAAAAAAGTATGTGCAGATTTTCTTTTTCGAAAACACTTTTTTTCTTTTTCGAGTATCTTTCAGTTCTAAAAATAGTTTCATTTGAATACCGAGACGTCTTAGTGACTGGGTTAATTGTAGGGCTAAAGTTACAACGTGACTCTTCACGGATAATTATATACCCCTCGGTACAGCTTACCCTGTAACTAGGGTATGAATACTAGATGCCCAAACAGAATCAGATCATCAGCTGATAACAAATTCAGAATTAACTAATAACAGAATCAGCGTAGCTGATAACAGAATCAACTGATAATAGATAACAGAAACAGAACAAAACTGGGCAGTAAAATATCATGTGCATCCTGGCTCTCCCACGACATAGGTATTCCGGATCAGGTATATAATGAAATCCATCTTATATCATGTCACATATATCAGAAGAATCAACTCTTGTGATTCTCAAATTGCCACACGGAATTTATACTTTTTTCAGAAGTCCACATATCATTTGCACATATATAATCATGCAATATCTCAGTTGCATATAACAGAAGAACTAAAACTCGTGATTCTATTCCTTTCACACGAATTTATCCTATCTTTAACGATTTACGTTCTTCATAATTTCATATTCATAGATGCTTTCTTATATTATTGAATTCAAATGCTTCTCTAAACGTATGAAATATAATGCAGAAACCTAAATATTTTTGACTTTATTTGCTTAACCAAACCTATAGAAAATTGAAGCCTTTGCTAGACCTCTTTAGTCATAAATATTTTCATAAGTCTCATGCTTAAGCAACTTAATCATGTTTAGCCTCTTTGCTTAAGCAACTTAATCAGTTTATCTTCCTTGCATAAACAGTTTAGTCATCCTAAACTTATTTGCTTAACCATTTTACTCTTTAGCTGTCTTAAATGTTTAAGTTGGTTAACCATCCTTAATTTGATTAATTGTGTTTAATTATCTCAATCCTTCTTAAGAAGCTTAATCATGCTTTATACACTTAATCATGCTTAATCCTACTTAAGCTTAAACAACTTAGTCATATTTAACTTATTTAATCATGCTTATCTTGCTTAATCATTATTAATGCTTCTTCTTGACTGTCAGGTTGATTTACCCTAATCAGGATACACAGGACTGCTCAGGGGTTGTCAGCCTTAACGAGGATAACCTGGAGTAATCGAGGTTAGCTAGCCCTAACCAGAATAATCTGGACTGATCAGGGTTAATCAGTCCGAGCCAAAGTAATCTGGACTGATCGGGTTAATCAGCCCTAAACAGAACAAGGTTACTCTTAACAATTTCCCCTTATTTAAGATAAACAATCATTAACCCTTGTCACTTAAATAAACAGAGCTAAAGAAGAAGGATTTGGTTATAACATAAAGATAGAAACCCATTTCTTTTTCCCAAATCATTTCGGGTTTAAAAACTGTCAAAATTTTCCCTTTTGTAAAAAGGTTGATTAAAGAAGTATGTTCATTTGGTATCTCTTTGGATAACATTATTAATGCTTCTTCTTGACGGTCAAGGGTGATTTACCCTAATCAGGATAAACATGACTGCTCAGAGTTTGTCAGCCTTAACGAGAATAACCTGGAGAAATCGGGGTTAACTAGCACTAACCAGAATAATCTGGACTGATCAGGGTTAATCAGTCCTAGCGAAAGTAATCTGGACTGATCAGGTTAATCAGTCCTAGCAAACGTAATCTGGACTGATCGGGGGTTAATCAGCCCTAAACAGAACAATGTTACTCGTACAATTTCCCCTCAATTAAGATAAACAATCATCAACCCTTTTCACTTATATAAACAGAGCTAAAGAAGAAGGATATGCTTATAACATAAACATAGAAACCCATTTCTTTTTCCCAAATCATTTCAGGTTTAAAAACCCTCAAAAATTCCCCTTTTTTGTAAAACAGAATGAAACACGTAGAAACAGAAGCTATTTGCATCAAAAGAGATACCAAATGAACATACTTCTTTAATCAATCTTTTTACAAAAGAACATATTCAAATTAATGAAAGAATTAGGTTTCTTCCTGACAAAACTCCTTGGAAGCGAATGGGTTAGTTAAACCTATTCCGGACGAAACAAACTAATCGAGAATCGTTAGCTGAAGAAAACCATATTGGAATAACCAAAATCAATTAACCATGATAGAATTTTTAGTGATTGGAAACTATTCGATCTTTTTTTTTTTGATCAGTAAAGTAAATTATATTGAAAAGTAGCAAGGCGCTGAAAGACCAATACAACGACACGACCAAAAAATAAAAGGGGAACAAAGTCCAAATGGACAGCACAACATTTAGCCTGGATCCTATAAGTAGGACTCCTTTCTAGGAACATTCCCTCCTCTCACCACCCAAAATCACACTAGGTCTCTGACCGTCCTCATGATCATCCCTATCGGGTGCCTTCTGTGCTCAAAAATTCGCAAATTTCTCTCGCACCATATACTCCATAGCACCGCGAAATGGGCAACCATCATCCAGTATTCCCTAAGCTGCCCCTCCACTTTAATGGCCCCCCATATAAGAAAATGGTCGTAAGGCGTACCCAGCGTAACCCAGCTCATACGAAAAGAATTGATGACAATGCTCCAAATCTCATGCGCTACCCTGCAATGGAGAAGTAGATGTGAGGCGGTCTCCTCCCCATCGTTACACATCACGCAACAATTCAAGGCCTCCTTCCCCCTTTGAATAAGCTGATCGATTGTTAGGATTTTTCCTTTGAATAGGGTCCACACAAAGAATTTGATTTTTGGAGGAATGACTTCCTTCCATAATCTTGCCCCTTGGAATCTGACCAATGGACGTCGCGTAAGCATCCTATAGTAGGACTTGACACTGAAGATACCATCTCTGCACGGGGTCCATATCAGCCGGTCTTGGCCATGGGTGTGCCGCTGTGCTTCATATAGTCTCTGCATCAGATTAGAGAACTATGTCACCTCCTCCTCCCTCAGAAGTCTTCTGGTCACAACATTCCGTAGTCTACCACCATCAGTTTTCGAAACAAAATCCACAATCCTCCCAAAAGGATTTACAGATGTCATAGATATCTGGGAATTAGGATTTGAGAGGGCCCACATCCATCCAAGCATCCTCCCAGAATCGGATGCGGGTACCATAACCCCAATTGAATCTTAGCCCTCTGGCAAAGAGACCTCACGTGCTACAAATGCTTTTCCACCAAAGGGATGTTCCTCGGTGAACCGTGACACTGATACCCCAATTACCCATTAAGTGTATGTACTTCTCAAGCAGCACCACTCGCCAAATATTGCCCCTTTCCTCCACCCTCCCCGCTCTCCAGAGCCACTTTCCTAGAATACCGATATTGGTCCACCTCAAGCTGTGGATGCCCAACCCACCACAACCAATGGGAAGTTGACACGTGTCCCAGTTAACTAAGTGATATCGCTTGCCCAGACCCGATCCCTCCCACAAGAAGTTCCGCTAAATTTGCTCTAGACGAATGAGAACCCCGATCGGGCATTTGAACATAGAGATGTAGAAGATGAGCAATGACGATAGGACCACTTTGACCAGAACAAGCCGACCACCACTATTGAGCAACTTCCCTTTCCATGACGACAATCGTTGCTGGAGCCTTTGCACAACTGGTTCCCACTCTCTAGCTGTAGGTTGCCTGAGCCCGAGGGGAAGCCCCAGGTACTTAATTGGGAACTTCTCAATCGCACAGTCTACCGTTTGCGCTAGCTCAGCCATCAACCGCTCATCAGTTCCAATATCTGTGATTGCCGACTTGGAGAAATTGATACGTTGCCCTGATACAGCCTCATAAACTGATAGTACATCAACCAAGGACTCGAACTCCTGAACATTAGCCTTCCCGAAAATAATGGTGTCATCCGCAAATTGGAGATGCGAAATGAACCTCCCTTGTGTTCCCACGCTAATCCCAGTTATGAGGTTCCTCTGCCTGGCTCGCAAAAGAAGCCCCGATAACGCTTCGCTTACCATATTGAATAGGAAGGGAGATAATGGATCCCCTTGGCGGAGACCTCTGAAACTCTTAAAATAACCCGTCGGGGTACAATTGATCAAGACCGAGAACCAAGTTGAAGAGTAACACCTCCTCATCCATCTCCTCCAGGTAGTTCCAAACCCTAATCGGCCGAGCATATAATCTAAACAATTCCACTTCAGCCTTAGAAAATATAGAATATTTCCATCCCATCGAAAAGGTCAAATTACCATTCTACCCTTGATTTTTCTCAATTATAGATCTGCCCTTTAGCTTAAAATATACGTCTTTATTCAAAATTTTAATTAGAAAATCCTGAAGCATGTTCAGCCCTACATTACCAAAGAGATTTCAAATCGTTAAAGCAAAACAGGGTTGTTTCTACGATGAAGATACCGAATATTACATATACCCACCTGGTCAAAGGAGGCATCAGCACATATAATGAGATCATCCACATATTTGAGGCATGATATTCATTAGACCAATATAAGAGCTTAGTGTTGTTACTCTCAAAATTCCTGATCTGTTACCCTTCTCACGATCAATTCCGTTACTACCACAACTAATGTGAACAGGGAGCCAAAAGATCTTCTACTTAGGATCCAGTCAATTTGCATATCTGTTAATAAGATCAATTGTTGAACCTGTGCACTCAATCATTTCAAAACAGTATATCTTCATAAACCATGGATCTCTTCCATGAGTGATAGCTTTCTTTCGTGTGCAGGACTATTTTGCTTATATATAGGTTCAACATTTGTAGTAGTTAAGCTAAATTTGCAGGCACAGTAATTACAGTTAAATGATCTTTCTTGCACATTTTGAACTTGCTTCCAATGTAAAAGCTAAATAGTGGAAAACAAAAACTAAATAGTGATAAACAATCTGAGTTCAGATGTGAAGCTTGGTAATTGAAGAGAGATTCAAGTAGCTAATCCATTCCATTCCGTATTTATTTCACAGGCTGTCCTTAGAGACGTTCTTGAAAAGTTTCTGCCAGATGATGTTCATACTAGGTGCAATGGGAGGGTTCGTGGTGAGCCCACATTCTATATGATTTTTTTTTTGCCAATATTAGGGTTTTGCAGGTTTTTCTAGTTGTCTGTTATACTAAAATTGATCTATTCTCAGTGTGCGTACAATAAATTTGGTTACTTTTCTGAGCTATGCTCTATAAAATTTAGGGTAGCTTTATTCACACCCATGGAATCTTGAAATATGCCCACGCCAAAAATCATTGATTGCTTTAAATCAGACGATGGAGACTGTGTTTCGCTCTAATATTCCTCACAAGTGATTTTGAGGCCATGACCATGCCATCAAACGGTGAGTTTTCAATTCCACATGGCACAAACCCACAAAAATGTGGTCCTAAAGTCATGTGGCACCCATCACACTCAAACGTGACTTTAGGGCCACTTTTTTGGGATCTGTGGGTGGAATAAAAAACTAACCGTCTGATGGTACGTTCGTGGCCTCAAGATCCCTTGTGCGGAAGATTGGAGTGAAGCACGATCTCCATCGTCTGATTTAAAGCAATCAATGATTTTTGGCGTGGTTGTATTTCAAGATTCCGTGGGCGTGGATAAAGCTATCCTAAAATTTAATGATTCATATGCTGATAAAACTCTGGGACTAAATTTGCTCAATGCTGAAATGGTTAGCGGAATTTAATGTCATGTTTAGTTGGTGAGAATTATTCTTGTGTCTAGCATTCCACATACAAGAATACGGTTATGCCTGGATTGACCAGAATCTGAATTGCACATTTCATGTCTTAGGGAACAGGGATAGCCATAAGTATCACTGTATGGCACATGACATAATTAATATCTACATCTTTCACCAATTTATTTGATGGAATGCGGCACATCGGCATGATCTGGAAGAACTTCACAGGAGAAAACAAACCATTGTAGAGAGTGTGATACAAGACAGGAACATAGTGTGACAGTTGGAAATGTGGATATGAAAATGTCATGTAAATCATGAATATATTTTATCATGAAAAATTAAGGGGCAGATCTCCCTATGAGTGACTGTAGGTTATTGAAGAATTGTTTCAAAAGGCCACATCTTAAAAGTGTTTAAAAGCTTGGTAGCGGAGGTCGTGTCATTCTGCTCCAATACAAATAAATATTGTCTCGATATTGCCGATACAGACTTTAGATTGGTGATACGGTGGGGAAAAATCCAATATTTGTTTGTATTGTTTGATATAAATCAATCGGGTTTGATCGTCAAGGTCTGATTGTCACATCAGCTGGCTGTACAGGTTGACTGATTTGACATGCAGCCAATGGTAGCTCGAGTAATGAGCGTATGCCCCATGACTCGAGTGAGAGGATCATTACCCATAAATATATTGGGAAATTGGTATATGACTCGAGTCTCCAGGCCATACATTCTGTGTTGACGCGCGACTTGTATTGCTTGGATACTTGCGACATGTATTCCTGGGATGCTTGAGTCACTGTAGTCACTTGGTGACTTGAGTGAGAGGATCATCACCCGTATATGCTTGAGTTACTGTAGTCACTTGGTGACTTGAGTGAGAGGATCATCACCCGTATATATATATATATATATATATATATATATATAATATAAATATGCCATGTGGCACCAAAGGGACGTTGCATAAATCAATTAAAAGAAAAGTAAAATTTGAAAGCTATGTAATGTTCCGAATGTTTACATAAAGCCATAGTTGAAAATTTGCATCGTTACCTGCATATCTTAGCTTACAAGTGTAACATTCACATCGGATTTAGAGATTTGTGAGATTTTTTTTATATTAACATATGACATAAGCAGAAATCAGAAAGTAAAAGCAATTACCTCCAGGGACCTCAGTAACCAGATTGTTGTAGAAGTCCATCTCAGCTGAATTCTCATAGGATCCAGAAGAAATGAAGGATTAGGATCGATGAAGTGTATTAAAGGTAGATGATATTATTCTTAGGTAGGTGGTATTAAGTTTAGGGTTAGAGGAGAGAAGGAAAGAGAGCAAGAGAGAATTAGAGAGAAAACTCGGTGAGATAGGAGGCCTTCACTAGTATATATATTAAGTTGTAGGAGTATTACATACACACCCAAACATTATACACACACACACACACCCATAACAAAACAATAGCAACACTAACACATCAACACCCATATTTGACTCATCACATATACCTATTCCAATACTCCCCCTCAAGCGAGAGCATGACTTCAAACATACCCAACTGTGTAGTAATATCTTGAAGAGGACATACCCAATAACTTTTTAAATAATATCGACAAGTTGTGAGAAGAAGGAACATCAATAAGCTCAAGGGAACCATCGCACACTTTTTTCTGTACAAAATGCACATCAACTTATGCTTGGTACTCACTCTCACGTAGCATTGAGTCAGATGCAATCTTCTCTTTCTTTTCATTGTCACAATGTACGGGTATGAAACCAGTAATAGGACATCCCAACTTAGATAGAAGGGATTGAAGGCACAAGAACTTACAAGTATTGTAACGACCTGACTTTCCCACAAGGAATTCTAGGAACACCGAGTCGTTAGATACTTGGTACATCAATACATATGCGGAAAACCAAAGGAGATATAATGAATGGCAGCAATAAATGATTCCATTGTCATGATGAACATAAATTGAAACAAAATTAAACCACCGGTGACGGTCGTATGTCACGCAAACAGTGGTGTGCAAGATGTATGTAGGAACTATTGATTCAATTATTCTACTAAAGTCGCTTAAATGTACCAAGTCCAAAATCAACTCGACTATGGGTAATAATCTTCTTGCTGAAGATCTTTCGGCACGAAATCCAGATCTTCCTCGAGTTCGGGGTCCTGACCAATATCTGTACCTGTGACACAGTGTCGGGATGAGCTAACAGTCTAAGCTCAGTAGAAAAAGTTCAATACCAAATTACATTTCATCCAATCAATGCATTGATTCAATGATTAATTCAAAAGCATTTTTCATATCAGAACAGAATTTGAAAGATCTTGAGTTCGAAATCACACAATTTGAGATGGGAGTTTCATATAGGATTTAAATAGTGTCATATCTTAAGTTTCACATGAGTATCTATTCAATTTGTTCATTTTCACATTTTATGTGCAACTTCTTAGTTCACGAATAACTTAAATCCATAACTTAAAAATCTCCAATGCAAATATAGCGTGTAGAGTCTCCGATAACCGATGGGAATCCCCTCCTAACCATCGTCGTTTAATGAAAATTTTTTCTAAGTGCCCAAGCCCCTACGTTGTAAGGGATACTTGTGCGGTTCAAAGGGCCGTCGAAACGGTTCAAAAGTGCAGAAACACAAGATTCGTTCACGTCAACCTCAAATCATATGCAAATTCTAATACATAGCAAGGTGTTCTCCGTTCATAGATAGTTCTCATTCTCTTCCAAATTCAAAGCTCAAAGGGTTCAATATTCATATCAGTGTTTGATTCAAAGGGTTCGATATTTCAAAAGATTCAATGCTTCGATGCAAATTGATTTTCAAAAGGATTTCAAATATTCAAATGCAATCAGATTCAATAAATTTGAATTTACTTCCCAATGATCACAAATTCAGTTCAATCATATCATTAAAATCTATGATCCAAAGTCTAAAACGTAACTGTGCATAGAAATTTCTACCTCAGTTCTAATGTCGTGAGAAAGAAATGAGGTGGTCCTTATTGATGGCTTCTGGCTCTCCTACATCACATTCACAAGTGATGTGTCAATGACTGATTGATTATAATGAATTCGAAGTTTCTTTAAGTTGTACCAAAAAGGGTGTTGGGACATCCAAATCTGTTCTAATTCGCTCGAGCGACAGTCTGTGATTGCTCGAGCGACTTATCACAGAAGAATTTTTGTGTTGTATTTAATTACCTCGCTCGAGCGACAGCCAAAAGTGCTTGAGCGCGTTTCGTTAGAAGTTTTTACCTCGTTTATGAGGCGATCTTGCTCGAGCGAAATGTGAATCTCGCTTGAGCGGCATTGTGCGATTATGCAATTGGGTCCCCTTTTTACCAAAACTCGAAATCCCCAAATTTTTGACTACCATCCCGATAAACATTAACTAAGTCTGAAATTTTGAAAGCGAAATTCGTACTAATCAACTATGATATTTACCTTCTTAAGTTGTGAATGGTAAGTCTACGATGGTAGATGCCGAAGGAGATCGGCGCCTAAAATTCTCGTTCGTCTGATGTTTCGATCTCCCTCTTCGATCTTAATGGCGACAAAGATCGAAGGTTTCTTAATGGCGGAACAGACAAAAGATTTCCTTGAGTGAAATGTAATTTGAGCAAGTACCATGAGCAATAGCACGAAACTCTACTTCAACACTAGATTTGGAGACAACCGATTGCTTCTTTCTCTTCCATGATACAAGGTTGCCTCAAAGAAAAATGCAATAACCTGGACTAGAACGACGATCATTGATAGAACCAGCCCAATCGACATCAGTGTATCAAGAAATACTCAGGTGACCATGAGATAGATATAACAATTCATAACTCGAGCTAGATACTAGAGGGGATATTGATGGGGGCATCAAATTCAAGCACCTGCCAGTGACCTATCGAAGGTAAAAGAAGAATGTGAAAATGTTTTAGTTGATTAGGATTCTTTTAATAAGTAGTTTGTTTTAGGATTAGTTTCCTTATTTGAATTATTTAGGGGTCAAGCACATATATATGATATGTGACTGTTAATTTTGTCACTTTTTGTGCAACCATCGGAAAAGTGGTCATAAGTCTATCAATATGTGTCGGAATTATGTGACTCTTGTATTGTTGGAAAGCTACTTCGATAAGCTTTCAAACAAGACCAATTTTATGTCAATCGGTCATCGATTGACCCGTCAAAAGTGGTCGCGTAATAAAAAGACGAGATTAATGGTGAGATGAACTATGACCGTTAGATTAGAAAGTTTTAATAGTTGATTAAGAGTTTTATTTAAGTAATATTCTTAGGGTTTTGGTTAGCCTATTTAAAGGCTTGTAACTAACTTTATTATTAGTTTTGGTTAATGAAAATTACTTATGCAAAATTGAGGGTTTTAAACTTTCGTGAGGGTGTGATTCTCTCAAAATGGAGAGTGATTCTTCGATTCCGCTTGCGGTTTGGTGCGAGACCAACTTTTTTTCCATCTCTATCTTCTTTAGATCTACGGTTTGCGTAAGTAGCGTAACCCTAGTTATTTTATTTTCTATTAAATCCTAGATCTAGCCTATTTGTTCCATAAAAATCCAAAATCAAATTACCCGTTCATTAAATCATTGTTAGCTTTTTATTTTTGTACGGTATTGAGGGAACTGGCTTGTGAGTTCGTTTGACGCCCTAAAACTATCGAAGATCTAGCCGTTCATAGGAACCCTAGTCTTCTAGATCCGCGATAGGGAACGTACACGAAAGTAATGCTATTTTGGGCTGGAATTAAACAGCTAATTGGATTTCTAGAACTTTTCGTGGGAATTTGTTATGAGAAATTGCTATTTTTAATTGATTAAATTAATTTTAATCCTAATCTCAGCCCTAGCGTTGCATTTAGTAACTTCCCGCATTAAATTGGTATCAGAGACTCAATTTTAGTTTTAAGGTTTCAATATTCATATAGGTTCTAGGAATTATTTTTATTATTGATTTGTTTTCATCATTTTAGATTTTGTCTTGCATCATTTAGTTTTCGGCCTTTTATTTCATTTGCGTTCATTAGTGTGCACGTCTAGTGTTTGACAAATGTCCTCATCCATTGTTGGTTCATAGTTTGTGTCTTTTCTAGTGTTGTTTCTGAATTGTGTTTGTGTCAAGCATCATGTATGAGTCACTTACACGTCACCGTGAGTTCCTTACCTGTCATGAAAAGGTACTAGCCGAAGGAGGAAACCGCCACATTCCAAATTCTTAGCGAAGTTCTGAAAGTCGCGATGAGATTAGAGTTAAGGGATACTCTCATCATTGTGAGCCCAAATATGATCTTGATAGTGAATCCCTAAGGTCTATTTAAATTGAAGTCCCAACTTTTGAGAGTATGACGAATCCTAAGACTTTCATGGGATGATCGTCTAGCATAGATGAGCTTTTTGACTCGTATGACGTGTCGGAAGAGTTTAAGGTTAGGCTCGCGAAAATGAGGCTGGTGTGCCATGCAAAACAATATTGGGATGTTGTGGAGTTTCGATGCAAGTTTCGAAATAATCCCATTACATGATGGGAGGACATGAAGGAACGACTCATCAACCAATATGTTCCTTTTAACGCACCTTCACCCTCTACGGTGTTTGGATGCTGAGGTGGATAAGTGTCATAAACACACCCAACACGAGTCAAGGAGCACCTACACTAAAGAGAGCTCAAATTTCGGGGTCCCACCATTGAGATCCGCGAATACTCCTACGATGCCCCAAATTGATCACGGGAAATGAATTATCGATGAGAAATATAATTTCGGGATTCAACCATCGAAACCCGTGATTATTTCTCGGAATCCCCACGTCGATGACGGGAAAGAAGCAACTATTGAGTGCCCCAAAACTAGTGGCCGCAACAAATGTTACAAGTATCATGGATGTGGACACTTTGCTTATCAATGCCCCACAAAATTTCCCGTTCAAAATTTATTGACTAAGAGAGTTTTGAAGGGCTGGGAAATGTGAGCGAGGAAGAAATTGTCTATGACCCTAGTTGCGTGATGAGTGGAGCTGAAGAAAGTCTAGTTTGTGTTAAAGAGACTTCTATTTTCCTTGTGAGTAGTGATGTTGAGTCGCCCACACGTGAGTCAACCAAGTCACGTACACATGATTAGTTCGTGTCCGTAGAGTCAGTTGTGCAGGAGCTCTTGTTGTTGGTAGAGTCGAGTTTACGTGAATCTTTGAAGTTGATCGAACCGAGTATACACAAACCAATCGAGTCACTTGCGTATGAGTCATTGGTATCTATAGTGTTGGGTGACTTTTTGGTGCCCCTTGAATTGAGTACACGTGAGTCCATCGAACGGGGTACACAAGAACCATTAGTGTCAATTGAATCGAGTATCGCAGAGTCTTTGGTTTTGGTTGAAGAGAGTATGCACGAGTTAATCGAGTTGAGTGTACATAGGGCCGGCCCTGGACCAAGGCCAGCTAGGCAAGAGCCTTGGGCCCCCGATTTTTAGGGGCTCCCAAATCCTATTTGCCTATTAAAAAATAGGGTTTTTTTATAAAAAAAAAAATTCTATAAGGCTAAAGGGCCCCAAATTTGGTTATCTTACTCTTACCCGATACCAATTTTGTGTCTTTTCGAGCTAAAATTTTGTTTAGAAATTCCATCATTTTCATCGGAGTAGTTAATTATTTTCTTTAAAAGTTTATTTGACTGTTTGCACCCACACGTTTTCTAAAAGCTCCCTCGTGTGTAGTCCCATAAACTCGTTGATTGAGTCAGATTAGAATCCGATGGAGATTTTTTTAATCCCAATCTTCCACACAAGGGATCTTGAGACCATGTACCACCTATCATACGTTCAGTTTTTGATTCCACATGTCACATATGACATTTTACCAAAAAGTGCATATTGTGTGCAATGGCACACATCACGCTCAAACGTGGTTTTAGGGTCATGTTTTGGGGATGTGACATGTTGAATAAAAGTAACTATATGATAGGTGGGAGACATGGTCTTAAGATACATTGTGTGGAAGATCGAGGTGAAACACGATCTGCATCGTCTGATCCGACCCAATCAATAAGTTTTAAGAGGATTAGGAAAATCTTTTTTCTACGTGAGTTCAGATCAAAATCTCCATGAAGATTTGACCACTTAAATGGTCATATGTATAAGTCTTGTTCTATTGACTTTTATTTAAAAAGTGAAGATTTGACCAAATACTAACTAACTATTAGATTGGTACTTGTATAAATCAAGTGAATCTTGTTTCGTAGGATCTATAAAAGACAATAGGTATTAGGATCAATCTAGGACCATTTGTTGCATTTATAGTTTCATCATCATCATCATCATCATCATCATCATCATCATAATAGTCTTCCTATCTATTTAGAGTCAGCTTTTAGGGAATTAACAGGGTCTTTTTACAAAGGGAATTAACAGGGTCTTTTTACAACCGTTTGTCAACGTGATACCAACCCCCTCTTTTCTCATCCGGGATTAGGATCGACAATTGCCTCATAAAATTATTTAAAGGCTATTTGATTTGAGAAGAGAAGGCGTATGATAGATGACTTCCTTCAACATTTTCTTCTAGAATTTCTTACACAATCTGATTTTTTTTAGTATTAAAATTTCTTTTTTATTGCACTTTCCTTTAATATTTACTTGTATTAAATTTTTAGTTACATTTTCAAATTATATATATAGTAAACTAGAATATGAGTACTATTTTATGGGAGCCATTACTTGCACACGCTTTTCAAGTGATTGCACCAGATTGCACCGAATTTAAAAGAAAGACTTGCAAGTTTGGCGACCTCTACTATGTGAAAACACCATCTAAGCCGTTTGATTTGAAGGCTATGATTTAAAGATCAATGGCAAAAGATTAGAACAAAATATGATTTTCGTCATTTGATTAAATGGAGTCAAAGGCTATTATATAATTTAACAGTTGACTACAATAGATCATATGACAAGTATCGTGTTTTGCTCCAATTTTATGCCCCAGAGATCTATTGATCATGAGCTTCAAATCAGACGGCCCATTTTGCAATTTTACATATCACATGTCCCTAAAATACCAAGTCTTCCTTTAAATTCGGTGCAATCACTTGAAAAATGTGTGCAAGTAATGGCTCCCCTATTTTATTTGTCAAAAAAAATGTGGCGAAAGCAAGGGCCCCATTTTAGGAACTCGCCTTGGGCCCCCAAAATGTCAGGGCCGGCCCTGAGTGTACATGAGCCATTAGTGCCCCTTGTGTCACTCACACATGAGTCGTTAGTAGTGCCACCTACATATGAGCATATAGAGTCTGTAGATGCATGCTTTTTTTGGTCCGACAACAAAACCTTCAAACCCATTCCTGGATGCCCAGCCACCTGAGCTTAATCTTATCTACTCAAGGATTTCCAAATACCTGCCTGAACAATATGTAAATATGTTAAATGGAAAAGTTTTGGGAGATCCATGTTTTGTTACTAAGGTAAAGACCCACTAAACATATTGAGAGTATCTTCTTAGGTGGAAAGGTAAACCGAAAATTGACAACACTGAGACTACGAGGAGAATGCAATCTGAGAAACATCAGTCATACCTCATCTAGTGGAAGGGTAAGCCGATTACTAGAACGCCCATAGATTTACTACCAATGTCTGTTCATCAAAGGTCATTTGAGTCTGCATCCACTTTTGCATATTGCATTCATGATTTGCATGCTGAGGTTAAAAAAAGAATTAATGCGAACAATGAAAAATACAAGTTTTCTGCAGATTCTCACAGACGGTTCAAAGAATTTCAAGGGGGCGATTTTGTGATGGTTCAGAATAGACCCGAGCGATTCCCACAAGGAGTTGCAAAGAGGTTACAAGCTCGTGGTGCTGGACCTTATAAGATCTTGAAGCGTACCGACTCAAATGCTTACATCTTAGATCTTCTACCAGAATTGGGGATTCACACGACTTTCAACGTGGAGGATCTCATTCCATTCTATGGCCAATCAACCATCCCTAACCCCTTTGAGCCTTCTACATCCGATGCTCCAATTATTCCCCTACCCACACCATTACCTCAACCTACTCGATAATTTGTGAGATCATCGAAGATGTGTTGGAAGATCAGATTGTGTCCACCAACCACGGGGGACTTCAGAAATATTTGGTCAAGTGGAAGAGCAAAGCCTATTCATTCAGAAAATATGTGGATAACAAGGGAAGAGTTTCAACAAATTGATTCGGATCTCTTGAACCTCTATCACAACCAGTTTTCATCGGAATGAATAATTCTAACTCAGGGAGAGTTGATGGGGACATCGGATTCAAGCAACCGCCAGCGACCTATCGAAGGTGAAAGAAGAATGTGAAAATGTTTTAGTTGATTAGGATTCTTTTAATAAGTGATTTGTTTTAGGATTAGTTTCCTTATTTGAATTATTTTATGGGTCAGACACATATATGTGATATGTGACTACTAATTACGTCACTTTTTGCGCAATCATTGGAAAAGTGGTCATAAGTCTATCAATATGTGTCGGAATTGTGTGATTCTTATCTTGTTGGAAAGCTACTTCGATGAGCTTTCAAACAAGACCAATTTCACGTCAATCGGGCATTGTTTGACCCTTCAAAAGTGGCCGCGTAATAAAAAGACGAGATTAATGGTGAGATTAATTATGACCGTTAGATTAGAAAGTTTTAATGGTTGATTAAGAGTTTTATTTAAGTAGTATTCTTAGAGTTTTGGTTAGCCTATAATTCTAAACTTTCTTGAGGGTGTGATTCTCTCAAAACGGAGAGTGATTCTTCGATTCCCGCTTGCGGTTTGGTGCGATGCCAACTCTTCTTCCATCTCTATCTTCTTTAGATCTATGGTTTGCGTAAGTCGCGTAACCCTAATTATTTTAATTTCCATTAAATCCTAGATCTAGCCTATTTGTTCCATAAAAATCCAAAATTAAATTACCTGTTCTTCATTAAATCATTATTAGCCTTTTATTTTTGTACGGTATCGAGGGAACCTGCTTGCGGGTTCGTTCGACGCCCTGAAACTATCGGAGATCTAGTTGTTCATAAGAACTCTAGTCTTCTAGATCCACGATAGGGAGCGTACACGAAGGTAACTCTATTTTGGGCTGGAATTAAAACATCTAATTGAATTTCTAGAATTTTCCATGGGAATTTGTTATGAGAAATTATTATTTTTAATTGATTAAATTAATTTAAATCCTAATCTCAGTCTAGTATTGCATTTAGTAAGTTGCCGCATCAGATAAGATGGACAATCACAAGATGAGGAGTGTGCAAGATGCATGCATAAACTGGTTGACGAAGCGAACAAAACAAAGTGACATGATATGATGAGAATGAGATAAATAAAGCGACCCACCAAACACTGATACTAGAAAATGGGAGAAGATCTCCTTCACTCTCCATGAAGGGATAACTTGTGGTCCGTTGAAGATGTAGCTGACTTATAATCAAGCATTCCCGTATCATTGAGGAGACCAATCATATATTTTTGCAAAGAAAGAAAAATCCCTTTCTTAGATCGAGCCACTTGGAGTCCAAGAAGTACTTCAAACTGCCCAAATCTTTCGCTTCAAAGATGTGTGCAAGCTCACTTTTCACATGAAAATTAAACGAAGAGTCATCTCATGTGAGAGTACTATCATGCGATAGATGAGGACAATCATACGACAGTCTGGCCTCGAGTCAATGAATAAAGTGTGCTCAGAGTAACATCTCTAGAATCCCAAATTAATAGTCACACTAATGAAGCAATGAAACGAAACTCTGGGTGACTGCTTAAGCCCATAAATGGACTTTCAAAGTCTAGACTTTTCCGGCCTCCCTTGAAGCAAGAAGCCACGTGGTGTATATATATATATATATATATATATATATATATATATATATATATATATATATATATATATATGTTGTCAAATCACTTAAGCCATCTTATAATGTTAGTCCATGTACTCCGTGATTTCCTTTTGGATTTCCGGAGTAGCTTTTTCTACAAGCCCTAGCATTTGCTCCGACTCCATGAGCAAGATTTTTATGTCTGCCTATGCCACCCGTGCTCTCATAGTCGGGTGGCTTTCTCGGTAGGACTTTTATACCGTTCATTTTTTCAATCCAGATCACTCGATTTAGGTCTTAGAGGATCCAGATTAGAAGAGGTAGACATAATTAATTGATGATATAAAGTAGGCAGATAGAGATTTAAAATTTTAGAAACAAAAATAATAAAACTCAAACCTCCCAAAGGCTAAGGTTTACTCAATTCGGTGATGATTGGTAGAAGCTTGCTTGATCTGGATCACGTGAGTGATGATTAGTAGAAGACCAAAAGCTTGCTTGAGTCTTTAATTAGGCTCTTCGATCTTGATCCTTGATCTTGATTCTTGAATCTTGATTGATGAAGGCTAGGGCCCTAGGCTAGAGGCTAAGAAAAAATAATAATACAGTTATTACTAATTAATTACAACTTTACTACAATATAAAAGAGGTTTAGAAAACCTCAAAAATAAGTAAAAGAATAGAGTTAGAAAGATGAGAGGAGATTAGAACTCTAGAATGGAGATTAGAGAGGAAGAAGAAGGTTAGACTGTTGTGGGAAGAGATGAGGACCAAGCCCCCCCTTTTATAGAGGTTAGGGGACCTAAAAAAATTATGAAGTGCTTCAACGGTCATATTTTTTACCGTTGGAGCAATATACAATCACATATTGTTCATATTTGCATAAGCCAACATGACTTATGGGATTTTTAGTTGGAATCTTGCATATGCGATCGCATATGACAACACATATATATATATATATATATATATATATATATATATATATATATATATATATATATATCCTCAGTCAGATACTGGCAAAGCGATAGTTTTGATTGGCCCCGATAGAGATGATAAACCGGACATAGGTCCGCTTAGCCACCAGAGCAAAGGTGACATCATAATGAATACCATAAGCCTACGTGAATCAGCGAGCAACAAGAGATGCCTTCTACCGAGCAACACTGCCATCAAGATTATTTTCCACCAAAAACCCATTCACAACCCACCATTTCTTCCCTGGAGGTAAGGGAACCATGTCCGACATATGATTATTCTCAGGGGCATTCATCCCCTTTATCCTAGCAGCTTTCCAATGGGGGATGAGAAAGAGTTGTATGAACAGTATGGGGTATAGTAACGGTATCAATAGTAGAAAGAAGAGCCATGTAAGAAGAAACAACATGATAACAAACATATTTGGTTATGAGAAACGGAGTCGTATAGGAATGGATTCCCTTGCAAAGAGCGATGGGTAAATCTGGGTGAGAAGGTTCAGAGGAAGAAGGTATGAATGAAGAAGGGGAGTCAAGTACCGGAGTGGGACTCTCTTCAGGACCTACATCTGCCGGTGGGTGTGGTGGAGGCCTCATAGAGGATTATGTTTGTGAACATAAGTGCGAAACTGTTGTTATTATTGTGAGGGAGGCTGAGTAGGACAAGGAGCATCAATAGACAGCTGTGCAAGAGGTTGAGTAGGGGGAATGGAAGGCTGTGTAGGGTAGAAATTTCACATTAAAATTTAGAGGTCATACAAATAGTTTTAAAAGAGTGAATCAATGAGCACAAAATTTTAAATCCAACATCCCTTAATTTGGCATGCCTCAGGGAAATGGTATAAAGGTTGGCACTGATGGAGAAGAACAATGACTGGAAAGGTCAAGGGATGCATTATCAGTAACAATAGGAGTTCACTTATGATCAACATCCAAATAGTATAGTTCTCCTCTTTCATTGCCTTTACCAATAAGATCCTGAACTATGTAATATGAAGGGTAAAAGTAATGGGAAAATTAAGATTGTTAGTAAGGCTACTCACAAACAGTAAATTTGTTTCAAGGTGCGAGACATGAAGAACATGGAACAATGAAAGAGAGGAGGATACAAGAATGGTTCCTATCCTCGCAAGATGTGTAGGGGAACCATCAACTAAACGAACTTGAGAGAGATGGAGGAGAATATGATGCATAGCCCTGAGAATTTCTAGTCAGATGGTTGGTAGCTTCGGAGACCTAATAAGAAGATTAAGAAGAAGTAGCTGCCATGGAAGAATCATATGCTGAAATAGCCGAGGCAGCATGAGAATCTCTGGCTACAGTAGTTGGTATGTCACTGAATGAGCCCAATGAGGAAGCCAGCGTTTCCGTTTATGTTAAACCACCAGTCTGAAGCCAAAGATCCCTCTAATCACAAATATCCTCAACCATCTAGTACATAGGATTTGAACCGGTGTGCAGCAACATAAATTGTATTAGCTTCAAACAAGCATTGTCACAGACGCCTATCATGCAGTCTCTAGCAGTAACCTAACAAATAATATCACAACAGTATCGCAAGGCAGCCCCAACAAGGAAGAGATTTTTTTTTTCTTCATGGTCAACCATGAAAATGGTGACGGTTGACCGTCAAATTTTGTTAATCTGGCTATTGCGTTAGACAGAGGATGTATGTGTTCTTCACGGTTGACCGTGGTGATTTTCCCGGTCGACCGTTGCCACGGATTGAAAACGACCATCAAAAGAAGAGCCTCGAAAAACCCAGATTCAATGGCAAGCCACATCCAAATCTCACAACTAAGGATCCAAAACTTTTGTACTACTGAAAAAACGATACGAAAGATTACCTCTATTTCATGTTTTGTACCCTATAGAGGTCTAGATCTTCAAAAAACTGGATCTACAGAATTCCAGCAGTGCATAGGGAGAGCCTCAAAAACCAATCTTTAAACTTGGGGTCAAATGGTAAAGGCTTAGGGTTGATGCCAGTGGCATACCCGCACTTTCTTTTTTATCCCCAATACATAGCAGCTGACCCGGATCATTCCAAGTAGTTTGTTCCATCAACCAGATGGTCGTAATTTGCACCCCATGACTGTTATCATGCCCACTGCTTATAGTCATCTTTACTTCTTCCATTAGAGAACACATTCACGATCACAAGATAACTTCTTCACAAGAAACACTAACAAGACACAACCCTCTGTCTACATAGTAGCTAACAAATTGCAATCTCAAAGAAATACTGCTCCTTAAAGTTTTCGAACTTAGAGCACTGCGTCAGATCATAACCCAAAAATATAAACTCAAACATGATAGAAAACAGGCATATTCATTGATTCATTCACATTTATAGCCATATCACATGAAGGGTACCTCTGTTCATGCCCACGCCGTCTCTGAAAGTGCCTACGTTCTAAACCCCCTAAAATCCGCTGACTGCATCGGATCAGTTGATGGAGATCATTTTTCACTCCAATCTTCCACAAGATGGATCTTGAGACCATGAACGTACCATCAGACGGTCTATTTTATGATTTCATGTGGTACATATTCCCAAAAACTCTCATTTGACCGTGATGTGTCATGTGGAATGTCGTCTCGTGTGCAAGTAGTTGCTCTCTATTTTTAGGGATCTGTACCATTTGGAATAAAAAACTGACCGCCTGATTGTACTTTCATGGTCTCATTATCCATCTAATAGAAGATTGGGGTGGAAAGTGATCTCCATCATCTGATCCGAAGCAGTAAACTGATTTAAAGGGGTTTAAAACATAGGCGCTTTCAGAGATGGCGTGGGCGCGAATAGAGGTACCCATCTCGTGAAATACAGCACCAACAAACACAAAACTGCATTCAAAAGAAGTGTTATAAATGTCTGATTCTGATGCAAGCAATTTGCAGCTCCAAAAATTACCACAGAAGCTGAGAGTACAAGTTTCTGTGAATCTGTCGTGGAACCCACCGAAACAGAAAACTTCACACACTGTCCTTGTAAACACTTTGAAGCTGCAAACAAAGGCCCCAGATCTTCTCCTTAGGTTATTTCGTTGCAAACCCCAGTGTATGGCAACGAGATTCAACCTCACTGATCGATGCATAAAAGACCGTGAACACCTTTAGCCAATAGACACTTTCGAAACATCATCTTGTAGAGTGTAAATGACAGTTCCAGAAGGAAGATCTCATCTACATGCAATTCTGACCAGATTGACGGTTTTTTTATTATTTCAAGGTCAAGGGTTTGACCCCACTGATGTCAGCAATAGCGAGTGTGATATCAGCAACCACTGTATTATAACACCCTAAACTATATTCCTAATACAGCAACTACTCTAACATATCTATTCCAATAGGATCAAGCCGAACATGGTTTCCACAATATAACACATCTGTAAGAGAAACTTACCATTTTCTTATCACCTTAATTTTCTTTTTTGTTATTGTTATAATTAATTTTTTAAAAACTTTTGCATTATCATGTAAGTCTTTAAACAGTTAAATATAATTTTAGATATGCTCGCTCACATTATAGGTGTTTGAGCTAAATAAATAGCCTATGAAGATGCATTCACTGCTTGATCGTGATCTCTTATCACCGTATCATATAAATAGCGAGACAGAGTTCAATGTTAGTCAATGTCATAAAAGTTGTGCTGGGGCCTTCCACGTGGCACTCAAGGTAAAAGGGGCGTTCCACGTGGCGCTCAAAACACTGTTTAGGTGCCACGTGGAGCACGGGCGTGTTGTTTAGATCAGTTTTGAAAAACAGAATTTCAAAAAAATAATTTTAAAGCCCAAGTGAAATCTTGACTAGTTTCAATGGTCTAAATTTTATGGCTAAAAAAATACATGTTGAAGTTGAGTAAAAAAATAAAATTTCAAAAATGATCTAAGCAATGCACCCATGCTCCATGTGGCATCAAAACTGTGTTTCGGGTGCCAAGTGAAACTTGGAGGACTATATATATATATGGACAGCAGTTAGGTGCCCTAACGGGACACAGTGAGCCTGCCCCAATGGTCCACGTGGAACTCAATGTCGCACCGAAAACATTGTTTTGGTGTCACGTGGAGCAAGGTTGTTTTGTTTAGATCATTTAATTTTTTTTTTTCAAACTCATCTCCCCCTGGGGTTTTTTAGCCTTGAAATCTAGACCATTGAAATCAGTCAATGTTTGACTTCTGCCTTAAACATTTTTTTTTTTTAGAATTGACCTAAACAATCGGTGAAGATGAGTTTTAAAAAAAATAAAAATTTCAAAGGTGATCTAAGCAATGCACCCATGCTCCATGTGGCATCAAAACTGTGTTTCGGGTGCCACGAGGAACATGGAGGACGAAAACTTTTTCCATATATATATATATATATATATATGGACAGCAATTAGGTGCCCTAACGGGACACAATGAGCCTGCCCCAATGGTCCACATGGAACTCAACGTGGCACCCAAAACACTATTTTGGTGTCGCGTGGAGCAAGGTTGTTTTGTTTAGATCATCTTTACAATTTTTTTTTTCAAACTCATCTCCCCCCTCCACCCCCCCTACGAGGTTTTTTTAGCCTCGAAATCTAAACCATTGAAATCAGTCAATGTTTGACTTTTGCCTTAAACATTTTTTTTTAGAATTGACCTAAACAATGCATCCGAGCTCTACATGGCACCAAAATAGTGCTTTGGGTGCTACGTGGAGCTCCACATGGGCCATTGGGGCACAAAACCTTTCTCCTATATATATATATATGAAGCTGGTTCTCTAGGACGTGGTTGTAGGTTTGAACCCTACGATGATGCTATTTGGGGTACCACGTGGATGTGCACATGGATGAACCAAGATCATCCAATTATTAAAAAAAAATCATTTTAATCAATGTTGAGCCCAATGTTCAATAGTTGTTATAATAAATGTTGACTTGAATAATCAATTCACCGTTAATTTTCATACTATTAGATCAAGGCCGTACATACAATTGGTTTTTTCTAAAGCATGTTAGGACGAGTAAATCCTAAGGGCAACGGGTGCCCATGGAATTTGGAGCTGATGGTGATCGTCCTCTAATACACGTGGAGCTCCAGGTGGCAATCAAAACACATTTTGTGTGCCACCTATAATACAGGTGCATTGCTTAGATCAATTTAAGAAAAAAATAATTTCAAAAAATACTTTTAAAGCACAAGTCAAACTTGGACTAGTTTCCATGTGGCACAAAATAGTGTTACGAGTGCCACATGGAGCTCCATGTAGGATCTTAGAGGACGCTCACCATCCTCCATTGGAGGACGGAACCCTTTTCCTCTCTCTCTCTCTCTCTCTCTCTCTCTCTATATATATATATATATATATATAAAGTACCACTCTCCGACTCTAGATGAGATTGAAACGGTCATGTGGCACAACCTGCTAGCCTCCCTAGAGTGTTTTCGAAAACAAAAGAAAAATATAAATATATGGCCTTGACCTAACGGTGTGTAAATGAACGATGACTTGATTTGACATTTCACTATTAATTTTAATAACATTGACTACCATGGTCGATGGTGGTTAAAATGGTTTTTTTACTTCAATATTTTTTGGATGATCTTGGATTGACCTTGTGCATGTCTATGTTCCACCCAAACTTGGGATGTAGTCCTAGCGGCCCGACGTCCATATGTGTGTGTGTGTATATATATATATATATCTCCGAGTTTCTCGATATGGTATCCAAACATGGTTTGGGTTCATGTGGAGCAAGAGAGCATTGCATATATCATTTAGAAATATATATTGAAAAATCATCTATATGGCGAACAAATTGACTACATTAAATGGTCCAAATTTGGAATCTTATAAATGATTAAATTTCAATTTTTTTTTATAGAATTGATCTATGCAATGACCCCCCTTGCCCACATGGCACCAAAACATGGTTTTGGGGTACAATGTGCACCTTTTCAAGAGGCTTGGCACCACGGTTGAAGGTGGTCCCATGGACTATGTTACCTTTTGGGTCCTCTCTCTCTCTCTCTCTTAAATTTCAAGTATATCGTTGAAAGGTAAAAGTCAAACATTGATTGATTTCAAAGGTTCAGATTTCAAGCCTAAAAAATATCGGTGTAGATGGAGTTTTGAATTTTTTAAAAGATCATCTAAACAGCTCAACCTTGCTTCACGTGCCCAAAACATGTTTTGGGTGCTATATGAAGCTCCACATGGAACATGGGTGCTTGGTGAAAGTGCCCCTTACCGGCTCCCATATATATATATATATATATATATATATATATATATATATATATATATATTAGTCCCTGGGACATCGTCCGTTTGCAGCACCACGTGGCGCCACCCCCACTCAGGCTTAGTCACAAAAGTCGACTTTTTCAAAAAATAGGAAAAAGTTGGCGATTTGTGGTCTTCCGGACTTTTACCACTGATTAATCGGCGAAGTCGCGGCTCGGCTGATTAATTGGCTATGTTTATGATGTGGTTCATTTTTTTAGTCCTTTTTTTCGTCACTTAAACTGAAGGGGAAAAACACCTTTAGGTTTGTACTATGTTGTTTAGTTTATTCATAAAAAACCTTTAGGTTTTACCTATTTTGTACTATTTCATTCATTAAAATCATTATTTTAACTTGGAATATATTGTATATATTTTTTTGTTTCCCCGATTTTGACCATTGCCGATTTGTTGCCGACTCCTGACTTTGTGACTATGGACTTTGGGGGGGGGGGGTTAGAAATAAATTAAAAGACTAATATATGACCTTGATCTAACTGTGTGAAATATTTTCCAAGGCATTGACTACTGTCAACCACTGTTTTTTTCACTATACATAGATGGTCGTTGATTCGCCTTGCACACATCCATGTCTCACCGAACTGGCGTTGTCCAGGCAAAGTTGAAATATGGGACTGTTCCAGGCAAAGTTGTAGAATTGAGTTGAATCAAAAATCGCTGATGGACCAATTCGAATCAAATCGTGAATTGTAAGATTCATGAAAAAATGATAATAAATTCATCAAAAATATGAAAAAATAGAAAATATTGGATATGGAGTATGATTCATCCATAAAACATAATAACGCAATGAATACTCACATTTCTCTTTATGAACTATATTCACAATCGTCGGTGTTGGGCACTAGGCCTATATGAACTTTATAAAAGTAACTTAACCTTGGAGATCTAATTTGCTTTAATGTTTTGAAGGAAAAAAAGAGAAAATTTGACTCTTTTCCGTGAAAACATGACCTGTGAAACTCAAGTTGTATTTTCAGGATTAAAGTTAACTTTCATTTTTTTTCCCACCGAATCTTACGATTCAGTGCTGTAACGATTTAGGATTGAATCCTTAATTGTTACCTGTATGATTCTATCCAAATTGTACGATTCACACAAGATTCATACAACACTGGTCCCAGGATATCGATCCACACACACACACACACACACACACACACACACACACACACACACATATATATATATATATATATATATATATACAGCAGGACCCCTCTGCACTTGTAGAGTTTAACTCTGCGCTCAAGTCATTTGGGTGCCACGTGGCACCTAATATAAGGATCAGGTGCCATGACAACATGCACAAGGTCGATCAATGACCACCCAAAAAGAAAAAGAAAAAAACTATGTTTACACTGATGATTTTGTGGTAAAAGGGTGAAATTTTTAAGGGAAAATTTATGGGCGAAAACCATCTTTGACCCACAAAATGAAGGGAAAAAATTAAAATTTTTTTTTTCCACCTTTTTTTAACCCTTACTGTGGTGGAACTCGAGATCATGTGGCACGTGGTCTAAACTCTAACTATAGAGTTGGAACTCCACAACTCAAGTGCGGGACCCCTTAACCATATATATATATATATATATATATATATATATATATATATATATATATATATATATTAGATATATGTATATATGTCATCATCATCATCATCCTTTTTCCCTCCATTGGGATCGACTTTTCCCAGTCCCATTTCTCCTCTAATTTCTGTTCGAGGTTAAATTCTCTATTACCCCGCAATCCTCCATGTCATTTCTCATTACTTCTCTGATTCCCCCCAATTCTTTATTGGACTTCCTTCTCCTACTTGTTCTTGTATCATTTTAGTCATAAATGTGATGGCTACTTCAGGTCTCTGATGGACATGCCCGAACTATCGCAAATGTCATTCTGTAATTTCTATTTTACTTGGGCCACTCCTAAACTTCCTTGTATGTATTTATTCCCAATTTGATCCTTTCTTAATTCTTTCATGCATCGCACCATCTACTATCTCCTTCTTTGAAGTCCTATACTTCACACGATAGAGTAATGCAGGTCTACCGTTGCTTTAAGAAATATCTTTTAGTCTAAGTGACACTCATTGATCACAAAATACACCACTTGCCTGTCACTACGTCACCATCATGTGTTGATCCTAGGGCTGTCTAACGGGTCGGGTCGAGCCAAAATTTTTGCTGCCCAACAGGAAAATGGCATATGCCCAACCCTACCCGAGCCGTCTAGATGGTAGATGGTGCACTCGACCTTGTAAAAAAGCCTGATTTTCCTTTTTTTTTAAAAATACATCAAATATTGGGATGACCTGACCCAATTTTTTGCCCGACACGACCGAACCGGAGGTTGGGTCGGATGTCTCAAGCCCGTCCCAACCTGACGGGTCAAGTTTATGTGTTCGGCCCGATAAAATATCTGGTCGACCCGTTTGATCCTGTTTGACATGTCCTCAAATCCACTGTTTGATTGTATGTTACAGCCCAAATACTGATCTCTATGAGGACTTGGCACTAAATTTTCCAATTTTACGAATTCATGCTCCATGTAGGTTGATTATTGGATCATTGAGGGTTGATCTCGACTGTTGCTTCATATATATTATGCAAGATGCTGTTCACTTAAGTGTACAACAAACACTATATGCTTAAATATTATGTTGTCAACCGCCCTTTGAAATGGTTGATGGGTGGAGTACAATTGTACACCATATTGTGAACAACTGTACTCCATTAGTTGTCCATTTCAATGAGTCGTTAATGGTATAATTATTAGTACAATAGATGCTATACCCATAGGAATACATCATCTCTCTCTCTCTCTCTCTCTATATATATATATATATATTATGTTTTGTTTTGTGGTAGCTGAAACAAAATCTTGTTTCTCTCTTTCTTTATGTTTGTTATTGTTATTTTTCAAGTAAGATGCTCAAGTGAGGAGCATCCCTGAAATCCCAAGGACCTATTGAGAACGCATCAACATGATCTAATCAAATAACAGTAAAAAATGTGATATAGGACTGGCTACAAAGGATGAGTACTTCTAGTTATTGACTGATGATCTCCCATTAATGTATTTTGCTAATGAATTGGCAAGTGAATTGGCCTCATGAATGTGTTCGCCCCTGTGCATAAATCCCTAAGTTTATCAATGCAAGTGTCTAACAAAGGTGAGATCCTATCAATATTCATCGAATTACATTTGAGGAACCCCCCTTCCACAATTTATGGTTCCTATTATACCTTTTCACAAAGCATGTGTCTCAACCCTCCTTATTCTGAGTTACACCATTGATCCTGGCTGGCGCTGGCCCCAGGTTTAGTCCCACGTTGGCTTTGAGTAGTTTTTATCCATGGTTGCTGCTCTATATAAAGTAGCTCAGGTCTTTTCACGTAGCATATTAGACAGGATGTGGAGCCTAATTTTCCTAGGAGTTCTAGTCTTTTAGACTGCCCTGATCATATGATAATATAATGTGCCTTATTTTTTTATTTTCTTAACACAAACATATTAATAAGCAATGGAACGAATCTAATGTTTGGAGTGATTTTTCCCTCTAGGGCAACTTCTTAATTATTTTGTTGCAGTTGCTGTGACTCAGATACTTTGGAGGCCCAGAGGCCTACTTGTGGACCAGTTTGACTCCAAAGAAGATCTCATTAATGCAGTTTTTACCTCCTCTTTCATTCCAGGGTTTGCAAATTGTTATTCTTGCTTTTCTTTGCAATATAATATTCCTCATGCACGTTTAGTTGATTACCAAATGAAGTAGACTAACTAATTCAGAACTTGGTGTAGATATCTAGCACCAAGGCCTGCAACATTTTTTCGCAATCGACTTTGCATTGATGGAGGTTTGACGTTGTTCATGCCACCAACATCTGCTTCCAAAACGGTATTCTTCGAGACATTTTCACTTGCTTAAAATATCTATTATATTTTTGTTCTCTCGGTGTAGTACCTGTGAAACAAGAATGACGGGTGCGCGCATGCACACACACACACACTAGTGGCAATGCACGTGGGCAAAATAAAAGTACTGACAGACAAATACACAGTAAAACATATACCACATAACCACATATCAATTTCCAGATAGATAAAAATGCATATTTGTTGTAAGATATATACCACACCAAAATGCATATTTGTGGTACGATATCCAAAAAATACATACACAAAAATTTAAAATATATACAAATATGATAAGTTTCAGAAGATTAAAAGTGACTTCACACAATCCAAAGATGTTCACGTACATCCAACCTCAACTGTTAAAGTAGGATAGGAAGGAACACTCGAATATAAGACCATGTACTCAAGAAATAGTACCATAACTATAAGGTTATGGATTTGGTTCCAACTCCAACCCACACTAAGGAGATCTATGTTATCGACATTGTAAAATGCAATTGCATAAGAGGGCAGTCATATTCATAGTCACCAAGTCTGGGCTTGGCAATAATTCGGCAAGGTTAAAATTCGGAAAAATCTGTGGCAAAATTCTGCAAGTTCAGGGACAAATTTTGGGGAAAAAAATTAGAGAAAAAAATGAAAATTAGATTGAGAAGTATAAAAAATTCAAAAGCCAATAGAAATCACAATTTATTGGAAAAATCGTGAATTATTCATGAATTTTTTAAAAACACAAGAATTTTTCAAACATTCGCTAATTCATGATTAATTGGTAGAATCTTAAATTTGCAAATTTTTTAAATATTTGGAGAATTTGGTGACTATGGTCGTATCTTTTATTGATCAAACTATGGTCATATCTTCAAAGTGATGAAAAAGCAATTTATTTGACAATTTCATTCAAGAAGCAATTGTTCCTCTGATTTTACCTTGGGTAATCTGAGGGTGACTATACATTGCCTTCGATGCTGTATTGTTTGCTCCAATGGAAACACCATATAGAAATTTAGGCCATATTTGATTATGTTCAAATCAAAATAAGTTAGTCGTGGACATGTGTGGTGTTCCAGAGACGAGCATTAAATCTTGGAAAATAGACATACCTGTACAACCATATAATATCAAAATTATACTATAATCCCAACATAAGTAAATGAATGCAATAGAAAGAAATGAAAATTAACCCATAGAAGGTAATTAAGGTCATGGAAGTGATATGTTTCAACAATAGCTGATCTATTTGGGGTCGGCTTACATAGTTTTGACCAATGGCAGTATAATCTCCTTTGCGAAGAAAAATATGAAAGGATTCATGAAGAAATGGAATAAAATCAAAAGACTATTAATGACAAAGCCAACATTTCTAAGGGTCTGCTTCGTGACTGTTGATTCACAAATAGTTTTCAAGTTGAGATAATTGCCAAAATTCACTTTTTTCATTATATACTCTATCTACTTTTCCCCATGTGTCAATAGAAATCCAAAATGTTATTGAGGACTCCTGATCCTTTTTCAAGAGAAATACTCTCTCATTTTCATAGAGTAAGCACACATGATAGATCCCAAGATAATGAACATAGTTTTACATATTAATAACTGAAAAACTCTTGAATAGTGCCCATATAAGAATTAAGCCCGTGGAAGATTAAAACTAAACTATATTTGATAGAAACAAAGAAAGAAAAGCACATCGTAATGCTCAGTAGCAAATATATATAAACTAACCATGGAGACGTACCTTCTCAAAGGACGAAACAAAGAAGATGGATCAGCCAATTTAGAACAAGTTTAAACATTTGTTAGATCTGAACAAGTTCAGAACTGTATGGAGAAGAGAAAATACTCTACAAAAAACAAAAAATATAACTAGTAGATGATTCAATGATAACAAAATATCAAAGAATAAACTGATTAAGTGCAACTTAAATTCAATTGGGGACTGAATTTATAATGAAGGATACATTAAGAGTAGCATAAAATTCAAGGCACAAGGAAGTAGGAGAAATGGAAGACCAGCGAAGACCTGGAGGGTATTAGTGAGAAGGGACATGAAGGATTGGGAAGTTGCAAAGAGCTTTGCGCTGATCAGAAATGAGTGGAGAAATTGGACTCACAAATAGATGGAATGAGGCTGTGTTGAGGATGAAGATAAGCTAAATTCAAGTTGTGCAAGAATTACTGACTAAAACTATTGTATGAATGCTAGTTAAAAATATAAAGGATCGAGGGTTTAGGGTACCATATGTTTAAAAAAGCATTTATGTAATTTGGTTATAAAGGAGGCCCTAGTTTCTAATTTAAATTACTGCTTTACGAATAAAAAATAAAATACTTGTAAAGGTACTATTTGGGTCCTGAGCAGATTTTACAAATAATTCAACGATGCAATCTTGTGGCTAAATGCAAACTACATGATAGCCGCGATGTCACACATGGCTAGTCTTGATGAATATTGTTGGAATGTGTACAGAATGGATGATCCATGCACCACTTACAAAGATATAATCAATTACTGGTTCATGTATTATGTTACAATAAAATTCAAAAACCCATTTAATGCACTTTAGTGTAATAAGGTACCACCCTTTATGTTGAATTACTTTTTTTGGTAAGTTAATGTGTTTTTGCTTACAAACTACAGATGAAAGTGATAATGATAAGGATAGTGGTTTGGGTTAGAGTTAGATTGAAGAAGAGAGGGGAAGGGAAGATTAAGAGCATAGAGAGCTTTAGAGAATTAAGGTTATGAGTCAGTTCGATTACACACCCTTTTTAGTAATATTTATACTATTTACAGAATGTTAATACAACACCAATTAATACTCACTCGCCCACTCAAATATGTAGCCATTTATGCACACACCAACTAAACATAAATTGTATGGACACATCAACACTCCCCCTAATGTTGGAGTGTATATGCCAATCATGTCCACCTTGGAGGTGATGTCATACAATCAATTTTTTTCCACTGCCTTGGTAAGGATATCTTCAAGTTTATCTTCAGTACTGATTTATTGTGTATAAAACTCCTTAGATTCAACCTTGTCTCTTAGGAAGTTGCAATCTACTTCAGTGTTCCTGGCCTGTTTAGAGAGCACTGGATTTTTCAGCAATTTGTAGCACAACTTCATTGTCTTCATAGAGAATCATGGGCAGTTTCACATTGAATCTGAGATCAGACAACAAATTGATGCCACATTCCCACACAAGCCTCCTGGGACGTGACTCTATATTCCCCTTTAGCACTAGAATTTGAAACTACATGTTGCTTTTTTACTTTTCCAGGTAACCAAGTTTCCTTCCCGAAAAGTGCAATAAATTGTGGGTGATCTTATCTCACTCAGGGAACCAGCCCAATCCGAATCTGTGAACACTTCTACATCCAATTGTCCATGGTATATCATGATTCTGTAGACAACATCAAGATGTGTAATCCTGGGGGCATGCATATACTGTCTCACCAAGCTCAAAGCATAAACAATATCTGGTCAAGTCAGTGAGATATATGAGTTTTCCTACGAGTTGCTGATAGATTCTAACATTCTTGAGAAGTTCGCCTTCTCCACTGATGCTATGGTTCTGTACTGTAGGGGTAACAACTGGTCTACAACCCAACAGACCAGTCTGCTTCAACACATCTAGTGTGTACTTTCTTTGAGATAGTGCTATCCCTTTCTTAGACCTGGCCACCTCAATAACCAGGAAGTACTTTAGTGGGCCCAAGTTTTTGATGTCAAACACAACGCTGAGATAATCCTTTAGTTTGAGTGTCTCCTCACTATCATCTCCAGTGACAATGATGTCATCTACATTAACCACCATGGCTGTGATATGAACCCCTTTATTTACGAACAGAGTGTGATCATGACTCCTCTAATATCTGAATTTCATCATTACATTGCTAAATTTCTTACGGATACACATTTTTCATACGAGGCTGGAGCCTTGTATGCCCTCGTTGTTAGTATAACGGCGAGAATTAAAACATGTCGCTGCCGTTACTTACAATCAAGTGTGTCCTTCATCATCGGAGGCTTGGCCTCAAATATATTTGTAGATGAGGTTTAAGTAATGGCCAATTGTAAAATATATGTTTGATATATATATTAGAAAAAATAATCTAAATTTACAATGCCAAAATAAAATTTACCTACAACATACAAGTAGTGGTGGAATTGCTTGTTCCACCTTTCATCAATGACTTTCCAATATCGCTTATATTTATTAGGGCATTTGTTTCGTATAACCAACTTTGCCTTCGCCATTGACTCGTATATACCTCATGGTTTGTTTGTCATCGCCATCTACCAATCTCAACACTTGTACGTGTGGCCTACCAACGTCTACCATGGGCTCAACATCTACCCAAAAGTCTTGCTATAAATGGTGTGTCTGATATCTGAGTGCATATGAATCTTCTTACCTTGAGAGGTCCTACTTCATAGGCGGCTGTTGAGATGATGCCAACTTCTTCAAATGTGTCTCAAATTTTAGTAAGCTTTGGAGCGCCAAGAATTGAGTAGCAAATAGGGTAATGTCAGGCCTTAGGAGCTCACCATTATCGGTAAATGTCTTCAATAAATTGACCAACTTGTCACTATCATATATGAATGTAATATGAATGTGGTAATCATTTTGCACTTTTGAATATCAGTTTTGGCCTTCTCATTTCTCAAATACTTAAGAATGAGGTCACCACAATGTGCGATACATGGAGTCTAATAAAGGTGGCGATGCTTCTGCATTTGCTTCAACCCACCTCTCTATAGTTCACTGCTTGCACCACCATTCTCTCCCCAACTTCTTCAACGACCTTATCCATTAATTAAAATGAATATTCTACAGTCTTAGTGTGGTTAGATGCATCCACAGATTTTAGAAAGATTATGTCTGTATTGTTGTATGCTAAGAAGTTGATCAAATTCTTCTTAGTTGGTCCAGTCCAACAATTGCACATGATTGGGGAGCCTCTCTCATCCCATACTTGTTCAAATCTCTCAATACATCCTTTAATCTCCTCATGCTTATCATCTAATAAGGGTCAGCTACTTCCTATGCGGTAGATGTCTTAATCTTTGACCCTACCACTGTACTAGTATTAATCATTACTCTTGAAATAGGGAGACTCTACCATGTGAGTTTTAACGTGGTTGAAAACTATACTTTGGCTTTCCCTTGTTTCTTTCCCATATCATCAATACGGTAGTGCTAAGGTTGTTCTGCTTAACACTTTGCTGTCTGTATAGGTCGGGAGCCATTGGACCCGTGATAATTCTCGTAGACTACTCATGATTGATGACCTACACAAGTCTGTTGTCCCCTTATCATCATCAACAGAAAATAGGGTTTGACTAGACCTACCCCAGCAATAACCATAGATGGGCCCCAGCAACAACCTTCGCCCACAGATTTTGTTTGTGGTTTGGAAGGTGCTTTTGTGGTTTTTGAGGGGCTGAAAAATAGGAAAACGTGGAGGTGTGGATTGTCGAGTAGGGGACACGTGGCAGGGGTCAATAAAGGCAATTTTAAAGGGTGGTGTTGGGTGGACCTTAACGACTGGCCGGTTCGACTACACCATATCCTGGGCCTTTCAGGGGCAACGGGTGCATCAATGGACTGCATCAAACGGGGGGCCTTGTCGGGTCTGGGCTGCGAAGAAGAGAGAAGCCAGGTTTCGTCAATTGACCCTTTGAGGCCTATTTTTAATGGATGGGTCTTGGGCAAATTTACCGTGCTCTGAGGACAGCGGGACATTGCCTTCTTCGTTGGACCTTGAAACATTTTCTGATTCCGGAGCCCCTCTTTCCGCTTACTCTTCGACATCGGACTTTGTGTCCTCGTTCGCGGCGGGATCGGAGGAGGTGGCCCCAATCAGATCGATCAGATATGATGAAGCAGGGGAATTGGTTCAGTGCAGTTTCAACTCGTATAGCTTCGCCATCGATTCGGGGGAGAATTACATCAAAGGTGGACTCCCAGATGTGGATGTCGTTGATAGACTTATCCGCTTTGGCTGTGAACTGGGCATGTCTTTCCAAGGATCCGATGAAGCGCTCCGAAATGTATTTAGGTCCATTTTCATAAATCGAAACGAGGCATCCGGGGAGCGAAAGAAATGCTCCAAATAAAGGGAGTTAGTGAGGTTGCAATGGAGGATGTCAAATGGGAAAGGCTTCGCGGGAGCTTAAGTGCGGGGGATGGTCTGAAGGGGTGGGACTACAGTCAGTGTCATAATGAAGTTGTTTTCATGGAACGTGAGTGTAGAAACCTCGTTTTCGCCCTCTCGGAGTATACAAACATGTTCGGTCAACCTTTGACCTTGCCCACGATTTCTGGAAAGGCCAATCCTCTCCAAAAATCCAAAAACCCTATAATTTGAGAATTATACGCTATAAACATAGCGTATAATTGAGTTTTAGGCTGGAATCCCAGCTCACAAACTCGGACCCGACCCGACCTCGGAAGGTCCCGAATTATGTGCATGGCAGTGTGAGCGTAATTCGATTATGTGCATACCTGAGTGCGCACAATCAGTCCAAATTGGACAGGGAGCACACTTCCGTGCACCGCTCTAAGTTCCTAATTATGCACATTCCAAAGTGTGCATAATTTGATTATGCGCACTCTTGTATGCGCATAATTACTTCAGTTGGACTAGAACTGTGGCACCAAATTATACGCACTCTCGTATGCGCATAATTAGTCCAGTTGGACTAGAACTGTGACACCCCGGTTGAGCTAGTCAGCTGGTCATCCTCAGGTCGGTGACCGACCTCCAGGTGATTATACGCGTACAAACCTGTGCATAATTCAATTATGCGCGGTCTGGAGTGTGCATAATTCGGGAATTATGCACAGACCCATATGCGCAAGATTCCCAGAATACCTATAAATAGGCCCCTACACCACACGTCTCCACACACCAATTCTCAAGCTTGTTCATTTTGGAAAATTCGAGGTTCGCTCTGATGTTTCGAAAAAAAGGGTTGAGCTGCACGCTGGGTTTCTGGTTCCTAGAATTGCAAATTTTTCTCTAGAAATCTCGGGGTAATCGAGCAAGTGGTATTGGCCCACTTGCCTCGATTCTCGAAGGAGTACTGAAGGGAGAAAAGCATAGCTTTAGATCCAATCCCTAGGAAACCCCTAGCGAAATTCATAGCCTAGTGCCAATTAGGTCCCTAACCTTTCTCCATATTTACAAAATTGCCATTGCCTCATTGATTTGCCCAAGGGAGCTTATAGAGGGTACTCGGGAACGGGGTCAATCCTCCCTAGTATAGCCGGCAACAACTCCCTTTTTTAGATAGGTCCAATAGGAGTAGGAAACCAAAGTAGTTAAACCTTAGGCAACCCATAGTTGCTAAAGTCGACCGATCGACATTTAGCATAGGAGTCTAAACCATACTCGCATCCTATCCTCGCGTGATCAATGACGTTCTACAACATCGATAAATATCTGTAGATGACAATCACATAAAAATTATGTATATTCTATTAAGAATTCGTTTGCTACTAACAACCCGTTTCTGCAAGTGCACATAAAATATCCCCTCTTATTATCTTATTGCCTTTTGCCAACCATTGCAAACAGAGTCCACTCGGGACCGATTTGGGCCACTTATTCCGGGACCCGAAAGGGACCTAGGAAAAGCGCGTACCAACAGTGAGGGGTATTTGCAACCCTAAAAAAAGAGCAGGTGCCAAGAAAATCATCGCAATGCACAACCTGATGGTCATCTCTCTCCAAGAGACCAAGTGGGGCAGCTGCAATCAGGGGAAGGTTGCGTTCGTGCTAGGAGGCAATCGGTGGAACTGGATCGGGGTCGATTCGGTAGGAGCTTTCGGGGGCATTATAGTGGCATGCAATTCTCTCTTATTCAAAAAAATGGATGAAGAGGTGGGTATTTATTTGGCGTCGGTGGTGCTTCAGGATAAGGATAATAGGAAAAAGTGAACCTTCTTGGGGATCTACGGGCTGACGAATGATGGTAGTAGGGAGGACTTCTGGTTCGAATTAGTGGCCGTGGCGGCACGATGGGAATTTCCAATATGTTTTGGTGGTGTCTTTAACGCCATCAGGTGGCCTCAAGAAAAGAAGGGAGGGGCGTTGGATCGAACGGTTATGAGGGATTTAATACTCTCATTTAGGAATGGGAATTAGTTGATATTCCTATGATGTGTGCTCAATACACGTGGTCCAACCTACAAGATACCCCCACTTTATGTCGCCCGGATCGCTTCCTTTGCTCGTCGGAGTGGCTAAATATGTTCTCGGCAGCCATCCTTCATGGTTTCGCTCGGGTGGTCTCCGATCATCGTCCTCTGCTGCTTCAGTGTGATTCTAAAGGAAAGGGCCCTTCTCCGTTCCACTTCGAGAACATGTAGCTTCTCAATGAGGAGTTCCGGATCTTGGTCCCCGTGTTGTGGAGCGAATGCGAACTGGTTGGGACCCCAACCTACAAATTCATCTCCAAGCTGAGTCACATCAAGTGTCGGATTAAGGTGTGGAATCGGGAGGTTTTCGGTTTGGTGCATGCGGCCAAAGCAACGATCCTTGATAAACTGACAACGTTGGATGCGACAGAAGAGCTCAGAGCGCTGACAATTTGGGAGTTCGAGGAGAGGGACAAGTTGAGGGTTGACTTCAATGAGAAATGCCTGGTAGAAGAGGTTTGTTGGAAGCAGAAATCTAAGGTTCATTGGCTTAAATGAAGGGGATAATAACACCAAGTTCTTTCATTCCGTGGCTAACTTGCAGGATAAAAGGAAATTTTTGGGGCATATTTCAGTTAACGGTTCGATCGTTACACAGTCGGAGCAGATTAAACTTAATGTTGTCCAGTTATATAAAACCCGCTATATAGAGGAGGGAGCTCGACTACACCTAGGGGGGGTTTCGTTTCAATCCATCTCGATAGGGACCAACAGCAGTTCCTTTTGAGGAGGAGGTGGTTTGGTAGGCAATTAAGGGTCGTGGAAAGAATAAAACCCCGGGGCCGGACGAATTCACATTGGAATTCTATCGTAGTTTTTGGGTCCTGATTAAGGCTGATTTGATGGCGGTCTTCCACGAGTTGTTTGGCAACAACTCATAGGCCGCAACATGAACTCCACGTTCATTGCTGTGATTCCAAGATTGATGGTGCGGTAGACCTCAAGGATTTTTGGCCCATCTGTCTGCTCAATTGTGTGTACAAGATTATTTCCAAGGTTTTGGCCAACCGCATCAAGCCTCTAATGACTCTCGTCATCTCAGCTAACCAGGGAGTCTTTGTACAATGTAGACAACTAGTTGGCACGATGGCGGTGGCCTAAGAGGTGGTCGATTCAGCACACCGCTCTCTCAATCCCGCTGCTCTGTGGAAGATCGACATGGAGAAGGCGTATGATCATGTTAATTGGGGGTGCCTAGACTACATGATGAGTAGATTCGGGTTTGGGGAGAGATGAAGGAGGTGGATGAAAGCGTGCTACTCGTCAATGTGGTTCTCGGTGATGGTTAACGGATCGTCAGTGGGGTATATTTCAAGAGCTCAAGGGCAGTTCGGCAGGGTGACCCTTTGTCCACCTTTTATTTAACATGGTTGGTGAAGCCCTCCATGGCCTTCTTACTCGGGCTTAGCAGATTAATTGGATCTTCGGTATTTAGGTGGGGTCGACAGGTCGCCACATCACCCACCTTCAATACGTAGATGACACTATTATTTTCAGCAAGGCGGATGTGCTTGAGTTTAGCAATCTATCGGGGGTCCTCTTTATTTATGAAGCAGTGTCGGGTCAGCGCATCAAGCTTCATAAGTCGGCGGTGGCTGCGATTGGGGCTGACGAAGGGCTTCTGAATCAGATTGCTGAGGGGGTTGAGGGGGAGAAGATGATGCTTCCCATCATCTATTTGGGGCTCCCGCTTGGTTTCAGGCAACCTTCCGCTAGAGATTAAACCCGATTATTCTCAGGTTTGAGAGGAAGCTGGCGGCTTGGAAGGGAAACCTCCTTGGCAGTGGGGGGCGCCTTGTCTTAGTTAAAACTGTCTTATCCTCCCCATATTTTTTGTCTTTGTTTAAGTGCCTCCTTAGCAGTGGGGGGGGGGGGGGTAGTTAGGAGAGCAAATTCAATGAAATTTCTTGTCGAAGGGATCGGGTTTACACAAAATGTTTCACTTCGTGAATTTGAGTTATGACGAGTTAGGAATTCGGAGTCTGAGCACTATGAATATTGTTATGCTCGGGAAATGGTTTTGGCGTGCTGATTTGGATAGCGAAAGAAATAGCCTATCGGTGGCTCTTTTGGTGGATAAATATGGGTGGATGGAGGGACAATGGGGTATCAATGTGAATGTTACATCTGCGTTCTCACCGTGGGGAGGCGTATTTGTGGGACTTGGTGTCTGTTTTCGCGATGGATCCAGTTTTCGTAGGGAGACGGGTCTCGGATTCAGTTTTGGGATGATCCATGGGTGGAGATTAGACTTCTCAAGGAGAGTTTCCCAAGGATGGTCCGAATTGCTGCTCTACCTCAGGGCTTAGTGGCTAGTTTCTTTTCGGAAGGAGAAAAAGGAGGGGGGGGGGTCTGGACCATGGCTATTCAGAGAATGCTTGGAGACGACGAGTTTGCCCCGTATCTCCGGATAATGAATTTGCTCAATGGTGTGGTGCGAAATCGGTTAGGGTCGATGAAAGGATTTAGATTCCTACGAAAAAGGGGGTTTTCACGGTAAAATCTTATTTCCGGTTGTTAGCAAGTCGACCTTAATAAAGTGGAGTTGGGCGGATTTATGGAGGGCACCTGTGCCCCCCAAAGTGCGTTTTTTCTTGTGGAATTTGATGAAAGAGAGGATTCTCACGATTGATCAGCTGATTAGGAGGGGGAAGGACCTCCCTAATGTATGTGTCATGTGCTTGCAAAATCTGGGTGACTGCCAAAATCTGCTGAGTTATCCTCAAATATGTTGATATGGGGTGGGTTCACTCTGAAAATGTCCCTCAACAGTTTATGGCTTGGTCTGTTGTTAGCTTGGAGGGTCTTTTGGAGAATCAGTTTCTTCACTGTCTTATGGTACGCGTGGCTAGAGAGAAACACCTGTATTTTCAATCGGAGACGTCGCCCTATTGGGATGGTATTGAAGAGCATTCGGGACATTATGTGCGGCTAGGCAGCTTCGGATCAAGGATCAAAATTTCGGCCGAAATTATCGATTTCGGTCCCCACCGAAACGATAATTTGGGATCGAAATTTCGGTCATCAAATGTATGGGATCATGGATCAAAATATCGCCCGATACCGATACGTATCGGACGATACGTATCGGTATTGGACTCGAACGATACATTGAATGTATCGTTCGATACATTCAAATGTATTGAATGTATCGTTTGATACATTCAAATGTATTGAATGTATCGAACGATACATTCAATGTATCGTCTGATACAAACCGGTACCGATACGTATCGTTTTGGAGCTCGGACGATACGTATCGGTAACCCGATATTTTAACCCATGTATGGGATTGAAATTATCGGCCGAAATTTCGGTTTCGGTCCCCTCCGAAATCGAAACGAAAACCGAAATTTTGATCAGTGCTTCGGATAAAGAGAGGACCAGTGGGGATCCTCTTGTTTGGGACCCGGGGTAGATCCAATGGGGCCGTCTACCCTCCCCTTTGTTTCTTTTTTTGCTTGTCTTCTTTTCTGTAGTGTTTTCTTGCTTGCCGACCGATCTGTGGTCGCGTGCCCCCTTTTGTTCGTGGTGGATGTTTTTGTTTCTTTCAGTTCCATGCTGTTTTTTTAATGCAATTGCGTCCCTTTACCGATCAAAAAAAAAAACCAACCATAGATGGGCTACTCAACCAGCCTTAAACCTCTTATTGGCCTTGCCTTGATCTTGCTTCATTCTTTTCTAACACTCTTTTTCATTACTCTCGTCATGTCAACATGCACATCCTTCCCATCATCATCTTCATCACCAATTCTATGGGACACATGATCGGGCTGCCTAATCCTTTTCATTAGATATCGCTCTTTGCTTATTTCTTTACCTTTACCGTACTTCTCTCACAACCAACATTACCTCCTTTGAAATACTCTCACATCCTATAACCTCTCCCTTTATATGAGCCAAATGCTCCTTCAATTTAGTTACGCCTCCACCCTTCATCTTCTTACCACAAAATTAACACTCAATCCTCAGTTTATTGCCTCTATAGCTGTGTCATACTGTCAAGTGAGGTCTTGCTCACGTGCCATCTTGATCTAGGTCCCCTACATCATGATTGACTCCGAAAAAATGTCATAAATATAATGTAATCAGATATTACTACAAAAAATACCTTAATATTATTCTACATTTTTTAAAAAAAAAATTTAGGATTTTTAAAATTTTAATATTATTTTAAATAATATTAGTTAATACTTTTTTCACACAATTATTTGAACAATTATAATTCAAAAACTTTTTCTTATTATTACCCTAAGTTTTAAAAAAATTAATTTTTAATTTATACTTAATATTAATAATATTATATTAAAAATAAATCTAAAATTCTTAAAATCTATAAACCATACTATTATAGCTGAATTTAAAATTATTAAACTCAATTGCAGATTTTAGTTTAATTTTAAACAAAAGCCGTAATTTTATTTTTTAAAAATTCCTAAATTAATTTTCATTAGTAAATATTATGGATCAAAAGAAAAAATAATTGGTATTATGAAAAAATAATTAATTTCTTAAATTTACCTATAGGATTTTGTCCCTAAATTGTCACTTTGATATATTTAGGGACAAAAGCTCCAAATTTGAGGTTAAATTAAAATTTTACCATAAAATCCTAACTTTATGTTAAAAATTTAATTTGAAACTTATATTTGGTCATAATAATAGGTAGATCTAACTTAGATATAACTTAGAAGTGTAGATTTTACTTATTTCTACCCATTTTTCTAAAAAAACAATTAATATTTAAGATTAAAAGAATAAAAATAAAAATTACCTTGGTGGAAAATGGAGGAAGATTCTGGGCCATATTGGATGATTCGAGCCTTCAATCCGTTGAAATACGGTAGTTATAGTTGATAAAGGACCTAGGAGTAAGTGAGAGACGTTATAAGAGAAAATAGTTAGAAAGGAAAAGATAAATATGAGAGAGAGAGAGAGAGAGAGAGAGAGAGAGAGAGAGAGAGAGAGTGGCACTTTAAGTCGTACCACGAAATTACCGGAATAAATTTCAAATTATCGTCCATTAATTTCGATAATCCAAACTATTGGATGATACAACCAACAAATTGGATGCATTCCGATAATATGGACGATTCTTCGGAGGTATGATACAATACCAATGTATCGTATCAGATTCGTCCGAAAGCGATACGTATCGGTTTCAGACGAAACTCTGAACCATGGCAACAACTACAATGATCGGCTTCAGAATCTTCTGGTCCTTCTCCTAAAGACTGGCCGAATATCGTCGCCATCGTTTGGTCTTGGAAAACACAATGTGAGGGATAGAAAGTTTCACGACTGTTTAGAGACTTTGTGATATGACTGACAGATAAAAAGCTTAAAGGCATTTTAGGCACATGTGAAGTGGACTCCAATGAGAGTCTACCACTGTGTACTGTTCTTTTACCCTTTACCGGAAGAATGGACCCATCAACTACAAAAATATGGCACGAGTCAGAAGCAAGAAACATAGAATGTTAAGTACTGGGACATACTAGACATGTGATCCGTCGCCCTTGAATCGATGATCCAAGGATAGTGTGACAATGTAGATGCGTGGACAGACCCAACGATACTAGAATCAACCATGTTGGACTAGGAGGAGGCTTGTACTACCTTTGTGAGAGTATAATAAGGCCATAAGATGAGGAGGATACAACAGAAGGTACCACTGTAGGAGTCGGTATGGTAGGATATGAACGTGTGCTTCCATCATCAGCAACAGATGCATAAGGCCAGTTGTTCTGACGATTCTGAAAAATGGGATGTTCTACAATGTCCCAACAGGTCTCCTTCACATATCCCTTTCTACCGCAATGGGTACACATCAGCATTTATTTCTCTTCAAGTGTTAAGTTACTTCTGCCATGACCACCACCTCCTTTTCTACGCCAACCGTGTCTGAACTCTGAAAATGAAGGGAGAATTGATCGCCGTGGAGGTTGAAGTAGCACATCCATAAACTTCATACGAATCTCTTCCCACTGTAGAAGAGAAAAATCTATACCCAGATATGGGGGGTCCTTCCTGCCAAAATACCAGCACGAACATGCTCATACTCCGGATTTACACCTCGAAGAAGGCCAAATATCTTCTTATCACTCTGCTCTCTCTGGAGACGCATATAGTCAACACACTGAGCCCTTTTTTTTTAATCGGCATCAACACACTTAGTCCTACTTGCACATGAATCACATTTACCCTTACGTCGAGTGTGGCTCAACTCATCTCACACCTTTCAATTAAAGGTAATAGTCCATAAAAGACTTTTCCCTCTGGCATGCTTGACTAATTTTAACGAGGATTAACAGTTAGCATAGTTGCGTTGTTGTGAAAATCCTTCACTAATAGAAATTCACAGCTTCCTGGCCGAGGTAGCATACGTAAAAGAGCTTCCAATAGAATGCAATGATCAAAGTCATCACTTTCATATTATTACATCTCCATTCAATGTAATTTTTCTTTTGTAGGGGCTGGTTGGGGGATGCTACCATCTACATATCCCAATTTTTGTTTCAATCCAAGGAACTCTGCGGATCTATACCAAGCTAGATGGTTTGTTCGGTCACACTTTTCCGAAGTAATTTGTAGTCCATAACTGCCTTCTGTGCTACCACCAACATTTACCTTCGCCTCTTCCATTTATAGGTATTTATCTAAGGACAACCTAATCAATGAAAACTTGCACACATCCACAGGAGAAACTGGCTACCCAGTCCATTCAACACTATTCTGGAGTGTACACCCCAAAAACATGGCAACAGAACACTTCACATTGTTTACTTGGTCACATGACGATCCATAGACCAAAACCGAACTCGGTGCACAAAATCAATGTAAATCTTTTGATTCAGATCCAAACATCATAAACAGAGATTAAAATGAAAGGTACAGATAAACTGATCCAATCCGTAGTAGGAAACCAGGTACCAAGTGTGCTCAGATCATAGTGGACAGAAAAATGTAAAATGCCGGATTTAATGGATCTTGAAAAAAATATAGTTCTCACTTGAAATCACTCAATCAGACAAAGCCATATCAAAGAGGTACATCAGAAGATTTCGGCGCAATTACATACCATCAATGCTGATCAAGTACAACACAGAAGCTTGTGTGCCCGAAAAATCGTGAAATTGCTGAAACTTAGAGAGGCTTTCAATTCTTCATCTCAAAACATCGTTAAATTGTGACGAGGCCTACATTATGATGAACCAATCCAGTTGATGTGATCCAACTCTGATTCCAGGGTAAAAAATTTGACCGATGCTAACATCAACATGAAGCATGCTGATGTCAACAGAGACAGTGTTGTCAGTGAGAGTTCTGGTCCGAGATAGGTGTCCGAGATAGGTCTACTCTGATACCAAGATGAAAGTGATTACGATAATGATAGTGATTAGGGTTGAGTTTAGGCTGAAGAAGGGAGAATTAAAGAATTAGGGTTACAAGTCAATTCGACCACACAACCCTCTTCCATTGATATTTATATTATTTACAAAATAATACTACCACACCAACTAATAAATATCAATTAGACCACACACCCACTATGTAGATAATTACCCACACACCAACTAAATATAAATTTTACGGGCACACCACCAAGTACTTCTATCATGTATTTAAAAACACCCAATTTCAGCAATAAAATAGATCAAGTATTCATAAACATTCAAAACAAGATTGTCAATAAGAACAGTTAATTTAATTGAATTCAAAAGCAAAAGCAGTTCTTAATACTGGTATGATCCAATCATGGACATTAGCTAGTAATGATAGAGAAGAATACCGCTTGTATAATTCTTGGCCGTAAGAAAACTTTGAATGGTTCTAATTGATTGTCTTTTATATAATTGAGTAAATAATGAAGGCTGCAACTATTGATGACAAAAAGAGATGAGAGGTGTCTTCCCCGAGTGCTTCTTTCTTGAACTTGTTCATAACATAGTTCTAAAACACAATGAGTCAACTAGTTAACTCGGCCGACTTACTCGACTCACCGGGATTTCGTCGAGTCAAGATTCGCTAAGATGATGCAATTAGACTAGGCTTATATATAAAATATTTTCGTGAGATAAGGTTTTAGAAGCCCTTTTTAAAAAAAGTTATTAACTCCCATTTTATCAACTTATCTTTCCATCTTATTCCTTGTAACTTACTTTTTATTTATTTTTATGTGATATATATATTTCAAAATATATACTCAATTACCGAGTCGGAGCGAGTCGTATATATCGGAGTCTTCGAGTTACTCGACTCAATTGACTTTCGAGTCAAGTTTTTGCATTCTAAAAAACCATGGTTCATAGGCTTTGAGAGCAATCAGTAACACATTGCCAAACTATTAACAAACAAATACATTTAGTTGTAACCTATAAAGAATAATAGGGGGCTACTGTAATAGTTCCACATCGGATAGGGAAAAGTCCTGACCCTGAGCTATATGTGATTGCGGACAATATCTTCCGTTGCGCGCTCTGATATACGGACACGTTTTGGGCGGGGACTTGAGCCCATGTCAGAAATAAAATCGGGGCGGAGACTTAAGCCCAGTACTAGACAATATTGTGGCATGTGGGTCTGGGTCATCACAGAATGGTATCAGAGCCGATGACGATTCTTCTATAAGGTGGGGAGGATTGTAATAGTCCCACATCGGGTAGGGACAATATCTTCCGTTGTGCGTTCTGATATACGGATGACGCGTTTTGGGCGGGGACTTGAGCCCATGCTAGAAATAAAATCGGGGTGGAGACCTAAGCTCAATACCAGACAATATTGTGGCATGTGGGTCTGGGTCATCACAGAATGGTATCAGAGCTGAGGACGACTCTTCTATAAGGTGGGGGGGATTGTAAGTCCCACATCGGGTAGGGAAAAGTCCTGACCCTGGGCTATATGTGATTGCAGACAATAACTTCTGTTGTGCGCTTTGATATATGGATGACACGTTTTGGGTGGGGACTTAAGCCTATGCCAGAAATAAAACCGGGGCGGGGACCTAAGCCCAGAACCGGACAATATTGTGGCATGTGGGTCTGAGGCGTCACAACTACCTACGTGAATAATTATGGAACATAAAATGAATCCAATCTGAAATCAGTTAATCTGAAATTAAATATATGTTATAATTAAATTGCAGAAGAAAAGTTCAGAAGGTACTGCTTAAGAAAAAACTCCTAATGTCAGCTCAATATGCTTTTTTAATGGCGTTCTTGTTAAGGAAATCTTGAATTGTCAGGCAAAAGAAAACTTCGACTTGCATGTGAGTAAATTTTCAAAGCAGAAGCACAGCTTCAGAAGAAATTCTAAAATCAAAACGTCAAATTAGGTTCAAACCCTCCCCGGGACTATGGGTTCAAACTCGCTCCGAGATGCTGGGTTAGAATAATTTGGGGTCCATGTGGCATCCATTTGAGGAATCAGGTTCTCCGGCAACTTGCCCAAAGGCGATTAGAGGCCACTGAAAAATTTGGGCATGATCCGATGCATACATACTGTCCAAACTGTGGTCAAAGGGGCAAAAAATTCAATGCATCAGGATGTGTGGGAGGTACCCAAACTTTGACCACAGATTTGACCACTAAAAATACTTTTGTTTTTTAAATTTTTTTATAGGTCACATGATCCCAAAACAGGTGTTGTTTTAAAGTCACGTGCCACATGGCATGCATGTGATCTGGGGTTCTCACCCACCGCCGTAGTTATGGGTTCAAACCCATTGTTCCATTTGCCATATATATATATATATATATATATATATATATATATATATATATATATATATATATAGTAATAATTATTCGATTCGCGTGTAAGGCATTATCCACTGTTTTGTAAAAAATATTTAAAAATTGAAGCCATTGGTATGATGTAATTCAAAGTCATATTCTTGCTAACTTTCTGTTGGGAAGTAATTGTGGAAGACATCCTCAGCAAATGACTTGTTTCTGCTCACTTAATAGGACCATTCCTAAATCTGCCATGCAATTAGTAGAAAAAAGAAAAAACAATCAATTTAGAGGAAAAGTAGATGAGATCCAACAAAAACACAAAAAAATATTGGACAAATTTGTAAGAGCACATTATAAATTGGAGCGTTCTAGGATCACATGCTAAATCGGAAACTATTCTTGAAAGAAAGGAACCAAAACCTTTAAATTGCAGAGAAAAAAAAACATAGAACAAAAGTACTGGACTAATTTACAAACTAATGCACCAACCAAAAGTCAGATCAGAAACTCACCTAAAATAAGGGAAATTTAGCCGCCGAAAAGTGAAAAAGCAAAAATAACACAACCATCTTGTAGAACTTCGATCGAACATATGGCATGCAAAGTGAAATCTAATGGCAGGTGAACTGATGCGGGAACTTACTAAATGTAATGTTAGAGCTGAGATTAAGATTAAAATTAATTTAATCAATAAAAGAATAACAATTTCTCAAAAAATTGCCACGAAAATTTTTAGAAATTCAATCAGGTGATTTAATTATGGCCCAAAATAGCATTACTTTAGTGTGTGTTCTCTATCGCGGATCTAGAAGACTAAGGTTCTTATGAACGGCTAGATCTCTGATAGTTTTAGGGCGTCGAACGAAATCGCAAGCGGGTTCTCTCGATACAAAACAAAATTAAAAGGCTAATAAAGTTAATGATGAACAAAAGATTGATTTTGGATTTTTATGAAATAATAAAATAACTAAGACTACGCTATTTATGCAAAAACCGTAGATCTAAAGAAGATAGAGATGGAAGAAGGGTTGACCTCGCATCAAACCGCAAGCGGGAATCGAAGAATCGCTTTCTGTTTTGAGAGAATCACACCCTCATGAAAGTTTAGAGTTCTCAATTTTGCATAAGCAATTTTCATTAACCAAAAAAAAATAATAAAAGTGTTTACATGTCTTTAAATAGGCTAACCAATGCATAAAATTAGAAATCTTAGTATAACTCTAATTCCTAATAAAAGAAATATCTTAATCCTTCTAAAACAATAAAGTCTTAAAACAAGAAGGAAACTAATTCTATTTCTAATAAAAGAAACAACTCTTACTTTCTAAAATAAAATAATAAAAGAGACTAATCCTAATTCAATTAGGATTATTGAAATTCGTCACTTTATGTGCAGCCTCCGAAAATTGACCATAACTTCTTCAATTCTTATCGGAATTACTCAATTTTTGGCTCGTTGGAAAGCTACTTCGATAAGCTTTCAATTATAACCAATTTCACATCAATCCGATTTCGTTTGACACTTCAAAATAGGCCAAACATAAAAGTGACGGGATTAAAAGTTACTCTTCTTTCGATAAGTTACGTTTCTTCTTTCCCTCCGATATGTTATGGGTGGTTGCTTGAATCGGATCTCCCCATCAACTCTCCCCGGGTTAGACGAATTCATCCTTGATGAATGTTGGTTGTGATAAAGGTCCAAAAGATTCGGATCAAACTGTTGAAATTCCTCCTGTGTAATTCAAGTATTCTCTGTGTCGGCCTTGTTCCACTGGATCAAGTACTTCTGAACAAGGATCAAACGTATCGTCCAAATTTAAAACCGATACGTGTCGGTTTGACGATCATCGATTTTTGCCAAAAAAAATGAAAACCGATAATCAACGATACGGACGATACATTGAACGATACTGGATGATACATTAAACGATACAGACGATACATTGAACGATAATTTGACTGATTTTTCAGGGGGGCGATAAATACCCAAATTATCGTATTGTTCACGTCCCAAACCGATACGTATCGTCAGATACGTATCGGTATCAGACGATATTTTGATCCATGCTTCTGAAGTACCCCGTGGTTGGTGGATACAAATCTGATCTTCCAGCACATCTTCGATGATCTCACGGATTTGCCGAGTAGGTGGGGGTAACGGTGTGGGAAGGGGAATAATTGGATCATCGGATGTAGAAGACTCAAAGGAGTTGGCAGGGATGGTTGAAGGGTTATGGAATGGAACAAAGTCCTCCACATTGAAAGTCGTGCTAATCCCCAATTTCGGCGGAAGATCTAAGATTTAAGCATTAGAATCAACACGCTTCAAGATTTGATAGGGTCCAGCACCACGAGCTTGTAACTTCTTTGCAACTCATTGCAGAAATCGCTCGGGTCTATTTCGAACCATCACAAAAGCACCCTCTTGAAATTCTTTGAACCGTTTGTGAAAACCTGTAGAGAACTTGTATTTCTCATTCTTTAAATTAATTCTTTTCTTAATCTCAACATGCAACTCATATTTGCAATATGCAAAAGTGGATGCAGACTCTGATGACCTTTGATGAATAGACGTTGAGAGAAAATCTGTGTTCTAGTATTCGGCTTACCCTTCCACTAGATGAGGTATGCCTAAAGTTTCTTAGATTGCGTTTTCCTTGTAGTCCAAGTGTTGTCAATTTTCGGTTTACCTTTTTATTTAAAAAGATACTCTCGATATGCTTGATGCGGCTTTAGCTTGGTAACAAAATATGGATCTCCCAAAACTTTTCTATATAACCTCTTCACATATTATTCAGGCGGGTATTTAGAGATCAATGAGTAGATAAGATTGGGCTCAGGTGGATGGGCATTAAGGAATGGGTCTAAAGGTTTTGTTGGTGGGCCTAAAAAAAGGTGTACGTGCATCTACACTGGACTCGATTAACTCGTGTGTACTTGCTTCAACCAAAACCAAAGACTCAAGGATACTCGATTCAATGGACCCTAATTGTTTTTGTGTACCCAGTTCGTTGGGCTCATGTGTACTCGAATTGACCCTAATGGTTCTTGTGTATCCAATTCGATGGGCTCACGTGTGGGTAACTCAATATCATTACTCACAAGGAAAATAGAAGTCTCTTCAACACAAACTAAACTTTCTTCAGTTTCTTCTATCTCTTCACGCAGCACGGTACTATGGTCGTACACTTCTTTCACTTTCCTATTCTCTGGCTCCTTAGGACTCACTCTTTTAGTCAATAAATTCGGAGTGAGAAATGTTGTTGGGCATTAGTATGCAAAGTGTTTGAACCCTTGACACTTACAGCAATCAGTACACCTATCTGTCTTGGTTTTCAAATTTCGTAGAAGGTGACGGTGTGCTAAAGGGACATACTTTTCGATAAGTTTTATCGTCATGTCCTCCCATGTGGAGATGTGTTTATTTCGAAGAGATTCAGTATGACGTTCTATGCGAGTCCAAAAATTTTTGGCATTACCCTCAAACTTTATTTTTGCTAGCCTAATTTTGTACTCATTTGGTACACCATACCAATCAAAATATTCCTCTACACTAGACAACCACTCCACGAAGGTTTTGGGGTTTAATCATCCCTCAAAACTTGGAACCTAATTCTGAATAGATTTAAGAAACTTCTAGGCAGTTCGGTTCACAATGAATGAAGAGGTATCCCCAACTCTAGTCTCATCACGATTTTGAGGCGCCAAGAATTTGGAGTGTAGCGGTTTCTTTGTTTGGCTAGTGCCCTTTATGACGGTGAGAATTCACGATGATATGTAAGTGATTCATATATGATGTTTAATATAAACACAACTCAGACACAACACTAGAAAAGACACACTATGAACCAACAATGGATGAGGACTTTTGTCAAACACTAGACGTGCACACTAACGAAATAAAATGCAATAAGATTGAAATGACATGCAATTATGTAACTAAGTGATGCAAGACAAAAGTTAGACAAAAATTTAGATGAAGGCTTAAAAAAAAGTCAGAAAAAAGCTAGACAAAAATTTAAGACAAAAGTTAGACGAAAAATTTCAGACGAAAGTTAGACGAAAAATTTCAGACAAAACCTAGACCGAAATTACAGACAAAGTCAAACGAAAATTTTCTGACAAGCCAGACGAATCTGAAATAATGATTTAAATTTTTTATTTTTATTTTTTTAATAAACCCTAAAACTAAACTGTCGCTCTGATATCAATTTGATGCAGGAACTTACTAAATGCAATGTTAGAGCTGAGATTAGGATTAAAATTAATTTAATCAATAAAAAAATAACAATTTCTCATAATAAATTGTCACGGAAAACTTTAGAAATTCAATTAGGTGATTTAATTACGACCTAAAATAGCGTTACTTTAGTGTGCGTTCCCTCTCCCGGATTTAGAAGACTAGGGTCCTTATGAACGGCTAGATCTCTGATAGTTTTAGAGCGTCGAACGAACTCGCAAGCTGGTTCTTTCGATACCATACAAAAATAAAAGGCTAATAAGGTTAATGGTGAACAAAAGGTTGATTTTGGGTTTTTATGAAATAAATAAAATAATTAGGACTACGCTACTTATAAATCATAGATTTAAAGAAGATAGAGATGGAAGAAGGGTTGGTCTACGCAAACGCAAGCGGGAATCGAAGAATCGCTCTCCATTTTGAGAGAATCACACCCTTACGAAAGTTTAGAATTCTTAATTTTGCATAAACAATTTTCATTAACCAAAAAGTAATAATAAAAGTGTTTACAAGCCTTTAAATAGGCTAACCAATGCATAAAATTAGAAATCCTAGTATAACTCTAATTCATAATAAAAGAAATATCCTAATCCTTCTAAAACAATAAAGTCTTTAAACAAGAAGGAAACTAATCTTATTTCTAATAAAAGAAACAACTCTTACTTTCTAAAATAAAATAATAAAAGAAACTAATCCTAATTCAATTAGGATTATTAGAATCGTCACTTTATGTGCAGCCTCCGAAAACTAATCATAACTTCTTGAATTCTTGTCGGAATTGCTCAATTTTTGGTTCGTTGGAAAGTTACTTCGATAAGCTTTCAAATATGACAAATTTTGCATTAATCCGACTTTGTTTGACACTTCAAAATAGGCCAAACATAAAAGTGACGGGATTAAAAGTTACTCTTCTTTCGATAAGTTACGTTTCTTCTTTCCCTCCGATATGTTATGGGTGGTTGCTTGAATCGGATCTCCCCATCAACTCTCCCCGGGTTAGACGAATTCATCCTTGATGAATGTTGGTTGTGATAAAGGTCCAAAAGATGGATCAAGCTGTTGAAATTCCTCTGTGTAATTCAAGTATTCTTTGTCGGCCTTGTTCCCTTTGGATCAAGTACTTGAACAAGGATCAAAATATCGCTTTTCGATCGTATCGTCCCCAAAACCGTCGTATCGGTTTGACGAATCTTGTCGATTTTTGCCAAAAAAAAAAATGAAAACCGATAATCTGAACGATACGGACGATACATTGAACGATACGGGTGATACATTAAACGATACAGACGATACATTGAGCGATAATTTGGTGATTTTTAGCGATAAATACCCAAATTATCGTATTGTTCACGTCAAACCGTCGTGTCGTCGAGATCGTGTCGATTATCTATATTGATCCATGTACGAAGTACCCGTGGTTGGTGGTTACAAATCTGATCTTCCAGCACATCTTCGATGATCTCACGGATTTGCCGAGTAGGTGGGGGTAACGGTGTGGGAAGGGGAATAATTGGATCATCGGATGTAGAAGACTCAAAGGAGTTGGCAGGGATGGTTGAAGGGTTATGGAATGGAACAAAGTCCTCCACATTGAAAGTCGTGCTAATCCCCAATTTGGGCGTAAGATCTAAGATTTAAGCATAAGAATCAACACGCTTCAAGATTTGATAGGGTCCAGCACCACGAGCTTGTAACTTCTTTGCAACTCATTGCAGAAATCGCTCGGGTCTATTTCGAACCATCACAAAAGCACCCTCTTGAAATTCTTTGAACCGTTTGTGAAAACCTGTAGAGAACTTGTATTTCTCATTCTTTAAATTAATTCTTTTCTTAATCTCAACATGCAACTCATATTTGCAATATGCAAAAGTGGATGCAGACTCTGATGACCTTTGATGAATAGGCGTTGAGAGAAAATCTGTGTTCTAGTATTGACACCTTCCACTAGATGAGGTATGCCTAAAGTTTCTTAGATTGCTTTTCCTTGTAGTCCAAGTGTTGTCAATTTTCGGTTTACCTTTTATTTAAAAAGATACTCTCGATATGCTTGATGCGGCTTTAGCTTGGTAACAAAATATGGATCTCCCAAAACTTTTCTATATAACCTCTTCACATATTATTCAGGCGGGTATTTAGAGATCAATGAGTAGATAAGATTGGGCTCAGGTGGATGGGCATTAAGGAATGGGTCTAAAGGTTTTGTTGGTGGGCCTAAAAAAAAGGTGTCGTGCATCTACTGGACTCGATTAACTCGTGTGTACTTGCTTCAACCAAAACCAAAGACTCAAGGATACTCGATTCAATGGACCCTAATTGTTTTTGTGTACCCAGTTCGTTGGGCTCATGTGTACTCGAATTGACCCTAATGGTTCTTGTGTATCCAATTCGATGGGCTCACGTGTGGGTAACTCAATATCATTACTCACAAGGAAAATAGAAGTCTCTTCAACACAAACTAAACTTTCTTCAGTTTCTTCTATCTCTTCACGCCACGACTATGGTCGTACACTTCTTTCACTTTCCTATTCTCTGGCTCCTTAGGACTCACTCTTTTAGTCAATAAATTCGGAGTGAGAAATGTTGTTGGGCATTAGTATGCAAAGTGTTTGAACCCTTGACACTTACAGCAATCAGTACACCTATCTGTCTTGGTTTTCAAATTTCGTAGAAGGTGACGGTGTGCTAAAGGGACATACTTTTCGATAAGTTTTATCGTCATGTCCTCCCATGTGGAGATGTGTTTATTTCGAAGAGATTCAGTATGACGTTCTATGCGAGTCCAAAAATTTTTGGCATTACCCTCAAACTTTATTTTTGCTAGCCTAATTTTGTACTCATTTGGTACACCATACCAATCAAAATATTCCTCTACACTAGACAACCACTCCACGAAGGTTTTGGGGTTTAATCATCCCTCAAAACTTGGAACCTAATTCTGAATAGATTTAAGAAACTTCTAGACAGGGTCGTACTCGGGTTCACAATGAAGAGGGTATCCCCTAACTCTAGTCTCATCACGATTTTTGAGACTGCCAAGAATTTGGAGTGTAGCGGTTTCTTTGTTTGGCTAGTGCCCTTTTATGACAGGTGAGGAATTCACGATGATATGTAAGTGATTCATATATGATGTTTAATATAAACACAACTCAGACACAACACTAGAAAAGACACACTATGAACCAACAATGGATGAGGACTTTTGTCAAACACTAGACGTGCACACTAACGAAATAAAATGCAATAAGATTGAAATGACATGCAATTATGTAACTAAGTGATGCAAGACAAAAGTTAGACAAAAATTTAGATGAAGGCTTAAAAAAAAGTCAGAAAAAAGCTAGACAAAAATTTAAGACAAAAGTTAGAAAAAATTTTATTTAAAGTTAGACGAAAAATTTCAGACAAAACCTAGACCGAAATTACAGACAAAGTCAAACGAAAATTTTCTGACAAGCCAGACGAATCTGAAATAATGATTTAAATTTTTTATTTTTATTTTTTTAATAAACCCTAAAACTAAACTGTCGCTCTGATATCAATTTGATGCAGGAACTTACTAAATGCAATGTTAGAGCTGAGATTAGGATTAAAATTAATTTAATCAATAAAAAAATAACAATTTCTCATAATAAATTGTCACGGAAAACTTTAGAAATTCAATTAGGTGATTTAATTACGACCTAAAATAGCGTTACTTTAGTGTATGCGTTCCCTCTCCGGATTTAGAAGACTAGGGTCCTTATGAGCAGCTAGATCTCGATAGTTTTAGGCGTCGACGAACTACAATTTGGTTCTTCGATACCATACAAAAATAAAAGGCTAATAAGGTTAATGGTGAACAAAAGGTTGATTTTGGGTTTTTATGAAATAAATAAAATAATTAGGACTACGCTACTTACGCAAATCATAGATTTAAAGAAGATAGAGATGGAAGAAGGGTTGGTCTCGCACCAAACTGCAAGCGGGAATCGAAGAATCGCTCTCCATTTTGAGAGAATCACACCCTTACGAAAGTTTAGAATTCTTAATTTTGCATAAACAATTTTCATTAACCAAAAAGTAATAATAAAAGTGTTTACAAGCCTTTAAATAGGCTAACCAATGCATAAAATTAGAAATCCTAGTATAACTCTAATTCATAATAAAAGAAATATCCTAATCCTTCTAAAACAATAAAGTCTTTAAACAAGAAGGAAACTAATCTTATTTCTAATAAAAGAAACAACTCTTACTTTCTAAAATAAAATAATAAAAGAAACTAATCCTAATTCAATTAGGATTATTAGAATCGTCACTTTATGTGCAGCCTCCGAAAACTAATCATAACTTCTTGAATTCTTGTCGGAATTGCTCAATTTTTGGTTCGTTGGAAAGTTACTTCGATAAGCTTTCAAATATGACAAATTTTGCATTAATCCGACTTTGTTTGACACTTCAAAATAGGCCAAACATAAAAGTGACGGGATTAAAAGTTACTCTTCTTTCGATAAGTTACGTTTCTTCTTTCCCTCCGATATGTTATGGGTGGTTGCTTGAATCGGATCTCCCCATCAACTCTCCCCGGGTTAGACGAATTCATCCTTGATGAATGTTGGTTGTGATAAAGGTCCAAAAGATTCGGATCAAACTGTTGAAATTCCTCCTGTGTAATTCAAGTATTCTGTGTCGGCCTTGTTCCACTGGATCAAGTACTTCTGAACAAGGATCAAAATATCGCTTTTTCGATACGTATCGTCCAGCCCCAAAACCGATACGTATCGGTTTCGGACGATACTGTCTGATTTTTTGCCAAAAAAAAAAAATGAAAACCGATAATCTGAACGATACGGACGATACATTGAACGATACGGATGATACATTAAACGATACAGACGATACATTGAACGATAATTTGACTGATTTTTCAGGGGGGCGATAAATACCCAAATTATCGTATTGTTCACGTCCCAAACCGATACGTATCGTCAGATACGTATCGGTATCAGACGATATTTTGATCCATGCTTCTGAAGTACCCCGTGGTTGGTGGATACAAATCTGATCTTCCAGCACATCTTCGATGATCTCACGGATTTGCCGAGTAGGTGGGGGTAACGGTGTGGGAAGGGGAATAATTGGATCATCGGATGTAGAAGACTCAAAGGAGTTGGCAGGGATGGTTGAAGGGTTATGGAATGGAACAAAGTCCTCCACATTGAAAGTCGTGCTAATCCCCAATTTCGGCGGAAGATCTAAGATTTAAGCATTAGAATCAACACGCTTCAAGATTTGATAGGGTCCAGCACCACGAGCTTGTAACTTCTTTGCAACTCATTGCAGAAATCGCTCGGGTCTATTTCGAACCATCACAAAAGCACCCTCTTGAAATTCTTTGAACCGTTTGTGAAAACCTGTAGAGAACTTGTATTTCTCATTCTTTAAATTAATTCTTTTCTTAATCTCAACATGCAACTCATATTTGCAATATGCAAAAGTGGATGCAGACTCTGATGACCTTTGATGAATAGACGTTGAGAGAAAATCTGTGTTCTAGTATTCGGCTTACCCTTCCACTAGATGAGGTATGCCTAAAGTTTCTTAGATTGCGTTTTCCTTGTAGTCCAAGTGTTGTCAATTTTCGGTTTACCTTTTTATTTAAAAAGATACTCTCGATATGCTTGATGCGGCTTTAGCTTGGTAACAAAATATGGATCTCCCAAAACTTTTCTATATAACCTCTTCACATATTATTCAGGCGGGTATTTAGAGATCAATGAGTAGATAAGATTGGGCTCAGGTGGATGGGCATTAAGGAATGGGTCTAAAGGTTTTGTTGGTGGGCCTAAAAAAAGGTGTACGTGCATCTACATGGACTCGATTAACTTCGTGTACTTGCTTCAACCAAAACCAAAGACTCAAGGATACTCGATTCAATGGACCCTAATTGTTTTGTGTACCAGTTCGTTGGGCTCATGTGTACTCGAATTGACCCTAATGGTTCTTGTGTATCCAATTCGATGGGCTCACGTGTGGGTAACTCAATATCATTACTCACAAGGAAAATAGAAGTCTCTTCAACACAAACTAAACTTTCTTCAGTTTCTTCTATCTCTTCAAGCAAAGACTACTATGGTCGCATACTTCTTTCACTTTCCTATTCTCTGGCTCCTTAGGACTCACTCTTTTAGTCAATAAATTCGGAGTGAGAAATGTTGTTGGGCATTAGTATGCAAAGTGTTTGAACCCTTGACACTTACAGCAATCAGTACACCTATCTGTCTTGGTTTTCAAATTTCGTAGAAGGTGACGGTGTGCTAAAGGGACATACTTTTCGATAAGTTTTATCGTCATGTCCTCCCATGTGGAGATGTGTTTATTTCGAAGAGATTCAGTATGACGTTCTATGCGAGTCCAAAAATTTTTGGCATTACCCTCAAACTTTATTTTTGCTAGCCTAATTTTGTACTCATTTGGTACACCATACCAATCAAAATATTCCTTTACACTAGACAACCACTCCACGAAGGTTTTGGGGTTTAATCATCCCTCAAAACTTGGAACCTAATTCTGAATAGATTTAAGAAACTTCTAGACAGGGTCGTACTCGGGTTCACAATGAAGAGGGTATCCCCTAACTCTAGTCTCATCACGATTTTTGAGACTGCCAAGAATTTGGAGTGTAGCGGTTTCTTTGTTTGGCTAGTGCCCTTTTATGACAGGTGAGGAATTCACGATGATATGTAAGTGATTCATATATGATGTTTAATATAAACACAACTCAGACACAACACTAGAAAAGACACACTATGAACCAACAATGGATGAGGACTTTTGTCAAACACTAGACGTGCACACTAACGAAATAAAATGCAATAAGATTGAAATGACATGCAATTATGTAACTAAGTGATGCAAGACAAAAGTTAGACAAAAATTTAGATGAAGGCTTAAAAAAAAGTCAGAAAAAAGCTAGACAAAAATTTAAGACAAAAGTTAGACGAAAAATTTCAGACGAAAGTTAGACGAAAAATTTCAGACAAAACCTAGACCGAAATTACAGACAAAGTCAAACGAAAATTTTCTGACAAGCCAGACGAATCTGAAATAATGATTTAAATTTTTTATTTTTATTTTTTTAATAAACCCTAAAACTAAACTGTCGCTCTGATATCAATTTGATGCAGGAACTTACTAAATGCAATGTTAGAGCTGAGATTAGGATTAAAATTAATTTAATCAATAAAAAAATAACAATTTCTCATAATAAATTGTCACGGAAAACTTTAGAAATTCAATTAGGTGATTTAATTACGACCTAAAATAGCGTTACTTTAGTGTGCGTTCCCTCTCCCGGATTTAGAAGACTAGGGTCCTTATGAACGGCTAGATCTCTGATAGTTTTAGAGCGTCGAACGAACTCGCAAGCTGGTTCTTTCGATACCATACAAAAATAAAAGGCTAATAAGGTTAATGGTGAACAAAAGGTTGATTTTGGGTTTTTATGAAATAAATAAAATAATTAGGACTACGCTACTTACGCAAATCATAGATTTAAAGAAGATAGAGATGGAAGAAGGGTTGGTCTCGCACCAAACTGCAAGCGGGAATCGAAGAATCGCTCTCCATTTTGAGAGAATCACACCCTTACGAAAGTTTAGAATTCTTAATTTTGCATAAACAATTTTCATTAACCAAAAAGTAATAATAAAAGTGTTTACAAGCCTTTAAATAGGCTAACCAATGCATAAAATTAGAAATCCTAGTATAACTCTAATTCATAATAAAAGAAATATCCTAATCCTTCTAAAACAATAAAGTCTTTAAACAAGAAGGAAACTAATCTTATTTCTAATAAAAGAAACAACTCTTACTTTCTAAAATAAAATAATAAAAGAAACTAATCCTAATTCAATTAGGATTATTAGAATCGTCACTTTATGTGCGAATCCAAAACTAATCATAACTTCTTGAATTCTTTGCCAATTGCTCAACTTTTGCTTCCTTGGAAAGTTACTTCGATAAGCTTTCAAATATGACAAATTTTGCATTAATCCGACTTTGTTTGACACTTCAAAATAGGCCAAACATAAAAGTGACGGGATTAAAAGTTACTCTTCTTTCGATAAGTTACGTTTCTTCTTTCCCTCCGATATGTTATGGGTGGTTGCTTGAATCGGATCTCCCCATCAACTCTCCCCGGGTTAGACGAATTCATCCTTGATGAATGTTGGTTGTGATAAAGGTCCAAAAGATTCGGATCAAACTGTTGAAATTCCTCCTGTGTAATTCAAGTATTCTTTGTGTCGGCCTTGTTCCACTGGATCAAGTACTTCTGAACAAGGATCAAAATATCGCTTTTTTCACGTCGTCCATTTAAAACCGTCGATCGGTTTGACGACTTTATCGATTTTTGCCAAAAAAATGAAAACCGATAATCTGAACGATACGGACGATACATTGAACGATACGGATGATACATTAAACGATACAGACGATACATTGAACGATAATTTGACTGATTTTTCAGGGGGGCGATAAATACCCAAATTATCGTATTGTTCACGTCCCAAACCGATACGTATCGTCGACACGACGATCGCATTTATATTTTGATCCATGCTTCTGAAGTACCCCGTGGTTGGTGGATACAAATCTGATCTTCCAGCACATCTTCGATGATCTCACGGATTTGCCGAGTAGGTGGGGTAAAAGCAGTGTGGGAAGGGGAATAATTGGATCATCGGATGTAGAAGACTCAAAGGAGTTGGCGTGGATGGTTGAAGGGTTATGGAATGGAACAAAGTCCTCCACATTGAAAGTCGTGCTAATCCCCAATTTTGAAGATCTAAGATTTAAGCATTAGAATCAACACGCTCAAGATTTGATAGGTCCAAGACCACGAGCTTGTAACTTCTTTGCAACTCATTGCGAAATCGCCGTCTATTTCAACCATCACAAAAGCACCCTCTTGAAATTCTTTGAACCGTTTGTGAAAACCTGTAGAGAACTTGTATTTCTCATTCTTTAAATTAATTCTTTTCTTAATCTCAACATGCAACTCATATTTGCAATATGCAAAAGTGGATGCAGACTCTGATGACCTTTGATGAATAGACGTTGAGAGAAAATCAGTTCTAGTATTGACTTACCTTCCACTAGATGAGGTATGCCTAAAGTTTCTTAGATTGCGTTTTCCTTGTAGTCCAAGTGTTGTCAATTTTCGGTTTACCTTTTTATTTAAAAAGATACTCTCGATATGCTTGATGCGGCTTTAGCTTGGTAACAAAATATGGATCTCCCAAAACTTTTCTATATAACCTCTTCACATATTATTCAGGCGGGTATTTAGTGATCAATGAGTAGATAAGATTGGGCTCTGTGGATGGGCATTAAGGAATGGGTCTAAAGGTTTTGTTGGTGGGCCTAAAAGGTGTACGTGCATCTACTATCGACTCGATTAACTCGTGTGTACTTGCTTCAACCAAAACCAAAGACTCAAGGATACTCGATTCAATGGACCCTAATTGTTTTTGTGTACCCAGTTCGTTGGGCTCTCATGTGTACTGAATTGACCCTAATGGTTCTTGTGTATCCAATTCGATGGGCTCACGTGTGGGTAACTGAATATCATTACTCACAAGGAAAATAGAAGTCTCTTCAACACAAACTAAACTTTCTTCAGTTTCTTCTATCTCTTCACGCAGCACGGTACTATATGGTACACTTCTTTCACTTTCCTATTCTCTGCTCCTTAGGACTCACTCTTTTAGTCAATAAATTTGAGTGAGAAATGTTGTTGGGCATTAGTATGCAAAGTGTTTGAACCCTTGACACTTACAAGACAATCAAGTACACCTATCTGCCTTGGTTTTCAAATTTCAGAGAAGGTGACGGTGTGCTAAAGGGACATACTTTTCGATAAGTTTTATCATGTCCTCCCATGTGGAGATGTGTTTATTTCAAGAGATTCAGATGATGGCGTTCTATGCGAGTCCAAAAATTTTTACCCTCAAACTTTATTTTGCTAGCCTTTGTACTCATTTGGTACCATACCAATCAAAATATTCCTCTACACTAGACAACCACTCCACGAAGGTTTTGGGGTTTAATCATCCCTCAAAACTTGGAACCTAATTTAATAGATTTAAGAAACTTCTAGAGATGTGGTTCGCATGTTCACAATGAAGAGGGTATCCCTAACTCTAGTCTCATCACGATTTTTGAGACTGCCAAGAATTTGGAGTGTAGCGGTTTCTTTGTTTGGCTAGTGCCCTTTTATGACAGGTGAGGAATTCACGATGATATGTAAGTGATTCATATATGATGTTTAATATAAACACAACTCAGACACAACACTAGAAAAGACACACTATGAACCAACAATGGATGAGGACTTTGTCAAACACTAGACGTGCACACTAACGAAATAAAATGCAATAAGATTGAAATGACATGCAATTATGTAACTAAGTGATGCAAGACAAAAGTTAGACAAAAATTTAGATGAAGGCTTAAAAAAAAGTCAGAAAAAAGCTAGACAAAAATTTAAGACAAAAGTTAGACGAAAAATTTCAGACGAAAGTTAGACGAAAAATTTCAGACAAAACCTAGACCGAAATTACGTATAAAGTCAAACGAAAATTTTCGACAAGCGATTTAATCTGAAATAATGATTTAAATTTTTATTTTTATTTTTTAATAAACCCTAAAACTAAACTAAACTCGTCATTTGATGCAGGAACTTACTAAATGCAATGTTAGAGCTGAGATTAGGATTAAAATTAATTTAATCAATAAAAAAATAACAATTTCTCATAATAAATTGTCACGGAAAACTTTAGAAATTCAATTAGGTGATTTAATTACGACCTAAAATAGCGTTACTTTAGTGTGCGTTCCCTCTCCCGGATTTAGAAGACTAGGGTCCTTATGAACGGCTAGATCTCTGATAGTTTTAGAGCGTCGAACGAACTCGCAAGCTGGTTCTTTCGATACCATACAAAAATAAAAGGCTAATAAGGTTAATGGTGAACAAAAGGTTGATTTTGGGTTTTTATGAAATAAATAAAATAATTAGGACTACGCTACTTACGCAAATCATAGATTTAAAGAAGATAGAGATGGAAGAAGGGTTGGTCTCGCACCAAACTGCAAGCGGGAATCGAAGAATCGCTCTCCATTTTGAGAGAATCACACCCTTACGAAAGTTTAGAATTCTTAATTTTGCATAAACAATTTTCATTAACCAAAAAGTAATAATAAAAGTGTTTACAAGCCTTTAAATAGGCTAACCAATGCATAAAATTAGAAATCCTAGTATAACTCTAATTCATAATAAAAGAAATATCCTAATCCTTCTAAAACAATAAAGTCTTTAAACAAGAAGGAAACTAATCTTATTTCTAATAAAAGAAACAACTCTTACTTTCTAAAATAAAATAATAAAAGAAACTAATCCTAATTCAATTAGGATTATTAGAATCGTCACTTTATGTGCAGCCTCCGAAAACTAATCATAACTTCTTGAATTCTTGTCGGAATTGCTCAATTTTTGGTTCGTTGGAAAGTTACTTCGATAAGCTTTCAAATATGACAAATTTTGCATTAATCCGACTTTGTTTGACACTTCAAAATAGGCCAAACATAAAAGTGACGGGATTAAAAGTTACTCTTCTTTCGATAAGTTACGTTTCTTCTTTCCCTCCGATATGTTATGGGTGGTTGCTTGAATCGGATCTCCCCATCAACTCTCCCCGGGTTAGACGAATTCATCCTTGATGAATGTTGGTTGTGATAAAGGTCCAAAAGATTCGGATCAAACTGTTGAAATTCCTCCTGTGTAATTCAAGTATTCTTTGTGTCGGCCTTGTTCCACTGGATCAAGTACTTCTGAACAAGGATCAAAATATCGCTTTTTCGATACGTATCGTCCAGCCCCAAAACCGATACGTATCGGTTTCGGACGATACTGTCTGATTTTTTGCCAAAAAAAAAAAATGAAAACCGATAATCTGAACGATACGGACGATACATTGAACGATACGGATGATACATTAAACGATACAGACGATACATTGAACGATAATTTGACTGATTTTTCAGGGGGGCGATAAATACCCAAATTATCGTATTGTTCACGTCCCAAACCGATACGTATCGTCAGATACGTATCGGTATCAGACGATATTTTGATCCATGCTTCTGAAGTACCCCGTGGTTGGTGGATACAAATCTGATCTTCCAGCACATCTTCGATGATCTCACGGATTTGCCGAGTAGGTGGGGGTAACGGTGTGGGAAGGGGAATAATTGGATCATCGGATGTAGAAGACTCAAAGGAGTTGGCAGGGATGGTTGAAGGGTTATGGAATGGAACAAAGTCCTCCACATTGAAAGTCGTGCTAATCCCCAATTTCTTGGAAGATCTAAGATTTAAGCATTAGAATCAACACGCTTCAAGATTTGATAGGTCCAAGACCACGAGCTTGTAACTTCTTTTGCAACTCATTGCAGAAATCGCCGGTCTATTTCAACCATCACAAAAGCACCCTCTTGAAATTCTTTGAACCGTTTGTGAAAACACCTCAGAGAACTTGTATTTCTCATTCTTTAAATTAATTCTTTTCTTAATCTCAACATGCAACTCATATTTGCAATATGCAAAAGTGGATGCATCATGACCTTTGATGAATAGACGTTGAGAGAAAATCAGTTCTAGTATTCGCTTACCCTTCCACTAGATGAGGTATGCCTAAAGTTTCTTAGATTGCTTTCCTTGTAGTCCAAGTGTTGTCAATTTTCGGTTTACCTTTTATTTAAAAGATACTCTCGATATGCTTGATGCTTTTAGCTTGGTAACAAAATATGGATCTCCCAAAACTTTTCTATATAACCTCTTCACATATTATTCAAAGTGTATTTAGAGATCAATGAGTAGATAAGATTGGGCTCGGTGGATGGGCATTAAGGAATGGGTCTAAAGGTTTTGTTGGTGGGCCTAAAAAGGTGTACGTGCATCTACTGGACTCGATTAACTTCGTGTACTTGCTTCAACCAAAACCAAAGACTCAAGGATACTCGATTCAATGGACCCTAATTGTTTTTGTGTACCCAGTTCGTTGGGCTCATGTGTACTCGAATTGACCCTAATGGTTCTTGTGTATCCAATTCGATGGGCTCACGTGTGGGTAACTCAATATCATTACTCACAAGGAAAATAGAAGTCTCTTCAACACAAACTAAACTTTCTTCAGTTTCTTCTATCTCTTCACGCAGCACGGTACTATGGTCGTACACTTCTTTCACTTTCCTATTCTCTGGCTCCTTAGGACTCACTCTTTTAGTCAATAAATTCGGAGTGAGAAATGTTGTTGGGCATTAGTATGCAAAGTGTTTGAACCCTTGACACTTACAGCAATCAGTACACCTATCTGTCTTGGTTTTCAAATTTCGTAGAAGGTGACGGTGTGCTAAAGGGACATACTTTTCGATAAGTTTTATCGTCATGTCCTCCCATGTGGAGATGTGTTTATTTCGAAGAGATTCAGTATGACGTTCTATGCGAGTCCAAAAATTTTTGGCATTACCCTCAAACTTTATTTTTGCTAGCCTAATTTTGTACTCATTTGGTACACCATACCAATCAAAATATTCCTCTACACTAGACAACCACTCCACGAAGGTTTTGGGGTTTAATCATCCCTCAAAACTTGGAACCTAATTCTGAATAGATTTAAGAAACTTCTAGACAGGGTCGTACTCGGGTTCACAATGAAGAGGGTATCCCCTAACTCTAGTCTCATCACGATTTTTGAGACTGCCAAGAATTTGGAGTGTAGCGGTTTCTTTGTTTGGCTAGTGCCCTTTTATGACAGGTGAGGAATTCACGATGATATGTAAGTGATTCATATATGATGTTTAATATAAACACAACTCAGACACAACACTAGAAAAGACACACTATGAACCAACAATGGATGAGGACTTTTGTCAAACACTAGACGTGCACACTAACGAAATAAAATGCAATAAGATTGAAATGACATGCAATTATGTAACTAAGTGATGCAAGACAAAAGTTAGACAAAAATTTAGATGAAGGCTTAAAAAAAAGTCAGAAAAAAGCTAGACAAAAATTTAAGACAAAAGTTAGACGAAAAATTTCAGACGAAAGTTAGACGAAAAATTTCAGACAAAACCTAGACCGAAATTACAGACAAAGTCAAACGAAAATTTTCTGACAAGCCAGACGAATCTGAAATAATGATTTAAATTTTTTATTTTTATTTTTTTAATAAACCCTAAAACTAAACTGTCGCTCTGATATCAATTTGATGCAGGAACTTACTAAATGCAATGTTAGAGCTGAGATTAGGATTAAAATTAATTTAATCAATAAAAAAATAACAATTTCTCATAATAAATTGTCACGGAAAACTTTAGAAATTCAATTAGGTGATTTAATTACGACCTAAAATAGCGTTACTTTAGTGTGCGTTCCCTCTCCCGGATTTAGAAGACTAGGGTCCTTATGAACGGCTAGATCTCTGATAGTTTTAGAGCGTCGAACGAACTCGCAAGCTGGTTCTTTCGATACCATACAAAAATAAAAGGCTAATAAGGTTAATGGTGAACAAAAGGTTGATTTTGGGTTTTTATGAAATAAATAAAATAATTAGGACTACGCTACTTACGCAAATCATAGATTTAAAGAAGATAGAGATGGAAGAAGGTTGGTCTCGCATCAAACCGCAAGCGAATCAAGAATCGCTCTCCATTTTGAGAGAATCACACCCTTACGAAAGTTTAGAATTCTTAATTTTGCATAAACAATTTTCATTAACCAAAAAGTAATAATAAAAGTGTTTACAAGCCTTTAAATAGGCTAACCAATGCATAAAATTAGAAATCCTAGTATAACTCTAATTCATAATAAAAGAAATATCCTAATCCTTCTAAAACAATAAAGTCTTTAAACAAGAAGGAAACTAATCTTATTTCTAATAAAAGAAACAACTCTTACTTTCTAAAATAAAATAATAAAAGAAACTAATCCTAATTCAATTAGGATTATTAGAATCGTCACTTTATGTGCAGCCTCCGAAAACTAATCATAACTTCTTGAATACTTGTCGGAATTGCTCAATTTTTGGTTGGAAAGTTACTTCGATAAGCTTTCAAATATGACAAATTTTGCATTAATCCGACTTTGTTTGACACTTCAAAATAGGCCAAACATAAAAGTGACGGGATTAAAAGTTACTCTTCTTTCGATAAGTTACGTTTCTTCTTTCCCTCCGATATGTTATGGGTGGTTGCTTGAATCGGATCTCCCCATCAACTCTCCCCGGGTTAGACGAATTCATCCTTGATGAATGTTGGTTGTGATAAAGGTCCAAAAGATTCGGATCAAAGCTGAAATTCCTCCTGTGTAATTCAAGTATTCTTTGTGTCGGCCTTGTTCCACTGGATCAAGTACTTCTGAACAAGGATCAAAATATCGCTTTTTCGATACGTATCGTCCAGCCCCAAAACCGATACGTATCGGTTTCGGACGATACTGTCTGATTTTTTGCCAAAAAAAAAAAATGAAAACCGATAATCTGAACGATACGGACGATACATTGAACGATACGGATGATACATTAAACGATACAGACGATACATTGAACGATAATTTGACTGATTTTTCAGGGGGGCGATAAATACCCAAATTATCGTATTGTTCACGTCCCAAACCGATACGTATATCGTCGACACGACGCAGACGTATTTATATTTTGATCCATGCTTCAAGTACCCGTGGTTGGTGGATACAAATCGATCTTCCGGACATCTTCGATGATCTCACGCATTTGCCTTAGTAGGTGGGGTAACGGTGTGGGAAGGGGAATAATTGGATCATCGGATGTAGAAGACTCAAAGGAGTTGGCAGGGATGGTTGAAGGGTTATGGAATGGAACAAAGTCCTCCACATTGAAAGTCGTGCTAATCCCCAATTTCGGCGGAAGATCTAAGATTTAAGCATTAGAATCAACACGCTTCAAGATTTGATAGCGTCCAAAGACCACGAGCTTGTAACTTCTTTGCAACTCATTGCGTAAATCGCCGGTCTATTTCAACCATCACAAAAGCACCCTCTTGAAATTCTTTGAACCGTTTGTGAAAACCTGTAGAGAACTTGTATTTCTCATTCTTTAAATTAATTCTTTTCTTAATCTCAACATGCAACTCATATTTGCAATATGCAAAAGTGGATGCAGACTCTGATGACCTTTGATGAATAGACGTTGAGAGAAAATCTGTGTTCTAGTATTCGGCTTACCCTTCCACTAGATGAGGTATGCCTAAAGTTTCTTAGATTGCGTTTTCCTTGTAGTCCAAGTGTTGTCAATTTTCGGTTTACCTTTTTATTTAAAAAGATACTCTCGATATGCTTGATGCGGCTTTAGCTTGGTAACAAAATATGGATCTCCCAAAACTTTTCTATATAACCTCTTCACATATTATTCAGGCGGGTATTTAGAGATCAATGAGTAGATAAGATTGGGCTCAGGTGGATGGGCATTAAGGAATGGGTCTAAAGGTTTTGTTGGTGGGCCTAAAAAAAGGTGTACGTGCATCTACACTGGACTCGATTAACTCGTGTGTACTTGCTTCAACCAAAACCAAAGACTCAAGGATACTCGATTCAATGGACCCTAATTGTTTTTGTGTACCCATTTTGGGCTCATGTGTACTCGAATTGACCCTAATGGTTCTTGTGTATCCAATTCGATGGGCTCACGTGGGTAACTCAATATCATTACTCACAAGGAAAATAGAAGTCTCTTCAACACAAACTAAACTTTCTTCGCTTCTTCTATCTCTTCACGCAAAGACCGGTACTATGGTCGTACACTTCTTTCACTTTCCTATTCTCTGGCTCCTTAGGACTCACTCTTTTAGTCAATAAATTCGGAGTGAGAAATGTTGTTGGGCATTAGTATGCAAAGTGTTTGAACCCTTGACACTTACAGCAATCAGTACACCTATCTGTCTTGGTTTTCAAATTTCGTAGAAGGTGACTTGCTAAAGGGACATACTTTTCGATAAGTTTTCATGTCCTCCCATGTGGAGATGTGTTTATTTCGAAGAGATTCAGTATGACGTTCTATGCGAGTCCAAAAATTTTTGGCATTACCCTCAAACTTTATTTTTGCTAGCCTAATTTTGTACTCATTTGGTACACCATACCAATCAAAATATTCCTCTACACTAGACAACCACTCCACGAAGGTTTTGGGGTTTAATCATCCCTCAAAACTTGGAACCTAATTCTGAATAGATTTAAGAAACTTCTAGACAGGGTCGTACTCGGGTTCACAATGAAGAGGGTATCCCCTAACTCTAGTCTCATCACGATTTTTGAGACTGCCAAGAATTTGGAGTGTAGCGGTTTCTTTGTTTGGCTAGTGCCCTTTTATGACAGGTGAGGAATTCACGATGATATGTAAGTGATTCATATATGATGTTTAATATAAACACAACTCAGACACAACACTAGAAAAGACACACTATGAACCAACAATGGATGAGGACTTTTGTCAAACACTAGACGTGCACACTAAAATAAAATGCAATAAGATTGAAATGACATGCAATTATGTAACTAAGTGATGCAAGACAAAAGTTAGACAAATATTTAGATGAAGGCTTAAAAAAAAGTCAGAAAAAAGCTAGACAAAAATTTAAGACAAAAGTTAGACGAAAAATTTATTTAAAGTTAGACGAAAATTTCGAATAAAACCTAGACCGAAATTACGCATAAAGTCAAACGAAAATTTCTCGACAAGCATCTGAAATAATGATTTAAATTTTTATTTTATTTTTTAATAAACCCTAAAACTAAAGCTATCAATTTGATGCAGGAACTTACTAATGCAATGTTAGGCTGAATTAGGATTAAAAATTAATTTAATCAATAAAAAATAACAATTTCTCATAATAAATTGTCACGGAAAACTTTAGAAATTCAATTAGGTGATTTAATTCGACCTAAAATAGCCTTACTTGAGTGTGCGTTCCCTCTCCCGGATTTAGAAGACTAGGGTCCTTATGAACGGCTAGATCTCTGATAGTTTTAGAGCGTCGAACGAACTCGCAAGCTGGTTCTTTCGATACCATACAAAAATAAAAGGCTAATAAGGTTAATGGTGAACAAAAGGTTGATTTTGGGTTTTTATGAAATAAATAAAATAATTAGGACTACGCTACTTACGCAAATCATAGATTTAAAGAAGATAGAGATGGAAGAAGGGTTGGTCTCGCACCAAACTGCAAGCGGGAATCGAAGAATCGCTCTCCATTTTGAGAGAATCACACCTTCATTTAAAGTTTAGAATTCTTAATTTTGCATAAACAATTTTCATTAACCAAAAAGTAATAATAAAAGTGTTTACAAGCCTTTAAATAGGCTAACCAATGCATAAAATTAGAAATCCTAGTATAACTCTAATTCATAATAAAAGAAATATCCTAATCCTTCTAAAACAATAAAGTCTTTAAACAAGAAGGAAACTAATCTTATTTCTAATAAAAGAAACAACTCTTACTTTCTAAAATAAAATAATAAAAGAAACTAATCCTAATTCAATTAGGATTATTAGAATCGTCACTTTATGTGCAGCCTCCGAAAACTAATCATAACTTCTTGAATTCTTGTCGGAATTGCCCAATTTTTGGTTCGTTGGAAAGTTACTTCGATAAGCTTTCAAATATGACAAATTTTGCATTAATCCGACTTTGTTTGACACTTCAAAATAGGCCAAACATAAAAGTGACGGGATTAAAAGTTACTCATCTTTCGATAAGTTACGTTTCTTCTTTCGCCTCTGATATGTTATGGGCGGTTGCTTGAATCGGATGTCCCCATCATGAACCTATTAAAAAAGTATTAAACACTAGTGACGACTGAAGTTGTAACTCTAATGACGAAGATTAATTTTCCCAAACGATGAAAAGATTGTTGTTAATCAGATGGAAGAGAGGAGTAACCATAAAACATGAAAAATGCTATGCGATATGAGGTGCTCTTCCAAACGAACAAAAAGTTGTAGATGATCAGAAAATCATCACCTATTCTACGCCATATACACAACAACAAAGAATTTGAGCATGCATGAACAAACTCTTCTCCAAAGGAGTAGTAGATGGAGACTTCTATATGATAAATGCAGAAACAAAAACCACACTAATGTCCTAAAATAGGGGGAGGCAAAGGAAGATGGAGAAATTGCAACCCATATGCCATCCTTGATGCATCTCTTGAATCTGCCCAAACCTATCCACGTGGAAAACAATGCAAAATCGTAGTGCATCCCTAAACCTGTTGTTCATTGTAAGGCCCAAAACCCATATGCATCCTTTGAGCGGTCTGTTCAATTTCTTGGATTCTCGCCACCTGTAAAATGATACTGAAATCATAGCTCATCTCCAAATTTCCCCATGAATTCTGGGCACGTGGAAGGTGATACGCAGCGACAGTGAATCCCCAAACGGTCGCCATAAATGCTACAATTCTTCGTGTTTAAGAAGTGCCTATAGGGGATAAGGATGCAGCAAAACAAAATAGCATTTTATGAAGACAAAGATGATGGAGTCGACGATTCGTCGCTGGAATTTCTCTGGCTCTCTCAAGATCTGAAATTCCTGTATTGAATTCCCAACTCTGTCCCTCGTCTCTTGAAGTTCCCGGATAATTGCCATCTCTTGGATATGCTGGATTATCACCACGTGGAAATAGATAAAACAGAAGAATGAATTTTTTTTTCAAGGTATACTCTGAGTTTGTTGGTTTTCTATCCCACGCTCTTTTTTGCCGTGTAGAGAGCTCTGTGGGCATGCTTAAGCATTCAGTCAAATCACATATGGTTTTGATCTGAGACAAAGGGAGGACTAAAGCTGGAAGGCGTTGTTTGAGATTTAGAATAAGTTGAGGGGCAATCATGGAAGACAAAATTAGACAAAACCATTTTAGTTCTAACAAGCCTCCATGCATAATTCAATTCTAGTGATCATTTGACTTGTTTAATGCCTTCCAAAGTTTCTGTTTTTCAAATATCTAGCAGTTGTAAAAAGGGTCCTGAAAAATTGTGATGCTTCCATCAAACTGGAGTCTTTTTGTGGAATCTACGTAGCCATGAGACTGATGCGAATCCATTCGTACACTTGTATAATAATAGTGAAAGATAATATGTTTGATAATTAGATATAATTATTGATAAATAGAAATGAGAATGTTTAACCGCATGGAGTATTGTCTTTACAGTCGTTCTAATTTTTCTTACATTCCTGTCGTGGTTGTATCTCTGACACATCCATGTTTTTCTTAAAGAGATGTAGTGTCCATTCTACATAGCATAATGGATATGAGCGTATCAATGGTAGCAAAACTTGGCCGATACTAATACATATCGGCGATACATATTGTTTTCTTTAAGAACCGATATCGATACCACCCCGATAGAAGTATCGGGATACAGGTATCGGGGTGGTATCAGTATCGAACCGATACCCCATCGGCCTATATTGTCTCTATATTGGCCGTTACTGACCGATACAAATCTTCTTTCTTTGTTTTTGACTACTTTTTTCAAAAAAAAAATATATCGACTGATACGGTATTAGTGATATCGTATCCGTATCGGCCAATACATATCGGTCCAAGATGGGCCGGTACGTATCGGTCCAAGATGAATTGATACCCAATACTGATATCGATACCTTGAGCATACCGTATTGGCACCTTTTTTGTTATGGGATTGTGCTCTAGCAAAAGATAAACATGATGCAGTTTGATGCAGATGGCGTTCTTGAATTGCAAAATTACGACAATTTGTTGACTGCATATTAATCTATTCATTGCAGGTTCGTGTTTGTGCATTTCCAGCTGGGCGATTGAGATTAAAAGGGATAGGAATTAGTCCAGATTGCAACCCAGAGAACCGAGCTACACCACGAGAGGTGCTATTAAAATTCTAATTTACCCCCAGATTCCACTTTAATTTTGATCAACCACTGATTTCTGTACTCACGTTCAATAATTCCAGCTTTTGAAGTGGGCATTGGAGCCAGCAGAAGATTCTGTCCTCGACAAACTCTATGAGCTCGGGTATCTGGATGCAGCTGTTTGGGCTGAGCAGAACCCGGTGGAGACAACAGTAGAAGATGAGAGTTCTAATGTTATTTGATATGAGGGGCAGAAGATATTTTCTGGTCCTACTAATAACTCGTTAGGGCTCATGGCATAAATGGAGGGAGTCCTGCTATTTTACTTAAAAAAGATGATCCGTTGGGAAAGTTACCTGGCAGATTGCAGAATAACAGCCATTGTATCCGGTGATACGCTACGTTAGAAGGTTGATCGAGACCCATTCATTTTGGGGATCCTCTTATGAGAAAGACGATCAAGCTTGCACAGATATCCTTCAGTTCAGCAGCAAATGAAAGCTTGAATTTCGGGTCGGAAATGGAGGCTGACCATGGCTGTTTTATAGTTAGGGTCTGCCGCAAAATGAAATGTTGTATTTGATCTTCAATTTTTACTCACTTTTGTACATCGGAGCATGGTTCAAAATTTCGGCCGATAATTCAAATTGATGGCCGAAATGTTTCCGTTTTGGTCTCCACGGAAACGAAATTTTGGTTCAAAATTTCTGTTTTGGTCATGCCTGAAACAAAAACGAAAGCACTAATTTGATCCTGGCATCAGAGGGAAAGTTAGAAGGGAACTTTTCCGAAAAATAGTTACATTGAAGGGGAAACATTCGTCAGTTATATAAATTATTGTCTATATGTACAGATGCCTTGAAGGATCTTTTAAATGATTTCATGTTTCCAAAGCTTATGGAACATTAGTGACATTAGTAAGTATGAGAAGCAAACAACGGTTATATTTGTAAATGTTTTGTATTTATTCCCAACTAATACTTATAACATTATAAACCATGGATTAAAGTTTTGTTATTCCGACATGTATCATTGGCGTCCAGTGCTGAATCGGTAACCCGAAGCAAGCTTGTATCAGGCAATACAAATGCAAAGATAGCCCTCCTATAGCGTGAATTGTCGAATTGATTTATTTTACATATTAGTTATTTCACTTGTTTTACAGGTTCAGGGAAATGCGTTTCCCCATTTTTGCATAAGGGTGGGATCTGAACACGAATGGTGTTGACCTGTCATCAACCGCCTGCAAGCGGACGATTACAAAGTATCGACAACAATTTACATCAGCGCACATTTACCACATAGTTAGAATTTGTCATGACTCGAAATTCTGTTTCATCTTGAGGGCCTATAATTCAGTGTTATGATTTACATGCATCTCAGATATTAAGTGGATATATATATATATATATATATATATATATATATATATATATATATATATATATATATATAAAATCAGAGTTCTCATGCTAACATAATTTTACAAAATCCGTAAATCCAATAGTACAAAGGTGGAGAATCAAGGCAAAAATAAATAATGAATAAATATGATGTGAATAGATAAAATAATTACTAATTAATGGGAAAATAAAGGTTAATAATAAATTATATGTACGAGGTTAATAATGAATATTCAACGATAAACGATAATAATATGAAATGAAAGAATGAATTGTTAAATCTTCAAATCAGCTTTAGTACTAAAATTATGCTATCAATAATCGACAAAGGATCATAGTCAGTACTGAGGTCCTCTTGATGTTCTGTAGTGTCGCTCTCATAAGGCTCCTAGTACTCGGCGTCCATAAAATCAACAAAATTAGCGTCCAAAGGATCTAGATAATCGGCGTTCACTCCGCAATAAAATCATCTGAAAAGAATAAATTGTCAAGATTGTTAAATTGCTAAACAATGCGCAACTCAGTGGATGTATTATCAATCCTCCTTACACTACTCAAGTGCATTGTGGGTGCATCTCATGAGTGATAATAATAATATGTTAGTGTATGAGGAATAAAGAATTTTAAAATCGTGCGTATCAACAAACTCATATCTTAACCTACATACAAGATCATTATCTAGATACACTCTAATCTTAATGTACTTCACCATACCTTATAAACGTAACTTATCATATTACAATGTCACATGCGTCTGTACATTACATTGGCATACATTCTTACTTTCATTATTAATACGACCTGTACTAGAGTTGCTGCTCGAGCCAACCATGTGAGGGTCGCCATAGTAGCATACCACCACAATATTCTGCCCTCTATAACATAACATAATCATATCATACATGCTATCCAATCTCTGGGGTGACCTATCATAAGCATATGCGTCTCTAAAGGCGAGAACGACGTACTTCGTAACATATAACTGTCTTTTGAGAGACTCGTTTCGATTGTAGACGTTGGAATCCTTACGGTGATTACGTAAGGAACGACACGTCCATACTTAAATTCTTAATCTTATTTTGAGTTATACAGCGATGTCTTAATATATCTGTACTTATCTTATATATTATTTCTTATCATTTTCCTATAATTTGAATCTATAGTAACCCATGGTACGATAAGCATCACTAAATCACACTTTCCAAGGGACGCATTTTGTAGTAACCTATATGTACTTTGTGTGGCAGCCTATACTCCTATAGAGGTATTATATCCGTATATAAATGTGTATATTTCAAGTTTCATATAATCGACCATGACTAAGGACTAAAGGTCCAGTGTCGTATCTTGTTCTTTAGCTTAATCTATCATATTAAATCTCAGAGTGATAGGGTCACCGTCTATGATACCGTATACGAGGATATACTGAATTCACACTTACCCCACTCATCATTATGTCCCATGTCACAATGAGTTGTAAGATATGTGAATATAGTGTGATCTCCGCTTCGATATCATTTCAGCGAATTACCGTGCCCAAGCATAGGCATGATCTCACACACTCGCATACATGACCTATCCTATCGATAAAACATATCATATAATAATGATTGAAATATAATCTTATCTAACTAGTAAATTGATTTGAATTCAAAGACACGTTATCTATATATATATATATATATATATATATATATATATATATATATATATATATATATATATATATAGCATATCAATACAATTATACTATGTGTGCCGTTCTTAGTGTATGTGTGATTGAGAGCATGAAAGGTTCAAGTTTAACTTTACAGATGACATCGAAATCCTAAAGGTTCATGTCATCGTGAAGATCGCGTCGAGGTAATATATATATATATATATATATATATATATATATATATATAAATATAATGTTATAATCAGATAAATATAAAAAAGATATCATGCTTTAAATTTAGATATATCATGACCATCGATCGAAAATCCAATATTAAGATTATCATGCAATTTGAGTTTTTGGTCATAATATGTTAGGGCAGAGTACTTGATACTCCGTCAAAAGATAATAATGATTCCAAATATCAGACCATGAATCGGGTCCAAATTTGAGTAACACCATGAACGTCCGTCCTGAAAGCCTGCAAATGTCCGTCGAACACGACAGTGGAGTATCCAAAATACGGACGTCTGGGTTGAAGCCTACGGATGCCCGTCCTGAACCTGCGGATGAAGTCTGTACAACACGGATCCCAACTAGTTAGTCATATTCAATCGATTTGGGGTTTGTTCCTCCACAAAAAATAGGGTTTGGGTATCCCTGCCAGTTTTTCGGCTTTGTCCTGCTAGTGGTTTGCAAGCGGTGGTCAAACAAAGGGAAGATAACAAAAAATAATATAAGAATATAAATTCACAGCTTTAATAGAAAAGTAAATTATTAATTATATAGATCTATCAAATTTACAAGATTTTAAGGCTTAATTTTTTTAAATAAAACAAGAATATAGATTAGATTTTATAGCTTAACTAATTTTAAATAAAACAAGGATATAGATTAGATTTTAGGGCTTAATTAGTTTTAAATTAAACACGAATATAGATTCATAATTTTAATAGAAGGGTAAATTACTAACTATGTAGATATATAAGATTTACAAGATTTTAGGATTTAGTTAGTTTAAAATTGGGATTGAACGCACCCTATGTAGCTGGATCTGAGAAGAATAGAGAGGATTAATGGGTACCCACTTGTTAAAGCGTGAACGATTGATCTTACAACGATTCGGGTTGAAGAGATCACCGCCCCCAAAGCATGTTTGTCTAAGTCGTCTTCTCCTTCTTCCTCCTTTCATCTTGTCGGTTGTTGAGCGAAAGATTTAAGGGAAGACTAGAGAGTTTTGAGAGAGAAAAGTCAATAGGGAGAAAATTCTCGTATAATTTTGGTTATAGAGAATAGATAGCTCTTAAGGTTTTATTTATAATAGTAGTAAAGTTTTAGGTTTACTCTAATTAGGGTTTTTCGTAAAAGATTCATTAAAGTAGGATTTTTCATGCAAGAAGGCATTCATGGGTGAGTAAATAAGTTGTCAAAAGGTTTCGTTCCAGCGCTTTGTTTAGGCACCGAAGCAAATGATGTTTCTTTCCCGAAATTATAGTTATACCCTTAACCTGTTTTATCTCTTAAAATGGGTGTACCTTTTTATATTCTTGTCAGAATTCGATAATTTATATATTGTTGAAACCGTATCGATGAGCACTTTGTAATGAGTCTAAAATTGACTAAGAAAAATAAACATAAAAAAATTAAGATTTTTCTAAAAGAGGGTGCGTTCCGATATGGAGCGCTAACATCGTGCACAGTGTGATATATCATCTAACTTTATTAAAATAGTCAAAATGGGTCAGGTTGTTACATTTCCCCCCCTTATAAAATTTTCGTCATCGAAAATTACGTACCTGAGGCGATGCGCTCTGGGTACTTCTTCGTAATCTCAACTTCTCGTTCTCAAGTGGCTTCCTTTGGTGCTTCCCATTTTGTGACAGTTTCAATCTTTGATGGGTCCATAGAAATTCCTGCAGCGGAACTCATGTGACTCAAAAAAGTTACCTTCTCCAGTAAAAATTTACACTTACTCAATTTTGCCTAAAGCCTGTGCTCACGATGAGTCTGAGGCACAGTATGAAGGTGATCCTTATGATCTTCTTTCGTGTGAGAATATATAAGGACATTGTCGATAAACACGACGACGAACTTATCGAGGAACTCTTTGAACATACGTTAAGTCTATTAATATGGTAGGCGCATTTGTTAGTCCAAACGGCATAACGAGGAATTCGTAGTGTCCATGTCTTGTACAAAAGCGGTCTTCGAAATATCTTCTGGTCCGACTTTCAATTGATGGTATCTGGACTTAAGATCTATCTTCGAAAAATAAATCGCACCTTGTAGTTGGTCGAATAGTTCATCAATACGAGGAAGAAGATATCGATTCTTTACGGTCACGTTATTCAACTGTCGGTAGTCAATAAAGAGTCACATAGAGTCAACCTTCTTCTCTACGAATAAGACCGGTGCTCTTCTACAATCCAAGAAAGTTTCTTTTCACTGTTATTCAATCCTATCTAATTTCTCTCACATGCTCCTACCTCATAATTTTTATCAAATAAATCTTTAAATCCATAATTGAACCTTAAAATCTCATACCCTAAATGCTTATTATTTCTTGTAATCAATAAGTCCTCAAAAGATCAATCAGTTCTCGGAAGCCCAGCTTCCACAAAAAACCAGTTTGGAGACCAACCCCGGACTGAAGTGGCTGCTGTCAAACAAGCTAGAGAGCGAAATTGCTTTGGCACAACTATTAATTGCGCCAATGCAAATTGTCCCAAAAGTACACTGGCACAACTATTAGTTGCGCCAACTTTAAATCTGACACTTTTGGCCTGGCACATGTATTAGTTGTACCAGTGAAATTCTGAGCAGCCAGTTCAGATCTGTGGCCTTTTTCCATATCTTGAGTCCCCCAATTAGTAGGTTTAGTGCCTCTGTTTGAGCCCCGCCATCTCTGACACCCAATATGCCCCCGCCGGTCAAAAGAAGGTAAGTTCTTTTTAACTCATTTTGAGGGATCGGGTTGTTCACCTCGATTTTTATGCCTTTAATGGATCAAAGGCCTTCCTTTGATTCTTTTGAAGTGCTTCAGAATAATCGCCGCAGGACTTAAATTAGGGTACAAAAGCCACCAAAGAAGGGAATTCTAAGGCCTCGGAGCCTTTTTTTTCAAAAACTATTTTCCAAAAAAATTAAAATTCAAAAACCTAAAGATAGTCTTTGTGGTGCCCGCACAACGACATCATTTTGCCCTCCATCATCCCATAGGGGAAGGAGGAGGAAATATTTTGGGCCTTATCCAAGGCACCCATACCCAACCTGTTCTCGTAGAATGTCATGGGTAGTGGACCCGGCTTTTGCCAATCTCGACTCATCCCTGCCACATTCTCCAACCCACTCCCATTCGGGAGAAGCCTTCACATCCATCCCATCACCCTATCCCCTTTCACCGTTACCGGCCCATTTGGCACCCCCATTTTCCCAACTACCACTTCCCAAGATATCCAAAATCAACCCCCCCATTCCCCATCTTTTTCCCAAGCCACTTTTCCCCCCACGTCCATGCCAAGCCAACCACCTATTTCATCTACATCCCCTCAAAATCCAACACCTTTCCCATCTACATTCATGACAAACCCAACCCCATTTTCCCAATCCACATCCATGCCCCATTTTTCACCCTCCCCATATAGGCCCAATCCACCCTTATTTACTTATGTCACCTCCACCTTATCCGACCCCCCACAAGTCCCCCCATATTCTCGGGTCATGCCATTTTTACTAGGGTCATGCCCGATTTTTTCCAAACACTTACACCTTACCCTTCATCATCTCCATACATAAACAATACATCCCCATGCCCCATCTCATCCACCCCATATCCCACCACCTACCATGGTCATGCCCGATCATACCAGGGCCATGCCCAATTTTTCCTCCACATCCCCCATCTACATCTCACCCCCCCTTAAATCCACCATCTACATCCGATCCTCATTCCATGGCCATGATGGAGGAGATGTTCTAAGCCTACTCCTTATGGAAGGCTTCCCAAAATCCCTCCCCTCATCCACACCCCACATCCATGAACCCATCCCATACCCTAGCCAATCTCCATGCCTCTCTCTCCCATGATCCCCATCAACCCCCCATAATTCACACCATCCAAACCCCCATCTCCCATATGCCCCAAGGCCCATTGGCCCAAAATCCCACCATTCACCAAGGCCCATTGGCCCAAACCCCACCACCCATGATCTCCAAGGACCATTGGCCCAACACCCCATCACCCATACCCAAGGGCCCATGGCCGAAACCCATCAATGGCCCATGGCCCATACACCTCAAAACCCAGTGTGCCAAGCCCACGTACCCCAAGAGCCCATTGCCCAAACCCTTACCCAAGGGCCCATGGTCCAAACCCATCTAGGGCCCATGACCCAAACCCATTTGGCCCAAGCCCACATCCTCCAAGGGCCCATGACCCATACCCACATGGCCCGTGGCCCATACCCTTAAAGCCCACTGGGCCAGACCCACCAAGGGCCCATGGCCCATACCCATCAAGGCCCATTGGGCCATACCTACCCAGGGCCCATGGCCCAAACCCACCAAGGGCCCACAACCCAGACCCATTTGGCCCAGACCCATACTCACCAATGGCTCATGGCCCAAGCCCTCCAAAGCCCAATGGGCCATACCCATCAAGGCCTAATAGGCCAAGACCATCCAAATCCCTGGCCCTTTACCCAAACCCAACAAGGCCCAAACCTTGAGGCACCACACCCATACCTTCCACAATACCCCTAACATTCAACCGACCCCCAACCTTCACAACCGGGTCAAACCCATGCCATACCTCAGACCCAATTTTCTCATTGCCCCATACCCCAAGACCATCCCCAAACCTTCCCCCATGTCCAATGGCCTCATCAGGCCTCACCCTAAAACCAAATTACCACTCATCCCATCACCCCACAACACTTCCTTTATATTCAAGGGGCTCACCCAACCCATATCCAATCCAATCTCATCCAGTCCATGCAATAACAGTTTGAGAATCTTGTGCTCACTGCACCTTATATAGATCAGCAGTATGAGGAGGACGAGATCAGAAACAGTGGTGCTTATGTCGGGGCAGTTACCACTATTAATCCTCCACCAATAGCTACCCCACCCCCAATAGCACAAAGCGAGTCTCGACTGACTGTTGAAAAAGTAGCCCCCATATCCACAAAATCAGAACAGTTAAGGGAGCAACTAGACAATATCCAGAAATAGTTGTTGAAGATGGGTGGTGCTGAAATCCATGCCATAGATTTCATGAATTTATGTCTGTTTGCCGAGGTCCCCCTGCCCCCCAAATTTAAAATGCCAGTATTCGACAAGTACAATGGCACGGGCAACCCGATTGCACACCTCAAGTCCTATTGTGGTGACATGTGCCAGCACGGGGGGGAGGAGAGACTGCTAATAAAAGTCTTTCAGAAGAGTTTGGCCGGTCCGACCCTAAGGTGGTTCACGTCTCTTGAACCATCCATGATGAAGACATGGAAGGATTTGATGCATTTGTTCTAGGAACAGTATGTCTACAATACTGATATTGAACCACGCAAGCCTGATTTGGCCCGTTTGAAATAGAATCCCAATGCGACCTTCGGCGACTATTTAGGGCATTGGAGAGCACTGACAGCTCATGTCAGAAATAGAATACCAGACGATGAGCAGATAGAGATGATTTCAAAGAACACTCTGCCAGTGATTTATGATTTTCTTGTATACCAGCAATAGTCCAGTTTTGTTGACTTGGTAAGAAACGCCAATCGCTGTGAGGATGCCATTAGGGGAGGACGGCTCGGCAAGAATGCTTCAGGGGGACCTAGCGGGGTTAGGAGGTTTTCCAAGCAGAGAAATGATAGAAGAATAGGGACAGAGGTAAAGAATATGGCAAACACCTGACCCAACAATAACAATGTAGCCCCCTTTTAATTTAAAGTAGCGCAACCAGCTCCCATCAGGATAGGGCCAGTACAGAGAGCCAGGAATGGGCAGGGAATGCAAATGACCTCAGAAAGGAGAGCCCATTATGATTGTGTTTTTATGCCCTTGGAGTAATCTTTAAGTGTACTTTTACCTTTATTAGTCGAAAAGGGATTAGTAACTGCGCTCCAACCATGACCTCCTCCCAATCCGATTCCATATAACTTTGACCCGAATACTCATTGTAATTTCCACCAGTGTCCGAGTCACCCGACTGATCGCTGCTTCCCATTGAAGCACGCGATCTAAGATTTAATCGATGCTGGAAAGATCATTCCCCTTGCACCCACCCAACCAAACCAACATGCGAATATTCACCAGGTGCCTTTACCACCACACCCTATCGGAATAGTAGGTCCCAGACCCACCATAGGGATTGTAGAAGAAATTAAGGAAGAGTATGAATTTGACCCCTCTGATTACATCAGTAACAGAGAAAATTTTGTGGTCCCAAGGCAGCAAGACCAAGAAGAAAGAACCATTGGGATGATTGAGCCCCTGAATCTAGCAGATTATTTTCCTACCCCTACACCAGTAGTTGAACCCCTAGATCTTAGGGCCTATTTTCCATCACTCACCCCCATCAACTACGTACAAATAAATGTGTATCAACCATATTCCACAATCCCCTTAAATTACCCTATAAGCCATCCGACTCCCAATTCTCCACCCGCACCCATCAATTAGCAATGGCCTACACCCACCCCATTATCCCCATTTCAACCACCAACAAATTCTACCATCCTCGTCAATTCCCTAGTGGCCCATTAAGCCCCCAATCCTCCGCCCGCACCCATTAATTACCAATGGCCTATGCCCACCCCACTACCCCCGGTACAACCATCATTAAGCTTCATCACCCCATTTGGCCTAATTTTTCCACCCAACCCGCTACCACCAAAATAAATCAAGTGTTACCCACACCTCCTAAGCCATCTGTACATGCACCTCAAGTACCGACAGCCACACCTGTCCAGCTCTTAGGACCAGCCTATGATCCTTATCAGGTCCCATTGAGCTACGAACAAACCAATGCTAACACCGGTAGCAACAGTAGAGAGACTTTGTCACGCAGTCTGGGAGGATATCGAAGCAGCCAGAAGCACCTGTAGTAACACCAGCCCAACCAGAGGGGAAGAAAGATAGCGTTGTGAACCCCTTTAAAAAAATGAGTCGGGAACATATACTAGAGACTCAGCTGAGAAGAATGCCCACCCATATAACCGTTTGGAATCTATTGATGACGTCCCCACTCCAATTCCAAGCATTAATGGGGGCGTTAAAAAATGCTTATCTATCACTTCAAGTCAGCCCAAATGAAGTTGGGCAGATAATTGGGCAAGTGATGGCTCCAAATGCCATCTCATTCTCTAATGCTGATCTACCTGAGGAAGGATGTAGCCATTCAAAATCCTTAAACATAACCGTTGAGTCTAGAAATATGGCCATTCCCCTAGTTTTGATTAATAATGGGCTAGCGTTGAATATATACCCACTAAGAACAGCCACCAAGATTTGGGTGGACCCATGCATGTTGAGGCCCACGAGAACCATCGCCCGAGGTTTTGACAACACCAGAAGAGAGATCATGGGAGAAGTTGATCTTGAGCTATTGATTGGGCCAACGACCTTCTCCATGTTATTTCAAGTAATGGACATCAAATCCTCATTTAATCTATTATTGGGGCGCCCATGGTTGCACAAGGTTGAAGCAATCCCCTCCACACTACACCAGAAACTCAAATTTGCATCTGGGCACAAGATCATCACGATCATCGGCGAAGGGCACAGTGAGAAAGAAAAGGCCACCAATAATGTCAAAAAACTCAATGTGTTGGATTTGCCGTACACTGCTGAGGATGTCGACTGTTGGTGCGTTTGCCTTCCCTCAAATGAGGTCGAAAATCATCAATAAAACTAGGCAGAAAAACTCATACAGACCTGCAAGTATTTAGGATCTGTTGTAGCAAGCTTTAAAAGAATGGTGAGTAAGGGAATGTCCACAGGGAGGTTGTTTAGAAATATGACAAATCTCCATATCTGTGTCAGATCTGACACCTAACAATTACTAATTTAGCTAAAAGACAGGGGAGAGGTTTAAAATGGATTGTCACTTAAGCTAAGCTAAAATTAAATATAGACTAACTTGGATCGAGTTTAGGATCATAGATCTTGCAGGGGAAAGAGGTAAAAAGTAGAAAATGGAGAAGAGTAGCTTGGAGGTTGGTTTTCACTGAAATCAGATTCAATTAATCATGCTATAGAGGTTCAGAGCACACAATTCCCTCGCTGGCTATAAGCACAGTTGCAGGGTATAAATTCCACTCCAAATCACAGGATCCACCTGGCCTTAAGGCTATGATCTGTCAACTTTGGTCATAGACCATCCTATAGACTTTATCGAATCTATGGATTGCAGCAAACGAACCCAATTGGGGCCTGAGCTTAGATTTATCTTAAGGTTATGATCTATCCACTTTAATGGTCACAGACCATCCTAGGGATCTCCTACAAAGCCAGGGCCTCAATTAGAACAAATAAAACTACTACAGATGCTGCAATTCCCAGGTCACAGACTCAAGGAATCACAGGAGCATCAGATCCAGGGAGATCAGATGGTATCCAAGAGGTCTACCAGTTAAGTGGGTGAGCTGATCTACAACTCCTCTACACAAATCCAATCGATCACCAAATGGAACCAAAGGAAATTTAAATCTAATTAAAGCATTAAACACAACATTATCATTACAAACAAGGTCACTCTATAACGGAAATACTCTCAGAGCTATAGTTTGTGCAGCTAGGAACCTACAGTAGCACTCTTAACCTTACCCAATTACAGATCTAACTTCGCTCCTCGCTACTCCAAGGGACTTAGCCAATCATGGTTGGGCTAAAGGAGGGAAATAAAATTTCTCTGCAAGCTCTAATCTCTAGAATTTTGGCTCAGATCTCGATCTCCCCAATGGCAATTGGGGATCCCTATATATAGCTTTCTCCTCTATTTTTCCTGTCAAAAATCCCTTCTAGAAGGTCATCAGAGTTTGTTAGAGTTCTGTTAAAGCACGTGGCTCGGTTAGGGCTTTCTAGGGCATCTTCTGGAACCTTCGTGTCGATCACTGAAGTATAACATGTGCACAACTGAATTTTTGACCAGTTTTGTACACGATTTTGACAGGTTCAGGAAGCTTTTGACAGGTTGGAATCGAGCATTTTGGTCCTATCGCTAGGTTATCAGATCCATTTAATAGGTTCTAATAGGATGAATCTTTTCTTAGAGTTCCAGCCTTCTCAGTCCTTGGTTTGGAGTATTTGACAGGTTGGAGAAACTCTTCGACAGGTTGGAAAACCATTTCGACAGGTTCCGCTCTGCATTCTGCCATTTTGATAGGTTTGCTTTCAGTCTTATCGAAAGGCTCAATCACCCTTCGATAGGTTCTGTTCTAGCATTTTCATCTCGATAGGTTCAAGAGACCATTCGATAGGTTCCTTTGACACTTCAGGCAGGTTTTCGATAGGATGATTTCTTCTTTCCTTTCAGCTGCTCGATAGGTTCTGAAATCTTATCGAACTCCTTAATCCACACGAATTCATCCTTCTTCTGCCTTCAGATCCTATTGAAGACCTCTTCAACTGCATAAATTCTTCCTTTCTTTGCTTTCAGCTCCCATCGAAGTCTTCAAGTGACCAATTGATAGGACATTTTCAGCCTGTTTTTAGTTCCTTGGCTTTGCCCCTGCTGTAGCCACGCGCTCCAAGGGTACCGTGATGTGCTACCCTCTGGTGTGCTGTTGCTAAGTTTGTCACTGTGTTGAGAGATAGCTCCTTTTTGGGCATTTTTGAGTGCCTTTCTGCATTAGTATCTTCTTTTACAGCTGTCTATAAAAAAACACTTGACAAAAGCTTATTAGTGTGCTCATAGGTCTATCAACGGTCAGGTTAAAAGGTGAATAGTGGTATTTTTCACCACTTAACACACCCCCAAACCTAAGCTTTGCTAGTCCCTGAGCAAATGAGAAATTAAAAGAAAATAAAAATGCCACTTTCATAGGTTGCACGGTTGCATTTAACATATGCACCAAGCCTTTTAAACACCTAGGTGATCCCTAGTGGAGGAGTGATGTCTCCTGAGGGTTTTCAGCGAAGGTACCCACAAACTTCTCCAATAAGGTTAGTTAATAGTAGTACATCCTTCTAAACGGAGTTTCCGTGAACTAGAATAAATTATCATCATGTCTTTTCAGTTCTAGAGGATTTTCAGCAGAAAAACCACCAACTTAAAATATGAATTTTTTTGTAGTAATTCCTTCATCATCAATTGGTTCATGTCAAGACATTGTGTCTGAAGATTGATGCATGGCTCACCTTTCATTTGAGAATTATGTTTTGATACTACCCCATCAAATTGGATTTCAGGCCCAAGTCTCACCAGAGCTGTCAACTCACAATAACAACGAAGGGTGTAGAATTTCACACAGCTCAAGAGCAGTTACTGTCCTCAAATAGGGTTGTAAGCATGAGCATAGGCATTGCTCTAATTTCTAAAATTTTCTAACTCCTTTCACCAAAGATTGGACAGATCCTTATCTCCATATGACAGCTCAATCTATTTCAGATTAGTAAGGTCTTTTTATTGGGTTGTAATGTGGCTTAGGGATGAGGTTTGTAACAAAACGAAAGGGTAAAAGGGGTTCAAATTGAGAAATCAGTTAAGGTAAGGAGGTGATCTAGAATCCTTCTTCATTTCAGTCCAATTCCATCTACTTCTTGAATTTTCAGAGCCAAAGTGGCCAGCTTCTTCTCTTCCTTTCAGTCTTTCAAATAAATGACTTCTCTTTCTCATTCTTTTGCTCTCTTTTTGTTTTTTTTTTTCTTTTTTCTTTTAAAGCCAAATACCACAAATACCACCAACTGTGTTTTTCTTTCTTTCAATTTGATTTAAGACCTTGCTCCTCCCTCTTCCTGATTTCTCAGATTGAGGGTGAACTGAAATAGGTCAAAAGGTTTTGGGTTTAGAATTTCTGGTTTTCATCAAAGAAAATTGGGACTTTTAAGGCTCAAGTGGTGTGCATCAAGGGTAGTTCAAAGGTGGGACATTTTAAGCTCAAACTGACCAAGGGATGGCCTTACTTCATGTCCTCAATGTCATGAGTGCTGTCAAGCTATTTCAATTTGGAATTGCCTAACTTCTAGTGATTAGAATTAGATCCGATCAGTCCAAAGAGCAGAAAAATTGCCAAGGCACTCTTCAAGGAACTTTTTCAGGCCCAAATCTCACTGGGTATGGCCTTCCATCTCATTTTTAGGGGTTATGTCTTCACAATTTTCTCTCATTTCAGGGTTACTGCACATCAGAAATTATTTTTCACAAATTGTTGACATTTGCCTCATGATAAATATTAAAACTACAACTCGTTTTAGTTTTAAAAAGTTGTTTTCTTAATATCCTCTTTTTACAAAAATTCCAGTGAGAATTTACTCTAATTAATTTCAAACACTTCATTTTAGCCTAGCTATACTAAAAGTATCTAATTTATTGGAATACATACATGCCATACCCCCAAACCTAAACTAAACAGTGTCCTCATTGTTTATAGCATGAAAGTAGGGGAGAGGTAGGGGGAAAAGAGATATACAGAAAAACTACATGAAGACAAAATGTATTATAATGCCAAATATATACATGAGAAAATGAGGAAGAAAGTAAAACAACAAGTTGCCATAGCTATTTGCAGGTGTCATCTGGCCAATCGTAGAGGTCAGCCAAGTTTTTCAGCTCATCCTTAGATAAGGGAGCTTTGCCTTTAGATTTAGCCCTCGGTTGTTGTCTCTTTGTTGCCTCCTCAGACTGGGCAGCGGGCTGTTTTCCTTTGGGGTCGACAGCAACACTAGAATCGAAATCTAAATTGAAAGGAAAAAGGGCAGTCAGGTCCAATCCAAGAGCTGCAGCAGTCTTCCTTCGTTCTTCCTTTATCATTAAGGTATAAGGGGCAGTAGGTTGGGTAGGGGGCTAGGTGGGAGAGGTTGTTTTAGACTGGGCAACAAGCCTCTTTCCTTTCTTGGCAGGGGCAGCAGTGGGGGCAGATCTTTTGGCAGAGACTTTCTTCTTGGGGGGAGCCCTTTTGGATTTGTGAGGGGCACGTTGAGTGGGGGGGGTTCCTGGGCGAGAGTAGGGTGCACATCCACAAGGGGGATGGGAGGAGGTTAAGTTGTAGGGGGGGCAGGATTGCGAAGCAGGAGTGTTGAGAACTGGAAAATACCATTTTTCACCCCTTAATCTGGGCCTTGATAGACCCTTGAGAGAACTAAATAAGTATTTTAAGTGCCTATATTGCAGCTAACAATAAAGACAGGCTTAACCATAAAAGCAGCTTAAAAGTGTCAAAAAGATGACAATCCATGCGAGTCCAAAGAAAGGAAGTGAAGAAACAACCTCATCAGCTGTTGAAAGGTCTAAAGTAAAGAGGCAAAGACCTGTAGGCGAAGCAGGGAACAATTCGAACAGAGAAATGCACTACAGAGTTCTTTTCGCAAAGAACCTGCACTTTTCGTAAAGAACCTTGAACTCTGCGAAAAGGACTAAAACTCCAGGCGTAGCTTTCGAAGAGCATCTGAACTCCTCGAAGAGAAGAATGAACTTTGCGAAAAGGTCCCCAAGCTTTGCGAATAGATCTCCAGAAGTTACAGTTCTTTTCGAAAAGGTCTCCAATCTGTGCGAAAAGAGCTTCAGAAGTCACAACACTTTGCGAATAGACCCTTAAGCTCTGCGAAAAGGTATTTTGGAGATTCGCAGCTTTAACAAGGGCAATTCAGTAATCTGTTGCACGCATCCCAATGCATTTTAAAACCCAAGGACATTCCAAAAGATTCTGAGCACGAACCAAAGGCATATTCCACCCCATGTGAACACCCAAAGATGAAATTACTTGGCGGGAACTTCTAAAAGCTCAAACAGATTTTCGAATTACATAACAGAATTGATGCTTCTATCACCTGATTGGCTGAACCAGATCAAGTAGTTCTGATTGGCCAAAATAGATCTGGATCCTTGTGCTTGACTCCTATTGGTTGATACAGATCTATCCAATTCTGATTGGTTGATACACATCTGAGCTGGCTTAGGGAAAACTATAAATAGACGAACCATTTGCCCAATTTGGGTATCCAGATTTTGAGTTTCATTCTATTCCCCCATTTTCAAACCAGATAGTTTGTCTGAAATCCCTGTAATAGCTTCACTTTGACTTGCAATTGAGAGCTGTGAGATATTTCTGTAATTCAAAAGAGAGTTGTATTCAAGACTACAAATCGAGAAATTTATTGTAATGGTGGATTTGAAAAGGTTGCTGTAAACCGTATATTCTCAATTGGACTCATGTTAAGGGTTCCCTCCGATCTCCTTATTGCATTAGACTCCTTTAGATTTACTATTTTTCATGCAATTTCCCTTGATTCATTAATCCTGTGAGAATTAGTGTTGGTAACCTAATCTCTCATGGCATTTGTAGTGATGCTTCTTGTTCTAAACTAAGGCTTTGGATTAAAGACTATTGGATGGTTTGTGGCCATTAAAGTGGACAGACCATAGCCATAAGCTTAAACCTAATCCTTAAATTAGATTTATTTCTCTTACATCTGCGCTTGTAGCCAGATGAAGATTGGATAATCTCTCAGTTGAGCTGCAGTCATTCTCATTAGATTTCAAAGACCAAATCAGATTTAGATATTACTTCTCCATCTTTGTTTCAATCACTCCCCCAACTCGAATCTGGATCATTTAGTTTAAATTTTTCTTTGTTTTTAGTTAGTTAAACGTGACAAATTCAAACCTCTCATCTTATCAGCTTTCTAGATAGGATAAGAAGCCAGATTTGGTAGCTCAGATCTGGAGGTTTATCTTACATTTTAAATAAATTCTCTGTGGACGATCTTTCACTCACTTACTTTTAAAACTTGCTACAATTGGCCCTGATCTTGCAGGCTAATTCTCTTCTAACTGTGCTGATATTTCTTTATTTGTTTATATAGTCCAGAACCACTGTAATTTAGCAGCTATAAATTTGTTTTCAAAACTCACATAAATCAAGCACACTAAGAAGAACCAACAAGTTTTTGGCGCCGTTGCCGGGGAATAGATTTTAAAATTGGTAGATCTAAGTTTTTCTATTTTGTAGATTTGATTTTTATTTTAATTTTTAAAACTGCACTTTGCATTCCAAGTGCTTGATTAAATGTCTACTGCAGTTTTGTATAGAAAACCTGTTTTACTGCAGCAGAATTTTTTTTATTTTTCTGAGTTTTTATTCTTTGCCTTCTAGTTATTTGAATAAATGCTGCTGCCACTCTTTTGTCTTTTTGTCAAATTTGGGCAGTAGCCTGAGTTTTTCTTTTTATTTTTGTCAATATACTTAAATAAGGTATTGCTGCAATTTTTGGACTTTTGCAGATCTGAAGCAGCCGTCCAACAAGGAGCATCTGGACTAAAGCTGGAGCAGATCTACTTGAGTTTGCATCCCCTTCTCCTTTGCATTCATTTTCTCTTTTTAAATTCTTGAGAACCAGCAGTTCTGTTGTGTTTAATGTTTGTTTTGATTATAATTTCTGCTGTCTTTTAGGCATGCTGATTTTTTTTTTTTACAAAACCAAATACAACATAAAAGAAAATGAAAACACAAATAGAACATCTCTGAGTTGTTTTTCATTATTTTCAGCAGTAGTGAATAAGGGCTCTTGTTGAGCCCGGGCTGATCCAAAACAAGTAAAAAAAAATAAAAATAGAAAAATTAAAAAAAAAAATATATATATATATATATATATATATATATATATATATATATAGATATCTTCCGGATGAGCTATTTTTCTCCATTTGCATCCACTTTTCCCATCTGGACCTGCTGAGATCATTTTTTCTTTTTTAGGAATCATGTAGGATAATGAGTAGTGGATCATAGGCTGTTTTGAATATTCAATGGACCCACTGATTTTATTTTCCTTCGAGATTTCTTCATCATAAATGGGTCTCAGCTGTGTGTGAACCCTGTTTTTAATATGTGCTCCCATGCTTCATTTTTTATTATTATTCATACACATCATCAACAAAGGGGTTAGTCTTATAAATCTTGCTTTTCACTGTATTCCTGCTAATCATTTTTATAATCACTTAGATTCATAAGTATCTCAGGCTTTTGGGTTTGTTTCTTTGGGCTTAGGATATATCATTTGGCATTAGATTTTCTGTTTTAGGAATTTTAGTTTCAAATTCGCTTTTAGATCGATTTTTTTTTCTTTCTTAGGTTAATGTGTCCTCGTTTTCTTGATTTTGTCATTTTTTGTGAGTCTTAGTTTCTAACTTTGTTTTCCTATTTTGCATTAACAAATTCTGTTTTTGTATCAACACTTTTCTATTTTTTTCAACTTTGTATTCAGTCCCTTACCTTGTTTTTACTGTTTCTCTGTTATTAGCATTAGTTTCCTTTCATTTGCATAGTAATCCTTCTATTTGTTAGATTTTATTTAGCAGTTCTAGAGTTGTTTTGTTGATTTTTCTTGCATTTGTATATCATGTTTTTCATTTCCTTGCTCATATCTTTAGTTTTACATTTTTATTTTCTGCTGCATATAGTTTAGATTTTTTCTGTTCTTAGTTTTTCTTTCTTCTTTTACCCTGCTGCCCCTAGTCTCTCATTGTCTAGAACATTGAGGACAATGTTCATCTTAGGTTTGGGGGTATGGTAGGTATGCCAATAAAATAAGTTAATGCTTGATGAAGCTTATGACCAGCAGAATTTTTTAATTTCACACCTGTTGTTTTGAAAAATGAGGAAGTTAAAACTTTTTAAAATTGATTTCTAGTGTAATTCTAATACTTTCATGAAGTGAAGGTCAGAAAATTTCTAAAAAAAAATAAAAAATTGATGTTTTAGTAAACCTAAAATGAGAGAAAACAGTGATGATATACCTCAAGAATTTGATAGAAAACCACACCCAGTGAGATTTGGGCCTGCTGAAATGTATTCTTTGGAGGTATGAATTGGCAATTTTTTCTGCTCTACAGACTGTTTGAACCGGCTTGTTATCATTAGAAGTTACATATATCCAAGTTAAAATAGCTTGACAGCAATCATGATATTAAAGACATGATGTAGGGCCTTCTTTTGGACAGTTTGAACTTCAAAAAGCCCCACCTTTTAAAACTGCCCTTGATACACACCAATTGAGCTTTATAAATCCAAGATTTCTTTGAAACCTCATCAACCTCATTTAGCCTAACCCTCACTCTGAGAATTCAGAAGGTAAAGGAAAGAAAGCTGAAGAAAGGTGAGTTGGGTAACAGTTTGGTAAAAGAAAAAGAAAAATAATTGAAGGCAATGATGTATCGAGAAGAAATGTGGCATTCGAGTCAATATTGCTTTGAAAAAAAGAGAAGGCATTTCATTGGAAGTTTGAAAAGAAAGAGAAAAGATGGCCACTTTGGCTCGAAAATTCAAAGAAGAAGATGAAATTGTCTTTGAATTGAAGAAGGTGTGTCTATCACCTCCTTACCTTGACTTCTCAATTTTGAACTCCATTCCACCCTTTATTCTTGATAAATTTCACCCATAAGCCACATTACAACCCAAGTTAAAGTTCTTCGATCAATGATGGATTGAGTCATTCATATGGAGATAAGGATTTGTGTAATCTATGGTGAAAAGAGCGTTGAATTCGAACTAAAAGCAATGCCTATGCTCACCTTTACAGTCCTATTTGAGGGTCAGAATCGCTTGCTCTTAATTTGTGTGAAATAGGGCAACCTCATACTTGCATGGTGAGTGAAAACCTTGGTGAGAGTTGAGTTTGAAATCAAATTATTTGGGGTAACATCAAAACTGAATTTTCAAATAGAAGGCAAGCTTTTCATTAATTTTTCTTGTAAAAACTTTTTGACACCAACTGAGTGAATGGTAAAGGAATTACAACAGAATTTTAGTTTTGAACTGATGTTTTCTTGAAAATCTTCTTACAACCTGACTGATGCAGGTGTGAATAATCTGATTGGATGAAAGTTTGCTTTAACAGAACTGCATTGATCTTAATTGATTTATTGGAGAAGTTTGTGGGTACCTTCACTGAAAACCCTCAGGAGACTTCACTCCTCCACTAGGGATCACCTAGGGGTTTAAAAGGCTTGTTGCATATGCTAAATGCAACTGTGCTCCCTACAAAAATGGCTTTTCATTCTATTTTTAAATTTTGTCTTTGCTCAGGGACTAGCAAAGCTTAGGTTTGGGGGTGTGTTGAGAACTGGAAAATACCATTTTTCACCCCTTAATCTGGGCCTTGATAGACCCTTGAGAGAACTAAATAAGTGTTTTAAGTGCCTATGTTGCAGCTAACAATAAAGACAAGCTTAACCATAAAAGCAGCTTAAAAGTGTCAAAAAGATGACAATCCATGTCAGTCCAAAGAAAGGAAGTGAAGAAACAACCTCATCAGTTGTTGAAAGGTCTAAAGTAAAGAGGCAAAGACACAGAGGCGGCAGGAACAATTCGAACAGAGAAATGCACTACAGAGTTCTTTTCGCGAAGAACCTGCACTTTTCGTAAAGAACCTTGAACTCCGCGAAAAGGACTAAAACTCCAGGCATAGCTTTCGAAGAGCATCTGAACTCCTCGAAGAGAAGAATGAACTTTGCGAAAAGGTCCCCAAGCTTTGCGAATAGATCTCCAGAAGTTACAGTTCTTTTCGAAAAGGTCTCCAATCCGTGCGAAAAGAGCTTCAGAAGTCACATCACTTTGCGAAAAGACCCTTAAGCTCTACGAAAAGGTATTTTGGAGATTCGCAGCTTTAACAAGGGCAATTCAGTAATCTGTTGCACGCATCCCAATGCATTTTAAAACCCAAGGACATTCCGGAAGATTCTGAGCACAAACCAAAGGCATATTCCACCCCATGTGAACACCCAAAGATGAAATTACTTGGCGGGAACTTCTAGAAGCTCAAACAGATTTTTGAATTACATAACAGAATTGATGCTTCTATCACCTGATTGGCTGAACCAGATCAAGTAGTTCTGATTGGCCAAAATAGATCTGGATCCTTGTGCTCGACTCCTATTGGTTGATACAGATCTATCCAATTCTGATTGGTTGATACACATCTGAGCTGGCTTAGGGAAAACTATAAATAGACGAACCATTTGCCCAATTTGGGTATCCAAATTTTGAGTTTCATTCCTATTCCCCCATTTCCAAACCAGATAGTTTGTCTGAAATCCCTGTAATAGCTTCACTTTGACTTGCAATTGAGAGTCAGAGATATTTCGTAATTCAAAAGAGAGTTGTATTCAAGACTACAAATCAGAGAGTAAGTGCTCTCAGAATTGTAATGGTAGATTTGAAAAGGTTGTCAGAAACCGTATATTCTCAATTGGACTCATGTTAAGGGTTCCCTCTGATCTCCTTATTGCATTAGACTCCTTTAGATTTACTGTTTTTCCTGCAATTTCCCTTGATTCATTAATCCTGTGAGTATTACTGTTGGGAACCTAATCTCTCACGACATTTGTAGTGATGCTTCTTGTTCTAAACTAAGGCTTTGGATTAAAGACTATTGGATGGTTTGTGGCCATTAAAGTGATGACATAGCCATAAGCTTAAACCTAATCCTTAAATTAGATTTATTTCTCTTACATCTGCGCTTGTAGCCAGATGAAGATTGGATCATCTCTCAGTTGAGCTGCAGTCATTCTCATTAGTTTTCAAGGACCAAATCAAAGTTAGAGATTACTTCTCCATTTTTTGTATAAGTTTACCTCAAACGTTTCCCCAACTCAGATCTGGATCACTTAGTTTAATTTTTACTTTTATCATTTAGTTAATGTGACAAATTCAACCTCCCATCTTATGTGCTTTGTAGATAGGATCAGAGGTCAGATCTGGTAGCTCAGATCTGGAGGTTTATCTTAAATTTTAAATCAATTCCCTGTGGACGATCTTTTACTCACTAACATTTAAAACTTGCTACAATTGGCCCTGATCTTGCAGGCTAATTCTCTTCTAACTGTGCTGATATTTCTTTACTCTTTTTAATATTCTAGATTCATTATAACTTAGCAGTTGCAAACCTGTTTTCAAAACATAAATAAATCAAGCACACTTAGAAAGCACCAACAAATAAATCAAGCACACTTATCGAAAGGCTCAATCACCCTTTGATAGGTTCTGTTCTAGCATTTTCATCTCGATAGGTTCAAGAGACCATTCTATAGGTTCCTTTGACACTTCAAGCAGGTTTTCGATAGGATGATTTCTTCTTTCCTTTCAGCTGCTCGATAGGATCTGAAATCTTATCGAACTCCTTAATCCACACGAATTCATCCTTCTTCTGCCTTCAGATCCTATCGAAGACCTCTTCAACTGCACAAATTCTTCCTTTCTTTGCTTTCAGCTCCTATCGAAGTCTTCAAGTGACCAATCGATAGGGCATTTTCAGCCTGTTTTTAGTTCCTTGGCTTTTGCTCGTCAGAGCTCGTGATGTGCTACCCTCTGGTGTGCTGTTGCTAAGTTTGTCACTGTGCTGAGAGATAGCTCCTTTTGGGGCATTTTTGAGTGCCTTTCTGCATTAGTATCTTCTTTTACAGCTGTCTATAAAATACACTTGACAAAAGCTTATTAGTGTGCTCATAGGTCTATCAACAGTCAGGTTATAGGGTGAAAAGTGGCATTTTTCACCACTTAACACACCCCCAAACCTAAGCTTTGCTAGTCCCTGAGCAAAGGAGAAATTAAAAGAAAATAAAAATGCCACTTTCATAGGTTGCACGGTTGCATTTAACATATGCACCAAGCCTTTTAAACCCCTAGGTGATCCCTAGTGGAGGAGTGATGTCTCCTGAGGGTTTTTAGCGAAGGTACCCACAAACTTCTCCAATAAGGTTAGTTAATAGTAGTACATCCTGCTAAACGGAGTTTCCGTGAACTAGAATAAATTCTCATCATGTCTTTTCAGTTCTAGAGGATTTTCAGCAGAAAAACCACCAACTTAAAATATGAATTTTTTTGCAGTAATTCCTTCATCATCAATTGGTTCATGTCAAGACATTGTGTCTGAAGATTGATGCATGGCTCACCTTTCATTTGAGAATTATGTTTTGATACTACCCCATCAAATTGGATTTCAGGCCCAAGTCTTACCAGAGCTGTCAACTCACAATAACAATGAAGGGTGTAGAATTTCACACAGCTCAAGAGCAGTTACTGTCCTCAAATAGGGCTGTAAGCATGAGCATAGGCATTGCTCTAATTTCTGAAATTTTCTAACTCCTTTCACCAAAGATTGGACAGATCCTTATCTCCATATGACAGCTCAATCTATTTCAGATCAGTAAGGTCTTTTTATTGGGTTATAATGTGGCTTAGGGATGAGGTTTGTAACAAAACGAAAGGGTAAAAGGGGTTCAAATTGAGAAATCAGTTAAGGTAAGGAGGTGATCTAGAATCCTTCTTCGTTTCAGCCCAATTCCATCTACTTCTTGAATTTTCAAAGCCAAAGTGGCCAGCTTCTTCTCTTCCTTTCAGTCTTTCAAATAAATGACTTCTCTTTCTCATTCTTTTGCTCTCTTTTTGTTTTCTTTTTTCTTTTTTCTTTTAAAGCCAAATACCACAAATACCACCAACTGTGTTTTTCTTTCTTTCAACTTGATTTAAGACCTTGCTCCTCCCTCTTCCTGATTTCTCAGATTGAGGGTGAACTGAAATAGGTCAAAAGGTTTTGGGTTTAGAATTTCTGGTTTTCATCAAAGAAAATTGGGACTTTTAAGGCTCAAGTGGTGTGCATCAAGGGTAGTTCAAAGGTGGGGCATTTTAAGCTCAAACTGACCAAGGGATGGCCTTACTTCATGTCCTCAATGTCATGAGTGCTGTCAAGCTATTTCAATTTGGAATTGCCTAACTTCTAGTGATTAGAATTAGATCCGATCAGTCCAAAGAGCAGAAAAATTGCCAAGGCACTCTTCAAGGAACTTTTTCAGGCCCAAATCTCACTGGGTATGGCCTTCCATCTCATTTTCAGGGGTTATGTCTTCACAATTTTCTCTCATTTCAGGGTTACTGCACATCAGAAATTATTTTTCACAAATTGTTGACATTTGCCTCATGAAAAATATTAAAACTACAGCTCATTTTAGTTTTAAAAAGTTGTTTTCTTAATATCCTCTTTTTACAAAAATTCCAGTGAGAATTTACTCTAATTAATTTCAAACACTTCATTTTAGCCTAGCTATACTAAAAGTATCTAATTTATTGGAATACATACATGCCATACCCCCAAACTTAAACTAAACAGTGTCCTCATTGTTTACAGCATGAAAGTAGGGGAGAGGTAGGGGGAAAAGAGAGATACAGAAAAACTACATGAAGACAAAATGTATTATAATGCCAAATATATACATGAGAAAATGAGGAAGAAACTAAAACAACAAGTTTCCATAGCTATTTGCAGGTGTCATCTGGCCAATCGTAGAGGTCAGCCAAGGTTTTCAGCTCATCCTTAGATAAGGGAGCTTTGCCTTTAGATTTAGCCCTTGGTTGTTTTCTCTTTGTTGCCTCCTCAGACTGGGCAGCGGGCTGTTTTCCTTTGGGGTCGACAGCAACACTAGAATCGAAATCTAAATTGAAAGGAAAAAGGGCAGTCAGGTCCAATCCAAGAGCCGTGATCTTCCTTCGTTCTTCCTTTATCATTAAGGTATAAGGGGCAGTAGGTTGGGTAGGGGGCTAGGTGGGAGAGGTTGTTTTAGACTGGGCAACGAGCCTCTTTCCTTTCTTGGCAGGGGCAGCAGAGGGGGCAGATCTTTTGGCAGGGACTTTCTTCTTGGGGGGAGCCCTTTTGGATTTGTGAGGGGCAGGTTGAGTGGGGGGGGGTTCCTGGGCGAGAGTAGGGTGCACATCCACAGGGGGGATGGGAGGAGGTTGAGTTGTAGGGGGGGCAGGATTGCGAAGCAGGAGGTGCAGGAGGAGGTGCGGTGGTGAGAGGGGTGGGTTGGAATGGCTGAGAGGTAAAGGAAGCAACCTTTTTCTCAATTATGTCAATATGTTTGGCAGCGTAGAGCAGGTTGGCATCAGATAGTTCTTTGTTGGCTTTGAGGATCTCCTGAGCATTGGCTAATTTTTTCTTGAGAAGCTCAGAATTCTTCTCCTCATATTTGGCAATGAGACTCTCAGCAGCTGCCACTTGTTTTGCTAACTCATAACGAGTCAGGATTTCAGACCACCCTTGAGAGATATCACGAAGTTGAATTCGGTGTTCCAATTAGATGTTGGCAATCCTCTCCTCATAAGGGGCCTCAATGGAAGCTCAAAGTGTAGCCATACCTCTCAAGGCATCCCGGCGGATGTAAGGGTTGTCCCTCATTGTACACAGGAGGTGAGGTAAGGGGGTATGTACATGGATTGTCTAAGGACAATGGGCAAGGACAAGGGTGTAGTGGATGAAGAAGAGGGGGTGGAAAGAACCAGATCCTCCCATGGATCAATTTGGGTGGAGGCATCCTGGAAAATAGATGGGGGGGTGGTGAAGGGTAGGGGGGAGTCAGCAGCTGGGGAGGAGAGTAAAGTGGCTTGTGGTGAGGAAAGTATGGGGAGAGCTGGTGCGGCTACTTCCTCAGGCTTGGCAGCTGCGTGGTGTGGAGTAGGTATGGGTGAAATAGGAGGGGATAAGTGAGGAGGTTGAGGATCGGAAGAGGGTGGGATAAGGGTGGATTGAATTGATTGGAGACATGAGCTCATGAGGGTCTGGGTGTCGGTGTTGATGGTTAATTGGGACTAAATGGATTGGAGGATGGAAAGGATTTGAGTGAGGGTGTCAGGCCTGGTGGGAGAAGGGGCTTGTGCTTAGACATGCTAGAAGGGAGAAGATGGTGCATGGTTAAAATGAGGAGTGGGGTGTGGGGAGTGAGGAAGTGGAGTGTACTCATGAGCGACATCTTTCACAATTGAGGTCATGAGGGTCGTGAACCCAGTAGTGGTGAACAGGTCGACACCCTGTGGATACAGAGGGGTTGGAGATGGAGGAGAATTAGAAATGGGTTGGGTATTGGGTGGAGAAGGGATGGTAGGGGTAAGCTCAGATAATGTGGGAGGTTCCAGGATGTCAGGGTGGAGGACCTGGGAGGTGGGTGGATGTAAAATAGGTTCAGAGGTGGATGGGGGGAGGTCTGGTTGAAGAGGGACTGATACAAATGGAAAAAGCAAAGTGGGTGGAGGTGTGGGTGGTGGGACAAGTATGGTGGGTGGGGGGTGGCTACGGGTATCTCTGCAGGAGTCTCTGCTGCCACGGAAGTGGTTGTCTTCTTAGCCACCTCCCTTCCAATTGGTTGGCCTTTCTTAATCAATGTGAGGCTGGTTGACCATTCTCGCTTACCATACAATTTAAAGGTCAGCTTCTCTATTGGTTCAGATTGCTTAATCGCATATTTTCCAGTCCTGAGCAGACATGTGATGAGTCTGCAAAAAGGCAGGCCACCTCCTATAGCAAAAGCTTGCCTCTTCCACACCTTGTCATTGATGTCCACTATTGTCTCAAAAATCAGCTTAGGTGCATTGACAAATTGCCCCTTTGAACAAAAGTATAATGCATCCACTAAAGGGGTCCTTCTCTCTTGCAAATGGCCAGAGACAGACATTTTTCCTCAGAATGGTATCAATGAGTCGGAGGGTAGGATGGAGGTCTCTTCTCATCAAGGATTCACCAGAGCCCACTATTCCATTAGTAAGTTGTTTAGCTATTTCCCGAAATGTGGCCCCTGTAGGTGCTCCCTCAGCTCTAGTGGAGTAATATTGATATGGGACTCCCAAAGCCATCCCAATATCTCTGTAATTGACAGTCAGCTGCCAATCATCAATCGAGATTTCTAGTGTATCCTCAGCTCCAGGTACCACCTTCTTTGTCAGGTTTTGGTACCATAATTTCACTAATCTGGAATAGACATTTTCTTTCAAGGGTGAAAGCAGGGGTAGCAGACCTTCTTTTTTCAAATATTCCAATGTCCCCTTGCACTCCCTAATGTTAGCAAAATATGCCAAATCAAAATCCATCTCAGGAACAAGACTCAATTTTCTACAAACTCATTGGGGGTAGTTAACCCCGCAGGCAGTTCTCCTGGAGGGGCAGCTCTCGCTAAGGTTTCTTCTACTCTAGGTTCCTAAATCTCAACAACTTTGGCTTTCTTAGCTTTAGGGGTTTTTTTGGGTGACATTTCAGTGAGCTTCCTCTTGACAGGTGGTTTGTCAACTGGCTTTGACTTTTTGGAGGATTTAGGGGTGGAAGTAGTTGTTCTCCGGCGTATGTTCACGAGGGTTTCCTCCGGCTCATCCATTTTACTCTTCAAAAATTTAGCACTCACTAGCTTGAAGCAGAGTTTGAACTTTAAAACTCAGAGGAGCGATAGATTGATTGTGGGAAGGCAACTGACCTCGAAATAACTAGGGTTTAATAGAAATTGCACTGCACAACTTCAATTTTTTCAGAATTAGGGGCAAAATGCTCCTATGTGCAAGCTGAATGTACCGACAAAAAGGCAGACTGAACAGCTGGAGGTTCTATGAGGATTTAGTGAAGAAAGAGGGAGGCAAAAGAGAGAGGAACAAGAGCTAGGGTTTGCAAAAGGTATGGAATGAGGCACAAATGACCTATCGACGGGTATATAAAAGGTGAAATACAATTTCGATAGGATGAACTGGATGGTTTCGATAGGTTTGTGCATCCTGTCGAGAACATAGCAAACAAAACTTTGAAAGGGGATGATTCGATAGGATCTCGATAGGTGGAACCATCCTTTCGATCAATTTAAATGGCAGCTGAATCGCCATTTCGATAGGTTCCCGATTGGTATTAGAACCTATAGAAAGCTCCATTTTTCCTATCGAAAAGTTAGTTTTACCTATCGAGAGGTTCAGTACCTATCAAAACCATCTAACATCCTGCCGACATCACTAAGTGACCTATCGAAAGGTGAGCTTGACCTATTGAAGACTTCTAAAATCAAATAAAGCTATATTTCTGGGCATTTGTAGTCTCAGTTCTCAGCAGGCTCTGTTGATGTGGTGCCCCATGATTAGATTCACTTATGAACAGCTCCCATTACCTCAGGACAACTGAGAATGACGGTCTAGTATTGAGCATGGCAGTTTTGTTATTTTCTTTTAATTATTGCAAAGAAATAAAAAGAATCAAATAACAACTAAGTAAACACCTACAAACAAAAACAGAGTATGGTACATCTGAAACATACTGACTGCAGGGGTTAATCTGGAGGGTCTGGAAGGTCCATGGTCTCCTCGGGCTCATCAAACTTGGCACTTTTCATAGATCTTTTCCTCAGCCAATGTCCATTCCTTGGGTGTAGTCTTCCAGCTGCGAGCCAAGCCTTATCCTGCACCAGCCAATGTGGATTATCATGCATCATTTTCTTTTGGGTATTAATGGAAAAATAAGCCTCTTTAGGAGAGGGTTGATAGCCAGTGTTATACACATTCAGCTTAACCTTCATGTTTCCAAATGACACTTCCATAATCCCATACTTGCATTGTATGTGGGCATTGGCTGTGGCCAAAAAGGGCCTGCCTAGAATCACAGGTATGGAAGAAGCACATTTGCTTGGTTCCATGTCCAATACCAAAAAGTCAGCAGGATAAAAGAATTTGTCAACTCCAATCAAAACATCCTCGATTATCCCCACTGGTTTCCTTTCGAATCTATCAGCCAGCTGGAGGACCACATGTGTGGGCTTCAATTTGCCTAAGCCCAACTTCTCATATACTGAATATGGAAGCAAATTCATACTAGCTCCCAGATCTAATAAGGCTTTGTCAATGATGTGATCCCCAATGATGCAGGGGATTGTGGGGGTTCCAGGGTCTTGGAATTTGGTTGGGGTTGCAATCTACAAAATTTGTTTCACTCTCTCTGCTGAAAAGACTTTCTTGGATATGTGTATCCTGGATTGTCTTTTATCGGTGCATAGTTCTTTTAAGAATTTGGCATAGGCTGGGACTTGTTTGATGGCATCAAGTAAAGGCAGATTGATCTTTACTTGCTTGAAAGTCTCCATCATTTCCTCAATTTTTCCTTGCCCTTTATCAAAAGAGGAAGGTGCTTGTAGTGCCTTAGAAAATGGCAAGTGTGGGATTGCTCCCTCACTTGCAGCCTTAGCCAATGGGGCCTCTTTCTTTTTGAGCGTTTTATTTTCTTGAGGATCCTCATTATCCTCTTTATTCACAACTGATTATTCCTTCAAGTCCACCATTGGTGGTCTTTGTTGTGTGCTGGTAGAAATTACTTCATTTTCTTCATCCAAGTTCCTCACAGGCTCACAGCCCACTTGGTTGTCCACTAACTTACCACTTCTCAAAGTTATAACAGCTTTAGCTTCCTCATAAGTGGAGGAAACTTCACCCACTACAAACTACCTTCGTGGATTGTCCTGTGGTTGGCTAGGCAACTTTCCTCCCTCTCTCCTAGTAAGAGCATCAAATAGCTGACCAAGTTGGTCCTCTATCTTTTTGATGCTCTAATTGTGAGAGCGCACATTTTGGGTTAAGGTGTTCAAGCTCTGTAATGAAGATAGAACTTGTTCCTCAAAGGATGGTGCTCTCACAGCTGGAGGGGGTGCAGATTGCTGCACAGGAGGAGCTACAGGTTGGGCCATGGGTTGCTGATACTGAGGTCTTGGGGCATAACCTTCTCGATAGGGCTGAGCATTTCTGTAAGGCATGGGCTGCTGCTGCTGCTGGCTGGGGTATCCATCTTGTCTCCACCTCAGATTGGGGTGGTTCCTCCATTGATACCCAGCAGCAGGCTGCTGCCCATAAGACTGAGCTGCAACCACATGCTCTGTTATAAAATCAAGAAATTTGTCAGCAGATGGGCATTCTTCCAAGGGCTGAGCAGGGGACTGGCATATGGCACATGCCTCCTCCACTCTTGCAGCCACAGGTGACTGCATTGCTCCCATCAGCCTATCAAATTTTAGAGTTAAGCTGTCCACTTTCCTTTCCAACTCACTTGGCACACTCACTTCATATATCTTTTCCCTTGAAGTGTTCTCCTTCATCAATCTAGGAGGCTCTAAATCTCTTGCTAAGGTTTCCCTTTGCATAGACTTCTCACTAATGATATCAAAAAGTTCCCATGCCTCCTCAGCAGTTTTATGGAGATAGGTGCCACCACATGAGACATCTATCATATCTCTGCTTTTAGCATCAATTCCTTGATAAAAGCTTTGAACCAATTGCCATTCAGGGATTTGATGGTGGGGGCATTTCTTGAGGAGTTCCTTAAATCTCTCACAGGATTGATGAAAGTCTTCAGTTGGATCTTGCGTAAAAGAGATGATACCCTTCCTCAACTGGCTGGTCTTTGACATAAGAAAGAATTTGGCTAGAAACTGACATTGGAGATCACTCCAGGACTTAATACTGTTAGGTGGAAGCAAAGACAACCAGGTTCTGGCTCTATCCTTTAATGAAAAAGGACAGAGACTCATCCTAGTGGCCTCCTCCCCCAAACCTGTGATATTAAATGTAGTACACAGTCCTAAGAATTCATCAATGTGCTTATATGAGTCTTCTTTGGTCAGGCCATGAAATGAGGGCAGCATTTGAATGATGGACGATTTTATCTCATAGTTTCCCTGAGTAGCTGGGAATTGAATGCAGAAGGGAGAATTGTAGACCCCTGGTTTATTAAACTCCTTAAGGGTTCTCGACTGTTGTTGCTCACCCATTTCTACTGAATCAAATGCAACAGAGGTGGGTGTAGTTGGTCTCGATTTGAGAAGTCTTTCAACCTCTGGATTTAGTGGGACAATCTGAGGTTGCAAAGTTCTCCTACCAAACATACAACACTCAGATTTTGAATGCAGAACATATCCAAACACACAACAAACAGAGGTTCATAGCACACAATTCCCTCGCTGGCTATAAGCACAGCTACAGGGTATAAATTCCACTCCAAATCACAGGATCCACCTGGCCTTAAGACTATGATCTATCCATTTTAATGGTCACAGACCATCCTATAGACTTTATTGAATCCATGGATTGCAGCAGATGAATCCAATTGGGGCTTGAGCTTAGATTTATCTTAAGGTTATGATTTATCCACTTTAATGGTCCCAGACCATCCTAGGAATCTACTACAAAGCCAGGGCCTCAATTAGAATAAATAAAACTACTACAGACGCTGCAATTCCCAGGTCACAAACTCAAGGAATCACAGGAGCGTCAGATCCAGGGAGATCAGATGGTATCCAAGAGGCCTACCAGTTAAGTGGGTGAGCTGATCTACAACTCCTCTACACAAATCTGATCGATCACCAAATGGAACCAAAGGAAATTTAAATCTAATTAAAGCATTAAACACAACATTATCATTGCAAACAAGGTCACTCTATAATGGAAATACTCTCAGATCTGTAGTCTGTGTAGCTAGGAACCTACAGTAGCACTCTTAACCTTACCCAATTACAGATCTAACTTTGCTCCTCGCTACTCCAAGGGACTTAGCCAACCATGGCTAGGCTAAAGGAGGGAAATGGAATTTCTCTGCAAGCTCTAATCTCCAGAATTTTGGCTCAGATCTCGATCTCCCCCAATGGCAATTGGGGATCTCTATATATAGCTTTCTCCTTTATTTTTCCTACCAAAAATCCCTTCTAGAAGGTCGTCAAAGTTTGTTAGAGTTCTGTTAAAGCACGTAGGTCGATTAGGGATTTCTAGGGCATCTTCTAGAACCGTCGTGTCGGTCACCAAGTGCCTCGAATTGCGTGTAGCGGGTCACTGAAGTAGAACGTGTGCACAGCTGAATTTCTGAGAAGTTCTGTACACAATTTTGATAGGTTCAGGAAGCTTTCGACAAGTTAGAATCAAGCATTTTGGTCCTTTCGCTAGGTTCTCAGATCCGTTCGATAGGTTATGATAGGATGAATCTTCGCTTAGAGTTCCAGCCTTCTCAGTCCTTGGTTTGGAGTATTCGACAAGTTAGAGAAACTCTTCGACAGGTTGGAAAACCATTTCGACAAGTTTCGCTCTGCATTCCACCATTTCGATAGGTTTGCTTTCAGTCTTATCGAAAGGCTCAATCACCCTTCGATAGGTTCTGTTCCAGCATTTTCATCTCGATAGGTTCAAGAGACCATTCGATAGGTTCCTTTGACACTTCGGCAGGTTTTTTATAAGATGATTTCTTCTTTCCTTTCAACTGCTCGATAGGTTTTGAAATCCTATCGAACTCCTTAATCCACACGAATTCATCCTTCTTCTGCCTTCAGATCCTATCGAAGACCTCTTCAACTACACAAATTCTTCCTTTCTTTGCTTTTAGCTCTACTCGAAGTCTTCAAGTGACCAATCAATAGGACGTTTTTAGCTTGTTTCACTTCCTTTGCTTTGCCCCTGCTGTAGCCACGCGCTCCAAGGGTCCAGTGATGTGCTACCCTCTGGTGTGATGTTGCTAGGTTTGTCACTGTGCTGAGAGATAGCTCCTTTTTGGACATTCTTGACTGCTTTTTTGCATTAGTATCTTTTTTTACTGCTGTCTACAAAATGCACTTGACAAAAGCATATTAGTGTGCTCATAGGTCTATCAACGGTCAGGTTATAGGGTGAAAAGTGGAAATTTTCACCACTTAACATCGACCTCCACAGTTTTGAATATGAGGTATCAGTGATACTCCCAAATCTCATCGAGGGCATCATGCCTAAAACGGGAGGTGGTATAGTAGCAGCGATGGTGATGCTCCAAAAGTGGGGCTATCAGAAAGGCCGAGGACTCGGGCCTAGACTGCAGGCATAAGAGAGCAAGTTGTTGCTAAGGGACAGAAAGTATGATTTGGGCTAGGTTACAAGTCCATAGAGGAAGAGGTCCGGGAAGCCAAAGAAAAAGCTAGGGTCGTCGTAGCTGCAAGAGCTCGAGGAATCAACATAGAAGAGAAACCTCACCCTAGGTCTCACATCAGGGCGTTGGGGTGGTAAAGATCGATCGAAATGGGGTAACCCATTTAACCCCACACAGACCCATAGCCCCTGTCCATCCCACCAATCCCCACATTACCCTTCCTAGCTTGGAGATAGATCTGGCCGCGTTATCCCTTTTCAAAGAACAACAGCTAGTACCTGAACAAACTCCCCCTGGGGTAAATCACCACAAAACGATATTGACATTTAAGGACATCCTCTTAGACGAAATGGGGGTCAACATGATGGAGGCTGACTGCAAAGAGCCATAGCAGTCAAAACCCTCCATCCAATCATGTAAAGGAGCAGTCCCTCAGGTGCGTAACTGGGCATCTTTACCCCAAACCTTGGAAGCGGGGAGTGGCCTAACATTTGACACTTGTTTCCAAAAAAAAAAAACCTATAAAAAGTGAGATAAGCCCTTGGCAGGCAATACCTTGTATATAAGCAGACCCGCTTTTCCATGGGTCCGTCTCCAAAGAAAATAAAAATCTCAAAAGCATTAAAAAAATACAAAGTCTCAAAAACATTAAGAAAATCCAAAGTCCAAAAATATTATCATTTAAAATTCCAGAAAAAGTCTCGTAAAAAGATGCCTTAATCAAAATACCCGTCCCACGTGAAATCGACCCCTTCCCTGTAGAAATATAAGAAGAGGTAGGAATCACGAGTCTGGACGAGGATGTCCCTTTGAAGGAGCTCCCCAATGAGCTCCTTGACTGGTTTTCCAAATTTGAGCATGGCCCAACCCCTATTATCAAGGAAACCGAGGACGTTAATCTAGGGACTAAGGAGCTTCCCTGAATTACCAAAATCGAAACGTCACTATCTCTTGAAGAAAGAAAAAGCATGATCGAATTCTTTCGGTCATACCAAGACCTTTTTGCCTGGTCCTATGAGGACATGCCTGGCCTGGATACTAATTTGGTCGAGCATGAGTTGCCTCTCTACCCTGATATGAAGCCGGTTAAGCAGAAGCTGAGACGTCTCCGACCCGAATGGATGTTGAAAGTTAAAGATGAGGTCATCAAATAGTATGATGCAAGGTTTCTCATGGTATCCAAATACCCGCATTGGTTAGCTAATATCGTGCCTATACCGAAGAAAGACGAAAAGGTTTGCATGTGCATCGATTTTTGCAATCTAAACAGGGCGAGTCCGAAGGATGATTTTTCGTTACCACACATCAACATCTTGGTCGATAATACTGCTAAGCACGAGATGCTTTATTTTATGGGAGGATTCTCAGGATACAATTAGATTAAGATGGCAAAGGCGGATCGGGAGAAGACAACATTTATCACTCCTTGGGGAACCTTCTGCTACAAAGTCATGCCGTTTGGGCTAAAGAATGTCGGTGCAACATACCAAAGAGCTATGACTGCGTTGTTTCATGACATGATGCATCGAAAAATTAAAGTATATGTCAATGATATGATAGCCAAGTCACCGGAGCAAAGCGATCACTTGGTAAACCTTTAGAAGCTATTTGAGAGGCTGAGAAAATACAAGTTATGCCTGAATCTATAGAAGTGCGCATTTGGAGCTATGTCCAGAAAACTGTTGGGATTCATCGTCAGTAGGAGAGGGATTGAGGTCGACCCAGTCAAAGTCAAAGCTATCACAGAAATGCTGCCATTGTCTACTGAGAAGAAAGTTAGAGGGTTCTTAGGCAGAATATAATATATCAGTCGGTTCATTGAACAACTAACGCCCATCTGCACACCGATCTTCAAGCTACTAAGGAAGAACTCGCCCGTTGAATGGAATGATGATTGTCAGGCAACATTCGATAAAATCAAAAGCTACCTCCTTAACCCACCTGTGTTGGTACCACCCGAGTCTGGTAGACCACTCTTGATATATCTCTCCAAGACGGAAGTATCGATGGGATGTGTCTTGGGACAGCATGACGAGACAAAAAGAAGAGAACATGCCATTTACTATCTGAGCAAGAAGTTTACTGATTATGAAATGCGCTATTCTCATCTGGAGAAAGCATGCCTGGCTCTTGTATGGGCTACTCAGAGGCTTCGCCATTACTTGCTATCTCAGGCCGTTCTACTCTTAGCTCGAATGGACCCATTGAAATACCTATTTGAGAAGCCTGCTGTTACTGGGTGGACTGCATGCTGGCAGCTCTTATTATCAGAGTTTGACATCACGTACATCACTTAAAACTCAATTAAGGGCCAGGCACTCGCCGATCATCTTGCCGACAATCCTTTGCCAGATTATGAGCCTTTGAGAATTGAATTCCCTGATGAGGACATCCTTTTTATGACAGAAGATGATATAGAAGAAGCAGAGGATTCTTGGGTAATGCACTTTGATAGGGCAGCTAATGCAGAAGGTCAGGGAGTTGGAGCCATTCTGATTTCACCAAAAGGATCCCACGTACCCGTCTCTATCAAGCTCAACTTCTCTTGCACAAACAACATGCCTGAATACGAAGCTTGTGTTACTGGTCTGCAGGCAGCTCTCGATCTGATTGTAACTCACCTTCGGGTGTTCAGCGATTCACAGTTAATTATATGTCAGACGAAAGATGAGAAACTGATCCCTTACCATGAGCACCTCAAGGACCTGATAGCTTGCTTCCAAGATGTGACATTCTCATATGTCCCCCGGATAAGGAATCGCTTTGTCGATGCACTAGCAATGTTGGCATCAATGATAGAAATCTCGTATGGTGATGAGATGAAGCCAATCATGATCGAGCAGAGGAATGAGCCGGCCTTCTGCCTCCAGATTGAGGAGCCTACAAGGCTTGATGATGAGCCACCTTGGTTCTCAAATATTAAGAATTTCCTTGAGATGCTAACCTTTCCTGAGGGTACATCCAAGATGGATCGACGAACCATTCAACGTCTAGCAGCAGGCTACGTCCTTTACGGGGAATGCCTTTACAAGCGGTCATACAATAATATTTTGCTCAGGTGCCTTACAGAAGGTGAAGTGATCAATATTATGAAGGAGATCCACGAGGGAGTATGCGGAGCTCACGTCAGCGGTCACATGCTTGCCAAGACATTTCTACGGTAGGGATACTTTCGGACCACTATGGAATCGATTGCTACAAACATGTTCATAAATGTTGTAAGTGTCAGGAACACTCCAGTCTGATAAATGCTCCTGTCGTCGATCTACATTGCATGACCACTCCTTAGCCATTTGCTACCTCGGGACTTGACGTTGTCCGAATTATTAATCCAAAAGCATTGAACGGACATTGGTTCATCCTCGTCACCATTGAATACTTCAGCAAATGGGTAGAAGCGGTGTCATATACCAACATCACGACCAATTACGTCGAGAAGTTCCTCAAGAGTAATACTGTGTGCCAATTTGGAGTACCCAAAGATATCATCACAAACAATGGCACCAATTTTGTGAATAAGCGCATTCGAGCCTCTTGCGAGCAATACAAAATTAAGCACCATCGCTCGTCCCCCTATCAGCCTCAAACTAATGGAGCCATGGAAGCTGCTAACAAGACGGTCATTTGCATCATTGAGAAGATGGTCGTCACCTATCGAGATTGGAGTGAAATGCTGTCGCTTGGTTTGTGGGCCTACAGAACATCGATCCGTACCGCTACAGGGGCAACACCATTCTCCCTTGTGTATGGAACTGAGGCCATCCTCCTAGTTGAGGTCAAAGTACCCTCACTCTGAATTCTCATGGAATCAGGCTTACCCGAAGCAGAGAGAGAGATCCCGCTTTAAATAATTAAACTTATTGGAGGAGAAGAGACTCCTTGCCTTGTGTCACACTCAAGTTTACCAGGGGCGAATCGCACGTGTCCGCGGTCGAGATCTAAAGGTAGGAGACACTGCGTTGAAGATCTTCCCATCCCTCCACGCCTATCCGAGAGGGAAATTCAAGCCAAAATGAGAAGGACCTTATGTCATCTAAGAAGTGCTACCGGGATGCGCCATCCACCTCACCACCATGGACGGAGATCCTTTTCCTGAGCCCATCAATGCTGGATATGTCCGACGGTTCTACTCTTAGTCTATCACGATAAGGTAAGTATTGGTGAAACAGATACGTGACTGCTTAAGAATCACTCAAAAGAGGCCATCATTCTAAATACAGTAGCCAAAAAGTATCCCTAAAAATGATGATATCCTTTGCTACCCCATTTGAGCCTGCGCCTTTCTTTCAATAAACCCCTTCCCCAAAAACAAATGTGTGTGTATATATACAAAAAAGAGGAAGTAAAGTTACCATCAAAATCTAAAAAAATCATAAAAGTAAAACCTCAAGAAGAGATTGCCTAAAATGGAGCAAAAAGAAAAAAAATGTAGAAGAATCACGGGACATGTACAGTAAAAACCCCCAAGAAAGTATGTTGAGAAAACTGAAGTCGTATCGAGGAAACCCTTCTAGCCTAGCATACCTTCAAATCCTAACCTAACTCATGGCCAAGCTACACCCTGAAGAAAGCCCTCTTTTAGGTTTACAAGCAGTCATAATATCTGTTAAGTCAACACAAGCCGAGTTGTGAGACGACATCAGAACTCCATCCAGCCGGCTATGATGGAATCGACGTCTATGTCGTGGCTGTTGAAAAAAGAAATGAAAAAAATAAAAAAATAAAAATAAAAAGCTCAAAGTAAGATGAACGTGGTGAAAACCCGAAAGGGCGCTATGGGTAAAAACAACGAGTTTATGCAGACCAGGTGAAAACCCGAAAGGGCGCTTGGGGTAAGAGAGCTAAACCCATGGACGTGGTGAAAACCCGAAAGGGCGCCACGGGTAAAAAATGAGATAAAGAAAAAAATAAAAGAAAAAGAAAAGAAAAGAAAGGTTTGCATTGATTGAGAAGATTGATGCTTGAGGAGTCCTCTTGGTTACTCTCTTTGATACCCTTTTTTCGGCTGGGCTGCTCATGTTAGTTTAAGACGGGGTCCCAACCAGAATTGTCTTTGTGAAATTGCTTTGTCAAATGTATGACTCAAGGTAAGGAGAAAGATTTGACTCAATCCAAAGGGATTAACGTTCCGGCCTTGGTAAAATCCGGAAACTCACTAAGGTTCGACTGCATAAAAGAGTTCGACTATGCTTAAAATGGAACCCGTTACTCCGTCTCACTGTCAAGGCATAAAATTTTTTAAAAAAAATTGAAAAAAATCCAAATACTAAAAACTGTGCATATATTTCTACTCATTTCCATGTACATATTTCCAGCATCATATTTCAATCTCAAAAATGAAAAAAAAAAACAAAAAATCTTCGAAAATAAAAATTCAAAAAATATCTTGAAATTGAAAAAGTATAGGTAGAAATTTACTTCTCCTTCTATTATTTAGGATGCATTTTCTTTATATATGTATAAACAAAAAAAGAGATTGACGTTTTCTTAAGAATGTGCAGGAACATCAAAATGGTTAAAAGCCTAGAAGCTGGCAACCTCTCGACGATGGACAAATCAAATGAACATCAAAATGGTCAAAAGCCTCGAAGCTGGCAACCTCTCAACGATGGACAAATCAAATGAAGCACCTCACCACCGAAGTCAGGTCTATTAAAAAAAAAAAAAAAAAAAAAAAGAGAAGAAGAATAAATTTGTGTTTCCCCATAGAGCTACGCACATGCGTGTTTTCAATGCGGTAAAATGTTAATATTTTATCGGCAACGCAGCTATGCAAAACTAATGTCCTAGATCTAAGGTTTGCCTTAGATCCCTGGATCCTACTTCAAAGTAGGAGCAACGGTATCAATCATGATCAAACGGTCAATGTTTCAGTCAGGACGATTCCACTACTAAATTGTTGAGCTAAGCGCTCTGTCTCATATGAATGTGAGAGTCTAAGGTTCAAATTTTTCATGAACTTTTCGAAGATGTGAACTCTTGGTCTGCACGGTCTGGGCGTGCGCCCTACGGGGTTTGAGGTCCGGATGACTCCATTGGAAAAGGACAATCATTGGTTGAGACCAACCTACTGAGGATGAGATTACGCCTCAGTCAAACTATGAGCAACCATGCATTCAGAAGGGTTCATTTCCCTTTTATTTTTTTGCAGGCTTAAAACCTGTATTGGCAGTGGTATCCCTGTAAAGTGTACGCCATGCATCTGGGTATCCGTATGATGGTCATTTGTTCCCATAAATTATACCCGGGCAGGTCCAGGTCGGGGCTTCCATCACCTTTGTTGTTACTTATTGCCCCTAATGGGTGCCTGATTATGCATAGTTGAATGAGGCTTATGATCATTGTTGGCAGAGACCAGGATTGGATGTCCCTTTAGGGGGGTACCCAATGTTTAGCTGAACCTAATCAAGGTAGTTGAAGCTGGATGCTCTCGGTCATGTTGATTTGAGGCACATCTTCAAAAATGGTACGTCCTCCCCAAAAAGTGCTGTGACATTTATTCACTTTGCTCGGGCAGTCATGCTAAATAAACTTCAGGATTGAGGGGCTCGCCCAAAGACCTAGAACCCTACTTTTAGCAAGGGCACCCACGAATAGTCAGATAGGGCAATCAAATACCTCGTAGGATTGGAAGCAAACTGTGGAGCCTTGCATATGTTTACTTTATGCCTATCTTTGAATGTGGGCCGATCACCCCTCTTACTTACGAAGCTATTGCATTCAGAATGAATCTCAAACATCAATCACCTTCAAATCATCTCGAGAAGCGGATGTTTTTCCCAACTAACGGGCTTTCGCAACTCGAGAAGTGAACATTTTTCCCAGCTATTGGGCTTTCACAACTCATTTCACCTCGGTTATGCCCAGTAATGTCGCTAAGCGCTTGGGGACCGGTTACCTTGAGAGATGGACATTTTTCTCGACATGCAGGGCTTTCATATTCTCACCATATAACTCACCCGATGTTTGAAGTTTGTTCTGAATATAGCAGACTCGTCAGTAATGCCTTGGGCCTCTTCAGATGTCTCTTTTCTTTGGCATTCGATCATTAGTGATCGGATACCAAAGAGGGGCATTTGTACACACCCAAATCTGGCCCAAGGCCTGATAGAAACACATTTCTAGAAAGGTGCACTTTCAAGCTTTTGATGGCATGTATGGAACCTTTAGGAACCACCCTAGAACCCTTAAGAACCCTTCCAAACTCTTAGGACTCACCCTGGATCTCTTAGGAACCTGCCTCGAACCTTTAAAAATCAATCCCAACCCTTAGAACTCATTCTGAACCTAAACCTAACCTTTCAAAAAATTGGAAAAGGGTGTGTGCATGGGACCAGACACGGTCTTCTACTATGATCAAATCTCACACCATTGAAAAGTAGAGGATGTCAGCTTTCCAATAGTCTAAGAATCACCCCAATCGAAGTTGTACATCAAAAGATATAGCGGTCCAAACTCGGAGGGCAAAAGAGTAAAATCAAGTGGGCCCCCAAGGGATTTGGCGCAACTAATAGTTGCACCAGTTATAATTTTGTCTGGCGCAAGTAATAGTTGTGCCAGTGTACAACCGTGAGACTTATGACGATCTCGTCACGGCGATGCGCTCGCTTGCAAAAAATATAGAGTCACCACCTGGAGCTTTCGGTGTCCCAAGAACCCTAGTTTATTTTTATGAGCATCGAAGTGCTAAAAATATGACTCTGAATCCGGTCTACACCAAAGGCTCTTGGGCAGGGGCTTCGATTATCGATCAGGAAGGTGTTAGGCACCCGATCAACCCGCTTAACGTGGTCTCTACTTATGGCCAAAAATAAAATGAAGCAAAAGAAAGGAAAATAGCTTCCTCTTGCCCAAAAGGGGTTAGAATCCTATTTGTGCTCCTCCATTCCTATCGAAAAGTCGATGGTGTAATGGCACAAATGGGAGGATGGAGGGAGCTAGAAAGAGATAGGAGAAGAAAGGGGAGAGCCGGAACCCTCGGGCCCTTGTACCACCGTAGGAGAGCCTTGTGTGGCTTGCTTTGATGAGCTTTTGAAGGCCTTGTACGGTGGAAAATGGGGTTCTAACTCCTAAGGCTTGAAGCTAAGAGGTAGGGAATGGAGGCTAGGGGATCACACACACCTAGGCGAAGGGTTTTGGATGCAAGCACAAGCTTGAAATGAGGTTGGGAGATTATGGAATTTGGGTGAAAATGGTGCACAAAAGGGAGGAAGAACTTCTCACTTTGAGCTCTTTCTCTCTTAAGCAAATTTCTAAAGGGGTGGGGGTCTCTATTTATAAGAAATGGGTGGATTAGGAGACCACTTAAGTGCTAATTGGGGTTAGTAATTAGGTAATCTCAAATCTAAGGATTCTGAGGGTTTTTGGAGCCTTGAAATATATGAGAAGGTTCTCCAATGATGGATGATGGGGTGAGGCCTTAAGGCACTTAAGGGATTGTCAACAAGTCAAACCCTAATCACAATTTTCAGAGCAAAATCCAGAAGTTACTATTTATATGCCTGGCACAACTAATAGTTGTGCCAGGCAAAAGTATAGTAAAACAGTTTTAAACAGTGCCTGAAAGTTGGTTCGCGAGGGTGGGCCCCACCTTTAACCTTGGCGCAACTATTAGTTGCGACAGGCTTAAAATTTGGGAGAATTAGCTTGGTCCAACTAATAGTTGTGCCAGGCAAAATTATAACTGGCGCAACTATTAGTTGTGCCAGGCAAAATTATAACTGGCGCAACTATTAGTTGTGCCAAATCCCTAGGGGGGCCCACATGAACTTACATTTTTGCTCTTCAGGCTCGGTTTGCCATATCTTTTAATGTATACCTCCGATTGGGGTGATTCTTGGACTGTTGGAAAGCTGACAACTTCTACTTTTCAATGGTGTGAGATTCAATCATAGTAGAAGTCCATAGATAGTCTTGATGTGCCCCTCCTCATCCATTGCTTTATTTATGTTAAGGACGAGTTCTAAGGGCTGGGGTTGATTTCTAATGGTTTGGGGTGGGTTCCTAAGGAATCTAGGGTGATTCATAAAGGTTCCATATATGTCATCAAAAGCTCGGAAGTGCACCTCTCTCGAAAGGAATTTCGATCGGGCCTTGGGCCAAATTTAGGTGTCTACAGATGCCCCTCTTTGGTATCCGATCACTAATGATCGAATGCCAAAGAAAAGAGACATCCGAAGAGGCTCAAGGCATTACTGACGGGTCTACTGTATTCAGGATGAACTTCAAATATTAAATGAGTAACATGGTGAGAAAACAAAAGCCCTGAATGTCAGACTAAACATTCGTTTATCGAGGTAATCGGTTTCCAAGCGCTTAGCAACATTACTGGGCATAACTGAGGTGGAATGAGTTGCGAACTCCCTATAGTCGGGAAAGACATTCACTTCTTGGGATGATTTGGAAGGTATTTGATGTTTAAAATTAATTTTGAATGCAACAGCTTGGTGAGTAAGAGGGGTGATCGACCCACATTCAAAGATGGGCGCGAAGTAAACATACGCAAGGCTCTAGAGTTTGCGTCTAATCCTACAAGGCATTTGATTGCCCCATCTGATTGTTCATGGGTGCCCCTACTGAAAGCAAGGTTTGAGGTCTTTGGGCAAACCAATCGATCCTGAAGTTTATTTAGCATGACTACCCGAGCGGAGTGAATAGACGTCGCAACGCTTTTTGGGAGTACGTGCTGTTTTCAAAAACGTGGCCTAGATCAACATGACCTAGAGAATCCAGCTTCAACTACCTTGAACAGATCCAATCAAACATTGGGTGTCTCCCAAAAGGGACATCCAATCCTGGTTTTTGCCAACGATGATCATAAACATCATTTAACTATGCATAAACATGCACCCATTAGGGGGGATAAGCAACAAAGGTGATGGAAGCCTCGACCCGGACCTGCCCGGGTATAATTTACAGGAACAAACGACCATCATACGGATGCCCAGATGCATGGCGTATACTTTACAGGGATACCACTGCCAATACAGGTTTTAAGCCTGTAAAAAATAAAAGGGAAATAAACCCTTTTGGATGCATGGTTGCACATAGTTTGATAGATGCGTAATCTCATTCTCAACAAGTTGGTCTCAACCAACGATTGACCTTTTCCAACGGAGTCATCAAGACCTCAAACCCCATAGGGCGCATGCCCAGACTGTGCGGACTAAGAGTCCACACCTCCGAAAAGTTCATGAAAAATCTGAAGCTTAGACTCTCACGTTCATATGAATCAAAGACAGAGCGCTTAGCTCAATAATTTAGCAGTGGAATCGTCCTGACCGAAACATTGACTGTCTGATCATGATTGATACCGTTGCTCCTACTTTGAAATAGGATCTAGGGATCCAAGGTGAACCTTAAATCTAAGGACATTAGTTTTGCACAGCTGTGTTGCTGATAAAATATTCACATTTCACAGCATTGAAGATACGCATGTGCGTAGCTGTGCATGAAAAGTTCACAGATTTCTTTTCTTTCGTTTTAAAAATGATTTTCATTCTCCCCACCTTTTTTTTTAATAGACTTGACGTCGGTGGCGGGATGCTTCATCTGATTTGTCCATCGCTGAGAAGTTGCCTGCTTCAAGGCTTTGGACCATGTAATATTCCTGCACATTCTCGAGAAAATGTCAATCCCTTTTTTATTTATATAAGTAACAAATGCATCCTGATTAACAGAAGGAGAAGCAAACTTTTACCTATTTTTTTTCATTTTTTAAGATCTATATATATATTTTTGGATTTTTATTTTTAAAGATATTTTGTTCTTTTTCTTTATTTTTAACATGGAAGTACGATGCTGTAACTATGTACATGAGAAAGTAGAATTTTTTTGGATTTTTATTTTTTAGAGATTTTTTATTCTTTTTCTTCATTTTTGAGATGGAAGTAAGATGCTGCAACTATATACATGGGAAAGAGCATAAATATATACAGACATTTTTTTTGTATTTGGATTTTTCTTAATTTTTTTGTTCTCTTTTTTTCTTTTTTTTTTTTACTTTTCTTCTGTTTTTTTTCATGATGCCTTATCAGTGAGGTGAAATCACGGGTCCCATTTTGAGCCTAGCTGAACCCTTTTATATGGTCAGGCCTGAGTGAGTTTTAGCAGTTTCACCAAGGTCGGAATGTTAATTCCTTCAGATTGAGTCAAACTTTTCTCCTTACCTTGAGTCATACGTTTGACAAAACAGTTTTGAAGACACACTTGGTTGGGACCCGATTTGAACTAGCATGAGCGGCCCAGAAAAGGGGATCAGGGAGAGTAACCAAGAGGGCTCCTCAAACATTAATCTTCTCAATCAGTCCAAACCTTTCTTTTCTTTTTTTTTTTTCTTCTTTTTTATTATCACCTTTTTTACCCGTGGCGCCCTTTCGGGATTTCACCACGTCCATGGGTTTAGCTATCTTACCCCAAGCGCCCTTTAGGGTTTTCACCTGGTCCGCACAAACTCGTTGTTTTTACCCGTAGCACCATTTTGCTTTGAGCTTGTATTTTTATTTTATTTTTACTTTTTTTATTTTTTTCATTTCTTCTTTTTTTTTTTTAAAGCCACGACATAGACGTCGATTCCGTCATAGCTGGCCAGATGGGGTTCTGGTGTCGTCCCATGTTAAGTGATGAAAAATGCCACTTTGCACCCTTTAACCTGACCTTTCATGGACCTATGAGCACGCTAATAAGCCTTTGTTGAATTCATTTTGTAGATAATAGGGAAAGCTGGTAATAATACAGCAAACCACTTAAGAATGCCCACAAAGAAGTCATCTCTCAGTACCATGCAGACCCAGCAACAGAACAAGGAGAAAGAAGTGAAGATAGGTCCAAAACATCCTATCGAGAGGATGTTGGATGACTTCGATAGTAGCTGAGGATTAAAAGGAAAGAATTCGTGTAGTTGGAGAAGGGTTCGATAGGATCTGAAGGCAGAAGAAGGATGAATTCACATGGAATGAGGAGTTTGATAGGATTTCAGAACCTATCGAACAAAGAAAGGAAAGAAGAAACTATCCTATTGAAAACATGCCTGATGTGTAAAAGGAACCTATCGAACAGACCTGAAAACCTAGTGAAAGGACTAAAATGGTTGATTCCAACCTGTCGAAGGCTCCCTGAACCTATCAAAATGAAGATGTTGAAATTGAACCTATCGAAGGATGCTTAAGCCTTTCGATAAGAATGAGAGCCAACCTATCGAGATGACGGCACACAGAGTTGAACCTGTCAAAAAGGACCACTGGGCCTATCGAACTACTCAGCCAACCTATCAAATACTCCAGATATTGGGCTGAGGACCCTGAAGCTTCAAAGAGAGAACTCTTCCTATCGGTACCTATCGAAGAGATCAGGGAACCTATTGAAAGGAACTACAAGCTTACTTTTAACCTGTCACACGCAAACCGAGGCACTCTGGTGATCGGCGCGACATTTTAGAAGATGCCCTAGAAAGCCCTAACCGATCCACGTGCTTTAACAGAACTCTAACAAACTCTGACAACCTTATAGAAGGGATTTTTGGCGAGAAAAACAGAGGAGAAAGCTATATATTGAGATCCCCAATTGCCATTGGGGAGGATCAAAATTCTGAGCAATTTTCCAGAGATCAGAGCTTGCAGCGAGATTCCATTTCCCTCCTTTAGCCCAACCATGGTTGGCTAAATCCCTAGGAGCAACAAGGGGTGAGTTAGATCTATAATTGGGTAAGGTTAAGAGTGTTGCTGGGGTTAATTGCTGCACAGACTACAGATCTGAGAGCATTCCATTATAAGAGTGACCTTATTTGCAATGAAAATGTTGTTTTCAATGTTTTAATTAGATCTAAAGCTCTTTTGATTCCTTTCGATGCTCGATTAGATTTGTGTAGAGGAGCTGCTTGATCAGCTCACCCACTTAACTGGTAGACCTCTTGGATATCATCTGAATTCCCTGGATCTGATATCCCTGAAATTTCCTACGTCTGTGACCTGGAAATTATAGCATCTGTAGTGGTTTTAATTATTCTAATTGAGGCTCTGGCTTTGTAGGAGATCTCTAGGATGGTCTGTGACCATTAAAGTTGACAGATCATAATCTTAAGGTAAATCTGAGCTCCGGCCTCAATTGGATTCATCTGCTACAATCCATAGATTCGATAAAGCCTATAGGATGGTCTGTGACCATTATAGTGGATAGATCATAGCCTTAAGGCCAGGTGGATCCTGTGATTTGAAGTGGAATTTATACCCTACAGCTGTGCTTGCAGATAGTGCCTGTGGCCAGCCGAGGGACTTGTGTGCTTTTGAACCCCTGTAATATGCTTAGCTCGACCTGATTGCAGTGAAGACAACCTCCAAGCTGTTCTTCTCCATCTTTTGAATTTTTGAACCATCCATCTGCAAAATCTAAGGCTCTAGATTTGATCTAAAACAATATGCATTTTAATTGTAGTTTAGTTTAAGTGACAACTCATTTCAAAACTCTCCTCTCTTTTAACTAAAGTAGAGATACCTAGGGTGCCAGATCTCTTACAGATCTGGAGATTTATCATATTTCTAACCAGCCCCCCTATGGACATTCCCTTACTTACCATTCTTTTAAAGCTTGCTACAATAGATCCTGAATACTTGCAGGTCTGTATGAGTATGTCTGCCTAGTTATTGTTGATTTTAAACCCTCATTTGAGGGTAGGCAAACATCTCCAACAAGTTTTTGGCACCGCTGTCGGGGAAGCAGTTTTGAAATTGATAGATCTAAGTTTTGATCATAGATTTGTAGTTTTTGTTTGATTTTACTAACTGCATTTGTGAGTTTTATTGTTTTTCAATATTTTTTATGTCTATTTCACCAGATCTGAGTACAGAGTGAGAGGAGAGCTGTGCTGAAGACTGCTCTATAGTTTGCATCCTTTTTCCCCTATTTATTTTCAGATCTGTTGATTTTTAGATTAGTTAATCAATTGTGTGCTCGTATTTGTTGTGTTGAGAATTTACTCTGCATTGAGTTGTGAGTGTTGTATGTTTGGTAGGAGAACTCTGCAACCTCAGATTATTCCACTAAATCCAGAAGTTGAAAGACTTCTCAAAACCAGACCAACTACATACACAGCTGTTGAATTTGAATCTGTTGAAATGGGTGAGCAGCAGCAGCCTCGAACTCTTAAGGAATTCAATGCACCAGGGATCTACAATTCCGCCTTCTGCATTCAGTTCCCTGCTGCTAAAGGAAACTATGAGATCAAATCCTCCATCATTCAAATGTTGCCCTCATTTCATGGCCTGGCCAAGGAGGACCCTTATAAGCATATAAATGAATTCTTAGGACTGTGCACTACCTTTAACATTACAGGTTTGGGGGAGGAGGCAACTAGGATGAGGCTCTTTCCTTTTCATTAAAGGACAAAGCCAGGACCTGGTTATCTCTACTTCCACCTAACAGTATTCAATCCTGGAGTGATCTCCAATGTCTGTTTTTGGCCAAATTCTTTCCTATGTCAAAGACCAGTTAGTTGAGGAAGGGTATCATCTCTTTTACCCAAGATCCAACTGAAGACTTTCATCAATCCTGGGAGAGATTTAAAGAACTCCTCAAGAAATGCCCCCACCATCAAATCCCTGAATGGCAATTGGTTCAAAGCTTTTACCAGAGAATTGATGCTAAAAGCAGAGACATGATAGATGCCTTTGTGGTGGCACCTACCTCCATAAAACAGCTGAGGAGGCATGGGAGCTCTTTGACATCATCAGTGAAAACTCTATGCAAAGGGAAACCTTAGCAAAAGATCTAGACCCTTCTAAATTGATGAAAGAGAACACCTCAAGAGGAAAGATATATGAAGTGAGTGTTCCAAGTGAGTTGGAAAGGAAAGTGGACAGCTTAACTCTGAAATTTGATAGGCTGATGGGAGCAATGTAGTCACTTGTGGCTGCTAGAGTGGAGGAGGCATGTGCTATATGCCAGTCCCTTGCTCACTCCCTAGATGAATGCCCATCAGCTGCTTAATTTCCTAATTTTGTAACAGAACAGGTGGCTGCAACTCAAGCCTATGGGTAGCAGCCTGCTGCTAGGTATCAATAGAGAAACCACCCCAATTTGAGGTGGAGACAAGATGGATACCCCACAAGCCAGACAACCTCGGCAGCCATGCCCTCTGAAATGCTGAAGGTTATGCCAAGACCTCAATATCGACCAAACCATGGCTCAACTCAGAGCTCCTCACATGCGAGTCAAGCACCCTACTCCAACTACGAGAGCACCATCTTTTGAGGAACAAGTTCTATCTTCATTACAAAACTTGAACACCTTAACTCAAACTATGCACTCTCACAGCCAGAGCATCAAAAAGATAGAGGACCAGTTTGGTCAGCTGTCTGATGCTCTAACTAGGAGAGAGGGAGGAAGGTTACCTAGCCAACCACAGGATAATCTACGAAGATAGTCTGTAGTGGGTGAAGTTTCCTCCACATATGAGGAAGCCAAATCTGTGACAACTTTGAGGAGTGGTAGGCTAATGGACAATCATGTGGGCTGTGAACCTGTGAGAAGTTTGAAGGAAGAGAATGGAAGGAGTTTTCCAAGAACACAACAAAGGCCACCAGTGGTGGACCTGATAGAACCACCCAGTGTCAATAAAGAGGATGATATGGATCCTCAAGGAAAACAAAAAATCAAAAAGAAAGAAGCCCCATTGGCTAAGGCTGCAAGTGAGGGAACACCCCCACACTTGCCATTTCCCAAGGCATTGCAAGGACCCTCCCCTTTTGACAAAGGGCATGAAAAAATTGAGGAAATGATGGAGACTTTCAAACAAGTAAAGATTAATCTGTCGTTACTGGATGCCATCAAACAAGTCCCAGCCTATGCCAAATTTCTGAAGGAGTTACGCACCCATAAAAGACAGTCTAGGACATACCTGTCCAAGAAAGTCTTTTCAGCAGAGAAGGTAAAACACATTTTGTCCATTACAACCCCCACCAAACTTCAAGACCCTGGAGTGCCTACTATCCCCTGCATCATTGGGGATCATAAAATTGAGAAGGCCATATTGGACTTAGGAGCCAGTGTGAACTTGCTGCCCTATGCAATCTATGAAAAATTGGGCCTGGGAGACTTGAAGCCCGCACCTGTGGTTTTGCAACTGGCTGACAGGTTTGAAAGGAAGCCTGTGGGAGTCATTGAGGATGTCTTGGTGGGAGTTTACAATTTTTTTTACCTTGCTGACTTTGTGGTATTAGATATGGAACCAAGTGAAGGTATTTCCTCCATCCCTGTGATTCTGGGCAGGCCCTTCTTGGTCACTGCAAATGCCTGCATTCAGTGCTAATTTAGAATCATGGAGGTCTCCTTTGGCAACATGAAAGTAAAACTGCAAGTGTACAGCACCAGCACTCAACCCCCTTTTGATGAAACCTGTTTTTCCATTGCATGGCTAGAGGAGGCTCTGCATGAGAATCCTCAACAGCTGCTGTAGAACAATGAGTGCCCTATAGAGACAAAATTGCAACTAGGGGTTGAACAATTGCTGAGGAATGGATACAAGAAGGATGAAAAGTTCAAGGAACATGGGGAGGCCGTTAACCTTTCAGATCCTCCAGATTAGCACCTGCAGTTGAGTATGTATCATATGTACCATATTTTGCTTCTGTTTTAGATTTGTTTTTACTTTGCATCTCTAGTAAAATTCTTTTGCAATAAATATGTCATGTTCTCTAGTGGGTCATCTTTTCAAATTTGCCAGCTGCTCTAAGAAAAGGGGAGCTCATCCACATAAGAATCCAATCATAGGGCGCACGACAGCAGAGCGATATGTCTTTGAAGCTAAAGTGCCGAAGGTAGATTTATCTGGGTTTTGGAGCCTTCGATAGGCCTAATCTACATTTCATTAGGTTTCATGGTGATTTCGATAGATATCTAATGGTTTCGATAGGAACTGGATGTTTTGACAGGTAAAACCAACTACTCGACAGGTTAAATAAGGGCAAACAAAGATTTCGATAGGTGTTGAGTACATATTGGACACCTATCGAAAAGATGATGTCTCTGCCATTTAAACCTATCAATAGGATGGTCTTACCTATCAAAATCCTTAAAAATCATCCCTTTTGAAAGCTTTGATGTCTAAGCTTTCGATAGGACGCATCAACCTATCAAAACCATTCCATTCATCCTATCGAAATCGCATTTTCACCTATATATACCTATCGATAGGTCATTTGTGCTTCACTCCTTACCCTCTGAAAAACCCTAGCTCTCTTCCTCAATTTTTGCCTCCATCTTTCTCTACTAAATCCTCATAGAATCTTCTGCTGTTTAGTCTACCATCTTGTCAATACATTTATCTTGCATAGAGGAGCATTTTGCCCCTGATTTTAGAGAAATTAGAGCGGTGCATCGCTAGCTTTGTGCAACCCTAGGTAACTGGAGGTGAGTTGCCTTCCTACCATCACTCTATTTTCTTTCTAAGTTTTCCCATTCTAAGTTGGTGAGAAATGACTCGCTGAGATTATAATGGATGAGCCTGAGGAAACGCTAGCCAAAACACTTCTTGATCAACTCATCCCCTAAATCCTCCAAGAAAGCGCTACGCTACTGACCAAACCACAGAAGAGAAGCTGAGGGACACCCAAAAGAGTCCTAAAAGCTAAGAAAGCCAAAAGTTGAAATTCAGGAACACATGGTAGAAACACCCTTAGAGAGAGCTACCCCAGCAGGCCCATTCTTTGTAGAGCTTAGGCTATACTAACCACCCCCAATGAATTTGCTGACAAGTTAAACCTTGTCCCTGAGATCGAATTTGATCTGGCATATTTTGCCACCATTAGAGAGTGCCAGGAAACACTGAGCTATTTGAAGAAAGAAGGCTTGTTGCCCCTACTGTCGCCATTGAAGGAATCAGTGTATCCTAGGCTGGTGAAGTTATGGTACCAAAATTTGAAGAAGGTGGCACAGAGGACTTATGATGTATTAAAAATTTTGATTGATGATTGGCAACTGACTATCAATCACAGACACATAGGAATGGCTTTGGGGGTCCCATACCAATTTGACTCCAACCGCGCTGAGGGAGTACCTGTAGGAGCTACATTTAAGGATATGGCCAAGCAGCTAACCAATGGGATTGTGGGTTTTGGAGAATCACTGATGAGAAGAGACCTCCATCCTAGTCTCAGATTCATGGATACCATCTTAAGAAAAAATGTCTATGTTTCAGGACATTTGCAAGAGAAAAGGTCTCCATTAGTGGATGCTTTATTTTATTATTCCAAGGGGCAGTTCATGAACGCACCTAAGCTGATCTTTGAAACTATGGTGGACATAAATGACAAGGTGCTAAAAAGACAGGCTTTTGCTAAGGGAGGAGGCCTACCCTTCAGCAAACTCATCACCTGTCTGCTCAAAGCTGGAAAGTATAGGATCAAGGAGGCTGAGCCAGTGGAGAAAATGGATCAGAAGGTTTTTGGAAAGAGGGCATGGTCTACAAGTTTAACCCTGATTCAAAAGACCAAGTCGGTTGAGGCAGAGAAGGAGGTGCCCACTACCTCTGCAGCAGATCATGCTGCTGACATTCCCCCACCCACCATTCCTCCTACATCACCCACTTTTTCATCCACCTTACCTACACCATCACCTACACCTGGAATCCTGGAACTCCCCACCTTCTCCGAGCCTATCCCCACCATGTCTTCCCCACCCTTCCTCCAACCCCTTCCTAATTTTCCCCCTCCACCACTTCCTATACATACACAGGGTTTGGACCAGTTCACTTCTACTGGTTTCTCTACCCTCATTTCTTCAATTGTGGAGGATGTTGCTCATGAGTACACCCCACTTCCTGACTCCTCCCACACCACTCCTCCTCATTTTACCCATGCCCCAGCCTCTCCTTTCCATCCCATTCATTCACCCATCCCCTCTACTTCCACCCTGCCTGATACTTTCACCCAAATCCTCTCCCTCCTTCACTCCATTCAGGCCCAAGTAACCACTAACACTGACCACCAGGCCCTCATGAGCTCCTGTGTCTCCATTCAATTCAATCCACCCTCACTCCCCCCACTTCAGTCTCCCAACCTTTTCCCACTTCTCCTCCCTCTCCTAATCCCTCACTTTTCCATTTCTCTCCTCCCCTTTCACCTATGCCCTCCCCCATCCCTACTGATATCCTTTTTGTGGAGTTAGCCACTCCATCTTTACCCCCACCTGCCCCTATTTCTACAGTTGCTGAGATACCCACCACCCATTTCCCTTTTTCCTCCCCCCCTGTTTTCTTGGATGCCTCCACCCAAACTAATCCATGAGAGGATCTTGTTCTTTCCATGCCCTCCTCTTCATCCACTCCACCCTTATCTTTGCCTCTTGTCCTTCGCCAATCCATGTACATCCCCCCTACCTCACCCTCCTGTATTCAATGAGGGATAACCCTTACATCCACAGGGATGTCTTGAGAGGTATGGCTGCACTTCGGGCTTCCCTTGAAGCCCCTTATGAGGAGAGAATTGCCAACATTGAATTAGAACACCGAATTCAACTCCGCGATATCTCTAAAGGGTGGACTGAAATTCTGACTCGTTATGAGTCAGCAAAGCAGGTGGCAACAGCTGAGAGTCTCATTGCCAAGTATGAAAAGAAGAATTCTGAGCTCCTCAAGAAAAAGTTAGCCAATGCTCAGGAGATCATCAAGGCCACCAAGGAGCTCTCAGATGCTAACCTCCTCTATGTTGCCAAGAAGATTGATATTTTGGAGAAAAAGGTTGCTTCTTTGTTGTCTCAACCCTTTGAGCCTACCCCTCTTGCTACAGCACCTCCTGCTACACCTCCCCCCCCCATGTCCCCCCCTACAACTATTCCTTCCGCGACCCCACCTGTGGATGTTACCCCTCCTGCCACTGCCCCTCCTCCAACACCTCCTGCCTCGCAACCCCCTCCCACCCCACCTGTGGAGCCTCCCCCTCCCCCTTCTGCCGAAGTACCTCTACCAGACAAACCTATCCCTCCCAAACGGAAGAGGACTTCCTCCAAAAGAACCACCACCGCCAAGAGATCTACTTCTTCTAATGTCGCTATCAAAGAAGGGAAACAACATGTTGCCAAATCCAAGGGCAAAGCCCCTGCATCTAAGCGGTAGCTAGCACCAAGCTATATATGAATGTGGCCATGTGTTGTTTCAGTTTCTTTTTCATTTGTCTCTTGTATATAGTTGACATATTTGTTGTGCTATTCTATAGATATCTTCTTACCCTGTCTCCCTCTTGATTGCTTTTCCTCAAAACAGTGGGGACACTGTTTAGTTTAGGTTTGGGGGTATGGCAGGTGGGCCAATGAAATAAGTTAATGCTTTGTGCAGCTATGTTGAAAAAGTTTTTGACAATAAAGTGAATTCCCACCTGATTTTTTTTTGGAAAAGAGGAAATTAAAAACTTTTCAAAACTGAAATGAGCTGTAGTTTTAACATTTTTCATGAAGCAAATGTCAAGAATTTTCAAAAAATTGATGATTAGTGAACCTGAAATGAGAGAAAATTGGGAGGATACCCCCCAGAAATTTTGATGGAAGACCATACCCAGTGAGACTTGGGCCTGAAAATTTTTAATTTCTTTAAAGAGTGTTTGGGCAATTTCTTCTGCTCTAAGGACTGATGGGATCTAATTCTAATCACTAGAAGTTAGGCAATTCCAAGTTGAAATAGCTTGACAGCATTCATGACATTGAAGACATGAAGTAAGGCCATCCCTTGGACAGTTTGAGCCTAAAATGCCCCACCTTTGAACTGCCCTTGATGCACACCATTTGAGCCTTGAAATCACAATTTTTCCTCGATAGAAACCAGAAATGCAAACCCCAAACTCTTTAACCTGATGCAGCCCGACCTCACTCTGAGATTTCAGAAGGTAAAGGTAAAGGAATGGAAGAAGGTAGAGCTGGTTTGAGAAGTGGGTATAAGAGGAGAAAAACATAGTTGGTGGCATTGTGCATTCCAGCCTATAAAAAAAAAAAAAACAGAAAAGCAAAATAAAAGGTTGAGAAAGAGAAGTCATTTCATTGAACGACTGAAAAGAGGATTAGAAACTGATCACTTCAAATCTGAAAATTCAAGAAGTAGATGGAATTATGCTGAAATGAAGGTGGTATTGTCTAGACACCTTCTTACCCTTACTGATTTCTCAATTTTGAATCCTATTTTTTCCTGTTATTTCTTTTACAAATTTCACCCATAAGCCACATTACAACCCAATAAAAAGACCCTACTGATCTGAAATGGATTGAGTTGTCATGTGGAGATGAAATTTTGTTTAATCTATGGTGAAAAGAGTTAGAAAATATCAGGAATTAAAGTAATGCCTATGCTCCTGCTTGCAGTCCTATTTGAGGGCTGCAACTGCTCTTGAGCTGTGTGAAATGATGCACCCTTCGATTTTTATCACGAGTGAATAGCCCCGGCATGATTTGGGTCTAAAATCAGAGATTTGGGGTGGTATAGGAACAAAATTCTTAAATTAAAGGTAAGCTCTGCATCAAAGTTTTAAGCCCAATGCCTTGACATGAACTGATTGAGAATGAAGGGATTACAGTAGAATTTCAGGTTTTGAATTGGTGATTTTTCTGCTGAAAATCCTCTGGAATTGAATGAACATGGTGTGAAATTTATTTTATTTCACTTAAACTCTGTTTTAACATGTTGCATGAGTATTAACTAAGTTGTATTGGAGAAGTTTGTGGGTACCTTCACTGAAAACCCTCATGAGACTTCACTCTTCCACTAGGGATCACCTAGGGGTTTAAAAGGCTTGGTGCATATGCTAAATGCACCCGTGCTCCCTACGAAAGTGGCATTTTATTTTTCCCTGAATTCTCCTTTGCTCCGGGACTAGCAAAGCTTAGGTTTGGGGGTGTGTTAAGTGGTGAAAAATGCCACTTTGCATCCTTTAACCTGACCTTTCATGGACCTATGAGCACGCTAATAAGCCTCTGTTGAGTGCATTTTGTAGATAGCAGGGAAAGCTGGTAATAATGTAGCAAACAACTTAAGAATGCCCACAAAGAAGTCATCTCTCAGCACCATGCCGACCCAGCAACAGAACAAGGAGAAAGAAGTGAAGATAGGTCCAAAACATCCTATCGAGAGGATGTCGGAAGTCTTCGATAGGAGCTGAGGATTAAAAGGAAAGAATTCATGCAGTTGGAGAAGGGTTCGATAGGATCCAAAGGCAGAAGAAGGATGAATTCTCATGGATTGAGGAGTTCGATAGGATTTCAGAACCTATCGAGCAAAGAAAGGAAAGAAAAAACTATGCTGTCCGAAACTTGCCTGAAGTGTAAAAGGAACCTATCGAACAAACCTGAGAACCTAGTGAAAGGACTAAAATGCTCGATTCCAACCTGTCGAAGGCTCCCTGAACCTATCAAAATGAAGATCTTGAAATTGAACCTATCGAAGGATGCTTAAGCCTTTCGGTAGGAATGAGAGCCAACCTATCGGGATGACGGCACACAGAGCTGAACCTGTCGAAAAGGACCACTAGACCTATCGAACTACTCAGCCAACCTATCGAATACTCCAGATATTGGGCTGAGGACCCTGAAACTTCAAAGAGAGAACTCATCCTATCAGTACCTATCGAAGAGACCAGGGAATCTTTCGAAAGGAACTACAAGCTTACTTTTAACCTGTCGGAGGCTTCTCCAACCTGTCGAAATCATGTGTTGAACTTCTCATAAACTATGCTATGCACATGCTGAGACTTGGTGACCTATCACACGCAAACTGAGGCACTTTGGTGACCAACACGACATTTTAGAAGATGCCCTAGAAAGCCCTAACCGACCCACGTGCTTTAACAGAACTCTAGCAAACTCTGACAACCTTCTAGAAGGGAATTTTGGCAGGAAAAATAGAGGAGAAAGCTATATATTGAGATCCCTAATTGCCATAGGGGAGGATCAAAATTCTGAGTAATTTTTCAGAGATCAGAGCTTACAGCGAGATTCCATTTCCCTCCTTTAGCCCAACCATGGTTGGCTAAATCCCTAGGAGTAGCAAGGGGTGAGTTAGATCTGTAATTGGGTAAGGTTAAGATTGCTGCTGGGGTTAATTACTACACAGACTACAGATTTGAGAGCATTTCATTGTAAGAGTGACCTTGTTTGCAATGAAAATGTTGTTTTTAATGTTTTAATTAGATCTAAATCTCTTTTGATTCCTTTTGGTGCTTGATCGGATTTGTGTAGAGGAGTTGCTTGATCAGCTCACCCACTTAACTGGTAGACCTCTTGTATATCATCTGAATTCCCTGGATCTGATATCCCTGTAATTTCCTGTGTCTGTGACCTGGAAATTACAACATCTGTAGTGGTTTTAATTATTCTAATTGAGGCTCTAGCTTTGTAGGAGATCTCTAGGATGGTCTGTGACCATTAAAGTGGATAGATCATAACCTTAAGGTAAATCTGAGCTCAAGCCACAATTGGATTCATCTGCTACAATCCATGGATTTGATGAAGCCTATAGGATGGTCTGTGACCATTAAAGTGGACAGATCATAGCCTTAAGGCCAGGTGGATCCTATTTTTTAATTGTAGTTTAGTTTAAGTGACAACTCATTTCAAAACTCTCCCCTATCTTTTAACTAAAGTAGAGATAACTAGGGTGCTAGATATCTTACAGATCTGGAGATTTATCATATTTCTAACCAGCCTCCCTATGGACATTCCCTTACCATTCTTTTAAAGCTTTCTACAACAGATCCTGAATACTTGCAGGTCTGTATGAGTATGTCTGCCTAGTTATTATTGATTTTAGACCCTCATTTGAGAGTCGGCAAACATCTCCAACATCCGACAACTCGGCTTGTGTTGACTTAACAGATATTATGACTGCTTGTATACCTGAAAGAGGGCTTTCTTCAGGGTGTAGCTTGGCCATGGGTTAGGTTAGGATTTGAAGGTATGAGAGGCTAAAAGGGTTTCCTTGATACGGCTTCAATTTTCTCAACATACTTTCTCCCTTGGGGGTTTTTACTGTACATTCCCCGTGATTCTTCTACACATTTTTTTTTGTTCTTTTTGCTCCATTTCAGGCAATCTCTTTTTGAGGTTTTGCTTTTTTGATTTTTTCAGATTTTGATGGTAACTTTACTTCCTCCTTTTCTGTATATATACACACACATTTTTTTTTGGGGGTAAGCGGTTTATTGAAAGAAAGGCCCAGGCTCAAATGGGGTAGCAAAGGATATCATCATTTTTAGGGATGCTTTTTGGCTATTGTGTTTGGTGGTTCTTAAGCAGTCACGTATCTATTTTACCAATACTTACGTTATCGCGATAGACTAAGAGTAGAACCGTCAGACGTATCTAGCATTGATGGGCTCAATAAGAAGATCTCTGTCCATGGTGGCGAGGCGAATGGCGTATCCCGATAGCATTTCTTGGATGGCGTAAGGTCCTTCCCAGTTTGGCTTGAACTTTCCTCTCAGATCGACGTGGAGGGATGGGAAGATTTTCTTTAGTACAGTGTCTCCTACCTTTAGATATCGACCGTAGACATGTTTATTATAAGTGTGTGTGATTCGCCCCTGGTAAACTTGAGTATGACATACGGCTAGGAGCCTTTTCTCATCCAGTAAGCTTAGCTGATCAAAGTGTGATCTCTCTCTCTGCTTCGGGTAAGCCTGATTCTATGAGAATTCAGAGCGAGAGTACTTCAACCTCAACTGGTAGGACGGCCTCGATTCCATATACAAGGGAGAACGGTGTTCCCCCTGTAGCAATACGGATCGATGTTCTTTAGTCCCACAAAGCAAATGGCAACATTTTGCTCTAATCTCGGTAGGTGATGAGCATTTTCTCTAGGATGCGGATGACTGTCATTTTCACAGCTTCCACGGCTCTATTAGTTTGAGGCTGATAAGGTGACAAGCGATGGTGCTTGATTTTGTATTGCTCACAGAAGGCTCGGATGCGCTTATTGGTAAAATTGGTGCCATTGTCTATGATGATATCTTTGGGTACTCCAAATCGACACACAATATTACTCTTGAGGAACTTCTCGACGTGACTGGCCATGATGTTGGCATATGACACCGCTTCTACCCACTTGATAAAGTATTCAATGGTGACGAGGATGAATCAATGTCCGTTTGATGCTTTTGGATTAATCATTCCGACGACATCAAGGCCTCAGGTAGTAAATGGCCAAGGAGTGGTCATGCAGTGTAGATCAATGGCAGGAGCATATATCAGACTGGAGTGTTCCTAACACTTGTAGCATTTTTGGACATATTTACAACAATCTGATTCCATAGTGGTCTAAAAGTATCCCTGCAGCAGAATTTTCTTAGCAAGCATGTGACCGCTGACGTGGGCTCCGCATACTCACTCGTGGATCTCCTTCATGATATTGGTTGCTTCACTTTCTGTAAGGCACCTGAGTAAGATGTTATTATATGATTGCTTGTAAAGGCATTCCCCGCAAATGACGTAACCTGCTGCTAGGCGCTGAATGGTCCTTCGATTTGTCTTGGACGTACCCTCAGGGAAAGTTAGCGTCTCGAGAAAATTCTTTATATCTGAGAACCAAGGTGGCTCATCATCAGGCTTTGTAGGTTCCTCAATCTGGAGGCAGAAGGCCGACTCATTCCTCTGCTTGATCATGATGGGCTTCATCTAGCACCATATGAGATTTCTGTCATTGATGCTAACGTCGCTAGTGCATTGGCGAAGCGATTCCTCATTCGGGGGACATATGAGAATGCCACGTTCTGAAAGTAAGCTATCAGATCCTCGAGGTGCTCATGGTAAGGGATCAGTTTCTCATCTTTTATCTTTTAGTCACCATTTATTAGGCATATAATTAACTATGAATCGCCGAACACTCGTAGGTGAGTTATATTCAGATCGAGAGCTGCTTATAGACCAGCGACACAAGCTTCGTATTCGGCCATGTTGTTGGTGTAAGGGAAATTGAGCTTGATAGAGATTGGTACGTGGGATCCTTTCGATGAAATCAGAATGGCACCAACTCCCTGACCCTCAGCAATTGCTGCCCCGTCAAAGTGCATTACCCATAATTCTTTTGCTTCTTTAGTATCGTCTTCCATCATGAAAAGGATGTTCTCATCGAAGAACTCAGTTCTCAAAGGTTCATAACTTGGTAAAGGATTGTCAGCAAGATGATCAGCAAGTGCCTGCCCCTTGATCAATTTTTGAGTGACGTATGTGATGTCGAACTCAGACAATTAAAGCTACCATCGTGCAGTTCGTCCAGTGAGGGCTGACTTTTCGAACAAGTATTTCAACGGATCCATGCAGACCAAAAGTAGAACGACTTGGGATAGCAACTAATGGCGGAGCCTCTGAGTAGCCCATACAAGAGCCAGACATGCTTCTCTAGATGAGAATAGCGTGTTTCATGATCAGTAAACTTCTTACTCAGATAGTAAATGGCTTTCTCTCTTCTTCCCGTCTTGTCATGCTGACCTAAGACCCATCCCATTGAAACTTCCGTCATGGAGAGATACATCAAGAGTGGTCTCCCTATCTCGGGTGCTACCAACATAGGTGGGTTAAGGAGGTAGCCTTTAATTTTATCAAACACTGCCTGACAGTTGTCGTTCCATTCAACGGGTGAGTTCTTCCTTAGTAGCTTAAAGATCGGCGTACAGATTGGAGTTTGCTGTGCAATGAACCAACTGATATATTGTCTTCTGCCTAAGAACCCTCTAACTTCCTTCTCAGTAGATGGTGGCGGCATCTCTATGATAGCTTTAACTTTGACGGGGTCGACCTCGATCCCTCTCGTGCTGACGATGAATCCTAGCAATTTTCCAGATATAGGGCCAAAAGCAGACTTCTGTGGATTCAGACGTAACATGTACTTTCTCAGCCTCTCAAATAGTTTCTGGCGGTTTACCAAGTGATCGCCTAGCTCTGGTGACTTGGCTATCGTATCATCGACGTATACCTCAATTTCTCAGTGCATCATGTCATGAAACAGTGCGATCATAGCTCTTTGGTATGTTGCACCGACATTTTTCAGTCCAAATGGCATGACTCGGTAGCAAATGGTTCCCCAAGGAGTGATAAATGTCGTCTTCTCTCGATCGACCTCTGCCATTTTTATCTGGTTGTATCCTGAGAATCCATCCATGAAAGAAGTATCTTGTGCGTGGTAGTATTATCAACCAAGATGTTGATGTGTGGCAATGGGAAGTCGTCCTTCGGGCTCGCCCTATTCAAATTATGAAAATTGATGCACATGCAGACCTTTCCATCTTTCTTCGATACAGGAATGATATTGGCTAGCCACTGCGGGTATTTAGATACCATGAGAAACCCCGCATCATACTGCTTAATGACTTCATCTTTGACTTTCAACATCCACTAGGGTCGGAGATGTCTCAGCTTCTGCTTAGTCGGCTTCATATCAGGGTAGAGAGACAACTCATGCTCGACCAAATTGGTGTCCAAACCAGGCAAGTCCTCGTATGACCAAGCAAAAACGTCTTGGTATGATCGTAGGAAGTCAATCATGCTTTTCCTTTCTTTGGGAGACAATGATGTTCCAATCTTGGCTATTCTAGGAATTTCCTCAGTCCCCAAATTGATACCCTCTGTTTCTTCGACAATGGGGGTAGGGCCATGCTCAAAGTTGGCAAATCGGTCAAGGAGCACATTGGGGAGCTCCTCCAAAGGACCATCCTCGTCCAGACTCGTAACTCCTACCTCTTCTCGTATTTCTACAGGAAAGGGGGCGACTTTACGTGGGATGAGTATTTCGATTAAGGCATCCTTTTGTAGGACTTTTTCTAGAATTTTGAAAGACAATATTTTTGGGTTTTGTATTTTTTCAATTGTTTTGGGATTTTGTATTTTTTCAATGTTTTTGAGATTTTTGATTTCTTTGGAGACGGACCCTTGGCAAAGCGGGTTGCTATATATACAAGGTATTGCCTGCCAAGGGCTTATCTCACTTTTTATAGGTTGTGTTTTTTGAGGAAATAGGTGCCAAACTTTAGGCCACTCCTTGCTTCCAGAGTTTGGGGCAAAGATGCCCAGTTGCGTACTTGAGGGGCTGCTCCTTTACCTGTTTGGATGGAGGGTGCTGACTGATATGGATCATTGGAGTCAGCCTCCATCACGTTGATCCTCATTTCATCTAAGATGATATCCTCAAACGTCAATACTATTTTGTGGTGATTTACCACAGGGAGAGTTTGTTTAGGTACTAGCCGTCGTTCCTCGAAGAGGGACAATGCAGACAAATCTATTTCTAGGCTGGGAAGGGAGATCTGGGGATTGGTGGGATGGATTGGGGCTGTGGGTTCATGTGGGGTCAAATGGGTTACCCCATTCCGGTCAATTTTGATGACCCCGACGCTGACAAAGGATTCCCTGATGTGTGGCCTAGGGCGAGATTTTCTTCTATGTTGATTCCTCGAGCTCCTGTAGCTATAGCGACCCTGGCTTTCTCTTTAGCCTCTCAGACCTCTTCCTCTGTGGGCTTGTATCCTAGCCCAAATCGGACCTTCTACCCCTTGACAATAACTGGCTCTCTTCTGCCCTACAATCTGGGCCCTAGACCTCTGCCTTTCTGATAGCCCCATTTCTGGAGCATGGCCACCGCTGCTTCTATTCCGTCGCCGGTTGTAGAAGTGATGTTTCTCCAGGTTTCTGGGCGTACTGCCGATACCTCATACTCGAAACTGTGGAGGTCGGTGTCTTCCTCAGTATGTGCCACATCCATTACTGTAGGATTTTCAATGCTGTGAGTGGCCTTGTCTTTCTTATCGTACCCTTCACCAATGATGGTGATTACCTTTTGCCTGGATATGAATTTTAGCTTTTGATGGAGGGTAGAAGGTATCGCCCCGACCTCATGTAACCACGAGCTTCCTATCAATAAATTAAAAGAATATTTGATATCCATCACTTGAAAAGGTATAGAGAAGGTCATGGGCCCAATTATTAATTTCAGATCGACCTCTCCCATTATTTCTCTTCTTGTATTATCAAATCCGGAGCGCTAGTCCTTGTCGGTCTTAGCATACAGGGGTCCATGCCAATCTTGGTGGCAGTCCTCAACAGGTACATATTCAGAGCCGACCCGTTATCAATTAGAACTAAGGGAATTATCATGTTCCCAGATTCGACAGTAATGTTGAGAGATTTAGCATGACTATTTCCCTCCTCCGACAGATCTACATCCGAAAATGAAATGGCATTGGGTGGTGCCATCACTTGCCTGATTATTTGCCCGACCTCATTTGGACTCACATGTTGGGACACATGTGCATTCTTTAACGCCCCCATTAGAGCTTGGAAATGGAGTGGAGACGTCATCAGAAGATCCCAGATAGTGATATGGGTTGGCATCCTTCTTAACTGAGTCTTGAGAATGTGCTCCCGGCTCATTTTCTCAAATGGGTGGACTGCACTGTCCTTCTTCCCCTCTGGCCGTGTTGGCGCTGGTGTTGTTGCTATTGCTATTGCAGTTGCTGCTGTTGCTGCCTTAGGCTGTTTTGAGATTCTTCCCAACCTGGTAACGAAGTATACTGTCCCCTCCTTGTTGTTGTTATTGGCGTTAGCATTGGATTGCTCATAGCTCAGGCGGAGGACAAGATGATGCCGTTGTGCCGGCACCATAAACTATTATATATATATATATTTTTTTATTTGCTTATTATATATTTTTTTGATTTTTGGAATAAGATTTTAAAAAGACAAAGGTTCCGAGGCCTTGGAATTCTATTTTCGGGTGGCTCTCGCACCTTAATTCAAGACCCGCGATGACGACTCCGATGCACTTCGAAAGAATCGAAGGAGAACCTTCGATCTATTGAAGGCATAGAAATTGAGGCAAACAACCCGATCCCCCAGAATGAGTCAAAAAGAAGTTGCCCTCTTTTGACCCGTGGAGGCGTATTGGGTGTCGGAGTTGGCGGGGCCCAAACAAGGCACTAAACACACTAATCGGGGGACTCAAGAGGTGAAAAAAAGGCCACGGATTCGGGCTGGAGCTGTGCGGAACAAACTTGACTCAACTAATACATGCACCCAGGTTGCAGGACTCCCCTTTTACATTGACGCAACTATTAGTTGCGCCAAGGTAAATTTTGGGATTTTAAAGCTGGCGTAACTATTAGTTGCGCCAGTTATAAATTCTCAATTTTTGCACTGGCGCAACTAATACTTGCGCCAAGAAAAAATGGGTTCCAGAATGTTATGATAGCAGAGGCAGCAGTCCAAAATGAGTCTCTTTTTAGTTTTATGTGAAAGCTTGGCTTTCGGGAACTGAACTATTTTTTTGGTGATCGATTCTCTCCTCACAGCACCTAAAGGGTTTGAGTTCGATATAACTCGCTAGCGCGCCCCCCAAGGATTTTAAGCTTTGGAATGGGAACCCACCCGATATACCTCCGGCGCAAGCGCCTTCTCAGATACTAGGTGGGCTGAGACTTTTCTGGATTATCACCACTAGGGGCTGCCGCCATACTAAAACCCGGGTGGTTATATGTGTGCCTAAACCCAACCCTTTTAAAATCTATCCCGTAAAAGCAAATTAATTAAGCTCCCTAACTTGATTCAATTTTAATTTTTTTTTTCAAAGCTTTTCTCTTTTTTTGAAAGTTTTCTTTAGTTCAAAGATAGGGGGTGATGATCTCGTGCCGCCACTACGGGCCGGCGTTCACTATTAGGATATGACAAGAAATAAGGTAAATGACGGGGCCAGTCAAGTGACTAGGCGGAAAATATAAAGTACTAAAATTTAAAGCCAAATCGTAAAGGTAGGTAAGAAAGGAGCCAGTCAAGTGACTAGGTAAAAATTGCTGAATTTAAAGCTGAATCGTAGGGGTAAGTGAAAAAGGTGTCAGTCAAGTGACTAGGTAAAAATTGCTGAAATTTAAAGCTGAAATGTAGGGGTAAGTAAAAATGGTGCCAGTCAAGTGACTAGATAAAAATTGCTGAAATTTAAAGCCGAATCGTAGGGATAAGTAAAATGACGTAATCGGAGGGGTAAGTAAAAAAAATAAAAATAATAACAATAAAAAGGTTATAAAAATAAAAAATAAAGAGGCCAAATTCAAGGGGAAGCTCTACTAGCTATTCCCCAGCAGAGTCGCTATCTGTGCAACTGTGGGATTTGTGACGATCCCGTCACGGCGATGCGCTCGCTTGCAAAAAATATAGAGTCGCCACCTGGAGCTTTTGGTGTCCCAGGAAACCTAGTTCATTTTTATGAGCACCGAAGTGCTAAAAATATGAATCTGAATCCGGTCTACACCAAAGGCTCTTGGGTAGGGGCTTCGGTTATCGATCGGGAAGGTGTTAGGCACCCGATCAACCCCCTTAATGTGGTCTCTACTTATGGCCAAAAATAAAATGAAGCAAAAGAAAGGAAAATAGCATCCTCTTGCCTAAAAGGAGTGAGAATCCTATTTGTGCCCCTCTGTTCCTACCAAAAAGTTAGCGGCGTAACGACACAAATGGGAGGATGGAGGGAGCTAGAAAGAGATAGGAGAAGAAAGCGGAGAGCCGGAGCCCTCGAACCCTTGTAGCACCGTAGGAGACCCTTGCGTGGCTTGCTTTGATGAGCTTTTGAAGGCCTTGTATGGTAGAAAATGGGATTCTAACTCCTAAGGCTTGAAGCTAAGAGGTAGGGAAGGGAGGCTAGGGGATCACACATGCCTAGGCTAAGGGTTTTGGAGGCAAGAACAAGCTTGAAATGAGAGATTCTAGAATTTGGGTGAAAATGGTGCACAAAAGGGAGGAAGAACTTCTCACTTTGAGCTCTTTCTCTCTTAAGCAAATTTCTCAACCCCTAAACTAAGCGTTGGGGGTCTCTATTTATAGGAAATGGGTGGATTAGGAGACCACTTAAGTGCTAATTGGGGTTAGCAATTTGGTAATCTAAAATCTAAGGATTCTTAGGGTTCTTGGAGCCTTGAAATATGTGAGAAGGTCCTCCAATGGTGGATGATGGGGTGAGGCCTTAAGCCACTTAAGGGATTGCAAATAGGTAGTGAATGGGTGCAACAGAACTATCAAAACACACCCCAAGGATCAAGGTGGTCAACAAGTCAAACCCTAATCATAATTTTTGGGGCAAATTAAACAGTGCCTGGAAGTTGGTTCGCGAGGTGGGCCCCACCTTTAACCTTCGCGCAACTATTAGTTGTGCCAGGCTTAAAATCTGGGAGAATTGGCTTGGCACAACTAATAGTTGCGCAAGGCAAAAGTATAACTGGCGCAACTATTAGTTGCGCCAAATCCCTAGGGGGCCCACATGAACTTACATTTCTACCCTCCGGGCTCGGTTTGCCATATCTTTTGATGTATACCTCTGAATGGGGCAATTCTTAGACTGTTGGAAAGCTAAAGACTTCTACTTTTCAATAATGTGAGATTTGATCATAGTAGAAGGCCGCAGCTAGTCCCAATGTGCCCCTCCTCATCCATTGCTTGATTTAGGTTCAAGACGGGCTCTAAGGGTTGGGATTAATTTCTAAAGGTTTGGGGTGGGTTCCTAAGGGATCTAGGGTGATTCCAAAGGGTTTGGAAGGGTTCTTAGGGGTTCTAAGGTGATTCCTAAAGGTTCCATGCATGCCATCAAAAGCTCAAAAGTGCACCTCTCTCGAAAGGTGTTTCGATCGGACCTTGGGCCAAATTTGGGTGTCTACAGCCAGGCCACTTCTCCAAGAAATTAAGCCTGGCGCAACTATTAGTTGCGCCAGTTTTAAATGTGGACCCAACCCTCGCGTGCCAACCTCCAGCTCTATTCGGCACTATTTTACTTTACATTTGCCTGGGGCAACTAAGTTAAATGTGGACCCAACCCTCGCGAGCCAACCTCCAGCACTGTTCAGCACTATTTTACTGTACATTTGCCTGGCGCTACTATTAGTTGTGCCAGGCATATGAACAGTAACCATGTCTTTTTACCTCGAAATTCGTGATTGGGGTTTGACTTGTGGACCACCTCGACCTTTGGGGTGTGTTTTGATAGTTTTGTTGCACCCATTCACTACCTATTTGTAACCCCTTAAGTGGCTTATGGTCTCACCCCATCATCCACCATTGGAGGACCTTCTCACATATTTCAAGGCTCAAAAAACCCTACGAAACCTTAGATGCTAGATTAACTAATTTCTAACCTTGATTAGCATCTAAACACTCTCCTAATCTACCCTTTTCCTATAAATAGAGCCCCCCTCCCCTTGGTATAAGGGTTGAGAATTTTTGGCTAAAAGAGAAAGAGCTTAAAGTGAGAAGATCTTTCTCCCTTTGGTGCACCATTGCTCATACAAATTATAAAATTCTAAAACCTCATTCCATTCCATGCCTTACCTTTCCTAAAAAGCCTCTAGGTTACGTGTGTGCTATCCATTTGCCTCCCTTCTCTACCTCTTAGCTAGTAAGCCTTAGTGGTTAGAACCCCTCTTTCCACCATTCAAGCCTTCAAAAGCTTATCAAAAGCAAACCACACAAGGCTCTCCTACGGTGTTACAAGGGCCCGAGGGCTCCGGCTCTCCCCTTTCTTCACCTATCTCTTTTTAGCTTTTCTCATCCTCCCATTTGTGCCGTTACGCTACCAAATTTTTGGTAGGAACGGAGGGGCACAAATAGCATTTGAGGCCCATTTGGGCAACAGGGAGCAAGTTTCTTTTATTTTACTTTATTTTTATTTTAGCCATAAGTAAAGACCACATTAAGCGGGTTGATTGGGTGCCTAACACCTTCCCGATCGATAATCGAAGCCCCTATCCAAGAGTCTTTGGTGTGGACCAGATTTAGAGTCATATTTTTAGCACTTCGGTGCTCATAAAAATGAACTAGGTTTCCTGGGACACCGAAAGCTCTAGGTGGCGACTCTATATGTTTTGCAAGCGAGTGCATCGTCGCGACGGGATCATCACAAATCCCACGGTTGCACACTAACACATTCCCAATCGATAACCGAAGCCCCTACCCAAAAGCCTTTGGCGTAATCCGGATTCAGAGTCAATTTTTGGCACTTCGGTGCTCATTAAATATTATTTGGGTTTCCCGGGACACCAAAAGCTCTGGGTGGCGACTCTAAATTTTTATTACGAGTGCGCGTCGTACGGCGGGATCATCAAAAATCCATGATTGCACAGATGGCGACTCTGCTGGGGAGTAGCTAGTAGAGCTAGCCCTTGAATTTGGCCTCTTTATTTTTGATTTACTAACCATTTATTACTATTTTTTTACTATTTTTTTACTCACCCTCCAATTATGTCATTTTTCTCACCCCTACTTTTAGGTCCTTTATGAGCCTTAGCCGATTGGCGGACCTACTTGCGCACCGCATTCAATTTCTTTACGTTCCCATCATTTTAAGCAACTTAGCCGATCGACGGGTCTACTTGTGCATTGTCATTTAATTTTCTTTACTATTACATCATTTTAAGTGCCTTAGCCATTTGGCGGGCCTACTTACGCCTTTAATTCCACAATCATATTACAAACAGTGGATGCCGACCCATAGAGGCGGCACAGGATCCTCACCCCTGGTCTTTGAACTTAAGAAAACTTTCTTAAAAGTAAATAGTAAAACTAAACCAACAAAGGAGATTTAAATTGATTTTGTGGGGTAGATTTTCAAGGGTTGGGTTATTTAGGCACACATATAAACTCCCGGGGCTTAGTACGGCGACAGCCCCTAGTGGTGATGATCCGGAAAAGTCCCAGTCCACCTAGTACCTGAGAAAGTGCTTTCACTGGAGGTATATCGGGTGGGTAACCTTCTTGTTACCAAGCTTGAAACCTAGGGAAAAAGACAGTGTTAGCGAACCCGAATCGACCTTGTAACCCTTAGGTTCGGTGGGAAAGAGAGCCGATTCATTAGAATAGTCAATCCTCGAAAGTATAGCTTCCACAAAAAACCGGTTAGAAGACCCATTTCGGGTTGAAAGTGCTGCTGTCAAACTATCTGGAGACCCATCTTTGTCTGGTGCAACTATTACATGCGGCAATGTAAAATTCCCTAGAAATACACTGGCACATGTATTAGTTACACCATCTTTATCCTGGGCAATTTTACTCCGGTGCACTTAATAGTTGCGCCAGGTTTACTTTAGGCAGCAACAGCTTGAATCTGTGGCCTACTTCACACCCTAGACTCCCCGATTAGTGTCTTTAGTGCTTCTATTTAGGCCCCGCAATCTCTGACACCCAATACGCCCTCGCCAATAAAAAGAAGGTGACTTCTTTTTTACTCGTTTCGAGGGATCGGGTTGTTTGCATTAGTTTTCGTGCCTTCAATAGATCACAGGGTCACCCTTTGATTCTTCCAAAGCGCTTCAGAGCCTTTGCTGTTGGACCTATTTAGGGTACGAGAGCCACCCGAGAAGGGAATTCAAAAGGCCCTAGAATCCTTATTTCTTTTCACTTATAAAAATTCAAAAAAATTGAAATTAAAACCCCAAAAATAGAGTCTTGTTAGTGCCGACACAACGACATCATCGTACCCTCCGTCATCCCATAGGAGAAGGAGGAAGCTTTACGGGCCCCATCTAAGGCATCCGTACCAGACCGGATATCGAGCTATGTCGTGGGCTGTGCATCTGGCTTATGCCAATCTCGACTCATCCCCGCCACGTTCTCCAGCCCATTCCCATACCGAGGAGACTTTCACTTCCGTCCCCCTAACGCAATCAACCCTCACCATCACTGGCCCGTTCGGTGCCCCTATTTTTCCTTCCACCACTTTCCAAAATATCCAAAATCCAACCCCCCATTTTCCATTATTTTCCAAGCCATGACCTCATCCATGGTCATTTCCAACCCATCTTACCTTCCATCCACACACATTCAAAACCCGGTCCAACCCTCCACTTTCACCAATATACCACATTTTTCATCCGCCCGATGCATACCCAATCCACCCGCATCTATCCATGCTGCATCCGATCCCCCACACATCCCTCCATTCACCCAGGTCACACCCATTTTTATCGAGGCCATGACCAGCTTTCCTCTCTCATTCTCCACATCTATACCCCATACATCTTCCCCATACATGCCTAATCCATCCACCAATGCCCTACCTCATTTCTCCAACCCACCTCATATCCCACCACTTATCCGGGTCATGCCTAATTTTACCGGGGCCATGCCTAATTTTCCCTCTTCATCCATCACATCCATGCCCCTCCAACCCTTAAATAACCCATCCCCTTCCGATCCCCCTTCCATGGCCATGATGGAGGAGATGTTCTAAACTTATAATAGGTGGAAGGCCTCCCAACACATCCCCTCTCATCCACACCACACATCCATGAATCCATCCGAGACCCTATCAAGCCTTCATGCCTCATTCCCCCATGACCCCCATCAACCCCCCATCATCCACACCATCCAAACTCCCATCACCCACCTACCCTGAGGCCTAATGGCCCAAAATCCCATCATCCATACCCACTAAGGGCCCATGGCCCAGACCCATCAATGGCCCATGACCCAGACCCACCAAGGCCCAATGAGCTAGACCTATCACGACCAAGGTTTTATGGCCTAAACTTCCCAAGGGCCCATAGGCCAAACCTTCATAGCCCAACCCTCCCAAGGCTTCATGGCACAAACCCAAGCCCAGCAAGGCCCTAACCTTGGAGCCTCACCCCCATACCCTTCACAATTCCTCCAAAATTTCACTCACCCACAACCCTCATACCTAGCTCAAACCCATACCTTACATCAACCCCAATTCACCCATATCCCAACATCCCAAACTTAGATCCAAACCTTTCCCCATGCCCAATGGCCTGATTAGACCCCACCCCAAAATCTGACTGCCACTCATCCCATCACCCAACAAACCTTTCCTCACCTCCAATGGACTCACCCAACCCCCATTCAGAGCATTCCCATCTAGTCCATGCAGCACCAACAAGAGAATCCTGCCCTCACTGCACCTTATGTAGACTAGCAGTATGAAGAGGATGAGATTAGGAACAGTGGAGCTTATGCTGGGGCATTGACCAGCCTTAACCCTCCTCCTATAATTTTCCACCCCCTGGTAGCCCAAAGTGAAGCCCAACCAACTGCTGAGAAGGTGACCCCCATGTCTAAGGAATCAGAGCAGTTGAAAGAACAGTTAAACAAAATTCAGAAGCAGTTGTTGAAGATGGATGGTGCTAAAATCCATGCTACGAACTTCTCAGATTTATGTTTATTCACTGAGGTCGCCTTGCCTCCAAAATTTAAAATGCCGGCTTTTGACAAATATAATGGCACCGGCAATCCCATAGCACACCTCAAGTCTTATTGTGGAGAGATGTGCCAGTATGGGGGGGACGAAAGACTATTAATAAGGTCTTTCAGAAAAGTTTGACTAGTCCGGCCTTGAGGTGGTTCACATCCTTTGAACCATCTATGATAAAGACCTGGAAGGACTTGACGCACTTGTTTCAAGAACAATATGTCTATAATATAGACATTGAACTACGCAAGCCAGACTTGGCCCGTTTGAAGTAAAATTCGAATGAGACCTTTAGCGATTATTTAGGGCATTGGAGAGCACTGGCAGCTCAGGTTAGAAATAGGATACTTGATGATGAGCATATAAAAATGATTTCTAAAAATACTGTGCCAGTTATCTTGGACTTTCTAGTGTACCAGCAGCAGTCCAGCTTTGCTGATCTGGTAAGGAATGCAAATCACTGTGAAGACGCTATCATGGAAGGTCGCCTGAGTAAAAATATACCTAGTGAAGCCAGCGGAGTTAGAAGTTTCTCAGAGTAGAAGAATGAGAAGATAGTAGGGGTTGATGTCCAGAACATTACCAACATTAGGCCCAATAATAATATAACCCCATTCCAATTTCAGACAGCCTAGCCAGCACCAGTCAGAACTTAGTAGATCCAGAGAACATGGAATGGACAAGGGATGCAGATGACTCCGGAGCAGAGGAGAGCCCACTACGATCGAGTGTTTACACCCCTAGGGTAATCATTAAGTATACTTTTACCTTTGCTAATAGAAAAGAGACTAGTTACCGCCCTCCAATCGTGATCTCCTCCTAATCCAATCCCGAAGAATTATGACCCGAACACTCACTGTAATTTTCATCAGGGTCCGGGTCACCTGACTGATCACTACTTCCCATTGAAGCACACGATACAAAATTAAATTGATGCCAGAAAAATCATTCCACCTGCACCTTCTCAAGTGAACCAGCATGCAAATATTCACCAGGTCTCGTTACCCCCACACCCTACTGGAGGAGCAGGTCTCAGACCCACCATCGAGATGATAGAGGAGTGTGAGGAAAACTTTGAATTTGATTCATCAGATTACATCAGCGACCGAGAGAGTTATGTGGCACCATTGCAAAGAGATTGCGAAGAGAGGAGTATCGGGGTGATTGAACCCTTGAAATTGTCAGATTATTTTCCCAACCCAGCACCACAAGTTGAACCCTTAGATCTTAGGGATTATTTTCCATCACCCACACCTATCAATTATGTGCACATAAATGCATATAAATCATATACTACCACCCCCATCAATTACCCGATAGCTTATTAGGTTCCCCTTCCCCCACCATCACCTATCAACTATCAATGGCCCACTCCTACCCCATTACCCCCGGTGCAACCACCCTCAAACCTCATCACCCCAAACTGGCCCAATTTTGTCATCCAACCATCTACCACTGAAGTGAACCAGGTATTAGCCACCCCTCCGGAGCCATCAGTTCAAGTGCATCAGATGCCGGTAGCTACACCATTTCAGATTTTGGGACCAACCTACAATCCTCATTAGGTCTCGTTGAGTTATGAGCAGACAAATGCCAATCGGCAGATGAGAAGAAGCGATGGCTTTGTCACTGATCGGGGGAATATTTTAAGCGACCGCAGAAGACAAACCCAATCAGAGGGAAAGAAGGATAGCACCGTAAACCCTTTTGAAAAAATGAGTCGTGAGAATATATTAGAGACTCAATTGAGAAGAATGCCAGCTCATATCATTGTATGGGATCTATCGATGACGTCCCCACTTTATTTTCAAGCTTTAATGAGGGCATTAAAGAATGCGCACGTACCGCTTCAGGTGAGCCCAGATGAATTCGGGCAGATAATTGGTCAAGTTATGGCTCCGAATGCCATTTCATTTTTCGATGCCGATTTACTGGATGAGGGAAGTAGTCACTCCAAATCCCTTAATATTACTGTGGAATCAGGAAATATGATAATCTCTTTAGTGTTGATCGACAATGGGTCTGCTTTGAATATATGCCCACTAAGAACCGCCACAAAGATCAAGGTAGATCCATGCATGTTGAGACCCACGAGAACTAGTGCCCGAGGTTTTGACTATACGAGGAAAGAGATAATGGGAGAGGTATACCTTGAGCTATTGATGGGGCCAATGACCTTCTCCATATTGTTTCAAGTAATGGACATTAAATCCTTGTTCAATCTATTGTTGGGATGCCCATGGCTGCATGAAGTCGGAGTTATACCGTCGACGCTGCATCAAAAGCTCAAGTTTGCGTCCGAGCATAAGATTATCACCATCATTGGTGAGGGGCACAGTGAGAAAGAAAAAGCCACCAACAGTGTTTAGAAGCCAAAAGTGTTGGATGTGTCGCACACAACTGAGGATGTCAACCTCCACAGTTTCGAGTATGAAGTATCAACGATACTCCCGGAGCCCATCGAGGGCATCATCCTAAAAATCGAAGGTGGAATGGTAGCGACAGTGGCCATGCTCTATAAGCGGGGCTATCAAAGAGGAAAGGGGCTGGGGACTTCGGTTACAGGGAAGAAGAGAGCCGTCACAGCCAAGAGTCAGAAAGTCAGATTTAGGCTAGGTTACAAGCCCACGGAAGAAGAGGTGCGAGAGGCTAAGGAAAAAGCCCTCGCAATGGCAGCTATAAGATCCAGGGGGATACACATAAAGGAAAAACTCTGTCTCAGGCCTCACATCAAAGATTCATTTGTAAGCATCGGGGTTGTGAAGATCGACCGGAATGGGGTAACCCAATTAACCCCACACAAGCCTATGGCATCGGTTCACCCCACCAATCCCCACATTACCCTTCCCAGCTTGGAAGTAGACCTAGCCGCGTTATCCCTCTTTGAGGAATGACATTCTGTACCTGAACAATCTCCCCCTGTGGTGAATCACCACAAGACTGTGTTGACATTTGAGGACATAGTCTCAGATAAACCCGGGATCAATATGATGGAAACTGACTCCAATGAGCCATATCAGTTAGCACCCTTCATACAAACATCTAAAGGAGTGGCCCCTCAGGTACGCAATTGGGCATCTATGCCCCAAACTCTAGATGCGGGGAGTGGCTTAATATTTGGCACCCATTTCCCAGAAAAAATAACTTGTAAAAAGTAAGATAAGCCCTTGGCAGGCAATAACTTATATATACACAGACGCGCGCTGCCAAGGGTCCGTCTCCGAAGAAAATAAAATTTCTAAAAACATTAAAAAAATATAAAATCTAAAAATATTGTCATTTAAAATTCCAAATGAAATTCCACAAAAGGATGCCTTAATCTAAATGCCCGTCCCACGTAAAATCGACCCCTTCCTTGTAGAAATACTAGAAGAGGTGGGAGTTATGAGTCTGGACGAGGATATCCCTTTGGAGGAGCTCCCCAATGAGCTCCTTGACCGGTTTGCCAACTTTGAGCATGTCCCTACCCCAATTGTTGAAGAAACAGAAGATATCAATCTAGGGACTGAGGAGATTCTCTGAATTAAAATCAGAACATTGCTGTCTCCTGAAGAAAGAAAATGCATGATCGATTTCCTTTGGTCATACCAAGACATTTTTGCCTAGTCGTATGAGGACATGCCCAATTTGGATACCAATTTGGTCAAGCATGAGTTGCCACTCTACCCTGATATGAAGCCGGTCAAGCAGAAGCTGAGGCGTCTCTGACCCGATTTGATGTTGAAAGTCAAGGATGAGGTCATTAAGCAGTATGATTTGGGATTCCTCATGGTATCTAAGTACCTGTAGTGGTTAGCAAATATTGTGCCCGTACCGAAGAAGGATGGAAAGGTTCGCATGTGTATCGATTTCTGTAATTTGAACAAGGCAAGCCCAAAAGATGATTTCCCATTGTCCCACATTGACATCTTGGTCGATAATACTGCTAGGCACAGGATGCTTTCTTTTATGGATGGATTCTCCAGATACAACCAGATAAAGATGGCTGAGGCAGATTGAGAGAAGACGACATTCATCACTCCGTGGGGAACCTTTTGCTACAGAGTCATGCCATTTGGGCTGAAGAATGCTCGGGCAATGTACCAAAGAGCTATGGTTGTACTGTTTCATGACATGATGCATCAAGAAATTGAAGTGTATGTCGATGATATGATAGCCAAGTCCCCAGAGTGAAGTGATCACTTGGTAAACCTTCAGAAGTTGTTTGAGAGACTGAGAAAATACATGTTACATCTAAATCCACAGAAGTGCGCATTCGGCGCTATGTTCAGAAAATTGTTAGGATTCATCGTCAGCAGGAGAGGTATCGTGGTTGACCCAATCAAGGTAAAGGCCATCACGGAAATGCTGCTACCATCTACTGAGAAAGAGGTTAGAGGGTTCTTGGGCAGGATACAATATATTAGTCAGTTCATTGCACAGCTAACACCTATCTGCACATCAATTTTTAAGCTACTTCGAAAGAACTCGCCTGTTGAATGGAATGACAATTGTCAGGCAGCGTTTGATAAAATCAAAAGCTCCCTCCTTAACCCACTTGTGTTGGTACATCCTGAACCGGGGAGGCCACTCTTGATGTATCTCTCCATGACGAAAGTCTCGATGGGATGTGTCTTAGGGCAGCATGACGAGACGAGAAGAAGAGAGCATGCCATCTATTATCTGAGCAAGAAGTTTACTAATTATGAGGCACGCTATTATCATCTAGAGAAAGCATGCCTGGCTCTTGTATGGGCCACTCAGAGGCTCTGTCATTACTTGCTATCCCAAGCCATTCTACTCCTAGCCCGAATGGACCTTTTGAAATACCTGTTTAAGAATCCGGTTCTCAGTGGGTGGACTGCGCATTCACAACTTTTATTGTCTGAGTTTGACATCACATACGTTACTCAAAAGTCGATCAAGGGACAAGCACTTGCCGATTATCTTGCCGGCAATCCTTTGCTAGATTATGAACCCTTGAGGACTGAATTCCTAGATGAGGACATCCTGTTTATGGCGAAAGATGATACAGAAGAAGCAGAAGAATCATGGGTAATGCACTTCGATGGGGCAACAAATACTAAGGGTCAGGGAGTTGACGCAATTCATATTTCACCGAGAGGATCACATGTGCCAGTTTCTATCAAGCTCAACTTCCCATGTGAAAATAACATGACCGAGTATGAGTCCTGTGCAGCAGGACTGCAGGCGACTCTCGATCTAAACGTAACTCACCTCCTAGTATTTGATGATTCGCAGTTGATCATATGCTAGACGAATGAAGATTGGAAGACGAAAGATGAGAAATTGATCCCCTACCGTTAGCACCTCGAGGATCTGATAGCTTATTTCGAGGACGTGAGATTCTCATATGTCTTGTGGATAAGGAATCGCTTCACCAACGCATTAGCGACTTTGGCGTCAATGGTAGAGATCCCGTATGGTGTTGAGATGAAGTCGATCATGATCGAGCAGAGAAATGAGCCGGCCTTCTATCTGCAGATTGAGGAACCTCTAAAGCCTGATGATGGGCCACCTTGGTTCTCAGATACCAAGAATTTCCTCGAGACTCTAACTTTCCTTGAAGATACGTCCAAGGCAGATCGACGGACTATCCAACGTCTAGTGGCAGGCTACATCATCTGCGGTGAATGCCTTTACAAGAGATCTTATAATAACATCTTGCTCTGGTGCCTTACAGAAAGTAAAGCGATCAATATCATGAAGGAGATTCATGAGGGACTAGGTGATGCCCACGTCAGTGGTCACATGCTTGCTAAGAAAATTCTATGACAAGGATACTTTTGGACCACTATGTAATCAGATTGCTGCAAACATATTCAAAAATGCTACAATTGTTAGGAACACTCTACTCTGATACACGCTCCTACCATCGATCTACACTGCATGACCACTCCTTGTCCATTTGCTACCAAGGGCCTTGACATCATTGGTATGATTAATCTGAAAGCCTCAAACGGACATCGATTCATCCTCGTCGCTATCTAGTACTTTACTAAGTGGGTAGAGGCAGCGTCATATGCCAACATCACTGTTGGTCACGTCGAGAAGTTTTTCAAGAATAATATTATGTGTCGATTTGGAGTACCCAAAGATATCATCATGAACAATGGCACAAACTTTGCAAACAAGTGCATCCGAGCCTTCTGCGAGCAATACAAGATCAAATACCATTGCTCGTCACCTTATCGGCCTTAAACCAATGGAGCCGTGGAAGCTGCTAATAAGACGATCGTCCGTATCCTCGAGAAGAAAATGGGCGTCACCTACCGGGATTGGAGTGAAATGCTGCCATTTGCTTTATGGGCCTACAGAATGTCGATCCATACCACTACAGGGGTAGCACCATTCTCCCTTGTGTTTGGAACCGAGGCTATCCTATTGATAAAAGTTGAAGTACCCTCGATCTGAATCCTCCTTGAATCGGGTCTACCATAAGCAAAAAGAGAGAGATCCCACTTTGATCAGTTGAACTTACTAGACGAGAAAAGGCTCCTAGCCTTGTGTCATACTCAGGTTTACCAAGGGCGAATCGCACACTCTTACAATAAACGTGTTTGCGATCGAGATTTGAAGGTAGGAGACACTGTGCTGAAGAAGATCTTCCCATCCCTTTACGCCTATCCGAGAGGAAAGTTTAAGCCAAATTGGGAGGGACCGTATGTCGTCAAGGAAGTACTATCGGGATACGGCATCCGCCTTGCCACCATGGACGGAGATCATTTTCCTGAGCCCATCAATGTTGGATATGTCCGACGGTTCTACTCATAGATCTGTCATGGCAAGGTAAGTATTGGTGAAACAGATACGTGACTGCTTAAGAACCACCCAAAAGAGGCCATCATTCAAAGCATTGTAGCCAAAAAACCTTCCTAAAAATGATGATATCCTTTGCTACCCCATTTGAGCCTTGGCCTTTCTTTCAATAAACCCCTTCCCTGAAGAAGAAAAAGTATGTACATATATAAAAAGAAGAAAAAAGAAAAGAAAATAGAATTACTATTAAAATAAAAAAAAGATTAGAAAAGCAAAGTGTCAAAAAGAGATTGCCTGACATAAAACGAAGAAAAGAAAGGGAAAAGAAAAATCATGAGGCATGTACAGTAAAACTCCCCCAAAGAAGAAGTGTGTTATGGAAAACTGAAACTGTATCAAGGAAACCATTTTTAGCCTAGCATACCTTCAAATTCTAACCTGACCCGTGGCCAAGCTACACCCTGAAGGAATCCCTCATTTTAGGTTCATAAGCAGTCATAGTATCTGTTAAGTCAACACGAACCGAGTTCTGAGACGACACCAGAACCACATCTAGCTGGTTATGACGGAATCGACGTCTATGTTGTGGCTTTTGAAAAAAAGAAATCAAAAGAAAAAAAAAATAATAATAAAAATAAAAATACAAGCTCAAAGCAAGATAGACGCGGTGAAAACCCAAAAAGGCGCTATGGGTAAAAAGAGCGAGTTTGTGCAGACCAGGTGAAAACCCGAAAGGGCGCTTGGGGTAAGAGAGCGAAACCCATGGATGTGGTGAAAACCCAAACGGGCGCGCCACGGGTAAAAAGTGGGCACGATGAACCCACCTTGGGCGTTGTGACTAGGAATATCTTCAGGCTACATCATCAAACGTATGACCCGAGGTAAGGAGAAAGGTTGATTCAATCCAAAGGGATGAATGTTCTAACCTTAGTAAAATTGCTGAACCTCACTCATGTCCAATCACATGAACGGGTTCGACTATGGTCAAAATGGGACCTGTTACTTCGTCTCACTGATAAGGCATAAAAAAAAAAAGAAAAAAAGGCCAAAAAAGAATAAAAAAATCAAGAAAAATCTAAATACAAAAAAATTATATACATTTCTACTCTTTTCCATATGTACAACATCGTACTTCCATTTTAAAAAATAAAGAAAAAGAAGAAAAAAAATCAATCAATCAAAAATCCAAAAAATACATGTACATATATTCCCACTTTCTTTATGTCCATGTACATATGTACAGCATCATACTTTTATCTCAAAATAAAGAAAAAGAACAAAGAAATCTCTGAAAATAAAAATCTAAAATATATAAATCTTGAAAATTGAAAATATGTAGGTAAATGTTTATTTCTCCTTCTATTAATTAGGATTCATATTGTTATCTATATAAACAAAAAAGGGTCTGACATTTTCTCGAGATGTGCAGGAACATCAAATGGTCCGAAGCCGCGAAGCAGGCAACCTCTCAGCATGGACAAATCAGATGAAGCATCTCACCACTGACGTCCTGTCTATTTCAAAAAAAAATAAAAAAAAATCATTTTGAAAAAGAAAAAAAGATAGCCATATTTTTGTGTTACTTTTGCTACGCATATGCCTGTTTTAATGCGGAAAAATATCAATATTTTATCGGTGATGCAGCTATGCTAAATTAATGTCCTAAGTCTAAGGTTCGCCTTGGATCTTTGGATCCTACTTCCAAGTAGGAGCAATGGTGTCAATCTCGGTCAAATAGTCAATGTTTCGATCGGATTGATTCCACCGCCAAATCTTTGCGTTGATCACTCCATTTTTGGTTTCAGGTGAACTTGAGTGCCTTGAACTTCAAGTTTGTCACGTGATATTTTCGGAGGTGTAGACTCTTGGTCTACATTGTCCAGGCGAGTGCCCTACGGTGTTTGAGATTCGAATAACTTTGTCTTCAAAAACATCTATTGTTGGATTGATTCCAACCTGTCAAATACGAAACTACGTCAGACAACTATGTGCAAATATGCATGCAGAAGGGCCCATTTTAGGGCGCAGGCTTAAAACCTGCACGGTATCCCTGTAAAGCATACACCATGTGTCTGGGTATTCATTGAATGATCATTTATTCTTGTAAATTATACCCGAACGGGATATGGGTCGAGACTTCCATCGCCTTTATTTCTTATCACCCCTGATGGGTGCATGTTTATGCATAGTTAAATGATTTGTAAGATCACTGTCGGCAAAGACCAGGATTAGGTGTCTCCTTTGGTGGGCACCCAATTTTAGTCAGATCTGTTCAGTGTTATTTGAAGTTGGATGCTCTAGGTCATGCTGATCCTGGGCATACTATCAAAAGACAGCACGCACTCCCAAAAAGTGTTGCATCATCTTTTCACTCCGCTCGGGTAGTCGTGTTAAATAAATTTCGAGATCATTGGGTCTGCCGAAAGACCTCAAACCCTGCTTCATGCTGGGGCACCCACGACCAGTCAGATGAGGCGGTCAGTGCCTGATATGATTGGACACAAGCTATGGAACCTTGTGTACTTACTTTGCATCTATCTTTGAATGTGGGTCGATCACCCCCTTACTTACGAAGCTGTTGTATTAAGAAGAAATCTTGAACATCAAACTCCTTCAAATCATCTCAAGAAGCGACCATTTTTTTTCACTAATGGGTTTTCACAATTCGAGAGGTGAACATTTTCCAAGCTATTAGGCTTTCGCAACTCATTCAACCTCGGTTATACCCAGTAATGTTGCTAAGCGCTTGGGGACCGATTACCTTGAGAAACGACCATTTTTCTCGACATACAGGGCTTTTGTTTTCTCACCATGTTACCCATCTGATGTTTAAAGTTTGTTCTGAATGTAGCGGTCCCGTCAATAATGCCTTGGGCCTCTTCGGATATCTCTTTTCTTTGACATTCTATCATTAGTGATCGGATACCAAAGAGGGGCATCTGTAGACACCCAAATTTGGCCCAAGGCCCGATTGAGACACATTTCGAGAGAGGCGCATCTTTGAGCTTTTGATGGCATATATGGAACCCTTATAAACCTTTTCAGAGCCTTAGGAGCAATTCCAAACCCTTAGGAATTACCCTAGATCCCGTAGAAACATTTTCAAACCCTTAAAATATCCGAACTTAAACCTAGCTTTCCCAAGTAATGGATGAAGAGTGGTGCATCAAGACTAGATGTGACCTTATACTATGATTGAATCATATACCATTGAAAATTAGAAGTCCTCAGCTTTCCAACAAGCCAAAGATGACCCCAATCAGAGCTGTATGCGAGAAGATATTACGTTCTGAAGTGTAGGGGCAAAATGATAACTTATCTAAGCTCCCCTAAGGGATTTGGTGCAAGTATTACTTGCGCCAAGCCATTTCTCCCCAGAAATGGCTTGGAACAACTAATAGTTGTGCCAGTTATAAGGTGGACCCCACCACGGGCAGTCAACTTCCTAGGCCACTGTGTGGCACTGTTTTACTATACATATGCCTGGCGCACCTATTAGTTATGCCAGGCTTATAAATAGTAACCCTGGGTTTTTGCCTCAAATTTTGAGAATGGGATTTGACTTGTTGACCATCTTGAACTTTGGGGTGTGTTTTGCTAGTTCTGTTGCACCCATTCACTATCTATTTGCAGCCCCTTAAGTGGTTTAAACCTCTAACCTATCATCCACCATTGGAGCATCCTTCACACTTTTCAAGGCTCTATAAACCCTAGGAAGCCTTAGATGGCTAGATTAACTAATTGCAAATCCAAATTAGCCTCTAAACACCCTCCTAACCTCTCTTTTTCCTATAAATAGAGAGGTACCCCTCCCTTTACAAAGGCTTGAAAAAATTTGAAAAGTAAAAGATTAAGGAATCTCTTCTCTCTCTCCTCTAGTGAACTCTTTACATACAAATTTCAGAGCCTTTAAACCTTCTAAAAACCTTAGCCTTTCATCTAAAAACTTTAGTTTAGGTGTGTGCTACCCTCTAGCCTCCCCACTCTACCTCTTAGCTATGCACCGTAGGAGTTAGAATCCATCATCAAGCTATACAAGCCATCAAAAGCTCACTGAAGCAAGCCAATGTAAGGCTCCACAGTGGTGCAACAAGGGCTCGAGAGCTCTGGCTTTCCCCTCAATTCCTCTACCTTCTTGGTTCTTCCTCCATCCTCTCATTTGTGCCGTTATGCTGCCGAATTTTTGGTAGAAGCGGAGGGGCACAAATAGGATTTTAAGGCCCTTTGGGCAAGAGGAACGCTTTTTTATTTCTTTTATATTATTTTTGTTTTGGCCATAAGTAGAGACCGCATTAAGCATGTTTATTTGGTGCTTAACACCTTTCCAATCGATAACCGAAGCCCCTACCCAAAAACCTTTGGCGTAGTTCGGATTCAGAGTCAATTTTTGGCACTTCGGTGCTCATTAAATTTTATTTGGGTTTCCCGGGACACCAAAAGCTCCTGGTGGCGACTCTAAATATTTATTACTAGTGTGCGTCATGCGGCGGGATCGTCAAAAATCCACGATTGCACAAATTCAAATCTAGAAATTTGAAACTTATTGGATCAAGTACAATAATATAGCAAGATGCTAAGTACAAAAGCCATGCAATCGCGTATGGAAATGAAATTTTAACCTTCAAAGCATGTCAAGATTTTGTGTTTAACAATTCTAGAAAATATCATGTATTTAATATTTGCAATAGTGGCACGAATTCGAGAAAATAATTAATCGAGCAAGGTGTTCTTCCCTACCTTAATGTCGGAAACTCATGAATAAAATGGCACAAATTGAAGCAAATTCTTTCCCAATGATTCATCAAATTTACCCTAGATCATACATAGCACATGCCCTAAGTGTTAACGAGTCGTATTTGTCATAAAACATGTCTCATTTTGCATGAATGAACCAAAAAATCCAAGCTCACAAAACAGGGTACCTCACTGCGGCGAGCTACAGGGTCACTGCGGCAAGGTGCCATGTGACTTGAAGTGTTTCGCACGACGAGATTTTCCAGAGTCAAAATGGCCTAAGTTTCAGAGTAGTACTTGCCGCGGCGAGTGCTTCAGATCACTTCTCGTTGTGGTGAGACTCAAGGTCGCTGCGATGAGCCTGATAAGCTCGAATGTCCTTTGGGTTGTCTTCCACCTTCGTAACCTAAACTTTCTCTCGCTTAATCCTCACTCTTCATGTGTAATCACACCTAATTTTATATTATTAAGATGAATCTAAACCTCTATCTTACTTTGATTGAACAAACCATGCTCCGAAACATCGAAAATCGGAGAACTCAGCCTCTAAGCCCTTCACGCATCCACTTCTCGATGTTTCGTGGCATGCATTTCCAGAATTTGATTAAATAGGATCAGTTTGAGGAAAATCAATACTTCCTATCCTCATTTGATCATGCATGCAAATGTTTCAAGGCATCGAACCTCGAGAATTTGGCTATTAAGCCTTTCACACATCTGACACTCGAATTTCCTCGAATGAGGTCCTAGAATCGCGTAAACCGAATCTAAACCTAGAAAGTGAGATTTACAACATGGAGTTAAATTGTTTACCTATGCGGATTCTTCATATGCAAAGTTTTCGATCTCCGGTGAGGAGATGTGTAGTTGTTTACATGCTCAATGTTCGATTCCTCGGTCGTAGGGGCTCGAGGTTTGGAAGATCATTGCGACGATCGGAATGGCGGTGATTCATCATCGCTTTAGCTGGTTCTCGTTGACGGATTAGGGAGCTCGAATGTTTTGGGGTTCTCAAGTAGAGGAAAGCATCGAGGAAAGAAAGCTCACAACTTTGCACACTCAAATTAGAATCCCATGCAGTTTATGCGTGGGAGCTGGGCTTTTAATTGATAGTCAAGATCTGGTGTGAAGCCAGTACATCGACTCTTGTGTACAGGCATGTAAAAATAGAACAAGAAATGTTTTAGTGTGAAATCCGCGCACCAACACTGTGAGTGGGTTTAAAAATAAGACCAAGACAGGGAACCTAAGGCTTTCATAGTTATAACTCATGCTCCTTAACAGTGGGGTGCTCACAAGGGTCTGGTCAATACCTATGTGACTTAATACGCATACACAATAATACTAGTACACCAACATCATCGTAGTTTGCTCGATTATGATTTGAAGTGTCAATCGTACATGGTCGCGGGGAATGAGCACATACCTCCAGTGTGTTCAGGTTTGAAATTTTACAGGGTGTTACATCCTTCCCCCCTTAATTAAATTTTCATCCTCAAAAATTGACGATTGTATTAGGAATTGGGAGACGTTTTCCCCAACCGTATTCTTAAATCGATATAGATCATGTCATTAAAGGGCATCTACGAAGATTGTTCTACGAAGATTGATCAAGCGTGTGTATGGAAAATTTTTCCACAAGGTTTAAATCAGTGCAAGTCTATCAAAACATTTGGAATGATCACCAATGTGACCCTACTACTGATGACAAACATCCAATTATCTATGTAACTTAATAATGTGACTTATATCTACAATGCAAAAGCAGGAGATTATAGGAGCTATATGATTGCCAAAATTATCCATTAGTAAGTAGCAAGAAACAAGAACTACAGTTAAAAGGAAAAAAATTGATTACCAAAAAAAAACCAGATCAATCAGTTATCCGAGGCTCACCAGACTGCTCCGCTGGTTGCTTGTTGCGACGTCTAGCTCCAGAATCAAATGATCCAACCCTTGGACCAGCTGCATTCCTTGTATACTCGGAGGTAAACTCCCATGCATGAGCCGCGTAAGAGGTGAAGCTGGTCGGGTAGGCTTTTCCATCAGTCGGGTGAGGATCTCATCATGGAAATCCAGCCTTTTGTGCAACAGATGATTATCTTGGTGCAGGATTTCAAATTGCCTAAAGGTTTGCTGATGTTGCACTTGCATTTGCCTAGTGAACTCGGCCAATGTGAGGAGTTCATCATGCGGTATAGGTGGTTGTTGGGGTTGAGCTGGCACCTGAGGTGCGACTCCGGGTGCAGGCTGATCAGGGTTTTCTTATTGTGCACCCCCCGCCGACTGTTGCAGATTTTGATTTTTAACACTATGTTGGCATCTCTTGAGGGTCAAACTCCATTTATTTCTTGTATATCTCTGAATATTGTCGGTCCTTATTTCTTCGACCAACGGTATCTCATATGGGTCCTCGTTCTTATCGTCCTCATGACCCTCAAGAAGTCGGGATATGATGTGGGCGTATGGCATGGAAGTCAGGGGTTTTAGGATGGTGTTCTACATATGCTCACTGACATAAATCCTACGCTCAAAGAAAATGTGAGGTGCATTGAGCCATCTATTCTCATGCACATCAAACAAAGCCTGAAGCAAGGCATCTCATCTTTCTCTCTCGTGTGGGAGAGGATACAGGTTGCTTCGAAATACAACGTCCAAAAATCACATGTGATCTGGTAATTGGGTCTGAGTTATAGACTGGCCGGAAGCTTGAAGACCACCGATCATCCTAGCAATGATTTGATGAAATTTCACCTCTTTGGGTGAGGTGCCAGTAGGCCCTAACTATTATCATACTCCGCACTACAACCCATGGTTGCGACAATGTTGTGAAGATTGATGTAGAAGGTTCGTCCATCAATCACTGAGGTCAATTTTCCATCAGTTTCACTCTTTTTGAGGTTTTGGTAAAAGAGCTTGACCAAACGAGGGTAGAAATGCAGATGAACAGGTCAAAATAATGGCTCCAACTTGGCACGTCTAAGGTAATTTAATGACCAAAAAACTGTTTCACCATTAACAAGAATGTCCTGGTCAAAGGACCATTCGAGTTCAAGGGCTTTTATGCCCCACTAATTTACAAGTTGTTCTCGGGTTGGTGGTGGAGGCTTAGAACTAGCTGGGGCTATGCCCTTTGAACTAGCAGATGGTTTCGGTTTAGAAACTAGAATTTTGGTCGCGACTGTCTTTTTGGAAGCCATGTGTAAAAGAAAATCGAATGAAATGGAGAGATTTAGGGTTTTTACCTCACTGTGTAGCTTAAATCGGAGGAAAATCGGATTCGGCGAAGATACATGCATGTCGATTCTCAAGGTTTCGGTGGATTTGGGGTGGGAAATGGACTTTTTTGAAGGAAAAGGGACTTGTTCCACGCAGGAGAGGAAATGAAAGAGAGCCCCACACTTTGAAACAGAAGCCGATATTGGTCACGAATTTCACGCTCCCATGTCGCTTCAACGATAGAGTGGTTGTGCCATTGGACTAAGACAGGTGGGATTCGCTTAGTTCTCAAAATTTTCTCCTTGCGGTCTAATATTTTTATCGGTTCTTCGACTAGTGTTAAGTCCTCTTGGACTTCAATCGGCTGGTAGTCCAATACGTGTGACGTGTCTCTCACGTATTTTCTCAACATCAACACATAGAATACGTTGTGGATGCTCGACAACTGCAGTGGTAAGGTGATGGGATAGGCCACTTCGCCAATACGACCCAAAATCTCAAAAGGGCTAATATAACGTGGACTGAGCTTTCCTCGATTGTTGAATCACATCACGCCCTTAGTCTGAAGAGAACATGGTTGTTAGAATTACTCATATTAAACTCATATTAAATAGAAACATAAGGCATCATTGTGCACCAAATTTACCTGAAATTCAACATTTGATCTCTTGAGATCAGCATAGCTTTTCTGCCGGCTCTTGGTGACCTTCAATCATTCACGAATGAGTTGAACAACCTCATTTTTGTTCTAAATGAGTTTCGGGCCTAACAATACACGTTTTCCTACCTCTTCCCAGTTGAGCGGAGATTTACATCAGTAACCATAAAGTGCTTCAAAAGGAGTCATCCTGATGCTTGTTTGGTAGCTATTATTGTACGCGAACTCGATCAAGGGCAAGGGCTTATATCCTTGAAAGTCTAGCATACATGCCCGTAACATATCCTCAATCACTTGATTCACCCTTTCAGTTTGTCTGTCGGTCTAGGGGTGAAATGCCGAGCTAAATTCTAACTTGGAACCCATCCCTTCTTGGAATTGATGCCAAAATTGGGATGTATAAAGCAGGTCTCAATCTGATACAATGCTCGAGGGTATGCCGTGTAATCTAACTATCTCCTTCAAGTACAATTCCGCTAATTTGCTAACTGTAAAGTGGTATGCTCTGGTTATGTGTATATCTAATTAAGTCTTAACCTATTGCAAGCACACAATGGAAATTATAATACTAGCATAGGATCGTTCCCACGAGGATATCTTTTATATTGTATATATATATTAATTTTCTAAAAACTTATATTTTATCTTTTAAGATCCTAAATTACTTGAGAAATATGAATAAAGAATGATTTCTTAAACTAATTGTAGAAAATAAATCCTAAATCCTCCTTCTTCAGATTGTGGTTGTCAATCACAATCTTCAGCTATCAGATGTTTACAAATTTAAAATACTGTTACACTATATCTCAGTCTTCTAGATTTGGGGCATCAATCAAAACTAGCATCATTCAATATAGATTTATACTAATCTTTAATCTATCAGAAATTTGGGCGTCAATCAAACTCTAGAAAATCAAATATAGAAAATAAAAACCATTACACTAATCTGCAAACCTTAACTTGAGTCATCAATTTAAATTAAAATATGAAGATGTTTACACAGCAGAAAATTGCAATAAAATATATCTAAACTAGAAAGAAATTAAAATTATATCTTTCACCCCTCAGCCGCAGTCGTTAATTGCTTCTGAGAAACTACAGATACCTACTCTAATCTTTCAGCTCTGAATCTCAGTCGTCAATTATGATTGAGGAACCTTGGATACCTAAACTAAACTACTCTAATGATCGGAAGAAAACACAACCTCGTTGTCAATTGATGTTGGGAATTTCTTCGATGGCTAATTCCTATACCAGGCCCTCTTATTTATAGATGATAAGGGGTCAGTTTAGAAAACTCCTAATTCTAATAAAAGAAACTACTAAAATAAAAGTATCCTATTATAATTCTAATTCTAATTTTATCTGTCCTTGCTTCAGATAGTTGATGTACTTCTGGATTGTTTCCTTTATTTCAGCAGTAGAGTTCTTTAAAAGTCTTCTTCGTTAATCTTCTTAGATTCGTGCTTGGTCTGACTTCTAAGTCAAGAATTCTTCTAAATTGGTGCATGGCGGTGTAAGTTCTCACGTGATCAACAACAACAATAGGCTTTCATTCTGTAAAATCATAAATCATGATTTCTATTCTTCATAGCTTCCTATAGAACGATTCTTTATTTACTACAAACAATGGCTTTCTATTATACTTCACTTTAGCTTTGAATGGCTTTCTTTTGAAGAATCATAAATTATGATTTGCTACTTCTTCCTTTGCATTATTCCGCAAAATCGTAAAGAATGATGTTTCATCTTTTAGTAGGCGATGATTCGTCTTTGTCGTTCAATCATCTTTTTATTGCTTTATGAGTTCATTTTGATGAATATTAACATTTTGAGTTCTCTTTTGTTGTTTTCTTTAATATCTGCACATCAGTAACTTATTAGTAACAAACTAAGTCCTAGCATTACTAAGTTAAGGGTGGTAAAATGGTATATTCTGTGACTGATCACACCCCTAAACTTATGCTTTGCTAGTCCCTAACAAACAAGGAAATATAAAACATCCTAAACTAAAATTTAAATATCACTTTCGTAGGGAGCATGATTGCATTTAGCAGATGCAACAAGCCTTTAACTTTTTGGATTTAGCAAATACAACAACCCCTAGGTGATCCCTGGTGGAGTAGTTGTAGTCTCCTGAAGGTTTTCAGTGAAGTTACCTACAAACTTTAAATATTTTTGAAAATTTCAAAATTTACCAAAAAACTAAAGATCAAAAATCTAAACTAATTTAACTAAGTTAATCATCACATGATTGTTATGATTTTCTAAAATTATCAATATTTTATCCTTGCTTTATATTATAACAGTTATCCTTGATTAGAACTCTAACAATTTCAATTCATAATAAGCAGGGAGTGTATGCATCAGTGAATAGTGAATTCTTCATAGCTTTTTCTAAATTGTAGTTTTAGAAAATATTTTCATTCAAAACCTCACTATTGACATATTCTAAAAAAAATGGAAATTCTGGATTCTCACAGTAATATTTTAGAAGAATTCAGTCAAAGGATAATTGCAAAAAGAATTCTAATCTCATGGAAACGATAATCTATTTTATTCGTATGATTCCTTATGCAATCCATAGTATTTATTATTTATATCTCTACTAGGCTTATGCTTTTGCTACTTGTAAATCAAAAAGGTCTTTCGTTTGTGTAGACACCCAAATTTGGCCCAAGGCCAGATCGAGACACATTTCGAGAGAGGCGCATCTCTGAGCTTTTGATGGCATGTATGGAACCCTTAGGAATCTTTATGAAACCTTAGGAGCCATTGTAAACCCTTAGGAATCATTCTAGATCCCTTAGAAACCTTTTCGAACCTTTAGAAACCTATCTCAACCCTTAGAAACTATTCCGGACCTAAACCTAGCTTTCCCGAGCAATGGATGAAGAGTGGTGCACTGGGACTAGTTGTGACCTTCTACTATGATCAAATATTATACCATTGAAAAGTAGAAGTTCCCAACTTTCCAACAAGCCAAGAATCGCCTTAATCCGAGCTGTACATTAAAAGTTACGGCGAATCGAAGTTCAAACTTGAAAGTGAGCATCAAGTGAACCTCGCGAGATTAATATTGAACCTTGCGAGAATCTGGGCATATTTGGCACAAGTATTACTTGCGCCAAGCCATTTCTCCCCAGAAATGGGTTGGCACAACTAATAGTTGCGCCAGCTATATGTGGGTCCCCCCCGCAGGCAGTCAACTTCCCAAAACCACTATGCAACACTGTATTATTGTACATATGCCTGATGTATCTATTAGTTGTGTCAGGCTTATGAATAGTACTTGTGGGTTTTTACCTCAAAATTTGAGATTGGGGTTTGACTTGTTGACCATCTTGACCTTTAGGGTGTATTTTGCTCATTCTGTTGCACCCATTTACTATCTATGTGCAACCCCTTAAGTAGTTTAAAGCCCCACCCTATCATCCACCATTGGAGCATCACTTCACACATTTCAAGGCTCCAAAAACCCTAAGAAACCTTAGATGGCTAGATTACCTAATTGCTAGTCCAAGTTAGCCTCTAAACACCCTCCTAACCTCTCTTTTTCCTATAAATAGAGAGGCACCCCCCTTTACAAAGGCTTGAAAAATTTTGCAAATTAGAGATTAAGGAAACCCTTCTCTCTCTCCCCTAGTGCACCATTTTACATATAAATTTCATAACTTTAAAACCTCCTTAAAATTGTAGTCTTTTATCATAAAGCTTTAGTTTAGGTGTGTGCTACCCCCTAGCCTCCCTTCCCTACCTCTTAACTATCTCCCTTAGGTTTTAGAATCCATCACCAAGCTATACAAGCCATCAAAAGCTCACCAAAGTAAGCCAATGCAAGGCTCCACAGCGGTGCAACAAGGGCCTGAGAGCTTCGGCTCTCCCCTCTACTCCTCTACCTTCTCGGTCCTTCCTCCATCCTCTCATTTGTATCGTTACGCCGTCGAATTTTCAGTAGGAACGGAGGGGCACAAATAGGATTTTAAGGCCCTTTGGGCAAGAGGAAGACATTTTTATTTCTTTTATATCATTTTTATTTTGGCCATAAGTAGAGACCGCATTAAGCGGGTTGATTGGGTGTCTAACACCTTCCCAATCGATAATCGAAGCCCCTACCCAAGAGCCTTTGGCGTAGACCAGATTCAAAGTCATGTTTGTGGCACTTCGGTGCTTATAAAATTGATCTAGGTTTCCCGAGACACCAAAAACTTTGGGTGGTGACTCTAAATATTTATGACGAGCATATCGTCACGACGGGTTTGACGAAAATCTAAGGTTGAACACTTTGGCTTGAAATGGGGCTTTGGGTTTCAGAAGGTGTTAAAGAAAGGTAAAAAAGGATTCCCAATTTTTTTGAGAATTTAGTTCTTCTTTCTCCTATCTTTTTTTTTTCTTCTTTTTTACTTCACTAAGTATCAATAAGTATCCACTAATTTGGATAACTTCTTCCCATTTTTTTTTTTTTTGTAAATCTCATTTCTTTAATTGATTTGTAGAATTGTTTCACGATTTTTCTTCTTTTCTTTCTAAATTGTCTTTTACGATTTTTCATCTCTTCTCCCATATTCTTCAATTCAGTTTAGGCTTCTAATACGGGTTCAAAGGATAAGTTATTTTATGGGATTTTGGCTTTTTGGCTCTGATTTAAACCAAAGATGACCTTTAATCATCTTTACGATTTACTAGCATAGATGCCTTATTATTTTGATATTTCTAATAGATAGTTCTAGACAAAAAATAGGTTATCATAATCATAGAATATTTTGATTCTAAATTCAGCAATATGAGATTTATCAAAAAAATCAGTAGAGAAGTTCAAAGAAATTTTTAACTTGAATAGAAGCAGTCTCTCTCTCAAGGAAAGGAAAAATTAGTCTCTAATGCTCATTGATTTATAATTATGAAACTATAGTCTAAATATTATAGTTCAGATCAATCTATTGTTTCAAACATTCAATCTAATACAGTGTTCATCGAGCTAAAACATAAATTGTAACTGTTCTATGTTCTTGATTATTGAACTTCTACTATGATGGATCGCAAGTTTTCAATATTCATAATTTTTTCTATCATAATTCACATATAATGATTAACTATAAAACTTTGTTAAAAATAGAGAAAAGAAAAAAAAATTATGCAAAAATAAAATAAAACAAACTAACAAATTAATTACTAATTAACTACTATTATACACAAGAAGTTGTGTATCCCCCCAAACTTAATCTAGACAATGCCCTCATTGGCACAAAAATAGGGGAGATTCAAAATTTATTTACCTGAATTACTAATATTACCGATTGTATACCGGATGTGAAAAAAATCTTTAAAGAATGTCCTCCAAACTTGAGGAAAACACGTCCATTTTATTTTCAGAGATATCAATAACAAAAATTGAAAAAGAAAAATTAGGAAAAATTACACAGTTAGAAATTTAGTTAAAAGAAAATGTCATATATTATCTAGTTATTTACAATGATCATGAAAAGGAATCTAAAGTACTAAAAAAAATAAAAACTAATTACATAAAAGTATAAACCTAGGAAAAATCTAGAGTGTTGATTTATTTACCTTAAAGATCATACCTGTGAGGTCTGTAGTGTTTTATAATTTTTACTCACTCGGTGATGAAGGATATGGTACCAGAATGGAAGTAGTATGGTCATCTTCCGAGTCAGACACCACATCTGTAGAGCAATCTGATTCTTTGTCTTCTGAGAGTGGTTCACTTTGTGTTGCAGGCTCAACCTCATCCATGCTTTCCTTCTCATCAATCATTCAATTAGAGTTTCCTTCCAGACTTTGTTGCTCCTTTTCTTTGTTTTTCAGATCCGCAATCAACTTTTTAATTACGACAGATTTTAGTTGTATCTCCATTCTCATCTTTTTTGCTTTGGCTTATTCTTTTGTAACTGTGGCCCAACACTTATTTGTGAGAGACTCAATAATCTACTTATGTTCAGCATTGGTTAAACTGAGGGAATTGTTATCTTCTTGTAGTTTTAAAATTTTCCCTTCAGCTACGGTCAGTAGATGATTCTTCTCACCCAGCTATTTATGGAGTTCTTGCTAGTAATCTTTAAGAGCTTTTTCTTTTGCAGTTTCTGTATCATCTGGAATGTCCATTAATCCTCCAAATTGTTCAATCAGAGTTGTAATTTTTTCTTTGTACGCCTTCTTCTCTTCTTCCCATGCTAGCTAATTTTTACTCATCATTCTATTTTCTCTTTGCATCTGGGTGACTTGTGCTTGAAGGGTTGAAGTGGCTTCCTGGACTCTTTTTGCTGTTTCCATCGTCTAGTGTGCATAGTTATCTTTTGCATCTTTTCGTCGCAAACCTTCTACTATCTCTGCACGCTCTTGCATAGTGAGTATAGTTTCAACAACTTTGTTCTTTAGTCAATGAAATTCATCCACCCACTTCTTTACCACACTTGATAGTGGCATCAAATTTGGGGCATTTGTAGAGTTCCATTGTTCTAGTTCTCCCACCCTTCTTTCTACATCTGGTAATGGCATTAGGTTTGGTTAAGTTATATGCTGCCATTGTTCTACTACCTTTAATCTCCTTTCTAGTTTGAGGATTGATGTGGTGGTGACTAGAGGATCAACAGGGGTACTTCTTCTCCATTTAATAACTCTGTGAAACCCCCTCTTGGTAATTCAGAGCTATACATATACAAAAAGAAACTATACATTCACAGACGAAGGCCGACCTCCATCTAAACAGTGGATCAGAATATACTATTGTATTTAATTACAACATCTCAATGTACCGTTTATCAAAAACCCAAAAAGGAACTATCCAAGTATCATTCCAGCCACTATGGGAAATGCTCCTCAGGCAAGTCCTCCTCTTCCGCAGGATTATAGTCCGGATCTTTTCCTCTTGCTCCAAATCCTGCTCAAAATCAGCTCCTGCAGTTGTGGCATATAGTTGGGGAATGAGCTATAGTCCAAGCTCAATAGGGAATAACAAATGCTAAACTACAATTTATCATCTATTTTATGAATCTTAATGCATAGATATAAATCAGATTTAAAGCAAGAAATTCTTTAACTACAGTCAAAACTTATTCTTTCATGAATGCGAGTAATCAGATTTCAAAATAATGCATATGGAATCATGTGAGCGTATCAAAGACATGAGAAAAAATCAAGAGAGTACATCACTAGAACGTATAACAAGAATTCATAAACAAGATCACATATCTAGATTCATGCCCCTGAGCTACGCTAACAGAGTCACTTGAACCACAAAATTGAGCCCTTGAGTTGCGTTAACAGGATCACTCAAACCATGACATCAAGCCCCTAAGCTATGTTAACATGGTCACTTGAACCACGAAATTGAGCCCTTGAGCTACCTTAACAGGGTCACTCAAACCACGACGTCAAGCCCTGAGCTATGTTAACACGGTAACTTGAACCACGAAACTAAGCCCCTGAGCTACGTTAACAGGGTCACTTGGAACAAGGCAGATTGCCAAGCCCCTGAGCTAGTTAACAGGGTCACTTGAGCTGGATTGCCAAGCCCCTAAGCAAGTTACCAGGGTCACTTGAGCCATTACCAAACCCCTGAGACAGTTAACAGGGTCGCTTGAACTAGATCTTACAATCACAAAGATGCAAGTAATGACATGAATCACATAGTATATACCAGATCAAGCAAACAAGAACTGAACTTAACGGATCAAGCAACAATGATGTATTGAAGACAAGTATACAACTGGTAGCAATGACATAAATCAGATATTAATTTCTAGATAGGTATCAAGGACGAATGCAATAACATATCAAGATGCTTGTACAAAAACATGCAAAACATATGCGTAAATTCAAATCTTAACTTTCATGACATGGCAATATTTTTGCTTAGTAATTCTAGAAAATATCAGTACATACTACTTTCATCAATAACATGAATTTCAAGAAAAACGAGGATTCAGCAAGATGTTCTTCCCTACCTTAGTGTCAAAATATCACGGCAAGATCACTCGAATCCAAGGTTAATTCCTTGTCAAACTCCTTCTCATTCATCCTACATTACACCATGCAAACGCGCTAATGGTTACCGAACCACGTGGGGTCAGAACTCATACACACAGGCTTCATAGGACGCAAAAGTCCAAACCTCAGAATAGAGGAAACCTTGCCGCGGCAAGCTCTTCAGGTGCCGCATAACAAATGCATCTCGCCACGACGAGATTTTCCCAAGGTGAATTGGCCTTGATTTCTCGCCGCGGCAAGGGCTTTAGGTCAATTCTCACCGCGGCGAGGCTCCATGTCGCCGCGGTGAGCCTGATGAACTCGCCAGGCTTATGTTTCTTCTTCCTTGCTTTAAAAAATTGTGTAGTGTCTATAAAATCCCATTCCTATAGGCCTAGTGGAGTCCTACATCATGAGATTCCACAACGCATCGTCTCTATCTTATTTAAATAGCATGAGACACAATCCGAAACCCTGGAAATTGAATAGTTCGATTTCAAGTTCTTCATGCATTCAATATCCGATGTTTCGAGGCCTGCATTTCGAGAATTCAGATCAATAGGGCCGGATTTGGGGAAATTGAGTTTCCCATGTCCTTACTTCGAAGCATTGAACCTTGGAGATTCGAAGCATCGGACCTTGGAGATTCGATCCTAGCTTCGAAGCATCAAACCTTAGAGATTCGGCCATAGAGCCTCTCGCATGTCTGATTTTCCCCAAATTCATGCATGGACCTCAAAATGTCCCATGAATCGATCCTAAACCTTGAAATTTGAGATTTATGAGATGGAAGTTGAAGACTTACCAATGCAGATCCTTCGCATGTGAAGATTCAGAGCTCCGTAGATGATACATCACACGGTTCATGCGATCACCATTTGTTTCTTTGATCGCAAGGATTTGTAGTCCGAGGATTTGTTGTGGAGATCGTGCTAGCGAGGATTTCTTTGATGCATAAGTTGGTTTGGAGTGATCTAACAGCTAGAAGTTCCTCCAGTGGATGACGAGGTGGAGGCCCTCACTCTCTCAATCAAATTCAACTCCCATCCATGGTACTTATAACTTGAGTGTTTGATTCAATGTGGAATCAACACACAGTCTGATGTATGGGTCTATTGTGTGCCACACATTTGGACTTTAAGCCATGGGCCAGATTACTAATGGGTCCAAGCCATGGTTCTTTTAACTAACGGGTCCCAAGTATTGAGCTTACTAATACCGCGTCTTGTTTTCCTTGGGTTATTAACTGATGATCCGATCCTTGGGAAGTTGACTAACAGTAAGAACTTTGGCCAACTAATCTAATGGGTCCTATCCCCTAGACACATAGTTCTGTAATGATGAACTGGCATACCCCGAGTCATCGGATGCACATCTATTCGGTGTTTAGTACCAACATCCACACTGCGCATACAAACTCAAAAATTTCAGGGTGTTACATCCTCCCCCCTTAAATAAATTTTCGTCCTCGAAAATTGACGACTATAGTGGGGATTTGGAAAAATGTATCGGGAATGTGTGACTAATCTTGACGTACATCGCGTTGTCACAAGCGACATATGAGAGTTTGTGTGTTGTATGGTTATCGGGGTTTGAATATCAATTTCAAATGTGTTCTAAGCAATAGTAAAAAAATTCGGTGTTATCCTATATTATGATTCTATCATTTATAGAAGTTTGAATTGTAGTGACGGTAAGCTAATAGCATGACTATTGTAGTTTATCAGTTCAATTTATGTGTAACATGCAGATAAAAAAAAAATATTTCATTGAGAGTGTGAAGATTTTGCAAAATATATATTGGTAAGAAACGAGCATACAAATTATTGAATTTTAAAGCAATTAACATCTTTTAAAGGTAATTAACATATCAACGTTTAAAGATCTCACCAGAAGGCTCCGTTGATTGTTTATGTCGATGCCTGGTTCCATCAGCAGAGGAACCGGCTCCAGAACCAGTCGCGTTCCTAGCAAAACCCGAGGTATAATCCCATACCCTAGTGATTCGCTAAGAGGCATCATCAGGAAAACAGTGGTGAATGATCTCGATGATCACTGCCTATTGAAAATCCATTCACCTAACGATCTCCTTCAGAGTGATGGGGAAGGGGTGGTCGGAGGTTGTGGCAGATCTCGCACCTTCTTGTTCAACTGGTTCTGACTTGATATCCATTCCCCGTTGCCAAAATGTTTGATGTTGTCAGTCTGACGCGCTTCATCCAACTATAGTGTCCAGCCTCATCATTGTAGCTCTCAATCAGTCGTGATATGAGGCGTGCATATGGCATGATATTCGATGGTTTCTTTCTCACTTCTAACATCCTGTTATGGGTGTGGATCATCCTATTGATGACTACCTCAGCCGCGCCAAACCATCTGCTCTTAAAAACTGTAATTAGGGCTTGCAGTAATGTTCCTACCTTGTCTTCTTCTCTTCTCAGCGGATAGAGATTACATCGAAAGACAATGTCGATCCACCACATTTCAGATGGTAATTGTGATCTTTTTACAATTGACTCGGCCCGTGTTGTCTGCGGGTCATCTCTGTGACTAAATGGTGAAAGGGCACTTTCTCAAGGTTTGATGGCAATAATCCGCATTTTTCTTTATAAACTAATGGGAAATCCATGGCTACGGCTATGCGATTGTGATAAAATCTAAACACCCGGCCGTCTATGGTTGTACAGAGTGTTCCATCCCACCGAACATCTAGGTTCTAGTAAAATAGTTTGATAATCTGCGGGTAGTAGTGTTCTTGGAACGGTTTGAGGACTATCGTCAAGTTAGCTCGTCTAAGATAAAAATTTGACCAAAAGAATGCTTCATCGCTGTTGAATTATTGTTGGTCAAAGGACCATTTAGATTCAATTATTCTGGCATTCCACCAGGGGTTGGGTTGTTCTCGTAATGGCGGAGAGTGGAACTTGACGGGGCCTTGCCCTTGGCGCTAGTGGAGAGTCTAGGTCTAGAAGCTAGGATCTTGGTCGTGGTCTCCTTCCTTGATGCCATGCACAAAAGAAATAATAGAAATAGCGGGTTTTGGGCGTGTTATCTGACGAAATAGGTTGAATCGAGGACAAATTGGATTCGGTTCGGCTTTGTCACGCTGATCCTTACTTTAGGAGAGTTTCGACGCGAGAAAATGAGAAATTTTGAATGCCAAAGGTCTTGGTTCCCATGGGAGAGAAAGCGAGAGAGGGATCTAGGCCTTAAGGTTTTTGAAAATGAAAAAATGAGGGTTTCTCAGGCCCCTTGATAAAATCCCCAGTCTCCGCAACGACTTTAAGTTCTCGCCGTGGCGAGCTCCAATCTCGCTACGGTGAGGGCAACAGAAATAACATTTTTTATTTTTGGGGTCTATTTTGGCTCATAACATAGGGAATGCTGGTAGGTGGTGATCGCAGCTTGTACTAGTTATTACCAGCATGTCGTGAGAGTAGTTTCGACGAGATGGTTAGGTCATTTGACTGATGTTCTATGAAATTTGAGTAACGTTTGAATCGTCTAATTATGCTACATTCCTCCTACTCCATGAGCATTATTATACTTTGGACGCAATTTATGAACAATTGTTTAGTATACTGGATTTAAACAAGGTCTATATGTGGCAGTGACAGATTGAGTCCTAAGCATACTACCAAATTGTTATTGGTTACACATACATGGGTTCTTTAATGGTTCTTTCAATGACATGCTAATGTGACTAACCTCATTGAAATAGTTTCGGGTATTGCTCTTTGATTTCTGCCTCTCGTTCCCACGTTGCTTCGGTGTTGGAATGATTGCGCCATTGGACTAGAATGAGTGGAATACGCTTTATCCTCAAAATATGCTCTTTACGGTCCAATACTTTGAGCGGTTCTTCAATTAGCATTAAGTCTTCCTGGACTTCGATTGGCTGATAGTCCAAGACATGTGACACATCTTTCACATACTTCCTTAGCATCGACAGGTGGAAAATCTTGTGGATGGCAAACAACTGAGGCGGCAAGGCGATGCAATAGGCTACTTTACCGACATGCCCTAAAATTTCAGAAGGGCTAATATATCATGGGCTGAGCTTTCCTCATTTTCTGAATCGCATCACACCTTTGGTTGGTGAGATTTTTACAAATACATGATCTCCAACTTGAAGAGAGCATGTTTGTTAACACTATACATATTGCATTAAAGCAAAAGATAGTATTGTATACTAAGGTTACCTAAAATTCCACGCTTGATCTCTTAAGGTCCGTGTAACTCTTCTGATGGCTTTGAGCTACTTTTAGTCACTCTCGGATGAGACGGACGGTCTCCTTTGTGCTCTCAATGGGCTTCGGGCCAAACAATATTCGCTCTCCGACCTCTTCCTAGTTGAGTGGAGACTTACATCGGCGGCCATATAATGCTTCAAAAGGAGCCATGCCGATACTCGCTTGTTAGCTATTGTTGTACGCGAACTCGATCAAGGGTAAATGGTTCTCCCATGATCCTTGAAAGTCCAACATACAGGCTCGTAACATATCTTCGATAACCTGATTCACCCTTTTTGTTTGTCCGTCGGTTTGAGGGTGAAACACTGAGCTAAAATCTAATTTGGAACCCATCCCTTCTTAGAAGCGTTATCAGAATTGAGACGTATAGAGTGGGTCCCGATCTGATACAATGCTTGTGGGTATGCCGTGAAGTCTTACTATCTCTTTCAAGTACAAGTCGGCTAATTTGCTGGCCATGTAGCATGTACCACAGGGAAGGAAGTGTGTGGATTTGGTTAAGCGGTCAAGAACTACCCAAATTGTGTTGTATCCTTTCTGTGTCCTTGGCAGCCTGAGTATAAAATCCATAGAAATGTTTTCCCATTTCCATTCGAGAATTGATAGTGGTTACAAAGACCAGACGGGTGTCTATGGTTGACTTTAACTTGCTGACAAACCAAGCATTTTGCTACGTGCTCCGTGACATCTCTCTTCATCCCTTTTCACCAAAAGTTCTTCTTCAAGTCGTGTACATTTTGGGGCTGCTCGAATGTATATCATATGCAGATCTATGGGCTTCTTCTAATATCTCATGTTGTAATTCACTATCGGTTGACACATGCAATCAACCTCTAAACAAAAAGGAACCATCGTCCTAAACAGAAAATTTTGGCTGATTTCCATTGTCTATACCCCACCTGATAACCATAAGCTCTGGGTCTTTCAATTGGCTTTCTCCGATCCTTTCGAAGAGTGTTGATTTGATCTTGATATTGGCTAACAGTTCTCCTGATTCTTTCACTTCAAACTGAGTGTCACCGGAGACCATGTCCTCAAACAGTATCCATTGGTGTAATCTAGCCACAAGGTGTGACAGCTGAGCAAATTATTTTCAGCTAAGCGCATCAACTACCACATTTACTTTCCCTGGATGATACTGGATTGTAGAGTCATAGTCCTTGAGAAATTCCATCCATCTCCTCTGCCTCAGATTGAGTTCTTTCTAGGTAAATATGTATTTGAGGCTCTCGTGGTATGTGAAAATTTCAAAGGTCTCACCGTAAAGGTAATTCCTCCATATTTTCAAAGCAAAAATGACCGCCGCAAGCTCCAGGTCATGTGTATGATAATTTTTCTCATGGTCTTTTAGCTGTCTTGATCTATAAGCGACTACTTTATTATGTTGATTTAATACACAACCTAACCCATTGTGGGATGCATCGCTGAACACAGATTCTCCCACTGACTGATGGTAGGGTAAGTACGGGTGCAGAGGGCAATCTTTTCTTGAGCTCTTGAAAACTCTTCTCACACGCTCCTGTCCACTCAAATTTTAAAGTCTTCTTGGTAAGACGCATGAGTGGTTCAGCTAGCTTTGCAAACCCTTCAAAAAATCTTCAGTAATATCTGGCTAACTCTAGAAAACTATGAACTTCGGTTATAGTTCTGGGCTACTCCCATTTCACTACTGCTTCTATCTTTGTAGGGTACACTTCTACACCAGCCTTTGATATAACATGTCGAAGGAAACACACTTGTTCTAACCAGAATTCACATTTACTGAGCTTAGCATATAGCTGTGATTCTTGCAGTATCTGAAATGCTACCCTTGAGTGTCGTTCATGCTCTTCTCTCGACCTTGAGTAGATGAGAATGTCATTAATAAAAACAACGGCCCATTTATCCAAATAAGGCTTGAATACTTGGTTCATGAGGTCCATAAAGGATGTGGGCACGTTGGTTAATCCGAATGGTATGACGAGAAACTCATAGTGGCCATATCGAGTTCTAAAAGTTGTCTTCAGAATATCCTCAACTTTTACTTTCATCTGATGGTAACCCAACCTCAGGTCAATTTTGGAGAACTTTGCTCCTTACAACTAATCGAACAGATCGTCGATTCTGGGAAGCGGGTATCTATTGATTGTCAGCTTATTCAGTTGCCTATAATCGATGCACATCGCATATGCCCATCTTTCTTCTTGACGAACAATACCGGTGCTCCCCATGGAGACACACTGGGCCTAATAAATGCTCTATCGAGTAACTCTTGCAACTATTTCTTTAACTCTTTCAACTCAGCTGGTGCCATTCGATATGGAGCCTTTGACACTGGTTCCGTCCCTAGAGCTACGTCTATTGTAAATTTGACTTCCCTATCTGGTGGTAAACCAGGTAACTCTTCAGGGAAAACGTAGGGAAACTCACAGATGACCGGAATGTTGGAAATGTTGACCCTCAGGTCTTCTTGCCCTTGTATCAACACAAGGTATCCTCGACATCCCTTACTGATCATTCATTCGGCTCGGATTGGGGATATGAAAGGCACGGCGGCTGGTCAAATGCTAATGAATTTGAATGGCTTAGCCCTCTTAGGGTAGAGAGTGACTACCTTCTCTAGGCAATGTACCTTAGCTCACAGTTTGGTTAGCCAATCCATGCCAAGGATTGCATCGAATCCTTACATTTCGAGCAAGATCAGATCAGCTATTGTTTGGCGATGTTCCATGGTGACGATGACTGGTCGGCACACGGTATCCATACTCACCAAACATCCCGTCAGCGTAGAGATGTCTAAGACAACGTTTAAAGGCTCAGATATGAGGCCTATCTCCGTATAAACTTTTGGTCTAACAAATGAGTGTGTAAACCCCGGGTCTATCAAGACTAGTTCCTTGTGGTTACATATATTACCTTCTGTGCTCAAGCGGATGACACCTAGATTCAACAGACACTGAAATCAATCACATATACGACGTGTTATGGTATGAAATATAATAATTATAGGGATTTTTTTATTTATGCACCTTCTTCATCTAAAATGTGAGAAAATAAATTGACAGTCCCAGGAAAAATCATACCTCGGATGACTTCGTTGAGAAAATAGGATTCCTTTCTTTTATTAGAAATAGGATCAGTTTCCTTATCGTTATAGGACTTTATTTTATTAGAAGAATCAGGAATTAGAGTTACACTTGGATTAAGAATTAGGATATTTTCTTTACTTGAATTAGGAATTAGAGTTATACTAGAATTTCTAGTAAGAGCCTATAAATAGACACAATTCCCTATACACAACTCTCTTCTACACAGTTCTCTTCTACACAATTTTCTCTTCTGAGCTTCTTCCTTTTAGAAAATTCTAGTCCTTAATTCTAGTTCTAAATTTGAGTTCTACTCCTAAATTCTAGTTCTCTTTCCAGTTCTGTTCTTAATTTCTAGTTCTAGTTCTTAGTTCTTAGGTTCTAGTTCTAGTTCTTAATTCTCTTTCTAGTTCTTAATGCTAGTCCGAATTCTTCATTTTAGTTATAAATTCTTAATTCTCGATCTCAATTTTTGATTTCTAATTCTTATTTCTCCATTCAAATTCAGTATTTAAATCTTCAATGTTTACAAAATAATCCTTAGTCACCCGATTTGCCTAAGGGAGCTTACGGAGGGTATTCAAGAACGGAGCCGATCCTCCTTAGCATTACGGGCCACAATCCCTTTGTTTTTATTAATTAGATTTCTAATAGCACTAGGATAGTTAGATCAATTAGGTTCCTAATAGAATTAGGAGACTAGATTAATTAGACTTCTAGTAGGATTAGGAGACTAGGTTAATTAGACTCCTAGTAGAATAAGGAGGCCTTTTCTTTAATTAGACTTCTAGTAGGATTAGGAGATTAGATTCATTAGAGTCCTAGCAGAAATAGGAAACGAAACAAGTTAGACTATAGGCAATCCACAACTACTGATGTTGGCAGGCCGACGATTCAGTAAAGGAGTCAACCTGCATCTCCCTGCGTGATTAATGACATGTTGCAACGTCGATAAATATCTACAGCTGGCAATCGCATCTACATAAGTATTCTCCATTTAGAATTCGCCTTCCTTTATTTTTCTACATTTAAATATTATCCTTTTATTATTCTAATATACCACTGCAGATGTACATAAACACTTTCCTATTATTATTTTACCGCTTTATTATTCTATCGCTTTCCGCCAGAGTCCACATAGACCGAATTGGGCCACTCTTTCCGGGGACCGAGAGGAACTCAGAAAAAGCGCATACCAAAAGCCCTGTCACAATCAAACCACAAAAAAAAGATAAAAAAATAAAAAAATAATAAATAATAAAAGTCTCATCGTGACACAAAAGCAAAAAATAATTACGACACCTGAGTAACGACAAAGTAGCCACAGGATAAATAATTCTATGCTACTCATCCCACCACGATTAGAATCACTCTCCCTGATCTCATCACGTAACCTCACACGCTGACCAGAGGGAGCGAGCCACTGATATCCCATCACGCATCCCCATGATAACACATCCCATCGTGATAGAATGCACATATACCCAACGCTATCCCAACACCTAAGTTCATTGGCCTAAATCAACCATGCCCTTATGTCCCATCACGACCCTGAAGCCCCACCACACCACCAAAGCCAAAGGCAAGTCTCGTTGCGATCTCAAGACACCGTTCAAACTGACTCCACCCCATCGCATAATCGAGATCTGCCAAGGAAAGAAATACACCATCATTGTCCCATCATGACGTCAAAAAAAAGCCAAGGAATCATCAAACTGAAATTTCCCATCACATAACAACCAAGTCTCGTCACAACCCGCCATGGCACAAAACCGAAAGAGAAGTTCAACCAATGTCCCATAGCAGAGAATGAATCCAGACCCCCCTGAATGTCCAACCATGACAATCAGCACGACCTACCGTGCCAACAATCATCAGCCCCTGCCACTACAGAAACTAGAAGAAGAGAGGAATTTCTCCGATGTCCCATCGCACCCAACAAATCATCAAATCCCATAACGAGCATCTTGTCAGGCGATTCGGACATTCCATCATGCAACAAATCAGGTAAGTATCACCCCTTTCTTTCTACTCAATATTCTCTGAACAATAATAATTACCTAATATTAAGTCAAATGCTTTCAAAACCTATCTCTTTCGACTCGCGAATCATTGTAGTAATTTTATAAGAGACAATCATCAATATTCGTTAGAAGATTAGACAGAGTATTTGTTGGGAATCTGTCTTGTGTTCAAAAAGGGGTTTAAAATCGCACAATTAAAGGGTCTATGGATAGCACACACCAAGGCAAGCTCACACACATAGTCCTGCAAGTATTCAGGGCCTGTTGTAGCAAGTTTTGAAAAAGGTAAGGGAATGTCCACAGGGAAATGTGAGTCAAAATTAGGTAAATCTCCAGATCTGTGGTAGATCTGGCACCCTTCCTAATGTTAAAATAGTAAAAGAAAGAGGAGAGGTTTAAGGGGGTTGTCACTTCTAAATTAAACTAAAAACCAGTAAGATTGCAGAGATGGATGGTAGGATAAGATCCAGAGTACAGATCTTGCATAGAGGGGGAATTAAACATAGAAAATGGAGAGAAGCAGCTTGGAGTTTGGTCTTGCTGCAATTAGGTTGAGCTGCTAGGGTGGTTACAGAGAGTTTAGAGTACACCAATCTCTCATCTGGCCATAGGCATAGCTGCAGGGTAGAAGAATCTACTCTACACCAAAGGCTTGAACTGATCTTAAGGGTATGATTTGTCCACTTTAATGGTTACAGATCATCCTCTAGACTTCCTCCAAATCAAAGGATTAAGGTAGACGAATCCAATTTAGACTAGAGGTTTGAATTGATCTTAAGGCTATAATCTGTCCACTTCAATGGCCACAGATCATCCTAGGGATTTCCTCCAAACAAAAGGGTTCAATTAGAGCATTAAAATCACTGTGAATGCTGCAATTACCAGGCCACAGACACAGGCAATTGCAAGAACATAAAATCTAGGGAGATCAAATGGCATCCAAGAGGTCTACCAGCTAAGTGGGTGAGCTATTCTCCTCTACACAAAGCTGATCGAGCACCAAATGAAACTAAAGGAACTATAGATCTAATTACAACAATTAAACAAACATTACATTGAATTAAACTGACCATACAATGAAATGTCCTCGGATTTGCAGTCTGTGCATCATCTAACCCTCAACAACACTCTCAGCTCTCCCTAATTACAGATTCGACCTCTCTCTTTGCTGCTCTTAAGAAATTAGCCATCCAAAGTTGGACTAAAGGAAGGAATTAAAGAATTTTGCTGCAAGCTCTGGTTTTCGGAATCGACCCCCCCCCCTCTTTCTGACAGCTTCCTTCCTTCTTATAGCTTTCTCCTTTGGCCTTAGATCTATTTTTCTCGCCAATTGCAGCCTCTAGAATGATTCTATTATTCACACTTTTATTCCCCTTCTAGAAGGCTCTTTCAGTTCGTTAGAGCTGGGGGAGAGCATGTGGGTCTGTTAGGGTTTCTTAGGGCACTTCTAGAATCCTCACGCCGGTTTCTAAGGTGCCTTAGTTTGCGTGCAACAGGTCACCAACTCGCAGCGTGTGTACAACAGCTTTTTTGGAAAGTGTTTAGATCGATTTTGATAGGTTGAAGAAGCTTTCAATAGGTTGAAATCTAGTACTTTAGTCCTTTCGCTAGGATTCAGGATCCTATCGAAAGGTTCCGATAGGTTGCATCCTACAGTTAGAGCTTCAGCATCTACAGCCTCCATTTGATGTTTTTGACAGGTTGAGCTCTTGCATAATTGCTTTCGATAGGTTCTTCCACTGATCTATAGTAACCATTCGATGGGTGGCATTTTCGCGATAGGTTCCAGGATCCTGTCGACAGGATCACTTTAGGTTCCAGGGGACCTTTCGATAGGATGCTTCCTGCTTGCTTTCAACTGCCCGATAGGTTCCAGATCCAATGAAAATACTCTGATCTCCATGACTTCTTCCTTTTCAGCCTTTAGATCCTATCGATAGGTTGAAGTAACCTATCGACAGGTTGTTCTCAACCTATTTTTTCCTTTTTCACCACTGCTTTGCTGTTGCTGCATGCCCCAAGTGGTCATTAGTGTGGGGCCCTTTTGTGTGCCATAGCTGGGTCAGAGCTGTGGTGAGAGATGGACCTTCTTGTAGAGCACTTTAGGGTAGATTTCTACACTATGACTGCTTATTACTACTATCTATAAAACACGTTCAACAAGCACTTATTAGTCAACTCATAGGTCTATCGAAACTCATGTTAAGGGGTGAAAAGTGGTACTTTTCACTGATAAACACACCCCCAAACCTAAGCTTTGCTAGTCCCTGAGCAAAGGAAAGATAAAGAAAACTAAAATGCCACTTTTGTAGGGAGCACAGATGCATTTAGCATATGCATCAAGCCTTTTAAACCCGTAGGTGATCCTTAGTGGAGGAGTGAAGTCTCCTGAGGGTTTTCAGTGAAGGACCCACAAACTTCTTCAATAAAATTAGTTAATATTCATGCAGCATGCTAAAACAGAGTTTAAGTAAATAAAATGAATTTCACACCATTTCCATTCAATTTTAGAGGATTTTCAGCATAAAACTGTACCAATTTAAAACATGAAATTCTGCTGTAATTCCTTCATAATCAATCAGTTCATGTCAAGGCATTGTGTCTGAAAATTAATGCATAGCTCACATTTAATTTAAGACTTCTGCTCTGATAATGCCCCAAATATTTGATTTCAGACCCAAATCTTACTAGGGCTGTTCACTCATAACAAAAATAGAAGGGTGCATCATTTCACACAGCTCAACAGCAGTTATAGCCCTCAAATAGGACTGCAAGCATGAGCATAGGCACTGCTCTAATTTCTGAAATTTTCTAACTCTTTTCACCATAGATCAGACAAATTCTCATCTCCACATGACAGCTCAATCTATTTCAGATCAATAAGGTCTTTTCATTGGGTTGTAATGTGGCTTATGGGTGAGGTTTATCAAGAATAAAAGGGTATAAAAAGGATTCAAATTGAGAAATCAATAAAGTAAGGAGATGAGTCATGACTTCACCTTCTTCATTTCATCACAATTTCATTTACTTCTCAAGTTTTCAGATTTGAAGTGACCAGTTTCTAATCCTCTTTTCAGTCTTTCAATGAAATGGCTTCTCTTTTACATTCTTTTTATTTGATTTTCCTTTATTTTTTTTTATTTTTTTATTTTTTTTTTATGGGCTGGAATGCCACAATACCACCAAATGTGCTTCCTTCTTTTTCAGCCAAAATTTTAAACCTTGCTCCTCTATCCTCACTTCTCTTTTTATCTCCTAATTACTCAGATTGAGGGTGAGCTGAAATAGGTCAAAAGGTTTTGGGTTCAAATTTTTCGCTTTTCATCAAAGAAAACTAGGACTTTTTTTTAAGGCTCAAGTGGTGTGTATCAAGGGCAGTTCAAAGGTGGGACATTTTAAGCTCAAACTGTCCAAGGGATGGCCTTACTTCATGTCCTCAATATCATGAGTGCTATCAAGCTATTTCAACTCGGATTTGCCTAACTTCTAGTGATCAAAAGTAGATCCAATCAGTCCTTAGAGCAGAAAAATTGCTAAGACACTCTTCAAAAGAAAATTTTTTCAGGCCCAAATCTCACTGGGTATGACCTTCCATCAAATTTTCTGGGGTGTATCCTTACTGTTTTCTCTCATTTCAGGTTCACTAAATCTCCATTTTCTTAAAATTCTTGACATTTGCTTCATGAAGAATGTTAGATTATAGCTCATTTCAGTTTTAAAAAGTTTTTAATTTCCTCTTTTTCCAAAAATCAGGTGAGAAATTACTTTATTTAAAAAAAAAAATTTCCAATATAGCATAGCTGCATTAGCATTAACTCATTTCACTGGCACACCTGCCACACCCCCAAACCTAAACTAAATAGTGTCCTCACTATTTTAACATATTGGATGTAGCAGTGAATAATCGAGACATAATATTAAAAACAAAGGGGCACTGAATTGCCAAACATGCAGTACACAGAAATAAAACAACCATCACAAAAAGAAAATACTAACAAGGTATTTCATTATAAATGAGACAAAACAGTGATTACAAAGCAAATGCACGACAAATCTGAGAATAAGATCTATATATTGGCAAAATATGCATCTGCAGACAAAAAGATTCTTCCTCCTGGCTCAGGGATATCCTCAACCTGCTTCATGTGGAAGAGGAACTGCAAGCCAGGAGGGTGGGGGAAGAAAAGGAAAAAGAAAAAAAGAAGAACATAAGAGTCAGGGGGTGGGTGGTGGAGTAGCTGAAGAAGATGGGGGTGGTGATACAAGTGGTTCGGTCTTCTGTCTCTTCTTCTTTCTTTTTCTCCTTAGCGAGGATTCGCTGCACTTGTTCGTACTCATCCCATAAAAATTGCAAGGGATCAAGCTCGACTAGTGGTGGCGGTGGTGGCCAAAAGGGGTAGAACTTGGTCGACATGTCTTTGGGTTTGTCGTCGGCCATGATTGGGGTTATGGAAGGGCTGAAGAGTTCAGGAGGGAATGGATGTGAAAGGACTGGACGAGGCTGATATTTAAAGTGCATGGTTGGTGGAATATGAATCGGTATAATAAATTGTTCGCATTCTTCCAAGCTTAATTGTTGAAAATGAGAGTGGGAATAAATGGAGCGGTGGTTGTTGTATGGGGAATAGAACGCGGACTACATGTTGAGGTATTTTCAGCAATGGTGGTTAAGTCCAAGAAGTATGCACAATGAATGATGAGACCCCGATTTGTGGATAAGGATGAGAACGCGCTCCGACAGGGTTGGCTCCGTAGCCACGACAAATGAGGAGAGAGAGCTAGGGTATGCAGTAGGTGTCGAATGGAAGAAACTGACCTAACGATAGGTTTATAAAGGATGAAAAACAATTTCGATAGGATGAATTAAACAATTTCGATAGGATGGATTGAATGATTTCGATAGGATAAAGTGTCCTATCGAACACTTTAAAAGTACAACGCGTAGATGGAATACGTCGATAGGTCAATCCTTCCTATCGATAGGTTCATGGCGTGCATGATTTATCTGTTCGATAGGTTTTCAATAAGTATCCAGAACCTATCGAAAACTTCTTTCTAACCTTTTGAACTTATCGAAAAGTTGTTTTCACCTATCGACAAGTCTCTGTGCCTATCGAAGTCCTCAAATGACCTATTGAAATCATCAAATGACCTGTCAAAAATGTCAAATGACCTATCTAAATTGTCAAATGACCTATCAGAAGGTCTCATATGCACATAAAAACAACATTTTTGTGTTGTCTTCAACCGCAACACCCAACAAACTCTGTAGCTGTGCATCCATTCACTATGTTTGCATTATTTACACACTCCCATTGTCTCTGAACTATTGGCCATATTGAGATGATGACCTAATCCCAGCAACTTTATTGAACACAATAGAACAAAACTGAGCAAAATCAAACTATGGTACATATGATACAAACGGAAATCATGTATAACTTGGAGGGTCCTGAAGATCAATGGTCTCCTCAGGTGCACAATTTTTTCAACATAATTTTTTAACCTTTGGCCATTGACTTTCATGACCCTACCATCCTTAGGGTCCTTTACTTCTATAGCTCCAGATGGGGACACATGTAAGCCTGTGTAAGGCCCATCCCATGTGGACTATAATTTGCCTGGAAAGAGTTTCAATCTTGAATTGAATAACCATATCTTGGCACCTATTTTGAATTCTTTCCGCAGCAGGTGCTTGTCATGAAAGGCCTTGGTTTTGTCTTTGTAAATCCTTGCATTTGAATATGCTTCCATCCTCAACTCCTCAAGTTCAGCTATTTGCAATTTCCTGTTCACACCAGTAGAGGTTAAGTCAGAATTTAATGTTTTAATGGCCCAATATGCTCTATGTTCCAACTCAACAGGTAAATGACATGCCTTGCCATACACTAACCTGAATGGGGGCATCCCTATGGGGGTTTTATAGGTAGTCCTATAAGCCCACAAGGCATCTGGCAATTTTATGGACCAATCCCTCCTATCAGCTCGCACAGTCTTCTCTAGGATGTGTTTGATTTCTCTGTTGGAAATCTCTACTTGCCCACTAGTTTGTGGGTGGTAGGGAGTAGCAACTCTGTGGGTCACAGAGAATTTTTCCAACAATTTTTCAAAAGGTTTATTGCAAAAATGGCAGCCTCCATCACTAATAATAGCTTTGGGGGTGCCAAACCTAGAGAAGATGTTTTCTTTTAAGAACTTAATGACAACCTTGTGGTCATTATTTCTTGTAGCTATGGCCTCTATCCATTTGGACACATAGTCCACAGCTATAAGAATGAAATTATAACCATAGGAGGGGGAAAAGGTCCCATAAAATCAATCCCCCATATGTCAAATAGTTCAACAACTAGCACAGGTTGCAGGGGCATGGAGTTTCTCTTTGTAATACTTCCCATTTGCTAACATTTAGAATAGGCTTTGCAGTGCTGTATGGCATCCTTGAACAGAGTAGGCCAATAGAAATCAGATTGGAGCACCTTTGCAGCAGTCTTGTTGCCACTGAAATGGCCCCCACAAGCCTGTTCATGGCACATGGTTAGAATATTTTCGAACTCAGTTTCAGGTATACATCTTCTTATTACCTGGTCTGCACAATATTTAAAGAGGTAGGGATCCTCCCACATGTAATATCAAATTTGTGAAAAGAACAGACTTTGATCATCCTTGCTCCAATGTGGGGGTATCCTTCGCACAGTCAAATAGTTTACTATATTGGCAAACTAGGGCATACATATCTCTACAGCAAAAAGCTGCTCATCTAGGAAAGAGTCATTGATGGGAAAGCTCTCTATATCCGTATGTGGAATCCTTGACAAGTGGTTTGCAGCCACATTTTCAACCCCTTTCTTGTCTTTGATTTCCAAGTTGAATTCTTGCAAAAGAAGAATCCATCTAATTAGTTTGGCTTTGGCCTCCTTCTTAGACAAAAGGTATTTTAAGACTGAATGGTCAGAGAAGACAGTGATCTTGGATCCCAACACATATGATCTGAACTTTTCTAAAGTAAATACAATGACTAGCAGTTCCTTTTCAGTTGTGGTGTAATTCAATTGAGCATCAACCATTGATTTACTAGCATATGCCACCACACATGGTGCTTTGTCTCTCCTTTGTCCCATCACTGCACCAATGGCAAAGTCTGATGTATCACACATCAGCTCAAATGGTAGAGAAAAATCAGGGGCTTGCAATACAGTAGTAGTCAAACAGGTTTTCAGAAGTTCAAAAGCAGCTAGGCATTCTTCATTGAACACAAATGGAACCTCTTGGCATAGCAAGTGGCAAAGAGGCTTGGAAATTTTGTTGAAGTCTTTGATGAACCTCCTGTAAAAACCAGCATGGCCCAAGAATGACCTGACTTGTTTGATAGTTTTGGGAGGGGGGCAATGTGCTATTAGATCAATTTTAGCTTGATCAACCTCTATTCCTCCTTGGGAAACAACATGTCCTGGGACAGTTCCATGAGTCACCATGAAATGACTCTTTTCCCAACTCAGAATAAGGTTGGTGTCCTCACACCTTTGCAGCACCAAGCTGAGATGGTGCAGGCATTGGCTAAAATCATCCCCAAAAATAGAGAAATCATCCATAAAAATCTCTAAAAACTTGTCAATCATGTCAAAAAAGATAGAATACATGCATCTTTGAAAAGTGGCAGGTGCATTACATAGTCCAAATGGCATCCTTCTGTATGCAAAGGTTCCAAATGGATTAGTGAATGTGGTTTTCTCTTGATCCTGAGGGTAAACAGGAATCTGGTTGTACCCCGAATAACCATCGAGAAAATAGTAAAAAGCTTTACCTGCCAGCTTATCTAAGATCTGATCTATAAAGGGCAATGGAAAGTGATCTTTGCTGATTTTCTCATTGAGCTAGCGATAGTCTATGCATACTCTCCAACCAGTGGTCTGTCTAGTTGGAATCAGCTCACCCGAGTCTGCTTGAACAACTGTGATCCCAGATTTCTTGGGCACCACCTGGGTAGGTGCCACCCATTGAGAATCTGAGATGGGGTAAATGACCCCAACATCAAGGAGTTTAACTACTTCCTTCATTACAACTTCTTGCATGTGTGGGTTGAGCTTCCTTTGCATCTCTCTAGAAGGTTTTGAACCTTCTTCAAGATGGATTATGTGCATGCACACTGCTGGGTTTATCCCCCCAAATCAGCAATAGTCCATCCTATTACTCTCTTATGCCTTTTTAGCACACAAAGCAAATCATCTTCCTCCTCAAGGGTGAGGGAAGAAGAAATTATCACTGGCAGTTTGTGATTAGCCCCTAAAAAGGCATATTTCAAAGATTTTGGGAGTTGCTTCAATTCCACATCTGGGGGACTAATACGTGAAGGCAATAGGAGTTCCTTAAAAGGTGGTGGAAGGGGTAATAAAGCAGGAGTCTATGGTTGGTGCTTTGCTGGCTCTGCTTCAGAATTGACATTTTTCACTTGCTCAAGCTCAGGTGTGAGAGCTTTCTCTTTCCCAGTTTCATTCCATACCTCGTCAAAAACATTACACAAACCAGTACCATACAGCAGCTGAGGCAGAGTTTCTTGCATAAACTCATCCAACACATCAATGGAGAAACAGCCCTCACTCTCTAAGTGTTGTTGATGAGCTGCATCGTACACATTCAGCTTGACTTTCATATTACCAAAACATACTTCCATGATCCCTGATCTACATTGTATGTAAGCATTTGCAGTGGCCAAAAAGGGCCTGCCTAAGATCATAGGGATAGAAGTAGCACTCCTACTTGGCTCCATCTCTAGCACCAGAAAATCAGCAGGATAAAAAAATTTGTCAACCCCAACCAAGACATCCTCAATGATCTCCACAAGCTTCCTTTCAGATCTATCAGCTAGTTGTAAGACCACATGTGTGGGCTTCAACTCTCCTAAGCACAGCTTCTCATATACTGAATATGAAAGCAAATTTACACTAGCTCCCAAATCTAACAAGGCCTTTTCAATGGTATGATCCCCAATGACGCAGGGGATAGTGGGGACTCCAGGGTCTTGGAGTTTGGTTGGGGTGGTAATAGTAAATATCTGTTTCACTTTTTCTACTGAAAAGACTTTCTTGGACAAATGTATCCTTAATTGTCTTTTATGGGTGCACAGGTCTTTTAAAAACATGGCATAGGCTGGAACCTACTTGATAGCATCAAGGAGAGGCAGGTTAATCTTCACTTGCTTAAAGGTTTCCATCATTTCCTCTATTTTGGCATGCCCTTTATCAAAAGGGGAAGGTGCTTACATTGCCTTAGGAAATGGAAAATGTGGGACTGCTCCCTCATTTGCAGCCTTTACCAACTCATCATCTCTTTTTTATTTTTCTTGAAGATCATCACTATCCTTTTTATTCATCATGGGTTGCTCCTGTTGCACTTTCTCTTTAACCACCTCTTTCTCTTTTTTTGCATTTCTCAAAGGCCCACAGCCTACTTTATTATCTACCAACCTTCCACTTCTCAATGTGGTGACAGATTTGGCCTCCTCATGGGAAGAGAAAACTTCACCTACCATATATTATCTCCTTGGGTTATCCATGGGTTGGCTAGGCAGCCTCCCTTCCTCTCTCTTGGCTAAAACATTAGATAGCTGACGAAGATGGTCTTCTATCTTTTTAATGCTTTGGCTATGAGAGTGCACAGTTTCAGACAAGGGTCCTAAGTTCTGTAATGAAGCCAAAACCTGTTCCTCAAAAGAAAGGGATCTAGCAGCTGGAGGGGGTGCAGATTACTGCACCTGCTGAGCCATAGGCTGTTGGTATTAAGGCCTTGGGAAGTAATTCTGGTGGTATGGCTGAGCATTCTTGTAAGGCATGGGCTGCTGTGACTGCTGCTGCTGGTTTTGAAAACCATCTTGTCTCCACCTCAAGTTGGGGTGGTTTCTCCATTGGTAACCAGCAGTAGGTTATTTCCCATAAGACTGGGTGGCAACCACATGCTCCATCACAAAGTCTAGAAATTGGATAGCTGAGGGGCATTCCTCAAGGGAGTGAGTGGGGGATTGGCATATAACACATGCCTCCTCCACTTTAGCAGCCATGGGTGACTGCATTGCTCCCATGAGCTTGTCAAATTTCTGGGTCAAACTGTCCACTTCCCTTTTCAAATCATTGTGTCCACTTGCCTCATACAATTTTCCTCTTGTGGTGTTTTCTTTCACCAGTCTAGGAGTGTCCTAATCCCTAGACAATGTCTCTCTCTACATGGAGTTCTCACTGATAATGTCAAACAACTCCCAAGCCTCCTCAGCAGTTTTGTGGAGGTAAGTACCACCAAAAGAGGCATCGACCATATCCTTGCTTTTAGGATCAATCCCTTGATAGAAACTTTGGACAAGTTTCCATTCAGGGATTTGATGATGGGGACATTTCTTCAGGAGTTCTTTGAATCTCTCCAAGCTTGGTGCAAATCCTCAGTTGGGTCTTGAGCAAATGAGATAATGTCCTTCCTCAATTGGCTTGTCTTGGACATGGGAAAAAATTTGGCCAAAAACTGACATTGAAGGTCACTCCAGGACTGAATACTGTTGGTTGGGAGTATTGCCAACTAAGTCCTGGCCCTATCCTTTAGTGAAAAAGAAAAGAGTCTCATCCTGGGTGCTTCCTCCCCCAAACCTATGATATTGAATGTAGTGCACAGTCCTAGAAATTCATCAATGTGCTTATATGGGTCTTCTTTAGTCAGGCCATGGAATGAGGGTAGCATTTGGATTATGGATGACTTGATCTCATAGTTCCCTTGAGCAGCAGGGAATTGAATGCAAAAGGGAGAGTTGTAAACCCCTAGTGCATTGAATTCCTTCAAGGTTCTAGGTTGCTGTTGCTGACCCATTTCAGCAAATCCAGGTGCAGCAGATGTGGGTGAAATTTGTTTAGTCCTAAGGATTCTTTCAACCTCTGGATTTAATGGAACAATCTGAGGATTGAGAGTTCTCCTTCCAAACATACACCACTCACAATCTTAATGCACACACAATGCACAGCTAATTTTATCACAACAATCAGGAATCAACACAATATAAATCCACAGATCAAAAAAATAAAAGGAGTAGAGGAATGCAAACTTTAGCACAACCTCTAGCACAATGTTCCTCTGTAAACACAGCTTCCAATCTGTTAAAAATAACAAAACTACTATAAAACAGCAGAAATTTCAACAGCAGTTAGTGGAAAACTAAACAATCTATTGCAAATCTACAATCTATGCTAAAACAAACTTAGATCTACCAATTTCAAGCACACATTTCCCCTACAGCGGTGCCAAAAACTTGTTGGGAATCTACCTTGTGTTCAAAAAGGGGTTTAAAATCGCACAATTAAAGGGTCTATGGATAGCACACACCAAGGCAGGCTCACACACACAGTCCTGCAAGTATTCAGGGTCTGTTGTAGCAAGTTTTGAAAAAGGTAAGGGAATGTCTACAAGGAAATGTGAGTCAAAATTAGGTAAATCTCCAGATCTGTGGTAGAACTGGCACCCTTCCTAATGATAAAATAGTAAAAGAAAGAGGAGAGGTTTAAGGAGGTTGTCACTTCTAAATTAAACTAAAAAAAAGTAATATTGCAGAGATGGATGGTAGGATCAGATCCAGAGTATAGATCTTGCAGAGAGGGGGAATTAAACACAGAAAATGGAGAGAAGCAGCTTGAAGTTTGGTCTTGCTGCAATTAGGTTGAGCTGCTAGGGTCGTTACAGAGAGTTTAGAGTACACCAATCCCTCATTTGGCCATAGGCACAGCTGCAGGGTAGAAGAATCTACTCTACACCAAAGGCTTGAACTGATCTTAAGGGTATGATCTGTCCACTTTAATGGTCACAGATCATCCTATAGACTTCCTCCAAATCAAAGGATTAAGGTAGACGAATCCAATTTAGACTAGAGGTTTGAATTGATCTTAAGGCTATAATCTATCCACTTCAATGGTCACAGATCATCCTGGGGATTTCCTCCAAACAAAAGGGTTCAATTAGAGCATTAAAATCACTGTGAATGCTGCAATTACAAGGCCACAGACAAAGGCAATTGCAGGAACATCAGATCCAGGGAGATCAAATGGCATCCAAGAGGTCTACCAGTTAAGTGGGTGAGCTATTCTCCATTAAACGAAGCTAATCGAGCACCAAATGAAACTAAAGGAACTATAGATCTAATTACAACAATTAAACCAACATTACATTGAATTAAACTGAATATATAATGAAATGTCCTCAGATTTGCAGTCTGTGGATCATCTAACCCTCAACAACACTCTCAGCTCTCCCTAATTACAAATTCGACCTCTCTCTTTGCTGCTCTCAAGAAATTTACCAACCATAGTTGGACTAAAGGAAAGAATTAAAGAATTTCGCTACAAGCTCTGGTTTTCGAAATCGACCCCCCCTTCTTTCTGATGGCTTCCTTCCTTCTTATAGCTTTCTCCTTCAGCCTCAGATCTATTTTTCCCGCCAATTGCAGTCTCTAGAATGATTCTGTTATTCCCTCTTTTATTCCCCTTCTAGAAGGCTCTTTCAATTCGTTAGAGCTGGGGGAGAGCATGTGGGTCGGTTAGGGTTTCCCAGGGCACTTCTAGAATCCTCGCACCGGTCAACAAGGTGCCTCGATTTATGTGCAGCAGGTCACCAACTCATGGCGTGTGCACAACAGCTTTTTTGGGAAGTGTTTAGATCGATTTCGATAGGTTGAAGAAGCTTTCGATAGGTTGAAATTCAGTACTTTAGTCCTTTCACTAGGATTTAAGATCCTATCGAAAGGTTCCGATAGGTTGCATCCTACAGTTAGAGCTTCAACATTTGCAGCCTCCATTTGATGTTTTCGACAGGTTGAGCGATCCTTTCGATAGGTTGAGCTCTTGCATAATTGCTTTCGATAAGTTCTCCCACTGATCTATAGTAACCATTCGATAGGTGGCATTTTCGTGATAGGTTCCAGGATCCTGTCGACAGGATCACTTTAGGTTCCAGGGGACCTTTCGATAGGATACTTTCTGCTTGCTTTCAACTGCCCAATAGGTTCAAGATCCTATCAAAATACTCTAATCTCCATGACTTCTTCCTTTTCAGCCTTCTGATCCTATCGATAGGTTGAAGTAACTTGTCGACAAGTTGTTCTCAGCCTATTTTTTCCTTTCTCATCGCTGCTTTGCTGTTGCTGCATGCCCCAAGTGGTCATTGGTGTGGGACCCTTTTGTGTGCCATAGATGTGTAAGAGCTGTGGTGAGAGATGGACCTTCTTGTATAGCACTTTAGGGTGGATTTCTGCACTATGACTGCTTATTACTGCTATCTACAAAACACGCTCAACAAGCATTTATTAGTCAACTCATAGGTCTATCAAAACTCATGTTAAGGGGTGAAAAGTGGTACTTTTCACTGATTAACAGTATCTGACATACCAAGTGTCTTCTTGACAACCACATAAACGGTTGGGTCCACAAATCCCGCTCCGATGGATCTGCTCAGCAACGTCTGAGAAGTCATATTTTTCAAAGTTTTACCACCGAATTGATCTTAAGTTAAAAACCTAAATTTTTAAAAACTCCTATCTACCAAATTCTCACCTCTCATCACCCCAATCCGTTCTTTCCCCTGGGAAACCAAACACTGAATATGCTCAACTATGAGAAACCACAAATGTCCACTAGAAAGGGCCCCCTGATATGCCATTCGTGTGAGTAATGACATGCCCGATTTGACATGACCTACGAAAGTCTTCGTCAGTATATCAAATTACATTATATTATCCAGTAACTTGACCTTATTTCTAGACGTTCGTACGACGCCCCCCAGTACCTCGATTGAGTCAATTTCCCTTTGTTTGACTGTCCCTTGCAGTAGGTCGTGATATGCAGTGGGATGCCACTTGCACCCACATATGAGGATATACCTTTTGACAGCTGCCACTGAGCCCTCGAATGCTCCTCCTTAGCTTGTGTTGATAGATAAGGAAGACAAGCATTTCATGTTAGCTCCCCGATTCACACTTGTGATCTCTCAAAGAAAAGAGAAGACACTTCAGAAGACGGGTGTCTTCTTCTTTGATGCATCCCTGCTACGTAAGGACACACCGAAGAGGGGAATCTGTAGACACCCAAATTTACCTTCTCAGAGTATACAAACTTATTCAGTCAACCTTTGACCTAGCCCACGATCTCCGAAAAAGGACTAGCCTTCTTCAAAGACCTTAAAACCTTAAACACGGGAACCATTACTGAAACAATAGTATATGGTTGAGACCTACGATGAAACAATAGCTTTGAGGCTTGGACCCGACCTGACCTGAGAAAATCTCAAATTCCGCGCTAATACACTTGCACGAAATTGATTCCACGTGTGGCCACATGAGTGGAATTGCTCGCACTTGGACCAGGTTACTCTTTTCGCAGACTACTTAAGGCTCGGACTTCGTGCAGATACACTAGCGCGTAATCCGATTCCACATAGACAGTTGCACGGATTTAGTCTCCCTTGGACTAGGGTTGTCTTTCATACACCACTTAAGACCTAGATTTTGCACAGATACACTTGCGCGTAATCGGATTCCATGCAGACACAGTTGCATGGAATTAGTCCCCCTTGGACTAGGGCTGTCTTTCATACACTGCCCAAAGACCCCGATCCCGCACAGATACACTTGCGCGAAATCGATGCTAGTCACTGTTTTATACCACATTTTATCCTTTAAACTTGGCTTTTGCTAAGCCTCTGAGTAGTTAATAATTACTTTTTTGAATTGTTTTGCAGCAAGGAGACAATTGCATCTTTAGTGCAGTTTTACTGTAAAAAGTGCCAATAAGAGGAGTTTTGGAATCAATAAACAACTGAGAATGAGAGATAAATGGAGTGGTGCTAGTGCCTTTTGTAAAAGAAGAACACGTCAGCAGCAGCTGCACATTTCAGCATGTGCATGCACATGAGCTGCACACTCTTGAGTAGCATTATATCTTCAGCCTTAGTTTCAGCCCTGTACCCATGCAGCAGCCATACATTTTATATGAGCTCAAGCATTTGGGGTCATCACTTCAGCAGCACCAATATTTCCAAATGGCAGCAGTTGCACCAAGCCAAGCTCCAAGCCTTGCAACCTCCACGCCATGCAAGCTACACCCTTTCAAGTCCTCTTATCGAGCAGCTCAAGCTATAGCTGCTGCAACCTATCGAATAAAAATAACAGCAGCATACTTGAAACCTCCTTAGTTGCTGCAGTTATATATATATATATATATATATATATATATATATATATATATATAAGCTCAATTGGATGCACACTCTTGTAGCAGAAGAGAATGCAGCTGCACTCCCAGCCATCTTGTAAAGTTAGAGAGATCTGCAGACCAAGCCTTGCAACCTATCGGCAGCATAAGCTGCATTTCAAGCAACCGCACAATGTGTATAAGCTGCTGAAGCCAACCTCTTGAATGGAAGGAGTCTTCAGCATTAAACCTATCGACATTTGCACTTCCTATATTCCATTCCGTCGACAGCTTTGAGTTCCCTCTAGCCAACATCTCGAGCAGATTCTTTAGAACTTGTCGAGCTCTTCAATCTAGCAGCTCTTCAACCTGTCAACTACAAGCAGCTCCCATCATCCTCCAACCTATCGAACAACAAAGCCATGCTCCCTCAGCACCTATCAAGATCTTCTCCATGCAGCCCAACCTATCAAGTAGATGGTATAAACCCTTCCAGCACCTGTCGACCATTTAACATTCAAACCTATTGACGGCATGAAGCTGCAACCTTATAATCTTATCCTATCGAAGGGCACTTCAAGATCCTCTCGAGCACTTTAGCAAACTACAGCCAATCATCCCATGCATCCTCTCAAGATCTTCAAGCTCTAGCTGCAGAACCTGTCGACCTCTTCACTACACCATCAAACCTCTTGAGCTGCAGGCTTGTAGTTCAACCAACCTCTCGAGTACTCCAAGCTTTGAACCTATGGATAGCATCTCTACACACCACTTGAACCTCTCGACATCTACTTCAACAAGCACCTCAATCCTATCAAGATCTTCTCCATGCACTCAAAGCTGTCGACCAGGTGCAACCTTATCTCCAAACCTGTCGAGATCTTATATTCTACAGCTTTTATCCTCTCGACCAGCAGCCTGCATATCCACTTCAAACCTCTTGACTTGCAGCCCCCCTTCAGGCATCCTATCGAATGGTTGATGAAACATCCTCAAACCTGTCGAGATTCGAGTTCCACCGAAACCCCATCAGCTGCCATCCTTCATCAATGGATCCAAAAGATTATTTTGAGCTGTAGCTATTATTTGTAAACATCGGGGGCACTCTTGAAGACTCCATCGAGCCTCAAATATATGTAGAAATTACAATAGGCTGCAGCTGGGGTATTTTTGGCTGACAAGGGCAGATTTGGAAACTCCAATGCATAAGGAATTCTGCACATGGGTGTGAACTGATATTTGGCAGGAACAAACTACTTCAGCTGAACTGAATTATGCTCTCTTCTATCTGATTGGTTGAAATGCTAAGCACATGGATTAGCATGAAATTCTCTCCTCTGATTGGCTGCAATCCAAAGCACATGGATCACTGCATTTGTATAAATAGAACTCCTTGCTACTGTATTTTCTCAGGAAGGAATCCATAGAATAGCTTTGGTTCTCCTTAGTTTATTTAGGTTTAGTTTAGCTTTTATTTTTCCCATTTCTCTTCTCCCCCTCTCTCCCTAATCCAGCCTGTTGGATTAGTGGTTTGTAATTGTAAATTGAGAGCTTTAATAACATTTGTAAATGGATTGGAGGTTGCACATATTACAGATTTAAGCTCAATACGCTGTAAGATGTTATTATAGTAATTGTGGATTTTAAAGGTAATTCTGATCTAAATTTCACTTTTTCGTATTTGATTTTCCTGGATTAGATATTCCTGTGGATGCTTGAGCTTGTAGTCTGAAACCCACAACATCTGTAATAGCTTTCCTGTTCCAATCAAGACCATTGAATTGGGATAATCTCTGGGATGATCTGTGACCATTCGAGTGGACATATCATAGCCTTAGGATTTCTTTAATTCTCTGGCTAAGATTAGATTCTTATACCTTGCATCTGAGCTTGTAGCCAGATGACGGATTGTAGCAAATCAATTCTATACTTTTCCTTTGATTCAATTAATTTGTAATGAGAACCAGTCCCTAGCTGCCTATTTCTCACCATTCTGTATTTTATTTTACCATCCATCTTCCTCCATCTTTTAGAATTAGTTTTATATTTCAATTTTGTAGATTAATTAGATCTAGTGACACCCAAAAAGCTCTCTTTCTTTCCCTATTTTCTAGGCTAGAATTGTCAAATTTGTAGCTAGCTCTGGAGTTCTACTATACACCTTCTAGGTTTAGATCACTACTCCTTGTGGGAGAAACTCTTACTTATTAAAACTTGCTCCAAATTGACCCTGTATCTTGCAGGTCTAGGATAATTTTAGTGTGCTGATCCCATTCTCTTTTTACTTTGATTTTATTTTCCTTTACAATAAATCAGCACACTAGAACTCCGCAACAATCGATTCCATGTGTGAGCCAACACGCGAAATAGGTCCAGATTGGATTGGGATTTCACTCTCCAAACTGCCTAGGGACCTAAATCCCGTGCATACGCCATTATGCAAAATTCAATCCCACGCGTCACTAGACATGCGGAATTGGTTCCCAATCCAACCCGACCTTTAATTCCCCAGACCGCCTGAACTCTTGATTCCACGCATACGCCATTGCACGGAATTGATTTCCCAGGAATACTTGAACAAGGAAGCCGACGTAAATTGAATCAAGTGTGTGCGACCGTGGATCCTCTCGAACCCGTCGCGGCGATGCGCTCGCCTTTAATGAAAATGTGGAGTCGCCACCCGGAGCTTTTGGTGACCCGGGAAACCTTCAAATCGATATTTTGAGCACCGAAGTGCTAAATATGACTCTGATTAACCGGTCTTTGCCAAAGGCTCTAGGGTAGGGGCTTCGGTTATCGATCGGGAAGGGTTTAGGCACTCGATCAACCCGCACGTAGCGGTCTCAATCTATGGCCAAAATAAAAATAAAAAGGGCGGAGTTTTCCCTTGCCCGAAGGCAATACGGTCCTATCAAGCTTTGAGCCAAACTGAAATTTCAGCGGCGTAACGGCTTGAATCCTTGGATGGAGGAGACACCAAGAAGGTAGAGGAAGAGAGGGGTGAGCCGAAGCTCACGGGCCCTTGTTGCACCGTGGAAGATCTTCGCTTTGGCGTGCTTCCGATGGCTTAAATGGTGTGAAAATGGGTTCTAATGCTAGGATTCAATAAAATAGGGGGTGTAGAGTGAAGCTAGAGGTTACGTTTTAGCTAAAAGGAGTGATCTAATGGTGGAAATGGACTGAAATAGGTGAAGTATGCTTGCTGGGATTCTGGAAAAATATGGGCATTTTCTCTCACTAGGGTTCTCTCTTAAGCACTCTCTAATCCTTCAACAAAAATTCAACCCTTTGGGAAGAGGGGGGCCTCTCTATTTATAGAGAAGGGATGGGTTAGGGGCTTACTTAAGAGCTAATTGGTTTAGCAATTAGGTAATCCCCCATCTAAGGTTTTTTGGGTTTTCAAGGTCCTAGGGTTTTAGGAAACTGGTTTCAATGGCGGATGATGGGGTGAGACCATGGGTGACTTAAGGGTTGCCAATAAGCTCAAAGTGGGTGCAACCAATCTCAAGACACCCACCTCAACCAAGGGGATGGTCAAAGGGTCAAACTAGATGGAGGAAATTGAGCCATCGATGATGGCGATTCTGTAGTCAAGTGATATATTATATACGCCCAGTTTAGGAACAGTAAATTTTATCAAAAACAGGGGAGCCCTGGGAAGATGAAGCCCGTGGTGGGTCCCACCTATACTGGGCGTATATATTATATATGCCCGGCCAAAATTTCCCCAAAATAGGCAGGCGTATATAATATATACGCCTGACTAATCTGGGGCAAAAATGGCTGGGCGTATGTAATATCCACGCCTGGGTAAAAGTCCTATGATTTTATGTGAAACTTCAATCAGCCATAACGTTTGAACCGTAGCTCCAAATTGGGTGATCTTTGGCTTGTTGGAAAGGTGGAGAAGTCCTCTTTCCAATGGTATATGGCTCATCTATGGTAATGGTCTGTGTGAAATTTTGTGGCTCTCATCCCATCAACTGCTCAGAAGGGTTCAATGTTGGATCTGGGAAGGGATTCTAGGGTTTAGAGGTGATCTCTAAGGATTGGGGGAATGGCTCTAAAGGTTTTAGAGTGATTCCTACTGGCCTAGGTAGGTTCCTAAGGGTTCAGGGGGTGCCATCGAAAGCACAGGAGTACATCTCTCCAAAAGTACAAATTGATCGGGCCTTGGGCCGAATTTGGGTGTCTACAGATGCCCCTCTTTGGTGTTCGATCACTAATGATCGGATGCCAAAGACAAGAGACATCCGAAGAGGTCCAAGGCACGTTTGATGGGTCCGCCTGGTTCAACTCAATTGTCAAACATTCATGGTGATGGTGAGTGTACGTAAGCCCTCTCATTTCAGGATATCGTCCGTACCTCAAAGCTAACAGTCCCCAAGTGCATTGCGACATTACTGGGCATAACTGCGATGATCACAAAAAGTGTAAGCCCGCTAGCCGGGATATCGTCCACTTCCTGAGGGAAATTATAGATTTGTGATGTTAACGAACTGCTCCATGAAACGGGATGATCGATCTATGCTTCGGAATTGATGCGAAGCACACAAAGCGAAGGCCTTCAAACTGTGTCCAATCCTATGGGATATTGACAGCTCCATTGGGTTGGCCACAGGTGCCCTTACCTAGGTAAGGCTCGGAGTTTCTGGGCGAACCCATCAACCTCGAGGTTGCTTTAGCATGATTTACCCGAGTGGAGTGAATATTGATGTCGCAACACTTCTTGGGAATGCATGCTCATTTTCCGAGTAATTTTTTTTGTGTCATTTTCTGAATTTTCTTTTGTTTCGAGGCCTTTAAGCAGAGCTCGATGACCTCTAACAACTTTATTTTTGCACAACTCTTTAAGTGGATCAAATGTCAATTGATACACTTTAAGAATGCGTGCGCTCTGCCAGGGATAGGTGCACCTGGGGGATGTGCTCGTTCCAGTGGTGAGGTACCCCTGATTCACATGAACCGGAATGCCTTAACTCGAGACAAAGTTAAAAAGATCAGGCTAGAACCAAACATCCCTCGAAAGAGATGGCCAATTTCTAGCCTCCGTCCCTAATGAAATCACATCCTACTAACTATGTACAGACAGACACCCATCAGGGGCGATAAGCAGCAAATAGGCGCGAACGAAAGCCTCGACCCTAAGGTACAATTTACGAGGACAAACGACCATCCTGCGGATACCCAGACGCAAGTGCGTACATTCAACAGGGACACCATGCCCATACAGGTTTTAAGCCTGTGTAAAAGGAAATGAGCCCTTCAGTCTGTATGTTTGCACATAGTTTGGTTGGTGGTAATTTCATTTTTGACGGGTCAGTTTTGACTGACAATAGACTTTTCGAATGGTCTGAAGTTGGGGGCACTCTTGGTCAATATCAATCCGAAGGCGGATGACTAGAGTGAATGCTTGGAAGGAGGGGTCAACCCACTCAGGATTTTTACTAAGCAGCAACAGGTTGTTATTTCTTCTCCCCCTTTCTTCTTCTTTTTTTTTTCTTTCTTTTCTTTTTCTCTTTTCTCTTTCTTTTTTTTTCATGTCAGATTGAGACCCTGGGCATGCTCAAACTGCCTTTATTTTTGCACGTATCCATAGGCGAATCAACTTGCCATGTTGATATACCTTAGGGACGTGTGTATTCCGGTGATGGGTTCTTGGTTTGCCTGTCGGATCAGGCCTTGACTCTTGCTGGGGGACTCTATAGGGAACAGTGACCGGAGATGGGCAAAATTACCTGCCTGCTGGGTCAGGTACAAAATGTCCCTGCTTGAAACGGGGTTAGAGAGCTTTCGGGTGAACCCGATCACTCCGAATTGATTTAACACGGCTGTCAGAGTGGGACAAACAAGCGTTGCGACGCTCTTTTGAGAACCAACGTTGTATTTTTTTATTATTTTTTTTTTCTTTCATTATTATTTTTTTCTTTTTTTAATTTTGTGGGCGCATTAGGTGGGCGCCTACAGATCTAGATCCGTTTATTGTAGCACGATCCCTTTGGGCCAATCGAAGGAAACTCAAAGGGTCATGTGGGGATGAGTGCACCTTTGCCCGATGATACGTGGGCTTTTAAGAGGGGCCAAGCCTTGATATGGGGCATACAAAGGGCCAGAGCCGAGATTGCGGAGGTGAGAGTTGCTACGGCTGAGAGTGAGGTTCTTCGATTGACTGGGCTTTTGACTGAATCTCGCAGTACAGCTAACGCTTCGCGGAGACGGCAGAAGAGTCTTCATGATAGGTGGTTGTCTGATCGGAATGCCCATGAGGACTCTCTCGTTACAGAGATCAGTGCTTTAAAGTGCGGTTCCTGCCCCCGACCTATTCCTGTACATACCATAGATCATATACACAGAAGGGGGCCGATGCCCCATGAGAGAGATCTCTTTTCAGGTTATTTTCTTTTTTTGTTGTTTTTGTTATATATATATTTTTTTGGTTTTTACTCGTAAAGAAGGCAGAAAAATAGAAAGTGTGTCATGTCGCTATCTTTTTGGGACGTGACACTCCGCACGTAATACTGTAAGAAATGGAATGAAATCTATACATACATATATTTTTTTATTTTTTGACTTTTTCTTTCATACGTCTCGCAACATAAGGCTTTTCATGGAAAAGAAAAATCTATCATCTTTTTGAAATTTTCTCCCCCGCAGTGTGAGGTTTTTATGGGAAAGGGAAATCTATTATCTTTTTGGAATTTTCTCCTCCACAGTGTGAGGCTTTTTATGGAAAAGGGAAATCTATTTTCTTCTTCTTTTTTTTTTGAAATTTTCTACCCTAGAGGGTGAGGCTTTTATGGAAAAGGGAAATCTATTTTCTTTTTTTGAAATTTTCTGCCCTAGAGGGTGAGGCTTTTTTATGGGAAAGGGAAATCTATTATCTTTTTGAAATTTTCTACCCCAGAGGGTGAGGCTTTTTATGGAAAAGAGAAATCTATTATCTTTTTGAAATTTTCTTCCTCACAGGGTGAGGCTTTTTATGGAAAAGGGAAATCTATTATCTTTTTGAAATTTTCTACCCCAGAGGGTGAGGCTTTTTATGGAAAAGGGAAATCTATTATCTTTTTTTGAAATTTTCTTCCTCACAGGGTGAGGTTTTTTATGGAAAAGGGAAATCTATTTTCTTTCTTTGAAATTTTCTCCTCCACAGGGTGAGGCTTTTTTATGCAAAAGGGAAATCTATTATCTTTTTTGAAAATTTCTTCCCCAGCTCTTTGTGATGTCGGCAGTTACGAAGCCAAACCAGTGGGTCCTATTTTGAGCATGGTCGAACCCTGTTGGTGAGGCATAGGTTTTTTCCTTTAAACATGGGAAGGTCAGCTGCCCTGGGATTGGTTCAGTCCTCTGTCTTTCCCTTTGGTCATTGACGCGTAGAGAGACATACTTGATTGGGATCCGATCCAATTTCCAATATGAGTGGCCCATCAAAGGGGAGAAGAGGCTTAAGGGGTCCAAACTGAAATAGGCGGGCTAGGACAGATATTCTCCTAATCTCTCTTTTCTTGACATTTTTTGCTCATAGCGCCCAAGACGGGTTTTCGCCATGCCTGTCATCCCTGTTTTTACCCGTAGCGCCCTTTCAGATTTTCAATACGTCCATGGGTTTGCTCTCTTACCCCAGGTGCCCTTTCAGGTTTTCACCTGGTCCGCGTGAGTTCGCTGTTTTTACCCGTGGCGCCCTTTCGGGTTTTCACCACGTCCGTCTTGCTTTGAACTCAAATTAATTTTCTTCTTTTTTTTTTTTTCTTTTTCTTTTTTTTTTTCAAGAACCAGAAAGCCACGACATGGGCGTCGATTCCGTCATAGCCGGCTGAATGAAGTTCTGTGTGGTTTGTTAACTCGGCTTGTTCTGATACAGTAGATGTTATAATCGCTTGTGGACCTTAAAGAGGACTTTCTTCCGGGTTGTAATGTGGTTGGGGTTCAAACAGGTTGGGTTTTTCTGGGGATTTGGATCTAAGTTTGGGGTGATTTCTAGATTCGGGGACGCCTTTTTCTTTCCAAAGGCTCTTTTTTTTTTATGCCCCAGTCATTTCTTTTTTCTTGGTCCCCCTCTTTCTCTCTCTATTTTTTTTGTTTTTTTTTTTTTGAGGGGTTTTGCTTTTTTCTTCTTCTTTTGGTTTGGATTTTTCTTCTTTTTTTCTTCTCTTTTTTTCTTGGAATTTTGGGTGGGGTATATGAAAGAAATGGTTGTTGGCCCGAGGTATGTAGCAAAAAGGTTGAAGGTTTTTAGGGAATATTTCTTTTGGGCTACTTGACTTTGAAATAATGGCCTCTTTTATGGAGCCCTTAAGTGGTCACGCATCTACTTTTATCAAAACTTACCTTGTCCCAAGACCTATGAGTAGAACTTACGGAGGTATCCAGCATTGATGGGCTCAGGAAAGTGGTCTCCGTCCATGGTGGCGAGGCGAACGGCGTATCCTGGCAGAACCTCTCGGACGACGTAGGGTCCTTCCCAATTTGGCCTAAACATCCCTCTCGGATTGACATTGAGAGACGGAAAATTTTTCTTCAGTACAGTGTCTCCTACCTTCAGATCTCGGCCGCGGACGCGCTTACTGTAAGCACGTGCAATTCTCCTCTGATAGACCTGAGTGTGGAACAAACCTAGGAGTCTTTTCTCGTCAATCAAGTCTAGCTGTTCAAAATGGGCTCTTTCCCTCTCAGCTTCAGGTAGATGGGATTCTAAAAGGATATGGAGCAACGGTGCCTCGACCTCAACGGGTAGCACAACCTCGGTCCCATACACAAGGGAGAATGGTGTTTCCCCTGTTGCGGTGCGGATAGACGTTCTATAGGCCCAAAGTGCGAAGGGTAACTGCTCACTCCAATCCCTGTAAGTAACTACCATCTTCTCCAGGATGCGGATCAGAGTTTTATTGGCTGCCTCTACTGCTCCATTCCTCTAAGGCCTGTACGGGGATGAACGATGATGCTTGATCTTCAACCGCTCACACAAGGCCCGGATGCGCCTATTAGCGAAATTAGTGCCATTATCAGTGATGATATCTTTGGGTACGCCGAATCTGTAAATGATGTTGTTCTTGATGAACTTCTCAACATGGCTAGGCTTAATGCTCGTATAGGAGGCCACCTCTACCCATTATGTAAAGTATTCCACAGCGACGAGGATGAATTGATGTCCATTGGAAGCCTTAGGATTGATCTTGCCGACGACGTCGAGACCCCAGGTGCCGAACGGCCAAGGGGTGGCCATGCTGTGCAAGTCAATGGTCGGAGCGTGTATTAAGCTAGAGTGCTCTTGGCATTTGTAGCACCTCTGTACGTGTTTGCAGCAATCAGTCTCCAAAGTAGTCCAAAAGTATCCTTGCCTTAGAATTTTCATAGCAAGCATGTGACCGCTGACGTGGGCTCCGCAGACCCCTTCATGAATCTCCTTCATGATCTCAATCGCTTCTTTCTGGGTTAGGCATCGGAGCATAATATTATCGTGAGACTGTCTATACAGGAGATCGCAGTAGATGACGTAGTTTGTTGCCAATCGCTGGATGGTGCGTTTGTCTACCTTTGATGTTCCTTCCGGGACAGTTCGAGTCTCAAGGAAATTCTTGATGTCTGAGAACCAGGGTGGTTGGTCCTCTATCTCCGTAAGTCCTCCGATCAAGTGACAGAAAGCCGGTTTGCTCCTCTGCTCTATCATGATGGGCTTCATCACCACTCCATATGGAATCTCAACCATAGAGGCCAGGGTAGCTAGGGCGTAAGCAAACCGCTTTCTTGCTCGTGGCACATAAGAGAAGGTGACTTCCTCAAAGCAGGTTAACAGATCCTCCAGATGTTCATGGTATGGGATCAGTTTCTCATCCTTGGTCTTCCAATCCCCGTTGGTTTGGCATATAATTAACTGTGAATCTCCAAAGACCCTAAGGTGAGTTATATTTAGATCAAGAGCTGCCTGTAAACTAGCTGTACAGGCCTCATACTCGGCCATATTGTTGGTGCAGGGGAAGTTAATTTGATTGAGATGGGTATATGGGATCCTTTCGGCGAGATAAGAATAGCACCAACTCCTTGGCCCTCAACATGCGATGCCCCATCGAAGTGCATTACCCAGGGCTCCTCCGTTTCCTCTGTATCCTCATCGGTCATGAACAAAATGTCTTCATCGGGGAATTCGGTCCTTAGAGGCTCATAGTCCGACAGAGGGTTCTCAGTAAGATGATCGGCGAGTGCTTGCCCCTTAATCGACTTCTGGGTGACATAAGTAATGTCAAACTCGGATAGGAGTAGTTGCCATCATACAGTTCGGCCAGTGAGAGCAGGTTTCTCGAATAGGTACCTCAACGGATCCATCCGTGCTAGAAGTAGAACGGCCTGGGATAATAGGTAGTGTCGAAGTCTCTGAGTAGCCCAAACGAGCGCCAAGCATGCTTTCTCCAGATGAGAATAGCGCGTCTCGTAATTAGTGAATTTCTTACTTAGGTAATAGATGGCCTGCTCTCTTCTTCCTGTCTCATCATGTTGTCCTAACACACAGCCCATGGAAAACTCAGTCATGGGCAAGTACATTATCAGGGGTCTATGAGGTACGGGCGATACTAATACCGAAGGTTTCAGGAGATAACCTTTAATCTTCTCGAATGTAGCCTGGCAGTCATCATTCCACTCAACTGGTGAGTCCTTTCTCAGCAGCTTAAAGATTGGTGCGCATATCAGAGTTAACTGTGCGATGAATCGGCTGATGTATTGGATCCTGCCTAAAAAGCCTCTGACTTCCTTCTCTGTAGATGGTGGTGGCATTTCAGTGATGGCCTTGATCTTGGTCGGATCGACCTCGATCCCTCTCCTACTGACAATAAAGCCCAACAACTTTCCGGACATAGCGCAGAACACACATTTCTGGGGATTTAACCGCAATCTGTATTTTCTCAACCTCTCAAATAGCTTCTGAAGGTTTATCAAGTGGTCCTCCCTTTCTGGTGATTTGGCAATCATGTCATCGACGTATACTTCGATCTCTCGGTGCATCATGTCGTGGAACAGGTCCGTCATTGCTCTTTGATAGGTTGCCCCAGCATTCTTCAGCCCGAATGACATTACTTTGTAGTAGAAGGTTCCCCAGGGGGTAATGAATGATGTCTTCTCGCGATCAACCTCTGCCATCTTTATCTGATTGTATCCTGAGAATCCATCCATAAATGAGAGCATTCCATGCTTTGCGGTGTTATCGACCAAGATATCGATGTGTGGCAGTGGGAAATCATCCTTAGGGCTCGCCTTGTTGAGATTTCAGAAGTCGATACACATTCGAACCTTTCCATCCTTCTTTTAATGGGACGAGTATTGGCTAGCCATTGGGGGTACTTGGATACCATGAGGAAACCCCAAGGCCATACTACGTTTAATGACCTCATCCTTCACCTTCAACATCCATTCGGGTCAGAGTCGTCTCAGCTTCTGTTTCACCAGCTTAACATCGGGGTAGAGTGGCAACTCATGCTCAACCAGATCGGTATCCAAACCAGGCATGTCCTCATACGACCATGCGAAGATGTCTTGGTATGACCGAAGGAAGTCTATCATACCTTCCCTCTCCGCAGGGGACAGCGACGTTTCAATTTTGGTGATTCTGGGGGCCTCTGTGGTGCCCAAATTGACATCCTGTGTCTCTTCGTCGATCGGGGTAGGGCCATGCTTAAAATTGGCAAATTGTTTAAGGAGCTCATTGGGGAGCTCGTGAGTTTGGCCTTCCTCGTCCAGACTCGTGACTCCTACCTCTTCTGGTATTTCTACAGGGAAGGGATTGTCTTCACAGGGGACGGGTATCACGACATTGATTTTAATTTTATTGGGAATTTTAAAGGACAATATTTTTGGAATTGGTATTTTTTCTATTTTTATGATCTTTTGTATTTTTCAGAGGTCAGCCCCTAGCGAGGTGGATCTCTATATATACAAGGTAGAGTGGTCCAGAGGCTAACCTCACTTTTTACAGGTTGTTTTTTTTTGGAGAGTCGGTGCCATTTTCATGGCATTTGGTGGCTCTCAAGAGTTGGGGCAAGGATGCCCAGTTACTCACCTGCGAGGCTTGGCCTTTACCTCTTTGATCGGGAACGGCATCGGTAGGCTCTTGCATTTCTTCCCTCAACATATTTACAAAGGGATCCTCCGGGACCTTGTCCTCTACGGTTAGGAGGGGCCCAGAGTGGTTGGTGCTGGAGTGAGGGGTGGATCGGGGAAGTCCTTCCTCAAACAAGGAAAGGGCGGCTAAATCCATTTCGAAGTCTGGGGGGATGATGTAGGGATTGGTGGGGTGGATTGAAGTAGGCTTATGCGGGGTTACCCTCGTCTCCCCATTCAGATCAATTTTTGCTACCCCGACGCTCACAAAGGTTTCAAGGATGTGGGAGCGAGCGTGAGGTTCCTCTTCCAAGATGATTCCTCTGGCCTTGGCGGCTGCTGTGGCTCTCATCATTTCCTTGGCTTCTCTGACTTCCTCTTCTCTGGGCCTGTAGCCTAAGCCGAATTTAGTTTGTTGCCCCTTGGCCTTGATGGGGTCTCTTCTTCCTTGAAGGCGTGGGCCCAGTCCTTTCCCTTTTTGATGTCCCCATCTGTGGAGCATGAACACAGCTGCGTCCATTCCTCCTCCAGTTTTATCCAGGGTCTTTTCAGTTGGTTCGAGGGTAACATTTGAGAAGTCATACTCAAATCGATGGAGATCGGCGTCCTCAGCTGTGTGCGGTATGTTCAGTACTTTTGGATTCTTAATGTGCAGAGCGCTCTTCCCCATGTCCTCTCTGCTCTCACCTATGATGGTGACAATTTTTCCTTCTGAGATGAATCAGAGCTTTTGGTGTAGAGTAGATGGTATTGCTCCGAGCTTATGTATCCATGGCCGGCCCAATAGCAGATTGAAGGTCGACTTGAAGTCCATCACTTGAAAGGGGGTGGTGAAGGTTTGCGGTTCGAGGATCAGGTCAAGGTCTACTTCTCCTATGATTTCCCTTCTAGTGATGTCGAATCCCCATGCGCTTTATATGGATGGCCGGAAGGTGTCGGGGTTCGCCCCAATTTTGATTGCCATCCTTAGAGGGCATACATTCAGCGCCGACCCGTTGTCGATCAGGACCAACGGTACCACCAAGTTCCCTACTTCCACTGTTATATTCAGGGGTTTAGAATGGTCATTCCCCTCGATCGGTAGGTCTGCATCGGTGAAAGAGATGGCGTTTGGGGCCAACACTTGCCCTATTATTTCCCCTACTTCATCTGGAGTTACAAGGGTGGAGACATGCGCGTCCTTGAGCGCTCCAATTAGGGCTTGAAAGTGGAGTGGAGACGTGATTAGCAAATCTCACATAGTAATATGTGCGGGTGTTCTCTTGAGCTGTGTCTCCAGTATATGTTCCCTGGCCATTTTTTCAAAGGGATTTCCTGTGGCCTGTTCTTTCTTCTTTTCTTCTCCTCTGACTGCCCCTGATGCTTCTGGCTGGGCAGAAATCTGGCCCGATCGGGTAACAAATTCATCAGCCTCTTCTTGGTTATATCCGACATTCATGTCCGTCTGTTCATAGCTCAATGGTACCTGATGCGGGTCAAAAGCAGGTTTTGGGATGAGAAATGGAGTGCGTGAGGATTCCGGGGAGGATTGGGCCGGATATATTGGTTTCTCTTCTCGGGTCCGACCAGGTTAACTCCAATGGGGGGTGGAATGGTAGTGGGGGGAATTGACAGAATTGGAGTTATGGGCACGGAGGGGGCTTGTACTGGTGTTACCTGGGCATGATAGGACCAGTGGTGATTGGGTGATGAGGGGATTGGGTGAGGGGTTGCTTGCCCGGGTGGCGGTGGAGTTGGGTTGGGGCCAAAATAGCGAAGGGATGGTGGGAGTGTGACTGGGCTGGAGGGATGGGGAGATGTTTAAGGTGTGGTGGGCGCGGGGTGATAGGGATATGAAGGGTTTGTATATGGGGAGGTATGATGGGATGGTGATGGGTTTGTGGATGAAGTGGGGTAAATTGAGGACGATGGAGTTGTGCATTGAGAGGGATGGTTTGGATATGCCGGGGTAGTGGGTGGAATGGGGGGGTATAAAGGGGTTGTGGTACCGTGGGATGATGAGGGGTTAGTAGATGAAATGGGATAGATTGGGAATGATGGAGTTGTGCATGGAGTGGGGTAATTCGGGGGCGATGGAGGGGTGTAAGGGGTAAATTGGGTGGCGGGACTTGAAGGCGTGTATGGAATGGGGTAACTTGAGGATGGCAGAGTAATGTATTGGGTGGAGGGACTTGAGGGTGTGCATGGGGTAGGAAAATATGGGGATGGCGGAATTTTGTAAGGAACAGGATGATTTATGTGTGACGGAGGGGTGTATGGGGTAAATTAGGCTTGGGGTGGATACGCGTATGATTGCGGCGGGGCTGTGCCCGTTTGGATTTGATAGGCGGGAGCGGGGGTGGAAAAATACTGCCCTAAATCTAAGGGCTCCTCTTGGCAAGCTGGTGTGGGAAAATAATCGGCAAGATACAGTGGCTCGATCACCCCAACAAATAGTTCGTCTTCGTTGGGCCTAGGGAGTGAAAATTCCTCCTGATTGCTAATATAATCTGAAGGGTCAAACTCTTCTTCTTCTTCCTCTATCCAATGTATGTTAGGCCTGGGGCCTCCTGGGTGCGGTGGTAGAGGGGCTTGATGGATATTCTGGTTCTGCCCTTGGGGAAGTGGCGGGGGTATGATCTTTCCCGCCTCTATCAGATCTTGGACCGCGTGCTTTAACGGGAAGCACCGGTCCGTAGGGTGACCCGGTCCCTGGTGAAAATTGCAATGCAGATTCGGATCATAATTCCTTGGTATTGGGTGGAGTGGCGGGCGAGGTTGGAGTAAATTGACCAGGCCTTTCTGTAGTAATACCGGCAGTAAGACACTTAAGGATTGCCCCAACGGGGTGAATACTCGTTCAAAATGTGCTTTCATCTGTTCCGGGGTAAACGAGGCTCTTGGGCAGTTGCTTGGCCTTGATACTTGCTCGAAACGGGTCGGGGGTGGTTGTGTAACCTAGAGTTGTATCGGGGCGTCAGTATTGGCACGGGGTAAATAATGTTCGCACTCTCCTGGTCTTCTTCGATTCTTGGTTCTGTTTTTTGAACCTGGTGGCCCTGCTAATACATTCCTTCCTAACCTGCCCTCTCTAATGGCGTCTTTGCAACGATTGGCATTTTGGACCAGATCAAGAAACTTGAGCCATCGATATACTAAAAATCATGGATGACTGGGGGCTCTGGTTATCAATTCAATCTGCTCATCATCGGGAATCTGATGAGTTACCTGAGCAGCTAAGGCCCTCCACCTCCCTAAGTAAGCACTGAATGTTTCATCATGTCTTTGCTTTAATCAGGCCAAGTCTGACTTCCTTGGTTCTATGTCCATGTTATAGACATATTGCTCTTGAAATAAGCGTGCCAGATCTTTCCAATTTTTTATCATAGACGGTTCCAGGGATGTGAACCATCTCAGTGCTGGGCCCGTCAAACTCTTCTGGAACACTTTGATGAGGAGTTGTTCATCTCTACCATACTGGCACATATCCCCGCAGTAAGATTTAAAGTGGGCGATGGGGTTGCCAGTGCCATTATACTTATCGAATGATGACATCTTGAATTTTTGTGGCAAGGGTACATCAGAGAAGAGACATAAGTCTGAAAAGTCCGTTGAGTGTAGTTCCATTCCTCCCATCTTCATCAGCTGCTTCTGTATTCTGTCTATCTGTTCTTTCAGCTGCTCTGGTTCTTTTGAAGCTGTGGCGGGGACCGCTTCCCCCTGATTTGGTTCGACCCTAGGTGTGAAGATGGTGGGCCCGGGAGGGTTAAACTGGCAGCTCCTCCACTATTGCGAATCTCGTCCTCCTCGTACTGTTGGTCATGGTATTGGTGAGGGGCGAGTTTTGCTATTTGGACTTGGGGGGTGAGGGGTTGGATGACCTGGTGGGGCCATATGGTTTGTAGGGGATGAGAAGGGATAAATGGGTGAGCGTTTTGTGGGTAAGTGATGTGCTGAGTTGGGTGCACGTTCTGGGGATGACGGGGGTGTGATTGAGGTGGTGGGATGTTGTGGTTTTGAGGAACGGGATGGATTGGATTTTCCATTGGAGGTGGGATGGAGGCGTAAGGGGTATAGGTGAATGAAGGGTATTGGTGGGGGGGTATGGGGCTAGTGAATGGGCCTTGATGAGCGTGGGCGGATGGGCCTTGGGTTTGAGGGATTTGGGTTTGATGGTTTTGGAAGGCTCGAATCGACGGGTCCTGGGCCTGGGTGTGGGGATTAATATTACTTTGGGCCAATGGGCCTTGTTGAGTTTGGGCTACTCGTGCAAGAGGGGGCTGGGTTTGGGTCCATGGGCCCTGGGTTTGAGTTTGGTAGGTTTGGGTCCATGGGCCCTAGGGGCTTGGACTTGGGCCTGGGTCTGGTGGGCTTGGGCCCATGGGTTTTGAGGGTTTTGGGCCTGGGCATGGGTCTGATGGGCTTGGGCTTAGGCCCATGGTTTTGAGGGTCTTGGGCCTGGGTTTGGTGGGTTTGGGCTTAAGCCCATGGGTTTGGAGGTGTTTGGGCTGGGGCCTGGGCCTGATAAGCTCGGGCTTGGACCCATGGGTTTTGAGGGTTTTGGGCCTGGGCCCATGTCTCTAGAGGTGTTTGGGCTGGGGCCCATGGATTTGTGTGGGTTTGGGTCTGGAATTGAGGTGGGAGATTTTGGGAGGTATGGACGATGGGTGGTTGGGCATGGTTAGGAGGGAATGGGGTATGGAGGTTTTGGAAATTTGGATGCGGGGTTTGAGAGGTAGGGTGCATGAGAAGCATTACAGGGGCATACATACATCGTTCTCATGTCCTCCATCGAGGGCATGGATTCAGGTGTGAGATTGGGGGGTGATGGATCACTTAAGGATGGAGGTGGTTGGGAGAAATTGGGCATGACCCGGGTAAATGGGGGGGTATGTTGGGATGTGGATGGGCCATGTGGTGGGAATGGTATGTGAGATGAGGTGGATGGGATGTAGGATGTTGGGGGCATGGGTGATGAGAGGGATGGAACGTGGGAAATAGGCGGGGGATGGGACTCCCTAGGGGGTCTTTGGAAGTATGGGGATGCGGTAAGGGTGTTTGGATGGGAGATGGGGATTTAGGGATCGATTGGGAAGTGAGGGGTTTCAGTAGGGGATGAAAAAGGGGTATGTAGGGAGAATGTAAGGGAAGGGGATGAGGTGGAGGTGAACACGGGCGCCCCAAATGGGCCCGTGATATCGAACCTGGTTTGGGTGAAGGTGTAGGAGATCGGGTCTTCTCCTATACGGGAATGGGAAGGGGATGACGGTGGGGATGTATCGGCTCTTGACATGATCCGCTGACGAGTGTTGTATTGATGTCACGGATAAGGGCCGAATACCTTCCTGGTTCTTCTCCTACGGGCCGGGTTTGAGGTCGCCGTAGTGACAGTCACACCAAGGTATATTTTTGATTGCTTTTCTTTGTGTTTTTTTTTTTTTTTGGGTTTTGGAAAATGATGCTGATTTGATTTTTATATTTTTGAAAAGTGAATTTTTTGTTGTTATTTTTTATTTTTGATTTTGATTGATTTTTTTTTTTTTAAGGTGGATTTTTTTGAAGATGAGGATTTTCTCTCTCTTTTTTTCAAATTGCAATTAACTCCCCTCTACTTAGATGAATGATGACCTGGTGCCCAGGGTCAACTCCCGTTTCGGGTGATATATGTACCTTTAGTAGGTCCCACAGTGGGATCTGACACACTTCAGAAGAAGCGAAAGGGAACCCTTTCGTTCTATTGAAGGCGAGGGAATCCACACAAATGACTCGATCCCCCGGAGCAAATCAATAAGAAGTCGCCTTCTTTTGACTGGGCGGGGGCATATTGGGTGTTAGAGAATGTGGGAGGCTACCGCAGACACTAATATCGCTAATCGGAGAATTGGGGTGGTGGGTTGGGCCTCAGGTCGGGTTGCTGCAGCCCAGTATAACTGGGCGTATATATTATGCACGCCCGACCAAAAAAGTACAGATTTGGCTAGGCGTATATATTATATATGCCTAGCTTAAATCTGGGGATTTTGGTTGGGCGTATATATTATATACGCCTGTGTAAATCTAGGGCTTTTTTGTTGGGCGTATATATTATATACGCCGGGCAAAAGGTTCTGTCAATTATATTTTGAGGGAGAAGCCGAATGTGGGTCTTTGAACTGGTTTCTTGGGAGAAATGCTCCCGGGGACTGCTGCGTATGTTATTGGGTCCCTCCTTTCTGTTTCCTAGGGATACACTGCTGAATTTTGGGTTTTCTACGCTCTCACCAATGCGGGTTTTACGGCTTGATCGGAATTGGCAACCCAACCGATATACCTCCGGTGCAAGCGCCTTCTTAGGTACTGGAAGGGGTGGTTCTTTTCAGGATCATCACCACTAGGGCTGCCGCCTTACTGGGAACCGGGTAAATTGTATCTGTGCCTAAACCCCCCAAAACTACCCAAAAATGCAAAAATAAATTCAATTATGTCCCCATACTGTTGGTTCACTTTTAATTACAAATTTTTATAGGGGGTGAAATTAAGTCCAAAATCGGGTCGGGGATGACAAGCCCGTGCCGCCTCAACGGGCCGGCGTTCAAAGGTGAAATACGATGACCGAAATAAAGTGCGCAAGTAGGCCCGCCAAACGGCTAAGGCTTGTAAATGACCGAAATTTAAATGACGTGAAAATAAATGCAAGCGGGCCCGCCAAACGGCTAAGGCAGCTTAAATGACAAGAATCGTAAAAGCTGAAATTTAAGGCGCAAGTAGGCCCGCCAAACGGCTAAGGCACTTAAAGGACTGAATCGTAGGGGTGAGTACGTTAGTAAAAATAACGAAAAACAGCAGCAAATTAGAACAAAAAACAGCCATAGTTAGTAAAATAACAAAATAAAAGGAAAGGCCAACAAGAGGGGAAGCGCTAGGGTGAAATCCCCAGTGGAATCGCCATCTGTGCGACCGTGGATCCTCTCGAACCCGTCGTGGCGATGCGCTCGCCTTTAATGAAAATGTGGAGTTGCCACCCGGAGATTTTGGTGACCCGGGAAACCTTCAATTCGATATTTTGAGCACCGAAGTGCTAAATATGACTCTGATTTACCGGTCTTTGCCAAAGGCTCTAGGGTAGGGGCTTCGATTATCGATCGGGTAGGGTTTAGGCACCCGATCAACCCGCACGTAGCGGTCTCTATCTATGGCCAAAATAAAAATAAAAAGGACAGAGTTTCCCCTTGCCCGAAGGCAATACGGTCCTATCAAGCGTTGAGCCAAACCGAAATTTCGGCGGCGTAACGGGTTGAATCTTTGGACGGAGGAGACACCAAGAAGGTAGAGGAAGAGAGGGGTGAGCCGGAGCTCACGGACCCTTGTTGCACCGTGGAAGATCTTCGCTTTGGAGTGCTTCCGATGGCTTAAATGGTGTGAAAATGGGTTTTAATGCTAGGATTCAATAAAATAGGGGGTGTAGAGTGAAGCTAGAGGCTAGGTTTTAGCTAAAAGGAGTGATCTAATGGTGGAAATGGACTGAAATAGGTGAAGTATGCATGCTGGAATTCTAAAAAAATATTGGCATTTTCTCTCACTAGGGTTCTCTCTTAAGCACTCTCTAATCCTTCAACAAAAATTCAACCCTTTGGGAAGAGGGGGGCCTCTCTATTTATAGAGAAGGGATGGGTTAGGGGCTTACTTAAGAGCTAATTGGTTTAGCAATTAGGTAATCCCCCATCTAAGGTTTTTTAGGTTTTCAAGGTCCTAGGGTTTTGGGAAACTGGTTTCAATGGCGGATGATGGGGTGAGACCATGGGTGACTTAAGGGTTGCCAATAAGCTCAAAGGGGGTGCAACCAATCTCAAGACACCCACCTCAACCAAGGGGATGGTCAAAGAGTCAAACTAGATGGAGGAAATTCGAGCTACTGATGACAGTTACTGTAGCTAAGCTAGGCGTATATATTATATACGCGTAGTTTAGGAACAGTAAATTTTATCAAAAACAGGGGAGCCCTGGGAAGATGAAGCCCGTGGTGGGTCCCACCTATACTGGGCGTATATATTATATACACTCGGCCAAATTTTCCCCAAAATAGGCAGGCGTATATAATATATACGCCTGACTAATCTGGGGCAAAAATGGCTGGGCGTATGTAATATCCACGCCTGGATAAAAGTCCTATGATTTTATGTGAAACTTCAATCGGTCATAACTTTTGAACCGTAGCTCTAAATTGGGTGATCTTTGGCTTGTTGGAAAGCTGGAGAAGTTCTCTTTCTAATGGTATATGGCCCATATATGGTAATGGTCTGTGTGAAATTTTGTGGCTCTCATCCCATCAACTGCTCAGAAGGGTTCAATGTTGGATCTGGGAAGGGATTCTAGGGTTTAGAGGTGATCTCTAAGGATTGGGGGAATGGCTCTAAAGGTCTTAGAGTGATTCCTACTGGCCTAGGTAGGTTTTTAAGGGTTCAGGGGGTGCCATCGGAAGCACAGGGGTACATCTCTCCCGAAGTACAGATTGATCGGGCCTTGGGCCGAATTTGGGTGCCTACAAAGTGCATACTCCACTGCGCAAAATTCAATTAAGCACAGACAGCCTCACTTGCGTGGAATTTGTTTTCCTAAGCATACTACAACCAGGACTCTTGATATGGCTCTTTATATGCGTATCTAATTAAGTCTTAACCTATTGCAAACGCACAATGGAAATTGTAATACTAGCATAGGCTCGTTCCCATGAGGATATGGTTTATGTTGTATATATTAATTTTCTGAACACTTATATTTATTTTTTAAGATCCTAAACTACTTGAGAAATATGAATAAAGAATGGTTTTTTATACTAAATTACAGAAAATAAATCCTAAATTCTTCTTTAGATTGTGGTCATCAATCACAATCTTCTGCTATCGGATGTTTACAAATTTAAAATACTGTTACACAATATCTTAGTCTTCTAGGTTTTGGGGGTCAATCAAAACTAGCATCCTTGAATATAGACTTATAATAATCTTTAATCTACTAGAAATTTGGGCGTCAATCAAAGTCCAGAAAATCAAAGATGGAAAATAAAATCCATTACACTAATTTGTAAACCTTAACCTAAGTCGTCAATTCAAATTAAAACTTGAAGATATTTATAAAGCAGGAAATTGCAATAAAATAAATTCAACTAGAAAGTAATAAAAATTATATCTTTCACCCCTCAGCCATGTAGACACCCCAATTTTGCCCTCTCGGAGTACACAAACCTGTTCGGTCAGCCTTTGACCTTGCCCATCTTTTTCAGAATTCTTTGAAAGTTTTAAAACCCTAATACGGGGACCATATACTAAAACAATAGTATATGGCTGAACATAGGCTGACACATAGTTCTGCGGCTCAAACCCTACAATCCTAATACAGGGACTATATACTGAAACAATAGTATACAGTTGAAGCGCATGCTGAAACAATAGCCTTGTGGTTCAGACTCGACTTAGCCCAGGGAAAGCCCCGAATTATGCGCCTATACAAGTGTGCTTAATTCGATTGTACGTCCCATAGCTGGCGCACAATTAGTCTCCCTGTGGGCTTGCGTAGGAGCTGATTCCTCGCCCTACTTAGCGCGCACAAGCAGATTGGATGCTCCATCACCGGTGTGCAATTAGTCCCACTTAGACCAGTCCTTAACCTTCTAGAAACTGCCTTGAGACCCTATTGCGCATTCTATTACCCGCGCGCAATAGGTTCCCAAGTAAGTCCGGCCTCTAGTTCCCTAGACTGCTTGAACTCCACGATTAAGCGCACCTTATCTCGCACTTAATCGAATTGTATGCTCCCAGTAGGGCGTGCAACAAGTTCTAATTGGATTAGAACTCGGGCACATGACTAAGCCAGTCAGCCGGTCACTCACTGAGTCGGTCACCGACTCAAAGTGATTATGTGCCAGGGATTAGGGCTCATAATCCGATTAAGCGCACTAGACAGGGCGCGTAATCAGATTTGACCGGCTAATTGAGCACCTCTCACAGGGCGCGCAATTACCCAAATATCTATAAATAGACCCCCTACCCGACATATCAACACATCTAGCAATCGAGTTTTCAAGGTCCTCACTTCCGAGATTAGGGATTTCAAGATTCTATTCCGCACCTAGCATCAGGTAATTTCTTAGTTCTAGTTTCTAATTTCTTTTATAGTTCTAGGTTCTAGTATTTAGTCCTTAATTTCTAGTCATAGATCTTAGGTTTCAATTTTAGTTCTTAATCTCTGGTTCTTAGTTTCTAGAGCCAGTTTTTAGTCCTTGAATTTTGATTCTCGTTTCTAATGCTAGTTCTTAATTCTTAAGTTCTAGATTTCAGTCCTTAGTTTCTAATCCTCAATTTACTAAACTTTTAATCATCAATTCAAGCTCAGTCTTTTTTAAATTACTTTTAGCGATATAAAACCAATTTACTATTTTTTCTCTCTTTGAGAGAATTCAAGGTTCTCTCTGTGCCTTCCAAAAGGGGTCGAGCTACCTTCTAGACTTCTAGAATTGCAAACCCTTCCCCGGGAGGCCCAGGTAGTCAAGCTAGCAGCCCTAGCCCATTAGTCTCGATTCTCGAAGTAATATTAAAGGAGGAAACACTCCGTCTAGAGTCAATTAGGTCTCCCCAACCTTTCCCAATTATCAATTCTGTCACTTTTATATTTGGCCTATTTGGAAGTATCAAACAAAGTCAGTTGGATGCAAAATTGGTCACGTTTGAAAGCTTATCAAAGTAGCTTTCCAACAAGCCAAAAAATGTACAATTCTAACAAGTATTAAAGAAGTTATGGTCAATTTTTGGAAGCTACACAAAAAGTTTCAAACCTCCTAATAGAATTAGGATTAGTCTCTTTATTATTTTATAGGATTTGTTTCTTTTATTAGAAATAGGATCAGTTTCCCTATCTTTCTAGGACTTTACTTTATTATTTTAGAAGAATTACGAATTAGTGTTACACCAGGATCAAGAATTAGGATATTCCTTTTATTTGAATTAGGAATTAGAGTTACACTAGGACTTCTAGTAAAAGCCTATAAATAGATTCCTACCCCGTAGCCATTTTACATAATTCTCTTCTATACAATTCCCTTCTACACAATTCTCCTCTACATAATTCTCTCTTCTGAGCTTCTTCCTTTTAAAAAATTCTAGTTCTACTTTGTAGTTCAAAATTCTAATTCTAGTTCTAAATTCTAGTTCTAGTTTCTAGTTCTAGTTCTAAATTCTAGTTCTCTTTCTAGTTTCTAGTTCTAGTTCTTAATTTGGTTCTAGTTCACAAGTTTAGTTCTAGTTCTTAATTTGGTTATAGTTCACAAGTTTAGTTCTAGTTCCTTAATTTTAGTTATGATCTTTAGTTCTGAACCCTCAAAATTCCTAATTTTCAATCTTTTAATTCTCAATTTTCAGCCCAAATTCAGTCCTTCAAAATTTACAAAATAATCCTTAACCACCTTATTTGTCCAAGGGATCTTACAGAGGATACCCAGGAGTTGGTGCACGCTTTTTCTGGGTTTCTGTTGATTCCCGTTGAATTAGTGACTTCCAATTCTGTCCTGATGGACTCTAGCGATGCGGCGTTTGAAATAATTAAAGTGAAAAAAAAAAAATTGTAGGGGTTTTCTAGGAGGATTCCTAGTTTATTACGATCGCCAGTTGCAGATATTTATCGACGCTACAACACGTCAATGATCAAGCTCAAGAGCAGGTGTGGGTTGCTTTTATACTGAATCGTCCGCTTGCAAACATCAACAGCGTTCTGTTTCTTTGGATTAGATAGTTTAATTTCCTTTTTATTCCCCTTTATAATAATAATTCTGGTCGGTTTAGACTTCCCTGATTCTATTATGAATTTAGTTGTATAGGTTTGTTCCAATCCGGTTAAGAGTTCAGTTAATGTTGATTTCCCAATTCTATTAGAAGTCTAATTAATATCGGTCTCCTAATACTACTAGGAGTGCATGTATAATAGTTTTGGTGAGACTTTAATTTGTTCAGGCATATCATGTGTACTAGAATTCTGATTGAATAAGGTATAGTAATTCTGTTGAAAATCTAATTGCAACAATTATAACAATCCTATTAGAATTCTAATTGAAATAAAAGACTAATTTTACCGAAACTCTAATTTGAAGCAAACGAATTAAATTTTTTTTATTAAAATCTAATTAAAACAAATAAACTGATTTTTTTTTATTTGAATCTAATTGAGACAAGTAAACTAATTTTATTGAAATTCTAATTGAAGCAATGAATTAATTATACAAAAAATCTAATTAAAACAATGAAATTACTCATACCAAATTCCAATTAAAGCAAAAAATTAATCAATTAAATTCTAATTTAAAGCAATGAAATCAATCATACTAAATTGTGATTTAAAGGGATTAATTAGTCATACTAAGGTTTAATGCACTTATTAATTAAGCATGCTGAAATAAAATTACTTACTAATTAATCATGCTAAAAGCATAAAACTAAAGCAATTACTTAATTCTAAAATTTCTAAAAAAATGGGTTTGGGCCTGCTATGCTAAGGAGGATTGACCTCGTTCCCGAGTACCCTCCGTAAGCTCCCTTAGGCAAATCGGGTGGCTAAGATTGAAGATAAATTGATTTTAGACCGTGAGATAATATTTTTAGGCTTTTCAAAGTTGATTTCGGAATAATGATTATGAGTTAAATAGTAAAATAGAATTATAAAACTAGAATTAATATTTAGGATTTTTTGAAAGTACTAAAAATAGGGAATTAAAGCTATGATTTAAATCTTGAGGATTGAATTCAGGTCCGAAATCAGGAAATCAGGCCGTATGATTAAGGACTGGTTTTGAATCAAAGGATTAGAACCAGAAATTAATGATAGGACTGTAGATCGAGATTTTAGAACTAAGTTAAAGTCTAGAACCGGTATATCGGACAAATCGATTAAGGACTAGTTCTAGAAACAGAGAACTAGAACTAGCTATATAGAATTTCGGCCCGAAAAGGGTGCTACGGTCTAAAAATTATAGAATAATAGAATTCCTAGATCTAGAGATTAGAAGCTATGTTGCGAATTAAAAGATTAAATTATTACCTAAAGGTCGGGGCTGCGGAGAGAAATCTCGAAGATTCGAAGCTTGAATCTCGAAATCATGACTAGGTTGCTCTACAGGTTTGTCCTCGGAGCTCTCTAGTTTCGGAATCCCAAAAAAATCCGTTCTCTCTCAAAAAATTGCCAGCCTCTCCGTGTTGTGTTTTTTTTCAAAATTAAAAAAAATCTTTTATAGGTTTTTCTTCAATTACGTGCCATGTTTTGCATTTAATTGAATTACGCGTCAGGTTCCTGGTGCAAAATTGCTTTGAGTCGGTCACCGACTCAGTGAGCGATTGGCTGACTTGCTCAGCGAGTTTCCCAGTCCTAACAAAATTAGGGCTAATTGCGTGCGTGATGGGAGGTGCGCAATCTGATTAAGCGGTTCTTCAGAAGCGCTTAATCAAGGAAATTTAAGGGTTAAGGGTAGTGAGACTAGGTCAGGTGTAGGCCAATTACGCGCTGGTTTTGTGGTGCTCAATCTGATCGCATGTCTGATTTCAGGTGCATGATCGAGTCTTAGATATGTCTGAGAAGGGAAGTTTGGTCTAAAAGGGAGACTGATTGCACGTTTGTGGTGTGGCGCGTAATCGAATTACGCGCGGGGTTTCATGCGCTTAATTCGGGGTTGTCTGGGTCTGGTTTCTAGAATGAAATGCAAGACTATTATTTCAGTCTGCATTCTGACTATATACTATTATTTCAGTATATAGTCTCCCCATATCGGGATCTGAGCCACAGAGCTATTGTTTCTGCCTGTGTTCAACCATGTACTATTGTTTCAGTGCATGGTTCTCATATCAGGGTTAAAAAGGGTCAAAGGTTGACCGAACTAAAAATATATCCCGAGAAGGCAAAATAGGAGTGTCTATACTGGGAACGGGGCTGATCTCCTTAGCATAACGGGCCACAACCTCCTTTTTTTTAATTAACTAGAGGCCTAGTATAATTAGGATATTTACATAAATTAAACGTTTTGTAGGATTAAATGGGTAGATTAATTAGGTTCCTAGTTGGGTTAGGAGACTAAATAGAATCAGAGTAGTATCAGGAGATTAAGTTGATTAGAGTTATAATAGCATTAGGAAGTTTAATCAATCAAAGTTAGAATACAATTAGGAAACTAAATCAACCAGACTCCTAGTAGAATTAGGAGACCTTTTTAAAAATTAGACTCTTAGTAAAATTAGAAGACCTTTTAGACTCCTAGTAGAATTAGGAGACCTTTTTTAAATAAGACTCCTTGTAGAATTAGGAGACCTTTTCTGAATAAGACTCCTAGTAGAATTAGGAGTCCTTTTTCAATTAGACTCTTAGTCTTAGTAGGATTAGGAGATTAGAGTAATTAGACTTGGAGCAGGATTAAGAAACCAAACTAACTAAACCCCAAGGCAACCCAGAGCTGCTGACGTTGGCTGACCGATGATTCAGTAAAGGAGTTCAACCAGCAAGCCCCGGCTCCCCTTAAAGCATGATCAGTGACATGTTGCAGCGTTGATAAATATCTGCAGCTGGTGATCGCATCTACACAAGTATTCTCCATTTAGAATTTGCCTTCTTTTATTTTTCTGCATTTAAATATTGTCCTTTTACTATTCTAATATATCACTACGAGGGTACATAAACATTTCCTATTATTATTTTATTACTTTATTATTCTATCGCCTTCCTCCAGAGTCCACGTAGACCAAATTGGGCCACTCTTTTTGAGGACCGAGAGGGACCCAGAAAAAGCGCGTATCAACAGATTGGCGATCGCGGTGGGACTCTTTTTCGCTAAGGTTGCCCCAATTTAATTAATTTGGTTTTCTATTTCCTTGAATTATTTAAATTGTTTTTTTTTTTTTTGCTTTACTTTATCACTCTTTACACACACTCACCGCATACTCAGTTTTACAAAAAAACAAAAAAAAAACTTAAAAAATAAAAAATAAAAAATAATTTTTTTTTAAGATGTCAGACATTAGAAAATTAAATAATAATTATAGTGACCCACTCGCATGGGGCTCCCATAGCGACCCCGAGTATAACGTTAGGCCGGTTTCGTGGATAGCCCAACGCCGTGCTCGGGTAAACATGGTTAGTGAGAGCGAAAAATATCCCTTTGCTCCCCAAAACACAAATCACGACAACAGCAGTGGAGAAAGTGACGATGGACAAAACTCCACCACTAGTCAAGTTATGGACCACACTACCAGTGCACCACAAAAGGAGGAGAAGAAGCCGATGGCCTGCTGCAGTCCTTCACCAGTTTATGCGAGGTCACAATGAACCAAAAGTTGATGCGTGAAAGACAACTTACTTCAAGAAGCAGGAGAGAGGAAAGGACGCCGACTCCTTCGCATACTCCGACTCCTCCGACACATAACACACGTACCCTTCACAATTCCTATGAAAACAATCGCCGAAGACAACCCTCTCCTGAGGCATCTAGAAAAGACACCACTATAAACATAGACAACCTCCCTCGACTTCTAGATGACTGCATGGCTAAGAGGGAACACTTAAAATAGTCCTTTGGATTCGACAATTTTTGCCGAGACATCGACTTTGTTGTACCTGCTGGCTTTAAACCTCTAAAATTTAACAAATACAACGGTACAGGGAATCCAAAACACCACTTGGCCTATTTTGTAACGATTGCCGACCCATACGCAATAACCAGGGCCTTCTCATTCACTACTTTCAAAGGTCTCTGGAAGGAGAAGCCCTTGACTGCTTCGCTGCTCTGCCTCTAGCCAAAATCGAGACCTTCGAAGACTTAGTCGACAGATTTCTAGACTAATACCAACACTTAACTCACAAAGAAATCAGTCTCGCTGACTTGATACACACAAGACAAGAGGACAATGAAAACTTCTCGACGTTCGCCAATCGCTGAAGAGCCGTCCGAGCGGGGAATCAAATAAAAGAAAGTGACGCAATGGAAATCATGATCGGAAATACTCGAGAACCCCTTCGAAGCACTCTCATATTAAGCAAATATCATGATTTCGTAAGCCTTTATCAACGTGCTTCATGCATAGAACGTCGCCTGAAGAATGGAGACCTCAATCTCTCCACCCTAACATCCAATGAATCTTCCAATGACCTTGGGATAAATACCCTAAAGGAGACTCTAGACTCCAAACAAATCAACATGAACCAAGAACAAAGCCAAACAAACCCTTAACCATACCACCCATATGACCAAGCTCAAGATCTATACCCAAACCTATACCCTAACCAAAACCAATTACCACACACAAACCAAGATCAATACCCTCACCAACCTTTATACAACAACCAATACATGAACCTGTACTATGATCAAAACCAACACCCCGACACTGCACAAACTAATATCACCTATTACAACCCATTTTTCGATCAAACTCAACTCGCATACGAGATTGTAGACTCATTCACTCCTGCCCATTCCACCTAGCTAGCCTGATTCGTAGAATTGAACCTCCCTCGGACTACGTTCATACCATTCACTCCCCACCAATTAATCTTGCCCCACATACCTATAAATGAGAAATTACCTTTCGCCCTGAACCGGTCACCAAGATCACTAAAATTCAAACTATCACCGAATCCACCCCTAAACTAACTCAACCCATCACCAAGCTCAATGCACTCATCTCCGAACTGACTCAACCTACCCTTAAACTCGACAGCCCACCGACAAGCATACCAACCCCCACGATACCTCAGCTGACACCGAAACCAGCTCCGCGACCATTCCCTAAACAAACTCCCTCACCTATCCTGGAAGCAATTTCCAAATTAATCTATCCATATAACACAACACCATTCATACTTAAACCAATCACAAAGATAAACTTTGAACATGAACCCGCAATCGATTCAAGACCCCTAATCCAGCATACTATGGAATTAATCTCCGAGCCCAAACGCATTATCGAATACACGATCAAACACATCACCCCACCAACCTTAAACCTGACCCTTGAACTAATCCATACACCTACTTTAAAATCGGAACTCAATAGCGAACACTTCACTCCACCAACATCCGAGTCAACTCTCAAATCAATCACTAGGCTGGCCTCAGAACCTAAACTCTCTACCACCTCACCAACTCCAAAAAAAAATCTCAAACCCGAATCTGTTACCAAACATACCTCCAAACCACCCATTTCACTCACTCCATAATCAAACACTGAACTAATCTCAAAACCAACTCACAAATCAATCTCTAAACCTACCTTAAAATTTGAACTCACCACCGAACTTATCACCTCACCAACCACGAAACTGAACCCCAAACTCAAACCTACTATCAAAACTAAACCTATTGTCAAAGTTAAACTTGTCATCAAACCTAAACCTATTATCAAAACTAAACCTATTATCGAATCTAAACCTATTGTCGAATCTAAACCTATCCTCGAACACGAACCTATCATCAAACTTAAAGTTGAACCTATTATCAAACATGAACCCACTGTCAAACCTAAACCCAAACTTGACACCAAACCGGAATTGATCAAATCCGAACATTATCATCAAATCTACCTCTATAGCATCAATATCAACCATTGAACCTATCGATGAACCAATCCAAAAATCCATCACTCCTCCCACTCTCGAAACTAAACCAAGCTTAAATCTTATGACCCCGATTAACATCCAAATCAGCATGCCACCTGATCGTCAAATCCTATCAAAATGGGAAATCAATGTCACAACTAAATTCGCTTCTAACCCCCAGATCAAAATCACTTTAGACCTCACGACCAACACTCCTACGAAACCTCAACCAACAAAACTACTACACCGAACTCTCGACACTAAGCCTCCTCCAAAAATTACAAACAAAACTTTAAAATAACCTCATGATAAACCAAAAATACACATCAAATGAAATAAGAGAAGACAAAACCACCCCACACGGAGAAAAGGTCCATCTTGGCCTATGCCCTCGCTTCTCCTCCTCCTCCTCTACCTCTGCGTTATCCTCACATTACCTTCACAACACTACCTTCCCTCTCAACAGTTTTCACTCCAACTTCACCCACGAACAACTTTCCAACAACCTGTAGATAATTCTAGAAAACACTCCAACAACTCTACGCCCCACCTCTACGAGATGCCTCACTCTGTCGAAAAATGAAAGAAGGTCCCTCCTGACAAGGTGACCCCAACCATAGAAAATTTTTCGAAAGATGAAATCAAATGACACCACATCTATTTCGACAAATCTCACATCATTCAAACCAAAAACTCGAACATGACATCTCTCTCATCCCTGATCAATTAGATTGAAAGGGATCGGGGACCCCGAAGCAGATTATCCAACAGTTACTCCGTCTGACCTTTTGAGCCAGCCTTTGCTTAAGGAACTGATGTTGTATCATAACACAAAAATAATAATAATAAAACAAATATATAAAAAAATAAAATAAAAATAGAAAGGTCACAAAAAAACCAAAGTATAAATGCCCAAAAATATAAATACTCAAAAATAAAAACACTCTTTTATGCCCCAAACCCTTCGAACTCACACCCGACCAAAAACTTGAAGTCGAGGAGCTAGTGCTAAGAAACAATGCCTGCCCAATCGCCTCACCTAGAGGAAAATCAAAACCCACAAGGGGAGTACCTACATTATTTTGGCAACATGCCTAGGAACTTGTCACAGGGGAAGGACTTTCTAACCCTTGGAATCATAATTCAGTCTTCATCATGTCTCATAGCCTAAACAGGCGTACTCTTATACTTAACATCCCCGCGGTCATCACAAGGCGTTCACCGGTTGTAGGTCATTATTTTCAAAAAATATTTTTGGAATCATCCGACTCATTAACCACCCCTCCTATTCAGGCAAGTTGATCAAAAGGACTAGTGGATCAAAAAACTCTCTTTTGAAATATGAAAAACTCTGGATTCTCACACACCCTTCTAGCCATTAGAGTTGATGTTAGAGCAGAAAAAAATAAAAATGCAAGGTTCCATCAAACCTCATAATTCTTGCGTTAGCAGATTATAAAAAAGTATACAGAAAAGAAACACAATCGAGTAAGAGCAATACGACGAATGAACAGTCAATGAATTTAGGGAAGCAGAAGCAAATTATGAGGGCATTCTTGATAATCTTATTAGGGAAGTATACGCAAGCCGTGAGGGCATCCTTGACATCTTCACACTACTAGATGTCGTCGTACGGTGGCAGGAGGAGGATAAGCTCCTGCTAATCATAGAATTTGATGATTTGTTGGTGCTGGACCATGACAGAGAGCTCAATTATGGCACTGCATTACCCACCCGAGAAGAAAGTAGTTGACTACTATTTCAAAAATCGGTTAAATAAGAAGCTACCCTCAGATTAATAACCCTTATCTTTCCTTCAACCTTTATTTCTCTTTTGGACAATGAGTCAAATGATTTTCAAAATATCTTCAGAATAAAATCGAAAACTCTCGAATGGCAAGTGATGCAATCACTCTTTATCTATCATTCACCTACTCCTTGTTAAAAACTACGATACATGATGATCGTTCAGCACTTACAAAATCGAGCGTAGCATGTGGCCGAAATAATCATACTTTCAGACATAGAATCATCACTAACGCACTCCAGGATATCTGAGAGGCCAATAAGAGTCCCACCGTCACTTGACACTAGGACATTTTTTTTAAGAGCACGAGCACCCTGGTAGCGATACTCAGGTCACTAGACCAACACCCCAAATTAGGGCATGTTTTCTATTTTAGTTCTTGCTTTTCCACCATGGGACCAAAAACATCCAAAATGAGACAAATAAGAAACATACAATAATAAATATAAACAAACATAAATAAAACAAACACAATAAACAAAACAAAAAAATATCACTTCATTTATAACAAAAATTTTACTGGTATCACTGGAGGCACCTCCTGAACATACAACCGAAAACAGAAACCTAGAACCTAACCTACAACTTAAAACAAACACGAAACCCAAAACGGACCTAAACCCAAAACAACGACACACGGAACGTTCAATCAGAAGCAATAGAAAAGCGAGGTGAGGATTGGTTGGGTAACACCCTTTCCATCCATTTGGAGGACTTCCCTCCCGCCGTTTTCACCTCCTAACAATAATGAAGGATGTATACTGCCACTCAATCTCAACACCCCAAAACCAAAGCAACATCTCTGATTATACTACTGTCAGAAGCCACTTTAGGACACAGAGCGCAAAAAATAACAAACATGGAAGAAATGACATCACAATCAGATGGTCAGATCACGCGATATCACTAAAACATGGAAGTCAGGATATTTTGAACTTAGGTCGAACAAAAAACATAATAAAACAAAAAAGAATGAAGAAAATTGAAGAAAACTTGGGCATATATAGACGTTCAATGAATTAAACGTTCGAAATATGGTGTGCAAACCAATTAAGCGCTAGTTAAACTGCGCACATTTTGAATTAAGCGCAGCCCACCTAGCACGCAATTAAATTTTCATCACCACAAAATCTCTACGAACTAATCCCGTGCCAAAGACCCCACGCATAATCAAATTATACACCTACACTGATGCACAATATTTGAAAAGTCATCTACATAGTGACCTGGTGACACTCCGATCACGAGCACTGATCAGAGCGCGCAATTGAATTACCCGCACACAATCGAATGCGCAATCGACCCCTTGAACCTCTCAATCGCGTGTGCCCAACCAGGCAGGAAATTGAATTAAGTGCCTAGATTCATGCGCGTAATTCCTAGCTATGACACACACCTCGAACATAATACACACCTCCAATGGAATAAACATATGCCCTCGACAAAAATCCTAACAAAACAAATATGCAAGACAATGTCCTATCGCAAAAAGACCCACACATAATCACCTTGACCCATCGTGGACCAATCAGGGGTGAAGACATCTCCCCGTAGTTCCCCAAAGTCTCATCACGTACTCACAAGTACTCGTGACCACTCCCCAACATCCACTACACAAAATAAGCTGACAAAATAAAATAAAATAAAATCATCACTCACAGCCCCATTGCAAATACAAAGTCCCATCACAATATAAAGCGAATGGTAATGGCGACAAAGTAGCCAATCACACTACTCGTCCCATCACGATCAGAATCACTCTCCCTTGACCCATCGTGTGACATTAGCCACCGATAAGAGAGGGAGAACCGCTGATGTTCCATCACACATCCTCACAATAACCCACATCCCATCGCGATAGGACGCATGTATCCAATGCTATCCCAACACCTGAGCTCATTGGCCTAAATCAGTTACGCCCTCATGTCCTATCGTGATGCTAAAACCTCACCACGTGACCTCACATGCCACACAACCGAAGGTAGGCTCGACTCATGTCCCATTATGAAAAGCCAAAAATGAACCTCCCAAAAATCCCATTGCAAAGGCCAAAGGGCGAGTCCCATCACGACCTCAAGACATCACCTGCCAAAGAAAGACACCATCATTGTCCCATCACGTCGCAAAATAGCTAAAGGGTCATCAGACCAATACTCCATCACACGCTCATGAACATGTTCCGACACGATGCAGTTACAGGCCGATCTGGCCATATAATCGAGATCCATCGATTACACTTCCTTGAAACACCATCACAACTTTCCACAACACACTACGAAAGGGGAGGACCACCAATGCCCCATCACCAGTTACGCCTCTCTGAAATCCCATCGCGTTACTCAGCATAGCGAACATAAGGGAAGGCTCATCCAACACCCCATTGTCAAGAGCTGAACCTCCCTCCAAACGCCTTACCACGAGCGTCATCACGTCCCATCGCGATGAATCCCTGATGCCCCATCACGCGGCAGTCACCAGACCCCTCCACCATAATAGAAACACACGATTATCGATAGAAGAGGAGAGCAACCCGTTAGACATCCCATCACACCCAACAAGTATAAACCCCTCTCGCGAGCCTCTCATCACACGCCCTGACTATCAAGTCCCATCACGAACCTTTAATAAGGCGATCCGGACACCCATTGCAACAATCATTAGGCCCCACTACAACAATCAGCGGAGGAGGAGGATAGACCCTCTGATGCCCCATCGTGTGACCTTGCATGATAGACACGATAAATAGGGGGGGCAATCAATGTCCCATTGCAAACCACACCCCTCCAAAAAGTCCCATAATGATGCTCTCATCGGAAGGTGAAGCGGCATAGGAAGTCATCTTGACAATTCATAAACACCAACAAGAAGGCTTTGAGTTCATGTGGAAAAATTCACACGAAATCTTAGTTGCCTGAAGTCAAGAAAGCCCATTGAATGATGTGGGTTGTTGTGTAATTTCGCATGCTTCCACAAGGAATTTGAGTCCCCTAAGTGACTCCACCCTCCAGACACTCCTGTCTTATCAGGTAACCTTACATGCCAAGCAAAGGCGATTCAAACCAGAGGGAAGAGCCGACCGTCGGTAATAAATCAGGTAAGTAAAACACCCCTTCTTCTATTCAATATTCTCTATAAAATATAGTTAGCTAATATTAAGTCAAATGTTTTCAAAACCCGTCTTTCTCGACTTGCGAATCACTATAGTCTTCCCATAAGAGACAATCATCAGTATCGTCGAGAAGGTCAGATGGAGTATTCGGCATACCAAGTGTCATTTTGACAACCACGCAAACGGTCATGTCCACAAATCCCGTACAGGTGGATCTGCTTAGCGATGTCTTAGAAGCGACATTTTCTATCGTTTTGCCACTAAATTGATCTTAAGTTAAAATCCTCAAATTTCAAAAAAATATATATACTTTCAAAAAAAAAAATAATAATAATAAACAAATCCTATCTATCAAAATTCACCTCTCATCACTCCAATCCATTCTTCCCTTGGGAAACCGGACACTAAGTATACTAAACTCTGAGAAATCATAAATGTTCACTAAAAAGGGACACCTGACGCACCATTGGCGTGAGCAATGACGCGCCCGGTCTGACATGATCGGTGAAAGCCTTTGCCATTACATGATATTACATCTTATTATCAGGTCACTTGACCTTGTCTCTGGACACTCGTATGATGCCCCCCGGTACCACGACTGCATCATTTTCCTACTGTTTGACTACCCCTTACAGTAAGTCATGCCATGCGATGGGATTCCCCTTTCACTCGAAGATGAGGATATGATGATTCTTCTACCGTTTGACTGCCCATTACAACAGGTCGCAACATTGCGAGGGGTTGCCACTTGCACCCACGGATTAGGATACGCTGACTTCCCCCATTGACTACTACTCGCAATATATCACGATACGTGATGGGACACCCCTCACATCCACGACATGGAATACGCCTTTCAACAGCTACCACTGGGCCCCAAATGCTCCATCTTAGCTTGCGCTGATAGATAAGAAAGTCAAGCATTTCATGTCAGCATCCCTAGTCCACATTTATGATTTCCCAAAAGAAATGAGAAGGCACCCTCAGAAGAGGAGTGTCAACTTCTTCGACGCATCCTTACTTCGCAAGAACGCGCTGAAGAGGGGCATCTATAGACACCCTAATTTTACCCTCTCAGAGTATACAAACCTGTTCGGTCAGCCTTTGACCTTGCCCATATTTTTCAGAGAGCACTCACCTTCTCTGAGAGTTTTAAAACCCTAATGCAGGGACCATATACTGAAAAAATAGTATATGGTTGAACAAAGGCTGAAACAGTAGTTTTGTGGCTAAAACCCTACAACCCTAATAGGGGACTATATACTAAAACAATAGTATATAGTCGAAGTGCAGGCTGAAATAATAGCCTTATGGTTTGGATCCCACTTAGCCTAGGGAAAGTCTCGAATTATGCACCCATACAAGTGCACGCAATTCGATTGTATGCCCCATAGCTGGCGCACAATTACTCTCCTTGTGGGCTTCCGTAGGAGCTGATTCTGCGCCCTGCTTAGTGTGCGCAATCAGATTGCACACTCCATCACCGGCGCACAATCGGTCCCACTTGGATCGGTCCTTAACCTTCTAGAAACAGCCTTGAGACCCTATTGTGCATTCCATTACCCGCGTGCATCAGGTTCCCAAGTGAGCCTGACCTCTAGTTCCATAGACCGCTTGAACTCCTCAATTAAGCGCGCCTTATCTGGCGCTTAATCGAATTGCACGCTCCCAGCAGGGCGCGCAATTAGGTCTAATTGGATTAGAACTCGGACACCCAACTGAGCCAGTCAGCCGGCCACTCACTCAGTCAGTCACCGACTCAAAGTGATTATGTGCTTGTGATAGGGCGCATAATCCGGTTAAGCATACCAGACAAGGTGCATAATCGGATTTAATCGACTAATTGCGCACCTCCCATAGGGCTCTCAATAACCCGAATATCTATAAATATACTCCCTACCCCACATAGCGACACATCCAGGAATCGAGTTTTCGAGTCCTCTCTTCCGAGTTTAGGGATTTCGAGATTCTTATCATTCTAGGACTTTACTTTATTGTTTTAGAAGAATTATGAATTAGTGTTACACCAAGATTAAGAATTAGGATATTCCTTTGATTTGAATTAGGAATTAGAGTTACACTAGGACTTCTAGTAAAAGCCTATAAATAGATCCCTACCCCTAGCCATTCTACACAATTATCTTCTATATAGTTCTCTTCTACACAATTCTCCTCTACATAATTCTCTCTTCTGAGCTTCTTCCTTTTAAAAAATTCTAGTTCTACTTTCTAGTTCAAAATTCTAATTCTAGTTCTTAATTCTAGTTCTAAATTCTAGTTCTAGTTTCTAGTTCTAGTTTTAAATTCTAGTTATCTTTCTAGCTTCTAGTTCTAGTTCTTAATTTTAGTTCTAGTTCACAAGTTTAGTTCTAGTTCTTTAATTTTAGTTCTCATCTTTAGTTCTAAACTCTCAAAATTCCTAATTTTCAATCTTTTAATTCTCAATTTTCAGTCCAAAGGAACCTTACAGAGGGTACCTGGGAACGGGGCCGATCCTCCTTAGCATAACAGGCCACAACCCCTTTTTTTTATTTAACTAGAGTCCAAGTAGAATTAGGATATTTACATAAATTAAACATTTTGTAGGATTAAAAGTATAGATTAATTAGGTTCCTAGTTGGGTTAGGAGACTAAATAGAATCAGAGTAGTATCAGGAGATTAAATTAATCAGAGTTATAATAGCATTAGGAAGTTAAATCAATCAAAGTTAGAATACAATTAGGAAACTAAATCAACCAGACTCCTAGCAGAATTAGGAGACCTTTTTTTAAATTACACTCTAAGTAGAATTAGGCGACCTTATAGACTTTTAGTGGAATTAGGAGACCCTTTTTAAATAAGCCTCCGTAGAATTGGGAGACCTTTTTAAAATTAAACTCTTAGTAGGATTAGGAGATTAGAGTAATTAGACTTAGAGCGGGATTAAGAATCCAAACTAGCTAAACCCCAAGGCAACCCAGAGTTACTGACATTGACTGCCCGACAATTTAGTAGAGGAATTCAACCTGCAAGCCCCCACTCCCTTAAAGTGTGATCAGCGATGTGTTGCAGCGTCAATAAATATCTGCAGCTGGCGATCGCATCTAGACAGGTATTCTCCATTTAGAATTCTCCTTCCTTTATTTTTCTACATTTAACTATTATCCTTTTATTATTCTAATATATCACTGCGAGGGTACATAAACATTTTCCTATTATTATTTTATCAATTTATTATTCTATTGCCTTCCACCAGAGTCCACGTCGACCAAATTGGGCCACTCTTTCGGGGAACCGAGTGGGACCCAAAAGAAGCGTGTACCAACAAGCCGTAGTCATCAATTGCTTTTAAGAAACTATAGATATCTACTCTAATCTTCTAGCTCTTAATCTCATTCGTTAATTGTGATCGAGAAACCTTGGATATCTAAACTAAACTACTCTAATGATTGAAAGAAACACAATCTCAGTTATCAATTGATACTGGGAATTTTTTCAATGGCTAATTCCTATACCAGGCCTCTTATTTAAATATCATAAGGGGTCAGTTTACAAAACTCCTAATTCTAATAAAAGGAACTACCAAATTAAATGTAAAGTCCTAACAATTTCGACCTTTGAACAGTCCGTCTCGATGTGCATGCCCAACTGGTCGAGCACCTAATAAGATAAAATATTGAAATAATAATAGGAGTTAAGTAAAATTAAGTCTTTAAATGAAAAACAAAAGATTAGAATGTGTATGAACAGTTGATGAGGTAGTTTACACCGAGGTTCGGTGTATGTGCTTAACATTCAAGTTAGAGCTTTTGAGTATATAAGTTAGAAGATAAGAGAATTTACTTCTCTTGTCTTGATTGTTGAGAAGGAGTAAATGAGAAGAGAGAGAAGAGAGTTTGTTTGAATGCATGTGTGTGCGTGCAAGATTGAAAAGTGCGTGTGATTAAGGGGGTTTTGGATTGAAGAGAAATTCAAGTGCCAACCTATGCAAACCAAGCTTAAAATGTTAACCATGGATTGAGGAAATCGATCAACTCAAAGGCAAGAATTATGTTAAAGTTGTGGATTATATGTGTGTTAGTTTGTTGTTAGCATGTGTGTGAGGAAGTCGAAAAAAAAGACGTTAAGTTCTAATGAAAATGAGTTTGAAAAGTTAGAACCCGTGATTGGGAAGAATCTGGCAAAACCGATCGATCAAAATAAGTGATTGATAGACTGATTTTTTCAAGGGTGAAAGTATGAAGGTTTCTGGAGAAATCGATTGATCGAAATTAAGTTTGATCGACAGATATGTGAAACCGATCGATCGCTTTCAACACTGATCGATCGATTTGTGAAAAATAGTGTGTGTCAAAGTGTTTATGAAGAAACAGATTGATTGAAATAGAATTTTGATCAATCGATTTGAAATCTGATTGATCAATTTAAAAACCAATCGAATGGATTGTGGCACCAGAAGTAGATGGTTTTCTGAAGGAACTGATCGATCGAAATAGAATTCAATTGATCGATTTTGGGAATCGATCAATCGATTTAGGCAGATTCATGATTTTGTTCTGTTTTGTTTTGAGAACTTTGGGGAGACTTTGTATCTTCCTATTTTACATCACTTCTAATGTATGAACTGTAATTTGATGTGTTTAGGTATGAACTTGTCATGTGTATGAGAGGCTAGCTTGGATTGAGAGGTCTTCATCTTAGCTTCTCGTCGAGGTAGAGAAAATTTCGTAACATGTGTATTCATTTCAATAAGCATGTATGTAGTGATATGATAAGAGTATGTGTGTGTTTTATGACTTTGTCCTTTTGATAGCATGAATTTCATTCATAGCTCTTGAACATGTGAATTCTGTGTGTATGAGCACTAAGAGAAAAACTACGTGTGTGTGTGTGTGCCATCAGAAATGTGTATGTGACATCAATTTGATGTAAATATGATGTGAATAAGATGTGTGTGTAAGCTTTGAAAATTTCAAACTAGTATAAATTACCACAAACTCACGGTGATAAACTATATGTAAATTTTGCACTTTGATTTAAGGTTCATGTGTGATACCCTACCGACACGGCGGTATAATTGTGACCGGTACGGCAGGATATCCGTAAGTGTGCTCCGGTACAGCGGGATATCCTTTCTTTGGTTACCATTCTACGGTAACACTTCGTGCGGACCAGTTGCCTCTTCATAGGGACTTGGGATAAATCTATGTGTGTGAATTTTTCATTGAATGATGATGGTGGGGGTTTCCCATCGATAAATCTATGCGGCTCTCTATGCTATATATGCTCAAGAGAATATTTAAGTGATTGCTTTAAGCTTTGTACAGTAAGCACAAGTCTTTGAAATCATGATAAGTGTGCTTTGAAATATGCTTCCGTTATTCATTTTTGTCAATAAATGCTTTTAAATTGTGACTTTTAGTAAAAAGAATGTGATGTGAATTATGTCATGAACCATATGTGTGATGTGATTTGAGATATGCATGTTAATTATATTTCCCTATTGAGCTTAGATGTTAGCTCATCCCTCGACTATACGTCACAAGTACAGGTATTAAGGGGGACATAGGACATAGATCCTGAGGACCCAGAGTGCGTGCCAAAGGAAGAGACTAAGCCCCCTCTGGTGAGTTCTTTTAGTAGACTAGCGCTGCATACTTTGATATTTTGTTTGTAAGGCTTGGTACGTTGTTGTTTAATTCTAAATGTGCATGATTTATTTGTAGTTTGAAAACAGATTTACAAATGCTAAGTTATACTGAATCTGGAAAATTAAAAAGAATAAAGAAATATCAGCACAGAGAGAAGTGAATTAGCCTGCAAGATCAGGGCCAATTGTAGCAAGTTTTAAATGTAAGTGAGTAAAAGATCGTCCACAGAGAATTTATTTAAAATGTAAGATAAACCTCCAGATCTGAGCTACTAGATCTGGCCTCTGATCCTATCTACAAAGCACATAAGATGGGAGGTTGAATTTGTCACATTAACTAAATGATAAAAGTAAAGATTAAACTAAGTGATCCAGATCTGAGTTGGGGAGATTTTGATGTAAATTAATAAGAATGGAGAAATAATATCTAACTTTAATTTGGTTCTTGAAACAAAATAATAATAAATGTAGATCAGATGAGAGATGATCCAATCTTCATCTGGCTACAAGCACAGATGTAAGAGGAAGTAATCTAACTCAAGGATTAGAGTTAAACTTATGGCTATGGTATGTCCACTTCAATGGCCACAGACCATCCAATAGTCTTTAATCTAAACCCTCAATTCAGAACAAGAAATACCACTACAAATGCTGTGAAAGATTAGGTTACAAGCACTAATTCCCACATGGATAATGAATCAAGGGAAATTGCTTGAAAAATAGTAAATCTAAAGGAGTCTAGTGCAATAAGGAGATCACAGAGAACCCTCAACACAAATCCAATTGAGAACATATGGTTCACAGCAACCTTTTCAAATTCATCATTACAATTACAGAGCACAGCTTAAACAGCTCTCGGATTTGTAGTCTTGAATACAATTCTCACGTGAAGTACAGAGACATCTCACAACTCTCAGTTACAAATAAAAGCTAGGCTATTACAGAAATTTCAGACAAACTATTCGAAATGGAAATGAGGCAATAGAAATAAAACTCAAAATCTGGATACCCAAATTGGGCAATTGGTTCATCTATTTATAGTTTCCCCCAGGTCTAGCTCAGATGTGTATCGACCAATCAGAAATGGTTAGATCTGTATCAACCAATGATAGTCGAGCACGAGGATTCAGATCTATTTTGGCCAATTAGAATTGCTTGATTTGTTTCAGCCAATCAGATGACAGAGGCATCAATTATGTTATGTAATTCAAAAATCTGTTAGAACTTCTAGAAGTTCCCGCCAATTGATTACATCTTCGGGTGCTCACATGGGGTGGAATATGCCTTTGGTTCATGCTCAGAATCTTTTAGAATGTCCCTGAGTTTTTAAATGCATTGGGGCGCGTGCAAAAGATTACTGAAATACCCTTGCAGATACTAGGAATCTCCAGAATACCATTTTGCATAGTTTAGGGAACTTTTCACAAGGTACTGTGACTTCTGAAGCTCTTTTTGTAAAGTTCAGGTTCTGTTCGCAAAGAGTTCTCTTCTTTTCGAGTAGGTCAAACATCCTTTCGAAGAGTTCAGGTACTCTTCGAAAACTAAGCCTGGAGCTTTTAGTTCTTTTCTTAGAGTTCAGGTTCTTTTCGAAATGTTCAGATTCTTTTCGAAAAGCACTCTGTAGTGCATTCTTCTGTTCGAATTGCTCCACATTTCTTTTCTGGGTTGAGACCAGGTCTTTGCCTCTTCAGTTCAGGCATTTTGACAGCTAGTGAGGTTGTCCCTTCTCTTTCTTCCTTTGGATCAATATGGATTATCATCTTTTTAGCACTTTTAAGTTGCTTTCATGGTTAAGCCTGTCTTTATTGTTAGTTGTAACACAAGCACTTAAAACACTTATTTAGTTCTCTCAAGGGTCTATCTAGGCCCAGGTTAAAGGGTGGAAAATGGTATTTTCTAGTTCTCAACACACCCCCAAACCTAAGCTTTGCTAGTCCCTAAGCAAAGACAAAATTAAAAATAGAATAAAAAGCCACTTTGGTAGGGAGCACAGTTGCATTTAGCATATGCAACAAGCCTTTTAAACCCCTAGGTGATCCCTAGTGGAGGAGTGAAGTCTCCTGAGGGTTTTCAGTGAAGGTCCCCACAAACTTCTCCAATAAATCAGTTAATATCAATGCAGTTCTGTTAAAGCAAACTTTTATCCAGTCAGGTTATTCACACCTGCATTAGTCAAACTGTAAAAAGATCTCCAGGAAAACATTAGTTTAAAGCTAAAATTCAGCTGTAATTCCTTTATCATTCACTTAGTTGTTGTCAAAAGGTTTTTATAAGAAAAATTAATGAAAAGCTTGCCTTCTATTTGAAAATTCAGTTTATGATGTTACCCCAAATAATTTGATTTCAAACTCAACTCTCACCAGGGTTTTCACTCACCATGCAAATATGAGGGTTGCACTATTTCACACAGCTCAAGAGCAATTACACTCCTCAAATAGGATTGTAAGCAGGAGCATGGGTTTTGCTTTTTAGTTCTGAATTCACTGCTCTTTTCACCATAAATTACACAAATCTTTATCTCCATGTGACAGCTCAATCCATCATTGATCAGTATGGGCTTTGACTTGGGTGGTACTGTGGCTTATGAGTGAACTTTATCGAGAATAAAGAGGTGGAATGGAATTCAGAATTGAGAAGTCAATCAAGGTAAGGAAGTGGTAGACAGATCTTCTTTATTTCAGCACAATTTCATCTTCTTCTTTGAATTTTCAGAGCCAAAGTGGCCATCTTTTTCTCTTTCTTTTTCAAATTTCCAATGAAATGACTTTTTCTGACCTTTATTTTTTTTCTTTTCGAAGCAACATTGACTGGAGTGCAACATTTCTATTGTTGATACATCATTGCCTTCAATTATTTTTCTTCTTTTACCAATCTGTTGCCCAACTCTCCTTTCTTCAGCTTCCTTTCCTTTACCTTCTGAATTTTCAGAGTGAGGGTTAGGCTCAATGAGGTTGATTAGGTTGGTTGATGAGGTTACAAAGAAATCTTGGGTTTATAAGGCTCAACTGGTGTGTATCAAAGGCAGTTTCAATAGGTGCAGCTTTTTGAAGTTCAAACTGTCCAAAAGGAGGCCTTACATCATGTCTTTAATATCATGATTGCTGTCAAGTTACTTCAATTTGAATATGTGTAACTTCTACTAATAGTAAGCAGGTTCAAACAGTCCCTAGAGCAGAAAAAATTGCCAATTCATATCTCCAAAGAATACATTTCAGGCCCTAGTCTCACTAGGTGCAGTTTTCTATCAAATTCCTGAGGTATATCATCACTGTTTTCTCTCCTTTTAGGTTTACTAAAACATCAATTTTTTATTTTGAAAATTTTCTGACATTCCCTTCATGAAAGTATTGGAATTACACTGAAAATCAGTATTAAAAGTTTTAACTTCCTCATTTTTCAGGTGTGAAATCACTTTATTTTCAAAAATTCTACTGATGATCAGCTGCATTAATGTTAACTCAATTATTAGCATTTCTGCCACACCCCCAAACCTATGGTGAGCAGGGTCCGCACTGGTCCGAAGTGTATTAGCAAAGAAAAGAAACAAGCAATCAGAAATCATCATGATAAGAAAAAAAAAAAGAAATGCACAATGTATGTACAATGCATTAACATAAAACCAAAATTTTATATTATAGACCTAAAAAAAAAATTGTACAATGTATTCTAATAGCTGGGGTCAAAGTCTATATCATAAGTTGGTTCAATGGGATCAGAACTGGAGTTTCTGTCAGAGTCAGAACTAGAATCAGTATTGGAGTCTGAACTCAATTTGGCCTTCTCCTGGATTGTGGCTTGCAGCTCGGTGTATTCCTCAGCTTTGATCTTTTTGGTGAGGCCAATATACTTTTCAACTCTAGTAGTCCTCAATTTTTCCTGTTCAAGCTGTGCTTGCAACATGGTCACCTTGTGCTGCTCACTCCTAACCATCTGAAAACTTTGACCCAGTAGGTCCTGCATCTTCTCTCTCTCAAATTTCATGAATAACTCCAATTTCCGAATCTGGTTTTCATAAGGGGTTCTAATGTAAGCTTGCAAATCAGCTAACCCCTTGAGGACATCTCGACAGATATATGGATTCTCTTCCATAGCCCTTTTGAGAGCAGCAAATCTGGGAATGGGAATGGAATGGTAGGGGACCAAAGGTATCCCAACTGTGGGAATGGGAGAAGAGGGGTCCAGAAGAATGACCTCAGGGTCGGTCTGAGTGGCTTGATTAGAAAAAATGAGGAGAGGTGAAGGGGACTCAATAAGAACTACCTCAGGTTCTGTTTGGGTAGCATGGGCAGTAGTGGTGAGGGTGGGTGGATCAACCAATACTACCTCAGGTTCTATTTGGGTAGCATGGTCATCAACAGCAGGTAAAGTGGCTAAGGTAGTTGTGTGGGATGTGGAGGCTAAGGTTTGGAGAAGGGCATTGGTCACAGACTGATTGTTTGTGTTGATCTGTAGTTGGGCTTGGATGGATTGGAGAAAGGTAAATATTTGGCTAATTGATTCAGGTGTGGGTGTGGCATGCATAGTAGGGGTTGGTAAAACTGAAGTAGATGGTTGAGGTGCAATGGGTGAAATGGTTGTAAAGGGTGAAGTAGCCAAATGAGTGAAATGAGGAGGGTCTGGTATAGGGACAGATTCAAGCCCAATATTCTCTAAAATTGATCCCATCAGTGATGAATAGGCCTCTGTAGTGAATATCTGTGTTCGGCTTTGGGTATGAGTTATTTCAGGTGTATGAGTTAAATGAGCAGGTGAACCGGAGAAGCTTTGGAGAAGGGGGGTGCTTTGAGATGGTTCAACAAAATCTGGGGCCAAATCTTGGTCATTATTAGGAGAAATTGGTGGTGTGAGTATGGCTGGAGTAGATGGTGTAGAGGAGGAATCTGCAACGGGGATTATGTTGGTTATGGGAGATGGGATTGCTTGAATTGGTGCAAGCATAGGAGTTGGGCTAGGTGAGGTAGGTAAGATGACAATTTCTTCAAGAAGGGTGCGGTGAAGAGCTGGTCACCACAGAAGGACAACTTGCTCAATGTGCTCAGTAAAATAGGTGCAGCTAAAGAGCTGGTCACCTTAGGGTCTGGCAAAGCAGGTTCTAAGGTAGCTGCAGGGGCAGGTTCGGGTATGGCAGATTCACTAGCAGCTGCAGGGGCAGGCTCCACTTCCTCCCTCATTCTATTCAACATTGCTTGACTTGTAGTCCAAGCCTTTTTCCCCAAAGCATGAGGAGATATAACTTCAAATGGTTCTTGCTCATCAATGTCAAATTTGGCTCTTAGTAGAGGTCAGTGACCTACCAAATGGTATTCCAGCTAATTTCTGCTCCTTTTTCAGCTTGGTACTAATATCAGCCATGGCTTCAAAAATCAACATAGGAGCATTAAAGAATTGCCCCTTAGAAAAATGAAAGAGAGCCTCTAAAATTGGTGTCATCCTTTCTTGGCTGTGCACAGTGACATAAAAATATCCCCTCAAAATAGAATTCATCAGCAAAAATTGAGGTGCTAAGTCTCTCCTCATGATGGATTGTCCAGTTCCAACTATGCCTTGGGTTAAATTTGCAGCCATTTCTCTGAAAGAGGCAGTTTCTGGTGTGGCCAATGGACCAGTAGGATCATATTGAAAAGGTATCCCCAAAGCATTCCCAATGTCTTCATAAGTAACAGTTAAATTGCAATCATCAATGAAAATAACAAGAGTAGGGACATCAGCATCCTTCTCTGTCACTTTTACCAAGTTTTGGTACCATAATTTCACCATTCGTGGATAAATTTTCTCTGGAAGAGGGGTTAGGATGTTGCTCAGTGAGGCATCCCTAATGTATTTCAAAGATAACTGACATTTAGGTTTGTTAGCGAAAAAAGTTTCATCCACGATAAGCTCTGGAATCAGCTTCTGAGCTTCAATGAATGGGTTTGGCAGTACCAAATGCATAGGGAGAGGAGGGAGCTCAGGCTCAGGACTAGGGTAAGCTGCCGGGATGGGTTCCTCATGTCTAACCTTCTTCCCCTTCTCAATTCTATCTGCTTTATCCATCGAAAGTTTTCTCTTGGCTGAGGCTTTGGTTTTTCCTTTTTTGGACGGTTTGCTAATTTTCTTAGAAGAAGATTTTTGGAACATTTCAGCCAATGATTTTTCAGCTTGTATAAAACTCCCACAACAAATGCTGACACCAAATCAAACTTTGCAAATGATAAACAGAGGAAATGCACAAAAAAATACCGAAATCTAGGGTTTTGGTTGAACTTGTTGCTTGCTCGCTGAAATCCACCAGAACCAGAAGCTAAAATCCCTCTCTTCAAGCTTAAATGATCGAACAAATGTGAAGAAAAGTGTGGCTGAATTCTAAAATCACGCAAGGAAAGAAAGAAAAAGGATTTCTGTGAAACAGGACGTTCTCAGAAGGCTTTCGAATATGGAACCCTTACTTCGAAAGGGTTTAAATATGCTCAAAATGATTTTCGCAAATATCTTTGAAGTTTTCGAAGAGTTCAAAATAGTCCTTTTTTATAAGTGAGAATGGCATCAGTACCATTCGAAAAGTAAATAGCTTCAGGACTAACTATTCGAAAAGCAAATAGCTTCAAAACTAACTATTCGAAAAGCAAATAACTTTAGAACTAACTATTCAAAAAGCAAATAGCTTCAGAACTAACTATTCGAAAAGCAAATAGCTCTTTTCGAGCAGTTAGTTACAGGGCCAGACAATTTTCGAACAGAAAATTGAACTTTTTGAAATGAATTTTTTTTCTTTGCGAACTCATTTTTCACATATTATAAACTTCTCGAATTGAGTGTACACAAGACTAAAAACAGAGAGCAAATAACTATGCAAAAATTATAAAACAATCACTGATAAAATACATATTATACAGTTGGTTATCCTCAGATATGGGACGGATCTTGATGATAGATGGTTAGTACAGGCTCCAGGGTATTTTTAATGCATGGTTTGAGCCTCTGACCATTTACTTTCAAGATTCTTCCATCACTTGGGTCCAAAATTTCAACAGCCCCAAAAGGAGATGCATGAATGACTGTATATGGCCCTTCCCATCTAGATCTCAGCTTTTCAGGAAAAAACTTAAGTTTTGAGTTAAATAGTCATACCTTAGAGCCAGCTATGAACTCTTTTCTCAACAAATTTTTATCATGGAAGGTCTTGACTTTCTCTTTGTAAGATCTTGCATTGGTGTATGCATCCATCCTCAGCTCTTCTAACTCCTCAAGCTGCAGTTTCCTGTGATTACCAGCAGTAGTAAGATCCATGTTCAAGGTTTTAATAGCCCAAAAGGCCTTATATTCTAACTCCACTGGTAAATGGCATGCTTTGCCAAAGACCAATCTGAATGGGGACATGCCAATTGGGGTTTTATAGGCTGTCCTATATGCCCACAATGCCTCATTCAGCTTAAAGGACCAATCCTTTCTGTCCTTCTTCACAGTCTTTTCCAGTATATGTTTGATTTCTCTATTGGAAATCTCCACTTGTCCACTGGTTTGTAAATGATATGGAGTAGCTACTCTATGAGTCACAGAGTATTTTTTCAATAAAGTTTCAAAATGTTTATTACAAAAATGGCTTCCCCCATCACTGATAATAGCTCTGGGAAAATCAAACCTGGAAAAAATGTTATCCTTTAAAATTTTCAAAACCACTCTGTGATCATTGGTTTTAGTTGCTATGGCTTCATCCCATTTGGATACATAATCCACAGCTACTAAGATGAAATTACACCCATTGGAAGGAGGAAAGGGACCCATGAAGTCTATCCCCCAAATATCAAACAGTTCAACTACCAAAATGGGTTGTAAAGGCATTGAGTTTCTCTTGGAAATGCTGCCTAATCTCTGGTAGTTCTGACAAGACTTACAATGCTACAGTGCATCTTTGAAAAGTGTAGGCCAATAAAATCCACACTGTAAAACCTTTGCAGCAGTTTTGTTTCCACTAAAATGACCTCCACAGGCCTGTTCATGACACATAGAAAGTATGCTATGAAAGTCTTCTTCAGGGACACAGCTTCTTATTATTTGCTCTGCACAAATCTTAAACAGATAAGGATCTTCCCAAATAAAATGTTTAACCTTTGAGAAGAAAAGATCTTTATCCATTTTATTCCAATGTTGAGGAATTCTTCCAGTAGACAAAAAGTTGACTATGTTTGCAAACCAAGGGGTGTGTATACTGATAGCAAAAAGTTGCTCATCAGGGAAAGATTCATTGATAGGCAGCCTATCAATCTCAGCAGTTAAAATTCTAGACAGGTGATCAGCCACCACATTCTCCACACCCTTTTTATCTTTGATCCAGAATTAAACTCTGTAATAGGAGGATCCACGATTAATCTTGGTTTGGTATCCTTCTTAGACGGAAGGTATTTGAAATTTGAGTGGTCAGTGAACACCACTATTTGTGAACCCAAAACATATGACCTGAATTTCTCTAAAGCAAAAACAATTGCTAGCAGCTCCTTCTCAGTTGTTGTGTAATTGAGCTGTGCATCAATCATTGATCTACTGACATAAGCTATGACATGAGGCAGCTTATCCTTTCTTTGCCCAAGAACAGCTCCCAAAGCATAATCTGATGCATCACACATCAGTTCAAAAGGCAGTGAATAATCTGGAGACTGTAATATTGGAGCTGAAATCAAACAATTTTTTAAGAATTCAAATGCCTTCAAGCATTCATTGTTGAAAACAAAAGAGACATCTTGGCACAATAAATGACAAAGAGGTTTGGTTATTTTACTGAAGTCCTTAATGAACCTTCTGTAGAATCCAGCATGTCCCAGAAAACTTCTGATTTGTTTAACAGTTTTGGGAGGTGGCAAATGTGCAATTAAATCAATTTTTGCTCTGTCCACCTCAATGCCCTTGTGGGAGACAACATGGCCAAGGACAATGCCTTGGGTGACCATGAAATGGCTCTTCTCCTAGCTCAAAACTAGATTGGTTTCTTCACATCTCTGTAACACCAATTTTAGATGATGTAAACATTGGGCAAAACTGTCTCCATAGATTGAAAAATCATCCATAAAAATCTCCATAAATTGGTCAATCATATTAGAGAAAATGGAGTACATACATCTTTGAAAGGTAGCAGGAGCATTACAAAGACCAAAAGGCATTCTCCTATAGGCAAAAGTGCCAAAAGGGAAAGTGAATGTGGTCTTTTCCTGATCTTGTGGATATACAGGAATCTGGTTGTAACCAGAGTAACCATCAAGAAAATAGTAATAAGCTTTTCCTGCTAGCTTATCTAAAATTTGATCAATGAAGGGAAGAGGGAAATGGTCTTTTCTGGTCATTGTGTTTAGTTTTCTGTAATCAATACAGACCCTCCAACCAGTTGTTTGTCTAGTTGACATAAGCTCACCAGAATATGAGGTTACAACAGTGATCCCAGATTTCTTAAGTACCACCTGTGTAGGTGCCACCCAAGCTGAATCTGAAATGGGGTAAATGACCCCTGCATCCAACAACTTAACAACCTCTTTCATGACCACTTCTTGCATATGAGGATTCAGCCTCCTTTGCATTTCCCTAGAAGGCTTTGCATCTTCTTCTAAATGAATTTTATGCATGCAAACAGCTGGACTGATTCCTCCCAAATCAGCAATAGTTCAGCCAATTGCTTTCTTATGCTGTTTCAATACATTTAACAGCTCTTCTTCCTGCTCCTCAGTGAGGGAGGAAGAAATAATCACAGGCAATGTTTTATGGTCTTCTAAAAACACATATTTCAAATTTTCTGGCAACTGCTTTAGCTCTACATCTGGTGGGCTGAGAAAAGAAGGTAACAAAGGTACCTTGGCTGTTTGTGGAAGGGGAAGAATAGCAGGTTTCCATGAAAAGAACCTTACTGATTGATCATGAGTTCCTTGCACAGCATTTACTTCCTCAGACTTTCCCAAAGCATCTTTAAAATCTGTGGTTAAATCTTCACTGCAAAAACTGTGGTAGAGTCTCTTCCACCAATTCATCCAATAGATCAACAAGAAAACATTCCTCAGAATTGAATTGAGGCTGTGTGACTGCATTATAAACATTTAATTTCACCTTCATATTTCCAAAAGAGACTTCCATAATACCAGACCTGCATTGAATGCAAGCATTTGCTATAGCCAGGAATGGTCTCCCCAAAATGACAGGGATGGAAGTTTTGCTTTTTGTAGGTTCCATGTCCAATACCAGAAAATCAGCAGGGTAGAAAAACTTATCTACTCCTACCAATACATCCTCAATGATCCCAACTGGCTTTCTTTCAGATCTGTCTGCTAGTTGTAACACCACATGAGTGGGTTTTAATTCTCCCAAACCTAGTTTCTCATATACAGAATATGGAAGCAGGTTGACACTAGCACCCAGATCTAATAAAGCTTTTTCAATGATATGTTCCCCAATAATGCAAGGGATTGTGGGGATTCCAGGATCTTGAAGTTTAGGAGGTGTGGTAATGGACAACACCTGATTAACTCTTTCCACAGCAAAGACCTTCTTGCATAACTGTATCCTAGACTGTCTTTTGTGAGTGCAAATATCTTTCAAAAATTTTGCATATGCTGGAATTTGTTTGATTGCATCAAGCAAAGGTAGATTTATCTTGACTTGCTTGAAAGTCTCCATCATTTCATCTATTTTTGTATTCCCTTTATCAAAAGGGGATACAGATTTCATGGCATGAGGAAATGGTAAATGAGGAACTATTCCTTCATCTACAGCTTTAGAAACATCATTTGAATATTTTTTATTTTTCTATTTTTTATTTTTTTTATTTTTTTGAGGTACATCAGCACCCCCAATGCTAACATTATGCTACTCCTGCTACATATTTTTATCATTTTCCTCAATTTTTTCTTCTTCCTTGTCAGTACCCACTTTGTTATTTACAATTCTTCCACTTCTCAAAGTAGTGACAGTTTTTACTTCTTCATGAGAAACAGAAGGCTCTCCAACCATGAACTGTCCTTTGGGATTGTTCAAAGGTTGGCTGGGTAACCTTCCTTCCTCTCTTTTAGCCAAAGTATTTGAAAGTTGACCCAATGTTTCTTTAGTCTTCTTTATGCTCTGACTGTGAAAGTTCACAGTCTGAGTTAAAGACCCTAAATTTTGGAGTGAATTTAGAACTTGATCTTCAAAAGAAGGGGATCTGGAAGGGGCTTGAACAGGAGCAGTTGCAGCATGTGTTGTTGTGGAATGGGCATTGAAAAGTCGGCTTGGTATAAAAATTCTTACTTGGTTCTTTGATTGTCGCCATTGCGATTGATAATTGCCCTGGCTCCACCTCAAATTGGGGTGCCCTCTCCATGCATATTCATTTGACTGCATTTGTCCAAATGATTGGGCAGCATGTGCTTGTTCCACCACTAGATTTGGGAACTGTGGTGCAGCAGGACATTGATCATATGAATGAGTAGGGGACTGGCATATCAGACATGCCTCCTCTACTCTTGCAACCATTAGATTTTTAAGTGAGTCCATCAATCTATCAAACTTTGTGGTTAAATTATCTATCTTCCTTTCTAACTCATTCACCTCATAAATCTTTCCTTTGGTGGTTTGCTGATTGTTCAACCTAGCAGGATTCTCAATATCTCTTGACAAAGATTCCTGTTGAGTTGAATTTTCACCAATTACTTCAAATAAATCCCAGACCTCTTCAACTGTTTTTTGCAAGTAAGTGCCTCCACAGGAAGCATCTACCATATTCTTGCCCTTTTGATCAATTCCTTGATAGAAGCTTTGAACAAGCTGCCATCGAGGGATTTGATGATGAGGACATTGCCTTAAAAGTTCTTTAAATCTTTCACATGCTTCATGAAAAGTTTCAGTTGAATGTTGTGAGAAGGAAATAATACTTTGTCTCAACTGGCTTGTTTTAGACATAGGAAAATATTTGGCTAAAAATTGACACTGCAAATCATTCCAAGAAGTGATACTATTTGGTGCTAACAAAGACAACCATGCTCTAGCTTTGTCCTTTAATGAAAAAGGAAAGAGCCTAAGCTTGGTTGTATCTAGACCAAGTCCAGCTATGTTGAATGTGGTGCAAAGAGACAAGAATTCATCCACATGTTTGTATGGATCTTCCTTACTCAACCCATGGAAGGAAGGAAGCATTTGGATAGTTGATGATTTGATCTCATAATTTCCTTCAGCAGTAGGAAATTGAATGCAAAATGGAGAATTATAGGCACCAGGTGCAAAGTAATCCCTCAAAAGTCGAGGTTCTTCACCCATAGTAGCATTTGTTGAATTACGTGGTGTTTATGCAGTTCGTAGTAGCTTTCAACTTCTAAATTTAGAGGACAATCTCGGTGAGTCCTCCTACCAAACATACAACACAGAATAGAGAATCAAATTATGCACAACAAATCTTCAGAATTCCTTTTAAAGTAGATTCCACGCTTCAAAATGTATATGAATAACTGCACAGATATAAACAATAGAATAGTTTAGCATTGATGTAAAGATAAAAACAAAATGAAAACTTAGGTCTACCTATTTTAAAACAAATTCCCTGGCAACGGCGCCAAAAACTTGTTGTTTAATTCTAAGTGTGCATGATTTATTTGTATTTTAAAAACAGATTTATAAATGCTAAGTTTTACTGAATCTGGAAAATTAAAAAGAATAAAGAAATATCAGCACAGAGAGAAGTGAATTAGCCTGCAAGATCAGGGCCAATTGTAGCAAGTTTTAAATGTAAGTGAGTAAAAGATCGTCCACAGAGAATTTATTTAAAATGTAAGATAAACCTCCAGATCTGAGCTACCAGATCTGGCCTCTGATCCTATCTACAAAGCACATAAGATGGGAGGTTGAATTTGTCACATTAACTAAATGATAAAAGTAAAGATTAAACTAAGTGATCCAGATCTGAGTTAGGGAGATTTTGATGTAAATTAATAAGAATGGAGAAATAATATCTAACTTTGATTTGGTTCTTGAAACAAAATGAGAATAAATGTAGATCAAATGAGAGATGATCCAATCTTCATCTGGCTACAAGCACAGATGTAAGAGGAAGTTATCTAACTCAAGGATTAGAGTTAAACTTATGGCTATGGTATGTCCACTTCAATGGCCACAGACCATCCAATAGTCTTTAATCTAAACCCTCAATTCAGAATAAGAAATATCACTACAAATGCTGTGAAAGATTAGGTTACAAACACTAATTCCCACAGGGATAATGAATCAAGGGAAATTGCTTGAAAAACAGTAAATCTAAAGGAGTCTAGTGCAATAAGGATATCACAGAGAACCCTCAACACGAATCCAATTGAGAACGTACGGTTCACAGCAACCTTTTCAAATTCATCATTACAATTACAGAGCACCTGACTTAACATGACTCTCGGATTTGTAGTCTTGAATATAATTCTCACGTGAAGTACAGAGACATCTCACAACTCTCAGTTACAAATAAAAGCTAGGCTATTACAGAAATTTTAGACAAACTATCTGAAATGGAAATGAGGCAATAGAAATGAAACTTAAAATTTGGATACCCAAATTGGGCAAATGGTTCATCTATTTATAGTTTCCCCCAGGTCTAGCTCAGATGTGTATCGACCAATCAGAAGTGCTTAGATCTGTATCAACCAATGGTAGTCGAGCACGAGGATCCAGATCTATTTTGGCCAATCAGAATTGCTTGATTTGTTTCATGACAGAGGCATCAATTCTGTTATGTAATTCGAAAATCTGTTAGAACTTCTAGAAGTTCCCGCCAATTGATTTCATCTTCGGGTGCTCACATGGGGTGGAATATGCCTTTGGTTCGTGCTCAGAATCTTCTGGAATGTCTCTAGGTTTTTAAATGCATTGGGGCACGTGTAAAAGATTACTGAAATACCCTTACAGATGCTAGGAATCTCCAGAATACCATTTCGCATAGTTTAGGGAACTTTTCGCAAGGTACTGTGACTTCTGAAGCTCTTTTCGCAAAGTTCAGGTTCTGTTCACAAAGAGTTCTCTTCTTTTCGAATAGGTCAAACATCCTTTCGAAGAGTTCAGGTACTCTTTGAAAACTAAGCCTGGAGCTTTTAGTTCTTTTCGCAGAGTTCAGGTTCTTTTCGAAATGTTCAGATTCTTTTCAAAAAGCACTCTGTAGTGCATTCTTCTGTTCGAATTGTTCCACATTTCTTTTCTGGGTTGAGACCAGGTCTTTGCCTCTTCAATTTAGGCATTTTGACAGCTAGTGAGGTTGTCCCTTCTCTTTCTTCCTTTGGATCAACATGGATTATCATCTTTTTGGCACTTTTAGCCTGCTTTCATGGTTAAGCCTGCCTTTATTGTTAGCTGTAACACAAGCACTTAAAACACTTATTTAGTTCTCTCAAGGGTCTATCAAGGCCCAGGTTAAAGGGTGGAAAATGGTATTTTCTAGTTCTCAACACACGTCCGGCCAGTATAAGATAGATTCATATAATTATGTCTGATACAGTATACTTTTATGAACCATCTTTGGGTGACTACTGTTGTCACTGATGGTTCGGTTCGGTTATTTGCTCATGCGATTGGCATGGGATTAGAGTAATCTTTTGTTAATTAGTTGGTTTCATCATTATATAGAAATAGAGATTTATTTTCCTTATGATGACTCAATCTACTTAGTTAGAATATATACTTTATTTCCGCTTTGTGTGTGGATGTGCCAAGTGTTTGGTGTGTTCTCGAATCAGTCTTATTGACCATCCAACGGCACGAGTTTCTGGGTACAGAAATTCAAGTTGTCACAGTTGGTATCAAAGCATTTTTGCTTTAGAGATTTCTGACAAGCCTTAGATGTTTATATGTTTAAGATGTGTCAGAATATAGGGAACTTCTGCTAATGAAACTCTTGGTTCCATATTGCAGAATGTCATGTCCACTAGAGGTCGAGGACGACCAAGGAGCTGTGGTAGATGGAACTTGAGAAGTGGGGATGAGATTCCTAATAGTTCCAACAGAGGTCCGATAGGTAACCAAGAGATTTTGGAGGAAAGTATTCTGGAAGAAAGAAGTCAAGAGAGAAGTGAAGAGAAATGAAGAGAGAGAGGATAGACAAAGGATGGCACAAGCCATGGAAGTTGTGGCTACTGCTATGGCCCAACAGAGGGCATTGATGGTTGTAAACAATGTGCACACTCATCAGTTCAGGCAATGCCTACACCGCAACCACCAACACCCTCAGCGTTTACTGAATTTCGGGGGATGCGTCCTCCAAATATTTTAGGGCAAGCATAACCAATGGAGGCTAAGAATTGGCTCTGCGAGATGGAGAAAATATTCAGTGTACTTATGTGCACTGAAGATGAGAGAGTCAAATGGGCAGCATTTATGTTGTATGGGGAAGCGAGCCCATGGTGGAAGTCGATATCGAGAACAAGTAAATCTGGGAATGTTATGGATGTGGGAAGAGTTTATTGAGGAGTTCAACAAGCAATACTTTCCCAAGGTAGTAAGGATTAGATGGAAATACAGTTTCTTCAGTTTGATCATGGGAAAATGATAGTGAGAGAATATGGAGTGGAATTCATGAGACTTGCAAGATTTGCTCCTAAGTATGTGGCCTCAGATCTGATGAAGGCTAAGAAATTCCAACACGGCTTAAGGTCAAATGTTCACGATAGGATTTCAGCTTTTGAGTTGGAAACTTATGGCAAGGTGATGAGCAAGGCGCTCGTGGTAGAGGAGGACATCGATGAGATGTTTAAGAGGAGAGATCAACAAGCAAAAGGGAAGCCGAATCAAGGGAGGTTTGGTAACTACGAGTTGGTGAACAAAAAGCTGCGATTCGTAGCACCAGTTATGAGGCAACCTATTCAGGCAATGTACTCTAGGCCACTTATGTCTACAGCGGTGAGACCTTTCCATTTTGAGGGCCCTGCGATGACTACAGGGGTATCAGTTCCCAAAGGTTTTCTAGGGCAACATCATCAACACTGATTGAGACCTGTGTCAGATGTAGCAAGTCACACAAGACCTCAAATTGCAGACAGGCAGATGTTTTAAGTGCGAAAAGATGGGGCATATGATTAGAGAGTTCTCAGAGCTAAGGAAAGAGAGAACAACATTAGCAGTTACACCAAATCCTATCAGGATGGCGAGACCGATTGTACAAGGACGTGCATATGCCGTTACGGCTCAAGATGCTCAGAATAGCATAGACATCAGTCAAGGTGAAAAACTCTATTTAATTTTAAGATATATATCATTAATTAGAATTTTAGATAGAGAAGGTGAATCAATTTATGAAGCAGTCTTTACATTTTTACTGTTTACATGTATCTGCTTGATGCATACATAATTGGTTAAATATGCATATATCACTTAGGTACTTTGCAAATGTACGGTAAGGGTGATTATCTTTGCTATGAAGCAAGAGTTTTGATAGACCCCAGGTCTACTCACTTGTTTGGGACGTCATAGTTTGTGAAGAAAGTAAAAGTCACTCCCGAGACATTGGATTTTGTTTTGGAAGTGTCGGTTCCAACGGGAAGTGCAGTCAGTGCTGACACTGTGTGTCGATTAGTCAGGGTTGTTATCAAGGGTTATGAGGATCATGAGTTAGTGGTCGATTTGATCCTGTTGGATATGCAAGGATTCGATGTAATCCTTGGCATGGATTGGTTATCCACGCATGGTGCAAGAGTTGATTGTCAGAGGAAGATGGTTACTTTTCGGCCGAATCGGAATAGATCGGTCAAGTTTCTAAGAATGCGATCGACATTTGTACCACTTATCTTTGCAGTTCGAGCATAATGTTTAATGAAGAAGGGGTGCAGTGGATACTGTGCTTTTCTAAAAGAGCAATGGGAAGAGAAGAATTTGATATCAGAAATTCCAATTTCTCATGAGTTTCAAGATGTATTTCCGGATGAGTTGCTGAGATTGCCACCAGACAAAGAAGTAGAGTTCGCTATCGACTTAGCACTAGGAACATAGCCTGTTTCAAAAACACCATATCAAATGGCTTTTGCTGAGTTGAAGGAATTGAAGGAGCAGTTACAAGGACTTTTTGATAAATAAGACCTAGTGTGTCTCCTTGGGGAGCACTGATCTTGTTCATGAAGAAGAAGGACAGGTCAATGAGACTATGCATCGACTACCATCAGTTGAACAAATTAATAATCAAGAACCGAAACCCTTTGCCCAGGATAGACGATTCGTTTGATCAGTTATAGGGTGTGAGATTTTGTTCCAAGATTAACTTAAGATCTGGATATCATCAATTGAGGGTCAAAGCAGAGGATATACATAAGACTATATTTAAAAGAAGATATGGACACTACGAGTTCTTAGTGATGTCGTTTGGATTGACTAATGCACCAACTTCATTCATGGATTTAATGAATCGGGTGTTTAAACCACACCTTGACACTTGTGTAGTTGTGTTCGTAGATGACATTCTCATCTACTCGAAAACCAAGGAGCATGAACAACATTTGAGAATTGCTTTATAACCACTATGTGAGCACCAACTATATGCCAAACTTAGTAAATGTGAGTTTTGGTTGGAAAAAGTGAGTTTCTTGGGACATGTTGTCTCAAAGGAAGGTGTTATAGTAGATCTAGTAAAGATCGAGGCAGTATTAGAATGGGAACAACCAAAGACTATGACTAAGATTCACAGTTTTCTTAGTCTGGCTGGATATTACAGAAGATTTGTAGAGAGATTTTCAAAGATCTCAGGACCGCTCACGAAACTTACAAGGAAGAATGTGAAGTTTGAGTGGACTGAAGAGACTGAGAAGAGTTTTTAAGAACTCAAGAAGAGGTTAACTATAGCACCAGTGTTGGCTATACCTTCAGGCGGTGGAGGGTTTGCTGTATACAGTGACGCTTCGCATAGTGGTTTAGGATGTGTGCTCAGCCAGAATAAGAAGGTTATTGCTTATGGGTTGAGACAGCTTAAGGACCATGAGAAAAATTACCCAATACATGACTTGGAACTAGTAGCAGTGATCTTCGCATTGATGATATGGAGACACTACTTGTATGGAGAGACCTTTGAGATATTCACGGATCATAAGAGCCTCCGATATCTATTTACACAGAAGGAACTAAATATGAGGCAACATGAGATGGATGAAATATTGTCTAGGCAAGGCGAATATTGTGGCAGATGCTTTGAGTCGAAAGAGTTTGGCGCTATTGTCTAGCCTTGTTATGGTGATCCGAAGATGGAAACTGCTAGAGGATCTTTCTTTGTATGATTTGAAGATCGAGGTACAAGCTTTAGGAGCCTTATTGGCTAACATCACTATTCGACTGACGATCTTTGATCACAAACATGAGTTACAGATGAAAGATATAGAATTAGTGAAGATAAGATAGGGTGTGATTGATGGCAGTAAATCAGATTTCTCCATCATGGAAGATGGATCACTTTTGTTTAGGGGACGTCAATGTATACCGATCGATGCCGATCTTCGGTAGACTATTTTAGACGAAGCTCATAAGTCTAAGTATACCGTTCATCCTGGTGGTACCAAGATGTACCAGGATCTGAAGAAGAACTACTGGTGGAGAGGTTTAAAAGTGGATGTTGCTGAGTACGTTTCAAAGTGTTTGGTATGTAGCAAGTAAAAGTAGATCATAGACATCCGACAGGTCTATTGCAACCTTTGCCAATACTAGAATTGAAATGGGAGTCAATTTCTATGAACTTCATATTAGGATTACCACGAATAGCTAAAAAGCACAATGCCATTTGGGTGGTCTTCGATCGACTAACCAAATCAGCTTACTTCTTATCATACAACACGATGTATACGGCAAGCAGACTAGTAGAGATGTATATGAAAGAAATAGTCCGATTGCACGGTATTCTAACTAGTATTGTTTCGGATCGTGACCTGTTGTATACTTCAAAGTTTTAACAAAAGTTTCAAGAAGGAATGTGTGACAGCTCGGATTTTCCCAACCCGAATATTTTTGAGATTTTTTTTTTTCTTCTTTAACTTTACACCAAAACCAAATGGGAAAACGTAGACCGCTAGATTGTAGATAACAATCCGATACAGAATTACTTGGTATAAGAACATGACATAAATAAATCCCTAATTCTAATATCCAATATTACATAACCTAAACAAATCACCGGTGATGGCCAACCATCACCAAACAGTGGTGTATAAAATATATAAAAGTACAAAGGGTACCAATTTCGAACTCACCAAACTCTATAAAGTACTCAATCTATGACCCCGAACATCATAGCACTCCTCAATTCTCCAATCTGCTAGTATGGTGTCCAAATTGAAGCTATACATGCGACATATAGTCAAAGGGTGAGCTACATCCTAGCTCAGCAGAGGAAAATTCAATACTACTTCACATCTTATCGTAAAGAAACATAGATTCAATGCCAAAATCAAACGTTTCCATATTAAAACTGAAACTAACTTCCAAGGCACTTTTCTTATCAAACATAACTGATTTCAAATACTTTTTCTTATCACACCAAGCTGATTTCCAAAACACTATCTTATTACACAAAATGGATTTCTAAGACATTTCTTTAACACACCAAAACTGATTTCAAAAATATTTTCTTATCACACAACTAATTTCAAACCACTTCCTTATTACGCAAAACTGGTTTCATACACGCATCCTTATTTCACAAAACTAATTTCGAAAATACTTTCTGATTACACAAAACTGATTATAAAAACACTTTCTCATCACACCAAAATTGATTTTAAGAAATTTTCTTATAAAAACACTTCGCCTCAAAACACTTCCTTAACACACATATTAACTAATTCGATTTTCGCCCCAGCGGCCCACTTAGTACATATACTCTGCCCATAGTGGCCCACAACACACATAATCCGCCCATAGCGGTTCACATACACATATTCCGCCCATAGCGGTCCACATACCCATAATCCGCCTATAGCGGTCCACTCTAATCTCATGACTGATGGCTTGATTCTCGAAGTATAATCCGAAGAGTAGGTAAAATCCCACAAAAGCGGTCCAAGGGCGTACATGAATCCCGGTCCAAGGGTGTACATAATCACAACGAAGTCTAAGGGCGTACGTAAATCCCGCAAAAGTGGTTCAAGGGCATACATAAATCCCATAAAAGCGGTCCAAGGGTGTACATAAATCCTGCCAAAGCGGTCCAAGGGTGTACATAAATCCTGCCAAAGCGGTCCAAGGGTGTACATAAACACAACGAAGTCCAAAGGTATACGTAAATCCCGCAAAAGCGGTTCAAGGGTGTACATGAATCCCGCCAAAGCGGTCCAAGGGTGTACATAAATTTTGTCAAAGTGGTCCAAGGGTATACATAAATCACAACGAAGTCCAAGGGTGTACGTAAATCCCGTAAAAGCGGTCCAAGGGCGTACATGAATCCTGCCAAAGCGGCCCAAGGGTGTACATAAATCCCGCCAAAGCGGCCCAAGGGTGGACATGATCACAACAAAGTCCAAAGGTATACGTAAATCTCGTAAAAGTTGTCCAAGGGTGTGCATTCACACCATACACCATTCTAAGAGACTCAAAGGCTTCAAAATTCACATTTACATTCAGCTTCTTAAATCACGGTTCCAAGTTCACATTCATGGTTCAAAAGATTTAAAACTCAACATTTAAAGATCAATTTTAATTTGAATACCATAGTAATTTTAATTTGAATACCAGATCAATTTTAATTTGAATACCACATTGAGTCCAAAATTCACATTTTGGACTCAAAAGATTTCAAATTCTAATTTACAAGGAGTTCAAGTTCTAGTTCAAATCACAGTCAAACTTATCATTTTTCATATAGACACATCAAAGACTAAACACATCAAAGACTATGAATCGAAGTCAAACATGTAAGTTTATATTGAAGTTCCCCTACACGTCCAATTAGATTCAAGCATCGATTTTAAATGGCAACACTTCAAATCACACTTATCATTTTCATTTGATTAAATCAAGGCATCTATGAATCAATTTCAGAAATGTAATAGGATATTAAATTTCCCCTACCTTAACCCTTGAAGTTACGCGGAACCAAGCAAAGTCCTATCGATGGCCACCACCCTTAATCTACATAACAAGCATACAATGATGCATCAAGGATTAACTCTACTCACTAACCTAGACTTATTTAAGTGTTTCTCAAAAACGAGGCAGAAATGGGCAAGTTCATGATAATATAGTGTTTGATGCAACTTTTCTCCTAAATTTTAACCTTTAAATCTTTAGATTCATGAAATGGTTAAATCATAAAAGTTGTAGAGTTCGTTATCATCTTTCCAATGCCATAAGAATTACGTCAATCAGAGTTTGGAGTAAAAAGTTACGGCTTTAATATCAAAGTAGTGTCGGTAAGCACAATCAAAATCGATTAATCGATCCCAATATCGATTAATCAAAAATTTAAAATCGATTAATCAATTTTTTTAAAATTGGTTAATCAATTTTAAAATCGATTAATTTATTTTCTCAAACTCCACCTTTTTCCAGCCACTAGAAGTACCCAGTCGATTAATCGATTCCAAATCGATTAATCAAATTCAAAAATCGATTAATCAAATTAAATTCAATTAATCAGTTTCAAGCTGCAGCTTTCTGATTTTACCTTCTGATAAAAATTGATTAATCGATTTTAAAATTGATTAATTGATTTTGATAGAAAAATAGCCCTTTCTCGCTGTACATCTCCCTTTTAAACTTTTCTCCATTTTTTTCTTCTTTTCCCCCTTTTAATCCAACATCTATACATTAATTTAAAGCTCAACATCACACATATCATCAATTAACAAAACCTTACCTCAATTTCAACGTATGAGTGATTCAAGGGCTTAGATCTAGAGCTAGGGTTCCTAACCTCAACTCCACGAGATCCTACGTGCGATTCCGTCAGAATTTAAATCTCGTGTACCATCTTCAATCCGCAATCCCACGCACAAATCTTTTCCATCTACTCCCAAGCATCTCCTCTTCTTTCTCTCTAACCTCTCTCTCCCTTATTAAATTCCTAACAACCTACATTAAACATAAGGGATAGCTTCTCCTAAGCTTTTATTATAACCCAAACTAGGGTATAGAACATACATACACATTGATAGGTGTATATGACCCTACTAATTGATCTAACACCACACACACACATGTACTTTCACCTCAAACCTAATCTAACCTAACTCATCAAATTGATTTTCACTTGATAAAATAAATGACCAGATGGGCATGCATCCCGAGGTACACTCTTTAAAATTGAAATTTTCAGGATGTTACAGAATTGGTTCACAATTGGATTTCAGTTTGGCATTTCACCCACAGACGGATGGACAAATAGAACGGGTGAATCAAATCATGGAGGATATGTTCAGAGCGTATATGCTTAATTTTTGGGGATCATGGGATCAACACTTACCGTTGATCGAGTTTGCATACAATAGCAGTTTTCAGACAAGTATCGGCATGGTATCTTACGAAGCACTGTATGGACGGTGATGTAGATCACCGATCAATTGGGAAGAGACCAGCGAAAAGTTTGTATTAGGTTCGAAAATTTTTGAGAGCAATACCGAGGCCGTTCATCTGATACGTGATAGTATAAAGACAACTCAGAGTAGGCAAAAGAGTTATGGCGACATAAAGAGAATAAGTATTGACTATCAAATAGGCGATCATGTGTTTGTTAAGATCTCACCAATGAAGGGTGTGATGCACTTTGGAAAACATGGAAAGCTAAGCCGATGCTACCTTAGACCGTATGAAATTTTGGGAAGGGTTGGTGAAGTAGCGTACAGAATTGCTTTGCCAATGCAACATGATCGGGTGCACAATGTTTTCAAGTGTCAATGTTATGAAAGTACGTGAAGGACCCAACTCATGTCTTCGACGATCAACCAATCGAGATTTATGAAGATCTGACCATGAGAGAGGAACCGGTTAAGATACTTGATCGGAAAGAATAGGTATTGTGCACGAAACGCATTTCGTTAGTGCTTGTTAAGTGGCAGAATCATTCCGTGGAGGAGGCTACTTGGGAGCGCGAGGCGGAAATCCGCGATCAATACCCTCACTTGTTCATTGAGACTTGAGAAGAGTGTAAATGTTGTACATTTCTTTGAAGATCATAAACTTGAATTTTTATATGTAATTGTTAGCTTGATTAACATGTGAGGATCAATTGCATGAAAGTTTGCAATCAATTGAGAGTGAAAAATATGAAGTATAAGGTTTTCTGTCAAAACCAACCAATCGAAACATAAACCGACTGATTGATTTGATAGGACTGAGAAACAGGTTGGGTTTGTGAAAACCGATCGATCAAAATTAAAATCGATCGATCTATTTTAAACCGTTCAATCAAAATGAACACTGATCAAAAGAAATTTCAAAAACAAAGAGCAAATTTTGAACTAGTGGAAAGCTTATGAAAACCGATCGATCAAAATTTTTATTTCAACCAATCGAATGAAATAAGTAACCGTTCAATCAAAATTTTGAACCGACCGATCGATTTGAAATCGACCAATCAAAATTGTCGACTAGTGCATTTATAAGGGAAACCGACCCATCGATTTAAAAATCAAACAATGGATTTCGATATTATATACATGGGTTGTGCGATTTCAATTTAAAAAAAATTAAAAACTTGTTTTTTTTTCTCTTGGGGGTTTTTCTTGGGCTCATGCTTGGAGACTTCAAGGCTTGATTAAACACCATCTGGAGTCGATCCTTTGCAAGAACAACATCAAATCACTTTGAAAAAGGTAAATCATAAACTTTTGGAGATAGAAATTTGGATTTCTACATTTTTGCCCTAGTTTCTTTTAGTTTTAAGAAAACCTTAGTTTTCTTTAACTGTTGTGATATCAATGGCACCTAAAACTCGACAATCGTCGAAGAGCACCATTTTGAAGCAACCCACATCCCGAGCAGGTTCTTCATAACCACCACAACAGACACCACCAGCACCACGTGAGCTGCCCAAAGAGTGATGGGCCTCGAAGGGTTTTGAACCTAAGTGGTGCATTGATAAGACACTATTTAGGAAGCGAGGTGAGACGCAGTGGGCCTTTGAGTACATCCACAAGGCCGGATTAGACAATATACTTGAGCCATTTCACGAATGTTATTACCCATGCTTAGTGTGATTATTTTATCAAAATATGTATGAGGGTAACAAACCGAAAACCCTTTGTACGAAAATCGGTGGTAGAGAGTACAAGTTTACGTATGACGATGTTGCCGATGCCATGCAGTGTTATGTGAAGTATGATATAGAGATTGGATTATAAGAACCTTTTCCAGACACCATAGATTTTGAAATTGTGAAAGAACAAATGACCGAAGGCAGGCAGGGGTCTAGTTCAGCGATAAAAAGAGTGGATTTAATGAGTGATATGTGTATGCTTGATACCATTTGCAAGTGTAATTTCTATTTGTTAAGGCATAAGATTGAGAGACGTGGAGAGATACAGCAGGCATTATTTTCGACATTTAATGGTCGATGGTTCAGTGTGCCTAAAATCATTTTTGAAGGTTTAAAATATGCTAGGGGAAAGATGCTAGAAGGGATAGCAAAACTCGTTGATGCGATGCCTTATGCCTGACTTATTTCTATCATGATTGAGGACTACGTCGGTAGTACCGTGTACACAATTTCAAAAGATGAGCCGAGATTGACGGATAATGTCAAGCCCTACACTCTAAAGGAATGGAATAAAACCTATAACCGATTGGTTAAAAGACCGCAGGAAGAAGAACAAGGACTACCCAAACCACATGTTACACCAGATGCCTCACAAGACCAAGCAAGACCAACCAGCTCATGACGCACCAACTCAGGATCAATCAGCTGTTGCAGCTCCACCACAACGGCGTGCTCAGATCCGTGTGCCACCACCAACTCAGCATGCCTCTACTGCGACCATTATCAACATTCTCACTCTCATGGCTGAGAACAATAATCAGATGGGTCGACATTTGGACTATCATGATGCCTTGCTTGCCGATACGATGCACTTTATGTACCCAGACGATTATCTACAGCACATGGCGGCGACGCGAGCGTGGATTTTGGAGGCATCGAGTTCAGGCGCGGGTGTTCGTTAAGTTTATTGCTCTGTGCTTTTTATTAAACAAGTGACGGTAAAAATATGGCAAAAAAATAAATCAGAAAAAGGGGAGTAAAATGGAATGAAATAGCACAAAAAAATAGCAATCTGAACAACAGTCTTGCAAGATCCAGGGCTGTTGTAGCAAGTTTTGATAAGTAAGAGTTTGTCCCACAAGGAGTGATGATCTAAAACCCAAAGGCCGTATAGTAAATCTCCAAATCTGACTACAGATCTGAAAACTCTAAACCTACACTAGAAAGCAAGGTAAAGAGATGGTGTTTAGGTGTCACAAAACTAAACTAAACTAAAAATAGAAATAAAACTACAGCTAAAGAAAGGAGGTAAAGAAGGATGATGATGGGTTGGTGAAATAAAGTAAAAAGGTGGAGAAGTAGACAACTATGGGCTAATCTTCACTGCAACTCTGATCAAGTTGTTGGATCTGCAACTATCCTTCACTTGGCTACAAGCACAAGTGCAAGGTAGAGGAATCCAACCAAACCCAGAGGCATGAACTGATCTTAAGGTTGTATTCTATCCACTTGAATGGTCACAACATATCCCAGGGATTTCATCCAAGCAAAAGGTTAGAGCTGAAACAAGAAAACCATTGCAAATACTATGTTTGCAAGGCTACAAGCTCATGCATCCATAGGAGCAAACAGTCCATGAAGATCTAGTGAAAACCACTAGAAATCACACTGAATGGGGATTTAGAATCAGCTGATCATTGCTACAAAAGGGCCTGCAATGACCTAGCTCTCAAGTCTGCAATCACTGCAAGATTCTAGGTCTATTCACCGATGATGGTGTTGCAAAACAGAGGAGAAGTTGGGTTTCCAGCAGTCTCTCACTTGGTTGTAAGCACAAGTGCAGAGAAAAAGAAACCAGCTCAATCCTATGATCTAGACCAGTCTTAGGGCTATACCCTGCCACTAAAATGGTCACAAGCTATCCTAGGGATTTTCCCAATCACAGAGGTTAGAGATAGAACAGAAATACTACTACTGCCACTATGGTTGCAAGGCTACAACCTCATGCAACCATAGGTTCATTAAACCCATACAGCTCTATGTGAAGAACACAAAAAAATATAGATTGAATGAAGCAATAAAAATGGCATTTCATTGAATATAAAGGACTTACAATGATCTGCCCTCAAGGCAGCAGTCTCTGAAAACTCCCAAAACTACTCGCAATGTTCTTACAAAACCCGATTACAATTTACAATAAACCTAGCTGCTATACAAGGATTTAACCCAACATGGCTGCTGAGCTAAGGAAGAAGAAAGGAGAAAATAAAAAGAAAATATAAACCCTAAAAGTGAGCTCAGGCTAATCCTGGCTCCCTTCTACAAAATAAACTACAGTTATATATACACAATCCATACAGCTCCTTTGTGCATTTATCAATCAGAAATAAGAAAGAATAAAATATTTGGAGCTACTGTCGTGGCCCATTTGTGGCCAAGTAATTGCCTTGGGATGTGTGTGATAGCTCAACACATTGGCATGTGTGCCCTAGATGCTATTGCTGGTCACTAAAAACTGTCATTTTTCACCTCCTAACCTATCCTTTACTACACCTTGGAACCATCTAATAATTATCTTTTGAGCATGTTTTGTAGTTAAGAATAAAACTGTAGCTTAGTGTAATAGTCCACACTTTGGAGGCCAAGAAGAGAGAGTTTTGAAGCCAAATCTGAGAACTGCTTGAAGAACATAGAGCACACCATGGTGGCACACACAATAGTGATCATTTGGATTGCCTCGGTGGGCCTTAAAAGTCCAACAGACAAAAGGAAGCTCTCCCCAAGTAGAAGAGACTGCTACAACAGGCTCTACACAATAGCAAACAAGCATAGAGGAGCCCTCACACGGTTAAAATGCCTAAACAACCCATTCGCGCTGATCTTGCCAAGTTCAAAGCTGCAGCACATAAAGAGCTCGCGCAGATCTCGCTCAGTGCACTATAGGAAAAGCTTCAGAAAGGCACCTCGCGCAGTCCTCGTGAGGATAAAAACTTCAGGAAGTTGCATCACGCAGATCTCACAAAGATCTTGCACAGATCTCGGGCACTTCACAGATGGAGCCATCCACGCGAGAAGCTTAATTCATCTTAGCGAGGAGCCGCACAAGCTACAAAACCATTCTGGCGAGATCCTCACGACCTGAACCACCTGGAGCCTCATCTGCGTGAGCTATACCATTCACAGCTAGAGAACCTCATGAGCCTCCTTCTGCAGCAATTTCATCCTTGCGAGAGCCACACGACTGCTAAAATGGGCAACTTCAACCTTGCGAGGCACGGGCTCCCAACTTCTCAATTAGTACACAGGGCTATTCTTGGGATTCTACAGTAGTTAGGGCACACATCCCAAGGTGCTAAGCTATTTCCCACTTCCCGAGGCAATACTTGGCCATTAATGGGCCACAACAGTAGCTAAAATGAGGGCATTTCTCTTCTATTTTCTGATTGGCCAAGGCACAAGATATTCTTGGTAGAGTTGTATATAAGCTGTAGTATTTAGCAGAAAACCATCTAACTTTTTACCCTAATTTGGTGTGTGTTTAGGTCATTTGTAGGGTTAGATTTAGGTCATCTTTTCCCTTTTCTCTTCTCTCCTTATTTCAACATTTGTTGGCTAAGTCCCCTTGTAGTAGATAGGACTGAATTTTATGCTGTAATTGGTCTGTGAAAGGCTGTAGAGGGCTGGAAGTCTACATTGACTGCAGTTTAGAGAGCTGAATATTGTAAGTATTTTTCATATGCAATGAAAGCTATTTTTATTGAATCATTCGATCTGTAATGCTCTTTGGTACTCCATTTAAATTTTATAGATTGAATGCTCCTGTGGTTGCATGAGCTTGTAGCCAGGCAACCATAGCAGCTGCAGTAATTTTAATGTTCTGATTTCAATCCTTAGACTGGAGGTTATCTTATGGGGATGATCTGTGACCATTCAATGGACAGATCATAGCTTAAGACTAGTCCATATCCCTGGTTGGATTGGATTCTTCTTCCTTGCATTTGACGTTGTAGCCAAATGAAGGACTGATGTAGATCCATCCTTTACTAAGCTTAACCAGCCCCAGCCCCTGTTTCAGCCAATAATCTCAGTCCCTATTCTACTATTTCTCACCCTTTCATATTTTATTTTCCAAATCTATTTTCACCTTTCTCTAAACCCCCTATCTTTAACTTTAGTTTTATTTTCTATTTTTAAAAGTAGTGTAGATAGCGACACCCCAAAACTCCCTTCCTTTACCTTTGCTTTCCAGTTTAGGTTAGTGATGCCAGATCTGTAGCTAGATCTAGAGGTCTACTATACAACCCTTGTGGTTCTAAATCTGATTTCCCTGTGGGACAACCCTTTCTTATAAAACTTGCTACAATAGGCTCTGGATCTTGTAGGACTGTGTTTGGTTTTGTGTTGTGTTCAATTCATTTTGTTTTATATTTGCTTTTCCTTATTTCTCTCATATTTTTATAATAACAAGAACACACTCGAAATCTTCCAACAAGTTTTTGGCACCGCTGTCGGGGATCTTTGATCTAAATAGTAGATATGAGTTTTTATGTGTTTGAATATAAATTTCATTTATTGCAGTTTTCATTTTTGAATAAAAGTACTACTGAAGTATTTTGGATTATTGCAGATCTGGGACAGCAGTAAAAAGGAGGAGCTGGAGGTTGCAGCTGGAGCTTGTTTGCCTTAGTTTGTACCCCCTCTACTTTCCTTTATGTTTCCTTTCTATTAAAACCTTAATTTCAGCAGTAGTTTTAGCAATAATTTTTTGTTAGCATTCTTTATTTGTGCTATAAGTGCTTGTCTTCCTTTGCTATTTTGTGTGTGTATGTTGGGTCGAAGATCTCTTAACCATGACTTAGAACCAAATCTTGAGATAGAGAAAACCCTTAGACTTAGGCAGACTACACAAACCCCTGCTATTAATACTGTGTCAGCTGAGATGGGTGAGCAACAAAGACCACTGAGGGAATACAATGCACCAAGGGCATATTCATCCCCCTTCTGCATCCAATCCCCTACAATGGAAGGAAATTATGAGATCAAATCCCCAACCATCCAAATGTTGCTCTTATTCCATGGGTTAAGCAAAGAAGACCCCTATAAGCACATAGAGGAGTTCCTTGCCTTATGCACAACCTTTAATATTGCTGGTTTGGGATAGGAAGCTACCAAACTGAGGCTTTTCCCTTTTTCCCTAAAGGATAAAGCCGAAACTTGGCTCTCCATGCTCCCTACAAATAGCATACCGTCTTGGAATGATCTCCAATGCCAGTTCTTGGCTAAATTTTTCCCTATGTCTAAAACCAGCCAGTTGAGAAAGAGCATACTCTCCTTTGCTCAATTCTCAACTAAAGATTTCCATAAAGCATGGGAAAGGTTTAAAGAACTATTGAAGTAATGTCCACACCACCAAATCCCTTATTGGCAGCTTGTCCAGAGCTTCTACCAAGGGATTAATCCCAAGAGCTAGGATATGGTGGATGCTTCCTATGGTGGGACTTATCTCAACAAGACAGCTGAAGAGGCTTGAGAACTTTTTGATGTTATCAGTGAAAATTCCATGCAATAGGAAACTCTGTCTAGAAATAACATTAAGACTCCTGCTAAAATGGTAAAAGAAGCCACTTCTAGAGGAAAAATGTATGAAGTCAATGTGCACAGTGACCGGGAAAGAAAGGTGGACAGCCTGACCATAAAATTTGATAAATTAATGGGTGTGATGCAGCCTAGACTGACTGCACAAGTGGAGGAGGCATGTCTGATATGCTAGTCACCCACACAGTCAATTGAGGACTTTTCAGTAGTAGGTCAATACCCTGAATGGTCATGGAGCATGCTAATGTTGCCCAATCATATGGGCAACAGCTTGCTGGGTACCCATGGAGAAACCACCCTAACTTGAGGTGGAGACAAGACAACTATCAGCAACCCCAGCAACAACAAGCTCTACAATATAGACCACAACAATAGTAAAACTAGGGTTATGCACCTAGACAACATTTCCAGCTGCCTGCCCCACAACCAAACCCATTAGCTTTGCCCCCACCATAGCCTAGGGCCCCCTCTTTTGAAGAACAAGTTTTGTCATCACTGTAAAACCTGAGTTCTCTATCATAAACTCTGAACTCTCACAATCAAAGTATAAAGAAAATAGAGGACCAGCTTGGTCAAAGTTCCAATGCCTTGACCAAAAGAGAGGAGGGCAAGCTTCCTAGCCAGACTATGAACAATCCAAAGGGTCATTACTTGATTGGTGAAGGTTCCTCAACCCATGAAGAAGCCAAATCACTCACAATCCTCAGGTCTGGCAGGATAGTGGATAACCTAGTGGGAAGGGAGAACAATGAGAAAAATGAGAGTGCAGAAGAAGAAGAGGACTCATCTCCTACTGTTGAGCGGCAGGAGGACAATAATGGGGCTGTTATTAAGCCCCAATAAAATGAAATAAAGGAAGAAAAAATAAAAAAATAAAAAATTGATCATGAAATAGCTAGGCCAACAGCTGAGGTACCAGCAGTACCCAAGCTGCATTTTCCTCATGCTCTTACATGCCCCCTCCTTTTGAAAAGGAAAATGCTAGAATGGAGGAAATTTTAGAGACCTTCAAGCAAGTAAAGATCAATTTACCTCTGCTTGATGCCATCAAACAGGTCCCAGCCTATGCTAAGTTCCTCGAAGACCTGTGTACACAATAGAGGACGACAAGGATCCATTTATCCAAGAAGGTCTTTACAACAGATACAGTTAAATCTGTGTTTTTGATTGCTACACCAGTAAAACATCCAGACCCAAGGTTACCTACCATCCCCTGTATTATTAGAGACCACATCATAGGCAGAGCTCTCTTAGACTTGGGAGCCAGTGTTAACCTACTGCCATATTCAGTATATGAACAGCTAGGTATGGGGGAGCTAAAACCAACTCCTATTATGCTCCAGCTAGCTGACAGGTATGATAGAAGACCTATGGTAATTGTTGAAGATGTGTTGGTGGGGGTGGATAAGTTTTTCTACCCTGCTGATTTCTTAGTGTTAGACATGGAAACTTCCAAGAGTAGCTCCCCAATACCTGTCATCTTGGTCAGGCCATTTCTGGCCACTGCCAATGTCTGCATTCAATGCAGGTCTAGGGTGATGGAAGTTACATTTGGGAACATGAAGGTCAAATTAAATATGTACAATGCTGCAAAGCAACCTCAGGTGGACAATGAGGACTACTTTGTAGTGGATGTACTAGAAGACCTGGTAGAGGAGAATTTATCCAATCTGCTAGATTGGGATAAAATCTGTGAGGAATTTGATGTGTGGACTGAGGTTCATGAGGAGGAGGCCTCAAATTGTAGTACTGTTGAGACTTTTATGAGCCTAGTGCAACACTCCATTTGGAGACCCACATTGCTGCCCCTACCTCAACCCTTCAAGGTACCTTTGTTGCCCTCAATAGAATGTCCACCTGATCTAGAGCTTAAACACCTGACATTAAAATATGCCTTCCTAGGACAAGATATGAAATTGTCAGTCATCATTTCATTCTCTCTCTCTATAGAGCAGGAAGAGGAGTTGCTTGAAGTCCTTAGGAAACATAAGAGAGCAATTGGCTGGACCATTATAGATTTGGGGGGAATTGACTCATTTGTGTGTATGCACAAGATACATTTGGAAGAGGGTTCTAAGCCCTCAAGGGAAATGCAAAGGAAGTTGAACCCTCATATGCAGGAGGTGGTCCTGAAAGAGGTTGTGAAACTGTTAGATGCAGGGGTCATATACCCCATTTCAGACTCTCAGTGGGTCTCACCAATCTAGGTGGTCCCCAAAAAGTCTAGCATAATAGTTATTACCACTGAGTCTGGGGAGTCAGTCCCAACCAAGGAGACCATTGGTTGGAGAGTGTGCATTGATTATCGAAAACTGAACTCCAAGACAAGAAAAGACCATTTCCCCCTGCCCTTCATTGATCAGATTTTGGATAGGCTGGCTAGAAGAGCATTCTATTACTTCATGGATGGATACTCTAGTTACAATCAGATACCAGTTTACCCACAAGACTAGGAGAAGACCACATTCACATGTCCATTTGGTACTTTTGCCTATAGAAGACTGCCTTTTGGACTATGTAATGCTCCAGCCGCCTTCCAAAGATGCATGTATATAATATTTTTTGGCATGATTGAAAAGTTTTTAGAGATTTTTATGGATGATTTCTTAGTTTTTAGGGAAAGTTTTAGTTAGTGTTTGCATCCCCTCAGCCTGGTTCTTCAAAGATATGAAGAGACCAACCTGGTCTTAAGCTAGGAGAAAAGCCATTTCATGGTCAACCAAGGTATTGTGCTTGGCCATGTGGTCTCCCATAGAGGCATTGAGGTTGATAGAGCAAAGGTTGACTTAATCTCACACTTTCCCCGACCAAAAACAGTCAAACAAATTAGGTCTTTCTTAAGATATGTAGGATTTTACAGAAAGTTCATAAAAGACTTCAGTAAAATTTCCAAACCTCTGTGCCACCTGCTGTGTCAGGATGTGCCATTTAATTTTGATGTTGAATGTCTTGATGCTTTTGAGGTGTTGAAGAAATGCTTAACCAATGCTCCTATGATTTAAGCCCCTGATTATTCTTTGCCTTTTGAATTAATGTGATGCATCAGACCTGACTGTGGGTGTTGTTTTGGGTCACAGGAAAGATAAACTGCCTAGTGTGATTTATTCTGCCAACAAATCACTAACAGAAGCTCAACTGAATTATACAAAAATTGAGAAGGAGTTTCTGGCAGTAATATTTGTTGTGGATAAATTTAGATCCTATCTACTTGGGTCTAAAATTGTAGTCTTCACTGATCATTTTGCCCTCAAATACCTACTGGCTAAGAAAGATGCAAAATCAAGGTTGATTAGATGGGTCCTCGTGCTGCAGGAGTTTGATCTTAAAATCAAACACAAGAAAGGAGTAGAGAATGTGGTGGCTGATCACCTATCTAAGATTTTAGTTGAAGAGTTTGCTGCTACACCTGCTGGTGATTCATTCCCTGATAAGTAATTTCTTACCATCCAGTCAGTTGTCCCCTGGTTTGCCAACATAGTCACTTACCTAGTTGTAGGTAGGATTCCCTCCCACTGGTTCAAGATGGACAAGGACTTGTTCTTCTCACAAGTCAAATATTTTTTCTGGGAGGATCCTTACCTATTTAAGTACTCTGCAGACCAGGTCATTAGGAAGTGTGTCCCTGATAGTGACATCCACAGTATTCTTAGTATGTGCTATGAAAATGCTTGTAGGGGTCACTTTAATAGGAAAAATACAGCAGCAAAGGTACTGCAGTGTGGATTTTATTAGACTTCCTTGTTCAAGGATGCCCATGCACACTGTTAAGCCGGTTTAAGATGTCAAAGGATGGGTGGCATTTCAAAGAAAAATTCAATGCCACTGCAACCCATCCTTGATGTAGAGCTGTTTAACATATGGGGAATTGATTTCATGGGCCCTTTCCCTTCTTCAATAGATTATAATTTTATCTTTGTGGTTGTGGATTATGTTTCCAAATTGGTGGAAGCAACTACCACAAGGACAAATGATCACAAGGTTGTCCTCAAATTTGTCAAGGAAAATATTTTCTCCAGATTTGGCACCCCTAGAGCCATCATCAGTGATGGGGGCAGTCGTTTCTGTAACAGGCACTTTGAGAGCATGCTCAAGAAGTATGTTGTTACCCATAGGATTACTATCCCATATCACCCACAGACCAGTGGGCAAGTGGAGATTTCCGATAGGGGAATTAAGCATATCTGGGAGAAGACAGTTAGGACTGATAGGAAGGATTAGGCTGTGAAGCTTAATGATGCATTGTGGGCCTATAGGACTGCCTATAAGACCCCAATTGGAATGTCCCCATTCAGAATAGTCTATAGCAAAGCATGCCATCTCCTGGTGGAGTTAGAGCATAGGGCCTTTTGGGCCATTAAAAGCTTGAACTTGGATCTAACTTCTGCTGGTATAAACAGGAAACTACAGTTATCTGAATTGGAGGAGCTAAGGTTGGATGCTTATTCCAATGCCAGAATTTACAAGGAAAGAGACAAAGCTTTCTTTGATAAGAACCTTCTCAGGAAGGATTTTTCTGCAGGAGATAAGGTATGGGTTTTTAACTCTAAACTAAAGTTCTTTCCAGGGAAGTTGAGAACCAGATGGGATGGCCCTTTTTGTTGTAAATCATGCATCTCCATCTGGGGCTGTGAAAATCATGGACCCCACTTTAGGAAGGGTCATGAAGGTGAAAGGGCAGAGGCTCAAGCTGTGTGTGGAAAACTTTATGGAGACCTCTGCAACCATGTACCTTCAAGAGCCTCCTAATGATAAGTAATTCCAAGCCCTGTATATTGTGTAACATAACTATTTTTGTTTGATATGAAAATTTTGTTATTTACTGCTTTTGTATGTTTTTGTGTGCTTTTGAATTATGTGGTAGTTGTTATTAGTGCTTAGAGAATCTGGATCTAAGTTTGTGAGTCTTCATCTACTGTGGTTTGTGAATCTAAATGTGTGAATTGGTTGTGCAACTTGGATCCTATGCCTCATTATGATCTGTTGATATGAGTTGTGTGTGTATAATCTGTATATATAGAACATGAAAGTGCATGCATGAGTCATGAATCATTAAGTGACCTGTGTCTAGGATGTTGTGGAAAAAGAGGGCTATGACAAAACAACATTGTGCTTGACAGTGCTAGAAATCCTTACGAGCATCATTGCCTGAAAATAGAGCCTAGGGAGAGCCTCGCGAGGCCCTATGTTTTCTAAAGTAGCTTGTCACGCAGTTCATTTTGAACTATGCGAGTAGTCACTTTTCGTGCACTGAACAACTCACGTGGTTGATTCCATGCCTTTTGTGCTTGCAAGGCTCATTTCCTTTCGACTCATCTTTGTGAGAGCCTCGCGAAGCCCTATTTTTTCACCAAAATAGCCAGTCGTGTAGTTCGATGTGAACTATGCGAAGTTCACTCTAGGCTGATTACTGCTCACGTGGATCATTTTTGCTTATTTCATCTTCGCATGATCCATGTGAGATCCTCGTGAAGCTCGGGTTTAGTAGTTTAAAATCCTCGCCAGGCTCTGTCAAGCCATTTTCTGTAAAAGTTCACGAGATCAATCCCGTCTCAGGCACTCCAAATTTTTTTCCTACAACCAGTGTTGCTCCACCACCCACCTTTCGACTCTTGCACTTTTCTCAACATCACAAACCACACATTTTGAACCTAGCAAAGTGCCATCTGATCCACTGTAGAGCTCTTGTGGTGCAACCCTAGGTTTGGGAGTAAGTTTCTTGAATTTATCAGCCATCTCTTTGATTTGAAATCACTCTTTGGTAGTTAGTTATGGGGAATAAATCTCATTGGAATGCTGTAAGCAACCTAGGGTTTGCGAATTGAAGTGAGGGATATTTAGGGTTCTGAACAAATGGCCTCCAACTCCCCATTTTCTGATAACCTATATGCATTGTTGAACCCTCCACAAATTGGCAAACCCACTCCCACAAGAAAATCCGCGAGTATTGCTGCATCCTCTACTGTGGAGGCCACTATTGTCCTAGAGCCCTAAGTGGAGAAACTCAAATACAGGGCTGCACCCAAAAAGAGGGCCAGGGTTGTCACCAAAAATCTTAAAAAATCAAAGAAACAGAAAAAGGGTGAAGAGGATGCCCCAGAGACAGACCCCCTAACAATTCCCAGTGAATTCATGGCTGCCATAAAATTAGAGCCTGAGACTGCCTTTGACAAGGCATTTTTTAAAAAGGAGCCCTTGGCTGCTGTAGCAATTGAATTTCTAACCAAGGCCTCTTTGGAGCCTTTATTGACATATTTAAAGGAGTTGGTGTTTCTCATATTGGTACAACTATGGTACCTAAACATCAGGGTAAAGAAGTCTGATGCTGGACATCCTAGGCTATTAATCCTAATTTATGACTTTGAGATGCTAGTGGGCACATCTGAGATTGCCCTAGCTCTAGGCATTTCAGCTACCTATGACCCAGCATGTAATTTGGGAGCTCCATTGAGTACCTCCATCACTGAAATTGCTGAGAAGCTGACCAAGGGAAAGAAGGCTTCTGGGGACTCAATCAAGACGGGAGACTTTGACCCCAACCTATTGTTTATGGATAATGTCCTTAGGAAGAACATTTATGTGGGTTGGCACCAACAAGAGAGAAGGCAACCAATTACTGATATCATCTATTCCTTCTCTCAGGGGCATTGCTTCAATGCAGCCTAAGTGATTTTTGAGTGGATGCAGGACATTCACACCAAAGTGCAGAAGAAACAAAAGCCCATTAGACTTCCATACTGCAGTCTAATGGGCTACATCTACTAAAACAAGGAGGATACCACTGGAAGATTAGGGAATAGACTGAGACACTTCCCCCAGTGGAGTTTGGAAGGAGATTATGGACCATCAGTATGTCCCTGATGGGAAAGAAAAATAAGAACAAGGGACCTGAGGTGACAACACCTACCCTTCAAGGAGCAGAAATAACAACTTCTATTGCCACTACTGCAACAGCAACATCGGAGGCTACCCCTGCTGCCAACTCAATCCCCCACACCACTCTACCACCAGTCACCATCAATCAATTGCCCATCCCTATCCAAGTTTTAGCTCCTACTCAACCCACCTTTCCTTTTAACCTACCCATCCCACCAATCTAGAGAAAGTACAAAAAGAAAGCCTCTAAACAAACCAAAGGACCCATTGAACCTACCATACCCATTCCCTTACCAGCACCTATACTAAGCCCTAAACCCAGTTCATTAAACCAGCCTATACCAGCCATTGAATCAACTGATATCCCTAGCCCATCCCAAGACCCTCACAGCCCTTTCACAATGGATGACAGTGAGCCTCTAGCCACTACCACTGACCTACCCACCACTTGTGAAACCACTTACCCATTTGATCCCATTACCTCCCCTAAACATTCCATTCCTTTTTCCCCCACCCATGACCAGGACCTATTCACATCTGAGGGGTTCTCAGCAATGATAGACTCCATTGTGGAGGACATTAGACATGAGTATTCACCCCTCCCTGATTACCCACAGCCCACCCATTTTAATCATGCCCCAACTTCCCCTTACCAACCAATCCTAACAACCAAACCTACAATCCCAACCATTCCAGACCCCTTAGCACAGATATTTTCCCTCCTTACCTCACTCCAAACCCAAATCCTGGCCAATACCCACAACCTGACCACAATGCAAACCAGCCTTCAGTCAATCAAAATATTCAGACCTTAAACCCACCTACATCTATACCCATACCTGAAACCACACCACCACCTCCATCCCAACCCTCAACCCAAGTGGCACTAGCTGCCACTCAGACAGACCTTGATATTGAAGAGTTGACCCTGATTCCATTCCCCTCCTCCTCTACCTCCACACAGACAGATTTTGAGGTCGAGGAGGTGCCTCTCATTTTACCCACCTTTGCCTCTACCTCTACCCAAACTGATTTTGAGGAGGAAGAACTACCCATTATACCCACATTTACCTCCACCTTCACCCAAACTATGCCCCTTGAGGAGGAGCTGCCCAGGCTACCATTCACCTATGAGCAGGAGTTGGCACCAATCCTTTCACCCCCATCATCTCCACCCCTCTCCTTTGACCTGACCACCCCCTCTATTTCACAACCTTTGGAGAAGGCCATTATCCTTTCTTCATCCATACCTATTATCCCATGTTATACCCTCACCAAGGCCATGTATGATAACCCTTATATTGGCAGTGATGTCAAATCTGTGATAGAATCAATCACAGTCATGGTGAAGAAACCATATGAGGGGCAGATTGCCCAGATCAAAGCGGACAATGAGAAGGAGCTGAAGAGGCATTGGAAAATGGTGCTGAATTCCCTGGACCTGTATAAAGTATACAAGATTAAGTCAATCCGGTTGGAAAAGTTAGTGACCACACTCTGCTCCACATTCTTAGTTCTGAACCCTGTTGTGCCCAAGGGCATATCATTCAAAGAGCTCTCCACCACTAAGCCTACAAAACCAGCTACCAAAAGATCAAAGGCTAGTGCTGCACAAGCCACTACTGTGAAGAAAGAGAAGGGCAAATATGAATGGACACCCCGCTTTATCTTGAGTTCATACTCTGATTCAGATTAGATTTAGGATTTATTATAAGTAGTTTGTACTTAGGTGTTGTCTTTAATGTCTATATTTTTTTTTTGTAGTCCACAATGTTGTAATGACATATGTGTACATTTCCCTATCTAGTAGTCTTATCTAAGGATTGTGTTAATGAAATCATTTTTGTGCCAAATTTGCAATGCATTTTCCTATTCAATCTTTTTATTTCCTGCATTAAATTGTAATTTGTTTCGTGAACCCAGCTACCCCTGAGGTCTTAATCCTTCAAACAGTGAGGACACTATTTAAGTTAGGTTTGGGGGTATGGCAGGGCATTCCAGGATAGACCAATGAGGTAGTTAACCTAAGTGCATCAGCATTGATCAAGTAGAAATAATTAGAGTAAAATCCACCTAACCAATGTGGAAAATGAGGAAATTCTAAACTGATACAAATTTTTAAGCACTAAAATCATTTTAAAATTCACTAGTTCCATGAGGTGAGCAGCAAGAGAAATCTTTCACAATCAGTACTTAGTGAACCAGTAAGGAGAAAGAAGGGTGAGAGCATGCCCATGAGTTTAATTGAAGATCATACCCAGTAAGATTTGGGCCCATACAAATTTTTTTTTCTTTTGAAGAGTGTCTTTTGGCTGCTTTTTGTGCTCTAAGGACTGACTGATTCAAACCTTCTCACTAGAAATTAGACACCCCCAATTTGAAACTATGTGGTAGAACTCATGGCATAAGGGACATGATCTAAGGCCTTCATTTGAATAGTTTGAGCCTAAAGTACCAACCCAATAAAACTACCCTTTTTTCATACACTCTTTGTGCCTTAAAATCTAATTTTTCTTCAACAAACACCAAAGTAATTGAACCTGAACCTCTTAACCTGACTCAGCCCTACCCTCACTCTGAGAATTTAGAAGGTAAAGGAGAAGATATTGAAAATTGGTGAATAAGGTTCAACATTTGGTGAAAGGAGATGAGAAGCAGTCTAAAAATAATAGTGTATCAGTGGTATATGTGTGGCAATTCATCATAAAAATCATAGAATATATATATATATATAAGAGAAGTCAAAGAAGTACTTTACCTAAAAAATTAGAAGAAGGAGAAGAAGCTGGCCACTTCAGATCTGGAAAACCTGTTGGAGGATGAAGTTGTACTGTGATGAAGAAGGTGAAGTCATGAATCACTTCCTACCTCTTGATTGAATTATCAGTTTTTAACCTTTTCACCCCTTTCATTCTTTTTAAACCTCAACCCTAAGCCACATTACAACCCAATAAATGTCCTTAGTGACCCAAAGTGAATTGAGCTGCTATGTGGAGATGAGGGGATGTCTGATCTATGGTGAAGAGAACATCATGAAGTCAAAAATTAGAAGCAAATGTTTATGCTAATGTTTGCAGACCTAGTTTAGGTCTGTAACTGATCTTGAGCTGGAGTGAAATTGAGCACCCTTCAATTCATTTGTGAGAGATAAACCATAGTGAGAATTGGGTCTGAGATTTAATTCAGTAGGGCATTGTTTAAACCTAATTTTTGAATTACTGGTGAGCTTGGTACTGATTGCACACATTACACTCTTGCTGTCAACTGATTGAATGTTTTGAGCATACATGCATGATTTATGTGTTGAAATGTTTGCATTCTTTGTTTAATACTCCTCCAATTTTAAAAGGGAAGGGTGGAATGAAGTTTAGTTATTGTAAACTGATTAACCACTATATGCACTTGATTTAACTATTTCTATTGAGAAGTTTGTGAGTACCTTCACTAAAAACCCTCAGGAGACTTCACTCCTCCACTAGGGATCACCTAGGGGTTTAATAGGCTTGGTGCATATGATAAATGCATCTGTGCACCCTACGAAAGTGGCATTTACTGTTTTAAATAACTGTTTTAATATTCTCTTTGCTTGAGGACTAGCAAAGATTAGGTTTGGGGGTAAGTTAGTCATTAAAAAATGTCATTTTTCACCTCCTAACCTAGCCTTTACTATACCTTGGAGCCATCTAATAATTTTATTTTGAGCATATTTTATAGTTAAGAATAAAACTGCTGCTTAGTGCAATAGTCCACACTTTGGAGGCCAAGAAGAGAGAGTTTTGAAGCCAAATCTGAGAACTGCTTGAAGAACATAGAGCACACTATGGTGGCACAAACCATAGTGATCATTTAGATTGCCTAGGTGGGCCCTAGAAGTCCAACAGATGAAAGGGAGCTTGCCCTAAGCAGAGGAGACTACTGCAGCAGGCTCTGTACAATAGCAAACAAGCATAGAGGAACCCTCGTGCGGTTAAATAACCTGAACAACCCATTCACGCAGATCTCGCGAAGTTCAAAGCTTCAGCACATAAAGAGCTCGTGCAGATCTCGTTCAGTGCACTGTAGGAAAAGCCTCAGAAAGGCACCTCACGCAGTCCTCACGAGGATAAAAACTTCAGGAAGTCGCATCGCGCAGATCTCGCACATACCTCGCACAGATCTCACGCACTTCATAGACGGAGCCAGCCACACAAGAAGCTTAATTCATCTTGGCGATGAGCCACGCGAGCTATAAAACCATCCTGGTGAGATCCTCGTGACTTGAACCACCTGGAACCTCATATGTGCGAGCTATACAATTCACAGTAAGAGAACCTCGCGAGCCTCCTTCTGCAGCAATTTCATCCTCACGAGAGCCACGTGAGAGGTAAAATGGGCAACTTCAACCTCGCGAGGCACAGGCTCCTAACTTCTCAGTCAGTACATAGGGGTATTCTTGGGATTCTATAATTGTTAGGGCAAACATCTCGAGGTGCCAAGATGTTTCCCAGTTCCCAAGGCACCACTTGGCAACTAATGGGCCATGACAGCAACTAAAATGAGGGCATTTCTCTTCTATTTTCTGATTGGCCAAGGCACAAGATATTCTTGGTAGAGTTGTATATAAGCTTTAGTATTTAGCAGAAAACCATCTAACTTTTTACCCTAATTTGGTGTGTGCTTAGGTCATTTTTAGGGTTAGGGTTAGGTCCCCTTATAGTAGATAGGACTGAATTTATGCTATAATTGGTCTGTGAAAGGTTGTAAAGGGTTGGAAGTCTACATTGACTACAGTTCAGAGGGTTGAATATTGTAAGTATTTTTCATATGCAATGAAAGCTGTTTTTATTGAATCATTTGATCTGTAATGCTCTTTGGTACTTCATTTAGATTTTGTAGATTAAACGCTCCTATGGCTGCATGAGCTTGTAGCCAGGCAACCATAGCAACTGCAATAGTTTTAATGTTCTGATTTCAATCCTTAGACTAGAGTATATCTTTTAGGGATGATCTATGACCATTCAGTGGACAGATCATAGTTTAAGACTAGTCCATATCCCTGGGTTGGATTGGATTCTTCGTATTTACATTGGAGGTTGTAGCCAAATGAAGGACTGATGTAGATCCATCCTTTACTAAGCTTAACCAACCCCTGCTTCAGCCAAAAATCTCAGTCCCTATTTTGCTACATCTCACCCCTTTTATATTTTATTTTCCAAATCCATTTTCACCCTTCTCTAAACCCCCTGTCTTTAACTTTAGTTTTATTTTCTATTTTTAAAAGTAGTGTAGATAGTGACACCCCAAAACTCCCTTCCTTTATCTTTGCTTTCTAGTTTAGGTTAGTGATGCCAGATTTGTAGCCAGATCTGGAGGTCTACTATACAACCCTTGTGATTCGAGATCAGATTTCCCTGTGGGACAACCCTTTCTTATCAAAACTTGCTATAACAGGCCCTGGATCTTACAGGATTGTGTTTGGTTTTGTGCTGTGTTTAATTCATTTTGTTTTATTTTTGCTTTTCTTTATTTCTCCCATATTATTTCTCTCATATTTTTATAATAATAAGAACACACTCGAAATCTTCCAACAGCTGTGGAATCCCAAAAATGCCCTTGAATGTTGAATACATAAGCTGGAACCCATGCCTCGGGTGGATGAGGCTTCAGAACATGAATCTCGAGTGGTTCTTGAGCAGTTGGTAGACTTCTGAAGCTTTCTCGAGTGGCTAGAGTGCAGCAGCATTAAAGTGCTCGAGTGGCTGCTGGCTTCAGAAAATGCAACTTGAGAGGCTCTCGACAGAATAAAAATAGCAGAAAATAGCTTGACAGGATGACTGCTTCAGGTCTATAGCTGGAGAGGTTGGTCGAGTGGTTGAAACAACAGCTCGAGAGGCTGGTTATAAGTGCATAAACTACTTGACTATGCTGCTGGCTTCAAGTAAGTGCTCGAAAGGTTGTTATTGCAGCCTGAACTGCCTGAGAGCTTGGTTTCTCAGCATTTACAGCTCGAGTGGATGGGTTTTAGCAGCTTGACAACTTTGAGGCTTCAACCAGCAGCTCGACAGGCTGCACTAAACTACTCGAGAGGATCACTTTCCAGCAAAAGAAGCTCAAGAGGTTGGAATTAGAGCTGCTCGATAGCTTGGTTGGGTTCTTTATCCGCTCGACAACTTGCAATACACCAGCCATCAACTCGAGTAGATGGTTCCTTCAGCAATGTAGCTTGAAAGGTTGGTTTCCTTCAGCAATAAAGTGCTCGATAGGTTCTTTGCTTCAAGTTTACAGCTTGTGAGGCTAGCATTCAGCTCAACAGCTTGGTGTGCTATCAGCAGCAATGAACTGCTCGAGATGTTTAGTGCAGCAGTTGATGTTCCACTTGAGTAGTTGCATTGCTGCATGCATAAAGTGCTTGAGCTGTTCAGTACCAGTGTTGTGGCTGTTGTGCTCCACTCCAAGTGCTGCATTACTGTACATATAAAATGCTCGAGCTGCTGGTGTGAAAGTGCTAAAGGAGCAGTGTTCTCCACAACTGTTTGAGGACTGAGGTGCTAAAACTATAAAGAGCATGAGATGTTGAAGTGTTGAAGTTGGTTGCTTCATAGCTGTCCTATTTAGTTTGTTGCAATAGCACTCTACTATTTTTGGGTCCACTCTCCTTCTCACTGCTGGACTTCTAGGGGTCCCGGGCATGCTAAATAGCCCCAATGGTGTGAACCATTATGGTGCAATCAATGTAATTCCCATTAGCTCCATAGCTTGGCTCAAAATTCTTTCTTCTTAGCTCATAAAATGATGGATTACTACACCAAGGTATGGTTTCTTGTCATCCTCAAAGACACACTTAAAAACTCATTATTAACCAACTGAAAGGTTCATTAAAGGCCAGGTTAGGAGGTGGAAAGTGGTATATTTCAGTGATCAATGGCAGGCAGACCCGATGGGGACGATGAGCAGCCTGGTGACGTGGCGGTTTGAGCGGGTATGCTATGGGGTGCTATGGGTATAGGCATATGTTTTGGGTGTTCAGAATGTTTCTTTTTAAAATTTTATAATTAAAACAGGGAAATTTGAAAGGTAATTCCTTTGAACTATTGTGGCATGGTTGCCACTTTTGGAATGGTTGAACTATTGTGGCATGGTTGTCACCTTTGAATGGTGTATATAACTTTTTGGATGTGGATCCATGGTAAATTTACAATCTGCTATGACATGTTAGTAATTGGATATGAATTTCTTTAAATGTTATGCTATTGTGCATGGTTTTGTGCAGGTATGATGGACGGGTTAAATTGACCCGTATTAATTGACTGAATGTGATTCCATTGCATGTCATGGTGACTATAATGTGATGTGTGAGGTTTTACACCTGGTTAGTTTGTTAGGTGTTTGGTCTAGCCTTGGTTAGAATTTTTTATATAAGTTATGACTTGTTAAGTCCTCGTTAAAGGATTGGGTTCTATAAAAGGGGAAACCATTATGGTTATTAGGTATCTTGTGTGTATCTGTGCATGACTCCATAGGGAGTGAAAACCCACTATGAAACCAAAAGACCTTAGTTAATTTTGGGGACGAAATTTCCTAAGGAGGGGAGAATGTAAAGTCTAAAATTTTTTTACCTTTAAACAGTCCGTCTCGATGTGCATGCCAGATTGGTCGAGCACCTGATAAGATAAAATATTAAAATAATAATGTGAGTTAAGTAAACTTAAGTTTTTAAATTAAAAAGGAAAGATTGGAATGTGTATGAACAGTTGATGAGGTAGTGTACACCGAGGTTCGGTGTATGTGCTTAGCACTCAAGTTAGAGCTTTTGAGTATATAAGTTAAAAGATTAGAGAATTTACTTCTCTTATCTTGGTTGTTGAGAAGGAGTAAATGAGAAGAGGGAGAAGGGACTTTGTTTGAATGCGTGCATGTGCGTGCAAGACCAGAAAGTGTGTGTGATTAAGGGGGTTTTGGATCGAAGAGAAATCCTAGTACCAACCTATGCAAACCTAGCTTGAAATGTTAACCATGGATCAAGAAAATCGATCAACTCAAAGGTAAGAATTATGGTAAAGTTGTTATGTAACAGTAGATTTTTGAGGATCTCGTCGCGATGATGCGCACTTGAGAGATATTTAGAGTCGCCACTCGGAGCTTTCGGTGTCTCGGGAAACCTAAATCAATTTTATAGGCACTAAAGTGCCAAAAATGTGACTCTGATTCACTGGTCTACGCCAAAGGCTCTTGGGTAGGGGCTTCCGTTATCGATCGGGAAGGTGTTAGGCACCCGATCAACCCGCTCAAAAGCGGTCTCTACTTATGGCCAAAATAATAAAGAAACAAAAAGAAAGGAGCACTTCCTCTTGCCCGAAGACACTTGGATCCTATTTGTGCCCCTCTGTAATTATCGAGATTTCAGCGGCGTAACGGCACAAATTCAAGGATAAAGGAAAAGTCATGAAAGTATAGGAGTAGAGGGGAGAGCCAGAGCTCTCGGGCCCTTATAGCACAGCTGTGGACCTTTGTGTAGGTGCAATTGACGAGCTTTCAGTAGCTTGAGTGGTTGAAGAATGGGTTCCAACCTCTAAGGCTTGATAGCTAAGGGGTAGAGGAAGAAGGCTATGGGGTAGTTCTCTCCTAGGCTCAAGGGTTTTTTATGGAGGGTAGGGTTTCTAAGGTGGTTTGCAATTCTAGAATTTGTATGGGTATTTTGTGCACCAAAGGGGCGGAGGGGATTGCTTAATCTCTTTCTCTCTCTTGGAAAAAATTCAAGCCATTTACAAGGGGGGGTGCCTCTCTATTTATGGAAAAACAGAGGGTGAGGGGGGTTCTTAGAGGCTAGTTAGGATTAGCAATTAGGTAATCCTAACATCTAAGGTTTCCTAGGTTTTTAGGATCATTGATATGTGTGAGGATAGGATCAATGGTAGATGATAGGGTGAGATTTCAAATGACTAGAGACTTGCAAATAGGGTAAACAAGGGTGCAACAATCCTAATGAAACCCATCCTAACATTGGGGTGGTCAACAAGTCAAACCCTAAAAGTGAAATTCGAGAAAAAACCAGAGGTTACTATAGCTAAGCTTGGCGTGTATATTATCCATGCCAAGTATAATTGCAGTGTCCTAGAAGTCAGAGCTCGCAGGGGAGCCCATCTATACTTGGCGTGTGCAATAAACATGCCAAGCCATTTCTGAAAAAAAATGGCTTGGCGTGTGTAATATACACACCATGCATGCCTTTTTCTAGGTGCACTTAGTTGCTTTTTCGGATCGCTGTAACTTTTGACGTACAACTCGGGTTAAGGTAATTTTTGTTTGTTGGAAAGCTGGGAACCTCTACTTTTCAATGGTATAAGATTTGGTGTTAGTAGAGGTCCCTGCCAACCTTGGTACATCTCACTCTAACCATGGCCCGGGAGGATTAACTAAGGGTTCGGAGAGGTTTCTAAGGGTTGGGGGTAATTCCTAAGGGTTTGGGTAAGTTTCTAAGGGTTTAGGAAGACTCCTAAGGATACGGGAGGTGCTATCGAAAGCTTGGGAGTGCACCTCTCTCGAAGTATGTCTCGATCGGGCCTTGGGCCAAATTTGAGTATCTACAGATGCCCCTCTTTGGTATCCGATCACTAATGATTAAATGCCAAAGACAAGAGACATCCGAAGAGGCCCAAGGCATCACTGACGGGTCTGCCATATTCAGATCGAACCTCAAACATCAAGTGTGTAACATGGTGAGTAAACGAAAGCCCTGTATGTCAAAATAAATGTCTTTTCCTCAAGATTATTGGTCCCCAAGAACTTAGCGATATTACTGGGCATAACCGAGATAGAGGAGTTTTGAAAGCCCAATATGCTAGGAAAAATGTCCGCTTCTCGAAATGATTGAAGATGTTTAATGTTCAAGTTCCATTCTGAATAAAACAGCTTCGTAAGTAAGAGGGTGATCGATCCATACTCAAAGATAAGCGTAAAGCAAATACATGAAGATCCACAGCTTGTGTCCAATCACACGAGGCATTGATTGCCCCATTTGACTGATCACAGGTGCCCTTGCACGAAGTAGGGTTTGAGGCCTTTGGGCGAACCTATTGATCTCGAAATTAATTTACCATGACTACCCGAGCGAAGCAAACTGATGTCGCAACATTTTTGGGAGTACGTGCCAATTTTTTGAACGACTTATGCATATGTGCATTTATGTTATGCAGATTTTTTGTTTTTTATTTTATGTGGGTTTATGTGGATTTTTTTGTTATTTTATGTGGGATTTATGTGGGTTTTTTGTTATTTTATGTAGGATTTATTTTATGTGGGATGCATGTGGGACTTTTTTGTTATTTAATATGGGATGTATGTTCGGGATTCTGAGCGATGCTCATCTATCCTGAACCATTTATTCTGGCACAACCTCCTAAGCATATCAAATGGAGATTGATGCGCTATTTTGGGGGCATGTGCACCATTTTGGGTTTGAGGGGGATCAAACTAGTTGTGTACAATACACCCGCAAAGCCAAACTTGGCCAAGAAGGGCTTGGCGTGTGTATTATACATGCCAAGCCAAATTGGGCCAGGTTTGGCTTGGCGTGTATATTACACACGCCAGGCCACATTAGGGTCAAAATTTGTTTGGCGTGTATTTTATACACGCCAAGCAAAACTGGGGAGGGTTTTTAGACCATCGAGCCCGAGCCAAAAAGGACCATTTTCAAAATCTATTCCTCTCCCCCTCTCTAAACCGAAAAGGAACCTCCTCCTAGGGTTCATTTGAGTTGTTTAGATCCTTGCTTTATCGCTAGAGATTGCTCCCGCCGTTCAAATACACGATCTACGCTGGATCAAGGGTCCATTTTTCTTGAAGGTAATCAAAGTTTCCTCATTCTTTCTTTGATTTTTCTTGAATAATTTGCGATGTGGTTAGGATTTTTGCTTTTTTGGATGATGAATGGGTGATTTTTCTTGCAAGTATGATTATTTACGACTCATTTGATTTTTTTTCATGTGCATTGGCCTTGATTTCGAGCAAAAATATGATTTTTTGTGATGCCCTACTCTCTTTCTTCACTAGTTAATGTGATTAGGGCCCTCTCCCCCTCTCTTTTTTTGTGTGGATCTAGATGGCTCACTTTTCTTTTTTTTGTGTGCAATGCAAGATGATTTATTATTGTTTGTTTTGCTTTTGCATGTTTATTGAGTAAGCCTTGATTAATGTTATTATTATTTTTTTTGTTTGTTCGGAAAAGAAAGACTCTTTTTGTGTATGTTTATACATATTTTTTCTTCTCTTTTCTTTTTTTTTCGATTGATTTTTTTTGTTTGTATCTTTATTGTGTATGCATGTTAAAATATATATATATGTTTGCATATATTTTGATTTGTTTGTTGGAAAAAAGAACGACTCTCTTTTTGGATTTTTTTTTGTTACATAACTGTATACACATTTTTTGTTTCCTTTTTTGGATTTTTGGTTACATAAATGTACACATTTTGAGCTTGTTTTCTTCTTTGGATTGGGGTTACATAAATTTACCCACACACCTTTTGTTTGTTTTTTTTTGGATTTTTTGGTTGCATAAATGTACGCACACACCTTTTATTTGTTTTTATCATCGTTATGCATATATTTTTTTTTTGCTTTCTCTTTTTTGAAATGTGGGGGTTTTTGGTCCTCCCCCTCTTCTGATGTATTTCTTTAGAAGTGGTGACGGTTTAAGATTGATGAAAAAAATGAGAGGGGAATACTTACCACCTTTTTGGCTTGCGGCAATTAGTTTCTTGCTACTGACATATTTTGATATTGTTGCTTGTTTCCATCTCAGGATGTCGAGTGAAGAAGAACATGGGTAAGAGGAAGGGCAAGAGGAGGGACGGGAGGTGGTCTATGGTCCACAGGGGGAGCAGGTTTTGGGGGTACATCGCTTTTCCCAGCCTTGGTACAAAATGCAGGGCGAGGCAGCCCGTACTGGTCTGCTTAATCAGCAGACCATATTTCAAATTTCGAGATTGCTGGCAAGGTAATGAAATAAGTTTTATTTTGCTGCCTGGTCCTTTCTTTGTGCAAGCTTGCTTTACTTGCAGGAACTGACACCTCTTCATCTTGATGCAGGACTTGCAACCCATTATGTTCTTGGGAGGTTGGCTTGACCTCCAGTGCCTATACCGTTATCTCCCTCCAGTGGTGAATTTTCTCGTTGCCCAGGCCAGCTTTGGAGATTTCCTTTCGTCCTCTGTCATGAGGGGTGACTCGGCCTATATGAAGGCTTTGATTGAACGTTTCTGGCCTAAGACCATGACCTTTCACATGGCGATGGCTGAGATGGCTATTACCCCCGTTGATTGGTCGATGATTACGGGGATAAGGATTGGGGGTACGCTGGTGACCAACCTTCGTGTATCGGGCCGCGATGAGGTGGTGTAATTAATTGGGGATTACCCCTCTGCCCAGAAGAAGCATGGCTCTCTAGTCATTTATCTTGCATCTGACACATCTTCTACCTTGACTGCTACTTTTGTCTGCTTTTGTTTTCAAATCTGGGGGTACTTGCACTTCCAACTTGGCCACCCACTCCTTTTCTCAGATGTCTATACGTATCCACTCATGAGTAATTGGCACAAGAACGGCCGTCAGGATGAAGCACTTGGAGATGGGCCTGAGGTCCCAATTTGACTTGCTGATACCAGAGAATGTATGGCCATTTCTCTCTTTTCTTTCTCAGCATTTCCTTTTTATCCTTTGGCTGATGGGGTATTTTTCTATCTGGGCAAGTCATCTATAACCCTTACGTTGGTTCTCCCTTTTGGGATTGAGCCGCTGTGGGTTCGTCCCGCTTATTTTTTGATCGCCACATCATTTTCTTCTACGAGGCCTAGGCCAGGGCATATTACCAGGGAGAGAGAGTGGTACATCAATATCAAGACGTGCCGCAGGCTCCTCCGATGGATGTTATGTCTCCTGAGCGTACTATTGAGGAGCTTTCTGTCAGGTTTCTCCAGCATGGGGTCCCCATTGATGATCTTCTCATGCCCGAGGGATGCCAGCTGTGGTATGAGTCCCTGCCCTATCGGTTCATTCTGCCACGTTTTGTGCCCGGTGCCAATTTCCTTGCCTTAGGCGGCCCACGAGCTCAGGTAGTTATCCTTTTTAGGCAAGTACCCAGTGGTTTTGATTTAGTTTTTATTTCTACTAACTGAGTCCCTACTTCTTTTCACAGTTTGACCGGGAAGACGATTCTGATGATGATGATGCGACAGCGGCAGGTCCTGCTGAAGCTATAGGTGTTAGTCCTTCAGCCCCCTTTGGCGCGAGTGCTTCAGGTAGTTCCACAGCTAAGGTTCAAGGGACATTTAGATGCCTCGATGATGCCTTTCTCTCTAGCTTGTGTTTTGATGTAGACGAGCGGGCCCGCCTATCTGCTGAAGCGGTCCGGGTCCCCCCTCCTAAGTTATTTCTTGGGGTAAGTTTTTCCTTTTTGTACTTTTACTTTCTAGAGGAATGCCTATGTTTGCACCTGTGGCTCTTGTGACTGACATCTCTCTTTTCTTTTGTACAGAACTATGAATCGGCCGTGAATCAGGCTGAGTACTACCGCAATATTGCCGGCCTCTTTGATGTAGAGATGGTGAATGTCATACTGACTTGTTCCGATCATGGCCCTATTATTTTATTATTTTTCTTTCTTTCAACCTATCTTGATGGCTTTGGATATGACTTGCAGCATTCTCGTGAAAAGGAATCATGCTCCCTACTTGGCCGGCTTTCTCAAGCGTGGTCTCAGGCGGGGGAGGTGCGGACATACCATAGCAGCTCGCGTCGTCGCACGAAATCAAAGGGTGCTGCCAAGGATTGAGCTCTTGCACTGATTTGATTTAGACACATTTTGAATTGTTGGAATCTTTTTGTGTTTATTTTGGGATGATGTTATCGGAGACCATTTTTTTTTTTAGACAACTTTTATTATTTTGGATGAATGCCATTGTTTATCCCTCTTTATTGCCTGCTCCATTCTTTCTTCTTTCTCTTTTAGTGGTATGCTACCTCTCTTCCACAGGATGGGCCTAATTTAGAAAAGAATGGCCTTGGGGCCACGCCCTTGGTTGACATTTGGCTGCCATTTTCATGTGTGTACGATTTTTCCTGCATAGAAAATCATGTGTAAGTTGGATGTGACAAAAAAATTTTGTATCTCTGAACATGGGCTAGTGCTTTTTAAGAAAATGATAGGAAACGTAGGTAGGCTGCCTAGGGGATCAGCCAAACGACCTCCCTTATACCCACTTTTCCTCCTTTGGATGGCAGGAATGGTATGGCGTGTGTAATACACATGCCAAAGAAAATCTGGGAGAAAGTGGCTTGGCGTGTGTATTACACACGCCAAAGCAAATCTGGAAAAAGGTGGCTTTGCGTGTGTAATAACATGCCAAAGCAATTCTGGGAAAATTTACTCTGGCGTGTTTATTACACACGCCAGGTGCCATGAGGGGAAAGTGGGGCCTTTTAAGCCTAAGAATGCATTCTTTTCTCCCTCTTTTGACTTGACTTGGTATATTTTTGCTCCCATTTTTTCTTTTCTTACCCCAAGGTTTGACCGGCAGCACTTACTATTTCCCATTTTGGGTGTTGCGCCAGTTTGGTTGCCCTCAGCAGGTGCCTTGTATGACAAACCCGCCCCTGTGTGACTTAGTTTTATCTCAGGGGTCTTCTAAGGATATGGATAGGATAGCTGCCCTCTGGGAGACGCATCAGTCAACGCTTATGTGCATTTTAGAGCAGGGGAATTTGGTCATGTCCTCCCCAGAGTACAAGGCTTGGCTACAGCCTGAGATGTCTCCTTCTTGTCACTTGGATCAGGCAGAGAGCAGTGATGTAGGGGGGCCTTGGCTGAGGAAGGATTCGATGCTTCGGAGCCATATTGAGCTATTGATGGATGAGAAGCAAATCCTACATGAGAATTTAGAGAAGCAGACGGTTAGAGCAGAGGTGGCAGAAGTCAGAGCCGATGTAGCTGAGTGTGAGGCCCTTTGTCTGGAAGGATTGTTGAGTGACACTCTTGGTGCTACTGATGCTTCCCTGATGCGATATAGGAGTCTCCATGGCTGCTGGATGGCCAAACGGGATGTACGAGAGGATGCTTTACGTGCAGAGATCCGTGCCCTAAAGCACAAGTAGGGTCGTTGAATCCCTCCTGTTTGGATGGAAGAGGTCGGTTGATATGATTCCTCGGAGTCAGGCTCCATCATGTTGATCCTGGGTTATTCTGAGATTTTATCCTCAAATGCCAGTAAGGTCCTATGGTGGTCTATCATAAGAGAAGATTGTGCAGGTAGGGAACACTCTTCCTCGATAAGGGACAGAGTGGCCAGGTCTATTTCCAGGTTGGGAGGGATAATTTGGGAATTGGTGGGGTGGATAGGGGCGGCCAATTTGTGTGGAGTTAACTGTGTTGTCCCATTTTGATCGATCTTCATGATCCTTGCGCTCACGAAGGTATTTCGGATGTGAGGTCTAGGATAGGGTTTCTCTTCTAGATTTATTCCCCTAGCTCTTGTTGCGGCAATGGTTCAGGCCTTTCCCTTAGCCTCTCGCACTTCTTCTTCTGTGGGCTTATAGCCTAACCCAAATCTAATCTGCTGCTCACCCTTAGCCTTGACTGGCTCTCTCCTTCCTTATAATTGGGATCCTAATCCCTTTCCTTTTTGATAGCCCCATTTCTAAAGCATGGCTATAGATGCCACCATCCCGCCTCCAATTTTCAAGCTGATGCTTTCTAAGGGCTCCGGGCCACTGCTGATACCTCATATTCAAAACTGTGGAGGTCTGTATCTTCGGTGGTATGCGGCACATCTAGTATTTTGGGGTTCTCAATGCTGTGGGTGGCTTTTTCTCTTTCGTCATGCCCTTCCCCTATGATGGTGATGACCTTCTGCCAAGACATAAATTTAAGCTTTTGATGCAATGTCGACGGGATCGCCCCAACTTCATGTAACCAAGCACCCTAATAACAAGTTGAAGGATGATTTGATGTCCATTACTTGGAACGGTATGGAAAAGGTCATTGGCCCAATTACGAGCTCAAGTCAACTTTGCCCATTATCTCTCTTCTTGTGTTATCAAAGCCTCTGGCGCTGGTTTTTGTTAGTCTCAACATATACGGATCTACCCCTATTTTGGTAGCGGTTCTCAGAGGGCACACATTCAAAAAAGACCCATTATCAAAAAACACTAATGGGATTATCATATTTTCAGTTTCTGCAGTGATATTGAGGGATTTAAAATGATTATTTCCCTCCTCCATAAATCAACATCCAAAAAAGAGATGGCATTGGGAGCCATCACCTGCCCGATTATCTGCCCAACCACATCTGGGCTCACTTGGAGAGATACATGTTCAATTATTAACACCCCCATCAATGCTTGAAAATGAAGCGGGGATGTCATTAATAGATCTCAGACCATGATATGGACTGACATTCTCTTGAGTTGGGTTCAAGTATGTGCTCTTGGCTCATTTTTTCAAATGGGTTTACCGCAGTAGTATCCTTCTTCCCCTCTAGTTAGGCTAGCGCTGGTATTGGTTCGTCCGGTTGCTTGGAGATCTTTCCGGACTTGGTAACGAAATCCATGGCCCCCTCCTTACTGTTGCCGACTTTAATAGCTGTTTGATTATAACTGAGTGGGACTTGATGGGGATCGTATGTTAGCCCCGGGATCTAGAACGGGGTGCAAGGGGGTACCTGAGATGCCTGCACCAATGGATTGGGATGGGTGAGGATCACATGGTTAACTTCTGAAAGGGTGGGCCAACTAGGGTTGGAAAGGAACATGGATGACTAGATTGGGGGTGATGTGACGAGGTGGGCCATTGATAAATAATGGGTGATGAAGGAGGATGGGTGACACAATCGGTCGGTGGGTAGTTGGCGGGTGTGGTGGTGTATGGTTGGTAGGAATTGATTTGGACATAGTTGACGGGAGCTGGCAATGGGAAATATACCTTAAGATCTAAGGGTTTCGCTTGTGGTGTGGGCACTAAACCACCGCACATACTCCAGGGCGTCTGCCTCGTCACATGCCCCCCTAACTCGGGTCCCCCTAGCTCTAAAATCTACTACCTGAAGCGCCATCCGCTCATCGAAATTCTAGCCAAGAGGGCCGGTCATCCTCTTCGCTACTCTGTGGCGAATCTCTGGAGGGACTCCCTGAGTAAGCCCCAACTGCCGTACCACTCGAGAAGTGTGGATCCTCTCCACCCTCTCAAAACAATGGACCCATATGTCCACATCAAAGAAGGGGTGGCCAGACTGAATCACTGGCACCTCCGCATCCTCATCTGCATACGGCCTCCAAATCACCTAAAATTAAATAAACGAGCCGACCCCACAACGAAGACTTAGACCCTAAAAGATTGGAACAGAAAAAATATGCATGACGATCTATACCTTCCCCGCATGCATATCCTCAAAGAGGCCACGCGCGGTCTGAAGATCCGAAGACCAACGACGACCCCTCAATGCCTCCCTCCACAAGTGCAACCGCGGAAATGTAGACATCACCTCCAACGGAATTCCTGGATGAAGAAAAGCGAAATGATCATACACCCAAAACTAAAAATCAATAACAGCAACAATGACACACAAGGAGAAATGATATTACCATTAAATGACCAAAAGTAACCAAAATAAAGATTTCATGATACCAATTAACTAAAACTCACCTGGATGAGCAGAAGGAAACCCTCGATCGACGTGATGACTTGTCCTCGATGGTAAAGCTGGTCATAGAGATGCGCCAACGTCACCGCACCCCATGCATAGGAAGGGACTTGATCCAAATCCCCGAGAACCATCAAAAATAACCTGGTGACACATCCCCGAGTCGAAGAAGAGAAGAGTACCGCACCAAGGAAGTGCATCAGGAATGCTCGAAGCACCCTATCCACAGCCAACCCCGGCTCCACCACGGGCTCTCGGCCCGTCACTAATGCACAACGCGCCTCATAGGTCGCCTTCACTTCCGAATGGTGCCTTGAGGGGACAAAGCCACTCGCAAACGTATCAAAAAATCAAGTGACTCAAACTACACCTGGCCCCAAGCCGCTCGACCTATACGGCACACCCAAAATATCCTCACACACCTCTAAATAATGTCCTGCCATCTGCCCTGTGATCGGCTCACCCTCAAAATGAAGACCGGTGATACGGACCCAGTCCTCTGCAGTCGGTAACATCATGCCTACTGGAAAGAGAAGTGCCTGATGCTCCACCTACCACCTCTCTAGAATCGCCGCGAACGACCTGAAAGAGCTCCAGCCCTAGGATCGGTCTGAAACCGAAAGACACCAGTTGCACCCGCTGAAACTCCAGCAAGGCATGATACCAAGTATAAGACTCGGCCCATGCTGAGCTGATAGCCAGCTGCGGGGGCTCCTATCAAACGAAACACCAACAATAGTAGTAAGACTAATACATACTTATGACGAAAGATAAACAATTTAAAACTAAAAGCAAGTCAAATATGCCTCAAATATAACAACAATTTATAACAAACACATAAAACATGATAAGAATGACTGACTAGAAACATGGCCTATCTCTAAATGCCGTTATGATGCATGAGTGAGCGCACGACCAATCATTAATTCAGGTTTGACATAAATTTGAAGGGTTTCCAGATCCTAATAAGCCTATGTCATTACCTAAATGGCTAAGAAAATGGAAGAACTCTCACTCACGAATACTTACCCAACCTCGAGCAAAGAAATCCTCCATTGGGAAGTGTCTGTGATCTTGATGTTCCTCACCCTGGTCCTCCGCAGCCGCATCCTCAGCTCTCTCACCCTCAGCCCTCTCACCCGCATCCTCAGCAATTCCCTACTCAATCTCGAGCACCTCCTCCCTGATCTCTGACTGGTTAACCTCCAATACCTCCTCTCCAACTACCTCCTCAACATCCGCCTCCCCGACGACCTCGGTCTAAGCCTCAGAAGTCTCACCTATCTCTGCCCCTAACATCCTTTCCAACTCAGAAATGGTAATATCGTGCCTACCACCACCCTCAAAATCCATCCTAGAATGAAGAACTCAAAAAACTGAAGAGAACGGAAGAAACGACACTTGAAACGGACGATCGGATCGCAAGATATCACAAAACACGAAAATTAGAGCACAAAGAAACAAGGAAACTAGATAATCGAAGACTAACACGGATCGCACGACAAAAATGAAAGATTTTGAACTATTTATAAGACACCACAAAATTGCATGCTTAAATTCTGGTGCTCAAACTAATCATACGCCACTATAACTGCGCTTAATTCAGATCACACGACCGACCACAAGCGCGTAAAGCAATTGTCGCCCGCTCAAACTATCCCGACTGCCTGGTTGCGCGCATCCTACTAAGCACATAATCCCTTCAAGCGTCCACACAGTGGCGCGCAAATGCCAATAGTCACCCGTATAGTGACTAGCCACCGCCTTAATCGCGCGCCCAGTATCCTGCGTTTAAATCGATGAAATGGTCGACAATTGGCGCGTAATTACATTCTGACACTCTGAACGCGCGTCCATTCTCTGGCTTGCAATTAATTTATGCACTCAGATTAAAGCGCGCAATTCCCCAGAAACACAAAACAAAAAAATGCCCAGAATAGGACATTCATAAGCAAAAATAAGTAATCTCCGATGCTAATTATCAGCCTAAACCACACCCTTGTTAAGCTCGATCCAAAACATTCAAGACCTAAAGAAATATCCACCCCGATAACCAAAAAGAAAATGCACTAGACTAAGTCGAAACAAAAAAATGTCCCAACAACAATTATACACTCCAACTAATACCAAAAAAAAAAAACTAAACTAAAAAATGCCCCCCATCATCCATTCATTTGAAGCAAAACTAAACAAACCAAAAAAAACTTGCCCCAACTAGGGCGAAACTAAAATACCCCCCATCGTTCATGCATTCCAACTAAGCCCAAACTAAGTCAAAACCAAAAAAGAATGCTCCTAACATGCCCCAATCCAAAATAAATAAATTAAATAACTAAACCTTGCACTCAAAATAAATCAAATAAGCTACAAAATAAACTAAGCCTTAATTTACAAAGGAAATTAAAATCGTAATCTCCATAAATAAATAAAATAATTGCAAAATACACCGAGGGCATACCCTCTAAATATTCAACCTAAAACAAGAAACTTAAAATCCACACGTTCAGGCATTCCCTGAATCCCGATTTATTCGGGAAACTAGAAATCTCGGAGAAACCCGGAGAAGGGTGGTGCCTTGAATGAATTCTAGCCGTAATAACCTCTTCCCCTTGTCCCAAGCCGACAGAAAAGAGAGAGTGGCTCACGGAAAGCCACCCAGGATCTACGGGATCCACCTTTAGAAGCTCACCTTGGAAACCCTAATAAGGAAGAGCAACTAATACGGGATCTGCAGAGCCTACCGAGGAAAAATAGGCATCGGTCACGAGAATTCTGACCCTGCCTTATCCTTGGGTTTCCTTTCTACCACCTTTTTCTTCTCCATCTCTTCCTTTAGCATGGCAACAATTCAATCGCTACCTTGCATTCCCAATTCCGTCCATTCTCAATAATCCATGCCATAAATACAATTCTTCAGGTCCAACACTCGGGATACAGAAGAGAAAGGAAGAAAAGACATTAATAAATAAAAAATGCCCAAAATCACAAAACATGCCCCAAAACTTTTAAACCCATACTTGGAATAAAATTCAAATAACAAGAACCCAAAACTTCTAGCTCACACATTTATAAACTATACCTTCCTAAACAATAGAATGGCAAGTGTCACACTTTTAAAACCTTTCTAATCTAATCTAATCTAAACCAAACACATACCCCTTTGAAAGACCACAATCCATGACAAACCTAGATGGACCAATAATCACACAATACTTAACCCCCTAAAAAACATAGATCCAAAGCAAAATGGATAAACCAATAGGATTTAAACACCCAATCCCCATCTAGAACCTTTAAAAACTCACACCTTTTAAGTATCATGCTGAATCAAACAAAAGACCAAAGCTCAAGTTAAAATCAAACCTTAAACCAGACAAAACTTTAAATTACAAAAAAAACAACTCTCTAGAATGAGACCTTGACTGGTTTAGGACTAAAAAAAAAAATGCCCCCAACAAATCAAACAGAACTAAGTAAACCTTCTAAACCAGGCTCAATAGAGCAAATTAACCTCGAGATAAGCTCTGAATAAATTCAGGATGAATACTCAAACTCTAAGTAAAATCAAAACTAAGTTAAAAAAATCAGATAAATCTAGCTAATCCGCTAATCAGCTTAAACGAATAAATGAGCAAACAAGAACAAAACAAAAATTACCCCTTCATTTATAATTTAAAATTTTATAAGTATCACCGGAGGCATACCCCCTGAATTTACAACCCAAAATGAAAATCTAAAACTTTAACCTACAACTCAAAATGAAGACCGGGTTCAAAACTGAGACGAAGCGAGGAGCAGATTCTGCTTTGAGCGTCTAATCAGAAACTTCAAGGAGAATTGGTTGGGAAACACATCCCTCCACTTTTTACTCCTCTTTCGCTATCTTCACCTCCTCCACTGCCGCCTCCTCAACGCTGCCTTCACTGTCCCCTAAAAAGGATCGATCTAGAGACAAGCGCTCTCATTCTCAATACTACTCATTCCCAGAACAACACCATCCCTGAGCATCACCTCGGGATGAAGAATACACGAAATAACAAATATAGGAAGAAATGATAACCCAATTGGACGGTTAGGTCACTCGATATCACTAAAATATGAATTTCAGAACACAAAATATATAGGAAAAGGTCAAAACTCGAGACTAAACTGGAGAATGAAAAACAAATAAATCCCTCTCACTTATATAGAGTACGGACTTAATCACGCGCCAGAAAATATGCGCTTAATTTGATCACACATTGCGCACAAGTAAAAACATGCGCTATGACCCAAACGCGTAACTAAACCATCACTCGCGCCAGCTGCGCAACGCTCCGATCGCGTGCTTAAATGACTCTTCAAGCCTAAAATCGCACGCCTAAAAATAGGCGCGCAATTGTATTGAGTGACCTGAAACAGGCGCGCGATACCTGACTTTGGACAAAGTTTACACCCCCAAGGCCTTATTGTCCCATCGCGACCAAGATTCTTCTGTCCAATCACGGTCAAGATTCTTTTGTCCCATCACGTAGCCTCACAGGCTGCTCTACCAAAAAAGACTTACTCATCCGTCCCATCGCATACACCTTATGAGAGAAGAAGCATCGACAACACCCATCCCCATCGCTGTAACATGTACACATGCAATATCACTTCAATGCCCAGTCCCACCGCAATAAATTAACCCCACCCTCATGACCCATCGCGAAAAGCCAAAAATAAACCGCCCAAAGACGAAGCCAATCACGATCCAACCACAAACGTGATTTCTTTTATAACCCAAGATCTGCCAAAGAAAGACACCAACGTCCCATCGCAAAAATATCCCACTAGCGCACCACTGCTAGCTATGCTCAGTTGACATCCCAACGCAAGCATTATTACCTGAAAAGAGAGAAAACCTCAGACAGCACATGCCACACCATATGATGAAAAGAGGGAAAACTTGAGCATGTCTCATCGCTAAGGACTCTCTCTCCCAAATTGATCCCCACGTCCTACCAAGACTCACCTAGTATGCAACCAAGAAAGGGAGAATCTCCAATTCCTAGCGCAATATCATTTCTCCCAAGACATCACATCACAATCACCAACCACTGCCACAACAAACTCGAAAAGGAGTAATGCCACAAAGTCCAATCACGACACTACAGCGCCACTAGAGCACACAAGCCGCATCCAATTCAGGTAAGTATCACCCCTAGGTAAGTACTACCCACTTTTCAATTACTCGATATTCCTCATAAATATAGTTAGCTATGATTAAATCAAATATTTTTAAAACTCGTCTCTCTCAACTCGTGAATCATTGTAGTCCTTCCATAAGAGACAATCATCAGTACTCGTCGAAAAAGTTAGACAGAGTATTTGGCATGCCAAGTGTCGTCTTGACAACTACAATAGCGGTCGGGTCCACAAATCTCCTACCGATGGATCTGCTCAGCGATATCTCAGAAGCCACATTTTCTGTCATTTTACCACCGAATTGATCTTAAGTTAAAATCTCTAAAATTTCAAATTTTCAAAACCCCCTTTATCACACCAAAAAAGAAAGCTTTTACTTCACAAAACAAAAGATTAAAAAAATTGATAAAAAAAAAAGCAAAAAAAGAAAAAGAAAAGAAGAGCAAAGCAACAAGATAAATAAGACCCGACTCACCTTTCTTTAAATACCTAAAAAAAATTGATTAAGTGCCCCATCACCTGCGCATAATAAATTACACTTAAACCTGACCTTTAACTCCTAAGACCGCCTGAACTTGCAATCAAGCACATATTCCATTGCGCATAATTGGATCGAGCGCATACTCCACTATGCAAAATCATTTGTTCAGACACATTAGGATTAGAATTCCCAACTTAGATGCCGACTCCAGATGAATCAAGGGCACGCACCACTGCAAAGAATTCAAATTGAGCACACCTCATAAGACCCCACTTCAATTATCAGCTCAAACCAGCCATTCTCCTGGGAAACCAAACGTTGGTATATTTAATCTAAGAACTTACAAATACCTATTGGAAAAGAAATGTCTGACACGCATTGATGTGAGCAATGGCGCACCTGGTCTGACATGACTTACAAAAGCCTTTGATATTACATGATACCTCGATTATGTAAAATCCCTCTGTTAGCTCGCGCCATGCGATGGGATGCGCCATGCACCCACAAACCCGAAATGTGCCCTTCGACAGCTACCATTTGCCCTTCAGATGCTCTATTTTAGCTTGCGCTGATAGATAAGAAAGCCAAGCATGTCATATCAGTATCACCAATTTACATTTGTGATTTCCCAAGAGAAACGAGAAGACACCTCGAATGAGGGGTGTTTACTTCTTCGACGCATTCTTACTTCGTAAAAGCGCACTGAAGAGGGGCATCTGTAGACACCCCCATTTTGCCCTCTCGGGATATATAATTTTGTTTGATCAACCTTTGACCTCTTAACCCTGATATGGGAACCACACAGACTGAAACAATAGTCTTGCATTCCAGACTAGAGATCAGACCCGGACAACCCCGAATTAAGCGCCTGAAACCCCGCACGTAATTCGATTACACGCCAGACCACAAACGCACAATTAGTCCCCCTTTCAGACCAAACTTCCTTTCTTAGACCATATTAAAACTCGATCACGCACCTGAAATCAGACGCACGATTGGATTGAGTGCCACCCCACCAGCACGCAATTGGCCTACGCCTGACCTAGCCTTGCAGTCCTTAACCCCTAAGTTTCCTTGATTAAGTGCTTCTGAAGAATCGCTTAATCAAATTGTGAACGTCCTACAAAGCACGCAATTAACCCTAATGCTATTAGGACTAGGAAACTTGCTGAACAAGTTAGTCGGTCGCTCAATGAGTCGGTGACCGACTCAAAGTGATTAAGCGCCTGAAAAGTGGCACGTAATTCAATTAAACGCCTGAAAAATAGCGCGTAATTGAAGAAAAACCTATAAAAGATTTTTAAAATTTTGACAACACGAGGAGGCTAGCAATTTTCGTGAGAGAACGGATTTTTTTGGGATTTTGAAACCAGAGAACTCTGAGGACAAACCCAAAGATCAATCTAGTCATGATTTTGAGATTCAAGCTCCGAATCTTCGAGATTTCTCTCCACAGCCCCGATCCTAGGTAAAAAAACCTTACTTTCAGACTTAGGATATTTCTCTTAATTTTAATTATAGTTTTAATTTTAGTCTGAGACCGTAGCACCCTTTTCAGACTGCAAATATTTTATATCTGATCCTAGTTCTCTTCTCTAGAACCAGCCCTTAATCTGACGGTCTAATTTATCGACCATAGGCCTTAATTCTATTTTAAAATCTTAATCTTCAATCCTATCATTAATTTCTGGTTCTAATTCTCTAAATTTAGAACCAGCCCTTAATCATACGGTCTGATATTATGATTTCGGACCTAAATTCAATCTAAAATTTAGATTTTAATCTTAATTCTCTATTTTAATATCTCCAAAAATCCTAAATATTACTTTTAGTTCCCATAATTCTAATTCTCAATTTAATTCATAATTATTATTTCGAAATCAGCTCCAAAAAATCTAAAAATACTATTTTACAGTCCAGAATCTAATTTATCTTTAATCTCAGCCATCCAATTTGCCCAAGGGAGCTTACGGAGGGTACTCGGAAACGAGGCCAATCCTCCTTAGCATAGCGAGTCCAAAACTCCTTTTCTTAAGATTTTAGAAATAATTAATTGCTATTTTCTTTTTTTCTTTAGTATAACTAATTAGTAGATTTATTTTATTTCAGCATAATTTATTAGTCAAGTGCATTAGATTTTAGTATGATTGATTAATCTCTTTTAATCAGAATTTAATTGATTAATTTCCTTACTTTAAATCAGATTTAGTATGATTAATTTCATTGCTTTAATTGGATTTTTAGTATAGTTAATTCCTTGCTTTAATTAGAATTTTAATCAAATTAGTTTATTTATTAATTCATTTGCTTTAAATTAGAGTTTCAGTCAAATTAGTTTTCTACTTCAATTAGAACTCTGATAAGACTATTATAATTGCTTTCGTTAGAACTTCGATACAATTAGTATACTTGACTTAATTAGACTTCCAATACAACTATTATACTTGATTTAATTAGAATTTTAGCATAACTAGCATGCTCGATTTAATTAAAAGTTTCACTAGAACTATTACACGTGGACTCTTAGTAGCATTAGGACACTAAATTAATTAGACTTCTAATGAGCACTAGGAAACTAAAAATTAATTAGACTTCTAACGGGATTAGGACACTCAATTAATTAGACCTTCAATAAGGATAGGAATAGTAAAAAGTTAATTGGACTCCTGATAGAACTAGAATATTAAACCAAATAAACTACAATAGATCACCACACAGGTAAACTCACAATAGAATCAGGGAAGTCTAAATTGACTAGAACTATAACCACAAAGGGAAATAAAAGGGAAATTAAACTATCTAAATTAAGTAAAAGATTGCTGCTGACGTTCACAGACGGACAATTCAGTATAGAAGTTACCCATACCCGCTCTTAAGCGTGATCATTGGCGTGTTGCAGCGTCGATAAATATTTGCAGCTGGCGATCGCAACAAACTAGGAATATTCCTAGAAAACCCCTTTCTTATTATTATTTATTTTTACTTCAACTATTCTAAATGCCACATCGCTAAAGTCCACTTGGACAGAATTGGAGCCACTGATTCAACGGGAACAGAGTGGAACCTAGAAAAAGCGCGCACCAACACGTCCGTGTGGTGAAAGTCGGACCAACGAGTGGGCAGTTGGAAACGGTGAGGACCAACTCAGTAAATGGGGGAAAATCATGATAGTGTGGCATCTCGCTGCCCCCAAGGGGATTACTTGGGAGGCTCATGTGATGGGCAAGTTCAACCCGATCAAACGATAGATTGAGTTCGTTGATCTTCGTTGAAAAGCAGCCTGGCCCAACAAAATTGTAAACTAGGCCCTCATAAAAGAGTGGACCAGCCAGGGGTACACCGGGGTGAGTGTGAGGGCACCGGTAATATGTTGAGGCTGACTTGCTTAAGATAAGACAGTGAAAACTAGGCCTTGGGTAGTTTTTCAAAATAATCCATGTCATACTCGGGTTCGAGAAAGAAGCCATGGTTCATCATGACAGCCAAGTGGCTGTCTCGCCTGACAAGTGGGGAGCGTGGTGGTGTGGGTGAGGTGATGGTGGGGTAGGTGGCTGTGCCTTCTTCCACCATGTGGTTGTGGTGAATATCCGTGTGGCAATACGGATACCGGTGCTGGGGTTTCGAGGCACAGAGGGCTTGGCCTTCTTTTTAGGCGGGGCATCCACCATTGGAGCCTTGCCTTTATCTCTTTTCTTACCCATGGCTCAAAAATATAAAAAATGACACAGAAAAGAAAGAAAACTTAGAAAAGAAAAGAAAAATAAAAAAATGCCCTTGTAGCATGAGCACATGGCGAAGGACGTCAATCTCAGCCGAAGGATGAAGGATGCTCTCCCCATGCTTCGTATTTATAGAGAAGAAGGGGTGGATTTTTTAAGCGGCAAGGAAAAGAAGATGAAAGGGTGGCTTGAATGAGGGGTTTTGAAAAGGTAAGGTGAAGAGGTGGCTTGAATGAGGGGTTTTGAAAAGGTAAGGTGAAGAGGTGGCTTGAATAAGGGGATATGTAATGGTTAGAAAATGAAAAGGCACAATAAATGGAAAGTTTGAATGGGAGAAATCACGCGGGGGATGAAGAAGGAGAAAAAAGAAGAAGAGAAGAGAGAAGAGGGGGTTGGATTGGTCAAAATGGGATTTCGACCGGTACATAACCCTAAATATAGGTTAGAGAGGTCTCTTTCAACCAGTCGAGATGGGATCTCGACAGGTCAAAACTGGGCAAAAATAATAAATGTCTTTGCCATGCTTCAAATCTGAAGCAAAGACAGTGTCGATCGGTCAAAAACCAATTTCAATCGGTCGAGAATCGAAAATCTCACTTCTCTCTCTCCTTTTTTCTTAGAACATGGCACCTCAACCGGTCGAGATCCAAACTCGATCGGTCAAGACTAAATAGAGAATAGGGTTCTCTACTATAGATATAACTTCGACCAGTCGAGATCCATCTCGACCAATCAAAACTGAACAGAGATTTTGCTATCTATTCAGCTTATATTTTCCATCGGTCGAGATGTGATCTCGACCTGTCGAAATGGGATACAGAGCACAACTTTGTCCCAATTTATTTTTCGACACTGACTAGTCAAAATCAAATTTTGACTAGTTGAATATTAACAAAGAGGCCTGCTCTCTTGCCCAGATTCCAAATCCAACTCACTCTTTTTCAAAATTATATTTTTTTATTGTACAGACGCCACATATTGAGACCTGCATAAACACAAACACTTCAAATCCAAAAATAATAACACAATAGTATACAAGGGGCTAGGGTTTCCTCCTAAGAAGCGCTACAGATGCGTTGATAGCTCGACAAGGTCACTGGCCACTTCACGTTACTGGCGGTTCAGGGGGAGAAGAAGTTTCCCCATCATCAGTTGTGATGGTGACCGACCTTCATCTTTCTTATTCAATGCAGTAGCAGTTGCCCAATCTAGGTTTCTAGCTTGGCAATCGATTGAGTGTGAGAGTGGAGCAGTTGCATTAGTTGTTGAGATTGTTGGTGCCAGCTTTGAGCGTCTTGCAACATAACTTCCTTGAAATTACTACTCCTTCGAGGTCTGAACTATTGCTGCCCATTGGGCTGTGAAGGGTGTTGCAAAGCATTTATCGACCGGAAAGGCTGAATCATTCCTTGCTCTATGTCACTCTGCCAGACTAGATTAGGATGATTCCTCCAACCCAGATTATGTGTTTCCAATGTTATTATCCAGACATTGGTAGGAATTTGCTGCATTTATGTACTCTTATACCCTGTCAGGGTATAAGGGAGCAGTAGGACAATTGGGAACTACGTGAGCAGGGCTTTGGCAAATGCCTAAAGCTTAACTTATCTGAGATATTGAACCCAACATAGACTCAAATTTCCTTTCCAAAGCCTCGACTTTGGCAGAAATATCCATCGTCGGTTTTAGTTCATACAACCCTCTTCGCTTTGGATATGTATTCCGTGAAACCTCATGATCAATCGTACTAGATGTAGTGTGTTGCATCTAGTTCTCACTTAAATTCTCAAAAAGTTCCCTAGCATCCTCGGTTGTCTTCGTGAGAGAGGTACCCCCACAAGAGGCATCTATCATATGTTGGTTATGCTTGGTTAACCCTTCGTAGAAACTATCCACTATTTTCCATTTTGGTACCTCGTGATGAGGACACATGCATAAGAACTCGTGAAGTCGTTCCCAACTCTCATGGAATGATTCATCCGGATTTTGATGAGATGTAGTTATCGCTTTGTGGATTTGATTCGTCTTGCCAATTGGGAAGTACTTCTTGAGAACTTGCTTTGTAATGCTTCCCAACTTATAATCAAATCCTGGGGCAAAGAGTTAAGCCACTACTTTGCCCGATCCTTAAGAGAGAATGGAGACTGCCTCAATCGAGTGGATTCTTCTATCAGAGCGGTAATTTTAAAAATAGTGCAGACTTTCAGGAAGTCAGCCAAATGCTTGTAGGGATCTTCGTTATTAAGCCCATGAAAGCTCGGAAGCATCTGTATGAAGTAGGGCTTAATTTCAAAAGTCCCATTACTTGTGGTGGCAGGAAAGTGAATGCACGAGGGAGATGCAAGAGTTGATGGTGTATAATACTCCCTCAGAGTCTTAGCCAAGGGAAATTCTTCTCCTGCCATATTGAAGTGAATATGGGGAAGAACTGGATGGCTAGATCAGTCAAAACTGACGATGTGTTGAGAGGAGTGTGAACTAGTGTGAATATGCTGGCAAGTCCTCTAAATCTCAAGGTCTAGTCGCTCTAAAGAGGGAAATTGCGACCTCAATCTTGGCATAAACTAAAACATAAAATAATGTAAAAACAACTAATCTAAATCTATTGGAAATTAAAGACACTCGTGGCGTCCCTTGACAAGCTTCAGTAGACTCGAGCCTTGATCTCCAAACCTACAAAATAGAAGCAAAAGCAAACTAGGGTTAGACAGTTTAAAGAATTTACAGATTAAGACAGTAATTTAAAGTGAAGACTAAGTCCCCGGCAGCGACGCCAAAAACTTATCGTTCTAAAGTGAAACCTTGCAAGTGCACAAGTTCGAAGTACTAGGGTGAATACAAGGGTGTCGAACCACAGAGACTTGTCATTTACTCTTAACTATAGTCTTAATCAAAGAAAGTTTATTAATAAAGTTTATTAATTAAATTAACTAAAAAGCAAGTAAAAGCAGAGATGGAGAAGCTATGAGAAGACAGTCTGGGATCCCTCTTGGATCACAGACTCATAAATAACATAAACTCTATTCCTATCCTATTCTAAATGTCGATCTTTGCTTCAAGCTAAAGCGAGGTATAAGAATCAGGTACTATTCATAGTCTTGGACAAGTCAGGATGAAATGATCTATCTACAACCTAAGCAGTAAGCATCATTGCACGTAACTGATGAAACTAGGCTACAAGCACTAATCCGAAGGTGCCTATTCCATTAGATCTAATCCCTACAAGGCCTTTAGGACTAAATAAAACAAAAATAAATCGATAAAAGTACATTTACGATGACAACCGTAAAAAACAAACATGCAATTGTACCACAAGGAATTCAAAATATAAAAAAAACAAAAAAAATTTATATTAGTCTGTGATGTTACAAGAGATCCCAGCCTTAGAAAGTTCCAAACATCGTCAGATTGATCTTCATAATTACTGATTCAATCATTGGATGATGATTACAAATCACACAGTCTCTCACAACTCTCCAAAACTGGAAACTAAACCTAGAAAACAAAGAAACTAAACCTATGAAGAGTATCGACTGAAAGACTCCCTTTACTCTAACCCTAGGGTCCTTATTTATAGATCATAAAGCCCTAGTACAGTGTTTATTCGCGACAAGTAATCCCTAGAATCACCCAAAAAATTAGCTGATGAAGAAGGATAAGGACAGACTCTTGGAAGCCAATAGAACCAAGCTATAACGCCTAAGAAATCGCGAGGGAAACTTATTTCGACCGATTGAGAATGGGTCTTGACCAGTCGAGCTCTGAATTTGTCCTCAAGTTGCGCAAACACTTTGTCTTTGTTGAATTTCGACCGGTTGAAATTGATTTCGACCGGTCCAGCTGTTTATTTTGCTAAACTGATGTCTCCAGACTCGATTGGTCGAAATTGAATTTGACCAGTTGAAATTATAGGTATAAGAGAGGTCTTATCTCTTTTTGGTCTCGACCAGTCAAGTTCACTCTTGATCGGTTTAGTCTGGACTTCTGTGGTTTCAACACACTCGACCGGTTGAATTAGACACTTCGACCAGTCGAGTTCTACTGTGTCTTTGATTTTTCTCCTTTTTCCCCTGCTGTAACATCTCAACCAGTCAAAATAGGGTCCTGACTAATTGAAATAGACTCTTTTGGGCTTTCTTTCCTCTATTTCAGCTCAATACTCTGCCATGGCTTTGGGTCTTCAATATATTTACTCTTTTAACCACTTTTGCTCACTTTCGGCCTTCAAACCTGTTACACAAATCATGCACTAAAATTAGCCAATAGGAGTTAAATGAGGCCTAGCAACGCCGAGATTCAGGTATAAAATATGCAGTTTTGATGGCTAATCACATGCCCCCCATCCCTTGGCCTCATACGATAGGCGGCTCTCGCGCAAGCACATTCCGATCCACAATCTAGGTCGACACGACACACCTTTATTATCGGTGTTCAATTTTGATATCTTCTAAAAAATTAGAGAAAAATACATAAAGTCTATTTATTGCAGAAAATCTCATTTTCTTAACCTTATCGCTTTTCAAATTCGATTATTCCTTTTTGTTGAAATTTCAGGTTTCTTTAAGAATACTACTTGTTGCTAAAAGACAAGTTAAAAAAAAAAACTTATTCCATAAAAGTAACTTCAAAGTCCATATATACAATAAGACTAGTAGTTAAATAAATAACAAACTAAAAACTAGTCCGGATCAAAAGTAAATCAACTGTACAAAATCAAGATTCAACGTATGTGTCACGTGGTCCACCCACGTATGTACTGGTGACTTGTAGACACCCAAATTTGGCCCAAGGCCTGATCGAAACACATTTCGAGAGAGGAACATTTCCGAGCTTTTGATGGTGTGTATGGAATCCTTAGGAATCACCCTAGATCCCCCAGGAACCTACCCCGAACCTTTAAAAGCCGACCCCGACCCTTAGAACCTTTTTTCTTAACCCTAACCTAACCTTCCCAGGCAATAAGAAGGAGGGGTGCACTAGAACTAGCTACAACCCTCTACAGTGACCAACTCTTATACCATTGAAGAGAAGAGGTCGTCAGCTTTCCAACGGTCCAAGAATCACCCCAATCGGTGGTATATATCAGCAGATGTAGCAATCCGAACTCAGAGGGCAAGAAGGTAATTTTGAGGTGGCCCCCTAGGGATTTGGCGCGACTCTTAGTCGTGCCAGGCTATTTCTCCCCAGAAATGGCCAGGCGCAACTAATAGTTGCGCCAGGTATAAATTTTGCCTGGCGCAACTATTAGTTGCGCCAATCCAATCCTCCCTAATTTTAAGCCTGGCGCAACTATTAATTACGCCAAGTTTAAAAGGTGTCCCCCACCCCCGAGCTAACTTTCAGCACTGTTCCTGACTATTTTACTGTGCATATGAACAGTAACAATGGATTTTTGCCCCGAAATTCATGTTTGGGATTTAACTTGTTGACCACCTCAACCTTTGGAGTGTGTTTTGATAGTTCTGTTGCACCCATTCCTTACCTATTTACAACCCTCCAAGTGGCCTAAAGCCTCACCCCATCATCCACCATTAGAACCACCTTCACACCTTTCCATGATCTTAAAATCCTAGGAAACCTTAGATTTGAGATTACCTAATTGTTAACCCCAATTAGCATCTAAGTAGCCTCCTAATCCACTCCTTTCCTATAAATAAAGCCCCCACCCCTTGGTTTAGGGGTTGAGAAATTTGCTTAAGAGAGAATGAGCTCAAAGTGAGAAGTTCTTCCTCCCTTTTGTGCACTATTTTCACCCAAATTCTATAATCTCCCAACCTTATTTCAAGCTTGTTCTTGCATCCAAAACCCTTAGCCTAGGTGTGTGTGATCCCCTAGCCTCCCTCCCCTACCTCTTAGCTTCAAGCCTTAAGAGTTAGAACCCAACTTTCCACCATACAAAGTCTTCAAGAGCTCATCCAAGCAAGCCACGCAAGGCTCCTCTACGGTACTACAAGGGCCCGAGGGCTCCGGCTCTCCCCTTTCTTCTCCTATCTCTTTCTAGCTCCCTCCATCCTCCCATTTGTGCCATTACGCCACCAATTTTTTGGTAGGAACGGAGGGGCACAAATAAGATTCTAATCCCTTTTGGGTAAGAGGAAGCTATTTTCTTTGCTTTTACTTCATTTTATTCTTGTCCATTAGTAGAGACCGCGTTAAGCGGTTTGATCGGGTCACTAACACCTTCCCGATCGATAACCGAAGCCCCTACCCAAGAACCTTTGGTGTGGATCGGATTCAGAGTCATATTTTTAGCACTTAGGTGCTCATAAAAATGAACTAGGTATCCCGGGACACCGAAAGCTCCGGGTGGCGACTCTATATTTTTTCGTTAGAGAGAGCATCGTCACGACGGGATCGTCTTGATTCCCACAGTTGCACAGATGGCGACTCTGCTGGGGATTAGCTAGTAGAGCTTCCCCTTGAATTAGGCCTTTTTTATTTTTTTATTTTTCTAACATTTTGTTGCTGTTTTTTTTTATTATTTTTGCTATTTTTTTGTCACTCACCCCTCCGATTACGTCATTTTACTCACCCCTATGATTCCGCTTTAAATTTCAGCAATCTTTGCCTAGTCACTTGACTGGCACCTTTTTTTACTCACCCCTACGATTCCGCTTTAAATTTCAGCAATCTTTGCTTAGTCATTTGGCTGGCACCTTTTTTACTCACCCCTACAATTCTGCTTTAAATTTCAGCAATTTTTGCCTAGTCGCTTGACTGGCACCTTTCTTTTACTCACCCCTACGTTTCCACTTTAAATTTCAGCAACTTTTTGCCTAGTCACTTGATTGGCACCTTTTAAATTTCAGCACTTTATATTTCCCGTCTAGTTGGTTGACTGGCCCCGTCTTTTTTATTATTCATATCCTAAAAGTGGACGCTGGCCCGTAGTGGCGGCATGGGATAATCACCCCCGGTCTTTGAACTAAAGAAAACTTCCAAAAAAAGAGAAAAACTTTGAAAAAAATTAAAATTGAACCAAGTTAGGGAGCTTAATTAATTTATTTTACAGGATAGATTTTTCAAAAGGGTTGGTTTAAGCGTACATACAAACACCCGAGTCTTAGTATGGCGGCAGCCCCTAGTGGTGATGATCCAGAAAAGTCCCAGCCCACCTAGTATCTGAGAAGGCGCTTGCGCCGGAGGTATATCGGATGGGTTCCCATTCTGAAGCTTAAAACCCTTGGGGAGCGCACTAGCGAGTTATACTGGACTCAATCCTTTAGGTGCGGTAAGGAGAGAATCGATCACCATAAAACAACTCAGTTCCCGAAATCCTAGCTTCCATAAAAAAACCAAAAAGATACTCATTTCGGGCATCAGTGGTTGCTTTACATTACGGAGAGGCGGTTTTGCGGCGCATGTATTAGCGGTGTAAAAATCTTGGATTTATAATGGCGCAACTAATAGTTAGACTTTAAACTTTTTACCTTGGCGCAACTAATAGTTGCGCTAGTGTAAAATCCTCCCTAACACAAAGTATTGGTTTGGTCTGTTTTACACCAACCCGAATCCTTGGCCCTTTCCACCTCCCGAGTTGCCCCATCAGTGTGCATAGTGCCTTGTTTAGACCCCGCCATCTCCGACTCCCAATACACCCCCGCCAGTCAAGAGAAACCAACTTCATTTTGGCCTATTTCGGGGGATCGAGTCATTTGCCTCGATTTCCGTGCCTTCAATAGATCAAAGGTTCTCCTTCGATTCTTTCGAAGTGCATCAGAACCGTCGCCGCGGGTCCGGAATCAAGGTACGAGAGCCACCTGAAATGGGAATTCCAAGGCCTCGGAACCTTTATTTTTCAAACGATCTTCACAAAATTCAAAAAATATATATATAGTCAAAAACCAAAAAATATTTAGTTTGTGGTGCCGGCCCAACGGCATCATCTTGCCTTCCGTCGTCCCGTAGGGGAAGAAGGAGGATTTTTGGGCCTTATCCAAGGCACCCTTACCCGACCCGCTCCCGAAGAATGTCGTGGGTACTGGACCCGGTTTACGTCGATCCCGATTCATCCCCACCACATTCTCCAACCCACTCCCATTTGGGAGAAGTCTTTTCCACCATCCCCCTCACCCAACCCCCTTTTACCATTACCGGCCAATTCGGCGCCCCCATATTCCCAACCACTACCCCCCAAAATATCCAAAGTCCAACCCCCCATTCCCCATCTTTTGCCCAAACCATGCCCATGCAAAACCCTAACTCATTTTCCCAATCCACATCCATGCCCCAATTCCCATCATCCCCCTATAGACCCAATCCACCCACATTCACATACACCACTTCCACCCTATCCAAGCCCCCGCAAAATCCTCCATCCATCCGGGTCATGCCCATTTTTACCAGGGCCATGCCCAATTTTCCTCATCAATCCTCATCATGCCCCCCATCATCCCAAAACATACCCAATACATCCCCTCATCCACCCCACACCCCACCTACCGTGGCCATGCCCAATTATACCGGCCATGCCCAATTTTTCCACCACCTCCATCCCATCATCCATCACCCCAATCATTCATTAAATCCACATCGGCCATGATGGAGGAGATGTTCCAAGCATACTCCTCATGGAGGGCTTCCCAAAATATCTCTCCTCCACACCCCACATCCATGAATCCATCTCATACCTTAGCAAACCTCCATGCTTCACTCCCCCATGACCGCCATCAACCTCCCATAATCCACACCATCCAAACCCCCATCACCCGCATACCCCAAGGCCCCATGGCCCAACCTCCCATAATCCACACCATCCAAACCCCCATCACCCACATACCCCAAGGCCCCATGGCCCAACCTCCCACCATCCATACACCCCAAGGCCAAATGGCCCAACCTCCAAACTCCCATACACCCCAAGGCCAAATGGCCCAACCTCCAAACTCCCACATACCCCAAGGCCCATTGGCCCAAACCCCCTCTTCCCACGCATTTCAGGGCCCCATGGCCCAATACCCCACCATCCATGATCTCTAGGGTCCCATGGCCCAATACCCACTACCCATCATCCCCAAGGCCCATTTGCCCAAACCCCCATTACCCATATCTCCTAGGGCCCATTGGGCCAAACCCATCAAATCCAAACCCATCAGGGGCCCATGGCCCAAATCTACCAATGGCCCATGGCCCAGACCCATCAAGGGCCCATGGCCCAAATCCACCATGGGCCCATGGCCCAGACTGATCAAGGCCCATGGCTCAGACCCAACAAGGCCCATTGAGCTAGACCCACCAAGGGCCCATGGCTCAGACCCAACAAGGCCCATTGGACCATACCCAACAAGGCCCACTGGGCTAGACCCACCAAGGCCCATTGGGTCAGACCCACAAAGGCCCATTAGGCCAAACCCACCAAGGCCCATTATGCCAGACCCACCAAGGGCCCATGGCCCAAACCCATCAAGGCCCATTGGGCCAGACTCCTGGGCCCATGGCTTAAATGATCAAGGGTTCATGGCCCAAACCCAAACTCCACACTCATACCTTTCACAATACCCCCAACATTTAACCCAACCTTCACAGCTGGGTCAAACCCATGCCATACCTCAACCCAATTTCCCCATGGCCCCACACCCCAAGGCCACCCCCAAACCTTCCCTCACACCCAATGGCCTTATTCGACCCCACTTCAAAACCAAATGCCCATCACCCAACAAACTTCCCTCACCCCCACTGGGCTCACCTAGCCCCCACTCATGTTATTCCAGTCCAACCCATGCAACAACAACAGGAGAATCCGCCTTCACTGCACATTACATCGACCAGCAGTATGAAGAGGACGAGATTAGGAACAACGAGGCCTATGCTGGGGCATTGACCAGCCTCAACCCTCCACCAGTAATTGCCCACCCCCTGGTAGCCCAGAGTGAAGTCCGATTGATGGCCGAGAAAGCGGCCCCTATATCGAAAGAGTCAGAGCAGCTGAAGGAACAGTTAGACAAACTACAAAAATAGCTGATGAAAATGGGTGGTGCAGAAATCCATGCCACGGACTTCACAGACCTATGCCTATTCGCTGAGGTCCCCTTGCCCCCCAAATTTAAAATGCCAGTATTCGATAAGTACAATGGCACAGGCAACCCGATCGCACACCTCAAGTCCTATTGCGGGGACTTGTGCCAGTACAGGGGAGACGAAAGACTGTTAATAAAAGTCTTTCAGAAAAGTTTGACCGGACCTGCCCTGAGGTGGTTCACATCTCTTGAACCATCCATGATGAAGACATGGAAAGATTTAGCGCATTTGTTCCAAGAGCAGTATGTCTATAATACTGATATTGAGCCACACAAGTCTGATTTGGCTTGTTTAAAGCAGAATCCAAATGAGACCTTCAGTGACTACTTAGGGCGATGGAGAGCACTGACAGCTCAAGTCAGAAATAGAATACCGGATGATGAGCAGATAGAGATGATTTCTAAGAACACTCTGCCAGTGATTTCTGATTTCCTTGTATACCAACAGCAGTCTAGTTTTGCTGATTTGGTGAGGAATGCCAACCGCTGCGAGGATGCCATCATGGAAGGGCGGTTGAGTAAGAATACTTTAGGGGGCCCTAGCGGGGTCAGAAGATTTTCTGAGCAGAGGAATGAGAAGAGAACAGGGGGCGATGTCCAAAACATAGCCAACACTAGGCCTAATAATAATACTGCTCCATTTCAATTTCAGGTGGCCCCACCAGCACCAGTTAGGGCTGAGAAGATACAAAGAATGGGGAATGGGCAAGGAATGCAAATGACCCCAGAACAGAGGAGAGCCCTCTATGACCGAGTCTTCACACCTCTAGGGCAATCATTGAGTGTACTTTTACCCCTGTTAGTGGAAAAGGGATTAGTGGCTATCCACCAATCGCAACCTCCTCCTCACCCAATCCCAAATAACTATGACCCAAATACCCACTATAATTTTCATCAGGGTCCGGGTCACCCTACTGATAGCTGCTTCCCATTGAAGCACGCCATCCAGGATTTGATCGATGCCAGGAAAATCATTCCCCCTGCACCTTCTCAGCATGCTAATATTCATCAAGTACCACTACCCCCACATCCTACCGAAGGAGCAGGTCCCAAACCCACCATCGGAATGATAGAAGATGAGGAGGAGTTTGAATTCGACCCATCCGATTACATCAGTGATCGGGAGAGTTATGTAGCACCTCTGTTAAGAAACGTTGAAGAAAGGAATATAGGGGTAGTTGAACCCCTAAATTTGTTAGATTATTTCTCCAATCCGACTCCACAAATTGAACCCTTGGATCTCAGGGCATACTTCCCATCACCCACACCCATCAATTATATGAATATCAATGCATACCAACCATACACCACAACCCCCATCAATTACCCGATGAGCCAACAGGCTCCCAATCCTACACCGCGCCGTCGATTATCAATGGCCTACCCACCCATTCAACTACCACCATACACCACAACCCCATCGACTACCCCTTAAGCCCCCCGGCCCCCAATCCAACACCCGCACCCATCAGTTATCAATGGCCTGCGCCCACTCCATCACCCCCAGTTCAACCACCAACGAATTCCACCACCCCGGTCAATTACCTAACGGCCCATCAGACCCCCCATCTACCACCAGCACCCACTAGCTATCAATGGCCTACTTTCACCTCCTTCCCTCCAATGCCACCACCCTCAAGCTCCACCACCCCCATTTGGCCCAATCTGTCCGCCCAACCTTCCACCACCGAAATAAATTAGGTGTTGCCCATACCCTCTGAGCCCACCATGCAAGTATCTCAAACACCGGCTTCCACACCACTCCAGCTCTCAGGAACAACCTATGATCCTCATCAGGTCCCTCTAAGCTACGAATAAACAGATGTCAATACTAGTGAAAGCAACAGAGATGGGACAGTAGATTTTGTTACCAGGTTAGGGAGAATATCGAAGCAGCCCGAAGCACCAGCAGCAACACAGGCCCAACCCGAAGGAAAGAAAGACAGCACGGTGAACCCCTTCGAGAAAATGAGTCAAGAACATATACTGGAGACTCATCTAAGAAGAATGCCTACCCATATCACCGTATGAGATCTGTTGATGACGTCCCCACTCCATTTCCAAACATTAATGGGAGCATTAAAAAATGTGCATGTATCACTTCAAGTTAGCCCAGATGAAGTTGAGCAGATAATTGGTCAAGTGATGGCTCCAAATGCCATTTCATTTTCTGATGCCGATTTACCTGAGGAAGGAGGTAGCCACTCAAAGTCTTTAAATATAACCGTTGAGTCCGGAAATATGATTATCCCCTTGGTACTAATCGATAATGGGTCTGCATTGAATATATGCCCATTGAGAACCGCCACAAGATTGGGGTTGATCCGTGCATGTTAAGGCCCACCAGAACCAGCGCTAGAGGGTTTGACAATACCAGGAGAGAAATAATGGGAGAAGTTGATCTTGAGCTATTGATAGGGCCAATGACCTTCTCCATCTTGTTTCAAGTCATGGATATCAAATCCTCATTTAACCTGTTATTGGGGTGCCCGTGGCTACATGAAGTCGGAGCCATACCTTCCACATTACACCAGAAACTCAAATTTGCATCTCGGCATAAGATTATCACGATCATTGGAGAGGGGCACAGTGAGAAAGAAAAGGCCGCCAATAGCATTGAAAAACCCAATATGTTGGATGTACCACACACTGCTGAGGACGTCGACCTCCACAATTTTGAGTATGAGGTGTCAGCTATACTCCTAGAACCCATTGAGGGCATCATGTCTAAAATGGGAGGTGGTATGGTAGCGGCAGTGGCAATGCTCCAAAAGTGGGGCTATCAGAAAGGAAGGGGTCTGGGACCCAAATTACAAGGTAAAAGACAGCTAGTTGTGGCTAAGGGACAGAAAGTAAGATTCGGGCTAGGATACAAGCCCACGGAGCAAGAGGTCCGAGAGGCCAAAGAGAAAGCAAGGGTCGCCGCGGCTGCAAGAGCTCGAGGAATTAACATAGAAGAGAAACCTCACCCTAGGCCACACATCAGGGATTCCTTTGTCAGCGCAAGGGTCGTAAAAATTGATCAAAATGGGGCAACCCATTTAACCCCACACAAACCTATAGCCCCAGTCCATCCCACCAACCCCCAAATCTCCCTTCCCAGCTTGGAGATAGACTTGGTAGCGTTATCCCTCTTTAAGGAACGACGATCGATATCTGAACAAACCCCCCCTGTGGTGAATTACCACAAAACCGAGTTATCGTTTGAGGACATGATCTTAGACAAAATGGGAATCAATATGATGGAGGCTGACTCCAATGAGCCATATCAGTCAACCCTCCATCCCAATAGGTAAAGAAGCGGCCCCTCAGGTACGCAACTGGGCATCTTTGCCCCAAACACTAGAGGCAGGAAGTGGCCTAAAGTTTAGTGCCTATTTCTAAAAAAAAAAAATAACCTATAAAAAGTGGGATAAGCCCTTGGCAGGCAATACCTTGTATATACACAAACCCGCCTTGCCAAGGGTCCGTCTCTGAAGAAAGCAAAAATCTTAAAAACATGAAAAAAATACAAAAGCTCAAAAACATGGAAAAAACACAAAATCCCAAAAACATTGAAAAAATCCAAAGTCTAAAAATATTATCATTTAAAATTCCAGAAAATGCCCCACAAAAGGATGCCTTAATCAAAATACCCGTCCCACGTGAAATCGACTCCTTCCCTGTAGAAATACAGGAAGAGGTAGGGATCACGAGTCTGGACGAGGATGTCCCCTTCGAGGAGCTCCCCGATGAGCTCCTTGACCAATTTGCTGACTTTGAGCACGGCCATACCCCCATTGTTAAAGAGACCGAAGACGTTAATCTAGGAACTGAGGAGGTTCCCAGGATAACCAAAATCGGAACATCACTGTCTCTTGAGGAATGAAAAAGCATGATCGACTTCCTTCGATCATACCAAGATGTTTTTGCCTGGTCATACGAGGACATGCCTGGTCTGGATATTGATTTGGTCGAGCATGAGTTGCCCCTCTACCCTGATATAAAGCCAGTCAAGCAGAAGCTGAGACGTCTCCAACCCGAGTGGATGTTGAAAGTCAAAGATGAGGTCATCAAGTAGTATGACGCGGGGTTTCTCATGGTATCCAAGCACCCGCAGTGGCTAGCCAATATTGTGCCTGTACCGAAGAAGGATGGAAAGGTCCACATGTGTATCGATTTCCATAATTTGAACAAAGCGAGCCCAAAGAACGATTTCCCACTGCCACACATCGACATCTTGGTTGATAACACAGCTAAGCACGGGATGCTTTCATTTATGGATGGATTCTCAGGATACAATCAGATCAAAATGGCAGAGGTTGATCTTAAGAAGACAGCGTTCATTACCCCCTGGGGAACCTTCAACTATAGAGTCATGCCATTCGGGCTGAAGAATGCCGGTGCAACATACCAGAGAGTTATGACTGCACTATTTCATGGCATGATGCATCGAGAGATTGAAGTGTATGTCGACGACATGATAGCCAAATCACCAGAGCGAAGCGACCATCTGGTAAACCTTCAGAAGCTGTTTGAAAGGATGAGGAAGTATCGACTACATCTGAATCCCCAGAAGTGCGCATTTGGTGCTATGTCAGGAAAGCTATTAGGATTCATCGTCAGCAGGAGGGGGATCGAGGTCGACCCAATCAAAGTCAAAGCCATCACTGAAATGCCATTGCCGTCTACCGAGAAGGAGGTTAGAGGGTTTCTGGGCAGAATACAGTATATCAATCGGTTCATTGCACAGCTAACTCCAATCTGTATGCCGATCTTCAAGTTACTAAGGAAGAATTTGCCCATCGAATGAAACGACGATTGTCAGGTAGTGTTTGAAAAAATCAAAAGCTACCTCCTTAATCCACCTATTTTGGTACCACCTGAGCCAGGGAGACCACTCTTGATGTATCTCTCCACGACGGAAGTTTAGATGGGATGTGTTTTAGGGTAGCACGATGAAACGGGAAGAAGAGAGCAGGCCATTTACTATCTGAGAAAGAAGTTTACTGATTACGAGACATGCTACTCTCATTTGGAGAAAGCATGCCTAGCTCTTGTATGGGCTACTCAAAGGCTCTGCCACTATTTGCTATCTCAGGCGGTTCTGCTCTTAGCCCGAATGGACCCATTGAAATACCTATTTAAAAAGCCAGCTCTCACTGGACAAACCTCACAATGACAACTTTTATTATTTGAATTCGACATCACGTACGTTACTCAGAAGTCGATCAAGGGGCAGGCGCTGGCTAATCATCTTGCCGACAATCCTTTACCTGATTATGAGCCGCTAAGAACCGAATTCCCAGATGAAGATATCTTGTTCATGACAGAAGACGATACAGAAGAAGCAGAAGAATCATGGGTAATGCACTTTGACGGGGTAGTAAATGTCAAGGGCCAAGGAGTTGACGCCACCCTAATTTCACCAAAAGGATCCCATGTACCGGTCTCTATCAAGCTCAACTTCCCTTGCACTAACAACATGACTGAATATGAAGCTTGTGCCACTGGTCTGCAGGCGGCTCTCGATCTGAATGTAACTCACCTTCGAGTATTTGGTGATTCACAGTTAATCATATGTCAGACGAATGGTGACTAGAAGATGAAAGATGAGAAGCTAATCCCCTATCATGAACACCTCGAGGATCTGATAGCTTGCTTCCAAGATGTGACTTTCTCATACGTCCCCCAGATAAGGAATCGCTTTGCCGATGCATTACCAACTTTGGCGTCAATGATTGAAATCCCCTATGGTGTTGAGATGAAGCTCATCGTGATTGAGTAGAGGAATGAGCCAGCCTTCTGCCTCCAGATTGACGAACCTACAAAGCCTGATGATGAGCCACCTTGGTTCTCAGATATCAAGAATTTCCTCGAGACCCTAACTTTCCTAGAGGGTACATCTAAGACAGACCGAAGAACCATTCAATGTTTAGCAGTAGGTTATGTCATTTACGGGGAATGCCTCTACAAGCGATCAAACAATAACATCTTACTCAGGTGCCTCACTGAAAGTGAAGCGGTCAATATTATGAAATAAATCCATGAGGGAGTATGCGGAGCCCACGTCAGCGGTCACATGCTCGCTAAGAAAATCCTACGGCAGGGATACTTTTGGACCACCATGGAATCAGATTGCTGCAAACATGTTCAAAAATGCTACAAGTGTCAAGAACACTCCAGTCTCATACACGCTCCTGCCATTGATCTTCACTGCATGACCACTCCTTGGCCATTTGCTACCTAGGGCCTTGACATTGTCGGAATGATTAATCCAAAAACATCAAACGGACATCGGTTCATCCTCGTCGCCATTGAGTACTTCACCAAGTGGGTAGAAGCGGCGTCATATGCTAACATCATGGCCAGTCACGTCGAGAAGTTTCTCAAGAATAATATTATGTGCCAATTTTGAGTACCCAAAGATATCATCACGGACAATGGCACAAACTTTGCGAATAAGCGCATCTGAGACTTCTGCGAGCAATACAAGATCAAGCACCATCGCTCGTCCCCTTATCGGCCTCAAACTAATGGAGCAATGGAAGCTGCGAACAAGACAGTCATTCGCATCCTTGAGAAAATGGTCGTCACTTATCGAAATTGGAGCGAAATGCTGCCATTTGATTTGTGGGCCTACCGAATGTCAATCCGTACCGCTACAGGGGAAACACCATTCTCCCTTGTGTATGGAACCGAAGCCGTCCTCCCGGTAGAGGTTGAAGTACCCCCACTCCGAATCCTCATAGAATCAGGCTTACCCGAAGCAGAAGAGAAAGTTCACGCTTTGATCAGCTGAACTTATTGGAGGAAAAGAGACTCCTAGCCTTATGCCACACTCAAGTTTACCAGGGGAGAATTGCATGCGCTTACAATAAATGTGTCTGCAGTCGAAATCTAAAGGTAGGAGACACTGTGCTGAAGAAGATCTTTCCATCCCTCCATGCCGATCCAAGAGGAAAGTTTAAGTCGAACTAGGAAGGACCATACGTTATTCGAGAAGTGCTGCCGGGATACGCCATCCGCCTCGCCACCATGGACAGAGATCATCTTCCTGAGCCCATCAACGCTGGATATGTCCGACGGTTCTACTCTTAGTCTATCGCGATAAGGTAAGTATTGATGAAACAGATATGTGACTGCTTAAGAACCACCCGAAAGAGGCCATCATTCCAAGCACAGTGCCAAAAAGCATCCCTAAAAATGATGATATCCTTTGCTACCCCATTTGAGCCTGAGTCTTTCTTTCAATAACCCCCTTTCCCAAAAAAATATATGTATGTACATATACAAAAAAGGATGAAGTACAGTTACTATCAAAATCCAAAAAAATAAAAAAAGTAAAACCTCAAAAAGAGATTGCCTGAAATAAAACAAAACAAAATAAAAAATATATATAGAAGAATCATGGAGCATGTATAGTAAAACCCCCAAGGAAGAAAGTATGTTGAAAAAACTGAAGCTGTGTCAAGGAAATCATTTTAACCCAGCATACCTTCAAATCCTAACCTAACCCATGGCCAAGCTACACCCTGAAGGAAGCCCTCTTTATAAGTTCGTAAGCAATCATAACATCTGTTAAGTCAACATGAGCCGAGTCGTGAGATGACACCAGAACCCCATCTAGCCGGCTATAACGGAAGCGACGTCTATGTCATGGCTCTTGAAAAAAAATATATATAATAAAAATAATAAAAAATATAATAAAAATACAAGCTCAAAGCAAGATGGACGTGGTGAAAACCTGAAAGGGCATTACGAGTAAAAACAGCAAGCTTGTGCGGACCAGGTGAAAACCCGAAGGGCTCTTGGGGTAAGAGAGCTAAAACCATGGACGTGGTGAAAACCCGAAAGGGCGCCACGGGTAAAAAAAAAAGAAAGGGAGAAGAGATAGAAAAAAAAAAGAAAAGAAGAAAAGAAAAGAAAAGTTTGGACTGGTAGAAATTATTGAAGAGCCTCCTTGTTTACTACCCCTGCCCCCCCTTGTCTTTGGGGGGCCGCTCATGCTAGTTCAAATAAGGTCCCGACCAGAATTATCATGGTGGAACCCGCATCGTCGAACGTATGACCCAAGGCAAGGAGAAAGGTTTAACTCAATCTAAAGGGATCAATATTCTGGCCTTGGCAAATTTGGAAACTCATCCAGGTCCGACTCTAAAAAAGGGGAGGTCGACCATGCTCAAAGGGGGACCCAAGGTCTCTCAAAGTATCACCCTTTGATTAAGGTAGAAGAAAAAAAAAAGAGGAGATAATACATAAACCAAAAAAATAGATCTGTATAGATGTATATAACTGCCTTTTGTATCACTTGCACCACATCTCAAAAAAGCCGGTGTGATGACTGGCGTGTTTTCCTTTTTACAAGTATAAAAAAAAAAAAACAACAAACAAAAATAAAAATAAATAAATATATATATATATGTATACCAAAAATGTGTGTGTATCTATAAAGGGGTTTTCTACGCCCCTTTTTTCTATGTATATGATCTGTGCAAAGAGTTCTGTGTGCAGGAAGGAGTCAACGGCCCAACTCGCGCTTCAAAGCGCTAATCTCAGCATAAAGATCATCCTCTCGGACATTCCTCTCAGTCAGCCAACGACCATGCAGGCTCTTGAACCTCTTCCGAGAAGAGTCGGCGACTCCAAAAGCAACGCTCAGTGATTCCTTCAAACAGAGAACCTCGCTCTCCGCTGCGTCTACTCTAACCCTCTCGCATGCCAAGAGTTCTTGCAGGACCCTCTTCTCATCCACCAATAGCTCGATGCGGGTCCGGAGCGCCGCTTCTTTCTTTGGCTAGGGGCTTCCAGTCTCAATGCCCTCTAACAAATCCGGGCCATCGGCGGTAGGCCGCTCAGTCAATAGCCAGGCCTCATACTCAGGAGAAGTTATAACTGAGTCTCCTTGCTCAAAATCACACATCAGGGTCGACTGTCGCGTCTCCCAGAGAGCAGCAATCTGGTCTATGTATCTAGAGGATCCCCTAGAAAAGATCAAATCACATAAAGGTCACAAGGCACCTGCTGAGGGCAACCAAACTGCTGCAACACCCAGAATGGGAAGTAGAAGGTGCTACCGGTCAGTCTTAGGAGGGTGATACCCTCATGGTCTCTTAAACGAATCACTGGGAAGGTCTGATCCAACCAAGGAAGCCTCCATATTAGCTCAGCATCGACCAACCAAAGTTTCAGAGTCGACATATCACCCTAGGGGAGTAAGTGGCATCTACCCAAAAAACAGTGGGCCACTTCGCCTCGAGCAACATAGAAGCGAGGCACGGGCCCCAAAACGGAAAAATGCTCACCCAACCAAACCTGGAGCAATAAGGGGCATCCCCGAAGGCCCTCCACTTTCCCCAAGGGAAAAGAATCAAGGCATCGGTATAGCTCAGCAAGCACCAAATGCATCATGGACCGACCCGCCTCCAATTCCATCAAAATATCACAAACTATTAATGAGAAGCTCTCTCCCCCGATGTAGAAGAGGATTTCAGAGATGAGACCAAGTGTTAGAGCTTTCACGTTAAAGACACTCCTAACAGGCAATCTTCGGAGGCTTTCATCACCAAAAAGTTCTTTGAGGAATTTCAACGAACACCTTATGGGTCCCCCCGACGAGGCTTTTCTCATACTCGGATTTCTTCAAACCGAGAGTAAGGTGAACAGATCTGGAATACCCGGGCCTAGGCATAACTCTTGCAAGGTCCCTATGAAGCTTCAGGCCAGATAGATTGGATAGCTCCTCAAGGGTTGGGGTCAGCTCCCGCTTCCCAAAATGGAATACATGGAAGTTCACATCCCATCACAAAGCGGCGGGATGAAGGAGCTCCCATCAAAGAGGAATCTCTAAGAAGGAAGGAAGGCGAGATAGCCCAAGGCGCCCCAGGTCGGCAAGCTCACCCTCGTTCAAACTCCCAAACCAAGCCACCAGGAACTTGGGCCCCAAGCCCGGCAAAGAGGATGTATTGGCTCCGGACCCTCCACATAAGGGAGGGTTAGGAGGCGGATCCATGAATGTACAAGGATCTTTTGGGAAGATAAGAATCAATGTAGGAAGATGGACTCACCTTGGAGAAACAAGAGCTAAAGATGCCGGTCAAAGGAGCCAAGTCAAATAAAAAAGAAATAATTTCTAGTTCAATTCGGGCATATAAGGCCCCACTGCCCACAGGCCAAAGCTAGCGCAACTATTAGTTACACCGGTGCATTTGAACCCCCAATTTGGCCTGGCGCAACTATTAGTCGTGCCAGTGCAATTTCTCTAGATTTTTAACCTGACGCAACTAATAGTTGCGCCAGACTAAAACCCCCCTCTACAGCCGTCTCAAGACCGAACTGAAGAAGGGACTTCTGCCCTTCTTGTTGATTTTATATATGTCGGCACTTCCGACCATCAATGACTTGTGAAATATTTTATTATATGCAGGATTGATCCTACATTGAGGCGTGCGAACCAAAAGGCTTCCCCTCCATGGCCGTCTTAAACCTACTTGAGGATTGACACTACATTGAGGCATGCGACCCAAAAGGCCACTTTCTAAAAAGGCATGGAGCAGGCACATCCTGCAAAGAACCAAATTTGATGCCAAGCAAGTGGAGCATAAAATCAAAGCAAGACCATTTCCCAAATAATTATAAAAATCAAATTTGTTTCCAAAAGTACCACACCAACCATTCTCCAAATTGTTTAAAAAAGCAGATCCTAAAATAATATCCAAAAAATGTTGAAGGAAACTAATAGCCTATTCCTTGCTCGCTCCCTTGGACTTCTTACGACGGCGAGAGGAGCTCTGATAGGTCCTCATGTCCCCCACTCTAGACCACGCCTGTGAAATCCTACTGAGTAGGGAACGTGACTCCGTAGCCCGGGCACGCTACAAGGCACAGTCAAGGACAAGATCAGTCAAGGGGCCAATGATAATGAAAAAAGAAAAGAGAGAAGAGAGGAGTCGAGTAGCCAGGTACTCACCGTCTCCAGCTCCCAAAGCTCCGCCAGATGACGATGGTACTCTGTGTATTCCATAGCCGAGTTGAAGTCCTACGATACAGTATTCAATTGTTAGAACACCCTGAAAGCATGTACCGAAGGAAACCAAAATAAAGGAGAAGCGGCTCATCTGAAAACTCACCCCAGGGACCACCTCAAGAGGAGGAACGCGGGCCGCCTCGGCAGAGAGCCGTGCATGTCGGTCCACGTCGGCACAGAGGTTGGAGAGAAGCCATCGTCAAAACGCTGAAAGGTCCCATAGGCTACAGATGGACCCCCACCAGGGACACCCGCCTGAGAGGTACCCGACGGACCTGCACCTGATGAACCCTCGCCCGAGGGACCCGCACCAGAAGGACCAGCACCAGAGGGATCTACAGCACTCGGCCCACCTTCATCGTCCGAACCATCTCCCGGAGCAAACTATGAACCAGACAAGAATCTATTCAGATAAGACGTAGGTCGAGTTAAAGTGAAAGGGAAATTAATCTGAGCTGAGAAGGTTACCTGACCAAGTGGGCCCCCAAACGCAAGGAAATTAGCACTAGGGATAAAACGCAGCAAGATGAACCGATAGGGGAGGCACTGGTACCAAGCATGATAATCCCCAGGCACATGGAGAGCGCGAATAGGAAACCCATTGTTGAAAAAGTCCGCTGTCAACTCCTCAATACTGCCAGCAGGACTCCAAACGTCAGCCGGTGGGTCCACGGGTATGGCATAGTAGCCCTGGAACTGATGCACCACCCTCTCCCCCAAATAGTAGCATTTGGCCCACACTCCATAAAAGAAGACGACGCGGCGGTTGTTGAATAGGCGGGAGGTGCCCATGGCTGCTCGATCCCAGAAGGGGGAGGTCAGGAACGGATCGGGGAGGATCTGCTCAAATTCAAAAAGCAAGAGAGACCAAGTAAGCAACACCTCAATCAAAAGAAATGCCCAAGCTGAAAGTGAACAAAGGATTGGAAAGTCGTCACCTGCTCCGGCACCATCAAATCAAGATAGGACTTTAGGCCCATCTCCAGGTGCTTTAGGCCCACGTCACGACGGCGGGCGTGATGCCAGTTGCTGAGGAGGGGGTAGGTGAGCACCTCCATGAAAAGGAGCGGGCACCCAGGCTGAAAGTGGTGGTATCCCCATACCTGAAAAAGGGGCATGGCACGAGAGTAGGTCAGTAATATAAACGGATCAGTCAGGAAAGAAAAATGATGAGTAGATGATAGCAATAACAAAAGCGAAGGGGTGAGGAATTACCTCCAGAACGGCCCAAAATCTCACGGCAGACTTCGAGTCCCCGGTCGTGACCCGGGATAAGTTGTACATCAACAAGGTGTATCCCGTCCCTCCCCAATCATGCCTGGGAACATCACCCCAATTATCCATCACACTCAACAGGGCTAGGCTGACCCGTCCCCCACTGGCATTTGTAAAAAGGGTCTTGCCCAGCAGGAGTAGGAGGGTGATGCGAGCTAGAACGATCGCCCGCTCTGGCGCAATGTAAAGCACCCGATTTGGCTGGCCCAGGTCTACCAGCTCATCAGCAGAAAAGAGGGAGGTCAGCCAGGACATCTTGACCTCTGTGCCATGAGTCTGCCCATGAGGAGGATAGGCCCCGATCAACCGAATGATGTCCTCCCGGCTCGGTACCGCCAAAGTGGATATCAGGACTGCTAATCCTAATGCCAGTAATCATGGCCCAATCAACGGGCGTCAGCGTCAGCTCGGCATACGACATGTGGAACGTCATGGTCTCGGGATGGAACCGCACAATGAGAGCCTTCAGATAGGCGGCATCCGCCCTCATGGGAGGGCAGGACAGGAACTCCCCGAAGCCCACCTGCTCCAACAAAACTTTCACCACAGGGGGGACATACAGGTAGAACTCGTGGAAGTCGAGCCACCCCCCATGGAACACAATGTTGGGCAGCTCCTGCACCCAAAAAAAAATACACATCAGCTAGCAGAGGTAAAAAAAAAAAACTGCGCAAAGGAAAGAAGTTGAACCTATCTTTTACCTTGCCCGCTATTCCGAATTGGAGATATGAGTGTGCTGCTGATGGAGGAGGCCGACCCGGGCAGCCTCACCCTACATCTCGAGCCATGGGCCCGCTCTCCGCTCCACCCAAAGGAACTGCTCTCCTCGCGGACCATACACTATCTCTGGCCCCTCCTCGTGACCCTCCTCGGGAATGTGCTCATCACCGCCCGACATGCTGGAGCAACAAAGCAATCATGTCAGAACAGATCATCAATGATAAAAAGCCATGATATCCTATGCTGCAAAAAGGGAGGTAAGTATGCTCACCTTTCCCCTTTCTTTTCACATATTTAAAAAAAAAAATGAATGAGAGATACACATCCAAAAAAAACAACAACAAAAAAATCCCTTTTTAGGCTTAAAAAAAATCTTTTTTCTTCAGAAAAGGATAATAAATAAAATTTTACCTTCCTATCTTTGAAAATAAAGCAAGTTAGAAGCAAATAAAATCGTTCTTTTATCACTCCAAAAAGAAAAAAAAGAGGCCCTTCTCTTACACTTAGAAAAAAATTCCTTTCTTTATGCCTCTAAAAATAGGAAACAAAAAAATCTTTCTTTCTGTTTAGAAAAACTAAAAAAGGGTCCTTCATTTTACGTTCCTAAAACTATAAAAACAAAAAAATCCTTTCCGTATGCCTCTAAAATCAGGAAACAAAAAAACAACAAAAGAGTCTTGTTCTTCATGGACCATAAAATCAAGAAAAAAGAATCCTTCTTGCACACTATAAAAAAAAAAAACACCAAAAATTCTCCTTTTGTGCCCATAAAACCAAAAAATCCCACTTTTACAAAAAAACTAAAACAAAAAAATATTACATAAATCAATACCTTAGTTAGTTTTCAAAAAAAAAAAACAACAAAATCATTTTTAATGTTAAGAAAAAAAAAAAAAAAATCGCGCTCCTTAATAAATCTTCAACAAAAACAGAAAAACAACAACCGAACCATTTTGTTAGTTAGTCGAGATCCCCCAAAAAAAATCCGCTTTCGTTAGTTTTCCAAAAAAAAGAAAAAAAAAGAAGAAAAAGAGACAAAATAAGAGAGAGAGTCCTTGCTTTATATTTAGGATTGAAGAGAAAAAAGAAAAAAAAAAACTAAAATAGAGTCGCTTCTATGCATGAAAAACAACAAACAAAAAACATATATATTATGCATTAAATAAAAACCATAAAACAACAAAAATAAGACACCATTCATGGAATATCATCACCGCATCATAAATAGATATGCTCACAAGAAAAATAACCCATTTACCATCTAGAAATGCAAGATCATGATCATATTTGCATAAAAAAAAAGCAAGAAAAATCAAGAAAAAAGAGTTCTAAATGATTACCTTATGAAGAAGAAGGGGTCGTTGGTCTAGCGTAGGCCCGTGATCGATCCGCAAGTAAAACAACGGCAAAAAGCACGATAGAGGCAACGTAAAGGAACCCTAAGGGGAGGGGGAACGGTTTTTCGGTTTCAAAGAGGAAGAAGGGGGGGGGAGAATTCGAAATGAGGCCCCACTGCCTGAGTTCGGGCTGTTTTAAATACCCAGCCAAACCTGGCGCAACTAATAGTTGCACCAGGTAAATGTTTGCCTTCCTTTGGCTTGGCGCAACTATTAGTTGCGCCAGCCAATTTCTGGCCCCATAATGGCCTGGCGCAACTAATAGTTGCGCCAGGTACTCTGGCCGGGTCTTAGACCTGGTACGGGCCAGATGAGCAGACCTATCCCCCCACTTCCTTTTGTTTGTTCGTTCTGTCACTTCTGACAGATGCACGTGCTCCCAAGGCGGCTTTTCGGCCATCCTTCGATTTGCCAAGGAAGCCGTGCTAAAATAAGGACGGGCCGAGGACAACGAGCACCCCGGTCCTACACACAAGGAAAATCCAAAAAACTATAATCCCCACAGAGAAGCCGAAAATATTCACCCAATAAGTTCACATAAAATAATAATTTCAAAACTCAAAAAAAAAAAATAATAATAATAATTCAAATAATAACTCCAAAATTCCAAAAAATTCACATAAGATAATAGCTTTAAAAAAAATCCCATAAAATAACAATTGAAATATTCAAAAATTGCAGAAAAATGAACTCGCACGACGCACAAGCATAAAGCGATAAAATGTCAATATTTTATCGACAACGCTGCTGTGTAAACTCAAAGTCTGGAGTCGGAGGTTCGCCTCAGATCTCTGGATCCTGCCTTAAGGCAGGAGCAACGGTGTCGGTCTCGGTCAAACAATCAATGTTTCGATCAGGTCAACTCCGCTACTAAATTTGCGACAGGCGCTTGCACTCATATGAACTTAAGTGCCTTAAGCTTCAGATTCTCCGTTAAAAAAGGTCAATCGTTGGTTGAAACCAACCTGTCGAGAATGAGATTATGTGTCAATCAAACTATGTGCAACCATGCATTCAGAAGGGTTAATTCCCTTTTATTTTCCGCAGGCTTAAAACCTGTATGGGCAGCGGCATCCCTATAAAGTGTACGTCATGCGTCTGGGTATCCGTATGATGGTCGTTTATCCTCGTAAATTATACCCGGACGGGTCCGGGTCCGGGTCGGGGCTTCCATCGCCTTTGTTATTGCTTATTGCCCCTAATGGGTGCATGTTTATGCATAGTTCATTGATGCTTATGATCATTGTTGGCAGAAACCAGGATTGGATGTCCCTTTTGGGTTAACACCCGGTAACTACTTGGATCTGTTTAGTGGTAGTTGAAGCTGGACGCTCTGGGTCATGTGGATCTAAGGCGCGTTTTGAAAAATGGCATGTACTCCCAAAAAGCATTGTGACATCTATTCACTTCGCTCGGGTGGTCATGCTAAATAAACTTTAGGATCGATGGGTTCGCCCAAAGATCTTGAACCCTACTTTCAGTAGAGGCACCCATGAATAATCCAATGAGGTTGTCAAATGCCTTATAAGATTGGACGCAAACTGTGGAGCCTTGTGTATATTTGCTTCATGCCTATCTTTGAATATGGGTTGATCACCCCTCTTACTTATGAAGTTGTTGCATTCAGAATAAATCTCGAACATCAATCACCTTCAAAACATCTCGAGAGGTGAACGTTTTTCCCAGCTATTGAGCTTTCGCAACTCATTCCACCCCGATTATGCCCAGTAATGTCGATAAGCGCTTGGGAACTAATTACCTCGAGAAACGAATGATTAGCCTGGCACTCCAGGGCTTTCGTTTTCTCACGGTGTTACTCATCCGATGTTTGAAGTTTGTTTTGAATATGGCGGACCCGTCAGTGATGCCTTGGCCCTCTTCGGATGTCTCTTTTCTTTGGCATTCGATCATTAGTGATCAGATACCAAAGAGGGGCATCTGTAGACACCCAAAATTGGCCCAAGGCCTGATCGAAACACTTTTTGAGAGAGGCACATTTATGAGCTTTTGATGCGTATATGGAATCCTTTGGAATCACCCTAAACCCTTAGGAATCACCCTAGATCCCCCAGGAGCCTACCCCGAACCTTTAGAAGCCGACCCTGACCCTTAGAACCTTTTTTCTTAACCCTAACCTAGCCTTCCCAGGCAATAAGGAGGAGGGGCACACCAGAACTAGCTACGACCCTATATAGTGACCAACTCTTATACCATTAAAGAGTAGAGGTCATCAGCTTTCCAACGGTCCAAGAATCACCCCAATCGAAGGTATATATCAGCAAATGTGGCAATCCGAACCCGGAGGGCAGGAAGGAAATTTCGAGGTGGGCCCCTAGGGATTTGGCGTGACTCTTAGTCGTGCCAGGCTATTTCTCCCCAGAAATGGCCTGGTGCAACTAATAGTTGCGCCAGGTATAAATTTTGCCTGGCGCAACTATTAGTTGCACCAGGCCAATCCTCCCTAATTTTAAGCCTGGCGCAACTATTAGTTGCGCCAAGTTTAAAAGGTGTCCCCCACCCCACGAGCTAATTTTCAGCACTGTTCTCCACTATTTTACTGTGCATTTGCCTGGCGCAACTATTAGTTGTGCCAGGCATATGAACAGTAACAATGGGTTTTTACCCCAAAATTTGTGTTTGGGGTTTGACTTGTTGACCACCTCAACCTTTGGGGTGTGTTTTGATAGTTTTGTTGCACCCATTCCTTACCTATTTGCAACCCTCCAAGTGGCCTAAAGCCTCACCCCATCATCTGCCATTAGAATCACCTTCACACCTTTTTAAGCTCTCAAAATCCTAGGAAACCTTAGATTTGAGATTACCTAATTGCTAACCCTAACATCTAAGTAGCCTCCTAATCCACTCGTTTCCTATAAATAGAGCCCCTCACCCCTTGGTTTAGGGGTTGAGAAATTTCCTTAAGAGAGAAAGAGCTCAAAGTGAGAAGTTCTTCCTCCCTTTTGTATACTATTTTTCACCCAAATTCCATAATCTCCCAACCTTATTTCAAGCTTGTTCTTGCATCCAAAACCCTTAGCCTAGGTGTGTGTGATCCCCTAGCCTCCCTCCCCTACCTCTTAGCTTCAATCCTTAAGAGTTAGAACCCCACTTTCCACCATTCAAAGCCTTCAAGAGCTCATCCAAGCAAGCCACGCAAGGCTCCTCTACGGTGCTACAAGGGCCCGAGGGCTCCGGCTCTCCCCTTTCTTCTCCTATCTCGTTCTAGCTCCCTCCATCCTTCCATTTGTGTCGTTACGCCGTCGATTTTTCGGTAGGAACGGAGGGGCACAAATAAGACTCTAAGCCCTTTTGGGCAAAAGGAAGCTATTTTCTTTGCTTCTACTTCATTTTATTGTTGGCTATTAGTAGAGATCGCGTTAAGCGAGTTGATCGGGTGCCTAACACCTTCCCGATCGATAACCGAAGCCCCTACCCAAGAACCTTTCGTGTGGACAGAATTCAGAGTCATATTTTTAGCACTTAGGTGCTCATAAAAATGAACTAGGTATCCTGGGACACCGAAGCTCCGGGTGGCGACTCTATATTTTTTTGTTAGAGAGCGCATCGTCGCGAAGGGATCATCTCGATTCCCACGGTTGCACATGACTCCATAGACGAAGTGATTTAGATACTTTCAGCTCGATGGATGCTTCTAAATCTCTACCCGGCCACCCTATCATACTCTGACTGGGTGACTGCTATATTGTCTCTAGAATTTTTTGTCATGAAACGACGTAAGCAATGAAGCTTAATAAAAGATTAAATAGATTTATCAATGAAATTTCAGTAATTTTTAATAATTCAAACAAAGTTTTCAATTAATTTCCATCGGTTATCTATCTGATTAATAATACCACATCCTTATTTCTAAGTTTCAAATCTATCAATCTATGAAGCAATAACTTATTAAGCACTAATAAGGCAATGACAATAATGTTCAAGGATCCATTCAATAAAAGGTGATCATTCAGTTTTCTAATGATCAATCATCAATTTCAATTTCAATATCAAGAAAGAAATATTAAGTTTGATTCTTCAATAATGCATTCAATCATTAGCGATTCTATCAATATCAACACGAACGTATCAAATTAAATTACCAATTTACCATTCCATCAATATCATGGAGGAGTATTAGGTTGCTTCATTGTAATTTAATCAAGGTTTATTCATTTTATTAGTTATTCTGATATATTCAGTTATCACAAAATTAACAATATTAAGTAAATAATTTATTTTAGTTGGTTTGATGATTTATTAATGTATTTTATTTATTTCGGTACAATACTAACACCAATCATGGTCAGATGTCAATATCAATTACCAATGTCGTGCAAACAAGGGCACACACTCCTCGCCATTTAGTCAATCAAGACAAGGATCATATTGACCATGTTAGTCCATCTAGGACTCCATCCTCTACTAACATTCCAAACTCTTTCGAGTTTCCCATTTTGAGCCTATTTGTAAGAACAGTGGTTAGCATGTGAGGTTCAGGTATCAATATCAGTATCATCTTTCCACTTTCAATTTCTTCATTCAATCTCAATTATTCAATATTCAATGTTCGGTAATCATTATTCAATTTCTTATCTTTGGTAATTAATGTTTAATATTTAATATTCAATATTCAATATTCAATATCCAATATTCAATATTTCTATCTTTTCAATATCGTTATCCCCGTAATTTATTCAATATTTTCAGGTTCAATTTCATATTAGTATTCTTTCGATATTATTTGCCAATCATTTTTTTAACCGACAATTTACTATTTCAAACTCAATTTCCAAGTTAATCTCAAAGTATTTAAAATATTAACAATTCCGTCAATCTTCAGTTCAATCTCAATCTATATAAAAAATCAATAATTCAATCAATTTTCGGGTTCAATTCTAATATACTATAGTTCAACAATTCAATCAAGTTTTGGGTTTAATCAAGGATTAACAATCCAATCAGTTCGAATCTCAGAGTTAGTAATTTGAATTCTATCAATTTAATCATTGTTAATGTTTTGAACCAATATATACAATAGAATCACTAGGGATATTGATTTCCTGAATTAGTTTACACTATACTTAGTGCTGTCATTAATTAGAGTCATTTGGGGACTTATATTTCATAAATAATTAATTACGATTATAGGAGAGGTCTATCTATCTCTTCAATTATTCAGAATCTAGTTCAACTACCACTACAAAATAAGACTATTAGCGACACTAAAAACTTCCGCTATTAACAAAAAAACTTCTTGTTTTAATAGCGACAGGACTAGTAGCGACAGTTTTCTTGTTAACGCGGCAATTTTTTGTGCCGCTAATTCTCTTATTTTTTGTAGTGTACCTCAAATTCAAGTTTGAGTCCAAATCTAATTCAGTTTCAAATCTCATTTCAAATCCTAATTCATTTTTAGGTTCAAGTTCAATTTTAGGTTCCAATCCAATTTCAGGTTCTAATCTTTTCAAATATTAAGATTTCTAGAGAGTAAAGTACGCCTCTCTTAGATTTCTACGGGTGTCTATACTAAAGGGCCCACCTAGTTTATTGAGGATATCGAGTCCTCATTTAACTTATTATAGATCCTTTGGGTCTCGTAAGTTGAGTCAAATAGGGCCTTATTTATAATTAGTTTAGGTCCTTAAAAGTTCTCCAAAATTTTTTATGTGGGTGCTTCTAGCTTTCAATGGGGTGTTAATAATAGTAGCCCACAAAGCTTCAAAATAGGGACATCAGGTCCCAACAATTTTATTAATTACCTTAGACCTCATGTAACGGGTCACTTCAGGTCCTACATCCAAAAGGGTCCGATTTTCTCGGGAAGTTCATATTTAAGTGTAGGTGCTTCCAAATTTTGAGGCCTGCCAATAGCAGTGGCCCACTCAATTTCTAAACAAGGACATCAGGTCCTAAAAGTCACCTTGAACTATTTCATTGCCAATATCAGAATAAGGCGAATGAGAGCTTGTTGGAAAGGTTATTAAGATATCATAATCATGGCCATTTGATCGGATGTCCAACAGTGGTCATAGTGTGTACCATGTGACATAGTTTCGCACCATCATTTTTCAAATTTTCTATCAGTCAAACTCGATAGATTTAGAGGCTGAATTTTTAGATGAAGTTAATAGATTAATAATTCCATTAATATTTATTGTCTATAAAGTTTTTGGGGTCACTTTGGCCCATTAAATGATAGCCCTAAATTGGGACATTTTCTGTGCTTTTTAGGACAGTTTTGCACTCTTCTACTCCGGTATTCAAGCAAGTCAAACCACATCAGATCTGTGGCTGAGATTCTATAGGGTCATAATAGACTCAATAATACACTCTGATTAATTTTTATAGAATTTTTATGATTTTATTTCATAGAAAACCAGTAGCCTTAATTTGATCAAATCTACATATTTTTATTATCTTTCCAAACAGTGACTAAGTGGTATGTGATTGGGGCACATCTAACACCACACATCAACTCCATCAATATTTACAAAACTTATACGATGATCATTATCTATCCATACATGTAGATCATGTGATTCCATCATCAGGATCTACCTATCACTTCTATTTTAATCCAACAGTGACAATTAGCCAAAATAGTCGGTTTCATAAACTAGTCTGCTATACATCGATACATCTATTACCATTCACTTCGATCATCAAAATCATTAAAAAAAAATGATTCCAATAAGTATACAATCATAAACTATGATATCAAGCATGAATAATAATCATCTAACTATTATACGATGTACGGCATTTAATCAACACAAACAAGGGTGCATCAAGTTTATCAATCAACTATAATCTAACACTACTAATTTGTATCATCAATATTCATAAAAAATTATAAATTAACAGCATGCATCAATGATTAGAATTGTAATTTAACAATATAAACCAAATGCTTATACACTAACTAACAATAGTCTAAAACTAGACAAATCCGTAGATCAATAATCCGGTTCAAAAGCATCTATCACCATCCATTTCCATCATCAAAAGCATAAAAAAAACAACCAGTGAAGATACTATAGTCAAACAAAATTTTATTAATCAAAATCATATCCGTTCAATCAAATCAAACCATCTATGGATCTAGATTTTGTAAAATCAATCAAAAGAGCTATATCGAATTGTTTTCAAGATCGATTAAAATCAATGGTTCAATTCATTTTTCAATGATCTTTTACATCAATAAATCAAAATCAAACCTTAAATATCTAATTTACACCATCAAAATCATGTGGATGTGTAGACACCCAAATTTGGCCCAAGGCCCGATTGAAACATATTTCGAGAAAGGTGCACCCCCGAGCTTCCGATAGCACTTCTCGAACCCTTAGGAATCAACCCTAACCTTTCGAACCCCTCCCGAACCAGCTTCAAATCCTCCCAGGTAGTGGCTGAGAGGAGGCATGCCGAGGCCCACTAGGACCTTTACTGGAATTGAATCATACACCATTAGAAAGTAGAGGTCCCTAGCTTTCCAACAAGCTAAGAATCGGCCCGATCCGAGTTATGCACTGAAAGTTATAGCGATTTGAGTTTGGGGTAGAGTTTGGGGCATTTCATTTTGTCTTGCGTGTATAATATACATGCTAAGCCATTTCTGAAAGAATTTTGCCTAGCGTGTATAATATACACGCTAGGCCATTTTCTGGAAGAATTTGGCCTAGCGTGTATAATATACACGCTAAGCCAAATGGGCCTCACAGCGGGCTCTGAACTTCTCACAGGCACTGTACATATTCCTAGCGTGTATAATATACACGCTAGGCACCCCCATTTACCGTATTTGCAAGCCCCTAGTCATTTGAAACCCCATCCTATCATTTACCATTGAACTCATTCTCACACCTATCCATGACCTTGAAAAACCCAAAATCCTTTGTAATAACCCAAAATTTTTAAAAATGTTGAGTCGTCGACTTTTGATGAATTGTGACCTTTTGACTAATTAGACCCAAGTCAAACATTTGACCTAAGTTACGTGGCCTCAAACCCCACTTGTAATGGTTGGAGTTACACGGAAAGGCATTAAATCCCAACTCGTACCTATGTAGAGCGTATGGGCGTTTGTGCATGTTGCACATGAACCCGAGCCCAATAACCCAACCTGTCATGTGGCACCCAACCAAGTATACATATTTGGCAAGGCATACGACACACGCTGTATGGTTTTAGAATGTTTTATTTTACATTAGAAGTGTACAATTGGTGCTAAGGAATGGTATATTTGATTGCGCCAACTATTTGGACCGACTTTGGGCCTCAACTAGAACCTTGGAAAAAGTGGTAAATACCCAAATTGTGTGTACTGGAGTAACACCTAGTTAAAGTAAGTGGATAAGATAAACACCTTGCTTTGGTGTTATAGCTTAACACCGAATCCGAGTGATATGTAGCTTTGGGTGTAATAGCAACCAAGCCTTTTTTGGGCAAGAAATAGTGTTTGGGTTTGGGTGTATAGGCTTTACACCAAACCAAAGTTCTTGGATAAGAACTAACACACAAGTGGTGTGTGTGTGCTTCACACTAAGAGAAACCCAATTATAAGGGGGGGGGGGGGATTTGCTTCTCACGTAAGCCGCTTTTGTAATCACATGAGAAGGATAAGAGAAAGAGGAGAAGGCTCCATTCCCCGATCTTCCTCGCGAAGTTCTTCCTTGATTCTTAAATTTACGAGTGCATCGAGTTTTGGTGCGGCTCCGATTGAATAGCGTGAGAAAACCCTCTTTTGCCCTCTTTTGATTTTGCTTGAAACCCTCTCATCTTCGAAGTCCTGCGAGATCCAATTCTCACATAAATGGAAGGTTGTTGAGCACGTCGTGAGTGGATGAAGGACTGATCGGAGAAAGTGTCTCCGTTGTTGTTGCGAGTGAATGGGTTTCAAAACCCATTGTGCATAGGAGATGAAGGAGCCGACAATTCTGATTTTCGCTCATTGTATGCGTCGATCTCACTAGATTGAAAGGTATGATTCAATTTAATTTGGTTAGAATTAGTTTAGTTATGATTTATGAGTGATTAGGATGCTTGGGAATGAGTTTTGATCAATTCGGATGGAAGAAAATGAAGCCCGAATGGGTTCTAAAACTGTCAAACTCGATCAATTAAATTTGGAACTCAATAGGTCAAATTTGGAACTTGATCGATCAAATTTGAAACTCGATCGATCGAAATTGGAAATCGATCAGTCTAATTTGACTATGTGTGCTGACACTGCCTCGGTATTTTAGCTGTAACTTTCTGTCTTGAACTTCGATTGATGCAATTCATGAGGCGTTGGAAAGAGGACAACAAGACCTACAACTTTTATAAGTATAACAATTGATGAATCAAATGTTTTAAAGGTCAAAATATTTAAGGAAGTTACGTCAAATTTCATATTAGCACAAACTTGCCCGTTTCCGCTTTGGTTTTGAGGAAACACTTAGATACGTAGGAATTGTTAGTAATTAATGTAAATACTTAATGACATTTGAATATGATGTGATGTAGGTTGAAAATCGAGATTGCTTATAAGGTAAAGTTCCATCATTTTGCATGTCTCATAAACAAGGTAGGAGAAATTCACCATCTATTTGCATTTATGATTTTTATTTTTAGATAATGTGATATAAGCGAAAGTTTTATAATTGTTTTAGAAAATATGAAAGCTTTGAAATACGAATTTGTAATTGAACACATGTGTGTGTTTGTTCCGTCTATGTATCGATTTTCATTCTGTTTGTGTTCCATTTCGTATCCGTTTGTGTTCCGTTCCATTTTCGAATTCGTTTATGTTCCACTTGGGAATTTGAATTGAGAACTGTGGGAATCTAAAATCAAGTGGTAAAGAGGGGTTGAGGCCCCGGGGTTTTTACTTTGTTCTCATGATGGGATGTTTTGGTCCAATGATATGTTATATTCATGATACGTTCTAACTTCGATATGTTTTGTTCCCCGCTTATGGGATGTGTTGGTTATATTTTGTGTACAAAGAGGGGTTGAGTCCTCGAGGTTTTTACCATGTTCTCGTGATGGGATGCTTTGGCTTTCGATATGTTTTGTTCCCCGCATACAAGATGCCTACGTAATTGTGCCTTGATTATACTTTATGTGCAATGAGGGGTTGAGTCTCCGAGGTTTCTACCTTGTTTGTGCGATGGGATTCTTTGGCCTTCTGATGTATATGTGTTTCTGTTTTGATATATTTTGCTTCTGATTTGCTTCTATTTCCAGCTATATTTTATTCTAATCTATGTTCGTCTCTGATATGTTCTATTTTCACTTCGCTTTATTTTGAAAATGAAAATGTAATATTTGCAACTTTTTTTAATACGAAATTATTTTGAAATTCTATCACTGAATCTATGCATTTCAATGATAAGATGTGAATTGTGTTTGAATTTCTTCTACTGAGCTTAGATGTTAGCTCACCCCGACTATACGTCACAGGTGTAGGTTTGAGGATGCCCCAGACTACATACTAGAAGAAAATGAGCTTTCGCATAAGGATTTGTACTCTGTTCAGGGATCGTAGAATTAGTGCCTTGCGGATTTCGTGAGTTAAGGTTTGGTACGTTGGTACTATTGTACACCACTGTGGGTGATGGTTGGCCATCACTGCTATTTGTTCGGTTATGTATATATTAGATTTTAGAACTGGAGATATCTATTCATACCGTATGATTTATCTGCTTTAATTTCCGCATGTGTGTGGATGTACCAAGTATTGTGTATTAGATTATGACCTACGATCTGGCGGTCCGGGTTTTCCCATTTGGTTTTGGTGTAAAGTTTTAAATATATATATATATATATCTCAGAAAAATTGTGTTGGAAAAATCCGGGCTGACACATCCTTAGATTTAAGATTAATTAATTGCTAATCCCATTAGCTCTTAGTACCCCCCTAATGTACTCCTTTTCTATAAATAGAGAGGCACCTCCCCTTACTAATGGCTTGAAAATTTTCCAAAAGAGAGAAAATGATTAAGAGATCACCTTCTTCCCTTTGGTGCACCAAAACCCATACAAATTCTAGAACTTTAGTTCATCTTTCACACTCCATTACCCATCAAAAACCTTTGAGATTTAGCTAGAACTACCCATTAGCCTTCTTCCTCTACCTCTTAGCTACCAAACCTTAGAGGTTAGAACCCATCTTTCCACCTCTCTAGCTATCGGAAGCTCATCAAGTGCACCTATGCAAAGTCCACAGCTTTGCTACAAGGGTCCGAGAGCTCCGACTCTCCCCTCTACTCCTCTACCTTCTTTGGTTTTTCCTTTATCCGAGGGTTCAAGCCATTACGCCGCCAAATTTTTTGGTATTTTCGGAGAGCTTGATAGAGGAAGTGTTATTTTATTTTATGTTTTATTTTTATTTTTAGCCATAAGTAGAGACCGCTTCTGAGCGGGTTGATCGAGTGCCTAACACCTTCCCGATCGATGACCGAAGCTCCTACCCAAGAGCCTTTGGCGTTAGACCAATGAATCAGAGTCATATTTTTGCACTTCGGTACTTTTAATATTGATTTAAGTTTCCCGGGACACCAAAAGCTTAGGGTGGCTACTCTAAATTTGTAGTAACGAGCGCATCATCGTAGCGGACTCGCAAGAGCCCACGGTTGCACAGATTACGACTCTGCTAGGGAGTAGCTAGTAGAGAGCTTCCCCTTGAAGCTTGGCCTCTTTTATTATTTTTATTTTCATTTTTACTAACATTTGTTTGTATTTTTTCCTTCTTTCATACTCACCCCTATGATTCCGTTTATTTTTACTTACCCCTACTTTTTCGTCATTTACGTACCTTAGTCGATTGGCGGGCCTACTTGAGCATTGTTTTTACTTTCATTTATTTTCGGTCATTTACATGCCTTAGCCGATTGGCGGGCTTACGTGCGCATTTATATGCCTTAGCCGATTGGCGGGCTTACTTGCGCATTTATATGCCTTAGCCATTTAGTGGGCCTACTTGAGCTTTTAAATTTTTGCAATCATATCCTACCAGTAGACGCTGGCCCATAGAGGCGACACGGAATCTTCACAACCCATTTTTGAACCTGAGTAAACTCTCTTTTTAAATTTGAATATTAAAATTGAACCTTAAAAGTGAACTAAGGGACTTAATTCAGTTTGCGTTGGGTAGATTTTAAAAGGGTGGGAATTTAGGCAACGATACAAACGTCCCAGTTCTTAGTACAGCAGCAGCCCCTAGTGATGATGATTCGAAAAAGTACCACCCCATCCAGTATCTAAGAAGGCGCTTGTGCCGGAGGTATATAGGGTGGGTGACCAATCCAATTGCAAAGCTTAAAACCCTTGGGGAAGAGCGCTAGTTGTTCCGAATCAACCTTGTATCCCTATGTTCGGAGAGGAGGGACCCACTGCAACAAAGAAAATCAGTCCCCGAAAGCATCGCTTTCCGAAAACCAAAAAAATTAAATCAATTTTGGGCCTGTTGTTTGCTGTCAAACAAAGTTATATAATCTATTTTTGCCTAGAGTGTCTAATATACACGCTAAGTAAAAAAACCCCAGAATTACCCTAGAGTGTATAATATATACGCTAAGCCAAAAATCCTCATATTTTGCCTAGAGTGTATAATATACACACTAAGCCAAAATCTTCAGATTTCTGGCCTAGCGTATATAATACATACGCTAGGTATATTTCTGGCTGGGCAGCCTGAATCTAAGGCCTTTTTCACTTCCCCTGAGTTCCCCGCTTAGCGGTTTAGTGCCTCCAATAGATCCCACACGTTCCGACACTCAATACTCCCTCGCTGGTCAAAAGGGGTCACCCTCTTATTGACTTTTTTTGAGGGATCAGGTTGTTGCATGGATTCTCGTGCCTTCACATAGAACAAAGGTTTTCCTTTGTTTCTTATGAAGCAAGTCGAGGTCCCGCCGTGGGAAATATTTGGGGTGTGAACACCTCTCGAAATGGTAATTCCAAGGCCCCGGAACACATTATAGAAAGATTCATTAATTTTTTTCCAAAAATAAAAAATAAATTAAAAAAATTGAAATTAAAATATAAAAAGAAAGATAGCTTGTGGTGTTGGCACAACGGCATCGCCTTACCCTCTGTCATCCCATAAGGGGAGGAGAAGACGGGTTTTTAGTCCTCACCCGAGGAACCCGTACCCAACCCGCCAACAAACCACGTCGTGGGTGGTCGATCCGGCTTATGCCGATCCCGATTCATCACTGCCACGCTCCCCGACATATTCTCATTCAGAGAAAATTTTTACCTTCATTCCGCTCACCCAACCCCCATTTACCATCATCGGACCCTTCGGTGCACCCATATTTCCAACCACATCCTCTACATTTCCTCAAAGTCTATCCCATTCTTCCCCCACAACCATTCTGAATCCTCCCTCCACATCTAGTCTACCCAATTTCCTCACATTTTCCCAAAATCCAACACCTCATTTCCCACTATTTTTTCAAACCATATCCCATTTACCCATACCTTCCCAAAATCCAAATTTCACCCAAGCCATACCATATTTCCCTACACCCATACATACCATTTTTTCAAATCCACCACATATCCCCCCCTCTACCCAGGTCATGCCCGATTTTACTCGGATCATGCCCAATTTTCTCACACACCCACCCAATCCATGCCCCATATTCCCCCTCCATCGGATGCACCATTTACATCCACCCCCTCACCCAATCTAATGGCCATGATGGATGAGATGGTCAGGGCCTATACAATATGGAAGACCTCTCAAAACAGTATCTCTCATCCACACCACACATCTCCCAACCCATCATATACACTCCCAAGTCTCCACGCCTCTTTTCCCCAAGACCCCAATCAACCCCCCATTATTCACACCACCCAAGACCCCCATCAACCATGGGGTCATTAGAGTGGGCCTCAAGGCCCCATATTCCAAGGCCCAATGGCCCAAGCCCATCAGGGCCCCATACCCCAAACCCACCAAGGCCCAATGGCCCAAACCCATCAGGACCTAATACCCCAAGCCTACCAAGGCCCCATAACCCATTCCCAAATCCATCAAGGCCCACACCCGGAAGCCCCACTCTCCCATCCTCTCTCATTCCCCTAGTATCCCACATACCTCCAACGGGCCCCCATTCCACCCCAAATAATGCACCCATATCAGCTAGTCTCTCAACCCAGCATGGGCCCTACTTTTCCACAAGTATCACACCCAACCCAATATGAGAATCTGTCCCATACCATCAACCACTCTCAATTCACCCATCCCCATACCTCTCTGACCCATCCCCAAGGACCCACCAAGCACCCATCCGGCCTACTCAAAACCAACAGGACAATCTCACCCTCCCTACACCATATATAGACCCACAGTATGAGGAGGATGAGATCAGGAATAGCGAAGCCCATGCAAGGGCATTTACTAGCTTCAATCCCCCACCACTAGTATTCACTAACCCACTAGCAACCCAAAGCGAATGGACGTCACTTGTTGAGAGATCGGTCCCACCGTCCAAAGAGTTCGAGTTGTTAAAAGAGCAAATAGACAAGATCTAAAACTAGCTGATGAAGATGGGTGGAGCTGAAATACATGACACAGATTTCTTTGACTTATGCCTATTCACAGAGGTCTCCTTGCCCCCAAAATTCAAAGTGCCAGTCTTTGACATATACAATGGCACGGGCAACCCCATTGCACACCTCAAGTCCTATTGCAGGGACATGTGCCAATATGGAGGTGATGAGCATCTGCTCATAAAAGTTTTCAAGAAGAGTCTTATTGGCCCGGCTTTGATGTGCTTCACTTCATTGGAACCTTCCATGTTCAAAACATGGAAAGATCTAACCCATCTATTTCAAGAATAACATGTCTACAACATAGACATTGAACCTCGTAAGTTGGATCTAGCCCAATTAAAGCAGAATCCCGATGAAGCATTCAACAACTACTTGGGGCGATGGAGGGCATTGGCAGCTCAAGTTGGGAATAAGATACCTGATGATGAGCAAATTGAGATGATCCTGAAAAACACTCTGTCTATCATCTTGGATTTTCTGGTATACCAACAGCAGTCCAATTCTGCTGATTTGGTAAGAAATACCAACCGATGCGAAGATACCATAAGAGAAGGACGGTTAAATAAAATTGTAAACGGTGGGATTCAGAGGTTCACTGAACAGAGGAATGATAGAAAAATTGGGATAAATGTACAGATCATCGTAAATACATGACCTAACACCAACATAACTCCATTTCAGTTCAAGGCAACACAGCTACCCCAACCAGAAGCAAGCCAATATAGAGGATTGAAAGTGGACAAGGAGCACAGATGACCCTAAAACAGAGAAAGGCTTATTTTGATCGAGTCTTCACACCGTTGGGGCAATCCTTGAATATCTTATTACCTTTAGTGATCGAAAAGATTTGGTCACTGCACTCCAACCATGATCTCCGCTAAATCCGGTCCCAAGGAATTACGACCCCAATACCCATTGTAATTTCCATCAAGGACTAGGGCACCCAATTGATCACTGCTTCCCTTTGAAGCACGTAATACAAAACTTAATAGAGGCCTGCAACATCATTCCCCCAGCACTTCTCCAAGTCAACTAGCATGCCAATATACATCAGGTGTCGTTACGACCACATCCACCAGGTGGAGCGGGTCCAAGGCCGACCGTCAGCATGATAGAGGAGGATGACGGGCAATTTGACCCTTCAGAATATATCTGCACCCGAGAAGATTTTTTAACACCAAGGCAAAGAGATCAAGAGGATAGAAGCATCAGAGTAATTGAGCCCATATATTTAGCTTATTACTTTCCTAATCTTGCACCACCAACAGAGCCCTTAGATTTGAGGGTATATTTTCCATCACCAGCACCCGTCAGCTATGTCGAAACCAGTTCATATCAACCATACGCGGCAGCCGCCCCACCAATTACCTAATGGCTGATTTTTCCCCATACCCCCCTCCGGCATCGATTAATTATCAATGGCCAACCCCTATCACACCACCCCCAATACAGCCATTCACAATCCCCACTAATACCACCTGGTCTATTTTCACCGCCCCTCCCCCCCGATCCATCCAACAGAGGTTAACCAAGTGTTGACCACCCATTCCAATCCCCTAGTTCAAGCACCTTTGAGGTCTACGCCCACTCCATTTCAAATCTCGAGACTAAGCTAAGATCCCCATCATGTCCCGCTCAGTTATAATCAGACAGATATCAATGTGGGCAGCAGTAGAAAGGAGTCAGTGGATTTCATTACCCGATCGAGAAAATTCTCAAGGCAACTAGAAGTACTAGTACTGATCCAGCTAGAAGAGAAGAAAGAAGCCATAATTGTAAACCCCTTTGAGAAAATGAGCCGAGAGCACATACTTGAAACACAATTGAAAAGGATGCCTGTGCACATCATGGTCTGGGACCTGTTAATGACATCACTGCTTCATTTCCAAGCTTTAATGATGGCATTAAAGGATGCACATGTATCTATCCAAGTAACCCCGGACAAGGTGGGACAAATCTTCGAGCAGGTGTTGGCTCCTAATGTCATTTCCTTTTCAGATGCTGATTTACCAGATGAGGGAAATAATCACTCTAAACCCCTCAACATCACTGTAGAAACTGGAAACCTGATGATTCCATTGGTATTAATAGACAACAGGTCTGCTTTGAATGTGTGCCCTCTCAGAACCGCAACAAAGATAGGGGTGGATCCCTCTACTTTTTGGCCAACAAGAACAAGTGCCAGAGGATTTGATAATACGCAAAGAGAGATAATCGAAGAAGTTGACCTTGAGCTCGTCATCAGGCCAATGACCTTTTCTATACCCTTCCAAGTTATGGACATCAAATCTACTTTCAATTTATTGTTATACGAGGTCGGGGCAATACCTTCAACTCTGCACCAAAAGTTGAGATTTGTATCAGAACAGAAGGTTGTCACCATTCTGGGAGAAGGGCAGGAGGAAAAAGACAAAGCTACCCACAACATCAAGAACCCCAAAGTATTGGATTTGCCACACGACCAAAGACACTGACCTCCGTAGCTTTGAGTATGATGTTTTGACGAAAATCCCGGAGCCCCTCGAAAGGATCACGTCGAAAACCGATGGTACGAATGGTCGCAGTCGTAGCCATGCTCCAGAAATTGGGCTATTAGAAAGGCGAAGGGTTGGGACCTCGTCTGCAAGGATGGAGGGATCCAGTCAGAGCCAGAAGTGGACAGCAGGTTAGATTCGGCCTAGGCTATAGGCCTACTGAAGAAGTCTGAGAGACCAAGGAAAATACTGGAACTCTTACTGCTGTAAAAGCTCGAGGAATAGACCTGGAAGACGAACCCTGTCCGCGGCCTCACATCCGGAGCACATTCGTGAGCGTCGGGGTCATAAAAATTGATCAGAATTGGGCAACACAGCTAACCCTTCACAAGTTAGCAACCCTGATCCACCCAACCAATCCCCAAATCATCCCTCCCAATTTTGAAATAAACGTAGCCTCCCTGTCCCTTTTTGAGGAGGAGTTTTCAATACTTGTACAGTCCCCCTTGTTGGTGCGTGCTTTTTCTGGGTTTCACTCGGTTGCCGTTGAATCAGTGGCTCCAATTCTATCCAAGTGGACTCTAGCGATGCAGCATTTGGAATAGTGGAGGTAAAAAAAATAAAGGGTTTTCTAGGAAGATTCCTAGTTTGTTGCGATCGCTAGCTGCAGATATTTATCGACGCTGCAACACGTCAATGATCATGCTTGAGAGTGGTTATGGGTTACTTCTATACTAAATTGTTCGCCTGTGAACGTTAGCAGCTATGTCTTTTTCTTAATTTAGATAGTTTAATTTTCCTCTTACTTCCCGTTATTGTTATAGTTCTAGTCAGTTTAAACTTCCATGATTTTGTTGTGAATTTAGTGATGTGGAAATCTATTATAGTTTATTTAATTTAATATTCTAGTTCTATCAGGAGTTTAGTTAATTTTTACTATTTTTATTCCTATTAAAAGTCTAATTAGTTAAGTATCCTAATCCCATTAGAAGTCTGACTGTGATCAGGTTTCTTAATTATACTAGGGGTGCACATGTAGTAGTCTTGATGAAACTCTAATTAATTTGAGCATGCTAATTGTGCTAGAATTCAGACTGTATGATTAAGGGTTGGTTCTGGAATCCAAGGATTAAACCAGAAATTAATGATAGGAATGGAAATTAAGATTTTAGAGTGGAATTAAAGCCTAGGGTCGATGACTTAGACCGTCGAATGAAGGACTGGTTCCGAATTCGGAGAATTAGAACAAGATATAAAATATTTGCGGTCTAAAATAAAAAGAGGGTGCTACGGTCTCGGACTAAAAATTAAAATCTATAATTAAAATTACGAGAAATATCCTAAGCCTAAAACTAAGATTTTTACCTAGGATCGGGGGCTGTGGAGAGAAATCTCGAAGATTCGAAGTTTGAATTTTGAAATCATGATTAGGTTGCTCTATGGGTTTGTCCTCAGAGTTCTCTAGTTTCAGAATCCCAAAAAAATTTGTTCTCTCTCAAAAATTTGCCCAGCCTCTTGGGCGAATTAGGAAAAAATATTTTATAGGTTTTTCTTCAATTACACACCATTTTCCAGTCATTTAACTGAATTACGCACCAGTTTCTTGGTGCTTAATCGCTTTGAGTCGGTCACTGACTCAGTGAGCGATCGGCTGACTTGCTCAGCGAGTTTCCTAGTCCTAATAGCGTTAGGGCTAATTGCGTGCTTGTTAGTACGTGTGCAATCTGATTAAGCGTTTCTTCATAAGTGCTCAATCGAAGAAATTTAGGGGTCAAGGACTGTGAGGCTAGGTCGGGCGAAGGCCAATTATGCACTGGTAGTGTGGCACTCAATCCAATTGCGTGTCTAATTTCAGGCGCGTGATCGAGTCTCGAGATGGTCTGGGAAAGGAAGTTTAGTCTGAAAGGGGGACTGATTGCGCGTTTATGGTCTTGCGTGTAATCAAATTACGCGCGGGATTACAGGCACTTAATTTGGGGTTGTCCGGGTCTGGTCTCTAGTCTAAAATGCAAGGCTATTGTTTCAGCCTATATTTCGACTATATACTATTGTTTCAGTATATAGTCTCTCTATATTGGGATTTGAGCTACAGAGCTATTATTTCAGCCTGTGTTCAGCCATGTACTATTGTTTCAGTGCATGGTCTCACATTAGGGTTATGAGATCAAAGGTTGATCGAACAAAAATTATATATTCCGAGGGGGCAAAATGGAGGTGTCTACAGATACCCCTCTTCGGCACGCTCTTGCGAAGTTAGAACGCGTCAAAGAAGTAGACACCCCTCATTCGAGGTGTCTTCTCGTTTCTCTTGGGAAATTTCAAATGTGAATTGGTGAAGCTAACATGACAGGCTTAGCTTTCTTATCTATCAGCGCAAACTAAAATGGAGCATTTGAAGGGCAAATGATAGCTATCGAAGGGCACATTTCGGGTCTATGGGTGCATGGCGCATCCCGTCGCATGATGTGAGCTAACAGAGGGATTTTATGCAATTGAGGTACTGGGGCATCAATCAAATATCAAAAACAAGGTCCAGAGACTGATAATAATAAAATGAAGTATCATATAATATCGAAGGCTTTTGCAAGTCATGTCAGACCAGGCACGTCATTGCTCAAACCAATGCATGTCAGGCATTCCTTTTCTAATAGGCGTTTGTAAGTTCTTAGATTAAATATACTCAATGTTTGGCTTCCCAAGGGAATGGCCGGTTTGGGTGAGATTAGGTGGGGGTCTTGTGAGGTGTGCTCAATTGAATTCTGCGCAATGGCGCGTGCGCTTGATTCATCAAGAGTCAGCCTCTAAGTTGGGAATTCTAGTACTAATATATCTGAACAAATGATTTTGCACAGTGGAGTATGTGCTCGATCCAATTCTGAGCAGTGGGACATGCGCTTGATTGCGAGTTCAGGGGTTGGCCTGTAAGTTGGAGAATTCTAGTCCTAATGTGTCTGAACAAATGATTCTGCACAGTGGAGTATGCGCTCCATCCAATTCTGTGTAGTGGAATATGCACTTGATTGTAAGTTCAGGCAGTCTTAGGAGTTAAAGGTTAGGTTCAAGTGTAATTTATTATGTACAGGTGGTGGGGCACTTAATCGGTTTTTTTTTGTATTTAAGAAAGGTGTGTTTGGCCTATTTATCTTGTTTCTTTGTTCTTCTTTCCTTCTCTCCTTTTTTTAATTTTTTTTTCTTTTTGGTAAGGGGATTTTGAAAATTCAAGAGTTTTGAAATTTTGAAATTTTAGGGATTTTAACTTAAGATCAATTCGGTGGTAAACTGGCAGAAAATGTGGCTTCCGAAACGTCGCTGAGCAGATCCACCAGTACGAGATTTGTGGACCTGACCGTTATTGTGGTTGTCAAGACGACACTTGGCATGCCGGATACTCCGTCTAACCTTCTCGACCAATACTGATGATTGTCTCTTATGGGAGGACTACGGTGATTCACGAGTTGAGAGAGACAATTTTTGAAAGTATTCGACTTAATCATAGCTAACTATATATTTATAAGGAATATCGAGTAAAAATAAAAAGAGTGGGTAGTACTTACCTGTGTTGTTCGTAGCTTGTGCAGTTCCTGGTGGTGCCGTGAGTTGTTAGGGATGGTACTGTGATGGGACTTTGGGGTTTCTTCTCTTCAAGTCTGCTGTGGTAGGGCTTGGCCGTTGTGATGTGGTGTCTTGGGAGAAATGATGTTGCGATGGGACCTAGGGATTCTCCCTTTCTTTGGCTGCGTGCTAGGTGAGTCCTGGTGGGACATGGGGATCAATTCAGGAGAGAGAGCCCTTTACCTTAGCGATGGGAGACACTCAAGCTCTCCTTCTTTTCGTTATATGGCGTGGCATGTGCTGTCTGAGTTTTTTTTCTTTTCAGGTAGTGATGTTCGTGATGGGATGTCGAGTGAGCGTAGTTAGAAGTGGCGTGCTCGCGCTCTCGGGAGATCTGCTTTTGGCTTCTCGTGATGGGATGTGAGGGTATGGTTATAAAGGGACTGGATATTGAAGTGATATCGCATGTGTAGTCGTTATTGCGATGGGGACGGGTGTTGTCATTGCTTTCTTCTCATGCAAGGGGTACACGATGGGATGGGTGAGTAGGTCTTTTTTTTTTGGAACAGCTTGTGAGGCTACGCGATGGGATAAAATAATCTTGGTCGTGATGGGACAACAGGTATGAGGGTATAGATTTTGTCCAAAGTTAGGTGTTGTACGCCTGTTTTAGATCGCTCAATCCGATTGCGTGCCTATTTTTGAGCGTGCAATCTCGGGCTTGAAGGGTTGTTTACGCATTTAGGAGTGTGCGTGTGATTGTATTACGCGCTTTAAGTATGGCGCGTGATCGAGGCGTCACCAGGTCAGTGTGTGGGTGACTGTTCAAGTCGCACGGTAGCAGTGTGTCGTTTGATCAATTTGCGCAGTTCCTAGAGTGCGCACGATCGGAGCGTTGCACAGTTAGCGCGGGTGATGGTTTATTTGCGCATTTATGTGGTAGTGCGTGTTTTGGATTATGCACAGTGTGTGTGGCGCGTGATCAAATTAAGTGCAGGTGTCTTAGCGTGTGATTAAGTCTGTACTCTATATTAGTGAGAGAGTTTTCATTTATTTTTCATTCTCTGTTTAGTCTTGAATTTTGACCTTTTTTGTATATCTTGTATTCTGAAATTCGTGTTTTGGCTATATTGGGCAATCTGACCGTCCGATTAGGATGTCATTTCTTCCTATGTTCGATATTTCGCATGATCTCCGTCCTGAGGTGATGCTTGTGGGCAGTGTTGTTCTGAGAATGGGTTGTATTAGGAATGAGTGCATTTGTCTTCACATCAATCCTTTTTAGGGAGCAGTGAAGGCAGCGTTGAGGAGGCGACAGTGAGGAGGTGAAGGAGTAAAAAGTGGGGGGATGTGTTTCCCAACCAATGCTCTGTGAAGTCTCCAATCAGATGCTCCAAGCGGAATTTGCTCCTCACTTTGTCTCCATTTCAAACCCAGTCTTTGTTTTAGGTTGTAGGTTAAAGTTTTAAATTTTCATTTTGGATTGTAAATTCAGGAAGATGCCTCCAGTGATACTTGTAAAGCTTCTGAGTTATGAATAAAGGGGCATTTTTTTGTCTTATTTTATGCTTGTTTATTCGTTTAAGCTTATTAGCGGATTAGTTGGATTTATCTGATTTGTTTGACTTAGTTTTGGTTTTAATTTTTAGGATTCATTCCAAATTTATTCAGGGCTTATCCCGGGGTTAATTCATTTTATTGAGCTTGGTTTAAAGGGTTTACTTGGTTTTGTTCGATTTGTTGGGGGCATTTTTTTTTATCCTAAACAAGTCAGGGTCTCATTTTAGAGAGCTTTTTTTTTTTTTTTAAAGTTTTGTCTGGTTTAAAGTTTGATATTAACTTGAGTTTTAGTCTTTTGTTTGATTCAACATGAGACTTAAAAGGTGTGAATTTTCAAGGGTTCTAGATGGGTGTTAAGTATTTTAATTCTATTGGTTTATCTATTTTTGGGTGGATTGGTTTTTCTTAGGGGGTTAAGTGTTGTGTGATTATTGATTCACCTAGGTTTGTCATGGATTGTGATCTTTCAGAGGGTATGTGTTTGGTTTAGATTTAATTAGATTCGAAGGGTTTAAAGGTGCGACATTTGTCATTTGGTAATTCAGGAGGTATAGTTAATAAATGTGTGAGCTAAAAGGCTTTGGGGTTCTTGTTATTTTGAATCCTATTTGAAGTTTGGGATTAAAAGTTTTGGGGCATCTTTATTGTTTGTGTATTAATTTATTCATTAATGTCTTTTCTTCCTTTCTATTTGTATCTCGGGTGTTGGACCCAAAGCGTTGCATTTATTGCGTGAATTCTTGATAATGAACGGGATTGGGAATGCAGGGTAGCAGTCGAATTGCTGCCATGCTAAGGGAAGAGGTGAAGATGGGATTTTTATTTTCCCAAATAAATCCAGATTCGGGCATTGCCTGAATGTGATTATATTTTTTTATTTTAGCTCATTTATGGCAATTTCTATTTAGAAAATTTTGGTTTATTTGGTAGCTTGCTTCGATTTGGTTTTGAGCGTGGTGCTTATTTATCTAAATTTGGTCTGATCTTATTTATTTATTTTGATTTGGGGTGTTCTGGGAGTGGTTTTTTTGGTTTAGTTTAGTTTAGTTTCAAGTGAGTGGATGATGGGGGGCATTTTTATGATTTTGGGCCTTAGTCTGAAGTGTTTAGGTGATGTCGGGGATATTTTCCTTGTTTAGTTTCACCTTAGTTGGGGCAAGTTTTTTTTATTAAGTTTTGGTTGGAGTGTGTAAACGGTGTCGGGGCATCTTTTGTGATTTTGGTCTTAGTTTGGAACATTTTCTTTCAGTTACCGGGGTGCATATTTCTTTAAGCCTGGAATGTTCTAGAATTGGGCTTAACAAGGGCGTGGTTTAGGCTAATAATTAGTGTCAGAGATCAACCAAATTTAGAGCTGTGAACGTGTTGTCCTGGGCATTTTTTGGGGAATTGTTCACTTCACTCCGGGTGCATAAATTAATTGCGTGCCAGAGGGTGCATGCGTGTTCAGAGCGTCAGAAGGTTATTAAGCGCCAATTTCCTGTCGTTTGATCGAATTAAATGCAGGATACTAGGCACGTGATCAAGGCGGCGTCTGGTCACTGTACGGGCAACCATTACCATTCGCACGCCACTGTGGGGACGCTTGAAATGATTATGCACTCAATTGTGCGCGCAAACCAATTGAGCGGGCGACAATTGGTTTGTGCACTTAAGAATGGTCGTGTGATCCGAATTAAGCGCAGTGGGAGTGGTACGTGATTAGTTTGCACGCTTGGATTTACGCGCACGATTCAGCGGTGTCCTATAAATAGTTCAAAATTTTTCATTTTCATCGCGCGATTCGTGTTAGTCTTCGATTCTCTGTTTACTTGTTTCTTTATGCCCTAATTTTCGTGTTTTCTTGATATTTCGTGATCCAGTCATCCGTTTCAGGCGCCGTTTCTTTCATTTTCTTTAGTTTTTCGAGCTCTTCATTCTAGGATGGATTCTGAGGGTAGTGGTAGGTACGATATTATCATTTCTGAGTTGGAGGGGATGTTAGGGGCGGAGATGGGTGAGACTTCTGAGGCTCGAACCAACGTGGTTGGGGAGGTGGACGTTGGGGAGGTGGTCAAAGCGGAGGTACTGGAGGTTGACCAGTCGGGGGTCAGAGAGTAGGTGCTCAAGATTGAGCATACGGTCAATGAGGATGAGGGTGAGAGGGTTGAGGGTGCGATACCTGAGGGTGAGAGAGCTGAGGGTGCGGCTGCAGAGCACTAGGGTGAGGAGCATCGAGATCACAGACACTTCTCACTGGAGGATTTCTTCGCTTGAGGCCGGGTAAGCATTCATGAGCAAGAGTTCTTCCATTTTCTTAGCCGCTTAGATTATGACATAGGCTTATTAGGATCTGAAAACCCTTCTAACTTATGTCGAACCTGCATTGATCCTTGGTTGTGTACACACTCATGCATCATAACGGCACCTAGAGATAGGTCATATTTCTATTCAATCATTCTTATCATGTTCTGTGTGTTTGTTGTAAATTGTTATTATGTTTGGGGCATATTTGACTCACTTTTAGTTTTATATTCGTTTGTCTTTCGTCATGGGTATGTGTTAGTCTTACTGTTGTTATTTATGTTTCGCTCAATTGGAGCCCCCGCAGCTGGCTATCAGCTTGGCATCCACTGAGTCTCATACTTGGTTCCGTGCCTTGCCGGAGTTTCAGTGAGCACGGCTGGTGTCTTTTGGTTTTGGACCGATCTTAGAGTTGGATCCCTTTCAGGTTGATCGTGGCCTTATCGCGGTGATCTTGGAGCGGTGGAGGGATGAGATCAGGCATTTCTCTTTTTAGTGGGCATGATGTTACCGACTTCGGAGGACTGGGTTTGTATCATCGGTCTTCATTTCGAGGGTGAGCCGATCACATGGCAGATTGCAGGACATTATTTGGAGGTGTGTGAGGATATTTTGGGTGTGCCGTATAGGTCGAGCGGCTCGGGGCCAGGTGTAGTTCGAGTCACTTGGTTTTTTGATACATTTGTGAGTGGCTTTGTCCCCTCGAGGCGCCATTCGAAGGTGAAGGCAACCTATGAGGCGCATTGTGCGGTAGTAGCGGGTCGGGAGCTCGTAGTGCAGCCGGGGTTGGCTGCAGATAGGGTGCTTCAAGCATTCCTGATGCACTTCCTTGGTGCAATACTCTTCTCTTCTTCTACTCGGGGATGCGTCACCGGGTTATTTTTTATGGTTCTCTAGGACTTGGATCGAGTCCCCACATATGCATGGGGTGCGACCGCGTTGGTGCATCTCTATGAGCAGCTTTACCGTTGAGGACAGGGCGTCGCATCGATCGAAGGTTTTCTTCCCTTCCTCCAGGTGAGTTTTAGTTAATTAATGTCATAACATCTCTTTTTTTGGGCTTTTAATGGTAACTATTCAGTATTTCTTCTTGTGTGTCGTTGTTGTTGTTGTTATTTTTCTTTTCAGTTTTAGGCATATGATCATTTCGCTTTTCTTTGTCTGAGAGTTCCATTGGAGGTGACATTCACATTTCTACGAATGCACATGTGGAGGGAGGCATTCAGGGGTCACCGTTGGTCTTCGAATCTTCAGACCGTGCGAGGCCTCTTTGAGGATATGCATGTGGGGCATGTATAGATTGTCATGCATACTTTTTTTGTTCATTTTGGTGTTTTACGATCTGGGTCTTCATTGAGGGGTCGGCTTATTTGCTTGGTTGTAGGTGATTTGGAGACCGTATGTGGATGAGGAGGATGCCGACATGCTAGTGATTCAGTCTGGCCGGCCCTTCTTTGATGTGGACATATGGGTCCATTATTTTGAGAGGGTGGAGACGATCCACACATCTCGTGTGGTACGGCAGTTGGGGCTTGCTCAGGGAGTCTGTTGAGAACCAGAAAATACCATTCTCCACCCTTTAACCTAGGCCTTGATAGACCCTTGAGAGAGCTAAATAAGTGTTTTAAGTGCTTGTGTTACAGCTAACAATAAAGACAGGCTTAACCATGAAAGCAGCCTAAAAGTGCCAAAAAGATGATAATCCATGTCAATCCAAAGGAAGAAAGGGAAGGGACAACCTCACTAACTATCAAAATGCCTGAACTGAAGAGGCAAAGACCTGGTCTCAACCCAGAAAAGAAATGTGGAGCAATTCGAACAGAAAAATTCACTACAGAGTGCTTTTCGAAAAGAATTTGAACATTTCGAAAAGAACCTGAACTCTGCGAAAAGAACTAAAAGCTCCAGGCTTAGTTTTCGAAGAGCACCTGAACTCTTCAAAAGGATGATTGATCTATTCAAAAAGAAGAGAACTCCTTGCGAACAGAACCTGAACTTTGCGAAAAGAGCTTCAGGAGTCACAGTACCTTGCGAAAAGTTCCCTAAACTATGCGAAATGGTATTCTAGAGATTCCTAGCTTTTGCAAGGGTAATTCAGTAATCTTTTTCACGCATCCCAATGCATTTAAACACCTAGGGATATTCCAGAAGATTCTAAGCACGAAGCGAAGGCATATTCCACCCCATGTGAGCACCCGAAGATGAAATCACTTGGTGGGAACTTCTAGAAGCTCTAACAGATTTTCAAATTGCATAACAGAATTGATGCTTATGTCGCCTGATTGGCTAAACCAGATCAAGCAATTCTGATTGGCCAGAACAGATCTGGATCCTTGTGCTCGATTACCATTGGTTGATACAGATCTGAGCACTTCTAATTGGTCAATACGCATCTGAGCTAGACCTGGGGAAAACTATAAATAGATGAACCATTTGCCCAATTTGGGCATCCAGATTTTGAGTTTCATTCCTATTCCCCCATTTCCAAATCAGCTAGTTTGTCTGAAACCCCTGTAATAGCCTAACTTTTACTTGCAATTGAGAGCTGTGAGATACCTCTGTAATTCAAAAGAGAATTGTATTCAAGACTACAAATCTGAGAGCTGTTTAAGCTATGCTCTGTAATTGTAATGGTGAATTTGAAAAGGTTGCTGTAAACTGTACATTCTCAATTGGATTCGTGTTAAGGGTTCCCTCTGATCTCCTTATTGCACTAGACTCCTTTAGATTTACTATTTTTCATGCAATTTCCCTTAATTCATTAACCCTGTGGGAATTAGTGTTTGTAACCTAATCTCTCACAGCATTTGTAGTGATATTTCTTATTCTAAAATTAAGCGTTTAGATTAAAGACTATTGGATGGTCTGTGGCCATTGAAGTGGACAGACCATAGCCATAAGCCTAAATCTAATCCTTGAGTTAGATTTATTTCTCTTACATCTGTGCTTGTAGCCAGATGAAGATTGGATCATCTCTCATTTGATTTGCAGTCATTCTCATTGTGATTCAAGGACCAAATCAAAGTTAGATATTATTTCTCCATTTTTTATAAGATTACATCAAAATTTCCCCAACTCAGATATGGATCATTTAGTTTAACTTTTACTTTTATCATTTAGTTAATGTGACAAATTGAACCTCCCATCTTATGTGCTTTGTAGATAGGATAAGAGGCCAGATCTGGTAGCTCAGATCTGGAGGTTTATCTTGCATTTTAAACAAATTCTCTGTGGACGATCTTTTACTCACTTACATTTAAAACTTGCTACAATTGGCCCTGATCTTGCAGGCTAATTCACTTCTCTCTGTGCTGATATTTCTTTACTCTTTTTAATGTTCCAGATGCAGTATAACTTAGCAGTTGCAAATCTATTTTCAAAACACAAATAAATCATGCACACTTAGAAACAAACAACAAGTTTTTGGCGCCGTTGCCGGGAATTTGTTTTAAAATAGGTAGACCTAAGTTTCCATTTTTATTTTTACATTAGTGCTAAACTATTCTATTGTTTATATCTGTGGAGTTATTCATATCCATTTTGAAGAAGGGAATCTACTTCAAAAGGAATTCTGAAGGTTTGCTGTGAATAATCTGATTCTCTATTCTGTGTTGTATGTTTGGTAGGAGGACTCTCAGCCCTGAGATTGTCCCTCTAAATTTAGAAGTTGAAAGGCTATTACGAACCAGACAAACAGCACAGAATTCTGCTGAAACAGTTACTATGGGTGAAGAACCTCGACTTTTGAGGGATTACTTTGCACCTGGTGCTTATAATTCTCCCTTTTGCATTCAATTTCCTACTATTGAAGGAAATTTTGAGATCAAATCATCGACTATCCAAATGCTTCCTTCCTTCCATGGGTTGAGTAAGGAAGATCCATACAAACATGTGGATGAATTCTTGTCTCTTTGCACCACATTCAACATAGCTGGACTTGGTCCAGAGGCAACCAAGCTTAGGCTCTTTCCTTTTTCATGGTTGTCTATGTTAGCACCAAATAGTATCACTTCTTGGAATGATTTGCAGTGTCAATTTTTAGCCAAATACTTCCCAATGTCTAAAACAAGCCAATTGAGACAAAGTATTATTTAATTCTCACAAAACTCAATTGAAACTTTCCATGAAGCATAGGAAAGATTTAAGGAACTTTTAAGACAATGTCCTCATCATCAAATTCCCTGATGGCAGCTTGTTCAAAGCTTCTATCAAGGAATTGATCAAAAAGGCAAGAATATGGTAGATGCTTCCTGTGGAGGCACTTACTTGCAAAAAACAGTTGAGGAGGTTTGGGACTTATTTGAAGTAATTGGTGAAAACTCAACTCAACAGGAATCCTTGTCAAGAGATATTGAAAATCCTGCTAGGTTGAACAATCAGCAAACCACCAAAGGAAAGATTTATGAGGTGAATGAGTTGGAAAGAAAGATGGATAATTTAACCACAAAGTCTGATAGATTGATGGACTCACTTAAAAATCTAATGGTTGCAAGAGTAGAGGAGGCATGTTTGATATGTCAATTCCCTACTCATTCACTTGACCAATGTCCCGCTGCACCACAGTTCCCAGATCTAGTGGTGGAACAAGCTCATGCTGCCCAATCATTTGGACAGATGCAGTCAAATGAATATCCATGGAGAGGGCACCCCAATTTGAGGTGGAGCCAGGGGAATTATCAATCACAACTGCAGCAGCAACCAAAGAACCAAATGCCTTTCAAAACTGCTCAGCCTTATCAGCAGAATTTTTATGCTAAGCCAAATTTTCAGCAGCCCATTCCACAACAACCTGTACAGCAATCTGCTCTAGTTCAAATCCCTTCCAGGTCCCCTTCTTTTGAAGATCAAGTCCTAAATTCACTTCAGAATTTAGGATCTTTAACTCAGACTGTGAACTTTCACAGTCAGAGCATCAAGAAGATTGAAGAAACATTGGGTTAGCTTTCAAATACTTTGGCCAAAAGAGAGGAAGGAAAGTTACCCAGCCAACCTTTGAACAATCCCAAAGGGCAGTTCATGGTTGGAGAGGCTTCTATTTCACATGAAGAAGTAAAACCTGTCACAACTTTGAGAAGTGGAAGAATTATAAATAACAAAGTGGGTACTGAAGAAGAAAAAAGTGAGGAAAATGATAAAGATATGCAGCAGGAGTAGCATAATGTTAGCAGTGGGGGTGCTGATGTACCTCAGAAAAATCAAAAAAATGAAAAACAAAAAAATCAAAAAGATTCTGATAATGCTTCTAAAGCTGTAAATGAAGGACTAGTTCCTCATTTACCATTTCCTCATGCCATGAAATCTGTATCACCTTTTGATAAAGGGAACACAAAAATAGATGAAATGATGGAGACTTTCAAGCAAGTCAAGATAAATCTACCTTTGCTTGATGCAATCAAACAAATTCCAGCATATGCAAAATTTTTGAAAGATATTTGCACTCATAAAAGACAGTCTAGGATACAGTTATCCAAGAAGGTCTTCGCTGTGGAAAGAGTTAATCAGGTGTTATCTATTACCACACCTCCTAAACTTCAAGATAATGGAATCCCCACAATCCCTTGCATTATTGGGGAACATACCATTGAAAAGGCTTTATTAGATTTGGGTGCTAGTGTCAACCTGCTTTCATATTCTGTATATGAGAAACTAGGTTTGGGAGAATTAAAACCCACTCATGTGGTGTTACAACTAGCAGACAGATCTGAAAGAAAGCCAGTTGGGCTGATTGAGGATGTATTGGTGGGAGTAGATAAATTTTTCTATCCTGCTGATTTTCTAGTTTTGGACATGGAACCTACAAAAAGCAAAACTTCCATCCCTGTCATTTTGGGAAGACCATTCCTGGCTACAGCAAATGCTTGCATTCAATGCAGGTCTGGTATTATGGAAGTCTCTTTTGGAAATATGCAGGTGAAATTAAATGTTTATAATGCAGTCACACAGCCTCAATTCAACTCTGAGGAATGTTTTCATGTTGATCTATTGGATGAACTGGTGGAAGGGACTTTACAACAGTTTTTGCAGTGTGAAGATTTTACCACAGATTCTAAAGATGCTTGGGGAAATTCCGAGGAAGAAACATGTCGCACCTCAAAGTCTGAGGAAGTAAATGTTGTGCAAGGAACTCATAATCAATCAGCAAGTTTCTCTTCTTGGAAACCTGTTATTCTTCCCCTTCCACAAACAGCTAAGGTACCTTTACTACCTTCTTTTCTCAGCTCACCTGATGTAGAACTGAAGCAGTTGCCAGAAAGTTTGAAATATATGTTTTTAGGAGACCATAAATCATTGCCTGCTATTATTTCTTCCTCCCTTTCAAAGGAGCAGGAGGAAGAGCTGTTGATTGTCTTGAAACAACATAAAAGGGCAATTGGCTGGACTATTGCTGATTTGGGAGGAATCAGTCCAGCTGTTTGCATGCATAAAATCCATTTGGAAGAAGATGCAAAGCCTTCTAGGGAAATGCAAAGGAGGTTGAACCCTCATATGCAAGAAGTGGTCATGAAAGAGGTTGTTAAGTTGTTGGATGCAGGGGTCATTTACCCCATTTTAGATTCAGCTTGGGTAGCACCTACACAGGTGGTACCTAAGAAATATGGTATCACTGTTGTAACCTCAGATTCTGGTGAGCTTATGTCAACCAGACAAACAACTGGGTGGAGGGTCTGTATTGATTACAGAAAATTAAATTCAATGACTAGAAAAGACCATTTCCCTCTCCCATTGATTGACCAGATTTTAGATAAGCTAGCAGGAAAAGCTTATTACTGCTTTCTTGATGGTTACTCTGGTTGCAACCAGATTCCTGTGTACCCACAAGATCAGGAAAAGACCACATTCACTTGCCCTTTTGGCACTTTTGCCTATAGGAGAATGCCTTTTGGTCTTTGTAATGCTCCTGCTACCTTTCAAAGATGCATGTACTCCATTTTCTCTTATATGATTGACCAATTTATGGAGATTTTTATGGATGATTTTTCAATCTATGGAGATAGTTTTGCCCAATGTTTACATCATCTCAAATTGGTGTTACAGAGATGTAAAGAAACCAATCTAGTTTTGAGCTGGGAGAAGAGCCATTTCATGGTCACCCAGGGCATTGTCCTTGGCCATGTTGTCTCCCACAAGGGCATTGAGGTAGACAAAGCAAAAATTGATTTAATTGCACATTTACCACCTCTCAAAGCATTAAGCGGATCGGAAGTTTTACGGGACATCTTTGGATTTCTGAAGGTTCATTAAGGACTTCAGTAAAATAACCAAGCCTCTTTGTCATTTATTGTGCCAAGATGTCCCTTTTGTTTTCAACAATGAATGCATGAAGGCATTTAAATTCTTAAAAAACTGTTTGATTTTAGCTCCAATATTACAGTCTCAGTTATTCATCGCTTTTGAACTGGCGATGTGATGCATCAGATTATGCTTTGGGAGTTGTCCTTGGACAGAGAAAGGATAAGCTGCCTCATGTCATAGCTTATGCCAGTAGATCAATGATTGATGCACAGCTCAATTACACAACAACTGAGAAGGTGCTGCTGGCAATTATTTTTGCTTTAGATAAATTTAGGTCATATGTCTTGGGTTCATAAATAGTGGTGTTCACTGACCACTTTGCCTTGAAATACCTTCTGTCTAAGAAGGACACCAAACCAAGATTAATCAGGTGGATCCTCTTATTATAGGAATTTGATTTACAGATCAAAGATAAAAAGGGTGTGGAGAATGTGGTGGGTGATCACCTGTCTAGAATTTTAATTGCTAAGATTGACAGGCTGCCTATCAATGAATCTTTCCCTGATGAGCAACTTTTTGCTATTAGCATACACACCCCTTGGTTTGCAAATATAGTCAACTTTTTGGCTACTGGAAGAATTCCTCAACATTGGAATAAAATGGATAAAGATCTTTTCTTCTCAAAGGTTAAACATTTTATTTGGGAAGATCCTTATCTGTTTAAGAGTTGTGCAGACCAAATAATAAGAAGATGTGTCCCTGAAGAAGAATTTCATAGCATACTTTCTATGTGTCATGAACAGGCCTGTGGAGGTCATTTTAGTGGAAACAAAACTGCTGCAAAGGTTTTGCAGTGTGGATTTTATTGGCCTACACTTTTCAAAGATGCTCTGCAGCACTGTAAGTCTTGCAAGAACTGCCAAAAATTGGGCAGCATTTCCAAGAGAAACTCAATGCCTTTACAGCCCATTTTGGTAGTTGAATTGTTTGATATTTGGGGGATAGACTTCATGGGTCCCTTTCCTCCTTCCAATGGGTGTAATTTCATTTTAGTAGCTGTGGATTATGTATCCAAATGGGTTGAAGCCACAGCCACTAAAACCAATGATCACAGAGTGGTTCTGAAATTTTTAAAGGATCACATTTTTTCCAGGTTTGGTTTTCCCAGAGCTATTATCAGTGATGGGGGAAGCCATTTTTGTAATAAACATTTTGAAACTTTATTGAAAAAATACTCTGTGACTCATAGAGTAGCTACTCCATATCATCCACAAACCAGTGGACAAGTGGAGATTTCCAATAGAGAAATCAAACATATACTGGAAAAGACTGTGAAGAAGGACAGAAAGGATTGGTCCTTTAAGCTGAATGATGCATTGTGGGCATATAGGACAGCCTATAAAACCCCAATTGGCATGTCCCCATTCAGGTTGGTCTATGGCAAAGCATGCCATTTACCAGTGGAGTTAGAATATAAAGCCTTTTGGGCTATTAAAACATTGAACATGGATCTAACTACTGCTGCTAATCACAGGAACCTGCAACTTGCTGAGTTGGAGGAGCTGAGAATGGATGCATACACCAATTCAAGATCTTACAAAGAGAAAGTCAAAGCCTTCCATGATAAAAATTTGTTGAGAAAAGAGTTCACAGCTGGCTCTAAGGTATGGCTATTTAACTCAAAACTTAAGTTTTTTCCTGGAAAGCTGAGATCCAGATGGGAAGGGCCATATACTGTCATTCATGCAGCTCCTTCTGGGGCTGTTGACATTTTAGACCCAAGTAATGGAAGAATCTTGAAAGTAAATGGTCAGAGGCTCAAACCATGCATTGAAAATACCCAGGAGCCTGTGCTGCCCATCTATCATCAAGAACCTCCCCAAATCTGATGGTATACAACTGTACAATATGTTTTTGTTCTATAGTTTTTGCATAGTTTTCTATTTCTCTGTTTTTATTCATGTTTGTTCTCTTTTCGAGAAGTTTAAATATGTGAAAAATTAATTCGCAAAGTAAAAATTGTCTTTTCGCAAAGTTCAATTTACTTTTCGAAAAGGATCTGGATTTGTAACGAACTGCTCGAAAGCAATGATTTGCTTTTCGAATAGTTGTTTCTGAAGCCATTTGCTTTTCGAATAGTTGTTTCTGAAGCCATTTGCTTTTCGAAAAGTTGTTTCTGAAGCTATTAGCTTTTCGAATGGTACTGATGCCATTCTCTATTGAAAAAAGGACTGTTTTGGAACTTTTCGAAAACTTAACAATGATTTTATGAAAATAACTTTGAGCATATTTAAACCCTTTCGAAGTAAGGGTTTGATATTCGAATGCTTTCTGAGAACGTCTTGTTCCACAGAAACCCCATTTCTTTCTTTCCTTGCGTGATTTTAGAATTCAGCCACACTTTTCGTCACATTTGTTCGATCATTTGAGCTTGAAGAGAGGGATTTTAGCTTTTGGTCTGGTGGATTTCAGCGAGCAAGCAACACGTTCAACCAAAACCCTAGATTTTGGTATTTTTCTGTGCATTTCCTCTGTTTATCATTTGCAAAGTTTGATTTTGTGTCAGCATTTGTTGTGGGCGTTTTTATACACAACTTTAGAATGGGGAAAGCTGAAAAATCACTGGCTACCATGTTCCCAAAATCTTCTGCTAAGAAAATTAGCAAACCAACCCCAAAAGGAAAAACCAAAGCTTCAGCCAAAAGAAAACTATCGATGGATAGAGCTGATAGGATTGAGAAAGGGAAGAAGGTTAGACATGAGGAACCCACCCCTGCAGCTGCTAGTCCTGAGCCTGAGCTTCCTCCTCTGCCTATGCATTTGGTACTGCCAAATCCATTCATTGAAGCTCAGAAGCTGATTCCTGAGCTTATCGTGGATGAAACTTTTTTCGTCAACAAACCGGACTGTCAGCTATCTTTAAGATACATTAGGGATGCCTCACTGAGCAATATCCTTACCCCTCTGCCAGAGAAAATTTATCATGAATGGTGAAATTATGGTACCAAAACCTGGTAAAAGTGACAGAAAAAGATGCTGATGTCCCTACTCTTGTTATCTTTATTGATGATTGTGATCTAATTGTCACATATGAAGACATTGGGAATGCTTTGGGGATACCTTTTCAATATGATCCTGCTGGTCCATTGGCTACACCAGAAGCAGCCTCTTTCAGAGAAATGGCTGCACATTTAACCCAAGGGATCGTTGGAACTGGACAGTCCATAATGAGGAGAGACCTAGCACCTCAATTTTTATTGATGGATTTAATTTTGAGGGGAAGTTTTTATGTCACCGGGCACAGCCAAGAAAGGAGGACACCAATTTTAGAGACTCTCTTTCATTTTTCTAAGGGGCAATTTTTCAATGCCCCTATGTTAATTTTTGAAGTCATGGCTGATATTAGTGCCAAGTTGAAAAAGGAGCAGAAATTAGCTGGAATCCCATTTGGTAGATTGATCACAGCCCTACTAAGAGCTAAGTTTGACATTGATGACCAGGATCCATTTGAAGTCATAGCTCCTCATATGTTTGGGAAAAAGGCTTGGACTACAAGCCAAGCAATGCTGAAAAGAATGAGAGAGGAAGGTGAGCCTGCACCTGCAATTGCTACTGAGCCTGCATCTGCAGCTATTAGTGGACCTGCCATACATGAACCTGCCCCTGCAGCTCCCTTAGAAGCTTTGCAGGACTCTGAGGTGACCAACTCTTTTACTGCACCCATTCTTGAAGAAGTTCCTTCTGTGGTGACCCGGCTCTTGGTGCACCACTCTTGAAGAAGTTGTCATTTTACCCTCCTCACCTAGTCTAGCTCCTGCCACTTCACCTATTCCAGCAGTCCCATCTCCCATACCCACCATTATCCCAATTGTAGATTCCCCCTCTACACCAACCACTCCAGCCATACTCACACCACCAATTTCTCCCACCAATGCCCAAGACCTGGCCACAGATTTTATTGAACAATCTCCTCGCACTCCTCTTCTCCAAAGCCTCTCAAGTTCACCTGCTCCTTTTACACACACCTGAAGTATCCCATACCCCTGAACCTGAGCCTTTCACTACAGAGGCTTATTCATCATTGATGGGGTCTATTTTTGAAAACGTTGGGCTTGAATCTGTCCCTATACCTGACCCTCCTCATTTCACTCACTTGGCTACTTCTCCCTTTACAGCCATTTCACCCATTGCACCTCCACCATCCACTTCAGTTTTACCAGCCCCTGCTATGCATACCTCACCCACACCTGAATCAATTAGCCAAATACTTACCTTTCTCCAATCCATCCAACCCCAACTATAGATCAACACAGATAATCAGTCTGTGACCAATGACCTTCTCCAAACCTTAGCCTCCACATCCCACACAACTACCTTAGCCACTGTACCTGCTGTTGATGACCATGCTACCCAAACTGAACCTGAGGTTGTATTGGTTGATCTGCCCACCCTCACCAGTACTGCCCATGCTACCCAAACTAAACCTGAGGTAGCTCTGGTTGAGTCCCCTTCACATCTCCTCACTTTCTCTGATCAAGCCAATCGGGCCAGGCCACAAGTCATCCTTGGACCCCTCTTCTCCACTCCAGCAAATTGGGATACCTTTGGTCCCCTACCATTCCATTCCCATTCCCAGATTCGCCGCTCTCAAAAGGGCCATGGAAGAAAATCCATATATCTATCGAGATGTCCTCAAGGGGTTAGCTGATTTGTAAGCTTACATTAGAACCCCTTATGAAAATCAGATTCGGAAATTGGAGTTATTCATGAAATTTGAGAGAGAGAAAATGAAGGACCTGCTGGGTCAAACTTTTCAGATGGTTAGGAGTGAGCAGCACAAGGTGACCATGTTGCAAGCATAGCTTGACCAGGAAAAAGTGAGGACTACTAGACTTGGAAAGTACATTAGCCTCACCAAAAAGATCAAATCAGAGGAATACACTAAGCTGCAAAACACAATCTAGGAGAAGGCTAAATCGAGTTCAGACTCCAATACTGATTCTAGTTCTGACTCTGACAGTGACTCCAATTCTGATCCCATTGAACCAACTTATGATACAGATTTTGACCCCAGTTATTAGATCACATTGTACTTATCTGTGTTATGAGTTTGTAATATAAAATTCTGGTTTTTCTTGTGTAATTACTGTGCATTTCTGTTCTTTCTTCTTGTCATTATGATTTCTGCTTGATTGTTTCTTTTCTTTGCTTTGGACCAGTGCGAACCCTGCTCACCTTAGGTTTGGGGGTGTGGCAGAAATGTCAATAATTGAGTTAACATCAATGCAGCTTATGATCAATGGAATTTTTGAAAATGAAGTAATTTCACACCTGTTGTTTTGAAAAATGAGGAAGTTAAAAACTTTTTAAAATTAATTTTTAGTGTAATTCTAATACTTTCATGAAGTGAATGTCAGAAAATTTCCAAAAGAAAATTGATGTTTTAGTAAACCTAAAAAGAGAGAAAACAGTGATGATATACCTTAGGAATTTGATAGAAAACCACACCTAGTGAGATTTGGACCTGAAATGTATTCTTTGGAGGTATGAATTGGCAATTTTTTCTGCTCTAGGGACTGTTTAAACCTGCTTATTATCACTAGAAGTTACATATATCCAAGTTAAAATAGTTTGACAGCAATCATGATATCAAAGGCATGATGTAAGGGCTCCTTTTAGACAGTTTGAACTTCAAAAAGCCCAACCTTTTGAAACTGCCCTTGATACACACCAATTGAGCTTTATAAATCCAAGATTTCTTTGAAACCTCATCAACCTCATTTAGCCTATCCCTCACTCTGAGAATTCATAAGGTAAAGGAAAGAAAGCTGAAGAAAGGTGAGTTGGGTAACAGTTTGGTAAAAAAAATTATTGAAGGCAATGATGTATCAGCAGAAGAAATGTGGCATTCCAGTCAATGTTGCTTTGAAAAAAAAAAAAGAAAAAAAAAAAAAAAAGAGAAGGCATTTCACTGGAAGTTTGAAAAAGAAAGAGAAAAAGATGGCCACTTTGGCTCTGGAAAGTCAAAGAAGAAGATGAAATTGTGCTGAATTAAAGAAGGTGTGTCTATCACCTCCTTACCTTGACTGACTTCTCAATTTTGAACTCCATTCCACCCCTTTATTCTTGATAAATTTCACCCATAAGCCACAGTACAACCCAAGTTAAAGTCCTTACTGATCAATGATGGATTGAGCTGTCACATGGAAATAAGGATTTGTGTAATCTATGGTGAAAAGAGCAGTGAATTCAGAACTAAAAAGCAATGCCTATGCTCATGCTTACAGTCCTATTTGTGGGCTGTAACTGCTCTTGAGCCGTGTGAAATAGTACAACCCTCTTACTTACATGTTGAGTGAAAACCTGGTGAGAGTTGGGTTTGAAATCGACTTATCTGGGGTAACATCAAAGCTGGATTCTCAAATAGAAGGCAAGCTGTTCATTAATTTTTCTTGTAAATAACTTTTTGACACAAATTGAGTGAATGGTAAAAGGAATTACAGCAGAATTTTAGTTTTGAACTAATGTTTTCTTGAAAATCTTCTTACAGCCTGACTGATGCAGGTGTGAATAATCTGATTGGATGAAAGTTTGCTTTAACAAAACTGCATTGATCTTAACTGATTTATTGGAGAAGTTTGTGGGTACCTTCACTGAAAACCCTCAGGAGACTTCACTCCTCCACTAGGGATCACCTAGGGGTTTAAAAGGCTTGTTGTATATGCTAAATGCAACTGTGTTCCCTACAAAAGTGGCTTTTTATTCTGTTTTTAATTTTGACTTTGCTAAGGGACTAGCAAAGCTTAGGTTTGGGGGTGTGTTGAGAACCAGAAAATACCATTCTCCACCCTTTAACCTAGGCCTTGATAGACCCTTGAGAGAACTAAATAAGTGTTTTAAGTGCTTGTGTTACAGCTAACAATAAAGACAGGCTTAACCATGAAAGCAGCCTAAAAGTGCCAAAAAGATGATAATCCATGTCGATCCAAAGGAAGGAAGGGAAGGGACAACCTCACTAGCTGTCAAAATGCCTGAACTGAAGAGGTAAAGACCTGGTCTCAACCCAGAAAAGAAATGTGGAGCAATTCGAACAGAAAAATTCACTACAGAGTGCTTTTCGAAAAGAATCTGAACATTTCGAAAAGAACCTGAACTCTGCTAAAAGAACTAAAAGCTCAGCTTAGTTTTGAAGAGCACGAACTCTTGAAGGATGATTGACCTATTCGAAAAGAAGAGAACTCCTTGCGAACAGAACCTGAACTTTGCGAAAAGAGCTTCAGGAGTCACAGTACCTTGCGAAAAGTTCCCTAAACTATGCGAAATGGTATTCTAGAGATTCCTAGCTTTTGCAAGGGTAATTCAGTAATCTTTTTCATGCGTCCCAATGCATTTAAAAACCTAGGGACATTCCAGAAGATTCTAAGCACGAAGCGAAGGCATATTCCACCCCATGTGAGCACCCGAAGATGAAATCACTTGGCGGGAACTTCTAGAAGCTCTAAGAGATTTTCAAATTGCATAACAGAATTGATGCTTATGTCGCCTGATTGGCTGAACCAGATCGAGCAATTCTGATTGGCCAGAATAGATCTGGATCCTTGTGCTCAACTACCATTGGTTGATACAGATCTGAGCACTTCTGATTGGTCGTTACGCATCTGAGCTAGACCTGGGGAAAACTATAAATAGATGAACCATTTGCCCAATTTGGGCATCCAAATTTTGAGTTTCATTCCTATTCCCCCATTTCCAAATCAGCTAGTTTGTCTGAAACCCCTGTAATAGCCTAACTTTTACTTGCAATTGAGAGTTGTGAGATACCTCTGTAATTCAAAAGAGAATTGTATTCAAGACTACAAATCTGAGAGTTGTTTAAGCTGTGCTCTGTAATTGTAATGGTGAATTTAAAAAGGTTGCTGTAAACCGTACATTCTCAATTGGATTCGTGTTAAGGGTTCCCTCTGATCTCCTTATTGCACTAGACTCCTTTAGATTTACTATTTTTCATGCAATTTCCCTTGATTCATTAACCCTGTGGGAATTAGTGTTTGTAACCTAATCTCTCACAGCATTTGTAGTGATATTTCTTATTCTAAAATTAAGCGTTTAGATTAAAGACTATTGGATGGTTTGTGGCCATTGAAGTGGACAGACCATAGCCATAAGCCTAAATCTAATCTTTGAGTTAGATTTATTTCTCTTACATCTGTGCTTGTAGCCAGATGAAGATTGGATCATCTCTCATTTGATCTGCAGTCATTCTCATTGTGCTTCAAGGACCAAATCAAAGTTAGATATTATTTCTCCATTTTTTATAAGATTACATCAAATTTTCCCCAACTCAGATCTGGATCATTTAGTTTAACTTTTACTTTTATCATTTAGTTAATGTGACAAATTGAACCTCCCATCTTATGTGCTTTGTAGATAGGATAAGAGGCCAGATCTGGTAGCTCAGATCTGGAGGTTTATCTTGCATTTTAAACAAATTCTCTGTGGACGATCTTTTACTCACATTTAAAACTTGCTACAATTGGCCCTGATCTTGCAGGCTAATTCACTTCTTTCTGTGCTGATATTTCTTTACTCTTTTTAATGTTCCAGATGCAATATAACTTAGCAGTTGCAAATCTATTTTCAAAACACAAATAAATCATGCACACTTAGAAACAAACAACAGAGTCCCTCCAGAGATTCGCCATAGAGTGGCGAAGAGGATGACCAGCCCTCCTGGCCAGAATTTTGCAAAGTGGATGGCACTTCAGGTAGCAGATTTTAGAGGTGGGGGGACCAGGGTTACAGGGGCGCATGATGAGGCAAACGCCCTGGAGTATGCACGGTGGTTTAGTGCGTTGGGTGGCGGGCGCCTCTTCACATGTCCCTTCCACGAGAGTGGCTCTTTCGCGATCGATGGGCCGAAGTCAGAGTCGGCTTTGAGTGAGAGGTTGGCTGCGTTGGAGCAGGGCCACCTCACCACGAGCATGCAGAGGGCATTAGACGCTCTCCATTGGGTGATAGAGCAAATGGGGTGTGCTCCTCGACCGGATGAGGAGATGATGCACTCCTTAGCCTCCTCAGTTGCTCAGGCTAGGGCAGCAGAGGATGAGTTGGGGGCTCGGCTAGCGAAGACTTGACGGCTCCTTATGAGTTACACAGTCATTCTGATGTGGTTGAGGTGTCTCATTTTACTTTATTTTAGACAACTTGCGAGGGAGGGTGAGGTTGCTCATCAGGCGGCGATGATTGAGTTGTTACACAGTCAGCAGCAGGCTAGTCGAGAGGTGAAGGCCAGCTTATGATCTGAGATTGACCGATTGGTAGGTGTCTTTACAAATAAGGTTTTGCTAATTGTTAGCATCATGAGCTTACTGACTGATGTGTTTATTGTTATTCGTAGAGAGCCGAGCTCGCTGCTGGAGGTTTCATTCCGGCATTTAATCCCTCTTTAGTCGCTTCCTCAAGTCGGGAGGATCCAGCAATGGCTTAGCTTCGGGCCGAGCTAGATCATTGGGTAAGTTCCATTCAATCTTTTATCTTGTTTGTGTCATTGCATTAGTTTGTTGGGTGTCATTGTTTCACTTTCTTAGTAGCTTACTAATATCATAAAGTATTTCAGCGTCGGGTTGCCAAGGATCTTCAGGTGAGGGAGGCGACTGCTGCCTCTCTGTGCTCGGAGAGTCAGGTATAGTTTTTTTTTTGATGTGGCATAATCTTGTTTTGATTATTCCATCTTGATTTTGTTCTTACATGTTTTGTGTTAGTTTGTTTGGTTCTTTGTGCAAGCAGTTTCAGACTCTGCTCTCGAGGCTCCCCCTCAGGAGTCTGTTCCTATTCCTACTCAGGTATGTTTTAGTTATTGTGTTCATGGCTTGTTTGTCATTATAGTGTTTATCTGATGTATTTGTTCGTTCTTATTGCAGCCACCTACGTTCACTGTTCCTTCCGTGCCTCCTGCTGTTCTAGTGACTACTGCGACGATTGGGCGACTTCTGAAGGAGAGGCTGGATCTAGTATAATTCTTTCTTTTTCAAAGTTTCTTATTTTGATCATGCATATATTAGTTTTTCTTTGACTTGGTGTGGTTATGCAAGTCTGCAAGCTTGAGGAGACGCGCCTAGAGGTGGCGCGAGTGCGTGCCACTCCTGAGGTGAGACGGATCCTTGGGGAGACACAGAGTTATGATGACTTGTTTTGTCGAGATGATGGCTGCACAGAGGACTTAGACCGAGGCATTGGAGGCAGTGCGTCGGATGATGCAAGCAGAGATGCAGGCATCCCTGGATGGGCTGCAGTATCGTCTGATGAGGAGTGAGCGGGGGATACATAGGCTAGCTCGTCAGCTCGGTGGGTTGAAATCGAGGGCTGCGGGATCCTCGGCTGGGCAGTCTCGTCACACATCCCATGATTGTGTCAGGGGTGATGCTCGTGAAGATTTTGTTGTTCGTGAGGTTCTTATGAGGTTTCCTCCTCATTCACGATCGAGGCGATTCTCTAGTTAGGCAAGTGAGGGGGGTTCTGTGGCGGGGCCCCGTCGTCTAGGGGTTCCGAGGACTCCGAGTGTCGGGATCATGTTTTCAAAGGATCAGTCTATGGACCTGTGAGCTACTGATACCAGGGACAACAATGCTCGGCCATCCCAGCAGCAGCATAGGGAGTAGGTGTGTGTGTGTTTTTTTTGTATTCATAGTATGTGTGTGTTGTATATATAGGGGGAATGCCCCCGGTGACAAGTGTAAAAAGATATGGAAAGATGTTGACATATATATATAACGAGATTTTTAGTTTAGATGTACCTGATTGGCTCCTTTTCCTTTTAGTTACCTCTTGCATCTACTTTTGCTTCTTTTTTTTTTTAGTTGCTTCAGTGCCATCGACCGTCATTGGGACTTGGATGCTTCCTGAACTGGCCTGGTGATGGTTGAAGGTTGCTTCGTATCTGCACATGTGAGAGTAATGATGTCAGTAGTATTTGTTCTCCCCCTTGCCAATTGTCAAGGGGGGGTAAGTGTCTCAGACCGGAGTCTAGTAGCAAAAGATGAATATGTGCTCTCTTTTTTTCTTTTTTTTCTTTTTCTCTTTTTTCTTTTTTTTTTCTCTTTTTTTTTGAAATGATAATAATGCAAGAGGGAAAGCAAATAGCTAAGATAGAAATAATAATAAAAATACCCCAGTGTAGGAGCGTGATAGGATTGGCAATATAATATCTTCGGTAGCACTTTTCGGGTGGTAACTTCGTCGTTTCCTATCTTCTTTGTGGACAGGCCGGTGTTTCTGATGTGATTCTTCTTCTAATCTAAAAAAAATGCCCCAACGTCAAGATGTAATAAAGCATTTCTAGGTTTCGAGACAAGCACTTTGGGTCTATAAGCAGTCATGGGTATTTGGTGAGTTAGTTTTGAACAAAAGCTAACCGGTACTATAATTGAACCGGGGAGGTCTCTTTGATTAGGTGGAGGTCATCCTATCCCGTGATTATTAGGGAGAAGTACGGTAGGTATAGTAGGTGATTGCGTCAATCATCATTCATCAGTTTTTGGTTCCATTTCTAGGAGCATCCTATAAGGCTTCTGATTTATTGTCCAAAAATAAAAAATAGAAGAGGGGGATAAGACTCAGTGATGCGGGGAATAGTTTGTATCTAAGGCTTTCCAAAAGGGTGAGTAACAATCTTTTTCTTAGGGGGATATGGGATGCCATGATCGAGCTCTTTATCATGTTTCGGCACCATCAAAATCTCATATTCTATGGTTAGCAGGAGTTTGTCCTCCTCCCGTCACCTTACGACAACATCTAGTAGTATGGGGACTTCAAGGACGCCCTCGCAGCTTGCTTATACACTTCTAGTAAAATTACCAGAGATGTCCTCACGGCCTGCTTATGCTTCTCTGAGCTCATTGACTTGTTCATTCGTCGTAATGCTCTCACTCAATTTTTTCGACATGTAAATATTTTTTTTTTTAAAGCATCCTGCTAGCACAAGAATAATGAGTTTTGATTGAACCTAACATCTTCATTTTGTTTTGCTCTAACGTCTCCTCTAATGGCGAGGGAAGGGAAATGAGGATCAGGTGTTACTTATGCTTTTGAAAGGGGATAGATAGGTCACTAGTTCTTTAATCAAATTTTCCGAATGAAAAAAGGTGGGCGATAAATCAAAGGTCTTAAGGATGTTCTGAGAATTGAAGGCGTACGACCAATGAATGGGTCATGACGGCCATGGGGGTAATAAGTATAAGTATTTAACCACGGGATGTGACGATCATAGGGCTAGGGGTAATATTTTCTAAGGTATATGGCGTTCTAAGGGCTAGGGAGTTCTCCCCCATCTTGGTTCGCCAGTTTGTAGGCATTTGCAGCTGTTATGACATAAGGGCCTTCCCAGTTCGGTTTTAGTTTTTCTTTCGGATGGGCATGCTTGGAAGGCATGATTTTCTTTAAGACTAATTACCCAATATTAAAGGTTCGTTCAAGAACTTTCTTATCATAAGCCCTGGCCACTCTCCTCTGATATACCTAAGCATGATCAGCTGACCTTAGACGTGTTTCATCGAGCTGCTCTAGCTGCGTGAGTAGGGAAATTCTCCTCTCATCTAAGGATAGCTCATCATCGAGTTGAATCCGTAAGGATGGTACTTGTATCTCATATGATAGGACTGCCTCCATCCCATAGGTAAGGAGGTAGGGAGTTTGGCCAGTGGCCGTACGAATAGAGGTCCTATAAGTCCAGAGTGCTTCTAGTAGTCGTTCAGACCACTCAGCCCCATTGCTTATTTCTACTGTGCATTTTAGGATTTGAATTAGTATTTTATTCATAGCTTCTGCCTGTCCATTACCTTGAGGGTAGAACGGTGATGAGTAGCGTAGATCGATGATGTACTTCTTGCATAACTTTTTCATCTTTTCCGTGATAAACTGTGGTCCATTGTCAGTGACAAACATCCTGGGTACTCCAAACCTGGTGATGATATTCTAAACGATAAACCTTACGAGTGTTAAAGCGGTGATTCTGACATAGGATTTAGCTTTTGCCTATTTGGTATAGTATTCGGTCACTGTAAGTATGAACATGTGCTTGTGACTGTTCCTAATTGTATCTGTGAAAGGTCCAATGACATCGAAGGCCCACATCGAAAACGGCCATGGCGAAGTCATAGTATTCAATGCAACTGATGGAGCTTTGATGAGTGCAGCGTGTTCTTAGCATTGCTTACAGGATTGGATGTAGAGGTGGCAATCTCTGATCATTGTCGACCAGAAGTAGCCTTGTCGTGTAACTTGATCGGCGAGTCTCTGTCTACCGGAGTGGGCATCACAGGCACTGGCGTGTGCTTCTCAGATGATGTATTGTCCTTCGGCAGTCATGACGCATCATAGTTATACTCCTTTGGTGAAGGCCTCTTTATATAAAGTTTCCCTGAGTATGTAGAATCGAGCGCATTGGTTCCTTACAGTCTTCCGTTTGATCTTCGTGGTATATGGAGGGACGTGTTGATATTTCAAGAAGTTTCAGATGTCAAAATACCATAGTTGTCCATCGTTGGTCAGTATTTTTTAAATCTGAACATAGCGACTTCGGTTCCTGTCTTAACGTGCTTTTTCGAGATGATTACTTCTTTTGGTCCTGTACATATGGGGAGGACGGGCAATTCTCTCTTGACGGTCCATGCTATCTCGTGGGTGGGCACTGTCAGCTTTTCAATGAAGAAGGTCTTGGTACTTTGCCCAACAGATATTTAGATGATCGAAGCTAGCGTGGCTAAGAAATCTGCGAGCTCGTTTTCTAATCTAGGGATGTGCGTGAAGAGATTCTTTTAAATTTTTTTACTAAATATTGAGCGGTTTCTAAGTATGCCATTAGTCTCCTTTCCTTAGTTTTCCATTCTCTAATGACTTGTGAAATTATTAGTTTGGAATCACCAATGATTTTTAACTGTTTAACACCTAATTGTAGTGTTACTCGTAGTTCAGCTATAAAAGCTTCATATTCTATGACATTATTAGTGATAGAAAAATCTAGTTGAAAAGTTTTACGTATGACAACTTCTTCTGGGCTTAGGAGGACTATCTCGATGTCTTTTCCTTTGTGATTTAGAGTGCCATCAACATAAAGGGTCCATGAGGTCTTGTCGGGCTCTTCGTTATGAATTGTGAATAGGTCCTCATCGGGGAAATTTGCGTGTATGGGTTCATCAGTAGGGAGTAGGAGATCTGCAAGGTAATCAGCAATTGTTTGCCCTTTGATCAACTTCTACGTGACGTAAGTGATATCGAATTCTTGCAGGAGCATATGCCAGCGAGCGATCTTTCCTAATGTTGCGGGCTTCTCAAATACATACTTCAGAGGGTCCATTCAGGCTAATACTAGTATTTTGTGTGCTCTGAAGTAGTGTCATAATTTGGTAGAGGCCCACACCAATGTGAGGCAAGTCTTCTCTATTGAAGTGTATTTTCGTTCGTATTCGACCATCATCCCACTGAGGTAGTAGATAGCCTTCTCTCTCTTGTCGTCTTCTTTATATTGTCCCATAATCACTCCCATTGCTTTGTCATTCGTTGAGAGGTATAGAATTAGGGGTCTTCCGGGGACAGGTGGCGATAGTATTAGCGGGTTAAGGAGGTACTTCTTGATGTTGTTAATGGCTTGCTGACACTGGTCATCCCATTTATACTCATTTCCTCCTTTAAGTAGTCTGTAGAACGGGTCGCATCTGTCTGAATGCTGGGAGATAAATCTTTTGATGAATTGCAATCTTCCTATCAGGCCTTGTAACTCTTTGATATTACCGGGTGGCGGCATCTCGAGGATGGCTTTGACTTTTACAGGGTCAACTTCGATCCCTTGCTTGCTAACTATAAAACCAAGTAATTTTTCGGAAGTGACCCCGAAGACACATTTCTTCGAGTTTTTTTTTAGCTGATATTTCTTAGCTCTTAGTAACACTAGTCAGAGCGCTTCAACATGTCCTGCTCATGTTTGGGACTTCACTAATATGTCGTTGACATAGACTTCTACACACTTATGCATCATGTCGTGAAAGATAGCTATCATGGCACGTTGATACGTGGCTCAAGCATTCTTGAGCCCAAAAGGCATAACAACGTAACAATATGTTTCCCATGGTGTGGTGAAAGAAGTCTTCTCTTGGTCAGACTCTACTAATTTGACCTGATTATATCCAGAGAAATCGTCCATAAAGGATAGCATCTCATGTACAGCAGTGTTATCGACTAGAGTGTCAATGTGTGGAAGTGGGAAGTCATCTTTTGGGCATGCCTTGTTGAGGTTTCGGAAGTCAATGCAAACCCGTACTCTGCCATCTTTCTTGGCGATAGGTACTATATTGGCAACCCACTTAGGGTAAAGAACGACTCGGATAAATTTGACTTTGTGTAACTTGTCGACTTCCTCTTTAACTTGAAGGGCTGTTTGGGGGTGCATCCTGCGGAGTTTCTGCTTAACAGGCTTTGCATTGGGTTCTAAGATAAGGCGATGTTCTACTAAACTTGGGTGTAAATCGGGCATGTCCTCATAGGACCATGCAAAGAAATCGAGGTGTTCTTGCAGGACTTGTGTAATTTATTGTCGTTCCTTGGAGTTTAGCATTGCGCTAATCAGTAGCTTCTTGAGTTTCTCTTCAGTGCCAAAGTTAAGTTCTTTGGTGGGTTCCATGGCAGCTTGGGTTTCATCGAAATGTTTGATAACCCGTTGGAAGTCCAGTGCCTCCTCGACAACTGGTGCTCTTTTCTTCATCCTCGATAAGTTCATAAACTATGAAATTGCTACACTGGAGATCTGATTTTGTGAAAGGTAACCCTTCATTGGCACAATCTATGACTAAGAGATCTTTGGTAAGGTGAAGGTCAAGACTACTCATTCTTCTCTCAAAGTCACAAAGTATCTCGTCCGGTATGATCACTGGCTTGTTATTTAGCTAGGATGCTTTACGTCCTCGTGCGGGGAATGGGATAGAAACCTTAGGAGAAAAGTCTCCTTGTTGGCCACAAATTTGGTTCGGGACAAAGAGTTCCCTTTCTTTTCTGAGGTTTTTTTATTTTTTTGGATTTTATATTTATGAATTTTTAGGGTTTTCTATTTTTTCTATTTTTTTATTTTTGATAATAAATATGGTACAGGGTGGTCAGTCGCCTCAAAGGGCGCCAGGAGAATTGCTTCCTCTAGCTGAGGGAGCGAGACGGCTGTTGGAGTAGTTCGGGTGATCCTTCGGGAAATGCGGACTTGCTGTGAATTTGGCATTTTTTTTTTTGGAGTCCTCACCTGATGAGATCTTTTAAATGAGTGAAACTAGTAACAGTGACACTAATGTTTAGATTTCTTTTGCCACATTGATTGCCTCTTCTTCGAAGAAGCTCTGAAGATCGTAGTCTATTGAACTATCATCCTCTGGGTCATAACAATGTTGTTCTTCCCACCAAGGGGGATCTCCCAAAGGATCTTCAGGGGTAGAGAGTTCTTTTCCTTGATCTTCATAATACATTAGGATGAGTGCGCATGCTCGACAACAAGGTTGATAATGGTGAAGAATGCAGGGAGATTTCTAAAGACATTCCCATCCTTCTAGGTTAGAGTCGAAGATAGTATCAAATTCATCTTCCTGATCTAATAGCACTTGAAGTCTTAAATCGGCTCGCTCTACTAACTCGAGTGTCGTGAGGTCTATCCAGTAGTCCTCGTCATCACTCAGGGGAGGTGGCATTCTTCCTCTAGAGATTTCTAAAATATTTGGAGTTGCGGTGAATTTGGGGATGTAGAAGTGTTTGGTTTAAGTTACTCTTTAAAGTCATGAGGGTGACGCGAGTGTTTCCCCGTAGGTCAACCGGATGACCGTCGGGATTTTATGCTCCTTGTGTCGGTAGCTGAGCTGGTAGGTCATTACTTGTGTCGGTGGTCACGAGGTTGGAATGATTCGATTGTCCTATCGTAGAGTGTCGGATCCAACTAGCAAAGCATTCTAATATGCTAGTGCATGTCATAAAGCGGGGTTGGTATGGGTAGGCAATACAAGGGGAGTCACAAGGGAATTCCCATCCCTCAAGGCCAAGGCCGAGGCAGATGCTATACGAGTTAGTATTTTCTTGTGGAGTATCATCTCTTTCTCATGTTAAGCGTAAGTGCTCTTCACCATCTTCCAAGGCAGCTATGTGAAAATCTTCGTCGTCAGTGGATTCCCAATCTTCTACTCGAGGGTTGGGTTCTGGAGGTTCTTTTCTCCTCTCATCTGTAAATTCCTTAGTATCAAACATGGGCTTGACTCCTTCGAGCGGTTTATTGATATCTTCGTTTAGATTAGTTAAATCGTTGAACGCTTTAGTCATTTGCTCAATTTCTATCTCTTGGGATCTAGTGAAGGACACTTCCTTATGCTTTGGCACATCTGCTTTTTCAGTGGTCATATAGAGACAATTTTGGTGAAGTAGGGGACAAGTCAGCTTGCGAGCCATCCGATAAGTATCCTAACCCCCTATGTGCTTACGTATTTGTGTTGGGACAACGGGTCCTACACGACCTTGCTTATTTTTTTCGAGTCCCGTGTGGGGGATGTATCCAAGCTGATACATAAGGACCCACCCTTTTATCACTGTAGGATTGATGGCATAGAGTTTGGCAAGGTCTGGGCCAACCTCTCTTCTCATTAATTTTTATTGATGCGTTGGGGGCGAACTAGGAGGGGTAAGGGGACGGACTTCCGCAACGGTTGTCTCTTCAGGGATTTGAGTCTTTTGAATATGACCCGTGTTCAACACATAGTCATGAGCGGTTGGTATGCTCTTCGCATAATCAATATCCATCTCCTGCAGGGGTGCATCAGCATATATACAGATGGTGGAGTCCTCGTATGAGAATTTGACACATTGATGGTATGTGGATGCGACAGCCTTCATTGACTCCAGCCATTTTCTTCCTAAAATGAGATTATACGTACTAGCGGAATCAGAAACATGGAAGGTAACGCCTTATGCTACAGGTCCAAGGCGAACCTGTAGCTTGATATTTCCTTTGACAAAATGACACGATCCATCATAAGCTATGAGTGATACTGCGGAGGACCTGACATCCTGCTCCGTATATTCGAGCATTTTTAATATGGTGAGAGGATAGATGTTAAGTCCTGCTCCTGTGTCGACGAGTGCATGTGGTACGGAGAACCCTCTAATTATGACTGTAAGGTATATGGGGGTCACACTCCCGTGGAGTGACTCTTTAGGCATGTCTACATTTGTAAAAGTGAGTGTCGGAGGTTGCACCATGACCGAGGTGATTTGATGAAGCTCATCTAGGGTCGTATCTTCATTCACTTGTGTGTCTTCAAGTGTCCTTATCAACAACGGTGATGGTCAGGCAATTTCTTGATATGTTCTAGTATGGATATCTGGGTCGAAATCTTCTGGAGATTCCACAGAAGGTCGTGTTCTTGTCCTAGCTCGAGCGCAGTTTCTTTGCCTAGCCAATGGGCCTTAGGTGCAGGTGGTTGGAATGGTTGAGGTGCAGGAATTAGTGGAGGGATGATGTGAGGTGGGGATGGCAAGTTAACTTATCTTTCTCTCACATTCTCCTCTAGTCGTTGTGCATTCATGAAATCTTTATTTCGAGGGAAAGGCAGAGGCAGGTAATTGGTTCCTGATTTGAGAATGGGGCAAGTCGGTTGTTGACCGAACCCAGCATGGCTTGATGCATATGTATTTGTGAAATGGGTAAAATTCAAGGTTGAAACGCGTACCTGAATGGTGCCGCTCTAAGGTGAGAGGTACTGTGTGTAGTCTTCCTCTTCTATGAAAGTAGAGACCAGCGCCTTGCACAGGTCAGGATGTTCTTCTAGTTCACTTTCTTTTAGGTTGAGCGAACATTCGATTATTATTTTTTTCTTGGCTTGGAGTTTTTCAGGTGACACTTTCTACCCATGCAGCGATCTGTGCCACAGTTTAGAGAACGTGATCTCCATACTCAGGCTAAGAATTAAACAAAGGGAGCTGTAATGATGTTGGTTCGGGATTTGGAGGGGTTGGAGGCTCTGGTGGGTGACTATGGAGGAATGGTCTCCTAGCCCTAAAGGAATGGACTCGTATCTGAGTGAATTTTGGATAAGGAGGTGGATTCAGCGGGGCGATGTGAGTGATCAGGGCCAAGGGATGTGGAGGTGGAGGATCTCTTGTTGGTGTGGCAGAAGCAGCAGAGGGTTGAATGCGAGTGATTAAGGTGGAAAATTGGAAGGGGAATCGACCGGAGAGATCTACGGTGGTGACCTGAGCCGGTGTTGCTTGGTTGTGGTTGGGCAGGCGGTTGTTAACGATTCCTAAATTTTGTTGGGGTTTGTTATTATTAGGGCTAGGGTTCCTAAGTTCTTCCCAATCGATCTGGTTTCAGTCATTCATGTCATAAATGATGTCCTTGAGGACCCAACAGTCCTCTAGGTTGTGTCCCCCATATCAATGGAAGGCACAGTACTTGCTATAGTCTAGATTTGTCAGCCATGGGTGGGGTTTTTCTTGCCGAAATCAGAGGAGATTCTAAGTATTAAGGAGATGGAAAATGTTGGGGATCGTATCCAATAAAGGGGGATAGTGTCCTCTCCTTGGCTGGTAGGGGCCTCTGGCTGGGTTAAAGTTTTACGGTGGGGGCACACTATTGTAATTTGGCCTATGGGCCGGTCGATTCTGTGTCGTGTTTTGGTTCTGATAGGTGTTAGGGTATTGATTTATGTTTAGGTATTGTCCGTGATTCTGGGTCTGGCCTTGGTTATGGTTCGCGTATCTTTGTTGATTAGCACCTTGGTTTTGGTTGGTATACCGTTGTTGATTTTGATTTTGTCTGAAATTTTGCGATTGGAAGTTCCCGTTACTAGAGTTTTGTCCTTAGTTGACAACAGTGTTAACTTGGTCAGTTCCTAAGGCTTTCTTATTATTTTTCAATTTCAATTCATTGGAAGAGCCTACTTTTGATGTGACGATGGATAGTGCGAGATCTTCGCCTTTAATGTGTCACGCTAGTCGAGATGCCCAGGAGTGGAGTGCAGTGAAGTCGGGGCAATCACTTATGACAAGTGCGCTCTTTAATGGTTCTCTAGTGTTATCAATGATAATGTCCACCAAATCCTTCTCTTCATTGAAGTGTCAGTCCTAGCAACGAGTTTTCTCCATCTGGCGACGAAGTCGGTAAATTCTTCATCAGGTCCTTGCTTGGCTGCGATTAGATCGCTGAGACTGATTGTCTCCTGGATCAAGTATTTGTATTGGTCTAAGAATTGACCGACTAGTTCATCGAAGGTCTCTATCTTATAAAGCGGGAGTCCCGCAAATCAATCCAAAGCTTCTCCTTCTAATGAGCATTGGAAATAGTGAATGAGAAGTCCTTAATTATCACGTATGGGTCGACAATCATCACAAAAGCGGGTCAAGTGATTATTCAGATTTCTCGTGCCATTATATTTGGTAAACTTCGGTGGCTTAAATCCTATTGCTAAATTAAACTCAACGTCTTGGCAAAATTTGTCGAATCCGAATGAGTGACTGGGGCGCTCTCTCTTGGCCATGTACTCATTGAGCATTTTAGGAAGATCTTCGATTTTAACGGTACTGTCTTTTGGAGCAACCCATGAGAAAACCTTGTCTAGAGAGTCATCATTGAAGAATGTGTGGGCAGGTTGTCTCAACGGTGTTGCGCGGGCTGACTCTGTGCTTGGGGTAGGAGGTGGCCTCTCTTGTCGCTCTTATTCTTATAAAAATTGTCGGGACCTAATGGTTTCGTATGCGGCAGCCAACTCTCGAAGCAATTCTTCGGAGTCGTCATCTCCTCTTTGTATTCTTTGAATATTGAGTTCTACGATCTGTTGAGCGGTAAGGTTTTATCCGATGTTACCATCTCTCCCATTATGATTATTACCAATGTGTGTGGTAGAGAAGGGATTTTCTAGCTCGCCAGCCATGTTAATCTCAGGTTGTTGTGGGTTGGAATTGTGAAATGATTCTTCTTCGTACATGGGGTTGTTATGATATCCCCACAATGGTGGGTTTCCTAAATTCACTCTCTGTATACCAGACATCTCGAGTCTTTGACGAAGACTCATATATATAAAAGGGGATCTAAGTGACACGATGGAAAGAAGAAACAAAATAGGGAGATAAGATGAAATCTAACTATCTAGAAGAGAGTATGCAAAAGGGTCCCATCACGATTGCCACTATATTGGTGTGCGCTTTTTCTGGGTTCCTCTCGGTCCCCATTAGTGAATCAGTGGCTCCAATTCTGTCCAAGTGGACTCTAGCGATGCGGCATTTGAAATAGTGGAGGTAAAAAAAATAAAGGATTTTCTAGGAAGATTCCTAGTTTGTTGCTATCGCTAGTTGCAGATATTTATCTACGCTGCAACACATCAATGATCACGCTTGAGAGCAGGTATGGGCTGCTTCTACACTGAATCGTCCGCCTGCGAACGTCTGCAGCTATGTCTTTTTCTTAATTTAGATAGTTTAATTTTCCTCTTACTTCCCATTATTGTTATAGTTCTAGTCAGTTTAGACTTCCCTGATTCTGTTGTGAATTTAGTGATGTGGAAATCTATTATAGTTTATTTAATTTAATATTCTAGTTCTATCAAGAGTTTAGTTAATTTTTACTATTTTTATTCCTATTAAAAGTCTAATTAGTTAAGTATCCTAATCCCATTAGAAGTCTGACTGTGATCAGGTTTCTTAATTATATTAGGGGTGCACATGTAGTAGTCTTGATGAAACTCTAATTAATTTGAGCATGCTAATTGTGCTAGAATTCAGACTGAGTGACTATACTAGTTGTATTGGAATTCTAACTAAATCAAGTATAACAGTCTTACTAGAATTCTAATCGGAACAGAAAACTAATTCTACTGAAACTCTAATTTAAGCAAAGGAATTAATTTTATTCAAATCTAATTAAAACGAATAGAATGATTTTCTTAAAATTTTAATTAAAGTAAATAAACTAATTTGATTAAAATTTTAATTAAAGCAATGAATTAACTATACTAAAAAATCTAATCAAAGCAATGAATTAATCATACTGAACTCTAACTAAAGCGAGAAATTAACCAATTAAAATCTGATTTAAAGAAATTAATCAATCGTACTAAAATCTAATTAGCTTAATTAATTAATTATGCTAAAATAAAAATAAATCTACTAATTAATTATACTAAAAAGATAAAAAAAAATGCAATTAATTAATTCTAAAATTCTTTTTAAAAAAGGGTTTGGGCCCACTATGCTAAGGAGGATTGGCCTCGTTCCCGAGTACCCTTCGTAGGCTCCCTTGGACAAATCGAATGGCTGAGATTAAAGATAAATTAAATTCTAGACCGTAAAATAGTATTTTAGGCTTTTTCATAATTGATTTCGGAATAACAATTATGAATTAAATCATGAACTAGAATGATAGAAATTGAAATTATATTTAGGATTTTCGGAGATATGAAAATAAGAAATTTAAATCAGAATTTAAATTTCTAGGACTGAATTCGGGTCCGAAATAAGAAAATCAGACCGTATGATTAAGGGCTAGTTCTGAAATCCAAGGATTAGAGCCAGAAATTAATGATCGGAATGGAAATTAAGATTTTAGAACGGAATTAAAGCCTAGGATCGATGACATAGACCGTTGGATTAAGAACTGGTTCCGAATTCAGAGAATTAGAACCAGATATAAAATATTTGCGGTCTAAAAAAAAAAGAGGGTGCTACGGTCTCGGACTAAAAATTAAAATCTATAATTAAAACTAAGAATTAAAACTATGAGAAATATCCTAAGCCTAAAACTAAGATTTTTACCTAGGATTGGGGGCTATGGAGAGAAATCTCGAAGATTCGAAGCTTGAATTTCGAAATCATGATTAGGTTGCTCTATGGGTTTGTCCTCGGAGTCCTCTGGTTTCAGAATCCCAAAAAAATCCTTTCTCTCTCGAAATTTTGCCCAGCCTCTTGGGCGAATTAGGAAAAAAATCTTTTATAGGTTTTTCTTCAATTACGCACCGTTTTCCAGGCATTTAACTGAATTACATGCCAATTTTTCGGCGCTTAATTGCTTTGAGTTGGTCACCGACTCAGTGAGCAACCGGCTGACTTGCTCAGCGAGTTTCCTAGTCCTAATAGTGTTAGGGCTAATTGCGTGCTTGTTAGTACGTGCGCAATCCGATTAAGCGTTTCTTCATAAGTGCTCAATCAAAGAAATTTAGGGGTCAAGGACTGTGAGGCTAGGTCGGGCGAAGGCCAATTACGCACTGGTGGTGTGGCACTCAATCCAATTGCATGTCTAATTTCAGGCGCGTGATCGAGTCTCGAGATGGTCTGGGAAAGGAAGTTTAGTCTGAAAGGGGGACTGATTGCGCGTTTATGGTCTTGCATGTAATCAAATTACGCGCGGGGTTACAGGCACTTAATTCGGGGTTGTCCGAGTCTGGTCTCTAGTCTAAAATGCAAGGCTATTGTTTCAGCCTATATTTCGACTATACTATTGTTTCAGTATATAGTCTCTCTATATTGGGATCTAAGCCACAGAGCTATTATTTCAGCCTGTGTTTAGCCATGTACTATTGTTTCAGTGCATGGTCCCACATTAGGGTTATGAGATCAAAGGTTGATCGAACAAAAATTGTATATTTTGAGGGGGCAAAATGGGGGTGTCTACACCCCCCCTATGGTAAACTACCATAGAACCATGCTGATGTTTGAGGACAGGGTCTGGGAAGAGCCTCGGACAAACATGATGGAGGCTAACTTCCAAAATCCATATCAATCAGCATCCTCCACCCAAGCAGGTAAAGGGACAGTACCGTATGTAAGGAATTGGGCGTCAATGCCCCTAAGTCTGGAACCTTCGAGTGGCCTGAAATTCGACTCCCGCTTCCCAAAAAAAATAACCTATAAAAAGTGAGGTGAGCCTTTGGCGGGTAACACCATGTATGTACATTGACCGGCCTTTCCAAGAGCCTATCTCCGAAGAAATTAAAAATCATAAAAAAAGAGAAAAAATGTAAAATCCAAAAATATTGTCTTTCAAAAATTCGGAGAAAATCAAAGAAAATGATGCCTTGACTAAAATACCCGTCCCACGTAAAACGACCCCTTTCCTGTAGAAATACAAGAAGAGGTAGGGGTCACGAGTCTGGACAAGGCGATCCCCATCGAGGAGCTCCCAAATGAACTCCTTGAACGGTATGCCGATTTTGAGCATGGCCCTACACCAATTGTTGAAGAAACAAAGGACGTCAACCTAGGGACGGAGGAGATTCCTAGAATCACTATGATCGGAACGTCGCTATCTCCTGAGGAAAGAAGCAGCATGATTGATTTTCTTCGGTCATACCAAGACATCTTTGCATGATCATATGAGGATATGTCTGGTTTGGACACTGATTTGGTCGAGCATGAGTTGTCGCTATATCCAGATGTTTGGTCGGTCAAGCAGAAGTTGATACGACTCCGACCCGAGTGGATGCTGAAAGTAAAGGATAAAGTCATCAAGCAATATGATGCGGGGTTTCTCATGGTCTCTAAATACCCACAGTGGCTAGCCAATATCATCCCTATACCAAAGAAAGATGGAAAGCTTTGAATGTGCATCGACTTCAGAAACCTAAACAAGGCCAGCCCAAAAGACGACTTCGCATTACCACACATCAACATCTTGGTCGATAACACTGCAAGACTTGGGATGCTCTCATTCATGGATGGATTCTCCTGGTATAATCAGATCAGGATGGTAGAAGTGAACCGAGAGAAGACAGCGTCCATTACCCCGTGGGAAAATTCTTACTACCAAGTCATGCCATTCGGATTGAAAAATATTAAGACGATGTACCAAAGAGCGATGACCGCACTATTTAACGACATGATGAATCAAGAAATTGAGGTGTACGTCAACAACATGATTGCCAAGTCTCAAGAAAGAGGAGATCATATGATAAACCTTGAAAAGTTATTTGAGAAACTGAGGAAATATAGGCTTTGTCTGAACCCTCAAAAGTGCGCATTCAATGTCAAAGTAAAAGCCATTGTCGAAATGCCACCGCCATCTACAAAGAAAGAAATTAGAGGATTCTTGGGTAGGATATGATCAGTCACATAATTTACCATTTTATCACCCTTAACTTAGTGATGCTAGGCTTTAGTGTGCTACTAATAACTTACTAATGTTCAGATATTAGAGATAAATAGTAAAAGAGAGCCTAAGTGTTAATATTCATCAAAGTGAACTCAAATAGCAGTAAGAGTGACGATTGAGTGTGTAAAGAAGATTCGCCAATATAAGAAAGCTGAGAAATCATATTTCATGATTTTACGCTACTGCTGAAGTAAGAAGAAAGAAAGAAATGAGAAATCATAATTTTAAGATTCTTTAAAAAGACAATTCTTCAGAAGCGACAAAAGAGTAAAAGACGATACAGAGAGAAAAAGAGATCGTTTGTAATAGAATATCGTCCGAAGACCAAGTCGAGTAAGAAAGCCCTGAGAAATAGAAAATCGTGATTTACGATTTTCTAAAAAAGCCTTAATAGAAGAAAGAAATCATAATTGACGATTTCCATAATAGAAGCTTTCTACTATTGCTGATCACGTGAGAACTATCACCGCCATACATCAAATTAGAAGATCTCTAGAAGTCTGATGAATCACGAATCTGAGAAGATTGATGAAGATACACTGCGAAGATCTTTATTTTCATTACAAAAGAACAATCCAGAAGCATATCTATCGTCTGAAGTAAGGAAAGATAAAATTAAGAATTAGAGTTATATCAGGAATCTTTTATTTTTAGTAATTTCTTTTATTAGAATTAGAAGTCTTTGTAAACCGACTCCTTATGATCTATAAATAAGAGACCTGGGTGTAGGAATAATCATCGAAGAATTTCAGCATCAATTGATGCCTAAGATTGGATTTTCTTCCGATCAAAGTAGTATAAAATAGTTAGAATAGATTAGATATCCAAGGTTTCTCAGGAGTAATTGACGACTATAATTAAGTACTGAAGATTAGAGTAGACATTTATAGTTTCTCAGGATCAATTGACGACTGCGGCTAAGGGGTGAAGGATATATTTTACTTTGCTTTTTAGTTTAAATTTACAGTTTTGTAAACATCTCCAAGTTTTAATTTGAATTGACGACGCAGGTTAGAATTTGTATATTAGTGTGACGGTTTTTACTTTTCCATCTTCAATTTTCTAAGGTTTGATTGACGCCTAGATTTTAGGAAGTTGTTGATTAGATTAAATTTGTATTGATAGGATCTTATACTTGATTGACAACTAATGCTAAAAAACTAGAGATATGGTGTAACGGTACTATTTAAATTCATGTGTAATGGTACTATTTAAATTCATAAATATTGATAGCTAAAGATTGGGATTGACGACCTTAATTAGAAGAAGGATTTAGATTTATTTTATGCACTTTAGATTAAAACAAATTCTTTTATTCATATTTCTCCAGTAGATTTGATCTTAAAGATAAATAGAAGTTTTTAAGATAAGGATTTGAATAAAAGATATAAATAAGAAGAATTAGATAAATAAGCTTCCTCATGGGAACGATCCTATGCTAGTACTACAATTTCCATTGTGCTCTTGCAACAGGTTAAGACTTGAATTTAACATAATTTTAATACACATAATAAGCCGATCAAGTTTTTGGCGCCGCTGCTGGGGAAGCGAAATTTATCTTTATTTCTATTTTTATCTGATATTTTTATTTTTTTAGAAACTAATATTTATCTTTTTTTTTTTATATTTCTTTATATTTTTATTTTTCTTTGATCACTTCTTAAGCTTTTGTAGGTTTATTCGGAGCTACGAATCAGAACTTCGAAACTTATGCTGGCCACAGAGACTAGAGGCTCAGATTTGTTTCTCTCCCTGCTTTCTAAAGAATATATATATATAATAATAATAATATTTAAATTATATATTTCTTTTTAATAATTTAGAAATGCAAGACCATAATTATCCATCTTGGCCAAGCTACCAGTTACCTTATGTTCTAGAGGAATACTCAACTACCCCCTTTTATCTAAGAAAAGCTGAGCAAATCTTTGCTTTTCAATGGGAAAGTCTCGAGAATCCCTATGACCCTCAGTGGGGAAACCATTACGATTTTCCAAGGGTGACCCAACAAGGCTACTCTTACTCATATCAGCAATACCCCTATAATACTCAGCCAATATAAGCCACAAATCAAGTTTTATCAACAGTCCGTTACAGACGATGGCGCCACTATTGTTTAAATTCTTCAAGATCTACAGCAACATACGCATCAACGTTCCAAAGAATTATCTCAACTTTCCCAAATTTCCCATGACTTGTAATCCTGTTCTCAGACCATTGCAAACTTAGGAACAAAAATTGAACAGATTGCTACACAATGGGAAGAAATAGGGAATGATGAAGGATATGCACTACCAGCAACCAACTTAGAAGGGAAGTTGAGTGAAGGAATTATACCCAGTCCTACACCCCATATCCAAGCGGTTCAAACTTTGCGAAGTGGTAAGGTTGTGGATAACAATGTAGATATGCCTACACCAGTAGTCAACCCTGAGCCTCAGGAAAAGGAAAACGAAGTCATAAAGCAAGTCCCACTGCTCAAAAAAATAAAGAAATTGGAAAATAAAAAAAATAAGAATGATGGTACACCCACATCTGTAACCGAAGTACCCTATGTACCAAAGTTACCTTTCCCTAACGCTTTTGGTGCACCATCACCTTTTGATAAAAATCCCAAAAAACTAGAGGAACTCAGAAATCTTTAAAGAAGTGAAGATTAATTTACCTCTATTAGAAGCGATTAAACAAGTTCTTGCCTATGCACGATTTTTGAAAGAGATGTGTATGCAAAAACGAAAATGGTGAAACAACGTCTCACAAAAAGTTTTCCTAACCGAGCAAGTAAGCTCAATTTTACAAGCTAAAACCCCTCCCAAGCTTAAATATCCTGGAGTTCCTATGATTCCCTGCATCATAGGAAACCATACTACAAATAAAGAACTCCTGGATCTAGGAGCTAGTGTGAATTTGCTACCATACTTTGTTTATGAAAAATTAGGACTTGGAGAAATGAGGCCTACTTCTGTGACTCTTCAGTTAACCGATAGATCAGAAAGAAGACCAGTAGGAGTAATTGAAGATGTTATGGTTGGAGTCGACAATTTTGTTTTTCCTGTTGATTTCTTAGTATTAGACATGGAACCTAGTTCAAAATCCCCAACACAAATTTCCGTTATACTCAGTAGACCCTTCTTGGCCACGGCCAACGCTTGCATAAATTGTAAAATTGGGGTAATAGAAGTTTCTTTTAGAGATATGTGAATTCAGTTGAATGTCTTCTCAGTAGCCAACCAAATGGCTTCAATAGATGACGAGGAATGCTTCAGCATTGACAAAATTGGTGAATTGGTAGAAGAAGCATTGCCCCTCATCTTATCTATAGATGTGCTTCAAACGGTATTATGGTATATGGATTTAGAAGACTCAAACCTTCAAATAAAAGAGGTAACGTCTTTGTTGGACACTGCTAAAATATGGAAACCATGGATAAAACCCCTACCCATCACCTCCAGTGAGCCGTCGCAACCATCTATTGAAAAAGCACCATTTTTATATTTAAAGCCACTTCCCAACACCCTTAAGTATGTATTTCTTGGGCCTAATGAAACTCTCTCAGTAATCATTTCATCTGCTCTTACCAAGGAATAGGAGAATAAGTTGTTAGCCATACTTATAAAGCATAAACATGTAATAGGGTGGACTGCCGCCAACCTTAAAGGGTTTGATCCATCAATATGTATGCACCGAATTCATTTGGAGGGCAATGCCAAAACCTCACGTGAAAGTCAGCGACGATTGAACTCAAACATGAGGGAAGTACTACAAAAGGAAATCGTAAAATTGTTAGATGCAGGTATTATCTATCCGATTTTCGATAGCCAATGGGTGAGCCCCGTTCAGGTAGTTCCAAAGAAATCTGAGATTACCGTAAAAGAAAATGCATCCGACGAGCTAGTACTATTATGTAAAATCACAGGGTGGCGTGTATGTATTGACTACCGAAAGCTTAACTCTAACACGCAAGGACCATTTTCCATTGCCCTTCATTAACCAAATTTTGGAAAAACTTATGGGGCAAGAATATTTTTGCTTTCTAGATGGATATTCGGGATACAATCAAGTACCGGTGCATCCAGAGGACAAGGAAAAGAACACCTTCAAGTTTCCTTTTGGAACGTTTGCTTACTGACGCATGCCCTTCGGGCTATGCAATGCACCAGCAATATTCCAAAGATGCATGATGGCCATCTTTTCTGACATGATAGATAGGTGTCTGGAAGTGTTTATAGATGATTTTTTGGTATTTGGCCGCACCTTTGATTCCTGTCTTGATCACCTCGCCCTTATTTTAGAAAGATGCGAAGAGACCAATCTGGTGTTAAGTTGGGAAAAGAGCCATTTTATGGTCCAAGAAGGCATTGTCTTAGGTCACATCGTCTCCAAAAGAGGAATAAAAATTGACAGGGCTAAAATTGATGTGATAGCTAATCTACCCCCACCAACCTCGGTGCGGTAGATTCGATCTTTCCTTGGCCACGCTGGCTTCTATCGCCGCTTTATTAAAAAAAATTCAAAAATCTCAAGATTTTTATGTCACCTATTAGCAAATGATGTACCTTTCAACTTTGATGATGCCTATCTTGACGTGTTCAATAAGCTCAAAACCCTCCTCTCATCTGCACCAATCATTTAATCTTCAAACTATTCCCTACCTTTCGAAGTAATGTGCGATGCTTCCGACTACGCAATAGGTGCAGTCATAGGACAGCGGAAGGATAAGATCCCTCATGTAGTTTATTACACAAGTCGTACCTTGATTGAAGCGCAAGCTAATTACACAACCATTGAGAAGGAGCTTCATGCAGTCGTATTTGCATTGGAAAAATTTTGACCGTATTTATTAGGATAAAAAACTATCATTTTTTTGGATCACTCTGCACTAAAATATTTACTGGCTAAAAAGGATGCCATACCGAGACTAATTTGGTGGATCCTACTTTTACAGGAATTTAACTTCGAAATAAAGGACAAGAAAGGAGTTGAAAATGTAGTGGCCGATCATCTATCTAGAATCGAGATGCCTAAGACCATCAGTAAAGAACCTCTCCATGATACCTTTCTAGGCGAGCACCTTTTCGCCGTCCAAGCAACAGTTTCATGGTATGTCAATATCGTAAATTATTTAGCAACAGGTAAGACCCTCCAAACAGGTCGAATCAGGATAAATATATTTTCTTTGCTAATGTCAAGTGTTATATTTGGGAGGACTCAGACCTGTTTAAAATGTGCTCAAACCAAATAATCTGAAAATGTGTGCTCGATAGTGACACCCATAATATCCTATGATTTTATCACACATATGCTTGTGGGGGCCACTTCGGTGGTAAGAAAACAGCCGCCAAGGAACTGCAATCAAGATTCTATTGGCCATTGTTATTCAAGGATGCTTAGAATTTTTGTCAAGCCTGCGATCAATGCCTAAAATCAGAAGCCATGTCTCGAAAGATTATGATGCCCCTACAACCGATTTTGGTCGCAAAACCCTTTGATGTATGGGGCATAGACTTTATGGGCCCATTTCCACCATCGTTCGGATACATGCATATCCTTATAACCGTTGACTACGTATCCAAATGGATCGAAGCATCAGCCAAAAGGACTAATGATAATAAGGTAGTAGTCTCTTTTATCAAGGAAAATATATTTACACGATTTGGAACCCCACAGGCTATTATAAGTGACAAGGGCAATCATTTTTATAACCGGTATTTCGAGAGTTTACTTAAAAAATATGGAGTTACACATAAAATCGCAACTCCCTATCACCCCCAGACCAGTTGGCAAGTGGAAGTTTCCAACCGTGAAATAAAGAAGATATTGGAAAGAACTGTTAGACCTAATAGAAAAGATTGGTCCCTCACTCTGCATGATGCTCTATGGGCGTATAGAACAGCCTACAGAACCCCTATTGGTATGTCGCCATTTCGACTGGTATATGGTAAGGCTTGTCATTTACCTGTAAAATTAGAGCATAGAGCTTTCTGGGCTATCAAAATACTTAATTTCGAACTGACTGCATCCGGTGAACAACGGAAACTCAAACTTAATGAGTTAGAGGAAATTCGAAATGATGCCTATCAGAATGCTCGAATTTATAAGGCCAAAATTAAAGCATTTCACGATAAACATATTTTGAGAAAGAGTTTTGAGTGGGGCCAACAAGTCTGGTTATACAATTAAAGGTTAAAACTGTTCCCTACAATGTCATAGAAACATTCCCTCACGGGGCTGTCACTATTCAAGATCCTAAAGATAATCGTACATTTAAGGTTAACGGGCAAAGACTTAAACTAATAATGACTTTACAAGAAAAAGAAACAGTGGTCACAATGTCACTAAAAGACCCAGAGTATGTCTGATATGCTCTTGGTCGACTGTTGCACTACCGACTCATCCGTAGTAATTTTGTGTATAATTAATAGTAGAATTACTTTAAAAACAAAAATAAAAATAAAAAAATAGATATATTAGAACTAAATGCACGAGCCCGAGCAATCGTACTAAGAACGATTTCTTGAACATAGATCTCTCTAGCATATAATCGTAGTAATTACGATTGCTGAGAAACCGCTACACATTTATGGAAGGCGCGATCTTCAACACAAAACGCGTCTCCACAATTCACACTCTGCAGACACGCCCCTTACCATTAATGGGTATACCAACCGGTTGCATTCCTCAATGTCAGCCATAACCTCTATAAATAGGGATTGTTCACATTCCAGATTCTTTATAAATAGGAACTTACATCTCCAGTACCTGTATTCCATTCTTTCTGCATTGTCTTCCATCACCAACCCTCTCACCATGATGAAACCACTGAGTTGGGCAGAAATTTATGAGGCGTTTGATAGGCTCCTCCAACGGGAAGTCGAAGAGATCTCCGTCCTTATAGAGGAAAAGAGGCGGCTGATCAACGATCTCATCTCTCTCCTTCCTAAACTAGGAGACAATGAAGATACACTACCTCCATCTCCTAAGTGGCAGAAAGCTTCGCCATCTACACCCCCACCATCTTTTTAAGTTTTTCTTTTCTATTAGATGCGCCTACCCCTGGGTTGTGTCCCAACCTTTGTGCTATGGGTGGCAATATTTTGAAAAAGTTGAGGACTGATCTTTAGCTAAGATTTCTCTCAGACGTTACTGCTAGTGTCTTAGTTTAGTATGTGTCTAGATTTTTCCTAGGAATTTCTTTCGATGTCATTAGTTTTCTTTCCATATTTCTGTAATTAGTTCATATATCTGAAAAGTTTTTTTTTCTTTCTTTGCTATTTTTGTAATTTACTAAGAGTTCTATCTAACATTTTTTTCCATAGATCCGGTAGTATTTTTCTCCCAAGTTTGGGGAAAGATTTTATATTCTTTTTGCAGATTATAAACCCGGTAACTAACCATATAGTAAAATAAGGTAATAATTTTTTTGTATGTCTCTTGTTTTGCACAATGAGGACATTATCCTAATTAATTTTGGGGGGGATACATATCAATTTTGAAAATTTAATATATTAGTATAGTTTTTTTTCTTTAGAGTTTTTTATGAGAATTATAATATATATATATATATATGAAAATCTGAAATTCTTAGCAACCCATCATAATAGTAGTTCAAAAATCAAAATAAAAATACTTACAATTCAAAGTAAAGCATCTCTAGAACACTGTATTAGAAGAATGTTTGAAACTATACGATTGATCTGAACTACAAATATTTTAGATTATAGTTTCAAAATATAACCAGTGAGCTATAGAGCCTATTTTCTCTTTTATTCTGAGAAAGAGAGATTGTTTTTATTTATGCTAAAATTCCTTGAACTTCTCTACTATTAGAAATCTTATATTGTTGAACTTAGAATCAAGATATTCTGTAAATATGATGATTTATTTATTTAAAACTGTCTATTAAATATATTCAAGCAATATGACATCCATATTAGTAAATCGTGAAAATGACCAAAGGCCATCTTTTGTTAAACCAGAGCTAAAAAGCAAAAAATCCCAAAATATTTTATCCTTTAAACCCATATTAGAAGCCTAAAACCGAATTTCTTTGTATCGAAATTATAAACCTTTAACCATATGTACTGCCCAAAGCTTTCTACCTTTGACCCTTATAATTTCTGAGAGTTAAAATGTAAAAGAAGGGGAGAAAGAGGGAGTGAAAGGAGTATACACGTAACAGATAAAGGATCTGCTGAAAAGGGTACAAGTAAAAAGAAATACAATCGTATGAAAATATGAGAAAAGAAGAAGAAAATCATAAAAAGATAATTCTATGAAAAAGAGAAGCAAAAAGCTTCCAACCTGAGAAAAATGGGATTTAAACTAGAAAAGAAATGGGAAGAAGTTATCCAAAATGAGGATACTTACTAAAGTTAAAAAATATAAAAGAAGAAGAGAAGGAAAAGCTAAATTCTCATAAATAATTTTAAATCCTCTTTACCTTTTTCTTTGAAACCTTCTAAAAACCTAAAATCCCATTACAAGCTGAAGGAAAGCCCTTTGTGATTTATGATTTGTAAGAGTATGAGTCTAGTAGAGATATATAAAATAGATACTATGAATAAGTGGAGAAGTTATATGAACAGAATTGATTATCTATTCTATGAGATTTATCTTAGCTAATTGTCTGATGAAATTTGCATATATATCTATAATATTGTGAGAACCCGAAAAAATTTTATTATTCTTGAGAGTATGCCAATAAGTGAGAGTTTGGATGGAAATATTTTCTAAAAACTGCAGTTTAGAAAAATCTATGATAAAAAAACTTTTCACTGATATGCACACACTCCACGCTATACCGAATTAAAATTATTGAGTTCTGATAGAGGATAATTGCGATGATGGAAAGATAAGGATAAAAGATTTGAAAGTTTTTGAAAAATAATGAACATCTAATGATTGACTGAGTAATTAGTATATAAAAATTTATATTTTGAATTTTTAGTATTGAAAAATATTTTGAAAAACCTAAAAATATTGAAAGTTTGTAGGTAACTTAACTGAAAACCTTCAGGAGACTACAACTCCTCCACTAGAGATCATTTAAAGGCTTGTTGCATTCGCTAAATGCAATCGTGCTCCCTATGAAAGTGGCATTTAAGTTTTTAGTTTTAGGATAGTTTAATTTTCCTTGTTTGTTAGGGACTAGTAAAACTTAAGTTTGAGGGTGTGATCCATCACATAATTTACCATTTTATCACCCTTAACTTAGTAATTCTAGGCTTTAGTTTGCTTCTAATAACTTACTAATGTGCAGATATTATAGATAAACAGTAAAAGAGAGCCTAAGTGTTAATATTCCTCAAATTAAACTCAAATAGTAGTAAGAATGACGATTAAGTGTGTAAAGACGTTCGCCAATACAAGAAAGCTGATTAATCGTATTTAATGATTTTACGCTACTGCTGAAGTAAGAATGAAAGAAATAAATGAGAAATCGTAATTTTACGATTCTTTAAAAGACGATTCTTCAGAAGCGGCAAAAGAGTAAAAGATGATACAGAGAGAAAAAGCGATCGTTTGTAATAGAAAATCGTCCAAAGACCAAGTCGACTAAGAAAGCCCTGAGAAATAGAAAATAGTTATTTATGATTTTCCAAAGAAGCCTTAATAGAAGAAAGAAATTGTGATTGACGATTTCCCATAATGGAAGCTTTCTACTACCATTGATCACATGAAAACTATCACTGCCATACACCAAATTAGAAGATCTCTAGAAGTCTGATGAATCACGGATCTGAGAAGATTGATGAAGATACACTACGAAGATCTTTGTTGTCGTTACTAAAGAACAATTCAGAAGCATATCTACCGTCTTAAGCAAGGAAAGATAAAATTAAGAATTAGAGTTATATTAGGAATCTTTTGTTTTTAGTAGTTTATTTTATTAGAATTAGAAGTCTTTATAAACTGACTCCTTATGATCTATAAATAAGAGAGCTTGGGATAGGAATAATCATCGAAGAATTTTAGCATCAATTGACACCTGAGGTTGGATTTTCTTCCAATCAAAGTAGTGTAAAATAGTTAATAGATTAGATATCTAAGGTTTCTCAGGAGCAATTGATGATTGTAATTGAGTGTTGAAGATTAGAGTAGATGTCTGTAGTTTCTCTGGAGCAATTGACGACTGCGGCTAAGGGGTGAAGGATATATTTTACTTTACTTTTTAGTTTAAATTTATATCTTTGTAAATATCTCCAAGTTTTAATTTGAATTGACGACTCAGGTTAAAATTTGCAGATTAGTGTAACAATTTTTACTTTTCCATCTTCAATTTTCTAAGGTTTGATTGACGCCCAAATTTTAAGTAGCTGATTAGATTAAATCTGTATTGATAGGATCTTAGACTTGATTGGCGATCAATGCTAAGAAACTAGAGATATGGTGTAACGGTACTATTTAAATTCATAAATATCTTATAGCTGAAGATTGGGATTGACGACCTCAATCAGAAGGAGGATTTAGATTTATTTTATGCACTTTAGATTAAAACAAATTCTTTTATTCATATTTCTCCAGTAGATTAGATCTTAAAGATAAATAGAAGGTTTTAAGATAAGGATTTGAATAAAAGATATAAATAAGAAGTAATTAAATAAATAAACTTCCTCTTGGGAACGATCCTATACTAGTACTATAATTTTCATTATGCACTTGCAATAGGTTAAAACTTGAATTTAACATAATTTTAATACACATAATAAGCCGATCAGGATACAATACATCAGTTGTTTCATTACACAACTCACTCCCATCTGTACGCTGATCTTCAAACTATTGAGGAAAGACTCGCCTGTCTAGTGGAACGACGACTGTCAAGCAGCATTTGATAAAATCAAGGGTTACCTTCTCAATCCTCCGGTATTGGTGTCGCTCGAGCCCAGGAGACCACTCTTAATGTATCTCTCCACAAAGTAAGTTTAGATGGGATGTGTCCTAGGGCAACACGATGAGATAGGAAGAAGAGAGCAGGCCATCTACTATCTCAGCAAAAAGTTTACTGACTACGAGACGGGCTATTCTCATCTAGAGCAAGCATGCCTAGCTCTCCTTTGAGCTACACAGAGGCTCCGCCACTACTTGCTATCCCAAGTTGTTCTCCTGCTAGCACGAATGGATCCATTGAAGTACTTGTTTGAAAAGCCGGCTCTCACAGGACAAATTGTACACTGGGAACTTTTGTTATCTGAGTTTGACATCACATATGTCACTCAGAAGTCGATCAAGGGGCAGGCACTAGCTAATCATCTAGATGAGAATCCTTTACCTAACTATGAACATTTGAGAAATGAATTCCTAGATGAAGGCATCTTGTTTATGACAGAGGATGATAAAGAAGAGACAGAGGAGTCGTGGGTGATGCACTTCAATAGGGCAGCAAATGTCGAAGGTCAGGGAGTTGGTGCTATTATGATCTTGCCAAAAGGATCTCATATTCCAATCTCCATCAATCTCAATTTCTCCTACACCAAGAACATGTCCGAATACGAAGCCCGCGCGGCTAGCTTACTAGCAGCACTTGACCTGAATGTAATTCATCTTAGGGTATGTGGCGACTTACAGTTGATCATATGCTAGACCAATGGAGATTGGAAGACCAAGGATGAGAAGTTGATCCCATATCAGGAGCACCTCGAAGATCTGATAGGATGCTTCGATGATGTTACCTTCTCCTATGTCTCGCGAGCAAGAAATCATTTCACCGATGCACTAGCAACGTTGGCATCAATGGCGGAAATCCCCTATGGTCTCGAGATGAAGCCGATCATGATTGAGCAAAGAAATGAACCTACCTTCTGCATCCAAATTGAGGGATCCGAAAAGCCAGATGATGAGGGCTTTCTCGAGTGACAAACTATGTCATCTGAGAAATCATATTTAACAATTTTGCGCTACTGCTGAAGTAAGAAGAAAGAAAGAAATGAGAAATCGTAATTTTACGATTCTTTAAAAAGATAATTCTTCATAAGCGACAAAAGAGTAAAAGATGATATAGAGAGAAAAAGAGATCGTTTGTAATAGAAAATCATCCAAAGACCAAGTCGAGTAAGAAAGCCCTGAGAAATACCCTTCCCTAAAGGTACATCCAAGATGGACAGGTGGACCATCCAACGTTTAGTGACAAACTATGTCATCTGCAGCGAGTGCCTCTACAAGTGATCCTATAATAATATCTTACTTAGATGCCTTACTGAGGGCGAGACAGCCAACATCATGAAATAAATCCATGAAGGAATGTATGAGCCCACGTCAATGGACACATGCGCGTTGAAAAGATCCTATAGCAAGGGTATTTTTGGACCACCATGGAAACTGACTATTACAGGCATATGCAGAAGTGCTACAAATTCTAAGAACACTCTAGTCTAATACATGCTCCAGCCATAGATCTCTACAGCATGACCACTCCTTGGTCATTTGCCACTTGGGGCCTCGACGTCATCGGAAAAGTTAATCTAAAAGCTCCCAATGGACATCAGTTTATCTTTGTCATCATTGAATACTTCACAAAATGGGTAGAGGCAGCATCTTACGTGAGTATCATGGCCAGTCATGTTAAGAAGTTCATCAAGAATAACATCGTTTGCTGATTCGGTGTACCCAAAGACATCATCACAGACAATGGCACTAACTTTACGAACAAGCGCATCAGAGCCTTCTGCGAGCAATATAAAATCAAGCATCATCGCTCATCACCATATAGGACGCAAACCAACTGAGCCGTGGAGGTGACTAACAAAACAGTCTTCCGTATGCTTGAGAAGATGGTTATCACATACCGTCACTGGAGCGAAATATTATCATTTGCACTATGGGCTTACCAAACGTCGATCCATACTGCTACAGGGGCAACACCATTTTCCCTTGTATATGGAACCGAGGCAATGCTGCCAGTTGAGGTTGAAGTACCTTCATTTCACATTCTCATCAAATATGATCTATCGAAAGCCGAAAGAGAGAGATCCTACTTTGAGCAACTGAACCTGCTAGATGAGAAAAGGCTCCTAGCCTTGTGTCACACCCAGATCTATCACAGAAGGATCACACGTGCTTACAACAAGAGTGTTTGCATCCGAGATTTAAAGGTGGATGACATAGTACTCAAGAAAATCTTCCCTTCTCTCACGCCGATCCAAGAGGAAATTTAAGCCCAACTGGGAAGGACCTTACGTCATCCGAGAGGTACTCCTGGGATATGCAATCCATCTTGCCACTATGGACGGGGATCACTTTCCTGAGCCCATCAATGTTGGATACGTACGTCGATTCTACTCCTAGTCTCCGTGGCAAGGTAAGTATTGATAAGATGGATACGTGACTACTTAAGGACCCCATAAAAGAGGACATCATTTCAAAGCCAAGTAGCCAAACAAAGCATCCTTGAACACTTATACCCTTGCTACACCCATTGAACCATTGGCCTTTCTTTAGTTAAACCCCTCCCCATAAAAGAATATGGAAAAAGTGTATATACCAAATAAAAAAGGAGAAAAATAGTTACCATCAAATCCAAAAAAAATTAGAAAAGCAAAATCCTAAAAAGAGGATGTCTGAAAAAAAAACCAAAAAGAACGAAAAAAATAGAAAAGAAGAAGATAGGCATGTATAGTCAAAATTCCCCAAGGAAGAAGTGTATTACAGCAATTGGAACCCCATCGAGGAAACCTTCTTAACCCATGAATACCTTCAAAATTCCTAACCTATCCCATAGCCAAGATACATCTCGAGAAAAATCCCTCTTTAACGTCTACGAGCAGTCACAATATCCATTGAGTTAGCACGAGCCAAGCTAAGAGACGATAAAAGAACTCCATCCAGCCGGCTATGACGGAGTCAACGTCCATGTCATGGCCTTTGAGAAAATAAAAAATAAAATAAAAAGAAAAAATACAAGCTCAAAGCAAAAAGGACGTGGTGAAAACCCGAAAGGGCGCCATGGGTAAAAACAGCGAGCTTGTGCGGACTAGGTGAAAATCTGAAAAGGTGCCTGGGGTAAAAATGCATACCCGTAAATATAGTGGAAACCCGAAAGGGCCCAACGGGTAAAAAAGAGGGTAACAATAAGCACGACAAAACACCTTCTTGGGTGCTATAAAAAGGTTTAAAAAGATAAATAGAAGAGAAAAGAAAAATCCTTCAGCTAATCCTTCGGTTACATTTTCGAATTATCTAGTCGCCAATTGGGCCGCTCATGTTTGCTCAAATCAGGTCCTAATCAAGTATATCTTCAGACTGCACTGTCAAACGTATGACCCGAGGTAAGGAGAAAAGGTTGATTCGATCCAAAGGGATAGATGTTCCGGCCTTGGTAAAAATTCTGAACCTCACTCAGGTCCGACCCCATGAAAGAGTTCAACTATGCACAAAATGGGACCCGTGACTTCGCCTTGTTGTTGAGGTATCAAACAAAGGAAAGGAGAGGACCACATTTGTAAAAGATAATAAACTTCCCTTTCCCATTTTCAAGCCGGCACTGTGCACACCCCACCCCAAGATGATCGGTGTTTCCCTTTACGGAGAAAGGAGAGGACCGCACTTATAAAAGATAATAAATTTACCTTTCCCATTTTAATCCCCGCACTATGTGCACCACATCCCAAAAGGATGATTAGCATAATACCCAGTTTCTCCCATTTACAAAAGCAAAGAAAGATAGAATTTGTGTAAGATAATAGATTTCCCTTTTTTCCATTTACATATCTGTACTACGCTTACCCCACATCTCAAAAAATAATCGGTGTGATGCCTTGCATACCCCTTTACAAAATTGAAAAGCAAAAAAAAAAAAAAAAAAAAAAAAAACCAAACAAAAAGCATGAAGAAAATATATATACCTAAAAAAAATCTAACAGGGGCTCTTATGCCCTTCCCTATGGTGTTTTGATCTATGCAAAAGGTATGTAAAGGTCTAGGTCAACGACACAACTCATGCTTCAAAGCATGAATCTCGGTGCGTAAGGCATCCTCCCGAACATCCTGATCTATCATCCAGCGGCCATGAAGGCTCTTATACCACTTCCAAGAAGCATTAGTAGCACTAAGAGCATCACTAAGAGCTCCTTCTAGACGAAGGACCTCACACTCAGCAAACCCAACTCTTGCTTCTACGGCATCTGCTCTGACCTTGTGTTTCTCTAAACATTCGTGCAAGGCCCATTTCTCATCTACCAGCAGCTCAATCCAAGCTAGAAGTGCCGACTCCTTCCTCCGCCAAGGCCCCTCTATACCACTACTCTCCGCCTGATCCACGCAAGGGACAGAAGCCCTCTCAGATAGCAGCCAGACCTCATACCCCAGAGAAGTCAAAAGAGAATCCCCTTCCTCCAAGCCGCACATATGCATCGACTGATGTGTCTCCCAAAGAGTGGCTATCGTATCCAAGTCTCTAAAGGACCCCCGAGAAAATATTAGTCCGCACATAGGAGGTTTCTCCGAGCAAGTCACTTGCTGAGTATAACCAAACTGGTGTAGCACCCGAGAAGGAAAATTATGGGTGTTACCAGTCAGGCTAATAAGGTGATGCCCTCATGATCTCTAGATCAAACTACTGGGAAGGCCCTGTCCAACCATGGAAGCCTCCACACCAACTCAGCCTCAGCCAGCCAAGGTTTCAGCTAGCACATATTCCCTCGTAGCAACTGACTTGCCTCTTATTGTATATTATAATTATATTAAATTCAAGTCTTAACCTACTGCAAGCGTACAATGGAAATTATAGTACTAGCATAGGATCGTTCCCACGAGAAAGTTCATGTGACGGCCCGACTTTTCCCTTTATCGTATATAGGAAAGGTCACATCGTCGGATCACCTAACATGATCCTGTCATTTAAGTGCATCATATATAAAGTTTTATAATTGCTGAAGCATAATATTAACTATAACAAAGAGAACATATGGCACATACCTGATATTCATTTACTGTCTAAAGCACGAAAATAAAAAACAAAATATAAACAAAAGCTATGTATAGCTTTCCATCGATAACAGCTACCCGTCATCTAAATAATGGAGAGAAGACTTATACATGATGTACCAAATATCTCAAATATACTACTGCTATTATACTATTGTTGTTATACATGTTTAAAAACAAAACTCCCTCTCTCTCAAACCTATTTAGGAAAAAAGTCTTCAGCAGAATCTTCCTCCTTGTCCTCCTTGTCCTCCTCCTTCTACTCTTCAGGCTGGTAGGTAGGATTAGCCTCGTGCTCAGGGTCTTGATTAATATCTGCAGCTAAGACATGAAGCCGTAGGACGAGCTATCATCGAAGCTCAGCAGGAAAATTTAAAGTGCTACTTTATATGTTAGATTTCCAATTCACTTCTAGATGCATAAATTTTAAAACTAAACACATTATATCTTACCTTGTATCTATTCTAGCAATATTTAGCATTTATTTTAGCAACATATAGCATAAACAAGTAATAAATCATGCGAATCATTGATCATGCTGACAGATTCATGTTGAACAAATATGAGGAATCATGTTTCATGTGGATCAAATACAAGGAATCATGCTGGCAAGGAATCCTGCTGAAATAAGACATCAAACTGAACAAAGAATCAAGCTTTCGAGATTAAATGTCTAGCCCCTGAGCTATGTTAACAGGGTCACCAGCAATGAGAGATGAAGCCCTTGAGCTATGTTATCAAGGTCACTTGATACAAGACGAGTCAAGTCCTTGAGCTAAGTTAGCAAGGTCACTTGGTACAAGACCATCAAGCTCCCAAGTTAGCGGGATCACTTATTTTCAAGACTTATACAGTCAAGCTCCCGAGTTAGTAGGATCACTTAGCTCAAAACAAAGCAAAGATGTGTACATGACATCAAGGATAACAGGACATGAACATGAATAATGCATGGTATCATGTATGCATGACCATCATGAACAAATATCATAGAATCATATAACAAAACTTATTTGAATAACTGAACTTACATGCTCATACATAGCTGAAACTAGCATCATTATTCATCGAAACTAACTGATCATAATCATGCAAAAGCATACATTAAGTTTGAATCTCTTATCATCATTATACATTACTATAAACCGTCTTGCACTAGCAGTCATAGTCATATATCAAAACTGAGCTAGCATTCTTATACCTAACTATTCATCAAAACTGTCAAAACTGAGCTAGCATTCTTATACTTAACTATTCATCAAAACTGTCAAAACTGAGCTAGCATGTTCATACATTATTATACATTGTATCATATACCTTCATCTAAACTAATCTAGCATCATCATGCATAATCATGTAGCTACTAATCTAGCATCATCCTTATATCTAAACTGGTCTGGCATATTCATAGAATAATCTCATATTTCGAGCTGATCTTATCATAATCATAAATCAAATCAAACTGAACTAGTATATTCACTTTTAAACTAAACTAGTGGCACAACAACCAACCATATATCAAACTGAACTAACATAATCACAGCCAAATCATATAATGAACTGAATCTCATACTGAACTACTAAACCTCATAACATAGCTTTACAAGTAGACATAACCCATACATCGAAATTAACATGGTCTTGAATGAAAACAAGTACATACAATAACTTGCTATCCAAGATGCGAAGGAGAAACAACATATAACTAGCAAGGTAAAACTCCCTACCTTAATTCAAGCTTATGCATTACGTTAATGCACGCACGCATCTCAGCTAACTCATCGTTACGAGCTCTTCATGTGCACCAAGCACCTAATCATTTAAGTTTATATTTTTTTTTAGTATTTATAATGGTTTATTGGGTCACCATAGACCTTACATAAGTACTCTACATGATCACTAGTCCTAAAAATTAATTTACCATACATATACATAGACCAAAGGTACCTCAGGAGACGCACAAACCAGACACAGACTTGCCTCAACTTGTCACTAAATGTTTACCCATTAAAAGTTAGATTCATGAATTTGTTAATCATGAAAGTTATAGGGCTCATTGTCCCCTTTCCAACGCATCAAGAATCGTGTCAAGCAGAGTTCGGGATCAAAAGTTATGACCAAAATATCAAACAGTGGTCAGAGCATAAGGTTGTTGCGGCAAGGACATGCTTACCGAGGTAAGCCCTTCAGCTTGCACCTTGCCGCGGCAAGCATGTGGGGTTGTCGCGGAAAGCCTGAGATACAATCTTGCTGTGTACCTTCTTCCTCTTTTCTGACTTTTGAGCTTTCTTAGTGTGCTAGGACCTTTTACACTTTATAAACACAATATATTTTGGTGTATATATTACATATAGAACCCCTTTTATTTACTAATCACGTATGAAAGTTTCAGAGTGCACTCTTCGGAAATTTTGACTCCAAAACCTTTCACACGTGACTTGATTTATGAGCCGTCGATTTGAACTCATGGGATTGACATCAATGATTGAAATTTTATTTAAAACAACTAATGAAATGAACCTAGTCTAGTACTTGGTTTGTTTATGGCATACCTTTTTGGTGGATTTGTGGTTACGATGACGCCGAACGGGTGTTGTGGTCGAGTTCACTGAACTCGTGAAATATGTGTCGAAGCTAGGGCCGTGAAGATTCGCCGAGACCAAGGGTTTGTCTGCCGAAGCTCTTGTGACCACTTTGTAGGATCACCTTGTGATCAAAGGATTTGAACCTAAGGGTTAAATTTCCAGAATTTAAGGGCATTGAGATCTAGAAGAAAGATGTGGTTGTAAGAGATAGAAGAGGGTTTCTTTCTTTTGGTTTTATTTTATTACAGGTCTGGTTAGTATGGGATTTCTTCAAGGCTTGAAACGAGAAGAAGAAAGTGGTGGGAGAGCTGTTGTAGGCTTTTGCACGATTGCATGCATGAAGCGTAAGTGTGAATCACACCAACGTGGAGTCGTAAGGTGAAAGATAGCTGTTATAAGCCTTATAGGGCTGGGATCCCATGCAGCGCCCACCATTTGGTTTTTAGTGTATCGGCATATAAACCATTTTTGGCTTGGCTTTAGTACAAAGATAATACACTACTTAAGTTTATCAGCCAATTTAAGTTTGGCTTTCGTGTAAAGCCAATACACTCATTAATGATGTATGGCTAGTGTATGGCTGAAGTATAATATACTGCACCTTTATTCAGTATATGAAATTGGATTTAGTATATGTGATATCTAATTTACTAAAGAAAGAATACTGGGCCATTAAGGGTGTAGACACCCAAATTTGGCCCAAGGCCCGATCGAAACACCTTTCGAGAGAGGTACAATTCTGAGCTTTTGATGGCATGAATGGAACCGCTAGGAATCACCCAAAACCCTTAGGAATCACCCTAGATCCCTTAGGAACCTATCCCGAACCTTTAGAAACCAATCCCAACCCTTAGAACCCATTTTGAACCCTAAACCTAACCGTACCAGGCTATGGATGAAGAGTGGTGCACCGGAACTAGCTACGGCCCTCTACTACAATCAAGTCTTATACCATTGAGGAGTAGAGATTGTCAGCTTTCCAACAGTCCAAGGATCGCCCCAATCGGAGGTATACGTCAAAAGATATGGCAAACCGAGCCCGGAGGGCATGAATTTAAAGTCATGTGGACCCCTTAGGGACTTGGCGCAACTAATAGTTGCGCCAGTAATAAACTTTGCCTAGCGCAACTAATAGTTGCGCCAGGCTATTTTTCCCTCATTTTAAGCCTGGCGCAACTAATAATTGTGCCAGATTCAAAAGTGGGCCCCATCCTCGCAAGCTAACTTCCAGGCACTGCACATTACTGTTTTACTGTACATTAGCCTGGCGCAACTAATAGTTGCACCAGGCATATGAACAGTGACTGTTGGATTTTACCTTGAATTTCGTGTTTAGGGTTTGACTTGTTGACCACCTTGACCTTTGGAGTGTGTTTTGCTAGTTCTGTTGCACCCTTTTAAAGCCTATTTGCACCCTTTTAAGTGGCTTAAGGCCTCACCCCATCATCCACCATTGGAGGATCCTTCTACACATTTCAAGGCTCCAAAAACCCTAGGAATCCTTAGATGTGAGATTACCTAATTGCTAAACTCATTTAGCTCCTAAGTAGCCTCCTAATCCACCCATTTCCTATAAATAGAGCCCCCCTCCCCTTGGTTTAGGGGTTGAGAATTTTGCTTAAGAGAGAAAGAGCTCCAAGTGAGAAGTTCTTCCTCCCTTTGGTGCACTATTTTCACCTAAAATCCAGAATTCAAAAACCCTTTCCAAGCTTGCTCTTACACCCAAAACCCTTAGCCTAGGTGTGTGTGATCCCTTAGCCTCTCTTCTCCATCTCTTAGCTAGTAGGCCTTAGTGGTTAGAACCCCTTTTTCAACCATTCAAGCCTCCAAAACCACATCAAAAGCAAGCCAAGCAAGGCTCTCCTACGGTGCTACAACGGCCCGAGGGCTCCGGCTCTCTCCTTTCTTCTCCTATCTCCTTTTGCTCTCCCTACCCTCTCATTTTGTGCCGTTACACTGTCGAATTTTCGGTAGGAACGGAGGGGCACAAATAGGATTGGATGCCCATTTGGGCAAGAGGGAACCATTTTATTTTCTTTTACTTCATTTTATTTTTGGCTATTAGTAGAGACCGCATTAAGCGGGTTGATCGGGTGCCTAACACCTTCCCGATCGATAACCGAAGCCCCTACCCAAGAGCCTTTGGTGTGGACTGGATTCAAAGTCATATTTTTAGCACTTCGGTGCTCATAAAAATGAACTAGGTATCCCGGGACACCAAAAGCTCTGGGGGGCAACTCTATAGTTTTCGTTAGAGAGCGCATTATCGCGATGGGATCGTCCCGATTCCCACGGTTGCACAGATGGCAACTCTGCTGGGGATTAGCATGTAGAGTTTCCCCTTGAACTTGGCATTATTTTTTTTTACTTTTACTAACATGTTATTGCTATTTTTTTAGTTTATTCTTTGCTATTTTTTTACTCACCCCTCCGATTAAGTCGTTTTACTTACCCCTACTTTTCCGTCATTTACGAGCCTTAGCCGATTGGCGGGCCTACATGCGCATTGTCTTTTATTTTCCTTACTTTTCCGTCATTTTAGTGCCTTAGCCGATTGGCGGGCCTACTTGTGCATTGTCTTTTAATTTTCTTTAAATTTCCGTCATTTAAAGTGCCTTAGCCGATTGGCGGGCCTACTTGCGCACTCATATCCCAACAGTGGACACCGGCCCGTAGTGGCGGCAGAGGATAATCACCCCCGGTCTTTAAACTTAAGAAAACTTTCATAAAAAAAAAAGCTTTGAAAAAAAATAAATTTAATTGAACCAAGTTAGGGAGCTTAATTAATTTGCTTTTTACGGGATAGATTTTAAAGGGGTTGGCATTAGGCAAACACACAAACACCCGGGTCTTAGTATGGCGGCAGCCCCTAGTGGTGATGATCTAGAAAAGTCCCAGCCCACCTAATATCTGAGAAGGTGCTTGCGCCGGAGGTATATCGGGTGGGTTCTCATTCCAAAAAGCATAAAACCCTTGGAGAGCGTGCTAGCGAGTTATACCGGACTCAAACCCTTTAGGTACGGTGAGGAGAGAATCGATCATCAAAAAACTGCTCAGTTCCCGAAAGCCTAGCTTCCACAAAACCCAAAAAAAGAGACTCATTTTGGGCATCAGTGGCTGTTGTGATATGTTCTGGGGGACCAGTTTTTGCTTGGCGCAAGTATTAGTTGCGCCAGTGTAAAAACACTAGAATTTATAACTGGCACAACTAATATTTGCGCCAGCTTTAAAATCCCAAATTTTATCTTGGCACAACTAATAGTTGCGCCAATGTAAAAAGGGTCCCCTGCAACCTGGGCACATGTATTAGTTGCGCCAGGTTTGTTTTGCACCACACCAGCCCGAATCTGTGGCCTTCTTCACCTCTCAAGTTCCCCGATTAGTGTGCTTAGTGCGTTGTTTGGGCCTCGCCATCTCCGACACCCAATACGCCCCTGCCGGTCAAAAGAGGGAAACTTCTTTTTGATTCATTTCGGAGGATCGGGTTGTTTGCCTCATTTTTTGTGCCTTCAATAGATCGGAGGTTCTCCTTCGATTCTTTTGAAGTGCCTCGAAATCGTAGCTGCGGGTCTCGAATTAAGGTATGAGAGCCACCCGAAAAGGGAATTCCAAGGCCTCAGAACCTTTATTTTTCAAAACTTTTTCAAAAAAATTCAAAAAAAATATATAATCAAAATCCAAAGAGAAATAGATAGTTTGTGGTGCCGGAACAACGGCATCATCTTGTCCTCCGCTGTCCCATAGGGGAAGGAGGAAATATTATGGGCCTTATCCAAGGCACCCTTACCGACCCGCTCCCGAAGAATGTCGTGGTAGTAGACTCGGCTTACGCTGATCCCGACTCATCCCCACCACATTCTCCAACCACTCCCATTCGGGAGAAGTCTTTTCCACCATCCCCCTCACCCAACCCCCCTTTACCATTACCGACCCATTTGGCGCCCCCATTTTCCCAACCACAACCCCCCAAAATATCTAAAATCCAACCCCCCATTCTCCATCTTTTGCCCAAGCCATACCCATGCCAAGTCCAACTCATCTCCTATCCACATCCATACAAAACCCAAACCCATTTTCCCAATACACATTCATGCCCCACTTCCCATCATCCCCCTGTAGACACGATCCACCCACATTCACATACACCACTTCCACCCTATCCAACCCCCCGCAAAATCTCCCATCCATCCAGGTCATGCCCATTTTTACCGGGGTCATGCCCAACTTTCCTCATCCCTCCTCATCATGCCCCCATCATCCCAAAACATACCCAATACATCCCCTCATCCACCCCAAACCCCCCCACCTACCGTGGCCATTCCCGATTATACCGGGGCCATGCCCAATTTTTCTGCCACCTCCATCCCATCTATACCCCATCACCCCTTAAATCCCTCATCTCCATCCAACCCTTCCTCCATGACCATGATGGAGGAGATGTTCCAAGCCTATTCCGTGTGGAAGGCTTCTCAAAACACCCCCTCTCCTCCACACCATATGCCCATAAACCCATCCCATACCCTAGCCAATCTCCATGCCTCACTCTCCCATGACCCCCATCAACCCCCTATATTCCACACCACCCAAACCCCCATTACCCACTTACCCCAAGGCCCCATGGCCCAATCTCCAAACTCCCACATATCCCAAGGCCCATTAGCCCAAACTCCCTTTTCCCACATATCCCAGGACCCCATGACCCAATACCCCACCACCCAAGCCTACCCAGGGCCCATGGCCCAGACCCACCAAGGGCCCATGGCCTAGACCCACCAAGGGCCCATGGTCTAAACCCACCAAGGGCCCATGGCCCAGACCCATCAAGGCCCATTTGGCTAGACCCATCAAGGGCCCATGGACCAAACCCATCAAGGCCCATAGGGCCAAACCCACCAAGGGCTCATGGCCCATACCCATCAAGGCCCATTGGGCCAAACCCACCAAGGGCCCTTGGCCCATCCCTACCCAGGTCCACTGGCCCACACCCACCAAGGGCCCGTGACCCAAACCTACCAAGGGTCCATGGCTCAAACCTATCAACGGCCTGTGGCCCAAAATTGCCAAGGTTTCATGGCCCAAACCCAAACCCCACACTCATACCTTCCACAATACCCCCAACATTTAACCCAACCTTCACAATCAGGTCAAACCCATGCCATACCTCAAACCCAATTCTCCCATGGCCCCACACCCCAGGGCCATCTCCAAACCTTCCCCCATACCCAATGGCCCTATCAGGCCCCACCTCAAAACCAAATTCCCATCACCCAACAAACCTTTCCTCACTCCCAATGGGCTCACCCAACCCCCACTCATGTCATTCCCATCCAACCCATGCAACAACAACAGAAGAATCCCGCCCTCGCTGCACACTATACCGACCAGCAGTATGAAGAGGACGAGATTAGAAATAGCGGGGCCTATGTTGGGGCATTGACCAGCCTAAACCCTCCTCCTTTAATAACCCAAAGTGAAGTCCAACCAACTGCCGAGAAAGCAGCTCCCATGTCCAAAGAATCAAAGCAGCTGAAAGAACAGTTAGACAAAATACATAAGCAATTAATGAAAATGGGTGGTACTAAAATCCATGCCACGGACTTCACAGACTTATGCCTGTTCACTGAGGTCCCCCTGCCTCCCAAATTCAAAATGCCAGCCTTCAACAAATATAATGGCACTAGCAATCCTATTGCGCACCTAAAGTCCTACTGTGGGGACATGTGCCAATATAGGGAGGATGAAAGACTACTAATAAAAGTCTTTCAAAAGAGTCTGACCGGTCCAACTTTGAGATGGTTCACATCATTAGAGCCATCTATGATGAAAACATGGAGGGACTTGATGCATCTCTTTCAAGAACAGTATGTCTATATATAGACATCGAGCCGCGTAAGTCCGACTTGGCCCATTTAAAGCAGAACCAGAATGAGACCTTCAGTGACTACTTGGGGTGATGGAGAGCATTGGCAGCTCAGGTCAGGAACAGAATACCTGATGATGAACAGATAGAGATGATTTTGAAGAATCCTCTGCCAGTGATTTCAGACTTTTTAATATACCAGTAGTAGTCCACCTTTGCTGATCTGGTAAGGAATGCTAATCGATGTGAGGATGCCATCAGGGAGGAGCATCTAAATAAAAACATGCCGAGTGGACCCAGTGGCAGAGCAGAGGAACGGGAAGAGAACGGGGGGCGATGTCTAGAACATAGTCAATACCAAGCCCAATAATAATACTATCCCGTTTCAATTTCAAGCAACCCCACTAGCACCTGTTAGGCCTGAGCAGACGCAAAGAAAGGGGAATGGGAAGGAATGCAAATGACCCCAGAACAGAGGAGAGCCCGCTACGACCTAGTCTTCACACCTCTGGGGCAATCATTGAGTGTACTTTTGCCCTTGTTAGTAGAAAAGGGATTAGTAGTTATCCGCCAACCATAACCTCCTCCTCACCCTATCCCTAAGAACTATGACCCAAATACCCATTGTAATTTTCATCAGGGTCCGGGTCACCCTACTGATCGCTGCTTCCCATTGAAGCACGCCATCCAAGATTTGATCGATGTCAGGAAAATCATTCTCCCTGCACCCTCCCAGCATGCTAATATTCACCAAGTGCGACTACCCCCACATCCCACCAGAGGAGCAGGTCTCAGACCCACCGTCGGAATGATAGAAGATGAGGAGGAGCTTGAATTTGACTCATTCGATTATATCAGTGATCGGGAGAATTATGTGGCACCATTGCCGAGGAATGATGAAGAAAGGAATGTTAGAGTAATTAAACCCCTAAATTTGTCTGAATATTTCCCTGACCCAACCCCATAATTTGAACCCTTGGATCTCCGAGCATACTTTCCGTCCACCACACCCGTTAGTTATGTAAATATCAATGCATACCAACCATACACCACAACCCCCATCAATTACTGTGCCCCCAATCTCGCACCCGCACTCCGCCACATTTCAATATTCGCCACTACCATTTCAATTACCACCATACACCACAACCCCCATCGATGACCCGCACCCATCAGTTATCAATGGCCTGCGTCCACCCCATCATCCCTAGTTCAGCCATCGGCAAACTCCACCACCCCGGTCAATTACCTGACGGCCCATCAAACCCCCCATCTGCCGCCAACACCCGCCAGCTATTAATGGCCTACTTTTACCTCCTTCCCTCTAATACCACCACCCTCAAGCTTCACCACCCCCATTGGGCCTAATCTTTCCACCCAACCCACTACCACTGAGGTGAATCAAGTATTGCCCATACCTTCTGAGCCAACAGTACAAGTGCCTCAAGTACCGACAGCCATACCTATCCAGCTCTCGGGACCCACATATGATCCTCATCAGGTCCTGCTAAGCTACGAACAAACAAATGTCAATGCCGGCAGCAGCAATAGAGAAGGGGCAGTAGATTTTGTTACCAGATCAGGGAGGATATCAAAGCAGCCAGAAGTACCAACAGCAGCACAGGCCTAACCCGAAGGAAAGAAAGACAGCTCGGTGAACCCCTTTGAGAAGATGAGTCGAGAACATATACTAGAGACTCAGCTGAGAAGAATGCATGCCCATATCACTGTATGGGATCTGTTGATGACGTCCCCACTCTATTTCCAAGCATTAATGGGGGCGTTAAAAAATGTGCATGTATCACTTCAAGTTAGCCCGGATGAAGTCGAGCAGATAATTGGTCAAGTGATGGCTCCAAATGCCATTTCATTTTCTGATGCCGATCTACCTGAGGAAGGAGGTAGTCACTCAAAATCTTTGAATATATCCGTTGAGTCTGGAAATATGATTATCCCCTTGGTACTAATTGATAATGGGTCTGCATTGAATATATGCCCGTTAAGAACCGCCACCAAGATCGAGGTTGATCCGTGCAAGTTAAGGCCCACCAGAACTAGCGCCATAGGGTTTGATAATACCAGGAGAGAAATAATGGGAGAAGTTGATCTTGAGCTGTTGATAGGGCCAATGACCTTTTCCATCTTTTTTCAAGTCATGGATATCAAATCCTCATTTAATCTATTATTGGCGCGCCCGTGGCTACATGAAGTCGGAGCCATACCTTCCACATTGCACCAGAAACTCAAATTTACATCTGGGCATAAGATTATCACAATCATCGGAGAGGGGCACAGTGAGAAAGAAAAGGCCGCCAATAGCGTTGAAAAACCTAATATGCTGGATATACCACACACCGCTGAGGACATCGACCTCCACAGTTTTGAGTACGAGGTATCGGCAATACTCCCGGAGCCCATCGAGGGCATCATGCCTAAAATAGGAGGCAGTATGGTAGCAGCGGTGGCTATGCTCCAAAGGTCGTTCTACCAGAAAGGCCTAGGACTTGGGCCCAGATTACAAGAAAAGAGCCAGTTGTCGCCAAGGGGCAGAAGGTCCGATTCGAGTTAGGATACAAGCCCACAGAAGAAGAGGTCCGAGAGGCCAAAGAGAAAGCCAGGGTCGCCGCAGCTGCAAGAGCTCGAGGAATCAATATAGAAGAGAAACCTTGCCCTAGGCCGCACATCAGGGATTCTTTTGTCAGCGCAGGGGTTGTAAAGATCGATCAACATGGGGCAACCCATTTGACCCCACACAAACCCACAGCCCCAGTCCATCCCACCAATCCCCAGATCTCCCTTCCCAGCTTGGAGATAGATTTGGCCGCATTATCCCTTTTCAAGGAACAACGATCGGTACCTGAACAAACTCCCCCTGTGGTGAATCACCACAAAACCGAGTTATCGTTTGAGGACATGATCTCAGACGAAATGGGGATCAATATGATGGAGGCTGACTCCAATGAGCCATATCCCAAAGACCTCCATTCCAATAGAAAGCGGCCCCTCGCACGCAGAATCGGGCATCTTTGCCCCAAACCCTGGAAGCCGAGAGTAGCCTAACATTTGGCACTTGTTTCCCAAAAAAAAACAACCTATAAAAAGTGAGAAAAGCCCTTGACAAATAATACCTTGTGTATATAGCAACCCGCCTTGCCAAGGGTCCGTCTCCGAAGAAAAGAAAAATCTCAAAAACATGGAAAAAATACAAAATCTCAAAAACATGGAAAAAATACAAAATCTCAAAAACATTGAAAAAATCTAGAAATATTGTCATTTAAAATTCCAGAAAATGTCCCACAAAAGGATGCCTTGATCAAAATGCCCGTCCCACGTGAAATCGACCCCTTCCCTGTAGAGATACAAGAAGAGGTAGAGATCACAAGTCTGGACGAGGATGTCCCCTTCGAGGAGCTCCCCAATGAGCTCCTTGACCGATTTGTAGACTTTGAGTATGGCCCTACCCCCATTGTCGAAGAGATCGAAGATGTCAATCTACGAACTGAGGAGGTTCCCAGGATAACCAAAATTGGAACGTCACTGTCTCCTGAGGAAAGAAAAAGCATGATCGACTTCCTTCGGTCATACCAAGACATTTTTACCTGGTCATACGAGGACATGCCTAGTCTGGATACTGATTTGGTCGAGCATGAGTTGCCCCTCTACCCTGATATGAAGCCAGTCAAGCAGAAGCTGAGACGTCTCTGACCCGAGTGGATGTTGAAAGTCAAGGATGAGGTCATCAAGCAATATGATGCGGGGTTTCTCATGGTATCCAAATACCCACAATGGCTAGCAATATCGTACCTGTGCCGAAGAAGGACGAAGAGGTCCGCATCTGTATTGATTTTCGCAATTTGAATAAAGCAAGCCCAAAGGATGATTTCCCAGTGCCACACATCGACATCTTGGTCGATAACACAGCTAAGCACGAGATGCTTTCTTTTATGGATGGATTCTCAGGATACAATTAGATAAAAATGACAAAGGTTGATCACGAGAAGACAGCGTTCATTACCCCTTGGGGAACCTTTTGCTATCGAGTCATGCCATTCGGGCTGAAGAATGTCGGTGCAATGTACCAGAGAGCTATGACTATACTATTTCATGGCATGATGCACCAAGAGATTGAGGTATATGTCGACGACATGATAGCCAAATCACCGGAGCGAAGCGACCATCTGGTAAACCTTCAGAAGCAATTTGAAAGGCTGAGGAAGTATCGACTTTGACTGAATCCATAGAAGTGTGCATTTGGTGCTATGTAAGGGAAACTTCTAGGGTTCATTGTCAGCAGGAGGGGGATTGAGGTCGACCCAATCAAAGTCAAAGCCATCACTGAAATGCCACCGACGTCTATCGAGAAAGAGGTGAGAGGGTTTCTAGGTAGAATATAGTATATCAGTCAGTTCATTGCACAGCTAACTCCAATCTGCACGCCGATCTTCAAGTTACTAAGGAAAAATTCACCCGTTGAATGGAACGACAATTGTCAGGCAGTGTTCAAAAAAATCAAAAGCTACGTCCTTAATCCACCTGTTTTGGTACCACCTGAGCCGGGGAGACCACTCTTGATGTATCTCTCCATGACAGAAGTTTCGATGGGATGTGTCTTGGGGCAACACGATGAAACAGGAAGAAGAGAGTAGGCCATTTACTATATGAGTAAGAAGTTTACTGATTATGAAGCGCGCTACTCTCATCTGGAGAAAGCATGCCTGGCTCTTGTATGGGCTACTCAAAGGCTCTGCCACTACTTGCTATCTCAGGCAGTTCTACTCTTGGCTCAAATGGACCCATTGAAATACCTATTTGAAAATCCAGCTTTCACTAGACGAACCGCACGATGGCAACTTTTATTATCTAAATTTGACATCACGTACGTCACTCAGAAGTCGATCAAGGGGCAGGCACTTGCTGATCATCTTGCCGATAATCCTTTACCTGATTATGAGCCTTTGAGAACTGAGTTCCCCGATGAGGACATCCTGTTCATGACAGAAGATGATACAGAAGAAGCAAAAGAATCATGGGTAATGCACTTTGACGGGGTAGCAAATGTCGAGGGCCAAGGAGTTGGTGCCATCCTGATTTCACCGAAAGGAACCCATGTACTGGTCTCTATCAAGCTCAACTTCTCTTGCACTAACAATATGGCTGAGTATGAAGCTTGCGCCGCTGGTCTGTAGGCAGCTCTCGATATGAATGTAACTCACCTTTGAGTATTTGGCGATTCATAGTTAATCATATGCCAGATGATTGGTGACTGGAAGACGAAAGATGAGAAACTGATCCCCTATCATGAACACCTCGAGGATCTGATAACTTGCTTCCAAGATGTGACTTTCTCATACGTCCCCCGGATAAGGAATCGCTTTGCCGACGCATTAGCAGCTTTGGCGTCAATGATTGAAATCCCCTATGGTGTTGAGATGAAGCCGATCATGATCGACCAACGAAATGAGCCGGCCTTCTGCCTCCAGATTGAGGAACCTACAAAGCCTGATGATGAGCCACCTTCGTTCTCAGATATCAAGAATTTCCTCTAGACCCTAACTTTCCCAGAGCGTACATCCAAGACAGATCGATGAACCATTCATCGTTTAGCGGCAGGTTACGTCATTTGCGGGGAATGCCTCTACAAGAGATCGTACAATAACATCTTACTTAGGTGCCTCACTGAAAGTGAAGCGGTCAATATTATGAAAGAAATCCATGAGGGAGTATGCAGAGCCCAGGTCAGCAGTCACATGCTCGCTAAGAAAATCCTACGGCAGGGATACTTTTGGACCACCATGGAATCGGATTGTTGCAAGCATGTTAAAAAATGCTATAAGTGTCAAGAACACTCCAGTCTGATACACGCTCCTGCCATTGATCTTCACTACATGACCACTCATTGGCCATTTGCTACCTGGGGCCTTGACGTTGTTGGAATGATTAATCTGAAAGCATCAAATGGACATTGGTTCATCCTCGTCGCCATTGAATACTTCACCAAGTGGGTAGAAGCTGCGTCATATGCCAACATCACTGCCAGTCACATCAAGAAGTTTCTCAAGAATAATATTGTGTGTCGATTTGGAGTACCCAAATATATCATCACGGATAACGGCACAAACTTTGTGAATAAGTGCTTCCGAGCCTTCTGCGAGCAATACAAGATCAAGCACCATCTCTCATCCTCTTATCGGCCTCAAACTAATGGAGCCGTGGAAGCCGCGAACAAGACAGTCATCCGCATCCTTGAGAAAATGGTTGTCACTTATCGACATTGGAGCGTAATGCTTCCATTTGCTTTGTGGGCCTACCGAACGTCAATCTGTACCGCTACAGGGGCAACACCATTCTCCCTTGTGTATGGAACCGAGGTGGTCCTCCCGATAGAGGTTGAGGTACCCTCGCTCCGAATCCTCATGGAATTAGGCTTACCCAAAGCAGAAAGAGATAGATCCCGCTTTGAATAATTAAACTTACTAGATGAGAAAAGACTCCTAGCCTTATGCCACACTCAAGGGTACCAGGGGCGAATCGCACGCGCTTACAATAAACGTGTCCGTGGTCGAGATCTAAAGGTAGGAGACACTGTGCTGAAGAAGATCTTCCCATCCCTCCATGCCGATCCGAGAGGAAAGTTCAAGCCAAACTGCGAAGGACCTTACGTCATCCGAGAAGTGCTGCCAGGATACGCCATCCACCTCGCCACCATGGACGGAGATCATCTTCCCGAGCCCATCAACACTGGATACGTCCGACGGTTCTACTCTTAGTCTATCACGATAAGGTAAGTATTGATGAAACAGATACGTGACTGCTTAAGAACCACCCAAAAGAGGCCATCATTCCAAGCACACTAGCCAAAAAAAAAAAAAACATCCCCTAAAAAATGATGATATCCTTTACTACCCCATTTAATCCTAGGCCTTTTTTTTCTTTCAATAAACCCCTTCCCCCAAAAAAAAATACGTGTACATATACCAAAAAAAAAAAAAAAGGAGAGAAAAGATACATGTGTGTAAAGTTACTATCAAATCCAAAAAAATTGAAAAAGTAAAACCTCAAAAAGAGATTGCCTAAAATGGAGTAAAAAGAATAACAAAAAATGTGTATAGAAGAATCACGGGGCATGTACAACAAAACCCTCAAAGAAGAAAGTATGTTGAGATAACTGAAGCCATATCGAAGTAACACTTTTTTAGCCCAGCATACCTTCAAATCCTAACCTAACCCATGGCCAATCTACACCCTGAAGGAAGCCCTCTTTGTAGGTTTGCAAGCAATCATAATATCTGTTAAGTCAATATGAGCCGAGTAGTGAGACGACACCAGAACCCCATCCAACCGGCTATGATGGAATCGACGTCTATGTCGTGGCTGTTAAAAAAAGGGAAATGAAAAAATAAAAAAAAATAAAAAAAATACAAGCTCAAAGCAAGATGGACGTGGTGAAAACCCGAAAGGACATTACGAGTAAAAATAGCGAGCTTGTGTGGACCAGGTAAAAACCCAAAAGGGCGCTTGGGGTAAGAGAGCTAAACCCATGGACATGGTGAAAACCCAAAAGGGCGCAACGGGTGTAAAAAAGATGATAAATAATAATAATAATAATCAATTAAAAAAAAAAAAGAGAAAAGAGAAAAAAATTGAAAAAGGAAGGGTTGGAATGATTGATTGATGTTTGAGGAACCCTTTTGTTACTCTTCCTGCACCCTCTCGTCTGACTAGGCCACTCATGCTAGTTCAAATCGGGTCCCCACCAGAATTGTCTTTGTGAAACTCGCATCGTCAAACGTATGACCCGAGGCAAGAAGAAAGGTTTAACTCAATCCAAAGGGATCAACGTTCCGGCCTTGGTAAAATCTGGAAACTCACTCAAGTCCGACTGCATGAAAGAGTTCAACTATGCTCAAAATGGGACCCGTTACTCCGTCTCACTATCAAGGCATCAAAAGCAAAAAAAGAAGAAAAGCCAAAAATAAAAAATCAAGAAAAATCCTAACACCAAAAAATGTATATATATTTCTACTCATTTTCATGTACATATTTTCAGCATCATATTTCAATCTCAAAATTGAAGAAAAATAATAAAAAATCTCTAAAAAATCCAAAAAATATCTTGAAAATGAAAAAGTGTAAGTAGAAATCTACTTTTTCTTCCGTTGTTTAGGATGCATTTTTTTATATGTATAAACAAAAAAGGGACTGACGTTTTCTCAAGAATGTGCAGGAACATCACACAGTCCAAAGCCTCGAAGCGGGCAACTTCTCAGCGATGGACAAATCAAATAAAGCATCTCACCACCGACATCAGGTCTAACAAAAAAAATGATGATGAAAATCATTTTCAAAAGAAAAAGAAATCTATGTTTTTATGCTACGCACTCACATATTTTCGATGCGGTAAAATGTCAATATTTTACCGGCAACGCAGCTGTGCAAAATTAATGTCTTAGGTCTAAGGTTTGCCTTGGATCCATGGATCCTATTTCAAAATAGGAGCGACGGTGTCAAACAGTCAATGCTTGGATTGGATTGATTCCACCGCTAAATTTCCGCCCTGTTCGCTCCATATTTTGGTTTCAGGTGAACTTGAGTACGTTGGCTTCAGTTTCGTCACAAACTATTGCGGAGGCACAGGCTCTTGGTATGCATTGTCTGGGCGTGCGCCTCTCGGGGTTCGAGGTCCAGATAATGCTTGTTTTAAAAAAAATAAAAATAAAATAAAATAAAATAAAAGCAATCTTTAAAAAAAAAAAAAAAGAGAAAAAAAGAGAAAAATAATAAATCTGTGCTTTCCCACAGAGCTACGCACATGCGTGTTCTGATGTGGTAAATGTCGATATTTTATAAGCAACGCCACTGTGCTATAATAACGTCTTAAGTCTAAGGCACGCCTTGGATTCTGGATCCTTCTTCAAGGAAGGAGCAACGGTGTTAGTCCCGGTCAAACAGTCAATGTTTCGATCGAGTCGACTCCACTGATAAATCTTTGCGATGAGCGCTCTATTTTGGATTCATGTGAACTTAAGTGTCTTAAGCTTCAGATTCTCCATTTGAAAAGGTCAATCATTGGTTGAGACCAACCTGTTGAGAATGAGATTATGTGCCAATCAAACTATGTGCAACCATACATTTAGAAGGGATCATTTCCCTTTTTATTTTTTGCAGGCGTAAAACCTGTATGGGCAGTGGTGTAGTATCCTAAAAAATTGACCATTTGACTTTGACCTCGAGATTCGTGCCCGATTGATCGTAGGTTGACCAAGTGATGGTTAAACTTTAAATTCAAGGAATGATGAACTGATGTGATGAAAATGGGACTCAAGTGTAGTGAGTGTTATTAGTTTAGAGTCACATACACCTATCTCTGGTGTATGTGTTTAACACACAAGCAGGAGAGAGAATAAAAGGGGGTTTTAATAACCTTAGTTCCCTTTTTGTTGGTTGTTGAAGAGAGAGTTAAGAAGAGAGAGAGAGAGAGAGAGAGTAAAGAGGAGTTATGGAAGTGGAGTTAATACAAATCAAGAGGAGAGTAGAGCATTGATTTCCGGATTCAAAGGGATTTGGGATCGTTGAAGCAAGTGATGGAACCCTAGCCATCAAACCCAACAAATCAGTCCCTTGAAGGGATTATTGAGGTGAGTTTTAATTAAAGTGAATGCATATAGTGTAGACAAGTTTAATTCAGTCAAGTAGGGTTAAATGAGTAAATTAAAGGCTTAGAAAATAAAGGATAAAGATTTGAAAGGACAGCCCAGAAGGGGGCTGAATCTGGCCAAATCGATTAATCGAAATTGGAGTTCGATTAATCGATTTTGGCCCAGAAGTTGAAAAGTCATGAAAGCCCAATTTTGATTAATCGAATTGTATTTCGATTAATCGATTTTGATTTCAATTAGTCAATTTGAAAATCGATTAATCGACTGGGTACCTCCAGTGACTGGAGAAAAGAGACCTGGGGAAATTGACTAATCGAGTTAGGAAATCGATTAATCGATTTTGGATTTCGATTAATCGATTTAGGATCGACTAATCAATTTCAGACTTCGACTACTCGATTTGAGAATCGACTTCATTATGTTAGAGACTTCGATTAATCAATTTGGGATCGATTAATTAAATTTAAATTTCGATAAATCAATTTTGAGAATCGATTAATCGATTTGGGTTTCGATTAATCGATTTTGGGAATCTATTAATCGACTTTGACAATTTTACTTAACTTTATAACTTTTCTTTGAGATTCATGGAGGGTCTAGGACCTTCTTCATTACATCTTTAGTGATATATTGCATGTGTCATGATGTACCATAGGTGGTACGTATGAAAGCGAGCACAAGGAGCCGCGTGGGACCTTGATGCTTGGACCTTCACAGAATTGAGGTAGGGAACACCTTGAACATGTACTTTAATTGCAAGAGCATGTATGTAGTGATATGATTATCAAATTTGAAGTTCTTTTAACTATGAAAAGCTTTGTGAAAAATGGGTGCGTGTGTGGCACCAAGAATGTGATAAAGGCATCTGTGTGATACAAGTAATTAAGAACCAGTAATCTAATGAGATTGAGGCATCCCCAGGGGATGAGAAAGTAATAAAGGCATCAGGTGTGATGCGGGTATGTATACATCTCAGGGATGTATACATATGATTAAATAATTACTGTTGAGGCCTAACTGATATAAGATAGCACACTTACACGGTAAACAACTATATGTAAAGCACATGATATTTTTGTTATTTGAAGTTTGATAGGATACCCCACCGATGTGGCGGGATACCCACGACTTACGCGGCAGGATATCCGTGACCGGTACGGCGGCCAATCTGTATACCAGTGCAGAGGTTTATCCGTAATAGTAAGCACATCCCAGGGATGTTGAGTGATATTTAACCCCGTCGCCTAGTGAGAAAGGGGCTTGGGTAGTATTCTCAGGGAATACATTAATTACAATTGTCTATTTAGACGACAATGAAGGGTATCTCATCGGGGCTCGATGCTATATTGCTCGGGGATTAGTTAAGTTGAAGATTTAAGTTTTGCTTTAGGCCTGTTCAGTATCATTCATGATAAATCAACAGTAAAGTAAGACATGCTAATAACTAGTAAATCTTGAATGCAATTACCATCTTTTGAACTGTTTTCTAGCTAATGCATAGACACATCATGCTTAGAATATCATGGAATATATGTGAGTCTTAATTTATATGTTTATTGTGTTGGTTCCCTATTGAGCTAGGATGTAGCTCACCCTTTAGACTATACGTCGTAGTTCCATTGATAGCAGCTGTTGAGGCTTCGGGAGACGTAGATCCGGCTGATTCGGATTACGTGCCTGGAGACGAGTTGGAGCCTCCACCTGAGGACTTCTTCTAGGAGACTCTGCTGTGTACTTTAATAGAGAATCAGTTTTGAGAGAAGATTGTACGGCCTGGTATGTCAAGCTTTTATTTTTGTCAAACATGTAATTAAATTGAATTATTCTTTTGGCGAACCATCTGGGGTGATCTGTTTATCATCGATGGTTCGGGTCGGTTCTCTGTTCATGCAGTGGCATGAAAGTAGAACTGTCTTTTGCATATGCCAGTTGGGCATATCAACTGTTTCTGCTTTATGAGATTTATTACTTTATTTATCTATTTGTTCTTATTATACCAATGTTCTGTGCTTAGCTTTGGGGCACGGTCTGGAGGACCGTGCTGATGGCACGAGTTTCAGAGTGCTAAAATCTGAGTTGTCACAGTTGGTATCAAAGAATTTTCTTTTATAAATTCTGACAATCATTCTTTTATCAGAACATAGGGACTTCTGCTAATAAAAACTTTGTTTTCACGTGTAGACCGTTATGTCTTCTAGAGGAAGGGGCAAACCCAGGGGCGGCCATAGTAGAAGCTTGTGTAGTCAAGATGATTTTATCTCTGACATGAATAGAGAGCCTATAGGACATGGAGGGGCTTCTGGCAGTGATGGCAAAGGAAGCCAAGATCAGGAAGAGAATCAAGATCGAGATCATCAGGATCGAGATCAAAGAGAATAAGAGAGGGTTAGAGAAAGAAATGAGGATAGAGAGGAGCGTCAAAGGATGATGCACACCATGGAGACCATGGCAGCTGCTATGGCTCAACAAAGACATCCTTGGCGACTCCTACGACTCATAAGCAACATCGACCCACCGACACCTCCAAAGTGGCTCCGGACCAAAGATCATCTACTTTTACTGAGTTTAGGAGGATAAGACCTCCTAGCTTTTCTGGACAGGGAGAGCCCATAGTGGCAGAACATTGGTTGAGTGAGATGGAGAAAGTGTTTAGTATATTGACGTGCACGAAGGACGAGAGCATCTGTTGGGCAGCCTACATGCTAGACGGAGAGGCTGGGCCTTTGTGGAAGTCCGTTTCACAGACTAGGGCCCAGGAGACTCCTGATATGCCCTGAACATGGGATGAGTTTGTCGAGGAATTTAACAAGCAGTATTTTCCAGAGGTGGTGAGGAACCAGATGGAAATTTAGTTTTTACAATTGGTGCAAGGGAAGATGAGTGTGAAAGAATATGGGGTGGAGTTTATGCGACTTGTTCGCTTCGCGCCCAACTACGTCATCACCGATATGATGAAAGCAAAGAGGTTTCAGCAAGGTTTGAAGTTGGACGTGAGGGGAGGGGTGGCACCATTCCAACTGAGGACCTATGGGGAGGTCATGAGCAAAGCCTTGGTGGTAGAGGAAGAAAATAACAACAAGTACTACTAAAGGAAGCAACAAGGAAGGTGGAACACCGATCAGAGCAGAACGGGGAATTATGAACCGGTGAACAAAAAGCTGAGGTTCATACCAAACAGTCAGAAACCACCATTTCAAGGAGGTTATGGAAGACCGACACAGCAGAGCAACTAGCAGAGATTTCCATTGCTCGCGTCGGGGAGACCGATACGCTACGAGAACCCTGCTATCACTACTGGTGCTACAGTCACACAGGCGGCTTCTCGAGCAGCTTCTTCCACACCTCGTGAGACTTGTGCCAAGTGTGGCAAGCCTCACAGGACAGTGGACTGTAGGATAGACACTCAGGGTTGCTTTTGATGTGGCAAGGTGGGCCACTTGATCAAGGAATGCCCTGAGATGAACAAGGGGAAGACGGCTTCAGCACCTATCCCACGACCTATATAAGCGAGGAAGCCGATTGTCCAAGGAAGAGCCTACGCAGTCACAGCTCAAGAGGCTCAGAACATAAATGATGTTATTCAAGGTGAGCTTTCTTTTAAATAAAGAATTTCAATTCTTGAAATTTTTAAATAGAGAAGGTGCATCTATGTCTAGAAAAATATAAGAAAAACTTGCATGTGATAAATTCTGGTATGATAATAAGCAATATATATATATATATGTGTGTGTGTGTATGCATGGTTAGGTACGTTACAAATATATAAGAAGGGAAGCGACGTGGCATACGAGGCTCGAGTGTTGATAGACCCAGGGTCTACCCACTCATTTGTTACCCCTCGCTTCACAATGAGGATGAAAGTCGACCCAGAGGAGTTAGACTTCATTTTAACCGTAACTGTTCCTACTGGGAAGGCGGTTGATACCGAAAAGGGTTGCAACTCCGTGATCATGAGGGTCATGGATGGAGATGTCTTTGAGCTACCGGTGAACCTAATCCTTTTGGACATGCAAGGATTCGACATGATCCTTGGCATGGATTGGTTATCGACTCACTATGCAACGGTAGATTGCAAGAACAAGGTCATCATCTTCAGACCGAACATGAGGAGATCGTTTAGATTTCGAGGAGAGAGGTCGACACACCTACCACTTATCTCGGTAGTCAGGGCAGAGCGATTAATCAGAAAAGGGTGTAGTGGATACTTGGCATTTTTGAAGGAGCATAAGGAGGTGAAGAATGTTATCTCTGAGATAGCAGTTGTGCGAGACTTCGCCGATATATTTTCGAAGGAGTTACCCAGATTACCTCTAGAGAGAGAAATAGAATTCGCCATCGACTTAGCACCAGGAACGGAGCCTGTTTCTAAAGCACCATACAGAATGGCTCCTGTTGAGTTGAAGGAGATGAAAGAGAAGTTACAAGAGCTAATGGACAAGGGATTTGTTAGACCGAGCGTGTCTCCATGGGGAGCACCGGTCTTGTTTGTAAAGAAGAAAGATGGGTCAATGCGTCTGTGCATTGACTATCGACAATTCAACAAACTTACCATCAAGAGCCGATATCCTTTGCCTAGGATAGATGACTTGTTTGATCAACTACAAGGAGCGAAGTATTTCTCAAAGATCGATCTGAGATCTGGATACCATCAGTTGAGAGTCAAGGTGCATTCAGACTCGACTGGACACTATGAGTTCCTAGTGATGCCGTTTGGGTTGACAAATGCTCCGGCGTCATTCATGGATTTAATGAATAGGGTGTTTAAACCACACCTAGACTCTTGTGTCATAGTGTTTGTTGACGACATCTTGATCTATTCAAAATCAGAGGAAGAGCATGAAAAGCACTTGAGAGTAGCCCTATAGACTCTACGTGAACACCAGTTATACGCCAAGCTCAGTAAATGTGAGTTTTGGTTAGAAGAAGTTAGCTTTTTGGGACATGTCTCAAAGCTTGGTGTCACTGTAGATCCAGCAAAGATCGAAGCAATAGTGAATTGGGAGCAACCAAAAACAGTGACCGACATCCGCAGCTTCCTTGGATTAGCGGGTTACTATCCGCATTTTGTTGAGGGTTTTTCAAAAATATCAGGACCACTCACGAGACTTATACGGAAAGATGCAAAGTTTGAATGGAGTGAGGCATGCGAGAAGAGTTTTCAAGAACTCAAAAAGAGACTCACTTCAGCTCCAGTGTTAGCTATACCTTCAGGCAGTGGAGGGTTTACAGTGTATAGCGATGCTTCGTATACTGGTTTGGGTTGTGCTTAATCAGCATAAAAAGGTAATAGCGTATGGGTCGAGACAGTTGAAAGAGCATGAAAAGAATTACCCGACACATGAATTGGAATTAGCAGCGGTCATTTTCGCGCTTAAGATATGGAGACATTATTTGTACGGTGAGACGTTTGAGATTTTCACCGATCATAAGAGCCTCCGATTTCAGTTTACACAGAAGGAACTAAATATGAGGCAGCGCAGATGGATGGAGTTTCTCAAAGACTATGGCTGTTCCATACAGTACCATCCAGGCAAGGCTAATGTAGTAGCCGACGCCTTGAGTCGGAAGAGTTCAGCTCAATTGGCTAGTTTAATTTTGGGTATGCACAGATGGAAATTGTTTGAAGATCTGGCACTATATGATGCAAACATTGAGTCACAAGCTACAGGAGCCTTTTTGGCTAATATCTCAGTGAGACTGATGATATTTGAGCATATCCATGAACTACAGATGAAAGACCTGGCGCTAACAAAGATTCGTCAAGATGTAACTGAAGGCATTACATCTGAGTTTTCAATCAAGGAGGATGGTTCCTTATTGTTCAAGGGCCGCCTCTGTATTCCGAACAATGCCGATCTGCGGAGAACAATTATGGATGAATCACACAAATCAAGCTATGCTATCTACCCGAGAAGCACAAAGATGTATCAAGATTTGAAAAAGAACTATTGGTGGAGAGGCTTAAAACAAGATGTGGCAGAGTACGTGTCGCAGTGTTTGACGTGCCAACAAGTGAAGATCGATCATAGACACCCCGCAGGACTATTACAGCCTCTACCTATACCGGAATGGAAGTGGGAATCGATTTCTATGGATTTCATCGTTGGACTACCGCGTACTGTAAAGAAGCACAATGCCATATGGGTAGTAGTCGATCGATTGACCAAGTCAGCGCACTTCTTGCCTTGCAACAGTATGTACACGGCGGGAAGATTGGCAGAGCTGTATATGAAAGAGATTGTTTGTTTGCATGGGATTCCGAGTAGCATTGTTTTGGACCATGACCCATTATATACATCAAAGTTTTGGAAGAAATTTTACGAAGAATGGGAACGTGACTAGATTTTAGTACGGCATTCCATCCGCAAACTGATGGACAGACTGAGAGGGTCAATCAAATCATTGAGGACATGCTTAGGGAATGTATGTTGGAATTACAAGGATCGTGGGATCATCACCTACCCTTGATTGAGTTCGCATATAACAACAGCTTTCAGACGAGCATTGGGATGGTACCATATGAAGCACTTTACGGACAGCGATGTAGATCGCCCATCAATTAGGAAGAAACGAGTGAGAAATTTGTTTTGGGACTAGAAATACTTGAAGACAATGCCACCTATATTCGTATGATAAGGGCAAAACTCAAAGCGGCTCAGAGCAGACAGAAAAGCTACGCCGATATCAAGAGGACGAGTGTAGACTTCAAGGTGGGTGAACACGTGTTTGTCAAAGTGTCACCTATGAAGGCGGTGATGAGATTTGGAAAGAGAGGGAAGCTAAGTCCCCACTATCTTGGACCATTTAAAGTTTTGGGTCGAGTAGGGGAAGTTGCTTACTATATTGGATTGCCACCATTATTCGATCAAGTACACAATGTCTTCCATGTGTCTATGCTCAGGAAGTACCTTAATGACCCTGATCACGTGTTGAGCGGTCAATCATTTGAGATGCATGAGGACATGACTATGATCGAAGAGCCAGTGGAGATTTTGGATCGAAAGGAACAAGTGTTGCGAACAAAAGTAATTCCATTAGTACTTGTCCGATGGAAGCATCATCCGGCCGAAGAAGCTACATGGGAACGAGAGGCCGACGTGAAAGAACAATATCAGGCCTTATTTGAGACAACTTGAGAGCTAAAATTGTATCACCGCAAGCATGTTCTGGATTTAAATCATATGTTGTAATTCAATATCATTCTTATGATCAATTTATTAAAAGGACAATATTATCCACATGGAGTCTCATATACAGTGTTGAACGCAAAATTTAAATTCATCATGGCCACACCATGGACGTGATGATATGTTTTGTAGAACCAATGACCAGTTGGTATCATAATTTACCAAGAGAAATCAAGGAAACAGAAAATTTTGAAAGTTTAAAGAATCTGATCAAAACCGATTAATCGATCTTGGTCGATTAGTCGACTGGCATGTGCCAGTGGCTAGAAATTTGATGAGGATTCAGGAAATGAGAGAAGGGAAATTTTGATTAATCGATTTGGGTTTCGATTAATCGATTTTGGATTTCGATTAGTCGATCTGGAGGTTCGATTAATCGAATAACTTAGGAATTTTTTAGGAATTTAAAGAATTTTGTGTGATTTCGATTAATCGAAGAACAATTCGATTAATCGATTTGAGATTTTGATTAATCAAACTGGAAGTTCGACTAATCGAGTTACTTAAGGATTTTAGAAAAATTTTGAAGGACTGCACGATTTCGATTAATCAAAGTGAATCTCGATTAATCGATTTTGGAATTTCGATTAATCGAAGTGGATTTCGATTAATCGACTGGCTCATGCCAGTGAGCTCCAAAACTTAAAAATTTAAACAGATACGATTTTGATTAATCGAAATGGTTTCGATTAATCGATTTTGAGTTTCGACTAATCGATTTTGGAAATCGATTAATCGATTTCACGTGGCTGAACCAAGTTTTAAAACTCGATTAATCGAATTTGAATTTTGATTAATCGAACCGGGGCCTATATATATAAATCGAAGGGATTTTCTTCCCATTCGAAATCATTTGAAGCTTTTTCTTTTACGCGCCTTCTTCTTCTTCTCTCCGACAGACCGAGCAAGCTAGGGTTTTGGGAAATTCGAATCGATTTCGAAACGAAATCGCGCTACATTGAGACACATACCTAAGGTAAAACCCTAGTTTTTGCTTCTTTTCCATTTCAAACCACATAAACCCTAGTTTTTGTGAATTTTTACCTAAAATGCCGCCTAAGACCCGATTGTCTTCGAAGAAGGCAACCTCTAAACTTCCGGTACGGCGTAAGAATGCCGCACCACCTCCACCTACCCCATCACCGGTGAGGACTCCATCACCGTCGGCATTGGAGACCACCTCCGGTTCGACGAGCGCGTCTTCGCGCAAGTCTTCACGCGAATCTACGCCCATGCCACCACCGCCCACCAATGTAATTCAACCCAACGAGTGGTGGGATGCTAAGACCTTTGAGATCGAGTACATCATCGTTCAAACCCTATTCACCAACCCCGATGTACCGGGCGAGACCCAATGGGCTCGTAATTACCTCCAAAATGTCGGTCTCGGTAATATTTTGAAACCCATCCGTGGGTCCTACTACCCACGATTGGTCCGTTTATTCTACCAAGGGCTAACGGACGGCCCTACCGACGACATTATTTTGACCAAAATAGAGGGACACGACTACACATTCACACGTCGCCACGTCCATGAGGTAGTTGAGTGTTACCTCGACTTTACACCCGAGACCACCCTCCTTCCACCCTTCGAGGCAGAGGTGAGATTTGAGGAGATCATGACCCACATGACTAACGGGAAGAAGGGGTCGGGATCCTCCATTATCGACCTTCCACACTACATGTGGATGCTTGATTCGATAATCAAGTGCAACCTATACCCACTACGCCACGACACAGAGCGCGTAGAGAAAGTGCAATAGGCACTTTATGCAGCCTTTTGTAGCCGTTGGTTTGACACCACAATGTTCATCCTAGAGGGGATGAGATACATTAAGGGCAAGTTGATGAAGGGCAACTTGAGGCCCAAAGAAAAGATGCCCTACGCTTGGCTCATCTCGAGCATGTTGGAGTGTTACTCCAATGCTCTCGAGTACGCGATATCGCCCTATGAGGAGCGGGCGACGGACCGAGTGAAGACATTTTCGAACTCTTCATGGAGCCGTAGCTACAATTTACTGAAGCGAACCCTACCGGCTCCGGGTCTAGTTCCAGCAGCAGCAACAGCAGCAGTAGCACCACCACCACCCCCACCACCACATCAGGACCCACCCGTGGGTGGGGTACACCCAGTTGATCCACCAGCGGAGGGGGCACCCTCCCATACCACCGCTTCACCTACGCCACCAGCGCAGTCTGCGGCAGCTACACCTACTTCTTCATATCGCCGGCCAGCGGCTCGCCAGGCTCCGATGATAGAGGGCGTGTTGGCCAGGATGGAGGCCAACAACAAGCGGATGAACCGGCGGATGGACATTCTGATGTACCACACTATGCGGTACATCTATCCGTTGTACTACCAGCAGCGCCTAGCTCAGGAGGAGGCATGGACGGCCGGTCGAACCGCATTCCATACGGGTCCGGTGTTCCATGCGAGCACATCGGCTGCCGACGTATCAGGCTCGACCCCACAGCAGCCGGAGCAGCCTATGGCGACTCCCCAGCCACCGCCCGAGCCACTAGTTCAGTCAAAACAGCCCGCCCCTGCATCAGACCAGCCAAGAGAGGGGACGTCGTGAGACCGAGATGAGGATATTTTTGTATGACTGATTTTGGGAGTTTTGATGTAATTAAAACGATGTAATTTAATAAGTTGTAAATTTTAGAAATTAATGATATACAGAAAATTTTTATGTACTTGTGCTATTTTGTTTTCTTACATTGTGTACGATGTTCGTCGTTTGTTGTGTGTGGGTACGCGGCACCCCAGTGTGTGGGGTACCCAAGCGAGCACCATTGGGTTATTTTCGAGGACGAAAATTCCTAAGGTGGGGAGAATGTAATATCCTAAAAAATTGACCATTTGACTTTGACCTCGGGATCCGTGTTTGATTGATCGTAGGTTGACCAAGTGATGGTCAAACTTTAAATTCAAGGAATGATGAACTGATGTGATGAAAATGGGACTCAAGTGTAGTGAGTGTTATTGGTTTGGAGTCACATACACCTATCTCTGGTGTATGTGTTTAACACACAAGCAGGAGAGAGAATAAAAGGATTTTAATAACCCTAGTTCCCTTTTTGTTGGTTGTTGAAGAGAGAGTTAAGAAGAGAGAGAGAGAGAGAGTAAAGAGGAGTTATGGAAGTGGAGTTAATGCAAATCAAGAGGAGATTAGAGCATTAATTTCTGGATTCAAAGCGATTTGGGATCGTTGAAGCAAGTGATGGAACTCTAGCCATCAAACCCAACAATCAATCCCTTGAAGGGATTATTGAGGTGAGTTTTAATTAAAGTGAATGCATATAGTGTAGAAAAGTTTAATTCAGTCAAGTACGGTTAAATGAGTAGATTAAAGGCTTAGAAAATAAAGGAGAAAGATTTGGAAGAACAGCCCGGAAGGGGGCTGAATCTGGCCAAATCGATTAATCGAAATTGGAGTTCGTTTAATCGATTTTGGCCCAGAAGTTGAAAAGTCATGAAAGCCTGATTTCGATTAATCGAATTGTATTTCGATTAATCGATTTTGATTTGATTAGTCAATTTGGAAATCGACTGGGTACCTCTAGTGGCTGGAGAAAAGAGACCTGGGGAAATCGACTAATCGAGTTGGGAAATAGATTAATCGATTTTGGATTTCGATTAATCAATTTGGGATCGACTAATTGATTTCAGACTTCGACTACTCGATTTGAGAATCGACTTCATTATGTTAGAAACTTCGATTAATCGATTTGGGATCGATTAATCGAATTTAAATTTCGATTAATCGATTTTGAGAATCGATTAATCAATTTGGGTTTCGATTAATCGATTAATCGACTTTGACAATTTTACTTAACTTTGTAACTTTTCTTTGAGATTCATTGAGGGTCCAGGACCTTCTTCATTACATCTTTAGTGATGTATTGCATGTGTTATGATGTACCATAGGTGGTACGTGTGAAAGCGAGCACAAGGAGCTGCGTGGGACCTTGATGCTTAGACCTTCAGAGAATTGAGGTAGGGAACACCTTGAACATATACTTTAATTACAAGAGCATGTATGTAGTAATATGATTATCAAATTTGAAGTTCTTTTAACTATGAAAAGCTTTGTGAAAAATGGATGCGTATGTGACACCAAGAATATGATAAAGGCATCTGTGTGATGCATGTAATTAAGAATAAGTAATCTAATGAGATTGAGACATCCCCAGGGGATGAGAAAGTAATAAAGGCATCAGGTGTGATGCGGGTATGTATATATCCTAGGGATATATACATATGATTGAATAATTACTGTTGAGGCCTAACTGATATAAGATAGCACACTTACACGGTGAACAACTATATGTAAAGCCCATGATATTTTTGTTGTTTGAGGTTTGATAGGATACCCCACCGACGTGGCAGGATACCCACGACTGACGTGGCAGGATATTTGTGATCGGTACGACGGCCAATCCGTATACCAGTGCGGAGGTTTATCCGTAACAGTAAGCACATCCCAGGGATGTTGAGTGATATTTAACCCCGCCGCCTAGTGAGAAAGGGGCTTGGGTAGTATTCCCAGGGAATACATTAATTACAACTGTCTATTTAGACGACGATGAAGGGTATCTCATCGGGTCTCGATGCTATATTGCTCGGAGATTAGTTAAGTTGGAGATTTAAGTTTTGCTTTAGGCCTGTTCAGTGTCATTCATGATAAATCAACAGTAAAGTAAGACATGCTAATAACCAGTAAATCTTGAATGCAATTACTATCTTTTAAACTATTTTCTAGCTAATTCATAGACACATCATGCTTAGAATATCATGGAATATATGTGAGTCTTAATTTATATGTTCATTGTGTTGGTTCCCTATTGAGCTAGGATATAGTTCACCCTTTAGACTATACGTCGCAGGTCCATTGATGGCAGCTGTTGAGGCTTCGGGCGACGTAGATCCAGGTGATTCGGATTACGTGCCTGGAGACGAGTTGGAGCCTCCACCCGAGGACTTCTTCTAGGAAACTCTGTTGTGTACTTTGATAGAGAGTCAGTTTTGAGAGCAGATTGTACGGCTTGGTATGTCAAGCCTTTCTTTTTGTCAAACATGTAATTAAATTGAATTATTCTTTTGGCGAATCATCTAGGGTGGTCTTTTTATCACTGATGGTTCGAGTCAGTTCTCTGTTCATGCAATGGCATGAAAGTAGAACTGTCTTTTGCATATGCCAGTTGGGCATATCAACTGTTTCCGCTTTATGAGATTTATTGCTTTATTTATCTATTTGTGCTTGTTATACCAATGTTCCATTCTTAGCTTTGGGGCGCGGTCTGAAGGACCGTGCTGATGGCACGGGTTTTGAAGTGCTGAAATCCGGGCTGTCACAAGCGGTATCCCTATAAAGTGTACGCCATGCATCTTGGTATCCGTATGATGGTCGTTTGTCCCTGTAAATTGTACTCTGGCGGGTCCGGGTCGGGGCTTCCATCACCTTTGTTGTTGCTTATTGCCCCCGATGGGTGCATGATTATGCATAGTTAATTGATGATTATGATCATTGTCAACAAAGGCCAAGATTGGATGCCCCCTATTGGGAGACACCCAATGTTTGGTTGGATCTATTCAAGGTAGTTGAAGCTAGATGCTCTAGGTCATGTTGATCTAGGGCACATTTTACAAAAATGGCATGTACTCCCAAAAAGCGTTGTGACATCTATTCACTTCGCTCGGGTGGTCATGCTAAATAAACTTTGGGATCGATGGGTTTGCCCAAAGATCTCGAACCCTGCTGAAAGCAGGGCACACGTAAATAGTCTGATGGGGCCATCAAATGTCTCGTAGGATTGGACATAAACTATGGAGCCTTGCCAGCTTACTATCTTTGAATGTGGGTGATCACCCTCTTACTCACTTAAAGCAGTATCGTAATGAATTTTAAACATCAAACACCTTCAAATCATCTCGAGAAGCGGACATTTTTTCTGACTAACGGGCTTTCTCAACTCGAGAGGTGAACGTTTTTTCCAGCTATTGGGCTTTCGCAACTCATTTCACCTCGATTATGCCCAGTAATGTCGCTAAGCGCTTGGGAATCGATTACCCCAGGGCTTTCATTTTCTCACCATGTTACTCACCCAATGTTTGAAGTTCGTTCTGAATATAGCGGACCCATCAATAATGCCTTGGGCCTCTTCAGATGTCTCTTTTCTTTGGCATACAATCACTAGTAATCGGATACCAAAGAGGGGCATCTGTAGACACCCAAATTTGGCCCAAGGCCTGATCGAAACACCTTTCGAGAGAGGTGCAATTTTAAGCTTTTGATGGCATGTATGGAACCCCTAGGAATCACCCAAAACCCTTAGGAATCATCGTAGATCCCTTAGAAACTTATGCCGAACCTTTAGAAACCAATCCCAACCCTTAGAACCCATTTTGAACCCTAAACCTAACCTTGCCAGGCTATGGATAAAGAGTGGTGCACCAGAACTAGCTAAGGCCCTCTACTACGATCAAGTCTCATACCATTGAGGAGTAGAGATCGTCAGCTTTCCAACGGTCCAAGGATCGCCCCAGTTGGAGGTATACGTCAAAAGATATGGCAAACCGAGCTTGGAGGGCATGACTATAAAGTCATGTGGGCCCCTTAGGGACTTGGCGCAACTAATAGTTGCGCTAGTAATAAACTTTGCTTGGCGCAACTAATAGTTGTGCCAGGCCAATTTTCCCTCGTTTTAAGACTGGCGCAACTAATAGTTGCGCCAGATTCAAAAGTGGGCCCCATCCTCGTGAGCTGACTTCCGTGCATCAGACATTCTTGTTTCTTAGACATTTACCTAGCTAACTAATAGTTGCTGCATAAGAACGATGTTGTTAGATTTTGCCCTGAATTGTGTTTGGGGTTTGACTTATTGACCACCTTGACCTTTGGGGTGTGCTTTTCTAGTTTTGTTGCACCCTTTTGAAGCCCATTTGCACCATTTTAAGTGGCTTAAGGCCTCACCCCATCATCCACCATTGGAGGATCCTTCCACACATTTCAAGGCTCCAAAAACCCTAGGAATCCTTAGATGTGAGATTACCTAATTGTTAAACTCATTTAGCTCCTAAGTAGCCTCCTAATCCACCCATTTCCTATAAATAGAGCCCCCCTCCCCTTGGTTTAGGGGTTGAGAATTTTGCTTAAGAGAGAAAGAGCTCCAAGTGAGAAGTTCTTCCTCCCTTTGGTGCACTATTTTCACCTAAAATCCAGAATTCAAAAACCCTTCCCAAGCTTGCTCTTACACCCAAAACCCTTAGCCTAGGTGTGTGTGATCCCCTAGCCTCTCTTCTCCATCTCTTAGCTAGTAGGTCTTAGTGGTTAGAACCCCTTTTTCAACCATTCAAGCCTCCAAAAGCTCATCAAAAGCAAGCCAAGCAAGATTCTCCTATGGTGCTACAAGGGCCCGAGGGCTCTAGCTCTCCCCTTTCTTTTCCTATCTCCTTTTGCTCTCCCTACCCTCTCATTTTGTGCCGTTACGCTGCCAAATTTTCAGTAGGAACGGAGGGGCACAAATAGGATTGGTGGCCCATTTGGGCAAGAGGGAACCATTTTCTTTTCTTTTACTTCATTTTAATTTTGGTCATTAGTAGAGACCGCGTTAAGCGGGTTGATCGGGTGCCTAACACCTTCCCGATCGATAACCGAAGCCCCTACCCAAGAGCCTATGGTGTGGATCAAATTCAGAGTAATATTTTTAGCACTTAGGTGCTCATAAAAATGAACTAGGTATCCCGGGACACCGAAAGCTCCGGGTGGCGACTCTATATTTTTCGTTAGAGAGCGCATCGTCACAATGGGATCATCCCGATTCCCACGGTTGCACAATGGGCCCTACCTAAATCTTGCCTCAGTTGTCGAGGCAACTTAATTTTGCTTGCCTCAGCTGCCGAGGCAAGGTATTGTGCCTGCCTCAGTTGCCAAGGCAAGGCCATCAGGCCTTGGTTGGCACCTGTTCATATGCACTGATGGGTCTTTGGTCGAAGTCTTGACACCTTTCTATGTCCAACATCACTATGTATCATCAAAAATTGTGTGACGATCAATTTTATGTTTAGAAGGGTTCCAAATATTTTCATTCCTATTAAATCTATGATCAATCGATGTTTCACTACAGTAGACATATATAGTTAAGCACATTTTGCAGACGTATATAGTTAAGCATGTTTTTGTGAGTTGTTACGGTTCATTATCTTATTAATTTCTATTTTTATCTTCTATCTAAATCCCTATCTTAAAAACTTTTATTTATCTTTAAAATTTCCAAAACTAATGGAGAAATGAATAAAAGAATGGGTTTCTAAACTGAAGTGCATAAAAATAAATCCTAATCCTCCTTCACATTAAGGTCGTCAATCTTCATCTTCAACTTTCGGATATTCATGAAAATAACCAGTACCGTTATCCCATATTTCTAGTCTCCTAGCATTGGTCATCAATTAAGTTTAAGATCCTATCAATACAGATTTAATCTAATTAATAATCAATCAGAAATTTGGGTGTCAATTAAACTCTAGCAAACTAAAGATGAAAAAGTAAAAACTATTACATTAATCTACAAATTTTAACCTGAGTCGTCAATTCAAATTAAAGCTTGGAGATGTTTACAAAGCAAATAAAATCTAAAGTAGAAAGCAAAGTAAAATATATCCTTCACCCCTCAGCCGTAGTTGTCAATTGCTCCTAAGAAATTACAAATATCTACACTAATCTTCAGCACTCAATTGCAGTTGTCAATTGATCTTGAGAAACCTCTTATATCTAATCTACTCTAACTAGTATACACTACTTTGATCAGAAGAAAATCCAACCTCAAGCGTCAATTGATGTTGAATTTCTTCGATGCTTATTCCTATGTCGAGCCCTCTTATTTATAGATCATAAGGAGTCAGTTTACAAAGATCTAGCTCTAATGAAATAAACTACTAAAAATAAAAGTATCCTAATATAACTCTAATTCCTAACTTTATCTTTTCTTGCTTTCTTTAGTTGATGCGCTTCTAGAGTGTTCTTTATTTAGCAGCAGCAGAGTCCTTCAGATTTAGATCTTTATCAATTTTCTCAGATCCGTGATTCATCAGACTTCTAATTGTATGAGTCTTCTAATTCTAGATATGGCAGTGATAATTCTCACATGATCAGCAACAACAATAATAGTAGGAAAGCTTCTATTTTTAGGAAATTGTAAATAACAATTTTCTGTCTTTCATAGCTTCTGTTTTAGAAAATCGTCAATCACGATTTTCTATTTTCAGTAGGCTTCCTCATAGTTGACGATTCTCTGAATTACGCTTTATCGCTTTTCTCCTTTTTGTCTCTTTTGAAGATTCGTAAATTATGATTTTCTGGCTTTCAGTAATAGCAAATCGCCTTTTCGCTCAATTATTTTTCTTATTGCTTTTTTAGTTCATTTTAACAAATATTAACACTTAGGCTCTAATTTACTACGTATCTCTAATATTTGTACATCAGTAACTCGTTAGTAGCAAACTAAGTCCTAGCATCACTAAGTTAAGGGTGATAAAATGATAAATTATGTGACTGATCATACCCCCAAACTTAAGTTTTGCTAGTCCCTAGCAAACAAGAAAACATAAAATATTTAAAACTTTTAAATTTAAATGCTACTTTTGTAGGAAGCACGATTGCATTTAGCAGATGCAACAAGCCTTTAAACCCTTAGGTGATCCCTAGTGGAGGAGTTGTAGTCTCCTGAAGGTTTTCAGTGAAGTTACCTACAAACTTCAAATATTTTTAGATTTTTTAATATATATATATATATATATATATATATATTCAAAACTAAAAATTCAAAATATAAACTAGTAATTTTGTATACTACTAATTATTCAATTAGTCACTATATATTCGTTATTTCAAAATATTTCAAATCTTTTATCCTTAGCTTCCCATCATCGCAATTATCTTTGATTAGAACTCAATAATTTCAATTCTTGTATAGCGTGGAGTGTGTGCATATCAGTGAAAAGTTTATTCATCATAGATTTTTTTAAACTGCAATTTTTAGAAAATATTTTCATCCAAACTCTCACTTATTAGCATACTCTCAAAAATAATTAAAATTTTGGGTTCTCATGATATGATATGCTCTTGTTAAATACAAAGGACAATCAGTTAAAAAGATAAATCTCATGGAAAGGATAATCAATTCTTTTCATATAATTTCTTTATTTATTCATAGTATCTATTTCATATATCTCTACTAGACTCATAATTTTGCAAATCATAAATCACAAAGATCTTTCCTTTGGCTTGTAATGGGCCTTTGGGTTTTTAGAAGGTTTCAAAGAAAAAGGTAAAGAGGATTCAAATTTATTTTCAAGAGTTTAGCTCTTCCTTCTATTCTTCTATTTTTCAGCTTCAGTAGATATCCTTATTTTGGATAACTTCTTCCCATTTCTTTTTCTTTTTTATAAATCCCATTTTTCTTTTTTTTTTCAGTTTGAAAGCTTTTTGCTTCTCTTTTCACAAAATCGTCTTTTATGATTTTTCATTCTTTCTCTTTTCTTTTCCCATATTTTCATACATTTCTTTCTCAGTTGTATCCTTTTCAACAGATCCCTTATTTATTAACTCATACTCCTTTCACTCCCTTTTCTTTTTCTTCTTTTACATTCTAAACTCTCGGAAATTGTAAGGGTTAAGGATAGAAAGTTTTGGCAGTACATATGGTTAAGGGTTTATAAAATTCTGGTATAAAGAATTGTAGTCTTTAAGCTTCTAATATGGGTTCAAATGGTAAAATATTTTGGGATTTTGGATTTTTGACTAGTTAAAAAAAGATGCCCTTCGGTCATTTTCACGATTTACTAATATGGATGTCTTATTACTTTGATATATTTAATAGACAGTTCTAAACAAATATATTATCATAATCATAAAATATATTGACTCTAAATTCAGCATTATGAGATTTCAGATAGTAGAGAAGTTCAAAGAAATTTAAGCATGAAAAAAAGCAGTCTCTCTTTCTCTCAGAATAAAGAGGAAAAAGGCTCTATAGCTCACTGATTATATAATTTTGAAACTATAATCTAAAATATTTTACAGTTCAGATCAATTGTATAGTTTCAAACATTCTACTGATGCAGTATTCTAGAGATGCTTAACTTTGAATTGTAACTATTTTTATTTTTATTTTTGAACTACTACTATGATGGTTTGCTAAGAAATTTGAATTTTTATATTTTTTTATAATTTGCATATAATGATTAATTAAAAATTAAAATTCTTTTTTTTTTTACTAAAAAGAAAACTAAAGTAATCTATACAAAGGTGGTGTATCCCCCCCAAACTTAAATAGGACAATGTCCTCATTGTGCAAAACAGGGGACATAATATCAAAAAAAAATTACCTATTTTATTTACTGCTATGTTAGCAATCGGGTATATAATCTGCAAAAAAATTCAAAAAAATTTCCCCCAAACTTGGGAGAAAAATACTTTCAGTTTGAATAATAAAAAATGTTAAATGTTAGTAGTGTTAGTAACAAAATTTGTCAAAAAGATAACTATTTATATGAATTAAATATGTACAAAGTATTTCAAAATTTATCAAAATCTTCATACCTGTGAGGCTAGTGATATATCTAGAGATTTAATCACTAGGTGGAGTTGGTAGAGCAACCAGGTTGTTAATGCGGTCCTCATCGAAGTCAGAGATCTCTGCAGTGCTGTAGTCATAATCGTTTTCTTCTTCAGGCTCCACTTCCTCTTTTGGTGGTACTTCTACAAGATGTGCCATTTTTAATGCTGCTCTATATGTTGCTTTCAAGGCCTGTAGTTCTGCTTCTAATGTAGCCTATTGGTTCTATAATTGGCAAATCACAGCATTCTTTGCATCATTTTCCTCCCTCAGTTGTGCAGAAGTAGCCTTCTCTTTTGTTACTGTGGTTTAGAACTTTTTTATGAAGGACTCAATCTTTTCTTCTTTCCTATCATAAATAAGCATCAGGGACTCCTTTTATTCTTATAGTTTAACTAATTTCCCTTGAGCTATTGTGAGTTCTTGAGTCTTATCTTTCCTCAATTTGTTCAGAGTTTGTTCATATTCTTGATGGGCTTTTTCTCTTACAGTTTCCACAGCATCTGGGTTGTCCATGAATTCTATCAATTGTGCGACAAGCTGTGCTATTCTATCCTCATATTCCTTTTCTTTTCTTTCCCACCCTTGATATTTTTCTTACATAATCCAGTTCTCTCCTTGTACCTGTGCTAATTGGGTTCTAAGGACTCTTGTTTCCTCTTGAATTTTCTTATTTGTTTTGGCTACCCAATGCACATGATACTCCTTAATTGCCTTCTATTTCATGTTTATAATCATTTCCTGCTTTACCTGTGCAGTATGCATATTATCCCGTAATTTGCTTTTCAACACCTGTATTTCATCCATCATTCTCCTTACAACACCTGGCAATTGGGCATTGGAAGTCTGCCATTGCTCTACTTCTCTTAATCTTCTCTCTAGGTCAGGTTATTCAATCACTGGGTCTATTGAAGTAGTAGCTGGAATAGACATTCCCTGATGTAAGAGTGCGTTGAAGCTCTCTCGTGGGGCTTCAATATGTAGCCTTGATTCTGCAGCTTGCGTTGTAGTTGCTATGGCAGTGGCCATGGAGTCAACAGAGGATGGAACTTCGATTTCTTGGTTGATTCCTTCTGTTTGAGATATAGGAGGTGAAGCTGGTAATGCTTATGATTCGGCAATTGGATTAAAGAAGTGAAGGGATAAGTTCCATTCTTCTAAATCTTTACGTAAAAAGAAGCACTTATCATTAGGTCCCTTGCCTAACAAATCTGTGGCCATTTGAATAAATTTTGGCATAATTTCGGGTAAAGGCCTAAGTATATTGGCTTCTGGAGTGCCAATGGACAGCCCAAGTCTCTCCAAGGGTGCATTCATCACCCCAGCAACCATTTCTTTTGTAATTAAAATTGGAAATCCATCAATGGTTGTTGGTAGGGTGGGGGATGGTCCCTTGCTTCAATTGTTCATATTGGCGTCAAATAGTCTTACCAATCTAGGGTAGACTTGGGTAACTCCCGGCTCTAGAAAATAACGGATCCTAGCATCCTTAAAATATTTGATTGCCTCTCCTCCCATCTCCAATTTTTCCAAGGCATTAGTATCAACTGCAACCTCAGCTCCCACGATGTTGTAGACACCCAAATTTGACCCAAGGCCCGATCGAGACATACTTCGAGAGAGGCGCACCTCCGATCTTCCGATAGCATTATCTGAACCCTTAGGAATCACCCCAGATCCTTTAAAACCCTCCCCAAACCTTTAGGAGCCAATCCCAACCTTTACAAACCCCTCTGAACCCATAGTTAACCCTTCTGGGCAATGGTTAAAGAGAGGAGTACAAGGGCTGGCAGGAACCTCTACTGAGATTAAATTATATATCATTGAAAAGTAGAAGTTTTCAGCTTTCCAACAAGCTAAGAATCACCCCGATCCGAGTTATGCATCAAAAGTTACATCGATCTGAAGCTTGGGCACAAAAATGGGCATCATTGGAACCTTGCGAGGCCTACCTTGAAACACAGGATAACTTCGCGAGAAACTACTATGTACTTGGCACAAGTAATACTTACGCCAAGCCATTTCTCCCCAGAAATGGCCTGGCACATGTATTAGTTATGCCAAGCACAAGTGTGTCCCCCCGCGGGCTTTGATCTTTCAGGGACTGTATTTTTGCTCGGCGCATATATTAGCTACAGTAACTATGAGTTTTTTGCTCGAATTTTACTTTTAAGGTTTGACTTGTTGACCATCTCGAAGTGTGCGATGAGTTTCATTAGGACTGTTGCACCCATGCTTACCCTATTTGCAACCCTTTAGTAATTTGAAACACCAACCTATCATCTACCATTGATGACCATTGCCCACTTTTCTAAACCTTTGAAACCCTAGGAAACCTTAGATGCTAGGATTACCTAATTACTAACCCTAATTAGCCTCTAAGCACCCCCCTAACCCTCTCTTTTCCTATAAATAGAGAGGCACCCCCCCCCTCTTTACAAAGGCTTGAAAAAATTCCTAAGAGAGAAAAGATTAAGAGAGAGAGCTTTCCTCCCCTTTGGTGCACCTTTTCTTCATACAAATTCCAGAATTCTAAAACTTCATTTGAGCCTTACATTCCACCATAAGTCTCTTAGTTTAGGTGAGAGCTACCCCCCTAGCCCTCCTCTCCTACCCCTTAGCTAGCAAACTTTAGAGGTTAGAACCCCCAATTCCATCATCCAAGCTATCAGAAACTCGCCAAGTGCACCTACGCGAAGGTCCACACGCGTGCTACAAGGGCCCGAGAGCTCCAACTCTCCCCTCTATTCCTCTACCTTCCTAGCTTTTGCTCTATCCTTGAATTTGTGTAGTTACGCCACCGAAATCTCGGTAGGAACGGAGGGGCACAAATAGGATCATAGTGCCTTCGGGGAAGAGGAAGTGCTCTTTTTATTTTTATTTTTTATTTTATCTTTGGCCATAAGTAGAGACCGCTTTAGAGCGGGTTGATCGGGTGCCTAACACCTTCCCGATCGATAACCGAATCCCTACCCAAGAGCCTTTGGCGTAGACCGGGGAATCAGAGTCACATTTTTGGCACTTCGGTGCTCATAAAATTAATTTAGCTTTCCCGAGACACCAAAAGCTCCGAGTGGCAACTTTATATCATTTTAGAGAGTGTGCATCGTCACGACAGGATCGTCGAAAAATCTCACAGTTGCTCAGATGGTGACTCTGCTGGGGAGTAGCTAGTAGAGCTCCCCCTTGAAATTTGGCCTTGTTTTAATTTTTACTACCGTTTAACTATTTTTTGTTTTTTGTCATTTCACTCAACCCTACGATTCCGTCAATTTTTCTCACCCCTACTTTCCCATCATTTACGTGCCTTAGCCGATTGGCGGGCCTACTTGCGCTTTGTGTTTACTATATATTTTCTTTCCCGTCATTTAGGTGTCTTAGTCTATTGGCAGGCCTACTTGCATATTGTTTTTATATTTTTTTATTTTTCCATCATTTACACGCCTTAGCCGTTTGGCAGGCCTACGTGAGAATTTAATTTATTGCACTCATATACCAACAGTGGACGCCGGCCCGTAGAGGCGGCACAGGACCTTCACCACCCGTTTTTGGACTTTAAAGAAAACTCCCTTTAAAAAAAATATGAAATTAAAATTGAACCAAGAAGGGGACTTAACTGAATTTTTACAGGGGTAGATTTTCAAAGGGTTAGAATTTTTAGACAAAGACACAGACACCCGATTCTTTGTACGGCGGCAGCCCCTAGTGGTGATGATCCTGAAAAGTACCACCCCATCCAGTATCTAAGAAGGCTTGCGCTGGAGGTATATCGGTTGGGGAACCTATCCTGTTACAAAGCTTAAAACCCTCGGGGAGAGTGCTAGTAGTCCCGAAATTGACCTTGTATCCCTAGGATTCGGTGAGGAGAGACCCATTGCAATTAAGAGATCAGTCCCTGGAAGCATGGCTTCCAGAAAACCAAAAAAAATAGACTAAGTTCGGGCTTGCTGTTCTGCTGTCAATAAAATTGACCCCACTGTATATATCTGGCGTAACTAATACACGCGCCAAGCATTTCTTTTCTAGATTTGCTTTGGCGCAACTAATACATGCGCCAAGCAAAAATGGGACCAAAGTTGGTCTGGCGCATGTAATACTCGTGCCAAGTATTGGTTGTCCCCACTGAGCAAAGCAACCCGAAATCTGAGGCCTTTTTGACATCCCCAAATTCCCCGCTTAGCAGTTTAGCACCTCTGATTAGGTCCCGTACTATCCAAGATGCAATATGCCCCCCCCCCCCCGATCAAAAGAGGGTAACTTCTTATCGACTCACTCCGGAGGATCGGGTTGTTTGCATTGATTCATGTGCCTTCAATAATCAAAGGGTTCGCCTTTGACTCTTTCGAATCACGTCGGGGTCTCACTGTGGGATCTATTTAGGGTGCAAATACCGCCCAAAAGGGGAATTCAAAGGCCCCAAAATCCTTTATCATTAAAATCCACTTAAAATTTTTTCAAATATATATATATATATATATATAAACCAAAAAACCAAAAAAATCTGTGGTGCTAGCACAAAGACATCGCCATATCCTCCGTTATCCCGTAGGAGAAGGAGGAAGATTTACGGGCCCCATCCGAGGCACCCATACCCAACCCGCCGCCAAGCCATGTCGTGGGTAGTGGACTCGGCATATGCCGATCCCGACTCATCCCCGCCACATTCCCCGACTCATTCCCATACGGAAGATATGTTCACATCCATCCCCCTCACCCAATCTCCCTTTTCCGTCACCGGCCCTTTCGGTACACCCATATTCCCATCCACATCCACCCAAAATTTGTTCCGCCCTCTGCCCACATCTACCTAAAATCCATCCACGTCCACCCCACTTCCCCACATCTACCCCAAGTGCACCCATACCCAACCCATCCACCATGCACAATCTTTCCCCATTCACATCCAACATACCCCATTTTCTCTCCACCTCCAACATACCCAATTTCCCACATCCATCTACACAACATATATCCCATCCTCCCTCCACCACCCAAGATTTAATCCATCCCCCCACCACATCTAACACAGCTATTTTCCCCATGTTTTCACAAAATCCAACACCTCATTCCCCATCATTTCCCCAAGCCATACCCCATTTCACACAAGCCATGCCTAATCAACCACATATCCCCCCATCCACCCAGGTCATGCCCAATTGTACTCGGGCCATGCCCAATTTTTCCCATGCATCCATCCAATCCATGCCCCACATCCCCCCTCAGATGAACCATTTTCATCCACCCCGTCACCCCATCCCATGGCCTTGATGGAGGACATGGTCAAGGCCTACACAACTTGGAAGGCCTCCCAAAACCACCCCCATCCATCTCACACTATACCCATCCCACACCCTCCAAAGTCTTCATGCCTCCTTTCCCCAAAACACCAATCAATCCCCCATCATTCATACCACTCAAAACCCCCACCAACCATGGGGTCATGTGAGTGGGCACCAAGGCCCAATAGCCCATACCTACCAAAACCCAATGGCCCAAACCACCTAACAGCCCATACCCACCCAAGGCCCCATGGGCCAAACCCATCAAGGCCCAATGGGCCATTCCTACCAAGGCCCAATAACCCAAAGCCAACAAAGTCCAATGGACCAAATTTCCCAAGGCCTTATGGCCCAAATCCCCCATCCAATACCCAAGCCCAACAAGGTCCACATACCCATATCCTCCACAATTCCCTCAAAACATCCATCACACACAAGCCTCACACCCAGCCCAGGGCGGAAGCCTGGAACCTATCCTCCATCAACCCCAATTCACCCATGTCTTAGCACCCTAAAGCCATCTCCAAACTTTCCCTTAAACCCAGTGGCCCCATCAGGGCTTCACCCAAAATCCAAATCCCACTCATCCTATCACTCCACAAAATTTCCCCCTCCAATGGTCCCACTTGGCACCTATCCAGCCTAGCCAACACCAATAAGAAAATATCACCCTCATTGTACCATATATAGACCCACAATATGAGGAAGATGAGATCAGTGTTTGTGAGGCTTATGTTGGGGCATTTTTCAGCATCAATCCCCCACCCATAATGACCAACCCCCCGGTAGCACAAAGTAAATCAAGGTCAACCGTTGAAAATATTACCCTGCTGCCTAAGGAGTCTGAGTGGTTGAAAGAACAATTGGATAAAATCCAAAAGCAACTGTTAAAGATGGGTGGAGCCGAAATCCATGCCACGGACTTCTCGGACTTGTGTTTATTTGCGAAAGTCCCCTTGCCCACAAAATTCAAAATGCAGGTTTTTGATAAATATAACGGCACGGGGAAACCCCATCGCACACCTCAAGTCCTACTGTGGGGACATGTGCCAATATGGGGGTGACGAGCACCTACTTATAAAGGTCTTCCAGAAAAGCCTAACGAGCCCTACCTTGAACCATCCATGATAAAGACATGGAAGGATCTGACTCATCTGTTTCAAGAATAATATGTCTACAGCATAGATATCGAACCTCGCAGTCAGATCTGGCCTGTTTAAAGCAGAACTCTAATAAAACCTTCAACAATTACCTTGGGCGTTGGAGAGCTCTGGCAACTCAAGTGAGAAACAGAATACCTGACGATGAGCAGATCGAGATGATCTTGAAAAATACCTTGTCAGTCATCTTTGACTTTCTCGTTTACCAACAACAGTCCAGCTTTATTGATTTGGTGAGGAACGTTAATCGTTGCGAGGACGTTATCAGGGAAGGGCGTTTGATCAAGAATGTCTCCGATGGGACCAGCAGGTCAGGAGATTCTCAGAGCAAATGAATGATAAAAGAGCTAGGATGGATGTGCAGAATGTCACAAATACCAGGCTCAACACTAGTATAGTCCCATTTCAATTTAAAGTCGCATAGCCAGCTCCAACCAGAAGTGAGCTGGTGCAGAGAACTGGGAATAGGCAGGGGGCACAGATGACCCCTGAATAAAGAAAGGCCTCCTTTGGCCGAGTTTTCACACCCTTGGGGCAATCACTGAATGGTTTGTTGCCCTTATTAATAGAAAAGGGATTGATCACGACACTCCAACCACGACCTCTCCCAAATCCCATCCCAAGGAACTATGACCCCAACATCCATTATAACTTTCACCAAGGGTCGGGTCACCCTACTGATTATTACTTCCCATTGAAGCATGCAATGAAAGGATTTAATATAGGTCGACAAAATTATCCCTCCAACAGTTCCCCAAGCCACCCAGCATGTCAACATATACCAGGTACCGCTACCCCCACACCCTCCCGGAGGGGCAGGCCTAAGACCCATTATCAGCATGGTAGAAGTGGATGATGAAGAGTTAGAGTTTGACCCGATGGATTACATCTGCGACCGAGAAAATTTTTATGGCACCATTGCAGAGAGACATGGAATATAGGAATATTGGGGTGATTGAACCTCTGAATCTGATAGATTACTTCCCCAAGCCCACTCCACAAATAGAACCATTAGATCTCAGGGCATATTTCCCAGCACCAACTCCCATTAATTATGTACAAATCAACTCCTACCAACCATACGCCGCATCCTCCACCAGTTACGCGATGGCTCATTATGTCCCCCATCCCCCTCCGATGCCCATTAGTTATCAATGGCCCACTCCCGTGTCATCACCCCCAATTCAGTCATCCACGGTCCTCGCCAACCCCATTTGGCCAACCTTCTCCACCCTGCCAGAAGTTAACCACATGATACCCACCCATTCCAATCCCTCAGGACCAATGTCCCTAGTACCCACCTCATCCCCGTTCCAGATCCCAGGATCGACTTACAATCCTCATCGGGTCCCGCTCAGCTATGAACAGACAGGCATCAATGCCGACGGCAGCAGGGAAGGGGCAGTTGATTTTATCACTAGGTCTGGGAAGATATCCAAGTAGCCAGATGCATCGGCACCAGCACCAGCGCCAGAGGGGAAGAAAGATACTGTAGTGAACCCTTTTGAAAAAATGAGCCGAGAACATATATTGGAAACTCAGTTAAGAAGAATGTCGACTCATATCACCATTTGGGACCTATTAATGATGTCTCCACTCTATTTTCAAGCTCTAATGGGGGTGTTAAAGAACACACATGTGTCCCTTTAGGTGAGCCTAGATGAAGTCGGGCAGATAATTGGATAAGTGATGGCTCCCAACGCCATCTCCTTTTCGGATGCGAATTTACCAGAGGAGGGAAATAGTCATTCCAAATCCCTCAACATCTCTGAGTACCACCACCAAAATAGGGGTAGATCTGTGCATGTTGAGGCCAACAAGAACCAGCGCCAGAGGTTTTGATAATACAAGAAGATAAATAATGGGAGAAGTTGATCTTGAGCTAGTAATTGGGCCAATGACCTACTCCATACTATTTCAAGTGATGGACATCAAATCCTCCTTCAATTTGTTGTTAGGATGCCCTTGGTTGTATGAAGTCGGGGCGATACCGTCGACGCTGCATCAGAAGCTCAAATTTGTGTCCGGGCAAAAAATTATCACCATCATAGGTGAGGGACACGATGAGAAGGAAAAGTCCACCCACAGCATTGAGAACCCAAAAGTGTTGGATGTGCCACATATAGCTGAGGATACCGACCTCCACAGTTTTTAATATGAGGTATCAACTGTAGTCTCGAATCTCCCGGAAAGCATCACTCCAAAAATTGGAGGTAGAATGATAGCGACAGTAGCCATGCTCCAGAAATGGGGCTATCAAAAGGGTTAAGGAATAGGATCCCGACTGTAAAGCAAGAGAGAGCCAATTAAGGCAAAAGGTGGGCAGCAGGTCTGATTTGGGTTAGGTTACAAGCCCACAGAGGAAGAGGTCCGAGAGGCCAAATAGAAAGCCCGAGCTGCAAAAGTTGCTAGAGCTCAAGGAATCAACTTAGAAGAGAAGGCTCGTCCTAGACCTCACATTTGGAACACCTTTGTAAGTGCAGGGATCATAAAAATAGATCGGAATGGGGCAAAAAAGTTAACCTTGCATAAACCAGCACCTCCTGTCCACCTCACCAATCTTCAGATTATCCCTCCCAACCTGGAGATAGACCTGGCGGCTCTATCCCTTTTTTAGGAAGATTCTCCCATACCTGCACAATCCCCCCCTATGGTAAATCACCACAGGACTCTACTGACGTTTGAGGACAGAATCTCAGACGAATCCATGATCGGCATGATGGAGGCTGACTCCAAAGAATCCCATCAAGTAGCTTCTCCATCCAAAAAGGTAAAGGGGTCGCATCGCAGGTACATAATTGGTCATCTATGCCCCAAACTCTAGAAGTGGCAAGTGGCCTGAAATATGGCACCCATTTCCCAAAAAAAAAATAACCTATAAAACATGAGATAAGCCCTTGACAGGCAATACTGTGTATATATAGGGACTCACTTTGCTAAGAGCTCATTTTCGAAGAAAAAAAATCCCAAAAATATAGAAAAAATATCAAATTCAAAAATATTGTCTTTCAAAATTTCGAATAAAGTCAAAGAATATAATGCCTTAATCGAAAAGCCCGTCCCATATGAAATCGCCCATTTCCAGTAAAAATACAAGAAGAGGTAGGAGTCATGAGTCTGGACAAAGAAATCCCTGCTGAGGAGCTCCCCAATGAACTCCTTGAGCGGTTTGCCAACTTTGAGTATGGCCCTACCCCCATGTTGAAGAAACAAAGGACATTAACCTAGGGACCGAGGAGATCCCCAGAATTACCAAGATCGGAACGTCACTATCTCCCGAGGAAAGAAAAGGCATGATTGAGTTCCTCGGGTCATACCAAGACATTTTCACATGGTCGTACGAGGACCTGCCTGGTTTGGACACCAATTTGGTCGAGCATGAGTTGCCACTCTAACCTGATATCAAGCCAGTCAAGCAGAAATTGAGGCGACTCTGACCCAAGTGGATGCTGAAAGTAAAAAATGAGGTCATCAAGAAATATGACCCAGGGTTTCTCATGGTTTCCAAGTATCTACAGTGGTTAGCCAATATCATCCTTGTGCCGAAGAAAGATGGAAAGGTCTGCATGTGCATTGATTTCATAAACCTCAAGAGGGCGAGCTCGAAGGATGACTTCGCTTTGTCGCACATCGACATCTTAGTCGATAACACTGCTAAGCATGGGATGCTCTCGTTCATGGATGGATTATCCGGATACAATCAAATTAGGATGGCAGAGGTGGACCAAGAAAAGATAGCATTCATCACCCCGTGGGGAACTTTCTGCTACCGTGTCATGCCATTTGGGCTAAAGAATGTTGGGGCAATGTATCAGAGAGCTATGACGGCACTATTTCATGACATGATGCACCAAGAAATTGAAGTATACATCGACGACATGATTGCCAAGTCACCAGAGAGGAGTGACCATCTGATTGACCTCTAAAAAATGTTTGAGAGGCTAAGAAAATATAGGTTACGTCTGAATCCTCATAAATGCTCATTTGGCATCATGTCAAGAAAGTTGATAGGATTCATTGTCAGCAGGAGAGGTATTGAAATAGACCCAGTCAAGGTAAAGGCCATCATGGAAATGCCACCACCATCTATCGAGAAAGAGGTCAGAGGATTCTTGGGAAGAATATAGTACATCAATCAGCTCATTGCACAACTCACTCCTATCTGCACGCCGATCTTCAAACTACTAAGAAAGGATTCTCCCGTTGAATGGAACAACGACTGTCAGGTAGCTTTCGATAAGTTCAAGAGTTACCTTCTCAACCTTCCAGTATTAGTACCACCCGAGCCATGGAGACCACTCCTAATGTATCTCTCCATGACGAAAGTTTTGATGGGATGTGTCCTAGGGCAGCACGACGAAACAGGAAGAACAGAACAGGCCATCTACTATATGAGCAAGAAATTTACTGACTACGAGACACACTATTCTCATCTAGAGAAGGCATGCCTAGCGCTCGTGTGGGCTACACAGAGGCTCTGCCATTACTTGTTATCCCAAGCCATTCTACTCTTAGCCCGAATGTATCCATTGAAGTACTTGTTCGAGAAGCTAGCTCTTATTGGGCGGACTACACGCTGGCAGCTCCTACTGTCCAAATTTGATATCACGTACGTCACTCAGAAATCAATCAAGGGGCAAGCACTCATCAATCATCTTGCTGAGAATCATTTACCCGATTATGAGCCTTTAAGAACCGAATTCCCAAATGAAGACATCCTGTTCATGACAGAGGACGATACATTAGAGGCGAAAGAATCCTGGATAATGCACTTCGACGAGGCAGCAAATGCTGAGGGCCAGGGAGTCGGCGCTATTCTGATTTTGCCAAAAGGATCTCAAGTACCAGTCTCCATTAAACTCAACTTCCCCTGTACCAATAACATGGCTGAATATGAGGCCTGTGAAGCTAGACTGCAAGCGACACTTGACCTGAAAGTAACCCACCTAAGGGTAATTGGCGCTTCATAGTTGATCATATGCTAGACAAATAGAGATTGGAAGACAAAGGACAGAAATTGATCTCTTACCATGAACATCTCGAGGATCTAATAGCCTGCTTCAAGGACGTCACATTCTCCTATGTCCCGCAAATAAGGAATCACTTCGCCGACGCGTTAGCAACTTTGGTATCAATGGTAGAAATTTTGTATGGTGTCGAGATGAAGCCAATCATGATTGAATAGAGGAACGAGCCTGCCTTCTACCTCTAAATTGAGGAATCCCCAAAGTTAGATGATGAGCCTCCATAGTTCCCAGACATCAAGAATTTCTTCGAAACCTGCACTTTCTCGGAGGGGACATCCAGAGAGGACAAACGGGCCATCCAACGTTTAGTAGCAAACTACGTCATCTGCGGCGAGTGTCTCTATAAGCAGTCGTATAACAATATCCTACTCCGATGCCTAACTGAAGGCGAGGCAGCAAACATCATGAAGGAGAATCACGAGGGAGTATGCGGTGCCCATGTTAATGGCCTGCTAAGAAGATTTTACGCCAAGGATATCTTCTGGACCACTATGGAATCTGATTGTTGCAAGCACGTTTAAAAATGCTACAAATGTCAAGAGCACTCTAGTCTGATACACGCTCCAGCAATAGATCTACACAACATGACCACTCCATAGCCCTTTGTCACCTGGGGCCTCAATGTCGTCAAAAAAGTCAATCCAAAAGCTTCGAACGGACATTAGTTCATCCTTATTGCCATTGAGTATTTCACCAAATGGGTAGAGGCAGCATCCTACACAAACATCACGGCCGGTCACGTCGAGAAATTCATCAAGAGCAAAGTTTGCCAGTTTGGCATGCCTAAGGATATCATCACTGATAATGGCACTAATTTTGCGAACAAGCACATCAGGGCCTTCTGCGAGCAATACAAGATCAAACATCATCACTCATCACCGTATCGGTCGTAAACCAATGGAGCCGTAGAGGCCACCAATAAGACAGTCATCCACATCCTTGAGAAGATGGTCATCACTTATCGAGATTGGAGCGAAATGTTGCCATTCACTTTATGGGCCTACCAAACGTTAATCCACACCACGACCGGGGCAACATTGTTCTCCCTTGTATATGGAACTGAGGTCATCCTACCAGTTGAAGTTGAAGTATCGTCGCTCTGCATTCTCATAGAGTCTGGCCTAGCCGAAGCAGAAAGGGAGAGATCTCGCTTTGAGCAGTTGAGCTTGCTAGATGAGAAAAGGCTCCTAGCTTTGTGTCACACCCAAGTATACCAAGGGCGAATCGCACGTGCTTACAACAAACGTGTCCACGGTCGAGATCTGGAGGTGGGAGACACCATACTTAAGAAAATCTTCTCGTCCCTCCACGCCGACCCAAGAGGGAAGTTCAAACCCAATTGGGAGGGACCTTACGTCATCCGAGAAGTGCTTCCGGGATATGCGTTCCGCCTCGCCACCATGGACGGAGATCACTTTCCTGAGCTCATCAACGCTGGATACATCTGACGATTCTACTCCTAGGTCTCCGCGGTAAGGTAAGTATTGATAGAATGGATGTATGACTACTTAAAGATACTTTAAAAAAGACGCCATCATTTCCAAGCTCAGTAGCCAAAAAGTGTCCCTAAATGACCATACCCTTTGCTACCCCCATTGAGCCATCGGCCTTTGTTTCACAAACCCCTCCAAAAAAAATGTGTACATAATACCAACAAAAAAAAAAAAAAAAGAGTTACTATCAAAATCCAAAAAAAATCATAAAAGCAAAATCCCAAAAAGAGGATACCTGAAAAGAAAAGCAAAAAAAAAAAAAGAAATGTAGAAAAGAAAATGGGGCATGTACAGTCAAAATCCCATAAAGAAGAAATGTATTATGGCAACTGGAACCCAATCAAGAAAACTTTTTAACCCAGAATACCTTCAAAAATCTTAACCTATCCCATGGCCACGATACATTCCAAGAAAAATCCCTCTTTAAGGTCTACGAGCAATCACAGTATCCGTCGAGTTAGCACGAGCCAAGCTGTGAGACAATCAAATGAATTTCATCCAGCCGGCTATGACGGAATCGACGTCCATGTTGTGGCTTTTGATAAAATAAAATAAAAATAAAATAAAATAAAAATAATAAAGAATACAAGCTCAAAGTAAAAAGGACGTGGTGAAAACCCGTAAGGGCACCACGGGTAAAAATAGCGAGCTTGTGCAGACCAGGTGAAAACTCAAAAGGGCACCGGGGATAAAAATGCAAACCCATGGACGTAGTAAAAACCCGAGAGGGTGCTGCCGATAAAAAGAGGGAAACAACGAGCACGACGAAAACCCACCTTGGGTGTTGTGAGTAAGAAAGTTGAAAAAGAGAAATTGAAAAAGAAAATAAATAAAATCCCCTTGGTTCCCCTCTCGCATTTCTCGATTCCTGACTGGGCCGCTCATGTTAGGTCAAATCAGGGTCCGAACCAAGAATGTCTTCATGAACTACACCGTCAAACCTATGACCCAGGTTAAGGATAAAATGAGGATTCGATCCAAAGGGATAGGTGTTCCGGCCTTGGTATAAATTGTTGCACTTCACTCAGGACCCAATCACGTGAAGGGGGTCCGATCAAGCTCAAAATTGGGATCTGTTTGCTTCCCCTTATGTTTCAGGCACCAAAAAAAAAGAGAAAGAAAAAGTGAAAAAAATCACAAAAAGAGTTAATAATCTTCTCTTCCCAGCACTGTGCACGCCCCACTCCGGGATGATTAGCTCGATGACCGGAAAGGCCACTTTTATAAAAGATAATAATTTTTCCTTTCCCATTTTTACACCTGCACTATATGTGCCACATCCTCAAAGTAATAGCCAGCACAATACCCCAATTTCTCGTGTTACAAAAAAAAGAGAGAAGATAAAATCCTTGTAAAAAGATAGATTTTCTTTTTCGCTTACAAGTCTGTACCTGGCTGACACCACATCCCAAAAGATAATATGTGTGATGTCTAGCTTCTTCCTTTCTTTTTTACAAAAGTACAAAAAAAAAAAAAACATGAAGAAAATATGTATACCAAAAAGATGTATCTAATAGGGGTTTCTTATGCCCCTTTTCTATGGTTTTGATCTATGCAAAAAGAGTATGTGCAGGATGGAGTCAATGACCCAGCTCACGCTTCAAGGCGCAAATCTTTGCACGTAGAGCATCCACCTATGAGTTCCACTCTGTCATCCAGTGGCCATGAAGACTCTTATACCGCTTCCAGGAAGCATCAGTAGCGCTAAGAGTGTCACTCAAAGCCCTTTTCAGATGAAGGACCTCGCACTCAGCTACATCAGCCCTGACTTCTGCCACCTCTGCTCTAACTTTGTATATCTTTGAATGCTCCTGCAGAACTCACTTCCCATCTATCAGTAGCTCAATATGGGATCGAAGTGCCGACTCCTTCTTTGGCCAAGGTCCCTCCATATTATCATTCTCGGCCTGATCCAAGTGACCGGCAGAAGACCCCTCAAATAGTAGCCAAGCCTCATACTAGGGAGAGGACAGAACTGAATTCCCCTACTCCAAATCACACATGAGCGTCGACTGACGAGTCTCCCAAAGGGCAGCTACCCTATCCATGTCCCCAGAGGACCCCCTAGAAAAGATCAAATCACATAGAGGGGGCTTTACCGCACAAGGCACCTGTTGAGAACAACCAAACTGGCGCAGCACTCAAAATGGGAAGTAATAAGTACTGCCAGTCAAGCCAAGAAGGGTGATACCCTCGTGATCTCTGGAGCGGACTACTAGGAAAGTCCGGTCTAACCAGGGACGCCTCCACACTAACACAGCACCGGCCAGCCAAAGCTTTAACCCCTGCATCTCTCTCTGTGGAAGCATATGGCATCTGCTCAAAAAGCAGCGGACCACCTCACCACAAGCAACATAAAAGTGAGGCACGGGTGCCAAAATGGCGAGATGCTCCCCTAGCCAAACCTGAAACTGAAGCGGGCATCCCCTAAGGCATGCCACCTTGCCCAAGGTAAAAGCATCAAGGCAATGGTAAAGCTCCACCATGACCAGATGCATCACGGAATGGCATCTCTCCAATTCGATCAAAACATCGCAAAGTGCGAGCGAGACACTTTCTCCCCTAGTGAAGAAATGATCCTCAGAATGAGACCAAGAGCAAAAGCCTTCATGTTATAAATATTTCTAACCGGCAATTTTCGTAGGCTTTCAGCACCAAAAAGTTCCCTTAAGAATTTCGACGAACACCTGGTCGACCCTCCAATGAAACTTTTCTCATAATCGGATTTCTTTAAATCTAAAGCCACCTGGACGGCATTAGCATAGCCCGGTTTTAGCACTACCTTGGCAAGACCTCTATGAAGCTTCAAACCCAATAGGTTGGAGAGTTCTTCAAGTGTGGGAGACAACTCACGATTCCCAAAATGGAAGACGTGGGTATCCACTTCCCAAAAAGAGACCATCGCGTGGAGAAGGTCCCACCGTGGAGGAATTTTCAGAAAGGAGGAGAGGCGGGTCAACCCAAGCTGATCAAAATCCACAAGCTCTCTTTCATTCAAGCTCTCAAGCCACTTCTTTAAAAAATTGGGCCCCAGGCCCAAAGAGAGGAGTATAGTGGTCCCGGACCCCCCAAGAGAGGTGAAATCGGAAAGCGAGTCCATTGTCATACAAGGATTTTTCCAAAGATATAAATTCAATGTAGGATGATGGACCCACCCTTGGGAAAGCAAAAAGAAAAACAGCAGCAAAAAATACCAGGCCTAAGTCAAAAGGGTGAGAAAAGGGGGCATTCTTGGGCTTAAAAGGCCCCACCATCCCCAGGTTTTGCCTGGAGCCAAAATCTCCCTAGAATGGCCTGGCGCATGTAATACATGCACCAGACCATTTACCCCCCCCCCCCCCTCGTGAAAATAAACAAGGGATTAGGGAGAGGCTTTGTTTGTGCTAGACCCCTAGCCAGCTTGCCTACATTCACTGCTTCTCTTATAAACACATTAAATCGCATGTAGAGGCAAATTTTGTTTTGATCACATCTAACTCATATAAACGTTTGTGCAGATCCACGCGGACATGAAAAAGGAGGGCCAAGTGTTAACAAAGTGTGTGGCCCCGGATGCCATACTTTTTGTCAAAATCAAACCTATCCTGCAAGCAATCTGACACACTACAGCAAAGCAAAGGAAAGATAGGGCGGGCAATTAAAAGAAAAGGGCACCAACATTTATTTAAAGAAACTAAAAAAACCACCTGAAAATAATCATGTCACATCATCTAGTACATATATCCAAAATCCCAAAAGAAAATGTGTCCCAAAAGGTCTCAAAATTCTAAAACAGGGCCTAATCCTTATTGGCACCCTTGGACTTCTTGTACCTACGCGAGGAGCTCTAATATGTCCGGACATCTCCCACTCGAGCCTACACCTGCGAAAGTCGGCTAAGAAGGGAGCTCAACTCCTTTTCATGGGCATGCTGAAAGTCATACCCAAAGCCATTAGTCAAGATTAGTTGAAAGAAAAAATACAGCAGAGCAGTGATCAAAACCAGTCAGTATGAATACTCACCACTTCCATGTCCCGAAGACCTGCTATGTTGCGGTAATACTCCGCTTGGTTCACCGCCGACTCATAGTCTTGCACAAAAAGGAAAGAGACATTTAGCTATAGGCGCCAGTGTATGTATTTTTTCTGAGAAACAAACATGCAGAAAGGGAAACTTGCTTACCCCAAGAACCAACTCAAGAGGGGGGATCCGGATCGCTTCAGTAGATATGCGGGCTCGCTCCTCTACCGCTTTACATAAACCCCCAAGGAAGGCATCATCGAGGCATCTAAAGCTCCCCTAGACCTCCACAGTCAAAGCACCCGAGGCACCGGTACCAGAGGCACTTGAGGGACCAGCTCCAGTAGCATCAGCAGTACCCGTTGCTACCTCGTCATCATCATCGGAGTCACCACCTGCTCCAACTGTGAAAAGGAGTAGAGTTTTAGTCAGTAGAAGCTGAAACTGAATCAGAACCGCTAAAAAGGTGCCTGGAGAGAAAGAGGAATTTCCTGAGATCGCTGGCCACCAAAGGCCAAAAAGTTAGCTCCGAGGATGAAACATGGCAAGATGGACCGGTAGGGCAAAGACTCATACCACAACTCATAACTCCCAGGCACGAGAAGATCATTAACCGGGACCCCATGATGAAGAAATTCGGTAGTGAGCTCCTCGATTGTACCCACAAGTATCATAACGTCTGCTGGAGGAGCTTGCGGAACGGCAAAGTGGTCTCGGTACTGATGGACCACTCGCTCTCCCAAGTAGTAGGCCCTGGCCCAATCCCCGTAATAGAAGATGACGCGACGATCAACGAAGAGGCGGGACAGACCCACGACTGCTCTATCCCAAAAGGGGGAACCGACATAAGGATCGTGGATGACCTGCCCAGGCAAAAAGGTGTCTCATCAGCCAAACGTACAGTATAATAAAAAGGGAAGCCTCGAGAAGGAAGAAAGAGAGATAGCCATACTTGCTCCAGGATCAACAAGTCAAACTGGGACCTCAAGCCCATCTCCAAGTGCTTCAAGCTGACATCCCTGTGGCGATGCGTGTTCCAATTGCTCATGACAGGGTAGGTGGGTACATCAGAGTGAAGGAGGGGGCGCCCAGGCTGGAAGTGCAAATAGCCCCAAATCTGAAAAGAACAGTATACAAAAAAGATGTGTCATATGCGGAAAGGATATGTTAGAAACAGGATGAATGACTAATCAGCAAACCAAGTAAGGTAAAAAGGGATTAGTGGTTACCTCAATTGCCGACCAGAAGCCAACAACAGAAATCGAGTGCCCCAATGAGGCTCAGGCTAGGCTAGACATCATAACTGCATATCCGGCCCCACCCTAGTCGCATCTGTGCACCTCGTCCCAATTCCCTATAATGCTGAGTAGGGACAATGAGACTCGCCCAACACTGGCATTTGAAAAGAGGGTCTTACCCAGCAGAAAAAGGAGCGAAATACTGGCCAACTGCAGGGCACACTCAGGCTCAATGAAAATATCTGCATCTAGCTACCTCAGGTCCACTAATTCATTCCCCGCAAACAGATTAGACAGCCAGGACATTTTAACCTCGATGTCGTGTAGATTCCCAAAGGTAGGGTAACCTCCGATCAATTGAAATATCTCATCCCGACTAGGAACGCGAACGTTAGCCACTAGTAGCCCTCCTATCCGAATCCCCGTAATCATCGCCCAATCGACAAGGGTAAGAGTAATCTCTGTCGTGGCCATATGAAACATCATAGTCTTGAGATAGAAGCACTCAATCAGGGCCTTCAGATAGGCCGAGTCCACCTGCATAGCAGCGCACGAGAGGAAGTCCCCAAAACCTTCTTGTGCAAGAAGGAACCTCACGATCAGAGGCAGGTAGAGGTAGAAGCGCTGGAGGTCCAACTAGCCTCCTCGAAAGGTGATGGGAGGCAAGTCCTGCATCCAAATAAATGAGTGTCAGATCCTAAAAATATTGCAAGTTCGCACAAAGAACAACCACAAAACTTTTTTACCTTCCCGGCAATCCCAAAATTAGAGATATGAGTGTATTGAAGATGAAGGAAGCTAGTACAGGCGGCCTCGCCTTGCATTTCAAACCAGGTGCGGGAAGATCATTGCACCACGAAAATTTGCTCCCCCCGAGAACTATAAATCATGTCCGACCCCTCTTCTTGTTCCTGCCCCACCTCCTGCACATGCTCCTCCTCGCTCGACATTCTGAGACAGCAACGAGCAATAATATCAGGTCACATTAGTAGCAAGAAATCATTTGCCAAACAGGCTGACAGGGAGGTAAGTAGGACCTTCTTCTTTCCTAATCATCATCATCATTTTCAAAGAAAAATCATCATCAAATCATCCACATTTTCAAAAAAGAGGAGAGAACAAAAAACAACACAAAAATAAAAATACATAACATATGCATTTGTGCCATCAAAAAATCAAAAAAAGCAATAATAATCCATACATATGCATTTGTGCCATAAAAAAAATTTTAAAAAGCAATAATAATCCACACATGCATTTGTGCCATCAAAAAATCAAAAAAAGCAATAATAATCCATACATATGCATTTGCGCCATCAAAAAATCAAAAAAAGTAATAATAATCCATACATATGCATTTATGCCATCAAAAAATCAAAAAAAGCAATAACAATCCATACATATGCATTTGTGCCATCAAAAACTCCAAAGAAGCAAATCCAATCAATAATAATAATACATACATATGCATTTGTGCCATCAAAAAATCCAAAAAAAGCAAATCCAATCAAAAATAATAAATATATGAGCATTTATGCAATCAAAAAATCCAAAAAAACAAATTGAACAAAAATACACAGATGTGCAAGCAAAAAAAAACAAAAACAAACAAAAAAATAAATTATATATATATATATATGTGCATTTATGCAACCAAAAATCCAAAAAATATCATCATCAAAAAGTCAAAATAAAAAAATATATATATACATGTGTGAACATTTATGCAATCCAAAAATCAAAAAAAAAAGAAAAGAAAAAAGAGAAGGAATATCCTAATCAAAAGAAGAAGAAAAAACATATAATAACTCAAGAAAAAAAATATATAGGGAATCATTTGCATGGAATAAGATCAAACCAATCATGGATAATCATACTTGCAAGAAATATCCTTCATTTATCATCTAGAACAGCAAGAAATCATAACCACATTGCAAAAGATTTCAAGAAAAAATAAATAAATATTGGTTTAAAGTGATTACTTTCAAAATAAATTGAGTTCTTGATCCGACGTAGAGCGAGTGTTTAATCGGTGCGAGCGAACACCGGCAATGAAGTATGCTTGGAATCAATCCTAAGAAACCCTAGAGGGGTATCCCATTTCAGTTTGGAGAGGGAGGGAGAGAAAATTTTGAATAAGAGCCCCTTTGGCTGGGGCTTGGGTGTTTAAAACCCCCCCAAGTTTTGCTTGGCGCAACTAATACACGCGCCAATCCATTTTGGTCCCCTTTCTTGCCTGGCGCAACTAATAGATATGTCAGGCTATTTTTCTAGCCAGGCTACTCCTGCCCCCCTTTGTGGCTTAGCTTGTGTGTTTCATGCACCAAGCCTGGTCTTCCTTGGACTCGCCAAGATGCACATGCCCCCCAAACAGCGCGTTGATCTCCATTTGACCTACTCGGGCGGCTATGCTCAAATAAATGATTCTGGATCTGTGAGCTTGCTCAAAATCCCGAACAACAAAACCAAAAAATAATACATAAAATCATAAAAAATCCACATAAAAATAATACATAAAATCTCACATAAAATATAAAAAAATCCACATAAAATAACAAAAATCCACATAAAAATCTCCGCATAAAATAACAAAAAATAATAACAAAAAGTGGCACATACTCCCAAAAAGCGTTGCAACATCTATTCACTCCGCTCAGGTAGTCATGCTATATCAATTTGGAGACCAATGGGTTCGCCTAAAGACCTCGAACCTTGCTTCACGCAGGGGCACCCGTGGCCAGTCAAATAGAGCAATCAGCGCCTCACGCAATTGGACACAGACTGTGGACCTTCGCGTATTTGCTTCGGGCCTATCTTTAAGCATGGGTCGATCACCCTCGCACTTACGAAGTTGTTGGATTCAGAATGAAACTTGAACATTCAATATCTTCAATCATCACGAGAAGCGGATAGTTTTTTCAGCATATTGGACTTTCGCAACTCACTCCATCTCAGTTATACCCAATAATGTCGCTAAGCGCTTGGGGACCGATAACCTTGAGAAATGGATGTTTTTCCCGACATACAGGGCTTTCATTTACTCACTATGTTACCATCTGATGTTTGAGGTTCGTTCTGAATACAGCAGACCCATCAGTGATGCCTTGGGCCTCTTCAAATGTTTCTTGTCTTTTGCATTCGATCATTAGTGATTGGATACCAAAGAGGGGCATCTGTAGACACCCAAATTTGGCCCAAGGCCCGATCGAGACATACTTCGAGAGAGGCGCACCTCTGAGCTTCCGATAGCATTATTCAAACCAGCGCGCAATTCGGTTAAATGCCTGAAATAGGGTGTTTAATTAGAAAAAATTCTATAAAAGCCTTTTTTTAATTCGACCAGGAGGTTGGACGAAAGAGGATGGGCACACAACATGAGAGAACGGAATTTTTGGGGATTTCGAGACTAGAGAACTCTGAGAACGAACACATAAAGGAACCTAGTCATGCTTTCAAGATTCAGGCTTCGAATTATTTAGATTCCTCTCTGCAGCCCCGTTCTTAGGTTTAGGATTTTCCCTTAGTTTCAATTATTAATATTGAATTTTCAGTTTTTAGACCGTAAACCCCTTTTTTTTAGATCGTAATTTTCAATCCCTGGTTCTAGTTCATAGGTTGTAGAACCAATCCTTAATCTGACGGCCTAATTTACTGACCATAGACTTTAATTTTATTCTAAAATCTTAATTTCCAGTCCTATCATTAATCTCTAGTTCTAGTTCTTAGTTTCTAGAACCAGTCCTTAATCATACAGCCAGATTTTCTGATTTCAGACCCGAATTCAGTCCAAAAACTTTAAATTCTAGTTTTAATTCCTTAGTTTAATATTTCTAAAATCCCAAATATTAATTTAGTTTTCTAAAATTTTAATTCATCATTATAATCTCGAAAACGACTCAAAAAATCTAAAAATACTATTTTATAATCCAAAATCTAATTTGCTTTACTCTCAGCCACCCGATTTGCCCAAAGGAGCTTATGGAGGGTACTCGAGAACGAGGCCAATCCTCCTTAGCACTGCAAGCCAAAAACCCCCTTTTGTCTTAAATTTTTAGTAAAATTAATTCATTGCTTCAGTTAGAATTTTTGCATAATATAATATTTTGCTTTAATTAGAATTAGTAAAAGGTAGTTCCTTTATCTCAATTAAAATTTAGTATAGTTAATTCATTATTATAAATCAGATTTTTTAGGTAAAATTAATTCCTCGACCTGATCAAAAAATTTGATAAAATTAGTTCCTTCATTTTAATTAAAATTTTAATAAAAGTTAATTCCTTTATTTTAATTAGATTTTTAATAAAAGTTAATTTATTTATTTTAATTAGATTTTAATAAAATTAATTCGTTTTCTTTAATTAGAGTTCTAGTAAAATTAGTTCTCTATTTCAATTAAAATTGCAGTAGAATTATTATAATTGCTTTACTTAGAATTCTAGCACAATCAGCATGCTTGATTTAATCAGAGTTTTATCAGAATTGATATATCTGCATTCCTAGTACAAGTAGGAGAGTAATAATAATTAGACTTCTAATAACATTAAGAAACTAAATTAATTAGAATACTAGTAAAATTAGAACATTTAAATTAATTACACTCCTAGCACTATTAGGAGACTAATATTAATTAGACTTCTAGTAGTATTAGGACACTAAAACTAATTAAACTCCTAATATGATTAGAATATTAGACTAGATCATTATAATAAATTCACATAACTAAACTCACAATAGAATTAGGAAATTTAAACTAATCAGAATTACATTAATAACAGGGAAAGAAAAGGAAAAGTAAACTATCTAAATTATAAGGAGAGTCATATCTGCTGACGTTCGCAGACGGACGATTTAGTAAAGTAACCCACACCTGCTCTAAAGCGTGATCACTGACGTGTTATAGCATCGTTATATATTTGCAATTGGCGATCGCAACAAACTAGGAGCCTTCCTAGAAAGCTCCCCTCCTTTTATTTTATTTCTAACATTCCAAATACCGCATTGCTAGAGTTCACTTGGACAGAATTGGGCCACTGATTCAACGGAGACCGAGAGGAACCCAGGAAAAGTGCGCACCAACAGACTGACAATCGCAATGGGACACTTTTGCAAACTCTTTCTCTCTTAGATAGTTAGTTTTTATTTTACTTTTCATTTTTTTATTTCCGTCGTATCGTTTAAATTTCCTTAAATATATAGGTCTTCGTCAAAGACTCGAGATGTCTGGTATACGAAGAGTGAGTTTAGGAGACCCACCATTGTAGGGATATCATGACAACCCCATGTACGAAGAAGAACTACTTTACAATTCCAGCCCAAGACAACCTGAGATTAATATGGCTGGCGAGCAAGAAAATCCCTTCTCTACCCTGCACACCGGTTACAATCATGACGGGAGAGATGGTAACACTAGACAAAACCTTACTGCTCAAAAAATCGTAGAACTCAGTATTCAAAGAATACAAAGAGGAGATGACGAATCTGAGGAATTACTTTGAGGATTGGCTGTCGCATACAAGACCATTAGGTCACGACAATATTCAGAAGAACGAGAACGACAGGAAAGGCCACCACCTACCCCGAGCACGATGTCAGCCCTTGCTACACCATTGAGGCAACCTACTCACACATTCTTTAACGAGGACTCTTCAAACAAGAATGGCTCACGGGCCGCTCCAAAAGACAGCACTAACAAAATTGAAAATCTCCCTAAAATGCTCGACGAATACATGGCCAAGAGTGAACGCCCTGGTCACTCATTTGCATTCGACAAATTCTGTCGGGACATTGAATTTAACTTACCAATAGGATTCAAACTGCCAAAATTTACCAAATATAAAGGCACGGAAAATCCGAACCATCACTTGGCCCTCTTTTGTAATGATTATCGACCCAGACGCGATAATTAAGGACTTCTCATCCACTATTTCCAACACTCATTAGAAGGAGAAGCTCTAGATTAGTTCGAGGGACTCTCGCTTTATAAGATAGAAACATTCGATGATTTAGTCGATCAATTCCTAGACCAATACAAACACTTGATCCAAGAGACAGTCAGTCTCAGCGATCTGATGGCGGCCAAGCAAGGACCCGACGAAGAATTCACCGACTTCGTCTCCCGATGGAAGAAACTCGCTGCCAAGACCGGTACTTTAATGAAAGAGAAAGACTCGATTGATGTTATTATCGACAATAATAGGGCACCGTTGAAGAGCGCACTTGTCTTAAGCGATTGCCCCGACTTCACTGCACTCCACTCCCAGGCATCCCGACTAGCGCGACACATTAAAGGCGGAGACCTCACCCTATCTATAGTTACGTCGAAAGTAGGCTCTTCTAGTGAATCAAAGTCGAAAAATAATAAGAAAGCCTCAAGAACCGAACAGGTCAACACCATTATAAACCAAGGACAAAACTCTGAGAAAGGGAACTTCCAACCACAAAATTTTAGGCATAATCAAAATCAGCAATGATACGCGAACTAAAACCAAAGCACTAACCAACAAAGATATGCAAACCAAAACCAAGGCCATAACCAGAATCAGGGCCAGTACCAGAATAGAAACCAATATCCCAACACCTACCAGAACTAAAATACGACACAGAATCGGCCGACCCACATGCTAAACTACAATAATGTACCCCCACCGTAAAACTTCAACCCAGCTAAAGACCCCTACCAACCGAGGTGGGAACACTATCCCCCTTTACCTGATACGATCCCCAATATCTTCCATCTCCTTAACACTCAGAATCTCCTCTGATTCTCACAGGAAAGACCCCGACCATGGCCGATAAATCTAGACTATAGTAAATATTACGCATTCCATCGGTACGCGGGACACAACCTAGAAGACTGCTGGGTCCTCCGGGATGTGATCTATGACATGAATGACTTGAACCAAATCGACTGGGAAGCGCTTAGGAATCCTAACCCTAATAATAACCAACCCCAATAAAATTTAAGATTCATTAATAATCCTATGCCTAACCACAACCAAGCAGCACTGGCCCAAGTCACTACAGTGGATCTTTCCGGTCAATCTCCCTTCTAGCCCTCAACCTTAATCACTCGCATCCAACCTTCCGATACTTTTGCTACCCCTACGAGAGTTCCTTTACCCCCGCTTCCCTTGGCCTTGATCACTCTAATCACCCCGCCGATTCTACCTCCTTATCCAAAATTCACCCAGATATGAGTCCACTCTTTTAGGGCTCAGAGACCATTCCTCCATTTTCTTCAAACCCTGAACCAACACAAATGTTGGTCCCCTTGTCCGATTCTGAGCCTGAATATGGAGACCATGTTCTTTAAACCACAACTCAAATTGCCACGTCGGTAGAAAGTGTCACTCGAAAAACCTCAAACCGAGAAAACGAGACAAAGTCTGAGTGTTCTCTAAACATAGAAGAAAGCGAGCGAGAAGAACATCCCGACCCATGCGAGACGCTGGTCTCTGCTTTCCTAGAAGAAGAGGATTACACATAGTACCTCCCACCTTGGAGTGACCTAGCGTGAGTATGCGCTCCGACCTCAAATTCCACTCACTTTACAAGCACATCAATGACGAACCACACCAGGTTCGGCCAACAACAGACTTGCCCGATTCTTAAATCAATAACCAATTATCCACCTGCACCCTTCCCTCGAAATAAGAATTTCACTAACATACAACTGCCAGAGGGGAACGTGCGAGAAAGAGAAATTAACTTGCCTCCCCCACCTCACATTATCGCTCCACCAATCCCTGCACCTCAACCACTCCAAGGCTCATTGGCCAAGCAAAGAAATGGCACTCGAGCCAGGGCAAGAATATGACCTCTGCGGCACCTTCAAAGGATCCCAGCCCAGATATCAATATTAGAACTCATTAAGAAATCTCCTGACTATCACCGGTTGTTGATAAGGATACTTGAAGACACACAAGTGGATGAGGAAACAACATTGGATGAGCAACATCAAATCACCTCGGTCATGGTGCAACCTCCAGCACTCACTTTCACAGATGCAGACATGCCTAAAGAGTCCGTCCGTGGAAGCGCAACTACCATATACCTTACGGTCATAATCAGAGGATTTTTCATACCCCATGTGTTGGTTGATACAGGACAGGACTCAATATCTGCCCTATCACAATGTTAAAGACACTCGAATACACGGAGCATGATGTCAGACCCTTGGCAATATCACTCATAGCTTATGACGGCTCGCGTCGTTTCATCAGAGGAACTATCAAACTACAGGGTCACCTCGGACCTGGAATGAAAGACGTCACATTTCATGTTTTTGACTCCGCTAGTACGTATAATCTTATCTTAAGAAGAAAATGGATAGAGTTAATAAAAGTCGTCGCATTCACATACCATCAATGCGTCAAATTTCTGTACGAGGACTCTATTATCTGTATATACGTTGATGCACCCCTCCAGGAGATGGACACTGATTATGCTGCGAGTATTCCAAAAGCCCATGATTTTATATTAAACACGAGCCACATACAAAAGGCCCGAATCCCTTATGAGACAACCTTTGCAGAAGTCCATCCCCCTACCCCTCCTAGTTCTCCCCCAATGCATCAACAAAAATTAATAAGAGATGTTGGCCCAGACCTCACCAAACTCTACGACATCAACCCAACCGCGATAAAAGGGTGGGACCTCATGTATCGGCTCGGGTACATCCCCCACACCGGACTTGGTAAAAACAAGCAAGGTCACGTCGGACCCATTGTCCCAACGAAAATATGCAAGCACATAGGATTAGGTTATCGATCGGATGGCCCACAAGCCGACTTGTTTCCTACCTCATCGAAATGGTCTCTATATGACCACTTCGTCTATGGGACCACTGAGAAAGTAGATGTACCAAGGCAGAAGGAAGTGTCCTTCACTAGATCCCAAGAAGCGAAAATTGAATGAATGGCTAAAGCATTCAATGATTTGACCAATCTAAATGACGATATTGATAAACCACTCGAGGGAGTCAAACCCTTGTTTGTCACTAAAGAGCTTACAGAAGAAAGAAAGAAAGAACCCCCAGAACTCAAGCCGCAAGTGGGAGATTGGGAATCCACTAACGACGAAGATTTCCATATAGGTACCTCGTAAGATAGTGAAGAGCACTTACACTCAACATGGGAAGAGGATGACACCCCACAAGAAAGTCTTCGCATGCATAGCATCCGCTTCGGCCTTGGCCTTGGAGGATGGGAATGCCCGTGGGACTCCTCTTATATCGCTCACCCATACCAACCCCGCTATAGGGCATGCACCAGTATATTAGAATGCTTCGCTAGTTGGATCCAACACTCCGCGATAGTAGGATCAAATGATTTTGACCCCATAATGATAAAAACAAGTTATGGCCTACCAACTCAGCTATCTGCACGAAAAGAAGAAAATTTTGATAGCCATTTGGTCGACCCAGGGGAAACACCCACATCGCCCTCATTGAGTTTGAAGAGGAACTTGAACTAGACACTCCTCCATCCCCAGACATGCCACAACTCCAAATGTTCTGGTAATCCCTCGAGGAAGAGTGGCAACCCCCTCCAAGCGATGACGAGGACTATTGGATAGACCTCCCTGCACTCGAGCTAGCAGCGCAGGCTAACGTAGGACTTTAAGCATTGTCAGATCAAGAAGATGAGTTTGATACCGGCGTCGACTCAAATTCAGAAGGATGGGAATGCCCTTGGGGATCTCCTTGCATTTTTTTCAGCCTCACTGCCTAGCATGCGTGCTCATCCTAGCATATTTTGAAGTTCAAGGGAAAGAGCTCACCACCTCTGAGGATCCCTTAGGAGATCACCCTCAATGGGAAGAGCAACCGTATTATAACCAGAGGATGATAGTTTGACTGATTACAATCTCTAGAGCTTCTTTCAAGATGAGGCAATCAATGTGACAGAGAAAATTCAAACGTCATTACCATTGTCACCCGCGTCACTTATTCAAAAGGTCTCATTAGCTGAGGACTCCAAAAAAAAAAAGCCAAATTTGGAATAAGTCCACATTTCTTGAAGAATCGCCCGAATGACTTTGGCAGCCCTCTCACTCCCTCAATTAGAGGAAGCAACTACCCCGACACCTCTTGAGGCGATCGACCCTGTACCATATCTACTATCAAAAATTAAAAAAAAAACAAAAAAAGAAGAAAACCCTAAAAATTCATAAATATAAAATCTAAAAAAATTAGAAAACCTCATAAAAGAAAGGAAACCCTCTATCCCAAACCAATCTTGTGACCAACAAGGAGACTTCTCTCCTAAGACTTCTATTCATCTCCCGCATGAGGACAAAAGGCATCTAGGCTAAACAACAAGCCCGTGATCATACCAGATGAGATACTTCGCGACTTTGAGAAAAGGATCAAAAGCCTTGACCTTCACCTTACCAAAGATCTCTCAGTCATAAATTGTGTCGATGAAGGGCTACCTTTCGCAAAACCGAATCCCTAGTGTAGCAATTTTGCAGTATACGAGCTTACCGAGGATGAAGAAGAAACACCATTTCTCGAGGAGGCGCAGGACTTCCAACGGGTCATCATGCATTTCAACGAGCAAACCAAGCTACCGCGAAACCTATAGAAGAAATCATCTTTGGCACTGAAGAGAAACCCAAGAAACTGCTAATTAGCGCAACGCTCAACTCCAAGGAACGCCAACAAATCATACAAGTCCTACAAGAACATCTCGACTCCTTTGCATGGTCCTATGAAGATATGACTGGTCTAGACCCAAGTCATCATCTCGTCTTGGAACCCGATGCAAAACCTGTTAAGCAGAAACTCCGTAGGATGCACCCACAAACTGCCCTTCAAGTTAAAGAGGAAGTTGACAAGTTACACAAAGCCAAATTCATTTGACTCATCCTCTACCCCAAATGGGTCCCCAATATAGTACCTGTCGCTAAGAAAGACGGCAAAGTATGGGTTTGCATTGACTTCCAAAACCTCAATCATGCATGCCCGAAAGGTGACTTCCCACTTCCATACATTGACACTCTAGTCAACAACACCGCTGGATATGAGATGCTATCCTTTATAGACAGTTTCTTTGGGTATAACCAGATTAAATTAGCAGAGTCCGACCAAGAGAAGACCTCTTTCACCACACCATGGAGAACACATTATTACGTCCTCATGCCTTTTGGGTTCAAGAACGCAAGAGCCACATATCAACGTGCCATGATGGGTATTTTTCATGACATGATGTATAAATGTGTAGAAGTCTACATTGATGATATATTAGTGAAGTTCTAAACGCGGGCAGGACATGTTGAAGCACTCCGACTGGTATTACAAAGAGCGAAGAAATATCATCTAAAAATGAACCTAAAGAAATGTATCTTTGGAGTCAACAAGCGCGGGATCGAAGTGGACCCTGTAAAAGTCAGAGCTATCCTTGAGATGCCACCTCCCAGTAATATCAAAAAATTACGAGGCCTAATAGGAAGATTGTAATTCATCAGGAGATTTATCTCCCAGCATTCAGACAGATGTGATCCTTTCTATAAATTACTTAAAGGAGGAACTGAGTACAAATGGGATGACCAGTATCAGCAAGCCTTCGATAATATCAAAAAGTACCTCCTTAACCCGCCAATATTATCGCCACCAGTTCCCAAAAGACCCCTAATCCTATACATCAGCGAACGATAAAGCAATGGGAGTAATTCTAGGATAATATGAAAAAGATGGTAAGAGAGAGAAGGCTATCTACTATCTCAGTAGGACGATGGTCGAGAACGAACGAAAATATACTTCAATGGATAAGACCTGCCTCATACTGGTGTGGGCCTCAACCAACTTACGGCACTACTTCGGAGAACAATAAGATACTAGTACTAGCCCGAATGGACCCTCTGAAGTACGAATTTGAAAAGTTCGCAACATCAGGAAAGATCGCTCGCTGGCATATGCTATTACAAGAATTTGACATCACTTGTGTCACGCAGAAGTCGATCAAAGGACAAGCGATCGCCGATTACCTCATAGATCTCCCACTCCCGAGTGATGAGCCTATACATGTTGATTTCCCCGATGAAGACCTACTCATGATTCATAACGAAGATCTCGATAAGACCTCATGGACCCCTTATTTTGACGGTGTGCTAAATCACAAAGGAAAAGGCATCAGGATAGTCTTAAGCCCGGACGGAGTTGTCATACCGAAGGCTTTTCAATTAGATTTCCCTGTCACTAATAATATCACAGAATACGAAGCTTTCATAGCTGGATTATGAGCAGCACTATAATTAGGCGTTAAATAATTAAAACCCATCTGTAACTCCAAGCTAGTAATCTCGCAAGTTACAGGAGAATGAAAAACCAAGGAAAGGAGACTAATGGCGTATCTAGAAATCACTCAATATTTGGTAAAGAAATTTAAAAGAATCTCTTTTACGCACATCCCTAGGTTAGAAAACGAGCTCGCAGACTCCTTTGTCACATTGGCCTCCGTCATCTAAATACCCATTGGACAAAGTACCAAGACCTTCGTTGAAAAGCTGACAGTACCCGCTCCCGAGGTAACATGGATCGTTAAGAGAGAACTACCAATCCACCCCACAAGTACAGGACCAAAAGAATCAATCTCTCAGAAAAAGCACGTCAAGTCAGTAACCAAAGTCACTATGTTCAGATTTGAAAAATTACCAACTAACGATGGACAACCATGGTATTTCGACATCTGAAACTTCTTGAAGCATCAGCACGTCCCTCCATACGCCACGAAGATCGAACGGAAGACTATAAGGAACCGATGCGCCCGATTCTGTATACTCGACGAAATACTATACAAAGAAGCTTTCACCAAAGGAATACTTCTATGATGCGTCATAACCTCTGAAGGACAATACATCATCCGAAAAGCACACGCCAGTGCCTGCGGTGCCTACGCCGATAAACAGAGACTCGCCGATCAAATCACACGACAAGGCTACTTCTGGCCGAAAATGATAAGAGATTGCCACCTCTACGTCCAACTCTCCAAGCAATGTTAAGAACATGCTGCACTCATCAAAGCTCCATCAGTTGCATTGAACACTATGACCTCACCCTGGCCATTTTCAATGTGGGCCTTCGATGTTATCAGACCTTTCACGGACACAATTGGAAACACTCACAAGTACGTGTTTATACTTATGGCAATCGAATACTACACCAAATGGGTAAAAGCTTACTCTTATGTCAGAATCACTACTTCAACACATGTAAGTTTTATTATTCGGAATATCATCACCAGGTTTGGAGTACCTAGGATGTTTGTCACTGACAATGGACCACAGTTTATTGCAGAAAAGATGAAGAAATTATGTAAGAAGCTCGACATCGATCTATGCCACTCATCACCATTCTACCCCAAAGGAAATGGACAGGTAGATGCTATAAATAAAACTCTAATTTGAATTTTAAAATTCACAGTAGAAACAAGCAATGGAGCCGACTGGCCTGAACGACTACTAGAAGCACTCTGGGCCTATAGGACCTCTATTCGTACGACCACTAGCCAAACTCCCTACCTCCTTACATACAGGATGGAGGCAGTCCTATCATACAAGGTACAAGTTCCATCCTTATGGATTCAACTCGATGATGAGCTATCCTTAGATGAGAGGAGAATTGCCTTACTCGCACAGTTAGAGCAACTTGATGAAACACGTTTAAGGACAGCTGATCATGCTCAGGTATATCAAAGAAGACTGGTCAGGGCTTACGATAAGAAAGTCTTTGAATGAACCTTTAATATTAGAGAATTAATCTTAAAGAAAATCATGCCTTTCAAGCACGCCAATCCGAAAGGAAAACTGAAATCGAACTGGGAAGGCCCTTATGTTATAACAGTCGCATTCCCTAGAAATACATACAAACTGGCGAACCAAGATGGGGAAGAACTCCCTAATCCTTGGAATGCCATGTACCTTAGAAAATATTACCCTTAACCTTGTGTTCATCACATCCCGTGGTTAAATACTTATACTTATCACCCCCGTAGTCATCACGACCCATTCATTGGTCGTACGTCATCAATTCGAAAAAATATCTTTAAGACCTCCAACTTATTGCCTACTTTCTTACTTGGGTAATCTGATTGAAGGAATAGTGACCTATCTAACCTCTTTCAAAAGTATAAGTAACACTCGATTCTCATTTCTCCTTTCTCATCATTGGAGGAGACGTTAGAGCGGGAAAAAAATAAAAATGTCAGGTTCAATCAAAACTCATTATTCTTGCGCTAGCAGGATGCTTTCAAAAATACATATATCAAAAAATTTGAGTGAGAGCATTACGATGAATGAACAAGTCAATGAGCTCAGGAAAGCATAAGCAAGCCATGAGGACATCTCTGGTGACTTTACTAGAAGTGTACAAGCAAGCTGCGAGGGCACCCCTAATGTCCCCATACTACTAGATATCATCGTATGGTGGCTGGAGGAGGACAAACTCCTGCTAACCATAGAATGTGAGACTTTGATGGTACCAAAATATGACAAAGAGCTCCATTATGGCACCCTGTATCCCTTTGAGGAAAAGATTGTTACTCACCCCTTTTGGAAAGCATTAGATACAAACTATTACCCACATCACTGAGCCTTACCCTCCTCTTCTACATTTTTTCAGACGATAAATCAAAAGCCTTACACGATACTCTTAAAAATAAAATCAAAAACTGATGAATGATGACTAATACAATCACTTACTATACCTACCATACTTCTCCCTAATAACCACTGGATAGGATGACCACCACCCTAAGATAGACCCCCGGCATACAACTAACATAATCAAAGAGACCTCCCTCGGTTCAATGACAGTACCGATCAACCTTTCTTCAAAACTAACTCACCAAATACCCATGACTGCTTAAAGACCCAAAGTGCTCATCTAAAGCTCAGAAAAGCTCCATTACATCTACACACTGGGGCATTTTTTTGGATCAAAATGTGAATCACCTTAGAAGAGCCAACTCGTCCACAAAGAAGATGAGAAATAACAAAGTCACCATCCGGAGAATGCTACAGAAGATACTATACTGTCGATCCTACCACGCTCCTACACTCGGGCATTTTTATTTTTTATTTTTATTGCTCTAGTTATTTGCTTTCCTGTTACGTTATTTTTTTCGAAAAAAAAAACAAAAAAAAGAGAGAAAAAAAAAAAGAGCATACATATCCACTTTTACTACCAGGCCCCGGTCTGAGACACTCACCTCCCTTGAAAACTAGCAAGGGGGAGAACAAAAATTACTGATAGTGTTACCTTTACCTATGCAGGTACAAAGCAACCTTTAACCATCACTGGGCTAGCTTAGGAAGCATCCAAGTCCCGATGACGATCGACGTCGCTAAAGAAACTAAAAAGCGAAAGACAAATGCAAGAGGTAACTAAAAGAAAAGGAGCCAATCAGGTACATCTAAACCAAAAAATATCTATATATATATATATATATCAAAAAATTACTTTGATGCTTTTTACACTTGTCACCGGGGGCATCCCCCCTGTATGTACAACGCGTGCACACAATGAAAAGAAAAACACACACACACCTCTACTCCCTACACTTCCGCTGGGATGGACTAGCACCGCTGTCCCTAGTATCATCAGCTCGAAGGTCCATAGACTTGTCCTCCGAAAACACAATCCCGACACCCGGAGTCCTAGGAACCTCTAGACGACGCAACCCCGCTATAGAGTCCCCCTCACTCATCTGACTAATAGACCGCCTCAATCGAGAATGAGGAGGACACCCTGCAAGAATCTCACGAATGATAGAATCCTCACGAGCATCACCCCTGACACGATCCTGTGACGTGCGATGAGACCGCCCAGCCAAGGAACCTATAGCCCTCAACTCTGATCCATCAAGCTGACTAGCCAACCTACGCGCCCCCCACTCACTCCTCATCAGACAATACTGTAGCTGATCTAGGGACACCTGCATCTCTGCCCGCATCGTCTGATGCGCTGCCTCTAATGCCTTAGCATGAGTCTTCTGTGCAACCATCATCTCGACGAACAGGTCATCGCAACTCTGCATCTCCCTAAAGATTCGTCTTGCCTCGGGAGTGGCGCACGCTCGCACCGCCTCTAGATGCACCTCCTCAAGTTGATGAACCTGCGTAACCACACCAAGTCAAAGAAAACCAATATATATATATATATAAACATAAAAAAAAGAAACTTTGAAAAAGAAAGAGTCATACCAGATCCAGCCTCTCCTCTAGAAGTCGCTCAACGGTCGTAGCAGTCACTGGATCAGCAGGAGGCATAGAGGGAATAACAAACGTAGGCGGTTACAATAAGAACAAATAAATATATTAGACAACACTATAATGACAAATAAACTATGAACACAATAACTAAAACATACCTGAGTAGTAATAGGAGCAGACCCCTGAGGGGGAGCCTCAGGAGAAGATTCCGGAACAACCTACACAACACCAAGCAACCCAACATAAAATATGTCAGAACAAATAAGATGAAATAACCTCAGCTGAAGTACACCAAACCAGAAACTATACCTTACTCTTGGGATGTAGAGAGGCAGTAGTCGCCTCCCTCGTTTGAAAATCCTCGACAACCTGACGCTGAAACACCTCGTAATGTTAGTAAACTGTCAAGAAAACGAAACAATAATACCCGATACAATTATACAAATGAGTTAAAGATTGGATGGAACTTACCCAGTGTTCCAGCTTGGCCTGAAGCTAAGCCATCGCTGGATCCTCCCGACTAGAGGAAGCAACTGAAGATGGATCAAATGCCGGAATGGGACCTCCAGCAGCAAGCTCGGCTCTCTACGAATAACAATAAACACATCAGTTGGCAAGCTCATAACCCTAACGATTAATAAAACCAAGTTCATATAGACACTTACCAATCGATCAATCTCATATCATAAATTGGCCTCCACCTCTCGACCGACCTGCTGCTAACTGCGTAGCAACCCAATCATCGCCACATGACTGGTGACCTCGACCTCCCTCTCGGACTGCTCAAAATAAAAACAACACACCGCAACTATGTCAGAATGACTGGAAGACCAAGTCCGCATAATACATAAACAATTAGACCAATAAGTTAACTCACCAGGAGCCGTCGAGTCTCCACTAGCCGAACGCCCAACTTATCCTCCGCTCCCCTAGCCTGAGCAACCGAGAGGGCTAAGGAGTGCAGCATCTCCTCATTCGGATGAGGGGCACACCCCATCTACTCAATCACCCTATGGAAGGCATCTAATGCCCCCGACACACTTGTGATAAGATGGCCCTGCTCCAACGCGGCCAATCGCGAAAGAATCACTCCCATGGAAGGGATGTGTGAAGAGGCGCCCACCACCCAATACACTAAACCATCTCCTATACTCTCAGACATCCGCCTCATCACGCGCCCATGTCACCCTGGTCCCCCCAGCTCTGGAATCGGCCATCTGAAGCACCATCCGCTCCGTAAAGTTCCGGCCAAGAGGGCCGGTCATCCTCTTCGCCACCCTGTGGCGAATCTCTGGTGGGACTCCCTGAGCGAGCCCCAGCTGTCGCACCATCCGAGATAGGTAGATCCTCTCCACCTTCTCAAAAAAATGGACCCATATGTCCACATCGAAGTAGGGCTGGCCAAACTGAATCACCGGCACAGCTGCATCCTCTTCGGCCACGTATGGCCTTTAAATTACCTACAACCAAACAAACAATCCAACCCATCAATGAATCCTTAGAGCCTGAAAACTCCAAAAATAAAACAAAACAAACGCATAGTAGTATATACCTGCCCCGCATGCATGTCCTCAAAGAGGCCCCGTGCAGTCTGAAGATCGAAAGACCAACGGCAACCCCGCAACTCTACCCTCCACACATGCATTCGCAGAAACGTGAACGTCACCTCCAACGGAACCCCCGGATGAAGAAAAGCAAAATGATCATACGCCTAAAACTAAAAAAAAAACAACAAAAGAAATACTGAATAGTTGCTACAACCAAGAAAAAAAATAGAGACACCATGACACCAATTAACTAAAACTCACTTGGAGGAAGGGAAGGAAACCTTCGATCGTCGCAACGCCCCGTCCCCGATGATAAACCTGCTCATAGAGATGCGCCAATGTTGCCGCACCTCACGCATAAGTAGGGACCCGATCCAAGTCCCTGAGTACCACCAAAAATAACCCGGTGACACATCCCCAAGTCGAAGAAAAGAGTACTGCACCGAGGAAGTGCATCAAGAATGCTCGAAGCACTCTATCTGTAGCCAACCCCGGCTCAACCACGGGCTCCCCGCTACCACCACACAACGTGCCTCATAAAATGCCTTACCTCCAAATGACGCCTCAAAGGGACGAAGCCACTCACAAACATATCAAAGAACCAAGTGACTCGAACTACACCTGGCCCCGATCCACTCGACCTACACGGCACACCCAAAATCTCCTCACACACCACCAAATATTCTCCCACCATCCGCCCCGTGATTGGCTCACCTCAAAACAAAGACCAGTAATTTAGACCCAGTTCTCTGGAGTCGGCAACATCATACTAATTGGAAAGAGAAGTACCTGATGCTCCTCCCTCCACCTCTCCAAAGTTGCCGCAATCAGACCACGATCGACCTGAAAGGGCTCCAGCTCTAAAATCGGCCCGAAATCAAAAGACACCAACCGTGTCAGCTAAAACTCCTACAAGGCACGATACCAAGTATGGGACTCGGTCCACGCCGAGCTGATAGCCAACTGTGGGGGCTCCTATCGAATAGAACAATGAGCAACAAAAAATAATGACAATAAGACTAACACACACCTATGATAAGAAAACCTAAAGCTAAAAGCAAATAGTAAACCAAGATAGATAATGACAATTCATAACAAACACACAAAATATGATAAGAAGAACAAAACAGAAACGTGACATATCTCTCAATACGGTCATGATGCATGAGTGAGCATCAATAATCAATGCAGGTTCGACATAAATTAAAAAGGGTTTCCACATCATAATAAGTCTATGTCATAACCTAAATGCCCAAAAAAAAAATTTAGAGAACTCTTGCTCACGGATACCTACCCGGCCTCGAGCAAAGAAATCCTCTAGCAGGAAGTGTCAGCGATCTCGACGCTCCTCACCCTGGTGCTCCTCAGCCCCATCCTAATGCTCCTCAGTCTCGTCCTTAGCTCTCCCCTCCTCGACCCTCTCACCCTCATCCTCAGCTACACCCTGCTTAATCTCAAGTACCTCCTCCCTGACCTCCACCTTGTCACCCTTCGGTACCTCCCCTCTAACCATCTCCCTGACGTCCACCTCCCCAACAACAGGATCAATCCGAGCCTCAGAGGTCTCACCTATCTCCCCCATCATAATCCTCTCTAACTTAGAAACAGAGATTGTGCCTACCAATACCCTCACCCTCCATCCTAGAAGGAGTTCGAAAAACTGAAGAGAATGAAAGAATCAACGCCTAAAACAGATGATCGGATCGCGAGATATCATGAAAATACGAAAACTAGAGCGCAAAGAAACAAGGAAACAAATAATCAAAGACCAAAATGGATAGCATGGAAGAAATGAAAAGTTTTGAACTATTTATAACACACAGCTAAATCGCGTGCGTAAACTCATGCGCTCAACCCAATCACGCACCACGGTTCCCACGCTTAATTCGGATCAAACGACCAGTCTTGAGCGCGTAAACTAATCATCGCCCGCTCAAACTAACCCGACCATCTGGTTGCGCGTAGCCTAACAAGCGCGTAATCACCTCAAGCCCGAACTGGCGCGTGAGAATTTCAACAATGACCGGCCACCGCCCTAATTCTGTGCCCCATGCCGTGCGTTTAACTCAGTTAAATGACCATACACTGGCGCTTAATGACCTTCAGACCCTCTTAAATGCGCGCTCCCATTATAGTGCGCAATTTGTTTATGCGCCCAGAGTGAAGCGCACAATTCCCCAGAAATACCAAAAAAAAATATGCCCCAGAACAGCAAGTTCACAGGCCTAAATTAGGAGACTTCCGACACTAATTACCGACCTAACCTCCACCCTGGTTAAGACCAATCCAAAAACACTCCTGACTTAAAAAAATATATATACACCCCAAACTAAACTAAAAAATGCCCCCCAACATCATTTATACACTTCAACTAAGACCAAACTAAAAAAAAAGAAATGATGAAAAAAAAATGCCCCCCACCACTTACGCACTTGATCTTAGAATAAACTAAACTAAACCAAAAATGCTCCCAACATACCCCAGATTCGAAATAAAATAAACCCAATCGAACCAAACTCGAAGAAATATTAACTAAGACATCACACCCAAAACAAGTTAAATAAGTCACAAAATAAACCAAACAAAGTTTACTACATAACCACAAAAGGAATTTAAAAACATAATTACTTTGTAAATGAATAAATAATTACAAAACATACCGAGGGCATACTCTCTGAATATACAACTTAAAATAAGAAATTTAAAATCCCCACATTCAGGCAATGCCCAAATCCGGATTTATTAGGGAAACTACTACGAGTTGGGTTGATAGCACCAACCCTAGCATTACCTTGTATTCCCAATTCCGTCCATTCCAATAATCCTCAGTAATCACAACTCTTCGGGTTCAATACCCGAGATACAAAACAAAAAGGAAGAAAAGACATCAACAAAGAATGCCCAAAATCACAAACAAACAAAATGCCCCAAACCTTCTAAAATCTTAAGCTTGAAATAAAATTCAAAGCAACAAGAACCAAAGCCTTTGGGCTCACACTTATAAGCTATACCTCCTAAGCCACAAAGTGACAAGTGTCACACCTATAAATCCTTCCAATCTAATTAAATCCAAACCAAACACATACCCCCTTTGAAAAACCACAATCTATGACTAGCCTAGATGAACCAATAATCATGCAACACTTACCCCTCCAAAAAAAAAATACAAACTCAAAATAAAGTAAACAAACCAATAAGATTCAAATGCTTAACACCCATCTAGAAATTTTAAATTAAACCCTAAATTCACACTCCTAACAAGTATCATCTCAAATCAAATAAAAGACTAAAACAAAACACCCTAAACCTTAAACAAAACAAACAACAAAAAAACTCTCTAAAGCAAGACCCTGACTTGTTTGCCCCCAGCAAATCAAACAGAATCAAGTAAACTCTCTAAACAAAACTCAATAAACAAATTAATGTTGGGATAAACCCTCAATAAATCTGGAATGAATCCAAAACTTTGAGATAAAGCCTAATCTAAACTAAATCAAACCAAATATGCCTGACTAATCCATTAAACAAGTTAAAGCAAATAACAAAGCACAATAAACAAAAAAAAAAAAACCTCTTTATTTATAACCAAAATTTTATAAGTGTCACCGGAGGCTTACCTCCTAAACTTACAACCTAAAACGAAAACCTAAAACCTAACTTACAACCCAAAATGAAAACTGGAAACCCGAAATCAACACAAAGCGAGGAGCGGAGAGTCCAATCGGAGGCTTCAGGAAGGATTGGTTGGGTAATACCTCCCTCCACTTGTAACACCTTCTCTTCCGCCATCTTCACCTCCTTCGCCGCCACCTCCTTAACGCAGCCTTCACTGCTCCCTAAAAGGGATCAATGTGAAGACTAGCGCCCTCATTCCCAATAGCGCCTATTCCCAGAATAACACCGCCCTCGAGCATCATCTCAGGATGAAGATCACACGAAATAATGGACATAGGAAAAAATGACATCTCAATCGGACGGTTAGATCATCCGATATCACTAAAACATGAATTTTAGAACACAAGAGATTCAAAAAAATAAAACTCGAGACTAAACCAGAGAATGAGAAACAAATAAAAGCTCCCCCGCTCATATAGAGTACAAACTTAATCAGGCGCCCAGACACATGCACTTAATCCAGTCACGTGCCACGCACACTGCGCTTAATCCAAAACATGTGCACAACTAAACCATCGCCCGTGTAGTGACCTGGTGACGCTCTGATCACCTGCTCACTATAGGTCGCCCAATCCCACCAAACGAATGCCTCAAGTCGCGCAATACGAAAGGTCGCCCGTGCAATGACTTGATGACACCCCGATCATGCGCAAGTATTTGAACACATAATTCAATCACTCGCACACTCACACACGCGCAAACAACCCTTCAAACCTGTGAACGCACGCCCAGAAATAGGTGCACAATCATATTGAGCAGCCTAAAATAGGCAGGCAATATTTGACTTTGAATAAAATCTACACCTTCACATCTTTTCCACCCCATCTCGATCAAAATCCTCCTATCCCATCGCGTAGCTTCACTGGCTATTCAGAAAAAAAAAAACAAAAAAAAGGAGCAGCTGCTCATGCATATCCCATCACGATAAGATGCACACACATGATACCACCTCAATATCCAGTCCCATCGCAATAAATCAATCACGCCACCACAGATCCTCTCATGAGAAGTCAAAGACGAAGCCAATCACGGTGCAACCACAATGTGATCTTACATAATCTAAGATCTGTCAAAAAAAGAAACAAGACACACCTATCGCTCAAATATCCTACCAGCATCCCATCGCAAATGACGCCCCATAACATCAAGACACAACCTCGACACACATTCCTCAATATGCCCCCTCGCGATGTAACTACGGCTCGTTCTCACCACAGACATGCCCCACCATGACACAATAATCTCATTTGGTCCTACAACCCCGACACCAATCACACCTCCCTGAAACCTCGTTACAAAACCGCACATGGAGTCAAACTTTCTGAAAGTTTCATCGCTAACTATGCTCAGCAACATCCCATCGCAAACATCACTACCCAAAATTCTCAAACAATGCCTGCCATGCCATATGATGAAAAGGAAGAAAGCTCGATCGTGTCCCATCACTAAAGCAAAGAGCCATCTTCCCGAATTGCTCGCTAAGTAATAGTCATCAGACACCGCTGCAGCAGAAATGCATGAAGATTCAGGACTCCTCCCATGTCCCCTCGCATCCGACCAATGCCACGTTCCAGCATGAACATCCTGTCAGAATCCCCACGTCCCACCAGGACTCATCCAGCGTGCAGCCAAAGAAAGAGAAGAAATCTCTAAAGTCCCATCGCGATAGCCAGCTAGTCCCGTCACCAGCTATGCAAAAATCCCGACAACCTATCAGTCCCATCGCGGACTACACAAGCTACGCACAACACAGATAAGTATCACCCCCAGGTAAGTACTACTCTCCTCTCTTTTACTCGATATTCCTTATAAAATATAGTTAGCTATGATTAAAACAAAATGTTTTCTAAAACCGATCTCTCTCGACCCACAAATCACTGTAGTCCTTCCATAAGAGACAATTATCAGTATTCGTCGAGAAGGTTAGACGGAATATCCGGCATGCCAAGTGTTGTCTTGATAACCACACAAACGGTCCGGTCCACAAATCCCGTTCCTGTGGATCTGCTCAGTGACGTCTCAGAAGCCATGTTTTTCGCCAATTTGCCACCGAATTAATCTTAAGTTAAAAATCTCTGAATTTCAAAACCCCTTACTTCCAAAAGAAAAAAAAAAAATCTTTTACTTTCAAAAAAGAAAAGAACAAGGAAAACAATCAAACTACCAAGATAAGAAACCAAGCAAAGAAATAAACAAAGAGAGTTTACTTTCCAAAATTTCACCTGAATTACCAGCCCAAACCAGCCATTCTCCTAGGAAACCGAACAATGAGTATATTTAATCTAAGAACCTACAAACGCCTATTGGAAAAGACACGCCGAACGCACATTGGTGTGAGCAATGACGCACCCGGTCTGACATGACTTGCAAAATCCTTTGACATTATATTTCATTGTATTATTGGTCCCTGGACCTTATTTATGGATATTTGTATGTCGCCCCCCCGCTACCTCAACTATATCATACCCCTCTGTTTCACTGCCCCTTGCAGCAGGTCGCGACATGCGGCGGGATACCCCTTGCACCCACAGATTAGGATATGGTGATTCTCCTTTTCGTTTGACTGTCACTTACAGTAGGTCACATCACACGACAAGATGCCCTTTACACCCGCAAAATAGGATATGCTGACTTCCCCCATTGACTGTCTATGATAGTGGGTCGCGATACGCGACGGGATCGCCCCTGGGCATCCACGGCATGGAACACGTCTTTCAACAGCTACCACTGAGCCCCCGAATGCTCCATTTTAGCTTGCGCTAATAGATAAGAAAGCTAAGAATCTCATGTTAGCATCCCCAGTTCATATTTGTGATTCCTCAAGAGAAACGAGAAGACACCTCGAATGAGGGGTGTCTATTTCTTCGGCGTGTTCTTACTTCGCAAGAGCACGCTGAAGAGGGGCATCTGTAGACACCCCCATTTTTCCCTCTCAGAATATACAAATTTATTCAGTCAACCTCTTTTGACCTCTCAACCCTAACATAGGGACCATGCATTGAAACAATAGTACATGGCTGAACACGGGCTGAAATAATAGTTCTGTGGCTCAAATCCCGATGTAGGGAGACTATATACTGAAATAATAGTATATAGTCGAAATACAGACTGAAACAATAGTTTGACATTTCAAACCCCCTAATCCTAATGCAGGGACCATATACTGAAACAATAATACATGGCTGAACACAGGCTGAAACAATAGCTCTGTGGCTCAGATCCCAACGTAGGGAGACTATATATTGAAACAATAGTATATAGTCAAAATACATGCTGAAATAATAGTCTGGCATTTCAGACCTGACTCGAACCCAGACAACCCCAAATTACGTGCCTAAAACCACATGCGTAATTCGATCGCACGCCAACCCACACGCATACAATCAGTCCCCCTTTCAGACCAAACTTCCTTTCCCAGACCACTTTGAGACTTAATCATGCGCCTCACACGAGAGGCGCGATCGGATTTAATGCCCCACCATCGGTGTGCAATTGGCCAACGCCCGACCTAGCCTTACAGTCCTTGACCCCCAAGCTTCCTCGATTAAACGCTTCAAGTGAGTCGCTTAATCGGATTGCTGTGACAGCCCGACGTTTCCCCTCTCTAAACTGGGAAAGGTCGCGCCATCGGATCACCTGACATGATCCTTTCATCAAGGGGTTAATTCTTTCTTTTAACATGACGCAATTGCGAAAGTAATGTGTTAACTCTGACAATGGATAATATGGCAAATAACTGATAAAAAACTAGCAATAATATAAACAAAAGATCTAATGTATAGCTTTCCACCGATGACGGCCACCCATCATCTAAACAGTGGAAAGAAAACCTATACATCCCAACATCTATCTGAAACTATCATATATCATTTTTACATGTCTAAATTTATCTCTCTTTCTTTTCCTTTCCCCTCTCTCCTCTCCCATCGACAAACCTATTTTGGGAAGAACTCTTCTGAGAAATCGTCTTCCTCGTCTTCGTCGTCGTCGTCTTCTCCCTCTTCCTCGTCGGGCACGTACGTAGGATCTGCAGCGTGCTTCGGATCAGGCTCTGCAACTAAGATATGTAAGTCGTGGAATGAGCTATCATCAAAGCTCAGTAGAGAATATTACATTGTTATTATACATTAACAGTTTATCACTTTTTCATAGAGAAGCATAAATAAAATCAAAATATGGATAATATGCTGAGATGCTGAATTTATGCATGATGTAACAGGTATGAGAAACAAACTGAAACCAAAGATACATGCAGGCGAAAATAGGAGAACAACAAGGTCAAGCTCCCAAGTTAGCGGGATCGCTTGTCAAGCTCCCGAGTTAGCGGGATCAATTGGGCTAGGAGAAGTCAAGCTCCCGAGTTAGTGGGATCACTTGGACCAAAATAACTCAAGCTCCCGAGTTAGCGGGATCACTTGATTTAAAACAGAGTAACAATGTATAACAGATATCGCAAATGCCAAGATATAAATAATGAACAACGTGAAATACTCAAGCTCAAGATGCAGTTCCATATATGTTTTTATGCTGAATGGTACTAAACTGCTATAATTATATACTAGCATGGATTTACAAAACTGATTTATTGTTATAGACTAGAAATATCAATTTTACTGATTAGGTGGTCAAAGCTACCATGTGCCCATAGATGTTATATATATTTGTTCTTGTTTTTTTTTTTTCATCAAATTACTGGCTACTCGAGTCCATTTATTTCTTATCTGATCAGGTTCATCAAATCAAGTCAAAAATCAGATTTACTCTTACTATGCTTATCAATGCATATTGAATATTTATCAAAGTCTCTATGAGAAATTAGTGGCATTCTTATGCAAATATAAACTCACAACATATATTTCCTACCTGTGTGTAGCGTTTCATGGGTATTGTCGTTGATGCACGTTCAGGCATCCGAGAACATCATGTAGTCTTATTTCTTCCAAATTGTCTAAGTGCCCCATGTGGCACCAATCTAAGATAAAATAAAATAAATTTATTTTTAAAAACTAGCAGTTTCCAAATGGCTCCCTGTGTGCCTAAGACCCAACGATGCAATCGCCTGGACCCTTATCGGATCCAAGGTCCGAAATGTACAAAGCATTGCCCACAACCCTTTGCTGGTGGAGGTTGCTGTGGCAAGCTTCAAGGCTTGCCGCAGCAAGGTGCTTATAGGGTTGTCGTGGCAAGCTCATCAGCTGAGCAGCTTGCCGCGGCAACCTTATAAGGTTGTCGCGGCAAGTCTGGTCATCAGGCTTGCTGTGGTTGTCTTCCTGGTTTCTCTGGGTTTGGTGACCTGCACTGTTATGTATTGCAAATATATAATTTTATATCATTATATATATATATATATATATATATATTCTATATATAGATATATATATAGCTATATATATATATATATATATATCTTTCTTATAGCTATTTTGTATTTCATGTGTAATTTGGCATAAATATATAACTATATATATATTCATTAGTCCCTCAGATCATTAAAGAAGATCCTGAGTGCTCCATTGTTAAGGATTGCGGTCGGGTAGAGTCTACTTTCTGTTGCTGATGATAGAATCCATAGAGCAATAACTCGGATCTTCTGCGTGTTGATTTTAATCTAGGGAGGTGGTTTGTGTTTACCTTTTTGTCGATTCACGGATGGACTGATAACGATGCCAACGTAGTGCACCGTACTTGATATCAGAGAACTGAATTAATGTGATCGTATCACCGGTTGCTCGTATCGTTAGTTCAGTTCTAAAGTTCTAGGAGGATATACAAGGTCTTAAAGCAGTGTAGCTTGACTATTCATGACTAAGATAGCTTCTCGGTTTCGGTATCATTGGCTACGAAGATTAGCGCCAAAATAGAACCAATATGCTAAAATACTTTTTATAACAGATGAAATGCACCTTGCGTGCATGGAGATGAAGAATGACTCATTTGAGTCGTGTAGCGAAGTTACCATGCAAGTAGCTTACAAGCTACTTTAAGTTACAATCGTATGTAAACCACCACTACATAGGTAGTGTATTGCAGAAAAGAACAAAACAAGAAAATCTCTTGTGTATACTTTAAAACAGGATTTTAAAGTATAAGTTACAACTTCTATATATAAGTTAAAACAGAAATTTGACTAGTGTGTAAGGTTATTGTACTAAACTTAATTCCTTTGTACTTATATATAAATCAAAACAAGACTTTAGTCCCATGCCACGCTTTTAGACTTACCAATATTTTCGAATAATATATCCAGTATGAGGTGTAAAACACCTTTCTTATCGCTATTATGTATAAATCATAACAGGGCTTTAGTGTTGACCTGACCAGACTCTTTTCGCTACTGCGTAGTGTACAAGTCTGGGAATCGTTACAATTGCGCACCCCACAATAAGCGCGCAATTAGTCCTAACTTTGTTAGAACTAGGAAACTCGCTGAGCAAGTCAGCCGGTCGCTCACTGAGTCGGTGACTGACCCAAAGCGATTAAGCACCGGAGAACCAGCCACAATTCGGTTAAACGCCTGAAATAAGACATTTATTTAGAAAAAACCTATAAAACACTTTTTTTTAATTTGACCGGGAGGTTGGACGAAAGAAGCTAGGCACACAACACGAGAGAGAATGGATTTTTTAGGAATTTCGAGACCAGAGAACTCTGAGAACGAACACATATAGGAACCTAGTCATGATTTCAAGATTCAAGCTTCGAATTTTTGAGATTCCTCTCCGCAGCTCCGTTCTTAGGTGTAGGATTTTCTCTTAGTTTCAATTATTAATATTGAATTTTTAGTTTTTAGACCGTAAACCCCTTTTTTTTAGACCATAACTTTCAATCTCTGGTTCTAGTTCTTAGGTTCTAGAACCAGTCCTTAATCTGACGTCTAATTCACTGACCATAGACTTTAATTTTACTTTAAAATCTTAATTTCCAGTCCTATCATTAATCTCTAGTTCTAGTTCTTAGTTTCTAGAACCAGTCCTTAATCATACGACCTGATTTTCTGATTTTAGACCCGAATTCAGTCCTTAAACATTAAATCCTAGTTTTAATTTCTTAGTTTAATATTTCTAAAATCTCAAATATTAATTTATTTTCTAAAATTCTAGTTCCATAATTTAATTCATCATTATAATTATGAAAACGACTCCAAAAATCCAAAAATACTATTTTATAATCCAAAATTCAATTTGCTTTAATCTCAGCCACCCGATTTGCCCAAGGGAGCTTATGGAGGGTACTCGGGAACGAGGCCAATCCTCCTTAGCATAGCGGGCCCAAAACCCCTTTTTTCTTAAATTTTTAGTAAAATTAATTCATTGCTTCAGTTAGAATTTTAGCATAATATAATTTATTGCTTTAATCAGAATTAGTAAAAGATAGTTCCTTTATCTCAATTAAAATTTAGTATAGTTAATTCATTATTGTAAATCATATTTTTTTAGTAAAATTAATTCCTCGACCTATTCAAAAAATTTGATAAAATTAGTTCCTTTATTTTAATTAGAATTTTAATAAAAGTTAATTCATTTGTTTTAATTAGATTTTTAATATAAGTTAATTCATTTGTTTTAATTAGATTTTAATAAAGTCAATTCATTTGCTTTAATTAGAGTTTTAGGAAAATTATTGTAATTGCTTTACTTAGAATTCTAGCACAATCAGCATGCTTGATTTAATCAGAGTTTTATCAGAATTGATATATTTGCATTCCTAGTACAAGTAAGAGACTAATATTGATTAAACTTCTAGTAATATTAAGAAACTAAATTAATTAGAATACTAGTAAAATTAGAACATTTATATTAATTAGACTCCTAGCACAATTAGGAGACTAATATTAATTAGACTTCTAGTAGTATTAGGACACTAAAACTAATTAGACTCCTAATAGGATTAGAATATTAGACTAGATCAATATAATAAATTCACATAACTAGACTCACAATAGAATTAGGAAATTTAAACTAATCAGAATTACATTAATAACAGGGAAAGAAAAGGAAAACTAAACTATCTAAATTATAAGAAGAGTCATAGCTGCTGACGTTCGCAGGCGAACGATTCAGTAAAGAAGTAACTTACACCCGCTTTAAAGCATGATCACTGACGTGTTGCAACATCATTAAATATCTGTAGCTGGCGGTCGCAATAAACTAGGAACCTTCCTAGAAAACTCCCCTCTTTTTATTTTATTTCTAACATTCCAAATACCGCATCGCTAGAGTCCACTTGGACAGAATTGGGCCACTGATTCAATGGGGACGGAGAGGAACCCAGAAAAAGCGTGCACCAACAATATGAAAGGTCATCGTCTCAGGCCGAAACCGCTCCATCAGGGCCTTCACGTATGCCATATCCCCCCTCATGGCCGGGCATGACAAGAAGTCCTCAAAGCCGGCCTGGGCCAGAAGGAACCTCACAACCTGGGGAAGACGGAACATAGAAGCGCTGGAGGTCGAACCAACCTCCGTGGAACATGAGCGGGGGCAGGGGCTTCATCAAAAGAATAAGAAATGTCATATTCAAAAGCAAAGAGGCCAGAGCATAAAATAATAGCCAAAAGATACATCTTTTACCTTGCTGGCTATACCAAAGTTGGAGATATGGGTGTACTGTTGATGCAGTAACCTACGGTGTGCGGCTTCACCCTGTATTTCCCACCAGTTGTGAGAAGAGAGCTACACCTGAATAAGGGACTCCCTTCTGGCACCATAAGTCACATCGGGACCACCCTCATAACCAAGGTCCTTTTCACTCGACATTCTTAAAGGGAAACATGCAGCAGGTATATAAAAATTATCATCATCAACCAAAATCAGAATCAAATCATCAAGGGCGTTGTTAAGAATATCATATCGAAGGAAGGTGAGTATGCCTCTCTCACACTAGATTTTTTTTTCAAAAAAGGCACATCCAAAAGCAAAAAAAATCAAGTGATACACCATTCCAAAAAAAGAAAAGAAAATCTTTACAAAAATCCTCTCAAAATTTTCATTAAAAAACCCCACAAGGCATACACATTGAAATTATGGTTGGGGAGGCATTCAAAAATTCAAAATCAAATCACTTTTTTCCATCATGTATTTAAAAAAAAAAAGGGAAAGAAAATCAAGATCACACTTGTGTAAAAAGGAAAATCAAAATTTTCGAACAAAAACTCATCCATTTTCCAAAAAGAATTCCATAAAAAAAAAATTAAAATACACCCTCTTTTCAAACCAAAATTCATGCGAATGAATGCAACTATCATGAAATAAATCACACATGCAGAGAAAATCATTTAGATAGATCATACATGCAAAGATCATCATCTCTATCCCAAAAAACTCTAACCACATTGGAAATAAATCAAAGAAAATAGGGTTTAAAATGATTACCTTGAATGAGAAATGAACCCTAGAACCGGCGGGAGAAAGCATGATGGCGCAATGTCGAGGTTCAAATCGAATCAATGGAGCACAAGGAGGGTCTTCCGGTTTGATTTAGGAGAGAGGGGGGGGAAAGAAATTTTTGAAAAACACCCTCTCTGCTCTGGCCCGGCTGATTTAAGGCACCTTTTCTCCTAGCGTGTATAATATGCACGCTATGCATTAATCTGCCAATTTTTGCCTAGCATGCATAATATACACGCTAGTCTTAAAAACCTCCCTTACACATATGTGTGTCCCATTTAGGTACATACGTACCTACAACCCTATAAATAAAAAAATAATAAAATAATAAAAAATAAGAAAAAAGAGAGACAGTGGCACACGTCCCCATAAGTGTGCCGACTTCCATTCAATCCGCTTGGGGATTGTGCTAAAATAAAAGGTTTAAGGACAATGAGCACGCTCAAAATCTCAAACAAACATGAAAAACAAAAAACTATATATATATATATATATATATATATATGTGTGTGTGTGTGCACAAAATAACAAAATATGTAACTCATCGAAAAGCAGCACATACTCCCAAAAAAAGTTGTGACATCAATTCACTCCGCTCGGGTAGTTGTGCTAAATTATCATCGGGATCGATGAGTTCGCTCAAAGACCTCAACCCTACCTCGAGTAGGGGCACCCTGACCAATCAAATGGGGCCATCAATGTTTCATGTGATTGGACACAAAATGTGGATCTTCACGTCTTTTTATTACGCCAATTTTTAGGTATGGGTCGATCACCCTCCTGCTAGCGGGGCTTTTTTATTCAGAATGGAACTCAAACATCATGCATCATCAAATCATATAGAGGAGCATATGTTTTTTTCAGTATATTGGACTTTCGTAACTCGCATCATCTCGGTCATGCCCAGTAAGGTCGCTAAGTGCTTGAGGACAGATAGCTTTGAGGAGCAGACATTTTTTCTGACATACAGGGCTTCCGTATACTCAACGTATTACCATCTTGATGTTTAAGGTTCGCTTTAAATATGACGGACCCGTTAGCATTCCTTGGGCCCCTTCAGATGTCTTTTTCTTTGACATTCGATCATTAGTGATCGGATATCAAAGAGGGGCATTTATAGACACCCAAATTTGACCAAACGCCCGATCGAAACATACTTCGAGAAAGGCGCACCCCCGAGCTTCCGATAGCACTTCCCAAACCCTTAGGAATCAATCCTACCCTTAAGAACCCCTCCCAAACCCGCTTCAAATCCTCTCGGGCAGTGGCTGAGAGGAGGTGTGTTGAGGCTCACTAGAACCTTTACTGGAACTGAATCATACACCATTAGAAAGTAGAGGTCCCCAACTTTCCAACAAGCCAAGAATCGACCTGATTCAAGTCATGCGCTGAAAGTTATGGTGAATTGAGTTTGGGACCGAGCTGGGGGCATTTTGCCTAACATGTATAATATACACGCTAGGCCATTTCTGAAGGAATTTTGCCTACACGCTAAGCCATTTTCTGGAAGAATTTGGCCTAGCGTGTATAATACACACGCTAAGCCAAATGGGCCCCATAGCAGGCTCTGAACTTCTCACAGGCACTGTACATATGCCTAGCATGTATAATATACACGCTAGGCTTAGCTACAGTAACTGTAGGATTTTATCTGAATTTCACTTTTGGGGTTTGACTTGTTGACCATCCCTATGTTTAGGGTGGGTTTCTTTAAGACTGTTGCACCATATTTGCCCTATTTGTAACCTCCTAGTCATTTGAAATCCCACCCTATTCTCACACCTATCCATGGCCTTGAAAATCCAAAATCCTTAGATTTAGGATTACCTAATTGCTAATCCCATTAGCTCTTAAGTACCCCCTAATCTACTCCTTTTCTATAAATAGAGAGGCACCCCCCCTTACTAATGGCTTGAAAATTTTTCAAAATAGAGAAAAAGATTAAGAGATCACCTTCTCCCCTTTGATGCACCAAAACCCATACAAATTCCAGAACTTTAGTTTATCTTTCACACTCCATTACCCATCAAAAACCTTTGAGATTTAGCTAGAACTACCCATTAGCCTTCTTCCTCTACCTCTTACCTACCAAACCTTAGAGGTTAGAACCCATCTTTCCACCTCTCTAGCTATCGAAAGCTCATCAAGTGCACTTACGCAAAGGTCCACAACTGTGCTACAAGGGCCTGAGAGCTCCGGCTCTCCCCTCTACTCCTCTACCTTCTTTGTTTTTCCTTTATCTGAGGGTTCAAGCCATTACACCGCCGAATTTTTTATATTTTCGGAGAGCTTGATAGAGGAAGTGTTATTTTATTTTATGTTTTATTTTTATTTTTGGCCATAAGTAGAGACCGCTTCCGAGCAGGTTGATCGGCTGCCTAACACCTTCCCGATCGATAATCGAAGCCCCTATCCAAGAGCCTTTGGCTTTAGACCGGCGAATCAGAATCATATTTTTGTACTTCAATACTTTTAATATTGATTTAAATTTTTCGTAACACCAAAAGCTCCGGGTGGCGACTCTAAATTTGTAGTAACAAGCGCATCGTCGCGACAGACTCGCGAGAGCCCACGGTTGCACAGGATGGACAGCCTAAGAGCATGCATAGTCACCAATGTGATCCATGCACTCACAATAGCCGATCTACATCACATAAGTGGATGGATGTCATCCATTGATCACAATGGTTGATGACCATTGATTTGTGTTCATTGATAGTCATACATGAGCATTAAGATCACATGCAAGGCCATCTTACACCAATCCTTCAAAATAAATTAGGAAAAATCAAAATAATTTGATTAAACTACAAGGAAATGACTAGAGGCTCATAGAAGAACTTAGTCAATAATTTACATTAGCAATCCAAGTTTAAGCTTACTGATTTGTGGTCTTTTGACCATGGAGATGGGCTTGGTTGAGTATGTGTATACACTATATGAGGCTATAGGGATAAAGGGAATCGATCAATGGAAGTGGATTGAAGTTCTAAGGGTTGGATGATGAGTATCAAGCATGGGAGGACTCTAATGAAGATGGCAAGAGGGAGAAGAAGATGAAATTCATTTTGCCTCTTTGGGGACTATTTTTCTCAACTTTTTGGGTGACAACCCGACTTTCCCGCACGCAAAATCCTGGGAAGGCCAGCTCGTCATATAGCCCGGTACATTCACACGCATGCGCAAATCAAAGCAAATATCAAATATGGCAAAGATATACAAAATATATTATCAAAAGAACAAAGTGAACTATCGGTGATGGCCGACCATCACCTAAACAATGGCTCACAAAATGAATATACAAATGTACTGATACTATCATCTCAAAAAATTTACTGAACATTCCAAGCCGAAAGCACTCAAAAATCCAAAAACTAAACTAGTTCTAAATCTCACATCTATGGGTAGAACTCGTCGGGCTGGAGCTCTTCTTCCTTCGGTTCGTAATCCGGATCGTTCTCAAGCCCCTGATCCTAATCAGTCTCTACACCTGTGACGTATAGTCGGGGTGAGCTAAAGGTCTAAGCTCAGTAGAAGAAAAGCGCAATATCAATTGCATCTTATCATATCAACCATGGGTTCAAATGACAAAATTCAAAACTATGTCAAAGCAGTGATTCAATGACAGAGTTCAAAAGGAGTTTTCATTGATCAGTTCATATGCATTTTTGTGTCAAAACAAAATTGTAAGAACAAGGTTCAATTGAAATCAAATATAGCAGAATTCTCATAGTTTTTCCAAGTTCTTATTTAATCGTAATTCACATGTGGTTACTTATCTGAGAGTTTAACTTAAAACATAACTTAACTAATATCCCAAGCAAATATAGCATTGGGAGCCAAAGATTTTCTGATGGGAATCATCACCTAACCATCGTCGATCAATGAACATTTTTCAAAAGTGCAACAAGCCCCTGCATTATGAGGGATACTTGTGCGGCTCAGATTACCGTCGAAGCAGTTCAAAGCATCCGAATAAGCCAACGTACCGGTTCAAAGAGCGGGAGGATTCGTTCTGATAAACCTCAAATCAATGTGAAGATTTTAATACATAATTCACATAGTGCAGTGTGCTTAATTAGCTAATTTCCAGAGTTCAAATTCGGAATACAGGTTTTATAGTTCAAAAGTAGATTCGGATGTCAAATATAAAAAGTTCAATCACAATTCAAATACGGTCAGGTTTATCATATTTCATTCAAAATATCATAGTATCCATGAAAATCAAATCAAAACGCAATTGGCATTGAATTCCCCTACCTCGGATACGAGTCACGCAAAACGACTCCAAGATCCTAACGGATGATTCTGATCCTCAATCTATGTTCTATGGCATTCAAAAGCTATTCATCAATGATTAAGGAAGCTTAAAAGTGTAAGTTTCGAAAGATTTTCTAAAGAAAATTCAAAACAGTCAAAACTGGAAAAATCACACGCACGATTTGGAAATTGCGTGAACGATTTCACTTGGCACCTCCCAAATCGTGCAGGCAAAAATTTCCAGTTTGATTTTTGACCTGAAAACTGATGCGCATTTCGCGCACGTGATTTTCTTAGGGAATTTTCCTTTACTATCTGAAGGCAATTCGCGAGGCGAATTTCAATTTGTGCGCACGAATTTGAGTGATTCAGAATATTTTTGCCCAATTTTAGCCTCTTTCTTTTGGACCTTTTTTCACATATAAATTCTTGATTCTTTGCATGAATCCAAGGCAATCAAATCCTAATCCAAACCATAATTAATCCATTGAGAATTTACCTTCAAGACTTGCAGAATCAACACGTACGATGGGAGACAATTGAAAGAAATAGCGGCACTTGCACCGCACACATCCAATGGTTTAAAACCTACCTTCTTGCAATCATTAATGAAGGTGGATACGAAGATCCACTCTTCTAACACACAACGAACTAAGTATTTACGCACGAAGGCAATCAAGGGATATCACAAGCATTGGTTTTCAAAACAACCAAAGAGGGTTTGGAATAGATGACGTTCTCTTTCTCTTCCCAGGCCTCAACCACAAGCAAGATCAATGCTTTCTCATGTCAATAATCGAAGCGAAGGAAAATTTGAGAGGGAGATCAACAACACAAATGGGGTTTCTATTCTTCAAGCTCTCTCTCTCTTTCTCTTGCAAATTTCATGCAATGCAAGAGGCTTACGTGAGAAGCCTTATCCAAGTTGCTTTGGTTTGGTGTGAAGCTTTCTCACCTAACAAAAGTATTTGCCCTTACACAAAAGAGTCTGATTCGGTATGAGGCTTGCACACCCAGAACGCATTTTAGTTCCTTGCACCTATTTATAAATCTTTTAAAATTTTAACTATTCCTAAATATCCAAATATGTATCGTGCGCTGTTACTAACACGTACATGTGGTCGGTGCTTCCGGGTCCGGAAAATTTGGGGATGTTACATTTTGAAAGCTTTTTACACTTCTTTTTTAGATTCACAAGTGCCTCAAGTACACATGCCATATGACACTTCATTTTTGACATTTTTCTTTCCAAAAAAAGTGACATCATGCGAAAAAGGCAAGCATGTTGTCAAATTTGAATTTTGACTTATTTTATTTAATAAAAAATTAGGTGTTTGTCCCACTTTAATTCTCATGTAGCTTTTAGACTGGTCCTTCTCTAGACTTTCAATGAATTTGGGGCCTTTGGCTACAATTGAAAGTCAAGATCTTACTAGAACTTGTAGTGTATGCCTCCAACTAAATATCACACCCTAGATTTTTTAATGTAGATTTAATGGTGTTAAATGTGGACAACTCATTGTGTGGCTAGGATTTCATAGAGAAAAGAAATAATTTTTTTTCTAAATAAAAATTTATGGAATCAATTTCTAAATGCCCTTAAATAACTAATCTATTTACCAACCATGCCATCATTCCATATCAAACCACTTTTATTTATTTTGTGTGTTAGCTCCTCTAAAACCATCAAATTTAAGTCAATTGTTTGACCAGTCTTATAAAGGCCCATTGGATGGGGGATATCCAATCACCTCCATTGGTGATGATCTCGAGATCATTGGCCTAGATTGCTCTTAATTTGTGTGATAAAGTGAGGGGTGTCATTCGAAATTCTCAAGTGGGTGTCCTTAAGGGTGAGAAATTTAGGGTGGGTGTCCTTAATGGTGCCACCCATCTATTGATTTTAATGTGGATGACCCATTGTAGGTGCCACAAATAAAAGCTATTGGTGAGGGTGTGTCCTTAGCGTGTGTCTCGGAAAATTTTAAAATAATAGGTGCCTCCATTGTTGAGGTGCTCTTATTATGTGCTTGGGTGCCCAATCTTAGGGAGCCCAGGCCTCGGGTCATCCCATTAAGGCTTTCTAAATGGGACGGGTGTTAGTCAAATGATTGACCAACCCAAACTTTCAGGGGCAGATGTTACAAGACGACAATCTTTAGGTTTAAGGGGTTAAATATTAATATTTTTCAGTACTTATCATAATCCGCATGTCATAGTCTGATAGGTGTGTCATGATCCCAAGATCTATTATGCCACAGATTGGGATGAAAAATTATCCCAATCTGATTCAAGGTAGCCAACGATTTTTTATGGTGGAAATGCATGTGTTATTCATAGAGAAACGAGTGCAAATACTGCCACCCAATCTTATATACGTTTGACTTGTGGAGCCAATGTTAGTAAAATTTATTGTAATTCCTCCCACATTAATTGACTTAGATGGTGTGCCAAGTGGAACACCATCTAAGTTGTTTGATTTGAGCATTCCAAAGATTGGCGTGAAACACCATTTCTATCATGTGATTCCACACAATTAAAGCCCATCATCTGATTCAATGGTTGACCATATTGAATTAGATGATAGAGATTGTGTTATGAGTCAATTATTGGCACCACATATCTTTACATCATGGCCTTCAAATCAAATGACTTAGATGGCTTTCGCCTCCAGATGACCCAAAAAATACCATATTTTTCTTTTTAACAATGTGCAACGGTACCTCATGTGCAAGTTGTAACTCCTTTTCTTACATACTCTACTTAATGCCTAATAATAACGAGACTTCATGGATGGCTTACATACTCTACTTAATGCCTAATAATAACGGTACCTCATGAGGATTGAGGTTGGGGGTTCTACACTCTATGTTTGCTTCCAATTAAATTAGAAATAGGTAAATAGGTAAATTAAACGACTTCGCTTTAGGTTGATTTAGGATCACCATAGCTACTTATATACTATCAGTGGGGATAAATCCCTGCAAGTGGCTAATAAGAAGCTATGGCAAGTGACAACTGTCAGCTATATATACCTCCTCAACTAAATTAAATAACTTCACATCGGGTTGAATAACAACTTTATCCTTCAAACCCTGTGATTCCACCACAAATAATTTGTCTAGATACTTGGTCTCTATACTACAAAAAAAATTAATTATAAAAGATAAAAATAATAAAAATAGAGCATAAATCATTACTAAATTATTTTAATATTTTCTTAAAGATCAACTTGAGAAGAAACATCAAAACATATATACACAACCTAATAACAAAATAGATGAAGAATCATTCGAATGCCAAATAATAAAATCTTTTTTAGATCCACCCCAATGTGCAAAGCTTCACGAGATGGCTTAGATGGTGTGATGACCCAAAAAGTATCCTATTTTTCTTTTTAATAATGTGCAACGGTACAAATCTCATGTGCAAGTTGTTGCTCCTTCTTACATATTCTACTTGATGTCTAACAATAACTAGACTTCTAATAACTTCTAATTAGATTAGAAAGAGATAAATTAAACGATTATTTATATACCTAAAATTAAATAATTTTATGTCAGGCTGATTGAAGATCACCATAGCTACATATATACCTAAAATTAGACAACTTCATGTCAGGTTTAGTGAAGACCACCATATTTTTTTCATATAACGTACACCCCAACTAAGTTTTTGAATATGTGCAACCCCCGCATATCGCATGCACCAATCAATAGGGATAAATTCCCTACGATACTACAAAAAACAAGACTATTAGCGGTAGCCAAAAACTGCCGCTATTAACAAAAAATTGACGCTAATACCATTGCCGCTAATAGTCTTAATAGTGTTTTTATTAATAACTGCAGCTTTTTGGAGCAAAAGCCTGCCGCTATTAGTCTTATTTTTTGTAGTGCGAGTAGCCAATAAGATGCAATGACAAGTAACAACTGCCCTAACTACTTATACCCCTTAAACTAAATTAAATAACTTCACATATAGTTGAACAACAACATAACCCTTCAACCCTTGGGCATCCACCACAAACAATTTGTCTAAATATTTGGACTGCATATTAAAAATAATTAGATATGATAATAATAATAATAAATATAAAACTGTAACATCCCTAAATTTTGGGGCATTGAACAGTGTCTTCGGGATGCGTGCCCAACTGGTCATAAGTTTGACCAGGTGGGAGTCAGCGCAATGACTATGACTCAATCAAGTTTGATGTGAACAAACGCATGTGCGTAGTGTTAAAGATAGTTTAAAAACCACATACACCGATCATGGATGTATGTGTCTAACACCGAAGCAAGAGAGGATAAAGGGACTTAATAACTTAAGAGGAGCTATTTCTCTTGTTTTTGGTTGGTAAGAAAAGTTAAGAGGATTTAAGAAGAGGAAGAGAGAGTAAGAAGTAGAGTAATTGCATGGGAAGTTGATGTGGGTTCCAGATTTAAGAAGGATTCAAGCATTTAATATCGGAGTCGACGTATTGGGAACAGTTGAAGCCAAAGCTTGGAGCCCTAGTCATTAACCCAACCACTAAATCAATCAAGTGATTGATTTAAGGTGAGTGATATTGAATCTCTTTAAACATGTGTATGTACATTCAATTACTGATAAATGATGAATTGTAGAGGTAGAAAAGAATGGAAATAATAAGGAAAAGATTTGGAAGAAATGCCCGAAAAGGGCTGAAATTCTGACCAAATCGATTAATCGATTTTGGTCTAGAAGTGATCTGGGCGGAGAGGCCCAAAATCGATTAATCGATTTGAAATCGATTAATCGTCTGAGCGCCTCCAATGGCTGAAAAATCAGGCTTGGGAAAAATCGATTGATCGATTTGAGAAATCGATTAATCGATTTTGGAATTTCGATTAATTGATTTGAGATCAATTAATCAATTTGGGATTTCGATTAATTGATTTTGGGAGATCGATTAATCGATTTTGACAGTTTTAGTTGGCTTTTGAATTAGACTTTGAGGTTCAAGGAAGGTCTTATACCTTCTTTATTGCATCTTTCTTGATGCTTTACATATGTCATGGTATACCATAGGTAGTACGAGGGAACGCAAGCATAAGGAGTCGTGTTAGACCTTGATGCTTGGACATTCAGAGACGTGAGGTAGGGAACACCTTGAACATATATTTTAATTACAATAGCATGTATGTAGTGATATAGAAATGAATGCTAATGCTTACAAATGTTAATCTTTTAAATGTGTGTGTGTAACACCAAGTAAATAAATGAAAATGAGACATCCCCAGGGGATGAAAATGCAATAAAGGCATCTGTATGATGCGATTGACTTAGACATCCCAGGGATGTATGTGACATTGTAAAGCAAAAGTGAACAAAGATTGATAAGGCCTAATCTATATGAATTAGCACAATTATATGGTGAACAACTATATGTAGCACACATTTGATACTTTTGTTATTTAAGGTTTGAACAGAATACCCTACGTGGCGGATACCCACGACTTGGCGAATATCCGATCTCATGATGGTCAATCCAGACACAGATTCGACATCCTGTGGATGTGTCTATGAGACTAGAAACCCCGTCGCCTATGATAAAGGGACTTCGGTGGTATTCAAGAAAGAAATAGATATGAAAACTGTCTATGTAGACAACGATGGAGGGTATTCCATCGGGCACTCGACTCTATAATAAGTTGGGAAATATTTAAGTTAAGATTTAAGTAATTAGGCCGAATCAGTAACTAATATCAATAAATGTAAAGTAACAGTTACATCTAGTACATCTTTTTAGTTGTTTAAAATGTCTTCTCAGTAATTCCATCAGATAAACTATGCTTTTAAATTGTTTTAGAATATATGTAAGAGTTTGACATATATGTTCAATTGTTGTTTCCCTATTGAGTTAGGATGTAGCTCACCCCTTTAGACTATACGTCGCAGGTCCACTGCTTGCGGCTGCTGAGGCTTCGAGAGACGTAGATCCTGAAGATTCGGATTACGTGCCTGAGGAAGAGTTGGAGCCTCCTCCTGAGGACTTCTTCTAGAGGACCCGTGCGTACTTTGAGAGTGAGTTTTGAGAGCATTCTATACGGCTTGGTATGTCAAGCCTTATTTTGAGAAAAATATAATTAAATGATATATTCTTTTGGGAAACATTTGGAGTGATCCTGTTTATCAGTAATGGTTCAGGTCGGTTCTTCTGTTCATGCGTTGGCATGGAAGTAGAACTGTCCATTGAGCTTTTGGTTTTAGAATAGCAGATTTTTATTGTCTACTTGTTACAGTTCATACATTTTACTTGATTTGTTGTCGCTTGGTTATACCAATGTTCTATACGGACTTTAGGGGCACGAGCTAGAGGGTCGTACTGATGGCACGGGTTTCGGGGTGTCAAAGTCCGGGCTGTCACAAAAATACTACTAAATTATTTTAATATTTTTTTTAAAAGATCAATTTGAAAGGAAAAATCAAAATATATACACAATTTGATAACAAAATAGATAATGAACCATCCGAATTTCAGATAATAAAATCTCCTATAGATCCACCCCAAGTAGATATTATTTTATCAGATAATCAAATAAATTTTAAAACCCTCATCAAACCTTAATAAATATAACATGATGCCTATATTTTTAGGAAGAATGGGTTGTGTATGATGATCTTACACTATTAAAGTTTAATTGCGATCGTATGTCATTATTATAGATTGTATCTTCATCTATGATCAATCTAGTAGTCAAATCAGTCAATGAATTATGCCTATAGGCATATGTGAATCAACCCATTAAAAAAATTTTAAATCACTCATTAAAAATAAGGTCGATTCATATTTGAGTACACATATCAGGAAATTCAAACCATTACATCTGAGTACTTAAACACATGTCATTGTTTATATTAAATGTAATGTTGATAATAAATTTTTTGAATTCGATAGTACATTAGTCATATATTTAAGGTGATTTTAGTGTGAATGATACGTGACCATTTAGATGATATGAGTTTATATAATAGCAAAATATAGCCAAATTAAGAGTTTATTTTTATTCATTTTTTATCGTTTACAACACTACTTATTTTTATAGACATCTTTAACAAATTTTATTTAACTTTACTTTTCTTTGGATGAGCATAAGTAGATAAAGCTTCAAACCATAATTTCTGCTGTCATTAGGCTGGTCAATTATGAAGTCAACAGACCCTTTGACACACTACATAAATATTTGGTTGATTATACCATGAGTTTAATTATCAGTCATATCCGATACATATTGGCTTATATGTATTGGGTCAAGGCCCTTCCGATTTAATATACATCACCAATACTATATATGATCAAACGTTGAGTTAAAGTGGGCAAACATACGTCCGGTCATATTAGCCCAAGTGTATATAATCTAAATCAGATAAAATACCAAAATTGTCTTTTGGATAAATTTGTTATTATTTTAAAATCATATATAAATTTAAAATTTTAAAATAAAAAAATATTTGAATAATGGGCTTGAAAAAAGTACTTGAATAATGGCCTCCATTCATATCAATATCAATATGTTGATATGCGTCAATTATTAAATCCTTAGATTAAACAATCCCTAAGTTATATATATATATATATATATATATATATATATATATATATATATATATATATATATATATATAAAATATCGCTAACTTGGATGGGTTTAATTATTATTAAAAAACTCATAACTTTAATTCTTTTCCATATATTTATATAACACGTGTTATGCACGTACACTTTTCTCACGTTCCTCATTTGTCTCACGCATAACGATATTTAGTTACTCATAATTGAATTTCACAGAATTTAAGGCACTTTTCTTATAACTGACTTTCACGAATTTCAAGCCCCAGAAAGTGTACTGGTACGTGCTACTACAGTCGACATTTGTTGCCTCATCTTGAGCACCGAACATGGTACATGCTTTAACTTTGTTGTACACGTGTTCATCAATCTGAAGTGCCCATTTGTCAGTCCACCATTTCATGGGATCCACTGCAAGATATCACGTATTTCCATGACCAAGAAAGTCCGGTAAGAGCCTGCAAGAACTGTTAATTAGTGAAATGTTAAAAGCCAATAGTTGCATGAAACTACTGTTCTAATCCGATGGTAGGAATCCTTCGATCAAAATGATCATCCACTGATTACCCATCTTAAAAAACAGAAGCCTACTACCTTAAACATCTCAAATTTTGACCATTGATGCCACGTGTATGATATAGATGACTCGAAGGCACAACATCATTGTGCTTGTGCCCAACAATTAAGACCCACCAATATCCTCTACTGATCGAATAGTAGAGGATACTCGATATTCGTCCTCCACCAGTTGGTCATGGGCTCTATACTCATCTTTCACGATGTTTTTCACCCTTGTGTTTTCAAAGTGTGGAATGGGTTTTGTTAGTTAACTCTCACCATTGTAGTTGGTGCTCCCTCACGCTCCTCTGCAGTTGTCATATGTGTATGCCTGCCTGTAATGGATCTATATGGATTTATCGATCCAACCATCCAGAATATGCCCTAGGATCTAGGCGCACGATCAATTAAAAACAATAAATTAACAATTCATAAATTAAATATATATGAGCGCACCTTGAGTGTGAGTCATTAATGGTGAGTTGCAGATTTTCAATGATCTCCTCGCTCTTAATATCCCCTAGCACAATTGGGATGTTTTTGCTAATAGAGAGGATTGAATTGTGTCGAGCAATCGTTGGGACCAAGCATCCCTTATATTTATAGCCAAAGAGTCATTTCCCATTAAGGACTTAAATTACTAATTATATTGTGATTAAAAATTATAATCATACCATAGCTAAAAGAGTTAATTATTATCAGTTGCTTATTCTCTTCAAACTCATCGAATTATTAACTACACATCTTAAGATTGATCCTACACCATTCACCGGTCAACGGGTTGACCATAATGACGGCCACCAAAACAGAAACTTCTAACAGTCTCCCACTTGGCCACACTATATCAATAAACTGCGATTACCAAATGTTAGCTAACTTTCTTTGAATAATAAATCCCAATCAATCTTAATAAAAGTTTTTATAATCAGTTCGGTCCAGTGAGAATACTAACACAGAATCAATGTAGTCAATACATCATGTCATCGATACATGACCGTTCATTAGTTACCGTATTAGAATTCATCACCGACATGGATTCCAACTAGTATGATTTCACATTGATTGCAAGTTTACAAACTGAATGGTGATTACATATAAACTCAATCTATTATTGGTCCTACTTTATTGTCATCTACTGGCACCATATGTTCCAAAACTTTATTTGCATAAAAATAGAAAAGCAAATAAATAATCCTTATTTTCGAATCAATTTAAACAAATATATTCGCTCTTATACATCCACTCTCAAAGGCTATCAAAAGTATCATTTAATCTCATATGCGCAACGTGCTCCGAAAAGAGTTTGGGAGGTAAGCCTTTAGTGAGAGAGTCAACCAACATGAGTGTCGTACTAATCTTTTCAACAGATACAATTTGATTCTGAACTTTCTCCCATACAACAAGATATTTGATATCAATATCTTTGGAACATCCACTAGTCATGTTGTTATTGGAGACAGCTATCACAACGGAATTGTCACATAAGATTCTCAGTGGCCTTGAAATACTATTAACAATTCGAAACCCTGAGATAAAATTTCTTAATCATATCGCCTCACATGTTGTCTCAAAATATGTAACAAACTCTGTTTCCATAGTAGACGAAGTAGTCAGCATTTGTTTAACGCCCTTCCAAGATATAGGTTGTGACAGCCCAGATTTCGGCACCCCGAAACCCGTGCCATCAGCACGATCATCTTGACCGTGCCCCTTAGCTAAGCACGGAACACTGGTATATCAAGCATTGCAATAAAATAATAAACAAAATTGCAAAATTTGAATCTATATTAATTAACTCTCCAAAAGACAGTTCTACCCTCATGCCTCTACATGAATGGAGAACCGATCCGAACCATCGATGATAGCAATCATCACGGATGGTTCGCCCAAAAAGAATAATCCCATCTATATATATATACATGGTTTAAACAGAATCAAGGCTTGACATACCAAGCCGTATAAAACCTCTCCAAAAATCCCTCAAAGTGGCACAACAGAGTCCTCTAGAAGAAGTCCTCTGGAGGTGGCTCCAACTCACCGCCGCAAGGTCCGACTCACGGATCGCCTCAAGCCGCAGCTGCTAGTAGTGGACCCGCGACGATAGTCTATAGGGTGAGCTACATCCTAGCTCAATAGGGAACAAACAGCTTGAACATATAAATTATAACTCACATATATTCCATGATATGCCATGCATGATGTATCTATGCAGTTGTTAATGAAACAAATTAAAAGCATTTCGTTTTACTGTTGATTACTTATATTTTCATTTACTCATGAATGATGCTGAGAAGGCCTAAAGCAAAACTTAAACTTTCAACTTAAGTAATCCCCGAGCAATATAGCATCGAGCCCCGACGAGATACCCATCATCGTCATCTATATAGACAGTTTTAACCGTATTCCCTGGGAATACAAATAGTACCCAAGCCCCTTTCCCCTGGGGATTGGTGGCGGGGTTTCACTTGTCTCAATCAACACCCCTGGGGTGTGCTTACTATGTACGGATAAGCCTCGTGACCGCCTACGGTTTCGCCACCAGACGGTCACTTGGATATCCCGCCGTGTCGGGCCGTGGGATATCCCGCCACGCCTGGGGTACCCTATCAAACCTCAAATAACAAAAATATATTTGCCTTTACATATAGTTATTCACCGTGTAATTGTGCTATCTTATATCAGTTAGGCCCTATCAAACATGATTCAATCCTTGGATACATCCCTGGGATGTATCCATTTACTTGCATCACACCTGATGCTCTTATCTCTTTACTTCTTCATCCCCTGGGGATGGCTCATTAGTTTACTCTTATGAATGTCACACACGCACAATTTTCACAATTCTTTAAGCAAAGAAAATATTTGAATTGAACTCTATATCACTACATACATGCTCTTGTAAAATAAGGTACATGTTCAAGGTGTTCCCTACCTCAAGTCTTCATTTGTTCAATGCATCAAGGTCCCACGTGGCTCTTTGTGCACTAGTCCACACATACCACCTATGGTACCACATAACAGGTGAAACACATCACAAAGGATGCAATAAGGAAGGTATAAGATCCCCCAAGAATCTTAAAGTCAAACCCAAAAGTCAACATAATTTATGTCAGTCGATTAATCGAACTCCAAAATCGATTAATCGAATCTGATTCGATTAATCGATTCCCAAAATCGATTAATCGAATGCCAATATCGATTAATCGAAGCAATTTCGATTAATCGAAATTCTCCTTTTCGCAAAGTCCATTCTCGCTCAATGAAGCTGCTCGATTAATCGAATTCAATTTCGATTAATCGAAATTCTTCTTTTCAAGAAGTAATTTCACCGTCAATAAAAGTTTTCATTCGATTAATCGAATCCAATTTCGATTAATCGAAATTCTTCTTCGCAAAAATCGAAGTTTCACAAGTTGATTAATCGATCCCAAATCGACATTGAAAACTAAATCGATTAATCGAAATCCCATTTCGATTAGTCGATTTTCCTCGTCATTTCCTCCAACCCTCGGGTCCATCGAGGTTCTCACCGATTAATCGATTCTCAAATCGATCAATCGAAATCCAAAGTCGATTAATCGAAATTAAATTCGATTAATCGAAATCGGGGTCCTCTGACCTTTCAACTTCCTGGCCAATTTCGATTAATCGAAACCCAATTTTGATTAATCGAAATTGTCAGATTCAGCCCCTTTCGAGCTGTTCTTCCCAATCTTCTTCCACACTTTTTCTTCTATTTTTCTAAGCCATTATCCTAAGATTTAAACTATTTTCAACTACCATTTAGCCTCTATAATCTATGCATTTGATTTACAAAATTTTACCTTGAATCAATCTCAAATTGATTTCAACTCTAGGGTTGGAAGGCTAGGGTTCCAGCTTTAGCTTTTCAGCGGATCCCTTGCGTTGAATCGGCCTCTTTAGTACTTGAATCCTTCCTTCCTCAACTAGCCTTTACTCCTTGCATTAATCACTCTTTTTACTCTCTCTCTCTCTTCTTTACTCTCCTTCAACAACCCAAAATACCCATCTAGGGTTATTAAACCCTTTTATCCTATTCTTCACTTGTGAGTTGAGCACATACACCGCGGTAGGTGTATGCGACTTCCTATTTACAACACACACCACGAAATCACTCAAGCTACCACATCTCGTCCGTTCATCACATCCTATGCTAACTCTTGATCTCCTGATTGGTCAAACTTGTGACCAATCGGGCACGGATCCCGAGGTCATAGTTTTGCGTGATTTTTCGGGCTATTACATAGGTCCACCTGCAAGCATAAATATATAATCCGATCTGGACCTACGGGTGTCTTGCCACCCAGCATAGTTGGCATCTGAATAACCAAAACTTCAAGGTTATTCGACCTTTTGTATGTCAGCATGTGTCCTTTTATCCCTTGTAAATAGCGAAAAACTTCTTGGCTGTTTTCCAATAGTCCAAATCAGGATTATATTAATACCAACCAAACATGCCAACTATATATGCTATGTCTGGACGAGTACAAACTTATGCATACATGAGATTCCCAACTGCCAATGCATAGGGAATTATCTCCATCTGCTTTCTCTCCAGATCGATCCTAGGACTCTGAAGTATACTAAATTTATCACCCTTAATCATAGGGATAACAGTAGCAGAACACTTATGTATGTTAAACCTTTTAAAAACTTTATTAATATAAGCTCTTTGAGACAATCCCAATATGCCACAGGCTCTATCTCGATAAATCTCAATTCCTATTACGTAGGAAGCTTCACCAAGATCTTTCATATCAAAACTCTTTGATAAAAAATTCTTTATCTCATGTAACATGCTCAAATTACTACTTGCAAGTAATATATTATCAACATATAAAACAAGGATGATAAACTTGCTCCCACTGATTTTAAAATATATGCATTGATCTACGGTATTTTCTTTAAAACCAAAGTTTGAAATGACTTTATGAAATTTTAAGTATCATTGTTGAGATACCTGCTTTAAGCCATATATAGACCGTTTGAGTCTACAAACTAAATAACTCTCTCCCTCAACCTGAAAACATTTAGGTTGTGTCATAAAGAAATCTTCATGTAAGTCATCATTCAGAAAAGCCGTTTTAATATCCATTTTATGCAATTCTAAGTCAAAATGAGTCACTAATGTCATGACTATCCGAAAGGATTCCTTTCTAAAGGCAGGAGAAAATGTCTCTTTATAGTCTATTCCCTCCTTTTGAGTGAACCTTTTAGCGACTAACCTGGCTTTGTATCTTTGTATATTACCATTGGAGTCTTGTTTAGTTTTATATACCAATTTATAGCCTACAGGTTCAACTCTTTCAGGTAACTCGCAAAGATCCCAAACCGAGTAATGTTTCATTGATTCTAACTCATCTTTCATAGCTTCACGTCATTGAGTAAATTTGTCGCTCTTCATAACTTGGTTAAACGAAACAGGATCTGATTCCCTTCCAAAATTGTACTTACTGTCATTGAGGTAGAGATATAGTCATAAAAAATGATTGGCTTCTTTGCTCTCTCTGATCTACGCAATGATTAATCATTGGCGGTCACCATGGGAGCAAGGGCCTCCTCAATGTGAGGTGTTTCAATAGGTATAGTCGCAGGTACATCAACACTATCTTGAATGGCAGGTGTTGGTGTCACATTTTTTTGGATAAAAGGGATATGAATTATAACTCGATTTTCCTCAAAAGTGATTTTCTTAGGCTCAACACTCTCACTGTTCTCACGATCCTCAAAGAATTTTGCATATTTAGTATCAACAATCCGGGTACTATGAGTGGGACAATAAAATTTGTAGCCTTTTGACCTATCAGGGTAACCAATAAAATGACAACATATAGTTTTAAGATCCAATTTTCCTAATTGTGGATTATATACCTTTGCTTCAGCTAAACAGCCCCAAATGTGTAAATATCTTAAAATCGATTTTCTTCCTACCCATAGCTCATAAGAAGTTTTGGGAACAACCTTACTAGAAATTCGATTCATAATATGCACCACTGTTTTCAAAGCTTCTCCCCATAAGAACAGAGGCAACTTAGAGTTGCACAACATGTTTCTCACAATATCCATAAGAGTACGATTTCATCACACAGTTACACCGTTCTGTAAGGTGTTCCCGGCATGGTGTATTGAGCAACAATATCATGCTCTTGTAAATACAAGGCGAATGGTCTTGGATTGCGACATGTTTCAAAGTATCTATCATAGTACTCTCCGCCTCTATCAGATCTCATAATTTTAATCTTCGAATTGAGTTGTAACTCAACTTCGGCTTTATAGATTTTAAACATATCTATGGTCTCAGATTTCTTATGAATGAGAAGTATGTAATCAAAACGAGAATAGTCATCAGTGAAGATAATAAAATATTTTTGGCTACCAATAGCAAGAGTTAGAAATGGTCCACATATATCAATGTGGACTATTTCCAGCAAACTCGTGTTCCTGATAGCTCATTTCTTATTAGTCTTTGTGAGTTTTTTTTTAACGCAACCAATACAAGTATTAAAATCAAAGAAATCGAGCTCATCGATTATATTATCTTTAATTAACCTCTCCATTCTAGTTTTAGATATATGGTCTAAACGTTTATGCCATAAAATGGAGGAGTTGTCGATTGCTCGTTTTTGTTTCTATCTAATTTTATTATCCACATGTATAGAAACTAAAGATTGGGCATAAGATGAATCCAAGTTTAACTGATAAAGATTGCCCACTAATGAGCCACCACCCACAATATCGGAATCAAGTAATAGAGTAAAAATATTATATTCAAATTTAAATTCAAAACCTAATGAATCCAATTTAGAAATTGAGATAACATTTCTAGTGATACTTGAAACATAAATAGTATCAACTAAATCTAAAATGAAACCACTATTTAAAATAAAACGGAGAGTTATCATGGCCTCCACGTCTGCTTCTACTCCATTTCCGAGTTTGATAGTTCGTTCGCCTTTACTTAGCTTCCTACCAGATCGAAATTCCTGCATCGAATTACTTATGTGAATAGTTGCATCAGAATCTATCCATCAAGTATTGCGTGGAGTATCAACATAAAGTGATTTAAAACATACTAAGACTAGGTCATTACCTTTCTTAACTAGTCAATCTCTGTATTTCTGACAATTCTTCTTAATGTATCCCTTCTTCTTACAGAAGTGGCACTTGATGCCAGAAGTAAATCCGCTAGCTTCTCCTTGTTTGATTTCCGGTAGAGAAGCTTTCATGTTCTTTTTTTTTATATGATCCCTTCTTTCTCTTGAAATTTTCTTTCGATGGTACAAGAGTGGCGTGATGAGCACTTTCAGGTTTTTCAGTCCGAAGTCTTTCTTCTTTTTAGACACAGTAAGCGATTAGCTCGTTCATCTCCCATTTCTCTTTCTGTGTGTTATAATTAATCTTGAACGGGCCAAATTACACAAGAAGAGAAGTCATAATGAAGTAAACAAGATAATCCTCAAAAAAACTCATGTCCATTTCTTTTAATTGAGTCGTCATGCCACTCATTCTCATAATGTGCTCCCGTACGCCATTATGATCATCATATTTTATAATTCTCATTTTAACAATAAGACTACTGGCAAGTACCTTATAAGTCCCCTGAAATTATTCTTAAATTGCTTACATGTAGTCCTTTGTATTGTGCGAGTCAGGAATACCTTCCCGGATCGCATTAGTAATGGAACTCTTTATGATCATGAGGCTTATAGGATTTGATCTATCCCATTTTTTCAATCCGTATTATTCACTGTCAGATCCTCAGTTGAGGCATCCACGGTAAGCAGCTTGAGCTTATCAGATCGTATAGCATAGTCAAGATCTATGCAACCTAGAATAATTGCAGCTTGTTTCTTCCATTTATCACAATTCGAGCCACTTAAAAGTTTAATTCCACCAATCATATAGTAATAGAAGACGGATTCAATACTGCACAATAATTAAGGAATTTATTATGTCCACATATAATTATAGTAACTATCAATTCCACAAGGTTATAATTATAGTATGTGACGTATGAGTTAAAATATGTCAAGGAATATAATAGAAATTAAAACTAATATGTAGTTTTATTGAGAAATAATTTGTATCATTATAACCCTCCGTTGGGTCGAGTCACAACACACTAGTCACTTCCTCAATCCATATTAATGATTGTGATACTAATTACGTCATTATGACCCTTCGTTGGGTCAAGTCACAACACGTTAGCAGTACCCACACACAAAAATGAATAGTAAAAATACAACCATCACATAATATTAAGTGATTCATCACCGTTGGGCAGAAGTAATCCCTTAAGTTGTAATATCAATGTGTACCATACACTTTCACTAAATTTATAACACGGTCTTTGACAAAAATAAACCTCACTATAAAAATCATGACACTAAGAAAGATCATCACCGTTGGACAGAAAAATATTTTCAAGCCATATTTTTTATTTGGGTTTGATAATATTTTAAATGGTCATAAAAGTAGTACAATAAAAAAAATTAAGCCACTTTAAGATATGGAAGTAGCCAAATCTAACTCACATTGTGGGTAAGTGCCAAAAATTTAATAATAATCGAGATAACATTTTGTAAATACCAGCTTTGATTCTAGAGCATAATCGCCAATACTCAACTCTAAGTAAAAGCACTCAAAAAATGCAGTAATTATCCAATTAAAATTGTCAAAAGGGATATCAAGTCATGTCAAACGTCATAACAAAGAGCTCATTTTCAAAAATAGACCTCAAAAATAGATCCGAAATGTTTGAGAAAATCAAAATCTATATATAATGTTCAAAAATTGGACTATAGATAGTCCATAAATGACCTGAAAGAATGAAGAATAATATGGGTCATAATTGGGCCTTAAGGACAAACAGGTCGTATCTAATGGGCCGAATCGGGTCATGAATCATGGGCCAGGTTGAGCGATGGATCGGACCAGACCATGGGCTGGGTCGGGTCATGACCCGAATCCGATTATCGATCGGGCCAAGTCACACTGGGTTGGGTAATATGCATTATGGGCCGAGTTAGGCATATAGAGTTGGGAAAGCACCAACTTTGGTGCTCCCACTATACGGTAACTAAAATCCAAAAGGTTTTGTAGTTATCCTTCCCAAAAAAAAATTTGTCTTCTTTAATGGAGTCGTCTTCTTCAATGGAAATAAGAGAAATCTGACCCTTTTGAGTAGTGGTTTTAAGAAAAATTATCAAATCACCCACAACAATAAACAAAATATATTCCAATTCTCTAAAAGAAAATCCATAAAATTTGATAATTGAGATGGTCGATGGTGTTTCAAAGAACACGAAAAATCCATCGCCTTATACGTTCTTTTTCTATTTAACTGTGGACTAGCAATAATTGCTTTATAAAACAATTAGGGGTTTCCTATTAAAACTATGCTAACCGTTTTAGCTTCCAATTAAAAACGGAGCCTGATTCTGCCCTAAATCGCTTAACCAAAACAACAAATAATAGTTGCTTTGGGATTTTGTGCACGTCAATTAAATTTTAACTCTTTTGCATGAGTGAAGATCAGATCATCTTGAATCGGAAAATCAAAATTAGTTTTAAACTATGAATCGAGCACCAAGATAAAACTCATATAGTTTTGATCGATCAAACACCAATTATGGCTCTGATACCAATTGATGGATCTTTATGGATCTATCGATCCGACCATCCAGAATATGCCTTAGGATCTAGGCGCATGATCAATCAAAAATAATAAATTAACAATTCATAAATTAAATATATATGTGCGCACCTTGAGTGTGAGCCATTAATGGTCGGTTGCCAATCTTCAACGATCTCCTCATTTCAATATCAATCGTTGGGACCAAACATCTCTTATATTTATAGTCAAAGAGTTCTTTCTCATTAAGGACTTAAATTACTACCTATATTATTGTTAGAAATCACAATCATACCATAGCTAAAAGAGTTATTTCTCATTTAAGGACTTAAATATAAGGGACCAAACATCCCTTATATTTATAGCAAAAGAGTTCTTTCTCATTAAGGACTTACATTACTAACTATATTGTCGTTAGAAATCACAATCATATCATAGCTAAAAGACTTAATTATTATCAGTTATTTATTCTCTTCAAACTCACCGAATTAGCTACTACACATCTTAAGATTGATCTTACACCATTCACCGGTCAACGGGTTGATCATAGTGAGGGCAACTAAAATAGAAACTTCTAACAACCTGCTCCTCAGCTCTCGAGGCTGTATCGGCCCAATGGCCGTATAAAAATAAATAAATAAATAAATAAATATAAAAATAAAAAATAAAAAAAGTAATGAGAATCGTGGAACCTCACGTCCTCTACAGTTTGGGGCGCAGAGACAGAGAAAGAGAATATTTTTCGTTTGAGCCTTGAGAGAGAAACGTGAGATCGTGAGTCGTAGGAAAGAAGGGTGGACTGAGGGGTTTGTTTTAGAATTTGTATTAAGTGCTGAACATAAACATTAAGGTTTATGGATAGTCAATCTTCTGCCACCGATCTTGGAAGTTTCACGGATATTTTTGAGAAGCTAGTCAATGACTGCTAAAATCTAGGCTTTTACTGTTTTGTATGGCTATATATATATATATATATCCTAAGGTCGGACTTTTTTAATATAAAGAGATTGACCCAAACAACTTTCTTCTGTGCACAGGTTGGTACATAATACCAACTCAAAAATTTAGAAGCTAACCCACGTTTCCCTCGACCATTGCCCATATATATAGACGGTTGGTTCCTCTACAAGTTAGATTTCAATAGTTGAAGCTAAGAGTCTCCTATTTTTCTACCAGTTTGCAGGTAACCATCTGTCTATGATGATGATGACGACGATGTACGATGGCTTGATGTAGATCCAACGGTAAATCAGTCGTTGGAGATTCATCAAATGGTCCTAAGATTGGGTGCAACCAGGGATCAAAATTCTCAACGAAACTAATACATATTGGTTTCCGAGGTCACCGGGTCAATATAAATCAATATATATCATCCACTTATGTATCGGTTCTTGGAGCTGGCGAATTGGAAAACAGAGATTTTGATCCATGAGTGCAACTACAGTAATAAGTTGGTGTGGTCGCCATAGAACCTTTCATTTACATTTTCTATAGTCATATGTGTTTCATTCAATTCATTATAGTAATTAATGAAGATATCTCTGGGTTTTGATCCCCTGTGTTCTCTGCAGCACTGAATTCACACAGATATGGCATCGTTTGGTGGGCTGTTGATCGTGTTATGTATCCTAACGGTTACGCCTGGCCACTTCATGTTCTCAAGTAGGTTACTTCTCATTTAATCCTAATTTAATGAGCGGAAGATCTCATGATCAAGTGTCACTGGCGTCACAAATGTCATCAAGCAGCTTTTAGCCACGGATTCTGGTCAACATTGGCTATCATGGATTCTACGGATCCTGATAGTTGTCACAGTCAGCAAGGCTTAAAATACCACTCGTTACAGGCACTGCTGCATGGTATATATCGGTACCAGTGCATATCGGTATCGGTTTATATAAGCGGCACACTGAAACCAAGGTTGTATATCAATCACATCACAAGATTATCAAGCTTGTTAAGTGCCTATTATCACCTAAATGCCGTTGAAGGCTGACCTCCACAGATGTCAGGACCACACAATTCTGTAGAAAGTCAGCTTTTAAAAGATTCCGTAGCTAAAAGGTTCGTGAACTTGATTAAGTCATGGAGCGTCAGTTTTCCCATTTTTTTAAACTTGTATTGTCAATATATAGAAATACAAGCTATATGGATTATGGATGAAAATATTAAATATATAAATGTCAAGAGGCAAGATATGAAAATTAAAAGCAAATGAAACTTACGGTGATATGTTTCAATTCCGTCGCAAGTTGCGAGAACCTCTGTAGAGATTTAGAGAGCCTTCTCGTCTATGGAATTGAACCAATGGAAATTGTAAATAGGGTTTTGTAATCGGAGAATGCTTGCTTAAGAGCGTTAGGGTCCTAATTTAATTAGATCTCTTATAGAAGAAGTAAGATTTTAATTTTGGAAGTTTAATTACAACTCTATTTTTAGAACTCTGTTTTCGGGGTTTAAATTAGTAGAAGTTTAATTAGAACTCTAGTTTTAGAACTCTGTTTTCTTGGTTTAAATTAGAAGAATTTTAGAATATGTGTTAGGGGTATTTTAGAGACGAAAATATGACAGAAATATTAGTACTTTATATAGTAGTAGTGATAGTAGTGATATATATATATATATAATTTTATTTTTATTTTATTTTTCTTTCCAAAATATTGATCTGTTTCCTCATTAGCATAAGATTCTATGTAAGCCAGACTTTCACAATTCTCAAGGTTATTTTATTTTATTATTTTTAATGTGTTTCCCAAAAAGAGCAAGGACTTATTTTCTTAGGATACCATGGAAACGCGAACTTCACAGATCTCAAGACTGACTACTTAGATTATGTAGGGTTGTCAACGGTCGGGTCAGAATTTTTTGGCTGCCCAATAAAAAATGGTGTATGCTCGACCCAACTGGATGCCCGACCTGTAAATGTGACCTGTTCCGGTAAACACCCTTATTTTTCATATTTTCTATACATAAAATATCAACCCGACTTGAAGGGTCAGGTTGGATGTCACAAGCCCGACCTGACCCAACTGGTCAATTTTACGTACCCGACCCAGTAAAATATTTAGGTTGCACCAGTGGGTCTTGGGTCGATCTGACCTGTTGACAGACCTAAGATTATGATATGTTCATTGAGGTAGGCCTGTTTTACATCTAGACCTTGTATAACTCACAAGCTCAGCCGATTAATGCTATTCTATGTTGGGTTGGTACTACTGGACGCACGTAACTGGCGGTGCACAGGCCAATCGCCCTCCGCTAAAGTGGTCAAGTCTCGGTTGATCTACAGATTTTTATGACCACTCAAATTAGTGAAAGTATGTTTTTGACCTTTTAGTGCGTAGGATGCCGAAAAATATCCATGCACTCCCTAGGTTAGTGGGAGGAGATTTACCCGGGCACCAACGTTGGTACACGTGTGGCTGTACTCTACTAAGCTGGTCACTGCCTCATTCTTAGGCTCATAAATGGGCTTCGTTCTGGGCCAAATTTTAAGAATAATTTAAAATAGCCAATGCGTGGCCCAACCCATTGACGCCCGTATTAACAGGATATGGACGGTTGGGTTGATCGAAAGGAACATGCACCCACTTATGACTATGTACCATCTTATAAAAAGCTCTTAATGAGATGTAATCTTGACCGTTGGTGCAGGTGCGATACCGATTGGTGTTTGTTACGGATTGAACGGGGATAACCTTCCGTCCCCAACCGATGTGATAAATCTTTACAAATCTAACGGCATAGAGAAGTTGAGGCTGTTCACGCCCAATACTGCAGTCCTTGAAGCACTGAACGGGTCGGGCATCAAAGTCTCCCTAGGCGCCCTAAACGAAAACTTGAGCCTCCTGGGGTCGGACCAGGTTTCCGCCCAAAATTGGGTAGCTAGTCATGTCATCCCATACCACCCCACCGTAGACTTCCTTTATGTCACACTGGGCAATGAAGTCATTCCAGGGCCCAACGCACAATACGTCCTCCCTGCCATGCAAAATATCCAAAATGCCCTTAATGCCGTTGGACTAGGGTTTATCAAGGCCACAACTGTGATCCATAGCGTTGCACTTGGGACCTCGTACCCCCCATCCCAAGGTGCATTCTCGGCTGAGGCTGCGGCCACATTAACACCCATTGTGTCGTACCTAGCCACGGCAGGTGCACCCCTCATGGCTAACGTCTACCCGTACTTTGCTTGTGCCAATGATCCCACTGATGTTCCTCTTGACTATGCTCTCTTTATGCCGACCGCAGTTGCGGTCGAAGACGGTGCACTTAGCTATCAGAACCTTTTCGATGCCATGGTTGACGCTTTCTACTCCGCTATGGAGAAGGTGGGAGGCGCTTCTGTGACCCTCGCAGTGGCGGAGACAGGTTGGCCTTCCGCCGGTAACGGGAACATTACGACGCCGGCCAATGCAGAGGCCTATAACACCAATCTGATCAATCATGTGGTGGCTAACGGGACACCCAAGAGGCCTAGCAATGGCACAGAGGCTTTTCTATTTGCTATGTTCAATGAGGATCTCAAAGCACAGGGGGTTGAGCAGAACTTTGGGCTTTTCTACCCTAACATGGAACCTGTTTACCCTGTTTTCAACTGATTTAGCTTCTCTCTTTTCTGCTTTATTTGTATCTGGATGTCCTTTTCAAAGTTTTCATCTTTTGATTCAGACCGAATCTTTTAGTGGGCCTTATTCATACCGTGCCAACTGTCATCTTTTAGTGGGCCTTGGCCTTATTCATACCGTGCCAACTGTCATCTTTTAGTGGGCCTTATTCATACCGTGCCAAATCTCATGACAAATGCGGTACGGATAAATTTACGAGTACCTTTAAATTCACCAATCGTTTTTCATTCCAATGTGAATACTGAGAGCATGTGTACCATCATATGGTCATTTTTTGTATTGAGATGCCAATAAGTGAGAGCATGTGTACTGTCAAAAGACGGTCATGATCTCAGAATTCTTTGTGTGAAAGATTGAGACGCAAAAGGACCTCCTTCATCTAATTCAAAGCATTCAATGGGTTTTCAGGGTGTGCTCTCTCAAAGTGCATTTATAGGTACTCTAAATTTACATCTCGATGAAAAATCATCCAAACTGTATTTTGTGGCGAAAATGCAAGTCAGGCAACTGTTTGACTTGTACTACTCGGCGGCTGTATAATCGATAGATGGAATGCTAAGTCGCACAACACTTGTTTTGTGACGTGGCATATATCTTGACCAATCTAAATAGTCTAAGTTGCATAATTATCATATGAGCTAATGCTAGCCTAAAATTGGTGGACGTGGCATATGTCCCTAACCAATCTAAGTCTTCCAAGTTGCATAATCAATCATGTAAGCTGATGTAGCTTAAAATTGGTGCCCCTCATGTTTCTAATTTGCTGATGGGCGTGTTTCGTTTTTAGCTAACTGGAGTTCATGTGATGTTGAACTACTTGGATGAAGTGGAATCCAAAGGATGAAGGCTGAGAGTTCCATCTACCCATGATGGTGAGTATAGACATGGTTTTAAATGTCTCTATATCAGCCCTATCTATCTGACACATATACGCCTATTTGTATCTAATTAGGTCCCTTCCAATAGGCTATACACCCAAATTTTGTAAGAGGTCAAATATCGGGTCAATCAAGTCAAATATCAGTGCCATAGAAGGTCATATTGACCCATAGTGGCTCATATCAGCCGATTCATATCGGATATTACTCACACAAAAGACCAAATTTGCCCTTTTTGTGAATTTTAAAATTTTTATTATTTTAAATTAAAAAATGTGCTTAAATAATGGCACGTTTGGCTCATATGTATGCAATATATCATATATGGATACGGATATGTATCAGCTTGAGACCCAGCCGAAATGCCCGGATATATATTGGACTTTAAATTCTTGACTATAGAGTCAATTTCTTATTAAATCTGCGAACACAAGTTTGTGTCATCATGAACTTCTTTTCCATTGTGTAGAGAAAACAATCTTGTTATAGATTATGTGTCTGAAGTTTTTAAGCATCAAATTAATGAAAGGTCAAAAGTGAATTACTTCCACTTATTTGTGTGCTCATAAATTATCGGGCATCTTTTAATCCTTGATCATTTTGACAACACAAAACACCCAGCCGATATGCTGGAGTCAATCTCATTCTGCTAACCTTGGGCGTGAAGGTCAAAATTATGCTTTCACTGATTAATACGCTCATAAATAACTGTTAGTGGTTTAGAGGTGTAAATGGGCCTATCCTGGCCTACCACGGGCTGGGTCCGAGAGGCCAACCTGATGGATCAGGCTGGCTGAAGCCCACAAGTGTGACAACCCAATTTTTTCTAACACTTTTTTTTTTTTTGACTAACTGAAGAAACCCAGACCGTCGGGTCGTACAAATCACGATCTGAAATACAGTGTACATGGCATATCCACGAGATGCGGACTTCAAAGCATAAAACACATATGACAGAAAGATGATTATATCTTTATACAAAACATGGGCTAACAATATAAAACCACCGGTGATGGTCGACCATCACGTAAACAGTGTACAATGCGTCTACATAAGAGATGTACATTAAAAATCTAATCCTACCCGTCTACTAGAAGAATGGTCGTACCAAGTCCAAACCTCCAACTCACAAGTAAATCAAAATTAAATCCACCAGCCAATGGTAAATGATTCACCTCAAGCTCCGGATCTCACTCAAGTCCTGCACCTGTGACGTATAGTCGAAGGGTGAGCTACAGTCCAAGTTCAGTAGAGAAACTCAAGAATAATTATATTTATCATCTTATACATAGATTCAAATGACAAGATTTCAAAGCAGTTTCATATCAGACACAGGTTTCAATAAAAGTTTTCAAAAGCATTTCATTTTAAAGCAAATACGTGTTTCAAAGTTATTTTCATCTCAAAACATTCAAGTCATTTTCATACTAACGAAATATCCAAAGGCTTTTTCTCATGTCAAAATGAATTTAAAAAGCACGTGTCTTAAGTTGAGTTTCTCATGGCTCAGAGTCAACGTGATTCGGATTCAAGATCATGTTAGATTATTTTATATTTAAATTTGCCCATAGCGGTCTATCATTGTACGAACAAATCCTCCCATAGCGGTCCACAAGAATATTTCGCCCATAGCAGTCCACATCAATTTTATTTTGACTTGAGTTTAGGTTCACTTACATAAATTACATGTTCAAATCACGAATATCCCGTCGTGCCAGTTCATGGTTCGAGATTTCATATTCAAATTACAGATATACTATTGTACCAGTCCCATTGAATAACTTCGCACCAATTCAAATTACGGATTAACCGTCGCACCGATTCAAATTACGAGTTAACCACTGCACCGGTTCAAATTCCGGATTCAATGGATTCACAATTCACACAGAATTCTTAATACGTGTTGGATTCAATACTCGACTTCGAGTTCTTATACCTAGTCTAGGCTCGGATTCAATTACAGATTCACATACAAAGTTCGAATTACATGTCGGTTTCATATCTCGTATCGAATTTAGTGTGAACACTTATTCGTGTCAAGTTCATGATTTATAGCAAGTTCATGTACGAAGTCATATGCGAATTTAATCCACGATACCGAACAGGTGTCCTGGCTCTAAAACAATAGCTCGCCATAGCGAGAATGTAGTTCGTCGTGACGAGGTCTTCAGGCAGCAACAATTCGCCGCGGCAATGCTGTTTTTGGCTTGTTTTTCCATGGAGCACTCGCAGCGGTGAGTGCTTCAGGTAGGGTCTCGCCGCAGCGAGATTCTACGTTGCCCCAGCGAGTTTTCTATGGCTCATTTCATGCAAGTTTTGTTCCCCTTCGATCCAAAACACCCAAAATCAAAACTAATGCTCCTAATTAAGTTTAAAAATGTACTTCTCATCACAAATCACACTTTTCTTACCTCCTTGGGTCGTGCAAGTGGAAATCCATGATTGTTGGTGTCGAGAAATCGATGCATGCATTCTGAATTCCTACGATGACTCGACTCTCCTTATCCGAGTCCGATTCTTCTCAAAACCTTGCACGAATCCAAAGGCACTCACTAATCAAGCTCAAAACCCACGATCATCCTACGATCTAGGCACGCATGCGAAGGTTGTCGGAAGTTTACCTTCTTCTCGTGCATGCGAAAATTGCGATGGCTGAAATCAAATTAAAGGAATCGGCACCGACTCGCCGTTCAAACCACATGCAAAGGTTGTCAGAAGTTTACCTTCTTATCGTTCATGCGGAAATTGCCGTGGCTGAAATCAAATCGAAGGAATCGGCACTGACTCACCGTTCAAACCGATGCTCGATCCTTCGATCGGTGTCGAAACCAAGCGTTTCTTTGCACCAAAATTGTGGAAAAGGGAGGTTTGAGGAGATGAGATCAAGTGGTTTGGTTTCCACCTCTTCTTTGATCGTGCGGAGTCGGCGAACGTCGGTTCTCGTGGATGAAATTAAATCGGGGATCTTCTTGAACCTAGAATAAGGATTGATTGGTAATCTAATGGGGGTTTGGGTTTTGAAAGGGGGGTTATGATGGGGATTTGTTTGTTTATTCTAAGTGACACTGACTCGGTGTGGAGCCGGCACACTACAATTGGTGTATGGGTCTTTTATCTAATGGATCAAAAAGAAGTTCTAGAATTTCACTTAACACGACCTGATTCCTAGACCTCTTACTTACGAGTCAAGCTCCTAGCCAGTGTGCCCTCATGTGGCCTGCGCATTTGCTCACGCAATCACGTTCATAGCCTATTACTCAAGACGTATATTTTTAATATTTAATATATATATATATATATATATATATATATATATATATATATATATATATATATATCTATGCACGATACACTTCCATAAATATAGCCCTATATTAGTTCGAGTTATTGGGTTCGGTTTAGGCTCGTGCTCAGGGTGCATGATTGCCCTTGATCACGGGCATGCCATCTTATGCCATCTTTCCCGTTTTAATTTATTCATTAAATTTACTTAACTAAGCCCATACTATATTATGGTGCTTGAAAGTGTGGAAATCGAACCTGGTCCGATTCTGAGGCTTAAGTGTTAAAGATCAGTTCACGTCAAGAATTGGTTCCAGATCTGTGTTTGGGTGTACTTATCCAATTGAGATAAGTGAGTCAAAGACTGTGTCACAAACGTGCAAGGTTTGACTAAGGTCAAACTAGGCTAAACAGTTGAGTAATCGTTGAAGGTCAATGATTCAACATCGAAAAAAATCACGGTCGTTACAACAAGGCACAGCCTAATTATATTCAAATGTAGGGATCTCACTGGGTTGTCCCGGGCCTTAAATGAGCAATTCTACAATCAGCCTCGTACAGCGCTCGACTTGCTAATAAGGCTGGGCCGGGCCAACCCCTTTATGAAGCAGACTACATAGCTGACCCATTATGAGCTGAGTAGGGCCAGACTATAGGCCAGGTTGGCATATTCTATGTTGCTAGTCTCAATTGCTCAAATCGGGCCTGTCTTAAACAGGCCAACTCATAAGCAGGTTGTAGGAATCTACACACATCCATCCCAACTTACTAATTAGGCCGGACCAGACCTAGCTAGCTTGTTTATGACCGTACCGATTTACTAATTGGGCAGGTCCGGGCCAGGCCTAGCCAGCTTGTTTATGACCATACTGACTTACTAATTGGACAGGTCCGGGCCAGCCCATTTATAAAGAATGCCTACTTACCATAGCACATGCTAGACAGGACAGGGCCCAAATGGTCTAGGAGCAGACCGCAAACTCTAAACCTAACAAACATGTGGTAATCCTGGGCTCGAGTTTATGTTAGTTTAAATTAGGCCCATTTAGGACCCGACACAAAGCCCCCAAGTGTTGCCAATTGTTTGGACTATTACAGTTGGCATTGGCTTCTAAGTTGAGAACCGTCTATGGGGCTCCCAACTTATTTATTGTACAAGTAGTACGTATCTACTAAAATTGAACTAATGTTTCTGACCATCCGATCGACTTCAGACCATTCGATTGAAGTGCATACCGTTCCCCATACTCCTTGTTGACCGCATGTACACATATCATGGCCATGACAACCTACTTTTATAGTCCAATTGCAGCAACCCATAATTAAGCCAAAGAATCAAGCTTATAAGAGCTTTAGAACCATGCAATCAATTATAGTTTCAGATCAACTATTGAGAAATGTGAACAACCGTCCATATTAGAGTACACAGATCAGACGTTCCAAAATTTCTAATTTCTGATCTGTGATCGTATGGTAGCTTCCAGTATAATGTAACTGCCAGTTTTGAAGAATTAAAGAATTGCCACTTGGCCTTAGAAAGAGTAGTATATACAAATTACAATGCCTAATCATTAATCAATCTACACCAAATCAGAAAGAAGAAACATATTCATTCAATGTAGTTTATATTAAAACAACTCATCAAACCACAAATCATTCAATGTAGTTTATTCAAATATATGCATAATTCATCAATCCCAATCATACCCATTACTTAAATTCCCTGTTCAGCAAACCAGAGTTACCTAATTTACTCAAGGATGCCTTTGTTCGCGCTACCCTAGTGGTGGGCGCTACACTAAAAGCCATTGGCCGAATGGAATCAAACGATGACGATCGTTTTTTTAATTCCAATCTTTCATACAACGGATCTCGAGATTATGGGCGTGCCATAAAATGGTCAAAAGTTTTCAATCTCATGTGACACAAATCTCAAAAAATAGCCCTAAAATATTAAATTTGGCCATTTGATGACACGCCTATAATCTCAAGATCCATTGTATGAAAATTTGGAAAGAAAAAATGATCACCATTATCTGATTCAATGCTGTCAATGGTTTTCAGTGTAGGTGCCCACCAATAATCTAGTATGCGCGAATGGGTGTACCCTTTGCTTAAATTCACGCGGACCGTTAACCAGTACACAACGAGCCAACTCGCAGTTCAGTTAGGCATGGTTACAGAACCTGTTTGCAGTCTAGTTGGGTCCAGCTTGTTCTTTTTCATATATTATATATATATATATATATATATATATATATATATATATATATATATATATATATATATATATATATGAGGCCCGGGGATATGCACTCAGGTATAAAGATATCTCTGTGCATATTGATAGGAGCTCAACACGTAGCGCCTCTGTAGCTGATGCGACAGTCCCTCCTTTTCCTAATTTCACCGCGCTTTAACCATGGTTACCACTGAACTGACACTGACAAAATCAAAAAGGCAAAGCGTGGTGTGGCGTTGGGAGTCCGTGCTTGACATCTTGATTTTGTCATGATTATATTCGAAAAGAAAAACGAGAAGACCACTTGTTGTGCTTCCTATACGACGAGCTATCGCGATTTATGATGTAATATCATTAATTAAAAGCGGTGCATGATATCGCGATTTTCAAGTAAAAAGCGCTAGTGCTCAGGTAAGAAGCGCTGACACTATATTTTGTTAGCACTTCCGCGACGAAAAGGAAGAATTAGCGCTCCGTACATTATAAGAGGGGCCCCAAATTTTGACACGTAGCACCATTTTGATACAAAGCGCCCAATATTTTGTCAGAACATTAAATGAGGAGCAGGGCAAGGCGGACGGGATTACGACGCATGACATCGTGTCATCCAATGGCCATCATTCCCATTCGAGATAAATATTTAAGGCGAAAATTTTGTGAATTAAAAATTTACAAATTACTTCTCGCTTTCGCCCTCCCAATTTTCATCTTCTCAAAGCGCAATAATAAATATCAAAGCGGTGAAACCGTATTTCTGCATCTAGTAACAAGGTGAGTGTCATTTTATTTCCATCTCATTTTAGAAATGTCAAATAGAATGTCATCCCTTCCATAGATTAAGCGTTTGCGCCTCATATATGGGTGGGGCCGCTTCACCGCTCAAGATTTTGGAGCATTGGCCCTCCAACATTTGAGGCGTTTGCACCTGTACATGGAAGCGATGCATCTCCTATTATTACTGCCTTTTTCTCTAAACCTTCTTATTTTTCTGTGTCACATATTTTGAAGATGGTTCTCAAGACCCCAACCTCTAAGTGCACCATCAGAAAGTGTCTGGTCATTTATAACATTGCATCTGAGGGGAGGAAAATCTGTTTAATAATTCAGGCTTCAGTGTATTCTTTGTGGCTCCAAAGGGCCTGATAAGCATCAACAGCCTCCTGGATGCAATAATCAAGTTCTGGGACGATGGCAATGTTTGAAAATTTGAGACTGACAAGTCTGGCATTATCAGATTTCAGGCCCGCCTTGATAACTGGTCTTCGAATGACCGACCTCGCCGATTATGCTCCGAATGCGGAGATTTCAAAAGAACGGAGCATTAGATATAGGTTTTTCAGGGGCCTCAAAGTTGTCAATCAGGCACACATCGAAAATGCGATTGAGAGTCTCAGGCAGGATGCTGATGACGTCTTTCTGAAACTCTCTCTGTTCATCCTCGCCACCGTCCTATTTCCAAACACAAAATACACCCTCGACAACTCTCACCTCGACCTCGTTGATGAACTCCCTAATTTCAACGTATATCCATGGAGTCATCACACATACAACCATCTTCTAATGTGTGTGGACAAAGCGAAGAGGATGAGGAGTATAGCTGAGAAAGCAAAAGCAAAGCGTGTTTACAATATTTACGGCTGCACTATTGCCCTGTATGTAATGTCGTCTCCCATAATTTCCTGTTTTATTTCCTAAGAGGTGCTAACAATTACGAAAGTCATCAAATATTTTATTTTTCTTAGATCTGGGCGTATGAGATTAACGGCAGGTGCGCCTCACACAAGGTTATTGGCGTCATCCGCTTCCCAAGGTGCTGAAATGGGAAGCAAACGACAAAAGTAGGAAACTGTACATTACGGGCTTCCAGCACAAGGTAAATTCGAAATGAGGTGATATCGCATCTAAATATAGGCACTATCGCTACAATATAGAAGCGCAAACACTTTCAAATGAAGTGATAGCGCCTCTAAAAGACGAGATTTACTTCTAAATGAGGCGATGGCTCGTCTAAAAGATAATATCTGCTTCTAAATGAGGCGATGGCGCCTCTAATACGAGCGCAATCGCTACGAAATGAAGCGATAGCGCCTCTAATCTAATATGAGCGCAATCGCATCCAAATATAGGCGCTATCATTGCAATGTAGAAGCACAACCTCCTTCAAATGAAGCGATGGCGCCTCTAAAAGATAATATTCGCTTCTAAATGAGGCAATGACGCCCATAACACGAGCACAATCGCTATGAAAAGAAGCGACGACGCTTTTATAATGAGCGCAATCGATTTTTAAAAAAACGATCGCGTATTCCTAGATTCTTAATCAGTCAAAAATAATGTAGAATATTTATCATCTTGTAGGCCACCCATGTTCAACAACTGGAGGTCACACCCGATGAAAGCACCTTGCCTGTGGTAGAAGCCGTATTGAGAACAAGGGAGAGACCTGCGAAATCAGGTGAAGGATAAACGGTCCCTCCCATTACTATGCGGAGGAAGAAAATATATATTGACGTTATTAGCGTCTCGAACGAAGAAGAGGCAGAGGAAAAAGAAGAAGAGGCAGCGGAGGAAAAAGAAGATGAAGAAGAAGGAGAAGGAGAAGGAGCAGAACTCAAATCCCGTCAGTCAGCGAAACAGCGGATTGATGAAAAATAGAAGCAGTCTGTCGATTCAAGAATTGCAGACTGTGAGAAGTCAACTGACGACCTCCGTGTAAAGGTTGTTTAGCTGTAACAGGAGAACCAACAACTGAAGGTAAAAGTTCTTTAGCTGGACCAGGAAAACCAAAAACTGAAGGTAAAGGTTCTAAACTATATTAAAAAAATGTTGAGCTTGACGAAGTGCAGACGCTTCCTTATGATACGTTAACGCTTCGACTATGAAGCGGTGACGCTTCTACCATGAAGTGTCGACACCTCCATATCAACCACTAACGCTTCTACAGAAGGCGACGACACTTCCCTATGATGCCTCGACGCTTCGGACATGAAGCACAAATGCTTTTACATGCTAACTATTTTTTAAACATGACCTGATATTCTTATCATATTACAGGCTCGCAGTGTGGAGCAGAGGGAAGTCAGGTGGGCCTCGCTAGGGGTTATCAGAAATATGAATCCCAATGCCAAGGTCTGACACCACCCGAATCCGAGGCGACTTGCATCGCCTGCCCGAAGGGATGGTACTGCCCCGAGCCCCAACCCCACCCACAGCCCCAACCCCACGCACAACTCAATCCCCAGCCCAACCCCAACCACAGCCTCAGCCCCAAGCCCAATCCCACCCAATCCCCAGCCGAAGCCCAAGCCCCAGCCCCAACCAAAACCACAGCCCCAGGCCCAACCCAAACCCCACGCACAACCCAATCTCCAACCCAAGCCCAAGCCTAAGCCCCAACCAAAACCACAGCCCCAGCCCTAATCCCACGCACAACCCAATCCCCAGCCCAAGCCTAACCCCAGCCATAGCCCCAGGCACAACCCAAATCCCACGCACAACCCAATCCCCAGCCCAAGTCCAAGCCCCAGGCCCAACCCCAACCACAACCCCAGGCCCAACCCAAACCCCATACACAACCCAATCGCAAGCCCAAGCCTCAGGCCCAACCCCAACCACGGCCCCAGGCCTAACCCAAACCCCACGCACAACCCAATCCTAAGCCCAACCCCAACCCCAACCCAATCCCCAGCCCAAGCCCAAGCCCAACTACAACCCCAACCCAATCCCCAGCCCAAGCCCCAACCACAGCCCCAGGCCCAACCCAAACCCCCGGCACAACCCAATCCCGAGCCCAAGCCCTAGGCCCAAGCCCAACCCCAACCACAGCCCCAAGCCAACCCTAGCCCCACGCACAACCCAATCCCCAGCCCAAGCCCAAGCCCCAACCAAAATCATAGCCCCAGGCCCAATCCCAACCATAACCACAACCACAGCCCCTGACCCAACCACAACCACAACCCCAGGCCCAACTACACCCACAGCCCAAGCCCAATCGAAAGTCCTACCTCCACCACTACCACCACTACGAGGGTCAACAACCCAACCTCCTACAAAGGAGAAAGCTCATCCCCAACAATAATCTTTGCCTCCACCACCACCGCCTATTTTGGTGTGAGAAGAAGTGGAGGACAAAGTCCCATTATCTTTTAGGAGAAGTGAGATGATCAGGACTAAAGGCCTCCCGAATCCGCCCTCGCAAACTTACTCTAAAAGAAAGGGAGAGTTAAGTCTCTCAAACCCGTAAAAAAAAGGCCAAAGCGGTGGGTTTACCAGCCTTTAATGCACCACCTCAAGCCTATATGAATGATATCGGCGCTTTATAAAATAAGCACTAATGCGTCTACTTCGAAGCGCTAGAGACTGATCCACTTATGCTTTAATTTGAATGTAGGATTGTCATCTCGACCGTTGGGTCTCAGCATATTACCATCGAGTTGATGCGCTGCCTTTGATCCAAACAAGAAATAAAAGACCCAATTAGTATCAATCCATATTCAACCCTGTCGCCAAGGGTCAAAATATCAAAAAACCGATACGTATCATCCTGACCTCCAGGACGATACGTATCCGGTATCGGCCGATACATTCAATGTATCGGTGATATATTGAATGTATCGGTTTGATACATTGAAATTTTTATTTTTTTTTTCAAAAAATCCCAAAAAGTTAAGAAAAATAAATTTAATAATTTTCTTTTTTTTTTTACTTTTTTAAAAATTTATTTAAAGCTTATTCGATGCATATTTCATAATAGGACAGATCCCTAATTAAAGTATTGCATAATTACGACTAAAAGCTTTCAATTTTTTCCTTTCTTTTTTATTGTTTAATAAATGAAAATTTTATTAACAGACAATAAAAATATATTAGGATATAAGTCCACAACAAAGGACAGATCACTTTTAACATAGTTGATTCATTGTACATGACTAATGATCAAATTTTTATTATACATGACTAATTATCAAAATTAAAAGGTATATTATAAATAAAAAAATTAATTACTTTAGAGCCACATTGAATTTCGTGGTGGTTCTTGGCCCTCGTTATTATCATCATCGATGCGCGAGCTTTTCCTATAATATTGATCATATTGATACCCATGATCATGTGTGCCTCCTTGAAACTGAGGCATTAGCGACGAATATGGCTCAGTGTAATAGGTGAAGATTGGTCCTCCAAAAATTTGACCAACAAAGTCATATGACCCGGGATAGGTTGGTTGAGGCCGATAGTATGGGTTACTAAATCGCCCGAGGCTAGAAGTCATATAACCCACATCATCTTGTGGACCTTGTGGTGGTGGTGGAGGTGGTGTTTGGTAAGATTCTGACGCTCCTCTTCCTTCAATCCCTCAACCTCTAAATATAAGAGTGGCATACATTGTTACTGGCTCATTATCCCATGCGGCAATACCTCCATAAGAATAAGGATCAACATCATCCCATCTACCACTAGTGCCAGCGTGGATTTCATCGCCTCCATCATCACCCCCACCATCATTATTATCACTACCGGACTGCGTTTCGTCATCAGATCCAACCACTGAATGACGATTCAATCTTCATTTCTACCTCGGTGGTTAGAAAGTTTGCTCATCTGTTGCTCTTTCAGCATTATCCAGTCATGCGGTGTCCTCAGTATCCAATACTGCCTCTTCTCTCTCTTCGATCCACTGATTTAAAGGGTCATCCTCCATGAATATATAATCTAATTGGATAGGATCAAAATATTTACTATCTATAAGGTAATATATGATAGATGAATTAGTACATGTATGATGCCTCATTAATTAGATCAAATAAAAATTGTATGAACTAAGACTTCATATAATATCTTACCACGAGCGGCCCTCTGCATATTTCTGACCCTTAATCTCATGTTGTAGTGACAATAGACTAACTTTTTCAATCGTTCCATAGTTAGCCTATTCCTTGTCTTCGTGTGAATGAGAGAGAAGGTGCTCCAATTTCGCTCATAATTGGACAAGGAATAAGTTTGCGATAAAACCCTCATGGCAACCCGCCTTAATATCGGGCCATCACTTCCATAATGCATCCACCAATCAGCGAGTTTATCATACTTGATTTGAGATTGCGCCAATGAGGTCCCAAATGACCCATGTCTCTTGCGAAATATATCAATCTATATATCAATAACTCACATATCAATAAACAGATTATATGACACCTGCATTATTACTTATAAGGTATTATTACTCACATCTCTCATGCCTTGACCTTGCTCTGCCAACTCAGGGAGCATTCGCTGGATCGCATTGAGCAAATCGTTGTATGCGTTATATGCTTCAGTCAACTCAAAGCGTCGTGTATACTGGAAGACCGGATTTAAGTAGTGTGCTATATATCAAATATGAATAATCTCATTAATATATAAAAACAATGAATAATATAAAAAATAATAAATAAATAAAATCACTATATAAGTAGTTTAGCATGTTATACCTACGGCATGTAAGTACTGGTAGAATTGTGCATCCCACCTTTTGTCGACGATTGCCAAACATCGTTTATATTTTATCGGGCATTTAGTTTTAATAGCTGATTTGGCTATAGCTATCGACTCATAAACGTACCCCATTGTTGGTTTCTCATTACCATCTACCAACCTCAACACTTGTATCAACGGGGTAGTGACGACGATCTGGTGGTCAACATCTGCCCAAAATTGGAGACTGTAGATCAGGTTGGCAACTTTATTGTAAGCAGGTCTCTTTGCTCGTGCGAGTTCTAACTCATGTTTTCTCCATTCTTCAGAAGAGACCATGCTTTTCAGTTCATGCTTATATCTAGCCAAGCTCTGTAGGGCTAAAAATTATGTCGTAAATTGTATAATCGCAGGCCGGAACAACTCGTTTTTGGTGAAATCTCTCATCAAATTCACCAACTTGTCACTATTGTATAGGTAAGAAGTAATCGTTCTTCCCTTCTGAATAGTTGTTTGTGCTTTGCTTCTCTTTCCAAAATCCTCAAGAATGAGGTCCACGTAATAAGCGGCACACAAAGTCCAATACAAATGACGTCTCTTCAGCATTAACTGACGACCTACAACTTTATAATTGGCGGTATTGTCTGTTACCACCTGCACAACCCGATTCTCTTCAACATCTTCAACTATTTTATCCATTAGTTGGAAAAGGTAATCAGCTGTTTTCGCGTGTTTTGAAGCATCAATTGATTTTAAAAATATTATCCCGGCATCGCTGTAGACCAAAAAGTTGATCAAACTCTTCTTTGTGGGACCTGTCCATCCATCGCACATAATTGTGCAACCTCTCTCATCGTATACTTCGTGGAAGCTGTCCACGCAAGTTCTTATCTCTGCGTACTCATCATCTAGTAAGGGCTCGGATACCTCGTATGCAGAAAGCTTTTTAACTCCTGGATCAGCTTCTGCACTTGTATCAATCATACTTTTGAAGTACGACGACTCCACAACTTGACTTGGAATATGATTGTATATCACGAACTTTGCAATCGATTTTTCAAGCCTCTTTCCTCATTTTTTCAGTGAAATTGTGCTCAATTTACTTTGCTTTGAGCTTTCTACCCAATGCATGAACGGATCCATAGGACCTATAGTACGATCTGTAGTAGACGGCCTGGTGTCCCTCACTAATGCTGACCTATGCAACCCGACAGTATCATGAATATCCTCCTCCTCATCATCAATAACATGTGGCCTATGACTAGATCGATCACCAGCAGTAGGCATGGATGGGTCCCTCAAGCTGGATCAAAACCGATAATTGGCTTCTTCTTGATCTCGTCACTATCGTGCTTCTCTAGCACTCTCCCTCATGACTCTTGCTGTCACAACATTCTCATCCTCATCTTCATCATCCTCACGTTCAGGTGCAGAAAACTCTGGATCACCCCTCCTTATTCAATCATATATTTCTCTATCCCGATCGGCTTCTACCTTTTTCTTTCCCTTAGCCGCCTATAAACTGGCTCTGACTTCTTCTCTTATCTCTCTGAGTACATTGGGACCCCCTAATTTTTCTTATTACTAATCTTTCTTTAAACTAATTTTCTTTTAATTTTTAGTTACTAATTTTAGTGTTACTTTTTTAAACTAAACTTTTTTTATTAGTAATTTTAATTTTAAAACTGTTTTTAATTTTGTGTTACTAATTTTTTTTTAAACTAAACTCTTTTTTTTTACTAATTTTGTTTTAAAACTAAATTTTTTTATTTTGTATTACTAATTTTTAAAACTAAACTAGTTTTAAATTTGTTTTTAAAATTGAACTTCTTTCTCTTTAAATTAAACTTTTTTTTTGTTTTCTGTTTCTAATTTTTTGTTACTAATTAGTAATTTTTGTGTTACTAATTTTTTTCTATTACTAATTTTTCTTTAAACTAAATTTTTTTAATTTTTTAGTGTTACTAATTTTAGTGTTACTTTTTTAAACTAAATATTTTTTATTAGTAATTTTAGTTTTAAAATTGTTTTTAATTTTGTGTTAGTAATTTTTTTTAAAAACTAAACTCTGTTTTTTTTTACTAATTTTGTTTTAAAACTAAATTTTTTTGTTTTGTGTTACTAATTTTTAAAACTAAATTAGTTTTAAATTTGTTTTTAAAACTAAACTATTTTTAAAAAATTGAAACTTCTTTTTGTTTTATGTTACTAATTTTTTTGTTACTAATTAGTAATTTTTGTGTTACTAATTTTTTTTATTACTAATTTTTCTTCAAACTAATTTTTTTTTTTAATTTTTAGTGTTACTAATTTTAGTATTACTTTTTAAAACTAAACTTTTTTTATTAGTAATTTTAGTTTTAAAATTATTATTAATTTTGTGTTACTAATTATTTTTTAAAACTAAACTCTTTTTTTTTACTAATTTTGTTTTAAAACTAAATTTTTTTATTTTGTGTTACTAATTTTCAAAACTAAATTAGTTTTAAATTTATTTTTAAAACTACACTTTTTTTCTTTAAATTAAACTTCTTTTTTGTTTTCTGTTACTAATTTTTTGTTACTAATTAGTAATTTTTATATTACTAATTTTTTTTTAAAGCTAAATTTTGTATTACAAAATTAGTAATAAAAAATTAGTGTAATTGATGTGTCATGGGGTATGTCACATGTGACACATCAATTACATGTGCCGCGACACCTGTGTCACTGTGTCATGTGTCGCGACACATCACACGTGATATGTCACATGCATGGGTTAAAAAATTAATAGCACAAAATTAGTGACACAAAATAAGTAATACAAAATAAAAAAGTTTAGTTTTAAAATAAAATTAGTAAAAAAAAAATTTAGTTTTACAAAAAAGAAATTTTTTGGCCCATGCCCTTCACCAAAGACCACTCAATTTTATGTGGCTGAGCTTGAAAGTATTTCGTAGGATGAATAAGCATTATCCAGGTAGTATGAGTATGAGCATCATCCAGGCAGTATGATAGATCTAATGATAAAATTAGTAATAAATAAAAATTAATTTTTTTAAAAAATAGTAATAAATATGATAGATCTAATAAAAAAATAATTAAAAATACAAGTTAGATGATGGAAAATCATACTTTCTCTTAAATATCTGACGAAAATATAAGTGTGATGATCCGGTGTCTACGATTTCAATCTTCGATGGCTAAGAAATAATAAGTATAATGAATTGCAAGTGGAGAAAAAACAAGTATAGTGGTGTAGAAGAAGGGATCCTTAGGTGGTTTGCAAGTAAAGAAGAAGAGATCCTCGAGTAATTTGCAAGTGAAGAAAAAGGAAATATTCATGGGTGGTTTGCAAATGAAGAAGAAGAGGGATTCTCGGGTGGGTTTTATAGCGGGTTGCAAATCACCCAAGGATTTGGCTATTTATATAAAAGCCATCTTTACTATCCTTTGTCTACTTGCCGCTAATATCCGTTACAAAAAGTAAATGCAACGGATATAAAATTATATCCGTTGTTTTTGCAACGTTTTAATTAATAAAAAAATCAAAAAAATATACGCAATGGATATAAAATTATATCCGTTGCGGCTTTTGCGGCTATTGTAACGATTAGAAAAAATAACAAATAAAAAAACAAACAGAAAAGGATGAAAACCAAAGAAAAAAAAATAAGGAGGTGGGGCCCGTCCGATAATTTCAAATTATCGAACGTATCGGACGATAAGGGCGATAATTTGCCCGTATCGTCCGATAATTTCATTTTTTGTAATTTAAAAAAAAAAAAAAAAAGATTATCGTCCGTATCGTCTGATACGGGCAATACATTGTCCGTATCGGACGATAATTATCCTATTTTTTAGGGGGTACGATACATAGGCAATGTATCGTACCGCCCAGGTCCAAAATCGATACGTATCGGTATCGGACGATTTTTTGACCCATGTCTGTCGCTATCCTGATTTCATATTGATATTTATACTTTCGTATGCAGATAATGACCGCGTATTTTATGGTCATAGACAAGCGGGAAGACATTAAGAAAAGGAAAAGTTTCCTCATGACCGCAATTGGACTCACATGCATGAGCACGGATTTTAGAGGTTTTGAGAATTACATTAAAGATAGTGGTCCACACGGGCTCCCGACATGGTGGGTCGGAGCACATACTTCGCCAATTCTTTTTTGGAGAAAAATGGCACACCGCCGTTGCAGCGTTTCATCACAAATAAAAATCGTCGCTTGAATGCGATTGAGTGTGAAAAAGTTTTTATTCCAATTCACATCCATAAGCCAAGACACTGGGCACTTGCTGTGGTGACCCCCTCAGCTCATAAAATCGATATCTTTGATCCCCTCCCAGATCTTCCTCTGGAAACCAAATTTTGCGAGGCAATAAGGACCTTGGTAAGCTACGCTAGAATACTCTCAAAAATAATGCCGGACTCTCTTTGGTAATTGAGCGTCAATGCTTTGAAAATAGGTTGTCAACGCTTTAACATGGGGCATCAACACTTCCAAAATAGGGCGTCAGCGGTTCCAAAATAGGGCATCGGTGCTTTGACATTTTGCTGTCAGCGCTTTAACAATGGGGCGTCAACGCTTTGAAAATAAAGCGTCGGCACTTTGACAATGAGGCGTCGACGCTATTAAAATGGACCGTCAGCGCTTCGAAAATGCAAGAGAGCGTCAGCGCTCCATTGTAAGTCAACAAATGTGTAACTGATATTTTGCTTCTTTTTTTTTATTGACAGACGCATTACCTCCCAACCCAATTTCATATGCACGACGTCTTGGATTCCGTTTTCTCCAAATAGCCTTGGGATATGCAGGTTGTCGACGATGCGCCAACTCAAAGAAACAATACTGTCTACGGGGTTTTCGTGATAAAATACGTAGATTATTTAATTAGGAAACACCAGTCAGATTTCAAACAGGAAGACATCGAAATTTTCAAGACGGAGATTGGGCATGCCATTGGTACGCACAAGGAAGAGAATTAGGATGCCAATAACAATGTAGAATCGCTTCTAGAGATTTTTTTATATAAATAAATATACATTCACATTTTTTTATATACATAGCATTGTACTGAAGATTATATGTACATAGGGCTACTTACATAGGATAGATATACAATGTACATTGATCATATTACACGAAAATTTTTTAATACACGAGATTTATTCACAGGATATATTGTTAATCTCCCATTTTGAAGCGCTCACGCATTTTATCTGACGCGTCGGCGCTTCCACGACGAGAACAACGGAGATTGTATTCAATAAATAATGTTGGAAAAGACTGGGCGAAAAAACAACACAATCCACAATTTCAAAGTCCTCGAAACGCCGTAATTAGAAGCAATGACGTTTCGATTTAAAATCGAAGACGCTTCGACCATCGTCTGAGTGAAGCGCTGACACTTCTATGAACAAGTGTCATGGGTAACATCAAATAGCAGCTTGACATTGAGGCGTCAGCGCTATAACAATGGGGCGCCAGCGCCTCCATTTTCTAAATGCATTTGTAATTTATATTTTACTTCTTTTAACATCAAACAACCCCTTTAACGCGATTGATTGCCTTGAATTATTTATTTCGATTCACATCAATAACCCACCCCACTGGGCGCTTGTCGTGGCACTCCCATCACAAAGAGTTATACTTATCCTAGACCTGTGCCTAGATAAATCTCCGGAAACCAAATTTCGCGAGGAGATAAATATACTGGTAAGTTCGGAACCCGTTGTTAGAAGCGCCAGAAGTGCTAGCGCGTCCTTATCGAAGCGTTGTTGCTTCTTATAAGAAGCGACAACGCTTCTACTTCGGGGCATCAGCGCCCCCATATATTTTATAAATGCGTGTAACTTCTCTTTTACTTTTTTAATTGACAGATGCATTACCTCCCAGCCCTGTTACATATCCACAGTGCATCCGAATCCGTTTTTCATAAATATCTTTGGGAATGTCATAGTGTCAAGGCGCCGCGCCAAGAAAACGGTCATGACTATGAGTTTTCGTGATAAAATACGTTGATTATTTCAGCATGGGCCTCTAGCCTAAATTTGAGCATAAAGATATCATTCGTTTTAGGGCCGAGATTGGGCACGCCATCGCTATGCACGTGGGAAAAAATTGGGATGTCAATGACGATGTTGAATCTCTTTTATAATTTTTTTAAAAAAATATTTTTTATACATAAATATATCATAACATTTCTTGATATACTTAGCATTTCTTGATATAAATACCATGTACTGGATTCATACAATGTACACAAGACTTAAACATGATAGATATAATGTAAACTGTTAATAGTACACGGGATTTATTCACAACAAGTGTTGTTAAATTATGACCTAATATCCTTTATTACTGACGAACTAACGACCCTTATTGGAAGTGATATATGGATAAAGAATAAATTGACGCCACCCTAAATGGCACTTTTTCATTGGAATACGAACTCGTAATAATCAAAACACCAACGCTTGCCATTAAGAAGCGATATCGCCGTAGTGAAGCGCTGACGCATCAAGAAAGAAGCGGCGACGAGTCTAAATGAAGCGCTAACGCTTCTTGTCTGAAGCTCTGACGCATGACGAATCTAAATGAAGCGCTAACGCTTCTATCTAGTTTCAATGGCGCATCTCACTGAAAATTTGACGCATGGAATGTAAATTGACCTGAACATTAGGGCTACTAATTGACTTAAGGCACCAACGTATGTAATAGCGCTACTAATAAAAAGCGACAGTTCCCTGAATATTAGGCTAGTGTTTCGCCCTAGCTACCTAAACATTAGGGTTGACGCTTCTCGAATGTCTTACTCTTATTATAATAATTCAAGAACAGCTGAGATTGTATTCAATAAATAATGTTGGAAAAGACAGTGCGAGAAAACAACACAATCCACAATTTTAAAGTCCTCGAAACGTCGTAATTAGAAGCGATGAAGCTTTGGTTTAGAATCGAAGACGCTTCGACCATCGTCTGAGTAAAGTGTTGACGCTTCTATGAGCAAGCGCCATGGGTAACATCAAACAACGACTTAGCATTGAGGCGTCAGCGCTATGACAATGGGGCGTCACCGCTTTGACAATAGGGCGTCAGCACCTCTATTTTCTAAACTGTGACTAATTACACAAATAAACTGTGAAATTAAACGAAAGAGTTTGTGTTCATATAAATTGTAACTAATTACAAAAATAAACTATACAATTAGTTGTATAAACTGTGACTAATTCCCGACAATGGGATGTCATCTACTTCCCGTCTTCCGGAGGGTAAGGGTAGGTGAAAATGGGGAAGAGGGTAGAGAGTTATGATGGGGTGTAAGGTGAAGGGGAGGGAGGGGTGGTAGATGACCATGGATCAAAATATCGTCCGATACCGATACGTATCGGACGATTTGTTTTGATATTGATTAGGGACGATACGGTACATTATATCGCCCAATTTGTATGAAGGCAATGTATCATCCGGTAAGTTACTATTCCGATACGTATCGTCCGATACGTATCGGTTTGGAGCTCGAACGTTAAGTATCGGAATAGCGAGATTTTGACCCTTGTAGACGACTCAATGTCGTCGAAAATGAGCCGTTGTTGGCGAAACTGCTTCTCCTTCTAGGACAAAATCACTTCAAGCGCGGCCTTCTGCCTTTGAATCAACCTCTCCTTCTTGGTCGAAAGCACACGTATCTTGTGCTTTTCCCTTTCAATAAGACGATCAAGGGTTTCACTTATCTGGGACCAGCTGGGTTGTCCCGCCATGATTTAGGGTTTAGGGTTTACAGCAAGGGGTTTTAGAGACGGAGGGCAAAAGAAAGGATATGGTCAAAATGAATAAATGGTCATACTGCAAAACCACTTTTTATTTGATTAGAATACGAAAAGTCGTTGCTTCTGAAATGCTAGAAAAGACTGCGCGAAAAGAAATAAATAATGTTGGAACAGACGCTGCAATAAATAATGTTGAAAAAAAATGCGCGAAAAAACAACACAGTCCACAATTTCAAAGTTCTCGAAATTCGTAATAAACGAAAAACTGCTTAGGTCAAGGAGTGTCACCGCCCGTTATGGAAGCAATGACGCTTGGAATTAGATGCGATGACGCTTCGACAATCATCTCACTGAACTTCGTGGAATACGCTACCTGCCACCGACCCTAAAAATTTATTTCGCAATGACGTTTCAAACCCTAGCCTTTTTCCCTATAAAGTCACATCCCTTCACAAACTCTTCCCATTCCAAACCCATCGCATTTCTCCGTCTCCTAGCCCTAACCCTAACCCCATGGCGGAAGAACCAGACCATGACTAATCTCACCATCAAATGTTTGCATCCTCAGTGCAAATTCCTCTACAAGGATGGTGGGTTGGAAATTTACAACTAGAGGGAGCCGAAAATGTGAAGACCCCAAGACCGATCCCCCGCTCCCTTCATTCTTTCCTTCTTCCGCCTCGGCCTCAGCCTCCTCATCTCTACTTTCTCAGCGTATCTTTTGTGGTATTTTGTCGACAGTGTAATCCTTGCTCTTACAGATCTTTGCGATCACCTCATCAATGGCTGAATGAGGTAGTCATCTCTCTTGACGGATGGTGGGTTGAAAATTTATAGCAAGCTACGAGGATCTCCAACGCAAACTTTATCATGTTTAGATTTTTCATAAGTTAATCTTTTATGTAATCAGCTTCTTTGTTAATATCTATAAATATTAATTTTTACATTAATCGATAAATTCTTTTTATGGATATAATCCCAAAAGTTACAGATTTGTAAATATACTAGAACCATTAGGGCAAGAAGAGACCTTGTCATCAACCGAAGCGACGACGCTTCCATTTACAAGCGACGACGCTTCTAATTAGGGCTAGCGAATCGACTTAGCCGCATTATTATTAGTGGCATGATTATTATGACTACCAGCACATCAAAAATAAAAAATTGTATTAATCTCGTCCTTCACCCTTTGAGGGACGGAAGGTAAAAGAATGGATATAGTCAAAAGATTAAACTGACGGGCTAAAAGGCATTTTTATATTTTCTGAGAAATAAGGTGTTTTCATTGGGATACAAACAATCGTGAAAATAATTAATGTTGGATAAAACTGGGCAAAAATACAACAGAATCCACAATTTCAAGCTCTTCGAAATTTGTAATAAATGAATCGTTTTTACTGGGATACGAACAACCGCTGCAATAAATTATATTGGAAAAGACTGCTCGAAAAGATAATACAGTCCGCAATATTAAAGTCCTCGAAATTCTTAATAAACGAACCGTCGCTTACGTCATGAAGCGTCCCCGTCTATAATTGAAGCGATGACTCTTTAAAATAAAAGCGATGACGCTTCAAAATAGAAGCGATGACACTTAAAAATAAAGCACCATTAGTAATATCATACAGCTGAATGCTTCTTATCGTAATTCAAGAGAACTTCATAGAATACGCTACCTACAACCGACCCTCAATATTATTTTGGAGGTGACGTTTCAAAGCCTAACCTTTTTTCCTATAAAGCCACGTCCTCTCAAAAAGCCAAAACCCTAAACCCTAAACTCGTCTTTCCCCGTCTCCTAACCCTAACCTCATGGCGGAAGAATCAGACCATAACGAGTTAAGCAGAAGATTTGATCGAATCCTTGAAAAGTAAAGGGCAGAGCTTCTAACTGCAATAAAAAGATTAAAAAAGTTAAAGCGGCAGCGAGCCATTCCAAACGCTGAATTGTCTACCGAGACCCCCCATTGCCATAGACATTGTCCTTTTTTCCAACTTCTCACCTTCTGGGCCTTCTTAAAAATCTCACCGTCAAATTCCCACCTCAGTGCAAGTTCCTCTACGAGGACAGTGGGTTCAAAATTTGCATACCTCCCCTTGCCCTTCGCTATAAATTTCTTCCTAACTAGATTTTATTCTCTTCACCAGCCAGTTAGGGATATTTGGAACACAGAGGGTGTGATCCCAGCAAGAGGGAGTCATCTCTCTTGACGGAGCAAACAAATTGAAGACCCCAAGACCAAACTCCATCGCAAACTTTAGCTTCTCGGTGGTCACTGCCGTTGTTCGTTTCTAGCTTTTTCCTAGGTTTATCATTAATGTAATTAGTTTATTGGTTAATCTCTATAAATATTTCTTTCAATATTAATAGAAATTTTCTTTTTTTTGTATATTATTTTCTTATGCCCTGTGCACTCGAATGCTTTGTTTTTGTTCAGAGTAAGACAAGCATGGCTCCATAGTCATTAAAGCGAAAATGCCCTGATTATTAGTGTCAGTGCTTCGACCAAGCGACGTGATTATTAGTGCTAGGTGAGGCACTGTCGCTACAAATGACGCTTGGAGTTAGAAGTGCCAACGTTTCGAGTTATGAGCGAAGATGCGTCGATTTAGAAGCACGGATGCTTCTACCAAAACTGTTATATCTATCTGACGCACTGCCGCTCCTAACAATTAGCTTCTTGTTTATTAACTCATTTTTCATGTAATTTATTTTGAATGTAATGTATATATTTCGTTAGCTCACTTGGAAACATATTATTTTCTTGTTATTCTTGTCAATCTCTTCATATGCACTGAGGACAAAGTTATACCAAAAGTTATAGATTTAAAAAAATCAGTGCAACAAATACGGATTATTAATAGATTGGAATTACAACCTCTTGAACAGTTAAAAAATGATGACGCTTCAATTTAAAAGCGACCATGATCTAATTAAAGAGCGCTGATGCTTGAATTATAAGGCAATGAAGTTTTAAGTTAGCGCGATGACGCCTCGATTTAGAAGCGCTGACGCGTCTTATTGAAGCGAGCTGAGTATTAAGGTTAGTTGAGACACTGGCGCTTCAAACAGAGAATGACGGAAGGCAAAAGAAAGGATATGCAATGAAGAGTCACAGCAATAAATAATATTGGAAAAGACTGCGCGAAAAGATAACACACTCCACAATTTCAAATCCTCGAAATTAAGAAAAAAATGAAACGCCGCTTTCGAAAGTAATTGAAGCGTCATCACAAGTAATTGAAGAGTTGATGCTTATATTTAGAAGCAATCACGCTTCTATTTAAGAGCGATGACACTTCTAGTTAGAAGCGATGACGCTTCTAACGATAAGCGTCAATGCTAACATCAAACAGCAGCGCGCTATATAATGAATTTCTTAGAAGCAATAACGTTACCATCTAGATACGATGACACTTCGGGAAACGTCTTATTGAAGCGCTGACTCTTCCAGAGAAGTTAGTGGAATACGAAGGGCCGATGCAATAAATAAATATGAAGCCCAATTACGAAATCGCTGCAGCGACAGTGCACGATAAATATGAAGCCCAATTACAACTGTCTATTTAACGAAGTAGCATGACAAATTATTATTTAAAGGGCATCATAGCGCTCTAATTTTTTAATCTTCTCTTGCTCCTTCGGTTAACTGTTTCGTCTTCCTTGGCCTCGACTGAAATGCGTCATAACGGTTTGAGAAGGAGCCACCAGCTAGCGCGCCTGCGTTTTATCAGTTCGTACGATGGTTCAGTTATCGACATCCCCGACGACAACAAGCTGGTTGTCATCCCCGACAACGAGCATGTTTCTCCCCCCCCCCCCCTCCCTCTAAAGAAGTTATCGTCATTTCGGACGACGATGACCTTCCCGTTATGCTGCTGGTGGTGGGAGACCCAAAGGCCCTTCTTCTTCCAGCTCCGAAGCCGGTGCTTGCTTTCCCGGCTCCACAACCTGTTTTTCTTCTTCCACCTCCACTTCGTCCTCTTCCACCCAACCACAACCACCACCACTACCATCTCCAACTTCACTTCCTCATCCACCACCGCCAACATTACATACTCCCCACATTCACCTACACCTCTACCTCCATTTCCACATCTACCTCCACCGCTACCTCCTCCACTTCCGGCCGCCTTCCCCACCCACCACGTGCGCCACCGGCACAGCCTCCCTTCATTCTCTTTCCTTCTTCCCCCTCGGCCTCAGCCTCCTAATCTCCAATGTCGGTGTATCTTTTATGGTTTTTTGTCGACAGTGTTATCCTTAGTCCTACAGATTACGATAAAGGAAGACTGTAAAGAAAGACGATATATAAAAATATTTTTTATATAAAGTAAAAAAAATTATTTATAAATGAAATCATTTTGCATAATTATTAAAATCTTTTTACTTGATTTATAAATGTAGTGGCTTCGCTTTACTAGAAAGCGTCGTCACTCAAATGGGAAGCGACATCGCTTCATAAGCGAAGCGCTCATAATTCAAAAAGCAAACCGTGGACGATTCCTTCCTAAAACACCGTTGCTATTTAATGCAATAAGCGATGACGCTTCAACTTAAAAGCGATGGCGCTTCTACTTACAGTAAGAAAGCGTCATTGGCCTTAATTCAAGCGCCAAAGCACTAACGCTTCCATTTGGAAGCAATGGCATTTCAGTAAACGAGTGACCACGCTTCAATAAACAAAGCGCCCACACTTCGAAACAAGAGCGTCGCCGCTTCCTTTACGAAGCTAGATTGCTTTCGTATGAGGCGTCGTCGCTTCGGAACGATGATCACGAAACGTTAAATTCAATCCTAAAATCGAGAATGAAGACAAAAAATAATAAATTCAACACATGCAAAGATGATCATGGGGTATCCACATGATTCAAAATACAGCTCTAATTAGATAGGCGAGGACGCTAAGTAAAGAAGCATCAGCGCATCGAAAAAAAACCCGCCAACGTGTAGAAGACAATCAGACACACCCACGCTTCCAATTTGAAGTGATATCGCTATGATAGCAAAGCATCAGCGCTACCAAATACAAAGCAATACCGCTTTTCAAAAAATACAATCATCGTGACTCTACGAAACTGCACTTTCAATCGTTCCCTGTTCTGTTTGACTCTGTCCAGCACACCCCTATTCTGTTTAGCTATGTCCAGCGCTAGCAGCCATCATCCTTACCCTCTTTACCGGGCAAGTTACAATTTTATGACCTAACTCACCACAGCACTTACAATGGCGACTCTTCTTTTTTGATTCTTTGAAACAAACCTCTATTCCAAACCTCATTCTATCATTGTTGGTTGGCCTAACTTTGGTGGCACATCGTACTGGATCTCGCACTGTAATGTTGGCATGCTCCTACAATGAAATTCCTTGGCTAGACAGGTTGGATTCGGTTGGAGAGGACGCGATGATAGTGTGTCTTTCATTATCCTCTTCCGCTCTAATGGCCTTTACGCCTTCAAATAGTTTCTTCATCCCTTCCAACGTATAATCAACCAAGCGATTCGATTTCATCTCTAACTGAATTAACGTCAGTCCCGCTTCTCTCAGCTTTCATATTTTCATCGTAGAGACAGAATTGAAATCCATTTTCTCACCATAGCCCGTCAAACATATAGTACTGTATCTAGTTTCTTTCGTCCATCGAGGTAGAATATACTTAGATGAAATTTGGTCTACCTCTTCCTTGAAGTAAACATAAAATATGTGAGAACACAACAAGCCCTCGGTCTCTAAGTGCTTCCACTCATAAGTGGTCGTGCCATCTCGACATTCAAAATAAACTTTGAATGCTCGACTGTTATCCTCCGTGTCATTCGTACCACTTCTACGCACTTCGTATACAATAACCGCCCCAGCTTCCTCTCCAACCACCTTTTGAGACTTAAAAGAGACAAACTTTCGAAACTCAAAATAGAATTTATCTAAGATGGTTCTCGTATACACAGTAGCGAAATGCTTCTCGATTGAATTTTCAAACAATAGCTCTAATGTCGTAAACATTGAGACAAGATCCTCTCTATTTTCTTTATCGCGGCAAGATTGGACGACAAGATCGTATTGCTTGATTAATTCCATCAAACTCGTCTGGGCACTGACATAGGAATCGAAGAAAGAATTTAAAAAAACTTTCACTGCGTTACATAGTGGTCACACCAGCCCAAAAGATATCCCTCAAATAGCATGGAATCCATTTCCTTCTAAGGGCATACATTTGTTTCAACTACAAGTTGTTTTACAATTGAAACTCTTCCACAAGTTCTGCACATCTCCTTTTAAAATCATCAACCGTTTGACTGAACTTGCACTGATTGTACTTTCTCTCAAAATTCTCAAACTTTCCCTTCACCTGTGAGAGATGGTTCAATTCATTCCTCCTTATGTGTCATATGCAGAGGCGATGCGTGGTCCCCGGAAGAACTTCGGAGATGGCCTTGCTCATCTCATTGCATTGATCGATAATGATTGCATTAGATTTCTGATCACCCATGCACTTCAGCCATGTGTTAAACAACCAAACGAATGTCTCCTCCATCTCATCCGCGAGCAACGCACATCTAAAAAGCGTCGTCTGCCAATGATGGTTGACCCCCATGAATGGAGCGAAAGGCAGCAAAAATTTGTTTGTTTTGTAAGTGATATCGAATACCACCACATCACCGAATTATTGATACGCCATCCGTAACCTGTGATCAGTCCAAAATGTATTACGTATACGATATTCTTCGTTTAGCTCAACTTCAAAGAAAAAATTATCTCCTTTATTCTGTCTATCAATGAAGGATTTGATCACAGTCATGCACATCGGATGAAAGTTACTCTCCTTTCTTATCTTCTTTAGGTAATCCCGAGTTGTTGAGGACATATCGTCATGCCAGCCTCTCCATCCAAACTCGACAAAACAGTAGAAATCTTCGATAGAGGGATTATGTCATCAAATGGACCTATCAACGATTTACTTAATCTAGTCATCTTACTATGTGATCGCAGTTCCTTCACCTTTGTAGGTGTATACAACTGATGATTATACGACTCTCTAAATTTCATTACCTCCCACAACTTTTGGTCGTCAAACATAATCTTCAACCTTGCCTCACATCCGCATCTGTTATCTCTTGAACATTTTATATCGACATGTATTTTGCACTTGTCAGGCTGCTTGAACCCTTTGAACGAGCATACATATTTTCTCTTTATAATCTCCCCCTTTGCGAATTTATAAGTGTTACTTTTCCAACGCTGACACTAACTTTCCTCGCATATAAATTATAGAAGTTATATGTATCGTCTTCATATTTGAATTTCAAGCCTATACATGGCTTCCATTCCTCGTTGGTATTCTCGAACCCTGCACAACTATCCAACATTTTCATATCCCTATCACAAGCAAGTGAAACTCCTAAAGAAACCGTCTCGGAGGTGAGATTTAAATCAATAGCACATACATTGAATTCTTCAATGGAGTCCATTACAGCCCCTGCATTAGACGAAAAATAAATCAACAACGGGCTAATAAGGAAGCGATGTTATTGCCTTAAGGAGCATCAGCGCGTCAAGTTAGAAGCGATGGCGCTTCTAACTGCTTACGTCTTCACTTTGTATCACCTCACACTTTCGTGTTTCATATAATTTTATGATCTCCACCCTAAATCAACAGCGGGCTAATAAGGAAGCCGCTTCTTAACGAAGCGTTGACACGGCCACAAAGATCAACTGAGCTTCAAGTTAAAAGCGCTGGCGCTTCTTACTTGTCACGCCATCGCTTTGTTGAGCATCACATAAGAAGCGATGTCGCTTCTACATCGAATATAATTTATATATTTTGGTGCTTCATATGATTTTATGATCTCCACCCTAAATCAACAGGCTAATAAGGAAACCCCTTCATAAGGAAGCGCTAATACGGCCACAAAGAGCGACTGCACTTCAAGTTAAAAGTGATGGCGCTTCTAACTCGTCGCGTTGTCACTTTGTTCCGCTTCACATACGAAGATATGGTGCAGACCATCCGAAGCGCCGTCACCCGCACATCTATGACCAACTCTAACTATCCGCAGAAAATGCGTCTGACTCGATCGTAACTTATATAGCATTACTTCATTTTATAAAATTACCTCAAATGACACTCTTCTGAAAGTTGACAAAGCGACGCTTCTATCCAGTCAAAGCTCCAAAGTCGGAGAGAGGAAAATATGTCTCTTGGTCGCTAGTGCTCTAGTCAGCTCCAGAGAGATAGGGAAAGTTGCCTCTTCTGCGTTAGAGAGAGAGAGAGAGAAATTTATTTCTGGTACGAAGCGCTTCAGTCAGAGCTCCAGAGAAAGAGAGAGAGAGTGAGAGAGATAGAGATATCTCTAGTACGAAACGCTTCAGTGAGGCTCCAGAGAGAGATAAATTTGTCTCTTTTGTGCTAGCGCTTCAGTTCCGTTCCAGAGTTGACAGAGAGTCTCGCAGAGAAGCGCAGGCGAGAGAAGAAATAAAATGAGAGAGAAAAAAAACCTGAAGAGCGCAAGACAGCGAATGAACCTGCGTGCCTTTTTTGAATTATTTGAAAGAATCAGAGAGCTTTTTAGAATTATTTTATCGCCATATCCTGACGAGACATTCCATCTTGGGGCCCTAGCTCTGGGGTACTAGCAGCCCATACCTACATTACCTATAACTGTCAGTAGGAAAAACCTTCTAAAGCTAATCGGAGTTAATGCAAAAGTACTTTCCACGTGTCCAGTGCCCATTGGGGGAGCGTAGAGAAATCTCTACCTCCGAGCGCATTTTCCCCTTTGCATATATATATATATATATATATATATATATATATATATATATATATATATATATATATATTATAATAAAGATTTCAAAAGTAATACATCAATTTTATTTATGAATATTTTTTTTGTTTAAAAGGAAAACTCATCCTACCCTTAGCGAACCGGTTTTGAGTAGATAGTAGCGAACAACAAACCTGAATTCAAACAAAACCTGGTACCATTGGTGGAGACAGAAATAGATTTGGAGATCCATAGGAAAGATATATGCATTTCTTTTCTTCCAATAGAAATATTCACATATTTTCTACCTGATAATTTCTCACTTATCTAACAGCACCTATCCAGAATTCACAGTGGTTTTACAGGGGTTTGGACTCTGTTTTCACAGTGTTTCCTATTGCTGTTATTAATCTCACGTGTTTTTACACACATGATTGGTAATACTATAACATCAGGGTCGTTTGTCAGTGTGTTTACACAAAGAAACCAATTTTAAGCAGGTTTTGAAATTATAGTATTGCAGGATGAGGTCTGCCTTAATTGTTACCAGAGCAGGTGTTTCCATGGGTTCCATGGGGAAAGGGGAGTACTGACGAGAAGTCACCAAGGTTGAAGCTAACATCCATCTCACAACTAGATCGATTTGAGAGCGAGTTCCAAAAGGTTTCTCCAAGATAAAGAAGACATCAAAGTCTCATATCAAACTCCAATTAATAATTGGAAGTCTGATGAGATTTTCAAGGGTGAGGAGACCTCTGATCTTCATTACAACGAAGATCAACAGTTTGATAAGAGCTTGGACGATGGAAAAGCGAAGGACCTTCATCTTGCTGAAGATAAACGGACCAAAAGAGATCTTGATGGTGGAAAGGTGCTGGATTACCATCCCGATCATATCCATCAGTATGTTGGAGATATTGACCACAAGAATAAGTTAGATAAATTAATTAAGTATCAACAGTCGGATGATAGTGTATGAGATAAACGGAGCAGATCCAAGCTACCTCGGTATGTGTGCATGAGATGCAAAAGGAAATTCACCGGATTCAAATTTCTCTCCACCATGGGATCAGGAAGCATTCAAGCAAGAACCAAAGACGAGAAGAAACAACAAAGAAATTTTAAAAAAAAAGCATGGAGGGGAAAAGAAATTTCAAGAAGATGCGCTGCGACAAAGAAGAGTTAGAATATGCGATATAAAGATGCATGCAAGATGTACGGGAGGACAACTCGTGGGAGTCAAGTCCTCTCCAATCCGGAAAGATGATGGCAGAGCATTTACCAAATTCATATAGCCCATAAATCTGTGAAATTGAAGGTTAGAACAGGGGCCAGACCTGAGATTCAAATTTGGGCTTTGTTGGGTTTTAAATTAGGGTCACAACAAGGGTTTATTTGGACTTTAAAATTGGACTGACGTAAGGCCTCTTAGAGCACCTGACTAATCCCAGGGGCATGTGCGCACCCCAAGTTAGCACATGCCGGGTCAGCACGGGATATAATCCCTAGGGTGGCCTCAAGAGGGGGGATTCAAACTCAGATCTCCCGCTTCCTGAGGCAGGTACCTAGCCAGCTCGCCAAACCACCTTAGGTTTCTATCTATTCAATATAAATTTCTGGTAGTACAGGAAATTTTCAGACAGCAGCGGTTTAATGAAAATGGAGATCTTACTTTAGCAATCAAGGGTTTACAAGTGAAGATACCCGGGATAGTACACGATCAAAAGAAAGTTGCAAAATCAATTGATCAACTTCCACCTGATTTCTCCACTCATTTCTGATGCTTATATCAGGCAGTGGACGTTGAGGCCGTAGAAGTCTCCTCCGTTTGCACAACACTGCATCAATTCCCCTTCGGACCCATTCACTTCAGTCTCCGTTGCAAACCTATACCGTAAACCCTAATGAATTCCCTTTTTCTTCTCATCTTTCTCAAAGGCTACAAAGGTATACAAAGAATACCGTTATGACTGGTGCGATGACTTGATCATTCACCATTAATCTCATGTGCTTGAGGGCCCGGAGATTGTGTTGCAAATTGAAATTTGAAAGTATTTTGACTTGGCACCCAAATAACAGCGCTAATGAATATCCCTGTCCTCCCCGCTTGGATACGTAACCGACTCATCTGAACATAGCTTGGATTCTGAATTGATACCCATTCCATCAAACATTTCTTCAGTCATTCTTATCTCTTTGTACTGCTCATCATTTGTCCCCACTACTGTTGAGTCATCAAATTCCGTCCCACTTTCAGTTTGCATTTGTGTTTGGGTAAACGGAACAGGTGGATTGGAAATGGCCATGCCTTTCGAAAGCGAAACATACTTCAGAACGAGTTGTTTGTAGCTATTGAGCAGGTCTTCGACGTCATTGATCGTCAGATCACCGACACGTGCGTATAAGAACGGATACTCCCGGAACGATCTACCCACCTGATCCTCCTTCAGAATATTGGCAGCTCCTTTCTTCTCCAAATCTGAGACGGATGGTCTTCTTGTTACCGATCGATCCTTTTCATCTGAACCCTTACGCTCCGCATTCTTGGAAGATGGTTCGGGTGGAAGAGGATTTCTGACTCCGAGCGGAGAACTATTTCGATCCTTCTTAGCTTCTGATGTCGAATGGCGCTCTGCATCTTGATTTCTTGGATTGGAGAAAGTTTCGAAATCAGAGGACAGGCCTAATAGAAGTGCTCGAGAAGATTCCATGTTGTTTTCGAATTCGGTTTCATCCATTGAAAGAGACTGTGCATCAATGCTCGAGATGAAGGACTCGGCAGAGAGAATGTTTGTGAAGAAATAAGCTGCTTCAGAGACTAAGCGGGATTGGCGTCTGTACCTCTGTATGTACAAAAGGTTCGAGTGCAGTTGTGGAGGGTTTGCCTGCATAAACATTGCCATTATGAAATAACTTCGTAAACAAGTTGCGGATTCACTGACGGCAGTGGAGATTAGAGATAAAACACAAAACATAAGAGAGATAGTTTAGCGGTTTCATTACATTCAGATGGATCATAGTTTGGGCTACAAATGGGTCCACGTTGACCCGACAGGTCGAGCGACCCAACCCGCTAAGGGTCAGATTTGGGTCCAAAATTCTGACAATGGTGGTTCAAGTTGGAAAGCCTAACCAAATTTATTAAACGGGTTGGTTTTGGATCCTGGGCTCTTTACCGAAGCTAACCTGGCCCAATCCTAACTGACCTGAGTTTTCGCTAATCAGTTCGGGTTGGGGTTAAGGCCTGAAATAATTGGGCTGGTTCAAGTTCAGATTGTAATCAAATTGCCCACGACTCGACCAGTTGACAGTCCTAATTCCTAATCACAGTGCCTGATAATAATAAATTTGGTAGAAAAGAGCATGAGCATGGTGATTTTAATAAGCTGCATTATCACAATCTGAAGTGCCTCAAACAAAATTGAAAGGTACCTGATGGAAACATGCAAAAAACAAAAACACAAAAACAAAAACAAAGTTCAATTATGATGTAACAAATGTGTATTTAAACTAAATTCTGAAGCAAATGTGTATTCAAAGAAGCTCAAGAAAAATGAATCTAAAAACTCATCAGGTAAGGTATGTTTATATAACATTTCCATAAAAGTGCTTCGCCATTCATTATTATTACTGTTGATCACACTGATAATAAATTTTTATATATTTGTTTCTAAAATCCCTCAAGAAGGCATTAATACGAGTGAATTCTAGGGTATCATAAATATTAAATTACTGTGCAGAATCTTAATTTTCTCAATCTTTTGGAGATAAAATAGGAAGATTTTGAGGCTTTCAAGATTCCTGTGTTCATATAACTGTCGCAAGAATAATCTAAAAGGATTCTCGCAGATTTTTGTAGGGCAACCTATTCTCTGATTTCAACAACTTCATGCACATAAAATAGGAAATTTTATAGCCCATGGTTTTCCTGTTCTCATCATTTTATCGCAGAAAAATGGCTTCACGTGTGCCATACTTTAAAGTCCATTTAAGGTCCAATTATTCTGGGGTGTTTTAATGTCCATAAATTGCACTTCAACCCCCAATTATTCTCGGCGGTTGTCATGGTACTTCTTGTAGAGGTTCACATTAATTTACTTTTACTCACTTTCATCCACCCACGAACTGTCCGTAACTGGACTTCCTTTCTATTGCACCAAACATTGATTGTAGGACCCCTTTCTTGTATGCACTATGCACTTCCTGAACATCAAGAATGTTCTCGATATCCTCACCCATGGCTTTAGGTGGTAAGTGTTTAGACCATGCCTTAACTTGTTCCCCTTCATCCACAGTCTCTTCAGCTCCATGATATTTGTAGATATCGGCCAAGTTGAAAATTGGAGAGATTTGTAGATCTTTTGGAAGATCGACGCGGCGGGCATTTTACGCCATTCATTTTAGTACTCGACACGGCCCAACTTTCTTGTACTTTATCTTATGATAGGTTCCAACTGAAAACCATTCCCGTCGAAGGTACACCCATGGTTTTAAATACTGGTTTTCCAGAACATATCGTCTAGCTCCAAAACCGGTATGTTTCGTCCGATATGTACTGGTTATGGGTGATACATTGGTATGTATCGTCCGATACATCACCAATACATATGTAATGCACTGGTATTATACATTCATAGTATCTTACCGGTGACCTTCGAAACCAGTATGTATCGCCTGGTATGTACCAATTTCGGACGAGATTTTGAACCACATGGATACCAACTTGAAATTTCTTCGAACACCCATGTTCGTTGGCATCTGCTTTATACTTGTCATAGCTAGCTTGAAGCTTGGAATTAACTTTTCCCTGAACCTCACGGATGTGGCGAGTATAGAATTCATCATTAGCACTAATATGCCCCAAATTTGGTAATGGTACCAAATCTAGCACATGTATCGCATTCCCATAAACAATTACAAATGGTGATGTGCCTGTTGACCGACTTATTGTGCCATTACATGCAAACTCAGCTTGAGGCAACATTAAATCACATCGAGTTCGCCAAAAGTCGCTTAAAATTTTTGAATCCCGGTACGAAGTAACAGATATAGCCACCCCATATAAACAGCCACCACCTTGAAGAATAAATCGGCAGTATGTGCATCATGTGTGAACTTACATAGAATAACGTGAGTCATCTTAGAGAATCGATCCACCACAAAAATAAGACATCAACATGCCTTGTAGTCTTTGGTAAACCAAGCACAAAGGCGATATTTGTATCAACCCATGGAGCATTAGGGAATAGGGATAGAGCATTAGGGATAGGTAAAGGTGTATAAAATCCATATTTTGTGATTGTCCCTTTGCCATTTGGCAAGTCCTCCACCTGTTCACAAATCTCTTCACATCACACATCAATTTTGGCCAATAATGTTTTCCTCCACCAAGGTTAATGCTCTTAGCTCGGCTAAAATGTCCTCCCAAGCTGCCTCCATGTAACTACTGCGAACTTTAGACCGGCCTTTTGAATCGTGGTCGGATAAAGAGGAGACATCAAAAGAAAAAGTGGATCCGCGAATGGGTTTTAAAAAAAAAGGCCTGTTAAAGACAGTTTGATCAGAAAGAAGAAAATCCAAAATTTATTAGGGTCTTCAACTTTCAATCCCGTCACTTTTATGTTTGGCCTATTTTGAAGTGTCAAACAAAGTCGGATTGATACGAAATTGGTCATATTTGAAAGCTTATTGAAGTAGCTTTCCAACGAGCCAAAAAATGTGCAATTCCAACAAGTATTGAAGAAGTTATGGTCAGTTTTCGGAAGCTGCACAGAAAGTGACGGATTTCAAGAATCCTAATTGAATTAGGATTAGTCTCTTTCATTATTTTATTTTAGAAAATAAGAGTTGTTTCTTTTATTAGAAATAAGATTAGTTTCCTTATTGTTTTAGGACTTTATTGTTTTAGAAGAATTAGGATATTTCTTTTATTTGAATTAGGAAGTAGAGTTATACTAGGATTTCTAATTTTATGTTAGTCTATTTAAAGGCTTGTAAACACTTTTATTAGAACTTTTTGGTTAATGAAAATTGCTTATGCAAAATTGAGAGTTTTAAACTTTCGTGAGGGTGTGATTCTCTCAAAAAGGAGACCGATTCTTCGATTCCCGCTTGTGATTTGGTGCAAAGCCAACTCTTCTTCCATCTCTACCTTCTTTAGATCTACGGTTTGCATCATGTATGAGTCACTTACATGTCATCGTGAATTCCTTACCCGTCATGAAAGGATACTAGCCGAACCAGAAAACCGCTACACTCCAAATTCTTGGCAAAGTCCCAAAAATCGTGATGAGACTAGAGTTAGGGGTGTTGACTCGAAAATTTTGGAATTGGGAACTCTTTCTTCTTCCACTTAGCCTTAAAAAATCAGATAGAATAAATTAATAGAATGAATTAGGAGAAGAGACTATTTATAGTTTCTTTTTTAACAAATCCTACTCTAAATAGGATTTAAAGTCGTAAGCTATATCAGACACCTAGGTGGCTAGAAAAATACTTATCTACCTAGGTGGATAAAAAATATACCTAGTTACCTAGCTGGCTAGAAAAAAATACTTATCCACATAGGTGGATAGAAAAATACGTAGTCACATAGGTGGCTTGAAAAATACTTATCCACCTAGGTGGATAGAAAATATACCTAGCCACCTAGCTGGCTAGAAAAATACTTATCCACCTAGGTGGCTAGAAAAATATGCTTATCCACCTAGCTGGCTAGAAAAATACTCATCCACCTAGGTGGATAGAAAATATACCTATCCACCTAGGTGGCTAGAAAAATATGCTTATCCACCTAGCTGGCTAGAAAAAATACTTATCCACCTAGGTAGCTAGAAAATATTTATCCACCTAGGTGGATAGAAAATATACCTAGCCACCTACCTAGCTAAAAAAATACTTATCCACCTAGGTGGATAGAAAAATACTTATCTACCGAGGTGGATAGAAAAAACACTTATCCACCTAGGTGGCTAGAAACATACTTAGCCACCTAGGCGGTTATGGAAAAAGAATGACGTACGTGAGAAGAATCTTTCTCAATCCGCGTGAAGACGAAAACTTATACAGCTCTCTCGACCGTTCATTTCATGAAAACCTTACGTGAATCGTAGGATCGTAACTTCTATAACCGCTACCATAAATCTATAAATAGCAGACCCGTCCTCATTGCAAGGGATCTCGAAAATTCTGACACGAGACCTCTGCCGAAAATATCTCCAACTCTTCTAACAAAAGACTTTAGGATATCTCCGAGATTCTAGCTATTATTTTTTTTATTTTATTTTTTTTATTATTATTTTTTTTTTAAAAGTAGACGGGAAGAATAGGTTAGGATTAAGACTTTTAGGATAAGGGTTACGACCCTTACCTAAAAGAGATACGCTTAGGATAAGAGCTACGGCTACTCCTAAGTAGGATTCATGGTTACAATTTGTATGCTTAGGATAAGAGCTACGACTCCTCCTAAGTAGGATTTATGGTTGCAATTTGGGATTACGCGTTACGACTCGTACCCAATCTCTTGAGTACTTAGAAATAGTTAAGCCACGTGGGTATGACCCTGGGCATAACTCCTAGTACACTCGGATTGTAAACTACGAATTCGATACTCATACGGGTTGCAATCACAAACCTGAAGAATAACTTCAGACTATAATACCCAAAATATTCATCTATGATAATTAGAGTTTCCCTCGCGGTTCGGATCATCACTCCCTCAAATGAGGGTTTGAACCTTAACCTCGAGATTAGAAATTCTTTCACAGTGAACTTGTTGACTTTTGGTCAAACAAACATAATGTGAGATTGTAATGAGATCTAATGGTGAATTTATCACATATTGATCATATTTTATTAATGTGGTCAAATCCAACGGTAGAATCGTTGACTTTTGGTCAAATGATCATAATGTGAGATCGTAACAAAATCCAACGGTGGATTATTTACGTATTGACCAAATCTTATGAATCTGGTCAAATCTAACGATGGAATCATTGACTTTTGGTCAAACGATCATAGTGTGAGATCGTAACGAGATCTAATGGTGGATTTATTACGTATTGACCAGATCTTATAAATCTGGTCAAATCTAACAGTGAAATCGTTGGCCTTTGGTCAAACGATCATAATGTGAGATCGTAACGAGAACCAACGGTAGATTTATTACGTATTGACCAGATCTTATGAATCTGGTCAAATCTAACGATAGAATCATTGACTTTTGGTCAAATAGTCATAATACAAAATCGTAATAAGATCCAACGGTAGATTTATTACGTATTGACCAGATCTTACAGATTTGATCAAATTCAATGATGAAATCATTATAAAATTATCCATGATCATCAAATTTCAAAAAATTTGACGATATCTAACTCATAATTAGACACTATTACTGAAAGTAATAACTCTTTTGATAATCAGTTGCCCGAAAAATGGATTTGATATTCGAACTCATCTTTGAGACCAGAGAACAAGAATTCGTTTTAAGACTCGTCCACGAGTTTCTTGCTCCAGTGATGACTCGTGCTTTTCGATCAAATGGAACTGACTTTTGGAGGAGGGGTTCTCCCATCCGTCATCCCCTATTTCATATTTCGCAAATCTCCGATGAAGATAGTCTGCTATGCATTTATCTCATGACGGATTGAAGATGTCGATGAAGGCTTAGAATTAGAATTTTGATTTTGTTTATTTCAGAGATGTAATTACGTTATTATTTTTATTTAGTAGCTTTTAATCAGAGGTATTCAATTTTGATGTAATTAATGGGGAATCGACTGCGATACCCGGAAGTATAAGGTCCACCATTTTAATAAAACCCTCTCCTAGCGAGGGGAAATTTGTTATGATTGATTTGTGTTAGATTTATATCATACGCAAATTTGTTGTTTATAAGGGGATACCCTCATCATCGTGAAACCGAATACGACCCTGCCGAGAAGTTTCTCAAATCTATTCGGAATGAGGTTCCAAGTTTTGAGGGATGGTTAAACCCCAAAACCTTCGTAGAGTGGTTGTCTAGTGTAGAGGAATATTTTGATTGGTATAGCGTACCAAATGAGTACAAAATTAGACTAGCAAAAACAAATTTGGAGGGTAATGCCAAAAAATTTTGGACTCACACAGAACGTCATACTAAATCTCTTCGGAATAAACACATCTCCACATGGAAGGACATGCCGATGAAACTTATCGAAAAGTATGTCCCTTTAGCACATCGTCACCTTCTACGAAATTTGAAAACCAAGACAGATAGGTGTCCTGATTGCCTTAAGTGCCAAGGGTTCAGGCACTTTGCATACCAATGCCCCACAAAATTTTCCACTCCGAATTTATTGACTAAAAAAGTTTGTCCTAAAGAGCCGGAGAATAAGTGAAAGAAGTGTACAACCCTAGTACTCTGCTGAGTGAACCCTAGTACTATGCTGAGTGAAGAGGAGATAGAAGAAGCTGAAGAAAGTCTAATTTGTGTTAAGAAGACTTCTATTTCCCTTGTGAGTGTGATGTTGAATCACCCATACATAAACCAATCGAGTCACTTGCCTATGAGTCATTGGTATCCGTAGAGTTGGGTACACACGACTTGTTAATGCCCCTTGAATCGAGTATGCGTGAGTCCATCGAATTGGGTACACAAGAACCATTAAGGTCAATTGAATCAAGTACACGTGAGCCCAACGAACTAGGTACACAAAAAACCATTAGGGCCCATTAAATCGAGTACCCCAGAGTCTTTGGTTCTGGTTGAAGAGAGTACCCACGAGTTAATCGAGTCGAGTGTAGATGCATGCTGAGATTAAGAAAAGAATCAATTTAAAGAATGAGAAATACAAGTTCTCTGCAGATTCTCACTAACGGTTCAAAGAATTTAAAGAGGGTGATTTTGTGATGGTTCGGAATAGACCCGAGCAATTCCTGCAATGAGTTGCAAAGAAGTTACAAGCTCGCAGTGCTAGACCCTATCAGATCTTGAAGTGTGTCGGTTCTAATGTTTACATTTTAGATCTTCTGCCGGAATTGGGGATTAACACGACTTTCAATGTGGAGGACCTTGTTCCATTCCATGGCCCTTCAACCATCCCTGTCAACCCATTTAAGCCTTCTACATCCGATGACCCCATTATTCCCCTTCCCACACCGTTACCCCCACCTACTCGGAAAATCTGTGAGATCATCGAAGATGTGCTGGAAGATCAGATTGTGTCCACCAACCACGGGGGACTTCAGAAGTATTTGGTCGAGTGGAAGAACAAGAGTGATTCAGAGAATACGTGGATTACACAAGAGTTTCAGCATATTGACCTGGATCTCTTGGAGCTCTATCAAAACCAGTATTCATCGAGAATGCATCCTTCTAACTCGGGGAGAGTTGATGGAGACGTCCGATTCAAGCCGCTTCCGATCGAGATTCCCTATATATTGTCTGTGATCGCAACTGTGAATATCCATGCCAACCAACGTTTGAGGTCGAGCTTTTTCAAAGTAGAGGGGATTGATGCGAACTTTAGATCAGCCTATTTGAATCGTGAACTTTAGAGGGGATTGATGCAAACTTTAGTCAAAAGAAAAAGTGGATCCGCGAATGGGTTTTTTTTAAAAATGCCCGTTAAAGACAATTTGATCAAAAAGAAGAAAATCCAAAATTTATTAGTCTTTAACTTTCAATCCCATCATTTTTATGTTTGGCCTATTTTGAAGTGTCAAACAAAGTCAGATTGATGCGAAATTAGTCATATTTGAAAGCTTATCGAAATAGCTTTCCAACGAGCCAAAAAATATGCAATTCCGACAAGTATTGAAGAAGTTATGGTCAGTTTTTGGAAGCTACACAGAAAGTGACGGATTTCAAGAATCCTAATTGAATTAGGATTAGTCTCTTTTATTATTTTATTTTAGAAAATAAGAGTTGTTTTTTTATTAGAAATAGGATTAGTTTCCTTACTGTTTTAGGACTTTATTGGTTTAAAAGAATTAGGATATTTCTTTTATTTGAATTAGGAAGTAGAGTTATACTAGGATATCTAATTTTATGCATTGGTTAGCCTATTTAAAGGCTTGTAAACACTTTTATTAGAACTTTTTGGTTAATGAAAATTGTTTATCCAAAATTGAAAGTTTTAAACTTTCATGGGGGTGTGATTCTATCAAAACGGAGAGCGATTCTTCGATTCTCGCTTGCGGTTTGGTGCGAGACTAACTCTTCTTTCATCTCTACCTTCTTTAAATCTACGGTTTGCGTAAGTATCGTAACCCTAGTTATTTTATTTATTTCATAAAATCCAAAATCAAATTATTTGTTCATCATAAATCATTACTAGCCTTTTAATTTTGTTCAGTATCGAGAGAACCTGCTTGCGAGCTCGTTCGACGCTCTAAAACTATCGGAGATCTAGCTGTTCATAAGAACCCTAGTCTTCTAGATCCGCGGTAGGGCACACACACTAAAGTAACACTATTTTGGGCCGAAATTAAATCACCTAATTGAATTTCTAGAATTTTCTGTGGTAATTTGTTATGAGAAATTGTTATTTTTTTTATTGATTAAATTAATTTTAATCCTAATCTCAGCCTTAACATTGCATTTAGCAAGTTCCCGCATCAGTAACTCTATAATCAAATTTTCCATTAAGGAGTCTTCAGGAATTGCATACACGATTGCAATAGAATAAGAATACACCGTGTATCGAAAATTTCTGTGGAGTCCATTGTAACTTGTGTGCATGCTGCCCATATAGTTTTGAAGTTTGAATCATCTTGATAGAGCCCTTTGATGACATCGTATCCCACAAATTCATTGGAAAGTGTATGTAACATGACAATATGGCAACTCCAAGCATCCGCTTCCCGATTTTGTACCCCAGCCTTTGTATAAAATTGTACTCTTGGGGTAATCCCCCACTTAGCATGACAGTGGCTAAGGCAGTGTTTGAGTTGGCTCTTCCGCTCTTTGGCTCCAGCAGGGAACTGTTTTTGCATTTCATAACACAACTCCTCACCTCATTGCTCTGGCAGGGAGCTGTTTTAAGTGATAAAACTGCTCTTTGCATCTGCTCTTATAAGAGCTAACCCAAACGCAGCCTAAGCATCATGTGGGAGTTGAGATATTGGAATACTTCATGAGGATGAGATAGTGACGCCCATGTTTGAGAGTTTGATTGATGGAAAAAGAATCCGCATCATATGTGGAGGATTGCAAACGTGGATCATTCAATTTCTCACTATAAAATGTAAAAGATCGTCCTTCTTGACTCAGGATAGCACCTATCCCAATATGTACCTTTTCCCTAGTGGTGGCGCCCTCAAGTGTGTAACATTGAGGTCAGGGGTTCAAATCCCATGCTTACCTATAAATAAATAAAAAACCTGTACCAATATGTGAAGCATCACAATCTTTTTTTGTTGTTGAAATGCTATATTTTCATTAATCAAAATGGCATACATCAGATCAAGGGTGAGAGAGCGAGGTGATAGGCCAAGGAAAAAGTAAAAGTGGAAAATAAACAAAAGCACAAAGCAAAGAAACAAAGATACAACAAGGAGCTCCATGATTGCAACTCAACAGAGGGATGGGATCCCTGTCCGTAGCCCTCAAAGGTAGCATGCAGTGCACCAGGGTCCCACCTGCCTCCAAAAACAACTACTCTAACCTATGATGGTTGAAGTTGCACCCATCTCGGAGAAGCTAGACACCACCATAGAAGGTCATCCAAGATCAAACTAATCACAACCCTGTATGTTCCATACTTCTCGAAAATTCCCCTATTTTGCTCATTCCAAATCTTCCAGAAGATTGAAAGTGGGAGAAAATCCACATTGTTATAGAAAGGGAATTTCGACCATTTGGCCTACATTGCCGCAAAATCTACCGAGGCATAATTCCATTCCAAATTCTTCGGTAAACGAGACCCATATCAATCTTGCAAATGGACACTCCAAGAATAAATGTTCCATTAGTTCCTCTCCTTCTCCCCAGAACACGCCATTTTTGGGGACCATCTTTCTCTTTTGCAAGGCACTTCCACTGCCAAAAGCCTAACCTTCAATGGGGTTTTCCATAGCGACACACATGGGAGGTCAGTTAAAGGTCTCCTTGCCAGGAAGTCGTAAAATGACTTGACTGTGAATTTTCCTTTTTTTCTCCCATAGCCAACTACTATCGCTCCTCATTTTGCTCAGGTTTAATGGTTCCCCTCTTCCTCTTTTAGAAATTGAACTTGTCTCCCTTAGTTACACAGAACCCAATACCCTTTACAAAATTCTCTCGTCCTATGTACTCCTTTACACCACTTGATGTAGGGCAGGTTCGGGGCTGGTTTAGAACCGAAGATGATCAAGGCAAAAAAGGGGCTGGAAATTGCCCAGAAAACTGGGTATAGGGATGGAGAAACGTGGTTCTAAAATAAAGACCCATTGGGCCTTAATGAAGTGGCCCAAGTGGGCTTTAAGAGTGGCCTGGAAAGAGGACCCACGTGACCACTTTAAGTGTCCATGTGACACACAAAACGAGATTAATAATCTCGTGCCTGATTTGGTCTCGAGACTCTCCACAAATTTAAGATCTTAAATTAATTACAAGGTTCCTTAAAAATAGGGATTGATTAATGGAAGTTTATTTTTGTTTGATCCTATCATGTCTAGACTATTAATTAGCAATAGGATAAAATTTTAGATTAGAAGTAGAGTTGAAAATTTCTATTTATATTTGTAAACTCTACTACAGAAATAAGATTATTAACGTGGATTATCATTTTGGAGTGAAGATTTTTCATCTTTATGCTGTTTTCTTTTGAGAATTATCTTTGGGAGGTTTCGAGAGTTCTGACTCTGACCCCTTGCCGCCGTGATTTGTGAATCACTGATCTGGAATGCTGAGGATTTTAATCCTCTCTTGTTGCTGCTGTAAATTATTTTTTTTGATCGGTAAATGCTCATCCAATATATAAATAAACAGTGAGAAGCTGAAAAAGTACAGAGGGACATACGACCGATCTGAGAGAGAATAAAACCAAAACGGATCCGCAAGACAGACAAGAAACAAAGAAAGACACGACAGCAACAAAAAGGACGGATAGGGGGCCAGGGACCTAGCCCGATCCCATAAGTGATTATCCCCATCAATACCCTCCTTGTCTAGGACCACCCAATGGCACATCAGGTCTCTGATACCCTTCAAGATCATTCCAATTGGTCACCGCTTCTGGCTGAATATGTGGTCGTTCCTTTCAAGCCAAAGACTCCAAATCACTGCAAAGAAACCAACTCTCCAAAACGGCCCCAATTGACCATCCAACTGAACACCAAACCAGGCTAGTCAGAGATGCCCTAACTCATATCGAAAGACTTGAGGATCACCCCCCAAACCTTGTATGCCACCCAACACTGGAGGAAGAGATGAGACACCGACTCCTCCACCTGAAGGCACATGACGCAATAGATCTTTCCCCCTCCGAAGCAATTGGTCAATGGTGAGGATTTTTCCTCAGATCATCGACCACGAGAAAAATTTTACTTTGGAGGAGTACCGGAGATTTCCAAAGGCCCGCCCACTCCCATCTAATTAAGGGTTGGCTCGTGAAACTCTGGTAATACGACTTTACACTGAAAACCCCTTTCTTGCTGGGCACCCAAATCCTCTCATCGGAACTGCGAGGATTCCTTTTGGAACCATAGAGCACAGGCAGCAACTGCTGGAAAGGGGCCACCTCCTCTTTTCTAAGTATTCTTCTAGTGAAGAGGTTCCAAGCAGCCCCCTCGGCACCATCCGCAAAAAAAGAAGCCACCATACCACGAGAATCAGTCGCAATGTTGAAAATTTCAAGAAATGACTCTTTAAGCAGCCTGATCTCCGCCCAAGAAGCCTCTCAAAACCTGATATAGAAATCATTGCCCCAACTGAAACACATCCACCGGGAGAAATAAGGCCAGGTCCCACAAATAGCCCTCCACCAGTCCAAGATGGATTTGTTTATGCTAACGTTGATGTCCCAGTTGCCTTCTATAGCCCCGTACTTTTCCACCAACACCGACGCCCACAAACTGTCTCTTTCCCTATCCGAACCAGCGCACCAAAACCATTTCCCCAACAAGGCAATGTTGATCCAATGTAAGCTACGGATACCCAGGCCACCGCAGCTCATGGGAAGCTGACAAATATCTCATCTGATTGGGTGATACTTTTTGTCGCACCCCGATCCCTCCGATAAAAAATTCCTTTGATTTTTCTCAAGTCGATGCACAACCGCCATGGTACACTTGAACATCGAGAAGAAAAATATGGGAAGGCTAGAGAGGACAGTTTTGATGAGGAGTCTACCTCCGCTGCTGAGAAGGTTTCCCTTCCAAGAAGCCAACCGCTATTCAAACCTTTGGACGACAGGGTCCCAAGCCCTGGCGGTGGGCTGACCAAAACCAAGGGGTAGGCCCAAGTAGGAGATGGGAAGTTGTGAAATGACCCCATCTACAATCTCAGCCAGCTGGATCAGAAGTTGCTCCTCAACACTAATGCCTGACACGGTCGATTTTTGCACATTTACCCGCTGCCCCGAAACCCCTTCATAGATGGTAAGAACATCAGCTAACCTCCGAAACTCTACCATGTCCACTTGCAAAAGAGGAGAGTATCATCTGCATACTGGAGACCAGAGATTCGAAGGCCAAAACGACCCACTTGAACGCCGGAAATGAAACTAAGCTGATGAGCCCGGGAGATAAGTCCACCAAGAGCTTCTCCAATCATGTTAAACAGAAAGGGAGAGAGAGGGTCCCCCTGCCTAACCCCTCTAGAACTCCTAAAATGCCCCATCAGTGTCCCGTTAACAATAACCGAAAACCACGAAGAGGAATAGCAGGCTCGCATCCATCTTCCCCATTTTTCCCCAAACTTAAATCTGGCCAACATATATTCTAGGCACCCCCAATTAACACGATCATACGTTTTTCCATGTCCACTTTCCAAAGCACCGCAGGTTCTCAGTTCTTGTGAGCCGAGTGCACTACCTCATGAGCTAAAGTCGCCATATCAATCAGCTGCCTACCTTGCACAAAGGCACCTTGATTCGCCAATATAATTTTACTCATTAGCGGTTTGAGGCGATTAGAAAGCATCTTCGCCATTATTTTGTACAAACAATTAAGTAGACATATGGGCCGAAAGTCCTTTAAAACAACCGCTCCTTTCTTCGAAATAAACGAGATAAACATAGAATTCAGATTCCGGCCGATAAAACTGCTTGTATGGAACTCAGTTATTACTCCCAATAGATCCTCCTTAAGGGTGTTCCAAAAGTTCTAATAAAACTCCATAGTGAAGTCGTCCGGCCCCGAAGCCCCTTTCTTTCATTGTACTTGATGGCCCGTCATACCTCATCCTCCTCAAAGGGATGGTCCACGGAAGCTCGGTCCTCCATGGTGATGGTTCGGAATGGTATCCCATCCAAACATGGCCTCGACCACCCATCATCCGCGTAGAGCCTCTTACAGAAATTGACAATATGCGTCTTGATCTACTCGGGCTCCGTGAAGATAAAGTCGTCGACAGAAATCTATCCCAAAATCTTCGCTTTCCCATTGTCGTTGGAGACAGAGTGAAAATATTGTGCTGTTATCACCCTCCTTGAGCCAATGAACCTTAGATTTTTGTAATCTCCTCTTCTAAGCGTTTGTCATTAAAATCTATCTTGATCTTGGACCTCTCCTCCCTTTTAAGCTCCAACAGGTCCCTGGATTCCTCCAGACCATCAATTTCTTTCATCCAATTAAGCAAAACCTCCTTAGTCGCATGCACCAGTCCATAAACCTCTCTGTTCCACACTTTAATATGCCTCTTAAGATGTCCTAACTTGGAGATAAATCTGAATGCAGCTGTCCCATCAGGGGAAGTTTCATTCCACCACGTCGGAACCAAAGACTGAAACTCCTCATTGAGAAGCCACATGTTTTCAAAGCGAAAGGGGGAAGGTCCCTTTCCTCGGGATTCACACTGAAGGAGTGGCGGATGATCAGAGATTGCCATTGCGCAACCATGCAGGGCAACTACCGGGAAATGATCTAATCACTCTGTCGAGCAAAGGAAACAATCCAAACGACTCAAAGACAGCACCTCTTGAAGGCTTGACCATGTGAATTGCGTCCCCAGTAACAGGAAATCAAAGAGCCCCCAATCATGAATAAAGGTATTGAAATTATGCATGACCGCCACATCCGAAGCCCTACCGACCTTCTGATGGGGACATCAGATTCAAGCAGCCGCCAATGACATTTCAAAGGCAAAAGAAGAATGTGAAAAATGTTTTAGTTTATTAGGATTCTTTTAATAAGTGGTTTGTTTTAGAATTAGTTTCCTTATTTGAATCAATTAGGGGTCAGGCACATATATGTGATATGTGACTGTTAATCTCGTTACTTTCTGTGCAACCATCGAAAAATTGGTCATAAGTCTACTAATATGTGTCAGAAGTGTGTGATTCTTGTCTTGTTGGAAAGCTACTTCAATAAGCTTTCAAATAAGACCAATTTCACATCAATCGAACATCGTTTGACCTTTCAAAAGTGGTCACATAATAAAAAAAAGGGATTAATGGTGAAATTAATTGTGACCGTTAGATTAAAAAAATTTAATAATTGATTAAGAGTTTTATATTAAGTAGTATTCTTAAGGTTTTGGTTTGCCTACTTAAAGGATTGTAAACAACTTTATTATAGTTTTTTTATTAATGAAAATTTGAGAGTTGCTTTTGTGCAAACCCTAGAGAACTTGTAAAGAATTTTCAATCAAAGGAGTGAATCTTTCAAAACTTGAGTAGTGTTTATACATTTCTCGTGCGACTTGGTGTGAAGCAAACGTGCAGCCTGGTGCGAAGCCTTGGAAATCCTTGGTGTGAAGCCTTGTACATCTATCCTCTTCTGCCATCTTTTCTCTATTTATCATATGGTAATATTTTTCCTTTGCTTTAATAAATTCCAAAACTCCCAAAATACTATTAGTTTCAATCTTTTGACTACCCTTTTATTTGTTTTAATCCTTCAAGCCTTATTTATTCACCCGAGAGGAATCAAGAGACGATACCGTGATTATCGCTTAGTACCCTAAACTAGAGCGAAACTCGAATCCTTCATTGAATTCATTTTTCTAGATCGAGAAATTTTAATGCATGCGAACGCTAAATTGAGTTACTCTAATTGTTTATTAAATTCTTTGAACTTCTTTGTGTTTGGGCGACTTCAAATATTTCCATTATTCAATTTAATTTGTGGTTAATCCCAAACTTGCATAATTAGGGTTTTAGCGTTTGTCCCACATCAGTTTAGTATCAGAGAACACTTTTAGCTTAGGGTTGTCGGTGTTCATATAAGTTTTAGGATTTATTTCTTTTATTATTTTGTTTACACCATTTTAGATTCATTATTTCAGATATGTCTAGCTTCAGTCTGGTTTTTGTCTAATTTTTGTCTGATTTTTTTCCGTCTAGCTTCTATTTGGTTTTCGTCTAGCTTTTGTCTGAATTTTTTGTCTAAATTTGTGTAACTTTCGTCGAGCCTTTGTATAATTTTGTCTTTAGGTTTCCTTTCCATCGGTTAGTGTTTTCCTTTTTGTGTGTTGCGATGAATCCGGAGCAATTAGCCCCTTTCATGGAAAGCTTTAATACCCAGATGGCTGCCATTCAAACCCAATTGCAAAATCAACAAGCCCAACAGGATGATTTATCGGCACAACTCCAAGAATTGTCTGGATTAACTCATGGTGAATATCGTAGGGTTAATCTTGATGAGAGGAGGGATCCTCCTAGGCGTGAGTATCGTCCTAACCCGGATGAGAGAATCACAAAATCAGTTAAGGTTGATGCATCCACTTTCGAAGGATGGACCATTATTTTGAATGGTATGAAATGTCGGATGAGCGCAAGGTGTGATTTGCCAAAATGAAACTCGTGGGGCAAGCCAAGCTCTATTGGACTAATGTGAAACGACGTCGAGAAGCCCTTGATCGTGAACCTATCACCGCATGGGCTGACATGAAGGAGAAACTTCATAATAAATATGTTCCCCTGTCTTACAACCAATGACTCATAGATCAATGGCATGGTTTGAAACAGCGAAACATGTCCGTTGATGAGTACATCAATAAGTTTAAGGAATATTTATATCAGGCTAATGCTTATGAGATCCCACAAGTCACATTGTCTATGCTTCGCACTGGTTTACATCCGGAGTTGCGAAAAGAACTCATCCCTCACCCTGTTGAGGATCTAGAGGAGGGTTACACTAGAGTGCAAGAGTTAGAGAGGTATCTCGACGCTCCAGTTAGAGATCGATCTAAGCCCAATTTTCGATCTAGTCCTACTGAAAAGACGAATAATACATGTGGTCAATCCCCAAAAACAGTGAGTTCTCAGATTGACAAGGGTAAAGGACCACTGATCGATAATTCTCGACGCACACCACAACAGTATTACAAGTGCCAAGGTTTTGGTCACTTCGCGTCTCAGTGTCCCAGTACACAAACCTTAATTATCCAACAGGATAATGAGAAGGAGAGCGAAGAGTTAGGGGTAGAAGTTTACGAACGTACGGGAATGCCAAGTGATGAGGAGGATGAGGTTCCCGTGAGAACTGTAGGTTTTGTTAGAAAGGTTCCTATTACCAAAGAAAGTGTTCGTAGTGAGTCCCTACTACATGAGTCATTAGAATCGGTAGGAACATATCATCATTCTAACTTGCATGGGATTAACAACCAGATTTTACTGAACAATGGAAATACGCATAATTGCACTGACCCATTGAATTTGTTTACTGAATTTAATAATTGCAATTTTGTGTTGATTCACGATAGTCCTAATCATGTGGAACCTTTCCCAATCTTGAAAAAGGGGAATGATGGAAGTCTAGATCTTCCTCTAGGCAAGGGCAATCGCCCCATAGTTGCAATAGCAAATCTTACACCTATTATAGGTCCAGCCACCATGCCCTTTGATCCATTCCTTATTACCCAAATAAGCGAGTTAGGTCCCTTTAATCAATACATAACCTGTACCCTACCTGTGCAATATGAGAAAAGGGTGGATGATGAGGTTCTAGAGGATCCAAACTTTGATACCAAGGTGGAGGATGAGGTTCTAGAGGATCCCATTAATAGGAGGGGATTCATTTCCTTTTGCATCGACCAATACATAAACACCATTTGAATAGACAGTTTCTATTACAAAAGGTCCCTCCCATTTAGGTTCAACCTTCCCTGGAGTTTCCCAGGTAACGATCATGGGGCTACGAACAATAAGGACCAAGCCCCCTTTCTTAAAGGATCAACGCTTCACCTTCTTTTCAAATGGATTTGACATGCGAGCACAGTATGCCTCCAGGCTTTGAAGCGCCTTGAGCCTATGCTCATTCAAGGCTTCCAGTTCTAAGAACCTGAGTGTGACATTATATTCTTTGGTGAGATTGTGATTTAATGTTACTCTTAAGGATGGAATTTGGACCTCCAAGGGTAGCAAAGCTTCACCTTCAAATACTAATGCATATGGAGTAGCCTGTGTAGGAGTACAATGAGTCGTTTTGTAAGCCCATAAGGCTTCCTGCAACCTTTCATGCCAGTCACGTTTGTTCTTAGCAACTATCTTTGTCAACAATTTGACCAATGTCTTGTTGAAAGCTTCCGCTAAGCCATTTGCAAACGGGTTGTATATCGAAGAGCAACATTGCTTTATTTAGTACTTAGCACAAAACTTGCTTATCACTTTATTTTTGAATGGTGTACCATTATCAGTAACGATATGAGAGGGAATCCCGTACCAATAAATGATATGTGTACGTATGAAATCCGCAACTGTAGTGGCTTTAACCTCTTTGAGCCCATTTAGAAAAATATTCGGTTGCAGCTACTATGAATTTATGTCCAGCAGATGACGAGGGGTGTATTGAACTGATGATGTCATACCCCATTCTTCAAAAGGTCATAACGTGACTGTAGGGGGTAAGGGTTCTAGTGAACGATGGATGAAATCGACGTGGATCTAGAAAACCCAACATCTTTTGGCGAAATCTATACAATCATTCACCATGGTTGACCAATAATAGCCTAACTGTTTCAATCGATCGGATGATCAATACATGATAAATCTACCGTTGGATCTCATTACGGTATCGTATTATGACCGTTTGGCTAAAAGTCAGCAAGTCCACCGTTAGATTTGACTCAAATTATTGGATTTGGTCAATACATGATAAATCCACTGTTGGATTTCATTACGGCCTCGTATTATGACCGTTTGACTAATTGTCAACAAGTCCACCATTGGATTTGACCAAAACCATGAAGTAATTTCCGATTTTGACGTTAAGATCAAAACCTGACATATGAGGGAGTGATGATCCGAACCATGAGGAAAACTCCAATTTTGGGTATGATCTAAGTCCGGTAATCCGATGGTTGAGAGTACGTGATGTCATTGTAAATAAGCATTTCGGGTGTTAAAATCCGGAATCATTCTTTCGATTTGTGAATGCAACCCATAAAAGATATCAGATTTGTGTTTGCAATCTGAACATAATAAGAGTTAAGTGAGGGGTCGTACCCGCGTAGCTTAATTATCTCCAAGTAGGCAAGGAATTGAGTACATGTCATAACGTGTAATCCCAAATTACACCCCTAAATCATACTTGGGTAAGGGTCGTAGCTCTTTTCTTAAGCGTAACGTATTTAGGTAAGGGTCGTAGCTCTTATCCTAAGCGCACCATCCTTAGGTAAGGGTCGTAGCTCTTATCCTAAGGACCCCGTATCGGAGACAATCTGAATTCCGGAATAATATCCACAGTTCTTCTTGCCGAATATTCTCAGTTAAAGAAACGTCAAAGGAGGAAAAGTCTCCTCGGGAGACCAAAGAAGACCGGGTACCTTAAAGCACTTAAGCAGAGAGAATCTAAGTCAGGGTCTTCTGCAGTCTGAAATTCGAATCCTTGTAATGAGAAAGCATCTGCTATTTATAAATTTGTGGTAGCGGTTACGATATGTTATAATCATACGATTTTCGCAAGAGTTTCAGAAAAACGACTGCGTGGGCCTTAGCTTTCACGCGGATTGAGAGAAGAATCTTCTCGAGATATCTGGCCTATGCAGGTGGTAATTTACTTAAGCGAAAAAAGAGATGACCCATATTTGAAGAAGATGGCTCAAGCAGGTAGTTGCGTGGGCCATTTTGAAAGAGAATAAGATGGAGAGAGGAATGAGGAGAAAAAAGAGAAGAAAGAGAGTGGAAGAAGTGGGATGGACCATGCAGGTGCCCCTGCGTGGGCCATAAGAGAAAAAGGAGAAAAAGGAGGAGAGAAGAGTGAGATGGGCATATTTTAATAGAGAGAGAGATAAGGAAAAAAAGGAGAGATAGAAAAGAGATGGCCAACACAGTTGACCTTCGTGGGCCATATTTCGAGAGAGAAAGAGAACGAGAAAACAGAGAAAAGTAAGGAGAAAAATGAGAGATACGAAAGAGATGGCCCACACAGGTGACCTCGTGGGCCATTAGAGGGAGAGATGATAGAGAGAGAAAAAGTAGAAGAGGAAGAGAGAAGGAAAAGATGACCTAAGTAGGTGACCCTACGTGAGCCATTGGAGAAAGAGAAGGAAGATAGAGAGAGAAAAAGCAGAAGAAAGAGGAGAGAGAGAAATGTGAGTTAGAGAGAGTGGAAAGAGAGCCCATGCAAGAAGGTCCATGCATGGGTCACACTCTTTGATTTAGTTTGGAATTTAAGTCCTAGTTAGAGTAAGTTTTAAGTAGGAAACCTATAAATAGAGTTTCCTTTCTTAATCCCTTCCATTAATTTATTCTATCGGAGCTCTGAAACTAAAAAGAAGAAAGTAGAACTTCCCGACTTCTAAAACAAATTAAAATTCCGAGTCACCAGGAATACATCCTTCTCTTTAGCTAACAACGCATACCCAATATCCAACTCTTTACTTTCGGCAACAAATTAAGTCTTCGACAATAAAGTAGTAGGATTGTCTTCCTTTTTACAAGTTGCAAGTCCTCTTTCTAAGGAAGAAGAGTCACTTTTATTTTGTCCTTGCTGAAAGAGTATGCATTTTGGCCCCTCAATGAGTGGTTTGAATCGAAAAGGGAGTGGTTTGAACTGAAAGAGTTAATATACTTTCACTTGACATAGAAGAGATTAAATGTTAACTACATATTATTGCTAAAGAATGAATCAGACAAGAAGAAAAAGAGGAAGAAGTCAGGGAGGGAGAGGGAAAGAGAGAGAGAGAGAGAGACAATGGACCCAAAAGGCCAAATCTTTCTCTATTTCACAGTGTATTCATGGATTACAACTAGGGTCTTACAGAGCAGAAAAATAAAGATGAAACTCCTACTTGCCCAATGTGGAACTATTCCCAACTACACTCTCTCTTGCATGCTTACTCCATGCATGCATAACACTCAACATTAAACCTAATATGTAAAGCACTAACACTCATCTAACTCTCACACACCTCAGTACAATATATCCAACACTCCCCCTCAAGTTGAGCATCCTCGATACTCAACTTGTCAATGATAGAAAGAGCCTTTGAACCATCCCCCCCTTACAATGGTAGGGCATAAGGCCGATAAAATGACAGCATATCAGAGCAGCAAAGGCAATTCATCATCAGTGTAAGGAGGGACAACAGACAACAAATAGATATGTGCTAAACACATTCGTTTAGATATCAGCATAACAAAAGAAATGGAGAGGGGGGTGAAGCGACATCAGTGAGCAGCATCAGCAGTAGTGACGACAACAGTGGCAGAAACAGAGCAGTAACAACAGCTTTTCAATCCAGCTCAACATAACAATAATATATTATATATACTGCTCAACCACAGATATTGCAAGCAGCTTGAAACCACCTCAAAAAATAATGCTTGCATCACCATTATCCACACCAACAAGACTAGATCCAAAAAAAAATATCCCTGAGATTCTGCTTGACAGGTGTCACAGACACTTCCACAAATAGCTACAATGCAGTTTTCACCATTTGTGTCATATCTCTCAAATTACGTCACCAAGCAGCAAACTACCACTGCCATGAGCATCTGGACAAAAACAGCGATTCCTCTTTTTTGGAACTTTCTCTGATTTGAAAACTTGATAGGCTGTTGGACACATAAAGACAAGCTCCTTAGAACAGGGCTAACTCAGCCATTACAGGCATCTCGGTACCATCGAGGGTATTCACAGAGTAACCCACCAAAACCATAAAAAAAACCCGAATATAATACCTCAAGTATATAGGCATCACTTTCAAAAATCTCCACAGCAGTCATCAAATTTTGTAAACAACTTAGAAAAGAAAAATTGCTGCAGCAGAATTCTTAAAACAGAAAATAAGGGAACAAATCAGGCATTAAACACCTAAAATGCCTCTGTTTTTTAGGTCAATACACAAAATCTGACCATCAAAACGTCCAATCAGCCAAGGGAGAACAACTCCATTAAAATCCGCTCAACTATTTTGTATCTTTCTTTCAGATTCGAATCCCATAGACCATTGTGCCCAGAAAAAACGTGAATAATAGATTTTGTTACAAGGAAGTAGAAAATCTGAGATAAACACAGAAAGAATGTTCTCCTCATAACAAGATTGTCTCAAGCATTGAAGATGGGGATGATGAAGAGAATTAAAACAAAGATGTTGTGGCTATAAAAAGGGACACGAAGCATGAAGAAGATTGTGCTGAAGGATTAGCCATTAATGGCTGCTGAAGATCCTGAACTGTTTGCTGACCTGAAATGAAGATCTTGAACTGAGATGCATCGATACATGCTGCCGAGCCAAGGTTGAAGATGACGAAGAAAAAACTAGCTCAGGTATGGCTCTAATACCAACTTGACAAAAAAAAGGTCGTACCCAGTGCACAAGGCTCCCCCTTATAGCGGGATCTAAAAGAAGCAGATTGTAGGCAGCCTTACCCCCATTTTGGAAAGGCTGATTCCCAGACTCGAAACTGCGACACATCGGTTTGGGCAGACGACATTTTCCATCACACCAAGCTTCGACCTCTTTGAGGAATAATAATATTTTATCGAATGTAGGAAAAGAGAATTTATATAAGGCACAAACTATCCCATCTCAACACCCTCTCACCAATCCACAATCCCCAATTCCATCGGCCTCTCTATTAATTAGTATAAACAAACTATCTAAACCCAAATGTTATTTTATTTCCGTCGTCATCATCAACATTTATTTATTTATTTATTTTATTTATAATCATTTAAGCTGATGGATTTTTAGTTGTGTAAATAAATGTTAATGTACATATTAACTAAATATTAACTACATATTATTGCTAAAGAATGAATGAGATAACAAGAAGAAAAAGATGATGAAGAGACAGAGAGAGATGGTGGACCAAAAGGCTACATCTTACCCGATGTGGGACTATCCCCAACCACACACTCCCTAAGACATGCTTACTCCATGCATACATACCACTCATCACTAAAGCTAATATGTCAAGCACTAACACTTATCTAACTCTCTCATAAACTCATTACAATATATACAATAGTTTTAAGCAACAAAAATTTGTTATAGCTTGTTGGTTAGTCTTCCCCTAGCGTACATAGAAGTTCTTGGTTCAAACTCCTCAACAACTTTTCTTCTTAATTTTTTTTACAATATCTGAGTTTCAAGCAAAATGAGCCGAGCCAAATGGCGAACCAATTCATGGTTTGCTAGGGTTTCTACCAAATGAAAAACTAAAGAAAGCAAGAAAGCATACCAAATGAAATAACACTGATAAATTCCTAGAGGTCATGTAAAAGAAGAATTACTAACGTTGTTAAAATAATATAATATTGTATTTGTATGGAGCACCAAACTTGCCTTTATGGTGACATAAATGAGGACAGGAAGGAATTCATCAGCACCTGGAGGATTCTCATTTGATGCAATAGAAGCACTGAGTAATGAGTTGTTGATGGCCTTACAACAACTGAGGATACAAGTAAGTTTGTCTCTTGGTGCTTTATACATATTGATCTTCTGCAGCTCTTTTTGGGCAAGCTGCAAAATACAAAAACATGGTGAATGGTAGATGCAAGCATTTAGCATTACTCTTTCTATATGGTTTAGCCAAATAAAAATATTATCAATTTTTAATTCAAATGGGGGTTGGGCTTAAAAGTTAAGGGTACCTATATTTGCGCCTACCAGATTACTGGTGGGCGCCTACACTGAAAACCGTTGATTGCGTTCAACCAGACGATGGTGATCGTTTTTCATTCCAATCTTCCACACAAGGGATCTTGAAGCCAAGGGCCTGCTATCAGACGGTCAGTTATTTATTCCACATTGCACAGATCTCAAAAAAAATGATGCTGAAATCACATGGCACACATCACGCTCCAACATGATGTTATGGCCACTTATTGGGATCTGTGTCACATGGAATCAAAAAATTTGACCGTCTAATGGTAAACCCATGGTCTCAAGATCCATTGTGTGGAAGATTGGAATGAAAAACTATCACCATCGTCTAATTCAACGCAGTATACAGTTCTCAGTATAGGCTTCCACCCGTAATCTAGTAGGCGCGAATAGAGGTACCCAAAAGTTAAATAAGGAAAAGGTAAGAGATCTTGGATTCTTGGTATAAAATGTGGATCCTATCCTATTTATTCAACCCAGTGATGTCTAATTTGAAAAATAATTAGTACTATGTACAGTTTCTAAATTATTAAATGGCCTAGTTATTGGCAATCATCTAGGCAGCAAGGCATATTACACGTAGGGAGGTCCATAGCCTAGGGTTGCCATGGGATTTTTGTTTCCACTAGCAATACCAGTTTGGAAAAAAAAAATCACTCAAACAACGATATGCCCAAACAAACTATTTATTTACTTCACTAAATAAATTAATCTAACATTGATATTACTTGCTGATCTTAAAAGTATTTTATATTAGCATCATGGTATCAAAACTCGGCCAATACCGATACGTATCAGTTTCGTCGAGAACCGATACTGATATCACCCCAATACAGGAATCGGGGTGGTATCGGTATCGGACCGATACTGGTGAGTATCGTCCGATATTGTCTCGGTATCGGCTGATACCGATACGTATTGGCGATACATATCAGTTTCGTGGAGAACCGATACTGGTCAGTATCAGCATATATTGTCTCGGTATCGGCCAATCTTGTCTTGGTATCAGCCAATACTGACTGATACGACCAATATATTATATATATATATATATATATATATATATATATATATATATATATATATATATATATATTTTTTTTTTTTTTTTTTTTTTTTTTCAAAAAAAAATTATCGACCTATACGGTATGGGCGATATCGTATCCCTATCAGTCCAAGATGGACTGATACCTGATACCGATACCGATACCAAGTTTGAGCCTTGACTAGCATGCACTAAAAAAGGATAGGCTTATTGGCAGCATATAGAGCACCACGCAAAGTAAAGCATCTACTCACCAGCCACGATGTTTCATTTTGGAAGGTTGGCTTGATATCCAAGTTTTCTGGCCGAATGAATTGCTGTATTAACGCCATCTTTTCTGAAAGTTCCTCATCGTTTTTGACATCTTCTGGAAGGGATGCAAATGCACGTGTAAATAATTTTGTCATCACATACTTCTCCAGTCCCTACAATTGAAAACAAAGTGTGCATATCATATGTAAGTTACCCCTAAAATGTATAAACTAAGGTAAAACTAATCATCCATTTCAAGCACAAGCTACATCGCATCACCACACTTTAAAATTTGCAATTTCCGTTATCTTTTAAATATGGAAATTTCCCTTATCTAACAGTCCATAACTGTCGAAATCGATCGCCGGCATGTGAAACGACCAATTTTCCCTTCCTTTATCGGTTTAATGCAAAAGCAATTGTCGTGTCAAGTCAGCACGCATTAATTATTATAGAAATGACCATTGTGCCATCTTTACCTTTAAAAGGAAAAAAATAAAAATAAACTTTACTATTAATTTTTACCCGAGCGAATTACCAAGTGGTCTTCTACTTGGCCAAAATTGAGAGGTATATTCTACTTTTTTGTAAAAATCTTTGAGAAAAAGCAGTTGATAGGATTATCATTCGACTATGAAAACGGGCAACCGTTCAATCTGCCGGTCGCCCAATTGATCGATTGAATGGTCTTTTGGTCAGTCAAACCGTTCGGTCGACTAGTCTTTAGCTCGAATGTTTCTTGATAAGACAAAGGAGCTAACCCAAAATAGCGTAAATCTCGCACAATGGGATTAGAGTTTCGATCTCTGAGATAAACAAAAATTTAAAATAAAGAAATAAGGAAGAAGATTAAAAAAAATCACTTGAATTTCACCAGCTAAAATATTGGCTTCACACCAAACCCTAAACTCGGGGAAGACGAAAATTCTCAACGAACTCTCAAAGATAGCACAAAGCAATCAAATTTCAATATTTATCATTAATTGCCTAATAAGAGATTTACAATGAGTATAAGCAACTAAACCTAAAAAAACTACTAAAATTAAAACTTTTAAACTAACCATTAAAACTTTATGATCTAACGGTTGCAATTAATTCCTCCACTAATCCCGTGTTTTTCATACGCGACCACTTTTGAAGGGTCAAACAATGTCTGAATGACGCGAAATTAGTCTTGTTTTAAAGCTTATCAAAGTAGCTTTCCAACAAGACAAGAATCGCGCAATTCCGAGGTTTATTGAAGGACTTGTGACCACTTTTCCGAGGGTTGCACTAAGAGTGACGAAATTAGTGGTCATATGTAACATGTATGTGCCTGACCCCTAAATAATTTAAATAAGGGAAATAAACCTAAAGCAAATTGCAAAATAAAGACTCCTAACAAAAAAGGAAACTAAACCTAGACAAGATCGCTTAAAATACCGTGCACATGAGTCTTCAACCCCTTTTTAACGGACCTTTTAAAAACTCATTCACAGGTCCACTTTCTCTTTCGCTTTCTCCTCTTTATCCGGCCATGATCTCGGCATGTAGGCTTCGATTCCACATCAGGATTGGTTTTGGGTTGAATGAAATATAAATGGATTATTCGAATGGGTAAGATTATGGCAGATTTTTTGAAAGCCAATCTGACGTTTAGCATATGGTATGTCCGATCCGACATTGGTCTCTTAAACTATCATACAAGTGGCATGAAGTAGGCATCTCCTAGTGTTTCTTGCCACACGTCAACCAAGAGGCTGCAATTGATAAGGCCAGAGTATTGCCCTGTATTGCATGACGAGGAGCATCCATGTGTCACTCAAACCATGTTGACTCGTGAGAACTTATTCCTGATACACAAAAATAATTTCCACGTTGCTTAGCCTTCTGATTCACATGGAATAGAAGAATACGTTAGGTCTCCCTGAAAACAAGTGAATGTCAACTTTTGACATGATTTCAATACCATTAGACAACTAGACATCCCTTACCTAAATTGAAATCGACTACGTGAAAATTGTGCTAAGGTTTAATCTGACAACTGTAGAGAACAAGCTCATCGTCTGCTTGCTCGTAGCCATTTATTCAGTGAGCCAACTTTATGTATAAAGCCAAAGAATCACGCTTATGGAAATTTTGAAACCATCCAATCAGTGCAATTTAATAGTGGCTGTTAGAAAAATATAAACAACCATCTATATATCAGTACACAGTTTGAAAGGTTCAAACCGCTGATGAGTGATTTTTGGGCTCGAGTTTAATTAAAGAGTTGAGTTCAATGGCTGTCTGATCTATCCAGAGTCTCTTATTCAGATTGTGAGGTTATCTACAAGGTGGCCTGACAGTTGAATGGTTCCGATCTTCTGATCCATTGAGGAATATGGGCAGCATATATTGTTCATTGTTCATGCTTACTTTTTCAGATTTCGAGGACCCTGTAATCCTGTCTATTATCTTACAAGAGCAATGAAGGTTATTTGTGTCATTTCACTGATTTATTTGAGCGGGAAAATTTTGATGCATGCTTAAACAAAAAGGAAGGGAATTCTTGGCACTTTCATTATGGAATGTTAGTTACAGACAATGTATATGGTTAGATAAGGGAAATTTCAATTTTCAAAAGACAATAAGGGGGAAATTGCAGATTTTGAACATTTTGCAAGGGATCCTGCAAAGACAACAAATAAGAAATCCATTGTAAATAGGCAAAGTGGTTTCAGCATATCGATCTTTGACATTGTCTGCTCCGGCTTCAATTGTATGTTCCTCAATTTTCATATTCTTTAGCCAGCTTGGCTTGGGGGCAAGAAACGTCTCCCACAGTCCCACTTCCCCACCTCATATAATGAGCAAAACACTAGAGCATAGAAACTTGTCCCAACCCCCCCCAAAAAAAAAAAAAAAAAAAAATATATATATATATATATATATATATATATATATATATATATATATTAATAATAAAAATAAAATAAAGCAGCCAAAATAGCCATCATCTTCCGAACAACAATGCAACTGAGCAATATGATTTGCTAGACATGGCCTTATATGAGAGGGTTGCATGTCAATTAGTTTCAACAGACACCCACGTCAACATATATCAACACACAATTTTAGGGTTTCGGAGAGAGAGACAATCAAATTTGTTGCTTTTTCTCTGCTTCCTCCTCTGTTCTACATATAATACCATAGTTTAAGGATAAGATAACCTTAATCATGAATTGCCCGTCTCTAATTACCTAATTACTAGTTAACATGGTGAGTCATGTCACCTTAGTTCGGCCAAACCAGCAAGGGCACTAGCTCAGTCGAATTGAATTGAACCAAGTCGACCAAACTGGTTCAACAAATAAAAAATTCAACAAACCAAAAATTTGTAAAAAATATTAAGAAGTGAAGTACAATTGTGCAGTGAGTAATTAAAAAGATGAATTTTAGTGTACTTATAAACTAAATATAATGACAAAAAATGAATAGTTCATTGCTGATGTAAAATATATTAAAAACTGACTAAAATCTGTAATGGATTTAACAATTTTTATGTCCAAATTGAATTTAAACATCACCAACGTATATTTGCATCAAACACAATACTTTTTAGAGCAAAGTAGGAATTAGAAAGTAATATTCTTCGAATTAAGTATCAGATATATTTATGCTTAATAATATTTAAGCCATGTGGCACCCAACTAGCTCAAGTGTAGGGCCCAAGGCTACTCTCTCTCTCTCTCTCTCTCTCTCTCTCTCTCTATAAATATATATATATATATATATATATATATATATATATATATATATATATATATATATATATATATACTTACTGGTCGATGATGAATAAAGCGGAATGGTCGGTTTGGAATTTGCCAGTCTGCTAGTTCAGCCCTCAAAAACCTAAAAAAGGCTCTTAGGGTCAAACTGGAAAACCAAACATGCAGGTTCCGACAAAAGTGTCAAAACAGGGTTGAATTGGTAATTCTAATCCAATTTTTGAAACACTGATTGAACCCATTATTCAGCATATTTCTCATGAATGCATTTTTCCTCCCGGGATTAATCTCCTAGTGCAAGATGGCTTTCATGCATTTTCCATGAATTCTTTTTCCATTGAGTATCCTCTAACTAACTGCGCAGATATGACAAGAGAATACTAAGCTTCTAGTACAACTCCTTAGATTTCAGGATAAACTATTTATTGTTCACTGACAAATTATCCTTTTTGCAGGCATGACAAATAATATAATTGTTAACAACGCAAAGGTCGCAGGTTCGAGACCTGCATGGGCCAAAAATTATTACTCTTGCTTATCGAAAAAAACTAACTGCGCAGATACTAAACAACGAAAAAATAACATGTATGAGCATTAAATCTTAGTATTCCCATGGAAAAACATAAGCTGTAAGCATGGTGTTCATGGCCTGTTCCTAAAATAATATACTTCCAATCACAAAGGAGTTATTCAGTGACAACAAATTTCACAGGGAATTACTAACTTAATAGTATTAAAAACCACATAAAATGGCTTGGTTATCACTTCATAACATAGTGACAAAATACAGATACGGTTTAATACAGTGAGCGAAGAAGGTTGAAAAGAACAGAAAAATACAGAGAAAAAAATGCGAAAATATCGGAAGCTAGAAACACTGTAAAATACAGAAGACAGAAAAAAATAGAAAAAGTCAGAAATAAAACGTTTAAGACGTTTAAGTTAAATTTTTATTGTATTTCAAAAAAAAGTTTTAAAACAGTTTTTTGAAATACGATAAAATATGGGAAAAAACATTTAATACGCAAAAAACATGTTCAGTACGCAAAATACATGTATTATATAAAAATATGCATATTATCCAATAATACAGGTATTATACGGCTTTAGTACGCTGTGGCAAACAGACGTTTATTATATGCGTACTTTCAAAAATATGCAGTATTTTGTCACTATGCTTCATAATAATATTTGCAGCACACAACTACAATATATATATCACAATCACTGGTCAATTTATCCTTCAAAAAAAGATAAGTATAGACTGATACAAAATGAGACGAGAATGTATCGAATAAGGAATAATGGCTCCTGACCGACATTTAAACACCAAAATGGTGATTAAATGATCTTACACCATTATCCATATACCTTTTATCCCACACAATTGAAGTGTGATTTATCATTATGCCATGCGGCGCACATCTATGATCAATCTAAATTATCCAAGTGGTAATCCATCATTGGAACATATCTCAGTTCAAAGAAACATGCTTATAAGTGGATGTGAACCGCCCGATTGATGAACTTTAATATCAGCCATTAAAACTAAAAACAACTGTTGATATTATACTCAATAGATCGGAAGGTGTAAACCTCAAGAAAACACCATTTTTTGGACCTGTTGCACTTCAATCTATGATCCATCACTTTGACAGTATGGACCACCCAAATCTTAAACCATTGATGGTGTAAGATCATTAAAATACCATTTTGGTGTTTAAATGAGGGTCAGGAGAATCGGGCCAATCGAATAATAACATGTGAAAAAAATGGGCTGTATCATTCCTACTTCCAGAAGATACTTTAGCCCATAACATAGGCTGAGAGTGGAATCATCCAATTCAATCCAGAGAAATAATAATCTCCGTAATCCTATGAAAAAGGAGCAAGTTGAATAAACGATGCCAGAGAGCTCACCTCACCAGCGCTCTCCAGCTCTTCCTCTGAACAACCAGCCCAAAGTGAATGAGCCCTAAAAGCCCCTTCCATGTTTGTGAGGAACTCTTGTACAGCGGCACTATCCTTTTCCGGATCAGGAACATTGTTTGAAAAGGACACAATGAAGCTGTCATGTCAAACATATTCGCATTCAAAGCTCACAGATATTTGAGTTATGGGTACCTCTGTTCACGCCTACGTGATTTCTGAGGCTGCCTACATTCGAAACCCACTGAAACCCATTGACTGCTTGGAATCAGGCGATGGAGAACGTTTTTCACCCCAATATTCCACACGATGGATCTTGAGACCATGAGCTTACCATCAGACGGTCTGATTTTTATTCCACATGGCAAATATCCGAAAAAATAGCACTAAAATTTTGCTTGAGCGTGATGTCTACCATGTGATTTTAGGATCATTTTTTGGGGATTTGTGCCACATGGAATCAAAAATTGACTGTCTGATGGTATGCTTATGGTCTCAAGATCCACTGTGTGAAAGATTGGAGTGACAAACGATCTCGATCATCTGAATCCAAGTGGTCCACAGTTTCAGTAGGTTTTAGGCGCCCTCAGAATTCACGTAGGCGTGAACAGAGGTGCATTTGAGTTACAAATGGATATTCCAGATAAAATTTATAAGGTACACAAGAGGAACTATTATCCAGAGAAGCTCCAACATATATTACGTTGTGCATGAACAAAAGCAAGAAAAAAAAGCACTTTGTGTCCCTTGAACATAGTTGCCAGAAACAGAAAGGGGTGGAACAAGTACAGGAAACTGCACCAAGTACACAACCTAAAGGAGTATCTGATAAATTTCATCATTAGGTCATCATTTTGCAAGAAGGATCTACATAATAATTACCAAAACCAGAAAATCTGCACTGTTGCTTACAACTTTCAGAATCCCTAAAAAAATTAATGGAAACGGATAATTGCGGTCAGTTAAAAATGGAACATACATATTAGGTTTTTTTCTTCTCTTCATCTTCCAAAGCTGTCTTCAAAGTGTAAAAAAAAAAAACTGATGGAAGTCGTGCTATCTGTTTATAAAACTCATTCACTGAAAGCAAGGAAAGGAAGAGAAAGAATGCTGCTAGTCCAGAAAGTCAAGAAACTGCATTGACTTTCCTGTTGATTACATATTGATTATAACAGGTTTGTGTTCTATAAAGTATATCCACCTTTTCAACTATAAATAAAGTTTTAAATGGAAATAATGAACTGTTTAGAGTCTATAGGCATACCTCCACGTACAAAAAGTTGAACTTTTACGTAAGATGAAATTTTTTTACCAGAATCCAACTCTCAGAAAAGTTCATACATCGAGAACATTGGTCTCCTATTTTGGGGAAAACCATTTTCAAAAGTAGGGAAAGGGTGTTGCACAATGATTAAAAAAAGGACCGTACCGGACGTGCCTGTTTGAACTGGTTCAACTGGAACCAGAGCTTTCACTGGTCAGGTTGGGTAATAGTGAAATTTTTGTTTAATTAAAAAATGTATAACGTTTTAAAATTTCCTAAGTTTCACCAATTAAAATCATTTAATACAATGTTGAAGGCCCAACAAATTTCCCTAGCTTGACTTCCAAATTTATTTAAGCTTGAACGAATAAAGATATTTACTTTTAGCAAATTCAAGGTGTGTTTCCTAGCAAATATAACTAAATTAGCTTAACGCATCTTCTTGCTGAAGGGAACTTCCCACATATTTAGAATACTATATCACACTTTCTATCCATCTCATTGTACTTTTTGGGACCTGACTACAAAAAGGATCTTTTATACCAGCCGTTGAGTGGTGGGCTCTACAATTTTGCACTGGAAGGCCATATGGTGTTTAATCATCTTCTACTTTTAAATCTTCCTAATTTCATAATAAAGAAAATGTTGTTGTGTCGTATGCTCAGTTGGCACACGTACATTTGAAAACCTTGAGACATATGGTTCCTGTTTTATTTCACTTTTAGGTAAAATGAATTTGGAATGTAATGTATGAGAGCCATCCAAATACATGTTTGAACTATGTTATTTAAATTGCTGCTTCAATCAACGAATGGTGAACTGGTTCGGAGCGAAACAGTCCGTCATTCGATTCGGTCCAATTCGATAGGATGGAGCGAATTTGCAAATTGTAGTGAAAATATGTTAAGATATTAAAAACTTTATGGGGGAGGAATAAAACAAAAGACCGTTTGACGGGGACACCACTCACATGGACATTGGACTCGGACCGCATCATTTCTACCAGCGTAGAAAGAAGCAGCGGAATGGAAGATAGAGCTAGGCGAAAGACGAAAATTCTGGAATTTTGGAGAATTGAAGGAGCATAGGAAAATTTGACCGATCGAATTCACATTTCAATCGATCGAAATTTTTGATCAATCGAAGTCCAATTTCGATCGATCGAATTTGGTCGACGGACATATTAAGTTCTGGAGTGATATTTCGACCGATCGAATCATATATTCGATCGATCAAAAGTAAATTCAATTGATCAAATGTCGACGGCGATATTCATAAGATATATGAATTTCAATCGATCGAATTTCAATTTCGATCGATCAAAATCGCGCCGAGTTGTTTAGTCGTTTTAGAAGTCTAATTTCGAACTTTTGTTTCAAGGGTTTATTTGTCTTTATTTAATATTCGTTTTAGGGTTTTCTTTTATTGTAAGACCTCCTATATAAGGTCATTAACCTAAACAATGTGATTAGTTGATTGATTATTTGAATGCTTTTATGCTTGAGTAATCTGTGCCTGAGATGGGTTTGGTGTGAGACCAAGGGAGTGATTCTCATATATCTTTGTTATCGATTTGTTTTGCTTGATTATATTTGTTATCTAAATCTCTGCGAGCTTCTCTAAACCATAGCCTAATTATCTCCTTGTGATCCCCGAAACCCTAAACCCGTTTTGAAGCCTAAACCACACAAAGCCAACACCCTTTCCAAAACCATAAACCGATCTAAGAGCCATAAGCCTCTTACAAACCCTAATCCCCTTTTACAACCCGACTTGGAATCCGTGAATCTGCATCGGACCTAAGACGAGTGCCTAATCCTGGAAAAGCTAGAGTACTATCTCTAAGCCGATCTCGCCTCAACTCTAAACGTACTTGCGTATCGAACTGGACCCTATTTGGATCTCGCGTGATCTACCCATCAAAATTCTGCAAACCCTAAAGGTATCAAAGATAATTTTGGGGTTAAACTTGAGTTAATTTAATTAATTTCGGCAAAATCTGCATTAAAATCATATTCCGCATTTTAGGGTCGTTGTCTCGCGTCAGTTTTGCTATCAGAGCCCTAGGTTTTCTAGGTTAGGGCATCTTTGCTTGTCATATTTATATTATTGCATTATTTCCTTTTTGTGAGTCCATATTGCATTCCATATTAGAACCCTAATAGACTTTGTGATCACCATGGCTTCGGATGAGGTTCTTAATACTCTTAGAGCTATGCGAGAGGAATTAGTGCGATTAATGCACATCTGAATACCATTGAGCAAGCCCAAACATCCCTAGGAGTTAGTAATGATAGATTACGTGATCGAATCAACCAACTAGAAGCGATGGGTAGGCTGGAAATCAACACCAAGAGCATGAGTGTCCTCACTTTGAACGTAATCATCGCCACGACAACCAGACCCGTAGGGATCATCGTAGAGATGACTATGACCCCGAAGTTCAACTCATTAAGAACGTCCGAGTTGAGATTCCGACTTTCGATGGAAGAATGGACCCTACCATCTTCCTCGATTGGCTTTCTGACATGGACCAACACTTTCATTGGTATGCCATGAATGACGACCATTGCGTTAGACTTGCTAAGATGAAATTGGTTGGTCAAGCTTGACTTTTCTGGCTCAATGTCGAGCGCATCAGGGTAAATGCGGGTTGTCCTCCCATTACTCGTTGGGACGACATGAAAGAACAACTTACTAAGAAGTATGTTCCTTTATCATACCACTAACGCCTCCTCAACCAGTGGCAAAATTTACGTCAAGGTGGTATGCACGTGACCGATTACATTGCCAAATTCGAAGAGTCCATGATGAAAAAGTATCGGAAGACCCTGAAATCACTCTCTCTAGATTCCGCACCGGATTGCGACTTGATTTGCAAAAAGAGTTGATTTCTCACCCTGTAGAAACTCTTGAAAGATGCTATGTTGTTGTGCAAGATCTTGAACGGTACTTGAAAACTACGGTGGTCAAGAGGGCCGAGTCACAATACAGCGGTCAACGATCCGGTGAGGGATGATTTAATCCTCCTCCCAAGCCTACACAACCCGCCCCTACCAATTCGAGGTTTGAAAGGGGAAAAGGTGTAGCCAGAGAATCCTCAAGGGTTAATTCTCAAGTAAAGTGCTATAAATGTCATGAGATGGGATACTTTGCCGCCAATGCCCTACGAAAGAACCCCAAAGGACTCTCTTCATTGAGGGAGAGGAGGATGATGATGAGGTAGTGGTTGAAGAAGAAGAATTTGAATCGGTTAACACACCCAGTGATGAGGAGGGTGATGCCATTGGTCATGCTTTAGTTGTGAGGTGTGCCCTTGCATAGCCTCAACGAGATGAAAAAGATGACTGGCGAAGGGAGACCATCTTCCAAAGAATTGCAGGGATCGTGGATAGCGGTAGTTTCACTAATATTATATCAACTCATGTCGTACGTCCCTTAGGGCTTACACCCAAAGCCCACCCGAGACCTTATAAAGTCGCATGGGTCAATTCTTCATCCATTCCCATATCAAAACGGTGTTGTGTACCGATACAGTTAGGGTCTTATTCGGACACCTTATGGTGCGATGTGGTGCCGATGGATATGGGCCATATCATTTTGGGAAGGTCGTGGCTCTACGACATGGACGTGACTCTTTCTGGTCGATCAAACATATGCACATTCATACATAAGGGCAAAAGATCATTTTACACCCTTTGCCTCTCAAAACACCATCGACCAACACCATCGAAAAGAATGGCGAGTCTTCTAAATCCATTAATATTGTAAGCCCTTCTGAGTTTAAGAAAGCATCGATAGAAGAGTGTGGTGTACGTAGTTGTCACCATAGAAAGTGCTCCCGAGTCGGTGAGTGAGTGTCCCAAGGAGGTTGAGCCGATTTTAAAAGAGTTTACGGATGTCTTCACTGAAGACTTACCAAACGAACTCCCTCCCCTGCGTGATATCCAACACGCAATAGACTTGGTTCCCGGATCTACCTTACCGAACCTATCCCACTATAGGCTGAATCCGGTTGAGCACGTTGAGTTGACTCGGCAAGTCAATGAGCTCCTTCAGAAGGGGTTCATCCAGGAGAGTCTGAGCCTGTGTGCCGTACCTGCCCTACTCACTCCTAAGAAAGATGGTACGTGGCGCATGTGTAGATAGCCGTGCGATCAATAAGATTACGGTTAAGTATTAGTTTCCCATACCAAGGCTCGATGACATGTTTGATATGATGATTGGTGCCACGATCTTTTCAAAGATAGACCTTAAGAGTGGCTACCATCAAGTCCGCATCCACCCCGATGATAAGTGGAAAACCGCATTTAAGACTAAGGATGGTCTTTAAGAGTGGATGGTCATGCCATTTGGGCTTTCTAACGCCCCGAGTACTTTTATTGGACTCATGACCCAAGTGTTGAGGCCGTTTCTAGGCAAATTCCTTCTTGTTTATTTCGATGATATCCTTATCTACAGACAAGGATCAACACTTGAACCACCTTAGGCTGGTTTGTGAAACCCTCAAGGTCGAGAAGTTGTTTGCCAATCTCAAGAAATGCACCTTCATGCAACGTTCTATTGTTTTCTTGGGATTTATTATCTCGGCCAATGGAATGGTCGCGAACCCCGAAAAGGTTAGAGCCATTGTGGAGTAACCCGAGCCTAAAAACATACACGATGTCCGCAACTTCCATGGATTGGCTACTTTCTATCGTCGCTTCATCAGAAGCTTTAGCACCATTATGGCCTCAATTACAGATTGCATGAAAAATGGAGACTTTAAATGGGGCAAAGCGACGACAAAAGCCTTTGCTGAGATCAAACAACGAATGAGTAGTGCACCCGTCATACGATTGCCGGACTATTCCAAAGTCTTTGAAGTCGCATGCGACGCATCAGGTGTAGGCATAGGAGGAGTGCTTAGCCAAGAGGGTCACCCCGTGGCCTATTTTAGTAAAAAACTTAACGAGGCGAAGCAAAAATACTCTACCTATGACAAAGTTCTATGCGGTCGTCCGACCTCTTTGGTATTGAAAACATTACCTTTGACTGCAGGAATTTGTGCTGTTTTCCGACCATGAAGCCTTACGCTTTCTTGCTTCACAGAAGAAGTTGAACCCAAGGCATGCGAAGTGGGTTGAGTACCTTCAAGGGTTCACATTCGTGTTAAAGCATAAGGCCGGTGTTGAAAATAGGGTCGTTAATGCACTTAGTCGGCGAGTGGTGACTTTACGCACTATGAGCACCGAGGTCGTCGAGTTCGAACGACTAAAGGATGAGTACCCCGAGTGCCCAGATTTTAGGGTTGAGTACACCATGTACACCATCCAGGATGGGAACTTATTCAAAGACAATCGCCTTTGCATCCCTCGCACTTCATTGCATGACTTTCTCATTTGGGAGTTACATGCTGGAGGGATGGCCGGACATTTCGAGCGTAATAAAACTGTTGCGCTCATAGAGGATAGGTTCTTTTAGCCTAGCCTAATGAGAGATGTCACCCGAGTTGTTAGGCATTGTCATACTTGCCAAGTGTCAAAACAGACCAAACAAAATACCGGCTTGTACACTCCGTTACCCGTGCCACACACACCGTGGCAAGACCTCTCAATGGATTTCGTGCTTGGACTTCCTAAGACCCCTAGAAAGCACGACTCCATCTATGTCATAGTGGACCGATTTTCCAAAATGGCCCACTTCATTCCTTATTCCAAAAACCCCGATGCATCTCATATTGCTAAGCTATTTTTCGCGGAGGTAGTGCGTCTTCATGGGTTGCCCAAAACCATTGTGTCTGATAGGGATGTTAAATTTACTAGCTATTTTTGGAAGACCCTTTGGCACATGATGGGCACATTGCTCCAATTCTCAATAGCTTACAACCCTCAAACGGATGGCCAAACCGAAAGCACCAATAGGAGCCTTGAGAATCTCCTTCGTAATCTTGTCGGTGATCATGTTAGAACCTGGGAAACCATTTTACCCACAACTGAGTTTACCTATAATAATTCTGTCAATAGGTCCATAGGCATGAGTCCTTTTGAGATAGTGCATGGTCATAGGCTTAGGACCCCATTAGATTTGATCCCCATGTCTGCATCCCATAGAGTGTCAGAGTTTGCCGACGCATTTGCACAACACATTCATAGCTTGCATGCCGAAATTAAACAGAAAATTAATTCAAACAACAATCAATATAAATTATCTGTAGATGCTCACAGGTGTTCTAAAAAATTTCACGTGGGTGATTACGTGATGGTCCGGGTTAGGTCTCAGCGGTTCCCATCGGGATCCGCAAAGAAGCTCCAATCTCGAGGCGCTGGTCCTTTTAGAAGTTTGGCTAAGAGTGGTCCCAATGCATACGTGCTCTAGCTTCCTTCATGTACAGGGGTTAGTTCCACGTTCAATGTGGAGGATTTGGTTCCTTACTTGGGTTTCACCCCACCTCTTGAAAACCCACTCCAGCCACCTCCTAGTCCCAGCCCCAATCCAACCTTGCAACCTATACCTCTTCCTTCCCCAAGCAGACAGAGATCAAATGAGATAGAGGATATAATCAACGATCATGTCGTTTCTACACATGACGGGGGATTCCAGAAGTACTTGGTTAAATGGGTCGGTAAACCGGAGTCCGAAAACATTTGGGTCCATGAGAATGAAGTTCGGCACTTGAACCCCGACCTGCTAGACATCTACCACGAGCGTGTTTCATCGGTGAAGAAACCTTTTTAGTCTAGGGGAATTGACGGAGACGCCACTTACATTGACATTGGATTCGAACCACAATGTTTCTACCAGCGTAGAAAGAAGCAGCGGAATGGAAGTCAAAGCTAGGCGAAAGACGAAAATTTTAGAATTTTGGAGAATTGAAGGAGCACAGGAAAATTCGACCGATCGAATTCACATTTCGATCGATCGAAGTCCAATTTTGATTGATCGAATTTGGTTGACGGACATATTAAGTTCTGGAGTGATATTTAGACCGATCGAATCATATATTCAATCAATCGAAAATTTCGATCGATCGAAAGTAAATTCGATCGATCGAATGTCGACGGCGATATTCATAAGATATATGAATTTCGATCGATCGAATTTAAATTTCGATTGATCGAATTTCAATTTCGATCTATCGAATTTAAAATCGATCGATCGAAATCACGCCGAGTTGTTTAGTCATTTTAGAAGTCTAATTTCGAACTTTTGTTTCAAGGGTTTATTTGTCTTTATTTAATGTTCGTTTTAGGGTTTTCTTTTATTGTAAGACCTTCTATATAAGGTCATTAACCTAAACAATGTGATTAGTTGATTGATTGCTTGAATGCTTTTATGCTCGAGAAATCTTTGCCTGAGATGGGTTTGGTGTGAGACCAAGGGAGTGATTCTCATATATCTTTGTTATCGATTTGCTGTGCTTGATTATATTTGTTATCTTAATCTCTGCGTGCTTCCCTAAACCATAGCCTAATTTCTTCCTTGTGATCCCCAAAACCCTAAACCCTTTTATAGGCCTAAACCACACAAAGCCAATACCCTTTCCACACCATAAACCGATCTAAAAGCCATAAGCCTCTTACAAACCCTAATCCCCTTTTACAACCCGACTTGGAATCCATGAATCTACATCGGACCGAAGACGAGCGCCTAATCCTGAGAAAGCTAGAGTACTATCTCAAAGCCGATCTCGCCTCAACTCTAAACGTACTTGCGCATCGGACTGGACCCTATTTGTATCTCGCGTGATCTACTCATCAAAATTATGCAAACCCTAAAGGTATCAAAGATAATTGTGTGGTTAAACTTGAGTTAATTTAATTAATCTCAGCAAAATCTGCATTAAAATCATATTCCGCAGTTTAGGGTCGTTGTCCCGCGTCACCGTTACTTCTTAAGCCCAAATTTCACACTTCCCTAACCAAGTAAGATGAAAGCTTTTTCTGTTTTAAAAGTAAACATTCGATTCGGTCCAATTCGATGGGATGGAGCGAATTTGCAAATTGTAGTGAAAGTATGTTAAGATACTAAAAACTTCATGGGGTAGAGAGAATAAAACCCAAGACCTTTACTGTCTTAAACCCAAATTCCACACTTCCCTAACCAAGTAAGATGAAAGCTTTTTTTGTTTTAAGAGTAAACATTTTTTAATTATATTTCAAGTTCTTGTTAGTTTACCTACAAATAAATAATATACAAATAAAAATAAACATTAAAATGCATCCTACCCCTAGCGAATCAGATTTGCACGAGTAGCAAATTGCGGATTACGAACTCGAATTCGAATAGAGCAAATTGTGAATTAAGTAAGATAGGTTTGAACGGTTTATCCTTCCCGAATGAATAGAATTGATACCTTATTTGCTACTGTTCAATTTAATGTCAGGGGACTCGCTGGCTTCTGCTCTTGATACCTTAATTTGTTACATTCATTGATTATTTTCTCATTCTACATTGGTTTACTTATTGATGTCTGAAGATGAAATGTTAAATGTATTCATTGTTTTCACAGAATGATTCAAACTTAATTCCATGGGAAAATCCATATAACAAGGTATGAAGAATGGGTGGTGATTTTGGCTGCGTATGGCATAGCTCTCTGTTAGCCCCTACCTCAGTAGAGTTCACTTGCTTTAGTTGATTCACATTTTCTTTTCTAACTCCCTACAAATGAGGATTTACTTGTTCTAACACCAACCTCCCTGGCTCTCTACAAACTCCCTACCAGAGCAAATAAAATCTGCTCTGGCAAGGAGTGAGTAGAGAGGAGGGTAGAACTGCTGAACAGGTAAATCTTGCATTAAATTTTGCTATGCAAAGAGTTATCAAGGAGAAGGGGTACCTGCTAAAGCAGGTAACAAGATATTAGCAAAGAGGATGGGAACCTGCTAAAGCAGGTGAACTCTGCCATGGTAGGGGCTAGCAAAGAGCTATGCCATACGCAGCCTTTGTGTCCCACTCCGTGCACTATCTTCAAGAGGATGGAATTGAACATCAGTTCTCTTGCTTCTATTCTCCACAACAAAAGGGATTGGTATAGCGTGATAACCGCCATCTTCTAGAGGCATTGTCAATATACGGCTTTTTTGAAAATATACACGTATAATACAAGCTTTTTTGTCACAGCATACTAAACACGTATAATACCCGTATTTAATACCCGTATTTTTCTAATAGAACACATATTTGCGTATAATACGCATATTTCGTGTACTAAGTGTTTTGGCGTATTAAATGTTTTTTCTTGTATTTTAAAAAAGTGTTTTAAATTTTTTTATTTAATTTTAATATATCTCAATTTTTCCCTGATTTTTTCCGGTTTTTCCGTCTTTTGTATATTACAGCTTTTTTAGCTCTCGATTTTTTCCGTATTTAGCCTTTTTTCAATTTTCTCGGTCACCGTATTCATTTTTTTTATCACAGCAAAAGTCAAACTTAATTCGACATGAAAATCCATACAACAACGTATGAACAATGTGTGGTGAATGTGTCCCACTTCATGCACTATCTTCAAGAGGATGGAATTGAAATTCAGTTGCCTTGCTTCTCTACTCAACAACAAAAGGGATATGTAGAGCGTGAGAACCACCATCTTTTAGAGGTAACCACTTTTTCCTCTACAGCATGCATTTTCTTTATCGCATCCTGACAACATGTTTTCTCATTAATCGCATGCCTTCTATTTCTATACTTCTGGCTACTAAATCCCCCTTTCAGGTTTTGAAGCCTGGTGCTCCACCCTTTCTCAGAGCTCCTAAAGATTTTGGTTTCACTTGTTTATGACGACCCAACCAAACATAAATTGGAAAACTAATCAATAATTTGTTTGTTCGAGTGATTCTCCAACCTACACAGGGATATCAATTTTTTAATTCGATTCTTGCAGGTATTCCCTCGATGTCACTCTAATCATACTTTCTTTGTTCGCAACCATTGGGAGGACCGCATTGTCTTACTTATCTATGTTGTTGACATCACTTTGATAGGGGCTGACTCTCTATCACCAAGGTCAAGCATGATCTTGGCTTGAGTGTTTGATGTCAAGGATCTTGTCTCCTTGAAACGAAAGGGTTGCACTACCTAACCTTTGATGACATCACCACGACAGAGAGGACTCTCTCTATCACAAGCATGATCATGGTCGAGTGTAAAGATCTTGGCTCAATGAAATACTTTCTTGAGATTGAAGTGGCTTGTTCCCCCAAAGGCATCTTAATCTCTCAATGAAATATGCACTCGATTTACTTCATGATGCTCGAATATTGTGGTCAAGTCTCTCACCTTCTATACTGGAACTCAATCACTCGCTACATGCTGAAGAGGGTATTATCTTATTCTAACACGAATCAACGAGTCTACTGACATATTGATTTATTTGACTCAATGTTCTTAAAGGCGGTCAGGGCGCTCGCTCGGGCGGTTCAGGCTCTCAGGTGCCCTAGTTTAGCCCTAGTCGTCTTCTCGGGTGGACTGGGTCTAGGGCGCCCTCCTGGGCATTTTAAAGGCGGGGTGGGGCGAGTCGATTTGTAAATTAACCGGTCTTTGCCGGGTCGGGTCGAGTTATCAAAGGGTCGGGCATATGCCATTTTTTATTAGACACCACCCAACCCATCGACGACCCTTAAACATTAAAGCCCTTATTGCCTAGAGATAATGGCTCTTGACCGACATTCAAACACCAGAATGGTGTTTAAATGATCATATACCGCTAATGTTAAGACTGTTAATCTCACACTGTTGAAGTGTGATTATCATTATGCCACGTGGTGAACATCTGTGATCAATCTAAATTGTCCAAGTGACAATCAATCACTGAACATGTCTTAGCCCAGAGAAACATGCCTATAAGTAGATTTGAATCATCCGATTGATGAGCCTATAAGTAGATCTAAATGTTATATACATTTAAGTTGAAATAAAGTATATATATATATATATATATATATATATATATATATATATATATATATATATATATATATATATATACTTCGGGGCCGCCCAAATCTTGGGGTGCCCGCCTGGGCGCCGCCCGACAATTTTCAACCGAACATCCACCTAACCGCCCGACGATTTTCACCCTCCTAGCGAGTTTAAGAGCATTGATTTGACTGTCACTCATCCTGACCTTGCTTATGTCGTTAGTGTGGTTAGTCAGTTCATGCACATTCACAAGCTTCTCACATTGATATTGCATACCATATCATGTGTTATATCACATCCAACAATGTCCTTAACATTTCCAAGTACTTTGATGCTGATTATGTAGGTTTCACTACTAATTGTCACTTGAGCTCTAATTACTGCACCTTTTTTGGCAGCAAAATTCTCACTTGGGCAAGTAAAAGGCAACCTATTATCTCACGCTACAGCATTGAATTTGAATATCGTGACATGGCCGATGGCTCGTGTAACTTAGTGTGGCTTCGCTCCTATCTTTCTAAACTGGGCTTTCCTATTGTTTCTCTTATGCCTCTCCATTGTGATAAAGAGGCCACTCCATGTTCCTCCAATTTGCTTCATCACGAGGTTGAATTTTCATTTTGTGTGGAAGAAGATTCTTGTTGGGCTCATCTCAATCCATAAGACCCATACTTCTCAACAATGGCTTGATATCTTTACCAAAGCGGTTGGACCTGACTAAGCTTCAGGATATGTTGGTCAAGCCAGGCATAAATGACATCTAACTTCCAGCTTGACAGGGTTATGGTAGATATGGGCACTTTTCATATATGGGCTCTCTCTCTCTCTCTCTCTCTCTCTCTCTCTCTCTCTCTCTCTCTCTCTCTCTCTTCATTTCCTCCTTCCTTGAGCCTCTCTCACCACTCTCCTACATCACAACCTTCTCCCTATCACTGTCACACTTTCAGGTTATGTGGTGTCATGTGACACATTTTTTACCAATCCAAGATATCCAAGTGGCATAATATCATAAAAACGTCACTCAACCCTCCAAAACATGCCCATCAAAGGATTTGAACCATCCAATCCAAGCACTTCAATGTTGAACCTATGGTAAATATGAACAATGGTCCACATTAACGCGTCCAGATTGAATGGTTTGAATACTCTAATGGGTTGGTGCGAACTTTATAAACATAAATATTGCTTGTCCTTCCTACTATACACGAAATTTTTAAGAGACCGACTCTACCCACAAACATTAGAAGGTAGCTTAGCCCAATGCATCTACTCAAGGCAAACAATTTTTCAAAAGTCTTGACATCCGTAATGTCAGTTTTTAATAACGTTCTGCCTCTAAAATCCAAAGAGTGGGCTTGTCTATCTCCTAATATCAACAACACCCCATTAATCAACTTTCTAATATACCATAAGGTATTAAGGTGGAAAATTGAGACACATTAACAATATGACAATCAATATGAAGGACAAGATTGGCTTGCTTAAGAGGATGGTGATCGTGATGCAAGTGAGGCCTAGCGTCAAGTGACTCAAGCCTCATCTCCTCAAACAAGAGGTATTCAAGAGATCTTGTTAGGCAAATGAGCTTGATAATTTCATTTGGATGTCGGGTACACTGATTCCATGGGCGAAATGGATGAAAAATCGAACGTCTAACTTCGTGATATCTAAGGGGTAATGCCACACTATGCTGGAGGCAATGAATTAAGGTGAGGTGGGACATTATGAGATTACTTGGAAGAGTTGAAGCTCTGTTTGCTACTCATTGATTTTGGATAGGTCACATGACAGGCATTGTCGACACTGAAACAAAATACCAATGTGTGATTACAACATGACCTTCACAAGCTTGATGTTGGATACTGAAGACATGAGAAAGATGGGGTTTCCATGTTACCCATAGATTGATAGTTTGACACCATGTGCCCAAAATGCGAAAACTCAAAGAAAGGTTACTTTGGTAAGGCACAAGCAACAGTTGAGAAATTAAGAAACTTCTGCCAAGGGAATGAGAATAAAGATGAGCCAACACCTTTGGAGGGGGAAATGCATAACTAGAAGTTCAACAAGACAGCGTGAGAGGAAATGAGATGAAAAACAAAGATAATGAAAGGTGTTTTCTATGTGATGGGTCACACTTGGTGTGAGTTTGCCCACAAAATGCCGCATTGAATACAATGCATGAAATAAGGAGGCAAAAAACATACCAAAGTCGAGCGTGTCTCCCCACGAATTGGAGAGATTTGGCTTTTCGGTAGGGTAGCAACCCTTGATTGAGAATGGTTAGACATACCTCAGCAATGTTAGTGTGGGATGAAGGAAAACGAGAGATATCAATAGATACGGAAATAAGGTGGTTGAAGCTTAGAGTAAAAGCAAGAGTTTTCAGGATAGTAGAGTAGTGGGATAAAGAATGTGGCAATTGACACACAATACACAAAGACTTAATTTGCAAAAGTGGGTTCATTACTTCATTGTTTGGTGAACGGAACGATGCAACAGGTTCATGTGTTGCTAACTAGCAAGAAGTTACTCCATGAGGCACAAGGTGAAGTATTGGGTGAAGCTATAGTGTGCATGTAGTAAAGACCAAGTGGAGTGGTCGAGGGATTACAACATAAGACCAGTCTTGGACATCAACGAGGAAGTCAATGATTTTAAGTGGGAGAGGATGTCGCACGGTGACAACTCATGGCACATTGATGCATAACAATGAGGCTTGTGAAGCATGTTGGCATGAGGCATGGGGGCTTGGGTGGCACCTTGTTGCTAAGTCATGAGGACACGTGAGAATGTCTCATGACCCCATTACTAAGACATGCACAGTTGGTCAGCATGAAGCATCGACAGGTTGGTTATAGGGGCCTAAGAGGTAGGCATGCATGGGTATCACGACGCTCGTTTGTGTGTTAAGTCTAGGACGAGGTAGTATGCTAAAACAATTCCTGTTGAAGTTCCCCTGCTACTTTTCAAGGATTGACTATTTTACGCTATATATCTCGAGGAAGCTCAATGACAACAAGTGGTACTATTGTGAAACGTATACACTTTCATCATCAGTGTTGGAAAAGGCGTGCCTAGGCCCTCGGTGCACCCTCTGTACCTGGGCCTGCATTTTAGGCATAGGTGCAGAGAGGCGCGCCTATCCGCGCACCTTTTCCGCCTAGGCGCAAAGGCACAAAAATGAGCCAAGGCGCGTCTCAATATTTATGTGTATATATAATTTCTATAAATTGTAAATTCATAATTTACACTATATGTATTTATAAGTAATATAAGAGTAATAAGTTACTCGATTATTAGTTCATTAGTTCTTAAAGTTGTAACCGCAAGGTTGCCTCATCTTGTACCTTCTGTTGAACTACAGATCAAATCCCTACTTGTTAGTTGTTACTCACTTTTTTGTTACTTTATTAATTCGTTCTAGATAGTTATACTATTTGCTACTTGCCTACTCGTTAGTTTATTAAATTGCATATTTTTTAGTGGATATAATGTTCAATTTTTTAAGATTTTTATTTGTTTTTTGTTCTTTATATAGATGTTAATGTTTAAAATTTTAAATTTGTAAATATTTAATATGTTAAATGTCGCATATCATCAACATAAATGGGAAATACAATGATATATTATATAATATTTAATTATATACATACATAATAAAAATATATAGAAAATTTGAAAAAAAATGTGCCTTAAAAAAAAGTCCTCCGCCTCGCCTAGCCCGTAGGGATCCTTTTCGCGTCGAGTACGCCTAGCACCTTTGACAACACTGTTCATCATTGCATTCTTACAAACTAACCCAATGTGAAGATGCATTCCAATGCACTATGTGAACTGTGCATTCCAATGCTAGATCCCACGCCCCATGGCATGTGATCACGAGTAAAACCATACCTCTATGAGTTCAGAGCAGTCCCCAAGGTTTTTAGAAAAAAAATTGGACAGTTTTGCCCTTGAAATCACAGGGTAAAAATTTGTGGTTCGCCACCCAAACATGATGCATTAAAATTTTGAACCTTTGACCCAAAGATTAAATGGCATAAATTACGTTTTTTTATTTTTCTTTGAAAATGATAAACGGTGGACAGGTTTTGATCGACAATGTTGCAAACAGCTTATGTGGTACAATGTGATTGGCTGCAGTGCTTCGGTCCCACTATGTGTGCAGCCAGTCACGTCGTGCCACATAAGCTGCCTGCAAAATTGTCTATCAAAAATTATCCATTGTATAACACTGTCCTTTTTCTTTAGGAAACTTATAAAAGGAGGACAGATTTGTTGAGGAGCGTGTGCCGATGGCGCGAGGTGACAGGCTGCACCTACCTGTATGAATTGAGCTCCACCACACTTGCAGCCGATTGGTCGTGCCATATCAGCCGGCTGCACTGTGTGCATAAAATTTGTCCTCCATATAACACTGTCCTTTCCTTTAGATGGTACCTAATCGACCTTGGGCAGGTTGCCATGGCAGCCATCCTCAGGTTGGGTGCCACGTGGCACCCAACTGGTTCAAAGCCCGGTCAAAAGTGTACCAGCACGGATTTCACGAAGCACAAAAACAATCTAATTTTCACTTGGACAATAAGACCTTTCGAGCCCTAATTCCAAGAAATAAGCCTCTAAATTCAATCTTGAAAAAGAAAAAAAAGTTGAGATTTCTAACCTCTTGATGGATTTGACGAAATCCGCGGCGGATGGGTGCCGCATCCGCTCCAGAAAATCGTGCCAGGTGAGCGGAGCCGTCGATGAACCGAACGCGTCTGATCCGTCCATCAAGAAATCAACGGAGATGATCGCATAGAAGTTCCAATGGTGAGATCTTGATCAAATCAGATGGCCAGGGGAACAGGCATAAAGAGAGTGAGATCGCCAACAAAAAACGTCTTCGAAGTGGCCGTCTTCTCGAATGCATTTCGATGGTTACTATTAAGGTGGAGGGGTTTCGATTCCTTGTTGAACGCCGTGGACGTAAATGTGTGTTATCGCCTTGTGGAACTCTGGATCAAGTAGTCTGGGTTGTGTTTCTGAGAGTTGGGATTCAATGTTTGGGTTGAGTCCGGGATGTGTGGTTGAGTCATCTATTTTACCATTGCACACGTGACATCTATGATCATTAGTTTGAAGTGTCTACTATGTAGGCCATGGTGCATATAGGCCCTGTTAAGCCGAGCCTGAGCATGGGTCAGCTCTAGCTCGGCTTTACGTTATATGAGCGGAGCTTCAGCTCGGCTCTAGTCCATTTGAGCTTGAAATATTTAAGCTTTAGCTCCGCTCTATCGAGCTTGAGCCGGACCGAGCTAAGCTTGAGTCAAATAACTTTTACCAACTTTTTTCTTGTTAATATTGTTTTAAATCTTATCTTATTTTTTAATAGATGAAAACTCTAATGAAATTTCATAAATGAAAGCCCTAATATCTTTTAATCCTTTAGTCCTTTTTGGATTTAATAGATCAATCAAAATGGAGATGAATCCATTAGAGAAAAAGGTGTTTAAATTTAATGTATTAAATATTGATTGAATACTCCAATCTCATATTAGGGTTACTCGAGAATACGAGATTATAATCCTTACTAGCCTTGGCTTAAAAATAAAGTATGGAGATGACGATGTCTAGCGTTCAGCTATGTAGCGATGTAGGTGGAGATAATTGGTTAGTATACTGTTGTGTTGGTGGCTGCACGCAGAGAGTAGTTGATTCGGCATAGCATACTAGGAGGAGACCCGCACAAAGGGTTGGAGCAGGCAGGGGATTAGAACCCATGACCTATTGTTTCTACGAGGGAAGAGGATACTAGTTGAGCTATTGCTCAACTGGTATTAGATGAACCTAATTATAAGGGAAAAGAGCAGAAGAAAATTATAAAACTTATATATAATATATTTTATTACATAATATTAATTAACACGAGTCAGGTCTAACCGAGTTTTACAAACTCGGTTCTACTTCAACCGAGCTTCAAATAAAAAGTTCGGCTCTAGATTTCGAGTCGAGCTTAAGAGAACAAAAGCTCTCATTTTCGGGTCGAGCAAAGTCGAGCTATCAACCTAGCTCGACTCTGTTGCAGCCCTAACCCTGTCACAATAATACCAAAATCAGTAAAAAAAATGTTGGTAACACACTTAAACGTATATTTTCAAAAAAGGGTTAGAAAAAAGTTTTTATTTGAGAGAGCCTCCAACAATTTCATATTTACTTGATTGGGTCTAACATTTCTCTTATTACCTAATAGGGTCCTAGACCGTAAACTTTTTCATCTTTTTAAAAACCTAAGCAAACAAGTCCATTATAAGATTGATTGGTCTCATATGGGACCAATTGATCTATATCTTATTTGGGATCTAAGGCATTTTGGCCTAACCCATATTTTTACTTAAATTGAATTTCACCATATGTCAAATATTTAGACCATATTTGCTTTGGACATAGGTTTCAAAAAAAAAAAAAGGTTTTTAGAGTTTAGGACTTGGTTAAATTAATAAGCTGAACATTGGACCCTTTCAAGTAAAATGTAAAAATTATAGACCATGCTAGAGAGTTTAACCATGCCTTTCAAGACTTTTATTTTCATTTCTTCAAAAAATAATTATTTAATTTTTAACATTTTAGGTCCTTTTTTTTTCAATTTTCCTAATTTTTTCCAATTTCTTTCTCCCTTTTGATCATTTCGTGAGGATCGGGGATATGCACCCGGGCGTAGAGATATCTCTACGCCAATTGATATGTGCGCGACATGTAATACCCTTTTTGTGATGGGTGACATGAGAACCACTTTACTAACTAGAGTTACACTTTTAAAATATTTTAAAAGTTAAATACCCTTTCAGTAGTCATTATTGACTTTTTTAAAGTCTATTTTCTCTTTCTTCTCTCCACTTTGCGATAGCACCCCGATAGCAATGCACTAGCACCCCGATGGTGAAGCGATGGCAACTCGGCGTTGAGGTGTCATCGCCTCTATATCGATGTGTCTGTGCTTCGCTAAAAAAAAAAAAAATTAAGGCATTGCGTTTCTATATCAAGATGTTGGCACTTCAAAAAATAAAAAATAATTTTTTTTTTTAGCGAAGCGCCAGCGCTCCTATAACGGGGCGCCCCTAAATTTTTTTTTATCAAAGCGTCAGCACCTCCATATAGAGGTGCCAACGCTCTTGAAACGAGGCACTGATGCCCCAATTTTTTTTTTTAACGAAGCATCGGCACTTCGATACAGAGGCGCTTGCACCTCGGTGCTAGGGTGCCACTACTTCTCTGTTGGGGTGTCAGAGCTTCGCTGCCGAGGTGTTTGCGCTTCACTATCATGCGCTCACATTTTTTAAGTTAAATATACCTGAAAAAATAAGTCCGACACTTTATTAGAAAAAAAGAGAAAAGAGAGAAAAAAAAATACTTTAAAAAGACTTCTAAAAAGGTCATAAATGACGGCTGAAAGGAAATATAATTTTTTAAAATATTTTAAAAGTTTAACCTTGGCTAATAAAGTGGGCTCCAAACCACCTATCACTTCACAAAAAAGGCATTACATATCGCGCACATATAAGTTCTCCACGCCCGGGCACATTTTTCCATTTCCCTTTAATAATTTATATACCCTTATATGCTAAGGCACATAAAGGGCATATTTTTAAAGAAGGATTTTTTTCTACGCACCTGCTTCAGTAGTTGCAAAAGGACCGCAACCATAGCGAAAGCATATGCTGAACGAAACAGCCGTAACAAAGTGGGAGAAGTTGATAAGTGAAAATTCATACGTTTTATTAGGGTAGATGTATTTGCAATCCAATATTTGGTATCTGCAACCAATGATTTCCCCTATCAACCCCCGTGATGAAGATCATTTTGTATTTGAAGCTTTCACCCAATAAATTTTAAGATCACGACCCAACTATCAGACGGTCAAATATGGATTCTATGTGCACACATTCCTAATAGTGACCATCATCATGGCGTATCATGATTAGAGTTCTTCGATCACTTTTGGGTGTTTTGCACATGTATTATACATCTGACCATCTAATAGGTGGTCCATGATATGAAGATCTCTTATGTCAAATATTAGAATGCGATTTTCGATAATAGGTTAAGTTTTCACCTTAGGCCTGATCGAAAAATGCTCCAAATCAATCACTTGGGGCTCGCTTTGGATTAAAAAGCGGGAATTAAATATTTTAATTAATAGAATTCGTAGCAATAAACAAACTTGCTAAGAATAAAGAGCAGCAAACAAACTTGCCCAAAACAGATCAACTGTAGCAAACATATCTGTCATGTGTGATCGCCACCTACGATATTTTATCGACGTCGTTGAATGTCAACGATCCCAAAGCTTTACGTGAGGGATTATGGGTTGAATTCTTATACTAAACACCGGCTTGCCAATTTTGGATTGCGTGAGATTTAAACTAATTCGAAAATCTAACCTAAAAATATATAAACTTAAAGGGTGTTTGGCTCGCTCACTACCTTAAAATGAGGGAAAAACCACTGTAGCAATATAAAATAAACTACTGCTTAAAATAGTGGTGTAATATTTTACTCCTTAAAACAGTGATTTGTTAAGTTTAAAATTGATTTAATAAATCATCCATCCATCACGTGCTATCATCACGTGCTAATCTATCGGACCAACCCCCCCCCCCCCCCCGGCCACGCCTCTTTTCTCCCCTTATCTCCAACATAAAACGACTCTCTCTCTAGCCCTTCTTCTTTTTGTCTGAGAAACCCTAGCCTCTCTCTAGTCTCTCTCTCTCTCTCTCTCTCTCTCAACCCTTCCTCCAGGAGTTTGTTTTGGCCGGAAATTGAGATTCAGAGTAGAAATCTGATATAGGGTCAAATATGGGGCTAAGATACTCTTCTAGGTGCGTAGATCTCTATCTAGTTCATCTTTTTTCTCCGTAGATCATGGGTTTTTTTTACCTTTTTCTGCTTTGGCGGGGTTTAGATCTTGGTTTTTCTCCTTAAAATGAATGGATTTCAAGCAAATGTTGCGTTTTCCTACGCATTATGATATAGATATTCGGATCTGGCCGGGATTTTGGTTGTTTAGTGTTTTAGAGCTCTGATTTTTGGAAAATCAGTGGAGTCTATTTATCTTTGGAAATTCATGGAACTGCATATAGTTACTTATAGATCTGGAATTTTTTGAAGAATTTGTTTTTTGATTGCTTGATTTGAAGGTCTAGATTTCCTCTATGACCTATATTTCCTGTAAGAAGTTGAAGGCGATTCTGAGACCGATAAAGAAGCAGCTCTGTTAAAGGTAAATCAGTTTTAGGTTTTTTTGTTGGAATTTGTAATAAAAAACTGAGGCAATTATTTTTTAGGGATTTTTTTTGTAATAATTATTTTGCCCAGAGGCTTTAGTTTTGGGCGGTTCGTTTTTATGATTGCTACGGATTTTTCATTATTTTCTAAGATTCTGCGACGTTCTTAACCGTTAGATTCGTTCAATCAATTGGATCCATCAAAATCAATCAAATTTGTTCGAAATCCATTCGAAAACCTCATTTTTTGAAGGATTTCTTAAATTCGGTCTAGGTTTTTTAACCTTATTCCACGGATCCGTTGTATATGATGACTTAGTGGTATAAATGTTATCACTGTGGATGTTTAATCAATCAAGAGTTCAATTTATTTATTTATTTTTATTTTGGTGGTGATATTTTGGGAATTCTTTGGTCTATTGTAGAGATTTTAGAAATTCGGGGGCAATATTGTGGTTTATAGCCATGGAACATGACAATGATCACAAATTCATGAACTTTTGTGTTTTTGTTTTAGATATTTTATACAAAATTTGCAAACTTTTGTCACACATGATAACAGATCTAAGCGATGATCACAAATTCGCAAACTTTTGTATTTTGTTTTAGAGATTTTATTACAAATGCGAACTTTTTTCACGTATGATCACAGATTTGAGAGATGATCATAGATCTGAATCATCTACGTGTCAGACCGTCATGTGATTGAATTTTTTCAATTGGATGGTAAGGATCATGGAGTTGGTGAGATTTTGGGGTTGTATTCATGGTGGCTTGTCACATGAATGGTTCAGATCTATGATCACATCAGCCACGTGTATTGATCTCCTAAAAGCTATTCTTGATTCTCGGGCTCAATTTTTCTGGTAATTCTTTAGTTCTTCTTTCGTATTTCAGGTAGGGGTGGCAAAACCGAGCGAACCGGACCATCCTGAACTGATTTTGGTTTGGTAATTTGGTTCGATTTCAGTTTTGGGTGGCGAAAACCGAAAACTGTTTAGTTAGGATGAGTAAATTAAAAAAAAAAATGAAAAAATCGGAAAATAATAAAAACCCGAAACCAAACCGAATGTTGGGTAAAACCTCACCATTAACAATCGTAAAAACGATGGTTATATAGTCCATCCATAGGAACAAGTTACAACATGGGTATATTCGAACTTAAACCACGACTAAGGATTTAGCTTCACTATATGGGCTTAGTTGGATTAAGAGAAAATTAGGGGGCATACTCTTCACCTTCTTGATGTATTGATAAATACTCATAATCCTTGAACCAAGTATGCAAATTCAATTAGATACCTTTTCTAAGAGTTGCAACCATGCTAAATTTTTCTTGGAAAATAATCTCTTTAGATCACCCCACACCCTTTTGGGAGACTTTGGACCACAGATATCTTTTCTTTCTTGAGCTTCACACTCTGTTTTCTCTAAGTTATCCTCACTCATCACATTCAGTAGATAGTGGTTTTAATAATTGGAGTGGTTTTTGCAAAGGTGAATTGATCTTGCAAAGCTTCTTGTCTCACTAGCTATCAAGTGCATCCCTTCAAAAGCAATGGTATGGCGTTAAAATGTAAAATTATTCTTGCTTTCTATGAGAAGATAATGAATTGGTAATGATGCATTGGGCTAAAGAGATTAATTTAAGCAAAAGTTTAAAGACTCAGCTAAGCAGGCTGGGCTTGGCTAAGTAAACTTGGTTTCTGAATCACCCGATACCAAGTCTACTAGGACTTTTCCAAGTAAAATGGTTGGGTGTATAACTTGGTCATCTCTTCGTACCTGAGTTGATATGATATCATTCCTAGCCGAGTTGGCCAACAATACCAAATTTTAGGAGGTCAAGTCAGCCTCAACCCAATTCCTTCCCATTAATCATTTTCCTGCTTCTAAAATTCTAGGCCTGGCCTAGCCTAGCCCTGACACGATATGGTGTAGTTTTATCTGCAAATGTTGATAAAGATATCAGTTAAAAGAAAATAATAACACAACATAAGGGACCCAAAACCAGAAATAAATCATTACTAAATTTTCTAAAACCACAAAAAATCTTGATAACATATCAATAAAGCCCATCACACGCATACAGAAATCATAATCTTACTAACCTAAAAGTTACAAAAATAAATCATCAATCCGCTTAAAACACAAATTTAGAAAATGCTTGACTTGTTGATACGCTTCCCGAATTTCGAAACCCTGCCTTAATGGTGAGGATTTGTGCTAGATGATCAAAGTGTGGAAATGCTCGGTATTTGCCAGAGAAAGATAAGCATTATCATCCATGTTGACTTTGATCAAGGCCATCTTCTATCACATACTGCATACAGGGATGGTATTTGTTAGAAATTTCAACAGAGATTCAATTCTATATACAATGAAATGTAATGAGCAATGATAAAATATAATAAAATATATTTTAATAAATCGTGATTTTTGAGATCATTGCCAGCCATAAGACGTGATCCTTGTTACAGCTGCATTTAATAAAATATAATAAAATATATTTTAATAAATCAAGATTTTGTAACAAAGCTTGCAGTCCACGCACAGCCTCACTCTTTGTCTACTTATTACTGATGTTGAGCTGGTAATGTTGAGCTGGTAAGCTTTGTAGGAATTCTGGTTTGACAAGTCAACCTTATTAAGCATGAAGCCAAGGTATCAACATTGGTTTCAGTTCAATCTTGGACCAATAAGTATTGGCCCATACCGAAACCCAATTTTATTTTATTTATTTGGAAAAGAGAACTGGTTGTATCAGCCCATATTGAAACAATGTCAGCTGATTCCGAGACAATATTGGCTGATACTGACCCGTAATGGTCCAAAACTGATACCACCCAATTACTAGTACCAGGGTGGTATCGGTATCGATTTTAGGCGAAACCGATACATATCAGTATCGACCGAGTTTTGAGCTTTTGATACCATGGTTGGAGCATTAGCAATGGACCTTATGCATAAAGGCAGCTGGCTTTGCTTTGTCTACCACTTTTAGCCATTCTTTATAATACTCACTTTGGCAGATATAGAAATTTGGTATTAGAACAATGAAACATTTCAGAGAGCTGCAAAGAAGTTGTAGATACATTTGCAACATTGTGATTGTTCCTTAATTCTATTATCAGTTAGGTGCTGCTCCTCATATGCTTTTGTCAAATTTGATAAGAATTATAATTTTGCATGGAAATTGAAATCGTTGCGTTCTTTCTTCATTTTAAAGATGTTCTTTATGCATTACTTTCACTCCTTTGCAAAAATAGTTGTTTTGCAATCTAGTTTCACATTGAGCTTAAGAAGACTGAAGAGAATTGTTGTATGGGACTTCAAGCACTATAAACTTTGGATTTAGCATTATTGTGTATAATAATGTCTACTCATTTCCAGCTAGTAATATAATTTTGGTTCATGCATAAGGATGCGATGAAGCTAAATCAGTGTTGTTTCGCACACGAATTATTATTATTATTTTGATGAATAATAATTTTTTCTAAGATAGAAATAAAATTATTGAATCTTAAACTACATAATATAGCAGGGTGGATTAATTCTTAGGAATCTTGTCACCACTCCATAAATTGTTTAAACACTCTATCCCTAGACAATGGTTCACCCTTGAGCTTGCTTCTCGCTTTACGCGATGGAATGTCCAATTTATCTTCCTGATAATATATCATATGCCTTGAACAATTGAGAAGACACGTGCCAAGGTCCTTGATCCTTAATTAGCATCGGAGGTGATGACCAGAGCATCGGATGCATGCTTTGCATTTGCTTTATTAAATAGATCCTGCTGTTAGGTGAAAGGAAAAGAAAAAAAAAGTCTTGTAATTGTCATACTTTCTACTTAAAAAAATTCTATTGTATGTCAAAGTTTGCTGTTTCAGTTGTGTTGCTACCTATAGTGGCTGGAGAACAGTGTCATAGTTTGAAACTAATTTATTGTCTTCTTCAATAGCTGCTCCACCTGCTTCTTCTTTTGGATTCAGTTACGCCAAATTCAGTGGCTCTCATGATAGCATCAATTGAGCCCACTTCTGATGCCAATGCACCCATAAACTCTGGTCATGTATCCCTCTCATTAGCGTCCCCTGTTTTGAGCCAGGTATGCTTGATTATCTATTATCATTACTCTTTTATATTGGACTAAAACTGGGATTTGACAAATTATTGATACAGCCTAATGAAAATCCATTTGAGGATTCTCCTTTCAGCCGAGCACTAGTCAATTTGAATATTTCAGGATGTAATTACTTATAATTTCTACTTTTTTTAGTTCCTTTAGTTAAGAAAATTTACCTAACGTGAGTAATTGTCATTTGCATTTTTGATGATGTTGCAGAACAATGCTGAGAAGCAGATCTTAAGTAAGCATGGACCCTTGAAATGTTTAAATTTGAAGTAGGCATTCTTATTGGAACCTTATCTTTAATGTTGAATGAACAGATATTATGATACATATCTTCCTTTCTTATTGGAAGCATGCAATGATGTGGACCCAGATGTTAGGCAGGTTTGATCTCAAACCAAACTTGTTAGTTTCTGGTGTTATTTCTAACTCTAAAGTTCTCATGGGTCACGTTTAAATTAAATTATATTTTCAGGCTGCTGTTTATGGAGTTGGTGTTTGTGCGGAGTTTGGTGGATCTGTGTTCAAACCTCTTGTTGGTGGTATCTTTCTTATTCTAGGTGTATGTGTTAAGGAGTTGTGCCGCGTTTAAAAACTGTATATGAGCTTTTTATTGGCTTTCTGCAGGGGCTCTTTCGAGGCTAAATTCTGTAATAGGGCAGCCTAATACACCCCATGCGGATTATGTGATGGCATATGGCAATGTTGTTTCATCTCTTGGGAAAAACTAAAATTTGTATTTTTAGATAAAACGTTTTGAAAAGTCAAGGCATGCGGTGAATACGATATTAAACATATACATATATTTTAGGTGTATCAAAGACATAAAATTCAGATCATGACATTCTTCCCTACTTATAAAAATTTTGTCCTCGAAATTGAGTCATACCTTACTAGAAGAGATGGGGGCAGTTCCTCCTGATAACATCCTCGCACTCCCAAGTGACTTCCTCGCGAGAGTGGTGCTGCCAAACACAAGGACCAGCGGTATAACTTTATTCCTCAGGGTCTGCTCTTTCTGATCAATAATCTGAACAGGCACCTCCACAACGGACATATCCTTAAAAACCTCAAAGGATTCCCAATCGATAACATGAGTAGGGTCTGCCACATATTTCTTTAACATGGATATGTGGAAAATATTGTGCACATCGGCAAACTTTGGTGGTAGCTTGACTCGATATGCCATTTCTCCAATTGTCTTCAAGACTTCGAACGGTCCCACGAATCTCGGATTAAGTTTCCTTTTAGTCCGAATCTCATTACTCCCTTCATAGGAGAGATTTTTACAAAGACTTTATCCCCTTCAATCAGATCCCAATTCCTACGCTTCGAATCAGCGTAACTCTTTTATCTGCTCTGTGCGGTCCGCATTCGTTCTCGGATCAACTGAACTTGTTTGGATGTGTCTTCAATAATTTGAGGTCTCAACAAACTTCTTACACCGACCTCATCCCAACACAGAGGAGTTTTGCAACTTCTCCCATATAAGGCTTCATACGGGGCCATCTGTATAGTGGACTGGTAACTATTATTATACACGAACTCCGCAAGAGGTAGATGCTCGTCCCAATTGTCTCCAAAGTCCAGTACACAAGCGTGAAGCATGTCCTCTAACACTTGATTCAGTCTTTCGGTCTGCCCATCTGTCTGAGGATGAAAAGCGGAGCTAAATTTTAACTTAGACCCCATCCCATCTTGAAATTTCTGCCAAAATCTTGACGTGAAACGTGGGTCTCTATCAGATACGATATCAGCAGGCACGCCATATAATCTAACAATCTCACGAATGTAAATATCCACCAACTGAGAAGCTGAATAAGTCATGCGATATGGAATAAAATGAACCGATTTAGTCAATCTATCGACCACAACCCAAATAGCGTCATTCCTCTTTAGGGTTCTCGACAACCCGATGATGAAATCTATACCAATACTCTCCCATTTCCAACCCGAAATCAGTAGTGGTTGAAGTAACCCAGGTGGTTTCTGGTGTTCAGCTTTAACTCACTGGCATGTGAGACATCATGCCACATAGTCAGTGATCTCTTTCTTCATATCATTCCACCAATAATTTTTCTTCAATCATGTATACATCTTATTGTTCCCAGGGTGAATAGAGAGTTTAGACTTATGGGCTTCGTCCAAGATCTCTCTTTTCAAATCTATATTATCAGGTACACAGTAGCATCCTTGGAACAATATCATCCCATCATCTCTGACAATAATCTCAGACTTCCCACCGTCCTTTAATTTCAAAAGGGTAGGATCTTCAAGCTGTAGTCCCCTGATTCAATCAAGTAATGAAGAGGTGATAACAATGTGCGAAAGCAATGCTCTTGGTCGAATCACTCGTTTTGGAATAAATCTGCTGAGGGCATCAACAACAACATTAGCCTTCCTCGGATGATACTTGATCTCGCAATCATAATCGATAAGGAATTCCAACCATCTTCTCTGCCTCATATTCAAGTCTTTCTGCGTGAAAAGGTATTTAAGACTTTGATGATCCGTGGAGATGATGAATTTCTCTCTATATAGGTAATGTCTCCAGATCTTCAGCGCGAATATGATAGCGGTCAGTTCCAGATCGTGCGTAGGGTAATTCTTTTCATGTTCCTTTAGCTACCTGGATCCGTAAGCTACAACTCTCTCATTATGCATCAGGACACCACCTAGTCCTTTATACGACGCATCAGTATTAACGGTAAAGCCACCACTGCCAGAAGGTATCACTAGAATGGGAGCAGTAGTCAACCTTTTCTTCAACTCGAGAAAGCTCTTCTCGCACTCATCGGTCCAAATGAATTTCACATTCTTCTTGGTCAGCCCGGTAAGAGGTCCTGAGATCTTTGAGAAACCTTCAACGAACCTTCTATAGTAACCAGCTAGGCCAAGGAAACTTCGTACTTCAGTAACGCTTTTGGGACTCGCCCAATTCACAATGGCTTTAATTTTTACAAGATCAACCGTAATCCCTGCCTTAGAAATTATGTGGCCCAGAAATGCCACCTCACGCATCCAGAATTCGCATTTACTCGTCTTAGCATACAACTGGTGGTTCAATAGGCTTTGTAAGATGATCTTTAAGTGTTCGACGTGCTCTTCTTCAGACTTGGAGTAGATCAGGATGTCATCAACGAAAGCTACCACAAACTGATCTAAGTAGGGCTTGAAAATATAGTTCATCAAGTCTATAAAGGTTGCAGGGGCATTAGTCAATCCGAAAGGCATTACTAAAAATTTAAACTGCCCATACCTCGTATTGAATGCCATTTTAGCTATATCGGACTCTCTCACCCTCAACTGGTGATATCCAGATCTCAGATCGACCTTAAAGAACTATCATGCACCTTGCAGTTGATCAAATAAAACATCGATCCGTGGCAATGGATACTTGTTCTTAATAGTCGCCCGGTTCAACTGTCGGTAATTAATGCACAACCTTTGAGAACCGTCCTTCTTTACAAATAAAACAGGAGCACCCCATGGTGACTGGCTCCTTCTAATAAAGCCCTTATCTTGAAGTTCATGTAACTATTTCTTCAATTCTGATAGTTCTGCAGGCGCCATCTTATAAGGAGTCTTGGCTATTGGTACAGTGCCAGGTAGAAGCTCAATCTGAAATTCGACTTTCCTACTCGGCGACAAACTCGTCACCTCATCAGGAAAAACTCCATCAAATTCATTTACAACAGGAATCGATGATATATCTCCCCATTTTTCCTCGGCTTCTAATAAAGTAAAGAGTTTTGGAATGGCACCCTTTCGTGCGCCCTTGAATTTAAATGTCGATCAATTCAAAGGGGTAAAAATTACGGTCTTGGCGAAACAATCAAGGGTCGCATGAGATTTAGCGAGCCAATCCATCCCTAGGATCACATCGAAATCTTCGAAGTCTAATTCAATTAGATCGACAACCAATGCCTGGGTTCCAATCTAGACAGAACATCGAGGATAGACTCTGTCAGCAAGCACACTCTTTCCCAGAGGAATTGCTACAGTCAAAGGAATGCTCATAGGAGATGAATCCTTATTAAGACGCTTAGCGAAGTTCAAGGAGATGAATAAATGAGAAGCACCCGAATCCAAAAGCACATGAGCAAAAAGACCATCAATCAACATCGAACCTGGGCACCCAAGACATGCCACGACTTAAATTATTCAACATAAGGGTATCATTCCATTTTAAAGTTTAATGTCTATCAGATCTTTATTAGTTCTTAACAAATTCATTTAATTCATTTTTGAAAATATTTTTGAAAAGTTATTCATTTTATGTAAATTAATATTTGTGACATTACTACGTAAACAGGTATGAAAGAATTTAATCATGAATTTTAAATAAACAAACATACCCTGGATGACATCGTCTGAAGCTCTAGCGTCAGCATCAGATAGGGTATACACGCGGCCATTAGCCGTAATCGTTGTAGGAGGCATAGCCCTCGATCCAGATGACTTCTTAGGCATCTTGCACTCAGCTGCTCTATGCCCAAGATGTCCACAGTTGAAACAAGCACCCGTTCCTCTAAGGCAAGTGCCGTAATGATTCTTGCCACAAGTGTTACAGGTCGGAGTAGTTTTTGCAGTCGACGCCACTGTAGAATTAGTCTTGCTTTGCTGCGAGAAGGCTGGTCTTGAGTAAGGAGTGCCCCTACTCTCCGATCTCATGTTGGACTTAGAAAACACACGATCTCGACGGCCATATTGAAAGTTTCTGGCCGAGCTCTGACCCACATTACTAGTCGGCAAAGGCACCTTTAATTCTCTCTCGATGGTGTAGCACCTATCAATCAGGTCCTTGTATGAGTCGCATCGGTGTCCAACCACCAAGGTCCTGATCTGGGGCTTCAAACCCTTCTCAAATCTTCTGAGTCGAAAGTTCTCGTTAGAAACTGTGGTGCAACTGCCTGGCCGTAAAAAGCTTAGCATAAGCGTCAACAGTCATCTCTCCCTGTTGGAGGTTCAGGAGTTCCTCAATCTTTGCTTCTTGGACACTCTGGGGGTAGTACTTATCATAAAACACTTTTACGAATTCGTCCCAGTCCCATACATAACCAAGCTCTTCAACACAAGTCGCTTCTTTCAATTGTCTCCACCAGTTCTAGGCATCCCCCTCTAGTTTGTAGGTTGCCAATCTCACTTTAGTTGTTTCATTACACTCCATCAGATCGAAGATCTTTTCCATCTGTAGCACCCATTTCATAACCTCCGCACTATTTCTCGTCCCATTGAAGTATCGTGGTCAGTTCTTCTTGAATTCGTCCAATTCCGACCTAGGAGCAGGAGTAGGTTGGGTATTTGGAGTTCTGATTGCATTGATGGCATTCACAATTGCCTCGGTCAATGCATCAATATGTTTGTTCGTCATCTGCAGCTGATCAATCTCACGCTAAACTCTAATTACACATATTCCCGACGTAAGAATCAACCTTAGGCTCTGATACTAACTGTCGTGACCCGAGATCTCACAACCTCTGAATTGTAAGATCTTAGACCGTACCTTTGTATCGTGAACCATAGAAATATAATAAGGCGATAAAAGCACCTTAAACAACGGAAGATAAAATTTCTTTAAAACATTAATTAATCTAAATAAAACCCATGATAATGTTCTTATTCCAATAACAAGTCCAACATGATTAAAGCTTAAATAGTTTTGATAAAATACTAACTGATCAATGTCTCATTTATTTAAAACCACTAATAACTAGAAAGGAAAATAGCTAATTAGGCCACGAAGCCATCATCGCCATCCAGTCCAATTTCCTAAGCACCACATGTTGTCTCATCGCCATAGACCCATAGATTGTCCTCGGCGACACCTGTCTCATCTGATCACCCACACCAACAAGGGGTGTAAATTTATATTTGTATGGACCAGACATGCAATCCATTGAAGCATAAAGTATCAGTCATAGCCATATAAATATTTCGGTATATTTCATGTGTGTGTGCATGTGGCATGTATAATTTCAATGAGCTGAAATATACTGAATATAAACATATATACCAATATTACATGAATGTATCATTTCTTTTAATTTTATCTTTCTTATCATTTAATGCACGTTAAACTCCGTTCCGCTCAAGACGTTGGGTCTTAATCATGCTTATCACTTGTTTAGTTAGACTCCGTCATGCTCAAGACATTGGGTCTAATGAATCATATAATTTATTGCATGTCAAACTCCATCCCGCTCAAGACCTTGGGCTGAATCATGCTTATCATACTCTTGTTCAGTTAGACTTCATCTTGCACAAGATGTTGGGTCTAATACCTTCTTAGACTCCATCATGTACAAGATGTTGGGTCTAATGCTCATTAATCGTGTTTAGTTAGACTCCATCAAGCACAAGATGTTGGGTCTAATACCTTCTTAGACTCCATCATATACAAGATATTGTGTCTAATGCTCGTTGATCATGGCTTGACATTTCATCGTGTTTTACGTGTCTTGATTGTACATTATATAGATCTTCATGAAACATGTAAAGTGCATGAGAGTGATATCATCATACATAAGTATTTAAATTCCTTTAATCATGGTACATAAAATTAAAGTGTACACAATCATGGTGCATAAATATTACAGTGCATATCATACAATCATAGTGCATAAACATTGACATTTAATGACACTTGTGAGAAGAACTTGAATATAGAACTTAGCTACGCAACACCATCCATTGATTTTAGGTTCAGGCTCAATCGAATGACATTCAATCGTCAATCGATTGACATAATTCTGCGCATATCATAATACATAAGGCTCAATCGATTGACTCCTCTGAATCAATCGATTGACATAATTCTGTGCCTTTTTCCAAAACAACATTATTTATCAGTATCCGTTTATGCTCAATCGATCAATTGAATCAAATCCATACATTTTCTAAAAAGAATGTCCTTTATCAGTGTCTGTCAGGCTCAATCGATTGACTTATCTAAATCAATCGATTGAATCAAATCCATGCATTTTCTCAAAATAATATCATTTATCGGTTTCTATCAGGCTCAATCGATTGACTCCTCTGAATCAATCGATTGACATAATTCTGTGCATTTTCTTTCAAAGCAATATCATTTAATCCCTAATTGATTAACATCCAATGGTCAATCGATTGATATAATTCTGTGTATTTTTCTAAAAATAAACTCATTCATCAGTACCTACTTTAATAACCATCCTCAATCGACTGACATCTAATCGTCAATTGATTGATATAATTCTGTGAGCATATATCAAAATGCATCAAATCGCATGGTGAGATTTCAACTGTCTTCTTCTTAATTAGAATTATCAATATTAAGGATTACTAATCATAGCATGCATCCATTTAATCATCCATTTATTATTCATGAAATAAACTCACTAATTTACACAAAAATTTATTTAAAAATTAATATTTTAAGTTCAATGGAAAGCATGATTTCTCTATACCTAGATCGATCGTACCACCACGATTAGATTAAGATCCCAACAATGATGATGAGTCTAGAAGGAGGCGAAGGCCGCTTGAGAATATACGCCAACGTCTTGTCTCACTTCCAAAAGAAGGGTTCTAGGAAGATAGATCTAGAATTTCTTCTCTAAGGTCTCTAGGGTCTCTGACGGCTCTATTCTTAAGAAGAACTCTAAATAAGATTATAATTTAGGATACAAAATCACTTATTTATCACATTTTGAGGATTATCCGGTGTCAAGCTAACACACCAAGAAAGAGTGTATAGGCTTTTACCTAAAAGTCTAAAATAGAGGTTTAGAACACACATAGCAAGGTTTGATCCCTAGACCTCTTATCTAGAACTTAAAACTTTTAACTAGTAGGCTACCACATAACTTGTGTTCATTAATGATAAAACTAAATATAAGAGCTTGAAAAACTAAAACATGTATTTTTAGATAAAACGTTTTGAAAAGTTAAGGCATGCGGTGAATACGATATTAAACACATACATATATTTTAGGTGTATCAAAGACATAAAATTCAGATCATGACATCTCAGTACAAGCAATGAAACATCTGTTATCATTATATTGTTCAGTGTTTTCTTTTTCAATCAAAGATGAATTGCTGACTCATTATTTTTGTTTGAAAAATTGGGTTGTTGGCTGCCCTCCCAAAAATTAAAAAAATTTATTGCCAGTTCGGTTTGTATGAAATGAATGTGTAGGCTAATATTAATCATTGTGTTAATTAGTTAATTTTCGAGCAATCTCACTCATGATATGGGTAACAAAATGAATTGCTCAAGGTCCAATCCCCTGATTTTTCCGACTTTAGCCGATTTCCCCCGACTTAGATCCTTTCTGATTTATTGTTGATCCTCAACTTTGTGATTAGCGCTTGAGGCCATCACCACTGGGACAATGGTCCAATCACCTTGTGAGCTCAGTAGTTGATAGCTTAACAAGTGAGCTATATGTTCCAAGTAGCCCCATTACAAATCCGCATCTATAAATATTGCCATTATGGATCAACAATTAAATGAAATTGAGTAACATACTAATTTCTTCATAACCATTTATTTTTGAAACTATCTACGAATTTTTCTGAGATAATGGTACATAGAGAGCTTTGTTTTTCATGTTTTTGTGATGTAACTATATGGCCTTTGTGTATATATATATTTTTGAACATTTCAGTGAGTTTGAATGTGTAGCATGAAGTGTTACAAAATCACTCTTCATTTTGAAAGATATGATTGTAATGCCCATATTTGATCAGGGAGAACCTTTTACCGTATTCACTGGCTACAGTTGATTTCATTATTGAGACTAATTCATGAATATATGATACCTGCCTTTCAGAAAATTATTGTAGTTATTACTCCATTTTTAGCTGGCAAAAACTTTACTGTCCTTCGTGAAAGAAATCTACCTTAACTTTTAAAATTTTTAATTTTTAGTATATATGGACCGGCCTACCCAAAGGGCCATAATACTGGCCCGAACCGAGTTCGTTGTTGGGTGGGTCAGGCCATCGGCTGGCTCGGCTTATTGCCACCCCTATTCAGTCCTCGAGCATTTGACAGTAAATTTTAATGTAAAGTCTTTATTGTCACCTCCTTGATGTTAATGGGAGATTGTGCGATGATTTTGGTTTTAAATCGGTTGCCTACTCAATTGCTATTTGTACTACTTCATAATGGTGGGATTTTCCATTAACTGTTAATCTTTGAAATGTTTGTCAATAAAATATGCAATTACTGACATTATTCACAATTGGTTTGTAAGTTACTCATTGCTTGCTTATCAATCCATCAATGACCTTCATGTGCTGAATAACATACTTGTATTGGTTTCTTACTACAATGTACTTGTACTATAATTTTATGGGAACATATGATTTTATTTTATTTTGGTATGGGATTTTTTCTTATGCTTTAACTAGGCCAATTGTTTCTTCAAAGAGATGCTTAATCCTATCATGTACATGTATTTTTTACTATTCATTCTAGTCAAGTTTTGTTTACTCTTCCTGACTTCAATATTTTTCTAGGCTCTTCTAGGGGCTTTCCTGTTGTTGTAGCTGGTGCTGTTTGTGTTCTCTTTGAGAGAATTGTTGATATGGATATGGAGTGTCGCACAAGGCTCATCCTCTAGTTTTTTCATCACTTGTGAGTCTGGGATTCAGCAGATTCAAGTTTGCAATGTTGGCATATGTTGTGTTATCCATAACTTAAGTATATGCTTATTGCTTATGGGATGTTCTCCAAATCGTATCTCACTCTTATAACGAAATAGAATTGCTCTCATTATTTTGGGGAACTTTCAAAATACTCCTACCTGCTCTATGAAATTCTACTTTTCTTGAATTTCACCTTCGTTCCTTTTATTTGAGGCTTGCATCGATGATTAGAGGTGTTAATGGGTTGGGTTGGAAACTTGGACAATGGTCCGTCCCATCCTAATTTGGGCTGCCTTGGGCTAGTTTTTCTAGGTCAGTTTAACAATTAAAGAAATGGTCCAGGCTCTGGCTCGGACTCTGAGGCTTGTCGGCCTTTTCCTTGTATCTGTAGACGAGTCACGGATTGCTCGGCCTGACCTATAATATAGTATAATATATCGATATAATATAAGTTAAGACTATATATGCGGAAACAGGCAGGCCTGAAATATATATGTATCTCAGCCTGACTGGAATTATGACTTGTACGATTCGAGCTGATCTCTAGTTTTGCTTAAAAATAGTTTAAAGATTAAAGTAGAAACATGACTAAAATGATACAAATTAAAAAAAAATTGATAGTATAAAATAATTATGTGGAAAATGTAATTTATTATCTAAAGTTAAAAAAAATACACAATAATATTCGAATGTGGAACACATTTGTCGGGTTGTTCACTTTGTTGTTGCCGAGACACATTTAGGTGGTGGTGGTGGCCTTGTGGAAGGGTTAGTGTCATAACTCCATTGAAAGAGCAATTTAAAACTATGACAAGAAAAGAAGAAATATGTTGGCAGCAAAAATTCATTAGTAAGATGTTTAAAGGAAGGTTATTAATATGTTTTAAGTCTTCCACGCCATAGCGAAAATAAGGACCATTTTGATAAAAAGTTGCAAGTGAAGGGGGCAACGATTGAGGCCCCACTGGGATAAATATAGAATTCTGTAGAAGTTTATATGGTCAATGAGTGGTATGGAATTACAGTACAACCAAAGCTTGTTGTTTTATGAAGTTTAAGTCGATTAAGAGAGATGCGATCAAGGGTTTAGAAAGAAGCATTGATTAGGATGAAGTAGAGAGGGCTGTTTTCAAATCTAGTGGTCATCGAGCATTTGGCATTTATGCTTTCACGTTTTCTTTCTATCAAGGCTGTTAAGACCTGCTAAAAGAGATGTTAATGGTTCTCTTTGCTGAGTTTTATGAGAGATCCCATATTAGGAAAACTACAAATGCTTTATTCATATCCTTGATACTGAAAAGTGAAGGGGTCGAGGAGTTAAAAGATTTTAGAACTGTAAATCAAACTCTCGTGGACCAAGTTATATTTACCAACCTAGGGGCACTTGTAGTGAGGCATCACATCCTTGATGTTGTGGTGATTGCGTGAGAATGCATAGATTTGAGTAATTGTAATGCTAAACTCTGGATTATCTATAAAGTATATATGAAAATGGCATATGATATGGTGAGTTTGAAAATTTTGGATTACATGCTTGATCAAACAGGTTTTGGAACTCAATGGAGTATGTGGATGAAGGCAAGGCCACCTATACTTCTAAAATGGTTTACTTGTAAAAGAATTTTGAAGAGCTCTAGTGGCCGGAGGTGAGGCGATCCATTGTTTTCGCTTCTCCTTGACACGGTTCTAAAAGCCTTAGGTAGACTTGTTGATGGAACAAAGCATTATGAGGATGATCAATGGTTTTATGGTTGGGTAGTGGCTTGTCAATGACTCATCTATCGTATGGCATTGACTCCTTTTGTGTTTGTGGTGCATCAATGGATGAATTAGCTATTTGAAAGCTGCCATTTTATTTTATGAGGCAGTTTCTGGCCAAAAAAAGTTCAATGTTGCAAAGAGAACTTCTTTTCGTTAAGATCAATAGAGTAAAAAAGTGAAATTGTAGAAAAGTTTTGATTTTGATGGGGAAAATTTTCCTTCGACTTATTTTTGGCTTCCATTACTGCATCACTATCATTAAATCTACCCCTCTAATTTATCTGTTTGTTTTGTTTGTTCCAATGCTTGATGTGGGTGATGAAGTAATTGTAAAAATTGGAAATAGACTTATGGATAGAGGTACAAATGGGTCAGGACAACCCAACCTATCATGGGTTCAGATTTCTGACCCATCGGGGCCGATCATGTTTAAAATCCAGATCCATTTATTAAGCAAGTTGGGTTCGAGTTGAGGTTACTTGACCCAAACCCGACTACCTCCCATATATTTTAACCTAGTTTGCTTAATTAACCCAACCTAAGTTTTTGCTAAAAGTGTCGTGTCGGGCTGAGGGTCGATAAAATGGTCGGGTCGAGTTCGAATTGAGGTTAAGGGTGGTGGGTCGGGTTCGGGTTGACCTCGATGCAAACCCGGCTTGTCTGCACCCCTATGGAGCAGAGGAGACAACAACACCATTATTTTAGTAATCATGGGATGTGGTTGGACTACCTAGAAGAGATTGTCGGATTAGGTTTCCATTCGTTAACATAAATGAATAGGGCATTATCTGGGAAATGAATTTGGCTAAGGTATGAGCGAGACTGACTTTGGGTGAGGATGGAGAAAAAATTTGGGTTAAAAGGAGGGAGCGAAGGAGAGAGGGGAGGAGGGATGAGTGCGTAGGTCAGGTGGTGGAAGTAGAGTATCGAGTTGATGGAGAGCATTGTGAAGGCTTAAAGGGGAGTTGGGAATGCCCTAGGTTTCGACTAGAGGGTGTCAATCATCCCAGGCTTATCCTATCTTTCTATTTATTTGGGGACTAGAGAGTGTGCTTAACAAAAACATAGACTAGTGAGTCAGTTTTGTGTCAGGTTTGGGAAGATCTTTGATGTATTTTATTTTTTTCCCAGTATAACTTAGTGAGTTATATATGCTTGTCATATCAAAATGGTTCGTGTGTGATGTCATAAACAAAGTGGGGAGTATTGAATCTTGGGCTTTTAGTTTGCTGTGAAATTGGATAGATGGGGAGCTTCTTTTTTCTTTGGGTTAAATTTCTCTTTTGAGTATCTTAGGGAATATGTGTTCTGCCAAATAAAATATGACAGGAGTGTGTAGATGTATGAGTTATGTGCGGCTGTGCGGGTTTATTTGCTTGGTGGCCATATCTCTTCTCTTCTTGTATTTTATATATATAGGCTGCCTCTTATCAACAGATCGGATGATTCGAATCACTCAAAAAGCTTGAGATTTGGATCCATTTCCCTTTTATATATGATCTATCACTTTGACATGGGTTGGATTACCCACATACTTAACCATTAATGGTGTGCGATCATTTAAACACCCCATTGGTGTTGAAATTTCCTTTCTATAATTTAATATTACACATATATGTTCAAGTGGCAGCCACTAAAATTTCCTGATGTAGTATATTTTCTAGGGTCATGGTCATGGCTTAGGTTAAGAGGGGTTGAAAAAGATTCTGCACTGTAAAAAATATTCGGAACTTAAAAATTGTTGGAAGGACATTGGTGAGCATTAGTGTTGGTAACTTATGTCTGACCTTTATTTTAAACGCCGTTATGTAACTGTATCAACCTAACCCTATAATCTTAATCTTATTCATATACTAAAAGTCAATTACAGAGATATGTAGTTTTCACGGTTTGGCTACACTTTACCGCACATCATAGCATTGGTGACCGATTGCATGAAAGCAGGGTACTTTCAATAGACTCCTTAAGTAGAGTAAAGTTGCAATCTCATAGCAAAGATGACAACAGTTTCTGAGGTATAAACTTCCATAGTGAAGATGGTTTTATATTTTTTGTATTTTATTCTCCTCTCATCTTGTCTTTATGGTTCTTTTTTGCAATATATTAATTTTTAGTCGATATTAAAGGTGTTGCGATTAATGCTGGTTTAAAATCCTGCAGATTGACGATTTTGGCAGAAATTCCAGCTGGCAATTATAATGACTTACCACATGATAATGCAAGCCTATTAAATATATGGACCATTGATAGGGCAAGTCAAGTCCATCCTTAATCATGCCATGATAAACCCTCAACCCATATTTTGGATCTGATTGTCACCAAAATATACATCTGATCTGTTGTGTTGTCATTATATATATATAAATTTTTTTTTTTGAGGTATAAACTTCCATAGTGAAGACAATTTTATATTTTTTGTATTTTATTCTCCTCTCATCTTGTCTTTATGCTTCTTTTTTGCAATATATTAATTTTTAGTCGATATTAAAGGTGTTACGATTAATGCTGGTTTAAAGTTCTACAGATTGACAATTTTGGCAAAAATTCCAGCTGGCAATTATAATGACTTACCACATGATAATGCAAGCCTATTAAATATATGGACCATTGATAGGGCAAGGAAAGTCAATCCTTAATCATGCCATGATAAACCCTCAACCCATATTTTGGATTTGATCGTCACCAAAATATACATCTAATTTGTTGTGTTGTCATTATATATATATATATATATATATATATATATATATATATATATATATATATATATTTTCGTTGCATACAGGAATTGCTGCAAAAGTCAAATGCAACATATGCATCTGGCAACGTAGTGCTCAGACATATTGGAGTTCATATCTAGCAGTAGGTTAGGTTCTTACTAGCTCAGTTTGTCACTTATATTTTTCAGATTTTAGGAACTTCAATTGCATGAGTTAATGCACCATGACCTAGACTTTAATGATGTTCTCCTTTTGATTTCAGGCGAAACTTTCTGATTTCAAGCTCGCCTCAAATGGATCACTAAGGGTCGGGGACACATGGTAGGAGAGGCGAAACAAATTTAATATATTTTTTCTTTTATTTTGAAAATGGGCCATGGGGTCCTTAGATTGTTATCTCTCTTTCTGATCTTCTTTTTTTTGTTTGAATGAAAGGATTGGGCATATAGAGTTTAAAATATTTTGTTGATTTGAAAAGTTGGATCATAGGTTGAGATGCAACCTTATGTTTGAATAAAATAATTAGACATCTATTTTTTTTTATTAATGGCATTGAATGATTTGCATTTGAGTTGAATAGATGTGTTGAAATATGAGATTAATAGTTTTTTTTCTTTATATAATTTTTTTTAAATATTAAAAAAAAAACATAAAAAAAATTGCATTAAAAAAAGTATTAAAAAAATTACATTAAAAAAAGTATAAAAAAATTGTATTAAAAAAGCATAAAAAAATATTAATTTTAAAAAAATTGCATAAAAAATCGTTGACGTAATTTAAAAAAAAAAAATTATATTAAAAAACCACTACCAAAAGTAGTGATTTTTTTATGACTGTTAAGAGCAGTTGTTGTTGAAGTTCATAAACCACTGTCCCGTATAATGGTTAAAAAAAATCACTACTTTTTTTACAACTGTTTAGGGCAGTGATTTTTTGAAAAAAAATCACTATTTAAGGCAGTGATTTTTTTGACTTTTTCACATAGTGGCTATGAGTTTGGAAGGATCAATCTCGTTCACGAGTTCCCTCCGTTGGCGCTCTTGGCAAATCAAGTTAAAGGCTATGCAGTTTTAAAATATGCTAGAAAGGTAAAGGACCTAAATTGGCTTTAGGGTTAAGAAATTGGAAAGGGTATCTTAAAAGAAGGTTCTAGGGTGAACCTTGTTCCTTTTTAGAAGTACAAGAAGTGATGAGGAAGGGTCAACCCTAACTTGAACTTTTAGGTCAGTGAAATTTTTAAAAATGGTTAAAGTTTTAAACCCAACATTTAGAATTTAATTGTTCTAAATTTGAAACTTAAGAGATAATCTCGAAAATCCCAAAGACAACAAGTGTATCATGAATGACAAGGTGAGAGGCCTCAATTTATAGCTATACCTTTAATTGTACACGAAAATTATGGTGTACAATTAGAATGGTACGCCACTTGAGATGGGGTATAAGTCCAATTGTATGCCACGCGGAAGGTGTACAATTGAGAAGGTGGATAAAACTTTGGCGCTACAGGAGCCAACCTAATTAGACTCTAAGTCGGCTCGCTAGGAGATTGAAAGGATTATATGTCATAAACCAAGCGTATACGACTAGGTGTAGGCGTATAATTGTCCCACTGGAAGTGTCAGTCTCTAGCATGGGGATCTGAGTCGGCAAAAATTGTACGCTTAGATTAAGGCATACAACTCGATTGTACGCCTCAATTGAGTGTGCCCAAACCAGCCACGGTGAGCATACCTCAATGGTCCGCATGGAGCTCCATATGGCACCCAAAATACTACTTTGGTGCCACGTGGTTGTTTTGTTTAGATCATCTTTACAAAAAAAAATAAAAAACTCATCTCTGCCATATATTTTTTAGCCTTGAAATTTAGACCATTGAAATGAGTCAAAACAGTGTGTTGGGCGCCACGTGGTGCTCCACATAGAGCAGAGGCACGCAATCCTTTTCAATATATATATATAGGAAAAGGGAAAATGCGCTAGGGGGTAGAGATTTCTCTACGCTCCCCCAATAGGGAGCGGACACGTGGAAAATGCTTTTTCACTAGCCCGAGTTAGCCATAGCGGGGGTTTCTTAGTGTCAGTAATAGGTAAAGTAGGCATTAGGCTATACCTGTCGAAGGAAGGAAGTGTTGTCTCTATGGGGAAGATATTGTCATGATATGACGTTAAAACAATTCAAAAAATGATATAGGTTCCTTCTCCTTCCCTCCCTCTTCAAGTTCTTTCTCTCTCTCGTTCCATCTCTTCCCCTCCCTCTTCAGGTTCTTTTTCTCCCTCATTTTATTTCCTCTCTGTCACTTGCACTTTTCTGCATAGTCTCTCTCTCACTGGATTACGGTCAGGATAGAAGCGCACAACTTTCTCTCTCTCTCTCTCTCTCTCTCTCTCTCTCTCTCTTACTGAAGCACTTACTGGATAGAAGCCCATAAGAGACAACTTTCTATTTTTCTGGAGCTCGTACTTGATAGAAGCATAGAAGAGACAAGTTCTTTATTTTTTCTGGAGCTCGTACTACATGGAAGTGCAAAAGAGACAACTTTGCTCGTACTGGATAGAAGCACAAAAGAGATAACTTTTTTTTTTTTTTTTTCTGAAGCACGTACTGGATAGAAGGCTAGAAGAGTGATATTTGAGCTAAGTATTAATTCTTTTTCCTGTGTATTATTTTCAGCTTACTGAACATTCAAATATATATGACATTAGATGCACCATCGCTTTTGCACCCACGCGAAAGCGCTTTGTATGTGAATCGGTTTCCTTATCTGCTTGTAGTTGATGAATCTCACTTATTTACAGGGTGGAGATAAAAAAATTATAAGCATCTAAAAATATATAAATTATAAGTACACGCTTCTTATTTGAAGCGATAGGAAGCGACGATGGTAGGAGCTATAAGCGTCATCGCTTCCATATTGAAGCGCTGACACTTGGTATGACCATGTCATCGCTTCTAACTCAAATCTATTGATTTATTATCTAATGCAGGGTCGGTAATAAACTCAATTGGAGGATTCAATGTAGGTAGTGTTGATTTAAATCTTACCCCCGAGACAGTTTCTTTAGAAGGAGTTCCAGTTGGTTGTGATAGGGATATCGAAATGCTGGATTCTTATGCAGGTGTCGAGAATACGAGTGAGGAATGGAAGCAACATATTGGCTTGAAATTCCAATATGAAGACGAGGCCTATAACTTCTATAATTTATACGTGAAGAAAGTTGGTTTCAACATTAGGAAAAGTAATACTTATAAATCCGTAAAGGGAGAGATTATAAAGAGAAAATATGTATGTTCGTTCGAAGGGTTCAAACAGTCACAGGCGCAAATTACACGCCGATATAAAGTGTTCAAGAGATAACAAATGCGGATGTGGGGCAAGGTTGAAGATTAGGATCGATAACCAAAAATTGTGGGAGGTTATGAAATTTAGAGAGCCGCATAATCATCAGTTGTATACACCTACGAAGGTGAAGAAACTACGATCAATAATAAAATGAACGGGGCAAATAAATCGTTGATAGGAGCATTTGGTGGTGAAATTCCTCCTTCGAAAATTTTTATTGTTTTGTCGAGTTTGGATGGAGAGACTGGCATGACGGTAAACCCTCAACAAATTCAGGATTACTTAAAAAAGATAAGAAAGGAGAGTAACATCGATCCGATGTGCACAACCATGATCAAGACCTTCATTGATAGATAGAATAAAAGAGATGATTTCTTCTTTAAAGCCGAACTAGACGAAGAATATTATATGTGTAGTATATTTTGGATTTATCACAGGTCACGGATGGCATATCAATAGTTCGGTGATGTGGTGGTATTCGATACCACTTACAAAATAAACAAATTGCTACTACCGTTCGTATGAAAGCTCAGATTTCGACACCCCGAAACTGGTGCCATTAGCACGACCCTCTAGGCCGTGACCCTAAAGTCCATACAGAACATTGGTATACTCAAGCAATTCTTACTAAAAATGAAACATGTAAATTAAACAACATAAGATAAAGTATGCTAATCTAGCAAAAGCTCAAAAGACAGTTCTTCCATGCCAACGCATGAACAAAAGAGCCGACTCGAACCATCGGTGATAAGCAGATCACCCCAGATGGTTCACCAAAAAGAATATATCATTTAATTATATTGTTTCAAAAATATAGGCCTGACATACCAAGTCGTACAGAAAAGCTCTCAAAAATAACTCTCAAGTATGCAGGGGTCCTCTAAAAGAAGTCCTCAGGAGGAGGCTCCAACTTTTTCCTAGGCACGTAATCCGAATCCTTCGGATCTACGTCTCCAGAAGTCTCGGCGGCCGCAAACAATGGACCTGCGACGTATAGTCTAAAGAGGTAAGCTACATCCTAGCTCAATAGGGAAACAACAAGTTAATATATAAGTTAAGCTCTCACATGTATTCTAAAATAGTTTAAAAGCATGATTTATCTGATGGAATTGCATGGGAAAATATTTTTAAACAACTGAAATGAAGTATTAGATGCAATTGTTACTTTACATGATTTTGTTTATTCTCAACTTACTGGTATTAGCTACTGATTCGGCCTAATCACTTAAATCTTAACTTAAATAATCTATGAGCAATATAGCATCGAGCCCTGATGGAATACCCACCATCGTCGTCTAAATAAACACTTGTCATATATGTTTCTTACTTGAATACTACCCAGGTCCCTTTCTCATAGGCGACGGGGTTTTTGATCTCATACTTACATCCCTGGGATATTAAACTGGTGTACGGATTGGCCGCTGTACCGATCACGGATATTCCGTCGAGTCAGTCATGGGTATCCCGCCACGTCGGTGGGGTATTCTATTTAAAGCTTAAATAACAAAAATATCATGTGCATTACATATAGTTATTCACCGTGTGATCGTGCTAATTCTAGTATAGTAGGCCTTATAAACTTTTCTATTTACTTCACTGATAGATTTCATCTGCATCCCTGGGATGCCACTGGCTCAATGTATCACTTAAATGCATATTATCACATTTCACGTCCCCTAGGGACCTTATGAGTTCATTTAGCATTCACACACACACACACACACACACACTCTTAGAAATCATATTTTTTTTATACATGAATATTCATTTGAATCATTCTACATACATGCTTTTGAAAATTAAAGTACATGTTCAAGGTGTTCCCTACCTCACGCATTGAAATCACTATGCGTCAAAGTCCACGCGATTCTACATTCACATTTTTTGCTTGTACCACCTATGATACATCATAACACAAGCAAGACATCAATAAAGATGTATTAAATAAGGTACAAGGCCTTCCAAGGATCCTCAAGGCCTAATACAAAAGTCAGCATAAACTGTCAAAATCGCTTAATCAATTCCTAAAATCGATTAATCAAAATTCCTAAATCGATTAATCGATCCCAAATCGATTAATCAAAAATCCAAAATCGAGTAATCGATCCCAACTCGATTAGTCAAAGTTCCAAAATCGATTAATCGATTTATCAAATCGATTAATCAATTTTTCCCAAGTCTGATTTTCCAGCCACTGGAGGTGCTCAAACGATTAATCAATTTTAAATCGATTAATCAAATTTTTAGAATCGATTGATCGATTTCAAATCGATCAATCGGTTTTGGGCAACTCTGCCTAGCTTACTTCTGAACCAAAATCGATTAATCGATTTGGTAAGAAATTCAGCCCCTTTCGGGCATTTCTTCCAAATCTTTTCCTTATAATTTCCCATTCTTTTTTTACCTCTTTAATCCCTCATTTTAACTACACTTGAATGCACAAACAAATTTTAAGGAGATTAAACAAAACTTACCTCAATCAATCTCTTGATAGAATCAATGTCTAGGTTTAATTACTAGGGCTCCAACTCCAGGTTCCACGCGTCGAATCCGGCATTAATGTTCAAGCCCTCTCTTAAATTTGAAACCTAATCACTCACTTTAGCATTTACTCTTCCTTCACACACTCTCTCTCTCTCTCTCTCTCTCTCTCTCTCTCTCTTCTTAACTTCTTAACAACCTAAGCCAAGGAGTACTGACTCCTCCTAGCATTTAATCCCGTGCCTCGATAGGTTCATTTGCAGCATCAGAACCTCTCTATAGGTTCAGACAACCATTCAATAGGTTGCAGTGCAGTGGTCGATAGGTTGGAGCAGATGTAGAAAAGTGCTCGATAAGATGAGCTTTGAGCTATTCGATAGGTTGAAGTATTGATGTTGTACAAACTGTTCGATAGGTTCAACTGGCTTCATGGTTGAAGCTTTCGATAGGATTTATTGCTGCCCTGTAGAACTGCTCGATATGATGGCAAGAGCTGCTGAGGATTTCGACAGGTTGGTGGACTCTATTGTTGATCCATTCGATAGGTTCAAAGGAGCACCATTCGACAAGTTTAATCTAGCCAACTGCTCGTCAGGAAGAGCAAAATAACTATGTGCAAAACTCCATATGTTACTTTGCAGCCTTATAAACCATTCGATAGGTTCATAGTTGAGGAGTTTAAGGACTGCTCGATAGTTTTAGTTGGCACATATGCTTGGAGCCTCGATGGGTTTTCTGCAGGTATAGAACTCCAGCCATTTGTGCACCTCGACAGAATGATTTGCAGCTCCATGAACTCGACAGGTTTGGAAAGTGCTGGGGCTTGGGTTCTTTATTATGCTATTTACTCCAACAACAACAGCTCTCACTCAGATCATGGGCTTCATCTATTTCAGCCCCAATGATCGGCTCTATTTCTGCTCTTTGTGGCACTTATTAACTGGATTTCTTCACTATGCTGAAATTTCTCCCTTAAACTGCAAAACAAGCTAAAAGTGATTATAAACAGCTCTAAGGTTTAGCAAAAGCCAGGTTTAAGGGTGTAGAAAGTGGCAAAAATTAGTGCTTAACACACCCCCAAACCTAACCTTTGCTAGTCCTCGAGCAAAGTGAAATTTAAAACAACTAACCTATGAAATTAGATTCCACTTTCGTGGGAAACACGGGTGCATTTAGCACATGCACCAAGCCTTTTAAACCCCTAGGTGAGCCCTAGTGGAGGAGTAAAGTCTCTTGAGGGTTTTCAGTGAAGGTACCCTCAAACTTCTCCAATAAAATTAGTTAGTACTAATGCAACATGCTAAAACAGAGTTTAAGTAAATAAAATAAATTTCACACCATGTGTATTCAATTCTAGACGATTTTCAGCAGAAAAATCATCAGTTTAAAACCTGAAATTCTGCTGTAATTCCTTCATCATCAATCAGCTCATGTCAAGGCATTGTGCCTGAAAATTAATGCAGAGCTCACCTTTAATTTAAAAATTTTGTTTTGATAATGCCCCAAACAAATCAGATTTCAGACCTAACTCTTACTGGGGCTGTCACTCACAATAAAAGTAGAAGGGTGCATTATTTCACACAGCTCAAGAGCAGTTACAACCCTCAAATAGGATTGCAAGCATGAGCATAGGCATTGCTCTAATTTTTGAAATTTTCTAATTCTTTGCACCATAGATCAAACAAATCCTCATCTCCACATGACAGCTCAATCCATTTCAGATCAGTAAGGTTTTTTTATTGGGTTGTAATGTGGCTTATGGGTGAAATTTATAAAAGAATAAAGGGGTAAAGAAATAAAGATTCAAATTGAGAAATCAATAAAGGTAAGGAGGTGATTTGCAACTTAGCCTTCTTCATCTCAGCACAATTTCATCTGCTTCTTGAATTTTCATATTTGAAGTGATCAGTTTCTAATCCTCTTTTCAATCTTTCAATGAAATAACTTCTTTTTCTCACTCTTTTTGTTTTTCTTTTCTATTTTCCTTTTTGTATTTTTCTCCATTTAATTTTTTTTTTTTTTTTTATGGGCTGGAATGCCACAACACCACCAAATGAGTTTCCCTCTTTCTGAACCAAAAATCACACCAGCTCTACCTTCTTCCATTTTTTCACCTTTACCTTCTGAATTCTCAGAGTGAGGGTCAGGTGCATTAGGTAAAAGGGTTTTTTTGGGTTTAAATTTTCTGGTTTCCATCAAAGAAACTGGGATCTTTAAGGCTCAAAGTGGGTGTATCAAGGGCAGTTCAAAGGGTAGGATCTTTAAGCTCAAACTGTCCAAGGGATGGCCTTACTTCATGTCTTCCATGTCATGAATGCTGTCAAACTGTTTCAACTTGGATTTACCTAACTTCTAGTGATCGAAACTAGATCCAATTAGTCCTTAGAGCAGAAAAATTGTCAAGACACTCTTCAAAGAAAATTTTTCAGGCCCAAATCTCACTGGGTATGGCCTTCCATCAAATTTTCTGGGGTGTATCCTTACAGTTTCCTCTCATTTCAGGTTCACTACACATCAAAATTTTTTCAAAAATTGTTGACATTTGCTTCATGAAAAATGTTAAAACTACTTTCAGTTTTAAAAAGTTTTTAATTTCCTCTTTTTCCAAAAATCAGGTGGGAAATCACTTTATTTTCAAAAAACTTTTTCAACATAGCTACACTAGCATTAGCTTATTTCATTGGCACACTTGCCATACCCCCAAACCTAAGATAAACATTGTCCTCAATGTTCTACACAATGGGAAACTAGGGGCAGCAGGGTAAAGGAAGAAAGAAAAATTAAGCAGAAAAAATTTGTAGCTATGTGCAACAGAAAATAAAGAAAATAACATTGAATATATGAGTAAGAAAATGGAAAAATTGATATACAAATACATGAAATTACTGCTAAAATAGAAAAAACAACAAAACAAATCTAGAAAAACTGAATGTATGGACAGAAAAAAGAAGAGTACTGTGAAGAAAATGAAAGGAAACTAATTCTAATAACAGAAAAATAGAAAAAATGCAGACACAAAAATAGAATTTCAGAATTGTAGACACAAAAAATCAGGAAAAGAAAATTAGGAACTGAGTACTAAACTACCAAAATGCGAAAAATTAGTAAAGTTAAGACCTAAGAAAGAAAAATCAGCGATCTAACAACAGAATTTTTAAACTAAAATTCATAAAACAGAAAATCCTAATCCCAAATGATAAATCCCCTAAGCCCAAAGAAAATCCCAAAAGCCTGAGCCAATCAGATACCTATGAATTGAAGTGATTATAAAAATGATCAGCAGGAATAACATACAGTGAAAAACAAGATTCATATGACTGACCCCTATATTGATGATGTGTATGAATCAAAAAGAATTTTGAAATAATTAAGCATGGGAGCACACATTAAAAATAGGATTCACACAGCTGAGATCCATTTAATGGGAAAGAAATCTTGAAGGAAAATAAAATCAGTGGCTCCATTGAATATGTAAAACAACATATGATCCATTGCTCATTATCCTACATGATTCGTCAAAATGAAAAACTATGATCTCAGCAAGTCCAGATGGGAAAATTGAATAAAAACAAAGAAAAATAGCCCATCTGAAGATATTTTTATGTTTTTATAATTTTTTATTTTTTTATTTGTTTTGGATTAGCCCGGGCTCAACAAGAGCCCTTATGTACTATTGCTGAAAAATAATAAGAAATTTTAATTTGTATTTTCATTTTCTTTTATTTTAAATTTTTTAGTTTTTGTTGAGTTCTACAAAAATTAGAATGATAGCAGACACAGCAAAACTACTGGTCAAAAGAATTTAAAAATAGAAAATGAATGCAAAGGAGAAGGGGATGCAAACTCAAGCAGATCTGCTCCTGCTGCAATCCATTTGCTCCTCGTTTGGCAGCTGTTCCAGATCTGCAAAAATCCAAAAATATTGCAGCAGTACCTTATTCAATTATATTCACAAAAACAAAAAAGAAAAACTCAGGTCACTGCCTCATTTTTGCCAAAGGACAAAAGAGTGACATCAGCATTTATTAAAATAGTTAGAAGGCAAAGAATAACAACTCAGAGAAAGATAGAGTTGCTGCAGTTTAAAACTGGTTTTCTATACAAAAACTGCGGCAAACATTAAATCAGGCAGTTGGACTGCAGTATAAAAATCTAAGATAAAACAATAATAAAAACTAACAAAATCAGATCTACAAAATGAAAAACTCAGATCTACTACCTAGATCAAAACTCCCCGACAACGGCACCAAAAACTTGTTGGAAATTTCTAGTGTGCTGATTATTGTGTAATGATAAAAGCAAAATAAAATCAAAGTAAAATAGAGGATGGATTTAGCACATCTAAAATATCCTAGACTTGTAAGATACAGGGTCCTTTGTAGCAAGTTTTAATAAGTAAGTTTATCCCACAGGGAGTAGTGATCTAAACCTAGAAGGTGCATAGCAGACCTCCAGATTTGGCTACAGATCTGGCAATTCTAAGAAGAAAGAGAGCTTTTCGGGTGTGACTAGATCTAATTCTACAAAACTGAAATAAAACTAAACTAAGAGATGGAGAAAGATGGATGGTAAAATAAAATATAAAATGGAGAGAAATAGATAGCTAGGGCCTGGGTTTCATTGCAAAATAGATCAAGATCTAAGGATATGCAGCCATCCTTCATTTGGCTACAAGCACAAATGCAAGGTATAAGAATTCGATCTAGACCAGTGGTTTGGATTCATCTTAAGGCTATGATCTGTCCACTTCAATGGTCATAGATCATCCAATAGATTTCCTCCATCCTTGGTTTGGATTGATCTTATGGCTATGATCGGTCCACTTAAATGGTCACAGATCATCTAATAGATTTCCTCCATTCCAATGGCTTCGATCAGAACAAGATAATCACTACAGATGCTATGGATGTAAGGCCACAGGCACAGACACCCACAGGCATATCAAACCCAGGAAAATCAGATGGTCATCAAGAGATCTACCAGTTAAGTGGGTGAGCTGATTAACAAACTCCTCTACACAAATCCGATCGAGAATCTAATGGGACCACAAGATTTATAGATTTAATTAAGCTTTAAAACCAACAATTTATTACTTTAAATAAAATAACTTACAATAAACTTATTCCCAGATTTGTAGTCTGTGCATCGATCCACATTTCTTCATACCAAAATTATAATTACAAAACAAATCCGAGATGCTATTTAGATCTACTCCAACAAGCTAGATTAGAGAGAGCAGGGAGAAGAAAAAAGGGAAAAATAAAACCTAAAACTAAACCTAAATGAGCTATGGAGAACTTAGGCTATTCCTTTGTTCCTACTTTTCTTGCTGAAGAAAAACAACAAAATAGATGGATATTTATACATATGCATCGATCCATGTGCCTTGAGTTGCAGCCAATCAGAGAGCAGAGAACTTAGTTTTGTTATGCGCAGCTCTGAAAAATACCCCTACCGGCCACTGATATTTGCTAATGGAACCTGAGATAAACCCCTGAGATGTGTGGGATATTGGGATGTGTGCCCTAGGAGTATTGGAATCCCCAAAATGTCCCTAATGTGTGAAATAGATGGCTAGAGCCCGCGCCTCGATAGGTTCATTTGCAGCATCAGAACCTCTCTATAGGTTCAGACAACCATTCGATAGGTTGCAGTGTAATGGTCGACAGGTTGGAGCAGATGTAGAAAAGTGCTCGATAAGATGAGCTTTGAGCTATTCGATAGGTTGAAGTATTGATGTTGTACAAACTGTTCGACAGGTTCAACTGGCTTCATGGTTGAAGCTTTCGATAGGATTTATTGCTGCCCTGTAGAACTACTCGATATGATGGCAAGAGCTGCTGAGGATTTCGACAGGTTGGTGGACTCTATTGCTGATCCATTCGATAGGTTCAAAGGAGCACCATTTGACAGGTTCAATCTAGCCAACTGCTCATCAGGAAGAGCAAAATAACTATGTGCAGAACTCGATAGGTTACTTTGTAGCCTCATAAACCATTCGATAGGGTCATAGTTGAGGAGTTTATGGACTGCTCGATAGTTTTAGTTGGCACATATGCTTGGACCCATGATGGTTTTTCTGCAGGTATAGAACTCTAGCCATTTGTGCACCTCGACAAAATGATTTGCAACTCCATGAACTCGACATGTTTGGAAAGTGCTGGGGCTTGGGTTCTTTATTCTGCTATTTACTCCAACAACATCAGCTCTCTCTCAGATCGTGGGCTTCATCTGTTTCAGCCCCAATGATCGGCTCTATTTCTGCTCTTTGTGGCACTTATTAACTGGATTTCTGCACTATGCTGAAATTTCTTCCTTAAATTGCAAAATAAGCTAAAAGTGATTATAAACAGCTCTAAGGTTTAGCAAAAGCCAGGTTTAAGGGTGTAGAAAGTGGCAAAAATTAGTGCTTAACTGAAGGGAGAGACAGTCATGAAGGAGAAGTGAATGAAGGGAGAGGCAGTCATGAAGGAGAAGGGAGCGCAGGGAGAGGTGGAAGAAGGAGAAGTGAATGAGGGAATCAAGCAAGTACATGAAGGGAAGAGGAGCGAGGAAGGGGAGTTTGCGATGGAGATCAGTCTTGGGGTCTTCACATTTTGCTCCATCAAGGGAGATGGGTCACTCTTGGATCCAATTCTCAACCCACCATCCTCATAGAGGAACTCGCACTGAGGTGGGAATTTGACGGTGAGATTGTGAAGAAGTGGGGAAGGTGAGAAGTTGGAAAAAGAGTCATTTTGGGATGAGATTTTTGGCAACGGGGGGTCTCAGTAGACGATTCAGCGTCTGGAATGGGTCACTGGCACTTCAGCCTTTCTAATCTCTTTATTGCAACCAGAAGTTCGGCTCTTTGCATTTGAAAGATTTGATCAAGCCTTCTGCTTAGCTCTTCATGGTCTGGTTCATCCACCATAGGGTTATGGTTAGGGGTAACAATAAGAGAAAGACGATGGGCTTGGAATGGGAATGGTTTGTGATGGTACGTGACTTTACAGGGAAAAGTCTATGGTTTGAAACATAACTTTAAAATAGATATCGAGGGTCGGTGGCTCCGTAGCAGGTAGCGTATTCCACAAAATTCTCTCAAATTACGATAAGAAGCGCGCCGTTGTTTGTAGTTACCTATGGCGCTGATTCTTCGAAGCGTCAGTGTTTCAGTAAGCCGATTGTAGAAGCGTCATCACTTCTAATTTGAAGCGTCATCGCCTCTAATTTGAGGGGTCATCGCTTCAATTACGGGCGGGGATGCTTCTTGACGTAAGCGAAGTTCCTTTGTTACGATTTGACAGGACTTTGATATTATGGACTGTGTTGTCTTTTCCAATATTATTTATTATAGCGGCTTTTCGTATACCAATATAAATGCCTTTTAGTCTTCCGTCACTTTCATCTTCACTATGTAATTCTTTCATGCGTTGAAGTGCGCCACAGTTTGATCTTCCCCATGGTGCCTATTGTTAGAAGAGTCACCGCTTCTTCCCCATAGAGGTCATTTATCCTCCCAATCTTTCACATGATGGATATTGAGATCATGGGCCTACTATCGGATGGTTAGTGTTTTTCCTAGGTTTGATTTTCATTTGATTTCGTGTCGACCGTAACAAATCCTTAAGTATGACGCGTTGTTGCTTCAAAATCGAAGCATCATCGCTTCCTAATCGAAGCGTCATAGCTATGAAATCGCTTCTTAATCGAAGCGTCATCACTTGAAACTCGGAGCATTGTTATAAGCGGTAGCGCCTCAACTATCCCTTATATTCAATTCAATAGTCGAAGCGTTACCGCTTCTTAAACGTATAAGTGTAAGTGGACACTAGCACCTTGCTGTGCGAAGCAATGACTGACCTTACTTCATTTACTAGCATCGTCAGAGTATTAACAATAGCATGTTTTTTGTGCGATATGACATGTTGCACCTTTCCAGTGCGAAGAGACAACCGACCTTACTTTATTTATTACCATCTTTAAAGTATTAACATGTAGTACCTACTTTGTGTGATATGACATGTAGCACCATTCTGTGCGAAGCGGTGGTTCATATCCGAATAAAAATGCCTTTTGTCTCTCTCCAGATTGAGTACCTTTAAATCCAGCCACCAAATCTTTGAGTTCACCCACGATGAAACTCATTGACTTGGTAGAATCAGATGATGGAGATCATTTATCCTCCCAATCTTTCACATGATGGATCTTGAGATCATGGGCCTACCATAAGACGGTTAGTGTTTTTCCTAGGTTTTATTGTCGTCGGGGATTTCGTATCGACTGCAACAAATCCTTAAGTAAGACACGTCGTCGCTTCCAAATCGAAGCGTCATCTCTTCCAAATAGAAGCATTATCGCTATGAATCGCTTCTAAATCAAGGCATCATTGCTTGAAGCTTTGAGCATCGTTAGAAGCGGCAACGCCTCAGCTAGCACTAATATTCATGCCACTTGGTCGAAGTGCTGACACTAATGTTCAGGGCGTTGTCACTTCAATGACTATGGACCTACGTTTGTATTACTCAGAACAAAACAAAACCAGGGGATAGCCCAAAATTTATCATAGTGCCAAGTGCACCAGGCATAAGAAAATAATGCAGAAAAGAAAATAATATACTCAAAAAGAAAATATCTATTAATATTGAAAGAAATATTTACAGAGATTAACCAATAAACTGATTACATTAAAGATAAATTCGTTGGACCACCAAAAGAAAGTTTAAATTAGACACTTTGGAGGCTCTGAAGACGAGCTCGAGCTTTTGAAGTTTTTTTTGTAGAGAGTAAAGATTTTGGAAATAAAGGTTATCTTCACTTCTAAACCTGGGCGGAACATTCGTTAGAAATTTAATGACAATCCTAAGAGCTTCTTCATGTATTACAATATCCCTCTTGCTGGGATATTTAGCAATGGAGGGGGGTGGCATGGTCTGATTCCCAACTAACCGTCCTCGTATAGGAACTCGCAGTGAGGTGGGAATTTGATGGTGAGATTGTTAAAAAGTGGGGGACGGTGAGAAGTTGGACAAAAGGGTCGGTTTGGGATGAGATATATGGCAACGGGGGGTCTCGATAGACGATTTAGCGTCCGGAATGGGTGGATGGCGCTTCAGCGTTTCTAATCTCTTTATTGAAGCCAAAATTTTGGCCCTTTGCTTTTCAAGGATTCGATCAAGTCCGCTGCTTAGCTCGTCATGGTTTGGTTCTTCTGCCATGGGGTTGGGGTTAGGGTTAGGAGGCGAAGAAAGATGATGGGTTTGGAATAGGAAGGGTTTGTAACAGGATGTGGCTTTATAGTAAAAAAGGCTAGGGTCTGAAATGTCACTTTAAAATAAATTTTGAGGGTCGGTGGCAATTAGCGTATTCCACAAAGTTCTCTCAAATTACGATTAGAAGTGTGCCGCTATTTGGAGTTACCTATGGTGCTTGTTCTTCGAAGCGTCAGTGCTTTAGTAAGATGATTTTCGAAGCTTCATTACTTCTTATTTGAGGCATCATTGCCTCTAATTTGAAGCGTCATCACTTCAATTACTGGCGGGGACGGTTCTTGACGTAAGTGGCGGTTTCTTTGTTAGGATTTGGCAGGACTTTGATATGGTCGACTGTGTTGTCTTTTCGCACAGTCTTATCGAACATTATTTATTATAGCGGCTGTTCGTATCCCAGAGAAAATGATTCTCGAGGAGTTTGAAATTGTGGATTGTATTTTATTTTTTCCCGATCCTATCCAACATTAATTATTCTAGCGACTGTTCATATTCCAATAAACGTACAAGTGTAAGTTGACACTTACACCTTTTTGTGGGAAGCAATGACCGACCTTACTTCATTTACTAGCTTCATCAGAGTAATAACAAGTAGCACCTTTTTTGTGCGAAGTGGCTATTCTTATCCCAATATGAATCCCTTTTTTACTCAAATAAACAAGGGAGCATGTGAAAATGTAATTTGGGCCGTCTGATTTAAAGTTTATGATCTATAGATCCTTATTTGATAAGATTGACACAAAATATAATCTTCATCACGTGATTAAATATAGTCAAATGCTATTATTTGATTCTATGGTTGACAACAATAGATCATATGATAAATATCGTGTTTTGCTCTAATCTTATCCACTAAGGATCTATAGATCATGAATGTTAAATTAGACGGTCTAAATTGTGTTTTCACATGTCACGTGTCCCTAAAATACAAAGTTTTTCTTTAACCTCGGTCTATCTCAAAGCGTCATCGTTTTGACTTCGAAGTGATATCGCTTCTATCACGAAGCATTATCGCTTCAATCTTGAAGTGTTATCTCTTTGATCACGAAGCGTCTTTGTTTGGATCTCAAAGCGTCATCGTTTCAAATTTATAACTTTTGGGCTAACTTTTGTTTATATGCAGAACTATGCAGAAGGTGTGTACCCCCCAAACTAAAATAGGACAATATTAATCACAAAATAGGAGATACAAAAAAAATTATCATAGTGCCGAGTGTAAGGAAAGTCGAGAAGAAAAATAAGCACAAAAGAATGTGTTATACACAAAAAGAAAATTTCAATTAATATGGAAAGAAATATTTACACTAATTAACTTTTGTTTAAACCTAGAAAAAATAAACCAAGAAGCTGATTACATAAAAGATGAACCTAGGAAATATCTAGACTAGGACTGACACGATAAAGTTTGCGATGGAGATCTGCCCTTGTGTCTTCAAATATTTGGCTCCGTCAAGAGAGATGGCTCCCTCTTGTTGCAAATTTCTAACCCATGATCCTCGTAGTTTGCTGTAAATTTTTGGCTCCGTCAAGAGAGATGGCTTTCTCATTCAACCATTGATGAGGTGATCGCAAGGATCCATAGGAGCAAGGATTACACTGTCGATAAAATACAACAAAAGATACTCCGAGACCGTAGAGACGAGGAGGCTAAGGCCGAGGCTGAAGAAGGAAAGAGAATGAAGGGAGGAGGAGCGAGGAAGGGGTCTTCACATTTTTGGTTCCATCAAGAGAGATGGCTCCCTCTTGCTGTAAATTTCCAACCCACCATCCTCGTAGAGGAACTCGCACTAAGGATGCAACCTTTGATGGTGAGGTTTGTAATATCCCCAAAAATTTCAAAATACTAATACACTAAATAAGTGTCTGTGCTTAGTAAAATATAGAACTCATGACACGAAATTTTCTTTAAAATATTTATGGGAATAAATTTCTTAGTTTAAATAACTCAAATATATAATTGTATAAATAAATACACAAGCTCCATGAGGATATTAGTGGTTGGAGGCTTGAATTCTAAGCAAGAGGTCTAGGGATCAAACCTTGCTAAGTGGAGTAAAATTCTATTTTTGGACTTTGGGAGAAAAGCCTATATACCTAAGCTAGACATGCCAGCCCAGCACCAAACATTATCCAAAGAATTGGAAAAAGGCAACTCACGCACAAATTAGAAATTGTGGGTTCTCGAGAACTCTAATTCCTAAACCCTCTAAAACTCTAATTAGAAGGACCGTAAGAGAACCCTAACCTATTCTCTATAATAAGAACCCTAGCCTCCTTTTTCTATTATTCATAGAATCCTCTGTAAGAAAAATCGTAGCCATTATCACCCATCTCCTTCAATCTTCTTCTTCAACCACCTTAAGATCATCAAGGTATCCACAAAACACCTTGATCATCGTCATCTCGACAAACGAGAAGGATGGCTTGAACAAATGCATGTTGATAGATCACCCTCGATTCACTGATTCACGCTATAAGAGGTAGAGTCAATAATTATTGTAATTAGTGTGTTAAACTTGTGTTAGAAATCTCAGTCTCATGATAGAGAAATTTTATGCGGATAGTCGTACCCTATTTCGAACCCTAGAGTTTCGAAGAAGGGATCGTGTAAAAATAAAATTTGAAGAAGGCAATGACAACTCGCTGTGATAAAGTCCACAATGCGTTTTCATATGTCACAGCGTGCTGTGACAAGTCTCACAGCCCGCTATGGTATACATGACAGCTCGCTGTCACTGAAATAAAAAATCAATGTCGTTGAGAAGAGAGTTTCTTCCGACGGCCATAACTTTTGGTAGAAAACTCTGATTGACCATTATAATATATCGTTTTGGGGTAACTGGAGACGTTACTTCCAATGGGCTTGAAAGTAGCCACAATGCACTATCATAAAGACCATAGTGTGCTGTAGACTTCGAGAACTGAGAACTTTTTATAGTGACGGCTCGTTTTGAGTACTTCACAGTGCGCTATCATATGAGCCACAAATCATTGTCAGATGATAGCAGCGAGTCATGAACATTAAAAATAGGGAATGTTCCCTATTCTATTCAATCAACCATTGATGATTTGATTCGTTTATGTGTCAACTGTACATGTACCATGGAAGGGGGAATCAGACGTAGTACAAAAGAGACATCTCACTCCAGTCCTTGTGACTTTGGAAACAGAAGTAGGGGAAATTCATTGCATAATTACGTTTTGAGTTTGATCCGTAGCTTTAATGATATTTTTGATATAAACCTGTGAAATATTAGTATTGAACTCATTGAAATTATTGCATCGAAACATGAAATCTTTTGAATATTGCACATTAGGATTTACTTCGAATTATGAAACTTTTGCATCGGAATGATTGAACGATAAATATTTATTTATGTATTGGTTTTTAGATATTGAATTAAATCTTCATATTGAATCATTTAAATCAACTTTTGAACTTTTGGAACCTTTGGACTCTTTGTACATTGAATTATGAATCATGAGCATTGAATTATGTGATAGAAATTGCATGTGATTTATAGAGAATCATGTGGAACGAATCCTATGCTTCGGCACCTTTGGACCTTTGAACCGTTCAAGTATCCCTCATAAAGTAGGGGCTTGGGTACTTTGGAAAATTATTCTTAGAACGACGATGGTTAGGATTCCCATCGGTTTTGGCTTCGGTTCTAGCGCTATATTCATGATCTAGAGATTATTTAAGTTATGGATTTAAGATCTACATTGAATAATGAACTGCATGTGAACCCTAAGGATTAGTTTCATTAAATCTTGCATGAAAATCATTATGAACATGTGTTTCGCTCTTTGCACCTTAAAAATTATGTTTTGTCATTTAAGCAACTACTTCGAATCTATTATTGAAACTATGTTTAGATCATATAAAATGTAATTATTTATTGCACTACCCTACTGAGCTTAGATTGTTAGCTCACCCCTACACTATGTCTCACAAGTACTGAAGTGGTTCCGGACCCTGAGTTAGAAGAAGATTCAAACTTCCTATAAGAGGACGAGGCAGATCTTCCTCCTGAGCAGTTTTATCCATAAATTTCTTTTCGACACTTAGATTTGGTATAGTTTAAATAAACTTTTGGAGCTTATTAATATTGTTTTGGATATTAAGTGCCATTGCTTGTGTGACAAACGACTGTCACCGGTGGTTTTACTTTTTCGTTTAAGTTTTTATTATGGTCATTATGCAATGGTTTTAATCTAACGGCTTGCTTTCGGTTGATACTAAAGAATCTCTGTAATTAGATTATAATCTATGATCTAGCGATCCGGGAATTTCCATGTATCTCTGGTTGGAAATTTCGAGGTCATTACAAGGCTGGTGAGATCGTGAAGTAGGGGAAGGTGAGAAGTTAGAAAAAAGGGTCGGTTTGGGACGAGGTTTATGGCAACGGGGGGTCTCGATAGAGGATTCAATGTCTGGAATGGGTCGCTGATCAGTCATTGAATATACTATTTTATCACCCTTAACTTAGTGATGCTTAACCTTAGTTTGCTATTAACAAGTTAATGATGTGCAAATATTAAGAAAAAATAGTAAAATAGAGCCAAAGTGTTAATATTCATCAAAATGAACCTACAAAACAATAAGAAAGACTATTGAACGAAAAAGATGAATCATCGCCTACTAAAAGATGGAAAATCATACTTTACGATTGAGCGGAAAGTTGCAAAGGAAGAAAATAAGAAATCGTAATTTACGATTTCTCAAAAGAAACGTTCAAAGCGAAGTGCGATACAAAAGTGAAGACGATCAATCGTAAATAAGGAATCGTCCAGAGAGTGAAAGCTATAAAATCATGATTTATGATTTTACAAATGAAGATTTCTGAAGCTGCTGATCACTTGAGGATTTACACCGCCCTGTGCCAAATTTAGAACTCTTGAATTGGAAGTCTGGTGATCCACATATCTGAGAAGATTGACGAAGGAAGACTCCTAAAGGACTCTGCTATTAAAATAAAGGAGAAAATTCAGAAGAACATTGACTGTTAAAAGTAAGGAAAGATAAGATTAGAATTAGAGTTATATTAGGAATCATTTATTTTAGTAGTTTCTTTTATTAGAATTTGATCAATATAAACTAATTCCTTGTGATCTATAAATAAGAGAGCCCGGTATAGGAATAAGATCATTGAAGAAATTCTCATCATCAATTGACGACAGAGGTTGGGTTTTCTTCTAATGAAATTTAGTTTAGTTTGATTTAAATATCCAAGGTTCTTAGATCACAATTGATGACTGGGATTAAGAGCCGTAGTTTCTCATAAGTAATTGACGACTGCAGCTGAGGGGTGAAAGATATATTTTACTTTGCTTTCTAGTTTAGATTTATTTTTATTGCAATTTACTATTTTATAAATATCTCTAAGTTTTATTTTGAATTGACGACTCAAGTTGAGATTTGCAAATTAGTGTAATGGTTTTACTTTTCCATCTTTAATTTTTTCGAATTTGATCGCATAAGTTTTAGGAGATTGTTAATTAGATTAAATCTGTATTGATAGAATTCTAGTTTTGATTGATAACCAATGCTAGGAGGCTTGAGATATAGTGTAACGATACTTTAATTTTGTAAATATCTGAGAACTGATGGATTGTGATTGACGACTATAATCTAGGAGGAGGATTTAGGATTTATTTTTTACAACTTAGTTTAAGAAGACATTCTTTTATTCATATTTCTTAAGTAGTTTAGGATCTTAAAGATAAATATAAGTTTTCAGAAAATTAATTAAATAGATAAATCACTTCCTCGTGGGAACGATCCTATGCTAGTATTAAAATTTCCATTCTGCACTTGCAATAGGTTAAGACTTAATTAGATACATACAAAGTAGCAAGTCAAGTTTTTGGCGCCGTTGTCAGGGAAACAAATTTTATCTTTGTATTAGTTTTAGGAAACAAGTATTTATCTTTCACTTTTTATTTTTCTTTATATTTTATTTTCTTGATCACTTCTTAAGCTTTTGCAAGTTTATTCAGAGCAACGAATCAAGGTTTCAACTTTCCTTGATCAGAGAAGCTAGAGGCTCAGATTTGTTTCTCTCCCTACCTTCTAGAACCAAAATTAAATAAAGTTAAAAATATAAAAACATAGTTTTTCATTTTTTGTATGTATCACACTCGATCTCAAGTCTAGATTTCTTTGAGTGTGATCTAGAAATTGAAAGGACTCTCTTGCGTAATTTAACAACAAATCGATTTCCCACAAGAGAATCCCGAAACATGGCTGACGATCTTTTGATCCAAGCACATTTCAGCCCTGTAGCTTTGACCGAGCCCTCTTACATAGTTATACCCGAAGTGCCTGTAGGTCGAAATTATGAAATCAAGCTCAACACACTCCAATCATCTACCTACCTTTCATGGGCTTGATCGAAAAGATCCCTACCAACATCTGAGGGACTTCTAGAGCTTTGCACAATGCTGCAATTATCGACAACCAATAAAGAGGTCGTGAAACTACGTCTGTTCTCTTTTTTTCTTAAAGATCGGGCAAAGGCATGGTTAATTTCATTACCTGCCAGGAGTTTTACCACATGGGATGGACTACAGTCCAAGTTCTTGGGCGAGTATTTCCCAATTGGTATAACCAACCAAATTCGCCAAACAATCCAGTACTTCAGGCAATTGTCGGGAGAATTATTTCACAAGAGTTGGGAACAAATGCAGGATTTATTATGGAAGTGTCCTTATCACGAGGTACCAAATTGGTTGATAGCGCAAAGTTTCTAGGAAGGGTTGACTATGACTAACCAGTCTACAATCGATGTCGTCAGTGGAGGAGCCTTTATGACTCATAATGGTCAATAGTCTTGGAATTTGTTTGAAAAATTGGCCGATAATTCGAAGTAAAAATAGGCTTTATTAAGATCTGACCCTGATGTGATCCACCACACCCCGCTCGCGAGGGGTGGACTTTATGATATCAGTAAGGATAGAGTAAAGAATGAGGATGACCTGAGTGCAAAAGTAGCAGCACTTGAACAATAAATCGCAACATTAATGACTGTCAAACCTAGTACTCTGGATAGATCTTTGGCAAACTATTCTAACTGCCAAAGTTTCACTTATTCTGAGAATCCTGTTACGCCATCATACCAAGAGGTGGCAGAAAAAGAACAATTAATGGCATTCCAAAGGGGAGACTATGGGAACACCTATACCCGTCATGGAGGAACCACCCTGGATTCAATTATGATTCCACGGGAGCAGCACAACTAGCACCAACTGCTGCGCAACCCAAATTCCATCAAACTCAAGTTTTCCATCCGAGACCTCCCATTTTGACTGTGCAACAATAATATGGTCCACTAAGAATGCACCTGATGCCAAAGTTGTCCAAATCCTCAAGGATTTGCAGCAACAGTCTCATCAACATTCAAAGGATTTACAGCAGCTTGCCCAATTCTCTTAAACACTCATTCACATACACAGTCTATAACGAAGTTAGAAAGCCAGATTAGTCAACTAGCTTCGCAGGTGGAAAAGAGAGAAAGTGGCCAGTTGCCTACTGTTAGATGATTTGGTTGTGCTAATTTTTGAAAACAGATGGGAAAATGAATCAAAGTAAAATAAAATAAAATATGGAAGGCACAAAAGCACAAAACCAAAATCCACAGACCTGCAAGAATTCAGGGCCTGTTGTAACAAGTTTTACGGAGTAAGAGTTTGTCCCACGAAGAGTATTGATCTGAAACCACAAGGGTCGAATAGTAACCTCCAGATCTACTGATCTGGCAACTCTAAACCTAAAGGTAAAGAGAGGAAGTTTAGGTGTCACAAAACTAACCTAAAACTAAGAAAAACAAAAGTAAAAACTACAACTAAAAGGAAGGGGAAAAGAAGATGGATGTAGTATGAGAAAATAAAGTAAAATGATGAAGAAGTAGACAGCTAAGGTTAAACCAGTTATGCAACTCAGATCTAGAAATGGAAGTGCAGCAGTCCTTCACTTGGCTACAAGAACAAGTGCAAGGTATAAGAATCCAAATCAACCCATGCCATTTAGACTGCTCTTAAGGCTATAATCTGTCCACTTAAATGGTCACAGACTATCCAATAGAGATGGTCAAATCTCATTGATTAACTCAGAAATCTGACATAATCCAAGAGAATGGATTGATCTTAAGGCTATAATCTGTCCACTTGAATGGCCACAGACTATCCAATATATTTCCTCTATTCAATAAATTAAATCAATACATGAAAATTATTACAGACATTATATTTGCAAGGCTACAAGCTCATGCATTCATAGGAGCAAACAGATCTAGAAAATCAGGTGGAAACCACAAGGAATCCCAGGCTGAATGGGGACTTAATCTCAGCTGGTCATTGCTACAAAAGGCCTGTAATGACCTAGCTCATAAGTCTGCAATCTCTGTAAAACTCAGATCTAAACTCTATAATGGTGATGCAAAATAGAGGAGAGTTTGGCTCTGCAACAGTCTCTCACAAGGCTATAAGCTCAAGTGCAGAGAAGAAGAATCTATCTCAGATCTGTGAGGAAGACCTTCCTTGAGGTTATAGTCTGTCCACTCAAATGGTCATAGACTATCCTAGAGGTTACCTTCCACACAAATGATGAGACAGAAAAAGAAAACTGCTGCTCCCACCATGTTTGCAAGGCTACAAGCTCAAACAACCATGGGAGAATCAAATCTATAAAGATCTGTGTGAAAAACATAGGTAAAATACAAATTTAATGGAGCTTTAAACATGGCACTTCATTGATTAAAAACGGAACTTACGATGATGAACCTCAGGGCAGCAGCCTATGCAAACCCTAAAACTGCTCTCTATGTTTAAACAAAACCCATTCTATTACATGAAATAAAATCTAGCTATTACATAGAACCTAGCCTAGCATTGCTGCTATGCTAGGGCAAGAAGAACAGGAAAAAATGAAGGAGAAAATAAAATCCTAACCCTAAAAGAAAACCTAATTTGAGCCAGCTATCCTGGCTATTTTACAAGGCAAAATATAGCTCTATATATATACAATCCATAGCAGTAGGTATGTGCAATAGCCAATTAGAAAATAGGATGTGTGGAGTTAATTTTGTGGCCCATCTGTGGCCCTTGGATGCCCTGGGATGTGTGGGACATTGGGAAGTGTGCCCTAGAAGTTGTGAAATCTCCAAAATATCCTTGGACATTGGAAACAACAGTTGGAACCCGTGCCTCGCAAAGATAGAGCTTTAGATTTGCCTTCTCGCCACGATCTTGCATAGTTCTCGCTAGGTTCAAGTGCTTCTGGCAGCTTCAGGTATGCACCTCGACAGGATCTCGCTAGGTTCAAATCAGGCCATTTAAGTGCTTGCCAGGTTCAAAATAGCCTCGCCAGGTTCAAAGCAGCCTAACCAGGTTCTCACCAAGTTGAAATACAACACATTTCAGCACTACAACACAGCAACACTGCAACACCACAACACTGCAGCAATGCAGCACCACAGGTTGGTTTTCAACCATGTCCACAACTCGAGTTCATCCAAAGGCTTCAGACTCCCATCTCGTGAGGTTCATGTGTATGTTGCATTTAAGTCTCGCAAGGTTGCACTCTAGCAACAGCTCGCGAAGTTCAAGTGAAGGGCTGTTGTATTTTGTGCTGCTTGCCAGGCTCTCTTGCATGCAGCTCACCAAGATTTTTTGGGTGCTGAAATTTGCAGGCTCGCGAGGCTGTTTTGTAGTGCAACTCTAGCTCGCGAGGATCTAAGTTAAAGAGCTTGCCAGGCTCTAAAAATATGCAGCTTCAGGCATGCCCTCTCTAAGCTCTCGCTGGGCTCCACTCTAGGCTCGAGAAGTTCAATCATCCAGCAGCTCACGAAGGTATTTGCTATAGCTTCTAGGTTCACATGCATGCCGCTCTTGGGGTTCATGGCTTCACCTCTTTCACTCAGCAAGCCTCCAAGGACCCCCAAAGCATGTACAACAGTCCCAATGGTGTATCCCACCATGGTAAATTCAAAGTAACTCCATCAACTCTACAGCTTAGCATAAAATTCATTTTTCTTGGCTTGAAAATGAAGGATTGCAGCACTAAAGCTATATTTACTTGTTATCTACAAAAGACACTTAAAACTCATTATTAGCATGCTCAGAGGTTCATCAAAGGCTAGGTTAAAGGATGAAAAGCGATACTTTTCAGAGATTAACACACCCCCAAACCTAATCTTTGCTAGTCCTCGAGCAAAGGCAAAATTAAAACAGCTATTCAAAACAGTAAATACCACTTTCGTAGGGAGCATAGATGCATTTAGCATATGCACTAAGCCTATTAAACCCCTAGGTGATCCCTAGTGGAGGAGTGAAGTCTCCTGAGGGTTTTCAGTGAAGATACCCACAAACTTCACCAATAAAATAGTTAAATGTAGTGCATCAATGACAAAATAGAATTTAATGAATTAAGCTTCACTCCACACCCATTCTTTAATAAGCAAAGGAAATTACAGTAGTAATGCATGCTATTAAAACTCAAAATCAGCATATAATGCATCATCACCATTCAACTCACATCAGAATTACATTATGCACAAATCAGCCCTAAGGTCACTAGTGATTCAAAAATCAAGTATATATACAACCCCAATGACATTAAAATTCAGACCCAATCCTTATCGGGGCTATCTCTCACAATGAAAACATAAGGGTGTTCACATTCTCAACAGCTCAAGATCAATCACAGTCCCCAAATGAGACTGCAAGCATGAGCATGGGTATTGCATCTAAGTTCTAACATCCTCAAGTATTTTTACCATAGATTAGACAACTCCTCATCTCTACATGACACCTCATTTCACTTAGGATCATCAAGGTCTTTAGTGGGTTGTAATGTAGCTTATGAGTGAGGTTTATAAAGAATGAAGGGGGGTAGAATGGATCAAAATTGAGAAATCAACAAGGTAAGGAGTGATTCAGGACTTCACAACCTTCTATTCAGCACAACTTCATCTTCCTTGATATTTTCTAGATTCAAAGTGGCCAGCTTTTTCTCCTTCTTCCAATTTCTAGATGAAGTAGTTCTTTTGACTTCTCTTCTATTTTTTTCTTTTTCTTTATATATATATATATATATTTTACACTTTGATAATGGATTGCCACACATAACCATAGCTACACTGTCATTTTTCAGTTGCTTTTTCTTCTCCTTCCACCAAATGTTAAACCCAGCCTACATATCTTCAACTTCTACTCCTTTACCTCTTGAGATCTCAGAGTGAGGGTAAGGTTGAATCAGGTCCAATAAGGTGTAGGTGCAAGTACTCCGATGTTTGTCAAAGAAATATAGGATTTAAAGGCTCAAAGAGTGTAAGTAAAAGGGTAGTTTGAAAGGGTAGGAAAATTTAAGCTCAGACTGTCCAATTGAAGGCCTTAATTTATTTTCTTAGTATCATGAGTGCTGTAAATCTGTTTTGATTTGGAGGTGCCCAACTTCTAGTGACAAAGTGTTGAGTCAATCAATTCTTAGAGTAGTAAAAATACCAAAATACTCTTCAAAAAGAATTGGATAGGCCCAAATTTCACTGTGTATGGTCCTCATATTAACTCATGGGGTGTGTTTTTACCTTTTTCTTTCCTCTCTAGTTCACTATGTGCTACCTGAATTTTTTTTCTGATGTTAGCTTCATGGTGGTGCTAAAATTTTAAAAGATTTTCAGTTTTAAAAGTCTGCAAAACTTTTAAAATTTTCACAAATTTTCTCATTCTAACATGGTTGGGTGAGAATTGACTCAATTCATCACAATCAAACCACACTGCTGCACTAGAGTTAACTATTCTACTGGCAGGACTTCCCTGCCACACCCCCAAGCCTAAGTCAAACAATGTCCTCACTGTTTCATGCAACATTTATAGGGGCAGCAGGGTTCACAATAGACAAACACCCTAAACTACAGCAGAAATTGAAAGGAAAACTAAATTAAAAGAAGCAGAAATTTATACTAAAAAGGAGAAACATATGGTAGATACAAACTTGACACTAAGAAGACAACACTATGACACAAACTACTAAAAACAACAAGTAAAAACAGCAGAAATTAAACTAAAAACAGTAGGTATATACAAAATATTAACTAACTAAGCGCCTAAAAACAAAGAAATCCTAAGCATAACTACCTAACATGATTTGAGTATGAACGTGGAATGATGGGAAAGAATTTCAACATTAAAAACAAACATTTGCAAGCATGATTCATAGAGAAATCAGATCATACAACACTATATATATACAAACAGTCCGAATGGGGGGTACATGAATAACATAAAATTTTAACTTCCCCATCTGGACTTCAGCTAAACTGGAAAGAACTTTGTAATGTAGGAGTTAAAAACCATACCTTTGCAGCTGCATAGGCATCAAACTTGAGTTCTTCCCGCTCACAAATTTTCAGTTGCATGAGAGGTGCAGGGAGCAACTCTAGCTCCTAACAGGTGGATGGTCAAAATCAGACTAAGGGAGGTCAGCAGGGCAGGTGTCCAAATGGACTAGTGCACTAGCCCTAGTGAGCAGCCCAAGGTGGTATATTTTCAGCACATAGGGGGGGGGGGACTCCTCAGTTCATCCTTCAACCAATTCATCAACTTCCTCACCCCAAGTCCATCAGTTTGGGTGAGGAATTTCCACCATCTCAAGAAAGCAGCAACTAATCATGGTAAATTTGTTTGTTTATTTTCATTTCAATTTATATATATATATATATATATATATATATTTTTTTTTAATTATATTTTTATGTTTTTCAAATTTTTTTTTCTTTTTCAGTTGGGGTTCAACAGCCCCATTTTATTCAGCTTCTTTCCTTATGCACACTCTCTTGGCATCTGCACAGTCCTGGGTAGCCACCTCCTTCCCATTCCTCGAGGCATTGATTGACCTAGTTTCTTCATGGCTTGAAGAAATTCCATCAATCAAGTGCGCTCCTCTTGGGTTGTTCACTGTTTGGCTTGGGTGCCGACCCTCTTCCCTTCTCATTAGAGCATTTGAGATAAGGCTAAGCTGGTCCTCAATTTTTCTAATGCTCTGCGTGTGAGAATCTACAATTTGTGCAACGGAGCCGAGGTTTTGCAATGAAGTCAAAACCTGCTCCTCAAAGGAGGGGGACTCTAGGTTGTGGGGGTGCTGAAACTAACTGACTTGACGGGGAGGGTCGATGAAAAAATTGCTGCCTTTGTGCATGACCATGGTAAGATTGCTGGTTATAATTGTAGGGAAAAACCTGCTGCTGTTGGGTATGAGGTGAATCAGCTTGTCTCCACCTTAGGTTTGGGTGGTTCCTCCAAGTGTACCCAACAGGCTGCTGTCCATATGACTGGACAACATTGGCTTGCTCATTAAAAAATTTAGGGGATAGACTAGCAGAGGGACATTGAAGATGTGAGTGTGAGGGTGAGTGGCATATGGTGCACACCTCTCTATCCCATTCAGCCACATGGGGCTGCAACACACTCAAAACTTTATCGAACTTTTTTGACAATTGGTCCACTTTCCTTTCCAGGTCACTATAAACATTCACTTCATACAACTTTTCGGAAGACGTGGGTTCTCTAATAGCTCTAGCAGGTGGCTCAATGCCATAACTAGGCAAAGCCTCCTGCAGGAGAGAATTTTCACTAATCAGTTCAAATAAATCCCATGCTTTCTCAACCGCTTTGGTGAGGTATGTGCCACCACTCGATGCATCAATCATTGCTCTACTCCTTGCATCAAGTCCCTGATAGAAGCTTTGTACAAGCTGCCACATAGGGATCTGGTGGTGCAGGCACTGCCTCAATAACTCCCTAAATCTATCCCATGCCTCATGCATTGGTTCAATTGGGGATTGAGCAAAATATATGATGTTCTTCCTCAACTGGCTCATTTTACCGATTGGGAAAATTTGGCCAGAAATTGACATTGAAGATCGTTCCACGACTGTATGCTGTTGAGTGGGAGAAAGGAGAGCCATGTTTGGGCTTTATCCTTTAGGGAAAAAGTAAAAAGCCTAAGCTTGGTGGCTTCCTCTCCCAACCCAGCAATATTAAAAGTGGTGCATAACGACAGAAGTTGGTCTATGTATTGGGGAGGGTCTTCCTTGCTCAACCCATGAAAACTTGGTAGCATTTGGATGGTTAAGGCTTTAATCTCGTAACTGCCCACAACATTAGGGAGCTGAATGTAAGAGGGGGATGCATATGCTCACAGTGCATTATGCTCCTTAAGTATTTTAGGCCATTCTCGCATCTCAGTTTCTACTAGATTTTCAGCCGGGGAGTGCGTTGGTGAACCAGGACTTAGGACTCTCTTAATCTCAGGATTTAACGGTACAAGTTCGGGATTGAGAGACCTCCTTCCTTGCATACAACACACACTTAGCTGGACAAGGGGTAACTTACAGCACACTGACAAATAAATAAAACTACGACTACTACTACATAATATTAAAGAATGCAGAATTGAAATAATAGCAGGGGGGGAGAAGAGAATGCAAACTTAGGCACAATGTGCACTAGCAGCAGCTGTACTCTCCTGATTGCTATTGTTCCAGACTTGCAAAAATCATCAAAATGCAGCAGGAATTTATTAAAGCTACAAAATTAATAACAGAAAATAAGTGGAAACTAAAATGATGCCAGCTGTATGTTATTCACACATACCCATTACAATAAAAAGTCCTAAAAAAAACAAAAAACAAAAAGAGAAACTAAATTTTTTTTAGAAAAATACAGCTGGCATTTATTTAAACACTAACTCTACAATGAATAAAACTAAAGACTACTAAAACACAACTAAGACACAAAATACCTAAAATAGAAAATAAAGACAGAGAAAAAATCAGACTCGAAATATAGTTGTACTTATTCAAACCCTACAAAGCATAAAAACTAAACTCAAACCCTATACTATACTAGATCAAAACTCCCCGACAGCGGTGCCAAAAACTTGTTAGATGATTTGGTTGTGCTAATTTTATTAGTTTGAAAATAGATAGGGAAAAGAATCAAAATAAAATAAAATCAAAGATGGAAGACACAAAACCAAAACCCACTGACCTGCAAGAATCCAGGGTCTGTTGTAGCAAGTTTTACGAAGTAAGAGTTTGTCTCACGAAGAGTATTGATCTGAAACCACAAGGGTCATATAGTAACCTCTAGATCTAGCTACAGATCTGGCAACTCTAAATGTAAAGGTAAAAGGAGGAAGTTTAAGTGTCACAAAAACTAACCTAAAACTAAGAAAAATAGAAGTAAAAACGATAGCTAAAAGGGGAAAAGAAGATGGATGTAGTGTGAGAAAATAAAGTAAAATAATGAAGAAGTAGACAGCTAAGGTTAAACTAGTTATGCAACTCAGATATAGAAATGGAAGTGCAGTAGTCCTTCACTTGGCTACAAGCACAAGTGCAAGGTATAAGAATCCAAATTAACCCATGCCATTTAGACTGCTCTTAAGGCTATAATCTATCCACTTAAATGGTCATAGACTATCTAATAGAGATGGTCAAATCCCATTGATTAACTCAAAAATCTAACATAATCCAAGAGAATGGATTGATCTCAAGGCTATAATCTGTCCACTTGAATGGCCGCAGACAATCCAATAGATTTCCTTCATTCAATGAATTAAATTAACACATGAAAACCATTGCAGACACTATATTTGCAAGGCAACAAGCTCATGCATTCATAGGAGCAAACAGATCTAGGAAATAAGGTGGAAACCACAAGGAATCCCAGGCTGAATGAGGACTTAAGCTCAGCCGGTCATTACTACAAAAGGCCTGCAATGACCCAGCTCACAAGTCTGCAATATCTGCAAAACTTAGATCTAAACTCTGATAATGGTGATGCAAAATAGAGGAGAGTTTGGCTCTATAACAATCTCTCACAAGGCTACAAGCTCAAGTGCAGAGAAGAAGAATCCATCTCAGATCTGTGAGGAAGACCTTCCTTAAGGTTATAGTCTGTCCACTCAAATGGTCACAGACTATCCTAGAGGCTACCTTTCACACAAATGATGAGACAGAATAGGAAAACTGCTGCTGCCACCATGGTTGCAAGGCTACAAGCTCAGGCAGCCATGGGAGCATCAAATCTATAAAGATCTGTGTGAAAAACATAGGTAAAATACAAATTTAATGGAGCTTTAAACATGATACTTTATTGATTAAAAAGGGAACTTACAATGATGGCCCTCAAGGCAGCAGCCTGTGCCAAAACTGCTCTCTATGCTTAAACAAAACCCATTACATTACTTGAAATAAAATCTAGCTATTACATAGATCCTAGCCCAGCATTGCTGCTGTGCTAGGGCAAGAAGAACAGGGAAAAAGAAAGGAGAAAATAAAATGCTAACCCTAAAAGAAAACTTAATTTGAGCCAGCTATCTTGATTATTTTACGAGGGAAAATATAGCTCTATATATATACAATCCATAGTAGCAACTATGTGCAATAGCCGATCAAAAAATAGAATGTGTGGAGTTGATTTCATGGCCCATCTGTGGCCCTTGGATGCCTTGGGATGTGTGGGATATTGGGAAGTGTGCCCTAGAAGTTTTGAAATCCCCAAAATATCCTTGGACATTGGAAACAACAGCTGAAACCCGTGCCTCGCGAAGATAGAACTTCAGATTTGCCTTCTCACCAGGATCTCGCTTAGTTCTTGCTAGGTTCAAGTGCTTTAGGCAGCTTTAGGTATGCACCTCACTAGGATCTCGCTAGGTTCTCGCCAGGTTCAAATCAGGCCATTTAAGTGCTTACCAGATTTAAAACAGCCTCGCCAGGTTGAAATACAACACATTTCAGCACTGCAGCACTGTAGCACCACAGCACCATAGGTTGGTTTTTAACCATCTCCACTGCTCGAGTTCATCCAAAGGCTTCAGACTCCCATCTCGTGAGGTTCATGTGTATGCTGCATTTAAGTCTCGCAAGGTTGCACTCTAGCAACATTTAAGCTCGTGAGGTTCAAGTGAAGGGCTACTGCATTTTGTGCTGCTCGCCAGGCTCTCTTACATGCAGCTCGCCAAGATCTTTTGGGTGCTAAAATTTGCAGGCTCGCGAGGCTATTTTGCAGTGCAACTCCAGCTTGTGAGGATCTAAGTTAAAGGGCCCGCCAGGCTATAAAAATATGCAGCTTTAGGCATGCCCTCGCTAAGCTCTCGCTGGGCTCCACTCCAGGCTCGCGAAGTTCAATCATCCAGCAGCTCGCGAAGGTATTTGCTATAACTTCTAGGTTCACATGCATGCCGCTCTTAGGGTTCATGGCTTCACCTCTTTCACTCAGCAGGCCCCCAAGGACCCCCAAAGCATGTACAACAGTCCCAATGGTGTATCCCACCATGGTAAATTCAAAGTAACTCCATCAACTCCACAACTTAGCATAAAATTCATTCTTTTTGGCTTGAAAATGAAGATTTGCAGCACTAAAGCTATATTTACTTGTTATCTACCACACTTTAAACTCATTATTAGCATGCTCATAGGTCCATCAAAGGCCAGGTTAAGGGGTGAAAAGTGATACTTTTCAGAGAATAACACCTACACAGCCAGTCAACAATCCTAGAGGACAAGTATTCTTGGGGGAGACATCGGCTCCCCAAAATCTAATATGAAAACCTCATGGATCGTCGTGCTACCGACTCATCCGTAGCAGCCCTTGTAAAATATGTAAGATAATTTATTTTTCTTTTAAGCCTAGGTATTAGACTATGGGCCAAATTGTTGAAAAATGATGGATCGTAATACAATTCCTATTATACACTATCCTAATCAATCGTATGGATTTACGATTGATCGTATAAGACTATCAGTGCAAGTGTAGTGATTACGCTTTGGCTGGTACGAGAGTTTGCATATTAGAGCTGAAAAACTAGAGACGACAGACGTCTTTAGGTTACAAACATGTGTGACGACCGGTTCAACAAGTCATCACGAAGAGAGGGCCTACATATTCGAGAGAGGATACATCGGCCCCATTATCGAACCCTCCATTTTTGCTATCATTTTCCCTCTATTTTTCAAAAATCCATCGACTAAGATTCAACTATTTTTGGTTCTTAAACCTTCCTTGTATCTTTTGGTTGATTTCAAAAACCTTGTTCAAGTCTTAGGTGAAATCTTAAAACTAGGGTGGTTTGTTGATTAGTCGAGATCAAGGTAACAATCTTCATTTTCAAACGGAGGAGTCTCTACAATTATTTTCAAATTGATATATGCAAAGATGCGATTTACTAAATACCTTTTTTTACAACTTGCAGAAAAAGGAATTGCAGAATGTCGGGAGCAACAGAGAAGCGATCACAAGAAGAAGACGGTGGATAAGGAGGTAACAGTTCTGATTCTCCTCCGATAGCTAAGCATATTGCACGGGTTACTGCCCTTAAAGGTAAATTAAAAGTAGTAGGCCCACCTAGAAAAAAGCCCAAATCTGTGGGGGTAGTTCTTAGAGAATTCCCTATAGATAGAATGGAAGTTGAATCAAGGTCCGTCCTTGAAAAGGGCAAACAATTAACTGGAAGCGAAGAACTAGCATCTCTTGTAAGGACAAAGGATCGACCCCCTGCCTCAATGAAATACCATATAGTGGGCACCGAAGTCGTAGTAGGCGTTGATTTTTTAGAAAAATTTGAAATAAGTGGAGCAACAATTAAATATTTCAAGGACCCCAGGCTGCAATATTTCCTAGAACCAGGAGTCACACCAGTCTACCCTAGATTGGTATGGATGTTCTACAAAAACATGACCAAAAGCAGCCAGGACCCATCCCCAGTCCTCTCCACAAGTATTAATGGACTGCCAATCCAAATCAATATGGAAATGGTCATTAGGGTGATGCAAGTACCCTTGGAATTACCACTAGTATCACAGGACAACCCAGAGGCCAACATTTTGAGGATGCCGCCCAATCCTCTACACCAAGAGTCACATAGGCCCCTGATATCCAGAAAGAACCAGCTGTGCAAATATTTTAAGCATAGAGGGGAGTAATTCCAATAGGAGTGAGTACTTCTACTCAACCTAATAAGTGAATAGAAATTAGCACCCCAGTACAAGAAGGGCTAGCCGAGTTAGAACCAACTACAGTTGCACCAGAACAAACTAGTCTATATGACTCAACTTTAGATTCACCAACCGGGCCTGTTATGCCCCCTTCAACTGAGGTAGGCACACTGCCAATTGTTATAGAAGTAGAGCCTGTGAGTCTAATGAAAGCTGTTGCAGAAGAAATTTTTCAGCCAACATAGCAAGTTGCTGAAATGGACACTTCTAGCCATATTCCTACAACTATAGAGTCGATTGCTCCAACCGCAGTTTCATCCGCCATAGAGCAGACTCTTACAATCCAAGCAACAGAAGCAAGACCAAGTTTTGAAATATCAAGAGGGGGTTTCACAGAGTTGTTAAATGAAGAAGTACCCCCCGTTGATCCTCCAATCACCACCACAATGGTTCACACATTTGAATGACCCGAACTAGAAAGAAGTCTGAGGGAAGTAGAGCAATGGCAAAATACTTATGCCCCAAATTTGATACCACTACCAGGTGTGGTAAGAAAGTTGATGGAGGAGTTTCACAGACTGAAGAACAGAGTCCTTGAATCTACACTCACTACTCAAGAGCGCGCAGTGATAGTGGAAAGCTTACGACGGAAAGCTATGAAAGATCACCATGCACACTGGACGATAGAAACAACAAAGAAAGTCCATGAAGCCACTGGAGCACTTCATGCTCAAATTATGCAGCTGAGAGAAGAAAACAACACACTACGACATGATCAACAAGCATGGGAGGGTGAGAAAAAGGAATATGAAGATAAGATCAAAAATTTGATTGAACAATTTGGAGGATTAATTGAAGATCTAGATGATAGAGAAACTGTGAAGGAAAAAGCTCTCAAAGATTACTAGCAAGAACTCAATAGACAGCTGGATGAGAAAAATCATCTACTGACCGTAGCATAAAGAAAAATTCTGAAACTATAAGAAGATAACGATTCCCTTAGTATAACCAATGCTGAACAGAAAAAACTATTGAGTCTATTATAAAGAAATGGTAGACCACAGTAACAAAAGGACAAGCTGAAGCAGAGAAACTGAGGCTGAAAATACAGTTGAAATCTACTGTGATTAAAAAGTTGAATGAAGATTTTAAAAATAAAGAAAAGATTGAAGAGGCGCTGAGAGCTTTACAAGAAAAGTATGAAATGATAAAAGCTACAGAAGAGAGTGCTGAAGCACGTTGCAAGGAAGTTGGGCCAGAATCACATGTGGAGCTCATACCAGACAAAGAATCAGAATGCTCTACAGATGTGGTGTCCGACTCTGAGGAAAAATTGTCAGACAGTGCCTCTCTTCTACTAATCTTACCTAGACTAGATCCTTCTTCTTCATCCCTTATACCATATCCTTCATCACCAAGTGAATAAAAATAACAGAACATCACAAGCCTCATAGGTATGATCTTTCTAATAAAATTTTGATTGTATCCCCTATTTTTGTGCCAGTGAGGGCATTGTCCAGTTTAAGTTTGGGGTGATATACATCTAGTGTATATATTAGTTTAATTTTGTAAAAGATACTTTATTTTTGTGTAACTTTTAAAATTTTTGCAGAGAAATTTTTCTCTATGTTTTAGTTTCTAATATTTTTTAGTTTTAGAATTTTTTTTAGAAATTTTCATATTTAAACATCACGTTGAGAATATGATAGAAACAAAAATATGATTCTAAATAACATACCAATCCATCGTAGTAGAAGTTTAACAATCAGAAATAGATCAGTTACAATTCATGTTTTAGCTCTTTGAACACTATATCATAATGAATGTTTGAAATAATAGATTGATCTGAACTATAAAATTTAGACTAGAGTTTCAAAAATTATAACCAGTGAGCTTTAGCAACTAACTTTTCCTTTCTTTGAAGAGAGACTGTTATCTATTCAAGCTTAAAATTCCTTTGAACTTCTCTACTATATTTGTATCAAAAATCTTATATTGCTGAACTTAGTATCGAAATATTCTATGATTATGATAACCTATGTTTTTTCTAGAACTATCTATTAGAAACATCAAAACAATAACGCATTTATACTAGTAAATCATAAAATGATCAAAGGCCATCTTTTGTTTTAACCAAAAAGCCAAAAAGCTAAAATCCCAAAAAATAATTATCCTTTGAACCCATATTAGAAGCCTAAATCGAATTTCTTGTACCAAGATTTTATAAACCCTTAACCATATGTACTGCCCAAAGCTTTCAACATTTGACCCTGATATTTTCTTAGAGTTTAGAATAAAAAGAAGGGAAAAAGAGGGAGTGAAAGGAGTAAAAAGATAACATATAAGGGACCTGTTGAAAAAGAGTACAACTGAGAAGAAATTATTTTGAAAAAAAAAAAGAAAATATGAGAAAAGAGTCAAAAATTGTAACACACGACGATTTTATGCAAAGAAGCAATCAAAGGGATAAAAGAAAAGAAAAATCGTAAAATACGATTCTATAAGTCTGAGAAAAGAAATGAGATTTTAACAACAAGAATTAGTAAGTGGGAAGAAGTTATCCAACTTTTTGGATATTTACTGAAGTAGAAAAGAAGAGAAGAAAATAGAGAAGGAAGAACTAAATTCTCAGAAACCTTTGAATCCTATCTACCTTTCTTTGAAACTTTTTTAACTCAAAGCCCCATTACAAGCTAAAGGAAAGATATTTTTGATTTACGATTTGTAAAAGCATAATCCTAGTAGAGAGGTGAATAATAGATACTCTGGATTGAACAGGGAGTCATATAAATGGAATAAATTATCTTTTTCATGAGATTCACTTTATTTCAATTATCTTTTAAATTTATCATATATATCATATCGAGAGAACTCAAAATTTTTGATATCATTTTGAGTATGCCAATAGTGAGAGTTTTGAATGAAAATATTTTCTAAATTTGCAGTTTAGAAAAATTTATGAAGAATAAACTTTTCACTGGTACGCACACACTCCACGCTTTATATAATTGAAATTGCTTAGTTCTGATCAAGGATAACTGTTAGGATGGAAAGTAGTGGTTGGAGGAATCCTATCTTTGAAAATCATAAGAACATGTGATGATTAAATAATTAGTTTACATAATTAGCCTAGATTTTTAAATTTCCTTCGTTTAGTTTTGAAAAATTGAAAAATCCAAAAATATTGTGAAGTTTGTTGGTAACTTCACTGAAAACCTTCAGGAGACTATAACTCCTCCACTAGGGATCACCTAGGGGTTTACAGGCTTCTTACATCCGCTAAATGCAATCATGCTCCTTACGAAAGTGACATTTAAATTTTAGATTAGTATTTCTTTTTTTGTTTGCTAGGGACTAGCAAAATGTAAGTTTAGGGGTGTGATCAATCACAGAATATACCATTTTATCACCCTTAACTTGGTGATGCCTAACCTTAGTTTGCTACTAACAAGTTAATGATATGCAGATATTAAGGAAAAATAGCAAAAGAGCCAAAGTATTAATATTCGTCAAAATGAACTCACAAAGCAATAAAAAAAATGATTAAATGAAAAAGACGAATCATTGCCTATTGAAAGATGGAAAATCGTACTTTACGATTGAGCAGAAAGCTGCAAAGGAAGAATGAAAGAAATCATAATTTACGATTCTTTAGAAGAAAAGTTCAAAGAGAAGTGCGATACAAAAGTGAAGACGATCAATCGTAAATAAGGAATCGTCCAGAGAGTGAAAGCTATAAAATTGTGATTTACGATTCTACAAATGAAGCTTTCTAAAGCTGCTGATCACGTGAGGATTTACACCGCCCTGTGGAAAATTTAGAAGAACTCTTGAATTATAAGTCTGGTGAATCACGGATCTGAGAAAATTGACGAAGGAAGACTTCTAAAGGACTCTGTTGCTAAAATAAAGGAGAAAATTCATAAAAACATCGACTGTTAAAAGAAAGGAAAGATAAGATTAGAATTAGAATTATATTAGGAATCTTTTACTTTAATAGTTTCTTTTATTAGAATTAGATCAATGTAAACCAACTCCTTATGATCTATAAATAAGTGAGCTTGGTATAGGAATAACATCATCGAAGAAATTCTCATCATCAATTGATGACTGAGGTTGGGTTTTCTTTCGATTAAATTTAGTTTAGTTTAGATATCCAAGGTTCTTCGATCACAATTGACGACTAGGATGAAAAGTTGGAAGATTAGTGTAGATATCCGTAGTTTCTTAGAAGCAATTGACGACTACAGCTGAGGGGTGAAAGATATATTTTACTTTGCTTTCTAGTTTAGATTTATTTTTATTGCAATTTACTGCTTTGTAAATATCTCAAAGTTTTTATTTGAATTGACGACTCAGGTTGAGATTTGTAGCTTAGTGTAATGGTTTTACTTTCCCATCTTCAACTTTGTCGGATTTGATTGATGCCCAAGTTTTAGGAGATTGTTGATTAGATTAAATCTGCATTGATATAATTCTAGTTTTGATTGACAACCAATGCTAGGAGGCTTGAGATATAGTGTAACGGTACTTTAATTTTATGAATATCCGAGAACTGAAGGATTATGATTGACGACCATAATTTGAAAGGAGGAGGATTTAGGATTTTTTTTCTGCAACTTAGTTTAAGAAACCATTTTTTTATTCATATTTCTCAAGTAGTTTAGGATCTTAAAGATAAATATAAGTTTTCAAAAAATTAATTAAATAGATAAATCACTTCCTCGTGGGAACGATCATATGCTAGTATTATAATTTCCATTGTGCGCTTGCAATAGGTTAAGACTTAATTAGATACATACAAAGTAGCAAGTCAGTCACTGACGCTTCAACTTTTCTAATCTCTTTATTGCAGCCAGAAGTTTGAGTCTTTTCTTTTCAAGGATTCAATCAAGCCTTCTTAGCTTGACATGGTCTGGTTCTTCCGCCATGGGTTTAGGGCTAGGAGACGGAGAAAGATGATGGGTTTTGAATGAGAAGGGTTTGTGACGGGACGTGGCTTTATGAGAAAAATGGCTAGGATTTGAAACGTCACTTCGAAATAAATTTCGAGGGTCGGTGGAGGAACTTCTCTCGAATATCGGGTTGCTGTTTGATATTACCCATGGCGTTTGTTAATAGCAGTGCCAACGCTTCAGTCAGATGATTGACGAAGCGTCGTCACTTCAATCACGTGCAGTGATGCTTATTGACCTAAGCGGGGTTTTGTTTATTAGGAATTTTGAGGACTTTGAAATTGTAGACTGTGTGGTCTTTTCACGCATTTTTTTCCAACACTATTTATTGTAGTGGCCGTTCGTATCCCAGTAAATACGCTTCTTTTCATGCAGTCTTTTCAAACATTACAGAAGAAGCAACTTTTCATATTCCAATCAAATAAAAAAGTAGTTTTACAGTACGACCATTTATTCATATTCACTATATCCTTTCTTTTGCCCTTCGTCTCTGAAACCCCTTTTCCCTAAACCCCAAAATATGGTGGAACAACACAGCTAGTCTAAGAAAAATGAAACCCTTGATCGTCTTATCGAAAGGGAAAAGTATGAGATATACGTGCTTTTGGTGAAGGAGAGGTTGATTAAAAGGCAGAAAGCAGCGCTTGAAGCAATTTTGACCAAGAAGGAGAGGTAGTTTCGCCAACAACGGCGCATTCTGAATGACGCTGAGTCGTCTACCACATCCCCCCCTTACCCTATACCCCATCCTAACTCTCCACCTTCTTCCCCATATTCCCCTACCCCTACCCTCCTGAAGACAACAAGTAGATGACATCCTGGTGTCGGGAAGAGTCACTCTTTTTGGCGGGATAAATTTTGAAGACGACGCATAAATTTTCTCATTTGTTTGACTAGTTTTATCCTATGTTTTCTTTTCCTTTTTGTACAATTTATTTTTTTAATTAGTCATAATTTATATGAATATAAACTCTTTCATTTAATTTCACCAAGAGGATAATACGTCTGTTGAAAATATAAGTTGTAAATGCATTAAGAAAATGGAGTCACCGATGCTCCATTTGTGGAGCGTTGACACTCCATTTTTGGAGTGCTGACGCCTCATTGCCAAAGTGCTGACGCCCCATTGTGAAAGCACTGACGCCTCAATGTCAAGCCGCTGTGAATAAATCCCGTGTATTAAAAAATTCCTGTGTAAAAAGAATCATTGTGCATTTATGCATAACAAAAAATTTATACAAGTTATTCTACGTCGTCAATGGCATCCCAATTCTCTTCCTTGTGCATACCGATGGCATGCCCAATCTCTGCCCTAAAAGTTTTTATGTCTTCCTGCTTGAAATCTAGTTGGAGTTTCCTGCTTAAATAATCCACATATTTCATCACGAAAACCCTGCAGTCAATATCATTTTTTTGGGTCGGCACATCATATACAACGTTATTGACCCAAGGCCATTTGGCAAAAATGGAAGTCTGGCTGCTGTTCATATGAAGCAGGGCTGAGAGGTATTGCATCTATCAATAAATAAAAAGTAAAATATCAGTTACACATAAATTTAGAAAATAGAAAGCGCTGACACCCCATTTTGGAGGCGCTGATGCACCAATGTCAATGCGTTGATGCCCCATTTTGGTAGCGCCAATGCACCAATGTCAAAGCGCTGATGCCCCATTGTAAAAGTGCTGATGTACCATTTTGGAAGCACTGACTTCCCATTTTCAAATCGCTGACGCCCCATTGTCAAAGCGCTTCCGCTAGGAGCGATAGGCAATTCTGGCGTTACTTTTGAGAGCATTCTAGCGTAGCTTACTAGTGTCCTTATCTCCTCGCCAAATTTGGTTTCCGTAGAAAGATTTGGGAGGGGTTCGCCACAACAAGCGTCCAGTGTGGTGTCTTCAGGATGTGAATCAGAATAATTTTTTTTTCACACTCAATCGCATTCAAGCCGTAGTTTTTGTTTATGAAGAAACACTGCAATGTCATCGTGTTCTGTTGAGCGAAAAATGACTCGGCGTACTCTCTGCTCCATCCCAAAATGTCGGGGGGCATGTTTTCATCACTCTCTCTATAGTATTTATCAAAATCTCTAAACTTTGTGGTCATGCAGTTGAGTCCAATGGTGTCCATCAGAAAAGTTTTCCTCCTCTTCTCAATGCTTCCCGCTTGTCCATGACCCTAAAGTACGCGCTCATTATCTGCATACCAAAGTATAAATATCAGTATGGAATCTAGGAAGTCACAATTTTGAATAGGGATTAATACTTACTGAGTCTTCTATTTCCTATTTGAATCCCAGACAACACATCAACTCAATGGTAATACGTCGGGACCCAACGGTCAAGATGACAGTCCTACATTCAAATCAAAACATAAGTGGATCAATCTTTAGTGCTTCGAAGTAGACGCGTTAGCGCTTACTTTACAAAGTGATGACTCTCTGACCTAAAAGCGACGACATATTGACAATGATGAGTTGATGCTTCGAAAGGCATGTTAAAAGTTATATGGAGGGAATATACTTACTCATTCTCTTTGTTGGGCATTGCTCAAATAGTATTCATATAGTCGCTATGTGGTGTATCAGCCGGTGATAAACCCACCCCTTTGGCCTTTTTTTGAGAGTGTGGGAGACCAGCTCTCCCTTTCTTTTAGAGTGAGTTTGGGAGGGAGGAATCATGAGGCCTTTAGCTCGGGTCCTCTCACTTCTCCTGCAGGAGATGGGGACCTCGTCCTCCGCTTCTTCTTCTTCGTCATGTGACACAGTAGATGGTAGTGGTGGTGGTAGTTATGGTTGGGGATGGGGTTTCTCCCTTATAGGAGGTTGGGTTTTGGGCTTCAATTGGGTAAGGGCTTCGGGTTTTGTTGGGGCTGGGGCTTGGTTTGTGCTTGTGGATGCGGTTGGGGCTGGGCCTTGGGCTGGGGCTTGGGTTGGAGCTTGGGCTTGGGCTTGGGCATGGGCTGAGGCTTGGTCTGAGGCTTGAGCTGTGGTTGTGGATGCAGTTGATGCTGGGGATTGGGCTGGGGCTTGGTCTTAGGCTTGGGCTGGGGCTGGGGCTTGGGTTGGGGCTTGGTCTTGGGCTTGAGCTGGGGCTTGGACTTGGGCTTGGGCTTGTCCTTGGGCTTTAGTTTAGGCTTGGGTTGGGGTCTAGACTTGAGCTTGGGCTTGGGTTTGGGCTGTGGTTTTGGTTGTGGCTGTGGGTGGGGCTGTGATTGTGGTTGTGGGTGGGGTTCGGGAGGAGGCAGACCTTGGGCATTGGAAAAAATGTATCTGATTATCCCCAATGAGGCTCAACGGACTTTCCGCCACACTGCGGGCCTTCAATATGATAAGAACATCAGTTCTTGTTTAAAAAATAGTTAACATGTAGAAGCATTTGTGCTTTATATATGAAGCATCGATGCATCATAGAGAAGCATTGTCACCTCCTGTAGAAGCGTTAGTGCTAGATATGGAGGCGTAAGCTCTTCATAGTTGAAGTGTTGACGCATCGTAGAGAAGCGTCTGTGCTTCGTCGTTAGATTTCCTTAAGCTCAACTTTTATCCTACATAGTTTAGAAGCATACCTTGGATAGACATGCTTGTTGATTCTGGAAGAGGGTGAACTGATTCTTAATATTCGCCTGTTCCTTCTAGATAAGGGTGTTGTGACCCTTCAGTTTCTCGTTCTCCTGTTCCAGCTGAAGAACCTTTATCTTTAGTTGGTGGTTCTCCTTTTCCAGCTGAAGAACCTTTACACGAAGGTCATTAAAACCTTTGCTCTGCTTTATCATTGATCTCTTACAGTTTGCAATTCTTAAATTGATAGACTGCTTCCATTGTTCATTAATATGCTATTTCACGAACTGAAGGGATTTAGGTTCTTCTTCTTCTTCTTCCTCTTCTTCTTCATGTTGTTCCTCCTCTACCTCTTCCTCATCCGAGAAGCTAATAACGACAATATCCATTTTCTTCATCCACACAATAATGGGAGGGACCGATTGTCATTCACTTGATTTCACAGGTCTCCGCCCTATTCTCAATACGGCTTCTACCATAGGCAGGGACCTTTTATCGGGTGTCGCCTCTAGTTACCAGACGCGAGCAGCCTATAAGATGATAGATATTCCACATTATTTTTGACTAATTAAGATTTTGGGAATATGTGACCGCTTCCTTAAGAAGCGATTGCGCTCGTTATAGAGGTGCCATCGCTTCATTTTGTAGTGATTGCGCTCGTGTTAGAGGCACAATCGCCTCATCATTTCGTAGCGATTACGCTCGTGTTGGAGGTGCCATCGCCTCATTTAGAAGCGAATCTTGTATTTTATAGGTGCCATCACTTTATTTCAAAGCATTGGCACTTCTAAATTGTAGCGATAGTGCCTGTATTTGGATGCGATATCGCCTCGTGTCAAATTTACCTTATGCTAGAAGTCCACAATATATGGTTTCCTCATTTTATTGTTTACTTCCCATTTCAGCAACCTTAGGAAGCGGACGACGCTGACAACCTTTGCTGGGTTTGGGGCGCATCTGCCGTTAATCTCGTACGCCCAGATCTAAGAAAAATGAAATAAATATTTGATGACTTTCATAATTGTCACTGCTTCGTAGGAAATAAAATAGGACATTCTGGGAGATAACATTACCTGCAGGGCAAGAGTGCAACCGTAAATATTATAACCATGTTTTTTGTGATCTTTCTCAGTTATATCCCTCATCCACTTTGCTTTGTTTACACACACTAGAAGTTATTTGTACGCATGATGACCCCATGGATATATGTTAAAATTCGGGAGATCATCAACGAGGTTGAGGTGGGGGTTCTCGAGGGTGTATTTTGTGTTTGGGAAGAGGGTGGTGGTAAGGACGAACAACAGACAGAGTTTCAGAAAGTCTTCATTAGCATCCTGATCGAGATTGTCAATCATTTGTTCGATGTGTGCCCTATTGACATCTTTGAGGCCCCTGAAAAACCTATATCTAATGGTCCGCTATTCATGAATCACCACCTTCTGAGGATAATCGGCGGGGTCGGTCATTCCAAGACCAATTATCAAGGCAAAATCAAGGGATCGAAGTGTTGCTATGATCCCAGAACTTGATCATTATGTCCAGGAGGGTGTTGATGCTTTTCACGCCCTTTGGAACCACAAAGAATGCACCGAAGATCGAATCCTTAAGGAGATTTTTCCTCCCCTCAGATGCCGCGTCATAAATGACTCGGCACTTTCTGATGGTGCACTTAGCCGTTGGGGTCATGAAAACCATCTTCAAAATATGTGACACAAAAAAGAGAAGCTTAGAGAAGAATGTACTAATAATAGGAGAGGCATCATTTCCATGTACAGGTGTAAGCGCCTCAAATGTTGGAGCACCGACCCTCCAAGTGGTGAGGCACCCCCGGCCATATATGAGGCGCAAGCGCCTCAAATGTTGGAGCACAGACATTCCAAGTAGTGAGGTGCCCCCGCCCATATATGAGAAGCAAACACTTCATCTATGGAAGGGATGATACTTCTATTTGCCATTTTAAAAAGAGACGCAAATTAAATGATACTCACCTTGTCACTAGATGTAGAAATAGGGTTTCCCCGCTTTGATGTTTCTTACTGCGCTCTGAGAAGATAAAAATTGAGAGGGCAAAGGTGAAAAGTAATTTATCAATTTGTAATTCCCAAAATTCTCACCTTAAATATTTTTTTGGAATGAGAATGATGGCCATTATATAACATGATGTCAGGAACTGTAATCTCGTTCGCCTCCCCCATTCCTCATTTAATGTTCTGACAATATTAATAAATGAAATATATTCGGGCGTTGTTTCACACAAAATGGTGCCACGTGTCAAAATTTGGGATGCTTCGTATTATGCTACGGAGCATTAACGCTTCCTTCTCGTCGCGGTAGCGCTAATAGAAGATAGCGTCAGCACTTCTTACTTGAGCGCTAGTGCTTCTCAGGGGGAGCGAAGCTTCGTCTGACAAAAGCGCCATTAGTGTTCAACATTTGATGAATAAATGCTAAATATTTTGCCAATTAATGGACTCCCTGAAGAGGTGCCCGAAGGGGTCTCTCAAACAGTCAATTCAAATGGTAATGATTACTAGTGAGAACCCCGAAGTCATGCGCCGCTTTTAATTAATGATATTACATCAAACATCGCGATAGCGCATCATATAGGGAGCGCGATTGCCTCCTTTATAGTGGTATAAGCGATTCGAATCAAGTGGTCTTCTCGTATGCCTTTTCGAATATAATCATGACAAAATCACGATGTCAAGCACGTACTCTCAGCGCCTCTCCACGCTTTACCTTTCTAAATTAGTCAGTGTCAGTGGTAACCATGGTTAAAGCGCGGTGAAAATAGGAAAAAGAGGGACTGTCGCATTAGTGATATAGGTGCTACTGTCGAGCTCCTATCAATATGTGCGGAGATATCTCTACGCTCAAGCACATATCCTCGAGCCTCTATATATATATATTACACAAGGGGTGCCTCTATTTGTGCCCACCTGTTTGCTAAAAGCTCTCATTTAATGATGTTCAGTGCTTTGGTGGGTGCTAGCACGCTCTTTCATTAAGTGGGTACTTTCAGTAATTAGGTGATACAAGTTCTATTCTTCTATTAGATACCTGAGTTATAGGGATATTTTTGAGTGCCAATTTAGTGAAAGGTCGAAGAGGTACTTTGAATTTGGCATGTTCATAAAAATTGTGTTGTCATGGCCTAAAATTATATCCCGATCTCGAGTGCTTAGAATCCCGTGTCATGACCTTGCATTTTTGTTAAGGCGGTAAGCGGGCATACATACTATCTCTATATCATCAGTAAAACATGATCCTTAAGATTCGTGATCATTGATAACATGAACCACTACATGAGATATATAAGGAAATAAAACTAATAATAACAATATCATCCTAACCATGCGTCTATGAAATAGAAAGTGAATAGAATTTTCACTTAGGGTAAAACAATCTCGTTCGTAAACTCACAACAATGCGAAATAGATAAACTAACTAACAATAATTCTCTCAATGGAGAAGTAGTCAAAGTCTAGATAATCATGAACTCTCAGTGCTCATAATAATCCTCAGTATCTACGCCTCGTTCAGATGGTCTCCGATGTCCTCACCCTCATACGTTGTATCATCTATCGGTGCATCAAAGTCTTTAGGGGCAGAATAGTTCGTATCTTCATCTGCAACTGCTAGTTTTTATGGGATGAGTTTACTCAATCACGTAAACTCAGTAGCTTACAAAACTGATCCACCACAATCTACCCAGGTGATCGACTGTGCAACTTGGGGAGTTAAAGTGAATCCTTTAGAATTTAGCAATTATACACAATAAATAGTAGAAATAAAGGTGTCATTAATATTTCATAATAAGCTGAAAGGAAAGTAACATAGATTGCAGTGCATATGATGCTCATAATGCCTATCTTTTGGTTAATTGTCTTGTCAACTTAACTTACGTGGCATATCTTAAATCTAAACGTAGCTCTATACGCCTTCACAACTTGCGTTGCATCTTACTTATCATATGTAAACAACTTGTGTCGGGGTTGATGCTCAGACTTACCACATGAATTCTACATGTTGATAGCGACTTAACCTCCATATCATATTGTATCGTATACCACCATCCAACCCGATGAGGTTGCACGTGTATAAGTTAGTGTCTTCTTACTTTTGGGACACTGTCATATCGTATTTCCTTAGGACCAGTCTTGGTTGTAGATGTTGCACTCTTGTGGTTACTCGCAAGTTATGATACATGTAGGATTTATTTTCATATTCAGGTAGCCTATTGTATCATATATGTATCTTAATTTACTCTTTCTTATCATTTACATATACTTAAGCTCGAGGGAACCATAGTGCAATAAGCTTCACTAAACCACACTTTCCAATGGACGTGTTCCATAGTAACCTGGATGTACTTCATATGGCAACTCATACTCTCATAGAGGTGTTGCATCTGTAAATGAATGCCTACATTCTAAGTTTCACGTGACCGTAAAAGGAATTCCACCATGACGAAGGCATAAAGGTTGAGTGTCGTATCTTTTTCCTTTATACTACCATTTATATGCTTTATTGCATTTACGATGATGAATGTGATGCAGTGCTGACGAAAATATTAGTGAAGCTTAAATCCTATATAACCTCTAGATCAATGGTTAAGCGTAGTCATAAGAAAGTTGATACTATTTTGTAAGTTGAATAAAATGATGAGCAAGTAATACCATCTTAGTGCGGTTAAATGATCTATTTAAAAAAGTTATAGTGCTAGGCTTAACCCAGATGAATCGCCCCTGGTTTCTTAGAAATGAGGAAGTAGCACTTTTAGGGTATATGGGCATTTTAATGACCCATGGATCGATACAGGTCCATCAGGGTGAACCCTTCTACTTTTGTGATGAATTATGGTTTTAGGTAACTTAGATGAGTAATAATCCAAATTTTCGTACCCGGGTCGCTGTAACACCTACCACTCAGAACCTGTGTTAGTCACCTAGTTGACTAAGACCTGTTGAGACCTGACTGTACCAGGTGACATCCTGAGGCCAGGTACACCAAAAAATGTTAAGCACCCACCTATAACTTGATGGGAAAATGTTATTCCTCATGGAAAACATAGGACACCTCATTTAATTAGATGAGTGTAGTAGAAATTTAATAAACTACACACCACCCATCTTAAACCATATGTGAAGACCCGAACTGACTAATGACTGGTCCTGACCCGAGAAATTGCCCAAATTAGGACTGAGGCAAGGTGATGATATGGAGATCATCATCGATGGAGTAGATTTTGATGATCATCATGGTGGTGATCAATAAAGCTAGTCAAACTTGGACCTATTGATCCAAGGAAGCAAAAAGAACAAACACATTTTGTTAGGTGTATAAGCTAAACATAGAACAATGACATTTAAGGAAAATAAGAATGAACTCCAAGGGCATTTGAAATTAATTTCTCTAATTTAGAAATTAAAATTTAGGAATTTCACATTTCTCTAGCAAATCCTAGCCCTTGATCTATTTGACCAAGTTGGATTCCAGCTGCAACCATTGATTTCACATTGGGGAAATCTATGGTGTAAAATTGGGTTAGAAATCATGCACCACATGATGCTTTGAAATGTGGCTATCCACATGAATTGAGGGCACCTAAAAGAGGGAAAGTCAAGACGGAGATCCAACCTAGAGTGGAGAGTGAGCCCATGTGGGACCACTACTCCATGCACATGGAGAAAAGAGAAGAGAGAGAGAGAGTGAGAGTTTGGGGAAGAAAAAACTTGACACATGTCTATTGGCACGCACTTTTTCTAAGTTCTTTCGGTCCCCGAAATTAGTATCCCAATTCGATCCCAAGTGGATTTTGGCGATGGGTGATGGAGTGATTAATTAAAAAATAATAAGTGCTAGAATTAAAGATGTAAATTCGTGAAAAAAATACCTGGTTCATTGCGATCACTAGCTGTAGATATTTATCGACGCTGCAACACGTCACTGATCATGCTTGTGAGGAGGTGAGGGTTCCTTCTTTACTAAATCGTCGGCCTGCCAACGTCAGCAACACTGGGTCGTTCGGATGTCTAGATAACCTATTCTCCTTTTATTACGTTGATTAATTAAGTTTAGCTTCCTGATTCTACTGGGAGTCTAATTATGCATAGGATTCCTAGTACTATCCTGACTCTAACTATTCTTTTGGTCTTTTGCTTTTAGTTTGAGTAACTCTCTTAATTTCTTAATGCTGTTATGAGTCTAGTTATTTCTGATGTCTTACTTCTACTAGGATCCAATTACTTTAAGTGTTCTAATTCTCTTAGGTGTTTAATTAATTTCAAGTATCCTAATTCTATTAAGAGTCTAGTTAATTGTGAGATGTCTATTACTACTCTAACTTTAGTTGTCTTTTTGCTCTTTTTATTTTTAATCTTAGTCTAATTAACTTTCCTAGTTCTACTATGAGTCTAATTAATATCCTAATCTAATTGGGTCTCCTAATCCTACTAGGAGTTTAATTAATTTAAGTGTCCTAATCTTATTAGGAATCTAATCAATTGAGTCTCTTAATACTACTAGGAGTGCAAATATGTTAATTCTACAGAGACTAATTAAGAATATACTAATTCTATTGAAACTCTAATTCATTAAAAATATACTAATTCTATTAAAACTCTAATTAAAGTAAAATATACTAATTTTATCAAAAATCTAAAAAAAGTAAAAATATACTAATTTTATTAAAACTCTAAAAAAGGGTTTTGGCCTGCTATGCTAAGGAGGATCGGCCCCATTCCCGGGTACCCTCCGTAAGCACCCTTGGGCAAATTAGGTGGCTAAGATTAAAGTAAACTAAATTTGGATTATAAGACAATATTGTTGAATTTGAAAAGATAATAATTTTTGGATTATAATTTAGATTAATAAATCGGGATTTAAAATCTAGAACTATGAGGAATTGGTAAATTAGGACTAGAATATAAAATTTAAAGACTGAAATCGGGACCGAAATCAGAAAAATCAGATCGTATGATTAAGGAGTGGTTCTAGAAAACTAAGAACTAGAATCAGAGATTAATGATATGACTGAAACATGAGATTTTGGGGTAAAAATAAGATTTTAAAATAGCAAATAAAATTAAGGACTGGTTCTAAATACTAAGAATTAGAACCAAAGATTAAAATACAGATTAAAAAAGGTGTTACGGCCTAAGACTGAAAATTAAAAACTAATGGTTAAAATCTGAGATCTAAGTCTGAAAACTAAGAACTAGAACCGAAAATTAAAAACTAGAAGAAAAATTATATCTAAGGCCGAGTCTGCAGAGAGGAATCTCGAAATCCTAAGCTTGAAGGCAAGGAACTCAAAACTCGAATCTCGAAGTCGTCGTTGTTGTTCTTTTGGGTCGTGGTAAGGGGGGGGGGGTCTATTTATAGGCATTTTGCTAATTATGCGCCCTGTGGGGTGCATGTAATTAGTCGGTCAACGTCAATTATGCGCCCTATCCGGGGTGCTTAATTGAGTAGTGCACCTTGTATCAGGCGCTTAACCACTTTGAGTCGGTGACCGACTCAGTGAGTGACGAGCTGACTGGCTCAACCAGGGTGTCCCAGTCCTAGTCTGACTAGACTGATTGTGCGCCCGATGTGGAACGGACAATCTAATTAAACACTATACTAAGTGTGTTTAATCATGGAGTTTTGGTAGTCATCGGAGTTAGAGATTAGGTCTGAAGTAAACCAATTGGGCGTCGGTGATGAGACGCTTAATCCGATTGTGCGCGCCTGTTGGGGCGTGCAATCGGGTCTCGAGGCGATCTAAGAGAGGGGAAGTTTGGTCTGACATGACTGATTGAGCACTGGTGGTGTGGCATTCAATCAAATTGCACCCATGGTTCAGTGCGCTTAATTCGAGATTGTCCCGGGTCTAGGTCAGGTCCAAGGCGCAAGGCTATTGTTTCAGCCTACGTTTCGACTATATACTATTGTTTCAGTATATAGTCTCCACCCCTAAGGTTATGGGATCTGAGCCACATAGCTATTGTTTCAGTTTGTGTCTAGCCATATACTATTTTTTCAGTATATGTTCCCCATGTTAGGGTTTCGAAACCCTCAGAAAAGGTAAGTCCTTTCTGAAGAGTCACAGTCGAGGTCGAAGGTTGACCGAACAAACTTATATACTCCACGAGGGCAAAATGAGGGTGTCTAGAGATGTGTAGACACCCCCATTTTGCCCTCTCAGAATATATATAAATTTATTCGGTCAACGTTTGACCCTTTAATCCTAATATGGGAACCATATAATGAAATAATAGTATATGACTGAACACAGGCTGAAACAATAGTACTGTGGCTTAGATCCCATTACCCAAAGGAGGGGACCATATGCTGAAACAATAGTGTATGGCTGAACACAGGCTGAAACAATAGCTCTGTGGCTTAGACCCCTTAACCCTGATGTGGGAACCATGCACTGAAACAATAGTACATGGCTGAATACAAGCTGAAATAATAGCACTATGGCTCAGATCCCATTATCCAAAGGAGGGGACCATATGCTGAAACAATAGTGTATGACTGAACACAGGCTGAAACAATAGCTCTGTGGCTTAGATCCCTTAACGTTAAGGTGGGAACCATACACTGAAAAAATAATATATGGCTGAACGCAAGTTGAAATAATAGCTCTGTGGCTCAGATCCCATTACCCAAAAGATGAGAAACATATGCTAAAACAATAGTATATGGCTGAACACAGGCTGAAATAATAGCTCTGTGGCTCAGCCCATTAACCCTAACGTGGGAACCATGCACTAAAACAATAGTACATGGTTGAACACAAGCTGAAATAATAGTTTTGTGGCTCAGATCCCCTAACCCTAATCTGGGGACCATACACTGAAACAATAGTACATGACTGAACACAGGCTGAAATAATAGCTCTGTGGCTCAGATCCCAACGCAGGGAGACTATATACTGAAATAATAGTATATAGTAAAAATATAAACTGAAATAATAGTCTAGCATTTCAGACCCAACCCGACCCGGACCCGGACAACCCTGAATTACGCGCTTAAAACCACCTGTGCAATTCGATTGCACACCAACTCACAAACGTGCAATCAATCCCTTTTCAGAGTAAACCCCCTTTCTTTAGACCACCTCGAGACTCGATTACGCACTCCACATGGCACGCACAATCGGATTAAGCATCCTATCATAGGCGCGCAATTGGTCTATGCCCGACCTAATCTCACAGTCCTTGACCGCCAAAATTCCATAATTAAGCGCTTTGAATGAAACACTTAATCGGATTGCACACTCCAAAGTAAGCACGCAATTAGTCCTAATGTGATTAGAACTAGGGAACTCGACTGAGCCAGTCAGCCGGTCGCTCACTGAGTCGGTGACCGACTCAAAGCGAATAAGCGCCGACGTGCAGTTCAGTTAAATTCCTGAAACAGGGCGCGTAATTAGAAACAAACCCATAAAAGACTTTCCTTTATTTCGACCCCCCCCAAAAAAAAAGCACACAGACAGAGAGGGAACGAAACGAACACAGAGAGAAACACAGTAACGACTTCGTGATTCAAGTTTCAAGTCTCCCGCATCCAAACTTTGAATTTCGAGATCCCTCTCTGTAGCCCCGGCCTTAGGTAAAATTTAGTTTTTAGTTTTCGATTCTAGCTTTATTCTTAGATTTAGGTTTTTTTTAGTTTTAACTATTAACATTAAATTTTCAGTCTTAGACCGTAGCACCTTTTTTTTTAGATCGTAATTTTCAATATCTGGTTCCAGTTCTCAGAATTCGGGACCAATCCTTAATTAGACTACCTAATCCCCAGCCCTAAACCTTAATTTCGTTCTGAAATCTCAATCTCCAGTCCTATTATTAATCTCTAGTTCTAGTTCTTAGCTTCTAGAATTAGTCCTTAATCATACAGTCAGATTTTTTGATTTCGATCCCGAATTTAGTCTTTCAATTTTAAATTTTAGTTTTAATTTCTCAATTTAAGATATATAAAATCCCAATTTATAGTTCAATTCTTAATTTCTAGTTTCAAAATTCAATTCATAATTATAATCCATAATTATTGACTTTAAGAATCTAAAAAAAAATACTATCTTATAATTCAAAATTTTCATTTGCATTAATCTCAGCCGCCCGATTTTTCCAAGAGAGCTTACGGAGGGTACTCGGGAACGAGGCCAATCCTCCTTAGCATAGTGGGTCCAAAACCCCCTTTTTTTGATTTTTTTTTAGAAAAATTAGTTCATTTACTTTAATTAGAATTTTAGTAAAATTAGTTCATTTACTTTAATTAGAATTTTAATAAAATTAGTATACTTGCTTTAATTAGAATTCCAGTAAAATTAGTTCAGTTGCTTTAATTAGAATTTCAGTAACATTAGTACACTTGCTTTAATTAGAATTTCAGTAGAATTAGTATATTTTCTTTACTTAGAATTTCAGTACAATTAGTATACTTGCTTTAATTAGAGTTTCACTAGAATTAGCATATTGGCATTCTTAGTGAAATTAGGAGACTAATAATAATTAGATTCCTAGTAGGATTAGGATACTAAATTAATTAGACTTCTAATAGCATTAGGAGACTTTTAAAATCATAAGAGAATTAAGGCACCTAATCATAATAGAATTCGAATAAAGGTAGGACGCTCAAAAGTAATTAGATTCCTAACTAATTGGAACTCTGCTAGAATTAGGAGATTTAAACCAAGTAGACTTATACTAGGATTAGGATATTAGAATAGTAGATTAATTCACCACAACAAGTTCACATAGTTAGACTCATAGTAGAATTAGGAAACTTAAACCAATTAGAATTATTGCAATAATAAGAAAGCCAAACTATGTAAACTTTAAGAAGAGCCAGTGGTGTTGACGTTGGCAGACCAACGATTCAGTAAAGAAGTAACCCACACCCGCTCTAAAGCGTGATCACTGACGTGTTGCAGCGTTGTTAAATATTTGCAGCTGGCGATCGCAACAAACTAGGAACCTTCCTAGAAAATCCCCCGTTACTTTCAACATTCAAAACACCTCATTGCCAGAGTCCGCTTAGGACAGAATTAGGCCATTGATTTCTGGGGACCGAAAGGAACCTAAAAAAAGCGCACACCAACAGACTGATGATCGCGATGGGACTTTTTCATGCCAAACTCTTTCTTGTTTAGATAGTTAGCTTTTATTTTCTTTCTTTTTTTCTTTCCATCGCACCATTTCAAATTCCCTTGAATATATGAGTCTTCGCCAAAGACTCGAGATGTCTGATATATGAAGATTGAGTTTAGGAGACCCACCATTGTGGGGATGTCACGACAACACCGTATACGAGAAAGAATTACCTTACAATTCCAGCCTATGACAACCTGAGATTAACATGCCTGGCGATTAGGAAAATCCCTTTTCTATCCCGCACGTTGGTAATAACCATAATGGGAGGGATAGTAACACCAGACAAAAACTCACTGCTTGAAAAATTATAGAACTCAGCGTTCAGAGAATACAAAGAGGAGATGATGACATCGAGGAATTGCTTTGAGGACTGGCTGCAGCATACAAGACCGTTAAGGCACGACAAGACTCAGAAGAACAAGAACGGTAGGAGAGGCCGCCACCTACCCCGAGCATAGTGTTATCCCAAGCCTCACCATTGAGACGAACTGCTCACACATTCTTTAATGATTCTCTAGACAAGGTTTGCTTGCGAGTTGCCCCAAAAGACAACATCGTTAAGATCGAAGATCTCCCCAAGATGCTCGATGAATACATGGCCAAGAGGGAGCGCCCTGGTCACTCATTCAGATTAGACAAGTTTTGTCGGGATGTCAACTTTAACTTACCGACGGGATTCAAACTGCCAAAATTTACCAAGTACAAGGCACGAGAAATCTAAATGATCACCTGGCCCTCTTTTGCAACGATTGTCAACCCATACGCGATAATCAAGGGTTTCTCATCCATTATTTCCAATGATCCTTAGAAGGAGAAGCTCTAGAATGGTTTGCAGGACTCCCGCTGTATAAGATAGATACATTCGACAATTTAGTCGGTCAATTCCTAGACCAATACAAATACTTGATCCAAGAAACAATCAGTCTCAGCGATCTAATGGTGACAAAGCAAGGATCTGATGAAGAGTTCACCAACTTCGATGCCAGATGGAGAAAACTTGCTGCCAGGACTGGCACTTTGATGAAAGAAAAAGACTCGCTTGACATTATCATCGATAACACCAAAGAACCATTAAAGAGTGCACTTGTCATAAGCAACTGTCTCGACTTCGCTGCACTCCACTCCCGTCTCGACTAGCGTGACACATCAAAGGCGGAGACCTCGCCCTATCCATAGTTACGTCGAGAGCGGGCTCCTTCGGCGAATCAAAGAAAAAAAATAGCAAGAAAGCCTCAGGAACCGAGCAGGTCAACACCGTCGTCAATCAAGGACAGAACTTCAGGAACGAGAACTTCCAATCGAGAAATTTCGGGCATAATTAAAATCAGCAGCGGTATGTGAACGAAAATTAAGGCGCGAATCAACAAAGATATGAAAGCCAGAACCAAGGCCAGAACCAAAATCAGGGCCAATACCAGAACAGAAGCCAATACCCTAATACTTACTAAAACCAAAATATAACACAGAATCAACCGGCCCACACGTAGAGCTACAATAACGTACCCCCACCACAAAATTTCAACCAAACTGGAGGCCCCTATCAACCGAGACGGGAACACTATCCCCCTTTACCTGATATAATCCTTAATATCTTCAGTCTCCTTAACACTTATAATCTCCTCTGATTCTCGCAGGAAAGACCTCGACCATGGCCGACAAATTTAAACTATAGCAAGTTCTGTGCATTTCATCGATATGCGGGACACAATCTGGAAGACTGCTGGGTCCTCTGGGATGTAATCTATGACATGAATGACCGAAACCAAATTGACTGGGAAGTGCTCAGGAATCCTAACCCTAACAATAGTCAATCCCAATAGAACTTAAGAATCATTAATAACCCCATGCCCATCTACAACTAAGGAACAACAGCCCAGGTCACCACCGTGGATCTCCCCAATCAATCCTCTTTGCAGCCCTCTACTGTAATCACTCACCTTCAACCTTCCAAGACGTTTGCCATCCCTATGGGAGCTCCTCCACCCCCGCACCCCTCGGCTGTGATCACCCAAATTTCCCCTCCGAGCCCACCTCCTTACCCAAAATTCACTTAGATACGAGTCCACTCCTTTAAGGCCCGAAGACCATTCCTCCATAGTCGCCTGCCAGAACCTTCAACCCCTCCAAATCTTGAACCAACACCATTACCACTTCACTCGCCCGATTCAGAACCCGAGTATGAAGATCATGTTCTTCAAATTGTAGCCCAAATCACCGCATGGGTAGACAGTGTCACTCAAAAGACCCCAAGCCAAGAAGACGAGATAAGGACCGAGTGTTTGCTAAACACAGAAGAGAGTGAACAAGAAGAACACCCTAACACGTGCAAGACACTGGTATCTACTTTTCTAGAAGAAGAAGATTATACACAGTACCTCCCACCTTGGAGCGGGCCAGTGCAAGTACACGCTCCGTCCTCAAATTTCACTCACTTCACAAATACATCAACATCGAGCAACACCGGGTTCGGTCAACAACCGACTTGCCCAATCCTTAAGTCAGGAACCAATTATCCATCTCCACCCTTTCCTCAAAATAAGGAGTCCACAAACACACAACCACCAGAGGGGAACATGAAAGGAAAAGAAGTTAACTTGCCTCCCCCACCTCACATTATCCCTTTGCTAATCCTCGCATCTCAACCACTCCAACCACCCATCCCCAAGGCTCATCAGCCAGGCAAAGAAATTATACTCGAGCCAGGATAAGAATATGACCTCCTGCGATATCTCCAAAAGATTCCAGCCTAAATATCAATACTGGAACTTATTAAGAAATCGCCTGATCATCACCGACTGCTGATAAGGATGCTTGAAGATACACAAGTGGACGGGGACATAATATTGGATAAGCTACTTCAAATCTCCTCGGTCATGGCGTAACTTCTGGCACTCACTTTCAAGGACGCAGACATGCCTAAAGAGTCACTCCGGGGAAGTTCAACTCCACCCATATACCTTACAGTCATAATTAGAGGATTCTCCGTATCCATACGTTGGTTGTTACAGAAGCAGGACTCATTATTTGTCTTATCACAACGTTAAAGACGCTCGAGTATACAGAGCAGGCTGTCAAGCCCTCAACACTGTCTCTTATAGCTTATGACGGCTTGCATCATTTCATCAAAGGAACTATCAAACTCCAGGTTTGGCTCGGACCTGTAACAAAAGACGTCACTTTCCATGTTTCTGATTCCTCTAGTACTTACAATCTTATCTTAGAAAGAAAATGGTTAGAGTCAATGAAGGCTGTCGCATCCACATACCACCAATGCATCAAATTCTCATACAAGGACTTCATTGTCCATATATATGCTGATGCACCACTCCAAGAGATAGACACTGATTACATGACAAGTATCCTGATAGCCCATGATTTCGTATTAAACACGGGCCATATTCAGAAGGCCCGAACCACCGATGAGGCAACCGTTGCAGAAGTCCGTCCCCCTACCCCTCCTAATTCTCCCCTAACGTATCAACAAAAATTAATGAGAAGAGAAGTTGGCCCATACCTCGTCAAACTCTACGATATCAGCCCAACATCGACAAAAGGTTGGGGCCTTATGTATTAGCTCGGGTACATCCCTGACACCAGACTCGATAAAAACAAGCAAGGTCGTGTAGGGCTTGTCTGTTGGTGCACACTTTTCTGGGTTCCTCTTGGTCCACGTTGAATCAATGGCTCCAATTCTGTCCAAGTGGACTCTAGCGATGTAGCGTTTGGAGTATTAGAAATAAACGATTTTCTAGAAAGGTTCCTAGTTTATTGCGATCGCCAGCTACAGATATTTAACGATGTTGCAACACGTCAATGATCACACTTTGGAGTGGGTATGGGTTACTTCTTTACTGAATCGTCCACTTGCGAACGTCAACAGCTATGTCTTTTCTTATAATTTAGATAGTTTAGTTTTTCTTCTCTTCTCCTGGTATTATTGTAGTTTTAATGAGTTTATACTTCCCAATTCTCTTATGAGTTTAGTTATGTGGGAATTTATTATGATTTATTTAATTTAGTATTCTAACTCTATCAGGAGTCTAATTAATTTTAGTTTCCTAGCACTACTGGAATTCTAATTAATTAAGTGTCCTAATCCCATTGAAGTCTGATTAACTTTAGTCTCCTAATCTCATTAGAAGTCTAGTTGTCATCAGGTTTCCTAATTGTACTAGGAGTGCACATATAGTAGTTTTGGTGAAACTCTAATTAAATCGAGCATGCTAGTTATACTAAAATTCTAAGTAAAACACGTATGCTAGTTGTATCCTAATTAAATCAAGTATAATAGTCTTACCGGAATTCTAATTGAAATAGAGAACTAATTTCATTAAAACTCTAATTTAAGCAATGAATTGATCAGACTGAAATTCTAATTAAAGTAAGAAATTAACCAATTAAAATCTGATTTAAAGAAATCAATCAATTATAATAAAATCTAATTAACTTAATTAATTAATTATACTAAAATAAAATAAATCTACTAGTTAATTATACTAAAAGGATAAGAAAAGCAATTAATTAATTCTAGAATTCTTAAAAAAAAAGGGGGGTTTGGGCCCACTATTCTAAGGAGGATTGGCCTCGTTCCCGAGTACCCTCCGTAAGCTCCCTTGGGCAAATCGGGTGGCTGAGATTGAAGATAAATTAGATTTATGATGATAAAATAGTATTTTTTAGATTTTTAGAGTCAATTTCAGAGTACTAATTATGGATTAAATTGAGAACTAGAATTATAGGAACTAAAATTAATATTTATTATTTTTGGGAATATTAAAATAGAGAATTAAATTAAAATTTAAAATTTTAGGATTGAATTCGGGTCCGAAATCAGAAAATCAGACTATATGATTAAGGACTGGCTCTAGAATCCAAGGATTAGAACCATAAATTAATGATAAGACTGGAGATTAAGATTTTAGAATGAAATTAAAGCCTAGGTTCGGTAAATTAGACTGTCGGATTAAGGACTGGTTCTAAATTAAGAGAACTAGAACCAAATATAAAAATCACGATCTAAAAAAAGGGTGCTACGGTCTAAGATTGAAAATTAAAACTTACGATTAAAACTAAGGGAAATATCCTAAGTCTAAAACTAAGATTTTTACCTAGGACCGGGGCTGCGGAGAGAAATCATCGAAGATTCAAAGCTTGAATCTCCAAATCATGACTAGGTTGCTCTATGGGTTTGTCCTCGGAGTTCTCTGGTTTCGGAATCACAAAAAATCCATTCTCTCTCGAAAATTGCTAGCCCCCTTGCGTGTTGTCTTGGGTCGAAATTAAAAAAAAGCTTTTATAGGTTTTTCTTCAATTAAACGCCCTGTTTCAGGCATTTAATCAAATTGGGCGTCAGTCTCCCGGTGCTTAATCGCTTTGAGTCGATCACCGACTCAGTGAGCGACCGACTAACTTGCTCAGCGAGTTTCCTAGTCCTAATAGCGGTAGAACTAATTGCGCACTCATTTTAGGGTGCATAATCCAATTAAACGTTCCTTCCAAAGCGTTTAATCGAGGAAACTTAGGGGTCAAGGACAGTGAGGCTAGGCTGGGCGTAGGCCAATTGTGCGCCGGTGGTGTGGCACTCAATCCGGTTGCGCATCTGGTGTTAGGTGCAAGATTGAGTCTTGAGGTGGTCTGGGAAAAGGAAGTCTGGTCTGAGAAGGGACTGATTGCGCACTTGTGATTTGGCATGGGATTGAATTGAGCGCTTTGTTTTAGGCGCTTAATTTGGGGTTTTCTGGGTCCAGGCCGGGTCTGAGATGCCAGACTATTGTTTCAGCCAACATTCCGACTATATACTATTGTTTTAGTATATAGTCTCCCTATGTTGGGATCTGAGCCACAGAGCTATTATTTCAGCCTGTGTTCAGTCATGTACTATTGTTTCAGTGCATGGTTCCCACGTCAGGGGTATGGGGCTTGAGCCACAAAACTATTATATCAGCCTGTGTCCAGCCATATACTATTGTTTCAGTATATGGTCCCACATTAAGGTTAGGGGTATGAAATGCGAGACTATTATTTCAGCCTGAATTCCGACTATACACTATTGTTTCAGTATATAGTCTCCCTACGTCAGGATCTGAGCCACAAAGCTATTATTTCAGCCTGTGTTCAGCCATGTACTATTATTTTAGTGCATGGTTCCTACGTCGTGGGTATGGGGCCTGAGTCACAGAACTATTATTTCAGCATGTGTCCAACCATATACTATTGTTTCACTATATGGTCCTATATCAGGGTTATGAGGTTAAAGATTGACCGAACAAATTTGTATATTCTGAGAGGGCAAAATGGGGGTGTCTACAGATGCCCCTCTTCGACGCGCTCTTGTGAAGTAAGAACGCGTCGAAGAAGTAGACACCCCTCATTCGAGGTGTCTTCTCATTTCTCTTGAAAAATCACAAATGTGAATTGGAGATGCTGACATGACATGCTTGACTTTCTTATCTATCAGCACAAGCTAAAATGGAGCCTCTGAAGGGCAAATGATAGCTGTTGAAGGGCACATTTTGGGTCTGTGGGTGCATGGCGTATCCCGTCGCATGGTGCGGGCTAACAGAGGGATTTTACGCAATCGAGGTACCGAGTCCTCAATCAAATATCCAAAATAAAGTCTAAGGACCGATAATAATAAAATGAAGTATCATATAATATCAAAGGCTTTTGCAAGTCATGTCAGACCGGGCGCGTCACTGTTCACACCAATGTGCGTCAGGCATTCCTTTTCTAATAGGCATTTGTAAGTTCTTAGATTAAATATACTCAATGTTTAGTTTCCTAGGGGAATGGACGGTTTAGGCTGGTAATTGAGGTGTAGGTCTTGTGAGGTGTGCTCAATTGAATTCTGTGCAGTGGCGCGTGCGCTTGATTCATCTAGAGTCAGGCTCTAAGTTAGGAATTCTAGTGATAATGTGTCCAAACAAACAATTCTGTGTAGTGGCGTGCGCACTTGATTGCGAGTTTAGAGGGTCTTAGTTGGAAATTCTAGTCCTAATGTGTCTGAACAAACAATTCTGCGCAGTGGCGTATGCACTTGATCCAATTCTGTACAGTGGGATATGTGCTTAATTGCGAGTTCAGGGGTCTTAGGAGTTAAAGGTCAGGTTTAAGTGTAATTTATTATGCGCGAGTGATGGGGCGCTTAATCAATTTTTTTTTTTGGTATTTAAAGAAAGGTGAATCGGGTCTATTTATCTTGTTGCTTTGTTCTTCTTTTTCTTGTCTTTTTTTACTTAAATTTTTTTTTTTTTTTAGTAGGGGATTTTGAAAATTTGGGAAATTTGAAAAATTTGAAAATTTAGAGATTTTTAACTTAAGATCAATTCGGTGGTAAAACGGCAGAAAACGTGGCTTTCAAGACGTCGTTGAGCAGATCCACCGGTATGGGATTTATGGACCCGACCATTAGTGTGGTTGTCAAGACAACACTTGGCATGCCGGATATTCCGTCTAACCTTCTCGGTGAGTACTGATGATTGTCTCTTATGGGAGGACTACAATGGTTCATGAGTTAAGAGAGACAAGTTTTGAAAATATTTGATTTAATCATAGCTAGCTATACATTTACGAGGAATACTAAGTAAAATAAAAAAAGTGGGTAGTACTTACCTAGGAATGATACTTACCTGGAAGGCGTGCAACTTGTGTGATCCGTGATGGGACTGGTGGGTTATTGGGGGTGGTATCACGATGGGACTTTAGAGCTTTCTTCTCTTCGGGTCTGCTGTGGCAGGGGTCGGAGATTGTGATGTCTTGGAAGAAATGATGTTGCGATGGGACCTGGGAGTTCTCCCTTTCTTTGGTTGTGTGCTGGACAAGTCCTGGTGGGACGTGGGGATCAATTCGGGAGAGAGAGCTCTTAGCGATGGGTCATGATCAAGCATTCCCTCTTTTTATCATATAGCATGGCATCTGCTGTCTGAACTCTTTTTTCTTTTTTAGGTAGTGATGTTCGCGATGGGATGTCGTAGTGAACGCAGTTAGCTATGGCATACTCGCATTCTCGGAAGATTTACTTTTGGCTTCTCGCGATGGGACATGAGGGTATGATTAATTTTTTGCGATGGGGCTAGATATTGAGGTGATATCGCATGTGTACACATTATCGCGATGGGGATGGGTGTTGTCGATGCTTCCTTCTCATGCAAGGGTATGCGATGGGATGGGTGAGTAGGTCTTTCTTTTATGTCAGAATAGCCTGTGAGACTACGTGATGGGACAAAAGCATTTTGGCCGCGATGTGATAAAAAGGTGTGAGGGTGTAAATTTTATCCAAAGTTGGGTATTGCGTGCTTGTTTTAGGTCGCTCAATATGATTACGCGCCTATTTTCAGGAGTGCGATCTCAGGTTTGAGGGGTCATTTACTCATTTCTGAGTGTGCGTGTGATTGTGTTATGTGCTATAATCGTAGCGCGTGATCGAGACGTCACCTGGTCAGTGTACGAGTGATCTTTCAGGTCGCGCATCGGCAGTGAGTCGTTTGATGAATTTGCATAGTTCATGGAGTGCGCGTGATCGGAGCATCGCGTTGTTGGCGCGGGCGATGGTCGTTTGATGTGATTGTCACACCAGTATGGGATTTGTGGACCTGACCATTAGTGTGGTTGTCAAGACAACACTTGGCATGCCGGATATTCCGTCTAACCTTCTCGGTGAGTACTGATGATTGTCTCTTATGGGAGGACTACAGTATTTCACGAGTTAAGAGAGACAGGTTTTGAAAACATTTGATTTAATCATAGCTAGCTATACATTTACGAGGAATATCGAGTAAAATAAAAAAAGTGGGTAGTACTTACCTAGGGGTGATACTTACCTGGCGTGGGCGATCGGAGCATTGCGTTGTTGGCGCAGGCGATGGTCACGTGATCGAGACATCACCTGGTCAGTGTACAAGTGATCTTTCAGGTCGCGCGTCGACAGTGTGTCGTTTGATGAATTTGCACAGTTCATGGAGTGCGCTCGGATCGGAGCGCATGTTGTGGATTATGCGCATCGTGTATGACACAGGATTGAGTCCGTACTCTATATAATCAAGGGAGCTTTCATTTGTGTTTCATTATCTAGTTTAGTCTTGAGTTTTGACTTTTTTTCTTGATATTTTATGTTTTAACGATATCGGGTGATCTAACTGTCTGATTGGGATGTCATTTCTTCCTATATTTGTTATTTCGTGTGATCTATTTTAAGGAGATGCTGGTGGATGATGTCATTCTGGGAGTGGGCGGTATTGAGAATGAGAGCTCTAGTCTTCATATCGGTCCTTTTTAGGGGAGCGGAGAAGACATCGTTGAGGAGGCGGCAGTGGAGGAGGTGAAGATAGCGGAAGAGAAGGAGTAACAAGTGGAGGGATGTGTTTCCCAACTAATTCTCCCTGAAGTCTCCGATTGGATGCTCTGAGCGGAATCTACTCCTTTCTTCATCTCAATTTTGAACCCAGTCCTTGTTTTGGATTGTAGGTTAAAGTTTTAGGTTTTTGTTTTGGGTTATAAATTCAGGAGGCATGCCTCCGGTGATACTTGTAAAATTTTAAATTATAAATAAAGGGGCATTTTTTGTTCTGTCATGCTTGTTTATTCGTTTAAATTTATTAGCGGATTAGTTAGATTTATCTGATTTGTTTGACTTATTTTAGGATTTTTAGGATTTAGTTTAGCTTGGAGTTCAGTTTGTTTTATGGGGTTTGTTTAGAGGGTTTACTTGGTTCCGATGGGTTTGGTTGGGGCATTTTTCTTGGTGGGGTCCCAAAAAATTTAGGGTTTCATTTTTAGTGAAGTTTAAGGTATTTTGTTCTAGTCTTTTGTTTGACTTGGGGTGAACATTTGTTAAAAGGTGTGAGTTTTCCAAAAGTTTTGGATGGGGGTTAAGTGTTTAAATCTTATTGGCTTATTTACTTTGCTTCAGATCTGTGTTTCCTTGAAGGGGTAAGTGTTGTGTGATCATTGGTTCATCTGTGTTTGTCATGGATTGTGGTCTTTCAAGGGAGGGTATGTGTTTGGTTTAGATTTAATTAGATTGGAAGGGTTTAAAGGTATGACACTTGTCATTTGAAAATTTAGGAGGGTGTAGTTTATAAATGTGTGAGCTAAAAGTTTTGAGTTCTTGTTGTTTTGAATTTTATTCCAAGTTTGGGATTAAAAGTTTTGGGCATTTTCTTGTTCATTAATGTCTTTCTTTCCTTTCTTTTTTGTACCCCGGGTGTTGAACCCGAAGAGTTGTGTTTATGGAGTGGATTGTTGATAATGGATGGGATTGGGAATGCAAGGTAGCAGTTGAATTGCCGCCATGCTAAGGGAAGAGGGGAAGATGGGATTTTTGTTAGGATTTGTTCAGGGCGTATCCTTTCTCCGGGCTTCTCCGAGATCTCTAGTTTCCCGAATAAATTCGGATTTGGGCATTGCCTGAATGTGCGGATTTTAAGTTTCTTGTTTTAAGTTGTATATTCAGAGGGTATGCTCTCGGTGTATTATGTAATTATTTTATTTATTTATGAAGTGATTATATTTTTTTATTTCATTTGTAAATTTAGGTTTAGTTTATTTTGTAGCTTATTTGATTTGTTTTCAGTGTGATGCTTATTTATTTAAATTTGGTATGATCTTATTTATTTATTTTGATCTGGGGTGTTCTGGGAGCAGTTTTTAGTTTAGTTTAGGTTTAAGTGAATGAATGATGGGGGGCATTTTTTTTAGTTTTTCTTTAGTCTTGGTATTAGTTGGAGTATATAGGTGATGCTGGGACATAATTTTTTGGTTTGGTCTGGTGCATTTTCTTTTAGTTATCGGGATGGATATTTCTTTAAGTCAGGAATATTTTGGATCGGGCTTAACAAGGGCATGGTTTAGGCTAATAATTAGTATCGGAAATCACCTAAGTGAGCGTCGGAAGCGTCATTAAGAGCCAGTTTCTGGTCATTTGATCGATTTAAATGCATGGTACCAGGCGCGTGATTAGGGCGGTGGCTGGTCACTGTGCAAGTGACCATTAGCATTTGCGCGCCACTGTGTGGACGCTTGAAGCGATTACGCGCTTAATAGGCAGCGCGCAACCAAATGGTCGAGTTGATTTGAGTGGGTGACGATTAGGTTATGCACTCAAGATCGGTCGTGTGATTCGAATTAAGCGTGGTGATAGTGGTTCGTGATTGGTTTGAGCGTGTGAATTTATGCGCGCGATTTTGGGATGTCCTATAAATAGTTCAAAACTTTTCATTTTTGTCGTGCGATCCATTTTAGTCCTCGATTCTCTGTTTCGTTATTTCTTTGTGCCCTAATTTTCATGTTTTCGCGATATCTTGCTATCCGACCATCTGTTTCGGGCGCCGTTTCCTTTGTTCTCTTCAATTTTTTGAGCTCTTCATTCTTGGATGGAGGATGAGGGTATTGGTTGGCATGATCTTACTATTTCCGAGTTAGAGAGGATGTTAGGGGCAGAGATAGGTGAAACTTCCGAGGCTCGGACCGACGTAGTCGGGGAGGTGGATGTTGGGGAGGTGGTTAGAGAGGAGGCACTGGAGGTTGAACAGTCAGGGGTCAGGGAGGAGGTGCTCGAGATTGAGCAGGGGGTTGTTGAGGATGAGGGTGAGAGAGTTGAGGGTGAGATACCTGAGGGTGAGAGAGATTGGGGTGCGGCTGAGGATGCGAGAACTGAGGAGCATCGAGATCGCAGACACTTCCTGCTAAAGGATTTCTTCGCTGGGGGCCAGGTAAGCACCCATGAGCAAGAGTTCTTTCATTTTTTTAGCCATTTAGGTTATGAGATAGGCTTATTAGGCTCTGGAAACCCTTCTAATTTATGTTGAACCTGCATGGATCCTTGATTGTGTGCTCTTGTAAATTATTATTGTGTTTAGGGCATGTTTGACTTGCTTTTAGTTCTAAATTCGTTTGCCTTTCGTCATGAGTATGTGCTAGTCTTACTATTATTGCTTGTGTTTCATTCAATAGGAGCCCCCACAGCTGGCTATCAGCTCGGCACGGGCCAAGTCTCATACTTGATACCGTGCCTTGCCAGAGTTTCAGTGGGCACGACTGGTGTCTTTCGATTTTGGGCCGATCCTAGCGCTGGAGCCCTTTCAGGTCAATCGTGGCCTGATCACGGCAATCTTGGAGAGTGGAGGGAGAGGCATTAAGCGCTTCTCTTTCCAGTTGGTATGATGTTGCCGACTCCAGAGGACTGGGTCCGCATCACCGGTCTTCGTTTCAAGGGTGAGCCGATCACAGGGAAGATGGTAAGAGAGTACTTAGCAGTGTGTGAGGAGATTTTGGGTGTGCCATATAGGTCAAGCGGATCGGGGCAAGGTGTAGTTCGAGTCAGCTAGTTCTTCGATACGTTTGCGGGTGGCGTCGTCCCCATGAGGCGCCATTCAGAGGTGAAGGCGTCTTATGAGGCACGTTGTGTGATAGTGACGGGTCGGGAGCCCATGGTGGAGCCAGGGTTGGCTACGGATAGGTGCTCCGAGCATTTTTGACACTTCCTTGGTGCAGTACTCTTCTCTTCTTCGATTTGGGGATGCGTCATTGGGTTATTTTTTATGGTTCTTGGGGATTTAGATCGAGTCCCCACCTATGCGTGGGGTGCGACCACGTTTGCGCATCTCTATGAGCAGCTTTACCATCGGGGACAGGGCATCACATCGATTGGAGGTTTCCTTTCATTCATCCAGGTGAGCTTTAGTTAATTGGGGTCATGATGTCTTTAGTTTGGTTAATTTTTGGTCGTAGTGATGATCTCAGTGTTTCTTCTTGCGTGTCATTGTTGTTGTTATTATTTTTCTTTTCAGTTTTGGGCGTATGATCATTTCACTTTTCTTCAACCGGGGGTTCCGTTGGAGGTGACATTCATGTTTCTGCGGATGCACTTATGGAGGGAGGCGTTGAGGGGTCGCCGTTGTTCTTCAGATCGTCAGACCGTGCGCGATATCTTTGAGGATATGCACGCGGGGCAGGTATAGATCGTCATGCATGTGTTTTTTTTTTCGTTTCATTTCGGTCTTTCAGGATCTAAGTCTTCATTGAGGGGTTAGCTTGTTTGCTTGGTTGTAGGTGATTTGGAGGCCGTATGCGGATGAGGAGGATGCGAGCATGCCAGTGATTCAGTCTGGCCGACCCTTCTTTGATGTGGAGATATGGGTCCATTGTTTTGAGAGAGTGAAGAGGATCCACACATCTTGAGTGGTACGGCAGCTGGGGCTCGCTCAGGGAGTCCCTCTAGAGATTCGCCACAGAGTGGCAAAGAGGATGACCAGCCCTCCTGGCCATAATTTTATGGAGCGGATGGCACTTCAGATACGTATTTTAGAGCTGGGGGGACCAGGGTTACAGGGGCGCGTGATGAGGGGGATGCCCGGGAGTATGTGCGGTGGTTTAGTGCATTGGGTGGCGGACGCCTCTTCACATGTCCCTTCCATGGGAGTGGCTCTTTCGTGATCAGTGGGCCGGAGTCGGCGTCGACTTTGAGGGAGAGGTTGGTTGCGTTGGAGCAGGGCCATCTCACAGCGAGCGTGCGGGGGGCATTAGATGCCCTCCATAGGGCAATGGAGCGGATGGGGTGTGCTCCTTGTCCGGATGAGGAGATGTTGCACTCTTTAGCTTGCTCGGTTGCTTAGGCTAGGGCGGCAGAGGATGAGTTGGGGGATTGGCTATCGAAGACTCGACGGCTCCTGGTGAGTTAATTTATATATATATTTTTGTATTATGTGGATTCGATCTTCTGGTCATTCTGAAATGGTTGTGGTGTCTCATTTTATTTTATTTTGGACAGTCTGTGAGGGAGGGTGAGGTTGCTCATCAGACGGCAATGATTGAGTTGTTACGCGATCAGTAGTAGGCCGGCCAAGAGGTGGAGGCCAGCTTATAATCTGAGATTGATCGATAGGTAGATGTCTTTACAAATATGATTTAGCATTGTTAGCATCGTGAGCTCGCCAACTGGTGTGTTTATTGTTATTTGTAGAGAGCCGAGCTCGGTGCTGGAGGTTCGGTTCTGGCATTTGATCCATCTTCAGTTGCTCTCTAGTAGGGAGGATCCAGCGATGGCTCAACTTCGGGCCAAACTAGATCATTGGGTAGGTTCCATTCAATCTTTTATCTTATTTGGGTCATTGCATTAGCTTGTTGGATGTCATTGTTTCGCTTTCTTAGTAGCTTACTAATATCATGCGATATTTCAGCATCGGGTTGCCGAGGATCTTCAGATGAGGGAGGCGACTGTTGCTTCTCTACACCCGGAGAGTCAGGTATAGTTTTTTTTGCGTAATTTTGTTTAAGTTCTTTCATCTTTATTTTGTTCTGATATGTCTTGTGTTGGTTTGTTTGATTCTTTGTGTAGGCTATTCCAGACTCTGCTCCCGAGGCTCCCTCTCAGGAGTCTACTCCTATCCCTACTCAGGTACATTTTAGTTATTATGTTCATGGCTTATTTGTCATTATATTATTTATCTGATGTATTTGTTTATTCTTGTTGTAGCTGCCTATGTTTGTTGTCCATCAAGTGCCACACGTTGATCTAGTGACTATTGAGACGGTTGGGCGACTCCTAGAGGAGAGGCTAGATCTGGTATAATCCTTTTCTTTTCAAAGTTTCTTATTTTGTTCATGTATATATATTCGTTTTCCTTTTACTTGATGTGGTTATGCAGGTCCGTCAGCTTGAGGAGGCACACCTAGAGGCGATGCCAGCGCGCGCCATTCCCGAGGCAAGACAGATCCTCGGGGAGACACAGAGTTGTGAGGACTTGGTCATTGAGATGATGGTCACACAAAGGACTCAGATCGAGGCATTAGAGGTGGCATGTTAAATGATGCGGGTGTCCGTAGATCAGTTGCAGTATCGTCTGACGAGGATTGAGCGAGGGGTGCGTAGGTTGGTTAGTCAGCTTGATGGCTCGGATTTGAGGGCAATGTGTTCCTTAGCTGGGCAATCTCGTCACACATCTCATGATCGCACCAGGGATGATGCTCATAGGGATTCGGCCATTCGTGATATCTTGCGGGGTATCCTCCTCGTTCTCGATTGAGGCGGTCTATTAGCCAGACGAGTGAGGGGGTTCTATAGCAGGGCCTCGTCGTCTAGAGGTTTCGAAGACTCCAGGTGTCGGGATTGTGTTTTCAGAGGACCAGTCTACAAACCTCTGAGTTGATGATACAGAGGACAACGGTGATCGACCGTCCCAGCGACAACGTAGGGAGTAGGGATGTGTGTGCGTTGTATATAGAGGTATGTGTGTGTTGTATATACAGGGGGGATGCCCCCGGTGACAAGTGTAAAAAAAGAAATGAAAAGATTTTGACATATATATATAGAGAGAGATTTTTGGTTTAGATGTACCTGATTGGCTCATTTTCTTTTAGTTACCTCTTGCGTCTACTATTACTTTTTAGTTGCTTTAGCGCCAGCGACCGTCATTGGGACTTGGATGCTTCATAAGCTGGCCTAGTGATGGTTGAAAGTTGCTTCATATCTGCACATGTGAGAGTAATGCTGTCAGTAGTTTTTATTCTCCCTCTTGCTAGTTGTCAAGGGGGGTAAGTGTCTCAGACCAGAGTCTGGTAGTAAAAGATGGACATGTGCTCTTTTTTTTTTTTTCTTTCTTTTTTTTTTCCTTCTTTTTGAAATGACAACAATGCAACAGGGAAAGAAAATTGCTAAGATAAAAATAATAACAAAATAATAAAAAATAAAAATGCCTCAGCGTAGGAGCGTGGTAGGATTGGCAGTATGGTATCTTCGGTAGCACTTTCTGGATGGTAACTTCATCGTTCCTCATCTTCTTTGTGGACAAGCCAGAGCTCCTGATATGATTCTTCTTCTAATATAAAAAAATGCCCAAGCGTTAAGATGCAATGGAGCTTTTCTGGGTTTCAAGATAAGCACTTTGGGTCTATAAGCAATCATGGGTATTTGGTGAGTTAGTTTTGAGGAAAAGATGATCGGTATTGTCATCGAATCGGGGAGGTCTCTTTGATTAGGTCAGTTGTATATAGGGTTTATCTTAGAGTGGTGGTCATCCTATCCCGTGGTTATTAGGGAGAAGTATGGTAGGTATAGTAGGTGATTGCATCAGTCATCATTCATCAGCTTTCAGTTTCATTTCTAGGGATATCCTATAGGGCTTCTGATTTATCATCTGAAATAAAAATAGAAGAGGGGGGGGGGGGGGGGTAAGGCTCAGTGATGTGGGGAACAGTTTGTATCTAAGGCTTTCCAAAAGGGGTGAATAACAATCTTTCTCTCAGGGGGATATGGGATGCCATGATCGAGCTCTTCATCATGTTTCGGTACCATCAAAATCTCACATTCTATGGTTAGCAGGAGTTAATCCTCCTCCCGCCACCTTACGACGACATCTAGTAGTATGAGGGCATCAGGGGTGCCCTCGCAGCTTGCCTATACAATTCTAGTAACATTACCAGGGATGTCCTAACGGTTTGCTTATGCTTCCCTGAGCTCATTGACTTGTTCATTCGTCATAATGCTCTCGCTCAATTTTTTTTATATATATGTATTTTGAAAACATCCTGCTAACGTAAGAGTAATGAGTTTTGAATGAACCTAATATCTTCATTTTTTTGCTCTAACGTCTCCTCCAATGGCGGGGGAAGGAAAATGAGGATCGGGTGTTACTTATGATTTTGAAAGAGGTTAGATAGGTCACTAATCCTTTAATCAGATTGCTCGAGTGAGAAAAGGTGGGTAATAAATCGGAGGTCTTAAAGATATTATGAGAATTGAAGGCGTACGACCAATGAATGGGTCGTGACAACTACGGGGGTGATAATATAAGTATTTAACCATAGGATGTGAGGATCACAGAGCTAAGGGTAATATTTTCTAAGGTACATGGCATTCCAAGGGCTAGGGAGTTCTTCCCCATCTCGATTCGCCAGTTTGTAGGCATTTTCAGGGTATGCTGCTGTTATGACATATGGGCCTTCCCAGTTCGATTTCAATTTTCCTTTTGGATGGGCGTGCTTGAAAGGCATGATTTTCTTCAAGAATTCCCCAATATTAAAGGTTCGTTCAAGGACTTTCTTATCGTAAGCCCTGGCCACTCTTCTCTGATATACCTAGGCGTGATCAGCTGCCCTTAGACGTGTTTCATTGAGCTGCTCTGCTCGAGTTGAATCTGTAACAATGGTACTTGTATCTCATATGGTAGGACTGCCTCCATCCAGTAAGTAAGGAGGTAGGGAGTTTGGCCAGTGGCCGTGCGAATAGAGGTCCTATAGGCCCAGAGTGCTTCTGGTAGTCGCTCAGGCTAGTTAGCTCCATTGCTCATTTCTACTATGAGTTTTAGGATTCAAATAAGTGTTTTGTTCGTAGCTTCTACCTGTCCATTACCTTGAGGGTAGAACGGTGATGAATGGCACAGATCGATGCCATACTTCTTGCATAACTTCTTCATCTTTTCCACAATGAACTGTGGCCTGTTATCAGTGACAAACATCCTGGGTACTCCAAACCTGGTGATGATATTTTGAACGATAAATATTATGAGTGTTAAAGAAGTGATTCTGACATAGGATTCAACTTCTGCCCATTTGGTGTAGTATTCGGTTGCTGTAAGTATGAACGTGTGCTTGTGAGTGTTGCCAATGGTGTCTGTGAAAGGTCCAATGACATCGAAGGCCCACATCGAAAATGGCCATGGTGTGGTCATAGTATTCAATGCAACTGATGGAGCTTTGATGAGTACGACATATTCTTAGCATTGCTTGCAGGATTAGACGTAGAGGTGGCAATCTCTGATCATTGTCGGCCAGAAGTAGCCTTGTCGTATAACTTGATCGGCGAATCTCTGTCTATCGGAGTGGGCGACGCAGGCATTGGCGTGTGCTTCTCGGATGATGTATTGTCTTTCGGCAGTCATGACGTATCGTAGTAGTACTCCTTCGTAAAGGCCTCTTTGTATAATATTTCACCGAGTATGTAGAATCGGGCGCAGCGGTTCCTTATAGTCTTCCGTTCGATCTTCGTGGCATATGAGGGGACGTGTTGATGTTTCAAGAAGTTTCAGATGTCGAAATACAGTGGTTGTCCATCGTCAGTCGGTGATTTTTCAAATCTGAACATAGCAACTTCGATTTCTGTCTTGACGTGCTTTTTCGGGGTGATTGCTTCTTTCGGTCCTGTACTTGGGGGGAGGACGAGTGGTTCTCTCTTGATCGTCCATGTTGCTTTGTGGGCGGGTACTGTCAGCTTTTTGATCAAGAAGGTCTTGATACTTTGCCCGATGGGTATTTGGATGACCGAGGCTAGCGTGACTAAGGAATCTGTGAGTTCGTTTTCTAATCTAGGGATATATGTGAAAGAGATGCGTTCAAATTTCTCTACTAAATATTGAGCGGTTTCTAGGTATGCCATTAGTCTCCTTTCCTTAGTTTTCCATTCTCTTATGACTTATGAAATTACTAATTTGGAATCGCCGATGGTTTTTAACTATTTAACACCCAATTGTAGCACTGCTCGTAGTCCAGCTATAAAGGCTTCGTATTCTGTGACATTGTTAGTGATAAGGAAATTTAGTTGAAAAGCCTTAGGTATGACAACTCCTTCTAGGCTTAGGAGGACTATCCCAATGCCTTTTCTTTTGTGATTTAGAGAGCCGTCGAAATAAAGGGTCCATGAGGTTTTATCAGGCTCTTCATTATGAATAGTGAGTAGGTCCTCATAAGGGAAATCCGCATGTCTGGGCTCATCACTTGGCAGTGGGATATCTGCGAGGTAATTGGCGATTGGATGCCCTTTGATCGATTTTTACATGACATAAGTGATATCGAATTATTACAGGAGCATATGCCAGTGAGCGATCTTTCCTAATATTGTGGGCTTTTCAAATACGTACTTCAGAGGGTCCATTCGGGCTGGTACTAGCATTTTATGTGCTCTGAAGTAGTACGGTAATTTGGTAGAGGCCCACACCAATGTGAGGCAGGTCTTCTCCATTGAAGTATATTTTCGTTCGTATTCGACCATCTACTGAGGTAGTAGATAGCCTTCTCTCTCTTGCCGTCTTCTTTATATTGTCCCAAAATTACTCCCATTGCTTTGTCGTTCGCTGAGAGGTATAGAATTAGGGGTCTTTCAAGGACTGATGGCGATAGTATTGGCGGGTTAAGGAGGTACTTCTTGATGTTGTCAAAGGCTTGCTGACACTGATCATCCCATTTGTACTCAGTTCCTCCTTTAAGTAGTCTGTAGAAAGGATCGCATATGTTCGAATGCTGGGAGATAAATCTTCTGATGAATTACAATCTTCCTATCAGGCTTCGTAACTTTTTGATATTACTGGGAGGTGGCATCTCGAGGATGGCTCTGACTTTTGCAGGGTCAACTTCGATCCCTCGGTTGCTAACTATGAAACCAAGTAATTTTTCGGAAGTGACCCCGAAGACACATTTCTTTGGGTTTATTTTTAGCTAATATTTCTTAGCTCTTTGTAACACTAGTCGGAGTGCTTCAACATGTCCTACTCGCATTTGGGACTTCACTAATATGTCATCGACGTAGACTTCTACACACTTATGCATCATGTCATGAAAGATAGCCATCATGGTTCGTTGATATGTGGCTCCTACGCTCTTGAGCCCAAAAAGGCATAACGACGTAACAGTATGTTTCCCATGGTGTGGTGAAGGAAGTCTTCGCTTGGTCAGACTCTACTAATTTGATCTGATTATATCTAGAGAAATCGTCCATAAAGGATAGCATCTCATGTCCAGTGGTGTTGTCGACTAGAGTGTCAATGTGTGAAAGTTGGAAGTCATCTTTTGGGCATGCCTGGTTGAGGTTCCGAAAATCGATACAAACCCGTACTCTATCATCTTTCTTGGTGATAGGTACTACGTTGGTGACCCACTTAGGGTAAAGAATGACTCGGATAAATTTGGCTTGGTGTAACTTGTCGACTTCCTCTTTAACTTGGAAGGCGATTTGTGGGTGCATCCTGCGGAGTTTCTGCTTAACAGGCTTTGCATCGGGTTCTAAGATGAGGTGATGTTCTACTAAACTTGGGTCTAAACCAGACATGTCCTTGTAGGACCATGCAAAGGAATCGAGGTGTTCTTACAGGACTTGTGTAATTGGCATTCCTTAAAGTCGAGCGTTGCGCTAATCAGTAGCTTCTTGGGTTTCTCTTTAGTGCCAAAGTTAAGTTCTTTCGTGGGTTCCGTAGCAACTTGAGTTTGCTCATCGAAATGCTTGATAACCCGTTGGAAGTCCAGTGCCTCCTTGGTAACTGGTGTTCTTTCTTTGTCCTCGGTAAGTTCATATACTGTAAAATTGCTACACTGGGGATCTATGTTTGCGAAAGGTAATCCTTCATCAACACAATCTATGACTGAGAGATCTTTGGTAAGGTGAAGGTCAAGACTACTAATTCTTCTCTCAAAGTCATAAAGTATCTCATCTAGTATGATCTCTGGCTTGTTGTTTAGCAGAGATGCTTTACGTCCTCGTGCGGGGAATGGGATAGAAACCTTAGGAGAAAAGTCTCCTTGTAGGCCACAAATTTAGTTCGGGATGAAGAGTTCCCTTTCTTTTTTAGGATTTTCTAATTTTTTTGGGTTTTATATTTATGAAATTTTAGGGTTTTTTATTTTTTCTATATTTTTGATTTTTGATAATAAATATGGTACAGGGTCAGTCGCCTCAAGGGGCATTGGGATAATTGCTTCCTCTAGTTGAGGGAGTGAGACGGCTATTGGAGCCGTTCGAGTGATTCTTCGTGAAATGCAAACTTGTTGTAAATTTGGCATTTTTTTTGGAGTCCTCATCTGATGAGATCTTTTAAATGAGTGACGCTGGTGACAGCAGCACTAGCGCTTGAATTTCTTCTGCCACATTGATTGCTTCTTCTTTGAAGAAGGTCTGAAGATCGTAGTCAATTGAACTGTCATCCTCTGGGTTGTAATAATGTTGTTCTTCCCATCGAGAGGGGTTTCCCAAAAGATCCTCAGGGGTAGCGAGTTCTTTTCCTTGATCTTCATAATATGTTAGGATGAGCGCACATGCTCGGCAACGAGGTTGATAATGGTGAAGAATGCAAGGGGATCCCCAAGGATATTCCCATCCTTCTGGGTTAGAGTCAAAGATGGTATCGAATTCATCTTCTTGATCTGATAGTGCTTGAAGTTCTAGATTGACCTGCTCCATTAGCTCGAGTGCAGGGAGGTCTATCCAGTAGTCCTCGTCATCACTCGGAGGGGATTGCCATTCCTCCTCTAGAGATTTCCAAAATATTTAGAGTTACGTCAAATCTGGGGATATAGAAGTGTCTAGTTTACATTCCTCTTCAAACTCTATGAGGGCGTGTTGGGTGTTTCCCCTTAGGTCAATCGGATGACCATTGGGATTTTTTACTTCTTATGTCGGTAGCTGAGCTGGTAGGTCATTACTTGTGTCGGTGGTCACGAGGTTTGAGTGATTCGATTCTTCTCATAGAGTGTCGGATCCAACTAGCGAAGCGTTCTAATATGCTGGTGCATGCCCTACAACGAGGTTGGTATGGCTAGGCAATACAAGGAGAGTCCCAAGGGATTCCCATCCCTCAAGGCCAAGGCTGAGGCGGATGCTATACGAGTTAGTATTTTCTTGTGGAGTGTCATCTCTTTCCCATGTTAAGCGTGAGTGCTCTTCACTGTCTTGCAAGGTTGCTATGTGAAAATCTTCGTCGTCAGTGGATTCCCAATCTTCTACTAGTGGGTTGGGTTCTGGAGGTTCTTCTCTCCCCTCTTCTATAAATTCCTTAGTGTCAAACATGGGCTTGACTCCTTTGCGCGGTTTATCAATATCGTCGTTTAAATTGGTTAAATCATTGAATGCTTTAGTCATTCACTCAATTTCCACTTCTTGGGATCTAGTGAAGGACATTTCCTTATGCTCTGGCACATCTACTTTCTCAGTGATTCCATAGGCGAAGTGGTCATATATAGACCATTTTGGTGAGGTAGGGGACAAGTCGGCTTGCAGGCCTTCTGATTGGTAACCTAACCCTATTTGCTTATGTATTTGCATTGGGACAACGGGTCCTACACAACCTTGCTTATTTTTACCGAGTCCAATGTGGGGAACGCATCCAAGTTGGTACATAAGGTCTCACCCTTTTGTCGTGGTAGGGTTAATGGCATAGAGTTTGGCGAGGTCTGGGCCAACCTCTCTTTTCATTAATTTTTGTCGACATGTTGGGGGAGAACTAGGAGGGGTAGGGGGACGGACTTTTGCAATGGTTGTCTCATCTAGGATTCGAGTCTTTTGAATGTGGCCCGTGTTCAATACATAATTGTGAGCAGTTGGTATGCTCCCCACGTAATCAGTATCTATCTTCTAGAGGGGTGCATCAACCTATATACGGACGATGGAGTCCTCGTATGCGAATTTGACGCATTGATAGTATGTGGATGCGACGGCCTTCATTGACTCTAGTCATTTTTTCCTAAAATGAGATTGTATGTACTAGCGGAATCAGAAATATGGAAGGTAACATCTTTCGTTATAAGTTTGAGGCGAACCTATAGCTTGATAGTTCATTTGACAAAACGACGTGACCCATCATAAGCTATGAGTGATAGTGCGGAGGGCCTGACATCCTGCTTCATGTATTCGAGCATTTTTAACGTGGTGAGAGGGCAGATGTTAATTCCTGCTCCTGTGTCAATGAGTGTCAACGAGTGCGTGTGGTACGTAGAATCCTCTAATTATGACCGTAAGATATATGGGGGCCGTACTCCTGCGAAGTTACTCTTTAGGCATGTCTGCGTCTGTAAAAGTGAGTGTCGGAGGTTGCGCCATGACCGAAGTAATTTGATGAAGCTCATCTAGGGTCGTATCCTCATCCACTTGCGTGTCTTCAAGTGTCCTTATTAACAACCGGTGATGATCAAGCGATTTCTTGATGAGTTCTCGTATGGATATCTGGGTTGGGATCTTCTGGAGATGCCACAGAAGGTCGTATTCTTGCCCTGGCTCGAGCACAATTTCTTTGCTTAGCCGATGCGCCTTAGGTGCGGGTGGTTGGAATGGTTGAGGTGCAGGAATTGGTGGAGGGATGATGTGAAGTGGGGGAGGCAAGTTAACTTCTCTTTCTCTCTCATTCCCCTGTGGTGGTTGTGCATTCGTGAAATCCTTATTCAGAGGGAAAGGCGGAGGCGGGTAATTGGTTTCTGATTTGAGAATCAGGCAAGTCAGTTGTTGACCGAACCTAGCGTGGCTTGACGGGGATGTATTTGTAAAATGGTTGAAATTCGAGGTTGGAACGCGTACTTGAATGGTGCTGTTCCAAGGTGGGACGTATTGTGTGTAATCTTCCTCTTCTAGGAAAGCAGAGACCAGTGTCTCACACGGGTCTGGATATTTTTTTGGCTCACTTTCTTCTAGATTCAGTGAACACTCAATGGTTATTTCGTTGTCTGGACTTGGAATTTTTCGGGTGACACTTTCTTCCCAGGCAACAATTTGAGCTATAGTTTGGAGAACGTGATCTCCATACTCGAGTTTAGAATCAGACAAAGGGAGCGGTAATGGTGTTGGTTCGGGATTTGGAGGGGTTCGACGTTCTAGCGGGTGACTATGGGGAAGTGGTCTCCTAGCCCTAAATGAATGGACTCGTATCTGAGTGAATTTTGGATAAGGGGGTGGATTCGGTGGGGCGATGCGAGTGATCAGGGCCGAGGGATGCGGGGGTGAAGGAGCTCTTGCCGGTGTGGTGGAAGTAGCAGAGGGTTGAATGCGAGTGATTAAGGTGGAAGGTTGGAAGGGGAATCGACTGGAGAGATCTACGGTGGTGACCTGAGCCGGTGTTGCTTGGTTGTGGTTGGGCATGGGGTCATTAACGATCCCTAAATTTTGTTAGGGTTGGTTATTATTAGGGTTAGGATTCCTAAGCACTTCCCAATCGATCTGAATTCGGTCATTCATGTCATAGATTACGTCCCTCCAACAGTTTTTTAGGTTGTGTCTCGCGTATAGATGGAAGGCACAGTATTTACTATAGTCTAGATTTGTTGGCCATGGGCAGGGTCTTTCTTGCAGGAATCGGAGGAGATTTTAAGTGTTAAGGAGATGAAAGATGTTGGGAATCATATCTGGTAAAGGGGGATAGTGTTCCCACCTCGGCTGGTAGGGGTCTCTGGCCGGGTTAAAGTTCTGTGGTGGGGGCACACTATTGTAATTCGGCATGTGGGCCGGTCGATTCTGCGTCGTGTTCTGATTCTGGTAGATGTTGGGATATTGATTTCGATTTTGATACTGGCCCTGATTCTGGTTCTGGCTTTGATTTTGGTTTGCATATCTTTACTGATTAGTACCTTAATTTTGGTTCATGTATCGTTGCTGATTTTGATTTTGCCCGAAGTTTCGCGGGTGGAAATTTCCGTTCCCAGAGTTTTGCCCATGATTAACAACGGTGTTGACCTGTTCGATTCCTAAGGCTTTCTTATTATTTTTTAATTTTGATTCGCTGGAAGAGCCCACTTTCGATGTGACTATGGATAGAGCAAGGTCTCTGCCTTTAATGTGTCGCGCTAGTCGAGATGCCCGGGAGTGGAGTGCAGTGAAGTCGGGGTAATCACTTAGGAAAAGTGCACTCTTTAATGATTCTCTAGTATTATCGATGATAATGTCCACCGAATCCTTCTCTTTCATTGAAGTGCTGGTCCTAACAGCGAGTTTTCTCCATCCGCTGATGAAGTCGGTAAATTTTTCATTAGGTCCTTGCTTGGCTGCCATTAGATCGCTGAGACTGACTGTCTCTTGGATCAAGCGTTTGTATTGGTCTAGGAATTGACCGACTAATTCATCTAAGGTTTCTATCTTATAAAGCAGGAGTCCCGTAAACTAATCTAAAGCTTCTCCTTCTAACGAGCATTGGAAATAGTGAACGAGAAGTCCTTGATTATCACGTATGGGTCGGCAATCATTACAAAAGAGGGCCAAGTGATGATTCGGATTTCCCGTGCCATTATATTTGGTAAATTTTGGTGACTTAAATCCTATTGGTAAATTAAACTTGACGTCTCGACAAAATTTGTCGAATTCGAATGAGTGATCGGGGTGCTCTCTTGGCCATATACTCATTGAGCATTTTAAGGAGATCTTTGATTTTAATGGTGCTGTCTTTCGGAGTGACCCGTGGGCAAACCTTGTCTAAAGAGTCATCATTGAAGAATGTGTGGGCAGGTTGTCTCAATAGTGTGGCGTGGGCTAACACCGTGCTCGACGTAGGAGGTGGCCTCTCTTGTCCCTCTTGTTCCTCTGAAAATTGTTGTGACTTAATGGTTTTGTATGCGGCGGTCAACCCTCGCAGCAATTCCTCAGAGTCGTCATCTCCTCTTTGTATCCTTTGAATACTAAGTTCTACAATCTGTTGAGTGGTGAGGTTTTGTCCGGTATTACCATCTCTTCCATTATGATTGTTACCGGTGTGGGGTGGAGAAGGGATTTTCCTGTTCGTCGGCCATGTTAATCTCAGGTTGTCATGGGCTAGAATTGTAAAACGGTTCTTCTTCATACATGGGGTTGTTATGATATCCCCACAATGGTGGGTCTCCTAAACTCATTCTTTGTATATCAGACATCTCGAGTCTTAGATGAAGACTCATATATGTATAAAAGGGGATCTGAGAAGATGCGATGGAAAGAAAAATAGGGAGATAAGATGAAAACTAACTATCTAGAAAAAGAGTTTACAAAAGTGTCCCATCGTGATCGTCAGTCTGTTGGTGCGCACTTTTTCTGGGTTCCTCTCGGTCCCGGTTGAATCAGTGGCTCCAATTCTGTCAAAGTGGACTCTAGCGATGCGGCATTTTGAGTGTTAAAAATAAAGGGTTTTTTAGGAAGGTTCCTAGTTTGTTGCGATCGCCAGCTGCAGATATTTAACGACGCTGCAACGCATCAATGATCACGCTTTGGAGCGGGTATGGGTTACTTCTTTACTGAATCGTCCGCCTGCGAACGTCAGCAGCTATGTCTTTTCTTATAATTTAGATAGTTTAGTTTTTCTTCTCTTCTCCTAGTATTATTGTAGTTTTAATCAGTTTAGACTTCCGAATTCTGTTGTGAGTTTAGTTATGTGGGAATTTATTATGGTTTATTTAATTTAGTATTCTAATTCTATCATGAGTCTAATTAATTTTAGTTTCTTAGCACTACTGGAATTCTAATTAATTAAGTGTCCTAATCCCATTAGAAGTCTGATTAACTTTAGTCTCCTAATCTCATTAGAAGTCTAGTTGTGATCAGGTTTCCTAATTGTACTAGGAAGGCACATGTAGTAGTTCCATGTAGTAGCTCTGGTGAAACTCTAATTAAATCGAACATGCTAGTTATGCTGAAATTCTAAGTAAAGCACACATGCTAGTTGTATCCTAATTAAATCAAGTATAACAGTCTTACCGAAATTCTAATTGAAATAGAGAACTAATTTCATTAAAACTCTAATTTAAGTAATGAATTGATCAGACTGAAATTCTAATTAAAGCAATAAATTAACCAATTAAATCTGATTTAAAGAAATTAATCAATCATACTAAAATCTAATTAACTTAATTAATTAATTATGCTGAAATTAAATAAATCTACTAGTTGATTATACTAAAAGGATAAGAAAAGTAATTAATTAATTATAGAATTCTTAAAAAAAAAAGGTGGGGGGGGTTTGGGCCTGCTATGCTAAGGAGGATTGGCCTCATTCCTGAGTACCCTCCGCAAGCTCCCTTGGGCAAATCGGGTGGCTGAGATTGAAGATAAATTAGATTTATAATGATAAAATAGTATTTTTTAGATTTTCCAGAGTCGATTTCGGAGTAATAATTATGGATTAAATTGAAAACTAGAATTATAGGAACTAAAATTAATATTTAGTATTTTTGAAAATATTAAAATAGGGAATTAAATTAAAATTTAAAATTTTAGGACTGAATTTGGGTCCGAAATAAGAAAATCAAACCATATTTTTAAGGACTGGTTCTAGAATCCAAGGATTAGAACCATAAATTAATGATAGGGCTGGAGATTAAGATTTTAGAACGGAATTAAAGCCTAGGGCGGTAAATTAGACTGTCGGATTAAGGACTGGTTCTAAGTTCTGAGAACGAGAACCAGATATAAAAATTACGGTCTAAAAAAGGGTGCTACGGTCTAAGATTGAAAATTAAAACTTACGATTAAAACTAAGGAAAATATCCTAAGTCTAAAACTAAGATTTTTACCTAGGACGGGGGCTGAGGAGAGAAATCATCGAAGATTCAGCACTTGAATCTCCAAATCATGACTAGGCTGCTCTATGGGTTTGTCCTCGGAGTTCTCTGGTTTCAGAATCCCAAAAAAATCCGTTCTCTCTCGAAAATTGCTAACCCCCTTGCGTGTTGTCTTAGGTCGAAATTAAAAAAAAAGCTTTTATAAGTTTTTCTTCAATTAAACTCTCTGTTTCAGGTGTTTAATCAAATTGCGCGATGGTCTTTCGGTGCTTAATCGCTTTGAGTTGGTCACCGACTCAGTGATCGACTGGCTGACTTGCTCAACGAGTTTCCTAGTCCTAATAGTGTTATAACTAATTACGCGCCCAAAGCGCTTAATCGAGGAAACTTTGGGGTCAACGACAGTGAGGCTAGGCTGGGCGTAGGTCAATTGCACGGCGGTGGTGTGGCGCTCAATACGATCGCGCGTCTGGTGTTAGGTGCGTGATCGAGTCTCGAGGTGGTATGGGAAAAGGAAGTCTAGTATGAGAGGGGACTGATTGTGTGCTTGTGATTTGGCGTGCGATCAAATTGAGCGCTTGATTTTAGGCGCTTAATTCGGGGTTGTACGGGTCTGGGCCGAGTCTGAAATGCCAGACTATTATTTCAGCTTGCATTCCAACTATATACTATTATTTCAGTATATAGTCTCCCTATATTGGGATCTAAGCCACAGAGCTATTGTTTTAGCCTATGTTCAACCATGTACTGTTATTTTAGTGCATGGTTCCCACGTTGGGGGTATGGGGCTTGAGCCACAGAACTATTGTTTCAGCCTGTGTCCAGCCATATACAATTATTTCAGTATATGGTCCCACATTAAGGTTAGGGTTTTGAACTGCGAGACTATTATTTCAGTCTGCATTCTGACTATACAGTATTGTTTCAATATATAGTCTCCCTACGTTAGGATCTGAGCCACAGAGCTATTGTTTCAGCCTGTGTTCAACTATGTACTATTGTTTCAGTGCATGGTTCCCACGTCAAGGGAATGTGGCCTGAGCCATAAAACTATTATTTCAGCCTGTGTCCAGCCATATACTATTGTTTCAGTATATGGTCCCATATCAGGGTTATGAGGTCAAAGGTTGACCGAATAAATTTGTATATTCCGAGGGCAAAATGGAGGTGTCTACACTGTTGTCCCAAGGAAGATATGCAAATACATAGGGTTAGGTTACCAATTGGATGGCCCACAAGCTGACTTGTTCCCCACCTCACCGAAATGGTCTCTATATGACCACTTCGTCTATGGGACCACTGATAAAGCAGTTATACCAAGGCAGAAAGAAGTGTCCTTCACTAAATCCCAAGAAGTGAAGATCGAACAAATGACCAAAGCATTCAATAATTTAACGAACCTAAATGACGATATCGACAAACGACTTGAGGGAGTTAGGCCATTATTCAATACTGAGGAATCCGTGAAAGAAGAGCCTCCCGAACCTGGGTTGCACATTGAAGACTGGGACTTGACCGATGAAGAGGATTTCCATATCACAACCCTAGAAAATGAAGAGCTGCGGGAGTCAACAGAGGAGGATTAGCTTTCGATGACAAGCAAAGAAGAAGACTATTGGATGAACCTCACCAACATAGAACAAGAAGACCTCCTAAGGGCAGAACATCTGAAATTGCTTGAAGAAGTTAATCTCTCCTGGAACACCAATCCGAATTCTGACGGAGAATTCGATTATCGACCTATACTCCATCATTGATAGTGCCCTCGCCGGTGCCCTTATCCGAAAACACTGTACTGTAAGTTGTGTGCATCTATCTTGATACGGTGCAAAAGGGCTCTTTTATGAGAAACTCGACAAACCACCACAGTGGAGACTGATTACATTGCTCTTATTGAGTTTGAGGAATAACTCGAACTAGATACTCCTCCATCCCCAGACGCACCACAACTCCAAATATTATGGAAATCTCTTGAGGAAAAGTGACAACCCTGTCCGAGCGATGACGAGGACTACTGGTGTAACATCCTGAAATTTTTTGACCTTTGAACAGTATGCCTCGGTGTCCGTGCCCGACTGATCACGTACCCGACATGGTGAAAATAATTAAGTTAGTTGGGTTAAGTCTTAAGTGAAAAAAAAGAGATTTGGTTTAGACTTGCGTGTGGACCTTTGGATGAATTGTATACACCTAGCTATGGCGTACTGGCTTAACACCTAAGTTTAGGTTGGTTATAAATGAAAATAAAAGCAGGAGAATTTATTTCTCTTATAATTTTGGTTCTAGAGAGAGAATAGAAGCTTGGAATGGTTAAACAACTTATTTGACTAATTGGGCCAACTGATTGGGCCGACTATTCGAGTCAACTATAGGTCCTGATCGGGTGCATGTCTGTTAAGAAACACACCACCGTTTAGATTTTTCAAACGAGATCATTTTAGGTCCGTTTGAGCTCGTATGAGATTTTTAGGACCGAGTTCATACACCGTGGTGGTGCGTATTGGCTTAACGCTGGGTCTGATTGATAAGTAGTTTGGGTGTACAGGCCCCACACTGAACCAAGGGATCATTTATATAATAGATAATACCTTAACTAGGTACCCCTGTTTCACACGAAAAACTAGGTCCTTAGATAAGACAAACACCCAAAATGGGCGTATGTGTTTTGTATGAGAGCCGACCTTTTTAGTTAAAAAAGGGCTAGCTTCCTTTTGAAGCCTTAACCTGTTGCAAGAGTTTGATGGTTTGGGTTTTGAAGAGAGAAGGAAGAAGAAAGAGGAAGAATCGCCGGATTCGTATGCTCCAAGCCTTGTGATTGTGTGGAAAAGGTTTTGTGAGATCGTATAAGGGAAGGATCGTTGTCGATTTCGACTTTTGGTTTTGGTTTTGTGGGTTTTGGAGCCGTTTGGGGGTTTTGAAACCCTCTTCTTGCGAAGAGATCATGAGTTTTGATCCACAAATCATAGCGTGAGTTTGTGTGAAGTGTGTGTGTAAGGATTGCCGTCGATTTCGTGGGCTTAGGTGTGATCGGGAAGCTCGGAGATGATCGAGGTGGGTTTGGAAACCCTTTTTATTTAACGAAGAAGACAATTTGATCTTCGAGTAGATCGCCAATTTAAAGAGGTAAATAACGTAATTCTTCAATGTATTTTAACTAAATATAGGTCGCTTAGATGTGTGTAAAAGATTAGGATAAAAAGGGATTGAACTTTGATGTAAAAGATGGGTTTCAAAATTCGAACCCGAGAAGTGCTCAGAAACTGCCAAAATTGATTAATCGATTAATTGATTTTTGATAGAAGAGAAATTTGAAAGGAACTTCACGAAATCGATTAATTGAAGAAAGCTTCGATTGATCGATTTTTAAAATTGATTAATCGATTTTGCCGAAGCTTGCTAACACTACTATAGTATTTTAGTTATAACTTTTTGTGCCGAAATCCAATTCATACGATTCATATTGCGTTGGAAAGAGGATAGGAAACCCTACAACATTTATGAATTGGCTAACTTGTGAATCAATTGTTTTAAAGGTGAAAAGTTAGTGATAAGTTGGATCAAATTCTGATTTTATCGAGAATCGAAACCGATTAATCGAGTAAAATCGATTAATCGATTTTTAAATTTTGATTAATCAAAATTGGGTCGATTAATCGATTGGACATAATTAGTGAGAAAGATTTTTGGTTGTTTAAAAATCGATCAATCGAGATAAAATCGATCAACCGATTTTGGAAAATCGATTAGTCGATTTTGTCTGAGTTTGCCAGTACTGCTTTAGTATTTTGACCATAACTTTCTGCTCCGAACTCCGATTAATGCGATTCGTGAAGCGTTGGAAAGATGACAAAAAGATTTATAACTTTTGTGATTTAATAATTTAGAAAATCTAAATTTGTAAAGGTAAAAAATTTAGGAGAAAGTTACATTAAATTCTAAGTTGGCACGAACTTGCCCGTTCCGACTCGGTTTTAAGAAAACACTTAAATAGGTTTAAGTTATTAGTGATTAGTGTTGATCCTTGATACATCATCATATATTTGTGATGTAGATTGAGGGAGGAAAGCCATCGATAGGACATTGGTTGGCTTTGCACAGTTTCAAGGTTAAGGTGGGGAAAATTTCATACGCAATTGCATTTTGACTTAATTTCATTGATGCTTGATATGATCGAATGAAAGATGATAAGTTTTGCTTTGAAATGAATTAGTATTTGAACTCCTTGCAATGGAAACTTTAGATCTTTGAACTCTAATATTTGATTGAATATTTTGATTGTTTGAAATGCTCGAAAGCTTTGAATTATCGAATCTTTGACATAGTAGTTGTTTTGAAAATTATTGACGTATCGAATCAAGCAATGATCTTTGCTTTGAACCTTTTCTATAGCCTTCAAAAATCATGTAAGGAATTTCAGTCTTGAACATTGTATGTGTGTTTTGCAAGTTTTGAATCGAACCTAGAAGTTAAATTTGAAGGAAGCAAATGTGAACTTTGAATTGAATCCAAATCGAATTTGTATATAAATTTGAATCCAAATCGAACCATAAGTTAAGAAAATTTTAAGTGGACCGCTATGGGCGGATTATAAGTGTGTTGTGGACCACTAAGGGCGGATTATATAACATCGTAGACCGCTATGGGCGGATTATATGTGCATGTGTGGACCGCTTTGGGCGGATTATATGGTACCTTGTGGGCCACAAGGGCGGAATCGAACTGGCACGACGGCTAACCGTGAATCGAACCGGCATGGCAGTTAAACCCATGAATCAAACCGGCATGACGGGATATCCGTGAATCGAACCGGCACGACGGCTAACTGTGAATCGAACCGGCATAGCGGTTAAACCCATGAATCGAATCGGCACGGCGGGATATCCGTGAATCGAACCGGCACGGCGGGTAACCGTGAATCGACTTGGTACGGCAGTCTCCTTGAATCGAGCCGGCACAGCGGGATATCTGTGAATCGAATTGTGTAAACTATGTGATAATGTGTAAGCTATGCAAGTGAGTGTGTGAATTTTACTGACACGGTAGTCTCTGTGAATCGAACCGGCACGACGGGATATCCGTGAATCGAATTGTGTAAGCTAAGTAAGAAAGTGTGAAACATATAAGTAAGCTAAGAATGTGCAAGACTTGTAAGTAAGATAAGTAAGGATTGTGTAATATGTGTGAGTAAGCCAAGTAAGAATGTATAAAACATATATGTAAGCAAAGTAAGAATATATAAGACATGTGGGTAAGTCACGTAAGAATATGTAAGACATGTAAATGAATGTGATTCAAACTCAGTAAATCAAAAATAAGAAATATGCTTCTGATAAGAGATTAGTCAGTTTCAATTTTTTTAAGAAAATGTCTTTGAAATCAATTTCGGTTTTGATAAGAAAAAATCTTCGAAATCAGTTTGCCTTTGAAATTAGTTTTGAATTTGGATAAGAAAATGCCTTTGAACTCAGTTTCAATTTTGATAAGAAATGCCTTTAAAATCAGTTTTAGTCTTGATAAGAAAATGTTTTGATCTTGTCTTTGAATCTATGCATGTGATGAGATGTATATTGGTATTAGTTTTCTCCACTGAGCTTGGATGTTAGCTCACCCCAACTATACGTCACAGGTGTAGTTTTGAGGAGGGCCCAGACTACATACTTGAAGAAAAAAGGAGCTTCCGCATAAGGATTTGTACTATGTTTTGGGATCGTAGATTTAGTGCATCATGGATCTTGGTAAGTTCGAGGTTGGTACGTCCATGCTATTATACATGCATGGTACACTACTGTTGGTGATGGTTAGTCATCACTGGCGTTTGTTTAGTTTAGTACATATTAGATATTAGAATTGGAGTTTTGTTCATGATACTTATATAACCTTGCTTTGATTTTCGTATGCATATGGATTTGCCAAGTGTTCTGTATCAGATTGTGATCTACGATCTGGCGGTTCGGATTTTCTCATTTGGTTTTGGTGTAAAGTTAAAAGAAAAAAAAAATAAAAAAATCTCCAAATTTTAGGGTGGGAAAATCTGAGCTGTCACAGTTGGTATCAGAGCAGTTTCTTTTAGAAATTCTGACAATCATTCTTTTCGTCAGAGCATAGGGACTTCTGCTAACGAAACTTTGGTTTCACGTGTAGACCGTGATGTCTTCTAGGGGAAGAGGCCGACCCAGGGGCGGTCATAATAGAAATTTGCGTAGTTGAGATGATTTCATCTCGGATACCAATCGAGTGCCTATGGGAGATAGAGGGGCTTCAGGCAGTGGTGGCCAAGGGAGCCAAGATCAGGCAGAGACTCAGGATCGAGATCATCAGGATCGATATCAGAGGGAACAAGAAAGAGTAAGAGAAAGGAACGAAGAGAGAGAAGAGTGTCAGAGGATGATGCATACCATGGAAACCATGGCGACTGCCATGGCACAACAGGCAGCATCTTTGGCGGCTCATACCACTCATGAGCAGCATCAGCCACCTACACCTCCAGTGGGTTCTGCACAGTCAGTGCCCTCTCCATTTACCAAGTTTAGGAGGATGTGCCCTCCTAGCTTTTCAGGGCAAGCAGAGCCAATGGACGCAAAGAATTGGCTAAGCGAAATGGAGAAGGTGTTCAGTGTACTTACGTGCACTGAGGATGAGAGTGTACGTTGGGCGGCCTATATGCTAGATGGGGAGGCAGGCCCATGGTGGAAGTCCGTGTCACGGACTAGAGCGCAAGAGACCCCTGGATTGCCTTGGACATGGGAGGAATTCGTGGGATAATTCAACAAGCAATACTTTCCTGAGATAGTGAGAAATCAAATGGAAGTAAAATTCCTACAGCTTGAACAGGGGAGGATGTCTGTGAGAGAGTATGGAGTCGAGTTTATGAGGCTCGCTCGCTTTGCTCCTGAGTTCGTGGTGACAGATTTGATGAAGGCCAAGAAATTTCAATGCGGCTTAAGGCCGGATATAAGGGAAAAAGTCGCTGCTTTTGAGTTGAAAACTTATGGCGCAGTAATGAGCAAGGCTCTTGTGGTGGAAGAAGACGTGGAAGAAAAGTATAAGAGAAGGGACCAACAGAGTAGTGGCAGGGCAAGTCAAATGCAGTCATATGCTCACAAACAGGCAACCGAGATATCGAAGTTATTGATGCCAGCGCCCAGCCTGCCCACTCAGCGTATCCACTCAAGACCACCCATGTCCACGCATGAAGTGCCCCTACGCCTTACAAATCCTACGACCGCTGGGGCATCGAGAGTACCGCAAATTTCTCATACTTCCTCATCATCACCGATTGAGCCATGCTCGTGATGTGGAGGACCACACAAGATAGAAGAGTGCTGTTGGGTCACAGGCGCATGCTTCAAGTGTGGATGAACAGGACATCGGATAAGAGAATGTCCCAAGGTGAAGACGGGTCAGTGAGGAGGACCTAGTTTGGTGATACTTTATGGTTTTGGAGGGTAGTGTATTATTGGTATGGATGTTGTAAAACTATTGAAGCATGGTAGATGCACCGTGATCTTTAACTCTAATTGAATGGTTATTTTATCATTTAAGGATGCCTAGTATAAATTTACCTTGATTCTTTTGTGGATGGTTGAATATATTTTAGAAATGATAGGTGGTTTTGGAGATTGATGGTTTTAATTTTTGTTATCTTGGTCCATCCATGATTGTTGCTTAATGATGCACATGGAAAATGAGAAATAATTTCAGGATTATGGTTATAACTTAAATTGTAATGAACATCCTTTAGGGTAATGCTTTAAATAGACTCCATGATTATGGAATGAGTACGTTATATAATGGTTTAATCCACTATAAGAACAATTATGTTGTGCGTGTGGTAGTCGTTTTTTAATGGTTGTAAATTATGGATGAATGCTGCCCGGTGTGTGTTTTGTATGAGGAATATCAAGCAGCCCTAGTGCATTATGGTATACTCGCTTGTGTTAGTTTTGAATAAATTATTGAATTTTAAATTTAGTTAAAGGTTTGGGATCTCATTCGTTGTTTTCTTGGGCGGTGCGACTCTATTTTAGTATAGATGCTATGTCATGAATGCGAACGATATGTACTGAATTTTCGAGGACGAAAATTCCTTTAAGGAGGGGAGAATGTAATATCCATAACTAATTGTGTCGACATTGAATCATTGACTCTTGAAAAGTATTGACTCTTAGGGAGAGTAAGATTACTCTTATTTAGGACTAATAAGTATCTATACCTCTTCAACTAGAAATACGCTAATTTTCGAGGACGAAAATTCTTTAAGGTGAGAAGAATGTAACATCCTTAAAAATTTTGACTTTAAACAGTACGCCTCGGTGTGCGTGCCCAACTGATCACGTACCCGATATGGTGAAAATAATTAAGTTAGTAGGGTTAAGTCTTAAGTGAAACAAAAAAAAATATTTGGTTTAGACTCGCGTGTGGACCTTTGGATGAATTGTATACACCTAGCTATGACGTATTGGCTTAACACCTAAGTTTAGGTTGGTTATAAATGAAAATAAAAGCAGGAGAATTTATTTCTCTTATAATTTTGGTTCTAGAGAGAGAATAGAAGTTTAGTAATGGTTAAATAACTTATTTGACTAATTGGGCCAACTGTATTGGCTACTAGTTGGGCCAACTGATTGGGCCGACTATTCGAGTCAACTATAGGTCCTGATCGGGTGCATGTCTGTTAAGAAACACGTCACCGTTTAGATTTTTCAAATGAGATCATTTTAGGTCCGTTTGAGCTCGTATGAGATTTTTAGGACCGACTTCATACACCGTGGTGGTGCGTGACATTAAGCTTAGCGGTCTGATTGATAAGTAGTTTGGGTGTACAGGCCCCACACTGAACCAAGGGATCATTTATATAATAGATAATACCTTAACTAGGTACGCCCGTTTCACGTGAAAAACTAGGTCCTTAGATAAGACTAACACCCAAAATGGGTGTATGTGTTTTGTATGAGAGCCGGCCTTTTTAGTTAAAAAAGGGCTAGGTTCCTTTTGAAGCTTTAACCGGTTGCAAGAGTTTGATGGTTTGGGTTTTGAAGAGAGAAGGAAGAAGAAAGAGGAAGAATCGCTGGATTCATATGCTCCAAGCCTTGTGATTGTGTGGAAAAGGTTTTGTGAGATCGTATAAGGGAAGGATCGTTGTCGGTTTCGACTTTTGGTTTTGGTTTTGTGGGTTTTGGAGCCGTTTGGGAGTTTTGAAACCCTCTTCTTGCGAAGAGATCATGAGTTTTGATCCACAAATCATAATGTGAGTTTGTGTGAAGTGTGTGTGTAAGGATTGCCGTTGATTTCGTGGGCTTAGCTGTGATCGTAAAGCTCGGAGATGATCGAGGTGGGTTTGGAAACCCTTTTTATTTAACGAAGAAGACGATCCGATCTACGAGTAGATCGCCAATTTAAAGAGGCAAATAATGTAATTCTTCAATATATTTTAACTAAATATAGGTCGCTTAGATGTGTGTAAAAGATTAGGATCAAAAGGGATTGAACTTTGATGTAAAAGATGGGTTTCAAAATTCGAACCCGAGAAGTGCTCAGAAACTGGCAAAATCGATTAATCGATTTTGAAAATCGATTAATCAATTTTTGATAGAAGAGAAATTTGAAAGGAACTTCACGAAATTGATTAATCGAAGAAAGTTTCGATTGATCGATTTTTAAAATCGATTAATCAATTTTGAAAATTGATTAATCTATTTTGCCGAAGCTTGCTGACACTACTACAGTATTTTAGTTATAACGTTTTATGCCGAAATCTGATGGATACAATTCTTATTCCGTTGGAAAGCGGACAGCAAGCCCTACAACTTTTATGAATTGACCAACTTGTGAATCAATCATTTTAAAGGTGAAACGTTAGTGATAAGTTGGATCAAATTCTGATTTTATCGAGAATTGAAACCGATTAATCGAGTAAAATCGATTAATCGATTTTTAAATTTCGATTAATCGAAATTGGGTCGATTAATCGATTGGACATAATCAGTGAGAAAGATTTTTGGTTGTTTAAAAATCAATCAATCGAGATAAAATCGATCAATCGATTTTGGAAAATCGATTAATCGATTTTGGAAAATCGATCAATCGATTTTGAAAATCGATTAGTCGATTTTGTCTGAGTTTGCCAGTACTGCTTTAGTATTTTGACCATAACTTTCTGCTCCGAATTTTGATTGATGGGATTCATGAAGCGTTGGAAAGATGACAAAAAGATTTATAACTTTTGTGATTTAATAATTTAGTAAATCTAAATTTGTAATGGAAAACAATTTAGGAGAAAGTTACATTAAATTCTAAGTTGGCACGAACTTGCCCGTTCCGACTCGGTTTTGAGAAAACACTTAAATAGGTTTAAGTTATTAGTGATTAGTGTTGATCCTTGATACATCATCATATATTTGTGATGTAGATTGAGGGAGGAAAGCCATCGATAGGACATTGCTTGGCTTTGCGCAGTTTCGAGGTTAAGGTGGGGAAAATTTCATACGCAATTGCATTTTGATTTAATTTCATAGATGCTTGATATGATCGAATGAAAGAAGATAAGTTTTGTTTTGAAATGAATTAGTATTTGAACTCCTTGCAATGGAAACTTTAGATCTTTGAACTCTAATATTTGATTGAATATTTTGATTGTTTGAAATGCTCGAAAGCTTTGAATTATCGAATCTTTGACATAGTGGTTGTTTTGAAAATTATTGACGTATCGAATCAAGCAATGATCTTTGTTTTGAACCTTTTATATAGGCTTCGAAAATCATGTAAGGAATTTCAGTCTTGAACATTGTATGTGTGTTTTGCAAGTTTTGAATCGAACCCAAAAGTTAAATTTGAAGGAAGCAAATGTGAACTTTGAATTGAATCCAAATCGAATTTGTATATAAATTTGAATCCAAATCTAACCATAAGTTAAGAAAATTTTAAGTGGACCGCTATGGGCAGATTATAAGTGTGCTGTGGACCGCTAAGGGCGGATTATATAACATCGTAGACCGCTATTGGCGGATTATATGTGCATGTGTGGACCGCTTTGGGTGGATTATATGGTACCTTGTGGGCCGCTAGGGCGGAATCGAATCGGCACGGCGGCTAACCGTGAATTGAACCAGCATGGCGATTAAACCCATGAATCGAACCGGTACGGCGGGATATCCGTGAATCGAATCGGCACGGCGGCTAACCGTGAATCCAACCGGCATGGCGGTTAAACCCATGAATCGAACCGGCATGGCGGGATATCCGTGAATCGAACCGGCACGGCGGCTAACCGTGAATCAAACTGGTACGACAGTCTCCGTGAATCGATCCGGCATGGCGAGATATCTGTGAATCGAATTGTGTAAGCTATGTGACAATGTGTAAGCTATGCAAGTGAGTGTGTGAATCGAACTGACACGACAGTCTCTGTGAATCGAGCCAGCACGGCGGGATATCCGTGAATCGAATTGTGTAAGCTAAGTAAGGAAGTGTGAAACATATAAGTAGGCTAAGTAAGAATGTGCAAGACTTGTAAGTAAGATAAGTAAGGACTGTGTAAGATGTGTGAGTAAGCCAAGTAAGAATGTATAAAACATATATATAAGCAAAGTAAGAATATGTAAGACATGTCGGTAAGTCACGTAAGAATATATAAGACATGTAAATGAATGTGATTCAAACTCAGTAAATCAAAAATAATAAATATGCTTCTGATAAGAGATTAGTCAGTTTCAATTTTTTTAAGAAAATGTCTTTGAAATCAGTTTCAGTTTTGATAAGAAAATATCTTCGAAATCAGTTTGCCTTTGAAATTAGTTTTGAAATTGGATAAGAAAATGCCTTTGAACTCAGTTTCAATTTTGATAAGAAATGCCTTTGAAATCAGTTTTAGTCTTGATAAGAAATGTTTTGATCTTGTCTTTGAATCTATGCATGTGATGAGATGTATATTGGTATTAGTTTTCTCCATTGAGCTTGGATGTTAGCTCACCCCGACTATACGTCACAGGTGTAGCTTTGAGGAGGGCCCAGACTACATACATGAAGAAAAAAGGAGCTTCCGCATAAGGATTTGTACTCTGTTTTGGGATCGTAGATTTAGTGCATCGTGGATCTTGGTAAGTTCGAGGTTGGCACGTCCATGCTATTATACATGCATGGTACACTACTGTTGGTGATGGTTAGTCATCACTGGCGTTTGTTTAGTTCAATACATATTAGATATTAGAATTGGAGTTTTGTTCATGATACTTATATAACCTTGCTTTGATTTTCGTATGCATATGGATGTGCCAAGTGTTCTGTATCAGATTGTGATCTATGATCTGGCGGTCCGGATTTTCTCATTTGGTTTTTGTGTAAAGTAAAAAAAAAAGAAAAAAAAAATCTCCAAATTTTAGGTTGGGAAAATCTGGGCTGTCACAATTGGACAGACCTCCCTGCACTCGAGTTTGCAAAATAGGCCAACCAAGTACTTCAGGCATTGTCAGATTAAGAAGACGGGTTCGATACCAGCCTTGACTCTAGCTCAAAAGGATGGGAATGCCCTTGGGAATCCCCCTGCATCTCTCACCATTACCAGCCTCGCTGCCGAACATGCATACTCATCCTAATATACTATGAAGTTCAAGGGAGAGAGCTCATTACCCCTAAGGATCCCTTAGGAGGTCACCCTCGACAGGAAGAGCAATTGCATTATAACTCAGAAGATGATAGTTCGACCGATTATGATCTTCAGAGCTTCTTCAAAGATGAGGCAATCAATGTAATAGAGGAAATCTGAATGCCAGCAACGCTGTCACGGGTGTCGCTTATTCAAAAGATCCCATCAGATGAGGACACAAAAAAAAAAATGCCAGATTCAGAATGAGTCTACATTTCTCGAAGAATTGTCCGAATGGCTCCAGCTGTCGTCTCGCTATCCCAATTAGAGGAAGCAGCCCCCCGGGTGCCTCTTGAGGTGACCAACTTTGTACCATATCTACTATAAAAAGTAAAAAAAATAGAAAAAGATAAAAACCCTAAAAATTCATAAATACAAAATCCAAAAAAACTAGAAAATCTCAGAAAAGGAAGGGAACCCTTCATCCCGAATCAATTTTGGACCAACAAGGAAACTTTTCTCCTAAGACTTCTATTCCCTCTCACGCATGAAGGCGTAAGGCATTTAGGCAAAATAATAAGATAGTGATCATACCAGATGAGATACTTTGCGACTTTGAGAAAATGATCAATAGCCTTGATCTTCACCTTACCAAAGATGTCTCAGTCATAAATTATACCGATGAAGGGCTACCCTTCGCAAAATCAAATCCCTAGTGTAGCAATTTTGCGGTGTATGAGCTTACCGAGGATGAAAAAGGAACACCAATCACCGAGGAGGCGCAGGACTTCCAATGGGTCATCAAGCGTTTTGATGAGAAAACCCAAGCTGCCGCGAAACCTACAAAAGAAATCAACTTTGGCACTGAAGAGAAACCTAAGAAGCTACTAATTAGCATAACGCTCAACTTCAAGGAATGTCAACAAATCGTACAAGTCTTGTAAGAACACCTCGACTCCTTTGCATGGTCCTATGAAGATATGCTTGGTCTAGACCCAAGTTTAGTAGAACATCGTCTTGTCTTGGAACCTGATGCAAAGCCTATTAAGCAGAAACTCGGAAGGATGCACCCACAAATAGCCCTCCAAGTTAAAGAGGAAGTTGATAAGTTGCACAAAGCCAAATTCATCCGAGTTGTCCTCTACCCCAAGTGGGTCGCCAATATAGTACTTGTTGCTAAGAAATACGACATAATACAGGTTTGCATTGACTTCCAAAACCTCAATCAAGCATGCCTAAAAGACGACTTCCCACTTCCACACATTGACACTCAAGTCGACAACACTGCTGGACATGAGATGATATCTTTTATGGACTGTTTCTCTACGTATAATCAGATCAAATTAGCAGAGTCTGACCAAAAAAAGACTTCTTTCACCACACCATGGGAAACTTATTGCTACGTCGTTATGTCTTTTGGGCTCAAGAATGCAGGAGCCACGTATCAACGTGCCATGATGGCTATTTTTCATCACATGATGCATAAATGTATAGAGGTCTATGTCGATGACATATTAGTGAAGTCCCAAACACGAGTAGGACATGCTGAAGTACTCCGATTGGTACTACAAAGAGCTGAGAAGTATCAGCTAAAAATGAATCCAAAGAAATACGTCTTCTGAGTTACCTTCAGAAAATTACTCAGTTTCATAGTCAGCAAGCGAGGAATCAAAGTTGACCCTATAAAGTCAGAGCCATCCTTGAGATTCCACCTCCTAGTAATATCAAAGAATTATGAGGCCTCATAGGAAGATTGCAATTCATCAGGAGATTTTATCTCCCAACATTCAGATATATGCGATCCTTTCTATAGACTACTTAAAGGAGGAACTGAGTATAAATGGGATGACCAGTGTTAGCAAGCCTTTGATAATATTAAGAAGTACCTTCTTAACCCGCTAGTACTATCACCATCAATCCTCGAAAGACCCCTAATCCTTGGAAGACCCCTAATCCTCTACCTCTTAGCGAAAGACAAAGCAATGGGAGTACTACTGAGATAATATGAAGAAGATGACAAGAGAGAGAAGGCTATCTACTACCTTAGTAGGACGATAGTCGAATACGAACCAAAATACACTTCAATGGAGAAGACCGGCCTCACATTGGTGTGGGCCTCAACCAAATTACGGCACTACTTTGGAGCACATAAGATACTAGTACTAGCCCAAATGGACCCTCTAAAGTACGTATTCGAAAAGCTCACAACATCAGGAAGGATCGCTTGCTGGCATATGCTATTGCAACAATTTGACATCACTTACGTCACACAGAAGTCGATCAAAGGACAAGCAATCACCAATTACTTGGTAGATATCCCACTCCCAAGCAATGATCCCGTACATGCGGATTTCCTAGATGAAGACCTACTCACAATTCATAACGAAGAGCCTGATAGGACATCATGGACCCTTTATTTCAATAGTGCTCTAAATTACAATGGAAAAGGCATCAAGATAGTCCTATTAACCCAGGAAGGAGTTGTCATACCTAAGGCTTTTCAACTAGACTTCGCTGTTACTAATAATGTCACAGAATACAAAGCTTTCATAGTCGGACTATGAGCAACACTACAATTAGGCGTTAAATAGTTAAAAACCATCGGTGATTCTAAGCTTGTAATCTCACAAGTTATAGGAGAATGGAAGATCAAGGAAAGGAGATTGATGACATATCTAGAAACTGCCCAATATTTGGTAAAGAAATTTGAAAGAATCTCTTTCACGCACATCCCTAGATTAGAAAATGAGCTCGCAGACTCCCTTGCCACATTAGCCTCGGTCATCCAAATGCTCATCGGACAAAGTACCAAGGCCTTCTTCGACGAAAAGCTGCCAGTACATGCCCACGAGGTTGCATTGACAGTTAAGAGAGAATTATCAGTCCTCCCCACAGGCACAGGACCAAATGAAGCAATCACTCCGGAGAATCACGTCAAGGCAGAAACCATAGTTGCTATGTTTAGGTTTGAAAAATCACCAATCGATGGCAGACAATCATGGTATTTTAACATCTGAAACTTCCTGAAGCATCAATATGTTCCTCCATATGCCACGAAGATTGAACGAAAGACTATAAGAAACCGATGCACTCGATTCTGCATACTCGACAAAATTTTATATAAAGAAGCCTTCACCAAAGGAGTACTGCTACGATGCACCACAACCGTCAAAGGGCAATACATCATCCGAGAAGTACATGCCAGTGCTTGCGGCGCCCACGCTGATAGACAAAGACTCGTTGATCAAATCATATGACAAGGCTACTTTTGACCGACAATGATAAGAGACTGCCACCTCTACTTCCAATTCTATAAATAATGTCAAGAATACACAGCACTCATCAAAGCTCCATCAGTTGCATTAAACACTATGACCTCACCGTGGCCAGTTTTTATGTGGGCTTTCATAGACACAGTTGGGAACTCTCACAAGCACGCGTTCATACTTACAACAACTGAATACTACACCAAATGGGTAGAAGCTGAATCTTACGTCAGAATCATCGCTTTAACACTCATGAGGATTATCATTCGAAATATCATCACCAGGTTTGGAGTACCTAGAATGTTTGTCACCGACAATGGACCACAGTTCATCACAAAGAAGACGAAGAAGTTATGCAAGAAGTTTGACATCGATTTACTCCACTCATCACCATTCTACCTTCAAGGAAATGGGCAAGCAGAAGCTACCAGCAAAATGCTAATTCAAATTTTGAAATGCATAGTAGAGATGAGCAATGGAGCTGACTGGCCTGAACGACTACAAGAAGCACTCTAGGCCTATTGGACCTCTATCCGTAGGGCCACTGGCCAAACTCCCTACCTCCTTACCTACGAGATGGAGGCAGTCTTACCTTATGAGATATAAGTATCATCCTTACGGATTCAACTTGATGATGAGTTATCCTTAGACGAGAGGAGAATGGCCCTACTCGTGCAGCTAGACCAGCTCGATGAAATACGTCTAAGGGTAGCTGATCACGCTTAGGTATATCAGAGGAGAGTGGCTAGGGCTTATGATAAGAAAGTCCTCGAATGAACCTTTAATATTGGAGAACTAGTCTTGAAGAAAATCATGCCTTCCTAGCATGCCCATCCAAAGGGAAAACTGAAACTGAACTGGGAAGGCCCTTATGTTATAGTAGCCGCATACCCTGGGAATGCATACAAACTGGCAAACCAAGACAGGGAAGAACTCCTTAGCCTTTGAAATGCCATGTACCTTATAAAATATTACCCTTAGCCCTATGATCATCACATCCCTTGGTTAGATACTTATACTTACCGCCCCCTTAGTCCCCACGACTTGTTCATTGGTCGTACGTCTTCAATTATCAGAATATCCTCAAGACCTCCAATTTATCACCCACTTTCTTATTCGGGCAATTTGATCAAAGGACTAGTGACACACCTAACCTCTTTCAAAAGAGTAAGTAACACTCGATCCTCATTTCCCTTTCCCCGCTGTTGGAGGAGATGTTAGAGCAAAAGAAAAAATGATGTCAGGTTCAATCAAAACTCACCATTTTTGCGCTAGCAGGATACTTTCAAGAATATATACATATATATAAAAAAATTGAGTGAGAGCAATACGACGAATGAATCAGTCAATGAGCTCAGAGAAGCATAAGCAGGCCGTGAGGACATCTCTGGTAACTTCACTAGTAATGTATAAGCAAGCTGCGAGGACATCCCTGATGTCCCCATACTACTAGATGTCATCGTAAGGTGGTGAGAGGAGGATAAATTCCTGCTAACCATAGAATGTGAGATTTTGATGGTATCGAAACATGACGAAGAGCTCGATCATGACACCCCATATCCCCTCTAGTAACTTCATTAGTAATGTATAAGCAAGCTGCGAGGACATCCCTGATGTCCCCATACTACTAAATGTCGTTGTAAGGTGGCGAGAGGAGGATAAATTCCTGCTAACCATAGAATGTGAGATTTTGATGGTATCGAAACATGACAAAAAGTTCGATCATGACACCCCTTATCCCCTCTAAGAAAAAGACTGTTACTCATCCCATTTGGAAAGCGTTAAGTATAAATTATTCCCCACATCACTGAGCCTTACCCCTCTTCTATTTTTTATTTTTCGGATGATAAATCGGAAGCCTTGTAGGATACTCCTAGGAATGAAGCCGAAAACCAGTGAATGACGACTGATACAAGCACCCACTATACCTATCGCACTTCTTCCTGATAATGACCACGGGATAGGATGATCACCACCCAAAGGTAGACCCTGGTATACAATTGACATAACTGAAACAACCTCCCCTGGTTCGATTACACTACTGATGAACTTTTCTTCAAAACTAACTCACCAAATACCCATGGTTTCTTATAGACCCAAAGTGCTCATCTAAAGCCCAGAGAAGCTCCATTATACTTAGATACTGAGGCATTTTTTTCAGAGGGAGAATCACCTTAGAAGCGCCGACTTGCCTATAAAGAAGGTACGAAATAGCGAAGTCCCCATCCGGAGAGTGCTACCGAAGATACTACAAAACCGATCCTACCACGCTCCTACACTGGGGCATTTTTATTTTTATTATTATTTTAGTTATTTGCTTTCCCTGTTGCATTATTTTTATTTAAAAAAAAAAAGAAAAAAAAAGAAGAAAAAGAAAATAAAAAAAAAGAAAAGAACAAAGGAAGGAAAAAGAAGAGCATATATCCATCTCTTACTACCAGACCCCAGTCTGAGACACTCGCCCCCTTGACAACTAGCAAGGGGGAGAATAAATATTATTGATAGCCTTGCCTTTACATGTGTAGATATAAAGGAACCTTTAACCATCACCGAACTAACTCAAGAAGCATCCAAGTCCCGATGACAACTGACGACACTGAAAGAAAAAGGCAAATACAAGAGGTAACTAAAAGAAAAAGAGCCAACACAAGTACATTTGAACTAAAAAATTATATATATATATATATATATATATATATATATATATATATATATAAATTTAATTTTTACATCCATCACCGGGGGCATACCCCCTGTATATACAATGAACACGCACAATGAACTAAAACAAATACACATACATGTTGTCGGATTTCCAGTGTGCTGATTTTATTGTGTAGTGAGAACAAATTAAAAATCAAAGTAAAATAAAAGATGGAAGCAGCACAACTAAAATAATTCTAAGCCTGTAAGATACAGGGCTATTGTAGCAAGTTTTGATAAGTAAGAGTTTGTCCCACAGAGCAATTGATCTAGAACCCAAAATGGGCTATAATAGTAGGCCTCCAGATCTGACTATAGATCTGACAATCCTATAAAAAGGGAATTGGGTGTCACAACTACTCGAAATTACCTACTAAAAAGAAAATAAATAAAGTGCAGTCCTATTCTAAGAAAGGGTTATGAAGAAGGTGGTGATGGTGTGTTAAAATAAAGATAAAAGGATGGGAAGTAAGTAGTTTAGGATAAAGTTCATTCAGCTATGTAACTCAGATTTAGGGCTGTCTTTGCAGCAAAGCCTTACTGAAGTGCTATCAATAACCTCAGCAATGTAGAAGAATCCAACTTAACCCATGCCATTTAGACTGATCTTAAGGCTATAATCTGTCCACTTAAATGGCCACAGACTATCCAATAGAGTCTGTCAAATCCCATTGATTGAGTCAAAAAAGCTAACCTAATCCAAAGGAGTGAGCGGATCAATCCTAATCCAATGAATCAAATCAGGCCATGAATACCATTGCAGACACTATATTTGTCAGGCAACAAGCTCCCCAGATCTGCTTATAGATCTGGCAGACATTCATAGGAGTTTAAACCCATAAAATCCTATGTGTTTGTCAAAGGCCATAAGCACAATGAGCTAACACATAGGAAAAGCAACAGGTTGAATAAGGACTTAGATACAGCTGATCATTGCTACAAAAGGCTTGCAATGATTCAACCCCCAAGTCTGTAATCACTATAGAGAAGCCAAATCTAACATCTGATAGTGGTCAAGTAAGACAGAGGGGAGCCTGTTCCTGCACAATCTCTCATTAGGCTACAAGCTCAAGTACAGAGAAAAAGAATCTATCTCAGATCTGTGACCAAGATTGCCCTAGGGTTATAGTTTGTCCACTCAAATGGTCACAGGCTATCCACAGAGGCTCCCTTACCCACAAATGATGAGATAGAATATATAAACTGATGCTGCCACCATGGTCCCAGGGCTACAAGCTCAAGATTCCATGGGCCTTTCAAAAAGCTCAAATCCTAAATGCATGTTATAGCCTGAATAAAACTACGAGCAAATAGGAAGATAACAAATTAAGTAAGCATTTAAAGCACAAATTCTATTGATCTAATGTTACCAATAATGAAATCTCTCAAGGTAGCAGCCTTGTGCACAACAGCTCTTCACAAAAATCCTAATGTTTAAATGACCTATTACAAAACTAAATAAAACTACACCTAATTGCTTACCAAAGATTTAGCCAGCAAGTGCTGGGCTAAGAGAGAAGAAAAAATGGAAAAAGAAGTGATCAAACACTAACCCTAATCTGCTTGAGCTCTTAGATGATAGAGGTTGAAGGAAAGAGTGATTGATGATTTCTAAGTTACAAGCACAACTTATATACTTAGTCCGAATGCTGTGGCTGAGAGAAGAGGAAACCCTAATTTTTCAAGCAGATGTGGCACTGTTACAACCCTGGGATGTCTTAGGATGCGTGCATTAGAATCCATGCCTCGAGCTGCATGCCCTAGACCTAGGGAAATCCCTAAAAGGTCTTTGAGTTAAGATTGAGAAGTGGAGAGCTTGAGCTTCACGAGGCTGGCTCTTGCATATCACTTCTGTCACACAGCTACAGAGTGTTTGCGGGATAGAGTTTGGCTTTGAATATTGCTGTCTCGTGCAGTAGGACTTTGGATGATCGCACAGCTACTTTAGGTTTGAATGCACTCGCGCAGTAGAGCTTCAGAAGTTTTCTTTCACGAGGTACTCGCACAGATGCCTTTGCATCTTGCTTGGTTCAGGGTTAAGCGTCTAGGCGCGCGAGAGCTGTGCGAGAGAATTTCTGGGCGTCTCTCTTTCAGAGCCACGCGAGAACTTCGCGAGGTCTTTGTTGTTGGTCGAGCCAATTGGTCTCGTGAGGTAGTGCAAGCGGCTGCATTAAGGCTTGATACTCACGAGAACTTCGCGAGTTGTATTTCTGGAGGCTTAGTGCGCGAGAGCTCCGCGAGTTTCTTCACATGTTGATTACAGTTGAAGTGCGCGACTGCTGTGCGAGAGGCTACTTTGTGATAACTCCTTCATTGAGCTGCATGAATTTTTCGTGAGCTCTAATATGCTGCATGTCTTAGTAGCACGAGGGAGCTTTGCCAGTGAATTGAACAGCGCGAGGCAGCACCTCAACTGTGCGAGATAGGTCATTGGCTCCTCTGCTGCTATGCACATGCTTCTGTTGCAACTTCCTCCACTCTCACATCTACACTTGGTTCATCTGATGGATTATCTTGGCCCATTGTGATATGCAAAAATGGTCACCATGGTGTGTACCACCATGGTGTTCTATCACTTTCTGGTTCAACTGTCATCCTTTGCTTAAATTCTCTCTCTTCTTGGCACCAAAAGCATAGACTTTGTGTTAAGCTGTACAATTTATTACTAACTACAAAATAAGCTAAAAAGGATTTATTAGTTAGCTTCAAGGTCCAACAAAGGCTAGGTTAAGAGGTGAAAAGTGGTACTTTTCAGTGAAAAATAATACACCCCTACTCCCTACGCTGCCACTGGGATGGTCGATCACCGCTGTCCCCAATATCATCAGCCCGGAGGTCCGTAGACTGATCCTTTGAAAACACAATCTCGGCACTTGGAGTTGCCAGAACCTCTAGACAATGAGAGCCCGCTACTGAACCCCCCTCACTCGCCTGACTAGCAGACCACCTCGATCGAGAGCGAGGAGGATACCTAGCAAGAAACTCCTGAATGACAGAATCATCACTAACATAATCCCTGACGCGATCATGTGTCGTACAATGAGGCTGCCCGGCCTAGGAACCCATAGCCCTCGACTCTAATCCTGCAAGCTGACCAACCATCCCACGCACTCCCCGCTCACTCCTCGTCAGATGATATTGCAGCCGATCTAGGGGTCGCCTGCATCTCTACCCGCATCGTTTGACGCACCACCTCCAATGCCTCAGTCTAAGTCCCTTGCATAACCATCATCTTAGCAAGCAGGTCCTCACGGCTCTGCATGTCCCCAAGGATCTGTCTTGCCTCAAGAGTGGCACGCGCTCGTGCCGCCTCTAGGCATGCCTCCTCAAGCTGACAAACCTGCATTACCACACCGAGTCAAAGAAAGCCAATATATATATAACGTACATTTGTAAGAAAAAAAATTAAAAAGAAGAGAATCATACCAGATCCACCCTCTCTCCAAGAAGGTGCTCAACCATCACAGCAGTCATTGGATCAGCAGGCGGCACGGAAGGAACAACAAACATGGGAGGCTACAATAAGAACAGATAAATAAATATATATATATATATATATCAGATAACACTACGATGATGAATAACTACAACCACAATTAATTAAAACATACCTGAGTAGGAATAGGGGTAGACTCCTGAGGGGGAGCCTCAGGAGCAGAGTCTGAAATAGCCTACACAGAAGCCAAAAAAACCAATACAAGATATGTGAGAACAAAATAAATGAAATAACCTAAATTGAATTAGTTCTAGCACATTTGTCGCCGCATGACTGAAGACCTCAACCTCCCTGTCGGACTGGCCAAAAGAAAATGAGACACAACAACTATATTAGAATGACTAGAAAATTGAGTCAACATAATATATAAATAACTAGATCAATGATCTAACCCACCAGGAGCTGTCGAGTCTCCGCTAGCTGAATCCTCATCTCATCCTCCGCTCCCTTAGCCTGAGCAACTGAGGTGGCTAGGGAGCGTAACATCTCCTCATCAGGATGAGGGGCGCTCCCAGTCTACTCCATCGCTCTATGAAGGGCATCTAATGCTCCCTAGACACTCGCCGAAAGATGGCCCTTCTCTAATGCAGCCAATCTCTCCCTCAATGCCGATGCCGACTCAGACCCGCCAACTACGAAAGTGCCACTCCCGTGGAAGGGACGTGTGTAAGAGGCACCCACTGCCCAATGCCCTGAACCATCTCACAAACACTCGGACATCCGCCTCATCTCATGCCCTTGTCACCCTGGTCCCCTTAAAATCAGCCATCTGAAGCACCATCCAGCTCGCGAAGTTTCGACCAGGGGGACAGGTCATCCTCTTCACCACTTTGTGGCGAATCTCCGGAGGGACTCCTTGAGTGAGTCCCAGCTGTCGTACAGCTTGAGATAGGTGGATCATCTCCACCTTCTCAAAATAATGGACCCATATGTCCACATCAAAGAAAGCCTGGCCAGATTGAATCACTAGCACATCGGCATCCTCCCCATCTGCGTAGGGCCTCCAAATCACCTGTAAGCCAATAGGCAAACCTGTCAATAAATGCTGAAACCCGAGAAACAAAAGCATCAAATCGAGAAAATGTAATGACAATATGGATAACACCTACTTGCCCGACATGCATATCCTTAAAAAGACCTCGCGTGGTCTGAAGATCCGAAGATCAACGATGGCGCCCCAACGCTATCCTCCACACATGCATCCACAGAAATGTGAACATAATATCTGTCGGAACCCATGGACGAAGAAAGGCAAAGTGATCATATGCCCAAAACTAGAGAGAAAAAAAAGAAAAGAAATGCTGAATAACTGCTACGACAAAAAAAATCAAAGACATTATGATATCAATTAACTAAAACTCACCTGGAGGAAGGGAAGGAAACCTTTGATTGTTGCGACACCTCGCCCCTGACGATGCACCAATGCGGCCACACCCCAAGCATAGGTAGGAACCCGATCCAAGTCCCCAAGAAGCATAAAAAACAATCCGGTGACACATCCCCGAGTCAAAGAAGAGAAAAATACCGCACCAAAGAAATTCATCAAGAATGCATGAAGCACCCTATCTGCAGCCAACCCCGGCTTAATCACGGGCTCTCGACCCGCCATCGCCACGCAACGCACCTCGAAAGATGCCCTTGGTTCTGAATGACGCCTCGAAGGGACAAAGCCACTGGCAAATGTGTTAAAGAACCAAGTGACTCGAACTACCCCTGGCCCTGATCCACTAGATCTATATGGGACGCCCAAAATCTCCTCGCACACCCCAAGATAATCTCTCGCCATCCACCCCGTAATCGGCTCACCCTCGAAATGCAGACCAGTAATGCAGACCCAGTCCTCTGGAGTCAGCAGTAACATAACAACCGAAAAGAGAAGTGCCTGATGCTTCTCCCTCCACCTCTCCAGAATTGTCGCGATCAAACCACGGTCGACCTGAAAAGCCTCAAACTCTAAGATTGGCCCAAAGCCGAAAGACACTAATCGCACCCACTGAAACTCTGGCAAGGCACGAGACCAAGTGTGAGACTCACTCCATGCTGAGCTGATAGCTAGCTGCGGAGGCTCCTATCGAGACTGACACACATACCTACAACGAGAGATAGGTAGATCTACTAAAAGTAAATAAAGTGTATTAAAACACATAGTAAGAGTTCATAATAAGCACACAAAACATGATAAAATAAGAACAATAAAATAGAAATGTGACCTATCATTAAATGAAGTCATGATGCATGAATGGACACACAATCAATAATCGATGCAGGTTCAACATAAATTAAAAGGGCTTCCAGATCCTGATAAGTCTATGTCATTCCCTAAATGGCTAGAAAAGCGTAGGAACTCTTGCTCACAGGTACCTACCTAGCCTCGAGCGAAGAAATCCTCCAGCAGGAAGTGTGTGCGAGCCTGACACTCCTCATCCTTAACCCTCTCGTCCTCATCCTTAGCTGCACCCTGATCAATCCTGAGTACCTCCTCCCTGACCACCACCTGGTCACCCTCTGGAACCTCCTCTCTAACTATCGCCCTGACATCCTCTTCCATGACAACAACACTGGTCCAAGCCTCGGAAGACTCACCGATCTCTACCGTTAGAAGAAAGAGCTCCATCCTAGAAGAAAGAGCTCAAGAAACTAGAAAGAACGCAAGAAATGGCACCTGAAATAGACGACCGAATCGTAAGATACCATGAAAACACGAGAATTAGAGCACAAGGAAACAAAGAATCAAAGAGAAAAATGGATAGCACGGGAAGAATGAAGAATTTTGAAGTATATATAGAGCGCGGTCAAATGGCGCGCTTGGATTGACGCGCTCAATGAAATTGTGTACCATACTCCCCACCCGTAATCCAAATTATACACTCCCCTTTGAGCATGTAAACAGATCGTCGTTCACTCAAAATAATCGATGCCTCGATTGCGTGGCGCATACCAGACGCTTAATTATATCAAGCGCCTGCTCCACGACACGTAAATGCCAAAGGTCACTCGCACAGTGCCGCTCCAATCCCCCGTCCTAAAACACGCGTGTAATATGTTTATGCGTAAACATACTGACACGTAATGACCCTCCGAACCCCTAAAACATGCATGCACATGTTGATGCGCAATTTAGTTGTGCACTTGGTGTTAAGCGCGCAATTCCCCAGGTAGAATAAAAAAATGTGTGCCCAGAACAGTAGGCCCAAAGGCTAAAATTAGGATGTTTCAAACACCAACTACTGACTCGAACTACACCCCTGCTAAGGAAAATCCGAAAACACTCCAAACTTAGAAAACATACACTCCGAAGACCCAAAAAAAAATGCCCCCCAACATCCCCAAAGCGAATTACTAGACCAAACTAAACTAGACCAAAAAAATGTGACCCCAACACACCCCAAAACAAGTAAAAAAAAAAAAAATCGAATCAAACCAAACTCAAAGAAATATTAAAAAAAAAAAATATCACCCTCAAAATAAGTAAAGTAAGACACAAAGTAAACCAAACCAAAAATTCACCAAATATAAGTAAACACAAATGAAATTTAAAAAACATGATAGCTTCATAAATAAAATAATTACAAATCACACCGATGGCATACCCTCTGAATATGCAACTTAAAATAAGAAATTTAAAACCAACACGTTCAGGCAGTGCCCGAATATGAATTAATTCGGGAAACAAGAGATCTCGGAGAAGCCCGAAGAAGGAGCACACCCTGAATGAATTCTGACAATGATAACCTTTCCTCGCCCCGAGCCGGCATAAAAGAAAGAGTGGCTCACAGAAATCCACCCAGGACCTGCAGGACTCACCTATGGAAGCTCACCTTGGAAACATAACAAGTAGGAGCAACCAACACTGAATCCGCAGGGGCTACCAAGGAAAGATAGGAGCCGGTCATGAGAACTCTGACCCAGCCTTATCCTTGGATTTTCTTTCCTCCACTTTTAACTCCTCCATGCCTTCTCCCAATATGGTGACACTTCGAGTTGGATTGATAGCACCAACCCTAGCGCCACCCCGAATTCCCAATCCCGTCAATTCCCAACAATTCACTTAAAAATTATGATTCTTCAGGTTTAATACTCAGGATACAAAATAAAAAGGAAAAAAAGACATTAAATGACAAAAAAAAAAACCCTAGAACACAATCGAAGGCTTCAGAAGGAGAGGTGCAGGAGTGGTTGGGAAACACATCCCTCCACTTGTAACACCTCCTCTTCCGCCATCTTCACCTCCTCTGCCGTCGCCCCCTCCACGCTGCCTTCACTGCTCCCTTAAGAGGAACGACGTGAAGACTGATATTCTCTTTTCCAATATTGCCCATTCTCAGAATAATGCCATCCCCAAGCATCACCTCATGACAAAAATTATGTGAAATCATAAATATCAGAAGAAACGACATTGCAATCAGACGATTAGATCACCCAATATCACAAAAACATGGATATCCGAGCATAAAGGATTCACAAAAGGTAAAACTCGAGACTAAATCGAGGGATGTAAAAGAAATAAAGACTCTGTTGTTTATATAGAGTACGAACTCAATCACGCGCGCGTAAATCATTCATGCGCAAACTAAATCACGCGCACCAACATGTGCGCATAATAAAAGCATTGCCCGCGTAGACGGCGCGACGCTCCAGTCACGCGCCTAATGTAAACCATGCAATCCTATTACACGATCCACCTACACCGCGTAATATGAAAGGTTGCCCACATAGTAACCTGGTGATGTTTGAATTACACGCTTATGACAGAGCGTGCAATCCAATTATACGCATGCGTACAAACGCTTAAATTACCCCTTCAAACTTATAATCGCACGCCCGAAAATAGGCACTCAATTCGATTGAGTGACCGGTACCAGGCATGCAATACCTAACTTTAGACAGAATTGGCATCCTCACACCTTTTATCCCATCTCGATCAAGATTCTTCTCCCATCGCGTAGCCTTACAGGAAACATTGATAGCAACCCTGGTCCCATCGCGATAAGACATACATGCCTTATTGTGGCACCGTCACCTTCCCTCATCCCATCATGATCCGACCAGAGAGGGAATATCCCATTGCATGACCTCATCACGCATGTCCCATCGTGATAAGATGCACATATACAACGCCATCACAATATCTAAGGTCATTGACCTAAATCAGCTATGCCACCATGCACCTCATTGTGAAAAGCCAAAAGCACACCTTTCAGAAACTCAGGCACATGACTAAAGCCAAAGACAAGCCCAGTCATGGCGCACCCACAACGTGTTCTCATATAACCCAAGATCTGCCAAAGAAAGAAACATAGCAATTACACCCATCAATGTCCCATCGCAAACATCACTACCCGAAACATCAAGACGCAACCCCACCACACATATATGAATATGTCCCCTCGCGATGCAACTACGACTCGATCTGATCACGAACATGACTCATCGCGATACAACAACTTTATCTCGTCTTACAGCCCCGATACCAATCCTCATCATGAAACCTTGCATAGAATTAAACCTTCCAAAAATCCCTAACTATGCTCAACCAATGCCCCATCACGGAAGCAGAGAGCCTACCTCCCAAATCTCTAGCTATGCAGCACTCTCCATACACTTACCAATGGAAGAAGAGGGACTCCTCCCATGTCCCAAACAAAACAAAATCCCACCAAGATCCAAATGCCCCTATCAGGCTTATGAGCAGTTACCCCCCAGCATCTTAACGCAGACCCCCAATGTCCCATCATGTCTATGACCCGCTATGATAGGAAGGAAGAGAAAGTACTTTCTCGCATCTCATCTCAGCCTGCAACCACCGGTACTTATCCCAGCATGCAACCGTAATGGGAAAGACCACCACATCCCATCGCAACACTTACCTCCCCAAAACATTTCATCAAAGTAGCAACCATCCACCCTTGCTATAGCAGACATGAAATGGAGATGGAGAGAAATCTCCCCGAATGTCCCAATGCGATTATAACCATAACAGCCAATCAATCCCTTCACGGGCTACACAGGTAAGCATCACCACTTTAGGTAAGTATCACCCTCTCTTTTACTTGATATTTCTTCTAAAATATGTAGTTAGCTATTATTAAGCTAAAATAATTTAAAAACCCATCTCTCTCGACTCGCGAATCACTGTAGTCCTCCAATAAGAGACAATTATTAGTATTCATTGAGAAGGTTAGATGGAGTATCTGACATGCCAAGTGTCGTCTTGACAACCTCATAAACGGTTGGGTCCACAAATCCTTTATCGGTGGATCTGCTCAACGACGTCTCGAAAGCCACATTTTCTAAAGATTTACCATCGAATTGATCTTAAGTTAAGATTTCCAAAATTTTAAAACCCCTTACTTTCAAAACCCCTTACTTCAAAAAAAAAAATTACAAAAAAAAGGGAAACCAAAATAATAATAAACCAACGTAGGGAGACTATATACTGAAACAATAGTATATAGTCAAAATGCAGACTAAAACAATGGTCTGGCGTTTCAGACCCGACCTAGACTCGGACAACCCCAAAGTACGTGCCTAAAACCACGCGCGCAATTCGATTGCACACCAACTCACAAACGTGCAATCAGTCCCTTTTCAGACCAAACCCCCTTTCTTTAGACCACCTCGAGACTCCCCTTTCTTTAGACCACCTCGAGACTTGATTACGCACTTCACGTGGCATGCGTAATCGGATTAAGCGTCCTATCACAGGCGCGCAATTGGTCTATGCACGACCTAGTCTCACAGTCCTTGATTGCCAAAATTCTATGGTTAAGCGCTTTGAACGGAGCACTTAATCAGATTGCGCACTCTAAAGTAAGCACGCAATTAGTCCTATCGTGATTAGAACTAGGGAACTTGGTTGAGCCAGTCAGCCGGTCGCTCACTGAGTCGGTGACCGACTCAGAGCAAATAATCTGATGCATAATTTAGTTAAACACTTGAAATAGGGTGCGTAATTAGAAAAAAACTTATAAAAGACTTTTCTTTATTTCGACCCCAAAAAAAGAATAAAAAAGAAGCACACAGATAGAGAGTGAACGGAACTAACACAGAGAGAAACACAACAACGACTTCGTGATTCGAGTTTCAAGTCCCCCACACCCAAACTTTGAATTTTGAGATCCCTCTTTGCAGCCCCGGCCTTAGGTAAAATTTACTTTTTAGTTTTCAAACATAGCCTTATTCTTAGATTTAGGTTTTTTTTTAGTTTTAACTATTAGCATTATATTTTTAATCTTAGACCGTAGCATTTTTTTTTAGACCATAATTTTTCATATCTGGTTTTAGTTCTCAGAATTTGGGACCAGTCCTTAATCAGACTGCCTAATCCCCAACCCTAAACCTTAATTTCGTTCTGAAATCTCAATCTCTAGTCCTATTATTAATCTCTAGTTTTAGTTCTTAGTTTCTAGAACCAATCCTTAATCATACGGTCTAATTTTCTGATTTCGGTCCCAAGTTCAATCTTTAGATTTTAAATTTTATTTTAAATTTCTCAATTTAAGATTTTTAAAATCCCAATTTATAGTTTAGTTCTTAATTTCTAGTTTCAAAATTTAATTCATAATTAATCCATAATTATTGACTTTAAAAATCTTAAAAAAAATACTATCTTATAATTCAAAAATTCAATTTGCATTAATCTCAGCCGCCCGATTTGCCCAAGGGAGTACGGAGGGTACCCGGGAACGAGGCCAATCCTCCTTAGCATAGCGGGCCCAAAACCCCCTTTTTTCGATTTTTTTATTGTAAAATTAGTTCATTTACTTTAATTAGAATTTTAGTAAAGTTAGTATACTTGCTTTAATTAGAATTCCAGTAAAATTAATTCAATTGGTTTAATTAGAATTTCAGTAAAATTAGTACACTTGCTTTAATTAGAATTTCAGTAGAATTAGTATATTTGCTTTACTTAGAATTTCAGTACAATTAGTATACTTGCTTTAATTAGAGTTTCACTAGAATTAGCATATTGGCATTCCTAGTGGAATTAGGAGACTAATAATAATTAGATTCCTAGTAGGATTAGGATACTAAATTAATTAGACTTCTAATAGCATTAGGAGACTTTTTAAAATCATCAGAGAATTAAGGCACCTAATCACAATAGAATTCTAATAAAGGTAGGAAGCTCAAAAGTAATTAGATTCCTAACTAATTGAAACTTTGATAGAATTAGGAGATTTAAACCAAGTAGACTTATACTATGGTTAGGATATTAGAATAGTAGATTAATTCACCACAACAGGTTCACATAGTTAGACTCATAGTAGAATTAGGAAACTTAAACCAATTAGAATTATAGCAATAATAAGAAAACCAAACTATCTAAACTTCAAGAAGAGCCAGTGCTGCTGACGTTGGCAGACCGATGATTCAGTAAAGAAGTAACCCACACCCACTCCAAGGCATGATCATTGACGTGTTGCAGCATCGTTAAATATCTGCAGCTAGCAATCGCAACAAATTAGGAACCTTCCTAGAAAATCCACCTTTACTTTCAACATTCAAAACACCACATTGCTAGAGTTCGCTTAGGACATAATTAGGCCACTGATTCCCGGGGACCAAAAGGAACCCAAAAAAAGCACACACCAACAAGATGCCCCTCTTCGCAAGAGCGCGCCGAAGAAGTAGACACCCCTCTCCTGAGGATGCCTTCTCGTTCTTCTTAGGAAATCACAAAAGTGAACTAGAGATGCTGACATGACATGCTTGGCTTTCTTATCTATCAGCACAAGCTAAAATGGAGCATTCGGGGGCCCAGTGGTAGCTATTGAAAGGCGTATTCCTGGCCGTAGATGCGAAAGGGCATCCCGCCGCATATCACGACGTGCTGCGAATAGCAGTCAACAAGGGAAGTCAACATATCCTAATCCGCGGGTGGAAGGGGCATCCTGTCGCATGGCGGGACCTACTGCGAGTGACAGTCAAATGAAAAGGAGAATCATCATATCCTAATTTATGGGTGTAAGGGGCATCCCGCCGCATGTTGCGACCTGCTGCAAGGGGCAGTCAAACAGAGGGAAATGATGTAATCGAGGTACTGGGGGGTGCCATACGAATATCCATAGATAAGGTCCAGAGACCGATAATAAAATTAAATGTCATGTAATGGTGAAAGCTTTCACAAATCATGTCAGACCATGCACGTCATTGCTCACACCGATGGCATGTCAGGTGTTCCTTTTCCAGTGGGCATTTGAGATTCCTCAAAGTTGAATATATTCATTATTCGGTTTCCCAGGGGAATGAATAGATCGGGGCAATAAGTGAATTTTAACTGGTAGGAGTCTATGTATTTTTTATTTATTTATTCGTTAATCTTTTTGGAAATATTTGTTCATTTGTTTTTGTTTTTTGTAAGTATGGGAATTTAACTTAAGATCAATGTCGGTGGTAAAATTGTGAAAAATGCTACTTCCGAGACGTCACTAAGCAGATCCACCGGTATGGGATTTGTGGACCCGACTGTTTGTGTGGTTGTCAAGACGACACTTGGTATGCCAGATGCTCCGTCTAGCCTTCTCGACGAATACTGATGATGGTCTCTTATGGGAGGACTACAGTGATTCGTGAGTCGAGAGAGACGGGTTTTGAAGACATTTGACTTAGTCATAGCTAACTATATATTTTATAAGGAATATCGAGTAATTGAAAAGGGGGTGATACTTACCTGATTTGGGCGGAAGGCTCATGCATTGCTTTGGTTGGGACTTGATCAGCTACAGTAGTGATGTCGCTGTGGGACATTGGAGAGTTTCCTCTCTTTACTTCACTTCAAATGCTACGGGACCTGATGGCCATCAATGTGAGGAAGGGTCTTGGGAAGATGAAATTCATGGTGAGACATGGTGGTTCTTCCCTAATGGTCGTGTGGTGAGGTGAGTCCTGCTGGTTGTAGGCGAGGTGGGACATAGGGGGACTCTGGTGAGATGTCCATGCTGAGATGGGATGTGGCAGGACGCCAGAGAGATTTCTCCGTCCTCATGCTTTTGCTGTAATGGCGTCTGGTGACTGTGCATGGTGAAGCGTTCAGGGAATAGGCTCCTTACTTATGCGACGGGATGTGATCGAGCCTTCCCTCAGTTTGGTTATGTAGTGGGGCTCCAGGGATTAGGCTCCGTACTTATGCGATGGGACATTGTCCAAGTGTCTTGGATAGTAGTGTCGCGATAGAACGGGTTTGCAAGATGCTTGAGTTGTGGTGGGATTGTTATGCACTATAAAGTACCACTTTTCACCTCTTAACCTAGCCTTTGATGGACCTTGAAGCCCATTAATAATCATTTGTTAAGTATGTTTTACAGTTAGTAATAAAATATGCAGCTTAATACAAAATCCTGGCTTTTTAGCCCAAGGAAGAGAGAGAATACAAGCAAAGATGACATCTGAGCCAAATCCTAATGGAACACCTTGGTAGTGCTCACCATGGTGACTCACTGTTGTTGATCATCATTACCTAAAGTCTAGCAGATGACTGAAGTCAGCTGAGAAGGAAGGATGCTACAACAACAGTAAGTGCAGTGCAACAAAGTGTTAAGAAACAGACCTTGCAGAGTTGAGGAGCCTCCTCGCGAAGCTGAAGATACAGTGGAAGAAGCTCTCGCGCAGATAGGCCACACAGTCAAGAGGAGAGCTGTAAAGACATTGTGAAGATATCGTAGAGTAAAACCTACATAATAAATGGTCACGAAGCTCTCGCTGAGATCAAGCCTCAAAGAAGCCGTGCGAGGAACACAGCGAGCCCATATGCATAGAGAACAAAAAGTCACCTCGCAGAGTTCTCACATGGCCCTGGAAGGGAGAGATGCCCAGAATACCCCTCGCATAGATCTCGCGCACTCTGGAGCCTTACAAGTTACTATGCGAGCATAGGAGCCCACCTGAGCGAGTACTTAGCGAGAGAGAGCTCCTGAAGCTCTACTGTGCGAAACACCCTGGCTCTCTAGATCATCTCAGTGATAGCACTGCGATGTGAAGCAACTACGTGATTCACTAAGAGTTTACTGCACGAATGAGCCCTTCCCATAAGCCAAAGGTAACCCCGCGAAAGCAAAGCAACTGTGCGAGTAAACTAAAACAGCTGCCAGCCCCGCGAAGCATGGGCTCTCCACTTCTCAGTATTAACTCAGGGACCTTTTTGGAATTTCCAAAGGCTAGGGCACACTTCTTGAGGTGTAGATTTCAAAGCACACATCTGGAGGCATTCAAGGGTTGTAACAGTGCCACATCTGCTGGAAAAATTAGGGTTAATCTCTTTAGAGCCAAGGCCATTTTGACAGAGTATATAAGCTGTACTTAGAGTTTATTATTTTCATCTTTCCTTCATCCTCTACCAGCTGAGAGCTCTAGCAGGTTAGGGTTAGGGTTTGATCACCTCTTTTTCCTATTTTTCTTCTCTCTTAGCCCAGCACTTGCTGGCTAATCCCCCTGTTAGCAGCTAGGTTTAGTTTTGTTTTAGTCTTATAATAGATTTTGTATACATTGGGATCGTGGATGAGCAGTTATGTATAGGCTGCAGCTAGGAGATAGTTCATTATAAGTTTTACTGTTATCAATGAACTGCTGTTTTAATGCTTAATCAAATCTATAGATCTTATGGTTTCTTTAGATGTCTATAGGATCCATGTATTTGGGACTAGCCCATTCAGTTTCTAGTAGATCTATTATTTACCATCTAATTTCCCTTGGTTTGATAGACACATGGAAAACAATGCTGGATCTATAGTGAGATCCAGGGAGCTCGAAAGCCTGCGGACCATGGTGGTTGCAACAGTTTTCATGTTCTTTCTCAGGCCTCTGTGGGATACAGATCAATGGGATACCCTGTGACCATTCAAGTGGACAGAGTATAGCCCTAAGGTTGTGTCCATTCACAAATTTGAGAGGGATTCTTCTCCTCTCCACATGAGCTTCTAGAGCCATGTGAGGAGGTTTGTACAATAACTGGATCCCCTCTTTCTTACCTAATCGACATCAGATGTTAGATCTAGTCTCTTTGTAGTAATTGCAGTTTGAGGCTGAGTCATTGCAGGCCTTTTGTAGTAATAACCAGCTGAATCTAAAGCCTTATTCAACCTATTGCATGGTCCTTTTTGTGGGCACTAGTGAGCAGTTAGCCTTAGCAAAGCACTTAGGATCTTATGGGTTGGAATACCTATAGATGTTAGCCAGGTTTGTGCACAGATCTAGGGAGCTTGTAGCACTGGCATTACATAGTGCTGTAATAGTATTCATGGCTAGAGCTGGTCCAGTGGCTGTGGAAATGATCAGTCCACTCTTCTGGATTAGACTAATAAATTTCTGGTTTAACTAATGGGATTTGACAGACTCTATCGGATACCCTATGACCATTATAGTGGACAGAGTATAGCCCTAAGAGTGCCCCAAATGGCATGGGTTAAACTGGGAGCTTATACCTTGTTGAGGCTATTAATAGCGTCTCAGCAAGGAGCACTGCAGAGACAGACTAAATCTGAGTTACATTACTGTATCATTAACTCTAGCTTAACCTACTTACTTCTCATAATTTTTATATTTTATTTTGGCATACACTACCACCATCTTCCTCTTAATCCTTTCTTTAGGATAAGGCTACATTTTATTTCTCTGCTTTTAGGATTAAATTTAATGTAGTCGTGACACCCAACTCCCTTTCTTTAGGATTGTCAGATTTGTAGCCAGATTTGGAGGCCTACTATTATAGCCTATTTTGGGTTCTAGATCAATTTTTCTGTGGGACAAACTTTTACTTATCAAAACTTACTACACTAGACCCTGCATCTTGCAGGACTGTGTGTATTTTAGACTTGATGTGCTGACCCATCTGAATTCCCCACTCTTGATTTATTCTCTCCACTGTTCTTAATAAAACATGCAGCAAGAGTCTCGAAAACACGACAACAAGTTTTTGGCGTCGTTGCTGGGGATATTGATCTTTTTAGTAGACCTGAGTTGTACTATAACTTAGACTAACAAATTCTTTGTAGTTGTGTTTAATCTAGAATTAAAGTACTACTGATTCTTTATGGAATTTTACAGAAATAGACAACAGAAGAAGGGAAAAGCTAGAGCTGCAAGTGGAGTGTAGCTAGCTCTGTTTGCACTTTTTTTTCCCCCTAAATCTCATGCCATTTATGTTGAATCCCTTGTTATTTTGTTTAGTGTAAATTTGTGTAGTTATTATTATTTTTTGTTTAAAATTCTTTCTGTGTGCTTGTAAGTATTTTTATTACTGTTGGTAAGTGTATGCTCGGTAGAAGGTCCTTAAACCCTGACTTGGAACCCCTAAATCTGGAGGTGGAAAGGATCCTTAGACCTAGACACACCACCCAGGGCCCTGCTATTGAGACTGAACCAACTACCATGGCTGAGAGGCGGAGGACATTGAAAGAATATAATGCACCTGGGGAGTACACCTCTCCCTTCTGCATTCAGTTTCCCTCTGTTGAGGGGAACTATGAAATTAAATCCTCCACCATCAGTATGCTACCTTTATTTCATGAGCTGAGTAAAGAAGATCCCTATAAGCATATTGACCAATTTTTAGCACTTTGCACTACCTTCAACATTGCTGGCTTGGGGCCTGAGGCCACTAAACTGAGGCTTTTTTCTTTTTCATTAAGGACAAAGCCAGCACATGGCTATCAAAGCTCCCAGTCAATAGCATATAGTCATGGAGTGACCTTCAAACTAAATTCCTAGAAAATTTTTTCCCTATGAACAAAACAAGCTAGATGAGGACAAATATTCTGTCATTCACTCAGTCCTCAACTGAGAATTTTTCTGAATCGTGGGAAAGATTTAAGGAGATGTTAAAATAATGCCCCCACCACCAAATCCCAATGTGACAGCTTATTCAAGTATTTTATCAAGGAATTAATGCCAAGAGCAGGGATATGGTGGATGCTTCCTGTGGTGGTAGCTACCTCCACAAGACAGCTGAGGAAGCTTGGGAGCTATTTGACATAATAGGGGAGAATTCCATGCAGCAGGAGTCTCTATCACGCAATGACAATTAGATTCTAGCTAAAATAGTGAAAGAGGCCACCTCTAGAGGTGGAGTATATGAAGTGAAGGTGTAAGGTGATCTGGAGAGGAAGGTAGACAACCTGAGCTTGAAGTTTGATAAATTGATGAATGTGATGCAGCCTCGGATGGTTGCATAGGTGGAGAAGGCATGTCTGATATGCCAATCCCTCACACATTCTATTCATGATTGTCCATCTGGCAACCAAATTTCAAATTTTTTATGGAGCATGCCAATGCTACTCAAACCTTTGGGTAGCAGCCTGCTGGGTATTCTTGGAGGAACCACCCAAATCTGAGGTGGAGACAAGACCCATATCCTGAATCCCAGCAATAGCAGATGGTAGCTCCTTATAGACCCCAGCATCAGTTTAATCAAGGTTACCCACCAAGACAAAATTTCCTGTTACCTGCCCCACAGTCTAACCAGTTGGCTCTGCCCCCACAACAGCCCAGGTCCTCTTCATTTGAAGAGCAGATGATGACTTTAATGAAGAAATTGGGGAGCCTGGTGCAGACTGTCAATTCTCATGGACAGAGCATAAAAAAGAATGAGGATTAGCTTGGTCAGATTTGTAATGCTCTGAACAAGAGGGAGGAAGGAAAATTGCCTAGTCAACCCCTGACAAACCCGAAAGGTCAGTTTATGATTGGTGATGCATCCTCTACTCAGGAGGAAGCTAGTGCCCAGTGAGCCAAAAATTGGTAATAATTATATCATATGTATGAAAATTTTGTGTTGAATTGTGTTCTTTAGAATTCTGTCATTTGTGTTTTATGTGTTATGTTGGTTCAATTGTTTTGCTTTGTCTGTGGTTTAATTATTTGTGAATGAAAATATGTGCCTTTGTATCATCTGAATTGGCTGTGTGTTTGTTGATGAATGGCTGAGATACCTTGATCATGATTTGCATGAAATCGAGCTGAAAAACTACTTTTACAATTCTGCAATGTTGATGAACAACTGATTAAAAATCGATATAAGCTTTTCATGAGTGAAATGAAGCACCTGTCTAAGGCTTGGTGCTCATGCACAGTGGTTGGGTGCACAACATCATGGGGCACCAACCAATGTGCTGCACTGAGATTAAAAGAGTGAAGGCTGTGTAAGAAATACTATCTCGCTGAGTTGGAAGGCTTGAATTTTCTATGCAAGCCATCTTTTAGCTTCATCGCGTGCTAGAACAGCTAAGCACTGACTGTGAAAGTGTCTCGCGGAGTTGCTTTCTACTCCGCAAGCTTAATTTGTGTGAAAAGGATGCCTTCTGGGTGTTCTACGTGAGTACTGTGCGAGGCAATTTCCTGAAGCATATCAAGGACTCGCGCACTACAGCCAAGGCCTCAGCTCCGTGAAAGGTACTATGAGGCAGTTTGTTCTGTTGTGCGACAGAACCTTTTGCGAACTTAAAAGTCATCTGTGCGACAATCCTACTCCGCGAGAGCCTTAAGACAACTCTGTGAACCACGGGATTTGCTCTATAAACTCAGTGAAACCCCTCATTTGCTTCATTTTCTCTCTTTGTCCTAGCTCTCTCCACCCAAAAGCGAGCTCCTCTTTCTCTATTTTCCTCTCCACAGCTTGAGCCACTCCATCTGAAGTTTTTTCCTCTCACCATTTTGCTCCCCAGCTAGTCCTGGTTACTTTGAGCATGGTTTGGGAGGATTTAAGCCACTGTGCACATTTCTAGGTGGAATCCTAGCATGCATTGGGTAAGTTCTGCAACTCTCCCTTTGTGCTTTGATTGGTTTAGTAAATTAGAGAGAGAGAATATGAATTGTGATATTTTTGGTGCCTACTTAGAGTAATCTATATTCTCTAAGATCTGTGAGCCCTGTTTTGAGATTTGGAGCACCTTCTATGGTCAAAAGTTTAAAATTCATTGATACATTGGCGGCTATGTTAGACCCTGCTCCTAGTGGCAGCCCTGTGGCTACTAGAAAATCTGCAAGGATTGCAGAGGCCTCCACATTGGAGACCTCTGAGGTGCCCTCACCTGGTGCTGACCCTACAATTTTGAAGAAAAAGAAGAAATTTGCCCCAAAGAAGAGGGCCAGAGAGCACCCACCTGCTATGAGCCCTGAAAAATCAAAGAAGCAGAAAAAGGGCAAGGCTGTGACCCCTGTGGCCCCTGAGGTTGAGGAGGAAGAAAATAATGAATACCTCAGGGTCCCTTCTGAGTTTGTATCGGCAATTCCACTGGAGGTTGAAACCATTTTTGATAAAGCCTACTTTGAGGAGCTACCATAGACCTCTGCCTCCATTGAGTATCTGACCAATGCATCTCTGCTGCCCTTGTTGAGGCCCCCTATGCAGCTGGTGTTCCCAAGATTAGTCAGATTGTTTTATCAGAATATCAGGTTGAAGACTGGTGATGATGGGAACCCAGCACTGCCGGTACTGATTGATAATTTTGGAATGATGTTTAACCAGTTTGATATTGCAAGGGTACTAGGGATACCAGCTGGGTATGACCCTAAGTTTGGCTTGGGACCCCCCTTGACTGCCACCATTACAGAGATAGCTAGGGAACTAACTGGAGAAATCATGGCTTCAAGGGACTTAATCAGGAAGAGAGATTTGCACCCCAACCTCAGATGTTGAGGAAAATGTGTATTGTTCGGGTCATGAGCAAGAGAGGAGATACCCCATAGCTGATGCCCTTCTCTCATTTCACAGAAACCACTACTGGGATGCAGCCAAGTTAGTGTTTGAAGGGATTCCATGGCCACCTCACCCACTACTGTACCCTTACCCTCTTTTCCAGCCCATACCAGCCCACCTGTAAAAGTTGCCTACACTACGAAAAGAAGACTCACAAAAGGCACAACTCCCATAGCACCCCATCCCACCTACATTTTCCAAACCATGCCACTCCCTGATATCACCTTCATTCCAAACCCGATACCCACAACCTATGCACTAGAACCCCATACTTTTGACACCCCCCAACAGTCCATTGAGACTTCCCCACCTTTTGTACCTATCCCTAGTGAGCCTGTAGACAAATCCATTCCCTTATCCCATGATAGTGAGCCATTTTCAGAAGAGGAGTTTTCTACTATGATGTCTACTATCCTAGGAGACATCAACCTTGAGTATACACCTCTCCCTGACTCACCTCCGCCCCCACACTTTACCCCACCACACTTTACACCACCACAAGCCACTCCCTTCACTCATAGACCCACATCTCCCTTTCAGCTAGTTTCACCCATCCAACCCACACCCAATACCATACCAGACCTCTTACCCCAAATCCTACACCTCCTACTGTCCCTCCAATCACAAATGTTAACCAATACCCAAAACCAATCAACTCTCGAAGCCCATCTTCACTCTATTCACTCCACCCTACCAAACCCTACCTCCATCCCCATCATTTTACAATCCATCCACACAACTCTATCCACTCTAACCCAATCTTTCCAACAGTCACTTGTTTCCCCATCAATCTGTCATCCTTCACCTACTCCCACACCCATTGTCCCTATCCTAGATGCTTCTCCCATTCCCTCTAAAGATGCTTTCACCCAAACTGACCCCGAACCTCAGTCACATCTTAAACCTACCCTTGACATACATCCAAGTATATCATCCTCCCCACTTTCGCCTACACCCACCCCCTCTACTTCTATGGCTGGGCCTTCCATTACTGATCTGACCTTATTTCATGATTCTTTTACTCCCATGCCACCCTATCCCACCATACTCTGAGCCATGCAAGCAAATGCCTACATAAAAAGGGATGTAATTCAAGGCATGGCTGACTTGAAAGCAGCAGTGTGGCAGCCCCTCCTGGATAAAATTCAACTCTTGATGCTTGCCCACAAGATTGAGAAAAAGAAAATTAAGGATGGATGGAGAGAGATTATGGTCCAATACAACCAGGAGAAGAAAAGGGTGGAGAGTCAAGAAGATGTTATCAAAGAACTAAAAGAGAGATTCTGGCTAATTGAGGAGAGAGCTTATGATTACAGGGTGACTATTGCAGCCTTAGAGAAAAGGACAAATGCACAAACTGACCAAGAGATGGCAGAAGCTCTTTTTACAGAACTCAACCTTGATGTACCTCTTCAACAATCCGGTCCGGATGTCCCGAGTCCTAGCCCCGTCAAACCTGGCCTCAATATCAAGGACCCTACTCCAAAGCAATCACCCACTTCTAAGAGAAAAAGCACAACCAAGCCTAGGAAAACCACTTCAAAACGACCACTGACTAAGGCTGCTGCTTTAAAGATAGCAAAGGGTAAAGAGATCCAGGAACCACCTACTGAATACACGGACTCAGATGGTTGATATTTGTACATGTTTTGAGTTAGGAGCAGTGTGTTGTAAATACATTTTCTAATATAATAAACTTTTTTTTTGTTACTTCTGTGTACCTATTACTCTGTTTAATTTTTGTTTGTCTATTTGTGTTTGTTAATGTGTTGTGTGTCTATTTCCTGATTTTCTATGCTGTAGTGTAGTGTTTTCTGTATCTCTGTTTGTTCACTGCTGCACACCCATTGTCCTTGGAATCATTGAGGACACTGCTCCTCATAGGTTTGGGGGTGTGACAGGTTCTGCCAATGAAATAGTTAACCTAAGTGCAGTAGATTCAAGTGAGTAAGACAGAAACAGAATCATGTTTACCTAAGGATCATCAGAAAAATGAGAAATTAAAAATTTTATAGACCTTTAGGCATTACAAGCTCTTAAATTTTAACTTTTCCATGATGTGAACACTAAGTAAACTCACCTGTATTAGTACTGAGTGAATCATTAAAGAGAGAAAAAGGTAATGACATACTTAAAAGTTCAACGGAAGACCATAACCAGTGAGAGTTGGGCCTACAAAAAATAAAATAAAAAATTTCCTTCCTTTGAGGAGTGACTGAGGCAATTCTTCTAGCTCTAAGGACTGGCTGAGGCAATGCCCTCACTAGAAGTTAGGCACCTCCAAGTTGAAATAACTGACAACACTCATGAAACCTAGGAAAGGATCAAGGCTTTCTCTTAGACAGTTTGAACTTAAACATACCAAATCCTAATCAACTGCCCTTGTGCACACACCTATTGAGCTTGAATTTTTAATTTTCTTCAAAATACACCTGAGTACTTGCACCTGAACCTATGGACCTAACTCAAACCTACCCTCACTCTAAGAATTCAGAAGGTAAAGGAGAAGGAGCTGAAGATGGACAAGATAGGGTCAACATTGGGTGAATGGAGAAGAGATACCTAAAGTTGAGCAGTGTAACAGCTGAGAAAAGAGGTGGTAAGTCACAAACACAAAAAATAAAAATAAAAAAAAAATAGAAAGAAAAATACAAGAAAAGAAAGAAAAACAATAATGAAGAGTGAGAGAGGAATCAAGAGGAGCAGTTCATTGGAAAAATCATAATGAAGAGGAGAAGCTAGCCACTTAAAGTCTGAAATTTTTGAAAGAAAATGAAAGGGACTGAACTAAAAATGGGTGAAGTCATGAATCACCTCCTTCACTTACTGATTTCTCAACTTTGAATCCCTTTTCAACCTTACATTCTTTATAACCCAATTTATAAGCCACATTACAACCCAGCTAAAGACCTTGTGATCCAAAGTTGAAAGTACTGTCATGAAGAGACAAGGAGTTGTCCAATCTATGGTGAGGACCTACCAATGATGCTAAGACTTAGGTGCTTTACCTATGCTCATGCTTATAGACCCATTTGGGGGCTGTAACTGCTTTTGAGCTTGAGAGAAAATGAAACCCTCAAGGTCCCTTGTGAGAGTATGCCCTAGTGAGCATTGGGTCTGAAGTTAAATGTATTAGGCATGACCTATAACCTGATTTTTGAATTAATGATGAGCTCAGTGCTGATATACATGTGTTGTCCCCTTTGTTGTGAGCTAATTGAAAATGTTGTGCACTCAGGTAGAGTTTGTGATGATTAGATGTTTGTGCTTTTCATATCCAAATTCCTCACATTTTTATTTAATCAAAGGTGAACTGATGCTCTGTTTCTTAATAGCTGACTTGATAATGTTGTACCTTTGTTAACTATTTCATTGAGAAGTTTGTGGGTATCTTCACTGAAAACCCTCAGGAGACTTCACTCCTCCACTAGGGATCACCTAGGGGTTTAAAAGGCTTGGTACATATGCTAAATGTATCCGTGCTACCTACGAAAGTGGCATATCAATTCTTAGAGTAGTTGTTTTAATTTATTCTTTGCTCAGGGACTAGCAAAGAGTAGGTTTGGGGGTATATTATGGATTGAAAAGTACCACTTTTCACCTCTTAACCTAGCCTTTGATGGACCTTGAAGCCCACTAATAATCATTTATTAAGTATGTTTTACAGTTAGTAATAAAATATACAGCTTAATACAAAATCCTGGCTTTTTAGCCCAAGGAAGAGAGGGAATACGACAGCTGAGCTAAAGCCTAATGGAACACCTTGGTAGTGCTCACCATGGTGACTCACTGTTGCTGATCATCATTGACCTAAAGTCTAGCAAATGACCGAAGTCAGCTGAGAAGGAAGGATGCTGCAACAGCAACAAGTGTAGTGCAGCAGAGTGTTAAGAAATAGACCTCGCAGAGTTGAGGAGCCTCCTTGCAAAGCTGAAGATGCAGTGGAAGAAGCTCTCATGCAGATAGGCAACACAGTCAAGAGGAGAGCTGCAAAGACATCGCGAAGACCTCGTGGTGTAAAACCTTTAGAATTCGTGGTCACGAAGCTCTCACCGAGATCAAGCCTCAAAGCAGCCGTGCGAGGAACACAACGAGCCCATATGCATAGAGAACAAAAAGTCACCTCGCAGAGTTCTCACGTGGCCCTGGAAGAGAGAGATGCCTAAAATTCCCCTCGCACAGATCTCACACACTCTGGAGCCATACAAGTTACTACGCTAGCACAGGAGCCCACCTGCGCGAGTACTTAGCGAGAGAGAGAGCTCTTGAAGCTCTACTGCGCGAAACACCCTGGCTCTCCAGATCATCTCTGCGACAACACTGCGACGCGAAGCAACTATGTGATTCACTAAAGGTTTACTACGCGAATGAGCCCTTCCCATCAGCCTACGAAAGCAAAGCAACTGCGCAAGTAAACTAAAATAGCTGCCAACCCCACGAAGAGTGGGCTCTCCACTTCTTAGTGTTAACTCAGGGACCTTTTGGGAATTTCCCAAGGCTAGGGCACACTTCCCGAGGTGCAGATTTTGAAGTGCACATCTCGAGGCATTCAAGGGTTGTAATAGTGCCATGTCTGCTGGAAAAATTATGGTTAATCTCTTTAGAGCCAAGGCCATTTTGATAGAGTATATAAGTTGTACTTAGAGTTTATTATTTTAATCTTTCTTTCATCCTCTGCCGACTGAGAGCTCTAGCAGGCCAGGGTTAGGGTTTGATCACCTCTTTTTCCTATTTTTCTTCTCTCTTAGCCCAGCACTTGCTAGATAATCTCCCTGTAAGCAGCTAGGTTTAGTTTTATTTCAGTTTTGTAATAGATTTTGTATACATTGGGATCGTGAATGAGCAGTTGTGTATAAGCTGCAGCCAGGAGATAGTTCATTGTAAGTTTTACTGTTATCAATGAACTGCTGTTTTAATGCTTAATCAAATCTATAGATCTTATGATTTCTTTAGATATCTATAGGATCTATGTATTTGGGACTAACCCATTCAGTTTCTAGTAGATCTATTATTTACCATCTTATTTTCCTTGGTTTGATAGACACATGGAAAATAATGCTAGATCTGTAGTGAGATCCAGGGAGCTCAGAGGCCAGCAGACCATGGTGGTTGCAGCAATTTTCATGTTCTTTCTTAGGCTTCTGTGGGATGGATAGACCAATGGGATACCCTATGATCATTCAAGTGGACAGAGTATAACCCTAAGCTTGTGTCCATTCACATGTTTGAGAAGGATTCTTCTCCTCTGCACATGAGCTTCTAGAGCCTTGTGAGGAGGTTTGTACAGTAACTGGCTCCCCTATGTCTTACCTAATTGACATTAGATGTTAGATTTGGTCTCTTTGTAGTAATTACAGTTTGAGGCTAAGTCATTACAGCCCTTTTGTAGCAATGACCAACTGAATCTAAAGCCTTATTCAACCTATTGTATGGTCCTTTTTGTGGGCACTAGTGAGCAGTTAGCTTTAGCAAAACACTTAGGATCTTATGGGTTGAAATACCTATGGATGTCAGCCAGGTCTGTGCACAGATTTGGGGAGCTTGTAGCACTGGCATTAATAGTGCTACAATAGTATTCATAGCCTAGTCTAGTCCAGTGGTTGGGGAAACGATCAGTCCACTCCTCTGGATTGGACTAGCAACGTCTGGCTTGATCAATGGGATTTGACAGACTCTATAGGATAGGCTATGACCATTTGAGTGGACAGCCTATAGTCTTAAGAGCACCTCAAATGGCATGGGTTAAGTTGGACACTTCTACCTTATTAAGGCTTTTGATAGCGTCTCAGCAAGGAGCACTGCAGAGACAGACTAAATCTGAGTTACATTACTGTATCCTTAACTCTAGCTTAACCTTCTTACTTCTCTTAATTTTTATATTTTATTTTGGCACACACTACCGCCATCTTCCTCTTAACCCTTTCTTTAGGATAGGGCTACATTTTATTTATCTACTTTTAGGATTAATTTAGTGTAGTCGTGACACCCAACTCCCTTTCTTTAGGATTGTCAGATCTGTAGCCAGATCTGGAGGCCTACTATTATAGCCCATTTTAGGCTCTAGATCAATTTCTCTGTGGGACAAACTCTTACTTATCAAACCTTGCTACAATAGACCCTGTATCTTGCAGGACTATGTGTATTTTAGACTTGCTGGGCTGACCCATCTCTAATTCTCCACTCTTGATTTATTCTCTCCACTGTTCTTAATAAAACATGCAGCAAGAGTTTCGAAAACACGACAACAGGCATTACGATGGAACATGCGCGACATCATCGATTTCTTAGTTGTTTCAATTTCGTGATAAGACAATGATGGTGTTTCTTTCTGTGATAGATCTTAGGTTATATGAGATCACGTGATGGTTGTATTGTGACGGGATGTCTTTATGAGTGTGCGGTGAAGGGTTGGTGTAGTGACTTCTTGACAGTCGCGATTGGGCAATAATGAGGTTTTGCGATATTGTGCGATCCAATTGTCCGTTCGGGATGTCGTTTCTTCCAATGTTCGTCATCTCGCGCATTCTTTGACCTAACGTGGTGCTTGGTGATGGCATAACTCTGAGAATGGGAGGTATTGGGAAAGAGGAGGTTAGCCTTCACATCGATCCCTTTTAGGAAGCAGTGAAGGCAACGTTGAGGAGGCGGTGGCGGAGGAGGTAAAGATGGCGGAGGAGGAGGCATTACAAATGGAGGGATGCGTTCCCAAACCAATCCTCCCTGAAGCCTCTAGTTGAACGCTCCAAGTCGGGTGCTGCTCCTTGCTTGCTCTCCATCTTAGATTTAGTTTTCATTTTAGGTTGTAGATTAGATATTTCAATTTTCGTTTTGGGTTGTAATTCAGGGGGTATGCCTTTGGTGACACTTGTAAAAAAAATCTTTTGTTAAATAAATGAAGAGATGTTTATCATATTTGTTTTTGGTGAATGGGCATTATTTAATTTTTAGGCTTGAGAAGTCTTGATTTTTGTCATGATGAGGGCATGAGTCTCATGTTTAGAGTTTGAAATTTGTTTTGGTCTTATGTTTGGATACTTGTTAGAAATGTGTGAATTTGGAGTTTGATTTTAGGATTTTTTAGATGAGTATTAGATGTTTTGATCTCATTGGTCTATCAACTTCCAGGTGGATATGTGTTTCTTGTGGGGTGAGTGGTTCGCGTTGGTTGGTTGATCTATATTTGTCATGGATTTTAGCCTTTCAAGGGGGCATGTGTCTGGCTTTGGATTGAATCAAGTGGACGGTGCACATAAGTGTGGCACTTGTCATCCTGTGGTGAAAGGGGTATAAGTTTATAAATAGGGTCTAAGGGTCTAGTTTTTTTTAATTTTTATTTTGCATCTCATTAAAGATTAAGAGGTTTTGGGGGCATTTTTTTCTTTCTTTCTTTGGTTTGCTCTTGTTTTTGTTAATGTCTTTTCTTCCTATTTACTTTGTATCTTGAGTGCTGGACCCTAAGGAAATTGTAATTTTTTTTTGGGAATGGATGGAATTGGGAATGCGGGGTAGCGGTCGGATTGGTGATGTCAATCCAATCCGAAGTGACACCCCCTTGGGAAAAGAGAGTGAAGGGTTAAAGGTGGAAGAAAGGAAACCCAAGGATAAGGTGGTGTTAGAATTCGTGTGACTGACACCAATTGCTCCTTGGTAGGGTCTGCTGATTCGGTGTTAGTTGCTCCTTTCTGGGTAGTTTCCAAGACCGGTCTTCTATAAGTGAATTCGTTAGACCCTGTGTGGCTTCTGGTGAGTCGCTCTTTCTTTTCTGCCAGCTCGAGAGGGGAAGATGAGATTCTTGTTGGAATTCGTTCAGAGTGTGCTTCTTCTCCAGGCCTCTCCAGGATCTCTTCTTTCTCGAATAAATCCAGATTCGGGCATGGCCTGAAGGTGCTGGTTTTGGATTTCCTGTTTTAAACTGTGTATTTAGAGGGTATGCCCTCGGTGTATTTTGTAATGGTTTTATTTATTTATGAAGCGAAGGAAATTTATGATTACTCATATTTTTGCACAGTTTTGGTTTGGTTTTTGTTTTAGTTCACTTTGTTTGGGTGTGTTGTTACTTATTATTTTTTTGAGTTTGGGTTGATTCATTTTTTTTTGTTTGCTTTGGGGTGTGTTGGGAACATTTACTTGGGTTTAGTTTAGTTTGGTCTAAGCAAGTAATTTGCTTTGGGGATGTTGGGGGGCATTTTTTTTAGTTTTTGGAGTGTATATTTTCTAGGTTTAAAGTATTTTTTTTTTCTTTTTAGACTCGTCCTAGCAAGGGTGTAGTTTGGGGTTAGTAACCAGTGTTTAAAATGCTCTTATTTAAGCCTTTAAATCTATTGTTCTAGGTATTCATTTTTGTATTTCACCTGGGGAATTACCCACTTAACACCGAGCGCTTAACTAAACTGAGCATCCGTATAGCCGCGCGCGTTTGAGGGGTTTAGAGGATTATTACGCGTCGGTTAGATGTCATGTAACGAAATTACACGCGCGTTTCGAGACACGGGATTGGGGTGGCACCTGGTCACTGCGCGGGGTGACCTTTGGGATTTACGTGCCATGTTGCATGCGTGTGATATAATTACGCATGTGGTCTGTGGCGTGCAACCGGGGCGTCGGGTTATTTTGAGTGGGCGACTTGTGGATTACGCGCTCAAAGAGAAGCTTGTAATGGGAATTAAGCGAGAGTGTTTTGGTGGGCAATTTCATTGTGCGCCCTAGGTGAGGCGTACGATCTAACCGCACTCTATATATAGCTGGAGAATGTTCATTCTTCCTACAATATCTAGTTTTTCTTTGATTCTTTGCTTCCTTACTTTCTTGTGTTCCAATTTCCGTGTCTTCGTGATAGTTTGTGATCCGTTCGTCCATTTTTGGCACTGTTTCTTGCGTTCTTCCTAGTTTTTCAAGCTCTTTCTTTTGAGATGGAGTTCGGGAGTAGTGATCAGCTTTATGGGACTATTTCGGAGGTTGAGCGGATGCTAGCAGTAGAGATTGGTGAGTCTTTCGATGCTCTGACCGACGCTAGTGCCATAGAGGAGGATGTTGGGGTGGTAGTGAGAGAGGAGGTACCTGAGGGTGATGAGATGGTGGTTAGGGAGGAAGTACCTATGATTGGTGAGGGTAGAGTGGATGAGGGTGCTGAGGATCAGGGCGTTGAGGGTCAGGACGCTGAGGGTCAGGACGGGAGACGCATCCCATTGGAGGAGTTCTTTATGCGAGACCAGGTAGGTACCTGCAAGCAAGTGTCCCTTTTATTTCTTAGGCATTTAGGTTATAACGTAGGCTTCCTAGGATCTAGAAACCCTTTTATTTATATTAAACTTTGATTGGTTGTGTACATCCATGCATAATGACTGTATCTAGTTCTAGGCCATGTCTAAGTTACTAATTTATAGCGCTTTCATCGTATTTTTCATACATTATCATGGTGGTTTGTCTTTTATTGCTTAGTGTAGTCGTAGGTGATAGTCCTATGCCATTTCTCTATGCTTTATCGTTCGGTAGGAGCCCCTCCTCAGTTGGCTATCAGCTCGGCATGGCCTGAGTCTCATATGTGGTATAGTGCCTTGCCTGAGTTCCAGCGGGCACGGTTGACGTCTTTTGGCTTCTCACCGATCTTAGAGTTGGAGCCCTTTCAGGTCGATCATGGTCTGATCACTGCGATCCTGGAGAGGTGGAGGGAGGAGCAGCAGGCATTGCTCTTCCTAGTTGGGATGATGCTGTCGACCTTGGAGGATTAGGTCCGCATCACTGGGCTCCGATTCGAGGGGGAGCCGATTACAGGGCAGATGGCTGGAGATTATTTGAGGGTATGTGAGGAGATTCTCGGGGTCGCCTATCGGTCAAGTGGCTCGGGGCCTGGGATGGTTCGGGTAACATGGCTTTTTTACACTTTTCCTAGAGGGTTCGTCCCTCCGAGGCATCATTTGGAGCAGAGGGCACTATTCGAGGCACGTTGCATGGAGATGGCACGTCGGGAGCCTGTGGTTGAGCCGTGGTTAGCGGCATATCAAGTGCCCCAGGCCTTTTTGATGCACTTCTTCGGTGCGATGCTCTTTTCTTCATCAACTAAGGGGTGTGTTACAGAGTTGTTTTTGAGACTTCTTGGGGATCTGGACCAGGTCCCTACTCAGCTAGCGGGGACTCGGTGACTCTTGGAGAGTTAGTTCACTTAACTAGTTGTTTGCACTATGTTGATTCAGTTTCTGGTTGTTCTAACATGGTTGTCCTATTTCATTTTCTTCTATCAGTCTGAGAGAGACGTTGAGATTGCCAGTCATGCGGCGATGGTTGAGCTATTATGCAGTCAGCAGTAGGCTGGCCGGGAGGTAGAGGCTAGTCTGCGATCTGAGATTGATCGATTGTTAAGTGTCTACCTTACTTCATTGGTTGTTGGTATTTTGTTGATTCTTATTAGGTTTGGTGTGTTTGTTAATGTTTGCAGAGGGTAGATCTTTCTGTCGCAGGGGCTTCTGCTCACGCATTCGATTTGTCTTCAACCAATTCTTCCAGTCGGGAGGATCCGGCGATGGCTCAGCTTTGGGTCGAGCTAGAGCACTGGCTAAGTTCCTTTAATCTCCTAAATTGTCTGACTTTATGTGGTTTTGATAATTTGTTGGTGTTGAGTGTTATGCCTTATTTTGATTGATAGTTTACTGATACTGTGTGTTATTTCAGCGTCAAGTCGCTGAGGACCTTCAGATGAGGGAGGGGACTGCTGCCTCTCTACGCCCCGAGAGTCAGGTATAGTTTTTTTTTTTAGTTCGATGTAATTCAATTCTGATTATTTCACTCATTTTGTTCTTACATATCTTATGTTGGTTTGTTTGGCTTTTGTGCAAGTGTACCGGACTCTGCTCTTGAGGCTCCCCCTTAGGGGTCCGCTCCTGCTCCTTCTCAGGTGTGTCTTAGTTAGCGAATCTATTTGTGATTGCTCATTAGGGGTTTGGTCATCTGATGCGTTTATTATTTCGCATTGCAACCATCCACATTTGTCGTCCCTTTAGTGCCACCAGCTAATCCGATGACTGCCGCGACTGTCGAGCGTCTCCTTGGGGAGAGGGTGGATCTGGTATGCTTCTCTCTCTTTGACGTTTCTTTCTATTACAGATGTATTGGTCTTCTGACTTGATGTGTACGTGCAAGTTCGGCAGCTTGAGGAGTCACTATTGGTGCGCGCTTTTTTTGGGTTCTCTCTGTCCCCGTTGAATCAGTGGCCCAATTCTGTCCAAGTGGACTCTAGCAATGCGGTGCTGGAATGTTGGAAAATAAAGGGGGGATTTCTTGGAAGATTCCTAGTTGGTTACGAGCACCAGCTGTAGATATTTAACAATGCTGTAACACGTCAGTGATCATGCTTTAAAGTGGGTGTGGGTTACTTCTTTACTGAATCGTCTGCCTGCAAATGTCAGCAGCTATGGCTCTTTCTTATAATTTAGATAGTTTAGTTTCCCTTTTCTTTTCTAGTTATTGCTATGATTCTAATTGGTTTAAATTTTCTAATTCTATTGTGAGTCTAGTTGTGACTTTATTTGGAGTCTAATTAATTTAGTGTCCTAATACTACTAGAAGTCTACCTAGTTTAAGTGTTCTAATCTTATTAGAAGTCTAATTAATCGAGTTTCCTAATCTTATTGAAAGTCTAATTAATTAAGTCTCCTAACCCTACTAGGAGTCTAATTAATTAAGTCTCCTAATTATACTAGGAATGCAAATATGTTGTTTTTAATGAAACTCTAATTAAATTAAGATTGCTAATTATACTGAAATTCTGAGTAAAGCAAGCATACTAGTTCTACTGCAATTCTGATTGGAATAGAAGACTGATTTTACCAAAACTCTAATTTAAGCAATGAATTAATTTTATTAAAAGAATCTAATTAAAGGAAACAAGCTAATTTTATTAAAATTCCGATTATAGCAATAAATTAACTATACTTGAAATCTAATTAAAGCAATGAATTAATCCTACTAAAAATTTAAGAAAAAGGAGTTTTGGGCCCGCTATGCTAAGGAGGATTGGCCTCATTCCCGAGTACCCTCCGTAAGCTCCCTTGGGCAAATTGGGTGGCTGAGATTAAAGTAAATTGAATTTTTGATTATAAAATAGTATTTTTAGATTTTTAGAGTCGTTTTCGAGATTATATTGATGAATTAAATTATGAAACTAGGATTATAAAAAACTAAATTAATATTTGGGATTTTAGAAATATTAAATTAAGGAATTAAAACTAGAATTTTAAAATTTAAGGACTGAATTCGGGTCCGAAATCAGAAAATCAGACCGTATGATTAAGGACTGATTTTAGAAACTAAGAAGTAGAACTAGAGATTAATGATAGGACTAGAAATTAAGATTTTAAAATAAAATTGAAGTCTATAGTCGATGACTTTGGCCGTCAGATTAAGGACTGGTTCTAGAACCTAAGAACTAGAACCAGGTATTAAAATTACAATCTAAAAAAAAGGGGTTTACGGTCTGAAACTAAAAATTCAATATTAATAATTGAAACTAAGGGAAAATCCTAAATCAAAAACTAAGATTTTTACCTAAGACTAGGATTGCGAGAGGAATCTAAAAAATTCGAAGCTTGATTCTCGAAATCATGACTAAGTTCCTCTATGTGTTCGTTCTCGGAGTTCTTTGGTTTCGGAATCCTGAAAAAATCCATTCTCTCTTGTGTTGTGTGTCCCAGCCTCTGGGGAAAATTAGAAAAAAATATTTTATAAGTTTTTCTCCAATTAAACTCCCTGTTTTAGGCATTTAACTGGATTGCGCGCCGGTCTCCCGGTGCTTAATCGCTTTAGGTCGGTCACCGACTTAGTGAGCGACCAACTGACTTGCTCAGCAAGTTTCCTACTTCTAACAATGTTCAGACTAATTGTGCTCATAATGTGGAATGCACAATCTGATTAAGCGTCTCTTTAGAAGCGCTTGATCTAGGACTGTAAGACTAGGTCGGGCGTAGGCCAATTGCGCGCCAGTGGTTGGACACTCAATCCGATCGTGTGTCTCGTGTGAGGTGCGTGATCGAGTCTCGAAGTGGTTTGGGAAAGGAAGTCTGGCCTGAAAGGGGGACTGATTGCACGCGTGTGGTTTCGCATGCGATCGAATTGCGTTCATGGTTTTAGGTGTATAATTCGAGGTTGTCCAGGTCTGGGCCGGGTCTGAAATGCTAGACTATTGTTTTAGCCTGCATTCCGACTATATACTATTATTTCAGTATATAGTCTCCCTACATTGGGATCTGAGCCATAGAGCTATTATTTCAGCCTGTGTTCAGCCTTGTATTATTGTTTCAGTGCATGGTCCCTACATTAGGGTCATGGGACCTGAGCCACAGAGCTATTGTTTCAGCCTGTGTCCAACCATATACTATTGTTTCAGTATATGGTCCCACATTAGGGCAAAGGAGGTCTGAAATGCCAAACTATTGTTTCAGCCTACATTTCGACTATATACTATTGTTCCAGTATTTAGTCTCCCTACGTTAGGATTTGAGCCACAGAGATATTGTTTAAGCCTGTGTTCAATCATATACTATTGTTTCAGTATATGGTCCCACATTGGGGTTGAGAGGTCAAAGGAGGTTGACTGAACATATTTATATATTCCAAGAGGGAAAATTGGGGGTGTCTACAGATGCCCCTCTTCGGCGTGCTCTTCTGAAGTAAGAACACGTCGAAGAAGTAGACACCCTCATTCAAGGTGTCTTCTTATTTCTCTTGGGGAATTAAAAATGTGAACTGGGGATGCTGACATGACATGCTTGGCGCAACCTGCTATGAGTGTAGTCAAACGGAAAGGAGAATCACCATATCCTAATCTGTGAGAGCAAGGGGCATCCCGTCGCATGTCGCGACATGCTCTAAGGGGTAGTCAAACAGAGGGGTATGATGCAGTCGAGGTACCGGGGGCATCATACAAATATCCATAAGTAAGGTCTAGGGACCGATAATTAAATACAATATAATGTCGAAGGCTTTGCAAGTCATGTCAGACCAGGCGCGTCATTGCTCAAACCAATGTGCGTCAGGGGTTCCTTTTCCAATAGGTGTTTGTAAGTTCTTAGATTAAATACTTAGTGATCAGTTTCCCAGGGGAATGGCCGGTTTAGGCTGGTAATTGGAGTGAATTTTGGTAAATTTTGGGAAGTGAGTCTCATTTTTTATTATTTTTTTTGTTGATTTCTTCTTTTGGTAGTTTGATTGTGTTTTTTTTTTTCTTTTTTGAAAGTAAAAGATTTTTTTTTTCTTTTGGAAGTAAGGGGTTTTAAAATTTTGGGATTTTTAACTTAAGATCAATTCGGTGGTAATCGGTGAAAAATGTGGCTTTCGAGACGTTGCTGAGTAGATCCACTGGTACGGGATTTGTGGACCCGATCGTTTATATGGTTGTTAAGATGACACTTGGCATGCCGGATACTCCGTCTAACCTTCTCGATGAACACTGATGATTGTCTCTTATGGGAGGACTACAGTGATTCGCGAGTCGAGAGAGATGGGTTTTAAAAATATTTTGGACTTAATCATAACTAAATATATTTTACAAGAAATATCGAGTAAAAGAGTGGGGAGTAGTACTTACCTGGGAGTGGTGCTTACTTGTGTTGTGCGTAGCTTGAGTAGTCCGCGATGGGACTGATGGGTTGTCAGGATTTCTGTATAGCTTGTGGCAGGACCAGCTGGCTATCGCCATGACGTCGTGATGGGACTTTAGAGATTTCTTCTCTTTCTTTGGCTACATGCTGGATGAGTCTTAGTGGGACATGGGGATTCTGATAGGATGTTTTCATTGGAATTTGGCATTGGTCGGATGCAAGGGGACATGGGAGGAGTCTTGAATCTTCATGCATTTATGTTGTAGTGGTGTCTTGTGACTATTATGTAGCGAGCAATTCGGGAAGAGGGCACATTTCTTTAGCAATGGGACACAATCGAGCTTTCTTCCTTTTCATCATATGGTGTGACAGGTGTAGTTTGAGCTTTTAGGGTAGTGATGTTTGCGATGGGATGTTGGCTGAGCATAGTTAGTGATGGGACTTTCAAAAAGTTTGACTCCATGCACAGTTTCATGACGGGGGTTTCGGGGAGGTGTGATTGGTGTTGGGGTTGTAGGACCGAATGAGATTGTTGTGTCGCGATGGGGCATGTTCATGGTGAGAACGAGTCGTAGTTGCATCACGAGGGGACATATTGATGAATGTGCGTCGAGGTTGTCTCTGGATGTTATGGGGCGTTGTTTGTGATGGGATGCTGGTAGGATATTTGCACGATAGGTGTGTCTTGTTTCTTTATTTGGCAAATCTTGGGTTATGTAAGATCATTTTGTGGTTGTGCCATGATTGGCTTCTCACGAGAGGATGTGTTGTGGCATGATTGATTTATTGTGATGGGGCTAAATATTAAGGTGGTATCATGTGTGTGCATCTTATCGTGATGGGACGTGCGTGAGCAGGGTGTGCCATTCTTTCTGAATAGCGTGTGAGGCCACGCGATGGGACAGGTGAATTTTGATAAAGATGGGGTGGAAAAGATGCGAAGGTACAGATTCTGCTCAAAGTTAGATATTGCGCGCTTGTTTTAGGCCACTCAATATGATTGCGTGCCTATTTCCGAGAGTGCGATTACAGGTTTGAAGGGTTGTTTGCGTGTGTGTAAGTGTGCACGTGATTGAATTATGCGTTCAAAAACTTGTGCATGATCAGGGCGTCACCAGGTCACTGCGCAGGTGATCTTTCGTATTGTGCGGTGTGAGGCATTCGTTTGATGGGATTGCGTGGTCTATAGTGAGCAGGTGATCAGAGTGTCGCGCGGGCAATTGTTTAGTTGCGCGCTCGGGTCGGAGCGAGTGTTTTGGATTGAGCACAGCGTATGTGGTGCGTGAATGATTTAAGCGCATATGTTTAAGCAATTGATTAAGTCCGTACTCTACATAAGCAAGGGAACCTTCATTTGTTTCTCATTCTATGGTTTAGTCTCGAGTTTTACCTTTTCTAGATATCTTATGTTCTAAAGTTTATGTTTTAGCAATATCGAATGATCTAATCGTCCAATTGAGATGTCATTTTTTCTCATGTTCATTATTTCGCGTGATCTTCATCTTGAGATGACGCTCGGGGGTGATATTATTCTAGGAATGGGTGGTATTGGGAATGAGGGCGCTAGTCTTCACATCAATCCCTTTTAGGGAGCAGTGAAGGTAGCGTTGAAGGGGCGACGGCGGAGGAGGTGAAGATGATGGAAGAGAAGGTGTTACAAGTGGAGGGATATATTACCCAATCAATCCTTCCTGAAGCCTCCGATTGGACGCTCCGCTCCTCGCATTGTGTTGATTACGGGTTGTAAGTTAGGTTCTAGGTTTTCATTTTGGGTTGTAAGTTTAGGAGGTATGCCTCCGGTGATACATGTAAAGAATTTTGGTTATAAATAAAGAGGTATTTTTTTGTTTATTGTGCTTAGTTATTTGCTTAAACTTATTTAATGGATTAGTCAGGCATATTTGGTTTGATTTAGTTTAGGATTTAATTTAGCTTAGGGTATATCCTGGGATTAGTTTGCTTTATTTAGTTTTGTTTAGAGAGTTTACTTGGTTCTGTTTGGTTTGTTGAGGACATTTTTTTTTGGTCCCAAACAAGTTAGGGTCTTATTCTAGAGAATTATTTTTTTATTTAAAGTTTAAGGTATTTTGTTTTAGTCTTTTGTTTGATTTGAGATGAAACTTGTTAGAAGTGTGTGAATTTATTTAATTTAAAGTTTCTACATGGGCGTTAAGTGTTTCAATCCTATTGGTTTGTTTACTTTGTTTTGAGTTTATATATTTTTTTTGGAGAGGTAAGTGTTGCATGATTATTGGTTCGTCTAGGCTAGTCATGGATTGTGGTTTTTCAAAGGGGGTATGTGTTTGGTTTGGATTTAATTAGATTGGAAAGGTTTAAAGGTGGCACTTATCACTTTGTGGTTTAGGAGGTATAGCTTATAAGTGTGAGCCAAAGGCTTTGTTTTTTTTGTTTTTTGAATTTTATTTCAAGCTTAAGATTTTAAAAGTTTTGGGGCATTTTTTTTTTATTTGTGATTTTTGGGCATTCTTTGTTGATGTCTTTTCTTCCTTATTATTTTGTATCCTAGGTATTGAACCTGAAGAGTTGTGATAACTAAGGATTATTGGGAATGGACGGGATTGGGACTGCAAGGTAGCAGTCGAATTGCTCCCATGCTAAGGGAAGAGGTGGAGGAGAAAAAGGTGGTAGAAAGAAAACCCAAGGATAAGGCGGTGTCAAAATTCTCGTGACCGATGCCTATTTTTCCTCAGTAGGCTCTATGGATTAAATGTTAGTTATTTCTCCTTGTTATGCTTTCCAAGGTGAGCTTCCAAAGGTGGATCCCGTAGGTCCTGAGTGGCTTTACGTGAGCCACTCTTTCTTTTCTGCCGGCTTGGGGTGGGGAAAGGTTGCCATTGTCAGGATTCGTTCAAGGTGCGTTTCTCCTCTGGACTTCTCCGAGATTTCTTATTTCTCGAATAAATCTAGATTCAGGCATTGCCTGAACGTGCTGGTTTTATGTTTCTTGTTTTAATTTGTATATTCAGAGGGTATGCCCTCGGTGTGTTTTATAATCATTTATTCATTTATGAAGTAATTATGTTTTTAAATTCCTTTTGTGGTTATGTAGTAAACTTTATTTGATTTATTTTGTAGCTTATTTAACTTGTTTTGGGTGTGATGTTTTTCTTATTTAATATTTCTTCGAGTTTGGTTCGATTGGGTTTATTTTATTTCAAATCTGGGGTATGTTGGGAGCATTTTTAGTTTAGTTTAGTTTAGTCTAAGATCAAATGCGTAAGTGAGGGGGGGCATTTTTTTTCATCATTTTTTTTAGTTTAGTTCGGTCTTAGTTAAAGTGTATAAATGATGTTGGGGGACATTTTTTAGTTTAGTTTGGGATGTATATTTTTTAAGTCAGGAGTGTTTTTGGATTGGTCTTAACCAAGGTGGAGTTTAGGTTGGTAATTAGTGTCGGAAGTTTCCTAATTTAGGCTTGTGAACCTGCTGTTCTGGGGCATATTTTTTTTATGTTTATGGGAGCACGCATTTCAGAGGGTCGGAAGGTCATTAAGTGCCATTGTTAGGTCATTTAACTTAGTTAAATGCACGGCATGGGGCGCAGGATTAGGGTGGTGGCCGGTCACTGTTGGGGTGACTGTTAGCATTCACGCGCGTCGGTTCGAGCGCTTGAGGTGATTACGCGCTTGGTAGGCTGCGCGCAACCAAGCGGTCGGGTTAGTTTGAGCGAGTGATGATTCATTTACGCGCTCAAGACTGGTCGTTTGATCCGAATTAAGCGTGGGAACCACGGTGCATGATTGGGTTGAGCGCGTGAGTTTACACGCGCAATTTAGCCGTGTCCTATAAATAGTTCAAAAACTTTTCATTTTTTTCACGCTATCCGTTTTGGTCTTTGATTATTTGTTTCCTTGCTTCTTTGCGTTATAATTTTCATGTTTTTGTGATATCTCGCCATCCGATCATCTATTTCAGGCACCGTTTCTTCCATTCTCTTCAATTTTTTGAGCTCTCTCTCTAGGATGAAGTCTGAGGGTGGTGGTAGACACGATCTTACTATCTATGAGTTGGAGAGGATGATGATGGGGGAGATAGGTGAGACTTTTACAGTTTGGACCAATGCTGTTGCCATGGAGGTGGATGTCGGGGAGATGGTAAGGGAGGTGGTATTGGAGGGTGATCAAGCGGTGGTCAGGGAGGAGATACCTGAGATTGAGCAGGGCGTAGCTGAGAAGGAGGGTGAGAGGGTCGAGGAGGGGAGAGCTGAGGATGACGTTGAGGAGCACCAGGGTGACGAGCGTCGGGATCGCAGACACTTCCCGCTGGAGGATTTCTTCACTCGAGGCTGGGTAAGTACCCGTGAGAAAGAGTTTCTTCATTTTTTTAGGCATTTAGGTTATGACATAGACTTATTAGGATCTGAAAACCCTTCTAATTCATGTCGAACCTGCATTGATTATTGATTGTGTGCTCACTCATGCATCATGACCGCATTTAAAGATAGGTCACATTTCTGTTTTGCTGTTCTTATCATGTTGTGCGTGTTCGGTATGAATTGCCATTGTGTGTCTTGGTGTATTTCATTGGCTTCTTGGTAGATTTTGTTTTTCTCTCGCCATAGGCATGTGTGTTAGTCTTATTGTCATTATTATTATTTTTTTATTGGTCATTGTTCTATTCGATAGGAGCCCCCGTAGCTGGCTATTAGCTTGGCATGGACAGAGTCTCATACTTGGTAGCGTGCCTTGTTGGGGTTTTAGCGGGAGTGGTTGGTGTCTTTTGGTTTCAGTTCGATCCTGGAGCTGGAGCCCTTTCAGGTCAATCGTGGTTAGATTGTAGCGATCCTGGAGAGGTGGAGGGAGGAGCATTAGGCGCTTCTCTTTCCAGTGGGTATGTTGCTGTCGACTCTAGACGACTGGGTCTGCATTACTGGTCTTTATTTTGAGGGTGAGTCGATCATGGGGCGGATGGCAGGAGATTATTTGGCGGTGTGCAAGGAGATTTTGGATGTACCTTATAGGTCGAGTGAATCGGGGCCAGGTGTAGTTCGGGTCACTTGGTTCTTCGATATGTTTGTGAGTGGCTTCGTCCCTTTGAGACATCATTTGAAGGGGAGGGCGTCTTATGAGGCACGTTGTGTGTGGTAGTGGGTCGGGAGCCCATGGTTGAGCCGGGGTTGGCTGCAGATAGAGTGCTTTGAGCATTCTTGATGCACTTCCTCGGTGTAGTACTCTTTTCTTCTTCGAGTCGGGGATGCGTCACTGGGTTGTTTTTTATGGTTCTCAGGGACTTGAATCAGGTCCCTACTTACTCGTGGGCTGCGGCTGCATTGGCGCATCTCTATGAGCAGCTTTATCATCGAGGACGGGGCGTCGCGACTATTGGAGGTTTCCTTTCCTTCCTCCAGGTGAGTTTTAGTTAATTGGTGTCATGATGTCTCTATTTGTTTTGGTCGTGGCAGCTATTCGACATTTCTTTTGTTATTTTTTTTTAGTTTTGGGCGTATGACCATTTTGCTTTTCTTCTTCCAGGGGTTTCGTTGGAGGTGAGGTTCACATTTCCGCGAATGCATGTGTGGAGGGCAGCGCTGCGGGGTCACCGTTGGTCTTCCGATCTTCAGACCGCACAGGGCCTCTTTTGAGGACATACATGAGGGACAGGTATATACTACTATGTGTTCATTTTGTTTTGTTTTATTTTGAGTTTTCAGGCTCTAAGGATTCATTGATGGGTTGGCATGCTTGTTTTGTTGTAGGTGATTTGGAGGCCATACGCGACCAAGGAGGATGCGGGTGTGCCAGTGATTTAGTCTAGTCAGCCCTTCTTCAACATGGACATATGGCCATTATTTTGAGAAGGTGGAGAGGATCCACCTATCTCGGGCTGTGCGGCAACTCGGGCTCGCTCAGGGAGTCTCTCTGGAGATTCACCATAGGGTGGAAAAGAGGATGACCGACCCCCCTGGTCAGAACTTTGTGGAGTGGATGGCGCTTTAGATGGCCGATTTCAGAGCTGGGGGGACCAGGGTGACAGGGGCGCATGATGAGGCGGATGTCTGAGAGTATAGGAGATGATTTAGTGCATTGGGTAGTGGGCGCCTCTTCACGCATCCCTTCCATGGGAGTGGTTCTTTCGCGATTGGTGGGCCGGAGTCGGCGTCTGTATTGTGGGAGAGATTGGCCACGTTGGAGCAGGGCCATCTCACTATGAGTGTGCGGGGGGCGTTAGATGCCCTCCATAGGGAGATGGAGCAAATGGGGTGTGCTCTTTGTCCGGATGAGGAGATGCTGCACTCCTTAGCCCTCTCAGTTGCTCAGGCTAGGGGAGCGGAGGATGAGTTGGGGGTTTGGCTAGCGGAGACTCGACGGCCCCTGGTGAGTTGACTTATTGGTCTAATTGTTTATGTATTATATGAACTTGGTCTTCCAGTCGTTCTGACATAGTTGCAATGTCTTGTTTTATTTTGGGCAGTCCGGGAGGGAGGCTAAGGTCGCTAGTCACGTGGCGACGATCGGGTTGCTACACAGTCAGCAGCAGGCCAACCGAGAGGTGGAGGCCAATTTGCAATCTGAGATTGATCGATTGGTAAGTGTTTATATGAAATTGGTTTTGTTAATCGTTAGCATTGTGAGCTTGCCAACAATGTGTTTATTATTATTCGTAGAGAGCTGAGCTCGCTACTGGAGGTCCCATTCCGGCGTTTGATCCATCTTCACTTGCTTCCTCCAGTCGGGAGGATCTAGCGATGGCTCAGCTTTGGGTCGAGCTGGAGCACTGGGTAAGTTCCATTCAATCTTTTGACTCATTTGTATAATTGTATAGTTTGTCGGGTGTTATTGTTTCATTTTCTTGACAGTTTACTAATATTACGTGGTATTTCAGAGTCAGGTTGCCGAGGATCTTCAGACGAGGGAGGCGACTGCTGCCTCTCTACGTCCCGAGAGTAAGGTATAGTTTTTGGTTTGATGTACTTCAGCTAAGGTTATTTCATCTTATTTGTTCTGACATATTTTGTGTTGGCATGTTTGGTGTTGTGTAGGCTGTTCCAGGCTCTGCTCTTGAGGCTCCCCCTCAGGGGTCTACTCCTATTCCTTCTCAGGTATGCTCTAGTTATTATGTTCATAGTTTATTTGTCATTATAGTGTTGTCTAATATATTTGTTTGTTGTTGTTGCAGCCACCTATGTTTGCTATTCCCTCTGTGCCTCTTGCCGATCGAGTGACTGCTACAACTGTTGAGCGACTTCTGAAGGAGAGGCTGGATCTGGTATGACTCTTTCTTTTTCAAAGTTTCTTTTTTTTATGTTCATATATATATATATATTGGTTTTCTTTGACTTGGTGTGGTTACACAAGTTCGTCAACTTGAGGAGGCGCGTCCAGAGGTGGTGCGAGCACGCTCCATTCCCGAGGCAAGACGGATCCTTGGGGAGACACAGAGTTGCGATGACCTATTCGTCGAGATGGTGGTTACACAAAAGACTCATGCTGAGGCATTAGAGGCGGCGCGTCGGACGATGCAGGTAGAGATGCAGGTGTCCCTAGATCAGCTACAGTATCGTCTGATGAGGAGTGAGCGGGGGGTACGTAGGTTGGCTAGTTAGCTTGATGGATCGGAGTCAAGAGCTACGGGTTCCTCGGCTGGGCAGTCTTATCACACGTTAAGTGATCGTGTTAGGGGTGATGCTCGTGAGGATTCTGTCGTTCGTGAGATTCTTACGGGGTATCCTCATCATTCTCGATCGAGGCGGTCTGTTAGTAAGATGAGTGAGGGGAACTCTGTAGCGGGGCTGCATCGTCTAGAGGTTCTGAGGACTCTTGGTGCCGGGATTGTATTTTAGAGGACCAGTCTACGGAGCTCCGAGCTGTTGATACTGGGGATAGCGGTGATCGGCCATCCAAACAACAACGTAGGGAGTAGGGGTAGGTGTGTATTTTTTTTGTCCATTGTGTGTGCATTGTATATACAGGGGGGATGCCCCCTGTGACAAGTGTAAAAAAAAGTAAAATTTGATATATATATGTATGGAAATTTTTTGGTTTAGGTGTACCTGATTGGCTCCTTTCCTTTTGATTACCTCTTGTATTTGTCTTTCGCTTTTTAGTTTCTTTAGCATCGTCGATCGTCATCGGGACTTGGATGCTTCCTGAGCTAGCCCGGTGATGGTTGAAGGTTGTTTTGTACCTACACAGGTAGAGGTAACGCTATTAGTAATTTTTTTTCTCCCCTTTGCTAGTTGTCAAGGGGGGTGAGTCTCTCAAACCAGGGCCTAGTAGTAAAAGTAGATATGTGCTCTCTTTTTTTCTTTTCTTTTTTCTTCTTCCTTTTTGTTTTTTTTTGAAAAAATAATGCAACAGGGAAAGCAAATAACTAGAGCAATAAAAAATAAAAATCCCCCAGTGTAGGAGCATGGTAGGATCGATAGTATAGTATCTTCGGTAGCATTCTCCGGATGGTGACTTCGTTATTTCGCACCTTCTTTGTGGACAAGTCGGTGCTTCTAAGGTGATTCTCCTTCTGATCTAAAAAAATGCCCTAGTGTGCAAATGCAATGGAGTTTTTCTGGGCTTTAAATGAGCACTTTGGGTCTTTAAGCAGTCATGGGTATTTGGTGAGTTAGTTTTGAAGAAAGGTTAATTGGTACTGTCATCGAACCGAGGGAGGTCTCTTTGATTGTATGCTAGGGGTCTATCTTAGGGTGGTGATCATCCTATCCCGTAGTTATTAGGGAGAAGTATGGTAGATATAGTAAGTGATTACATCAGTCATCATTCATCAATTTTTAGTTTCAGTTTTGGGAGTATCCTGTAAGGCTATTGTTTTAGCCAGTGTTCAACCATGTACTATTGTTTCAGTGCATGGTCCCTATGTTAGGGTCATGGGGCCTGAGCCAAAGAGCTATTCTTTCAGCCTGTATCCAGCCATATACTATTGTTTCAGTATATGGTCCCACATTAAGGCAAAGGGGGTCTGAAATGCCAAACTATTATTTCAGCTTGCATTTCGACTATATACTATTATTTCAGTATATAGTCTCCCTACGTTGGGATCTGAGCAACAAAGCTATTATTTTAGCCTGTGTTTAGCCATATACTATTATTTTAGTATATTGTTCCACATTGGGTTGAGAGGTCAAAGGAGGTTGACCGAACTGATTTGTATATTCCGAGACGGCAAAATGGGGATGTCTACAGTCACGTCTAGAGGTAGCAAGAGCACGTGCTACTCCAGGGGCGAGGCAGATCCTTGGTGACATGCACAGCCGTGAGGACCTACTGGTAGATCTGATCGTTGAGCAGGGGACTCAGACTGAGGTGTTGGAGGTAGTGCGTCAGACGACGCAGGCAATCATAGATAGACTGTAGTACAGTCTGATGAGGAGTGAGTGGGGGGTGTGAGGGATGGTTGGTCAGCTTGCTGGATCGAAGTCGAGGGATATGGGTTCCTCGACGGGGCAGCCTCATTGTACGACATGTGATCGTGTCAGAGATTATGTTCATGAGGTCTTCGTTATTCAGGAGTTTCTTGCTGGTATCCTCCTCATTCTCGGTCGAGGGGGTCCGCTAGTTAGGTGAGTGGGGGGGTTCAGTTGTGGGGCCTCCTTGTTTTCAGGGTTACCCACCGACTCCGAGTGCTGGGCTCGCGCTTTCGGAGGATCAGACTCCAGTTCTTCGAGCCGATGATACTGGGGATAGTGGTGAGCGACCATCCCAGAGGCAGCGCAGGGAGTAGAGGTGTATGTGTATTTTTTATACTCATTATTCGTGTTCATTGTATATACAGGGGGGATGTCCCCGGTAATGGGTGTAAAAAAGAAAATTTTGATGTATATATATATTTGGCTCAGATGTACATGATTCGGCTTTTCCTTTTGTGTGACCTCTTATACTTTATCTATTTGTCCTTTACACCGTCAGCTGTCTTTGGGGCATGGTGGCTGCTTAAATCATCTCAGCAATAGCTGAAGGTCACTTTGTTTCTACACATGAGGAGTAAGGCTGCTAGTAATTTTATTTTCCCCCTTACTGGTTGTCAAGGGGAGAAGTGTCTCAGACCAAGGTCTAGTAAGGCATTTTTTTTTCTCTTTTTTTGTACTTTTCATTACAACGAAAGGGAAATAATGCAACAGGAAAAGTAAATAATTGAAAGAAAATTTTAATACTACTAAAAAAATGCCCCAGTGTAGGAGCGTGATGGAATAGGCAGTGCGACGTCTTCAGTGATGCTCCTCGGGTGGTGACTTCATCGTTCCGCTACTTCTTTATAAGCAAGCCAGAACATTTAACATGATTCAAAAAAAAAATGCCCCAGTGTCGATGTGCAATGGAGCTTCTCTGGGTCTTTGATAAGTACTTTGGGCCTATAGGTGGCCATGCGTATTTGGTGAGTTAGTTTTGGAAGAAACATCGGTTCATACTGTCATCAAACTAGGGGAGTTTATTTGGTTCATATATTGGGGATGTACCCTTGGTAGTGATCATCCTATCCCATGGTCCTTATTCTGGAGTAGTGCGGTGGGTGTAGTAGGTGAATGCATCAGTCATCATTCATTGGCTTTTAGTTTCATTTCTAGAGATATCCGAGAGGTTTTCAATTTAGTGTCCGAAAACAAAAAAAATGGAAGAGGGGTAAGGCTTGGTGATGTGTGGAACAATTTGTATTTGACTCTTTCTAAAAGAGGTGAGTAACAGTCTTTTCCTCAGAATGGGTATTGGGTGCCATGATTGAGCTCTTTGTCATGTTTCGGTGCCATCAAGGTCTCACATTCTAAGGTTAGCAGGAGTTTGTCCTCCTCCCGCCACCTTATGATGACATCTAGTAGTATGGGATGGTAGGGATGCCTTCACAGTTTGCTTATATATTTCTAGAAAAGTTACCAAAGATGTCCTCACGGCCTGCTTATGCTTCCCTGAGCTCATTGACTAGTTCATTCATCGTATTGCTCTCACTCAATTTCTTTGTTTTTTTTTGCGCATATATTTTTTGAAAGCAACCTGCTAACGCAAGAATGGTAAGTTTTGATTGAACCTAACATCTTCATTTTTTATGCTCTAACTTCTCCTCCAATGACGAGAAAGGGAAATGAGAATCAGGTGTTACTTATGCTTTTGAAAGAGGTCAGGTATATCACTAGTCCTTTGATCACGTTGCCTGAATAAGGTGGGTAATAAATCATAAGTCTTAAGGATATTTTGGGAATTAAAGACGTACGACCAACGAATGGGTCGTGACAACTACAGGGGTGGTAGATATAAGTATTTGGCTATGAGATGTGATGATCATAGAGTTTAAGGGTAGTATTTTCTGAGATACATGGCGTTCCAAGGGTTGGGGAGTTCTTCCCCATACTGGTTCACCAACTTGTATGCATTCCCAGGGTATGCGGCTGCTATAACATATGGGCCCTCCTAGTTCCATTTCAGTTTTCATTTTGGATGGGCGTGTTTGGAGGGCAATTTTATTCAAGACTAACTCTCCAATGTCAAAAGTTCGCTTGAGGACTTTCTTATCATAAGCCCTGGCCACTCTCCTTTAGTATACCTGAGCATGGTCAGCTGCCCTTAGACATGTCTCATCAAGTTACTCTAGCTCGGCGAGCAAAGCAATTATTCTTTCGTCCAAGGATAGCTGATCATCAAGTTGAATCCGTAAGGATGGTATCTGTATGTCATAGGGTAGGACTGCCTCCATCCCGTAGGGAACGAGGTAAGGAGTTTGGCCAGTGGCCATGCGAATAGAGGTCCTGTAGGCCCAAAGTGCCTCAGGTAATCATTCAGGCTAGTCAGCTCTGTTGCTCGTCTCCACTGTGAGTTTCAAAATTCGAATCAGAGTTTTATTCGTGGCTTCTGCTTGTCCATTTCCTTATAGAACAATGATGAGTAGTGTCGATCGATGCCAAACTTCTTGCACAGCTTCTTCGTCTTCTCTGCAATGAATTGCGGTCCATTATCGATGACAAATATCCTAGGTACTCCAAACCGGGTGATAATTTTTTGAATGATAAACTTTACGAGCATTGAGCTGGTGATTCTGACATATGATTTGATTTCTGCCCATTTGGTGTAGTACTCGGTCATTGTGAGGATAAATGCATGCTTATGAGTGTTCCCGACTGTGTCCGTGAAGGGTCCGATGATGTTGAAGGCCCACATCGAGAGCGGCCATGGCGAGGTTATAGGGTTCAATGCAACTGATGGAGCTTTGATGAGCAAGGCGTGTTCTTGGTATTGTTTGCAGAATTGGACGTAGTGGTGGCAATCTCTTATCATTGTTGGCCAAAAGTAGCCTTGTCGTATGATGATCTGTGAATCTTTGTTTATTGACGTGGGCGCCGTAGGCACTAGCGTGTGCTTCTTGGATGATATATTATCCTTCAGCTGTTATAACACATCGTAAGAGTACTCCTTTGGTGAAGACTTCCTTGTATAGTATCTCGCCTAAAATGCAGAATCTGGTGCATTGATTTCTTATAGTCTTCCGTTCAATCTTTGTGGCATACAAAGGGACATGTTGATGTTTCAAAAAATTCCACATGTTGAAGACCATGGTTGTCCATTATCGATGGGTGATTTCTCGAACCTGAAGGTTGCAACGTTGGTTTATATTTTTGCAGGGTCTTTTAGCATGATTACTTCATTTCGTTCTTGTGTCTCGGGGAGGGTTGGTGGCTCCCGCTTAACTATCCATACTATCTCATGCGCGGGTACCATTAGCTTTTCGATGAAAAAGGATTTTGTGCTTTGTTCGATTGGTATCTGAATGACTGAGGCTAATGTGGCGAGGCAATTCGCGAGCTCATTTTCTAGTCTAGGGATGCGTGTGAAAGAAATTTTCTCGAACTTCCTTATTAGGTATTGAGCTGTTTCAAAGTACGCCATCAGTTTTCGTTCTTTGGTTTTCCATTCTCCAATGACTTGTGATATTACGAGCTTAGAGTCGCCGATGGTTTTTAGCTGCTTGACGCCCAATTGTAACGCTGCTCGTAGTCTAGCTATGAAGGCTTCATACTCTATGACATTATTAGTGATAAGGAAGTCTAGTTGAAAAGCTTTGGGTATGACAACTCCTTCTGGGCTTAGCAGAACTATTTTGATGCCTTTCTCTTTGTGGTTGAAAGCGTCGCCAAAGTAGAGTGTCCATGAGGTCTTGTTGGGCTCTTTGTGGTGAATCGTTAGTAGGTCTTCATCGGAGAAATCTGCGTGTATGGGCTTGCTGCCTGGGAGGGGGAGATCTGTGAGGTAATTGGTAATTGCCTGTCCTTTGATTGATTTCTGCATAACATAGGTGATGTCGAATTCTTGCAGTAGCATATTCCAGCGAGCGATTTTTTTGGATGTGGCGGGCTTTTCGAATATGTACTTTAGCGGGTCCATGTGTGCTAACACTAATATCTTATGTTCTCCAAAGTAATGATGTAGTTTTATCGAGGCCCATACCAGTGCAAGGCACGTCTTCTCCATTGGAGTGTATTTCCATTCGTATTCGACCATCGTCCTGCTGAGGTAGTAAATGACCTTCTCTTTCTTTCTATTTTCTTCATATTGTCCTAAGATTACCCCCATCACCTTCTCATTGGCCAACACGTAGAGGATCAGGGGTCTTTCGAGAATTTGCGGTGATAGTACCGACAGATGGAGGAGGTACAACTTGATGCTGTCGAAGGCTTGCTGACACTGGTCATCCCACTTATATTCAGCTCCTCCTTTAAGTAGTGTGTAGAAAGGGTCGCATCTGTCCAAGTGTTGGGAGATAAATCTTCTAATAAATTACAATCTTCCTATCAGGCCTCGTAATTCTTGGATGTTGCTGAGAGGTGGCATCTCAAGGATGGCTCTGACTTTTATAGGGTCGACTTTGATTCTTCGCTTGCTGACTATGAAGCTGAGTAATTTTCTGAAAGTGACTCTGAACACACATTTCTTTGGGTTTATCTTTAGTTAATATTGCTCGGATCTTTGTAGCACGAGTTGGGGTGCTTCAGCATGTCCTGCCCGCGTTTGGGACTTCACTAATATATCATCGATGTAGACTTCTACGTATTTGTGCATCATATCATGAAAGATATCCATCATGGCGCGTTGATAGGTGGCTCCTGCATTCTTGAGGCCGAAAGGCATGATGACGTAACAATAAGTTCCCCATGGCATGGTAAAAGAAGTCTTCTCTTGATCGGTCTCTACTAATCTAATCTGATTATACCTAGAGAAGCCTTCCATAAAGGATAACATCTTATGTCCAACAATGTTATCGACTAGAGTGTTAATGTACGAGAGTAGGAAGTCGTATTTTGGGCATGTCTGGTTGAGGTTTCGAAAGTCGATGCATAGCCGGACTCTGTCATCTTTCTTGGTGACAGGTACTATGTTGGCGACCCATTTGGGATAGAGGACGACTCAGATGAATTTTTCTTTGTGTAATTTGTCAATTTCCTCTTTGACTTGAAGTGCTACTTGTGGGTGCATCCTTCTGAGTTTATGCTTAACAGGTTTTGCATCGGGTTTTAGGACCAAATGGTGTTCTACTAGGCTTGGATCTAGGCCAGGCATGCCCTCATAGGACCATGCAAAAGAGTTGAGGTGGTCTTACAGGACTTGGATAATCTGTTGTCGTTCCTTGGGGTTGAGTGTTGCGCTGATTAATAGCTTCTTGGGTTTCTCCTTGGTGTCGAAGTTAATTTCTTCAGTGGGTTTCACGGCAGCTTAAGTTTGCTCGTCGAAGCACTTGATGACCCATTGGAAGTCCTGTGTTTCCTTAGTGGCAGATGCTCCTTCTTCATCATCTGTGAGTTCATAGACTGTAAAATGGCTACACTGGGGAGTTAGTTTTGCGAGAGGTAACCCTTCATTAGGGCATCTAATGACCGCAACATCCTTAGTCAGGTGTAAATCGAGACTATTGATTCTCTTCTCGAAGTCATGGAGTATCTCGTCGAGTATGATTACCAGCTTATCACTTTGTGGGGACGCTTGACGGCTACATGAGGAAGAGGTGGTAGGATCGCTCTGGTCAGATTCGGGATGAGGTTCCATAGGGTGATTTTGTATCTTCTATTACTCCCTCACCAGTGTGACCGATGCCTATAGCCTTAAGGGAAAGGTCCCTTAGTGGGTCATTGGATGGTCTTGGGATGAAAGGCTCCCTCTTGTTTCCAAAATTTTCTACTTTTTTAGGCTTTTGTATTTTTAGATTTTTATGGTCTTTTAGATTTTCTATTTTTTTGATTTTTGATAATAAGTATGGTACAGGATCGGTTGCCTGAAAAGGAACTGATAAAGTTATTTTCTCTAGTTGAGTGGGCGAGACGACTGCTGAAGCCGTTCGTGCGATTCTTCTGGTAATGCAGACTCGTTCTGAGTTTGGCATTTTTTTTATAGTCCTCATCGGGCGCAATCCTCTGGATGAGCGACGCTAGTGGCGGCATTGCTGATATCCTCGCTTCTTCTAGCATGTTGATCACTTCTTCTTCGAAAAGGCTTTGGAGACCATAATCGGCTAGGCCTTCGTCCTCTGAGCTAGAGTGAAGTTATTTTCCTGTCAAGGGTCGTCTTCTTGATGATCCCCAGGGCTGGAGAATTCTCTTCCCTAAATTTCATAGTATGTTAGGATAAGCGTGCATGCATGACAGGGGGGTTGGTATATGTAATAGATGCAGGGAGACTCCCAAGGGCAGTTCCATCCTTCTGGATTGAGGTCAGAGCTGGCGATGAGTTCGTCTTCATGGTCTGATAGTGCCTAAAGGCCTTGGTCAATTTGTTTTGCTAATTCGAGCACGAGGAGATCTATCCAATAGTCTTCATCATTGCTCGACGGCGATTTCCATTCTTCTTCCAGTGAGTTCCAGAGTATCTGAAGTTGTCGTGCATCCTAGGATTGGGGAGTGTCTAGTTCGAGTTCCTCCTCGAATTCTATGAGGGTGATGTGAGTTTCTTCTTTCGTGATTGTCTGCTGAATTTCTCGTAGGATGGCTCTTTCGCACTGGGTCAGGACAGATGCGCACAAGCTACAATACGGGGATTTCGGGTAGGGACAATGGCGTGGGCACCGCCAATGATGAAGTATGGGTCGGTAGTCGAATTCATCATAAAATCCTGAATCTTTGTCTCGAGATCAGTTAATTTCCATCGTTCTATCCTCAGGTGATCTTCTAATTCAATGTCAGTAAGGTTCCTCCAGTGGTCTTCTTCTTCGCTCGACATTGAGAGCCAGTCCTCTTCTGTGGATAGATGAGGCTGGGGTAATTGGGGAGATTGGGGGGTGTGCAATTCTGATTCTCCCTCATTCTCTAGAGATGCGATGTGGAAGTCTTCCTTGTGGTTGACCCTGAGTCTTCTATGTGTGGTGTAAACTCCGGAGATTCTTCCATTCTTTCTTCTATAAATTGCTCAGTATCGAACATGAGTTTGAATCCTTCGAGTGGTTTGTCGACATCATCATTTAGGTTTGTCAGATCCGTGAATGCCCTAGCCATTTTCTCAATCTTGGCTTCCTGTGATTTGGTAAGGGTATTTCTTTCTGTTTTTGTATGTCAGCTTTTTCGGTAGTCCCATAGACGAAGTGGTCATACAGAGACCATTTCGGAGAGGTAGGCAGTATATCAGTTTGCTGGTTGCTTGACTCGTATCCTAATCCTATGTGCTTATGGAATTTCTTTTGGACAACATGCCCTATGTGGCCTTGCTTGTTCTTGCCAAGTCCGGTGTGAGGAACGTATCCTAGTTGGTACATGAGGTGCCACCCTTTTGTCGCAGTAGGATTGAGGTCATAGAGTTTGGCGAGGTCGGGGCCAGCCTCTCTTCTTGTTAATTTCGGTTGATGCATCGAAGGAGGGCTAGGAGGGCCAACTTATGTGACAGTTGCCTCGTTGAGGACTCATGTCCTCTTGATGTGGCCAGTGTTCAACACAGAGTCATGGGCTGTAGGGATACTCGCTGTGTAATCAGTGTCTATCTCCTAGAGAGGTACGTCGACGTATTTGTGGATAATGGAATCTTCATATGAAAATTTGACACATTGATGGTATGTGAATGCCACAGCCTTCATGGATTTTAACCATTTCCTACCTAGGATAAGATTGTAAGTGCTAGAGGAGTCGAATACATGGAAGGTGATGTCCTTTGTTACGGGTCCGAGGCGGACCTGAAGCTTGATAGTCCCTTTAACAAAACGACATGAGCCGTCGTAGGCTATGAGGGATAGGGTTGAGGGCCTAATGTCTTATTTCATGCACTTAAGCGTCTTTAGTGCAGTGATAGGGCAGATATTAAGTCCTGCCCTAGGGTCAACTAGTGCATGGGGTACGGAGAATCCCCTAATTATAACTGTTAAGTATATGAGAGCTGAACTTCCTTGGAGTGACTCCTTAGGCATGTCTGCATCCGTGAAGGTGAGTGCTGGAGGTTGTGCCATGACTGAGGCGATTTGATGCAGTTCATCCAGGGAACTATCTTCATCTACTTGTGTGTCCTCTAATGTCTTGATTAGTAGTCGATGGTGATCAGGCAACTTCTTGATGAGTTCTAGGATTGATATCTGGGCTGGGATCTTCTGGAGATGTCGTAGGAGATCATACTCCTGTCTTGCTTCAAGTGTAGCCTCTTTACCTAGCCGGTGAGCCTTGTATACGAGTGGTTGGAAAGGCTGAGGTGCTGGAATTGGTGGAGGAATGATGTGAGGCAGGGGAGGTATGCTAGTCTCTTTTTCTTTTACGTTCCTTTCCGGTGGTTGTGCATTCATAGGCTCCTTACCCCGAGAAAATGGTGGTGGGGGATAGTTAGTTCCTGATTTAAAGATTAGGGAAGTTGGTTGTTGACTGAGCCAGGCAGCGCTTGGCACTGATGTATTAGTGTTAGTGTTAGGCATGAATGGGATGAAATGTGAAGAAGGGATATGTATTTGTGCCAGGCCGCTCCATGGTGGGAGGTACTGTGTGTAATCTTCTTCCTCCAGGAAGACGGAGATCAACGTTTCTTCTTTGACTAGTTCTTCTTTTGAACATTTTATCTCTACAGCCAATGAGCGCTCTTTAGTTGTCTCCTCACATTGTCAATGGGCGCTCTTCTTTGACTGACAGTGTTCTTGGTGACATTGTCTACCCATGCTACAATATACTCTGTAGTTTGAAGGACATGGTCCTCGTATTCTGGGATAGAGTCGGATGAGGGAAATAGTGATGGTGTTGGCTCGGGATTTGTTGGGGTTGGAGGTTCTGGCGGGTGGCTATGAAGGAAGGGTCTTCAAGCCCTGAAGGACCGAACTCGTACGTGAGTGAAATTTAGATAAGGAGGTGGATTCGGAGGGGCGACTCGCGTCATCAGGGTTGAAGGATGTGGGAGTCAAAAAATTCCTACGGGTTAGTGGGGGTGCTAACAGGTTGGAGGCAGGTGATCAAGGTGGAATGTTGGAAAGAGGGTTGACCAGGGAGGTTTATCGTAGTGAGGTGGGCGGGTCCACCTTGGTTGTGGTTCGGCATGAGATTATTAATAATCCCCAGGTTTTGTGGTGGTTGGTTATCATTGGGGTTAGAGTTCCTAAGCACTTCCTAGTCGATTTGGTTTTGATTGTTCATGTTATAGATTACGTCCCGGAGGACCCAGCAGTCTTCCAAATTGTGTCTTGCATATCGATGGAATGCACAATACTTTCTATAATCCAGGTTCACCGGTCAAGGCCGGGGTCGTTCCTGCAAAAATTTAAGGAGGTTCTGGGTGTTGAGGAGATGGAAAATGTTGGGAATGGTATCAGGCAATGGAGGATAGTGTTCCCGTTTCGGCTGGTAGGGGCCCCTGGTTTGTTGGTTAAAGTTTTATGGCGGAGGTACATTATTGTAGTTTTGGGTGTTGGCAGGCCGATTCTGCGTCGTATTCTGGTTTTGGTAAATGTTGGGATATTGGTTCCTATTTTTATATTGCCCTTGATTTTGATTTTAGCCTTTGTTTTGATTCAGATATCTCTGTTGATTTAGGCCCTAGTTCTGATTTGTTTATCATTGTAGGCCTTGGTTATGTTCGAAGTTACTTGGCTGAAAGTTTCTGTCTCCTGAATTCTGTCCCTGATTGGCAACAGTATTAACCTGCTCGGTTCCTGGTGCTTTCTTATTATTTTTCGACTTCGATTTGCCTGAAGAGCCTGCTTTTGATGTAACTATGGACAGGGCGAGCTCCCCACCTTTATTATGTCACGCTAAACGAGAGGCTCGAGAATGAAGTGCTGCAAAATTGAGGTAATCACTTATAATGAGTGCGCTTTTTAAGGGCTCTCTAGTGTTATCAATAATAATGTCGACCGAGTCTTTCTCTTTCATTGAAGTACCAGTTCTAGCAGCAAGTTTCCTCCATCTTGCGACGAAATCGGTAAACTCTTCATCAGGTGCCTGCTTCGCGGCCATGAGAACACTAAGTTTGGCCATTTCTTGGATCAGGTGTTTATATTGGTCAAGGAATTGACCGGTTAGGCCGTCGAATGTATCTATGTTATGCAACGGTAGTCTTACGAACCGGTCTAGGACTTCTCCTTTTAATGATCATTGGAAATAGTGGATGAGATGTCCTTGACTGTGGCGTATGGGCCGACAATCATTGCAGAAGAGGGCCAGATGGTGATTTGGATTCCCAATACCGTTGTACTTGTTGAATTTCGGTGGTTTGAATTCTGCTAGTAAGTTAAATTTGAGTTCTCTACAAAACTTTTCAAATCCGAATGAGAGGCCAGGGCGTTCCCTCTTAGCCATATATTCGTCAAGCATCTTAGGAAGATCTTCGACTCTTACGGTGGCGTTTCTTTGGGCAGTCCACAAGTGAAGAGAGTGCGAGCGTCCAGTCTTAGGGGTGACACGTGGGCCGATATCGTGCTTGGAGAAGGTGGCGACCTCTCGCTCCCTCATCGTTCTCGTTCATCTGAGTCTTCTCGTCCCTTGACCGTCTCATATGCGGCGGCCAATCCTCAGAGCAATTCTTTAGCATCATCATCCCATTTTTGTATTCTCTGAATGCTGAGCTCTACGATCTGTCGGGCCGTGAGGTTCTGTCCACTACTGCTTTCCCCTCTGCTATGGTTATTGTTAGGTTTGGGGTAGAAAAGGGATTCTCTTTGTCACTGGCCATGTTAATCTCCTGTTGTTGGTTTAAATCATGGGGTGATTCTTCCTCGTATATGGGATTATTGTGGAATTCCCACAGTGGAGGATCTCCTAACCTCAATCTCCGTATTTCGGATATCTTGAGTCTTTGGCGGAGGTTTATATACTCTTTGCTTCTTTTATATTATTTTATTATTATTATTTTTTTAATTATATATTTTATTTTATCTTGTATATTTTTTTCGTATCTCCTATTTTATTTATTTGTTTACAACTAATTAAAAGAACGTAAATTGCAACAAAATAAAACTAAGTATCTAGGTAAGAACGACTTTGACAATAAGAGGTCCCATCGTGATCGCTAGTTTGTTGGTACGCGCTTTTTCTGAGTTCCTTTCTGTCCCCAAAATTAGTGGCCCAATTCAGACTTTGGCGATGGGTGGTGGAGTGATTAATTAGAAAATAATAAGTGCTAGAATTAAAGAGGTAAATTCGTGATGAAAATACCAGGTTCGTTGCGATCACTAGCTGCAGATATTTATCGACACTACAACATGTCACTGATCACGCTTGTGAGGAGGTGAGGGTTCCTTCTTTATTGAATCGTCGGCCTGCGAACGTCAGCAACACTGGGTCACTCGGATGTCTAGATAACCTATTCTCCTTTTGTTGCGTTGATTAAGTAAGTTTAGCTTTCTGATTCTACTAGGAGTCTAATTATGCATAGGATTCCTAGTACTATCCTGACTCTAACTATTCTTTTGGTCTTTTGCTTTTAGTTTAACTCTCTTAATTTCCTAAGGCTGTTATGAGTCTAGTTATTTCTGATGTCTTACTTCTACTAGGATCCAATTACTTTAAGTGTTATAATTCTGTTAGGTGTTTAATTAATTTCAAGTATCCTAATTCTATTAGGAGTCTAGTTAATTGTGAGATGTCTATTACTACTCTAACTTTAGTTGTCTTTTTGCTCTTTGTTTTTTTAATCTTAGTCTAATTAACTTTCCTAGTTCTACTAGGAGTCTAATTAATATCCTAATCTAATTGGGTCTCCTAATCCTACTAGGAGTCTAATTAATTTCAATGTCCTAATCTTATTAGGAAACTAATCAATTGAGTCTCCTAATACTACTAGGAGTACAAATATATTAATTCTACAGAGACTAATTAGGAATATACTAATTCTATTAAAACTCTAATTAATTAAAAATATACTAATTCCATTAAAACTTTAATTAAAGTAAAATATACTAATTTTACTGAAAATCTAAAAAAAGTAAAAATATGATAATTTTATTAAAACTCTAAAAAAGAGGGTACCTTAAAAAAAGTAAAAATATACTAATTTGAAAAGTAAAAATATACTAATTTGGCCCGCTATGCTAAGGAGGATCGACCCCGTTCTCAGGTACCCTCTGTAAGCTCCTTTGTGCAGATAAGGTGGCTAAGATTAAAGTAAACTGAATTTTGATTATAAGACAATATTTTTAGATTTGAAAAGGCAATAATTTTTTTATTAGAATTAAGATTAGAATCTAAAATTAGAGATTAATGAATCGGGATTTAAAATCTAGAACTATGAGGAATCGGTAAATTAGGATTAGAATCTAAAACTTAAAGACTAAAATCGGGACCGAAATCAGAAAAATCAGACCGTATGATTAAGGACTGGTTCTAGAAAACTAAGAACTAGAACCAGAGATAAATGATAGGACTGAAACTTGAGATTTTGGGGTAAAAATAAGATTTAAAAATAGCGAATAAAATTAAGGACTGGTTCTAAAAACTAAGAATTAGAAACAGAGATTAAAAAAGGTGTTACGGCCTAAGACTGAAAATTAAAAACTAATGGTTAAAATTTGAGATCTAAGTCTGAAAACTAAGAACTAGAACCAAAAATTAAAAACTAGAAGGAAAATTATACCTAAGGCCGGGTCTGCAGAAAGGAATCTCGAAATCCTAAGCTTGAAGGCAAGGAACTCGAAATAGGAATCTCGAAGTCGTTGTTGTTGTTCTTTTGGGTCGTGGTAAGGGGGGTCTATTTATAGGTATTTGGCTAATTACGTGCCCTGTGGGGTGCGTATAATTAGTCGGTCAATGTCAATTACACGCCCTATGAGGTGCGTATAATTAGTCGACCAACGTCAATTACGTGCCCTATCCGGGGTGCTCAATTGATTTGCGCGCCCTATATCAGGCGCTTAAACACTTTGAGTCGGTGACTGACTCAGTGAGTGATCGATTGACTGGCTCAGCCGGGGTGTCATAGTCATAGTCTGACTAGACTGATTGCGCGCCCGGTGTGGAACGCACAATCCGATTAAATGCTATACTAAGTGCATTTAATCATGGAGTTTTGGCGGTCTTAGGAGTTAGAGACCAAGTCTCGATTGCACGCCCGATGATGGGACGCTTAATCCGATTGCACGCACTTGTTGGGGCCTGCAATCGGGTCTCGAGGCGGTCTAAGAGAGGGGAAGTTTGGTCTGACAGGACTGATTGGGCGCTCGTGGTGTGGCATTCAATTGAATTGCACGCATGGTTCAATGCGCGTAATTCGGGATTGTCCTGGGTCTGGGTCGGGTCCGAGGCACAAGGCTATTGTTTCAGCCTACGTTTCGGCTATATACTATTGTTTCAGTATATAGTCCCCGCCCCTAAGGTTATGGGATCTGAGCCACAGACCTATTGTTTCAGCCTGTGTCCAGCAATATACTATTGTTTCAGTATATGGTCCCCATGTTAGGGTTTTGAAACCCTCAGAGAAGGTAAGTCCTTTCCGAAGAGTCACAGTTGAGGTCGAAGGTTGACCAAACAAACTTATATACTCCAAGAGGGAAAAATGGGGGTGTCTATAATGTCAAGCTTGTTTCCCGCCCATAAACCCCCTTGCAAATTTTGAATTCTACCTCCCTTTCTCTCATTCCATCTTCTTCTTTTTCCTCCTCTCAATTCCATTAGAGCTTTAGGACTCCAAGCTCAATCCCTCTTCATCCAACCATTGAAACAGAAATCCAACACCACCATTGCATTCCCCGCTCCTTCTAGAACAACATAGTCTAAATTTAGCTCCATCCCACCCATTTCCACCATTGAAACTTGGACAAACCAGCAAACAAATAAGAAGTTTAGGTAAAGACTTAGTATTTTTTTGAGTTATAGTTTCTAGCATAGTCTAGTGTAGGAGTTTGCTTGAGAACTGTTGGTTTTCTTTGATTTTTTTTTAAATTCTTTAAGATTATTGGAGCTGAAATGTAAGTGAAGGTTGAGATGACCTTGAATGTGATCACTATAATCATGCATGACCATCCAATGGTCCAAATAGGCAAGGGTTGGACTATGTCCAATGCTAGCCTAGGATCCTTCATAAAAAGGGTTAGAAATCTTATTTCTTTAGAGTTTTTGAATGATTTTCAATTTTGAGATTGATAGTATGGATGTATAGAATTGGATAGTGGTGCGTGTGATTAAAGTGATCACACACCACCCACCCTCTGATCATCCATGATGAAGATCGAATGGTCCAAGACCCATCTTTTGATGGTGATGGTGCAATGTGCCATTAGTGACTTGTCTTCCATTGATCATCTCTTCAAGGACCATGTGATCTCATAATTTTGGTAAAATATTGATTCTATGTTGAATTTGATGAAAAAATCGATATATATATATATATGTATGTATATATACCCTATATATTAAAAGAGAAGATAATTCTCTTACTTTTCTTGAACGATGGTTTGGTCGGATTTTCAAATTCTCCATGTAACACCCGACCAATTCCGGTTTATACCCGCACTATAGATCCGACGGATATACACCTGATAAACATGATTTAGCCATTCATTTATATGAACTGAATCTCTTTGGATCAAGACTCCATAAATAACCGGACTCCTTGTGTGAGATCCAGTAGGTAAGGCCAAGACCGTAGGCCCATTAGTTAACAACCCAACTGATGTGACCCAATAGTGATAGGCCTTAAATCAGACTCGTTGTCATCACTCAAGATTCAGGACCCATAAATTAGATCTGGCCCATGGGTTGCACCCATTAGAAACCTGACCCATGACTTAAAGCTCCAAATCTGTGGTCTTGGGTCAAACTAATACACCAAACTGGGTGTATAGGCACCACACCAAAACACCCCCCGTAGCCTTATAAGCTAGCATGCACGCATAAGGCATGCATGGGCTTTGATTGACAAACACGAAAGAGGAGAGCTCCTCTCCTTCCGTCTCCATCTTGAAGAAGCCTCCAAATTGGCCGACATCTTCACTTTCGTCAATGAGAAACCACGATTGCAATGGAGAGATTGTTCAACTTGTTCTTGAACCGCAGACTCTTTCTAGCAAAGACCGAGACGATTCTAACGGGTGAGATTTTACGTAAAAGCTAGGTAGCCTCACATGCAAGGAATTCGTTACGATAAACCCTCAATCTTCACTCTGTAGATCTATTTTCTAGAATTAAAACCGGCTCACGCAAGAGTTAGAAGTTCATGCGATGAATTTATGAATCAGACATGCGAGAGACTTCGAAGCCAAATCCTCGAGGTTTGATGCCTCGAAATGCGTGCATGCATGAGCACACGAGTGTTGTAGACTCAATAATCTGAAACCATATGCCAAGGGAGTTATGTTACGAGTTTGCATGCTTTGAAACCTAGTGAATCGGGCCCATGTGGAGTCTAGAACGAAAGTAGCCGATTTTCGAAGTCTCGGATCATGCCTTGTGTAATCATAGTAGGATAGGAGTCTATGTTTGACATGATCATATTGGGTACGCCTCCATTTCGCCCTTGAAAGGAGGACTTTACACATGAAGATCAAGTTTTGGAACCTATAAGGTGAAAAGAGAACTGGCGAGCTGTTAAGGCTCGTCACGACGACTTAAAGGGTCACTGTAGTGAGAAAACACCTGAAGCACTAGCCGCAACGAGTGCTACCTCGAAAAGACAACCATTTCAGCTCTGGAAAATCTTGCCGTGGTGAGATGACTTAAATCATGTGGCACCTGAAGAGCTCGCTGTGACCACATGTGAGCCTGTCGCGGCGAGGTATGCCCTGTTGTGGAATTTGAGGTTTTGTATAGTTCTATGCTCAAGAGACCTTGATTCGAACACGTATGGTTCGTTAACCATTAGCTTATATGCGATGCATGATTTAGGGTGTATACGAGGAACCGTTTGCTAGGGTAATGGCCTTGATTCATGCGCTTTGACTCTCAAGATTTTGACACTTGAGGTAGGGAAATTTTGAATACAAAGTTATACGTTTGACTTGATCATGGGATAAAATAATTGTTTTCGATCACATTTTAATCATGATTTAGCTTCGTGTTTGATGATTGATACCTCTGCATATGATTTATGAATTGTTTTCGTACTTGAACATGCACCATGACATCTTGTCTGCATATGACTATCTAGTCCATTCGATAATTTCCGTTCCCGTTTCATGTTATGAATTGTGTATGTTCTTGCTCGTTGTAAATATGGTATGCCTTGTGATTGTGTGCAATTGAGGAGTGGAGCCTCCATGAGAGGGGTGGAGTCCCCAAGGTTTTAACCTTGTGTCCGCTATGGACTCCTTAGTTCTCGATACAGGATGCTTTGCCACAATACTCATCTCATGCTTGTGATTAGATGTGAGTGGAGTGGAACCTCCAAGGGAGGGGTGGAGTCCCCGGGGCTACGACCCTGTGTCCGCTACAGACTGCTCTATTCCCACTATGGGATACTTACACTAATAATATGTAATTTGTATGTAATATGATGTGATATGCTCGACTCGATAAGCTATGTGTTCACCTTGTATAAGCTTGTTTCCTTGATATTATAAGCAATTCAGTCTTGTTCCCTTGATTCGAAATTGAGTACAATCTTGCGCGTCACTTGCATTCATGGTATGACATGTTTTGAGTTCATATTTAAAACGCTTGTTTTATGCCAACATGTTTTGACACTATATGTTTCGCTTGATTTATTTTACTATGCATCTATGCCATGAATTAGAATGATAAAGTATCATTTTGCATTGTTTATATTCCAATTGAGCTTGGACTATAGCCCACTACCGACTATACGTCATAGTTGCAGGAGATGAGCCTGTGGGAGATTTGAAACAAGAAGAGGATCCAGATTATACGCCTGAGGATGAGGAGGAGCTACCTGAGGAGTACTATCGGTAGCTGAGTTGTGTTGGGAGCTTGAGGGCCCGGAAATTTTTCTTTGAAACTTTGTTATACGGTACTATATTTGGGATTTTGTAAATGAAGATGATTATATTTTATCTCCATTGTTTAAGTGAAGAACGACCTTCACCAGTGGATGTTTTGGTATAGCTTTGATGGATGTGAATAGTTAGTTTTGAGAGTCTATGTACTATTTAGTCTGACTGCTTTCGCTCTTCTATATCTGTTTGCACACTTTGTTTTTCCACGCACACTTGCTTACCTAACTGTTAGTTGACTCGGCCCTTCCAATCATTTAAATTGGGAAGATCGAGCTGTTTGAAGCGAAGTAAATACTTCGATACCATGAATTACTGCGATTCAGATCCCTGACTCGATTTGACGGCTTGGGTTTTTACGGTAAGGAAAAATTCGGGTTGTCACAGGTGGTATTAAAGCCTAAGTACTAGATTCAATGTACTATGGCAGAGCGAATCCATTGTGACACCGTGTGTTTCTTGGAGTGCCCGAGACCTAGTTTTAATACCTTTAAGACTAAGGTTCGGTATACAGAGCTAGGATTTAAGTAGAATTAGTGGTATTAGGATTAGAATTGGGACTCTAATCTATGAGTTGATCTAACTTAGAATTGGATGACCGTGACAGGTCGATATGCCGCCTTGAAGGGAAAGATCGAGAACCGTCAATATAAGAGACACTGCAAATGGTGAAGGTGTTGTTTCGGGAGTAAATGCAATCCCTATAAACAACAACCTCAACAATGCATCGAGAGCAAATGAAATCCCCATAAACAACAACAATGCATCGGGAACGGGGAACAACACCGGCAATGCTCCAAGAAACGACAACAACCAACAACTATTAGAGACTGTGGTGAATGTTGTGGCATTGCTTTCGGAGAGATGTCACCCATCGAGATTTCAAGAGTTCAGGAGGATGAGGCCTCCTAGCTTTTATGGATAAGCTGACCCGATGGAAGCTAAATAGTGGTTGAATCAGATTGAAAATATCTTATTGAGAATTAGGTGCATGGAAGAAGAGAAGGTCAGTTGGGCCTTATTCCAACTCGAGGGTGAAGCAGACCCTTGGTGGAAATCGGTTGAGAGAACTCGAGTGCCAGGGACGCCTTGGACATGGGCATAATTTGTTAACAAATTCTATGAGAAGTATTTCCCGACACCAAAGAATGTCAATTAGAGATATAGTTTGCGAATTTAGTGCAAGGATCCATGATCGTGCGAGAGTACACGACAGAGTTCACTCGCTTGTCCTGTTTTGCACCCGCATTAGTGGCCAATGAGTTGATGAAAACTCAAAATTTTGAGTGGTTTGAAACCAGTTATTAGAGGAAGGATAACCCTGTTTGAGCCAACGATGTACGAACGGGTAGTGAGATTGGCCCTTATAGCAAAAAGAGAGGTTGAAGAAATTTATAGAAGGAGGGATGAGCAAGCCAAAAATAGGAAAACTCAATCCTCGACATCTGTGTTAGAGCAGGTCAGCAAGAAGCCTAGATATTTGATGTCGCAACCATCACAGCCTATTACTACGACAACATCAAGGTCATATGATTCAGCAGCTCTACCACCTCGACCTCCGAGACCAATGACTACAAGTGCACCAAAAGCACAACCAGCTGCTACCAACCACCCTACTTCTCATATGGCTTCCTCCACACCAAAGGAATCGTGTATGAAGTGTGGAAAACCTCACAAAACTGAGGAATGTTGGAAGGAAAAGGGAGCATGCTTTAAATATGGAAAAATGGGGCATAGAATTAAAGAATGCCCAGAGATGAAGGGAGAAGCAACTACGAGGGCAGCTACTCAGAGATCTTTAAGGCCTACAGTGTAAGGCCGGGCGTATGCAGTGACAATGTAAGACACCCAAACTAACAATGACGTAATTCAAGGTTAAATCCTTTTGGAATAGCAAAATTTTAAATATTTGTTTTTTAGATGAAGAAGGTGTATTTAATAAAATAGTGATTTTTATCCCATAAACTTCTAGTGATATAAAAATTGTGTACCCATCTCTCAAATGCCTTACGTCTATACATGAAACCTCAGGTATTATACCAATGCATCTCAAATACCTCTGTTTTCACAAAGCTAGAGTGTTGATAGACTCGGGGTCTACCAACTCTTTTGTAATCCCTCAGTTTGCAGTGGAATTGTTCATCAAGCTGAAACCTTTGGAATTTGTGCTGACAGTTGCAGTCTTAACCAAGAAGTCTATGAGAACAGATCATGTATGTCAGTCCGTGGTCGCCCATATTGAAGGTCATGAGACTAAGGTAGAACTGATTCTACAGGACATGCACTGATTTGATGTCATCCTTTGCATGGATTGGTTGTCTGAGCACCACGCCGTTGTCGATTGTCTGTAGAAAATCATCACCTTCAGGCTCAAGAAAGGGAGATCCTTTAAGTTCTATGGTGCCCAACCAAATGTCGCACCCTTGATATCAGCCATTCGAGCTGAAAGGTTACTAAACAAAAGATGTCAAGGTTATCTAGCATTCCTACAAGACCAAAGGGAAGGAGAAATAAAAATTGCAGATATTCCTATCGTCTGTGATTTCCCTGAAGTATTCCTAGAGGAATTACTTGACCTACCGCCCGATAGGGAAGTAGAATTTGCAATAGACTTAGCTCCCGACATCGAATCGGTATCGAAGGCGCCATACCGTATGGCACTAGCTGAATTAAAGGGCTGAAGGAGCAGCTACAAGAGCTTCTCGACAAGGAATTTATTCGGCCGAGTGTGTCTCCATGGGGAGCACCTGTGCTATTTGTCAGAAGGATGGTTTTATGCGTCTATGCATCGACAATAGATAGTTGAACAAACTGATGATAAAGAATCAATACCTGCTTCCTAGAATCGATAATTTGTTCGATCAATTGCAAGGAGCGAAGTTCTTCTTCAAAATCGATTTGAGATCGGGTTACCACCAGATGAAAGTGAAAGCTGAAGACATTCTGAAAACAACCTTTCAAACTCGATACGACCATTATGAGTTTCTCATCATGCCATTCGAGTTAACTAATGCGTTCGCATCTTTCATGGACCTCATGAATCGAGTATTCAAGACTTACCTGGATAAGTGGGCAGTTATTTTTATTGATGATATTCTCATCTACTCAAGGTCAAGAGAAGAGCATGAGCAACACCTGTGCCTAGCACTCCAAACCCTGCCAGAATCCCAATTATATGCGAAGCTCAGTAAATGTGAGGTATGTCTAGAACAAGTGACTTTCCTTGGGCATGTTATCTCTAAGACTGGTATAGAAGTGGACCCTGCTAAGATTGAAGCTATAGTGAAATGGGAGCAGCTCAGAACTGTAATCGAAGTTTGTAGTTTTCTGGGGTTAGTCGGATACTACAGAAGATTTGTTGAAGGGTTTGCAAAGATAGCTGAACCACTCACGCGTCTCACTAGGAAGACTTCCAAATTTAAGTGGACTTAATTGTGGGAGAAGAGTTTCCAAGAGTTGAAAAAGAGATTTACATCTTCACCAGTACTTACCTTACCATCAGGCAGTGGGGATTCTCTGTTCAGCGATGTTTCACACAGTGGATTAGGCTGTTTATTGAATCAGTACGATAAAGTAGTCACTTATGGATCAAGGTAGTTGAAAGACCATGAAAAGAACTACCCTACACATGACCTGGAATTAGTAGCGGTCATCTTTGCTTTGAAAATTTGGAGGCATTACCTCTCTGGCGAAACCTTTGAGATTTTCACTGACCACAAGAACCTTAAGTACTTGTTTACATAGAAGGAACTAAATCTGAGGCAGAGGAGATGGATGGAATTTCTTAAGGATTACGATTGCGTCATACAGTACTATATGGGAAAAGAAAATGTGGTAGCTAATGCACTTAGACAGAAATCATCTGCTCAACTATCAAACCTTGCGGCCAGAATACATAAATGGAAACTACTTGAGGACATAACAACAGGTGACACTGTGTTCAAAGCGAAGGTTTCCAGAGCTTTGTTATCTCAAGATTAAATCAACTCTCTTCGATAGGATCAGAGAAAGTCAATTGATTGATACAGAGCTTGTGGCCCTCAAGCAGGAAATATTCGATGGTAATCAGTCGAAGTTTTCTATTAAGGACGATGGGTCCTTATTATTTAGAGGCCAATTATGTGTGCTGACTGATATTGAATTATGGCGTGAGATATTGGAAGAAGCCCATAGATTTGTATATGCTATACACCCGAGTAGCACCAAGATGTACCACGACTTGAAGGGGAATTTTTGGTGGAAAGGAATGAAAAGAGATGTCATAGAACATGTAGCAAGGTGCTTGGTCTGCGAACAAGTGAAAGTTGACTATAGACACCCTGCTGGCCTATTGCAGCCCCTACCTGTGCCCGAGTGGAAATGGGAGAACATTTTGATGGATTTTATTCTTGGATTACTGAGGACTCAAAAGGGGCATAATGCTATTTGGGTGATCGTTGACCAACTAACGAAGTCAACACACTTTCTCCCTTATAACACCCGATACACTGCTAGCAAGCTAGCTGAGTTATATTTAAAGGAGATAGTGAGATTGCATGGTATACCTTTGAGCATTGTATCATATTGGGACCCACTCTACACATCTCAGTTTTTGCAGTGTTTCCAAGAGGTGATGGGTTCTAAATTAGAATTCAGCTCAGCTTTTCCCCCACAAACTAACAGACAAATTGAAAGGGTGAATCAGGTGATCGAGAATATGCTACGGGCTTGTATGTTGGACTTTCAAGGATCATGGGATAAGCACTTGCCCTTGATCGAGTTCACATATAATAACAGCAGTCAAACGAGCATCGGGATGGCTCCGTTTGAAGGACTCAATGGCCGCCGATATAAATATCCACTCAATTTGAACGAGGCCAGTGATCGTGTTTTGTTAGGCCCAAAACTCATCGAGAGCACCAATGCAATGGTTCAACTCATATGTGAACATTTAAAGGTCGCTTAAAGCAGTCAGAAGAGTTATGCCGATCTTAAAAGATCAAGCGTAGAGTTTCAAGTAACTTTTGCGCACAAGACTGTTTTATGTTTCAGTCAAATAGTCATGGGACTAACAGTCATGTTCCTTTCAAGCTGGAGATCATGTCTTTGTGAAGATCTCACTGACCAAAGGTCTGATGTAATTTGGCAAGCGAGGGAAGCTTAGCACGCTATATATCAGCCCTTTTGAAGTCTTGGGTTGTGTCAGCAAAGTAGCCTATTGCATCACCTTGCCACCTCAGTTATCTAGCATCCACGACGTATTCCTCATGTCGATGCTCAGAAAATGAGAGATGCAACACATGTGTTTGACTACTAGCCCATTGAAATCCAAGAAAGTTTAATGTAGATTGAAGAACTAGTTAAAATCTTGGACCGTAAGGAGCAGATTTTAAGGACAAAGCACATTCCCCTTGTCCTAGTACAATGGTGCATCTAACACCGAAGCCACATGGGAACGTGAAGATAAATAGAAGATCAGTACCCACAATTGTTTAACTAAGCTAGCCCTGTTTGCGCTTAGGTGTTAATGATTAAGTGTCTCATGTGTGTATAATTGTAATCGCAAGGAATAGTGGGAATAGTGGGGAACGTTCAAATGTAATCGGAAAAATTTCTTTATGATGTCAATATACTGAGGAAATGCCATATACCATTTTAGAGATACTTTATGTTAAACAGTGAAAAATATCATTTTTCACCTCTTAACCTGACCTTTGGTGGACCCTTGAGCTGACTAATAATGTATTTTGAGTATATTTTGTAGTTAAGCAATAAATTATAAGCTTAATACAGACTTCCATTTAAAAGAGCCAAAGAAGCACTGTGCTACCCAATTGGAAAGGCATGAGACCAAGTCCAGCTGCAAGGAAGAAAGATTGAACCTACTAAGGGGTTGCTGAATGTTGAACAAAGGAAGAACAACACACCCAAGATGTGTGCTAGCTGTGAAAGCACTGAAAATAAACAGTTGCAAGGTTCTATGAAGCTATCGAGAGCTCCCCAGCACCCGTCGGGAAGTTCTGAGAGCAAGGAATGAAGTTATTGAGAGGTACTGAGGGAAGAGATGAAGATCTCGAGAGGTTCCAGCACCCACCGAGAGCTTAGAGATGCAACTGTGGATCTCGTCGAGAGGATACTTCAAGGTATAGAAGATGTCGAGAGGTTCTAGATACTTATCGCGAGGTTCAACTGAACCTGTCGAGCAATGTAAGATAACCTATCGACAACTTACCTGAAGCTACCTTCCTTCTCATGAGGATTGAGCCAACCTGTCGAGCACTTCACTAGAGAATGTATAACAAGTCGACAGGATTATCTATAACTTGTTGAGAGGATGAGTGAGGAACTGGACAGAATAAAGAAATAAGCCTTCAATCTTATCGATAAGTTCACATCAACCTCTCCAGATGTTCTCCCAAGCTGTTGACAGGATCTTTATCAACCCGTCGAGAAGTCAGCGAAGCTGTCGAAAGCCAATGCAGCCTGTCGATGTGAACCTAAAGCAGACCCAGAACATGTCGAGAGGTTCCCTAAACCTCTCGACACTCATTTTGGCAATCTCTCAGTGTGCTTCTGTAGCAACTGCCACTTCCAGAATTCTATGCACGAGTTCCAAAGCACTTCAGCGACCCCTAGGAGTATTTTTGGCACATATTTGGGCACGCATGGAAACCCTAACTACTTCATGTGTATTCGCCAGTTGAGAGCCAATAGGAGAAGAACTTCTAGAAGAGAAATTGGCCACATCAGCAGCTCAGAATAACAGAATTATTCCCTTGAGCTCTGATTGGCTAAAACAAATCTAAGGACAAAGGAGGAGAGTATAAAAGCTTGAAGAAAATACATAATAGATATCTAGAATTTGAGAGAACTAGAGCTTAGCGCGAAATCCATTTTCCCTCCAAATTCTCCCTCCTTCTTCCTCCTTCTCCCCTTCTCTCTTTAGCCAATTATGAGTGGCTAAATTCTTCTCAGTAGTTAGGGTGAGGTCTAGAGCTATAAATTGAGAGTTTCAAAGGCTTGTAAAGGATTGTATGTTGCACAGATTGCAGATCTGGGCATAATAGGATTGTAAATTTTATGATTGTAATATAATTATAGATTTTAAAGGTGATTCTGATCTACATTTCACTTTTTTCGTATTTGATTTTCTCGGGTCAGATATTCTTGTGGATGCCATCCAAAAATGGGGAGCTGATAGCCTGACATTTGTAGCATCTGCAATAGCTTTCTTGTTCTAATCAAGATCCTTGGAGTGGAACAATCTCTGGGATGGTCTGTGACCATTAAAGTGGACAGATCATAGCCTTAGGATTGCTTCAATTCTCTGGTTGAGATTGGATTCTTATATCTTGCATCTTCCAGAAATGGAGAGCTTGTAGCCAGATGGAGGATTGTAGTAAATCTATCTTATGCACTGCCTTGATTCCTTCGATTTTCAGTAAAAGACCAAAACCTCTAGATGTTGTTCTCCATCTTTTGAGTTTCACTTTACTTTTATTCTCATCTCTGTATTTAATCAAATCTGGATCAATAGCATTTATCTTCTGTAGTTTGTAGTTAAAGTGACAAAACCATAAAACCTCTTCTCTTTCCTGCTTTGATTTTAGCTTAATTTAGGATAGAGTGCCAGATCTACTCTAGATCTGGAGATTTACCATCCTTTAGAACATATTTCCCTGTGGACATACCCTTACTTGCCTCTTAAAACTTACTACGACAACCCTGATTCTTGCAGGAGTGGCAGCTCACCTTGATTCCATTTCTCTGTAATTTGTGCCTTTTTAATTGGCTGTTTTAATCATCTAATATTTGCAAGGTGTGTTGTACAACAAGTTTTTGGCACCACTGCCGGGGAGCTGTGTTTTTAAAAGTGGTGGATCTAAGTTTTCTCATTTTTTTTTAAATTTAGATTTTTTATTGGCTGTTAAGTGTTTAACTAATTACTACTTTAGTTTTTGTTGTAGTTTCACTCTATTTCAGATCTAGATCTGTGGACATCTTTTCATTATAATCGACATATTATAGTTCGAGTGTAAAGAAAAAATGACGGTCTTGAGCAGTCGCATTTTTTGGTATTTTTTTTTTAAATATTTAAATTTTATGAATAGACATATATATAAAATTATTTTATCAAATTTTATCTAAAAAAATATAAAATTGATAATAATTTCAATCCACAAATTTACCAATTCACCAGAAGAAAATTCATATCTTTAAATAATTGGATGAAACATTATATTCATATCCCTTAATTACAACTTTCAATGTTGACATATGTAGTCATTAAATTAAAAAAAAAAAAATACCAATCATTCAAATCTATCAACATGACCATGGCCAAATATGTCCAAATAATAATTAATCATATAAAAATTAGAAGCCCCTTTGGCCAAGAGATTATATCACCAACTGTAATATCTGCTAATGTCCCTTTAGTTGCATACAGTTCTGCATCGAGATCATAAATGGCATCTAAGATGATGCTATATGATTCTGTTGATATTGTGGTCTCTCTATTAACATATCCCACTACAACAATTTTGTTCTTGAAGTTCTTTATTAAGCAGCGCGTGGATAATTGGTTTATTGGTGAATCAGGAAGAACCGTTGTGGCTACAAAAAATTAGGAAAAGAATATAACTACTTCATATTGAGAATTTATGATTTAAAAAAAAAAAAAAATGAGACAAAAAATTCAAATTGGTACCTGAGAAGAACCTGAATCTGAAATATTTGTCCCTCGAGAAAGAAGTTGACATGATAATACATCTTGTTTTTCCTCAAGGATCTTGCGTGCCTTACGCTCCTCATGAGCGTTATCTATAGAAGGTGCAAATGCTTGTATAGTGGTTACCCCTTCCATCATAGCCACAAACCTGAGACGATAAATTTTTTAACTATAATTTTTCTAAAAGAAAAGAAATGAACAAAATGGGAGAGGAGAGCAGCATTTACTCTAGCAACAGGATCATTATCTAAATCCTTTTCCCCTAAAAGGGGATTGTTCAAAATGATTCTCCTAATATCATCCTGTGAGCAAAGAATAAATAATAATTAAATATTTCAGTACTAAAACTTTCATTTAAGATGAACTAATATTAATAGTCTTACCAGCTGAATGCTCATAGTGGGAAAAGGGTAAGTCCCATATTTCTTGGTGTGGGAGGCTATATATATTTATTTTCTAGTAATTGTACCATTAAGATTTTGCTTTTTCTGTATAATAGTTATTATATATAAAAAAATTAATATTTTAATTAATTAGATGGAAATAGAAATATTGGCTAGATGTTACCAACTTCTCTATTTATATATTTCTATTTTTATATGAAATATTTAAATATTAGAATTAAATGTTACCAACGCCTCTGCCATGTTAGATGCTCCTCGCCTACCAGTGGTGTGTAGATTTTTCATCTTTTCCCTAGAAGACTTTGCTTTTTCTCGACGTGCCTGGTCTTATTCTATTGAACACATATAACGAAAGCTTCCCAGTCATCTTTCTTTACACGATCTGGTATATTATCTTTTCTCGACGTGCCTGGTCTTTTTCTATTGAACACATATCAACGAAAGCCTCTCAGTCATCTTTCTTTACATGATCTGGTATATTATCTTTCGTTCTACATTTGTTTGATATTTATCAAAGTGCTTACGAAGGTCATATTTCCACTGTTTCCAAGAGGTATTAGCTTTTAACAAGACTATGCTTTTGTGAATCACTGAAACATCATATGTCCCCTATGATAAGAAAAAAAATATATTAATTCAAAAATATTACCTGAACAACCAAATTAATTCTAATTGATTTACTTCTACTCACTACGACGCCTCTCCATATTTGATCTTTAATGGGAATTGGCACATCATGCGAAGTATTATATGTTGGTGTACAATATGCTCTCGTCAGTTTACCTACGAATGTGGAGAATTTTGATGAACCTTCTCCAATAGGTTGCCCATATTTGTTGAAACATAGTAATTTTTTAGGGACACCTAAATGAATAACATTTTGTTAGTAATCCATTAATAACCATTATTTAAAAAAATATAATTAAGCATACTAACCAATATTTTGAGTTTTCCTTTCTTTAGACCCATTTGGTCGTGATCCAGTCCCATTTGATGGAGATTCAAACCCACTTGTTTGAAATCCACACCTATTTGAATGAGAATTGGATTATGTCATCAATTCTTTACTAAAAATAAAAAAACCTGTAAATACTAGTCATAGCCGAGAATTATTTAAATTATGGTGCCTGCCCGTGGAATGCGATCTAGTGTCGAAACCACTCATCGGGCAATGGATTCAAAACTCATCTTCCCAATTCTCATATATATATATATATATATATATATATATATATATATATATAAACACTTATAATTTTAAATCTTTACTGCCATAACAAGAGAAAGATGTTCAATAGTTCAGCCCAAATTAAGGGGAGTTGGAAACCTCTTTGAGAAATGGTCATCAGATCTAGGGCCCTATAACCTCATCATTAATTAAAAAAAAAAAAAAAAGAGTTCTTATTAGGTGCGGAGGATGTGTGGTGTGGGAAAGAAAGTCTCTCTCTCTCTCTCTATATATATATATTTTAATAGGTAAGCTGGGCTCGAACCTACTACCTTGAGGTTGAGGTTGTAACATTGTCAACCATCCATTTTGGTACAAGCCGAAGGGCCCATCTCATTCTGCCTGCACAAATAAATATTAAGGTGCATGCTTATTTTTAACATCTACAATGTGTGCAGGTACGATGTTGACCATATTGACGAACTAAGATTATCATGTGTACGCTTGGTGGTATGCCTCAACTCGATTCAGGGGGGACAATTTAAATTTCGCCCCAATCTAATAGCGCTGGAACTGACCTGGCACATTGTAAAGGTTGGGGATTCGAGAGGAGACACCTTCGACAACAGGAACATGACACCACAGGGCAGCACTGCAATGTTAGGTGTCCTCATCTGGCTGAGGGATTCATCAGGGATATCTTCATTAGCACAAGCTTCATATAGAAATAAAAATAGAATAATTAAAAGTTCCAAACTTTTTTTTTTTGATAGGAGAAACGTTCCAAACTACCCTCTTTTGTTTCTTTCAACTCTGTCTATTATAATATATTATATAATATTATTATCATCAAAACATGCATTCAGCAAGCAACTAAAGGGGCTATATGTTATATCATCTTCTTCATCTTTGAGCTTTTTTCTGAAAAAGCTAAAGAAGAAAAAGGAGATGTATTAGAACCAGCTTGTTAGATCATCTTATAGGAAATTCCTCAAAGCTCTTGAAGCTGATATCCAACATGCAAATACCCTGTAACTCCTCTCTTCATAGCTCTTTTTTTTATTATTTATTTTTCTAACTTTTTTGTGGTTGGTTTTCCTCAATGTAGTTTTGTTTGGAGTACTCGGATGTTCATAAATTTGCAAAAAGGAAAATAGCCATTTGGATTTTGTACCAAGTTTTTGAAATAACAAAGACTGGTCTTGGTATTTTCTATTTTCAATTGAATTTTGGTGGCTTATGGTTTATATTTTGTAGTCAATGGGATAGATAGATGAACTGTTGTTAACATACCATGAAAGATTTAATTTTCAATTTGAATTCTTAAATTTTAAGGATTGAAATGTGTGACCAGTAAACATGCTATTCTCAGAGTTTTGAGTAGAGTAGGTTTCTAATTTTAGTTGTCTTGAGGAACTGTGATGTAATAATAAAAAGCCCAACTTCTGAAAAAGTTTGAAAGCCTAAAAAACTATTCAGTTTTGTATTTTAACATGTAAATCCATAAAACGGGCTCGGAATCATCTAAAGCTTACAAAGTAATAATAATCATCGTAAGAATTCATAGAATTAAGACCCAAATGCATAATGAATTAAACATATGGCTCATCACATGGTGTATTATTACTAAATGGAAGTATATGTTGTTTTGAAATAAACAGACGTCACAAGGAGAAATCGGTAATTCAAGATTAGGGCAAAAGAGTTGAAGAGCTCGATTAGAAGGATTTACCAGCTGAATGCGCTTAATTTTTTAAGGATAATCATAATGCACAATCCATTTTACTCATGCCCCTCACCAATCTACTTTTTCAATGGTGGATCCTAAACGATGCAATGATTCGGAATGAAGGTAACAAAATAGTTAGGTGACTTTGTTGTGCAATCTCTAGAAATAAGTTCGATGGAAAAGAAAGAACAAATAGACAAATTCAAGATGCATGTGAGGAGATAAATGAACATTAACAATTCCTATGAAGAAGACACATCAGAAAGAGTAATAGATTTTTTACAAATATTGGATTGAAAGGATGCAAGGCAGTGAAGTGATCCGATCATGTGTATGTGGCAGCAACAAGATCAATAAGAAAAAGATAAAGGTGATGATTACGGATTCTACCTGTGTGTTCACCGGAATCAATGGACGGGTCACCGGAATCAATGTAGGGCTCGATGGATTTAGGGTTTGGGTTTCTCAATCAAGAAGAAAAAGAAAAAGAGCATGATTAGGGATTCTATTTCTACTTGTGTGTTCGCCAGAATCAATGGACAGGACGACGACGTTGAGGTGGGGCTCAATGGGTTTAGGGTTTGGTGTTTCTCAAATCTCAAGTTCGCAAGTCTCAAAGTAAACCTCTCCTCTAGTCGAAATCTCGATGGGTTTTCGGCCTTTTAAAACACCTCTCAAGTTAGGAGGCGATTGCAATTAAGCTTTTTGGGGCTGCATCTTCTAAAATTACTTTGTGTGTGGGCTTCAGAGTGCATTTACCAAAATTTACCCAAAAATTTACTGAAATTCGACGAAAATTACTGAAATTTCTTGAGAACATGATCGTACCATTAGATGGTTATTTTTTATTTCATGTGTATGCACCCAAAAACCTGACATTAAAATCAATTTTGAACGTGCACATGATGTTAAGGTCATTTTTCTGAGATGTGTGCCGCGAGAAATTAAACCCTAACCGTCTGATGGTAGGCCCATGATCTTAAAATCCATCGTGTGAAAGATTGGGAGGATTAATGATCTCCATCATCTGATTCTACCAAGTCAATGTGTTTAAGTGTGGGTGAACTCAATGATTTGGTGGGTGGACTTAAAGGTACTCTTAAGTTTAATTAGGTACTTTTAATGACACCTACAACTCTTGTTGGGCACCTACACCCATAATCAATGATCGCTTTAAACAAAAAGATGGAGATCGTCTTCGCTCCAATCTTCCACTCATGGGATCTCCAATCAATGAACATACCATAAGACGGTCATTTTTCGATTCCATATGCCACAGATCCTGAAAACGTGGTCCTAAAGTCACTTTTGCTCATGATGTATGCCATGCGATTTTAGGGCCACTTTTTGGGATATGTGACAGGTGGAATCGAAAACTGACGTATGATAGTACGTTCATGGCATCAAGATTTCTTATGCGCAAAATTGGAGTGAAGCATGATCTCCATCCTCTGATTTAAAGCAATCAATGATGTTGGGTTCTATTAAAGGTACCCATTTTTTAATGAGTACAATCCATGCATCAAATCTATGTGAGCACCCACGCTGAAATGCATTGACTGCATTTAATTGGATGATGTAGATTATTTATCATCCCAAAATTTTTCAGGATGGATCTTGATATCATGAACATGCCATCCAACCATCCGTGTTTGAGATCGCAAGGCACATATCCCAGAAAGGGTGAAAAAATACGAACTGACAGTCATTACCCCCAAACCTGATTTCAAGGTCAATTTTTTAGGATGTGTGCAGCATGAAATAAAAAAAATGAACCGTTTGATTGTATGATATAAAAATTCATTGTGAAAAAAAATTTGACGAAAAATTATCTCGATCGTTAGATTCAAAGCATGTAATTAATGGGTTTCAGAGTGGGTGAAGTATCTCAAATTTCATGGGTGAATTTAAAATAATGTTGTTAATGGGTCGGGCCATGGCGCGACCCTAGCCCGACCCGGGCCACCAAGGGGTCAGCCCGATCCTAGCCATAGGGAGAGCAAACTCAACCCAAGCCCGACATAAGGCAAGCCGAGCTGGGCAAGGTTGTGGGATATTCTTCTCCTTTAAAATTATTTATACGTATATACGTATTTTTTAAGATAAAGTTATTTATATATTTAATTTTGACATATATATATATATAAGGTACGATGGTATTTTTTAAACCTATTATATATTAGGAATTAAACTTTATAATATATATATGGCTAGCTAGGGTCGGGCTTAATTAAGCTAGCCTCACATGGCCATGCCCTAACCCGACCCAATTTTTACAAAGCTTCCACTATCTAAGCCCGACCATGTATATGACCTCGATTTATTCCCTACAAAATCACATTTTTTTCGGGTTGGGTTGCGTACAAACAACTTCAATATAGCCATGATATATATGTATAATATCTTTTACATATATATATATATATATATATATATATATATATATATATATATATATATATAAACGAATGCTTTAGGCAGTCGATTTATTTACCACTACTGCTTTAATTTAAACGACGGAACTAGACCGTTAAGATTTTACCGACTGATTACGACCGTCGTTTATCCCACCCCACTAATGTAGTTTTTTTCCCTTTTTCACGTAGTGGCTCTGTATCACTTGGAAGAGCAAGCATTGCTTAAGTTTACATCTCTTAACTCTGTTTACATTCTTAGATCTGCAGTGGAGTAGATCTGCAGTTTTGTATTTGATTGTTTTGTGATTATTTTGATTGAGTTTTATGCTGTGATTTTCTACTTTGAATTTGGTTTATGATGTGTGTATGCTTGAAAGGAGATCTCTTAACCCTGAGATTGCTCCCTTAGATTTTGAAGTTGAAAGACCTCTTAGACCTAAGGAAACCATACACACACCAGTGGTTGATTCTGAAATTGCTGCAATGGGTGACCAACCTAGGACTTTAAAGGAATTCAATGCCTCACGGGTTTACAATTCTCCCTTCTGCATTCAATTCCCTGCTGTTCAAGGGAATTATGAGATCAAGTCTTCTATCATACAAATGTTACCCTCATTTCATGGCCTGAGCAAAGAAGACCCATATAAGCATATTGATGAATTTGTGGGACTATGTACTACATTCAATATTATAGGTTTGGGAGAGGAAGCGACCAGGTTGAGACTCTTTCCTTTTTCACCAAAGGATAGAGCCAGAACTTGGTTGTCAATGCTCCCACACAGTAGTATTCATCCTGGAATGATCTTCAATGTCAGTTTTTGGCCAAGTTTTTTCCCATGTCCAAAACAAGTCAGTTGAGAAAGAGTATTTTCTCATTTGCTCAAGCCCCAACTGAAGATTTTTACCAAGCTTGAGAGAGATTTAAAGAACTCTTGAAGCAATGTCCCCATCATTAAATCTCTAAATGGAAACTTGTCTAAAGTTTTTATCAAGGAATTAATCCTAAAAGCAGGAATATGGTTGATGCTTCTTGTGGTGGTACATACCTCCACAAGACTGCAGATGAGGCTTGGGAGTTATTTGATATCATCAGTGAAAACTCCATGCAAAGGGAGACCTGGGCAAGAGATGTTGATACCCCTAGATTGGTGAGAGAAAATACTACAAGAGGGAAGATGTATGAGGTGAGTGGACATAATGATTTGTAGAAGAAAGTGGATAGCTTGACCCAAAATTTTGATAAGCTCATGGGAGCAATGCAACCTCCAATAGTTGCCAAAGTGGAGGAGGCATGTGTCATATGCTAGTCCCCCACTCACTCCCTTGAGGAATGTCCTTCAGCTGCCCAATTTCTAGACTTTGTGATAGAACATGTGAATGCTGCTCAGTCCCATGGACAACAGCCTACTGTTGGTTATCAATGGAGAAACCACCCCAACTTGAGGTGGAGACAAGACAATTTTCAAAATCAGTAGCAGCTGCAGCCACAACAATCCGTGCCCTATAGGAATGCCCAGTCATACCAGCAGAACTACCTCCCAAGGCCACAATACCAACAACCTATGGCTCAACAAATAGTGCAACCTGTGCTTCAAAGTGCACCAGCCCCAGCTCCCTCTAGGTCCCTTATATTTGAGGAGCAAGTTCTGGCTTCACTGCAGAATTCGGGCCCTTTATCTCAAACTGTTAACTCCCACAGTCAAAGCATCACGAAGATAGAGGACCACCATGGTCAACTATCTAATTGTTTGGCTAGGGGAGAAGAGGGAAGACTACTGTTATTCACTAAAAAGTGCCACTTTTCACCTCTTAAACTAGCCTTTGATGGACCTTGAAGCCCACTAATAAACATGTGTTAAGTATGTTTTACAATTGGTAATAAAATATGCAGCTTAATGCAAATTTTTTACTTTTTAGCGCAAAAGAGAGAGGGAGAATACAAGCAAAGATGACAGCTGAGCCAAAGCCTGATGGAACACCTTGGTAGTGCTCATCATGGTGACTCACTGTTGCTGATCATCATTAACCAATCTAGCAGATGAATGAAGATTCGTTGAGAAAGGAGGAGACTGTGACAGCAGCAAGTGCAATGCACTAGAGTAGCAAAAGATGGACTTCACAGAGTTGAGGAGCTTTCTCGCAAAGATAAAGATGTAGTGGAAGAGGCCCTCACGAAGATAAGGTGGGCAATCAAGAGGCGAGTTGTAAAGCCATCGTGAAGATCTCACGGCTTAAAACTCTCAGAATCCGCCCTCGCGAAGCTCTCGCGGAGATCGAGCCCCAAAGCAGCTGCGTGCAGAACACTGCAAGCTCATATGCACAAAGAACTAAAAGTCACCTCGCGGAGTTCTCGCATGGCCCTGGATGAGAGACGCCCAGAATTCCTCTCGCACACCCTGAAGCCTTACAAGTTACAATGCGAGCACAGGAGCTCACCTCCACGAGTACTTAGAGAGAAAGAGCTTCTGAAGCTCTACTGCGTAAGAAATCCTGGTGCTCCAGATTATCTCTGTGACAACACTGCGATGCGAAGCCACTGCGTGATTCACTAAAAGTTCAACTACGTGAATGAGCCCTTCCCATCAGCAAAAGCCAACTCCGCGAAGGCAAAGCTACTGCGGGAATGAGCTAAAAGCGACTCCCAACTCCGTGAAGTACGAGCTCTCAAATTCTCAGTTTTATTCAAGGACCTTTTGGGAATTTCCCAAGGCTAGGGCACACTTTTTGAGGTATAAATTTCAAGAGGTATAGATTTTGAGGCACACGTCTCGAGGCATTCAAGGGTTGTAATAGTGTCATATTTGCCAAAGAAATTAAGGTTAACCTCTTAAGAGCCAAGGCCATTTTCAGAGAGTATATAAGCTGTACTTAGAGTTTATTATTGGCATCTTTCCTTCATCCGCTGTCGGCTGAGAACTTCAGCAGGCTAGGGTTAGGGTTTGATCACCTCTGTTTTCCTATTTTTTTTCTTCTCTCTTAGCTCAACACTTGCTGGCTAATCCCCCTATAAGCAGCTAGGTTTAGTTTTGTAATAGATTTTTGTATACATTGAGATCTTGGATGAGCAATTGTGTATGGGCTGCACCCAGGAGACAGTTCATTGTAAGTTTTGCTGTTATCAATGAACTGTTGTTTTAATGTTTAATCAAATCTATAGATCTTATAGTTTTTATAGATGTTTATAGGATTCATGTATTTGGGACTAACCCATTTACTTTCTAGTAGGTCTTTCATTTACCATATGATTTCCCTTGGTTTGATAGACACATGGAAAGCAATGCTGGATCTCTAGTGAGATCCAGGGAGCTCGGAGGCCTGCAGACTAGGGTGGTTGTAGCTATTTTCATGTTCTTTCTCAAGCCTATGTGTGATGGACAGACCAATGGGATACCCTGTGACCATTCAACTGGACAGAGTATAGCCCTAAGGTTGTGTCCATCCATATGTTTGAGAAGGATTCTTCTCCCCTGCACATGAGCTTCTAGAGCCTTGTGAGGAGGTTGGTACAGTAGCTGGCTCCCCTCTGTTCTACCTAATCGATATCAGATGTTAGATCTGATCTCTTGTAGTAATTACAGCTTGAGGCTGAGTCATTGCAGGCTCTTTGTAGCAATGACCAGCTAAGCTAAAGGCCTTATTCAACCTATTGCATGGTCCTTTTTGCAGGCACTAGTGAGCACTATGCCTTAGCAAAACACTTAGGATCTTATGGGTTGGAATACCTATGGATGCCAGCCTGGTCTTTGCGCAGATCTGGGGAGCTTGTAGCACTGACATTACATAGTGCTGCAGTAGTATTCATGGCTAGAGCTGGTCTAGTGGTTGTGGAAATGATCAGTCCACTCTTCTGGATTGGACTAGCGAATTTCTGGTTTAACTAATGGGATTTGACAGACTTTATCGGATATCCTGTGACCATTATAGTGGATAGAGTATAGCCCTAAGAGCGCTCCAAATGGAATGGGTTAAACTGAGAGCTTATACCTTGTTGAGGCTTTTAATAGTGTCTCAGCAAGGAGCACTGTAGAGATAGACTAAATCTGAGTTACATTACTGTATCATTAACTCTAGCTTAACTTGCTTACTTCTTAGAATTTTTAAATTTTATTTTGACACACACTACCACCATCTTCTTCTCAACCCTTTCTTTAGGATAGGCCTGCACTTTATTTTTTTTTTCTTTTTGGGTAAATTTAGTGTAGTCGTGACACCCAACTCCCTTCTCTTAGGACTGTCAGATATGTAGTCAGATCTGGAGGCCTACTATCAGTGCCCAATTTGGGCTCTTGAACATTTTCTTTGTGGGATAAACTTTTTCTTATCAAAACTTGCTATGATAGACCCTGAATCTTGCAGGTCTAGAATTACTTTTGTTGTGTGTTGTGGATTTCTAGTGTGCTGATTTATGATGTAAAAATAAGGAGAAAATAGAGATGGATTCAGCACATCTGAGATATCCTAGACCTGCAAGATACAGGGTCCTTTGTAGCAAGTTTTAAAAGAATGGTGAGTAAGGGAATGTCCACAGGGAGGCTGGTTAAAAATAGGATAAATCTCTAGATCTGTGAGAAATCTGACACCCTAGCTATCTCTACTTTAGTTAAAAGACAGGGGAGAGTTTTGAAATGAGTTGTCACTTAAACTAAACTATAAATAAAATGTAGATTGTTTTGGATCAAATCTGGAGCCTCAGATCTTGCAAATGGAAGGTTTAAAAACCCAGAAAATGGAGAAGAGCAGCTTGGAGATTGTCTTCACTGCAATCAGGTTGAGCTAAGCATGTTACAGGGGTTCAAAAGCACACAAGTCCCTCAGCTGGCCACAGGCACTGTCTGCAAGCACAGCTGCAGGGTATAAATTCAACTTCAAATCACAGGATCCACTTGGCCTTAAGGCTATGATCTGTCCACTTTAATGGTTGCAGACCATCCTATAGGCTTTATCGAATCCATGGATTGTAGCAGATAAATCCAATTAAGGTCTGAGCTCAGATTCACCTTAAGGTTATGATCTTTCCACTTTAATGGTCACAGGGCATCCTAGTGATCTCCTACAAAGCCAGAGCCTTAATTAGAACAATTAAAATCACTACAGATGCTGTAATTTCCAGGTCACAGACGTAAGAAATTATAGGGATATCAGATCCAAGGAATTCAGATGACATTCAAGAGGTCTACCAGTTAAGTGGGTGAGCTGATCAAGCAACTCCTCTACACAAATCCGATTGAGCACCAAAAGTCATTAAAAGAGCTTTAGATATAATTAAAATATTAAAAACAATATTTACATTGCAAATAAGGTCACTCTTACAATGGAATGCTCTTAGATCTGTAGTCTGTGCAGCAATTAACCTCAGCAACACTCTTAACCTTACCCAATTATAGATCTAACTCACTCCTTGCTGCTCCTAGGGATTTAGCCAACCATAGTTGGGCTAAAGGAGGGAAAATGGAATCTCGCTGCAAGCTCTGATCTCTGAAAAATTGCTCAGAATTTTGATCTCCCCCCAATGGTAATAAGGGGTCTCAATATATAGCTTTCTCCTCTATTTTTCCTGCCAAAAATCCCTTCTAGAAGGTTGTCAGAGTTTGTTAGAGTTCTGTTAAAGCACATGGGTCGGTTAGGGCTTTCTAGGGCATCTTTTAGAATGTCGCACCGGTCACCAAAGTGCCTCGGTTTGCATGCGACATGTCACCAAGTCTCAGCGTGTGCATAGCATAGTTTCTGAGAAGTTCAGCACATGATTTTGACAGGTTGGAGAAGCTTCCGGCAGGTTCAAAGTAAGCTTGTAGTTCCTTTCGATGGGTTCCCTGGTCTCTTTGATAGGTACCGATTGGATGAGTTCTCTCTTTGAAGCTTTAGGGTCCTCAGCCCACTACCTGGAGTATTCGATAGGTTGATTGAGTAGTTCGATAGGTCCAGTGGTCCTCATCGACAGATTCTTCTCTGTGTGCCGTCATCCAGATAGGTTGGCTCCCATTCCTATCGAAAGGTTTAAGCATCCTTCGATAGGTTCAGTTTCAACATCTTCATTTCGATAGGTTCAGGGAGCCTTCGATAGGTTGGAATCGAGCATTTTAGTCCTTTCGCTAGGCTCTCAGATCTGTTCGATAGGTTCCTTTGACACTTCAGGCAAGTTTTCGATAGGATGGTTTCATCTTTCCTTTCTTTGTTCGCTAGGTTCTGAAATCTTATCGAACTCCTCAATCCTTGCGACTTAATCCTTCTTCTGCCTTCGGATCCTATCGAACCCTTCTCCAACTACATGAATTCTTTCCTTTTTCTCCTCAGCTCCTATCGAAGTCTTCCGGCATCCTCTTGATAGGATGTTTTGGACCTATCTTCACTTCTTTCTCCTTGTTCTGTTGCTTGGTCTGCATGGTGTTGAGAGCTGACTTCTTTGGGGGCATTCTTAAGTGGTTTACTGCATTATTACCAGATTTCCCTGCTATCTATAAAATGCACTCAATAGAGGCTTATTAATGTGCTTGCCGGTCCATGAAAGGTCAGGTTAAAGGGTACAAAGTGGCATTTTTCACCACTTAACACACCCCCAAACCTAAGCTTTACTAGTCCCTGAGCAAAGGAGAATTAAAAGAAAAAATAAAATGCCACTTTCGTAGGGAGCATGGATGCATTTAGCTCATGCACCAAGCCTTTTAAACCACTAGGTGATCCTTAGTGGAGGAGTGAAGTCTCCTGAGGGTTTTCAGTGAAGGTACCCACAAACTTCTCCAATACAACTTAGTAAATAGTAATGCAACCTGTTAAAGTAGAATTCAAGCAAATCACATAAATTCAAATCATGCCTATTCATTAAGGGAATTTCAACAGAAAAAACATCCATTTGGAAATATGAAAGTCTGCTGAAATCTCTCCATCATCACTCAGTTTGTGTCCAGGCATTTCTTCTGAAATTTCATGCATAACTCACCATCAATTTGAGGATCCTGCTTAGATACTTCCCCCATCAACTAGATTTCAGACCCAAATCTCACTAGGGCTGTTCACTCATTAGTACAGAGAAGAGGGGTAAATCATATCACTCAGCTCAAGAGTAGTTACAACCCTCAAATAGGACCGCAAGCAGGAGCATAGGCATTGCTCTAATTTATGATATTTTCTAATTCTTTGTACCATAGATCAAACAAATCCTCATCTCCACATGACAGTTCAATCCATTTCAGATCAGTAAGGACTTTTTATTGGATTGTAATGTGGCTTATGGGTGAGGTTTATAAAGAATGAAAGGGTGGAATGGGATTCAAAATTGAGAAATCAGTAAAAGTAAAGAGGTGATTTGCAACTCAACCTTCTTCATGTCAGCACAATTCCATATACTTGTTGAACTTTTAGATTTGAAGTGGCCAGTTTCTAATCCTCATTTCAATCTTTCAATGAAATGACTTCTCTTGCTCATTTTTTTTTTTTTTGGATTGGGATGCCACGATGATACATCACAGTAGCTTTCAAATATACTCTCTTCTTGTTTTAACCATGGCATCGAACCTTACACCTCTAACCTCACTTGTCCTCTTATTTCCTGATTTCTCAGATTGAGGGGAAACTGAAACAGATCAAAAGGTTTTGGGTTTACATTTTTTTTTTTTTTTTTTGGTTTTCATCAAAGAAAAACTGAGATTTTTAGGGTTCAAAAGGTGTTTATCAAGGGCAGTTCAATGGTGGGGAATTTTAGGCTCAAATTGTCCAAGGGATGGCCTTACTGCATGTCCTCAATGTCATGAATGCTGTCGAGGTTGTTTCAATTTGGATTTGCCTAACTTCTAATGATTAAAATTAGATCCCATCAATCCTTAGAGCAGAAAAACTTGCCAAGACACTCTTCAAAGAAAATTTTTCAGGCCCAATTCTCGCTGGGTATGGCCTTCCATCCAATTTCTGGAGAGTATCTTCACAGTCTCTTCTCGTTGCTGGTTTATCACACATCAAGAACTTCCTGCAAAAATTCTTGACATTTTCTTCATGAAGAATGTTAAAACTTCAGCTTACTTTAGTTGCAAATGGTTTTTCTTTAGAATTTTCTAAATCAACAATTATGAGGTGAATTCATTCTCTTTTCAATATTCCTTTTTAACTTGGCTGCACTCAAATTAACTAGTTTATTGGCATACATGCCACACCTCCAAACCTAAACTAAACAATGTCCCCACTATTTTTAGACAAAGTAATCAAGAGGGAGACATGGTAAGAAGATATCTATAGAATATCACAACAAAAATGTCAAATATATACAAGAGACCAATGAAACAGAAACAAGAGAAAAAAAAAACTGAAACAACAAATGGCCACATTCATAAACAGCTTGGTGCCAGCTACCGCCTAGATGCAGGGGCTTTGCCCTTGGATTTGGATTGCTTAGGTTGTTTAGCTCGTGCCTCCTCAGACTGGGCAGCAGGCTTTTCACCTTTAGGATCAACCGCAGGTGCAGGATCAGAATCCGAATTAGAAGGGAAAAGAGCCATGGGGTCCAGTCCTAGAGCCGCAACAACCTTTCGTCTTTCATCCCTAGTGAGTAGGGTGCCATGGGGGTCAGACTGAGGGGAGGACCTGGGGGGTGCAGCTTCCTTGGATGGGGTAGCAGGTTGTTTCCCTTTTTTGATAACGGCAGCAGAAGTAGCAGATCTCTTGGCGGTGGTGGTTCTTTTAGAGTAAGTCCTCTTCCGTTTGGGAGGGGTAGGTTTGTCAGGTGGAGGTACTTCGGCAGGACGGGGAGGGGGAGCCTCTACAGGTGAGGTGGGAGGGGGTTGCGAGGCAGGAGGTGATGGAGGAGGGGCAGTGGCTGTAGGGGCAACATCCACATGTGGGGTCGCCGAAGGAATAGTTATAGGGGGGGGCATGGGGGAGGGGGAGGAGGTGCAGCAGGAGTTGCTATTGCAAGAGGGGTAGGCGACAACAAGGAAGCAACCTTTTTCTCCAAAATATCAATCTTCTTAGTAGCATAAAGGAGGTTAGCATCCGAGAGCTCCTTGGTGGCCTTGATGATCTCCCGAGCATTAGCTAACTTTTTCTTAAGGAGCTCAGAATTCTTCTTCTCATATTTGGCAATGAGACTCTTAGCCGCTGCCAATTGTTTTGCTGACTCATATCGAACTAGGATTTCAGACCATCCTTGAGAGATATCGCGGAGCTGGATTTGGTGTTCTAATTCGATGTTGGCAATCCTCTCCTCATAAGGGGCCTCAAGGGAAGCTCGAAGTGCAGCCATACCTCTCAAGACATCCCTGTGGATGTAAGGGTTGTCCCTCATTGCATACAAGAGGGTGAGGTAGGGAGGAATGTACATGGATTGGCGAAGGACAAGAGGCAAAGATGAGGGTGGAGTGGATGAAGAGGAGGGGGTGGAAACAACCAGATCCTCCCATGGATCAGTTTGGGTGGAAGCATCCTGAAAAACAGGTGGGGAGGAACAGGGGAAATGGGTGGTGGGTATCTCAGCAACTGCAGAAATAGGGGAAGGGGGGATAAAGGTATAACAGGTGTTGGGGGGGAAGGAGGGGTAAAGATGGAGCGACTAATTCCACAAAAAGGATAACAGTAGGGATGGGGGAGGGCATAGGTGAAAAGGGAGGGGAGAAATTTAAAAGGGAGGGATCAGGGAAGGGAGGAGAAGTGGGAAAAGGATGGGAGATTGAAGTGGGGGGGTGAGGGTGGATTGAATTGATTGGAGACATGAGCTCATGAGGGCCTGGTGGTCAGTGTTAGCGGCCACTTGGGCCTGAATGGATTGAAGGAGGGAGAGGATTTGGGTGAAAGCATCAGGCAGGATAGAAGTAGAGGGGATGGGTGAATGAATGGGATGGCATGGAGAGGATGGGGCATGGGTAAAATGAGGAGTGGTGTGGGGGGAGTCAGGAAGTGGGGTGTACTCATGAGCAACATCCTCCACAATTGAGGAAATGAGGGCAGAGAAACCAGTAGAAGTGAACTAGTCCAAACCCTGTGTATGTGGAAGAAGTGGTGGAGGGGGAAAATCAGGAAGGGGTTGGAGGGAGAGTGAGGAAGACATGGTGGGGATATGCTCAGTGAAGGTGGGGAGTTCCAGGATCCCAGGTGTAGGTGATGCTGTAGGTAAGGTGGATGAAAAAGTGGGTGATGTAGGAGGAATGGTGGATGGGGGAATGTCAGCAGCATGATCTGCTGCTGAGGTAGTGGGCACCTCCTTCTTTGCTACAACCGGTTTGGTCTTTTGAATCGGGGTTAAACTTGTAGACCATTCTCTCTTTCCAAAAACCTTGTGAGCCATTTTCTCCACTGGCTCAGCCTCCTTGACCTTATACTTTCTAGCTTTGAGCAGACAGGTGATGAGTCTGCTGAAGGGTAGGCCTCCTCCCTTAGCAAAAGCTTGTCTTTTTAGCACCTTATCATTTATGTCCACCATAGTTTCAAAGATAAACTTAGGTGCATTCACGAACTGCCCTTTGGAATAATAAAATAAGGCATCCACTAATGGGGACCTTCTCTCCTTCAAATGTCCTGTAACATAGACATATTTTCGTAAGATGGTATCCATGAATCTGAGGCTAGGATGGAGGTCTCTTCTCATCAGGGATTCTCCAGAACCCACAATCCCATTGGTTAGCTGCTTGGCCATATCCTTAAATGTAGCTCCAACAGGTGCTCCCTCAGCGTGATTGGAGTTAAATTGGTATGGGACCCCCAAAGCCATTCCTATGTCTCTGTGATCGATAGTCAGTTGCCAATCATCAATCAAAATTTCTAATACATCATCTGTCCCCTGTGCCACCTTCTTCTTTAGATTTTGGTACCATAACTTCACCAGCCTGGGATACACCGATTCCTTCAATGGAGAAAGTAGGGGCAACAAGCCTTCTTTCTTCAAATAGCTAAGTGTTTCCTGGCACTCTCCAATGTTGGCAAAATATGTTAGATCAAATCAGGTCTCAGGGACAAGGTTTAACTTGTCAACAAATTCATTGGGGGTGGTTAGTATAGCCGGGAGCTCTACAGCAATGGGCCTGTCAGGGGTAGCTCTCTCTAAGGGTGTTTCTACCACCGGTTCCTGGATTTCAACAGCTTTGGCTTTTTTAGCTTTAGGACTCTTTTTGGGTGTCCCCTCAGCGAGCTTCCTCTTTACAGGTGGTTTGGTAGCAGGTAGCGCTTTCTTGGGGGATTTAGGGGTGGATGCAGTTGATTTCCGGCGTATGCTGGCTAGCATTTCCTCAGGCTCATTATAATCTCAGGGCGTAATTTCTCACCAACTTGGAATGGAAAAACTTAGAAAGACAACAGAGTGATGGTAGGAAGGCAACTCACCTCCAGGTACCTAGGGTTTCACAAAGCTAGCGATGCACCGCTCCAATTTCTCTAAAATCAGGGGCAAAATGATCCTCTACGCAAGTTGAATGTGTTGAGAAGATGGCACACTAAACAGTAGATGAGTTTGTGAGGATTTAGTAGAGAAAGAGGGAGGTAAAAAATGAGGAAGAGAGCTAGGGTTTTTTAGAGGGAAAGAGTGAAGCACAAATGACCTATCGACAGGTATTTATAGGTGAACAATGCGATTCGATAGGATGAATGGAATGGTTTTGATAGGTTGAGGTGTCCTATCGAAAGCTTAGACATCAAAGCTTTCAAAAGGGATGATTTTTAAGGATTTCAATAGGTGAGACCATCCTATCGATAGGTTTAAAAGGCAGAGACAACATCTTTTCGATAGGTGTCCGTTATGTACTCAGCACCTATCGAAATCTTTGTTTACCCTTATTTAACCTATCGAGCAGTTGGTTTTACCTGTCGAAACATCCTGTTCCTATTGAAACCATTAGATATCCTGTCAAAATCACCATGAAACCTGACGAAATGTAGATTAGGCCTATCGAAGGCTTCAAAACTCAGATAAAGCTACCTTTCTGGGCACCCTTAGCTTCATCACTTATCAGGCTCTGTTGCTGTGCGGCCCTATGATTAGATTCTTACGTGGATGGGCTCCCCTTATCTTAGGGTAGCTGGCAAATTTGAAAAGATGGTCCACTAGAGAACATGGCATATTTATTTCAAAAGAATTCTACTAGAGATGCAAAATATAAAAAAACCTAAACCTGAAGCAAAATATGGTACATATGACACATACTCAACTGTAGGTGCTAATCTGGGGGATCTGGAAGGTTAACGGCCTCCCCATGTTCGTTGAACTTTTCATCCTTCTTGGATCCATTCCTCAGCAATTGTTCAACCGCTGGTTGCAATTTAGTCTCTATAGGTCACTCATTGTTCTGCAGCAGCTGTTGAGGATTCTCATGCAGAGCCTCCTCTAGCCCTGCAATGGAAAAATAGGTTTCATCAAAAGGGGGTTGAGAGCTGGTGCTGTACACATGCAGTTTTACTTTCATGTTGCCAGAAGAGACCTCCATGATTCTAGATCTGCATTGAATGTAGGCATTGGCAGTGGCCAAGAAGGGCCTGCCCAGGATCACAGGGATGGAGGAACTACCTTTACTTGGCTCCATATCTAATACCACAAAGTCACCAGGGTAAAAAAAAATTATCAACTCCCACCAGAACATCTTCAATGACTCCCACAGGCTTCCTTTCGGACCTGTCAGCCAGTTGCAAAACCACAGGTGTGGGCTTCAAGTCTCCCAGGCCCAATTTTTCATAGACTGCATAGGGCAGTAAGTTCACACTGGCTCCTAAGTCCAATAGGGCCTTCTCAATTTTATGATCCCCAATGATGCAAGGGATAGTAGGCACTCCAGGGTCTTGAAGTTTGGTGGGGGTTGCAATGGACAGAATGTGTTTTACCTTCTATGCTGAAAAGACTTTCTTGGACAAGTATGTCCTAGACTGTCTTTTATGGGTGCATAACTCCTTCAGAAATTTGGCGTAGGCTGGGACTTGTTTGATGGCATCTAGTAAAGGTAGATTGATCTTTACTTATTTAAAAGTCTCCATCATTTCCTCAATTTTGCCCTGCCCTTTGTCAAAAGGGGAGGTCTTTGCAATGCCTTGGGAAATGGCAAGTGTGGGGGTGCTCCCTCACTTGCAGCCTTAGCCAATGGGGCTTCTTTCCTTTTTTATTTTTTCTTTTCCTTGAGGATCCATATCATCCTCTTTATTAACACTGGGTTGTTCCTGCAGGTCCACCACCGGTGGCCTCCGTTGTGTTTTAGGAAAACTTCTTCCATTCTCTTCCTTCAAACTTCTCACAAGCTCACAGCCCACTTGATTGTCCACTAGCCTACCACTCCTCAAAGTTGTCACAGATTTGGCTTCCTCATAGGTGGAGGAAACTTCACCCACTACAAACTGTCTTCGTGGATTCTCCTATGGTTGGCTAGGTAACCTTCCTCCTTCTCTCCTAGTCAGAGCATCAGACAGCTGACCAAGCTGGTCCTCTATCTTTTTGATACTCTGGTTGTGAGAGTGCACAGTTTGGGTTAAGGTGTTCAAGTTCTGCAATGAAGATAGAACTTGTTCCTCAAAAGATGGTGTTCTCACAGCTGGAGTAGGTGCAGCTTGCTGCACAGGAGGAGCTACAAGTTGGGCCATGGTTTACTGATATTGAGGTCTTAGGGCATAACCTTCTAGATAGGGCTGAGCATTTCTGTAGGGCATGGGCTGGGTCATTCTCGCCGCTTGTCTCTACCTCAAATTGGGGTGGTTTCTCCATTGATACCCAGCAGCAAGCTACTGCCCATAGGCTTGAGTTGCAGCCACATGCTCTGTTATGAACTCAGGAAATTGGGCAGCTAATGGGCATTCATCTAAGGAGTGAGCAGGGGACTGGCATATAGCACATGCCTCCTCTATTCTAGCAGCCACAGGTGACTACATTGCTCCCATCAGCCTATCAAACTTCATAGTTAAACTGTCCACTTTCCTTTCCAACTCACTTGGCACACTCACTTCATATATCTTTCCTCTTGAGGTGTTTTCTTTCATCAATTTAGGAGGTTCTAGATCTCTTGCCAAGGTTTCCCTTTGCATAGAGTTCTCACTGATGATGTCAAAGAGCTCCCATGCCTCCTCAGCAGTTTTATGAAGATAAGTGCCTCCACAAGAGGCATCTATCATGTCCCTGCTCTTTGAGTCAATTCCCTGGTAAAAGCTTTGAACCAGTTGCCATTCAGGGATTTAATGGTGGGGGCATTTCTTGAGGAGTTCTTTAAATCTCTCCCAAAATTAATGAAAGTCTTCAGTTGGATCTTGGGTAAAAGAGATGATACCCTTCCTCAACTGACTGGTCTTTGACATAGGAAAGAATTTGGCCAAAAATTGACATTGGAGATCACTCCAGGACTGTATACTGTTAGGAGGAAGCAGAGATAACCAGGTCTTGGCTCTGTCCTTTAATGAAAAAGGAAAGAGCCTCATCCTAGTTCCCTCCTCCCCCAAACCTGTGATGTTGAAGGTGGTGCACAGTCCTAAGAATTCATCTATATGTTTATAGGGATCCTCCTTGGTCAGGCCATGAAATGAGGGCAACATTTGAATGATGGACGATTTGATATCATAATTTCCTTGAGCAGTAGGGAATTGAATGCAGAAGGGAGAATTGTAGACCCCTGGTGCATTGAATTCCTTGAGAGTTCGAGGCTGTTGCTGCTCACCCATTTTGACAGATTCAAATTCAATAGTTGTGGATGTAGTTGGTCTGGTTCTGAGAAGTCTTTAAACTTCTAGATTTAGTGGAATAATCTCAGGTTGAAGAGTTCTCCTACCAAACATACAACACCCACGACTGAATGCAGAGTAAATCCTCACACAATTGATTAACTAATCTAAAAAAAAATCAACAAATCTAAAAATAAACAGGGGAGAAGGGATGCAAACTATAGAGAAGCCTTCAGCACAACTCTCCTCTCACTCTGTACTCAGATCTGGTGAACTGGACACAAAAATTATTGAAAAAATAGTAAAAACTCACAAATGCAGTTAGTAAAATCAAACAAAAACTACAAATCTATGATTAACACTTAGATCTATCAATTTCTAAATTGCCTCCCTGACAGCGGTGCCAAAAACTTGTTGTGGATTTCTAGTGTGCTGATTTATGATGTAAAAATAAGGAGAAAACAGAGATGGATTAAGCACATCTAAGATATCCAAGACCTGCAAGATATAGGGTCTTTTGTAGCAAGTTTTAAAAGAATGGTGAGTAAGGGAATGTCCACAGGGAGGCTGGTTAGAAATAGGATAAATCTCCAGATCTGTGAGAGATTTGACACCCTAGCTATCTCTACGTTAGTTAAAAGATAGGGGAGAGTTTTGAAATGAGTTGTCACTTAAACTAAACTATAAATAAAATGCAGATTGTTTTGGATCGAATCTAGAGCCTCAGATCTTACAGATGGAAGGTTTAAAAAGTCAAAAAATGGAGAAGAGCAGCTTGGAGATTGTCTTCACTGCAATCAGGTTGAGCTAAGCATTTTATAGGGGTTCAAAAGCACACAAGTCCCTCAGCTAGCCACAGGCACTGTCCGCAAGCACAACTGCAGAGTATAAATTCCACTTCAAATCACAGGATCCACCTAACCTTAAGGCTATGATCTATCCACTTTAATGGTTGCAGACCATCCTATAGGCTTTATCGAATCCATGGATTGTAGCAGATAAATCCAATTAAGGTCTGAGCTCAGATTCACCTTAAGGTTATGATCTTTCCACTTTAATGGTCACAGGGCATCCTAGTGATCTCCTACAAAGCCAGAGCCTCAATTAGAACAATTAAAATCACTACAGATGCTATAATTTCCAGGTCACAGACGCAGGAAATTACAGGGATATCAGATCCAGGGAATTCAGATGATATCCAAGAGGTCTACCAGTTAAGTGGGTGAGCTGATCAAGCAACTCCTCTACACAAATTCGATCGAGCACCAAAAGGCATCAAAAGAGCTTTAGATCTAATTAAAACATTGAAAACAACATTTACATTGCAAACAAGGTCACTCTTACAATGGAATGCTCTCAGATCTGTAGTCTGTACAACAATTAACCCTAGCAACACTCTTAACCTTACCCAATTACAGATTTAACTCACTCCTTGCTGCTCCTAGGGATTTAGCCAACCATAGTTGGGCTAAAGGAGGGAAAATGGAATCTCGCTGCAAGCTCTGATCTCTGGAAAATTGCTCAGAATTTTGATCTCCCCACAATGGTAATTGGGGGTCTCAATATATAGCTTTCTCCTCTATTTTTCCTACCAAAAATCCCTTCTAGAAGGTTGTCAGAGTTTGTTAGAGTTCTGTTAAAGCACATGGGTCGGTTAGGGCTTTCTAGGGCATCTTCTAGAACATCACGTCGGTCACCAAAGTGCCTCAATTTGCGTGTGACAGGTCACCAAGTCTCAGCGTGTGCATAACATAGTTTCTGAGAAGTTCAGCACACGATTTCGACAGGTTGGAGAAGCTTCCGATAGGTTCAAAGTAAGCTTGTAGTTCCTTTCGATAGGTTCCCTGGTCTCTTCGATAGGTACCAATTGGATGAGTTCTCTCTTTGAAGCTTCAGGGTCCTCAGTCCACTATCTGGAGTATTCGATAGGTTGATTGAGTAGTTCAATAGGTCCAGTGGTCCTCATCGACAGGTTCATCTCTGTGTGCCGTCATCCCGTTAGGTTGGTTCCCATTCCTATTGAAAGGCTTAAGCATCCTTCGATAGGTTCAGTTTCAACATCTTCATTTCGATAGGTTCAGGGAGCCTTCGACAGGTTGGAATCGAGCATTTTAGTCCTTTCGCTAGGCGCTCAGATCCATTCGATAGGTTCCTTTGACACTTCAGGCAAGTTTTCGACAGGATGGTTTCATCTTTCTTTTCTTTGCTCGATAGGTTCTAAAATCCTATCGAACTCCTCAATCCCTGCGACTTAATCCTTCTTCTGCCTTCGGATCCTATCGAACCCTTCTCCAACTACATGAATTCTTTCCTTTTTCTCCTCAGCTCCTATCGAAGTCTTCCGGCATCCTCTCGATAGGATGTTTTGGACCTATCTTCACTTCTTTCTCCTTATTCTATTACTGGGTCTGCATGGTGCTGAGAGCTGACTTCTTTGCGGGCATTCTTAAGTGGTTTGCTGCATTATTACCAGATTTCCCTGCTATCTACAAAATGCACTTAACAGAGGCTTATTAGTGTGCTTGCAGGTCCATGAAAGGTCAGGTTAAAGGGTGCAAAGTGGCATTTTTCACCACTTAACATTGTGCTGAATCCATTCTTTTATATTACTTTATTTTCAATTGATTTTCACCACACAATAACATAAACACACTTTCACTCCAAGTTAAAAAAAGCAACAATTGCCCAGTCAGCCCATGAACAATCCAAAAGGGCAATACATGGTTGGTGAGACTTCTTCTCATGAAGAAGTCAAATCTGTCACCACCTTGAGGAGTGGGAGGCTGGTGGATAACCAAGTTGGTAATGAGCCTGAGGAGAAAAGTACAGAGAATGAAGATACAACCCATGGGAATTTACAGCAGGAGCAACATTTGAAAAATAAGGGGGGTGACGTGCCCTAACAAAAAATTGAAAACAAAAATAAAGAAAAATCTAATAAACTTGCTAAGGCTGCAAATGAGAGGACAACTCCCCATTTGCCATTTCCTAATGCATTGAAAGAAACTTCTCCTTTTGATAAGGGGAATGCTAAGGTTGAGGAGATGATTGAAACTTTTAAACAAGTAAAGATCAACTTGCCTTTACTTGATGCCATCAAGCAAGTTCCAGCCTATGCAAAGTTTTTAAAAGAATTGTGCAGCCATAAAAGACAGTCTAGTATACACTTATCCAAGAAAGTCTTTTGTGCTGAGAAAGTGAACCAAGTGCTGTCTATTGCAACTCCAACCAAGGTTCAAAACCTTGGAGTTACCACAATCCCTTGCATCATTGGGGATCATACTATTGAGAAGGCTTTATTAGATCTGGGAGCTAGTGTAAACCTATTTCCATATTCTGTTTATGAGAAGTTAGGCTTGAGAGAATTGAAGCCCACACATGTAGTGCTACAACTAGCAGACAGATCTGAAAGGAAGCCTGTGGGAATGATAGAGGATGTGTTAGTTGCAGTTGATAAATTTTTCTATCCAGCAGATTTTCTGGTTCTTGACATGGAGCCAAGCAAGTGCACCACCTCTATTTCTGTAATTTTGGACAGGCTCTTCTTGGCCACTGCCAATGCTTGTATTCAGTGTAGATCAAGAGAAATGGAGGTGTCTTTTGGTAACATGAAGGTTAAATTGAATGTGTACAAGGCAACAAATCAACCTCACTTGGATAGTGAGGATTGCTTTTTAATTGATAGTGTTGATGAGCCAGTGTAAGAGGCTTTGCCTAGGTTGCTGCATTGTGATGGATTTTGTGACGATGTTGGAGATGTTTTTGAAAATGTAGTGGAGCCTGTGTTGACCATTCGCTATCATTAACCTCCATGACATGATTAAGTTTCATCAAATGTACAATATGTATAATAAATTATGTGTGTGGTTATTTATTTTTTCTAATTTTGTATGTTTTTATTTCAGTACTGTGTGGCTTTATACATAAATTTTCCATGTCTGTCTATACCTCAGGTAGGAAAATGAGTCAAAGTTGTGAAGTGAACAGAGTTGGAGTATTAAATCCGTTGGGGAATGAATTGGGAAATGAGTACAAGCCTCTTTCAAATAAAATACAATCTATCGATAGGTTCTAAGAACATGTCGACATGTTCTGAGAGTTCCCAGTCTGCATTTTGACAAGATCTAGAAACTGTCGAGAGGTGTAAATTAATTTTCGATCGGTTCTGAAGCTGTAAAGTTGATTATCGGGAGGATCTGTGAAGGTTTCGACAGGTTCTAATGAATTCAAAGTACCTGCCAAGAGGTTCTGTGAACCTCTCGAAATGATCCTCTTTGCAACCTTGAACCTATCGACAAGATGGAATGAACCTCTCGAAAATCTGGCTTCTGTCTTCTTGAACTCGTCGAGAGGATCATGTGGACCTCTCGCGAGGATCTATCACTTTGCACTTCTCGACAAGATGCATCAACCTGTCGACGACTTGCCCCAATCCTGTCGAAGCTCATTCCCCATTATTTTTAACCTAACGACAACTCCATTATTGCAATTCAACAGCTTCTCTTTGCATTTTAAATTTGCTATGGAAATTTTTCCATTTTGCTTTTTCTCTCTCTACCTCACAGGTTGCTACTCTAAACAATTTGCCACTTCTCTAATTACTTTAATTTCTTCAGGGCTACATTTTGCACCTAGTCTGAGTTGATTTGGCACCGTGCGCAACGTGTTATGAGAAACCCTAGTCTTCTATTGGTAAATTTTTCAGCATCTCTTTATGATTTCCAAGCTTGACATTCCAATCTTTAGTTTGTCCGAGTCATTTGAGCATTCAAGACGTCTTTGTGGTAATTGCTATTGAATTAGTGGTAATTGATACTATGTTGATTGAGTAATGGCTGGTCAAGAGGACACCTTGGCTGATCTTTTTAAAGTACCTTCTAAATCTGCCACAAAAGCCACTAGAAAGTCTAGTAGGCAAACCACAAAGCCAAAGGAAACCCCACCTGCAAAAAGGAAACTTGTCATAGAGGAAGCTGACAAAACTGTGAAATCTAAGAAATCCAAGAAATCAAAGAGGCCCCAAACCAGTGAAGACATTGTTGAAGAGGGCCCTAAGACACAACCTAACCTTGTGCCTAGAATTTCTGAAGTTGAGCCAAAGCTTGAAGTAGAGCCTGAAGTCCCATTGCTCAGATCCACACCTAATGAATTTGTGGATGCATTAGATCTGATCCTAGAGACCATTATTGGCACCCCCTATTTCTCTAAGGTTGAGGAGTGTCAAGGCACTTTGAATTATTTGCTGAAGGCAGGCCTGACACCAATGTTGAGCCCACTGAATGAAAAATATTACCGAAGGCTGGTTAAGTTGTGGTATCAGAATCTCATGAAACAAACCAAGCCAGATTCAATCGAGCCCTACCTTATAATTTTGATTGATCATATGGAGTTGGTGGTGGATTACAGAGATATTAGGATAGCATTGGGAGTCCCTTCTGTTTTTGACCCAGTTTATGGCCTGGCTGCACCTGAAAATGTCTCTTTCAAAGCAATGGCCAGACACCTCACTCAAGACATTGTGGGAACTAGGGACTTAATCATGAGAAGAGATTTGCACCCCATGACGAATATCTATGTGAGTGGGCACCAACAAGAAAGGATAGTGCCCATAGTCAATGCCCTATATTTCTTCTCTAAGGGCCAATTTATAATTGTTGCTCATTTGGTGTTTGAGGCCATGGTGGATGTAAATGACAAGTGTAGGAAGTCTCAAGCCTTACTTGGGCTCCCTTACAGTAGGCTCATTACTGTCCTACTCAAGAGAAAACAATTTATTTTCAACGAAGGGGAGGAAGTGGAGAAGGTGACCCCTAAAGCATTTGGGAAGAGGGCCTTGTCTGCCAGTAGGACTCTCATTGGGAAGAGCAAAAGCAAATCTATAGAGATTCCTGAAAGGGAGGCAGTGGCTAGCTCTGCAGCTGCTCCTCTGATTCCCTCAGCACCTGCAGTCACCCCCTCTGAGGCTTTGCTCACATCTGCTACTCCTCCACTTGTGCCTACACATGTCCCAGTTGTATCCTCTGTCAGCTCTGAGAGGGCCAACCTTACCACCATCCCTTCTATCACACCATCCATATCATTCCCCCTACCTTCCATTCCAACCTCTATACCTCCCAGCACCTTAGCCTCCTTTTCCACCATCACCACATCCACACCTCTATCCATCCCTTTTTCCATTGATCCAATCCCTACCTTACCTTCACTCACCATCCCAGCCAGCCCATCCATTTTAGCCACCCCACCTGTGAGCCCGACACCAACTTCTCCAGCTGGTCCACCCACTTCTTCTCCTCCATCAATTCCTTTTGATTTTGATCCCACTTTTCCCACCTCGTCTTCACATACCCAAGACCAATTGACCAGTGGGGGTTACTCATCTCTAATAAAATTCATTATGGACAATATTGGGCATGAGTACACCCCACTACCTGATTCTCCAATCCCCCCTCTCCACAACCTACCCACTCACCCAACACACCTTTTACCCATACCCACACTTTCCCCTTCCAACCAATTCCACCAATCCAACCCACAGCCCCTGTCGCACTTGAACCTTTACCTCAAATCCTAAACATTTTACTTTCCCTTCAATCCCAAGTGATGGCCAATAACCAATCCCAATCATCAATTGAGGCCACACTGTAAGCCATGAACTCCACCCTCCAAAACCAAGCCTCCATTCCTTCCACTGTACTAGCCATAAATTCCACTTTATAAATTTCAACCAAACCATCCCAAAAGCCAGCTATCCCTCTACCCATCCATATCACCACGCCCCCCTATTTCTCCACAACCCTTACAATTGACTGAACCTATCCCTGAAGTCTCTCTCCCTACCTTTACCACTGCCTCCACCGAAACTGACCCTGACCCTGAGGTTACCATTCCCTCTACTTCTATCCCACCCATGCCATCATCCATCACCCCTCCACAGCTGGATGACCCTACTTCCCCTGTTGATAAGTCCATCCTACTTGCTTCCTGTAATTCCCCACCTCCCTGCCTTACTCTCCTCAGGGCCATGCAAGCCAATGTTTATATTAAGAGAGATGTACTTCGAGGCATGGCTGACCTGAGAACTACTGTGAGGCAGCCTCTGCTTGATCACATCAAATTCCTATGAGTGACTTACAAGCTAGAGAAGAAAGAGATTAAGAAGGGTTGGTAGGAAATTATGGTGCAATACAACCAAGAGAAGACTAGAGCTGAGGGCCAGGAGGATGTGATAAAGGCCCTGCAGGCACAGAGGAACACAGGACAAAGTTCAGGAGTATGGGTTGACTATTGCAGCCATGTAGAAGGACTTAACTGCAAAGACTGATAGGGAGTTTGCTGAGGCTCTTTCCAAAGAATTAAACCCTGATGCACCTCCCGCAGCACCAGCTCCTCCTCCAAAGGAGATGACCAAAGTCCAGCCTGACATCAAATTCAAGGAGCCCCCTTCTAAGCCTAAGCTACCCCCTCCAAAGAAAACCACATCCAGAACTAGAAAACCTTCCTCCACAAGGTCTCAGTCCACTGCTGCTACTAGGAAGGTAGAAAAGCGTAAAGGACTCAAGATCCACTTGAGGTTGCAGAAGAGTCAGGTGACTAGAGTTGTACAGTTAGGATCTTTTTTAGCATAGTCTCTTATAGACCACTTTCCTTTACATCGTGCATATTTTGGTGTTAATACAGGATTCTGCTTTAGTCTATTTAATGTGATTTTCTTGTCCTCACTTTTGTGTATTAATGTCCTTTGTTTAGCTGCAGTGTAGTTGTTTACTTTTCCTTGTTTCTCTGCCTATGTTTTTCTCATACTGCACATTTCCCTATCTTCCAAGCAGTGAGGACACTGCTCCTCATAAGTTTGGAAGTGTGGTAGCTTGCCAATGGATAGCTAATAGTAGTGCAGCAAGGTTCTTAACAGAAATTGAGGAAATAAAATATTTTCACACCTTATATTTTATATATAGAGGAAGCTTAAAACTTTGTAAAACTGGAACATCTGATAGTTCTAACATTTTCATGAAGCAAATGTCAGGAATTCTTCAAAAATCAATGCTTAGTGAACTTAAGAAGAGAGGAGATTGTGAGGATATACCCCAGAAGTCTAATGAAAGATCATATCCAGTGAGATTTGGACCTAGGAATTGATTGGATCTACCTCTACTCACTAGAAGTTAGGCAAATCCGAGTTGAAATAACTTGACAACACTCATGACATTTAGGACATGAAGTAAGGTCATCCCTTACACAGTTTGAGCCTAAATTTCTCACCTTTGAACTGCCCTTGATACACACCATTTGAGCCTTAAAAATCTAAGCTTTCTTTGATAGAAACCAGAGAATTTGAACCCCAAAACCTCTTGACCTGTTTCAGTTCACCCTCAATATGAGAAATCAGGAAATGGAAGGAGAAGTGAGGTCAAAGGAGCAAGGTTTGACAGTTGGTTAAAAGAGAAGAAAATCCATCGAAAGGCAGTTGTGTACCAGAAGTACATTTGTGGCATTCCAGCCCATAAAAAGAAAAATAGAGGGAAAGTACAAAAAGCATACAAAAAGAAAAGAAAAATAGAAAAAACAAAACAAAAAAAGAAATAAGAGAGAAGTTATTTCATTCGATATTTTAAAATGAAGATTGAAAATTGATCATTCAAATTTGAAAATTCAAAGAATATGAAGATTGTGCTGAAATGAAGAAGGTGTACATGTCACCTCCTTACCTTACTGATTTCTCAATTTTGAATCCTATTCCACCCCTTTTATTCTTTGTAAACTTCACCCATAAGCCACATTATAATCCAATAAAAAGTCCTTACTGATCTAAAATTGATTGAGCTGTCATGTGGAGATGAGAATTTGTTTAATCTATGGTGAAGAGTTAGAAAATTTTAGAAATTGGAGCAATGCCTATGCTCATGCTTGCAGTCCTATTTGAGGGCTGTAACTGCTCTTGAGCTGTGTGACTTGATACACCCTTCTACTTCTACGGAGAGAGACAACCCTGGTAAGCTTTGGGTTTGAAATTAGGATTGATGGGGGCATTATCAAAACAAAATTCTCAACTTGAGGGTAAACTTTGCATTAATTTTCATACAAAATGCCTTGACATGAGCTGATTGATTGTGAAGGAATTTCAGCAGGATTTTAGTTTTAAACTATCATGTTTTTGCTGGGAATCCTCTAAAAAATGAAAGGTGTGGAATGAATTTTATATTGCTTGAATTTTGTTTTAACATGCTGCACTATAATTAACTGATTCTATTGGAGAAGTTTGTCGGTAACTTCACTGTAAACCCTCAGGAGACTTCACTCCTCCACTAGGGATCACCTAGGGGTTTAAAAGGCTTGGTGCATGTGCCAAATGCACCCGTGTTCTCTATGAAAGTGGCATTTAATTTTATAGGTTAGTTGTTTTTATTTTCTCCTTTGCTCAGAGACTAGTAAAGCTTAGGTTTGGGGGTGTGTTAAGCAGTGAAAAATACTATTTTTCACTTTCTAACCTGACCTTTGGTGGACTCTTGAGCTGACTAATAATGTGTTTTGAGTATATTTTGTAGTTAAATAATAAATTGCAAGCTTAATACAGACTTCCATTTAAAAGAGCCCAAGAAGCACTGTGGTACCCAATTGGAAAGGCCTGAGACCAAGTCCAGCTGCAAGGAAGAAAGATTGAACCTACTAAGGGGTTGCTAAATGTTGAACAAAGGGAGAACAACACATCCAAGATGTGTGCCAGCTATGAAAGCACTGAAAATAAGCAGTCATGAGGTTCCATGAAGCTATCGAGAGCTCCCCAGCAGGTTGTCGAGAAGTTCTGAGAGCAAGGAATGAAGTTATCGAGAGGTATTGAGGGAAGAGATGAAGATCTTGAGAGATTCCAGCACCCATTGAGAGGTTGGAGATGCAACTTTGGTTCCCGTCGAGAGGATACTTCAAGGTACAGAAGATGTCGAGATGTTCCAGATACTTAGTACGAGGTTCAATTGAACCTGTCGAGCAGTGCAAGATAACCTATCGACAACTTACCTGAAGCTATGTTCCTTCTTGCGAGGATTGAGCCAACCTGTCAAGCACTTCACTGGAGAATGTATAATAAGTCGACAAAATTGTCTATAACCTGTCGAGAGGATGAGTGAGGAACTTGACAGAATGAAGAAATAAGCCTTCAATCCTATCAACAAGTTCACATCAACCTCTCGAGATGTTCTCCCAAGCTGTCAAAAGAATCTTCATCAACCTGTCGAGAAGTCTGCGAAGCTGTCGAAAGCCAATGCAACCTATCGATGTGAACCTAATGTAGACCCAGAACCTATCGAGAGGTTCCTTGAACCTCTCGATAGGTTCCTTGAACACTCATTTTGGCAACTTCTCAACATGCTTCTGCAGCAACTGCCACTTCCAAAATTTTATGCACGAGTTCCAAAGCACTTCAACGACTCCTGAGGGTATTTTTGGCACATATTTGGGCATGCATGGAAACCCTAACTACTTCACGTGTATTCGCCAGTTGAGAGCCAATAGGATAAGATCTTCTAGAAGAGAAATCGGCCACATCAGTAACCCAGAATAACAAAATTATTCCCTTGAGCTCTGATTGGCTGAAATGGATCTGAGGACAGAGGAGGAGAGTATAAAAGCTTGAAGAAAATATAGAATAGATATCTAGAATTTGAGAGAACTAGAGCTTAGCGCAAAATCCATTTTCCCTCCAAATTCTCCCTCCTTCTTCCTCCTTCTCCCCTTCTCTCTTTAGCCAATCATGAGTGGCTAAATTCTTCTCAGTAGTTACGGTGAGGTCTAGAGCTGTAAATTAAGAGTTTCAGAGGCTTGTAAAGGATTGTATGTTGCACAGATTGCAGATCTGGGCACAATAGGATTGTAAGTTTTGTGATTGTAATGTAATTGTAAATTTTAAAGGTGATTCTAATCTATATTTCACTTTTTTGTATTTGATTTCCTTGGGTTAGACATTCCTGTGGATGCCAGCCAGAAATGGGGAGCTAGTAGCCTGACATCTGCAGCATCTGTAATAGCTTTCCCGTTCTAATCAAGATCCTTGAAGTGGAACAATCTCTGGGATGGTCTATGACCATTAAAGTGGACAAATCATAGCCTTAGGATTGCTTTGATTCTCTGGTTAAGATTGGATTCTTATACCTTGCATCTGCTAGAAATGGGGAGCTTGTAGCCAGATGGAGGATTATAGCAAATTTATCCTATGCACTGCCTTTGATTCCTTCGATTTTCAGTAAAAGACCAAAACCTCTAGCTATTGTTCTCCATCTTTTGAGTTTCACTTTACTTTTGTTTTCTCATCTCTGTGTTTAATCAAATCTGGATCAATAGCATTTATCTTCTGTAGTTTGTAGTTAAAGTGATAAAACCATAAAACTTCTCCTCTTTCCTGCTTTGAGTTTAGCTTAATTTAGGATAGAGTGCTAGATCTACTGTAGATTTGGAGATTTACCATCCTTTAGAACACATTTCCCTGTGGACATACCCTTACTTACCTCTTAAAACTTGCTATAGCCGCCCTAGTTCTTGCAAGACTGGTAGTTCACCTTGATTCCATTTCTTTGTAATTTATGCCTTTTTAATTGGCTGTTTTAATCATCTAATATTTGCAAGGTGGGTTGTACAATACTTTACCATAGTATACAAAGTAGAAAAATCTGGTTGATATCGCAAATAGACCCCCCGCACAGCCGTTGACAGAGCCAGCTAGCCTGTGCACCTCGTCGTAGCGAGATCACTGCTCGCTGTGGCGAGAGCTTCAGCTCTTGGCTCATAGCGGCGAGAACTTAAAGTCTTCGCGATGACTGTTAGATGTTAAATAGGGGCCCAAGAAACCTTATTTCATCATTTTCAAAATTTCTAAAGCTTGGGCCCCTCTCTCGTCATCTCTCCCTCATGAACCGACACCTTTTGCATTCAAATCGTCCATTTTCTCACGCCGAAACTCTCCAAACTCGAGGATCGATGTGCCCAAGCTTTGCCGGATTCGAATTCCTTCATTTCAACCCATTTTGCGAGGTAAAACCCTAAAGCCTCTCCATTTCAATTTCCATTTCCATTTCATTTTCTTTTCCCTATTTATGGCCCCAAAGAAATAGATCGTGCCTAAGCCTCCCCTGGTCCAACCTAAACTCTCCGCTAGTGCCAAGGGCAAGGCCCCAACTAGTTCAGAACCTCCACCGACCCAAGAACAACCCAACTCATGGTGGGATGCCAAGACGTTCAAAGTAGAATGGTCTTTTGACCCACTCTATTTCGAAGACAAGAAAATGACCTTTATGTCAATTAGTTACTTTAGGAGGGCCAACTTGGAAACATTACTCCAACCGTTCCACGCACACTACTATTCACGAATTGTCAAACTCTTCTACTAGAACCTGGATGTTGATTGAGAGGGAAGACTCTATACGACCATTGACAACCGAGTGTTTCAGTTCGATCATGATCGCATAGCCATAGCCATGGGTGTCCCGTTAATGTATCTAGAAAATTTGGGATTACTGCCACCAAACCTTCACAAAGTGCCCTTTTACCAAATAGCCATAGAAATGACCCACGAACAACATGGGTTGGGCCAATCCGTAAGGAGACCCCAGTTGCCATCCACGATGTGGTGGATCGACATCGTCTTCTGATGTAACCTCTATCCTCTGAGAAAACAAGAAGAGAGAGTAGGGATATTACTGCAAGCCCTATTCGCGGTTTATGAAGACAAATGGTTTGATGCGGCTGAGGTAGTCATCGAGGGGCTAATTCACGCCCACAACCAAATGTTAGAAATGAGGAAAAAACCATCGGATACTATGCCATATGCGCAACTCATATCACGACTCATTGAGGATTACCAGGATGAGGTGGGTAGCTATGACATACCGACAGATGAAGTGTGCCGGTTTGACAACATCAAACACTTTGGAATTGAAGAATGGATAGGGATTTAGAAAAAGTTGAACAGGAGGATACAAGACCTACAACAACCGCCAGCCACCTCCTCCGACAACCTCGACACTTGGGCTGACATCATTATGCGGATGGATTTCCAGGAAGCAATGATCATGGAGATCATGCACCACTATTTCCGAGATGATTCCGCTCAGCGAATCGCAAGGGCATGGGGATATACCTCGGATTTTACTGGGAACACTTCTCGTTCTAGTGCTGGTCCCTTTGGGAAGCAACCAACTGAACAATCCACATAGCCACCTGGTGAGCTCTCAAAATCTTCTTATGTTATTTGGAAGTCAAATCTCCCTTACATGAAATTGTCATTAGTACGCTACATACCGCTCAGTATATTATTCAAGATTATAAAACTCTTTACATGCATTCTATTCTACATTATAAATATAGCTAGGACTGATGAATCACGACAATTCCATTGCTAGTTTAGAATCAAAATTTTCAAATTCCTACCGTGGATAGAGTTTTTGTCATGATAACTCTAAAAATTTTTATAGTACCTCAACACTTACTTGAATTCAGCATGAAATTTCATCATAACCAAATTCACCAAGTTCATTTTTGCTTATCAATAGATAATCAATACCTGACCATCAAACTTATTTATGGTACATGTCAATAATATTGAGGATTGGCCTACTTCACGTGGGGTCAAACTGATAACACTTTCGGATTTTATACTAGACTAGATCCCATTGAACAAACTCCACTTTGTGGATGTCCTTTACCGATTTGACACACCTTGTTAGTATCGATGCAATCCATGCCCCTACGACTTTCGTCAATTTTCGAGGATGAAAATTAATTTAAGGGGAGGAGGATGTAACACCCGGCCAATTCCAGCTTATACCCGCACTATAGATCCGACGGATATACACCTGATAAACAGGATTTAGCCTTTCCTTTATATGAACTGGGTCTCATCGAATCAGGACCCCATAAATAACTGAACTCCTTGTGTGAGATCCAGTAGGTAAGGCCCAGACCATAGGCCCATTAGTTAATTGCCCAACTAATGTGACCCAATCAAGGATCAAAATTTCGGCCAAAATTATCGGTTTTGGTCCCCACCGAAACGATAATTTGGATCGAAATTTCGGCCCAAAGTTTGTATGGGATTGAAATTATTGGCTGAAATTTTGGTTCAAATTTTTTATTTCGGTCCCCTTCGAAACCGAAATGAAAACCAAAATTTTGATCCTTGGACCCAATAGTGACAGGCCTTAAATTAGACTCGTTGTCATTACCCAAGAGTCAAGACCTATAAATTAGATCTGGCCCATGGGTTGCACCGATTAGAAACTTGGCCTATGACTTAAAGCCCCAAATATGTGGCCTTGGGTCAAACTAATACACCAAACTGGGTGTATAGGCACCACACCAAAACACACCCCCTAGCCTTATAAGCTAGCATGCACGCAGGTGTGCATGGACTTTGGTTGACAAACACGAAAGAGGAGATCTCCTCTCCTTTCGTCTCCATCTCGAAGAAGCCTCCAAATAGGCCGACATCTTCACTTTCATCAATGAGAAACTATGATTGCAACGGAGAGATTGTTTAATTCGTTCTTGAACCACGAACTCTTTCGAGCAAAGACCGAGACGATTCTAATGGGAGAGATTTTACATGAAAGCTTGGAAGCCTTGCATGTGAGGAATTCGTTACGGTAAACCCTCAATCTTCGTTCCATAGATCTATTTTCTAGAATTAGAATCGGCTCACGCAAGGGTTAGAGGTTCATGCGGCGAATTTAGGAATCGGACGTGCGAGAGACTTCAAATCCAAATCCTCGAGGTTCGATGCCTCGAAATGTACGCATGCACGAGCACATGAGTGTTGGAAACTCGATAATCCTAAACCAAACTTGAGTGAGTTATGCTACAAGTTTGCATGCTTTGAAACCTTGTGAATTGGGCCCACGTGGAGTCTAGAATGAAATTAGCCAATTTCCAAAGTCTCGGATCATGTCTTGTGTAATCATAGTAGGATAGGAGTATATGTGTGACACGATCATATCGGGTATGCCTCCATTTCACCATTGAAAAGAGGACTTTACACATGAAGATCGAGTTTCGAAACCTATAAGGTGAAACAGAGAACTGGCGATCTGTTAAGGCTCGCTGCGATCACTTAGAGGCTCACCGCGGCAAGTGCTACCTTAAAAACACAGCCATTTTGGCTCTGGAAAATCTCGTTGCTATGAGATGACTTAAATCATGTGGCACCTGAAGAGCTCACCGCAATGAGGGATGCCCTATTGTGGACTTTGAGGTTTTGTATAGTTCTATGCTTGAGAGACCTTGATTCAGACATGTATGGTTCTTTAACCATTAGCTTATATGCGATGCATGATTTAGGGTGTATACAAGGAACCGTTTGCTAGAGCAATGGCCTTGATTCATGCGCTTTTACTCACAATATTTCGACACTCGAACTAGGGAAATTTTGAATGCAAAGCTATACGTTTGATTTGATCATGGGATAAAATAATTGTTTTTGATCGCATTTTAATCATGATTCAGCTTCATGTTTGATGAATGATACCTCTGCATATGATTTATGAATTGTTTTCGTACTTGAACATGCACCATGACATATTGCCTGCATATGACTGTCAAGTCCGTTTGATAATTTCCGTTCCTATTTCATGTAATGAATTGTGTATGTTCTTGCTCGTTGTAAATATGTTATGCCTTGTGATTGTGTGCAATTGAGGAGGGGAGTGATCGGTGCTGAAATATGACTATATTTCATACCTTAAATCCTACACTTAGCCGTTCGATGAAAGTATTTGATGGTTGTTGTGAGGTTTTGATGATAACAGGTGTTTCTGACCTTTGGATCTTCCAAGTGTATAAAAGAAAGAAATTAAAGGCTACAAAAGAGCTATGGACAAAAAGGGTCCAAAGAAGCGCTAAAATCCGTGAAGGGAATCAAACTCCATCAAGAAGGGGAAGATATTGAAGTGGCCGCGAGGAACAAAGTGTAAATAAGCCTTCGCGCAGTTGAAAGAAATGGCCGTCGCGCGGTTCCCGCGCCACACACTTCAACCTAGCGACTACAGTCAACCTAGCGCCATTCAATTCAACCTAGGGACTACAGCATTTCAACCTAGCGATGACTGATGAATAAAAGCAACCACGCGACAGTGAAAGTATCCTTCTCCAATTCAACCACGCGAAGAGCACTATCCAACCCAGCGAGGAGAAATCTAACCTAGCGAAAGTCTGTGCATTTCAACCTGGCGACTGTTGCTGCTAAGGGCATATTGGAGATTTCACCAAAAAGGGCATTTATTTCCAACTAGTGTCAATCGATTGAGACATGAATTTCAATCGATTGAGACAAAAAGGCAAAAGTGTCTTAAAGGAGGTTAAATTCAAAGTTCAATCGATTGAGATCTAAGCCTCAATCGATTGAGGCAATTATTCAAAGTTCAATCGATTGAGATCTAAGCCTCAATCGATTGAGGCAACTAGGGTTAGTTTGAATCGGCTATTATAAATAAGAGGCCCACGGCTTTGTAAAGAGAGGCTTTTGAATATAGGAGAGTTTTAGTGTAGGGTTATCTTCCGAGAGCTTTTAGTTTTTAATTTTAGTTTAGTTTTTAGTTGAGAAGTTTTTGTAAAGAGACTTGCTTAGAACATATTTTTATTTTTAGTTTTCTTTTCTCTTGGGAATGGACTTGAATGAAATTGAAGATCTTGCACCAAGGATGAGTGGCTAAAAGCTGTAGATCGGGGAAGATGCGATCCCCAGATAAGTACCCATATTTTATGTTTAATGCCATAGTATAATATTGTCATCATCAAATCATTTTTCTCAAAGTTTGTGATTATGTTTATGTTGTTTTGATCTAAACATCATGAGATACGCTATGCTTTTAGCATGATTCATACCGCAATGTTAAATTTGAGTCATCGTTTTAGATAGGGTATGCCGGGTTAATCATCATGCTTAATTACTAGTCATGTTTCTCTTAGAATGATGGTGTGTTTGATGTTAATAAAATTGTGGGTTTAAAAATAGAAAAGGGTATAAATCTGGGGTAGCAAATTCCTTGATCTTGTTTTTAAAATTTGTTCTTAGATTTCTCATTACATAATTTTTAGATAAATTTATTTTCTTTCTTGCAATTAGAAAAAGTGTTAATTTTTGGTAAAAATTAAATCTGCCCCTTGGTACTTCCTCGGGGATATTTTCTAAATCTCTAGGAAGAATTGATTAAAATTTCAGATTTCCCTGTGGGTTCGACACCCTTGTTCTTGCCTTACTAGAACAGATCTTGTACACTTGCAAGGGTTAATTTAATATCGATCAAGTTTTTGGCGCCGTTGCCGGGGAAATCGGCGAAATTTTGGTTAATTCCGATTAGAGATTTTTGTTTTTATAGCAGTCAATCGATTGAGAATAACCCCTCAATCGATTGACTCTATTTTGTGTGTGTGTTTGCTTGTCAGTCAATCGATTGAGCCTTGTTCTCAATCGATTGACTGTGTGTGTTTTTAGCAATAATTGTGTCTCAATCTATTGACACAACTCTGTCAATAGATTGAAAGCTGAAAATAGAAAAAAATCAAAAAAAAAAAAAATCAAAAACAAATTTCTTTCCTTAATTCTTCTCTCTTAGATTAGATTTTGCAATCTTCTTTTAGGAAGTTTAGGTTTTTAGAAGTTCTTAGTTTAGTAGGATTCTTTTTTATTTTTTTTATTTTCCTCTTTTAGATTTTATAGGATTTTCTAAAAATAGTTTTTAGGAAGTTTATATTTTTATTTTTTATTCTTTTAGGAAGTTTTTATTTTAGGAAGTTTATATTTTTAGGAAGGTTTATATTCTTGTTTAGAAGTTTTTTTTTTTAGGGAAGGATTTTATATTCTTAGTTTATATTCTTAGTTTAGAAGTTTTTCTTTTAGGAAAGTTTTAGAAAAATAAAAAAAAATAAAAATTTAAAAAAAATTAACAAAAAAAAATTTCTGATTGTTTTTCTTTCCTCTTTCTCCTTACTTTGGTCACTGTGCACCTTTCTCTCAATCGATTGACCAGTCTATGTCAATCGATTGACACTGGATTTTAAACTTTTGTGAAGTTCTTGCCTTCTCTCAATCGATTGAGAGCAGCCCCTCAATAGATTGACTGGCAAAGTCATTAGTGTGTAGTTCTGTGTGCTTTGTGACCCTTGAACCTCAATCTATTGAGAGTAGCTCCTCAATAGATTGACTGACAAACTTTTTGTGTGCTCTCTACTCTTTGTTCAATCGATTGACATTCCTATGTCAATCAATTGACACAACTCTTGTGTGCTTTAATCTTGGAACCTCAATCGATTGAGAGCAGCCTCTCAATCGATTGACTGACAAAGTCTTGGTGTAAAATTCTGTGTGTTTTTTTTTTTACTCTTGGAACCTCAATCGATTGAGAGCAGCCCCTCAATCGATTGACTGATAAAGTCATTTTTATACAAATTTGTAAGTCACAATCTATTCAGACCACTGTCTCAATCGATTGAGATTGTGTGTGGATTTATTTTGGATTCTTCAAACCCTTGATTGTGAGTGTGGTGTATGAACTTTACTGCTCTCATCACCCACACTTACTACCGTTTAATCCGGTGATCGAACGATCTTTGCGCGAGAATCCTAGACTCCAAAGGAATCAGGATCATCATACTGGTACCATGGCTCATCAAGAGCAAGAAATGAATGGAAACAACGACCAGAATGGCAACAATACAAATAATGGACATAATGAGAACAATAATTACTATGAGGGACCTAGAACACTTGAATATTATAATCATCCTGGTTTTTACGAGGATCAGGAATGCATCATGGATGCTCCAATCCCAGGGAACCACTATGAATTCAAATCTGATGATTCATATGCTACCAATTTTCCATGGTTTGGCAAATGAAAATCCACACGTCTCATTTAAATGAATTCACGGGGTATGCAAAATGTTCAGAGTCCACAACGTTCGAGAGATAGCGAAGCTCAGGCTCTTTCCGTTCTCTTTACGAGATAAGGCAAAAACGTGGTTCTATTCCTTAGAACCACAATCTATTCGGAGTTTGGCGAGCTACATCGATTCCTCAAGAAGTACTTTCCCATGACGAAGGCCATTGAGGCTAAAAGATTCAATTTTTTTCCCAACAACTCCATCAAACATTCCATGAATGTTGGGAACGCTTTTAAGGAATTAATCAGAAGTTGCCCTAATCATCAAATTCCAAGGTGGCAACAAGTCCAAAGCTTTTACAATGGACTAATTCCTGAAGAAAGACGCATGGTTGATGCATCTTGTGGTGGATCTTGTGCCACAAAAGAAGCTGATGAATTGTGGGCATTGTTTGAGAAGTTGTATCAAACTTCGATACAAAGTGAGACACTGGGGCGAACCACGTTGGACTTGGCGCCTAAATCTCATATGTTGACCAAAAACGGATTGTATGAGGTCAACAACAATACCTCTGATCTATCAACCAAGGTTGATATGTTGTCCAAACAGATGAACATGTTGTTAGCTGCGACCAAGCAAGCTAAAGTTCCTGTCACCCCCATTGTGTGCTCAATTTGTGACCACCCAGGTCATATGGCTAATGAGTGCCCCACTAACTTGTCATTCTTCCTTGATGGACCTACTCGCCAAGAGCAGGCCAATGAGACTCAATCTTATCAGCGGCAGGGTAGTAACATGTACTCCAATACCTACAATCCGGAATGGAAAAATCACCCCAACTTAGGATGGGGTGGATTGAACCAAACCGGTCAGGTACACCAGCCATACAAAGCCAATCCAATGGGTGGACAACAAGTTTTTCCACAAAAATTTCAGCCAAATTTCCGCCACCACGAATTTCTAGCGAATTCTTATTTCCAATAGAATTCTAATTTCAATGAGAATGTGTATGATCATCCATATCTTTGAATACCGTAGCAACCGAATTTCAATCGGAATCTAAATCAATCTCCGCCAACAATTCAAAAGATTCGATGCGGAAGAAAAGATGATGCGAAGCATGCAAGCTTTTCAATGATGATGTTAGATCAATTTAGTCAATTGACTAATCAACTGAGCCAACGAGCGGAAGGTAGGCTTCCCAGCCAACCCGTCAACAATCCTCGGGGTCAAACATCATCTCGTGAGGGACCATCCAACTATCAAGAATTAAAAGCTGTTACAGTGCTGAGAAGTGGGCGTGAAGTTGATAATCAAGTGGAAATGCCTACAGAAGCAAGAGAATCAGCGGAAGAGGAAGAAGGAGAAGCAGAGCAAGAAGAAGCAAGAGAAATGGAAAAAGAGAAAGAGTCAAAAGAAAGAGAAGAAGAGAAAGAGTCCGAGAAAAGAACAGAGAAAGAGAAAAGGAAAGAGAAAGAGGAGGAGAAAAGAAGAGAGAAGGGAAAAGACAAAGTAATGGAAGACGAGCCTCCTTCACTTGGCCAACAAGGGCATGAACAAGAATTAGAAATGGAATCCGTGCCCTATGTCCCAAAGGCACCATTTCCTCAATGCCTAACTCCTCCATCTAGAATGGGAAAGGGCCCAACTAAAATGGAAGAAATTTTCGAAACCTTCAAGCAGGTAAAGGTAAATCTTCCATTGCTTGAAACAATTAAACAAGTGCCTGAGTATGCCAAGTTCTTCAAAGATTTATGCACTCGGAAGAGAAAGGCACGTACGCATGTTTCGAAGAAAGTGTTCCTGACACACCAAGTCGATTTATCTGCGGTTGGACACCCCACAAAAACTATAAGACCTTGGGGTTTCTACTGTTCTATCTGCCATTGGTGGCCAACCGGTTGGGAATGGGTTATTGGATTTGGCAGCGAGTGTTAATTTAATTCCATACGCCATGTACACGAAAACTTCGGATTGGGTGAATTAAAACCCTAGCAGTCCTGCTTCGTTGGCAGATAGATCAGAAAGAAGACCGAGGGGTGTTGTCGAGGATGTCTTGGTTGGAATAGACAAGTTTGTCTTTCCAGTGGACTTTGTTGTTTTAGACATGGAATCATCTGTTAAATCAATTAATCAAGTCCCCATCATCCTTGGACGTCCGTTTCTCGCTACTGCCAACGCTTGCATAAATTGTCGAACAGGTGTCATGGACGTTTCTTTTGGAAACATGAAGGTTCGATTGAATATTTTCCATACGATGAACCATTGCCCTGACAAGGATGAGGTCGATTGTTTTTACATCGATCGCATGGACAAAGTAATGGATGAAGCATTACCATCAATGCTCATCAAAGAAGAAGTTGAAACGGCTTTGTTGGCCTTCTCTGAGAAAAAGGGATCTAAAAGGAGGCAGTTAGAAGAGAAAATTCGGTGTTCACCATGTCAAGATGCTAAAAGTGTGCCTGAGGTAGAATCACTACCTGTTAAAATAAAGGATGTCTTTGACCCCATCAATCGAGCGACCATCAAGCTGTGAAATTGAAACAGTTGATCCGGTATTTGATCGGTATTTGAGCAATGAAGAGGTCGAGTAAACACTTACACTCAGCGCTTCCTGGGAGGCAACCCAGTGTGTTTTACTTATTTTTGTTTTCCTTTTTATTTTTGTTAGTTCTAGAATTTAGTTTTTAGTTTAGTTTAGGTTGTTTTTACTTTCCAAATACATATAGCCACATTACCTTCAATCTATTTTTGGTCATGTTCTAATTTGATGCATATATTCTCTGCACCTGATCTTTGTGTGAGGTACTTTTCAACAGGTTTGGGGGTGCCTACTTATTTCAAACAATGAGGACATTGTCATTCTTAGGTTTGGGGGTATGGTTATCTATCTTGTGTTATGTAAAAAAAAAAATAAAAAAAAAAAAAAAATAATAATAATAAATAAACAATTTAAACCATCATACATGATTTACTTTGCAGTAGTTTTCAAAACTTTAAGTTGATGATGCATGAGAATGTAATTTTGAGAATATTGATGGCATATTTTGATTACTTGTATCTAGGATAATGAAGCTTAATGTGATAATTTGTGGATGACTTTGAAATTTATGCTTAGAATTTGTGCACTTATACCAAGCTAAGATTTAGAAATCGATGAATTATTTTAAACGTTGGATCGTAGGTTCTTAGTGGAGACTAAACCTGGTGAGCTTTAGAGCTAATTTCCCGTCATTGATGAGTGAATACATAAACTCGGAGTTTTCTTTGAATACGAATTATTTTGCATAATCTCATACATTTTATTTTTGGCTTGTGACTTTGCATGAAATCAAATTCATATTATTGTGTTAGAACGTACTGTATATCTACTCAAGACAAATAGGCAAGATTACCATCTTTTAAGGATATGATTGAAGGCCATCTTTGGCTCGTTTGTGCTTAAAATGTCCCACCTCATATAAATTTATCCTTCTAGTACCCCTTTGAGCCTATTGAAAAATTTACCTTTATACATTCTTTGATAAGCCACATTAACCTTTAACCCTTTACCATTTCTGAAAATTCAGCTTTACCCTTCTTATTTATGAGACCTTGGGAACGAGGGATGAAAATGAGTGAAAAGAGAGTAAGTGGAGGGATACCGAGTTGTGGTGTTTACTGAGAGTGTATGGCAAAAATATATCAAAAAAAAAAAAAAAAAAAAAAAAAAGAAAAAAAAAAAAAAGAGAAATTTGACAAAGAATGAAAAATGTGAGGTACCATTAAGAAAAGAAATTCAAAAGAAGAAGAAAGAGTGAGAAAAGAAAAATATTGAAAAAAAAAAAATGGTGAGAAATTAGAAAAGAAAAAGAAGAGCAATAGAAAGAAAAAGTTAGTACCTTTTCTGATTTCTCAGAAATTTTGAATCTAAATTCCCTTTCTTTCTTACCCTTTCCTGAGCCCCATTACAACCCTACAAAAGACCTTCATGATCTGATCTTGCATTGGTAACTGCCTTGTGGAGAGTAAATATGTGATATCTATGACACTTGATATGACATGCTTAGGATATTCAAGTATCTGTTCTTATGAGATCTGTTTTTTTTGTTCATTGATTACATCGTGTTTCATTTATCATGTGAGACCTTTTTATTTATTTTGTATTGATCTCTCACATGTGTGCAAAAACTTACCCATCATCGGAGTGATTTTATTTCGAGAGTATATCTAAAGTGAGGATTGAGTTGAGACATGAGATCCGATGATTTTCCGTTTGGACTAGTTCTAAGATGGATGAATCTTGGTTTTGGTATGCACACACTTCACGTTTAAGCAGGAATGAATGAGTTATCTAACAATTTGAGCATTAGATTAATTTGAATGGATACTAACATGATTAACATGACATTGGTATTTAAGATTGATGATTCACATGTTGAACCAATTAATGATGTTTTTGTTTTTGAATGGTATATATGTTATAAAAAATCATGTTTTGAAAACTCAATTTTGCCGATGGTTTGAAATAATTTTTTTGGAAGTTTGTGGGTAACTTCACTGTAAACCCTCAGGAGACACAACTCCTCCACTAGGGATCACCTAGGGGTTTAAAGGCTTGTTGCACATGCTAAGTGCAATCGTGTTCCCTACGAAAGTGGCATTTAAATTTTAGGATGTTAGTTTTATTTTTATATTTATCATTCTCTTTGCTCGAGGACTAGCAAAGTGTAGGTTCGGGGGTGTGATTGGTGCTGAAATATGACTATATTTCATACCTTAAATCCTACACTTAGCCGTTCGATGAAAGTATTTGATGGTTATTGTGAGGTTTTGATGATAACAGGTGTTTCTGACCTTTGGATCTTCCAAGTGTATAAAAGAAAGAAATTAAAGGCTACAAAAGAGCTATGGACAAAAGGGTCCAAAGGAAATGTGAAGGGAATCAAACTCCATCAAGAAGGGAAGATATTGAAGTGGCGCGAGAACAAAGTGTAAATAAGCCTTATTGAAAGAAATGGCCGTCATGGTTCGCATACCACACTTCAACCTAGCGACTACAGTCAACCTAGCGCCATTCAATTCAACCTAGGGACTACAACATTTCAACCTAGCGATGACTGATGAATAAAAGCAACCACGCGACAGTGAAAGTATCCTTCTCCAATTCAACCACGCGAAGAGCACTATCCAACCCAGCGAGGAGAAATCTAACCTAGCGAAATAAAGTGCATTTCAACTTTGGCATCGTTCTTCGCTAAGGGCATATTGGAGATTTCACCAAAAAGGGCATTTATTTCCAACTAGTGTCAATCGATTGAGACATGAATTTCAATCGATTGAGACAAAAAGGCAAAAGTGTCTTAAAGGAGGTTAAATTCAAAGTTCAATCGATTGAGATCTAAGCCTCAATCGATTGAGGCAATTATTCAAAGTTCAATCGATTGAGATCTAAGCCTCAATCGATTGAGGCAACTAGGGTTAGTTTGAATCGGCTATTATAAATAAGAGGCCCACGGCTTTGTAAAGAGAGGCTTTTGAATATAGGAGAGTTTTAGTGTAGGGTTATCTTCCGAGAGCTTTTAGTTTTTAATTTTAGTTTAGTTTTTAGTTGAGAAGTTTTTGTAAAGAGACTTGCTTAGAACATATTTTTATTTTTAGTTTTCTTTTCTCTTGGGAATGGACTTGAATGAAATTGAAGATCTTGCACCAAGGATGAGTGGCTAAAAGGCGTAGATCGGGAAGATGCGATCCCAGATAAGTACCCATATTTTATGTTTAATGCCATAGTATAATATTGTCATCATCAAATCGTTTTCTCAAAGTTTGTGATTATGTTTATGTTGTTTTGATCTAAACATCATGAGATACGCTATGCTTTTAGCATGATTCATACCGCAATGTTAGGCTGAGTCATCGTTTTTAGATAGGGTATGCCGGGTTAATGATCATGCTTAATTACTAGTCATGTTTCTCTTAGAATGATGGTGTGTTTGATGTTAATAAAATTGTGGGTTTAAAAATAGAAAAGGGCATAAATCTGGGGTAGCAAATTCCTTGATCTTGTTTTTAAAATTTGTTCTTAGATTTCTCATTACATAATTTTTAGATAAATTTATTTTCTTTCTTGCAATTAGAAAAAGTGTTAATTTTTGGTAAAAATTAAATCTGCCCCTTGGTACTTCCTCGGGGATATTTTCTAAATCTCTAGGAAGAATTGATTAAAATTTCAGATTTCCCTGTGGGTTCGACACCCTTGTTCTTGCCTTACTAGAACAGATCTTGTACACTTGCAAGGGTTAATTTAATATCGATCAGGGAGCCTCCATAAGAGGGGTGGAGTCCCCGGGGTTGAGTCCCTGGGGTTTTAACTTTGTGTCCGCTATGGACTACTCAGTTCCCGGTACAGGATGCTTTTCCACAATACTTGTCTCGTGCTTGTGATTAGATGTGAGTGGAGTAGAACCTCCAAGGGAGGGGTGGAGTCCCCCGGGCTACGACCCTGTGTCTGCTATAGACTGCTCTATTCCCGCTATAGGATACTCACACTAATAATATGTAATTCGTATGTAATATGATGTGATATGCTCGACTCAATAAGCTGTGTTCGCCTTGTATAAGCTTGTTTCCTTGATATGATAAGCAATTCAGTCTTGTTCTCTTGATTCAAAATTGAGTACAATTTTGCGTACCACTTGCATTCATCATACTATTGGTACGCGCTTTTTCTGGGTTCCTTTCGATCCTCGGAAGGAGTGGCCCAATTTGGTCTATGTGGACTTTGACGTAAGGCGATTGATGGTAAGTGAAAAGTATAGAAATAAGAAGGTAATTCTAGGAAGAAAATACCTGATTCGTTGCCATCTCCAGCTACAGATGTTTATCGATGCTGTAACACATCACTGATCATGTCTTTTCGAGGTGCGGGTTCGATTTCTTTACTGAATCATCGGCCAACCGATGTCAGCAGCACTGGGTCACTTGGGTGTTTAGTTTATTTTCCTAATCTTGCTCTAAGTCTAATTGCTTTAGTTTTTCTAGTCCTACCGAGAGTCTAATTATTCCAGAAGTTTAATTGAACTAGTCTCATAATTCTACAAGGAGTTTTAATGGATCTAAAGGTGCTAATATTACTAGGAGTATGATTAACTTAAGAGTCTTAATCTTATTAGAAGTCTAATTGATATTAGTCTCCTAATTCTATTAAGAGTCTAATTAATCTAAGTATCCTGATTAACTCAAGTATCTTAATTCTATCAGATCCTTAATTAATTTAAGTATCCTACTTTTATTAGAACTTTAATTAATTCAAGTATCCTAATTCTATTAGAAATTTAATTAATTTAAGTATTCTAATTCTATTAGGACTCTAATTAACTTAAGTATTCTGATTCTATTAAAAATTTAATTACTTCAACTATCCTATTTTATAAGAAGTCTAATTTTCTTAAATATCCTGATTATATTAAAAGTTTAATTAACTAAGATTTCCTAAGTCTATTAAAAGTCTAATTAACTTAAATTTCCTAAGTCTATTAAAAGTCTAATTATTCTATTATATTTGTAGGCACCCAACCGATCGAGGTATATTTCAAGAGAGGCGCATCTCTGAGCTTTTTATGGCATGTATGGAACCCTTAGAAACCTTTTCGAAATCTTAGGAGCCATTCTAAAGCCTTAGGAACCTTCTCGAACCCTTAGAAACCCAGCCCGACCCTTCGAAACTATTCCAGACCTAAACCTAGCTTTCCCGAGTAATGGAAGAAGAGTGGTGCACCGGGACTAACTGTGACCTTCTACTACAATCTAATCTCATACCATTGAAAAGTAGTAGTCCTCAGTTTTCCAACAAGTTAAGAATCGCCTTAATCGGGAATTATATGCAAGAAGTTACGGCATTTCAAAGCTCAGGGGCAAAATGGTAAATTTTCTATGAACCCCTTAAGAATTTGTGTGGGTCCCCCTACAGATAGTCAACTTCCCAAAACCACAGTGCAACACTGTATTACTGTACATATGCCTGGCGCATCTATTAGTTGCATCGGGCTTATGAACAGTACCTGTGGGTTTTTGCCTCGAAATTCGAGATAGGGTTTGACTTGTTGACCATCTTGACCTTTGGGGTATGTTTTGCTAGTTCTATTGCACCCATTAACTATCTATGTGCAACCCCTTAAGTGGTTTAAAGCCCCACCCTATCATCCACCATTGGAGCATCACTTCACACTTTCCAAGGCTCTAAAAACTCTAGGAAACCTTATATGGCTAGATTACCTAATTGCAAATCCAAGTTAGCCTCTAAACACCCTCCTAACCTCTCTTTTTCCTATAAATAGAGAGGCACCTGTCCCTGTACAAAGGCTTAAAACAAATTTGTAAAACAAGAGATTAGGAACTCTCTTTCTCTCTCTCTCTCCTCTAGTGCACCTCTTGCATACAAATTCTAGAATTCTAAGACTCCCTTTGAGACCCAACCTTTCATCCAAAATCTCTAAGTTAGGTGTGTGCTACCCCCTAGCCTCCTCTCTCTACCTCTTAGCTATCAAGTTCTAGGAGCTAGAACTTCATTTCTCACCATACAAGCCATTGAAGCACATCAAAGCAAGCCTACGCAAGGTTCCAAAGCGGTGCAGCAAGCGCTCGAGAGCTCCGACTCTCCCCTCTATTCCTCTACCTTCTCGGTTCTTCCTCCATCCTCTCATTTGTGCCGTTACGCCGTCGAATTTTTGATAGGGACGGAGGGGCACAAATAGGATTTTAAGGCCCTTTGTGTAAGAGGAAGGCATTTTTATCTTTTTAATATTATTTTTGTTTTGGCCATAAGTAGGGACCGCATTAAATGGGTTGATTTTGTGCCTAACACCTTCCCAATCGATAACCGAAGCCCTACCCAAAAGCCTTTGGTGTAGTCCGGATTCAGAGTAAATTTTTGGCACTTCGGTGCTCTTTAAATTTGATTTGGGTTTGTCGGGACACCAAAAGCTCCGAGTGGTTACTCTATAATTTCTACTAGGGCGTGCCATGCGACGGGATCGTCTTGATTCCCACAATTGCACAGATGGCGACTTTGCTGGGGAGTAGCTAGTAGACCTTCCCCTTGAATTTGGCCTCTTATTTTTTTATTTACTAACCATTTTTACTATTTTTTTACTCACCCCTCCGATTACGTCATTTTACTTACCCCTATTTTTATGTCATTTATGAGCCTTAGTCGATTGGCGGGCATACTTGCGCATATTCTTTAATTTTCCTTACATTTCTATCATTTTATGCACCTTAGCCAATTGGCGAGTCTACTTGTGTATTGTTATTTAAATTCTTTACATTTCCGTCATTTTAAGTGCCTTAGCCGTTTGGTAGGCCTAGTTGCGCCTTTAATTTCTGCAATCATATTACAAACAGTGGACGTTGGCTCGTAGAGGCGGCACGGGATCCTCACCCCCGGTCTTTGAACTTAAGAAAACTTTCTTAAAAGTGAAAAATAAAATTGAACCAATAAAGGAGATTTAAATTAATTTTTGCGAGGTAGATTTTCAAGGGTTGGGTTATTTAGGCACACATATAAAATCTCGGGTCTTAGTGCGGCGGCAGTCCCTAGTGGTGATGATCTGGAAAAGTCCCAGCCCACCTAGTACCTCAGAAAAGTGCTTGCACTTGAGGTATATCAGGTGGGTAACCTTTTCGTTACCAAGCTTAAAACCCGGGAAAAAAGAGTGCGTTAGCAAACCCAATTTGGCTTTTAAACCCTTAGGATCGGTGAGGAAAGAGACGGATCATACAAACGGTCAATCCCCGGAAGCATAGCTTCCACAGAAAGCTAGTTTGGAGACTCATTTCGGACCAGAGGTGCTGCTGTCAAACTATCTGGAGACCCACCTTGTTCTAGCACCACTAATAGTTGCGCTAATGCAAAATCCCTCAGAAGTACACTGGCGCATCTATTACTTGAGCTAGCTTTATTCTAGGCATTTTTACACTAGCACACCTAATAGTTGCGCCAGGTTAGTTTTAGGCAGCAACAATCCGAATCTGAGGCTTGTTTCACACCCTGGACTCCTCGACAGTGTCTTCAGTGCTTCGCAATCTCAGACACCCAATACACCCTCACCGGTCAAGAGAAGGTGACTCCTTTTTTACTCATTTTTGAGGGATCGGGTTATTTGTATCGGTTTTCATGACTTCAATAGATCAAGGGGTCTCCCTTTGATTCTTTCAAAGTGCTTCGAAGCCTTTGCTGTGAGACCTATTTAGGATACAAGAGCCACCTGAAAAGGGAATTCAAAAGGCCCCGGAATCCTTATTTCTTTTCACTTATAAAAATTTTAAAATTAAAATTAAAAAAATAGAGTCTTGATTGGTGTTGGCAAAATGACATCATCGTACCCTCCATCATCCCGTAGGGGAAGAAGGAGGAAACTTTACGGGCCCCATCTGAGGCATTTGTACCCGACCCGATACCAAGCTATATCGTGGGCTGTGGACCCGACTTACGCTGATACCGACTCATCCCCGCCACATTCTCTAACCCATTCCCATTCTGAAGAAGCTTAAACTTCCACCCCCCTCACCCAATCAACCCTCACCATAACCGGCCCGTTCGGTGCCCCTATTTTCCCTTCCAACACTTCCCAAGATATCCAAAATCCAACCCCCCATTTCTCGTCATTTTCCCAAGCCATGCCTTCATACATGACCATCTCCAACCCATCTCACCTTCCTTCCACACCCGTTCAAAACTCAGCCCCACCCTCCACTTTAACCAACATACCCTATTTTTCATCCGCCCAATGCATACCCAATCCACTCACATCTATCCATGCCGCATCCGATCCCCCACACATCCCTCCATTTACCCAAGTCATGCCCATTTTTTCTGGAACCAAGACCAGTTTCCCTCTCTCATCCTCTATGCCTAATACATCTTCTCCATACATGCCTAATCAATCCACCAATACCCCACCTCATTCCTCCAACCCACCTCACACCCCTCCATTTACCCAAGTCATGCCCATTTTTTCTGGGGCCATGCCCAATTTTCCCTCTTCACACATCCATACCCCTCTAACCCTCAAATAATCCATTTCCATCCGATCTCCCTTCCAAGGCCATGATGGAGGAGATGTTCGAAACTTACAATAGGTGGAAGGCCTCCCAACACATCCCCCCTCATACACACCACACATCCATGAATCCATTCATACCCTATCAAGCCTCCATGCCTCATTCCCCCATGATCCCCATCAACCCCCCATCATCCACACCATCCAAACCCCCATTACCCACATACCCCAAGGCCCAATGGCCCAAACCCCCATTACCCACATGCCTCAATGCCCCATGGCCCAAAGCCCCATGACCCATACCCATCAAGGGCCATGGCCCAAACCGATTAAGGGCCCATGGCCTAGACCCACCAAGGGCCCGTACCCATCAAGGGACCATGGCCGAAACCCACCGAGGGTCCATGGGCCAGATCCATCAAGGGCCCATGGCCCAGATTCACCAAGGCCCAATGGGCCAGGCCCACCAAGGGCCCATGACCGAAACCCACCAATGGTCCATGGCCCAGACTCACCAACCAATGGGCCAGACTTATAAAAAACAAGGCTTTATGGCCCAAACTTCCCAAGGACCCATGGGCCAAACCTTCATAGCCCAACCCTCCCAAGGCTTCATGGTCCATACCCAAGCCCAGCAAAGCCCTAACCTTGGAGCCTCACACCCATACCCTTCACCATTCCTCTAAAATTTCACTCACCCACAACCACCATACCCAGCTCAAACCCATGCTTTACATCAACTCCAATTCACCCATATCCCAACATCCCAAAGTCAGTTTCAAGGCTTTCCCCATGCCCAATGGCCTCATTAGGCCCCACCCCAAAATCTGACTTCCACTCATCCCCTCACCCAACAAATCTTCCTTAACATCAAATGGGCTCACCCAACCCCCATTTAGGCCATTCCCATCCAGTCCATGCAACACCAGAAAGAGAATCCCGCCCTCACTGCACCCTATGTAGACCAGCAGTATGAAGAGGATGAGATTAAAAATAGTGGAGCCTATGCTAGGGAATTGACCAGCCTTAATGCTTCTCCTACAATTTTCCATCCCTTGGTAGCCCAGAGTGAAGCACAACCTACTGTTGAGAAAGTGGCCCCCATATCCAAAGAATCAGAGCAGTTGAAAGAGTAGTTAGACAAAAATCAGAAGTAGTTGTTGAAGATGGGTGGTACCGAAATCCACGCCACAGACTTCTCGGATTTATGTTTATTCGCTGAGGTCCTCTTGCCTCTAAAATTTAAAATGCTAACTTTTGACAAGTATAACAGCACCGACAATCCCATAGCACATCTCAAATCTTATTGTGGGGATATGTGCCAATATAGAGGGGATGAAAGACTATTAATAAAGGTCTTTCAGGAAGAGTCTAACTGGTCTGGCCTTAAGGTGGTTCACATTCTTGGAACCATCTATGATAAAAACTTGGAAGGACTTGACACATTTATTTCAAGAGTAATATGTCTACAATATAGACATTGAACCGCGTAAGTCAGATTTGGCTCGGTTGAAGCAGAACTTGAATGAAACCTTTAGCGATTATTTGGGACGTTGGAGGGCATTGGCATCTCAGGTTAGAGACATGATACCTAATGACAAACAAATATAAATGATTTCCAAAAATACTTTGCCAGTGATCTCAGACTTTCAAATATACCAACATTAATCTAGCTTCGCTGATCTGGCAAGGAATGCAAATCATTGTGAGGATGCTATCAGGGAGGGTCGCCTGAGTAAGAATATACCCAGTGGAACCAATGGAGTTAGAAGGTTCTTAGAGCAAAGAAACGAGAAGAGAGTGGGGGCCGATATCCATAATGTTGCCAACACCAGGCCTAATAACAATATAACTCTGTTCCAATTCAAGGCAGCCCAACTAGCACTAGTCAAAACTGAACTAATATACAGAGAACAGGGAATGGACAGGGGATGCAGATGACTTCGGAGTAGAGGAGAGCCCGCTATGATCGAGTTTTTACGCCCTTAGGGCAATCTTTGAATGTACTTTTATCTTTGCTAATAGAAAAGGGATTTGTTACTGCTCGTCAATCGCAACCTCCTCACCCAATCCCAAAGAATTATGACCCTAATACTCACTATAATTTTCATCAGGGTTCGGGTCACCCGACTGATCAATGCTTCCCATTGAAGCACGTGATCCAAGACTTAATTAATACTGAGAAAATCATTCCTCCTGCACCTTCTCAAGTGAATCAGCATGCAAATATTCATCAGGTGCCATTAGCCTCACATCTTACTGGAGGAGCAGGTCCCAGACCCACCATCGAGATGATAGAGGAATGAGAGGAGGAATTTGAATTTGACCCATCGGACTATATCAGCGATCGAGAAATTTATGTAGCACCGTTGCAAAGAGATTACGAAGAGAGGAATATCGGGGTGATTGAACCCTTGAATTTGTCAGATTATTTCCCCAACCCAAGACCACGAGTTGAACCCTTAAACCTTAGGGCTTATTTCCCATCACCCACACCTGTCAATTATGTGCACATAAATGCATATCAACCATATACAACCACCCGCATCAATTACTCGATGGCCCATCAGGTCCTACTTTCCCCACCATCACCTATCAACTATCAATGGCCCACTCCTACCCCATTACCCCCGGTGTAACCACCCACAAACCTCATCACCCCAACCTAGCCCAACTTTGCAACCCAACCATCTATCACTGAGGTGAACCTAGAATTATCCACCCTTTCAGAGCCATCAGTACAAGTGCATCAATTACCGGCAGCCACTTCATTTTAGATTTCAAGACCAACCTACAATCCTCATCAGGTCCCGCTGAGTTATGAGCAGACGAATGTCAACGCTGGCAGCAGCAGAGAAGGGGTAGTGGACTTTGTCACAAGATCCAGGAAGATTTCTAAATAGCCGGAAGCACCATCAGCAGCACAAGCCCAACCAGAGGGAAAGAAAGATAATGCCATTAATCCTTTTGAAAAAATGAGTCGGGAGCATATATACTGGAGACTCAATTAAGAAGGATGCTAGCTCACATCACTATATGGGATCTGTTAATGATGTCCCCACTCCATTTTCAAGCTTTAATGGGGGCGTTATAAAATGTGCATGTTTCGTTTCAGGTGTGCCCTGATGAAGTTGGACAAATAATTGCTCAAGTTGTGGCTCTAAATGCAATTTCATTTTCGGATGCCAATTTATCGGATGAGGGAAGTAGTCACTCTAAATCCCTTAACATTACTGTGGAATCCGGAAATATGATAATCCCACTGGTTTTGATTGATAATGGGTATGCTCTAAATAAATGCCCACTGAGAACCACCACCAAGATTAGGGTAGATCCATGCATGCTAAGACCCACGAGAACCAATGCCCGAGGTTTTGACAACACAAGGAGAGAGATAATGGCGGAAGTTGACCTTGAGCTATTGATTAGGCCAATGACCTTCTTCATATTATTTCAAGTGATGGACATTAAATCCTCATTCAATCTACTGTTAGGGCGCCTGTGGCTGCATAAAGTTAGAGCGATCCCATCCACGCTGCACTAGAAGTTCAAGCTCGCGTCCGGGAATAAGATTTACACTATTATCGGTGAAGGGCACAGTGAGAAGGAAAAAGCCACCAACAATATTGAAAAGCTCAAAGTGCTGGATGTGCCACACACCGCTGAGGATGTGGACCTTCACAACTTTGAATATGAAGTATTGATGGTACTCCTGGAGCCCATCGAGGGCATCATTCTAAGAACCGGAGGTGGAATGGTAGCAGCAGTGGCCATGCTCCAAAAGTAGGGCTATCAAAAAGGAAGAGGACTTGGGCCTAGACTACAAGGCCGAAGAGAGTCGGTCATAGTTAAGGGTGGTCAGAAAGTTAGGTTTGGGTTAGGTTACAAGCCCACGGAAGAAGAAGTGCGAGAGGCTAAGGATAAAGCCCATGCAACGACAACTGCGAGAGCTAGGGGGATACACATAAAGGAAAACCCCGTCCCAGGCCTCATATCGGAGATTCATTTGTGAGTGTCGGGGTTGTAAAGATGAACCAGAATAGGGTAACCCAATTAACCCCACACAAGCCTTCTGCATCGGTTCACCCCACCAATCCCCACATCACCCTTCCCAGCCTGGAAATAGACCTAGCCGCGCTATCCCTCTTTGAGGAACGACGGTCTGTACCTGAACAAACTCCCCCTATGGTAAACCACCACAAAACTGTGTTAATGTTTGAGGACATAATCTCAGACGAATTTCGGATCAACATGATGGAGGTTGACTTTGAAGAGCTATATCAGTCAGCACAACCTATAAAAAATAAGATAATCCCTTGGCAGGTAATACCATGTATGTACACAGACTCGCGTTGCCAAGGGTCCGTCTTTGAAGAAAATAAAAATTCCAAAAATATTGAAAAAATACAAAATCTAATAAAATTATCATTTAAAATTCTAAATAAAATCCCATAAAAAGATGCCTTAATTGACATACCCGTCCCACATAGGCCCCCTTTCTTGTAGAAATATAAGAAGAGGTAGGAGTTACGAGTCTAGATGAGGATATCCCTTTGGAGGAGCTCCCTAATGAGCTCCTTGACCGGTTTGCTGACTTTGAGCATGGCCCTACCCCCATTGTCGAAGAAACAAAGGATGTTAATTTAGGGACTGAGGAGATTCCCTGAGTTACCAAAATCGAAACGTCACTGTCTCCCGAAGAAAGAAAAAGCATGATCGATTTCCTTCAGTCATACCAAGACATTTTTACCTGGTCGTATGAGGACATGCCTGGTCTAGACACCGATTTGGTCGAGCATGAGTTGCCACTTTACCTTGATATGAAGTAGGTTAAGCAGAAGCTGAGACATCTTCGACCCGAGTGGATGTTGAAAGCCAAGGATGAGGTCATTAAGCAGTATGACGTGGGATTCCTCATGATATCTAAGTACCCACAGTGACTAGCCAATATTGTGCCTGTGTCGAAGAAAGATGGAAATGTCCGCATGTGCATTGATTTTAGAAATTTAAATAAGGCGAGCCCGAAGGACGATTTCCCATTGCCGCACATTGACATCTTGGTCGATAACACTGCTACGCACGGGATGCTTTCTTTTATGGACGATTTCTCAGGATATAATCAGATTAGGATGGCTGAGGCAGATCGAGAGAAAATAGCCTTTATCACTCTGTGGGGAACCTTTTGCTACAGAATCATGCCATTTAGGCTAAAAAATGCCTGTGCAACATACCAAAGAGCAATGACGGCGCTATTCCATGACATGATGCATCGAGAGATTGAGGTGTATGTTGATGATATGATAGCCAAGTAACAGTATTGAAGCGATCACTTGGTAAACCTTTAGAAGCTGTTTGAGAGGTTGAGAAAGTATTGATTACATCTGAATCCACAGAAGTGCGCATTTGGCACTATGTCTGGGAAATTTATTAGGATTCATCGTCAGCAGGAGAGGGATCGAGGTCAACCCAGTCAAGGTTAAAGCTATCACAGAAATGTTGCCACCATCTACTGAGAAAGAGGTTAGAGGGTTCTTGGGTAGAATATAATATATCAGTTGATTCATTGTATAGCTAACTCCAATTTGCACGCCGATCTTCAATCTACTTTGAAAGAATTCGCTCGTTGAATGGAACTACGATTGTCAGGTAGCGTTTGATAAAATCAAAAGCTACCACCTTAACCCACCTATTTTGGTACCACCCAAGTCGGGGTGACCACTCTTGATGTATCTCTCCACGACGGAGGTCTCGATGGGATGTGTCTTAGGGCAACATGACGAGACGGGAAGAAGAGAGTAGGCCATCTACTATCTGACCAAGAAGTTTACTGATTATGAAATGCGCTATTCTCATATGGAGAAAGCATGCCTGGCTCTTGTTTGGGCTACTCAGAGGCTCTGTCATTACTTGCTATCCCAAGCCATTCTACTCTTGGCCTAAATGGACCCGTTGAATACCTATTTGAGAAGTTGGCCCTCGCTAGGTGAACCACACGATGGCAACTTTTATTGTCTGAGTTTGACCTCATGTACGTCACTCAGAAAGCAATCAAGGGGCAGGCACTCACTGATCATCTTGTCGACAATCATTTGCCAGATTATGACCCTTTGAGAACTAAATTTCCTGATGAGGACATCCTATTCATGATGGAAGATGATACTGAGGAAGCAGAAGAAACATGGGTAATGCACTTTGACGGGCATCAAATGCCGAAGGTCAGTGAGTTGGCGCCATTTTGATTTCACCGAAAGGATCACATGTGCCAGTTTCTATCAAACTTAACTTCCTTTGCACTAATAACATGGCCAAGTATGGAGCTTATGCAATAGGCCTACAGGCGGCACTTGATCTAAATATAACTCACCTTCGAGTGTTTGGTGATTCACAGTTGATCACATGTCAGACGAACGGTGACTGGAAGATGAAAGATGAGAAACTGATCCCTTACAATGAGCACCTCGAATATTTAATAGTTTATTTCGAGGACATGACATTCTCATATATCCCGCAATAAGAAATCACTTTGCCAACGTGCTAGTAACTTTAGCATCAATGATAGAAATCTTGTATGGCACTGAGATGAAGCCGATCATGATCGAGCGAAGGAATGAATCGGCCTTCTGCCTCAAGATTGAGGAACCTACAAAACCTGATGATAAGCCACCTTGGTTCTCAGATATCAAGAATTTCCTCAAGATTCTAACTTTCCCTAAGGGTACATCCAAGACAGACTAACGAACCATTCAACATTTAGCAGCAAGCTACGTCATTTGTGGGGAATGCCTTTACAAGAGATCGTACAACAACATCTTGCTCAGATGCCTTACAGAAGGTGAGACGATAAATATCATGAAATAGATCCACGAGGGAGTATGTGGAGCCAACGTCAACAGTCACATGCTCGCTAAGAAAATTCTATGGCAGGGATACTACTAGACCACTATGGAATTGGATTATTGCAAACATGTTCAGAAATGCTACAAGTGTTAGGAACACTTCGTCTGATACACGCCCCAGCCATCGATCTTCACTGCATGACCACTCCTGGGCCATTTGCTACCTGAGGCCTTGACATTGTCAGAATGATTAACCCAAAAGCATCAAATGGACATCAGTTCATCCTCGTCACCATTGAGTACTTTACTAAATGGGTAGAAGCAGCGTCATATGCCAACATCACGGTCAGTCACATCGAGAAGTTTCTTAAGAGTAATATTGTGTGTCGATTGGAGTATCCATAGATATCATCATGGATAATGGCACAAACTTTGCGAATAAGCGCATCCGAGCCTTCTACGAGTAGTATAAGATTAAGCACCATCGTTCGTCACCTTATCAGCCTCAAGCCAATGGAGCCGTGGAAGCTGCGAACAAGACAATCATCCACATCCTAAAGAAAATGGTCGTCACTTATCGAGATTAGAGTGAAATACTGCCATTTGCTTTATGGGCCTATAGAACATAAATCCGTATCGCTACAGGGGCAACACCATTCTCCCTCATGTATGGGATCGAGGCCGTCCTACCGGTAGAGGTTGAAGTACCCTCGCTCCGAATCCTCATGGAATCGGGCTTACCCAAAGCAGAGCGAGAGAGATTCTGCTTTGAACAATTGAACTTATCAGATAAGAAAAGACTCCTAGCCTTGTGTCATACTCAAGTTTACCAAGGGCGAATCACACGTGCTTACAATAAATGTGTCCACGATCGAGATCTGAAGGTAGCAGACACTGTGCTAAAGAAGATCTTCCCATCCCTCCACACCGATCCGAGAGGGAAATTCAAGTCAAACTGGGAGGGACCTTATGTCATTTGATAAGTGTTGTCGGGATACGCCATCCGCCTCGCCACCATGGATGGAGATCATTTTCCTGAGCCCATCAATGCTGGATATGTCCGACGGTTCTACTCTTAGTCAATTGCGACAAGGTAAGTATTGGTGAAACAGATACGTGATTGCTTAAGAACCACCCAAAAGAGGCCATCATTCCAAGCACAGTAGCAAAAAATAATGCCTAAAAATGATAATATCCTTTGCTACCCCATTTGAGCTTGGGCCTTTCTTTCAATAAACCCCTTCCCTGAAAAAGAAAAAGTATGTACATATATAAAAAAGGAGGTGAAGTAGAATCACTATAAAAAAATATAAAAAAATCGGAAAAGCAAAACATCAAAGAAAGATTGCCTGAAATAAAATAAAGGAAAAAGAAAAAATATATATGGGGCATGTACAGTAAAATCCCCTAAGGAAGAAAGTATGTTGTGAAAAACTGAAGCCATATCAAGGAAACCTTTTTAACCCACCATACCTTCAAATCCTAACCTAACCCATGGCCAAGCTACACCCTGAGGGAAGCCCTCTTTTTTAGGTTCACAAATAGTCATAGCATCTGTTAAGTCAACACAAGCCGAGTTGTGAGACGAGACCAAAACCCCATCTAGCCGGCTATGACGGAATCGACGTCTATGTCGTGGCTTTAAATAAAATGAAAGAAATAAAAAGGAAAAATAAAATAAAAATACAAACTCAAAGAAAGATGGATTTAGTGAAAACTCGAAAGGGCGCTATGGGTAAAGCAACGAGCTTGTGTGGACCAGGTGAAAACTCGAAAGGGCACTTGGGGTAAGTGATGAAAACCTTAAAAGGCACCACAAGTAAAAAGAGGGCAAAAATGGGCACGACAAACCCACCTTGGGCTTTGTGAGTAAAAAAGGATTAAAAAGAAGTTGAAAAGTTTGAATTCATTGATAAGATTGATGATTGAGGATCCCTGTTGGTTACTCCCCCTGTTCCCCTTTGACCTAACTGGGCCGCTCATGATAGTTCAAATCGGGCCCTGACCAGAATTGTCTTTGTGAAACTGCTTTGTCGAATGCATGACCCAAGGTAAGGAGAAAAGTTTGAATCAATCTAAAGGGATTGATATTCTAGTCTTGGTAAAGCTACTAAAACTCACCCAGATCCGACCACTTAAAAGGGGTTTGACCATGCTCAAAAGGGGACCCGAGATCTCACCCTATGATTGAGGCATCAAACCAAATAAAAAGAGAATAAAGGACAGGGTGGAAGACCCCGTTTGCCAAAAATAATAATTTTCCTTTTCCACTTTCATTCCCACACTTTGTGCACCTGGGTGGGGAAGCCCTCTTTGCTAAAGATAACGATTTCCCTTTTCCATTTCTGTGCCCAGGCTGTGCACATTCCAAAAAGGGACCCATCAATAAAAAAGAACAAAAAAAGAGAAGTCTTTGTAAATATAATGGATTTTCCTTTTCCATTTACAAACTGCACCGCTTACACCACATCCCAAAAATAGTCGGTGTGATGTCTAGCTTTCTTTCTTTCCTTTTTTATAAAAGCAAAATAAAAATAAAAACATAAAGAAAATATGTATACCAAAAAATAGGTATCTGTAAAGGGGTTTCTTACGCCCCTTTTCTGTGAATCTGATATATGCAAAAAGATATATGTGCAGGAGGGAATCAACAGCCCAACTCGTGCTTCAAGATACTAATCTCAACACGAAAACCATCCTCCCAGACATTCCGCTCGGTCAACCAATGACCAAGAAAGCTCTTGTACCTCTTCCGAGAAGCATCAGTAGCCCCCTGAGCAACATTCAAGGATCCTTCCAGACGAAGGTCCTTGCTCTCAGCTATGCCAGCTCTGGTCTTTGCTACCTCTGCTCTAACTTTCTCTTAGGCCAAAAGCTCTTGCAAGACCCTCTTCTCATCAATCAGCAGCTCAGTGCGAGTTGGAAGCGTCGTCTCTTTCTTCGGCGAGGGGCCTCCCATTTCAATGCTCTCTGCCAGGTCTAGATGATCAGCAACAGGCTGCCCAGCCAATAACCAAGCCTCGTACTCAGGGGAAGACTGAATAGAATCTCCTTACTCCATATCACACATCAGCATCGACTGATGTGTCTCCCAAAGAGTAGCAATCCGATCCACGTCCCCAGAGGACCCCATAGAAAAAATTAAATCACATAGAGGGGGGTCGATAAGTGATGCACCTGGTCCTTGCTGAATTATATTGATGCCTCGATGCATTCGCTCTGGGCAAGGTGGAGATCCTCAGGGGATGTCCTTTGCTACTTCAGGTCTGGTTAGGTGAGCATCTCGCTATCTTGAGACCCGTGCCACACTTTTACATTGCTCGAGGTGAGGCGGTTCGATGCTTTCTGGGTAGGTGTCACTTGATTTTGCAGGGGGATTTGTCAACTTTGAATCTTTGGCTGACATATGCAGAGCTGATTTGGAGACTTCCTTGGTTGGATCAGACCTTCCCAGTAGTTCGCTCCAGAGACCATGAGGGCATCACCCTCCTTCGATTGACTGGCAGCACCTTCTACTTCCCATTCTGGGTGTTGCGCCAGTTCGGCTGCTCTCAACAGGTGCCTTGCGAGGCAAAACCCCCTCAACTCGGTCAAAATGTCACAGAGAGACAAAGAGAAGCTCTCTCCCCTAGTGAAGAAAAGGACTTCCGAGACGAGACTGAGAGCAAAGGCTTTCACATTGAAGATATTCCTAATCGGCAATTTTTGAAGACTTTCGTCACCAAAAAGTGCTTTGAGGAATTTGATCGAACACCTTGTGGGCCCCCCAATGAAACTTTTCTCATACTCAAAATTTCTTCAAACCTATGGTAAGGTGAACAGATTTAGAATAACCCGACTTCAGCATGACTCTTGTGAGGCCTCTGTGGAGCTTCAAGGCAGACAAATTGGATAACTCTTGAAGAGTGGGAGTTAGCTCACGCTTCCCAAAATGGAACACATGGGCATTGGTATCCCAAAAAGAGGTTGCTGCATGAAGTAGGTCCCACCGTGGAGGAACCTCAAGAAAGAAGGGAAGGCGGGATTTTCCAAGCCACTCCAGATCAACAAGCTCGCTCTCATTCAAGCTCCCAAGCCAACTATTTAGAAAATTTGGCCCCAAACCCAAAGAAAAGAGTAAATTGGTTTTGAGACCTCCATGTAAGGGAGGGTTGGAAAGTGGATCCATAGGCGTACAAAGATCTTTCAAAAATATAAAATTCAATGTATGTCAATGGACTCACCCTTGGGAAAGCAAGGAGAGGAAAAATTAGCTGAAAAAGCCAAGTCAAAGAGAACAGAGAGAGAAAACAATCTTTCTCGGGCATATAAAGGGCCCACTGCCCCCAGGCTAAACCTTGCGCAACTAACAATTGCACCAGTGCAATTTTCCCCTAGGCTAAACCTGGCACAACTAATAGTTACGCCAGTGCAAATTCCCTCAAGGATTAGCTTGGCGCATGTACTAGTTGCGCCAGGCCAATTTGGCCCCCTTTTATGCCATATTTTGAGCTTTTGAGGGGATTTTTTGTGTGTCTTTGCTAGCCCCCTTAGACAGTTAGCCTACTCACTTGTTTTATGCCTTAAAAGATATTCACAAACATAAAAATCAAAGGGCACCTAACATTGAAATCATTTGACTTTTGTGCAGGAGGAACCCGCACCAAGGCATGCGACCTCAAGGGCCATTTTTACGAGCAATCATCAAAACCATCTTGCAAGCAATCAGATAATGAAAGGGAAACATAGCATGCAATCAAAGAAAGAGCACTAAACATTTCAAGCAAAAATTATCCAAAGAGTGCCACAATTATCTGTTATAAACTTTTCAAATCCCAATAAAAATTATCCCAAAATGTTTAAGTTGTTCAAAAAGCAGAAACTCGGCCTAGTCATTGTAGGCGCCCTTCAACTTCTTCCGTTGGGACGAGGAGCTTTGGAAGGTCCACAGATCTCCTACTCGAGACCACGCCTGTGAAAGCTGGATAAGTAAAGAGTGCGATTCCTTTTCACATGCGCGGTGCAAATCATAGCTAAGGTCACAAATCATGAACAAATTGAACGACAAGGATGAAAAATAGTGAGAAAGATTAAGCGGCAAGATACAAACCACCTCCACGTCTCGGAGCTCTACAATATGACGATAATATGTAACTTGGTCCATGGCCGACTCGAAATTCTACATTCAGAGGGGAAAGATGTCAGTTACAGTGTTTGATAGCAAAACACGGGTATTTATCAAAAGGGCTGAAACCAAGAAGGAATGATCAAAAGAGTCTTACCCCAAAAACCACCTCAGGAGGAGGGGCTCGAACTGCTTCAGCTGAGAGGCGTGCCTGCCTATCAACGTCAGCACATAGACCCGAGAGACAGCTGTCGTCGAGGCGTCTGAAGGTCCCATGGACCACGACAAGAGCACCACCAAGGTTACCCACATGAGAAGTACCTGACGAACCAGCACCTAAAGAACCCTCACCTGAGGGACCCGCACCGAAAGGGCCAACATTTGAGGGACCCACCTTTGAAACACCGATAGTACCTGTCGCCGCTCCACCTTCATCATTTGAGTCATCCCCTTGGACAAACTGTGAACAAAATAGAGATTCACTCAGTAGGAATAAAAGCTGCATTGAAATAAAAAGGGGGACTAATTTAAAAGGGAAATGAGAATTACCTGGGTGCGTGGGCCACCAAAAGCAAGGAAGTTGACGCTAAGGACAAAGCGCGGTTGAATGAACCGATACGACAGAGACTCATACCATAGCCGATAGTCTCCGAGCACGAGAAGGGCATTAATGGGGATCCCATTATGGAGGAAGGAACCAGTGAGCTCCTCAATACTACCCACAGGGTCCAGAACATCCGTAGGAGGATCCATGGGTATGGCGAGATAGCCCTAGTACTGATGAACTACTCGCTCTCCCAGATAATAGGCGCTGGCCCACGCCCTGTAGATGAAGACAACGTGACGGTTGTTAAAAAGGCGCGATGGACCTACGGCAGCCCGGTCCTAGAAAATAGAGCTGAGGTATGGGTCATAAATAATCTGCCCAAGTCAAGGGGTGGCCAATTAGTCAAAAAGGCAGCATAATAACAAAGGAGAATTTTCGGTCTGAAATAAATAGAGGGGAAGAGGCCTTACCTGCTCAGGTATCATCAGATCAAACTGGGACCTTAGGCCCATCTCCAAATGCTTCATGCCCACGTCTCAGTGCCGGGATTTGTTCCAATTGCTTAGGAGGGGGTAAGTGTATACCTCAGAGTGGAGAAGTGAGCGTCTGGGCTGAAAGTTGAGGTACCCCATGCCTAAGGAGAGCAGTGCACAAAAGATAAGTCAGTAGCATGCAATGACCATCCAAATAAACTGATAAAAGTAAAAGAGTTAGAGATTACCTCTAGAGCAGGCCAAAAACCAATGATGGATTTTGAATCCCCGGTAGATAATCGAGCTATGCCATACATCAACATCGCATATCCGGCCCCTCCCCAATCGTATCTGTGGATGTCGAGCCAGTTATCCATGATGCTCAGCAGTGACAAGTTGACTCGCCTGTCACTTGCATTTATAAAGAGGGTTTTGCCCAACAAGAGCAGAAGCGTGATGCAGGCCAAGACGATCACACCCTCGGGTTCAATGTAAAGCTCCACATCGAACTGGCCTAGATCTACCAACTCATTTGACCCATAGAGCTCAAATAGCTAGGTCATCTTGACCTCGGTACCATGCAAACTTCCACAGAGGGGGGGGGGGGGTTAATCTCCTATCAATTTGACAATATCATCCCGGCTAGGCACCGCTAGGTTGGCTATTGGTACGCCCCCTACCCTGATGCCGATAATCATCGCCCAGTCAATTGACGTTAGGGTCATCTCAGCATAGGCCATGTAAAAAGGCATGGTCTTCGAGTGAAACCTCTCTATCAAAGCTCTCAAATATGTGGAGTCAGCCCTCATGGGGGGGTAGGACAAGAACTCCCTGAAGCCCGCTTGCTCAAGCAAATACTTCACCACAGGGGGGATGTAGCAGTAGAAGTCATGGAAGTCCAGCCAGCCCCTTCGGAACATGATATGGGGCAAGTCCTGCGTAAAAAAGAGAAAAATGCATCAGGTCAAGGAAATAAAGCAAAGCTGCACAAAAGGAAAAACTGAACTCATCTCTTACCTTGCCCGCTATGCAAAAGTTGGAGATGTGGGTATATTGCTAGGGGAGAAAGCCGACTCGGGCGGCCTCGCCCTGCATCTCAAGCCAGGGACCTGCCTTGCGTTCTACCACGAAGAATTACTCCCCACGCGGACCATAAACTACATTGGGCCCCTCTTCATGTTCCTCCTCAGGCACGTACTCTTCATCGCTAGGCATTCAGAGGCAAAAGCGAGCAGTCATATCAGAGCAGATCAGTGATAAAGAACCATTTTTTGCTACAAGCTAAGGGAAGGTAAGTATGCTCTCCCCTTTCTTTTATTTTCAAAAAATATATATATATGCAAAAAAAAAAAGTCATTTTCTTTTTTATTTCAAAAAAAGAATGAAAATACAAAAATCCCTTTTCTTTTTGTCTTCAAAAATAAATTTTTCCATTTGTCTTAAAAAATAAAGCAAAATTACAAAATACCAACTTCCTTTTCATAGAATTAAATAGAAAAAATTATTTTCTTTATGTTAAGTAAAAAGACCAAAAAAGAAGAAAAAAACAACAACAACAAAGCAAATCAAAAAACAAAAAATTTCCCTTTCTCTATAATCGAAATTAAAAAAAAAAAATCCTTCCTCTATGTTTATAAAAACAAAAAAAAACTAAAACAAAAAAATCCCTTCTTTTATAAAATAAAAAAACCAACAAAAAATAAATCAATGCCTTAGTTAGTTTTCAAACAACAAAAACCAAAACTAAAATCCTTTTCCTTAATTAATTTTCGAAAAATAGAAATCAAAAATCACTTTCCTTAATTAATTTTCAAAAGATAGAAACCAAAAATCCCCTTTCCCTAATTAATTTTCAAAAATAAAGACCAAAAATCCTTGCTTTATATTTAAGACTGAAAACAAAAACAAAAACCTAAAGTAGAGTCCTTTCTATATGCAAATATATATATATATTATGCATTAATAAAACCCATAAAACAACAAAAATAGAGCATCATCCATGAAATATCATCAACACATCATCAGTAAACATGCTCACAACGAAAATCAACCATTCACCATCTAAAAATGCAAGATCATGATCACATTTGCAAGAAAAATCAAGAAAAATAAAATAAAATGGGTTTTAAATGGTTAGCTTCGAAGATTGATCTAGCGCGGTGTGGAGGATCAATCGGTGCAAGCGAATGCCGATAATGAGGCATGCGTAGAGGCGAAGTAAAGGAACCCTAGGGGGCTCTATTTTTTCGTTTGGAGAGGGGGAAGAAAGCAGTTTTGAAAACACACCCTTGCTGCCCAAACTCGGGCTCTTTAAATTCGATCCCCAGCCATGCTTGGCGCACCTAATAGTTGCGCCAGGCCATTTTGAGCCTCCAATTGGCTTGGCGCAACTATTAGTTGTGCCAGCCACTTATGGGTTGGGTTTTGGGCTTGGTGTGGGTCACATGCATCGCCCGGTCCCCCCCTCTCTTTGTTTTGTTACTCCCGACAGATGCACATGCTCCTAAACGGTATGCCAATCCTCATTCGGCTTGCCTGGAAGCTGTGCTAGAATAAAATGGATCAAGATCAATAAGCATCCCGATCCTACACAGAAAAACGTGGAATAAGTCTAAAAAATGATGAAAAAATCCCACATAAAAAGCTAAAAATAAGTCACATAAAATGATAGAATAATTCACGTAAAATGATAGTTTTTGAAAAACCAAAAAATCCCATAAAATGATAGCTTTGGAAAAACCAAAAAATCACATAAAATAATAACTCAAAGTCCAAAGAATCACATGAAATGATAACTTAAAATCTAAAAATCACATAAAATGATAACTCAAAGTCCAAAAAATCACATAAAATGATAATCATAAAAAGGTAAAAAATTTCCCATATAAAATAACAAAAAATATATGTTTTGAAAAAAATAGCACGTACTCCCAAAAAGTGTTGCGACACCAATTCGCTCCGCTCTGGTAGTCGTGCTAAATAAACGTCGGGATCAATGGGTTTGCCCAAAGACCTTGAACTAGTTAAATGAGGCGGTCTATGCCTCATACGATTGGACACCAACTATGCATGTGCATATTTCGAAGCGGTAAAATGTCAATATTTTATCAGCAACGCGACTATGCTATACTAATATCCTAAGTCTAAGGTTTGCCTTGGATCTTTGGATACTGCTTTAAAGTAGGAGCAACGATGTCAATCCCGATCAAGCGGCCAATGTTTCGATCAGGTTATTTCCATTGCTAAATCTTCGAGCTAAGCGCTCTATCTTTGGATTCATGTGAACTTTAGTGTCCTAAGCTTCAGATTCCTCAAAAAGAGGTCAATCGTTGGTTGAGACCAACCTGTTAAAAATGAAACTATATATAAATCAAACTATGTGTAAACATGCATACAGAAGAATTCATTTCTCTTATTTTCACAGGCTTAAAACCTGTATTGGCACGATATCCCTGTAAAGTGTATGCATGTGTCTGGGTATCCGTAGGATGGTTGTTTGTTCTCATAAATTATACCCGAACGGGATCTGGGTTGAGACTTCTATCACCTTTGCTGCTTATCCCCCCTAATGGGTGCATGTTTATGCATAGTTAAATGATTTGTAAGATCATTATCGGTGGAGACCAGGATTGGGTGTCTCCTTTGGTGGGCACCTGATTTTGGCCGGATCTGTTTGATGTTATTTGAGGTTGGATGCTCTAGGTCGTGTTGATCTGGGGCACATTATCAAAAAATAGAATGCACCCCCAAAAAGTGTTCCGGTATCTATTCGCTCCGCTCAGGTAGTCATGCTGAATAAACTTTGGGATCAATGGGTTCACTCAAAGACCTCAAACCCTGCTTCAAGCAGGGGCGCCCGTGACCAGTCAGATGAGGCGGCCAATGCCTCATATGACTGGACACAAATTATGGAACCTTGCGTACTTGCTTTGTGCCTATCTTTGAATGTGGGTCAATCACCCTCCTTACTTACGAAGTTGTTGTATTCAGAATGAATCTTGAACATCAAACTCCTTCAAATCATCTCGAGAAGCGACTGTTTTTCCCAGCTATTAGGCTTTCACAACTCATTCCACCTCGGTTATACCCAGTAATGTCGCTAAGCACTTAGGGACCGATTACCTTGAGAAACAACCATTTTTTCTCCACATATAGGGCTTTCGTTTTCTCACCGTGATACACATCTGATGTTTAAAGTTCATTCTGAATGCAGCAGACCCGTCAGTAATGTCTTGGACCTATTTGGATGTCTATTTTCTTTGACATTCGATCATTAGTGATCAGATACCAAAGAGGGGCATTTGTAGACACCCAAATTTTGCCCAAGGCCCGATCGAGGCCCATTTCGAGAGAGACACATCTCCAAGCTTTTGATGACATATATGGAACCCTTAGGAACTTTTTTGAAACCTTAGGAGCTATTTCAAACCCCGAGGAACCTTCTCGAACCCTTAGAAACCCATCCCGACCCTTAGAAATGACTCTAAACCTAAACCTAGCTTTCTCGAGCAATGGATGAAGAGTAGTACACTGAGACTAGCTATGATGTTCTACTATAATCAAATCTTATATCATTTAAAAGTAAAAGTCCTCAACTTTTCAACAAGCCAAGAATCGCCTTAATCGGAGCTATATGCAAGAAGTTACGGCATTCTGAAACTCAGGGGCAAAATGGTAAATTTGCTATGAACCCCCTAAGAATTTGGCCCAAGTATTACTTGCACCAAGCCATTTCTCCCTAGAAATGCCTTGGTGCAACTAATAGTTGCGTCACATATGTGTGGGTCCCCCCGTGGGCAGTGAACTTCCCAAAACCACTGTGCAACTCTGTAATACTGTACATATGCCTGGCGCATCTATTAGTTGTGCCAGGCTTATGAACAATACCTATGGGTTTTTGCCTCAAAATTCAAGATTGGGGTTTGAATTGTTGACCATCTTGACCTTTGGAGTGTGTTTTGCTAGTTCTGTTGCACCCATTTACTATGTGCAACCCCTTAAGTGGTTTAAAGCCCCACCCTGTCATCCACCATTGGAGCATCACTTCACACTTTTCAAGGCTCCAAAAATTCTAGGAAGCCTTAGATGGCTAGATTACCTAATTGCTAATCCAAGTTAGCCTCTAAACACCCTCCTAACCTCTCTTTTTCCTATAAATAGAGAGGCACCTGTCCCTGTACAAAGGCTTAAAACAAATTTGTAAAACAGGAGATTAGGAACACTCTTTCTCTCTCTCCTCTAGTGCACATTTTGCATACAAATTCCAGAATTCTAAAATTGCCTTTGAGACCCAACCTTTCATCCAAAAGCTCTACGTTAGGTGTGTGCTACCCCCTAGCCTCCTCTCTCTATCTCTTACCTATCAAGCCCTAAGAGTTAGAACCTCATTTCCCACCATACAAGCCATTGAAGCACATCAAAGCAAGCCTACGCAAGGTTCCACAGTGGTGCAATAAGGGCCCAAGAGCTTCGGATTCAGAGTCAATTTTTGGCACTTCGGTGCTCTTTAAATTTGATTTGGGTTTCCCGGGACACCAAAAGCTCTAGGTGGTGACTCTATAATTTTTACGAGGGTGCATCGTGCGATGGGATCGTCTCGATTCCCATGGTTGACAATATTTTATTTCTACTAAAAACCTAATTATTTTAGGTTTCCTATTTCTACTAGAAATCTAAAAAAAGGGGGGTTTGGGCCCACTATACTAAGGAGGATCGGCCCGTTCTAGGGTATCCTCCGTAAGCTTCCTTGGGCAAGTCGGTTGTCTAAGGCTCATTAAAAATGATATAGATTAAAAAAACTGATTTTTGTGTTGGAAAGTTAGGATTTTGAAGATTAAGATTAAAGGATTTTAAAAATTTAACATTATAACTAAAGTATTATAAACTAGAAGAGATTAAAACTAGAATTATAAATAGTTGAAAGAAATAAAGGCTACGATCTAGAATAATTAAATACTAAGAACAGGTTCTAGAGATTAAGAACCAGGACCATAAATTTAAAGACTAAAATTAAGAACTGGTTCTAGAAATTAAGATCTAGAACCAGAGATGAGAAAACTACGGATTTGAATTTAAGGTGTAAGAGTTAAAATCAAAGATCTAAGAAATTAAGAGATTATAAACTAGAAGAGAAAAACTAGAAACTAGGAAAAGAACTAAAATTTAAAACTAAAACTAAAAATCTAGAATGGAAATTTAAGGACTAGAAGCTAAGACCTGGTTCTAGAAGCTAAGAACCAGAGATTAAGAACTAGAATTAGAAACTAAAATTAAAAACTGAAATCTAAGACTAGAAATTAGAATCTAAGATATATAAAATTAAAATCTAAAATCTAGAACTTAGAACTAGAAAAGGAAACTAAAAACTATGGCTAAGAAGTTACCTAGGCGCCGGAGAGAATCTCGAAATTCCTAAGCTCGAAAGAAAGGAACTCGAAAACTCTATTGCTTGATGTGTTGATGTGTGGGGTGGGGGGGTCTATTTATAGATATTCGGGTAATTGAGCGCCTTGTGGGAGGTGCGCAATTAGCCGATCAAACCCGATTACACGCCCTGTCTGGTGTGCTTAATTAGATTATGCGCCCTATCCTAGGCGAATAATCACTTTGAGTCGGTGACCGACTCAGTGGGTGATCTGCTGACTGGCTCAGTCGGGTGTTTGAGTTCTAATCCAATTAGAACTCATTGCACACCCTGCTAGGAGCATGTAATTTGATTAAGCGACATCTCAGTTGCGCTTAATCGAGGAGTTCAACCGGTCAAGGGAACTAGAGTCCAGGTCCAAAGTGGACCAATTATGCACGGGTGGTGGGGCACATAATCTATTGCGCGCCCTTTCCTAGGCACAAAATCGGATCCTAAGGTGGTCCACGGGAAGAGTATCCTGGTCCGAATTTGACCAATTGTGCGCCAGCTGTGTGGCGCTCAATCGAATTGCGCGCGCTGTATAGGGAGCAGAATTTTGGATTCTCCCTGAGCTAAGTCGGGTCCGAACCACAAGGCTATTGTTTCAGCCTGTGCTTCAACTATATACTATTATTTTAGTATATAGTTCCCGTATTAGGGTCGTGGGGTCTGAGCAACAGAGCTATTGTTTCAACCGTTCAGCCATATACTATTGTTTCAGTATATGGTCTCTGTATTAGGGCAAGGCCAAAGGTTGATCGAACAGGTTTGTATACTCTAAGAGGGAAAAATTGGAGTGTCTACAGATGCCCCTCTTTGGCGCATTCTTGCGAAGTAAGAATGTGTCGAAGAAGTAGACACCCCTCTTTTGAGGGTGCCTTTTCGTTTCTTTTGGGAAATCACAAATGTGGATTGAGGATGCTGACATGAAATGCTTGACTTTCTTATCTATCAGGGCAAGTTAAAATGGAGCATTCGGGGGCCTAATGGTAGCTATCAAAAGGAGTATTTCATGTCGTATATGCGAGGGGCATCTCGTCGCTTATCGTGACCTGCTGCGAGTAGCAGTCAAGGGGAGAAGTCGACGTTTCCTAATCCGTGGGGGCAAGTGGCATCTTATCGCGTGTCGTGACTTGCTGCAAGGGGCAATCAAATGATAGGAGAATTATCATATCCTCAACTGTGGGTGCAAGGGGCATCCCGTCGCATGGTGCGACTTGCTGCAAGGGACAGTTAAACAGCAAGAAAATGACAAAGTCGAGGTACCGGGGGGCGTCATACGAATGTCCAGAGACAAGCTCAAGTGACTTGATAATAAGATGTAATATCATGTAGTAGCAAAGGCTTTTGCAAATCATGTTAGACCGGGTGCGTCATCGCTCACACCAATGGCGTGTCAGGTGTCCTTTTCCAGTAGACATTTGTGATTTCTCAAAGTTGAGCATACCTAGTGTTCAACTTCTCAGGGGATAGAATGGATTGGAGTGATAAGAAGGGAATTTGATAGATAGGAGAGTTTATTTATTTATTTATTTTTTGTTATTTTGTTGTTGGTTTTTTTTTATTTAGAAATTTAGGGACTTAGCTTAAGATCAATTCGATGGTAAATCTATGAAAAATATGGCTTTCGAGATGTCACTGAGGAGATCCATCGGTACGAGATTTGTGAATCCGACCATTTGCGTGGTTGTTAAGACGATGCTTGGTATGTCAGATACTCCATCTAGACTTCTCAACGAATACTGATGATTGTCTCTTATGGGAGGACTACAGTGATTCGCAAGTCGAGAGAGATGAGTTTTGAAAACTTTTGACTTAATCTTAGCTAATTATATTTTATAAGGAATATCGAGTAAAAGGAGGTGTTTACTTACCTGATTTGTTGCCGGCGGGAGGCCTTTGCTTGCGGTGGGACTAGCTGGCTGTTGCTCCCATGATCGTGTCGCGATGGGACTATGAGTGGCTCCTCCTTCAGGCTTGAGTTACCTTTGCCTGGTGTGTAAGGTTACACAATGGGACAAAATTGTCTGGAGGTGAAGTCATTGAGGGGACTTGAATTCTTTGTGGAAGCATGACAGATCACACAACCACCCACATCATTCGTATCAATGGGCTTTGTTGCCTTCGGGCTGCTGAGCTTTTGTGTGAATTTTTTCACACGAACTCAAAGCCTTCTTGTAGGTGATTATGCATTATCAAGGTGATTTCCTATGCTACTTTATCTCCCAATGGGAGTGTCGTGATGGGACACATTTTGGAGGGGTGCAGTTCACGATGGGACATTGGTTGGCCCTCCTTTCATTTTGTCTGTTGTGCAGGATCACACGATGGGACATCAAAAGGTCTATCCTTCCTCCTCTGCTGATTGTTATAGCGGGGTTTGATAGCTGCCAGTGTAATGGGTCATCCAGATTGTCCTATGGGATGTACGGATCACTTGATGGGATGTTTAGATCACCTAATGAGATGTTGGCGATGGGACTTGATATGTGTTGGGTGTGATGGGATGTCGGAGGGTTTCCTCTCTTCTTCTGATTTCTATAATGGCAGGGGCTCACTAGTTATTTGTGCGATGGGACGATGGAGGGTTTATCTTCCTCTACTATCAGCGAGCGTGTGTTTCGATTGTAATGGAGTCTGGTGACTGCCGCGTGATTGGGTGTTCAGGAGTCGTCGTGATGGGACGTGATGATTATTATGGTAAGGCATTTATAGGGAGGTTCGGCTCTTTGCAATGGGACATTGGTGGTTATGCAATAGGCAGGTTATGTTAGTTTCTTTCTTTGGTAGATCTTGGGTTGCATGATGAGATCAAATTGTGGCTACATCACGATGGGACATGTTTGTGAGTGTATGATGGGGTGTTGGTCTGACGACTCCCTGGGCTATTTTGACGTTGTGATGGGATAATGATGGTGTCTTTCTTTGACAGGTGATGTCTTGGGGTCGTGATGGGAGGATCATTCTTGGATCTTCATGATGGGACATTGGTTGACCCTACCTTCGGTCACATGGTGGGGTTTTAGTGTCATGATGGGACACGAGGACGAGGCTGATTCAGATCAGTGAGCTTAGGTGTTGGGATAGTGTTGGTTATATGCATTCTGTTGCGACGAGACATGGGTTATTGTCGGGGTGTGTGTGATGGGATATTAATGGCCCTCTCTCTCCCTGGGCGGCGTGTAAGGTTCCGTGATGGGACAAGGGAGAGTGATTCTAATTGTGACGGGACAAGTAGCATGACTGGATACTTCGTCATCGTTAATTCTCGCTTTGTGTCGTGAGGGGGGCGATGGGGCCATGAGTGATGATTTTATTTATTTTGTCGGCTTGTTCTGTGCAGTGGATGTTGGGGAGTGGTTACATGTACTTGTGAGTACGCGATGAGACTCTAGGGAATAATTTTGTTCGTGGTGGGACATTAATTTGCAGTAGGTCGTCAGGGGGTGATTTGGTTGCGATGGGACTACAAGGAGATGTCCTCACCCCTGATTGGTTTGTGATAGGTCAGGATGATTATGTATGATAGGACGTGTTGTCTTGCATATATGTTTTGTTAGGGTTTTTGCTGAGGGTGTATGTTTATTCTGTTGGAGGTGTGTATTTTGCTTGAGCTGTGTGTTATAGTTGGGAATTGTGTGTGTGAATCTGGGTGCTTAATTCAATTGTGCGCTTGGTTGGGCTCGTGCGATTGAGAGGTTTAGGGGGTCAATTGCACGTTTGGGTGTATGCGTGTAATCCGATTACGCGTCCTGATTAGAGCACATGATTGAAACGTCACCAGGTCGCTATGCGGGTGACTCTTTGTATTCTACGCAATAACATAGGCGTGTAATTTGATTATTCACGGGGTCTTCAGCACGGGATCAATTCGTCGGGTCTTTGAGGGCGGTCGGTAATTTAATTACACGCCCAAGCTAGTGCGTGCGATTCAGATTCCGCGTAGGTGATCCCACGCTGAATTGCATTGCGTGCTATGTTTCTGGCGCTTGATTAGCCAGGTGCCTATATATTTCCGAGCTTCTTTGTTTTTTCTTCATTCTCTCTTTATCTGAGTGAGCCAGCATTTAAAGTACTTCTATTGTGTGATACAACCATTTGATTTCAATGCCGTTTCTTTTAATCTTCATTGCTTCGCGTGTTTTACATCTCGAAGTGGCTTCTAATGGAGGTGCAGCTTATGGCTTGGGGGGTGTTGGGATTGAGATGCGCTATACACCCTTCATTATTATTAGGAGGTGAAGATGGGGGGAGGGAAGTCCTCCAAATGGATGGAAAGGGTGTTCCCCAACCATTCCTCCCCTTCCCTTTGCTGTTGCTTTTGATTGGGTGTTTCGCGCATCGTTGTTTTAGATTTTGTATTAGTTTTGGGTTCCGTGTTTATTTTAGGTTGTAGGTTAGGTTCTAGGCTTTCATTTTAGGTTGCATGTTTAGGTGGTATGCCTCTGGTGACACCTGTAAAATCTTATTATATAAATAAAGAGGTTTTTTGTTTATTGTGTTTGTTCCATTTACATTTATTCATATTTACTGTTGTATGTTTCCTTGTTTGTTTTGTTTTGGCTATTTAATTAGATTTAATCAGACTATTTGGGCATTTATTTGATTTTGTTCAGGGTTTATTCGACTTACTTGGTTTATTAGGATTTCGTTTGATTTATTTGGGAGTTTATCTGGTTTATGTAGGATTTTATTAAGAATTTGATTTGATCTCTTCGGCTTTATTTAGACTTTGATTTGATTTATTTAGGGTTTTATTTAGGTTTTTACTTGATTTATTTGGGATTTATTTAGGATTTTATTTAGGATTTGATTTTATCTATTTGGCTTTATTTAGACTTTGATTTTATTTAGGGTTTTATTTATGATTTTACTTGATTTATTTGGGATTTATTTAGGATTTTATTTAGGTTTTATCTGACTTTATTTGGTTTTTTTTTGGGGAATTTAAGGTTTTATTGGGAATTTAATGTTGTTGTTAAGTTTAGAGCATAAGCTTCTTTTGATGTTTTAAGGTTCAATTTGGGGTGACACTTGTTAAGAATGTGGAGTTTCTTTAGGTTTCTAGATTAATGTGTTGGGTGTTTTAATGTTATTGGCTTATCCATTTTATGGAGGATTTGTGTTTATTTAAAGGCAAGTGTTGTTTGTCTATGGTTAATCTAAGCTTATCATGGATTCTGGTTCTTCTATGGGGGTATGTGTCTGGTTTAGATCCAATTAGATGGAGGGTGCTTGGAAATGTGGTACTTGTCACATTGTGGTGAAGGGATATTGTTTATAAATAGGGGCTAAGGGCCTGGGTTTTGTTTTGCATTTCTGATTCGTAATTTTTGTGTTGATAGTTTGGGGCATTTTTATTTATTACTTTTATTTATTTATTTTTAATTTTAGATGTTATGCCCAAAGAGGTTTGTAATTATTATTATTATCATTATTATTTTTTGAGGATGAGCAGTATTGGGAATTCAGGGTGGTGCTAGGGTTGATGATGTTCATCTGACCCAAAGTGCCACCCTATTGGTGGAAGAGATGGAAGAGCCAAAGGTTGGTGGAAGGAAAGAAAAGGAAAGAGCTACGCCAGAGTTCTCGTGACCGATGCTAGTTGCTCCTTGGTAGGCTCTGAGGATTAATCTTCTGTGAGCCTCCCTTGGGGGTTTTTATGATGACTCTTCGTGTGTGTTTGCATCGACTCTTGGGTGTCTTTCTATGAGTCACTCTTTCTTTTCCGCCAACTCGGGGCTCTGCGATGCCGATGCTTAATCGTGTAGCTCGAAGGATTGCATCATAAGCAACACCTCAGGGGAATTATGGAGTGAAGATGAGGTTTTTGTTATAATTTGTTCAGAGCGTGCTTCCTCCCCAGGCTTTTCCATCGTCTTTCGCCTTTTTTGTATTATTATTTCGGACATTTCCTCCTTGTTTAGGGGTGCCTCCCCTAATTTCAAGTTCGTCTTTATTTTGGGGCTGTAATATTGTATATTCAAAGGGTATGCCCTTGGTGTGATTTGTAATAATTTTATTATATTTATGGAAATTTATTTCTAATTATTCAAATTTAATTTTGGTCTGGTTTGATTAATTTGACTTGGTCTATTTAGTTGGGTGTGTCTTTAATTCGGTTGAAAATTCTTTGGGATATAAAGTGTTCGGGTATGTTTTACTTTTATCTAGTGTGGACTTGGTTTGGATTTTGACGGGCTTAGATGTTCAAGTGTTTATTTTTGGAGTGTGTGTCCATAGCTAGGTGAGTTTTTTTTTTTTTTAGGGCGTACAAGCTTAAGTCAGAGTGGTGTGTGCATTATGTGTTGTGAGCACTATCTGGTGTGAGTGCCCAAGTATATGACCTCATCTCTGGCCGCTGCTGCTGTGTATATTTTTTGTGTCAAACCTGGGTAATTGGTGCAGAGAGTAGAATGTTTAACTGAATTGCGCACTCGGTGGGCCACACGTGATTCAGGTGTCTGAAAGGGTCCTAGAGGGCTATTGCATGCCTATTAGTGGCCGTATATTCCCATTATGCACCCTGTTTGGTATGCGTAATAGAAGAGTCAACTGATCACTGTGCAGGTGACTTTTGGACTTGCGTGCGGTACATAGGGCGTGCGATTGGTTTTTGGGCGGGCAACAAACTATTTGCGCGCTCTTTACAACGCGCTTAATTTGTATTATGCTCTTGTGTGCGGGCTCCGAATCCAATTATGCGATTAGCTCATGTCATATATAAATTGGGGGAGCCTTCATTCTCTCATGCTTTCTGGTTTTGTCTCCGATTCTCTGCTTCCTTGCTTTCTTTTGCTTTGATTTTCGTGCTTTTGCGATATCTCGCAATCTGTTCATCTATTTCGAGCGCGATTTCTTCCATTCTTCTCAATTTTTCGAGCTCTTTATCCTGAGATAGAGTCTGAGGGTAGTGACAGACTTGGCCTGACTGCTTCTGAGTTAGAGCGAATGATGCTGGGAGAGGTCGGTGAGACTTCTGAGGTTCGCACTGGCGTTGAGGCCGTGGTGGAGGGTGACACCGAGATGGTGGTGAGGGAGGTCACACCGAATGGTGGTGACGAGGATGAGGATGACGATGATGCTACTCCTCATGAACCCACGATTCGGATTCCACTGGAGGAGTCCTTCATGCGAGATCAGGTAGGTACATGTGAGCAAGAGTATTCTTTTAGTACTTAGGCATTCATGTTATAACGTAGACATCTCAGATCTGGAAACCCTTTTAAGTTATGTCAAACCTGCATCTAGTGTATGTGCGCATTCATGCATCATCTTTGTATCTAGTTTTAAGTTATGTTTATTTTATTGTTATCTCTTAATTTTATCATGTTTTACGTGCTTAATTATAGACTGTCATCGTGGTCTGTGATCATCGTATGTGTTACTATTTTATCTTACTATGTTTAGGTTTACTTATTGCTCGTAGTTCTCCTTAGTTTTAGCGTACTTATTAGTCTTATTTTGTTCTTTCTCATTTTTTATTTATCACTTATTAGGAGCCCCCGGTGCTGGCTATCAGCACTGCGTGGTCAGAGTCCCACGCCTAGTATTATGCCCTGCCTGAGTTCCAGCGGGCACTGTTGGTGTCTTTCAACTTCAGGCCGATTCTGGAGTTGGAGCTTTTCCAGGTTGACCGGGGTTTGATTGGGGCGAGCTTGGAGTGATGGATGGAGGAGCAGTAGGCACTGCTCTTCCCAGTCGGGATGCAGTTTCTGACTCTGGAGGATTGGGTTTGCATCACCGGACTCAGATTCGAGGGGGAGCCGGTGACTGGCCAGATGGAGGGGGGCTATCTGGCGGTATGCGAGGAGATTCTTGGAGTCGCATATCATTTTAGCGGATCGAGGACAGGAGTGGTCCGTGTCACCTGGTTCTTCGACACATTTGCTAGTGGCTTTGTCCCTCTGAGATGCCACTCAGAGCCAAGAGTGTTATTTCAGGCTCGTTGTGAGGCGATGGTGCAACGAGAGCCTGTGGTGGAGTCAGGAGTAGTGGCAGACCAAGTGCTCCAAGCATTCCTAATGCACTTCCTTGGGGCAGTGCTCTTTTCTTTTTCCACCCGGGGGTGCATTGCCGAGTTATTTCTGACACTTCTTGGGGACCTGGACCGAGTCCCCACCTACGCCTGGGGTGCGGTGGCATTGGAGCACCTCTACGAGCAGTTGTACAGTAGAGGGAGAGGTGTTGCCACTATCGGGGGTTTCCTCCCTTTCCTTCAAGAGATTTTTTTTGTTAATCGTTGGTTTCTTCGTTTTCTTAGTTGTTTAGTCTTTCGTCTTAGTGATAATTTTTTGTATTCTTCTAGTTCTAGGCTACGACCACTTTACCTTCTTATGCCCGTGGGTTTCAGCGAAGATCACCATCACATTCCCGCGGATGCACATGTGGCGGAGGGCATTGGGGTGTCATCGCCATTCTTCAGATTTGCAGATCGCGCGAGGTCTCTTTGAGGATATGCATGCAGGGCAGGTACGTATTATTTATGTCATCAATGTTTTAACTTCTCGAGTTTTGGATTTACTAATGATTATTTTGTTTCTGGCTATAGGTGATTTGGAGGCCCTATGCAATTAGAGAGCATGCTGAGCAACAAGTGATCCAGTCTGGCTGGCCCTTCTTTGACGTGGACATCTGGGTCCACTGCTTTGAGAAGGCGGAGTGTATCCACCTTTCTCGGGTAGCTCGGCGGCTGGGTCTCCTCAGGGAGTCCCCTTAGAGATTCGCCACAAGGTGGCGAAGATGATGACCAGTTCCCTTGGCCGAAACTTTGCGTCAAAGATGGAGGCTCAGATTGCTAATTTTAGAGTTGGGGGGCCCAGGGTGACTAGGGCACGCGATGAGGCGGATGCTCAAGAGTTTGTGAGATGGTTTCAGGATCTTTACGGTGGTCGACTCTTCACGCGTCCCTTCCATGGGAGCGATTCTTTTACGGTTGGCGGTCCTGAGTCGGCATCGACTTTTAGGGATAGGTTGGCTGCATTAGAGGAGGGTCACCTCAGTGCGGGCATTTGCGGAGAATTCGATGCCCTCCAGAAGGTGATGGAGCAGACAGGGTGCACTCCTCGTCATGATGAGGAGATGTTGTGCTCCTTGACGACCTTGGTCTTGTAGGCCAGGGCAGCAGAGGATGAGCTGAGGGCTCAGCTAGCAGAAACGCAATGTTCTCTGGTGAGTTTGTTGATTTATTCTAGTTATCGATCTATTTATTTAGTTGGTTTAATATGATTGTTTGGTTTCACTCTTTTCTATCCGCTAGACTGAGAGGGAGAGGGAGGTCGCCCACCAAACAGCGCTGGTTGAGCTGCTCAGGGGTCAGCAGGAGGCTGGTCGGAAGGTAGAGGCTAGCCTACGTTTAGAGATTGACCGATTGGTGAGTGTTTCTCTTAACCCAATTTTATTAATCATTAGCATGGTTCATTTTGTCATGTTTGATGCATTTATTATGTGTCATATTTACATAGGTCACAGTTATCAGGTGTTGGGGTATCTGCTCCAGCATTTGATCCCTCTTCGGCTGCATCATCCAATCGAGAGGATCCCATGACAACTCAGCTTCGGGCTGAGTTGGAGCACTGGATGAGTTTCTTCAGTCTTCTGAGTTATTTTGTTATTTGTTGCCTAGCATCTTGTTAATAGTGTTGTTGTGTATTCTTAGTGTCAGGTTGTCAAGAACTTCCAAACACGGGCAGCTACCTCTTGATGTCCTGAGAGTCAGGTATAATGTGTATGTATTAGTTTGTTTCGCTTCTGTTTATTTGATTTTGTTTAACGTGTTGGCTGGTTTGGTTCTTGTGCAGGTCATCCTTGACTCTGCTCCTGAGGCTCCTCCTCAGGAGTCTACTCCTATCCCTACTCAGGTATATTGTAATTATATTTCATTTCCGATTCTGTAGTCTTAGTATTTTCTGATGTTTTTCTTCTGTTTTACAGCCATCTGTGCCCGAGGCTCCAGTTCCTGTTCCACTGACACCTCCAGCCGATCTAGTTACTGCTGATGTCGTAGAGCGCCTTTTGCAGGAGCGTGCTGATCTGGTATGTCTTCGTCATTCTAGTTTTATTTCATGTTATGCCAATCAATCTTCTTAGCCTTAGCCTTATGCAAGTGTGTGAGATGGAGAGTGCTCGTCTGGAGGTGCAACGTGCTCAGGTTCACAAGGAGACTCGTGAGGTCCCTTCTGATACTACTGAGTGTCATCTCCAGGAGTTGACTATGTACATAGCGGTTGAGCGACGAACTCGAGCAGCAGAGCTGGAGAGTGCTCAAGTTGTCGTGCGTGTTGAGATGCAGCCGACGATGAAGCTTCTGCAGCATGAGCTGTCGAGGACAGGAGGGAGAGTGCGAGGGATGGTTGATCACCTAGGGTTGAGATCGAGGGCTAGCAACTCACTAACGGAGATTCGTCGAGAGACCCATGCGTATGAGGGCGTATGCTCAGGTAGACTTGGCTCTTTGGCCTATGTTTGCCTTTGGCTCCGCGCGTTCGCAGTCTCAGCGGGCCTCCAGCTAGGCGAGCAAGGGGGGTTTTGTTGCCAAACATTCTTCTTTGAGGAGGCCTCCATCCAGGCCTCAGGCTTTAGTTGAGGCCTCAGTGGACTAGGTTCTTGGTCCTTGGGTTGATGATGCTGGAGAGGGTGATGAGTGTCCCCCGCAAAGGCAACGGAGGGAGTAGGGCATTTTTTTTGTGTTCTCTTTTTTATTCATTGTATATACAGGGGTTATGGCCCTGGTGACATGTTTGTAAAGAGAAATTTTGATATACATATATATATATAGTGATCTTTTGAGTTCAGATGTACCTGTCTTTTATCTTTTCTTTTCTTGTTACCTCCTCTACTTTGACTGCCTACTCTTGGTACCGTCGCCTATTATTGGGACTCGGATGCTCTTTGAGTTGGCCCGGTAATAGTTGAAGGTCGCTTTATATCTGCACACGAAGATAATGTTGTTAGTAATTTTATTTTCCCCCTTGTTGATTGTCAAGGGGGGAGGTGTCTCAAGCGGAGGCCTAGTAATAAAGGATGGATCATCATATTTCATTAGTTTTTGTATACTACTATTTTTCATTACAAGAAAGGGAAAATAATGCAACAGGGAAAGCAAGTAACTGAAAGAAAAATCTAAAACTAAAAAAATGCCCCAGTGTAGGAGCGTGATGGAATAGGCAGTGCGGTATCTTCAGTGGTCTTCCTGAGGTGATGACTTCAGTTTTCTACATCTGTCCGTGAATGAGCATGGGTCTTAAGCTAATTCCTTTTCCAAAATAAAAATGCCCCAGTGTCAAGGTGCAATGGAGCATTTTTTATTTTTGTGAGTACCTGGGCCTATGAGGAGCCATGTGCGTTTTGGTGAATTAGTGTTGAGGAAATTCCTTGAGACTATCACCGAATTGGAGGAATTATTTAGCCATATTAGTCGTATACTAGGGTTCTACCTTTGATAGTAATCATCTTATCCCATAGTCAGTAGTAGAGGGTAAGTGGTAGATAGTTAGTATTCGCATCAGTCGTCATTCATGAGTTTTCAGTTTCATATCTGTGGATATAATAGGAGAATCCTGACTCACTGTCCGAAAATATAAATTAAGGGTAAAAGAGGGGATAAGGCTCAATGATATGAGGCATTAGCTTGTATCTGACAATTTCAAAAAGAGATAAGTAACACTCTTTTTCTCAGGGGATGGGGGTGCCATTATTGGGCTCTCCGTCATGTTTCGATACCATCAAAGTCTCACATTCTATGGTTAGTAGGATTTTGTCCTCCTCTCACCACCTTACGATGATATCTAGTAGTATTGGGACACCAGGGATGCCCTTGTAGCTTGCTTATACTTTCCTAGTAAGGTTACTAGGAATGTCCTCACGATTTGCTTATGCTTCCTCGAGCTCATTGACTTGTTCACCCGTCGTACTGCTCTCGCTCAATTATGTATGTATATATATTTTGAAAGCAACCTGTTAATGCAAGAATGATGAGTTTTGATTGAGCCTAATATCTTTATTTTTTATGCTCTAACATCTCCTCCAATGGCGGGGGAAAGGGGTGAGAATCGGGTGTTACTTATACTTTTAGAAGAGGTAAGGTGTTCCACTAGTCCTTCTAATCAGATTGCCTAACTAAGAAGGTGGGTAGTGGGTCAGAGACCTTCAAGGATATCTTGAGAAATGAAGGCGTACGACCAATGAATGAGTCTCGATGACTGCGAGGGTGGTAGATATAAGTAGCTGATTATGGGATACAATGATTATGATCCTAAGGGTAGTATTTCTTGAGGTACACGGCGTTCCAGGGGTTAGGGAGCTCTTCACCGTCCTGGTTCACTATCTTGATTGCGTTCCCTAGGTATGTGGCCGCTATGACATACGGGCCTTCCTAGTTTGGTTTCAAATTTTCCTTTGGATGGGCATGTTTGAAAGGCATAATTTTCTTCAATTTCAAAAGTTTGCTTGAGGACTTTCTTATTGTAGGCTCTAGCCATCCTTCTCTAGTATACTTGAGCATGATCGACTGCCTTTAGACGCGTCTCATCGAGTTATTCTCGCTCAGTGAGTAGAGCAATCCTCCTTTCGTCTAAGGATAGCTCATCATTAAGTTGGATATGTAGGGATGGTACTTGTATTTTATAAGGCAGGACTGCTTCCATCCCATTCATGAGGAGATAGGGAGTTTGGCTAGTGGCCGTGCGAATAGAAGTTCTATAGGCCCATAGTACTTCCGGTAGTCGTTTAGGCCAGTAGGCTCTATTGCTCGTCTCCACTGTTCATTTTAAAATTTAGATTAGAGTTTTATTTATGGCCTCTTCTTGTCCATTTCCCTGGGGATAGAATGGCGATGAGTGATGTAGGTCGATGTTGAATCTTTTGCATAGTCTCTTCATCTTTTCTGTGATGAATTGCAGTCCATTTTCGGTGATGAACATCTTGGGTACTCTAAAGTGGGTGATAATATTTCGAATGATAAACTTCACGAGTGTAGAAGCAGTGATTCTGACATATGACTCGGCTTCAGCCCATTTGGTGTAATATTCGGTCGTTGTGAGTATGAATGCATGCTTGTGAGTTTCCCGATTGTGTCCGTGAAGGGTTCAATGACATCGAAGGTCCACATTGAGAATGGCTAAGGTGAAGTTATAGGATTTAATGCAACTGATGAGGCTTTGATAAGTGCAACATGTTCTTGGTATTATTTTCAACATTGAATGTAGAGGTGGTAGTCCCTTGTCATCGTCGGCCAGTAGTAGCCTTGTCATATGATCTAATATGCGAGTCTTTGTCTACCAGCGTGGGTGTCACAGGTATTGACATGTACTTCTCGGATGATGTATTATCCTTCAACAGTCATAACGCATTGCAGTAGTACTCCTTTGGTGAAGGCTTCTTTATATAGCGTCTCACCCAAGATGCAGAACCTTGTGCATCAGTTCCTGATCATCTTTTTTTCAATCGTCATAGCGTAAAGAGGGACATGATGATGCTTCAGGAAGTTCCATATATCAAAGTACCATGGCTGTCTGCCGTCGATTGGTGATATCTCAAATCTGAAGGTTGCAATGTTAGCTTCTTTCTTTGTGGAGTTGCCTGAGGTAGGCTGCCCTTCGGTCATGATGGCTTCTGGTTTAATTGGCAATTTCGATTTTATTTGCCAGGAAACTTTGTGTGCTAGTGTCGTTAATCTCTCAATGAAGAAGGATTTGGAGTTCTGTCCAACTGGTATGTGAATGACTGAGGCTAGTGTGGTGAGAGAGTCTGCGAGCTCGTTCTCCATTCTAGGTATATGCGTGAAAGAGATTCTTTCAAACTTTTTTATCAGGAACTGAGCTGTTTCTAAGTACGCCATCAGTCTTCTCTCTTTGGTCTTCTATTCCCCAATGACTTGTGATATCACAAGCTTGGTGTCACCAGTCATCTTTAATTGCTTGACACCTAACTGCAGCACTGTCCGTAGTCCGACAATGAGGGCTTCATATTCAGCGACGTTGTTGGTGACCTCGAAGTTGAGTTGAAAAGCTTTCGGTATGAAGACTCCCTCTAGGCTTAGCAGGACTATCCCGATGCCTTTTCCTTTGTGATTAAGAATGCCATCAAATGAAGTCTTATCGGGCTCTTTATTGTGGATTGAGAAGAGATCTTCGTTAGGAAAGTCTTCGTGCACATGCTCATTGCTTGAGAGTGGAAGGTTTGTGAGATAGTCGGCGATCTCCTGTTCTTTGATGGACTTCTGCGTGACATATGTGATATCAAACTCTTATAAGAGAATTTGCCATTGGGTAATCTTTTCGGATGTAGCGGGTTTCTCGAAGATGTACTTTAGAGGGTCCATATGTGCTAGGTCTAGTATCTTGTGTGCTCTGAAGTAGTGTTGTAATTTCGTTGAGGGCCATACTAGTGTGAGGCATGTCTTCTCCATTGGCGTGTATTTGCATTCATACTCGACCATCGTTCTGCTGAGGTAGTAAATGACCTTCTCTCTCTTGCCATCTTCTTCATATTGTCTGAGGATTACTCCAATAGCCTTGTCATTTGCTGACACGTAGAGGATCAGGGGTCTTTTGAGAACTGGCGGTGATAGTATTGGCGGGTTGAGGAGGTACTTCTTGACATTGTCAAAGGGTTGCTAACACTGGTCATCCCATATGTATTCGGCCCCTTCTTTAAGTAGTCTGTAGAAAGATCGCATCTATCTAAGTGCTAGGAGATGAATCTCTTGATGAATTGCAGTCTTCCTATCAGGCCTCGTAGTTCTTTGATATTACTGAGAGGTGGCATCTTGAGAATGGCTCTAACCGTTACCAAATCGACTTCGATTCCTCGCTTGCTAACTATGAATCCTAGTAATTTTTTAGGGGTTACTCTGAACACACATTTCTTCAGATTCATCTTTAGCTGATACTTCTCTGATCTCTATAACACCAGCCGTAATGCTTCAGCATGTCCTACCCGAAAGGCAGGACATGGAGTAGTGAAGGAAGTCTTTTCTTGGTCAGATTCTGCTAGCTTGATCTGATTGTATCCAGAGAAGCCATCCATAAAGGATAACATCTCATGTCTGACAGTATTGTCGACCAGAGTGTCGATGTGAGGGAGCGGGAAGTCATATTTTGGGCATGCCTGATTGAGGTTCCGAAAGTCAATACATACCCTTACTCTACTATCTTTCTTGGCGATAGGTACTATGTTTGTGACCCATTTGGGGCAGTGGATGACTCATATGAATTTGTCTTTATGTAGCTTCTCCACTTCCTCCTTGACTTATAGCGCTGTCTGCGGGTGCATTCTTTGAAATTTCTGCTTGACGGGTTTTGCATCGGGCTCTAGGACCAAGTGATGTTCTACTAAACTCGGGTCCAAACTAGGCATATCTTTGTAGGACCATGCAAAGGACCTAAGGTGATTGTGGTGGACTTATGTGATCTGTTGTCACTCCTTGGGGTTGAGCGTCGCACTAATTAACAACTTCTTGGGCTTCTCCTTGGTGCCGAAATTAATTTCTTCGGTGGGTTCTGCGGCAGCTTGAGTTTGTTCGTCGAAGCGTTTGATGACCTGCTGGAAGTCTTGTGTTTCCTCAGTGGCTGGTGCTCCTTCTTCATCGTCTGTGAGTTTATACACTGCAAAATGGATAAACTGGGGGGTTAGTTTTGTGGCAGGTAACCCTTCATTGGCGCAATCTATGACCGCGACATCTTTAGTCAGGTATAGGTAGAGGCTATTCATCCTTCTCTTGAAGTCATGGAGTATCTCGTAGGGTATGATTACATGTTTATCACTTCATCGGGATGCTCGGTGGCTTCGCGAGGAAGAGGCAATAGGGTCACTTCGAACCGAGTCGAGGCAGGGTTCTTCGATGTTGAGGGTAGGACGATGACCGTGTGTGATCAAGTCGGTTATTCCTTCCTTGATTCCATTGGCACGTCCACTACACATAGACTTAGAAGAAAGTCTCCTTGTTGGTCGCTGCATGGGTCTAGGATGAAGGGTTGCCTCCCTTTTCTATGGTCTTCTAATTTTTTAGAATTTTCTATTTTTAAATTTTTACGGATTTAGAATTTTCTATTTCTTTGGTTTTTGATAAGAGATATGGTACATGGTCGGTTGCCTGAAGAGAAACCGGCGGAGAGGCTTCTCCTAGTTGGGGAAGTTGGACGGCTGCTGAAGCCATTCGTGTGAGTCTTTAGATGACGTGGACCCATTCAAAATATGGCCTATTTTTTTAGAGTCCTCATTCAAGGTGATCCTCCTGATGAGTGAGGATGGCGATAGTCCGACTGATGTGCTTTCTTCTTCTATTGTGTAAACTTCTTCATTCTCAAAAAGGGCGGTGAGGCAGTAGTCATAAGCTCTCATCTTCAGAATCAGACTGGAGGTATTTTTACCGTTGACGTTCTTCCTAGGGTGAGGCTAGCTGGTGTTCTTCTTCTTGTATCGACCAAACATATTCTTCAATAAGTCTAATCACTCACTTTGGATTGCTTTCGACCATCTCCCCTAGTGTGGGAAGGGGATTAGTCTTGCCCTCTCGTTTGAGGTCTCCTAATATCTCGGTACAAATCTTGCAGTGGGGCTTATAGGGCCGAATGATGCATGGAGATTCCTGTGGGTATTCACATGTGGTAGAAGGGCGTTCAAAGCTAGCACTGTCGGAGTTGGACTCTTCTGGACTTGGGAGTTCCTTCACTTGTACTTCATAGTACGAGAGGATGAGTATACAAGCCTGACAACAAGGTTGATATGGGTGAGATATACAGGGATCTCCCCAAGGCATTCCCAGCCTTCATTTTCGAGGTCACCGTTGTTGATGTCGAGGTCATCTTCTTCATTCGACTGCTCTTGAAAGCCTTGGGCTAACTATTCTGCTAATTCCATAGCCGAAAGGTGTATCCAGTAGTCTTCATCATCGCTCGACGGTGGTTGCCATTCCTCTTCCAGTGAGTTTTAGAATATCAGAAGTTGTGGCACGTCCAGAGATTGGGGAGCGTCAAGCTCTAGTTCTTAAAATTCTATAAAGGCAACATGATGATCTTTCGCCCTTGTTGTTCATCATATCGTGCGCAGGATAGTTCTTTCACACTGTATCAAAATAGATGCGCACAGGCTACAATAGGGCGACTTTGGGTATGGGTAGCGACGCGAGCACCGCCAATTGCCCAGTAAGGATTGATAATCAAGTTCGTCATTAGAATCTTACCCTTCACTCTGGGAGTGATTGATCTCCTTGAGCAGCTTCAGCCGTTTCGCTCTTAGGTTATCTCCAAGTTCTATATCAGTAAGACTGGTCCAATAGTCTTCTTCTTCGCTCGACATTGAAAGCCAGTTCTCTTCTTCCGGTTCATGAGGGTGGGATGACTTTGGTTCTTCCTCATTTCTCAAAGCGGTGATGTGGAAGTCCTCCTCGTCGGTCGACTCCCAATTTTCTATGTGCAGCTCGCATTCTGGTTGTTCTATTCTTTCAGCAATGCAGGGTTCCTCAGTGTCAAACAGCGGTTATACACCCTCAAGCGGCTTGTCGATGTCATCATCACTTTGGTTTAAGCTTGCCAGGTTCGTGAAGGCTTTAACGATCTGCTCGACTTCAGTTGCTCGTGATTCGGTGATGAATGTCTCCTTTCTCCTTGGCACATCGGCTTCAGTGGTTCCGTAGATGAAATGGTCGTAGAGAGATAATTTAGGCGAGGTTGGCAGGAGGTTGGCTTGCTTGTCATCCAACTGGTAAGCCAATCCTGTGTGCTTGCAAAATTTCTTTGGAACGACTGACCCTATTCATCCTTGTCAATTCTTATCGAGTCCCGTATGTGGGATGTATCCGAGCTGATACATGAGGTTCCATCCCTTTGTTACGATAGGGTTTATATCATACAGTCGAGTGAGGTCAGGTCCAGCTGCTCTCTTCGTTAATCTCGACTAGTATGGGGCGAGTTGGGATGAGCAACTTTTACTTCCGTCGTATCGTCAGGTGATCATACCTTTCTGATGTGGCCAATGGATAGGATGAAATCGTGGGTTGTTGGAATACTTGTTGCGTAATCAGTATCTGCTTCTTTAAGGGGTGCATCGACATATATTTTGACAATAGAGTCTTCGTGCGGGAACTTGATGCATTGATGATATGTAGATGCCACAACTTTCATGGATTCGAGCCACTTCCTTCCTAGGATTAGGTTGTAGGTACTAGACAAGTCGGAGACATGGAATGTGACGCCTTTAGTGGTCGGTCCAAGGCAGACTTGCAACTTGATGGCTTGTTTAACGAAACATTAGGATCTGTCATAGGCGATGAGGGATAAGGATGACGACTTTATGTCCTGCTCGGTATATTCGAGCGTCTTTAGTGTGGTTATGGGACATATATTAAGCCCTGCTCCTGTGTCTACCAGTGCATGTGGTATTGAGAATCCTATAATCATAACAGTTAGGTATTTTGAAGCGGAGCTCCCGCGAAGGGATTCCTTAGGCATATCAGCCTTAGTGAAAGCGAGCACTGGAGGTTGTGCCATGACTGAAGCGATTTCATGCAACTCGTCCAAGGTGGTATCGTCATTTACATGTGTCTCATCCAGCATCTCTATCAACAGTCGGTGGTGTTCCAGAGACTTCTTGATGAGCTCAAGGATTGATATTTGTGCTGGTATTTTCTCGAGGTGCCACAAAAGATCGTATTCCTAGCCTACCTCTAGAACTGGCTCTTTGTCGGGGCGGTGAACTTTGTTGACATTTGGTGGGGGCACTGGTTTTTGAACCGGAGGCGGAGGGATCGTATGAGGAGGTGGAGGGAGGTTTACTACTCACTCTCTTGCCATCTTTTTCGACGATTGAGCGTTGTCATTCTGCTTTTCTTGGGGGAATGTCGATGGTGGGTAATGGGTTTCAAATTTGAGGACAGGACATGTTTACTATTGATGTTGAGGTATTGACGAACCCGCTGTGTACTTATTATGATTGGGGCAAAATTTTAGGAAGGAATGCATAGAGGAGCTATGCCGTTCCATGGTGGGAGATATTGAGTGTAACTTCCTCTTCTAGAAAAGAGGAGATTAGAGCTTCTTCCTTGTCGGATGCTTCACTCAACTGACTCATCTTGGTATCAGGGTGGTGTTCTGCTGTAGCCTCAAGTTGCTACCTCAAAGTATTTTGGGTGACGTTGTCCACCCATGCCGCAATTTGCTCCGTAGTTTGGATGACATGATCTTCGTATTTAGGTTAAGAGTCAGACGGTGATGGAGTTGGCTGTGGGTTTGGAGGAGTGAGAGGTTCAGGCAAAGGTTGATGGAGGTTGGGTTTCCATGCCCTCAACGATTGGACTCAGATTCAGGTAAAATTTGGGTAGGGAGACAGACTTGGGGTGGTGACCCGAGTGATTGAGGTCGAAGGGTGTGGTCGAACAGCTGGGGGCCTTGGAGACTCTACTGGACTGACAATCGCAGTAGGTGGGGGAAGGCGAGTGATTAAGGGAGAAGGATGGAAAGAGGGTTAATCGGAAAGGTCTACTATGGTGGTGTGAGACACTGGCCCTTGGTTGTGATTTGGCATGGAGTTGTTAACAATCCCCAGGTTTTACAGTGGCTGGTTGTGAGAATTCCTGAGAGCTTCCCAATCAATCTGGTTTCTATCACTCATATCATAGATCACGTCCCGGAGAACCCAATAGTCTTTAAAATTATGTCCTATGTATCGATGAAATGCACAGAACTTACAATGGTCCACATTAGTCGGCCAGGGCACTGTCATTCCGTTGGGAATCTAAGAAGGTTTTGGTTACTAAGGAGGCGGAAGATATTTGGGATGGTGTCAGGTAGCGGAGGGTAGTGTTCTCTTCTTGGCTGGTAGGGTCCTCTAGTATGTTTATTAAAATTTTGCGACGGAGGCATGTTATTATAATTTTAGGTGTTGATCGGCCTATTTTGAGTCGTATTTTAATTCTGGTGCTGGTAGGCATTAGAGTACTGATTCCTATTTTGATACTGGCCATGATTCTGGTTTTAGTTCAGATACCTTTGCTGATTCTGACCTTGATTTTGATTTGGGTATCGTCGCTGACCTTGGTTCTTATACTATTTCTGATCGAAATTCCTTGGCTGGTAGTTTTCGTTGTTGGAGTTCTGGCCCTGATTGGCGACGGTATTGACTTGTTCTGAGTCGGAGGCTTTCTTATTGTTCTTATGCTTGGAATCGTTGGAAGTAGCGGTCTTCAAGGTTACTATAGGCGAGGTCTCCTCCCTTTATATGTCGCTGGATGCGGCTGGCATGTCAGTGAAGAGTGGAGAAGTCCGGACAATCACTTATGATGAGAGCGCTTTGGAGAGGCTCTTTGACATTGGTTATAATGATGTTAATTACTTCTTTCTCCTTTATCTATCTTCCGGTGCGGGCGACCAACTTCCTCCAATGTGCAAACAAATTCATGAAGTCTTTCTCGGATTCTTGTTTAGTTATCATCCAATCATTGAGACTAACTGTTTCATGTATTTAATGCTTATACTAGTCTAGAAATTGTCCGACCAGATCATCGAATGTGTCGATTTTGTGGAGTGGAAGTCCGACGAACCAGTCGAGAGCCTCCCCTTCTAGGCCCTTGATTATCACGAATGGGTCGACAGTCATTGTAAAAGAGCACCAAATGGTGGTTCGGGTTTCCCGTACCATTGTATTTGTTAAACTGGGGTGGCTTGAATCCTGCAGGTAAGGTAAACTCCAAGTGTTGACAGAACTTATCAAATCCGAATGAGTATCCAGAACATTCTCTCTTAGCCATTATTTGTCAAACATCTTAGGGAAATCCTTTATTCTTACAGTGGTGTCTTTTGGGGTAGCCCGGGGATAAGTTTAGTCTTGGTGATTACTGTGGAAGAGGGCACGAGCAGCCCAACCAAATGGCGACACGTAGGCTGAGACTGTGCTTGGTGTGGGTGGTGGCCTTAGTCGTTCTTGCTCGTGTCTGTCCTGCTGCTCCTAGATGGTCTCGTATGCGGCCGCCAGGCCTCAGAGTAGTTCTTCGACATCATCGCCTCCCTTCTATAACTTCTGAACATTGAGGTCCACGAGTTGTCGAGCAGTGAAATTCTGTTAGGAGCTCCCATCTCTTCCATCGTAGTTATTGCTAGTGCTTGGAGGAGTAAAGGGGTTTTCCTGATCACCCGTCATGTTAATCTTGGGTTTGTACCGAGCGGACTTGTTAGACAGATCCTCACCATATATGGGGTTACCATGGTAATTCCATAACGAAAGATTGTTATGGTCAGTGAGATTTATTTTTCGTATTCCCACCATCTCGAGCCTTTGATGAATGCTCATGCACTTTCGGAGAATCCGGGGTAGTCGGGTGGATGCAGGAAAGAAAAAATGAATAAAAGAAAACTTAACTAAATGGAGGAGACTTTGGAGACAAGAAGTCCCATCACGATCGCCAGTCTGTTGGTACGCGCTTTTTCTGGGTTCCTTTCGATCCCCGGAAAGAGTGGCCCAATTTGGTCCATGTGGACTCTGACGTAAGATGATTGAAGGTAAGTGAAAAGCATAGAAATAAGAAGGTAAATTCTAAGAAGAAAATACCTGGTTCATTGCGATCGCCAGCTGTAGATGTTTATCGACGCTGCAACACGTCACTGATCACACCTTTTTGGGGTGTGGGTTCGACTTCTTTACTGAATCATCAGCCTGCCAATGTCAACAACACTGGGTCACCTGGGTGTTTAGTTTATTTTCCTAATCCTACTCTAAGTCTGATTGCTTTAGTTTTCCTAGTCCTACCGAGAGTCTAATTATTCTAAAAGTTTTAATTATTCTAGAAGTTTAATTGAACTAGTCTCCTAATCCTACTAGGAGTTTTAATAGATCTAAAGGTGCTAATCTTACTAGGAGCCTGATTAACCTAAGAGTCCTAATCTTATTAGAAGTCTAATTGATATTAGTCTCCTAATTCTATTAAGAGTCTAATTAATCTAAGTATCCTGATTAACTCAAGTATCCTAATTCTATCAGATCCCTAATTAATTTAAGTATCCCACTTTTATTAGAACTTTAATTAATTCAAGTATCCTAATTCTATTAGAACTTTAATTAATTTAAGTATTCTAATTCTATTAGGACTCTAATTAACTTAAGTATTTTGATTCTATTAAAAATCTAATTACTTCAACTATCCTATTTTATTAGAAGTCTAATTAACTTAAATATCCTGATTCTATTAAAAGTTTAATTAACTTAGATTTCCTAAGTCTATTAAAAGTCTAATTATTCTATTATATTCTATTTCTACTGGAAACCTAATTATTTTAGGGTTCCTATTTCTACTAGAAATCTAAAAAAATGGGGGTTGGGCCCGCTATGCTAAGGAGGATTCTCCCCGTTCCCGAGTATCCTCCGTAAGCTCCCTTGGGCAAGTTGATTGACTAATGGTGATTAAAACTGATATAGATTGAAAAAACTGATTTTTGTATTGGAAAGTTAGGATTTTGAAGATTTAGATTAAATGATTTTTAAAATTTAAGATTATAACTAAAGTAATATAAACTAGAAGAGATTAAAACTAGAATTAAAAAGAGTAGGCTACTATCTAGAATAATTAAATACTAAGAACAAGTTCTAGAGATTAAGACCAGGACCATAAATTTAAAGACTAAAATCAAGAATTGGTTCTAGAAATTAAGATCTAGAACCAGAGATGAGAAAATTAAGGATTTGAATTTAAAGAGTAAGAGTTAAAATTGAAAATTTAAGAAATTGGGAGATTATAAACTAGAACAGAAAAACTAGAAACTAGGAAAAGAACTAAAATTTGAAACTAAAACTAAAAATCTATAACGAAAATTGAAGGACTAAAATCTAAGACCTAGTTCTAGACGCTAAGAACCAGAGATTAAGAACTAGAATTAGAAACTAAAATTAAAAATTGAAATCTAAGACTAGAAATTAGAATCTAAGATCTATAAAATTAAAAGCTAAAAACTAGAACTTAAGGACTAGAACCTAGAACTAGAAAAGGAAACTAAAAACTAAGGCTAAGATGTTACCTAGGTGCCGGAGAGAATCTTGAAATTCCTAAGCTCGGAAGAAAGGAACTCGAAAAATCGAAAGCTTGATGTGTAGGGTAGGGGGGATCTATTTATAGATATTTAAATAATTGTGCGCCCTTGCGAGGTGCGCAATTAGCCGGTCAAACCCGATTACGCACTCTGTCTGGTGCGCTTTATCGGATTATGCACCCTATCCCAGGCGTATCATCACTCTAAGTCGGTGACCGACTTAGTGAGTGACCGGTTGACTGGCTCAGTCGGGTGTCCGAGTTCTAATCAAATTAGAACTCATTACCCTATTGGGAGTGTGCAATTCGATTAAGCGACATCTTAGCTACCCTTAATCGAGGAGTTCAAGCGGTCAAGGGAACTAGAGTCCAAGTTCAAAGTGGACCACTTACGTGTGGGTGGTGGGTGCGTAATCGATTGCGCGCCCTTTCCTAGGCGTGGAATCGGATCCTAAGGCGGTCTGCGGGAAGAGTATCCTAGTCCAAATTTGACCAATTGGCGCCAGCTGTGTGGTGCTCAATTGAATTGCGCGCACTATATATGGCACGGAATTCGAGATTCTCCCCGGGCTAAGTCAGGTCCGAACCACAAGACTATTGTTTCAGCCAGTGCTTTAACTATATACTATTGTTTCAGTATGTAGTCCCCCTATTAGGGTCATGGGGTCTAAGCCACAGAACTATTGTTTCAGCCTAGGATCAGCCATATACTATTGTTTCAGTATATGGTCTCTGTATTAGGGCAAGACCAAAGGTTGACCGAATAGGTTTGTATACTCCGAGAGGGAAAAATTTGGGTGTCTATACATACGACATGTTTTGAGTTCATATTTGAAATGCTCGTTTTATGTCAATATGTTTTAACACCATATGTTTCGCTTGATTTATTTCACTATGCATCTATGCCATGAATTAGAACGACAGCATATCATTTAGCATTGTTTATATCCCTACTGAGCTTGGATTGTAGCTCACTCCCGACCATGGATCAAAATCTCGGTTTCGGTTTCGGTTTCGCTCACCACCCGAACCATAATTTGGTTAAATTTCGGTAAAATTATTGGCAAATTTCGGCAAATTTCGGTAATTTTTGAAAATTTACTCTGAACTTTGCCGAACTTTGTTTTCTTAGTATTTTTTAACCATTTCACATGATTAAGGATGGTTGGAAACCATAAGGATAAATTATAGTTTCGCATTGCACTTTCGCATTAATTTTGTAACGTATGGCCTTGTAACACATGTTTAGATTCAACCTAAGAAGTGCTTTGATCGGATGGTTGGAAACAATAAGGATAAATTGTGGGTCGGGCTTATCTAATAATAGTTACCAAACTATGGTGAAGTTTAAATGTTATGGTCATTTGATAAGGGTCATGAATGTTAAATATGGAACACTTGCAAAAGGGTATAAAATTCTTTGAAGGGATAAAATAATAGTTAATAAGCATAAAATGCTTAGCAAATGATATTTAAAATCAACCATTAATAATGAAAACAATGGTTGATATTAAAGTCCACAAATCAGATGGCTTAAATCTCCGTACAATGCCATTTTTGAGTCCATTATGACTGAAATCAGATGGCCTAAATCTATCTAACGATACAGATCACCAACATCTTAGACCATTGATTGATGATCTTTAACATCAGCGATTACTATTTAAAATAATAGTTGATGTTAAAGTCCACAAATCAGATGACTTAAATCTCCCTACAATGCCATTTTTGGGCCCATTATGCATGAAATCAGATGGCTTAAATCTCCCTAATGGTACAAATCACCAACATGTTAGACCATTGATTGATGATCTTTATCATCGGCCATTAATATTGAAAATAATAGTTGATGTTAAAGTCCACAAATCAGATGGCTTAAATCTCCTTACAATGCCATTTTTGGGCCCATTATGGCTGAAATCAAATGGCTTAAATCTCCCTAATTGTAGGAATCGCCCACATCTTAAACCATTGAGGTTTTATGATCAGTTAAACATGAATTTTGTGTTTAAATGATTGTCACATGAATCGGGCCCTTTAAAAATCATGGGTTTCAATTTAACATTACACCGAGGATTAGGAGAGTCCGCCCTTTTGTTTAAATGATCAGACACTATCAAAATGAAAACTGATGGTATTAGATCATCTAAACACCGGATAAGAGCTAGGGCCTGCTGCATAAGTATTAGCCCTTTGTTTTTATTTATGTATTTGTGCAACTTGGGATTTTTGACAATCCCGTCGCGACGATGCGCACTCTCTAAAAAATATAGAGTCGCCACCCGGAGCTTTCAGCTTCCTGGGAAACCTAAATCAATTTTATAAGCACCGAAGTACCAAAAATCTGACTCTGATTCACCGGTCTATGCGAAAGGCTCTTAGGTAGGGGCTTCAGTTATCGATCAGGAAGGTGTTAGGCACCAGATCAACCCGCTTTAAAGCGGTCTCTACTTATGGCCAAAGATAAAATAAAAATGGAAATAAAAAGAGTACCTCCTCTTGCCCAAAGGTACTATGATACTATTTGTGCCCCTCCATTCCTACCGAGATTTCGGCGGCGTAACGACACAAATGCAAGGATAGAGCAAAAGCTATGAAGGTAGAGGAATAGAGGAGAGAGCCGGAGCTCTCAGGCCCTTATAGCATCGCTGTGGACCTCCGCATAGGTGCACCTTGGGGAACTTCTGATGGCTCAGATGGTTGAATGAAGGATTCTAACTCTAAGGCTTGGTAGCTAAGGGGTAGAGGAAGAAGGCTAGGGTTTAGTGTTCTCCTAAATTCAAGGGTTTTTAAGAAGGATTGGGTTTCTAAGCTGATTTAGAGTTTTGGAATTTGTATGAGCAATGGGGCACCAAAGGGAGAAAGGCTTCTCTCGTAGGAATTTTTTTCAAGCCATTTGCATGGGGGGGTACCTCTGTATTTATAGGAAAAGAGAGGGTTAGGGGGGTGCTTGGAGGCTAATTAGGGTTACCAATTAGGTAATCGTAGCATCTAAGGTTTCCTAGGGTTTCAAAGGCTTAGAAAAGTGGGCAATGGTAATCAATGGTAGATGATAGGGTGAGGTGTCAAATGACTAAAGGGTTGTAAATAGGGTAAGCATGGGTGCAATAGTCCCTAGAAGTTCAAGTCAAACCCCAAAAGTAAAATTCGAGGATCCTCGCGAGGCGTTGAGGCTTTTCTGAATTGCGTGACAGGTTCTCTTAATATTTGCATTTCATGACTCTTGTCGGCACATTGTCGGCGAGGATTCAAGCTCTCTCTCCTCACGAGCGAACCGAGGGTGAGAGGGGTCTTCTTGAACTGCGCGGGAGCTACGCGACCTTTAACTTCTAAACTTCAAGAGAGTTGCGTGGCTCAAGGCTTCTGAAGCTCTTCTGTCACTCTACTGTGCGAGAACTTGTTTGTGAAGTCTTGGAACTTCGCGAGGACTGCGCGAAGTATATTTTTCTGAATCCTCTGGAGCTTTGTCAGCTGCGCGAGGCTCTTCTATGGTCTGGATTCATGGTTCATTCTTCTGAGGGACTTCTGGTGCCAAAACAGGCTCCTTAGCAGGATTCATGGCCTTATTGCCCTGGTGTTTATTACCTACAGAAAATACTTAACAAGCATTTATTAGATGGCTAAGGGTCTAATCGAAGCCTAAGTTAAGCGGTGAAAAGTGGTACTTTTCAGGTCTTAACACACCCCCAAACCTAATCTTTGCTAGTCCCTTAGCAAAGCTACACTAAATCAACTATAAAATTTAAATGCTACTTTCGTAGGGAGCACAAATACATTTAGCATATGTACCAAGCCTTTTAAACCCCTAGGTGATCCCTAGTGGAGGAGTGAAGTCTCCTGAGGGTTTTCAGTGAAGACACCCACAAACTTCTCAATGATACAATTAACAAAAGTGCAATTTATCAGATGAGCAGTCAAGGAACAGAGTTAGTTCACCTTTGAATCATTAAAAATATAAGAAATTCAAAGACATTGGTTGCACAGAAATTTAAACAGTATAAGCTTCTCATGAAAGCACATCATTTCCAATCAGTATAAGCTTCTCATGAAAGCACAACATTTCCAATCAGTTTACACCAAAGACACTACACATGTGTGTCAACATTGAGCTCATCACTGGATCAAAAATTAGGTTGTAGATCATGCTTAATGCATTCAATATCAGACCCAAAACTCTCCAGGGCATACTCTCATAAAGAACTGTTGAGGGTTTCATTTTCTCTCAAGCTCAAGAGCAGTTACATCCCCCAAATGGGTCTGTAAGCATGAGCATAGGCATAGCTCTAAAGTTCTGGCATCATTGACAAATCCTCACCATAGATTGAACAACTCTCTGTCTCCACATGACAGCTCACTCAACTTTGGATCACGAGGGCTTTAACTGGGCTGTAATGTGGCTTATGGAGTGGGGTTAAAAAGAATGGAAGGTTGAAAAGGGGTTCAAAATTGAGAAATTAGTAGGTGAAGGAGGTGATTCATGACTTCACCTTCTTTGATTCAGCTCCTTTCATCTCCTTTGAGGTTTTCAGATTTGAAGTGATCAGTTTCTCTTCTTGATTTCAATTTTTCCAATGAAAGTTCCCTCTTGACTCCTCTCTTACTCCTCTTCATTATTGTTTTTTTTTTTTTTTTTTTTTTCTTTTTGATGCATTTTTCTTCTTTTTATTTTGTTTTTGCTTTTCTGAAATGCCACTATTTTCTTAGTTACCATACTGCCAGACTTTGAGGTACTTCTTCTTTCTTCACCTAATGTTGACCATAGGTAGTCCATCTTCAACTCTTGTTCCTTTACCTTCTGAATTCTCAGAGTGAGCGTAAGGTTAAATCAGATACATAGGTTCAGGTGCAAGTACTCAGGTGTATTTTTGAAGAAATTTAGGATTTAAGGCTCAAAGGGGGTATGGACAAGGGCAGTTGCTTTAGGGTTTGTCTGTTTAGGCTCAAACTCTCCAAGAGAAGGCCTTGATCCTTTCCTAAGTCTCATGAGTGTTGTCAATTGTTTCAACTTGGAGTTGCCTAACTTCTAGTGAGCACAGTGACTCAGCCAGTCCTTAGAGCTAGAAAAAATTGCCTTAGTCACTCCTCAAAGAAAAAATTTTGTATAGTAGGCCCAAATCTCACTAGTTGTGGTCTTCCTTTGAATTCTTAAGTATGTCCTTACCTTTTTCTCTTTCTTGTGATTCACTAAGTGTTGATACAAGTGAGTGTCCTTAGTGATCTCATCATGGAGATGTGAAATTTTAAAAGTTTATACTGTCTAAAGTCTAGAAAAATTTTTAATTTCATTATTTTTCTGATTCTCTAGTGAACATGGTTCCATTTCCATATTACTCACATGATTATGCTGCACTTAGGTTAACTATTCCATTGGCAGGATCTGCCTGCCACAACCCGAAACCTAGGAGGAGTAGTGACCTCAGTGGATCAAAGGTGTGTGTGTAGCAGATTTATTAAGGGCATAATAAAAGGAAACAGCAAGAAAGAAAACAACCAAGAACAGAGAACTGTACAGAATAACAGAAAAAGAAAATTTCATTAAGACTAAAAAAAAGAAAATTATAAAAAGAAAGAAGAAAGGAGAGAAGGATCAAGGATGGGGGGGCTGAGAAGGTGGTGGAAGGGGTTGAGTGGAGGGGGCAGTTAATTTAAGAAGACATACATTTACAACTATATTAAACAACTGCTATGTAATTTTCAAAGAAACTAGACTGAGTGTTAAAGGTTAGAGAATTGCAAACAGAGGTAGCTAATCTCCAAATGCAGTCCAATGTCCTTCTCTGCTATTGTCTAGATCTGCAAGAAAGATTCAAAATTATATCAGCAACATCAATTATTCACATTTACAAAGAATACTAAAAATACAAAAACTAAGGGTCTACTAATAGATCATCTGTCCCCAGCAGCGGCACCAAAAACTTCTTGTGGTTTCTCAGTGTGCCTGTTTTATTTGTTGGTGGTAAAAACAATTTAAAATCAAAGAAAGAGTAAAACAGGGGATGGAATCAGCACAACTGAGAAATCCTAGACCTACAAGATACAGGGTCCATTTGTAGCAAGTTTTGATAAGTAAGAGTTTGTCCCACAGGGAAAGGTGATCTACAGCTCCAAAGGAGCCATCTCTAGTAGTCCCTCCAGATCTGACTACAGATTTGGCAGTCCTAAAAGGAGGGGAGTTTAAGGTTACTTATTCTAAGTATTCTAAGATAGCCTAATGAGTTAACTACAGAAAGGGTTGAGAAGATGGATGGATTGTGGAAAATAAATATAAAAGGGTGAGAAGTAGGTTATTGAGTCTAGATCAGAGGAGTTTTGTAACTCAGATTTAGATTTGATGTTATGGAAATCATGTCCAATGGCTACATTATCACCAAAGAGGAGGAAGAATTCAACTCATCCCTGTGCCATGATCCAATCCCTTAAGGTTGTAACCTGTCTACTTAAATGGTCACAGACTATCCCATAGGGGAACCACAGTCCAAAGATGGGTCAAAACAAATTAATCATTGTAGGCACTACTTCATCCAGGCTACAAGCTCAGAGAATCCATAGGGAACCTCAACCTCTAAAGCCCTATGTGTGGGGCTAAGGCTGTATGGCACCATGATAGCCCAAACACATAGAACCAACAAGAGATTGAGTACCACCTTAGATCTAGCTGTACATTGCTTGAGTGGGGCTGCAATGGTCCAGTCACAAGCCTACAATCTCCATAACCAGATCAGATCTAACATCTGATGGCGGGTCTATACAAATATATGGGAGTCTGCCTCTGCGCAATCTCCTACTAGGCTTAATAGCTCAGGCTGGGGAAGAAGGATCCATCTTAGATCGGCGGATTGGATTCACCCTAAGGCTATAGCCTGTCCACTTAAATGGTCATAGACTATCCTAGAGGCTATCCTCCTCACAGAGCCCAAGACAAAACAAGTTAATTGCTACTACCACCATGGTCACAAGGCTACTAGCTCAGGCTCCCATGAGAATTTCAGATCTAGTGGGTCCTGTGGTGGGGCTAAGGCTGTATAGGACCGTGATAGCCCAGACACATAGGTCACTTGGATATGAGTGGATCCTTAGAATCAATCCTCCATTGCTTTGAAACACAGCCAAAGCAATGGTGGATCACAAGGCAGCAGCCTTGCACAGAACAGCTCACAAATACACAAATCCCATAAGAGTACAAATCCTATTACAAAAACTCCATTAATCTAACCTCAATAGGCATACAAAGGCATGGCCAGCAAGTGCTGAGCCATGGAGAGAAGAAAAAGAAGAAAAAGAAAACTACTTACATTACAGGAAGAACAAGAACAGAAAAGGAAATTACAAAATCTGAGATAGGAGTTCCTCTTCTAAATTCTAACTCCAAGTCTCCCTCTTCTTTCTTTCCTTTCTTTTCTCCTTTTTCTTTTTTAAACCTAAACCAGGCTTAGGTTTATATAGTAGTGGTGTGGCGGCGCATTAGGGTTAGGAAACCCTAATTTTAACGATGCCACGTGGCCGAATAATGATCCTTAGATGCCTCAGGGCGCGTGCATGGAGATTTGAGCGTGGGAGTGCGTGCCCTAATCCTTAGAAATCCCTAGAAAGTCCTCTACAGAATGATGAAAGTTGGAGTTCAGAACTTTGCTAGGTTGCAGTCGATTCCCAGACTTGTCGCGTGGTAGCTCTAGTCTTCGCGTGGTTGAGTTTAACATTAAAGCTTCAGACGTCGTGTGGTTGCAGCTTCTTGATGCGTTAAGCAGTCGCGAGGTAGACAGTTAAGCTCTTGCTGGGTTGGGCTTCGCGCAGTTGGATTGATAATTGTGAATAGCGCGAGAACTGCGTGAGCTTTCCACTTCACTTCGTGAGGCTAATTCTGGCTTTTGCGAGACTGCTTTCTTTCTGAACAGCGCGAGAACTGCACGAGAAGTTCACTTCTTAATGGATATTTGTGAGGATCATCGCGAGGCGTTGAGGCTTTTCTGAACTGCGTGATAGGTTCTCTTAATATTTGCATCCCGCGGCTACTGCGCGAGGCAGGATTCTAAAGCTCTCACTCCTCAGCTATTCTGAGCGAACTGCGCGAGGGTGAGAGGGGTCTTCATGAACAGCGTGGGAGCTGCGCGACCTTTAACTTCTAAACTTTGTGAGAGCTATGCAACTCAAGGCTTCTTAAGCTCTTCTGTCACTCTACTGTGCGAGAACTTGTTTGTGAAGTCTTGGGACTTCGCGAGGACTGCGCGAAGTGTATTTTTCTGAATCCTCTGGAGCTTTGTCAGCTGCGCGAGGCTCTTCTATGGTATTGATTCATGGTTCATTCTTCTGAGGGACTTCTGGTGCCAAAATAGGCTCCTTAGCAGGATTCATGGCCTTATTGCCCTGGTGTTTATTACCTACAGAAAACACTTAACAAGCATTTATTAGATGGCTAAGGGTCTAATCAAAGGCTAAGTTAAGGGGTGAAAAGTGGTACTTTTTAGGTCTTAACAGGGACCTAATCAGAGGTGCAAAACCACTAAGCGGGGAGCTCGAGGATGTGAAAAGGGCCTCAGACTTGGGTTGCACTGCTCAATTGGGGTCAACCAGTACTTGGTGCGAGTATTACATGAGCCACACCAACTTTGGTCCAATTTATGCTTGGTGCATGTATTAGTTATGCCAGGCACTGTAGTGGGGTCTAACAATTTTGACAGCAGACCAACAAGCCCAAATTCAGTCTTCTTTTTTGGTTTTTTGGGAAGCTATGCTTCTGGGGACCGATCTCTTTATTGCAATGGGTCTCTCCTCACCGAACCTCGGGATACAAGGTCGATTCGGGACTACTAATGCTCTCCCCCAGGGTTTTAAGTTTCACAACAGGATAGGTTCCCCAACCTATATACCATTGGTGCAAGCGCCTTCTCAGATATTGGATGGGGTGGTACTTTTCTGGATCATCACCACTAGGGGCTGCAGTCGTACTAAGAATCGGGCGTTTATATCTTTGCCTAAAATTCCCAACCCTTGAAAATCTACCCTCGTAAAAATTCAGTTAAGTCCCCTTCTTGGTTCAATTTTAATTTCAGATTTTAAGGGTGCCTTTTTTAAAGTTCAAAAATGGGTGGTGATGGTCGCGTGCCGCCTCTATGGGTCGACGTCCACTGGTAGAATGTGATTGCGATGAAATTAAAAGCTCAAGTTAGCCTGTCAAACGGCTAAGGCGTGTAAAAGCGTAAGTAAGCCCGCCAATCGGCTAAGGCATGTAAATGTCGGAAAAACATAGGAAATGTAAGGACAATGCACAAGTAAGTCCGCCAATCGGCAAAGGCACGTAAATGATGGAAAAGTAGGGATGAGAAAATTGACGGAATCATAAGGGTGAGTGAAAAATAAGAGAAAAATAAGAAAATATTAATAAAAATAAAGAAAAAGGCCAAGTTTCAAGGGGAAGCTCTACTAGCTACTCCCTAGAAGAGTCGCCATCAGTGCAACCTTGGGATTTTTGACGATCCCGTTACGACGATGCACACTCTCTAAAAAATATAGAGTCACCACTCGGAGCTTTCGGTGTCCCGGGAAACCTAAATCAATTTTATAAGCACCGAAGTGCCAAAAATGTGACTCTGATTCACCGGTGTACGTCAAAGGCTCTTGGGTAAGGGCTTCGGTTATCGATCGGGAAGGTGTTAGGCACCGATCAACCCGCTCTAAAGCGGTCTCTACTTATGGCCAAAGATAAAATAAAAATAGAAATAAAAAGAGCACCTCCTCTTGCTCGAAGGCACTATGATCCTATTTGTGCCCCTCCGTTCCTACCAAGATTTCGGCGGCATAACGACACAAATACAAGGATAGAGCAAAAGCTAAGAAGGTAGAGGAATAGAGGGCAGAGTCAGAGCTGTCGGGGCCCTTGTAGCACCGTTGTGGACCTCCGCGTAGGTGCACCTTTGTGAGCTTTCAATGGCTCAGATGGTTAAATGAAGGGTTCTAACTCTAAGGCTTGGTAGCTAAGGGGTAGAGGAAGAAGGCTAGGGGATAGTGTTCTCCTAAACTCAAGGGTTTTTGAAGAAGGATTGAGTTTCTAAGTTGATTTAGAGTTCTAGAATTTGTATGAGCAATGGGGCACCAAAGGGAGAAAGGCTTCTCTCTTAGGAATTTTTTTCAAGCCATTTGCAAGGGGGGATACCTCTCTATATATAGGAAAAGAGAGGGTTAGGGGGGTGCTTAGAGGCTAATTAGGGTTAGCAATTAGGTAATCCTAGCATCTAAGGTTTCCTAGGGTTTCAAAGGCTTAGAAAAGTGGGCAATGGTCATCAATGGTAGATGATAGGGTGAGGTTTCAAATGACTAAAGGGTTGTAAATAGGGTAAGCATGGGTACAACAGTCCTAATGAAACTCATCATACAATTTGAGATGGTTAACAAGTCAAACCCGAAAAGTAAAATTCGAGTAAAAAGCCCACAGTTATTGTAGCTAAGCCTAGCGCATGTATTAGATGCGCCAGGCAAAAATACAGTCCCTGAAAGTTCAAAGCCTGTCAGGGGGCCCACCTGTGCTTGGGACAAGTATTAGATGCGCCAAGCCATTTCTGGGAAAAAATGGCTTGGCACATGTAATACATGCACCACATATGCCCTAGCCAAATGTGGTTTCCGAGCCTTGCTCGGATCGCCGTAACTTTCGACGTATAACTCAAATCGAGGTGATTCTTGGCTTGTTGGAAATCTAGAAACCTCTACTTTTCAATGGTGTATGATTTAATCTCAGTAAAGGTCCCTACTAGCCCTGGTACTCCTCTCTCTAACCATTGCCCGGAAGGGTTAACTATGGGTTCGAAGGGGTTTCTAAATGTTGGGATTGGTTTCTAAAGGTTCGGGGAGGGTTTTAAAGGATCCGAGGTGGTTCCTAAGGGTTCGAATAATGCTATCAGAAGCTTGAAGGTTCGCCTCTCTCGAGGTATGTCTCGATCGGGCCTTAGGCCAAATTTGGGTGTCTAAAGTATTTGTGCCAAGTTACTAGCCTTTTTTTATTAATGTATATGTGCCGAACACCAAATACGAGCACCAAGTACACTAGCCCTTTCTAAAATATCTATTTCTAGCTGATAAAACACAACTTCTATCATCTTCCTTCTCTCAGCTTCCCCTTTCTTCGTTCAGTCCCGACTCCCGAGGGTTCACCGGATGACATTCGTCGGAGAAGATAGAGAAAAGATGAAGTAAGAAATTTTTGTATTTTTTATTTTTATCTAAATATTGTTTCTTTTTTCTATTTTTTAAGGTATGGGAAGGTAGAAAAAATTAGATCTTCATTTTAAAAGTTAGAAAAAAAATTCAAAAATGTAGAGATGCACTCTCAGATGATAATTTCAAATTTTCGGCCGACAATTTCAAATTATCGGCAAAGTTTTTGGAAAACCAAATTATCGGCAGATAATTTGATAATTTAGGCGATAATTATAATTTTTCTGCCCCCATCCAAAAATTATCAAATTTTCATCTTGGAGGAGGTTGAAACATAGTAAAAATTTTCGGCTGAGATTTTGATCCATGCTCCTGACTATACATCACAGCTGCAGGAGCTGAGCCTGTGGGAGATCTGGAACAAGAAGAGGATTCAGATTATATGCCTGAGAACGAGGAGAAGCTACCCGAGGAGTACTATCGGTAGATGAGTTGTGTTGGGAGCTTGAGGGCCTAAATATTTTTTTTTTGAAACTTTGTTATACGATACAGTATTTGGGATTTGTTAATGAAGATGATTATATTTTGTCTCCACTAGTTAGGTGAAGAACGGCCTTCACCGGTGGATGTTTTCGTATAGCTTTGATGGATGTGAATAGTTAGTTTTGAGAGTATGTACTATTTAGTCTGATTGCTTTCGCTCTACTATATCCATTAGCGCACTTTGTTTTCAGCACGCACGCTTGCTTACCATATTGTTAGTTGACTTGGTCCTTCCAATCGTTTAAATTGGGAAGACCGAGCTGTTTGAAGCGAAGTAAATACTTTGATACCATGAATTACTGTGATTCAAATCCCGCACTCGATCTGACGGCTCGGGTTTTTACGATAAGGAAAATCCGGGCTATCACACTCCATAATACTCCTAACATGACAACTTAAACTGTTGCTTTCTTTTATAAAACTTGACCGAACCCCATCATCATCTCCTCAACGTCTTCCATCTTCTTCAATCAACGAAGATCGTTCAAATGATCTCAGCCAAAGGTATCCCTGGCCTTCAACACAACTCTTTTTTACAGTTTTCTCCATAAACTCTCTTTTTAGGGTTTATAAGCTTCAGGTAAACCTTTTTTTTAGGATTTTGTCCATAACCTCTCTTTTTTAGGGTTTTTTCCATAAAATCTCTATTCTTTGGGTTTTCTACACTCCTTTTTAGGGTTTTTTCCCATAAAATCTTTGTTTTTTGGGTTTTCTCCATACTTTTTCTATTTAGTGTATTACTCTATGTTTGAAAGTTTGTTTCCTTTTATTCATGATTTTTTACTCCTAAACCCATTAATGTTTTACTGATTTTTTTTTATTTTTTATGGTTTGCTTTATTCCTTCCTCAATAAAAGAAGATCGTTCAGACGATCTTAGCTGAGCGTATCATTGGCCTTCAACACAACTCTTTTTTAGGGTTTTCTCCATAAAATCTCTTTTTTAGGGTTTTGTAAGCTTGAGGTAAACTCTTTTTTCTTGGGGGTTTTGTCCATAAACTCTCTTTTCTAGGGTTTTCTCCATGAACTCTCTTTTTTTTGTGTTTTCTCCCTATTTTTTCTATTTAGTGTATTACTCTGTGTTTGAAAGTTTGTTTCCCTTTAGTCATGGTTTTTTACTCGTAAATCCATTTTTGGTTTACTGAAATTTGTTTTATGGTTTGTTTTTTTTTATTGAAATTTTTTTCTATGTTTTGAGTTTTTTTTGGCTCTGAAATCTTTTTGTTTGCATTTCTGTCATCTACTTCAAAACCCATATCTTTTCTTTGGAACCTGAGGTAAACTCTCTTTTTTAGGTTTTGTTCATAAACTCTCTTTTTTGGGTTTTGCCCATATTTTTTCTATTTAGTGTATTCCTCTGTACTTCAATGTTTGTTTCCTTCTATTCATGGTTTTTAACTCATAAATCCATTTAATGGTTTACTTTGTTTTTGTATTTTTCCTATATAACCTCGAGATCAATGGTTGAGCATAGTCAAAAGCAAGTTGATACTATTTTGTAAGTTGAATAAAATGATGAACAAGTAATACCATCTTAGATCTATTTAAAAAAGTTGTAGTGCTAGGCCTAATCCAGATGAATCGCCCTTGGTTTCTCAGAAATGAGGAAGTCGCACTTTTAGGGTATATGGACATTTTAATGACCCATGGATTGATACAGGACCATGAGGGTGAACCCTTCTACTTTTGTTATGAATTATGGTTTTAGTTAACTTAGACGTGTAATAATCCAAATTTTTCATACTCGGGTCGTTGGAACACCTACCCCTAAGAACCTGTGTCAGTCACCTAGTTAACTGAGACCTGTTGAGACCTGACAGTATCAGGTGACTGTTAATGCTACTTTTATGTATCTTTAGTTAAGTCCAAATCTATTGTAAGCGCACAATGGAAATTGTAGAGCTACTATAGGATTGTTCCCACGAAGACAAGTTCATCTATATTAACTTAATTTTTCTGAAAACTTATATTTATCTTTTAAGTTCCTAAACTATTGGAGAAATATGAATAAAACAATCATTTCTTAATCTAAATTACAGAAAATAAACCCTAATCCTCCTTTTTCAGATTATGGTTGTCAATCACAATCTTCAGCTATCGGATATTTATGAATTTAAATAGTACCATTATACTATATATCAAGTTTCCTAGCATTGGTTGCCAATCAATACTAAATTCATATCAATACAGATTTAATCTAATCAACAATCTCCTAAAATTTGGGCGTCAATCAAATTTTAGAAAACTGAAGATGGAAAAGTAAAAACCGTTACACTAATCTGCAAACTTCAACTTGAGTCGTCAATTCAAATTAAAATTCGGAGATGTTTACAAAGCAGGAAATTGCAATGAAATAAATCAAAACTAGAAAGCAATAAAATTATATCTTTCACCCCTTACCTGCAGTTGTTAATTGCTTCTTAAAAACTACAGATATCTACTCTAATCTTCAGCTCTTAATTGCAGTCGTCAATTGCTCTTTAGAAACCTTGGATATCTAATCTACAAAGCAATAAAAATCTACTCTAAATTTGATCGAAAGAAAACCCAACCTCAGTCGTCAATTGATGCTGAGAATTTCTTCGATGGTTTATTCCTACACCAGACTCTCTTATTTATAGATCATAAGGAGTTAGTTTACAAGTTCTAATTCTAATAAAAGAAATTACTAAAGCAAAACTATCCTAATATAACTCTAATTCTAACTTTATCTTTCATTGATTTCTATAGTTGATGCTCTTCTGAATTGTTCCTTTTTATTCAGTAGTAGAGATCTTCTGGAGTCTGTCTTCATCAATCTTCTCAGATCTGTGATATGCCAAACTTCTAATTCAAGAGTTCTTCGAATTCAGTGCATGGTGGTATAGATCTTCACGTGATCCATAGCAGTAGTAGCAGTCGAAAAACTTTTATTAATGTAATCATAAATCACGATTGTCTCTTTTCTTCTCTTTCTAGAAAATTATAAATCACGATTTTCTATCTTTCACAGCTTTCTCTCTAGACGATTCTCTGAATTACGATTGTTCACTTTTTTTTTTCTGTATCGCTTCAGCTTCTTGATCGTCTTCTGAAGAATTGTAAATTACGATTTCTTATTTTCTTCTTTTAGTAACAGCATTCAATCATCTTTTACAATTTTCTAGCTTTCAGTATATAGCGATTCGTCTTTTTATGCTCAATCGTCTTTTACTGCTCTTTTGAGTTTATTTTAACGAATACTAACACTTTGGCTCTCTTTTACTGATTTTCCTTAATATCTGCACATTATTAACTTATTAGTAGCAAACTAAGTCCTAGCATCACCAAGTTAATCTGCACATTATTAACTTATTAGTAGCAAACTAAGTCCTAGCATCACCAAGTTAAGGGTAAGAAATTGATATATTATGTGGCTGATCACACCCCCAAACTTACATTTTACTAGTCCCTAGTAAACAAGGAAATATAAACATTTTATACTAAAAATTAAATTGCCACTTTCGTAGGGAGCACGATTGCATTTGGCAGATGCAACTAGCCTTTAAACCCCTAGGCGATCCCTAGGGGGGGAGTTGTAGTCTCCTGAAGGTTTTCAGTGAAGTTACCTACAAACTTTAAATTTTTTTAGATTTTTCAAAATATTTTTCAAAAGAAAAGAAAAATCTATACTAATTTTATACACTATCTAAATTAACTAAGTTCACTAAGTTAATCAAATTGGTTATAACATAGTTATGATTTTCTAAAATTATCAATAGTTTACCCTTACTTTCCATTACAATAGTTATCCTTGATTAGAACTCCAATAATTTCAATTCATAATAAGCAGGAGCTGTATGCATTAGTGAAAAGTTTATTCTTCATAAATTTTTCTAAACTACAGATTTAGAAAATATTTTCATTCAAAAACTCACTATTGATATACTCTCAAAAAGATACCGAAACTTTTTGGGTTCTCACAATGTTATTTCAGAAAAATTCAGTTAAAGATAAAATTATCAATCTCATAGAAAAGGATAATCTATTCTATTTATATAAATGCCTATGCAATCCATAGTATCTATTTTTCATATCTCAACTAGGCTTATGCTTTTGTAAACCATAAATCAAAAAGGTCTTTCCTTAGGCTTGTAATGGGGTTTTGGATTTCAGAAGGTGTTAAAGAAAGGTAGAAAAGGATTTAAAGTTTTTCTGAGAATTAACTCTTCTTTCTCTTTTTTCAGCTTCTTCTTCTTTTCTTTTCTTCAGTAAGTATCCATGAATTGGATAACTTCTTCCCAATTTTTTTTTATAAAATCCCATTTTGATCTTTTCTAAAATTGTCCTTTTACAATTTTTCATCTTTAAAAGCTTTTTACTTTAAGATCGTTCTTCTTTTTCAGAAATCGTTTTTCACGATTTTTCACTCCTTTCCCATATTTGTCTTTTGATCTCTTCAGCTGTACCCTTTTGCTGCATTCCCCTTTTATCTGTTTTTACTTTTTACTCCTTCCACTCCCTCTTCTTCCCTTCTTTTGTATTCTAAAATCTCAGAAAATATATGGGTTAAAGGTTGAAAGCTTTGGGTAGTACATATAGTTAAGGGTTTATCGGATTTTTGGTGCAAAGAAATTCGGTTTTGGCTTCTAATATGAGTTCAAAGGATAAAATTTTATTCTGAGATTTTGGCTTTTTGGCTCTGATTTAACAAAAGATGACCTTTAATCATCTTTATGATTTACTAACATAGATGCCTTATTGCTTTGATATTTCTAACAGATAGTTTTAAAAAAAAAAATTAGGCTATCATAGAATATTTTGATTATAAATTTAGCGGTATGAGATTTCATAACAGTATAGAAGTTCAAAGAAATTTTTTTGACTTGAATAAAAACAGTCTGTCTTTGAATAAAAGAGGAAATATGATTCAAAATCTCACTAGTTTATAATTTTGAAACTATAGTCTAAAGTTTTACAGTTTAGATCAATCTATTGTTTCAAATATCCATTCTAATATATTGTTCAACGAGCTAAGCATGAATTGTACTGTTCTTTATTCTGATTATTGAACTCCTATTATAATGGATTGTAAGTTTTCAAGATTTGTAATTTGGCTATCATAATTCCTATGTAATGATAAAAAAATAAAAATCAAATCAAATTTTTTTTTACAAAGACAAACTAAATCAATCTACTACCATTATACACAGAAATTGTGTACCCCCCCCCAACTTAATTCGGGCAATGCCCTCATTGGCACAAAAATAGGGGATACTGAAAATTATTTACCTAAAAATTATTGATATCTCTGATTGCTTACCGGATGTGAAAAAAAATTCTGAAAAGAATGTTCTCCCAAACTTGAGGAAAACACAGTGGTTTTAGTTCTCAGAGATATTAATAACAAAAATAAAAGAAATGTTAGTAACAATTACATGATTAGTAAAAAAAAATTAGTCAAAAAGAAAATTTCATATATTACTGAATATTTAAAATGATCATGAAAAGAGAAAATATAAAAAAGGAATAACTAAAATGAAAACTAATTACATAAAAATATAAACCTAAGAAAAAGCTAGACACACACTAATTTAGATATCAGCAACAACGTTCGAGAGAATGTGTCTTCGATAAAGTTCGATCCGCGACATCTAACTGCATGAGTAGAGTCCCTCATTCCTTCTTACCAAGGGAGTATCCACTCCTTGATAGGGTTGCTACTCCAAGAGCTATCAGAACACACCCCTCTATCTTCCAAATTGCCCTCCCGCAAACTGATTACGTCCCTGGTCTTTCTTAGAAGAAATGCAATGCCACAGCGGTGGTTCTGTGATGCGTGGGGACATGAACACATTTTCTGATCTCATCGCCATATCACCCTTCACCTATACTGCTCCCTTGCGAAAACTATGTGAAGAGAATGTACACAATTGGTAGGGAAAGTATAAGCAATAGAGAAGGGTGGCGAGGAGATCGAGGATGGGATGAGAAATGACATTAGAAATTATAACCCATCCTCATTGTCAAGGAACATGCATTCGGGGTGGGTTGTGATAGTATAAAGGTTAGGAAGTGGGAGAAGATGAGGCGTAGGAAAAGGTTCAGGAATTGGGTTAGGTTTAGGGTCAAGGGTAGTCTTGGTGGATGATTCAGCATCTTGAATAGGTCGCTGGCGCTTCAAATTTTCTACTCTTTGTTCTGCAACTAGGAGCTCAGCTCTATGTATTTTAAGAATTCTATCAAGTTTTTTGCTGAAATCACTTGGGTTATGCTCTTCAGTCATGGAGTTTAGGGTTAAAGACGGAGGGAAGAGAAAGGTTGTGAGATGGTTCTAGTCTATGGATGTGTATGGATTTATAGCAAAGAGGTTAGGCTTGAATCGTCACTTCGGGCTAAATGCCGAGGTGTAGGTTTTTAGGCTTGGGTGGTTGGTAGGTGGCAAAAGTGAATGCACTGCATGTCTACTTCCTCTACAAATCAAATGGGTTTGAATTCCAATGTATCCGATAAGATCGATCACTGGAATCGCCTATTCCCCAAAATTGTCGTTTGCAATTCTGTAGAATGAAAGTGAAACTCTATGACGCTTCAAATCGTACTCGCTACTATTTGGCTCTACGAATCACGAGAAATCGTAAATCCATATGAGTAAAGTGATTGTGACCATATATAAGAGACTTTACGATTAAGTGTACTTGCGCATACTATAAATCATAGAATACGTTTCAAAATTAAGTTATATACATATGTTATAAGTGTTTGCTACGGGTGAGTCAGTATCTCAATGGGTTCTAGACGAATTCAATTAAAAATAGAGGGAGTTGATGTTTCTCTCATAAAGATACATCCTCTACATGTACCAATTGCATGAAGGTAGTACATTACTCTCTCTTTCGAAAAGGGTTAGCTGGTCAATTTGAGTTTCAAACCTTACAACAGATTGCCACAGATGATTGAATAACTTTGTCTGGATGCGGCTATGTTACACCCAGCTGTCTGCTATTTATAACAAGGCATCCTCTGTAGCAGTATGGTTTTGGGCTTTTGTGGGGTAAGAAGAAACAATTGACGGTCAGGAAACTGCTTGAGTTTGGCCATGGTTAGGACTACAGGCTTCTCCTTTTTGAGATGTTGGATACGATTTTATACCCACCAGAGATTGAACTTTTGTTTTCCATAACTTCAGCCTTGGAAAACCTTTCATTATTGACTTAAATTTATATAATCTTCCTTGCTTGGGAAGTATATTTCTTAAAGTCTCTGAATCAATCTCACCGATGCATGGTGTTACACCGATTCCTCGCTAAGGGTCTCAAAGAGTTCCCAAGCTTCTTCTACTGTTAATTTACGAAATATACCGCCACTGGCCACATCAGTCCTATGTCGGGTAACATCTTCAAGGCCTTCATAGAAAGTGAGGACAAGTTGCCAGTGCACAATCCCATGGTGAGGGCACTTGTTCAGAAGATCCTTAAGACGATTCCAACACTCCTGAAGAGATTCATCCGGGAATTGGTGGAATGTTATGATAAGATCCCAGATTCTATTCGACCTGCAGATTGAAAAGAATTTTGTAAGAAACATACGTTCCAATCCTTCTCAATCAGCAATCGAATTATGAGGCAAAGAATTTATCCACGGCTTTGCTTCATCTCTAAGGGAATATGCGAATAGTCTCAACTGAGTGGATGCTTCTGTTAAGTTCTAAATTAGAATTGATAGTACATACTTTCACGAACTTATTTAAATGCAAATAGGGATCTTCATCCATTAGCCCATGAAAAGTCAGAACTATTTGAAGCACATTGGGTATAATTTCAAAAGTCCTATTACCGGATGTAGGGTGTATTTGAACACATGGGGAAGGTGTAAGAGGTGTTAAAGCATAATATTCCTCCATCATTTTAGGCACATATTGATATTTTCCTACCATTCTGAATTATTGCATAGCAGGGTGACAAAAATAGTTATTATAAATGTCAATTTTATTTTATTTTTATCTAATTTTTATTCTAGAAAGCAGGGAGAGATAAATTTGAGCCTCTAGTTTTTATGGCCAGCAAAAGTATTGAAACCTTTGATTTGCTGCTCCAAGTAATCCTATAAAAGCTTAAGAAGTGATTAAAGAAAATTGAAAATATAAAAAAATATGAAAAGAGAAAGATAAATACTTATTTTCTTAAATTAATATAAATAATGTTGTCCCCGGCAATGGTGCAAAAAACTTATTAACGCTACTTTTATGTATCTTTAATTAAGTCTTAACCTATTGCAAGTACACAATAGAAATTGTAGAGCTACTATAGGATCATTCCCACGAAGACAGGTTTCTCTATATTAACTTAATTTATCAGAAAGATTATATTTATCTTTTAAGTTCCTAAACTACTGGAGAAATATGAATAAAAGAATTATTTCTTAATCTAAATTACAGAAAATAAATCCTTATCCTCCTTCAGATTATGGTCGTTAATCAAAATCTTCAGCTATCGAATATTTATGAATTTAAACAGTACCGTTATACTATATATCAAGTTTCCTAGCATTGGTCGTCAATCAATAATCCTATCAATACATATTTAATCTAATCAACAATCTCCTAAAACTTAGGCGTCAATTAAATTCTAGAAAACTGAAGATGGAAAAGTCAAAATCATTACACTAATCTGCAAACTTCAACTTGAGTCATCAATTCAAATTAAAATTTAGAGATATTTATAAAGTAGGAAATTGTAATAAAATAAATTTAAACTAGAAAGTAATAAAATTATATCTTTCATCCCTCAGTCGCAGTCATCAATTGCTTTTGAGAAACTATAGATATCTACTCTAATCTTCAGCTCCCAATTGTAGTCATCAATTGCTCTTGAGAAACCTTAGATATCTAATCTACAATGCAATAAAAATTTACTCTAAATTTGATAGAAAGAAAACCCAACCTCAGTCGTCAATTGATGCTAAGAATTTCTTCGATGGTTTATTCCTACATCGGGCTCTCTTATTTATAGATCATAAGGAGTAGGTTTACAAGTTCTAATTCTAATAAAAGAAATTACTAACGAAAAACTATCCTAATATAACTCTAATTCTAACTTTATCTTTCCTTGCTTTTCATAGTTGATGCGCTTTTAAATTGTTCCTTTTTATTCAGTAGTAGAGATCTGCTGGAGTCTTTCTTCATCAATCTTCTAAGATCAGTGATATGCCAAACTTCTAATTCAAGAGTTCTTCTAATTCAGTGCATGGCGGTGTAGATCTTCACGTGATCTGTAGCAGTAGGAAACCTTCTATTAATGCAATTGTAAATCACGGTTGTGTCATTTCTTCTCTTTCTGGAAAATCATAAATCACAATTTTCTATCTTTCACAGCTTTCTCTTGGGACGATTCTTGAATTACGATTGTTCACTTTTTTTTTTCTTCTGTATCGCTTTAGCTTCTTGAACGCCTTCTGAAGAATTGTAAATTATGATTTCTTTTTTTCTTCTTTTAGTAACAACACTCAATTGTCTTTTACGATTTTCTAGCTTTTAGTATATAGCGAGTAATCTTTTTACGCTCAATCATCTTTTACTGCTCTTTTGAGTTCATTTTGATGAATATTGATACTTTGACTCTCTTTTACTCATTTTTCTTAATATATGTATATCATTAATTTATTAGTAGCAAACTAAGTCCTAGCATGTGACCGCCCAGATTTTGATACCCCGAAACCCGTGCCATCGGTACGACCCTCGAGGTCGTGCCTCATAAGCCTGCACAAAACATTGGTATATCCACAATTTATAAAGTAAAAACATATCCTAAAGCAATTATAGAATGAAATCTCCAATTCTATAATAAATGCCAAAACATGTATCTCAAAAAGGTAGTTCTAATCTTATGCCATTGCATGAGCAAAAGAACCCACCCGAACCATCAGTGACGATATAACAATCACCCTGGATGGTTTGCCAAAAGAATATCTCAGTACATATTACATTTCTCAACAAAATTAGGGCTTGACATACCAAGCCGTACAGTACTCTCTCAAACTTAATCAAAGTACGTAGGGGTCCTCTAGAAGAATTCCTCAAGAGAGGGCTCTGAATCCTCCCTAGGCACGTAATTCGAATCCTCCGAAACTACGCCTCCCGAAGCAGTAGCAGCCGCAAGCACCAGACCTGCGATGTAGTCTATAGGGTGAGCTACATCATAGCTCAATAGGGAAACGACTGAATGAACATATAAGTTAATTTCTCACATATATTCCATGACATTTAGAAGCATGATTTATCAATGAAATAGTTGGAAAATAATTTAAATGACTGAAAAGATGAACTGAATGTAACAGTTACTTTACATGTGTTTACTTGTTCTCAACCTGCTCAAAAAAGATAAAGATCGGCCTATAAACTTAAATCATAACTTAAATAATCCTCGATTTACTATAGCCTCGAGCCCCGTTAGAATACCCTCCATCGTTGTCTAATCAGATCATTTTCATTTTCTTTTTCATTCATTTAATACTACACAGGTCCCTTCCTCATAGGCTACGAGGTACAAATCTCACATACATCCCTGGGATGTCCAACTGGTGTACGAATTGGCCGCCGTACCAGTCACGGATATTTGTCGAGTCAGTCGCGAGTATCCCCCCGCGTCGGTGGGTATTCTCCAAACCTTAAATCAAAAGTGCACTACATATAGTTATTCACCATGTGATTGTGCTAATTATAGTATATTAGGCCTAATCAATACTCATTTACTTTACTTTACATTTTTCCATACATCCCTGGGATGTAACTAGCTCAATGCATCACATAGATGCCCTTATAACATTCACATCCCCTAGGGACGTCACATACTCATATTATAACTCATTTCCTTACTTAGTGTTCACACACACACTTAAGATTCACATTTTCAATGCACAATTACTCATTTCTATATCACTACATACATGCTCTTATAATTAAAGTACATGTTCAAGGCGGTCCCTACCTCACGTGTATAAATTCTCAAGCGTCAAGGCCCATTGCGGTTCCCCATGCTTGCACTCACTTTTATAACCTAAGTTACATCATAGCATAAGCAAAGCATCAAGAACGATGCATAAAAGGAGGTACAAGACCCTCCCAGAACCCCAAGGTCCAAGACAAAAGTCAACAAAAACTATCAAAATCGATTAATCAATCTCTAAAATTGATTAATCGAATTTCCAAAATCAATTAATCGATCTTAAATCGATTAATCAAAAATCCAAAATCAATTGATCGATTTACAAATCGATCAATTGGCTTTCCTAGGCTCCTCATTTTCCAGCCACTGGGAGTGCTCAGACGATTAATAGATTTCAAATCGATTAATCAAAATCCAAAAATCGATTGATCGATTTTATTTTGATCAATCGGTTTCGGGCATTAGTGCCTAGGCTTACTTCTAAGACAAAATTGATTGATCGATTTTTAAAATCGATTAATCAATTTTGTCAGAAACCCAGCCCTTTTCGGGCATTTCTTCCAGCTTTCATCTCTCTATTTTCCTTTCTTTTCTACATCTTTAATTTAACATTTAGCCAATTAATCATAGAACTAATGCACAACAACATATGCATTAAAATCTAACAAGACTCACGTCAAATCAATTTCTTGATTGATTCAATGGCTTGATTTATGGGCTAGGGTTCCTAGCTCCGACTCCAACGAGTTCACCTACGTGTTGCCGTCGTAATTTATAGCTCACGAGCTCCCTAGATTCGAAATCCCACACAACCTCTTGTATTTACTCCTTCCTCTACACTCTCTTTCTCTCCATAAATCCTTACACCAACCAAAACAAAGGCAATAACTTCTCTTTAGCTCTTTAACTATTTAACTTAGTCCATGTTTTTTATGTAAAATACATACACTAATAACAGGTGTATGTGACCTTCACAATTAAATCTAAAACCACACTCACAAGCACATTCACATCTAACTAAATTCAATCTAAGTCATTAGGTTGACATCCACTTGGTCAAGCTTATGACTAGTCAGGCACGCATCTCGAGGACACTGTTCAAAGCCTAAATTTTGGGGATGTTACATTCCCCCCACCCTGGGAATTTTCGTTCTTGAAAATATACCCAAGGGCTTCCCTTTGGAAGACCCCCACACATAGACACATGTGGTTTTATTCAATAGCAATCACAGCACATCCTGCATGAAGACCAATTACATTGGCAACTATTTCGAGTAATTAATTACAAGCCAAAAGTAATTAACCAAGATTGAAAATTAATTACAAGCCTAAAAGAAATGGCAACCATGTGACATAGTTCCATACATAATATTTTTAAAATAATTATAATCCCAAAAAGTAATTACAATGCAAAAAGAAACGCCAAAAACTAACAATCACGCCGCCTCGTCCTTCTCGTGAGTACCAGAACCTGATGCATTAGGAGCCCATGTTCGTGCCGCCGAGATGCTCTACTGGTAATCGGTGGGATACATGAATTACATGGTCTGATGGAGTAGCACCTCATGAAATTCAGCCTATGGTCCATCCGGGTGCTGCTCTCCTCCATACGCCGATGGTGCTTTAGCATCTGGCAATTATTCTCAGCCATGAAGGCGAGAACATCATTAATGATACTAGGTGCAGGGGCCTGAGATGCCTAACTCTAGTGAGAATGCACATGAGCTGTAGGAGTGGACTATGAAGGAGCAAGAGGTGGTACTAAAGGATGCTCCTCAGGTGGTACCAGGTCAAGAGGCTACTCCCCCTCTATTGGTAGGTCCTGCGGTGGTACAAAAGGCTGCTCCCCCCTGCTGGTGGGTCCTGCTGTGGTGGTGCTGGCCCCTCAAGTGGTAGAGCCGTCTTCAACAGCTTATAGTTGTGGCCTCATGTACAAGTAGAATAGTGTTTAACATGGTTTGTGGCCCTCTTCTTGGTGGGAAAAATAACATACTCTGGGGCTGTAGAGTAGCACTCTAACATGCTTGAGATGAGCTGAGCGTAAGGCATATGCGCCTCGGTTCTCAAAGGGCCCTTCATCATTTCCCTTTGATGTAAATCATACCCTCAATTACTAACTTGGTAGCGTCGAACCAATGGCCGTGGTATGCCGCGTATAAGGCTTGTTGGACCAACTCTACGTGCTCAGTATCGTGGTGCATGGGGTAGAGATTACACTTGATTATCGAATCAAGTATCCACATATAAGGGGGTAGGTCTACCCTTCGTATGGATTTGCCGGATCCTTTGTTTCCCCTCGTCATCTCCGTTCTAATTTCTTCATAATCTACGGGCTATGGGAAAGGGGGTAGAAGATTTGTTTCGGGTACGTGTGTTAGAAAACACTCCAAGGACTCGTGAACATGGCATAGGGTAGAAAGATAGTTACGACCATCGATCTCGGTCGTAACGGTGTCATCCACATGACCTGCTTTTAGGTTTTGGTAGAACAACCTAACTAGTCGAGCATAGTAATAACCGTGTAATGGTTTAAAAAGTTTACTGAGGCCTGCATTAACGAGGTATTGTCGAGCCCTTTTGGTTTCGCCCTCAACCTTGGAATCGAAAAACAGAGCCTTGTTGATGATGTACTCATATTCAAACTCCTTTACAGCCCACCATTCATTTGGTTGGGGCAAATGTCCGGGCTGTGGTGGTGGTGGTGACGATTTGCATGATGACTCATCCGTCGAGTATGATGAAAATGATGGTGATGGTGATGATGATGGTGATGGTGGCGCGGCGTTCTTACGTTGTACCGGTAGCTTAGAAGTGGCTTGCTTTGAAGCTAGCCGAGTCTTAGGCGGCATTTAGGTTTTAAAAGTGAAAGAAATTCAAAACCTAGGGCTGGAATGATTCAAAACGAATTGAAATCGAAGATTTTAGGGTTTACCGGTCACGTTCGATCCGAATGGCGAGGGTTTTGATTTGTTTCTGACTCGAAAAACCTCCAAATCCACGCAATGTCGCTAGCTCAAGGAAGAAGAAAAATGGCACTCAAAGAAGAAAATTTCGTTGGAAATTCGAAATGGGAAAAAAAATCCCAAAACTATTATATATAGGCAAAAATTGATTAATCAATTTCAAAATCGATTAATCGGTTTTTATAACTTAAACCCAGTTGCTCAAAATCGATTGATCGATTTCAAAAATCGATTAATCAAAATTGAATATTAATAATTTTCCAGGTTTCCCATCTCACTGGCATGGGCCAATCGTTCAATCGAACGATTTTGATTAATCGATTTTTAAATCGATTAATCAGTTTTGACAGAACTGTAAAAATTTTTAACTTGTTATTTTTCTTCACTTCCTCCTGTTACCTTGTCAGATTTTTCTATGGTTTTGTGGAGTACATTTGGCCATCCTTGTCATGATGCAAGTACCATCAAACCATACACTTTTAAGTTCACAAACAGTCCATTTACAACCCACATTCGTTCTTTTCATTCCTCGAATAAGTTGGCATAAACGCACAACTTTTGATTACATAGACGTGCCAAACTTACAAGCATACAAGCACTGATACAATTGGGCTCTCAGCTCTCCACAAATAAGTTCGGATACTGCTCTCTTACATCTGCCTCACATTCCCACGTAGCTTCTTCGGCCGGATGATTCTTCCATCGAACAAGCACTAAAGGAATCACCTTAGCGTGTAGCACTTGCTCCTTTCTATCCAATATCTCGGCCAGTTCTTCTATCATGGTCATATCTTCATGCATTTCAAGTGGTTGACTTCCCAAGATATGGGCAGGGTCATTCACATACTTTCTGAGCATAGAGAAATGGAAGACGTTGTGTACTCGATCAAATAATGGTGGTAATCCAACACGATATGCGACCTCATCTACACGACCCAAAACCTCAAAGGATCCAAGGTAACGGGGACTCAACTTGCCTCTCTTTTCAAATCTCATAACGCCTTTCATAAGCGATACCTTCACAAACACATGCTCGCCAACAGTGTAGTCCACACTCGTTCTCTTGATATCGACATAGCTCTTCTATTTGCTCTGCACCGACTAAAGTCTTTCTCTGTTCATACGTACAATAATAGCATTATCTTCAAGCAACTCCGACCCCAAAACAAAATTTTCACCGATTTCTTCCCAATTGATAGGCGATCTACATCGCCTCCCATATAGAGCTTCATATGGTGCCATCCCAATGCTCGTTTGAAAGCTATTGTTGTATGAAAATTTGATCAATGGTAGGTGTTGATCCCATGAACCTTGTAATTCAAGAATACACGCCTTAAGCATGTCCTCTATTACTTTGTTTACGCTCTCCGTTTGCCGATCGATTTGCGGATGGAAAGCTGAACTAAAATTCAATCGCATACCCATGCCTTCTTGAAACTTCTTTCAAAACTTTGAAGTATATAATGGGTCAGATCAGAGACAATGCTACTAGGAATCCCGTGCAACAGTACTATCTCCTTCATATACAACTCCGCGAGTCTTCCTGCTATATACATCGTGTTGTAAGGCAAGAAGTGTGCTGACTTGGTTAGTCGATCCACGACTACCCAAATGGCGTTCTATCTCTTTTCTATACGTGGTAGCCTAACAATGAAATCCATAAAGATTAATTCCCACTTCCACTCTAGTATGGGTAGAGGCTGTAATAATCCAGTAGGATGTTTGTAGTTCACTTTCACCTGTTGACATGTCACACACCGTGACACGTACTTGGCCACGTCTTTCTTGAAACCTCTCCACCAATAAGTCTTCTTGAAGTCTTGATACATTTTCATGCTACCGAGGTGGATAGCATATTTTGACTTATGAGCCTCATCAAGGATAGTTGGCCACAGATTGGCATCAACTGGAATACAAAGGCTTCCCTTGAATAGTACAGAACCATCCTCTTTCACTGAGAACTCTGGCCTGATGCCTTCAATCACATCTTCGCGAATCTTGGTTAACTCCGAGTCTTTCATCTGTAGCTCGTGAATATGCTCAAAAATATGCTCAAAGATCATCGATCTCACGGTGATGTTGGCCAAGAAGGCTCCTGTAGCTTGCACCTCAATATTTGCATCATACAACGAAAGATCTTCAAACAACTTCTATCTGTGCATTCCCATGATCAAATTAGTCAACTGAGCTGAACCCTTCCGACTCAATGCATCAGCTACTACATTAGCCTTGCCTGGATGATACTGTATGGAGCAGTCATAATCTTTGAGAAACTCCTGCCTCATGTTCAACTCTTTCTGTGTAAATAGGTACCTGAGACTCTTATAGTCGGTGAAGATCTCAAAGGTCTCACTGTACAAATAATGTCTCCAAATCTTCAGTACAAATATGATCGCTACTAGTTCCAGGTCATGTGTCGGATAGTTCTTCTCATGATCTTTCAGCTGTCTCAACCCGTAAGTAATCACCTTCTTGTGTTGGTTGGGCACGCAGCCCAAACCATTATGTAAAGCATCATTATATACCGCGAACCCTCCACTGCCTGAAGGAATTGCTAGTACTGGAGCTGAAGTGAGTCTCTTCTTAAGTTCTTGAAAACTCTTTTCACATACTTTACTCCACTCGAATCTCACATCCTTCCTTATAAATCTCGTAAGAGGTCCCGATATTTTAGAAAATCCCTCTACAAAATGTTGATAGTAGCCAGCTAGACCTAGGAAACTACGGACGTCTGTCACCGTCTTTTGTTGTTCCCATTTTACCACCACCTCAATCTTCATCAGATCTGCTGTGACACTATCCTTTGAGACGACATGTCCCAAAAAGCTAACTCTCTTCAACCAAAACTTGCACTTACTGAGTTTGGCGTATAGTTGGTGTTCACGTAGATTTTGTAGAGCAACTCTCAAATGTTCTTTGTGTTCCTTCTTTAACTTGGAATATATCAGGATATCGTCGACAAATACTATGATGCAAGTATCCAATTGTTGTTTAATCACCCGATTCATCAAATCCATAAATGACACCGGTGCATTTGTCAACCCAAACGGCATCACTAAGAACTCGTCGTGTCTGTACCGTATCCTGAATGTTGTCTTCTGGATGTCCTCTGTCTTTACTCTCAGTTGATGGTATCCAGATCTCAGATCGATCTTGAAAAGGTACCTCACTCCTTGCAGCTAATCAAATAAATCACCGATCCTATGCAATAAATATCTATTCTTGATGGTCAGTTTGTTTAACTGGCGATAGTCAATGCACAGTCGCATTGACCCATCCTTCTTCTTTACGAACAAGACTAGTGCTCCCCATGGAGACACACTGGGTCTTACAAACCCTTTATCCATGAGCTCTTACAACTACTCTTTCAACTCCTTCAACTTAGCAGGAGCCATCCTATATGGTGCTTTGGAAATAGGCTCCATTCCAGGTGTTAAGTCGATAGCGAACTCCACTTCTCTATCTAGAGGTAATCCTAGTAATTCCTCCAGAAATATATCTTCAAATTCACACGCAACTACGATCTCTGAAATAACTTTCTTCCCTTCCTTATCTTCCTTCAAGAATGCCAAGTAACCACTGCACCCCTTTCTGATCAAGTGATCGGCCTTGATTGCAGAGATAAGTGGCATAAACGTCTATCTCATTCCTCGAAATCGAAACGATCTTCTTGTATTAGGTCTAAAGATGACAACTTTGTTCTTGCAATCTACCGTTGCATAATGCTGTGACTACCAGCCCATGCCAAGGATCACGTCGAATCCTTGTATGTCCAATAGAACTAAATTTTCTGGTAGTTCAAAGACGTCTCCATCTTTGATGGTCACTATCACCGATTTACAAACCCTTTCCGTATTGACCGATTCCCTAGTCGGGATAGATACCGCTAACACAAAATCCAACGTCTCTGGGTTAACCTTCATCTTCTTGGCAAATCGAGGGATAGTAAGTGAGTGGGTAGACCCCGGGTCTATCAACACTCTAGCCTCATAAGCTAATCACTTCCCTTTCCATAAAATTGTAAGGTACCTATATCATACATATATATATATATATATATATATAATAGACCATACACATCAAAATTTATGGACAAGAATCAGTCTACTCTACTTCTTACATGAATGCACCTTCTCTATCCAAAAACTTTACGTCATTGAATTTTTTTATTTAAAGGAAAATCTCATCTTGGATCACATCGTTGGCATTTTGTGTTTCTTAGGCAGTAACAACATATGCTCTTCCTTGTATGACTAGCTTCCTTGCTTGTATCGATCGTGGCATTGAAGCATAAGTCGTTCCTTCTTCACTCATCTCAGGGCAATCTCGGATTATGTGGCACACCTTTCCACATTTGTAGCAACCCCGAGTACCCCTTATACACTCCGTTGTTTTATGAGACTTGTCACACTTGGCACAAGTCTCCACTGTAGTAGATGCTGCCCACGAGAAACCCTGGGTAACTGCTACTCTAGTAGTGGTAGCAGGGCTCTCATCTGATTGGCCTCCCCGACACAAGCACATGTAATCTCTGATAGTTTGTCTGCTGCGTCAATCTAATATAATCGGTTTGGAATGGTTGCCTCTGAATGGGTGCTACGAATCTCGACTATTTGTTCACCGACTCGTAGTTCCCAACCTTACTCTGATCCGTTCTTCCTCTCCCTTGCCGATCTCTTCTTTTGTATCTATCTTTGTTGTCCTCTTCTATTACTAAGGCTTTACTCATGACCTCTCCATAGGTCTTCAACTCAAATGCCGCTACTTTTCTCCTGATGTCTGGCCTTAAACTGCGTTGTAGTCTCTTGGCTTTCATCAAATCCGTGACTACAAAATCAGGAGCGAAGCGAGCAAGCCTCATGAATTCTACGCTAATCTCTCTCACTGACATCCTTTCCTGCTCGAGTTGTAGAAATTTGACTTCCATCTGATTGCGTACTACTTCAGGGAAGTACTGCTTGTTACATTCTTCCACAAACTCCTCCCATGTCCAGGGCTAGTCCTAGAGACGGACTTCCACCATGGGTCTGCCACCCCATCTAGCATGTACGGTGCCCAACGGACACTTTCATCTTCCGTGCACGTAAGCACGCTAAATACTTTCTCCATTTCACTCAGCCAATTCTTCGCATCTATTGGCTTCGCTTGCCCTGAAAAGCTCGAAGGACGCATCCTCCTAAACTATATGAATGCTGAGGTCAATGGCGGTGTAAGACCTACTAGAGGTGTAGGTGACTGATGTTGGTCGTTAGCATTATGAGCTGCCAAGGACGTTGCTTGCTGAGTCATGGCATTTTCCATGGTTTCCATAGTGTGCATCATCCTCTGACATTCTTTTCTCTCTTTATTTCTTTCTCTTACTCTTTCCTGCTCTCGCTGATCCCTCTCTTAACGATCTCTATCCTGATTCTCTGCTTGATCTCGGTTCTCTTGACCACTACTTCCTGGGGCCTCTCTATTCCCCATCGGTACCCTATTCGAAGCCAAGACAAAATCGTCTCTACTCTATAAGTTTCTGTCATGACCGCCCTCAGGCCGTCCTCTTCCTCTATAATACATAATGCTTTATACATGAAACCACAATTTCATTAGCAGAAGGTCCTATGCTTTGACAAAACTAAGACTTGTTAGAAATTTTAGAAGAAATAACTTTGATACCAACTGTGACAGTCCAGATTTCGGCACCCCAAAACTCGTGCCATCGGCACGACCCTCGAGGCTATGCCCCATAAGCCTGCATGGAACATTGGTATATCCACACTTTATAAAGTAAAAACATATTCTAAGGAAATTATAGAATGAAAACTTCAGTTCTATAATAAATGCCAAAACATGTATCTCAAAAAGGTAGTTCTGATCTCATGCAACAGCATGAGCAAAAGAACCCTCCAGAACCATCAGTGATGACATAACAGTCACCCTGGATGGTTCACCAAAAGAATATCTCAGTACATATTACATTTCTCAATAAAATTAGGGCTTGACATACTAAGCCGTACAGTACTCTCTCAAACTCAATCAAATTACGCAGGGGTCCTCTAGAAGAAGTCCTCAGGAGGGGGCTCTGAATCCTCCCTAGGCACGTAATCCAAATCCTCCGGATCTATGCCTCTCGAAGCAGTAGTAGCCGCGCATCAGACCTACGACGTATAGTCTATAGGGTGATAGCTCAATAGGAAAACGACTGAATGAACATATAAGTTAATCTCTCATATATATTCCATGACATTTAAAAATATGATTTATCAATGAAATAGCTGGAAAATAATTTAAATGACTGAAAAGATGAACTGAATGTAACTGTTACTTTACATGTGTTTACTTGTTCTCAACTTGCACACAAAAGATAAAGATCGGCCTATAATCTTAAATCATAACTTAAATAATCCTCGATTTACTATAGCCTCGAGCCCCGATGGAATATCCTCCATCGTCATCTAATCAGACCATTTTCATTTCCTTTTTCATTCATTTAATACTACCCAGGTCCCTTCCTTATAGGCGACGGGGTACAAATCTCACATACATCCTTGGGATGTCCAACGTACTGGATTGGTCATTGCAGTCACAGATATTCTATTTGAGTCGATCATGGTATCTCGCCGCGTCGGTGGGGTATTTTCCAAACCCAAAATCAAAAGTGCACTACATATAGTTTTTCACCATGTGATTGTGCTAATTATAGTATATTAGGCCTGATCAATTCTCATTTACTTTACTTTATATTTTTCCATACATCCCTGGGATGTAACAAGCTCAATGCATCACACAGATGCCCTTAAAGCATTCACATCCCCTGGGGACGTCACATACTCATATTGTAACTCATTTCCTTACTTAGTGTTCACACACACACACACTTAAGATTCACATTTTCAATCCATAATTACTCATTTCTATATCACTACATACATGCTCTTACAATTAAAGTACATGTTCAAGGCGTTTCCTACCTCACATGTATAAATTCTCAAGCGTCAAGGTCCATTGCGGTCCCCCATGCTCGCACTCACTTGCATAACCTAAGTTACATCATAGCATAAGCAAAACATCAAGAACGATGCATAAAAGGAGGTACAAGACCCTCCCAGAACCCCAAGGTCCAAAACAAACGTCAACAGAAACTGTCAAAATCGATTAATCGATCTCCAAAATCGATTAATCGAATTACCAAAATCGATTGATTGATTTACAAATTGATCAATTGGTTTTCCCAGCCTCCTCATTTTCTAGCCACTGGGAGTGCTCAGACGATTAATCGATTTCAAATCGATTAATCAAAATCCAAAAATTGATTGATCGATTTTATTTCGATCAATCGGTTTCGGGCATTAGTGCCCTAGGCTTACTTCTAAGACAAAATCGATTAATCGATTTTCAAATTCGATTAATCGATTTTCAAAATCGATTAATTGATTTTGTCAGAAACCAAGCCCTTTTCGGGCATTTCTTTAAGCTTTCAGCTCTCTCTATTTTCCTTTCTTTTCTACATCTTTAATTCAACAATTAGCCAATTAATCATAGAACTAATGCACAACAACATATGGATTAAAATCTAACAAGACTCACCTCAAATGAATCTCTTGATTGATTCAATGGCTTGATTTAAGGGCTAGGGTTCCTAGCTCCGACTCCAACGAGTTCACCTACACGTTACCGTAGTAATATATAGCTCACGACCTCTCTAGATTCGAAATCCCACAAAACCTCTTGCATTTTCTCCTTCCTCTACACACTCTCTCTCTCCATAAATCCTTACACCAACCAAAACAAAGGCAATAACTTCTCTTTAGCTCTTTAGCTATTTAACTTAGTCCATGTTTTTGATGTAAAACACATACACCAATAACAGGTGCATGTGACCTTCACAATTAAATCTAAAACCACACTCACAGGCACATTCACATCTAACTGAATTTAATCTAAGTCATTAGGTTGACATCCACTTGGTCAAGCTTATGATCAGTCGGGCACGCATCCTGAGGACACTGTTCAAAGCCCAAATTTCAGGGATGTTACATAGCATCACCAAGTTAAGGGTAAGAAGTTGGTATATTATGTGACAGATTAGTGAAAGCCTGACGCAAGGTCTAAAAAAAAATGTTAAGCACTCACCTGTAACTTGATGGGAAAATATTATTCCTAATGGCTCCCATAGGACCACCCCATTTAATTAGATGAGTGTGGTGGAAATTTAATAAATTACACACCTCCCATCTTAAACTCCATGTGAAGACTCGAACTGACTAATGACTAGTCCTGACTCAAGAAATTACCCAAATTAGGACTGAGGCAAGGTGATGAAATGAGATCATCATCGATGGAGTAGATTTTGATGATCATCATGGTGGTGATCAATGAAACTAGTCAAACTTGGACCTATTGATCCAAGGAAGCAAAAAGAACAAACATAGAACAATGACATTTAAGGTAAATAAGAATGAACTCCAAGGGCATTTGAAGTGAATTTCTCTAATTTAGAAATTAGAAATTAGGAATTTTGCATTTCTCTTGCAAATCCTAGCCCTTGATCTATTTGACCAAGTTGGATTCCATCTGCATCCATTGGTTTCACAATGGGGGGAAATCTATGGTGTAAAATTGGGTTAGAAATCAGGCACCACAAGATGCTTTGAAATGTGGTTATCCATATGAATTGAGGGTACATAAAAGAGGGAAAGTCAAGATGGAGATCCAACCTAGGGTGGAGAGTGAGCCCATGTGGGACCACTACTCCATGCACATGGAGAAAAGAGGAGAGAGAGAGTGAGAGTTTGGGGAAGAAAAACTTGACACATGTCAAGGTTGTTCCCTAAAAGGGGCCTTAAGCCCATAAACCTCCTAGCAAATTTCGAATTTGACCTCCCTCTCTCTCATTCCGTCTTCTTCTTTTTCCCCCTCTCAACTCCATTAGAGCTCAAGGACTCCAAACTCAAGCCCTCTTCACCCAACCATTATAATAGAAATCCAACACCACCATTGCATTCCCCGCTCCTTCTATACAACATAGTCTAAATTTAGCTCCAACCCAACCCTTTCCACCATTGAAACTTGGAAAAACCAGCAAACAAAGAAGAAGTTTAGGGACTTAGTATTTTTTTGAGTTACAATTTCTAGCATAGTCTATTGTAGGAATTTGCTTGAGAACTCTTCGTTTTCTTTGATTTTTTTTTAAATTCTTTAAGATTACTGGAGCTGAAATCTAATTGAAGGTTGAGATGACCTTGAATGTGATCACTATGATCATGCATGGCCATCCAATGGTCCAAATAGGCAAGGCTTGGACTATGTCCAATGCTAGCCTAGGATCCTCCATAAAAAGGGTTAGAAATCTTATTTTCTTTGGAGTTTTTGAATGATTTTCAAATTTGAGATTGATAGTATGGATGTATAGAATGGGATAGTGGTGTGTGTGATTAAAGTGATCACACACCACCCACCCTCCGATCATCCATGATGAAGATCGAATGGTCCAAGATCCATCTTTTGATGGTGATGGTGCAATGTGCCATTAGTGACTCGTCTTCCATTGATCATCTCTTCAAGGACCACGTGATCCCATAATTTTGGTAAAAGATTGATTCTATGTTTGAATTTGATGAAAAAATCCATATATATATATATATACCCTATATATTAAAAGAGAATATAATTGTGCAACCGTGGGAATCGAGACGATCCCATCTCGACGATGTGCTCACTAATAAAATTATAGAGTGACCACCCAGATATTTTGGCGTCTCGAAAAACCTAGATCATTTTTATAAGTACCAAAGTTCCACAAATATGACTTTGAATCAAGTCTACGCCAAAGGCTCTTGGGTAGGGGCTTCGGTTATCGATTGGGAAGGTGTTAGCCACCCAGTCAACCCGCTTAATGCCGTCTCTACTAATGGAAGAAATAAAAATAATATAAAAGAAATGAAAAAGGCTTCCTCTTGCCCAAATGGGTCTGAAAATCCTATTTGTGCCCCTCCGTTCCTACCGAAAATTCGGCGGCGTAATGGCACAAATGGGAGGATGGAGGAATAACCGAGAAGGTAGAGGAATAGAGGGGAGAGCCGGAGCTCTCAGGCCCTTGTTGCACCGCTGTGGAGCCTTGTGTTGGCTTACTTCAGTGAGCTTTTGAAGGCCTGTATGGTATGGAATGGGGTTCTAACTCCTAAGGCTTGATAGCTAAGAGGTAGAGAGGGAAGGCTAGGGGTAACACACACCTAACCTAGAGCTTTTTAGTGAAATGCTAAGGTCTAAAGGAGTTTTTTGAATTCTTGAATTTGTAAGGGAATGGTGCACTAGAGGAGAGAGAAAGAAGGGATTCCTTAATCTCTTAATTATAATTTTTTTCAAGCCATTTGCAAGGAGGGGTGCCTCTCTATTTATAGGAAAAAGGAGGTTAGGAGGGTGCTTAGAGGTTAATTGGGATGAGCAATTAGGTAATGGGACATCTAAGGTTTCCTAGGGTTTTTGGAGCGTTGAAAAATGTGAGAAGGTGCTCCAATGGTGGATGATTGGGTGAGGCTTTAAACCACTTAAGGGGTTGCACATAGGTGGTAAATGGGTGTAACAGAACTAGCAAAACACACTCCAAAGGTTGAGATGGTCAACAAGTCAAACCCCAATCTCAATTTTTGCGGCAAAAATATATAGTTACTAATCATATGCCTAGCACAACTATTAGTTGTGCCAAGCATATGCACAGTAAAACAGTGCTTGAACAGTGCCTGGGAGGTTGACTGCCCGCGGGGGGACCCACCAATCGCTGGCACAACTATTAGTTGCGCCAACCCATTTCTAGAGAGAAATGGCTTGACCCAACTATTAATTGTACCAAGTTCACCTATAGATGGTGCAACTATTAGTTGCACCAAATCCCTAATGGGGGTCAGAATAAATGACTATTTTGCCCTTCGAGTTCGGGATGTGATATCTTTTTATACACAACTCCAATTGGGGTGATTCTTTGCTCGTTAGAAAGCTGAAGACTTCTACTTTTCAATGGTATGAGATTCAATTGTAGAGAAGGTCACAGCTAGTTTCGGTGTACCACTCTTCATCCATTGCTCCGGAAAGCTAGGTTTAGGTCCGAGATGGGTTCTAAGGGTTGGGAAGGTTCTTAAGGGATCTAGGTTCCTATAGGTTTAAGACAGCTCCTAAGGTCTTGGAAGGGTTCCTAAAGGTTCCATACATGCCATCAAAAGCTCGGAGATGCGCCTCTCTCGAAATGTGTTTCGATCGGTGTTGGGGAATTTTAAGTGCTGATTATTATGAAGTAAAAGAAAGAAAATAAAGTCAAAGTAAACAGAGGATGGATTCAGCACATCTAAAATATCCTAGACCTATAAGATACAGGGTCCTTTATAGCAAATTTTAATAAGTAAGAGTTTATCCCACAGGGAGTAGTGATCTGAACCTAGAAGGTGTATAGTAGACCTCCAGATCTGGCTATAGATCTGGCAATTCTAAGAAGAAAGAGAGCTTTTCGGGTGTCACTAGATCTTTTTTATAAAACTGAAATATAAGACTAAATCTAAAAGATTGAGGAAGATGGATGGTAAAATAAAATATAAAATAGAGAGAAATAGACAGCTAGGGCCTGGTTTTTATTGCAAAATAGATCAAGAGCTGGAGATTTGCAGCAATCCTTCATTTGGCTATAAGAACAAATGCAAGGTATAAGAATCTGATTTAGACCGGTGGTTTGGATTGATCTTAAAGCTATGATCTGTCCACTTCAATGGTCACAGATCATCCAATAGATTTCCTCCATCCCGATGGCTTCGATCAGAACAGGATAATCACTACAGATGTTGTGGATGTAAGGCCACAGGAACCCATAGGCATACCAAACCCAGGGAAATCAGATGGTCATCAAGAGATCTACCGGAATAGGGCCTGGGCTTGTGCTGAGTGTAAAAATCCGATCAAGAATCTAATGGGACCACAAGATCTTTAGATTTAATTAAGGTTTAAAATCAATAATTTATTACTTTAATAAAAAACAACTTATAATAACATTGTTCTCATATCTGTAGTCTGTGCATCGATCCACATTTCTTCATGCCAAAATTACAATTATAAAACAGATCTGAGCTGCTACCTAGAACTAATCCAACAGGCTAGATTAGAGAGAGAAGGGGGAAGAGAAAAGGGAAAAATAAAACCTAAAACTAAGCCTAAATGAGCTAAGGAGAACATAGGCTATTCCTTTGTTCCTACTTTCCTTGCTGAGAAATTACAGCAGAATAGATGGGTATTTATACATATGCATTGATCCATGTGCCTTGAGTTGCAGCCAATCAGAGAGCAGAGGACTCAGTTCTGTTATGCACAGCTAAGGTGTCTTCATTTCGACCAAGGAAAATTGCATGTGGACTGCTGTCCCATGTGATGAGTTTTATGCCCAGCTGATGTGTTCTTACAGCTCTCAAAAATGCTCCTGCCGGCCACTGATATTTGCTAATGGAACCTGAGATAAATCCCTTAGATGTGTGGGACATTGGGATGTGTGCCCTAGAAACATCGGAATCCCCAAGTGTCCTTAAAGTGTGAAATAGAGGGCTGGAACCCGTGCCTTGGTAGGTTGGAGCTTCAGAACTTCAATCTCGAGAGGTTCAAGCAACTGTTCGACTAGTTGAATGGGCTTCAGGTATGCATTTGACAGGTTGTCGATAGGTTCTAACAGGAGCTCGACAGGTTCATTCAACCATTCGACAAGATGCTCAATAGGTTCATTTTCAGCATCAGAACCTCTTGACAGGTTCAAACAACCATTCGATAGGTTGCGATAGGTTCAAACAACCATTCAATAGGTTGCGACAGGTTCAATTTTAACACATAACAGCTCATGGAGTTCAAAACAACCCCTCGTGGAGTCTATTTTCAGCGCATAACAGCTCTACAATTCACTCGTGGGGTTGCTTTCAGCTACATAACCACTCAAGTGCTTTAGTACCAACAAAGAATAGCTCATGTAGTTCATTTTAAGCTACATTTAAACACCTCGAGTGGCTGCACCAACCCTCTAAACTGCTCGAATTCTTTAGGTTTGTAGGTGTGCTGCTCATGGGCTTCCATCATCAGCTAGAGTAGATGATGTTCAACACTTAAAGTACTCGAGTGCATTAATGTTGTCGCTTAATATGTCACTTGAATTGCTTTGCAGCTGTTCGCATAGAATGCCTTGAGGTGTTGATTTGCTGCTGTCTTCCATCCAAGGTGCTACCTTGCTACAAACACAAAATGTTGTATTACTGCATAACGCCTTGTTAACCTTTGGGCTTCACCACTCTCTCTCTCAGCAGGTCTTCAAGGCTGCCAAAGCATGCTAAAAAGCCCCAATGGTGTGAACCACCATGGTGCCTTTTCAATAAATCCATCATCTCCATTGCTAAACACAAAATTCCTTCTTCTTGGCTTCAAAAGCATGGATTGCAGCATTAAGCTCTTATTTTACTGTTATCTGTAAAAACACACTTAAAAGACATTATTAACATGCTCAAAGGTCCATCATAGGTCAGGTTAAGGGGTAGAATGTGGTATATTTCAGTGCTCAGCACACCCCCAAACCTAACCTTTGCTAGTCCTTGAGCAAAGTGAAATTTAAAACAACTAACCTATGAAATAAAATGCTACTTTTGTAGGGAACACGGGTGCATTTGACACATGCATCAAGCCTTTTAAACCCCTAGGTGATCCCTAGTAGAGGAGTGGAGTCTCCTGAGGGTTTTCAGTGAAGGTACCCCCAAACTTCTCCAATAAAATTAGTTAATACTCATGCAACATGCTAAAATAGAGTTCAAGTAAAATAAAATAAATTCCACACCATGTCCATTCAGTTTTTGAGGATTTTTAGTAGAAAAATTATCAGTTTAAAACCTGAAATTATGTTGTAATTCCTTCATCATTAATCAGTTCATGTCAAGGCATTGTGCCTGAAAATTGATGCAGAGCTCACCTTTACTTTAAGAATTCTGTTTTGATAATGCCCCAAACAAATTGGATTTCAGACCCATGTCTTACCAGGGCTGTCACTCACAACAAAAATAGAAGGGTACATCAGTTCACATAGCTCAAGATCAGTTACAACCCTCAAATAAGACTGCAAGCATGAGCATAGGAATTGCTCTAACTTCTGAAATTTTCTAACTCATCTCCACATGACAGCTCAATCAAATTTCAAATCAGTAAGGACTTTTTATTGGGTTGTAATGTGGCTCATGGGTGAAATTTGTAAAAGAATAAAGGGGTAAAATGGGATTCAAAATTGAGAAATCAGCCAGGTAAAGAGGTGATTTGCAACTCAGCCTTTTTCATTTCAACACAATTCCATTTACTTCTTGAATTTTTAGATTTGAAGTGATCAGTTTCTAATCCTCATTTCAATCTTTCAATGAAATGACTTCTCTTTCTCATTCTTTTTCTTTGATTTTTTATTTTTCCTTTTCTTTTTGTATGTTTTTCTTTTTCTATTTTTCTTCATTTTTCTTTTTATGGGCTAGAGTGCCATAACATCACCAAATGTGCTTTCCTCTTACACAACCAAATTTTAAACCTTGCTCCTCTAACCTCACTTCTCCTCCTTTTTCTTGATTTCTCAGATCGAGGGTGAACTGAAACAGTCAAGGGGTTTTGGGTTCAAATTCTCAAATTTTTTAGCAAAGAAAAACCAGGATTTTTAAGGCTCAAATGGTGTGTATCAAGGGCAGTTCAAAGGTGGGAAAATTTTAGCCTCAAACTGTCCAAGGGATGGCCTTACTTCATATCCTCAATGTCATAATGCTGTCAAGCTATTTCAACTTGGATTTGCCTAACTTATAGAGAGCAAAACTAGATCCCATCCATCCTTAGAGCGAAAAAAATTGCCAAGACACTCTTCAAGAAAAAATTTTCAGGCCCAAATCTCACTGGGTATGGCCTTTTATCAAATTTTCTGGGGGTGTACCGTTACAGTTTTTCTCTCATTTCAGGTTTACTAAACATCAATTTTTGAAAATTCTTGACATTTGCTTCATGAAAAATGTTAAAACTGCAGCTCATGTTAGTTTTAAAAAGTTTTTAATTTCCTCTTTTTCCAAAAAATCAGGTGAGAAATCGCTTTATTTTTAAAAACTTTTTTAACATAGCTGCACTAGCATTAACTCATTTAATTGGCACACCTGCCCTACCCCCAAACCTAAGATGAACATTGTCCTCAATGCTCTACGCAATGAGAAACTAGGGGCAGCAGGGTAAAAGAAGAAAGAAAAACTAAGCAGAAAAATTGTAGCTATGTGCAACAGAAAATATAAAAAAACAAAACTGAATATATGAGCAAGAAAATGGAAAAAAATTCTATATAAATGTAGGAAATTACTGCTAAAATTGCTATACAAATGAAAGGGAACTAATGCTAATAAAAAAATAGTAAAAACAAAGTAAGGAACTAAATACAAAGCTACAAAAACCGAAAAATGTTGATACAAAAACAGAGTTGTAGATGAAAAATAGGAAAACAAAGTTAGAAACTAACTGTAATCACAAAAAAATGCAAAAAAAAAAAAATAGTAAAACTAGGACACATTATCCTAAGAAAGAGAAATCAACAATTAAAAATAGAATTTAAACTAAAATTCCTAAAATCTGAAGACCAAATCATAAATCCCCTAAGCCCAAAGAAAACACTAAAAGCTCAAGCCAATCAGATACTTATGAATCTAAGTGATTATAAAAATGATCAGCAGGAATAACATACAGTGAAAAGAAAGATTTATAAGACGGACCCCTATGTTGATGATGTGTATGAATCAAAAAGAATTTCTAAATAATGAAGAATGGGAGCACACATTAAAAACAAGATTCATACAGCTGAGATCCATTTAATGGTGAAGAAATCTAGAAGTAAAATAAAATCAGTGGCTCCATTGAATATTTAAAACAACATATGATCCACTACTCATTATCCTACATGTTTCCTCAAAATGAAAAACCATGATCTCAGCAGGTCTAGATGGGAAAAATGAATAAAACCAAAGAAAAATAGCCCATCTGAAGATATTTTTATGTTTTTATAATTTTCTATTTTTTTATTTGTTTTGGATCAACCCAGGCTCAATAACAGCCATTATTTACTATTCCTGAAAAATAATAAGAAATTTTAATTTGTATTTTCATTTTCTTCTATTTTTTATTTGGTTTTGTTGAGTTATACAAAAATTAGAATGATAGCAAACAAAGCAAAATTGCTGGTCAAAAGAATTTAAAAATAGAAAATGAATGCAAAGGAGAAGGGGATGCAAACTCAAGCAGATCTGCTCCTGCTGCAATCATTTGCTCCTCGTTTGGCAGCTGCTCTAGATCTGCAAAAATTCAACAACTGCAGTAGTACCTTATTCAAGTATTTTGACAAAAACACAAAGAAAAACTCAAACTGCAGCCTCATTTATGCAAAAATGCAAAAGGCTACAGCAGCATTTATTCAAACATCTAGAAGGCATAAAATAAAAACTCAGAAAAATAAAAATTTTGCTAGAGTAAAACAGGTTTTCTGTACAAAAACTACAGCAGACATTTAATCAAACAGGTGGAATGCACTCTAAAATTTTAAAAACTAATTAGCAATAAAAACTAAAAAAAAATCAGATCTACAAAAATGAAAAACTTAGATCTACTATCTAGATCAAAACTCCCCGGCAGCGGCACCAAAAACTTGTTGAGGAATTTTAAGTGCTGATTATTATGAAGTAAAAGAAAGAAAATAAAGTCAAAGTAAACAGAGGATGGATTCAGCACATCTAAAATATCCTAGACCTGCAAGATACAGGGTCCTTTGTAGCAAGTTTTAAGAAGTAAGAGTTTATCCTACAGAGAGTAGTGATTTAAACATAGAAGGTGTATAGTAGACCTCCAGATCTGGCTATAGATCTGGCAATTCTAAGAAGAAAGAGAGCTTTTTGGGTGTCACTAGGTCTTTTTTATGAAACTAAAATATAAGACTAAATCTAAAAGATTGAGGAAGATGGATGGTAAAATAAAATATAAAATGGGGAGAAATAGATAGCTAGGACCTAATTTTTATTGCAAAACAGATCAAGAGCTGGGGATTTGCAGTAATCCTTCATTTGGCTATAAGCACAAATGCAAGGTATAAGAATCTGATTTAGACTGGTGGTTTGGATTGATCTTAAGGCTATGATCTGTCCACTTCAATGATCACATATCATCCAATAGATTTCCTCCATCCCGATGGCTTCGATCAGAACAGGATAATCACTACAGATGTTGTGGATGTAAGGCCACAGGCACAGGCACCCACAGGCATATCAAACCCAGGGAAATCAGATGGTCATCAAAAGATCTATCGGAAAAGGGCTTGGGCTTGTGCTGAGTTCAAAAATCCGATCGAGAATTTAATGGGACCAAAAGATCTTTAGATTTAATTAAGCTTTAAAATCAACAATTTATTGCTTTAATAAAAAATAACTTATAATAACATTGTTCCTATATCTTTAGTCTGTGCATCGATCCACATTTCTTCATTCCGAAATTATAATTATAGAACAGATCTGAGCTACTTCCTAGATCTAATCCAATAGGTTGGATTAGAGAGAGAAGGGGCAAGAGAAAAGGGGAAAATAAAACCTAAAACTAAACCTAAATGAGCTAAGGAGAACCCAGGCTATTCCTTTTTTCCTACTTTCCTTGCTAAAAAATTATAGCAGAATAGATGGGTATTCATACATATGCATCGATCCATGTGCCTTGAGTTGCAGCCAATCAGAGAGCAGAGGACTCAGTTTTGTTATGCACAACTGAGGTGTCTTCATTTGGCCAAGGAAAATTGCATGTGGACTGTTGTCCCATATGCAGAGTTTTGTGCCCAGCTGATGTGTTCTTGTAGTTCTCAAAAATTCCCCTGCTGATCACTGATATTTGCTAATGGAACCCGAGATAAATCCCTGAGATGTGTGAGACATTGGGATGTGTGCCCTAGAAACATTATAATCCCAAAAATGTCCCTAAAGTGTGAAATAGATGGCTGAAACCTGTGGCTCGATAGGTTGGAGCTTCAGAACTTCAATCTCAAGAGGTTCAGGCAACTGTTCGACAGGTTGAATGGGCTTAAGGTATGCATTCCACAGGTTCTCGACAGGTTCTAACAGGAGCTCGACAAGTTCATTCAACCATTCGACAGAATGCTCGATAGGTTCATTTTCAGCATCATAACCTCTCGATAGGTTCAAACAACCATTCGATAGGTTGCGATATGTTCAAAAAACCATTCGATAGGTTGCGACAGGTTCAAACAACCATTCGATAGGTTGCGACAGGTTCAATTTTAACACAGAGTAGCTCGTGGAGTTCAAAACAACCCCTCATGGAGTCTGTTTTCAGTGCATAATAGCTCTACAATTCACTCGTGGGGTTGCTTTCAGGTATATAACGACTCAAGTGCTTTAGTTCCAACAGAGAATAGCTTGGGTAGTTCATTTTAAGCTACATTTAAACACCTCGAGTGGGTGCACCAGCCCTCTAAATTGCTCGAATTCTTCAAGTTTGCAGTTGTGCTGCTCATGGGCTTCCATCATCAGCTCGAGTAGATGATCTTCAACACTTAAAGTACTCGAGTGCATTAATGTTGTAGCTGTAATATGCCACTTGAATTGCTCTGCAGCTATTCGCATAGATTGCCTTGAGGTGCTGATTTGCTGTAGTCTTCCATCCAAGGTGCTGCCTTGCTACAAACACAAAATGCTGTATTACTGCATAGCACCTTGTTAACCTTTGGGCTTCATCACTCTCTCTCTCAGTAGGTCTTCAAGGCCCCCAAAGCAAAAAAGCCCCAATGGTGTGAACCACCATGGTGCCTTTTCAATAAATCCATCAGCTCCACTGCTAAACATAAAATTCCTTCTTCTTGGCTTCAAAAGCATGGATTGCAACATTAAGCTCTTATTTTGATGTTATGTATAAAAACACACTTAACAGACTTTATTAACATGCTCAAAGGTCCATCATAGGTCAGGTTAAAGAGTAGAAAGTGGTATATTTCAGTGCTCAACAATCGGGCCTTGGGCCAAATTTGAGTGTCTACAAATGCCCCTCTTTGGTATTCGATCACTAATGATCGAATGCCAAAGACAAGAGACATCTGAAGAGGCCCAAGGCATTATTGATGGGTCCGCTGCATTCAAAACAAACTTCAACCATCATATGAGTATCATGGTGAGGAAACAAAAGCCCTCTATGTTGGGAAAAATGGTCGTTTCTCAAGGTAATCGGTTCCCAAGCGCTTAGCGACATTACTGGGCATAACTGAGGTGGAAAATGAGTTGTGAATGCCTAATAGCTGGGAAAAATGATCGCTTCTCGAGATGTTCTAAAAGAGTTTGATGTTCAAGATTCATTCTGAGTACAACAGCTTCGTAAGTAAGGAGGGTGATCAACCCACATCCAAAGATAGGCGTAACGTAAGTACACAAGGCTCCACAGTTTGTGTCTAATCATATGAGGCATTGAATACCTCATCTGATTGGTCATGGTGCCCCTGCTTGAAGCAGGGTTCAAGATCCTTAGACGAACCCATTGATCCTGAAATTTATTTAACATGGCTACCGAGTGGAGCGAACAGAGGTCGCAATGCTTTTTAGGAGTACGTGTTACTTTTCCAACGTGCCTCGGACCATCATGACCTAAAGCATCTAACCTTAAATAACACAGAATAGGTCCAATCAAAAATCGGGTGCCCCCCGAAGGAGGGATCCAATCCCGATCTCTGCCAACAATGATCTTACAAATCAATTAACTATGCATAAACATGCACCTATTAGGGGCGATAAGCAATAAAGGCGATGGAAGTCTCGACCTAGATCCTATCTGAGTACAATTTACGAGGACAAACGACCATCCTACGGATACCCAGACACAAGGCATACACTTTACAAGGATTTTACGCCAATAAAGGTTTTAAACCTACGAAAATAAAGGGAAATGAATACTTCTGCATGCATGTTTACATATAATTTGGTTGATATGTAGTTTCATTTTCAACAGGTTGGTTTCAACCAACGATTGACCTTTTTTATAACGGAGCTACCCGGACCTCAAACCCCGTAGGGCGCACGCCTAGACTGCACAGACCAAGAGTCAACACCTCCAAAATAGCTTGTGATGAATCTCAAGTTAGACACTCACGTTCCTATGAATTTGCCAACCGAGCCCTTATCGCAAAGATTTAGTAGTGGAGTCGACTCGATCAAAACATTGACCGTTTGTCCAGGATTGACACCATTGCTGCAACTTTTAAGTAGGATCTAAAGATCCAAGGTGAACCTTAGACTTAGGATGTTGCTATAGCATAGTTGTGTTGCTGATAAAATATTGACATTTTACCACAACGGAGTACGCATGTGCGTTCAATCATATGAGGCATAGACCGCCTCACTTAACTAGTCACGGTGTCCTCGCTTGAAGTAGGGTTCGAGGTCTTTGGGCGAACCCATTGATCTCAATATTTATTTAGCACGACTACCTGAGCAGAGCGAATAGATGTCGCAATGCTTTTTGGGAGTACGTGCTATCTTTTCAAAACATATTTTTGTTATTTTATGTGACATTTTTATTTCTTATCATTTTCTGTGATTTTTTTATTTTTGAGCTATCATTTTATATGATTTTTTTATGACTTTTTTGATTTTTAAGTTATCATTTCATATGATTTTATTACTTTATTACTTTTATTATTTTATGCAAATTTTTTTTGGGACTTTCTTTATCTTTTTTTTGTTGATTTTTAGACCACAGGTTTTTATTTTATGTGATTTTTGGTCTTTTAAAGCTATCAGTTTGTGGGATTTTTCTGGTTTTTTAGAACTATTATTTTATGTGAATTACTCTACCATTTTATGTGAGTTATTCCATTATTTTTTCCTTTTCTATGGGGATCATTTTTTTTTACTTTTTCACATTTTTCCACTTAGGATCGGAACGCCTATTGCTCTCGTCCATTTTATTCTTAGCACGGCTTCCCGGGTAAGTCGAATGAGGTTTGACAGACTAATTGGGAGCGTGTGCATCTACCGGGAGTGACAAAACGAGGAGAGGGGATACCGAGTTATGCATCCGACCTGTACCAGGCCCGAAGACCTTCTTATAAGTGGCTAGCGCAACTATTAGTTGCGCTAAGCCAAAAGGAGGCCCAAAATGGCCTTGCGCAACTAATAGTTGTGCCAGGTACGTCTGGGTTTCAAATTTAAGCACCTGAGTTCGGGCAGCCAGCGTGTTTTTCAAAATCGCCTTCTTCCCCCTCTCTAAACTGAAAACCAGATCTTCCCTAAGGTTCCTTTACATTGCCTCTACGCATGCCCTATTGCCAGCATTCGCTCGCGCCGTTTGATCTTCCGAATCATGCTAGATCAAAGACCCCTTCTTCTTCGCAAGGTGACCATTAAAAACCCATCTTTCTTGATTTTTTTTGCTTTTTCTTGTGAATATGGCTATGAACTTGCATTCCTTGATGAATAATGGTTTATTTTTGTTGTATGCTTGTTTATTGATGATGTGTTGGCAATTTTTTATGAATGGTGCCCTATTTTTGTTATTTTATGGATTTTATTGGTACCTAACTACATATATATACTCTTTTTGTTTGTTTTTATATAAGGAGGTATTATTTTGATTGATTTTTGTTTTTGAATCATAAAGCAAGGATTTTGGATTTTTGTGTTTGTTTTTTTTTTTGACAATTAATTAGAAAGAAAACACTTTAGGTTCCTTTTTTTTTTTTTTTTTTTTTTTTGGATTTTATTTAAGGAAAATGATTTTCAACTTCTCTTAAAATTAGGAAAACAAGGGATTTATGTACTCCCTTTTTTATTGTTTTGAAAACTAACTAAGGCATTAATTTATTTATTATTTTTGTGTTGTTTTTTTTATTTTAAGGGCACAAACTAAGGGGTTTTTTTTTTTTTGAAGCTTTAGTTTTTTATAAAAGAAAGGCTCTTCTTCTTCTTTTTTTTTGGTCGTTTTTTTTTTATTTTTAGGAGCATAAAAGAAAGATATTTTTGGGTTTTGATTTTGGGAGCATAAAGTAGTGATGATAGGTTTTCTTTTGTTTTAACTTGCTTTATTTTTAAACATAGTAAAAGGGACATTTGTCTCATTTTTATTTACTTTTGAAGATAAAAAAGGCAGGATTTTTTTGCATTTTCAATGTAAAAGGAATTTTTTTTTTTGTATGTGTGTATCTTTATTTTCTGAAAAAGAACAGAAAGAGGGTGAGCAAACTTACCTTCCCTTGGCGTGTAGCATAAAGATAGTTCTTTATCATTGATCCACTCTGATGCGATTGTTTCCTGTTGCCCCAGAATGTCCGGCGACAAAGAATATGTACCCGAGGAGGGCCCTAAGGAGGGGCTTGAGGTAGTTTATGGCCCCCGGGGAGAGCAATTTTTTGTGGTGGAGCGGAAAGCGGGTCCCTGGCTAGAGATGCAGGGTGAGGCTGCCCGAGTTGGCCTGCTCCATCAACAGTACATTCACATCTCAAATTTTGGCATAGAGGGTAGGGTAAAAGATAGGTTGAATTCATCCTTTCTTTGTGCTACTTTTCTTTCTTTTTTACCAAGATCTAATGCATTTTCCTTTTGACATAGGACCTGCCCCCTATCATGTTCCGCAGGGGTTGGCTAGATTTCCATGATTTCTACCTCTATGTCCCCCCTGTGGTGAAGTTCTTGTTGGCGAAGGTGGGCTTTGGGGAGTTTCTGTCTTGCCCCGCTATGAGGGCCAATGTCCCGTATCTAAAGGCATTGATTGAGTGGTTCCGCCCCAAGACGATAACCTTCCACATGGCTTATGTCGATATAGAACTGACGCTCGTAGATTGGCCCATGATTACTGGCATTAGGGTGGGGGGCATACAGATAACCAATCTCACAGTGCCGAGTAAGGAGGACATTATCCGAATGATAGGGGCGTATCCCCCTCATGGGTAGATTCATGGCATCGAGATTAAGATGGGGTGGCTATCTAAGCTCTATACAGTTGATGAGTTAGTGGATCTGGGCCAGCCAGATTAGGTGCTTTATATCACGCCCGAGCGGGTGATCATCCTAGCCCTCATCACTCTCCTGCTCCTGCTGGGTAAGACCCTCTTTACCAATGCGAGCGACGGTCGAGTCAGCCTGTCGTTGCTAAGTATTATGGACATCTGGGGTGACGTCCATAGGTACAACTGGGGCGGGGCCGGATACGCGTGGTTGATGTATGGCATAGCTCGGGTTACCACCGGGGATTCCAAATCTGTTGTCAATTTTTGGGCCACATTGGAGGTAATCCCTAACTCTTTTGCTTTCGTCAGTTTCATTTGAATGGTCTTTTATGCTATTGACTTATTCTTTTGTGCATTGCTCTTCTCAGGTATGGGGGTACCATCACTTTCATCCTGAGTGCCCGCTTCTCCACTTGGATGCATTCACCTATCCTCTTCTCAGCAACTAGAACCAAGCTCGGCGCCGTGACGTGGGCATGAAGCACCTAGAGATGGGCTTGAGGTCCCAACTCGACCTGATGGTCCCTGAGCAGGTAAAGCCTCTTTTCAACTCTATTTATTTCAGCTCGAAAATTCCCCTTGATTAATATGCTGCATGTTTGGTTGATTAGCCGCCTCTTGACTTGGACAGATCCTCCACGACCTGTACCTCATGTCCCCTTTTTAGGACTGGGCATCTGTAGGCCCATCACACCTATTTAACAACTACCACATTGTTTTCTTCTATGGGGCGTGGGCTAGGGCTTACTACCTAGGGAAGCGGGTGGTGCACCAGTATCAGGGCTCTCATGCCATATCCATGGACCCTCCCGCGGATGTTTTAGATCTTGTTGGTAGCATTGAAGAGCTCACCACGGCCTTCCTCAACAATGGGCTCCCTATCAATGCCCTTCTTGTGCCCGAAGATTATCATATATGGTACGAGTGCCTGCCGTATTGGTTCCTCTTGCCGCACTTCATCCCTAGCCTGAATTTCCTCGCTTTCGGCAGCTCGCGCGGTCAGGTAGTTCTCCTTTCCTTTTCTAGATTAGATTAGTCCCCCTTTTTATTTTAATTCAGCCTTTGTTCCTTCTGAGCGGATTGCTATTTTGTTCATAGTTTGCTCAAGGGGATTACTCGGATGATGGAGGTGGAACAGCGGCGGGTACCGCAAATACTTCATTGGCAGGTCCTTTAGGTGCTGGTCCTTTTGGCGCGGGTCCCTCGGGTGAGAGTTCTTTAGGAGCTGGTCTGTCGAGTACCTCTCATGCTGATGCCCCTGGTGGTGATCCACCCGTGATCTATGAGAATTTTTGATGCCTTGATGATAGCTTTCTCTCAGACCTGTGTGCCGATGTGGATAACCAGGTGTGCATCTCCGCTGAAGCAGCCCGGGCCCCTCCTCCTGAGGTGATTCTAGGGGTAAGCCTTCTTACGATCGTTCTTCCTTTGTCTTGGCTTTTTTTGTAAATGCATGTGTCTTGTAATTGCCCTGGTAACTGACATTCCTTCCCTCTTGAACGCAGAATTTTGACTCGCCTATGGAGTTCGCGGCGTACCATCGTAACATCTTGGAGTTGCGGGAAGTGGAGGCGGTGAGTATCCTGCCACTCAACTTTTCTTAATGGCTCTACTATCCTTGGTTCCTTAGTTGATCCTGATCCCTGACTTTGACTATGACTTGCAGCGTGCATACGCTAAGGAGTCGCAATCTTTGCTTAGCAGGATTTCCCAGGCATGGTCCCGGGTGGGAGATATGCGAACTTATCAGGGCTCCTCAAGTCGGCGGAAGAAGTCAAAGGGCGCTAGCAAGGATTAGGCTCTAGTTTCTGCACAAAAACATTTAGCACTTTTTGGGACAATTTTATTAAAATTTTGTAAAGTTTGTAACAGATATTTGTGGCACTTTTCGGATGACTTTCTCTTTGGATATGCTTAGTGCTTTTCTTTGATTTGTATGTTATCATTCCCCTGCATATATTTGATTGCTTGCAGGATGGTCTTGATGATCGCCCATAAAAGTGGCCCTTGAGGCCGCACTTTGGTATGGGTTCTTCCTGTGCAAATAGTCAACTTATTCCAATGTTATGTGCCCTGTTAATTTTCATTTATGAATGTCCGTATAGCATAAAGCGGTGAGTCAGGCTACCTGGTAAAGGGGGCCAGCAAAGGCCCACCAAAATCCCCAAATCAGCTCAGAAAGGCACAAAAGGGGGTAGTTTTGTGTTGGAGCAACTATTAGTTGCGCCAGGCTTAAATGGGTGACAATTACACTGGCGCAACTAATAGTAGCACTAGGTATGACCTGGGGAGCTGTGGGGCCTTATATGCCCGAGACAACCCAAAGTCTCCCTCTTTTCTTTTTGACTTGGCCTTTTTGACTGATTTTTTTCTCTCCTTGCTTTCCCAAGGGCGGGTCCATTAACATACATTGAATTTTATATTCTTAAAAGATCTTTCTACGTCTATGGATCCGCTTTCCAATCCTCCCTTACATGGAGGGCTTGGGACCAATTTACCCCGCTCTTTGGGCTTGGGGCCCAATTTTCTCAAATGTTGACATGGGAGCTTGAATGAGAGTGAGCTCGTCGAACTTGAGCGGCTCGGGCTATCACGTCTTCCCCTCTTTCTTGAAGTTCCCCTACGGTGGGACCTACTTCACGCGACAGCTTCATTTTGGAATGCAAATGCTCATATGTTCCGCTTTGGGAAGCGGGAGCTAACTCCCACTCTTGAGGAGTTATCCAATTTATCCGGTTTGAAGCTTCACAGAGGCCTCGCAAGAGTCACACTGAAGTCGGGCTATTCCAAATTGTTCACCTTACCCCCGATTTACAGAAATTTGAATACGGGTAAAGTTTCATTGGGGGGCCCACAAGGTGTTCGATCAAATTCCTCAAAGAACTTTTCGGTGACGAAAGCCTTCAAAAATTACCGGTTAGGAATCTCTTTAATGCAAAAGCCTTTGCTCTTAGCCTCATTTCGGAACTCCTTTTCTCTACTAGGGAAGAGAGCTTCTCTCTGGCTCTTTATGATGTCTTGATTGAATTGGTAGAGGGCCGATTGGTGATGTACCTAGTCCTTGCTGAATTATACTAGTACCTCGATGGGTTTGCTCTGGGAAAGGTGGAGAACCTCAGGGGATGTCCCTTGTTGCTTCAGGTTTGTTTGGGACAACATCTCGCTATCTTGGGACCCATGCCATGTTTTTACATTGCTCGAAGTGAGGCCGCTCGATGCATTTGGGGTAGGTGTCACTTACTACCACAAGGCGACTTGTCAGCTATGAAGCTTTGGTTGACTGACGCTAACCTGATATGGAGGCTTCCTTGGTTAGACCGAACCTTTTCCATAGTTCGTTCCAGAGACCATGAGGGCATCACCCTCTTAGGATTGACTGGCAGCACCTTCTATTTCCCATTCCGGGTGTTGCATTAGTTTGGCTGCTCTCAGCAGGTGCCTTATAGGACAAAGCCCCCTCTATGTGACTTGATCTTTTCTAGGAGGTCCTCCAGGGACATAGATCGGATTGCTGCTCTTTGGGAGATGCATTAGTTGACGCTGATGTGCGATATGGAGTAGGGAGATCTAGTTCAGTCCTCCCCTGAGTACGAGGCTTGGTTATTGGTTGAGCAGCTTGTTGCTGATCATCTAGACTAGTCGGAGAGTCTTGATATGGGAGGCCCCTGGCCGAAGAAGGAGATGATGCTTCGAGCTCGCATTGAGTTGTTGACTGATGAGAAGAGGGTCTTGCACGAGCTTTCAGCGCAAGAGAAACTCAAAGCAGGGATAGCAGAGAGTGAGGGGTCTGAAGGGATCTTTGAGTGTTGCCTTTGGAGCCGCTAATGGTTTTTGAAAGAGATACAAGAGTTTTCATGGTCGTTCGTTGACCAAGCAGAATGTCTGGGAGGATGGTTTTCGTGCTGAGATTAGTGCCTTGAAGTGCGAACTGGGCTGTTGATTCTTTCCTGCACATATAAATTTTTGCATAGATCAGATACAGAAAAAAGGGGTGTAAGAAACCCCTTTACAGATACACACATCTTTTTTGGTATACATATTTTCTTTATGTTTTTATTTTTTCTGCTTTTGTAAAAAAAGAAAGAAAGAAAGAAAGCTAGACATCACACCGGCTATTTTTTGGGATGTGGTGTAAGTGGTGCGTTTGTAAATGAAAAAGGAAAAGCTATTATATTTACACAAACTTTTTGTTGTTTTTTTATTTTCTTCTCTCTTTTTGATTAATGGGTCACTTTAACAAAGAGGGTTTTCCATCATGTTCTTTATTCTCTTTTTGTTTGGTTTGATGCCTCAATCACAGGGTGAGATCTCGGGTCCCCTTTTGAGCATGGTCAAGCACCCTTTTAAATGGTCGGGTCGGAGGAAGTTTCAGCAGCCTTACCAAGACTAGAACATCAATCCCTTTGGGCTAAGTCAAACCTTTCTCCTTAGTCTGAGGAAGTTTCAGCAGCCTTACCAAGATTTGAACATCAATCCCTTTGGGCTAAGTCAAACCTTTCTCCTTACCTTGAGTCATACATTTGACGAAGCCGCTTAATAAAGACAATTCTGGTCAGGGCCCAATTTGAACTAACATGAGCGGCCCAGAAAAAGGGTATCAGGGAGAGTAACCAAGAGGGCTCTTCAAACATCAATCTATCAATCAAATAAAACCTTTCTTTTTAATCTTTTTCTTTTAAAACTCTTTTACTCACAACGTCCAAGGTGGGTTCGTCGTGCCTGTTTTTGCCCTCTTTTTAACCGTGGTGCCCTTTTGGGTTTTCACCATGTCCATGGGTTTAGCTCTCTTACCCTAAGTGCCCTTTCGGGTTTTCACCTGGTTCGCACAAGCTCGCTGTTTTAACCCGTAGTGCCCTTTCAGGTTTTCACTACGTCCATCATGCTTTGAGCTTATATTTTATTTTATTTTCATTTTATTTCTTTCATCATTTTTTTTCTCAAAAGCCACGACATAAACATCGATTCCGTCATAGCCGACTGGATGGGGTTCTAGTGTCTGCTCACAACTCAGCTCGTGTTGATTTCATAGATACTATGACTACTTGTGAACCTATAAAGAGGGCATTCTTCAGGGTGTAGCTTGGCCATGGGTTAGGTTACGATTTGAAGGTATGCTGGGCTAAAAGGGTTTCCTTGATACGGCTTCAGCTTTCTCAACATACTTTATTCCTTGAAGGTTTTACTATACATGCCCCATGATTCTTCCATTTTTTCTTTTCCTTTATCTTATTTCAGGCAATCTTTTTTTAAGGTTTTGCTTTTCTGATTTTTTTAGATTTTGATGGTAACTTTACTTCCCCTTTTGTATATGTACACACTTTTTCTCTTCTCTTTTTTTTTGGGTGAAGGGGTTTGTTGAAAGAAAGGCCCAGGCTCAAAGTGGGGTAGCAAAGGATATTATCATTTTTGGGGATGCTTTTTGGCTACTATGCTTGGAATGATGGCCTCTTTTGGGTGGTTCTTAAGCAGTCACATATCTATTTCACCAATACTTACCTTATCGTGATAGACTAGGAATAGAACCGTCGAACGTATCTAGCATTAATGGCTCAGGAAGATGATCTCCATCCATGGTCGCGAGGCGGATTGCGTATCCCGGCAGCACTTCTCGGATGACGTAAGGTCCCTCCCAGTTTGGCTTTAATTTCCCTCTTGGATCGGCGTGGAGGGATGGGAAGATCTTCTTCAACACAGTGTCTCCTACCTTTAAATCTCGATCGTGGACACGTTTATTGTAAGCGCGTGCGATTCACCCTTGATAAACTTGAGTATGACACAAGGCTAGGAGTTTCTTCTCGTCTAATAAGTTCAATTGTTTGAAGCGAGATCTCTCCCTCTCTGCCTCGGGTAGGCCTGATTCCATGAGGATTTGGAGCAAGGGTACTTCAACCTCTACCGATAGGACGGCCTCAGTTCCATACACAAGGGAGAATGGTGTTGCCCCTGATCGACATTCTATAAGCCCATAAAGAAAATGGCAGTATTCCGCTCCAATCTCGGTAAGTGACGACCATTTTCTCTAGGATGCGGACCACTATCTTGTTCGCAGCTTCCACGACTCCATTAGTTTAAGGCCGATAAGGGAATGAGCGATGGTGCTTGATTTTGTACTGCTCACAGAAGGCCCGAATGCGCATATTTATAAAGTTTGTGCCGTTGTCTGCGATGATGTCGTTGGGTACTCCAAACTGGCACACAATATTACTCTTGAGAAACTTTTCGACGTGACTGGTCATGATGTTGGCATATGATGCTGCTTGTACCCACTTGGTGAAATACTCAATGGCAACGAGGAAGAATCAATGTCCATTTGATGTTTTTGGATTAACCATTCCGGCTACGTCGAAGCCCTTGTTAAGCACTGATTTTTGCCACTTTCTACACCTTTAAACCTGGCTTTTGCTGGTACCTAGAGTGGTTAATAACAATTTTTAAGTATATTTTGCAGTTACGGATGAAATATAGAATAATGCAGTTTTCCTATGTAAAATTGCAAAAAAGAGGATTTGGAACCATCTATTAGAATTAAGGCAAGAAGGGTCATGGTGTGATTGATGTTAGAACAAAATAACAGCTCGAGATGAAGAGAAGCTGCAACAATGTGGAGTTGAACCATCTTGAGATTTTAGCAACATATAGCAGAGGCAGATGTGTGGTTCAGGCCAGGCTTCAGATGCACACTTCAGCAAAAAGGATTCACCATTAACAGCAGCCACCAACCTATCGAGTGCTGGGGTTTGCTGAACCTGCCGACCACTGCTTTTAACTTATCGAATGCTTAAAGAATGCTACAATTTTGTACCTATCAAATAGTCCCTCAATGCATCAGTTTTGAACCTATCGAATGGTGCATCAGCTGGAGCTACCTATTGAATGGAGCAAGGACTATTAACCTGTCGAAAGCTTCAAACATGCAGCTTGAACTTGTCGAACTCTTCACTCTTTCAACCTATCGAATGGTTGTGGTAGCGGAGTCATTGCACCTATCGAATGCTCCATTTAATTGAACCTGTCGACAGGTTCTTGATCTAAACCCAATCTATCGAGTTCTGCTGTGATCCTATTGAGCCTTTCTTGCATTAACCTGTTGAATGGAACTCCTCAGCAGCTCTTGCCATCCTATCGAGCAATCCCCCAATGCTTCACTTTTGGAACCTAGCGAATGGTCTAAAGGGCAGCAGTCACCAACCTATCAAATGCTTCAGAAATTCAGCAGCTCAACCTATTGAAAGGTCACTTGGAGCTGTTGTTTTGCTATTTAACCTATTGAGTTCATCATTCCCAAGCAGAATGCTGAAGCTGCAGTCTTCAAAACTACTGGTTGCACTTGTACCAGTCGAGACTCAAGATCTAGCTGTCATCAGCTACTATCAGCGACCACTTGGGGGTTATTTTTGGTACCAAGCTCAGCTAATAAATGTGATGAAATATTTGCTGAGCTGCAGATTTGGATTAAACTGCTGAGGCTATTTCAGCAGCCCACATTTCAAAATGATAAGGGCCGTGTTGGCAGCCTGGTTCGAAAGTAATTCCAGAAATTATATAAGGGCTGCAGCAGAAAATATAAGTGGCCGGTAGGGGCCTTTTTGAGAGCTGGAAAAACACATTAACTGGGCATAATTTTCTGTGCATGGGACAATAGTCCACATGCAATTTTCCTTAGCTGAAATGAAGACACCTCAGCTGTGCATAACAGAATTGAGTCCTCTGAGCTCTGATTGGCTGCAACTCAAGGCACATGGATCGATACATTTGTATAAATACCCATCTATTCAGCAAGGAAAGTAGGAACAAAGGAATAGCCTGAGTTCTCCTTAGCTCATTTAGGTTTAGTTTTAGGTTTTATTTTCCCCTTCTCTCCCTAATCCAGCCTGTTGGATTAGATCTAGTTTGCAGCTCAAATCTAGTTTGTAATTGTAATTTCGGCATGAAGAAATGTGGATCGATGCATAGACTATAGATCTGGGAACAATGTTATTGTAAGTTGTTTTTTATTAAAGAAATAAATTGTTGATTTTAAAGCTTAATTAAATCTAAAGATCTTGTTGTCCCATTAGATTCTCGATCGAATTTTTGCACTCGGCATAAGCTCAGGCCCTTTTCCAGTAGATCTTTTGATGACCATCTGATTTCCCTAGGTTTGATATGCCTGTGGGTGCCTATGCCTGTGGCCTTACATCCATAGCATCTGTAGTGATTATCTTGTTTTGATTGAAGCCATTGGGATGGAGGAAATCTATTGGATGATCTGTGACTATTTAAGTGGACAGATCATAGCCTTAAGATCAATCAAAACCACTGGTCTAAATTAGATTCTTATACCTTGCATTTGTGCTTGTAGCCAAATGAAGGATTGCTACAAATCCCCAGCTCTTGATCTATTTTGCAATAAAAACTAGGCCCTAGCTGTCTATTTCTCCTTATTTTATATTTTATTTTACCATCCATCTTCCTGAATCTTTTATATTTAGTTTTATATTTTAATTTTATAAATTAGATCTAGTGACACCCGAAAAACTCTCTTTCTTCTTAGAATTGCCAGATCTGTAGTCAGATCTGGAGGTCTACTATACACCTTCTAGGTTTAGATCACTACTCCCTGTGGGACAAACTCTTACTTATTAAAACTTGCTACAAAGGACCCTGTATCTTGTAGGTCTAGGATATTTTAGATGTGCTAAATCCGTTCTCTGTTTTACTTTGATTTTATTTTCTTTCTTTTAATAATCAGCACCTAATTCCCCCAACAAGTTTTTGGCGTCGTTGCCGGGGAGTTTTGATCTAGATAGTAGATCTGAGATTTTCATTTTTGTAGATCTGATTTTTATTTTGTAGTTTTACTGCTATTTTTGCTTTAAACCTACACTTTGCATTCCAAGTGCTTGATTAAATTTCTGCTGCAGTTTTTGTATAGAAAACCTATTTTACTACAGCAGAATTTCTGATTTCTCTGAGTTCTATGCCTTCTAGATGTTTGAATAAATGCTACTCACTTCTTGCATTTTTGCAGAAATAAGGCAGTAACCTGAGTTTTTTTTTTCTTTTTATTTTTGTTAATATGCTTGAATAAGGTACTGCTGCAGTTTTTAAATTTTTGCAGATCTGGAGTAGCTGCTGCATGAGGAGCAAATGGATTGCAGCAGGAGCAGATCTGCTTGAGTTTGCATTCATTTTCTATTTTTAAATTCTTTAAAACTAGCAGTTCTGTTGAGTTTTGAGTTTGTCTTAGTTTAAATTTCTGCTATTGGCATGTTGATTTTTAGATAACAAAAGCAAATACAAAAATAGAAGAAAATGTAAACACAAATAGAAAATTTCTTATTTGTTTCTTATTATTTTTCAGCAACAGTAAATAAGGGTTCTTGTTGAGCCCGGGCTGATCCAAAACAAATAAAAAAATATATATATAGAAAATTATAAAAACATAAAAATATCTTCAGATGAGCTATTTTTCTCTGTTTTTATTCATTTTTCCCATCTGGACCTGCTGAGATCATGGTTTTTCATTTTAAGGAATCATGTAGGATAATGAGTAGTGGATCTTATGCTATTTTGAATATTCAATGGAGCCACTGATTTTATTTTCCTTTGAGATTTCTTCACCATTAAATGGATCTCAACTGTATGAATCCTGTTTTTAATGTGTGCTCCCATGCTTCATTATTTAGAAATTCTTTTTGATTCATACACATCATCAACAAAGGGGTTAGTCTTATGAATCTTGCTTTTCACTGCATGTTAGTACTGCTGATCAGTTTTAAAATCACTTAGATTCATAAGTAGCTGATTGGCTCAGGCTCTTGGGGTTTTCTTTGGGCTTAGAGGATTTATGATTTGGTATTAGGATTTTCTATTTTAGGAATTTTAGTTTAAAATTATGTTTTTAGATCGCTGATTTTTCTTTCTTAGGTTAATGTGTCCTAGTTTTACTGATTTTTTACATTTTTATGTGATTATAGTTAGTTTCTAACTTTGTTTTCCTATTTTTCATCTACAACTCTGTTTTTGTATCAATATTTTTCTGTTTTTGTAGCTTTGTATTCAGTTCCTTACATTTTGTTTTTACTATTTTTTTTATTAGCATTAGTTCCCTTTCATTTGCATAGCAGTTTTAGCAGTGATTTCCTGCATTTATATAGCATTTTTTTTCATTTTTCTGCTCATATATTCAGTTTTGTTTTCTCTATTTTCTGCTACACATAGCTGCAAGTTTTTTGCTTAGTTTTTCTTTCCTCTTTTGCCCTGCTGCCCCTAGTTTCTCATTGTGTAGAACATTGAGGACAATGTTCATCTTAGGTTTGGGGGTATGGCAGGTGTGCCAATGAAATGAGTTAATGCTAGTGTAGCTATCTTGAAAAAGTTTTTGAAAATAAAGTGATTTCCCACCTGATTTTTGGAAAAAGAGTAAATTAAAAACTTTTTAAAATTGAAATGAGCTGTAGTTTTAACAATTTTCATGAAGCAAATGTCAAGAATTTTCAAAAAGTGATGTTTAGTGAACCTGAAAGGAGAGAAAACTATGAGGATACACCCTATAAATTTGATGGAAGGCCATACCCAGTGAGATTTGGGCCTGAAAAAAAAAAAAAAGTTTCTTTGAAGAGAGTCTTAGCAATTTTTCTGCTCTAAGGACTGATTGGATCTAGTTTCGATCACTAGAAGTTAGGCAAATCCAAATTAAAATAGCTTGACAGCATTCATGACATTAAAGACATGAAGTAAAGCCATCCCTTGGATAGTTTGAGCCTAAAATTTTCCCACCTTTGAGCTGCCCTTGATACACACCATTTGAGCCTTAAAAATCCCAGCTTTTCTTTGATAAAAATAAAAAAATTTGAACCCAAAACCCCCTGACCTATTTCAGTTCACTCTTGATTTGAGAAATCAGGAAAAAGGAGGAGAAGTGAGGCTAGTGGAGCAAGGTTCAAAATTTGGTTGAGTAAGAGGAAAGCACATTTGGTGGTGTTGTGGCATTCTAGCCCATAAAGGAAAAATGGAGAAAAATACAAAAAAAAAACATACAAAAAAAAAGAAGAAAATAAATAGAAAATAAAAAGAAAAGGAATGAGAAAGAGAAGTCATTTCTTTGAAAGACTGAAAAGAGGATTAGAAATTGGCCACTTCAAATCTAAAAAATCAAGAAGTAGATGGAATTGTGCTGAAATGAAGAAGGTGTTGGCTAGACCACCTCCTTACCTTTACTAATTTCTCTATTTGAATCCATTTTACCCCCTTTATTCTTTATTAACTTCACCCATAAGCCACATTACAACCCAATAAAAAGACCTTACTGATCTGAAATGGATTGAGCTGTCATGTGGAGATGAGGATTTGTTTAATCTATGGTGAAAAGAGTTAGAAAATTTTAGAGGTTAGTGTAATGCCTATGCTCATGCTTGCAGTCCTATTTGAGGGTTGTAACTGCTCTTGAGCCATGAGAAATGATGCACCCTTCTACTTTTGTTGTGAGTGAACAGCCCTGGTAAGACTTGGGTCTGAAATCCAATTTGTTTGGGGGATTATCAAAACAGAATTCTTAAATTGAAGGTGAGCTCTGCATTAATTTTCAGGCACAATGCCTTGACATGAACTAATTGATGATGAAGGAATTACAGCAGAATTTCAGGTTTTAAACTGATGATTTTTCTGCTGAAAATCCTCTAAAAATGAATGAAATGGTGTGGAATTTAGTTTATTGGATTTAAACTCTATTTTAACATGTTGCATAAGTATTAACTAATTTTATTGGAGAAGTTTGGGGGTACCTTCATTGAAAACCCTAAGGAGACTCCACTCCTCCACTAGGGATCACCTAGGAGTTTAAAAGGCTTAGTGCATGTGCCAAATGCACTTGTGTTCCCTACGAAAGTGGCATTTAATTTCAAAGGTTAGTTGTTTTAAATTTCACTTTGCTTGAGGACTAGCAAAGGTTAGGTTTTGGGGTGTGTTAAGCACTGATTTTTGCCACTTTCTACACCTTTAAACCTGGCTTTTGCTAGTACCTAGAGTGGTTAATAACAATTTTTAAGTATATTTTTCAGTTAGGGATGAAATATAGAATAATGCAGTTTTCCTATGTAAAATTGCCAAACAGAGGACTTGGAAGAATCTATTAGAAATGAGGCAAGAAGGGCAATGTTGTGATTGATGTTAGAACAAAACAACAGCTCGAGATGGAGAGAAGCTACAGCAATGTGGAGTTGAACCATCTTGAGATTTTAGCAACATATAGCAGAGGCAGATGTGTGGTTCAGGCCAGGCTTCAGATGCACACTTCAGCAAAAAGGATTCACCATTAACAACAGCCACCAACCTATCGAGTGCAGTGGTTTGCTGAACCTGCCAACCACTGCTTTTAACTTATCGAATGCTTAAAGAATGTTGTAATTTTGTACCTATCGAACAATCCCTCAATGCATCAGTTTTGAACCTATCGAATGGTGCATCAGCTGGAGCAACCTATCGAATGGAGCAAGGACTATTAACCTGTCGAAAGCTTCAAACATGCGGCTTTAACCTATCGAACTCTTCACTCTTTCAACCTATCGAATGGTTGCTATAGCGCAGTCATTGCACCTATCGAATGCTCCATTTAATTGAACCTGTTGATAGGTTCTTGATCTAAACCCAACCTATCGAGTTCTACTGTGATCCTATCGAGCATTTCCTGCATCAACCTGTCGAATGGAGCTCCTCAGCAGCTCTTTCCATCCTATCGAGCAATCCCCCAATGCTTCACTTTTGGAACCTAGCGAATGGTCTAAAGAGCAGTAGCCACCAACCTATCGAATGCTTCAGAAATTCAGCAGCTCAACCTATTGAAAGGTCACTTGGAGTTGTTGTTTTGCTATTTAACCTATCAAGTTCATCATTCCCAAGCAGAATGCTGAAGCTGTAGTCTTCAAAACTGCTGGTTGCACTTGTACCAGTCGAGACTTAGGATCTAGCTGTCATCAACTACTATCAGCGACCACTTGGGGGTTATTTTTGGTACCAAGCTCAGCCAATAAATGCGATGAAAGATTTGCTGAGCTGCAGATTTGGATTAAACTGCTGAGGCTATTTTCAGCAGCCCACATTTCTAAATGATAAGGGTCGTGTTGGTAATTGTTGCAGCCTGGTTCCAAAGTAATTTCCAACAATTATATAAGCGCTGCAGCAGAAAATATAAGTGGCCGACAGGGGCATTTTTGGGAGCTGTAAAAACACATCAGCTGGGCATAATTTTCTGCACATGGGACAACAGTCCACATGCAATTTTCCTTGGCCAAAATGAAGACACCTCAGCTGTGCATAACAGAACTGAGCCCTCTGCTCGCTGATTGGCTACAACTCAAGGCACATGGATCGATGCATATATATAAATACCCATCTATTCTGTTGTAATTTTTCAGCAAGGAAAGTAGGAACAAAGGAATAGCTTGAGTTCTTCTTAGCTCATTTAGGTTTAGTTTTAAGTTTTATTTTCCCCTTTTCTCTTCCCCCTTCTCTCCCTAATCCAGCTTGTTGGATTAGATCTAGGTAGCAGCTCAGATCTAGTTTGTAATTGTAATTTCGGCATGAAGAAATGTGGATCGATGCACAGACTACAGATCTGGGAATAATGTTATTGTAAGTTATTTTTGATTAAAGCAATAAATTGTTGATTTTAAAGCTTAATTAAATCTAAAGATCTTGTCGTCCCATTAGATTCTCGATCGGATTTTTGCACTCGACACAAGCCCAGGCCCTTTTCTGATAGATCTCTTGATGACCATCGGATTTCCCTGGGTTTGATATGCCTATGGGTGCCTGTGTCTGTGGCCTTACATCCACAACATTTGTAGTGATTATCTTGTTCTGATTGAAGCCATTGGGATGGAGGAAATCTATTGGATGATCTGTGACCATTTAAGTGGATAGATCATAGCCTTAAGATCAATCAAAACCATCGGTCTAAATTAGACTCTTATACCTTGCATTTGTGCTTGTAGCCAAATGAAGGATTTTTGCAAATCCCTAGCTCTTGATCTGTTTTGCAATAAAAATTAGGCCCTAGCTGTCTATTTCTCTCCATTTTATATTTTATTTTACCATCCATCTTCCTCAAACTTTTAGATTTAGTTTTATATGTTAGTTTTATAAATTAGATCTAGTGACAACTGAAAAGCTCTCTTTCTTCTTAGAATTTCCAAATCTGTAACCAGATCTGGAGGTCTACTATACACCTTCTAGGTTTTAATCACTACTCCCTGTGAGACAAACTCTTACTTATTAAAACTTGCTACAAATGACCCTGTATCTTGCAGGTCTAGGATATTTTAGATGTGCTGAATCCATCCTTTGTTTTACTTTGATTTTATTTTCTTTCTTTTAATTCATAATAATCAGCACCTAAAATTCCCCAACAGCCCTAGGTAGCAAAGGGCCAAGGAGTGGTCATGCAGTGAAGATCGATGGTAGGAGTGTGCATCAGACTGGAGTGTTCCTGACACTTGTAGCATTTCTGAATGTGTTTGTAGTAATCCAATTCCATAGTGGTCCAAAAGTATCCCTACCGCAAAATTTTCTTAGCGAGCATGTGACCACTGATGTGGGCACCACATACTCCCTCGTGGATCTCTTTCATGATATTGGTCGCTTCACTTTCTATAAGGCACCTGAGTAAGATGTTATTGTAGGATCGCTTGTAAAGGCATTCCCCGCAAATGACGTTGCCTACCGCTAAACGTTGAATGGTCCGTCGGTCCGTCTTGGTCGTACCCTCAGGAAAGTTAGTGTCTCGAGGAAATTCTTGATATTTGAGAACCAAGGTGGCTCATCATCTGGCTTTGTAAGTTTCTCAATCTGGAGGCAGAAGGATGGCTCATTCCTTTGCTCGATCATGATCGGCTTCATCTCAGCACCAAACGTGATTTCTATCATTGATGCCAACGTTGCTAGTGCGTCGGTAAAGCGATTCCTTATCCGGGGGACATATGAGAATGTCACATCTTGGAAATAAGCTATCAGATCCTCAAGGTGTTCATGGTAAGGGATCAATTTCTTATCTTTCATCTTCCAGTTACCATTCGTCTGGCATATGATTAATTGCGAATCATCGAACACTCGGAGGTGAGTTATACTCAAATCGAGAGTCGCCTGCAAACTAGGGACACAAGCTTCATACTCAGCCATGTTATTAGTGTAAGGGAACTTGAGCTTGATAGAGACTGGTACATGGGATCCTTTCGGCAAAATCAAAATGGCACCAACTCCCTGACCCTCGGCATTTTCTACCCCATCAAAGTGCATTACCCAAGATTCTTCTGCTTCTTATGTATCGTCTTTCGTCATGAACAAGATGTCCCCATTGAGGAATTGAGTTCTCAAAGGCTCATAATCTTGTAAAAGATTGTTGGCAAGATGATCGACAAGTGCCTGCCCCTTGATCGACTTTTGAGTGACGTACATGATGTCAAACTCAGGAAATAAAAGCTGCCATCGTGCGGTTCATCTAGTAAGGGCCGACTTCTCGAAAAGGTACTTCAACGGGTCCATTTGGGCCAAAAGTAGAATAGATTGGGATAGCAAGTATGGTGAAGCCTTTGAGTAACCCATACAAGAGCTAGGATGCTTTCTCCCGATGAGAATAACACGTCTCATAATTAGTATACTTCTTGCTCTGATAGTAGATGGCCTGCTCTCTTCTTCCTATCTTGTCATGCTATTCTAAGATACATCCCATCGAGACTTCCATCATGGAGAGATACATTAGGAGTGGTCTCCCCGGCTGGGGTGGTACCAACACAGGTGGATTGAGGAGGTAGCTTTTGATTTTATCGAATGCTGCCTGATAATCGTCATTCCATTCAATGGGCAAGTTCTTCCTTAGTAGCTTAAAGATCGATGTACAGATTGGAGTTAACTGTGCCATGAATTGATATATTATGTGGTGGCATTCGGTGATAGCTTTGACTTTGACTGGGTCTACCTCGATCCCTCTCCTGCTGATGATGAATCACAACAGTTTCTTGGACATAGCAACGAATGTGCACATCTATGGATTCAGACATAACCTGTATTTTCTCAACCTCTCGAATAGCTTCTAGAGGTTCACCAAGTGATCGCTTCACTCCGGTGACTTGGCTATCATATCATTGACATACACTTTAATTTCTCGGTGCATCATGTCGTGAAACAACGCAATCATAGCCCTCTGGTACGTTGCACCGACATTCTTCAACCCAAACGGCATGACTTGATAGCAAAAGGTTCCCCAGGAGGTAATAAATGTTGTCTTCTCTTGATCTGCCTATGCAATCTTAATCTAATTGTATCCAAAGAATCCGTCCATGAATGATAGCATCCCGTGCTTAGTAGTGTTATCAACCAAGATGTCGATGTGCGGCAATGGGAAATCATCCTTTGGGCTTGCTTTGTTCAAGTTTCTAAAATCAATACACATGCGGACCTTTCCATCCTTCTTTGGTATAGGCATAATATTGGCTAGCCACTGCGGGTACTTAGTTACCATGAGAAACCCTGCGTCATACTGCTTGATGACCTCGTCTTTGACATTCAGCATCCACTCGGGTCGGAGATGTCTCAACTTCTGCTTAACCGACTTCATATTAGGGTAGAGAGGCAACTCATGCTCGACCAAATTGGTGTTCAGACCAGGCATGTCCTCGTATGACCAGGCAAAAACATCTTGGTATGATAGAAGGAAGTTGATCATGCTTTTTCTTTCTTCGGGAGACAACGACATTTCGATTTTGGTAATTTAGGAAATCTCCTCAGTCCCTTGATTAATGTCCTCGATTTCTTTGACAATGGGGGTAGGGCCATGCTCGAATTTGACAAACCGGTTGAGGAGCTCATTGGGGAGCTCCTCCAAAGGGATATCCTCATCCAGACTCATAACTCCTACCTCTTCTTGTATTTCTATAGGAAAGGGGTCAATTTTACGTGGGATGGGTATTTCGATTAAGACATCTTTCTGTGGGATTTTATTTAGAGTTTTAAACAACAATATTTTTGGACTTTGTATTTTTTTAATGTTTTTAGAAATTTTATTTTCTTTGGAGATGGACCCTTGGCAGCATGAGTCTGTGTATATACAAGGTATTGCCTGCCAAAGGCTTATCTCACTTTTTATATATATATATTTTTGAAAACAGATGTCGAATGTTAGGCCACTCCTCGCTTCTAGGGTTTGGGGCAAAGATGCCCAGTTGCATACCTGAGAGGCCACTCCTTTACCTATTTGGATGGAAGGTGCTGACTGATATGGCTCTTTGGAGCCAGCCTCCATCATATTTATCCCCATCTCATCTGAGATGATGTTCTCAAGCGTTAGCATAGTTTTGTGGTGATTCACCACAGGCGGGGTTTGTTCAGGTATGGACCATGATTCATCGAAGAGGGATTACACGGCCAAGTCTATCTCCAGGCGGGGAAGGGTGATGTAGGGATTGGTGGGGTGAACTGGTGTTGTAGGCTTGTGTGGGGTCAATTGGGTTACTCCATTCTGGTCAATCTTCACAACCCCGACACTTATGAATGAATTCCTGATGTGCGGCATGGGCCAAGGTTTCTCCTCTATGTGGATCCCCCTGGCTTTTACAGCTGCCGACGCATGGGCTTTCTCCTTAGCCTCCCGTACTTCTTCTATGTGCTTGTAACCTAGCCCAAACCTGACTTTCTGTCTGCCCTTAGCTTTGACAGAATCCTTCCTTATAATCTGGGCCCAAGACCCTTTCTTTTTTGATAGCCTCACTTTTAGAGCATAGCCACTGCTGCTATCATACCACCTTCGATTTTTGGTATGATGTCCTCGATGGGCTCCGAGCGTATCGTTGATAGCTTGTTTTCGAAACTGTGGAGGTCGACGTCCTCAGCGGTGTGTGATATATCTAGTATATTAGAATTTTCAATGCTATTGGTGGCATTTTATTTCTCACTGTGCCCCTCTCCAATGATTGTGATGATCTTATGTTCGGATGCAAACTTGAGTTTTTGGTGCAGTGTGGAGGGTATGGCTCTAACTTCGTGTAGCCACGGGCGCCCCAACAGCAGATTAAACATGGATTTGATGTTCATCACTTGAAATAAGATGGAGGTCATTGGCCCAATTAATAGCTCAAGATCAACTTCCCCCATCATTTCTCTTCATGTGCTATCAAAACCTCTGGCACTAGTTCTTATGGGTCTCAACATGCACCGATCTACCCCTATCTTGGTGGCGATTCTTAGCGGGCTATATTCAATGCAGACTCATTATCAATTAGGACCAAGGAGATTACCATATTTTTTGACTCAATAGTTATATTCAAGGAATTTGAGTGACTGCTTCCTTCCTCAGGTAAATCGGCATTAGAAAAAGAAATGGCGTTTGGGGCCATCACTTGACCAATTATTTGCCCAACTTCATTCGGGCTAACCTAAAGTGATACATGCGCATTTTTTAATGCCCCCATTAATGCTTGGAAATGGAGTGGGAATTTCATCAACAGATCCCATACAGTAATATAGGCAGGCATTCTTCTCAGCTGAGTCTCCAATATATGTTCTCGACTCATTTTCTCAAATGGATTCACGGCGTTGTCTTTCTTTCCTTCGGGTTGGGCTTGTGCTGCTACCGATGCTTCTAGTTGCTTTGAGATCTTCCTGGATCGAGTCACAAAGTCTACTGCCCCTTCTCTATGGATGTCAGCATTGATATATGTTTGTTCATAACTCAGCGGGACCTGATGAGGATCATAGGTCAATCCCGAGGTCTGGAACGATATAGCTGTTGGTATCGGAGGCACTTGTACTGCGGGCTTAGGAGGTGTGGGCAATACTTGATTTATCTCGGTAATAGCTAGTTGAGTGGCAAAATTGGGCTAAATGGGGGTGCTGAAGCTTGAGGGTGGTGGTACTGGGGGAAAAGGGGTAAAATTAGGCCATTGGTAGCAAACGGTTATCGGCTGGGAATCGAGGGTATGATGGACCATCGGGTAAGTGACAGGGGTGGTGGTGTATGGTTGGTATGCATTTATATGCACATAATTGATGGGAGTGGGCGATAAAAAATAAACCCTAAGATCTAAGGGCGTGGTGTTGGGCTAGGAAAGTAGTCTGATAAATTTAGGGGTTCAATCACCCCAATATTCCTTTCTGCACCATTCCTTGGTAATGGTGCCACATAGCTCTCCCGATCATTGATGTAATCGGATGGGTCAAACTCAAATTCTCATTCTTCTATCATCCCGATGGTGGGTCTGAGACCTGCTCCTCCGATAGGATGTTGGGACAATGGCACTTGATGGATGTTGGTGTGCTGGTTTACTTGAGAAGGTGCCAGTAGAATGATTTTTTCAGCATCGATCAAATCTTGGATTGCGTGCTTCAATTGGAACAGCGGTCATTCGGGTGACTCGAACCCTAATGAAAATTATAGTGGGTATTCGGGTCATAGTTCTTTGGGATCAAGTGAGGAGGAGGTTACGATTGATGAATAGTGACTAATTCCTTTTCTAGTAATAAAGGCAAAAGTACACATAATGATTGCCCCAAGGGCGTGAACACTCGATCATAACGGACTCTCCTTTGCTCCGGAGTCATCTGCATTCCTTGGCCGTTCCCTGCTCTCTACATCAGCTCAGTTCTGACTGGGGCTGGCTAGGACACTTGGAATTGAAATGGGGTTATGTTATTGTTGGGCCTGGTATTAGCAATGTTTCGGACATCGACCCCTGTTCTCTTCTCATTCCTTTGTTCTAAAAATCTCCTAACCCCACTAGCTCCACTTGGTACATTCTTACTCAGGCGCCCCTCCCTGATGGCATCTTCACAACGATTTTTGTTCCTCACCAGATTAGTAAAACTGGACTGCTGCTGGTACACCAAAAAGTTTGAGATCACTGGTAAAGTATTCTTGGAAATAATTTTGATATGCTCATTGTCAGGTATCCTATTTCTGAACTGTGCTACTAGTGCTCTCCACTGCCCCAAGTAGTCGCTAAAGGTCTCATTCGGGTTTTGTCTCAATTGGGCCAAGTCTAACTTATGCGGCTCGATGTCTATATTATAGACATATTGTTCCTGGAACAGGTGTGTTAAGTCATTCCATGTTTTCATCATAGATGGTTCGAAAGAGATGAACCACCTTAAAGCCGAACTGGTCAAACTCTTTTGAAAGACCTTTATCAGTAGTCTTTCATCCCCTCCATATTGGCACATGTCCCCACAGTAGGACTTGAGGTATGCAATAGGATTGCCAGCACCATTGTACTTATCAAAAGCCAGCATTTTTAATTTGGGAGGCAAGGTAACCTCAGCGAACAGGCACAAATCTGTGATGTTCATGGTGTGGATTTTAGCACCTCCCATTTTCATCAACTACTTTTGTATTTTATCCAGCTGTTCTTTCAACTGCTCTGACTCCTTAGATATGGGGGTTACTTTCTTGGCAGTTGGTTAGATTTCACTTTATACTTCCAGGGGGTGGCAAATGATTGGGGGAGGGTTAAGGGTGGAAAACTAGCCATGCCCTCATATTCAATCACGAAAAGCCAAAAGCAAATCCCTCAAAAATGTGGGCACACTACCAAAAAAAACTAAGCCAATCATGATGCAACCACAACGTGATATTCTCTCATAACTAGAGATCTGCCAAAGAAAGAAATAAGACACACTTATTGCACAAATATCCTACCAGCGTCCCATCGCTAACTATGTTCAGACAATATCCCATCACAAACATCACTTCCTGAAAACCAAAAAAGAGCTCAGACAACACCAACCATGTCGTATGATGAAAAGAGGGAAAGCTTGATCGTGTCCCATCACTAAAGCAAAGAGCTCTCTCTCTCTCTCTCCTGAATTGAGCCCCACGTCTCACCAGGACTCACCCAGCACGCAGCCAAAGAAAGGGAGAATCCCCAAGTCCCATCGCAACATCACTTCTCCAAGACATTACATCACATTAGCAATCGCCAAGCTCTGCCATAGAAGACATGCAAAAAAGAGGATCACTAAAGTCCAATAACAACATCACCCCAACAACCCATCAGTCCCATCACGGACTACACAAGCTACATGCAATTCAGGTAAGTATCATCCCCAGGTAACTACTACTCACTTTTCAATTACTCGATATTCCTTGCAAAAATATAGTTAGCTATGATTAAATCAAAATGTTTTCAAAACACATCTCTCTCGACTCGCGAATCATTGTAGTCCTCCCATAAGAGACAATCATTAGTATTCGTCAAGAAGGTTAGATGGAGTATCTGACATGCCAAGTGTCATCTTGACAACCACATAAATGATCGGGTCCACAAATCCCGTGCCGGTGGATCTGCTCAGCGACATCTTCGAAACCATGTTTTCCACCGATTTACCATCGAATTGATCTTAAGTTAAATTCCCAAACTTTTAAAAAAATCTCTTACCTTTTAAACCAAAAATCTTTTACTCTTACTTTCAAAACCTAAAAAAATAATAAATAAATAAAACAACAAAACCAAAAAAGAAAAAGAAACCAAATGATAATAAATAAAGAGATCACTTACCTACCAAAATTCACTTCAATTACCAGTCTAAACCGGCCATTCCCCTAGGAAACCGAACAATGAGTATATTTAATCTAAGAACCTACAAACGCCTATTAGAAAAGGAACACCTGACACACATTGGTGTGAGCAATGATGCCCGGTCTGACATGACTTGTGAAAGCCTACTACATTATATTATATTATATTATCGGTCCCTGGACCTTATGGACATTTGTATGATCCCCCCGATACCTCGACTACATCATACCCCTCTATTTAACTGCCCTTACAGCAGGTCGCGACATGCGACGGGATGCCCCTTGCACCCTGTTGTATTGCAGCCTACCTTGTAATTATTATATGATTAAAAATAGCAGATTAATTGCACACACTATAGCAAGGTTGAACTAAGGTAACCTGCCGGTCCTATAAGAACTAGGGCTGTTGTAGCAAGTTTTAAGAGGAAAGTAAGGGAATGCATATAGGGAGCTGTGATTCAACTATAGTAAATCTCCATATCTATGATAGATCTAGCACTCTATCTTAATTTAAACTAAACTAAAGTAGGAAAGAGGAGAGGTTCTAGGTTTTTATCACTTTTACTACAAACTACAAAAGATAAATGGAATTGATCCAGATCTAATCGAACACAGAGATAAGGGGAGATATAGAAAAGATGGAAATTTAAAAGGTGGAGAACAACATTTAGGGGTCTTAGTCTCTTATTGAAAATCAAAGGAATCAAAAGCAGTGTAGAGGACTGATTTGCAACAATCCTCTTTTCTGGCTCAAAGCTACCCAGGTTTCCCCAAGTCCACCAATGGATCAAAGCAATCTAGAGGTTAGGATATGCCCTTCTGCTGGATACAGTCCTAAGGTTATGATCTGCCCTTCTACTGGATATAGTTCATCCCCAAGATTGCTCCAACCTATTGATCCACCCAGGTTCCTTCGGCAGAGGTGAGGTATAAGAATCGAATCTCCACCAATGGATCAAAGTAATCCTGAGGTTAGGGTCTGCCCTTCTGCTGGATACAGTCCTAAGGTTATGATCTGCCCTTCTACTGGATATAGTTCATCCCTGAGATTACTCCAATCTATTGATCTTAATTGGAATAGGAAAACTATTGCAGATGTTGTGGGTGCGAGGCTACCAAGCTCCCCATTTCTGGCTGGCATCCATAGGAATATTCAATCCAAGGAAATCAAATATGAAGAAGTGAAATGTAGATTAGAATCATCTTTAAAAACTATAATTATATTGCAAGTTTATGATACAATTGTGCCCAGATCTATAATCTGTGCAATATATAATCTCTTACAAGCCTTTGAATCTCTCAATTTACAGCTCCAAACCTCACCCTAACTACTGAAAAGAGTTTAGCCACTCATGATTGACTAAAGTGAGAAGGGGAGAAGAAGGAAGAAGGAGGGAGAATTTGGAGGAAAAAATGGATCCTGACCTAAGCTCTGGTTCTCTCAAATTTCGGATGTGTTTAATGTAATTTCGTTAAGCTTTTATACTCTCCTCCTCTGTCCTCAAATCTGTTTCAGCCAATCAAAGCCCAAGAGAATAATTTTATTATTCTGGGCTACTGATGTGGCCGATTTCTCTTATAGAATCTCTTCTCTCATTGGCTCTCATCTAGAAAATGCATGTTAGTACGTTAGGGTTTCCAATCGCTAACGTGCTTTGGGATGTGTGTGCGAACTTTTGAAATTGGCAGCTATTGAAGGAATATGCTGAGAAGTTGCCAAAACAAGTGTCGAGAGGTTCAAGGGACCTCTCGACAGGTTCTGAGTGTGCTTGCTCTTCATTTCGATAGGATCTCCATGGCTTTCGACAGGATTGGCTAGCTCTCGACAAGATCTGGAAACATCTCGAAATGTTGAACTGCATTTGTCGATAGGATTGATGACTCGTCAACAGGATCGAAAGCTCATTGCATCATTCTGCCCATTTCTTCATTCATCCTCTCGACAGGTTATACTAATCCTGTCGACTGGTTATACAACTTAACACTGAGCTCTCGACAGGTTGGCTCAATCCTCATGAGAATGAGTTAGAGCATCAGGCAAGCTGTCGATAGGTTGAATTGGACTACTCAATAGGTTCTACTGAACCTCATCTGGAACCTCTTGACAGAAACTATTTCCAACTTCATTCCTCTCGATAGGTTCGCTTACGAAACCTGTCGACAAGTGTTTTAGAACCTCGCGACTGCTTAGCTCCTGTGTACTACAACCTCTCGACAGCTACTTCCATCCTCTTAAACACTTTAGTATTTCTCTTCAGGATCTCTCGCCATGTTATAATTGTTGTTCAAAATTTCTCGACAGCTTCTGGATCTTCTCGAAATCTTAGCTATTTGGCATCAGATCCCCTCGGTAGCTCAGGACAACCACTTGACAGGTTTATCCTTATGCTTCCATAGCTGGCACATATCTCACTTGTGTTGTTCTTCATTTTTTCAACATCCAACAACCTCTTGGTGGATTCAATCTTCATTCTCTGCAACTACACTTAACCTCAAGCCTTCCCAGTTATGTTTAAACACTCTCAGGAACTTCTGGGGCTCTTGTGGATAGCTTGATTGGCTGGCCTTTGGTCTATAAGGTCACATGTTGAGCAGCAAATTATTTCTTGGGCCATTTTAAGTGGATATCTGCATTAAGCTTGCAATTTGTTGCTTATCTACAAAATGCACTTAAAACACATTATTAGTTAGCTCAAAGGTCTATTGAAGGTCAGGTTAGGAGGTAAAAAATGATATTTTTCACTACTTAACATACCCCTAAACCTAATCTTTGCTAGTTCCTAAGCAAAGGAGAAAATAAAAACAAGTATTGAAATAAAACATGTCACTTTTACAAGGAACACAGATGCATTTAGCATATGCATAAAGCCTTTTAAACCCCTAGGTGATCCCTAGTGGAGGAGTGAAGTCTCCTGAGGGTTTACAGTAAAATTACCCACAAAATTCTTCAATGAGTTAGTTAATATTAGTGCATCATGTTTAAAGCAAAGTTCAAGTAGTATAAAATTCATTCCACACCTTGTCCATTCAGTTTTAGAGGATTCTCAGTAAAAACATGACAGTTTAAAACTAAAATTCTGCTGTAATTCCTGCACAATCAATCAGCTCATGTCAAGGTATTTTGTTTGAAAATTAATGCAAAGCTTACCCTCAGATTGAGAATCATGTTTTGATAGTGCCCCCATCAATCATAATTTCAGGCCCAAAGCTCACCAGGGCTGTCACTATCAATAAAAATAGAAGGCTATATCAATTCACACAGCTCAAGAGCAGTTATAGCCCTCAAATAGGACTGCAAGCATAAGCATAGGCATTGCTCCAATCTCCAAATTTTTTTAACTCTTTTCACCATAGATTAAATAGATTCTCATCTCCACATGATAGCTCAATCAATTTTAGATCAGTAAGAACTTTTTATTGGGTTGTAATGTGGTTTATTGGTAAAGTTTACAAAGAATAAAAGGGTGGAATAGGATTCAAGATTGTGAAATCAGTAAAGTAAGGAAGGTGGTGCACACACCTTCATTTCAGCACAAGCTTCATTTCCTTTGAATTTCCAAACTTAAAGTGATCAGCATTTCCAGACTTAAAGTGATAAGCTACATCAGCTTCTTATCCTCTTATAAGTTTTCAAATGAAGCAACTTCTCTTTCTTATTCTTTTATTTTGCCTTTCTATTTTTCTTTTCCTTTCTGTTTTTTTATTTTTTTATTTTTTTATATATGCGCTGGAATGGCACAACTGTACTTCTGATACACAACTGCCTTTTGATGTGTTTTCTTCTTTCTTCAACCTACTGCCAAACCTTGCTCTTTTAACCTCACTTCTCCTTCCATTTCCTGATTTCTCTGGTTTTTGTCAAAGAAAGCTTGGATTTTTAAGGCTTAAATGATGTGTATCAAGGGCAGTTCAAAGGATAAGGATTTTTAGGCTCAAACTGTCCAAATGAAGGCATTACATCATATCTTTAGTGTCATGAGTGCTGTTAAGCTGTTTGAACTTGAATTTTCCTAACTTCTAGTGAACAAAGGCAGGTTCAATCAGTCCTTAGAGTAGAAGAAATTTCCAAAAACTCTTCAAAGAAAATTTTTCAAGCCCAAATCTCACTGGGTATGGTCTTCCATCAGATTTCTGGGGCATATCTTCACAATTGTCTCTCTTTTCAAGTCACTAAGCACTCATTTATGAAACATTTCTGACATTTTCTCCATGAGAGTGTTAGAGCTATAGCATGTCTCAGTTTTAAAAAGTTTTTAATTTCCTCTATATATAAAATATCACGTGTGAAATTATTTTATTTTTTCGATTTCTGTTAAAGCCTTGCTGTATTACCAGCAACTATCCATTGGCAAGCCTTGCCACACCCCCAAACCTATGAGGAGCAGTGTCCTCACTACCTGAAAGATAAAGGGATGTGCAACAAGAGACATAGACAAAAGCAGACACAAAATAAAGGAAGAAAATGCACACAAACAATTAAAACAAGCAAACTAGCGATGAGCAGAAAGTAAAACAAACAAAACGTAACAAAAAAAAGGGAAATTTGATTAATGCAGCAAAAAATTTCATTTACATTGATCATAAAAAAGGAAAAAAAATAAAAACAAACATCCTAACTAACTTTCGTCCTCTGGTGGCGCAGTCTTGGCTTTGGGGCTTTGGCCTTTTGCTGGAGTGGCAGCAGGGGGAAGAGCAGGGGGTGGATGGAGTGAAGGGGAAGAAGATGCAGAAGGTGCTATCTTCTACTTCGTTTTCTTTCTCTGGTCCTTTTTCTTTTCCTCCTTGGCCAAAATCCTTTATACTTCCTCGTACTCATCCCATAGGAATTGTAGTGGGTCAGGTTCATTTGGCGGTGGTGGGTCCTCCCAACTGGATCAAATTTGATTGGTAGATTAATGGGTTTGTCATCCACCATAGTTGTGGGTAGGGATGAATTGATGAGGTCAAGAGAGAACAAATGCGATGGAGGTGAAGGGGCCTTGTATTTAAAATATAGGGTGGTGGAATATGCAACGTCATATTAAATTTTCTCCTTCTTCTAAGGTTAATTACCATAATGATATTAAAGAGGGTTAGTTGGCAACAAATACATCGTCTGGGATAAACATAAGACATTGCGTGATTTATTATGGTGGGACCAATGCCAAGGTGTGTGGAATAGCAACCAGTGAAGTAGAGGAAGAGCAAAGGGAATGGAAAAATCACCAACAAACTTAAGGCTCAGAAAGACATTGTCGAATGGCTGAATGGAGGTGTCGCTAGGTTTAAAGCAATGGGGAATGATTTTCGACAGGATTGGGGCAAGGTGTCGAGAGGTTGATGCAACCTGTCGAAGAGTAGAAAGTCAATGATTCTCGCCAGAGGTTCATGCAATCCTGTTGAAGAGTTCAAGTAGACAACAACATTCATTCTAAGAGGTTCACAGAACCTCTCGATAGGTTCTTTGAACTCAATATGCAATCCTCTCGACAGGTTCTAGGCTCCAGAAAAGTTACTTCGAGAGGTTCACAAAACCTCTCGATAGGTACCCTGAACCTGTCGAGAATTCAACCAAAAGTCTTTCGAACCTGTCGAAATGCTCCTAGATCCTATCAACAACCATTTTTACACCTTCAAAACCTGTCGAGAATTAGTTCACACCTCTCGACAGCTTCTAGATCTTGTCTAAAAGCAGACTGGGACTCTGTGTGTCACAAAGTTCTTTCTAAGTAGGTTCTCAAACTATCTATTGCAAAAGCGGCTCCCCCCATCACTAACGATAACTTTGGGGGTGCCAAACCTAGAGAAAATATTGCCCTTCAAGAAATTGAAGACAATCTTGTGATCATTTGTTCTTGTAGCTATGGCCTCAACCCATTTGGATACATAGTCCACAACTACAAGAATATAATTGTATCAAAAGGAAGGAGGGAAAGGACGCATGAAGTCTATCCCCCAAATGTCAAAGAGTTCAATCACAAGTATAGGCTGTAAAGGCATGGAGTTTCTTTTGGAGATACTTCTCATCTTTTGGCATCTTTCACGGGCTTTGCAATGAAGCCATGCATCTTTGAAGAGAGTGGGCTAGTAGAATCCACTTTGGAGCACCTTGGCAACAGTTTTATTCCTACTGAAGTGGCCTCCACATTCCTGTTCATGACACATAGTTAGCACATTATGGAATTCCTCATCAGGGACACATCTCCTCGCCACTTGATCAGCACAATGTTTGAATAGGTATGGATCCTCCCACATATAATGTATGATCTGTGAAAAAAATAGATCCTTGTCCATTTTGTTCCAATATGGGGGGATCTTCCCTACTGCCAAGTAATTCACAATATTTACAAACCAAGGTGTAGAGGTGCTGATAACAAACAATTGTTCATCCGAAAAGGAGTCATTAACAGGTAGCCCATCAAATTCTTCTGCTAGGATCCTAGACAAGTGGTCTGCAACCACATTTTCAGCCCCTTTTTTATCTTTGATCTCAAGATTAAACTCCTGTAATAAGAGGATCCATCTGATCAGTCTAGGCTTTGCATCATTTTTTTACAAAAGGTATTTTAGGGCTGAGTGGTCTGTGAAAACCACTATCTTGGATCCCAACATATAAGACCTGAACTTATCTAAAGCAAAAATAATTGCCAACAGTTTCTTCTCAGTTGTGGTGTAATTAATCTGAGCATCAATCATGATTTTGCTGGCATATGCAATCACACAAGGGGCCTTATCCTTCCTTTCTCCCACGACTACACCAATTGCAAAGTCTGATGCACCACACATCAGCTCAAAAGGTATAGAAAAATCAGGTGCTTGAAGGATAGGGGCAGAGGTTAGGCAAATTTCCAACAGCTCAAAGGCCTTAAGGCATTCATCATTGAAATCAAAGGGAACCTCTTGGCACAACAGGTGGCAAAGAGGTCTTGAGATTTTACTGAAATCTTTGATAAATCGCCTATAGAAGTCAGCATGCCCTAAGAATGATCTGACTTGTTTCACAATTTTTGGTGGGGGTAAATGTGCAATCAGATCTATTTTAGCCTTGTCTACCTCAATGCCTCTGTGAGAAACCACATGGCCAAGGACAATGCCTTGAGTGACCATAAAATGACTCTTTTCCCAACTTAAAACTAAGTTGGTTTCCTCACATCTCTATAGCACAAGGTTGAGATGGTGTAGACATTATCTAAAACTATCTCCAAAAATAGAGAAATCATCCATGAAAATCTCTAGAAACTGCTCAATCATGTCATAAAATATAGCATACATGCACCTTTGGAAAGTTACAGGTGCATTACACAATCCAAATGGCATCCTTCGATAGGTAAATGTGCCAAATGGGCATGTGAAAATTGTCTTTTCTTGGTCTTGTGGACAAACAGGGATTTGGTTATACCCCAAATATCCATCAAGAAAATAATAAAAAGACTTTCCTGCTAACTTGTCCAAGATTTGGTCAATGAAGGGCAAAGGGAAAATGGGCTTTTCTGATTTTCAGATTGAGCCTTCGATAATCTATACACACCCTCTAACTTGTGGTTTCCCTAGTTGGAACAAGCTCACCATCATCAGTTTTAATCACAGTAATTCCAGATTTCTTAGGTACCACCTAAGTAGGTGACACTCATTCAGAATCTGAAAATGGGTAGATGACTCCAACATCTAGCAATTTGACTACTTCTTTCATCTCCACTTCTTGTATGTGGGGATTCAATTTTCTCTGCATTTCTCTAGAGGGTTTGGAACCCTCTTCCAGGTAAATTTTATGCATGCACATAGCAGGGCTGATGCCTCCAAGGCCAGCAATGGTCTAGCTAATTGCTCTTTTATGCTTCTTTAAAATACACAACAATTCTTCCTCTTGCTCATCCATGAGAGAGGAAGAAATAATCACTGACAATTTCTGGTTTGCCCCCAAAAAAGCATACTTCAAGTTCTTAGGCAGCTGTTTCAACTCTACCTATAGTGGACATATAAGTGAAGGCAACAAAGGTGCCTTAGATGGTAGTGGAAGAGGCATCACAGCAGATTTTCAAGGAAGATACCTTGTTGCTAGCCACACATAAGAAGTTTAAGGCTTTCACCTCTTGAACTATAGGTGTGGGGGCCTTCTCTCCCACAACCTCACTCCACACATTCTCAAAAATATCACCAAAATCATCATAAGAAGCATCACAGTGTAGCAGCTTGGGAAAATCTTCCACAAGCTCATTCAAAATATCAATTGAAAACAATCCTCACCATTCATGTGAGGCAGATTTGCTGCATTGTAAACATTCAATTTAACCTTTATATTGCCAAAAAACACCTCCATTACTCCTGATCTACACTGAATATAAGCATTGGCAGTGGCCAAGAAAGGTCTGCCCAAAATCACAGGAATAGAGGTGGTGCACTTGCTTGGCTCCATGTCAAGAATCAGAAAATCTGCTAGATAGAAAAATTTATCAACTCCAACTAAAACATCCTCTATCATTCCCACAGGCTTCCTTTCAAATCTGTCTGCTAGTTGTAGCACCACATGTGTGGGCTTCAATTCTACCAGGCCTAACTTCTCATAAACAGAATATGGAAGTAGGTTTACACTAGCTCTCAGATCTAATAAGGCCTTCTCAATAGTATGATCCCCAATGATGCAGGAGATTGTGGGAACTCCAGGGTCTTGAAGCTTGGTTAGAGTTGTAATAGACAGCACTTGGTTCACTTTCTCAGCATAAAAGACCTTCTTGGATAAGTGTATCCTAGACTGTCTTTTGTGGGTGCATAATCCTTTCAAAAATTTTACATAGATTGGAACTTGCTTGATGGCATCAAGTAAAGGCAAGTTGATCTTTACTTGTTTGAAAGTTTTCATCATTTCCTCAACCTTAGCATTCCCCTTGTCAAAAGGAGAAGCTGCTTCAATGCATTAGGAAATGGCAAATGAAGAACTGTCCTCTCATTTGTAGCCTTAGCAAGTTCATTAGATTTTTCTTTATTTTTGTTTTCAATTTTCTGTTGGGGCACATCACCCCTCTTTTTTTTTATATGTTGCTCCTGCTGCATATTTTCATTAGTTGTTTCTTCATTTTCTACACTTGACTCATCAGGCTCATTACCAACTTTGTTATCCACCAGCTTCCCACTCCTCAACGTGGTGACAGATTTTACTTCTTCTTGAGAAGAAGTCTCACCAACCATGTATTGCCCCTTTGGATTATTCATGGGCTGACTGGATAGTCTCCCCTCTTTTCTCATAGCCAAATCATTAGATAGCTGACCAAGGTGGTCCTCTATCTTTTTGATCCTTTGACTGTGGGAGTTGATAGTTTGAGATAAAGGGCCCAAATTCTGCAGTGAAGCCAGAACTTGCTCTTCAAATGTGAGGGACCTAGAGGGTGCTGGGGCTGGTGCACTTTGATGCACATGCTGAACCATTGGCTAAGCCATAGGTTGTTGGTATTGGGGCCTTGGAAAATAATTCTGTTAGTATGGCTGGGCATTCCTATAAGGCATGGATTGCTGTGGCTGCAGCTGCTGCTGGTTTTGAAAATTATCTTCTCTCCACCTCAAGTTAGGGTGGCTTCTCCAATGATAGCCAACAATAGGCTGTTGTCCATAGGACTAAGCAGCATTTACATGTTCCATGACAAAGACATGTGTCCACATGGGCACACATGAGAGCAAGACCAGCTGCATCTGATGAGGATTGAACCCACTAAGAAGCTACTGTGTGTTGACAAATGAAAGACAACACACCAAAGATGTGTGCCAGCTATGCAAGCACAAAGCAGAACATCTCGAGAGTTTAACTCAACTCGTTGAGAGGTTCTGGAGAGAAAAGTCAAGCTATCAAGAGGTTCTATGAACCTATTGAGAGGATCTGAGGGTGTACTTGAACCTGTCGAAGAGTTAAAGCTAAAGAAAGTAAGCTGTCGAGATGTTCTGAAGTTGGTTTATAACCTGTCAAGAGGTATTGAGGAGGAAAAGTAAAGATGTCGACAAAATGACACAACCTAGCGAAGGGTCTGAGGTGCAGCAGCAGATCTTGTCTGAAGGATACCTGGCGGTGCAGGGGAGCTCGTGAGGTTCCAGTTACATGTCGAGAGGTTCCCCTGAACCTATCGAGCAGTGCAAGACATCCTGTCGATGCCTTACCTGAAGCTTTGCTCAATTACACGAGGTAGAGCCAACCTGTCGAGAAGTTGAGCAGATCATGTCGAAAGCTCAATGGAAGCAATAAAAGAAGTCGACAGGATTTTCTATAACCTGTCGAGAGGATGTAAGGAGCCCGGACAGAAGGAAAGAATTCATGTCAATCCTGTCGAGAACTTACCTGAACCTCTCGAGAAGTCACTCAACCTATTGAAATACATATCAAATGGACTCAGAACCTGTCGTGAGGTTCCCTGAACCTCTCGACACTCGATTAGGGAACTTCTCAGTTCTAGCCACTACTGCTGCCAACTCTAGAGTTCTGTGCATGAGTTCTAAGGCATGTTAATGACCCTTGTGGGTATTTTTGAAACACAAATGGGTGCAATGGAAACCTTCTAACTTCATCACATGCACTTACCAGTTTCGGACCAATTGGGGAAGGGCTTCTAAAAGAGAAATCAGCCACATCAGCAGTTGAGAATAACTAAAATATTCCCTTGAGCTCTGATTGGCTGAAACAAATTTGAGGACAGAGAGGAGTATAAATGGCTGAGAAGTTGCACAAATGAACGATCCAGAAATTAAGAGAACCAGAGCCAAATTGGAATTTCACTCTTCCCTCAAAAAATCCCTTCTCTCTTTCATCTTCCCCCATTCTCTCCTTAGCCAATTATGGTTAGCTAAACCCCTTTAGTAGCTAGGGTGAGGTTAAGAGCTGTAAAATTGAGAGGTTCAAAGCTTTGCATATGGATTGTATGTTGCATAGATTGCAGATCTGAGCACAATTGGACTGTAAGTTGTATTGATTCAATGATTGTGGGTTATAAAGTTGATTTTGGTATATAGGTCTCTTGTTTGCATTTGATTTGAGCTTGTAGCTTTGCATCCGTAGCATCTGCAATAGCTTACTTGTTCTAATTAAGATCCTTGAATTAGATGAATCTCTGGGATGATCTGTAACCATTCAAGTGGACAGATCATAGCCTTAGGATTCCTCCAATTCTTTGGTATAGGTTAGATTCTTATACCTTGCATCTGAGCTTGTAGCCAGATGAAGGATTGTTACAAATCAATTCTATACATTGCTTTTGAACCAATTTATTTTCAGTGAAGACTAAAATCCCTAGCTGCTACTCCCCACCTTTTGATTTTAATCCTTTTTCTTAAATATGAGTTTCAATCAATTCTGGATCACTTGCTGTTATCTTAAATTTTATATAGTTTTATAAAGTGATAACTCTTAAAACCTCTCCTCTTTCCTGTTTTGGCTTTGTTTTAAACTAGGATAGGCTAGAGTGCCAGATCTATTAGAGATCTGGAGATTTACCCCATTTTAAAGAACATTTCCCTGTAGAGCTACCCTCACCCCTTAAAGCTTGCTGCAACAACCCTGGTTCTTACAGGACTGGTTGCTTACCTTGATCCCATTTCTCTGTGATTTAGCCTTTTAATTTGCTGTTTTAACTCTTAATAATTATAAGGTAAGCAAATCAACAGTGAGGTCCCCTGTTTCTGAAGGCCTATATTTAGTTTTGTTTGAGCTAGGAGGGCCCTGCTCCTTGCAAGACTTGAGTACTAATGCACTGTGTATAACCTTCTGGATCAAGGATAAATGCGGGAGAACGTAGGTAGGATCTCCACCTCGTTTTGCGAAATTAATTCCGCAAGGCTCCAATTTTAAGACTTCGACTTTAAGGTAGGGAAGAATGCCTTGCCCAATTATTTGTTTTTTTCTCGAATTCGTGCTATTGATGCTTGTATTAATATTATGATATTTTCTAGCATTATTAAGTATGAAATCTGACATGCATTGAAGATTTAAATTTGATTTTCATACATGAATTGCATGGTTTTGGTACTCTACATCTTGCAATAACATTGTCTATGATTCAATAAACCCTGAATTCCTTGATTTGATTTGCATAATTACTTTCGGTTCTGTGGATGTATTCAGATCTTGTATCTCTATTATGTCTCTGTTTAAGTGACCCTGTTAACGTAGCTCAGGGGCTTGACGTCTCAGTTTAAGTGACCCTGTTAACTTAGCTCTGGGGTTTGACGTTTCAATTCAAGTGACCCTGTTAACATAGCTTAGGGGCTTTACTTCTCGGTTCAAGCGACCCTGTTAACGTAGCTCAGGGGCTTGACTTCTCTACTCAAGTGACCCTGTTAATGTAGCTCAGGGGCTTGACACTTTGACACAACTTTGATTTTCTCGTATGCGTATTCGTGACTTGCTCCCTTGATATGTTCTAAGTGCTATTCACGATTGCTTGACTCCATTTGCATTAAATGAGCATGTTACTTTGTAATCATGATATGATATGTTGTATTTATATAGTCAAACTCTTTTTGAAATCCATTGCATCTCTATAAGATATGAATTTGAATTGCTTTACATATGCATCAAGATCATGAAAAAGTATGATAAAAAGGTAATTTAGCATTGTTTTCCTCCCTATTGAGCTTGGACTGTAGCTCATTCTTCGACTATATGTCATAGTTGCGAGTGTTTATTTAGAGAGGGATCATGAACAAGAAGAGGACCCTGATTACAACCCTGAGGAAGAGGAAGAGCCACCTGAGGAGTTCTTTCCTTAGTTCATCCATGGATCCCCGCTTAGTGCGAAGCATTTGTCTTTTGGATATTTGTTATAGTACTCTGTTTAGACCCATGCATAGTTTTGTATAATTTTGTCCACTGTTTAGGTGAAGGTCGGCCTTCACCGGTGGATTGTATAGTTTTGTAATGTGGAATGATGAGAAATCTTTAAGTTCTATGTGCCTTTTTGCTTATGGTCATAGCTTTGCTTTCATATTTGTGCGCAGTTTGTTTATGAAATTAGTAACTTACCAATGTCTGATGGCTCGGTCATTGCAATCACCTAATTCAGGAAAGATCGAGCTGCTACGAAGCAAAGTACTTCGATACCAAACTTGCACTATAATTTAGATTGTGTGTATGATCTGATGGCACAGGTTTTATGGTAAGGAAATCTAGGCTGTCACAAGTGGTATCAAAGCCCTAGGCATGTCTCATGGGAGTTCAAAGCTATGACTTAGGTGTGAAGCAACGACATTAGTTTTCAGCCATTCCTTAGACTAGGGTAATAGTATCGATTTGACTTAGCGTTTGCTTGGTCATGATAGTTCAATATGCCTCCTAGAAGAGAGAGGTTAAGGACCGTCAACACCAGAGATACCACGAATGGTGGAGGGTTGGCCTCTAGATCGAACGTGATCCCTGTAGGCAACGATAATCATGCATCTAGAGTGGGGAACAACCTTGGAAATGTTCCCAGAGGCGAGAATAATTAGTAGCTCCTAGAGACCATGGTAAATACCATGACAATACTAGCAGAAAGACGTCAACCGATCGGCTTCCAAGAATTTAGGAGAATAAGACCTCCTACCTTCTATGGCCAAACCAATCTTATGGAAGCAGAGAAGTAGTTAAATCAGATAAAAAAATTTTCCAGAGGGTCAGATGCACAAAGGAAGAGAAGGTGAGTTGGGTCTCACTCCACCTAGAGGGTGAAGCGAATTAGTGGTGGATGTCTGTTGAAGCACTGTATGGTCGTCGATGCAACAATAGCTATCAGGCGAGCATTGGAATGGCTCCTTTTGAAGCACTGTATGGTCGCCGATGCAAATCTTCGATCAACTGGGAAGAGGTTGGAGAATGAGTACTATTGGGCCCAAAACTTATTGAAAGCACGAATGAGACTGTCCAAGTCATTCGTGAGAGATTGAAAGTTGCTCAAAGGCAGTAGAAAAGCTATGCCGATCTCAAAAGAACCAGCATTGAGTTTCAAGTAACTTAAATCAATTGTTGTTTTGTGGTTCTGATTGACAGTGCATCATTTTTAACACTTGTATCCTTTTTAGATTGGAGACCACGTGTTCATCAAAATCTCACCGACTAAGGGCGTGATGCGATTTGGGAGACGTGGGAAGTTAAGTCCACGCTATATTGGACCATTTGAAGTTTTAGGTCAGGTTGGCAAAGTGGCATATAGGATCGCCTTACCTCCGCAACTAACCAGTGTGCACAACGTGTTCAGTGAATTGATGTGGCGAAAGTACGTAAGAGACCTAGCTCACATATTGGATTATCAACTGATAGATGTCTAAGACGATCTAACGCTGACTGAGGAACCAGTGCAAATATTGGATCGCAAAGAGCAATTCTTAAGGACCAAGTGGATCCCAATGGTGCTGGTACAATGGAGAAATCACTCTACCGTTGAAGCCACGTGGGAACGTGATATAGAAATCCGTGACCAGCACCCGCACCTATTTGAGTAAAGTAAGTCATTTTTTTGGTGCTTGTATGTCAAACACTAAACATGGATCAGTGTATATGTGATTAATGTCCACATTCATAGATTGCCTAAGATTCAAACGTTGAGTGTGTTCTACAACACCAAAGTAAACAATGGTAGATACAAAATGTTAGAAATCCGATGTGGTGATACTAGAGCGCCAATGTATGATTAAAATTTTGACTGTAGCCAACAAAAACCCAAGGGGTTTAAAGCCAAAACTGAAATGCAGCTCGCTGCAGTGACAACCTCAGCTCTACAAAACTCACTACAGTGAGGTCTATGGGTTGCTGCAGCGACTTAGAAGATTTATGAGGGGCCTGAAACCCCCAAAATACATCATTTTCGTCGTTTCGAACCCAAGGTTTGTCTTTTACTCTTCTCCCATGAAAACCAAGGATAGATTCCCTTCAAATACGCGATTGATTGATGTTATCTTTGGCAAATCTTCACAAATCTGGGTGCATGCATCTCCATCAATAGGGATTTCACAAATTCCTCATCGCGTTGAGAGGTAAAACCCTAGTTCTCGTTCTATTTCAAATTGTTCCTCTAGAACGGCTTCGAAGAAAGTAGCTGTGTCTAAACTCCCTACTATTAGGGCCAAATCTTCTAAACAATCAAACGACAAAGCCCCATCAAGCCTAGACACGACACTAAATGATCCCCCATCAGCTAGGGAACAACCCATACTATGGTGGAATGTAAAGGCATTTGAACCCGAATGGTCCTTTGATCAAGACATATTCGTCGGTGATGATGTGACTTCATGGTTGATGAACTCCCTTCGGCAAGCCCGTTTGGAAATGCTACTCGTTGTAGACACCCCGATTTTGCCCTCTCAAAGTGTACAATCCTGATCGGTCAACCTTTGAACTTGCCCACGAACTCGGAAAAAGGACTAACCTTCTCCAAAGACCTTCAAAACCCTAAATACGGGAACCATTACTAAAACAATAGTATATGGTTGAGACTCAGGCTGAAAAGCTTTGCCACTCGGACCCGATTCGACCAGGGGAAATCCCAAATTCCCCGCAGATACATTTGGGTGGAATTGGTTCCACGTGTGGCCACAAGCATGGAATTGGTCCCACTTGGACTAGGCTCACTCTTCCCGCTGGCTAATTAAGACCCGAATTTCGCATAGATACACTTACGTGTAATCCAATTCCACGCAGACACACTTACGCAGAATTAGTCCCACTTGGACTGGGGTTGCCTTTCATACACTGCCCAAAGACCTTGATCCCGTGCAGATACACTTGCTTGCAATCGATTCCACTTGTGCTTATATACGTGGAATCAGTCCAGATTGGGCTGGGACTCTACCTCCCCAAACAGCCCAGGGACATAAATCCCGCACATACCCCACTACGAGGAATTTGATTCAATGCTTCACCAGACGAGTGGAATTGGCTCCCAATCGAACCTAGCTTCTAATTCCCTAGACCGCCTGAACTCCTGAATCTCGCGCATATGCCACTGCGCAGAATTTGATCGAGCACACACGCCACAACACGAAATTGGTTTCCCAGGCACATTACAACTAGGACACCTAGTTCACAGGCCGACTCAAATTGAATCAAGTGCAGATGCCACTACACGGAATTCAATTAAGCGTAACTTTACTTGCATAGAATCGACCAATTTCGCACACTCCCACATGCGCAGAATTAACCTGACACTTATAAAAAGACCCCCTTACCTATGCCAAAAACAACAATTTTTATATTCAAGGATCGAGTTCCTCTCCTTTAAGCTCAGGATTTCGAGACTCTCTCTGCAACACTCGGCCTCAGGTAATCCCTTCTTAGTTCATAGCTTTTAGTTCTCAATTTTAGCTTCTAGTTTAGTTTTAGTTCTTAATTCCTAGAACCAGTTCTTAATTCCCAGTTTTAGTTCTTAATTTCTTAATTTTAGATCTTGGGTTCTAACTTCTAGTTTTCAAGTTCTAGTTCTAAAATCTTTAATTCTAAATTCGTAGTTCTAATTCACAGTTCTTAAAATCCTCAATTTTCGGTTCATAAATTCTTATTTTCTAGTTCAAATTTAGTTTTCATTCTCTAATATTTTTAAAATAACCCTTAGCCAACCGATTCGCCCAAGGGAGTTTACGGAGGGTACCCAGGAACGGGGTCAATCCTCCTTAGCATAACGGCCCACAAACCCGATCAACTGGGAATGGCTCCTTTTGAAGCACTGTATGGTCCGAAAAAGCGAAAACTAAGGATGACATGAGCGCAAAAGTTTTAGTTCTTGAGCAAAAAATTATCACACTCATGAATTCTAACCCAAATACTCTGCATAAGCCTACGACAAGCCCTCAAATTTGCCAGACTCACATATACAAAGAACCCTGCTATGCCATAATACCAAGAATTGGTGGAAACAGAGCAAGCAATGGCCTTTCGAAGGGGAGACTACGGGAACACATACAACCCAGCATGGAGGAATCACCCGAGATTTAATTATGGTTCCATCGATGGGGTGCAACCAGCACCAATAGCTGTGCTGCCTTCATTTCCCCAAACCTAAGTTTTCCACCAAAGACCTCAATTACAGGCAGCACAACCCCAGATGGGACCACAGAGCAGTATGCCTAATGCTATGATTGTTCAAATCCTTCAGGATTTGCAACACAGTCGCACCAGCATTCACATGATATTCACCAACTTGCTCAATTCTCTCAGACTCTTCATTCACATACACAGTCCATAGAGAAGCTGGAAAGTCAAATTAGAGCTTCCCAAGTGGCAAAGAGAGAGAGTGACCAATTACCTACGCAACCAGTAAGCAATCCTAGAGGACAAGCTTTCCTGGGGGAGACTGCTACTCCCCAAAATCCAGTTTAAAACCCTCGTGGATCGTTGAGCTACCTACTCATCCGTAGCACCAATTGTAAAATATGCAAATAATTTTATTTTTATTTTCATTTTCATTTTTTTTAGAGTATCATATTACAACCTAAATCATTAAAAAATGATAGATCGTAATGCATACTTGTTATATATTATAAAGTAGACAAACGTATGGATTTACGATTGTTCGTAGTTTGAAAAACAACGATTGTGATTCTTACCTCATTAAAGCTAGAATCAACTTACGATTCTAGGTTAACTTAAGCAATGACCGGCTTAGAAGGCCATCGTTGAAAATAGGACCCATATATTCTAAAAAGAAGAATATGTCGGCCCCATTTTCAAAGTCCTGTAGTTTTATCTTTTCCTCCGCTAACTTCCCTCGCTTTTTCGAATCTCCTGTAATCTTAACCGTTCTGCTACCTAATCAAACCATACATCTTCACAAAAATCTCTTTTCCTTTAGTTTTATTTTGGGCAACCTTACGAACATTTCACTAAGTTAAACTCAATTAGGGTTTCAACCATCGAAAAGGTAAGGGAATGATTTTCAATAAAAGAAGGTGTTGAATGGATTATTCATTTAAAACTTGATTTAATTAATAAGATTGACTAATTTTTACAGAGGATGACTAACGAACAAGGGAAATGAAAAAGAGAAGATGAGGAAGAAGATGAAGGTAACAATTTTGATAATACCCCTATCATTCACCATATTGCACGATCTGTTGCCATTAAAGCCAAATCAAAAGCAATAGACCCTCCCAAGCCAAATCAAAAGCAATAGACCCTCCCAAGAAGAAAATCAAATCCTTAGGGGTTGTTATCAGAAAAGGTCCTACAGACACAACTGGGACAGAGTCTATGTCTGTCCCTAAAAAAGGCTTAAAATTAGATAAAGGAAAAAGACCGGCATCCTCTGCTATGATAGCAGATAAGGTTCCTACTTCAATAAAGAATCATATTGTAGGTGCCAAGGTTGCAGTTGATGCTAAGGCCTTAGAAAAATTAGAGATGCGAGGAGAAATCATCAAATATTTTAAGGATGTCGGGCTCCATTTTTTTCTAGAGCCAGGAGGTACCCACGTCTACCCTAGATTGGTAAGACTATTTTATGCCAATATGAACAATAGCAGCAAGGGACCGGTCCCAACTCTTTCCACAACCATTGATGGATTTCCAATTTTGATCACAAAAGCAATGGCTATTGGGGTAATGAATGCACCCTTGGAGAGACCTGGGCGGTCCCCTAGCATCCCGGAGGCAAATATACTTAGACCTTTACCTAAAACTCTATCAGATTTCATTCAAATGACAACAAATTTGTTAGGCAAGCCACCTAATGATAGGTCCTTCTTTTTGCATAAAGATTTAGAAGAACAAAACCTATCCCTTCATTTTCTTGATGTTTTAATTCACAAAACTGTCCACCCGACGAGACATGGGACCTAGCGAAGGGCCCTCTTTGCAAAAGATTTATACCTAATGGCACACCGCTATTGGTTTGATGTCCCTTCATAGCTCATGGAAGTGATGAACATAGTAAGGGAGAAGTTGCCTCTGAAGAAGTACTAGACAAATAAGTTATATTTACATTTTGGTGGGCTAATCACAAATTTATTGATAAATGTGGGATACAAAATTACCCCAAGGAGAAAGCATTGCCTCGCAGCAATGAAAGTCTAATACCTCATACCTATAGGAGAACTTTGAGTGCCACAAACAAAAAGAAAATTCCTGTCATGGCACAAGAAAATGAGGTCCTACCCACATTCGAAACAGTCCAAGAATAGTTAGAGCTACCATAGAACAGGCAGCAGGGACTGACACCACTGAAACAATGGTTATAGTAGGTGAGAATATTTCAACTCCAACATGTGAAAGGGCAACAAGCAGTTCCCCGATGACAAAGAAAACACCTGAGCATAGAATACCAGATGAAAATCAAGCCAGTCTATATGACTGAGCTTTGGATTCACCAATGGGGCCTACCATGCCCCATGAAATCAAACCCACTCCTACTGAAGCAGAACCGGTGCATCCAAGAAGTGAAGCAACAGAAGACACTCCGGCACCAGTTGAACACCAGAATGTTAAAGTGACTACTTTTGGCCAAGTCCCTATCAATTTTCAACCAATTGCCCCATCAGAAGCATTATCAGCTCCACCTCCTATGTCACAAACAGGAGTAAACTAGGAAATCGTAGTCCCATCCCCTATTGACTCCATGGCCACAACTATAGCAACGACAGCCCAAGCTGTAGAATTTAAGGCTACATATTGAAGCCCCATGAGAGAGCTTCAACGCACTCTTACATTAAGAAATATCTGTTCCAGCTACTACTTCAACAAACCCAGTGATTGAACAACCTGACCTGGAGAGAAGATTAAAAGAAGTAGAGCAATGGCAGAGTTTCGATGCCCAATTACCAGCTATAGTAAGGAGAATGATGGATGAAATACATATGCTGAAAAGCAGATTATGAGACAACATGCCTACTGCACAGGAAAAGCAAGAAATGATTATGAACATAAAATAGAAGGCAATTAAGGAGTATCATGTGCACTGGGTAGACGAAACAAATAAGAAAATTCAAGAGGAAACAGCAGCCCTTAGAACCCAAATAACATAGGTACAAGGAGAGAACATGATTCTACAAGAAAAATAGCAAGGGTGGGAAAGAAAAGAAAAGGAATATGAGGATAGAATAACAAAACTTGTCACACAATTGACCGAATTCATTGACAACCTAGATGTTGTGGAAACTGCAAGAGAAAAATCCCATCAAGAATATGAGCAGACCCTGAACAAATTGTGGAAAGATAAGACTCAAGAACTCACTATAGCTCAAGGTAAATTAGTTAAACTACAAGAAGAAAATGAGTCCCTGATGCTTATTTGTGCTGAGAAAGAAGAAAAGATTGAGTCCCTCATAAAAAATTTCTAGACCATAGTAACAAAAGAGAAGGCTACTTCTGCATAGCTAAGGGAGGAAAATGATGCAAAGTATGTTGTAATTCGCCAATTACAGAACTGACAGGCCATGCTAGAAGCAGAACTACAGGCCTTGAAAGCAACATATAATCTAGCATTAACAGAGGCACATCCTATAGAAGTACCACCAGAAGAAAAAATGGAGCCTGACTAAGAATACGATTCTGACTGCGGCACTACAGAAATCTCTGACTCTGATGAGGACTGCATTAACAACTTGGTTGTTATACCAACTCCACTACATATCCCTTCAAGATCAATTGTCCCATATCCTGCATCACCTAGTGAGTTAATCTCTAGATATATCACAAACCTCACAGGTATAATTCCAATAGATTTTCATCTTTTGCAGAACATAGTAATATTCAGTTATATAAATTATTAATTTGTTTTACCAGTGAGTGTTACTAACATTACTAACAATTCTTTTATCTTTCTTAACAATTTTTTTATTCTAACATTTCCTATAAAACTGGAAGTATTTTTCTCCCAAGTTTGGGGGAAAGATTTTTGATTTTTTGCAGATTATACACCGATTACTAACATAATCAGTTTATCAATAATTTACAGTAAAATTTTCCTATATGTCCCTTGTTTTACACAATGAGGACATTGTCCTATTAAAGTTTGGGGGGATACAAACTTTTGTTAGTTTACTTTTTGTTAGTTTACTTTATTTTAGCTTTTGTTTAAAATTTATTATTTTACAAAAAAATTTTAAGTTAATCATTATATGCAAATTATGAAAAAAATATAAAAATCTAAACTTCTTAGCAAACCATCATAGTAGTAGTTCAAAAATAAAAATAAAAATAGTTACAATTCAAAGTAAAGCATCTCTAGAACAGTGCATCAGAGTAATATTTGAAACTATACGATTGATCTGAACTGTAAAATATTTTAGATTATAGTTTCAAAATCATATAACCCGTGAGCTATAGAGCCTATTTTCTCTTTATTCTGATAGAAAGAGAGACTATTTTTATTCATGCTTAAATTTCCTTGAACTTCTCTACTATCTGAAATCGCATAATGCTGAACTTAGAATCAATATTGTAGACACCCAAATTTGGCCCAAGGCCCAATCAATCTGTACTTCGGGAGAGATGTACCCCTGTGCTTCCGCTGGCACTCCTGAACCCATAGGAATCCACCCAGACCTTTCCAAATCACCCTGAACCCTTTAGAACCATTCCCCAACCCTTAGAAGTCACCCCTAAACCCTAGAATCCCTTCCCAGACCTAACTTAAACCCTTCTGAGCGATTGATAGAAGGAGAGCTACAGAATTTCACACAGACCATTAACATAGATGAGCCATATACCATTGGAAAGAGGACTTCTCCAGCTTTCCAACAAGCTAAGGATCACCCATTTTGGAGCTGCGAGTCAAAAGTTATGGCCTATTAAAGTTTCACATAAAATCATAGGACTTTTACTTAGGCGTAGATATTACATACGCCCAGCCATTTTTGCCCTAGATTAGTCAGGCGTATATATTATATACGCCTGCCTATTTTGGGGGAAATTTGGCTGGGTGTATATAATATATACGCCCAGTATAGGTGGGACCCACTACGGGCTTCATCTTCTCAAAGCTCCCCTGATTTTGGTGAAATTTACTGTTCCTAAACTGGGCGTATATAATATATATGCCCAACTTAGCTACAGTAATTGTCATCAGTTGCTCGAGTTTCCTTCATCTAGTTTGACCCTTTGACCATCCCCTTAGTTGGAGTGGGTGTCTTGAGCTTGGTTGCACTCCCTTTGAGCTTATTTGCAACCCTTAAGTCACCTTTGGTATCACCCCATCATCCACCATTAAAATCAATTTCCCAAAACCCTAGGACCTTGAAAACCTAGAAAACATTAGATGGGGGATTACCTAATTGCTAAACCAATTAGCTCTTAAGTAATCCCTTAACCCCCCTCTCCTCTATAAATAGAAAGGCCCCCCTCTTCCTTAAGGGTTGAAGTTTTGGTTGGAAAAAATTAGAGGTTAAGGATTTGGAGCTTAAGAGAGAACCCTAGTGAGAGAAAATGCACACATTTTTCCAGAATTCCAGTATGCTTAGTTCATCTCTTTCAACCCATTTCCACCATTAGATCACTCCCTTTTGCTAAAGTCTAGCCTTTAACCTCACCCTACACTTCCTATTTTACCGAATCCTAGTGTTAGAATCCATTTTCATATCGTATAAGCCATCGAAAGCACGCCAAAGCGAAGATCTTCCACGGTGCAACAAGGGCCCGTGAGCTCCGGCTCACCCCTCTCTTCCTCTACCTTCTTGGTGTCTCCTCCGTCCAAGGATTCAAGCCGTTACGCCGCCAAAATTTCGGTTTGGCTCAAGGCTTGATAGGACCGTATTACTTCGGGAAGGGAAAACTCCGCCCTTTTTATTTTTATTTTGGCCATAGATAGAGACCGCTACGTGTAGGTTGATCGGGTGCCTAAACCCTTCCCGATCGATAACCGAATCCCCTACCCTAGAGACTTTGGCAAAAATCGGTAAATCAGAGTCATATTTAGCACTTCGGTGCTCAAAATATCGATTTGAAGGTTTCTCGGGTTACCAAAAGCTCCGGGTGGCGACTCTACATTTTTTTTTTCATTAGTTAGGCGAGTGCATCGCCGCGATGGGTTCGCGAGGATCCATGGTCGCACAGATGGCGACTCTGCTGGGGACATCACCCTAGCGCTTCCCCTCTTGTTGGCCTTTCTTTTTTTTTACTAACCATTGCTGTTCTTTTTCTTATTTTCTGCTATTTTTTTTATATTTTTGTTGTTTTTACTAACGTACTCACCCCTACGACTCAGTCCTTTAAGTGCCTTAGCCGATTGGCGGGCCTACGTGTGCCTTTAAATTCCTGTTTTTCCTATTCTTGTCATTTAAGCCACCTTAGCCATTTGGCGGGCCCGCTCGCATTTACTTTTACGTCATTTAAATTTTAGTCATTTACGAGCCTTAGCCGTTTGGCGGGCCTATGTGCGCTTTTCATTTCAGTCATCATATCTCACCATTGAACGCCGGCCCGTTGAGGCGGCACGGGCTTGTCATCCCCGACCTGATTTTGGACTTAATTATACTCCCCTATAAAAATTGTTAATTAAAAGTGAACCAACAGTGTGGGGACATAATTAAATTTATTTTTGCATTTTTGGGTAGTTTTTGGGGGGTTTAGGCACAGATACAATTTACCCGGTTCCCAGTAAGGCGGCAGCCCTAGTGGTGATGATCCTGAAAAGAACCACTCCTTCCAGTACCTGAGAAGGCGCTTGCGCCGGAGGTATATCGGTTGGGTTGCCAATTCCGATCAAGCCATAAAACTCGCATTAGTGAGAGCGTAGAAAACCCAAAATTCAGCCGTGTATCCCTAGGAAACGGAAAGGAGGGACCTGATAACATACTCAGCAGTCCCTGGGAGCATCCCTCCCTAGAAACCAATTCAAAGACCCACATTCGGGCTTGCTGTTCACTGTCAAACTAAGCTGACAGAAGTGTTTTTACTAGGCGTATATATTATATATGCCCAGTCAAAATCCCCAGAAAATAGCCAGGCTTATATGATATATACGCCCAGCCAAAATTCCCAGATTTAAGCCAGGCGTATATAATATATACGCCCAGCCAAAATCTGCACTTTTTTGGTCGGGCGTGCGTAATATATATGCCCAGTATACACTGGGCCACAACAACCCGACCTGAGGCCCAATCCATCACCCCAAGTCCCCGATTAGAGGTATTAGTGCCCGCAATAGCCTCCCACATCGTCTAACACCCAACATGCCCCCGCCCAATCACAAGAAGGCAACTTCTCATTGATTTGCTCCGGGGGATCGGGTCGTTTGCATGGATTCCCGCACCTTCAATAGAACGAAAGGGTTCCCTTTCGCCTCTTCCGAAGTGTGTCAGATCCCGCTGTGGGACCTACTAAAGGTACATATATCGCCCGAGACGGGAGTTGACCCTGGGCACTAGGTCATTATTCATCTAAGCAAAGGGGAGTAATCTCCATAAAAAAAATCATCTTCAAAAAAAAAAACCAAAAGAAATCTCTCTTCAAAAAAAAAAAAAAAATCATCAATCAAAAATCATTTTCCAAAAAAAAAAAAAAAAAAAGAAGAAACCAAACAAAAACAAAACAAACACAAAAAGATAAAAGAAAACAAAAAGAGTACATTTTGGTGTGACCGTCACTACGGCAACTTCAAGCTCGTCTCGTAGAAGGAAGGTATTCGGCCCTTATCCGCGACATCGGTACAACACCCGTCAGCGGATCATGTCAAGAGCCGATACATCCCCACCATCATCCCCATCCCATTCTCATATCGGAGAAGACCCAATCTCTGACACCTTCACCCAAGCCAGGTTTAATATCACGGGTCTATTTGGGGCACCCGTGTTCACCTCCACCCCATCCCCTTCCCTCACATTCTCCCAACATACCCCTTTTTCATCCCCTTCTGAAACCCCTCATTTCCCAACCGACCCATACATCCCCATCTCCCATCCAAACGCCCTTACCGCATCCCCATATTTCCAAAGACCCCATAGGGAGTCCCATCCCCCGCCTACCTCCCACGTTCCATCCCTCTAATCATCCATGCCCCCAACATCCTACATCCCATCCACCTCATCTCACATACCATTCCCACCACATGGCCCATCCACATCCCAACATACCCCCCCATTTACCCGGGTCATTGCCCAATTTCTCCCAACCCCCTCCATCATTAAGTGAGCCATCACCCCCCAATCTCACACCTGAATCCATGCCCTCAATGGAGGACATGAGAACAATGTATGCCTTGTGGGCTGCTTCTCGGAACCCTACATCTCCAACCCCGCATCCAAATCTCCAAAACCTCCATACCCCATTCCCTCCTAACTATGCCCAACCACCCATCATCCATACCTCCCAAAATCCCCAACCTTAATGCCAGACCCAAACCCATGCAAATCCATGGGCCCAAGCCCAAACACCTCTAGAGCCATGGGCCCAAGCCCAAGCCCATCAGGCCCAGGCCAAGACCCTCAAAACCCACGGGCCCAAGCCCAAGCCTATCAGACCCAAGCCCAGGCCCAGAATCCTCAAAGCCCATGGACCCAAGCCCATCAGGCTCAGGTCCAGGCCCAAAACCCTCCAAACCCATGGGCCCAAGCCCCAGCCCACCAGACCCAGGCCCAGGCCCAAGACCCTCAAAACCCATGGGCCCAAGCCCATCAGACCCAGGCCCAGGCCCCGAATCCTCAACGCCCATGGACCCAAGCCCATCAGGCTCAGGTCCAGGCCCAAAACCCTTAAAACCCATGGGCCCAAGCCTAAGCCCATCAGACCCAGGCCCAAGTCCAGGCCCCCTAGGGCCTTTGGACCCAAACCTACCAAACCCAAGCCTAGGGCCCATGGACCCAAACCCAACCCCCTCATGGCCTAGTAGCCCAAACCCAACAAGGCCCATTTGCCCAAAGTCATATTAATCCCCACACCCAGGCCCAAGGCCCGTCAATCCAAGCCTTCCAAAACCATCAAACCCAAATCCCTCAAACCCAAGGCCCATTCACTAACCCCATACCCCCCCACCAGTACCCTTCATTTACCTATACCCCTTATGCCCCCATCCCGCCTCCAACGGGGAATCCAGTCCATCCTATTCCTCAAGCCCACAACATCCCGCCACCTCAACCACACCTCCCTCACCCCCAAAATGTGCACCCAGCTCAGCACATCATTTACCCACAAACCGCTCACCCATTTATCCCTTCTCATCCCCTACAAACCATATGGCCCCACCAGGTCATCCAACCCCTCACCTCCCAAGTCCAAATAGCAGAACTCGCCCCTCACCAATACCATGACCAACAGTATGAGGAGGATGAAATCTGCAACAGTGGAGGAGTTGCCAGCTTCAACCCTCCCGAGCCCACCATCATCACACCTAGGGTCGAACAAAATCAGGGGGACGCAGTCCCCACTACAGCCTCAAAGGAACCAGAATAGTTGAAAGAACAAATAGACAGAATACAGAAGTAACTAATGAAGATGGGAGGAATAGAACTACATTCAACAGACTTTTCAGACTTGTGTTTGTTCTCTGATGTCCCCCTACCACAGAAATTCAAGATGCCATCATTTGATAAATACAACGGCACTGGCAACCCCATCGCCCACTTAACATCTTACTGTGGGGATATGTGCCAGTATGGCGGAGATGAACGACTCCTCATCAAAGTATTCCAGAAGAGTTTAATGGGCCTAGCACTGAGATGGTTCACATCCTTGGAACCGTCCATGATAAAAAATTGGAAAGATCTGACACGCTTATTTCAAGAGCAGTATGTCTATAACATGGACATAGAGCTAAGGAAGTCAGATTTGGCTCAATTAAAGCAAAGACATGATGAAACATTCAGTGATTACTTGGGGAGGTGGAGGGCATTAGCCGCTCAGGTAACTCATCGGATTCCCGATGATGAGCAGATTGAATTGATAACCAAAGGAGCCCTCCCCGTCATCGTAAATTTTTTAGTATATCAGTAGCAGTCTAGTTTTGCTGATCTGGTCCGAAATGCCAATCGTTGCGAAGACGCCATTAGAGAGGGCAGGTTAGGAAGGAATGTGGCCAACGGGGCCACCGGGGTTCGAAAAGCGGCCGAACCAAGAATTGAAAGAAGACCAGGGGCAGAGGTACAGAACATTGTTTACCCCCAGGCCAATACCAATGCCCCCCCGATATAGCTCCAGGTTACACAACCACGCCCAGCCCGTTTTGAGCAAGTATCAAGGCCAAGTGACGGACCAAGAGCCTCGTTTACCAAGGAACAGATGAAAGCACGGTTCAAACGAGTGTTCACACCATTAGGGCAATCCTCGAGTGTCATGTTGCCAGTATTGCTACAGAAAGGCCTGGTCAATTTACTCCAACCTCGCCCGCCACCCCATCCCATACCGAGGAACTATGATCCAAATATGCATTGTAATTTCCACCAGGGACCAGGTCACCCTACGGACCGGTGCTTCCCGTTAAAGCACGCGGTCCAAGATCTTATAGAGGCGGGAAAAATCATTCCCCCGCCACTTCCTCAATGGCAGAACCAGAATATCCATCAAGCCCCTCTACCACCGCACCCAGGAGGCTCCAGGCCTAACATACATTGGATAGAGGAGGAAGAAGAAGAGTTTGACCCTTCAAATTATATCAGTAATCAGGAGGAGTTTTCATTCCCCAGGTCGAACAAAGATGAACTATTTCTTGGGGTGATCGAGCCATTGTATCTAGCCGATTATTTTCCCACTCCAGCATACCAAGAGGAGCCCTTAGATTTAGGGCAGTATTTTTCCACCCCTGCTCCCGCCTATCAAATCCAAACGGGCACATCCCCGCCGCAATCATACGCATATCCACCCCACGCCCAATTTACCCCATACACCCCTCCGTCACACCCAAATCATCCCGTACCATACGCAACTCTGCCATCCCCGTATTATCCTATCCTGTACACACCCTCAAATCTCTCCACCCAATACACTACTCCGCCATCCCCAAGTTACCCCATCCCATACACACCTTCAAATCCCACCACCCAATACACCATCCCACCGTCCCCAAATCACCCCGCTCCATGCATAACTCCATCATCTCCAATCTACCCCATTTCACCCACAAACCCATCATCAGCTCACCATTCCACCCCCTACACAAGCCCGTCATATCCAAATCATCTCGCTCCATGCACAACTCCATCGTCCCCAATTTACCCCACTTCATCCACAAACCCATCACCATCCCATCATACCTCCCCATATACAAATCCTTCATACCCCTATCACCCCGCACCCACCACATCTCAGACGTCTCCCCATCCCTCCATCCCAGTCACACTCCCGCCATCCCTTCGCTATTTTGGTCCCCAATCCAACTCCACCGCCACCCAAGCAAGCAACCCCTCACCCAATCCCCTCATCACCCAATCACCATTGGTCCTACCATGCCTAGGTAATACTAGTACAAGCCCCCTCCATGCCCATAAATATAATTCCACCAATTCCCCCCACTACCATTCCACCCCCCATTGGAGTTAACCTGGTTGGACTCGAGAAACCAGTATATCTAGCCCAATCCTCCCTGGAATCCTCACGCACTCCTTTTCTCATCCCAAAACCTGCTTATGACCCGCATCAAATACCATTGAGCTATGAACAGATGGACATGAATGCCGGGTGCAACCAAGAAGTGGCTGTTGAATTCGTTACCCGATCGGGCCAGATTTCTGCTCAGCCAAAAGCATCAGGGGAAGTCAGAGGAGAAGAAAAGAAGAAAGAACAGGCCACGGGAAATCCCTTTGAAAAAATGGCTAGGGAGCACATACTGGAGGCACAGCTCAAGAGAACACCCGCACATATTACTGTGTGGGATTTGTTAATCACGTCTCCACTCCACTTTGAAGCCCTAATGGGAGCGCTCAAGGACGCGCATGTCTCCACCCACGTAACTCCAGATGAAGTAGGGGAAATAATAGGGCAAGTGTTGGCCCCAAATGCCATCTCTTTCACCGATGCAGACCTATCAATCGAGGGGAATGACCATTCTAAACCCCTGAATATAACAATGGAAGTAGGAAACTTGGTGGTGCCGTTGGTCCTGATCGACAACAGGTCGGCGCTGAACATATGCCCTCTAAGGACGACAATCAAAAATTGGGGCGAACCCCGACACCTTCCGGTCATCCATATCAAGCGCCTGGGGATTCAACAACACCAGAAGAGAAATCATAGGAGAAGTAGACCTCGACCTGATCCTCGGGCCGCCAACCTTCACCACGACCTTTCAGGTGATGGACATGAAGTCTACTTTCAATCTATTATTGGGCCGGCCATCGATACATAAGCTCGGAGCAATACCATCTACTCTGCACCAAAAGCTCTAATTTATCTCAGAGGGAAAAATTGTCACCATCATAGGTGAGAGCAGAGAGGACATGGGGAAGAGCGCTCTGCACATTGAGAATCCGAAAGTGTTGAACATATCGCACACGACAGAGGATGCCGATCTCCATCGATTTGAGTATGACTTCTCAAATGTTACCCTCGAACCAACTGAAAAGACCCTGGATAAAACTGAAGGAGGAAGGGACGCAGCTGTATTCATGCTCCACAGATGGGGCCATCAAAAAGGGAAAGCGCTGGGCCCATGCCTCCAAGGAAGGAGAGACCCCGTCAAGGCCAAGGGGCAACAAACTAAATTTGGCTTAGGCTACAGGCCCAGAGAAGAGGAAGTCAGAGAAGCCAAGGAAAAGATGAGAGCCACCGCAGTTGCCAAGGCCAGAGGAATCATCCTGGAAGAGGAACCTCACGCTCGCCCCCACATCCGTGAAACCTTTGTGAGCACCGGGGTAGTAAAAATTGATTTAAATGGGGAGACGAGGGTAACCCCACATAAGCCTACTTCAATCCACCCCACCAATCCCTACATCATCCCCCCAGACTTCGAAATGGACTTAGCCGCCCTTTCCTTGTTTGAAGAAGAAGTTCCCTGATCCACCCATCACTCCAGCACCAGCCACTCTGGGCCCCTCCTAACCATAAAGGACAGGGTCCCCGAGGATCCCTTTGTGAATATGTTGAGGGATGAACTGCAAGAGCCTATCGATGCCGCTCTCGATCAAAGAGGTAAAGGCCAAGCCTCGCCGGTGAGTAACTGGGCATCCTTGCCCCAACTCTTGAGAGCCGCCAAATGCCATGAAAATGGCACCGACTCTCAAAAAAAAAATAACCTGTAAAAAGTGAGGTTAGCCTCTGGACCACTCTACCTTGTATATATAGAGATCCACCTCGCCAAGGGCTGACCTCCGAAAAAATGCAAAAGACCATAAAAATAGAAAAAATACCAATTCCAAAACTATTGTCCTTTAAAATTCCTAATAAAATTAAAATCGATGTCGTGATACCCGTCCCACGTGAAGCCAACCCCTTCCCTGTAGAAATACAAGAAGGGGTAGGGGTCACGAGTTTGGATGAGGAAGGCCAAACCGACGAGCTCCCCAATGAGCTCCTCAAACAATTTGCCAATTTTGAGCATGGCCCTACCCTGATCGTCGAAGAGACGAAGGATGTCAATTTCGGCACCAATGAGGCCCGCAGAATCACTAAAATCGAAACATCGTTGTCCCCTGTGGAGAGGAAAGGTATGATAGACTTCCTTCGGTCATACCAAGACGTCTTCGCATGGTCGTATGAAGACATGCCTGGTTTGAATATCGATCTGGTTGAGCATGAGTTGCCACTCTACCCTGATGTTAAGTCGGTTAAACAGAAGCTGAGACGCCTCCAACCCGACTGGATGCTGAAGGTGAAGGACGAGGTCATTAAGCAGTATGATGCAGGTTTCCTCATGGTATCCAGGTACCCCCAATGGCTAGCCAATATCGTCCTCGCACCGAAGAAGGATGGAAAGGTTCGAATGTGTATCGATTTCCGCAATCTCAACAAGGCAAGCCCTAAGGATGACTTCCCACTACCCCACATCGACATCTTGGTCGATAACACCGCAAAGCACGGGATTCTCTCGTTTATGGATGGATTTTCAGGATACAATCAAATAAAGATGGCAGAGGTTGATCGCGAGAAGACAATGTTCATTACCCCTTGGGGAACCTTCTGCTATAAAGTAATGCCATTCGGGCTGAAGAATGCTGGGGCAACCTACCAAAGAGCAATGACGGCCCTGTTCTACGACATGATGCACTGAGAGATCGAAGTGTACGTCGACGACATGATTTCCAAATCACCAGAAAGGGAGGACCACTTGATAAACCTTCAAAAGCTATTCGAGAGGTTGAGAAAATACAGATTATGGTTGAATCCCCAGAAATGCGTGTTTGGCGCAATGTTCGGAAAGCTATTGGGTTTTATTGTCAGTAGGAGAGGGTCAGTAGGAGAGGGATCGAGGTCGATCTGACCAAGATCAAGGCCATCACTGAAATGCCGCCACCGTCTATAGAGAAGGAAGTCAGAGGCTTCCTAGGCAGGATCCAATACATCAGCCGATTCATCACACAGTTAACTCTGATATGCGCACCATTCTTCAAACTACTAAGAAAGGACTCACCAGTTAAATGGAATGATGACTGCTAGGCTGCATTCGATAAGATTAAAGGTTACCTCCTAAAACCTTCGGTATTGGTACCACCCGTACCTGATAGACCCCTGATAATGTACTTGTCCATGACTGAGTTTTCCATGGGCTGTGTGTTAGGACAGCATGATGAGACAGGAAGAAGGGAGCAGGCCATCTATTATCTAAGTAAGAAATTCACTGATTACGAGACGCGCTATTCTCATCTGGAGAAAGCATGCTTGGCGCTCGTTTGGGCTACTCAAAGACTTCGACACTACCTGTTATCCCAAGCCATTCTACTTCTAACACGGATGGATTTGTTGAAGTACCTATTCGAGAAACCTGCTCTCACTGGCCAAACTGCACGATGGCAACTACTCCTATCTAAATTTGACATTACTTATGTCACCCAGAAGTCGATTAAGGGGCAAGCACTCGCTAATCATCTTGCTGAGAACCCTCTGCCAGATTATGAGCCTCTAAGGACTAAATTCCCCGATGAAGACATTCTGTTCATGACTAACGAAGATACAGAGGAAATGGAGGAGCCCTGGGTAATGCACTTCGATGGGGCATCGCATGTTGAGGGCTAAGGAGTTGGCACCATTCTTATCTCGCCAAGAGGATCACATATACCCATCTCAATCAAATTGAACTTCCCATGCACCAACAATATGGCCGAGTATGAGGCCTGTACAACTGATTTACAGGCAGCTCTTGATCTAAATATAACTCACCTTAGGGTCTTTGGAGATTCACAGTTAATTATATGCCAGACCAACGGAGATTGGAAGACCAAGGATGAGAAACTGATCCCATACCATGAACATCTGGAGGATCTGATAATCTGCTTCAAAGAAGTCACCTTCTCTTATGTGCCACGACCAAGGAATCGGTTTGCTGATGCCCTGGCTACCCTAGCCTCTATGGTTGAGAATCCATACGGAGTTGTGATGAAGCCGATCATGATAGGGCAGAGGAACGAACCGGCTTTCTGTCACCTGATCGAAGGACCTACAGAGATAGATGATGAGCCACCTTGGTTCTCAGACATCAAGAATTTCCTCAAGACCCGAACTGTCCCGGATGGAACATCGAAGGTAGACAGACGCACCATCCAGCGATTGGCGACGAACTACGTCATCTGCGGCGATCTCCTGTATAGACGGTCTCACGACAATATTCTGCTCTGATGCCTAACCCAAAAAGAGGTGGGTGAGATCATGAAGGAGATCCATGAAGGAGTCTGCGGGGAACACGTCAGTGGACACATGCTTGCGAAGAAAATTTTAAGGCAAGGATACTTTTGGACCACTTTGGAGACCAATTGCTGCAAGCACGTACAGAAGTGCTATAAATTCCAAGAGCACTCTAGTCTAATACATGCTCCAGCCATTGACTTACACAACATAGCCACTCCTTGGCCATTCGCCACCTGGGGTCTCGACGTCATCGGCAAAATCAATCCTAAAGCTTCCAACGGGCATCAGTTCATCCTCGTCGCTGTGGAATACTTTACGAAATGGGTAGAGGCGGCCTCCTATACAAGCATTAAGGCCAGTCATGTCGAGAAATTCACCAAGAACAACATCATTTGTAGATTTGGCGTACCCAAAGACATCATCACTGATAATGGTACTAATTTCGCTAATAGGCGCATCCGGGCCTTGTGTGAGCAGTTCCAAATCAAGCATCATCGATCATCCCCATACAGGCCACAGACGAATGGAGCCGTGGAGGCGGCCAACAAAACTCTAATCCGCATCCTAGAGAAGATGGTAGTTACTTACAGAGATTAGAGTGAGTAGTTACCCTTCGCACTTTGGGCCTATAGAACCTCTATCCGTACCGCAACAGGGGCAACACTATTCTCCCTTGTGTATGGAACCGAGGTCGTGCTACCCGTTGAGGTCGAGGTACCGTCACTCCGTATCCTCTTGGAATCCCATCTACCTGAAGCTGAGAGGGAAAGAGCCCATTTTGAGCAGCTAGACTTCATTGACGAGAAAAAACTCCTAGCCTTGTGCCACACTCAGGTCTATCAGAGGAGAATTGCACGTGCTTACAATAAACGCGTCCGTAGTCGAGACCTGAAGGTAGGAGACACTGTACTAAAGAAAATTTTCTCGTCTCTCCACGCCGATCCAAGGGGGAAGTTTAGGCCAAATTGGGAAGGACCCTACGTCGTCCAAGAGGTTTTGCTAGGATACGTCGTTCGCCTCGCCACCATGGACGGAGACCACTTTCCTGAGCCCATCAACGCTGGATACCTCCGTAAGTTCTACTCATAGGTCTTGGGACAAGGTAAATTTTGATAAAAGTAGATGCGTGACCACTTAAGGACCCCATAAAAGAGGCCATCATTTCAAAGTCAAGTAGCCCAAAAGAAATATTCCCTAAAAACCTTCACCCTTTTTGCTACACACGTTGGGCCAATAACCATTTCTTTCATATACCCCACCCAAAATTCCAAGAAAAAAGAGAAAAGAGAAAAGAGGAAAAATCCAAACCAAAAAAGGAAAAAAAGAAGAAAAAAGCAAAACCCCTCAAAAAAAAAAAGAGAGGGGGACCAAGAAAAAAGAAATGACTGGGGCATAAAAAGCCTTCGAAAAGAAAGAGGAGTCCCCGAATCTAGAATTCACTCAAAACTTAGATCCAAATCCCCAGAAAAACCCAATCCGTTTGAACCCCGGCCACATTACAACCCGGAAGAAAGCCCTCTTTAGGGTCCCCAAGCGGTCATAGCATCTATTGCATCAGAACAAGCTGAGTTAATGAACCACGCAGAACTTCATTCAGTCGGCTATGACGGAATCGACGTCCATGTCGTGGCCTTCTGGTTCTAAAAAGAAAAGAGAGAGAAAAAAAAATAGAAAAAGAAAATAAAGAAAATTAATTTGAATTCAAAGCAAGATGGACGTGGTGAAAACCCGAAAGGGCACTACGGGTAAAAACAGCGAACTCACGCGGACCAGGTGAAAACCGGAAAGGGCACCTGGGGTAAGAAAGCGAACCCATGGACGTAGTGAAAACCCGAAGGGGCACTACGGGTAAAAACAGGGATGACGGGCATGGCAAAAACCCGTCTTGGGCGCTATGAGCAAAAATGTCAAGAAGAGAGAGATTAGGAGAAGACCTGTTCTGGCCCGCCCATTTCAGTTTGAACCCCTTGAGCCCCTTTCCCCCCTTTTTTTGATGGGCCACTCATGTGAAAATTGGATCAGATCCCGATCAAGTATGTCATCTCTACCGCAGCATCTGACGCATGACCAAAGGGAAAGACAGAAGACTAGACCAATCCCTGGGAAGCTGACCTTCCCACGTTTAAAGGAAAACCTGTGTCTCATGAACAGGGTTCGACCATGCTCAAAAAAGACCCACTGATTTGGCCTTGTAATTACCGACATCACAAAAGACCCAAAGGGGGAAAATTTTAAAAAAGATAATAGATTTCCCTTTCCCATAAAAAGTCCCACACTGTGGAGGAGAAAATTTCAAAAAAGATAATAGATTTCCCTTTCCCATAAAAAGCCCCACACTGTGGAGGAGAAAATTTCAAAAAATAATAATAATAGATTTCCCTTTTCCATAAAAAAAAAAAGAAAAAAAAGCCCCACACTGTGGAGGAGAAAATTTTAAAAAAGATAATAGATTTTCCTTTTCCATAAAAAGCCCCACACTGTGCAGGAAAAAATTTCAAAAAAAGATAATAGATTTTCCTTTCTCATCAAAAAACCTCACACTGTGGGGGAGAAAATTTTAAAAAGATGATAGATTTTCCTTTTCTATGAAAAGCCTTACGTTGCGAGATGTATGAAAGAAAAAGTCGAAAAACAAAAAAAAATATATGTATGTATAGATTTCATGCTCAAAAAAGACCCACTGATTTGGCCTTGTAATTTCCGACATCACAAAAGACCCAAAGGGGGAAAATTTTAAAAAAGATAATAGATTTCCCTTTTCCCATAAAAAGTCCCACACTGTGGAGGAGAAAATTTCAAAAAAGATAATAGATTTCCCTTTCCCATAAAAAGCCCCACACTGTGGAGGAGAAAATTTCAAAAAATAATAATAATAGATTTCCCTTTTCCATAAAAAAAAAAAGAAAAAAAAGCCCCTCACTGTGGAGGAGAAAATTTCAAAAAAGATAATAGATTTTCCTTTTCCATAAAAAGCCCCACACTGTGCAGGAAAAAATTTCAAAAAAAGATAATAGATTTTCCTTTCTCATCAAAAAACCTCACACTGTGGGGGAGAAAATTTTAAAAAGATGATAGATTTTCCTTTTCTATGAAAAGCCTTACGTTGCGAGATGTATGAAAGAAAAAGTCGAAAAACAAAAAAAAATATATGTATGTATAGATTTCATTCCATTTCTTACAGTATTACGAGCGGAGTGTCACGTCCCAAAAAGATAACGACATGACACACTTTCTATTTTTCTGCCTTCTTTAAAAGTAAAAACCAAAAAAAAATATATATATATAACAAAAATAACAAGAAAAAGAAAATAACCCAAAAAAAGATCTCTGTTATGTGGCATCGGCCCCCTTCTGTGTATATGATCTATGGTATGTACAGGAACAGGTCAGGGGCAGGAACCGTGCTTTAAAGCACTGATCTCTGTAAGGAGAGAGTCCTCACGGGCATTCCGATCAGACAACCACCTACCATGAAGACTCTTGCCTCATGAAGCATCTGCACCGAGACTTAGTCAAAAGCCCAGCCAATCAAGAACCTCACTCTGATCAGAGCAGCCTCTCCGCAATCTCAGCTCTGGCCCAGTCCTTCTTTGAAGCCCACGTATCATCGGGCTACTGTGCATGCATCCCCAAATGATCCTTCGAGTTCCCTTCGATTGGCCCAAAGGGACCATGCTACAATAAACGGATCTAGGTCCGTAGGCGCCCACCTATTGCACCCACAAGATCAAACAAAATCAAAAAAGAGGAAAAAGAAGAAAAAAAAAGAAGAAAGAGAATGCTGAAAGTGACACTAGTTCTCAAAGAGCGTCGCAATGACCATTTGCGCCACTCCGAGGACCGTGTTAAATCAATTCGGAATAATCAGGGTCCACCCAAAAGTTCTCAAATCCCGTCTTAAGCAAGGACACGCCATACCTGATCCGACAGGCAAATGAATTTCATTCATCACCAGTCACTCCTGGGAGCATACACTTAGCCCCAGATCTCCCCTGGCAGAGGTCGAGGTCCGATCCGGCAGGCAAACCAAGAACCCATCACCAGAATGCACACGTCCCTAAGGTATATCAACATGGCAAGTTGATTCTCCTAAGGATACATGCAGAAATAAAGGCAGTTTGAGCATGCCCAGAGTCTCAATCAGACATGAAAAAAAGAAAAAAAAAGAGAAGAGAAAAAAGAGAACGACAAAAAAAGAGGAGAAGAAATAACAACTTGTTGCTGCTTTGTAAAAATCCTGAGTGGGCTGACCCCACCTTCCAAGCATTCACTCTGGTCATCCCCCTTCGGATCTATGTTGACCAAGAGTGCCCCCGACTTCAGACCATTGGAAAAGTCTATTGTCAGTTGAAACTGACCCGTCAAAAATGAAATTACAACCAACCAAACTATGTGCAAACATACAAACCGAAGGGCTCATTCTCTTTTATTTCCTTTTACATAGGCTTGAAACCTGTATAGGCATGGTGTCCCTGTTGAATGTATGCACTTGCGTCTGGGTATCTGCAGGATGGTCGTTTGTCCTCGTAAATTGTACCTTAGGTCGAGGCTTCCGTTTGCGCCGATGTTGCTACTTATCGCCCCTGATGGGTGTATGTCTGTGCATAGTTAGTAAGATGTGATTTCATTAGGGATGGAGGCTAGAATTAGCCATCTCTTTCGAGGGATGTTTGGTTCTAGCCCGATCTTTTTTAGCTTTGTCTCAAGTTAAGGCACTCCGATTCATGTGGATCAGGAGCACCTCACCACTAGAACATACACATCCCCGAGGTGTACCTATCCCCGGCAGAGCGCACGCACTCTTAAAGCGTATCAACTGACATTTGATCCACTTAAAGAGTTGTGCAAAAATAAAGTTGCCAGAGGTCCTTGAGCTTTGCGTAGGGGCCTCAAAACAAAAAAAATTCAGAAAAAGGAAACACAAAAAAATTCACTCAGAAAATGGGCATGCATTCCCAAGAAGTGTTGCGACATCAATATTCGCTTCACTCGGGTAAAGCGTGCTAAAATAACCTTGAGGTTGATGGGTTCGCCCAGAAACTTTGAGCCTTACCTAGGTAAGGGCACTCGTGGCCAATCCAATGGAGCTGTCAATATCCCATAGGATTGGACGCAATTTGAAGGCCTTCGCTTTGTGCGCTTCGCATCAATTCTGAAGCATAGATCGATCATCCCGTTTCATGGAGCTGTCTGATTCAGATTAATACTCAACATCACAAATCTATAATTTCCCTCAGGAAGTGGACTATATCCCGGCTAGCGGGCTTACACTTTTTGTGATCATCGCAGTTATGCCCAGTAATGTCGCAATGCGCTTGGGGACTGTTAGCCTTGAGGTAAGGATGATATCCCGAAATGAGAGGGCTTACGTACACTCACCATCACCATGAATGTTTGAGAATCAAGTTGAACCAGGCGGACCCATCAAACGCACCTTGGACCTCTTCGGATGTCTCTTGTCTTTGGCATCTGATCATTAGTGATCGAATACTAAAGAGGGGCATCTGTAGACACCCAAATTCGGCCTAAGGCCCGATCAATCTGTACTTCGGGAGAGATGCACCCCTGTGCTTTCGTTGGAACTCTTGAACCCGTAGGAATCCACCCAGACCTTTACGAATCACCCTGAACCCTTTAGAACCATTCCCCAACCCTTAGAAGTCACCCCTAAACCCTAGAATCCCTTCCCAGACCTAACTTAAACCCTTCTGAGCAGTTGGTGGAAGGAGAGCTATAGAATTTCACACAGACCATTACCATGGATAAGCCATATACCATTAGAAAGAGGACTTCTCCAACTTTACAACAAGCCAAAGATCACCCATTTTGGAGCTGCGAGTCAAAAGTTATGGCCGATTGAAGTTTCACATAAAATCATAGGACTTTTACTCAGGCGTAGATATTACATACGCCCAGCCATTTTTGCCCCAGATTAGTCAGGCGTTTATATTATATATGCCTACCTATTTTGGGGAAAATTTTGCCGAGAGTATATAATATATATGCCCAGTATAGGTGGGACCCACCACGGGCTTCATCTTCTTAAAGCTCCCCTGATTTTTGTGAAATTTACTGTTCCTAAATTGGGCGTATATAATATATACGCCCAGCTTAGCTACAGTAACTGTCATCAGTTGCTCGAGTTTCCTTCATCTAGTTTGACCCTTTGACCATCCCCTTAGTTGGGGTGGGTGTCTTGAGCTTGGTTGCACTCCCTTTGAGCTTATTTACAACCCTTAAGCCACCTTTGGTATCATCCCATCATCCACCATTAAAATCAATTTCCCAAAACCCTAGGACCTTGAAAACCTAGAAAACCTTAGATGGGGGATTACCTAATTGCTAAACCAATTAGCTCATAAGTAATCCCTTAACCCCCCTCTTCTCTATAAATAGAAAGCCCCCCCTCTTCCTTAAGGGCTGAAGTTTTGGTTGGAAAAAATTGGAGGTTAAGGATTTGGAGCTTAAGAGAGAACCCTAGTGAGAGAAAATGCACACATTTTTCCAGAATTCCAATAAGCTTAGTTCATCCCTTTCAACCCATTTCCACCATTAGATCACTCCCTTTTGCTAAAGTCTGGCCTTTAACCTCACCCAACACTTCCTATTTTATCGAATCCTAGTGTTAGAATCCATTTTCATATCGTATAAGCCATCGAAAGCACGCCAAAGCGAAGATCTTCCACGGTGCAACAAGGGCCCGTGAGCTCCGGCTCACCCCTCTCTTCCTCTAACTTCTTGGTGTCTCCTCCGTCCAAGGATTCAAGCCGTTACGCCGCCGAAATTTCGGTTTGGCTCAAGGCTTGATAGGACCGTATTGCTTCGGGAAGGGGAAACTCCACCCTTTTTATTTTTATTTTGGCCATAGATAGAGACCGCTACGTGCAGGTTGATCGGGTGCCTAAACCCTTCCCGATCGATAACCGAAGCCCCTACCCTAGAGCCTTTGGCAAAAATCGGTAAATCAAAGTCATATTTAGCACTTCGGTGCTCAAAATATCGATTTGAAGGTTTCCCGGGTCACCAAAAGCTCCGGGTGGCGACTCTACATTTTTTTTTTCATTAGTTAGGCGAGCGCATCGCCGCGATGGGTTCGCGAGGATCCATGGTCGCACAAATATATTCAATAATTATGCTAATTCATTTGTTTAGAACTGTCTATTAAATATATCAAAGCAATAAGACATCCATATTAGTAAATCGTGAAAATGACTGAAGGTCAACTTTTTTTTAACCAGAGCCAAAAAGCCAAAATCCCAAAATATTTTAACATTTGAACCCATATTAGAAGCCTAAAAACTAAATTTCTTTATACTAGAATTTTATAAACCCTTAACCATATATACTGCCCAAAACTTTCTATCCTTAACCCTTACAATTTCTGTGAATTTAGAATGAAAAGAAGGGAAGAAAAGGGAGTGAAAGGAGTATGAGTTAATAGATAAGGGATCTGCTGAAAAGAGTACAACTGAAATAGAAATACAAATGTATGAAAATATGGGAAAAGGAAAGAAAAAGAATAAAAAATCGTAAAAGATGATTTTATGAAAAGAGAAGCAAAAAGCTTCCAAACTGAAAAAGAAGAGAAAAATGGGATTTACAAAAAGAAAAAGAAATGGGAAGAAGTTATCCAAAATAAGGATAGTTACTGAAGCTGAAAAATAGAAGAAGAGAAGGAAGAGCTAAACTCTTGAAAATAACTTTGAATCCTCTTTATCTTTTTCTTTGAAACCTTCTGAAAACCCAATACCCATTACAAGCAGAAGGAAAGACCTTTGTGATTTATAATTTATAAAAATATGAGCCTAGTAGAGATATATGAAATAGATACTATGAATAAATAAAGAAATTATATGAAAAGAATTGATTATCCTTTCCATGAGATTTATCTATTTAACTGATCGTCCTTTGAATTTATCACGAACATATCATACTATGAGAACCCAAAATTTCGATTATTTTTTAGAGTATGCCAATAAGTGATAGTTTGGAGGAAAATATTTACTAAAAACTACAATTTAGAAAAATCTATGATGAATAAACTTTTCAATGATATGCACACACTCCACACTATACAAGAATTGAAATTATTGAGTTCTGATCAAGGATATTTGCGATGATGGGAAGCTAAGGATAAAAGGTTTGAAATATTTTGAAATAATGAACATAATGACTAACTAAATAATTAGTAGTGTATAAAAACTAGTTTATATTTTGTATTTTTAATTTTGAGAAATATTTTGAAAAATCTAAAAATATTTGAAGTTTATAGGTAACTTCCATGAAAACCTTCAGGAGACTACAACTCCTCCACTAGGGATCACCTAAGGGTTTAAAGGCTTGTTGCATCTGCTAAATGCAATCATGCTCTCTATGAAAGTGGCATTTAAATTTAAAAGTTTTTAAATATTTTATGTTTCCTTGTTTGCTAGGGACTAGCAAAACTTAAGTGGGGTGTGATCAGCCACATAATTTACCATTTTACCCTTAACTTAGTGATGCTAGGTCATAGTTTGCTACTAATGAGATACTGATGTATAAATATTAGAGATAAACAGTAAAATAGAGCCAAAGTATTAATCTTTAACAAAATGAACTCAAATGGCAATAAGAAAGATGATTGAGCGAAAAGGACGTTTTTCCGCCTACTGAAAGCCAGAGAATCATAATTTACGATTCTTCAAAAGTGACAAAAAGAGAAAAGCGATAAAGCGTAATTCAGAGAATCGTCAACTAGGAGGAAGCTTTGAGAAATAGAAAATCATGATTAATGATTTTTCAAAAGAAGCTATGAAAGACAGAAAATCGCAATTAACGATTTTCCAAAAAAGAAGCTTTCCTACTAACTTCTGCTGCTGATCACGTGAGAGTTTAACATCGCCATATCCAGAATTAGAAGACTCTTGCAATTAGAAGTCTGATGAACCACGGATCTGAGAAGATTGATAAAGATCTAATCCAAAAGACTCTACCGCTGCTTAATAAAGAGCAATCCAGAAGCGCATCAACTAAAGAAAGCAAGGAAAGATAAAATTAGGAATTAGAGTTATATTAGGAATCTTTTGTTTTTAGTAGTTTCTTTTATTAGACTTAGATCTTTGTAAACCAACCCCTTATGATCTATAAATAAGAGGACTCGGCATAAGAATAAGCATCGAAGAATTTTAGCATCAATTGATGCCTGAGGTTAGATTTTCTTTAATCAAAGTAGTGTATACTAGTTAGAGTAGTGTATACTGCAATTGAGTGCTGAAGATTAGTGTAGATATTTATAATTTCTCAGGAGTAATTGACGATTGTGGCTGAGGGGTGAAGGATATATTTTACTTTACTTTTTAGTTTAAATTTATTTGCTTTATAAACATCTCCAAGTTTTAATTTGAATTGATGGCTCAGGTTAGAATTTGCAGATTAGTGTAACTATTTTTACTTTTCTATTTTCAATGTCTAGAGTTTGATTGACGCCCAAATTTCTGGTTGATTATTGATTAGATTAAATCTGTATTGATAGGATCTTAGACTTGATTAACGACCAATGCTTGGAGACTAGAAATATGGTGTAATGGTACTATTTATTTTCATAAATATCTGAAAGTTGAAGATTAAGATTGACGACCTTAATCTGAAGAAGGAGGATTAGGATTTATTTTTATGCACTTTGGTTTAATAACCCATTTTTTTATTCATATTTCTCCAGTAGATTAGATCTTAAAGATAAATAAAAGTTTTTAAGATAGGGATTTAGATAAAAGATATAAACTAGGAATTAATTAGATAATAAACTTCCTCGTGTGATCGATCCCATACTAGCTCTACAATTTCCATTGTGTACTTGTGATAGGTTAAGACTTGAATTTAATATAATTTTAATGTACATAAAAAGACAAGATCAACCGACTTCACCTTAGTGCTCGCTCTATGACCATTTTGTGTATGGAACCACCGAGAAAGCCGATGTGCCAAGAAAAAAGGAAGCATCCTCCACCAAGCTGCAGGCAATGGGAATTGAGCAAATAGCCAAAGCCTTTGCCCTGACAAACTTGAAGCAAGACGACAATGATATAGATAGACCACTCAAAGGAGTTAGACTCTTGTTCAAGACTGAGGAATCCTCCGCTACAGAAAGAAGAGAGTCTCCGGGACCTGAGCCGCACATAGAGGACTAGGAGTCAACCGATGAGGAAGACTTCCATATTACTGCTATCTAGATCGAAGAAGAGCTAGAGCTAGACTCCCCTCAATCCCCGAAAGCACCCCAGCTGCAGATATTATGGAAATCATTAGAAGAAGAATGACAACCACCACAGAGTGATGACAAAGATTATTAGATAGACCTCCCCGCACTCGAGCTGGCAAAGCAAAACCTCTAAGGCATATCGGACGAAAAAGACAGATCACGCATCAACAATGACGACCCTAGCCCCGATCCTGAAGGATGGGAATGTCCCTGGGGATATCCCTACATCTCCCAACAATATCAGCCTCGCTGTCAGGAATGCATTTCATCCTATTATACTACGAAGTCCAAAGGAGAGTGCTCACAAGTCTAGAAGATCATCAGTCAAGCTCACCTAAGGAAGACATGTTTCAGCAAGAAGAACATCTCCAGCCCAGCTCTGACGACAAGAGCTCACACTACAAAAACCTCCAGACTCTCTTCGAAGATGAAGCGATTAACATGACAGAAGAAGCCAGAACATCGACCAGACCACCGCCTTCATCACTCATCCAAAAGATCATGCTCAACGAGGACTATAAAAACAATGCCAAATTCAGAATGAGTCCATATCTTTCGAAGACTTGCACGAACGGCTCTAGTAGTCGTCACAGTTCCCCAACTAGGAGAAGCGTCCCCATCTATTCCTCTCCAAGAAGTCGACCCTATACCATACTTATTATCAAAAATACAAAAATTAGAAAATCCTAAAGCCCCTAAAAATCTAGAAATAGAAAACTCAAAAAAAATTAGAAAACCTTGGAAAAGAGAGGGAGCCCTTCATCCCAGACCCATTCAGCGACCAACAAAGAGATTCTTCTCTTAAGGCTATAAGTAGCGGTTATGTCGACAAAACCAACAAAGAACTAACTAATATACTCGCATAGAGATGCGCTGCCACCTTCGACATCGCAAATTCGCACCTCGAGCCCACTCGACGCAGCCCTACTACTCTTCCCTCAAGAAAGCGCAGGGCATCCCGACGTGACAATAAGCCAGTCATCATACCTAAAGAGATCCTTTGCAATTTCAAGAGTAGAATGAATAGCCTTGACCTACACCTCACTAAGGACGTTGCAATTGTCAATTGCGCTGATGAAGTGTTACCTCTCAGTGTAGTGATTTTGCAATGTATGAGCTTACAAAAGACACTGAAGAAGGAAAAGCCACTGAGGAGACACAGGACTTCCAACGGGTCATTAAATACTTTGACGAGTAGACTCAAGCCACTGTAGAGCCCACAGAGGAAATCAACTTCGACACTAATGATAAGCCTAAGAAGCTACTGATCAGTGCAACACTCAACCCTAATGAATGAGAATAGATTATCCAAGTCCTTTAACAACACCTCAACTCTTTTGCATGGTCCTATGGGGACATGCCTGGTTTGGACTCAAGTTTAGTAAAACATCATTTGCTCCTAAAACCCGATGCAAAACCTATCAAGCAAAAACTCAGGAGAATACACCCGCAGACAACTCTACAAGTCAAAGAGGAAGTTAACAAGCTACATGAGGCAGAATTAATTTGAGTCATCCTCTACCCTAAGTGGGTTGTAAATATAGTACCTGTCGCCAAGAAAGACGGCAGAGTACGGGTGTGCATCGACTTCTAAAATCACAACCAGGCATGCCCAAAAGATGACTTCCCACTCCCACACATCAACACCCATTAGATTAGCAGAATCAGACTAAGAGAAGACTTCCTTCACTACGCCATGGGGAACCTACTGCTACATCGTCATGCCTTTCAGGCTTAAGAACGTAGGAGCCACGTATCAATGTGCCATGATGGCTATGCTTCATGATATGAAGCACAAATGTGTAGAAGTCTACATCGATGACATACGTGTGAAGTCTTAAACGCGAGCGGGACATGCTGAAGCCCTCCGACTCGTACTACAATGATCCAAAAAGTATCAACTAAAGATGAATTTGAAGAAATGTGTGTTTGGAGTAACCTCAAGAAAACTACTAGGGTTCATAGTCAACAAATGAGGAATCGAAGTCGATCCAATAAAAGTCAAAGCCATTCTTGAGATGCTACCTCCCGATAACATCAAGGAACTATGAGGTTTAATAGGAAGACTGCAATTCATTAGGAGATTACTTCTCAACACTCAGACCGGTGCGATCCTTTCTACAGATTACTTAGAGGGAGAGTCGAGTACATATGAGATGACCAGTGTCAGCAAGCCTTCGATAACATCAAGAAGTACCTCCTAAACCCCTCCAATATTATCACCACCAGTTCTCAGCAGACCCCTGATCCTTTATGTCTCAGCCAATGAGAAAGCCATGAGGGTAATTTTGGGATAACACAATGAAGATAGAAAGAAGGAGAAGGCCATCTACTACCATACCAGGATGATGGTCGAGTACGAACAGAATTACACTGCAATGGAGAAGATATGCCTCACACTAGTATGGGCTTCAACAAAGCTACAACACTATGTCGAATCACACAAGATAAAGGTACTAGCACGTATGGACCCTCTGAAGTACATCTTCGAGAAGCCTGCGACATCCAGAAAAATCACTCGCTGGCATATGCTACTACAAGAGTTTGGCATCGCCTATGTCATACAGAAGTTGATTAAAGGGCAGGCAATCACCGATTACCTTATAAATCTTCCACTCCCAGGCAGCTATCCAGTACAGACAGACTTTCCCAATGAGGACTTACTCTTGATTCACAACGAAGAGCCTGATGGACCTTGTACTTCGACAGAGCTCTCAACAGCAAAGGGAAAGGTATCAGAATAGTCCTACTAAGCCTGAAAGGAGTCGTCATCCTGAAAGCTTTTCAACTTGATTTCCTAATCACCAACAACATCACGGAATATGAAGCCTTCATTGCCAGACTACGAGCATCACTCCAACAAGGCGCCAAATAGTTGAAGACCATCAGCGACTTCAAGCTGGTGATATCGCAAGTCATTGGAGAGTGGAAGATCTAAGAGAGAAGACTAATGGCATACCTATAAATAGCTTAATCCTTGATAAACAAGTTTGAAAGGATCTCCTTTACGCATATCCAGATATGAGAGAACGAGCTGGTAGATGCCCTCGCCACATTAGCCTCAGTTATATCGATACCAGTCAGACAAAGTACAAAATCCTTCTTCATCAAGAAGTTTACCATGCCCGTGCATGAAGTGGTGTGGGAAGAAAAAATAAAATTTCCAGTCCTTCCAAAGACCATAAAGCATGAAGAAACATCCACCATGAAAAATCCCAAGAAAGCAGCAGCTACCGTCCCTCCTTACGCTACGAAGATTGAACGTAAGACCATAAGGAATCTATATGCCAGGTTCTGCATCTTGGGTGAGATACTATACAAAGAAGCCTTCATTAGAGGAGTACTGCTGTGATGTGTTACGACAGCTGAAGGACAGTACATCATCCGAGAAGCACACGCCAGTGCCTGTGGCGCCCACACCGATAGACAGAGACTCACAGACCAAATCATAAGACAAGGCTACTATCGGCCAACAATGATAAGAGATTGCCACCTATATGTTCATTGCTGCAAATAGTGTTAAGAGCATACCGCACTCATTAAAGCCCCATCAGTTGCACTGAACCCCATAACCTTGCCATGGCCATTCTCGATGTGGGCCTTTGACATCATTGGATCCTTCACAGACATAGTGGGGAACACTCATAAGCACATGTTCATCCTCTCTACGACCGAATACTACACCAAGTGGGTAGCAGTCAACTCATATGTCAGAATCACCCCTTCAACGCTCTTAATTTCATTATTCAAAATATTATCACAAGGTTTAAAGTCCCCAGAATGTTTGTCATAGACAATGGACCACAATTCATCACAGAAAAGATGAAGAAACTGTACAAGAAATATGACATTGATCTGCACTACTCGTCACCATTCTATCCCCAAGGAAATGGGCAAGTAGAAGCCATAAATAAAATGTTGATTCGGATTCTAAAATGAACAGTGGAGACGAGCAATGGAGTCGACTAGCTTGATCGACTACCTGAAGCATTCTAGGCTTACAGAACTTCTATTCACACGACCACTGGCTAAACTCCTTACCTCCTCACCTATGGGATGGAGGCAGTTTTACCATAAGAAATATAAGTACCATCTCTGCGTGTCCAACTTGATGATTAGTTATCCATAGACGTGAGGAGGGTTGCTCTACTCGCCGAGCTAGAACAACTCGATGAGACACATCTAAGGGTAGTTGATCATGTATAAGTGTACTAAAGGAGGGTGGCCAGAGCCTATGATAAAAAATTCCTCAAGTGAACCTTCAAAATTGGAGAGTTGGTCTTAGAAAATCATGCCTTCTAAGCACGCTCACCCAAAGGAAAACTAAAGCCATATTGGGAAGGACCCTATGTTATAATAGCCGTGTACCCTGGAACTATATACAAGCTAGCAAACCAAGAGGGGGAGGAACTTCCTAACCCGTGGAATGCCATTTGTCTCAGAAAATACTACCCATAAGCACCATGACCGTCATATCCCGTAGTTGGACCGAAATACTTACAGATACTATCCTCGTAGTCATCACAAGTTATTCATCAGTCATATGTCATTATTCCTAAGAATATCTCCTGAAATCTTCTGACCCATCGCCCACCTTCTTACTAGGGCAATTTGATCGAAAGGACTAGGAGAATACCTAACCACTTCTAAAAGCAAAGGTAACACCTGATTCTCACCCCCTTTCAGTTGGAGTATTTTTTAGGTGTTTGCTAATGTTTATTTAAGTGATGAGATGGCAAAATCAGAATACAAAGGTAGAGTAAAATGGCTATGAAATCAATAACCTAAAGTACACACAGACTGCAAGATACAGGGCTATTGTAGCAATTTTTGATAAGTAAGAATTTGTCCCACAGAGAAATTGATTTAGAACCCAAAAAGGGCTATAATAGTAGGCCTCCAGATTTGGCTACAGATCTGGCAATCCTAAAGAAATGGAGTTGGGAGTCACAACTACACTAAATTTCCTACTAAAAAGAAAAGAAATAAAGAGCAGTCCTATTCTAAGAAAGGGTTATGAAGAAAGTGGTGATGGTGTGTTAAAATAAAGATAAAAGGATGGAAAGTAAGCAATTTAAGCTAAAGTTACTTTATTTATGTAACTAAGATTTAGGTCTATCTCTGGAGCCAATCCTGGCTGATGTGCTATAAGTAACCTCAGAAAGGAAGAAGAATCCAACTTAACCCATGCCATTTAGACTGCTCTTAAGGCTATACTCTGTCAACTTAAATGATCATAGACTATCCAATAGAGTTGGTCAAATCCCTTTGATTAAATCAGAAAACTAACCTAATCCAAAGGAGTGGATTGATCTTAAGGCTAAAATCTATCCACTTAGATGGTAACAGACTATCCAATAGATTTCCTCTAACCAATGAATTAAATCAGGACATGAATACCATTTAGACACTATGTTTGCCAGGCTACATGCTCTCCAAATCCGCTACAGATCCGACATGCCTTCATAGGAGAAAGCAGACTTTGAAACCCAGGTGGGAACCTGAAGGTATCTTAGGCTGAATGAGGATTTAGATTCAACTAGTCCTTGCTATAAAAGTCCTGCAATGACTCAGCTCATAGGTCTACAATCCCCACAAAGAAATCATATCTAAAATTTGATATTGGTTCGGTAAAATAGAGGGGAGCTTATTCCTGCACAACCTCTCACTAGGTTACAAGCTCAAGTGCAGAGGAGAAGAATCCTTCTCAGATCTGTGACCAAGACCTGCCCTAGGGCTATAGTCTGTCCACTCAAATGATCACAGGCTATCCACGGAGGCTGCCTTACCCATAGATGATGAGATGGAACATGTAAACTGCTGCTGCCACCATGGTCCCAGGGCTACAAGCTCAAGCTTCTATGGGATTTTCAATCAACTCAAAACCTAATTGCATGTTATAGCCTGAACAAAATTATGGGTAAATAGGAAAATAATAGATTGAATAAACATTTAAAGTACAAATTCCATTGATCAACATTGCCTACAATGTAATTTCTCAAGGCAGTGGCCTTGTGCACAACAGCTTGACCAAAGATCCCAGAGATTACATGACCCATTACAAAATTAAATAAAACTACACCTAATTGTTTACAAAAGATTTAGTCACCAAGTGTTGTGCTAAGAGAGAAGAAAAATGGGAAAAGGAAATGATCAAACCCCAACCTTATCCATTTCGAGCTCACAGCCTACAGAGGTTGAAGGAGAGATTGATAAATTCTAAGTTACAAGCACAATTTATATAGTCAGTCCTAATGCCTTGACTTAGAGAAGAGTAAACCCTAATTTTTCTAGTAGATGTGACACTATTACAGCCCTTGGATTTTTTGGAATGTGTGCTTGGAGATTAGTGCCTCAGGATGTGTGCCCTAGACTTGGGGAAATCTCCAAAATGTCCTTGAGTTAAGACTGAGAAGTGGAGAGCTTGAGCTTCACGAGACTGGCTTCTGAACATTAATTCTCTCACGTGGCTTGTAGAGTACTCGTGAGGTAAGAATTATCTTGGAAGGTTTGTTCACTCGCACAGATGGACTTCGCATCTTCGCACAACTGCTCTAGCTTTGAATGCACTCACGCAAAAGAGTTTGCAGTGCTTGGCTTGCTCGCACAGTAGGGCTTCAGAATCTCCTGTCGTGGGTACTCGCGCAGATGCCTTTACATCTCACTCGGTACAGGGTTAAGCTTCTAGGCGCGCGAGAGCTGTGCCAGAGAACTTCTAGGCGTCTCTCTCCTCTAGAGCTATGCAAGAACTTCGTGAGGTCATTGTTGTTATTCATGTAAATTGGTCTCATGAGGTAGCGAGTGCGGTTGCTATTGCTTGATCCTCGCGAGAGCCTTATGAGCTGTATTTCTGAAGGCTTAGCACGTGACTACTTCGCGAATTCTTCTATATGTTTATTGCAGTTGAAGTGCACGACTGTTGCGCGAGAGGCTGCTTTGTGATAACTCCTTCATTGAGCTGTGCGACTGCTTTGGGAGCTCTAGTGTGCTGCATGTCTTAGCTGCGTGAGGAAGCTTTGCTAGTGAATTGAACAGCGTGAGACAGCACCTCAACTGTGCGAGATAAGTTATTTGTTCCTCTGCTGCTATGCACATGCTTCTATTGCAGCTTCCTCCACTCTCATCTATACTTTCATCTGTTGGACTTTCTTGGTCCATCATGACATGCAAAATAGTCACCTTGGTGTATACCACCATGGTGTTCCATCAATCTCTGGCTCAGCTGTCATTCTTGGCTTGAATTCTCTCTCTTCTTGGCATCAAAAGTAAGGACTTTGTGTTAAGCTGTATAATTTATTACTAACTATAAAACACAATTAAACAAAAGTTATTAGTCAGCTACAAGGTGTAGCAGAGGCTAGGTTAAGAGGTAAAAATTGGTACTTTTTAGTGAATAACACACCCCCAAACTTAATCCTTGCTAGTCCCTACACGAAGCAATATTTAAACGGCTACTCTAAGAATGTAAATGCCGCTTTCGTAGAGAGCCCGGATGTATTTAGCTTATGCATCAAGCCTTTTAAACCCCTAGGTGATCCCTAGTGGAGGAGTGAAGTCTCCTGAGGGTTTTCAGTGAAGGTACCCACAAACTTCTTAATGAAGCAGTTAATAAGAGTGCAACATTATCAAGTTAGCTATCAATACACAGAGCACCAGTTCACCTTTGACTCAATATGTGTGGAATTTAAACACATGATATGCACAGACATTTAATCATTAAAACTTTTTCATACATGCACATCATTTCCAATTAGCTTACAACAAGAGAAACCACACATGTATGTCAGTACTGAGCTCACCATCAATTCGAAAATTAGATTTTAGGCAATGCCCAATACATTCAATAATAGACCCAATGCATACCAGGGCAGTGTCTCACAAAGAACTTTGAGGGTTCTCATTTTCTCACAAGCTCAAGAGTAGTTACAGCCCCCAAATGGGTTTGTAAGCATTTGCATAGGCAAAGCCACTAAATTTTGGCATCATTAGCTATTCCTCACCAAAGATTGGGCAACTCCTCATCTCCACATAACAATTCATTCAACTTAGGATCATAACGTTTTATGACTGGGTTGTAATGTGGCTTATGGGTGTAGGTTATAAAGAATGGAAGGGTGAAAAGGAATGCAAAATTGAGAAATTAGCAGGTGAAGGAGGTGATTCATGACTTCACCTTCTTTAGTTCAGCACATTTCAGCTTCTTTGACATTTTTCAGACTTGAAGTGGCCAGCTTCTCCTCTTATTTTTACTTTTTCCAATTGAATTTCCTCTTGATTTCTCTCTTTTCCTTTTCATTTTTTCTTTTTTTTTTTTGGTTTTTCTTTTGGATAAAATTTTCTTTTCTTTCTATTTTTATTTTTCTAAAATGCCACCATCTCCCTAGCTGCTACACTGCTATCCTCCTTTTGTGTTTCCATTCACCTAATGTTGACCTTAGCTTATCCATCTTCAACTCCTTCTCCTTTACCTTATGAATTCTAAGAGTGGGGGTAGGTTTGAATCAGGTTCATAGGTTTAGGTACAAATACTCAGGTGTATTTTGAAGAAAAATTAGAAATTAAGCCTCAAAAGGTGTATGCACAAGGACAGTTTACTGGGTTTGGTATTTTAAGGCTCAAACTGTCCAAGAGAATGCCTTGATCCTTTCCTAACTATCATGGATACTGTCAGCTGTTTCACCTTGGAGATGCCTAACTTCTAGTGAGGACATTGACTCAGCCAGGCCTTAGAGTAGAAAGAATTGCCTAAGACACTCATAAAAAAAAAAGAATTTGTAGGCCCAAATCTCACTAGGTATGGTCTTCATTGAACTCTTAGGCATGTCCTTACCTTTTCCTCTCTTTAATGGTTCACTAAGTACTAACACAAGTGAGTTTTCTTGGTGTTTACCTCATGAAAATGTTAAAATTTAAAAGTTTTCAATGCTTGTTTACATTTCCTCATTTTCAGAGTTTCTTGGGTGATCACAGCTCTATATCTATCTTACTCACTTGAGTTTGTTGCACTTAGGTTAACTACATCATTGGCAATCCTTGTCACACCCCCAAACCTATGAGGAACAGTGTCCTCACTGATTCAAAGAAGAAAAGGTATGTGCAGCAGGGATCAGACTCAAAAGCAGACAGAAAATAAAGTAAGAAAAACCAAGAAACAAAGCACATACAAACAACTAAAACAAACTAAGCAGATATGAAGACAGAAGGTAAACCAAACAAAACATAAAGATAAATTTCATTTATAGACAAAAATTTGTACAATGTGAGGGAAAAGAACTACACAAAAATAATGCAAAGACATCCTAACTAATTACAGGTGCATATCTAGACATCCTAATTATCTGCTGGCTCAGTCTTGACTTGGGGTCCTTTTCCTCTGGCTTTCTCTTTAGGAGCAGAAGTAGAACTAGCAGGAGGGGCAGGCTCAATTGCTTGTGGAGGAGCTGTGCCAGTTAGTTCCGCAAACCTCCTTTCAAGGATTTCTTTCTTCTTTTCAGCAAACAGAGTTCTAGTTTCATAGAATTCCCTAGTGGCCTTTATGACATCTTTAGAGGTAGCTAATCTTTTTTTTAAGCTATCTGCTCTCATCTTCTCCGTTGCTGCAGTAAGCTTTTCAGCTTCATACTGAATCAAAATTCTACCCCATCCCTTAGATATACCTAGCAGTTGAACTCAGTGATCTAACTCCCTTCAACTTATCCTCTCTTCATAAGGTTGCCTAATGGAAGTTCTGATGGTAGCCATGCCTTTAATGACATCATTTTTCAGGTAGGGGTTCTTTTACATGGCATGGAGGAGAGTGGATTATGGAGGTATGCAGAAGGATGAGGTAGGTAGGATGGACTACTAACCACTCAAAGAAGGGCCAGCCAGCAAGGGAGAGGGGATGGAAGAGGGCATGGATGGGGTGAATATGGAGGGTAAAGGGTGATGGACTGCAGGTTCAGACTCTAGGTCTGTTTGGGTTGGTGTTGAGGAGGTGGGTATTAAGTCCTCCACATCTGTTGCAGCATCAAAGTTTGCTACAACAGGTGGGATATCAGGTAGGGGAATAATGGGCAACTGGATAGGGATAGGTTTAGGTGCTAGTTCAGGTTCAAGTTCAAGGTCAGTTTGTGTGGAGGCATTGGTAAATGTAGTTTGAGGGATAATGGGAACAGGTTCAATGGGTGTAATAACAGGTGTGGTGACAGTTGATGTTATGGGTTGGGGAGAAGGAGGTGGAGTAAGTAAATGGGTGGTTGTAAGGATAGGTTGATGTTGTGATGTTGTGGTTAAAAGTGACAAGGTGGCTTGGATGGCTTCTAAGCTGGTTTATATGGAGGACTGGTTATGGAGTTGGGAGGTTATTGCGTGACTATTGTCCTCAATGGATGATTAGGTTTGGGAGTTGTCCAATACTTGGGCTTGAAGGGAGAGTAATAGGTGGAAGATTTGGAATAGGAAATCAGGGGTGATTGGTGGAATTGGTTGAAATGGGGATGTGGGTGCATGAGTGAAGGTGGTGGGCTATGGAGAGGGAGGTGTAGGGGCAAAATGATGGGGTTGTGGTGAATCTGAAGGAGGGGGAAATGTAGAGGGGGAGGGGAGTCTGGGAGAGGGGTAAACTCATAGTTGATGTCCCCTGTGATAGAGGACATCATAGCTGAGTATCCCTCTTCTGAAAAAGGGATTTGGTCATGGGTAGGTGGAAATGGGATGGATTGGCCTAAAGGTTCACAGGTAACAACTTCAAAAGGTGTGGAGGGTTCAATGGGCTGAGAGGGGGTAGCTGAAAAGCTGTGAGAGATTTCAAGGATGGGAGGTTCAAGGTAAGAGGCTTGAGCTGTTGAGGGTGGTGGGTGGTCAATGGTTGGGTCTGGGATAGTCGTGGCTTCAGGAATTGGGATGGTTTGGGAGATATAGGTGGGTTGGGGCTCTATGTGGGTTTGGGTTAAGTTTCTTTTCTTTTAATAGGTGGCCTTCACAGGTGGGCTAGGGTGAGTTGGGTAAGTAGGCAAGGGTACAGGTATGGGTAAGGAGATTAAGGTGGTTGTGATAGTTCTGGGAGTAGTGGTTGGCATGGAAGGTGTAGGGGTGGTTGGTGAGGGAATGGTTGTAGATGTGGAGGTGGTGCTAACTGACATACATGAATGGGCTGCTTGAGAGAGGGCAACAAAGCTTACAGCCACAAAGGTAGCAATAGCAGTAGCTTCTTGACTTGTAAGGGCTGCTAGAGCTGACAGGTCTGCCTTCTTCTTTTTCTTCTCAATTAAAATGCCACTGATCCCCCATTATTTCTTTCCACATTTTCTGGGGGCCAAGGTGTTGGTCTTCTCATCCAAGTGAAACTGGTACCCCCTAACTTCAATAAGGTTATAATGAGCCTACAGTAGGGAAGTGAGTGGGGTTTCTTTTTTATCTTCAACTTTTCATAAATATCTTTTATCCCCTCAAAGACTAACTTGGCAGCATCCAAGTTGTGGTTCTTGTGGAAGGAGAAGAGTGCATCAGCAATGGGAGACCTCCTCTCCTGCTCATGGCCAGAGCAATACACATTCTTCCTTAACACCCCATCCATAAATATGAGGTTTGGGTGCAGATCCCTCTTCTTGATTGAGAGTCCTGAGGCTGTGACCCCTCCAGTTAGCTCCTTGGCTATCTCTGGGATGGTAGCTGCTAAAGGAGAAACCAAGCCACACTTAGGGGTATACTTGGCTGGTATTCGAAGTAGTTTTGCTATTGCAGCTTGATTGAAGAGCATTTCAAATTTTTCAATCAACACAAGCAATGCTGGATTCCCATCATCTCCATCCTTAATCCTGAAATTCTGATAAAACAACTACACTAGTCGAGGGAAGACTAGCTGTAGTGGGGGCCTCAACAAGGGTAGTAGATTTGCCTTGGTCAGGTATGCAATGAAGGTTGATTTCTCTAGTAGCTCCTTAAAATAAACTTTGTCAAAAATTATTATAGCCTCCAGCATAATTGCAGCAACAAATTCAGATGGGGCCCTGAGGTACTCAGTATCTTCTTCCTCATCAGGGTCAACCTCAGGGACCTCATGGGCTACAGTCTTGCCGTTTTTCTATTTCTTTTTAGATTTTTCAAGGCTTTTGGCATGTAGGTGCTCTCTGGCCCTCTTCTTTGGGGCGGACTTCTTCTTAGCTGGTTGCTCCATCTGGGGCTTAGCCATCTGAATAAGCATCTTAGAGGTCTCCACTGTGGAGGCCTCTACAATCCTTGATGATTTTCGAGTTATCCCAGGGCTGCCAGTATGTGGAGGGTAGCATGGCAGCCAACATGTCTGTGAACTTTGAACTTTTGGCCATTGCTTGTGTAATACACTCTTTATAAATGCAAAAGCACCTAAATTCCTCTCTACTTAGCACCCAATTAATAACTAATCGACCCAACAGAGAGAGAGAGTGAGAAATCTTACCAAAGCTAGGGTTCCACTTCAAATGTTGCACAAATGTTCAAAGCCTCCCAAACCTAGCTCAAAGTGACCAGGAGGTGATGAGGAGTAAAATGGTAGGAGAAAACTATATGAGGTGGAGTGGATTAGGCTATAGGGAAGAAAGAAGGGAGAGAGAGAAGCTCGATTTTGCGCAGTGGAGGCTAGGGCAAAGAGAAATAAAATGTCGAGAATGGAGAAATCACTGGGTTTATAGGGCTGATCCCGTGCCTCGCAAAGCTATCGCCAGGTTCTCGCGAAGTACAATTCTCATGCAGTACACAGCCAACCTCGCGAGAAGTGTTGTCGCGAAGAAGAACAGAGCCTCGCGAGAACAGAGTTAGAAGCTTTATGTGCCTCGTGAGGTGTTTCACAGAGTTGAATTTGGGCCTAAGCGCGAAGTAGTTTCTCATCTCTTGCATAGCTTAGCTTGTGATTTTCACGAGGAACATCCATTTGGAGTATCAGGGACTTCGCGAGGCAATTAATGGTGTGGCCTTCAGAATGTTAGCTCGCAAGGCTCTCACGTAGTATAAAAAGTGTGGATTCTATTTTTTCGTGTAGTTCCTTGTTGCTGATAGGATAGAGCCTCGCGAGGCTCAATGTCAGGCTTTAGCAGGTGTCTTATGCTCGTGAGGAACAAAACTTCACTCAGAACTTCGCGAGAAAGCCTACAAATGGCTCGCGAGCTTGAAATTTAGGCCATTTAGCCTAGCGAGAAAGCAACACTTAACCTTTTCTCTCAGCTTGTGCCCTAGCCTGTGTATGTATAATGTCATGTACCAATTCTGTGTGCATCAGCACAAACTCCTTGACATATACTCCATTTCAACATGACAATTTGGTTACCCTTTATCAACATTTAAACATAAAAAATTCTGAATTCTGAAGATAATCTTTCAGATCAAATTCTTGATATTTATAATGAGAGCATCTCAACCATCAGCAATAGACATTGACATCAAATTTAGATGACAGATATGCGCATGTACTCAAAACAGAACATAACACAAGCAAATGACATCACCCTAAAAGCAGTATTTGAAAATTTTCTAACACAAGACAAGAAGACACATTCAACACATATGGTGCATATATTCTTTGGTTCTTCACCACTCACCTTCTTTTCATTTTCACTCTCTATGACCTCCTCATGGATAGAGGATGCTTCTTCAATCATGTACTGCCCTTTAGGGTCGGCCAAGGGTAGACTAAGCAATTTGCCCTTCTCTCTCTTATTCAAAGCATTATGATTTGACCCAACTGGTCTTCTATTTTTTTAATGCTTTGCCCATGAGAGTTCATAGTTTGGACCAAGTTCTCTAAATTCTGCATAGATGCCAGCATTTGCACTTTAAAGGAAGAGCATCTGGGCTGTTGTGTGGGCAAGACCAACTTGTTAGGCTGTGGGGCAGGCAACTGAAAATTCTATCTTGGTAGGTATCCTTGGTTAAACTAGTGCTGAGGTCTGTATGGAGCTGCCAACTACTGCTATTGTGGCTGAGGATATGTATCTTGTCTCCACTTCAAATTTGGGTGGTTTCTCCATGAGTACCCAGCAAGTTGCTGCCCATATGCTTGGGCAGCATTGGCATGATCCATAACAAAATCAAGGAATTGGTTGGCTAATGGACAATCTTGAATTAAAGGTGTGGGAGATTGATATATCAGACATGCCTCCTCCACTTGTGCAACCATCCTAGGCTACATCACATTCATCAATTTATCAAACTTTAAGCTCAGATTGTCCACCTTCCTTTCCAACTTACTTTGCACCTTAATGTCATACATTCCACCTCTAGGGGTAAACTCTTTCACCATATTAGCAGGGTCTAGCTGTCATTGCGAGCCAGTGACTCCTGCTGTATGGAATTTTCTCCTATGATGCCAAATAGCTCCCAAGCCTCATCTGCTGTCTTGTGGAGGTAACTACCACCACATGAGGCATCCATCATATCCCTACACTTGGGATTGATTTCTTGGTAAAATACTTGTACTAGTTGCTACTGTAGAATTTGATGGTGGGGGCATTGTTTTAACATCTCTTGAAATCTCTCCCATGCTTCATAAAAATCCATAGTTGAGGACTGAGTAAATGACAAAATGTTTGTCCCCATCTGGTTGGTTTTGTTTATGGGAAAGAATTTAGCCAGAAATTGACTTTGAAGGTCACTCCATGTCTGAATGCTATTGGCTGAGAGCTTAGAGGGCCAAGTGTTGGCTTTGTCTTTACAAGGAAAAAGGAAAAAGCCTCAGTTTGGTGGCTTCAGGTCCCAGGCCAGCAATATTGAAAGTGGTGCAAAGTGCCAAAAATTGGTCAATGTGCTTGTAAGGATCTTCCTTACTGAGCCCATGGAAGGATGGCAACATGTTGAAGGTGGAGGACTTGATTTCATAGTTTCCTTCAACTGAAGGGAATTGTATGCAAAAGGGAGATGTGTAATCCCCAGGTGCATTGTACTCCTTTAGGGTTCTTTGCCTCTCAGCCATGACAGCTGGCTCAATTTTAACAGGAGGGCCTTGTGTAGTGTATCTTGATCTAAGGACCCTTTCAACCTTAGGATTTAGAGGTTCCAACTCAGGGTTAAGGGACCTTCTTCCAAGCATACACACACAAACTCAATAGGTAAATAAAATGCTCCCAACAAATAAAATAATTTAAAACTAAATTAACAACTACGCAGATTTACAACTAAACTAATGATAGGGAATTTAATAGTAAGGGACTGAGTTTTAGGGTAAAAGAAGTGCAAACAGAGCTAGCTAAACTTCAGCTGCAGCTCTAGCTTTTCCCTTCTGCTGTTGTTCAATTCTGTAAAATTCTAAAAAAATTAGTAGTACTTTTTATTCTATTTATGGCACAATTATAAAGAATTTTCTAAACTAAAATATAATACAACTCAGGTCTACTAAAAATATCAATATCCCTGGCAGCCGCGCCAAAAACTTATTGGAGTATTTTTTAGGTGTTTGCTGATGTTTATTTAAGTGATGAGATGGTAAAATCAGAATACAAAGGTGGAGTAAAATGGCTATGAAATCAGTAACCTACAGTACACACAACCTATAAGATATAGGGCTATTGTAATAAGTTTTGATAAGTAAGAGTTTGTCCCACAAAGAAATCGATCTAGAACCCAAAATGGGCTATAATAGTAGGCCTCTAAATTTGGCTACAGATCTGGCAATCCTAAAGAAAGGGAGTTGGGTGTTACAACTACACTAAATTGTCTACTAAAAAGAAAAGAAATAAAGTGCAATCCTATCCTAAGAAAGGGCTATGAAGAAAGTGGTGATGGTGTGTTAAAATAAAGATAAAAGGATGGGAAGTAAGCAATTTAAGCTAAAGTTACTTTAGTTATATAACTCATATTTAGGGCTATCTCTGCAGCAAATCCTTGTTGATGTGCTATTAGTAACCTCAGCAAGGATGAAGAATCTAAATTAACCCATGCCATTTAGAATGCTCTTAAGGCAATACTCTGTCTACTTAAATGGTCACAGACTATCCAATAGAGTTTGTCAAATCCCATTAATTAAATTAGAAAACTAACCTAATCTAAAGGAGTGGACTGATCTTAAGACTATAATCTATCCACTTAAATGGTCACAGACTATCTAATAGATTTCCCCCAACCAATGAATTAAATCAGGCCATGAATACCATTGCAGACACTATGTTTGCCAGGCTACAAGTTCCCCAGATCCGCTATAGATCCGGCAAGCATTCATAGGAGCAAGCAGACTTTGAAAACCAGGTGGGAACCATAGGGTATCTCAGGCTGAATGAGGATTTAGATTCAGCTGATCATTGCTACAAAAGGCCTGCAATGACTCAACTCACAAATCTGCAATCACCACAGAGAAATCAGATCTAACATCTGATATTGGTCTAGTAAAATAGAGGGGAGCTTGTTCCTGAACAACCTCTCACTAGGCTACAAGCTCAAGTGCAGAAGAGAAGAATCCTTCTTAGATCTGTCATCAAGACCAGCCCTAGGGCTATAGTCTGTCCACTCAAATGGTCACAGGCTATCCACAGAGGTTGCCTTACCAACAGATGATGAGATGGAATATGTAAATTGTTGCTGCCACCATGGTCTCATGGCTACAAGCTCAAGCTTCCATGGGCTTTTCAATCAGCTCAAATCCTAATTGCAAGTTATAGCCTGAACAAAACTATGGGTAAATAGGAAAATAACAGATTAAATGAACATTCAAGATACAAATTCTATTGATCAACATTGTCTACAATGCAATTTCTCAAGGCAGCAGCCTTGTGCACAACTACTCGACCAAAGAAGCCAGAGATTACATGACCCATTACAAAACTAAATAAAACTACACCTAACTGCTTACAAAAGATTTAGCCAGCAAGTGTTGGGCTAAGATAGAAGAAAAATGAGAAAAAGAAATGATCAAACCCTAACCTTAGTACACAAAGCTTGCAAGTGCGGCGCCAAAAACTTGGTGGAGTATTTTTTAGGTGTTTACTAATATTTATAAGTGATGAGATGGTAAAATCAGAATACAAATGTGGAGAAAAATTACTATGGAATTAGCAACCTAAAGTACACACAGCCTGCAAGATACAGGCTATTGTAGCAAGTTTTGATAAGTAAGAGTTTGTTCTACAGAGAAATTGATCTAGAACCCAAAATAGGCTATAACAATCCTAAAGAAAGGGAGTTGGGTACCATAACTATACTAAATTGCCTACTAAAAAGAAAAGAAATAAAGTGTTGTCCTATCCTAAGAAAGGGTTATGAAGAAAGTGGCGATGGTGTGTTAAAATAAAGATAAAAGGATGGGAAGTAAGCAATTTAAGCTAAAGTTACTTCAGTTATGTAACTCTGATTTAGGGATGTCTCTACAGCAAATCCTTGCTGATGTCCTATCAATAACCTCAGCAAGGAAGAAGAATCTAATTTAACCCATGCCATTTAGACTGTTGTTAAGGCTATACTCTGTCCATTTAAATGGTCACAGACTATCTAATAGAGTTTGTCAAATCCCATTGATCAAATCAGAAAACTAACCTAATCCAAAGGAGTGGACTGATCTTAAGGCTATAATCTGTCAACTTAAATGGTCACAGACTATCCAATAGATTTCCTCCAACCAATGAATTAAATCAGGCCATCAATATCATTGCAGACACTATATTTTCCAGGCTATAAGCTCCCCAGATCCACTATAGTTCTGACAGGCATTCATTAGAGCAAGCAGACTTTGAAAACAAGGTGGGAATGACAAGGTATCTCAGGTTGAATGAGGATTTAGATTCAGCTGGTCATTACTACAGAAGGCCTACAATGACTCAGCTCACAAGTCTGCAATCACCACAGAAAAATTAGATCTAACATATGATATTGGTCCAGTAAAACAGAGGGGAGCTTTTTCTTATACAACCTCTCACTAGGCTACAAGCTCAAGCGTAGACGAGAAGAATCCTTTTCAGATCAGTGACCAAGACCTGCCCTAGGGCTATAGTCTGTCCACTCAAATGGTCATAGGCTATCCATAGAGGCTGCCTTACCCATAAATGATGACATGAAATATGTAAATTGCTGCTGCCACCATGGTCCCAGGGCTATAAGCTCAAGCTTCCATGGGCTTTTCAATCAGCTCAAATCCTAATTGCATGCTATAGCCTAAACAAAACTATGGGTAAATAGGAAAATAACAGATTGAATGAACATTTAAAGTACAAATTCCATTGATCAACATTGCGTACAATGCAATTTCTCAAGGCAGCAGCCTTGTGCACAACAGCTCGACCAAAGATCCCATAGATTACATGACCCATTACAAAATTAAATAAAACTACACCTAATTACTTATAAAAGATTTAGCCAGTAAGTGCTGGGCCAAGAGAGTAGAAAAATGGAAAAAAGAAAAGATCAAACCTTAACCTTAGTACACACAGCCTACAAGTGCGGCGCCAAAAACTTGTTGGAATATTTTTTAGGTGTTTGCTAATGTTTATTTAAGTGCTGAGATGGAAAAATCAGAATAAAAAGGTGGAGTACAATGGCTATGAAATCAACAACCTAAAGTACACAGCCTGCAAGATACAGGGCTATTGTAGCAAGTTTGGATAAGTAAGAGTTTGTCCCACAGAGAAATTGATCTAGAGCCTAAAATGGGCTATAATAGTAGGCCTCCAGATCTGGCTATAGATCTAGCAATCCTAAAGAAAGGGAGTTTGGTGTCACAACTACACTAAATTACCAACTAAAAAGAAAAGAAATAAAGTGCAGTCCTATCCTAAGAAAGGGTTATGAAGAAAGTGGTGATGGTGTGTTAAAATAAAGATAAAAGAATGGGATGTAAGTAGTTTAAGCTAAAATTACTTCAGTTATGTAGCTCAGATTTATGGCTATCTCTGCAGCAAATCCTCGCTGATGTGCTACCAGTAACCCCAGCAAGGAAGAAGAATCCAACTTAACCCATGCCATTTAGACTGCTCTTAAGGCTATACTCTGTCCACTTAAATGCTCACAGACTATCCAATAGAGTTTGCCAAATCTCATTGAGTAAATCAGAAAACTAACCTAATCAAAACGTGTGGAATGATCTTAAGACTATAATCTGTCCACTTAAATGGTCACAGACTATCCAATAGATTTCCTCCAACCAATGAATTAAATCAGGCCATAAATACTATTACAAGCACTATGTTTTCCAGGCTACAGGCTCCCCAGATCTGCTACAGATCCGACAAGAATTCATAGGATCAAGCAGACTTTAAAAACTAGGTGGGAACCATAAGATATCTCAGGCTGAATGACGATTTAGATTCAGCTAGTCATTACTACAAAAGGTTTGTAGTGACGCACAAGTCTATAATCACCAAAGAGAAATTAGATTTGACATCTGATATTGGTCCAGTAAAACAGAGGGGAGCTTGTTCCTGTACAACCTCTCACTAGGCTACAAGCCCAAGTGCAGAGGAGAAGAATCCTTCTTAGATCTGTGACGAAGACCTACCCTAGGGCTATAGTCTGTCCACTCAAATGGTCATAGGCTATCCACAGAGGCTGTCGTACCCACAGATGATGAGATGAAACATGTAAACTACTGCTGCCACTATAGTCCTAGGGCTACAAGCTCGAGCTTCCATGGGCTTTTCAATCAGCTCAAATCCTAATTGCATTCTATAGCCTGAATAAAACTTTGGGCAAATAGTAAAATAACAGATCAAATGAACATTTAAAGTACAAATTCCATTGATCAACTTTGCCTACAATGCAATTTCTCAAGGCAGCAGCCTTGTGAACAACAGCTCGACTAAAGGTCCTAGAGATTATATGACCCATTACAAAACTAAATAAAACTACACCTAATTGCTTACAAAAGATTTATCTAGCAAGTGTTGGGCTAAGAGAGAAGAAAAATGGGAAAAAGAAATTATCAAACCCTAACCTTAGCCTGTTCGAGCTCACAGCCTACAGAGGTTGAAGGAGAGAATGATAAATTCTAAGCTACAAGCACAACTTATATACTCAGTCCTAATGCCTTGGCTCAGAGAAGAGTAAACCCTAATTTTTCTAGTAGATGTGCACTGTTACAACCCTTGGATGTTTTAGAATGTGTGCCTTGAGATTAGTGCCTCAAGATGTGTGCCCTAGACCCGGAGAAATCCCCAGAAGGCCCTTGAGTTAAGACTGAGAAGTGGAGTGCCTGAGCTTTGCGAGGCTGGCTTCTGAACATTAATTCTCTCATGTGGCTTGCAGAGTACCCGCAAGGTAAGAATTATCTTAGAAGGTTTGTTCACTCGTGCAGATGGACTTTGCATCTTCACGTAACTGATCTAGCTTTGAATGCACTCGCGCAGTAGGGCTTCAGAATCTCCTGTCATGATGTACTTGTGCAGATGCCTTTACATCTCACTCTATAAAGGGTTAAGCTTCTAAGCACGCTAGAGCTATGCAAGAGAACTTTTGGGCGTCTCTCTCCTCTAGAGCTACACAAGAACTTTGCAAGGTTATTGCTACTGTTCACGCAAATTGGTCTCGCGAGGTAGAGCGTGGTTGCTATTGCTTGATCCTCGTGAGAGCCTCGCGAGCTGTATTTTTGAAGGCTTAGCGCGTGACTACTTCCAGAGTTCTTTTATGTGTTGATTACAGCTGAAGTGTGTGACTACTACGTGAGAGGCTGCTTTGTGATAACCCCTTCACTGAGTTGCATGACTGTTTTGAGAGCTCTAGTGTGTTGCATGTCTTAGCTACGTGGGGAAGCTTTATTAGTGAATTGAACATCACAAGGCAACACCTCAACTGTGCGAGATAAGTCATTTGTTCCTCTGCTGCTATACACATGCTTCTATTGTAGCTTCCTCTACGCTCATCTATACTTCTTTCATTTGCTAGACTTTCTTGGTCCATCATGACATCCAAAATAGTCACCATGTTGTGAACCCCCTTGGTGTTCCATCAATCTCTAGCTCAGCTGTCATTATTGACTTAAATTCTCTCTCTTCTTGGCATCAAAAGTAAAGACTTTGTGTTAAGCTGCATAATTTATTACTAACTACAAAACACACTTAAACAAAAGTTATTAGTCAGCTTGAAGGTGTAGCAGAGGCTAGGTTAAGAGGTGAAAAGTGGTACTTTTCGGTGAATAACACATTCCCTGCCATTGGTGGAGACGTTAGAGCATAGAAAATGAAGATATTAGGCTTAATCAAAACTCATCATTCTTGCGTTAGCAGGCTGCTTTCAAAAAATATATACATGCTTTAAGAGAGACAAAAGTGAGGGATCAAAATAGAGAGATAGCAGAAGCATATTTTAGTGAGAGCAATACGACGAGTGAACAAGTTAATGAGCCCAGGGAGAATAAGCAACCTGTGAGGACACTCCCGGTAGCCCTGCCAGGAGAGTATAAGCAAACTGTGAGGGCTTCTTTGGTGCTTGTTAAGACCTGAAAAGTATCACTTTTCACCCCTTAACTTAGACTTCGATTAGACCCTTAGCCATCTAATAAAGGTTTGTTAAGTGTTTTCTGTAGATAATAAACAGCAGTGCAATAAGGCCATAAATCATGTTAAGGAGCCTGTATTGGCACCAGAAGTCCCTCAGAAGAATGAGCCATGAATCCAGACCTGAGGCAAGCCTCGCGTAGCTGTCGCACAGTAGCCACGGGATGCAAATGTCAAGAGAACCTGTCGCGCAGTTCAGAAATGCCTCAAATCCATCGTGAGGATCCTCCAAAGATCTATTAAGAAAAGAAGTTGTCGCGCGATTCAAGAAGAAAGCAGCCTCGCGAAGCCAGAGTTAGCCTCACAAACTAAAATGGAATGCTCGCGCAGTTATCGCGCTATTCACAAGCAACAATTCAACCGCGCGAAGCCCAATCCAGCAAGAGCTTAACTATCTACCTCGTGACTGCTCAAAGCATTAAGAAGCTGCAACCCTGTGACGTCTGAAGTTTTAATGTTAAACTCAACCACGCGAAGAGTAGAGCTACCACGCGACAAGTCTGGGAATCGATTGCAACCTAGCGAACATCTGAACTCCAACTTCCATCATTCTGCAGAGGACTTTTTGGGAATTTCCAAGGATTATGGCACGCACTCCCACGCTCAAATCTCTATGCACCCGCCCCGAGGCATCCAAGGATCATTAATAGGCCACGTGGCATCGCTAAAATTAGGGTTCCCTAACCCTAATGCGCCGCCACACCCACTGCTATATAAACCTAAGCCTGGTTTAGGTTTAGGGATATAGAAGATCTCTCGGACTTTTACTTTAGGACTTTTTAGACTTTTAGACGGAGATCATTTTCTTTTCTATTTTTCTATAGCTGTAAGTAGTTTTCCTTTTTCTTTTTCTTCTCTCCATGGCCCAGCACTTACTGGCCATGCCTTTGTATGTTTATTGAGTTTAGATTAATGGAATTTGTGATTGGGTGTTGTATTTTTATGGGAGTCATGTGTTTGTGAGTTGTTCTATGCAAGGCTGCTGCCTTGTGATCCTCCATTGCTTTGGCTGTGATTCAAAGCAATGGAGGACTGATTCTAAGGACCCATTCAGATCCAAGTGACCTGTGTGATTGGGCTATCATGGTCCGATACAGCCTTAGCCCCACCAACGGACCCACTAGATCTGAAATCCCCATGGAAGCCTGAGCTGGTAGCCTTGTGACCATGGTGGTGGCAGCAATATTCTTGTTTTGTTTTGGGCTCCATGAGGAGGATAGCCTCTGGGATAATATGCGACCATTCAAGTGGACAGGTTATAGCCTTAGGGTGAATCCAATCCGCCGATCCAAAATGGATCCTTCTTCTCTGAGCCTGAGCTTATAGCCTGGTAGGAGATTGTACAGAGGTAGACTCCCACATATTAGTATAGACCCGCCATCAGATGATCTGGGTATAGAGATTGTAGGCTTGTGATTGGACCATTGTAGTCTCACTCAAGCAATGGACAGCTAGATCAAAAGTGGTACTCAATCTCTTGCTGGTTCTATGTGTCTGGGCTATCATGGTCCTTTACAGCCTTAGCCCCACACATAGAGCTTTAGAGGTTGAGGTTCCCTATGGATTCTTGAGCTTGTAGCCTAGATGAAGTAGTCCCTATAATGATTAACTTGTTTTGACTCATCTCTGGATTGTGGTTCCCCTATGGGATAGTCTGTGACCATTTAAGTGGACAGGTTATAACCTTAAGGGATTGGATCATGGCACAGGGATGAGTTGGATTCTTTCTACTCTTTGGTGATAATGTAGCCATTGGACAGGATTTCTATACCAGCAGACCTGGATCTGAGTCATAAATTATGGCAGATCTGAACCCAATAGCATACTTCTCACCCTTTTATTTTTATTTTCCTTCATCCATCTTCTCAACCCTTTCTGTAGTTAATTCATTAGGCTACCTTAGGATACTTAGAATAAGTGACCCTAAAATACCCTCCTTTTAGGACTGCCAGATCTGTAGTCAGATCTGGAGGGACTACTAGAGATGGCTCCCTTGGAGCTGTAGACCACCTTTCCCTGTGGGACAAACTCTTACTTATCAAAACTTGCTACAAATGGACCCTGTATCTTGCAGGTCTAGGATTTCTCAGTGTGCTGATTCCATCCCCCATTTTATTTTGATTGTAAATTGCTTTTACCACCAACTAATAAAGTAAGCACACTGGAATTCGCAACAAGTTTTTGGCGCCGTTGCCTGGGAAAGATGATCTATTAGTAGACCCTTAGTTTTTGTATTTTTAGTATTCTTTGTAGCTTTGAATAATCGATACTGCTGATGTAATTTTGAATCTTCTTCTTATAGATCTAGGCAATGAAGAGAGAAGGAGAAAGGACATTTGGAGATTAGCTACCTCTGTTTGCAATTCTCTAACCTTTAAAACTCAGTCTAGTTTCTTTGAAAATTCCATAGCAGTTATTTAGTATAGTTGTAAATTTATGTTTTCTTAAAATAGCTGTAAATTTGTTAGAAAATTCTTTGAGTAAAGTGCAATGTGCCTGCAAGGAGTTGTCCCTGCTGGTGGTGTGTCTGTATGGTAGGTAGATATCTTAGTCCTACTTTAGAGCCTTTCAACCCTGAGCTAGAAAGGGGTAGAAGACTTAGAAGGAACAGGCACACCACAGTAGAGCCCCCAATTGAATCTGAGACAGTACTCATGGGTGAAGAACAACCCAGAACTCTCAAGGAGCTGAATGCTCCGGATGACTATAACTCTCCATTTAGCATTCAATTCCCTGATGTTCAGGGGAATTATGAAATTAAAACTTCCATCATCCAGATGCTGCCCTCTTTCCATGGGCTTAGCAAGGAGGACCCTTACAAGCATATTGACCAATTTTTAGCCTTGTGCACCACATTCAATATCGCTGGTTTGGGACCTGAGGCTACTAGGCTCAGGTTCTTTCCCTTCTCTCTGAAGGATAGGGCTAGTACCTGGCTGGCCACTCTTCCCAATAATAGCATTGCATCTTGGAAAGACCTACAAACCAAGTTCCTGACAAAGTTCTTCCCTGAGACCAAAACTAGCCAGTTGAGGAAGGCAATTCTTGCTTTTGCCCAAGCCCCAATTGAGGATTTTAATCAAGCCTGGGATAGGTTTAAGGAAATGCTCAAACAATACCCCCACCACAAGATCCCAGACTGGCAGCTTGTACAAAGCTTCTACAATAGGATTGATGAGAAAAATAGAGATATGGCTGATGCCTCTTGTGGTGGAACCTACATGCACAAGACTGCTGATGAGGCATGGGAATTATTTGAAGTAATCAGTGAAAATGCTTTTTAAAAGCTATCCCTGGTAAGAACTAGTTAGGAGTTTGTGTCAAAAGTGGAGCCTGCTGCATTGTCATAAGGAAAAGTTTATGAGGTGTCTGGGAACAATGATCTGCAGCTGCAGATGGCAAACCTCTCTTTGAAGTTTGACAAATTACTAACTGTGATGCAACCCAGAAGGGCTGCTCAAGTGGTGGAGGCATGTCTGATATGCCAGTCCCCACAGCACACAGTAGACGAATGTCCATCTGCAGGGCAATATCCTGAATTGGTGTTGGAACATGCTGCTGCTGCGCAATATTTTGGCCAGCACCAATCTGGTGGCTACAACAGACAGCCATATGGATACCAGCACCAAAATGCTGGTTACCAATGGAGAGACCACCCAAATCTGAGGTGGAGACAAGACAATTATATGTAGCCCCAACAAATGTTGGCTTTACCCCAAAAGCCTCAGCAGCAGTTCAATCAAGGATATGCCCCTAGGACTAATTTCCAACACCAGCAGCAACCCCATCAGCAACAAAATCAATTGGTCATACCCCCATCTCAACCCAGAAATACTTCTTTCGAGGACCAGGTCTTGACCTCACTGCAAAACCTGGGGTCTGTGGCTCAGACTGTGAATTATCATGGTCAGAGCATAAAGATGATGGAAGAGCAGATTGGCCAGCTAGCGAATGCCTTAGCTAAAAGAGAGGAGGGGAGGTTGCCCAGTCAACAAGTGGTTAATCCCAAGGGCCAATTTTTGATTGGTGAAGGATCCTCAAACCTTGAGGGGCAAGGGGATCTTTCATTAACTTGATTCACAGAATTGTACATTGTGTATGTTATGTATTTTAGTGTGGTTTGTTCTTTTTACTGTTTATAAGAATGCTTAGTGACATCATCGGAGTCTGAGTCTGTATGCCTGAATTTTCCTACCTGCTTTCGTTCTTATTCCCTTTGAATTGATGATTGTGATTGAACAAATGATGGTGGTACTGTTTTGATAATGAGAATGCTATTTGGTTATGATGTTTGATTAAGTGCTTTTGGAGTAATTGCATGCTTAAATGTTGGGAATGCATGAGGGAATCCCTTTTAAAATGACTATGGGTGTCTCTGGAACAGAGAATGTGAGAGAATCCACCCACAAAAACAAGGAAAATGATAGACTAATGGGTGTGTGATCCTTGTCACTATTTTAGCTGTCGCGAGGTTCTAAAAAATAGGCGTGGTTTCTTCTCGCGCAGTTCATCAGATGTTATCCTGCTAAGCTGTCGCGAGATTCAATACAAGTGTGTGGACTCTCTCGCGCGATCGAAATGAAAGTCCAATCTCGTGACCCACTTATTTCTATCCAACGAGCTGACATTTTCAAAGAGCGTCGAGCCTCGCGATATATATAATCCAACCTTGCGCTGCTTTCCTTTTCTGCTTTCTCTTTCTTCTCTAGCCAGCGAAACCCTAGCTCTGACTCCCATTAATCTCTCTCCTCCAGCATCCTTTCTACAGTCCATCATTCACCTTCTAATTATGGGGATTTGTTCCTAAAGCCTCCTCCACCAGTTGCCCCCTGCTTGGAGCCCTCGCGGTCTTTCATGCATCAGATTGAACAGAACCCTAAGTTTTAGGGTAAGACTCAGCTCTCAACCTTTGCTTTTCATTTTTCAAACTACACATTCACAGAGGAGACGTTCAATGGCCCCTAAGAGCGCACATGTGAAATGAGCAAGGGATAAGGCTCCCGTGGAGCCCACTCCCAAGAAGGCCAAGTCCTCCACGGCGCCGCAAAAAGGGAAAGAAATGGTTCAGGAAGTGGCTGCGCTAACACCTGATTACTCTACACCCTCTGAGCTCCTGACTACCATTCCCTTGGAACCTGAAGCAGTTTTTGACCTATCTTTCTTTGAAACGGAACCTCTGTCAGCCCCTGCCATTGAGTTCATGCGCAAAGCTGGTTTGACCCCCCTGCTGCAAGCTACCCCTGCACTAGCCTACCCTAGACTAGTGCAACTCTTTTACCAGCACATTAGGACTAGGCCAGACCACCGTGGGCAGCCAGGCCTCCTTGTGTTAGTTGACAATTTTAAAATGTTACTCAGCCCTGAGTTGATTGCTGAAGTGATGGGCATCCCTGCTGTTGTTGCTTCTTAGTGTGCTTGATTTATGTGTGTTTTGAAAACAGATTTACAGCTGCTAAATTACAGTGGCTCTAGACTATATAAAAAAAATAAAGAAATATCAGCACAGTTAGAAGAGAATTAGCCTGCAAGATCAGGGCCAATTGTAGCAAGTTTTAAAAGTAAGTGAGTGAAAGATCGTCCACAGAGAATTTGTCTAAAATGTAAGATAAACCTCCAGATCTGGCTTCTTATCCTATCTAGAAAACTGATAAGATGAGAGGTTTGAATTTGTCACGTTTAACTAACTAAAAACAAAGAAAAATTTAAACTAAATGATCCAGATCCGAGTTGGGGGAATGATTGAAACAAAGATGGAGAAGTAATATCTAAATCTGATTTGGTCTTTGAAATCTAATGAGAATCACTGCAGCTCAACAGAGGTGATCCAATCTTCATCTGGCTACAAGCACAGATATAAGAGAGATAAATCTAATTCAAGGATTAGGCTTACACTTATGGCTATGGTCTATCCACTTTAATGGCCACAAACCATCCAATAGTCTTTAATCCAAATCCTCAATTCAGAATAAGAAACATCACTACAAATGCTGTAAGAGACGAGGTTACAAACACTAATTCTCACAGGATTACTGAATCAAGGGAAATTGCATGCAAAACAATGAATCTAAAGGAGTCTAATGTCTTGAGGAGATCGAGAGGAACCCTTGACATGAGTCCAATGGAGAATGCATAGTTTGACAACCTTTTAAAATTCACCTTACAATTTCTGAGCACGCTTAACGGCTCTCGGTTGCGGTCTTGGATGCAAACTCTCCTTTGAGTTCTGACAGTATCTCACTCTCAAATGCCAGTACAAAGTAGGCTATTACAAGGATTGCAGACAAGCTGTCTGGTTGGGAAATGGGGGATTAGAAATGAAACTCAAAATCTGGATGCCCCAATTGGGCAAATGCTTCGTCTATTTATAACTTTCCCTAGGTCCAGCTCAGATGTGTATCAACCAATCGAGAGGTTCTCGGTCTGTATTGACCAATGGTAGTCGAAACGAGGATCGGATCATTACGGGCAATCAAAATTCTCGATCTGTTGATCAATCGGTGAAAAAAGGCATCAATTTTGTTATGCATTTTGAAAGTTTGTTAGAGTTTCTAGAAGTTCCTGCCAAGTTATTCCCTCTCTAAGTGCTCACGTGGGGTGGAATATTCGTTCGCTTTATGCTTAGAACCCTCTGGAATGTCCCTAGGTTTTAAAATGCATTGGGGGCGCAGCAATTCTTGAATTGCCCTTGTTAAAGCTGCGAATCTCGAATGCCTCTTTAGCGAGTTTAGGGTTCTTCATAAAGTGTTGTGACTGAAGCTCTTTTCGCAATGTTCAATCTCTCGAATTGTGTTTTCTTCTTTTATCAAAGTTCAATCCTCTCTTCGAACAGTTCAAATGCTCTTCGAATGCTACGCCTGGAGTTTTATTCCTTTTCGCGAGTTTGAGTTCTTTGAAAAATCTGAGTTCTTCTTGAAAAGGACTCTGTAGTGCATTTTTCTGTTCGAATTGTTCCATACTTCTCTTCCAGGTCTTTGCTTCTTCTATTCAGACCTTTCAACAACTGATGAGGTTGTTTCTTCACTTTCTTCCTTTGGATTGACATGGATTGTCATCTTATTGGCACTTTTAAGCTGCTTTTATGGTTAAGCCTGTCTTTATTGTTAGCTGCAACATAAGCACTTAAAACACTTATTTAGTTCTCTCAAAGGTCTATCAAGACTCAAGTTCAGGGGTGAAAAATGGTATTTTTCACTTGTCAACACACCCCCAGACCTAAGCTTTGCTAGTCCCTGAGCAAAGACAAAATAAAAAAAACAAAGTAAAGAGCCACTAGGTGATCCCTAGTGGAGGAGTGAAGTCTCCTGAGGGTTTTCAGTGAAGGTACCCACAAACTTCTTCAATAAGTTAGTTAAGATCACTGCAGTTTTGTTACAGCCACTTTCCTCAATTATTTTGTAAGAAGGTTTTTCAAGAAAGATATCAGTTTAAAACTAAAATTCTGCAGTAATTCTTGTTACTACTCAGTCGATTTATGTCAGAGGCCATTTACAAGGAAAATTAATGAACAGCTAGCCTTTGATTTAGGAATCCAGCTTCGATGTTGCCCTAATCAGTTGATTTTAAACCCAATTCTCACCAGGATTTTCACTCAATAAGCAAATGAGAGGGTTGTACTATTTCACTCAAGAAGCGATTCTGTCCTCAAATAGGACTGTAAGTAGGAGTATAGGCATTGCTTTTAGTTATAAATTCACTGCTCCTTTCACCATAGATTACACAAATTCTTATCTCCATGTGATAGCTCAATCCATCATTGATCAGTAAGGACTTTTACTTGGGTTTTATTGTGGCTTATGGGTGAAATTTCTCAAAAGGGTTGGAATGGTGTTCATATTTGAGAAGTCAGTCAAGGTCAGGAGGTTATATACAAACCCACTCTTCTTCAGCATAGTTTCATCTTCTTCTTTTGAATTTCCAGAGTCAAAGTGGCCATCTTTTTCTCTTTCTTTTTCAAACTTCCAATGAAAATGCCTTCTTTCTTTTGATTTGCTCAAATATTTTTCTTTTCTTTTTCGAATTAGCACTGACTGCATGCCACATTCCTTCTGCTGTTTCATCATTGCCTTCAACTTTTACCCTTCTTTTGCTATTAAATTCGCCTTCCTTAGCTTCCTTCCCTTTATCTTCTACCTTCTCGGGGTAGGGTTAGGCTAAATGAGGTTGATGAGGTTTATTGGGGAAGATTTCAAAGGAATCATAGATTTATTTAGCTCAAATGGTGTGTATCAAGGGCAGTTTCAAAAGGTGGGGCTTTGTAAGGTTCAAACTGTCCAAAAGGAGGCCTTACATCATGTCTTTAATATCATGAGTGCTATCAAATTATTTTGATTTGGATATGTGTAACTTCTAGTGTAAGTAAGCAGATTCACATAGTCCCAGAAGCAGAAAAGATTGCCAAAGCATACCTCCAAAGAATACATTTCAGGGCCAAACCTCACTGGGTGTGGTTTTATATCAACTTCTTGAGGTATATCTTCACTGTTTTCCTTCATTTTAGGTTTACTAAAACATCAATTTTCTTTTGGAAATTTCCTGACATTTACTTCATGAAAGTCTCTTAGAATTACACAGGAAAGTAATTTTAAAGAGTTTTTTTTTTTTTTTAACTTCTTAATATATTTCAAAACAACAGGTGTGAAAAATATATAAAAAAAAATTAAATTGCTGATCCAAAACTGTACTGATGTTAACTCCTTTATTGATTATTGCTATTTCTGTCACACCCCCAAACGAAAGGGTAGCAGGGTCCATACTGGTCCAAAACAGAGGAAAAATATATGCAAGAAAGAAAAACAACAAAAGTAATGATGGCAAGAAGACAGACAGAAATGCACAGTAGTATACACAAAACAGGATTTTCTATTACAACTTTATAACACAAAAAGTACAATGAGAGCTAATAACTGGGGTCAAAATCTGTATCATAGGTTGGTTCAAGTGGCTCCGAACTGGAGTCACTGTCAGAATCAGAGCTAGAGTCAGTGTTGGAGTCCGAACTTGATTGAGCTTTCTCCGGAATGGTGTTTTGTAGCTCAGTATACTCCTCAGATTTGATCTTTTTGGTGAAGCCAAGGTATTTGCTAAGGCTAGTGGTCTTCAATTTTTCTTGGTCAAGTTGGGCTTGCAACATGGACACCTTGTGTTGCTCAGTCCTCACCAGCTGAAATGTTTGACCCATCAGGTCCTTCATTTTCTCTCTTTCAAATTTCATAAAGATCTCCAACTTCCGAATCTGGTTTTCATAAGGTGCGGATGTAAGCTTGTAAATCAGCTAGCCCTTTTTGAACATCTCTGTGGATATAGGGATTATCTTCCATGGCTTTGATGAGGGTGGCATGTCGGGGAGGGAATGGAATGGTAGGGGACCAAGGTGTCCCTGTGGGAGGGAAGAAGTGTCTAGAAGGTTGGCAGGGTGCATGCAGTGGCTTCTTTCGGAGAAAATGGGGAGTGGTGGAGGGATGCAACCAAGGGACTTGTGTTTTTGCGTTGCATGGGCAGTAGTGGTGGGGGTGGTCAGATCAACCAATAATATCTCTGGGTCAGTTTGGGTGGCCTGGGAATCAACAATAGGTACATGGGTAATGGTGGTTGTTTGGGATGTGAAAGCTAAGGTTTGGAGCAGTTCATTGGTTATCTGGTGATTATGCATGTTGATTTGGAGTTGGGCTTGGATGGATTGGAGGTAGGTAAGAATTTGGGAAATGGATGCGGTGTGGGAGAGGTGGGCATGGCATGGTGGGACAACTAATGTGGAGGGTGGAGGTGCAATGGGCAGTAAAGGGAGAGGTAGGAAGTGAGTGAAGTGAGGAGGAGCGGTATAGGGGTAGGTTCAAGTTCCATGGATTCAAAATAGAACCCATTAAGAAGAGTAGGCCTCTAGTGAAGGCGGCGTTAGTGTATGGGAGACCTCGTGTGTGTGAGTTGTGGAAGGTGAGGGGCTTTGGAGCAGAGGAGTGCAAGGAGATGGGGCAATAAAATCTGCAGCTAACTCCTCTAAAACCTGGGCATTGGAGGGCGAAATTGGTGGTGTGAGAATGGTTGGAGTGGTTGGTGTAGAGGGGGAATCCACAATTGGAATGATGGAGGGTGTGGGAGATGGGACAGCTGGGATAGGTGAAATGTCAGGGGCTGGAGTAGGGGAGTAGGGTGCAAGGCCAGCGTCCTCCAGAGTAGGTGCAGCTGAAGAGCTGGTCACCAAAGGAAGGGGATTTTTATCAACAATGGGTGCAGCTAAGGAGCTAGTCACCATAGGGACAGGCAGAGTTGGTTCAAGAAGTGGTGCAGCTAAAGAGCTGGTCACCACAGGAGTTGGCAAAACTGGATCTGTCAAAGTTGATTCTGACAAAATTGGATCTGGAAAAATTGAAGGGCTTAGGTGCGCCTCTTCTGGGCCAGGTGGATGGGTTCAGTGTGCTCATCTCAGAGGGATGGGTTCTGCCTCACTCACAGCAGGATAGGTTCACTCACAAATGCAGTTCAAAAGTAGGGCATGTGCGTGTTCACGCCTCATCCTTCTTAGCATAGCCTGGCTTGTAGTCCAAGCCTTTTTCCCAAAATTGTGAGGGGTAATGACTTCAAATGGCTCCTCACTATCAATGTCAAATTTGGCTTTTAGGAGGGCTGTGATCAATCTGCCAAATGGTAGGCCAGCTAGCTTCTGCTCCTTTTTCAACTTGGCACTAATGTCAGCCATGGCTTTGAAAATTAGCATAGGGGCATTGAAAAACTGCCCCTTGGAGAAATGAAAGAGGGCCTCTAAAATTGGTGTTCTCCTCTCTTGGTTGTGCCCAGTGACATAGAAGCTTCCCCTTAAAATGGAATCCACTAATAGAAATTGGGAGGCAAGGTCTCTTCTCATGATGGACTGCCCAGTGCCCATAATACCCTGGGTTAAATGTGCAGCCATCTCTCTAAAGGAGGCTGTTTCTGGAGCAGCCAAAGGACCAGAGGGATCAAATTGGAATGGTATCCCTAAAGCATTCCCTATGTCTTCAAATGTCACAGTAAGATCGCAATCATCAATGAAAATGACTAGGGTAGGGACATCATCTCTTTTTAGGTGACCTTGATTAGGTTTTAGTACCATAACTTCACCATTCTTGGGTAAATTTTCTCCGCAAGGGGTAAGGATATTGCTTAGTGAAGCCTCTCTAATGTGTCTTAAGGATGGTAAGCAATCTGGTTTGTTTGGTGAAAAAGTTTTCATTCCACCATCAGTATTAGTTTGAGCTTCAATGAAGGGTTAGATAAGACCAAATGAATGGGAGGAGGAAGCTCAGCTCGGGGCTAGTAGCTTAGCGGGGATGGGTTCCTTATGTCTAATTTTCTTTCCTTTCTCCACCCTATCTACTTTATCCATAGATAGATTCCGTTTAGCTAAAGTTTTGGCTTTCCCTTTTACTTTTGGGGTCGATTTGCTCACTTTCTTAGCAGAGGATTTGGGGAACATAGCAGCCAATGATTTCTCTGCTTTTCCCATTCTAGATTGATGTATAAAAATGCCCAAAATAGATGCTGACACAGAATCAAATTACTAAATGCTAACCAGAGAGAATGGGCAGAAATCTAGATCTAGGGTTTATGTTTGAACGAGTTGTTTGCTTGCGAAATCCCCAGTTAAAAGCTGAAATCCTTCTCTGCAAAGCAAATGATCGAACAATGTGAGACAAAAGTGTAGTAAGCTTCTTAAATCGTGCAAGGAAAGAACGAAGTAGGGTTTCAGTGGAAAGAGTCGCTCTGCAGAGAGAGTTTGAAATGAAACCCCACCGTCGAAAGGGTTTAAATATACTCAAAGTTAATATCGCAAAGTGCCTTTAAGTTTTTGAAAAGTTCCAAAAGAGACCTTTTTACAATTGTGAATGGCATCAGTACCATTCGACAAGTTAACAGCTTCAGAAACATTATTTCGCAAAGGAATTAGCTTCAGAACTATCTTTTCGAAAAGAAAATGGCTTCAGCACCAACTATTCGAAAAGCAAATTCTTGCTTTCGAGCAGTTCCTCACAGATCCAGAGTCTATTGGAAAAGTAAATTGGACTTTGCGAAAAGAGAATTATTACTTTGCGACTTAACTTTGAGCATGTTTAAACTATGCGAAAAGAGATAAAAGCAGAAACAGAGAAAATAAGCAAAAACTATGATATACAAACATAATGTACAGTTTTCTACCATCAAATTTTTGGAGATTCGTGATGATAGATGGGCAGCACAGGCTCCTGGGTATTTTCAATGCATGGTTTGAGTCTCTGACCATTTACCTTTATGATTCTTCCATTACTTGGATCAAGGATGTCAACAGCTCCCGAAGGCTGCTGAATAACGATGTATGGCCCTTCCCATACGGATCTCGCTTTCCTGGGAAAAACTTGAGCTTTGAGTTAAATAACCATATCTTAGAACCAGCTGTGAACTCTTTTCTCAATAAATTTTTATCATGAAAAGTTTTGACTTTCTCTTTATACAATCTTGAATTTGTGTATGCATCCATTCACAGTTCTTCTAACTCAGCAAGTTGCAGTTTCCTGTGATTACCAACAGTAGTTAGATCCATGTTCAATGTTTTAATGGCCCAAAAAGCTTTATATTCTAACTCTACTGGTAAATGGCATGCTTTGCCATAGACCAACCTAAATGGGGACATACCAATTGGGGTTTTATAGGCTGTCCTATATGCCCACAATGCATCATTCAGCTTAAAGGACCAATCCTTTCTGTCCTTCTTCACAGTCTTTTCCAAAATATGTTTGATTTCTCTATTGGAAATCTCCACTTGTCCACTGGTTTGTGGATGATATGGAGTGGCTACTCTATGAGTCACAGAGTATTTCTTCAACAAAGTTTCAAAATGTCTATTACAAAAATGGCTTCCCCCATCACTGATAATGGCTCTGGGAAAACCAAACCTGGAAAAAATGTGATCCTTAAGAAATTTCAGAACCACTTTGTGATCATTTGTTTTAGTAGCTGTGGCTTCAATCCATTTGGATACATAATCCACAGCTACTAAAATGAAGTTATTCCCATTGGAAGGAGGGAAGGGACCTATGAAGTCTATCCCCCAAACATCAAACAATTCTACTATCAAAATAGGCTGTAAAGGCATTGAGTTTCTCTTGGAAATGCTGCCTAATTTCTGACAGTTCTGGCAGGACTTACAATGCTGCAGGGCATCCTTGAAAAGTGTAGGCCAATAAAATCCACCTTTGTAAAACTTTTTACGTTTTGTTCCCACTAAAATGACCTCCATAGGCCTGTTCATGACACATAGAAAGTATTCTATGAAATTCTTGGTCAGGGACACATTTCCTTATTATTTGATCTGCACAACTCTTAAACAGATAAGGATCCTCCCAGATGAAGTGGTTAACCTTTGAGAAGAAAAGATCTTTATCCATTCTATTCCAATGTTGAGGAATTCTTCCAGTAGCCAAAAAGTTGACTATGTTTGCAAACCAAGGAGTGTGTACACTAATGGCAAAAAGTTGCTCATCAGGGAAAGATTCATTGATAGGCAACCTATCAATCTCAGCAGTTAAAATTCTGGAGAGGTGATGAACCACCACATTTTCCACCCCCTTTTTATCTTTAATTTGTAGATCAAATTCCTGTAATAGGAGAATCCACCTGATTAATCTTGGTTTAGTGTCCTTCTTAGACAGAACGTATTTCAAAGCAGAGTGGTCAGTGAATACCATTATTTGTGAACTCAAGACATATGACCTGAATTTCTCTAAAGCAAAAACAATTGCCAGCAGCTCCTTCTCAGTTGTTGTGTAATTGAGCTGTGCATCAATCATTGATCTACTGGCATAAGCTATGACATGAGGCAGCTTATCTTTTCTCTGTCCAAGGACAGCTCCCAAAGCATAATCTGATGCATCACACATCAGTTCAAAAGGTAATGAATAATCTGGAGACTGCAATATTGGAGCTAAAATCAAACAGTTCTTTAGGAATTCAAAAGCCTTCATGCATTCATTATTGAAAACAAAAGGGACATCTTGGCACAACAAATGACAAAGAGGTTTGGTTATTTTACTGAAATCCTTGATGAACCTTCTGTAAAATCCAGCATGTCCTAGAAAACTTCTGATTTGTTTAACAGTTTTGGGAGGTGGTAAATGTGCAATTAACTCAATTTTTGCTTTGTCCACCTCAATGCCCTTGTGGGAAACAACATGGCCAAGGACAATGCCCTGGGTGACCATGAAATGGCTCTTTTCCCAGCTCAAAACCAGATTGGTTTCTTCACATCTTTGTAGTACCAATTTGAGATGGTGTAAACAATGGGAAAAACTGTCGCCATAGATTGAAAAATCATCCATAAAAATCTCCATAAATTGGTCAATCATATCAGAAAAAATGGCATACATGCATCTTTGGAAGGTAGCAGGAGCGTTACAAAGACCAAAAGGCATTCTCCTATAGGCAAAAGTGCCAAAAGGGCAAGTGAATGTGGTCTTTTCCTGATCTTGTGGGTACATAGGAATCTGGTTGTAACCAGAGTAACCATCAAGAAAAGCGAAATAAGCTTTTCCGCTAGCTTATCTAAGATCTGATCAATGAATGGGAGGGGGAAATGGTCTTTTCTGGTCATTGCATTTAATTTTCTGTAATCAATACAGACTCTCCATCCAGTTGTTTGTCTGGTTGACATAAGCTCACCAGAATCTAAGGTTACAACAGTGATTCCAGATTTCTTAGGTACCACCTGTGTAGGTGCCACCCAAGCTGAATCTGAAATGGGGTAAATGACTCCTGCATCCAACAACTTAACAACCTCTTTCATGACCACTTCTTGCATATGAGGGTTCAACCTCCTTTGCATTTCCCTAGAAGGCTTTGCATCTTCTTCCAAGTGGATTTTGTGCATGCAAACAGCTGAACTGATTCCTCCTAAATCAGCAATAGTCCAGCCAATTGCCCTTTTATGTTCTTTCAAGACTATCAACAGCTCTTCCACTTGCTCCTTTGTGAGAGAGGAAGAAATAATGACAGGCAATGATTTATGATTACCTAAGAACACATACTTCAAATTTTCTGGCAGCTGCTTTAGTTCTAAATCAAGTGGGCTGAGAAAAGAAGGTAACAAAGGTACCTTAGACGTTTGTGGAAGGGGGAGAGTAGCAGGTTTCCAAGAAGAGAAACTTGCTGATTGATTAAGAGTTCCTTGCACAATATTTATTTCCTCAGAATTTGAGATACAACTTGCTTCTTTTTCAGCATATCCCCAAGCATCTTTAACATCTGTGGTGAAGTCTTCACCCTGCAGAAATTTTTGTAAAGTCCCTTCCACAAGTTCATCCAATAGATCAACATGAAAACATTCTTCAGAGTTAAATTGAGGTTGTGTGACTGCATTATAAACATTTAATTTTTCCTTCATGTTTCCAAATGAGATTTCCATAATACCAGACCTGCATTGAATGCAAGCATTTGCTGTAGCCAGGAATGGTCTTCCCAAAATGACAGGGATGGAAGTTTTGCTTTTGGTTGGTTCCATATCCAAAACTAGAAAATCAGCAGGATAGAAGAATTTATCTACTCCCACCAATACATCTTCAATCATCCCTCCTGGCTTTCTTTCAGATCTCATCGCTAGTTGTAACACCACATGAGTGGGTTTTAATTCTCCCAAACCTAGTTTCTCATATACAGAATATGGAAGTAGGTTGACACTAGCACCCAGATCTAATAAAGCCTTTTCAATGGTGTGTTCCCCAATAATGCAAGGGATTGTGGGGATTCCAGGATCTTGAAGTTTAGGAGGTGTAGCAATGGATAACACCTGGTTAATTTTTTCCACAGCAAAGACCTTCTTAGACAACTGTATCCTAGACTGTCTTTTGTGAGTGCAAACATCTTTCAAAAATTTTGCATATGCTGGAATTTGTTTGATTGCCTCAAGCAAAGGTAAATTTATCTTGACTTGCTTGAAAGTCTCCATCATGTCATCTATTTTTGTGTTCCCTTTATCAAAAGGGGATATAAATTTCATTGCATGAGGAAATGGTAAATGAGGAACTAATCTTTCATCTACAGCTTTAGAAGTATTTTCAAATTTTTTTTGAATTTCCTGTTTTTCATTTTTTTGGTTTTTCTGAGGTACATCAGCAACCCCACTGCTATCACTATGCTGCTCTTGTTGCATATCTTTATCCTCTTCCTCATTTCTTTCTTCTTCAGTACCCACTTTGTTATCTATCATTTTTCCACTTCTCAAAGTGGTGAGTTTACTTCTTCATGTGAATTAGAAGCTTCTCCAACCATGAACTGTCCTTTGGGATTGTTCAAAGGTTGGTAGTAACTTTCCTTCCTCTCTTTTGCCAAGGCATTTGAAAGTGTCCCAATGTTTCTTCAATCTTCTTTATGCTCTGGTGTGAAAGTTCACATAGAAATCCTAAATTCTAAAGTGAATTTAGAACTTGATCTTCAAAAGAAAGGGACCTGGAGGGGTTTGAATCGTGATCACGCAGTGTTGTTGTGGAATGGGTCGAAAGTTTGGTTTGACATAAAAATTCTGATAAGGCATGCGGTTTTGAAAGGCATTTGATTCTTTGGTTGTTCTTTGTTGGGATTGGTAATTCCTTGGTTCCACCTCAAATTGGTGTGCTCTCCATGGATATTCATTTGATGCATCATCCAAATGATTGAGCGACATGAGCTTGTTCCACCATTAAATCGAGAAGCTGTGATGCAGGCCGGGACATTGGTCAATTGAATGAGTAGGGACCGGCATATCGGACATGCCTCCTCTACTCTTGAAACATTTGGATTTTTGAGTCTATCAATCTATCAAACTTTGTGGTTAGATTGTCCATCTTTCTTTCATTCACCTCATAGATCTTCCCTTTGATGGGTTGGTGATTGTTCAACCTAGCGAGATTTTCAATTTCTCTTGGACAGATTCCTGCTGAGTTGAGTTTTCACCAATCACTTCAAATAAGTCCCAAACCTCTTCAACTATTTTTTGCAAGTAAGTGCCTCCACAGGTGGCATCCACCATATTTTTGCCTTTTTGATCAATTCCTTGATAGAAGCTTTGAACTAGCTGCCATCTAGGAATTTGATGATGAGGGGATTGCCTTAAAAGTTCTATTAAATCTTTCCCATGCTTCATGGAAAGTTTGATTGAGTTTTGGGAGAATGAAATGATACTTTGTCTCAATTGGCTTGTTTTAGACATTGGGAAATATTTGCCTAAAAATTGACACTGCAAATCATTCCAAGAAGTGATACTGTTTGGTGCTAACATGGATAACCATGCTCTAGCTTTATCCTTTAATGAAAAAGGAAAGAGCCTAAGCTTGATTGCTTCTGGACCAAGTCCAGCTATGTTGAATGTGGTGCAGAGCCAAGAATTCATCCACATGTTTGTATGGGTCTTCCTTACTCAACCCATGGAAGGAAGGAAGCATTTGGATAGTTGATGACTTGATCTCATAATTTCCTTCAACAGTAGGAAACTGAATGCAAAAGGGCGAGTTATAAGCACCAGGTGCAACGTAATCCCTCAAAAGTCCAGGTTCCTCACCCATAGTAGCACAATTTTGTGTTGGTTGTTTGGGTGCTAGTAGCCTTTCAACTTCTAAATTCATTGGGACAATCTGGTGAGAGTCCTCCTACCAAACATACAACTCGAACAAAAAAACTGATTATTCACAAAGAAACCTTGAATTTCTTTTAAGTAGTTTCCTTCAAAATTGGACATGAATAATCGCACGGTATAAACAATAGAATAGTTTAGTAATGATATAAAAAAATAAAGGTAAAACTTAGGTCTACCTATTTTAGAACAAATTCACAACAGCGCCAAAACTTGTTGTTGCTTCTTAGTGTGCTTGATTTATGTGTGTTTTGAAAAGCAGTTTATAAAGCTAAATTACGGCTCTAGACTATAAAAAAAAAATAAAGAAATATCAAGACAGTTAGAAGAGAATTAGCCGCAAGATCGTGGCCAATTGTAGCAAGTTTTAAAAGTAAGTGAGTGAAAGATCGTCCACGTAGAATTTGTCTAAAATGTAAGATAAACCTCCGGATCGAGCTACGGATCTAGCTTCTTATCCTATCTAGAAAATCGATAAGATGAGAGGTTTGAATTTGTCACGTTTAACTAACTAAAAACAAAGAAAAATTTAAACTAAATGATCCAGATCCGAGTTGGGGAATGATTGAAACAAAGATGGAAGTAATATCTAAATCTGATTTGGTCTTTGAAATCTAATGAGAATAACTGCAGCTCAACAGAGGTGATCCAATCTTCATCTGGCTACAAGCACAGATGTAAGAGAGATAAATCTAATTCAAGGATTAGGCTTACACTTATGGCTATGGTCATCACTTTAATGGCCACAAACCATCCAATAGTCTTTAATCCAAATCCTCAATTGAACAAGAAACATCACTACAAATCTAAGAGACTAGGTTACAAACACTAATTCTCACAGATTCTTGAATCAAGGGAAATTGCATGCAAAACAATGAATCTAAAGGAGTCTAATGTCTTGAGGAGATCAGAGGAACCCTTGACATGAGTCCAATGGAGAATGCATAGTTCTGACAACCTTTAAAATTCATCCTTACAATTTACGAGCACGGCTTAACGCTCTCGGATTTGCGATCTTGGATGCAAACTCTCCTTTGAGTTACTGAGATCTCACACTCTCAAATGCAAGTACAAAGTAGGCTATTACAAGGATTGCAAACAAGTCGTTGGGAAATGGGGATTAGAAATGAAACTCAAAATCTGGATGCCCCAATTGGGCAAATGCTTTGTTTATTTATAGCTTTCCCTGTGTCCAAATTTCGGATGTGTATCAACCAATCGAGGTTCTCGATCTGTATTGACCAATGGTAGTCGAGCACGGGATCCAGATCTGCTCGCCAATCGAATTCCTCGATCCGTTCACCAATCAGTGAAACGGCATCAATTTTGTTATGCATTTTGAAAGTTTGTTAGAGTTTCTAGAAGTTCCCGCCAAGTTATTCCCTCTCTAGGTGCTCACGTGGGGTGGAATATTCCTTCGCTTCATGCTTAGAACCCTCTGGAATGTCCCTAGGTTTTAAAATGCATTGGGACACGTGCAACAGATTACTGAATTGCCCTTGTTAAAGCTGCGAATCTCCAGAATGCCTCTTCGCACAGCTTAGGGGCCTTTTCGCAAAGTGTTGTGACTCCTGAAGCTCTTTTCGCAATGTTCTGGTTCTGTTCGAATTGTGTTTTCTTCTTTTCACAAAGTTTAATCCTCTCTTCGAACAGTTCAGATGCTCTTCGAATGCTACGCCTAGAGTTTTATTCCTTTTCGCAGAGTTTCAGGTTCTTTGCGAAAAGTACAGGTTCTTTGCGAAAAGGACTCTGTAGTGCATTTTTCTGTTCGAATTGTTCCATACTTCTCTTCCAGGTCTTTGCTTCTTCTATTCAGACCTTTCAACAGCTGATGAGGTTGTTTCTTGACTTTCTTCCTTTGGATTGACATGGATTGTCATCTTATTGGCACTTTTAAGCTGCTTTTATGGTTAAGCCTGTCTTTATTGTTAGTTGCAACATAAGCACTTAAAACACTTATTTAGTTCTCTCAAAGGTCTATCAAGACTCAAGTTCAGGGGTGAAAAATGGTATTTTTCACTTGTCAACACCTGCTATCTTTGACCCCAACTATGGATATGGCCCCCCTGTGTGTGCCCCCATTGATATAATTACACAAGCCCTAACCAGAGGATTGAAGGCCATCGGGGATTCCATTAGGAGAAGAGACCTGGACCCTAAACTTCTGTTCATTGATCAAGTTCTGCGGAAGAACATTTATTGTGCCGGCCATCAGCAGGAGCGGAAGACCCCAATTGCTGATGCGGTTTATTCCTTTTCTCGGGGCCACGATTTTCATGCTGCAAGGTTGATTTTTAAAGCAATGACGGATGTGATGGTGAAACTAGAATAGAAAAAAGAAGCCCCACACTCTCCCCTATGCAAGACTCATTACCAAATTACTTTTGAGGGGAGGGTATAAGATACTAGTAGGGGAGTTAACCATTGACCTCACCCCTACAACTTTTGCAAAGAGACAATGGGGGATCAGCCGGAGCCTAATGGATCCCCAAAAGAAGAAAAAGAAGGCTGAGGCCCAGGTTGCTACAGAGCAAGGAGAGGGGACTGCTGCTGCTATAGCTCCTGCTCCCAAAAAGGTGGCTAAAGCTCCTGCTCCCAAGAAGGTGGTGCAAGCTCCTGTCGCTACTGATTCTGCAGCAAGACCTCCATCCACCACACCTGCCCATCCATTAGTTTCTCTGCCTATTCCATCTCTCCACTTCCCTCTTTTGTCTCCCTTATCCATACCCACTCCAGATTTCCCTGTGATTCGTTCCTGGGAGGAAGACATTGAACTGATCCCTGACAGCCCTCCCCTGATATCCTACATTAAAAAGAAAACCTCTCACACAACCCCTGCCATATCCTTACCTACACCAACCACCACTGTCATTCCCACAGAAACCCCACATATTGACCCAGCCATCCCTACTTCACCTCCACTCGCAGACCTTGACTTTAACCTCGCCACTACTTCCAGATATCAGGCCTTCATGACTACACTGCTTGACACCATGCCCACCCATGATATCCCTCTCCCAGATTCCCCACTTCCTTCCCCCCATCACTCACCAGACCCTCCATCTCCTCCTCCTACAACCTTCCATCATGCCCCTACTTCCCCTTTCCAACCTGTTCCCTCTTCTTCTCATACTCCACCCCAACCACACTCAGACACACTTACCCATATCCTTTTCCTAATACATGACACACACCCAACTATCAACCACAACACACACCCAAGACCAAATGCAGACTGACATCACCACCATCAAATTCACCCTTCAAACATTGACAAAACCACCCATCTCTGCACAAACACCTCCTACCCCACAAAACCACCCAATTCCTTTCCCATCCACCTTTTCCATCCACCCACACACACTTTTGGCCCCACCATTACCATTCAGACCCTTCACCATTCCATTTTACCCTTACCCAGAACTACCCACCTTCAGTGACCACACTTCATTTGTTTTTCCACCCATGCCCTCCATTCCACCTCTCCTATTACCTCCTCCTACATTCTCTGACAACTCGACTCAAACGGACCCAGAACTTTTTGCCCAGCCCCCAAATGTGGATGTCCTCCCTGCCCCTTTACCCCCACAGGACCAATCACCTTCTACTTCTTCCACTCCCTTTCTACCTATCCTACCAAGACATTCCTATTACACCCCTCCTTACTTCACCCTCCTCCATGCCATGAGCGACAATGCCTACATCAAGAGGGATGTTCTCAGGGGAATGGCCCAACTTCGAATATCCATTGAGTACCCGTTGCTGCAGAAGTTGAGTGACTTGAAGCTTGCTCACAGACAGCAGCTGAGAGATATTTCAAAGGGATGGGAGAATATTTTGGGGACCCTCATTGCGACAAAGGCTGATGCAACTTACTATAAACTGCAGGCGGAGATGGAGAAAGCCAATGCCGAGCTGGAGCACAAGAGAGCCCGAATGTTTGAAAAGAGGCTAAACAATGCTGAGGAGATCCACAAGCTCACTAAGGGGCTTTCTGATGCGAAACTCCTTTATGCTGAAAAATAGATTGAAATTTTGTAAAAAAGGATTGCATCTCTGATAGGCCAACCCATTCCCCCTCCTCCTCCACCTCAAACTCAAGAACCTCCACCACCTCCTGCTCCAGTACCTCCCCCTGCTAAATCTCTTGCACCCAAGAGAAAAAGGGTTGCTCCCAAGAAACCTTCTTCCTCCAAAAGAGCCACTGTTGCACAAAAAGGAAAAAAGCCTGCACCGCCATCCCCACCCCCAAAGGCCACCCGAGCTTCTGCTCAGGATGACCCCCATGGTTGGTTGCTCTCAAAAGATGAACGCAGACAGGCTGCTGCAGCCCTTGGATTGGACCCCACTATTCTCTTTCCCTCTGATTCCGATTCTGACTCTGCCCCACCTGTGGATCCAAGTGCTAAAAATCCTGTTCCTCCTTCTTCTAACCCTGCTGAGCAAACTTATCCTCAGAGAAGGAAAGTTACAGCTAAGAGGACTACTCACACGGCTGCCTCTATAAAAATTGGAAAAGAACAATCTGCCCAGTCTGAGGAGGCACCACCACTGAACCCGAAAGATAAAGGCAAGAGCCCGGTTGTCCCTCCTGAGCCTGAAAAAGAAAAATCTCCTCTTATTCCCCCTCCGACTCAGCAAGGGCAAGGCTCCAAAGGGAAGGGCCCCAAAGGGAAGAGTCCTAAAGGAAAATGTCCTATCAAATCACCTGAGCAAACCAAAGACAAATCCCCAGTGATCCCTCCTGCACCAAAGGCCCCCAAAATGAGGGTGAGGGCACCAAAAGCTCCAACCATGCCCAAAACTGTAGCCCAAAAGAAGGAAGAGCGAGAAAGAAAGAAAAAAGAGGAAGAGGCTCTCCTTCGAGAGCAGGCCAAGAAGATGGGTTGGGACTGGTTTTAATTCAGGCTCCGCTTAGTTGGTACCTAGGATTTTTCTGTTTCTGTATTTTCTTTTTTCTCCTGTTGTTTTTCATTTTGTACATTTCCCTCTTATATAATAGGTCTTCTTCTTTTGTCATTGCTATTTTTCTTTATCTTGTGTCTATTTTGCTCCATGTTATTTCCTTTTATTTTGCCATTAATAAATCTGCTACACAACCACCTTTGAACCAGTGAGGACACTGCTCCTCATAGGTTTAGGGGTGTGGCAGGCAGATCCTGCCAATGGAATAGTTAACCTAAGTGCAGTAGAATCATGTGAGTAATATGGAAATGGAACCATGTTCACTGGCGAATCAAAAAAATAATGAAATTTAAAATTTTTTCCAAACTTTAGACAGTATGAACTTTTAATATTTCACATTTCCATGATGAGATCACCAAGGACACTCACTTGTATCAACACTTAGTGAATCATTCGAGGAAAAAAAAAAAAAAAGGTAAGGACATACTTAAAAATTCAAAGGAAGACCATAACTAGTGAGATTTGGGCCTATACAAAATCTTTTCTTTGAGGAGTGACTAAGGCAATTTCTTCTAGCTCTAAGGATGGCCGAAATAAAGTTAGGCAACTCCAAGTTGAAACAACTGACAGCACTCATGAGACTTAGGAAAGGATCAAGGCCTTCTCTTGGACAGTTTGAGCCTAAATAGACCAACCTTAAGCAACTGCCCTTGTCCATACCCCCTTTGAGCTTTAAATCTTAAATTTCTTCAAAATGTACCTGAGTAATTGTACCTGAACCTATGAACCTAATTCAGCCTACCCTCACTCTGAGAATTCAGAAGGTAAAGGAGAAAGAGTTGAAGATGAACTACCTATGGTCAACATTAGGTGAATAAAGAAGAAACACCTCAAATTCTGGTAGTATGGTAACTGAGAAAATGGTGGCATTTCAGAAAAGCAAAAACAAAATAAAAAGAAGGAAAATGCATAAAAAAGAAACAAAAACAATAATGAAGAGGAGTAAGAGAGGAGTCAAGAGGAAACTTTCATTGGGAAAATCGAAATCAAGAAGAGAAACTGATCACTTCAAATCTGAAAACCTCAAAGAAGATAAAAGGAGCTGAATTAAAGAAGGTGAAGTCATGAATCACCTCCTTCACCTACTGATTTCTCAATTTTGAACCCCTTTTCAACCTTCCATTCTTTTTTATCCCACTCCATAAGCCGCATTACAACCCAGTTAAAGCCCTTGTGATCCAAAGTTGAGTGAGATGTCATATGGAGATAAAGAGTTATCCAATCTATGGTGAGGATCTGTCAATGATGCTAGAACTTCAGAGCTATGCATATGCTCATGCTTACAGACCCATTTGGGGGATGTAGCTGCCCTTGAGCTTGAGAGAAAATGAAACCCTCAACAGCTCTTCATGAGAGCATGCCCTGGAGAGTTTTGGGTCTGATATTGAATGCAATAAGTATGATCTACAACCTACGTTTTGATCCAGTGATGAGCTCAATGTTGACACACCTGTGTAGTGTCTCTGGTGTACACTGATTTGAAATGCTGTGCTTTCATGAGAAGCTTATACTGTTTAAATTTTTGTGCAGCCAATGTGTTTGAATTTCTTATATTTTTACTGATTCAAAGGTGAACTAACTCTGTTTCTTGACTACTCACTTGATAATAATGCACTTTTGTTAACTGTCTCATTGAGAAGTTTGTGGGTGTCTTCAGTGAAAACCTTCAGGAGACTTCACTCCTCCACTAGGGATCACCTAGGGGTTTAAAAGGCTTGATACATATGCTAAATGTATCCGTGCTCCCTACGAAAGTGGCATTTAATTTTTGTAGTTGATTTAATGTAGCTTTGCTAAGGGACTAGCAAAGATTAGGTTTGGGGGTGTGTTAAGACCTGAAAAGTACCACTTTTCACCCCTTAACTTAGCCTTTGATTAGACCCTTAGCCATCTAATAAAGGTTTGTTAAGTATTTTCTGTAGATAATAAACAGCAGTGTAATAAGGCCATAAATCATGTTAAGGAGCCTGTATTGGCACCAGAAGTCCCTTAGAAGAATGAGCCATGAATCCAGACCTGAGGCAAGCCTCGCGCAGCTGTCGCGCAGTAGCCACGGGATGTAAATGTCAAGAGAACCTGTCACGCAGTTCAGAAACGCCTCAAAGCCATCGCGAGGATCCTCGTGAAGATCTATCAAGAAAAGAAGCAGTCGCGCGATTCAGGAAGAAAGCAGCCTCGCGAAGCCAGAGTTAGCCTCGCGAAGTGAAATGGAATGCTGGCGCAGTTCTCGCGCTATTCACAAGCAACAATCCAACCACGCGAAGCCTAATCCAGTGAGAGCTTAACTATCTACCTCGCAACTGCTCAAAGCATTAAGAAGCTGCAACCCTGCGACGTCTGAAGTTTTAATGTTAAACTCAACCACGCGAAGAATAGAGCTACCACGTGACAAGTCTGGGAATCGACTACAACCTGGCAAACATCTGAACTCCAACTTCCATCATTCTGTAAAGGACTTTTTAGGAATTTCCAAGGATTAAGGCATGCACACCCACGCTCAAATCTTTGTGCACGTGCCCCGAGGCATCCAAGGATCATTAATTGGCCTCGTGGCATCGCTAAAATTAGGGTTTCCTAACCCTAATGCATCGCCACACCCACTGCTATATAAACCTAAGCCTGGTTTAGGTTTAGGGATATAGAAGATCTCTGGGACTTTTACTTTAGAACTTTTTAGACTTTTAGACGGAGATCATTTTCTTTTCTATTTTTCTGTAGCTGTAAGTAGTTTTCCTTTTTCTTTTTCTTCTCTCCATGGCCCAGCACTTGCTGGCCATGCCTTTGTATGTTTATTGAGATTAGATTAATGGAATTTGTGATTGGGTGTTGTATTTTTATGGGAGTTGTGTGTTTGTGAGCTGTTCTGTGCAAGGCTGCTGCCTTGTGATCCACCATTGCTTTGGCTGTGATTCAAAGCAATGGAGGACTGATTCTAAGGACCCATTCAGATCCAAGTGACCTGTGTGTCTGGGCTATCATGGTCCGATACAGCCTTAGCCCCACCACAGGACCCACTAGATCTGAAATCCCCATGGAAGCCTGAGCTGGTAGCCTTGTGACCATGGTGGTGGCAGCAATATTCTTGTTTTGTTTTGGGCTCCGTGAGGAGGATAGCCTCTGGGATAATCTGTGACCATTCAAGTGGACAGGTTATAGCCTTAGGGTGAGTCCAATCCGTCGATCCAAAATGGATCCTTCTTCTCCGAGCCTGAGCTTGTAGCCTGGTAGGAGATTGTACAGAGGCAGACTCCCCCATATTAGTATAGACCCGCCATCAGATGGTAGATCTGATCTGGGTATGGAGATTATCGGCTTGTGACTAGACCATTGCAGTCCTACTCAAGCAATGGACAGCTAGATCTAAGGTGGTACTCAATCTCTTGCTGGTTCTATGTGTATGGGCTATCATGGTCCTTTACAGCCTTAGCCCCACACATAGAGCTTTAGAGGTTGAGGTTCCCTATGGATTCTTGTGCTTGTAGCCTGGATGAAGTAGTGCCTACAATGATTAACTTGTTTTGACTCATCTCTGGATTGTGGTTCCCCTATGGGATAGTCTGTGACCATTTAAGTGGACAGGTTATAACCTTAAGGGATTGGATCATGGCACAGGGATGAGTTGGATTCTTTCTCCTCTTAGGTGATAATGTCGCCATTGGACAGGATTTCTATACCAGCAGGCCTGGATCTGAGTCATAAATTCCGACAGATCTGAACCCAATAGCATACTTCTCACCCTTTTATATTTTTTTTCCCTCACTCTATCCATCTTCTCAACCCTTTCTGTAGTTAATTCATTAGGCTACCTTAGGATACTTAGAATAAGTGACCCTAAACTCCCCTCCTTTTAGGACTGCCAGATCTGTAGTCAGATCTGGAGGGACTACTAGAGATGGCTCCCTTGGAGCTGTAGACCACCTTTCCCAGTGGGACAAACTCTTACTTATTAAAACTTGCTACAAATGGACCCTGTATCTTGCAGGTCTAGGATTTCTCAGTTGTGTTGATTCCATCCCCCATTTATTTTGATTTTAAATTACTTTTACCACCAACTAATAAAGTAAGCACACTGGAATTCGCAACAGTGCTCCTACACTACTAGATATCGTCGTAAGGTGGTGGGAGGAGGACAAACCCCTACTAACCACAAAATATGAGACTTTGATGGTACCAAAACATGATTGAAAGCTCAATCACAACACCCCATACCACCCGAGAAAAAGATTGTTACCTGCCTCATTTGAAGTTGTTAAGTAGATAATTGTTCCCACATCGCTGAGCCTTACCCCTCTTTCCTCTTAATTTTACTTTCGAACCATGAGTCTGAACCTTTGAAAGGATATCCCTGGAATAAAGCTAAAAGCTTGTGAACGATGACTGATGCAATCGCCCACCACCTACCACTCACTTCACCACAACCAAAACTATGTGATATGACAAGCACTGCTAAAGGTAAAATACTGCACATGACTAATATGACCAAACCCTCTCTTGCCGATACGGTAAGGTATCATATGAGAATTTTCATTGAGACTAACTCCTTAGAGCCACTCGTTGCTCTACATACTCACCCAGGAAAGTTTGATTATGACTCGACACAATGACATTTTTATTTTGGAAGAGGAGTCACATTAAGGCCCCTGCTTGTTCGCAGCTGGATGCAGAACAAGAAGGTCATTGCTCAAGGAAGACTACCGAAGATACTGCACTGCCTTTCCTGCCACACTCCTACACTAGGGCATTTTTTTAGTTTTAGAGTTCTTTTCTATACTTTGCTTTCCCTATTGCATTTTATTTTTCCCTTGTAATGAAAACTAGTAGAAAAAAAAACCAAAAAAAAAACAAAAAAATTGATAGAATGATCCTGCTTTCGTTAATAGACCCCGGTCTAAGATACCTCCCCCCTTGTCAAATAAGCAAGGGGGAAATAAAATCACTGAAAACCTTTGTTTCCATGTGCAGATATAAGCAACCTTCAACTATTATTGGGTCAGCCTGAGGAGCATCCAAGTCCCAATAACCGACAATGACACCTAAAGCAGGCAACTAAACCATCAAAAAGTAAAGGAAAAGTGCAAAGAGGTACACCTGAACCCAAAAATTTCTCTCTCTCTCTCTCTCTCTCTCTATATATATATATATCAATCCTCTTTTACATAAATCACTTGGGGAATACCCCCTATATACAAAAGAAAAGAATACAAAAGAAATATGTACATAGCCATACTCTCTCCGCTGCCTCTGGGATGGCCGCTCACTGTAATCCCCGGTATCATCAACTCGAGAGTCAGGTGCTTGATCTATTGAAACCTCTATCACAACCCCCGGAGTAGGTGGGAACTCCTTGAGAAGGGAAGGCCCAGTGATAGAACTTCCCTCGCTCATCTGACTAACGGCCCGTCTAGACCGCGAGCGGGAGGGACCCTCAGGTATCACAACACGGAAGACCGAGTCCTCTTGAGCATAATCCTTGATACCACAGATGGTTTATCGTCACCTGCATCTCAGCACGTACTGTCTGGTACACACTCTCTAGCTCGGTCATGTGAGCCGCCTGGCGGGCGATCATCTCAATAAGAGCCCCAGCGCCAACCGGATACGAGTAACCTGAAAGGGCCTGCCACCTCACCTCTGGAACAGCACGTGCTCGTGTTATCTCCAGGAGTGACTCCTCGAGCTGACGAGCCTACATGGTAATGCAAAATCAAGAACCAAGCATACCAACAAAGAAATAAGAGAGAAGAGAAGTATATCAAGTCTGCCCGCTCCTGAAGAAGGCGCCCAACTGGGTCTGGGACTGGCACAGGTCGAGGAAGAGATACCACCGCAGGCTGCCACAACACAAGTGAAACACATAAGAAATAACACATATACACGAAGGTCTAAGAACAAAACTACATTAACCCAATATACCTGAATGGGAGGAGTAAACTCATGGGGAGGAGCCTCAGGAGTAGACTCAGGAATGACCTGCACAAAATAAAACAAACAAACACAAACTTGTCAGACAATACCAGTCAACAAGATAAATAATCAACACGCAAACTAGAAAAACATACACATACTATACCTGACTCTATGGGCGCAATGAAGCGGCTTTAACCTCCCTCGTCTGGAGATCCTTGGCAAGCGTGCATTTGAAACATTCCAACCTACTGTCAGACACCTAAATAATTAGACATGATAATATAAAATGGCCCAAGAAACAAGACTTACCCAAGCTCTAACTCGACACGGAGCTAAGCGATCACCGGGTCCTCCCGGCTCAAGGAGGCCACTAAAGACCGATAAAAAGTGGGAGCAGATACCCCAGTAGTGGAAAGCTCTGCCCTCTGCAAATATAACAAATAACAAACACCTTAGAAACAACAAAACCAACAATGCTAATGATTAATAAATTTCACAAAACACTCACCAGTCTATCAATCTCTGAGCGCAAGTTGGCCTCCACCTCGCGACCAGCCTGCTGTTAACCCTAAAGCAGTCCAATCAGATGCACTTGGCGAGACACCTCATCCTCTCTCTCTGCCTGAGAAACATGCAAGCATATCAATCCGCTAGACCAAGACAAGCAAAACCAAATATAACTAAAATGCAGCAAACTCATCAGAATACGACGGGTCTCCTCTAGCTGACCCGTCAAACCATCCTCTGCAGCTCTAGCGTCAGCGGTAGAGGCCGCCAGTAACCTCAGCATCTCCTCATCGGGATGGGGGTACTCCCTATCCACTCCTGTGCAAGATGCAAGGCCTCTAATGCCCCATGAACTCCAGGGCTTAGTTGACCACGCTCTAGCTCTGCCACTCTCTCCCCCAACTCTTAGATGGAATCGGAGCACCGTCAACTGGCGTAGGCGACAAATGGATCCCTCACAACTTATATTGCACAGAATAATAACCAAAGACCTCCATCTTTATGCAGAATCCAAAAGCCACCCCAACTCGATCAGCATGTAAACCGCTAGCCTTACGATCTCGCGCAACACCATATGCGCATAATAGGATTAAATGCAAAGGCCCCTGCATGTAATTAACCCCCCAACCCTCGGATTTTGTGCATTAGCATATGCGCGAAATTATATTCAACGCCAATGAATACACATGGAATTGTCGAGTCTGAACAAAAAATATATATCGAGGTCGGAAGGCCTCTAAATGTAAACACAGGCCAAGAAAGCCCCTAGATGCACGCACACACACACACATAAACGAGTTGCACGCATGTATTAGGCGAAATAAAAGATGAAGAAAATATTATAAATAAAATTTTATTTATCAAAAAATGTTACAATTTCCACCGGGGGCATACCCCTTGAGGTTACATCCCAAAACGAAAAACTAAAAACCTAACTTACAACCGAAAATGAAAATTAGGGATCCAAAACTGACACTACGCGGAGGAGCATCCAATTAGAAGCAATAGAAAAGGGAGGATTGGTTGGGTAACACCCTCTCACTCTACTTGCAACACCTCACTTCCGCCATCTTCACCTCCTCCGCCGTCACCTCCAACGCTGCCTTCACTACCTCGAGATGATAGCGATGGAGAGGCACCTGCTCGCTAGCCGATCACCTCAACTATGGCGGTGCTTCTAATAACACATCCCTTCGACTAAAGTGGTACTTCCAAGTGGCATCATCACCGAACATCACCCTAGGACGAAGATCGTGTGAAATCATGAAGAAAGGAAGGAGAGACATCGGGTCTCACGTCAATAAGCAAACAGAAGAAGGAAGAGAATGATGAAATTCGAAAGAGCCCCAAGTATTTATAAACACCTGGTGAACACGCGCTAAACACTATCCACGTAATCCAATTAAGCGCCTGTTGGAATGCGTGGATTTGTAATTTCACGCAAACCATTATGCATGGAATTCAACCCCCATTAAACTCTGCATGCGATGATTCAATCTCGCACCTATTTTATCACGCTGAATTAAAGACACGCTCTATAATCCTTGCGCAGAATTTGAGCCGACGCCTCAAAGTCAGTATAAAGTAACGCCTAACCTCCCGATCTCACGCATCCTTGGCTGCATGAAATCTAATTAAACGCAAGAACCAACACACGGAATAACACCACTGACTCTTCAATCACGCACAACTTAACTTACACAGAATTGTATCTCACGCGTTCGGTTACGTATTGCTAATTATACTTGGACCTTTGAATCACATAAGTGAGTACGCGAATTTAATTGACATGCATCGCGGAATCCCCCAGTCATAGCAAAAAAATTACACCCACGTAACAATAGGATCAGAGACCGAAACTAGGGGATCTAAACACATAAATGAGAGTAATCTACCCACTTGATCCACACCCATGCTCACACTACTCAAAAGGACCCTTCAAGCCTAAAAAAGAAAACTAAAACACCTTGGACATAACCATTAAGAGTTAAATCAGACCCAATTAAAAATACACTCAAGCAAATAAAGTAGACAATTAAATTAACTAAACCAAACCACACATAAATAAATCTAATCAAGAAATTTAAAATAAAGACATTAAATGATAAATAAACAAATTCACTTTTAATACAAATTACACCAAGGGCATACCCTTTCACAATACAAAAATAATTACAACTCCGAAACAAGAATAAAACTAAATCCTCCAAATGAAAGACGAATTTAAAATCTGAATGGGCACCCTTTAGGGGAAAATGCCCAAATAATAACACATAAAAAAGGGAGAAATAGCTGAGAGGCCCGGAGAGGAAGCACACGTTGAACGAATTCTAAGAAGAATCTCATCTTCACCTCCTTTTCCCCTGAGATGCTGCCTATAACATAATCTTCTAGCCCACACAATAAAATAACAGTATCACAGAGCCCCGAGCCGCCAGAAAAGAAAGAGTGACTCATAGAAAGCCACTTAGGATCTAGGGCATACACCTATGTGTCCAACCGTGGGATTTTTGATAATCCCGTTGCGACGATGCGCTCTATAATGAAATATTTATAGTCGTCACCCAGAGCTTTTGTTGTCTGGAGAAAACTAGATCATTTTTATAAGCACCAAAGTGCCACAAATATGACTCTGAATCCTGTCTACGCCAAAGGCTCTTGGGTAGGGGCTTCGATTATCGATTGGGAAGGTTTTAGGCAGCCAATCAACCCGCTTAGCGTGGTTTCTACTTATGGCTAAAACAAAAATAATATAAAAGAAATAAAAAAGGCTTCCTCTTGCCCAAATGGGTCTTAAAATCCTATTTGTGCCCCTCCGTTCCTATAAAAAATTCGAAGGCGTAGCGGCACAAATGGGAGGATGGACAAATAACCGAGAAGATAGAGGAATAGAGGGGAGAGCCGGAGCTCTCGGGCCCTTATTGCACCGTTGTGGGGCCTTGCATTGTCTTGCTTCGGTGAGCTTTTGAAGGATTGTATGATGAGAAATGGGTTCTAACTCCTATGGCTTACTAGCTAAGAGGTAGAGAGGGAAGGCTAGGGGGTAACACACCTCTAACCTAGAGCTTTTGGGTGGAAAGCTAAGGTCTAAAGGGATTTTTTAAGTTATGGAATTTGTATGGGAATGGTGCACTAGAGGAGGGAGAGAGAAGGGATTCCTTAATCTCTTAATTGCAAATTTTTTTCAAGCCATTTGCAAGGGCAGTGCTTCTCTATTTATAGGAAAAAGAGAGGTTAGCAGGGTGTTTAAGAGCTAATTTGGATTAGCAATTAGGTAATGGGCAATCTAAGATTTCTTTGGATTTTTGGAGCCTTTAAAAATGTGAAGAGTTACTCAAATGGTGGATGATAGGGTGGGGCTTTAAACCATTTAAGAGGTTGCACATAGATAGTAAATGGGTACAACAGAACTTACAAAACATGCCCCAAAGGTCTAGATGGTCAACAAGTCAAACCCCAATCTAAAAATTCGAGGCAAAAATCCTAGGTTACTATTCATATGCTTGGCGTAACTATTAGTTGTGCCAAGCATATGCACAATAAAACAGTGCTTGTACAGTACTTGGAAGTTGGCTACCTGTGTGTGGGGTCCACTTTATGACTAGCGCAACTATTAGTTGCACCGAATCCCTACGGGGGTTCACTTGAATTTACCATTTTACCCTTCAGTTTCGGAATGCGATATCTTCTTGTATACAACTTCGATTGGGGTGATTCTTGGCCTGTTAGAAAGCTGAGGACTTCTACTTTTCCATTGTATGAGATTCGATTTTAGTAGAAGTCGCCACTAGTCTCAAGACTACTCTTCATCCATTGCTCGGGAAAGCTAGGTTTAGGTCTGAAATGGGTTCTAAGGGTCAGGATATGTTTCTAAGGGTTCAGGAAGGTTCCTAAGGGATCTAGGGTGATTCCTAAGGGTTTGAAATGGATCCTAAGGTTTTGAAAAGGTTCCTAAGGGTCCATGCATGCCATTAAAAGCTCAGAGATGTGTCTCTCGCAAAATGTATCTCAATTAGGCCTTGGGCCAAATTTGGGTGTCTACAGATGCCCCTCTTTGGTATCCGATCACTAATGATCAAATGCCAAAGAAAAGAGACATCTGAAGAGGCCCAAGGCATTACTAATGGGTCTGCTACATTCAAAACAAACTTCAAGCATTAGATGAGTAATATGGTGAGAAAATGAAAGCCTTGTATGTCGAGAAAAATAATCGTTTCTCAAGTTAATTGGTCCCTAAGCGCTTAGTGACATTACTAGGCATAACCGAGGTAGAAAATGAGTTGTGAAAGCCCAATAGTTGGGAAAAATGGTTGCTTCTCGAGATGTTTTAAAAGAGTTTGATGTTCTAGATTCATTCTGAATACAACAGCTTCGTAAGTAAGGAGGGTGAATTACCCACATTCAAAGATAGGCGCAAAGTAAGTACGCAAGGTTCCACAGTTTGTGTCCAATCATATGAGACATTGATCACCTCATCTGACTGGTCATGGGTGCCCCCGCTTTGAAGCAAGGTTTGATGTCTTTGGGTGAACCCATTGATCCCGAAGTTTATTTAGCACGACTACCCGAGCAGAGCGAACAGAGGTCACAATGCTTTTTGGGAGTATGTGTTGTTTTTCCGACGTGCCTTGGATCATCATGACCCAGAGTTTCTAACCTCAAATGACTTAGAAAAGATCAGGCCAAAATTGGGTGCCCCCCGAGGGGGGCATCAAATCTTGGTCTCTGCCGACAATGATCTTACAAATTATTTAACTATGCATAAACATCCACCCATTAGGGACAATAAGTAACAAAGGCGATGGAAGTCTCAACCCAGATCCCGTTCCGGTACAATTTACGAGAACAAATGACCATCCTACGGATACCCAGACACAAGGTGTACACTTTAAAGGGATACCGTGCTAATACAGGTTTTAAGCCTGTGAAATAAGGGAAATAAACCCTTCTGCATGCATGTTTACACAGTTTGATTGACATGTAGTTTCATTTTCAACAAGTTGGTTTCAACCAACAATTGACCTTTTTCATAACGGAGTTATTTGGACCTTAAACTCCGTAGGGCACACGCCCGGATAGCATAGACCAAGAGTCCACACCTCCAAAATAGCTCGTGATGAATCTGAAGTTAGACACTCACGTTCATATAAATCCAAAGACAAAGCGTTTACCTCGAAGATTTAGTAGTGGAGTCGAACCAATCGAAACATTGACCGCTTGATCGGGATTGACATCGTTGCTCCTACTTTGAGGTAGGATCTAAAAATCCAACATGCACCTTAGATTTAGGATATTGATATAGCACAGCTGTGTTGCCGATAAAATATTGACATTTTATCGCATTAGAACACGCATGTGCATAGCTGTGCATCCAATCATATGAGGCATAGACCGCCTCATTTAACTAGTCGCGAGTGTCCCTGCTGGAAGAAGGGTTCAAGGTCTTTGGGTGAATCTGTTGATCCCAAAGTTTATTTAACACGACTACCTGAGTGGAGTGAATAGATGTCGCAACGCTTTTTAGGAGTACGTGCTATCTTTTCAAGACATATATTTTTGTTATTTTGTGGGAAATTTTTAACCATTTTTGTGTTTATCATTTTATGTGATTTTTAGATTTTGAGTCATCATTTTATGTGATTTTTTTTGGATTTTAAGTTATAATTTCATGTGATTTCATCACTTTATCACTTCTATTATTTTATGCAAATTATTTTTGGGATTTTCTGTGTCTTTTTTATGGATTTTTAGATTTTTAAGTTATCATTTTATGTGATTTTTTTGGTCTTCTAAAGCTATCATTTTATGTGATTTTTTGGTTTTTCAGAACTATCATTTTATGTGAGCTATTCTATCATTTTGTGTGAATTATTTTTGGCTTTTTATGTGGTATTTTTCATCAGTTTTTAGTCTTTTTCACATTTTTCTGTGTAGGATCGGGATGCCTATTGATCTTGATCCATTTTATTCTAGCACGGCTTCTTGGGAAAGCCGAATGAGGATCAATATACCATTTGGGAGCACGTGCATCTGCTGGAAGTAACAAAATGAAAAGAGGGGGGGCGGCTATGCAGTGACCCGTGCAGCCCAAAACCCGACACATGGTGGCTGGGGTAACTATTAGTTGTGCCAAGCCAAAAGAGGGCTCAAAATAGCCTGGCACAACTATTAGTTGCGGTAGGCATGGCTGGGTTTCAAATTTAAAATGCCCAAGTTCGGGTAACAAGGGCATATTTTCAAAAACATTTTCTCCCCCTCTCTTCAAACTGAAAATCGGCCTTCCCTAGGGTTCCTTTACATCGCCTCTATGCATGCCTCATTGCCGGCATTTGCTTGTGTCGATTGATCATTTGCATTGCGCTAGATCAAAGTCCCCGTGTATCCATCTTCAAATAAAAATGAACTGATCTGGCCAAAATTGGGTGCCTATCGAAGGAGGCACTCAATCTTGATCTCCATCAACGATGATCTTATTATCGAACAATTATGCAAAAACATGCACTCGTCAGGGGTACGTAAAAAAAAGGGGAATGGAAGTCCCGACCCAAAACTCGTCCGGGTATAATTTACGAGAATAAATAATTATCTAATGGATACCCACACGCAAGGCGTACACTTTATAGGGATACCGTACAAATGCAGGTTTTAAGCCTGCACCCTAAAATGAGCCCTTCATAATGCATATTTGAACATAGTCATTTCATAGATAATTTCCTCTTTGACAGGTTAGTTTTAACCAACAATTGACCTTCCTCTGAGGAATCTGAAGCTTAAGACACTTAAGTTCACATGAATCCAAAAATAGAGCGCTTATCACAAAGATTTAGCAATGGAGTTGACCTGATCGAAACATTAACCATTTGATCGGGATTGACACTGTTGCTCCTACTTTGAAGTACGATCCAAAATCTAAGGTGAACTTTAGACTTAGGACATTGATATAGCACAACTGCATTGTCGATAAAATATTGACATTTTACCGCATCGGAACACGCCTGTGCGTCGCTGTGTGTGGCATGAAAACACAGGTTTCTTCTTTTTCTTCTTTTTTTATTTTCTTTTGCTTTTTCAAATGATTGCTTTTTCCATTTTTTTCAAAAAAAGAACTATTCGGACCTCGAACCCTGGGGGCGCGCACCCAGACAGTGCATACCAAGAGCCTATGCCCCGGAAATAGTTTATGATGAAATCGAAGCCAACTTACTCAAGTCCATGTGATATCGAAAGGATCGGGTCAGAATCGGGTGTCCATAGAAGGAGACACTCAATCTTGGCCTCCGCCATCAATGAAGTTACAAGCGAACAACTATGCATAAACATGCACCCATTAGGGGCAATAAATAACAAGGTGATGGATGTCCCGAACAAGATCCCGTCCAGGTACTATTTATAGGAACAAACGACCATCCAACGGATATCCAGACCCATGACGTATGCTTTACAGGGATATCATACAGGTTTCAAGCCTGCACCCTAAAATGGGCCCTTCTGCATGCATATTTGCACATAGTTGTCTGACATAGTTTCGTATCTAACGGGTTGGAATCAATCTAACAATGGATCTTTTCGAAGACAGAGTTATCCGGACCTCTAACCCCGTAGGGCGCTCGCCCGGACAGTGTAGACCAAGAGTCTACACCTCCAAAAATATCACATGACGAACTTGAAGTTCAAGGCACTCAAGTTCACTTAAAACCAAAAATGGAGCGATCAACGCAAAGATTTACCGGTGGAATCAATCATATCGAAACATTGACCATTTGACCGAGATTGATACCGTTGCTCCAACTTTGAAGTAGGATCCACAGATCCAAGGCGAACCTTAGACTTGGAACATTAATTTAGCACAACTATGTTGCTAATAAAATATTGACATTTTACCACATTGAAATCGGTATGTGCGTAGCAAAAAGTACCATAAAAACTCATCTATCTTTTTTTATTTTTAAAATGATTGCTTTTTTCATTTTTTTTAATAGACTGATCATCTATGGAGAGATGTTTTATTTGATTTGACCATCACCTCGAGGTTGCCTGACTCGAGGTTTTGGGTAATAAATATGCATCCTAAGTAACAGAAAGACCAACAAACTTTTACCTACACTTTTTCCTTTTTTAAAATTTATATATACTTTTTTAGATAGTTGTTTTCAGAGATTTTTTATTCTTTTTCTTCATTTTTGAAATGGAAGTACAATGCTATAAATATGTACATAGAAAAAAGTAGAAATATAGAATTTTTTTATATTTAGATTTTTCTTAATTTTTTTCTTTTTTTGGTTGTTCTTATTTTCTTTGTTTGATGTCTTATCAGTGAGACGAAGTAACGGGTCCCTTTTTTAGCATAGCCGAACTCGTTCATGCAGTCAAACTTGAGTGAGGTTCAGAATTTTCCAAGGTCGAAAAGTCCATCCCTTTGGATCGAATTAACCTTTTCTCCTTACCTTAGGTCATACATTTGACAACGTAGCCTAGATATTCCTGGTCAGAACCTAATTTGAGCTAACATGAGAGGCCCAGTTGGCGATCAGATAACACAGAGATGTAACCGAAGGAAGTAACTGAATCATTTTCTTCTTTTTTTCTAAACATTTTTTCTCACAGTGCCCAAGACGAGTTTTCATCGTGCCCATTGTTACCCTCTTTTTTACCCGTAATTCCCTTTTGGGTTTTCATTATGTCCATGGGTATAGCTCTCTTACCCCAAGCACCCTTTCGGGTTTTCACCTGGTCCACACAAGCTCGCTGTTTTTACCCATATCACCCTTTCGGGTTTTCACTACGTCCATCTTGCTTTAAGCTTGTATTTTTATTTTATTTTCTTTTTATTTCTTTCATCATTTTTTTCTCAAAAGCCACGACATAGACGTCGATTCCGTCATAGCCGGCTAGATGGGGTTCTGGTGTCGTCTCTCAACTCAGCTCGTGTTGATTTAACAGATACTGTGACTACTTGTGAACCTAAAAAGAGGGCTTTCTTCAAGGTGTAGCTTGGCCATGGGTCAAGTTAGGATTTGAAGGTATGCTGGGCTAAAAAGGGTTTCCTTGACACGATCTTAGTTTTTCACAACATACTTTCTTCCTTGGAGGATTTTATACATGCCCCATAATTCTTGTGTATTTTTGTTTTTTTCTTTGTTTTATTTTAGGCAATCTCTTTTTGGGGTTTGGCTTTTTCAAATTTTTTTAGATTTTGATTTTACTTCCCATTTTTTGTATATGTATACACTTTTTCTCTTCTCTTTTTTTCAGGGAAGGGGTTTGTTGAAAGAAAGGCCCAGGCTCAAAATGGGGTAGCAAAGGATATTATCATTTTTAGTGATGCTTTTTGGCTACTGTGTTTTATGGACTCTTTTGGGTGGTTCTTAAATAGTCACATATCTGTTTTGCCAATACTTACCTTATCGTGATAGAGTAAGAGTAGAACCGTCGAATGTATCCAGCATTGATTGGCCTCAGGAAGATGATCTCTGTCCATGGTGGTGAGGCGGATGGCGTATTCTTGTAGCACTTCTTGGACGACATAAGGTCCTTCCCAGTTTGGCTTGGGCTTCCTTCTCAGATCAGTGTTGAGGGATGGGAAGATCTTCTTTAGTACAGTGTCTCCTATCTTTAGATCTCAATTGCGGACACGTTTATTATAAGCGTGTGTGATTCACCCCTGGTAAACTTGAGTATGACACAAGGCTAGGAGTCTTTTCTCGTCCAATAGATTCAATTATTCAAAGTGGGATCTCTCTCTCTCTCTGCTTCGAGTAAGCCTGATTCCATGAGGATTCGAAGCGAGGGTACTTTAACCTCTACCAGTAGGACGACCTCGATTCCATACACAAGGGCGAATGGTGTTGCCCCTGTATTGGTCACATTCGGACTGCTGCTGCTATTTTATTAGAAATCAGTGAAGAGAATAAATCAAGAGTGGAGATGTGGAGATGGGTCATTATAGTAAGTCTGAAACACACACAGTCCTTCAAGATACAGGGTCCATTGTAGCAAGTTTTGATAAGTAAGAGTTTCTCCCACAGAGAAATTGATTAAGAACCCAAAATGAGCTATAATTGTAGGCCTCCAGATCTGGCTACAGATCTGACAATCTTAAAAAAAGGGAGTTGGGTGTCACGACTACACTAAATTAATCCTAAAAATAGAGAAATAAAATGTAGCCTTATCCTAAAGAAAGGGTTAAGAGGAAGATGGTGGAATACAAAAATTATGAGAAGTAAGCAAGTTAAGCTAGAGTTAAAGTAGTGATGTAACTCAGATTTAGTCTGTCTCTGTAGTGTTCCTTGCTGAGATGCTATTAAAAGCCTCAATAAGGTAAAAATATCTGGTTAAACCCATGCCATTTGGGGCGCTCTTAGGGTTATACTCTATCCACTTTATGGTCACAGGGTATCTGATAGAGTCTGTCAAATCCCATTGGTTAAAACAGACATTGCCAATCTAACCCAGAGGAGTGGAATGGTCATTCCCGTAGACACTGGGCCAGATCCAGCCATGAATACTATTACAGCACTATGTAATGCTAGTGCTACAAGCTCTCCAGATCTGCACACAGACCTGGCTGACATCCATAGGTATTCCAACCCATAAAATCCTAAGTGTTTTGCTAAGGCTAACTACTTACTAGTGCCCACAAAAAGGACCATGCAACAGGTTGAATAAGGCTTTGGATTCAGTTGGTCATTACTACAAACGGCCTGTAATGACTCAACCTCAAGTTGTAATTACTACAAAGAGATCAGATCTAACATCTGATGTTGGCTAGGTAAAATAGAGGGGAGCCAGTTCCTATACAAACCTCCTCACAAGGATCTAGAAGCTCTCGTGCTGGGGAAAAGAATCCTTCTCAAACATGTGAATGGACACAACCTTAGGGCTATACTCTGTCCACTTGAATGGTCACAGGGTATCCCATTGGTCTGTCAATACCATAGAGGCCTGAGAAAGAACATGAAAACTACTGCAACCACCATGGTCCACAGGCCTCCGAGCTCCCTGGATCTCACTACAGATCCCGCATTGCTTTTCATGGGGCCATCAAACCAAGGGAAATCATATAGTAAACAATAGATCTACTAGAAACTGAATGCGCTAGTCCCAAATACATTGATCCTATAGATATCTAAAGAAACCATAAGATCTTTTGATTTAATTAGGCATTAAAATGGCAATCCATTGATGAACACAAAACTTACAATGAACTGTCTCCAGGCTGTAGCCTGCACATAACTGCTCATCCACAATCCCAATGTATACCAAAAGCCTATTACAAACTGAAATAAAACTAAACCTAGTTGCTTACAGGGGGATTAGCCAGCAACTGCTGGGCTAAGAGAAAAAAATAAGAAAAAGAGATGGTCAAACCCTAACCCTAGCTTGTACGAGTTCTCAGCCGATAGAGGATAAAGGAAAGATGAAGATAATAAACTCTAAGGACAACTTTTATACTCTGTCCATAAGGCTTTAGCTCTGAAGAGATTATATCCTAATTTTTCCAACAGACGTGGCACTGTTTTAACCCTTAGATGCCAGGAGATACGTGCCTCAAAATCTATGCCTCGAGAAGTGTGCCCTAGGCTTGGGAAATTCCCAAAAAGTCCTTTAATTAAAACTGAGAAGTGGAGAGCCTGATCTTCACAGGGCTGGCATCTGCATTAGTTCATTCGCGCAGTTGCATAGCCATTGTGGAGTAGCCTTTAGCTGGTGAGAAGTGCTTACTCGCGCAATCAATCTTCGGTTCATCGCATAGTTCATTTGTGTTGCCTTGCTGTCACGGAGATGATCTGGAGCGCCAGGACTCCTCTAATTATAGAGGTTCAGAAGCTCTCTCTCAAATTGAGTGCTCACGCAATAAGGCGCCTACGCTCGTGTAGTAACTGATTAAGCTCAAGGTGTGTGAGAGTTGCGTGAGAGAAATTCTGGGCGTCTCTCTCTTCTTTGGCTACTAGAGAACTCTACGAGGTGACAGATGGTTCTTTGTGCATATGAACTCACTATGTTCTGCGTGCAGCTACTTTGGGCTCGATCTTCGCGAGAGCTTTGCAAGGATAAATTTTGAGATTTTTAAATCACGAGATCTTCACGATGTCTTTTCTGTTCTCCTCTTGACTGTGCGAGGGCAACTTTCACTACATCATTAGCTTCGCGAGGGGATCCTCACTTCTGCGAGATGATTCTTCTGTCAGTCTGATGCATTGCATTTGCTGCTGTTGCAGCTTCCTCCATTCTCAGCTAACTTCTTCCATCTGCTAGGTTTTTGGTCGATGATGACCAACAATTGAATCACCATGGTGAGCACTACTAGGGTGTTCCATTAGACTTTGACTCGGCTATCATCTTTACATGTATTCCCTCTCTTCTTTGGACCAATAAGCATGGATTTTGTATTAAGCTGCACAGATTATTACTAACTACAAAACAAACTTAAAACATGATTATTAGTGAGCTTCAAGGCAGGAAAGGCTAGGTTAAGGGGTGAAAAGTGATACTTGTCAGTGAATAACACACCCCCAAACCTAATCTTTGCTAGTCCTTGAGCAAAGGAAGATTTAAACAACTACTCTAAGAATTTAAATGCCACTTTCGTAGGGAGCACGGATATATTTAGCATATGTACCAAGCCTTTTAAACCCCTAGGTGATCCCTAGTGGAGGAGTGAAGTCTCCTGAGGGTTTTCAATGAAGATACCCACAAAATTCTCAATGAAATAGTTAGCAAAAGTGCAAGATCATCAAGTTAGCTGTCAAGAAACAAAGCATCTGTTCACCTTTGAATCAATACAAATGTGAAAATTTTAAATACATGATATGCACAAATATTTAATCATCACAAACTTCTCATGAATGCATAACATTTCCAATTAGTTCACAACAAGGGGGACAACACCTGTAGGTCAGCACTGAGCTCATCACTAATTCTAAAAATTAGGTTAGGTCATGCCTAATACATTCAATGTCAGACCCAATGCTCTCCAAGGCATACTCTGACAATGAACCTTAAGGGTTTACATTTTCTCTCAAGCTCAAGAGCAATTACAACCCTCAAATGGGTCTGTAAGCATGAACATCGACAAAGCATCTAAGTGTTGATATCATTGGCTAGTCCTCATCATAGATTGGGCAACTCCTCATCTCTGCATGATAGCTCATTCAATTGTGGATCACAAAGCCTTTTGACTGGGTTGTTGTTGCTACCCCAGCTGTGCTTTCTTTATTTGTTCGTGGTAAAAGAAATCAAAATAAAACAGGGGATGAAATCAGCACAACTGAGAAGTCCTAGACCTGCAAGATACAGGGTCCATTGTGGTAAGTTTTGATAAGTAAGAGTTTGTCCCACAGGGAAAGATGATCTACAGCTCCAAGGGAGCCATCTCTAGTAGTCCCTCCAGATCTGACTACAGATCTGGCAATCCTTAAGGGAAGGGAGTTTAAGGTCACTTAGTTTATAGATACTAAGGTAGCCTAATGTCTAAACTACTGAAAGGGTTGAGAGGATGGATGGAGTGTGGAAAATAAATATAAAAGGGTGAGAAGTATATTATTGAGCCTAGATCAGAGGAGTTTTATAACTCAGATTCAGATCTGATGTTATAGAAATCCAGTCCAATGGCTACGTTATCACTACTGAGGAGAAAGGATCCAACCCATCTCTCTGCCATGATTCAATCCCTTAAGGTTATAACCTGTCCACTCAAATGGTCACAGACTATCCCATAGGGGAACCACAATCCAGGGATGGGTCAAAACAAATTAATCATTGTAGGCACTATTTCATCTAAGATAGGGAACCTCAACCTCTAAAGCTCTATGTGTGGGGCTAAGGCTGTATATGACCATGATAGCCCAGACACATAGAACCAGTAAGAGATTGAGTACAACCTTCGATCTAGCTGTCCATTGCTTGAGTGAGGCTACAATGGTCCAGTCACAAGCCTACAATCTCTATAACCAAATCAGATCTAACATCTGATAGCGGATCTATACAAATATAGGGGAGTCTGCCTCTTTACAATCTCCCACCAGGCTAATACAAGCTCAGGGGCAAAGAAGAAGGATCCATCTTGGATCGGTGGATTAGAATCACCCTAAGGCCATAACCTGTCCACTTGAATGGTCACAGACTATCCCAGAGGTTATCCTCTTCACGGAGCCCAAGACAAAACAAGAATATCGCTGCCACCACCATGATCACAAGGCTACCAGCTCAAGCTCCCATGGGAATTTCAGATCTAGTGGGTCCTGTGGTGGGGATAAGGCTGTATATGACCATGATAGCCCAGACACACAGGTCACTTGGATCTGAGTGGCCCTTAGAATCAGTCCTCCATTGCTTTGAATCACAGCCAAAGCAATGGCGGATCACAAGGCAGCAGCCTTGCACAGAGCAGATCACATTCAAACATAAATCCCACAAAGTACAAATCCTATTATAAAACTTCCATTAAACTAGTTCAAAATGCATACAAAGACATAGCCAGCAAGTGCTGGACTATGGAGAGAAGGAAAATGAAAAAGAAAACTACTTACAACTATAAAAGAACAGAAAAATGATCTCAGATCAAATCTCTAAGAGATGAGACATGTTCCCAGATTTGTTCCAAGATTTTTCAGGATGTCTAAACCTAAGCTAAGTATGGGTTTATATAGCAATGGTGTGGCAGCACATTAGGGTAAGGACCCTAATTTTAATGATGCCATGTGGCCTAATAGTGATCCTTGGATGCCTCGAGATGTGTGCACAGAAATTTAAGCATGGGAGTGCGTGCTCTAATCGCTGGAAATTCCCAAAAGGTCCTCTGCTGAAGAGATGGAAGTTGAAGTTCAGAGCGTCGCTAGGTAGCTATTGTTTCCCAGACTTGTCGCGTGGTAGCTCTTGCTCTTCGCGAGGATGGTTTGACATTGAAGCTTCAACCGTCGCGAGGTTGCCTTCGTTTGCTCTTCAGGTAGTCGCCTAGTAGAGAATTATGCTCTCACTGGATTGGGCTTCGCGAGGTTGAGTAGACATCAAAGCCTCAGATGTCGCGGGGTTGGAGTTCACGCAGTCGCGAGGTAGTTGCGCATTCTCTGGGTTGATCTTCGCGAGGATGGATTTGAATAGCACGAGAACTTCGCGAGCACTTCTCTTCGATGGACTTCGCGAGTTTCCTCGCGAGGCTCTAATGAGTTTTGAACTGTGCGAGGAGTTCTCTTCTGATATTTGCATCCCGTAGCTACTGTGCGACAGCTGCGTGAAGCGTCTTCTGAAGCTCTCTCTTCTCAGCTGTTCTGAGTGAACTGCGCGAGGTTGAGAGAGGTCTGCTTTGAACTGTTCGAGACTGCGCGATGTGTTCTACTCTTGAGCTTCGCGAGTGCTGTGCGAGTTTGTGCTTCTGAAGCTCTTCAGTCACTCAACTGCACTAGAAGTTGTTGTAAAGTCTTGGGAAGCTCAGTTGGACTGCACGAGGCATATTTCTCCTGAATCCTCTAAAGCTTGGGTCAGCTACGCGAGGCTCATTTCAGGTCTGGATTTAGAGTTCATCCTTCTGAGGGACTTCTGGTGCCAAAACAGGCTCCTTAGCAGGGTTCCTGGCCTTATTTCACTGCTAATTATTACCTACATAAAACACTTAACAAGAACTTATTAGATGGCTAAGGGTCTAATCAAGGTTAAGTTAAGGGGTGAAAAGTGGTACTTTTCAGGTCTTAACACACCCCCAAACCTAATCTTTGCTAGTCCCTTAGCAAAGCTACATTAAATCTACTACAAAAATTAAATGCTACTTTCGTATGAAGCACGGATACATTTAGCATATGTACCAAACCTTTTAAACCCCTAGGTGATCCCTAGTGGAGGAGTGAAGTCTCCTGAGGGTTTTCAGTGAAGATACCCACAAACTTCTCAATGAAGCAGTTAATAAAAGTGCAATATCATCAAGTGAGCAGCCAAGGAGCAGACTTAGTTTACTCTTGAATCAGTAAACATAAAAGAAATTTAATCCATTGGTTGCACAATAAATTAAACATCATAAACTTCTCATGAATGCACAGCATTTCCAATCAGTTTACAACCACAGAAAACTGCACAAGTGTGTGCCAGCATTGAGCTCATCATCAGATTAAAAATTAGGTTATATGTCATACATAATGCATTCAAGATCAGACCCAAAAACTTTCCAAGGCATACTCTCATAAGGGTCTTGTTGAGGGGTTCATTTTCTCTTAGGCTCAAGAGTAGCTACATCCCCCAAATGGGTCTGTAAGCATGAGCATAGGCAGAGTTCTTAAGTGCTGACATCATTGACACATCCTCACCATAGATTGGATAACTCTTTATCTCCACATGACAGCTCACTCAACTTTGGATCACAAGGGCTTTTAACTGGGCTGGAATGTGGCTTATGGAGTGGGGTTAAAAAGAATGGAAGGTTGAAAAGGGGTTCAAAATTGAGAAATCAGTAAGTGAAGGAGGTGGTTCATGACTTCACCTTCTTGAATTCAACTCCTTTCTTCTACTTTGAGATTTTCGGATTTGAAGTGATCAGTTTCTCTTCTTGATTTCGATTTTCCAAAAGAAAGTTCCTCTTGACTCCTCTTCATTATTATTTTTTTTTCTTTTTTATGGAATTTTCTTCTTTTTATTTTTGTTGTTGCTTTTCTGAAATGCCACCATATTCTCAGTTACCATACTGCTAGAATTTTGAGATACTTCTTCTCCATTCACCTAATGTTGACCATAGCTAGTCCATCTTCAACTCTTTCTCCTTTACCTTCTGAATTCTCAGAGTGAAGGTAGACTGAATCAGGTTTATAGGTTAAGGTACAAGTACTCAGGTGTATTTTGAAGAAGTTCAGTATTTAAAGCTCAAAGGGGGTATGGACAAGGGTAGTTGCTTTAGGGTTGGTCTTATTAGGCTCAAACTGTCCAAGAGAGGGCCTTGATCCTTTCCTAAGTCTCATGAGTGCAGTCAGTTGTTTCAACTTGGAGTTGCCTAACTTCTAGTGAGCACAATGACTCAGCCAATCCTTAGAACTACAAGAAATTGCCTTAGTCACTCCTCAAAGGATGGAAAAATAAAATAAAATTTATAGGCCCAATTCTCACTGGTTATGGTCTTCCTTTGAACTTTTAAGTATGTCCTCACCTTTTTCTCTCTAATGATTCACTAAGTGCTGATACAAGTGAGTTTCCTTGGTGATATCATCATGGAAATGTGAAATATTAAAAGTTTATAATGTCTAAAGTTTGTAGAAATTTTAAATTTCTTATTTGTCATGATTCTTAAGTGAACATAGATCCATTTCCATATTACTCAGATGACTCTGCTGCACTTAGGTTAACTATTCCATTGGCAGGATCTGCCTGCCACACCCCCAACCCTATGAGGAGCAGTGTCCTCACTGATTCAAAGTGAATTTGCAGCAGATTTATTGAGGGTAAAAAGAAAAGAAAATAACATGGAACAAAACACACAACAGACAAAGCACAATAGTAATGACAAAAGAGGAAAATCTATTAAAAATGAGAAATGTACAAACTAAAAGAAAACATAAGCAAAAGAGTGCAGAAACAGAAAAAATCCTAGGTACAATCTAATCAGAGTCTGGATCAAAACTTGTCCCAACCCATCTTCTTGGCATGCTCTTGAAGGTAAGCCTCTTCCTCTTTTTTCTTTTGTTCCCTCTCTTCCTTTATTTGGGCCACAGTTTTGGGTATGGTTGTTGCCCTGACCCTCATTTTTCTGGTCTTTGGTTGAGGAGGGATCTCTGAAGATTTATCTGTGGTTGGCTCAGGGGATTTGATAGGACTTTTTCCTTTGGGACTCTTCCCTTTTGGGCCCTTCCCTGACTGAGGCGGAGGGGGAATGAGAGGGGATTGGGCTTGTTCTGGCTCAGGAGGGACAACAGGGGATTTATCTTTTTCTTTCACCTGAGGCAGGAGAGGACTTTTCCCTTTGTCAAGCTTAGGGGGAGCCACAGAAGACTTTTCTTGTTCCTTTGCTGCAGGAATGGCAAGGCGTTTCCCCTTCACTGGCTGGCTCATTGGTGGTGCCTCTTCAGACTGGGCAGATGTTTCTTTTCCAATTTTTTAGAGAGGCAGCAGTGTGAGAAGTTCTTTTAGTTGTAACTTTCCTTCTCTGAGGATAGGTTTGTTCAGCAGGGCTTGATAAAGGAGCAGCAACAGGAGTCTTGGCACTGGGATCCATAGGTGGTGCAGAATCAGAGTCTGAGTCAGAAGGAAAAAGCTTAGTGGGATCCAATCCAAGGGCAGCAGTAGCATGTCTGTGTTCCTCTTTGGAAAGTAGGCGACCATGGGGATCATCCTGAGCAGAAGCTCTAGTGACCTTTGGAGGTGGGGATGGAGGGGCTGGTTGGTTTAGGTAAGGATCTAGTTGGGGTTGTATGAGAGGTCTTCTTTTTAATGTAGGATATCAGGGGAGGGCTATCAGGGTTTAGGTCAGATGATGTTGGAGATACTAGGGCTGTGTATTGAGGTAAGGTGGGTGAAGGGGGAGTGCTGTCATGGGGTTCAACACTTTCCACCCAGGAACGAATCACAGGGGGAGGTGGAATGGAAAAGGGAGATAAGAGAGGGAAAGGGAGAGATGGAATAGGTAAAGAAACTGATGGAGGGGCAAGTGTGGTGAATGGAGGTATTGTTGCAGAAGCAGAGGTGACAGAAGCTTACACCACCTTCTTTGGAGCAGGGGCTTTAGCCTTCTTTTTGGGGGCAGGAGTGGCCTTTGCCACAGCAATTCCCTCTCCTTGCTCAGAAACAACCTGAGCTTCAACCTTCTTCTTCTTCTTCTGGGGATCCATTAGACTTCTGCTGATCCCCCATTGTCTTTTGGCAAAAGTGGTGGGAGTGAGGTCAGCAGATAACCCCCCACTGGTATCTTGTACCCTCCCCTCAAAAGTAATTTGGTGATGAGTCTTCCATAGGGGAGAGTGTGGATCTTCTTTTGCAGCCCGAGCTTCACCATTATATCCTTCATGGCCTCAAAAATCAACCATGCAGCATTAAATCCATGGCCCAGAGAGAAGGAATAGAGAGCATCAGCAATTGGCGTCCTCCTCTCTTGCTGATGGCCGGAGCAATAAATATTCTTCCTCAGCACTTGATCAATGAACAGCAATTTGGGATCCAAATCTCTTCTTCTGATGGAGTCCCCTGTGGCCTTCAAACCTCTGGTAAGGGCCTGTGCAATGGTGTCAATGGGGGCACTCACAAGGGAACCATAACCACAGTTGGGATAAAAAATGGCAGGGATGCCCATGACTTCAGCAATCAACGCTGGGCTGAGTAGCATCTCAAAATTGTCAACTAACACAAGGAGGCCTGGCTACCCATGTGTGTCTGGTCTGACCCTAAGGTGCTGGTAAAAGAGTTGCACTAACCTAGGGTAGGCTAGTGCAGGAATCATTTTCATCAAGGGGTTAAACCAGCCTTGCACAAGAACTCAATGGCAGGTGCTGACAACGGCTCAGTTTCAAAGAAAGATATATCAAAAATGGCTTCAGGCTCTAAGGGAATGGAAATGAGGAGCTCAGAGGGTGCAGAGTAATTAGGTGTTTGTTCAGCAACCTCAGGAACCACCTCCTTTCCTTTTTGTTGTGCCGTAGAGGACTTGGCTTTCTTAGGGGCAGGCTCCACGGTGGCCTGGTCCCTGGCTCTCTTCACAGGTGCACTTTTAGGAGCCATTAAGATTCTCCTTGGTGAGTGTGCAGTTGAAATTTTGAAAGAAAAAAATAAGAGCTGAGTCTTACCCTAAAAGTTAGGGTTCTGTTCAATTTGATGCACGGTAGATCGCAGGAGCTCCTAGCAGGGGGCAATTGTTGATGGAAGCTTTAAGAACAAAAATCCAGAATTTCAAAGTGTCAGAGATGGATGTCTTTGGAGGAGAAAGATTGAGAGGAGTGGGAGCTAGGGTTTTGCTGGCAGGAGAGGAAAGAGAAAGCAGTAAAGAAAAGCAGTGCGGGGTGGGATTTTAAATATCGCGAGGCTTGGCATGCTTTAAAAATATCCGCTCGCTGGATAGGCATGAATGGGTCGCGAGATTGGATGTTCATTTAAACTACGCGAGGAAGCCCACACAACTATATCTGAAACTCGCGACAGCAAAGCAACGTAATTCTTTATGAACTACGCGAGAGGAAACCAAACCAAAATTTTAGATCCTCGTGATGGCTTAACAGAGTCAGAATTCACACACCCACTAGTTAGCCTTTTGACCTTTGTTTTGTGGGTGGATTCTCTCACAGGCTCTCTTCCAGGGACACCCATAAGCATTATAAAACATTCAAAAATTCTCATACTCTCAAAGCATTAAATTCACACATCATGAAAAGCATTCAAACAATACCATCATCATTCAATCACTTGAAATTATCAAACAAAGGGAACAAAAATTAAACTAGGCATAAAGCACTAAACTCAGACTCCAACAAGATCACTAAAAATTCCTCTCTAACAAAGAAAGTACATATCATACAAAGTGCACGATTCTTAGCATCAATTCAATGAAAGATCCCCTTGAGGTTTGAGGATCCTTCACCAATCAAAATTGGCCCTTGGGATTAACCACGTTGACTGGGCAACCTTCCCTCTTCTCTTTGGCTAAGGTATTCGCTAGTTGGCCAACTGTTCTTCCATCTTCTTGATGCTCACCATGAGAATTCACATCGAGCCAAGGAACCTGTTTTTGCAGTGAGGTCAAGACCTGGTCCTCGAAAGAAGTATTTCTGGGTTGAGATGGGGGTAAGACCAATTGATTTTATTACTGATGGGGCTGCTGATGGTGCTGAAAGTTAGACATAGGGTCATTCCCTTGATTGAACTGCTACTGTGGCCTTTGAGGTACAGCCAACATCTGCTGGGGCTGCATATAATTGTCTTGCCTCCACCTCAGATTTGGGTGGTCTCTCCATTGGAAACCAGCATTTTGGTGCTGGTATCCATATGGCTGTCTATTGTAGCCCCCAGATTATTGCTAGCCATAAGATTGAGCACCAGCAGCATGTTCCAAAACCAATTCAGGATATTGCCCTGCAGATGGACATTCCTCCACTGTGTGCTGTGGGGACTGGCATATCAGACATGCCTCTGCCACATGAGCAATCCTTCTGGGTTGCATCACAGTCAGTAATTTGTCAAACTTCATAGAGAGGTTTGCCATCTGCAGCTGTAGGTCATTGTTCCCAGACACCTCACAAACTTTTCCTCTTGTCAATGCAGCAGGCGCCACTTTTGACTCAGACTCCTGACTAGTTCTTTTCAAGGATAGCTTTTGAAAAGCATTTTCACTAATCACCTCAAACAATTCCCATGCCTCATCAGCAGTTTTGTGCATGTAAGTGCCACCACAAGAGGCATCAACCATAACTCTACTTTTTTCATCAATCCCATTGTAGAAGCTTTGAACAAGCTGCCAGTCTGGGATCTTGTGGTGGGGGTATTGTTTGAGCATTTCCTTAAACCTATCCCAGGCTTGATTAAAATCCTCAGTTGGGGCTTGGGCAAAAGCAAGAATTTCCTTCCTCAACTGGCTAGTTTTGGTCTCAGGGAAGAACTTGGTCAGGAACTTGGTCTGCAGGTCTTTCCATGAAGCAATGCTATTGTTGGGAAGAGTGGTCAACTAGGTACTGGCCCTATCCTTCAGAGAGAAGGGAAAGAGTCTGAGCCTAGTAGCCTTAGGTCCCAAACCAGTTATATTAAAAATGGTGCACAAGGCCAAGAACTGGTCAATATGCTTGTACGGGTCATCCTTGCTAAGCCCATGGAAAGAGGGCAACATCTGGATGATTGAAGTTTTTATTTCATAATTCCCCTGAACATCAGGGAATTGAATGCTAAAAGGGGAGTTATAGTCATCCGAAGCATTCAACTCCTTGAGAGTTCTGGGTTGTTCTTCACCCATATTTGCTGTCACAGATTCACTTCGGGGATCTCCTGTGGTGTGCCTGTCTCTTCTAAGTCTCCTTCCCCTTTCAAACTCAGGGTTAAGAGGTTCTAAAGTAGGGCTGAGAGATCTCCTCCCTAGCATACAAGCACACCAATAGCAAGGAGAGCTTCTTGCAGGCACATTGCAAATGAATAACTTTATAATTAACAAATTTATCTAACTAATTTACAGCTATTCAAGGAATACATTTACAACTATCCTAGATACTACTAGAGAATTTTCAAGAAAGATAGACATATTTTTAAAAGTTAGAGAGTTTGCAAACAGAGGTAGCTAAGCTCCAATTCATTCCACGTCTTGCCTAGATCTGCAACAAAAAAAAAAATCACAAATACATCAGTAGTATCAATTATTCTTCACTACCAAAGAATAATAAAACTACAAAAACTTAGGGTCTACTAATAAATCAACTCTCCCCGGCAATGGCGCCAAAAACTTTTTGCTACCCCAGCTGTGCTTTCTTTATTTGTTTGTGGTAAAAGAAATCAAAATAAAACAGGGGATGAAATCAGCACAACTGAGAAGTCCTAGACCTGCAAGATATAGGGTCCATTGTGGCAAGCTTTGATAAGTAAGAGTTTGTCCCACAGGGAAAGATGATCTACAGCTCCAAGGGAGCCATCTCTAGTAGTCCCTCCAGATCTGGCAATCCTTAAGGGAAGGGAGTTTAAGGTCACTTAGCTTACAAATCCTAAGGTAGCCTAATGTCTAAACTACAGAAAGGGTTGGGAGGATGGATGGAGTGTGGAAAATAAATATAAAAGGGTGAGAAGTATGTTATTGAGCCTAGATCAGAGGAGTTTTGTAACTCAGATTCAGATCTGATGTTATAGAAATCCTGTCCAATGGCTACGTTATCACCACTGAGGAGAAAGGATCCAACCCATCTCTCTGTCATGATTCAATCCCTTAAGGTTATAACCTGTCCACTCAAATGGTCACAGACTATCCCATAGGGGAACCACAATCCAGAGATCGGTCAAAACAAGTTAATCATTATAGGCACTATTTCATCTAGGCTACCAGCTCAAGAATCCATAGGGAACCTCAACCTCTAAAGCTCTATGTGTGGGGCTAAGGCTGTATAGGACCATGATAGCCCAGACACATAGAACCAGCAAGAGATTGAGTACAACCTTTGATCTAGCTGTCCATTGCTTGAGTGAGGCTACAATGGTCCAGTCACAAGCCTACAATCTCTATAACCAGATCAGATCTAACATATGATAGTGGATCTATACAAATATAGGGGAGTCTGCCTCTTTATAATCTCCCACCAGGCTAATACAAGCTCAGATGCAAAGAAGAAGGATCCATCTTGGATCGGTGGATTAGAATCACCCTAAGGCCATAACCTGTCCACTTGAATGGTCACAGACTATCCCAGAGGCTATCCTCCTCACGGAGCCCAAGACAAAACAAGAATATCGCTGCCACCACTATGGTCACAAGGCTACCAACTCAAGCTCCCATGGGGATTTTAGATCTAGTGGGTCATGTGGTGGGGCTAAGGCTGTATATGACCATGATAGCCCAGACACACAAGTCACTTGAATCACAGCCAAAGCAATGGCGGATCACAAGGCAGCAGCCTTGCACAGAGCAGATCACATTCAAACACAAATCCCACAAAGTACAAATCCTATTACAAAACTTCCATTAAACTAGTTCAAAATGCATACAAAGACATAGCCAGCAAGTGCTGGACTATGGAGAGAAGGAAAAAGAAAAAGAAAATTACTTACAGCTACAAAAGAAAAGAAAAACAATCTCTAATCAAATCTTCAAGAGATGAGACATGTTCCCAGATTTGTTCCAAGATTTTTTAGGATGTCTAAACCTAAGCTAAGTATGGGTTTATATAACAGTGTTGTGGCGGCGCATTAGGGTTAGGAAACCCTAATTTTAACGGTGCCATGTGGCCTAATAGTGATCCTTGGATGCCTCGGGGTGCGTGCATGGAGATTTAAGCATGGGAGTGCGTGCCCTAATCGCTAGAAATTCCCAGAAGGTCCTCTGCTAAAGAGATGGAAGTTGAAGTTTAGAGCTTCGCTAGGTAGCTATAATTTCCCAGACTTGTCGCATGGTAGCTCTTGCTCTTCGAGAGGATGGTTTGACATTGAAGCTTCAACCGTCACGAGGTTGCCTTGGTTTGCTCTTCAGGCAGTCGCGCAGTAGAGAATTGCGCTCTCGCTGGATTGGGCTTCGTGAGGTTGAGTAGACATCAAAGCCTCAGATGTCGCGAGGTTGGAGTTCACGCAGTCACGAGGAAGCTGCGCATTCGTTGGGTTGATCTTCGCGAGCATGGATTTGAATAGCACGAGAACTTCGCGAGCACTTCTCTTTAATGGACTTCATGAGTTTCCTCGCGAGGCTCGAATGAGTTTTGAACTACGTGAGGAGTTCTCTTATAATATTTGCATCCTGCGGCTACTACGCGACAGCTGTGTGAAGCGTCTTCTGAAGCTCTCTCTCCTCAGCTGTTCTAAGCGAACTACGTGAGGTTGAGAGAGGTCTGCTTTGAACTGCGCGAGACTGTGCGATGTGTTCTACTCATGAGCTTCGAGAGAGCTGTGCGAGTTTGTGCTTCTGAAGCTCTTCAGTCACTCAACTGCGCGAGAAGTTGTTATAAAGTCTTGGGAAGCTCAGTTGGACTGCGCGAGGCATATTTCTCCTGAATTCTCTAAAGCTTGGGTAAGCTGTGCGAGGCTCATTTCAAGTCTGGATTCAGAGTTCATCCTTCTGAGGGACTTCTGGTGCTAAAATAGGCTCCTTAGCAGGATTCCTGGCCTTATTTCACTGCTGATTATTACCTACATAAAACACTTAACAAGAACTTATTAGATGGCTAAGGGTCTAATCAAAGGTTAAGTTAAGGGGTGAAAAGTGGTACTTTTCAGGTCTTAATAGTTGTGATGTGGCTTATGGTATGGGTTATAAAGAATGGAAGGTTAAGAAGGGATTCAAAATTGAGAAGGCAGTAGGTGAAGGAGGTGATTCATGATTTCACCTTCTTTAATTCAGCACATTTCATTTTCTTTAAAATTCTCCAGACTTGAAGTGGCCAGCATCTCCTCCTATTTTTAATTTTTCAAATGAAATTTTCCTCTTTGACCCCTCTCATATTCCTCTTCAAATTTATTTTTTATTTTATTTTTTTTTATTTTTAGATTCAATTAGACCATCAGATCTTTATTTCTCTGACGTGCCACTTCCTTCCTCAACTGCTACACTGCAAAGCTCTTAGGTTTCTCTTCTACATTCACCCAATGTTGACCTTATCTTGTCCATCTTCATCTCCTTTTCCTTTACCTTTTGATTCCTCATAATGAGGGTATGTTTGAATCAGGTCCCCAGATTCAGGTACAAGTATCAGGTGTCTTTTGAAAGAAAATTAGAATTTAAGGCTCGCAGGGTGTATGCACAAGGGCAGTTGATTAGGTTTGGTCTGTTTAGGCTTAAACTATCCAAGAGAAGGCCTTGATCCTTTCCTAAGTATAATGAGTGTTGCCAATTGTTTCAACTTGGTGATGCCTAACTTCTAATGAGGGCATACCTCAGCCAGTCCTTAGGACTGGAAGAATTGCCTCAGTCACTCCTCAATGAAAGGAAGAAAATTTTGTGTAGGCCCAAAACTCACTAGTTTTGGTCTTCTATTGAGTTCTTAGGCATGTCCTTATCATTTTCTCTCTTTAGTGATTTACTAAGTGCTGATGCAAGTGAGTTTTCTTGGTGTTCACCTCATGGAAAGGTTGAAATTTAATCAATTTTTAATGCCTAAAGGTCTGCAAAAATTTTAAATTTCATTAATTTTCATGATTCTTAGGTGAACATGGCTCTATTCCTATCTTTACTTACTTGACTCTACTGCACTTGGGTTAACTACTTCATTGGCAGAACCTGCCACACCCCCAAACCTATGAGGAGCAATGTCCTCACTGATTCAAAGGTGAGATGTGTAGCTGGTATAAAACATAGAGATTAACTACCAACAGTTACAAGAGAGAAAAACAACACACATAACAAATAACATAAAAATAAACAAACAGAAATAAAGAAAGACAGATTGGAAACTAAACAAAATAAAATAAAGAGCAGTGTTATTATATAGCTAAAGTATGTACAAAGTAGGTGGAAGTAAACTACACAAAAAAAATGACACACTACTTCCTAGCTAAATACAAGTGCAAAATTTAATCATCAAAGTCCTTGGCCACAGCCGGTGGTACCTGGATTTCCTTCCCCTTTGCTTGCTTCAAAGTGACAGCCTTAGACAGTGGTCTTTTGGAAATAACTTTCCTAAGATTGGTTGAGCTTTTTCTTGTTGGAGTGGAGGAAGGTTTTTGTGTAGGTACCTTGATTTTGAGTCTAGGTTTGATGGGGCTAGGACTCGTGGCATCTGGACTTGATTGTTGAAGAGGTACATCAGGGTTGAGTTCTTTAAAGAGAGCCTCAGCCATCTCCCAGTCAGTTTGTGCATTTGCCCTCTTCTCTAAGGCTGCAATAGCCACTCCATAATCATAAGCACGCTCCTCAGTCAATCGCAGTTTCTCTTTCAGTTCCTTGATGACATCTTCCGGACTCTCTACTTGGTTCTTTGCTTTATTATATTAGGTCATAATCTCCCGCCATCCTTTTCCTTGACCTTATGAGCAAGCCTCAGTAGCCTAAGTTCTTCAAGGAGGGGTTGTCGCACTGTCGCATTGGCATTCATGGCTCTGATGAGGGTGAAGTAAGGGAGCATGGGGGTAGAAAAGATAGGATAGATGGGCATATCAGCACTGGAAGAAGGGTCAGCCTGGTAAGGAAGGGGACTAGATGAGGACAGAGGTGGGGTGGAGGGCAGAGGGTGAGGGACATGGAGGGTAAGCTCCGGTGGAGGTAGTTGAGGGTCAGGTAAAGTTTGATTGGAGGCCTCTCTAAAGGTTCTAAGAGAAGTATCAAGGATAGGTGCAATGGGAGTAAGAGCTGGTGGGGGGTTAGGGATTGATGTAGGGACAGTTGACTGTTGGGGCTGTTGGGTGAGAGTGGTTAAAGTTGCCTGGATGGATTCTAAACTGTTTGGGATGGAGGCAGGGTTTGGTAAGGTGGAGTGGAGTGAATGAAGGTTGGCCTCAATTATAGCTTGGGTTTGGATATTGGCCAACATTTGGGAGTGGAGGGAAAGTAAGAGGTGTAGGATTTGGGGTAAGAGGTCTAGTATGGATTTGGGTGTGGGTTGGATAGGTAAAACTGGTTGGAAGGGAGATGTGGGTCGATGAGTGAAGGTAGTGGCCTGTGGTGGGGTAAAGTGTGGGGGGGCAGGTGAGTCGGGGAGAGGGGTATACTCTAGGTTGATGTCTCTTAGGATAGTAGACATCATAGTGGAAAATTTCTCTCTTGAAAATGACTCACTATCATAGGATAAGGGAATGGATTGGTCTACAGGCTCACTAGGGTTAGGTGCAAAAGGTGGGGAAGTCTCAATAGAATAATGTGGGGTTTCAAAGGTGTGGGCTTCAGGTTCATAAGGTGTGGGTATCGGTTCTGGAATGGTAGTGGGTTCAAGGATTGGAAGTGTTTGGGTTATATAGGTGGGTTGGGTTGCAGTAGGAATTGTGGGAGTTTTCCTTTTCTTCTGGTATGGGATCTTGACAGGTGGGCTAGGGTGGGCTAGAAAAATAGGTAGGGGGATAGTGGTTATCATGGTTTGTGGTTAGATTAGGGTGGTTAATGCTGTGGTGATTGGGGAGATAGGCTCATATAAGGGTATTGTGCTTATGAGGGGTTGATTTGTCTGGATGAAGTGTGGAGGTGGTGGGGCAATGGGTGTAGATAAAGCTAAGGGAGAGGGGGTATGTGCTGGCAATGAGGTTGGGGGCTGGCCCCAGAGTGCTCCTCAGCGATGAGCGGAGTGCCTTCTCTCAATAATTCCTTCCTCTTCTTCCTCTCTCCCATCACTATGCCACTGATACCCCATTGTTTCTTTTCACTATTTTTAGGGTTCAGGGCCACTGTCTCCTCCTCCCTTTTGAAGGGGTACTTTCCAAACTGCAGCAAGGCAGTGATCAGCCTGCAGTAGGGGAGGGCCTGAGGTTTTTTATTTACCTTCACCTTCTCACACAGATATTTAATTCCCTCAAAAATTAACTTGGCTTCATCCAAGTAGTGGTTTCTGTGAAATGAGAGGAGGGCATCAGCTATGGGATACCTCCTCTCCTACTCATGACCAGAGCAATACACATTTTTCCTCAACACTTCATCCATGAGCCTGAGTTTGGGATTTAGGTCTCTCTTTCTGATTGAGTCTCCTGAGGCAGTGATTCCTCCAGTTAATTCTTTTGTAATTTCAGTAATGGAGGCTGTCAAGGGGGGGCCCAAACTCCACTCAGGCTTATCCTAGCTGGTATCTCTAGTATTGTTGCAATGTCTGCCTGGTTGAACATCATCTCGAAGTCATCAATTAATACCAGTAGTGCTGGGTTTCCATCATCACCCGTTTTTAACTTCATATTTTGATAGAATAATCTCACTATCCTTGGGAAAACCAGCTGCATTGGGGGCCGCAATAAGGGCAGCAGAGATGCATTGGTCAGATACTCAATGGAGGCAGAGGCCTCTAGTAGCTCCTCAAAGTAGGCTTTATCAAAAATGGTTTCAACCTCCAGCGAAATTGCCGACATAAACTCAAAAGGAATCCTGAGGTATTCAGTATTCTCTTTCTCTGCAACCTTTTAAGACCTGAAAAGTACCACTTTTCACCCCTTAACTTAGTCTCTATTAGACCCTTAATCATTTAATAGATGTGTTTTAAGTCTATCCTGTAGGTAATAAGCAGCAGCTGCAGATAAGGCCCTAACCATGCCAAGAAGCCTACTGTTGCCCCAAAAGTTTCTCAGAAGAAAGAAAGTTAAACCCAGACAAAATTGGCTATAGCTTAGGCACAACAAAGCAGAAATATGTTAAGAAGTGAGCCTCACGCAGATATCACAGGGCTCAATTGAACCAGAAAGAATGCTTCGCGCAGTTGTCGCAGGCTTCTGAGGGCAGCACACCAACTGGTTGCACCGTTCTCGCGCAGATTGATGATAGAAGGGAGTAAAAAGCATACTTTGCATAGTTCTCGAGTGGCTCAGTCATAAGCTCTCATGCAGTCTCGCATAGCTCAAGAAAGGTGCCTTTAATCTTCGCGCAATTCACTGAGGAGAGAGAGCTCCAGGCATTCCTACGCGCAGTGGCCGCGGGATACAGACCTTCAGGGAACTGCTCGCGCGATCTAGAAGCCCATGCACCTTTCTTCTTCGTGAGGATCCCCGTGGGATTCACCAAGGAATGAACTACGCGCGCAATTCCCGCAACATTCAAATGGAAAGAGCAATCCCACGATGACCAGAGCATCCCCGCGATGACCAAAGTACCAATCCCGCGACTGTAAGAGCTTTAAGTTAATCCAATCCTGCGATGCCAATTCTATCACGCGACAAGACCTGAAACTCATTTCTACCTAGCGAGGCTCGAGATCTTAACTTCTCCCCACTTCTATAAGGGCAATCTGGGAACTTCTAGCAACTAGGGCATGCACTCCAATACTCCAATCTCCATGCACACGCCTCGAGACATCCAAGGAACAGGAATGGGCCACGATAGCATTAATAAATTAGGATTTTCCTAACCCTAATTCTCACAGAGCTGATTGCTATATAAGCCTAAGCCTAGTTTAGGTTTAAGGGACTTGACTTCTGTACTCCTTCTTGAACCAACTGTAGAATTGCAGTAGGCTAAGGTTAGGGTTTAGGCAGTTTTCTTTTTCCCTTTTTCTTCTCTCCATAGTCCAGCACTTGCTGGCTATGCCTTTGTATGTCTATTTGGAATAGTTTTAATGGAGTTTTATAATAGGATTTTATGCATGTATGGGATTGGTGTTTTGTGAGTTATTCTGTACAAGGTTGTTGCCTTGAGATCCTCCATTGATATGTTGCATTGTAAGCAATGGAGGATTATTTTTAAGGTTTTATTTAGATCCAAGTGACCTGTGTGTCCAGGTTAGGCACATTACAGGCCTATGCCCCACCACAGGATCCACTAAATCTGAATCCCCATGGGAACTTGAGCTGGTAGCCTTGTGAACATGGTGGTGGCAACAATCTTCTTTTTTTGTCTCAGACCTCTGTGAGGAGGATAGCCTCTATGGATAGTCTGTGACCATTCAAGTGGATAGATTATAGCCCTAGGGTGAGGCCAATCCACAGATCTAAGATGGGTTCTTCTTCTCTGCACTTGTGCTTGTAGCCTTGTGAGAGATTGTGCAAAGACAGACTCCCCTGTATTTGCATAGACCAAATATCAGATGGTAGATCTGATCTGGCTGTAGAGATTGTAGGCTTGTGACTGGATCATTGCAGTCTTTCTAAAGTAGTGAGCAGCTATACCTAAAGCTAGTACTCAAACTCTTGTTGGTCCTGTGTGTCCAGGCTAGTGCACATTGCAGGCCTAGCCCCACACAAAACTTTAGAGGTTGAGATTCCTATGGATTCTTGAGCTGGTAGCATGGATGAAGTAGTGCCTACAATAATAAACTTGTTCTGACCCATCTCTGGACTGTGGTTCCCCTATTGGATAGTCTGTGACCATTTAAGTGGACAGGTTATAGCCATAAGGGATTGGATCATGGCATAGGGGTGAGTTGGATCCTTTCTCCTCTTTGGTGATAATGTAGCCATTGGACAAGATTTCCATAGCAGCAGATCTGAGTCTGAGTTATAAGACCCATCAGATCTGTACCTAATAGCTTACTTCTCACCCTTTTATATTTATTTTCTCACACTCCATCATTCTTCTCTACCATTTCTGTAGTTTAGGCATTAGGTTACCTTAGGATTTAGACAATAGTGACCTTAAATCCCCTTTCATTTAGGATTGCCAGATCTGTAGCCAGATCTAGAGGGCCTACTAAAGATAGCTCCCTTGGAGCTTTTGATCAACTTTCTCTGTGGGACAAACTCTTACTTATTAAAACTTGCTACAACAGGCCCTGTATCTTGAAGGACTGTGTATTTTTAGGCTTGTTGCTCTGTAATCCACCTTTGATTTTTCACTGACCCCATTCTTATCCCCATTTCCAATAAAGTTAGCAGCAAGTACTTAAAATATCCTAACACAACCTCAGGGGCCACAGTCTTGCCCTTTATCTGTTTCTTCTTTGAAAGTTTAGGGTTCTCAGTAGGTGGGTGCACTCTGGCCCTCTTCTTTGGGGCAGATTTCTTCTTTTCCTTTAAAATTGTGGGGTCAGCACCAGCTGAGGGCACCGCAGAGGTCTTCACTGTGGAGGCCTCTGCAATCCTTGCAGATTTCCTAGTGGCCACATGGCTGCCACTAGGAGTTGGGTTTAACATAGCCGCCAATGTATCGATGAATTTTGAACTCTTGGCCATGGATGCTCAGAAATATTTTTTTTTAAAATGAGGGTTCACAAATCTCGAAAAATATCGACGGCAATGAGTACACACAGAAGCACTAAATTTTGGCCCTATTTTTCTCTGAAAATCAAATCAATCACTGAACAAAGAGTAAATGGAGATCGTACCATTTAAGAGATAGGGTTCCACGTCAACGTGTTCACAGCGGCTCAAATCCCCTCAAACCTTGTTCAAAGAGACCGAAAGGTGCTAGGGAACAAAATGGTAAGAGGAAAATGCTTAAGGTAGAGTGGCTTAAGGGGTAGAGAAGAAAGAAAGAACTGGGAGCTTTGGTTGAGTGCGTCGAAAACTAGGGCAAACAGATGAAATGAAGAAAATGAGGGGTTTCGCTAAGTTTATAGAGCAAATCCAGTGGTTTGCACAATTGGCAATAGGTGCTCGCGGAGTAGGATTTTTGTGCAGTTGGCTTTTAAGTTTGCGAGACGTTCTGTGCACTAAAGGGAAAATTGCCTCACATTGAGAATCGCGGAGCAGACTCAGTGGTGCTAGTGCGCGAGGCTCTATGCTGCTTTAGAGTGTTACCTCGCACAACTCTCGCGCAGAACAACACTAAAGCCATGCTTCACATATAGATTTGGTTCACGAAGCAAAGGCAGCTCCGCGAGGTAATTTTTTACAGCCTTTGCTCATGCTTTTAGCACGCAAGGAAGCCCAGTGGTGGCTTGCGTAGCAAATTTAAGCTTTCTTTAGCTCAGCGAGACAGCATAACTTCTCAACCTTTACTCAGCTCAGTGCAGCATAGTGGTCAATGCATCCATGCTGTTGTGCACCCAACCATTGTGCATGGGCACCAAACCTCAGACAGGTAATTAAATTTAATCATGAAAAACATATGCCCATTTAAATCAACAAATTCATCAACATTGCAAGATTCTAAAGATAGTTTTTCAGATCAAGTTCAATGCAATTATGATAAGAGCACCTCAACCAATCATCCACAATCATGAACAGCAAATTCCAATGAAAAAAAATGCACATGTATCCAACACAAAAATAAAAAACAAACAGATAAAGTAAGACAAGCAACTCATCATGACACTAAAAACACCACTGACAGAATTCTATAGAACACAAATCAAAACAGAATTTTCATACATATGGTACACTTATTGCCAATATTTGGATCACTGGGCACTTGCCTCCTCCTGAGTAGAGGATGCATCACCAATCATAAATTGACCTTTCGGGTTTGTTAGGGGTTGACTAGGTAATTTTCCTTCCTCCCTCCTATTCATAGCATTACAAATCTGACCCAGCTGGTCCTCAATCTTCGTGATGCTCTGTCCATGAGAATTGACAGTTTGCACCAAGCTCCCCTAATTCTACATTGAAGCCCGCATCTGCTCTTCAAATGAAGAGGATCTGGGCTGTTGTGGGGGTAGGGCCAACTAGTTAGACTGTGGGGCAAGTAACAGAAAATTTTGCCTTGGTGGGTAACCTTGATTAAACTGGTGTTGGGGTATATAAGGAGCTACCATTTGCTGCTGCTGGGGTTGAGGATAAGAATCTTATCTCCACCTCAGAATTGGGTGGTTCCTCCAAGAATACCCAGCAGGTTGCTGCCTAAAAGTTTGAGCAGCATTGGCATGCTCCATAATCAAATCAAGAAATTGGTTGGTAGATGGACAATCATGAATAGAATGTGTGGGAGATTGTTCTATTAGACATGCCTCCTCCCCCTATGCAACCATCCGGGGCTGCATCACATTCATCAATTTGTCAAACTTCAAGCTCAGGTTATCCACCTTTCTCCCCAAATCACCTTGCACCTTTACTTCATATATTCCACCTCTAGGGGCGGCCTCTTTCACCATCTTAGCTAGAATCTAACTGTCATTGCATGACAGAGATTCCTGCTACATGAAATTTTTCCCTATTATGTCAAACAGGTCTCATGGTTCCTTAGCTATCTTGTGGAGGTAGCTACCACCATAGGAAGCATCCACCATATCCCTACTCTTGGCATTAATTACTTGATAAAATACTTGGACAAGCTACCACATTGGGATTTGGTGGTGGGGGCATTATTTTAACATTTCCTAGAATCTTTCCCAAGCTTCAAAAAAGTTCTCAGTTGAGGACTGAGTGAATGACAAAATATTTGTCCTCATCTGGCTTATTTTGTTCCTGGGAAAGAACTTAGCCAGGAATTTGGTTTGAAGGTCACTCCATGATTGTATGTTGTTGGCTGGGAGCTTTGATAGCCATGTGTTGGCTTTATCCTTTAGTGAGAAAGGAAAAAGCCTCAATTTAGTGGCCTCAGGCCCCAAGCCCGCAATGTTGAAGGTAGTGCAAAGTGCTAAAAATTGGTCGATATGCTTGTAGGGATCTTCTTTACTCAGCTCATGAAATGAAGGCAGCATACTGATGGTGGAGGATTTAATTTCATAGTTCCCCTCAACAGAGGGAAACTGAATGCACAAGGGGGAGGTGTACTCCCCAAGTGCATTGTATTCTTTTAATATCCTCTGCCTCTCAGCCATGATAGCTGGTTTAGTTTTAATAGCAGGGCCCTGTGGTGTGTGTCTAGGTCTAAGGATCCTTTCAACCTCTGGATTTGGAAGTTCTAGATCAGGGTTTAGAGACCTTCTACTATGCATATACTCACACCCACAGTAAGTACAGAAAATGCTCACAAGCACACACAGAATATTTCAAACAAAAATTAACAGCTACTCAAATTTACACTAAACAAACATAGGGAAGTAAGCATAAATAGACTGAGATTTAGGGGGAAGGAAGTGCAAACAAAGCCAGTAACACTCCAGCTGCAACTTTAGCTTCTCCCTTCTTCTGCTGTCCATTTCTACAAAATTCCACAAAGAATAAGTAGTACTATTATTCTAGATTAGTCACAACTATAAAGAATTGGTTAGTCTAATTTATAATACAACTCAGGTCTACTAAAAAGATCAATATCCCCGACAACGGTGCCAAAAACTTGTTGGTCGCAGTCGGATTGCTGCTGCTATTTTTTTAGAAATCAGTGGAGAGAATAAATCAAGAGTGGAGATGTGGAGATGGGTTATTACAGTAAGTCTGAAACACTCACAGTCCTGCAAGATACAGGGTCCATTGTAGTAAGTTTTGATAAGTAAGAGTTTGTCCCACAGAGAAATTGATCAAGAACTTAAAATGAGCTATAATAGTAGGCCTCCAAATCTGGCTACAGATCTGACAATCCTAAAGAAAGGGAGTTGGGTGTCACGACTATACTAAATTAATCCTAAAAGTCGAGAAATAAAATATAGCCCCATCCTAAAGAAAGGGTTAAGAGGAAGATGGTGGTAGTGTGTGCCAAAATAAAATACAAAAATTATGAGAAGTAAGCAGGTTAAGCTAGAGTTAAAGCAGTGATGTAACTAAGATTTAGTCTATCTCTGCAGTGTTCCTTACTGAGACACTATTAAAAGCCTCAACAAGGTAAAAATATTTGGTTTAACCCATGACATTTGGGGCGCTCTTAGGTCTATACTCTGTCCACTTTAATGGTCACAGGGCATCCGATAGAGTCTGTCAAATCCCATTGGTTAAAACAAACATTGCCAATCTAACCTAGAGGAGTGGACTGATCATTCCCCCAGCCACTGGGCCAGATCCAGTCATGAATACTATTGCAGTACTATGTAATGCTAGTGCTACAAGCTCCCAAGATCTGCGCACAGACCTGGCTGACATCCATAGGTATTCTAACCCATAAGATCCTAAGTGCTTTGCTAAGGCTAACTGCTCACTAGTGCCCACAAAAAGGACCATGCAATAGGTTGAATAAGGCTTTAGATTCAGTTGGTCATTGCTACAAACAGCCTGCAATGACTCAGCCTCAAGCTGTAATTACTATAAAGAGATTAGATCAAACATCTGATGTCGGCTAGGTAAAATAGAGGGGAGAAGAATCCTTCTCAAACATATGAATGGACACAACCTTAGGGCTATACTCTGTCCACTTGAATGGTCACAGGGTATCCCATTGGTCTGTCCATACCACAGAGGCCTGAGAAGGAACATTAAAACTGCTGCAACCACCATGGTCCACAAGCCTCCGAGTTCCCTGGATCTCACTACAAATCCAACATTGCTTTCCATGGGGCTATCAAACCAAGGGAAATCAGATGGTAAACAATAGATCTACTAGAAACTCAATGGGCTAGTCCCAAATACATGGATCCTATAGACATCTAAAGAAACCATTAGTTCTTTAGATTCAATTAGGCATTAAAATGACAATCCATTGATGAACACAAAACTTACAATGAACTGTCTCCAGGCTGCAACCTGTACACAACTGCTTATCCACAATCCCAATATATATCAAAAACCTATTACAAACTAAAATAAAACTAAACCTAACTGCTTACAGGGGGGTTAGCCAGGAAGTGCTGGGCTAAGAGAGAAGAAAAATAAGAAAAAGAGATGATCAAACCCTAACCCTAGCCTGCTGGAGTTCTCAGCCGACAGAGGAAGAAGGAAAGATGAAAATAATAAACTCTAAGTACAACTTATATACTCTGTCCATAAGGCTTTGGCTCTGAAGAGAGTAAACATAATTTTTCTAGCAGACGTGGCACTGTTTCAACCCTTGGATACTTGGAGATACACACCTTAAAATCTATGCCTTGGGAAGTGTGCCCTACGATTGGGAAATTCCTAAAAAGTCTTTTAGTTAAAACTAAGAAATGAAGAGCCCGAGCTTTGCGGGGCTGGCATCTGCATTAGTTCATTCGCACAATTGCAGAGCCATTATGGAGTAGCCTTTAGCTGGTGAGAAGTGCTTACTCGCATAGTCAATCTTTGATTCATCGCGCAGTTCATTTGCACTGCCTTACTGTCGCGGAGATGATCTGGAGCGCCAGGACTCTTTGCAGAGATAGAGCTTCAGAAGCACTCTCTCTTGTTGAGTGCTTGCGCAGTAAGGCGCCTGTGCTCACGTAGTAACAGATTAGGCTGAGGGTGTGCGAGAGCTGCGCAAGAGAAATTCTGGGCGTCTCTCTCTTCTTTGGCTATGTGAGAACTCCGTGAGGTGACAGACTGTTCATTGTGCATATGAACTCGCAATTTTCTGTAAGCAGCTGCTTTGGGCTCGATCTTCACAAGGATAAATTCTAAAAGTTTTAAACCTCGAGATCTTTGAGATGTCTTTTCTGTTCTCCTCTTGACTGCGTGGCCGATCTATGCCAGGGAAACTTTCACTGCATCATTAGCTTCACAAAGGGAATCCTTAACTCTACGAGATGATTCTTCTGTCACTCTGATGTATTTCATTTGTTGTTGTTGTAGCTTCCTCCATTCTCAGCTAACTTCTTCCATCTGCTAGGCTTTTGCTCGATGATGACCAACAATTGAATCACCATGGTGAGCACTACTAGGGTGTTTCATTAGACTTTGGCTCAGCTGTCATCTTTACATGTATTCCCTCTCTTCTTTGGACCAATAAGCATGGATTTTGTATTAAGCTGCATAGATTATTGCTAACTACAAAACAAACTTAAAACATGATTATTAGTGAACTTTAAGGTCCAGTAAAGGCTAGGTGAAGAGGTGAAAAGTGGCACTTTTCAGTGAATAACACCCTGTAGTGGTACGAATCAACGTTCTGTAGGCCCACAAAGCAAATGGCAGCATTTCGCTCCAATCTTGGTAAGTGACGACCATCTTTTCGAGGATGCAGACGACTGTCTTATTCGCAGTTTCCCCGGCTCCATTAGTTTGAGGCTGATAAGGGGACTAGCGATGGTGCTTGATCTTGTATTGCTTACAGAAGGCTCGAATGCGCTTATTCTCAAAGTTTGTGTTGTTGTCGATGATGATATCCTTGGGTACTCCAAATCGACACACTATTATTTTTGAGAAACTTCTCGACGTGACTAGCCGTGATGTTGGCTTATGATGCTGCTTCTACCAACTTGGTGAAGTACTCAATGGCAACGAGGATGAACTAATCTTCATTTTATGCTTTCGGATTAATCATTCCAACGACGTCAAGGCCCCAAGGAGTGGTCATGTAGGGAAGATTGATGGCAGGAGCGTGTATCAGACTGGAGTGTACCTAACACTTGTAACATTTCTGAATATGCTTACAGCAATCTGATTCCATAGTGGTCCAAAAGTACCCTTGTCGTAGAATTTTCTTAGCGAGCATGTGATCGCTAACGTGGGCACCGCAAACTCCCTCATGAATCTCCTTCATAATATTGGTCACTTCACTTTCAATAAGGCATCTGGGCAAGATGTTATTGTATGATCGCTTGTAAAGGCATTCTCCACAAATGATGTAGCTGATTGGTTTTAAAGTGTACCCTTACAAGTGCACAAGATCTATCATAGCACGGTGAAATCAAGGGTGTCGAACCCACAGGGAAACGCGTAATTAAATTAATTCTAAAGAGACAAGGATGCCCAAGGAAGTACCAAGGGAGAGAAAGTCGATTCGCTAAACTATTACCACACTATGCTAGAGCAATAAATGTAAATTAATCTAAGCAGGAAAAAATGATGATAAAGAAAATAACAATTTAAGAAATGATCAAGGAGTTTGCTAACCCTAGATCTGTAACTTCTCTACAATTAATCTCACAATTTCATACCTCATCAAAATACCATCATTTATCAAGAAAAAAAATGAATTATAAAGAGTGTCATTATTGATCCAGTATACCCTATATAAAAACTATGACTCGGACTATCACTGCGGTATGAATCATGTAAAAAGTATAGCGTATCTCAAAATTCGAAATCACAACATTAAGGACACTTTCACTCTGCAGCCTAGATCGGCCTATAGGAACCGATCTAGATGGAATGACCCTTTTTTGGTCATTGATAACCAAGATCAACGGCTATAAATGAGCTTCCGATGATTTTCAATTAAGCACACACTTTTGGCAGAATGATTCCATGATAATGCTAAGAAATTGTAAAATTAATGGTAAAGCAGTTACTTTTCTAGGGGTCGCTTCCTCCTTAAACAAGGGGTTTTAGCTACTCATCTTATGTGTATAAGCCCGTTGTAAATCAGAAGCCATCATCTTAAACATGCACTTTTATTTATCAAAAGATCTCTCCTTACAATGCTTTGTTCCTAAGTACAAACTATCATCCAGAAGAAACTGTAAAGAATAGCTATGGAAACCTAGGTACAATCTACCAAGAGAAAAAACCTAAGAAAACTCTGTTGAGAGAGAGCTAGAAGAACCCTCAACCCTAAGTCATAGCTTTTATTTTATAAGGAGCAGGCAAGACAATTTCCATAATGGGCTCAATCGATTGAGAATCCATTCTCAATCTATTGAGTTCAGCTTTCCTAATTAGCGACCAAATTTGAATTTGAACTCAAATTTGAAGTAGAGGGAAAGAAAAATTGTCTTTCTGGTCAATCGATTGAGAATGGATTCTCAATCGATTGGAATTCAGATTTGGTCTTCAATTGATTGAGATTTGGTCTTCAATCGATTGACACATAAGGGCAAGATCTTTATTCTCCTGGTGGATGATGGGCCAATCAATTATTTTTACGGATTTTGATTCTTCTGTTGACTTCTTGGTCCAATGTTCCTATGTAACCCTTAATTATCCTCTTTTACGCTCTCTGAAGAACCAATGATTAGAAACACCTGAAATCACTAAAACTAGACAATAGTTGTTAGAAAGCTTTTATCAGATAGCTAAATAAGGAATTAAGGTGTGAAATATAGTCACATTTCGGCACAAATCATTCCCCCAAACCTATACTTTGCTAGTCCTCGAGCAAAGAGAATGAAAAATAGCTAACAAAATGAATGCCACTTGCGTAGGGAACACGATTGCATTTAGCCTATGCAATAGGCCTTTAAACCCCTAGGTGATCCCCAGTGGAGGAGTTGTGTCTCCTGAAGGTTTTCAGTGAAGATACCTACAAACTTCATAAACTAATAAATTCCATAATTATTGTCATGCCCTTAGGTAGTTAAATGTCCGTGAAATCTTTATATAAGATGCTTCCAACCATGCTAATTTTATTAATGCTCATTTAATTCAATCCATCGTTTTCCTAATAACTCATGGTTCATGCCTAGAGTGTAATGCATTTACCACTACTAAAATTCTTTCATCAGGGAATAAGTTTAAACTAGGAGTCTTTAGATCCCATGTCTTGACTCAATCCTCACCGTAGGTATGCACTCAAAAATGAAATTATTTTATGAAGGGTTTACTTTTTGCTCCCATGTGAGAGAAGTTTACAACATCAACAAAAGGTCTCACATGAAATAAGAAAGACGGTGCATCAAAGAATTAAAAAGAAATCTCATGGTGAAAGATATTTGTATCCTAAGCACAATATCTCAAGCACTATAGGCATTGCGCTATCACTCTCCACAAGGCATTTACCACTCATGATTGGATTAAGAAGATCTTTTCAAAGTTGTAACGGGGCTTGGGTAAAGGTTAAGAAAGAAAGGGAAATTGGATTCAAATTTCTCTGAGAAATCGGAAAAGAAACACATTTGATTTTCTAACTTTGCACTCTTTCCTTCTGGGATTTTTAAGAATTTCTCTTTTTCTTTTGATCAACTTTTCTCCTTCTTTTCATTCCTTCTTTTTTTTTCATTTTTTTTTTTTAACACCACCTTCTATTTTTTCACATATTTCTCATTTCTTTACCTCTTGCACAAAGATTTTTTTTTTTTCTTTTTCTCTCCCCTTTTATTCACATATTTTTCTATCATATGATCCTTACAAGTATTATTGCCATAACTCTCTATTTCCTTTCTTGATCTCATCCCTCTTTTCCAATTTTTCAGAGATTGAGGGATAAGGTTTTCGAAACTGGTGTGGGGTATGGTTAATATATCTTAACAAGGAATATTTAGGGCAAAATTTTCCAATCAAGGCTCAAAAGAAGTGCAATAAGATAAATCAATATATGGTGGGATATTTTGGGCACAAACGAGCCAAAGATGGCCTTTGATCATTTTCTTTCATGATGGTAATGATGCTTATTTGCCTTGAGTTTTCATAAAATGATTTCTAGTACAATAATATCAAGCATGTGAAATCAACAAATCGAGATAAAATATATGAGATTTCAACAATTACGCATGAAATTCAAAGACACTATGAAATTTTTCAGCACTCATCAAAACGAGGAAGAAGTTCCAAAGCTTATTGGCTTTTAGTCTTTCTTTAGGATCTTAGAATTCCATGTTTTAGACTTGACTCTCAGACTTTTGAATTAAAGCATGGTGATGGTGCAAGATTTCCAGGACATGGATCATGAAAATCATCATTTAACTCGTATTAAAATCAAGGAGCATTTGTAGAATAAACATGGCGCGATGACAATTTCTAAATGAATTTTCGGTCATCTAACACTTCAAGTACATGAGACCACAATTCAGAATTTATGTGTTCGTTGGAGATCAGTCAATCGATTGACTTACTGGCCTCAATCGAGTGACTAATGCAAGCTTTCGAAAGGGTATAGGGCTGACAATTCTGTTGTCAATCGATTGATTCTTTCAAATCAATCGATTGACATCCTTTAACCTGTTGCGCTGATGTCTATCAGTCGATCGATTGACTTACTAGCCTCAATCGATTGACTGATACACTTTTCAAACTTCAAAAATATCCCCTTAAAAAATATACATATATATATATATATATATATTTCTCTCCATCATTTCCTCTATCTATGCATTCCCCTTATCAAAAGGGGTAGGGCCATTCAAAGCTTGAGGAAATGGCAACTGAGGTACTGCTGGTTCCTCAGCTGCAAGCCCAAGACTAAACTTTTTTTTTTTCTTTTTTCATCTTTTATTTCCTACTGAGGCTCAACTATAGCCTCTCTATTTTTCCCTTGTTGCAGGGTAGCAAGCAACTCTTGGCTCTGTGGTCTCACAAATTCTTTTTCACTTTCATTAAAAAATTCTTTGGAGATGACCTCTCCTTATTCCTTCCCCACCTGATTGTCTACCAGCCTACCAGACCTCAGGGTTGTGATGGCATTAGCTCCCTCAAAACTTGAGGAACCTTCTCCAAACGAATATTTGCCCTAAGGGTTGGCCACTGGCTGGCTTGGCAACCTGCCATCTTCTCTTTTGACCAAGGCATTGGATATTTGGCCTAACTGTTCTTCCATTTTCTTTATGCTTTAACTGTGAGAAGTCACAGTCTGAGTCAAGACTCTAAGGCTTTGCAATGAGGTCAAAACCTGGTTCTCGAAAGAAGTATTTCGGGGCTGAGGTTGGAGAACTACCAACTGATTTTGCTGCTGGAGCTGCTGCTGATGTTGAAAATTTGACCTTGGGGCATACCCCTGGTTAAATTGCTGCTGTGGCCTTTGAGGTAAGGCCAACATCTATTGTGGCTGCATGTAATTGTCTTGTCTCCACCTCAAATTTGGGTGGTCTCTGCACTGGTAACCAGCATTTTGGTGCTGGTATCCAAATGGCTATTTGTTGTAGCCAACAGATTGTTGTTGACCAAATGATTGGGCAACAGCAGCTTGTTCCATCACATACTCAGGATATTGCCCTGCAGATGGGCACTCTTCCATTGTGTGTTGTGGAGATTGGCATATCAGACATGTCTCCATCACCTGTGCAGCCAATCTGGGTTGCACCACAGTTAATAGTTTATCAAACTTATCAGAAAGATTGGCCATCTGCATTCTCAGGTCATTATTTCCACTTACTTCATACATCTTTCCTTTGGAAGTTTCAGCAAGTCCCAGTTTAGGAGAAGGCTCTTGAACAGTTCTTGATAAAGACATCTTTTGGAAAGAATTTCACTGATGACCTCGAACAAGTCCCATGCCTCATCAGTTGTTTTGTGCATGTAAGTTCCACCACAAGAGGCATCTACCATGTCTCTACTTTTCTCATCAATCTCATTATGGAAGCTCTAGACAAGCTGCCAGTCAGGGATCTTGTGGTGGGGACATTGTTTGAGCATCTCCTTAAATCTATCCCATGATTGATTAAAATCCTCAGTTGGGGATTGGGCAAATGCAAGTATTGCTTTCCTCAACTGGCTGGTTTTTGTCTCTGGGAAGAATTTGGTCATAAATCTTGTCTGGAGGTCTTTCCAAGAAGTGATACTGTTATTTGGGAGAGTAGCTAACCAAGTGTTGGCCTTGTCCTTTAGGGAGAAAGGAAAGAGCCTTAATCTGGTGGCTTCTGGTCTCAAACTAGCAATGGAGAATGTAGTGCACAGGGCCAAGAATTGGTCAATGTGTTTGTAGGGGTCTTCCTTGCTGAGCCCATGGAAAGAGGGAAGCATTTGGATGATTGAGGTTTTAATCTCATAGTTTCCCTAAACATCTGGGAATTGAATGCTGAATGGGGAATTATAATCATCAGGAGCGTTCAATTCCTTCAATGTTCTGGGTTGCTCTTCACCATTTGTTGTCTCGATTTGATAAGGGGCTCAACTGTGGTGTGTCTGGGCCTTCTTGGTCTTCTGCCCCTTTCTATCTCAGGGTTAGGAGGCTCTAAGGTGGGACTGAGGGATCTCCTTCCTAACATGCACACACACCAACAGCAGGGAAGACTACTTGCAGACACATTGCAATTAACAAAATTATAACTATCCTAATAAACTATTATGGAATTTTCAAAGGAGAAATAGACTGAGGTTTTGAGGGTTAGAGAAGTGCAAATAGAGGTAGCTAGACTCCCAGTGCAATTCTACTCTCCTTCTCTGCTACTGTCCAGATCTGTAAGAAAAATTCCAAATGTAAATCAGCAGTATCAATTATTCACAAGCACAGCTACCAAAGAATAAAGAACACAAAAATCTAGGGTCTACTAATAGATCAAGATTCCCCGGCAACGACGCTAAAAACTTGTTAAGATATTTTAAGTACTTGCTGCTAACTTTATTGGGAATGGTGATAAGAATGGGGTTAGTGAAAATCAAAGGTGGATTATAGAGCAGCAAGCCTAAAAATACACAGTCCTGCAAGATACAGGGCCTGTTGTAGCAAGTTTTAATAAGTAAGAGTTTGTCCCACAGGGAAAGTTAATCTAAAGCTCCAAGGGAGCTATCTTTAGTAGGTCCGCCAGATCTGGCTACAGATCTGGCAATCCTAAATGGAAGGGGATTTAAGGTCACTATTGTCAAAAACCTAAGGTAACCTAATGCCTAAACTACATAAATGGTTGAGAAGAATGATGGAGTGTGAGAAATGAAATATAAGAGGGTGAGAAGTAAGCTATTAGGTATAGATCTGATGGGTCTTATAACTCAGACTCAGATCTGCTGCTATAGAAATCCTGTCCAATGGCTACATTATCACCAAAGAGGAGAAAGGATCCAACTCACCCCTATGCCATGATCCAATCCCTTATGGCTATAACCTGTCCACTTAAATGGTCACAGACTATCAAATAGGGGAACCACAGTCCAGAGATGGGTCAGAACAAGTTTATCATTGTAGGCACTACTTCATCCAGGCTACCAGCTCAAGAATCCATAGGAATCTCAACCTCTAAAGTTTTGTGTGTGGGGCTAGGCCTGCAATGTGCACTAGCCTGGACACACAGGACCAACAAGAGTTCAGTACTAGCTTTAGGTATAGTTGTTCACTACTTTAGAAAGACTGCATTGATCCAGTCACAAGCCTACAATCTCTACAGCCAGATCATATCTGCCATTTGATATTGGGTCTATACAAATACAGGGGAGTCTGTCTCTGCACAATCTCTCACAAGGCTACAAGCACAAGTGCAGAGAGGAAGAATCTGTCTTAGATCTGTGGATTGGCCTCACCCTAAGGCTATAATCTATCCACTTGAATGGTCATAGACTATCCACAGAGGCTATCCTTCTCACAGAGGTCTGAGACAGAACAAGAACATTGCTGCCACCACCATGATCACAAGGCTACCAGCTAAAGCTCCCATGGGGATTCAGATTTAGTGGATCCTGTGGTGGGGCATAGGCCTGCAATGTGCCTAACATGGACACACAGGTTACTTGGATCTAAATAAAACCTTAAAAACAATCCTCCATTGCTTACAATACAACTTAGAAATAGAGAATCTCAAGGCAGCAGCCTTGTACAGAACAACTCACAAAACACCAATCCCATACATGCATAAAATCCTATTATAAAACTCCATTAAAACTATTCCAAATAGACATACAAAGGCATAGCCAGCAAGTGTTGGACTGTGGAGAGAAGAAAAAGGGAAAAAGGAGCTGCCTAAAACCTAACCTTAGCCTACTGCAATTCTACAGTCGCTTCAAGGAGTACAGGAAAAAAGTCCTTGAAACCTAAACTAGGCTTAGGTTTATATAGCAGTCAGTTGTCGTAGCATTAAGGTTAGGAAAACCCTAATTTTATCAATGCAATCGTGGCCCATTTCTGTCCCTTGGATGCCTCAGGGCGTGTGCACGGAGATTAGAGCATTGGAGTGCGTGCCCTAGTTCTGAAAGTTCCCATATTGCCCCTACAGAAAGGGGAAGAAGTTGATAATTTGGTCATCGCGGGATTGCTCTGGCTGTCGCGAGATTGCTCTTTCCTTTTGAATGGCACAGGAATTGCACGCGCAGTTCATTCCTTGGTGAATCCCGTGGAGATCCTCGCGAAGACCCAGTGTGCATAGGCCTATGGATCGCACGAGTAGTTCCCTGAAGGTCTGTATCCCGTGGCCACTGCACGACAGCTGGGCGCAGGAATGCCTGGAGCTCTCTCTCCTCAGTGAATCATGCGAAGATTAAGGGCTCCTCTTTTAAGCTGCGTGAGTGCTTCACAAGCGCTTATGACTGAGCCTCGTGATAACCGTGCGAGGTCTGCTTTTCAATCCCTTCTGTCATCAAACCGCACGGGAACGGCGTGAGCAGTTGGTGTGCTGCCTTCAGAAGCCCGCGACAACTGCGCGAAGCATTCTCTCTGGTTCAATTGAACCCTGCGACCTCTGCGTGAGGCATTCTTCTTGACTTGTTGCTGCTGTGCTGTGCCTATATTGCAGCCAGCTCTCTATCTGGGTCTAACTTCCTTTCTCTTGAGACACTTTTGGGGTAAAAGTACGCTTCTTGGCATGGCTAGGGCCTTATCTGCAGCTACTACTTATTACCTACAGGATAGACTTAAAACACATTTATTAAATGATTAAGGGTCTAACAGAGATTAAGTTAAGGGGTGAAAAGTGATACTTTCAGGTCTTAGCACTCCTCCACTAGGGATCACCTAGGGGTTTAAAAGGCTTGATGCATAAGCTAAATGCATCTGTGCTCCTTACGAAAGTGGCATTTAAATTTTTAAAATAATTGTTTAATTTTTCCTTTGCTCGAGGACTAGCGAAGATTAGGTTTGGGGGTGTGTTAATCACAGAATTATGCCACTTTCCACCTCTTAACCTAGGCTTTGCTAAGCCCTAGAGTTGTTTAATCATTGCATTTTAAGTATTAGTTTATAGTTAGCAATAATTTGTATAGTAGTGCAGAAATCCATGTAGCAAAACCAAAGAGAGGATGATCAGACTTAACTAATGGCTGGGGAGAAGACCCAGACCTGACAGAGTGCTGCAACAGACTATGCATAGCAGCAAAGATTCAGAACATTAAGCTCGAGCAGTTCTCGAGCACATCATACCTACAGAAAATGAGTTCTCGAGCAGTTAAAGCTTCAACACACTAAGCTCAATCAATTAGAAAACTGCAGTAGTTCACCTGTCGAGTTGTGCTCTTGCTGAAGTTTCAACCCCACGAGCTATATGCATGAAGAAAGCAACCGGTCGAGCAGTTGCTGAAGCAAGAGCTGCCACTCAAGTTGCTGCACAAAACTTCTAGAGTACTTAACTGAAGTAAGCAGCAGTCAAGCACTTGCATGCACTTGAAATTCATCCTCTCGAGCAACTTTTCTTGTTGTACACCAACCACTCGAGCTGGAATATCTGGAGATTGAAGTCCTCAAGCAGTTCACTGCTGTGATTTATCCACTCGAGCAGTTCAATGTTACAAAGCCTTTAATGAACTCAAGTAGTTTAACTCAGCCACTCGAGCTGAATGCATGTGGATTAATCCACTTGAGCAGTTTAAAGTTGCTGTAATGCAATCGGTAAGTTCAAAGCTCTGCTGATTCATCCTATCAAGCACTTAAAAGGGTGCCTTTTATCCTGTCGAGAGCCTATCGAGAACTGCTCGAGATAAAATTCTGAAGCTGTCATCTGCTCAAGGCACGGGTTCTAGCAATTATCTGCCAGCCCTGAAGGATATTTTTGGAACTCCATCAACATAGGTGATACCTAACTGAACTGCCCACGTCTGCATGACTTTTCTAACAAATTTGGAGCAATACTTGGATGAAATTCAGCCACCTCAACAGATCCTAACTGACTGATTTGATTCTCCACTTCTTTGATTGGCCTAGGCAACACTTGGGATTAGTATAAATAGTAAGCAATAAAATAGATCTGGGAAAGAAGAAGAAAGAGGGGGGAGAGATCGAAGGAATTGAGGGAAATCGGGAGCTATCTTTGTAATAGTTAGGGATAGTTTGATCTATAATTTGAATTGTAAAAGTATTGTAAGAAGCCTGGAAATTACAGAGACTGCAGATCTAAGGGTTAATTCATTGTAACTTCTTTAGATCAATGAATAACTTATTTTATTGCTCATTTAATCTGTAAGATCTAGTGGTTTTCATTTGATTCCTATAGATTTTATGTACCTATGTCAGCATGTGCTTGTAGCCTTGTAGACATAGCATTTGCAGTGATTTTACTATTTAATCTCTTCCTCCATGACTGGATTATATCCATGGGATCCTTTGTGACCATTCGAGTGGATAGAGTATGACCTTAAGACTAGTCCATATCTCAGGGCTGAGTTGGATCCTTATACCTTGCATTTGTGCTTGTAGCCAAATGAAGGATTGCTATAGATCCAGCTTTTTTTCTACTTTACAAATCAATTTTACAATGAAAAATAATTCCCTGGCTATTTACTTCTCCATATTTTAGTTTTTCTTTCACCAAAATACCTGCTATTTTCTTCAAACCCCCTTCTTTCATCTCTGATTTGTCTTTTATTTCTGTATTTAATTAGATATATTCCATTGCTATTTTAATTTAGTGACAACTCAAAAACTCCATCTCTTTGTTCTATTTTTCTTAGTCTAAGTTGGAATAGGATTAGATCTGCCAGATCTGTAGCAGTTCTAGAGCTTTACTACCTTTTAGATCACAACTCTCTGTGGGACAAACTCTTACTCTCCAAAACTTGCTACAACAGCCCTAGATCATGCAGGCTATGTTTGTGCGTATGTGTAAACTCTTTCAATTTTTCTTCTTTATTTCTGCCATTGTTTTATCATTTTAAAAAACACACATAGATTCAACCAATAACTACCCAAAGTTTTCTACCTTTAACCCTTACAATTTCTGAGAATTTATAAGGGAAGAAGAGGGAGTGAAAGGAGTAAAAGAAGAACAGATAAAGGGAATGCTAGAAGAGGTACACAAAAAGAAAATGTGGGAAAAGAAAGAAAAATCGTAACAAATGATTTTTGAAAAAGAAAATTACGATTTTGGCAAAAAGCTATAAAGAATAGAAAAATCGTAAAAGATGATTTTATAGCTGAAGAAATGGGATATATATAAAAAGGAATAAATGGGAAGAGGTTATCGAATGATGGATACTTACTGAAGTAGAATAGTAGAAGAAGATAGGAAAAAAAAGAGATAAATTCTCAAAAAAACTTTGAATTCTTTTCTACCTTTCCTTGATACCTTCTGAAACCTAAAACCCCATTACAAGTTGAAGGAAAGACCTTTCTGATTTATGATTTGCAAAAGGCATAAGCCTAGTAGAGATAAGGATAATAGATATTATGGATTATATAGGGAATCATAAGAATAGGATAAGATTATCTTTTCTATGAGATTCATTTTTACAATTATCTTTGACTGAATTCTTCTGAAAAATATACTGAGAGAACTAAAAAATTTCGATATCTTTTTGAAAGTATGTCAATAGTGAGTTTTTGAATGGAAATATTTTCTAAATCTGCAGTTTAGAAAAATTTATGAAGAATAAATTGTTCACTAGTGCATATACACTTGTGAATTGAAATTGTTGGAGTTCTAATCAAGGATAACTGTTGTAATGGAAAATAAGGATAAAGGATTGGTAATTTTAGAAAATCGTAATAGACTATGTATTGACTAATTAAGTCGATTAGTTAGATTCTTATTTTTAAAGAACCTTTGATGGACCTTTAAGTTGACTAATAATCCTAACCTAACCTTTGATGGACCTTTGAGTTGACTAATAATGTGTCTTAAGTGTGCTTTGTAATTAGCAATAAATTACAGTCAAAGTGCAGAAATCTATCTAAAAATGCCAAGAAGAGACCTGCTGCTCCAACATGTGCACATATAGCTCAAGCAATCAGCCATCAAGCAAATTCACAAAGCCTCAGAACCCTATGGCAATGCCATGTGTATAACTCTGTACACATGGGAGCAAAAGCAGCTGCAGTGGATGAATATTGAACCCCTCAAAGGCTACTGAGTATTGGACAGATGAAGGACAACACCACAAGCTGTGTGCCAGCTAGGAAAGCAAAGAACAGACGCTATCGAGAGGTTATTTCAACTTATTGAGAGGTCTGTGTGCTGAAATGGAAGCTGTCGAGAGGCTAAAACATCCTATCAAGAGGACCTAAAGCTGTAATTCAACCTATCGAGAGGTGGTGAGGTGAAGAAGTGAATATGTCGAGAGGTTTAAAGCACCCGTCAAATGGTTTAAATCGAAGAACCTGTCGAATAGTACAGAACAACGCATCGAGAGATCACCTGATGCAGTTATTCTCACGAGGTGTAGAAAGCTGGAATTAAACCTATCGAGAGGTTCCCCTTAACCTATCGAATAGTCAAAGCTAACCTAGCGAGAGGATACCTGAAGCTACATTCAATCTCGCGAGGATACCTTCAACCTGTCGAGAAATGCTTCAACCTGTCAAACAGAGGGAAAGATCCTGTCGAAGACATACCTAGAGTCGTATTAGACCTCGCGAGGTTGAATCATCCTATCGAGAGGATGGTTGAAGCCAGTGTAGCAGTTACACATTTAATTCATCCTGTCGAATAGTCAAAAGAACCTGTTGAAGGCTAAATCCAACCTGTCGAATGGAGAATAAATGAGACTCAAAACCTGTCGAGAGGTTCCCTGAACCTCTTGAGGCACGATTTGGGAACTTCTCAGTTTTAGCCACATCAGCAGCTCACTTCACTACTCTGTGCACACGTCTCAAGGCATGTTAACTACCCTTAAGGGTATTTTTGAAATACAAATGAGCACGAATGAGAACCCTGTAACCACCTCACATGTACTTGTCCAATTCGAACCAATTGGTGGGGGGTTCTAGAAGCAAAATCAGCCACATCAACAGCTCAGAATAATAGAATTTTTTCCTTAAACTCTGCTTGGCTGAAACAGATCTGAGACAGTGGGAGAAGATATAAATAGAGAAGTTATATAGAAGAACCTTCCAGAAATTAAGAAAGCTTAGAGACCTAATTCGAACTCCATTTCCCTCTAAAATTTCATCCTTCTTCCTCCTTCCCCATTCTCTCTTTAGCCCAACCATGGTTGGCTAAATACTTGTACTAGCTACGGTGAGGTGGCTCTGTAAATTGAGAGGTTTGAGTTGTATGGGGATTAAATGTTGCACAGATTGCAGATCTGAGAATAATGTGCTGTAAGTTGTATTGAATCAATAAATTATTGGTTGTAAAGTTAATTTGAATCTATAGATCTCTTGATTTCCATTTGATTTCCCTAGATTTAATATCCCTGTGGATGCCTGAGCTTGTAGCCTTGCATCCACAACATCTGCAATAATTTAATTGTTCTTATTAAAACCTTTGGATTAGAGGAAATCCCTAGGATGATCTATGACTATTAAAGTGGAAAGATCATAACCTTAAGATCAATCCAATTCTCTGGTGTAGATTGGATTCTTCTATCTTGCATCTGTGCTTGTAGCCATATGAAGGATAGTTGCTAATCAATCTCCTGCATTGCCTCTGAACTAATCAGTTTTCAGTGAAAACTAAAAATCCCCAGTTGCTATTCTCCCCTTTGATTTTAATTCCCCAAATCGTTTTCTCCATTTCTTTAAATTTATTTTCTACTCACCTTTGGATCATTTTCATTTACATTTAATTTTCTGTAGTTTTAGTAAAGTAACAATCCCTTAAAACCTCTCCTCTTTCCTTTCTTGTTCTATTTTAAATTAGGATAGGTTAGAGTGCCAAATCTGTTATAGATATGGAGATTTACTATATTTTGAAACACATTTACCTGTGTACAGACCCCTACTTACCTCTTTAAAGCTTGCTGCAACAGCCTTGGTTCTTGTAGGCTTGGTTGCCTTACCTTGGTTCCATTTACTATGATTTTTCCTCTAGTTTGTTGTTTTTAACCTCTTAATAATTAAAAGGTAGGCAATACAATAAGTTTTTGGCGCCGTTGCTAGGGACCTGTATTTTTAGAATTGGTAGATCTAAGTTTTCCTTATTTTAGATTTAGATTTGTAATTGCCTGTTTAGTGTTTGATTAATTGCTTTTGTAGTTTTTTGTAGTTTTCTGAATTTTTGTAGATTTTGAGCTGTGACTGAGAAGAGCAATTGTGCAAAAAGAAGGAGCAAGCTGTGCTTGATTTTACATTTTCTTTCCTCTTTTACATTTCTAGATCTGTGAATTTTTAGATCTGCAGTAATAGTTTTTGTGTGATTGTGTTTGTTTGTTAAAATTTGTGCTATAATTTTGTGTTGGGAGCGGTGTATGTTTGGAAGAAGAACTCTCAACCCTCAAGTTTTACCATTAAATCTTGAAGTTGAGAGGATTCTTAGGTCTATACAAATTACACTTACACTTGCTGAATCTGAGACTGTTGAAATGGGTGAGTAGCCTAGATTGTTGAGAGAATATTTTGCACCTGGTGCATACAATTCTCCTTTTTGTATATAATTTTTTATTGTGGTGGGAAATTATGAGATCAAGTCTTCAACAATTAAAATGCTACCTTCTTTCCATGGGTTGAGTAAAGAAGACCCATATAAACATGTTGATGAATTTCTTGCTCTGTGTACTACTTTTAATATTGTTGGTTTAGGGCCAGAAGCTACCAAGCTTAGGCTATTTCCTTTTTCATTAAAGGACAAATCTAGGGCATGGTTGTCTATGCTCCCAACCAATAGTATTAACTCTTGGAATGACCTGCAATGTCAATTCCTAGCTAAGTTCTTTCCCATGAATAGAACAAGTCAGTTGAGAAAAAGCATCATATCATTTTCTCAATTCTCAACTAAAAGTTTCCATGAGGCTTGGGAAAGGTTCAAAGAGCTATTAAGGCAATGCCCCCATCATCAAATTCCTCAATGGCAACTTGTATAAAGTTTCTATCAAGAAATTGATTCAAAAAGCAGAAATATGGTGGATGCCTCTTGTGGAGGTACATACCTTCATAAAACAGCTGAGGAAGCATGAGAATTGTTTAAGGTTATTAGAGAGAACTCAATATAGCAGGAAACCTTGTCTAGGGGCATTGAGTCTCCAGCTAAATTGATGAAAGAGAACATAACAAGAGAGAGAATGTATGAGGTCACTAGTTATAATAATTTGGAGAGAAAGGTAGATAGCTTAACTCAAAAGTTTGATAAGATCATAAGAGTAATGCGGTCTCCAATGGCTGCCAATGTGGAAGAGACATGTCTGATATGCCAGTCTCCCACTCACTCCGTTGAAGAATGTCCCTCTGCTACATAATTTTCAGATCTGGTTATGGAGCATGCAAATGCTGCTCAGTCCTATGGATAGCAGCCAGCTGCTGGTTATCCTTGGAGGAACCACCCCAACTTGAGGTGGAGGCAAGATCATTTCCAAAACCAGTAACAGCAACAGCCAATGCCCTACAAAAATGATCAGCCTTATTAGCAAAATTTCTTCCAAAATCCCCAATACCAGCAGACTATGGTCCAGCCAATGGCACAATCTGTGCATCAAAATGCACCAATGCCAATACCCTTTAGAACTCCCTCATTTGAAGAGCAGGTTTTTGCTTCATTACAGAACTTGGGCTCTTTATCTCAAACAGTGAGCGCCCATAGCCAAAGTATTAAGAAGATAGAGGATACTCTTGGTCAGCTATCCAATACTTTAACTAGGAGAGAAGAGGGAAGACTACCTAGTCAGCCTATGAACAATTCAAAAGGGCAGTATATGGTGGGTGAAATTTCTTCATCACATGAGGAAGCCAAATCTGTCATCACTTTGAGAAGTGAGAGGATGGTTGACCTCAAGGTTGGTGTTGAGTCTAAGAAGAATGTAGGAAAAGAAAGAACAACCCATCATGATATGCACCAGGAGCAGCATATGAGAAATAAGGGGGCTGTTGATGAACCCCAATAAAAAAATGAAAATAAAAATAAGGAAAAATCTGATGAGATTGCTATGGCAGCAAATGAGAGATCAGTCCCTCATTTGCCATTTCCCAATGCACTTCAAGCACCTTCTCCTTTTGATAAGGGGAATACTAAAGTCGAGAAAATAATAGAAACATTTAAATAAGTAAAGATTAATTTGCCTTTACTTGATGCAATCAAGTAAGTGCCAGCCTATGCAAAGTTTTTGAAAGATTTGTGCATACATAAAAGACAATCTAGGATACACCTATCCAAGAAGGCCTTTTGTGCTAAGAAAGTGAACCAAGTGCTAGCCATTGCAACGCCAACAAAACTCCAAGACCCAAGACCCTGGAGTTCCCACAATCCCTTCCATCATTGGGGATCACACAATTGAAAAGGCCTAGTTAGATCTAGGAGCCAATGTGAAGCTACTTCCATATTCAGTTTATAAGAAGTTAGGTTTGGGAGAATTGAAGCCCACACATGTGGTATTATAGCTGGTTGACAGATCTGAAAGGAAACCAGTGGGAATGATAGAAGATGTGTTAGTTAGAGTTGATAAATTCTTTTATCCAGTAGATTTTTTGGTTCTTGACATGGAACCAAGAAAGTGCACTACCTCCTTTCCTGTAATTTTGGGCAGGCCTTTCTTGGCCACTGCCAATGCTTGTATATAATATAGATCAGGTGTAATAGAGGTATCCTTTGGTAATATGAAAGTAAAATTGAATGCCTACAATGCAGGAAGTCAACCTCACTTGGATAGTGAGGACTGCTTTTTGATTGATGTGTTGGATGATCTTATGGAAGAAACTTTGCCCAAGTTGTTCCATTGTGTTGACATGTGTGACATTTTTGATAATGTTTACAATGAAATTTTGGAAGAAAAGGCTCCCTCACTTGTTATTCAAGAGGTGAAAGCCTTAAATTCTGAAGTGGGGCCAGCAGTAAAGTATCCTCATTGGAAACCAGCTGTGTTGCCTCTTCCACCACCTTCTAAGGCACTTTTGCTGCCTTCACTCATAAGTCCACCTGATGTGGAATTAAAACAGCTGCCCAAGTCTTTGAAATATATATTTTTGGGAGCAAATCAGAAGTTGTCTATGATAATTTCTTCTTCTCTCACTGATGAGCAAGAAGAATTGTTGTGTGTGTTAAAAAGGCATAAGAGAGCAATAGGTTGGACTATTGCTGATCTTGGAGGAATCAATCTTGTTATTTGTATGTATAAGATCCACCTAGAAGAGGGTTCCAAACCCTCCAGAGAGATGCAGAGAAAGTTAAACCCCACATGCAAGAAGTAGTGATGAAGGAGGTGGTTAAATTGTTAGATGCAAGAGTCATCTATCCCATTTCAGATTCTGAATGGGTGGCACCTACTCATGTGGTACCTAAGAAATTTGGAATCCCTGTGTTTAAAGCAGATTTTGGTGAGTTAATTCCAACTAGGGAGACCACTGGTTGGAGGGTGTGCATTGATTATCAAAAGCTCAATTCAAAAACTAGAAAAGACCATTTTCCTTTGTCCTTCATAGACCAGATTTTGGATAAGTTGTCAGGCAAAGCATTTTATTACTTTCTTGATGGATACTCTGGGTATAACCAGATCCCTATGTATCCACAATATCAGGAAAAAATAACTTTCACATGTCCATTTGACACCTTTGCTTATAGGAGGATGCCATTTGGATTGTGCAATGCCCCTACAACTTTCCAAAGGTGTATGTATGTCATCTTCTCGGATGTGATTGATCAATTTTTAGAGATATTTATGAATAATTTTTTAATCTTTGAGGACAGTTTTAGCCAGTGTCTACATCATCTCAGCCTAAAGCTACAGAGATGTGAAGAAACCAACTTGGTTTTAAGTTGGAAAAAGAGTCACTTTATGGTCAACCAAGTCATTGTCCTTGGCCATGTTGTTTCTCACAGAGGCATAGAGGTAGACCAGGCTAAAATTGATTTGATTGCACACCTGCTATGTCAAGAGGTTCCCTTTGTATTCAATGATGAACGTCTCACTACTTTTGAGTTTTTGAAAAGATGTTTGACTTCTGCACCTGTCCTACAAGCCCCTGATTACTCTTTATCCTTTAAGCTGATGAGTGATGCATCAGATTTTACAACTGGTGCAGTTTTGGGGTAAAGAAAGGACAAAGTACCTTGTGTGATTGCTTATGTAAGAAATACCATGATTGATGCTCAGTTAAACTATACCACAACTGAGAAGGAATTGTTAGCCATTGTCTATGCTTTGGAAAAATTCAGGTCTTATGTGTTAGGATCTAGGATTGTGGTGTTCATAGACCATTCAACCCTGAAAGACCTTTTGTCTAAAAAGGTGCCAAACCAAGATTAATCAGATGGATCCTCCTATTACAGGAGTTTGAGTGCACCTTGGTTTGCAAACATACTTAATTATTTGACAGTGGGTAGGATTCCCCCACATTAGAACAAAATGGATAAGGATCTGTTCTTCTCTCAGATCAGATATTACATGTGGGAGGATCCATACCTTTTCAAGAACTATGCAGACTAAGTTGTGAGAAGGTGTATACCTGATAATAAATTCCACAACATATTAATAATGTGTCATGAAAAGGCTTTTGGAGGCTAGTTCAGTGGAAACAAGACTGCTGTAAAAGTACTCCAAAGGGGATTTTATTGGCATACTATCTTCAAAGATGCATGGCAACATTGCAAGGCTTGTGAAAGATGTCAGAAAATGGGAAGTAGTTCAAAAAGAAATTCCATGCCTTTACAGCCCATACTTGTTGAATTGTTTAACATTTGGGAGATTGACTTCATAGGTCCCTTCCCTCCTTCTTATGGGTATAATTTTATTCTTGTGGTTGTGGACTATGTGTCCAAGTGGGTTGAAGCTATAGCCACAAGATCCAATGATCATAGAGTTGTCATCAACTTCTTGAAAGATAATATTTTCTCTAGGTTTGGTACCCCCAGAGCTATCATTAGCGATGGGGGAGCTATTTCTGTAATAGATAGTTTGAAAATCTACTTAGAAAGTACTCTATGACACACAGAGTTGCTACCCCATACCACCCACAGACCAGTGGACAGGTGAAAATTTCTAATAGAGAGATCAAACACATTTTAGAGAAATCTATGAGAGGAGATAGGAAGGATTGGTACCTAAAGTTGACTGATGCTCTTTGAGAAACCTCTGCTGAGAAATTTAAACCTATCGAGAGGTTAGATGAACCTCTCGACTTGCAAATTCTGAAGCCTGAGTACTTGTCGAGAAGATGTATGCACCTCCCAAATTGAATTTTATGAAGCCTATGAACCTGTCAAGAGGTTGGACAACCTCTCGAAGACTTCAACCTGGGAGACTTACATTTTCAAATGGTTTTAATTGTTCAACAGGTTGATTCAACCTGCCAAAACCTTCTTTCCAACCTATCAAAATCATGCTTTGCTTGTTTTTAAACCTAGCGACAGGTTATTCCATCCATTCGACACCTTGCACTGAGAGTTCTATTCCTCCTCTGCTCGACTTCTCATTTCCTTCTTTCTCCTCCATCTCACTAGTTCCAATTCCTGTTGCATTAGCTTTGCACGGTCGACATTTCACACCTGGATTGTCCCTATTTGGTGCTGTGTGCTGCAAGCTCTACGAAATCCTAGGGTTTTTGAGTAAGTTCTTCAACCTCAATCCTGTTATTTTCCAGTGTTGTAGTTCCATATTTTTAGGGGTTTTTAGTGTGTGTGGTTAATTGAATTGAAAAGGAAGATAGCTGTGGTGTTTGTGAAGTATTGTGAGGATTTAGAGTCCCAATGGCTGAATGTGAGGATACCTTGGATGATTTATTCAAATTCCCTTCCAAATCCTCCCCAAAATCCACCAGGAAATCTAGTAGGTTAGCCACACAGCCCAAATATGACCCACCTGCTAAGAGGAAGCTCATTATGGAAATACCCAAGAAAGCTCAGAAAGCGAAGAAAGTAAAAAGAACTGTAGATATTGTTGAGGAAATCCCTATGCCTGAACCTAACCTGGAGCCTGAAACAGAGATACCTGTAGCCCTGACAACTCCTAATGAGTATGTGGACTCTTTAGATCTAATTCCAGAGATAATCTTTGACTTACCTTATTTTTCTAAGGTAGAGGAGTGCAAGGAGACCTTGGCCTACTTGGAAAAGGCATCCCTGACACCTCTTTTGACTCCATTACAAGAGAAGGTTTACCCAAGGTTGGTCAAATTATAGTATCAGAACATCAGAGAAAAGAAGCAACCAGGATCAACTGACCCTACCCTTGTGGTTTTGGTTGACAATTGAGAGGTAGTTGTGGACTACAATGATATTGGATTGGTCCCATCCATATATGACTCAGCTTATGGTTTAGGAGCACCTGATAATGTGTCCTTCCGAGCAATGGCCAGACACCTGACCTAGGGCATTGTGGGATCTGGGGAGTCTTTGATGAGGAGAGACTTAAACCCCAGCTTGTTTTTCATAGATTCAATCTTGAAGAAAAATATCTATATCAGTGGACATCAGCAGGAGAGAAGAACCCCCTTAGTGGATGCCCTTTACTTCTTCTCCAAGGGTCAATTCTTTAATGACCCTCAGCTGATTTTTGAGGCCATGGTGGATGTGAATGACAAGATCAAGAAGGGACAAATTGTGCTAGGGCTACCTTATGACAGACTTATTACTGCCCTACTGAAGGAAGGGAAATATGTAGTGTAAAAGGATGAGCTAGTGGAAAAATTGAGTCCAAAAGTGTTTGGGAGAATAGCTTGGTCCACAAGCATGACTCTGGTTAGGAAGAGCAAAAGAAGTCAGTTGAGAGTTCTGAGAAGGAAGCACCTCAAGTGACCAGCTCATCAGCTGCACCTGTGATACCTCTAGCCCCATCAGCTCGCTCAGAACCTCTACCCACCTCTACTGCCACTAGTTCAGTGCCTCCACCTGTGACCTATGCATCCATATCACTCCCTTCTACTGCTATGACCTTGCCCATTGTTAGTTCTATTGTTGCTAGCATCTCCATTCTATCACCTTCCATACCATCTATTTTTGTCCCCATACCTTCCAACAGCTCAGCCACCCCTTCTACCATCACCACAATCACCCTTGTGTTACCTCCTCCTACCACAGACCCAATTTTTACCTTACCCTCACTTCCCCTCACAACCACCTACCAGAGAAAATCAAAGCAAGCCACAACCCCTCCAACTAGCCCTTCCATTCCAAGCCTTGAACCCTTAAGCCTTGAACTAGCAGCTCCACTCACATCTACATCAACTGACCCCGTTGTTTCCACTTCACCATCCCTACCTTTGGAGACTGACCCCACTAACTCCATGTCACCTATCTATACCTAGGAGTAGGAACACTTCACCACTGAGGGGTATTCATCCCTGAAAGATATTGGGCATGAGTACTCCCCATTATCTGACTCTCCACACCCTATCCCTTTCCACCATGCTTCCACATCACCTTTCCAGCCCATTATATCCACTCTACCTGTTACCCAAGCTCATATCTTACCTGATGCCTCTGTACAAATCCTTTCCCTTCTCACATCCATCCTAACCTAGCTGCAAACCATCACAACTAACTAATCTGTGATGGCCACCTGCCTACATGCCATTCAAGCCACCGTACTTCCATCTACCTCATCCTCCCAACCTCCTACAACTCCCATCCTTCCACCCGTTCTTGTACCCACTCCACCTCCGTCTCCTCAGTTGTCCACTAAACCTGCTACCAGAGACTCTTCTACCCAAACTGAACCCATGGAAGATGACCTACCCTCCCTATCTTTTACCTACCCTTCCACCCCATCACCTGAGCCAGTTACTATAGAAGAAGACCTGCCACTTACCTTCATTTTACCTTCACCACCATCACCTGAACTACCCATTCCCCCTTCCTCCATAGATGACCCTCACCATTAGGCCATTGTCCCATATGGAACCAAAACCTTTTCACCTTTGCCTTCCCTCACCAAAGCCATTGAGCACAACCCTTATGTTGGGGAGGATGTCAAGTTTCTTGTGGATGCAGTCTTGACTTTGCAACAGCAGGCCCATGAAGAGGAACTTGACCCAGTTTTGGAGGCCCACAGGCAAGAGGAATGGAAGCTGTGGCGGATGGTCCTCAATTCCCTGGATCTCTACAAAATCTGTAGGACAAAATCTGACATGCTTTCCAGCCTTGTAGAGACCTTATCCCTATACCCTGGCCTAAAAGCTGCTGAGTCAACTGGCATTTCAATTAAGGAGCCTAGACCAAAGCCAAAGAAGAAGAAGAAGCTAGCAGCAATCAAATCCACACCTGATGCTTCTAGTACAGAGCTAGTGAAGAAGGACAAGAATCCTTATGCAGAAAAATATGCCTGGGACCCTCCTTTTGTTTTAAGTTCAGATACTGAGTCTTATTAGGTGTGGAGTAGTGGGTCTGTTTAGATTCTGTAGTACTGTTGTTCTAGGTACTTTCGGTGTATATAGTTTTCATTTTGCAGATTGTCCTCTCTGTAACTCTTTTGTATACAATCCATTATAATGAACTATTCCTTTTATGTGCAAATTGTATATATCTTTGTTGCTCATTTTACTCTTACTTTGTGTAGTTTCATTTTGCTTTTACCCTACTATTTTTATTTGTTATGCTTTTGAAACAATGAGGACACTGTTCCTCATAGGTTTGGGGGTATAGCAGGGTAATTTTGAAATTTTATGAAGTAATTAAACCAAGTGCAATGGTGTTAATAACATAAAAATAAATTCAACAGAATTCCAAACTGAGCAATTTGAAAAAGGAAGAGTTAAAAAAATATAGGGTAGATTGTTTAATGTTAGGATCTTTTTGAAAAATTCTTCATTTCCATGAAAGACATCATCAAGAAAACTTTGTCATATTCAGTATGAAGTGAACCATCAAGGAGAAAAAAAGTAAGAACATGTTTTGAGAGTCCTATGAAAGACCATACCCAGTGAGACTTGGGCTTGAAAACTACTTTTGAAGAGTGTTTTGGCAAAATCTTTTTGCTCTAAGGACTGTTTGAACCTGCTTTCTTTCACTAGGAGTTATGCACTCCAAGTTGAGACAAATTGACAGCACTCATGACATTAAAGACATGATGTAAGGTCATCCTTTGGACAGTTTGAGCTTAAAATTTCCTACCCTTTGAACTGCCTATGTACACACCATTTGAACCTGAACATTCCATTCTTCTTTGACAAAAAACCAAAATATTTTTTTTCCTGAACCTCTTGAGCTGTTTTAGTTCACCCTCAATCTGAGAATTCAGGAAGTGGAGGGAGAAGTGAGGTTAGAGGAGTAAGGTTTGATATTTGGTTAAGGAAAAGGGAGAAAATCTAAGAAAAATAGTGTTCAGTTGTGGAGTTGTGGCATTCCAACCAAATGAAAAAAATTTGAGAAAAATACGAAAGAAAAGCATACAAAAGGAGAAAAATAGAAAAAATAAATAAATAAAATAAAAAAGAAAGAGAAGTCACTTCATTGTCAATTTTAAAAAAGAAGAGGAGAAGATGGTCACTTCAAATCTGAAAAATATCAAAGAAAGATGAAGATGTGCTAAGATGAAGAAGGTGCGCATACCACCTCTTGACCTTGCTGATTTCTCAACTTTGAATCCCTCTTTACCCTTTTAATCTTTATAAACCTCACCCATAAGCCACATTACAACCCAATAAAAAGACCATATTGATCTAAAATTGATAAGTTGTCATGTGGAGATAAGGATCTATGTAATCTATGGTGAAGGGAGTTAGAAGATTTCAAGAACTAGAGCACTGCCTATGCTCATGCCTGCAGTTCTATTTAAGGGCTGTAACTACTCTTGAGCTGTGTCAAATGATATACCTTTGAAATCATTTGTGAGAATATGTCTATGAGATAATTGGATATGAAATTGGACTTATTTAGGCATTGTTTGAACCTGATTCTCAAATTAATGGTGAAGTACATACTGTTTTACACATAGCATTCCCTAAATGATTTCAAATTGGTTATGATGAGTCTGAAAAAGGATTTAGGTATTAAATTTGTTTACAATTACTGTTTTAAAACTTCTGAATTCAAAAGGGTATGGAATAAAGCTGAATTTGTTGGGATCTAACTTGTAACTGCTTGCACTTGATTTAATTATGTTTATATGGAAGTTTGTGGGTAACTTCACTGAAAACCCTCAAGAGACTTCACTCCTCCACTAGGGATCACCTAGGGTTTAAAAGGCTTGATGCATATGCTAAATGCATCTGTGCTCCCTAGAAAAGTGGCATTTTCTATTTTCAATAATTGCTTTTAATTTCTCCTTTGCTCAGGGACTAGCAAAGCTTAGGTTTGGGGGTGTGTTAATCAGTGAAAAATACCATTTTTCACCTCATAACTTGACCTTTGATGGACCTTTGAGTTGACTAATAATGTGTCTTAAGTGTGTTTTGTAGTTAGCAATAAATTATAGTCAAAGTACAAAAATCCATCTAAAAATGCTAAGAATAGACCTACTGCTGCAACATGTGCACATACAGCTCAGGCAATCAGCCATCAAGCAAATTCACAAAGCCTTAGAACCCTATGGCAATGACATGTGTATAACTGTGTACACATGGGAGCAAAAGTAGCTACAGTGGATGAAGATTGAACCCCTCAAAGGCTACTGAGTGCTGAACAGATGAAGGATAGTACCCCAAGCAATGTGCCAGCTGTGGAAGCAAAGAATAGAAGCTGTTGAGAGGTTATTTCAACTTATCGAGAGGTCTGTGTGCTGAAATGGATGCTGTCAAGAGGTTAAAACATCCTGTCGAGAGAACCTGAAGCTGCAATTCAACTTATCGAGAGGTGCTGAGGTGAAGAAGTGAACATGTCGAGAGGTTTAAAGCACCTATCGAATGGTTTAAATTGTAATAGAAGAACCTGTCGACTATTATAGAACAACCTGTTGAGAGGTCACCTGATGCAGTTATCCTCGCGAGGTGCAAAAAGCTGGAATTAAACCTATCGAGAGGTTCCCCTGAACCTATCGAACAATCAAAGCTAACCTAGCGAGAGGATACCTGAAGCTGCAATCAATCTCGTGAGGATACCTTCAACCTGTCGAGAAATGCTTCAACCTATCGAATAGAGGGAAAGATCATGTCAAAGACTTACCTGGAGCTGTATTGGACCTCGCGAGGTTGAATCATCCTGTCGAGAGGATAGCTAAAGCCAGTGCAGCAGTTACACATTGAATTCATCCTGTCGAACAGTCAAAAGAACCTATCAAAGGCTAAATCCAAACTGTCGAATGGAGCACAAATGAGACTCAGAACTTGTCAAGAGGTTCCCTAAACCTCTCGAGGCACGATTTGGGAACTTCTCTGTTTCAGCCACATCAGCAGCTCACTTCAATGCTCTGTGCACGTCCTGAGGCATGTTAACTACCCTTGAGGGTATTTTTGGAATACAAATACGCACGAATGAGAACCCTCTAACCACCTCACATGTACTTGTCCAATTAGAACCAATTGGTGGGGGGTTCTAGCATCAGGCATCACCAGTACTCTCTAGTTGAGAGCCAATGAGAGAAGAGCTTCTAGAAGAGAAATCGGCCACATCAGCAGCCCAGAATAATAAAATTATTCTCTTGGGCTCTGATTGGCTGAAACGGATCTGAGGACAAAGGAGGAGAGTATAAAATCTTGAAGAAATTATATTGAAAATATCTAGAATTCGAGAGAATCAGAGCCTAATTCCAGATCCATCTTCTCTTTTCTCCCTCTCTCTTCCTTCTTCTCTGATTCTCCCTTTAGCCAATCATGGTTGGCTAAACTCTTTTTAGTAGTTAGGGTGAGGTCTAGAACTGTAAATTGATAGTTTCAGAGGCTTGTAAAGGATTGTATGTTGCACAGATTATAGATCTGAGCACAATAGGATTGTAAGTTTTATGATTGCATTGTAATTGCGGATTTTAAAGGTGATTCTGATCTATATTTCACTTTTTCATATTTGATTTCCCTGGGTCAGATATTCCTGTGGATGTCAGTCAGAAATGGGGAGCTGGTAGCCTGGCATTCACAGCATCTGTAATAGCTTTCTCGTTTTAATCAAGATCCTTAGTGTGGAATAATCTCTGGGATGGTCTGTGACCATTAAAGTGAACAGATCATAGCCTTAGGATTGCTTCAATTCTCTAGTTGAGATTGGATTCTTATACCTTGCATCTGCCAGAAATGGGGAGCTTGTAGCCAGATAGAGGATTGTAGCAAATCTATCCTATGCACTGCCTTTGATTCCTTTAATTTTCAGTAAAAGACCAAAACCCCTAGCTGCTATTCTTCATCTTTTGAGTTTCACTTTATTTTTGTTTTCTCATCTCTGTGTTTAATCAAGTCTGGATTAAACGCATTTAATTTTTGTAGCTATAGTAAAGTGACAAACCCTAGAAACCTCTCCTCCTTCCTGCTTTGAGTTTAACTTAATTTAGGATAGAGTGCCTGACCTACCATAGATCTGGAGATTTACCATCCTTTAGAACATATTTTCCTATGGACATACCCTTACTTACCTATCAAAACTTGCTGCAACAGCCCTGATTCTTACAGGACTGGCAGCTTACCTTAGTTCAACCTTGTTGTAGTTTGTACAGTTAATCTGCAATTTTAATCATATAATAATTGCAAGGTAGGCTGCACCAACAAGTTTTTGGCACCGCTACCTGGGATCTATATTTTTAAAAGTGGTAGATCTAAGTTTTCTCATTTTTAGATTTAGATTTTTCATTGACTGTTAAGTATTTGATTAATTGCTGCTTTAGTCTTTATTGTAGTTTCACTCTGTTTCAGATCTAGATTTGTGGAGCTAAGAGGAGCTCTGTATCACTTGGAATAATAACCATTGCTTAAGTTTGCATCTCTTAACTCTATTTACATTCCTAGATTTGTAGTTGAGTAGATTTGCAGTTTTGTAGTTGTCTGTCTTATGATTATTTTGTTGATCTTTGTACTGTGATTTTTGGTGTTGTACTTGATTTCTGTGGTGTGTATGCTTGGGAGGAAATCTCTTAATCCAGAGATTGCTCCTATGAATCTTGAAGTCAAAATACTTCTCAAACTTAAGTATCCTTTACACACTTCTGTGGCTGATAATCCTGTAATGGGTGAACAACCTAGAACACTGAAAGAATTCAATGCACTAGGGGTGTACAATTCCCCCTTCTGCATTCAATTCCCTGCTGTTCAAGGAAACTATGAGATTAAGTCTTCTATCATACAGATGTTACCCTCATACCATGGCCTGAGCAAAGAAGTCCCATACAAGCATATTGATGAATTTTTAGGGCTGTGTACTACCTTCAATATTATAGGTTTGGGGAAGGAAGCAACTAGGTTGAGACTCTTTCCCTTTTCACTAAAGGATAGAGCCAGAACTTTATTATCAATGCTCCCAACCAACAGTATTCAGTCCCGGAATGACCTTCACCTTCAATGTCAATTTTTGGCCAAGTTTTTCCCCATGTCCAAAATAAGTCAGCTGAGGAAGAGCATTATCTCATTTGAGCAAGCCCCAATTAAAGACTTTCACCAAGCCTGGGAGAGATTTAATGAACTCTTGAAGCAATGTCTCCATCACCAAATTCTTGAATGGTAACTTGTTCAAAGTTTCTATCAAGGAATTGATCCCAAAAGCAGGGATATGATTGATGCTTCTTGTGGTGGTACATACCTCCATAAGACAGCAGATGAGGCTTAGGAGTTATTTGATATCATCGGTGAAAACTCCATGCAAAGGGAGACTTGGGGCAAAGATGTTGAGACCCCTAGATTGGTGAGAGAAAATACCACCAGAGGGAAAATGTATGAAGTGAGTGGACATAATAATTTGGAGAGAAAAGTGGACAGCCTGACCCAAAAATTTGATAAGCTCTGGGAGCAATGCAATCTCCAATGGCTGCTAAAGTGAAGGAGGTATGTATCATATGCCAATCCCCCACTCACTCCCTTGAGGAATGTCCTTCAGCTGCCCAATTTTCAAATCTTGTGATGAAACATGTGAAAGCTGCTCAGTCCTATGGACAACAGCCTACCGCTGGTTATCATTAGAGAAACTACCCCAACTTGAGGTGCAGACAAGACAATTTTCAAAACCAGCATCAACCACCACGGTCCATGCTCTATAAAAAATTCCAACCATACCAACAGAGCTACTTTTCAAGGCCCAAATACCAACAACCTATGGCTCAGGCAATAGTTCAGCCTGTGCATCAAAGTGCATCAGCCCCAGCACCCTCTATGTCCCTCACATTTGAAGATCAAGTTCTGGCTTCACTGCAGAATTTGGGCCCTTTATCTCAAACTGTTAACTCCCATAGTCAAAGCATCAAGAAGATAGGGGACCACCTTGGTTAGCTATTTAATTCTTTAGCTAAGAAGGAGGAGGAAAGACTGACCAGTCAGACCATGAACAATCCAAAGGGGCAGTACATGGTTGGTGAGACTTCTTCTTAGGAAGAAGTAAAATCTGTCACCACCTTGAGGAGTGGGAAGCTGGTGGATAACCAAGTTGGTAATGAGCCTGATGAGTCAAGTGTGCAAAAAATGAAGAAACAACCCATGAAAATATGCAGCAGGAGCAACATATAAAAAATAAGGGGGGTGATGTGCCTCAACAGAAAATTGAAAACAAAAATAAAGAAAATTCTGATGAACTTGCTAAGGCTGCAAATGGGAGGACAGTTCCCCATTTGCCATTTCCTAATGCATTGAAACCAGCTTCTCCTTTTGACAAGGGGGATGCTAAGGTTGGGGAAATAATGGAAACTTTGAAACAAGTAAAGATCAACTTGCCTTTACTTGATGCCATCAAGCAAGTTTCAGCCTATGCAAAAAATTTTAAAGAATTGTGCATCCATAAAAGACAGTCTAGGATGCACTTATCGAAGAGGCTTTTTGTGCTGCAAAAGTGAACCAAGTGTTGTCCATTGCAACTCCAACCAAGCTTCAAGACCCTTGAGTCCCTACAATCCCCTGCATCATTGGGGATCACATTATTGAAAAAGCTTTACTAAACCTGGGAGCTAGTGTGAATTTGCTTCCATACTTAGTTTATGAGAAGCTGGGCCTAGGAGAGTTGAAGTCCACACATGTGGTCTTACAACTAGCTGACAGGTCTGATAGGAAACCAATGGGGATTATAGAGGATGTGTTAGTTGGAGTTGATAAATTCTTTACCTAGCTGATTTTCTGGTGCTAGATATGGAACTAAGCAAGTGTGCTACCTCCATCCCCGTGATCTTGGGCAGGCCATTTTTGGCCACTGCAAATACTTTTATTTAGTATAGATTAGGGGAAATGGAGGTAACTTTTGGCAATATGAAAGTCAAGTTGAATGTGTATGATATAACCCATCCACCTCATTTGAATAAGGAGCACTATTTTTCAATTGATATATTGGATAAACTTGTGGAAGAAACTTTACCCAAGCTACTGCATTGTAATGATTCTTGTGATGATTTTGGTGATGTTTTTGAAAATGTGGTGGAGCCAGTACTGACTATCCGCTATCATGAACCTCCATGACATGACTGAGTTTCAACAAATATATACTATGTATAATAACTTATGTCTTTGGTTATTTATTTTTGCTGATTTTTACTATTTTTGTTTCTATTCTGTGTGGCATTGTACATGAATTTTCCATGTATGTTAGTACCTCAGGTAGGAAAATGAGTCAAAGTCGTGAAGTGAACAGAGTTGGAGTGTCAAATCTGTTGAGGAATGAATGGGGAACTGATTACAAGCCTCTTTCAACTGAAATACAATCTGTTGATAGGTCCTATGAACATATCGACAGGTTCTGAGAGTTTCCAACCTGCATTTCAACAAGATTTAGAAGCTGTCGAGAGGTGTGAATTAATTCTCGTTAGGTTATGAAGCTATAAAGTTAATTATCGAGAGGATCTGTGAAGGTCTTGATAGGTTCTGATGGCTTTAGTTGAATTCTTGACAGGTTTAGAATACCTATCGAGAAGTTTACGTGTTGAATTTAAAGTACCCGTTGAGAGGTTCTGACAACCTCTCGAAATGATCCTCTTTGCAACCTTGAACCTGTTGACAAGATGGAATGAACCTCTTGAAAAGTTGGCTTCTCTCTTCTTGAACTAGTCAACAAGATTGTGTGGACCTCTCGCGAGGATCTATTATTTTGCACTTTTTGACAGGATGCATCAACCTGTCGACGACTTGCCCCATTCCTGTCGATGCTCGTTCCCCATTATTTTTAACCTAACGACAACTCCACTTTTGCAATTCGACAACTTCTCTCAAAGTTTTAAGGCTTCTTTGGCAATTTTTCCATTTTTGCTTTTTCTCTCTACCTCACTGGTTGGTACTCTAAACACATTGCCACTACTCTAACTGCTTTAATTTCTTCAAGGCTACATTTTGCACCTAGTCTGAGTTGATTTGGCACCGTGCACAGCGTGATCTGAGAAACCCTAGTCTTCTATTGGTATGTTCTTCAGCTTCTCCTTGTGATTTCTAAGCTTGGAATTTCAATATTTAGTTTGTCTGGGTCATTTGAGCATTCAAGAGGTCTTTGTGGTGATTGTTATTGAATTAGTGGTGATTGATATCATGTTGATTGAGTAATGGCTGATCAAGAGAACACCTTGACTAATCTTTTCAAAGTGCCTTCTAAATCTACCACCAAAGCGACTAGGAAGTCCAGTAGGCAAATCGCAAAGCCTAAGGAAACCCCACCTGTAAAAAGGAAGCTTGCCATGGATGAAGTTGAGAAAACTGTTAAAACAAAGAAGGCCAAGAAATTTAAGAAGGCCCAAATCAGTGCAGTCATTATTGAGGAGGCCCCTGAGACACAACCTAACCTAGTGCCTGAAATTCCTGAGGCTGAGCCTAACCTTGAATTAGAGCCTGAAGTCCCTTTGCTCAGATACACACCCAATGAATTTTTGGATGCATTAGGTCTGATCCCAGAGACTATCGTTGACACCCCCTATTTCTCTAAGGTAGAGGAGTGTCAGGATACTTTGAATTATTTGGTGAAGGCAGGCCCGACACCCATGTTGAGCCCACGGAATGAAAAATCTTACCCAAAGCTTGTTAAGTTGTGGTATCAGAATCTCAGGATACAAGCCAAGCCAGATTCAATTGAGCCCTGCCTTGTCATTTTGATTGATCATATGGAGTTGGTGGTGGATTACAGAGATATAGGGATAGCATTGGGGGTCCCTTCTATTTTTTATCTAGCCTATGGCCTGGCTGCACCTGAGAATGTCTCCTTTAAAGCAATGGCCAGCCACCTCACTCAAGGCATTGTGGGGACTGGAGAGTCAATTATGAGAAGAGATTTACACCCCAACATGCATTTCTTTGATTAAATTTTGAGGAATAACGTCTATGTGAGTGGGTACCAACAAGAGAGGAGAGTGCCAATAGTGGATGCCCTATATTTCTTCTCCAAGGGTCAATTCATAAATGTTGCTCATTTGGTGTTTGAGGCCATGGTGGATGTGAATGATAAGTGTAGGAAGGCTCAAGCCTTACACTGTATATCCTACGAGGTCACATCGCTCGGCCAAGAGAAAATAATTTGTTTTCAAAGAGGGGGAGGAAGTGGATAAGGTGACCCCTAAAGCATTTGGGAAGAGGGCCTGGTCTGCCAATAGGACTCTCATTAGGAAGAGCAAAAGTAAATCTATGGAGAGTCCTGAAAGGGAGGCACCTCAAGTGGCCAGCTCTGCAGCTGCTCCTTTGATTCCCTCAGCACCCGCAGTCATCCCTTCCATTCCAGTTGATACCCCTAGTTTCTCCATCCCATCAGTCTCTCTACCACCCACCTCATTTCTCCTACCTTCCATTCCAGTCTCCATACCTCCGAGTACCTCAGCTTCTTTTTCCACCATCACCACATTAACACCTCTATCCATTCCTTTTACCATTGTCTCAATCCCTACCTTACCTTCACTCACCACTACAGCCAGCCCATCCATATTAGCCACTCCACCTTTGAGCCGTGCACTAGCTTCATCAGCTAGCCAAGCCACTTCTTCCCCTCAATCCATTCCCTTTGAATTTGACCTCATTTTCTCCATCTCACCTCCACATACCCAAGACCAGATCACTAGTGAGGGTTACTCATCCCTGATAAAATCCATTATGGACAATATTAGGCATGATTACACTCCCCTACCTGACTCTCCACAACCTACCCACTCATCCACCCCACCTTTTACCCATACCCACACTCCCCCATTCCAACCAATTCCACCAATCCAACCCACAGCCTCTGTCACACCTGATCCTTTACCCCATATCCTAAACCTTTTACTTTCCCTCCAATCCTAAGTGATGGCCAACACCCAAACCCAATCATCAATTGAGGCCATAGATTTAAATGTACAAAGCTTCATTCCACACCCATTCTTTAACACTTAGAGGAAAACTGTAGCAATGTTGCAGGCCATTTAAAACTTAAAAGTTAGCATGTGTTTACATCACCACCATTCATCTAACATTAGAAATTCATTGTGTAAAAATCAGTACCCAGCTTGCCTTAAATTCAAAATTCAGGTTGGATACAACCCTAATGAAGTCAAAATTTAGACCCAATTCTCACTAGGGCTATCTCTCTACATTAACAATCTGAGGGTGTTCACATTCAAAATAGCTCAAGAGCAGTTACAGACCCCAAATGGGCCTGCAAGCATGAGCATAGGCAAAGCTTCTAATTTCTGACATCTTCATGAATTTTCACCATAGATTGGACAACTCCTCATCTCCACATGATAGCTCATTTTACTTTGGATCTACATGGTCTTTTTAAATGGGTTGTAATGTGGCTTATGGGTGAGGGATGTACAGAATCAAGGGGTAAAAAGGGAATCAAAATTAAGAAATCAGGAAGGTAGGGAGTGATTCATGACTTCACAACCTTCATTTCAGTAAAAACTTCATCTCTCTTTTTATATTCTAGACTCAAAGTGGCCAGCTTCTCCTCTTCTTTTCAATTTTCAGATGATGTTCTTCTCTAAACTTCTCTTTCTTTTTCTCTTTTTGTTTTTATTCATTCTTTTTTATGATTTTTTTATGATGAACTGCCACACAACTGCCATTGATACACTGTTGTTCACAAGTTGCTTTTCTTCACCTTCCACAGAATGTTGGACCATTCTCAGTATCTTTAACTCCTTCTCCTTTACCTTCTGAATTCTCAGAGTGAGGGTGAGGTTGAATCAGGTCATGAGGTTAAGGTGCAAGTATTCTGGTGTTTGTAAAAGAAAAGTATGATTTTAAGGCTCAACTAGTGTATGTAAAAGGGCAGATTTTAAAACGTTGGATTTTCAGGCTCAAATTGTCCAAATGAGGGCCTTGGATCATTTCCTTAGTATCATGAGTGCTGTCAATTAGTTTTGATTTGGAGGTGCACAACTTCTAGTGAAAAAGTCTTGATTCAATCAGTCCTCAGAGCAGAAATAATGCCAAAAATACTCTTCAAAAGAAAATGATGGGCCCAAATCTCACTGGGTATGGTCATCAAATTTACCCCATGGGGTGTATTTTCATCTGTTTCTCTCCTCTTAGGTTCACTGAGCATTAATTGAAAAATTTTCTGATATTAGCTTCATGGTGGTGTCAAGATTTTAATTTTTTCAGTTTCGAAAAGTCTGCAAAAATATTTTAATTTTTTACAAGTTTCCTCATTGTATCAAGTTAAGTGGAAATTGACTTTATTCATCCTAGTTATACCACCATTACTGCACTAAAATTAACTATTCTATTGGCAGACCTATCCTGCGACACCCCCAAACCATGAGGAGCAGTGCCCTGACTGGTTCAAAGGTGAGAAAATGCAGTAGAGTCCAGTCAGAACAAATAAACACAGAGTAAGACAGAGAAATTGAAATAATAATAAAAAAAATGCTAACTAAATAGTATAGAACTAAAAGAAACTTTCATTAAAATAAAAAGAAAATATTACAAAAAGAGGTAAAAAGAAAAGACAAAATGGAGGAGGGGAGAGAGGGATCAAGGGGGAGTCGGTGGGGGAGGGTTTGAGGAAGATGGTGGGGGAGATGCAGGTTGTTCAATTTTTTTTTTTCTCTCTCTTCTCCTTTTTCTTCTCCTCCTTTGTCAGGATCCGCTAGACTTCTTCATACTCATCCCACAGAAATTGTAACGGGTCCGGCACCTTAGGCGGAGGGGGGTCCATAGGGTAAAATTTCTTAGGGAACTTGTTGGGTTTGTCATCCACCATGGTTGTGAGGAGGGCTGGACAGCTAGGGTTAGAAGATGAAGGATGAGATGAAGAGGAACTAATGGCCTATTTAAAAGACTTGGACGGTGGAAAATGAATCGGCATATTGAAAGTTTTGTCCCTTTCCAAGCTTGGCAATAAATTGTGAATGTTTTGGGAATGATAAAGCGCACAACTGATTATGGGAAAAGAGAGAGAACAGTAAATGATGGTCTAAATATAACCTTTGTAATTAAGGGGATCCTGTGGGTCGCGCAGCTGCACAATGGAAGGTGTGAAATTTTGCTTTGCACGCGGTAAGGACTCCGTGAGGAGCTCAGACAGGGCCCACAATTATGAAAAGGAAACCATTTTACTCCCATGATTGAGGTCAACAGTTGACCTCAGTGCACCATTTGTGCTAAGGTGTGTATTTGCACAAGGTCATCCAGCCACCATCTACATCTACCCTTCACATGGATTCCTATTTCAAATGAGCATAGCCTCCCGAAATTCATCTCCCATGACAAAATTGAAAAAAATGAAGACTAAAATAGAAAAACCTTTAACAAGCACACAGAACAGATCAATATACAAAAAAAATGAAAAATTATATTAACTGAAAAAACATGTACAATCGTATTTACAAGGAGAAGATTGGAAGGGGACAAAAAGAAAAGTCTAAGTACAATCTAATCTAAGAGGAAGAAGAAGAATCTGAATCGAAATCTGTAAAGAAATCCCAGCCCATCTTTTTAACATGGTCCCTAAGGGCAGCTTTGTCCTTTTTCTTCTTGGCTTGCTTGGACTTTCTTGTTTCGGCTGGGGTTTTTCTCATGGCTGGAGCTTTTGGTGCTCTCACCCTTATTTTTGGTTGCTTGGGTATTTTGGGTTCTTTGGGTTCTTGAGGGGCTTTTCCTTTTCTTTTGGCAGGGGGGGTTACAGGGGATTTGCCTTTGCCTTCCTCAGTGGGGACCACTGGGGATTTCCCTTTTGCGTTGGACTCAGGCTGGCCAGGGGGTTGTGCCTCCTCAGACTGGGCAATTGGCTCTTTGTCAATTTTTATAGAGGCTGCTGTGGAAGCAGTTCTCTTAGCAGTGACTTTTCTCTGTTTAGGATAAGTTTGCTCTTGTGGAGGTGCAGCAGAGGCCTTGGTAGGTGGAGGGTACTTTGTAGGAGGTGATGAGGGAGGGGCAGCAGGGTCCTTCCCTTTCTCTGGCTTGATATTTGGTTATGCCTCCTCAGACTGGGCAGCTGGAGCTGGAGTAGCTTTAGGCTTTGGGTCTGGCATGCGAACAGAGAGTGGGGTGGGCTACTGAGCTGCATTTCTGGCAGCATCCAAGGCAGATTCCAATGAGGCTATCTAGATTTTGTGTTTGAGGAGGTCAGTCTCATGGATTTCCTTTTGGATTTTGAAGATCTCCTGGGCATTGTTAAGCCTTTTTTCAAACAGTCTAGCCCGCGTCTTCTCTGTAGCAGCGTTTTTTTTCTCCAGTTCCAAATTTAGCTCATTATAAGCAGCTGTAGATTTGGCCTTCTGATAGGCCTCCAGGATATTAGTCCACCCTAAAGATATGCCCAATAGTTATTTTCTGTGGGCCTCCTTCATTTCATCAATCTGCTGCAGCAGGGGGGTCTCAATGGACTGGCGAAGTTTGGCCATACCCCTCAGGACATCCTTCCTAAGATAGGGATTGTCCCTCATGGCATGGAGGATGGTGAGGTAGGGAGGGATGTAAAAGAAATGTTTGGGTGCGATGGGCAGCGATGAAGTGGAAGGAGCAAACTGTGATTGGTCCTGGGGGGGGAGGGGGGAATAACAGTGGGTAAGTCTAGTTGTGGGGAGAGGGGGATAGGTTTTGGGTCTGTTTGTGTATGTTTGTCAGTGAATGTTGGGGGGGTAGGATAAGAGGGGGATGGAGGGTATAGGGGAAAGGAAAATGGGGTAGGCTCCCTAGGGGTAGGTGGCGGTGGGGGAGGTAATGGTGAAAGGGATGAAAGGGAATGGGGGGGTTGGGGGTTTAAAAGGGATTATGGGTGTTGGATGGGGTTGGGAGTCAGGGATGGATTCAGTTTGGGTCTGTTTGTCAGTGTAAAGGACCAGGGGGGTTGGAGTGGATTGTTGAGGGATGGGTGGGTTGGTTAAGGTCTGTAGAGTGGATTGAATGGATGTGAGTTTAGTCTGCATCTGGTCCTGGGTGTTGGTAGTGGTGGATAATTGGGATTGGATATCTTGGATAATGGATAGGTTGAGTGTCAGTGTGTCGGGGCTGGGAGGTTGGGGTTGTGTAGAAGAGGGCACTGGTTGAAAAGGTGAGGAAGGGGCATGATGGAAAGTGGAAAGAGGGGGGGATTGGGATTCTGGTGAGTGATGGTGTGATGGAGTTGGGGAGTCTGGGAGGGGGGTGTAGTGGGTAGGCATTGTGTCAAGGAAGGTAGCCATAAAGGCTTGGAATCCTATGGTTGTGTTAAGGGTTAAGTCAATGTCTGTGAGTGGGGATGTAGTAGGTATGGCTGGGGTGGTGGTTTCTTCAAGGTGAGGTGTGTCAGTGTGGATGAAAGGGATTAAGGGTGGTGTCTGGGAGATGGTGGGGGTTGTCTCAGTAGTATTTAATTTTTTGTAGGAAATGAGTGGAGGGCTGTCAGGTTTATGTGAAGCTGATGGGGGTATTAGGGCTGTGTATTGGGGTAAGGTAGGGGATGGGGAGGGCCTATCATGGGAGGTGGTGTCCTCTCAGGTACCAATCACAGGTGAAGGGAGAGTGGGCATGGATAATGGAAACAGAGGAGGGTGAGAGATAGATGGAAGAGGGGTAGTGGATGCAGGAGTAAAAGGTGGAGGGAAAATGGGGGTTGCTGCAGCAATGGTGGTAACAGGCTCTGTGAGCACCTCCTTAGTAGTAGGGGTAGATCTTGTTCCAGCTGCCTCTTCTGCTTGTTGGGAAGGGCCTAAGCCTCAGCTTTCTTCTTATTCTGGGCCTCCATCAGGCTCCTGCTGATTCCCCATTGCCTCTTGGCAAAAGTAGTAGGGGCAAGGGTGGTGGTTTGCTCAGTTTTAGCTATCTTGTAACCCCCCTTCAAAAGTAACTTAGTAATGATTCTGGCATAAGGGAGTGTGTGAGGCTTCTTGTTCGTCCCTAACTTCTCCACCAGGTCTTTCATTGCCTTAAATATTAGCCAGGCTGCATGGAAGCCATGGCCCAGGTACAAGGAGTAGATTGCATCAGCAATAGGGGATCTCCTCTCCTGCTAATGGCCTAAGCAATATATGTTCTTTCTTAGGACCTGGTCCATGCAAAGGAGTCCAGGGTCTAACTCCCTTCTTCTGATCGAGTCCCCTGAGGCCTTTAATCCTCTGGTCAACGCCCTTTCAATTATATCAATGGAGGCGCTCAGGGGGGGGCCATATCCACAGCTAGGGGCGAATGCGGCTGGGATGCCCAAAACTTCAGCAATCACCTTGGGGCTCACTAGCATCTCAAAATCGTCAATCAGCACTAGCAAGCATACTTGTCCATCCTTGTCCTTCTTGACCCTGATGTGCTGATAAAATAGTTACACTAGCCTAGGGTAGGCTAGTGCTGGAATTCATCTCATCAAGGGTATCAGACCCGCTTTGCTCATAAACTGCATGGCAGGGGCAGAGAGAGGCTCCTTCTCAAAAAATGGTAGGTCAAAAGCTATCTCAGGCTCCAATGGGATTGAAACCATGAGCTCTGAAGGAGTAGAAAACTTAGGGGTTGGCTCCTCCGCCTCCTCAACCACTTCCTTCCCTTTTTTAAGTGCCTTTGAAGTCTTGGCCTTCTTAGGGGTGGTCTCAGCAGGGGCCTTATCCTTGCTCCTCTTCTTTGGTGCACTCTTGGGGGTCATTACAACTTCTACCTTCGAATATGAGAAACAGAGACTGAGATCTAAGTGCTTACCCTAAAATCCTAGGGTTTGGTTTGATCTGAAGCACAGGGCACCGTGAGATCTCTGAACAGAGGGCAATAGATGGGGGTGATGCTAGGAACAACTCTATAGATTCGTGGAGTGAATGATGAGCTGTAGGATTGATGCTAGAGGAGAGAGGGGGGAAGAGTGCCAGAAGCTAGGGCTTCACAGAGGGAAGAAGGAAGAGAATATTGGAAAGGGAGACAAGCGCGGGGTTTAAATACTTATCGCGAAGCTCGGCACACTTTGGAACATCTGGTCGCAGGATTGGAAATGAACCTAGCGAAGGTGTTATTCAATTTGGATTGCGCGACAATCTCCCAGGTTGACCTTCGAGCGTGCGATAATGTGTGATGAATTCATGTGAATTGTGCAAGCGGCTCCCAGGTCTCCATTTGGATTGCACGAAAAGCTCTGAGGTTCACTGAATCTCGCAACAGCCTTAGAATCTCGCGACAGCTAATGAAGTATTCCTGTTAAATTGGGCGAGAGTCTCGCAGTTTTCCTGCTGAACCTCGCAGTAACTAATGAATAGCTCTATGTGGATCGCACGAGAGGTTCTCAGGTGCACTTGAATCTCATGATAGTTATTGAATCTTTCTATGTGAACTGCGCGAGAGTCTCCCAGGCTTCCTTTTGGACCCAGTGGCAGCAAAGAATAAAACAGAGAGCATGTGCTCTCTGGTTTTCCATTTCCAGTGTGTTGTGGTTGGATCGTAGGCATGACTCTCACCATGGGTACCTCTAGACACATTAAAAATCAACCATTCAAGTAAGGACAACAAAAATCAACCTCCCACATTATGCATTCAAACAAAAACTATCAATTAAAGAACAGTAAGCATCAAACCAAGCATAAAAGTTCAAACCGGACAGGTTCAGATTCAGATGGGACCATTAACAATTCCTAGAGATTTTGAACAAAAGAAAGCAAGATAAATCTACCAAAATCAAAGTACATATGATACAGTAATGACACACCTGTGGATCAGTTTAAAGAAGGATCCCCTTGAAAGTGGATGGTGTCCATGGATTTGGAAGGATTTTCAAAACAAGGCTTAAGCCTCTGACCATTCACCTTCTAGGTTCTCCCAGACTTAGGATCCTTGATTTCCACAACACCAGATGGGGAAACATGAATGACAATGTAGGGACCTTCCCATCTGGATTTCAATTTGCCAGGAAAAAATTTAAGTTCAGAGTTAAACAACCAAACCTTATCACCAGCTATGAAACTCTTTCTCAACAGCCCCTTGTCAAAGAAAGCTTTGGACCTTTCCTTGTAGATCCTGGCATACGCATCCATCCTTAGTTCTTCCAATTCTGACAGCTGCAGCAACCTGTGATGACCAGCAGAAGTTAGGTCTAGATTTAAATGTTTAATGGCCCAATAGGCCCTGTGTTCTAACTCCACTGGGAGATGACAAGCCTTGCCATAAACCAATCTGAATGAGGACATACCAATGGGAATCTTATAGGCAGTCCTATAAGCCCACAGTGCATCATTAAGCTTGTCAGTCCAATCTTTCCTATCAATCCTCACAGTCTTCTCAAGGATGTGCTTGATCTCCCTATTTGAAATTTCAACTTGCCCACTAGTTTGTGAGTGGTAAGGAGTAGCAATCCTATTGGTGACAGAATATTTCTTGAGCAAGCTCTCAAAATTTCTGTTGCAGAAATGGCTACCCCCATCACTGATAATGGCTCTAGGGGTGCCAAATCTCGAGAAGATATTCTGCTTTATAAACTTGAGGACAACCTGATTATCATTAGTTCTTATGGCAATGGCTTCTACCCATTTGGAAACGTAATCCACTGCCACTAAGATGAAAAGAAAACCAATTGAAGGAGGAAAGGGGCCCATAAAGTCAATACCCCACACATCAAACTGTTCCACAACAAGGATGGGCTGTAAAGGCATTGAGTTTCTTTTGGACAGCCCTCCTAATTTCTGACATCTTTCACAGGTCCTACAGTGTGTATTGGCATCTCTGAAAAGAGAAGGCCAATAGAACCCACACTGCAAGACTTTGTCAGCTATTTTTCTTCCACTAAAGTGACCCCCATAGGCATTTTCATGGCACATGGCCAGAATACTGGGGACATCACTTTCTGGAACACATTTCCAAATTATTTGGTCTGCACAATACTTGTATAAGCAAGGTTCTTCCCAGAAAAAGAATTTGACCTGCGAGAAAAATAGGTCTTTGTCCATTTTTGTCCAATGGACAGGAATCTTGCCTATAGCTAGATAATTGACAATATGTGCATACCAAGGAACTAAGGACTGGATGGCAAACAGTTGCTCATCCGGGAAGACATCATTTGTAGCAAGGTCATCAACACCTTTCTCCAACATAATTCTGGATAAGTGGTTAGCCACCACATTTTCTATACCCTTTTTATCCTTAATTTCGATGTTAAACTCCTGCAATAGGAGTATCCATCTAATCAACCTGGGCTTCGCATCCTTCTTGGACAATAGGTACTTCAATGCTGAGTGGTCAGTGAAGATTATAGTTTTAGACCCAAGTAGGTAAGGTCTAAACTTGTCCATAGAAAAAACCACTCCCAGAAGCTCTTTCTCAGTTGTTGTGTAATTCAGCTAAGCTTCAGCAAGTGATTTGCTGAGATAGGCAATGACCACAGGCAGCTTATCTTTTCTCTGGCCCAAGGTAGCACCTATTGCCAAGTCGGATGCATCACACATCAACTCAAAGGGCAGGGTATAATTAGGTGTTTGGAGTACAGGGGCAAAGGTGAGGCAAATTTTTAAAGTTTCAAAAGCCTCAAGACCTTCAGCAGAAAAGTCAAAGGGCACATCCTGGCAGAGCAGGTGGCACAATGGTTTAGCAATTTTGCTGAAGTCTTTAATGAACCTCCTGTAGAATCCAGCATGTCCAAGGAAAGATCTGATTTGCTTGGCTGTTCTTGGAGGGGGCAAATTTGCAATGAGGTCAACTTTGGCCTTGTCTACCTCAATTCCATCTTTAGAGACTACATGGCCCAACACAATACCTTGTGTTACCATGAAGTGGCTCTTTTCCCAACTTAAGACCAAATTCGTCTCCTCACATCTTTGTAAGACCAGGTGGAGGTGTTGTAGACATTGGTCAAAGCTATCCCCATAAATCGAAAAATCATCCATAAAAATTTCCAAGAATTTGTCAATCATATTATAAAATATGGCATACATACACCTCTAAAAGGTGGTTGGGGCATTACACAGCCCAAAAGGCATCCTTCTGTAAGCAAAGGTGCCAAAAGGACAAGTAAAAGTAGTTTTCTCTTGATCAAGAGGGTGCACAGGGATCTGATTGTACCCTGAGTACCCATCAAGAAAATAGTAAAAAGCTATCCCAGCCAACTTATCCAAAATTTGATCAATAAAGGGGAGAGGGAAGTGGTCTTTTCTGGCCTTGGAGTTGAGCTTTCGATAATCAATGCAAACTCTCCAACCAGTGGTCTCCCTGGCTGGTCTCAGCTCTCTAGACTCAGTTCTTATCACTGTTATGCCAGACTTCTTGGGCACCACCTGAATAGGTGCCACCCATTCAGAGTCAGAAATGGGATAAATTATCCCAGCATCCAGCAATTTAATGATTTCTTTTAGGACCACCTCCTGCATGTGAGGATTCGTTTTCATCTGTATTTCCCTGGAGGGTGTTGAGCCCTCCTCTAGATGGATCCTATGCATACAGATTGATGCATCAATCCCTCCTAGATCAGCAATGGTCCAGCCAATTGCCTTCTTGTGCTTCCTCAAAACTGTTAGCAATTCCTCCTCTTGCTCATTGGTAAGGGAAGAGGAGATAATTATAGGAAGTTTTTTATCTTTCTCAAAGAAAGCATATTTTAATGTATCTGGAAGCTTCTTGAGCTCCAAATCAGGGGCTTGTTGGATGGATGGCAGGATTGGTGCTTTGTTGGTTTGAGGAAGGGGCAGCAATGTAGGTTTCCACCTGGAATGCTGCACTAAGCCCACAAAAGATTCCAAACTCCAGTTAAATTTGTGACAATGTTGCCCCACTCCAGCAGAGTGGGCAGTTCTTCTTCAACAACATCTTCTAGTACATCCACTGCAAAGCATTCCTCATTGTCCAGCTCAGGGTACTTTGCACTGTTGTACACATTAAGCTCAACTTTCATATGTTCGAAAGTTACCTCCATGATCCCAGACCTACATTGAATGCATGCATTGGCAGTGGCCAAGAATGGTCTACCCAAAATAACAAGTATCGAGGATGTACTCTTGTTGCAGCCCATGTCCAAAACAAGGAAGTTTGCAGGGTAGAAGAACTTGTCTACCCCCACTAAGACATCCTCAATCACTCCCATGGGTCTCCTCTCAGACCTATCAGCCATCAATAGCACAATGGGGGTGGGTTTAAGCTCCCCCAAACCTAGCTGCTGATACACACTGTATGGCAACAGGTTAACACTGGCTCCAAGGTCTAGAAGGGCCCTTCCAATCGTGTGGTCTCCAATTATACAGGGAATAGTGGGTATCCCTGGGTCTTGTAACTTCTCAGGCATTGTCATGGTTAATATAGAATTAACTGTATCAGTTGTAAAAATGTTTTTGGACAAATGGCCTCCGGCCTTCCTTTTCTGAGTACAAAGGTCCTTCAGAAATTTTGCATTGGATGGGACCTGTCGAATTGCATCAAGCAGGGGTAAATTGATCTTTACCTGCTTAAAGGTCTCCATCATTTCCTCGATTTGTGCATTTCCCTTATCAAAAGGGATAGGGCCACTCAAAGCTTGAGGAAATGGCAGCTGAGGTACTGCTGGTTCCTCAGCTGCAAGCCTATGACTGAACTTTTGTTTTTTTCTTTTTTCTTCTTTTATTTCCTGCAAAGGCTCAACTACAGCCTCTTTATTTTTCCCTTGTTGAAGGGTAGCAGGCAACTCTTAACTTTGTGCTCTAACAAAGTCCTTATCACTTTCACTCGATAGTTCTTTGGGACTGACCTCCTCTTGTTCCTTTCCGACCTGGTTGTCTACCAGCCTGCCAGACCTTAGGGTTGTGATGGCATTAGCCCCCTCAAAATTTGAGGAGCCTTCTCTAATCGAATATTGGCCCTTAGGGTTGGCTAATGGCTGGCTTGGCAACCTGCCCTCTTCTCTTTTAGCCAAGGAATTGGCTATTTGGCCTAGCTGCTCTTCTATTTTCTTTATGCTTTGACTGTGAGAAGTCACAGTCTGAGTCAAGGGTCCAAGGCTTTGTAATTGGGCCAAAACCTGGTCCTCGAAAGATGTACTTTGGGGCTGAGGTGGGAGAACTACCAACTGACTTTGCTGCTGGGGCTGCTGCTGATGTTAGAAATTTGACCTTGGGGCATAACCCTGGTTAAACTGCTACTGTGGCCTTTGAGGTAAGGCCAACATCTGTTGTGGCTGCATATAATTGTCTTGCATCCACCTCAAATTTGGATGGTCTCTCCATTGGTAACCAGCATTTTGGTGTTGGTATCCATATGGCTATTTGTTGTAGCCACCAGATTGTTGCTATCTAAAAGATTAGGCAGCAGCAGCCTGTTCCATCACATACTCAGGGTATTTCCCTGCAGATGGGCACTCTTCCATTGTGTGTTGTGGAGATTGACATATCAGACATGCCTCCATCACTTGTGCAGCCAATCTGGGCTGCACCACAGTTAAAAGTTTATCAAACTTATCTGAAAGATTGGCCATCTGCATTCTCAGGTCATCATTTCTCCTAACTTCATACATCTTTCCTTTAGAAGTTTCAGCAAACCCCAGCTTAGGAGAAGGCTCTTGAACAGTTCTAGGTGAGGACATCTTCTGGAAAGCATTTTCACTGATAACCTCGGACAAGTCCCATGCCTCATCAGCTGTTTTATGCATGTACGTTCCACCACAAGAGGCATCTACCATGTCTCTGCTTTTCTCATCAATCCCATTATAGAAGCTCTGAACAAGCTGTCATTCTGAGATCTTGTGGTGGGGACATTATTTGAGCATCTCCTTAAATCTGTCCCAAGATTGGTTGAAATCCTCAATTGGAGATTGGGCAAAAGCAAGTATGCCTTTCCTCAACTTGCTATTTTTGGTCTCTGGGAAAAATTTGGTCAGAAATCATGTCTGAAGGTCTTTCCAAGTAGTGATACTGTTGTTTGGGAGAGTAGACAACCAGGTGCTGGCCCTATCCTTTAGGGAGAAAGGAGAAAGCCTTAACCTAGTGGCTTCTGGTCCCAAACCAGCAATGGAGAATGTGGTGCACAGGGCCAAGAACTGGTCAATGTGCTTGTAAGGATCTTCCTTGCTAAGCCCATGGAAAGAGGGAAGCATTTGGATGATGGAGGTTTTAATCTCGTAGTTTCCCTGAACATCTGGGAATTGAATGCTGAATGGAGAATTATAATCATCAGGAGCATTCAATTCCTTCAATGTTCTGGGTTGCTCTTCACCCATAACTGCTGTCTCAATTTCAATAGGGGGCTCGACTGTGGTGTGTCTGTGCCTTCTCGGTCTTCTACCCCTTTCTATCTCAGGGTTAGGAGGCTCTAATGTAGGACTGAGGGATCTCCTTCCTAACATGCACACACACCAACAGCAGGGAAGACTACTCGCAGACACATTGCACTTAACAAAATTACAACTATCCTAATCAACTGCTATGGAACTTTCAAAGGAGTAGTAGACTGAGTTTTGAGGGTTAGAGAAGTGCAAACAGAGGTAGCTAGACTCCCAGTGCAATTCTACTCTCCTTCTTTGCTACTATCCAGATCTGTAAGAAAAATTCCAAATGTAAATCAGCAGTATCAATTATTCGCAAGTACAGCTACCAAAGAATAAAGAATACAAAAATCTAGGGTCTACTAATAGATCATCGGCAGCGGCGCCAAAACCTTGTTGATGTATTTTAAGTGCTTGCTACTAACTTTATTGGAGATGGTGATAAGAATGGGGTTAGTGAAAATGAGAGGTGGATTTAAGAGCAGCAAGCCTAAAAATACACAATCCTGCAAGATTCAAGGCCTGTTGTAGCAAGTTTTGATAAGAGTTTGTCCCACAGGGAAAGTTGATCTAAAGTTCTAAGGGAGCTATCTTTAGTAGGCCCTCCAGATCTGGCTACAAATCTGGCAATCCTAAATGGAAGGAGATTTATGGTCACTATAGTCCAAATCCTAAGGTAACAACTCAGACTCAGATCTGCTGCTATAGAAATCCTGTCCAATGGCTACATTATCACCAAAGAGGAGAAAGGATCCAACTCACCCCTGTGCCATGATCCAATCCCTTATGGCTATAACCTTTCCACTTAAATGGTCACAGACTATCCAATAGGGGAACCACAATCCAGAGATGGGTCAAAACAAGTTTATCATTGTAGGCACTACTTAATCCAGGCTACAAGCTCAAGAATCCATAGTAACCTCAACCTCTAATGTTCTGTGTGTGGGGCTAGGCCTACAACGTGCACTAGCCTAGACACATAGAACCAGCAAGAGTTTGAGTAGTAGCTTTTAATCTTGGCTGTTCACTGCTTTAGAAAGACAGTAGTGATCTAGTCACAAGCCTACAATCTCTACAGCCAGATCAAATCTGCCATCTGATGGTGGGTCTATACAAATACAGGGGAGTCTGTCTCTGCACAATCTCTCACAAGGCTACAAGCACAAGTGCAGAGAAGAAGAATCTGTCTTAGATTTGTGGATTGGCCTCACCCTAGGGCTATAATCTGTCCACTTGAATGGTCACAGACTATCCACAGAGGCTATGCTCCTCACAGAGGTTTAAGAAAGCACAGGAACATTGCTGTCGCCACCATGTTCACAAGGCTACCAGCTCAAGATCCTATGGGGATTCAGATTTAGTGGATCCTGTGGTGGGGGAAGGCCTACAATGTACCTAACCTGGACACACAAGTCACTTGGATCTAAGTAAAACCTTAAGAGCAATCCTCCATTGCTTACTATACAACTTAGCAATGGAGGATCTCAAGGAAGCAGCCTTGTACGGAACAACTCACAAAACACCAATCTCATACATGCAATAGATCCTATTTCAAAACTCCATTAAAACTATACCAAATAATCATACAAAGGCATAGCCAACAAGTGTTGGACTATGGAGAGAAGGAAAAATGAAAAAGAAAACTCCTAAACCCTAACCTTAGCCTACTGTAATTCTACAGTCGGTTTCAAGGAGTACAGAAGTCATGTCCAAAAGTGCTCCCTTAAACCTAAGCTAGGCTTAGGCTTATATAGCAATCGGCTCTCTATGAATTAGGGTTAGGAAAACCCTAATTTCAATGCTATCGTGGCCCAATTTTGTTCCTTAGATGCCTGGGGGCGTGTGCACAGAGATTAGAGCATTGGAGTGCGTGCCATAATTGCTAGAAGTTCCCAGATTGCCCCTGCAGAAGTGGGGAGAAGTTAAGAACTCGATCCTCGTTGGGTAGAAAATATTTCCAGATCTTGCCGCGTGGTAGAATTGGCATCGCAGGGTTGAATTGACTTGAAGCTCATGCAATCGCGAGATTAATACTTTGGTCATCGCGAGATACTTCTGGCTGTCGCGAGATTGCTCTTTCCTTTTGAATGGCACAGGAATTGCGCTCACGGTTCATCCCTTGGGGAATCTCGTGGGGATCCTCACGAAGAAGCAGTGTTCATAGGCCTATGGATCGCGCAAGCATTTTCTTGAAGGTTTGTATCCCGCGGCCACTGCGTGACAGCTACGCGCAGGAGTGCCTAGAGCTCTCTCTATCCAGTGAATCGAGCGATGATTGAAGACTCCTTTCTTGAGCTGCGCGAGTGTTGCGTGAGCGCTGATGACTGAAACTTGTGAGAACGTCATGAAGTCTGCTTTTTAATTCTTTCTGTCATCAAACCGCGTGAGAACGACGTGAAGACTGCGCGACTAGTTGGTGTGCTGTCTTCAGAAGCCCGCGACAACTGCGCGAAGGAATTTTCTCTAGTTCAATTGAACCCTGAGACATCTGCGCGTGGCATTCTTCTTGGTTTGTTTCTACTTTGCTGTGCCTATGTTGCAGCTAATTCTCTGTCGGAGTTCAACCTTCATTCTTCTGAGGGGCCACTGGGGCAACAATAGGCTTCTTGGCATGGTTAGGGGTTTATTTGCAGTTGCTGCTTATTACCTACAGAATAGACTTAAAACACATTTATTAAATGATTAAGGGTCTAACAGAGATTAAGTTAAGGGGTGAAAAGTGGTACTTTTTAGGTCTTAACAGCTGCCTCCAAAGCTCACAACAAGGCAGCCCAAGAATTATATGACACTCAAGTTGCACTGTCTGAGAAGAAGATTAAAATCCTTGAAAGAAAAATTGCTAACTTGACTGCTAGCCAGCCTGCCCAAGCAGCTGAACCTGCCCTACAGGTTGAAGAAGGCGAGATAGTTGCCCAGTCTAATAAGGCAGCTACCATAAAAGGGAAGACCAAGGCTGAGAAGCAAGCTAAAAAATTGCAAAGGAATGCGAGGTTGAGAGATGAGTATAATGAGATAGCTGCCAAATATGGTTGGGAGCCAAGGGCCCCATCTAGCTCTGATTCAGATTCGGATTCTGAGTAGGAAGTATATAGTCATGTTTAGAGTTGTATAGTTATGAGGTCTTTAAATAATCTCTTTGTTGATCACTTACTATCTTTTTGTTTGACTATTTTCTTTCTTGTAATTGTTTGTCTGTTATGAATCATACTTGTTCCTATTTTGTCTGTGCATTGATGTTCTTTGTTTCGCTGTAGTTTATTTGTTTTGCTTTCCTTGCTTCTCTGTCTATGTTTTTCTCATGCTGCACATCCCTTTGTCTTTTAAGCAGTGAGGACACTGCTCCTCATAGGTTTATGGGTGTGGTAAGGTTTGCCAATGGATAGTTAATGGTAGTACAGTAAGGTTTTAACATAAATGGAGAAAATAAAATAATTTCACACCTGATATTTTATATTGAGGAAATTAAAAACTTTTTAAATCTGGAACATGTTACAGTTCTAACATTTTCATGAAGTAAATGTTAGGAATTTTTCAAAACTTAATGCTTAGTGAGCTTGAGAACAGAGAAAAAAAATTGTGAGGATACACCCCAGAAATCTAAGGAAAGACCATACCCGTTGGGCCTGGGAAATTTTTTTTTCTTTGAAGAGTGTTTGGCAATTTTTTTTGCTCTAAGGACTGACTGAATCTGCCTCTGCTCACTAGAAGTTAGGCAAATCCAAGTTGAAACAGCTTGACAACACTCATGATATTGAGGACATGAAGTAAGGCCATCCCTTGGACTGGCTGAGCTTAAAAATTTCCCACCTTTGAACTGCCCATGATACATACCATTTGAGCCTTAAAAATTTCAGCTTTCTTTGACAAAAACCAGAGTACTTGAACCCAAACCTCAGTGACATGATTCAGCCTGACCCTCACTCTAAGATTTCAGAAGGTAAAGGAGAAAAAGTTGAAGAAGGTGGAGTTGGTTCAACATTTGGTGGAAAGAGAAGAAAACACATCAAAAGGCAGTTGTGTATCAAAAGTACGGTTGTGGCATTTCAGCCCATATAAAAAAAAATGATGAGAAAAAACATACAAAAAGAAAAGAAAAATAGAAAAGCAAAAAAAAATAAGAGAGAAGTCACTTCATTGGATACATTGAAATGAGGATTGGAAATTGATCACTTCAAATCTGAAAATTCAAAGAAGATGAAGATTTATGCTGAAATGAAGAAGGTGTACATGTCCCCTCCTTACTTTACTGATTTCTCAAACTTGAATCCTATTCCACCCTTTTATTCTTTGTAAACTTCACCCATAAGCCACATTACTACCCAATAAAAAGTCCTCACTAATCGGAATTGGATTGAGCTGTCATGTGGAGGTAAGGATTTGTTTGATCTATGGTGAAAGCCTATGCTCATGCTTGCAGTCCTATTTAAGGGCTATAACTACTCTTGAGCTGTGTGAATTGATACACCCTTCTATTTTTGTTAAGAGTGACAGTCCTGATAAGCTTTGGGTCTAAAATGAGGGTTGATGGGGGCACTATCAGAACATGATTCTCAATTTGAGGGTAAGCTTTGCATTAATTTTCATACAAAATACCTTGACATGAGCTGATTGATTGTGCAGGAATTACAGCAGAATTTTAGTTTTAAACTGTCATGGTTTTGCTAAGAATCCTCTAAAAGTGAATGGACAAGGTGTGGAATGAATTTTATACTGCTTGAACTCTATTTTAAACATGATGCACTAATATTAATTGAATCATTGGAGAAGTTTGTGGGTAACTTCACTGTAAACCCTCAGGAGACTTCACTCCTCCACTAGGGATCACCTAGTGGTTTAAAAGACTTGATGCATATGCTAAATGCATTTGTGTTCCCTACAAAAGTAGCATGTTTTATTTTCAATACTTATTTTCACTTTCTCCTTTGCTTAGGGACTAGCAAAGCTTAGGTTTGGGGGTGTGTTAAGCAGTGAAAAATACCATTTTTCACCTCCTAACCTGACCTTTGGTGGACCCTTGAGCTGACTAATAATGTGTTTTAAGTGTGTTTTGTAGATAAATAATAAACTACAGCTTAGTGCAGATACCCACTTAAAATGGCCCAAGAAGTAATTTGCTGCTCAACATGTGACCTTAAAGACCAAAGGCCATCCAATCAAGCAATCCACAAGAGCCCCAAAAGTGCATAAGATTGTTTTAAACTTAACTGGGAAGGCTTGAGGCTAAGTGCAATTGCAGAGAATGAAGATTGAATCCACCAAGAGGTTGCTGGATGTTGAACAAATGAAGAACAACACAAGTGAGAGGTGTGCCAGCTATGGAAGCACAAAGTAGAGCTGTCGAGAGGTTCTGAGAGCAAGGAATGAAGTAGTCGAGAGGTTGAACATGTGTACAAGTAGCTGTCAAGAGGATGTAGTACACAAGAGTGAAGCGGTCTCGAGGTTCTAAAACACTTGTCGACATGTTCCGTAAGCAAACCTATCGAGAGGAATGAAGTTGGAAATAGAAACCTGCCGAGAGGTTCCAGATACTTGTCGCAAGGTTCAGTAAAACCTGTTGAGCAATCCAATCCAACCTATCGACAGCTTGCCTGATGTTATAACTCATTCTCGTGAGGATTGAGCCAACCTATCAAGATCTCACTGTTAGGTTGTATAACCAGTCGATAGGATTAGTATAACCTATCGAGAGGATGAATTAAGAAATTTGCAGAATGATGCAACGAGCTTCTGATCCTGTCGACGAGTCATCAATCCTATCAACAAAGGCAGTTCAACATCTCAAGATGTTTTTAGTTCTTGTTGAGAGCTAACCAATCCTTTCGAAAGCCACAGAGATCCTGTCGAAATGAAGAGCAAGCACACGCAGAACCTCTCAACACTCGTTTTGGCAACTTCTCAGCATATTCCTTTAGCAGCAACCGATTTAAGAAGTTTACGCACACATCCCAAAGCACATCAGCGACTCCTCGGGGTATTTTTAGTATTCAACTATGCATGATTGAAAACCCTAACAGCATCACGTGTACTCTCCAGCTAAGAGCCAATGAGAGAAGAGCTTCTAGAAGAGAAACCGGTCACATCAGTAGCCCAGAATAACAGAATTATTCTCTTGGGCTCTGATTGGCTGAAACGTATCTTAGGATAAAGGAGGAGAGCATAAAAGCTTGAAGAAATTACATTGAACACATCCAAAATTTGAGAGAATCAGAGCCTAATTCCATATCTATCTTCTCGAAACTCCCTCTCTCTTCCTTCTTCTCCGATTCTCTCTTTAGCCAATCATGGTTGGCTAAACTCTTTTCAGTAGTTAAGGTGAGGTCTAGAGCTGTAAATTGAGAGTTTCAGAGGCTTGTAAAGGATTGTATGTTACACAAATTACAGATCTGAGCACAATAGGAATGTAAGTTTTATGATTGCAATGTAATTATGAATTTTAAAGGCGATTCTTATCTACATTTCACTTTTTCGTATTTGATTTCCCTGGGTCAGATATTCCAGTGGATGCCAGCCAGAAATGAAGAGCTGATAGCCTGGCATTCCCAGCATCTACAATAGCTTTCCTGTTCTAATCAAGATCCTTGGAGTGGAACAATCTCTGGGATGCTCTATGACTATTAAAGTGGATAGATCATAGCCTTAGGATTGCTTCAATTCTCTGGTTGAGATTGGATTCTTATACCTTGTATCTGCCAGAAATGGAGAGCTTTTAGCCAGGTAGAGGATTGTAGCAAATCTATCCTATGCACTGCCTTTGATTCCTTTGATTTTCGGTAAAAGACCAAAACCCCTAGCTACTATTCTCCATCTTTTGAGTTTCACTTTATTTTTATTTTCTCATCTCTATATTTAATCAAGTGTGGATCAATCGCATTTAATTTTTGTAGCTGTAGTAAAGTGACAAACCCTAGAAACCTCTCCTCCTTCCTTCTTTGAGTTTAGCTTAATTTAGGATAGACTGTCAGACCTACCATAGATCTGGAGATTTACCATCCTTTAGAACACATTTTCCTGTGGGCATACCCTTACTTACCTATCAAAACTTGCTACAACAGCCATGATTCTTGCAGGACTGGCAGCTTACCTTAGTTCAATCTTACTGTAGGTTGTGCAGTTAATCTGCTGTTTTAATCATATAATAATTGCAAGGTAGGCTGAACCAACACTTGCATCTGTGCTTGTAGCCAGATGAAGGATAGTTGCAAATCAATCTCCTGCATTGCCTCTAAACTAATCAGTTTTCAGTGAAAATAAAAAATTCCTAGCTGTTATTCTCCCCTTTCATTTTAATTCCCCAAATCATGTTCTCCATTTCTTTAAATCTATTTTCTACTCACCTCTAGATCATTTGCATTTACATTTAATTTTCTATAATTTTAGTAAAGTGACAATCCCTTAAAACCTCTCCTCTTTCCTTTCATGTTCTATATTAAATTAGGATAGGTTAGAGTGTTGGATCTATTATAGATCTAGAGATTTACTACATTTAAAACACATTTACCTGTGGACATACCCCTACTTACCTCTGTAAAGCTTACTGCAACAGCCCTGATTCTTGAAGGCCTGGTTCCCTTACCTTGGTTTCATTTTACTGTATTTTTTCCTCTAGTTTGATATTTTTAACCTCTTAATAATTACAAGGTAGGCAATACGACAATATATATTTATAAAAAATATATTTGAAGTTTGTAGGTAACTTCACTGAAAACCTTCAGGAGACTACAACTCCTCTACTAGGGATCACCTAGGGGTTTAAAGGCTTGTTGCATCTGCTAAATGCAATCGTACTCCCTACGAAAGTGGCATTTAATTTTTTAGTTTATATTTCCTTGTTTGCTAGGGACTAGCAAAACTTAAGTTTGGGGGTGTGATCACTCACAGAATATATCATTTTATCATCCTTAACTTAGTGATGCTAGGACTCAGTTTGCTACTAACAAGTTGATGATGTGTAGATATTAAAGAAAAACAGTAAAAGAGAGCCAAAGTGTTAATATTCATCAAAATAAACTCAAAAACCAGTAAAAAGGTGATTGAGCATAAGAAGACAATTCACCACCTATTGAAAGCTGAGAAATCGTATTTTATGATTGAGCTCTAATACTAAAGTTAAAGAAAAGAAAAATGAGAAATTGTAATTTATGATTCTTCAAAAGACGTTTCTTCATAAAGCAATAAAAGAGTACAAGGCGACACAGAAGAAAGCGATCGTTATAGAGAATCATCTACTGAGGAAGCTATGAAAGATAGGAAATCGTGATTTATGATTTTCTAGAAAAAAATAAGAAGGATAATCGTGAATTATGATTGCGATTATAAAAGCTTTCTTGTTACTTGTATTGCTACTGATCACGTGAAGACTATCACCGCCAAGGACAAAATTAGAAGAACTCTTTAATTAGAAGTTTGGCTAATCACAGATCTGAGAAGATTGATGAAGAATCTTAAAAGGACTCTGCTACTGCTATTAAGGAGAGAAATTCGGAACACATCAACCGTTGAAAGCAAGAAAGAATAAAATTAGAATTAGAGTTATATTAGGAATCTTTTATTTTAGTAGTTTCTTTTATTAGAATTATAACTTTGTAAACCGACTACTTATGATCTATAAATAAGAGAGCCCGGTGTAGGAATAAACCATCGAAGAATTTCACAACATCAATTGACAACTGAGGTCTGTGTTTTCTCCTGATTAAAGTAGTTTAGGATTTATAAAGTAACATCGTTCACAGTTCTCTGAGGTCTTGCCTTACAACCAAGGCTAAGGAAGTTGAAAGATCAACCCTTTGAATGGTTCTACTTTTGCTTTCAAGTTTAGATTTTATTTTATTGTTAGTTTAGATTTTATATGCTTTGTAAACATCTTCGAATTTTGATTTGAATTGACAACTCAAGTTAAAGTTTATAGATTAGTGTAATGGTTTTACTTTTCCATCTTCAATTTTCTCGAATTTGATTGACATCTAGATTTTAGGAGATTGTTGATTAGATTAAATCTATGTTAAAGAATTTTAGTCTTTGATTGACGACCAAATTATGGAAGACTATAATACGGTGTAACGGTATTTTAAGTTTGTAAACATCCGACAGCTGAAGGTTGAGACCTCAATCTAAAGGAGGATTAGGATTTGTTTTTATTCAACTTAGTTTAAAGTAAACATTCTTTTATTCATATTTCTCCAGTAGCTTAGGACTTAAAAGATAAAGATAGTTTTTTTTTAAAAAGGAATATAAAAATCTATAAGAAGATAATCACTTCTTCATGGGATCGATCCTATCACTAGTGTTACAATTTCCATTGTGTGCTTGCAAAGGTTAAGGTTTGATTTTAATTTAAATATATACATACTATAAGCCGGTCACCTAACCAAAATTCCCACCAGAACTAGAACGTTACTTGAAACCGGCTAACTAACCCTCTGGGCTGTAACAACGTGCCCCCATCTCAGAACATCAACCAGCAAATCAAAGGCCCTTAGCAACCTAAACGCGATCACTATCCCCATTTCCTGACACCATTCCCAACATATTTTGTCTTCTAAGTGATCATAACCTTATCTGATTCCCACCAGAACGGCCACGACCTTGGCCCGCCAACCTTGACTACAGTAGGTCTACACTTTTCATCAATATGCTAGAGATAATTTAGAAGATTACTGGATTTTACTGGATATGATCTACAACATGAATGATTGGAACTAGATTGACTAGGAATCCCTATGAAATTCCAATCAGAATAACAATTAGTCCCCACAAACATTAGGGATCATCAATAATCCCATGCCTAATCCCAACCAAGGGGGGCAATCGCTCACATCACTACAGTGGATCTCTCGAGCCGATTCCCTCTTCATCCTTTTACCCTCATCACATGTGTCAGTCCTTTAGACACTTCAGCCTACCCAGCTGATTCCTCTAAGCCACCCATCATTCACCAACATCCTTCATCCCTGATCACCCGAATTGCCCCACCGAATCCTCCGCCCTATCCAACCTTCACGCGAATTCGAGTTCAATCGTTCAGAGCTCGATGATTGAGCCTCCAACTAGCGAAACCCTCTACAACCCCAAATTCAGAGACAACTCCACCACCCCTTCACTTATGTGACTCCAAGCCTAAGAACGAAGATGATGTCCTTCAAACTGCAAAATGAATCACGGCATGGGTGGATAGCCTCTCCCAAAACACTTCAAGTCGAGGGCACGAGACTGCGGTAGAACATCAGCGAAATGTAAAGATAAGTCAACAGAAGGTAGAACCCGTGGAGGAGGTGCTAATCTCCACCTTCTTAGAAGAGGAAGACTACACTTAGTATCTCCCATCATGGAATGGCATAGCTCCGCTACGTATCCCTTCTTCCAACTTCACTCCATTCATGACAAGCGCTACAAAGAGTTCATCAACATCAGTCACAGCACGGCTCCAGGGTCAATGGCTGGCACTCCTAGTCTTCAAATCAGAAAGCAATTATCCACCGCCTCCATTTCCCTGGGAGAAGCAGAACATTAGCGCTCAACCATCAAAAAGAAAAGCAAGAGAATGAGGAGTGAACTACCTCCCCCACCACATGTAATCCCTCCGCCTCCAGCTCTAAAATCGGCATCTCAACCACCTCAGTCGAATATCAACAAAGCACACCAGCCCGACAAGGAGCCAACCCTGGAGACAGGCCATGAATACGACCTTCTTCGGCACCTTAGGAGGGTACTAGCGTAAATATCAATACTTGAGCTCATCAAGAAATCGCCAGAACATTACTTATTGTTAATAAAAACGTTGGACGAGACTCTGTGAATGAAGATACTACCCTAGACGAGCTACACGAGATTGCATAAGTTATGTCTTAACCCCCAACGCTCACCTTCATTGAAGCTGATATGCCTAAAGAATCATTGTACGGAAGCTCATCCCCTATATACTTGACGACGATAATCAGAGGGTTCTCAGTACCCCAAGCGCCAGTTGATACAAGAGCAGGACTTAACATCTGTCCCATAATGGCGCTCAAGACACTTGAAGATACCGAGTAGGATATAAGGCCTTCGTCCTTATCCCTCATTGCCTATGATGGTTCTCGACACTTCGTCAAAGGAACTATCAAGTTATAAGTCTGCCTTGGGCCAGTCACCAAAGACGTCACATTCCATGTCTCCAACTCCTCAAGCACTTATAACTTAATATTAGGGAGAAAGTGGTTAGAATCCATGAAAGTCGTTGCGTCTACATACCACCAGTGCTTCAAATTCTCCCATGAGGATTCTTTCATCAAGATATATGTCGACGCACCTCTCAAAGAAATAGATACCAACTACGCGGCAAGCATTCTAATAGCCCATGACTCTGTGCTAAATACTGGCGACATAAAAAAGGTGGAGAATCCCAACGATGCATCTGTGGCAGAAATCGGCCATCAACTGCTCCTCCCAACCTGCCAACCAAGGTAAACCCAACTATGACCAATGGCTAGGACATGATGTATCAGCTAGGACATATCTCGCATATAGGACTTGGCAAGAATAGAGAAGGACGCATAGTACCGGTTGTCCATAAGAAAGTTCGCAAGCATACGAGATTGGGCTACCAATCCGATAGCAAACAGGCCGACATCCTACCAACCTCACCTAAGTGGTCACTCTACGACGATTTTGTCTATAGAACCACAGAGAAAGCCGATATGCCTAGAAAAAGGAAGCATCATCCACCAAGCCGCAGGCAACGGGAATTGAGCAAATAGCTAAAGCCTTCGTCGACCTGACAAACTTGAATCAAGACGACAACGATACAGATAGACCACTCAAAGGAGTTGGACCCTTGTTCAAGATTAAGGAATCCTTCGCTACAGAAAGAAGGGAGTCTTCGGGACATGAGTCGCACATAGAGGACTGGGAGTCAACCGATGAGGAAGAGTTCCATATTGCTACTATCGAGATCAAAGAAGTGCTAGAACTAGACTCCCCTAAATCCCAAGAAGCACCCCAGCTATAGATATTCTAAAAATTGTTAGAAGAATGGCAACCACCACCGAGTGACGACAAAGATTATTGGATAGACCTCCCTGCACTCGAGCTAGATGAGCAAAACCTCCAAGGCATATCGGACGAAGAAGACGGATCAAGCATCTACAACGACGACCCTAGCCCTAATCCTGAAGGATGGGAATGTCTCTGGGGATATCCCTGCATCTCCCAACCATATCAGCCTCGCTGCCAGGCATGCATATTCATCCTAGCATACTACGAACTCCAAAGGAGAGAGCTCACAAGTCCAGAAGATCATCAGTCAAGCTCACCCAAGGAAGATGAGCTTCAACAAGAAGAACATCTCCAGCCCAATTCTGACGATGATAGCTCACATGACTGCAATCTCTAGACTCTCGTTGAAGACAAAGCGATTAACACGATAGAAGAAGCCAGAACATCGACCAGACCACTGCCTTCATCACTCATCCAGAAGATTATGCTTGACGAGAACTATAAAAAAAAATGCCAAATTCAGAACGAGTTCACATCATTCGAATACTTGCACGAACGGCTCCAGTAGCCGTCACACTTTCCCAATTAATAGAAGCATCCCCGTTGATTCCTCTCCAAGAAGTCGACCCCGTACCATACTTATTATCAAAAATATAAAAAATAGAAAATTCTAAAGCCCCTAAAAATCTAGAAATAGAAAACTCAAAAAAAATTAGAAAACCTTAGAAAAGAGAGGGAGCCCTTCATCCCAGACTCATTCACCGACCAACAAAGAGACTCTTCTCTTAAGGCTATAAGTAGCAGTTACGTCGATGAAGCCAGCAAAGAACTAACTGATATACTCGCACATAGACGTGTCGCCACCTTCGATGCCATTGTAGACAACCCCATTTTGCCCTCTTGAAATATACAAATGTGTTCGGTCAACCTTTGACCTCATAACCCTAATTGGGACCATATACTGAAACAATAGTATATGGCTGAACACCGGCAAAAATAATTGCTCTCTGGCTCAGACCCCATGACACTAATGTGGGACCATATACTGAAACAATACTATATGGCTGAACACAGGCTAAAACAATAGCTTTGTGGCTCAGATCCCAACGAAGGAAGACTATATACTAAAACAATAGTATATAATCGGAATACAGACTGAAATAATAATCTAGCATTTCAGACCCCTAACCCTAAATTGGGAACCATGTACTGAAATAATAGTACATGGCTGAACACAGGCTAAAATAATAGGTATGTGGCTCATATCCCAATGTAAGGAGATTATATACTAAAATAATAGTATGTAGTCGAAAGGCAGACTGAAACAATAGTCTTGTATTTCAGACCTAACCCAAACCCAGACAGCCCTGAATTACGTGCCTAAAACCATGCCCGTAATTCGATTGCACTCAAAACCATAAACGTGCAATCAGTCCCTTTTCAGACCAGACTCCCTTTCTCATACCACTTCGAGATACAATCACGCGCCTCACACGAAGCGTGTGATTGGATTGTGCACCCCACCATCGGCGCGCAATTGTCCTACGCCCGACCTAGTCTTACCATCCTTGACCCCTAAGCTTCCTCGATTAAGCGCTTCAAATGAGACTCTTAATCGGATTGCGCACCCCACAATAAGTGTGCAATTAGTTCTAACATGATTAGAACTAGGAAACTCGCTGAGCAAGTCAACTAGTCACTTATTGAGTCGGTGACCAACTCAAAGCGATTACGCACCGGGCAACCGACGTGCAATCCAGTTAAACGCCTGAAACAGGGCATTTAATTAAAGAAAAATCTATAAAAGAATTTTTTCCAATTCGCCCGAAGAGGCTGGAATTTTTGGATAATGGAATTTTTGGGATTTCGAAACCAGAGAACTCTGAGAATGAACCCATAGAGGAACATAGCCATGATTTTGAGATTCAAGCTTTGAATCTTCAGGACTTCTCTCCGCAGCCTCGACCTTAGGTAAGAGTTTAATTTTTAATCTCCGACCGTAGTTCTTAGTTCTTAGACTTAGGATTTTTTTTTTAGTTTTAAATTATTAATATTAATTCAGTCTTAGACCGTAGCACCCATTTTCGGACCGTAATTTTAATATCTGGTTCTAGTTCTCAGTTTCTAGAACCAGTCCTTAATCTGACGGTGCAATTCACCAACCATAGACTCAATTCTGTTCTAAAATTTTAATCTCCAGTTCTATCATTAATCTCTTATTCTAGTTCATAGTTTCTAGAACCAGCCCTTAATCATACGACCTAATTTTCTAATTTCAGACCCAAATTCAGTCCTAAAACTTTAAATTCTATTTTTAATTCCTTAGTTTAATATTTCTAAAATCCCAAACATTAATTTAGTCTTCTATAATCCTAATTTCATAATTTAATTCTCAATTATAATCTCGAAAACGACTCCGAAAATCCAAAAATACTATTTTATAATCCAAAAATCCAATTTATCTTTAATCTCAGCCACCCGATTTGCCCAAGGGAGCTTACGGAGGGTACTCAAGAACGAGGCCAATCCTCCTTAGCATAGTGGGCCTAAAACCCTTTTTTTTTTGGATTATTTTATTGCTTTAATTAGAATTAGAAAATCAAATCCATAATTTTCTTAGATTTTTAGTATAATTAATTTACATGCTTTATTTTAATTAGATCCTTAAAAGAATTGCTTTGATTAGAATTCTAATAAAATTAGTTCCTCTATTTTAATTAGATAATTCTAGCATAGTTAATTCATTGCTTAATTAGATTTCAATATAGTTAATTCATTTTTTATTAATTAGAGTTTTAGTATGATTAATTCATTGTTTTAATTCTAATTCTAGAAAAAAATTGTTCCTTTATTTTAATTAGATTTTAATAAAATTAGTTTATTTGTTTCAATTAGATTTTAATAAAATTAATTCATTGCTTAAATTAGAGTTATAGTAAAATTAGTTCTCTATTTCAATTAGAATTGCATTAGAATTATTATAATTGCTTTACTTAGAATTCTAGTACAATCAACATGCTTGATTTAATTAGAGTTTTATCATAATTGATATATCAACATTCCTAATAGGATTAGGACACTACATTAAGGTGACTCCTAATAGAATCATAATATTACATCAAATCACTATAATAAACCCACACAACTAGACTCACAATAGAATTAGGAAATCTGAACCGATTCGAATTATAACAACAACAGGGAAGAAAAAGGAAAACTGAACTATTTAAACTATAAGGAAGAGCTATAACTATTGACGTTCGTAGGCGAGCGATTCAGTAAAGAAGTGACCCACACCCGCTCTAAAGCGTGATCACTGACGTATTGCAGCGTCATTAAATATCTGCAATTGGCGATCGCAACAAACTAGGAACCTTCCTAGAAAACCTCCCCTCTTTTTTTATTTTATTTCTAACCTTCCAAACGCCGCATCGCTAGAGTCCACTTGGACAAAATTGGACCACTGATTCAACGGGGACTGAGAGGAACCCAAAAAAAGCACGCACCAACAGAATGGCGATCGCGATGGAACTTTTGTATGGAACTCTTTCCTTTCTTTAGATAAGTAGTTTTTAGTTTGTTTTCCTATTTTACTTTCCATCGCGTCATTTCGAATTTCTTTAAATACGAGAGTCTTCGTCAAAGACTCGAGATATCTGGCATAAGAAGAGTGAGTTTAGGAGACCCACCATTGTCGGAATATCATAACCCCATGTACGAAGAAGAACCACTTTTCAATTCCAGCCTACGACAACCAGAGATTAACATGGTAGGTGAACAAGAGAATCCCTTCTCTACCCCACACACCGAGAATAATCATAATGGGAGAGACAATAACATTGGACAAAACCTTACGGTTTAACAAATCGTAGAGCTCAGTATTCAGAGAATACAAAGAGGAGATGATGACTCTGATGAATTGCTTCATGGATTGGCTGCCGATTATGAGACCATTAGGTCACGACAATTTTCATATGACCAAGAACGACAAGAAAGGCCACCGCCTACCCCGAGCACAGTGTCAGCCCACGTCACACCATTGAGACAACCTGCTCACACATTCTTCAATGATGACTCTCTAGACAAGGTTTGCTCACGGGTTGCTCCAAAAGATAGCACTATCAAAATTGAAGATCTCCCTAAAATGCTCGACGAATACATGGCAAAGAGGGAGTGCCCTGGTCACTCATTCGAATTCGATAAATTTTGTTAGGATGTCGAATTTAACTTGCCAATAGGATTTAAACCATCGAAATTTTCAAAATATAATGGCACGAGAAATCCAAACCATTACTTGACCCTCTTTTATAACGATTGTTGACCCATATGTGATAATCAAGGACTTCTCATTCACTATTTCCAACGCTAATTAGAAGGAGAAGCTCTAGATTGGTTCGCGGGACTCCCGCTCTATAAGATAGAAACATTCGATGAATTAGTCGGTCGATTCCTAGACCAATACAAGCACTTAATCGAAGAGACAGTCAGTCTCAATAATCTAATGGCAGCCAAGCAAGGGCCCGATAAAGAATTTACTGACTTCGTCGCCAGATTGAGGAAACTCGCTGCCAGGATCGTCACTTTAATGAAAGAGAAAGACTCGGTCGATATTATTATCAAAACTACTAGGGAACCGTTAAAGAGCGTGCTTGTCATAAGTGATTACCCCGACTTCACTACACTCCACTCTCAAGCATCCCAACTAGCGCAACACATTAAAGGTGGAGACCTCACCCTGTCCATAGTTATGTCGAAAGTAGGCTCCTTTAGTGAATCAAAGTAAAAAAATAAGAAGAAAGTCTCAGCAATCGAACAAGTTAACACCATTATCAATCAAGGACAGAACTCTGGGAACTGAAACTTCCAACCGAGAAATTTCGGGCAAATCCAGAATCAATAATGGTACACAAACCAAAACCAAGGCCCCAATCAACAAAGATGTACAAACCAAAACCAAGGCCAGAACAAGAATCAGGGCCAATACCATAACAGAAACCAATATCCCAACACCTACCAAAACCAAAATGCGACACAGAATCGACCAACCCACGTGTCGAACTATAATAATGTACCCCCACTGCAACTCTTCAACCCAGCTAGAGGCCCTTACCAGCCAAGGCGGGAACACTATCCTCCTTTACCTGATACGATCCCCAACATCTTCCATCTCCTTAACACTTTATAATCTCCTTCGATTCCCGCAGGAAAGACCCCGGCCCTTGCCGACAAATCTAGATTATAGCAAATACTGCGCATTCCATCGATACGCAGGACACAACCTAGAAGACTGCTGGATCTTTCGAGATGTAATCTATGACATGAACGACCAAAATCAAATCGATTGGGAAGCGCTTATAAAAGCTTAGGAAGCATCCAAGTCCTAACGAACGTTGACAGTGCTAAAGAGACTAAAAAGTGAAAGACAAATGCAAGAGGTAATCAAAAGGAAAGGAGCCGATCATGTACATCTAAACCAAAGAATCTCTATATATATATATCAAAATTTTCTTTTTTTTTTACACTTGTCACTGGGGGGCATCCCCCCTATATATATACAATGCACACACAATGGATAAAATAAGCACACACACACCTACTCCCTACGTTGTTGCTGCGATGGACGAGCACTGCTGTCCCAATTATCATAAGCTTGGAGGTCTATAGACTGGTCCTTCGAAAACACAATCTCGGCACTTGGAGTCCTCGGAACCTCTAGACGACATGGCCCCACTATAGAGCCCCCTCACTCATCTGACTAACAGACCGACCCGATCGAGAATGAGGAGTATACCCAGCAAGAATCTCACGAACGACGAAATCCTCACAAGCATCACCCCTGACACGATCACGTTGCGTGTGACGAGACTCCCCGGTCGAGGAACTCGTGGCCCTCGACTCTAATCCATCAAGCTGACTAGCCAACCTACACACCCCCCGCTCACTCCTCGTCAGACGACACTGCAGCTGATCTAGGGACACCTTCATCTCTGCCCGTATTGTTCGACGCGCCACCTCCAATGCCTCAGCCTGAGTCTTCTGTGCAACCATCATCTCAACGAACAGGTCATCACAACTTTGCATCTCCCTAAGGATTTGTCTCGCCTTGGGAGTGGCGCTCGCTCGTATCACCTCTAGATGCACCTCCTCAAGCTAACGAACCTGCGTAACCACACAAAGTCAAAGAAAATCAATGTATATATATATGAACAAAAAAGGAAACTTTGAAAAGGAAAGAATCAAACTAGATCCAACCTCTCCTCCAGAATTTGCTCAACTGTCTCAGCAGTCACTGGATCAGCAGGAAGCACGGAAGGGACAACAAACTTAGGCGGCTACAAAAAGAACAAATAAATATATCAGATAACACTGTAATGACAAATAAACTATGAACACAATAATTAAAACATACCTGAGTAGGGATAGGAATAGACCCCTGAGGGGGAGCCTCGAGAGCAAAGTCTGGAACAGCCTGCACAGAGAACCAAACAAGCCAACACAAGATGTGCCAGAACAAATAAGATGAAATAACCTGAGCTGAAGTACGCCACACTAGAAACTATACCTGACTCTCAGGGCATAGAGAGGCAACAGTCACCTCCCTCATCTAAAAATCCTTGATAACCTTACGCTGAAATACCACATAATGTTAGTAGAATATTAAGAAAGCAAAACAATAACATCCAACAAATTAATGTAATGGTACAAACGAGATAAAAGATTGAATGGAACTTACCCAATGCTTTAGCTCGGCCCGAAGCTGAGCCATCGCTGGATCCTCTCGACTGGAGGAAGCAACTGAAGATGGATCAAACGCTAGAGTGGGACCTCTAGTAGCAAGCTCGGCTCTCTATGAATAACAATAAGCACATCATTTGGCAAGCTCACAACGCTAACAATTAACAAAACCAATTTCATATAGGCACTTACCAATCGATCAATCTCAGATCGCAAACTAGCCTTCGCCTCTCGGTCCGCCTGCTGCTGACCGCGTAACAACCCTTTCATCGCCACGTGACTAGCGACCTCAACCTCCCTCTCAAACTATCCCAAATAAAACAAGACACCACAATCATGTCAGAACGATCGAGAGACCAAGTCCACATAATGCATAAACAATTAGACTAATAAATCAATTCACTAGGAGTCATCGAGACTCTGCTAGCCGAGCCCCCAACTAATCTCCGCTCCCCTAGCCTGAGCAACCGAGAGGGCTAAGGAGTGTAACATCTCCTCATCCAAATGAGGAGCACACCCCATCTGCTCCATCGCCTTATGGAGAGCATCTAACACCCCCCACACACTCGCTGTGAGATGGCCCTGGTCTAATGCAGCCAGCCTCTCCCTTAATGTCGATGCCACTCCGACCCACCTACTGCAAAAGAACCACTCCCATGGAAGGGACGTGTGAAGAGGCACCCACCACCCAATGCACTAAACCACCTCCTATATTCTCGAACATCCGCCTCGTCACACACCCCTGTGACCCTAGTCCCCTCAGCTCTAAAATCTACCATCTGAAGCGCCATCCACTCAGTAAAGTTTCAACCAGAGGGGTCAATCATCCTCTTCGCCACCCTGTGGTGAATCTCTGGAGGGACCCCCTGAGTGAGCCCCAGCTGTCGCACCGCCTGAAATAGGTGGATCCTCTCCACCTTCTCAAAAGAATGGATCCATATGTCCACATCAAAGAAAGGCTGGCTAGACTGAATCACCGGCACACCCGCATCCTCCTCGGCCGCGTATGGCCTCCAAATCACCTAACCAAACAAGCAAGCCAACCCATCAATGAATCCTTAGAGCCTGAAAACTCAAAACAAAATAAAACAAAATGAACGCATAGTAGTATATACCTGCCCCGTAGCATTTCCCTCCACACATGCATCTGTGAAAGCGTGAACCTCACCTCCAACGGAACCCCGAGATGAAGAAAAGCAAAATGATCATACACCCAAAACTAGAAAATGCAAAAAAGAAGAAATATTAAATATCCGCTATGACAAAAAAAAAAATAAACAAAGAAGTCATGACACTGATTAACTAAGACTCACCTGGAGGAAGGGAAGGAAACCTCCAATCGTCGAGACGGCTCATCCCCGATGATAAAACTGCTCATAGAGATGCGCCAATGCCGCCGCACCCCACGCATAGGTAGGGACCTGATTCAAGTCCGAGAGAACCATAAAAAATAACCTGGTGATGCATCCTCGAGTCAAAGAAGAAAAGAGTACTGCACCGAGGAAGTGCATCAAGAATGTTCAGAGCACCCTATCTGCAGCCAACCCCGACTCAACCACAGGCTCTCAACCCGCCAACACCACACACCACACCTCATAAGGCGTCCTCGCCTCCGAATGACACCTCCGAGGGATGAAGCCACTGGCGAACATATCAAAGAACCAAGTGACTTGAACTACACCTGGCCCGATCCACTCCATCTATACGGCACACCCAAAATCCCCTCACACACCTCCAGATAATCTCCTGCCAACCGCCCCATGATCGGCTCGCCCTCAAAATGAAGACCGGTAATGTAAACTCAGTCCTTTAGAGTCCACAACATCATACCAACTAGAAAGAGAAGCACCTGATGCTCCTCCCTCCACCTCTCCAGAATCGCCGTAATCAAGCCATGATCGACCTGAAAGGGCTCCAGCTCTAGGATCGGCCCGAAGCCGAAAGACACCAACCATGCCCGCTAAAACTTCGGCAAGGCATGATACCAAGTATGGGACTCGCTCCACACCGAGCTGATAGCCAGCTATGGGGGCTCCTATAAAACGAAACACAACTAGAAGAAAATAAGACTAACACACATACCTATGACGAAAGATAAATATATCTAGAGCTAAAAGCAAATGAAATATGCCCCAAACCCAATAATAACTCATAATGAATACACAAAACATGATAAGAACAACTAAATAGAAATGTGACCTACCTCTAGATGCCGTCATAATGCATGAGTGAGCACACAATCAATGATCAATGCAGGTTCAACATAAATTAAAAAAGGATTTCCAGATCCTAATAAGTCCATCTCATAACCTAAATGCCTAAGATAATGAAGGAACTATTGCTCACGGGTGCTCCTCAACCTCATCCTCAGCCCTCTCCTCCTCAGGTCTCTCACCCTCAACCCTCTCACCCTCATCCTCAACTACCCCCTGCTCAGTCTCTAGTACCTCTTCCCTGACCTCCATCTGGTCAACCTTCGATAACTCCTCTCTAGCCACATCCCCGACATCCTCCTCCTTGACAACAACATCGGTCTGAGCCTCAGAGGTCTCACCTATCTCCCCCATCATCATCCTCTCTAACTCAGAAATAGTAAGATCGTTCCTACCACCACCCTCAGACTCCATCCTAGAATAAAGAGCTCAAAAGACTCAAGAAAACGAAAGAAATGACACCTAAAACGGATGATCGGATCGTAAGATATCACGAAAACACAAAAATTAGAGTGCAACGAAACAAGGAAACCAAAAATCAAAGTCTAAAACGGATCGCACGAGAAAATGAAAGTTTTTGAACGATATATAGAACATACCCAAATTGTGCGCGTGAACTCATGCACTCAACCCAATCACGCACCACGGTCTCCGCGCTTAATTCAGATCAAGCGATCAGTTTTGAGTGCGTAAAATAATCATCGCTCGCTCCAACTAACTCGACCGCCTAGTTGCATGCCGCCTACTAGGCGCGTAATCACCTCAAGCGCCCGAATCGGCACACGCGAATGCCAACAGTCACTTGCACAGTGACCGGCCATCGCCCTAATCCTACGCTCAATACCGTGTGTTTAACTCGATTAAACGAATGAACATTAGTGCGTAATGACCTTCCGACCATCCGAAACGCGCGCTCCCATTCCGGCGTGCAATTAGTTTATGTGCCCATAGTGAAGCACACAATTCCCCAGAAACCCAAAACATATGTACCCATAACAGCAAGGTCACAAGACTAAATTAGGAGACTTCCGACACTGATTACCAACCTAAACTACGCCCCTTTTTAGGGGCAATCCAAAAACACTTCTGACGCAGAACATATACACCCCAAACCAAAAATGAAAAAAATACCCCCCAACATCGTTTATACAATTCAACTAAGACCAAACTAAATAAAAAAAATGAAGAAATGCCCCAACATCACCTACACGCTCCAACTAAGACCAAACTAAACAAAAAAAAACTAAAGAAAGTGCCCCTCATCATTCATGCACTTGAACCTAAACTAAACTAAACCAAAAACTATTCCCAGCACTCCCCAGATCAAAATAATCAAATAAGATCAGACCAAATTTAAATAAATAAGCACCACACTCAAAACAAGTCGAAGCAGGCTACCAAATAAACTAAACCAAAATTTACTAAACAGAAATTGCCACAATTGAAATAAAAACATAATCACTTCATAAAAAAAATGATTACAAAGCACACTGAGGGCATACCCTCTGAATATATAACTTGAAACAAGTAACTTAAAATTTGCACGTTTAGGCAGTGCCTGAATCCGAATTTATTTAGGTAACAAGAAATATCGGAGAAGCCCAGAGGAGGAACTCACGCTGAACAAATTCTGATAATGACAACCTTTCCATACCCCAAGCCAGCAGAAAAGAAAGTAGCTCACAGAAAGCCACCCAAGATCTATGGGATCCACCATTGGAAGCTCGCCTTGGAAAGCATAACAAGGAGGAGCAGTTAACACTGAATCCGTAGAGCCTACCGAGGAAAAATAGGCATCGGCCACAAGAACTCTGACCTTACCTTATCCTTGGGTTTCCTTTCTACCACCATTTTCTCCTCCTCCTCTTCCCTTAGCATGGCAGCAATTCGACTGCTACCTTGCATTCCCAATCCTGTCCATTCCCAACAATCCACTAAATAATTACAACCCTTAGCATGGCAGCAATTCGACTACTACCTTGCATTCCCAATCCCGTCCATTCCTAACAATCCACTTAATAATCCAGTCAATACCAGGGAAACAAAAGAGAAAGGAAGAAAAGACATTAATGAATAAAATTGCCCAAAAATCACAAACAAAAAAAAATGCCCCAAAACTCTTAATCCTAAAACTTGAAATACAAATTCAAAACAACAACAACCCAAAGCCTTTAGCTCTCACATTTATAAGCTATACCTCCTAAATTACTAGAAGGACAAGTGTCACACCTTTAAGCCCTTCCAATCTAATTAAATCCAAAACCAAACACATACCCCCTTGAAAGACCACAATTCATGACAACCTAGATAAATCAATAATCATGCAACACTTACCCCTCCAAGGGAACACAAACCCAAAGCAATATAGATAAGCTAATAGGATTCAAACACTTAACCTCCATCTAGAAACCTGAAATTAAATCCTAAATTCACACACTTTTAACAAGTGTCATCTCAAATTAAATAAAAGGACTAAAACAAAATATCCTAAACCTTAGACAAAACAAACAATAAAAAAAGGTTTTCCCAAAATGAGACCCTAACATGCTTAGGACCACACAAAAATGCCCCCAACGAACCCAAACAGAACCAAGTAAACCCTCTAAACAAAATTTCATAGAATAAACTAATTTTGGAACAAAAGCTAAAATAAATCCTAAACTAAATCAAACAAAACAAATATGCCTAACTAATCCATTAAATAAGTTTAAAAGAAATAAATTAACACAATAAATAAAAAAATATGTCATACTTCTTTATTTATAAAAATAAAAAAAAATTACAAGTACCACCGGAGGCATACCTCCTGAACTTATAACCCAAAATGAAAACCTAGAACCTAACTTACAACCTAAAACGAAAACTGGAGACCCAAAACGGGCACAAACCGAGGAGCAGAACGCCCAATCGGAGGCTTCAAGAAGGATTGGTTGGGAAACACATCCCTCCACTTGTTACTCCTTCTCTTCTGCCATCTTCACCTCCTCCGCCGTCGCCTCCTCAACGCTGCTTTCACGGCTCCCTAAAGGGGATCGATGTGAAAACTAGTGCCCTCATTCCCAATATTACCATTCCCAGAATAATAATGTCCCCAAGTATCACCTCAGGACGAAGATCATGTGAAATCACAAATATAGGAAGAAACGACATCCCAATCGGACGGTTAGATCATCTGATATCTCTAAAAACACGAATATTAGAACCTAAGAGATCCAAAAAAAGTAAAACTCGAGACTAAATCAGAGAATGAGAAACAAATGAAGGCTCTCTCCTTATATAGAGTACAGACTTAATCACGCGTTTAGACACGTGCACTTAAATCAGTCACGCACATCACATGACACGCATAATCCAAAACCCGGACTCCGAATCAAGCGCGCAAATAACTATCGCTTGCACGACGCTCCACGCGCTCACTATACACCACGCAACCTTATTAAATGATACACTCTGCCGTGCAATACGAAAGGTCGCCCGCACAGTGACCTGGTGATGCCTCAATCACATGCTATGATTAGAGCACATAATCCAATCACACGCACACTCAGACACGCGTAAACAGCCCTTCAAACCTGCGATCGCACGCCCAAAAACAGGCACACATTCATATTGAGCGACCTAAATCAAGTGTGCAATGCCTAACTTTGGACAAAATCTATACCTTCACATCTCTCTACCTCACCTTGATCAAAATTCTCCTGTCCCATCGTAGAGCCTCACAGGTTGTTCAGAGAGAAAGAAGGAGAGAGGGGTAGCCACTCATGCACATTCCACCACGACAAGATGCAAACACATGATACCACCTCAATATCCAGTCCCATCACAAAAAATTATCCATGCCCTCATGTCCCATCGTGAGAAGCCAAAAGAAATATCTCAAAAATGCGGGCACACCGCCCAAAAAAAAAAACTAAGCCAATCACAACGCAACCACAATGTGATTTTTTTTATAAACCAAGAGCTGCCAAAGAAAGAAACAAGACACACTTATCATGCAAATATCCTATCGCTAACTATGCTCAGCCAATATCCCATCACAAACATCACTACTCGAAAAAGCTTAGACACCACCTACCATGCCATATGATGAAAAGAGGGGAAGCTCAATCGTGTCCCATCGCTAAAGCCAAGAGCTCTCTCTCTCCCAAGTTGAGCCCCACGTTCCACCAGGACTCACCCAGCACGCAACCAAAGAAAGGGAGAATCCCCAAGTCCCATCATGACATCACTTCTCCAAGACATTACATCACATCACAACCGTAAAGCTCTGCCATAGCGGACCTGAAGAAAGGAAATCTCCAAAATCCCCTCGCGACACTACGGTACCACTAGACCATACAAGCTACGCACAATTCAGATAAGTATCATCCCCAGGTAAGTACTACCCGCTTTTCAATTACACGATATTCCTTGTAAAATATAAATATATGATTAAACAAAAATGTTTTCAAAACCCATCTCTCTCGACTCACGAATCATTGTAGTCCTCCCATAAGAGACAATCATCAGTATTCACCGAGAAGGTTAGACGGAGTATGCGGCATGCCACATGTCGTCTTGACAACCACATAAACGGTCGGGTCTGCAAATCCTGTACCGATGGATCTGCTTAGTGACATCTCGGAAGCCACGTTTTTCAAAGATTTAGCACTGAATTGATCTTAAGTTAAACTGCCAAACTTTTTTTTTTTAAATTCTCTTACTTCTCAAACCAAAAATCTTTTACTGCAAGAAAAATCTCGTACTTCTCAAACCAAAAATCTTTTACTTCCAAAAAAAGAAAAAGAAAACAATCAAACTATCAAGAAAGGAAATCAAATAAAAACAAATAAATAAACTTTACCAACCAAAATTCATCTCATTCACGACTTCAGTTACCAGCCCAAACCAGCCATTCCCCTGGGAAATTGAATAATGAGTATACTCAATCTAAGAACTTACAAACGCCTATTAGAAAAGGAATGCCTAACGCGCATTGGTCAGAGCAATGACGCGCCCAGTCTAACATGACTTGCAAAAGCCTTCAACATAATATTGCATTTAATTATCGGTCCCCGGACCTTACTAATGAACATTTGTATGACGCCCCCTGGTACCTCGACTGTGTCATACCCCTCTGTTTGATTGCCCCTTGCAGCAGGTCGCAACATGCAGCAGGATGCCCCTTGCACCCACAGATTAGGATGTGGTGATTCTCCTTTCCGTTTGACTGTCACATGCAGTAGGTCGCTCCATGTGACGTGATGCCCCTTGCACCCACAAAATAGGATACGTTGACTTCCCCTATCGACTGTCTATGACAGCGGGTCACGATACACGACGGGATCGCCCCTGGGCATCCACAGCATGGAGCATGCCTTTCGATAGCTACCACTGGGCTCCCAAATGCTCCATTTTAGCTTACGCTGATAGATAAGAAAGCCAAGCATGTCATATCAGCATCCCTAGTTCACATTTGTGATTTTCCAAGAGAAACGAGAAGACACCTCGAATGAGGGGTGTCTACTTCTACGACGTGTTCTTACTTCGCAAGAGAGCGCCGAAGAGGGGCATCTGTAGACACCCCCATTTTGCCCTCTCGGAATATATAAATCTATTCGGTCAACCTTTGACCTCATAACCTAATTGGGACTATATACTGAAACAATAGTATATGGCTGAACACAAGCTGAAATAATAGCTCTGTGGCTCAGATCTCAACGAAGGGAGACTATATACTGAAATAATAGTATATAGTCAGAATGCAGATTGAAATAATAGTCTAGCATTTCAGACCCCTAACCCTAAATTGGGAACCATGCACTGAAACAATAGTACATGGCTGAACACAGGCTGAAACAATAGCTCTGTGGCTCAGATCCCAACATAGGGAGACTATATACTGAAATAATAGTCTGTAGTCAAAATGCAGACTAAAACAATAGTCTTGCATTTTAGACCCGGCCTCAACCCGGACAGCCTCAAATTACACACCTAAAACTACTCGCATAATTTGATTGCACGCAAAATCACAAACGTGCAACCAGTCCCTTTTCAGACCAGATTCCCTTTCCCAGACCACTTCGAGACTCGATCATGTGCCTCACACAAGACGCACGATCAGATTGAGCACCCCACCACCAGCGCGTAATTGGCCTACGCCCGACCTAGTATTACTGTCCTTGACCCCTAAGCTTCCTCAATCAAGCACTTCAAATGAGACGCTTAATCAGATTGCGCACCCCACAATAAGCGTGCAATTAGTTCTAACATAATTAGAACTAGGAAACTCGTTGAGCAAGTCCGCCGGTCGCTCACTTAGTCGGTGACTAACTCAAAGCGATTACGCACCGGGTAACCAGCGTGCAATCCAGTTAAACGCCTGAAATAGGGCATTTAATTAGAGAAAAACCTATAAAAGATTCTTTTCCAATTCGCCCGAAGAGGCTGGAATTTTAGGAGAACGGAATTTTTTGGGATTTCAAATCAAAGAACTCCGAGAACGAACCCATAGAGGAACATAGCCATGATTTCGAGATCCAAGCTTCGAATCTTCCAGATTTCTCTCCGCAGCCTCGACCTTAGATAAGAGTTTAATTTTTAATCTCCAACCGTAGTTCTTAGTTCTTAGACTTAGGATTTTTTTCTTAGTTTTAAATTATTAATATTAATTCAGTCTTAGACCGTAGCACCCTTTTTCGGAGTGTAATTTTAATATCTGGCTCTAGTTCTCAGTTTCTAGAACCAGTCGTTAATCTAACGGCCCAATTCACCAACCATAGACTCAACTCTATTCTAAACTTTTAATCTCCAGTCCTATCATTAATCTCTTATTCTAGTTCATAGTTTCTAGAACCAGCCCTTAATCATACGGCTTAATTTTCTGATTTTAGACCCGAATTCAATCCTAAAACTTTAAATTCTAGTTTTAATTCTTTAGTTTAATATTTCTAAAATCCCAAACATTAATTTAGTCTTCTATAGTCCTAGTTTCATAATTTAATTCTCAATTATAATCCTGAAGAAAATCTAAAAAATACTATTTTATAATCTAAAAATCTAATTTATCCTTAATCTCAGCCACCCGATTTGGCCAAGGGAGCTTACAGAGGGTACTCGGGAATGAGGCCAATCCTCCTTAGCATAGTGGGCCCAAAACCCCTTTTTTTAGGATTATTTTATTGCTTTAATTAGAATTAGAAAATCAAGTCCATAATTTTCTTAGATTTTTAGTATAATTAATTTACATGCTTTATTTTAATTAGATCTTTAAAATAATTGCTTTGATTTGAATTCTAATAAAATTAGTTCCTCTATTTTAATTAGATAATTCTAGCATAGTTAATTAATTGCTTGATTAGACTCCAGTATAGTTAATTCCTTTTTTTATTAATTAGAGTTTTAGTATGATTAATTCATTTCTTTGATTCTAATTCTAGAAAATATTAGCTCCTTTTTTTCAATTAGATTTTAATAAAATTAGTTTATTTTTTTCAATTAGGTTTTAATAAAATTAATTCATTGCTTAAATTAGAGTCCTAGTAAAACTAGTTCTCTATTTCAATTAGAATTGCAGTAGAATTATTATAATTGCTTTACTTAGAATTCTAGTACAATCAGCGTGCTTGATTCAATTAGAGTTTTATCAGAATTGATATATCTGCATTCCTAATAGGATTAGGACACTACATTAAGTAGACTCCTAATAGAATCATAATTTTAAATCAAATCACTATAATAAACCCACACTACTAGACTCACAATAGAATTAGGAAATCTGAACCGATTCGAATTACACCAATAAAAGGGAAGAAAAAGGAAAACTAAACTATCTAAGCTATAAGGAAGAGCTATAACTGCTGACGTTCGCAGGTGGACGATTTAGTAAAGAAGTGACGCACACCCACTCTAAAGTGTGATCACTGACGTGTTGCAGCGTCGTTAAATATCTGCAGCTGGTAATCGCAACAAACTAGGAACCTTCCTAGAAAACCTCCCCCCTATTTTTATTTTATTTCTAACCTTTCAAATGCCACATTGCTAGAGTCCACTTGGAGATAATTGGGCCACTGATTCAACGGGGACCGAGAGGAACCCAGAAAGAGTGTGCACCAATAGCCGCAGAGTCGCACCTCGAGCCCACTCGGTGCAACCCTACTACTCTCCTCTCACGAAAGCACTGGGCACCCCGACGCGACAATGAGCCAGTCATCATACCTGAAGATATCCTTTGCGATTTTGAGAGGAGAATGAATAGCCTTGACCTACACCTCACTAAGGATGTTGCAATTGTCAATGCACTGATGAAGGGTTACCTCTCACAAAACTAACCTCCCAGTGTAGTGATTTTGCAGTGTATGAGCTTATAGACGACAATGAAGAAGGACAAGCCACTGAGGAGACATGAGACTTCCAAGGGGTCATTAAAAGCTTTGACAAGTAGACTCAAGCCGCCGTAGAGCCCACAGAGGAAATCAACTTCGACACCAAGGATAAGCCCAAGAAGCTATTGATCAGTGCAACGCTCAACCCTAAGGAACGACAATAGATTATCCAAGTCCTTCAAGAACACCTCAGCTCTTTTACATGGTCCTATGAAGACATGCATGTTCTGGACCCGAGTTTAGTAGACCATCATCTGGTCCTAGAACCCGATGCAACATCGAAGAAGCTACTAATCAGTGCAATGCTCTACCCCAAGGAATAACAACAGATTATCCAAGTCCTTCAAGAATACCTCAACACTTTTGCATGGTCTTATGAGGGCATGCCTAGTCTAGACCCGAGTTTAATAGAACATTGTCTGGTCCTGAAACCTGATGCAAAATCCGTCAAGCAGAAACTCAAGATAATGCACCCGCAGACAGCACTACAAGTCAAAGAGGAATTTGACAAGCTACACTAGGCAAAATTCATTCGAGTCGTCCTCTACCCCAAGTGGGTCGCAAATATAGTACATGTCGCTAAGAAAGATGATAGAGTACGGGTGTGCATCAACTTCTGAAATCTCAACCAGGCATGCCCAAAAGATTACTTCCCACTCTCACACATCGACACCCTAGTCGATAATAGTGCCGGACATGAGATACTATCCTTCATGGATGGTTTCTCTGGATACAATCAGATTAGATTAGCAGAATCAAACCAAGAGAAAATTTCCTTCACTATGCCACATGAAACCTACAGCTATGTCATCATGCCTTTTGGGCTCAAGAACAAGGAGCCACATATCAACGCTCCATGATGGCTATCTTTCATGATAGAATGCATAAATGTGTAGAACCTACGTCAACGATATACAGGTGAAGTCTTAAATGCGCACGAGACATGCTGAAGCCCTCCGACTCATACTACAATGATCCGAAAGGTATCACCTAAAGTTGAATCCAAAGAAATGCGTGTTCGGAGTAACCTCCAGAAAACTATTAGGGTTCATGGTCAACAAACGAGGAATCGAAGTCAATCCAGTTAAAGTCAAAGCCATTCTCGAGATGCCACCTCCCGATAACATCAAGGAACTACGAGGTCTGATAGGAAGACTGCAATTCATTAGGAGATTTATTTCTCAGCACTAAAACCTGTGTGATTCTTTCTACATATTACTTAAAGGGGGAGTTGAGTACATATGGGATTACCAGTGCCATCAAGCCTTCAATAATATCAAGAAGTACGTCCTCAACTCTCCAATATTATCACTGCCAATGCTCGAAAGACCCCTGATCCTTTACATCTTGGCCAATGATAAAGCCATGGGGGTAATTCTGGGACAACACGACGAAGACGGAAAGAAGAAGATCATCTACTACCTTAGCAAGACGATGGTCGAGTATGAACAAAAGTACACTACTATCAAGAAGACATGCCTCGCATTAGTATGGGCTTCATCGAAACTATGACACTACTTCAGAGCACACAAGATAATCGTACTGGCACACATGGACCCTCTGATGTACATCTCCGAGAAGCCCGTTACATCCAGAAAAATTTCTCGCTTGCATATGCTACTACAAGAGCTCAACATCACCTACGTCACACAGAAGTCGATCAAAGGGCAGGAAATCACCCATTACCTAGCAAATCTTTCACTCCCAGGCAACGATCCAGAACACACAGACTTCCTCGATGAGGACTTACTCTCGATTCACAATGAAGAGCCCGACAAGACCTTGTCGACCTAATACTTCGATGGAGCTCTCAACCATAAAGGAAAAGGCATCGGAAGAGTCCTACTAAGCCCGAAAAGAGTTGTCATCCTGAAAGCTTTTCAATTTAATTTACCAGTCACCAATAATGTCTTGAATATAAAGCCTTCATTGTCAAACTACGAGCAGCACTCTAACTAGGAGTCAAATAGTTGAAGACCATCGGCGACTCCAAGCTGGTGATATTGCAAGTCATTGGAGAGTGGAATGCCCTCGCCACGTTAGCCTAATAAACAAGTTTGAAAGGATCTCCTTTATGCTATCCTGAGATTAGAGAATGAGCTGGCAAATGCCCTCGCCACGTTAGCCTCAGTTATACATATATCAGTTGGATAAAGTACAAAATCCTTCTTCATCGAGAAGTTGACCATGTCGGTGCATGAAGTGGTGTGGGAAGAAAAACTGGAATTTCCAGTCCTTTCGAAGACCATAAAGTAAGAAGAAACATCCACCACGAAAAATCCCAAGAAGGAAGCAGCTACCATCGCCACCTTTAGATTCGAGTAGTCACCCATCGATGATGGACAGCCCTGGTACTTCGACATATGGAACTTCTTGAAATACCAACACGTCCCTCCTTAGGTTACAAAGATTGAACACAAGACCATAAGGAATCGATGCACCAGGTTCTACATCCTTGGGGAGATACATTACAAAGAAGCCTTCACTAGAGGAGTATTGTTACGATGTGTTACGGAAGCCAAAGGATAGTACATCATCTGGGAAGCAAACGCCAGTGCCTGCGATGTCCACGCCGGTAGACAGAGACTCAGACCAAATCATACGACAAGGTTACTACCAGCCAACAATGACAAGATATTGCCAACTATATGTTCAATGCTATAAACAGTATCAAGAGCATGCATCACTCATTAAGGCCCCATCAGTTGCACTGAACCCCATAACCTTGCCATGGCCATTTTTGATGTGGGCCTTCAACATCATCAAACCCTTCACAAACATAGTGGGGAACACTCACAAGCGTGTGTTCATCCTCACTGCGACAGAATACTACACCAAGTGGGCAGACGTCGACTCATACGTCCGAATCACTGCTTCAACGCTTAAAATTTTTATTATTTGGAACATTATCAGAAGGTTTGGAGTCCCCAGAATGTTCATCGCAGACAATGGATGACAATTCATCATGGAAAAGATGAAGAAACTATGCAAGAAATATGGCATTGATTTGCACCACTGGTCACCGTTCTATCCCCAAGGAAATGGGCAAACAGAAGACACAAACAAAACACTGATTTGAATTATATAAGAGACAATCATCAGTATTCACGAAAATATTAGATGCAGTATCCGACATACCAAGTGTCTCCTTGAAAACCCCATAAACGGTCGAGTCCACAAATCCCGTTCCGATAGATTTGCTCAACAACATCTCGGAAGCCACGTTTTCTACAGTTTTACCACCGAATTGATCTTAAGTTAAAAATCCCAAATTTTCAAAAAAAAAATGATAACAAATAAACCCTCTATCTATCAAAAGTCACCTCTCATCACTCAAATATGTTCTTTCTCCTGGGAAATCAAACACTAAATATGCTTAACTCTGAGAAACCCCAAATGTCCACTAGAAAGGGACACCTGACGCACCATTGGTGTGAGTAACAGTCTGACATAACCTGCGAAAGCCTTTATCATTATATCAAATTACATCATTTATCCGATCACTTGACCTTATTTCTGGACGTTCATATGACGCCCCCGGTACCTCGATTGCGGCAATTTCCCTCTGTTTGACTGCCCCTTACAGTAGGTCGCGATATGCGACGGGATGCCACTTACACCCACAGATGAGGATATATCTCCCGACAGCTACCATTGGGCCCCCGAATGTTCCCCCTTAGCTTGTGCTGATAGATAAGAAAGCTAACCATTTCATGTCAGCTCCCTAGTTCACACTTGTGATCTCTCAAAGAAACGAGAAGACACCTCAGAAGAGGGGTGTCTCTACTTCTTCGATGCATCCTTACTCCGCAAGGACGGGTCGAAGAGGGGCATCTATAGACACCCCGATTTTGCCCTCTCGGAGTGTACAATCCTATTCGGTCAACCTTTGACCTTGCCCACAATCTCTGGAAAAGGACTAACCTTCTCCAAAGACCTTAAAATCCTAAATAAGGGAACCATTACTGAAACAATAGCTCTGCGACTCAGACCCGACTCGACCAGGGAAAATCTCAAATTTCGTGCGGATACATTTGCATGAAATCGATTCCACGTGTGGCCACATGCACAGAATTGGTCATACTTGGACCAGACTCACTCTTCCCGCAGGCTAATTAAGACCTAGATTTCATGCAGATACACTTGCGTGTAATCAAATTTCACACAAACAATTGCACAGAATTAGTTCCACTTGGACTAGGGCTGCCTTTCATACACAGCCCAAAGACCCTGATCCCAAGCAGATACGCTTGCGCGAAATCGATTCAACGTGTGCTTATATACGCAGAATCGGTCCAGATTGGACTGGGACTCTACCTCCCCAGACCGCCCAGGGACTCATACCCTGCGCATACCCTACTACGCGAAATTTGATTCCACGCTTCACTAGACACGCGGAATTGGCTCCCAATCGAACATAGCCTCTAATTCCCTAGACTGCCTGAACTTTCGAATCCCATGCATATGCCACTACGTGGAATTCGATCGAGCGCATACGCCACCACGCGGAATTGGTTTCCCAGGCACACTACAACTAGGACACCCAATTACCAGGCCGACTCAAATCGAATCAAGCATAAATGCCACTGTGCGGAATTCAATTAAGTGCAACTTTACCTGCGCGGAATCGGTCAATTCTGCACACTCCCACATGCACAAAATTAACCCAACACCCATAAAAAGACCCCATTACCTATGCCCAAAACAACAATTTTCATATTCAGGGCTCGAGTTCCTCTCCTCCAAGCTTAGGATTTCGAGACTCTCTGTGGCATTCGGCCTCAGGTAATCCTTTCTTAGTTCTTAGCTTTTAGTTCTCAATTTTAGCTTCTAGTTTAGTTTTAGTTCATAATTTCTAGTTTTAGTTCTTAATTCCTAAAACCAGTTCTTAATTCCCAGTTCCAGTTCTTAATTTCTTAATTTTAGATCTTGGGTTCTAATTCTAGTTTTCAAGTTCTGGTTTTAAAATCTTTAATTCTAAATTCGTAGTTCTAATTCACAGTTCTTAAAATCCTCAATTTTCGATCTATAAATTCCTATTTTCTAATTCAAATTCAATTTTTAATCTCTAATATTTTTAAACTAACGGGCCACAAACCCTTTTCCTTCTTTTTTCTTCCTATTAGAGTAGCATTAGGAGATTAAATTAATTTGAACTAGAATAATATTAGGATATTAAATTACTTAGAATTAGAGTAACATTAGGAGATTAAAATAATCAGAGTCAGAGTAGCAATAGGACACTCTGCCAATTAGAGTTAGAGTACTACTAGGAGACCCATAACTCAGAATAGGATAGGAAAATAAAGCTAGCCAGACTTAAGATAGAAGCAGAAAGTTAAGCCAGATAGACTAACAACTATTGGAGTCAGTCGACCAACTTTCAACAACGGAGTTAACCCACACCCCGTAAAACGTGATCAATGACGTGTTGCAGCGTCGATAAACATCTACAGCTGGTGATTGCATCAAACTCAGGTATTTTTCACTTAGAATTTACCTCTTTAATTTCAATATTTAGTATTTCTTAGTTTATTACTCCATTGCCCCTAGCCAGAGTCCACTCGGATTGAATTGGACCACTTATTTCGGGGACCAAAAGGAACCCAGAAAATGTGTGTGCCAACACTCGCACCCTACCACCCTCATTTCTACCCCCACCTCATAAAGCTCTTTTTCCAAAATTTGAAAATGGGGGTGAGTGGCCAACAAATGACCACTAGGATCGATGACCGAACATTCCATATCGATGTCCGCAACATCGCCAAAGCAATGCGCTATTGCCCACATTACGTAGATGACTAGGGCCTCCAATTGCCACATTCTAAGGAAGTGCCCATTCATCGCATTGTAGCCAAGATGACTGCGGGCGGTCAGGGTTCCGGCAAGTCCATGAGGAGGACCCAATTACCAGCCAAGATGTGGCTATTGGATGACATCTTTTGGAAGAACCTATACCATCTCCAGCACAAGCAAGAGAGGTGAGACACCCTTTTATAAGCCCTTTTCTCCGCACATGAGGACCGGTGGTTTAGCACACCGCAAGTTGTTTGGGAGGGCATTAGATACGCTCACGAGCAAATGTTGAGCACCATGCCCAAACCCTTAAACTTCATTCCATATGATCGACTAATCTCCCGATTGCTAGAGGGTCACGAAGACTCTGAGAACGACAACCCCTATGTGGTTTCGGCCGTCGAAACTAGAAAAATCAAGTGTTATACCAAGAAGCAGTGGTGGATGAGTTATCAGCACTGCTAGGTCAGGGTTCAAAACTGACAGCTCTGGCAATTGGCACAAGGGGGTTATCAAGAAGAACCAGCAGAAACCCAAGCACCACAGCCGTAACAAGAGGTGGTTCAACCTCAGCAACCACCTGCCCCACTTGGCAACGCCCTCACATTGACTGAATTCAACGGCCAAATGTACGTCCTACACCAGCAGAATTTTACGCTGCACCGCCGACTTGATTTCCATGTAGTGCACGCAAGGGAGTATACCTCAGAGTATACAAGGGATGCAGCTGGTTCAGGAGCGGCTCCATCTACATCGGGGGCTAGACGCCAAGGGAAACAAAAAGCAGAGCAGCCTGGGGAGCCCACTGATCAATGAACGGTTGATGTATAGGTTATCTTCTTAGAATATACTGCTGTGATACTTTAAAAAAATATTTGATCCATGTGTATAAGTATCAATTTTCTATTCTTAATAGTGTAAATGAGGGCTGTAGACACCCAAATTCGGCCCAAGACCCGATCAGTCCGTACTCCGAGAGAGATGTACCCCTGTGCTTCCGATGGCACCCTTGAACCCTTAGGAACCAACCCAGACCTTTAGGAATCACCCTAAACTCATTAGAACTATTCCCCTAACCCTTAGAGATCACCCCTAAACCCTAGGATCCCTTCCCAGACTCGGCTGAAACCCTTCTGAGTAATTGATAGGAGGAGTGATACAAAATTTTACACGAACCATCGCTGAGGAGGATCCCCATACCATTGGAAGGAGGACTTCTCTAGCTTTCCAGCAAGTCAAAGATCACCCAATTTGGAGCTGTGGTTCGAATGTTATGGCCAATTGAAGTTTCACATAAAATCATAACTTTTGCTCAAGCATATGTATTACATACGCGGGACAAATTTGGCCCCATTTTGGTCAGGCGTATATATTATATATGCCTTGCATTTTTGGACCAAATTTGGCCAAGCGTATATAATATATACGCCCAGCATAGGTAGGGCCCACCACAGACACTCACCTTCTCAGCTTTCCCCTGGTTTTCATGAAATTCACTGTGCATAAACTGGGCGTATGTAATATATACGCCCAGCTTAGCTACAGTAACTGTCATTAAATGCTCGAATTTCATCCATCTGGTTTGACCTTTTGACCATCCGCTTAGTTGAGGTGGGTGTCTTAAGGTTGGCTGCCCCCCCCTTTGAGCTTATTGGCAACCCTTAAGTCACCCATGGTCTCACCCCATCATCTGCCATTGAAACCAGTTTCCCAAACCCCTAGGACCCTAAAAACCTAGAAAACCTTAGATGAAGGATTACCTAATTGCTAAACCAATTAGCTCTTAAGTAACCCTCTAATCCACCTCTTCTCTATAAATAGAGAGCCCCCCTCTTCCCAAAGAGGTTAAAAAATTAAGGTTGAGAGTTAAGCTTAAGAGAGAGAGCCCTAGTGAGAGAAAAATATATATTATTTTGCATTCTTCAACCAGAATTCCAACATACTTAGTTCATCCTTTTAAACCCTTTTCAACCATTAGATCACCCCTCTTTAGTCAAGCTTAGTCCCTAGCTCCATCCTACCCTTCCTATCTACCGAATCCTAGCATTAGAACCTATTCCTCTACCGTTTAAGCCATTTAAAGCCATCGGGAGCACGCCGAAGTGAAGGTCTTCCACGGTGCAACAAGGGCCCGTGAGCTCCAGCTCACCCCTCTCTTCCGCTACCTTCTTGGTGTTTCCTCCCTCCAAGGATTCAAGCTGTTGCGCCGCCGAAATTTCGGTTTGGCTCAAAGCTTGATAGGACTGTATTGCCTTCGGGCAAGGGGAAGCTCCGCCCATTTGTTTTTATTTTGGCCATAGATAGAGACCGCTACGTGCTGGTTGATCAGGTGCCTAAACCCTTCTTGATCGATAACCGAAGCCCCTACCCTAGAGCCTTTGGCAAAGACCGGTAAATCAGAGTCATATTTAGCACTTCGGTGGTCAAAATATTGATTTAAAGGTTTCCCGGGTCACCAAAAGCTCTGGGTGGCGACTCTACATTTTTATCCCATCGCGTGTGCATCGCCGCGACGGGTTCGAGAGAATCCATGCACACATAGATGGCGACTCTGCTGGGGATTTCACCCTAGTGCTTCCCCTCTTGTTGGCCTTTTTTTATCTTTACTAACCATTGCTATTTTTTTCCTAATTTTCTACTATTTTTCCTTCATTTTTGTTGTTTTTACTAACATACTTACCCCTACGTTTCGGCTTTAAATTTCAATATTTTTGCCTAGTCACTTGACTGGCACCTTTTTTACTTACCCCCTACGTTTCGGCTTTAAATTTCAGCAATTTTTGCCTAATCACTTTACTGGCACCTTTTTTACTTACCCCTACATTTCGGCTTTAAATTTTAGTAATTTTTGCCTAGTCACTTGACTGGCACCTTTTTTTACTCACCCCTACGTTTCGACTATAAATTTCAGCAATTTTCGCCTAGTTGCTTGACTGGCACGTTTCTTACTTGCTTTTACGATTCAATTTTAATTTTCAACACTTTATTTTTCTCGTCTAGTCGCTTGACTGGCCCCTTCTTTTTCTCTTACTTCTGGTCATGTCCTAACAGTGGACGCCGGCCCGTTGAGGCGGCACGGGCTTCTCATCCCCGACTCAATTTTGGACTTAAATTCACTCCCCTTTTAAAATCTATAATTAAAAGTGAACCAACAGTTTAAGGACATAATCAAATCTGTTTTTACGTGTTTTGGATAGTTTTCGGGGGGTTTAGGCACAGATATAACTTACCCGGTTCCCAGTAAGGTGGCAGCCCTAGTGGTGATGATCCTGAAAAGAACCACCCCTTCCAGTACCTGAGAAGGCGCTTGCGCCGGAGGTATATCGGTTGGGTTTCCAATTCTGATCAAGCCGTAGAACCTGCAATGGTGAGAGCATAGACAGCCCGAATTCAGTCGTGTATCCCTAGGAAGCGGAAAGGAGTGACCCGATAACACACACAGCAGTCCCCGGGAGCATCCCTCCCAGGAAATCGATTTAAAAGACTCATTCCTTTGTCAAAACAAGGACAGAATGCTTGCCTTTAGGGCATATATAATATTGACCAAAAATTCCCATAAATACTCAGGTGTATATAATATATACGCCCAGTCAAAATCCCCAGCTTTAAGCCAGGCATATATAATATATACGCCCAGCCAAATCTGCTTAATTTTGGTCAGGCATATATAATACATACGCCCAGTATATACTGAGTTCAAGCAGCCCGATCTAAGGCCCAATCCACCACCCAAGTTCCCCGATTAGCGGTATTAGTGCCCACAGTAGCCTCCCGCATTCTGTAGCACCCAATATGCCCCCGCCCAGTCAAAAGAAGGCGACTTCTCATTGATTTGCTCTAGGGGATCGGTCGTTTGCGTGGATTCCCTCACGTTCAATAGAACGAAAGGGTTCCCTTCCACTTCTTCCGAAGTGTGTCGGACCCTACCGTGGGACCTATTAAAGGTGTATATATCACCCGAGACGGGAATTTTTCTAGGGCACCAGATCATCATTCATTTAAATAGGGGAGATAATTTTCATTTGAAAAATCATAAAAATAAATATATATAGAAAAATCAAAAAAATTCGTATATACGTGCACTTTCGGTGCGACCGTCACTACGGCGACCTCAAACCCAACCCGTAGAAAAAGAACTAGGAAAGTGTTCAGCCCTTACCCAACCCAAGGCATCGATACAACACTCGTCAGCGGATCATGTCGAGCACCGATACATCCCCACCATCATCCCCATCCCATTCCCATATAGGAGAAGACCCAATCTCCAACACCTTCACCCAAACCCGGTTCGATGTCACGGGTCCATTTGGGGCACCCGTGCTCGCATCCACCCCATCCCCCACCCTTACATTTTCCCAACATACCCCCATCTCATCCTCTACGGAAACACCTCATTTCCCAACCGACCCATACATCCCCATTTCCCATCCGTACACCCTTATCACACCCCCCTACTCCCAAAGACCCCATCGGGAGCCACATCCCCCGCCTACCTCCCACAGCCCATCCACCTCATCATCCATGCCTCCTACATCATATATCCCATCCACCTCATCTCACATGCCTTCCACATCACATGGCCCATCCACATCCCAACATACCCCCCTATTTACCCAAGTCATGCCCAACTTTTTCCAAGGTCTGACCAATAACCCACTGTCTTCCATAACCATACATCCACACCCTCCAAGCACAATCATTCATACCCCCCATGCCCGGGTCATGCCCAATTTCACCCAACCCCCTTCGTCCTTGAATGGGCCATCACCCTCCAATCTCACACCTGAATCCATGCCCTCAATGGAGGACATGAGAATGATGTATGCCCTGTGGGCTACCTCTCGGAGTCCTACATTCCAAACCCCACATCTAGGTCTCCAAAACCTCCATACCCCATTCCCCCATGACCATGCCCAACCACCCATCATTCATACCATCCAAGATCCCCCACCTGAATTCCAGGCCCAGGCCCAAGCCCAATAGACCCAAGCCTACTCGTCTCAAGCCCAAACCCACACAAATCCTGGGGCCCAAGCCCAAAAATCTCTAGAACCATGGGCCCAAGCCCACTCCTAGACCCAAGCCCACTCATCCCAGGCCCAAGCCCACCAAACCCATAAGGCCCAAAATCTACAAGGCCCATGGGCCCAAACCCATCAGACCCAGGCCCAAAACCTTCCAAGCCCATGGGCCCAAGCCCAAACCCATCAGAACCAAGCTCAAAACCTTTAAGGCCCATGGGCCCCATCCCAAACCCATCAGACCCAGGCTCAAAACCTTCAAGGCCCATGGGCCCCATCCCAAACCCATTAGACTCAGACCCAGACCTAAAATCCTCAAAGCCCATGGGCCCCAGCCCAAACCCATCAGACCCAGGCCCAGGCCCAAAACCTTCAAGGCCTATGGACCCATCCCAAACCCACCAAACTCAAGCCCAGGCCCAAGCCCATCAGACTCAGGCCTAATTCCAAGCCCCCCAGAGCCCTTAGACCCAGACCTATTAAACCCAAGCCCAACGCTCATCATCCCACACCCAATACCCACATGGCCCATTAGCCCAAACTCAACAGGGCCCATTGGCCCAAAATCATACCAACCCCCACACCCAGGCTCAAGGCCCATCAAGCCCAAACCCAAGGCCCATCCACCCACACTCATCAAGGCCCGTTCACAAACCCCTTACCCCTTCACCAATAACCTTCATTCACCTATACCCCTTACGCCCCCATCCCGCCTCCAACAGAAAATCCGATCCACCCCATGCCTTAAAACCATGCCTACAGCATCCCGGTACATCAACCATACCCCATCACCCCCAGAATATACACCTAGCTCAGCACATCATTCATCCACAGACCACTCATCCATTCACTCCCTCCCATCCCCTACAAGCCTTGTGGCCCCACCAGGTCGTCCAACCCATCACCCCCCAGGTCTAAATAGCATACCTCGCCCCTCACCAGTACAATGACCAACAGTACGAGGAGGACGAGATCTGTAATAGTGGAGGAGCTGCCAGCTTCGGCCCCCCAGGCCCATCATCGTCACACTCAGGGCTGAATAAAATCAGGGGGAGGCAGTCTCAACTACAACCTCAAAAGAATCAGAGCAGCTAAGAGAACAGATAGACAGAATACAGAAGAAGCTGACAAAGATGGGAGGGCTAGAACTACATTCGATAAACTTTTCAGACTTATGTCTATTCTTGAATGTCCCCCTACCACAGAAATTTAAGATGCCATCATTCGATAAATATAATGCCACTGGCAACCCCATCGCCCACTTAAAATCTTACTTTGGAGATATGTGTCAGTACGGCGGAGATGAACGACTCCTCATCAAAGTGTTCCAAAAGAGTCTAACGGGCCCAGTACTGAGATGGTTCACGTCCCTAGAACCATCCATGATAAAAACTTGGAAAGGTCTGGCACACTTATTCTAAGAACAGTATGTCTATAACATGGACATAGAGCCAAGGAAGTCGGATCTGGCCCGTTTGAAGCAAAGGCATGATGAAACTTTCAGTGCCTACTTAGGAAGGTGGAGGGCATTGGCTGCCTAGGTGACCCACTGGATTCCCGATGATGAGCAGATTAAATTGATAACCAAGGGAGCTCTCCCAATCATCGCAAAATTTTTAGTATATCAGCAATAGTCTAGTTTTACTGATTTGGTCTGAAATGCCAACCATTGCGAAGACGCCGTTAGAGAGGGCAGGTTGGAAAAGAGCATGACCAACGGAGCCACCGGGGTTCGAAAAGTTGCCGAACCAAGAATCGAAAAAAGACCAGGTACAAAGGTACAGAATATCGCTTACCCCCAGGCCAATACCAATGCCCCTAAAGTACAGCTCTAGGCCGCATAACCACCCCCAGCCCAATTTGAGCAAGCACCAAGGCCGAACAATGGACCGAGAGCCCCATTCACCCAGGAACAGATGAGAGCATGATTCGAATGGGTGTTCACACCGTTAGGACAATCTTTAAGTGTCCTATTGCCAGTGTTACTACAAAGGGGTCTGATCAATTTACTCCAGCCTCGCTCCCCACCCAATCCAATCCTGAGAAACTATGACCCGAACTTGCATTGTAACTTCCACCAAGGGTCGGGTCACCCTATGGACCGGTGCTTCCCACTAAAGCACACGGTCCAAGATCTAATAGTGGCAGGAAAAATTGTTCCCCCACCACTTCCTCAAGGACAGAATCAGAACATCCTTCAGGCCCCTCTGCCACTGCATCTAGGAGGCCCCAGGCCTAACATCCATTGGGTAGAAGAGGAAGAGGAAGAGTTTGACCCCTCGGATTACATCAGTGATCAAGAAGAGTTTTCATTTCCTAGGTTGAATGAGGGCGAACCAATTGTGGGGGTGATCGAGCAGCTGTATTTAGTCGATTACTTCCCCACCCCGGCATACCAAGAAGAGCCCCTAGATATAGGGAAGTATTTTTCCACTCCCGCTCCTGCCTATCAAATCCAAACGGGCACAGCCCCACCGTAATCATACGCATATCCACCCCACTCCCAATTTACCCCACAGTACACACCATCTCCCGATCACCCCATCCCATACACTATCCCACCATCAGCCACCCCATATACCTCTCCGTCGCACCCAAATCACCCCACGCCATACATAAATTCACCATCCCCATACTACCCCACCCCATACACACCCCCAAATCTCTCCACCTAATACACCACCCTACCATTCCCAAATTATCCTATCCCATACACACCCCCAAATCCCACCACCCAGCATACTACCCCTCCATCCCCAAATCATCTCGCTCAATACACAACTCCACCATCCCCAAATCACCCCACCCCATGCACAACTCCATCATCCCCGATTTACCCCGTTTCATCCACGAGCCCATCATCACCCCACCATGCCACCCCAGTTACAAACCCTTCATATCAGTACCCCCCTACTCCATCCGCTACCCCGTCATACCCCTATCACCCCGCTCCACCTGCACCTCCGACGTTTCCCAGTCACACCCCCACCATCCCTTCGCCATTTCACCCCCAATCCAACTCCACCCCCACCCAAACAAACAACCCCTCACCCACTCCCCTTATCACCCGCTCCCAATCACCCTTTGGTCTTACCACGCCCGTGCCTTTGCACAAACTCCTCACACCCTCAAATCCAACTTTGCTAATTCCCGCCAATACCATTTTTCCCCCTATCGGAGTCAACCTGGTTAGGCCTGAGAATCCGACATACCTAGCCCAATCCACCCCAGAATCACCATGCACTCCCTTTCGCATCCCGAAACCCGCCTATGACTCGCATCAAAGTGCCATTAAATTCTATGAGCAGAGACATGAATCTTTGGTGCATAGCAGAGAAGAGTCGTCGAATTTGTCACCCGATCGCGGGATGTCTACACAACGAAGCATCGGGGCCGTTGAGGAGAAGAGAAGAAGAAAGAAGAGCATGAGGAATCCTTTGAGAAAATGGCGGAAGCATGGGTTGGCGACACAGCTCAAGAGGACACTCGCACATATTAATGTCTGGGATTTTTTAATCACGTCCTCGCTCCACTTTCAATCCTTAATGGGAGCACTCAAAGACGCACATGTTTCCGCCCACGTAACCCCAAATGAGGTGGGAGAAATAATTAGGCAAGTATTGGCCCCAAATGCCATCTCATTCACTGATGTGGATCTGTCGCTCGAGGGGAACAACCACTCTAAGCCCCTGAATATAACAGTGGAAGTAGGGAACCTAGTGGTACCGTTGGTCTTAAAAGACAACGGGTCGACATTGAACGTATGCCCTCTAAGGACGGCAATCAAAATCGGTGCAAACCCCAACACCTTCCGGCCATCAATAACAAGCGCCAGGGGATTCGACAACACCCAGAGATAAATCCTAGGAGAAGTAGACTTCGACCTGATCATCGGGCTGCAAACCTTCACTGTCCCCTTCCAGGTGATGGACATCAAGTCTACATATAATTTACTATTGGGTCGGCCGTGGTTACATGAGATCAGGGCAATACCATGGACTCTACACCAAAAACTCTGATTCATCTCAGGCGAAAGAATCATCACCATCATAGGTGAGAGCAGAGAAGACAGGGAGTGGAGCGCTCAACATATTGAGAAATTGAAAGTGCTTGGCATACCGCATACTGCAGATGACCCCGATCTTCATCGATTTGAGTATGACTTTTCAACCGTTACCCTTGAGTCGCCTGAAAAAGCCCCTGCCAACACTGGGGTAGGAATGGATGCAGCAGTGTTCATGCTCCACAAATGGGGCCACCAAAAAGGGAAAGGGTTGGGCCCACGCCTTCAAGGAAGAAGAGACCCCGTCAGGGGTAAGGGGCAGCAAACCAAATTTGGCCTGGGTTACAGGCCCGTCGAAGAAGAAATCAGGGAGGCCAAAGAAAGGATAAGAGCCACAGCAGCCGCCAAGGCCAGAGGAATCAACCTGGAAGAGGAAACTCCTGCCCGACCCCACATCCATCAAACCTTTGTGAGCGTCGGGGTGGTAAAGATTGATCTGAATGGGGAGACAAGGGTAACCCCACACAAGCCTGTTTCTACTCATCCTACCAACCCTTACATCACCCCCCAGACCTCGAGGTGGACTTAGCTGCCCTCTCCTTATTTGAGGAAGAAGTCCCCCGGTCCACCTGTCACTCTAGCACCGGCCACTTTGGGCCCCTCCTAACCATAGAGGACAGGATCCCAGAGGATCCCTCCATAAACATGATGAGTGGGGAACTGCAAGGGCCCACCGATGCCGTTTCCAACCAAAAGGGTAAAGGCTAAGCCTCGCAAGTAAGTAACTGGGCATCTTTGCCCCAACTCTTGGGAACCGCTAAATGCTTGAATACAGCATCGGCTCTCCAAAAAAAAACAACCTATAAGAAGTAAGGTTAGCCTCTGGGACACTCTACCATGTATATATAGAGATCCACCTCGCCAGGGGCTAACCTCCAAAAAATTGCAAAAAACCATAAAAATAGAAAAAATACCAATTCCAAAAATATTATCCTTTAAAATTCCTAATAAAATTAAAAAAGATGTCGTGATACCCGTCCCACGCGAAGCCGACCCCTTGTAGAAATACGAGAAGAGGTAGGAGTCACGAGTCTGGACGAGGAAGGTCAAGTCGATGAGCTCCCCAATGAGCTCCTCAAGTAGTTTGTCGATTTTGAGCATGGCCCTACCCCAATCGTTGAAGAGACAGAGGGCGTCAATTTGGGCACCGAAGAGGTCCCTAGAATCAGCAAAATCGGAACATCGCTGTCCCCTGCGAAGAGAAAGGGTATGTAGACTTCCTCCGGTCATACCAAGACGTCTTCGCATGGTCGTATGAAGACATGCCTGGTCTGGATACCGATCTGGTTGAGCATGAGTTGCCACTCTACCTTGATTGCAAGTCGGTTAAACAAAAGCTGAGACATCTCCGACCTGAGTGGATGTTGAAAGTCAAAGATGAGGTCATCAAGCAGTATGATGCAGGTTTCCTCATGGTATCCAAGTACCCGTAATGGCTGGCCAATATCATCCCCATACCAAAGAATGATGGAAAGGTTCGAATGTGCATTGATTTTTGAAACCTCAACAAAGCAAGCCCTAAGGATAACTTTCCATTACCCCACATCGATATCCTGGTCGATAACACTGCTAAGCACGGAATGCTCTCATTCATGGACGGGTTCTCGGGATATAATTAGATTAAGATGGCAGAGGCCGACCGAGAGAAGACCGTGCTCATCACTCCCTGGGGAACATTCTGCTACAAGGTGAAGCCATTCGAGCTCAAGAATGCTGGGGCAACCTACCAGAGAGCAATGACGACCCTATTCCATGACATGATGCACCAAGAGATCGAAGTGTATGTCAATGATATGATTGCCAAATTGCCGGAAAGAGACGACCACTTGGTAAACCTTCAGAAGTTGTTCGAGAGGTTGAGAAAGTACAGGATGCGGTTGAATCCCTAGAAGTGCGCATTCGGCACTATGTCAGGAAAACTATTAGGTTTTATTGTCAGTAGGAGAGGCATCGAGGTCGATCCGACCAAGATCAAGGCCATCACTGAAATGCCACCACTGTCTACAGAGAAGGAGGGCAGAGGCTTTTTTGGCAGAATCCAGTACATCAGTCGGTTCATCACACAGTTAACTCCGATATGCGCACTGATCTTCAAACTACTAAAAAAAGGATTCACCAGTTTAGTGGAATGATGACTGCCAAGCTGCATTTGACAAGATCAAGGGTTACCTCCTAAATCCTCCAGTATTGGTACCACCCGTACCTGGTAGACCCCTAATAATGTACCTATCCACAACAGAGTTTTCCATGGGCTGTGTGTTAGGGCAACACGATGAGACAGGAAGAAGAGAGCAGGCCATCTATTACCTTAGGAAGAAGTTCACTAATTATGAGACGCACTACTCTCATCTGGAGAAGGCGTGCCTAGCGCTGGTGTGGGCTACCCAAAGGCTTCGACATTACCTCTTATCCCAAGCCGTTCTACTTCTAGCGCGGATGGATCCGTTGAAATACCTATTCGAGAAACCTGCTCTCACTGGCCGAATTGCACGATGGCAGCTTTTATTATCTGAATTCCACATCACGTACGTCACTCAAAAATCGATCAAGGGGCAGGCACTCGCCGATCATCTTACTGAGAACACTTTGCCTGACTACGAGCCTCTAAAGACTGAATTCCCTGATGAGGACATCCTGTTCGTGATAGAAGATGATACAGAAGAAGCAGAGGAATCATGGGTAATGCACTTTGATGGGGCATCACATGTTGAAGGCCAAGGAGTTGGCGCCATCCTAATTTCACCAAAAGGATCCCATGTACCGATCTCTATCAAGTTCAACTTCCCCTGCACTAACAATATGGCTGAATATGAAGCTTGCACCACTGGTCTACAAGCAGCTCTCGATCTGAATGTAACTCACCTTCAAGTTTTTAGCGATTCACAGTTAATCATATGTCAGACGAATGGTGACTGGAAGATGAAAGACGAGAAACTGATCCCCTATCATGAACACCTCAAGGATCTAATAGCTTGCTTCCAACATGTGACTTTCTCATACGTCCCCCGGATAAGGAATCGCCTTGCCGACGCATTAGCAACTTTGGCATCAATGATTGAAATCCCCTATGGTGTTGAGATGAAGCCGATCATGATCGAGCAGAGGAATGAGCCGGCCTTCTGCCTCTAGATTGAGGAACCTACCAAGCCTGATGATGAGCCACCTTGGTTCTCAGATATCAAGAATTTCCTCGAGACCCTAACTTTCCCAAAGGGTACATCCAAGACAGACCGACGAACCATTCAACGTTTAGCTGCAGGTTACGTCATTTGCGGAGAATGCCTCTACAAGTGATCATACAATACCATCTTACTCAGGTGCCTCACTGAAATTGAAGTAGTCAGTATTATGAAAGAGATCCATGAGAGAGTATGCGGAGCCCACGTCAGCGGTCACATGCTCGCTAAGAAAATCCTATGGCAGGGATACTTTTGGACCACCATGAAATCGGATTGTTGCAAACATGTTCAAAAATGCTACAAGTGTCAAGAACACTCCAGTCTGATACACGCTCCTGCCATTGATCTTCACTGCATGGCCACTCTTTGGCCATTTGCTACTTGGGGCCTTGACGTTGTCAGAATGATTAATTCGAAAGCATCAAACGGACATCGGTTCATCCTCGTTGCCATTGAATACTTCACCAAGTGGGTAGAAGCGGCATCCTATGCCAATATCACAACCAGTCACGTTGAGAAGTTTCTCAAAAATAACATCGTATGCCGATTTGGAGTACCCAAAGATATCATCACGGACAACGGCACAAACTTTGCAAATAAGCGCATCCGAGACTTCTGCGAGCAGTACAAGATTAAGCACCATCGCTCATCCCCTCATCGGCCTCAAACTAATGGAGCCGTGGGAGTCTCAAACAAGACAGTCGTCCGCATCCTTGAGAAAATGGTCGTCACCTATCGAGATTGGAGCGAGTACTTACCCTTCGCGCTTTGGGCCTATAGAACGTCGATCCGTACCGCTACAAGGGCAACACCATTCTCCCTTGTGTATGGAACCGAGGCCGTCCTCCCAGTGGAGGTTGAAGTACCCTCGCTCCAAATCCTCATGGAATCAGGCTTACCTGAAGCAGAGAGAGAGATCCTGCTTTGAACAATTAAACTTATTGGACGAGAAGAGACTCCTAGCCTTATGTCACACTCAAGTTTACCAGGGGAGAATCACACTCGCTTACAATAAATGTGTCCGCGGTCGAGATCTAAAGGTAGGAGACACTGTGCTGAAGAAGATCTTCCCTTCCCTCCATGTCGATCCAAGAGGAAAGTTTAAGCCAAACTAGGAAGGACCTTACATCATTCGAGAGGTGCTGTCGGGATATGCCATCCGCCTTGCCACCATGGACAGAGATCATCTCCCTGAGACCATCAATGCTAGATACGTCGGACGATTCTACTCATAGTCTATCATGATAAGGTAAGTATTGATGAGACGGATGCGTGACTGCTTAAGAATCACCCAAAAGAGGCCATCATTCCAAGTACAGTAGCCCAAAAACATCCCTAAATTGATGATATCCTTTGCTACCCCATTTAAGCCTGGGCCTTCCTTTCAATAAATCCTTTCCCCTAAAAAAAATATATACGTGTACATATACCAAAAAAGAGGGAGAGAGGAAAAATACATGAGTATAGAGTTACTATCAAATCCAAAAAAAATCGAGAAAAGTAAAACCTCGAAAAGAAATTGTCTTAATAGAGGAAAAAGAATAACAAAAAATGTGTATGTAGAAGAATCACGGGGCATGTACAGTAGAAACCCCCAAGGAAGAAAGTATTTTGGGAGAACTGAAGCCATATCAAGGAAACCCTTTTAACCCAGCATACCTTCAAATCCTAACCCTACCCATGGCCAAGCTACACCCTGAGGGAAGCCCTCTTTGTAGGTTCGCAAGCAGTCACATTATCTGTTAAGTAAACATGAGCTGAGTCGTGAGACGACACCAGAACCCCCTCCAACCGGTTATGACGGAATCTTTGTCCATGTCGTGGCCTTCTGGTTCTAAAAGAAAAAAAAGAAGAAAAAAAAAGAAAGAAAGAAAATTAATTTGAGTTCAAAGCAAGATGGACGTGGTGAAAACCCGTAAGGGCACCGTGGGTAAAAACAGTGAACTCACGCGGACTAGGTGAAAACCTGAAAAGGCACTTGGGGTAAGAGAGCGGACCCATGGACGTAGTGAAAACCCGAAAGGGCACTACGGGTAAAAATAGGGATGATAGGCATGGCGAAAACCCGTCTTGGGCGCTGTGAGCAAAAATGTCAAGAAAAGAGAGATTATGAGAGGATCTGTTCTGGCTCACTTATTTTAGTCTGGACCCATTGAGCCTCTTCTCCCTTTTGCTGGGCCGCTCATGTCAAAAATTAGATCGGATCCCGATCAAGTATGTCATCTCTACCATGTCGTCTGACACATGACCAAAGGTAAAGGCAAAAGACCAATCAATCTCGGAGAAGCTGACCTATCCATGTTTAAAAAAAGAAAAAACTGAAGTCTCATAAACAGGGTTCGACCATGCTCAAAAAAGGACCCATTAGTTGACCTTGAAAATACCGACATCACAAAAAGGAGAAAACTTTCAAAAAAGATAATAGATTTTCCTTTCCCATAAAAAGCCTCACATTGTGAAGGAGAAAACTTTAAAAAAGATAATAGATTTTCCTTTCCTATAAAAAGCCTCACACTGTGAAGGAGAAAACTTCAAAAAAGATAATAGATTTTCCTTTCCCATAAAAAGCCTCACACTGTGAAGGAGAAAATTTTCAAAAACGATAATAGACTTTCCTTTCCCATAAAAAGCCTCGCACTGTGTAGGAGAAAATTTCAAAAAAAAAAGAGATAATAGATTTTCCTTTCCCATAAAAAGTCTCACACTGTGAAGGAGAAAATTTCAAAAAAAAAAGAGATAATAGATTTTCCTTTCCCATAAAAAGTCTCACACTGTGAAGGAGAAAATTTTCAAAAAAGATAATAGACTTTCCTTTCCGATAAAAAGTCTCGCACTGTGTAGGAGAAAATTTTTAAAAAAAAGAGATAATAGATTTTTCTTTCCCATAAAAAGCCTCACACTGTGTAGAAGAAAATGTCAAAAAAGATAATAGATTTTTCCTTTCCCATAAAAAGCCTCACCCTGTGTAGGAGAAAAATTTGAAAAAAAAAAGAGATAACAGATTTTCCTTAAAATTTAAAAAAAAAAAAAAATTTAAAATTAAAAAAAAAAAAAAATTTTTAAAACTTACGTTGCGAGACATATGGAAGAAATTCGAACACCAAAAAAATATGTATATGTATATATAGCAAATTTCATTTCTTTTCTTACATGCATCACGTATGAAGTGTCACGTCCCAAAAAGATAATAACATGACACCCTTTCTATCTTCTGCCTTCTGTACAATTATAAAAAAAGAAAAAAATACAAATGAAAAAGAAGAAATAACCCAAAAAAAAGGAAGGAGATCTCTGTTATGGGGCATCAGCCCCCCCTCTGTGTATATGATCTATGGTATGTGCAGGAACAGGTCAGGGGCAGGAACCACTCTTCAAGGCACTGACCTCGGCGAGAAGAGAGTCCTCACGGGCATTTCGATCGGTCAACCACCTACCATGAAGACTCTTTTGCCGCCTCTGTGAAGCGTCAGCTGCACTGTGGGACTCAGTCAAAAGCCTGGTCAACCGAAGAACCTCACTCTCGGCCGTAGCAGCTCTCACCTCCGCCATCTCGACTCTGGCCCTCTCCTTCCCCAAAGCCTCAGTCAAAGCCAGCTTCTCTATAGAAAGAGACTCAATCCTAGTCCGGAGTATCGTTTCTTTGTATAGCCAGGGTCCCGTCTCTATCGCATCTACCGAAACCGAGTTAGGGACAGGTAAGCCCTCAGATGCCAGCCAAATCTCGTAATCAGAAGAGAAGACGCCCTCCTGAACCAAGCTACACATGTGCACCGATTGGCGGGTCTCCCAAAGGGCTGTTATGCGATCTAGGTCACTGAGAGAACCCCGAGAGAATATCAGAGAGCACAAGGGCAGCCTCAGTGCACGGCACGTGTTGGGTATATCTGAATTGACGGAGCACCCGAGATGGGAAATAGTAGGTGCTACCAGTCAACCCCAAAAGCGTGATACCCTCACAATCCCGCGAACAATCGGAAAGGTGCCGTCCAGCTAGGGAAGTTGGCAGATCAACTTTGCATCAGATAGCCACAGGCTCAGTTCCTTGATGCTCCCATGGGGCAGTCTCGAGCACCGGATCAGGAAGCCCCGAGCCACATCCCCTCTTACCAAGAAAAATCTCGGCACAGGCCCCATGATAGCCAAATGCTCTCCTAGCCAAATCTGAATAAGGAGTGGACTCCCTCTAAGGATCCCAACCCGGCCCGAGGCCGAGGCATCCAAACCCCGATACATCTCAGCCAGGACCAGGTGCACTAGTGAATGACCTCCCTCCAATTCCGTCAAGACATCGCACAGTTTGAGAGAAAATGACTCGCCCCCAATAAAGAAGAGAACTTCCGATAGCAAATAAAGGGCAAAGGCCTTTACATTGAAAGGATCTCGGGTAGGCAGCTTTTGGAGACTCGAGTCGCCAAAAAGCTCTCTCAGGAATTTCACCGAGCACCTGGTGGACCCCCCGGCGAAGCCCTTCTCATAGTCACCCCTTTTCAAACCAAGAACCACGTGGGCCGCCTTTGCATACCCCGGTTTGGGTACCACTTTGGCAAGTCCCCGATGCATCCTCAAGCCAGTAATAGAGGCCAACTCTTCCAAGGTTGGGGTAAGCTCCCTAGACCCAAATCTAAAGACATGGGCCCTATGGTCCCACGACACCAAAGCCGCTTGCAAGAAATTGGGCAATAGAGGAATAACAAAGAGGGAGGAAAGGCGGGATAACCCGAGGCAATCCAGAACACTGATCTCACCCTCGGCCAAGCTATCACACCATTTCTGCAAAAAACTGGGTGTCGGGTCCAAACAGGGAAGTATACTAGCCCCAGCCTCCGTATGAGAATTTGGGCCTTTCTTATGAAGCGGGTCCATGGACATACATAGTTGATCTTTATGGAAATCAGCCCATGTAGGGTGACGAACCCGCTCGAAAAAAAAGGAGAGAGAAAAGAAGAAAAAAAGAGGGGCAAAAAGGCCAAGCCCGGGTGAAAAGGGGAGCAAAGAGGGCCAGGATCGGATTTTAAAGAACCCGTCGAGCCTAGTTATATGAGGCATAAATAATATATACGCCAAGGCAAAATTTTAAAATATTTTGCCAGGCGTATATATTATATACGCCAAGGCAATACAACTGATGTTTTTTCCAGGCGTATATATTATATATGCCAAGGCTCAACCCCATCATTGGAGGGGCTCTGGCCCACTTCATGCCAAAAAAAAACCCATAAAGGCAGAGAGATAACCAAACGAAGTGTTCATATAAACCATAAAAACTATAAAACCATCCAAAAAGTGTTGATTCAAAAAATATTACATATCCCCCAATAAATCAAAGTCTAAGTTATGTCACTGTTTCAAATTTTCAGAAAAAAGCTAGTCCTGGGCAGCCCCCTTTGACTTCTTCCGGTGACGTGTCTCTGAAAATCTGGGTCTCCCCACGAGTCCACGCTTTGAGAGATCTTGGAGCAGAGAACGCGACTCCTTTTCATGAGCATGCTGCATAAGCACACGAGGGGCGATCAGTTAGGGAAACAAGCAGAAAGTAAATAAGAAGATGATTAGATACGGTCAATATTCACTCACCACCTCAGCCTCCCTAAGTCCGACAATGTTGCAGTAGTATTCAGCTTGGTTTACGGCCGACTCATAATCCTACAGCAAAAAAATAAAGAGAGAGGTATCAGTCACACAGGCCATCGGCATGATCCAAGAAAACGGAAGAGCAAGGTAACAAGGGAGAGATTAGGGATCGGCTCGAGGTGGGACCCAAATAACCCCAGATGTCGTGCCTTCTTAGCCACATCGGCACACATACGTGACAGAAAGGCATCATCCAAATGCTTAAAAGTCCCCTGGACCTCATTGGGCGAACTGCCAGAAGCGCCAGCACCGGAAGGGTCAGAAGGTCCAGCACCGGTAGCCTCATCAGGAACAGCTGCCTCATCCCCCTCATCTGAATCATCATCTTGTCCAAACTATAGAGAGAAACAGTCTTTGTTCAAAAAGCAGGGCAATTAAGGTAATCATATGGAAGGCTGCTAATAGAAAGAAGAAAGAACATTACCTGAGATCGCAGACCACCAAAAGCTAAAAAGTTGGCGCCAGGCACGAATCAGGGTAGCAGAGAACGATAGGGCAGAGACTCATACCACATTTGATATCCCCCAGGAAAGAGAAGGTCATTAATGGGGACCCCGTGGTGGAGAAAGCGAGTAGTAAGCACTTCGGTAGAACCTTCAGGAGCCAATACATAAGCTGGAGGAGCTTGGGGCACAGAAAAAAGAGGTCGATATTGATGAACCACCCTCTCTCCTAAGTAATAGGCCCTAGCCCAGGACCCATAGAAGAAAATAAAGTGTCGATCTAACAAAAGGCGAGAAGGGCCCACTGCAACCAGGTTCCAGAAGGGGAATCTGACGTAGGGATCAAGGATGACCTACTCAACAAAAAGGAGGAGGGATTTATACATTTGGTCAGAACCCACAGCATATAAGAGCTATCAAATTCATGAAGAGAGAAATTGTTATACCTGCTCAAGGATCAGCAGATCAAACTGAGAGCGCAGCGGTAACTCCAGGTGCTTCATACCCACGTCCCGACGGTGGTTCGCGTGCCAATTGATCATAAGGGGGAACATAGGAACTTCCGAGAGAAGCAGAGGGTGACCAGATTGGAAATGCATATACCCCTAAACCTGAGAAAGCAAACAGATAAAAATAGATATGTCACGAAAAATGAAAAGTCAGACAAACTGAGACCAAAGGATAAAATACCTCAAGTGCAGGCCAAAAGCCCACAACGGAGCTAGACTCCCCAAGTACGGCTCACACCAGGCTAAGCATGAGCATCGCATACCCAGCACCGCCCCAATCAAACCGATGCACAGTGTCCCAGTTCACTATAAGACTGAAAAGGGACAATGAGACCCGCCCTCCGCTGGTATTTGAAAGGAGAGCCTTGCCCAAGAGGAACAATAGAGAAATGCGGGCCAGCATCAGTGCGCACTCGGGCTCGAGATAAATGGCCGCATCAGGCTGGCCCAGATCCACTAACTCATGGGGCTCAAACAGACCAACCAGCCAGGATAACTTGACTTTGGAACCACGAACATTCCCGAGGTTGGGTAGGCCCCTATCAGTCGAGTCACCTCCTCCCTATCAGGCATGCGGGTAGGTGTCACTGGCACCCCTCCAATACGAACCCCAGTAATCATGGACCAGTCCGCGGGTGTGAGGGTCATCTCAGCCATGGCCATGTGAAATGTCATGGTCTCAGGGCGGAAGCGCTATATCAGGGCCTTCAGATAGGCCGTGTCAGCCCTCACAGCGGGGCAGGAGATGAAATCCCCAAAACCAGATTGGGCAAGCAGGTCCTTCACTACCTGGGGGGGATAAAGTACGAAGCGCTGGAGGTCAAACCAGCCACCCCGGAACATGATGTGTGGTAGAGGCTACAAACAAAAGGGATTTGTCAAGTAGGAGCAAAATGATATGATAAAGGCATCAAAGGAAAAGAAAATGATTCATCTGTTTACCTGGCCAGCGATCCCGAAGTTGGAAATGTGGGTGTGCTGACAATGGAGAAGGCCAATGCGGGCGGCTTCACCTTGCATCTCGTACCAGGGTTGAAAGGAGCTTTGTGAAACGATGAACTGCTCCCAAGAGGACCATAGGCCATCTCTGGCCCCTCCTATGGATCCTGTCCTTCGTCGCCAGACATCTAAAAATATGGGACACATCGGTATAAGAAAGGGCTGCTAAAAAAAAAAAAGAGAAAATAACAAAGATAAAAAAAAATGCACTAATCCATCAAAAAAAATGAATAATGATGAAAATGAAAAAAAAAAAAAAGAGGAGCATAGGCCTAAGCAATCACACATACCTGAAAAGAAAAAAAATGCACTACAAAAAGGAAGAACATCAAGCATATCAAACCAAAAAAAAGAGAGAAAGAGAAAGGTAACAAAATGCAAAAAAAGATATATGTGCACTAATCCATCATAAAAAACAACAACAAAAAAAAAAAAAAAACAACAACAAAACAAATAAAAACAACAAACAAATGACAATAAAGATGATGAACGGTGATGATATGTAATAATAATATGATGAATGATAAATGATGATAAAAAAGAAAAAAAAAGATGATGTTGAATGAAAAAAAAATGAAAAAAAAAAAGAAGAAAAAAAGAAAGTGAAGAGCATGAGCAGAAGGAATCATATATACTTGAAAAAAAATGAACTAATTTGTCACCACAAAAAGGGAGGAACATCAAGCATTATCAAAATTCAAAAAGAAAATGAAAGAGGGGTGGTGATTACCTTCAATAGAAGAGGAAATAGATCTAAAGATCAGCGGAGAGTGAACGCTTTTAACCGGCACGGGCGACTCCCGGTGGTAGAACTCAAGCAAAATCAAAAATAAAAACCCTAGGGGGCTGTCCCGGACTTGAGAAGGAAGGAGGGAAGAAAATAGAATTTGAAAGGAGGGCCCCTTTTGTGCTCGGGCTTGAGCAGTTTTAAAACTGCCAGATTTTGGTCAGGCGTATATAATATATATGCCCGGCCATTTTATTTGTAGATTTGGTAGGCGTATATAATATATATGCCCGGCCATTTTTTACTGCAGATTGGCCAGGCGTATATATTATATATGCCCAGCCAATTTTTGGCTTTAATGCCCCAACAGGCCCTCTGTATGCTCTAGATCAAGGCCCACGTACCATCAAGCGATGGTGCACGCGTCCCTAAATGGCCCTTCGAGCTCCCTTCGATTGGCCCAAAGGGACCATGCTACAATAAGCAAATCTAGATCTGTAAGTGCCCGCCGAGTTCTCCCATAAAATCATAAAATAAAAAAAAATCTTCGCACAAAACCAAAAAAAAAAGAAGGGAGATTCACATAAAATAACAAAAAAAAAGGGGGGGGAGAGAGAAAAAGGAAAAATGCTGAAACACTACACTAGTTCTCAAAAGAGAGTCGCAACGCCTGTTTGCCCCACTCTGAGAGCCGTGTTAAATCAATTTGGAATGATCGGGTTCACCCGAAAATTCTCAAACCCTATTTTACACAAGGATACCTCATGCCTGATCCGACAGATAAAATGCTGGTCATGTTTATCCCCGGTCATTAGGAACCCGCTTCCAAACCTACTTTCCTAAATAAGATAGCTGGGTCTAATTTGTTTAAGGACCAAGACCACGCATCCCCAGGAGTCAGGGCCTGACCTGGTAGGCAAATAAACTCATCCATCACCGGTCGCTCCAGGGAACACACACCTAGCCCAGAATCATCCCCGACTGGAAGCAAGACCTGATCTGGCAGGCAAACCAAGGACCTATCACTGGAATGCGCATGTCCTTGAGGTGTATCAATATGGTAAGTTGGTCTGCCTAAGGAAACATGCAAAAATAAAAATGGTTTGAGCATGCTCAAAGTCTAGAACTGACATGTGAAAAAAGAGAAAAAAGAAAAAAAAAGAAGAAGAAGAAGAAGAAGAATAAAGAGAAAAAAGAAGGAGAAGGTTCGGGATAACAACCTTTTGTTATGTAGTTAAAATCCTGAGTAGGTTGACCCCACCTTCCAAGCTTTGGCTCTGATCATCCACCTTCTGATCTATGATTAACCAAGAGTGCACCCGACTTCAGACCGTTCGAAAAGTCTATTGTCAATTGTTGAAACTGACACGTCAAAAATGAAATTACAACGAACCAAACTATGTGCAAACATACAGACCGAAGGGCTCATTCCCTTTTATTTCCTTTTACACAGGCTTAAAACCTGTATGGGCACGGTGACCCTGTTGAATGTATGCACTTGCATCTGGGTATCCGTAGGATGGTCATTTGTCCTCATAAATTATACCTTAGGGTCGAGGCTTTCGTCTGCGCCTATTTGCTGCTTATCGCCCCTGATGGGTGGCTGTCTGTGCATAGTTAGTAAGATGTGATCTCATTAGGAACGGAGGCTAGAATTAGCCATCTCTTTTGATGGATGTTTTATCCTAGCCTAATTTTTTTTAGCTTTGTCTTGAGTTAAGGCACTCCGGTTCATGTGAATCAGGAGCACCTCGCCATCAGAACGGGCACATCCCCAAGGTGCACCCATCCCCAGTGGAGCGCACACACTCTTAAAGCGTATCAACTGGCATTTGATCTACTTAAAGAGTTGTGCAAGAATAAAATTGCCAGAGGTCCTTGAGCTTTGCTTAGAGGCCTCGAAACAAAAGAAAATTCAGAAAAAAAAAATACACAAAAATTTACTCTAAAAATGGGTATGCATTCCCAAGAAGTATTGCGACATCAATATTTGCTCCACTCGGGTAAATCATGCTAAAGCAACCTCGAGGTTGATGGGTTCACCCAGAAACTTTGATCCTTACCTAGGTAAGGGCACCCGTGGCCAATCCAATGGAGCTATCAATACCCCATAGGATCGGACACATTGTTTAGGCCTTCGCTTTGTGTACTTCGTGTTGATTTCGAAGCACAGATCGATCACCCCATTTGATGGAGCTGTCCGGTTCAGATTAATCCTCAACATCACAAATCTATAATTTCCCTCAGGTAGTGGACGATATCCTGGCTAGCGGGCTTACACTTTTTGTGATCATCGCAGTTATGCCCAGTAATGTCGCAATGCGCTTGGGGACTGTTAGCTTTGAGGTACGGATGATATCCCAAAATGAGAGGGCTTACGTACACTCACCATCACCATGGATGTTTGAGAATTGAGTTGAACCAGGTGGACCCATCAAACATGCCTTGGACCTCTTCGGATGTCTCTGGTCTTTGGCATCCGATCATTAGTGATCGAATACCAAAGAGGGGCATCTATAGACACCCAAATTCGGCCTAAGGCCTGATCAGTCCGTACTCCGAGAGAGATGTACCCCTGTGCTTCCAATGGCACCCTTAAACCCTTAGGAACTAACCCAGACCTTTAGGAATCACCCTGAACCCATTAGAACCATTCCCCTAACCCTTAGAGATCACCCCTAAACCCTAGGATCCCTTCTCGGACTCGGCTGAAACCCTTTTGAGCAATTGATAGGAGGAGAGCTACAAAATTTTACATGGACCATCACTAAGGAGGAGCCCCATACCATTAGAAGGAGGACTTCTCTAGCTTTCCAGCAAGCCAAAGATCATCCAATTTGGAGCCATGGTTCGAATGTTATGGCCAATTGAAGTTTCACATAAAATCATAACTTTTGCTCAGGCTTATGTATTATATACGCCCGACAAATTTGGCCCCATTTTGGTCAGGCGTATATATTATATACACCTGGCATTTTTGGGCCAAATTTGGCCTGGCATATATAATATATACGCCCAGCATAGGTAGGGCCCACCACAGACACTCACCTTCTCAGATTTCCCCTGGTTTTCATGAAATTCACTGTGCATAAACTGGGCGTATGTAATATATACGCCCAGCTTAGCTACAGTAACTATCATCAAATGCTCGAATTTCCTCCATCTGGTTTGACCTTTTGACCATCCCCTTGGTTGAGGTGGGTGTCTTAAGGTTGGTTGCCCCCCCTTTAAGCTTATTGGCAACCCTTAAGTCACCCATGGTCTCACCCCATCATCTGCCATTGAAACTAGTTTCCCACTAGGACCCTAAAAACCAAGAAAACCTTAGATGGAGGATTACCTAATTGCTAAACCAATTAGCTCTTAAGTAACCCTCTAATCCACCTCTTCTCTATAAATAGAGAGCCCCCCCTCTTCCCAAAGGGGTTGAAAAATTAAGGTTGAGTGTTAAGCTTAAGAGAGAGAGCCCAAGTGAGAGAAAAATATATATTATTTTGCATTCTTCAACCAGAATTTTAGTATGCTTAGTTCATCCTTTTCAACCCTTTTCAACTATTAGATCACCCATCTTTAGTCAAGCTTAGTCCCTAGCTCCATCCTACCCTTCCTATCTACCGAATCTTAGCATTAGAACCTATTCCTCTACCGTTTAAGCCATTTAAATCTATCGGGAGCACGCCGAAGCGAAGGTCTTCCACGGTGCAACAAGGGCCCGTGAGCTCCAGCCCACCCCTCTCTTCCTCTACCTTCTTGGGGATTCCTCCGTCTAAGGATTCAAGCCGTTACGCCGCCGAAATTTTGGTTTGGCTCAAAGCTTGATAGGACCGTATTGCCTTCGGGCAAGGGGAAGCTCCGCCCATTTGTTTTTATTTTGGCCATAGATAGAGACCGCTACATGCGGGTTGATTGGGTGCTTAAACCCTTCCCGATCGATAACCGAAGCCCCTACCCTAGAGCCTTTGGCAAAGACCGGTAAATCAGAGTCATATTTAGTACTTCGGTGCTCAAAATATTGATTTAAAGGTTTCCCGGGTCACCAAAAGCTCCGGGTGGCGACTCTACATTTTTATCCCATCACGTGTGCATCGCCGCGACGGGTTCGAGAGAATCCATGCACGCACAAGGGCTTAGTCATGAAGACAACTAATAAACTTGTAGTAAAATTGTAAGTTACATCATAACTTCAAGATGCTTTTAATGTATTTCTGCTTATCAATTATGGTTGTGAAATCTCAGTAGTTCCTTGTGGAGTGTTTCATAGCAAAATTAGATAGATTTGATGACATTATTATGCATCGAAATTGTGGTATCATGAGATTAAATTTCTGTTACGACCCTGCAATTGAAGACTTTGCATCTCAATAAATCAATTGTAATGCTAAGATTCCAAAGTGTTGTATAGATAAATCAATTCTCGGTAGCTAACAATACTAATTAATAGTATGATAAGGGATCATTATCGGGCATTTGGAGGGGTATCAGACTCGACGAGGATAATCAGTTTAGTTCTAACATGAGACTCCGTAAATTATACCTTGGGAATGATGCCACACACACCCCCACACACTCTTATTATAGAACTTCATAAATGGGTGTTAACGACATGATCATTAGTAGGTATTCTATCTGACGACGTGTCTTCCATCCCCAATAACTGTCGCCAAATTTTTTAGGATGAAAATTTTCTTAAGGGGGAAGGATGTAACACCCTACAAATTCGAAGCGAATATGCAAGGTGGATTACGCCGAGTAGGTACTTGTGCTCGAGACAGCGTGCAACCTTCGCCGTTGAAATTAAAACAAATCACGCCATGAAAACCAAGATGGGTTCCATGGTAATAAGGATTAGAAACTTGACTGCGTAGTTACTACATGAGCTCCATAAGAGCATACTCCTGGAGAAGAGTTAGGTGCGTAACCAATGGGTCATGGTATCAATATGCATGGGAGAAACACTAAACCTCACTTTTTCTTTTGTCTTAAAACTAGGGCCTATACACCGAGTTCAGAGTACTAGCTGTACACTAAAACAAGGCCACTATTAATTAAAACCCCTCCCACACATAAACCGTGCATTTGTAATTGAAGAGCCACTATTTAATTAAAACCCTAAAGGGTCGTGGTATCAATATGCATGGGAGAAACACTAAACCTCACTTTTGCTTTTATCTTAAAACTAGGGCCTGTACACCGAGTTCAGTGTACCGGCTGTACACCGAAACAAGGCCACTATTTAATTAAAACCCCTCCCATGCATAACCCATGCATGCATAATTGAAGAGCCACTGTTTAATTAAAACCCCAAATGGTCATGGTATCAATATGCATGGGATAAACACTAAACCTCACTTTTGCTCTTGTCTTAAAACTAGGGCCTGTACACCAAGTTCAGTGTACCAACTGTACACCGAAACAAGGCAATTATTTAATTAAAACCCCTCCAACGCATAACCCATGCATGTGTAATTGAAGAGCCTTGAATGTTTGAGAAGCTGTGAAAAGAAACCCATTCTTCTTCTCCATGGCCTGGTGTGAAGAATCCCAACCATACGAGACACACAAACCCTTGTAAGTTGAATCATTTCCCTTAGTTTCCATTTGAGAAACCCCCAATCATCCTAATTCACACAATCGAGAAATCTACAAACCACCCAAAGTCTCCTTGCTTCCTAATTGAAGAATCTTCACCATTTCGAACATCACGACGCTGTTTCGATTTGCTGAATTCTATGATCGAGCCTTCGGACGATAGAAAGTTCCAACACCGATAATTTTTGTCACCGATGATCGTTGATCTTCACATGAGCGAAATCCATGAGGTAAATGTCTTTAGCTCATCATACACGTCTCCATTTCGAAAATCAAGAGTTAGATACGTGTGTGATTTGATCACATGCAGAGATTTTGGAATCAGAAGCATGGAAAACTTGAACACCAACATTTTCGTTTGTTGATCCTCGGAATCTCCGCATGGGAGTCTTGCATGTACAAGAATTAGGATGGAAATTCATGAATTATGCCTTGTAAGTCTGAGATTACTCTAGATTAGACGTTTATAGTGAGATTGTGTGAAGAAATTGGGTGTACAGACTGAGAAGAAAGACCCAATATGGGCGAGTTCAGAGGAACTCGCTGTTGATGTAAAATTGTTTGTGCATTTATTTTTATTAAAAATGTTTGATGGTAAAAATATGGCAGCAAAAACAAATTAGAAAGGGGAGTGAAATGGAGCGAAATAGCACAAAACAACAATTTAAACACAGTCTGTAAGATAAAGGGCATGTTGTAGCAAGTTCAATAAGCAAGAGTTTGTCCCACAGAGAGTGATGATCTAAAAACCTAAAGGCGTATAGTAAACTCCATATCTGACTACAGATCTAGCAACTCTAAACCTATACTAGAAAGCAAGGTAAAGAGAGGGTGTTTAGGTATCACAATACTAAATTAAACTAAAAACAGGAATAAAACTATAGCTGAAGAAGGGGGTAAAGAAGGATGATGATAGAGTGGTAAAATAAAGTAGAAATGATGAAAAGTAAGTAGTTGTGGGTAAATCAGCACTGCAACTCAGATCAAGAACTAGATCTGCAGCAGTCCTTTAGATGGCTGCAAGAACATCTACAAGGTAGAAGAATCTAACCTAACCCAAAGGCATGAACTGATCTTAGGGCTGTATTTTGTCCACTTGAATGGTCACAAAATATCCTAGATATTTTATCCAGTCAATAGATTAAATCAAAATAAGAAAACCATTGTAGACACTATATGTGAAAGGCTACAAGCTCAAGCATCCATAGGATCAAACAGTCTGTGAAAATCAAATGGGAACAATAAGAAATCACAAGCTAAATGGGGACTTAGATTTAGTTGGTCATTGCTACAAAAAAGCCTGCAATGGCCAAGCGCTCAAGTCTACAATCTGTGCAATATCTCAGGTCTCTTCATTGAAAATGGTTTTGTAAAATAAAGGAGGAGTTGGATCTACAACAATCCCTCCTTTGGCTACAAGCATAAAGGCAAGGAAAAAGATTCTAGCCTCAACCCCGTGATCTGGACTCATCCTAAGGCTATGATTTATCCACTTGAAAGGTCACAGATCATCCCAGAGATGTGGTTTAGCCATGGGGACAAAAACTGGAACAATAAATCCACTACTGCCACCATGTGTGCATGTCTACAAGCACATGCATCCATAGGAGCATCAAACTCATAAAGATCTATGTGAAAATACAAGGAAAATACAGATTTCATGAACTTCAAAAAATGGCATTTTATTGAATAAAAAGAACTTATAATGATCTACCCTCAAGGCAGCAGTCTGTGCAAACTCCAAAAACTGCTCGCTGAGTTATTATAAAACCCGATTACAAATCTGATATAAACCTAGCTGCTACAGAGATTTAACTAGCATTACTGTTTATCTAAGGAAGAGAAAGAAGAAAATAAAACCCTAAACCTAATCCTACGTGATCTCAGGCTAATCTCAGATCAAAACCCTAGAAAAAGAAAAATAAATGATCTCAGGTTAGTCCTAGATCATTTTACAAGACAACTATAGCTCTATTTATACAATCCATACAACTCTATTTTACATTGGCCAATCAAAAGCAAGAGAGAATAACCACTTCTGGGAGCTGGTGTCGTGGCTAATTTTCAACCAAGGGATGCCTCAAGATGTGTGGGATAGCTAAGCACATTGGGATGTGTACCCTAGGAGCCGTAGAATCCCAAAAATACCCTTGCAGTGTTGAAGACCCCTGCTGGAATCCGTGCCTCTAGTGGTTGAACTTCAGATTTTCATTCTCGAGTGGATCTCGAGAGGTTGCTCGAGAGGATGGAAGCTTCAAATAGCTTCAGCACTTTGTCCTCGACAGGATCTTAAGTAGATCAATAAACAGCTCGACAAGATGGAGCTTCAGCTTGAGCAGCTCGAGTGGTTGCTTTGTATACTGCTCGACAGGTTCATTTACAGCCATGAACCACTTGAGTGGATTAAGTTTAAGTTTGCAGTTCAGCAAACTGCTCGAGGTATCCATGCACAGCTCAAGTAGATGGTCTTTAGCACATTAAAGTGCTCGAGTAGTTCAGATTGAAGGCTCCAACTGTAGCTCGAGAGGATTAAATAGTTGTACTGCTCCAAGATCCCAACTCGACAGGTTAACTTGGGCTTCTGTCAATTCACTTGACAGGATTAAATGCAGCAAGGAACCACTGGAGTGGTAGGCTTTAATTGCTCGAGCTCCAAGGTTTGCTCCAGCTACTACTTGAGAGGATGGTTGTGGGACTCCAGCAATTGCTCGAGAGGCTCCTGAACTGCTCGAGTTCATTAAGTACAGCAGCAGCCAACTGCTCGACATTTTGGTGACCTGCTCAAGATCTTGGTGCAACAACTTGTGGGGCTAGACTGCTTCAGCAATTGCCTGTGAGATTGGTCTATAAGCTGCTGCATAATAGCTCCTGCTTCAGCAATGTGGCTTGGATCTATATATAGCCTCAACTCTCAAGCTGCTCATCTTTAGTTCTTCAACTCGACAGTATGGTTTCTCAGCAAATGTAGGTCGAGATGTTAGCTTTTAAAGCATTAACAACAGCTTGACAAGTTGCTGCATAGGTGTGCTTGGGCTGCTTATAAGGAGACTGTTGTAGTTGTCATGTGCCCAACTGATGTTCTATTTAATTCATAGCAGCAGCACTCCATAACTTTGGCTCCACTTCTCACCCTCAACAGGCCTTCTAGGACCCAAAAGCATGCTAAATTGCTCCAATGGTGTGATCCACCATAGTGCATTCAATGTAACTACGTCAGCTCCACAATTTGACTCAAAACTCCTTCTTGGCACTAAAAGGGTGAATTGCAGCACTAAGCTATAATTTCTTGTTATCTACAAAAACACTCTTAAAACTCATTATTAAACGGCTCAAAGGTCCATTAAAGGCCAGGTTAAGAGGTGAAAATTGGTACTTTTCAGAGATTAACACACCCCCAATCCTAATCTTTGCTAGTCCTCGAGCAAAGGAAAAATTAAGAACAATTATTCAAACTAGTAAATACTACCTTTGTTGGGAGCACGGATGTATTTAACATATGCATCAAGCCTTTTAAACCCCTAGGTGATCCCTAGTGGAGGAGTGAAGTCTCCTTAGGGTTTTCAGCAAAGATACGCACAGACTTCACCATTCAAACAGTTAAGTAGAGTGTAGCCAATGACAAAACAGATTTTAATATGTTTCGGTTCAAATGACCCTATTAACGTAGCTTAGGGGCTTGACTTCTCGGTTCAAGCGACCTTATTAACATAGCTCAGGGGCTTGACTTCTCTGCTCAAGTGACCCTGTTAACGTAGCTCTGGGGCTTGACACTTTGACACTACTTTGATTTTCTCGTATGCATATCTGTGACTAGCTCCCTTGATTTGTTCTAAGTGTTATTCACGATTGCTTGACTTCGTTTGCATTATTTGAGCATGTTACTCTGTATTCATGATATGATATGTTGTAGTGTTATAATCAAACTCTTAATTTTGAAATCCATTGCATCTCTATAAGTTATGAATTTGAATTGCTTTACGTATGCATCAAGATCATGAAAAAGTATGATAAATAGGTAATTTTGCATTGTTTTCCTCCCTATTGAGCTTGGGTTGTAGCTCATTCTTCCACTATACATCACAGCTGCAAATGTTGATTTAGAGAGGGATCTTGAACAAGAAGAGGACCCTAATTACAACCCTACGAAAGAGGAAGAGCCTCCTGAGGACTTTTTTCCTTAGTTCATCAATGGGTCCCCACTTAGTGTGGGTCTTTTGGATATTATGTATAGTACTCTGCTTAGACCCATGTATAGTTTTGTATAATTTTGTCCACTGTTTAGGTGAAGGGCAACCTTCACCAGTGGATTGTATAGTTTTGTAATGTGGAATGATGAGAAATCTTTAAGTTCTATGTGCCTTTTTGCCTATGATCATAGCTCTGCTTCATACTTGTGTGCACATTGTTTCAAAAATTAGTAACTTACCAATTTTTTATGGCTCCGTCCTTCCAATCACCGAATTCGGGAAAGATCGAGTTGTTACGAAATGAAGTACTTCGATACCAAACTAGCACTATAATTCAGATCGTGTATATGATCTGACGGCACAGGTTTTGTGGTAAGGTGTAAACACCCAAATTTGGCCCAAGGCCCGTTCGAAACATACTTCGAGAGGGGCACACCCCCGAGCTTCCGATAGCACTTCCCAAACCCTTAGAACTCCTTAGAAGCTAATCCCCGACCCTTAGGAATTAACCCTAACCTATAGAACCCCTCTCGAACCAGTTTTGAACCCTCCCGGACAATGGTTGGAAAGAGGTGTGCCAACTTATGGGGACCTCTACTGGAACTGAATCATGTACCATTGGGAGGTAGATGTTCCCAGCATTCTAACAGGCCCAGGATCGCCTCAATCAAAAGTGTACATCAAAAGTTATGGCTGTTTGAGTTTGGGACAAAGTTGGGGGCGTTTTGCCTAGCGTGTATAATATACACGCTAGGCCATTTCTAAATGAATTTTGCCTAGCATGTATAATATACACGCTAGGCAATTTTTTGGAGGAATTTGGCATAGCGTGTATAATATACACACTAAGCCAAATGGTCCCCATAGCGGGCTCTGAACTTCTCAAAGGCACCATACATATGCTTAGTGTGTATAATATGCACGCTAGGCTTAGCTACAGTAACTTTTGGGATTTTGCCCGAAAATGACTTTTGGGGTTTGACTTGTTAACCACCCCAATATTTTTGGTGAATTTCCTTAGGACTGTTGCACCCCCACTAAACCTATTTGCTACCCCCTAGCCATTTGAAACCCCACCCAATCATCCACCATTGAACCTAACTTCACCCCTATCCATGACCTTGAAAAACCCAAATCCTTGGATGAAGGATTACCTAATTGCTAAACCTATTAGCTTTTAAGTACCCTCCTAACCCTCTCCTTTCCTATAAATAGAGAGGTACCCCCCTTTGCAAATGGCTTGAAAAAATTTCCAAAGAGAGAAAGATTAGAGATTTCCTTCTCCCCTTTGGTGCACCAGACCCATACAAATTCTAGAACTCAAAGCCCACTCCCTTAGACCCCATCTTCCATCAAAAATCCCTTAGCCTAGGTGAGAATTACCCCCTACTCTTCTTCTACTACCCCTCAACTATCAAGCCTTAGATGGTAGAGCCCACCTTTCAATCCCTCAAGCTATGGGAAGCTCATCAGGTGCACCCACGTGAAGGTGTTGGTGTTATAAGGGTCCTAAGAGCTCCAGCTCTCCCCTCTATTCCTCTACCTTCTTTGCTTTTCCTCTATCCTTGAATTTACGCCATTGCGTCGTCGATATTTTGGTGATTGCGAGAGGCGTAAATAGGATCGGAGCGCCTTCGGGCAAGAGGAAGTGCTATTTTATTTTTATTTTCTTTTTTCTTTTGGCCATAAGTAGAAATCGCTTACGAGCGGGTTGATCGGGTGCCTAACACCTTCTCGATCGATAACCGAAGCCCCAACCCAAGAGCCTTTGGTGTAGACCAGAATCAGAGTCATATTTTTGCACTTCAGTGCTTTCAATATTGATTTAGGTTTCCCGGAACACCAAAAGGTCCAGGTGATGACTGTATATTTTTCCTAGGAGCACATCGTCGCAACGGGTTTGGTCAAAATCCACGGTTGCACAAATGGTGACTCTGCTGGGGAGTAGCTAGTAGAGCTTCCCCTTGATGTTTGGCCTCTTTTGTTGTTTTTATTCACTTTTACTAACACCTTTTATTTTTTCTTTCTTTCATACTCACCACTACGATTCCGTCAATTGTTACTTACCCCTACTTTCCGTCATTTACGAGCCTTAGCTGATTGGTGGGCCTATTTGAGCATTGTCTTTACTTTTATTTATTTTCGGTCATTTACATGCCTTAGCCGATTGGCAGGCTTACTTGTGCATTTACACGCCTTAGCCATTTGGTGGGCCTACTTGAGCTTTTACATTTTCTCAATCATATCCTACCAGTGGACGTCCGCCCGTAGAGGCGGCACGGGATCATCACAACCAGTTTTTGAACCTAAGCAAACTCCCATTTTAAAATTGAATTTAAAAATTAAACCTTAAAAGTGAACTAGGGGACTTAATTCAATTTTGCGGGGGTAGATTTTAAAGAGAGGGAATTTAGGCAGCGATACAAACGTCCCTGTTCTTTGTACGGCGGCTGCCCCTAGTGGTGATGATCCGGAAAAGTACCACCCCATCCAGTATCTGAGAAGGTGCTTGTGCCGGAGGTATATAGGGTGGGTAACTGATCCAATTATAAATCTTAGAACCCTTGGTGAGAGCGTTAGTCATCCCAAAATGACCTTGTATCCCTAGGTTCAGAGAGGAGGGACCCGTTATAACAAAGAAAATCTGTCCTCGGAAGCACCGCTTCCCAAAAACAAAAGAAACAGACCAAATTTGGGCCTAGTATTTGCTATCAAATTTTTTTATTTAATCTGTTTTTGACTAGCATGTATAATATACACACTAAGCAAAAATTTCCCAGAATTACTCTAGCGTGTATAATATACACGCTAAGCCAAAAATTCTCAAATTTTGCCTAGCGTGTATAATATACACACTAATCCAAAATCTCCCGACTTTTAGCCTAGCATACATAATACACACGCTAAGCCTATTTCTAGCTGGGCAACCCTAAACTGAGGCCTTTTTCACTTCCCCTGCTTAGCTGTTTAGTGCCTCCAATAGATCCCGCACGTTCTGACACCTAATACACCCTCACCGATCAAAAGAGGTCACCCTCTTATTGACTTTTTTTTAGGGATCGGGTTGTCGCATGGATTCCCATGGCTTCACATAGAACAAAGGTTTTCCTTTGTTTCTTTTGAAGCACGTCAGGGTCTCGCTGTGGGAAATATTTGGGGTGTGAACGCTGCCCTAAATAGGAATTCCAAGGCCCTGGAACTCATCGTAGAAAGGTTCATTTTCTTTATCTAAAAATCAAAATAAACAAAAAAATAATTTTTAAATCCAAAAAGAAAGATAGCTTGTGGTGCCGACATAACGGCATCGCCTTACCCTCCGTCATCCCATAGGGAAGGGAGAAGATGGGTTTTTGGGCCTCACCCGAGGAACCCATACCCAAACCGCCAACAAACCATGTCGTGGGTTGTTGATCTGGCTTATGCCGATCCCGATTCATCACCGCCATGCTCCCCGACACATTCCCATTCGGAGGAAATTTTTACCTCCATTCCACTCACCCAAACACCATTTACCATCACCGGACCCTTTGATGCACCCATATTTCCAACCACATCCTCTACATTTCATCAAAGCCCATCCCATTCTTCCCCCATAACCACTCCCAATCCCCCCTCCACATCTAACATACCCAATTTCCCCACATTTTCCAAATATCCAACACCTCATTCCCCACTATCTTTTCAAACCATACCTCATTTACCCATACCTTCCCAAAATCTAAATTTCACCCAAGCCATACCCTGTTTTCCTACACCCACACATACCATTTTTTCAAATCCACCACGTATCCCCCTCTACCCAGGTCATGCCCGATTTTACCTGGGTCATGCCTAATTTTTCCCATACACCCACCCAATCCATGCCCCATATTCCCCCTCCATCGGATGTACCATTTACATCTGCCCCCTCACCCAATCCAATGCCCGTGATGGATGAGGTGGTTAGGGCCTATACAATATGGAAGGCCTCTCAAAGAAGTATCCCTCATCCACACCACACATCTCCCAACCCATCCTATACACTCCCAAGTCTCCATGCCTCTTTTCCCTAAGACTCCAATCAACCCCCCATTATTCATACCACCCAAGACCCCCATCAACCATGGGGTCATTGGAGTGGGCCTCAAGGCCCCATATCCTAAGGCCCAATGGCCCAATCCCATCAAGGCCTAATGGCCCAAGCCCACCAAGGCCTAATCTCCCAAGCCCATCAGGGTCCCATACCTTAAACCCACCAAGACCCAATGGCCCAAGCCCACCAAAGCCCAATGGCCCAATCCCATCAGAGCCCAATACTCCAAGCCCACTAAAGCCCAACGGCCCAAGCCCATCAAAGTCGAATACCCCAAGCCCATCAAGGCCCAATACCCCAGGCCCAAGCCCATCAAGGCCCAAACCTAGGAGCCCTAGTTTTAAACCCTCCACAATTCCCATAATATCCCACATTCACCCAACAAGCCCCCATTCCCTCTCAAATGATGCACCCATCTCATCTAACCACTCAACAGGGCATGGGCCTCACTCATCCACATCCCTCAGACCCGATCTAGTATGGGAATCCATCCCAGACCATCAACCACCCCCAATACACCCATCCTCTTACCTCTCAAACCCATTGGCCTCATCAGGCACCGAACCAAAATCCATAACTCACTCATCCCATCACCCCACAAGTCATTCATAAAAGCCTCCCTCATGTACAATGGTCCCACCAAGCACCCATCCAGCCCACTTAGAACCAACAGGATAACCTCACCCTCCCTCTGCCATATGTGGACCTCCAGTATGAGGAAGATGAAATTAGGAATAGTGAGGCGTATGCAAGGGCATTCACCAGCTTCAATCCCCCACACCCGTGTTCACCAACCCACTAGCAGCCCAAAGTGAATGGAGGCAGCTTGTTGAGGGGTCAACCCGACCATCCAGGGAGTCAAAAATGTTAAATGAACGAATGGACAAGATACAATAATAGTTGATGAAGATGGGTGGAGTTGAAATCCATGCCATAGACTTTTCTGACTTATGCCTATTCGCAGAGGTCCCTTTGCCCCCAAAATTTAAAGTGTCAATCTTTGATAAATATAATGGCACGGGTAATCCCATTACACATCTCAAGTCCTACTGTGGGGACATGTGCTAGTACGGCGGAGACGAACGCCTCCTCATCAAAGTGTTCCAGAAGACTCTTACGGGCCAAGCTTTGAGATGGTTCACTTCCCTTGAACCATTCGTGATTAAAACATGGAAAGATCTGACCCACCTATTCCAAGAATAATATGTCTACAACATCAACATTGAACCCCATAATTTAGATCTAGCCCAACTAAAGTAGAAACCCAATGAAGCTTTCAGTGATTACCTCAGACTGGAGGGCATTGGCAGCTCAGGTGAGAAATAGAATACCCGATGATGAGCAAATTGAGATGATCTTGAAAAACACTCTGTCGATCATCTCCAATTTCTTGGTGTACCAACAGCAGTCCAACTTCATCGATTTGGTAAGAAATGTCGACCGTTGTGAGGACACAATTAGAGAGGGACGTTTGAGCAAGAATGTGTCCAGTGGAGCCAGTGGAGTCAGAAAGTTCACTGAGCAGAGCAGTGAGAGAAGGACCTTGGTAGAGATCCAAGCCGTAATGACCATGCAGCTCAATACCAACATAATATCATTCCGGTTTGGGGCAGCACCGCAAGCCCTAGCACCCCTGAACAAAGAAGGGCCCGATATAACTATGTGTTCACTCCCTTAGGGCTATCCCTAAATGTCCTTTTGCCTTCACTAGTTGAAAAGGGTTTAGTCACTCGGCTTCAACCGCCACCTTTGTTGAATCTAATTCTAAAAAATTATGATCCCAGCACATAGTGTAATTTCCATCTAGAGCCAGGACATCCAACAAATCGATGCTTTCCTTTAAAGCACGCGATAGAAGATTTGATAGAGGCGAGAAAAATCATTCCTCCGACACTTCCCCAGGCAAAACCCCATGTCCCGTGAGTGAGAAATCGATTTGTTGATGCTTTAGCAATATTGGCATCAATGGTCAAAATTCCATATGGCATCGAGATGAAACTAATCATGATTAAACAAAGGAATGAGCCAGCCTTCTATCTCCAGATTAAGGGATCCACAAAGTTAGATGATGAGCTGCCATGGTTCTTAGATATCAATAGTTTCCTTGAAACTTAAACTTTCCCTAAAGGTACGTCCAAGACGGGTAGGCGGACCATCCAATGTTTAGCGATCAATTACGCCATCTGCGGCGAATGCCTCTACAAGCAGTCTTACAACAATATCCTACTCAGATGCCTAACTGAAGGCAAGGCGGCCAACATCATGAAAGAAATCTATCAAGGGGTATGCAGGGCCCATGTGAATGGGCACATACTCACCAAGAAGATCCTATGGCAAGGGTATTTCTAAACCACAATGGAAGTTAACTGTTGCAAGCACGTTCAGAAGTGCTACAAATGCTAAGAGCACTCTAGTCTGATACATGCTCCAGCCATTGATCTCCACAACATGACTACTCCCTGGCCATTTTCCACCTAGGGACTCGACGTCTTCAAAAAATTCAATCCAAAAGCATCAAATGGGCATCACAGTTCATCCTCGCTGCCATCGAATACAAATGGGTAGAGGCAGCATCATATACGAATATCACGGTCAATCATATCGAGAAATTCATCAAGAACAACATTGTTTACCGATTTGGCATACCTAAAGACATCATCATGGACAATGACACCAACTTTGCGAATAAATGCATCAGAGCCTTCTGCGAGCAATATAAAATCAAGCATCATCGCTCGTCACCGTATGGACCGCAAACCAATGGGGTCGTCGAAGCTGCTAATAAGATAGTCGTTCGCATCCTTGAGAGGATGGTCGTCACATATCGTGACTGGAGCGAAATGTTACCATTTGCACTATGGGCCTACTAAACATCAATCCGTACCGTTGTAGGGGTAACACCGTTCTCCCTTGTGTATGGAACTAAACCTATGTTACTAGTCAAAGTTGAAGTACCTTCACTCCACATTCTCATCAAATCTAATCTATCGAAAGCCGAAAGAGAGAGGTCCCATTTTGAGCAATTGAACCTGCTAGATGAGAAAAGGCTCCTAGCCTTGTGTCACACCCAGGCCTATCAGAGACGAATTGCACATGCTTACAACAAGCATGTTTGCATCCGGGATTTAAAGGTGGGTGACACAGTACTTAAGAAAATCTTCCCTTCTTTCCACGTCGATCCAAGAGGGAAATTCAAGCCCAACTAGGAAGGACCCTTTATCATCCGAGAAGTATTCCCTGGACACGCGCTCCGCCTTGCCACCATGGACGGAGATCACTTTCCTGAGCCCATCAACGCTGGATACATATACAGATTCTACTCTTAGTCTCCGTGGTACGATAAGTATTGATAAGATGGATACATGACTACTTAAGGACCCCATAAAAGAGGCCATCATTTCAAAGCCAAAGTGGCCAAAAAGCATTCCTGAACACTTATACCCTTGCTACACCCGTTGAGCCATTGGCCTTTCTTTCAATAAACCCCTCCCAGGAAAAGAAAATGTGTATATATACCAAACAAAAAAGGAAAAGAAAAGTGGTGCCATCAAATTCAAAAAAAAATTGGAAAACCAAAACCCCAAAAAGAGATTGTCTAAAAAGAAAAAGAATAAAAAATATATAGAAAAGAAAAAGTGGGGCATGTACAATCAAAATTCCCTAAGGACGAAGTGTATTACGGCAATGGGAACCCTATCGAGGTAACCTTCTTAATCCAAGAATACCTTTAAAATTCCTAACCTATCCCATGGCCAAGATACATCCTGAGAAAAAGCCCTCGTTAAGGTCTACGAGCAGTCACAGTATCCACTAAGTCAGCACGAGCCATCCTGAGAGACGACAAAATAACTCCATCCAGCTGGCTATGATAGAGTCGACGTTCAAGTCGTGGCCTTTGAGAAAATAAAGAAGAAAATAAAAAGAAAAAATACAAGCTCAAAGTAAAAAGGATGTGGTGAAAACCCGAAAGGGCACTACGAGAAAAAAGAGCGAGCTTGTACAGACCAGGTGAAAATCTAAAAAGGCGTCTGGGATAAAAATGCATACCCATAGACGTAGTGAAAACCTGAAAGGGTGCTACAGGTAAAAAAAAAAGAGGGCAACAACGGGCACATGTTGAGTGTATTATCTTAGATGCTTGCTGCTTATTTTATTAGAAAATATAGTAGTGGTGAAAATAAATCTGAACAAAGCAGAGTGACATGAAGGGGATTGAAAATGGTAATCTAAAATATACACACAGTCCTGCAAGATCCAGGGCCTATTGTAGCAAGTTTTGAAAGTAAGGGTTTGTCCCACGGAGAGTAATGATCTGAAACCTCAAGGGTTGTATAGTAAACTCTAGATCTGGCTACAGACCTGACAACTCTAAACCTACACTAGAAAGCAAGGTAAAGAGAAGGTGTTTAGGTGTCACAAAAGTAAACTAAAAACAGAAATAAAAATACCTAAAGAAGGGGGAAAGAAGAGAATGTAGATGGAGTGGTGAAATAAAGTAAAAAGATGGAGAATTAGACAACTATGGGTAAATCAGCATTTCAACTTAGATCAAGAACTAGATTTGCAGCAGTCCTTTATATGGCTACAAGCTACATCTACAAGGTAGAATAATCCAACTCTAACCCAAAGGCATGAAGTAATCTTAGGGTTATAGTCTGTTCACTTGAATGGTCACAGATTATCCCGGGGACTTCATCCAAGTAATAGCTTAAATCAGAATAAGAAAACCATTGCAGACACTATGTTTGCAAGGCTACAAGCTCATGCATCCATAGGGGCAAACAGTCCATGAAAATAAAGTGAGAACCACAATAAATCACAGATTGAATGGGGACTTAGATTCAGTTGGTCATTGCTACAAAAAGGCCTGCAATGACCAAGCTCTCAAGTCTAGAATCTCTACAAGCCCTAGATCTATTCACTGAAGTGATCTTGTAAAATAGAGAAGAAGTTGGATCTACAGCTGTCCCTCCTTTGGCTATAAGCACAAAGGTAAGGAAAAAGAATTCATCTCAACTCTGTGGTCCATACCAGCCTTAGGGCTATACCCTGCCCACTTGAATGGTCACAGGCTATCCCAGGGACTTAATCCAGTCAAAGAGATTGAGGATAGAACAGTAAAACTACTACTGTCACCATGGTTGCAAGGCTACAAGATCAAGCAGGCGTGGGAGCATTAAATCTATATAAATTTATGTGAAAAGCACAGAAAAATACATATAAATGGACATTAAAATGGCATTCCATTGAATAAAGAAAACTTACAATGGTTGCCCTCAAGGCAGTAGCCTGTGCAAATCCCAAAAATAGCTCACTCTATGTTTACAAAACCCATTGCAAAACTAAAATAAACTAGCTTCTACAAAAAGCTTTAACTCAGCTTTGCAACTGATATAAGGAAGAAGAAAATGGAAAATAAAAAAAGGAAACAAGACTGGCTCGAAACCCTAAAAAACTAAACGTGATCCAGCTATTCTAGATTCTTTCAGAAAATAGAAATATAGCTATTTATACAATCCTTGCTGCTATAATTTGCATTAACCAATCAGAAATGAGGAGGTTTGGGAGCTGGTGTCATGGCCCATTTGTGGCCCTTGAATGCCTTGAGATGTGTGGGACATTGGGATGTGTGCCCTAGAGGTGGTGAAATATCCAAAATGTCCCTGGAGTTTGAAAACAGCGGTTGGAACCCATGCCTCGCATAGGTGAAGCTTCAGGTATGCATTCTCGCTAAGATCTCGCTTGGTTCAAAGTGTAAGCTCGCCAAGCACTCGCTAGGCTGAAATGCAAGCTTTTAAGGTAGTTCATCGGGTTCTCAAGTATGCAGCTAGCGAAGTTACTGCAAGGAGTTGTGCAACAGGTTCCATTGTGAACCTCACGAGGACTCCTCAAGATCTTTAGTGCACAACTCTCCAAGATGAAATAGCTGCACAACAGCTCACCAAGTTCAAGGGATCCTAGCGAGACCTTTAAATCTCCCAAGTTTCCAGCTCGCCCAGATCAAATGTGTGTTGCAGCTTTAAGGGTCTTGAGGTTCCAGCTGAACCACACGAGCTCTGCTATAGCCCTTTAAATGCTTCAAGTTCCAGCTCGCGAGGTTCAAATGAACTGCTCACCAGGTTCATTACTGCTAGGCTTTAAGGCTCACGAGGTTCAAAATGTGCAGAGCTTCGAAGCTCGCAAAGATGGCTGAATTGCTCGAGATCCTTGATCCTTCAAAACTGCACCTGCTGTGTTTCAGCAACATGGTGTTGAGGTGATTGTTGCTGCAGGTCATGTATTGCTTCCCCATGCAGCTCGAGAAGTTTGCAGCATTTGCAAGAGAGTTTAGTTGGTTGTAGCAACAGCAACTTGTTGCTCAGTTGGGTGGTTGCTGCAATAATGAGATACTTGAAAGCTTGTTGCAGCAACTGATGCTTGGGTTTGGAGTGCTGCAGCTGAAGGTGTAAGCTGCTAAAGGTGTGAGCCGCTTTATAACTCTGAAGCACCTTAGCTGCAGCTTGTTGTTGCATTGTTGAAATGCTTGAAAGTTTAAGTTAAAGAACCCCAGCTAAACTGGTTTAAATATCTTGCTGCTACAGCTTGGGTGGTTGCTACATGCTTGCATGAGTTGTCCAATGCATCTGCTTGTTTGCTGCACACATGGTGTGCTCGAAATATATGTAGTCGCTGCTCCACTACGGCACTGCTGCTTCAGCTCTCCATCATTGCATACACAGCTCTAGTAGTTTAAGTGTGCTGCTGGTTTGCAGCTGCCCCTTCAATTTCCAGCAAGTGCAACTGCTTGAGAGGTTGCCTCAGCTGCAAGCCAGCTTTGTGATGCAGCATTTACAATAGCTACTCATGCTAGTGAAATGCAAAGTGCTTGGGTTGTAGGATTGAGTGTGCCTTTGCTGTAGCTTGTATGGGTCTTCTCAAATGGTGAGTGATAGATTTGAAGCTGCATGGCAAGTTGGTGCAGTAGCCAGGCAGATTGGCTTTGAATGTATCAAAGCAGCAGATATACATCTTTATATGACTTCCATATAGCAACTTGATTTAACTTTCGGTGCTTTCAGCTGTGCCACTTGAATCCTCTACAGCAGCAGTCCACAAAGCTTGGGCTTTCTTCTCTCTCTCAGCAGGCCGTCTAGGACTCCAATGCATGGTACAATGCCCCCAATGATATAAACCACCATGGTACAGCCTCTAAAATTCATCAGCTCCACCACTTAACTCCAAATTAATTCTTCTTGGCTTGAAAATGAAGAATTATAGTACTAAGCTATATTTTCCTGTTATTTACACAAACACACTTAAAAGTCATTATTAACTAGCTCAAAGGTCCATCAAAGACCAGGTTAAGAGGTGAAAAGTGATACGTTTTAGAGATTAACACACCCCCAAACCTAATCTTTGTTAGTCTTCGAAGAAAGAAAAACTTAAAACAGTTATTCAAAACAGTAAATGCCACTTTTGTAGGGAGCTCGGATGCATTTAGCTTATGCGTCAAGCCTTTTAGACTGCTAGGTGATCCCTAGTGGAGGAGTGAAGTCTCCTGAGGGTTTTCAGTGAAGATACTCAGAAACTTCACCATTAAAATAGTTAAGTACAGTTCATTCAATGACAAAATAGATTTCAATAAATAAAGCATCAGTCCACACCTATTCTTTAAAAATCAGAGGAAATTACAGTAGTAATGCAGCCATTTAAAACTCAAATTCAACATGAATGTGCATCACCACCATTCAATTCACATCAGAAATACCATGTGCACAAATCAGCACTAAGTTCACTATCAATTCAAAAATCAGGTGTGGATACAACCCCAATGAGATTAAAATTCAGACCCAATCCTTATCGGGGCTATCTCTCAACAATGAAAATCTAAGGGTGTTCACGTTCTCATCAACTCAAAATCAGTCACCTAAGTTCTGACATCCTCAAGTGTTTTCACCATAGATTAGGCACTCCATTATCTCCACATGGCAACCCACTTCACTTTGGATGAACAAGGTATTTTTGATGGGTTGAAATGTGGCTTATGGTGGAGGTTTAAAAAGAATAAAGGGGGTAAAATGACTTCAAAATTGAGAAATTAGTAAAGAGAGGAGGTGATTCATGACTTCACCTATCTTCATTTCAGCACAACTTCATCTTCTTTTGTGTTTTTCAGAGTCAAAGTGGCCAGCTCCTTCTCTTCTTTTCAATTTTTAAATAAAGTTTTTCTCTTGACTTCTCTTTCTATATTATATATATATATATATATATATATATATATATATATATATATTTTTTTTTTTTTTTTTTTTTTTTTTTTTCTTTTTATGAAATGCTACACATAACCACTGCTACACTGTTGTTTGCATATTGCTTCTCTTCTCCTTCCACCAAATGTTGAACCTAGCCTACCTATCTTCAACTTCTTCTCCTTTACCTCTTGAAAGCTCAGAGTGAGGGTAAGGTTGAATCAAGTCATGAGGTTTGGGTTCAAGTACTCTAGTGTTTGTTGAAGAAAGATGGATTTTTAAGGCTCAAAGAGTGTATACACAAGGGCAGTTTAATAGGTAGGAATTTTGGGCTCAAACTGTCTAAATGAAGGCCTTAAATCATCTCCTTAGTGTCATGAGTGCTGGCAATCAGTTTCAATTTGTAGGTGCCTAAATTCTAGTGAAAAGAAGTTGCATCAATCAGCCCTTAGAGCAGAAAAATTTGCCACAAACACTCGTCAAAAGGAAGAAATCGTGAAGATGGAGAGAATTCGATAGGATCCAGAACCTATCGTGCAATCGGAAACAACAAGGGAGCATCCTATCGAATGGTTGCCTGAGCTTGAACCAAACCTATCGAAAAGTCTGAGAACCTGTTGATAGGAGCCAGAAGAGAACCTATCGAAACCTATGAGGCAGAGAACAGTCCTATCAAAAGAGATTGTGCAAGAGCTTAACCTATCGAAAGGACCCCTCAACCTATCGAAAATATCAAATGAAGGTTGCAGATGCTGAAGCTCTAATTGCAGGATTCAACCTATCGAAACCTTTCTATAGGATCCTGAATCCTAGCGAAAGGACTAAAGTATTGGATTTCAACCTATCAAAAGCTTCATCAACCTATCGAAATCGATCTAAACACTTCCCAAAAAAGCTGTTGTGCACACACCGCGAGTTGGTTACCTGCTGCACGCAAACTGAGGTACCTTGATGACCAGCACAAGGATTCTAGAAGTGCCCTGGGAAACCCTAACCAACCCATGTGCTCTCCTTCAACTCTAACGAACTGGAAGAACCTTCTAGAAAGGGAATAAAAGAGGGAATAAGAGAATCATTCTAGAGGCTGCAATTGGCACGAAAAACATATATGAGGCTGAAGGAGAAAGCTATAAGAAGGAAGGAAGCCGTAAGAAAAGGGGGATCAATTTTGAAAACCAGAGCTTGCAACGAAATTCTTTAATTCTTTCCTTTAGTCCAACTATGGTTGGCTAAACTCTTGAGAGCAGCAAAGAGAGAGGTCGAATCTGTAATTAGGGAGAGTTGAGAGTGTTGTTGAGGGTTAGATAATGCACAGACTGCAAATCTAAGGATATTTCATTGTATGGTCAGTTTAATTCAATGTGATGTTGGTTCAATTGTTGTAATTAGATTTATAGTTCCTTTGGTTTCATTTGGTGCTCGATCGGCTTTGTGTAGATGAAAATAGCTTACCCACTTAACTGGCAGACCTCTTAGATGTCATTTGATCTCCCTGGATCTGATGCTCCTACAATTGCCTGTGTCTGTGGCCTGGTAATTATAGCATTCGCAATGATTTTAATGCTCTAATTGATCCCTTTGGTTTGGAGGAAATCCCTAGGATGATCTGTGACCATTGAAGTGGACAGATCATAGCCTTAAGATCAATTCAACCCTCTTGTCTAAATTGGATTCTTCTACCTTAATCCTTTGATTTGGAGGAAGTCTATAGGATGATCTGTGACTATTAAAGTGGACAAATCATACCCTTAAGATTAGTTCAAGCCTTTGGTGTAGAGTAGATTCTTCTACCCTGCAGTTGTGCCTATGGCCAGATGAGGGATTGGTGTACTCTAAACTCTCTGTAACCCTAGCAGCTCAACCTAATTGCAGCAAGACCAAACTCCAAGTTGCTTCTCCTCATTTTCTGTGTTTAATTCCCCCTCTCTGCAAGATTTGTACTCTAGATCTGATCCTACCATCCATCTCTGCAATCTTACTTGTTTTTAGTTTAATTTAAAAGTGACAACCCTTAAACCTCTCCTATTCCTTTTACTATTTTAACAGTAGGAAGGGTGCCAAATCTACCACAGATCTGGAGATTTACCTGATTTTAACTCACATTTTCCTGTGGACATTCCCTTACTTACCTTTTTAAAACTTGCTACAACAGGCACTGAATACTTGCAGGACTGTGCGTGAGTCTGCCTGGGTGTGTGCTATCCATAGACTCTTTAATTGTCTTATTTAAAATCCTTTTTGAACACAAGGCAGAATCCCAACAGCACTCAATTGTCCCATGCCAAACCTGTTTCTATTTCCCTGTTCTCGCCTCAAATACTATTTTTGGATGTCTTCCTCTCCAATGAGGGCCTTTGACATGACACCCGCATAAGTCTCCATCTCTCACATCGACACCCTCTCTTGAATGTTTTGCTTCAAGCCCCTCTGGAATTTCTGAGCCCACATCAACTCAGTGGCCACATGTAAGGGTGCGAATCGTGCAAGCCTATCAAACTTTATGCCATACTCGTGCACCGACATCTCATTCTATTTCAGCTTAATGAAATGGACTTCCCACTGATTTCATCGACCCATCCCTCGACCTCTATGGGATCTGTCTGCCCCGAGAAAGTAGGAGGTCTCATCCTCCTGAACTCTGCAAACCCCGGGTTGAATTCTAACTGCCAGCAACTCTGTCTGCCGATCCATTGCCGCAGTCTGCTGAGCCATATTGGTGGCCAAAGCCGCCAATACTTGGTCAACATTTCCTCCTCCACCCTCTACTAGTTCCCAATGGATCTACATTAGGACTCATAGCCACTCCATCTCTTACTCGTGAGGTACCTACGTCCTCATGCACCTCATCCATACGAACTGTTCTAGGTTCATCTCGGCCACCTCTGCCTCTAAATCGTGGAGCCATGCTAATCTGTCATTGTTGAAGAACAATAACAATGGATCAGTATTGATTGTAAAAACAATCATGCCCTTAGTCCTAAGACTCTGAACCTAGAGCCTTGCTCTGATACCAACTGTGATGACCCGACTTTTCCAATCCTTAAGGTATAGGAAATGCCGGTTCATCAACTTATTGATTTCTCAATAAGCCTTAAACAAACGAAAGCCGGTAGCATAACAAAGAACAAAACAAAAGCAAAACTAAATAATCGTAGACAAAAGATCATATCAAAATAATATATTACCCTGAGGAACCAGAAAGAACCACCAGTGATGGCCAATCCAACACCTAAAATAGTGGTTCCTAATGATGGTTCCTCAAATGATATAAAAAACAAAACAAAACAATGGCCTAGGGCCCAATATTCAAAATACTTCTAAACTAAAAAGTATCAAAAGAACGAATCCAGATCAAGGAAAGAATTCCTCCGCTAGGGTCTCTAATTCCTCCTCAGGAATATAGTCGGATTCCTCCAGATCCAAATCTTCCGATCCCAGGTTAGTCCCAGCACCTGTGACGTATAGTCGGGGTGAGCTAACATCGAAGCTCAATAGAGGAAACTTATCCATTTGCATTTTTATCATAAGTAAAGGATTTTCAAAGACAAAATCGAATCAAATATGGTTTTCAAAAGATGCATTGATGTCTAAATTCCAGTTCTAAAATAGAATGCCAAAAGATGATTCAATAAATCTGATGTTCTAATGTTTTCAAATTCTGAATGAAGAATGCTTCTTATCTTAAACTTATAACTTAAGCATAATCTCTCAAATTACATACTAGCATGAGAGCATGAGTATCACCTATGGGAAACCCTACTGACCATCGTCGTTCATAAACCCTTTTTCGAAAGGAGCAATAAGCCCCTACGTAATGAGGGAAACTTGCGCCAAGCTGAATTACCGTCAACACAGTTGGTAGGATCTAAGGCTTCGTTCATATGTGCCTCAAATCAAATGCAAATGCTAAACATATCATATTTTTTGTAATTAATACATTTTCGGATTTTCGGAGTTCTGATTCAAAGTTCACATTCGAAGATGAGGTTCGGAAGTTCAAATTTCTGAGTTCTTATATCAAGGTTTCAGAATTCTTAATCATGTATTGTTTATCAAAGTTCATATTTCATGCTTGCAAACAAATAACCTAAACTTATAGTAGAATGCAAATTAGGTTTAGGGTTCCCCTACCTCGACTCAATTTACTCCAAAAACATGCAAAGCAGTCCTCACAATGAACTCCTATCACAAAACCTACAATGATTAACACCAACAGTGTTAATTAAGTCTAAAAAGTCAACCAAAAGATTCCCCAAACATTTTCTAAAAGTTTCTAAAAAATAAAAAAAACAGGGCAAAATTGGACCCTCGAATTCATATTCGATGGTCGAATTAATATTCAACCCTCGAGTTCCCCAAAATTGCATCAGGCTTTAAAAGCCCAAATTCGACCCTCAAATTTAAATTCGATGGTCAAATTTCAAATTCGACCCTCGAATTTCTCCAGGTCTGTGTTTGTCCAATTTTCTTTGTCTCCTTTCTTGCAATTTAATCTTCCAAAACAAAACCTGTTATCTATGCTATACACACCATTTTTCTACTCTAAGCAAGGCACAATTAATTAACTCAAAGGGGTTTAAAAGCCTACCTCTTGAAGTTAAATCATTCGGCTCCCGTTTCTCCAAATTCAAGTGCCGGAACAAAACCTCAAGGTTTAGTTAGTTGGATTTCCAAGTCAATCCATCGCAATCTTACTTCAAGAGCAAGAGACCAAAACTTCCACAGAAATATCCTCCCTCCCCTATCCTTCTCTCTTAATATCTTAAACAGATCGGAAGTATAATACAAGGCTTATTAATGGCTAAGATGGGGAGAGAGATTCTAACACTCAAAGGATCTAATCAATAAGTAAAGGGTTGCAAGTTCTGGTTCATACGTGAGGGAGAAGAGATCATACGTCCTCTTCAATTCCCTCCCTTTATAACCTAAATTCTCACCTCAAATATCTTGATATTTCACATAAATATCATGATATTTATGTTTGAAATCTCATCCACTTAACATGCATTTCTTTTCGGTGTTAAGCGCATACAAACTACCTAGCGTATATGTTATCGAGTATATGACTTTCACAAGTCCAAATCAAAAATCCTTTGACCAGATCTCTCATCATACCCTAAGCTACCCAAATAACTCAGACTCATCCAGTAAATTTTTTGGGCATGCATACCGAGGTAATCAAAATCAGGTCTAAAATATCAGGGATATTACAGGTTCTAACTTGCTATGGTTTGAAAGGGTTGATGGTTGTTGATGAGGGAAGTATGAGGGTTATGAGGGATGAGCTAGGTTTGGAAGGCTTGATGCTTGAAAATGGGGAGCTAATTTTATAGAGTTTCTTCTTTTAGATTCTAAAAAAGTGTCCCAAACAAGGGGAGTGGCTCTCTATTTATAGAGGGAGAGGTATTTTGGGGGGATTTTAAGTTCTAATTAGGTTTAGAAATTAGGTATTAAAAAATCTAAGGATTTTAGGTTTTTAAGAGCTTGGATAGGTAAGAATTGAGTTTTAATGGTAGATGATGGGGTGATGACTTGAATGGCAAAAGGGTGATAAAGAGAGCTAGTGGGGGTACTAGGGTCCTGAAGAAACAAACCCCAAAGTTCGAAATGGTCTACAAGTCAAACCCCCAAAAGTATAAAACTCATTTTTGGGCCAAATAAGTGCTGGCCCGTACTGGAAGAAGACCAATTTGTCCTTGCATACATAATATGTACGCAAGGCTAAATTCTGGAGAAAATTGCCTTTGTGTACATATTATGAACGCAAATGTAATTTCCTGCATTTTTTTACTTTTTTTCAAATCACTATAACTTTTGATATACAACTCGGATTGAGGCGATTCTTGGCTCGTTTAAAAGATGAAAAACTCTATTTTCCAATGGTATAGGCCTCAGCTCCTGCAAAGGTCTATGTAAACTTTGACACTCCTCTTTCCAACCACTATTCTGATTGGGCTTTCTAAGGGTTCGGGAAGGGATTTAAGGGTTCGGGTTGATTCGTACAGGTTTGGGATGATTCCTAAGGATTTTGAGATGATTCATAAGGGTTTGAAAAATGCTTTCGAAAGCTCAGGGGTACGCCTTTCTCGAAATATGTGTTGATCGTGCCTTGAGCTAAATTTGGGTGTCTACAATATTAAAATATGATTTTTGCACCCCCAACAAAAACACTTGAGTGTCCTGAATTTTAGGAATTGAAAATCTCATAAGATTGTCTACATATAAGGCATAGTTTAGTCCTTGTTTGTTATAAATTTGAGTATCCACCTCAAAACCAATTGGCTATGAGTGGAGGAGTATCTTATAATTAAGAGGACGGATAAGCACTACGTGAAAAAGCCAAAAAAACCACTGTCTTTGACAATGGTTTTTTTTCAAAAAACCACTGCCCTAAATAGTTGTAAAAAAAGGAGTGGTTTTGTTTTACTACTATACAAGACAGTGGTTTATGAACTTCAACAACAACTGCTCTTAACAGTCATAGAAAAAACCACTGGTTTTGGCAGTGGGTTTTTTATGCAATTTTTAAAAAAAAATACTATTTAAAAAAAATAAAAATTACGCCGACGATTTTTTATGCAATTTTTTTTATGCCTTTTTTTTAATGCAATTTTTTTATGCTTTTTTTAATGTTTTAAAAAAAATTATATAAAGAAAAAAAGCTATTAATCTCATATTTCAGCACATCCATTCAACTCAAATGCAAATCATTCAATGCCATTAATAAAAAAATAGATGTTTAATTCTTTTATTCACACAAAATACTGCATCTCAACCTATGATCCAACCTTTCAAATCAGCCAAACATTTTAATCTCTACATGCCCAATCCTTTTATTCAACCAAAAAGAAGAAAAGAAATAGAGTTAACAATCTAAGGACCCCATGGCCCATTTTCAAAATAAAAGAAAAAAAAAAATTTAATTTGTTTCGCCTCTCATGCCAAGTATCCCCGTCCCCTAGTGATCCGTTTGCGGTGAGCTTCAAATCATAAAGCTTCGCCTGAAATAAAAAAGAGAACATCATTAAACTGAGATATTGATGACTTCTATATAAGGAATCCCCATCTAATAGGCTGGGTTGAAAATATTAACCTGTTATATAAATAAGTTGTATTCAAGTTAGCCCAAACCCGACCTGAACCCAACCAGATCCTGTTTGCTACACAATATATAGGTATACCATTTTTGGTTTAAGTTGTTCCAAACACTTGCCTATAGACAAAAGATTATTAATATATCATACTTTTAACATGAATTTTTTTGCAGGTCTCATGCCCCATTATCATGGCAAGAAGGTTGAAGTCAGAGATCGAGGGCAATTCTACTTCTGACAAAACAAGGTCTATGCTATTGGCGACGGCCACCTCAATCAAATGAAACCAAATTGAAAGAAACTTATGTTTTTTCAACCCTCTATCTAGCTTAGTTATAGAATAACCCAGTTAAACAAGTTCAGTTAAATGAATCAAATCACAGACATACAAGTTCAGTTATACAATAATACGACTATACAAGTTAACCCAATTATACAAGTTCAGTTCACAGAATCATATCACGGACTTAAATCAGCTAAAAAAGTCCAGTTATGCAAATCTAGACCAATTTATAAGTCCATTTCAAAAATGAAACACATATCATGTTATATAAAATAAAAAGTACACTTTTTTTTTGCATCAAAATTTTTTAATCAATTAACACTATAAGTCAAAGAGAACAACTTTAACTCTTGTTTTAAAATTTAACAGGATTAAAATACAATTATGCCATTAAAAATCTACAACTAACCAGCTTCCAATTGCAACCTGCTAGGAAATCTCTATGATGTGAGATGATAATGCAGGGGATGGATTTTTACTTTCTTTTATTTTAAGTAGTGGAAATATTTGGTGAAGGTATCTACATTTATGGAGACCCTACGCACACCACTTAAGTCTTGTTTGGTCCAGCCTAGAGAAACTGAAAATCCTTTGCTCTAATCGATGCGAATACAAATATTCAATAAGAATAATGTAATATTTAAAATGTTAGTGATACAACACAAACCATGTAATTATATCTATTCTAACTTCTACCGAACTCTTTAAAATAGGTTCACCTCATATCTACCAAAATGCTTGGATATGAATCACACCGGAATCATATTAGCATTAGAGCTTCAGCCTCTGATGCAGTCATTACACCATGAAAAACAGATACAAGGGTAACTCCTACTTTTGAGAATTGCCCAAAGGTAACTCCTACTTTTGAGAATTGCCCAAAGGTAACTCCTACTTTTGACAATTACCCAAATTTCAGCTCTCTTCATAGGCAGTGGCATGGTTAAAGGAACCCACCAGAGCCATAGCAAAAGTACAATGAAATCTAATACCAAAAATAATTAATTAATCTGTAGTATATCCAACACACCTAATCCAATTCAAATGAGACACCCAACTTTTGGAAGCACGAGATGACTGCTTTGGTTGTTCCGGATGTGTCCAGTTTGCTTGCTTGATGCAACTCCATCACCTAGAAATTTAGAAATGCATCAAATCTATTAAGTTATTACAAATTTGGTAAGAACAGGATAAGCATTTAGTTTATTCCTTTTTTTCGCCTTCACTTTTGACCGAAAAAAGAGACACAATAGAGAAACAGATGAGGTAAGGTTATACCGGCCTATATGAAGGGTTAATACTCGACAGTATTAACCCTTTAGGTAGGGTTAATACTGCCTTGGTCCCATATATACCATGTGGACTCAACAGCTGAGCATCTGGTGGTAGGTCTATGATCTCAAGATCTCTTGTGTGAAGATTGGGATGAAAAACGATCTCCATCGTCTGTTTCAAAACAGTCAACAAATTTTTCCTTTGTTTAAGTGAGGTGGTGGAGACATAAAGTGGTGTAGTAGTAACACCAGCCTTCCTTTATGATACCTTGGCCCCCTAGTAATTTGAAATAACCATATTTTCCATTAACTCATTCATTTCAGATTTTTAAAGTAGTAGGGTGTTGTAGCCATCATAAAAAAATGGAACTAATTGTAATATAATGCCTAATTTCATTGTAATAGGAAGGATTTGAACTGATATACCACAATTATGATTTATTGATGCATAATGATACTGGCTCAGATCTTCAACTATGGATTAAATCATTATTGCAGATCAAATCAAAGAAGTTCAGAACTTTTTATCAAGTTTTTCTTCAAAATTAAAGTTAGAACCAAAAAATCATTGAGGATCTGATTTAGCAATCATGATTGATGAAGCTCATGGTTGCATGTTTGATCATAGTAGTTTAAGAGATTATAGTGGGGTCTAAAAAACTACAGGCAGAAATGGTCCTCTTATGACCTGAAATATAGGAAGATAACTTAAGATTTTATTTTCAAAAATCATTTAAATAATAGAAATTGAAAATATTTCAGCTGCAAATAAAGCTGGATCAAACTAGTTGATTTTTATTTTTTATTGTTTCAATTTTCACTTTGATTCGTAAAAGTAAACAAAGAAAGAAAACCAGATTCCAGACCAATCAGAAAAATGAAAGAAAAGATGGTCCTTAATTTTCAGACTACAAATACAGAAATTATTTTGTGGTAAAGAATACTATATAAAACAAGTTGAATCTCTTCCAAAACTTCTCTGTCCTTGAAACTTCAATATCTTAACGAGACAGAAAATTATACCTGATCTATTGCATACATATGAGCTAATCCGCTTCTGTAGATTGAAGTTAAAAAGAAATGAAACTCAATGCAATCTCTCTAGATTTATTTGATCTTGAAAAATCAGTGGTTGGTACTCTGATAATTCTACACAAATTTTGAAAACCCAGAAGCTGAATTTTCGAATATGTTTGGATAAGATCATCGTTATGTTAGATTGTAGTCTCAAATTTGCATCACATCACTTCATCTGATCATGTTCCATTTAGGCAGTTATAAAGAAACATAAAGCTGAAACTATTAACTGAAAATGAGGTGAGTGGTATAGCTTACTTTTTCTGCAAAATTTTCCGATATCTCGAGCTGCCATTGTTCATGCAGGATTTGGTTCAAATCAAGATGGAGGAGTGACCACGGTGACCTTTAGTAATCTTGACGATGAACTCCATAAGTGCGAACCTCTTCTAATTTTTATTTGTTATAGGTAAAAACTTATATGAAGCTGGCGACAAACTTGAAAAAACATGCAACTACAATTGAGAAGATTCGTGAATTAGTTACGTAATTATTTTTGAGAAGCGGATCGGATCTTGAAGAAAATTCTAAACATATAAGGACAAAATGCCACTTGGTTTCCTTTTTTTTCTTGTGGTTAGCGAGATCCATGTTGGTTTTTGAGTGGGCAGTAGGTGATGTGGCTTATACAACTTTTGTGGGCTTGAGGTACCCTATGATTTATTTTATAGTGATCTGAGACTAAACTCTTTGCTCTCCAGCTTTTGAAAAATCTCAAAGTAACCTATAAGATCAAAAGACAGATAAGTAGATAACACTACTTTAACTTTTGGAGGAGGTTTTACTTTAACTAAACTGTGATTTGGGTTGTTTGTTTTTCCATAAGAGGCTGCTTTTTAATTTTTTTACAGGTTAAAACATAGGCGAGGTAAGTTAAAGCTCACCTCTGGTCAAATGACAAATGCCTCTAAAGTTGCTTGAGTCACGACCCAAATCGGGTCAGGTCGGGTTGGCCATGTCATGCCGATCCAAACCGAAAGCCTCTAATTCCCTCCAAAATCATATAAAATATGCATAATTAATTATTAACTGTAATTTGTAAGATGGCAGAGTATCAAAATGAAAAACAAACTAAAACTCGGGATACATTACCCTCTTTGGGCAGCACTTCTGTTTGAAAGGGCAGCTGATCTGTCAAAAGGAACCAGATATAGAAGACTGGTAACCATGAAAAATGCCTCTATAAGGTACCTCTTCTGCTCCCTTTGCATTTATTTGTGAATCAGCTAAGCGACCCTGTATAAGGAAGGAACCTTCAAATACTTAATAGAAGACTATGAAGAAAATCAGAAAACAAGACTAGCATTCACTATTTATAGAGTAATGAAAAGACTAGCTAATGGAATTTGGAGATCTCTTGGGTGATGATACTTGCAGTTTGCACCAAACTTACATTTTCAAGTCTTTAGATAAAACTAAAGGGTCGTTTAAAGGTTATAGCATATGAAGATATCAAGTCAGCATGACAAAAAATAAATGAAAATATAATATGATTACCACTAGAGATTAGATGAAAATCTTACCGTACATATTAGCTCAGATGGCCTCTCAGGTAATATAGAACATCAGCAATTTCAGCAACCTACAGTCCCAAAATAATCATAATGGGAAGAGGAATTACTTAAATGTCCATCAGTGAAAACTTAAAGGAGCCCAACGACTTGCCTCTGCATTATTTTTTGGATGGTTGAACTTGCCTCTGCATTATTTTTTAGAAGTTATTATCAACTAGCACACTATTAAATATATTGTGTTTGTTACTTGGATGAAATAGGACTACTGTTGGGGTATTCCAGATGCTTGCTGCTAGCTTTATTTGAAAACAGTGATAAGAATGTGTTAGCAAAAATAAATCAAAGGTGGATTGAAAAATACAAAACAGCAAGTCTAAAAATACACACAAACCTGCAAGAAACAGTGATAAGAATATGTTAGCAAAAATAAATTAAAGGTGGATTGAAAAATACAAAATAGTAAGTCTAAAAATACACACAGACCTGCAAGATACAGGGCCTATTGTAGCAAGTTTTAATAAGTGTTTGTCCCACAAGGAGTGATGTTCTGAAACCTCGAGGGTTGTATAGTAGTCTCTAGATCTAGCTAGAGATGGCAATTCTAACAGAAAGGGTGTTTAAGTGTCACTAAACTATACTAAGGCTAAGAACAAAAATAAAACTACAGCTAAAGAAAGGGATAAAGAAAGATGATGATGGTGTGTGTTAAAATAAAGTTAAAAGATGGAGAAGTAGGCAGGTAAGATTAAATCAGTTATGCAACTCAGATCTAGAAATGAAACTGCAGCAGTCCTTCTGATGGCTACAAGCACATCAGCAAGGTAAAAGAATCCAAAGTAACCCTACAATCTAGACTCCTCTTAAGGCTATAACCTGTCCACTTAAATGGTCACAGACTATCCAATAGAGGAGTTTCAATCACTTGAAGAGATTGATCCTAAGGCTATAACCTGTCCACTTAAATGGTCACAGACTATCCAAGAGACTTCTTCCTAGTAATGGGTTAAATCAGAACAATAAAATCACTCCAAATGCTGTGAATGCAAGGCTACAAGCTCCCCGGATCTGCTACAGATCTGGCAGGCATCCACTGGAGTATTAACCTAGGAAGATCAGATGGCAATCAAAAGATCTAAAGGTTAGGTGAATGGGCAATTCCCAAAAACACAATTCCGATCGAGAATCTAATGGAACCAAAAGATCTATAAATTTAAATGGACTTTAAATCAATAATTTATTGCTTAAAAATAGCTTGTAATAAAATGTTCTCAAATTTGCAGTCTGTGCATCCAAATCAAATCTACAATCTGATGTTGGTAAAAGGGAACGGAGGGCAGTTTGACTTTGCACAATCTCTCACAAGGCTAACCAGCTCATGTGCAGAGAAGAAGAATCCATCTCAGATCTGTAATTTAGATCCCTCTTAAGGCTATAACCTATCCACTTAAATGGTCACAGACTATCCAATAGAGAGGGTTCAATCACAGAGGCCTGAAAGAGAATAGTAAACCTGCTGCTACCACCATTGTTGCAAGGCAAAATGGCTCGAGCAACAATGGGATCATCAGATCTATAGGCATTTATGTCTAGATCCAATAGATTTCTATGCAAGAAAAACACAGAGACTACAAATCTAATTAAAGTGATAAAAATGACAACATTGTAAACGAATCTTACAATACTTACCCTTGAAGGCAACAGCCAATGCAAACCCCAAATCAGCTCCCAAAGTTTTCACAAATGCCCATTGCAACACTAAATTAATCTCAACTGCTGACAAAAGAGTTAGCCAGTAAGTGCTGGACTAAGAAAGAAGAAAATAGAAAAAGAAAGGAAAGATAAACCGAACCCTAACCCTAAAAAGCTAAAACCCCACCAAATGGGGGATCTCAAGCTAACCTTAGATAATTTACAAATGTAGGTAACAGTCCTTTATATATGCAACCCTTGAAACCTTAATGTGCATTAGCCAATCAGATTTGAGAAGGTTTGGAGTTGATTTTGTGGCCCATCTGTGGCCCTTAGATGCTTTGGAAAGTGTGGGACATTGGGATGTGTGCCTTAAAAGGTGTGAAATATCCTAAATATCCTTGGGTGCTGAAATAGGTTGTTGGAATTCGTGCCTCGCGTAGATGACAGCTTCAGGTATGCTTCTCGCTGAGATCTCGCTAGGATCTCTCTGGGTTGAAATGCTTCAGAAATTAAATCTCGCTGGGCTGAAATGCTTCAGAAGCTTAAATCTCACTGGGCTGAAATGCTTCAGAAGCTTAAATCTCACTGGGCTGATTTTCAGCCTCGCAGGGCTGATTTACAGCATATTTCAGCACTGCACCTGTTCGACAAAATGCTTCAGCAGCATAACAACTCAAATGCCTATATTTTTCAGCTCTACACCACTTGACTTTGAGTTCGCAGCCGGTGGGGTTCAATTGAACTGCTCAAGGGTGTTCCACAGCTGCTCGAGTCCGCACGACAACTGCTCGGCAAAATGATTTCAGCCTATATGCTACTCCACTATGTTGCTGGCTTCATTATTAACCTCGTGGGGTTCAATCTTAGCTACTTGACAGATTTTCTACAGGTTTGCTTCACTTGTAGCCATGAACTTGAATGGCTGCTTGACAAGTGGGTTGCAGCCATGGTGTGCTCGAGTTTGCTCTTGTTGCAGGACTTGTGCTTGCATGAATAAACAACAGCAGTAAATGAAGGCTTGTGCTCAGCTATTTTTCTCCTCGGTAATGCAGCAGCCATTTACAGCTGCTGGCTTGATATTTTAGTTGCAGCTCTGCAGTTTGAGAAGGTGTTTAAGCTGCTCGAGTAAATTGCAGCAACTTAGCTTGTTTGCATAAATAGAGGCTGCTGTTTGAGTGGCTAGAGATGAAAACGGGAGGTGCTGGGCTTCAGTGCTGTAGCAGCAGGAGTGTGCACAGCAGCTACTTGATGTGCCACATGTAGCAGCTTTGCTACTCGCGAGGATCATTCATGTGGGCTGCTAGTCAGCTCGCTAGGCTGGTTAAAATACAGCAGCTATTGCTGCTCTCTACCTCGCGAGGATGGATGGCAAATGAAATAAAAACAGCAGCTCTTACTGCTCGTTAGGTTTAGATAAAATGCAGCAGCTATTGCTGCTCGCAAGGATTAAATGAAAGGTTCTTTTGGCTATTCGCTAGGCTGAAATGCAGCTCTTGAAATTTCGCCAAGTTCAAATGTGTGCACAGCAGCATCAAATTGCCGCAACTCACGAGGTTCACACAACAGCTACTCATTAAGTTTCTTTGAAGCTCACGAGGTTCATATACTGCTGCTCGCTAGGCTCAATTTCCAGCAGCATTTAAGCTGCTCGCGAAGATGAAATGCAAGCATTATGGACTGCTCGTGAAGATCTATTTGTGCGGCTCAAGATGATCCTTTGGAGCTGGTTTTCATGGCAGCCATACATGCTAGCGTAAACAATGGTGTGCAGCTCATGTGGGAAACCCAGAAGCAGCTCATGTGGCTCTTGTATACTGCAGCACAACTCGGGAGGATGGCTTTCCATATGGCTTGGATGCTTAATTGCGTAGTCTTCAATTCGGTTGATGGTGCAACAGCGACGCAGTAGCAGTCTTTAAAGTAGCAATAGCAGGGGATGTTTTAGGAGATGAAGTCCAGTTGTTTGTTATGCCAGTGTGCTACAGCATGTCTACATTTTGTGGGGCTCATTCTCAGCAGCCATACAGCATAGATGTATGTTGTTTAAGACTTCAGTAATGCAGTTGCTGATGTGCTTTAATTCCTCAACTCTATAGCCCAGATGTGAAGCTTGGCATGGCTTCAATTCTACAGCAAGTCTCCATAGGTTCCAAAGCATACTAAAATGGCTGCCATGGTGTGAACCACCATGGTGCTATCAATAGAAACCCATCAGCTCCATTATTTAGATCAAAATCCTTCCTTCTTGGCTTGAAAATGAAGGATTGTAGAACTAAGCTATATTTTCCTATTATTTACTCAAACACACTCAAAACATCATTATTAATTGGCTCAAAGGTTCATTAAAGGCCAGGTTAAGGGATGAAAAGTGATACTTTTCAGAGAATAACAGACAACCCCTAATTAATTATGTGATCACTTGACATGGGAGGGTCCTTAAGATTTCTATTGACTCCAATATCTAGAGGAATTGCTTTTATTTGTTTTTTTTTACAAGGCTCTTCGGCCATTTTATATTATCATATGCTAGGACTCTTAGGTATTACAAATAGGGTGTAAACTGAGAGATCTTGAGAATATGAAGATTGTTGTATATGCAAATGTGTTGATCTATAAGCAACTGGCTCATATGATGGTCTATCCTCCTTGTGTTTAGCATTTACTACAGCTATGCTGCGTGGTAACTTAACTGAAGGTCTTATGTATATCCTAAGTAGATGTAGGCTATGGTGCATCTAGATGTTGTAGAAAAATTATGATACTTAGGAGTTGGTAATTTTTTTTTGTTACTAGTTTTTAGCTTAGTGATTAAAAAACAAACAAAGAGTTGGCCACCTTGTCAAAGGAAATTACCCATTTTGTTGTGAAGGGATTTACAACCTGATGTTGAAACTTCTTGTAGTATTAATGGAATTTTTAACTTCATTTTTTAAAAATTTTGTTTTACTATATTATGGCATGCATGGGCAAGCTCCTTGCTCGCCTTTGTAGCTTTACATATTTCATATTTGATATCCATAGAAAAATATGTCGCCTATTCTTTTCTGTTTATGATATTTGTGTCAATGACTCCTTTCACGTTCAAGTAAATAAACTTGTTCTTGTGTTTTAGGGATCAACATCTTGTTGTTTCAGTAATTAAAGCACACAAGACATACAAAGCTTTGGAACTATACATTGGGGTCTGTATGTTCACATACTAGGCTATATGTGAGGACACACAAGTATCAAATAAGGGGCCATTGGGGATAGACAAGGATTCAACATCCGAGTCATATCAGCATATCGGCTGGGTCCCAAGCTAATTCATATATGATATATTAGAGATGTATCAGCCGATATGGGCCGATATGACCTGATATGGACTGATATTTGACCTGATTTTCAACCCTATATAAAATCGGGGGTATATATCGACTCGTATGGGGCCTAACCTAGATAAATATCAGCTGATATTTGGTACAGGCAGACTTTCAATGGTGAAACCTATGTTCAGGTTTTTCATTTTTCATTTTTTTATTTTTTTGTTCTTATACTTGATTTATGTAACTTCGGCAACAATTCAATCTTCAATTCATCTTATTCAGCACACTGAACACTCTCTTTGAGTAGGACTGATGATGTCAATCTATCCCTTATGTGCCTGCTCTGAGACCAAATAAACATGGATGTGGTGTATAAAGATTAGGGTTAGGAAGACAAAGAAGAGATTAAGGGATAGAGAGAAATCAGTGTTTTGAGACACCCAACTAATAGTAGTGATACTTCAACAAAGTTCAAGCTCATTCAACCTGATTTCCAGTCAATCTAGGCTTTTTAAGCACCATTTATAATGGCCCGACTGGCTTCCATCTCCAGGTCCAAGCCTGACACATATGGATGTCCACGCCAGTCAATCTAGGCCCTTTTCGGCCGCATTTATTCTGACGCATCCCGTTTATTTATAGTCTTGTAGACACCCAAATTTGGCCTAAGGCCCGATCGACACATACTTCGAGAAAGGCGTACCCTCGAGCTTCCAAAAGAATTTCTCAAACCCTTAGGAATCATCCCAATACTCTTAGGAATCATCCCAAACACTAAGGAACCAACCATAACCTTCTCAGACTGATTAGAACCCTTCCCGGGCCTGATTTGAACCCTCCTAAACAGTGGTTAGGAAGAGGAGTATCAAAGTTTTCATAGATAATTTCCTAACCTAAGGCCTATACCATTAGAAAGTAAACTTTCTCAGCTTTCCAACGAGCTAAGAATCGCCTAATTTGGAGTTGTATATCAAAAGATATGGCGAAATGAAGATCGCGGATTTGTGCAGAAAATTATAAAATCGGACCCATAAAGCTAGTTTCAAACTAACCAAAACAGCTGATGAAAAGAGGAGTGTCAAGGTTTACACAAATAGTTTCCAAACATAAGGCCTATACCATTGGAAAGTAGAGGTTCCTAGTTTCCAACGAGCTAAGAATCGCCTAATTTGGAGTGATACATCAAAAGTTATGGCAATTTGAAAATTACGGATTTGTGCAGGAAATTGTAAATCGGGTCGGCCCCTGCGGGTCTTCAACTTTCAACAGTTTGGGCCTAGTTTTCCTCCAAAAAATGGCCAAAATTGACATTGGGGGTTTGACTTGTGGACCATCCCAAATTCTGGGGTGTGTTTCTTTAGGACCCTAGTGACCCTATTAGCTTAAGTTATCACCATTTTGTCATTCAAGTCGCCACCCTATCATCTACCATTAAACCCAAATCCCTCTTCTCCAAGCTCTAGAAAACTCCAAAAACAGTAGATTGCCCATTATCTAATTGCTAACCCAATTAGGACTTTAATCCCTCACTAATCCTCCCTTTATCTATAAATAAAGAGCCACCCCTCTTGCTTAAGGTTTGGAAAATTTTTAAAGAGAAAAAATTGTAGTGAGCTCCCCTCCCATTAGCCTCCACTAAACCCATATAATTCTAGCACCCTAGTTCATCCTTGACACCCCATTTTTTTATCATAAATCCTTAATATTTAGCTAGATCTAGCCCCTAGCCTTCTTCTCCTATCTCTTAGCTCCATAGCCTTAGAGATTAGAACCCATCCCGCTACCCGTTTGCTTTCGAAAGCTCATCAAAGACGCTCTCGGGCAAGGATCCACATCAGTGCTACAAGGGCCCGAGAGTTCCGACTCTCCCCTCTATTCCTCTACCTTCTTTACCTTTTCTCTATCCTAGAATTGAGCTGTTATGCTGTCCAAATTTCTGCAAGTGAGAAGGGCTCAACAGAATCGGTGTGCCTTCGGGCAAGGGGAAGTGTCACTCATTTTCTTTTCTTTTTTATATATATAATTATATATATATATATATATATATATATATTATGCACATCAAAACATTCATAGTAGAGACCGCTTACGAGCGGGTTGGTCGGGTGCCTAACACCTTTCTGATCGATAACCGAAGCCCCTACCCAAGAGCCTTTGGCGTAAACCGGAATCAGAGTCATATTTGTGATACTTCGGTAATTATAAAATTGATCTAGGTTTCCCGGTACACCAGAAGCTCCGGGTGGTGGCTCTATATTTTTTCGCAAGTGCGCATCGTCGCGACGGGTTTGATAAAAATCCACAGTTGCACAAATGGCGACTCCGCCGAGGACTGCTTGCAGAGCTTCTCCTTGAAGTTTTGGCTCTTTTTCGTTGCATGTGTTTTTTTTTTTTATTAATTTCTTGCTTACTTACCCCTACGATTCCGTCAATTTTTTACTTACACCTACTTTTCCATTATTTACACGCCTTAGCCGATTAGCGGACCTACTTGAGCTTTGTCTTTATTTTTATTTATTTTCTGTCATTTACGTGCCTTAGCTGATTGGCGGGCCTACTTGAGCATCGTCTTTACTTTCATTTATTTTTCGTCATTTATATGTCTTAGCCGATTGGCAGACTTACTTGTGCATTTTAGACGCCTTAGCCATTTGGTGGGCCTATGTGAGCTTTTAATTTCTGTAATCATATCCTATCAGTGGACATCGACCTGTAGAGGCGGCACAGGACTATTACCACCCATTTTTGAACTTTAAGCAAATTCCCTTAAAATCTGAAATTAAAATTGAACTAAGAAGGGGCACTTAATTAAAGTTTTACAAGGGTAGATTTTCAAGGGTTGGGATTTTTTAGGCAAAGATACAAATACCCGGTTCTTAGTACGGCGCAGCCCCTAGTGGTGATGATCCGGAAAAGAACCACCCCACCTAGTATTTGAGAAAGTGCATGCGCTGGAGGTATATCGGGTGGGTAACCTATCTAGTTACGAAGCCTAAAACCTTAGGGAGAGTGCTAGTGGAATCGAAAAACCCTTATATCCTTTAGGCACGGAAGGAGGAATCCGAAAAGAAAAGAAAGAGTCCCAAGGGGCATTACCCCAACCCCCCGCTTAGTAGTTTTTTAGACTCCCGATAAACCCCACACCCTTGACACTAAAAACACCCTCACTGGTCAAGAGAGGTCGCCCTCTTATTGACTCTTATGAGGGATCGGGTTATCGCGTGGATTTCGGTGCCCTTACATAGATCAAAGGATTTTCTTTGATTTTCAAAGGTGCATCCGGATCCCACGGTGGGAGGCATTGGGGGTGTGAACGCCATCCGAAAAGGGGGTTCTCATCATCATCATTCAAAAATCACCACCAAAATAAAAAATTAAAAAAGTCAAATACCCAAGAAAAATCAAAAAAGAGAGCTTGTGATGCCTGAACAACATCGCCTTATCCTCCATCATCCCGTAAGGGTAGGAGAAGACGAGTTTTTGGTCCTCACCCGAGGAACCCGTACCCAACTCGCCAACAAATCATGTCTTGGGTAGTTAATCCAACCTACGCCGATCCCGATTCATCCCCACCACACTCCCCAACTCATGCCCACATGGAGGAAATCCCCCTTTCCGATTCCCCGGCCCAAACCCATTTCAATGTCACCGGACCTTCGGTGCACCCATATTTTCATTCACATCGTCCACATTCTCTCAAAATCCATCCCATTTTTCCCCCATATCTACTCCAAATTCACCTTCCACATCCACCCAACAAACATCCCACTTTCCTTCATCCAGCCTAAATCCAACCCAATTCTCCACATCAACCCAAAACTTATCCCACTTCTCTTCCACATCTAACATGCCTAATTTTTCCATATTTTCTCAAAATCCACCACTTCATTCCCCATCATTTTCCCAAACCATACCCCATTTTCCCATACCTTCCTAAAATCCAACACTCACATTTACCCAATCTATGTCCAACTTTCCCCCATCCACATCCATCCAACAAACACCCCATTTTCCTCCCACATCCACTCCACATAGTGCCAATTCTCCCTCCACATTAACCCAACATATACCACATTTTTCCCCATCTCTCATGCCCAAACTTCCCTACACAATTATCCAAACTATGACCCATTTTTCCTCCACTTCAAATCCAACCATATCCCATTTTCCTCCCACATCCATCCAAAGTCCAATCCCATTTCCCACCTTCTCCACATCACCACCCCATTTTCCCCACACATCCACCCAAACTATCTCCCAATTTTCTCCATCCATACAAATCATGCCCAATTTTTTCACACCCATCTATACCATTCCCAATTCTCCCACATTAATCCAACAAGCCCCTAATTCTCCCACATCCACCCAACAAACACCCCATACACCCCAATTTCCCTCCACATCCAATCCAAATTTTTCCCCCACATCCAATCCCAACTACCCCCATTTTCCCACATACACCCAAGTCATACCCCATTTATCCCAATCCCCTCCAAATACATCCAATTCTCCCTCATTCACCCAAAATCTACCATATTTCCCTCCATCTACTTGGGTCATGCCCAAATTTCCTCCCCCATCAACCCAAACCATGCCAAATTTTTTCTCCAATCCAAATGCTCCCCATCTTCACACATTCACCCAAAATACACTCTGCTTTCCTTCCACATCCAACATACCCAATTTTTCCCCATCCTAACAAACCATGCATAATTTCCCCACCTCTACCCAAGTCATGCCCGATTTTATCAGGGTCATGCCTAATTTTTCCCACACATCTATATCATCCACCCCCCAAATACCCTCAAATGAACCACCTCCATCCAATTCCTCTCCAATGGTCATGACGGATGTGATGGTTCGGGCTTACACTAGTTGAAAAGCCTCCCAAAATATCCCCCTCATTCTCACCATACATCCTCCAACCCATCATCCACATTCCTAAACCTCCATGCTTCATTACCTCAAACCCATCAAGGCCCAATAGCTCAAACCCCCATCAAGGCCTAATGGGCCAAACCCATCAAGGCCCAATGGGCCAGATCGATCAAGGCCCAATTGGTCAGATCCATCAAGGCCCACTGGGCCAGACCTGCCAAGGCCCACTGGGCCAAATTTTCCAAGGCCTTATGGCCCAAATCCCTCCAAGTTCCTTACCTTATCCCAAGCCCAACAAAGCCCAAACCTTAGGTCCTCATACCGATACCCTCCACAATTCTCCCAATATCTCCCTTACACACAAACTTCCCACCCGGCCCAAGGCGGGAGCCTAACACCTACCCTCCATCAACCCCAATTCACCCATGTCCCAGCACCCCAAAGCCATATCCAAGCTTTCCCTCAAACACAGTGGCCCCCTCAGGACCCAACCCAAAACCAAAATTCCCCTCATCCTATCACCCCACAGAGCTTCCCTCACCTCCAATGGTCCCACCTGACACGTATCCAACCTAGCCAGCATCAACAAGAAAATCTCACCCTCACGGCACCATATGTAGACCCTCAATATGAGGAAGATGAGATTAGGAATAGCAGGGCTTACATCGGGGCATTTACCAACATTAATCCTTCACCCATAATCACCAACCCCCCGGTAGCACAAAGTGAATCAAGGCCGACTACTGAAAAAATAGCCCCACCATCTAAAGAGTCTAACCAATTGAAATAATAACTAGATAAAATCCAGAAGCAGCTGTTGAAGATGGGTGGAGCCGAAATCCATGCCACGGACTTTTCAAACTTGTGTTTATTTGCGGAAGTCCCCTTTCCCCCAAAATTCAAAATGTCGGTCTTAGATAAATATAACAATACAGCAACCCCATCGCACACCTTAAGTCCTAATATGGGGACATGTGCCAATACGGCAGAGACGAACAACTCCTCATCAAAGTATTCCAGAAGAGTCTTACGGGCCCAGCTTTGAGGTGGTTCACTTCTCTTGAACCATCCATGATTAAAACATGGAAAGATCTGACCCACCTATTCCAAGAACAGTATGTCTACAATATAGACATTGAACCCTGTAAGTCAGATCTAGCCTGACTAAAGTAGAAGCCCGACTAAAGCAGAAGCCCGATGAAGCATTCAGTGATTACCTTGGGCGGTGGAGGGCATTGGTAGCTCAAGTCCGAAACAGAATACCCGATGACGAGCAAATCGAGATGATCTCAAAAAATACTTTGCCAATCATCTCAGACTTTTTTATATACCAACAGCAGTCCAGCTTCACTGATTTGGTTAGAAATGTCAACCGTTGTGAGGACGCAATTAGAGAGGGACGTTTGAGTAAGAATGTGTTCAGTGGGGTCCGAAAGTTTACCGAACAGATGACTAAGAGAGGAGCAGGGGCAGAGATACAAAATATAATGAGCAGACAACCCAACACCAACATAGTTCCCTTTCAGTTCGTGGTAGCACAATCAGCACCAGCGCCAACAAATTAGGCTCCAAGGCAGAACAATGTCCCCTGGGGGCAGCAAACCCTCGAGCAGAGAAGGGCCTGTCTTAACCGAGTATTCACTCCCTTGGGACAATCCCTAAATGTCCTCTTGCCATTGCTAATCAAGAAGGGTTTAGTTACTCAGCTTCAACCAAGACCCCCATAGAATCCAATTCCAAAAATTATAATCCCAGCACACACTACAATTTCCATCAAGAGCCGGGACATCCAACTGATCGATGCTTTTCTTTGAAATACGCAATAGAGGATTTGATAAAGGCAGGGAAACTCATACCCCCAGCACCCCCTCAAGCAAACCTGCACACCAATATCATGCAGGCACCATTACCACCACACCCACAGGGAGAAATGGGTCCAAGGGCCACCATCAATATGTTGGAGGAAGGGATGGAAGAGTTTGATCCCTCATAATACACCAGCATGGAAGAGAGTGTAGAGTCACCAGGGCAATGGAACTAGGGGAATGAGAACATAGGGGTGATCGAGCCATTAAATTTAACCAACTATATGCCAATTCCCCCTCAAGTAAGCAGCAAAGGTATGGTGTCATTGGGGAAATTTGTTTCATTCATTAGCCAAGGGGCACATCATCATGATCAAATTGTGTTGAGTCGATTAATATGCTGAGCAACCCTTGACAGGCGTAATTGTTCAAATGTCTTAAATCCTGCCAAGGGTTGAAGAAAATGGCTTAAAGAATTTCAAAATTTCAAAAAAAAAAGTGAAAACAAAAAAAACAAAAAAAAAAAAGAGGTGAGATTAGCCCTTGGTAGGCAATACCATGTATATATAAAGACCCACTTTGCCAATGGCCTATTTCCGAAAAAAAAGGAAAATCTAAAAAAATAAAAGAAATACAAAATAAACAAAAAATATATATATAAATTGTTGTCCTTTAAAAATCCTGATAAAATTAAGAAAAATGATGCCTTAATTAAAAAATCCGTCCCATGAAATCGACCCCTTTCCTATAGAAATACAAGAAGAGGTAGGAATTACGAGTCTGGATGAGGAAATCCCCACTGAGGGGCTCTCCAATGAGCTCCTTGACCAATTTATCGATTTTAAGCATGACCCTACCCCGATTGTTGAAGAAACAGAGGACGTCAATCTAGGGACCTAGGAGATTCCTAGAATTAGTAAGATTGGAACATCACTGTCTCCCAAGGAAAGAAAAAGCATGATTTATTTCCTTCAGTCATATCAAGACGTCCTCGCATGGTCATACGAGGATATGCCTGGTTTGGATACTGATTTGGTCGAGCATGAGCTATCACTATATCTAGATGTTAAGCCGGTCAAGCAGAAGATGAGATGCCTCAGGCCAGAATGGATGATGAAAGAGAAGGATGAGGTCATCAAATAGTATGATACAAGATTCTCTCACTTTGCATTCTCGTCGAATCTAATCTATCGAAAACCGAAAGAGAGAGGTCCCATTTTTAGCAACTGAACCTGCTAGATGAGAAAAGGCGCCTAGCCTTATGTCACACCCAGGCCTATCAAGGGCTAATCACATGCGCTTACAACAAAGGTGTTCGCATTTGAGATTTGAAAGTGGGTGACACAGTACTCAAGAAAATCTTTCCTTCTCTCCATGCCAATCCGAGACGGAAATTCGAGCCCAACTGGGAAGGACCCTTTGTCATTCGAATACTCCCAAGGTATGCGCTTCTCCTCTCCACCATGGACGGCGATCACTTTCCTGAGTCCATCAATGCCGGATACGTCCAACGGTTCTACTCATAGTTTCCCCTGATAAGGTAAGTATTAATAAAACGGATAAGTGATTGCTCAAAGACCCAGTAAAGGAGGCCATCATTTCAAAAGTCAAGTAGCTAAAAAGTATCCCTGAACGTTCATACCCTTTTCTACCCAATTTAAGCCAGAGGCCTCTTTCATAAACCCCTCCAAAAAAATGTGTGTATAGTACCAACAAAAATGGAAGGAAAAAGTTACTATCAAATTCCAAAAAAAAATCGAAAAAGCAAAAATCCCAAAAAGAGGATGTCTGAAAAAGAAAAAAGAAAAAAGCAAAAGAACAAAAAAAGAAAAGAAAAAGTGGGGCATAATCCCCCAAGGATGAAGCGTATTATGGCAACTGGAACCCAGTCAAGGAAACCTTTTAACCCATAATACCTTCAAAATATTAACCTTACCTATAGCCACAATACATCCCGAGGAAAAGCCCTCTTTAAGGTCTACGAGCAGTTAAAGTATCTGTCAAGTCAGTGCGAGCCAAGTTGGGAGACAAAGAGAACCCCATCCAGCTGGCTATGACTGAATCAACATCTATGTCATGGTCTTTGATTTTAAAAAATAGAAGAAACAGAAAGAAAAAATATATACAAGCTCAAAGCAAGATGAACGTGGTGAAAACCCGTAAGGGCGCCACAGGTAAGAACAGCGAGATTATGTGGACCAGGTGAAAACCTGAAAAGGCGCCTGGGATAAAAATATATACCCATGGACGAAGTGAAAACCCGAAATGGCACTACGGGTAAAAAAGAGGGTAACAACGGGCACGACGGAAACCCATCTTGGGCGCTGTGAGTAAAAATATTCAAAAAAAAAAGAAGAAAATCATTCAATTACTTCCTTCGGTTACATATCTATGTTATCTGATCGCCAACTGGGTCGCTCATGTTAGCTCAAATCAGGTTCTGACTAGAAGTATCTTCAGATTACATCGTTAAATGTATGACCCCAAGGTAAAGATAAAAGGTTAATTCGAGCTAAAGGGATGGACGTTCCGACCTTGGAAAATTCTGAACCTCACTCAGGTTCGACCACATGAATGAGTTCGGCTATGCTCAAAAAGGGACCCGTTATTTCGTCTCACTGATAAGGCATCAAAAAAAAAAAAAAAAAAAAAAAATCAAGAAAAATCTAAATACAAAAAATAATAATAATAAATAAATCTATATTTCTACTCTTTTCCATGTACATACGTACAACATCATACTTCCATCTCAAAAATTAAAGAAAAAGAATAAAAAATCTCTAAAAATAAAAATTCAAAATATATATATATATATATATATAAATCTTGAAAAATGAAAAAATATAGGTAAAAGTTGGCTTCTCCTTCTGCTGATTAGGATGTATTATATATATATATATATAAACAAAAAAGAGACTGACGTTTTCTCAAGAATGTGCAGGAACATCAAATAGTCCAAAGCCTCGAAGCAGGCAACCTCTCAGCGATGGAAAAATCAAATAAAGCATCTCACCACCAACGTCTAGTCTATTCAAAAAAGAAAAAAGAGCAAAAAATTATTTTGAAAAAGAAAAAAAAGAAATATGTGTTTTCATTTAACTTTTCACGCACAGCTACGCACATGCGAATTTCAATGCAGTCAAATGTCAATATTTTATCAGCAGCACAACTATACTAAATTAATGTTCCAAGTCTAAAGTTCGCCTTGGATCTATGGATCCTACTTCAAAGTAGGAGCAATGGTGTTAATCTCGATCAAACAGTCAATGTTTCGATCGGATTGATTCCACCGCTAAATCTTCGCGCTGATCGCTCTATTTTTGGTTTCAGGTGAACTTGAGTGCCTTAAATTTCAAGTTCGTCACGTGATATTTTCGGAGGTATAGACTCTTGGTCTACACTATCAGGGCGAGCGCCCTACGGGGTTTGAGGTTTGGATAACTCCGTCTTCGAAAAGATCCATTGTTGGATTGATTCCAACTTATCAGATATGAAACTACGTCAGACAACTATGTGCAAATATGCATGCGGAAGGGCCCATTTTAGGGCACAGGCTTAAAACCTGCACGGTATCCCTGTAAAGTGTACACCATGCGTCTAGGTATCCGTTGGATGTTCGTTTGTTCCCGTAAATAGTATCTAGACGAGATCTAGGTTGGGACTTCCATCACCTTATTATTTATTGACCCTAATGGGTGCATGTTTATGCGTAGTTATTTGTTTGTAACTTAATTGATGGCGGAGGCCAAGATTGAGTGTCTCCTTCTGTGGACACCCGATTCTGACTCGATCCTTTCAATATCACATGGACTTGAGTACGTTGGCTTCGATTTCGTCGCAAACTATTTCGGGGGCACAGGCTCTTAGTATGCGTTGTCTGGGCATCCGCCCCCCGGGGTTCGAGGTCCGGATAGTTCTTATTTTGAAAAAAAATGAAAAAAATAATCATTTGAAAAAGAAAAAAAAAGAAAGAAGAAGAAGAAACCTGTGTTTTTGCCATGCACAGCTACACATGCGGATTTCAATGCGATAAAATATTAATATTTTATCAGCAACACAGTTGTGCTAAATTAATATTCTAAGTCTAAGGTTCGCCTTGGATCTTTGGATCCTACTTTAAAGTAGGAGCAACAGTGTCAATCTCAGTCAAACAGTCAATGTTTCGATCGGGTCGACTCTATTGCTAAATCTTTGCGATGAGTGCTCTATTTGTGAACTCTTTGTCTGCGTTGTCCGGGCATGCGCCCTACGGGGTTTGAGGTCCAGGTAACTCCGTTATGAAAAAGGGCAATCGTTGGTTGAGGCCAACCTCTTGAAAATAAAACTACATATCAATCAACTATATATAAACATGCATGTAGAAGAGTTCATTTCCCTTATTTTCGTAGGCTTAAAACCTGTATTACCGTGGTATCCCTGTAAAGTGTATGTCATACATCTGGGTATCCGTAGGATGGTCGTTTGTTCTCATAAATTATAGTCGGACAGGATCTGGGTCGAGACTTCCATCGTCTTTGGTCCTTCTTGTCCCTAATGGGTATATGTTTATACATAGTTAAATGATTTGTAAGATCATTGTCGGTGGAGATCAGGATTGGGTGACTCCTTCGATAGGCACCCAATTTTGGCTGGATCTGTTCAATGGTATTTAAAGTTGGATACTCTAGGTCACGTTGATCCAGGGCACATTATCAAAAATGGCATGCACTCCCAAAAAGCGTTGCGACATCTATTCGCTCTGCTCGAAAAGTCATGCTGAATTAACTTCGGGACCGTTGGGCTCGCCCAAAGACCTCGAACCCTGCTTCACGCAGGGGCACCTGTGGCTAGTCAAATGGAGCAATCAATGCCTTAGATGAGTGGACATAAACTGTGTACCTTCGCGTATTTTCTTTGTGCCTATCTTTGAGTATGGGTCTATCACCCTCTTACTTGCAAAGCTGTTGTATTCAAAATGAATCTCGAACATCAAACATCTTTGATCATCTCGAGAAGCGAACATTTTTTCTAACATATTAGGCTTTCACAATTCGCTCCATCTCGGTTATGTCCAATAATGTCGCTAAAGCGCTTGGGAACTGATAGCCTTGAGAAACGGAAGTTTTTCCCAACATACAGGGCTTCTGTTTACTCACCATGTTACCCACCTGATGTTTGAGGTTTATTTTGAATACAGCGGACCCGTCAATAATACCTTGGGTCTCTTCAGATGTCTCTTGTCTTTGGCATTCAATCATTAGTAATTGGATATCAAAGAAGGGCATCTGTAGACACCCAAATTTGGCCCAAGGCCCAATCAACACATACTTCAAGAAAGACGTACCCTTGAGCTTCCGAAATAATTTCTCAAACCCTTAGGAATCATCTCAAAATCCTTAGGAATCATCCTGAACCCTTAGGAATCAACTATAGCCTTCTCAGACCAATTAGAACCCTTCCCGGGCCTGATTCAAACCCTCCTGAATAGCAGTTAGAAAGAGGAGTGTCAAAGTTTTATAGATAATTTCCCAACCTAAGGCCTATATCATTAGAAAGTAAACTTTCTCAGCTTTTCAACGAGCTAAGAATCGTCTAATTTGGAGTTGTATATCAAAAGGTATGACGAATGAAGATCACGGATTTGTGCAGGAAATTACAAAATCGGATCCATAGAGCCAGTTTTGAACTAATCAAAATAGCTGATAAAAATAAGAGTTCCAAGTATATACCATTAGAAATTAGAGGTTCCCAACTTTCCAACATGCCAAGAATCGCCTAATTTGGAGTTGTACATCAAAAGTTATGGCAATTTGAAAATTACAGATTTGTGCAGGAAATTGCAAACCGGGCTGGGCCCCTACAGGTCTTCAACTTTCAACAGTTTGGGCCTGATTTTTCTCTAAAAATTGGCCAAAATTGACATTGGGGGTTTGACTTGTGGACCATTCCAAAGTCTAGGTTGTGTTTCTTTAGGACCCTAGTGACCCTATTAGCTTAAGTTATCACCCTTTTGTCATTCAAGTCACCACCCTATCATCTTCCATTAAACTCAAATCCCTCTTCTCCAAGCTCTAGAAAACCCTAAAAACTTTAGATGACTCATTGCCTAATTACTAACCCAATTAGTACTTTAACCCCTCACTAATCCTCCCTTTTTCTATAAATAGAGAGCCACCCCTCTTGCTTAAGGTTTAGAAACTTTTCAAAGAGAGAAATTTTAGTGAGCTCCCCTCCCATTGGCCTCCACTAAATCCATATAATTCCAACACCCTAGTTCATCCTTAACACCCCATTTTCCATCGTAAATCCTTGAGATTTAGCTAGATCTAGCTCCTAGCCTTCTTCTCCTACCTCTTAGCTCCATAGCCTTAGATATTATAACCCATCCTGCTACCGGTTTGCTTTCAGAAGCTCATTAAAGACGCTCTCGCGCAAGGATCCACATCGGTGCTACAAGGGCCCGAGAGCTCCGACTCTCCCCTCTATTCCTCTACCTTCTTTGCTTTTCCTCTATCCTAGAATTGACTGTTACGCTAGAATCAGAGTCATATTTGTGGCACTTTGGTGCTTATAAAATTAATCTAGGTTTCCTAGGGCACTAAAAACTCCGGGTGGCGACTCTATATTTCTTCCCAAGTGCGCATCATCGCGACGGGTTTGATAAAAATCCACGGTTGTACAAGTCTGTCCAACTCCGCTTGAACTGGGCCATGGACATCCATATGAGGGCTCGCGAAAATGATTTTTGTAAAGGAGAAAATTTAGTCGTGCTACACAGTAGACTACAATAAAAAAAAAGTAGGGACAGATATGTGGTTCATGTTGACAATAAAAGTCTAAGAAATGAGGATTTATGTTAGGGGAATGACCCACCTAAGTAACCCATTGTGAGCATGTTGCCCAAAATTTGTATTTTGTCAATGACTGCTTGCCATGAACAAGAGAGGAATCAATGCTTGGACTTTGTATATGCTTTTAGAAAGTAAGTGCTTTAAGAGTTTATAGTAAAATCGGTTTAACAAAAATGGATTCGATCTCCCATTTTTCACTTTCCTTCTATTTCCTGTATATTTATATGCAACTTATAATTCAATGCACATTCAAAGAATGATGGACAATCACTGAATTTTTGCTTATATAATTTTATCCTCATATACTGTATATTACTTTATTTTTCAAAATACCCATATTACTTAACAATATGGAACTTTGCTCAAATACTGCATCTAGGACTTCTCTCACATGATCTTGAAATTCTCCTAATAGCTACCTTGCGGGTGATTTCCTGCTTACTTAATTATGCCCAATTTTCTATCAGGTGGACTTTGACAGCTATTTTTCTTCTTTTTTTTTGTATATTTATTCTCAGTTGCTCGGTTCCTGTTCAATAATTAGATCATTTTTTTTAATAGGTGGAAGAAGGAGAGGAAGAAGATAGTGAAGGAGAAAACCCAGATAAGGAGAATAGAGAACACTCCGAGTAGGCAGGTGACCTTTACAAAGCATAGAAATGGGTTCCTAAAGAAGGCTGGTGAGCTCTCAATTCTTTGTGATGCTAAACTTGCTCTCATTGTTTTCTCAACTAAAGGGAGGCTTTATGAGTTCTCCAGCTCGAGGTCATTTATTATTTGATTTTTGGTTCTTTTTATAAGCCAAGTGAGGTTTTTGATCATTAACTCTTCTTGCACCACGTTGAGATTTCTATTATTTTTTTTGGGTTTCCTGACATCTGGGTTGGCTTCAATTCCCCATACTGAATTCATAGGTTTTTATGGGTACTTAGTTTAATTAACAGATGGGTTGATGCATTGAAGCTAGTTCTGATTTCTCCTCATAATGGGTCTCTTTAGACTCTAATAGTTTTTGCCGGATTTTGGTTGTAGAGAAGACAACTTTGTTTTGTGATTTTTTTCTGAGTCCAAGTTCCCGATTGTCTGGCCAATTAGCCCTTGTATTTTATTTATTTCTTTATTTCCAATAAGCCAGATGAGGAATTTGATGTGATTCTATATGGGTCATTAATTCTTATTGCACCACGTCTAGATTTCTTTTTTTGCCTTTTTCTGACATCTGAGTTGGTTTCAAATACCCATATTAAATCTAACGCATGATTTTTTTTTAGGGGTTCTTAGTTTAAATAACCAATGGGTATATAGTTGAAGCTGGTTTAAATTATTCCTCATATGGTTCTTTCTAGATTCTATTAGTTTATGCCAATTTTAGGTTGTACAATAGTCAACTTCATCTTTTATGTTTTTCTGACTCCAAATTGCCAATTAGCCCTTGTTTATTTTTTTGGGAGCAATCTCCATTTATTGTTTATTTTCAATTTAGATTCAACCCTTACATTAAATTGCTCTTGCTTTATTTCTTAATTCGATCTACAAAGTGACCACCAAAGATTCATACATGAGATCTTGAAGTCTTTTAATAAAACCCACGCAATTGATTTGTTGGTGAAATTTCTAGGAGCCAATATGAGTCTCTTTCTGTCTTCTGGGAAGGCGATGAGCTTTTTTGGGTCCTCACTCGCCTTCTAAAAATGAAAAATACCACGACATACACTATTATATACAATCTATTAGGTCTAAAAGATTTTCCACCCTCATCTTCATCATATACAGTACACCATCGAGGAGCGGTATTAATCCTCTCTTCATCCCAAAATACTACTCATCATAGAGCATATATGCATGTTCCAACATTCAATTCCAAGTGCCATTGACAGATGAATACAATAGAATATACCATTTGAGATATTTATTTTCAATAGTTCTTTTGTTTGTTTTAATGTCATTTGCTCAATACCAAAATTAAGAGTTTGTATTGTCCTTATTTTAGTGACGTGAATACAAGAAACTATCATATTCCTCTAATTGATTGAGGTTGCTACTATAATGGTCCCACTTCTCGGTTTCATGCTTCAACAATAAAACATCTTAGCAATTCACTTGAGATCTCTTTTTTAAATTTTTGCACTTGCTGAATTTGAAGTTGAACACCAATGCCAAAATAAGCGGCATTTCATGTGCTTAAGCAGTTGACTTCTTTGAATCGGATGATGGGAATTGTTGTTTTTCCCCATCTTCGACACAGTAAATCTGAGATCATGTTCCTACCATCAGACGGTTAGATTCTAATCTCACGTGGTACACATCCCAAAAGTGATACAAGAAGACACCCATGATCATGTATATTTTTTGGGATGTGTGCCACTTGTAATAAAAATATAGTCATGTGATGGTACAATCATGATGTCAAGATATGTTATGTCAAAGATTGGGACAAAAAGGGGTATAATTGTCTAATTCAAAGCAGCCAATGGTTTAAACACACAAAACACAGGTTCAGGCTGAAGAATCTTAGGTTGTAAATGAAGTTACCCTTTTAAAAACCTTAACCTTGAAATTTTGTGTTGTTTTTCCTCAAGTTCTCTCTCTCCCCATAGTCATTTGCTACAATAAAGAGCAGCAACTGCTCTTTTCTAACTAGATGGAAAGGAGTGATATTTCCCCCATATAGACCATATCTTTAACTACATCAACTCTTAATTTATTGTTGATTTATTGTTTATAGGTGTGGAAATTTTGACAATCCAGGAATCTTGTGATCTTACTTTGCCTCAACATGTTTGCACGTGTTGCTCTTCTTTCTCATTATTTTTCAAAAATTTTACTAATTTGAATGATTCTCATTACTTTTGATATTGGGTTGTAGGTTCCTAGCACTTCAACTTTTGCTCTAATCATCAGTCCTTTGTAATGTGAATTTCAATTTTAGTGTCACCATAATCCTACGATAATGGAAATATTATCCCTCTTCTCTGGTTAAGAGATAATCTTTTTAACCTTGCGGTTAACTTATCAAGAAATTCATCTTTATTTTCTGTTTTAAGAAATCATCGTTCTAACCTTGAGGTTAATTTATCAAGAAATTCATCTTGATTATGACTTGTGTCTTTGAAGATAAATTGAATTCAGTACCATTTACTGATGGTTTAATATTTGGGTGTTCCAGATTTAGAATTATTGGATTTGGAATTTTAGGAGAAAATAAGGAAAATTATTTTGTTTGTATGGATTGGATAAATCTATTTTTGATAATGGGTATGTTGACTCAATAGGTTTAATGAAAGCAGTAGCTTCCAAGGTTGTTGTTGATTTTGGTTGAGTTGATCTTAAAGCTTCGATTAGAGGGTGGATCAACTGAACTATAGAACCATTCAAGTTCTACCATGATTTATGACATTCTTCAAGGATATGATTTTTCCTTTCTTCCTGAGTCATTTCAGAAAATTGGGTTGCTTTGAACCAAGTAACAAAAGGAATGATTTGATAAGAGAATTCTACGTACTTGTAAAATCTAGTCTTAAATTCTTATAATTTTTCTTTTGAAAATCTTTTAAAATACCATACACAAAATAATGCATTTTTATCCTGGTAAAGATCCAAAGCTGACATTGAATGTTATAAATGTCATAAGTTTGGTCATTACGCAAATAAATGTAAAACCAAAAAGAAGTTACCTAATCCTCAAATGGATGAAGGATTAAGGATAACAAACTCAAAGATAATATTCAGTTCATCCGATAAAGATAGTACTGAATCTGAATCTAATGAGGTTAACAATATTCAATCTTATTCTTCTTTAGATGAAGAAAATCAGATGGATTGCAATTGCAATACTATTACCACGTCAAATGACTCTTGTCAGGCTATTGTTTCCATTAATATTTCGAGTATCAATGTACTCAGTGAACATCAACAATCATTATTGGACCTAGTTGATAAAACTAAAGATCCAACAATGAAATTCAATTTAATTGAAGCCTATATCACAATGGCTAAGATAGAAAATCCCTATTCGATTAACCAATTAAACAATCGACTAGAGGATCAAGGTCCAACAAGACCAGTCACAACTAATGGTCTTAAGCATGAAATTAATTCATTAAAATTTGAATTAATCAAACTCAGGAAACAAACTGCTAATAAAGTCAATACTAGATTAAATCTACTTCAAAATAAAGAAGTTTCTTATAATAAACTTTTGATTTCTGATTCTACCATACCACATGAGAATTACTTAAATGCTATGCAACAAGTAACCTCTCAAAAGTGGTACATCAAAATCACTTTGGTAGTTAACAAAGAATTCACTATCAAAGATGCAATTACTCTTGTTGATAGTGGAGCAGATATGAATTGCATCCAGGAAGGTATAGTTCTTACCCAATACTTTGACAAAACCACTCAAAGTCTTACCAATGCAAGTGGTTACAAAATACAAATCAAATATAAATTGAATTATGTTTCAATTTGTAATAATGGTATTTGCATACCAGCCAATTTTATTCTTGTTAAGAATTTAACCCAATTGATTATTTTTGGCACACCTTTTGTCACTTCCATTTTACCTTTAACAAAGATAGACTCTACTGGTATTTATACCCAGTATAATGGATAAGATCTTGTCTTTGAATTTCTCACACAACCTCAAACAAATTTGTTTAATCAGATGGAAACCAATTTAACTTGGCTTAAAATTTATAGCTGTAGAAATCTTAAATTTTAACTTGGCTTAAAAGTTTTCTAAGTTTGTTGTATTTGACTGCCCACTTTGATACTACATTTCTCATATATTTTAGCAATCTAAATAGTCCACCTAATAGCCCATTAATAGCACGTCACCCAACCAAATAATCATGCTTATAGGGGATTGTAATCATTTAATTTGTCCTTTCTAATTGACTATAAAACTTAATAAATAAATTTGGCTTTATTTGTAATAAACCAAGGACATCCCATTAATTCGTTATTATTTGTTATGGTTAGGTAATTGACTTCATCAGTCTTCTTATGTGGGTACAGAGATAGGGAAACAATATGTAAGAACAATATGTAACGCCGGAGCTTCCATGTTTGCAACACATTGTATAGATTATGACACCCTTGCATGAAAGGATCATATTAGGTGATCCGACGACACGAAGGTTCCAATATAAATTACGGGAAATGTCGAGTTGTCACAGGTGATATCAAAGCTCCGGCGTTAAGTCATTTGGAGACTTAACTCTGGCATACAAATATGGTAATGTGTCTGATAATTGTTCAGTGTTAGGATTTAGATTGAGTTCATGTTATCTAATCAAGTTGTTACCTGATCAAAATAGGTTAAGATGCCTCCACAACATGGAAGAGGTCGGGGTAAACCACCGTTGGCCCATCGCACTGGATCGAATGCGATTCCAGTAGAAGGGTATGAGCATGATACCGCCTCAAGAGGCAGTGAGAATATACACATGGCAGAGAGCCGAACGACTATGGAAAATGTTGCTGAGCATACTCCGCCAGTTGTAGATGCTCCTCAGCTGGGAAATGCTCCTGGAGTTGAGTAAAATGCGAGACAAAATCCACAGTTGCTGGAGACCATGGTCAACACCATGGCTATGCTCGTTGTTAGACATCCTGAGGGTTTTACAGAGTTTATTCGACTGAGACCGCCAAGTTTCTATGGTCAGCATGACCCAATGGAGGCTAAGAAGTGATTAATATAGATTGAAAAGGTGTTGTAATGAGTTACTTGCACCGAGGAAGAGAAAGTGAGCTGGGCGGCCTATAAATTGGAGAGTGAGGCAGAACCATGGTGGCAGTTTGTAGAAAGGACGAGACTGCTAGCAGTACCATGAACTTGGGTCGAGTTCACAGAGGCATTCAATGAGAAATATTTTTTGGCACCTGAGAGATACAAGATGGAGGTGCAGTTTGCGAACTTAGTCCAAGGCCAGATGACTGTTGGGAATACGAGGCAGAATTCACTCGCCTCTCTCGATTTGCACCCTTACTTGTAGCCACCAAGCTTATGAAGACACAAAAGTTTAAGCGGGGTTTGAAACCCCTGATCAAGGAACGGATTTCGTTATTTCAATCAATGACTTATGCCAATGTGATGAAATTGGCCCTGATAGCAGAAACAGATGTAGATACAATGTTCAAAAGGAGAGAAGAAAAATAAAAGGCCAGAAAAGCTCCGTCACAGTTCCGATCAAATCAGTAAGCGATCGCGATATCAAGGACCGACAGTGTTTCAACCTACTGCGGGAGCCTATACACGACCTTATAATCCAGCATTACCACCAAGGATTCCATGTGTTCAGAACCAGCCTGTGCAGAATACATTCAGAGGTACATCGAGTGTTTCACGAGTACAACCAGCAGTGTCCCGCACGGGATCCTATACGGCTTCATCAGTAGCCTCAGCGGAAATCTGTGAGAAGTGTGGGAAGGGCCATAAGACAAAAGAATGTCGTAAAGTGTCTAGGGCGTGTTTCTATTGTGGAAAGATGGGACACCGGATAAAAGAATGCCCGAACTTAGTTGGAACGGCGACAAAGGCTGGACCGGTTCTACGATTTGCACGGCCTACAGTATAAGGCCGAGCTTATGCTGTAACTACAAGGGATGCATGAAACAGCAATGATATCATTCAAGGTATGCATGTGCATTAGTTATTAAATTCAAAGTTTCTTAAACTATCTTTTAGATAAAGAAAATGCATCTAGTAAAATATGATATTTGCTACATAAATATTTTGTTACTTTACTTGATATTCAATTACTTAAAAGCAATTTAACTAACACTAGTCTATCTACACTAGGAATCTTGCAAATATATCCAAAAGATACCTATTTGTGTTATGACGCATGAGTTTTGATAGATCCTGGATCTACACATTCGTTTGTCGCACCTCAGTTCGCTAAAAAGTTGAGAAAATGGGAGGCATTTCAGAACCTCTTGATTTTATTTTAGATATAACACTTTTGATTGGACAGTCTCTCACGACTGATATGGTGTATCACTTGATTATCGTCTTGATCAAAGACTACTAGCACTACGAAGCAGTAGCCAACTTGATCTTACTTTCGATGCAAGGATAGGACGTAATCCTTGGCATAGATTGATTGTTCAACCACCATGCGAACGTTGACTGTAGAAAGAAGCTTGTCTCTTCCGCCCCCAATAGAAGACATCAGCTAAATTTTACGGAGTGCAGTCAACTAATCTTTTGTTTATATCAGCGATTCGAGCACGGCGACTACTTGATGATGGTGCTCAAGGGTACATCACTTTTATTCAAAGTAAAGATTAGGAAGAGAAGAAAACTTCACTTGCAGATGTGCCGATTACTGGTGAATTCTCTTATGTATTCGCTATTGAGTTAGCCCCAGGAATCGAGCCAGTATCAAAGGCACCCTATCGAATGGCACCGACAGAATTGTAAGAACTCAAGGAGCAGTTGCAAGAGCTTCTAGATAAAGGCTTTATCGGACCGAGTGTGTCTCCATGGGCCGCACCGGTATTGTTCGTAAAGAAGAAAGATGGTTCAATGAGTCTCTGCATTGATTATCGTCAACTTAATAAACTGACAATCAAGAATCGATATCCGCTCCCCAGAATCGACGATCTTTTTGATCAGTTACAAGGAGCACGGTTCTTTTCAAAAATTAATTTACGATCAGGGTATCACCAAATGAAGGTGAAAGCTAAAGATATTTCAAAGACATCCTTTCGAACACGTTATAGTCACTACGAGTTTCTTGTCATACCCTTCGGGTTGACCAACGCACCTACCACATTTATGGACTTGATGAATCGAGTCTTCAAATCGTATCTCGATCATTGTATCGTGGTATTCATCGACGATATACTCATCTACTCAAAGACAAAAGTAGAGCACGAAGATCATCTACGTCTTGCTTTGCAAACATTGAGATATTCGTAGTTATATGCCAAGTTTAGTAAATGTGACTTCTGGTTAAATCAAGTCAGTTTTTTGGGACATATCATTTCGGAAGTTGGTATTACTGTTGATCCGGCCAAGATCGAGGCTGTAGTACAATGGAAGCAGCCACAGACAGTAATCGAGATTTGAAGTTTTCTAGGTCTCACAAGCTATTACCGATGTTTTGTTGAAGGGTTTTCTCGACTTACTGGACCACTCACACAGCTCACTCAAAAGAATGTCAAATTCGAGTGGACTGAGGCGTGCGAGCAGGGTTTCCAAGAGTTAAAAAGGAGACTTACCTCTGCACCTGTCCTAGCATTACCATCAGGCAGTGGTGGTTTTGTTGTCTTCAGTGATGCTTCATATAGTAGGTTAGGGTGTATCTTAAATCAATGGGAGCGTGTAATTGCATATGGTTCTCGTCAGTTGAAAGATCACGAGAAGAACTATTCCACTCACGACCTGAAACTAGCTGCGGTCATCTTTGCATTGAAAATCTAGAGGCACTATCTGTATGGTGAAACCTTCAAGATTTTTACTGATCACAAGAGTCTCAAATATCTCTTTACCCAGAAAGAGTTGAATTTGAGGCAGAGAAGGCGGATGGAATTCTTGAAGGACTATGATTGTTCTATTCAGTACCATCTCGACAAAGCCAATGTAGTAGTTGATGCGCTCAATCAAAAATCATCAGCTCAGTTATCCCATCTTGTGACACAACTACAAAGATGGAAATTACTTAATGATATTGTATCATCGAGTGCCACTTTGCGAGCAACGTAAACTGGAGGTTTACTTGCTACAGTAATGATTCGATCTACAATCTTCGATAGGATCAAAGATCTTCAAATGAATGATGCAGAGCTTATTGCTATCAGACAGGGAGTAATCAGTGGGTTACAGTCAGAATTTTCTAATAAGGATGATGGGTCCTTATTCTTTCGAGGTTGAGTATGCGTACCAGATGATAGCACCTTACGTCAAGAAATTCTTGAGGAGACTCATAAGTCAACATATGTCATCCATCCTGGTAGCACGAAAATGTATCAGGATCTCAAGAAGACATTTGGGTGGAACGGCTTAAAGCAAGACGTGGCAGAATATGTTGCGAAGTGTTTAACCTGTCAACAGGCAAAGGTTGAGCACAAATACCCTGCTGGTCTGCTACAGCCTTGTCCCATCCCATAGTGGAAATGGGAAAACATTTCCATGGATTTCATTCTTGGCTTGCCCCATACTCGGAAGGGTTACAATGCGATATGGGTGATTATTGATCATCTCACCAAATCAGCACATTTCTTACCCTAGAGCACACAATATACAGCATCGCAATTAGCCGAGGTATATCTGAAAGCGATAGTCCGACTACATGGAATACCTGTGAGTATCGTGTCTGATCGCGATCCTTTATATACCTCGTGATTTTGGCAGAATTTTCAAGAATGAATGGGTTCCAAGTTAGACTTCAGTTCTGCGTTTCATCCTCAGACCGACGGGCAGACAGAGAGGGTGAATCAGGTAATAGAAGATATGTTAAGGGCTTGTATGCTAGATTTTAAAGGATCATGGGATAAGCACTTACCCCTGATCAAATTTGCATACAATAACAGCTTTTAATCAAGCATCGGCATGGCACCATTGGAGGCATTGTATGGACGCCGATATAAATCTCCAATTAATTAATGCAGTTGTTCACATTATTCGGGAACGATTGAGAAGTGCTCAGAGTCAACAGAAGAGTTACGCCGATCTCAAAAGAATCAGTGTTGATTTTCAGGTAATAAATTACACTGATAAGTGTTTTTAAGTTGTGAATTCACTTTTGTATTTTGTCATTCTGGAGTATATCCTACAAATTGGAGATCACATCTTTATCAAAATATCACCAACAAAGGGCGTGATGCGATTTGGGAAACGAGGCAAGTTGAGTCCTCGTTATGTTGGGCCATTCCTAGTTTTGGGCAGAGTAGGTGAGGTTGCTTATCGGATTGTATTACCTCCGCATTTATCCGGCATACACAACATATTCCACGTGTCTATGCTGAGGAGGTACGTCAGTGATCCAACACATGTTTTGGATTATCAACCGTTAGATGTTCAGGAGGATTTAACGGTAACTAAAGAACCAGGTCAGATTTTGGACCGCAGAGATCAAATCTTGCGAAACGAAACGAATCCCACTCGTATTAATCCAATGGAAGAATCACGAGTCTCATGAGGCTACCTGGGAACGCAAAGCCGATATTCGCACTCAATACTCTCATTTGTTCACCTAAGGTAAGCCATGTATAGTATTTACTGCATATGATAACAAAATATTTATCTGCCTTGCTAGTATCGATATATAAAGTAAATTGTTCAACTTTAAAGAAATTGATGGAAATTAAGTTAGTATATCATCAATGATCTCCTCTTATAACAATATCAATATTATTGATTAACCTAAAACACATTGATTACATTAAACCATGTTCAACTCTAGACTTGTCTAAATAAGTTCAACCAAGTTCATTATTTGTATTAAACTAAAAAGAAAGAATACGTTTAAATATAATACAGGACATATTTTTAAACACTAAGTAGTCATGGGTACCAGTCACATGAACAACTAGTTCAATTAAAATAGGTTTATTATGCGATATACACCTCATTTATACACCTAGAATTCTCTATTGTGTTAAAATAAAATTATTTGGAGGAGAAATAAACCTCAAAACTTATATTGAATATTTTTAATAAATACCCAATAGGAGTAACACATTCTATTACAACTCCTCAAATTCTAGTTAAATATACTAAGCCCATAGAGGGGCTGACACAGTAACTTTCCAAGTAATGCGATAAGGTACGGGTATCATTTTCATCGAAATAAAATATTTTAACATATATACACACTTCGAAAAGATCAACAAATATTTTTATACAGACCACTTGTCTGTTAGGTGCACATAGATACAAATTGTCTTTGCAACTAAGCCCATTTGGCCTCGAAATCTGGGCAGGACCAAGTCAAACCCCTTGCCGCTGCAAGGAAAAGCTGGCCGCGGCAAGCTATGTGGGTTGCCGCGGCAACCAGTTCGAGCTCTAGTGGGTCCGCAAGCCCCCACCCTTCATTCTAGTGCTTTGTTTTGGTGGGGTTTTGTATGCTTTCTCTCCCTAGTGCTCTCCAACGACTATTTGAGACAAAAAATCAACCCGGATTCACGCCAAATAACTGTTGCATGTTAGAGATTTCACGTTGGTCGACTCCATCATCATCTATTCCAGCTATTTCTTCCATTTTTTGTGTCTTTGGGAAGTAAAATCCTCTCATTTATGATATGATTTAGTTCTTGCAAGTAGTTCTTTCATATTCCTAGCATCATGCCTCCTAGGAAAACTTTAGCATTAAAACCCCCAAAAGCTTCAGCTAAAGCAAAGGGTAAAGCCCCTTCAACCTCCCATGAGCAAATCGATCCACCCATGGATCGTGAGCAGCCCATCCCATGGTGGGATGTGAAAGCCATGGAACCCTAGTGGATTATTGATGATTCACTGCTTACACCGAACGACTTGACTACATGGTCAATTCGGTACATGGAACAGGCGCATTTAGACGCCTTATATCAACCTTTACATACTCATTTCTACCAACGCCTTGTCCATCTTTTTTATCAAAATCTAAAAGTTTTATCAGTTGTTGACCAATTTGAAACGGAAATTGATAATCGCCAATTCTATTTTAATTTACAGGACATAGCTCAGGCTATAGACTGTAGCGTAACTTACGATGAAAGTCTTGGACTAAAAACCCCACATTTAAGGGATGTGAAATTCTATCACATCACCATAAAAATGACTAATGGGCAAACCTCTTCTGCCCAAGGTCTTTCAGTCTGACGCAGTTAGTTACTACCAAAGATGTGGTTTCTTGATTGTATTTTTTCGATGTAATCTGTACCCAATGCAGCATGAAAGAGAGCGTCGTGATGCTCTCTTACAAGCATTATTTGTCGTTCATGAAAACAGATGGGTGAATGCCCCAAAAGTGGTATGGGAAGGCATACAATATGTCAATATTCATTTACAAAGTAACGTTTCTAGTCCCATGCCAGCATGCCCATACCCCTGATTGATCACCCTCCTCTTAGAAGGTCACCACGATAGTGTGAATTAAGTCCCTTACCAAATTCCTCAGGGTGAAGAAGTCCGCACCGATAATATGTGAGTCTTTAGCCCTGCTATATAAAAAAATGAGTATCAAAGATCACACCAAGCAGTGCGAAACCGCCAAGCACAACAGATACATGTGCCTCCACCACCATCACCGACTACACCATCAGCCCCAACACAAGAGATCCCCTCTCAACCCCAAGCTGATCCAGTTCCCCCTTCCAATGAGGTCTATACCATTTCAGATCTTGTACAGCTCATGCATAAAAACCATGAGCAAACTCTTCAACAGTTCGATAATTTATATTGCAATCACTACATGCTCCATCAACGAGTAGATTATATCGAGGAGGCCACAAATATCATGATGGAGCATATTTTTCAGACAACTGCAAGTCCTTATATTGGACGGGCGCGAAACTTTGTCTCAACGTACACTCGAAATGCAACTTTGCTAGAACTCGAATTTCAGCAATAGTTTCAGCAACAAGAAGCCAGACCTTCATCAGCTGGTCCGCAGTCATCTAGTACACAGCCTGGTAAATCAATAACTCACACTTACATCCAAAAAATTGTGTATGCATATCTATCATGTTATTTCTACACTTGCTTTGGATAATACTATATAAATATCATACAATGTATAGCTGTCTAGCTCAATACTTTGCTCTATTTTGCCACACACATAACAAGCATGATCTAGATTAATAAGTAGTGTGGCAGGATTACCAAATTATTGATTGATGATGGTATGCACCATTACCAAACCAGTTTTTTTTTTTTATTGAATGTACCATGAACTGACATCACTCCTTGTCTTCATTTATTTTCGATGACGAAAATTCCTTAAATAGGGGAGAATGTAACAGATGCCCTATGTGACACCTTATGAATATGGCCACGGGTCTGGTCAAGCGTGTGCCTTACACGAGACACCAAAAGGGTCATTTATTGTAGATTACCTACAGTCAAATTAATGTTAGTGAACTGCATGGGACTATTGCCTTGCCTAGCTTAGCTACTTAAAATGGATAGCATATCTCTATATAGGTGTCCGTGTACATGATTTACACTCAAGTCTAAAGCTAGTAATATATATGTGTGAAGGGTGTGCTTGCCTTACACTACAGCATCACCATCTAAGGCTTATCATTTAAATTTTGTTTTAACTTATATGGTGCTACATTCAGAAAGGCACGCACTGCTTTACAAAGGAAGTTACCTTGAGGAGATAATAAGTTGCTTGCCTTGCAATTGCATTACACGACTGCATGAGTCATTATTGACTCTCATGCACGCAAGCTACAAATCTAGTATAAAGGTGCCATTGACATCTTCCCCAGTATACGTTAAGCTCTTAAGAAAAAAAAAAAAAAAAAAAACCAAACTATAGATCTCTTAGCTCAAGTTTTTCCAGCATATTCTTCTAAGCATCACCACGAACAATTTACAAAACACCACCTTACTGTTAGAACTTCTAAGCTCACCTTCCGCATTCATCATTTTGGTCGAAAGGATTGCAAATCACTTGATCTCGAAGAGAAACTAGTCGGTCATAGGTCTTGCAAGCTCTTGCCAGATCGACAACATCGCTATACATTCGACACCGCATCATCGTAACCGCAAATCCACCAAAAGGTACAATAACGAACACATTACTATATTAGAATTTTAAGATACTCGATTTATGGTGTCGAGCGCCTACGATCGCATCAGTAGCACAACAGTGAACACTATGTGTTATTGGTTAATGCTGAAGTGAAGAGCTATATATAGATATATAGATATAGATCTCTCTCTCTCTCTCTCTCTCTCTCTCTCTCTCTCTATATATATATATATATATATATATATATATATATATATAAGAAAAAACTACAAAGGTAACTAAAGGCACAAACCACAAGAAAACATAGAATGCACCACGACAAGCAAGGCTTGCCGCGGCAAGGTCCTGATCAGCTGGGCTGCTTGCCGCGGCAACCTTTGTGGCTTGTCGAGGCAAGCAGATGTATAGCTGTTGTATTTTTGGGTACTGCTTATATGATCTATACATGGGTATATGCATTAATACTATGACCTGTTAACATTATAAAGAGATTATTTAGGCTCTCAGGTGACCCGTTACCCCTTATGATATATTAAAATCTATATATATATATATATATATATATATATATATATAGGTGCAACTTGGTGCATGGTGCACATGTGCAGTTTGGAAATTTTATCCACCAATGGTGTTCTCAAATGCATGAGCGCACATACATTCAAATTTACGTACGCGTGTGTGTATAGGTAGGGACTTTACATTGTTAACATAGATTTGTTTTTCTCATTCTCATCTAGATTGCAAATTATTCATTATGTAAATAGCTTTATATAGTGCTGAATTAAGTGGAATTACAGCTCACTCTCAGATACACATACTAAACATGATAGAGTTATAAGACCTAATGATTATAAACCTTAACAAGCCTATCAGTTCTTCTAAATTAAGTAGTAGTCTTCATTGATACCAAACACATGTTAATTGTGACTATGTAGTAGGTTTGAATATTTAAGATCAGTTTGATATCTAATAAAGTTACGATAGTTTTGCATCAAGGTTATGATAGTTTTGCATGTATGAGAGATATGTGATGTAAAAATGCAGTGCTTATGTTAAAGCGGTTTATTTTGCTAGCTAAATGCATTTCAGTTTGAGCATGCAAAATCTATGAGGTCAATGCATAAGTCTTATTGCACTAGTCCAATCCTGTTGTCCTTAATATTCATTACACGTTGTTGCTTTGTTTTGAGTCAAGTGATCCTGTTTTCTCGGGAGCTTGCAGGTGTACTTGTAACAAGTGATCCCGCTAACTCAGGAGCTTAATTTTCTTGGTCCAAGTGATCCCGCTAACTCGAGAGCTTGACAAGTGATCCCGCTACCTCAGCAGCTTACTTTATTTCGATTTCCGTCCAAGTGATCCCGCTGACTCGAGAGCTTGGCAAGTGATCCCGCTAACTCGGGAGCTTGATACTTTTGTTTCTATCTATATACATCTGATACACTTGTTTTGTTTCCAGCATGATTCTTGTGCCACATGAATTCTAGTACCTGTTGCACCATGACTTGTGATCTTTATCCTGCATGTCAACATGATCATTTATTCGCATAATAAGAACTTATTTTGATTATATGATATGCCTCAAGAAGTGAATTGGTAAATCAAAATTATGACTTAGCAATGTAAAGTTCTCTGCTGAGCTTTGATGATAGCTCATCCTACGACTTCAATGTCTTTGCTGCAGATCTTGGTCCAGAGCAAGCAGTTAATCTCACATACCAGTCAGACAAAGAAGAAGAGGAAGAAGACGAAGAAAAAGACGAGGAAGACTTTGCAGAAAACTTCTTCCCGAAATAGGTTTGTGGTTGAGAGGGAGAGATAGATGTATTTTGGATAAACTTGTATTAATTACGTATAATATTTTGTGAGAATTTGTCATGGGATGTATAGGATTCTTTCCATTGTTTAGATGATGGGTGGCCGTCATCGGTGGAAAGCTATACATCAGATCAGTTATCCTTGTATATAGTGTTGCTAGTTCATGCTTAGATGAGTAAAAGTCAGTTTATTTTGCCATATTATTGTCTGTCAAAGTAAGTACATTGCTTCCGTGTTTGCAACACTTGTACAGATTATGACACTCTTGCATGAAAGGATCATATTAGGTAATCCAACGACGCGATGGTTCCAATATAAATTACGGGAAACGTCGGGTTGTTACACTTACTCTATATGTCACAAATCCTAAAACAAATGGCCCTTGAATCTTATGACACACATCACGCTTAAAACGTGAATTTAGGGTCATTGTTTGGGGATCTGTGACACATGGAATCAAATAATGACCGTCTGATAGATGAGTCATGATCTCAAGATGCATTTTGTGGAATATTTGGGTGAAACATGACATTCATCATTTGAGCCGACGCAATCAATGGTATTCAAAGGGTCTGGGACGTGGGCGCTTTCAGAGAATGAGTGGACACAAACAGAGGTACCAATCAATTTATGATAAAAATGGAATCATATTAAGATATAATAATATCAATAATAAATAAAAATAAAGGAGGGTTATTCACACCGGTCTTTCATAATACACGATCTTCCACACAAAAAAATTGTTGACTGCCTTCAATCAAATGATAGAGATCCTTTTTCGTCCGAATATTTCGCGTAATAGATCTTGAGATCATGTCGTACTTATCAGACGGTTAAATATTTATTCCACATGGCACACATCCTCATAAGTGACCGTTTGAATGGCGGGCCATGATCTCAAGATCTATTTTGTGAAAGATTAGGACAAAAAATGATCTCCATCGTCTAATTCAAGGTAGTCAATGTTTTTTTCCTATAAAAGGGTGTGTGCTCTTCAGAGGAAAAATGGGTGCAAATAACACCACCCTGAAAATAATTAATTATTCAAAATTACAATATAGATGCTTTTTATGTCAGTGATGTCATGCAACCTTTCATCCAATGCAAGAGGACTCAAATCAGGTGAACCAGCTTCAAACATATGCTGCTTACTTACGTTTTATCACTATAAGTTGTATTGTCTTCATCTTATAGGCTCTAATCATATGCATTTTGCTTGAGCTTGAGTTGCATTTCTTTCTGTTCAGAATGAAATATAGACATAATAAATTTATTTTGACCATTTGTATCAAAATAGGTATAAGAGATCTATTGAGAAACATGATATCTAACAAAAAGGATTTTTTTTTAACATAATAAGTGTTACTTAATTCGTTGATGTATATAAGCACCCAATACTTATTTAGTGATCAAATATATTTGTACATCGGTTGAGTAATAGCTCAATTGGTATCATCTTCCCTTCTCAAAGCACAAATCATGGATTCTAATCACCACGCCAGCTCCCTCCCAGTGTGCTGGGCCAATAGTAGATCCTTTATGCGTGCAAGTTTACACAAGTACTACATCTGGACTGGCTATGAGATATGGCATCATAAAAAAAAACAACAATATCGGTGCAACCCAATTGCAATTCTCTTTTCTATGAGTTGGTATCAAGTGCATGAACTAGCACACCTATGATAAAAGGGTACCTTAATAAATTAAATACATATAAGTTTAAATAGGAAGTCACCCAATTTAAAACGAAAAGCAAAGAATATTTTTAAAATTTACATTATAGCAATTCATTCTCCGAATAAACGGCTCTTACATGCAAGACCCGCTAGATACAACTTGACCTACTCATGATTCCATATCAATTTGCGAATTAGATTATTTAAGAATCACCCAAGCGAAAAGGGATCTTAGGCTGAGTTTGGATTAGCTCTCCCAAGCCAGAGTGGAGCCCTTTGACCTTTTGGCTCTAGCAATGAGCTATTATCGAGTTAGGTATCAAAGCTCTTCCTCTTATTTTCTCTAGCAGGGAGCAGATAAAATCTGCTCAGGTGGATGGGTAGCGTCCATAAAGGAGACCGGACCGGACCGGACCGAAACACGTACTTAGCCAATTTACAAAGGAGAGAATGCTCACCAACTTCATCTAGACTGGAACACCTATTAATCACTCGACCCCTTATGGTTTTCACGAATTCCAAGGTCCATAAATTCTGTAGCTGTCTAACATGTCACAGCTTTCGGTTGTTAAAAGTGGTTACAACTTCGATTTCAACCATTGACACCCAATTAATCCAATTTTAAATCAAACTAAACCAACTAAGCATTCCAATTGTAGACTGCAACTATAGATGGAAATACAAAGGTAACATATTCAATAACTCTACTCATTTCAAAAGAAACTAACAAAGAATATGATATAAAAATGGGGCTTCCACATCCTTTATATGCCCACCAGTTTCTCTCCTCATTTAACACTCAATGCACTCAGCCCCCTCTGAAATTAAACTGGTTCAACAATAACAAATTGCTCGCCAACCAACGAAACATACGCAAATCATCGCCAATCTGATTGACCCGCCAACCCAAAACCATCTTCATGGTTCAAGTTTCCGAATTTTCGATTCCTTAACACACTTCCCATGGATTTTGTGGATATCTGAGGCAAGAATTGGTACGATTTGTTTTGTATAAGGGGGAAGCCTTCATCGGAATTCTCACATTGGCTACCAAGTCAAACATTTCCAACTGACAATTTGGCGCCGATGACTAAATTCAGAACAATGCACTCCAAACAGCCCCGTCACCCTCGCCGCACCTCGCATGAACATCTTTTATCTTTTCCACAGATTTACAGATCCCACTGCAACTCCAATCAAAGGATGCAATGCACACATTGCCTGCTTGTGCTTTCCACTCACAATCTAGAGAATGGCAAAAAACAGTTATTTATTAATTTTTGCGTCTAGAAAAAAATGGAACAATTAGGAAAATATGAGATTCGGAAATTACCTAGTGTGGACAAAAGAATTACAAAAGGGAAAACATCAGTAAAAATCAAAGAACAATTAAGAAGTTGTATTCGACCGACTAAATCCCCAACCCAAACTAACTCATAGAAAGTGGGCACAAACGCTGATACATTTAGAACCAATTTAGTATCTCTGAAACAATAAATTGGGATTATTGTTCGGCCAAAAAGTTGAGAGATAAGGAAACTCAGGATTTTTTATTTAGAAACCTTGTTTCAATTATAGTTAGTTGGATGCTGGACCCAACTTTCCTGACCATCATTTAAACATCAAAATGGTATTTAAATGATCTTACACCATCAATGGTTTAAGATGTGGGTCATCTATACCATCAAAGTGGTAGATCATAGATTGAAGTGCAAGAGGCCCAAAATCAGTGTTTTAAGGAAATTTAAACCATCCAATCTGTGGATTATAATATTAATCATTGTTTTTAGTTTTAATGGCAGATATTAAAGTTCATCAACTGGATGGTTTACATCCACTTATAGGCATGTTTCTTTGGGCTGAGACATGTTCCACTGATGGATTGCCACTTGGACAATCTAGATTGATCATATATGTGCGCCCCATGGCATAATGATAAATCAGACTTCAATCGTGTGAGATAAAAAAAACTCTAATTTAATGGTGTACGATCATTTAAACGCCATTTTGGTGTTTAAATATCTGTCAATTATATAGTGAAGAATGAATGCCAAGCAAAAAATTGTGAGGAAGAAATAATAATGGCAGAGTTTCAAAAAAATAGAAAAGTATGCAATTTTATTAATAAGTTGTGATTAAATCGTGAAAATGCATTTGAGCAAATATTTGTGATTTAAACAAGACTTATCCAAGAAATCGGAGAATATTGTTACTATGGAATATGGAACGCCTTTGAATCATAATCGAATGGTGGTAACACCACACACAAAGAACATAACAAAATCAGCTCAAATACTTTTCATGTGAGGAAATTATACCTGGAGGAGTCCCACAGCACATGTTACGGTCATCGATGTGTTCGACTTCAAGTCCAATAAACCAAGCGCCAAGCGATACGTCTTCGTTGGCATATTTGTGCAATATGGGCCTGCACACAACACAGTCCACAGACCTGGGTTTCAAATTGTGTTGAGGACGACAGTCAGAATCATATAGCTGATATTAGGTACCTGACCTAAGTGCCAGAAATGGTATTCGAAATTTCGGAACAATCTCCTTTTGTCCAAATGTTTAATCAAGCCCTCAGGAAGGTTTACAATTGACCTTTCATTGATTTGGCGCTCAAAATTATCAGCACATTAACGAAGGCTGTCGGTTTGAGATTAACCCAAGTGCTGCCGCTGGCTCAGGTCAGGTACCTTACACCACAGTCACAAAGTCGGGAGTCCGAAATAAATCGGCAAGGGTCTAGGTCGGAAAAAATAGGCAAAAATCGGTCAAAGTGAGAATAAATTGGGAGTGAGAAAAAATTGGGGAACTAAAAAAATCAGAAAAATTTAAAAGATATATCATAATATATTTGAAGTTAAAAATAATGGTTTTAATGAACAAAATAGTATAAAATAGGCAAAAAGAAGCGCAGTGAACTCCTAGACAGGGCAATAGCTCTAAAGTTTTGTTTTTTTCCCTTCAAAGTATAATTGATAAATTGAAAAAATAATTAATAAATAAAATATCAGACATCACAAAATCGCCGATTAATCGGTCAAGCCGCCGATGTAGTCGGGATGACTGCAAGTCGTCGACTTGTTCCGATTTTTTTAAAAAGTCGAAGAATTTTATGTGCCTTATACTAAGTCCCTAGGACATAAACTCAGGCATCTGTCCTTACTGGTTGATTGAAATGTATGTGGCCAGATCCTTTGAGAGTGCATAGATTTGTCCGGTTGCATGGCGGAAGTATTTGTTCCCTTCCTCTCCAAATTTCCAGTATTCAGGTTCATGGTACTTTACATTCCTACAAAAAAAAGAAAAGAAAATATATAATCAGACCGAACACCACCAAGCAAGTGAAACAAGCTGTTTGCAAACAAAATTTTACGAGGATTTACTTTTGAGCAAGAACAGGTCCAGATTTCATACACCCCATGTAGACTCTCGGTTTCGATCTGTGTCGGGCAAGAGTTGCTGCTAGCATACCTGAATATTGAGAGAATATCAGCATAACATATCAACTGGTAGCAAGAACCACCATGGCATATGCGATTGAACCTTTCCAGATAGCATATGCGACCGCATTTGACAACAATGAGTATAATACGCTATTTAAAAAAAATAAAAAATTAGTCCTTTTTTTCTAAAAAGCCGTAAAAAATTAAGGCGGGTGTTACTACCGAATACTACCACACCACTTTATGTTACAGCTACCTCACTTAAACAAAGGAAAAATTCGTTGACCGCTTTAAATCAGACCGATTGAGATTTTTTGTCTCAATCTTCTACGCAATAGATATTGAGCTCATATAGCCTATTATTAGACGGTCAGATGTCGATTCCATGGGGCGCATGTCCCAAAAAAGCAAACTTAAACCACATTTGAAGGCACATTAAGATCACGTTCATTTAGGGAATGTGTGCCACATGGAATCAACACCAGACCGTCTGATGGTAGACCTATGATCCCAATATCTATTGTGGGAGAGTGAGTCGAAAACTCATCGTCTGATTTAAAGAAGTTATCAGATATTTCCTTTGTTTAAGTGAGGTGGCTGTAACATAAAGTGGTCTGATAGTAACACCAGCCAAAATTAAAGAGAGGGTATTTACCTAAATTGACGTGTACATCGTCATCAACCTTGACATAGAACTCAGCATCCCATCGAGCAACGGCAGTGGAAAAAAAGATTTTTGTTTTTGCAGAGAGTTCATGATACCCTTCGACGTGCTCCTGCAAAATAAAATATATTTAAATCTTCGTTGTGATTGGTAGTCTTGAATTCTGGAACATCCACAGATCATATGGCTTACCAGCCTGAGGAAGTCTTTATGCTGTGCCTCTTCCGAATCAATAGCTCGATCTAAAATGCTGCTGGAGGTAGCGCTGTTTCAAACAATGCAAGTTTTACTTGGTTCAAACTTCTATGAAAGGGTATTTTTCATCGGCACAAGACACAGGAGAGAAGCATAAAATGGTATGTTAGTAATATGCATTAGAAATAGAGAGCTGCTACTGCCACACCATCATTTCCTAATCACATGCCCTTTAATAAAGAGGCTTATATTAATTGAGGTGAAAGTATTAGCTGCTGTCACCTGTAATTTCATTAATTGCTGTGTAGGAATTTTCCATCAGTTCATGCGAACATAAAATTAATATGTGGAATTAGGGATGCAAGTTTTGAACTGAAAACCGAAACAGACCGAAAAACAGTCCACCGAACCGGTCCGAAATCAGACCGAAACTTACCCAAAACCGAAAAAACCAAAACCAATTTCCAATTGGTTCGTTTTGGGTTTTGGGTGGCCAAAAGCGAAAACGAATTGGATAGATTTAGAAACCCGACCTAAAATTGAAAAAAAAACCCTGAAAAAATGAAATAACAAAAAAACCGAAACGAACTAATTTTTTTCGGTTTCGGTTTCCTATTTTCAAAATTTAACCGAACCGAACCTGCACCTCTGTGTGGAATTAAAATTTTCATTAATTGACAAATAAACATTGCTGTGCAGTATTTTCTCTCTAGAAATACTGTCATCGACACGAGACTCAGAAGAAGCATAAAATAGTAGGATGGTAGGTTAATTACGCAATAGAAAAATAAAAAGTTAACAAAGAAAATGTCATATCATACACAAAATGACAAGAGGACCAATTCCTTGGAAAGAACACATTCTTGACGGACTGCAAAATCCTTCCTGCACAAATCATTTTCAAGAAATAATCCCATAGTTTTCATGGATTATCCCTTCTAGTCTATGATTTTGATATAGCATTTTTTGGTACTTTTATCTCTTGGGTTTGAAAATTTCTTGAATTTAATGTTTTCTTGATCAGTAAAGATGAAATTTCCTTTTAAAAAATGAAAAAATACATCCAGATCAAAAGCTATGCAACGTGCTCAGCAGAACACGAGAGACCCGAAAAAAGAACACAAATAAAGAGTCGACTAATATATCGTTGCACTCTCTTGGAAGACAGCCCACAAGGTTTACGTAGGATCTAAGATGACTGAAGTGAACGGGCAATGTAAAAAAATCTGATTCGTCGACTCCCAACAAGAGCACAGATCACATTTATTTGGGGTTTGTTGTCAGCCCTCTTTTGATTAGCGTATCCACTGTTTTAATACGATTCCATGCCGCACACCACGTGAAAAATAATACTAATGCAGGAAAAACGAAGCTAACCCTAAAATAGCATAAATCCTGCACAATAGGGGTTAGGGCTCTCAATCTTAAATTAAAACAAAAAATAAAAGAAGAATTAGATAGAAGATCCTCGGATTCGCTCAAAGAGACTTGTCTGCTTCGCAACAACGTTAACTTGGAAGAATCACTCCTCAAAGGCGAAAACTCTTCGCAAGTTTTCTCCAAAAAATTCACTCTTTCACAAGATGCACAATTCACAAGATGCAAAAAAGCAACCTTAATTTTTCATTCATCATAAACTATCTCAAATAAAGTCTTTACATGCCTTTATATAGGCTAAGAAAACCCTAACTAAACATAAAGCTCGAAATAAGAAAGTCCTAAAACAGTTAAAACACTAAATGACAAGTTTTTACCTAAAATTCGTGTAGTCGTCAATTTGCGAACGACTTTCACAGACGTTCGTCATATGACAGCGGATGTCCTTGGGCACAGACGTCAGTCGGCATGGATGTCCTTGCCTTAATTTTCAGAACCTCCTTATTTTCATGAACGTCCATTCTAAAGCCACGAACGTCCGTCGTATAACGACGACTCTTTCACGGGTCATTTGATCTCCTCTTCTTCTCGACTTTGCCACGATTCCAACATGCGATTCTAAATTCCGTAGCAATCCCCCTTTGAAAAAGTTCGACCTTGAACTTTGGCCGAAATTGGTCTTCTACGCAGAGGTCAAGAACACTACGTAGGGAATCTCGATCAGACGCGGCTTAGACAAATAAACCGGATTTGACTTGGGTGAGATCCGATTTATCTTTGATGCGCCGACGAAAATTGACGTCAACACACAACTAACACGATCCTGAGACCTGGGGTCATGAGATCAATAGACATTATCACAACTACTTGCTCTTCATCGATCTCGAACTTTTCAACGGTCTCGGGCTCTGTAGGGCCTATTGCGGATACTCGAGCTTCAACGCTCTCGGGCTCCTCAACGGCCTCATCAATCAGGTCTTCCATAGGGATGGAATTACTCGGATTCACCGTGGGTACGGTATCTTCCACCGGTATAGGTACTACCACAGGTGCGGGTAGAGGAACTCTAACCCGTAAAGGTTTTCTCACGAGTACGGTTGTGAAGATGAAACTTGTAACCTTCGGTCTCAAAGCTTGAATCATTGTCAATACATCTTCGGATAAATTGTGAATAAAAGCTCTGATAAGTCTTACTGATATCCTCATGCCATGCAACCACTATCTGACGTGACCTTAACAATTTGCAGTAAATTTTGTTAAGAAGCGCCATATGCTTGAATATAGAATCATGTTGATCGATGATCTACCTCTTTCCTCGCACCATATTTTTTCCATTGTCGCCATCTTTGACGCACAATTGAAATGTTCCCCCATTTCACGAACGTTCTCATGACAACCATGTAATCGTTCCAATCACGAAGGGCTTCGAGAATTTGATCTTTACTCCTGATTTTACCAATCCACTTGACGAGGGTTTGATACCAATTTGATGCATGATAAACGCTAAAAACCTAACAAAAATTAAAAGACAAAATAGAAAGATATAATTCCAAGGCTTCACACCAAGGATTCTGAGGCTTTCACACCAAAGATGTACGTCAACTTCGCACCAAGCGCACGATAAGCGGAGATTCTCTCCTCGAGTTTTGAAAGATTAGCTCTTTTGGGTGAAAACTTTTCACAAATTCTCTAAGGTTTACAGGTTTCCACAAAGCAACTCTCAATTTCATTAATCATCAACTATCTCAAATAAAGTTTTTACATGCCTTTATAAAAACTAAAAAAACTCTAACTAAACATAAAGTCCAAAATAAGAAAGTCCTAAAACAATTAAAACACTAAATGACAAGTTTTTGCCTAAAATTCGTGTAGTCGTCAATTTGCGAACTTTCACGGACATCCGTCATATGACCACGGATGTCCTTGGGCACGGAAGTCCCTGGGCACGAATGTCCTTGCCTTAATTTCTAGAATACCCTTATTTTCACGGACGTCTGTCGTATAACGACGACTCTTTCACGAGTCGTTTTAAAGCCCATTCACAAGTTCGCTTTCTCTTTTATCCCCTCTTCTTCTCGACTTTGCCATGATTCCAACATGCGGATATAAATTCCGCATCAAATACCCTTGGAGGAACTTTTATCTTCCGAATGATGGTCCAAGTTTGACTTAACAGAAAACCTGCCCTTCAAGTCAAAATCCAAACTTTGAGGTCCTCTATTTGACTGCTAATTTGGACTCTATATAGCTCTCCACAGCAAGCTGGTAAACTCCTCCATTTCTTGGTCTTTTAAGTGTCTCCTCACTTCGATGTTCCAGAACACCTGCCCAGCCAAATCAGCTATAAAATCCTAGATACTTCCCTCTTTCAAAGCGCTCAACACGAAGATGTTCCGATATCGATTTTTCAGTTTATAATCTCCCATCCAAAGGTCTGGCCAGAATATGAGGTCATTGCCTCGACCCACCTTATATCTATTACCAGAATTAAAGGAGGAAAGTTGGGAGTCAGCAATAAATCGTCAAGGGTCTAGGTCGGGAAAATAGGCAAAAATCAATCAAAGTCGGAAAAAATCAGGGAAAATAAAAAATTCAAAAAAATATATAATAATTTAAAAATATATTATAATAAATTTGAAGTTAAAAATAATAACTTTAATGAACAAAGTAGTACAAAATAGGCAAAAAGAAGTGCAGTGAACTCTGAGATGAGCAGGCAGCAGAGAGGGCAATAGCCCTAAAGTTTTTTTCACTTCAAGTATACTTGAAAAAAAGAAAAAAAATGAACATCACAAAATCCCCGATTAATCGGCTGAGTCGCCGGCCGATTAATCGTAAAATCCCCGATTAATCGGCTGAGTCATCGGCCGATTAATCGTCGATGTAGTCGGGATGACTACAAGTCGCCGACTTTTTCCGATTTTTAAAAGTCAAGACTTTTGTGACTATGGCTTGAAGTACCGTGAATTATGATTGTTAATCGCTTATGACACACGACACGATACACGATATTATAGAAAACAATATGCATCTATGATGTGCATCTCTTTTTAACTGTATATTACGATACACGCTACGATACATTGCGATACACGATATGAACAATACATGTAATTTCATTTATGGCTAGTTTTTATTTTAAAAAATTCACTTACTTATCCACCTCTTATCTCAAAAAATTATTTTAAAAAAATGACAAGAATAAAGAAAGAAGAGGAAGACGTTCACAAGGAGTAGGAGAAATAAGGAAAAGATAATAATTTAGCTGCTGATGAAGATGATGGTGGTGATGTTGGGGATAGAAATGGAGAATGAAGTCTTGAGATTTAAAAAAAAAACATTGGAATTGCAAAATGGTAACGTCAAGAAACGAGTAAAAGATTTTTTTTAAAGTAGAAATTGGGACTTGAAAGACACATATTATACAAACATACAATACAAGTATACAATACACATCATATAAATATACAATACAAGTATACAATACACACTTACACCATACTAATACTTGCACAGCTCTACCGTTTCTTTTTATACAGTGGAAAATTTACAAGTTTATGATTTTATATGACTGGATTTTAATCTCCACTTTATAAATCAATTCGATGAAAGTTTTGTTTTGTTCAATTTATTTGATTTAAATTCTAATTTCTAATGTGAAACATGATAGAATGAGTGTCTTTTGACACTTAGCATTCAAAATTGATCATATATATATATATATAATATGTGTGTATGTATATATATCATTTTTTTTTTTCTTTTTTTAATTGTTTTTACATATATTCATATGTTTTTTGTATATGTTACAAAAATCTAAGTGTATCTTACGATACGATACGATACACAATAAAAAAATTCTTGATTTCAATACACGATTTGACAACTTTGCGGCGTGAATCCCTTCGGTGTGTATGTTCCTTCCCCACCTGGTTACAAGGGATGTATCCAGCTATAAATTCTGGGATAGATCCTTCTTAAATTTTATGTTTAGTTTCAAGGTTTTCAATTCCATTTCAGTGGGTATTTTGTTTTGCGTACAGGACAGTGAGTTACTGTGTTCCATCTATTTTGGACTTTTTCCCAGGCTAAGAGACACAAAAAATTCAAAACTATTTAGGTCAAACAGGTAGGGAGCAACTACTTGCACACCTGATTTGTGCAGCTGCATATAGTTTCAAAAGAAAAACTTGTTAATTTTGGGATCTGTTCCATGTCAAATATCTTCTAAGGCATTTGATTTGAAGCCCATGATGTAAAGATTCTTAGTGTCAAAGATTGGCATGAAACATGATCTCTACCTGACTAATACTAATACTTGACTGCTTCAAGACAGTCAATGCCCATCAGTTGATTCAATGATTGACTACGTTGAATCAGAAGGTAGAGATCCTTTTTCATGCCAATCTTTAGCACCAAAGATCTTTACATCATACCCTTCAAATAGACAGCTTAGATGGTGTTTCAAGTCGTACAAGTCCCAAAAATACCAATTCCTCTTTTGAAATTATGTGCAATGGTACAGATCTAGTTGTTTCACACAGGTAACATCTACCCTTGACATAAATTCAAAACTACTTACAAAATAAGCTCCTTAATGACTTGAAGTGTCTAGAAACCATGGATTCAAAAGTGGAAGGCAAGCTTACCAGCTCATTTGTACAACTCTCAATCTCAAGATCATGTAGGATCAATACTACCGATCCTCAAAGCCTTGTCTAAATCTAATAACTACCATTCATATTATGGGTACTTAAATTGTGGATTTATGCAAACATTTGGATAAGAAAATGTACTCCACAATATATATATATATATATATAGCATTATATATTTTGGCCAAGGGAAGTAGAGTTTTGTTCGATAATGCATTAATTCTGAAAAAATTTACCATGATTTTAAAACACGAAAACTCGACTCGACTCAAAAGTCATGTGAGTAGAGTTAACTCAGAAACTCGTTCCGACTCGGATTATTAAATAAAAAGTTAAAATATTTTTTATATATCCATATATAATGGATAAAAAAGTTAGCAAAAAAATGCCTAAAAATTTCAAAATATCTACTAAAATTCACTCATAGAAGCACCATTTTGTCGTCCGTCACGGTGATTCAAATCATCGTGAATCACGATGATTCAAGTGATTCTCAGTGAAACACAGGTAGGAAGTGGCTTCAGCTCAAAAAATAATAATAATAAATAAAATAAAAACAAACTTACCGATAGATTAGGAATTCAGCTTCTCCTCCTTTTTGATTAGGGTTTCTCATGGAGTTGGAGTCGAGAGAGAAAATAGTGAAACGAGAGGGCTTCTTGTAGCATTGGAGGAGAGACAAGAATAAAGAGGCGATAGGGTTTCTCTTAGTATTGAAGTTGAGAGATGAGAGGGTTTAGAGAGTTAAAGTAGAGAGACGAACGAAGAAACGAGTGTTTCGTGGGCTTATATTGTAAAGCCACTTTACAAAATTGCCCTTTAAAATTATAAAAAGTGCCTACCTATCCTTAAAAAGGTATTATGAAGAGTCGACTCGCCAAGTCGATAAATTCGACAGATTTTCCACGTCGACTTGGCGAGTCAACCGATTTTGAAGGTTAAAAAAAGGCCTCCAAGTTTCTACTCGAGCCGACACGGAACTTGGTCGAGCCGGGTCTACTTGCCCGAGTTCCAAGTTCCGAGTCGACTTGACGAGTTTTTTAACCATGATTTTTACTATGTATGCTGCTATTACTATACAGCTTGTGAATTAAATTCTAACCAGAGGAGTTAGTGTCAAAATGTAGCCGCAACAAAATTATCTCATAGGATGTATATATCACTTGAAAGTTGAAACTAGATCAATAATCTCCAAATCTCAAAATATACAAAATTCGAGGCAGTTCATACTCCATGCTGCAAAATCAAATTATATTAAAGTAGATGTTGATATAGAATAGGGGTGTAATTTTTTGCTTTGAACTATGGTTGGCAGCATGGTTCAAAATATCATCCAAAACCGATACCCGAAATCAATACGTATCAGTCTCAGACCCGTCTGGTACGATACATTGGCAATCTATCGTACTGCCTTATATCATCCCTATTATCGGACAATACAACCAATTTAGTGGTTGTATCGTCCGATAATTGGGAAGTTTGAAATTATCATACTATAATTCAAATTATCATCCAACAATTTCGAGGTACCAAATACACTGATTTTTCAAATCATAGAAATTTTGGCCTATAATTTCGATAATTTGAAAGTATCGGCCAATTTGCTCGATAATTTAGCCGATACATAGATCAATGTTTCAGCAATGTATCGGACGATAAAATGATACATATCGATTTCGGCCGAGACTGATACGTACCAAAAAACCGAGATTTTGACCCATGATTGGCAATGCACTACAAAAAGAATAAGGTCTTAAAGATTGCAGGAAATTATCGAAGTTATGTACCTGTGACCAATCATGAATCGAACGACAATTCCCTTCTCTCGCTCTAGTTGTATGAGCTTATCCCCTAATTGAACAGAACAAGAAAGAGGCTCCAAACATCATAAAGTGAATTCGTCAAAATTGAATTTAGGCTACTAACAGACTAATATAAAGATATAATATTGCATGCCTTTTACTATCTATATCACTGAAAATTTGAAATAATCAGGTTCGCTCTAAGTCTTCTTCTCAAGGTTAACTTAAATGTGAGCATAGAACCAATAGGAGAAGCAAACTAATTCTCAATGGTTGGTTCAACAGAACTTCCATTATTGGCAGGGGGAAAAAGTGGCCTTAAGTTGAATTGCATATAAATTTGGGTTTTTTGCATATACCCCCCTGCGTTATGCTAATATTATAAGAAACCCCCTGAGTTATGGGTATTTATTCTGGAACCCCTACTTTTGTATTTCTGTTTCATATAACCCCCTGCCGTTAACTAGCCGTGAGTTTATGAATGGAAAGCCTATTTTGCCCTTAATTAAACCAATATTTTAAAAACACCACCATTCTAAAAAGCCCTTCATTCATCTATATTTACAAGTCATGCCATTAAAGTTTATCACCATTCTAAAAGGCCCTTCATTCACCTTTATTTACAAGTCATGCCATTATAATTTACCACTATTCTAAAAGGAGTACCTTTAAATCCACCCACAAAATCTTTGAGTTTACCCATGCTGAAACACATCGACTGCATTAAATCAAATGATGGAGATTTTTTATCGTCCCAATCTTTCATGAGATCGATCTTTAGATCATATGTGTACCATCAGACGGTCGATTTTTTATTTCATGTGGTACACACCCCTAAAAGTGACTTTAATATTAATTTTAAGCATGCACGTGATGTTAAGGTCACTTTTATGAGATGTGTGCCACGTGAAATAAAACAATGACCGTCTAATGGTATGATCATGATCTCAAGATCCATCATGAGAAAGAATTGAAGGATAAATGATCTCCATCGTTCGATTCAATTCAATCAACGTGTTTCAGCGTGGGTAAACTTGAAGATTCAGTGGGTGGATTTAAAGGTACTCTGCTAAAAGGCCCTTCATTCACCCATCAGATTCAAAACTCATCAGATGGGTGATTCCCCCATTAAAGCATGCCAACGTTTGGACAAATACTCAACCAATGGAGGATTTGTGGCAAACGATACAATTATTCTTCAAAAGAAAACCTTCAATCTATATATTCCACTCAAAATACTCGTCCCTCCAATTTCCTATATGATTCAAGATGCATTTTTAGGAATTGGATTGTCTAACCGTGTCTGCTTCCATCCACCAAATCTTTGAGTTTACCCACGCTAAAACACATTGATTGCATTGAATAAGACGATGGAGATCGTTTAGGCATACCATTAGATGATTAGTGTTTTATTTCGTGGCACACATCTTAGAAAAGTGACCTTAACATCACATATACGGTTAAAATTAATTTTAAGGTCATTTTTTTGGGTGTGTACATGGGTTAAATGGAAAATGCGTCGTCGATCAAAAAGCAGTGCGTCTGGAACGATAAATATCGGACGATACATTGAATGTATCGTCCGGTATTACACATATAAAAGGGCGATACTGTACTTTTAATGTACCGTGTCGTCCACCTCCGATACTGATACGTATCGTCCGATACGTATCGGTATCGGACGATATTTTGATCCATGGGCGTGTACCACATGAAATAAAAAATCAATCATCTAATGGTGCCACCATGATCTCAAGATCTATCGTGTGAATGGTTGGGACGATAAACGACCTCCATCATCCAATTCAATGCAGTCAACTGCCTGATGGAGCCACCATGATCTCAAGATACATATTGTGAAAGGTTGGGATGATAAATGATCTCCATCGTCCAATTCAATGCAGTCAACTGTCTAATGGTGCCACCGTGATCTCAAGATCCATCGTGTGAAAGGTTGGGACGATAAACGATCTCCATCGTCCGATTCAATGTGGTCAATGTTTTTCAGCATGGGTGAACTCAAATATTTGGTGGGTGGATTTAAAACTATTCTTTTTTGTAAGTGGATGGGTGAATTTAAAATTACTCTTACCACGTGTAGAGGGTGGCAATTTAGTAATTTAATTTTAAAAAGGATAAATATGGTATTTAGGCTATTCTTTTACTGTTGGTTAACCATTTAAAGTAGCATTCTTTAAAGAGGGTGTTTTATAAACACCAAAATGCTAACTCAGGGGGTTTAAAGCAAATAGCTATAACTGAGGGGGTTATTTATAATATCAGCATAACTCAGGGGGGTATTTGCAAAAAACCCTATAAATTTCCTTACAATTTGATTAAAATTTGTAAAATATTATAAGATGACATATAACTGATTTAAACATCACCAATTCCATTCACTTTGTGTTTAATTAATAAAACCAATAAAATATCATTTTACATGTAAAATGAATTTTTATTAATATTATTAATCATAGCCGAAAGTTGGAACCTTCTCATACTCATGTACCGGTTTTTCATTTCATATAGGCCAGCGCCAAAACCAATACGAATCGTCCGATACATATCGGTTCTAGACGATGCATTGGTATGTATTGTCCGATACATACCTATAATATATGTAATGCACCAGTACGGTACATTCATAGTATCATACCGGTGACCTCCGAAACCGATATGTATCAGTTTCGTCTGAAATTTTGAACCATGCTCATACTAATCATAACGGAGTAGAATATCAGCCACATTTGAAATGGATCTCAATTGAATACCACTTTTCTCCCCGACGGGTTTCATACAGGTACCTGTGACCAGCTAAACTTGGATAAGGATTTCATCTGGCTGTAACAGGGTCACCAAATTTGCCCAACCCCCTACCAAATCGCAAAACAGATTCGTGGTTCGGTTCAGTCAGGTTCAGCTTTGCCAGTTCGCCAATTCAACCAATTTTTTGCCTTAACAAACTTTTTTAAAATACACACCAAAAATACAAATGGGATAAATTCAGGTATCAGGATTTAGGAGAACTTATCCCAAACTAGTATTTTGGGCAAGAAATATCAGTAAACATCTGTTTGAGTTGTATTTTGGCGTCCATCAAAATATATCAGTGGCATGGTGTCAAAACTCAGCCGATACCAACACGTATCGGTTTCTTTGAGAATCGATACCGATATAGGCATCAGGGTATCGGTATTAGTATTTTGTATCGGACTGATATGGGTCAGTACAGCCGATTCATACCAATACAAATTTTAATTTTAATTTTTTTCTACTTTTTTTACAAAAAGGTTTTTTTGACCAATTCCATATCGGCGATATTGTATCGGCGGATACATATCAGTCCAAGATGGACCGATACCTTGATCAGTGGCACCAAATCTGGAATGAGGTGTGCTAATTTTCATCCTATTTGCAAATTTAGTGGCCGTATTTATGTAACACAAGGAAGTTTAGGAGATAAACCTTGAGGCATCCATGTTTCCCTGACAGAGTCACGTCTCTTCCTGCTGCTAAATGCCGTGTTTATTCCAATAACAACGAATGCCTTTTTCCTTTGTTGGCTCTCCCGAGATGTTGAGATTGCAGGGGACCCATCAACGTTCAACGTATCCTGAGACTGCCTTGTAGCAGCTAATTCCATCTGGAGCGTCGATATCGTCTTATCTAAAGATCTGATACCCGTATGCCTAAACCCATTAATTTTGTGTAAAAATTATAAATTAATTAATAATTACATAAAAAGAAATCACCGAAATCCTAAACTCACTGAATAGCTTCATGGGTCCTGAAAACCTCCCCCATGATGTCCTTATCTTGCCCGAGCTTCTAATAAAATAAAATGGGTAACAAATATAAGCCAAAAATCATAAAAAATTTGAAATAAAAGTTCATATAGTCGGTTTTTTATAAGAAGTATACCCTTTTGACCAACGATTCATCTGAGTTTATCTGCAGCTCTTGCTGGTGCCGCTGCTGCGATATGAACTGCCCATTCGATTCTGGAGGAGCCCAGAACCTGCAAATTAATCATATTAATAATTGGTAAGGAATGATTAAAAAAAAACTCTAAATCCAGTCTATTGAGATCAATTATTTTTAAAAAACAAAAAAAACCCTCAAAACATTAAATGAAACAGACTAGATTCAAGCTAAAACCCACAAAAATAGCAATTAAACAAATTAAATTTAAGAAAAGGGAAAAGAACAAGTGGGTACTCGACAAACTACATAGAAAGCTCAAATTCATTCTGAAATGAGTAATCGAGAAACAATATAAAAAGCTCAAACTCATTCTGTTAAGATCAATTGAAACCATTTAAACAAAAAAAAAAAAAATCCCAAATCCATCAAATCATGAAGGCTAGATTCAAGCTAAAAATATGGAAAAGAGCAAATGGGTAATCGATAAGCAATATTAAAAAGCTCAAATCCATTATATTAAGATCCATTATAACCATTTCAAAAAAAAAAGAATTTGCATCAAATCATAAAGACTAGATTCAAGTTAAAATAAATAAATAAATTTAAAAATGGAAAATAACAAATGGGAAATTGATAATCATATAAAAAAGCTCAAATCCATTATATTAAGGTCAATTATAACGATTAAAAAAAAAAAAAAAAAAAAACCAAAAACTATCAAATCATAAAGACTCGATTCAAGCTAAAACCCCCCAAAAAAATCCCAATTGAACAAACAATATCGAGAAACAAAGGAAAAGAACAAATGGGTCTAAAATTAGAGGATAATAACATAATATAAAACATAAATACAGAAAGAGAGAGAGAGAGAGAGAAAATCCGTTCTATTAAGGTTAATTATAACTATTTAAAAAATAAATAAATAAATAATAATAATAATAATAACCAAAACACCATCAAATAATAAAGACTAGATTCAAGCTAAACCCCCAAGAAAATCCCAATTAAACGTTAACTATATCAAAAAAAAAGGAAAATAAAAAATGGGTCTAAAAATTAGAAGATAATCACATAATATAAAACATAAATGTGTGAACACATACAGGGAAAAAATAAGAGAAAAAAAAAATACCTGTTAGTAAATAGCATTCCAAGAACAAAACTCGAAATACAGAGAATAAGAATCCATTTCTTCGGCACTCTCTCGTTGTTTCGCCCCTTCATAATTTTTGTATAAAATTTTCTATTTATTTTATTAATTTAGTTTAATTATTTTTCTTCTTCTTTGGCTTCTCCTCCCTCCCTTTCTGTCTAACTTCTTTATTTATTACATATTTATATATACCTAAATCACGCGGACACGGACGCCATCAAAGTTGATCCTTGACCTTCCGTCATCGGCTAACGGCGTCAAAACCTACCGTTAGACGACTTCTTGAATGAGCCGGGGACACGTGGAACAATCTATGACGTCTAATCTTAATTTTATAAACAGAAAACGACGAATTTTAGAACTAAAGTACAGGAAGGTGAGAATTTGAATTTTCAACGGAGAGTTTCTTAGGTATGTAGACGTCTGCACAGAGCTACATGCAAGCCCACCAAATTGTACATGTGGCACCATAGTTTTCCCAAATATAAAATGTGTGAGTTGCAGGCTATCTCCTTGTCATTAGTTTTCGAAAGGTTAGGCAGAATTGATTTGGTTTATTTACACCCGTTTTCTTTCAGAGGGAAAAAGTGTTGACTTTCTCCAACAAGACATGGATATTATTTTTTATCCCAATCTTCATCACAATAGATTTTGAGATCATGGTGCGCTTATCAAACGGTCAGATCTTGATTCCATGTCGATCACGATCATGAGCATACTTATTAGACAGTCACTTTTGGGGATTGTGTCATGTGGAGTCAACATGTAACCGACTGATATATTTTCCATGATCTCAAGATCTGTTGTGTAGAAGATTAGGGTGAAAAATGATATCCATCGTCTAATTTGAAACGGTCAACGATTTTTTGTAATGGAAAACTGTATACTCTTAGTGCTTAACGGGTGCAAATAGCGGCACCCTTTTAATTTGTGAGCTTTAAAGGTAAAGGTTTAACATATAAAAGTTAAAATTTTGAAAAATGACAATTTTATATTTTATTTTTGGATTGATGAAATGATATATATATATATATATATATATTTCATACATGTTTAAAAAAAAATTAAGAATTAAATAAGACTTCATTAAAAAATAATAAGAAAAAAAAAAAAGAATGTGTACTTCCCCGCCCCAGTAGTTGTGGTGCGACGAGTGATGGTGGTGTCATGAGAGAGAGAGAGAGAGACAGAGTCGACGGTGGTGGTGGTGCCACAATAGAGATTGTGTCAATCACGGTAATGGTGCAACAGAAAGATAAAGAGAGAGTGGCGGGTGGGGGTGAGGGTGAGGGTGCACAGAGAGAGAGAGAGAGAGAGAGAGAGAGAGAGAGAGAGTGTGTGTGTGTGTGTGTGTGTGTGTGTGTGTGTGTGTGTGTGTGTGGAGCTGCCAGAGGTAGTCGTGAGCGTTGGAGTGGTGATTGGAAGTGGTTGGGGTTGTAGCTTGTAGCAAGTTGTAAGTTGTACCAATGAATGAAGAAGCGTCAAAGAGAAATGCATAGGACATAAAGAGAGACGAGCAGTATGAGAGAGAACAAATACATGTAAGGGTATTTATATTTGTGAGACATTATGGAAAATAATAAATGGAGGATAGATTTGATATAGACAAAGTGCAGGCGGCTAACGTGGCCCAATATGATTGGATGCACCGACCTGCATTAATTGAGCCCCACCACCTATACAGGTAATTGTGTCGTGTCATATCTGCAGCCTATATTTTATCTGTATAAAATTTGTCCTCCGTTTAACATTGCCTTACACATTATATAGTTTTGGCATTTTTCCTAAATACCATCATATTTATGTGTGAAAATTTTGTAATCTAAGGCCTCATTCGAGAACTGGGGAAATCCCAGATTCCGAGTTTTCTCCTCAGAAAGTGCAAAGTTTGAGCTCAAAATCGTGCTTTCTGTTGTTTGGGAGTTTCTCTCGGTATCTGTAATTTTAGGTCATTTTTTGCTAAAAGGGACATTTCCTTTTCTTTATTTTTTGCTCAAAAAAGCTCAGGAACCGAGCTGAGATAAGTATAGTTCTCCTTAAGCTATACATCTGATTGTCTCTTTAATAATATTATCTCAAATCATAATCGTGATCTTTGATCTGGGTTTTGGTTGTATTTCTTTTAAGCATCAAAATCCATTGAAAAAGTGGTGATCAAGGTGAGAATTTTATTGAATATAAAGGCTTTTGGAATTGTTTTTTTGGTGAATTTATTATGGTTTCTCAGACTATAATTGTGAGTTTTGATCTGGGATTTAGTTGTATTTCTCTATAAGAATCAAAATCCATTGAAAAATGGTGTTCTGAGTGTGGATCTTGTAAAATATAGGGGCTTTTGGAGTGGTATTTTTGGTGAATTTATTATAGAGATTTTTGTGGCGGGAAGGTGAAGAATCATGAGATTCAATATGGTAGGGTTCTTTGGTTTCTTTAGTTTCTTTTATTAAGAGGTTTTGGTTGGATTCTTATGAGTTCAAGTGAGGAATAGGGAGATATGGATTTGGGATTTTCTTTATTGAAATTTCGTCATAAATAGGATTTTTGGTGGAATTTTCTATGAAGTTTCTTGATGATTTGATTGTTCAAGTACAACTATAATGTAATATGATCTAGATTTGTGTGGTGAAGATAAATTATTGTGTTAAAAAGAGGGATTTGGAAGAGTTTCTGTGAAGTTTTTGTCTAATTATAAGATTTTGGGCAAGGTTCTTGATAATTTTATGTGGGGTCCTCTCTTAGATTTCTTTCAATGGAAGGAGAGGATTTGATTGAGGTTAAATTTAGGCTTTTCGATGGCCAAGATTTATTAGATTTCAACTTTTAACTTTGTTATTCTGGAGTTTGAATGGAATTTGACGTTTAGATTCATCTGCTATGATCTCTTTTGTGGTTGTTTTGAAAATTCAGATGATTATCGTTGTTTGTGTTTCAATTTTTTTTAGATAATTTACGATTTAATTTGTGGTTTGGACTTTTTTTGCAATGGTCTGAAAATTTTAATTATTTTTTTTGCAAGATTTTGTTTATATCTTCATTGTTATTATAATGATTTGTCTTATGATATTGGTTTATATGGATCATTTCACTTGAATTGCAGAAATCATGTTGATTTTATATATTAGAATTGGTTAAAATGCTCACTAATATGTGTTAAAAAGTAAGAAATAGAATAGACCAAATTGCAATTAAAGAAAAAAATTATATTGAAAAAACAAATCCATGACATATAAAAATAAATAAAATAAATTTGAGAAATGCTCTTGCTTGTCACCCAACCAATCTACCATTAATTTTTATTATTTTTAATTGGTTAATTGGAGAATATTGAGAAAAAAAAAAAACCAAAATTGTAATTAAAAAAAATTTACTACAAGAAACAAATTCCTGACACATAAACCAGATTGAGAAATTCTCTTCCATGTCAACTGCCAAAGAATCCACCATTAGATTTTTAATTTTTTCTTGGACTGGTCAATTGGTATCCACGAGTCGATCTCACTTAAGCACATAAGCTTCTATGTTTATTCTAAGCAAAACAAAATTTAGTCACTTATAGATCATATGGAATTTACCACAATTTGTAACTTAAAAAACCCCCTTTGCATCGCTTCAGACAAGTCATCCAAAAAAATCCAATCCTGCTGGTCATATTTTTTTTGTATATTGTGCCACTAGTTCACTACCTCTAAAAGCCCCCCCAAAACTTCCTATTTCAGTTAAATTATACATCATAGTGGTGATATGATCTAACATTCATATTGAGAAATATCTAATTTTTATTTGATATATATATAACGTTTTTGGTGTTACAAGTATGTCTCGAGAAATTATCTTCAAAAATAAATGTCACATAACCCCAACTTCGCATTGATTGGTCGCCCAAATTTTTTAGCCAAAATCCGAGTATGACAAGTAGTCCGATGATTAACATGCGTACGATGGTAGTACAATCACAGATTCATCCATTCTGAGCTTTTCTAAGATTAACTTAAGAACGATTGAGAAATTAGCTTTTCTGAGAAAAGCCAGGAATCGGGGTAACTTAAGAACGGTTCTGGAAAAAGACAGGAATCAAAGTCTGCTAAGAATCAGTAGGAATCTGAGTAGTCAGGATTTAAAGCTTTTCTGGGAAAAGCCAGGAAACACCTGAACGAGGCCTACGGGTATGTTAGTAACTACTATTTAAAAATAAATTTTATATATATATATATAGGCAAAGGGGAAAATGCGCCTGGGTATCAAGACATCTCTACGCCCCCCCCCCCCCCCCCCCCAACGGGGAGCAGACACGTGGTTAGCCACAACGGGATTTCCTTCTGATAATTGTAGGTAATGTAGATAGCGCAGGCGGCTATATAACCTATAACTGACGGAGGTAGGTAGCGTAGGCCCCAAGGGGAATGTCTCATCATGAAGAACATGGTAAAAGAATTCAAAGAAGGCTATAGGTTCCTTCTCTGTCTCTCTCTCTCTCTTCAGGTTTTTTTTCTCTCTTATTTTATTTCCTCTCTCGCTTGCGCTTCTCTGCGAGACTCTCTGTGGAAAAGTTGGGCGTTGTCCAAAGGGGTACCTCTCTCTAGAGCTTTGTTTGGATTGAAGCGTTCTCTGTGGAAAAGCTTGATTCCTGAGATAACTTTATCTCTCTCTGGAGCTCCGACTGGATAAAAGCGCAAAAGAGTGACATTTGAGATAAGTTTGGCATTTCGCAACTTGTTTTTGTGTATTATTTATAGGTTATGTGTCAAAAACTATAGGCATTAAAATAGATATTTTATAATCGAGTTAGACGCTTTTTCTGCGAAGAGTTAGTGTTGGTCGTAGATGCGTCGTCGCTTCTGTGCTCGAGTGACGACGCTTCATATGGTCTACGCCATTGCTTCATACGTGAAGCGGTATACTTATCTGCTCGTAGTTGATGATCTCTTCACTTATTTACAGGGTGGAGATCATAAAATTATAAGCATTCAAAAATATATAAATTATAGTCAATGTAGAAGCAGATGCTTCTTATATGAAGCGACGACGTGATGAGTTAGAAGGGCCATCGCTTTTAACTTGAAGCGTTGACGCTCTTTATGGCTGTCATTGCTTCATTGGAGGTCTACACCATCGCTTTGCATGTGAAGCGCTATCCTCATTTGCTCATAGTTGATGGATCTCTTCACTTATTTACAGGGTGGAGATCATAAATTTATAAGCATTCACATATATTATAATTATATTCGATGTAGAAGCAGATGCTTCTTCTGTGAAGCGATACGAAGTGACGACGCGATGAGTTAGAAGCGCCATCACTTCTAACTTGAAGCGTTGACGCTTTGAATGGCTAAGTCATCGCTTCATTTTGAATCAGTTTCCTCATTAACTCGTTATTAATTTATTTTTCGTCTAATGCAGGGGCTGTAATGGACTAGATTGAAGGATTCAATGTGGGTGGTGTTGATTTAAATCTCACCCCTGAGACGGTTTCTTTAGAATGAGGTTCACTCGGTTGTGATAGGGATATCGAAATGTTGGATTATTGTGGAGGGTCCAAAAATATTAGCGAGGAATGGAAGTCACGTATCGGCTTGAAATTTGAATCTGAAAATGAGGCATATAACTTATATAATTTATACGCAAAGAAAGTTGGCTTCAGCGTTAGGAAAAGTAACACTTACAAATCCCCAAAGAGGGAGATTATGAAGAGAAAATATGTATGTTCATTCGAAGGGTTCAAGCAGTCTAACAGCACAAATTACACACCGATATTGTGACAGCCCCGGATTTCGGCACCCCGAAACCCGTGCCATCAGCACGATCATCTTGACCGTGCCCTTTGCTAAGCACGGAACACTGGTATATCAAGCATTGTAATAGAATAATAACGAAATTGCGGAATTTAAATCTATATCAATCAACTCCCCAAAAGACAGTTCTACCCTCATGCCTCTGCATGAATGGAGAACCGATCTGAACCATCGATGACAGCAATCATCACGGATGGTTCGTCCCAAAAGAATTATCCCAACTCCTTATATACATGGTTTTAAACAAAATCAAGGCTTGACATACCAAGCCGTACAAAATCTCTCTAAAAAGCCCTCAAAGCGGCACAACGGAGTCCTCTAGAAGAAGTCCACAGGAGGTGGCTCCAACTCGTCACCGGCCGCAAGGTCCGACTCGCCGGGATCAGCGTCTCCTGAAGCCTCGACAGCTGCTAGTAGTGGACCTGCGACGTATAGTCTATAGGGTGAGCCACATCCTAGCTCAATAGGGAACAAACACGGTTGAACATATAAATTATAACTCACATATATTCCATGATATGCCATGCATGATGTGTCTATGCAGTTATTGATGAAAGCGATTAAAAGCATTTCATTTTCTTTGTTCATTACTTATGTTTTCATTTATTCATGAATGATGCTGAAAAGGCCTAAAGCAAAACTTAAACTTTCAACTTAAGTAATCCCCGAGCAATATAGCATCGAGCCCCGATGAGATACCCATCATCGTCATCTATATAGACAGTTTTAACGTATTCCCTGGGAATACGAATAGTACCCAAGCCCCTTTCCCCTGGGGATTGGTGGCGGGGTTTCACTAGTCTCAATCAACACCCTTGGGGTGTGCTTACTGTGTACGGATAAGCCTCCGCACTGGCCTACGGTTTCGCCGCCGTATCGGTCACGGATATCCTGCCGTGTCAGTCGTGGATATCCCGTCACGTCGGTGGGGTACCCTATCAAACCTCAAATAACAAATATATCGGTGCCTTACATATAGTTATTCACCGTGTAAATCTTGGATATCAGTTAGGCCCTATCAAACATGATTCAATCTTGGATACATCCCTGGGATGTATCCATTTACTACATCACACGATGCTCTTATCTCTTACTTCTTCATCCCACAGGGATGGCTCATTCTCATTACTCTTATGGGTGTCACACACTTTTCACAATCTTTAAGCAAATAAACATTTGAATTGAACTCTATATCATACATGCTCTTGTAAAATAAAGTACATGTTCAAGGTGTTCCCTACCTCAAGTCTTTGTTTGCTCAATGCATCAAGGTCCCACGTGGCTCCTTGTGCATTAGTTCACACGTACCACCTATGGTACCACATAACAGGTGAAACACATCACTAAGGATGCAATAAAGGAGGTCCAAGACTCTCCAAGAATCTTAAAGTCAAACCTAAAAGTCAACATAATTTATCTCGATTGATTAATCGATTTCCAAAATCGATTAATCGAAAGTCAATATCGATTAATCGATTCTCAAATCGATTAATCGAGATTTTCATTCGATTAATCGAATCCTAATTCGATTAATCGAAATTCTCTGTTTCGCAAAGTCGATTCTCAATTCGAGTAGTCGAGTTCCTAAAATCGATTAATCGATCCCAAATCGATTAATCAGCGAAATCGATTAATCGAAATCCCATTTCAATTAGTCGATTTTCCTCAAGCCATTTCCTCCAACCCACAGGGTCCACGAGAGTTCGATCGATTAATCGATACCCAAATCGATTAATCGAAATCAAAATCGATTAATCGAATTCCAATTCGATTAATCGAAATCGAATCTCGACTTTTCAACTTCACGGCCAATTTTGATTAATCGAAACTCAATTTCGATTAATCGAATTGTCGGTCGGTCAACCCTTTTATTTCTTCCCCATCTTTTTCCACACTTTTCCTCTATTTTCTAAACCATTATTCTATGATTTAAACCATTTTCAACTACAATTTAGACTCTCTCGATCTATGCATTTTATTCACAAAATTTACCTTGAATCAATCTAAGTTGATTTTAATCCAGTGGTTGAAAGGCTAGGGTTTCCAGCTTTGGCTCTAACAGATCCAAACCGTGTTGAATCCGGCTTTTATCGCTTGAATCCCCCCTCCAAATCAGTTGCAATAACTCCTCTCTTTACTTCCTCTCTCTCTCTCTCTTCTTTACTTCTCTCTCAACCACCAAAAACACACATTTAGGGTTATTAAACCCTTTTATCCCTTTCCTCACGTGTGTGTTGAGCACATACACCGCGATAGGGGGAGGCGACTTCATTACAACACACACCACATAGACATTCAATTTATCACATCTCATCCGTTCATCACACCTCATGCTAACTATTGGACTTCCATTTGGTCAAACCTATGACCGATCGGGCACGGATCCCGAGGTCATAATTTAGCGTGATTTTTCAGGCTATTACATCCTCCCCACCTTGGGAATTTTCATCCTCAAAAATAACCCAAGGTATGGCTGTCGGGGTCTCTCTCCCCCCCCCTCACATTTTCAGGTGAGGTGGTCTAATTGATTCAGACGTATTTAGGTATTCACACATACAAGCACAGAAGTAAAATTTAACAAAATTGAACAATTGACACAAAAAGTTTGATTTGTATTAAAGATTGAATTTTTACAAGGCCAGTTAAGTTGGCGTACAAAACAATTTACAAGTATACAATCATAACTCAAAAATAAATACAAGACTCAAACAGGCTGGTCGGGTGCTACAGGAGCGGGTGGGTCTACTGGAGCTGACTGGTGAGTGGTGGTATTGGCTTTGGCTGAGTGGTCGGCTGTGGCTGCGGCGTCTCGGTCGGCGGAGCGGAGGTAGATGTGGAAGGAGCCGCGTCTGCAGTGGTGGGATGGAAGACGGGTCCTCGGTGGAAGGCGGTGCGTCCGACTGTCCACTCCTCCTCCTGGGCGAGGTAGCGGCGGTAGTCGGTAGGATAGATGTGGCGGAGGGTGTGAAAGAGTAGGAAGTCCATCCTCCGGTTCATCCTCTCGTTGTTGGCCTCCATACGGGCCAACACCTCCTCGATGGTGGGTGTCGCGGGCGCGGAGTGGGCAGGTGGCGTCGGTGAGGCTGCGGTGTGGGAGGGAACCCTCTCCACGGATGGCTCGGCGGGAATAGGGTGTGCCCCACCCACGGGTGGGTCCTGCTGAGGTGGTGGGGGTGGTGGCGGTGCTACCGCTGCTGCTGAAATGGGCGAGACCGGGATGGTAGGGTTCGCTTTAGCAGTTAGCTTCTGAGTCCATGAAGACTTCAAAGCGTCTTCCATCGCGATCCGTAGCCCTCACCTCGTGATGCGAGATCTTTGTAGGAGGGTCATTGGAGTAACACTCCAACATGCTCGAGATGAGCCGAGCATATGGCATCTTCTCCTTGGGCCGCATGTTGCCCTTCATCAGCTTCCCTTTGATGTACCTCATCCCTTCTAGGATGACCATGGTAGTATCAAACCATCGGCCACAGAAGGCCGCATAAAGTGCCTGTTGCACTTTGTCCACGCGCTCGGTGTCGTGGCGCATTGGGTAGAGGTTGCACTTGATTATTGAATCAAGCATCCACATGTAGTGTGGAAGGTCAACCCTCTTAATGGAGGATCCCGACCCCTTTTTCCCGTTGGTCATACGGGTCATGATTTCTTCGAATCGAGGGTCCTCCTCGAAGGGTGGGAATAGGGTGGTCTCTGGGGTGAAATCGAGGTAACATTCGAGTACCTCGTGTATGTGGTGGCGGGTTATTATGTACTCCCGACCCTCAATGGTGGTCTTAACCACGTCGTCGGTAGGGCCGTCTACGAGCCCTTGGTAGAATAATCTAACCAACCTAGGGTAGTAGGAACCCCGGATTGGTTTGAGAAGGTTGCCGAGACCGACATTGTTAAGATAGTTTCGAGCCCATTGGGTCTCGCCCGGTAAATCGAGATTTGTGAATAGGGTAGGGTCGATGATGTATTCGACCTCAAAGGTCTTGGCCACCCACCATTCGTTTGGTTGCACCACATTAGTGGGTGGTGGGGGCATTGGGGTCGATTAGGGGAAGACTTCGCGTGCGTGAATCGTCGAACCGGAGGTGGTCTCCGATGCCGACGGTGATGGAGTCCTCACCGGCGATGGGGTAGGGAGTGGTGGCGCAGCGTTCTTACGCCTAACAAGAGTTTAGAAAGTCGCCTTCTTTGAAGATAAGGGTTTTAGGCATGTTTAGAAAACTAGGGTTTTTCTAATTCAAATTGAAGGGAAAAGCAAAATTTTAGGGTTTACCGTGGTTTTGGATGCGAAAATGGGTGTGAATCGCCGAAAAATCCAACCCTAGACCGCTTGGTTGGATGGAGAAGAAGGAGAAGTTGAAGCGCCCAAAAATCCGAAAGCTCAAATGATTTCGAATGGCAAAGCAAATCCCCAAATTTCAATATATAGGCCCTGGCTCGATTAATCGAAATTTAGAATCGATTAATCGAGATTCAAAACTAGGTTAAGCTGCGTAAAATCGATTAATCGATTTCCCAAATTGATTAATCAAAAGTCAAATTCGATTAATCGAAACTATTTCGATTAATCGAAATCGTATCTGTTTAAAATTTTAAATTTTTGAGCTCACTGGCGCGAGCCAGTCGATTAATCGAAATCCATTTCGATTAATCGAAATTTCAAAATCGATTAATCGACATTCTCTTCGATTAATCGAAATCGTGCAGTAACTTCTAAACTTCCATAATTCATTAAATATTCGATTAATCGAAATCCATTTCGATTAATCAAAATTTCGAAATCGATTAATCGAAATTCACTTCGATTAATCGAAATCGTCTATCTGCCTTCAATTTCTTCCAAGTCCCTTTAGTAAATCGATTAATCAAAAACCATTTCGATTAATCGAAATCCAAAATCGATTAATCGAAACTGGTTCGATTAATCGAAATTTCCTTAGTTTACTCCCAATTGTTCTAATATTCCCAGTTTACTCGATTAATCGAACTTGCAGTTCGATTAATCGAATTCTCAATTCGATTAATCGAATTCCCAAAATCGATTAATCGATCCCAAATCGATTAATCGAAATCATAACTCGATCAATTGAAATTGCTTTCTATTTAATTCTATCTCTCATTTCCATTTCCAGTCACTGGCACATGCCAGTCGACTAATCGAACAAAATCGATTAATCGAAATTCCAAATCGATTAATCGATTTGAAATTCGATTAATCGGTTTTGCCCAATTTCTGCAGATTTTCTATTTCTTTGGTTCTTTGATTTCTTTTGGTAGTTTATGACCTCAAGTGGTTCATAGTTCCATAGAGTTGCATACACTTGATCATGTACATATATATCTGTCCCTTAAATCAGATTGGATCACAATTTCCATTGAATTACAAGTATAGTGGAGATTCCACAAACATGTTTGTGGTTTACATTGAATTCTCACGTCGTTGGAAACAAGGCTGGATATTGTTCTTTCACATCGGCCTCTCGTTCCCAAGTAACCTCTTCTTTTGGATGATTTTTCCACCGAACAAGCACTAAGGGAATCACTTTAGTGCGCAGTACTTGTTCCTCTATCATGCTCATGTCCTCACACATCTCTATAGGTTGCTTTCCTAACACATGAGACGGATCATTCACGTACTTTCTGAGCATCGATATGTGGAACACGTTATGTACTCGATCAAATAACGGTGGTAAACCAATGTGATATGCAACTTCACCTACTCGTCCCAAAATTTCGAATGGTCCAACATAACGTGGACTTAACTTCCCTCTCTTGCCAAATCTCATTACACCTTTCATAGGTGACACTTTCACAAACACGTGCTCGCCCACTTTATAGTCGACACTAGTCCGCTTTATATCGACGTAACTTTTCTATCTACTCTGTGCTGTCTTCAACCTTTCTCTGATAATTCGGACAACGGTGGCATTGTCTTCAAGTAGTTTTGGCCCTAACACAAATTTCTCACCTGTTTCCTCCCAATTGAGGGGTGATTTGCATCGTCGTCCATACAGAGCTTCATACGGTGCCATGCCAATGCTCGTTTGGAAACTGTTGTTGTATGCGAACTCGAGCATCGGTAGATACTCATCCCAGTATCCTTGCATATCAAGCATGCACGCCCTGAGCATGTCTTCTATTACTTGGTTCACTTGCTCTGTTTGCCCATCAGTTTGAGGATGGAAAGCTGAACTAAAGTCTAGTCGTGTTCCCATTCCTTCTTGAAATTTCTTCCAAAACTTGGACGTATATAGTGGATCACGATCTGAAATTATGCTGCTTGGAATCCCATGTAATCTTACGATCTCCTTCATATATAAATCTGCCAGTCTTCCTGCTATATACGTAGTATTGTATGGCAAAAAGTGCGCTGATTTGGTCAATCGGTCTACGACGACCCAAATAGCATTGTGTCTCTTGGCAGTACGGGGTAATCCAACAATGAAGTCCATTGAGATTGATTCCCACTTCTATTCTGATATTGGTAAAGGTTGCAATTGTCCAGCAGGATGTCTATGATCAACCTTCACTTGCTGACAAGTCAAACACCGTGACACGTACTCGGCCACGTCTTGTTTCAGTCCTCTCCACCAGTAGTTCTTTTTCAAATCTTGGTACATTTTGGTGCTACCAGGGTGGATAGCATAATTTGACTTATGGGCCTCATCAAGAATCGTTCGTTTTAGATCGGCATTGTCCGGAATGCAGAGACGGCCTTTAAACAACAACGAACCGTCTTCTTTTACTGAGAAGTCCGACCTAATGCCTTCACTCACGTCTTGATGAATCTTCGTTAATGCCGGATCTTTCATCTGTTGATCGTGGATATGCTCAAATATCATTGGCCTTACTAATATGTTAGCCAAAAAGGATCCGGTGTCCTTTGACTCAATGTTCGCATCATAGAATGCCAGGTCTTCCAATAATTTCCATCGGTGCATACCCAAAATCAAACAAGCTAACTGAGCTGAACCTTTTCGACTCAATGCATCAGCTACAACATTCGCCTTACCAGGATGGTATTGTATGGAGCAATCATAATCTTTGAGGAATTCCATCCACCTGCGCTGTCTCATGTTGAGCTCTTTTTGTGTAAACAGATATCGGAGGCTCTTATGATCTGTAAAAATTTCAAAAGTCTCACCATATAAGTAATGTCTCCAAATCTTCAGCGCAAAAATGACTGCTGCTAGTTCCAAGTCATGAGTCAGGTAATTTTTCTCATGTTCCTTCAGCTGTCTTGATCTGTAAGCTATCACCTTCTTGTGTTGGTTGAGCACACAACCAAGGCCATTGTATGACGCGTCGCTGTACACGGCGTACCCTCCACTGCCCGAAGGAATCGCCAACACGGGAGCCGAAGTGAGTCTCGTTTTGAGTTCTTGAAAACTCTTCTCGCATACCTCACTCCACTCAAATCTTGAATCTTTTCGTGTCAGCTTTGTGAGAGGTCCCGATATCTTTGAAAACCCCTCGACGAAACGTCGATAATAGCCTGCTAAGCCCAGAAAACTTCGGACATCGGTCACTGTCTTTGGTTGCTCCCCTTTAACTACTGCTTCTATCTTTCTTGGATCTCTGGTGACACCATGCTTTGAGACAACATGTCCCAAAAAGCTAACCTCTTCCAACCAAAACTCACACTTGCTGAGCTTGGCGTACAATTGGTGTTCACGTTGCGTCTGTAGAGCAATCCTCAAGTGTTCTTCGTGTTCCGTCTTGGATTTGGAGTATATTAGTATATCATCAACAAACACTACGACGCAGGAGTCCAAGTGTGGTTTAAACACCCGGTTCATCAGATCCATAAACGACGCCGGAGCATTCGTCAATCCAAACGGCATCACAAGGAATTCATAGTGTCCATACCGTGTGTCCGGAAAAAGTCTTCTGAATGTCCTCGGCTTTGACTATGGCCCGATGATACCCAGATCTCAGGTCGATCTTGGAAAAATATCTTGCTCCTTGCAGTTGGTCGAATAGATCGTCAATTCTCGGCAAAGGGTAGCGGTTCTTCACAGTGAGTTTGTTCAATTGTCGATAGTCAATGCATAGTCGCATTGACCCATCTTTCTTCTTGACAAACAAAACCGGTGCTCCCCATGGAGACACGCTCGGTCTAACAAATCCCTTGTCCATAAGTTCTTGCAGTTGTTCCTTTAACTCCTTTAACTCAGCGGGAGCCATTCTATAAGGTGCCTTCGAAATAGGCTCCGTTCCTGGTGCTAAGTCAATGGCGAATTCTACTTCTCTTTCTGGAGGTAATCCAGGCAATTCTTCTGGAAACACGTCGGCGAAGTCTCGCACAACTGCTATCTCAGAAATGACATTCTTTTCTTCCTTGTCCTCCTTTAAGAAAGCTAAGTATCCACTGCAACCCTTTCTGATCATTTTCTCGGCCCTTACTGCTGAGATCAGTGGCACAGATGACGACCTCACTCCTTGAAACCGAAATGATCTTCTTGTGTTGGGTCTGAAAATGACTACCTTGTTCTTACAATTGACGGTTGCACAATGCTGCGCCAACCAGTCCATGCCAAGGATTACATCAAACCCCTGCATGTCTAACAGTATCAACTTTGCTTCCAATTCATGCACCTCTAAGTCTCGAACTACTACAATGATGGATTTGCATATTAACTCCGTGTCTACTAACTCTCCAGTCGGAATAGACACAGATAGGACGAAATCCAACTTCTCTGGAATAATCTTCATCTTCTTGGCGAAACGTGGAGTGACGAATGAGTGGGTAGACCCTGGGTCTATCAACACTCGAGCGTCATATCCACCGAAGCATCCATTTTCATATATATTTAAAGTACCTATAGTATACATACATACATACAATATTTTACACATCAATTTACACTCTTAATTCACATACAGCTTTTGTATATAAAAAATATATCTATTCAATTTCTGATGCATGCTCCTTCTCTATCTAAAATTTTAATGAAATGAAACTTTCTTTAATTTTTAAAAGGGTCTCACCTTGTATGACGTCATGCACGTTCCCTGCTTCCTGAGCAGTGACTGCATAGGCTCTCCCCTGAACGATCGGCTTCCTTGCTTGAATTGGTCGTGGTCTGAATCGAAACCGTCTTTCTCTTATCCGTCTCGGGGCAATCCTTGATCAAGTGGCCCACCTTGCCACATCGGAAACAACCCCTAGTTCCCAATCTACAATCCACCGTCCTATGAGGCTTGCCACACTTTGCGCAAGTCTCCCGAGGTGCGGAAGAAACAGTACGAGAACCCTGTGTGATAGTGGCGCCAGTAGACATGGCAGGGCTCTCATAGAGAAAAGGTCTTCCCGACGCAAGTAACGAAAACCTCTGTTGGTGTTGTTGTTGCGTCGGTCTTCCGAAACTCCCTTGGAACTGTGGTCTCTGATTTTGGGCCATGAACCTCAGCTTTTTGTTCACTGGTTCGTAGTTCCCCGTCCTTCCTTGTTCATTTCCTCCTCTCTGCTGTTCTCTCTGTCGATATCTATTTGTGTTCTCCTCTTCAACCACTAGTGCTTTACTCATGACCTCTTCATAGGTCCTCAGTTGAAATGGAGCTACGCCTCCCCTAACCTCAGGCTTCAAACCTTGCTGAAACCTTTTGGACTTCATCACTTCAGTAGCGACGTAATCCGGAGCAAAACGGGCAAGTCGTAGAAACTCCACCCCATATTCTCTCACTGTCATTCTCCCTTGCACTAATTGTAAAAATTGTATCTCAAGCTGGTTCCTCACCACTTCCGGGAAATATTGTTTGTTGAACTCCTCAACAAACTCCTCCCAAGTCCAAGGCAACTCTGGGGTCTCTTGAGCCCGAGTCCGTATCACGGACTTCCACCAAGGCCCAGCCTCCCCATCCAACATGTAAGCTGCCCATCTCACACTCTCATCTTCCGTGCAAGTTAGCACGCTAAAGACTTTCTCCATCTCCATCAGCCAGTTCTCAGCGGCCATTGTGTCTGCCTGCCCAGAAAATGAAGGAGGTCTCATCCTCCTAAACTCTGTAAAAGATGAGGGCACAGGCAACGCAGATCCTACAGGTGGTGTAGGTGGCTGCTGTTCTCTTGATGCATGAGCTGCAAAGGATGCGGCTTGCTGTGCCATGGCAGCTGCCATAGTCTCCATAGTGTGCATCATCCTTTGTCGCTCTTCTCTGTCCTCTTGTCTTTCTCTCAATCTTTCTTGTTCTCTTAGATCTTGATCCTGATGATCTCGATCCTCTTCATCATGTTGTCTACTACTACTGCCCCCTGGGGCCTCAGTACCTCCTAAAGGCACTCTATTTGTAGGAGAGATGTAATCATCTCCACTACGTAGACTCCTCTGTTGGCCTCCCCTTGGTCGGCCTCTTCCTCTAGATGACATTTGCGGCTGCATTTGAAACTAAAGTTTCGTTAGCAGAAGCCCCTATGTTTTGACGAAAGAACCCTTGTCAGAATTGCTAAAAGAAAAATCAGGATGCTGACCGGATTTCGGCACCCCGAAACCCGTGCCATCAGCACGATCATCTTGACCGTGCCCTTTGCTAAGCACGGAACACTGGTATATCAAGCATTATAATAGAATAATAACGAAATTGCAGAATTTAAATCTATATCAATCAACTCCCCAAAAGACAGTTCTACCCTCATGCCTCTACATGAATGGAGAACCGATCCGAACCATCGATGACAGCAATCATCACGGATGGTTCATCCCAAAAGAATTATCCCAACTCCTTATATACATGGTTTTAAACAAAATCAAGGCTTGACATACCAAGCCGTACAAAATCTCTCTAAAAAGCCCTCAAAGCGGCACAACGGAGTCCTCTAGAAGAAGTCCTCAGGAGGTGGCTCCAACTCGTCACCGGCAAGGTCCGGCTCATGGGATCGGCGTCTCTCAAGCCTCGGCAATTTGCTAGTAGTGGACCTGCGACGTATAGTCTATAGGGTGAGCTACATCCTAGCTCAATAGGGAACAAACACGGTTGAACATATAAATTATAACTCACATATATTCCATGATATGCCATGCATGATGTGGCTATGCAGTTATTGATGAAAACAGTTAAAAGCATTTCATTTCTTGCTCATTACTTATGTTTTCATTTATTCATGAATGATGCTGAAAAGGCCTAAAGCAAAACTTAAACTTTCAACTTAAGTAATCCCTGAGCAATATAGCATCGAGCCCCGATGAGATACCCTTCATCGTCATCTATATAGACAGTTTTAACGTATTCCCTGGGAATACAAATATAGTACCCAAGCCCCTTTCCCCTGGGGATTGGTGGCGGGGTTTCACTTGTCTCAAATCAACACCCCTGGGGTGTGCTTACTATGTACGGATAAGCCTCCGCACTGGCCTACGGTTTCGCCGCCGTATCGGTCACGGATATCCTGCCGTGTCAGTCGTGGATATCCCGCCACGTCGGTGGGGTAACCTATCAAACCTCAAATAACAAAAATATCGGTGCCTTACATATAGTTATTCACCGTGTAAGTGTGCTATCTTATATCAGTTAGGCCCTATCAACATGATTCAATCTTGGATACATCCCTGGGATGTATCCATTTACTTGCATCACACCTGATGCTCTTATCTCTTTACTTCTTCATCCCCTGGGGATGGCTCATTCTCATTACTCTTATGGGTGTCACACGCACACACACTTTTCACAATCTTTAAGCAAATAAATATTTGAATTGAACTCTATATCATTACATACATGCTCTTGTAAAATAAAGTACATGTTCAAGGTGTTCCCTACCTCAAGTCTTTGTTTGCTCAACGCATCAAGGTCCCACGTGGCTCCTTGTGCATTAGTTCACACGTACCACCTATGGTACCACATAACAGGTGAAACACATCACTAAGGATGCAATAAAGGAGGTCCAAGACTCTCCAAGAATCTTAAAGTCAAACCTAAAAGTCAACATAATTTATCTCAGTCGATTAATCGAATTCCAAAATCGATTAATCGAAAGTCAATATCGATTAATCGATTCTCAAATCGATTAATCGAGATTTTCATTCGATTAATCGAATCCTAATTCGATTAATCGAAATTCTGTTCAGCAAAGTCGGTTCTCAATTCGGTAGTCGAGTTCCTAAAATCGATTAATCGAAATCGATTAATCGAAATCCCATTTCGATTAGTCGATTTTCCTCAAGCCATTTCCTCCAACCCCTGGGGTCCACTGGAGGTTCCCAGTCGATTAATCGATACCCAAATCGATTAATCGAAATCCAAAGTCGAGTAATCAATTCCAATTGATTAATCGAAAATCGGGTCCTCGACTTTTCAACTTCGGCCAATTTCGATTAATGAAACAATTTCGATTAATCGAAATTGTCGATTCACTTCATTTGTTCTTCCCCATCTTTTTCCACACTTTTTCCTCTATTTTTCTAAACCATTATTCTATGATTTAAACCATTTTCAACTACAATTTAGACTCTACGATCTATGCATTTTATTCACAAAAATTTACCTTGAATCAATCGCAAGTTGATTTCAATCCAGTGGTTGAAAGGCTAGGGTTCCAGCTTTGGCTCTAACAGATCCAAACCGTGTTAAATCCGGCTTTTATCGCTTGAATCCCCCCTCCAAATCAGTTGCAATAACTCCTCTCTTTACTTCCTCTCTCTCTCTCTCTTCTTTACTTCTCTCTCAACCACCAAAAACACACATTTAGTGTTATTAAACCCTTTTATCCCTTTCCTCACGTGTGTGTTGAGCACATACACCGCGATAGGTGTATGCGACTTCACATTTATAACACACACCACATAGACATTCAATTTATCACATCTCATCCGTTCATCACACCTCATGCTAACTATTGGACTTCCATTTGGTCAAACCTATGACCAATCGGGCACGGATCCCGAGGTCATAGTTTAGCATGATTTTTCGGGCTATTACAGATATAAAGTGTTCAAGAGATAATAAATGCGGATGTAAGGCAAGGTTGAAGATTAAGATCGAAGACCAAAAGTTGTGAGAGGTAATGGAATATAGAGAACCGCATAATCATCAGTTGTATACACCTACGAAGGTGAAAGAACTGTGATCACATAATAAGATGAGTGGAGCAAGTAAATCGTTGATAGGAGTATTTGATGGCATAATTCCTCCTTTCAAGATTTCTATCATTTTATCGAGTTTGGATGGAGAGGTTGGCATGATGGTAAGTCCTCAATAAACTCGGGATTACTTAAAGAAGATAAGAAAGGAGAGTAACATTCGTCCGATGTGCATGACTGTGATTAAGACCTTCATTGATAGGCAGGATAAAAAAGATGATTTCTTCTCTGAAGCTGAACTAGATGAAAAATATAGTATGCGTAGTATATTTTAGATTGATTACAGGTCACAAATTATATATCAACATTTCGGTGATGTGGTTGTATTTGACACCGCTTATTAAATAAGTAAGTTGCTGCTACCTTTCACCCCATTCATTGGGGCCAACCATCATTGGCAGACAACACTTTTTGGATGTGCGTTGCTGGCGGATGAGACGGAAGAGACATTCATTTGATTGTTTAATACGTGACTGAAGTACATGGGTGATAAAAAACCTAATGCAATCATCACCGATCAATGCAATGAGATGAGTGATCGCTGAATACTTATGTATGTATTTAATTAAGTCTTAACCTATTGCAAGCGCACAATGAAAATTGTAATACCAGCATAGGATCGTTCTCACGAAGATATATTTTATATTATATATATATATATATATTAATTTTCTAAAAACTTATATTTATCTTTTAAGATCCGAAATTACTTGAGAAATATGAATAAAGAATAATTTCTTAACTAAATTACAGAAAATAAATCTTAAATCCTCTTTCAGATTGTGGTCGTCAATCACAATCTTCAGTTATCGGATGTTACAAATTTAAAATACCGTTGCACTATATCTCAGTCTTCTAGATTTTAGGTGTCAATCAAAACTAGCATCATTCAATATAGATTTATACTAATCTTTAATCTACTAGAAATTTGGGCATCAATCAAACTCTAGAAATTCAAAGATGAAAAATAAAAACCATTACACTAATCTGCAAACCTTAATCTGAGTCGTCAATTCAAATTAAAATCTTAAGATGTTTACAAAACAGGAAATTGTAATAAAATAAATCTAAATTAGAAAGCAATAAAAATTATATCTTTCACCCCTCAGCCGCAGTCGACAATTGCTTCTGAGAAGCTACAGATATCTACTCTAATCTTCCAGCTCTTAATCACAGCCATCAATTGTAATCGAGGAACCTTCGATATCTAAACTAAACTACTCTAATGATTGAAAGAAAATACAACTTTAGTTATCAATTGATGTTGAGAATTTCTTCGATGACTAATTCCTATACCAAGCCGCTTATTTATAGATCATAAGGCGTCGGTTTACAAAACTTCTAATTCTAATAAAAGAAACTACTAAAATAAAAGTATACTATTATAATTCTGATTATACTTTTATCTTTCCTTGCTTCGAATAGTTGATGTACTTCTGGATTGTTTCCTTTATTTCAGTAGCAGAGTCCTTTATTTTCATCAATCTTCTCAGATTCATGTTTGGCCAGACTTCTAAGTAAAGAATTCTTCTAATTTGGTGCATGGCGGTGTAAGTTCTCATGTGATTAATAGCAGCAATAGGCTTTCATTCTGTAAAATCGTAAATCATGATTTTCTATTCTTCATAGCTTCCTATAGAACGATTCTGTATTTACTTTATGATCAATCACTTTCTGTTATACTTTACTTTAGCTTTGAACGACTTTCTTCTAAAGAATTATAAATTACGATTTTCTACTTCTTCCTTTGCATTGTTCTGCAAAATCGTAAAGTACAATTTTTCATTTTTTAGTAGGCGATGATTCATCTTTTTCATTTAATCATCTTTTTATTGCTTTATGAGTTCATTTTAACGAATATTAACATTTTGGGGTTCTCTTTTACTATTTTTCTTAATATCTATACATCAGTAACTTATTAGTAACAAACTAAGTCCTAACATTACTAAGTTAAGGGTGATAAAATGGTATATTATGTAACTGATCACACCTCGAAACTTACGCTTTGCTAGTCCCTAGCAAACAAAGAAATATAAAACATCCTAAACTAAAATTTAAATGTCACTTTCGTAGGCAGCACGATTGCATTTTGCAAATGCAACAAGCCTTTAAAACCCCAAGGTGATCCCTAGTGGAGGAGTTGTAGTCTCCTGAAGGTTTTCAGTGAAGTTACTTGCAAACTTCAAATATTTTTGGATTTTTCAAAATTTATCAGAAGACTAAAGGTTAAAAATCTAAACTAATTTAACTAAGTTAATCATCATATGGTTGTTATGATTTTCTAAAATTACCAATCTTTTATCCTTGCTTTCCTTTATAACAGTTATCCTTGATTATAACTCCAACAATTTCAATTCATAATAAGCAGAGAGTGTATGCATCAGTGAATAGTTTATTCTTCATAGATTTTTCTAAACTGTAGTTTTAGAAAATATTTTCATTCAAAAACTCACTATTAACATACTCTAAAAAAAATCTAAATTATGGGTTGTCACAGTGATATTTTAGAGGAATTCAGTCAAAGGATAATTGCACAAAAAATTTAATCTTATGGAAAAGATAATCTATTTTATTCATATGATTCCCAGTGTAGTCCATAGTATCTACTATTCATATCTCTACTAGGCTTATGCTTGTACAAATCGTTAATCAGAAAGGTGCTTCCTTCGACTTGTAATGGGGCTTTGGGTTTTAGAAGGTGTCAAAGAAAGGTAGAAAAAGATTCAATTTTTTTTTGAGAATTTAGTTCTTCTTTCTCCTATCGTTTTCTCTTCTTTTTTACTTCAGTAAGTATCCACGAATTTGGATGCTTCTTCCCATTTTTATTTTTGTAAAATCCCATTTTGATCTAAAATGTCATTTTTTATGATTTTTCTCCTTTTCGAAAGCTCTTTCAGAAATAGTCTTTTTTTACAATTTTTTCATCTCTTTCCATATTTTCTTTTTATTATTATTTTTCTTCAGCTGTACCCTTTTTTTCTGCATTCCCTTTTTTTGTTTTTGCTTTTACTCCTTCCACTCTCTCTTCTTTCCTTCTTTTGTATTCTAAACTCTCAGAAATTGTAAGGGTTAAAGGTTGAAAGCTTTGGGTAGTACTTATGATTAGGCTTCTAATATAGGTTCAAAGGATAAGTTATTTTCTAAGATTTTGGCTTTTTGGCTCTGATTTAAACAAAAGATGACCTTTAATCATCTTTACAATTTACTAGCATAGATGCCTTATTATTTTGATAGTTCTAATAGATAGTTCTAGACAAAAAAATAGATTATCATAATCATAGAATATTTTGATTATAAATTCAGCAATATGAGATTTTGTAAATGAAGTAAAGAAGTTCATAGAAATTTTTGACTTACATAAAAACAATCTCTCTCTCAATGAAAAGATAAATTAGTCTCTAATGCTCATGGGTTTATAATTTTGAAATTATAGTCTAAAATATTGCAATTCAGATTAATCTATTGTTTCAAACATTCATTTTAATATAATGTTCAACGAGCTAATCATGAATTGTACTGTTCTATATTCTTGATTATTGAACTTTTACTATGATGGATCATATGTTTTCAAGATTCGTAATTTTTATTTATCATGATTCACATATGATGTTTAAATAGTCAAAATTTTAAACTAAGAAATTCTAAAACTAAAACAGAAAGAATTTTTTTTTTCTGTAAAAATGATAAAAGTAATGCAAAAAATAAAGTGTTATTTATAAAATTAAACTAATATATACACAAGTTGTATATCCCCCCCAAACTTAAACTGGACAATGTCCTCATTGGCACAAAAAAATAGGGGATACAAAAAATTTCATACCTGTAGGGTTCAGAATGTAGTAAACCCATACGATCACTCAAGAATATAATATTGTACAGCAGGAAGTATCTTACGATTGATCGTGTTTTACCACGATTTGAATCGTAACATACTTGTTGAGAAATTTTTTCTAGCAAAAGCAAAATAAAAGAGTTAGTTTACATATTTTACAGGATTTTGCTATAGATGAGTCGGCAGTTCGATGGTGCCCATGAGTATATCAGACATATTCAGGGTCCTTCAGTGATATAATGATCATTGAACTTTCTTTGTCTGGAAAAAAATTCTAGGGTTCCATATCCTCATTTGAGAATTAAGTGGGAGAATATGAACAAAATATGTGCTCTCCTCTAATTTTTTTGGGTTTTTATAAAAAATTGACGGTGCATCACAAGCATTAGGAAAAGGTAACCTTGGTACATAAGATACTTTAGTCACAATATTAGGCACACTATTATTATTATTATTATTTATTATTTTCACTTTTATATTTTTATGGTCTAGAAACTTCCTTATTTCTGTTAGGCTCATCCTCTCCTTTCTCTGAGACATCTACAGTTGTGGGCATCTCAACTTTATTATCCACAACTTTGTCACTTCGTAAAAATTGAACAGTTTGGACATGTTCTGCAGAAATTGATGTTTCTCCCATAAAAACTTGTCCTCCTGAGTTACTCACAGGTTGTGACTGTAACTGGTTGCTCTCTTGTTCCACCAATTGCGTAGCTAGCTGCCTAACTTGGGCTTCCAGCTTCGTAATGGATTGTGTGTGCGGATGTAAAACTTGAGAGAGTTGAGCAAGCTGGGATAAATCCTTGGAATGTTGATGCCACTGTTGCTGTAAATCCCTAAAGATTTGAACAACTGTGTCATCAAATCCGTTGCTCGGAGGACTGAACTGCTGCTGCTCATATGGCTGATATGGTCTCATGGGTGGCAGGTAGGTCTATTGGAAATTCTATACAGGAGGATAACTTGGCTCAATAACAGATGGTCCTTGTTTTTGGTCACTAGTGGAGCCATAATTAAAATAAGGATGGTTACTCTGCTGTGACTTATACGTGTTACCGTATTCACTCCGATGGAATGCATACACCCATTCCCAGTCTATCATTTTTAGTATAATGGGGCAACAAGGAATTTAAGCACTAAAAAAGATTTAAATTTTGAGATCAAGTGTGATGCATACACCAGAAAAATATATTTTTATATTTTTATATTTTTAATTTTATTTGATTTTTATTTTTGAAAGCAAGGAGAGAAATAAATCTGAGCCTCTAGCTTCTTTGATCAGGGAAAGTTGAAACCGTCATTCGCTGGCTCCAAATAAACCTGTAAAAGCTTAATAAGTGATCAAGAAAATAAAAATATAAAGAAGAATAAAAGGAGAAAGATAAATATTTATTTTCTTAGACTAATAGAAATATAATATTCGCTACCTCTGACAGCGGCGCAAAAAACTTGGTATGGGGGTTATATGTATCTATCTAATTAAGTCTTAAACTATTGGAAGTGCACAATGAAAATTGTAATACTAGCATAGGATCGTTCCCACCAGGATATATTTTATATTATATATATATATATATATTAATTTTCTGAAAACTTATATTTATCTTTTAATATCCTAAATTACTTGAGAAATATGAATAAAGAATGATTTCTTAAACTAAATTATAGAAAATAAATCCTAAATCCTTCTTCAGATTGTGGTTGTCAATCACAATTTTTAGCTATCGGATATTTACAAATTTAAAATACCGTTACAATATATCTCAGTCTTCTAGATTTTGGGCGTCAATCAAAACTAGCATCATTCAATATATATTTATACTAATCTTTAATCTACCAGAAATTTGGGCGTCAATCAAACTCTAGAAAATCAAAGATGGAGAATAAAAATTATTACACTAATCTGCAAACCTTAACCTGAGTCGTCAATTCAAATTAAAATATGAATGTGCAACCGTGAGATTTTTTACGGTCCCGTCGTGACGATGCGCTCGTATGAAACGATATAGAGTCGTCACCCAGAGCTTTTGGTGTCCCAAGAAACCTAGATCAATTTTATAAGCATCGAAGTGCCAAAAATATGACTATGATTCACTAGTCTATGCCAAAGGCTCTGGGGTAGGGGCTTCGGTTATCGATCGGGATGGTATTAGGCACCCGATCAACCCGCTCTAAAGCAGTCTCTACTTATGGCCAAAGATAAAAGGAAAATGAAAATAAAAAGAGCACTTCCTTTTGCCCGAAGGCACTTAGATCCTATTTGTGTCCCTCCGTAACTATCGAGATTTCGACGACGTAATAGCACAAATTCAAGGATAAAGGAAAAGCCAAGAAGGTAGAGGAGTAGAGGGGAGAGCCGGAGCTCTCGGGCCCTTATAGCACCCTTGTGGACCTTCGCGTAGATGCAGTTGAGGAGCTTTCGATGGCTTGGATGATAGAATAGTGGGTTCTAACCTCTAAAGCTTGCTAGATAAGGGGTAGGAGAGGGGGGCTAAGGGATAGCTCACACCTAAACTAAGGGATCTATGATGGAATATAGGGCCCAAAGGAGGTTTTGGAATTCTAAAATTTATATTGGAGATGATGCACCAAAGGGGAGGGAAGATTTCTTACTCTTTTCTCTCTTTTTGGAAAAAGTTTCAAGCCTCTAATCCAAGGGGGGTGCCTCTCTATTTTTAGGAAAAGGGTAGGTTAGGAGGGTGCTTAGGGGCTAATTGGGATTAACAATTAGGTAATCTCCTAATCTAAGGTTTCCTAGGATTTTGAGAGCTTGGAAATGTGGGCAAGGGGCTTCAATGGTGGATGATAGGGTGAGGTTTCAAATGACTAAAGGGTTACAAAGAGGGTAAACATGGGTACAACAGTCCTAATGAAACCCATCCCAAATACTGAGATGGTCAACAAGTCAAACCCCAAAAGTGAAATTCGAGCAAAAAATTCACAGTCACTTTAGCTAAGCCTGGCGCATGTATTAGATGCGCCAAACATAACTACAGTGCCTGGAAGTTCAGAGCTCGAGGTGGGTAGATGCGCCAAGCCATTTTTGGGAAAAAATGGCTTGGCGCATGTAATACATGCGCCATATATGCGTCCATCCAAGTGCAATTTTGGTCACTTTTTGGATTGCCGTAACTTTTTACGTATAACTCGGATTGAGGTAATTCTTGTCTTGTTGGAAAGCTAGGAATCTCTACTTTTCAATGGTATAAGATTTAGTCTCAGTAGAGGTCCCTTTTAGCCCTATTTCATCTCTCTCTAACCATGCCTCTCCCGGGTCAACTAATGGTTCGGGGAGGTTTCTAAAGGTTGGGGGTAATTCCTAAGGGTTTGGGTAAGTTCCTAGGGATTTGGGGGATGCTATTGGAAGCTCGGGGGTGCCCCTCTCTCGAAGTATGTGTTGACCGAGCCTTGGGCCAAATTTGGGTGTCTATAAATGCCCCTCTTTGGCATCCGATCACTAATGATCGAATGCCAAAGAAAAGAGGCATCCGAAGAGGCTCAAGGCAACACTGATGAGCCTGTCGTATTTATAACAAACCTTAAACATCAGATGGGTAACATGGTGAGTAAACGAAAGCCCTATATGTCGGGAAAAATGTTCGTTTCTCAAGATTATCGATCTCCAAACGCTTAGTGACATTACTGGGCATAACCGAGGTGGAGCGAATTGCGAAAGCCTAATATACTGGGAAAAATATCCACTTCTCAAGATGATTGAAGATGTTTGGTGTTCAAGTTTCATTCTAAATAAAATAGCTCCGTGAGTGAGAGGGTGATTGACCCATACTCGAAGATAGGCGCGAAGCAAATGCGCGAAGATCCACAACCTGTGTTTGATCATACAAGGCATTGAATACCCCATTTGACTAGCCACAGGTGCCCCTGCGTGTAGAATTTTTTGTGGGATTTTTGTGATTTTATGTGGATTTTTATGACTTTTGCTGTTCGGGATTTTGAGCAAGCTCACTGATCCAAACCGTTTATTTTAGCACAGCCGCCCAAGTAGGTCAAATGGAGATATACGCATCGTTTGGAGGCATGTGCACCCTTAGAGCCAAGAAACAGGATCAAGCTGGGTGTGTTTAATACACATGCCATGCCAACTCCTAACTAACCATGTCTTGGTGCGTGCATTACACATGCCAGACTAGATTTGGCCAAAAATAGCCTGTGCATGTAATACATGTGCCAGGCCAAAAAGGGGGGCAAATCTGCTTGGCGTGTGTATTAGTTGCGCCAAGCAAAACCTGGGGAGGGGTTTTAAACACTCGAGCCTGAGCAAAAGGGGTCTTTTTTCAAAAAATTCTCTCCCTCCCTCTTCAAACCGGAACAGGACTCCTTCCTAGGGATCATTTGGATTGATTCTAAGTGTGCTTCACTGCCGGTGTTCGCTCGCGCCGATTAAACACCCGCTCTACGCCGGATCAAGGACCTAATTTCTTTTGAAAGTAATCACTTTAAACCCATTTTTATTTAATTTTTCTTAAAATCTTTTGCAATGTGGTTATGATTCTTGCTTTTCTAGATGATAAGTGAATGATATTTCTTGCAAGTGTGATTATCTATGATTGGTTTGATCCTATTCCATGTAAATGATGTCCTATATTTTTCTCTTTTTTTTCTTTTCTTTTTATTGGTTTTTCTTGAGTTATTCTATGATTAGGGCATTTTCCCTTCTTTCTTTTTTTGAATCTAGATGTATTATGAGTGATCTTTTTTTGAAACCTTGCATTTATTATTATGTATTTTTTTTTTCATTTTTGTTTTCGCATGTTATTGTGTATGTAAAATGTATTTTTTGGATTTTCGTTTGTTGTTTTTTTCTCTTATTTTTTTGAAAATGTAGAGGATTTTTTGAAAATGATGGGTGGTTTGTATTTTATGTTTTTTTTTGGTTGCATAACTGCACTTACATGCGTATATATATATATATACATACATATATTTTCTTTTTTTGGTTCTCTCTTGTCTGTTGAAAATGTGGGTGATTTGATGATAATTTTTGAAAATGATGGGTGGTTTTTTTTGTTTTTTTCTGTTCTCTCTTTTTCTTTGAAAAATGCGGGTGATTTGGTGATGATTTTTTTGAAAATGATGATGACGATAAGGAAAGAAAAGGCTCCTACTTACCTCCCTGTTTAGCAAATGATTTCTTGCTACTGATATGTCTTGATTCTATTGCTTGTATCCGTCTCAGAATGTCGAGCAAGGAGGAGCACGTGCAGGAGGGGCAAGAACAAGAGGAGGGGCCGAAAGTGATCTATGATTCCCGAGGGGATCAAATCTTTGTGGTGCAACGCTCCTCCTGTCCCTGGTTTGAAATGCAAGGCGAGGCCGCCCGTACTGGTCTCTTTCATTTGCAATATACTCATATCTCAAATTTTGGGGTCTCCGGCAAGGTAAAAAGCTTTGTTGTTATTCTTTATACGAGCTTACAATATCTTTAGGATCTGATACCTCTTTATTTGGATGCAGGACTTGCCTTCCATCACCTTCTGAGGAGACTGGCTGGACCTTCAACGCTTCTATCTTTACCTCCCTCCGGTTGTGAAGTTCCTTCTTGCCCAGGCCGATTTTGGGACTTCCTCTTGTGCCCTGCCATGCGGGCAGACGCGACCTATCTGAGGGCCTTGATCGAGCGCTTCTATCCCGAGACTATGACCTTTCATATGGCCATGGTGGAGATGATTCTTACCCCTGTCGATTGGTCTATGATTATGGAGATTTGGATGGGGGGTATACCAGTGGCTAACCTTCCCGTGCCCAGTCGGGATGAGGTGATTCAACTAATAAGGGATTATCCCACCTCCGCAAATCTGCATGGCTCTGAGGTTAAAATGTCTTGGCTGTCTGATCTGTTTACGAAGAATGAACCGGTGGATTTGGGCCAGCCTGATGTAGACATCTTCATTGAGCCCGAGTGTGCGGTGACGTTGGATCGTATTTTGCTCCTCTTCCTACTGGGCAAGACCTTCTTCTCAAATGCCAGCGGCGACCGGGTCTCATTGTCCCTGCTTAGTCTTATGGGAAACTGGGACGACTTGCATAGATACGACTAGGGTGGGGTTGGATATGCCATTCTGATGTCTAGCCTAGCTCGAGTCTCATTGGTAAACTTGGTTTCTGTTGTTGGCTTCTGGCCGGCGATTGAGGTAACCACTAACTCCTTTAGTTTCCTTGGTTTTATGGTTAGTCATCCATCCTGTTTCTGACACACCCTTTCTGTATACTGTTCTTTTCAGATTTAGGGCTATCTGCACTTCCAGCCTGGCCGCCCCCTCCTGCATTCTAACATATACACATATCCACTCATGAGCAACTGGAACACGCACCACTGTAGGGATGTTGGTATGAAGCACTTAGAGATTGGCTTGAGGTCCCAGTTAGACCTGCTGATCCCGGAGTAGGTATGGCTATTTCTCTCTTTTCTTTCTTAGCATTCCATTTTTATGCTACCTGTTTGGCTAATGAGTCACTTTTCTATCTAGGCAGGTTATCTGTGATCCCTACATTGGTTCTCCTTTTAAGGATCGAGCTGTTGTGGGTCCATCTCGCTTCTTTATTGATCGCCGTGTCATCTTCTTCTACGGGGCCTGGGCCAGGGCATATTACCTGGGAGAGAGAGTTGTCCACCAGTATCGAGACCACTTTGTCGTGCCACAGGCTCCTCCTGCAGATGTTATGGCTCCTGGGGGTACTGTTGAGGAGCTCTCTGCCTGGTTTCTTCATCATGGGGTCCCCGTCAATGATCTCCTCGTGCCCGGGGGGTACTAGCTATGGTATGAGTCCTTACCCTATCGGTCCATTCTTTCGCGCTTTGTACCTAGTGCCAATTTCTGAGCTTTTGACGGTCTACAATCTCAGGTGTTTCTCTTTTCCTTAGGCACATTTTCAGTGGTTCTGATTCAGTTTTTACTTCTACTGGCTGAAGCTATGCTCCTTTTCATAGTTCGAGCAGGGAGGTGACTCAGATGATGATGATGAGGCGGCAGCAGGTATTGTTGAGGCTACTGGAGCTGGTCCCTCAGGCACCTCTGGTACTAGTGCCTTTGGTAGTTCGATTGTTGAGGTCTAGGGGACTGTTAGATGCCTCGATGATGCCTTCCTTTCGGGCTTATGTAAGACCGTAGAGGAGCGGGCCCGTATATCTACTGATGTGATCTGGATCCCCCTCCTGAATTGGTTCCTGGGGTAAGCAAGTTTTCTCTTTCAGCATGCTTGTTTCTTAGAAAATGCATGTGCTGGCGCCTGTAGCAAATGTCTCTTTCTTTTTTTGTGTAAGACTATGAGTCGGTGGTGAACTAGGCGGAGTATTATCGCAACATAGTCAGTCTTCGAGAAGTGGAAGTAGTGAGTATCATACTGACTGGTTTCGATCATTGCCTTGCCATTTTTATCTTTCAACCGATCTTGATTGATGGCTTTGGGTATAACTTTCAGCGTGCTTGTGAAAAGGAGTCACGCTCCCTGGTTAGCCAACTTTATCAGGCGTGGGACTGAGTGGGAGATGTCAGGACTGAGTGGGAGATGTACAGGCGTAAGAAGTTGAAGAGTGCAAATAAGGATTAGGCTTTGTTTTTGGGATTTTCGAACTTTGAGACTTTCTGGGACACCTTTTATTTTTTGGATTTTGCAATTATGTACTGGATGATGTGACATTGTCATTATTTTCGGATGTTTTTTTTTTCATTTTTCTAGATGATTGTTGGTGCCTTTCCTTTTAATTGCATGCTCTATATCTCCTTTGCTTGCTGTAGTGTATTAGATTGCTTGTTGTAGTGTATTAGATTGCTTGCAGGATGGGTTTGATTTTGACAAAAGGGATGGCCTCCGGGGCCACATACGTTGTTAACACTTGGCCACTATTTCCATGCCTGTGTGGATCCTTTCTGCACGAAAATTTATACAAGTTAGATGTGACCAAAAACCAAATTTGCCTCTTTATATAGGGTCTATTGTGTGCCTTTTTAGATAACAGTCATAAAGTGTAGGCAAGCTGTCAAGGGATCTGTGAAAACTCCCTCCCCAAACTCATTTTTTCTTGCGGGGGGGGGGGGCCAAATGGTCTGGCACATGTATTACATGCGCCAAGCATATTTTGGGAAAAAAGTGGCTTGGCGCATGTAATACATGCGCTAGGCCAAACCTGGGGACAATGGGCAATGGGGCCATTTAAGCCCGAGAATGCACTTTTTACTCTTTTTGATTTTGACTTGCTATTTTTTTGCTCCCTTTTTTTCCCTTTCCTTGCCCCGAGGTGGGTCCATCGTCCTACATTGAATTTGCATTTTTGGAACATCTTTGTACATCAATGGATCCACTTTCCAACCCTGCCTCTCATGGGGGTCCGGGACCACGATACTTCCCTCTTTGGGCGTGGGGCTCAATTTTCTAAGGAAGTGGCTTGAGAGCATGAATGAGAGTGAGTTTATGGGTTTGGATCAGCTCAGCTTGGCCCGTCTCGCGTCCTTCCTTGAAGTTCTTTCCTTCGGGATTTCATTTATTCTGCAGCTTCATTTTGGAGAGTTAATGCCCATGTCTTCCATTTTGGGAATCGTGAGTTAACTCCTACTCTCGAGGAGCTCTCCAATCTATCAGGTTTGAAGCTGCATAGAGACCTTGCGAGAGTGCTGCTGAAACCGGGTTATGCCAGAGCCACTCAGATCACCTTGGACTTGAAGAAAAATGATTATGAGAAAAGTCTCATTGGGGGGCCCACCAGGTGTTCGGTGAAATTCCTAAGAGAACTTTTCGGAGAGGAAACCCTGCAAAAATTGCGCCTCATAATTTGAAGGCCTTCGCCCTTTGCCTTATCTTCGAGGTTCTTTTTTATACAGGGGGAGAGAGCTTCTCGCTTGCACTTTGTGATGTCTTGGCCGCTCTGTGATGCATATGGTGCTGGCGGAGCTTTATTGCTGCCTTGATGCCTTCGCCCTGGGCAAGGTGGAGGGCCTCTGGGGATGTCCCATCTTGCTCCAAATTTGGCTTAGGGAGCATCTTGCTATCTTGGGACCCGTGCCCCACTTTTACGTTGCTCGTGGTGAGGTGGCCCGCTACTTCCTAGGTAGATGCCCCATGCTTCCACTGGGAGACATGCAGGGTTTGAAGCTTTAGCTGGTAGAAGCCGATTTGGAGTGGAGGCTTCCTTGGTTAGATCAGACCTTTCCAGTGGTTTGCTCCCGATATCATGAGGGCATCACTCTCCTCGGTTTGACTGGCAACATTTACTATTTCCCATTTCGGGTGCTGCACTAGTTCGATTGCCCTCAGCAGGTGCCCAGTGCGGTGAAACCTCCCCTGTGTGACTTGATTTTCTCTTAGGGGTCCTCTGGGGACATGGATAGGATAGCTGCTCTTTGGGAGATGCGTCAGTCAACGCTCATGTGCGTTCTAGAGCAGGGAGAATAGATTTTGTCTTCCCTAGAGTACGAGGCTTGGCTACTATCACGAGTTGGGTTGTTGATTCCCTCCTGCACATACTTTTTGCAAATATCAAATCATAGAAAGGGTGTAAGAAACCCCTAATTAGATACATCTTTTTAGTATATATATTTTCTTTATGTTTTTATTGTTTTTGCACTTTTATAAAGAAAGAAAGAAGCTAGACATCTCGCATATTATTTTTTGGGATGTGGTGTCAGCTGTATACAAGTTTCTACATTAGAAAGGGAAATCTATTATCTTACAAAATAATGTTATTTCTCCTTTCTTTGATTGTTGGACCTCTTTTGAGAAGGAAAGTGTATAGTATGGGTACAAAAAAGAAAGTCTCTTATCTTTTGCAAAATTGGGCTCCTTGTCCTGTGGTGGTGCACACAGTGTGGGTGCGAAAAATGGGGAAGAGAAAAATGGTCTCCTTGCCTTCTCTTTTTTGCTTTTTTTCTTTTTTTGGTTTGATGCCTTAATTATCGGGGAGATGACGGGTCCCCTTTTGAGCATGGTCGAACCCCCTTTCATGGTTGGTCCTGAGTGAAGTTTAGCAATTTTTACCAAGGCTGGAACATTTATTCCTTTGGATTGAATCAACCTTTTTCTCCTTACCCTAGGTCATACATTTGACGGTGCGGCCTGTGAAGACATTCTTGGTTGGGACCTGGATTTGAGCTAACATGAGCGGCCCAGCAGGAATCGGGTAATGCGAGAGGGGAACCAAGGGGATCTCTTTTTCATTTATTTATTTTTTCAACTTTCTTACTCACAACACCCAAGGTGGGTTTCCGTCGTGCCCATTGTTTTCCCTCTTTTTACCCGTAGCGCTCTCTTGGGTTTTCACTACATCCATGGGTTTGCATTTTTACTCCAGGCGCCCTTTCAGGTTTTCACCAGGTCCGCACAAACTCGCTATTCTTACCCATGGTGCCCTTTCGAGATTTCACCACGTCCTCTTTATTTTGAGCTTGTATATTTTTATTTTATTTCCTTTTATCTCTTTCATTTTTTAATCTTCTCAAAGGCCACGACATGGACGTTGATTCTGTCATAGCCGGCTAGATGAAATTCTTTGGTTGTCTCACAGCTTGGCTCGTGCTGACTTGACGGATACTGTGACTGCTCGTAGACCTTAAAGAGGGCTTTTCTTGGAATGTCTCGTGGCCATGGGATAGGTTAGGAATTTTGAAGGTATTCTAGGTTTTCAAAAAGGTTTCCTTGATTGGGTTCTAGCTGCCATAATACACTTCTTCCTTGGAGGATTTTAACTGTACATGCCCCATTTTCTTTTCTATATTTTTTGTTCTTTTTGCTTTTCTCAGATATCCCCTTTTTGGGATTTTTCTTTTTTGATTTTTTTTGGATTTTGATGGTAACTATTTTTCATTTTTTTGTTTGTTTGGTATATACCCACATTTTTTTGGGAAGGGTTGATGAAAGAAAGGCTAACGGCTCAACTGGGGTAGCAAGGGGTATGAGTATTCATGGACGCTTTTTGGCTACTGGGCTTTGAAATGATTGCCTCTTTCTAAAGTATCCTTAAGCAGTCAGGTATTCATTTTTGTCAATACTTACCTTACTGCGGAGACTTAGGAATAGAATCGTTAGACGTATCCGGCATTGATAGGCTCAAGAAAGTGATCTCCGCCCATGGTGATGAGGCGGATAGCATATCCCGAGAGCACCTCTCGGATGACATAAGGTCCTTCCCAGTTGGGCTTGAATTTTCCTCTCAGATCGGCATGGAGGGATGGGAAAATTTTCTTGACTACGGTGTCCCCTACCTTTAGATCTCGACTGCGAACATGTTTGTTGTAAGCGCATGCGATTCGCCCCTGGTACACGTGGGTATGACATAAGGCAAGGAGCCTTTTCTCGTCTAGCAAGTTCAACTGCTCAAAGCCGGATCTCTCTCTTTCAGCTTTCGGTAGGTCAGACTCCATGAGAATGCGAAGCGATGGTACTTCAACTTCAACTAGTAGGACGACCTCGGTTCCATATACAAGGGAGAATGGTGTTGCCCCTGTAGCAGTGCGGATCGATGTTCTGTAGGCCCATAAAGTGAATGGTAACATTTTGCTCTAATCTTGATAGGTGACAACCATCTTCTCAAGCATGCAGATGACCATTTTGTTAGCAGCTTCCACGACCCCATTAGTTTATGGCCGATATGGCGACAAGCGATGATGTTTGATCTTGTACTACTCACAGAAGGCCCTGATGCGTTTGTTCGCGAAGTTCATGCCGTTGTCTGTGATGATATCCTTGGGTATGCCAAATCGGCAAATAATATTGCTTTTGATGAATTTCTCAACATGCCGGGCCGTGATGTTCATATAGGATGCTGCCTCTACCCATTTGGTGAAGTATTCAATATCAACTAGGATGAATTGATGGCCATGGAGTGGTCATGCTGTGTAGATCAATGGCTGGGGCGTGTATCAGACTGGAGTGTTCTTGGCATTTGTAGCACTTTCGCACGTGCTTGCAACAATCAGATTCCATGGTAGTCCAGAAATACCCTTGGCGTAGGATCTTTTTGGTGAGCATGTGTCCATTTATGTGGGCCCCACATACTCCCTCGTGAATCTCTTTCATGATGTTCACTGCCTCGCTTTCAGTTAGGCATAGGAGTAGGATATTGTTAAATGACCGCTTGTAGAGACACTCGTCACAGATGGCATAGTTTGTTGCTAAACGTTGAATGGTTTGTCTGTCCTCTTTGGATGTCCCCTCAGGGAAAGCCTTAGTCTCGAGGAAATTCTTGATATATGAGAACCACGATGGCTCTTCATCTAACCTTGGGGGTTCCTTAATCTGGAGGTAGAAGGCTGGCTCGTTCCTCTGTTTAATCATGATTGGCTTCATCTCGACACCATACGGGATTTCTACCGTCGATGCCAAAGTTGCTAATGTGTCGCGAAGTGATTCCTTATCGGACATGGAAGAAAGTAACATCATCGAAGCATGCTATCAGGTCTTCGAGGTGTTCATGGTATGGGATCAACTTCTCATCCTTCGTCTTCCAATGTCCATTTGTTTAGTATATGGTCAACTGCGAATCGCCAAATACCCTAAAGTGGGTTACTTTTAGGTCAAGTGCCGCTTGCAGTCCAGCAACATAGGCCTCATATTCAGCCATGTTGTTAGTGTAGGGGAAGTTGAGTTTGATGGAAACTGGTATGTGGGATCCCTTTGGCGAGATTAGGATAGCGCCAACTCCTTGACCCTCGGCATTTGCCGCTCCGTCAAAGTGCATCACCTAGGACTCCTCATTCTCTACTGTATCATCCTCTGTCATGAACAAGATGTCCTCATCTGGGAATTCGGTCCTTAGAGGTTCATAATCGGGTAAGGGATTATTAGCAAGATGATCAGTGAGCACCTGTCCCTTGATTAATTTATGAGTGACGTATGTGATGTCAAACTCTGATAAGAGAAGCTGTCAGTGCGCAGTCCGTCCAGTGGGGGTCAGCTTTTTGAACAGGTACTTTAATGGATCCATGCGTGCTAGGAGTAGCACGACTTAGGATAGCAGGTAATGGAAAATCCTCTGTGTGGCCCATACGAGAGCCAAGCATGCTTTATCTAGATGAGAATAGTGCATCTCGTAGTTGGTGAACTTCTTACTCAGGTAGTAGATGGCCTGCTCTCTTCTTCCTGTCTCGTCATGCTGTCCTAGGATACATCCAATCGAAACTTTTCTTGTGGAGAGATACATTAAGAGTGGTTTCCTTGGCTTGGGTAGTACTAATACTGGAGGGTTGAGAAGGTAGCCCTTGATTTTATCGAACGCTGCCTGACAGTCGTCGTTCCATTCAATAGGAGAATCTTTCCTTCGTAGCTTGAAGATCATTGTGCAATGAGCCAACTGAAGTACTATATCCTACCCAAGAAACTTCTGACCTCTTTTTTAGTAGACGGTGGTGGCATTTTCGTGATGGCTTTTACCTTGATCTGGTGAACCTCGATACCTCTCCTGCTAACAATGAAGCCCAACAACTTCCCTGACATGGCACCGAATGCGCAATTTTGAGGAGTCAAATGTAACCTATATTTTCTCAGTCTCTCAAACAACTTTTGGAGGTTAATCAGATGGTCACTTCGCTCTGGTGATTTGGAGATCATGTCGTTGACGTACACCTCAATTTTCGGTGCATCATGTCGTGGAAGAGTGCTATGATTGCTCTTTGATACATTGCCTCGACATTCTTTAGCCCAAATGGCATGACTTTGTAGTAGAAAGTGCCTCAAGGAGTGATGAACGTTGTCCTCTCTCATTCTGCCTCTGCCATCCTGATCTGATTGTATCCGAAGAATCCGTTCATGAAAAAGAGCATCCCGTGCTTAGTAGTGTTATCGATCAAGATGTCGATGTGCGATAATGGGAAATCGTCCTTTGGGCTCGCCTTGTTCAGGGTTCTGAAATCAATGCATATGCAGACCTTTCCATCCTTCTTCGACACTGGAATGATATTGGCTAGCCATTACGGGTACTTAGAGACCATGAGAAATCCCACATCATATTGCTTGATGACCTTGTCTTTCACATTCAGCATCCACTCGGGTCAGAGTCGCCTTAATTTCTGCTTGACTGGCTTGATATTAGGGTAGAGTGGCAACTCATGCTCGACCAAATCGGTGTCCAAACCAGGCATGTCCTCGTATGACCATGCGAAGACGTCTTGATATGATCGAAGGAAATCAATCATGCTTTTTCTTTCCTCGGGATATAGCAAAGTTTTGATCTTAGTGATTCCAGGAAATTCCTCAGTCCCTAGATTGACGTCCTCTGTTTCCTCAATAATGGGGGTAGGGCCATGCTCAAAGTCGGTAAACCGCTCAAGGAGTTCATTGGGGAACTCCTCAATAGGGATTTCCTCATCCAGACTTGTGACTTCTACCTCTTTCGGTATTTCTATAGGGGTCGATTTCACGTGAGTTGAGCTTTTCTATCAAGGCATTATTTTCTTTAACTTTATTCGAAATTATAAAAGACAATATTTTTAGATTTTGTATTTTCTCTATGTTTTTGGGATTTTTATTTTCTCTGGAAATAGGCTCTTGGCGAAGCGAGTCCCTATATATACATGGTGTTGCCCACCAAGGGCTTATCTCACTTTTTATAGGTTGTTATTTTTTTGAGAAACGAGCACCATTTTTCAGGCCACTCTCTGCTTCCAGAGTTTGGGGCCTAGATGCCTAATTCCGTACCTATGGTGCTGCTCTTTTACCTGTCTGGATGGAGGGGGGTGGCTGATATGATTCTTTAGAGTCAACCTCCATCATGTTGATCATGGGATCATCTGGGACTCTGTCCTCAAATGTCAGCAAGGTCCTGTGGTGGTTTACCACAGTTGGAGATTGTGCGGGTATGGAAGACTCTTCCTTAAAAAGGGACAGAGCGGCTAAGTCTATTTCCAGGTTGGGAGGGAAACTTCGGGGATTGGTGGGGTGGACAAGGGCCACAGGTTTGTGTGGGCTTAATTATGTTGCCCCTTTCTGATCAATCTTCACAATCCCTGCGCTCACAAAGGTATTCCAGATGTGTTTCCTAGGACGGGACTCCTCTTTTAAATTGATTCCCTGGGCTCTTGCAGTAGCAATGTCTCGGGCTCTCTCCATGTCCTCTCGGACCTCTTCCTCTATGGGCTTGTATCTTAACCCAAATCGGACCTGCTGTCCACCTTTGGCCTTGACTGGCTCTCTCCTGCCTTGTAATCGAAGTCCCAATTCCCTTCTTTTATGATAGCCCCACTTTTGGAGCATGGCCACAGTTTCTACCATTCCGCCTCCTATTTTTAGGGTGATTCTTTCTAGGGGTTCCGAGATTACCGCCGATACCTCATATTCAAAATTGTGGAGGTCCGTAACTTCGGTCGTGTGCAACATGTCCAGCACTTTAGGGTTCTTAATGATGTGGGTAGCTTTCTCCTTTTTCTCATGCCCTTCACCTATGATGGTGATGACCTTCCGCCCAAACACGAATTTGATCTTCTGGTACAGTGTCGAAGGTATTGCCCCAAGCTCATGTAACCAAGGGCACCCTAATAACGGATTAAAAGAAGATTTGATGTCCATCACTTGAAAAGGTATGGAAAAGGTCATTGGCCCGATCACGAGCTCAAGATCAACTTCCCCAGTTATTTCCCTTCTTGTATTATCAAACCCTCTAGTGCTAGTTCTTGTTGGTTTCAATATACAAGGGTCCACTCCTATTTTGGTGGCGATTCTTAAAGGGCACACATTCAGAGTAGAACCATTATCAATCAACACCAGTGGGATTACCATGTTTCCTACCTCTATGGTGATGTTGAGGGATTTAGCATGATTATTTCCCTCCTCCTATAGATCTGTATCCGAGAAAGAGATGGCATTGGCATCACCTGTCTGATTATCTGCCCAACCTCATTTGGGCTTACTTAGAGTGAGACGTGTGCATTTTTTAACGCCTCCATTAGAGCTTGGAAATGGAGTGGGGATGTCATTAATAGATCTCAAACCGTGATATGGGCCAACATCCTCCTGAGCTGGGTCTCAAGTATGTGCTCACAGCTCATCTTTTCAAATGGGTTTGCTGCAGTGGTATCTTTCTTTCTCTCTGGTCAGGCTGGTGCTAGCGCTAGTGCGTCTGGCTGTTTGGAGATCTTCCCTAACCTGGTGATAAAATCAACTACCCCTTTCCTGCTGCTGCCGACATTGATGTCTATTTGTTCATAGCTGAGCGGGACCTGATGAGGATTGTAAGTTGGTCCCGGGATACGAAATGGGGAGCAGGTGGGTACTGGGGACATGGGTACTTAGGGATTGGAATGGGTGGATATCACGTGGTTAACTTCTGGAAGGGTGGAGAAGGTGGGCCAAATAGGGTTGGCGAGGATTGTGGATGACTAAATTAGGGGTGATGTGACGGGGGTAGGCCATTGATAACTGATGGGCACCGGAGGTGGATGGGGGACATAATTAGCCATTGGGTAATTGGTGGAGGATGCCGCGTATGGTTGATAGGAGTTAATTTGGATATAGTTAACGGGAGCTAGCGCTAGGAAGTATACCCTAAGATCTAAGGGTTCTGTGGAGTGGTGTTGGGAAAGTAATCAGCCAGATTCAAGGGTTCGATCACCCCAATGCTTTTATCTCCCCAATTTATTTGCAGTGGTCCCATAAAATTTTCCTGGTCGTAGATGTAATCCGACGGGTCAAAATCTTTATCATCCTCTGCCACCATGCCAATAGTGGGTCTCAAACCTACCCTCCTGATGGGTGCGGGGTAGCAGTACCTGGTGTATGTTGACATGTTGGTTGGCTTGGGGAAGCACAGGGGGAATGATTTTATCGACCTCAACTAGATCCTAAATTACATGCTTTAATGGGAAGCAGCGATCGGTAGAGTGACCCGACCCTTGGTGGAAGTTTTAATGTGTGTTGGGGTCATAGTTCCATGGGATGGGATTTGGTAGAGGACGTGGTTGGAGTGCCGTGACCAGCCCTTTTTCTATTAGTAAAGGCAACAAAACATTCAGTGATTGCCCCAAAGGTGTGAACACTTGATCAAACCGGGTCTTTCTCTATTCTGGGGTCATCTGTGCCCCCTGTCTATTTTTGATTCTCTGTATTAGTTCACTTCTGACTGGAGCTGGCTGTGCAGATTTAAATTGGAATGGGATTATACTTGTGTTAGGCCTAGTATTCGTGATATTCTGCACATATATCCCAGTTTTTCTATTATTCCTTTACTCAGAGAATCTCCTGACCCTGTCGGCCCAATCGGATACATTCTTGCTTAATAGCCCTTCTCTAATAGCGTCCTCGCAACGATTGACATTCCTCACCAAATCAGCAAAGCTGGACTGCTGTTGGTAAACGAGGAAGTCTGAGATGACTGGGAAGGTATTTTTTGAGATCATCTCGATCTGCTCATTGTCAAGTATTCTGTTTCTTACCTGAGCTGTCAGTGCTCTCTAATGCCCAAGGTAATTGCTGAAGGTATCGTTAGAGTTTTGCTTTAAATGGGCTAGGTCTGACTTGCGAGGTTCGATATCTATATTGTAGACATACTGCTCTTGAAACAAATGCATCAAATCTTTCCATGTTTTTATCATAGACAGTTCTAGAGACGTGAACCATCTCAAGGCTAGACCCGTTAGACTTTCTGAAAGATTTTAATAAGCAGGCGTTCGTCCCCCCCATATTGGCATATGTCCTTACAGTAGGACTTGAGGTGTGCGATGGGGTTGCCCGTGCCGTTATAATGCTCAAAGACCGATATTTTGAATTTTGGGGGCAAGGGGACTTCCACAAATAAACATAAGTCTGAGAAATCCGTGACATGGATTTCGACTCCACCCATCTTCAACAGCTACTTCTGGATTTTGTCCAATTGTTCTTTCAACTGCTCAGATTCTTTAGATAGTGGGGCTATTTTTTCAATGGCAACGGTCGGCCTTGATTCACTTTGTGCTATTGGGGGGTTGGTGATTATGGGTGGAGGATTGATGCTGGAAAATGCCCCAGCGTAAGCCCTGCTATTCCTGATCTCATCTTCCTTATATTGGGGGTCTACATATGGTGCAATGAGGGTGAAATTTTCATGTTGGTGCTGGCTGGGCTGGATAGGTGTTGGGTGGGACCACTGAAGGTGAGGGAAGTTCTGTGGAGTGATAGGATGAGTGGAGTTTGGATTTTGGGTTAAGCCCTGATGGGGCCACTGTGTTTGGAGGAAAGCTTGGAGATGGCTTTGGGGTGCAGGGACATGGGTGAATTGGGGTTGATGGAGGATAGGTGCCAGGCTCCTACCTTGGGTTGGGTGGGAGTTTGTGTGTGAAGGAGATATTGAGGGAATTATGGAGGGTATGGGTATGTGGACCCAAGGTTTGGGCCTTGCTGGGCTTGGGTATGGGATAAGGAACTTGGAGGGGTTTGGGCCATAAGGACTTGGGAAATTTGGCCCATTAGGCTTTGTTGGGTTTGGGCCATTGGGCCCTGATAGGTCTGGCCTATTGGGCCTTGATGGGTCTGGTCCACTGGGCCTTGGCCCACTAGGCTTTGATGGGTCTGGCCCATTGGGCCTTGATGGGTCTAGCCCATTGGGCCTTGAAGGGTGTGGATGATGGGGGTTTGGGCCATTGGGCCTTGGTGGGTGTGGATGATGGGGGTTTGGGCTATTGAGCCTTGGTGGGTTTGAGGTAATGAAGCATGGAGACTTGGGAGTGTGTATGATGAGTTGGAAGATGTGTGGTTAGAATGAGGGGGAATGATTTGGAAAGCTTTCCAACTAGTGTAAGCCCAGACCATCTCATCCATCATGGCCATTGGAGAGGGGGTGGATGGAAATGGTTCATGTGAGGGAATGTGGGGTATGGGTGAAGTGGATGTGTGGGAAAAACTAGGCATAGACCCAGTAAAGTTGGGCATGACCTGGGTAGATAGGGGGATATGGGGAGAATTGGGTGGATCGGGTAGATGTTGGGAAGATGGAAAATGGGGTATGGTGGTAGAGGTAGGGAATTGGGTCGGGTTTTGAATGGATGTGAATGAAAATTGTGATTGATTTGGCATGGACATGGGAGGGGGGAGTGGGAATGTTTTGGAAAAATGATGGGGAATGAGGTGTCAGATTTTGGGTGTTTTGAGAAGTGGTGGACGGGAAGATGGGGGCACCGAAGGGGCCGGTGATGATAAAGGGAGGTTGGGTGAGGGGGATGGATGTGACAATCTATTCCACATGAGAATGAGTTGGGAAATGTGGCAGGGATGAGTCGGGATCGACATATGCCGGATCCACTGCCCACGACATGTGTTATACACTAAAAAGTACCACTTTTCACCTCTTAACCTAGCCTTTGATGAACCTTGAAGCCCACTAATAATCATTTGTTAAGTATGTTTTGTAGTTAGTAATAAAATATGAAGCTTAATACAAAATCCTGATTTTTTGGCCCAAGGAAGAGAGAGAATACAAGCAAAGATGACCACTGAGCCAAAGCTTAATGGAATACCTAGGTAGTACTCACCATGGTGACTCACTTTTGCTGATCATTATTGACCTAAAGTTTAGTAGATGACTGAAGTCAGCTGAGAAGGAAGGATGCTGCAACAACAGAAAGTGTAGTGCAGCAGAGTGTCAAGAAACAGACCTTGTTGAGTTGAGGAGCCTCCTCGCGAAGCTAAAGATGCAGTGGAAGTAGCTCTCGCGCAGGCAGATCACACAGTCAAGAGGAGATCTGTAAAGACATCACGAAAATCTCGCGGTGTAAAACCTTCATAATTCGTGGTCGTGAAGCTATCGCGGAGATCAAGCCTTAAAGCAGCCGTGCGAGGAACACAGCGAGCCCATATGCATAGAGCACAAAAAGTCACCTCACGAAGTTCTTACATGGCCCTGGAAGAGAAAGACGCCCAAAATTCCCCTCGCACAGATCTCGCACACTCTAGAGCCTTACAAGTTACTACGCGAGCACATGAGCTCACCTACGTGAGTACTTAACGAGAGAGAGCTCCTGAAGCTCTACTGCGCAAAACACCCTGGCTCTCCAGAACATCTCTGTGATAGCACTGTGACGCGAAGCAACTGCACGATTCACTAAAGGTTTACTGTGCGAATGAGCCCTTCCCATCAGCCAAAGGTAACTCCACGAAAGCAAAGCAACTGTGCGAGTAAACTAAAATAGTTGCTAGCCTCGCGAAGCACGTGCTCTCCACTTCTCAGTCTTAACTCAGGGACCTTTTGGAAATTTCCCAGGGCTAGGGAACACTTCCGGAGGCATGGATTTTAAAGTGCACATCTCGAGGCATTCAAGGGTTGTAACAGTGCCACACCTGTTGGAAAAATTAGGGTTAATCTCTTTAGAGCCAAGGCTGTTTTGATAGAGTATATAAACTGTACTTAGAGTTTATTATTTTCATCTTTCCTTTATCCTCTGCCAGCTGAGAACTCTAGTAGGCTAGGGTTAGGGTTTGATCACCTCTTTTTCCTATTTTTCTTCTCTCTTAGCTCAGCACTTGCTGGCTAATCCCCTGTAAGCGGCTAGGTTTAGTTTTGTTCCAGTCTTGTAATAGATTTTGGTATACATTGGGATTCAGATGAGTAGTTGTGTACAGGCTGCAGCCTGGAGACAATCCATTATAAGTTTTGTGTTCATCAATGGATTGCCGTTTTAATGCTTAATTGAATTTAAAGATCTTATGGTTTCTTTAGATGTCTATAGGATTTGTGTATTTAGGACTAGCTCATTTAATTTCTAGTAGATCTATTGCTTACCATCTAATTTCCCTTGGTTTGATAGCCCCATGGAAAGCAATGCTGGATCTGTAGTGAGATCCAGGGAGCTCGGAGGCCTGTGGACCATAGTGGCTGTAGTAATTTTCATGTTCTTTCTTAAGCCTCTGTGGGATGGACAGACCAATGGGATACCCTGTGACCATTCAAGTGGACAGAGTATAGCCCTAAGGTTGTGTCCATTCACATGTTAGAGAAGGATTCTTCTCCTCTGTACATGAGCTTCTAGAGCCTTGTGAGGCGGCTTGTACAGGAACTGGCTCCCCTTTGTTTTACCTAGCTGACATCAGATGTTAGATCTGATCTCTTTGTAGTAATTCTGACTTGAAATTTGAGTCATTACAGTCATGCAATGACGGTGAATCTAAAGCCTTATTCAACCTATTGCATGGTCCTTTTTGTGGGCATTAGTGAGTAGTTAGCCTTAGCAAAGCACTTAGGATCTTATGGGTTGGAATACCTATGGATGTCAGCGAGGTCTGTGCGTAGATATGGGGAGCTTGTAGCCCTGACATTACATAGTGCTGCAATAGTATTCATGGCTAGAGCTGGTCCAGTGGCTGTGGAAATGATCGATCCACTCTTCTGGATTAGACTAGCAAATTTCTGGTTTAACTAATGGGATTTGACAGACTCTATCGGATACCCTGTGACCATTGGAGTGGACAGAGTATAGCCCTAAGAGCGCCCCAAATGGCATGGGTTAAACTGGGAGCATATACCTTGTTAAGTCTTTTAATAATGTATCAGTAAGGAGCACTGTAGAGATAGACTAAATCTTAGTTACATTACTGTATCATTAACTCTAGCTCAATCTGCTTACTTCTCATAATTTTTGTATTTTATTTTGGCACACACTACCACCATCCTCCTCTTAACCCTTTCTTTAGGATAGGGCTATATTTTATTTCTCTGCTTTTAAGATTAATTTAGTGTAGTCGTGACACCCAACTCCCTTTCTTTAGGATTGTTAGATTAATTTAGTGTATTTTATTTTGCACACACTACCACCATCCTACTATTATAGACCATTTTGGGTTCTAGATCAATTTCTCTGTGGGACAAACTTTGCTACAATGGACCCTGTATCTTACAGGACTGTGCGTATTTTTAGACTTGCTGCTTTGCATTTTCTTTCAATCCACTTTTGATTTATTTTTACTAAGACATTTTAAACACTGTTCCTAATAAAACATGCAGCAAGAGTCTCGAAAAACCAACAAGTTTTTGGCGCCATTGTCGGGGATATTGATCTGTTTAGTAGACCTGAGTTGTACTATAACTTAGACTAACAAATTCTTTGTAGTTGTATTTAATCTAGAATTAAAGGACTACTAATTTTTTATGAAATTTTAGAGAAATGGACAGCAGAAGAAGGGAAAAGCTAGAGCTATAAGTGGAGTGTAGCTAGCTCTGTTTGCACTTTCTTTCCCTAAATCTCATGCCATTTATGTTGAATCCCCTATTATTTTGTTTATTGTAAATCTGCGTAGTTATTACTTTTTTTTGTTTGAAATTCTTTCTGTGTGCTTGTAAGCATTTTCATTACTTTTGGTGAGTGTATGCTCGGTAGAAGGTCCTTAAACCTTGACTTGGAACCCCCAAATCCGGAGGTGGAAAGGATCCTTAGACCTAGACACACCACATAGGGCCCTGCTATTGAGACTAAACCAGCTACCATGGCTGAGAGGCAGAGGACATTGAAAGAATACAATGCACCTGGAGAGTACACCTCTCCCTTTCCAAAACCAGACCTCCATAGAAACCAGCCTACAAGCCATCCAATCCACCTTAGCCACTTTACCCCAACCATCACATTCACCAACTATCCCTACCACCTAACCTTTACCTACTCCACCCCTTTCCACTTTTACTGATGCCATTACCCAAACTGAGGATGAACCTATTCCAGAGAGCCCACCTGCTATAGCTACCTCTGATGCTATGACAGATGTGGATGACCTAATACCCATCTCCTCCAAGTCAATCCAAACAGACTCTGATCTGGAGCCCCACCCTAAGCCTCCACACACCATTCCCTAGCCCATCGACCTTTCATTCTTAGGTGGCCCTTCTTCAAGTGAGACCCCTTAATTCTTGCCTCTTCTTTTCTCAATCCTCCATACTCCACCCTCCTTCTTGCAATGCAGTCCCATCCTTACATCAGAAGGGATGTTATTAAAGGAATGACTATTCTTAGAATGTCCTATGAAACATAGATTCAGTGCTTGAAATGGGATATTGAACAGCTGCTCAGGGACATAGGGAAGGGCTGGAAACATATGTTGCGTCTATACAAAGCCCAATAGAGTTTGGCCGCAAAAGAGAAGCTTAATGCTGAACAAGAAAAAATGGCTGCTGCAACAGAAAAGTTTAGAGCTAATGCATTAGAGAAAAGTTTGACTGCCTCCAAGGAGATCAGGGCACTCCTTATTACTCGAGCTGAATTGGCTGAACAAAAGGCTAAAATCCTTGAGAGACAACTAACTGTAGCAACTGGGAGAGTACCCCCACCACCAACTGTACAGCAGAAGAAAGACAAAGGAAAAGGGGTTAAAATTAAGAATGAACCAGCTGACCCTTAGATGGTTAGCATAGTGCACATGTTTTGAGCTAGGAGTAGTATGTTGTAAATATATTTTCTAATATAATGAACTTTCTTTTTGTTACTTTTGTGTATCTCGTACTTTGTTTCATCTTTGCTTGTCTGTTTGTGTGTTTGTTAATGTGTTGTGTGTTTATTTCTTAATTTTTCTCTGCTTTAGTGTAGTGTTATATATATATCTCTGTTTGTTCACTACTGTACAACCATTGTCCTCTGAATCAGTGAGGACACTACTCCTCATAGGTTTGGGGGTGTGGCAGGTTCTGCCAATGAAACAGTAAACCTAAGTGTAGCATATTCAAGTGAGTAAGACAGAAACAGAATCATGTTCACCTAAGAATCATTAAAAAAAATAATGAGAAATTTAAAATTTTGCAGACCTTTAGGCATTACAAGCTTTTAAATTTTAACTTTTTCATGATGTGAACACCAAGTAAACTCACTTGTATCAGTACTGAGTGAATCATTAAAGAGAGAAAAAGGTAAAGGCATACTTAAAAATTTAATGAAAGACCATAACCAGTGAGAGTTGGGCCTACAAAATTTTTTTTCCTTCCTTCGAGGAGTGACTGAGGCAATTCTTCTAGCTCTAAGGACTAGCTGAGGCAATGCCCTCACTAGAAGTTAGGCACCTCCAAGTTAAAACAACTGACAACACTCATGAAACCTAGGAAAGGATCAAGGCCTTCTCTTAGACAGTTTGAGCTTAAACAAACCAAATCTTAATCAACTGCCCTTGTGCACACACCTGTTGAGCCTTAATTTCCAATTTTCTTCAAAATACACCTGAGTACCTATACCTGAACCTATGGACCTGACTCAAACCTACCCTCACTCTGAGAATTCAGAAGGTATAGGAGAAGGAGCTGAAGATGGACAAGATAGGGTAAATATTGGGTGAATGGAGAAGAGATACCTAAAGTTGAGCAGTGTAGCAGCTGAGGAAAGAGGTGTCAAGTCACAAACACAAAAATAAAAATAAAAAATAGAAAGAAAAATGCAAGAAAAAAAGAAAAATAATAATGAAGAGGAGTGAGAGAGGAGTCAAGAGGAACAGTTCATTGGAAAATTCATAATGAAGAGGAGAAGCTGGCCACTTCAAGTCTGAAAAATTTGAAAGAAAATGAAAGGGACTTAACTACAAAGAGGTGAAGTCATGAATCATCTCCTTCACTTACTGATTTCTCAATTTTGAATCCCTTTTCAACCTTCCATTCTTATAACCCACTTCATAAGCCACATCATAACCTAGTTAAAGCCCTTGTGATTCAAAGTTGAAAGTGCTGTCATGAAGGGACAAGGAGTTGTCCAATCTATGGTGAGGATATGCCAATGATGCCAGGACTTAGGTGCTTTGTCTATGCTCATACTTACAGACCCATTTAGGGCTGTAATTGCTCTTGAGTTTGAGAGAAAATGAAACCCTCAAGGTCCCTTGTGAGAGTATGCCCTGGTGAGCATTGGGTTTGAAGTTGAATGTATTAGGCATGACCTGTAACCTAATTTTTGAATTAATGATGAGCTCAGTGCTAATATACATGTGTTGTCCCCTTTGTTGTGAGCTAATTGGAAATGTTGTGCACTCAGGTAGAGTTTGTGATGATTAGATATCTGTGCTTTTCATGTCCATATTCCTCACATTTTTATTGAATCAAAGGTGAACTGATGTTCTATTTCTTGACAGCTGACCTGAGAATGTTGCACCTTTGTTAACTATTTCATTGAGAAGTTTGTGGGTATCTTCACTAAAAATCCTCAGGAGACTTCACTCTTCCATTAGGGATCACCTAGGGGTTTAAAAGGCTTGGTACATATGCTAAATGTATCTGTGCTCCCTATAAAAGTGGCATTTCAATTCTTAGAGTAGTTATTTTAATTTATCCTTTGCTCAGGGACTAGCAAAGAGTAGGTTTGGGGGTGTGTTATGCATTGAAAAATATCACTTTTCACCTCTTAACCTAGCCTTTGATGGTCCTTGAAGCCACTAATAATCATTTGTTAAGTATGTTTTGTAGTTAGTAATAAAATATGCAGCTTAATACAAAATCCTGGCTTTTTGGCTCAAGGAAGAGAGAGAATACAAGCAAAGATGACAGCTGAGCCAAAGCCTAATGGAACACCTTGGTAGTGCTCACCATGGTGACTCACTATTGCTGATCATCATTGACCTAAACTCTAACAAATGACTGAAGTCAGCTGAGAAGGAAGAATGTTGCAACAGTAGCAAGTGTAGTGCAGCAGAGTGTCAAGAAATAGACCTCGCAGAGTTGAGGAGCCTCCTCACGAAGCTAAAGATGCAGTGGAAGAAGCTCTCGCACAGATAGGCCGCACAGTCAAGAGGAGAGCTATAAAGACATCACAAAGATCTCACAGTGTAAAACCTTCAGAATTCATGGTTGTGAAGCTCTTGCGGAGATCTAGCCTTAAAGCAGTCGTGCGAGGAATACAGCAAGCCCATATGCATAGAGAATAAAAAGTCACCTCACGGAGTTCTCGCGTGGCCCTAGAAGAGAGAGACACTCACAATACCCCTCGTGCAGATCTCGCGCACTCTGGAGCCTTACAAGTTACTACGTGAGCGCAAGAGCCCATCTGTGCGAGTACTTAACGAGAGAGAGCTCCTGAAGCTCTACTGCATGAAATATGTTGGCTCTCCAAATCATCTCTGCGATGCGAAGCAACAGCGCGATTCACTAAAGGTTTATTGTACGAATGAGCCCTTCCCATCAGCCAAAGGCAACTCCAAGAAAGTAAAGCAATTGTGCGAGTAAACTAAAACAGCTGCCAACCCTGTGAAGCGCGGGCTCTCCACTTCTTAGTTTTAACTCAGAGACCTTTTGGGAATTTCGTAAGGCTAGGACACACTTCCCGAGGTGTATATTTTGAAGTGCATATCTCGAGGCATTCAAGGGTTGTAATAGTGCCATGTTTGCTAGAAAAATTAGGGTTAATCTCTTTAGAGCTAAGGCCATTTTGACAGAGTATATAAGCTGTACTTAGCATTTATTATTTTCATCTTTCCTTCACCCTCTGTCGGCTAAGAACTCTAGCAGGCTAGGATTAGGGTTTGATCACCTCTTTTTCCTATTTTTCTTCTCTCTTAGCTTAGCACTTGCTGGCTAATCCCCCTGTAAGCAGCTAGGTTTAGTTTTGTTCCAGTCTTGTAATAGATTTTGGTATACATTGGGATTCGGATGAGCAGTTGTGTACAGGCTGCAGCCTGGAGACAATCCATTGTAAGTTTTGTGTTCATCAATGGATTGTTGTTTTAATACTTAATTGAATATAAAGATCTTATGGTTCTTTAGATGTCTATAGGATCCATGTATTTGGGACTAGCCCATTCAGTTTCTAGTAGATCTATTGCTTACCATCTGATTTCCCTTGGTTTGATAGCCCCATGAAAAGCAATGCTGGATCTGTAGTGAGATCCAGGGAACTTGGAGGCCTGTGAACCATGGTGGCTGCAGTAGTTTTCATGTTCTTTCTCAGGCCTCTGTGGGATGGAAAAACCAATGGGATACCCTGTGACCATTCAAGTGGATAGAGTATAGCCCTAAGGTTGTGTCCATTCACATGTTAGAGAAGGATTCTTCTCTTCTGCATATGAGCTTCTAGAGCCTTGTGAGGAGGTTTGTACAGGAACAAGCTCCCCTCTATTTTACCTAGCTGACATCAGATGTTAGATCTGATCTCTTTGTAGTAATTACAGCTTGAGGCTGAGTCATTGCAGGCCGTTTGTAGCAATGACCAGCTAAATCTAAAGCCTTATTCAACCTATTGCACGGTCCTTTTTATGGGTACTAGTGAGCAGTTAGCCTTAGCAAAACACTTAGGATCTTATGGGTTGGAATACCTATGGATATCAGCCAGGTCTGTGCCCAGATCTGAGGAGCTTGTAGCACTGGCATTACATAGTGCTGCAATACTATTCATGGCCGGAGCTGGTCCAGTGGCTATGGAAATGATCAATCCACTCTTCTGGATTAGACTAGAGAATTTTTGGTTTAACTAATAGGATTTGACAGACTCTATCAGATACCCTGTGACCATTGGAGTGGACAGAGTATAGCCCTAAGAGCGCCCCAAATGGTATGGGTTAAACTGGGAGCTTATACCTTGTTGAGGCTTTTAATAGCGTATCAGCAAGGAGCACTGCAGAGACAGACTAAATCTGTGTTACATTACTGTATCATTAACTCTAGCTCAATCTGCTTACTTCTCATAATTTTTGTATTTTATTTTGGCACACACTACCACCATCCTCCTCTTAACCCTTTCTTTAGGATAGGGCTATATTTTATTTCTCTGCTTTTAAGATTAATTTAGTGTAGTCGTGACACCCAACTCTCTTTCTTTAGAATTGTCTGATTTGTAGCCAGATCTGGAGGTCTACTATTATAGCCCATTTTGAGTTCTAGATCAATTTCTCTGTGGGACAAACTCTTACTTATCAAAACTTGCTACAATGGTTGTAGGACTGTGTATATTTTTAGACTTGCTGCTTTGTGTTTTCTTTCAATCCACTTTTGATTTATTTTTACTAACACATTCTTAACACTATTCTTAATAAAACATGCAGCAAGAGTCTTGAAAAACCAACAACAACATGGCTTGGTGACGGGTGAGGTACGGGTGCCTTGGATGGGCCCGTAAAGTTTCCTCCTCCTTACCCTATGGTATGATGGAGGGTAAGGCGGTGTCGTTGTGCTGACACCACAAAGCTTCTCTTCTTTTGGTTTATTTAATTTTTTTTAAAATTTTATAAATGAATTTTTATGATGGACAACTCTGGGGCTCTTAAAACCCCGTTTCGGGTGGTGTTTGTACCCTAAATAAATCTTACGGTGAGACCCTAACGCACTTCGGAAGAATCAAAGGGGAACCATTTGATCTATTGAAGGCACGGGAATCAATGCAAACAACCTAATCCCCTAAAACGGGTCAATAAGAAGTTGCCCTCTTTTGACCGGCGGGGGCGTATTGGGTGTCGGATAGTGCGGGACCTAATTAGAGGTGCTAAACCAGTAAGCGGGGAAATCGGAGATGTGAAATGCCTCAGATTTCAGGCTGTTATGCTCAGTTGGGGTCAACCAATACTTGGCGCATGTATTACATGCGCCAGACCAACTCTGGTCCAATTTATGCTTCGCGCATGTATTACATGCGCCAAAGCAAATTTGGGGTTTCAAGACTTGGCGGGTGTATTAGTTGCACCAGGCAAATAGTGAGGTCAAATAACTTTAACAGCAGACCAGTAAGACCAAATTAAGTCTTTTTTTCTTGGTTTTCTAGAAATAATGCTTCCAGGGACTGATTTCTTAGTTGCAACGGGTCTCTCCTCACCGAACATAGGGATAAAAGGTTGGTTCGGGACTACTAATGCTCTCCCCAAGGGTTTTAAGCTTCATAACTAGATAGGTTACCCACCGATATACCTCTGACGCAAACACCTTCTCAGATAATAGGTGGGATAGTTTTTTTTCGGATCGTCACCACTAGGGGCTGCCGCCGTACTAAGAATCGGGACGTTTGTATCTTTGCCTAAAATTCCCAACCCATGAAAATCTACCCCCGTAAAAAAAATTCAATTGAGTTCCCTTTTGGTTCAATTTTAATTTCAGATTTTAGGGGAGTTTTATTTAAAGTCCAAAAATGGGGGGTGATGGTCCCATGCTGCCTCTACGAGCTGGCGTCCACTGATGAGATATGATCAAACATAAAGCAATGTGCAAGTAGGCCTGCCAATCGGCTAAGGCACGTAAATGTCAAAAAATAGAGGAATTGTAAAGACAATGCGCCAGTAGGCCCGCTGATCGGCTAAGGTACGTAAATGAAGAAAAGTAGGGGTGAGAAAATTGACAGAATCGTAGGGGTGAGTGAAAAAATAAGAAAACACAAGCAAATATTAGTAAAAACAAAGAAAAAGGCCAAGTTTCAAGGGGAAGCTCTACTAGCTACTCCCTAGCAGAGTCGCCATCTGTGTAATCGTGAGATTTTTAATGGTTCCGTCGCGATGATGTGCTTGTATGAAAAGATATAGAGTCGCCACCCGGAGCTTTTGGTGTCTTGGAAAACCTAGATCAATTTTATAAGTACCGAAGTGCCAAAAATGTAACTCTGATTCACTAGTCTATGCCAAAGGCTCTTGGGTAGGGGCTTCGGTTATCGATTGGGAAGGTGTTAGGCACCCGATCAACATACTCTAAAGCAGTCTCTACTTATGGCTAAAGATAAAAGGAAATAAAAAGAGCACTTCTTCTTGCCCGAAGGCACTTAAACCCTATTTGTGCCCCTCCGTAACTACTGAGATTTCGGCGGCGTAATGGCACAAATTCAAGGATAAAGGAAAAGCCAAGAAGGTAGAGGAGTAGAGGGGAGAGCCAGAGCTCTCAAACCCTTGTAGTACCCTTGTGAACCTTCGCGTAGATGCACTTGAGGAGCTTTCAATGGCTTGAATGATAGAATAGTGGGTTCTAACCTCTAAAGCTTGCTAGCTAAGGGGTAGGAGAGGGGGGCTAAGGGATAGCTCACACCTAAACTAAGGGATCTATGATGGAATATAGGGCCCAAAGGAGGTTTTGGAATTCTGAAATTTATGTGGGAGATGATGCACCAAAGGGGAGGGAAGCTTTCTTACTCTTTTATCTCTTTTTGGAAAATAGTTTCAAGCTTCTAATCCAAGGGGGGTGTCTCTCTATTTATAGGAAAAGGGTAGGTTAGGAGGGTGCTTAAGGGCTACTTGGGATTAGCAATTAGGTAATCTCCTAATCTAAGGTTTCCTAGGATTTTGAGAGCTTGGAAATGTAGGCAAGGGGCTTCAATGGTGGATGATAGGGTAAGGTTTCAAATGAATAAAGGGTTGCAAATAGGGTAAACATGGGTGCAACGGTCCTAATGAAACCCATCCAAACACTGAGATGGTCAACAAGTCAAACCCCAAAAGTGAAATTCGAGCAAAAAGCCCACAGTCACTGTAGCTAAGCCTGGCGCATGTATTATATGCGCCAAGCATAACTATAGTGCCTGGAAGTCTAGAGCCCGAGGTGGGTCCCACATATACTTGGCGCGTGTATTAGATGCGCCAAGCTATTTTTGGGAAAAAATGGCTTGGCGCATGTAATACATACGCCATATATGCCCTCATCCAAGTGCAATTTTGGTCACTTTTTGGATTGCCGTAACTTTTGATATATATCTTGGATTGAAGTAATTCTTGGCTTGTTGGAAAGCTGGAAACCTCTACTTTTCAATGGTATAAGATTCAGTCTCAGTAGAGGTCCCTACCAGCCCTGATTTATCTCTCTCTAACCATGACCCGAGAGGGTCAACTAATGGTTCGGGGAGGTTTCTAAAAGTTGGGGGTAATTCGTAAGGGTTTGGGTAAGTTCCTAGGGGTTCTACGACTGCTATCAGAAGCTCGAGGGTGTGCCTCTCTCGAAGTATGTCTTGATCAGGCCTTGGGCCAAATTTGGGTGTCTACACTGAAGATGTTTACAAAGCAAGAAATTATAATAAAATAAATTTAAACTAGAGTAATAAAAATTATATCTTTCACCCCTTAGCCGTAGTCGTTAATTGCTTATGAGAAACTACATATATCTACTCTAATCTTTCAGCTCTCAATCCCAGTCGTCAATTATGGTCGAGGAACCTTAGATATCTAAACTAAACTACTCTAATGATCGGAAGAAAGTACAACCTTAGTTTTCAATTGATGTTAATAATTTATTCGATAGCTAATTCCTTTACCAGGCCTCTTATTTATAGATCATAAGGGGTTGGATTACAAAACTCCTAATTCTAATAAAAGAAACTACTAAAATAAAAGTATCCTGTTATAATTCTACTTCTAATTTTATCTTTCCTTGTTTTAGATAGTTGATGTACTTATGAATTATTTCCTTTATTTCAGCAGTAAAGTTCTTTACAAGTCTTCTTCGTTAATCTTCTCAGATTCGTGCTTGGCCAAACTTCTATGTCAAGAATTCTTCTAATTTGGTGTATGGCGGTGCAAGTTCTCACGTGATCAACAACAACAATAGGCTTTCATTCTATAAAATTGTAAATCAGGACTTTCTATTCTTCATAGCTTCCTATAGAACGATTCTTTATTTACTTTACAATTTTGCTTTCTGTTATACTTCACTTTAGCTTTGAATGACTTTCTTCTGAAGAATGATAAATTACAATTTTTTACTTCTTCCTTGCATTATTTTGCAAAATCGTAAAGTACGATTTTTCATCTTTTAGTAGGTGATTATTCGTCCTTTTTGTTCAATCGTCTTTTTATTGCTTTATGAGTTCATTTTGAAGAGTATTAACATTTTGGGTTCTCTTTTATTATTTTCCTTAATATTTGTACATCAATAACTTATTAGTAACAAACTAAGTCCTAACATTACTAAGTTAAGGGTGGTGAAATGATATATTATGTGACTGATCAATGAGCAAGGCCATCTCTGATGTTTTTCCAAGGACCACGCATCTTCTCTGCATATGGCACATAGGGAGGAATGAATTAAACCATCTTTTCCAGTTGAAGCTAAGGTTTAAGAATTTTGGGAGAAAGTACAATCAGTGCAAGTTTAGTCAAATGGTTGATGATTTCGAAGGGAGATGGGTAGAATTCGTCGAGGAGTTTCAATTGCAAGACAACTGTAGACACCTAAATATGGCCCAAGGCCCGATTAACTTACACTTCAAGAAAGGTGTACCCTCCAAGCTTTCGAGAGCACTTTTCGAACCCTTAAAACTTAACTCAAATACTTAGAAGCCTATCCTTGACCCTTAGGAATCAACCCTAACCTATAAACCCCTCTCGAACCCGTTTTAAACCCTCCGAGGTAGTAGTTGAAGAGAGGAGTGCCAAAGTTTATATAGACCTATGTTAAAGTTGAGACCTATTCCATCAGAGTGAGGGTGTTCCTAGCTTTCCAACGAGCCAAGAATAGTCTTAATCCGAGTTGTATACTGAAAGTTAGGGCGGTTTGAGAAATCGGGCAGAAAGGCATGAAATTAGCCTAGCATGTGTAATTTGACGGATTTTGGCCTAGCGTGTCTAATAGACACGCTAGGAAAAATTAGCTTTTGTGGGCCCCATGGTAGGTTCTAAACCTCCAGGATTCTCAGAGAACATTGTTCCTAAACCTAGCGTGTCTAATACACATGCTAGGCTTAGGAACAATGAATTTTGGGGATTTGGTCAGATCATGAATTTGGAGTGACTTATTGACCACCCCATCCATTGGGGTTGGTTTCGTTAGGATTGTTGCACCCCCACTTGCCCTCTTTTTAATTCTATTTCCAGTTAGAACCCCACCCTATCATCTACCATTGAAACCCAATTCCCACCTATCAAAGCCCTAGAAAACCTAGAAAACCTTAGATCCCTATTACCTAATTGCTAACCCAATTAGCCTTTTAACCCTTCGCTAATTTTTGGTTTGTGTTCTTTATTACAAAAATATAACAAAAATAAAGAATGGCACAGACATAAATAGGGGGAATAAAAAATATGGGATTTGAATAAAAAAATCAAAACAAACACACAGTCCTGCAAGATTCAGGGCTGTTGTAGTAAGTTTTAGATAAGCAAGGATTGTCCCATAGGGATCTATGATCTAAAAAAAATAATATAGTAGATCTCCAAATCTGCTACATATATGACATTTCTAGACCTAAACTACGATAGCATGGTAAAGAGAGGGAGTTTTTGGGTGTCACAGAAACTAAACTAAAAATAGAAATAAAATAACTATCTAAACAACAATAAAAGAAAGGGGGTTTAGAGAAGGATGAAGATAGATTGGGAAAGTAAATAGAAAATGTGGGAAGTAAATAGTTAGGGGCTGATTTTCACTAAAAAAGGCATGGCAAAGCAGAGCAAGAGTTAGATCTGTAGCAGTCCTTCATTTGGCTATAAGCTCAAATGCAAGGTAGAACAATCCAACTCAATCCTGAGATGTGGACTAGTCCTAGGGCTATATCTTGTCTACTTAAATGGTCATAAGATATCCCATGGATATACTCCAGTCATGGGGGTTAAAAGCCAGAACAAGATAATCAATGCAACCACTATGTTTGTAAGGATACAAGCTCATGCATCCATAGATGCATACAATCTATAAGAATCTAAATGAAAAATACAAGAAAATTATAGATTGAATGGAACAGTAAATACAGCTTTCATTGCTTAAAAAGTTACTTACAATGGTTTGCCCTCAAGGCCACAGTCTCTGCAAGACTTCAGACCCTTTACAAAGCTAATGCACAACCTTTTTATAGCTTATCTCAGCCCTAACTATTACAAAGATTTAGTTTAACATGCTGAGCTAAGGAAAGAATAAAAGAAAAAGATGACCTAACCCTAAAATGACCTAAGGCCAGAATATCTTCCTTGCTCCCGATGCTCTATATATTCTCCCCCCAAATTCCCTTTTTTCTACATCTTTACATGGCTTTTATACAATCTCTAAAGTGCCTTTTTGCATTAGTCAATCAAAGAAGAGGGGAATCAAGTTAATTAGGATCCTGCTGATGTGGCTTATTTTCAGCCAAGTGTTGTCTTTAAATAGTTAGGAAAGCACAACACATTGGGAAATGTGTCTTAGGTGCTGTGAAAGTTTCACAAATACCCTTGAAGTTCACAAATGCAAGTAGCAACCCGAGCCTTGAGTGGTTGAGCTTCACAACATGAATCTGGAGAGGTTCCCGACAGGTTTAAATGCTGTAAAAGATAGTTCGTGATGCTTAAATGGCTTTAGAATATCAAGCTTGAGTGGATCTCGAGTGGTTGCAGCTTCAGATAGCTTCAGGTATAAAAGCTCGAGTGGATCTCAAGTGGATAAGCTGCTCCTGTATGGTTCTCGAGTGGCTGTCATTTGGTAGGATCTGAAGGTCTTGATAGATTCTATAGACACTCGACAGGTTCTTCTACAGCGCTCTCGACAGGTGGTCTATTGTAGCATGAACTGCTCGACAGATTAAATGGCCTCAGAATACAGCTCGACAGGATGCTTCAGAACTGCTCAAGTGGATGGTTTTGAAGCTGGTCGACAGGTACAATGCAACATCCACTCGATAGGTTCAATGCTTAAACTATAAAGTGCTCGAGAACTGCTCGAGATTGAAGTTCTGAAGGTGCATCTACTCGAGAACTACTTGAGCAGATGTTGTTTGAAAGCCTAGATCCTCTCGAGAGCTGCTCGACATTGGATTTTTGGAGGTGCAGTTTGCTCAACAGTTGCTCGAGCTATATGTTCTGCTTCTCTGCTGCCATGTCCACCTTGCTGCTGCACTCCATTGAGTGTGGGTCTCACTTATCTTTCACTATAGGGCTTCTAGGGCTCCAAGGCATGCTAAATGGCCCACATGGTGGGGACCACCATGGTGCATTCACTGTAATTCCCATCACCTTCAAGACTTGACTCCAATTTCTTTCTTCTTGGCACTTATTATATGGATTGCTGCACTAAGTTGCAGTTTATTACTGTCCACAAAAATACACTTAAAAATTTATTATTAATCAGCTCAAAGGTCTATTAAAGGATAGGTTAGGAGGTGGAAAGTGGCATAATTCAGAGATTAACACACCCCTAAACCTAATCTTTGCTAGTCCTCGAGTAAAGGGAAAATTAAATAATTATTCTAAAAATTTAAATGCCACTTTCGTAGGGAGCACAAATATATTTAGCTTATGCATCAAGTCTTTTAAACCCTTAGTTGATCCCTAGTGGAGGAGTGAAGTCTCCTGAGGGAGTGAAGATACCCACAAACTTCATAATCAAACTGTTAAGCCTAGTGCATCATATGTCAAAACAGATTTTAACCAATAAAGCTTCATTCCACACCTTGTTCATTCAAATTTAAAGGAGGTTAAAACAGTCGTGGCAAACATTTTTAACACATGAATCAACATTTCTTTCCATCACACCCAATTAGTTTACATCAAGAGTGTAGTATGTGAAAATCAATACTAAGCTCACCATTGATTTAAAAATCAGGTTTAAATACTGCCCCGATAAGTTTAATTTCAGACCCAATCCTTACCAGGGTTATCTCTCACAATGAAAATCCAAGGTGTTCACATTCTCATCAGCTCAAGATCAGTTGCAGTCCTCAAAAAGGGATGCAAGCATGAGCATAGGCATTGCTTCTAATTTATGACTTCCTCATGTACTTTTCACCATAGATTAGACATCCCCTTGTCTCCACATGACAACTCATTTCACTTTGGATCAACAAGAACTTTTAGATGGGTTGTAATGTGGCTTATGGTTGAGGTTTAAAAAGAATCGAAGGAGTAGAAAGGATTCAAAATTGAGAAATCAGCAAGGGGAGGAGGTGGTTCATGACTTCACCTTCTTCATTTCATCACAACTTCATCTTCATTTGTGTTTTTCAGATCTAAAGTGGCCAGCTTCATCTCTTCCTTTTACTTTTTTAGATGAAGTACTTCTCTTGGCTTCTCTTTCTCTTATATATATTTTCTCTTTTTATAATAATAATAATAATAAATTTTTTTTTTTCTATTTTTTTATGAAATGCCACCACTAGACAACTGATACACTACGGTTTATATCATTCTTCTCTTCTCCTTGCACCAAATGTTGAACCGAGCTCACCTATCTTCAACATCTTCTTCTTTACCTTCTGAAATCTCAGAGTAAGGGTAAGGCTGAATCAGGTCATGAGGTTCAGGTTCAAGTACTCTGGTGTTTGTCAAAGAAAAATGGAGTTAAAGGCTCAAAGAGTGTATGCAAAGGGCAGTTTCAAAGGGTAAGATTTTTAGGCTCAAACTATCCAAATGATGGCCTTAAATCATCTCCTTGGTGTCATGAGTGCTGTCAAACTATTTAAATTTGGGGAGCCTAGCTTTTAGTGAAAAGGTATTGAATCAGTCATTCCTTAGAGCAGAAAAACTGCTAAAGACGCTCTTCAAAAGAATATTTTTTTTATAGGCCCAAATCTCACTGGGTATGGTCTTCAATTGAACTCATTGGGTATATCCTCACATGTTTCTCCCCTCTCTGGTTTACTGAGTACTGGTTGTGAAAAGTTTTCTTGATGTTAACTTCATGGGAGTGTTAAATTTTTAAATGATTTTAGTTTTACAACATCTGCCAATAGTTTTAATCTCCTTTTTCACAATTGATTATGTGAGAATTAACTTTATTTATTTCAGTCTAACTATATTGCTGCACTAAATTTAACTACTTCATTGGTCTACCCTGCTATACTCCCAAACCTAAGATAAACATTATCCTCAATGTTTCAGTAGAATTTTTATTTAGGGGTAGCAAGGCATGAAAAGGAAACAAGATACAACAGAAAATTGAATGAACAACTAATTGAAGAAAATTAAACCAAGGCAATGAATGTAGGCACATAAACAAAAAATTTTATATACACAGTTGAATATTATACACAAGAGAAGCTTTATATAAAATTGCACTACAAAAGTCACACAATTACAAATACTCCTAAAACATCAACTACAGAAGACACCAAAGAAACTAACTACAACTACCCCTAGAGATGATCTTAATAAGAATCTACATCTATGTGCTCCCCAGTTTTCTCCTTGCCCTTCTTAAGATTGTCAGCCTATGCAGCCCCAACTTTGGTTCTAGATGTTGCTGGCTTTCTTTGTTTGGTGCTGCTCTTCTGAGGTGTAGGCTCCTAGATTTTTACTCCCTTGGTTTCTATAGGAGGCTTCACATCTTTGGGACCAATTAATGAGAAAGTGGTGGTTAATGTTTCCACCAGCTTAGAAAGTTGGTTGGTCCTCTGTTCACACATTTTGCACATAGCTACAGTAGTGTCCAACCTCTTTTGCATAGCTTCCATCTCCTTTTCATGTTCCACCATAACTTTCTCTAAAGTTTTTTGGTACAGAGGCTTCATCCAAGCTAGCTGCTCCTCACAAGTCTCAAAGACATTACTGTTGACAAAGCCTATCAGCTGGTACACCTCCTGGGCCAGGTAGGCATTGGCATTCATGAAGCCTGTGAGGGTGGGTGCAGGAGGCAATCTGGTTGGATTGTATGGAACAATTTCCCAATTGAGTGGATCATTCACAGAAGTGGAGATACTAGCCAGCTTAGTACCAGTTCGGACAAATGGGGAGGGAATGGATGGTAGGGCAAGGGCCAGCTCCTCTTCATAAATTTCAGTTTGGGTGAAGGGTGAGGATGTGGAAAGGGGGTCCATAGGCAGCTCTTCATTAGTTTTAGTATCAAAGTCTGTTTGTGTGGTAGCATTAGCTGTTGCCACTGATGTGGAAGGCTGCTGGTAAGGAGGGGGGGGGGTAGGGATTAGGATAGGTGTGGGTGGTTGGGGTGTAGGTACAAATGTTTGAAGGGTTGATTGGATGGAGTTATGGTTGTTTTGGATGGTGGCTTGGTTTTCAGTGTTGGTATGGATTTGGCTTGGAGAGAGGTTAGGAGGGTGATAATTTGGGTTAGAGGGTCTGGTAAGGAAGGGGTAACAGGTTGGGTATTGGTTTGGTTGGGAATTGACTGAAATGGGGAGGTAGGGGCATGGCTAAATGTGTATGGGTGTGGGGATCCAGGGAGAGGGTGTACTCATGTCTAATATCCCCCACAATGGAGTCTATTAGGGCTAAGTACCCCTCTATTGTGACTTGGTCTTGGTTGGGTGAAAATGGAGGGGAATTGACAAGGGTGGGAATTGGGTTAAAGGACTCAATGGGGTTATGTGGTTCAATGCCAGTAGACATTGGTTAATTATCATCATAGGTAAAAGGGGAAGGTCGGCCTGGAATTGGGCTGAGAATGTCAGTGGGTATGGTAGTGGGTTCAGTGGTGGGGTGGTGGGTTTTCTTTTTCTTGTATGTTCTTTTGATGGGGGGTGTAGGAAGGTGAAAGGCGAATTCTATGGGGGTGGAAGTTGGAACTAACACATGAATGGAATAGGAAGGTAAGGTTGGTAGAGTGTGGACTGATGGAACTGGTGCAGGAATGGAAGAAGGTGGAACTGTTGCTGAGGTGACTGCTAAAACAGGCACAAGGGGTGCTACAGAAGGGGCTGGAGTATGTGTTGCAGTGGCTGCTGAGGCTTTTGTAGGAAGGGCTATTATGGAGGTGACAGCAATAGTGGCTGCTGTATGCTGCTTCTTCTTCATCAGTATCATACTGATGCTCCATTGCTTTTTTCTATACAAAATTGGTGGCAGCTCATCAGTGGGCTTCCCCATCTTCCAGATACAACCTTTTTTCTTGAGTAAAGCTATGATCAGCCTACTGTAGGGTAGCCCATGCAACTTTTGCTTCTTCTGTACCTTACTATGAGTGTCCTTCATTCCCTCAAATATCAAATTTACAGCCTCAAAGAAATGCCCTTTTGAGAAGGAGTACAAGGTATTTATGATTGGGTGCCTCCTCTCTTGTTAGTGACCAGCCACAAAAATATTCTTTTTTAATACAATGTCTATAAAAAATAAATTAGGGCTGAAGTCACTTCTCATTACTAAGTCCCCAGATGCCTTCTTCCCTTGAGTCGATTATTGGTCAATCACTGTGATTGAGGCATTGATTGGGGTTTCCAAATTACTAGATGGGTCATATGATGATGGGGTGCCCAATGCCTGTACAATGTCAGCTGAGTCCACAAGTGCATCAAAATCATCAGTTAGGGTTACCATCATAGGATGCTTCCCCTCTGGTCCTCCCCCAGACTCTTTCATTCTTATGTTTTGGTACCACAACCTCACTAATCTAGGGTAAACCAATTCATCCAGAGGCTGTAACAATGAATCTAGGGAGGCCTTGGTTAGAAATTCAATGGCTTCCTTAGCCAGGGCTTCTGTAGTGAAAACTGCCTTATCAAAGGCTGTCTTTGGTACCAGACTGAGGGTAGTTACAAAATCATTAGGGGTGGTGAATGGCTTAGACTCCTGGGTTGCTCCCTTTCCTTTTATCTGCTTTTTGGATTTGGCCTTTTTGGGTTCTTGGGTGTCAGTTCTGCCTTTTTTCTTTAGGGCTGTTGATTTACCCAAAATAGTTTTCCTCTCAGGGTTAGCTCCAGAAGATACAGGGGCTGAGGATGAAGCTATCCTCTGTGACTTTCTAGTTGGAGTAGGGGGCTGGGTTTGGGAAGGACTAAGTAAGGTTTGTAGGGTTTCTCCAAAATCTGGTTTTTAGCCATTGAACCCTACTTTCTGTGAAATCAATGCAAACCCTAGGTATCCCTAACAACTTGGCACACACTTTATCCACTAAATGGGGATGAAAAAGTAACTAACCCCCATCACAAAAATTGACTCAAGTCAGTTAAAATATTCCAAGAAATGAAGAGGACTAAGAAGAGATTTCAAAACTTACCCAAAATCTAGGGTATTGTTGAAGATAGTGCACAGTGAATCAAATTAGGAGCTTCTTGGTAAGCAATGTGTGGCTTGAGTAGCTCACCAAAATGGCAGAGGCAATGGATAAATGGTGGAGCAGATGGTGCAGTGAAGAAGAAGGAAGAAATATTGGCTGGGTGAGTGTGGTTGATTGGTTGAGCAAGAGTTCAAATGAGAGAAATGAACTCACGACAGGCTTATAAGCTCAAGAAAATGAGCCTCGACAGGCTGTAGCTTCAGGTAACATGTCTCGAGAGGATCTCTAGTGGATGTGATCAAATCCAGGAACCTGTATGAGCTTCAGGTGTAATTTGACAGGATAATGGCTGCAGAAATGATTTCCTCAAGTTGATCTCGAGCAGATGAAATTAGGCTTTGTATCCTATCGAGGCATCAAAGGTATTGGATCGCGTAGATGCTCAAGCAAATCATTTAAGCTTTTAGAGCCTAATGAGGCTCAACTGTTGGCTCGAGCAGCTTCATTTGAAAGCACTAGAGCCTATCGAGGCTTCAGAAATTGTCTCGAGCAGATCTCGAGCACCTATTTTTCAACATGAAAGCCTGTCGAGACTGTGTTTGCTTTAGGTGAAATGCCTCGAGAGGATGCCTGAAGGCTCCTAATCCTCTCGAGAAAGCTGAACACAACTCAAATTACCCTTGTACTGATACGCACACTCTCATACATTTAAATTTAGTGATTCCTAATGCTAATCAGACTCATCACAGTCAATCACAGCATAACATTGCACAAAACTTCACACAACAAAATTCATGGAAACATACCCTAAAAACATAGTAATTATAGACCTTAAAAATACAAACATACTTATGGTACACATGGTACAAGGCTGAAGATCACACATCAGTGGGAGGTTCTTGAGAGTGGATGGTTTCAGTAGGCTCCATAACATTCTCTATCCAGAGCTTGAGCCTCTGACCATTGACTTTCATGACCCTTTCAGAAGTAGGGTTCATGATCTCAACAGCACCAAATGGGAATGCATAAATAATAGTAAATGGCCCATCCCATCTAGATCTTAGCTTGCCTGGAAAAAACTTCAGCTTGGAGTTGAAAAGCCATACCTTGGCCCCATCAGCAAATTCCTTCCTCAGAAGGTTCTTGTTAAAGAAGTCTTTGGCTTTCTCCTTGTAAATTTTAGAACTTGAATAGGCATCTAGCCTTAGTTCTTCCAGCTCAGACAGCTGCAATTTCCTGTTCAAACAAGCAGGAGTTAGGTCCATATTTAAATTTTTAATGGCCCAATAGGCCCTGTGCTCTAACTCCACTGGGAGATGACATGCTTTGCTATAAACCAGTCTGAATGGGGACATCCCTATGAGGGTCTTATAGGCTATCCTATAAGCCCACAATGCATCAGTTAATTTTAGAGACCAGTCCTTCCTATCTGTCCTTACTATTTTCTCCAGGATATGCTTAATTTCTCTATTAGAAATCTACACCTGCCCATTATTCTGTGGGTGGTATGGAGTGGCAATCCTATGTGTAACAACATACCTTTTGAGCAAGCTCTCAAAGTGTCTGTTACAGAAATGACTTCCCCATCATTGATGATGGCTCTAGGGGTGCCAAATATGGAGAATATATTTTCTTTTACAAAGTTTAGGACAACTCTATGATTATTTGTCCTTGTGGCTATAGCTTCCACCCATTTGGAAACATAGTCCACAGCCACAAGAATGAAATCAAAACCCATGGAAGGAGGGAATGGATCCATGAAATCTATCCCCCAGACATCAAATAGCTCCACAATAAGGATGGACTGCAATGGCATTGAATCCCTTTTTGATAGGCCACCCATCCTTTAACATCTCATGCAAGCCCTGCCATGCTCAAAAGCATCCTTGAACAAGGATGGTCAATAGAAACCACACTGCAGCACCTTAGCTACTGCCTTTTTCCCTCCAAAGTGACCCCCACAGGCATTTTCATGACACATGGTCTAATACTGGGGACTTCATTTTTAGGGACACACTTTTTGATCGCCTGGTCTGCACAATATTTATAGAGGTATGGATCCTCGCAGAAAAAATACTTGACTTGTGAAAAGAAGAAGTCTTGGTCCATCTTGGACCAGTGAGAAGGGATCCTACCTACAGTAAGGTAATTGACAATATTTGCAAACCAGGGCACAATTGACTTGATGGCAAACAATTGCTCATCAGGGAATGAATGCTTAAGTGGTGTTGTAGCACTTTCATCAATCACAATCTGGGATAAGTGATCAGCTACCACATTCTCTACCCCTTTCTTATCCTTGATCTCTAGATCAAACTCCTATAAGAGTAAGATCCATCTAATCAGCCTAGGCTTTGCATCTTTCTTTGCCATCAAGTATTTCAGGGCAGAGTGGTCAGTAAAAATTCTAATTTTAGACCATAATAAATAGGGTCTAAACTTATCCAAAACAAACACTACAGCTAGAAGCTCTTTCTCAGTGGTTGTATAATTCAGCTGAGCTTCTTGCAGTATTTTCCTGGCATAGTAAACTACACAGGGTAGTTTCTCTCTTCTCTGTCCTAAAACAACTCTAATAGTAAAATCAGATTCATCACACATCAGATCAAAGGGTAGAGTATAATTAGGGGCTTGGATCACAGGGGCAGAGGTTAAACATTTCTTTAAAATTTCAAATGCATTCAGACATTCAACATCAAACACAAATGACACATCTTGATAAAGTAAGTGGCACAATGGCTTGAAAATCTTGCTGAAATTTTTAATGAACCTTCTATAAAAACCAAAATGTCCTAAAAATGATCTGATTTGTTTGATAGTTTTTGGTGGGGGCAAGTATGAAATCAAGTCAATCTTTGCCTTGTCAACCTCTATGCCCTTCTGGGATACCACATGGCCAAGCACAATTCCTTGGGTGACCATAAAGTGGCTCTTCTTCCCGCTCAAAACCAAGTTAGTTTCTTCATACCTTTGAAGCACAAGACAGAGATGATACAAACATTAACTGAAATCATCCCCATAGACTGAAAAGTCATCCATAAAGATTTCTAAAAACTTATCAATCATATCAGGCAAAATGGCATACATGCACCTTTGAAAAGTGGCAGGAGCATTGCACAGTCCAAATGGCATCCTTCTATAGGCAAAGGTGCCAAATGGATAGGTGAAAGTGGTCTTTTGTTAGTCTTAAGGATACACTGCTATCTGGTTGTAACCAGAATATCCATCAAGAAAGTAGTAATATGCTCTGCCTGTCAACTTATCCAAAATCTTATCAATAAAAGGCAAAGGAAGTGGTCATTTATGGTTTTAGAGTTCAATTTCCTGTAATCTATGCAGACCCCCCAACCAGTGGTCTCTCTAGTTGGCATCAACTCTCCAGACTCATTTGGTATTACTGTGATGCCAGATTTCTTGGGGACCACTTGGATAAGTGACACCCACTCAGAGTCAGAAATAGGGGAAATGACCCCAGAATCAAACAATTCGATAATTTCTTTCATGACTACTTTCTGCATGTGAGGGTTCAACTTTCTCTGTATTTCCCTAGAGGGTTTGGAACCCCTCTTCCAAATATATTTTGTGCATGTAAACAGATGGATCAATTCCTCCCAAATCAGCAATTGTCCATCCAATGGCTTTCTTATGCTTCCTGAGGACACAAAGTAATTCCTCCTCCTTCTGCTCAGTGAGAGAAGATGATGTAATTACTGGTAATTTTTCATTTTACCCTAGGAATACATATTTCAAAGATTCTGATAGCTGCTTCAGCTCCAGATCTGATGGACTTTCCATAAAAGGCAGCAAAGGTGCCTTGGAGGGTTGAGCTCGGGGCAACAATGTAGGTCTTCATGTAGAGTGCTGCACTAGGCCCATTGAAGAATCCACTCTGTTTATTTCTTCAGCAACTATAGTGGGAGCCTCCTTCTCAACAACCTTAGTCCACACTTCTTCAAAATCATCTAATACCTTATCCCAATTCAGCAGTCTGGGTAAGGTCTCTTCCACCAATTCCTCTATGACATCTACTGTAAAATAGTCCTCATTGTTAAGTTGAGGCTGATTGGCAGCATTATACACATTAAGCCTAACTTTCATATTTTCAAAAGTGACTTCCATCAGTCCAGACCTGTATTGAATGCAAGCATTGGCAATGGACATAAATGGCCTGCTCAAAATAATAAGAATTGGAGTGTTGCACTTGGTAGGCTCCATGTCTAACACCAAAAAATCAGCTAGGTAGAAAAATTTGTCTACACCCACCAACACATCTTCCATAATGCCCATAGGTTTTATCAGACCTGTCAGGAAATTGGAGGACCATAGGTGTGGGCTTTAGCTCCCCCAAACCTAGCTGTTCATACACTGAGTATGGCAGCAGGTTGACACTAGCTCCCAAATCCAAGAGAGCTCTTCCTATGGTGTGGTCAAATATGATGCAGGAGATAGTAGGTCTTGAAGCTTAGCTGGTGTAGCTATGGACAAAATAGATTTTACCTTTTCAGCTGTAAATACTTTCTTAGATAAGTGGATCCTAGCTTTTCTCTTTTGAGTGTACAAATCTTTAAGGAACTTGGCATAGGCTGGGACTTGTCTGATGGCATCAAGCAAAGGCAAATTGATTTTCACCTATTTGAATGTGTCTATCATCTCTTCCATTATGGCATTCCCCTTATAAAAAAAAGAGGGTCCCTTGAAAGCTTTAGGAAATGACAGCTAAGGTACTGCTGGTACTTCAGCTGCTTGCCTAGCATCCACATCACTATTTTTTATCTTTTAAAATTTTTTTTACTGTTGGGGCTCAACAACAGCCCCATTATTTTCTTCCTGTTGCTCAACAATAGGGGCTGAGTTTTCATCTCTTGCACTCTTCTTTCTCTCATACCCTACTTGGTTATCCACCACTTTACCACTCCTCAAGGTGGTGATGGCCTTAGCTTCCTCATGAGTTGAGAAACCTTCACCAATCATAAACTATCCCTTGGGGTTGGTCATTGTCTTTCTTGGCAGTTTACCCTCTTCTCTCCTAGTCAGAGTGTTTGAAATTTGACCCAGCTAATCTTTAATTTTTTTAATACTCTGACTGTGGGAGTTCATAGTCTATGACAAGGAGTTGAGATTTTGTAGTGAGGACAAAGCCTGCTCCTCAAAGGAAGGGGCTTTGGTCTGAGGTGGTGGTGGAAAAGTTAACTGATTGGTTGGGCCATAGGCTGAGGAAATTATTGTCTTTGTACATAACCTTGATTATATTGCTGGGCTGGTCTATAGGGCATTGCCTGCTGCTGCTGGGGTTGTTGAAAGTTATCTTATCTCCACCTCAAATTAGGGTAGTTCCTGCAAGGATACCTTGCAAGCTGCTGCCCATATGATTGGGCATCATTAGCATGCTCCATTACCAATTAAGGATATTGACTAGCTGATGGACAGTCTCACAGTGAGTGTGTGGGTGATTGGCATATCAGACATACCTCTTCAACCTGTACAGCAGTTTGGGGCTGCAACACACTCAACATTTTGTCAAACTTTTTAGATAAATTGTTCACTTTCCTCTCTAGGTTATTGTACACATTTAATTTATACAATTTTCCCTTAGAAGTGGGTTCTTTTGCACATCTAGGAACTGACTCAATGTCATTTCTTGACAGAGACTCTTGCTGCATAGAGTTTTCACTTATCACATCAAACAAATCCCAGGCTTCCTCATCAGTTTTGCTGAGGTAAGTGCCACCACATGAAGCACCCACCATATCTCTACTCTTGAAATCAATCCCCTAGTAGAAGCTTTGCACAAGCTGCCACTTGGAGATTTGGTGGTGTGGGCATTGCCTCAATAATTCCTTAAATCTTTCCCAGGCTTCATGAAAATCTTCAGTTGAGAACTGAGCAAAAGAGATGATGCTCTTTCTCAACTGACTAGCTAAAAATTGATACTGTAGGGCATTCCAAGATGTTATGTTATTGGGTGGGAGCATGTTAAGCCAATTTCTTGCCTTATCCTTTAATGAAAAAGGAAAAACCCTCATTTTGGTGGCTTCATCTCTCAGGCCAGTAATTTTAAATGTAGTGCACAAGGCAAGAAACTCACCAATGTACTTGTAAGGGTCCTCTTTACTTAACCCATGAAAAGATGGTAACATTCGGATGGTCTGAGGTTTAATTTCATAATTACCCTCAGCTGTGAGGAATTGAATGTAAAAGGGGGACGAATATGCCCCTGGTGCATAGTAATCCCTCAGAGGTCTAGGTTGCTCTCCCATCACAAATGACTCTATAAGTTCAATAGGGATATGTGCTGTTTGCCTAGGTCTAAGGACTTTTTCTATTTCAGGATTTAAAGGTTCTAACTCAGGATTGAGTGACCTTCTACTCAGCATACAACACACAACAAGTAAAAAGTACTCACACAAACACACAACATAAAATATACAACAAATAAAAAGTAAAACAACACACTACTGCTGATATTTAAAGAATGCAGAAATGAAACTAAGACAAGGGAGAAAAAGATGCAAACTAAGGCAGATTGTGCTCTAGCTGCAGCTATTTTCTCCCCATTAGCTACTACTCCAGATCTGCACAAGTCCTAAAAAAAATACAACATTAATTTATTCAAACAGATAAAATGCAGTAACAAATCTGAATAAAAACATAAAGAAAAACTCAGATCTTAGATAAAAGATCCCCGGCAATGGCGCCAAAAACTTGTTGGGTTTAATTTTTGGTTTGTGTTCTTTATTATAAAAATATAACATAAATAAAGAATGGCAAAGACAAAAACAGAGGGGAATAAAAAATATGGGATTAAAACATAAAAATTGAAACAAACACAGTCTTGCAAGATTCAGGGCTGCTGTAGCAAGTTTTAGATAAGTAAGGGTTATCCCACAGGGATCTATGATCTAAAAATAATAATATAGTAGATCTCTTAATCTGCTACATATCTGACAATTTTAGACCTAAACTAGGAAACCAAGGTAAAGAGAGGGAATTTTTGGGTGTCATAGAAACTAAACTAAAAATAGAAATAAAACTAACTATAAAAGCAATAATAAAAGAAAGGGGGTTTAGAGAAGGATGAAGATGGATTGGGAAAGTAAATAGAAAATGTGGGAAGTAAATAGTTAGGGGTTGATTTTCACTAAAAAAGGAATGGCAAAGCAGAACAAGAGTAGCTAACCTTCATTTGGCTATAAGCTCAAATGCAAGGTAGAACAATCTAACTCAACCCTGAGATATGGACTAGTCCTAAGGCTATATCTTGTCCACTTAAATGGTCACAAGATATCCCATGGATATACTCTAGTGATGGGGATTAAAAGCTAGAACAAGATATTCACTGCAGCCACTATGTTTGCAAGGTTACAAGCTCATGCATCCATAGGTGCATACATTCTATAAGAATCTGAATGAAAAATACAAGAAAATTACAGATTGAATGGAACAATAAATACAACTTTCATTGCTTAAAAATTGACTTATAATGGTTTGCCCTCAACGCTGCAGTCTCTGCAAGACTCTAACCCCTTTATAAAGCTAATGCACAACCTTTTTATAGCTTATCTTAGCCCTAACTATTACAAAGATTTAGCCCAACATGCTGAGCTAAGGAAAGAAGAAAAGAAAAATATGACCTAACCCTAAAATGACCTAAGGCCAGAATCTCTTCCTTGCTCCCAATGCTCCAGATATTCTCCCCCCAGATCTCCCTTTTTCTGCATCTTTACATGACTTTTATACAATCCCTAAAGTGCCTTTTTGCATTAGCCAATCAGAGAAGAGGGGAATCAAGTTAGTTAGGATCATGCTGATGTGGCTTATTTTTAGCCAGGTGTTGCCTTTAAACAGTTAGGAAAGCATAACACATTGGAAAATGCACCCTAGGTGCTGTGGAAGTTCCACAAATACCCTTGAAGTTCGCAAATGCAAGCAGGAACACAAGCCTTGAGTGGTTGAGCTTCAAAACATGAATCTTGAGAGGTTCCTGACATGTTTAAATGCAGTAAAAGACAACTCGTGAGGCTTAAATGGCTTCAAAATATCAAACTCGAGTGGATCTTGAGTGACTGCAACTTTAGACAATTGCAGGCATAAAAGCTCGAGTGGATCTCAAGTGGATAAGCTGCTCCTGTATGGTTCTCGAGTGGCTATCGACGGGTAGGATCTGAAGGTCTTGACAGGTTCTGTTGACACTTGACAAATTCTTCTGCAGTGCTCTCAACAAGTGGTTTGTTGTAGCCTGAACTGCTCGACAGATTAAATGGCTTCAGAATATAGCTTGACAGGATGCTTCAGAATTGCTCAAGTGGATGATTTTGAAGCTGGTCGACGGGTACAATGCAGCATCCACTCGACAGGTTCAGTGCTTCAACTATAAAGTGCTCGAGAACTGCTCGAGATTGAAGTTTTGAAGGTGCATCTACTCAAGAACTACTCGAGCAGCAGATGTTGTTTGAAAGCCTAAATCCTCTTGAGAGCTGCTCGACAGTGGATTTTTGGAGGTGCAGTCTGCTCAACAGCTACTCGAGCTGTATGTTCTGCTTCTCCGTAGCCTTGTCCATCCTACTGCTGCACTCCATTGAGTGTAGGTCCCACTTCTCTTTCACTATAGGGCTTCTAGGGCTCCAAGGCATGCTAAATGGCCCACATGGTGGGGACCACCATGGTGCATTCACTGTAATTCCCATCAGCTTCAAGGCTTGACTCCAATTTCTTTCTTCTTGGCACTTATTATATTGATTGCTGCACTAAGCTGCAATTTATTACTGTATAAATTCATTATTAACCAGCTCAAAGGTCTATTAAAGGATAGGTTAGGAGGTGGAAAGTGGCGTAATTTAAAGATTAACACTAATCCTCTGCTATTCTATAAATAGAGAGCCACCCCCCCTTGATTAAAGGCTTGAAAATTTTCCAAAGAGAGAAAAATATTAAGTGATCCCTCTTCTCCTTTTAGAATTCACTCATACAAAATCCAGAATTGAAGTTCATCCTTCACAACCCATCTTCCATCATAAATCCCATAGGTTTGCCAAGATCCGAAATTCACGCAAAGGCCCACAGCAGTGCTACAAGGGCCCGAGAGCTCCGGCTATCCCTTCTATTCCTCTACCTTCTTTGCTTTCCCTCTATCCTTGAATTGAGCCCTTATGCCGCCCGAATTTCGTCGGGTACGAAGGGCTCAATAGGATTGAAGTGCCTTCGGGCAAGGGGAGTGCTGTCCATTTTTTCCTTCTTTGTATATTTATAATTATATATATATATATATTTATATTATATACACATCTAAATAGACCTAGTAGAGACCGCTTACGAGCGGGTGCCTAATTGTGACAACCTGGATTTCCTTACCAAAAACCCGTGTCGTCGGATCACACACACAAGGTTTGAATTATAGTGATGATATGGTATCGCAGTGCAAGCATCACTTCCTGATAGGTCGATCTCTCCTCTCAATAAACAATAGGAAGGATCGGGCCATCACAAAATGGTAAGCTTATAAAAGTGGAAGTAAAGTGCGCAAAGCGAAATCATAACAGAGCTATAGCACGAACGAAATGGAAAAAATAAACTCACAACACTATCAACTTTGTACATATATCCGAAAGTAACACATCCATCGATGAAGCCTGACCTTCATCTAAATAGTGGAGCAAAATATACCATTGTATTTAATCCACGTATACTGTACCGTATCTCAAAAATACCAAAATAATGCCAATTTCCTGTCCCAAGCCAACTAAGTGAAATGCTCCTCAGGAATATCCTCCTCATTGTTAGGATTGTAATCCGGGTCCTCCATTTGCTCCGGATCCTTCTCAAAGTGAACTCCTATAGCTGTGACGTAAAGTCAAGGAATGAGCTACAGTGTCCAAGCTCAATAGGGAATAACAAATGCTAAATCACAATTTATCATTCTCATTCATGAATCTCGATGCATAAATAGAAAATAACGTCAAAGCAAGAAATCCTTTAGCGAAAAGTCAAACTAATTCTTTTATAAATGTAAGAAATCAAGTTTCAAAATAATGCATATAGGATCAAACGAACGCATCAAAAGCATGCAAACAAATTACAAGTACATCACTAGAACGTGTAGCAAGGAGTCACAAACAAGGTCAAATATCGAGTTATCAAGCCCCTGAGCTACGCTAATAGGGTCACTTGAACCAAAACATTGAGCTCTTGAGCTACGTTAACAGGGTCACTCCATTCAAGAAACTAAGCCCCTGAGCTACGTTAACAGGGTCACTTGGGTAGACAGATTGCCAAGCCCCTGAGCAAGTTAATAGGGCCACTTGAGCTGGATTGCCACACCCCTAAGCAAGTTAGCAGGGTCACTTGAGCCATTACCAAGCCATGAGCAAGTTAGCAGGGTCACTTGAACTGGATTTTACAATCACAGGGACACGAATCATGACACGAATCACATAACATATGAATGATTTAGACAAACAAGAGTTGAACTTATCGAGTCGAGCAACACAATATATCAAAGATAAGGTATACAAGATGACAACAATGACATGAATCAATTATAGAATTTAGAATGCATATCGAAGTCATGCATGATCATATCAAGATGCTTGTACAAAACATGCAAATCAAAGGTGTAAATCCAAGATCTATACTCCTCAAAACATGGTATTATTCTGGTTTAGCAATTCTAGAAAATAGCAGTATATTTTACTAGCATCATTCACATGAATTTCAAGAAAAATGAGGATTCGGCAAGATGTTCTTCCCTACCTCAAGTTAAACTTGGGAACACGATAGCTTAAATCCAAGCTAATCCCTTTCAAAGGTTCTTCTTAATGATCCTTGATCATACGCCACCTATATATGGTAGGTTAATAACCTATACGAGTCATAACATTAAGTTTCTGAAGTCCGAAACACGCAAAAACCCAAAGTACACATAACAAGGGATCTCGCCTCGACGAGGTGTCCAGGTGCCACCTGACTCAAGGATCTCGCCATGGCGAGATTTTCCTGAGGCATTTTTGGCCTTGATTTCTCGCTGTGGCGAGGCCTTCAGCACATATCTCACCGCAGCGAGGCTAAATCTCACTGCGATGAGTCCTGAAGAACTCACCCTTTGTGTGTTTCTACCTTGTTCAGAAAACTCGGGTAGTTTTTGTATAATCCCACTCCTACAGATCCAGTGGAGCCATACATCACGATATTTCACTACCCACAGACTCCATCCTATTTTAAATCACACGAGACACGATTCGGAACCCCGGAAATTGAAATATTCGATTTCGAGTCCTTCATGCATCGAATTTATGACGCCGCAAGGCATGCATTTCGAGCAGTCGAATCAATAGGGCCGGGATTGGGAAAATTGAGTCTCCCAACACTCATTTGATCATGCACACATGTATTTCAAGGCATCGAACCTCAAGAATTCAGCTATGAGGTCTCTCGCATGTCTGATTCCCAAAATCCATCACATGAAATCTTCTTGCATGAATCGATCCTAGATCTAGAAACTAAGATTTACAAAGCTGAATTAGACAGATTACCATAATGGATTATTCGCATGCGAAGTCTCCGAGATCCGTGGAAAAGATATCTAGTGGTTCATGTGATCAATCGTCCAATTTCTTCGATTGCACGGGTTTGTAGTTTGGTGAATCGATGCGACGATCACGCTAGCGAGGATTTCTTCGAGACGTCTGTTTGTTTGGAGTTTTCTTCAAGTGGAGATGATAGGAGAAGAGCAACTTTCTTCTCTTTTCCTTGCTCGACAAACAATTCCATGCACAACTTATGCGTGCATGGGAGATTATGGTTAGGGGCTGGTTCACATGTAGACTCTATACACCCAACTTGGTGTATAGGTTGACTAAAGGCCATAGATTGGGAGTTTCTAAGTCATGGGACAGGTTTCTAAGGGGTGTAACCCATGGGCCAAACTTGATTCATAGGCCCAGACATCTCAGTGTTGACAATAGGCTTGATTTAAGGTCTATCACTATTGGGTCAAGCAAGTAGGGCTGTTGACTGATGGGCCCATGACCTTGGTTCCAACTGATGGTTTCCCACAAGAAGTCTGGTTATCTAATGGGCCCTATTCCAAAGAGGCCCAGTTCCCAGAATTGAACTGCTATGTCATGTTTGTTAGGTACAATTTGGTGCATTTGTGCTCGGTGTAATTTACAGGGTGTTACATCCTCCCCCCCTTAAATGAATTTTCGTCCTCGAAAATTGATGAGTGTAGTGGGGATTTGGAAAATGTATCAGGATTGTGTGACTAATCTTGACGTACGTGGGTCGTCACGAGGATTGATAAGAGTTTTCTACTGTGTGGTTATAGGGGCTTTACACTACTTGCAATGTGTTCTATGTTATCATAAATTTTTTTTTCGTGCTATCTCAAATTGTGATTCTATGTTTGATAGAAATTTGAATTGTATTGATGGTAAGCTAATAACATGACTATTGTGATTTATCAGTTCTACTTATATGTAAAGTGTAGATAATAATTTTCATTGAGAGTGTGAAGATTCTGCAAAATATGTTGGTAAGAACGAGCATAAAAATTATTAACTTCTAACGCAATTAACATCTTCTAAAGGTAATTAACGTGCCAAGGTTTAAAGAGCTCACCAGACGGCTCCGTTGATTGGTCGGTAGATTGCTTGTCGCGGCGTCGAGCTCCAGTCTCGGAGGTAGTAGCTCTTGGACGAGCTGCATTCTTGGTGTAATCCGAGACGACTGACGCGCCTGCGCTACAAATGGGGCGTGAGCAGTTAGGTACACTTTTTCCACCCATTGTTGTAGGATCTCATCATGAAAATCCAATCTTTGATGCATTACGTAGCTATTTTTGTGGGGGAGTTCAAATTGCTCCATCTTTTATCAATGTTGAGTCTCCAGCAGCTAAGAAACTTACAATTGCTACAACTCCATTTGCCTAGTGAACTCCGCTACTGTTAGGAATTCACCCTACGGTCCTTGTGGCTAAGGGAGTTGAGCAGGTATGGGTTGTGCGGGTTCAGGTGCGGCTTGTTCAGGTTGTTCTTGTTGCGCTCCCCCTACCGGTTGTCGCAAATCTCTATTCTTCACACTCAATCAACATCTTCTAAAAATTAGGTTCCACTATTTAGTCAAAAGTTTTTCAACATTATCCATTTTAGATTCCTCTCCCTCCAGTATCTCATAGGGTTCTTCGTTCTCGTCATCCTCATGCCCATCGAGAAGGTGGGATATGATTCGGCATAGGGTAGGGCAGTCAAGGGTCTATTAATGGTGCTTAGTGACTGTTCGTTTGTGTGATTCATGCCCTCGTAAACAACACATGGTGCATTGAACCACGTATCTTCATATACGACAAATAGCGCCTGAAGTAAATAGTCTCGTATCTCTCTTTCATGTTGAAGGGGGTATAAATTATTCCGAAACACGACATCCAAGAACCACATTCGGTCAGGTAGTTGAGTTCGGGTCACGGGTTGACTAGATGCCTGAAGACCACAGGTCATCCTAGCTATGATTTGGTGAAATTTGGTTTTTGGGCAGAGGGGCTTGTAACCCAAGGGTGTTATCGAACTTCCCGCTACAGTGGATGGCTGCCGCAATATCATAGATGTCCATGTAGAATGTTCGGCCATCAATTTCTATGGTGAAGGTTCCATCAGTGGCACCCTTCTTAAATTTCTAGTAGAATAGTTTAACCAGACGTGGGTGATAATGGGGCTGGACGGGTCGAAGTAGGGGTTCGAGGTTGGCCCGTTTAATGTGATCTACTGACCAGGCGACCATGTCATCATTAAATATTTTTGGGTCGAATAGCCATTTGGGTTCAAAGGTTTTATCCAACCACCAAGCTGTAGGTTGTTCCCTAGGTGGTGGCAGGGGTTCGAAGCTTGCTGGGGCTTTGCCCTTGGCACTAGCGGATAGCTTAGGTCTAGAGACCGAGATCTTGGTTGCAGTTTTCTTCCTAAAGGCCATGCGGAAGAGAAACAAAATAGAAAAGAGGGTTTCGGGCTTGTTACCTCGTGAAGTAGGTTAAATTGAAGGGATTCAAATCCGGCGACACTTTGGGCACGTCGATCCTTGAGCTTTGAGAGTTTTGGCGTGGAAACACCTTCTTTCACGGGGAAAAGTATCAATTCCACGTGGGAGAGGAGCAAGATAGGGGGTTCCCACAGTTTCAAATGCTTGAAAATGACGAAATGGGGGTTTCTCGGGCCCCTTTTATCCTTGCACAGTCATCGCAGCGAGCCCAACTCTAATGATCTCGTCGCGGCGATCTCCAATCTCGCTATGGAGAGGATACATGAACATAACTTGTTCTATTTTGGTCTTGTTTTGGCTTGCAATGCATGGGAGATCTGGATATCTGTATGGTAGACCTGCACTAACAATAGGTAGGTGTGATGAGGCTCGTTGTATAGAATTCCTGGGTCATTTCACTTACATATGATGAGATTATACAAAAGATGGGTGGTGGTTACACATATTAGGCGTAGTTGTTTCATTCGTTGATCAGCCTGCATGCAAGAAAGAGCTAAATGAATGTACTAATGGTGCTTAAAAATTAAGTTCAGTGCAAAATTTTTGATTGACCATATATATATGTGGAACATTCATTCGATTTTCAATATGGTTGCGCATAGCAAAGCGACTCACCTTAGTCAAACAGTGACGGGTATTGCTCTCTAATTTCGGCTTCGCACTCCCATGTCGCTTCAGCGTCAGAATGGTTGTGCCATTGGACTAGGACAAGTGGGATACACTTTGTCCTCAAAATTTGCTCTTTATGGTCCAAGACTTTGACTGGTTCTTCAATCAGCGTCAAGTCTTCGTGGAATTTGATTGACTGGTAGTCCAACACATGTGACGCGTCTCTCACATATTTTCTCAGCATTGACATGTGGAACACGTTGTGGATGCTCGACAACTACGGTGGTAAGGCAATGTGATAGACCACTTCGCCAACACGACCCAAAATTTCAAAAGGGCCAATATATCGAGGGCTGAGTTTTCCTCGTTTGCCAAATCGTTTCACACCTTTTGTCGGTGAGATCTTTACAAATACATGATCTCCAACCTGAAGAGAGCATGCTTGTTAGTAGTGACATATTGCATTAAAACAAATGACAATATTATACACTAAGATTACCTGAAATTTGACACTTGATCTCTTAAGATTAGCATAACTCTTTTGATGACTTTGAGCTACTTTTAGTCGCTCACGGATTATACAGACGGTCTCATTTATAGACGGTCTCTTCCCAATTGAGTGGAGACTTACATCGGCGGCCATACAATGCGTCAAAAGGAGCCATGCCGATACTCGCCTGATAACTGTTATTGTATGCCAACTCGATCAAGGGTAAATGTTTGATCCTTGGAAGTCCAACATACATGCCTTGAGCATATATTCTATCACCTGATTCACCCTTTCAGTTTGTCCGTCCTTTTGAGGGTGAAATGCTGAGCTGAATTCTAATTTAGAACCCATCCCATCTTGGAACTGCTGTCAGAATTGAGACGTATAGAGCGGGTCCTGATCTGATACTATGCTTGCAGGTATGCCGTGAAGTATTACTATCTCCTTCAAGTACAATTCAGCTAATTTGCTGGCCGTGTAGCATGTACTGTAGGGTAGAAAGTGTGCTGATTTAGTTAATCGGTCAACAACTACCCAAATTGCGTTGTATCCATTTTGTGTGCTTGGCAGCCCGAGTATAAAATCCATAGAAATGTTTTCCCATTTTCATTCAGGTACTGGTAGTGGCTGCAATAGACTAGACGGGTGTCTATGGTTGACTTTAACCTGCTGACACACCAAGCATTTTACTACGAGCCCGATGACATCTCTTTTCAGTCCTTTCCATAAAAAATTCTTCTTCAAGTCATGGCACATTTTGGTACTACCCGAGTGCATAACATATATGATCTATGGGCTTCTTCCAATATCTCATGCCGTAACTCACTATAGGTCGACACACATAATCGACCCCTAAACAATAAGGAACCGTCGTCTTTAACAAAAAATTCTGGCTGGTTTCCATTGTCTATAACATGCCTGATAGCTATAAGCTCTGGATCATTCAATTGGCTTTCTCTGATCCTATCAAAGAGGGTTGATTTGATCTTGATATTGGCTAACAGTGCCCCTGATTCTTTTACTTCGAACAAAGTGTCACCTAAGATTATGTCCTCCAGCATTTTCCATCAGTGTAATCTAGCCACAAGGTTTGACAGCTAAGCAGGTGATTTTTGGCTAAGCGCATAAGCTACCACATTCGCTTTCCCTGGAAAGTACTGGATGGTGCAATTATAATCCTTGAGAAATTCCATCCATCTCCTCTGCCTCAGATTGGGTTCCTTCTGGCTAAATAAGTACTTGAGGCTCTTGTGGTCTGTGAAAATTTTAAAGGTCTCACCATAGAGGTAATGCCTTAAGATCTTCAAAGCGAAGATGACCGCTGCTAGTTTTAGGTCATGTGTAGGGTAGTTTTTCTCGTGGTATTTTAGCTACCTTAACCCATAAGCAACTACTTTATCGTACTGATTTAATACACAACCTAACTTGCTGTGGGAAGCATCGCTGAACACAGAGAATCCCCCACTGCCTGATGGTATGGTAAGCAAGGGTGCAAAGGTCAATCTTTTCTTAGCTCTTGAAAGCTCTTCTCACATGCTTTAGTCCACTCAAATTGGATGTTCTTTCGAGTGAGTTGCGTGAGCGGTCCAACGATCTTCAAAAACCCTTTCACAAATCTGCGACAGTAGCCGGTGAGTCCCAAAAAACTACGAATCTCAGTGACAGTTTTTGGCTGTTGCCATTTTACCATGACCTCTATCTTGTATGGATCTATCATTACACCTGATTATGAAATAATGTGCCCGAGAAAGCTCACCTATTTCAGCCAAAACTCACATTTGTTGAGATTTGCGTATAACTGAGAGTCTCGTAGTGTTTGCGATGCTAGATGCAAATGTTGCTCAAGTTCTTCTCGCGTCTTTAAGTAGATGAGAATGTCATCAATGAAGACGGTCACACATTGGTCAAGATATGGCTTGAATAATCAGTTCATAAGGTCCATGAATGATGCTGGTGCATTTGTCAACCCGAATGGCATTATAAGAAACTCGTAATGACCATATCTTGTACGAAAGGCCGTTTTTGGAAAATCTTCAGCTCTCGCCTTTATCTGATGGTAACCTGACCGTAGGTCTATCTTAGAAAAGAATTTAGCGCCCTGTAATAGGTTGAAGAGATCATCTATCCTTGGGAGCGGATATTTGTTCTTTATGATTAAGTTGTTCAATTACCGGTAGTCTATGCACATCCATAGAGACCCATCTTTCTTCTTGACGAATAATATAGGTGCTCCCCATGGAGACACACTTGGTCGAATAAAACCTCTATCGAGTAACTCTTGCAACTATTCCTTTAACTCTTTCAACTCAGCTTGTGCAATTCGATATGGAGCCTTTAACACTGGTTCCGTGCCTGGAGCTACATCTACTATAAATTTAACTTCTCTATCTAGTGGTAAACCCAATAACTCCTCAAGAAGACGTCAAGGAACTCACAGGCGATCGGGATGTCGAAAATGTCAGCCTTTTGGTCCTTTTGTCCTTGTATGAGCACAAGGTATCCTTGGCATCCCTTACTGAGCAGTCATTTGACTCAACTTGCGGATATGAAAGGTACAACGGCTGGTCGAATGCCAATGAATTTGAATAGCCTACCCCTCTTGGTATATAGTGGCTACCTTCTCTAGACAAGCTACCTTAGTTCACAGTTTGGTTAGCCAATCCATGCCAAGGATTGCATCGAATCCTTGCATTTTGAGCAAGATCAGATCAGTTATTATTTAGTGATGTGCCATGGTGACGATGACTGATTGACACATAGTATTCGTACTTATCAAATTTTCCGTTGGTGTAGAGATGGCTAAGACAAAGTCTAAAGGCTCAAGTGTGAAGCCTATCTATGTGGTAAAGTTTGGTATAATAAATGAGTGTGTAGACACTGGGCCTATCAGCACCAATGCCTTGTGGTTACATATATCACCTTGTCTGCCCAAGCGGATGACACCCAGATTCAACAGACACTATAAAATTAGTCACCTATACTACGTGTTATGGCATGAAGTATAATGATTGTAGGGATTATTCTATTTATGCACCTTCTTCATCTAAAATGAGAAGAAAATAAATTGACAATCCGAGAAAAAATCATACCTTGGATGACTTCATTGCCGGCTTGGGCATCATGTGCAGAAACAACATATGCCCGACCTTGTATTGTGGGCTGCATAGACCTCATATTTGGTGTTGTAGTTTTTGCAACACCCTTCATCTCCGTGCAATCTCTGATGCGGTGCCCCATCTGTCCACATTTAAAATGGGCCCCTGTACATTTTCAACACTCAGTTTTATGTGGTTTCCCACATTTCACACATGCAACTGATGGTGTGGAGGAAGCGGTACGAGAAGTCATTGGTTGTGTCTTTTATACACCCGTGTTTATTGGGGCTGATGTATTGAAAGGTCTTGGAGGTCTTGGGGGTAGAGGTGGCAAAATTTCTGAATCAAAAGACCTCGTCGATGCCGTAAGGGTAGGTTGTGATAGTGGCGGCATCAAATACCTTGGCCTCTTGCTTGCCTGCTCTGCACTCATCGTTTGATATTGAACTTTTGTATTCCTTGCTTGCTCATCTCTTGCTTTATGTAGATCCTCGATGTTCGTTTCTGCAATGAGGGCTAGTCTCACAACCCTCTCGTAAGTGGTTACCTTAAACAATGATATCATTCCTCTGATGGCTGGTTTGAGACCGTACTCGAATTTCTGCATTTTCATCAACTCAATGGCTACTAATGCTGGTGTGAATCGTAAAAAACGAGTGAATTCGGTCTCGTATTCTCTCACACTCATTTGACCTTGCACCAAATTTGCAAATTGGATCTCCAATTGGTGTCTGTTTGTTGTAGAAAAGTATTTCTCATAGAAAGCTGCAGTAAATTCTGCCCAAGTCCAGGGTGTCCCTGAAGCTCGTGTTCTCTCAACTGATTTCCACCACGGGTCCGCTCCACCCTCGAGTTGGAATGAAGACTAACTCACCTTCTCTTCTTCCATACAACGAACTCGCTATTGTACCTTCTCAATTTTATTTAACCATCTCTCGGTCTCCATCAAATCGGCTTGCCCATAAAAGCTCGGTAGTCTCAGTCTCCGGAAGTCTTGAAAACTAGATGGCAGCCTTCTCTCAGCCAGAATTGCCATGGTATTCACCATGGTCTCAAGCAGTTGTAGGTTACTCCTCGTGTTATTCCCAACCTGATTTTCTCCCTCTAAGGCATTGCCTAAATTGTTTCCAACTCCAAAGGCACGATTTTTGTCGTCTAGAGGAATTGCATTCGAAGGTGTGGCGATCCCTTCGCCATTAGTCACACCATTGGTTTGCACCTTCTAGGAGGCATCTTGACCTATCATGACCAAGAAAATGCTAAGTCAGATCGGTCCTAAGGCTAAAGTCTTAGTTCAGAACCTAATAGCTGAACCTAATGCCATTGTTTCTAACTACAACATAGCTCTGTATGCCCGTAAGATTGAAGACTTAGGGCTCTGATACCACCTGTGACAGCCCGTATTTTCCTACCAAAAACCCTCGCCGTCAGATCACACACACAAGATTCAAATTACAGTGATGCTATGGTATCGCAGTGCACTTCCTGATAGCTCAATCTCTCCTCTCAATAAGCAATAGGAAGGATCGGGCCATCACAAAATGGTAAGCTTACAAAAGTAGAAGTAAAGTGCGCAAAGCGGAAACATAACATAGCTATAGCACGAACGAAATGGCAAAAATAAACTCACAACACTATCCACTATGTACATATATCCAAAAGTAACACATCCACTGATGAAGGCCGACCTTCATCTAAACAGTGGAGCAAAATATACCATTGTATTTAATCCACGTATACTGTACCGTATCTCAGAAATCCCAAAATAATGCCAATTTCCTGTCCCAAGCCAAACTAAGGGAAATGCTCCTCAGGCATATCCTCCTCATCATTAGGATTGTAATCCGGGTCCTCCTCTTGCTCCGAATCCTTCTCAAAATGAACTCCTGCAGCTGTGACGTATAGTCAGAGAATGAGCTACAGTCCAAGATCAATAGGGAATAACAAATGCTAAATCACAATTTATCATTCTCATTCATGAATGTCGATGCATAAATAGAAAATAGAGTAAAAGCAAGAAATCCTTTAGCTAAAAGTCAAACTTATTCTTTTATAAATACAAGTGATCAAGTTTCAAAATAATGCATATAGGATCAAATGAATGTATCAAAAGCATGCGAACAAATTGCAAGTACATCACTAGAACGTGTAGCAAGGAGTCACAAACAAGGTCAAATATTGATTTGTCAAGCCCCTGAGCTATGTTAATAGGGTCACTTGAGCGAAAACATTGAGCCCCTGAGCTATGTTAACAGGGTCACTCCATTCAAAAAACCAAGCCCCTGAGCTACATTAACAAAATCACTTGGGTCGAGACGGATTGCCAAGCCCCTGAGCAAGTTATAAGGTCACTTGAACCGGATTGCCAAACCCTTGAGCAAGTTAGCAGGGTCACTTGAGCCATTTCCAAGCCCCTGAGCAAGTTAGCAGGGTCACTTGAACTAGATCTTACAATCACAAGGACACGAATCATGACACGAGTCACATAACATAAGAATGATTCAAAAAAACAAGAGTTGAACTTATCAAGTCAAGCAACACAATATATCAAAGATAAGGTACACAAGATGACACCAATGACATAATCAATTATAGAATTTAGAATGCGTATCGAAGTCATTCGTGATCATATCAAGATGCTTGTACCAAACATACAAATCAATGGCATAAATCCAAGATCTATATTCCTCAAAACATGGTAATATTCTGGTTTAGCAATTCTAGAAAATAGCAGTATATTTTACTAGCATCATTCACATGAATTTCAAGAAAAATGAGGATTCGACAAGATGTTCTTCCCTACCTCAAGTTAAACTTGGGAACACGATAGCTTAAATCCGAGCTAATACCTTTCAAAGGTTCTTCTTAATGATCCTTGATCATACGCCACCTATATATGGTAGGTTAATAACCTATATGAGTCATAACATTAAGTTTCTCAAGTTCAAAACACACAAAAACCCAAAGTACACATAACAGGGGATCTCTCTGCGGTGAGGTGTAGGGTTGTTGCAGCGAGGTGTCCAGGTGCCACCTGACTCAAGGATCTCGTCGTGACTAGAATTTCTCGAGGCATTTTTGGCCTTGATTTCTCGCTGTAGTGAGGCCTTCAACACATATCTCACCTTGATGAGGCTAAATGTTGTCGTGACGAGTCCTGAAGAACTCACCCTTCATGTGCTTCTTCCTTGTTTCGAAAACTCGAGTAGTTTTTGTATAATCTCACTCCCACAGATTCAGTGGAGCCATGCACCATGATATTTCGCTACCCACAAACTCCATCCTATTTTAAATCGCACGAGACACGATTCGGAACCCCAGAAATTGAAATATTCGATTTCGAGTCCTTCATGCATCCGATTTATGATGCCTCAAGGTATGCATTTCGAGCACTCGAATCAATAGGGCCGGGATTGGGAAAATTGAGTCTCCCAACACTCATTCGATCATGCATGCATGTATTTTGAGGCATCGAACCTCAATAATTGGGCTATGAGGCCTCTCACATGTTCGATTCCCAAAATCCATCGCATGAAATCCTAAATCTCGCATGAATCGATCCTAGATCTAGAAACTAAGATTTACGAAGCTGAATTAGGCAGATTACCGCAATCGATTCTTCGCATGCGAAGTCTCTGAGCTCCATGGAATTGATATCCCACAGTTCATGTGATCAATTATCCAATTTCTTCGATCTCAGTAGTTTTGGTGAATCGATGCGACAATCACGCTAGCGAGGATTTCTTCGTGAGGTCGGTTGGTTTGGAGTTTTCTTCAAGGTAAGACGATGGGAGAAGAGCAACTTTCTTCTCTTTTCCTTGCTCGACAAACAATTTCCATGCACAACTTATGCATGCATGGGAGGTTATGGTTAGAGGCTGGTTCACATGTAGACTCTATACACCCAACTTGGTGTATAGGTTGACTAAAGGCCATAGATTGGGAGTTTCTAAGTGGTGGGCCAGGTTTCTAAGGGGTGTAACCCATGGGCTAAACCTGATTCACAGGCCCAGACATCTCAGTGTTGACAATAGGCCTGATTTAAGGTCTATCACTATTGGCTCACGCAAGTAGGGCTGTTGACTAATGGGCCCATGACCTTGGTTCCAACTAATGGTTTCCCACAAGAAGTCTAGTTATCTAATGGGCCCTGTTCCAAAGAGGCCCAATTCCCATAATTGAACTGGTATGTCATGTTTATCACGTATAATTTGGTGCGTTTGTGTTTGGTGCAATTTACAGGGTGTTACACTAACACCTTCCTGATTGATAACTGAAGCCCCTACCCAAGAGCCTTTGGCATAGACCGATAAACCGGAGTTATATTTTTGTACTTAGGTACTCACTTATTGATATTGAGGTATCCCGGGTCACCAAAAGCTCCGGGTGGCAACTCAAAATTTAGAGCGCATTGTCGCGACAGATTGATAAAAATCTACGGTTGCACAGATGGCGACTCCGCTGGGGAAAGCTTGTAGAAATTCTGCTTGAAGTTTTGGCCCCTTGTTTGCATGCATTTTTTATTTTTCTTTTAGCTAACTTTCCTCTCTTTTTGCATACTTACCCCTACGATTCCGTTTGTTTTATACTTACCCCTACTTTTCTGTCATTTTTATACTCACTCCTACGATTCAGTCATTTACCGCCTTAGCCGTTTGGTAGGCCGGGCTTACTTGAGCATTTACATTTTTGTCATTTACACGCCTTAGCCGATTGGCGGGCTTACTTGTGCATTTTTCTGCCTTAGCCGTTTGGCGGGCCTACTTGAGCACTTACTTTTCTTATCAATCATATCCATTAATGGACACTGGCCCATAGAGGAGGGACGGGTTTCTCACCGCCCATTTTTGAACTTAAGAAAACTCCCTTAAAAAAAAAAATTGAACTTAAAATTGAACCAACAAGGGACTTAATTCAATTTTGTGTGGATAGATTTTAAAATGGGGGGAGAGGGGGGAATAGGCAGCAATACAAACGTCTCGATTCTTAGTACGATGACAACTCCTAGTGGTGATGATCTCGAAAAGTACCACCCCATCCAGTATCTGAGAAGGTGCTTGTGCCGGAGGTATATCGGGTGGGTGATCGAGCTTAAGAAAAAACCTTAAAACCCTTGGGGAGCGTGTTAGAATACCCCGAAACAACCTTGTATCCCTAGGTATAGTGAGGAGGAACCTAAAATAACAAGAAAAAATAGTCCCCGGAAGCACTGCTTCTAAAAACTAAAAAAATAGACCAATTCGGGTCTGCTGCTGCTGTATAAATTATATATATATACTCTGTTTTTGCCTAGCATATGCAATAGACACGCTAAACCAAAAACCCCGAGAATTTTCCCAGCGTGTATAATATACACGCAAAGCCAAAATCCCATAGATTCAGCCTAGAGTGTATATTACACATGCTAAGCTAAATCTCCAGGATTTTAGCCTAGCGTATATAATACATACGCTAGACTATTCTGGTTTAGGCAACTCAAATCAGATGCCCTATTCACCCTTCCCGAGCCCCCTTGCTTAGCGATTTTCATACTCCCGATTGTTCCCCCACCTTTAGACACCTAAAATGCCCTTGACGGTCAAAAGAGGTCGCCCCTGTTATTGACTCCTCTGAGGGATGGGGCCGTCATGTGAATTTTTGTGTCTTCACATAGATCAAAGGATTCCCTTTGATTCTTCCGAAGAGCATCAAAGTCTGACCGTGGGAGGCATCGGAGGCTTGAACGCTGCCCGAAAAGTGAGTTCCCTTGGGCCCCGGATAAAGTTCCACTTTAATCAAGGGAGAGAATTTGGTTTTCTCATTCAAAAAATAAACCAAAAAAATCAAAACCCAAAAAAGGGATCTTGTAGTGCTGGAACAATGACATCGCCTTACCCTCCATCATCCCGTAGGGGAAGGAAGAAGAAAATATTCGGGCCTCACTCGAGATATCCATACCCAACCCACTGCCAAACTATGTCTTGGGTGGTTGATCCAGCTTACACCGATCCTGATTCATCCCCACCCGGTTCCCCAACACATTCCCATTTAGAGGATATAGCCATATCCAACTCCCCTGCCCAAGCCCGTTTCAACGTCACCGGACCTTTCGGTGCACCCATCTTCCTCTCCACCTCAAACCAAACCCCCCCCCCCCCTTTCCTCCATATCAATTAAAAATCCACCACATGTTCTACCCCATTCCTCCTCCACCACCCAAGATCTATCCCTGTTGGGGATATTTCAGGTGCTAGTTATTGTGTGTGTGGAATAAAATAAAAATAAAAGGGTGAGATGAAATAGATGAAAGCAATAACTCTAAAATATATAGACCTACAAGATACAGGGTCCTTTTGTAGCAAGTTTTAAAAGTAAGATTTTGTCCCATAGGGAGTAGTGATCTAAAATCTGATAGGCTGTATAGTAGACCTCCAGATCTGGCTATAGATTTGACAATTCTATCCTAGTTTAAGAAAACAGGGAAAGGAAGATAGTTTTTTGGGTGTCACTTAATCTACAAAATAGAAATACAAAACTAGATCTAAAAGATAAGGGAGATGAATGATAAAATAATATAAAATTGGAAGAAATAGACAGCTAGGGACTAGTTCTTATTACAAAACAGATCAAGATTGTGAACTTGCAGCTGCCCTTCACTTGGCTACAAGAACAAATGCAAGGTAGATGAATTGAAATTAAACCAAGAGTTTGAATTGATCTTAAGGGTATGATCTATCCATTTGAATGGTCACAGATCATCCTATAGACTTCATCCAATCCAAAAGTTCAAATTAAAACAATAAAATCATTGCAGCCACTATGCTTGTAAGGCTATAAGCACTTACAATCATAGGATCAAACAATCCATGTAGATCTAGTGGGAACTACTAGAAATCATAAATTATTTAGGGATCTAAACTCAGCTGGTCATTGCTTCAAATAGCTGTAATGACCGAGCTCACAAGGCTGCAATCTCTGCATAATTCCAGATCTCTTCATTGAAAACAGATCTAGAAAACAGAGCAAGAGTCGGATCTGTTACAATCTTTACTTGGCTACAAGCACAAGTGCAAAGAGGAAGAATCTAATTTCACCTTCACTTCTGGATTAGTCCGAAGGGTATGATCTGTTCACTTGAATGGTCACAAATCATCCTAGAGATTTACTCTAGCAGTGAGGGTAAAGGACGGAACAATAAATTTATTGCAGGCACTATGGTTGCAAGGCTACAAGCTCAGGCAACCATAGGTGCATCAGATCTGAAAAAATCTAAAGCAATTGAATAGAAAAATTACAGATCTAATGGATGTTTAAAAATAGTATTTTCATTGCTTAATCAAAACTTATAATGCTTTGCCCTCAAGCCTATAGTCTGTGCATGAATCTAGAGCTCTTCATAATGAATTTACAGATTTGTTTACAATTATAACTCAGCCTTTGGCTACTACCTAGATCTAATCTAACAGGATGGATTAGGGAGAGAAGGGGGAAGAGAGAAGGAAAAAGAAAAGCTAAAACTAAACATAAATGAGTCAAGGAGAACTCAGAGAATTTCCTAGTTTCCTTACTGAAGAATTACAACATAAAGGATGCTTATTTATACATTTGCCTTGATCCATGTGCCTTGTTTCTGACCAATCAGAGAAGAGGAATTTTATGCTAATCCAAGTGATTTATATTTTGGCCAATTAGAGAGAAGAGAACTCAGTTCTGTTATACCCAACTGAAATAGTTGGATTCTCGCCAAGAATTGCCTCCATTCAGTTATGAATCAGCTCATATGTGGACAGGTGTCCCATGTGCAAGTTTGATTTCTCAAATATGCCCCTACCGACCACTGATAATGGCTGAAAACAATTAGAACCCGAGCCTCGAGAGGTTTGAAGAAATTCTAAAGTAAACTCGAGAGGTTCTGAAGAAGTTCGAGAGGTTGGAGGGCTATTTTAGAGCTTCAGAAATAACATTTTGAGAGGTTCAGGCAACTGTTTGACGGGTTGCAGGCTTCAGGTAGCTCATCTCGATAGGTTTAGAGTACATCTCGACAGGTTGAGAGGGCTTCTGGTGTATATTCGACAAGTTGAAGACTACCACTCGACAGGTTTAAGGAACCATTCGACAGGTTCTCGACAGGTTTATTTTTAGCTTCAGAACCTCACGTGAAGTTCATTTCCAGCATCGATAGGTTCAAATGACCATTCGACAGGTTGATTCAGGCCTCAGAACCTCACGTGAAGTTCATTTCCAGCATCAGAACCTCTTGACAGGTTCAAACAATCATTCGACAGGTTGCTCGACAAGTGGATTCAGACATTAGAACCTCATGTGAAGTTCATTTCAGCATGAGAACAATTCATGGGGTTCACTTTAGCATGAATTTAAAATTCGTGGAGTTGGCTTTCAGCAATAAAACACCTCGTGGAGTTCACTTAGCAGCCTACACACCTCGTGAGGTTCAAAATGCAGCAGCAACACATCTTGTGGAGTTGTACTTCGGCTATATTCAACTCTTTAAGCTACTTGAGTGCACAACAGCCAGTACTATAGAGTGTTCGACAAGTACATGGTTGGCTACTTGTGCTCGATCTCCACTCTGCTAAAACCTATGCAGTTGCAGCAAGCTCTGTTATGCACACCAAGTGCTCTATTGTGCAGCCGCTATAGCTTTTCTTTACTTGATCTTGCAGCTGTTACAGATGATGAGGTGTGCAGCTATTCAAAGGTGTCCACATGGCTGCTCTATTGTGCAACTTGTGTACACAAAGCTGAAGGTGTAGCTGCTCCCATGGCTGTACCAATCTACATTGCTGCTGTTTGATTAAATGTGAACTTGCTGAAATGTGCAGCTGCTGCTCTAGATCCGCTCCTCAGCCTAAAATGTATAACTTTGCAGCCCTTTGAGTCCTCTTGACAGCTGCTTGCTTGAATGTACTGAACCACATAATTGTATGCAGCTGCTGATGTAGATTGAAGCACTTGGTTGCTCTGAAATGCAGCTGCTTGAAAGAGATCCTCATGACAACTCCAATGTGCATAGAGCTGAAGCTATGAAAGTGCTGAATCACATGCACCAGCTGAAGTTTTCTTCTGCTCACGTAAACAATAGGTAGCTGCTGGAGGCTCTTGGTTGACTCTAATGTCCTCTTCTTAGCACATATTCATGGATGGCTGCATATTTATTCGTAACTGTAAAAACACATTTAAAATAGTTGTTAAACAGCTCAAGATCTTACAAAAATCAGGTTTAAGGGTGTATGAAATGGTATAAATCAGTGACTAACAATCCCATTTCCCTTCCACCTCCAACATACCCAATTTTCCCCCATCCATAAAAAATCCATCCCATTTTCCATCCATCTCCACCCAATGCACACCCCATTTTTTTCTCCACAAATCCACCCCATTTTTCCACATACACCCAAGCCATGCCCAAGTTTCCCATATCCACTCCACATTTCCCCCCAATCCAAATTCACCATATATCCCCTCATCTACCCAAGTCATGCCCAATTTCCCTCACCCTTTTACCCAGGTCATGCCCAATTTCCCTCACCCTTTTACCCAGGTCATGCCCACATCTCCCCATACATTGGAAGGGCCATCCCCATTTACCCCCATAACCAATCCAATGGCCATGATAGAGGACATGGTCAAAACCTACACAGCCTGGAAGGCTTCCCAAAACCTTCCTCATCCATCCCATATATCCAACTCTCAACATACTCTCCAAAACCTCCATATCTCATTCCCCCAAAATGCGAACCCCAATCAACCTACCATAATTTACACCACACAAGGCCCCTCCCTTTAGCCATGGGGTCATTCGAGCGGGCCTCCAGGCCCAAGACCCTATACCCAAGCCCATCAAGGCCCAACACCGTATACCCAAGCCCATCAAGGTCCAAAACCCTATACCTAAGCTCATCAAGGCCCAATAGCCCAAGCCCAAACCCATTAAGGCACAATACCCCAGGCCCAAGGCCATCAAGGCCTAATACCCTAGGCCCAAGGCCATCAAGACCCAATACCCCAAGCCCAAGCCCATCAAGGTCCAATGCCCTATACCCAAACCCATCAAGACCCAAACCCGAGAGCCCCATTTGCAAACCCTCTATCATTCCCCCAATATCCCACATTCACCTATACCTAATAGGCCCCCATTCCCCCTCAAATAGTACACTCATCTCATCCAATCTCTCAATACGGCATGGGCCCCATGTATCCACTTCTCTCACACCCAACCCAATATGGAGACCCATCCCATACCATCAACCATCCCCAATTCACCCATCCTCTTACCTCCCAACCCAGCCATCAAAATCCTCACCAAGCACAATGGCCTCACCAGGCCCCCACTTAAAACCCTCTATTGACCCACCCATTTACCCCCCAAAACACTCAACAAAGCTTTCCCCACTTACAAGGGCCTCATTAGGCACCCGCCCGAAACTTCCAAAATCCAATCAATCCCACTCCTCCCCTAATTATTATTGATACCAGCAATCAGTATGAGGAGGATGAAGCCCAGAATTGTAGGGCATATGTGGGGGACATTTGCCAATTTCACCCCCCACATCCCTTGCAGACCAACCCACAGGCAGCCCAAAGTGAATGGAGGAAGCCTATTAAGAGGTCAGCCCCACCATCCAGGGAGTTAGAGCTGTTAAAAGAATAAATGGACAAAATCCAAAAACTACAAATGAAGATGGGTAGAGCTGAAGTCCATGCCACAAACTTTTTTGACTTATGCCTATTTGCAGAAGTCCTTTGCCCCAAAAATTCAAGATGCCAACCTTTGACAAATACAATGGCACATGCAACCCCATTGCACACCTCAAGTCCTACTATGGGGACATGTGCTAGTACAGCAGAGACAAACGACTCCTCATCAAAGTGTTCCAGAAGAGCCTTACGGGCCCAACTTTGAGATGGTTCACTTCCCTTGAACCATCCATGATTAAAAACTGAAAAGATCTGACCCACCTATTCCAAGAGCAGTATGTTTACAACATAGACATTGAACCCCGCAAGTCAGATCTAGCCCTACTAAAGCAGAAGTCCGACGAGACATTCGGCGACTATCTTGGACGATGGAGAGCATTGGTAGCCCAAGTCAGGAATAGAATACCTGAAAAGAAAATTGAGCTAATTTTGAAAAGCACTTTGCCGGTCATCTTGAATTTCTTGGTATGCCAACAATAGTCTAGATTTGCTGACTTAGTAAGGAATGCCAATCGTAGTGAGGATGCGATCAGAGAAGGACGGTTAAGTAAAAGCATAACCAGTGGGGTATGAAAGTTCATTGAACAGAGGAACGAAAGAAGAACCGGGGCGCATATACAGACAGTCATAAATGCATGACTCAGAACCAGCATAACCCCATTCCAGTTTAATGCGGCACAGCCGGCCCCAACTCGAAGCGAACCAATGCAGAGAACAAGCAATGGGCAAGGGGCACAGATGACCCTGGAATAAAGAAGGGCCCATTTCAACCGAGTCTTTACACCATTGAGGCAATCCTTAAACATCCTTCTATATTTTTTAGTTGAAAAAGGTCTTGTTACCCCTTTCCAACCATGCCCACCACCAAATCTATAGACACCCAAATTTGGCCCAAGGCCCGATCGAAACACCTTTCGAGAGAGGTGCAATTCTGAGCTTTTGATGACATGTATGAAACCTTTAGGAACCCCCTTAGAACTATTAAGAACCTTTCCAAACCCTTAAGAATCACCCTAGATCCCTTAGGAACCTTACTCGAACCTTTAGAAATCAATCCTGACCCTTAAAACCCGTTCTAAACCTAAACCTAACCTTATCAAACAAATGTTTGAGGAGGGGTGCACTGAAACTAGATACAGCCCCCTATTGCAATTGAATCTCATACCATTAAAAAGTAGAGGACGTCAGCTTTCTAACGGTCCAAGTATCACCCCAATCGGAGGTATACATCAAAAGATATGGCGGACCAAACTCAGAGGGCAGAAGTGTAAATTCATGTGGGTCCCCCTAGAGATTTGGCGCAACTAATAGTTGCGCCAGTTATAATTTTTCTTGGCATAACTATTAGTTGTGCCAGGCCAATTCTCCCAGATTTTAAGCCTGGCACAACTATTAGTTGCGCCAAGGTGGGGCCCACCCTCGCGAACTAACTTCCATGCATTATTTAAAATTGTTTTATTGTACATTTGCCTGGCGCAACTATTAGTTGCACGAGGCATATGATCAGTAACCTCTGAATTTTGTCTCGAAAATCTTGATTGGGGTTTGACTTGTTGACCACCTTGACCTTTGGGGTGTGTTTTGCTAGTTCTGTTGCACCCATTCCCTACCTATTTGCAACCCTTCAAGTGGCTTAAGGCCTCACCCCATCATCCACCATTAGAGGACCTTCTCACACATCTCAGTGCTCCAAAAACCCTAGGAATCCTTAGATGTGAGATTACCTAATTGCTAAACCCATTTAGCTCCTAAATGGTTTCCTAATCCACCCATTTCCTACAAATAGAGGCCCCCACCCCTTGGTTTAGGGGTTGAGAAATTTGCTTAAGAGAGAAAGAGCTCAAAGTGAGAAGTTCTTCCTCCCTTTTGTGCACCATTTTCACCCAAATTCTAGAATCTCTCAACCTCATTTCAAGCTTGTTCTTGCATCCAAAACCCTTAGCCTAGGTGTGTGTGATCCCCTAGCCTCCCTTCCCTACCTCTTAGCTTCAAGCCTTAGGAGTTAGAACCCCATTTTCCACCATACAAGGCCTTCAAAAGCTCATTAAAGCAAGCTACGCAAGGCTCTCCTACGGTGCTACAAGGGCCTGATGGCTCCGGCTCTCCCCTCTCTTCTCCTATCTCTTTCTAGCTCCCTCCATCCTCCCATTTGTGTCGTTATGCTTCTAACTTTTCGGTGGGAATGGATGGGCACAAATAGGATTCTAACCCCTTTTGGGCAAGAGGAAGCTATTTTCTTTTCTTTTGCTTCATTTATTTTTGGCCATAAGTAAAGACCGTGTTAAGTAGGTTGATCGGGTGCCTAACACCTTCTCGATCGATAACCGAAGCCCCTACCCAAGACCCTTTAGTATAGGCCGGATTCAGAGTCATATTTTTAGCACTTTGGTAGTCATAAAAATGAACTAGGTTTCCCAGGACACTGAAAGCTCTGGGTGGTGACTCTATATTTTTTTTTCAAGCGAGCGCATCGCCGCGATGAGATCGTCACAAATCCCACGGTTGCACAGATGGCGACTCTGCTGGGGATAGCTTGTAGAGCTTCTCCTTGAAATTTGGCCCTTTATTTTTTATTTTTCACTAACCATTTTGGCTAATTTTTTCACTATTTTTTTTATTTTTCTCACCCCTACTTTTCCATCATTTACGAGCCTTAGCCGATTGGTGGGCCTACATGCGCATTGTCCTTTAAATTTCTTTACTTTTGTGTCATTTTAAGTGCCTTAGCCGATCGGCGGGCCTACTTGAGCATTGTCTTTTAATTTATATACTTTCCCGTCATTTAAATTGCCTTAGCCAATTGGCGGGCCTACTTGTGCAAGCATATTCCAACAGTGAACGTTGGCCCGTAGTGGCAGCACGGGGTCATCACCCCCGATCTTTGAACTAAAGAAAACTTCCAAAAAAAAGGAGAAAAGCTTAAAAAAAATTAAAATTGAACCAAGTTAGGGAGCTTAATTAATTTATTTTTACGGGGTAGATTTTAAAAGGGTGGGGAATAGGTAAACACACAAACACCCAGGTCTTAGTATGGCGGCAGCCCCTAGTGGTGATGATCTAGAAAAGTCCCAGCCCACCTAGTATCTGAGAAGGCCCTTGCGTCGGAGGTATATCGGGTGGGTTCCTATTTCGAAGCTTAAAACCCTTGGGGAGCGCACTAACGAGTTATACCAGACTCAAACCCTTTAGGTGCGGTGAGGAGAGAATCGATCACCAAAAAATAGCACAGTTCTCGAAAGTCTAGCTTCCACAAAAACCAAGAAAAGAGACTCATTTTGGGTTGTTGTCTCTACTGTTATACATTATGGAACACCATTTTTTGTCTGGCGCAAGTATTAATTGCGCCAGTACAAAAAAATTGAAATTTATAACTGGCGCAACTAATAGTTGCGCCAACTTTAAAATCTAAATTTTTACCTTGGTGCAACTAATAGTTGCGCCAGTGTAAAAAAGGTGCCTTGCAACCTGGGCGCATGTATTAGTTGCGCCAGGTCTATTTAACAACACACCAGCTCGAATCTATGGCCTTCTTCACCTCCCGAGTTCCCCGATCAGTGTGCTTAGTGCTTTGTTTAGGCTTCGCAATCTCCGACACCCAATACGCCCCCGTCGATCAAAAGAGGGCAACTCCTTTTTGGCTCATTCCGAGGGATCAGGTTGTTTGCTTCGATTTTTGTGCCTTCAATAGATCGAAGGTTCTCCTTTGATTCTTTCGAAGTGCGTTGGAATCGTCACCGCGGGTCTTGAATTAAGATACGAGAGCCACTCGAAAAGGAAATTCCAAGGCCTCGGAACCTTTATTTTTCAAAACTTTTAAAAAAAAATTCAAAAAATATATATATAATAAATCAAAACCCAAAAAAAATAGTTTGTGGTGCCGGCACAATGACATCATCTTGCCCTTCGTCGTCCTGTAGGGGAAGAAGGAGGAGGATTTTTGGGCGTTATCCAAGGCACCCTTACCCAACCCGTTCCCGAAGAATGTCATGGGTAGTGGACCCGGCTTATGCCGATCCCGACTCATCCCTGCCACATTCTCCAACCCACTCCCATTTGGGAGAAGTTTTTTCCACCATCCCCCTCACCCAACCCCCCTTTACCGTTACCGGCCCATTTGGCGCCCCCATTTTCCCAACCACTACCCCCCAAAATATCCAAAATCACCCCCTACATTCCCCATCTTTTGCCCAAACCATGCCCATTCTCCCTCTCATATCCATGCCCAATCCAACACCTTTCCCATCCACATTCATGACAAACCCAACCCCATTTTCCCAATCCACATCCATGCCATATTTTTTCACGTTCCCCCTATAAGCCCGATCCACCCACATTCACATACACCACTTCCACTCTATCTGATCCCCCACAAGTCCCCCCATCTACCCCGGTCATGCCCATTTTTACTGGGGCCACACGCAGTTTTTCCCAAACACCCACACTTTACCCTTCATCATCCCCCTTTGCCAATGCCCCACCCCATTCCTTCAATCCATCCCATATCCCATCACTTACCATGGCCATGCCCAATCTTCCCTCCACCTCCATCCTATCCATACCCAATCATCCCTTAAATCCGTCATCCACATCCAATCCTCCTTCCATGACCATGATGGAGGAGATGTTCCAAGCCTACTCCATGTGGAAGGCTTCTCAAAACACCTCCCCTCCTCCACACCCCGTGTCCCTAAACCCATCTCACACCCTAACCAATCTCCATGCCTCACTCCCCAATGACCCCCATCAACCCCTCATAATCCACACCACCCAAACCCCTATTACCCACTTGCCCCAAGGCCCCATGGCCCAACCCCCCACTACCTACATGCCCCAAGGCCCAATGGCCCAAGCTCCCATCTCCCATATGCCCCAAGTCCTATTAGCCCAAACCCCTTTTTTTCAGTGCCCAATGGCCCAGTACCCTACCACCCAGACCCACCAAGGGCCCATGGCCCAGACCCATCAAGGGCCCATGGCCCAGACCACCAAGGTCCCATGGCCCAGACCCACCAAGCCCATTGGCCCAAACCCACAAACGCCCATTGGGCTAGACCCATCAAGGGCCCAGGGCCAAGACCCACCAAGGCCCATTGGCCCAAACCCACCAGTGGCCCATAGCCTAAAATGACCAAGGCTTCATGGCCCAAACCCAAACCTCACACTCATACCATCAATACCCCCAACATTTCACCAACCTTCACAGCCAGGTCAAACCCATGCCATACCCCAAATCCAATTTTCCCATGGCCCCACACCCCAAGGCCATCTCCAAACCTTCTCCCATACCCAATGGCCCCATCAAGCCCCACCTCTAAACCAAAATCCCATCACCCAAGAAACCTTTCCTCACCCCCAATGAGCTCACCGCACCCCCAATGGGCTCACCCCACCCCCACTCACGTCATTCCCGTCCAACCCGGGCAACAACAATAAGAAAATCCTGCCCTCACTGCATATTATGCTGACCAGCAGTATGAGGAAGACGAGATTAGGAATAGCGGGGCCTACGTTGGGGCATTGACCAGCCTTAACCCTCCTCCCATAATTGCCCACCTCTTAGTGGGCTAGAGTGAAGTTCAACTAACGGCCGAGAAAGTGGCCCCTGTATCAAAGGAGTCAGAGTAGCTGAAAGAACAGTTGGAAAAAAATATAAAAGCAACTGATGAAAATGGGTGGTGTTGAAATCCACGCCACGGACTTCACCGATTTATGCTTGTTCGCCGAGGTCCCCCTGCCCCCAAATTTAAAATGCCGGCCTTTGACAAATATAATGGCACTGGCAATCCTATTGCGCACCTGAAGTCCTATTGTGGGGACATGTGCCAATACGGAGAGGATGAAAGACTACTAATAAAAGTCTTTCAGAAGTGTCTGACCGGTCCAACTTTGAGATGGTTCACATCTTTAGAGCCATCCATGATGAAACGTGGAGGGACTTGACGCACCTCTTTCAAGAACAATATGTCTACAATATAGACATTGAGCCGCGAAAGTCAGACTTGGCCCATTTAAGACAGAACCAGAATGAGACCTTTAGTGACTACTTGGGACGCTGGAGAGCACTAGTAGCTCAGGTCAGAAATAGAATACCTGATGATGAGTAGATAAAGATGATTTTAAAAAGTACTCTGTCGGTGATCTCGGACTTTTTGGTATACCAGTAGCAGTCCAGCTTTGCTAATCTGGTGAGAAATGCTAACTGATGTGAGGATGCCATTAGGGAGGGCCCTCTGAGTAAGAACATGCCAAGTGGACCCAGTGGAGTTAGGAGGTTTTTAGAGTAAATGAACAATAAGAGAATAGGGGGCGATGTCCAGAACATAGCCAATACTGGGCCCAATAACAATACTACCCCATTTCAATTTCAGGCAGCCCCACTAGCACCCGTTAGGCCTGAGCAGATGCAGAGAATAGGGAATGGGCAAGGAATGCAAATGACTCCGGAGCATAGGAGAGCCCGCTACGACCAAGTTTTTATGCCTCTGGGGCAATCATTGAGTGTACTTCTGCCTTTGTTAGTGGAAAAGGGACTAGTCACTATCCGTCAACTGCAACCTCCTCCTCACCCAATCCCAAAGAACTATGACCCGAATCCCCACTACAATTTTCATCAGGGTTCGGGTCACCCAACTCATCGTTGCTTCCCATTGAAGCATGCAATCCAGGATTTGATCGACGCTGAGAAAATCATTCCCCCTGCACCTTCCCAGCATGCTAATATTCACCAAGTGCCACTACCCCCACATCCTACCAGAGGAGCAGGTCCCAGACCCACCGTCAGAATGATAGAAGATGAGGAGTTTGAATTTGACCCATCCGATTATATCAGTGATCGGGAGAGTTATGTAGCATCATTGTCAAGAAACATGGAAGAGAGGAACATAGGGGTAATTGAACCCCTAAATTTGTCAGAATATTTCCCCAACCCGACCTCGTAAATTGAACACTTAGATCTCAGGGCATACTTTCCATCCACCACACCCGTCAATTATTTACCTATTAATGCATACAAACCATACACCACCACCCCCAGCAATTACTCGATGAACCAATAGGCCCCCAATCCTATGCCCGCACCCTCCAGTTATCAATGGCCAGCGCTCACCCCATTTCCCCCAGTTCAACTACCGTCAAACTCCACCGCCCCTAGCAATTACCCAATAAGCCATCAGGCCCCAATCCCACACCCGCACCCTTCAGTTATCAATGGCCTACGCCCATCCCATCACCCCAAGTTTCACCTGCGAACTCCACCACCCCGATCAATTACCTAACGGCCCATCAGACCCCCCATCTCCCGCTAGCGCCCATCAGCTATCAATGACCTACTTTTACCTCCTTCCCTCCAATGCCACCACCCTCAAGCTTCACCACCCCTATCTGGCCCAATTTTTCCACCCAACCCGCTACCACCAAAATATATCAGGTGTTGCCCACACCTCCTGAGCTGACAGTGCAAGTGCCTCAAGTACCAGCAACCATACCTTTTCAGCTCTTAGGACCAACCTATGACCCTCATCAGGTCCCGCTAAGCTACGAGCAAGCAGATGTCAATACCGGCAACAACAGTAGAGAAGGGGTAGTGGACTTTGTCACATGGTATGGGAGGATATCGAAACAGTCAGAAGTGCCAACAGTAGCACAGGCCCAACCAGAGGGGAAGAAAGACAGCACTGTGAACCCCTTCGAAAAAATGAGTCGGGAACATATACTAGAGACTCAACTGAGAAGAATGCTCGCCCATATAACTATCTGGGATCTATTGATGATGTTCCCACTCCACTTTCAAGCATTAATAGGGGCATTAAAAAATGTGCATGTATCACTCCAAGTTAACCCAAATGAAGTCGGGCAGATAATTGGGCAAGTGATGGCTCCGAATGCCATTTCATTCTCTGATGCTGATTTACCTAAAGAAGGGTGTAGCCACTCTAAGTCATTAAATATAACCGTTGAGTCTGGAAATATGGTCATTCCCCTAGTTTTAATTGATAATGGGTCTACATTGAACATATGCCCGTTAAGAACTGCCACTAAGATCGGGGTCGATCCATGCATGCTGAGGCCCACAAGAACCGGTGCAAGAGGGTTTGACAATACCAGGAGAGAAATAATGGGAGAAGTTGATCTTGAGCTGTTGATAGGGCCAATGACCTTTTCCATCTTATTTCAAGTCATGGATATCAAATCTTCATTTAATCTATTATTAGGGCGGTGCCCGTGGCTGCACAAGGTCGGAGCTATACCTTCCACTTTACACCAGAAACTCAAGTTTGTGTCTGGGCACAGAATTATTACAATCATTGGTGAGGGGAATAATAGGAAAGAAAAAGCTACCAATAGCATAAAAAAACCCAATGTGTTGGATATATCGCACACCGCTGAGGATGTCGCCCTCCATAGTTTTGAATATGAGGTGTCAGTGATACTCCCGGAGCCCATTGAGGGCATCATGCCTAAAACAAGAGGTGGTATGGTAGGGGCGGTGGCTATGCTCTAAAAGTGGGGCTATCAGAAAGGCCGAGGGCTCGGGCCCAGATTACAAGGCAGAAGAGAGCCAGTTGTTGCTAAGGGATAGAAGGTCAGATTCGGGCTGGGATACAAGCCCATAGATGAAGAGGTCCGAGAGGCCAAAGAGAAGCCAGGGTTGCCGTAATAGTAAGAGCTCGAGGAATCAACATAGAAGAGAAACCTCGCCCTTGGCCACACATCAGGGAATCCTTCATCAGCGTAGGGGCCGTAAAGATCGACCGAAATGGGGTAACCCATTTGACCCCACACAAACCCATATCCCTAATACATCCCACCAATCCCCAGATCTCCCTTCCTAGCTTGGAGATAGATTTGGCCACGTTGTCCCTTTTCAAGGAACGACGGCTAGTACCTGAACAAACTCCCCTTATGGTAAATCACCACAAAACTGAGTTATCATTTGAGGACATCAACTCAGACGAAATGGGGATCAACATTATGGAAGTTGACTCCAATGAGCCATATCAGTTAGCATCCTCCATCCCAACAGGTAAAGGAGCGGCCCCTCAAGTACGCAATTGGGTATCTTTACCCCAAACCCTAGAAGCGGGGAGTGGCCTAACATTTGGCACCCATTTCCTAAAAAAAAATAACCTATAAAAAGTGAGATAAGGCCTTGGCTGGCAATAACTTGTATATATAGCAACCCGCTTTGCCAAGGGTCAGTCTCCTAAGAAAACAAAAATCTCAAAAACATGGAAGAAATACAAAATCTCAAAAACATTAAAAAAATACAAAATCCCAAAAACATTAAAAACATATAAAACCCAAAAATATTATCTTTTAAAATTATAGAAAAAGTCCCACAAAAGGATGTCTTAATCGAAATACTCGTCCCACGTAAAATCGACCCCTTTCTTGTAGAAATACAAGAAGAGGTAGGTGTTACGAGCCTGGATGAGGATAGTCCTTTGGAGGAGCTCCCCAATGAGCTCCTTGACCGGTTCGCCGACTTTGAGAATGGTCCAACCCCCATTGTTGAGGAAACTAACGACGTCAATTTAGGGACTAAGGAGATTCCCAGAATAACCAAAATCGGAATGTCACTATCCCCTAAAGAAAGGAAAAGCATGATCGACTTCCTTTGGTCATACCAAGATATTTTGCCTGGTCGTACGAGGACATGCCTAGTCTGGACACCGATTTGGTCGAGCATGAGTTGCCTCTCTACCCCGATATGAAGCCGGTTAAGCAGAAGCTGAGACATCTCCGACCCGAGTGGATGTTGAAAGTCAAAGATGAAGTCATCAAGCAGTATGATGCGGGGCTTCTCATGGTATCCAAGTACCTGCAATGGCTAGCCAATATTATGCCTGTACCGAAGAAGGATGGAAAAGTCTACATGTGCATTGATTTCCGCAATTTGAAGAGGGCAAGCCCGAAGGATGATTTTCCACTGCCACACATCGACATCTTGGTTGATAACACTGCTAAGCACCGGATGCTTTTCTTTATGGATGGATTCTCAGGATACAATCAGATAAAGATGGCAGAGGCCGATCGAGAGAAGACTGCATTCATTACCCCCTGGGGAACCTTTTGCTATCAAGTCATGTCATTTGGGCTAAAGAATGCCGGTGCAACATACCAGAGAGCTATGACCACATTATTTTACGACATGATGCATCGAGAGATTGAGGTGTACGTCAATGATATGATAGCCAAGTAACCGAAGCGAGGTAATCACTTGGTAAACCTTCAGAAGCTATTTGAGAGACTGAGGAAGTACAGGTTACGTCTGAACCCACAGAAGTGCGCATTTGGTGCTATGTTCGGAAAACTATTAGGGTTCATCGTCAGTAGGAGAGGGATCGAGGTCGACCTAGTCAAAGTCAAAGCTGTCACTGAAATGCCATCGCCATCTACTGAGAAGGAGGTTAGAGGGTTCTTGGGCAGAATACAATATATCAGTCGGTTCATTGCACAGCCAACTCCAATCTGCACGCCGATCTTCAAACTACTAAGGAAGAACTCGCTCGTTGAATGGAACGACGACTGTCAGGCAGTGTTCAATAAAATTAAAAGCTACCTCCTTAATCCACCTGTGTTGGTACCACCTGAGCTGGGGAGACCACTCCCTAATATATCTCTCCACGACGGAGTTCTCAATGGGATGCATCTTAGGTCAACATGATGAGACATGAAGAAGAGAACATGCCATTTACTATCTAAGCAAGAAGTTTACTGATTATGAAATGTGCTATTCTCATCTGGAGAAAGCATGCCTAGCTCTTGTATGGGCTACTCAAAGGCTCCGCCATTACTTGTTATCCCAAGTCGTTCTACTTTTGGCTCGAATGGACCCATTGAAATACCTGTTTGAGAAGCCCGCTCTCACTGGGCGGACTGTACGCTGGTAGCTCTTATTATCTGAGTTTGACATCACGTACGTCACTCAGAAGTCGATTAAGGGGCAGGCACTCGCCGTTCATCTTGCCGACAATCCTTTGCCAGATAATGAAACTTTGAGAACTAAGTTTCTAGATGAAGCTATCTTGTTCATGATGAAAGACGATACTAAGGAAGCAGAAGAATCATGGGTAATGCATGTCGACGGGGCAGCAAATGCTGAGGGCCAAGGAGTTGGCGCCATCCTGATTTCACTAAAAGGATCCCACGTACCCGTCTCTATCAAGCTCAACTTCCCTTACACTAACAACATGGCTGAACATGAAGCTTGTGTCGCTGGCCTGCAGGCAACTCTCGATCTAAATATAACTCACCTTCGAGTTTTTAGTGATTCACAGTTGATCATATGCCAAACAAACGGTGACTGGAAGATGAAAGATGAGAAGCTGATCTCTTACCATGAGCTCCTCGAGGATCTGATAGCTTGCTTTCAAGACGTGACATTCACATATGTCCCCCGGATAAGAAATCGCTTCGTTGATGCACTAGCGACGTTGGCATCAATGATGGAAATCTCATAAGGTGCTGAGATGAAGCCAATCATGATCGAGCAGAGGAATGAGCCGGCCTTCTGCCTCCAGATTGAGGAACCTACAAAGCCTGATGATGAGCTACCTTGGTTCTCAGATATTAAGAATTTCCTTGAGACGCTAACTTTTCCTGAGGGTACGTCCAAGATGGATCGACGAACCATTCAACGTCTAGTGGTAGGCTACGTCATTTGTGGGGAATGCCTTTACAAGCAATCATATAATAACATCTTACTCAGGTGCCTTACAGAAGTGAAGCAACCAATATCATGAAGGAGATCCACGAAGGAGTATGCGAAGCCCACGTTAGCAGTCACATGCTTGCTAAGAAAATTCTACGGTAGGGATACTTTTGGACCACTATGGAATCAGATTGCTACAAACATGTTCAGAAATGCTATAAGTGTCAGGAACACTCCAATCTGATACATGCTCCTACCATTGATCTACACTGCATGACCACTCCTTGGCCATTTGCTACCTGGGGCATTGATGTCGTCGGAATGATTAATCCGAAAGCATCAAATGGACATTAGTTCATCCTCATCGCCATTAAATACTTCACTAAGTGGGTAGAAGTAGCATCATACGTCAACATCACGACCAGTCACATTGAGAAGTTTCTTAAGAAAAATATCATGTGTCGGATTGGAGTACCCAAAGATATCATCACAGACAATGGCACCAATTTTATGAATAAGCGCATCCAAGAATTCTGTGAGCAATACAAGATCAAGGACCATCTCTCATCCCCTTATCGGCCTTAAACTAATGGAGCCGTGGAAGCTGCTAACAAGACGGTCATCCGCATCCTAGAGAAGATGGTCGTCACTTACCGAGATTGGAGAGAAATGCTACCATTTGCTTTGTGGGCCTACAGAAAGTCGATCTATACCGCTATAGGGGCAACACCATTCTCCCTTCTGTATGAAACTGAGGCCGTCCTATTAGTAGAGGTTGAAGTACCCTTGCTTCGAATCCTCATGGAATCAGGCTTACCTGAAGTAGAGAGAGAGAGAGATCCCACTTCAAATAGCTGAAGTTACTGGACGAGAAGAGACTCCTAGCCTTGTGTCACACTCAGGTGTACCAGGAGTGAATCACACACACTTACCACAAACGTGTCTACGGTCGAGATCTAAAGGTAGGAGACACTGTACTGAAGAAGATCTTCCCATCCCTCCATGCCGATCCGAGAGGCAAGTTTAAGCCAAACTGGGAAGGACCTTATGTCGTTTGAGAAGTACTACCGAGATACGCCATCCGCCTCGCCACCATGGACGAAGATCATCTTCCTGAGCCCAGCAATGCCGGATACGTCCGACGGTTCTACTCTTAGTCTATGGCGATAAGGTAAGTATTGGTGAAACAGATGCGTGACTACTTAAGAATCACCCAAAAGAGGCCATCATTCCAAACACAGTAGCCAAAAAGTATCCCTAAAAAAGATGATATCCTTTGCTACCCCATTTTGAGCCTGGGCCTTTCTTTCAAATAACCCCCTCTTCCAAAACAAAATGTATGTATGTACATACACAAAAAAGAAAGAAGTGAAACTACCATCAAAATCCAAAAAAAATTAGAAAAGCAAAACCTCAAAAAGAGATTGCTTGAAATAAAATGATAAGAATAAAGAATCCCGGGGCATGTACAGTAGAACCCCAAGGAAGAAAGTATGTTGAGAAAACTGAAGTCGTATCAAGGAAACCCTTTTAGCCCAGCATACCTTCAAATCCTAACCTAACCCATGGCACAGCTACACCCTGAGGGAAGCCCTCTTTGTAGGTTCACAAGCAGTCATAGCATCTGTTAAGTCAACACAAGTCGAGTTGTGAGACGACACCAGAACCCCATCCAGCCGGCTATGTTGGAATCAACGTCTATGTCGTGGCTGTTTAAAAAAAAAGGAGAAATAAAATAAAAATAAAAAAATACAAGCTCAAAGAAAGATGGACGTAGTGAAAACCCGAAAGGTTACTACGGGTAAAAACAACGAGTTTTTGAGGACCAAGTGAAAACCCGAAAGGGCGCTTGGGGTAAGAAAGCTAAACCCATAGACGTGGTGAAAACCTGAAAGGGCACCACGGGTAAAAATGGGAGATAAATAAAAAAAAAGAAGAGAGAAAAAGTAAAAGAAAAAAGGGGTTTGGAATGAGTGAATGTTTAAGGAAGCCCTCTTGATTACTCTCCCTGGTCCCCTTTTTGGGGCCGCTCATGCTAGTTCGGATCGAGTTTCGACCAGAATTGTTTTCATGAAACTGCTTTGTCAAACGTATGACTCAAGGTAGGGAGAAAGGTTTGACTCGACCCAAGGGGATGGACATTCCGGCCTTGGTAAGACTGTTGAAACTCTTCCAGAATCAACCAGTCAAGAGGGGTTCGACCATGCTCAAAAGAGGACCCAGGGTTTCACAAGGTGATTAAGGCACCACAATAAAAAAATATATATATATGCACAAAACCAAAAGACCAAAAGATTTGTGTGGATAGGTATCATAAACTACCTTTCATTTATAAAATGCACTGCTTACACCACATCCTAAAAAATAGCCGGTGTGATAACTAGTGTGCTTTCCCTTTTTACAAATAACAACAAAAATAAAAACATAAAGAAAATATGTATACCAAAAATGTGTGTATCTGTAAAGGGGTTTTTATGCCCCTTTTCTGTGTATCTGATATGTGTAAAAAGTTTTGTGTGCAGGAAGGAGTTAGCGGCCTAGCTCGCGCTTTAATGCGCTAATCTCAACATGAAGGTCATCTTCCAGGACATTTCGCTCAGTCAGCCAGCGACCATGCAGGCTCTTATACCTCTTCCGAGAAGAGTTGGCGGCTCCAAAAGCAGCTCTCAGTGATCCCTTCAAACAGAGGACCTTGCTCTCTGCTGTTTCTGCTCTAACCTTTTCATGTGCCAAAAGTTCTTGCAGGACCCTCTTCTCATCCACCAGTAGTTTGATGTGGGCTCGGAGTGCCATCTCTTTCTTTGGCAAGGGGCCTCCAGTGTCAATGATCTCTAATGAATCTGGACCATCAGCAATAGGCTGCTCAGTCAATAGCCATGCCTCATACTCAAGAGAAGTTCTAACCAAATCTCCCTGCTCAAAATCACACATCAGCATCAACTGATGCGTCTCCCAAAGAGCAGCAATCCGATCTATGTCTTCAGAGGAGCCCCTAGAAAAGATCAAATCACATAGAGGGGGTCTGGCCTCACAAGGCACCTGTTGAGGGCAGCCGAACTGAGGCAACACTCGGAATGGGAAGTAAAAGGTGCTGCCAGTCAATCCTAGGAGGGTGATGCCTTCATGGTCTCCAGAGCAAACTATCGGGAAGGTCCGGTCTAACCAGGGAAGCCTCCATGTAAGCTCGGCACCGGTCAACCAAGGTTTAAGAGCTGACACATTGCCCTGTTGAAGCAAGTGGCATCTACCCAGAAAGCACTGAACCGCCTCACCTCGGGCAATATAAAAGTGGGGCAATGGCCCTAAGACAGCGAGGTGCTCACCCAACCAGACCTGAAGTAACAAGGGGCACCCCCGAAGGCCCTCCACCTTGCCCAAAGCAAATGAATCAAGGCCTCGGTATAGCTCAGCAAGCACCAAATGCATCATGGATCGGCCCGACTCCAGCTCCGTCAAAATGTCACAAATTGCTAATGAGAAGCTCTCCCCCCCAGTAAAGAAGAGGATTTCAGAGATGAGACCGAGTGCTAGAGCTTTCACGTTGAAAATATTCCTAACCAGCAATCTTTAGAGGCTTTCGTCACCGAAAAGTTCGTTGAGGAATTTTAGCGAACACCATGTGGGCCCCCCAATGAGACTTTTCTCATACTTGAGTTTCTTCAAACCGAGAGTAAGGTGAATGGATTTGGAGTAGCCCGACCGAGGCGTGGCTCTTGCAAGACCCCTGTGAAGCTTCAGGCCAGACAGATTAGATAGCTCCTCAAGGGTTGAGGTTAGCTCCCGCTTCCCAAAATGAAATACATGAGAATTCACATCCCAAAATGAAGCGGCAGCGAAAAGGAGTTCCCACCGTGGAGGAACCTCTAGAAAGGAAGGAAGGCGAGATAGCCCAAGGCGCTCCAAGTCGGCGAGCTCACTCATTCAAGCTCCCAAACTAGGTTGTTAGAAATTTGGGCCCCAAGCCCAAGGAAGGGGGCTAAGTCAAACAAAAAAGAAGTGATTTTTGGACTAACTCGGGTATGTAAGGACCCATTGCTCCCCAGGTTAAACAGGGTGCAACTATTAGTTGCGCTAGTGTTTTTCTCCCCCAGGTTGAGCTTGGTGCAACTATTAGTTGCGCCAACACATTTTGGTCCCATTTATGCTTGGCGCAACTAATAGTTGTGCCAGTAAATATTTTCTGAGATTTCAACCTGGCACAACTAATAATTGCGCCACACTACAGTCCTCCCTCTTCAGCCATCCCGGGACCCAGCTGTGGGGACTTACACCCCTTTATTTTTTCACACACCTCCTTTCACTAACAGTTTGGCAATTATTTTGTTTATTCATATGCAAGACTGATCCTACATCAAAGCATACGCCTAAGGAGTCGCTTTCTGAGAACATTTTGGGTAAACACATCCTACAGAGAAATAGGTCTGATGCAAAGAGATCATGGCATAAAATCAAAGCAGAAATACAAAAAATATTTTCCAAAAATAATGATCCAAAGTATCACATCAACCATCCCATAAATGATTAAACAAATCCAAATCAAATTCCAAAGAGTACTGAGTTTTCAAAACAAAAACTAAAAGCCTATTCCTTGCTCGTGCCCTTTGATTTCTTACGACGGTGAGAGGAGCTCTGGAAGGTCCGAATGTCCCCCACCCTGGACCATGCCTGCGAGATCCTACTGAGCAAAGAACGCGACTCCTTATCACGGGCAAGTTGCAAGGCACAGTCAAAGTCAAGAGTCAGGATCAGTTAAGGGACAAATGATAATGAAATGAATGAGAGGAGTAGAGCAGCGAGGTACTCATCGTCTCCACCTCCCTAAGCTCTGCAAGATGATGATGATACTCCGCATATTCCATGGCCTAGTTGAAGTCCTACATTCAAAATGATATAACATCAGTTATCAGGGCAATCTTAAAGCATGTGCAATAGGAGGTTGAAACGGAAAGAGATTGGGCCGTCAAAAGAATTACCCCTGCAACCACCTCAGGAGGAGGGACATGGGCCGCCTCTGTAAAAAGCTGCGCTTGTCGATCCACGTCTGTGCAGAGGCCCGAAAGGAAGCTGTCATCTAGGCACCAGAAGGTCTCGTAAACCACGGGTGGATCACCACCAGGGATACCAGCATGAGAGGTACCCGACGGACCAGCACCCGAAGAGCCCTTGCCCGAGGGACCCGCACCAAACGGACCAGCACCAGAGGGATCTACCCCTAACATATCAGCTACACTCGGCCTGCCTTCCCCATCTAAATTATCCCTTGGAGCAAACTGTGAACAGAACAAAGATTCGCGTAGAAGGAATGAAGCACCGAACTAAAGCATAAAGGGAACTAATCCAAGCTAAGAAGAATTACCTGACTGAGTGGGCCGCCGAACGTAAGAAAATTGGTGCTAGGTATAAAGCACAGTAAGAAAAACCGGTACAACAGACACTCGTACCAAAGATGATAGTCCTCGGGCACATGGAGAGCATGGATGGGAAGCCCATTGTTGAAGAAGGCCACGGTAAGCTCCTTGATACTACCAACGGGATACCAAACATTCGCTGGAGGGTCCACAGGTATGGCATAATAACCCTAGAATTGGTGCACCACTCGTACTCCCAGATAATCGATTGGCCCATGCTCCATAGAAGAAAATGACACGACAATTGTTAAATAGGCGGGAAGCGGCTACAACTGCTCGGTCCCATAAGGGGGATGTAAGGTACGGGTTAGGGAGGATCTGCCCAAGTCAAAAAAAAAAATCCAAGCAGTTAGCACATTAGTAAAAGGAGATTTCCGAGCTAAGAATAAACAAAGTTGAAAGAGAGTTTTACCTGCTCAGGAACCATCAAGTCGAGTTGGGACCTCAGACCCATCTCCAAGTGATTTAAACCTTCATCGTGGCACCGGGCCTGATTCCAGTTGCTGAGGAGGGGATAGGTGAGCACCTCTAAGAAAAGAAGCGGGTGCCCAGGGTGAAAGTGATGATATCCCCATACCTGAAAAGGGGTCATTGCACAAGAGCGGGTCAGTAGCGTATATGGATCATTCACAAAAAAATGGCAAAGGCAAAGGAATGAGGAATTACCTCCAGGGTGGCCCAAAATCCAACAACAGACTTTGAATCCCCGGTAGTGACTCGAGACAAATTGTACATCAGCCATGCATACCCTGCCCCTCCCCAGTCATACCTATGGACATCACCCCAGTTGTCCATCACACTCATCAAGGCTACGCTGACTTGGCCACTGCTCGTGTTGGTAAAAAGGGTCTTTCCGAGCAGGACCAGGAGAGTGATGCGGCCTAGGACGATTGCCCGCTCCGACATGATGTAGAGCACCCTATCCGGCTGACCTAGATCCACTAACTCATCAGGTGTATAAAGTGAGGTCAGTAAAGACATCTTGACCTCGGTGTCATGTGTCTGCTCGCGAGGAGGATAGGCCCTAATCAATCGAATGATGTCCTCTCGACTTGGCACCATGAGATTGGATATCAGTATCCCCCTATCCTAATGCCGGTAATCATGGCCCAATCGACGGGCGTCAAAGTCATCTTTGCATACGGCATGTGAAAGGTCATCGTCTCGAGGCGAAATCGTTCAATCAGGGCTTTCAGATAGGCAACATCAGCCCTCCTGGTAGGGCAAGATAGAAATTCTCTGAAGCTCACCTGTGCCAGAAGGACCTTTACTATGGGAGGGAAGTAGAGGTAGAAATCTTGGAAGTTGAGCCACCAGCCACAGAATACAATGTTGGGCAGGTCCTGCACCCAAGAAAATGTGCATCAGATCACAGGGGCAAAGCAAAAACTGCATAATGGAAATGAATTAAACCTCTCTTTTACCTTGCCTGCTATCCCAAAATTTGAAATGTGGGTATGCTGTTGGTGAAGGAGGTCGACTCGGGTGGCCTTGCCTTGCATCTCGAGCCACGGGCCCGCTCTCCGATCTACCCAGATGAACTGCTCCACCCGCAGGTCGTATACAACCTCGGTCCCCTCCTCGTGGCCCTCCTCAGGAATATGCTTACCCTCACCTGACATTCTAGGGCAACAAAAAGTAATCACGTCAAAGCAGATCAATCATAAAGAGCCATGATATTCTATGCTACGAAAGGGAGGTAAGTATGCTCACCCTTCCCCTTTCTTTTCACATATTTTCATAAATGAGAGATATACATGCTTAAACAAAAAAAAGAGATCCCTTTTAGGTTAAAAATGCAAAAAAATATTTTCTTCAGAAAATGACAAAAAAATAAAATTTCCCCTTCCTATCTTTGAAAATAAAGCAAGTTAGAATCAAATAAAATCATTCTTTTATGTTTCTAAAAAATAATAATAAAAAAGGCCCTTCTTTTACACTTAGAAATATAAAAAAATCCTCCCTTTATGTCGAGGAAAACAAAAGCAAAAAAAAAAAAAGGAGTGAAAGAAATCATCATCCCGTTTCTAAACAAAAAAATATTTCTCTTCTCCTTAGGTCCCAAGGAAAAAACAAACAGCCATTTCATCGTGTTCCTAAAAACAAAAAAACCAAAAACAAAAAATTTCTTTCCTTTACCTTATTCACAAAAGTAAAAAAAATAAAAATAAAAATAAATAATAATCCTTTACTTTGTTTGTCAAAATAAAAAGTAAAAACCAAAAACAAAAAAATTCTCTTCACTGTACTTTGTAAATATAAAAACAGAAACAAAAAAAATCCTTTACTTACAATAAAAAAAAAAAAAAAAAAGAAAAATCCTTTGCTTTATTTTAATAAAAGCAAAAACAACAAAAATTTTTTTGCAAAAAATATAAACCAAAAGATCCCTTTCCATATACACAAATAAAAAAATAAAAATATTTATATATATTAGGCACCAATGAAATAATAAAATTGGGCCTGTTACGGGCCAGATGGGAAGACCGGTCCCCCCGCTCTTTTTGTTTGTTCTGTCACTCCAGGCAAATGCACGCGCTCCCAAGGCGGCATTTCGATCATCCTTCGACTTGCCAAGAGAGCCGTACTAGAATAAAAGCAGATCGAGATCAATGAGCACCCCGGTCCTACACAGGAAAGTATAAAGAAAAATCCAAAAACAAATCTCCACAGAGAAGCTGGAAGTATTCACAAGAAAAATCTACATAAAATAATAGCTTCAAAATTCCAAAAAATCACATAAAATAATAACTTCAAAACTTCAAAAAAATCACATAAAATAACAGTTGAAAAATTTAAAAAATCGCATAAAATGATAGAAAAATTAAAAACAGATTTGTATTCCTCATAGAGACGCACAAGCATAAGGCGGTAAAATGTCAATATTTTATCCGCAATGCAATTGTGCCATACTAAAGTCCTGAGTCGGAGGTTCGCCTCGGATTTTTCGATCCTACTTTAAGGAAAGAGCAATAGTGTCAGTCCCGGTCAAATAGTCAATGTTTTGATCGAGTCGACTCCACGGCTAAATCTTTGCGACGAGCGTTCGGTTTTGGACTCATGTGAACTTAAGTGTCTTAAGCTTCAGATTCTCCATTGGAAAAGGTCAATCGTTGGTTGAGACCAACCTGTTGAGAATGAGATTACGTGTCAATCAAACTATGTGCAATCATGTATTCAGAAGGGTTCATTTCCCTTTTTATTTTCTGCAGGCTTAAAACCTGTATGGGCAGCGATATCCCTATAAAGTGTACGCCATGCATCTAGGTATCTGTATGATTGTCATTTGTCCCCATAAATTATACCCGGGTGGGTCCAGGTCGGGGCTTCCATCGCCTTTGTTGTTGCTTATTACCCATGATGGGTGCATGATTATGCATAGTTAATTGATGTTTATGATCATTATTGGCAGAAATCAGGATTGGATGACCCTTTTGGGAGAAACTCAATGTTTGGTTGGATCTGTTCAAGGTAGTTGAAGTTGGGTGCTCTAGGTCATGTTGATCTGGGGCACATTTTTGAAAATGGCACGAACTCCCAAAAAGCGTTGTGACATCTATTCACTTCGCTCAGGCAGTCATGCTAAATAAACTTCGGGGTCAATGGGTTCGCCCAAAGACCTCAAACCCTGCTTTCAGCAAGGGCACCCGCGAACAGTCAGATGGGGCCTTCAAATGCCTCGTAGGATTGAACGCAAACTGTGAAGCCTTGCGTATGCTTTTTTCGCACTTATCTTTAAATGTGAGTCTATCCCCCCCTTTTACTCACGAAGCTGTTGCATTCATAATGAATTTTAAACATCAGATACCTTCAAAATCATCCCGAGAAGTGAATATCTTTCTCGACTATAGGGAGTTCACAACTCATTCCACCTCGGTTATGCCCAGTAATATCGCTAAGCACTTGGGAACCGATTACCTCGAGAAATGAATGTTTAGCTTGGCGTCCTAGGGCTTTTGTTTTCTCACCGTGTTACTCATTTGATGTTTGAAGTTCGTTCTGAATGCAGCAGACCCGTCAGTAATGCTTTGGGCCTCTTTGGATGTCTCTTTTTCTTTAGCATTAGATCATTAGTGATCAGATACTAAAGAGGGGCATCTGTAGACACCCAAATTTGGCCCAAGGCCCGATCGAAACACCTTTCGAGAGAGGTGCAATTCTGAGCTTTTGATGACATGTATGGAACCTTTAGGAACCCCCCTAGAACCCTTAAGAACTTTCCAAACCCTTAAGAATCACCCTAAATCCCTTAGGAACCTGACCCAAACCTTTATAAATCAATCCCGACCCTTAGAACCCGTTCTGAACCTAAACCTAACCTTATCAAGAAAATGGTTAAGGAGGGGTGCACTGAAACCAGCTATGGCCCTTTACTATGATCAAATCTCATACCATTAAAAAGTAGAGGACGTCAGCTTTCCAACGGTCCAAGTATCACCCCAATCAGAGGTATACATCAAAAGATATGGCAGACCGAACCTGGAGGGCAGAAGTGTAAATTCATGTGGGCCCCCCTAGGGATTTGGCGCAACTAATAGTTGTGCCAGACCATTTCTTCCCAGAAATGGCCTGGTATAACTAATAGTTGCACTAGTTATAATTTTTCCTGGCGCAACTATTAATTGCGCCAAGCCAATTCTCCCAGATTTTAAGCCTGGCGCAACTCTTAGTTGCTCCAAGGTGGGACCCACCCTAGTGAACCAACTTCCAGGCACTGTTTAAAACTATTTTACTATACATTTGCTTGGCACAACTATTAGTTGTGCTAGGCATATGAACAGTAACCTCTGGATTTTGCTCTAAAAATCGTGATTGGGGTTTGACTTGTTGATCACCTTGACCTTTGGGGTGTGTTTTGCTAGTTCTGTTGCACCCATTCCCTACCTATTTGTAACCCTTCAAGTGGCTTAAGGCCTCACCCCATCATCCACCATTGGAGGACCTTCTCACACATCTCAGTGCTCCAAAAACCCTAGGAATCCTTAGATGTGAGATTACCTAATTGCTAAACCCATTTAGCTCCTAAATGGTTTCCTAATCCACCCATTTCCTATAAATAGAGCCCCCCACCCCTTGGTTTAGGGTTGAGAAATTTGCTTAAGAGAGAAAGAGCTCAAAGTGAGAAGTTCTTCCTCCCTTTTGTGCACCATTTTCACCCAAATTCTAGAATCTCCCAACCTCATTTCAAGCTTGTTCTTGCATCCAAAACCCTTAGCCTAGGTGTGTGTGATCCCCTAGCCTCCCTTCCCTACCTCTTAGCTTCAATCCCTAGGAGTTAGAACCCCATTTTCCACCATACAAGGCCTTCAAAAGCTCATCAAAGAAAGCCACACAAGGCTCTCCTACGGTGCTACAAGGCCTGAGGGCTCCAGCACTCCCCTTTCTTCTCCTATCTCTTTCTAGCTCCCTCCATCCTCCCATTTGTGTCGTTACGCCGTCGACTTTTCAGTAGGAACGGAGGGGCACAAATAAGATTCTAACCCCTTTTGGGCAAGAGGAAGCTATTTTCCTTTCTTTTACTTCATTTTATTTTTGGCCATAAGTAGAGCCCGTGTTAAGCGGGTTGATCGGGTGCCTAACACCTTCTCGATCGATAACCGAAACCCCTACCCAAGAGCCTTTGGTGTAGACCGGATTCAGAGTCATATTTTTAGCACTTTGGTGCTCATAAAAATGAACTAGGTTTCCTGGGACATCGAAAGCTCTGGGTGGTGACTCTATATTTTTTTTGTAAGCGAGCGCATCCCCACGACGGGATCGTCACAAATCCCACGGTGTCACAAAATCCAATCCCCAAAAATTACAATCCCAATATTCACTGCAATTTCCATCAAGGACTAGGTCACCCGATCGATCGATGCTTTCCTTTAAAGCATGTGATATAGAACCTAATAGACGCCAACAAAATCATCTTTCTGACACTTCCTCAGGTAAGTGAACATGCTAACATACATCAAGTCTTGATGCCACCACATCCACCAGGAGGAAAGGGCCCAAGGCCCACTGTCAACGTGATAGAGGAAGATGGTGAAGAGTTTGACCCTTAGAGTATATCCTCATCCGATAAGACTTTATAGCACCAAAGCAGAGGGATCAGGAAGATAAAAGCATATGGGTAATCGAGCCCTTAAATTTGGCTAATTACTTCCCCAATCCAACACCCCAAGTAGAGCCCTTATATTTGAGGATGTATTTTCCACCACCAGCTCTCGTCAATTACGTACAACCCAGCTTATCTCCATATCAACCATATGTAATGCCACCCCCCTCCGATTGCTGGATAACTAGTGTTCGCCAGATTTCCCCTCCGAGACTGATTAATTACCCGTGGCCTAACCCATCACATCACCACCAATATAGTCATCCACAATTCCCACAGATCCCACTTAGCCCATTTTCTCCTTCCCCCCAACTATCTGCCTCCAATGGAAGATAACCAAGTTCTATCAGTTACCCTACACCACCAGTCCAGGCACCTTCGATATCATAAACTAACCCATTTCATATCCCAGGGCTGACCTATGACCCCCACCAAATCTCGCTCAACTACAACCAAATAGATATTAATGTGGGCAGCAACAGATAGGGGACAGTGGATTTCGTTACATGATCAGGGAGGATTTCTAAGCAACCTGAGACATCGTTACCACCCCGACCGGAAGAGAAAAAGGAACCTACCACGATACGCCCTTTGAAAAGATGAGAAGAGAGCATGTGTTGGAAACATAGTTGAAAGGATGCCAACTCATATCATGTCTAGGACCTCTTAATGACATCTCTACTCCATTTCCAAGCCTTAATGGGAGCTTTGAAAGATGCACATGTCTCCAACAAGGTATCCCCAGATGAGGTGGGGTAGATAATCAGACAGGTATTTGCCCCCAACGCAAAATCATTTTCAGACGTCGATATTCCAAGTGAGGGAAATAATCATTCCAAACCCTCAATATCATAGTAGAAGCGAGGGACTTGGTAATCCCATTGGTGCTGATAGATAATGGATCAACATTAAATGTGTGTCCTCTGAGAACTGTAACCAAGATAGGGGTGGATCCCGCCACGTTTAGGCCAGCTAGAAAAAGCATTAGAGGATTCGATAACAAAAGGAGGAAAATAATTGGAGAAGTCGATCTTGAGCTCACTATTGGGCCAATGACCTTCTTCATCCCCTTCCAAGTTATGGACATCAAATCCTCCTTCAATTTGCTGCTAGGGCATCATGGTTGCATGAAATTGGAGAAATACCTTCAACCTTGCACCAAAAGCTCAGATTCATATTAGAACAGAAGATCATCACCATTTTAGGCGAGGGAGAGGAAGAAGGAGAAAAGGCCACACACAGTATTGAGAACCTCAAGGTACTGGACATACCACACACAACTGAAGACACAAATCTCCATAGTTTTCAGTATGATGCCTCAGCAGTGGCACCCGAACCTCTCAAAAGGCTCTCCCTGAAAACTGGGGGTGGAATGACTGTAGCAATTGCCATGCTCCAGAAATGGGGCTACTAGAAAGGAAAAGGATTAGGTCCTCGCCTGCAAGGTCTGAAAGACCTAGTTAGAGCCAGAGGTAGACTACAGATCAAGTTTGGACTAAGTTACAAACCCACAAAAGAGGAGGTCCAAGAAGTCAAAGAGAAGGCTCGAACCATTGCTACAGCTAAAGCTAGGGGGATAGACCTGGAAGATGAGTCCCCTCCACGACCTCACATCCGGAGCACGCTCGTGAGTGCCAGGGTTATAAAAATAGATCAGAATAGGGCAAGCAATTGACCTCACGCAAGCTGACAGCCCTTATCCACCCAACCAATCCCTAAATTATTCCCCCTGATATGGAAATGGACATGGCATCCCTGTCCCTCTTCGAAGAAGAGGTTCCCCCGTCAATGCACCCCCCTGCCATACACCACCACAAACCCATGTTGACGTTTGAGGACCGGGTCTCGAACGAGCCCATGATAAACATGGAGGCTGACTCCCAAAAGCCATCTCAATCAGTTTCCTCCATTAGAGCAGGTAAAGGTACGACACTACAGGTGAGGAATTGGGCGTCAATGCCCCTAGCCCTGGAAACGTCGAGTGGCCATAAATATGGTTCCAGCTTCTAAAAAAAAACCTATAAAAAGTGAGATTAGCCATTGGCGGGCAATACCATGTGTATATAAAGACCCTCTTTGCCAAGGGCCCATCTCCGAAGAAAAAGAAAAATTAAAAAAAATAAAAGAAGTATTAAATAATCCAAAAAAATTGTCTTTTAAAATTTTTGATAAAATTAAGAAAAATGATGCCTTAATTAAAAGACCCATCCCACAGGAAATCGACCCCTTTCCTATAGAAATACAAGAAGAGGTAGGAATCACGAGTCTGGATGAAGAAATCCCTACTGAGGAGCACCCCAATGAGCTCCTTGACCAATTTATCAATTTTGAACATGACACTACCCCAATCGTTGAAGAAATAGAGGACGTCAACCTGGGAACAAAGGAGGTTCCTAGAATCACCAAGATCAGAATGTTGCTATCTCTCGAGGAAAGAAAAAGCATGATTGATTTCCTTCGGTCATACTAAGACATCTTCGCATGGTCATATGAGGATATGCCTGGTTTGAATACCGATTTGGTCAGCATGAGTTGTCGCTATATCCAGATGTTAAGTCGGTCAAGCAGAAGTTGAGATGCCTCAGGTCAGAGTGGATGCTGAAAGTGAAGAATGAGGTCATCAAATAGTATGATACAGGGTTTCTCAATTTCTAAATACCCGTAATGGCTGGCCAATATCGTCCCTGTACCAAAGAAAGATGGAAAGGTTTGCATGTGCATCGACTTTAGAAACCTGAACAAGGCAAGCCCAAAAGACGACTTCCCGTTGCCACACATCAATATCTTGGTCAATAACACTGCTAGGTATGGGATGCTCTCATTTATGGATGGATTCTTCGAGTACAATTAGATCAAAATGACTAAAGTAGACTGAAAGAAGACAATGTTCATTACTCTATGGGAAACTTTTTGTTACTGAGTCATGCCATTCGGGTTGAAGAATGCTGGGGCGACATACCAAGGGTGATGATAGCACTTTTCCATGATATGATGCACCGAGAAGTTGAGGTGTACGTTGATGACATGATCACCAAGTCACCAGAGAGAGGTGATCATATGATAAAACTCCAAAATCTGATTGAGAGGCTAAGAAAATACAGGTTGTGCCTGAGGCCTCAGAAATGCGCATTTGGTGCCATGTCAGGAAAACTACTAGGCTTCATTGTTACTAGAAGAGGCATCGAGGTTGACCCGATCAAGGTAAAAGCCATCGTCAAAATGCCATCGTCATCTATCGAGAAAGAAGTTAGAGGCTTGTTAGGTAGGATACAATACATCAGTTGATTCATCGCATAGCTCACTCCTATCTGCACGTTGATCTTTAAGCTACTAAGAAAAGATTTGCTCGTTTAATGAAATGATGACTGTCAAGCAGCATTTGATCATATCAAGGGCTACCTTCTCAACCTTCTAGTATTGGTACCACTCGAACCAGAGAAACCACTCTTAATGTACCTCTCCACAACAGAAGTTTTGATGGGATGCGCCCTAGGGTAGCATGATGAGACAGGAAGAAGACGCAAGCCATCTACTACCTGAGCCAGAAATTTACTAACTACGAGACACGCTTTTCTCATATGGAGAAAGCATGCCTGGCTCTCATTTGGGCTACATAGAGGCTTCGTCATTATTTACTATCTCATGCTATTCTACTCCTAACGCGAATGGATCCGTTGAAGTATCTATTCAAAAAATTGGCCCTCATTGGCCGAACTGCATGCTGACAACTTCTCTAATCTGAATTCAACATCACGTATGTCACTCATAAGTAAATCAAGGGGCAAACACTCACCGATCATCTTGTCGAGAACCCCTTACTCGATTATGAGCATCTAAGGATCGAATTTTCCGATGAAGAAATCTTTTTTATGATAGAGGATGCCACAGAGAGATAGAGGAGTCCTGAGTAATGCACTTTGACGGGGCATCAAATACCGAAGGTCAAGGAGTTGGCACTATTCTAATCTTGCCGAAAGGGTCACACGTACCAGTCTCCATCAAGCATAATTTCCCTTGCACCAATAATATGTCTGAGTACGAACCCTGCATAGCCAGCTTATAAGAAACACTTGACCTGAACGTAACTCATCTCAGGGTGTTTGGCGATTCACAGCTGATCATTTGCCAAACCAACGGAGATTGGAAGACAAAGGATGAAAATCTGATCCCATACCACAAGCACCTCGAAGATATGATCGCGTGCTTCGATGATGTTACCTTCTCCTATGTCCCACGAGCAAGAAATCACTTTGCCGATGCACTTGTAACATTGGCATCAATAATCGAAATTCCATATGGCATCGAAATGAAACCAATCATGATCGGACAAAGGAATGAGCCTGCCTTCTGCCTCCAGATAAAGGGATCTGCAAAGTTAGATGATGAGCCTCTATGATTCTCAAATATTAAGAATTTTCTCAGAACTTGAGCTTTCCCTGAAGGTACATCCAAGACGGACAGGCAGACCATCCAACGTTTAATGATGAACTATGTCATCCGTGGCGAGTACCTCTACAGGCGATCATATAACAACATCCTGCTCAGTGATTAGTCACATAATATACCATTTTATCACCCTTAACTTAGTGATACTAGGACTTAGTTTGCTACTAACAAGTTGATGATGTGCAGATAATAAAGTAAAACAGTAAAAGAGAGCCAAAGTGTTAATATTCATCAAAATGAACTCAAAAAGCAGTAAAAAGATGATTGAGTGTAAGAAGACGATTCACCACCTATTGAAAGCTAAGAAATTATAATTTACGATTTTTCAAAAGACGATTCTTCAGAAAGTGATAAAAGAGTAAAAGGTGATACAGAAGAAAGCGATCATTATAGAGAATCGTTTACTGAGGAAGCTATGAAAGATAGGAAATCGTGATTTATAATTTTCTAAGAAAAGAAGAAGGATAATCGTAAATTATGATTGCGATTATAGAAGCTTTCTTGTTACTTCTATTGCTGCTGATCACGTGACGACTATCACCGCCAAGGACAAAATTAGAAGTTTTGCTAATCACGGATCTGGGAAGATTGAAGAAGAATCTTAAAAGGACTCTACTACTGCTATTAAGGAGAGAAATCTAAAATGTATTAACCATTGAAAGCATGGAAGAATAAAATTATAATTAGAGTTATATTAGGAATTTTTTATTTTAGTAGTTTCTTTTATTAGAATTAGAACTCTGTAAATCGACTCCTTATGATCTATAAATAAGAGAGCCCGGTATAGGAATAAACCATCGAAGAATTTCACAGTATCAATTGACAACTGAGGTCTGTATTTTCTCTTGATCAAAGTAGTTTAGGATTTACAAAGTAACATTGTCCACAGTTCTCTGAGGTTTTTCTTGACAACCAAGGCTGAGGAAGCTGAAAGATCAACCCTTTGGATGGTTCTACTTTTGCTTTCAAGTTTAGATTTTATTTTATTTTTAGTTTAGATTTTATATGCTTTGTAAACATATTCGGACTTTGATTTGAATTGACAACTCATGTTAAAGTTTGCAGATTAATGTAATGGTTTTACTTTTCCATCTTAAATTTTCTCAAATTTGATTGATGCCTTGATTTTAGGAGATTATTGATTAGATTAAATCTGTGTTGAAGAATTTTAGTTTTTGATTGACGACTAAATTCTGGAAGACTACAATATGGTGTAACGGTATTTTAAATTTTTAAACATCTGATAGCTGAAGGTTGGGATTGACGATCTCAATCTGAAGAAGGAGGATTAGGATTTATTTTTATGTAACTTAGTTTAAAGAAAACATTCTTTTATTCATATTTCTCCAGTAGTTAAAGACTTAAAAGATAAAGATAGTTTAAAAAAAAAGGAATATAAAAATCTATTAGAAGATAATCACTTCTTCGTGGGATCGATCCTATCACTAGTGCTATAATTCCATTGTGCACTTGCAATAGGTTAAGGCTTGATTTTAATTTAAATATATATATACTATAAGCCGGTCATGTTTTTGATGTCGTGACTTAGTCAAGATGCTGAATCATCCACCAAAACTATCCTTGACCCTAAACCTAACCCAAATCCGAAACCATATACTACAAACCCATCTTCCCCCACTTCCTAACCTTCATATTATCACAACCCTCCCCAAATGCGAGCTCCTATATGATGATGGTGGGTTGAGCCATCCCTCGCTATCCCTCTCCATTGCTTATCTTCTCCCTTTGTTTACGCTACATTCTTTTCACATGGTCTTCACAAGGGAGCAGTATAGGTGATGGGTGATATAGAGATGTGCTCACTTCCTTCTCTTCAAAGGACTTCCATAGTGGGATCGCATTTCTTCCGCGGAAGGAATGAGAGATGTGTCGACTTCCATCTCCACAACTTCTTCGCTCATCTACACTGAGGGTGCAGTTGATAAATCAGGGGGTATGCAAGATAAAGAAGAGCATAGAGAAGTGTTTCAATAGCTCTTGGAGTGGCGACCCTACCAAGGAGTGGATACTCCTTTGGTAGGAAGGAATGAGAGATTCTATTCAAGCGGTTAGAAGCCGAGGACCGATTTTTATTAAAGATTTCTTTTCGGACATTGATGCTAGTGTCATGTCTAGATTTTTCCTAGGATTATTTTATTTCTTTTATGTAATTAGTTTCTTTCATTTTAGTTTTTTTATTTTTCCTTTCATGTTCATATAAATATTCAGTTATATATAAAATTTTTCTTTTACTATCATTTTTTTTTACTAACAATGTGTGTTACTAACATCACTAATATTTTCTTACTAACATTTTTGTTATTGATACTCTGAGACTAAGCCACGGTTATTTTCTCTCAAGTTTGGGGGAGAGTATCTATCTGGTAACAAGTTTTTTTTTGGTAAATAATTAGTATATCAATAATTTATTTTAGTGTCCCCTATTTTTTGTGACAATGTGGGCATTGTCCGATTTAAGTTTGGGGGGATACACAATTTCTGTGTATAGTAGTTTTATTTTAAGTAATTAAAATTTTTTTCTGATCAGTACATAGGAATTATGATAGAAGAAATTATAAATCTCGAAAACTTATGATTCATTATAATAGATGTTTCATAATTAGAATTAAGAACAATTATAATTCATGCTTAGCTCATTGAAATACTGTATTAGAATGAATATTTGAACAATAGATTGATCTAAACTGCATAAATTTAGAATATAGTTTAAAAAAAAAAAAAAAAATTATAAACCAGTGAGATTTTGAGCCACATTTCCTCTTTTATTCTGAGAGAGATTGTTTCTATTCAAATCATAAAATTTCTTTGAACTTTTATACTGATATAAAATCTCATATTGCTGAATTTAGAATCAAATTATTCTATGAAAATGGTGAACTAATTTTTTGTCTAGAACTATCTATTAAAAATATTAAAACAAATTTGGTATCTATGCTAGTAAATCGTAAAGATGATTTAAGATCATATTTTGTTTAAACTAGAGCCAAAAAGCCAAAATCTTAGAACATTTTTCCCTTTGAACCTATATTAGAAGCCTGAAACGAAGTTTCTTGGTACCAAAAATTTTATAAACCTTTAACCATATGTACTACCCAAAGATTTCTACCTTTAACCCTCACAATTTCTGAGAATTTAGAAGGGAAGAAGAGGGAGTGAAAGGAGTACAAGAAGAACAACTATCTTAGAATAGATAAGGAGAATGCTAGAAGAGGTACATAGAAAGAAAATGTGGGAAAAGAAAGAAAAATTGTAACAAACGATTTTTGAAAAGAAAATTACGACTTGGCAAAAAGCTATAAAGAAAAGAAAAATCATAAAAGCTGATTTTATAGCCGAAGAACTGGGATATATATAAAAAAGAATAAATGGGAAGAATTTATCTAATCAAGGATACTTACTGAAGTAGAATAGTAGAAGAAGATAGGAAAAAGAAGAGATAAATTCTCAGAAAAACATTGAATCCTTTTCTACCTTTCCTTGATACCTTCTGAAACCCAAAACCTCATTACAAGCTGAAGGAAAGACCTTCCTGATTTACAATTTGCAAAGGCATAAGCCTAGTAGAGATAAAGATAATAGATATTATGGATTGTATAGGAAATCATAAAAATAGGATAGGATTATCTTTTCTATGAGATTCATTTTTGTAATTATCTTTGACTGAATTCTTCTGAAAAATATACTGAGAGAATCCAAAAGTTTCGATATCTTTTTGAGAGTATGTCAATAGTGAATTTTTTGAATGAAAATATTTTCTAAATCTGCAGTTTAGAAAAATTTATGAAGAATAAACTGTTCACTAGTGCATATACACTCTATGCTTATTGTTAATTGAAATTGTTGGAGTTCTAATCAAGGATAATTGTTTTAATGGAAAATAAGGATAAAGTATTGGTAATTTTAGAAAATCGTAATAGACTATGTATTGACCAATTAAGTACATTAGTTAGATTTTTATTTACTTTTAATTTTTAAAGAAAAAAAAAATATTTGAGGTTTGTAAGTAACTTCACTGAAAACCTTCAAGAGACTACAACTCTTCCACTAGGGATCACCTAGGGGTTTAAAGGCTTGTTGCATCTGCTAAATGCAATTGTGCTCCCTACAAAAGTGGCATTTAATTTCTTAGTTTATATTCCCTTGTTTGCTAGGGACTAGCAAAACATAAGTTTGGGGGTGTGATCAGTCAGAGAATATACCATTTTATCACCCTTAACTTGGTGATGCTAGGACTTAGTTTGCTACTAATAAGTTGATGATGTGCAGATATTAAAGAAAAATAATAAAAGAGAGCCAAAGTGTTAATATTCATCAAAATGAACTCAAAAAATAGTAAAAGATGGTTGAGCATAAGAAGACGATTCGCCACCTATTGAAAGCTAAGAAATCGTATTCTACGATTGAACGCTAATACTGAAGCTAAAGAAAAGAAAATTGAGAAATCGTAATTTACAATTCTTCAAAAGATGATTCTTCAGAAAGCGATAAAAGAGTAAAAGGCGATACAGAAGTAAGCGATCGTTATAGAGAATTGTCTACTGAGGAAGCTATGAAAGATAGGAAATCATGATTTATGAATTTCTAAGAAAAGAAGAAGGATAATCGTGAATTATGATTGCGATTATAGAAGCTTTCCTGTTAGATCTATTACTGCTGATCACGTGAAGACTATCACCGCCGATGACAGAATTAGAAGAACTCTTTAATTAGAAGTTTGGCTAATCACAAATCTGAGATGATTGATGAAGAATCTTAAAAGGACTCTGCTACTGCTATTAAGGAGAGAAATCCAGAACACATCAACCGTTGAAAGCAAAGAATAATAAAATTAGAATTAGAGTTATATTAGGAATCTTTTATTTTAGTAGTTTCTTTTATTAGAATTAGAACTCTATAAACTGACTCCTTGTGATCTATAAATAAGAGAGCCCGGTGTAGGAATAAACCATTGAAGAATTTCACAGCATCAATTGACAACTGAGGTCTATATTTTCTCCCAATCAAAGTAGTTTAGGATTTACAAAGTAACATCGTCCACAGTTCTCAGAGGTTTTGCCTGACAACCAAGACCGAGGAAGCTGAAATATCAACCCTTTGGATGGTTCTACTTTTGCTTTTTAGTTTAGATTTTATTTTATTTTATTTTAAATTTTATATGCTTTATAAATATCTTCGAATTTTGATTTGAATTGATGACTGAGGTTAAAGTTTACAGATTAGTGTAATGGTTTTACTTTTCCATCTTCAATTTTCTTGAATTTGATTGACGCCTAGATTTTAGGAGATTATTGATTAGATTAAATCTGTGTTGAAGAATTTTAGTTTTTGATTGATGACTAAATTCTGGAAGACTACAATATGGTGTAACGGTATTTTAAATTTGTAAACATCCGATAGCCGAAGGTTGGGATTGACGACCTCAATCTGAAGAAGGAGGATTAGCATTTATTTTTATGCAACTTAGTTTAAAGAAAACATTCTTTTATTCATATTTCTCTAGTAGTTTAGGACTTAAAAGATAAAGATAGTTTAAAAAAAAAAGAGATATAAAAATCTATAAGAACATAATCACTTCTTCGTGGGATCGATCCTATCACTAGTGCTATAATTTCCATTGTGCGCTTGCAATAGGTTAAGGCTTGATTTTAATTTAAATATATACATACTATAAGTTGGTCACTCAGATGCCTAACTGAAGGCGAGGCAACCAACATTATAAAAGAGATTCATGAAGGGATATGCGGGGCCCACATCAATGGGCATGCTCGCCAAGAAGATCCTACGGTAAGGGTATCTCTGGACAACCATGGAAACTGACTCTTGCAAGCACATTCAAAAGTGCTACAAATGCCAAGAACACTCCAGTCTGATACATGCTCCAGCCATAGATCTACACAGCATGACCACTCCCTAGCCATTCACCACATGGGGCCTCGACGTCATCAGAAAAGTCAATCCAAAAGATTCAAATGGGCATTAGTTCATATTGGTTGCCATCGAGTATTTCACCAAATGGGTAGAAGTAGTATCTTACACAAAACATTATGGCCAATCATGTCAAAAAGTTCATCAAGAACAACATCGTTTATTGATTTGGCATGCCTAAGGACATCATCACAGATAACGACACCAATTATGCAAATAAGCGCATTAGAGCGTTATGCGAGCAGTACAAAATCAAACACCATCGCTTGTCACCATATAGGATGCAAACCAATGGGGCTTGCAAAGCTTCCAATAAGACACTCATCCGAATCCTTGAGAAAATGGTCGTCACCTACCCAGATTAGAGTGAAATGTTACCCTTTGTATTATGGGCCTATCGAACATCGATCTACAATGTGTATGGAACCGAGGTTGTGCTACTAGTTGAGGTTGAAGTGCCTTTACACCATATCCTCATTGAGTCTAAGCTATCAGAAGCTGAGAGAGAGAGATCCCACTTTGAACAATTAAGCCTGATCGATGAAAAAAGACTTCAGGCTTTTTGTCATGCTCAGGTTTATTAAGGGCGAATCGCACATGCTTACAACAAATGTGTTCATGTCCGAGATTTGAAAGTGGGTGACACTGTATTCAAGAAAATCTTTCCTTCTCTCCACACCGATCCAAGAGGGAAATTCAAGTCCAACTAGGAGGGATCTTATGTCATCCGAGAAGTGCTCCTGGGATACGCGCTCCGCCTTGCCACCATTGATGGTGATCAGTTTCTTGAGCCCATCAACGCTGGATACGTATGACGATTCTATTCTTAAACTCCTACGACAAGGTAAGTATTGATAAAATAGATATGTGACTGCTTAAGTACCCCACAAAAGAGGCCATCATTTTAAAGCCAAGTAGCCAAAAAAGCATCTCTGAACATTCATACCCTTTGCTACACCTATGAGCCATGAGCCTTTCTTGTATAAACCCCTCCCAGGAGGAAAAAAGAAAAGGTAAAAATGTATATACCAAATAAAAAAAAGAGGGAAGTGAAAAGAGTTACCCTCAAAATAAAAAAAAATTAGAAAAGTAAAACCCCAAAAAGAGATTGTCTAAAAAGAAATAAAACAAAAAATATATATAGATAAGAAAAGAGATAGAAATATCATGGGGCTTGTACAGTGAAAATCCCCCAAGGAAGAAGTGTATTACAAAAGCTAGAGCCCAATCAAGGAAACCTTTTAACCCCAGAATACCTTCAAAACTCCTAACCTTATTTGTGGCCACGATTCAACCCTAGAGAAAGCTCCCTTTAAGGTCTACGAATAGTCACAGTATCCATTAAGTTTGCACGAGCCAAGCTGTGAGATAACAAAAGAACTCCATCTCGCTGATTATGACGGAGTCGACGTCCATGTCGTGGCCTTTGAGAAAATAAAGAAGAAAAGAAATAAAAAATATAAGCTCAAAGCAAAAAGGACATGGTGAAAACCCGAAAGGGCACCATGGGTAAAAATAGCAAGCTTGTGTAGACCAGGTGAAACGTGAAAAGGCACTTGGGGTAAAAATGCATATCCATGGACGTAGTGAAAACCCGAAGGGGCGCTCGGGTAAAAAAAGGGGCGATAACGGGCAAGGCGAGAACCCATCTTGGGTGATGTGAGTAAAAAAGTTAAGAGAAAAAAGAAAAAGAGAGGAAGAAAATCTTCAGTTACTCCCTTGGTTGCATTCTTGATTATCTGGTCGCCAACTGGGCCGCTCATGTTCACTCAAATCAGGTCTTGATCAGGCAGATCCTTCAGATTGCACCGTTAGACGCATGACCCAAGGTAAAGATAAAAGGTTGATTCAGTCCAAAGGAATGGACTTTTCAACCTCGGCAAGGATTACAAACCTCACTTAGGTCCGACCATGAACGGGTTCGACTATGCTAAAAATTGGACCATTACTTTGCCTCATTGTCAAGGCATAAAAAAAAAAAAGAGGATAGAAGAAAAGATACTTATATAAGATAAAAGATTTCCCTTTTCTATTTCTATACATATAAAGAAAATAAGAAAAAGATAATTGATTTCCCTTTTCCATTTTCATCTTTACACTTTACTCACATCATATCTCAAAAAGATAATCGGTGTGGTACCCAACCCTTTGCCTTTACAAAAAAGTGAAAAGAGAGACAAAAAAAAAATATAAACTAAAAAGATATCTATCAGGAGTTCTTATGCCCCTTCCTATGGTGTTTGATCTATGCAAAAAGTATGTGCAGGACCAGGTCAATGACCCAACCCGCGCTACAAGACACGAATCTCTACACCTAAAGCATCATTGTGAGCATTCCAATCAGTCATCCAGCGACCATGAAAGCCCTTATATCACTTATGGGAAGCATCAGTAGCACCAAGAGCATCACTCAGGGCTCCTTCCAGACTAAGAACCTCACACTCTGCAACACCGGCTCTTGTTTCTGCAACATCAGCTTTAACTTACTCTTTCTCTAAACGCTCGTGCAGGACCTGCTTCTCATCTATTAGCAACTCAATCCGAGTTCAAAGCGTCGACTCCTTCCTCGTTCGAGGCCCTCTACATCACTGCTCTCTTCCTGGTTCAAGCGACGAGCAGAAGGCCTCTCAGATAGTAGCCAAGCCTCATACCCTAAAGAAGTCAAAGTCAGATTCCCTTGCTCCAGATTGCACATATGCGTCGACTAATGTGTTTCCCAAAGAGCGACTATTCTATCCAAATATATGCGTTGACTGACGCGTTTCCCAAAGAGTGGCTGATTGTCTTAAAATATGACCTTGCAAGTGCACAAGTCTGAATGTACTAGGGCAAGTACAAGGGTGTCGAACCACAGGGATTTGTCGTCTATCTCTTATTTAACTTCCATTGTCTAAAATATTTTATAACATTATAATTCCTAATTTATACTAAAATGAATAAAAGAAATCTAAATTGTTGGAAATAGGAGAAGAGAAGGTAGTCACAAATCTCTTGGATTTAATATAACACCCAATGAAATCTACTACTTTCCTATAGTGAATCCCTGGTATCCCAGCTCCTAGCTACAAGCTCAGTTGCATTGTTTATAACTTAGTGATATCTAATTGCGAGTTAGATAATCTAATCGTTAAGCATCATTGCACATAACCAACTAAAACTACCTACAAGGACTAGTTCGTCAACGAATATTCTACCTAATCCAACCCCAATCCCTACAAGGCCACTGAGGTTTAATTAAATAGAAATAAACCTCTACAATCGCTCGTTCTCGATGACTCTCGAAACTTCCAAAGTATAATCATACCATACCATTTTGGGGATTTAAAAATAGCAAAAGAAATAACACTTTATTGAATACTCATATGAAATTTACAAGAGATCCCTGGCCGAAGCTTTACACACGCATCGATTTAGAGTTCTTCATCACTGAAGAAGACTCTAATCGATGATCACAATCAATCTCTCTCCATCCCAAACTATTCCTAACCTAATCTATTGAAACTCATGTCAGAGCCCTCTAGAAAGATTCTAGCGTGCGAGTCCTCTAAAGCTAAATCCTAGGGCCCTTATTTATATATTACAAGGCCCTAAAACAGATATACATGACAAATATTCCTAGATCCTAAAAATCCTCCAAGGAAGATGAGTGTAGAAGGAAATCCACGCGATTTGGAGTTATCCAGGCTGTTGAAGAGAATCCCAGAGAAGATCTCAGAGTTCAAAGATATCTACAACTATTGCCGACCTGATTTCTCACGCAGAAACTCTATCTTGACCGGTCGGTGTTGGCAACTCGACCGGTTGGCTTTACTTTCCTTCTCCAGGTAGAAGACAAACTGTGAAGTTTCAGGACTCCTTATTTTCCAGACCGGTCGACTTCATCTTCTGACTGGTCAATTACATCTTCTCAGTATGTTGTGTTTTGGCCTTCCAGTTTCAACCTGTCGGCTGAGTCCTTACCGCTCTCGCTTTATATTTTTAAAGCTTTCTAGAGTTATGACTGGTCGAAAGTGATGTTTCGACCGGTCCATTAAGCTTGTTTCTCTCCAGCTGAGGGACCTTCTCTACCGCGCTGTTTTGACCGGTCCATTTAAGCTTTGAGACTTTTCCTTCAGTGCATCTCCTTGGATTGCTTGCCTGGTGCTTGGGTTTCTTCCTATCTTTGTTCTTTTAACTTATATTAGCAATTAATCCACTTCTGTGCCTGTTGTAACACAACACGAGCTAAAAGCACTTGTTAGTGGTAAATTAGGTTTAACAAGGTCGGGATTCGAGAATATTTTATACAACTTTTGGGTCTGATCATTGGCTATCCTATCCAAATCCCTAGAAGACTCCCCAGAGAAAATCAAGGTGCATAGGAGTGGCTTTATCACACAAGGCACCTACTAAGTATCACCAAACTGGTGTAACACCCGAGATGGGAAGTAATTGGTACTGCTAGTTAAGCCGAGAAGGGTGATACCCTCGTAGTCTCTACGTCAAACTGTCGGGAAGGTCCTGTCAAGCCATGGAAGCCTCCACACCAACTTACCCTCAATCAGCTAAAGTTGCAACTCGGGTGTATTCCCCTGTGGCAACTTTGAGCATCGACCCATAAAGCAGCGGGCCACCTCTCCTCGGACAGCATAAAAGTGGGGCACAGTAAAATGACAAGATGCTACCGAAGCTAGACCTGAAGTAGAACAGGGCATCCCTGGAAGCACTCCACCTTGCCCAAGGCAAAGGCGTCAAGACAACGGTAAAGCTCAGCCAATACCAAATACATCACGGAGCGGCCCCCTTCAAGCTCCACCAATACATTGTAGAGCGCAAGAGAGAAGCTTTCCCCCCCAGTATAAAAAAGAACCTCTGGGAGAAGGCAAAGAGTGAAAGCTTTCACGTTATGAATATTCTTGATCAATTATTTTTGCAAACTTTCATCACCAAAAAGTTCTCTCAGGAATTTCACCGAACACCCCACCAGCAAGGCTTTTCTCATAATCACCTTTTTTCAAGCCTATTCGTGTGTACGACCTTAGCATAACCCGATTTTGGTACCACCTTAGCAAGGCCTCGATGTAGCCTTAAACCCAAAAAAATGGAGAGCTCTTTAAGTGTTGGAGTGAGCTCATGAGTCCCAAAGCGGAAGACATGGGTTTCCACATCCCAATGCAAAACCGCCACATAAATGAGGTCCCAAAATAGAGGAACATCAAGGAAAGACGAGACACGGGCCAGCCCGAGTTGATCCAAACCTGCAAGTTCACTCTCATTCAAGTTATCAAGCCATTTCTTTAAAAAATTAGGCTCTACACCGAAGGAGGGAAGTATAAAAGTCTTGGACCCCCCTAGAGGGGCGGGTCGTAAAGCAGGTCCATGGTCATTTAAAGCCATTTAAAAGAATAACGATTCAATATAGGAAAATGGACCCACCCTCGGGAGGAAATGATAAAAATGTTGGAGCAAAATCCGAAACCCAACTTCGAATAAAGAAAAAAGAATGCTTTCTCGGGCCTTATAGGTCCACCACCGCCCAAAAGCACCTAGCATGTGTAATATACACGCTAGTTTAAAATTTCCCAGAAATTGCTTGGCGCATGTATTACACACGCTAAGCCAAAAAAATTCCCAAAAGATGCTTAGCGTGTATATTGCACACACTAGGCCAAAAAACATCTAGAAATGCCTACTGTGTATAATACACATGCTAGACCAAAAAAGAAAGGAAGAAGGAAAAGAAGGAAAGGGGAAGGCCTGTCTTCCCATCCCTTAGGACCAATCCACCTGTATACAATAAACTAACGTCTCTTTTGTGGCTCCCTAGGCCATAAGCTGGGACACCTCGGTTTACCACTTATCTTGTTTTACACTCTCCTTTTATAGGAATCATGCTCACAACAAAAAAAGGAGAAGTGCATGGACCCTAGCCATTTCAGCCAATGCATAAATCAGTTGCATTCCCCCATTTTTGCCAAAATCATGGCTATCCCACAGAAGAGTATGAAGCATAATTACAGTTTCACAAGCCAACTTTTCTGGCAAGTAGGTCACATCCAAAATGGGAAATAACAATAAAAAAGGACCAACAAAGATGTCCATTCAAAAAAATATCTAGAATGCACCAACCAGCCGCATTGCTATTAAAAATTGTTTCAAAAGTACTCAAAGATCAAATGTTCATAAAAGAAAAAAAGCGACATAGGTGGCCTTCAATCATGCTCCAGGTCCTTGAGAGTCCTTCTTTGGCGAGAGCTTATTCCTTTGAAACGTTCGGGTATCCCCCACGAGAGACCATGCCTGGGACAATTGGCTAAGTATTGAACGCGACTCCTTCTCCTGAGCACGCTGAAAGCATCAAGCCAGAAGGATCAGTTAGGGAAAAGCACAAACCAAGATCATACTCACCACTTCAGCCTCTCGAAGGTCAGTGATATGATGGTAGTAATCTGCCTGCTGAATGGTTGACTCATAAACCTACAAATGGGGAAGAATGGAGAAGTCAGTAGCAAAGAAAGACATAAGAGAGGACATGCATACCCTTAAAAAAGGGACTTACCCCTGGGGTAAGCTCGGGGGAGGTACTCTTACCTCCTCGGTAGAAAGGCGGGCACACTCAGCCATGTCGGCACACAGACCAGAAAGAAATGCGTCATCCATGCGCTTAAAAACACTGTGGGTCCCTACGACAGACATCCCTGAAGGACCTGCACCGGAAGTGCCCAAGGGTCCTGCACCTGCCTCCTTTGAAGGTTCCGTCTCTGCACCCATGTCGGGTCCTGCTGCCTCCTGAAACTGGAAAAGAAAAAGAGAGGAAGAAAACCAATCAACAAAGCACTACCTTAGTGAATCAAAAAGATGAATTGACAAGCAAAGGAAGGATAAGAAAATGTACCTGGCACCTGGAACAAAACGTGGAAGGAGGGTCTAATAAGGGAGAGACTCGTACCACTGCTGGTACCCCCCATACTAGAAAAGGCCATCAATAGGAATCCCATGATGGATGAGTCTCCCGGTGAGCTCCTCAATCGTACCCTCTGACATCATAATATCCTCAGGGAGACCCAGCAGTACGACAAAGAAATCCCGATACTGGTGCACGACCCTCTCCCCTAGGTAGTAGGCTCGAACCTAAGCACCGTCGAAAAAGATAACACGGCGGTCAACGAATAGCCATGACCACCCAACAGTGGCACGGTCTAGAAAAGGGGAGCCGACATACCGGTCAAATACAATTTGCACAAGAAAGAAGAAGCCCGTTGGTCAATCAATGCAATCATAACTCAAAATTCTAATTGATAAAGAAAAGTGAGAGTTAAACCAGCTCAGGGATCATCAAGTTGAACTGAGACCTCAGACCCAGTTCTAAGTGCTTCATCCCCGACTCTCGGTTATGATTCGTGAGTCAGCAGCGCATGAGGGGGTACATATACTCATCAGAAAAGAGCAAGGGGCGGCCAGGTTGGAAGTGCAAGTACCTCTAAATCTGAAAAGATGGATAAACAAGGAACATATCAAATCAAAAAATAAAAATGAAAGTCAGAAATGACTAACCAAGAAAGGCAAAACCAAATGGGCTACCGCAATCATGGGCCGAAAGCTGAGGATAGAAGCAACCTCCCCAACTGAAGCTCTGGCTAGGCTATCCATCAGCACTGTGTACCTAGCACCGCCCCAATCAAAGGGATCCACATATACCCAATTCTCCATCAGACAAAGAAGGAATAGCGCAACACGACTCCCACTGGTATTGACAAGAATGGTCTTTCCTAGAACGTAAAGAAGGGAGATACGAACCAGCACCAGGGTGCGCTCAGGCTTGACAACAATGTCCATACCAGGTTGCTACGGATCAACCAACTCGTCAACCTCGAACAAACTCTCCAACCAAGACAACTTGACCTTAAAGCCGGTCATATTGTTGGAGGAAGGGTAGGCCCACCAATCAATCAAGTCACCTCCTCATGATCAGGGATGCGATGATAGACCGCTGACACCCCTCTTATCGCAATCCCCATGATCATGGACCAATCCATGGGAGTAATGATCATCTCGGCTACAGACGTATGAAAGGTCATCATCTCCAGACGAAACCTCTCCACCAAAGCTTCACGTAAGCTGAGTCACCCCGCATAGCAGGGCAAGATAGAAAGTCCCCAAAACTAGTTTGAGCCAGGAGAAACCTCACAACATGGGAGGTGGGTATAGAAGTGCTGGAGGCGAAACCACCTCTCACGGAACATGACTTGAGGTAAGGGCTGCATCAAAAGAGTGGAAGATGTTAGATCCTAGAACAAAGGAGCGTGAATAAAAATAAGCAACCAAAGAACTCTTCTCTTTACCTTGCAAGCAATCCCCAAATTGGAAATGTGGGTATATTATTGATGAAGCAAACCATTGGAGGCCGCCTCACCCTGCATCTCGTACCAGATGCGAGAGGAGTGCTACACCTGGATAAGACGCTCACCCCAGATACTAAAGATCATGTCAGGGCTACCCTCGCTGGCCTGGTCCTCATCCCTTGATTGATCATGTGCCATCCTAAAAAAGAGATACACCACCGAATATTAAAGGATGATGAGCAAGAGGAAATCAAACACTTGTGTAAGAAACATGAAACCGAACGAAGGTAAGTATGCCTCATTCATGCCAAAATGTCCAAGAAAAAAAAAGGGGGAGATACATCCCATCATTTCAAAAAATAAAAATAAAATAAAATAATAATAATAATCTCTCTTTGCTAAGAAAAATCAATGATTTTTAACCCCATACATTTTTCAAAAGGGCCACCATTTACCAAAAAAGAGAAGGGGAATGGGTACAAATTGACCAATCTTTTGCTGAAATCCATTCTAAACATGCATATACATCACTAAATCAATCAAAGGCAATTTCTTTCATGGAAAAAAATCCATTTTTTCCCTAGATACAAAATCCCTAATGCATTGATAAAATAAAAAGTCAAAAAAATCCAAAAAAGGGGCATGAATCACCCGAGTTTTCACCAAAATCCCTACAAATATGCACCTAAAATCACAATAGGCATCACAAAGGATCACATTTATGAGAAATAACACCCCTTTATCATCTAGATACAAGAACCCTAACCACATTGGTATAAAATCAAAATAAATTCTAAAGAAAAAGAGTTTTAAAATGATTACCTTGGTGAAAGTTCGAACCTTAGATCCGGCGTGGAATACGTGTTTGATCGGTGATAACAACACCGACGCAATGTTGAGGTTTGAATCGGATCTATGGGACACAATGTAGAACTCCTGTTTAGGTTTGGAGAGAGGGAGAGGAGAGAGGTTTGAAAAATGAGCTTTTTTGGGTCTCTGGTCGCACTCGGCCACTTTAAAACCATAGAATGGCCTAGCGTGTCTAATATACATGCTAGACACGATTTTTCCAGATTTGGCCTAGCGTGTGTATTACACAGGGTAAGCTTAATTCCCTCGGGTTGGCCTAGCGTGTCTAATACACACACTAAGCTTATTTTTACCCTCGGTCGGCTTTTCTTCATTCGAGTCTGGCTCGGTAGACAAGTTTGATTGTCTAGACCAAGAGTTGCACATGTTCTTGTAGACACCCAAATTCGGCCCAAGGCCCGATCAATCTGTACTTCGGGAGAGATGTACCCCTGTGCTTCCGATGGTACTCCTGAACCCGTAAGAATCCACCCAGACCTTTATGAATCACCCTGAACCCTTTAGAACTATTCCCCAACCCTTAGAAGTCACCCCTAAACCCTAGAATCCCTTCCCAGACCTAACTTAATCCCTTTTGAGCGGTTGATGTAAGGAGAGCTACAGAATTTCACATAGACCATTACCATGGATTATCCATATACCATTGGAAAGAGGACTTCTCTAGCTTTCCAACAAGCCAAAGATCACCCATTTTGGAGCTGCGAGTCAAAAGTTATGGTCGATTGCAGTTTCACATAAAATCATAGGACTTTTACTCAGGCGTAGATATTACATACGCCCATCCATTTTTGCCCCAGATTAGTCAGGCGTATATATTATATACGCCTACCTATTTTGGGGGAAATTTGGTCGGGCGTATATAATATATACGCCCAACATAGGTGGGACCCACCACGGGCTTCATCTTCCCAAAGCTCCCCTATTTTTGGTGAAATTTACTGTTCCTAAACTGGGCATATATAATATATACGCCTAACTTAGCTACAGTAACTGTCATCAGTTAATCGAATTTCCTTCATCTAGTTTGACCCTTTGACCATCCCCTTTATTGGGGTGGGTGTCTTGAGGTTGGTTGCACCCCCTTTGAGTTTATGGGCAACCCTTAAGTCACCCATGGTCTCACCCCATCATCCGCCATTGAAACCCATTTCCCAAACCTCTAGGACTTTGAGAACCTAGAAAACCTTAGATGGGGGATTACCTAATTGCTAAACCAATTAGCTCTTAAGTAATCCCTTAACCCCTCCCTTCTCTATAAATAGAGAGGTCCCCCTCTTCCCAAAGGGTTGAATTTTTGTTGAAGGATTAGAGAGTGCTTAAAGAGAGAACCCTAGTGAGAGAAAATGCCAATATTTCTCCAGAATTCCAGCATGCATACTTCTTCTATTTCAATCCATTTCCCCCATTAGATCACTCCTTTTAGCTAAAACCTAGCCTCTAGCTTCACTCTACACCCCCTATTTTACCGAATCCTAGCATTAGAATCCATTTCCATATCGTTTAAACCATCGGAAGCACGCTAAAGCGGAGGACTTCCACGGTGCAACAAGGGCCTGTGAGCTCCGGCTCACCCCTCTCTTCCTCTACCTTCTTGGTGTCTCCTCCGTCCAAGGATTCAAGCCGTTATGCCACCGAAATTTCAGTTTTGGCTCAAAGCTTGATAGGACCGTATTGCCTTCGGGCAAGGGGAAACTCCACCCTTTTATTTTTATTTTGGCCATAGATAGAGACCGCTACGTGCGGGTTGATCGGGTGCCTAAACCCTTCCCGATCAATAACCGAAGCCCCTACCCTAGAGGATTTAGCAAAGACCGATAAATCAGAGTCATATTTAGCACTTCAGTGCTCAAAATATTGATTTGAAGGTTTCCCGAGTCACCAAAAGCTCCGGGTGCCGACTCTACATTTCATCCAAAGCGAGCGCATCGCCGTGACGGGCTCGCGAGGATCCATGGTCGCACAGATGGCGACTCTGCTGGGGACATCACCCTAGCGCTTCCCCTCTTATTGGCCTTGTTTTTTGTTACTAACCACTGCTATTTCCTTCTTATTTTCTGCTATTTTTTATATATTTTTGTTGTTTTTACTAACATACTCACCCCTACGATTCAGTCCTTTAAGTGCCTTAGCCGTTTGGCGGGCCTACGTGATCCTCTAAATTTCTGTTCTTGTCATTTAAGCCGCCTCAGCCGTTTGGCGGGCCTGCTCGCATTTATTTTCATGTCATTTAAATTTCAATCATTTACGAGCCTTAGCCGTTTGGCGGGCCTACTTGCGCACTTTATTTCTGTCATCATATTTCACCTTTGAACGCCGACCCATTGAGGCGGCACGGGCTCGTCATCCCCGACCCAATTTTTGGACTTAATTTCACTCCCCTTTAAAAATTTGTAATTAAAAGTGAACCAACAGTGTGGGGGACATAATTAAATTTATTTTCACGTTTTTGGGTAGTTTTCGGGGGGTTTAGGCACAGATACAATTTACCCGGTTCCCAGTAAGGCGGCAGCCCTAGTGGTGATGATCCTGAAAAGAACCACCCCTTCCAGTACCTGAGAAGGCGCTTGCGCCGGAGGTATATCGGTTGGGTTGCCAATTCCGATCAAGCCGTAAAACCCGCATTGGTGAGAGCGTAGAAAAACCAAAATTCAGCCTTGTATCCCTAGGAAACGGAAAGGAGGGACCCGATAACATACACAGCAGTCCCCGGGAGCATCCCTCCCAGGAAACCAGTTCAAAGACCTATTTTCGAGCTTGCTGTCCACTGTCAAAATAAAACTGACAGAACCTTTTGCCAGGCGTATATAATATATAAGCCCAACAAAAAAGCCCTAGAATTACACAGGCGTATATAATATATACGCCCAGCCAAAATCCCCAGATTTAAGCCAGGCGTATATAATATATACGCCCAGCCAAATCTGTATATTTTTTGGTCATGCGTATAATATATACGCCTAATATATATCGGGCCACAAAGAACGACCGAGGCCCAATCCATCACCCCAAGTCCCCGATTAGCAGTATTAGTGCCCGCAGTAGCCTCCCACATTCCTAACACCCAACATGCCCCCGCTCAATCAAAAGAAGGTGACTTCTTATTGATTTGCTCCGGGGGATCGGGTCGTTTGCGTGGATTCCCTCACCTTCAATAGAACGAAAGGGTTCCCTTTTGCTTCTTTCGAAGTGTGCGGATCCCGCCGTGGGACCTACTAAAGGTACATATATCACCCGAGACGGGAGTTGACCCTGGGCACTAGGTCATTGTTCATCTAAGCAAAGGGGAGTTAATCTCCATCTAAAAAAAAAAAAAAAACCAAAAGAAATCTCTCTTCAAAAAAATAATTTTCCAAAAAGAGAAAAAAAACCAAACAAATACAAACAAAACAAACACAAAAAAGAAAAGAAAACAAAAACAAGAAAAAAAGTATATCATGGTGTGACCGTCACTACGGCAACCTCAAACTCGTCCCATAGAAGGAAGGTATTCGGCCCTTATCCGCAACATCGATACAACACTCGTCTGCGGATCATGTCAAGAGCCGATACATCCCCACCGTCATCCCCATCCCATTCTCATATCGGAGAAGACCCGATCTTTGACACCTTCACCCAAACCAGGTTCGATATCACGGGTCCATTTGGGGCACCCGTGTTCACCTCCACCCCATCCCCTCCCCTCACATTCCCCCATCATACCCCTTTTTCATCCCCTACTGAAACCCCTCATTTCCCAACTGACCCATACATCCCCATCTCCCATCCAAACACCCTTACCGCATCCCCATATTTCCAAAGACCCCATAGGGAGTCCCATCCCCCGCCTACTTCCCACGTTCCATCCCTCTCATCATCCATGCCCCCAACATCCTACATCCCATCCACCTCATCTCACATACCATTCCCACCACATGGCCCATCCACATCCCAACATATCCCCCCATGTACCCGGGTCATGCCCAATTTCTCCCAACCCCCTCCATCCTTAAGTGAGTCATCACCCCCCAATCTCCCACCTTAGTCCATGCCCTCAATGGAGGACATGAGAACGATGTATGCCCTGTGGGCTGCTTCTTATAACCCTACCTCTCAAACCCAGCATCCAAATCTCCAAAACCTCCATACCCCATTCCCTCCTAACCATGCCCAACCACCCATCGTCCATACCTCCCAAAATCCCCCACCTCAATTCCAGACCCAAACCCATACAAATCCATGGGCCCTAGCCCAAACACCTCTAGAGCCATGGGCCCAAGCCCAAGCCCATCAGACCGAGACCCAGGCCCAAGACCTTCAAACCCCACAGGCCTAAGCCCAAGCCTATCAGACCCAGGCCCAGGCCTAGAATCCTCAAAGCCCATGGACCCAAGCCCATCAGGCTCAAGTCTAGGCTCAAAACCCTCCAAACCCATGGGCCCAAGCCCTAGCCCACCAGACCCAGGCCCAGGCCCAAGACCCTCAAAACCCATGGGCCTAAGCCCAAGCCCATCAGACCCAGGCCCAGAATCCTCAAGGCCCATGGACCCAAGCCCATCAGGCTCAGGTCCAGACCCAAAACCCTCCAAAACCATGGGCCCAAGCCCAAGCCCATCAGACCCAGGGCAAAGTCCAAGCCCCCTAGGGCCTTTGGACCCAAACCTACCAAACCCAAGCCCAGGGCCCATGGACCCAAACCCAACCCCCTCATGGCCTAGTAGCCCAAACCCAACAAGGTCCATTGGCCCAAAGTCATATTAATCCCCACACCCAGGCCCAAGGCCCGTCAACCCAAGCCTTCCAAAACCATCAAACCCAAATCCCTCAAACCCAAAGCCCATCCACCCACGCTCATCAAGGCCCATTCACTAACCCCATACCCCCCCACCAGTACCCTTCATTTACCTATACCCCTTACGCCCCCATCCCGCCTCCAACGGGAAATCCAGTCCATCCTATTCCTCAAGCCCACAACATCCCGCCACCTCAACCACACCTCCCTCACCCCCAAAATGTGCACCCAGCTCAGCACATCATTTACCCACAAACCACTCATCCATTTATCCCTTCTCATCCCCTACAAACCATATGGCCCCACCAGGTCATCCAACCCCTCACCCCCCAAGTCCAAATAGCAGAACTCGCCCCTCACCAATACCATGACCAACAGTATGAGGAGGATGAAATCCGCAACAGTGGAGGAGTTGCCAGCTTCAACCCTCCCGTGCCCACCATCATCACACCTAGGGTCGAACAAAATCAGGGGGAAGCAGTCCCCGCTGCAGCCTCAAAGGAACCAGAGCAGCTGAAAGAACAGATAGACAGAATACAGAAGCAGCTGATGAAGATGGGAGGAATGGAACTACACTCAACGGACTTTTCAGACTTATGTCTGTTCTCTGATGTCCCCCTGCCACAGAAATTCAAGATGCCATCATTTGATAAATATAACGGCACTGGCAACCCCATCGCCCACTTAAAATCTTATTGTGGGGATATAAAGCAAGATATGAGATGAATGACTCCTCATCAAAGTGTTCCAGAAGAGTTTAACGGGCCCAACACTGAGATGGTTCACATCCCTGGAACCGTCCATGATAAAAAATTGGAAAGATCTGACATGCTTATTTCAAGAACAATATGTCTATAACATGGACATAGAACCAAGGAAGTCAGATTTGACCCGATTAAAGCAAAGACATGATGAAACATTCAGTGCTTACTTGGGGAGGTGGAGGGCATTAGCCGCTCAGGTGACTCATCGGATTCCCGATGATGAGCAGATTGAATTGATAACCAAGGGAGCCCTCCCAGTCATCGCAGATTTTTTAGTATATCAGAAACAGTCTAGTTTTGATGATCTGGTCCAAAACGCCAATCGTTGTAAAGACGCCATTAGGGAGGGCAGGTTAGGAAGGAATGTAGCCAACGGGGCCACCGGGGTTCGAAAAGTGGCCGAACCAAGAGTTGAAAGAAGACTAGGGATAGAGGTACAGAACATTGTTTACCCCCAGGCCAATACCAATGTCCCCCCAATACAGCTCCAGCTTACACAACCACCTCTGGCCCATTTTGAGCAAGCGCCAAGGCCAAGCAACGGACCAAGAGCCCTGTTCACCCAGGAGCAGATGAAAGAATGATTTGAACTAGTGTTCACTCCATTGGGGCAATCCTTGAGTGTCTTATTATTGGTATTACTGCAGAAAGGCCTGGTCAATTTACTCCAACCTCGCCCGCCACCCCATCCCATACTGAGAAACTATGATTTGAATCTGCATTGTAATTTCCACTAGGGACCGGGTCACCCTACAGACTGGTGCTTCCTGTTAAAGCACGCAGTCCAAGATCTAATAGAGGCAGGAAAAATTATTCCCCCGCCACTTCCTCAGGGGCCGAACCAGAATATCCATCAAGCACCTCTACCATCGCACCTAGGAGGCCCTAGGCCTAACATACATTGGATAGAGGAGGAAGAAGAAGAGTTTGACCCTTAAGATTATATCAGCAATCAGGAGGAGTTTTCACTCCCCAGGTCGAACGAAGGTGAACTATTTGTTGGGGTGATCGAGCCATTGTATCTAGCCAATTATTTTCCCACACCGGCATACCAAGAGGAGCCCTTAGATTTAGGACAGTATTTTTCCACCCCTGCTCCCGCCTATCAAATCCAAACGGGCACAGCCCCGCCGCAATCATACGCATATCCACCCCATGCCTAATTTACCCCATACACCCCTCCATCACACCCTAATCATCCCGTACCATACACAACTCCACCATCCCCGTATTATCCTACCCCATTCACACCCTCAAATCTCTCCACCCAATACATTACTCCGCCATCCCCAAGTTACCCCATTCCATACACACCTTCAAATTCCACCACCCAATTTACCCCATACACCCCTCCATCACCCCCGAATTACCCGCTCCATGCACAACTCCATCATCCCCAATCTATCCCATTTCATCTACCAACCCATCATCATCCCACCATGCCACAAACCCTTTATACCCCCCCATTCCACCCACTACCCCGCCATGTCTCAATCATCCCGCTCCATGCACAACTCCATCGTCCCCAATTTACCCCGCTACATCCACAAACCCATCACCATCCCATCATACCTCCCCATATATAAATCCTTCATATCCCTATCACCCCGCGCCCACCACACCTCAAATGTCTCCTCGTCCCTCCATCCCAGTCACACTCTCGCCATCCCTTCGCTATTTTGGCCCCAATCCAACTCCACCGCCATCCGAGCAAGCAACCCCTCACCCAATCCCCTCATCACTCAATCACCACTGGTCCTACCATGCCCAGGTAATACCAGTACAAGCCCCCTCCGTGCCCATAACTCCAATTTTTCCAATTGCCCCCCCTACCATACCACCCCCATTGAGTTAACCTGTTGGACCCGAGAGACCAAAGATATCCACCTAATCCTCCCGGAACCCTCATGCACCTTTTCTCATCTCGAAACCGCTATGACCCGTGATCAAGTACCATTGACCTATGAACAGACGGACATGAATGCTGGGTGCAACCAAGAAGAGGTCATGAATCTACATCCGATCAGGAATTTCTCACCAAGCATGCCAGAGGAGAAGAAAAGAAGAAAGAACAGTGCTGGAAACCCTTTGAAAAATGGCCAGAGCATATCGGAGACATACTCAAGAGAACACCGCATATTATCGTAGGGATTTGTTAATCACGTCTCCACTCCACTTTCAAGCCTTAATGGGAGCGCTCAAGGACGCGCATGTCTCCACCCATGTAACTCCAGATGAAGTAGGGGAAATAATAGGGCAAGTGTTGGCCCCAAACGCCATCTCTTTCATCGATGCAGACCTACCGATCGAGGGGAATGACCATTCTAAACCCTTGAATATAATAGTAGACATAGGGAACCTGGTGGTGCCATTGGTCCTAATAGACAACAGGTCGACGCTGAACGTATGCCCTCTAAGAACGGCAATCAAAATTGGTGCGAACCTCAACACCTTCCGGCCATCCATATCAAGTGCCCGGGGCTTCGACAACACTAGAAGGGAAATCATAGGAGAAGTAGACCTTGACCTGATCCTCGGATCGCAAACCTTCACCACCCCCTTTCAGGTAATGGACATCAAGTCTACTTTCAATCTGCTATTGGGCCGGCCGTGGATACATAAGCTTGGAGCAATACCATCTACTCTGCACTAAAAGCTCCGATTTATCTCAGAAGGAATAATAGTCACAATCATAGGTGAGAGCAGAGAGGACATGGGGAAGAGCGGTCTACACATTGAGAATCTGAAAGTGCTGAACATACCGCACACAGCCGAGGACGCCGATCTCCATCAATTTGAGTATGACTTCTCAAATGTTACCCTCGGACCAACTGAAAAGACCCAGGATAAAACTGGAGGAGAAATGGACGCAGCTATGTTTATGCTCCACAGATGGGGCCATCAAAAAGGGAAAGGGCTGGGCCCACGCCTCCAAGGAAGAAGAGACCCCGTCAAGGCCAAGGGGCAACAAACTAAATTCGACTTAGGCTACAGGCCCAGAGAAGAGGAAGTCAGAGAAGCCAAGGAAAAGATGAGAGCCAGTGAATGCCAAGGCCGAGGAATCATCTTGGAAGAGGAACCTCACGCCCCACATCCGTGAAACGGGTAGTAAAAATTGATCTAAATGGGGAAACGAGGGTAACCTCACATAAGCCTGCTTCAATCCACCCCACCAATCCCTACATCATCCCCTCAGACTTCGAAATGGACTTAGCCGCCCTTTCCTTATTTGAGGAAGAGGTTCCCCGATCCACCCATCACTCTAGCACCAGCCACTCCGGGCCCCTCCTGACCATAGAGGACAGGGTCCCAGAGGATCCCTCTATAAATATGTTGAGGGATGAACTGCAAGAGCCTACCGATGCCGCTCTCGATCAAAGAGGTAAAGGCCAAGCCTCGCAGGTGAGTAACTAGACATCCTTACCCCAACTCTTGAGAGCCGCCAAATGCCATGAAAACGACACCGACTCTCCAAAAAAAAACAACCTGTAAAAAGTGAGGTTAGCCTTTGGACCACTCTACCTTGTATATATAAAGATCCACCTCGCCAGGGGCTGACCTCCAAAAAAATGCAAAAGACCATAAACATAAAAAAATACCAATTCCAAAAATATTGTCCTTTAAAATTCCCAATAAAATTAAAATCGATGTCGTGATACCTGTCCCACGTGAAGCCAACCCCTTCCCTGTAGAAATACAAGAAGAGGTAGGGGTCACGAGTCTGGACGAGGATGGCTAAACCGACGAGCTCCCCAATGAGCTTCTCAAACAATTTGTCGATTTTGAGCATGGCCCTACCCCGATCGTCGAAGAGACGGAGGATGTCAATTTGGGCACCACAGAGGCCCCCAGAATCACCAAAATCGGAACATCGCTGTCCCCAGCGGAGAGGAAAGGTATGATAGACTTCTTTCGGTCATACCAAGACGTCTTCGCATGGTCGTACGAGGACATGCCTGGTTTGGATACCGATCTGGTTGAGCATGAGTTGCCACTCTACCCCGATGTTAAGCCAGTTAAATAGAAGCTGAGACGTCTCCAACCCGAATGGATGCTGAAGGTCAAAGATGAGGTCATCAAGCAGTATGACGCGGGGTTTCTCATGGTATCCAAGTACCCACAATGTCTAGCCAATATTGTCCCCGTACCAAAGAATGATGGAAAGGTTCGGATGTGCATTGATTTCCGAAACCTCAATAGGGCGAGCCCTAAGGACGACTTTCCACTACCCCACATCGATATCCTGGTCGATAACACAGCAAAGCATGGAATGCTCTCATTTATGGATGGATTCTCAGGATACAATCAGATAAAGATGGCAGAGGTTGATCGCGAGAAGACGGCGTTCATTACCCCCTGGGGAACCTTCTGCTATAAGGTAATGCCATTTGGGCTAAAGAATGCTGGGGAAACCTATCAAAGAGCAATGACGGCCCTGTTTCACGACATGATGCACCGAGAGATCGAAGTATACGTCGACACATGATTGCCAAATCACCAAAAAGGGAGGACCACTTGATAAACCTTCAGAAGCTTTTTGAGAGGTTGAGAAAATACAGATTGCAGTTGAATCCCCAGAAATGCGCGTTTGGTGCTATGTTCGAAAAGCTATTGGCTTTTATTGTCAGTAGGATAGGGATCGAGGTAGATCCGACCAAGATTAAGGCCATCACTGAAATGCCACCACCATCTACAGAGAAGGAAGTCAGAGGCTTTTTAGGGAGAATCCAATACATCAGTCGATTTATTGCACAGTTAACTCCGATATGTGCACCAATCTTCAAGCTACTGAGAAAGGACTCACCAGTTGAATGGAATAATGACTGCCAGGCTGCATTCGACAAGATTAAAGGTTACCTCCTGAAACCTCTGGTATTTATACCGCCCGTACCCGATAGACCCCTGATAATGTACCTGTCCACGACTGAGTTTTCCATGGGCTGTGTTAGGACAGCATGATGAGACAGGAAGAAGGGAGCAGGCCATCTATTATCTAAGTAAGAAATTCACTGATTACGAGACGCGCTATTCTCATCTGGAGAAAGCATGCTTGGCGCTTGTTTGGGCTACTCAAAGACTTCAACACTACCTATTATCCCAACTCGTTCTACTTCTAGCACGGATGGATCCATTGAAGTACCTATTCGAGAAACCTGCTCTCACTGGCCAAACTGCACGATGGCAACTACTCCTAGACGAATTTGACATTACTTATGTCACCCAAAAGTCGATTAAGGGGCAGGCACTCGCTGATCATCTTGCTGAGAACCCTCTACCGGACTATGAGCCTCTAAGGACCGAATTCCCCGATGAACACATTCTGTTCATGACTAACGAAGATACAGAGGAAACGGAGGAGCCCTAGGTAATGCACTTTGATGGGGCATCGCATGTTGAGGGCCAAGGAGTTGGCGCCATTCTTATCTCGCCAAGAGGATCACATATACCCATCTCAATCAAATTGAACTTCCCATGCACCAACAATATGGTCGAGTATGAGGCCTGTACAGCTGGTTTATAGGCAGCTCTTGATCTAAATATAACTCACCTTAGGGTCTTTAGAGATTCACAGTTAATTATATGCCAGACCAACGGAGATTGGAAGACCAAGGATGAGAAACTGATCCCATACCATGAACACCTGGAGGATCTGATAATCTGCTTCGAAGAAGTCACCTTCTCTTATGTGCCATGAGCAAGGAATCGATTTGCTGATGCCCTGGCTACCCTGGCCTCTATGGTTGAGATTCCATACGGAGTCGTGATGAAGCCGATCATGATAGAGTAGAGGAACGAACCGATATTCTGTCACCTAATCGAGGGACCTACGGAGGTAGATGATGAACCACCCTGGTTCTCAGACATCAAGAATTTCCTCGAGACCCGAACGATCCCGGATGGAACATCGAAGGTAGACAGACACACCATCCAGCGATTGGCAACAAACTACGTCATCTGCGGCGATCTCCTGTATAGACGGTCTCACGACAATATTCTGCTCCGGTGCAGAAGCGATGGAGATCATGAGAGAGATCCATGAGGGAGTCTGCGGGGCACACGTCAGTGGACACATGCTTGTGAAGAAAATTCTAAGGCAAGGATACTTTTGGACTACTTTGGAGATCGATTGCTGCAAGCACGTACAGAAGTGCTACAAATGCCAAGAGCACTCCAGCTTAATACACGCTTTGGCCATTGACTTACACAGCATGGCCACTCCTTGGCCGTTCGCCACCTGGGGTCTCGACGTCATCAACAAGATCAATCCTAAAGCTTCCAACGGGCTTTAGTTCATCCTTGTCGCTGTGGAATACTTTACGAAATGGGTAGAGGCAGCCTCCTATATGAGCATTAAGGCCAGTCATGTTGAGAAATTCATCAAGAACAAAATCATTTGCAGATTCGGCGTACCCAAAGACATCATCACTGATAATGGCACTAATTTCGCTAATAGGCGCATCCGGGCCTTGTGTGAGCAGTTCCGGATCAAGCATCATCGATCATCCCCATACAGGCCACAGACGAATGGAGCTGTGGAGGCAGCCAACAAAACTCTGATCCGCATCCTAGAGAAGATGGTAGTTACTTACAGAGATTGGAGTGAGCAGTTATCCTTCGCACTTTGGGCCTATAGAACGTCTATCCGTACCGCAACAAGGGCAACACCATTCTCCCTTGTGTATGGAACCGAGGCCGTGTTACCCGTTGAGGTCGAGGTACCGTCGCTCCATATCCTCTTGGAATCCCATCTACCTGAAGCTGAGAGGGAAAGAGCCCATTTTGAACAGCTAGACTTGATTAACGAGAAAAGACTCCTAGCCTTGTGCCACTCAGGTCTATCAGAGGAGAATTGCACACGCTTATAATAAACGTGTCTGCAGTCGAGACCTAAAGGTAGGAGACACCGTACTGAAGAAAATTTTCCCGTCTCTCCACGCCGATCCGAGAGGAAGTTTAAGCCAAATTGGGAAGGACCCTATGTCGTCCGAGAGGTTCTGCCAGGATACACCGTTCGCCTCGTCACCATGGACGGTGACCACTTTCCTGAGCCCATCAACGCTGGATACCTCCGTAAGTTCTACTCATAGGTCTTGGGACAAGGTAAGTTTCGATAAAAGTAGATGTGTGACCGCTTAAGGGCCCCATAAAAGAGGCCATCATTTCAAAGTCAAGTAGCCCAAAAGAAATATTCCTTAAAAACCTTCACCCTTTTTGCTACACACTTCGGGCCAACAACCATTTCTTTCATATACCCCACCCAAAATTCCAGGAAAAAAAAAAGGGGAAAAAATTCCAAACCAAAAGAAGAAGAAAAAAAGCAAAACCCCTCAAAAAATAAAGAGAAAGAGGGGGACCAAAAAAAAAGAAATGACTAGGGCATGAAAAGCCTTTGGAAAGAAAGAGGAGTCACCCAATCTGAAATTCACTCAAAGCTTAGATCCAAATTCCCAGAAAAACCCAACCTGTTTGAACCCTAGCCACATTACAACCCGGAAGAAAGCCCTCTTTAAAGTCCACAAGCGGTCATAACATCTACTGCATCAGAACAAGCTGAGTTAACAAACCACACAGAACTTCATTCAGCCGGCTATGACGGAGTCGATGTCCATGTCGTGGCCTTTTGGTTCTAAAAAAAAAAAAAGAGAAAAAAAAAAAAGAAAGGAAAGAAAATTATTATTAATTTGGGTTCAAAGAAAGACGGACGTGGTGAAAACCCGAAAGGGCACTGCGGGTAAAAACAGCGAACTCACGCGGACCAGGTGAAAACCCGAAAGGGCGCCTGGGGTAAGAAAGCAAACTCATGGACGTAGTGAAAACCTGAAAGGGCGCTACGGGTAAAAATAGGGATGACAGGCATGGCGAAAACCCGTCTTGGGCGCTATGAGCAAAAATGTCAAGAAGAGAGAGATTAGGAGAAGACCTGTTCTGGCCCGCCCATTTCAGTTTGAACCCCTTGAGCCCCTTTCCCCCCTTTTTTTGATGGGCCACTCATGTGAAAATTGGATCAGATCCCGATCAAGATTGTCATCTCTACCGCAGCGTCTGACGCATGACCAAAGGGAAAGACAGAAGACTAGACCAATCCCTGGAAAGCTGACCTTCCCACGTTTAAAGGAAAAACCTGTATCTCATGAACAGGGTTCGACCATGCTCAAAAAAGACCCACTAATTTGGCCTTGTAATTACCGGCATCACAAAAGACCCAAAGGGAGAAAATTTTAAAAAAGATAATAGATTTCCCTTTCCCATAAAAAGCCCCACACTGTGGAGGAGAAAATTTCAAAAAAGATAATAGATTTCCCTTTCCCATAAAAAGCCCCACACTGTGGAAGAGAAAATTTCAAAAGAAATAATAATAGATTTCCCTTTTCCATAAAAAAAAAAAGAAAAAAAAGCCCCACACTGTGGAGGAGAAAATTTCAAAAAAGATAATAGATTTTCCTCTTCCATAAAAAGCCCCACATTGTGGACGAGAAAATTTCAAAAAAAGATAATAGATTTTCCTTTCTCATAAAAAAACCTCACACTGTGGGGGAGAAAATTTCAAAAAGATGATAGATTTTCCTTTTCCATGAAAAGCCTTACGTTGCGAGATGTATGAAAGAAAAAGTCGAAAAACAAAAAAAAATATATGTATGTATAGATTTCATTCCATTTCTTACAGTATTACGTGCGGAGTGTCACGTCCCAAAAAGATAACGACATGACACACTTTCTATTTTTCTGCCTTCTTTAAAAGTAAAAACCAATATATATATATATATATATATATATATATATATATATATAACAAAAACAACAAGAAAAAAAAAATAACCCAAAAAGAGATCTCTGTTATGTGGCATCGGCCCCCTTTCTGTGTATATGATCTATGGTATGTACAGAATGTGTAAGGTGAACCGCGCTTAAAGTTAATCGATCTCAGAAGGAGAGAGTCCTCACGGGCATTCCGATCAGACAACCACCTACCATGAAGACTCTTCTGCCGCCTCCGCGAAGCGTCAGCTACACTACAAGACTCAGTCAAAGCCTAGTCAACTAAAGAACCTCACTCTCGGCCGTAGCAGCTCTCGCCTCCGCAATCTCAGCTATGGCCCGATCCTTCTTTGAAGCCCACGTATCATCGAGCTACTGTGCACGCATCCCCAAATGATCCTTTGAGTTCCCTTCGATTGGCCCAAAGGGACCTTGCTACAATAAATGGATCTAGGTCCGTAGGCGCCCACCTATTGCGCCCACAAGATCAAACAAAATCAAAAAAGAGGAAAAAGAAGAAAAAAAAAGAAGAAAGAGAATGGTGAAAGTGACACTAGTTCTCAAAAGAGCGTTGCAATGACCATTTGCACCACTCCGAGGACCGTGTTAAATCAATTTGGAATAATCAGGGTCCACCCAAAAGTTCTTAAATCCCGTCTTACGCAAGGACACGCCGTACCTGATCCAGCAGGCAAATGAATTTCATTCATCACTAGTCACTCCTGGGAGCATACACTTAGCCCTAGATCTCCCCCGGCAGAGGTCGAGGCCCGATCCGGCAGGCAAACCAAGAACCCATCACCAGAATGCACACGTCCCTAAGGTATATCAACATGGCAAGTTGATTCTCCTAAGGATACGTGCAGAAATAAAGGCAGTTTGAGCATGCCCAGAGTCTCAATCAGACATGAAAAAAAGAAAAAAAGAGAGAAGAGAAAAAAGAGAACAACAAAAAAAGAGGAGAAGAAATAACAACCTGTTGCTGCTTTGTAAAAATCTTGAGTGGGTTGACCCCACCTTCCAAGCATTCACTCTGGTCATCCCCCTTCGGATCTATGTTGACCAAGAGTGCCCCCGACTTCAGACCATTCAAAAAGTCTATTGTTAGTTGAAACTTACCCGTCAAAAATGAAATTACAACCAACCAAATTATGTGCAAACATACAAACCGAAGGGCTCATTCCCTTTTATTTCCTTTTACACAGGCTTAAAACCTGTATAGGCACGGTGTCCCTGTTGAATGTACGCACTTGCGTCTGGGTATCCGCAGGATGGTCGTTTGTCCTCGTAAATTGTACCTTACGGTCAAGGCTTTCGTTCACGCCTATTTGCTGCTTATCGCCCCTGATGGGTGTCTGTCTGTGCATAGTTAGTAACATGTGATTTCATTAGGGAGGGAGGCTAGAATTGGCCATCTCATTCAATGGATGTTCGGTACTAGCCCAATCTTTTTTAGCTTTGTCTCGAGTTAAGGCACTCCGGTTCGCATGGATTAGGAGCACCTCACCACTGGAACGTGCACATCCCCAAGGTGTACCTGTCCCCGGCAGAACGCACGCACTCTTAAAGCTTATCAACCGGCATTTGATCCACTTAAAGAATTGTGCAAGAATAAAATTGCCAGAGGTCCTTGAGCTTTGCTTAGAGGCCTCGAAACAAAAGAAAAAGTAAAAAACCCAAAAATTTTACTCAGAAAATGGGCATGTATTCCCAAGAAGTGTTGCGACATCAATATTCGCTTCACTCGGGTAAATCATTCTAAAGCAACCTCAAGGTCGATGGGTTCGCCCAAAGACTCCGAGCCTTACCTCGGTAAGGGCACCCGTGGCCAATCTAATGGAGCTGTCAATATCCCATAAGATTGGACACAGTTTGAAGGCCTTCGCTTTGTGTGCTTCACATCACTTTCGAAGCATAGATCGATCACCCCTTTTCATGGAGCTGTCTGGTTCAGATTAATACTCAGCATCACAAATCTATAATTTCCCTCAGGAAGTGGATGATATCCCGGCTAGCGAGCTTACACTTTTTGTGATCATCACAGTTATGCCCAGTAATGTCGCAATGCGCTTGGGGACTGTTAGCACTGAGGTACAGACGATATCCCAAAATGAGAGGGCTTATGTACACTCACCATCACCATGAATATTTGAGAATCAAGTTGAACCAGGTGGAATACCAAAGAGGGGCATCTGTAGACACCCAAATTCGGCCCAAGGCCCGATCAATCTGTACTTCAGGAGAGATGTACCCCTATGCTTCCGATGGCACTCCTGAACCCGTAGGAATCCACCCAGACCTTTACGAATCACCCTAAACCCTTTTGAACCATTCCCCAACCCTTAGAAGTCACCCCTAAACCCTAGAATCCCTTCGTAGACTTAACTTAAACCCTTCTGAGCGGTTGATGGAAGGAGAGCTACAAAATTTCACACAGACCATTACCATAGATGACCCATATACCATTGGAAAGAGGACTTGTCCAGATTTCCAACAAGCCAAAGATCACCCATTTTGGAGCTGCGAGTCAAAAGTTATGGCCGATTGAAGTTTCACATAAAATCATAGGACTTTTATTCAGGCGTAGATATTACATACGCCTAGCCATTTTTGCCCCAGATTAGTCAGGTGTATATATTATATACGCCTGCCTATTTTGGGGGAAATTTGGCCGAGCGTATATAATATATACGCCCAGCATAGGTGGGACCCACCACGGGCTTCATCTTCCCAAAGCTCCCCTATTTTTGGTGAAATTTACTGTTCCTAAATTGGCCGTATATAATATATACGCCTAGCTTAGCTACAGTAACTGTCATCAGTTGCTCGAATTTCCTTCATCTAGTTTGACCCTTTGACCATCCCCTTTATTGGGGTGGGTGTCTTGAGGTTGGTTGCACCCCCTTTGAGCTTATGGGCAACCCTTAAGTCACCCATGGTCTCACCCCATCATCCGCCATTGAAACCCATTTCCCAAACCTCTAGGACTTTGAGAACCTAGAAAACCTTAGATGGGGGATTACCTAATTGCTAAACCAATTAGCTCTTAAGTAATCCCTTAACCCCTCCCTTCTCTATAAATAGAGAGGTCCCCCTCTTCCCAAAGGGTTGAATTTTTGTTGAAGGATTAGAGAGTGCTTAAAGAGAGAACCCTAGTGAGAGAAAATGCCAATATTTCTCCAGAATTTCAGCATGCATACTTCATCTATTTCAGTCCATTTCCACCATTAGATCACTCCTTTTAACTAAAACCTAGCCTCTAGCTTCACTCTACACCCCCCTATTTTACCGAATCCTAGCATTAGAATCCATTTCCATATCGTTTTAACTATCGGAAGCACGCCAAAGCGGAGGACTTCCACGGTGCAACAAGGGCTCGTGAGCTCCGGCTCACCCCTCTCTTCCTCTTCCTTCTTGGTGTCTCCTCCGTCCAAGGATTCAAGCCGTTACGCCGCCGAAATTTGGTTTTGGCTCAAAGCTTGATAGGACCACATTGCCTTCTGGCAAGGGGAAACTCCGCCCTTTTATTTTTATTTTGGCCATAGATAGAGACCGCTACGTACGGGTTGATCGGGTGCCTAAACCCTTCCCGATCAATAACCGAAGCCCCTACCCTAGAGCCTTTGGCAAAGACTGATAAATCAGAGTCATATTTAGCACTTCGGTGCTCAAAATATTGATTTGAAGGTTTCCTGGGTCACCAAAAGATCCGGGTGGCGACTCTACATTTCATCCAAAGCGAGCGCATCGCCGTGACGGGTTCGCGAGGATCCATGGTCGCACAGTTCCCAAAAACCGCATGAACCTTCATATGATCCACTCAGGAAACTGTACTAAAATAAAGGTGTATAAAGGTCAACGAGCACGCTCAAAAAAACATCGAATGGATAAATAAAAATAAAAAAATATATAAAATGATATATATGCATAGAATAATATATAAAAACATAAAATAATAAAAATATGTGGCTTGAAAAATGACACACTCCCAAAAAGCTTTGTGACATCAATATTCGCTCCGCTCGGGTAGTTGTGCTAAATTAACCTCGAGATCGATGGGTTCATCCAAAAATCTCGAACCCTACATCGCGTAGTGGCACCCGTGACCAATCAAATGGGGCAATCAATGCCTCGTAAGGTTGGGCACAAACTATGGATCTTCACATCATTTTCTTTACGCCCTCTCGTTTACGGGGTTGTCTTGCTCAAAATGAAACTCAAACATCACACCTCACCAATCATATCGAGGAGCGGACATTTTTTCCCAACACATTAGGCTTCTGTAACTCACTCCATCTCGGTCATGCCCAGTAATGTCGCTAAGCGCTTGGGGACTGATAGCCTTGAGGAACGGACGTTTTTTCTAACATACAGGGCTTCTGTATACTCACCATGTTACCATATGATATTTGAGGTTTGCTTTGAATACGACAGACCTGTTAGCGTGCCTTGGGCCTCTTCGGATGTCTCTTTCTTTGGCATGCGATCATTAGTGAATGAATACCAAAGAGGGGCATTTGTAGACACCTAAATTTGGCCCAAGGCCCGATTAACTTACACTTTGAGAAAGGTGTACCCTCTGAGCTTCAGAGAGAACTTCTCGAACCCTTTGAACTTAACCCAAACCCTTAGAAGTCTATCCCCGACCCTTAGGAATCAATCCTAACCTATAAAACCCCTCCCAAACTGATTTTAAACCCTCTCGGGCAGTGGTTGAAAGGAGGAGTGCCAAATTTTACATAGACCTCTGCTAGAGCTGAGACCTATCCTATTAGAAAGAGGATGTTCCCAGCTTTCTAATGAGTAAAGAATTGCCTCAATCCGAGTTGTATATCGAAAGTTATGACGGTTTGAAAATCGAGCAGAAAAGTAGGAAATTAGCCTAGCGTGTGTATTACACATGCTAGGCCAATTTTGACGGATTTTGGCCTAGCATGTCTAATAGACACGCTAGGAAAAATTGGCTTTTATGGGCCCCTGGTGGGTTCTTAATTTTCAGGATTCTCAGAGAACACTATTCCCAAACCTAGCGTGTCTAATACACACACTAGGCTTAGGAATAATGATTTTTGGGGACTTGGTTCGATATCAAATTTGGAGTTTGACTTGTTGACCACCCCATCCATTAGGGTTGGTTTTGTTAGGATTGTTGCACCCCCACTAGCCCTCTTTTAAACCCTTTTGCCACTTAGAACCCCACCCTATCATCTACCATTGAAACCCAATTCCCACCTATCTAAGCCCTAAAATACCTAGAAAACCTTAGATCCCTATTACCTAATTGCTAACCAAATTAGCTCTTTAACCCTTCACTAATCCTCTCCTCTTCTATAAATAAAGAGCCACCACCCTTGATTAAAGGTTTGAAAATTTTCCAAAGAGAGAAAAAGATAAAGTGATCCCTCTTCTCCCATTTTAGCATTCACCCATACAAATTCCAGAATTGAAGTTCAGCCTTCACAACCCATCTTCCATCATAAATCCCTTAGGTTTGCCAAGATCAAAGCCTTAGCCTACCTCTCATACCCTCTAGTCACCAAGCCTTAGAGGTTCAAACCCATCCTTCAACTCGTTTGCTACCGGAATCTCATCGAAAGCACATCCATGCAAAGGTCCAAAGTGGTGCTATAAGGGCCCGAGAGCTCTGACTCTCCCCTCTATTTCTCTACCTTCTTTGCTTTCCCTCTATCCTTAAATTTTGCCGTTGTGCCGCTCGAATTCCGTCGGGTACGAAGGGCTAAATAGGATCGGAGTGCCTTTGGGCAAGGGGGAGTGTTGTCCAATTTTTCTTTCTTTATATATATATATATTTATTATGTATACATCCAAATAGCCATAGTAGAGATCGCTTACGAGTGGGTCTATTGGGGGCCTAGCACCTTCCCGATCGATAACCGAATCCCCTACCCAAGAGCCTTTGGTATAGACCAGTAAACCAGAGTCATATTTTTACATTTAGGTGCTCACGTATGGATTTTGAGGTATCCTGGGTCACCAAAAGCTTTGGGTGCGACTCCAAATTTAGAGCGCATCGTCGCGATGGATTGATAAAAATTCACTCTTTGCACAACAACGCTTAGTTCAAACAAATGTAACTCTTAGAAGGAAATGGATTCCATGCTACTTGAGCGATACCTTTTGGACATGCATGACCACTGCGCAACATGGAGAAATTATAAATTCTTTCTCTGATACCTATGTCAATGCCCAAAGGAGTTTGACAGAATTTGTCAAGCAATACGATCTTGTTGTCCAATCTCATCGCAATAAATAAAATAAGGAGGATCTTGTTTCAATGTCTACGGCACTGGAGATCTTGTTCAGAAATTTAATCGAGAGGCATGTTGCTGTTGTATATACAAGAACCATGTTTGATAGATTCCACTTTGAGTTTTGAAAGTTTATCTCTTTTAAGTCCTAAAAGGTGGTCGAGGAGGATGTTGTTATCTGGCTACCTTGTGCTTTAAAAGGAGATTAAAATCAGAAAATTAAAAGTCTATGGACTGCACACCAAGGTAAGCCTACACAAAGCCTGCAAGTAAACAGGGCTGTTGTAGCAAGTTTTAAAAGGTAAGTAAGGGTATATCCATAGGGAAATGTGTTCTAAAAGATGATAAATCTTTAGATCCAGAGTAGATCTGATACTCTATCCTACTTTAAACTAAAGCAGGAAAGAGGAGAGGTTTTGTGGTTTTGTCACTTTAACTACAAACAACAGAATTAAATGCTATTGATCCAGATCTAGCCCAAGACAGAGAATAGAGGAGATATAGAAGAGATGAGAAATTCAAAAGGTGAGAACAACAGCTAGGGGTATTGGTCTCTCACTAAAAATCAAAGGAATCAAAAGGCCTTACATAGATCTGATTTGCTACAATCCTCCATCTGGCTACAAGCTCCCCATTTCTAACAGATGCAAGGTATAAGGATCCAATCTCAACCAGAGAATTGAAGCAATCCTAAGTCTCTGATCTATCCACTTTAATGGTCACAAACCATCCTAGAGATTATTCCACTTCAAGGATCTTGATTAGAACAGGAAAACTATTGCAGATGCTACAGATGTCAGGCTACCAGCTCCCCATTTTCGGTTGGCATCCACAGGAGTATCCAATCCAGGGAAATCAAATATAAAAAAGTAAAATGTAAATTAGAATAATCTTTAAACTCCACAATTATATTGTAAGCTTACAATACTATTGCGCCCAGATCTACAATCTGTGTAATATACAGTCTATTACAAGCCTCTGAACCTCTCAATTTATAGCTTAAGACTTCATCCTAACTACTGAGAAGAGTTTAGCCACTCATGATTGGCTAAAGAGAGAGTGGGAGAAGAAGGAAGAGGAGGGAGAATTTGGAGGGAAAAATGGATCTCGCTCTAGGCTCTGGTTCTCTCCAAGTCTGGATCGTTTGATTTATATTTTCTTCAAGCTTTTATACTCTCCTCCTTTGTCCTCAGATCCGTTTAAGCCAATCAGAGCTTAAGAGAATAATTCTGTTATTCTGGGTTGCTGATGTGGCCGATTTCTCTTCTAAAAGCACTCTTCCCATTGGCTCTCAACTGGTGAGTAAATGTGAAGAAGTTAGGGTTTTCAAGCGTGCCTAAATATACCAAAAATACCCCTAAGGATCGCTGAAGTTCTTTGGAACTCGTGCATAGGAATCTAGAATTGGTAGCTGCTGAAGGAGGATGCTGAGAAGTTGCCAAAATGAATGTCGAGAGGTTCAGGAGATCCTCTCGACAGGTTCTGAATCAGCATTATAATCACATAGACAAGTTGCATTGGCTTCCGACAGCTTTGCAGACTTCTCGACATGATTGAAGTACTAGTCGACAGGTTTAGAATGACTCTCGATAGGTATGAACACATCTCGACAGGTTGATGAAGATCCTATCGACTGCTTGGGAGAATGACTCGAGATGTTGATTCGAACTTGTCGATAGGATTGATGGCTCGTCGACAGGATGGGAAGCTCATTTCACCATTCTGTTAAGTTCTTCATTCATCCTGTCGAGAGGTTATAATCAACCAGTCGATAAGTTATACATTCTCCAGTGAAGTGCTGGACAAGTAGGCACATTCCTCGTGAGAATGAGCGCTGCTTCAGGTAAGTCGTCGACAGGTTGTCTTGTACTGCTTGACAGGTTCAGTTGAACCTCACGATGAGTATCTTGGAACTTCTCGACTCCATCTGTACCTTGGAGTATCCTCTCGATAGGTTCGTTTACACATGTTCAATCTCTCGACTGCTTCATTCCTTGCCCTCAGGACTTCTCGACAAGTGCTGAGAAGCTCTCGATAGCTTCATGGAACCTCTCGGCAGCTTATTTTCAATGCTTCCACAGCTGGCACACCTCTTGGGTGTGCTGTTCTTCTATTATTCAGCACTTAACCATCCCTCAGTAGGTTCAATCTTTATTTCTTGCAGCTGGACTTGGTCTTTGACCATTCCAATTAGGTAGCACAGTGCTTCTTGAACTCTTTTAAGTGAAAATCTGTATTAAGCTTGCAATTTATTGCTTAACTACAAAACACACTTAAAACACATTATTAGTTAGCTCAAGGGTTCAACAAAGGTTAGGTTAAGAAGTGAAAAATGATATTTTTCATTACTTAACACACCCCCAAACCTAAGCTTTGCTAGTCCTTGAGCAAAGGAGACAGTAAAAACAATTAACCTACAAAATCAAATGCCACTTTTGTAGGGAACACGGGTGTATTTGGCTCATGCACCAAGCCTTTTAAACCCCTAGGTGATCCCTAGTGGAGGAGTGAAGTCTCCTGAGGGTTTACAGTGAAGTTACCCACAAACTTCTCCAACAAAGTCAGTTAATAATAGTGTAGCATGTTAAAACAACATTCAAGCAATATAAAATTCATTCCACACCTTGTCCATTTAGTTTCAGAGGATTCTTAGTAAAAACATGACAGTTTGCTATAATCCTTCACTATCAATCAGCTCATATTAAGGTATTTTGTATAAAAATTAATGCAAAGCTTACCTTCAAATTGAGAATCATGTTTTTGGATAGTACCCCTATCAATCTTAATTTCAGACCCAAAACTCACCAGGGCTGTCTCTCTCAATAGAAATAGAAGGGTGTATCAATTCATACAACTCGAGAGCAGTTACAGCCCTCAGATAGGACTATAAGCATGAGCATAGGCATTGCTCTAATTTATGAATTTTCCTAACTCTTTTCACCATAGATTAAACAAATTCTTATCTCCACATGACAACTCAATTAATTTTAGATCAGTAAGGACTTTTTATTGTGTTGTAATGTGGCTTATGGGTGAAGTTGTATAAAGAATAAAAAGGGTGGAATGGGATTCAAAATTGAGAACTCAAAAAGGTAAGGAGGTAATTTGCACACCTTCTTCATTTCAGCATAGTTTTATCTACTTCTTGAATTTTTAGATTTGAAGTGGTCAGTTTCTAATCTTCTTTTCAATCATTCAATGAAATGACTTCTATTCTTATTCCTTTGTTTTACTTTTATGTTTTTCTTTTCTCTTTGTAGGCCCCCCTTTTTTTTTTCTTTTTAGGCTAGAATGCCACCATTGTTCTTCTGATATGCAATTGCCATCAAATGTGCTTTCTTCTTCTTCCATCAAATGTTGAACCAGCTCCACCTTCTTCAACTTCTTCTCCTTTACCTTCTGAAATCTCAGAGTGAGGCTGAATCTGATCACTGAGGTTTTGGGTTTAAATTTTCTGGTTGTTGTCAAAGAAAAACTAGGATTTTTCTAAGGCTCAAAAGGTGTGTATCAAGGGCAGTTCAAAGGGTAAGGATATTTTAAACTCAAACTGTCCAAAGGATGGCCTTACTTCATGTCCTCAATGTGATGAATACTGTCAAGTTGTTTCAATTTGGATTTGCCAAACTTCTAGTGAGTAGAGCTAGGTCCAATCAGTCCTTAGAGCAGAAGAAATTGCCAAGACACTCTTCAAAAAAAAAAATTCTCAGGCCCAAATCACACTGGATATGGTCTTTCATTAGACTTTTAGGGTCAAACCTCATAATTTCCTCTCATTTCAAGTTCAGTAAGCATTCATTTTTTTGAAAATTCTTAACATTTGCTTCATGAAGATGTTAGAACTATAACATGTTCTTGTTTTAAAAAGTTTTAATTTCCTCTTTTTCAAAAAAAATCATCAGGTGTGAAATTATTTCATCTCCTTAATTTCTATTGAAAACTTTGTTGCACTATCATTAACTATCTATTGGCAAGCTGCCACACCCCAAACCTATGAGGAGCAGTGTCCCCACTGCTTGAAAGATAGGAAAATGTGTAGCAAGAGAAAAACAAAAGTATACAAAGTAAATAAAATAGTAAACAAAAATGCGGACAATTGCAAACTATACAAAAAGTAAACTAGACAGAGCATCACAAAGAGAGAATTCATTAAATCGCATAAAGTTGTATAATGGAACAATAACATAAAAAAAAGGTGACAAAAGTATAAACCTAAGAAAAATATAGACACATATTAACAAAATATCCCGTCAAAAATAAAATGGTTGGTCCTCCTGGCTCCGGGATATCCTCAACCTGCTGCTTCTGGAAGAGAAACTGCAAGCCAGGGAGGGGGAAAACAGGGATTTAAGGAGAAGGCTGTTGAGCGGGTGGTGGATGGAGTGAGGAGGATGAGGGAGAAGATGCAGGTGGGTCTATCTTCTATTTCTTCTTCATTCTCTTATTCTTTTTCTTCTCTTTCTTGGCCAGAATCCTTTGGACTTCCTCATACTCTTCCCACAAGAATTGTAATGGGTCAAGCTCTTTTGGTGGTGGCGGATCTCCCCAAATTGGGTAGAATTTGATTTGCAACTAAACGGGTTTGTCATCCGCCATAGTTATGGGAGGGGTGAATTTGTGAGCGAATGCAATGGAGGGGAATTTAAACATGTGGGTGCTAGAATATGAATCGTCATAATAACTTTTCTCATCTTTCCAAGCTTAACTGCTAAAATGATATGTTGGTTTCTAGAAGTATGGAATGCCGGGCGATTTAGTATTGGGAATGGTACTGCGAAATGCATGGTGGTCTATTTTAAGCAATTAGAGTTAAGGCAAGGAGATGGGAGCTATTAAGGGTCAGACAAATGATTGGGGGCAAGGAGGAAAAACGAGCTTCGACAGGAATGGGGGCAAGGCGTCGACAGGTTGAGACAACCTGTAAAAGCTGCTAAACCTCTCGAAAGGTTCAAGCAATCCTGTCGACGAGTAGAAGATTTTAAATGAATCCATTTTGAGAGGTTCACAGAACCTCTCAACAGGTTATTTTGGGCTGATCAGTCAATCCTCTCGATAGGTTCTTTCTTCCAGAAAATCACTTCGCGGGGGTTCATAGAACCTCTCGATAGGTACTCTGAACCTGTCGAGAAATCTACCAAAGCCTGCAGAACCTGTCGAGATCTGTAGGGATCCTATTGACAACCAACTTCACACCTCCAACACCTGTGAAGAATTAATGCATATTGCTCAATAGCCTCCAGATCCTGTCGGAAAGTAAATTGGGCACTCTCAGAACCTGTCGAGATGTTCAGAGAACTTGTCGTCAGGTTGTTTTCCAGTTTAAATAAATGTGTACTAACTCCCCAGTATCTTTCTCAACAGCCTTGACACTCTACTCAGTCTTTTATTTTACACTTTTGATAAATAAAAATAGTGGCAAAAATAGCCAAAATCAGTAACTAGTACACATAGTGTGCATTATTGAAACTCAGCTATGCTATGGAGGTTCATGATAGTGGGTGATCATTACAGGCTCCACCACATTTTCAATAGCAAGTTTGAGCCTTTGACCATTTACTTTCATGGTCCTTCCATCTGTTGGGTCCTGGATTTCAACAGCTTGAGATGGAGATACATGCTCAACTATGTAAGGGCCCTCCCATTTGAATCTTAGTTTTCCTGAAAAAAAATTCAACTTATAGTTGAACAGCCATACCTTGTTGCCAGCTGTGAACTCCTTCCTTAGTAAATGCTTGCCATAGAAAACCTTTGTCCTCTCCTTGTAGATCCTAGCATTGGAGTAAGCTTCCAATCTCAGTTCTTCCAGCTCAGATAGCTGGAGTTTCCTGTGTATGCCAGCAGAAGTTAAGTCAGTAGTCAATGCTTTAACAGCCCAATATGCCCTGTGCTCAAGTTCTACTGGTAAATGGCATGCCTTGCCATATACCAGTTTGAAGGGGGACATCCCTATGGGGGTCTTATAGGCAATCCTATAAGCCCACAGAGCATTAGGTAATGTCAAGGACCAGTCCTTCCTATCCACCCTCATTGTTTTCTCCAAAATGTATTTGATTTCTCTATTAGAAATCTCCAACTGCCCACTGGTTTGTGGGTGATATGGGGTGGCAACTCTATGTGTCATAGAGTCCTTTTTAAGTAGATTCTCAAACTGTCTATAACAAAAGTGGATCCCTCCATCACTGATGATGGCTCTGGGGATGCCAAACCTGAAGAAAATGTTGTCCTTCAAGAAGTTGAGGACAACCTTGTGATCATTATTTCTTGTAGCTATGGCCTCAACCCATTTAGACACATAGTCCATAGCTACAAGAATATAATTGTAACCATAAGAAGGAGGAAAAGGGCCCATGAAATCAATCCCCCATATGTCAAAAAGCTCAATCGCAAGTATGGGCTGTAAAGGCATGGAGTTTCTCTTGGAGATACTTTCCATCTTTTGGCATTTTTCATAAGTTTTACAATGACGCCAGGCACCCTTGAAAAGAGTGGGCCAATAAAATCCACATTGGAGCACCTTGGTAGCACTCTTTTTCCCACTGAAGTGTCCTCCCAAGCCTGTTCATGACTCATAGTTAGTATGTTGTTGAATTCCTCATCAAGGATACATCTCCTCACCACCTGGTCTGCACAATGTTTGAATAGGTATGGATCCTCCCACATATAATGTCTGATCTGTGAAAAGAACAGATCCTTGTCCGTTTTATTTCAATGTGGGGGGATTTTACCTACTGTCAAGTAGTTCACAATATTTGCAATCCAAGGTGTAGAGGTGCTGACAACAAACAGCTGTTCATTCGAAAACGAATCATTAACAAGCAGCCTATCAAATTCCTCTGCTAGGATCCTAGACAAATGGTCTGCAAGCACGTTTTCAACCCCTTTCTTGTCCTTGATCTCAAGATCAAACTCTTGTAATAGGAGGATCCATCTAATCAGTCTGGGTTTTGCATCCTTTTTCGACAAAAGGTATTTGAGGGCTGAGTGGTTTGTGAAAACCACTATCTTGGATCCAAGCACATAAGACCTGAACTTATCTAGAGCAAAGACAATTGGCAATAGTTCATTCTCAGTTGTAGTGTAATTTAACTGAACATCAATCATGGTTTTACTGGCATATGCAATCACACAAGGGGCCTTATCCTTCCTTTGTCCTAAGATTGTACCAATTGCAAAGTCTGATGCATCACACATAAGCTCAAAGGGTATGGAGGATAGGCACAGACGTTAGACACTTTTTCAACAACTCGAAGGCCTTAAGACATTCATCATTGAAATCAAAGGGAACCTCTTGGCACAGCAGGTGGCAGAGAGGTTTCGATATCTTGATGAAACCTTTGATGAATCTCCTGTAGAAGCCAGCATGCCCCAAGAACGATCTGACTTATTTTACAATTTTTGGTGGGGGTAAATGTGCAATCAGATCTATTTTAGTCTTGTCTACCTCAATGTCTCTGTGGGAAACTACATGACCAAGGACAATGCCTTGAGTGACCATGAAATGGCTCTTTTTTCAACTCAACACCAAATTGGTTTCCTTACATCTCAACAACACAAGGCTGAGATGATGTAGACATTGGCTAAAATTATCCCCAAAAATAGAGAAGTCATCCATAAAAATCTCTAGAAACTGCTCAATCATGTCAGAAAATATAGCATACTTGCACCTTTGGAAAGTTGCAGGAGCATTACACAGTCCAAATGGCATCCTTCTGTAAGTGAAGGTGCCAAATGGGATCCTTCTGTAAGTAGTCTTTTCTTGTCATCCTGAAATGGCATCCTTCTGTAAGTAGTCTTTTCTTGATCTTATGGGTAAACAGGGATTTGGTTATACCCTGAATAACCATCGAGAAAATAATAAAAAGACTTTCCTGCTAACCTATCTACGATTTGGTCAATAAAGGGCAAAGGGAAATGGTCTTTCCTGGTTTTCAGATTGAGCTTCGGCTAGTCTATACAAACCGTCCAACCTGTAGTTTCCCTGGTTGGAACAAGATCACCAGAATCATTTCTTATCACAGTAATTCCAGATTTCTTGGGTACCACCTAAGTAGGTGCCACCCATTCAGAATCTGAAATTGGGTAGATGACTCCAGCATCTAGCAATTTGACCACTTTTTTCATCACCACTTCTTGCATGTGGGGATTTAATTTTCTCTGCATTTTTCTAGAGCGTTTGGAAATCTCTTCCAGGTGAATTTTATGCATACACACAGCAGGGCTGATGCCCCACAGGTCAACAATGGTCCAGCCAATTGCTCTCTTTTGCTTCTTTAAAACACACAACTCTTCCTCTTACTCATCAGTGAGAGAGGAAGAAATAATCACTGACAATTTTGGTTTACTCCCAAAAACGCATACTTCAATGTCTTAGGTAGCTGCTTCAGCTCCACCTCTAGTGGACATACAAGTGAAGGCAACAAAGGTGCCTTTGATGGTGGGGGGAAAGGCATCACATTAGGTTTCGAAGGAGGATAACTTGTTGCCTGTCCCTCATAAAAAATTAAGGCTTTCACCTCATGAACCATGGGTGTGGGGGCCTTCTCTTCTACAATCTCACTCCATACAGTCTCAAAAGCATCATCAAGATCATCACAAAAATCATTGTAATGCAGCAGTGTGGGAAAAGTCTCTTCCACAAGCTCATCCAAAACATCAATTAAAAAATAATCCTCATCATTCAAGTGAGGTTGATGGGCTGCATTATACACATTTAATCTAACCTTCATATTGCCAAAAGTTACCTCCATCACCCCTAATCTACATTGTATACATGCTTTTGTAGTAGCCAAAAATGGCCTACCAAAGATCACGGGGATGGAGGTAGCACACTTGCTTGGTTCCATGTCTAGCACCAGGAAATCAACTAGGTAAAATAATTTGTCAACTCCAACTAGCACATCCTCTATAATTCTCACTGGCTTCCTTTCAGACCTGTCATCTAATTGTAAGACCACATGTGTGGGCCTCAACTTTCCTAGGCCCAACTTCTCATAAACTGTGTATGGAAGCAGATTCACACTAGCTCCCAGGTCTAGTAAAGCCTTTTCAATGGTGTGATGCCTAATGATGCAGGGGATTATGGGGACTCCAGGGTCTTGTAGCTTAGTTGGGGTTGCAATGGTTAACACTTGGTTCACTTTTTCAGCTGAAAAGACCTTCTTGGATAAATGTATCCTTGACTGCCTTTTATGGGTGCAAAGATCCTTAAAAAATTTGGCATAGGCTGGCACTTGCTTGATTGCATCAAGTAAAGGCAAGTTGATCTTTACTTGTTTAAAAGTCTCCATCATTTCCTCTACTTTAGCATTTCCCTTATCAAAAGGAGAAGGTGCTTGAAGTGCCCTTGGAAATGGTAAGTCAGGGACTGCTCCTTCATTTGCTGCCTTAGCCAATTCATCGCTTTTCTTTTTGTTTTAATTATTTTATTAGGGAGTATCAACATTCCCCTTATTCAGGCTATGCTGCTCCTACTGCATATATTTTAGGCTATTTTTTTTTTCTTTTTCTGCCTTTTTCTCAGGCCCAATACCAACTTGGTTGTCAAATGTCCTCCCACTTGTCAAAGTAGTGACAAATTTAGCTTTTTCATGTGAGGAAGAAACTTCACCCACCACATAATACCTCTTTGGATTATCCATGGGCTGATTAGGCAGCCTCCCCTCTTATCTCTTTGTCAAGGCTTTAGATAGCTGACCAAGGTGGTCTTCCATCTTTTTAATGCTCTAGCTATGAGAGTGGAGTGGATTGTTTGGGATAAAGAGCCCAAATTCTGTAATGAGGCCATAACTTGTTCTTCAAAAGAGGGTGATCTAGTGACTGGTGCTTGTGCAGCTTGTTGCACAGGCTGAGCCACAGGTTGAGGCATGGTCTGCTGGTATTGGGCCTTGGGATAAAATGCTATTGATAAGTCTAGGGAGCAGGTTTATAAGGCATTAACTGCTGTGGTTGGTTTTGAACATTGTCTTGCCTCCACCTCAAATTAGGGTGGCTTCTCCAAGAGTAACCAACATTTGGCTGCTGGCCAAAGGTCTGAGCAACCTGCACATGTTCCAGCACTAGTTCTGGGAATTGAGCAGCAGAGGGATAATCTTGAATGGGATGAGTGGGAGATTGGCAGATGAGACATGCCTCTTCCACATTATCAGCTATTGGAGACTGCGTTGCTCCCATCATTTTCTCCAACTGTTGGGTCAAACTGTCTACCTTTATTTCCAAGTCATTATACCCACCAATCCCATACATTTTTCCTTTTGTTGTGTTTTCCCTCAATCCTTCTGCTGGAATCTCTATGTCCCTAGTGAAAGACTCCTGTTGTAAGGAGTTTTCACTAATAACACCAAACAATTCCCAAGCTTCCTCAGCTATTTTATGAAGGTATGTGCCTCCACAACAAGCATCCACCATATTTCTACTCTTAGAATCAATTCCTTGATAAAAACTTTATACAAGTTCCCATTTGGGAATTTGGTGGTGAGGGCATTGCCTTAACAACTCTTTGAATCTCCCCCATGCTTCACGGAACCCTTCAGTTAGGAGTTGAGAAAATGAGATGATATTTTTCCTTAACTGACTGGTTCTAGACATCGGGAAGAATTTAGCTAGGAATTGACATTGCAGGTCACTCCAAGAGTTGATATTGTTAGGAGGAAGTGAGGACAACCAGGCTCTATCTTTGTCCTTTAATGAAAAAGGAAATAGCCTAAGCTTGGTTGCTTCTAGCCCCAGTCCTGCAATGTTGAAGGTAGTACACAAGGCAAGGAATGCAAGAAATTCATCAACATGTTTGTATGGGTCCTCTTTACTCAAACCATGGAAGGAGGGTAACATCAGGATGGTTAAAGCTTTAATTTCATAATTTCCCTCTACAGCAGGGAATTGAATGCAAAAGGGAGAGTTATATGCACCAGGTGCATAGTAATCCCTTAACAGCCTTGCTTGCTCACCCATATCAACAGATTCAAGTGCAGCAGATGCAGGTGGGGTTTGTCTAGGCCTAAGAATCTACTCAACCTCTAAATTGAATGGCACATGCTGAGGGTTGAGAGTTCTTCTTCCAAACATACACCACTCACAATCACAATGCACAATTATAGCTCAAATTTAAAGCAAACAGTCAGGAATTGCAACACAAGTAAAACACTATTAGATCTAAAATTCACAGATCTAGAAATGTAAAAGTGTAAGGAAATGCAAACTCAGTCAAGCTTGCTCCTCCTTCTAACAAAATTTGCTTCTCTAAGCACAGCTCCATATTTGCAAAAAAAATTAAAAACTACACAAGCAACTATAGAAGCAGTTAATCAAACACTAAACAGATGATGAGAAATCGAAATCTAAAAATGAGAAAACTTAGATCGGCCACTTTTAAAAATACAGATCCTCGAAGTGGCGCCAAAAACTTATTGTCTAGCTACCTTGTGCTTCAAAAGGAGATTGAAATTAGAAAATTAAAGGTCTATGGACTGCACACCAAGGTAGGCCTACACAAAGCCTGCAAATAAACAGGGCTGTTGTAGCAAGTTTTAAAAGGTAAGTAAGGGTATGTCCATAGGGAAATATATTCTAAAGTATGGTAAATCTCCAAATCCAGAGTAGATCTGGCACTTTATCCTAATTTAAACTAAAGCAGAAAAGATGAGAGGTTTTGTGGTTTTGTCACTTTAACTATAGACTACAAAATTAAATGCTATTGATCCAGATCTAGTCCAAGTCAGAGAACAGAGGAGATATAGAAGAGATGAGAAATTCAAAAGGTGAGAACAGCAGCTAGGAGTATTGGTCTCTCACTAAAAATCAAAGGAATGAAAAGGCCTTACATAGATCTGATTTGCTACAATCCTTCATCTGGATACAAGCTCTCCATTTCTGGCAGATGCAAGGTATAAGGATCCAATCTCAACCAGAGAATTAAAACAATCGTAAGGCTCTGATCTGTCCACTTTAATGGTCATAGACCATTCTAAATATTATTCCACTTCAAGGATCTTGATTAGAATAGGAAAACTATTATAGATGCTACAGATGCCAGGCTACTAGCTCCCCGTTTCTGGCTGGCATCCACAGGAGTATCCAATCTAGGGAAATCAAATATGAAAAAGTGAAATGTAAATCATAAGAGCCTTTAAACTCCATAATTATATTACAAGCTTACAATACTATTGCGCCTAGATATGCAATCAGTGCAATATATAGTCTATTACAAGCCTTTGAATCTCTCAATTTATAACTTAAGACCTCACCCTAACTATTGAGAAGAGTTTAGCCACTCATGATTGGCTAAAGAGAGAATGAGAGAAGAAGGAAGGAGGGATAATTTGGAGGGAAAAATGAATCTCTCTCTAGGTTCTGGTTCTCTCCAAGTTTGGATCATTTGGTTTGTATTTTCTTCAAGCTTTTATACTCTCCTCCTCTGTCCTCAGTACCGTTTCAGCCAATCAAAGCTTAAGAGAATAATTTTGTTATTATGGGCTACTGATGTAGCCGATTTCTCTTCTAGAAGCTCTCTTCCCATTGGCTCTTAATTGGCGAGTACACATAAAGTAGTTAGGGTTTTCATGCGTGCCCAAATATGTACCAAAAATAACCCCAGGGATTGTTGAAGTGCTTTGGAACTCGTGCACAAAAGTCTAGAATTGGCAGCAGCTGAAGGAGGATACTGAGAAGTTGCCAAAATGAGTGTCGAGAGGTTCAGGGGATCCACTCGACAGGTTCTGAATCTGCATTACAATCACATCGACAGGTTGCATTGGCTTCCAACAGCTTTGCAGACTTCTCAACAGGATTGAAGTACTAGTCGACAGGTTTGGAATGACTCTCGATAGGTTTGAACACATCTCGACAGGTTGATGAAGATCCTGTCGACAGCTTGGGAGAGCATCTTGAGATGTTGATTTGAACTTATCGATAGGATTGATGGCTCATTGTTAGGGAAATGGAGTGTATTGATTTAGTGTGTAACAGAATAGAATCAAATTAAAACAAAGGATGGATTCAGCACAACTATAATCTCCTAGACCTGCAAGATACAGGGCTATTACAGTAAGTTTTATAGGTCAGAAAGGGTATGTCCACAGGGAAAATGTGAATAAACTGTGATGGATCTCCAGATCTACAATAGATCTGGTACTCTATCCAAATTTAAGCTACTCTAAAATAGGAGAGAGGAGAGGTTTTTGGGTTTTCTATCACTATAAACTACAGATTTTAAATGCAGTTGATCAAGAGCTTAAGAGAACACAGAGGTAAGAGAAAATGGATTAAAAATTAAAAGGATGAAGATCAACAGCTAGGGATTTGGTATTCCACTGAAAATGAATTGAATTAAAGGCAATGCTTAGATCGGATCTCCAACAATCCTTCATCTGGCTACAAGCTCCCCAGGTTTTACCCCGACAGATGCATGGTAAAAGAATCCAATCTCAACCAGAGAATGAAAGCAATCCTAAGGTTATGATCTGTCCACTTTAATGGTCACAGACCATCCCAAAGATTATCCCAATAAATTAAAGCAATCCTAAGGCTATGATCTGTCCACTTTAATGGTCACAGACCATCCTAGAGATTGTCTTGAGCTAATGGTTTTAATTAGAACAGGTTAACCATTATAGATACTGTGAATGCCAGGCTACAAGCTCCCCATTTTTGACTGGCTCTTAGGAGTATCCAAACTAAGGAAATCAAATACGAATAAATGAAATCTAGCTCAGAATTAACTCTACAACCCACAATTCCATTGCAATGCTACTACTTACAATGATGTGCTCAGATCTATAATCTGTGCAGCAGCCAATCCCTCACAAAGCCTATGAAACTTTCAATTATAGATCATACCCTCACCCTAGCTATTGAAGAGGTTTTTAGCCAACCATCATTGGCTAATAGCGAGGAAAGAGAAGAAGAAGAAGGAAAGGAGAGGGAGAAATTTGAGGGAAAAATGAATTCGATCTCGGCCCTGCTCTCTCAATTTCTAGATGCCTTTCAATGTCGTTGCTCCTCTATTTATACCTTTTTCCCAAGTCTGTTTCAGCCAATCAGAATTCAAAAGAATAATGCAGTTATGCTAATGTGTTTGTTCCCTCTTCTAGAAGCTTTCCTCCTATTGGTCCACAATTGACAAGTACATGTGAGGTAGTTAGAGTTCCTGCTCATGCTCAGTTGAATACCAAAAATACCCCCCAAGGGTTGCTGTCGTGCCTTGGAGTGTGTGTGCAAAATCTAAAAGTTGTGACCGCTGAAGAAGGGTTGTTGGAAGTTCCCAGAATGAATGTCTAGAGGTTTTAGAGAGCTTTTCAACGGGTTCTTGGTCTGTATGCTCAGTCTTTCGATAGGTTTGGAATAAACCTCTCGTTGGGTTTAAGTGTACTAGTCACTAGGATTATCCTCTCTCAACAGGTTTGAAGTTGCTCTCGATACCCTCTGTTTAGTTCTTCCTCCATCCTGTCGACGGGTTACAACCATTTTGTCACCTTGGTGAGGTGATCGATATGTTGGGGATCATCTCGACAGGTTCTGAAGGATCCTGTCAAAGGCTTCTCTTGTTCTGCTTGATAGGTTTATTTGAACCTCGCGACTTTCACTGCACCTTCAGCTAAGGTGTCGACAAGATTCTTTCTTTCTGCAATCACAACCTATCGACAAGTAGCTGAAACCTTGCGATAGCTTGCTGAATCCTCTCGACAGCTTGGCAATTGAGCTTCAGAACTTCTCGATAACTTCTTCCTTGATTTTCCTCAGCTGGCACCTATTTCTGGTGCACTACCTTCCATCTGTTAGCACTCAGCAACCTCTTGGTGGGTTCAATCTATCTTCTCTACAACTGTGTTTGGTCTCAAGCATGACTTGCTGAGCCTATGATATTCTCATGAATTTATACAACTCTGATTTCTTGACTAGCAGGCTATTGGGTTGTTGTGAAACCGTGATGAGGAGCAGATTGCTTCTTTGGCCTTTTTAGGTGGATATCTGTACTAAGGCTGGATTTTATTACTTATCTACAAAACATCCATAACACACCTTATTAGTCAATTTAAGGCATAACAAAGGTCGGGTTAGGAGGTGAAAAATGATATTTTTTACTACTCAACACACCCCTAAACCTAAGCTTTGCTTGTCCCTGAGCAAAGAAGAAATTCAAAACAATTATTGAAAATGAAAAAAATGCCACTTTTGTAGGGAGCACAGATGCATTTAGCATATGCATCAAGCCTTTTAAACTCCTAGGTGATCCCTAGTGGAGGAGTGAAGTCTCCTGAGGGTTTTCAGTGAAGTTATCCACAAACTTCCCCAATGGTTCAGTTAATGTTAATGCAGCATGTTGAGAACAAAAATTAAGTCAAAATGAAATTCATTCCACACCTTGTTCCTTTAATTTTAGAAGGTTTTTATCAAAAACACAGTCTTTTAAAAACTAAAATTCTGCTGCATTTCCTTCACAATCAATTAGCTCATGTCAAGGCATTTTATCCAAAATTTAATACACAGCTAACTATCAAATTGAGAATGTCTGTTATGATACAACTCCCAACAAACTTAATATCAGACCCAAAGCTCACCAGGGCTTGTCACTCAGAAGGAAACTAGAAGGATGCATCAGTTCACTCAGCTCAAGAGTAGTTACAACCCTCAAATAGGACTGCAAGCATGAGTATAGGAATTGCTCTAATTTCTGAAATTTCCTAACTCTTTTCACCATAGATCAGACATATCCTTGTCTCCACATGACAGCTCAATCAATTTCAGATCGGTGAAGACTTTTTATTGGGTTGTAATGTAGCTTATGGGTGAAATTTATAAAGAACAAAAGGGAATGAAAGGATTCAAATGTGAGAAATTAGTAAGGTAGGGGGTGATTTGCAACTTCACAACCTTCATTTCAGCATAATTCCATCTTCTTTTTGAATTTTCAGAGGCAAAGTGGCCAGCTTCTTCTCTTCTTTTTTCAAAATATCTGATGAAATGACTTCTCTCTCACTCTTTTGTTTTGCTTTTCTGTTTTTTTTTTTATTTTTTATTTTTTTTATATGGGTTGGCATGCCACAATTACACATCACTCTTGCCTTCACATGTGTTTTCTTCTTCTTGTACCAAATTGTCAAAACTTACTCCTCTAACCTCTTCAATTCTTTCACCTTTCCTTCTGAAATCTCAAAGTGAGGATCAGGCTGCATTAGGTAATTGAGGTTGTGGGTTCAAATTTTCTGGTTTGTATCAAAGAAAAGCTTGGATTTCAAGGCTCAACTGGTGTTTATCAAGGGCAGTTCAAAGGGTAAGGATATTTTAAGCTCAAACTGTCTAAGGAATGACCTTACTTCATGTCCTCAATGTCAAGAATGCTGTCAAGCTGTTTCAACTTGAATTTGCCTAACTTCTCGTGATCAAAGCTGGATCCAGTCAGTCCTTAGAGCAGAAAATTTTTCAAGACACTCTTTAAAAAGATAAGTTCTCAGGCCCAAATCTCACTGGGTATGTTTTTCCATCAAATTTTCTAGGGAGTATCCTCACAGATCTTCTCCCCTCTCAAGGTCACTAAGTGTTAATTTTTGAATAGAAGTTCCTGACATTTGTTTCATTATAGTGTTAGAACTGCAGCATTATTCTAATGTTAAAAAGTTTTTTCTTTTTCAATTTTCCTAAAAAAAAAATTCAAGTGGGGATTTACTTCATTTTCTTAGTTTTTTTTTATTGAACCTTGCTGCACTACTATTAACTATCCATTGGTAAGGCATACCTTGCCACACCCCCAAACCTATAAGGAGCAGTGTCCTCACTGTGTTAATGATAACAGTGGGTGTGCAACAAGGGGGAAAAAAAACATAAAGATACACACAGAAAGAAAAGAAATATAAGACATAAATATCAAAGAAACTAATTAACACCAAAAAGAAATTGTATTAAAATATATACAGAGAGTATGCACAAGATCCTAAAAAAAACTGAGAGAAAATCTAAAACAGTCTACAATTATGTGCAAGCATCATTAGGCCATTCATGCAGATCGGCTAGATTCCTCAACTCTTCGTTTGAGAGAGGTCTTTTCTTCTTAGGTATGGATTTTTGGGCTGGCTGGCTTGGTGCCTCCTCAGACTGGGTAGCAGGTTCTTTGTCTTTCTTTAGATTAGCGCCAGAGGGGACAGATCTTTTTGCAGTGACCTTTCTCCAGGAAGAAGTTCGCTTAGACTCTGGAGGGGCAGGCTCAGTGTTGGGAGGGGCTTGGACTGGAGGAAGAGCAACATCCACTGGTGGAGTAGGAATAGGCTGAGTGGAAGAAGCTATAGAGGGTTGAGTGGAGGGAGGATTGGTAGAAGGAGTTGGAGCCAGAGGGGCTGATTGATATGATTGAGAAGTTAGCGCAGCAATCTTCCTTTCCAAAATTTTAATTTTCTTCTCAGCATAAAGCAGATTGGACTCAGAGAGTTCTTTGGTGGCTTTAATTTTCTCCTGGACATTGTTTAATTTCTTCTGGAGAAATTTAGCATTCTTCTTCTCAGCTTGGGCAATGAGACTCTCAGCAGCAGCAAGTTATTTTGCTGACTCATATCGAACCAGGATTTTTTGCCAAGCTTTAGATATATTCCGGAGCTGGATTCTATGCTCCAGTTCCAGGATATCAATCCTTTCCTCATAAGGGGCTTCAAAGGAAGTGCAAAGGGCAACCATTCCTCGTAGGACATCCCTATGGATGTAGGGATTATCCCTCATTACATACAAAAGTGTGAGGTAAGGGAGAACGTAGAAGGAATGTCGAGGCACAATGGGGAGGAAAGGGAGTGGAGTGGAGGAAGATGAGGGAATGGAGGATGCCAGTTCCTCATGGGAAGGTAAAATGGTAGGGCTAGCTGGGGAATGGGGTGGAGGAGATTCAGGATCAGTTTGGGTGGAGGCATCTGTGAAGGCAGGTGGAGTGACTTCTACAATAAGGTGTGGAGAAGAAGTAGGTGGTGTAGGTAAATTGGTATGTGGCTGTGGAGCTGGTTGGGCTAAATTGGTCAATGAAGATTGGATGGCTGCTAAGGTCTGGGAGATAGAGGCCTAGTTGAGAAGGGTGGAGGTTATGGATAAGAGTGTGGCCTCAATGGAAGATTGGGTAGCGATATTGGCCAAGACATAGGATTGTATTGATAGGAGGAGGTCTAGGATTTGGGGTAAGGGGTCAGGTTTGATAGCAGGTGGGTGTTTGAAGAGAGGGGGTAGTGGAAATGAGGAAGTGCGGTCATGCTGGTTAGAGGTTGAAGGAGGTTGAGAATGAGAAAAATGGGGGAATGTGGGCTGTGGAGAGTCAGGTAGTGGATTATAGTCATGCCCAATATCGTCCACTATGGATGTCATCAGGGATGAAAATCCTTCAGTGGTTGATAGGTCTTGACTTAGGGCAGGTGAGGTGGAAAAAATTGGCTCACTCGCAAGGGGAGTGAAGAGTGGAGAAGACATGGAAGGGCTGAAAGGGGTAGTGGTTGATGTAAATGAGCTAGTTGGAATGGTGAATGAGGGCAAAGTAGGGATGGGGTATGTGAGTGGAGGAGCTAAAAATGGGGTGGATGTGGAAATGCTTGTGGAAAGGGAGACTGGACTGTTGTGGGGAATGGGAACTGGCAAAGAGGGAACAACAAGTTAGATGGTTGGTGTGGGCGATAGAGGGATGGTGGGGCTAGTAGTAATGGGACTAGTCATATAGAAATGTAGATCAATGGTAGGGGTGAATGAGGGTGCAGAGGATACGAGTGGAGGCACCAAGCCAGGAGCGGCAGATGTGAGCAAAGGCTCACGGGTGACTGAGGTAGAGACCTCAGGAGGGGGTGCTGAAATCGGGGCAACAGAGGTGCCAGGAACTGCTTCCTCAATCTCTTTAGTTGACCTGTGGGTGCCTTTACCAATGAGGGTCCCATTGGCAGACCAAGCCCTTTTTCCAAACACCGTGGGCTTCACCTTCACCACTTCCTCATTCTCTTTAAGCACAAATCCCTTTCTCTTAAGCAGAGTAGTGATGAGCTAGCTGTAGGGGAGCCCTAGTAGGGCTTGAGCTTTCCTACATTTTTCATTCACATCCACTATTGCTTCAAATACCAACCCAGTAGCATTAACGAATTGGCCTTTAGCGAAGAAGTACAGGGCATCCACTATTGGCATTCTTCTTTCTTGCTGATGGCCACTAACATAGATATTCTTTCACAAAATCGAATAAAAAAACCTCAAACTAGGGGATAAATATCTTCTTCTAATTGAGTCCCCAGACCCTATAATGCCTTGAGTCAGATGCCTAGCCATTGATTTGAAAGAGACATTTTTAGGTGCGGCCAGGCCATAAACTGGATCAAAAATAGAAGGGACTCCCAATACTATCCCTATATCGTTGTAATCCACCACCATTTGCATATGATCAATCAGGATTTCTAGGTAGGGCTTAAGAGAATCTGGCTTGGTTTGTTTCTCGAGATTTTGATACCACAACTTAACCAGCCTTGGGTAAGACTTTTCATTCAATGGGCTCATCATGGGCGTCAGGCCTGCCTTCCCCAAATAGTTCAAAGTATCCTGACACTCCCCCAACTTAGAGAAATAGGGGATGTCGAAAATGGTTTTCGGGATCAACTTTAATTTATCCATAAATTCATTGATTGTGGATATGAGATTAGGCTCAGCCTCAGAAATTTCTGACTCAAGGTTAGGTTGTGTTTCAGGGGCCTCATCAACAATGTCTTCATTGGTTTGGGCATTCTTAGATTTCTTGGACTTCTTAGATTTCACAACTTTCTCAGTTTCCTCCATGACAAGTTTTCTTTTGGCCGGTGGGGTTTCCTTAAGCTGTGTGGTTTGCCTATTGGATTTTCTAGTGGCTTTGGTGGCAGACTTACAAGACACTTTGAAAAGATTTGCTAATACGTCCTCTTGGTCAGCCATTGATTACTCAAATGCTTCAAATTCACAACTAATCACCACACAAGCTTCTTAGGATACTTGAATTACTCCCCCGAATTCACAATACAAATGCCCAAACTTGAAACAACAGAGAGAAGTAGAAGGAAAGCTTACCGATAGAAATCTAGGGTTTGTGATATCTTGATGGGAGTGGGACCAAAACAGCTCAAACTAGGTGCAAAATGTAGCTTTTGATGGATTGAAGTAATGTGGAAATTTGCTAGGAGGTTGCTGTAAAAACCAATGAGGTAGAGAGCAAAAATGAAAAAAATTCGCCAAAGCAACTTACAGCGCATAAAGAAGAAGGTGTCGAATGACGAAAAATAAAGTTGTCGTGAGGTAGAGAGCAAAAATAAAGAAAAATCGTTAGAGGAGCTTACAGCGCAAAAAGAAGAAGGTGTCGAATGACAAAAAATGAAGTTGTCGTGAGGTTTTAAAGAGCCAAAAAACATTTGTCGTGAGGATTGGGGCAAAATGTCGACAGGTTGCAACAACCTGTTGAAAAGTAAAGGATGGCCAATCCTCGCGAGAAGGTCAACTAATCCTCTCGACTGGTCCCAAGGTTACAAAAACTCATTTTGAGAGGTTCCAAAAACCTCTCGACGGCAATTTGGGCTCATGTAATATTCTCTCTGACAGGTTCTTTGCTCCTATCAAGAAACTATTGATATGCATCAAGAGAACCTTCAGAATCCGTCGACAGATTATACTTCACTTCAAACAGGCTTGAAACCTTCCCCACATTCATTTTATGCACAAATTTATTAAACCCAAGTTAAATCACACAGTTCTTGCTTCTAGCCAACCTAGGAAGGGCCCAAGATGTGCACATGTGAAACAATATGGAAAATGTTAAAAGAAATAAGAATAGTAGTAACAATAACTCACCATAGTAACTAGTATAGATAATGTATATTGTTGAGACTCAGCCGTGCTAAGGAGGGTCATGATAGTGGTTGATCAGCACTAGTTTTCCTACATGTAGAAATATATCATCAGCACGATCACAAGGACCAGTATACTACAACAACTTGGGCAAAGTCAAAAGCTCATCCACTATTTCAATTGAGGAACAATCCTCACCATTCAAGTGGGGCTGATTAGCTGAATTGTAAACATCCAATTTAACTTTCATGTTGCCAAATGACACCTCCATTACTCCTAATCTACACTATATGTATGCATTGGCAGTGGCCAAGAAAGGTCTGCCCAAAATCACAGGAATAGGGGTGGTGCACTTGCTTGGCTTCATGCCAAGCACCAAGAAATCTGCTGGATAGAAGAATTTGCCAACTCCAACTAACACGTCCTCGATGATTCCCATAGGTTTCCTTTTAGATATATCAGCTAGTTGTAAGACAGCATGTGTGGGCTTTAACTCACCTAAGCCCAACTTCTCATATACTGAATATGTAAGTAAATTCACACTAGCTCCTAGATCTAATAAGCCTTTTTCAATGGTATGGTCTCCAATGGTGCAGGGAATAGTGGGAACTCCAGGGTCTTGGAGCTTTGTTGGAGTTGCAATAGTCAGCACTTGATTCACTTTCTCAACACAAAAGACCTTCTTAGATAAGTGTATCCTAGACTGTCTTTTGTAAGTGTACAATTCTTTCAAGAACTTAGCATAGGCTGACACTTGCTTAATTACATCAAGTAAAGGTAAGTTGATCTTTACTTGCTTAAAGGTTTCCATTATATCCTCTACTTTGGCATTCCCCTTATCAAAAGGAGAAGCTGCTTTTAAAGCATTTGGAAATGGCAAATGGTGAACTGGCCTCCCATTTGCAACCTTAGCCAATTCATCAAATTTTTCTTTATTTTTATTTTCAAATTTTTCTTCTTTTTTTTTCTTTTTTTTGTTGGGGAGCATTAACATCCCCTTATTCAAATTGGGCTGCTCCTGCTAGACATTCTTTGGGACTGCTTCATCATCTTCCTCAAAATTTGTCAAAGGCCCACAGCCTACCTAATTGTCTACCAGCCTTCCACTTCTTAATGTGGTGACAGATTTAGCTTCCTCATGAAAACAAGAGACTTCACCTATCACATATTGTCTCTTTGGATTATCCATGGGCTGACTAGGCAGCCTACCTTCCTCTCTCTTTGTCAATGCATTAGACAGTTGACCAAGATGGTCTTCTATCTTTTTGATACTCTGACTATGAGAGTGGACTATTTGAGACAAAGAGCCTAAGTTCTGCAATGAGGCCAGAACTTGTTCTTCAAAAGAGGGTGTTCTAGAAGCTGAAGTTGGGGCATTTGGTTGCAAAGGCTGAACCATGGGTTGAGCCATAGGCTGCTAGTATTGGATCCTTGGAATAAAATTCTATTGATAAGTTTGGGGAGCAGTTTTAAAAGGCATTTGCTGTGGTTGCTGGTAGAACTGATGCTAGTTTTAATTTTGCACATTATCTTGCTACCACCTTAGGTTAGGGTGGTTTCTCCAGGAATAAGCAGTAGTTGGCTACTAACCAAAAGACTAAGCAGTAACCACATGTTCCATTACCAATTTTGAGAATTGCCCAGCAGAGGGGCAATCTTGAATGGGATGAGTGTGAGATTGACAAATGGGACATGCCTCTCCCACACTAGCAACCAATGGAGACTGCCTCTCCTCCATCATATTCTCCAGCCTTTGTGTTAAGCTGGCTATCCTTATTTCCAAATCGTTATACCCACCAATCTCATACAATTTTCCTCTTGATGTATTCTCCTTCACCACTCCTCTTGGGGTGTCCACATCCCTAGCAAGTGACTCTTGCTGTAATGAATTTTCACTAATAACATCAAACAATTCTCATGCTTCCTCAGCTGTTTTATGAAGGTATGTGCCTCCACAAGAAGCATCCACCATATTTCTACTCTTTGAGTCAATTCCTTGATAGAAACTTTGGATAAGTTGCCATTCCAGAATTTGGTGGTGGGGACACTGCCTCAACAGCTCCTTGAATCTCTCTCATGCCTCATCCCCCTTCAGTTGGGAGTTGAGAAAATGAGAGGATATTCTTCCTCAACTGATTGGTTTTAGACATGGGGAAGAATTTAGCTAGGAATTGGCTTTACATGTCATCCCACGAGTTGATACTATTAAGAGCAAGTAAAGATAACCAGGCCCTGGCTTTGTCCTTTAATGAAAAAGGAAATAGTCTAAGCTTCGTGGCTTCTGGCCCTAGACCTATAATGTTAAAGGTGGTACACAAGGCAAGGAATTCATCCACATGCTTGTATGAGTCCTCTTTACTCAAACCATTGAAAAAAGGCAACATCTAAATGGTTGAGGACTTAATCTCATAATTAGTTTCCACAGTAGGAAACTGAATACAAAAAGGAGAGTTATATGCACCAGGTGCATAATAATCCTTCAACAACAACCTCGGTTGCTCACTTATTGCAACATATTCAGTTTCAACAGATGCAGATGGGGTTTGTTTGGGTCTAAGAATCCTTTCAAACTCTAGATTTAATGAGAAAATCTAAGGGTTGAGAGTTCTTCTTCCAAACATACACCACTTGCACAATGCCCAAAATACAGTTCACAACCAATATAATAAGGAACAAGCACAAACAACTAATAAATCTACAAATGCACAGATATGAAAAATAATAGAGGAGTAAAGAGATGCAAACATCAGCACAACCTCTAGCGCAATGCTCGGAGCACCACAGATTCAGATCTGAAAAGAAAATCAAGCTATAAAATACTACAGGAGCAATTAGTCAAACACTTAATGCGTAATCACAATTACAAATCTAAAAAATTAGAAAGAAAACTTAGATCTACCAAGTTTAGATCACATGATCCCCGGCAGCGGCGGTAAAAACTTGTTGGGGAAATGGAGTGTGCTGATTTAGTGTGTAACAAAATAGAATCAAATTGAAACAAATGATGGATTCAACACAGCTACAATCTCCTAGACCTGCAAGATACATGGCTATTGCAACAAGTTTTATAGGTAAGGGTATGTCCACAGGGAAAATGTGAATAAACTATGATGGATCTCCAGATCTACAATAGATCTGACACTCTATCCTAATTTAAGCTACTCTAAAACAGGAGAGAGGAGAGGTTTTTGGGTTTTTTGTCACTATAAACTACAAATTTTAAATGCAGTTGATCCAGAGCTTAAGAGAACACAGAGGTAAGAGAAAATGGATTAAAAATCAAAAGGATGAAGATCAGCAGCTAGGGATTTGGTATTCCACTGAAAATGAATCGAATCAAAGGCAATGCTTAGATCGGATCTCCAACAATCCTTCATCTGGCTACAATCTCCCTAGGTTTTACCCCGGCAGATGCATGGTAAAAGAATCCAATCTTAACCAAAGAATGAAAGCAATCCTAGGGCTATGATCTGTCCACTTTAATGGTCACAGACCACCCCAGAGATTGTCCCAATAATTCAAAGCAATCCTAAGGCTATGATCTATCCACTTTAATGGTCACAGACCATCCTAGAGATTGTCTTGAGCTAATGGTTTTAATTAGAGTAGGTTAACCATTGTAGATGCTGTGAATGCCAGGCTACAAGCTCCCCATTTTTGGCTGGCTCACAGGAGTATCAAAACTAAGGAAATCAAATATGAATAAATGAAATCTAGCTCAGAATTAACTCTACAACCCATAATTCCATTGCAATGCTACTACTTACAATGATGTGCTCAGATCTACAATCTGTATAACATCTAATCCCTCACAAAGCCTCTAAAACTCTCAATTATAGATCATACCCTCACCCTAGCTACTGAAGAGGTTTTTAGCCAACCATCATTGACTAATAGCGAGGAAGGAGAAGAAGAAGAAGGAAAGGAGAGGGAGAAATTAAAGGGAAAAATGAATTCAATCTCGGCCCTGCTCTCTCAATTTCTAGATGCTTTTTAATGTCGTTGCTCCTCTATTTATACCTTTTTCTCAGATCTATTTCAGCTAATCAGAATTTAAAAGAATAATGCAGTTATGCTAATGTGGCTGTTCCCTCTTCTAGAAGCTTTCCTCCTATTGGCCCACAACTGAAAAGTACATGTGAGGTAGTTAGAGTTCCTGCTCGTGCTCAGTTGAATACCAAAAATATCCCCTAGGGGTCGCTGTCATGCCTTGGAGCATGCGCGTGAAATTTGGAAGTTGTGACTGTTGAAGAAGGGTCATTGGAAGTTCCCAGAATGAATGTTGAGAGGTTTTAGAGAGCTTTTCGATGGGTTCTTGGTCTGTATGCTCAGTCTTTCGATAGGTTTGGGATAAACCTCTGGCTGGGTTGAAGTGTACTAGTCGCTAGGATTATCCTCTCTCGACAGGTTTGAAGTAGCTCTCGATACCCTCTATTTAGTTCTTCCTCCATCCTGTTGATGGGTTACAACCATCCTGTTGCCTTGGTGAGGTGATCGATATGTTGGGGATCATCTTGACAGGTTCTGAAGGATCCTGTCGAAGGCTTCTCTTGTTCTGCTTGATAAGTTTATCTGAACCTCTCGACTTCCACTGCACCTTCAGCTAAGGTGTCGACAAGATTCTTTCTTTCTATAATCACAACCTATCGACAAGCAGCTGGAACCCTACGATAGCTTACTGGATCCTCTCGACAGCTTGGAAATTAACCTTCAGAACTTCTCGACAGCTTCTTCCTTGACTTTCTTCAGTTGACACCTATTTCTGGTGCACTATCTTCCATCTGTTAGCACTCAGTAACCTCTTGGTGGGTTCAATCTATCTTCTCTGCAACTGTGCTTGGTCTCAAGCATGACTTGTTGAGCCCATGACCTTCTCATGAATTTATACAACTATGATTCCTTAACTGACAGGCTTTTGGGCTATTGTGAAATCGTGATGAGGAACAAATTACTTCTTTGGCCTTTTTAGGTAGATATTTGCACTAAGGCTGGATTTTATTGCTTATCTACAAAACATCCTTAACACACCTTATTAGTCAATTCAAGGGCCTAACAATGGTCGGGTTAGGAGGTGGAAAATGATATTTTTCACTACTTAACACTTTTTGACAGGATAGGAAGCTCATTTCATAGTTTTGTTAAGTTCTTCATTCATCCCGTTGACAGATTATAATCAACCTGTTGATAAGTTATACATTCTCCAGTGAAGTGCTCGACAAGTAGGCTCATTCCTCACGAGAATGAGCGCTGCTTCAGGTAAGTAGTCGACAGGTTGTCTTGTACTGCTTGACAGGTTCAGTTGAACCTCATGATAAGTATCATAGAACTTCTTGACTTCATCTGTACCTTGGAGTATCCTCTCGATAGGTTCATTTACACATGTTCAACTTATCGACTGCTTCATTCCTTGCCCTCAGGACTTCTTGACAAGTGCTAGGAAGCTCTTGATAGCTTCATGGAACCTCTCGACAACTTATTTTCAATGCTTCCACAGCTGGCACACCTCTTGGGTGTGCTGTTCTTCCATTGTTCAACACTTAACGACCCCTCAGTAGGTTCAATCTTTATTTCTTGCAGGTGGACTTGGTCTTTGGCCTTTCTAATTAGGTAGCACAGTGCTTCTTGGGCTCTTTTAAGTAGAAATCTGTATTAAGTTTGCAATTTATTACTTAACTACAAAACATACTTAAAACACATTATTAGTTAGCTTAAGGGTTCAACAAAGGTCAGGTTAAGAAGTGAAAAATGGTATTTTTCATTACTTAACAGATGTCGGGGTGATTATTGTATACCAAGTGCATAGAAGTGGTGGGGATGGCATAGAGGATAGAAGTCGAACATTCAAAGTTCATTTTGAATGTGGAGATGTCACAACCACTTGTGATTTGAAGCACTTCCAGACAGAGGGTTTGTTGTGTTCTCACATCTTCTATGTTTACTTCAAGGAAGAGATATACCAAATTCCTTCTAAGTACATTCTACCTCGATGGACGAAAGATGCTAGATACAATATTATATGTTTGGGGGTCATTGAGAAAGGGGATTCCAATTCTGTATCTACGATAAAAATATGAAAGGTGAGAGAAGCCGGACTAAAGTTAATTTAGTTGGGGATAAAATTGAATAGTTTGGTGGATTACATGTTGGAAGGAATGATAAAACTATTAGAAGGTGTAAAGGCCATTAGAAGGGAAGATGTTAATGAAAGACGGACTAGCATCATGGCCTCTCAAGGTGGCTCCTCCCAAGATAGCCAAGAAATTTCATTGCAAGAGCATGCTAACATTACTTTGTGAGATACAATATGATGTGCCACCAAAGGTAGGCTAAGCAACAATGATAGAATGAAGTCTGGAATGGAGGTTTGTTTTAAGCAATCAAAAAAGAAGAGACACCATTGTAAGGGCTGTGGTGCATTGGATCATAAAATCACAACTTGCCTGCTAAAGAGGTGGCTGCTAGCACTAGACAGAGCCAAACAGAACAGGGGATGACGGAAAGTGCGGTATCACAGAGTATAGTGAATCAATTTGATGAACAAGTGCTTCTCAATATGACGCGTTAACACTTCGTATGGGAAGCGTGGGTGCCTCTTACATGGAACACCGTCGCGCTGTTTTAGAAGCGTGGACGCCTCTTACATGCATTGATGACATGTCGTATTAGTTTCAGCGCTTCATCTAATGTGTTGGAGCTATATTTTGAATCATGTGGATTGACTATGGTAATTATTTCATGTGTTAAATTTGTACTTTTTAGATGCTTTCATTCTCGGATTGAAAGGTTGATTCAGTTTCTCATGCGCATCTGTCAAAATTATCTTTTATTCAGACCAAATTACTGAAGCGACGACACTTTATTAACTGAAGCTGTAGCATTCATGCTGCTTTATGTCTGAAGCATTAGCGCTTCTATTTATGCGCTTATGATACCAGAGCTGTATTTTGAATCTGTGGATTTACTATGGTAATTCTTTTATGTGTTGAATTTGTATTTTTTTTATGCGCATACTCTATTTGAAGGGTTGATTCACTTAACTCATAGGCATCTGTCACAATTATATGTCATTCAGAAGTCAGAACAAATTACTAAAACGATAACACTTCCTACCAGAGGCGATGACGCGACATATTGGAAGTGACGACGCTTCACGTTAGAAGAGTGGGCACTTCATTATGGAAGCATCAACACCTCGTTTAAGAAGCACATACGCTTTTTGAATGGATCATGTGAACATTTGGCAGTATTATTTATCAAACAACAAGAATTCATTTATCAAGCAAAATGATTTCTTTATATTTTCTTTCTTTACATTGTCACAGTTATATGTGATTTAGAAGTTAGAACAAATTACTAAAGCGATAACACTTTATACAAGAGGCGACAACGAGTCATATTGGAAGTGACGATGTTTCCCGTTAGAAGCGTGGGTGCTTCGTTATGGAAGCGTCGACGCCTCGTTCACGGTGCACATACAGTTTGCAAATTTGTCATTACTATTTATCAAATAACATGAATTCATTTATCAAGCAAAACAATTTCTTTACATTTTCTTTGTGTTGAGCACTGAAAAATATCACTTTTCATCTCCTAACTTTGCCTTTGATGGACTTTTGAGTTGGTTAATAATGATTTTTTAGTGTATTTTTGTAGATGATAGAAAACTATAGTTTAGTGCTACAATTCATTATTTTCGAGCTAAGAAGAAAGAATTTCGAGTCAAGCTATGGAGCTGATGGAGTTACATTAAATATACCATGGTGGTTCATACCATTGGAGCAATTTTAGCATGCTTTGGGGTCCTAGAAGGCTTGTTGAGGGAGAGAAGTGGATCGTAAGCATAGTGGAGTGTTACTGCTATGAACTATACAAATTGCAAAATCTAAAATCCATTATTGAGCAACTCTGTGCATTCAAATAGCAATCTCTCGAGCAGCTCACACTCTCTTGCAACAAGTCCACACTTAAGTACATCATGTGTTCAGCAAACAAGCACTCTAGCAGCTGTGTAGCAGCCTCAAAAGCACACTCGAGCAGTCCATAGAGCTGGGTGTTGTGCTGCGCTGGCTGAAGTGTTGCAAGACTAGATGCCGATTCATTTGGTCAAGTGTTCAAGAAGACTAGATGCCGATTATACCGGGCTGAAGTGTTGTGTTGTTGCTCGCCGGCGGTGTTATGCTATGTGAAGTCATTCAGCGATTGATCGAAAATCTCAGAATGAACCTGTCAAGTGGTTGTTTGAACCTATTGAGAACCTGTTGAATGGTTTAAATGCTGCTGAATGAACATGTTGAGTGCTATTTGAACTTGTCGAGAACTTGTCGAATGGTTTAAATGTTGCTGTTTGAACCTGTTGAGAACCTATCGAGCTGAGCTACCTGAAGCCTTTAACCTATCGAACAGTTGCCTAAACCTCTCGAGATTTGAAATCTGAAGCTCCAACCTGTCGATGGACGGGTTCTAGCCATCCATTTCAGCATTCAGGGATATTTTAGAGATTCTACAGCTTCTAGGGCACACATCCCAATGTGCTTAGCTGTCCCACACATCTCGAGGCATCACTTGGCCAAAAATAGGCCACGTCAGCAGGACATAACTAACTTGATTCTTTCTTTCTTTTGATTGGCCAGAGTTTGTAACTGTCTTATGGATTGTATAAATAGAACGTTTTCTATTTTTAGATTAGGGTTTTATTTGTTTTCTTCCCTCCTTAGCTCAACAGCCATGTTGAGTTAAATCTATGTAGCAGCTAGGTCTAGTTAAGCTGTAATCTAGTTTTGTAAGAGCATTATGAGTAGAGTTTTGGGATTTCTTGCACAGACTGCTACCTTGAGGGCAGATCATTGTAAGTCCTTTCTGTTCAATGAAATGCCATGTTTAAAGTTTCATTGAGGGCAGATCATTGTAAGTCCTTTCTGTTCAATGAAATGCCATGTTTAAAGTTTCATTAAATTTGTATTTTTCTTTTGTTTATTAGTAGATCTGTATGGTTTTAATGCACCTATGGATGCATGTGCTTGTAGCCATGCACCCATAGGGGCAGCAGTAGTATTCCTGTTCTATCTCCAATCTTTGTATGGATTAATCCCTGGGATACTCTGTGACCATTTTAGTGGACAAAGTATAACCCTAAGACAGATCTGGATCATAGGTTGGAGCTGGATTCTTTTTTCCTGCCTTTGTGCTTGTAGCCAAAGGAGGGACTGTTGCAGATCCAACTCCTCTGTTTTGCAAAGCCATTATCAATGGAGAGACCTGAGATATTGCACAGATTGCAGAATTGAGAGATTGGTCATTACAGGCCTTTTTGTAGCAATGACCAGCTGAATCTAAAGCCTCAAACAATCTGTGATTTCTAGTGGTTTCCACTAGATCTACATAGACTATTTGATCCTGTGGTTGCATGTGCTTGTAGCCTTGCAAGTATAGTTTCTGCAATGGTTTTCCTGTTCTAACTTTACCATCTGTGATTGGATCACTTCCCTAGCCTGTGACCATTTAAGTGGATAGATTATTGCCTTAAGAGCAGTCCAAATTACAAGGTTGGGTCGGATTCTTCTACCTTGCACTTGTGCTTATAGCCAAGTGAAGGAATGCTACATATCTAGTTCTTGATCTGAGTTGCAGTAAAGATTATCCCACAGCATTCTACTTCTCATCACTTTTACTTTATTTTACCACACCATCATCATCCTTCTTCACCCCCTTTCTTTAGCAGTAGTTTTATTCTTGTTTTTAGTTTAGTTTAATTTTGTGACACCTAGACACCCTCTCTTTACCTTGCTTTCAAGTGTAGGTTTAGAGTTGCCAGATCTGTAGCCAGATCTGGAGTTTACTATATGCCTTTAGGTTTTTAGATTATCACTCTCCATGGGACAAACTCTTACTCATTAAAACTTACTACAATAGCCCTATATCTTGCAGGCTGGGTTTAAATCTCTGTGTAGATTTTCTTCTTTATTTCTACCATAGTATTTTATTAATTAAATAAGCACACATAGATTTTAACCAACACTTTCTTTACATTTTCTTTCTTTACAAAAGATACGTTGAGCCGGTTGTACAGGCGGTGGGGGAGGAGGTGATGGAGGTGGAAGTGGAGGAGGTAGACGTGGATGTAGAGGTGGAAATGGTAAGGTAGAGGTGTAGGCAGATGTGGGGATTTTATTATGTTGGCGTTGGTGAATGAGGAAGTTGAGTTGGAGATCATGGCAGTGGTTGTGGCTAGGGTGGAAGAGGAAGATGTGGAGGCGGAAGAAGAAGCACCGACTATGGAGCCGAGAAAAGAAGCACCGACTCTTGAGTTAGGAGAAGAAGGGGCTCTGGGTCTCCCACCACTGCTATCATAACGAGAAGGTCATCATCATCCAGAAAGATGATAGCTTCATGGGAGAGACGGGAACCACAAGCTTGTTGTCGTCATCCTCCGAAATGATGATAGCTTCGTCGGGGATGATAACCAGCTTGTTGTCATTGGGGATGTTGATAACCGAACTATTATAGGAACTGATAAAACACTGGCACCCGAGCCGGTGGCTCCTCCTCAAACCGTTACGATGCATTTTGGTATGGGTTGAGGAAGATGAAATGTTAATCTAAGGAGATACAGAAGATGATTTTTTTTTTGCGCCATGATGCCCTTTAAATAGCAATTTGTCATCAACCTCATTAAATAGACTATTGTAGTCATTATGGTACACTGCTGCCACAAAGGGATTTCGTAAATCTTTGCACTTCATATTTATTACATCGGCCATGCGAATTCCATGAAGTTCTCTCAAATTACGATAAGAAGTGTGCTACTGTTTAATCATCCCCATGGTGCTTATTGTTAAAGACGTCAACGCTTCAATAAGAGTCATTGCTTCTTATACGAAGTGTCATCGCTTCTTAGCCGAAGCGTCATCACTTCAATTAAGGGCGATGATACTTTTGGACGGTAAGCGGCGTTTCATTTATTATAAATTTTGAGGAGTTTAAAATTAGGGAGTGTGCTGTCCTTTCCAACATTATTACAGCAGTGACTGTTCGTATTCAAAAAAAGTACGATTTAGCCTTCTATCAATTTAATCTTCACTCCATATCCTTTCTGTGCAACCATGGGCTCTTGCGAGTCCGGCATGACGATGCACTCTCCTAAAAAAGGATGGAGTCGCCATCCGGAGCTTTTGGTGTCCCGGGATGCCCAAAAATCAATATTATATGCATCAAAATGTAAAATATGATTTCGTATCACCGGTCAACGCCAAAGGCTCTTGGGTAGGGGCTTTGGTTATCAATCGGGAAGGTATTAGGCACCTGATTGACCCGCTCATAAGTGGTCTCTACTATGGCGAATTGTAACAAAAATAAAAAATGAAGACGAGCGACACTCCCCCTTGCTTGAAGGCACTCTGACCGTATTGAGCCCTTCATACCCGATGAAATTTGGGCGGCGTAACAACTCAATTCTAAGATAGGGGGAAAGCAAAAGAAGGTAGAGGAATATAGGGGAGAGTTAGGGCTATCGGGCCATTATAGCACCGTTGTGGACCTTCGTGTGAGTGTGCTTCCGGTGAGCTTCTGATAGCAAACGGGTTGAGGGATGCGTCTTGAACTTTAAGGCTTATGAGTTAGGAGGTAGAAGAGATAGGCTAAATCCTTGTTCTTCCTAAAACTAAGGGATTGATGATGGAATATGGGGTATAAAGGAGGGATCTAGGTTATGAAATTTTGGTGGACTAATGCTTGAAGAGGGGGAGGAAGTTCTCTAGAGCTTTCTCTCTTTTAGAAACTTTTTCAAAGTCCTAAACAAGGTGGGGAGTGGCTCTCTATTTATAGAGTTTGAGTGGATTAGATGGGTACTTGAGGGATAAGTGGATTAAAAATTAGGTAATCTCTTGTAGCAACTGCCAAATTTTTACCTGACAATATCGGGTATGAACTCGGGTAGGTTCGAACTTGTGCCTAAAATAGGGCACCAAGAACGGATTTAATACAAGTGATAATACTTGATAAATTTTAGGACCCTTAGTGGCCTAGAAAATTTAATAAGTAATTAAGTTAAGTTGCACCATGCACCTCAAATAAGTGTATCAGAGGTACACATGGACTTTGGCACCAACCTGTACACCCACGACCAATATACGATGTATAGAATTAATCTAGTCTGACCCGTGCCTTAATCCATAAACTGTAAGTCGGTATAGCACGCCTGAAACAAACGTTCGCTCAAGTGTATGTCACATATACTCTGACTGAGTATAGCCGCTAAGCATAGGATCCAAGCCTTATAAGGCTTATAACTTGAATTACACTAGCTAAACTCCCACGTAGTTGTGAGTCACAGTCGTATCCCATGCACGTCAAGTGCAAAAGAAATAAAATCCCTATGGCTATTCCTCTCATCTCTCACACTACAATTTCAAAGCCAAGACAACCCATTTTTTTGAGTTTCAAACCAAAACAAACCCTACAGAGAAGAAAGAAACCTTTCTTCTATCTCTCAAACCCATTTCTTATTTCAATCTCTTCAAACCCTTGGATCACAAGGTGACCCTACGATTCGGCCGGGAGAGTATGCGAAAGGTGGCCAGCTAATCTCTGGAATTCCGTCACACAACTACCATCAAGAACTTCTAAATTACCCTCGTGATTTTTGACACCGACGCCATTTCAACATTGTCGTAACCAAAGAATCCACCAAAAGGTACTCCCTAACACAAACCACATATTAGATTAGTTTCTGGTGTATGAAATTGTAGGTATTGATGCCCACTACATAGGGTCGGATCGATAATTTTGAGAAATCGGATTGGTGTGAGGGTTTTGGAATCAAAATCTTTGATTTCCACACTCCGAAACCTTACATACCGAATAAATTATGCCAATAAATCATACGTTAGAATTTTAGCCTATAAATAAGGTCAAAAACATGAGTGTAGACATAAGTGTATAGAGTAAAAAGCTCAAGCAATTGGAACCACACCCAGAGGAGAAAGACACGCAGCAAGCCATGTTCATCAGGCATGCTGCGACAACCTCAAGCTTGCCGTGGCAAGGTGTGATCTGAAGGGCTTGTCACGGAAACCCTGTGTCTTGTCGAGGCAACCCTGGCTATGCTTGTATGTGTGTGTTGTGTTGAGCTTTAAGTCTAGTTGATCATATATTCTACACATGAGGGGTCTATAGTGACCCAGTGTGTATGATAAACATGCTAAACACATTTTTTGATGCATCTTAGGAGCTCATGAGGAGCTTGTAAAAGGAGCATTAACTTGGATTCATGCACGTGTAACACGTAGGCTTGATCGTAAGGTAGGGATTTGACCTTGCTTGTTTATATGTTGTTTTTCCATTCTATTTTGATAGGCAAATTAACTGAAGTTACATACATGCTAGTTTTCAGTTTTAAATACATGCACATGCTTACATCCTGATTTGTTTTCCTTTGATTCCCTGTACATGTCTTATTTCTTGCTTTGATTTGAGCCAAGTAATCCCGCTAACTCGGAAGCTTGGTGTCTTGAGTCAAGTGATCCCGCTAACTTGGGAGCTTGACGTATTCGGTTCAAGTGATCCCACTAACTCGGGAGCTTGAAACTCTTGTTTCTTGTATATGTTGTGGTTCTGGTATTCTATTTTGCATCTGATAGCTTGTTTAAGCTAATGATGTTTCAGCATGATTCTTTGTACTCATTTCAACATGATTCTTTGTACTTGTTTCAGCATGATTCCTTGTACTTATTTCCACCATGGCATAATTACTTGTTGTTTATATTGTAAATTGCTAAACTAGAAATAAATAAGATGTACTTTGATTTGTATGATATGCATCAAGAACGTGAATTAACATTCTAACGTATGGGCTAGCATTGTTAGTTTCTTACTGAGCTTTGATGATAGCTCATCCCGCGAATCCATGTCAAATTTGAAGCCTTGATCAGGACATTGAGCAGGAGGGGGATCCTAATATCAGCCTGAGGAAGAGGAGGAGGAAGGGGAAGAAGAGTTTGCTGAGGATTTCTTTCCTTAGATCTGATAGAGAGAGAAATAGTTTTTGAGAGAGAGAAACTTGTGTAAGAAATAGTACAATATTTTTGGATATACTTACTACTGTGCGTGTATAGGCTTTCTTTCCATTGTTTAGATGAGGGACGGCCATCATCGGTGGAAAGCTATACATTGCACCTTTTTATTTTTGTTTATATCTCTTTGTTTATTTTACTGTTTTAGATAGAAGAATAAATATCAATGGCTGCCATATTGTCTTCATAATCAAAGTTGTTAAATCGTGTCCATAAATCAATACTTTGTATGCGATGCACTGGTAAGAAAGGATCATATTAGGTGATCCGACGACGTAACCTTTCTCGAATATTGTATGGGGAAAAGTTGAGTTGTCACAGGTGGTATTAGTGCCCAACGTTAAGTCTTTTGGAGACATAACTCTAGCATGGACATATGGCAAGGTTCCTGATTTTTGTTCAGTGTTAGGGTCTAGGTTGAGACAGGTTGATGTCTATGTTTATCTGATCAAGCTGTTGCTTGATCATAGCAGGTTGCGATGCCTCCACGACGAGGGAGAGGAAGGGGTCAACCACTGTTACCCCATCACACTGGCCTGAATGTAATTCCAGTAGCGGGCTATGAGCGCGACACTACCTTAGAAAGCGGAGAAAATGCGAATATGGCAGAAAGCCGGACTGCGGTGGAAAATGTTCACGAGCCTACTCCTCCTGTAGCGAATGCTAATAAGCTGGGGCCTGTTCCTGGAGTTGAACAGAATGTGGGGGAGAATCCTCAGTTGATGGAAACCATGGTAAACACCATGGCCCTGTTAGTTAAGAGAAGACCTTCAGAGGGCTTTCAGAAGTTTGTACGACTTTAACCACCGAGTTGTGTAAGAAATAGTACAATATTTTTAGATATACTTACTACTATGCGTGTATAGGTTTTCTTTCCATTGTTTAGATGAGGGACGACTATCATCAGTGGAAAGCTATACATTGCACCTTTTTATTTCTGTTTATATCTCTTTATTTATTTTACTATTTTAGATAGAAGAATAAATATCAGTGGTTGCCATATTGTCTTCATAATCAAAGTTGTTAAATCGTGTCCATAAATCAATACTTTGTATGCGATGCACTTGTAAGAAAGGATCATATTAGGTGATCCGACGACGTGACCTTTCTCGAATAATGTATGGGGAAAAGTTGGGTTGTCATAGGTGGTATTAGTGCCCGACGTTAAGTCTTTTGGAGACTTAACTCTAGCACAGACATATGGCAAGGTTCCTGATTTTTGTTTAGTGTTAAGGTCTAGGTTGAGACAGGTTGATGTATATGTTTATCTGATCAAGCTGTTGCTTGATCATAGCAGGTTGCGATGCCTCCATGACGAGGGAGAGGAAGGGGTCAACCACCGTTACCCCATCACACTGGCCTAAATGCAATTCCAGTAGCGGGCTATGAGCGCGACACTACCTTAGAAACAGAGAAAATGTGAATATGGCAGAAAGCCGGACTACGATGGAAAATGTTCACGAGCCTACTCCTCCTGTAGCAAATGCTAATTAGATGGGGCCTATTCCTGGAGTTGAGCAGAATGCAGGGGAGAATCCTCAGTTGATGGAAACCATGGTAAACACCATGGCCTTGTTAGCTAAGAGAAGACCTCTAGAGGGCTTTCAAAAGTTTGTACGACTTTAACCACCAAGTTTTTATTGTCAGCACGACCCAATAGAGGCTAAAAAATTGCTCACATAGATTGAGAAAGTACTTCAATAGGTTAGATGCACTGAGGTTGAGAAGGTCCGCTAGGTAACATACAAACTGGAGGGTGAAGCAGATACCTGGTGGCAGTCCGTGGAAAGGACGAGAGTACCTAGAGTACCTTGGACTTGGGTAGAATTTACTGAAGCCTTTAATGAAAAGTATTTTCCGACACCTGAGAGATACAAGATGAAGTCCAGTTTGAAAACCTAGAGTAGGGTCAGATGACTGTCAGGGAGTATGAGGCAGAGTTCACTCACTTTTCTTGATTTGCACCATTGCTTGTAGCCAGTGAGCTAATGAAAACATTAAAGTTTGAGCGTGGTTTGAAGCCTCTTGTTAAGGAGAGAATTTCGTTGTTTCAAGCAACGACATATGCACATGTGATGAAGTTGGCCCTCATAGCAGAGACTGATGTCAAAAATATGTTAGAGAGAAGAGAGGAACAGAATAGAAGCAGAAAAGCTCAGACTTAATCTTTTAATTCTGGCCAAGCAAGTAAGTGACCACGATACCCCATGCAGCTAGTATTCCAACCTGCTGCAGTAGCCTTTACACGGCCCTACAATCCAGTAAATTTACCCCCCATTACCGCCTCAAGTTCCATATACTTTGAACAAGCCTGCCTAGTCTGTATCGAGAGTTTCACAAGCACAACCGGCAGTTTCTCGCATGGGTTCATATACAACTTTGTTAGCAGCTTCAGCCGATATCTGTGGGAAGTGTGGGAAGGCACACAAGATGGATGAGTGTCGAAAGACATCTGGTGCATGCTTTCATTGCAGTAAGATGGGACATAGGATTAAGGAGTGCCCTGTGATGGTGGGAACTACGTAAAGGAAGGGACCAGTCTTACGATCTGCACGACCTACGATACGAGGTCGAGCTTATGCTGTATTGGCGTAGGGTGCACAAACTAGCAATAATATTATTCAAGGTATGCTTGTTAATTATTTTATCATAGATTATTTAATTGTCTTTTAGATGAAGAAGGTGTATCTATTTAAATATTAGATATGCACATTTAGTATCCTGTTAGTAACTAAAACCTAGCTAACTATATTATACATATGCAATTGGTACATTACAATTGTATCTAGAGGGTGGTTACTTGTGTTATGAGGCACGAGTCTTGATAGATTCTGGATCTATACACTCGTTTGATCGGACAATCTGTCACTACCGATATTATGTATCGATCAATTATCATCCTGATCCAAGATTACTGGGAATACGTGATAGTCACTGACTTGATCTTACTTGATATGCAAGGATTCGACGTAATCCTTGGCATGGATTGGTTGTTCAAACACCATGTGAATGTCGACTGTCGAAGGAAGATATTTACTTTCCGCCCCCAAGGGAGGAAATAAGCTAAATTTTTTGGCATACAGTCAACTAGACTCCCCTTCATCTCAGCAATTCGAGCACGATGATTACTCGACAAAGGTTCTCAAGGTTATATTGCATTTATTCAAGGTGAAGAGCAAGAGGAAAAGAAAATTTCACTTTCAGATGTGCCGATTGCCTGTGAATTCCCTGACGTTTTCCCTGATGAGTTATCGGGATTACCACCTAACAGGGAATTAGAGTTTACTATTGACTTGGACTTGAGCACCAAACCAGTATTCAAGGCACCATATCGAATGGCACCGACTGAATTAAAAGAACTCAAGGAGCAGTTGCAAGAGCTTGTTGACAAAGGGTTTATCAGACTGAGTGTGTTCCCATGGGGAGCACCAATGTTGTTCGTGAAAAAGAAAGATGGTTCAATGTGCCTCTGAATCAACTATAACCAATTAAATTAGCTGACGATTAAGAATCATTACCCACTCCCCAGAATCGACGATCTCTTTGATCAGTTACAAGGAGCACGGTTCTTTTCAAAGATTGATCTACGATCTGGGTATCACCAGATGAAAGTGAAAGCTGAAGATATTTCAAAGACAACTTTTCGGGCACGATATGGTCACTACAAATTTCTCGTCATCCCCTTCGGCTTGACCAATGCACCTGCATCGTTTATGGACTTGATGAATCGAGTCTTCAAGCCCTACTTAGATTAGTGTATCGTAGTTTTCATTGATGATATTCTTATCTACTTGAAAGCGAGAGCGGAACATGAAGATCATCTGTGTCTTGCTTCGCAGACATTGAGAGATTCTCAGTTGTATGCCAAGTTCAGTAAATGTGATTTTTGATTGAATCAAGTTAGTTTTCTAGGCCATATCATTTTCGTAGTCAAAATTACTGTAGACCTTACAAAGATAGAGACTGTTGTATGATGGGAGCAGCCACAAATCATAACAGAGATTTGAAGTTTTCTAGGTTTAACAGGATATTACCGACATTTTGTAAAAGGATTTTCAAAACTTACTAGACCACTCATGCAGCTCACTCGTAAAAATGTTAAATTCGAGTGGAATGAGGCGTGTGAGCAGAGTTTCCAAGAGTTGAAAAGGAGACTTACCTCTACCCCCGTGCTAGCGATACCGTCAAGTAGTGGAGGGTTCGTTGTATTCAGCGATACCTCGTATAGTGGGTTACACTGTGTATTAAATCAAAGGGAGCATGTAATTGCTTATGGTTCCTGACAACTAAAAGATCACGAAAAGAACTACCCAACTCATTACTTGAAACTAGCTGCAATCATCTTTGCATTGAAAATCTGGAGGCACTACCTCTACGGTGAACTTTTGAGATTTTCACCGACCACAAAAGTCTCAAGTATCTCTTCACACAGAAGGACTTGAATTTGAGGCAGATAAGATGGATGGAGTTCTTAAAAGACTATGACTACTCTATCCAGTACCATTGCAGCAAAGCCAATGTAGTTGCTAATGCACTGAGTCGAAAGTCGATGGTTTAATTATCTCATCTTGCGATACAGCTACAAAGATGGAAGATGCTCAATGAATTAGTTTCATCTAGTGCCACCCTTGCAGTAAATTCAACTAGAAGTTTACTTGTGACCGTTATGATATGATCCACACTCTTTGATAAGATCCGAGAACTCCAGATATCATGATGCAGAGCTTATTGCCATCAGAAAGGGAGTACTCAGTGGGCTCCAGCCATATTTCTCTATTAAGGATGATGGGTCATTATTATTTCGAGGTCGAGTGTGCGTACCAAGTGATAGTGCATTGCGCTACAAAATTCTAGAAGAGGCTCATAAGTCGGCTTATGTTATTCACCCTGGTAGCATGAAGATGTATCAGGATTTGAAGAAAATGTTTTGGTGGAATGGACTGAAACGAGAAGTGGTAGAATATGTTGCCAAATGTCTGGTTTGCCAACAAGTGAAGGTTGAGCACAAATATCCTGGCGACCTGTTATAGCCACTACCCATCCCAGAGTGGAAATGGGAGAACATTTCCATGGATTTTATCCTTAGATTGCCATGTACGCAGAAGGGTTATAATGTGATTTGGATAGATCATCTTACCAAATCAACACATTTCTTACCCTATAACACTCGGTATACAGCTTCCAAATTAGCCGAAGTCTATTTGAAGGAGATAGTTCGACCACATGGCATACCAATGAGTATCGTGTCAGATAGAGATCTGTTGTATACGTCATAATTCTGGTAGAGTTTCAAAGAGGGAATGGGTTCGAAGTTAGAGTTTAGTTTGGCATTTCATACTCAGACTGACGGACAGATGGAAATGGTAAACCAGGTGATAGAAGACATGTTACGGGCCTGTATGCCAGATTTCCAAGGATCATAGGATAAGCACTTACCCTTGATCAAATTCGCGTACAATAATAGCTTCCAATCAAGCATCGACATGGCACCATTTGAAGCACTCTACGACCGTTGATGTAAATCTTCAATTATCTAGGAGGAGGCTGGAGAATGTATCATTTTAGGCCCTGATTTGATTGAAAGTATAAATGAAGTTGTACGTGTCATTCTTAAGAGGCTGAAAATCGCTCAGAGTCGGTAAAAGAGTTATGTTGATCTCAAGCGCGCCAGTATTGATTTTCAAGTAACAAAAATACCTCTAAGTACAATTGTTGCATTGAATCTAATTATGTTTATAAATTTCTAACATCTGCCATAATAGATTGGTGATCACTTCTTTATCAAAATTTCAATGACAAAGGTTTTGATGTGGTTTGGGAAATGAGGAAAGTTGAGTCCTCACTACATTGGGCCATTCCAAGTCTTGGGTAGAGTTGGTGAGGTAGCATACCGAGTCGCGTTACCTCCACATTTATCCAGCATACACGACGTCTTCCACGTGTCTATGCTGAGGAAGTATACCTGAGATCCAACCCATGTGTTGGATTATCAACCACTCGTTGTTTAGGAAGACTTGACGGTGATTGAAGAACCAGTTCAGATCTTGGATCGCCGAGACCAAATTCTGAGAACGAAGTATATCCCACTCGTCTTGGTCCAATGGAAGAATCACAGTGCGAATGAAGCTATTTGGGAACGTGAAGCAAATATTCGCGCTTAGTATCCCCAACTGTTTACATAAAGTAAGTTTTTAGTGCATACATATTTTGTATGCACTACCATTAAACTGTTTATATAATTGGGTCTTAACGGTCAAGAGCTAAATAGGAAATAATTTTGCATGCTCCATACATGACCTATTCATATAAATACGTGAAAATATTTGACTCACGGCAGTCAAACTACACCCAAACATGTGCGTCAAGGACTACACCCGAACACGTGCTTCAAAGATTGGTAGGAAATAAAATATTTGGAGCCCGTCTACACATAAAATTGATCGTAAAACAATTTGAGATAATACATAGTGACGTTTGACACTGAAGGGTGTCATGATTTTGACCCAAAACCAACTAGCGTATGCCAACATCTGCAAGACAAGGCCTGATTGCCTTACCGTAGCAAGAAATGAGGCTGGTTGCGGCAAGCTGCTTGCCGCAGCAAGCATTTTGAGTTGTCGCGGCAACTGAGAAACACAAAAGAGGGCTCGAGAAACCCCAAACCCTATCATTTGTCATTTTCTTTTGTGGGGTCTTCGATTTTTCCACCTCTTGTGATGCACACACCTATTTTGGAGTTCAAAATTTGCCTTTCTCCCGCCAAATCCCACACAAGTTCGAGAATCGCGGTTGACGCATCTTCCTCAACATGATTTTCACTTGTTCTTCTTACCATTAAACATCAATTTGAGGTAAAACCATTGTTTTTCCTTTATTTGTTAAGTATTTTCATTATCATGCCTCCTAAGAAGACCACGGCTTCTAAACTTACACCCGTATGCCCCAAAGCATCGGCGAAAGCCAAGGGCAAGGCCCCATCGACATTCCAATCTCGTTCTGATCCACCCATGGATCGTGAAGTGCTCATTCCTTGGTGGGACAATAAAGCAATTGAATCTGATTAGCTTTTTGACCAATCTTTGCTCGCCCCTACCGATATGACCGCATGGTCTTTGATGTATCTTAAACAAGTGGGTCTCGAAGCCCTACTTCAACCCGTACATCCCCATTTTTACCCACGACTCATTTGATTATTTTACCATAATTTAAAAGTCGTCGTGTATGTCGGCGAATTAGATACCAAAATTGATGGGCGTAAATTTCACTTTGACCTACACGACATAGCCAATGCTATGGATTGTAGTGCGACATATGATGGTAGTCAAGGTCTCTTAGCCCCTCGACTCAAAGATGTGAAATTTGAACACATCACCACTAAAATGATTGGAGGACAAACTACTTTCGGCCTAGGAGTTCGTAGGAGCCAGTTACCACAAGATATGTGGTTTCTCGATGTTGTCTTTAGGAATAATCTCTACTCGATGCAACATGAGCGTGAGAGACGAGACACTCTTTTACAAGCTCTCTTTTCCGTTCATGAAAACCGGTGGCTCAATGCCCCAAAAATGGTTTGGGAAGGGATTAAATCACGAGCATTCATTTGCTCAGCAACGTCCCAGCCCCAATGACATCTCTTTCATATGCACGTCTCATCTCCCGACTCCTTGAGGGTCATAAAGACACCAATAATCCAATCCCGTATTAGATTCTGTCTGGGGAGGAATAGCGAACTCATCATATTCGCTTGTTTACCCCATCCAAGTGGAAGAACACTTATCGGCAATGTCAACTTGCCGTTAAATCCCAGCAAGCTCCCCAACCACAAAAACAAGCTACTCAGCAACCGCCTTGAGCCACAGCCCCTGAACCCATTCCATCTCAAGGAGAGGCCCTTACACTCTCCGATATTGCTTGTCAGATGATGGAAAACCACCAATAGACCCTCCAACAATTTGATAACCTACACCGGAATAATTACATGCTCCACTAATGAGTAGACTACATTGAGGAGGCCACCACCATTTTAATGGAACACACCTTCAAGACAACCTCGTTTCCTTATATTGGTCGGGCACGGAATTTCGAGTCTATGTACACTCGCAATGCAGCCACTCTAGTGCCAGAAGCTACTCAGGCAGCTACCAGACCATCGACAACTAGTACAAGGAGTGGTAAGCAAACTATGACGCAGGCTGGTGAACACAACCTTTCTACTATTAAGTGCCTAAATATTTACTTTCTTATTTAACCATTTCTATAAGTATGGATGTTGTCGATCTCACCACTGCTACTATTTACATTGTTGCTATATTCATTGTGTGACATTATTCTCGACATTCCTATTGCTTAAATTATTTTCCAATGACACCGTTGACATTCGACTAATTTTCTATTTACACTGTTTTATAATTTGATATGTTTTGCTATAGTTGTGTCAAGTACATAGGCTACAAACAGTGTTTCAACAATGTATACACCATGACCTAATCTCAATTCCCTGTCTTCACTCATTTTCGAGGACGAAAATCCCTTAAGGAGGGGACGGTGTAACAGCTGCCAAATGTTGACCTGACAATATCGGGTATGGACTCGGGTAGGTTTGGACTTGTGCCTAAAACAAGACACCAAGAATGGATTTAATATAAGTGATAATAACTGATAAATTTTGGGACCCTTAGTGGCCTAGTAAATTTAATAAGTAATTAAGTTAAGTTACACCATGCACCTCAAATCAGAGTATCAGATGTTCACTTGACTTTGGCACCAACCCGTACACCCACGAACAGTATATGATGTATAGAAATAATCTGGTTTGACCCATGCCTTAATCCATAAACTGTAAGTTGGTATAGCACGCCTGAAACAAATGTTCGCTCAAGTGTATGTCACATATACACTTAATGAGTATAGCCGCTAAACATAGGATCCAAGCCTTATAAGGCTTATAACTTGATTTACGCCAGCTAAACTCCCACGTAGTTGTGAGTCATAGTCGAATCCCATGCACGCCAAGTGCAAAAGAAATAAAACCCCTACGGCTATTCCTCTCATCTCTCACACTTGAATTTCAAAGCCAAGCCAACCCATTTTTTTGAGTTTCAAACTAGAACAAACCCTACGGAGAAGAAAGAAACCTTTCTTCTATCTCTTAAACCCATTTCTTATTTCAATCTCTTCAAACCCTTGGATCACAAGGTGACCCTACGATTCAGCCAAGAGAGTTTACCGAAGGCGACTAGCTGGTCTTTAGAATTCCGACACACACCTACCATCAAGAACTTCTAAATTTACCTCGCGATTTCGACACCGACACCATTCCAACGTCGTCGCAACCAAAGAATCCACCAAAAGGTACTCCCTAATGCAAACCACATATTAGATTAGTTTCTCGTGTATAAAATTATAGGTATTGATGCCGACTACATAGGGTCAGATCGACAATTCTGAGAAATTGGATTGGTGTGAGGGTTTCGAAATCAAAATCTTCGATTTCCACGCTTTGGAACCTTACATACTGAATAAATTATGCCAATAAATCATATGTTAGAATTTTAGCCTGTAAATAAGGTCAAACACATGAGTGTAGACATAAGCGTATAGAGTAAAAAGCTCAAGCAATTAGAACCAAACCCAAAGGAGAAAGACACGCATCAAGCCATGTTCATCAGGCTTGTCACAGCAACCTCAAGCTTGCCGCGACAAGGTGTGATCTGAAGGGCTTGCCGTGGCAACCTTGTGTCTTGTTGAGGCAACCCTGGGTATGCTTGTATGTGTGTGCTATGTTGAGCTTTAAGTCTAGTTGATTATATATTCTACACATGAGGGGTCTATAGTGACCCAGTGTGTATGATAAACATGCTAAACACATTCGTATGCATCTTAGGTGCTCACGAGGAGCTCGTAAAAAGGACCATTAGCTTGGATTCTTGCACGTGTAACATGTAGGCTTGATCGTAAGGTAGGGATTTGACCTTGCTTGTTTATATGTTGTTTTTCCATTTTGTTTTGATAAGCAAATTATCTAAAGTTACATACATGCTAGTTTTCGATTTTAAATACATGCACATGCTTACATGTCTTATTTCTTTCTTTGATTTGAGCCAAGTGATCCCGCTAACTCGGGAGCTTGGTGTCTTGAGTCAAGTGATCTTGCTAACTCGGGAGCTTGACAAGTGATCCCGCTAACTCGAGAGCTTGAAACTCTTGTTTCTCATATATGTTGTAGTTCTGGTATTCTATTTTGCGTTTGATAGCTTGTTTAAGCTAATGATGTTTCAGCATGATTCTTTGTACTCATTTCAGCATGATTCTTTATACTCGTTTCAGCATGATTCCTTGTACTTATTTCCAGCATGGCATGATTACTTGTTGTTTATATTGTAAATTACTAAACTAGAAATAAATAAAATGTACTTTGATTTGTATGATATGCATCAAGAACATGAATTGGCATACTAACATATGGGCTAGCATTGTTGGTTCCTTACTGAGCTTTGATGATAGCTCATCCTGCGACTCCATGTCAAATTTCAGGCCTTGATTAGGACCCTAAGCACGAGGGGGATCCTACATACCAACCCGAGGAAGAGGAGGAAGACGAAGAGAAGGGGAATAAGAGTCTGCTGAGGAATTCTTTCCTTAGATCTGATAGAGTGAGAAATAGATTTTGAGAGAGTGAAACTTGTGTTAGAAATAGTATAATGTTTTTGGATATACTTACTACTATGCGTGTATAGGTTTTCTTTCTATTGTTTAGATGACGGGCGGCCATCATCGGTGGAAAGCTATACATTGTACATTTTTGTTTCTGTTTATATCTCTTTGTTTGTTTTACTATTTTAGATAGAAGAATGAATATCAGTGGTTGCCATATTATCTTCATAATTAGAGTTATTAAATCGCTTCCGTAAATCAATGCTTTGTATGCGACGCACTTATAAGAAAGGATCATATTAGGTGATCCGAAGATGTGACCTTTCCCGGATATTGTATGGGAAATAGTCGGGTTGTCACATCTCTAATCTAAGGTTTCCTAGGGTTTTGGGAGCTTGGATAAGTGGGAAATAGGTTTTAATTGTAGATGATAGGGTGGTGTTTTAAATGGAAAAAAAGGGTGAAACTAAAGGCTAGGAAGGGTTCAACAGTCCTAAATAAACCAATCCTAAACTTTGGGTTGGTCAAAAAGTCAAACCCCAGAAGTGAATTTCAGCCATTTTTTATAAAAAAAATAAAATTTTAAGCTATACATACATAGTATGTATGCATAGCTCAAGAATAGTATTTTTCAGAAAATGAGAAGTCGAGAGCCCGAGCAGGGGGGGTCTGAAGCTATAGCCAAAAAATTGGCTATGTGTACATAGTATGTACGCATAGCCAATTTCTGCCAGAAAATAGCCTATGCGTACATACTATGTATGCATAGCCCAAACTTTGGTTATGCGTACATAGTATGTACATATTATATACGCATAGCCCGAGTTTTGATATTTTTAAAATGAAGGGATGGATTGTGGGCCTGGGTTGGGTCCAGTATGGGTTGACAAGGGTTTTATGGGTCCGAGGAATGCTTTCGGAAGCTTAGAAGTTTGCCTTTCTCGAAGTACGTATTGACCGGGCCTTGGGCCAAATTTGGGTGTCTACACTTTCTTTTGCCTTCCATCTCCAAAACCCCTTCACCATGGCGGAAGAACCCAATTTGTTTGAGATTAGTAAAGCCTGTGATCGTATTATTGAAAGGGAGAAGGCAGAGGTTTTTGAGCTAAATCTCGCTCTTCTGATCAAGAAGGAGAGGTGGATTCAAAGGGAGATGGATGGGATTCAAAGGGAGATGACTAATATTTAAGCACTTTTTGCCAAGTTGGAGAGGCAGTTGGGCCAACTATGTCGCATGCCGAGTGCTAAGTCATCTACCCCAACTCCCCATCACCCTACACCCCTTCCTAACTCTCCACCCTCTTGATGACGTCTCAAGCGGCTGTGTTGGTGTCTGTCTATATCTCTAGAATTTTCCTAGGTTTTCTTTTCTCTCTTCTGCAGTGTATTTTTGTAAGTAGTCTCAGTTTAAAGAATACAATCTCTTTCGTTTAATTTTGTAAAGAGGGAGAACTTCAAACAAATTTTCTCATTTATATGAATACAATCTCTGCTTTTCGCATTTTGGTCGGGGACGCATGTCGCTTATTGTTAGAAGCGGCAACGCTTTAGCTAACCCTAATATTCATGGTGCTAAGTTGAAGCGCTAGCCCTAATATTCAAGGCACATTGCTTATTGTTAGAAACGATATCGCTTCAACTAGCCCTAATATTCAGGGTGCTAGGTCAAAGCGCTAGCCCTAATATTTAGGGCGATGTCCCTTCTTCATAGAAGCGTTGTTTTGTTAATGACAAATTTCGTATTATGGTGAAATTATGGAGTGGGCTGTCTTTTCGCATAGTCTTTTCCAATAACAAAGTGTGGTTTCCTTTAAAAAGAATGGTTTCCTTTAAAAAAATGATGCCTTATGGATGGAAAAATATTCTAGTAACAATAAGAGGCATAGTTGCTCCGATGTATGGGGCGTTATCGCATCTTATTAGTAGCGCTAGCGCTTCTGTTGGACTACTTGTGTCCTCACTGAATGGAAAGATAAAATAAGAATAAGACGAAATAAAAATTTACCACCAAATAATAATAAAATGAATTACGATAAGAAGTGCACTGTTGTTTGATGTTCTCCATGGAGCATATTGTTAGAAGCGTCAGTGCTTCAATAAGACATGTCCTCGCTTCTTATTCAAAGCATCATCGCTTCTTAATTGAAGCGTTAGCGCATCAATTAAGGCGATGACGCTTTTTGGACAGTATTCGTTTATTACGAATTTTAAGGAGTATGAAATTATGGAGTGTGTTGTCTTTTCACGTAGTCTTTTCCAACATTATTGCAGCTGCGAATGTTCGAATTCCTTTCTTCTGCCTTCTGTCTCTAAAACCCCGTCACCATGGCAGAAGAACCCAAAGTGTCCAAGATTAGTAAAACCCTTGATCGTTTGATTCATAGGGAGAGGCTGATTCAGAGGAAGATGGCCAAGATTCATAGGGAGATGGTCGAGGTTCAAGCGCATTCGGCCAAGAAGGAAAGGCAGTTGTGCCAACTACGACACATTCCGGACGTCGATTAGTCTACCACAACCCCCCTCCCCCTACAACCCCTCCTAACTCTCCACCCTCTTCCCCATCTTCACCTACCCCTACCCTCCCGAGATCCAGTTCCTCTATGAAGACAGTAAGTTGTGGACATCCCGGAGTCGGGATGAGGCACTCTTTTTAGCGGGATAAATTTTGAGACTAGATTGTTGGATTTTTTGCCATGCCTTCAAAAAGGGTTTAAATTCACTCAAATCAAGGCAGATCACACACAAGACCTGCAAGTAATCAGGGCCTGTTGTAGCAAGTTTTAAAAGAAGGGTAAGTAAGGAAATGTCCACAGGGAGGTGAGTTTAAAATAAGGTAAATCTCCAGATCTGTAAGAGATCTGGCACCCTAACTAATGCTAAGTCAGCTAAAAGAAAGGGGAGGTTAAAAAGGGTTGTCACTTAAACTAAACTAAACATGAAATGTAAACTAACTGAGATCGAGTCCAGAGATCTAGATCTTGCAAGTGGAAGGGTTTAAAAAATAGAAAATGGAGAAGAGAAGCTTTGAGATTGGTCTCACTACAATCAGGTTGAGCTGATTATGTTACAGGGGTTCAAAGCACACAAATCCCTCAGATGGCTACAAGCACAACTGTAGGGTAGAAGATTCCACTCTAAACCAAAGGATTTAACTGATCTTAAGGCTATGGTCTGTCCACTTAAATGGTCACAGACCATCTTATAGACTTCATCCGATCCAAAGGTTTATGGTAGAAGAATCTAATTGAAACCAGAGATTGGACTGATCTTAAGGCTATGATCTGTCCACTTTAATGGTCATAGATCATCCTAGGGAATTCCTCCAAACCAAAGGTTTCAACCAGAGCATTAAAACCACTACAAATGTTGTAATTTCCAGGTCACAGACATAAGAAATTGTAGGGATATCAGATCTAGGGAGATCAGATGGTATCCAAGAGGTCTACCAGTTAAGTGGGTGAGTTGATCAACATACTCCTCTAAACAAATCCGATCGAGCACCAAATGAAACCAAAGGAACTATAGATCTAATTAAAATAATAAAAACAATATTTACATTGTAATAAAACTCACTCTACAATGAAATGCTCTCAGATCTGTAGTCTGTGCAGCAATTAACTCACAATAACATTCTCAACCTTACCCAATTACAGATCTAACCTCTCTCCTCGTTGCTCCAAGGGAATTAGCCAACCATAGTTGAGCTAAAAGAGGGAAAATAGAATTTTGCTGTAAGCTCTGATCTCCAGAATTTAATCCAAATCTTGATCTCCTCCAATTGCAATTGGGGATCTCAATATATAGCTTTCTCTCTTATTTTTCCCACCAATATTCCCTTCTAGAAGGTCCTCAGAGTTTGTTAGAGTTATGTCAGAGCACGTGAGTTTGTTAGGGTTTCCTAGGGCATCTTTTGGATCGTCGTGCCAGTCACCAAGTTACAGCGTGTGCATAGCTAATTTTCTGAGAAGTTCTTCACACGATTTCGATAGGTTCAAGAAGCTTTTGACAAGTTCAAATGGAGCTTTGTGGCCCCTTTCGATAGGTTCTCAGGTCTCTTCGATAGTTTCCGATAAGATGATCCTTCTCTTAAAGCTTCAACATTCTCAGCCCTTTGTTTAGAGCATTCAACAGGTTGGGGAAGCTTTTCGATAGGTTGGAGGACCATTTCGATAGGTTTAGCTCTGCATGCCATCATTCTGATAGGATTTCTCTCACTCCTATTGAAAGGCTCAAGCACCCTTCCGTAGGTTCTGTTCCAACGTTTCCATCTCGATAGGTCTAGGCCACCATCCAACAAGTTCAGGAAATCATTTGATAAGTTTCCCTTACACCTCAGGCAGGCTTTTGATAGGATAGTTTCTTCCTTTCTTTCAGCTACTCGATAGGTTCTTGGATCCTATCGAACTCCTCAATCCACACGAATCCATCCTTTCTCTGCCTTCAGATCCTATCGAAACCTTTCCAACTGCACGAATTCCTCTATTTTTTGCTCTCAGCTCCTATCAAAGTCTTTAGATAACCTCTCGATAGGATGTTTTCAACCTGTTTTTACTTCCTTCACCTTGCCTTGCTGTTTCCACACGCCCCAAGGGCCCAATGGTGTGCAACCCTTTGGTGTGCTATTGCTGGGTCTCTACTGTGCTGAGAGATAAACTTCCTTGTGTGGCATTCTTAAGTGGTTTTCTGCCATTTCCCTATCTTTTATTGCTATCTACAAAATAGACTCAACAGAGGTTTATTAATGTGCTCATAGGTCCTGCAAAGGTCAGGTTAGGGGGTCAAAACTGACATGTTTTACTACTTAACATAGACTGCTATGCAAATCTTGATGCCGTCTCAAGCTGCTGTGTTGATGTCTATCTGTCTAGATTTTTCCTAGGTTTTGTTTTCGTTCTTCTATAGTATATTTTTGTAATTAGTCTTAGTTTATATAAATATAATCTCTTTCATTTAATTTCATGAAGAGGAAGAACATCACACAACCTTTCTCGTTTATATGAATATAATCTCTGCTTTTCTCGTTCTGGTCGAGGATGACAACATCACACAGTTTTTCAGGTTAATTCCATGAAATTATTTTGAATTACAATAAAAATCATGCCGCTTCATGGTGGGGCACATGTTGCTTATTGTTAGAAGTGGCAACACTTCAGTTCGATGGGTTGTCGCCACTAGGTTGAAGCGCTAGCCCTAATATTCAGGGCGCTATCACTTCTTCATTGAAGCAGTGTTTCGTTAATGACTAATTTCGAGTTACAATGAAATTATGGAGTGGGCTATCTTTTTGTGCAATCTTTTCCAATAAAACGTGTGGCTTCCTTTAAAAAGTGTGGTTTACTATAAAAAGTGTGGTTTCCTTTAAAGCGTTCTAGTAAGATGTATGGGGCATTGTCGCATCTTACTAGTAGTGCTAGCGCTTCAGTTGGAGTACTTGTGTCCTCACTGAATGGGAAGATAAAATAAGATTTTACCACCAAATAATTATAGAAACGAATATATTACATCCAAAATTATTCTATCTTTTTAAATTGTTGGTGCGCGCTTTTTCTGGGTTCCTCTCGGTTCTCGTTGAATCAGTGGCTTCCAATTCTGTTCTGATGGACTCTAGCGATGCAGCATTTAGAATAATTAAAGTAAAAAAATAAAAATAATAACAGGTGTTTTCTAGGAGGATTCCTAGTTTATTGCGATCGCCAGCTGTAGATATTTATCGACGTTGCAACACGTCAATGATCACGCTTAAGAGCAGGTGTGGGTCACTTTTATACTGAATTGCCTGCCTCCGAACGTCAGCAGCGTTCTGTTTCTTTGGATTAGATAGTTTAATTTCCTTTTTATTCCCCTTTATAGTTATAATTCTGGTCAGTTTAGACTTCCCTAATTCTGTTATGAATTTAGTTATATAGGTTTATTCCAATCCGGTTAAGAGTCCAGTTAATGTTGATTTCCCAATTCTATTAGAAGTCTAATTAATATTAGTTTCCCAATACTACTAGAAGTCCAATTAGTTTCAGTCTCCTATTAGTACAAGGAATGCATGTATAATGGTTCTGGTGAGACTTTAATTTGTTCAGGCATATCAGGTGTACTAGAATTTTGATTGAATAAGGTATAATAATTCTATTGAAATTCTAATTGTAGCAATTATAACAGTCCTGTTAGAATTCGAATTGAAATAAAAGACTAATTTTACTGAAACTCTAATTTAAGCAAAGGAATTAATGCTATTAAAATCCAATTATAACGAATAAGCTAGTTTTTATCAAATTCGATTAAAATAGATGACCTGATTTTATAAAATCTCTAATTGAAGAAATGAATTAACTATGCTAAAAAATCTAATTGAAGCAACAAAATTAATTCCATCAAATTGTAATTGAAGCAAGGAATTGATCAATTAAATTCATATTTAAAGAGATGAATTAGTCATACTAAGATTTAAGACAATTAATTAAGCATGCTGAAATAAAATAAACCTACTAATTAATCATGCTAAAAGTATAAAACTAAGGAAATTACTTAATTCTAAAATTCCTAAAAAAAAAGGGTTTGAGTCCGCTATGCTAAGGAGGATTGGCCTCATTCCCGAGTACCCTCTGTAAACTCCCTTGGGCAAATCGGGTGGCTGAAATTAAAGACAAATTGATTTTTGGACCGTAAGATAGTATTTTGGGCTTTTAAGAGTTGATTTCGGAATAATAATTATGAATTAAATTATAAACTAGAATTATAAGGCTGGAATTAACATTTAGAATTTTGAAAGTATTAAAAATAGGGAATTAAGGCTATAATTTAAATTTTGCGAACTAAATTCAGTCCGAAATCAGGCTGTATGATTAAGGACTAGTTCTGAATCAAAGGATTAGAACCAGAAATTAATAATAGGACTGTAGAACGAGATTTTAGAACTGAGTTAAAGTCTAGAATCGGAATATTGGACCGATAGATTAAGGGCTGGTTCTAGAAATAGAGAACTAGAACCAGATATATAGAATTTCAGTTCGAAAAGGGTGCTACGATATGAAAATAAAAAAAATAATAGAATTCCTAGATCTAGAGATTAGAAGCTATGGTTGCAAATTAAAAGATTAAATCCTTACCTAAAGGTCGGGGCTGCGGAGAGAAATCTCGAAGATTCGAAGCTTGAATCTCAAAATCATGATTAGGTTGCTTTATGGGCTCGGAGTTCTCTGGTTTCAGAATCCCCAAAAAAATATGTTCTCTCTCGAAAAATTGCCAGCCCCCCAGGCGAATTAGGAAAAAAATATTTTATAGGTTTTTCTTCAATTATGCGTCATTTTTCGGGCGTTTAACTAAATTACAAGTCAGTTTCCTGGCGCTTAATCGCTTTGAGTCGGTCATCGACTTAGTGAGCGACCGGGTAACTTGCTCAGCGAGTTTCCTAGTCCTAACAAAATTTGGGCTAATTACGCGCATGATGGGAGGTGCACAATCTCATTAAGCGGTTCTTCAGAAGCGCATACTCAAGGAAACTTAAGGGTTAAGGGTAGTGAGACTAGGTTGGGCGTAGGCCACTTGCGCACTGCTTTTGTGGCGCTCAATCCGATCGCACGTTTGATTTTAGGCACGTGATCGAGCCTCAGATAGGTGTGAGAAGGGAGGTTTGGTTTGAAAGGGGGACTGATTGCGCGTTTATGGTTTGGCGTGCAATCTAATTACGTGCAGGGTTTCGGGTGCTTAATTCTGGATTGTCCGGGTCTGATTTCTAGAATGAAATGCAAGACTATTGGTTGAGTCAGCATTCTAACTATATACTATTGTTTCAGTATATAGTCTTCCCATGTCGGGATCTGAGCCACAGAGCTATTATTTTAGCTTGTGTTCACCATGTACTATTGTTTCAGTGCATGGTTCCTATATCAGGGTTAAAAAGGGTATAAGGTTGACCAAACAAAAAACATATCCCGAGAAGGCAAAATGGGGGTGTCTACAGGGGCGTGGTGAAGTTGGGGGGATGGGAAAGGAGGAGGTGTAGAGGTTGATGCTAGGTCATTTTGTAAAACCTGCAAGGCCCTCTCCTGATGTTTTTTCTTAGCCAACCGTTGTTGGACTTCGTCATACTCATCTCAGAGAAATTGGAGGGGGTTTGGGAGATTTCTTTGCCTTTGATATGGGATTTCTATGAGGCGATCGATTTCTTTCCATATGATAGGCTTGAAGGGGTCTTCCTTTGGTTTGTTTGCCATGGCTAATTACAGACTACGGAATGACGAGAGAAAGGAAACCTTATATAAATTATAGAATAAATTTATTGCAGTGGCTGTTTGTATACCATCATTAAGGCCATTGGTCTTCCACGAAGAAAGATACACTGATAGCATTAAGGAGCGCCGACTTTCATTAAAGATGAATTTCTTGAAGTCAGTGTACATTCGAAGTGCCAGCGAGTCCAATAAGGAGTACTGGCTATCATTAAGGAGCGCTGACGCGTCATAGTAGACGTGATGTCGCTTTGAACTTAAAGCATCCACGCTTTCTTTTATCGTATGGTAACAACAAATCCTGTATTAAAAAGCGCTCTCTTCTTATTAGAAGTGATAGCGCTTCGGTTAAGGGCTGCGATGTTTGTAGTCCGTCATTAAACACATAATTGGAGTACTTTTGTCTAGACTGAATGGGAAGTAAAATTAAGAATAACATAAAATAAAATTTTGGGAGCAAATAATAAAATAAACGAATATATTATATCAAAAATTACATATCTCAAAGAGCTAGTTGCATCTTAGGAGGGAGTATAATGGGAGATGGTGAGAACGACAGGGGGTGGTGAAGGTGGGGGGGATGGGGGAGCAGGAGTAGAGGTTGACATCAAGTCATCTGGTAGCATTTCCAAGGCCCTCTGCAGCACCTTAGAATTGGCCAACAGTCATCAGAGTTCGTCATACTTGTTCCAGATTAATATGTTGATAGGGTCTAGGGGATTCCATGAGTCATTTGAGGTAGGCTATCGATTAGCTGTTCGACTTCTTCCCAATTGATGGGGTCTACCTTTGGTTTATTTGCCATGGCTAGTGAATGACTATGGAATGACTAGAGAAAGGAAACCTTATATAAATGGTACAATAAATTTATTATAGCGGTTGTTCGTATTCCATCATTAAGGCTATTAATCTTTCACGAGAAAATATATATTGATACCAATTAGAATTGCTGACTATTGATCAGTCACAAAATATATCATTTTATCACCCTTAACTTAGTGATGCTAGACCCCAGTGACTCGATTGCTTATTATGTATTATAATTATATTAAATTCAAGTCTTAACCTATCGAAAGCACACAATGAAAATTATAGAGCTAGTATAGGATCGATCCCATGAGGAAGTTCATTATCTAATTAATTCCTAGTTTATATCTTTTATCTAAATCCTATCTTAAAAACTTTATTTATCTTTAATATCTAATCTATTGGAGAAATATGAATAAAAGAATGGTTATTAAACTAAAGTGCATAAAAATAAATCCTAATCCTCCTTCTTCAGATTAAGGTCGTCAATCTTAACCTTTAGCTGTCAGATATTTATGAAAATAAACAGTACCATTACACCATATTTCTAGTCTCCTAGCATTGGTCGTCAATCAAGTCTAAGATCCTATCAATATAAATTTAATTTAATCAACAATTAATCAGAAATTTGGGGGTCAATCAAACTCTAGAAAACTGAATATGGAAAAGTAAAAACTGTTACACTAATATGCAATTTCTAACCTGAGTCATCAATTCAAATTAAAACTTGGAGATGTTTACAAAGCAAATAAAATCTAAATTAGAAAGCAGATAAATATATCTTTCATCTTTCAGCTGCAGTCATCAATTGCTCCTGAAGAATTATAGATATCTACACTAATCTTCAGCACTCAATTGTAGTCATCAATTGCTCTTGAGAAATCTCTGATATCTATTCTACTCTAACTAGTATACACTACTGATCGAATGAAATTCCAACCTCAGGCGTCAATTGATGTTGAAATTCTTTGATGGCTATTCTTATGCCGAGCCCTCTTATTTACAGATCATAAGGGGTCGGCTTACAAAGATCTAGCTCTAATAAAAGAAACTACTAAAAACAAAAGATTCCTAATATAACTCTAATTCCTAATTTTATCTTTCCTTACTTTCTTTAGTTGATGCTCTTCTGGATTATTCTTTATTGAGCAGTAGAAGAGTCCTTCGGATTAGATCTTTATCAATCTTCTTAGATCTGTGGTTTACTAGACTTCTAATTGTAGGAGTCTTCTAATTCTGGATATGGCGGTGTTAAACTCTCACGTGATCAACAGTAGCAGTAATAGTAGGAAAGCTTCTTTTTTGGAAAATCGTTAATCACGATTTTCTATTTCTCATAGCTTCTTTTGGTAAATCGTTAATCACGATTTTCTATTTCTCAAAGCTTTCTCATGGTTGACGATTTCTCTGAATTGCATTTTATCGCTTTTCTCCTTTTGTCTCTTTTAAAGAATCATAAATTACGATTCTCTGGCTTTTAGTAGGTGGAGAACTTCTTTTTTGCTCGATCGTCTTTCTTAATGCCCTTTGAGTTCATTTTGATAAAGATTAACACTTAGTCTGTAATTTACTGCTTATCTTTAATATCTGCACATCAGTATCTCGTTAGTAGCAAACTATGACCTAACATCACTAAGTTAAGGGTGATAAAATGGTAAATTATGTGACTGATCACACCCCCAAACTTAAGTTTTGCAAGTCCCTAGCAAAAAGAAAACATAAAATATTTAAAACTTTTAAATTTAAATGCCACTTTCGTAGGGAGCACGATTACATTTAGCATATGCAACAAGCCTTTAAACCCTTAGGTGATCCCTAGTGGAGGAGTTGTAGTCCTCCTGAAGGTTTTCATTGAAGTTACCTACAAACTTAAAATATTTTTGGATTTTTCTTGGATTTTTCAAAACAAAAAATTAAAAATATAAACTAATTTTTGTATACTACTAATTATTTAGTTAGTCATTATATGTTCATTATTTTAAAATATTTCAAATCTTTTATCCTTAGCTTCCCATCATCGCAATTATCCTTGATTAGAACTCAATAATTTTAATTCTTGTATAACGTAGAGTGTGTATATATCAGTGAAAAGTTATTCATCATAGATTTTTCTAAATTATAGTTTTTCAAAAATATTTTCATCCAAACTCTCACTTATTGGCGTACTCTAAAAAATAATTAAAATTTTGGGTTCTCATAATATGATATGCTCGTGATAAATTCAAAGGACAATCAGTTAAAAAAATAAATCTTATGGAAAGGATAATCAATTCTTTTTATATAATTTCTTTATTTATTCATAGTATCTATTTCATATATCTCAATTAGACTCATAATTTTATAAATTGTAAATCACAAAGGACTTTCCTTCGGCTTGTAATGGGGTGGGGTATTGGGTTTTCAGAAGGTTTCAAAGAAAAAGGTAAAGAGGATTCAAAATTATTTCCAAGAGTTTAGCTCTTCCTTCTCTTCTTCTTCTATTTTTCAACTTCAGTAAGTATCCTTATTTTGGATAACTTCTTTCTATTTCTTTTTCTTTTTGTAAATTCTATTTTTCTCTTCTTTTTCAGTTTGGAAGCTTTTTGCTTCTCTTTTCACAAAATCGTCTTTTATGATTTTTCATTCTTTTCCTTTTCTTTTACCATATTTTCATACATTTGTATTTCTTTTTTAGTTGTACCATTTTCAGCAGATCCCTTATCTATTAACTCATACTCCTTTCACTCCCTTTTCTTCTATTCTTTTACATTCTAAACTCTCAAAAATTGTAAGGGTTAAGGATAGAAAGTTTGGGGCAGTACATATGGTTAAGAGTTTATAAAGTTCTGGTACAAAAAAATTTAGTCTTTAGGCTTCTAATATGGGTTCAAATGGTAAAATATTATGGGATTTTGGCTTTTTGGGTCTAGTTTAACAAACGATGGCCTTTGGTCATTTTCACGATTTACCAATATGGATGTCTTATTGCTTTGCTCTATTTAATAGATAGTTCTAAACAAATAAATTATCATAATCATAGAATATATTGATTCTAAGTTCAACATTATGAGATTTCATTTTGACAGCAATAGTAGAGCAATCGAAAGAAAATTAAGCATGAATAAAAATAGACTCTCTTTCTCTCTGGATTAAGAGGAAATAGGCTCTATTGCTCACTGTTTATATGATTTTGAAACTATAATCTACAAATTTTGCAGTTCAGATCAATCATATAGTTTCAAACATTCTTCTGATACAGTGTTCTAGAGATGCTTTACTTTGAATTGTAACTATTTTTATTTTGATTTTTGAACTACTACTATGATGGTTTGCTAAGAAATTTTATATTTTTTTCATAATTTGCATATAATGATTAACTTTTCTAAAAAATTTCAAAAAAAAAAGAAATTTAAAATTTAAAATTTCTACTAAAAAGAAAACTAAAAAGAAAACAAAAAAGAAAACTAAACTAATCTATACAAAGGTGGTGTATCCCCCCCCAAACGTAAATAGGACAATGTCCTCATTGTGTAAAATAGGGGACATATAGGAAAAAAGTTACCTATTACTGTACTACTATGTTAGTAACCGGGTGTATAATCTGCAAAAAAATGAAAAATTCTTCCCCCAAACTTGGGAGAAAAATACTTCCGCTTCTAATGAATAAAAAAAATGTTAGTAAAAAAAATTGTTAGTAATGTTAGTAACACACGCTGTTAGAAAAATAATGAAATAAAAATATTAGAATCTGCAATTATATAAAAAACTATTTCTATAATCTGAAACTAGTTACATTCATATGAAAAGAAAACTAATTACATCAAAGAAATTCCTAGAAAAATCTAGACACACACTAAACTATGACTCTGGCAGTAATGTCCGAGAGTAAATCTTCGATAAAGATTGGTCCTCGACTTCTAACTACCTTCAATCAGAGTCTCACATCCCTGCAACAAAAGGAGCTCTAACCTTTGGAGGGTTGCTACTCCAAGAGCTGTTGAATCACTCCCCACTGCCCTTTTTTATCTCACATCCCCATCCTCTGAGGAGTGGGAAGTGAAGACATTTCTAGATCACCCTTCAGCCTATACTGCTCCCTTATAAAAAAATTACAAAGAGATAGTAGAGTTGGGAAGGGATAACTATGAGCAATGGAGAAGGGTAGCGGAGAGATCAAGGATGGGATGAGAAATGACACTGAAAATTGTAGCCCATCCTTACTATATAGGAAGTCGCATTCTGGGCGGGTTGTTATGGTATAAGGGTTAGGAAGTGAGGGACGATGAGTTCTTGATATATGGTGTGCAATAGTGGGATTTGACGATCCTGTCACAGCAATGTGCTCGCTTACAAAAATATAGAGTCGCCACCCGAAACTTTTGGTGTCCCGGGAAACCTAGTTCATTTTTATGAGCACCGAAGTGCTAAAAATATGACTCTAAATCTGGTCCACACCAAAGGCTCTTGGGTAGGGGCTTCGGTTATCGATCGGAAAGGTGTTAGGCACCCGATCAATCCACTTAACGCGGTCTCTACTAATGGCCAATACAAAAACTAAGTAAAAGAAAAGAAAATAGCTTCCTCTTGCCCAAATGGGCTTTAAATCCTATTTGTGCCCCTCCGTTCTTACCAAAAATTCGGCAGCGTAATGGCACAAATGAGATGATGGGAAGAGCTAAAGAAGAAATAGGAGAAGAAAGGGGAGAGCCAGAGCCCTCGGGCCCTTGTAGTACCATAGGAGAGCCTTGCGTTGACTTGCTTTTGATAAGCTCTTGAAGGCTTGTATGGTGGAAATAGGAGTTCTAACCTCTAAGGCTTGCTAGCTAAGAGGTAGAGAGGGAAGGTAAATAGGTAGCATATACCTAAACTAAGGGATCTAAGGTAGAAAATATCACTCAAAGGGGGTTTTAGAATTCTGGAATTTGTATGAGCAATGGTGCACCAAAGGGAGAAAGATCTTCTCACTTTAAGCTCTTTCTCTCTTAGGTAAAAATTTTCAACCCCTAAACCAAGGGGTGGGGGGCTCTATTTATAGGAAATGGGTGAATTAGGAAACCATTTAAGAGCTAAATGGGTTTAGCAATTAGGTAATCTCGCATCTAAGGATTCCTAAGGTTTTTGAAGCCTTGAGATGTGTGAGAAGGTCCTCCAATGGTGGATGATGGGGCTAGGCCTTAAGCCACTTGAAGGGTTGAAAATAGGTAGGGCATGGGTGCAATAGAACTAGCAAAATACACCCCAAAGGTCAAGGTGGTCAACAAGTCAAACCCTGATCATGATTTTTGGGGGCAAAATCTAGAGGTTGTTGTTCATATGCTTGGTGCAACTAATAGTTGGGTAGATAAATGTACAGTAAAATAGTTTTAAACAATGCTTGGAAGTTGGTTCGCGAGAGTGGGCCCCACCTTTAACCTTGGCACAGCTAATAGTTGTGCCAGGCTTAAAATCTAGGAGAATTGACCTGGCACAACTAATAGTTACACCAGGAAAAATTATAACTGGCGCAACTATTAGTTGCACCAAATCCCTAGGGGCCCACATGAATTTACACTTCTGCCCTCCAGGTTCGGTCCATCATATCTTTTGATGTATACCTTCGATTGGGGCGATTCTTAGACTGTTGGAAAGCTGACGTCCTCTACTTTTCAATGGTATAAGATTCGATTGTAGTAGAGGGCCATAGCTGGTTTCGATGCACCCCTCAACCATTTACTTGATAAGGTTAGGTTTAGGTTTAGAACGGGTTCTAACAGTCGGGATTGATTTATAAAGGTTCGGGTCAGGTTCCTAAGGGATCTAGGGTGATTCCTAAGGGTTTGGAAAGGTTCCTAAGCATTCTAGGGGAATTCCTAAAGGTTCCATACATGTTATCAAAAGCTCAAAATTGTACCTCTCTCGAAAGGTATTTCGATTGAGCCTTGAGCCAAATTTGGGTGTCTACAGATGCCCCTCTTTGGTATCCAATTACTAATGATCGAATGTCAAAGAAAAAGAGACATCTGAAGAGGCCCAAGGCATTACTGATGGGTCCGCTGCGTTTAGAACAAACTTCAAACATCAAATGAGTAACACGGTGAGAAAACAAAAGCCCTGGGACGCCAGGCTAAACATTCGTTTCTCGAGGTAATCGGTTCCCAAGCACTTAGCGACATTACTGGGCATAACCGAGGTGGAATGAGTTACGAACTCCCTATAGTCGGGAAAGATATTTGCTTCTCGGGATGATTTTGAAGGTAGCTGATATTTAAAATTCATTCTGAATGCAACAACTTCGTGAGTAAAAGGGGGGGGGATCGACTCACATTTAAAGATAGGCGTGAAGTAAGCATATGCAAGGCTCCACAGTTTGCGTTCAATCCTACGAGGCATTTTATGGCCCCATCTAACTGTTCATGGGTGCCCCTGTTGAAAGCAGGGTTTGAGGTCTTTGGGCAAACCCATCGACCCCAAAGTTTATTTAGCATGACCGCCCGAGTGAAGTGAATAGATGTCACAATACTTTTTGGGAGTGCGTGCCATTTTAAAAAATGTGCCCCAGATCAATATGACCTAGAGCATCCAGTTTCAACTACCTTGAACAGATCCAACCCAACATTGGGTATCTCCTAAAAGGGACATCCAATCCTGGTTTCTGCCAACAATGATCATAAACATCAATTAACTATGCATAATCATACACTCATCAGGGATAATAAGCAACAACAAAGGCGATGGAAGCCCCGTCCCGGACTCGCCTAGGTATAATTTATGGAGACAAATTGACCATCATACGGATGCCCAGACGCATGGCGTACACTTTATAGGGATACCGCTGCCCATACAGGTTTTAAGCCTGCAGAAAATAAAAAGAGAAATGAACCCTTCTGAATGCATGGTTGCACATAGCTTGATTGACACATAATCTCATTCTCAACAGGTTGGTCTCAACCAACGATCGACCTTTACCGATGGAGAATCTGAAGCTTAAGACACTTAAGTTCACATGAATCCAAAACAGAACGCTCGTCCCAAAGATTTAGCCATGGAGTCGACTCGATCGAAACATTGACTGTTTGATCGGGACCGACACTGATGCTCCTTCCTTAAAGTAGGATCCAAAAATCTGAGGCGAACCTCCGAATCAGGACTTTAGTATGGCACAACTACATTGCGGATAAAATATTGACGTTTTATCACCTTATGCTTATGCGTCTCTGTGGGGAATACAAATCTGTTTTTGATTTTTCTATCATTTTATGCGCTTTTTTGAATTTTTTAACTATTATTTTATATGATTTTTTTGGAGTTTTGAAGTTATTATTTTATGTGATTTTTTGAAATTTTGAAGCTATTATTTTATGTGAATTTTTCTTGTGAATACTTTCGGCTTCTCTGTGGGGATTTTTTTTAGATTTTTCTTTATACTTTTCTGTGTAGGACCGGGGTGCTCATTGATCTCGATCTGCTTTTATTCTAGCACGGCTCTTTTGGCAAGTCGAAGGATGATCGAAATGCCGCCTTGGGAGCGCGTGCATTTGCTGGGAGCAACAAAACAAACAAAAAGAGTGGGGGGATCGGTCTTCCCATCTAGCCCGTACTAGGCCCAAGACCCGGCCTAAGTGCCTAGCGCAACTATTAGTTGCGACAGGCCACTAGGGGCCTCAAAATAGCCTGGCGCAACTAATAGTTGCGCCAAGCAAAACGTGGGAGACATTTTGCCTGCCGTAACTATTAGTTGCACCAGGCTTGGCCGGGGGGAATTTAAACAACCCGAGTTCGGGCTGGGGGCTTTATTTCAAAATTTCTCCCCCTCCTTCCTCTTTGAAATTGAAAACCGTCCCCCTCCTAGGGTTCCTTTACATTGCCTCTATGCGTGCCCCATTGCCGTTGCTTTTCTTGTGTGGATAGATCGTCGGCTCATGCTAGATCAAAGACCCTTTTTCTCTCTAAAGGTAACCATTAAAACCCATTTTCTTTGATTTTTCTTGCTTTTTTTTTTGTAGATTTGATCTTGATCTTGTATTCTTTGATGAGTAATGGTTTATTTATATGGTGTGTATGTTTATTGATGAAGTGTGGATGATTCTTCATGAGCAATGCCCTATTTTGTTATTTCAATGGTGCCTAATATATATATATTTTTTTGGTTTTTATTTGTGTATATAAAAAGGGATTTTTTTGTTTATATTTTTTGCAAAGAAATTTTTTTGTTTTTGTTTTTATTAAAATAAAGCAAAGGATTTTTTTTTTTGTTTGATTTTTGGTTGATTTTTTTTATTTTTGTAAGTAAAGGATTTTTTTTGTTTTTGTTTTTATATTCGCAAAGTAAAGTGAAGAGAATTTTTTTTGTTTTTGGTTTTTACTTTTTTATTTTGACAAAAAGGTAAAAGATTAATATTATTATTATTATTATTTTACTTTTGTGAATAAGGTAAAGGAAAGAAATTTTTTGTTTTTGGTTTTTTTTATTTTAGGAACATGAAGAAATGGCTGTTTGTTTTTTCCTTGGGACCTAAGGAGAAGAGAAAGATTTTTTTGTTTAGAAGCGTGATGATGATTTCTTTCTCTCCCTTTTTTTTGATTTTGTTTTCCTAGACATAAAGGAGGATTTTTTTGTTTTTCTAAGTGTAAAAGAAGGGCCTTTTTTATTATTTTTTTAGAAATATAAAAGAATGATTTTATTTGATTATAACTTGCTTTATTTTCAAAGATATTTTATTTTTTTGTCATTTTCTGAAGAAAAGATTTTTTTTACATTTTCAACCTAAAACGGATCTCTTTTTTTTGTTTACGCATGTGTATCTCTCATTTCTGAAAATATGTGAAAAAAAGGGGAAGGGTGAGCATACTTACCTCCCTTTTGCAGCATAGAATATCATGACTCTTTGTCATTGATCTGCTCTGACGTGATTGCTTTTTGTTACCCCAGAATGTCGGGTGAGGGTGAGCATATTCTCGAGGAGGGCCACAAGGGGGGGCCTGAGGTTGTTTACAACCCGTGGGGGGAGCAGTTCATCTGGGTAGATCGGAGAGCGGGCCCGTGGCTTGAGATGCAAGGAGAGGCTGCCCGAGTCGGCCTCCTTCACCAACAGCATACCCACATTTCAAATTTTGGGATAGCAGGCAAGGTAAAAGAGAGGTTCAATTCATTTCCATTATGTAATTTTTGCTTTGCCCCTATGATCTAATGCGCATTTTCTTGGGTGCAGGACCTGGCCAACATTGTATTCCATGGCGGGTGGCTCGACTTCGAAGATTTCTACCTCTACGTCCCTCCCGAGTAAAGGTCCTTCTGGCATAGGTGGGCTTCGGAGAATTTTTATCTTGCCCTGCCATGAGGGCCGACGCTACCTATCTGAAAGCCCTAATTGAACTGTTTCACCCCGAGAGGATTACCTTTCACATGCAGTATGCAGAGATGACTTTGACGCCTGTCAATTGGGCCATGATTACCTGCATCAGGATAGGGGGATACCGATATCCGATCTCGCAGTACTGAGTCGAGAGGACATCATTCAATTGATTTGGGCCTATCCTCCTCGCAGGAAGACACATGGCACCGAGGTCAAGATGTCTTGGCTGACCTCACTTTATACACCTGATAAGTTAGTGGATCTAGGTCAGCCAGACAGGGTGCTCTACATCATGCCGGAGCGGGTGATCGTCCTAGCTCGCATCACTCTCCTGGTCCTACTCTGTAAGACCCTTTTTACTAATGCGAGCGGTGGCCGAGTCAGCCTAGCCTTGCTGAGTGTGATGGACAACCGAGGTGACGTCCACAGGTATGACTGAGTAGGGGCAGGGTATGCATGGCTGATGTACAATTTGTCTCGGGTCACAACCAGGGATTCAAAGTTAGCTGTTGGATTTTGGGCTGCCCTGGAGGTAATTCCTCATTCCTTTCCCTTTGCCATTTTTTTTTTGAATGATCCATATATGGTACTGACTTGCTCTTGTGCAATGCCCCCTTTTCAGGTATGGGGATATCATCACTTTCACCCTGGGTGCCCCCTTCTTTTCTCGGAGGTGCTCACCTATCCCCTCCTCAGCAACTGGAATTAGGCCCGGTGCCGCGATGTACGTTTAAAGCACTTGGAGATGGGTTTGAGGTCCCAACTCGACTTGATGGTTCCTAAGTAGGTAAAACTCTCTTTCAACTTTGTTTGTTCTTAGCTCAGAAATCTCCTTTTACTGATGTGCTAACTACTTGAAATTTTTTTTTTGACTTGGGCAGATCCTCCTTGACCCGTACCTTGCATCCCCCTTCTGAGACTGAGCAGCTGTAGGCACTTACCACTAATTTAACAATCGTCGCATTGTTTTCTTCTATGGAGCATGGGCCAAATTCTATTATCTGGGAGAGCGAGTGGTGCACCAATTCCAGGGTTATTATGGCATACCTGTGGACCCTCCGACGGATGTTTGGTATCCCGTTGACAGTATCGAGGAGCTTATCGCAGCCTTCTTCAACAATGGGCTTCCCATCCATGCTCTCCATGTGCCCGGGGACTATATCTTTGGTACGAGTGGCTACCTTACCGGTTTATCGTGCTGTGCTTTGTACCTAGTGCCAATTTTCTTACGTTCGATGGCCCACTCGGTCAGGTAATTCTTCTTAGCTTGGATTAGTTCCCTTTATCCTTTAGTTCGGTCCTTCATTCCTAAGTGAATATTCGTTCTATTCACAGTTTGCTCCAAGGGATGATTCGGATGGGGAAGGTGGGCTGAGTGCAGCTGATATGTCAAGGGTAGATCCCTCTGGTGCTAGTCCTTCTGGTGCGAGTCCCTCGGGTGCTGGTCCGTCGGGTACCTCTCATGCTGGTATCCCTAGTGGTGATCCACCTGTGGTTTATGAGTCCTTCCAGCGCCTGGATGATAGCTTCCTTTCGGGCCTCTGCGCGGATGTGGATCGACAAGCATGGTTTTCTGTTGAGGCGGCCCGTGTCCCTCCTCCTGAGGTGGTCGTAGGGGTAATTCTTCTGACGGCCCAATCTCTTTTCGTTTCAGCCTCCTATTGCACATGTTTTAAGATTGCCCTGATAACTGATGTTATATCGTTCTGAACGTAGGACTTCAACTCGGCCATGGAATATGCGTAGTATCATCATCATCTTACAGAGCTTAGAGAGGTAGAGATGGTGAGTACCTTGCTACTCTACTCCTCTCATTCATTTCATTATCATTTGTCCCTTAACTGATCCTGACTCTTGACTTTGACTGTGCCTTGCAGCGTGCCCATGCTAAGGAGTCATGTTCTTTGCTCAGTAGGATCTCGCAGGCGTGGTCCAGGGTGGGGGACATTCAGACCTTCCAGAGCTCCTCTCACTGTCGCAAGAAATCAAAGGGCGCGAGCAAGGAATAGGCTTTTAATTTTTGTTTTGAAAACTCAGTACTCTTTGGAATTTGATTTGGATTTGTTTAATCATTTTGGGGATGGTTGATGTGATACTTTGGATCATTATTTTTGGAAAATATTTTTCATATTTCTGCTTTGATTTTATGCCATGATCTCTTTGCATCGGACCTGTTTCTTTGCAGGATGTGTTTGCCCAAAATGTTCTCAGAAAGTGACTCCTTGGGCATATGCTTTGATGTAGGATCAGTCCTGCATATGAATAAACAAAATAATTGCCAAACAATTAGTGAAAGGAGGTGTGTGAAAAAACAAAGCGGTGTAAGTCCCCATAGCTGGGTCCCGGGATGGCTGAAAAGGGGGGACTGTAGTGTGGTGCAACTATTAGTTACACAAGGTTGAAATCCCAGAAAATATGTAATAGTTGCGCCAGGCATAAATGGGGACCAAAATGTGATGGCGCAACTAATAGTTGTGCCAGGCTCAACCTGGGGGAGAAAAACACTGGCGCAACTAATGGTTGCGCCCTATTTAACCTGGGGAGCAATGGGTCCTTATATACCCGAGTGAGTCCAAAAATCACTTCTTTTTTATTTGACTTGGCCCTTTTGACCGGTTCTTTTTGCTCTTGCTTTTCCAAGGCGGGTCCATCACCAAACATCAATTTTTGTCTTCTCAGAAGATCTTTGTATGTTCATGGACCCGCTTTCTAATCCTCCCTTACGTAGAGGGCCTAGAGCCAATTTACCCCCTTCCTTGGGCTTGGGGCCCAAATTTCTAACAGCCTAGTTTGGGAGCTTGAATGAGCATGAGCTTGCCGACTTGAAGTGCCTTGGGCTATCTAGCCTTCCTTCCTTTTTAGAGGTTCCTCCACGGCGGGAACTCCTTTTCGCTGCCGCTTCATTTTGGGATGTGAATTCCCATATATTCTGTTTTGGGAAGTGGGAGCTAACCCCAACCCTTGAGGAGCTATCCAATCTGTCTGGCTTGAAGCTTCACAAGGGCTTTACAAGAGTCACACCTCGGTTGGGCTACTCCAAATCCATTCACCTTATTCTCTGTTTGAAGAAACTCGAGTATGAGAAAAGTCTCATTGGGGGGCCCACAAGGTGTTCGCTAAAATTTCTCAAAGAACTTTTCAGTGATGAAAGCCTCCGAAGATTGCCGGTTAGGAATATTTTCAACGTGAAAGCTCTAGCACTCGGTCTCATCTCTGAAATCCTCTTCTTTACTGGGGGGAGAGCTTCTCATTGGTAATTTGTGACATTTTGACGAAGCTGGAGACGGGCCCATCCATGATGCATTTGGTACTCGCCGAGCTATACCGAGGCCTTGATTCATTTACTTTGGGCAAGGTGGAGGGCCTTCGGGGGTGCCCCTTGTTGCTTCAGGTTTGGTTGGGTGAGCACCTCGCTGTCCTAAGGCCTGTGCCCTGCTTTTATATTGCCCGAGGTGAGGTGGTTCAGTTCTTTCTGGGTAGATGCCACTTGCTTCCACAGGGCGATTTGTCAGCTCTGAAACCTTGGTTGACCGGTGCCGAGATGACATGGAGGCTTCCATGGATAGATCGGACCTTCCCGATAGTTCGCTTTAGAGACCATGAGGGTATCACCCTCCTAGGATTGACTGGCAGCACCTTTTACTTCCCATTCTAAGTGTTGCGTCAGTTCGGCTGTCCTCAGCAGGTGCCTTGTGTGGCCAGACCCCCTCTATGTGATTTGATCTTTTCTAGGGGATCCTTTGGAGACATAGATCGGATTGCTGCTCTTTGGGAGACATGTCAGTCGACGCTAATGTGTGATTTTGAGCAGGGAGATTTGGTTAGAACTTCTCCTGAGTACGAGGCCTGGCTATTGACTGAGCTGCCTACTGGTGATGGTCCAGATTCATCAGAGATCATTGACAATAGAGGCCCCTGGCCAAAGAAAGAGACGACAACTCCAAGCCCGCATCGAGCTACTAGTGGCTGAGAAGAGGGTCCTGCAAGAACTTTTGGCACATGAAAAGGTTAGAGCAGAAACAACAGAGAGCGAGGTCCTCCGTTTGAAGAGATCACTGAGCGTCACTTTTGGAGCTGCCGACTCTTCTTGGAAGAGGTATAAGAGCCTGCATGGTCGCTGGCTGACTGAGCGGAATGTCCGGGAAGATGACCTTCATGCTGAGATTAGCACACTGAAGCGCGAGCTGGGCCGCTAACTCCTTCCTGCACACAGAACTTTTTGCACAGATCAGATACACAGAAAAGGGGCATAAAAACCCCTTTATAGATAAACACATTTTTCGTATACATATTTTCTTTATGTTTTTGTTTTTATTGTTATTTGTAAAAAGGGAAAGCATGCTAGTCATTACACCGGCTATTTTTTGGGATGTAGTGTAAGCGGGGCATTTTGTAAATGAAAGGTAATTTATTATACCTATCTACACAGATCTTTTGGTCTTTTGGTTTTGTGCATATATATATATTTTTTGTGCGGTGCCTTAATCACCTTGTGAAACCCTGGGTCCTCTTTTGAGCATGGTCGAACCCCTCTTTGACTGGTTGATTATGGAAGAGTTTCAATAGTCTTACCAAGGCCGGAACGTCCATCCCCTTGGTTCGAGTCAAACCTGTCTCCCTACCTTGAGTCATACGTTTGGCAAAGCAGTTTCATGAAAACAATTCTGCTCGGGACTCGATTAGAACTAGCATGAGCGGCCCCAAAAAGGGGACCAGGGAGAGTAATCAAGAGGGCTTCCTTAAACATTCACTCATTCCAAACCCCTCTTTTCTTTTACTTTTTCTCTCCCTTTTTTTTTTTTATTTATCTCCCTTTTTTACCCATGGGGCGCTTTCAGGTTTTCACCACGTCTATGGGTTTAGCTTTATTACCCTAAGCGCCCTTTCGGGTTTTCACATGGCCCGCACAAACTAGCTATTTTTACCCGTAGTTCCCTTTTGAGTTTTCACTACGTCCATCTTGCTTTGAACTTGTATTTTTATTTTATTTTTCTTTTTATTTATCCCCCTTTTTTTTTAAACAGCCATGACATAGACGTTGATTCCATCATAGCCGGCTGGATGGGGTTCTGGTGTCGTCTCACAACTTGGCTTGTGTTGACTTAACAGATGCTATGACTGCTTATGAACCTACAAAGAGGGCTTCCCTCAGGGTGTAGCTTGGCCATGGGTTAGGTTAGGATTTGAAGGTATGCTGGGCTGAAAGGGTTTCCTTGATACGGCTTTAGTTTTCTCAACATACTTTCTTTCTTGGGGGTTCTACTATACATGCCCTGTGATTCTTTATTCTTATCGTTTTATTTCAGGCAATCTCTTTTTGAGGTTTTGCTTTTCTGATTTTTTTTTAGATTTTGATGGTAATTTCACTTGTTTTTTTTTTGTGTATGTACATACATACATTTTGTTTTGGGAGAGGACGTTATTTGAAAGAAAGGCCCAGGCTCAAAATGGGGTAGCAAAGGATATCATCTTTTTTAGGCATACTTTTTGGCTACTGTGTTTTGAATGATGGCCTCTTTTGGGTGATTCTTAAGCAGTCACGCATCTGTTTCACCAATACTTACCTTATCGCAATAGACTAAGAGTAGAACCATCGGATGTATCCGACATTGATGGGCTCAGGAAGATGATCTCCGTCCATGGTGGCGAGGCGGATGGCATATCCCAATAGCACTTCTCGAACGACATAAGGTCCTTCCCAGTTTGGCTTAAACTTGCCTCTCGGATCGGCATGAAGGGATGCAAAGATCTTCTTCAGTACAGTGTATCCTACCTTTAGATCTCGATCGCGGACACGTTTGTTGTAAGCATGTGCGATTTGCTCCTGGAACACCTGAGTGTGACACAAGGCTAGGAGTCTCTTCTCGTCCAGTAAATTCAGTTGTTCGAAGCGGGATCTCTCTCTCTGCTTCAGGTAAGCCTAATTCCATGTGGAATCAAAGTGAGGGTACTTCAACCTCTACTATTAGGACGGCCTCAGTTCCATACACAAGGGAGAATGGTGTTGCCCCTGTAGTGGTACGGATCGATGTTCTGTAGGCCCACAAAGAAAATGCTAGCCTCTCGCTCCAATCTTGGTAGGTGACGACCATTTTCTCTAGGATGTGGATGATTGTCTTATTCGTAGCTTCCACGGCTCCATTAGTTTGAGGCCGATAAGGTGACGAGCGATGTTGCTTGATTTTATATTGCTCGCAGAAGGCTCGGATGCGCTTATTCACAAAATTGGTGCCATTGTCCGTGATGATATCTTTGGGTACTATAAATCGGCACACAATATTATTCTTAGGAAACTTCTCGACGTGACTGGCCATGATGTTGGCGTATGATGCTACTTCTACTCACTTGGTAAAGTATTCAATGGCGACAAGGATGAACTGATGCCCGTTCATGCTTTTGGATTAATCATTCCGATGATATCAAGGCCCCAAGTAGTAAATGGATAAGAAGTGGTCATGTAGTGAAGATCAATGGTAGGAGCGTGTATCAGATTGGAGTGTTCCTGACACTTGTAGCATTTCTGAACATGTTTGTAGCAATCTGATTCCATAGTGGTCCAAAAGTATCCCTGCCGCATAATTTTCTTCGCAAGCATGTGACCGCTGATGTGGGCTCCGCATACTCCCTCGTGGATCTCCTTCATAATATTGATCGCTTCATTTTCAGTAAGGCACCTTAGCAAAACATTATTGTAGGATTGCTTGTAAAGGCATTCCCCGCAAATGACGTAGCCTGTCTCTTGACGTTGAATGGTTCGTCAGTCCATCTTGGATGTACCGTCAGGGAAAGTTAGGGTCTCAAGGAAATTCTTGATATCTGAGAACCAAGGTGGCTCATCATCAGGCTTTATAGGTTCCTCAATCTGTAGGCAGAAGGCCGGCTCATTCCTCTGCTCGATCATGATCAGTTTCATCTTAGCATCGTATGAGATTTTTATCATTAATGCCAAAGTTGCTAGTGCATCAGCGAAGTGATTCCTTATCCGGGGGACATGAGAATGTCACATCCTGGAAGCAAGCTATCAGGTCATCGAGGTGCTCATGATAAGGGATCAGTTTGTCATCTTTCATCTTCCAATCTCCATTTGTCTGGCATATGATCAATTGCGAATCACCGAATACTCGAAGGTGAGTTATATTCAGATCGAGAGCCGCCTGCAGACTAGTGGCACAAGCTTCGTACTCAGCCACGTTGTTAGTGCAAGAGAAGTTGAGCTTAATAGAGACCGGTACATGGGATCCTTTCGGTAAAATTATAATGGTGCCAACTCCCTGACCTTCAGCATTTGCGACCCCGTCAAAGTGCATTACCCATGATTCTTTTGCTTCCTCAGTATCGTCTTCCGTCATGAACAAGATATCTTCATCTAGGAACTCAGTTCCCAAAGGCTCATAATATGACAAAGGATTGTCGGCAAGATGATCGACGAGTGCCTGCCCCTTAATCGACTTCTAAGTGACGTACGTGATGTCAAACTCAGATAATAAGAGCTACCAGCATTCAGTCCGCCCAGTGAGAGCGAGCTTCTCAAACAGGTATTTTAATGGGACCATTCAAGCCAAAAGTAGAATGGCTTGGGATAACAAGTAATGGCGGAGCCTCTGAGTAGCCCATACAAGAGCCAGGCATGCTTTCACAGATGAGAATAGCGCATTTCATAATCAGTAAACTTCTTGCTTAGATAGTAAATGGCATGTTCTCTTCTTCCTGTCTCGTCATGTTGACCTAAGACACATCCCATTGAGACTTTCGTCATGGAGAGATACATTAAGAGTGGTCTACCCAGCTCGGGTGGTACCAACACAGGTGGATTAAGGAGGTACCTTTTAATTTTATTGAACGCTGCCTGACAGTCGTTGTTCTATTCAACGAGCGAGTTCTTCCTTAGTAGTTTGAAGATCAGCGTGCAGATTGGAGTTAGCTGTGCAATGAACCGACTGATACATTGTATTTCGCCCAAGAACCCTCTAACCTCCTTCTCAGTAGATAATGGCAAAATTTTAGTGATAGCTTTGACTTTAACTGGGTTGACCTCGTTCCCTCTCCTACTGACGATGAACCCTAACAGTTTTTTGGACATAGCACCAAATGCGCACTTCTATGGGTTCAGACGTAACCTGTACTTCCTCAGTCTCTCAAATAGCTTCTAAAGGTTTACCAAGTGATCACCTCGCTCCGGTGACTTGGCTATCATATCGTCGACGTACACCTCAATCTCTCGGTGCATCATGTCGTGAAACAGTGGGGTCATAGCTCTCTGGTATGTTGCACCGGCATTCTTTAGCCCAAATGGCATGACTTGATAGCAAAAGGTTCCCCAGGGGGTAATGAATGCAGTCTTCTCCCGATCGGTCTCTTCCATCTTTATCTGATTGTATCTTGAGAATCCATCCATAAATGAAATCATCTTATGCTTAGCAGTGTTATCGACCAAGATGTCGATGTGTGGTAGTGGAAAATCATCCTTCGGGCTCGCCCTGTTCAAATTACAGAAATCGATACACATGCAGACCTTTCCATCCTTCTTCGGTACAAGCATATTATTGGCTAGCCATTACGAGTACTTGGATACCATGAGAAACCCTACATTACTGCTTGATGACTTCATCTTTGACTTTTAACATCCACTCAGGTCAGAGACGTCTCAGCTTCTGCTTAACCGACTTCATATCGGGGTAGAGAGGTAACTCATGCTCAACCAAATCAATGTCCAAACTAGGCATGTCCTCGTACAACCAGGCAAAAATGTCTTGGCATGACCGAAGGAAGTCGATCACGCTTTTCCTTTCTTCAGGGGATAGCGATGTTTCGATTTTGGTTATTCTAGGAATCTCCTCAATCCCTAAATTGACGTCTTCAGTTTCCTCGACAATGGGGGTAGGGCCATGCTCAAAGTCGGCGAACCGGTCAAGGAGCTCATTGGGGAGCTCCTCCAAAGGACTATCCTCATCCAAACTCGTAAGACATACCTCTTCTTGTATTTCTACAAGAAAGGGGTTGATTTTACGTGGGACGAGTATTTCGATTAAGGAATCCTTTTGTGGGACTTTTTCTGGAATTTTAAAAGACAATATTTTTGGGTTTTATATTTTTTTAATGTTTTTAGGATTTTATATTTTTTTCATGTTTTTGAGATTTTGAATTTCTTCCATGTTTTTGAGATTTTTATTTTCTTCGGAGACGGACCCTTGGCAAAGTGGGTTGCTATATATAAAAGGTATTGCCAGCAAAGGGCTTATCTCACTTTTTATAGGTTGTTTTTTTTTAGGAAACGGGTACCAAATGTTAGGCCACTCCCCGCTTCCAGGGTTTGGGGTAAAGATACAAAATTGCATACCTGAGGGGCCTCTCCTTTACCTGTTGGGATGGAGGGTGCTGACTGATATGGCTCATTGGAGTCAGCTTCCATCATGTTGATCGCCATTTCGTCTAAGATGATGTCCTCAAACGATAACTCAGTTTTGTAGTATTGGGGATTGGTGGGATGTATTGGGGCTATGGGTTTGTGTGGGGTAAAATGGGTTACCCCATTTCGGTCGATCTTTATGACCCCTGTGCTGATTAAAGATTCCTAGATGTGCGGTCTAGGGTGAGGTTTCTCTTCTATGTTGATTCCTTGAGCTCTTGTTGCTGCGACAACCCTTGCATTCACTTTGGCCTCTGAGACCTCTTTCTCTGTTGGCTTGTATCCCAGCCCGAATTAGACCTTCTGCCCCTTTGCAACAACTGGCTCTCTTCTGCCTTGTAATCTGGGCTCGAGCCCTTGGCCTTTTTGATAGCCCCACTTTTGGAGCATAACCATCACCGCTACCATACCACCTCCTGTGCTAGGCATGATGCCCTCAATGGGCTCCGGGGGTATCGCTGACACCTCATATTCAAAACCGTGGAGGTTGACATCCTCAGCAGTGTGCAGTATATCCAACACATTGGGTTTTTCGATGCTATTGGTGACTTTTTCTTTCTCGTTGTGCCCCTCACCAATGATTATAATAATTTTGTGCCCAGACACAAACTTAAGTTTCTGGTGCAAACTGGAAGGTATGGCTTCGACCTCGTGCAGCCACGGGTGCCCCAACAATAGATTAAATGAAGATTTGATATCCATGACTTGAAACAAGATGGAAAAGGTCATTGGCCCTATCAACAGCTCAAGATCAATTTCTCCCATTATTTCTCTCCTGGTATTGTCAAACCCTCTTATGTTGGTTATGGTGGGCCTCAACATGCATGGATCGACCCCGATCTTAGTGGCAGTTCTTAATGGGCATATATTCAATCAATTAAAACTATGGGAATTACCATATTTCAAGACTCAACGGTTATATTTAATGACTTGGAGTGACTACACCCTTCTTCAGGTAAATCAGCATTAGAGAATGAAATGGCATTCGGAGCCATTACTTGCCCAATTATCTACCTGACTTCATCTGGGCTAACTTGGAGTGCTACATGCATATTTTTTAATGCCCCCATTAATGCTTGAAAGTGGAGTGGGGACATCATCAACAAATCCCCGACGGTTATATGGGCAGGCATTCTTCTCAGTTGAGTCTCTAGTATATGTTCCTGACTTATTTTTTGGAAGGGGTTCACAGCGCTGTCTTTCTTCCCCTCTGGTTGGGCCTGTGCTGCTACTGGCACTTCTGGTTGCTTTGATATCCTCTCAAACCGTGTGATAAAGTCCACTGCCCCTTCTCTACTGCTGCTATCGGTATTGACATCTGTTTATTCGTAGCTTAGCGAGGCCTGATGAGGGTCATAGGTTGGTCCTGAGAGATAGAAAGGTATGGCTGTCGGTACTTGAGGCACTTGCACTGTCGGCTCAGGAGGTGTGGGCAACACCTAATTTATTTCGGTGGTAGTGGGTTGGGTGGAAAATTTGGGCCAGATAGGGGTGGTGAAGCTTGAGGGTGGTGGCATTGGAGGAAAGGAGGTAAAAGTAGGCCATTGATAGCCGGTGGGAGATGGGGGGTCTGATGGGTCGTTGGGTAATTGATCGGGGTGGTGGAGTTCGCAAGTGAAACTTGGGGTGATGGGATGGGCATAGGCCATTGATAACTGATTGGTGCAGGTGTGGGATTGGGGACCTGATGGCTTATTGGGTAATTGATGGGGGCGGTGGAGTTTGCCGATAGGTGAACTGGGGGAAATGGGGGATTGGAGGCCATTGATAACTGGAGGGTGTGGGCATAGGATTGGGGGCCTGTTGGCTTATCGGGTAATTGCTGAGGGTGGTGGTGTATGGTTGGTATGCATTTGATATGTACATAATTGATGGGTGAGGTGGATGGAAAGTATGCCCTGAGATCTAAGGGTTCAATTTGCGAGGTCAGGTTGGGGAAATATTCTGACAAATTTAGGGGTTCAATTACCCCTATGTTCCTCTCTTCCATGTTTCTTGACAATGGTGCTACATAACTCTCCCGATCACTGATATAATCGGATGGGTCAAATTCAGACTCCTCATCTTTTATCATTCCGATGGTGGGTCTGGGACCTGCTCCTCCGGTAGGATGTGGGGGTAGTGGCACTTGGTGAATATTAGCATACTGAGAAGGTGCAGGGGAATGATTTTCCCGGTGACCCGGACCCTGATGAAAATTACAGTGGGTATTCAGGTCATAGTTCTTTGGGATTGGGTGAGGAGGAGGTTGCCGTTGACGGATAGTGACTAATCCCTTTTCCACTAACAAAGGTAGAAGTACACTCAATGATTGCCCCAGAGGCATCAAAACTCGGTCGTAGCAGGCTCTGCGCTACTCCAAAGTCATTTGCATTCCTTGCCCATTCCCTATTCTCTGCATCTGCTCAGGCCTAACGGGTGCTAGTGGGGCTACCTGAAATTGAAACGGGGTAGTATTGTTATTGGGCCTGGTATTGGCTATGTTTTGAACATCGCCCCCTGTTCTCTTATCGTTCATTTACTCTGAAAACCTCCTAACTCCACTGGGTCTACTTGGCATGTTCTTACTTAGACGACCCTCACTGATGGCATCCTCACATCGGTTATCATTCCTCATCAGATCACTAAAGCTGGACTACTACTGGTATACCAAAAAGTTCGAGATCACCGGTAGAGTACTTTTTGAAATCATCTCTATTTGCTCATCATCAGGTATTCTGTTTCTGACCTGAGTTGCCAGTGCTCTCCAGCGTCCCAAGTAGTCGCTGAAGGTCTCGTTCTAGTTCTATCTTAAATGTGCCAAGTCTGACTTTTGCGGCTCAATGTCTATATTGTAGACATATTGTTCTTGAAAGAGGTGGGTCAAGTCCCTCCACGTTTTCATCATGGATGGTTCTAAAGATGTGAACCATCTCAAAGTTAGACTAGCCAGACTCTTCTGAAAGACTTTTATTAGTAGTCTTTTGTCCCCTCCATATTGGCACATGTCCCCACAGTAGGACTTCAGGTGCGTAATAGGATTGCCAGTGCCATTAAATTTGTCAAAGGCCAGCTTTTTAAATTTGGGGGGCAGGGGGACCTCAGCGAACAAGCATAAATCGGTGAAGTCCGTGGCGTGGATTTCAGCACCACCCATTTTCATCAACTGCTTTTGTATTTTGTCCAACTATTCTTTCAGCTGCTCTGACTCTTTTGACACATGGGCCACTTTCTCGGCCGTTTGTTGGACTTCACTCTGGGCCACCAAGGGGTGGGAAATTATGTGAGGAGGGTTAAGGCTGGTCAATGCCCCAGCGTAGGCCCCACTATTCCTAATCTCGTCTTCCTCATACTGCTGGTCAGCATAATGTGCAGTGAGGGTGGGATTTTCTTATTGTTGTTGCCCGAGTTGGACGGAAATGACGTGAGTGGGGGTGGGGTGAGCCCATTGGGGGTGAGGAAAGGTTTGTTGGGTGATGGGATTTTTGTTTAGAGGTGGGACCTGATGGGGCCATTGGGTATGGGGGAAGATTTGGAGATGGCCTTGGGGTGTGGGGCCATGGGAAAATTGGGTTTGGGGTATGGCATGGGTTTGGCCCAATGGGCCTTGGTGGGATAGGGCCAATGGGCCTCAGTTGGTTTGGGCCATGGGCCCTCGTGGGTCTGGGTGGTAGGGTGCTAGGCCATTGAGCCCTGGAAAAAAGGGGTTTCGGCTAATGGGCCTTGGGGCATGTAGGTAATGGGGGGTTGGGCCATGGGGCCTTGGGGCAAGTGGGTAATAGGGGTTTGAGTGGTGTGGATTATGGGGGGTTGATGGGTCATTGGGGAGTGAGGCATGGAGATTGGTTATGGAGTGAGATGGGTTTAGGGACACGGGGTGTGGAGGAGGGGAGGAGTTTTGAGATGCCTTCCACATGGAGTAGGCTTAGAACATCTCATCCATCATGGTCATGGAAGGAGGATTGGATATGGATGGCGGATTTAGGGGATGATTGGGTATGGATGGGATGGAGGTGGAGGGAAGATTAGGCATGGCCATGGTAAGTGATGGGATTTGGGATGGATTGAAGGAATGGGGTGGGGCATTGGCAAAGGGGGATGATGAAGGGTAAATTGTGGGTGTTTGGGAAAAACCGGGTGTGGATCCAGTAAAAATGGGCATGACCCAGGTAGATGGGGGGACTTGTGGGGGATCGGATAGGGCGGAAGTGGTGTATGTGAATGTGGGTGGATCGGGCCTATAGGGGGAAGGTGGAAAATGGGGCATGGATGTGGATTGGGAAAATGGGGTTGGGTTTGCCATGAATGTGGATCGGAAAGGTGTTGGATTGGGCATGGATATGAGAGGGAGAATGGGCATGGTTTGGGCAGAAGATGGGGAAAGGGGGGGGGGTGATTTTGGGGGGTAGTGGTTGGGAAAATAGGGGCACCAAATGGGCCGGTAACGGTAAATGTTGGTTGGGTGAGGGGAATGGTGGAAAAAACTTCTCCTAAATGGGAGTGGGTTGGAGAATGTGGCGGGGATGAATCGGGATCAGCGTAAGCCGGGTTCACTACCCACGACATTCTACGGGAACGGGTTGGGTAAGGGTGCCTTGGATAAGGCCCAAAAATCCTCCTCCTTCCCCTACGAGACGGCGGAGGGCAAGATGATGCCGTTGTGTCGGCACCACAAACTATTTTTTTTGGGTTTTGATTTATTATATATATATATTTTAATTTTTTTTGAAAAAGTTTTGAAAACAAAGGTTCCGAGGCCTTAGAATTCCCTTTTCAGGTGGCTCTCGTACCTTAATTCAAGACCCGCAGTGACGATTCTGACGCACTTTAAAAGAATCAAAGGGGAACCTTCGATCTATTGAAGGCATGGAAATCGAGGCAAACAACCTGATCTCCTGGAATGAGCCAAAAAGAAGTTGCCCTCTTTTGACCAGCAGGGTTGTATTGGGTGTCGGAGATGGCGCGGCCTAAACAAGGTACTAAGCACACTGATCGGGAGAGTCGAGAGGTGAAGAAGGCCACAGATTCGGAATAGGAACCCACCCGATATACCTCCGGCGCAAGTGCCTTCTCAGATACTAGGTGGGCTGGGACTTTTCTTGATCATCACCACTAGGGGCTGCCGCCATACTAAGACCTGGGTGTTTGTGTGTTTACCTAATCCCCACCCTTTTAAAATCTACCCCATAAAAATAAATTAATTAAGCTCCCTAACTTGGTTCAATTTTAATTTTTTTCAAAGTTTTTCTCTTTTTTTTAGAAGTTTTCTTTAGTTCAAAGACCGGGGGTGATGATCCCGTGCCGCCATTACGGGTTGGCATCCACTGTTGGAATATGCTTACACAAGTAGGCCCGCCAATCGGCTAAGGCACTTAAAATGATGAAAAAGTAAAGAAATTTAAAGGACGATGCGCATGTAGGCCCGCCAATAGGCCAAGGCTCGTAAATGATGGAAAAGTAGGGGTGAGAAAAATAAAAAAATAGTTTAAAAAATTGCAAAAATGGTTAGTGAAAAATAAAAAATAAAAGGCCAAATTTAAAGGAGAAGCTCTACAAGTTATCCCCAGCAGAGTCGCCATCTATGCAACCGTGGGATTTGTGACGATCCCATCGCGGCGATGTGCTCACTTGCAAAAATATAGAGTCGCCACCTAGAGCTTTTGGTGTCCTGAGACACCTAGTTCATTTTTATGAGCACCGAAGTGCTAAAAATATAACTCTGAATCCGGTCCACACCAAAGGATCATGGGTAGGGGCTTCAGTTATCGATCGGGAAGGTATTAGGCGCCCGATTAACCCGCCTAACGCGGTCTCTACTAATGGCCAACACAAAAATATAGTAAAAGAAAAGAAAATGGCTTCCTCTTGCTCAAATGAGCCTTAAATCCTATTTGTGCCCCTCCGTTCCTACCGAAAATTCGGTGACGTAACAGAACAAATGGGAGGATGGGAAGAGCTAAAGAAGAGATAGGAGAAGAAAGGGGAGAGCCGGAGCCCTCGTCCCCTTGTAGCACCGTAGGAGAGCCTTGCGTTGGCTTACTTTTGATGAGCTCTTGAAGGCATGTATAGTGGAAATAAGAGTTCTAACCTCTAAGGCTTGCTAGCTAAGAGGTAGAGAGGGAAGGTAAATGGGTAGCATGTACCTAAACTAAGGGATCTAAGATAAAAAATATCACTCAAAGGGGGTTTTGGAATTCTGGAATTTGTATGAGCAATGGTGCACCAAAGGGAGAAATATCTTCTCACTTTAAGCTCTTTCTCTCTTAGGTAAAAATTCTCAACTCCTAAACCAATGGTGGGGGGCTCTATTTATAGGAAATGGGTGGATTAGGAAACCATTTAAGAGCTAAATGGGTTTAGCAATTAGGTAATCTCACATCTAAGGATCCCTAGGGTTTTTGAAGCCTTGAGCTGTGTGAGAAGGTCCTCCACTGGTGGATGACGGGGTGAGGCCTTAAGCCACTTGAAGGGTTGAAAATAGGTAGGGAATGGGTGTAACAGAACTAGCAAAACACACCCCAAAGGTCAAGGTGGTAAACAAGTCAAACCCCAATCATGATTTTTGGGGAAAAATCCAGAGGTTACTGTTCATATGCCTGGAGCAACTAATAGTTGCGCCAGGCAAATGTACAGTAAAATAGTTTCAAACAGTACTTGGAAGTTAGTTCGCGAGGGTGGGCCCCACCTTTAACCTTGGTGCAACTAATAGTTACACCATGCTTAAAATCTAGGAGAATTGGCCTGGTGCAACTAATAGTTGTGCCAGGACAAATTATAACTGGCGCAACTATTAGTTGTGCTAAATCCCTAGGGGGGCCCACATGAATTTATACTTCTGCCCTCCGGGTTCGGTTCGCCATATCTTTTGATGTATACCTCCGATTGGGGCTATTCTTAGACTGTTGGAAAGCTGATGTCCTCTACCTTTTAATCGTATGAGATTCGATCACAGTAGAAGGCCATAGCTAGTTCTGATGTACCCCTCCTCAACCATTTTCTTGATAAGGTTAGGTTTAGGTTCAGAACGGGTTCTAACGGTCGGGATTGATTTCTAAAGGTTCGAGTCAGGTTTCTAAGGGATCTAGGGTGATTCCTAAGGGTTTGGAAAGGTTCCTAAGTGTTCTAGGGGGGTTCCTAAAGGTTCCATACATGTCATCAAAAGCTCAGAATTGCACCTCTCTCGAAAGGTGTTTCGATTAGGCCTTGGGCCAAATTTGGGTGTCTACATATGGTTTTAGATTTGTGTTAATTAGTGAAAAATATCATTTTTTACCTCCTAAACTGACCTTTAATGGACCTTTGAGTTGACTAATAATATGTCTTAAGTGTGTTTTGTATTTAGCACTAAATTGCAGTCATAGTGCAAAAATCCATCTAAAAATGCCATGAAGAGACTTGCTGCTTCAACATGTACACATACAGCTCAAGCAATCAGCCATCAAGAAAATTCACAAAGCCTCAAAATTCTATGGCAATGCCATGTGTCCAACTGTGTACACATGGGAGCAAACCAGCAGCTGCAATTGATGAAGATTGAACCCCTAAAAGGCTATTGAGTGCTGGATAGATGAAGGCAAGCACCCCAAGCTGTGTGCCAACTATAGAAGCAAATAACAGAAGTTGTTGGGAGGTTAATGCAACTTGTCGAGAAGTTCTGGTGAGGAGAAATCAACCTATTGAGAGGTGCTGAGGTGATAAAGTGAACATAACGAGAGGTTGGATGCAATATTTAAAGCCCTCGAGAGGTTCTCGAAACCTATTGAGGAGTTCAAACTGAAGAAAGAAACTTTTTGAGAGAACCTAAAGCTATATTCTAACTTGTCGAGAGGATCTGCTAATGAGAAATGAAGTTGTCGAGAGGTTTACAGAACTTGTCAAATGATTTAAACTGCAGCAGAAGAACCTGTCAATTAGTGCAAATCATCCTATCGAGAGGTTACCTGGAGCTGTATTGGATCTCATGAGGTTGATTCAACCTAGCGAAAAGATACCTGAAGTTGAATTCAATCTCGCGAAGTTGCGTTCAACCTGTCGAGAAGAACTTCCAACTTGTCGAACAGAGGGAAAGAACCTAGTGAGAGGTCACCTTGAGCTGTATTGGATACCTAGAGGTTGATTCATTCTGTCGAGCAGTCATCCCAACCTGTCAAAAGCTAAACTCAACCTGTCGAATGGAGCATGCAACACACTCAAAACCTGCCGAGAGCTCCTCTGAACCTCTAGAAGCATGATTTGGGAACTTCTCAGTTCCAGCCGAGAATGCATCTCACCTCAGTGCTCTGTGCACGTGGCCCAAGGCATACTAACAACCCTTGAGGATATTTTTGGAATACAAATGGGCATGAATGGGAACCCTCTAACCACCTCACATGTACTTATCCAGTTCGAACTAATTGGTGGAGGAATTCTAGAAGCAAAATTAGCCATATCAATAGCTCAGAATAACAGAATTATTCCCTTGAGCTCTGATTGGCTGAAAAAGATCTGAGGATAGAGGGGAAGACTATAAATAGAAGAAAATTTTTATAAAAGAACCATCCAAAAATTGAGAGAGCTCAGAGACCAAATTCGAGCTCCATTTCTCTCCAAAATTTCATCCTTCTTCCTTCTCCCCATTCTCTCTTTAGCCCAATCATGGTTGGCTAAATACTTGTAGCAGCTAGGGTGAGGTAGCTCTATAAATTGAGAGATTTGAGGGCTTTGTATGAGGATTAGATGTTACACAGACTACAGATCTGAGAACAATGTACTGTAAGTTGTATTGAATCAATAAATTATTGGTTGTAAAGTTAATTTGAATCTATAGATCACTATATTGTCATTTGAATTTCTTAGATTTAATATTTCTGTGGGTGCCTGAGCTTGTAGCCTTGAATCGACAACATCTGCAGTAATTTAATTATTCTAATTAAAACCTTTGGATTGGAGGAAATTCCTAGGATGATCTGTGACCATTAAAGTGGACAGATCGTAGCCATCAATTCAATTCTCTGGTGTAGATTGAATTTTTCTACCTTGCATTTGTGCTTGTAGCCAGATGAAGGATAGTTGCAAATCAATCTCCTGGATTGCTTCTGAACCAATCAATTTCCAGTGAAGACCAAAATCCCCAGCTACTATTCTCCACCTTTGATTTTAATTTCCCCAAAACCTTTTTCTCTATTTTCAAATCTGTTTTATACTCTTCTCTAGATCATTTGCATTTACATTTAATTTATGTAGGTTTAGTAAAGTGACAACCCCTTAAAACCTTCCCTCTTTCCTTTCTTACTTTATTTTAAATTAGGATAGGATAGAGTGCCAGATCTATTCTGGATCTGGAGATTTACTATATTTTGAAACACATTTCCCTATGAACATACCCCTTCTTACCTCTTTAAAACTTGCTATAAAAGGGCCCTGTATCTTGCAGGCCTGGTTGCCTTACCTTTGTGTCTTTTGCTGTGAATTTTCTATTAGTGTGTTGTTTTTAACCTCTTAATAATAACAAGGTAGGCAATACAATAAGTTTTTGGCACCACTGTCGAGCATCTGTTTTTTTAGAATTGGAAGATCTAAGTTTTTCTTATTTTAGATTTTAGATTTGTAATTGCCTGTTTTGTGTTTGACTAATTGCTTCTGTTAGTTTTTTGCAGTTTTATGAATTTTTGCAGATTTTGAGCTGTGACTGAGAAGAGCAAGTTTTCTAAAAGAGAAGAGCAGTTGTGCTTAAGTTTGTATTTTTTGTCCTCTTTTACATTTCTAGATCTGTGATTTTTTTTAGATCTACAGTAACAGTTTTTGTGTGTGGGTGTTTGTTTGTTAAAATCTGTGCTGTAATTTTGTGTGCTGTAATTTTATGTTACAAGTAGTGTATGTTCGGAAGAAGAACTCGCAACCCTGAGATTTTACCATTAAATTTTGAAGTTGAGAGGATTCTTAGGTCTAGAGAAACTACACTTACACTTGCTGAATCTGAGACTGCTGAAATGGGTGAGCAGCCTAGATTGCTGAGAGAATATTTTGCACCCGGTGCATATAATTCTCCTTTTTGTATACAATTTCCTGCTATAGGGGAAAATTATGAAATCAAGTCTTCAACAATTCAAATGTTACCTTCTTTCCATAGGTTGAGTAAAGAAGACTCATACAAACATGTTGATGAATTTCTTGCTTTGTGTACTACTTTTAATATTGCTGGTTTGGAGCCAGAAGCCACCAAGCTTAGGCTATTTCCTTTTTCATTAAAGGACAAAGCCAGGGCCTGGTTGTCTATGCTCCAAACCAACAGTATTAACTCTTGGAATGACGTGCAATGTCAATTCCTAGCTAAGTTCTTTCCCATGAATAGAACAAGTTGAGAAAAAGCATCATATCATTTTCTCAATTCTCAACTGAAATCTTCCATGAGGCTTGGGAAAGATTCAAAGAGCTGTTAAGGCAATAGCCTATCATCAAATTCCTCAATGGCAACTAGTATAAAGTTTTTATCAAGGAATTGATTTAAAAAATAGAAATATGATGGATGCTTCTTATGGAGGTACATACCTTCATAAAACAGCTTAGGAAGCATGAGAACTGTTTGAGGTTATTGGAGAGAATTCAATGCAACATGAGACTTTATCTAGGGACATTGAGTCTCCAGCTCAATTGATGAAAGAGAACACAACAAGAGGGAGAATGTATGATGTCACTTGTTACAATGATCTGGAGAGAAAGGTAGATAGGTTGATCCAGAAGTTTGATAAGCTCATGAGAGCAATGCAGACTCCAATGGCTGCCAAAGTGGAAGAGGCATGTCTGATATGTCAGTCTCCCACTCACTCCTTTGAAGAATGTCCCTCTGCTGCATAATTTCTAGATCTGGTTATGGAGCATGCAAATGTTGCTCACTCCTATGGACAGTAGCCAGCTGATGCTTATCTTTTTAAGAAATCACCCCAACTTGAGGTGGAGGCAAGATAATTTCCAAAACTAGCAACTGCAACAGCCAATGCCCTATAAAAATGCTCAGCCTTATTAGCATAATTTCTTCTAAAAGCCCAAATACCAGCAGCCTATGGCTCAGCCAATGGCACAACCTGTGCATCAAAATACACCAGCCCCAGCCCCCTCTAGAACTCCCTCATTTAAAGAGTAGGTTCTGGCTTCATTGCAGAATTTGGGCTCTTTGTCTCAAACAGTGAGCTCCCATAGCCAAAGTATTAAGAAGATAGAGGACACTCTTGATCAGCTATCCAATACTTTGACTAGGAGAGAAGAGGGAAGACTATCTAGTCAGCCTTTGAGCAATCCCAAAGGGAAGTACATGGTGGGTGAAGCTTCTTCATCACATGAGGAAGCTAAATCTATCATCGCTTTGAGAAGTGGGAGGCTAGTTGACAACAAGGTTGGTGTTGAGTTGAGAAGAATGTAGGAAAAGAGAGTGCAACCCATCATAATATGCAGCAGGAGCAATATATGAGAAATAAGGGGGGTGTTTATGAACCACAAAAAAAAATGAAAATAAAAACAGGAAAAAAACTGATGAGATTGCTAAGGCAGCAAATGAGAAATCAGTCTCTCATTTGCCATTTCCTAATGCACTTCAATCACCTTCTCCTTTTGATAAGGGAAATGCTAAAGTTGAGAAAATGATGAAAACATTTAAACAAGTAAAGATCAACTTGCATTTACTTGATGCAATCAAGCAAGTGCCAGCTTATGTAAAGTTTTTGAAGGATTTGTGCACACACAAAAGACAATCTAGGATACACCTATCCAAGAAGGTTTTTTGTGCTGAGAAAGTGAACCAAGTGCTATCCATTGCAACCCCAACAAAACTCCAAGACCCTGAAGTTCCCACAATCCCTTGCATCATTGGGGAGCACATAATTGAAAAGGCCTTGTTAGATCCGGGAGCCAGTGTGAACCTACATCCATATTCAGTTTATGAGAAGTTAGGATAGGGGGAATTGAAGCCCACACATGTGGTATTACTGCTGGCTGACAGATCTGAAAGGAAACTAGTGGGAATAATAGAAGATGTGTTAGTTGGGGTTGACAAGTTCTTCTATCTAGCAAATTTTCTGATTCTTGACATGGAACCAAGCAAGTGCACTACCTCCATTCCTGTAATTTTGGGCAGGCCTTTCTTGGCCACTGCTAATGGTTGTATACAATATAGATAAGGTGTAATCGAGGTATCCTTTGGTAATATGAAAGTAAAATTGAATGACTATAATGCAATAAGTCAGCCTCACTTGGATAGTGAGGACTGCCTTTTGATTGATGTGTTGGATGAGCTTGTGGAAGAGACTTTGCCCAAGCTGCTACATTGTGATGACATGTGTGATATTTTTGAAAATATTTGGACTGAAATTGTGGAAGAAAAGGCCCCCACACCTGTGATTCAAGAGGTGAAAGCCTTAAATTCTGAAGTGGGGCTAGCGGCAAAGTATTCTCCTTCGAAACCGGCTGTGTTGCCTCTTCCACCACCTTCTAATGCATGTTTACTGCCTTCACTCATAAGTCCACCTGATGTGGAATTAAAACAGATACCCAAGCCTTTGAAATATATATTTTTGGGAGCAAATTAGAAGTTTCTTGTGATAATTTCTTCTTCCCTCACTAATGAGCAAGAAGAAGAGTTATTGTGTTAAAAAGACATAAGAGAGCAATAGGTTGGACTATTGCTGATCTTGGAGGAATTAGTCCTGTTGTTTGTATGCATAAGATCCACCTAAAAGTGGGTTCCAAACCCTCTAGAGAGATGTAGAGAAAGTTAAACCCCCACATGCAAGAAGTAGTGATGAATGAGGTGGTTAAATTGTTAGATGCAGGAGTCATCTATCCCAATTCAGATTTTGAATGGGTGGCACCTACTCAGGTGGTACCTAAGAAATCTGAAATCACTGTGGTTAAATTAGATTCTGGTGAGCTAATTCTAACCAAGGAAACCACTGGTTGGAGGGTGTGTATTGATTATCGAAAGCTTAATTCAAAAACCAGAAAAGGCCATTTTCCTTTACCCTTTATAGATCAGATTTTGGAGAAGTTGTCAGGCAAAACTTTTTATTAATTTCTTGATGGATACTCTTGCTTGTACAATCGTGGGATTTGTGACAATCCCGTCGCGACGATGCGCTCTCAAATAAAATATTTAGAGGCGCCATTCGGAGCTTTTGGCATCCTCGGAAACCTAGATCAATTTTATAAGCACCGAAGTGCCACAAATATGACTCTAAATTCGGTCTACGCCGAAGGCACTTGAGTAGGGGCTTCGGTTATCGCTTGGGAGGGTGTTAGGCACCCAATCAACCCACTTGATGTGGTCTCTACTTATGGTAAAAATACAAATAATATAAAAGAAAAGAAAAAGGCTTCCTCTTGCCTAAATGGTCTTAAATTCCTATTTGTGCCTATTAAGACATGAAAAGTACCACTTTTCACCCCTTAACTTAGCCTCTGTTAGACCCTTAGCCATCTAATAAATGTGTGTTAAGTCATTTTTATAGGTAATAAACAGCAGCTGCAATAAGGCCTGAACCCTGTTAAGGAGCCCACTTTTTTCCCAGAAGTCCCTCAGAAGGATGAAAGCTGAACCCAGACAAGAATTGAACCTCGCGCAGCTTTTACAAGCTTTAAAGGATTCAGAAATTAAGCCTCGCGCAGTCCTCACGAGTCTCCTAAAACTTTATTTCCAATTGCCCGCACTGTTCTCACGCAATTGAGTGACAGAGGGGCTTCAGAATCATACTTTGCGCAGTTCTCGCAAAGCTCAAATATAACTGCTCACGCAGTCTCGCGCAGCTTAAGAAAGCAACTCTCAAACCTCACGCAGTTCACTTAGATCAACTGAGGAGAGAGAGCTCCAGGTATTTCGGCGCGCAGCTGTCACGCAGTGACCGCGGGATGCAAAACTTCAGAAAAACCTCTCGCGCAATTCAGAGACCAATGCACATCACATCCTCCCAAAGATCCATTCAAAAACAAATTGTTCGCGCGATTCCCGCACCATTCAGAAGGAAAGTGCAATCCCACGAAGACTAGAGCAATCCAGCGAGGATCCAATGCTTTATTGCGCGACTGCTTCAGCTGCAACTAAGACAACCCCGCGACGGCTAGAATTTCAAGCTAATCCAACTTCGCGAAGAACGTGCTACCACGCGACAGTCTTGGAAACCAGTGCTACCTAGCGAGGCTCTGAACTCTAACTCTCCCTCACCTCTACAGAGGACATTCTAGGAACTTCCAGCAATTAGGGCACGCATTCCAACACTCCAAGTTCCGTGCACGCGCCCCGAGGCATCCAAGGGACAATATTAGGCCATGTGGCATCATTAAAATTAGGGTTTCCTAACTCTAATGCGCCGCCAAACTAACTGCTATATAAACCTAAGCCTGGTTTAGGTTTAGGGGACGCTCTGCTTAGAAGAGAATTTAGTCTATTTTCTTCTTCTTCTTGTAGTAACTGCATATTTCTAGTAAGTTTTAGGTAGTTTTCTTTTTAGTTTTTCTTCTCTCCATAGTCCAACATTTGCTGGCTATGCATTTGTATGACTATTTGGAATAGATTAATGGAGTTTCATGATAGGGTGTTTTACTTTTATGGGATTTTTGTGAGTTGTTCTGTACAAGGCTGTTATCTTGAGATCCTCCATTGCTAGGACATATTGCAAGCAATGGAGGATTGATTTTATGGTTTATTCAGATCCAAGTGACCTGTGTGTCTGGGCTAACATGCTCCCATACAGGCCTAGCCCCACCACAGGACCCACTAGATCTGAAGTCCCCATGGGAGCAGTGAGCTTTTGTAGCCTTGTGAACATGGTGGTGGCAGCAATGTTTCTTGTTCTACCTTGAGCTTTGTGAGGAGGATAGCCTCCGGGATAGTTTGTGACTATTTAAGTGGACAGGTTATAGCCTTAGGGTGAAGCCAACCCACAGACTCAAGACGGATTATTCTTCTCTGCACTTGTGCTTGTATCCATGTGAGAGATTGTGCTGAGACAAACTCTCCTGTATGTGTATAGACCCTCCATCAGATAGCAAATCTGGTTTGGTTATAGAGATTGTAGGCTTACGACTGGATCACTGCAGTCTCTCTAAAGCATTGGACAGCTGGATCTAATGCTGCACTCAAACTCTTACTGGTTCTATGTGTCTGGGCTAACATGCTCCCATACAGGCCTAGCCCCACACATAGCACTTTAGAGGTTGAGGTTTCCTATGAATTCTTGTGCTTGTAGCCTGGATGAAGTAGTGCCTACAATGATAAACTTGTTCTGACCCATCTCTGGATTGTGGTTCCCTAATTGGATAGTCCGTGACCATTTAAGTGGACAGGTTATTGCCATAAAGAGATTGGATCATGGCACAAAGATGAGTTGGATTCTTTCTCCTCAGTGGTGATAATGTAGCCACTGGACAGGACTTCTATAGCAGCAGATCTGAATCTTAGTCATGAAACCCATCAGATCTGAACCTAATAGCATACTTCTCACCCTTTTATATTTATTTTCTCACTCCATCTTCTTTCTTAAACCTTTCTATAGTTTAGACATTAGGATACCTTAGAATTTAGATTTTAGTGACTTTAAATCCCCTTCCATTTAGGATTGCCAGATCTGTAGTCAGATCTGGAGGGCCGACTAAAGATGGCTCCCTTGGAGCTTAAGATCAATTTCCCTGTGGGACGAACTCTTACTTATCAAAACTTGCTACAACAGGCCCTGTATCTGGCAGGATTGCGCATATTTTAGGCTTGCTGCTCTGTCATTTTCAATCCACCTCTCATTGATTTTCATTCACCCCATTCTTATCACTGTCTTCAATAAAGTCAGTAGCAAACACTCTAAACTAGCCTAACAGTGCCCCTCCGTTCCTACCAAAAATTCAGTGGCGTAATGGCACAAATAGGAGGATAGAGGAATAACCGAGAAGGTAGAGGAATAGAGGAGAGAGCCGAAGCTCTCGGGCCCTTGTTACACCATTGTGGAGCCTTGCGTTCGCTTGCTTCAGTGATCTTTTGAAGGCTTGTATGATGAGAAATGGGGTTATAACTCCTAGGGCTTGATAGCTAAGAGGCAAACTGGGAAGGCTAGGGGGTAACACACACCTAACCTAGAGCTTTTGGGTGAAATGCTAAGGTCTAATGGAAGTTTTAAAGTTTTGGAATTTGTATGAGAGTGGTGCAGTAGAGGAGAGAGAGAAGGGATTTCTTAATCTCTTAATTGCAAATTTTTTTATGCCTTTGTAAAGGGAGGGGTGCCTCTCTATTTATAGGAAAAAGAGAGGTTAGGAGGGTGTTTAAAAGCTAATTTGGATTAGCAATTAGGTAATCTAGCCATCTAAGGTTTCTTAGGGTTTTTGGAGCCTTAAAAAATATGAGAAGACGCTCCAACGGTGGATGATAGGGTGGGGCTTTAAACCACTTAAGGGGTTGCACATAGATAGTAAATGGGTGCAACAGAACTATCAAAATATACCCCAAAGGCCAAGATGGTCAACAAGTCAAATCCCATTCTGGAAATTCAAGGAAAAAGCCCAGGGTTACTGTTCATATGTCTAGTGCAATTATTAGTTGCGCCAAGCATAAGTACAGTAATACAGTGGAGCTACAGTGCCTAGACGTTGGCTGCCGATGGGATGGGGACCACCTTATGACTAGCGCAACTATTAATTGTGCCAAATCCCTAGGGGGTTCAGCTGATTTTACCATTATGCCCCTGCACTTTGAAATGCGATATCTTCATGTGCACGGCTTCGATTGGGGTGATTCTTAGTCCGTTGGAAAGCTGAGGACTTCTACTTTTCAATGATATAAGATTTGATCATAGTAAAAGGTCAATGCTAGTGTTAATGCACCACTCTTCATCCATTACTTGAGAAAGCTAGGTTTAGGTCCAGATTGGGTTCTAAGGGTCGGGATGGGTCTCTACGAGTTTGAGAAGGTTCCTAGGGTAATTCCTAAGGGTTTAGAAAGGTTCCTGAGGGTTCCATACATGCCATTAAAAGCTTGGAGATGTGCCTCTCTCGAAATGTGTCTCGATCGAGCCTTGGGCCAAATTTGGGTGTCTACAAATGCCCCTCTTTGGTATTCGATCACTAATGATCGAATGTTAAAGAAAAGAGACATCTGAAGAGGCCCAAGGCATTACTAACGGGTTCGCTACATTCAGAATGAACTTCAAACATCAGATGAGTAACATGGTGAGAAAATAAAAGCCCTGTATATTAGAAAAAATGGTCGTCTCTCAAGGTAATCGGTCCCCAAGTGCTTAGCGACATTACTGGGCATAACCGAGGTGGAAAATGAGTTGCAAGAGACCAATAGCTAGGAAAAATAGTTGCTTCTCGAGATGTTTTGAAGGAGTTTGATGTTTGAGATTCATTCTGAATACAACATCTTCGTAAGTGAGGAGGGTGAACGACCCACATTCAAAGATAGGTGCAACGCAAGTACGCTAGGTTCCACAGTTTGTGTCCAATCATATGAGGCATTGATTGCCTCATCTGACTGGTCATGAGTGCCCCTACTTGAAGCAGGGTTTGAGGTCTTTGGGTGAACCCATTAATCTCGAAGTTTATTTAGCACGACTACCCGAGCGGAGTGAACAGATGTCGCAATGCTTTTTGGGGGTACGTGCTACTTTTCCAATGTGCCCTAGATCATCATGACCCAGAGTATCCAACCTCAAATGACATATAACATATGCAACCAAAATTGGGTGCCCACCGAAGGGGGCATCCAATCCTAGTCTTTGCTATCAATGATCTTATAAATCATTTAAATATGCATAAACATGCACCCATTAGGGGCGATAAGCAATAAAGGCGATGGAAGTCTCAACCCAGATCCCATCCGAGTATAATTTATGAGAACAAATGACCATCCTATGGATACCCAGATGCATGGTGTACACATTACAGGGATACCGTGCCAATACATGTTTTAAGATTGACCTTTTTCATAACGTAGTTATCCAGACCTTTTTCATAACCAACGATTGACCTTTTTCATAACGTAGTTATTCGAACCTCAAACCTCATAGGGCGCACGCCCGGACAGCGCAGACCAAGAGTCCACACCTCCGAAATAGCTCGTGATGAATCTGAAGTTAGACACTCACGTTCTTATGAATCTATAAATAGAGCGCTCATCGTAAAGATTTAACAGTGGAGTCGACCCAATTGAAACATTAATCATTTGACCAGGATTGACACTGTTGCTCCTACTTTAAAGTAGGATCCAAAGATCCAAGGCGAACCTTAGACATAGGACATTGATATAGCATAGCTGCGTTGCCTCTAAAATATTGACATTTTACCGCATCAAAACATGCATGTGCGTAGCTGTGCGTCAAATCATGAGGCATAGACTGCCTCATTTAACTAGTCGTGGGTGTCCCTGCTTGAAGCATGGTCCGAGGTCCTTAGGGCGACCCACTAATCCCAAAGTTTATTGAGCCCGACTACCCGAGCGGAGCGAATAGATGTCGTAATGCTTTTTGGGAGTACGTGCTGTCTTTTTCAAAACCTTTGCTTTTGTTATTTTATGAGGGAAATTTTTGACCTTTTTTGTGTTTACCATTTTATGTGATTTTTATTATTTTATGTAATTTTTTGGATTTTAAGTTATTATTTCATGTGATTTTATCACTTTATTACTTCTATTATTTTATGCGAATTATTTTTTTAGGATTTTCTTTATCTTTTTTTTATGGATTTTTAGATTTTTAAGCTATCATTTTATGTGATTTTTTTTTAGACTTTTTAGAGCTATCATTTTATGGTATTTTTCAATTTTTTAGAACTATCATTTAATGTGAATTATTCTATTATTTTATGTGAATTATTTTTGGCTTTTTATGTGAGATTTTTTTTATCATTTTTTTGGACTTTTTCACATTTTTTTGTGTAAGATCGGGATGCCTATTGATCTCGATCCATTTTATTTTGTCACGGTTTCTCGGGCAAGTCAAATGAGGAATGTAATGTTGTTTGGGAGCACGTGCATCAGCCAAAAGTAACAAAACGAAGAGAGGGAGGGACCGGGCTATGCAAGTGACCTGTACCAGGCCTAAAACCCGACTCGAAAGTGGCTGGCAAAACTATTAGTTGCACCAAGCCAAAAGGGGGCTCAAATTAGCCTGGCGTAACTAATAGTTGCGCCAAGCCTGGCTGGGTTTTGAATTTAAGCAACCCAAGTTCGAGCAATCATCGTGTGTTTTCAAAATTGCTCTCTTCCCCCCTTCTAAATCAAAAAACAGAGCCTCTCTAGGGTTCTTTTACATTGCCTCCACATGTGCCTCATTACCGGCAGTCGCTCGCGCTGATTGATCGTCTGCATCTCGCTAGATCTAAGACCCTATTTCCTTCAAAAGGTAACCATTTAAAACCCATTTCCCTTTATTTTTCTTGCTTTTTTCTTGTAAATATGATCATGATCTTGCATTCTTTAATGAATAATAGTTTATTTTTATTGTACACATGTTTATTGATGATGTGTTGATGATTTTTCATGAATGATGCCCTATTTTTGTTATTTTATGGATTTTATTGGTGCATAATATATATATATATATATTTATTTATTATTATTATTTGTGCATATAGAAGGGATTTTATTTTTTTATTTTTATTTTTTTGTTTTCATTTTGAATATAAAGCAAGGTTTTTTGAACAATAATTAGGGAAAAGGGATTTTTGATTTCTATTTTTTGAAAATTAATTAAGGAAAACAATTTTTGGTTTTTGAAAATTAACTAAGGAAAAAGGGATTCATTTTTTTGGATTTTGTTGTTTTTGTTCTTTCTCTAAGGAATCGATTTATCATTTTTATTTATTTATTTTTGTGTTGTTTGTTTTTTTTTGATTTTATGGGCCTAAGAGAAAGGGGGTTTTTTTTTTTTTTTTTAGTTTTTCTAAACATAAAAGGACTTTCTTTTTTTTTTTTTTGGTTTTTGATTTTAGGAGCATAAGGAAAAAGACTCTTGTTTTTTTGTTTTTTTGTTTTTCTAAACATAAAAGGACTTCTTTTTTTTATGTTGTGTTTTTAGGAGCATAATGAAAAGGACTTTTTTTTGTTGTTGTGTTTTTTTTTTTGTTTTTTATTTTATTTTCAACGATAGAGAGGGGGGATTTGTTTTATTTTTATTATTTTTTAGTATAAAAAGGAAGGGAATTTTTTTGTATTTTCGTTCCATTAAAAAGGGATTTTTTTGTTTATGTGTATGTGTATCTTTGCTTATGAAAATAATAGAAAATGGATGAGCATACTTACTTTCCCTTGGCCTGTAGCAAAAAAATGGTTCTTTATCACTGACCTGCATTGATGTGATTGCCTATTTTTTCCCCAGAATGTCTGACGACGAAGAGTACTTGCCTGAGGAGGGCCATGAGGAGGGGCTTGATGTAGTCTATGGTCCCTGTGGGGAGCAATTTTTTGTGATAAAGCCAAGGCAGGTCCCTGGCTCAAGATGCAAGGTGAGGCCACCCGAGTTGGCCTTCTTCATCAACAATACATCCATATCTCTAATTTCGGCATAGCGGGCAAGATAAAAGATAGGTTCAGTTCTTCCTTTTGTGCAGCTTTGCTTTATTTCCATGATCTGATGCATTTCTCTCTCTTGACGCAGACCTTGCCCACTATTGTGTTCTGCAAGGGATGGCTTGACTTTCATGATTTCTACCACTATGTTCCCCCTATGGTGAAGTATTTGCTGGAGACCATGTCCTTCCACATGGCCTATGCTGAGATGACCATGAAGCCCGTGGATTGGGCGATGATTACCAGCATTAGGGTAGGAGGCGTACCGATAGCCAGCCTTGTGGTGCCGAGCAGGGATGACATTGGCAGATTGATAGGGGATTATCCCCCTCGTGGGTAGATGCACGGAACCAAGATCAAGATGACCTAGCTATCTGGGCTCTATGGGGCTGGTGAGTTGGTCGATCTGGGCCAGCCAGATTTGGAGCTTTATATTGAGCCCACGCGGGCGATCGTCCTGGCCTGTATCAAGCTTCTATCCTACTGGGCAAGACCCTCTTTACGAATGCGAGCGGTGGAAGAGTTAGCTTGGCACTGTTGAACATTATGGATAACTGGCTCAACGTCCATAGGTATAATTGGGGTGGGGCCGGATATGCGTGGCTGATGTACGGCGTAGCCCGAGTATCTATCAGGGAGGCCAAGTCTGTTGTCGATTTCTGGCCGGCTCTGGAGGTAATCTCTAACTCTTTTGCTTTCATCAATTTTATTTGGATGGCCTTTGTATGCTACTGACTTATTTTTTGCACTGCTCTCCTCAGGCATGGGGGTACCTCCACTTTCAGCTTGGACGCCCGCTTCTCCACTCAGAGGTATACACCTACCATCTTCTCAGTAATTAAAACCAATCCTGGCACCACGATGTGGGCATGAAGCATTTAGAGATGGGCTTGAGGTCCCAGTTGGATCTGATTGTCCCCGAACAGGTGAGGCCTTTTCAACCTTGTTTATTCCAGTTCGGAAATTCTCTTTTGCCAATATGTTGCATGTTTTGATTGATTGACTGCCTCTTGACTTGGACAGATCCTTTATGACCCGTACCTCGCCTCCATGTTCTGGGACCGGGTTGTCGTAGGTCCATCGTGCCTATTCAACGATCGCCGCGTTGTCTTCTTCTATGGGGCGTGGGCCAGGGCCTATTATCTGGGGGAGCGGGTGGTTCACCAGTAGCAGGGCTATCCCGCCATACCTATAGAACCTCCTGCAGATGTTTTGGATCCCGCGGGTAGCATTGAGGAGCTCACAGTGGCCTTCCTCCATAATGGGATCCCCATTAACGCCCTTCTTGTGCCCGGGGACTATCAGCTATGGTACGAGTCTCTACTGTATCCGTTCCTACTGCCACGCTTTATCCCTAGCGTCAACTTCCTTACTTTCGGTGACCCGCACACTTAGGTAATTCTCCTTTCTTATTTAGTTTACTCCCCTTTTGGTTTCGATTCAGCTTTGGTTCCTACTGAGCGAATCTCTTCTTTGTTCACAATTTATGTAGGGAGACCACTCAAATGATGAAGGCGGGGCAGCGGCAGGTACCGCTGATGCTTCAGGTGTGGGTCCCTCATGTGCTGGCCCTTCTGGTGAGGGTCCTTCGGGTGGGGTTTCTTCAGGTGTGGGTCCCTTAGGTGAGAGTTCTTCGCGTGCTGGTCCTTTGAGTACATCCCATGTGGGTGCCCTTGGTGGTGCTTCGCCCGTGGTCTATGGGACTTTCAGATGCCTCAATGATAGCTATCTCTTAGGTCTATGCACCGATATGGATAGGCAAACCCACATCTCAGCTAAAGCAGCCCGGGTCCCTCCTCCTGAGGTGGTTCAGGGGGTAAGCCCTCTTACGATCATTCTCCCTTTGTCTTGGCTCCTTTGATAAATGAATGTGTTTATTTCTAGTCCCTGCAACTGATATCCTTTCCCTCTAAATGTAGAACTTTGACTCGGCCATGGAGTAAGCCGCGTATTACCGTAACATCGTAGAACTCCGAGATGTGGACGTGGTGAGTATCTAGCTGCTCAGTCTTTCTCACTGTTTTGCTATCCTTTGTTCCTCAATTGATCCTAATTTCTGATTTTGACTATGACTTGCACTGTGCGCGCGCCAAGGGGTTGCGTTCTTTGCTCAGCCAGCTTTCACAGGCATGGTCGCGGGTAGGAGATATTTGAACCTTCCAAAGTTCCTCGCGTCGGCGAAAGAAGTCGAAGGGTGCCAACAAGGATTAGGCCTTAGTTTCTTTTTTCAAACATTTAGCACTTTGGGGATGATGATTTGGGATGTTAAAACAAATTGTGATGGATAATTTGTGGCACTTTTTTTTGGATGATTTTCCTGTTTGGAAATATTTAGCTCTATTCCTTTGATTGCATGTTATCACTTCCTTGCATATATCTGACTGCTTGCAGGATGGCTCTGACGATTGCCCACAAAAGTGGCCCTCCACGGTCCCATGCCTTGGTGCGGGTTTCTCCTACACAAAAAGTCAAATTATTTCAATGTTAGGTGCCCTTTTATCTTTCATATTTGAATGTCTTCATAGTATCAAGCAGGTGAATTAGGCCAACTGGCTAAGGGGGGCCAGCAAGGGTCCACAAATATCCCTAAAAAAGTTCCAAAATGGCATAGAAAAGGGGGGGATATGTATTGGCACAACTATTTGTTGCGCCAGGCTTATTTTGGGGAAATTTGTACTGGTGCAACTAATAGTTGCACCATTTTTAGCCTGGGGAGTAGTGGGCCCTTATATGCCCGAGATAGTCAAATTTTGCTTTCTTTTCTTTTTTACTTGGCCTTTTTAGCTTATTTTTCTTCTCCTTGCTTTCCCAAGGGTGGGCCCATTGACATACATTGAATTTTATAATTTTGAAATATCTTTGTACGTCTATGGACCCGCTTTCCAATCCTCCCTTACATGGAGGGCTTGGAACCAATTTACCCCTTTCCTTGGGCTTGGGGCCCAATTTTCTAAAAAGTTGGCTTGGAAGCTTGAATGAGAGCGAGCTCGTTGAAATGGAGCGGCTTGGATTATCACGCCTTCCCTTCTTTCTTGAGGTTCCTCCACGGTGGGATCTACTCCATGCGGCCACTTCGTTTTGGGATGTAAATGCCCATGTGTTCCATTTTGGAAAGCGGGAGCTCACTCCCACTCTTGAGGAGTTATCCAATTTGTCCGGCTAGAAGCTTCACAGAGGCCTTACAAGAGTCACGACAAAATTGGGTTACTCTAAATCCGTTCACCTTACCCTCAGTTTGAAGAAATTTGAGTACGAGAAAAGTTTCATTGGGGGGCCCATAAGGTGCTCGATCAAATTCCTCAAAGAACTTTTTGGTAATGAAAGTCATCGAAAATTGCCGGTTAAGAATATCTTCAACGCGAAAGCCTTTGCTCTTAGTCTCATTTCGAAAGTCCTTTTCTTTATTAGGGGAGAGAGCTTCTCTCTGGCTCTCTGCGACGTTTTGATCGAGTTGGTAGAGGGCCGATCAGTGATGCACTTAGTTCTTGCCGAACTGTACCGATCCCTTGATGCATTTGCTTTGGGCAAGGTGGAGAGCCTCAGGGGATGTCCTTTGCTGCTCTAGGTCTGGCTGGGTGAGCATCTTGCTATCTTGGGACCTGTGCCACACTTTTACATCGATCGAGGTGAGGTGGCTCGATGCTTTTTGGGTAGGTGTCACTTGCTTTCGCAGGGTGATTTATCAGCTTTGAAGCTTTGGATGATCGATGCAGAGCTGATATGGAGACTTCCTTGGTTGGATCGAACCTTTCCAGTAGTTTGTTCCAGAGACCATGAGGGCATCACCCTCCTAGGATTGACTGACATCACTTTTTACTTCCCATTTCGGGTGTTGCATCAGTTTGATTGCTCTCAGCAGGTGCCTTGTTAGGCAAAACCCCCTCTATGTGACTTGACCTTTTCTAGGGGAGTCCTCTGGGACGTGGATCGGATTGCTGCTCTTTGGGAGATGCATCAGTCGACGCTGATGTGTGATATGGAGCAGGGAGATTCAGTTCAGTCTTCCACTAAGTACGAGGCTTCGCTATTGACTGAGCAGCCTGCTGCTGATCATCTAGATCAGATGGAGAGTATTGATACGGGGGGGCCCTGGCCGAAGAAGGAGACGGTGCTTCGAGCTCGCATTGAGCTATTGGTTGATGAGAAGAGGGTCCTGCAAGAACTTTTAGGACGAGAAAAGGTTAGAGCAAAGGTAGCAGAGACCAGACCTAGCGTAATTGAGAGCGAGGTCCTTCGTCTGGAAAGATCCCTGAATGTTGCTCATTGGGCTACTGATGCTTCTTGGAAGAGGTAGAAGAGCTTACGTGGTCGTTGGTTGACCGAGCGGAATGTCCGGGAGGATGGTTTTTTCGCTGAGATTAGTGCCTTGAAGCACGAGCTAGGCCGTTCATTCCCTCCTGCACATATATATATCTTTTTGCACATATCAGATACACAGAAAAGGGGCATAAGAAACCCCTTTATAGATACACAGTTTTTGGTATATATATTTTCTTTATGTTTTTATTTTTTTTTGCTTTTGTAAAAAAGAAAGAAAGAAAGCTAGACATCACACCGACTATTTTTTTTGGGATGTGGTGTAAGCGGTGTAGTTGTAAATGGAAATGAAAATTCTATTATATTTACAAAGGCTTCTCTTTTTTTGTTGTTCTTTTTTATTAATGGGTCCCTTTTGGAATGTGCACAGCCTGGGCATGGAAGTGGATAAGGGAAATTATTATCTTTGGCAAAAGGGCCTATCCTCCCCGCCCTTTATTCTCTTTTTGTTTAGTTTGATGCCTCAATCACAAGGTGAGATCTCGGGTCCCCTTTTGAGCATGGTCGAACCCCTTTTAAGTAGTCAGATCTGGGTGAGTTTCAGCAGCTTTACCAAGACTGGAACGTCAATCCCCTTGGACTAAGTCAAACCTTTCTCCTTACCTTGAGTCATACATTTGACAAAGTAGTTTCACTAAGACAATTATGGTCGGGGCCTGGTTTGAACTAGTATGAGTGACCCAGTTAGAAAAGGGGAATAGGGAGAGTAACCAAGAGGGCTCCTCCAACATCAATCTTATCAATCAAACCTTTTTTTTTCCACTTTTCATTTTAATCCTTCAATCCTTTTACTCACAATGCCCAAGGTGGGTTCGTCATGCCCCTTTGCGCCCTCTTTTTACCCGTGGCGCCCTTTTGGGTTTTCACCACATCCATGGGTTTAGCTCTCTTACCCCAAGCGCCCTTTCAGGTTTTCACCTGCTCCGCACAAACTCACTGTTTTTACCCGTAATGCCCTTTCGGGTTTTCACCATGTCCATATTGCTTTGAGCTTGTATATATTTTATTTTTTCTTTTTATTTCTTTTTTCAAAAGCCACGACATAGACGTCGATTCCGTCATAGCCGGCTAGATGAGGTTCTGGTGTCGTCTCACAACTCGGCTTATGTTGACTTAATAGATACTATGACTGCTCATGAACCTACAAAGAGGGCTTTCTTTAGGCTGTAGCTTGGCCATGGGCTAGGTTAGGATTTGAAGGTATGCTGGGCTAAGAAGGTTTCCTTGATACGGTTCCAATTTTTCACAACATACTTTCTTCCTTGGGGGATTTTACTGTACATGCCCCGTAATTGTTCTATATATATATTTTTTTCTTTATTTTATTTTAGGCAATCACTTTTTTGAGGTTTTGCTTATTCGATTTTATTTTATTTTATTTTTGATAGTGCTTCTACTTCATCTCTTTTTTCCTGTTATATGCACACACTTTTTCTTTTTTAGGGAAGGGGTTTATTGAAAAAAAGGCTCAGGCTCAAATGGGGTAGCAAAGGATATCATCATTTTTTGGGATGCTTTTTAGCTATTGTGCTCAAAATGATGACCTATTTTGGGTGGTTCTTGAGCAGTCACATATCTGTTTCACCAATACTTACCTTATTACGATAGACCTATGAGTAGAACTGTCAAACGTATCCAGCATTGATGGGCTCAGGAAGATGATCTCCGTCCATGGTGGTGAGGTGGATGGCGTATCCCGTCATTACTTCTCCGATTACGTAAGGTCCCTCCCAGTTTGGCTTGAATTTCCCTCTCGGATTGGCGTGGAGGGATGGAAAGATCTTCTTCAGTACAGTGTCTCCTACCTTTAGATCTCGACCGTGTGTGATTCGCCCCTGGTAAACTTGAGTATGGCATAAGGCTAGGAGTCTCTTCTCGTCTAATAAGTTCAATTATTTAAAGCGGGATCTCTCTCTCTCTCTACTTTGGGTAATCCTGATTCCATGAGGATTCAGAGCGAGGGTACTTCAACCTCTACCGGTAGGACGACCTCAGTTCCATACACAAGGGAGAATGGTATTGCCCCTGTAGTGGTACGGATCGATGTTCTGTAGGCCCACAAAGCGAATGGTAGCATTGCGCTCCAATCTCGATAAGTGACGACCATCTTCTCTAGGATGCAGATGATAGTCATGTTTACAACTTCTACGGCTCCATTAGTTTGAGGCCGATAAGGTGATGAGCAATGGTGCTTAATCTATTACTCGCAGAAGGCTCGGATGCGTTTATTCGCAAAGTTGGTGTCACTGTCTGTGATAATATCCTTAGGTACTCTAAATCAGCACACAATACTATTCTTAAGGAACTTATCGATGTGACTGGCTGTGATGTTGGCATATGATGTCACTTCTATCCACTTGGTGAAGTACTCAATGGCGACGAGGATGAACCGATGTCTGTTTGACGCTTTTAGATTAATCATTCCGACGACATCAAGGCCCCAGGTAGCAAATGGCCAAGGAGTGGTCATGTAGTGAAGATCAATGGCAGGAGCATGTATCAGACTGGAGTGTTCCTAACACTTGTAGCATTTCTGAACATGTATGCAGCAATCTGATTCCATGATGGTTTAAAAGTATCCCTGCCGTAAAATTTTCTTGGTGAGCATGTGACCGCTGACATGGGCACCGCATACTCCCTCATGGATCTCCTTTGGAATATTGATCGCTTCACTTTCTGTAAGGCACCTAAGCAAGATGTTATTGTAGGATCACTTGTAAAGACATTCCCCACAAATGACGTAGCTTGCCGCTTAGTATTGAATGGTTCGTCGATCTGTCTTGGGCGTACCCTCAGGAAAAGTTAGTGTCTTGAGGAAATTCTTGATATTTAAGAACCAAGGTGGCTCATCATCAAGCTTTGTAGGTTCCTCTATCTGGAGGCAGAAGGCCGGCTCATCCCTATGCTCGATCATGATTGGCTTCATCTCAGCACCATACAGGATTTCTATCATCGATGCCAAAGTGGCTAATGCGTCGGCAAAGTGATTTTTTATCCAGGGGACATATGAGAATGTCACATCTTGGAAGCAAGCTATCAGATCCTCGAGGTGCTCATGGTAAGGGATCAGTTTCTCATCCTTTGTCTTCCAATCTCCATTCGTCTGGCATATGATCAACTATGAATCACCAAATACTCGGAGGTGAGTTATATTTAGATCGAGAGCCGCCTGCAAATTAGTGGCGCAAGCCTCGTATTAAGCCATGTTGTTAGTGTAAGGGAAGTTGAGCTTGATAGAGACTGGTACATGTAATCCTTTTGATGAGATTAGAATGGCACCAACTCCCTGACCCTCGGCATTTACTGCCTCGTCAAAGTGCATTACCTAAGATTCTTCTACTTTCTCAGTATCATCTTCCGTCATGAACAAGATGTCCTCATCGGGGAACTTAGTTCTCAAAGGTTCATAATCTGGCAAAGGATTATCGGTAAGATGATCGGTGAGTGCCTATCCCTTGATCAATTTCTGAGTGACGTACGTGATGTCAAACTCAGATAATAAAAGCTACCATCGTGCAGTCCACCCAGTAAGAGCCGGCTTCTCGAAAATGTACTTCAACGAGTCCATCCGAGCAAGGAGTAGAACGGCTTGGGATAGCAAGTAATGGCAGAGCCTCTGAGTAGCCCATACAAGAGCCAAGCATGTTTTCTTCATATGAGAATAGCGTGCCTCATAATCAATAAACTTCTTGCTTAGATAGTAGATGGCCTGCTCTCTTCTTCCTATCTCGTCACGCTGCCCTAAGACACATCCCATCGAGACTTTCGTCATGGAGAGATACAGCAAGAGTGGTCTCCCTCGCTTGGGTGGTACTAACACAGGTGGGTTAAGGAGGTAGCTTTTGATTTTATTGAACACTGCCTGACAATCATCGTTCCATTCAAAGGGAGCGTTCTTCCTTAGTAGCTTGAAGATCGACGTGCAGATAGGTGTTAGTTGTGCAATGAACTGACTAATATATTATATTCTGCCCAAGAACCCTCTAACTTCTTTCTCAGTAGATGGTGGTAGCATTTCAGTGATAGCTTTGACTTTGACTGGGTCGACCTAGATCCCTCTCCTGCTGATGATGAATCTCAATAGTTTTCCAGACATAGCGCCAAATGTGCACTTCTATGGATTTAGACATAACCGATACTTTCTCAACGTCTCAAACAGCTTCTGAAGGTTTACTAGATGATCCCTTTCCTACGATGACTTGGCTATCATATCATCGACATATACCTCAATCTCTCACTCCATCATGTCATGAAACAATGCGGTCATATTTCTATGGTATGTTGCACCTGCATTCTTCAACCCAAATGGCATGACTCGGTAGCAAAAGGTTCCCCAAGGAGTGATGAACATAGTTTTCTCCTGATTTGCCTCTGCCATCCTAATCTAATTATATCTAGAGAATCCATCCATAAAAGAAAGCATCCAGTGCTTAGCAATGTTATCGACCAAGATGTCGATGTGCGGCAATGGGAAATCGTCCTTAGGGCTTGCCCTATTCAAATTGCGGAAATTGATACACATGTGGACCTTTCCATCCTTCTTCGGCATAGGTATAATATTGGCCAGCCACTTCGGGTACTTAGATACCATGAGAAACCCTGCATCATACTACTTGATGACCTCATCCTTGACTTTCAATATCCACTCGGGTCGGAGATGTCTCAGCTTCTACTTAACCAGCTTCATATCAGGGTAGAGAGGTAACTCATGCCTGACCAAATCGGTGTCCAGACCAAGCATGTCCTCGTATGTCCAGGCAAAAATGTCTTAGTATGACCGAAGGAAGTCGATCATGCTTTTCCTTTCTTCGGGAGATAACAACGTTTTGATTTTGGTAATTCGGGGAATCTCCTTAATCCCTAGATTAACGTCCTCGATTTCTTTGACAATGGGAGTAGGGCCATGCTCAAATTCGGTAAACCGGTCAAGGAGCTTATTAGGGAGCTCCTCCAAAGAGATATCCTTGTCCAGACTCGTAACACCTACCTTTTCTTATATTTCTAAAGGAAAGGGATCGATTTTACGTGGGACGGGTATTTCGATTAAGGCATCTTTTTGTGTGATTTATTTAGAATTTTAAATGATAATATTTTTAGACTTTATATTTTTTTAATGTTTTTGGAATTTTTATTTTCTTTGGAGACGGACCCTTGGCAGCATGAGTCTATGTATATACAAGGTATTGCCTGCAAAGGGCTTATCTCACTTTTTATAGGTTGTTTTTTTTTTGGAAATGGGTGTCAAATGTTAGGCCACTTCCCGCTTCCAGGGTTTGGAGAAAAGATGCCCAGTTGCGTACCTAAGAGGCTGCTCCTTTACCTGTTTGGATGGAGGGTGCTGATTGACACGGCTCTTTGAAGTCAGCTTCCATCATGTTGATCCCCATTTCGTCTGAGATGATATCCTAAAATGTTAACACAATTTTATTGTGATTCACCATAGGGGGTTTCTTCAGGTACAGATCGTTGCTCCTCAAAGAGGGATAATGTGGCCAAGTTTATCTCCAAGCTGGGAAGGGTGATGTGGGGATTGGTGGGGTGAATAGGTGCTGTGGGCTTGTGCGGGGTTAATTGGGTCACCCCATTTTAGTCGATCTTCACAACCCCGACACTCCCAAATGAATTTCTGATATGTGGCCTGGGACGGGGTTTTTCCTCTATGTGTATCCCCCTAGCTCTCATAGCAGCCGTGGCACGGGCTTTCTCCTTAGCCTCTCACACTTCTTTTGTGGGCTTGTAAACTAACCCAAACCTGACTTTTTGACCGCCCTTAGCTGTGAAGGGCTCTTTTCTGCCTTGCAGTCAATGCCCCAGCTCCCTTCCTTTTTGATAGCCTCACTTTTGGAGCATGACCACTACTACTACCATTCCACCTCCTGTTCTTGGAAGGATGCCCTCGATGGGCTCCAGGAGTATCATCGACACCTCGTATTCGATACTGCAGAGGTCGACGTCCTTAACAGTGTGTGGCACATCCAGCACTTTGGGTTTTTTGACGTTGTTGGTGGCTTTTTCTTTCTCACTGTGCCCCTCACCAATGATGGTGATGATCTTATGCCGAACACAAACTTAAGCTTTTGGTGTAGCGTCGATGGTATTGCTTCGACCTAATGCAATCACGGGCGCCCTAACAGTAGATTAAATGAGGATTTGATGTCCATCACTTGAAATAATATGGAGAAGGTCATTGGCCCAATCAATAGCTCAAGGGCAACTTCTCCCATTATCTCTCTTCGTGTGTTATCGAAGCCTCTGGCACTAGTTCCTGTGGGTCTCAGCATACAAGGATCTACCCCAATCTTGGTGGCGGTTCTCAGTGGGCATACATTTAATGTACACTCATTATTGATTAAAACCAAGGGGATTATCATATTTTCGGACTCAATAGTAATATTCAGGGATTTGGAGTGACTACTCCCTTCATCAGGTAAATCGACATCCGAAAATGAAATGGCAATTGGAGCCATAACCTGACCAATTATTTGCCTGACTTCATCTGGGCTAACTTAAAGCGATACATGCACATTTTTTAATGCCCCATTAATGCTTGAAATGGAGCAGGAACGTCATTAACAGATCCCATACAGTAATATGAGCAGACATTCTTCTCACCTGAGTCTCCAGTATATGTTCTCAACTCATTTTCTCAAAAGGATTCACAACGCTATCTTTCTTTCCCTCTGGTTGGGCTTGTGCTGCTGCTGGTGTTTCTGACTGCTTTAAAATCTTCTCAGATCGAGTAACAAAGTCTACTGCCCCTTCTCTATTACTACCAGCATTGATATTTGTTTATTCATAACTCAGCGGAACCTAATGAGGATCGAAGGTTGGTCCTGAAATCTGAAATGGTATAGCTATCGTTATCAAATGCACTTGTACTGCGGGCTCCGAAGGTGTGGGTAACACTTGATTCACTTCGGTGATAGAGGGTTGGGTGGAAAAGTTGGGCCAAATGGGGGTGGTGAAGCTTGTGGGTGATTGCAGCAAGGGTAAAGGGGTAGGAGTACGCCATTGGTAGCTGATAGGTGCTAGCGGAGGATTGGGGGCATGATGGGCTATTAGGTAATTGATGGGGGTAGTGGTGTATGGTTGATATGCATTTATATGCACATAATTGACAGGTGTGGGTGATGGGAAATAAGCCCTAAGATTCAAGGGTTCAACTCGGGGTACTGGGTTGGAGAAATAATCTGACAAATTCAGGAGTTCGATCACCCTAATATTTCTTTCTTCATAATTTCTCAGCAATGGTGCCACTTAGCTCTCCCGATCACTAATATAATTCAATGGATCAAATTCAAATTCCTCCTCATATTATCTACCATCCTAATGGTGGGTCTGGGACCTACTCCTCCGGTAGGATGTGGGGTAATGGCACTTGATAAATATTTGTGTGATGGTTCACTTGAGAGGGTGCTGGTGGAATGATTTCTCCGACATTGATTAATCTTGGATCGCGTGCTTCAATGTGAAGCAATGATCAGTCGGGTGACCCGAGCCCTGATGAAAATTATAGTGAGTATTAGGGTCATAATTCTTTAGGATTGGGTGAGGAGGAGGTTGCGGTTGATGAATAGTAACTAATCCCTTTTCTATTAGTAAAGGAAAAAGTACACTTAGTGATTGCCCTAGGGGCATAAACACTCGGTCGTAGCAGGCTCTCCTCAGCTCCGGAGTAATCTGCATTCCTTGTCCATTCCCTGCTCTCTGTATCTGCTCAGTTCTGACTAGTGCTGGCAGAGCTGCTTGAAATTGGAATGGGGTTATGTTATTATTTGGCCTGGTGTTGGCAATGTTCTGGACATCGGCCCCTGTTCTCTTCTCATTCCTCTATTTAAAACCCTTCTAACCCCACTGGCTCTACATGGTATATTTTTTTTCAGGCGACCTTCCCTGATAGCGTCTTCACATCGATTGGTGTTCCTTACCAGATAAGTAAAGCTGGACTGCTACTGGTACACTAAAAATTTTGAGATTACTGGCAGGGTATTTTTGGAAATCATTTCTATTTATTCATCATCAGGTATCCTATTTCTAACCTGAGTTTCCAGTGCTCTCTAATGCCCCAAATAATCACTGAAGGTCTCATTCAAGTTCTGTTTCAACTGGGCTAAGTCTGACTTATGCGGTTCAATGTCTATATTGTAGACATATTAATCCTGAAACAAGTGCATCAAATCCTTCCATGTTTTCATCATAGATGGTTCCAAAGGTGTAACCCATCTCAAGGCCGGACCAGTTAAACTCTTCTGAAAGACCTTTATCAGTAGCCTTTTGTCCTCTCCATATTGGCACATGTCCCCACAGTAGGACTTGAGGTGTGTAATAGGATTTCTAGTGTCGTTGTACTTGTCAAAAGCCGGCATTTTAAATTTTGGAGGCAAGGGGACCTCAGCAAACAAACATAAATCTGTGAAATCCGTGGCATGGATTTCAGCACCACCCATTTACAACAACTACTTCTATATTTTGTCTAACTGCTCCAAGTCCTTGGATAAGGGGGCCACTTTCTCGGCAGTTGGTTGGACTTCACTTTGGGCTACCAGGGGGTGGGCAATTATAGGAGGGTTAAGGCTGGTCAATGCCCCAGCATAGGCTCCACTATTCCTAATCTCATCCTCTTCATATTGCTGGTCTACATAGGGTGCAGCGAGGGCGGGATTCTCTTGTTGGTGTTGCATGGACTGGATGGGAATGGCATGAGTGGGGGTTGGGTGAGTCCATTGGGGATGAGGAAAGGTTTGTTGGATGATGGGATGAGAGGAAGTTAGATTTTGGACTGGAGCCTGATGAGGCCATTAGGCTGGGGGAAAGGCTTGAAACTGACTTTGGGATGTTGGGATATGGGTGAATTGGGGTTGATGTAAGGCATGGGTTTGAGCTGGGTATGAGGGTTGTGAATGAGTGAAATTTTGGAGGAATTGTGAAGGGTATGGGTGTGAGGCTCCAAGGTTTTGCTGGGCTTAGGTTTAGGCTATGAAGCCTTAAGAGGGTTGGGCTATGAAGGTTTAGCCCATGGGTCCTTGGGAAGCTTGGGCCACAAAGCCTTGGTCATGATAGGTGTGGCCCGAGGGGCCTTGGTGGGTTTGGGTCATGGGCCATTGATGAGTTTAGGCCATGGGCCCTTGATGAATTTGGGCCATGGGCCCTTGATGGGTCTGTCCCATTAGGCCTTGATGGGTCTGGGTCATGGGCCCTTAGTGAGTCTGGCCCATTGGGCCTTGATGGGTCTAGGCCATGGGCCCTTGGTGGGTCTGGCCCATTAGGGTTTGATGGGTTTGGGCCATGAGCCTTTAATGGGTCTGGACCATTGGGCCTTGATGGGTCTAGGCTATGGGCCTTTGGTGGGTCTGGGCCATTGGGTTTTGGGCCATGGAGGAAATGGGGGTTTGGGCCATTAAGTCTTGGGACATGGGGAAATGGGGGGTTTGGGCCATTGGGCCTTGGGACATGTGGGAAATGGGGGTTTGGATAGTGTGGATGATGGGGGTCATGGGGGAGTGAGGCTTGGAGGCTTGATAGGGTATGAGAGGGATCCATAGATGTGTGGTGTGGATGAAAGGGGATGTGTTGAGTGGCCTTCCACCTATTATAGGTTTAGAACATCTCCTCCCTCATGGCCATGGAAGGGGGATCGGGTGGAGATGAGTTATTTGACGGTTGGAGGGGTATGGATGGGGTGTGTGAAGAGGAAAAATTGGGTATGGCCTCGGTAAAATTGGGCATGGCCCGGGTGAGGAGTGCGATATGGGGTGGATTGGAGAAATGAGGTGGGGCATTGGTGGATGGATTAGTATGTATGAGGGAGATGTGTGGCACATAGTGGTGGAGAATGAGAGAGGAAAGTTGGTCATGGCTTCGGAAAAGATGGGCATGACTTGGGCAAATGGAGGGATGTGTGGGAAATTGGATGTGGTATGGATGGATGTGGGTGGATCGGGTTGGGCGGATGAGAAATAGGGTATGTTGGTTAAGGTGGAGGATGGGTTTTGAATGGGTGTGGAAGGTCGGAGAGATGGGTTGGAGATGGCCATGGATGAAGGCATAGCTTGGGAAAATGATGGGAAATTTAGATTTTGGGCATTTTGGGAAGTGGTAGAAGGGAAAATAGGGGCACCGAATGGGCTGGTCATGGTGAGGATTGATTGGGTGAGGGGGGTGGAAGTAAAGGCTTCTTGGGTATAGAAATGGGTTGGAGAATGTGGCGGGGATGAGTCAGGATTAGCATAAAGCCAAGTCCACGGCCCATGACATATCTCAGTATCAGGTTGGGTACGAGTGCCTCAGATGGGGCTCGAAAGCTTCCTCCTTCTTCCCCTATGGGATGACGAAGGGCACGATGATGCCGTTGTGCTAGCACCAATCAAGACTCTATTTTTAGTCTTTTTATTTTTTATTTTTTTGAATTTTTATAAGTGAAAAGAAATGAGGATTCCTAGGCCCTTTTGAATTCCCTTCTCGGGTGGCTCTCGTACCCTAAATAGGTCCTGCGGCAAAGGTTCGAAAGCTCTTCGGAAGAATTAAAGGGAAACCCCTTGATCTATTGAAGACATGGAAACCAATGCAAATACCCCGATCCCCTGAAACAAATAAAAAAGAAGTCACCTTCTTTTGACCGACGAGGGCGTATTAGGTGTCGAAAGTTGCAGGGCCTAAATAGATGCACAAAAGGAACTAATCAGGGAGTCTGGGGTGTGAAATAGGCCACAGATCCGAACTGATGCTACTCAGAACCAACCTGGCGCAACTAATAGTGGCACTAGAGCAAAAGTTCCCAGAATAAAGCTGGTGTAGCTAATAGTTGTGCTGGTATTCTTTTGGGACATTTTGCATTGGCAAAACTAATAGTTTTGCCAGAGAAGAATGGTTCTCAAGATTATTTGACAGCAGCAATCTCAATTCGAAATGGGTCTCCAAACTGGATTTTTGTGGAAGCTAGGCTTCCGGGGACTGACATATTATACGTCTCTTTCCTCACCGATCCTAAGAGTTTAGAGGCCAAATTGGGTTCACTATCGCTCTTTTTCTCAAGTTTTAAGCTTGGTAACCACCCGATATACCTCTAGTGTAAGCACTTTTCTCGGGTGCTAGGTGGGCTAGGACTTTTCCTGATCATCAGCACTAGGGGCTGCCACCGTACTAAGACCCGAGAGTTTGTATGTGTGCTTAAACAACCCAACCCTTGAAAATCTACCCCGCAAAAATTAATTTAAATCCCCTTTCTTGGTTCAATTATATTTTTCACTTTTAAGAAAATTTTCTTAAGTTCAAAGACTGGGGGTGATGATCCCGTGCTGCCTCTACGGGTCGACGTTCACTAGCGGAATATGATTGTGAAATTAAAAGCGCAAGTAGGCTCGCCAAACGGCTAAGACACTTGAAATGACGGAAATGTAAGAAATTTAAATGACAATATACAAGTAGACTCGCCGATCGGCTAAGGTGCTTGAAATGACAGAAACTTAAAGAAATTGAATGACAATGTGCAAATAGGCCCACCAAACAGCTAAGGCTCATAAATGACATAAAAGTAGGGGTAAGTAAAATAACGTAATCGGAGGGGTGAGTAAAAAAAATAGTAAAAATAAACTTAAAAATAGCAATAAAATGTTAGTAAATAAAAAATAAAGAGGTCAAGTTCAAGGGGAAGCTCTACTAGCTACTCCCCAGCAGAGTCGCCATTTGCGCAACCATGGGATTTGTGACGATCTCGTAGCGACGATGCGCTCTCAAATAAAATATTTAGAGTCGCCACCTAGAGCTTTTGGCATCTCGAGAAACCTAGATCAATTTTATAAGCACCGAAGTACTAGAAATATGGCTCTGAATTCAGTCTATGCCAAAGGCTCTTGGGTAGGGGCTTTGGTTATCTATTTGTGCCCATCCGTTCCTATCAAAAATTCGGCAGCGTAACGGAACAAATGAGAGGATAGAGGAATAACCGAGAAGGTAGAGGAATAGAGGGGAGAGCCAGAGCTCTTAGGCCCTTATTGCACCACTGTGGAGCCTTGCATTGGCTTGCTTCGGTGAGCTTTTGAAGGCTTGTATGATGAGAAATGGGGTTCTAACTCCTAGGGCTTGATAGCTAAGAGGTAGAGAGGGAAGGCTAGGGGGTAACACACACCTAACCTGGAGCTTTTGGGTGAAATGCTAAGGTCTAAAGGAAGTTTTAAAGTTCTTGAATTTGTATGGGAGTGGTGGACTAGAGGAGAGAGAGAAGGGATTCCTTAATCTCTTATTGCAAATTTTTTGAAGCCTTTGTAAAGGAAGGGATGCCTCTCTATTTATAGGAAAAGAGAGGTTAGGGGGTGCTTAAAAGCTAATTTTGATTAGTAATTAGGTAATCTACCCATCAAAGGTTTCCTAGGATTTTTAGAGCCTTGAAAAGTGTGAGAATATGCTCCAATGGTGGATGATTGGGTGAGGCTTTAAACGACTTAAGGGGTTGCACATAGATAGTAAATGGGTTCAACAGAACTAGTAAAACACACCCCAAAGGCCAAGATGGTCAACAAGTCAAACCCTATTCTCGAAGTTTGAGGTAAAAACTCAGGGTTACTATTCATATGCCTAGTGCAACTATTAGTTGCGCTAAGCATAGGTACAGTAATACAGTGGAGATACAGTGCTTGGAAGTTTGCTACCTGCTGGGTGAGGTCCACCTTATGACTGGCACAACTATTAGTTGCACCAAATCCCTAGGGGGGGTCCAGCTGACTTTACCATTTTCTCCCTGCACTTTGGAATATGATATCTTCTTATGTATGATTCTGATTGGGGTGATTCTTAGCCCGTTGGCAAGCTGAGGACTTCTACTTTTCAATGGTATGAGATTTGATTGCAATAGAAGGTCACAACTAGTCTCGGTGTACCACTCTTCATTCATTGCTTAGGAAAGCTAGGTTTAGGTCCAGAATGGGTTCTAAGGGTCGGGATGGGTTTCTATGAGTTTGGGAGGGTTCCTAGGGTGATTCCTAAGGGTTAAGAAAGGTTCCTAAGGGTTCCATACATGCCATCAAGAGCTCGGAGATGTGCCTCTCTCGAAATGTGTCTCGATCGAGCCTTAGGCCAAATTTGGGTGTCTACATGGGTATAATCAGATTCTTGTGTATCTATAAGACCAGAAGAAAACAACTTTCACATGTCCATTTGGCACCGTTGCTTATAGGAAGATGACATTTGGATTGTACAATGCCCCTATAACTTCCCAAAGGTGTATGTATGCCATCTTCTCGGATATGATTGATCTATTTTTAGAGATATTCATGGATGATTTTTGTCTTTAGGGACAGTTTTAGCTAGTGTCTACATCATCTCAACCTAGTGCTGCAGAGATGTGAAGAGACCAACTTGCTTTTAAGTTGGGAAAAGAGTCACTTTATGGTCAATCAAGGGATTGTCCTTGGTCATGTTGTTTCCCATAGAGGCATAGAGGTAGCCCAGGCTAAAATTGATTTAATTGCACATCTGCCCCCACCTAAAATTGTCAAACAGGTCAGATCCTTTTTGGGGCATGCTGGTTTTATAGGAGGTTCATCAAAGATTTTAGTAAATCAACTTCTTAAAAGACAATATTTTCTCTAGGTTTGGTACCCCCAGAGCTATCATTAGTGATGGGTGAAGCCATTTCTGTAATAGACAGTATGAAAATCTGCTTAGAAAGTACTCTGTGACACACTGAGTAGCCACCCCACACCACCCACAGACTAGTGGGCAGGTGAAAATTTCTAATAGAGAGATCAAACACATTTTAGAGAAAATTGTGAGAGGAGATAGGAAGGATTGGTCCCTAAAGTAGATTGATGCGCTTTGGGATTATAGAACTGCCTATAAGACCCTAATAGGGATGTCTCCTTTTAGGTTAGTGTATGGCAAGGCATGTCATTTACCAGTGGAGTTAGAACATAAAGCCTATTGGGCTATTAAATCATTGAATGTTGATCTAACTGCTACTGGTATGCACAGGAGGCTGCAGCTGTCAGAACTTGAAGAGTTGCGATTGGAAGCCTACTCCAATGCAAGGATCTACAAAGAAAAGGCCAAAGCTTTTTATGATAAGCATTTGCTGAGAAAGGAGTTTGCTGTAGGCAACAAGGTATGGCTGTTTAATTATAGAACTGCCTATAAGACCCTAATAGGGATGTCTCCTTTTAGGTTGGTGTATGGCAAGGCATGTCATTTACCAGTGGAGTTAGAACATAAAGCCTATTGGGCTATTAAATCATTGAATGTTGATCTAACTGCTACTGGTATGCACAGGAGGCTGCAGCTGTCAGAACTTGAAGAGTTGCGATTGGAAGCCTACTCCAATGCAAGGATCTACAAAGAAAAGGCCAAAGCTTTTTATGATAAGCATTTGCTGAGAAAGGAGTTTGTTGTAGGCAACAAGGTATGGCTGTTTAATTAAAAATTAAAATTTTTTCCAGGCAAGTTAAGATCTAGATGGGAGGGACCTTACATTGTAATGCATGTATCCCCATCTGGAACTGTTGATATCATGGATCTAAAGGATGGTAGGATCATGAAAGCCAATGGTCAAAGGCTCAAAATCTTTGTTGAAAATGTAGTAGAGCCTGTGGTGACCATTCACCTTCAAGAACCTCCAAAGTGTGACTGATTTTCAACATTGTACATTATGTATCATAATTGTTAGTTCTATTGTTGTTGTTGTTTTCAAATCTATCTAGCATTGTATATATGTTGCCAATTTTACTTAGTTTTTCATTTAGAATAATGAGTCAGCTATGATAAGGGTAGGAAGGTCTCCAATGCAAGAGAAATAAATGGGAACAGAGGAGGATTGACGAGTTTGGGTTGAATGGAGACAAGTGTACTGATGAGAAATAATATTGGATTGCAAAATAACCCGTCGAGAGGTGTGAGGTAATTTTTAATTGGTACTGAAGGTGTTCATGTGAAATTTGACAGGATCTGTGTACCTGTCGAGAAGTTGAGAGAGGAAGTCGATAGGTACTAAAGGTGTTGGCTACATTTTTTATAGGTTCTGATACCTGTCGAGAGGTTGAGAAACCTCTTGTGACTTTAATTGCTGAGAATTTTAAACCTGTCGAGAGTTTTGATGAATCTCTCGACTTGCAAATTTTGAATCCTGTGTACCTGTCGAGTGGTTGTATGAACCTCTTGAATTGAACTTTTTGAAGCCTATGAACCTATCGAGAGGTTGAACAACCTCTTGAAGCCTTCAGCCCGAGAAACTTACATTTTCAAATGGTTTTAACCGTTCAGCAGGTTGATTCAACCTGTCAAAACCTTCTTTCCAACCTATCAAAATTGTGGTTTGCTTGTTTTTAAACCTATCGACAGGTTATTCCATCCATTCGACACCTTGCACTGAGAGTTATGTTCCTCCTTTGCCCGAGTTCTCATTTTCTTCTTTCTCCTCCATATCACTAGTTCCAATTCCAAGTACCTTGCTGTTGTTCCAGTTGCATTAGCTTTGCAAGGTCGACATTTCGCACTTGGATTGTCCCAATTTGGTGTTGTGTGCTGCAAGCTCTGAGAAACCCTAAGGTTTTTGAGTAAGTTCTTCTTCGACCTCAATCTTGTGATTTTCCAGCATTATTGTTCCATATTTTTGAGGGTTTTTAGTGTGTGTGGTTAATTGAATTGAAAAAGGAAGATAACTGTGGTGTTTGTGAGGTATTGTGAGGATTTAGAGTCCTAATGGTTGAACGTGAGGATACCTTGGCAGATTTATTCAAGCCCCTTTCCAAATCCGCCCCAAAATCCACTAGGAAATCTAGTAGGTTAGCCACACAGCCCAAAGAGGACCCACCTGCTAAGAGGAAGCTCATTATGGATAAGCCTAAGAAAGCTCAGAAAGCCAAGAAAGCCAAAATAACTGCAAAGATTGTTGAGGATATCCCTGTGCCTGAACCTAACCCTGAGCCCAAAACAGAGATACCTGTAGCTCTGACAACTCCTAATGAGTATGTGGACTATTTAGATCTGATTCTAGAGATAATCTTTGACTTACCTTATTTTTCTAAGGTAGAGGAGTGCAAGGAGACCTTAGCCTACTTGGAAAAGGCATTCCTGACACCTCTTTTGACTCCATTACAAGAGAAGGATACCCAAGGTTGGTCAAATTATGGTATTAGAACATCAGAGAAAAGAAGTAGTTAGGATCAACTGATCCTACCCTTGTGGTTTTGGTTGACAACTGGGAGGTAGTTGTGGACTACAATGATATTGGATTGGTGTTAGGGGTCCCATCCATATATGACTCATCTTATGGTTTAGGAGCACCTAATAATGTGTCCTTCCGAGCAATGCCCAGACACTTGACCCAGGACATTATGGGATCTGGGGAGTCTTTAATGAGGAGAGAGTTAGACCCCAACTTATTTTTCAAAGATTCAATCTTGAGGAAAAATGTCTATGTCAATGGACATCAGCAGGAGAGAAGAACCCCCATAGTGGATGCCCTTTACTTCTTCTCCAAGGGTCAATTCTTTAATGCCACTCAGCTGATTTTTAAGGCCATGATAGATGTAAATGACAAGATCAAGAAGGGACAAGTTGTGCCAGGGCTACCATATGACAGACTTGTTACTGCCCTACTGAAGCAAGGGAAATATGTAGTGCAAAAGGATGAGCTAGTGGAAGAATTGAGTTTAAAAGAGTTTGGGAGGAGGGCTTGGTCTACTAGCATGACCTTGATTGGGAAGAGCAAGAAGAAGCCAGTTGAGAGTTCTGGGAAGGAAGCACCTCAGGTGACCAGCTTAGCAGCTGCACCTTTGATACCTACAGCCCCATCAGCTAGCTTAGAGCCTCTACCTACTTTTACTGATACTAGCTCAGTCCCTCCACCTGTGACCTCTACATCCATATCAATCCCTTCTACTGCTGTGACCTTGCCCATTGTTAGTTATACTGTTGCCAGCATCTCCATTCTATCACCTTCCATACCATCCATTTCTGTCCCCATCCCTTCTTGCAGCTCATCCATTCCCTCTACCATCACCACCATCACCCCTGTGTCAGTTCCTCCTACCACTGACCCAATATTACTCTTGCCTTCACCATCCATACAAACCACCTACTAGAGAAAATCCAAGCAACCCACCACCCCTCCAGCTAGACCTTCCAATCCAAGCCTTAAACCCTTAAGCCCTGAACCAGCAGCTCCACTCCCATCTACATTAGCTGACCCAGTTATTTCCACTTCACCATCCCTACCTTTTGAGACTGACCCCACTACCTCCATGTCACCTATCCATACCCAGGAGGAGGAACACTTCACCACTGAGGGGCATTCAACCCTAATAGATTCCATTATGGAAGATATTGGGCATGAGTACTCCCCTTTACCTGACTCTTCACACCCTATCCCTTTCCACCATGCTTCCACATCACCTTTCCAGCCCATTATATCCACTCAACCTGTTACCGAAGCTCCTATCTTACCAGATACCTCTGCACAATTCCTTTCCCTTCTCACATCCATCCTAGCCCAGCTGCAAGCCAACACAGCTAACCAATCTGTGATGGCCACCTGCCTACATGCCATTCAAGCCACCCTACTTCCATCTACCTCATCCTCCCAACCTCCTACAACTCCCATCCTTCCACCTATTCTTGTACCCATTTCACCTCCATCTCCTCAGCTGTCCCCTAAACCTACTACCAGAGACTCTTCTACCCAAACTGAACCCATGGAAGATGACCTACCCTCCCTACCTTTTACCTACACTTCTACCCCATCACCTGAGCCAGTTACTATAGAAGAAGAGCTGCCACTTACCTTCATTTTACCTTCACCACCACCACCTGAGCTACCCATCACCCCATCCTCCATGGATGACCCTCATCATTGGGCCATTGTCCCATATAGAACCAACACCTTTTCACCTTTGCCTTCCCTCACCAAAGCCATTGAGCATAACCCTTATGTTGGGGAGGATGTCAAGTTTCTTATGGATGCAATCCTGATTTTATAGCAACAGGCCCATGAAGAGGAACTTGACCGAGTTTTGGAGGCCCACAGGTGGGAGGAATGGAAGCTTTGGCGGATGGTCCTCAATTTCCTGGATCTCTACAAAATCTATAGGATAAAATCTGACATACTTTCCAGAATTGTAGAGACCTTATCCCTATACCCTGCCCTGAAAGCTGCTGAGTCAACTGGCATTTCAATTAAGGAGCCTGGACCAAAGCCAAAGAAGAAGAAGAAGAAGCCAGTAGCAATCAAATCCACACCTGATGCTTCTAGTGCAGAGCCAGTGAAGAAGGACAAGAATCCTTATGCAGAAAAATATGCCTGGGACCTCCTTTTGTTTTATGTTCAGATACTGAGTCTGATTAGGTGTGGAGTAGTTGGTGTGTTTAGATTCTGCAGTACTGTTATTCTAGGTAGTTTGGTTGTATATAGTTTTGTATTTAGTCCATTATAATGAAATGTTCCTTCTATGTGCAAATTGTATATATCTTTGTTATTCATTTTTCTTTTACTTTGTTTAATTTCATTTTACTTTTACCCTACTATTTTTATTTTTTATACTTCTGAATCAGTTAGGACACTGTTCCTCAAAGGTTTAGGGGTATAGCCGGATAATTTTGAAAATTTATGAAATAATTAAGCCAAATGCAGTGGTGTTAGTAGGATTAAAACAAATTTAGCAAAATTTTAAACTGAGCAATTTTGGAAAAGGAAGGTTTAGAAATGTATGATAGACTGATTAATGTCTGGATCTTTTTGAAAAATTTATCATTTCTATGAAAGATATCATCAAGGAATTTTTGTGAAAATCAGTATGTAGTGAACCATTAAAGAGAAAAAAAAGAAGTAAGACCATGCTTTGAGAGTCCTAAGGAAGACCATACCCAGTGAGACTTGGGCTTGTAAAATTATATTTGAAGAGTGATTTGGCAATTTTTTCTACTCTAAGGATTGTTTGAACCTACTCTTTTTCACTAGAAGTTAGGCAACTCCAAGTTGAAACTAATTGACATAACTCATGACATGGAAGACATGATGTAAGGCCATCCCTTGGACAGTTTGTGCTAAAAAGATCCCTACCCTTTGAACTGCCTTTGATACACATAATTTGAGTCTTAAAACTTTAAGTTTTCTTTGACAGAAACTAAAGAATTGTTGGTGCGCACTTTTTCTGAGTTCCTCTTGGTCCCCGTTGAATCAGTGGCCCAATTCTGTCCAAGTGGACTCTAGCGATGCGGTGTTTGGAAGGTTAGAAATAAAATAAAAAAGGGGAGAGGTTTTGTAGGAAGGTTCCTAGTTTGTTGCGATCACCAGCTGCAGATATTTAACGACGCTACAACACGTCAGTGATCACACTTTCGAGGGGGTGTGGGTCACCTCTTTACTGAATCGTCCACCTGCAAACGTGAGCAATTATGACTCTTTCTTATAGTTTAAATAGTTTAGTTTTCCTTTTCTTCCCTATTATTGTTATAATTCGAATCGGTTCAGATTTCCTAATTCTTTTGCGAGTCTAGTGGTGTGGTTTATTATGGTGATTTGATCTAATATTATAATTCTATTAGGATTCTACTTAATGTAGTGTCCTAATCCTATTAGAATTCTAATTAATTTAGTGTCCTAATACTACTAGAAGTCAAATTAATATCAGTCTCCTAATTATACTAGGAATGCAAATATATCAATTTTGATAAAACTCTAATTAAATCAAGCATGCTGATTGTACTAGAATTCTAAGTAAAGTAATTATACTAATCCTACTGCAATTATAATTGAAGTAGAGAACTAATTTTACTAGAACTCTAATTTAAGCAATGAATTAATTTTATTAAAATCTAATTAAAAAGAATAAACTAACTATACTAAATATCTAATTGAAATAAAGGAACTAATTTTTTCTAAAATTAGAATCAAAGCAATGAATTAATTATACTAAAACTCTAATTAATAAAAAAGGGATTTAACTATACTGGAATCTAATCAAGCAACGAATTAACTATGCTAGAATTATCTAATTAAAATAGAGGAACTAATTTTATTAGAATTCTAATCAAAGCAATTATTCTAAGGATTTAATCAAAATAAAGCATGTAAATTAATTATACTAAAACTCTAAGAAAATTATGGACTTGATTTTCTAATTCTAATTAAAGCAATAAAATAATCCTAAAAAAGGGGTTTTGGGCCTGCTATGCTAAAGAGGATTGGCCTCGTTCTCGAGTACCCTCCGTAAGCTCCCTTGGGCAAATCGGGTGGCTGAGATTAAGGATAAATTGAATTTTTAGATTATAAAATAATATTTTTTTTAGAATTTCAGAGTCATTTTTGGGATTATAATTATGAATTAAATTATGAAACTAGGATTATAGAAGACTAAATTAATGTTTGGGACTTTAGAAATATTAAACTAAGGAATTAAAACTAGAATTTAAATTTTTAGGACTGAATTCGAGTTCAAAATCAAAAAATCAGGCCGTATGATTAAGGACTAGTTCCAGAAATTATGAACTAGAATCAGAGATTAATGATAGGACTGGAAATTTAAATTTTAGAACAGAATTGAGTCTATGGTTGGTGAATTGGGCCGTTAGATTAAGGACTAGTTCTAGAAACTGAAAACTAGAACTAGATATTAAAATTACGGTCCGAAAAATGGTGCTACGGCCTAAGACTGAATTAATATTAATAATTTAAAACTAGGGAAAAATCCTAAGTCTAACAAGTAAGAACTATGGTAAAAAATTAACAGTTAAATTCTTACCTAAAGTCAAGGTTGCGGAGAGAAATCCCAAAGATTCGAAGCTTGAATCTCGAAATCATGGGTATATTCCTCTATGGATTCGTTCTCGGAGTTCTCTGATTCTGAAATTCCAAAAAATTCTGTTCTCCTAAAATTCCAGCCTCTTCGGGTGAATTAGAAAAAAATCTTTTATAGGTTTTTCTCCAATTAAGCACCCTTCTTCAGGCGTTTAACTGGATTGCGCACCGATTTCCCGATGCTCAATCGCTTTGAGTCGATCAAAAAACTCAGTGAGCGACCAGCTAACTTGCTCAGCGAGTTTCCTAGTTCTAATCATGTTAGAACTAATTGCACGCTTATTGTGGGGTACGCAGTCTGATTAAGCATCTCATTTGAAGTGCTTGATCGAGGAAGCTTAGGGGTCAAGGACGATAAGACTAGTCCAGGCATAGGCAGCGTGCCGGTGGTTGGACGTTCAATCCGATTGCACGTGCCATGTGGCACGCGTAATCGAGTCTTGAAGTGGTATGGGAAAGGAAGTCTGGTCTGAAAGGGGGATTGATTGCATGTTTGTGGTTTTGGCGTGCGATCAAATTGCGCGCGTGATTTTAGGCGCGTAATTCGGGACTGTCCGGGTCGGGTCTGAAATGCCAGACTATTGTTTCAGCCTGCATTCTGACTATATACTATTGTTTCAGTATATAGTCTCCCTACATTGGGATCTGAGCCACAGAGCTATTGTTTCAGCCTATGTTCAGCCATGTACTATTGTTTCAGTGTATGGTCACCATGTTAGGGTCATGGGGCCTAAGCCACAGAGCTATTGTTTCAGCCTGTGTTTACCCATATACTATTGTTTCAGTATATGATCCTACATTAGGGCAAAAGGGGTCTGAAATGCAAGACTATTATTTCAGTCTGCATTTCGACTATATACTATTATTTCAGTATATAGTCTCCCTTCATTGGGATCTGAGCCACAGAGCTATTGTTTCAGCCTATGTTTAGCCATATACTATTGTTTCAGTATATGGTCCCACATTAGGGTCATGGGGTCTAAGCCACAGAGCTATTATTTCAGCCTGTGTCTAGCCATATACTATAGTTTTAGTATATGGTCCCAATTAGGGTTATGTTGTCAAAGGTTGACCAAACAGATTTGTATATGCAGAGAGGGCAAAATGGGGGTGTCTACAGATGCCTCTCTTCGGTGCGCTCTTGTGAAGTAAGAACGCGTCGAAGAAGTAGACACCCCTCATTCGAGGTGTCTTCTCGCTTCTCTTGGAAAATCATAAATGTGAATTGGGGATGCTAACATGACATGCTTGGCTTTCTTATTTATCAGCGCAAGCTAAAATAGGGCATTTGGGGGCCCAGTGATAGCTGTCAAAAGCCGTGTTCCATGCCGTGGATGCCCAGGGATGATCCCGTCGCGTATTGCGACCCGCTGTCATAGACAGTTGACGGGAGAAGTCAGCGTATCCTATTCTGTGGGTGTAAGGGGCATCTCGTCACGTGGCAAAACCTACTGCGAGTGACAGTCAAACAAAGAGGAGAATCACCATATACTAATCTGTGGGTGCAAGGGGCATCCCGCCGCATGTCGCGACCTGCTACAAGGGGCAGTCAAACAGAGGGGTATGACGCAGTCGAGGTATCGGGGGGTGTCATACAAATGTCCATAAGTAAGGTCTAGGGACTTATAATAAAATGCAATATTATGTCGAAGGCTTTTGCAAGTCATGTCAGACCGGGCGCGTCATTGCTCACACCAATGTGCGTCAGGCATTCCTTTTCCAATAGGCGTTTATAAGTTCTTAGATTAAATATACTCTTTTTTTGATATCCTAGGTATCCGGGCCTGTTAGAGAACCTGCCTAATCCCAGGGGCACATGCGCACCCAAAATTCAGCACATGTCGGGTCAGCATGGATATAAATCCCTAGGGTGGCCTCAAGGGAGGGAGGGGATTCAAACTTAGGTCTCCTGCTTTTGGAAGAAGGTACCTGGCTAGCTCACCTAACCCTTGAGGTTTTAGATTAAATATACTCATTGTTCAATTTCCCAGGGGAATGGCTGGTTCGGGCTGGTAATTGGAGTGAATTTTAGTGAATTTTTAAAAGTGAGTCTCTTTGTTTATTATTATTATTATTTTTTTAATTTCACCGTTTGTTTTTGGGAGTAAGATATTAGGGTTTTAGAGTAAAAGATTTTTAGTTTGAGAAGTAAGAGATTTTTTTTTTGGAGGTAAAAGATTTTTTCTTTTGGAAGTAAGGGGTTTTAAAATTTTTGGAGTTCTAACTTAAGATCAATTCAGTGGTAAATCGATAGAAAATGTGGCTTCCGAGATGTCACTGAGCAAATCCACCAGTACGGGATTTGTGGACCGGACCATTTATGTGGTTGTCAAGAAGACACTTGGCATGCTGGATACTCCGTCTAACCTTCTCGACGAATACTGATCATTGTCTCTTATGGGATGACTATAGTGATTCGAAAGTCGAGAGAGATATGGGTTTTGAAAACATTTGACTTAATCATAACTAACTATATTTATAAGCAATATCGAGTAATTGAAAAGTGGGTAGTACTTACCTGAGGGTGATACTAACCTGAATTATGCATAGCTTGTGCGGTCTGGTGGTGCCGTAGTGTCGTGAGGGGATTTTGGAGATTTCCTTTCTTCAGGTCCGTTGTGGCAGAGCTTGGCAGTTGCCAATGTGATGTAATGTCTTGGAGAAGTGATGTCGCGATGGGACATGGGGATTCTCCCTTTCTTTGGCTGCGTGCTGGGTGAGTCATGGTGGAACGTGGGGCTCAATTTGGGAGAGAGAGAGCTCTTCGCTTTAGCGATGGGATAAGATCGAGCTTTCCCTATTTTCGTCATATGGTGTGGCATGTGTTGTCTGAGTTTTTTTTTTTTCTATTTTTAGGTAGTGATGTTGTGGTGGGATATTGGCTGAGCGTAGTTAACGACGGGACGCTGGTAGGATATTTGTGAGATAAGTGTATTTTGTTTCTTTCTTTAACAGATCTTGGGCTATGAAAGAAAATCACATTGTGGTTGCGTCGTGACTGGCTTAGTTTTTTTTAGCGGTGTGCTCGCATTTTTACGGGATTTACTTTTGGCTTTTCACGATGGAACATGAGGGCATGGCTAATTTATTGCTATGGGATTGGATATTGAGGTGGTATCATGTGTGTGCATCTTGTCGTGGTGGGATGTGTGTCAGCAGCTGGCCCTCTCTCCTTCTTTCTCTCTGAACAGCCTGTGAGGCTACGCGATGGGACAGGAGAGTTTTGATCAAGGTGAGGTAGAAAGATGTGAAGGTATAGATTTTTTCTAAAGTCAGGCATTGCACGCCTGGTTTAGGTCGCTCAATATGATTACGCACCTATTTTTGGGCGTACGATTGCAGGTTCGAAGGGCTGTTTATGCGTGTCTAAGTGTGTGTGTGATTGGATTATGCGCTCTAATCATTGTGCGTGATTGAGGCGTCACTAGGTCACTGTGCGGGTGACCTTTTATATTACGAGATGGAGTGTGTCGTTTAATAAGGTTGCATGGTGTATAGTTAGCGCGTGATAGGAGCGTCGCGTGGGCGATAGTTTATTTGCACTGTCGATTTGGAGTGCGGGTTTTGGATTATGCGCGTCGTGTGATGCGCGTGACTGAGTTAAGCACACGTGTCTAGGTCCGTGATTAAGTTCGTGCTCTATATAAGCTAGAGAGCCTTCATTTGTTTCTCATTCTTTAGTTTAGTCTTGAGTTTTACTTCTTTTTTTGGATCTCTTATGTTCTAATCGTCCGTTTGGGATATCGTTTCTTCCTATGTTCATAATTTCATGTGATCTTCACCCTGAGGTGATGCTCGGGGACATCATTATTCTGGGAATGGGTGGTATTGAGAATGAGGGCGCCAGTCTTCACATTGATCCCTTTTAGAGAGCGGTGAAGGCAGCATTGAGGAGGCGGCGGCAGTGGAGATGAAGATGGCGGAAGAGGAAGGTGTTACGAGTGAAGGGATGTGTTCCCCAACCAATCCTCCACCTATCCTTCTGTGTTGATTTCAGGTCTTCGATTTTCGCTTTGGGTTGTAAGTTAGGTTATAAGTTTTCGTTGTGGGGTGTAAGTTCACGAGCTATGCCTCCGGTGATACTTGTAAATTTTATTTTTTTTTAAATAAAGAAGTATGATATATATATATTTTATTGTGTTTATTTATTTCTTTTAAACTTATTTTATGGATTAGTCAGGCATATTTGGTTTGTTTGATTTAGTTTAATATTTAATTTAGCTTTTATCCCAAGATTAGTTTGTTTTATGGAATTTTGTTTAGAAGGTTTACTTGGTTCTGTTTGGGTTTTTTGGGGGCATTTTTTGTGTGGTCCTAAGCAAGTAAGGGTCTCATTTTGGGAAAGCCTTTTTTTTGTTGTTTGTTTTGTCTAAGGTTTCGGGTATTTTGTTTTAGTCCTTTTATTTAATTTGAGATGACACTTGTTAAGAGTGTGTGAATTTAGAGTTTAATTTGAAGTTTCTAGATGGAGGTTAAGTGTTTGCATCCTAATGGCTTATCTAGGCTTGGGGGGGTTTGTGCCTTTTTTTTTTTAAGGTAAGTGTTGTATGATTATTGGTTTATTTAGGTTGTCATGGACTGTGGTCTTTCAAGGGGGCATGTGTTTGGTTTTGGATTTAATTAGATTAGAAGGGTTTTTTAAAATGTGACACTTGTCCCTCTGGTTTAGGGGGGTATAGTTTTATAAATGTGAGAGCTAAAGGCTTTGGGTTCTCAATGTTTTGAATTTCTATTTCAAGTTTTGGGATTAGGAGTTTTGGGGCATCTTTGTTTTTGTTTGTGATTTTGGGCATTTTTGTTCATTAATGTCTTTTCTTCCTTTCTCTTTTGTTTTTCGGGTATTGAACCCGAAGATTTGTGATTATTAAGTGGATTACTGGGAATGAATGGGATTGGGAATGTAAGGTAGTAGTCGAATTGTTGCCATGATAAGGGAAGAGGTGGAGGAGAAAAAGGTGGTAGAAAAGAAACCCAAGGATAAGGCAGGGTCAGAGTTCTTGTGACCGATGCCTATTTTTCCTCGGTAGGCTCTGCGGATTCAGTGTTAGCTGCCCTCCTTGTTATTCTTTCCAATATGAGCTTCCAACGGTGGATCCCATAGATCCTGGGTGGCTTTTCGTGAGCCACTCTTTCTTTTCTGCCAGCTTGGGGTGTGGAAAAGTTGTCATTGTTAAAATTTATTAACAGTGCGTTCCTCCTCCGGGATTCTTCAAGATTTCTTGTTTCCCGAATAAATTCGGATTCAGGCACTACCTTAATGTTTGGGTTTTAAGTTTCTTGTTTTAAGTTATATATTTAGAGGGTATGCCCTCGGTGAGTTTTGTAATCATTTTTTTTTATTAATTGATTATGTTTCTATTTCATTTGTGGTAATTTCTATTTAGTAAATTTTGATTTATTTGGTAGCTTTCTTAGACTTGTTTTGAGTGTGATGATTATTTATTTAAATTTGATCTGATCTTATTTATTTTGATCTAGGGTGTGATGGGAGCAGTTTTTGGTTTAGTTTAGTTTAGGTTTAAGTGCATGAATGATGGGGGGCATTTTTATTTATTTATTTATTTTGTTTAGTTTGGTCTTAGTTTGAGTGTGTAGGTGATGTTGGGGCATTTCTTCATTTTTTAGTTTAGTTTGGCCTTAGTTGAAGTGTATAAACAATGTTGGGGGGCATTTTTTTCATTTTTTGTTTGGGCTGTATATGTTCTTCGTCAGAAGTGTTTTTGGATTGGCCTTAACAAGGGCATAATTTAGGTTGGTAATCAATGTTGGAAGTCTCCTAATTTGATCTTGTGACCCTGAAATTCTGGGTACATATGTTTTAGGTTTCTGAGGAATTTTGCGCATCACTACGGGCACATAAACTAATTACGCGCCGGAATGGGAGGGCACATTTCGGAGGATCGGAAGGTCATTACGCGCCGATGTCTGATCGTTTAACCGAGTTAAACACACGGTATTGAGTGCAAGGTTAGGGCGGTGGACGGTCGTTGTGAAGGTGACGTTGGCATTCACGCACACAGGTTCAAACACTTGAGGTGCTTACGCGCCTGGTAGGTGGCGTGCAATCAGGAGGTCGGGTTAGTTTGAGTGGGCGATGATTAATTTACGTGCTCAAAACTGATCGTTTGAGCTAAATTATGCACAAAGATTGTGGTGCGTGATTGGGTTGAGCGTGTGAGTTCACGCACGCGATTTGGCTACATTCTATATATAGTTCAAAAACTTTCATTTTCCCGTGCGATCCATTTTGGTCTTTGATTCTTGGTTTCCTTGTTTCGTTGCGCTCTAGTTTTCATGTTTTTGTGATATCTTACGATTTGGTCGTCTGTTTTAGGTGCCATTTCTTTCGTTTTCTTGATTCTTTCGAGCTCTTTGTTCTAGGATGGAGTCTGAGGGCGGTGGTAGGCAATATCTTACTATTTCTAAGTTAGAGAGGATGATGATGGGGGAGATAGGTGAGACCTCTGAGGCTCGGTCCGATGCTATTTTCAGGGCGAAGGATGTCGGGGAGGAGGCTAGAGAGGAGTTACCGAAGGTTGACTAGATGGAGGTCAGGGAGGAGGTACTCGAGATTGAGTAGGGGGTAGTTGAGGATGAGGGTGAGAGACCTGAGGAGGAGAGGGCTGAGGACGAGGTTGAGGAGCACCCGGGTGTGGAGCGTCGAGATTGTAGACACTTCCCGTTGGATGATTTCTTCGCTCGAAGCCGGGTAGGTACCCATGAGCAATAGTTCCTTCATTATCCTAGGCATTTAGGTTATGACATAGACTTATTTGGATATAGAAACCCTTTTTAATTTATGTCGAACCTGCATTAATTATTGATTGTGTGCTCACTCATGCATCATGACGACCTCTAGAGGTAGTTTACGTTTCTATTCAATTATTTTTATTATGTTTTGTGTATTCGTTATGAGTTGTTCTTGTGTTTGGGGCATATTTCATTTGCTTTTAGCCCTAGATCTATTTGTCTTTCATCATAGGTATGTGTATTAGTCATATTTTCTTCTACTTGTGTTTCGTTCAATAGGAACCCCCGCAGTTAACTATTAGCTTAGCGTGGATCGAGTCCCATACTTGGTATTGTGCCTTGTCAGAGTTTCAGGGGGTACGCTTGGTGTCTTTCAGCTGCGGGCCGATCCTGGAGCTGGAGCCCTTTCAGGTCGATCGTGGCCTGATTGCGGCAATTCTGGAGAGGTGGAGGGAGGAGCATCAGGTGCTTCTCTTTCCAATTGGTATGATGTTTCTAACTCTAGAGGATTGGGTTTGCATTATTGGTCTTCGTTTTGAGGGTGAGCCGACCATGGGGTGGATGGCTGGAGATTATTTGGAGGTGTGTGAGGAGATTTTAGTTTTGTCGTATTGATCAAGTGGATCAGGGCCAGGTGTAGTTCGAGTCACTTGGTTCTTTGATATGTTCGCTAGTGGCTTCGTCACTCTGAGGAGTCATTCGGAGGCGAGGGCGTCTTATGAGGCATGATGCATGGTGTTGGCAGGTCGGGAGCCCATGGTTGAGTTGGGGTTAGCTGTAGATAGGGTGCTCTGAGCGTTCTTGATGCAGTTCCTCGGTGCAGTACTCTTTTCTTCCTCGACTCAGGGATGTGTCATTGAGTTTTTTTTTATGGTTCTCAGGGACTTGGATCGGGTCCCTACCTATGCGTGGGGTGTGACGACATTGGCGCATCTCTATGGGCAATTTTATCGTAGGGGACGAGGCGTCGCGAAGATTGGAGGTTTCCTTCCCTTCCTCCAGGTGAGTCTTAGTTAATCAGTGTCATGATGTCTTTGTTTGTTTTTTTTTGTCATAGCGGATATTTAATATTTATTCTTTTTATATTTTCTAGTTTTGGGCTTATGATCATTTTTCTTTTTTTCTTATCGGGGTTTCATTGGAGGTGAGGTTCACGTTTTCGCGGATGCATGTGTGGAGGGCAGTGCTACGGGGTTGTCGCTGGTCTTCTGATCTTTAGACTGCACGGGGTCTTTTTGAGGACATGCATGCGGGGCAGGTATATACTACTATGCGTTCATTTTGTTTTGTTTTGTTTTGAATTTTCAGGCTCTAAGGATTCATTAATAGGTTAGCTTGCTTGTTTGGTTAGGTGATTTGGAGGCCATACGCGGTTGAGGAGGATGCGGGTGTGCAGGTGATTCAGTCTGGCCAACCTTTCTTTGACATGGACATATGGGTCCATTATTTTGAGAAGGTGGAGAGGATCCACCTACCTCGAGCGGTGCGACAACTGGGGCTCGCTCAGGGAGTCCCTCTGGACATTTGCCACAGTGTGGCAAAGAGGATGATCAACCCCTCTGGCCGAAACATTAAGGAGCAAATGGCATTTCAAATGGTGGATTTTAGAGCCGGGGGGACCAGGGTCACAGGGGCGCGTGACGAGGCGGATGTCCGAGAATATAGGAGGTGGTTTAGTGCATGGGGTGGTGGGCGCTTCTTCAGACATCCCTTCCATGGCAGTGGTTCTTTCACGGTAGGTGAGCCGGAGTCGGCGTCGGCATTGAGGGAGAGGCTGACTGTATTGGAGCATGGCCATCTAACATTGAGTGTGCGGGGGGCGTTAGATTCTCTCCATAGAGCGATGGAGCATATGGGGTGTGCTCCTCGTCCGGATGAGGAGATGCTACACTCCTTAGCCATCTCAATCGCTCAATCTAGGGGAGCGGAGGATGAGTTGGGGGCTCAGCTAGCGGAGACTCGATGGCTCCTAGTGAGTTGATTTATTGGTCTAATTGTTTATGTATTATGTGGACTTGGTCTTCCGATCGTTCAGACATGATTGTGTTGTCTCATTTTATTTTTGACAGTCTGAGAGGGAGGCCGAGGTCGCTAGTGACGTGGCGATGATATGGTTGTTACGTGGTCAGCAGCAGTCCAACAGAGAGGTGGAGGCCAGTTTGCGATCTGAGATTGATTGATTGGTAAGTGTCTATATGAACTTCATTTTGTTAATTGTTAGCATTATGAGCTTGCCAACTGGTGTGTTTATTGTTATTCGTAGAGAGCCGAGCTTGCTACTGGAGGTCCCACTCCGGCGTTTGATCCATCTTCAGTTGCTTCCTCCAGTCGAGAGGATCCAGCGATGGCTCAGCTTCGGGCCTAGCTAGAGCATTGGGTAAGTTCCATTCAATCTTTTATCTCGTTTGTGTCATTGCATTAGTTTGTTGGATGTTATTATTTCACTTTCTTAATATTCTATTAACATTACGTGGTATTTTAGTGTTAGGTTTTTGAGGATCTATATACGAGGGAGGCAACTGCTACCTCTCTACACCTAGAGAGTCAGGTATAGTTTCTAGTGTGGTGTACTTCATCTCAGGTTATTTCGTCTTATTTGTTCTGACATATCTTGTGTTGGCTTGTTTGGTTCTCTACGTAGGTTGTTCCAGACTCTTCTCCGAAGGCTACCCCTCAGGGATCTATTCTTATCCCTACTTACGTATGTTTTAGTTATTGTGTTCATAATTTATTTTTCATTACAGTGTTATCTGATGTATTTGTTTGTTCTTGTTACAGCCGCCTATGTTTGCTGTCCCTTCCGTGCCTCCTGCTGATCTAGTGACTGCTGAGACGGTTGAGCGACTTCTAGACGAGAGGCTGGATCTGGTATAATTCTTTCCTTTTCGAAGTTTTCTTTTTTTTGTTCATATATATATTAGTTTTTTTTTTACTTGGTGTGGTTACGCAGGTTCGTCAGCTTGAGGAGGTGCGCCTAGAGGCGATACGAGCACACGCTACTCCCGAGGCGAGACGGATCCTTGGGGAGACGCAGAGTTGTGATGACCTTTCGTTGAGATGATGGTTGCGCAGAAGACTCAGGCTGAAGCATTGGAGGCAGCACGTCAGACGATGCTGGCAGAGATGCAGGTGTCCCTAGATTAGCTGTAGTATCATCTAACGAGAAGTGAGCAGGGGGTGCGTAGGTTGGGTAGTTAGCTTGATGGATCTGAGTCTCGGTGGGTAGTCTCGTCACACATCACGTGATTGTGTCAGGGGTGATGCTCATGAGGATTCTATCATTCGTGAGATTCTCACTGGGTATCCTCCTCACTCTCGATCGAGGGGGTCTGTTAGTCAAATGAGTGAGGGGGCTCTATAGCGAGGCCGCATCGTCTAGAGGTTCTGAGGACTCCGGGTGCCGGGGTTGTATTTTCGAAGGATTAGTCTGTGGACCTCCGAGCTGATGATACTGGGGACAGCGGTGCTCATTCATCCCAACGACAGCGTAGGGAGTAGGTGTGTGTTTATTTTGTCCATTGTGTGTGCATTGTATATATATAGGGGGAATGCCCCCCAATGACAAGTGTAAAAAAAAGAAAATTTTGATATATATATATATATATATGGGGATTCTTTGGTTTAGATGTACCTGATCGGCTCCTTTCCTTTTGATTGCCTCTTGCATTTGTCTTTCGCTTTTTAGTCTCTTTAGCGCCGTCGATCGTCATTGGGACTTGGATGCTTGCTGAGCTAGCCCTGTGATGGTTGAATGTTGCTTTGTATCTACGCATGTAAAGGTAACACTATCAGTAATTTTTGTTCTCCCCCTTACTAGTTTTCAAGGGGGGTGAGTGTCTCAGACCGGCGCCCGATAGTAAAAGATGGATATGTACGCTCTCTTTTTTTCTTTTCTTTTTTCTTTTTTTTTTTGTTTCTTTCTTTTGTTTCTTTTTTTCTTTTTTTTTTCTGAAATAAAAATAATGCAACAAGGAAAGCAAATAACTAAGAAATAAAAAAAATAAAAATACCCCAGTGTAGGAGTGTGGTAGGATTGGCAGTATAGTATCTTCTGTAGCATTCTCCGGATGGTGACTTCATTATTTCGCATCTTCCTTGTGGATGAGTCGGCGATTCTAAGGTGATTCTCCTTCTGATAAAAAAAAATGCCCCAGTGTCTAGCTACAATGGAGCTTTCCTGAGTTTTAGATGAGCACTTTGGGTCTATAAGAAGTCATGGGTATTTGGTGAGTTTGTTTTGAAGAAAATGTTGATTGGTACTGTCATCGAACTGGGGGAGGTCTCTCCGATTACGTCAGTTGGATACGGGGGTTTATCTTAGGGTGGTGGTCATCCTATATCGTGGTTATTAGGGAGAAGTACGATAGGTATAGTGGGTGATTGTATCAGTCATCATTCATCGGTTTTCGGTTTCATTTCTAGGAATATCCTATAAGGCTTTTGATTTATCATCCGAAAAAAGTAGAAGAGGGGGGTAACACTCAGTGATGTGGAGAATAGTTTGTATCTAATGCTCTTCAAAAGGGGTGAGTAACAATCTTTTTCTAAGAGGGATACGGGGTGCCATGATCGAGCTCTTCGTCATGTTTCGGTACCATCAAAATCTCACATTCTATAGTTAGCAGGAGTTTGTCCTCCTCCCGCCACCTTACGACGACATCTAGTAGTATAGGAACATTAGGGGTGCCCTCGTAGCTTGCTTATACACTTCTAGTAAAGTACCAGAGATGTCCTCACAGCCCGCTTATGCTTCCCTGAGGTCATTGACTTTCTCATTCGTCATAATGCTCTCACTCAATTTTTTGATATATGTATTTTTGAAAGTATCTGCTAGCGCAAGAATAATGAGTTTTGATTGAACCTAGCATCTTTATTTTTTTTGGCTCCAACATCTCCTCTAATGGTGGGGGAAGGGGAAATGAAAATCAGGTGTTACTTATGCTTTTGAAAGAGGTTAGATAGGTCACTAGTCCTCCAATCAGATTGCTCGAGTGAGAAAGTGGGCGATAAACTAAAGGTCTTAAGGATATTATCAGAATTGATGACGTATGACCAATGAATGGGTCATGATGACTACGGGGGTGATAAGTACAAGTATTTACCCACGAGATGTGATTATCATAGGGCTAAGGGTAGTATTTTCTAAGGTACATGGCATTCCAAGGGCTAGGGAGTTCTTCCCTGTCTTGGTTCGCCAGTTTGTATGCATTTCCAGGGTATGCGGCTGTGATAACATAAGGGCCTTCCCAGTTCGGTTTCAATTTTCCTTTCAGATGGGTGAGCTTGGAAGGCATGATTTTTTTCAAGACTAATTCTCCAACATTAAAAGTTCGTTCAAGGACTTTCTTATTGTAAGCCCTGGCCACTATCCTTTGATATACCTGAGCGTGATCAGCTGCCCTTAGACGTGCTTTATCAAGTTACTCTAGCTACGTCAGAAGGGTGATTCTCCTCTCATCTAAGGATAGCTCATCATCGAGTTGAATCCGTAAGGATGGTACTTGTATCTCGTATGGTAAGACTGCCTCCATCCCGTAGGTAAGGAGGTAGGGAGTTTGGCTAGCGGTTGTACGAATAGAGTTCTTATAGGCCCAGAGTGCTTCTGGTAGTCGTTTAGACCAGTCGGCTACATTGCTTATTTCTATTATGCATTTCAAAATTCGAATCAGTATTTTGTTCGTAGCTTCTACTAGTCCATTTCTTTGAGGGTAGAACGGTGATGAATAGCGTAGATCGATGTTAAACTTATTGCATAATTTCTTTGTCTTCTCCGCGATAAACTGTGGCCCGTTATCGGTGATGAACATCCTGGGTACTCCAAAGTGATGATATTTCAAACAATAAACCTTATGAGTATTAAAGCGGTGATTTTGACATAGGGTTCAACTTCTGCCCATTTGGTGTAGTATTTGGTTGTTGTAAGTATGAATGCGTGATTATGAGTGTTCCCAACTGTGTCTATGAAAGGTTCGATGACATCGAAGGCCCACATAAAAAATGATCATGGTGAAGTCCTATTGTTCAATGCAACTGATGGAGCTTTGATAAGTGCGGCATGTTCTTGGCATTGATTGTAGAGTTAGACGTAGAGGTGGAAATCTCTGTTCTTTGTCAGCCAGAAGTAGCCTTGTCGTGTGATTTGATCGGTGAGTCTCTGTCTATTGATGTGGGCACTGCAGGCACTAGCGTGTGCTTCTCGGATGATGTATTGCCCCTCGACGGTCGCGACGCATCATAGCAGTACTCCTTTGGTGAAGGCTTTTTTGTATAATATTTCACCGAGTATGCAGAATCGGGCGCATCGGTTCCTTATAGTCTTTCGTTTGATCTTTGTGGCATATGGTGGGACGTATTGATGCTGTAAGAAGTTCCAGATATCGAAATACCATGGTTATCCATCGTCGATTAGTGATTTTTCAAATCTGAACATAGCGACTTTGGTTTTTATCTTGACGTGATTTTCGGAGTGATTGCTTCTTTTGGTCCCGTACTCATGGAGAGGGTTGGTAATTTTCTCTTAACGGTCCATGCTACCTCATGAGCGGGTACTGCTAGCTTTTCAATGAAGGTCTTGGTACTTTGTCCGACGGGTATTTGAATGATCGAGGCTAGTGTGGCAAGGGAGTTTGCGGGCTCGCTTTCTAATCTAAGGATGTCCGTGAAAGAAATTCTTTCAAATTTCTTTACCAAATATTGAGTGGTTTCTAGGTATGCCATTAGTCTTCTTTCCTTGGTTTTCCATTCTGCTATAACTTGCGTGATCACTAGCTTGGAGTCACTGATAGTTTTTAGGTGTTTAACGCCTTATTGTAGTGATGCTCGCAGTCCAGCTATGAAAGCTTCGTATTCTGTGACGTTATTAGTGACAGGGAAGTCTAATTGAAAATTTTTAGGCATGACCACTCCTTTCGGGCTTAGGAGGACTATCCCGATGCCTTTTCCTTTTTGATTTAGAGCACCGTCAAAATAAAGGGTCCATGAGGTCTGTGAGGTAATTAGAGATTGCTTATCCTTTGGTCGACTTGTACGTGATGTAAGTGATATCGAATTCTTACAAGAGCATATGCCAGCGAGCGACCTTTCCTGATGTTGTAGGCTTTTCGAATACGTACTTCAGAGGGTCCATTCGGGCTAGTACTAGTATCTTATGTGCTTCGAAGTAGTGTCGTAATTTGGTTGAGGCCCACACCAATGTGAGGTAGGTCTTCTTCATCGACGTGTATGTTCCGTTCGTACTCGACCATCGTCCTACTAAGATAGTAGATAGCCTTCTCTCTCTTGCCGTCTTCTTCATATTTTCCCAGAATTACTCTCATTGCTTTATCGTTTGCTAAGAGGTAGAGGATTAGGGGTATCCTGGGAACCAGTGGCCATAGTATTGGCGGGTTAAGGAGGTACTTTTTGATATTGTCGAAGGCTTACTGACACTGGTCATCCCATTTGTACTCAGTTCCTCCTTTAAGTAGTCTATAGAAAGGATCACATCTGTCTAAATGCTGGGAGATAAATCTCCTGATGAATTGCAATCTTCCTATTAGACCTCATAACTCTTTGATATTGCTGGGAGATGGCATCTCAAGGATGGCTCTGACTTTTGCAAGGTGGAATTTGATCTCTCGCTTGCTGACTATGAAACCGAGTAATTTTTTGAAGGTGACTCCGAAGACACATTTCTTCAGGTTCATTTTTAGCTGATATTTCTTAGCTCTTTGTAGCACCAGTCATAGTGCTTCAACATGTCCTACTCTTGTTTGGGACTTCACTAATATGTCATCGACATAGACTTCTACACATTTATGCATCATGTCATAAAAAATAGCCGTCATGGCGCGTTGATACATGGCTCCTGCGTTCTTGAGCCTAAAAGGCATGACAATGTAACAGTAAGTTCCCCATGGTGTGGATAAAGAAATTCTCTTGGTTAGACTCTGCTAATTTGATCTAATTATACCCAGAGAAACCGTCCATACAGGATAGCATCTCATGTCCAACGGTGTTGTCGACTAGAGTTTCAATGTGCGAAAGTGGGAAGTCGTCTTTTGGGCATGCCTGGTTAAGGTATTGAAAGTTAATAGAAACCTGCACTCTGCCATCTTTCTTAGTGACAGGTACTATATTGGTGACCCACTTGGGGTAGAGGATGACTCGGATGAATTTGGCTTTGTGTAATTTGTCAACTTCCTCTTTAACTTGAAGGGCTATTTGTGGGTGCATCCTACGGAGTTTCTGCTTAACGGGCTTCGCATTGAATTCTAAGATAAGGCGATGCTCTACTAAACTTGGGTCTAAACCAGGCATGTCCTCATAGGACCATGCAAAGGAGTCGAGGTGCTCTTGTAAGACCTATATGATTTATTGACGCTCCTTAGAATTAAGCATTGCGCTAATTAGTAGCTTCTCTTCAGTGCCAAAGTTAATTTCTTCTATAGGTTTCGCGGTAGCTTGAGTTTGCTCATCGAAATGCTTGATAACCCGTAGGAAGTCCGGGGCCTCTTCGGCGACCGGCGTTCCTTCTTCATCTTCTGCAAGCTCATATACTGCAAAATTGTTACACTGGGGATTCGATTTTACGAAAGGTGACCCTTCATCAGTACATTTTATGACTGAGAGATCTTTAATAAGGTGAAGGTCAAGGTTATTGACCATTTTCTCAAAGTTACGAAGTATCTCATCTGGTATGATCACTGGCTTGTTGTTTGGCTTGGATGCCTTACGTCCTCGTACGGGAGATGGGATAGTAGTCTAAGGAGAAAAGTCTCCTAGTTGGTCGCAGACTTGATTCGAGATGAAGGGTTCCCTTTCTTTTCTGGAGTCTTCTGATTTTTTCAGATTTTGTATTTTTGAATTTTTAAGGTTTTCTTCTTTTTCTATTTTTATTTATTTCCGATAGTAGATATGGTACAGGGTCGGTCACCTCAAGAGGCACCGAGATAGTTGCCTCCTCTAATTGAGGGAGCGAGACGACTGCTAGAGCTGTTTGGATGATTCTTCGAGAAATGTGGATTTTTTTTGAATTTGACATTTTTTTTTTGGAGTCCTCAGCTGATGAGGTCTTTTGAATTAGCGACACCAGTGGTGGCAGTATCGACGTTCGGATTTCCTCTATCACATTGATTGCCTCATCTTGGAAGAAGCTCTAGAGATTGTAATCAGTCGAACTATCATCCTCTGAGTTATAATGTGGTTGTTCTTCCTGTCGAGGGTGATTTCCTAAGGGATCCTCAGGGGTAGAGAGCTCTTTCCCTTGAACTTTATAGTATATTAGGATTAGCATGCATGTTCGACAGCGAGGCTGGTAATGATGAGAAATGCAGGGAGATCCCTAAAGACATTCTCATCCTTCTGAGTTGGAGTCGAGGCTGGTATTGAACTCGTCTTCTTGATCTGACAGTGCTTGAAGTCCTAGGCTAGCCCGCTCCATTAGCTAGAGTGCAGGGAGGTCCACTACGTGAAAATGAAGAATAAGCAACACTACTTGCCTAAAGAAAACCACAGTCTCTGGCCGTTGTGGACAAATCTACCGATACAACTGCCCAAATCAGTAGTTTTTAAAATGCAACGGCCTATTTTGTATACGTAAGCCTGCTCGAACCCGTGACCTTAAGTTATAAAGTATATTGGGCGTCTCTTTCATAAAATGCAACGGCCCGGTTTTGTATAACTAAGGTGACTCGAACTTGGGCCCTTAAGTTGGAAAATAAATTGGGTGCCCAAATACCCTTCTAAATGAAATTGAGCGCGGGAACGTATCTCCAAATACCCATTTCTCTTCTTAGTCCTTGCTAATCGTCTTCATTCGATGTGATCCTAAGCCCAAGCTTTATTCGATTCGATCCTCCTCGTCTCCATAACTCGAAGCTTGATTCAATGCGATCCTCATCGTTTCCATAAGCCGAAGCTTGATTCGATGCGATTCTCATCGTCTCCATAAGTCGAACGAAGCTTGAAGCCCTAAAGCAACATTGAAGAAACGATCAGGTAGGGCTTTTATTTTATTTTATTTTTTCTCCGGGGGATCATCGTTGCGGTAAGATCTAATACCTTATTTTGTTTTAATCTCTGTTTCTCGTTTCATTTGATTGGTTTTCTGATTTGCATTGTTGCCAAAATCGTTGTTTTTCTACTATGATTCACATTTTTGTTGTTTTTTGTTTAATCTGAACGATTTTCTATGAAAATTTCTGTATTTTGGGGATTTTATTTGATTATTAATCGGATTTGGAATAGAAACTTTCATTTGAATGCTTGGATATTTTCTTTATTTAGAGATATCCTAGTTTGAGATTTTGTTTCGTCGATTTTTTGGGTTTAATGATTCGTATTACTTGTAAACATGCTTTGTTAAGATAAGAATGAATTAATTTTTTAGTTTTATATGGTATATTTTGATTATCACCATCAAAGATGATTTGTTTTATGATCTCTTTTCATCAGTGGATGTATGATCAAGACCGTCTAATTGAATTATCGTCTTTTTGGATGGTCCATAAAATTTTTTTTTCCAATTTCTTCTTCTCTTTGTAATGGTCAATAAAAATATTAACCAATGGCCATGAAATTAAAAAGTTTCTTGTAGTTGAATTAGTGTTACCATCGCAACCTATTAGTGACCAATTGATTGGACGATCTTGATTTATTTTTAGTTAGTTTCTTCTTATCCTCCCGATTTTGTTGGCTCTGATATTTTGAAAGAATGCATTAGAACCATTATTTGCACCTGTAAAATTGTAATCTCACCCCATCAGCTGAACTTTAAACTTTCCATGTCAAAGACATCCCAAAAGTGATCCTAGTATAATATTGAGATGACGTGTGTTTTTGGTCACTTTTGTATGATATGCCATGTTTTATAAAAAAAATTGACTGTTTGACTTTGATGGTATGCCTGTGACGGGGAAGATTCATGGTGTAGAAGATTTGATAGAAACAATCTTGATCGTTTGATTCAAAGAAATTAATGGTGAGATTACCCTTTCGGTTTGGATGAGATTACAGTTTTACCGTAGAGATCCGACAGTAGATTTCAAGAGACTGAGGACTATATTGCGTGACCGGTTATTGGGACCATGGTTCAAAATTTCGGCCGAAATCTTAATGTTTCGGTTTTGGTTTGGGTCCCCACCGAAACCGAAACGATAACTCAAATTTTCGGTGGTTTTGTACTATGTTGAAGATTTAGGCCGAAATTCAATTTTTCGGCCGAAATTTCAGTTTTTGTCCCCACCAAAACCGATACGAAAACCAAATTTTTGATCCTTGATTGGGACTTCAATTAAAAGTGTCGCTTTTATCAGGAGTGGTAAAACGTCCATTATAATATGGTGGAGAATATTACTAGACAACAAGAAGAAAGTGTAGACACTAGACATTGCTTACATGATGAGTAAATAGTAAGATAAAATGAGTGGAGTGAGTGGAGTGATAATATATTGGGAGCCATTGCTTGCACTCGAAAATGTGTCTCTTGCACTGAAGTTAAAGAAAGTCTTATTTTAGGGACACGTGAAAACGCAATTTGGACAGGCGCTATATTGATGTCATGGATCATCACATTGGCACAGAATTGTTTCTGTCCTTTTCCAAAACTATGGCGATAGGCTCCTCTGGGTTCTCTGCGGTTCTATGGCCCAAATGACCCCTGATGCTAAATCTAATCATTATATTGAATCTACCGTTTCTTCATTTAAACTGTTGTGACTTGATTCTATTATCCTACAGTGTTGTTGCTGATATATTATCTTGAACTAGCTTGGGCGGCTTTCCAAAGAGGAGTTTTCAGCCATAGAAACTTATCAAAATCTCCAACCACCATCCACATACAGTTCCTTGAAATGGAGACAATTTGATCTTCAATCTCAATCTGGCTGTCCACCCTTCTGCCTCTCACTTCTATATGTTAAAACATGTTGCATTTTCTTCTCAAGTTTGTGATATTATGAAAGAATTCAGCGTTTTTATCCCCTGCTTCCAGCCAGGGAACTTTAGACTTCTGCTTCCATACGAGCTCTTCCTCCCCGCATTTTTTATTGTGCTAGTCCTTTAACATTGTGTTCCTCCATCTCGGCAGCGTTAGCGGTCGGCTTTCTTCAAGCAGATCCGACCTTTGGATTTAACCAGTAGGTCTGCCTAACCCTTCTCCACTTTCCGCCCAAAGGTGTCCGCATTCCATTTGACAATCACTTCTTTTAATTCTTTCAGCTTAGTATATAGCCTGAATTCAGTAGTTCCCTAAATGTGCATAGAAATTCACCATTGCCAAACCATCTGCCTGAAATTCTCATTGCCCAACCACATATTAAGAAATCTGAAAGGGGAAGGCCATAACTTCGGGCATTAACAAAATTTCCATGCAATAATGGCATGTCATAACTTCAAATGCAAAGAACAGGATATACAGATAAAAATCTGAAGCCACTCTAGGTCTCCAAGTAAATACAGTTAGAACCATATTAATTTGACAAAAAAATAATAATTGAAGTGTGTGTAAAAGCACTGGACACAAGGAAATGACAAATTAGTGAACGCCATGTGCATTCTCTCATACAGTAGAAGCTCACTGAATTAGATCCAAACTAATTTCTGTGTCTTTGGATGCAAAATGTAAAGAACCACCATGTAGACACCCAAATTCGGCCCAAGGCTCGATCAGTGTATACTTCGAGAGAAATGCACCCCTGTGCTTCCGATGGCACCCCTGAACCCTTGGAAATCTATCCAGACCTTTAGGAATCTCCTAAAACCCATTAGAACCATTCCCCCAACCCTTAGAAATCACCCCTAGACCCCAGGATCCCTTCCTAGACTCAACTTAAACCCTTCTAAGCATTTGATGGGAGGAGAGCTACAAATTTTTATACATACCACTGTTGAGGATGAGCCATATAACATCAGAGAGAGGACTTCTCCAGCTTTTCAGCAAGCCAAAGATCACCCAATTTGAAGTTATGGTTCAAAAGTTATGGCCGAATGAAGGTTCACATAAAATCATGAATTTTTCCTCAGGCGTATGCATTACATACGCCCAGCAAATTTGGCCCCAGTTTGGTCAGGCATATATATTATATGCGCCTTGCATTTTTGAGCCAAATTTGGCCGGGCATATATAATACATACGCCCAGCATAGGAAGGCCCCACCACGGGCACCCATCTTCTCAGATTCCCCCTGGTTTTCATGAATTTCACTGTGTATAAACTGGGCGTATGTAATATATACGTCGAGCTTAGCTACAATATGTAATATATACGCCCAGCTTAGCTACAGTATCTGTCATTAAATGCTCGAATTTCCTCCATCTGGTTTGACCTTTTCACCATTCCCTTGGTTGAGGTGGGTGTCTTAAGGTTGGTTGTACCCCCTTTGAGCTTATTGGCAACCCTTAAGTCACCCATGGTCTCACCCCATCATCTGCCATTGAAACCAATTTCCCAAATCCCTAGGACCCTAAAAATCTAGAAAACCTTAGATGGAGGATTACCTAATTGCTAAACCAAATAACTCTTAAGTAACCCTCTAACCCACCTCTTCTCTATAAATAGAGAAGCCCCCCCTCTTCCCAAAGGGTTGAAAAATTAAGGTTGAGAGTTAAGCTTAAGAGAGAGAGCCCTAGTGGGAGAAAAATATGTGTTATTTTGCATTCTTCAACCAGAATTCCAGCATGCTTAGTTCATCCTTTTCAACCCTTTTCAACCATTAGATCACCCCTTGTTAGTCAAGCTTAGTCCCTAGCTTCATCCCACACTTCCTATCTACCGAATCCTAGCATTAGAACCTATTCCTCTACCGTTTAAGCCATTTAAAGCCATCGGAAGCACGCCGAAGTGAAGGTCTTCCATGGTGCAACAAGGGCCCGTGAGCTTCGGCTCACCCCTCTCTTCCTCTGCCTTCTTGGTGTTTCCTCCGTCCAAGGATTCAAGCCATTACGCCGCCGAAATTTCGGTTTGGCTCAAAGCTTGATAGGACCGTATTACCTTCGGGCAAGGGGAAGCTCCCCCCATTTATTTTTATTTTTGGCCATAGACAGAGACCGCTACATGCGGGTTGATCGGTGCCTAAACCCTTCCCGATCGATAATCGAAGCCCCTACCCTAGAGCCTTTGGCAAAGACCGATAAATCAGAGTCATATTTAGCACTTCGGTGCTCAAAGTATCGATTTAAAGGTTTCCCGGGTCACCAAAAGCTCCAGGTGGCGACTCTACATTTTATTCCATCGCGAGTGCATCGCTGCTATGGGTTCGAGAGGATCCATGGTCGCACAGATAGCGACTTTGCTGGGGATGTCACCCTAGCGCTTCCCCTCTTGTTGACCTTTCTTTTTATTTTTTTTACTAACCATGGCTATTTTTTTTTTCTGATTTTCTGCTATTTTCCTTTATTTTTGTTGTTTTACTAACATTCTCACCCCTACGATTTAGTCCTTTAAGTGCCTTAGCCGATTGGCGGGCCTACTTGCGCATTTAAATTTCAGTTTTTTACGATTTTGTCATTTAAGCCGCCTTAGCCGGTTGGCGGGCCTGCTCGCATCTACTTTCCACGTCATTTAAATTTCAGTCATTTACGAGCCTTAGCCGTTTGAAGAGCCTACGTGCGCTCTTTATTTCAGTCATCATATCTCACCATTGAACGCCGACCCGTTGAGGCGGCACGGGCTTGTCATCCCCGACCCGATTTTGGACTTAAATTCACTCCCCTTTAAAAATCTGTAATTAAAAGACAACCAACAGTGTGGGGACATAATCAAATCTGTTTGTGCGTGTTTTGGATAGTTTTCAGGGAGTTTAGGCACAGATATAACTTACCCGATTCCCAGTAAGGCGATAGCCCTAGTGGTGATGATCCTGAAAAGAACCACCCCTTCCAGTACCTGAGAAGGCGCTTGCGCCGGAGGTATATCGGTTGGGTTGCCAATTCCGATCAAGCCGTAAAACCAGCGATGGTGAGAGCGTAGATAGCCCGAATTCAGCCGTGTATCCTTAGGAAGCAGAAAGGAGGGACCCGATAACATATACAACAATCCCCGGGAGCATCCCTCCCAGAAAACTAGTCCAAAAGACCCATTTTGGGCTTGCTGTCCATTGTCAAAACAAGCTGATAAAACTATCTCCGTCAGGCGTATATAATATATACGCCCAGCCAAAAATCCCCAGAAATACTCAAGTGTATATAATATATCGCTTGACCAAATCGATTTAAGCGGTATATATATATATATGCCTTGATCAAATCTGCTTAATTTTTATATAATACATATGCCTAGTATATCGTTCAGCTCCACCACCCAAGTTCCCCGATTAGCGGTATTAGTGCCCACAAGAGCCTCCCGCATTCTCAGAACGCCTTACGCCTCACAAAGAAGGCGACTTCTCATTGATTTGCTTCGGGATCGGGTCGTTATGTGATTCCCTCACCTTCAATAGAACGAAAGGGTTCCCTTTCGCTTCTTCCGAAGTGTGTCGGATCCCGCCGTGGGACTTACTAAAGGTGCATATATCACCCGAGACGGGAATTTTTCTAGGGCGCCAGATCATCATTCATTTAAATAGGGGAGATAACTTTCATTTGAAAAATTCAAAAAAATAAATATATAGAAAAATCAAAAATCCGTATATACGCGCACTTTCGGTGCGACCGCTACTACGGCAACCTCAAACCAAACCCGTAGAGGAAGAACTAGGAAAGTGTTCAGCCCTTACCCAAGGCATCGGTACAACACTCGTCAATAGATCATGTCGAGCGCCGATACATCCCTGCCATCATCCCCATCCCATTCCCATATAGGAGAAGACCCGATCTCCAGCACCTTCACCCAAACCCGATTCAATGTCACGGGTCCATTCGGGGCACCCGTGTTAACATCCACCCCATCCCCCGCCCTTACATTTTCCCAACATACCCCCATCTCATCCTCTACTGAAACACCTCATTTCCCAATCGACCCATACATCCCCATCTCCCATCCATACACTCTTACCGCACCCCCTACTCCCAAAGACCCCATCGGGAGCCCCATCCCCCACCTACCTCCCACATCCCATCCACCTCATCATCCATGCCTCCTATATCCTATATCTCACTCACCTCATCTCACATGCCCTCCACATCACATGGCCCACCCACATCCCAACATACCCCCCCAGTTACCCAGGTCATGCCCAACTTTGCCCAGGGTGTGACCAGTCCCTCACCATCTTCCTTAGCCATACATCCACACCCTCCAAGCACAATCATTCATAGCCCCCATACCCGGGTCATGTCCAACTTCACCCAACCCCCTCCGTCCTTGAATGGGCCATCACCCTCCAATCTCACACCTGAATCCATGCCCTCAATGGAGGACATGAGAATGATGTATGCCATGTGGGCTACCTCTCGAAGTCCTACATTCCAAACCCCACATCTATGTCTCCAAAACCTCCATACCTCGTTCCCCCATGACCATGCCCAACCACCCATCATTCATACCATCCAAGATCCCCCACCTCAATTCCAGGCCCAAGCCCAACAGACAAAAGCCCAAGCCCAACAGACCCAAGCCCACTCATCTCAGGACCAAACCCACACGAATCCATGGGCCCAAGCCCAAATGTCTTTAGAACCCTGGGCCCAAACCCAAGCCTAAGCCCAAGCCCACCATACCCATCAGACCCAGGCTCAAAACCCTCAAGGCCCATGGGCACAGGCCCAAACCCATAAAACCCAGACTAGGCCTAAAACCCTCAAGGCCCATGGGCCCAGGCCCAAACCTATCAGACCCAGGCCCAGGTCTAAATTCCTCAAGGCCCATGGGCCTAAGCCTAGACCCACCAGACTAAGGCCCAAGCCTAAGCCCATCAGACCCAGGCCCAGCTCCAAGCCCCCATGGCCCTTGGACCCATACCTATCAAACCCAGGCCCAAGACCCATCAGATCAGGCCCAAGCCCAAAATCCTCAAGGCCCATGGGCCCAAGCCCAGACCCACCAAACTCAGGCCCAAGCCCATCAGACCCAGGCCCAGTTCCAAGCCCCCCAGGGCCCTTGGACCCATACCTATCAAACCCAGGCCCAAGACCCATCATCCCACACCCAATACCCACATGGCCTATCAACCCAAACCCAACAGGGCCCATTGGCCCAAAATCATAGCAACCCCCACACCCAGGCTCAAGGCCCATCAATCGAAGCTTTCCAAAACCATCAAGCCCAAATCCAAGGCCCATCTACCCACACTCATCAAGGCCCGTTCACAAACCCCTTACTCCTTCACCGGTACTCTTCATTCACCTATACCCCTTACACCCCCATCCCGCCTCCAACAGAAAATCCGATCCACCCCATGCCTCAAAACCACATCTACAGCATCCCGCCACATCAACCACACCCCCGTCATCCCCAGAATGTGCACCCAGCTCAGCACATCATTCATCCACAAACCACTCATCCATTCACCCCTTCCCATCCCCTAGAGGCCTTGTGGCCCCACCAGGTCGTCCAACCCATCACCCCCTAGGTCCAAATAGCAGACCTCACCCTCACCAGTACAATGACCAACAGTATGAGGAGGTCAAGATCTGCAACAGTGGAGGAGCTGTCAGCTTCGACCCCCCCAGGCCCATCATCGTCACACCTAGGGCCGAGCCAAACCAGGGGGAAGCAGTCCCAGCTATAGCCTCAAAAGAATCAGAGCAGCTGAGAGAACAGATGGACAGAATACAGAAGCAGTTGAAAAAGATGGGAGGACTAGAACTGCATTCCACAGACTTTTCAGACTTATGTCTGTTCTTGGATGTCCCCCTACTACAGAAATTTAAGATGCCATTATTTGATAAATATAATGGCACTGGCAACCCCATCGCCCACTTAAAATCTTACTGTGGGGATATGCGTCAGTACGGCGAAGATGAACGACTCCTCATCAAAGTGTTCCAAAAGAGTCTAACGGGCCTAGCACTGAGATGGTTCACGTCCCTAGAACCATCCATGATAAAAACTTAGAAAGATCTGACACTTATTCCAAGAACAGTATGTCTATAACATGGACATAGAGCCAAGGAAGTCAGATCTGGCCCGTTTGAAGCAAAGGCATGATGAAACTTTCAGTGCCTACTTAGGAAGGTGGAGGGCATTGGCTACCCAAGTGACCCACCAGATTCCTGATGATGAGCAGATTGAATTGATAACTAAGGAAGCTCTCCCAGTCATCGCAGAATTTTTGGTATATCAGCAACAGTCCAGTTTTGTTGATTTGGTCCGAAATGCCAACCGTTGTGAAGACGCCGTTAGAGAGGGTAGGTTGGGAAAGAGCATGGCCAACGGGGCCGCTGTGGTTTGAAAAGTTGTCGAACCAAGGGTTGAAAGAAGGCCAGGGGCAGAGGTGCAGAACATCATTTATCCCCAGGCCAATACCATCCCGACATACCCAGCCGAGGGCCCCGTTCACCCAGGAATAGATGAAAGCACAATTCGAACGGGTCTTCACGCCATTAGGGCAATCATTAAGTGTCTTATTGCTAATGTTGCTACCAAAGGGTCTAGTCATTTTACTCCAGCATCGCCCACCACCCAATCTGATACCAAGAAACTATGATCTGAACCTGCATTATAACTTCCACCAGGGACCAGGTCACCCTACGGATCGGTGCTTCCCACTAAAGCACACAATCCAAGATTTAATAAAGGCGGGAAAAATTGTTCCCCCGTCGCTTCCTCAAAGGCAGAACCAGAACATCCATCGGGCCCCTCTGCCACCACATCCAGGAGGCCCCAGGCCTAACATCCATTGGGTAGAAGAGGAAGAGGAAGAGTTCGACCCCTCGGATTACATCAGTAGTCAAGAGGAGTTTTCATTTCCCAGGCTGAACAAGGGCGAACCAATTATGGGGGTGATCGAGTCGCTATATTTAGCCGATTACTTTCCCACCCCGGCATACCAAGAGGAGCCCCTAGATTTAGGGCAGTATTTTTTCACTCCCGCTCCTGCCTATCAAATCTAAACGGGCCCAGCCCCGTCGCAATCATATGCATATCCGCCCCACTCCCAATTTACCCTATAGTGCACACAACCTCCCAATCACCCCATCCCATACACTATCCCACCATCAGCCACCCCATATACCTCTCCGTCACACCAAAATCACCCCACGCCATACATAACTCCACCATCCCCATACTACCCTACCCCATACACACCCCCAAATCTCTCCACCTAATACACAACTCCACCATCCCCAAATCACCCCGTCCCATGCACAACTCCATCATCCCCGATTTACCCTGTTTTATCCACGAACCCATCATCGCCCCACCATGCCACCCCATTTACAAACCCTTCATATCAGTACCCCCTGCTCCACCCGCACCTCCGATGTTTCCCAGTCACCCCATCCCAGTCACACCCCCACCATCCGTTCGCCATTTTGCCCCTAATCCAACTCCACCCCCACCCAAACAAACAACCCCTCACCCACTCCCCTTATCACCTGCTCCCAATCACCACTGGTCTTACCACGCCCTGATAACGCCTGCACAAACCCACTCTACACCCTCAAATCCAATCTTGCTAATTCTCGCCAATACCACTCAGCCCCCTATTAGAGTCAACCTGGTTGGGCCCGAGAATCTAACTTACCCAGCCCAATCCACCTCAGAATCACCATGCACTCCCTTCCTCATCCCGAAACCCGCCTATGACCCGCATCAATTACCGTTAAGTTATGAGACAGGCATGAATACTAGTCGCAACCAAGAAGAAACGGTCAAATCTATCACCCGATCAGGTAGGATTTCTACACAGCCAGAAGCATCAGGGGCCGTAAGAGGAGAAGAGAAGAAGAAAGAGCAGGCCGCAGGGAACCCCTTTGAAAAAATGGCCAAAGAGCATGTGTTGGAGACACAGCTCAAGAAGACACCTGCACATATTACTGTCTGAGATTTGTTAATCACGTCCTCGCTCCACTTTCAAGCCTTAATGGGAGCACTCAAAGACGCGCATGTTTCCGCCCACGTAATCCCAGACGAGGTGGGAGAGATAATTGGGCAAGTATTGGCCCCAAATGCCATCTCATTCACTGATGCGGATCTGCCGCTCGAGGGGAACAACCACTCTAAGCCCCTGAATATAACAGTGGCAGTAGGGAACCTGGTGGTGCCGTTGGTCTTAATAGACAACGGGTCGGCGTTGAACATGTGCCCTCTAAGGACGGAGAGAAATCATAGGAGAGGTAGACCTCGACCTGATCATCGGGCTGCAAACCTTCACTGTACCCTTCCAGGTAATGGACATCAAGTCTACATTTAATTTACTATTGGGCCGGCCGTGGCTGCATGAGATTGAGGCAATATCATCAACTCTACACCAAAAACTCTGATTCATCTCAGGCGAAAGAATCGTCATCATCGTAGGTGAGAGTAGAGAAGACAGGGAGAGGAGCGCTCTACATATTGAGAATCCGAAAGTGCTTGACATGTCGCATACAGCAGATGACACCGATCTCCATCGATTTGAGTATGACTTTTCAGCTGTTACCCTTGAGTCACCTCAAAAAACCCCTGCCAAAATTGGGGTAGGAATGGATGCAGCAGTGTTCATGCTCCACAAATGGGGCCACCAAAAAGGGAAAGGTTTGGGGCCACGCCTTCAAGGAAGAAGAGACACCATCAGGGCTAAGGGGCAGCAAACCAGATTTGGCCTGGGCTATAGGCCCCTTGAAGAAGAAGTCAGTAAGGCTAAGGAAAAGATGAGAGCCGTAGCAGCCTCCAGGGCCAAAGGAATCAACCTGGAAGAAGAAACTCCCACCCAACCCCACATCCGTCAAACCTTTGTGAGAGCCGGGGTGGTAAAGATTGATCTGAATGGGGAGACAAGGGTAACCCCACACAAGCCTGTTTCCTCCCATCCTACCAACCCTTACATCACCCCCCCAGACCTCGAGGTGGACTTAGCCGCCCTCTCCTTATTTGAGGAGGAAATCCCCCGGCCAACCCATCACTCTAGCACTAGCCACTTTGGGCCCACCCTAAGCTTCAAAGACAGGGTCCCAGAGGATTCCTCCATAAATATGCTGAGGGAAGAACCGCAAAAGCCTACCGATGTTGCTTCCAATCAAAAGGGTAAAGGCCAAGCCTCACAGGTAAGTAATTAGGCATCTTTGCCCCAACTCCTGGGAGCCGCCAAATGTTGCGAATAAGGCACTGGCTCTCCAAAAAAAAAAACCTATAAGAAGTGAGGTTAGCCTCTAGGACACTCTACCCTGTATATATAGAGATCCACCTCGCCAAGGGGCTAACCTCTAAAAAATTACAAAAAACCATAAAAATAGAAAAAATACCAATTCCAAAAATATTATCCTTTAAAATTCCCAATAAAATTGAAAATGATGTCGGGATACCCATCCCACGCGAAGCCGACCCCTTCCCTATAGAAATACGAGAAGAGGTAGGAGTCACGAATCTGGACGAGGAAGGTCAAGTCGATGAGCTCCCCAATGAGCTCCTCAAGCAATTTGCCGATTTTGAGCATGGCCCTACCCCGATCATCAAAGAGACATAGGACGTCAATTTTGGCACCGAAGAGGTCCCTCGAATCACCAAAATCGGAACATCACTGTCCCCTACGGAGAGAAAGGGTATGATAGACTTCCTCCGGTCATACCAAGACGTCTTCGCATAGTCATATGAAGACATGCCTGGTCTGGATACCGATCTGGTTGAACATGAGTTGCCACTCTACCCTGATTGCAAGCCGATTAAACAAAAGCTGAGACGTTTTTGACCTGAATGGATGTTGAAAGTCAAGGGCGAGGTTATTAAGCAGTATGACAGGGGTTTCCTCATGGTATCCAAGTACCCGCAATGGCTGGCCAATATCATCCCCGTACCAAAGAAAGATGGAAAAGTTTGAATGTGCATTGATTTATAAAATCTCAACAAGGCGAGCCCTAAGGATGACTTTCCATTACCCCACATCGATATCTTGGTCGATAATAGTGCTAAGCACCGGATGCTTTCTTTCATGGATGGGTTCTTGGGCTACAATCAGATTAAGATGGCAGAGGCCGACCGAGAAAAGACTGCGCTCATCACTCCCTAAGGAACCTTCTGCTACAAGGTGATGCCATTCGGGCTCAAGAACGCTGGGGCAACCTACCAGAGAGCAACGACGACCCTATTCCACGACACGATGCACCGAGAGATCGAAGTGTGTGTCGATGATATGATTACCAAATCACCAAAAAGGGATGACCACTTGGTAAGCCTTCAGAAGTTGTTCGAGAGGTTGAGAAAGTACAGGTTGTGGTTGAATCCCCAGAAGTGCGCATTCGACGCTATGTCAGGAAAACTATTAGGTTTTATCATCAGTAGGAGAGGCATCGAGGTCGATCCGACCAAGATCAAGGCCATCACTAAAATGCCACCACCGTCTACAGAGAAAGAGGTCAGAGGCTTTTTAGGCAGAATCCAATACATCAGTCAGTTCATCGCGTAGTTAACTCCGATATGCACACCGATCTTCAAACTACTAAGAAAGGATTCACCAGTTGAGTGGAATGATGACTGCCAAGTTGCATTTGACAAGATCAAGGGTTACCTCCTAAATACTCTAGTATTGGTACCACCTGCACCTAGTAGACCCCTGATAATGTACCTATCCACGACAGAGTTTTTCATGGGCTGTGTGTTAAGGCAACACGATGAGACAGGAAGAAGAGAGCAGGCCATCTACTACCTGAGCAAGAAGTTCACTGATTATGAGACGCGCTACTCTCATCTGGAGAAGGTGTGCCTAGCGCTGGTATGGGCTACTCAAAGGCTTCGACATTACCTGCTATCCCAAGCCGTTCTACTTCTAGAACAGATGGATTCGTTGAAGTACCTGTTCGAGAAACCTGCTCTCACTGGTCGAGCTGCATGATGGTAATTTTTATTATCTGAATTTGACATCATGTACGTCACTCAGAAGTCTATCAAGGGGCAGGCGCTCGCCGATCATCTTGCTGAGAACCCTCTACCTGACTACGAGCCTCTAAGGACTGAATTCCCCGATGAGGACATCCTGTTCATGACAGAAGATGATACAGAAGAAGCAGAAGAATCATGGGTAATGCACTTTGACGGAGCATCACATGTCAAAGACCAAGGAGTTGGCACCATCCTAATTTTACCAAAAGGATCCCATGTACCGATCTCTATCAAGCTCAACTTCCCCTGCACTAACAACATGGCTGAGTATGAAGCTTGCGCCGCCAGTCTACAGGCAGCTCTCGATCTGAATGTAACTCACCTTCAAGTTTTTAGCGATTCACAGTTAATCATATGCCAGACAAATGGCGACTGGAAGACGAAAGACGAGAAACTGATCCCCTATCATGAACACCTCGAGGATCTAATAGCTTGCTTCTAAGATGTAACTTTCTCATATATCCCCCGAATAAGGAGTTGCTTTGCCGACGCATTAGCAACTTTGGCGTCAATGATTGAAATCCCCTATGGTGTTGAGATGAAGCCGATCATGATCGAGCAGAGGAATGAGCTAGCCTTCTGCCTCCAGATTGAGGAACCTACAAAGCCTGATGATGAGCCACCTTGGTTCTCTGATATCAAGAATTTCCTAAAGACCCTAACTTTTCCCGAGGGTACATCAAAGACGGATCGACGAACCATTCAATGTTTAGCTGCAGGTTACATCATTTGCGGAGAATGCCTCTACAAGTGATCATACAATAACATCTTACTCAGGTGCCTCACTGAAACTGAAGCAGTCAATATTATGAAGGGAATCCATGAGGGAGTATGCGGAGCCCACATCAGCGGTCACATGCTCGCTAAGAAAATCCTACAGCAGGGATACTTTTGAACCACTGTGGAATCAGATTGTTACAAACATGTTCAAAAATGCTACAAGTGTCAAGAACACTCCAGTCTGATACATGCTCCCGCCATTGATCTTCACAGCATGACCACTCCTTGGCCATTTGCTACCTGGGGCCTTGAGGTTGTCAAGATGATTAATCCCAAAGCATCAAACGGACATCGGTTCATCCTCGTCGTCATTGAATACTTCACCAAGTGGGTAGAAGCGGCATCGTATGCCAATATCATGGCCATTCACATTGAGAAGTTTCTCAAGAACAATATCGTGTGCCGATTTGGAGTACCCAAAGATATCATCACTGATAATGGCACCAATTTCGCGAATAAGCGCATTCGTGACTTCTGCGAGCAGTACAAGATTAAGCACCATCGCTCATCCCCTTATAGGCCTCTAATGAATGGAGCCGTAGAGGCGGCCAACAATACTCTAGTCCGTATCCTTGAGAAAATGGTCGTCACTTATCGAGATTGGAGCGAGTAGTTACTATTGATTACTTATGGTGTGCTTACAGTATTGGTTGGTGGTGAAAGTTATTTAAAAATCAAAGACAGAGTAAAACTGGGGTGAATCCAGCACAACTCAGAAGTCCTAGACTTGCAAGATACAGGGTCCTTTGTAGCAAGTTTTGATAAGTAAGAGTTTGTCCCACAAGGAAAGGTGATCTAGAGCTCCAAGGGAGCCATATCTAGTAGTCCCTCCAGATCTGTCTACAAATCTGGCAGTCCTAGAAGGAGGGGAGTTTAAGGTCACTTATTCTAAGTATTTTAATATCTAAACTACAGAAAGGGTTGAGAGGATGGATGGAGTGTGGAAAATAAGTATAAAAAGGGTGAGAAGTACGTTATTGAGCTAAGGTCAGAGAAGTTTTGTAACTCAGATTCAGATCTGATGCTATAGAAATCCTGTCCAAAGGCTACATTATCACCACTGAGGAGAAAGGATCCAACCCATCACTCTGCCATGATTCCACCCTTAAGGCTATAACCTGTCCACTTAAATGGTCACAGATTATCCCATAGGGGAGCCACTATCCAGGGATGGGTCAAAACATAACAAGTAAATCATTACAGGCACTATTTCATCTAGGCTACCAGCTCAAGAATCCATAGGGAACCTCAACCTCTAAAGTTCTATATGTGGGGCTAAGGCTGTAGGACCATGATAGCCCAAACACATAGAACCAGCAAGAGACTGAGTACAACCTTCGATCTAGCTATCCATTGCTTGAGCGAGGCTACAATGGTCCAGTCACCAGCCTACAATCTCTATAACCAGATCATATCCAACATCTGATGGCGGATCTATACAAATATAGGGGAGTCTGCCTTTGTACAATCTCTCACCAGGCTTCTATAAGCTCAGGTGTAAAGAAGAAGGATCCATCTTGGATCGGTGGATTAGAATCTCCTTAAGGCTATAATCTGTCCACTTAAATGGTCACAGACTATCCCAGAGGTTATCCTCTTCACGAAGCCCAAAACAAAACAAGAATATCGCTGCTACCACCATGCTGACGAGGCTACCAGCTCAAGCTCCCATGGGAATTTCAGATCTAGTGGGTCCTGTGGTGGGGCTAAGGCTGAAGGACCATGATAGCCCAGACACACAGGTCACTTAGATCTGAATGGCCCTTAGAATCAGTCCTCCATTGCTTTGAAACACAGCCAAAGCAATGGTGGATCACTAAAGCGGACGACCTTATGAGCATCTCACACATAAACACCAATCCCACAAAGTACAGATCCTATTACAGAACTTTCATTTATCTAATTCAAAAACACATATAAAGGCATAGCCAACAAGTGTTGGACTATGGAGAGAAGGAAACAAAAGGAAAATTACTTACTGCTAAAAAGAAAGAGAAAAGAAAAAATGATCTGAGATGGGTTCCCAATTACCTAAACCTAAGCTAGGTATGGGTTTATATAACAGTGGGGTGGCGGTGCATTAGGGTTAGGAAACCCTAATTTTAACAATGTCACGTGGCCTAATAATGATCCTTGGATGCCTCGAGGCGTGTGCAGGGAGATTTGAGTGTGAGAGTGCATGCCCTAACCGCTGGAAATACCCAGAAGGTCCTCTACTGAAGAGATGGAAGTTTAGGGTCAGAGCTTTGCTAGGTAGCTGTAGTTTCCCAGACTTGTCGCGTGGTAGCTCTTTGCTCTTCGCTAGGATGATTTGATATTGAAGCTTCAGCTGTCGCGAGGTTGCCTTGGTTTGCTCTTCAGGCAGTCGCGCGGTAGAGAATTGCGCTCTCGCTGGATTGGGCTTCGCGAGGTTGAATAGAAAAAACAGTCTCAAGTGTCGCGAGGTTGCTCGATCTTCGCTGGGCTGATCTTCGCGAGAGTGAATTTGAGCAGCGCGAGAACTTCGTGAGTTACCTCGCGAGGCTCTACTGAGTTCTGAACTGTGCAAGGTTCTATGTCTCACTTGATCTTCGCAAGGTTGGCTTTGCCTTCGCCAGGATGTTTTCTTTCTTGAATGGTGCGTGAACTGTGCGAGGCATTCTTCTTCTAATAATTGCATCCCACGGCAACTGTGCGACAGCTGCGCGAGGATTCTTCTGAAGCTCTCTCTCCTCAGTCGTTTTGAGCGAACTGCGTGAGATTGAGAGAGGTCTGCTTTGAACTATGCGACACTGTGTGATGTGTTCTACTCTTGAGCTTCGCGAGAGCTAGGCGAGTTTGAGTTTCTGAAGCTCTTCAGTCACTCATCTGCGCGAGAGGTTGCTGTAAAGTCTTGGGAAGCTCAGTTGAACTGCGTGAGGCATATTTCTCCTGAATCCTCTAAAGCTTGGGTCAGATACGCGAGGCTCATTTCAGGTCTGGATTCAGAGTTCATTCTTCTGAGGAATATTTGGTGGGAAAGCAAGCTCCTTAATAGGATTCCTAGCCTTATTTCACTGCTGATTATTACCTACACAAAACACTTAACAAGAACTTATTAGGTGGCTAAGGGTCTAATCAAAGGTTAAGTTAAGGGGTGAAAAGTGGTACTTTTTAGGTCTTAACGCACCCCCAAACCTAATCTTTGCTAGTCCCTTAGCAAAGTTACATTAAATCTACTCTAAAAATTAAATGCCACTTTCGTAGGGAGCACGGATACATTTAGCATATGTACCAAGCCTTTTAAACCCCTAGGTGATCCCTAGTGGAGGAGTGAAGTCTCCTGAAGACACCCACAAACTTCTCAAATGAAACAGTTAACAAAAGTGCAATATCATCCAATGAGCAGTTAAGGAATCAGATTTAGTCAACTCTTGAATCAGTACACATAAAAGAAATTTAATTCATTGGTTGTACAGTAACTTAAAAAGCATAAACTCTCATGATTGCACAGCATTTCCAAATAGTTTACAATCACAGAAAACTGCACAAGTGTGTGTCAGCACTGAGCTTATCCTTATGTAAAAAAAATTAGGTTAAGGTCATACATAATGCATTCAAGTTCAGACCCAAAAGAAAACTTTGCAGGGCATACTCTCATAAAGGTTTGTTGAGGGGTTCATTTTCTCACAGGCTCAAGAGCAGTTACATCCCCCAAATGGGTTTGTAAGCATGAGCATAGGCAGAGTTCTTAAGTGCTGACACCATTGGCAGTTCCTCACCATAGATTGGATAATTCCTTATCTTCATGTGACAGCTCACTCAACTTTGGATCACAAGGGCTTTTAACTGGGCTGTAATTTGGCTTATGAGATAGGGTTAAAAAGAATGGAAGGTTGAAAAGGGGTTCCAATTTGAGAAATCAGTAGGTCACAGAGGTGGTTCATGACTTCACCTTCCATAATTCATCTCCCTTCATCTTCTTTGAGATTTTCTGATTTGAAGTGATCAGTTTCTCTTCTTGATTTTGATTTTCCAATGAAAGTTCCTCTTGACTTCTCCCTTATTCCTCTTCATTATTATTTTTGTTTCTTTTTACTGGAGTTTCCTTCTTTTTATTTTGTTTTTGCTTTTCAGAAATACCACCATGTTCTCAGTTACCATACTGCCAGATTTTTGAGATCCTTCTTCTCCATTCACCTAATGTTGACCATAGCTAGTCCATCTTCAACTCTTTCTCCTTTACCTTCTGAATTCTCAGAGTGAGGGTAGGTTGAATCAGGTTCATAGGTTCAGGTTCAAGTACTCAGGTGTATTTTGAAGAAATTTAGGATTTAAAGCTCAAAGGGGGGTATGGACAAGGGCAGTTGCTTTAGGATTGGTCTTTTTAGGTTTAAACTGTCCAAGAGAAGGCCTTGATCCTTTCCTAGGTCTCATGAGTACTGTCAGTTGTTTCAACTTGGAGTTAACTAACTTCTAGTGAGCACAGTGACTTAAAAGAAATGCCTTAGTTACTCCTCAAAGAATAGAAAAATTTTGTAGGCCCAATTCTCACTGGTTATGGTCATCCTTTGAACTTTCAAGTATGTCCTTACCTTTTTCTCTCTCTAATGATTCACTAAGTGCTGATACAAGTAGGTTTCCTTGGTTAGAAGTTTATAATGTCCAAGGTTTGCATAAATTTTAAACTTCTTAATTTCATGATTCTTAAGTGAACAGAGGTCCATTTCCATATTGCTCAGATGAGTCTACTGCTCTTATGTTAGCTATTCCATTGGCAGGGTTTGCCTGGCATGCCCCCAAACCTATGAGGAGCAGTGTCCTCACTGGTTCAAAGGTGTCGGTGCAGCAGAGTTATTACAGCATAAAAGACAAGAACAAGAAATAAAGTAACCAACAACAGAAAACTGTACAACATATCAGAAAAGGAAGATATTATTAAAAAGAAAATTACATAAACGGAGGAGGGAGAGGGAGAGAGATCAGGGGTGAGGGGGTTGAGAAGGTGGGGGAGGGGGTGGAGTAGGCGGGGAAGGGGGTGGAGTGGAGGGGGCAGGGGATGGATCTGTCTTTAGTTTCTTCTTCTGCGGCTGAAGCTTTTCCTCCTCCTCCTTGGCAAGGATTTACAGAACCTCCTCATATTCATCCCAGAGGGGTTGGAGGGGATCCGACTCTTTAGGTGGCGGCGGGTCCAGCCATATCGGGTAAAACTTGTTAGGCAGCTCATTTGGCTTGTCATCTGCCATGATTAGGATTAGGGAAGGACCGCTAGGGTGAGAGGAGATAGGATGCGATGAAGATGAACAGGGCCTCCATGGGTATTTAAAGGCGAGGATGGTGGAAGGTGAAACGGTTGAATAACAAATAAGTCGCCACAATTAATTGAGAGTGAGTTGGGAAACGTCAAGTCTCAGCAGTCAGCGTGGGAAATGACAAATGCATTAGACTGGCATAGCTGGGTAAGGGAATCACGAGATATCAGAATCGCGCGATTATGGGAGTTAGAGCTGGAAGTGCACGAGAGATTCTGCAGCATTAAAACTCGCGACAGCGAAAGAAATGGTCTATGCGAATTGCACGAGTCTTCCCAAATCACAATTTAGAATGCGCGAGGGCCAAATCAGCAGTTCACAGAAGAAGAAGAAGAAATCATACCAGTCCAAATCTGCAACTTCTCAGGCATTGATATGTTAAATACAGAATTCACTGTATCAGTTGCCAAGACCTTCTTGAACACATGGCCTCTAGCCTTTCTCTTTTGGGTACAGAGGTCTTTCAGGAACTTTGCATAGGCCGGAACTTGTTTAATTGCCTCAAGCAGGGGTAAATTGATTTTTACCTGCCTGAAGGTCTCCATCATTTCCTCCATCTGGGCATTCCCTTTATCAAAAGGGAGAGGACCATTCAAAGCCTGAGGAAATGGCAGCTGAGGTTCTACTGGTTCCTCAGCTGCTAGACCATGACTAAACTTCTGTTTCTTTCTTTTTTCATGTTTTGCTCTCTACTGCGGCTCAACTACAGCCTTATTATTTTTCTCCTGCTGCAAGGTGGCAGGCACTTCTTGGCTTTGCGGTCCCACAACTTCTCTATCGTGATCATTTGCATCAGCTCTGGAAATTGCCTCAGCTGATCTGTTACCCACCTGGTTGTTTACTAGCCTACCAGACCTTAGGGTAGTGACAGCATTGGTATCCTCAAACTTTGAGGAAGCTTCCTCAATTAAAAACTGACCCTTGGGGTTAGCAATTGGCTGGCAGGGAAATCTACCTTCATCTCTCCTAGCCAAGGTTTTTGACATTTGGCTCAGTTGCTCTTCCATTTTCTGGAGGCTCTGACCATGAGAGTCCACAGCCTGAGCAAAGGAACCCAAGTTTTACAATGAAGTCAAGACTTGGTCCTCAAAAGAAACATTTCTAGGCTGAGAAGGTGGTAAGACCAACTGATTTTGCTGCTGATGGGGCTGCTGATGGTGCTGAAAGGTAGACCTAGGGGCATTCCCTTGATTAAACTACTGTTGTGGCCTTTGTGGTAAGGCTAACATCTGCTGGGGCTGCATGTAGTTGTCTTGCTTCCACCTCAGATTTGGGTGGTCTCTCCATTGGTAACCAGCATTTTGGTGCTGGTATCCATATGGATGCCTATTGTAGCCCCCAGATTGTTGCTGGCCATAAGATTGAGCAGCAACAGCATGTTCCAACATCAATTCAGGAAATTGCCCTGCAGATAGACATTCCTCCACTGTGTCTTTGTGGGACTGCATATCGACATGCCTCACCACATGAGCAGACCCATAGTCAATAATTTATCAAACTTCATAGAGAGGTTTGCCATCTACAACTGCAGGTCATTGTTCCCAGACACCTCATAAACATTTCCTCTTGATCCAGCAGCAGGCACCACCTTTGACTCAGATTCCTGACTAGTTCTTGCCAGGGATGGCTTTTGAAAAGCATTCTCACTAATCACCTCAAACAGTTCCCATGCCTCCTCAGTAGTTTTGTGCATGTAGGATCCACCACAAGAGGCATCGACCATATCTCTATTTTTCTATCAATCCCATTGTAGAAGCTTTGTACAAGCTGCCACTCAGGGATCTTGTGGTGGGGGCATTGTTTGAGCATCTCTTTAAACCTATCCCAGGATTGGTTAAAATCCTCAGTTGGGGATTGAGCAAATGCAAGAATCTCCTTCCTCAACTAGCTAGTTTTGGTCTCAGGGAAGAACTTGGTTAGGAATCTGGTCTGCAGGTCTTTCCATGAAGCAATGCTATTGTTGGGAAGAGTGGTCAGCCAGGTACTGGCCCTATCCTTCAAAGAGAAGGGAAAGAGTCTGAGCCTAGTAGCCTCAGGTCCCAAACCAGTGATATTAAAAGTGGTGCATAAGGCCAAGAACTGGTCAATATGCTTGTAAGGGTCCTCTTTGCTAAGCCCATGGAAAGCTGGCAGCATCTGGATGATTGAAGTTTTTATTTCATAGTTCCCCTGAACATTAAGGAATTGAATGCTAAAAGGGGAGTTATAGTCATCCGGAGCATTCAACTCCTTGAGGGTTCTGGGGTGTTCTTCACCCATAATTGCTGTCACAGATTCACTTGGGGGCTCTCCTGTGGTGTGCCTGTCTCTTCTAAGTCTCCTTCCCCTTTCTAACTCAGGGTTAAGAGGCTCTAAAGCAGGGCTGAGTGATCTCCTCCCTAGGATACAAGCACACCAACAGTAAGGAAAGCTTCTTGCAAGCACATCGCAAAAGAATGATTGTACACTAACAAATTTATCAAACTAGTTTACAGCTATTCAAAGAATACATTTAAACTATCCTAGATACTGCTAAAAAATAATTTTTTAAGAAAGATAGACAGAGCTTTAAAAGTCAGAGAGTTTGCAAACAGAGGTAGCTAAGCTCCAATTGCAGCCCAACTATCCTTCACTACTGCTGTCTAGATCTGCAAGAAAGGTTCAAAATTATGTTAGCAGTATCAAGTATTCACATGTGCAAAGAATACTAAGAATACAAAAACTAAGGGTCTACTAATAGATCATCTTTCCCCGGCAACGACGCCAAAAACATGTTGATTACTTCTGGTGTGCTTACATTATTGGTTGGTGGTGAAAGTTATTTAAAAATCAAAGACAGAGTAAAACAAGGGGTGAATCCAACACAATTCAGAAGTCCTAGACCTGCAAGACACAGGGTCCTTTGTAGCAAGTTTTGATAAGTAAGAGTTTGTCCCACAGGGAAAGGTGATCTAGAGCTCCAAGGGAGCCATATCTAGTAGTCCCTCCAGATCTGTCTACAGATCTGGCAGTCCTAGAAGGAGGAGAGTTTAAGGTCACTTATTCTAAGTATTTTAATATCTAAACTATAGGAAAGGGTTGAGAGGATGGATGGAGTGTGGAAAATAAGTAAAAAAGGGTGAGAAGTACGTTATTGAGCCAAGGTCAGAGAAGTTTTGTAACTCAGATTCAGATTTGATGTTATAGAAATCCTATCCAGAGGCTACATTATCACCACTGAGGAGAAAGGATCCAACCCATCACTATGCCATGATTCCACCCTTAAGGCTATAACCTGTCCACTTAAATGGTCACAGATTATCCCATAGGGGAGCCACTATCCAGGGATGGGTCAAAACATAACAAGTAAATCATTGCAGGCACTATTTCATCTAGGCTACCTGCTCAAGAATCCATAGGGAACCTCAACCTCTAAAGTTCTATATGTGGGGCTAAGGCTGTAGGACCATGATAGCCCAGACACATAGAACCAGCAAGAGACTGAGTACAACCTTCGATCTAGCTGTCCATTGCTTGAGCGAGGCTACAATGGTCCAGTCACCAGCCTACAATCTCTATAACTAGATCATATCCAACATCTGATGGCGAATCTATACAAATATAGGGGAGTCTGCCTCTGTACAATCTCTCACCAGGCTTCTATAAGCTCAGGTGTAAAGAAGAAGGATCCATCTTGGATCGGTGGATTAGAATCTCCTTAAGGCTATAATCTATCCACTTAAATGGTCACAGACTATCCCAGAGGTTATCCTCTTCACGGAGCCCAAAACAAAACAAGAATATCACTGCTACCACCATGCTGACGAGGCTACCAGCTCAAGCTCTCATGGGGATTTTAGATCTAGTGGGTCCTGTGGTGGGGCTAAGGCTGTAGGACCATGATAGCCCAGACACACAGGTCACTTGGATCTGAATGGCTCTTAGAATCAGTCCTCCATTGCTTTGAAACACAACCAAAGCAATGGCGGATCACAAGGCAGCAGCCTTGTACAGAGCATCTCACACATAAACACCAATCCCACAAAGTACAGATCCTATTATAGAACTTCCATTGATCTAATTCAAAACCACATACAAAGGCATAGCCAGAAAGTGTTGGACTATGGAGAGAAGGAAAGAAAAGGAAAATTACTTACTGCTAAAAAGAAAGAGAAAAGAAAAAATGATCTGAGATGGGTTCCCAGATACCTAAACCTAAGTTAGGTATGGGTTTGTATAGCAGTGGGGTGGCAGCGCATTAGGGTTAGGAAACCCTAATTTTAATGATGCCACATGGCCTAATAATGATCCTTGGATGCCTCGAGGCACGTACACGGAGATTTGAGCATGGGAGTGCGTGCCCTAATCGCTGGAAATACCCAGAAGGTCCTCTACTGAAGAGATGGAAGTTTAGGGTCAGAGCTTCACTAGGTAGCTGTAGTTTCCCAGACTTGTCGTGTGATAGCTCTTGCTCTTCCCTAGGATGATTTGACATTGAAGCTTTAGCCGTCGTGAGGTTGCCTTGGTTTGCTCTTCAGGCAGTCGCGCGGTAGAGAATTGCGCTCTCGCTGGATTGGGCTTTACGAGGTTGAATAAAAAACATAGTCTCAAGTGTCACGGGATTGAAATTCAAGCAGTCGTGAGGTCGCTCGATCATCGCTGGACTGATCTTCACGAGAGTGAATTTGAGCAGCGCAAGAACTTCGCGAGCACTTCTCTTTACAGGACTTCGCGAGTTACTTCGCGAGGCTCTACTGAGTTCTGAACTATGCGACGTTCTATGTATCACTTGATCTTTGCGAGGTTGGCTTTGCCTTCGCCAGGATGTTTTCTTTCTTGAATGGCGCGAGAACTGTGCGAGGTGTTCTTCTTCTGATAATTGCATCCTGCGGCGACTGCGCGACAGCTGCACGAGGAATCTTCTGAGGCTCTCCCTCCTTAGCCATTCTGAGAGAACTGCGCGAGATTGAGAGAGGTCTACTTTGAACTGCACGACACTATGCGATGTGTTCTACTCTTGAGCTTCGCGAGAGCTACGCGAGTTTGAATATCTGAAGTCTTCACTCACTCATCTGCACGAGAGGTTGCTGTAAAGTCTTGGGAAGCTCAGTTGAACTGCGCGAGGCATATTTCTCCTGAATCCTCTAAAGCTTGGTCAGCTGCGCGAGGCTCATTTCAGGTCTGGATTCAGAGTTCATTCTTCTGAGGGATATCTAGTGCCAAAGCAGGCTCCTTAACAGGATTCCTGGCCTTATTTCACTGCTGATTATTACCTACACAAAACACTTAACAATAACTTATTAGGTGGCTAAGGGTCTAATCAAGGGTTAAGTTAAGGGGTGAAAAGTGGTACTTTTTAGGTCTTAACAGTTACCCTTCACGCTTTGGGCCTACAGAACGTCGATCCGTACCGCTACAGGGGCAACACCATTCTCCCTTGTGTATGGAACCAAGGCCGTCCTCCTAGTGGAGGTTGAAGTACCCTCGCTCCGAATCCTCATGGAATCAGGCTTACCCGAAGCAGAGAGAGAGATCCCGCTTTGAACAATTAAACTTATTGGACGAGAAGAGACTCCTAGCCTTATGTCACACTCAAGTTTACCAGGGGAGAATCGCATGTGCTTACAATAAACATGTTCGTGGTCGAGATCTAAAGGTAGGAGACACTGTACTGAAGAAGATCTTCCCTTCCCTCCATGCCGATCTAAGAGGAAAATTTAAGCCAAACTGGGAAGGACCATACGTCATTCTAGAGGTGCTGCCAGGATATGCCATCTGCCTCACCATCATGGACGGAGACCATCTCCCTGAGCCCATCAACGCTGGATACGTCCGACGGTTCTACTCTTTGTCCATCATGACAAGGTAAGTATTGATGAAACAGATACGTGACTACTTAAGAATCATCCAAAAGAGGCCATCGTTCCAAGCACAGTAGCCTAAAAGCATCCCTAAAAATGATGATATCCTTTGCTACCCCATTTAAGCCCGGTCCTTTCTTTCAATAAACCCTTTCCCCAAAAAATATATATATGTGTACATATACCAAAAAAGAGGGAGAGAGGAAAAATACATGAGTATAGAGTTACTATCAAATCCAAAAAATCGAGAAAAGCAAAACCTCAAAAAAAAAAAAATTCTCAAATGGAGGAAAAAGAATAACAAAAAATGTGTATGTAGAAGAATCACGAGGCATGTACAGTAGAAGCCCCAAAGGAAGAAAGTATATTGGGAAAACTGAAGCCATAGCCGAGTCGTGAGACGACACCAGAACCCCATCCAGCCGGTTATGACGGAATCTTTGTCCATGTCATGGCATTCTGGTTTTAAAAAAAAAAAAAGAAAAGAAGAGAAAAAAAATAGAAAAGAGAAATAAAATCAATTTGAGTTCAAAGCAAAATGGACGTGGTGAAAACCCATAAGGGCACTGCGGGTAACAACGGCGAACTCACGCGAACCAGGTGAAAACCTAAAAAGGCACTTGGGGTAAGAGAGCGGACCCATGGACATAGTGAAAACCCGAAAGGGCACTACACGTAAAAACAGGGATGACAAGCATGGCGAAAACCCGTCTTGGGCGCTGTGAGTAAAAATGTCAAGAAAAGAGAGATTAGGAGAGGATCTATTCTGGCTCACCTATTTTAGTCTGGACCCCTTGAAGCCTCTTCTCCCCTTTGCTGGGCCGCTCATGTCAAAATTGGAACGGATCCCAATCAAGTATGTCGTCACTACCGCATCGTCTGACACATGACCAAAGGTAAAGGCAGAAGACCAATCAATCTCAGGGAAGCTGACCTATCCATGTTTAAAAAGGAAAATTGGAGCCTCATAAACAGGGTTTGACCATGCTCAATAAAGGACCCACCAGTTGGCCTTGAAAATACCGACATCACTGTGAAGGAGAAAATTTTCAAAAAAGATAATGGATTTTCCTTTCCCATAAAAAGCCTCACACTGTGAAGGGGAAAATTTTCAAAAGAGATAATGGATTTTCCTTTCCCATAAAAAGCCTCACACTGTGAAGGAGAAAATTTTCAAAAAAGATAATGGATTTTCCTTTCCCATAAAAAGCCTAACACTGTGAAGGAGAAAATTTCAAAAAAGATAATGGATTTTCCTTTCCCATAAAAAGCCTCACGCTGTGACGAAAATAATTTTTTTTTGGATTTTCCTTTCCCATAAAAAGCCTCACCCTGTGTAGGAGAAAAATTTGAAAAGAAGAAAAAATAATAATAGATTTTCCTTTTCCATAAAAAAAAACCCCTACGTTGCAAGACGTATGGAAGAAAATTCGAATACCAAAAAAAAAAAAATATATGTATATATATATATATATATGTGTGTGTGTATATAGCAGATTTCATTTCTTTTCTTACAAGCATCATGTATGAAGTGTCCTGTCCCAAAAAGATAACAACATGACACACATTCTACTTTCTGCCTTATGTACAAGTATAAAACAAACAAAAAGAACAACCCAAAAAAGGAAGGAGATCTCTATTAAGGGGCATCAGCCCCCCCTCTGTGTATATGATCTATGGTATGTGTAGGAACAGGTCAGGGGCAAGAACCACGCTTCAAGGCACTGATCTTTGTGAGAAGAGAGTCCTCACAGGCATTTCGATCGGTCAACCACCTACCATGAAGACTCTTCTACCTCCTCCGCAAAGCATTAGCTGCATTGCAAGACTCAGTCAAAAGCCCAGTCAACCGAAGAACTTCACTCTCGGCCGTAGCAGCTCTCACCTCCGCCATCTCGGCTCTGGCCCTCTCCTTCCCCAAAGCCTCAGTCAAAGCCAACTTCTCAACAGAAAGAGACTCAATTCTAGTCCAGAGCATCATTTCCTTGTATGGCCAGGGTCCCGTCTCTATCGCATCTACCGAAATTGGGTTAGGAGCAGGCAAGCTCTCAGATGCCAGCTAAACCTCGTAATCAGAAGAGAGGACGCCCCCCTGAAGCAAGCTACACATGTGCGCCGATTGGCGGGTCACCCAGAGGGCTGCTATGCAATCTAGGTCACTAAGAGAACCCTGAGAGAATATCAGGGAACACAAGGGCGGCCTCACAGTGCACGGCACGTGTTGGGTATATCCGAATTGACGAAGCACCCGAGATGGGAAATAGTAGGTACTACAAGCCAACCCCAATAGTAGGTACTACAAGTCAACCCCGAGAGCGGACAATCGGAAAGGTGCCGTCCAACCAGGGAAGTTGCCAGATCAACTCCGCATCAGATAGCCACAGGCTCAGTTCTTCGATGCTCCCATGGGGCAGCCTTGAGTAGCGGGTCAGAAAGCCCCGAGCCATATCCCCTCTTACCAAGCATAATCTTGGCACAGGTCCCATGATAGCCAAATGCTCTCCTAGCCAAATCTAAATGAGGAGTGGACTCTTGCGAAGAATCCCAACCCAGCCAAGGCCGAGGCATCCAGGCCCCGATACATCTCAACCAAGACTAGGTGTACCAGTGAACGACCTCCCTCCAATTTGGTCAAGACATCGCATAACCCGAGGGAAAATGTCTCGCCCCCAGTAAAGAAGAGAACTTCCAATAGCAAATAAAGGGCAAAGGCCTTCACATTGAAAGGATCCCGGATAGGCAACTTTTGAAGACTCGAGTTGCCAAAAAGTTCTTTCAGGAATTTCACCAAGAACCTAGTGGGCCCGCCGGCGAAGCCCTTCTCATACCCACCCTTTTTCAAACCAAGAACCGCGTAGACCGCCTTTGCATACCCCAGTTTAGGCAGCACTTTGGCAAGCCCCCGATGCATCCTCAAGCCGGTAATAAAAGCTAGCTCCTCCAAGGTTGGGGTGAGCTCCTTGGACTCGAATCTGAAGACATGGGCCCTATGGTCCCATGACGCCAAGGCCGCCTGTAGGAGGTCGGCCAACAAAGGGACGGTAAGGAGAGAGGAAAGGTAGGATAACCCGAGGCGATCCAAAACAGCGAGCTCGCCCTTAGCCAAGCTAGCACACCACTTTTGCAAAAAACTGGGCCCTGAGTCCAAACAGGGAAGTACACTAACCCCACCCCCCGTATCAGAATTAGGGCTGGGAAGCAGGTCCATAGACATACAAAGATGTTCCGTATAAAGCTCAGTCAATGTAGGGTGATGGACCCGCTTATCAAAGAAAAAAGGGAAGAAAGAGAAAAGAAAGAAAATGGAGGGGCAAGAAGGCAATGCCCGGTTGAATAGTGAGGCAAGGAGGGTTGGGCACGGATTATAAGGAACCTGTCGAGCCTAGTTATATGGGGCGTGTGTACTATATACGCCATGATAGCAAAAATCGAATAAACTACTATGGCGATATAGTATATACGCCTGTGTAAAATCGAGCATTTATGACGATATATTATATACGCCTAGGAAAATTTTCAAAAATTTTGCCCAACGTATGTAATATATACGCCCACTTGAAAAAGCAGGGTCCCGTGGCTTCCCTCACATCAGTCCATGCATCTTTATTATTATTTTTTTTTTCCTTCCCCAAGGGAGGGATGGGTTTCGCTCAGCCTACTTTTTCTCCCGGGGTAGCCCACAGTCGAGCACGCTCACGCACCCATGGGAAACCCTCGGATGACGTGGTATCCGTGGGTCATATGCAGGTAATCACACGCGAGCCCCCCCCATCATTGGAGGGGCTCTGGCCCGCTTCATGCCAAATAAAAAAAAACCATAGAGGCAGAGAGGTAAACAAATGGAGCATTCATATAAACCATAAAAGTCATAAGACCATCCAAAAAAAATCAAAAGAAAATTATTACATATTCCCCAATATTTCAAAATCTAAACTGTTTCACTGATTCAAATTTTCAGAAAATGAACTAATCCTGGGCAGCCCCCTTTGACTTCTTCTAGCATCGGGTCACGCTTTGAAAGGTACGGGTCTCCCCCACCCGAGTCCACGCCTGAGAGATGCGGCCAAGCAGGGAGCGCGACTCCTTCTCACGAGCACGCTGCATAAGCACACGAAGGGCCATCAGTTAGGAAAACAAGCAGAAAGTAAATATGAAGATAACTAGATATGGTCAATATTCACTCACCACTTCAACCTCCCTAAGACCGACAATGTTGCAGTAATATTCAGCTTGGTTTACGACCGACTCATAATCCTGCAGCAAAAAGATAAAGAGAGAAGTATCAGTCACACAAGCCATCGGCATGATCCAAGAAAATGGAAGAGCAAGGTAACAAGGGAGAGATTACCCCAGGGATCAGCTCAGGGGGTAGAACCCGAATAGCTTCAGCAAATATGCGTGCCTTCTCAGCCTCATTGGTGCACATACGTGACAGAAAGGCATCATCCAAGCGCTTAAAAGTCCCCTGGACCTCAGTTGGCAAACTGCCAGAAGCGCCAGCACCGGAAGGGTCGGAAGGTCCAACACCGGTAGCCTCATCAGGAACAGCTGCCTCATCCCCCTCATCTGAATCATCATCCTGTCCAAACTATAAGGAGAAATAGTCTTTGTTCAAATAGCAGGCCAATTAAGGTAATCATATGGAAGGTTGCTAATAGAAAGAGGAAAGAACATTACCTGAGATCATGGACCACCAAAAGCCAAAAAGTTGGTGTCGGGCACAAATTGGGGCAACAGAGAACGATAGGGCAGAGACTCATACCACATCTGATATCCCCTAGGAAAGAGAAGGTCATCAATGGGGACCCCGTGGTGGAGAAAGCGAGTAGTAAGCACTTCGGTAGAACCTTCGGGAGCCAACACATCAGCTGGAGGAGCTTGGGGCATAGCAAAAAGAGGTCGATACTGATGAACCACCCTCTCTCCTAAGTAATAGGCCCTAGCCCAAGACCCATAAAAGAAAATAATACGTCGATCTAACAAAAGGCGAGAAGGGCCCACTGCAGCTAGGTTTCAGAAGGGGGATCCGACATAGGGATCAAGGATGACCTGCTCAACAAAAAGGAGGAGGGATTTATACATTTGGTCAGAACCCACAGCATATAGGAGCTATCAAATTTGCGAAGAGAGAAATTGTTATAACTGCTCAAGGATCAGCAGATCAAACTGAAAGCGCAGCCCTAACTCTAGGTGCTTCATACCCACGTCCCGACGACGGTTTGCGTGCCCATTTCTCATAAGGGGGAACGTGGGAACTTCCAAAAGAAGTAGAGGGTGACTAGGTTGGAAATGCAGATACCCCCATACCTGAGAAAGCAAGCAGACAAAAATAGATATGCCAAAAAAAAGGGGGGCGGACGAATTGAGACCAAAGGATAAAATACCTCAAGTGTGGGTCAGAAGCCCACAACGGAGCTAGAGTCTCCAAGAACGGCTCGCACCAGGCTAGACATGAGCACCGCATAACCAGCACCTCCCCAATCGAACCGATGTACAATGTCCTAGTTCACCATAAGACTAAGAAGGGACAATGAGACTCGCCCTCCGCTGGTATTTGAAAGGAGAGTCTTGCCGAGGAGGAACAGTAGAGAAATATGGGCCAACATCAGTGCACGCTCTGGCTCGAGATAGATGGCCGCACCAGGTTGGTCCAGATCCACTAACTCATGAGGCTCGAATAGACCAACCAGCCAAGATAAGTTGACTTCAGAACCACGAACGTTCCCGGAGGTTGGGTAGGCTCCTATCAGCCGAGTCACCTCCTCCCTATCAGGCGTATGGGTAGGTATCACTGGCACCCCTCCAATACGAACCTCGGTAATCATGGACCAGTCCGCGGGTGTGAGGGTCATCTCAGCCATGGCCATGTGAAACGTCATGGTCTCAGGGCGGAAGCGCTCTATCAGGGCCTTCAGATAGGCCGTGTCAGCCCTCACAGCGGGGCAGGAGATGAAATCCTCAAAACTAGCTTGGGCAAGCAGGCCCTTCACCACCTGGGGGAGATAAAGTACAAGGTGCTGGAGGTCGAACCAACCACCCTGGAACATAATGTGTGGCAAAGGCTGTAAATAAAAGGCATCGGTCAAATAGGAGCAAAGTGGTATAATGAAGGCATCACAGGAAAAGAAAAAGGGCTCATCATTTACACGGCGTGATTCCAAAGTTGAATATGGGTATCTTGACAATGAAGGAGGCCGATGCAGGTGACTTCAACTTGCATTTCATACCAAGGTTGGGAGGAGCGTTGTGAAACAATGAACTGCTCCCCATGAGGACCATAGGCCATCTCGGGCCCCTCCTGTGGATCCTGCCCTTCGTCGCAAGACATCTGAAAATATGGAACACATCGGTATAAGAAAGGGCTGCTAAAAAAAATAAAAATAAAGAGGGAGGATAGCAAAAAAAATGCACTAATCCATAAAAAAAAAATGATGAATGGTGATGAATAATGAGGAAAATGAGAAAAGAGGGGGAGGGGGAGCATAGGCCTAAGGAATCACATATACCTGAAAAGAAAAAAAAAAGAGGAAGAGCATCAAGCATTTCAAACAAAAAAAAGAGAGAGAGAGAGAGAAAAGTAACAAAAAATGCAAAAAAAATAATAATATATGTTCACTAATCCATCATGAAAAAAAAAATAACAAAAAAAATACACAACAAAACAAGCAAAAACAACAAACAAATAAGAATAAAGATGTTAATCGGTGATGATATATAATAATAATATGATGAATGATGGTATAATAGAAGAAGGGAAAAAGGATGATGATGAATGAAAAAAAAGTAGAAGAAAGGAAAGAGAAGGGCATGAGCAGGAGGAATCACATATACTTGAAAAAATGCATCAATTTGTCACCACAAAGAGGAGGAACGTCAAACATTATCAAATTTCAAAAAGGAGATGAAAGAGGGGTTGATGATTACCTTCAAAGGGAGAAGAAATAGATCCAAAAATTGGCAGAGGATGAATGTTTCTGATCCACACACACGAACCCCGGCAATAGAACTCAGGCTAAATCAAATGCCAAAACCCTAAGGGGCTTGGGTAGTTTTAAAACTGCCAATTTTGGTCAGGCGTATATAATATATAAGCCCGGCCATTTTTTATTGTAGATTTGTCAGGCATATATATTATATACGCCTAACCAAACGTGGCAGTTTTAAAACTGCCCGGCCATTTTTTGGCTTTGAGGCCCGACGAACCCCCCCCTGTGTGCTATGGACCAAGGCCCGGTCCCTCTTAGAAGCCCACGTACCATCAAGTGATGGTGTGCGCATCCTCAAATGATCCCTCAAGCTCCCTTCGATTGGTCCAAAGGGACCGTGCTACAATAAGTGGATCTAGATTTGTAAGCGCCCCCCAAGTGCTCCCATAAAATCATAAAATCATGGAAAAAAAATTTTGCACCAAAAAAAAAAGAGAAAAAAAAGATTCACATAAAATGACGAAAACAAAAAAAAATAGAAGGAAAAATGTCAAAAGACAACCCTAGTTCTCAAAAGTGCGTCGCAATAACTGTTTGTGCCACTCTGAGAACCTTGTTAAATCAATTTAGAATGATCGGGTTCACCCAAAAACTCTCGAACCCTGTTTGACACAGGGACACCCCGTACCTGATCTAGCAGGCAGATAATTTTACCCATCCACGGTCCCTGTTCCCTAAACATGCCCCAGGAGGTAGTACCTAGTCCGATAGGCAAACCAAGGACCCATCACCAGAATGCGCACATCCTTAAGGTATATCAACATGGCAAGTTGATCGGCCCAAGGATACATGCAAAAATAAAAATAGTTCAAGCATGCTCAAAGTCTCGAACTGACATGTGCAAAAAAAGAAAAAGAAAAAGGAGGAATAACAACCTTTTGTTATGAAGTAAAAATCCTTAGTAGGTTGACCCCACCTTCCAAGAGTTAGCTCTGATCATCCACCTTCGAATCTATGTTGACCAAGAGTATACCCAACTTCAGACCATTCGAAAAGTCTATTGTCAGTCGAAACTGACCTGTCAAAAATGAAATTACAACCAACCAAACTATGTGCAAACATACAGACCAAAGGGCTCATTCTCTTTTATTTCCTTTTACACAGGCTTAAAACTTGTATAGGAACGGTGTCCCTGTTAAATGTACGCACTTGCGTCTGGGTATCTGCAGGATGGTCATTTGTCCTCGTAAATTGTACCTTAGGGTCGAGGCTTCCGTTCGCGCCTATTTACTGCTTATCGCCCCTGATGGGTGTCTGTCTATGCATAGTTAGTAAGATGTGATTTCATTAGGGACGGAGGTTAGAATTGACCATCTCTTGCAATGGATGTTTGGTTTTAGCTCAATCCTTTTTAGCTTTATCTCAAGTTAAGGCACTCCAGTTCATGTGAATCAGGAGCACCTCGCCACCGGAATGAGCACATCCCCAAGGTGTACCTATACCCGGCAAAGTGCACGCACTCTTAAAGCATATCAACTGGCATTTGATCCACTTAAAGAGTTGTGCAAGAATAAAATTGCCAGAGGTCCTTGAGCTTTGCTTAGAGGCCTCGAAACAAAAGAAAATTCAATAAAAACACACAAAAATTCACTTTGGAAATGGGTATGCATTCCCAAGAAGTGTTGCAATATCAATATTCGTTCCACTCGGGTAAATCATGCTAAAGCAACCTTGAGGTTGATGGGTTCACCCAGAAACTCCGAGCCTTACCTAGGTAAGGGCACCCGTGGCCAATCCAATGGAGCTGTCAATACCCCATAGGATTGGACACATTGTTTAGGCCTTCGCTTTGTGTACTTCGAGTCGATCTCGAAGCATAGATTGATCACCCCATTTCATGGAGCTGTCTGGTTCAGATTAATACTCAACATATCAAATCCATAATTTCCCTTAGGAAGTGGACGATATCCCAGCTAACGGGCTTACACTTTTTATGATCATCGCAGTTATGCCCAGTAATGTCGCAATGGGCTTGGGGACTGTTAGCTTTGAGGTATGGACGATATCCTGAAATGAGAGGGCTTACGTATACTCACCATCACCATGAATGTTTAAGAATTGAGTTGATCCAGGCGGACCCATCAAACGTGCCTTGGACCTCTTCGGATGTCTCTTATCTTTGGCATCGAATCATTAGTGATCGAATACAAAAGAGGGGCATCTGTAGACACCCAAATTCGGCCCAAGGCCCGATCAGTCTATACTCCGAGAGAAATGCCCCCCTGAACCCTTGGAAATCTATCCAAACCTTTAGAAATCCCCTAAAACCCATTAGAATCATTCCCCAACCCTTAGAGATCACCCCTAGACCCCAGGATCCCTTCCCAAATTCAACTTAAACCCTTCTGAGCATTTGATGAGAGGAGAGCTACAAATTTTTATACAGACCACTGCTGAGGATGAGCCACATAACATCGGAGAGGACTTCTCCATCTTTCCAGCAAGCAAAAGATCACCCAATTTGGAGTTGTGGTTCAAATGTTATGGCCGAATGAAGGTTCACATAAAATCATGACTTTTTGCTCAAGCTTATGTATTATATACGCCCAGCAAATTTGGCTCCAGTTTGGTCAGGCGTATGTATTATATACGCCTAGAATTTTTAGGCCAAATTTGGCCGGGCGTATATAATACATACGCCCAGCGTAGGAAGGCTCCACCACGGGCACCCATCTTCTCAGATTCCCCCTGGTTTTCATGAATTTCACTGTGCATAAACTGGGCATATGTAATATATACGCACAACTTAGCTACAATATTTGTCATTAAATGCTCGAATTTCCTCCATCTGGTTTGACCTTTTGACCATTCCCTTGGTTGAGGTCTTAAGGTTGGTTGCACCCCCTTTGAGCTTATTGGCAACCCTTAAGTCACCCATGGTCTCACCCCATCATCCGCCATTGAAACCAATTTCCCAAACCCCTAGGGCCCTAAAAACCTAGAAAACCTTAGATGGAGGATTACCTAATTGCTAAACCAATTAGCTCTTAAGTAACCCTCTAACCCACCTCTTCTCTATAAATAGAGAAGCCCCCCCCTCTTCCCAAAGGGTTGAAATAATAAGGTTGAGAGTTAAGCTTAAGAGAGAGAGCCCTAGTGAGAGAAAAATATGTATTATTTTGCATTTTTCAACCAGAATTCCAGCATGCTTAGTTCATCCTTTTCAACCCTTTTCAACCATTAGATCACCCCTTGTTAGTAAAGCTTAGTCCCTAGCTTCATCCCACACTTCCTATCTACCAAATCCTAGCATTAGAACCTATTCCTCTACCGTTTAAGCCATTTAAAGCCATCGGAAGCACGCCAAAGCGAAGGTCTTCCACAGTGCAACAAGGGCCCGTGAGCTCTGGCTCACCCCTCTCTTCCTCTACCTTCTTGGTGTTTCCTCCGTCCAAGGATTCAAGCCGTTACGCCGCCGAAATTTCGGTTTGGCTCAAAGCTTGATAGGACCGTATTGCCTTCGGGCAAGGGGAAGCTCCGCCATTTATTTTTATTTTTGGCCATAGATAGAGACCGCTACATGCAGGTTGATCGGGTGCCTAAACCCTTCCCGATCGATAACGGACGCCCCTACCCTAGAGCCTTTGGCAAAGACTGGTAAATCAGAGTCATATTTAGCACTTCAGTGCTCAAAGTATTGATTTAAAGGTTTCCCGGGTCACCAAAAGCTCCAGGTGGCGACTCTACATTTTATTCCATCGCGAGTGCATCGTCGCGACGGGTTTGAGACGATCCACTATCACACACACCATCAACTTAGAAAATAATGCCCACGGTTGTCACTTTAATCCTTAAGCTAGAACTTATAGTGAGCATGCCATGGAAAACTGATCAGCTCAGAATATGAACTAATATGCATAAAATTTATAAACTGAGTTGTGCAACCACATTTCCAGTTAAATTATTTTGATAAGGATTGATTTTTGAGGCTGCTTTTATTCATATAAACTAATAGTAAAGGTAAGAACGCCCCCTCTAACTATTGTACATGTAATGAAATAGGAACTAAGCAGGACTTTTCTAAAGCACTCTTTCCCTCACCAGAACAATAATCATTTCTACCTAATATATAATCCAAGATACAACCTTAATTTGTAATTGTTGTAAAGGAAAGCCATGGAGAATTTAGATCATTTCATTATATTCTTAAACATATTGGAGTAGACTCCACTTCTCACAAATAAAAATCTTGAGTGTTAACTCACTGTATAATATAATTACTAATTTACGAGACCAGCCTTCTGAATCAGTCAACCATACTTCTTCACTGTCCTGTCCCACAGCTTCAAACATAGGGTACATGGTACTGTATTTTTTGGGGGTGTACTTCTGTCTACCAAAACACTATTTACAACTAATTGTTCAATGAGCAAGAGGCAGGTTTAAAAAAAAAGGACAGAAACTTTGGCTGATAACCCGTGCGGGTATTTGGATCGAGTGTAACTCCTGCATCTTTCAGAGCCAATTGGTGGCCTGCTTGGACCTATGCCTATCAACATTGGAGAATATTTTTCTATGGGCCTCCTTGTCAAAGGATTTGCTGGTTGGAGGTAAAACAGACCAAAGAAGAATGGTGTAGGATCACGGCTGGAGAAATATAATGCACATTAGTTTCGGCAGATCACATATTTTGGACTGCCCCTCTAGCTTATATCTTCTTTGTTCAGTTTGTTTTTTTTGTTTTACATTTTGACACTTAAGATTATCTGACTTGGAATTTGGACATCTAGTTCTCTGTTATATTTTCTTTCTCATTGAATGATACTTCAGCTTATCGATGCAAAATAATAATAATAATAATTTTGTGATTATTATAGCTGAACCAAATAATTATATTAATGATAAAAGAAAATATAGCTATTGAGAAAAAAAAGTATATAATGATAATAATAATAATAACAACATAGATACAAAGCTAGGACTAATACGTGGTATTCCTTACCGATACATATCGGATCATCCGATGCATCTCGATTTACCGATAGGTATTGATGTCTCAAGCAAGCTTATTATTGATAGCAGAGTTCTCTTTACCTTTTTCTCATCCTGATATCTTCTCCAAAGTGTTTTCTAGTTTCAAAATGTATTTGACTATCCTTAGTTTTCAAGGTGATTTTAAGTTGTGATTTGATTCAAAAATACACTATAAGTATCTTTTGTTGCATCTAGGAGCAAAAATTTCTAGGGAAATTTGCAGGATAGCCCTGTCAGATTTACCTTTTTCAGCAGTGACCTTCTAATTTCACCTTTTACAGAACCAACCAGTTTGAATCCGAGTGATCAGTTGCAGCCAGAGTAAAAAGTCTGAAATATCCCTCCTTATACCTTTTACAGTTCCACTTATAGCTTGAAAAATAAAAAAATTGCTATTTGTTATTTTTGTGAAATGTGAAACACCATCTAGGCTATGTGATTTGAAAGCCATAATGCAAAGATCAAAACTTAGGCTGGATTATGTATGGATGTTTTGTGTTAGATCACTTAGAAGCCATTTCATAGCATGATCTGTCCTTAATTTGCTGGAAGTCGACTAATATTTTCACTTAATATTTTGGAACTTGAAGTTGTCATATCTTAATACACATGCTTACTTGTGTAGATGCTTTTAGTATTAGGATGGGGATTAATCTTGACGTGTTTAGTTCGCTACATCACCAATATGTATGTAATACACTAATACGATACATTCAAAATATCGTAACGGTGACCTTCGAAATAGATACGTATCAGATATACATATCAGTTTAGTCTGAAATTTTGAACCAGGCCTCTGATGTGTCATCTTGGTATATGTGATCTTGGTGGTATCAACAATAAACACTTTGTATCAACTTTGTATCAGCGATACAAAGTTGATACAACTAAGTCAAACTCATGTTGGAGTTTCCCAGTTTGATTTGGGATGTGTGCAATGTGGCATAAACATGTGTACTTTTTAGTAGACATCCCATGATCTAAAGATCTTTGGTGTAAAAGATTGGAACTAAATTTTTTTTCCATCGTTTGATTCAAAGCAGTCAAACACGATCTAAAATTGATGTCTACCATGTAAATCTAATATTCCATTAATTTTATTTAGTGTTTGACCGCATGGAATAGATGATGGAGATTGTTTTTCGTTCCAATCTTTTACACTAGATCTTGAGATCACGGGCGTCAAATCACATTGACTCATGATGCTTCACATGGCACACACCCGAGTACCAAGAGCATGCTTAACTGCCTTTAGCCTAATTAGCCGTACCATAGCCTAACTGTTCTAATAGGCCTCGTATAATTGGGTATTGACTAAAATCAAATCTTCTGGATTAAATCATATTTGTTCTTGTGTGTAGGAGACCAGCTTCTTAGTTCAACCACTGGACCATTATGCTGAATGCTTCCATAATACATATGTTTCTCCAACAGTTATTGCTCTTAATGCTTCCATAATACATGCTTTAATAACTATTGTATGCGATTTGTTGCAGACAGAGAATGGAGATATCATTGATTACATGGATATCAACAAGTAACTTGCTTTGGATGATCCTTTGCTTAAGGATTACAAAATCCAGGTAATTTTTTTTTCTCTTCATTGTTGAAGTAATAAGGACTATAGTTGTTTTGCTAGGAACAAATAAGTTGAGACGAAAGTTTGATTAGCCCTTATTTATAATATTCATTTTTTGTGATGTCTTTCATATGTTTAATGTTACAGATCATGGGAGGATTAGATATTGTTACAAAGAAGGCTCATAATATAATGCAAAAAGTAGCAATGAATTTGGCTGGACCATGTTTATTGACTCCTCGATGCATGGTGCCGATATTGCTGTTGAAGATGGAAGTGTTTACTTGCTCAAATCGGCTGCATGTTTCCGAAGCTGTTTACAAAGTTTAATAGCTATAAAAAAGAATTAGTTTACATTTGATCTGTAAAATAATTTAGGAAAGTGTTGATTTTTTAACTATCTGGATTTCTAAGGAACTGTAAATTACTATATGTTTTTGGGCAATTACATTTCCCATTGCACTAACTACAAGCAATATTCGCGCCACCGTTTTCTGACTTTAAATCAATTTTGTTTGACTTATTATTTTTTTATTCAATTGAATAAAGTACGCTTTTTTTTCCTTCTAGGGTGATATGTGATTGATATAATAGTTATAACGGATATATACCACTGACTTAGACCGTGGTTTTGGTAGAAAAATAACAACCCTTTTCTATAGAGAACAACGGCTACAAACCGTTGTACCTGTGCAATGGACATATACTACTGACGTAGGTCGTGATTTCGGCAAAAAAATAACAACTCTTTTCTATAAGGAACAACGGCTCACAACCGTTGTCCGCTTGCAACGGACATATACCACTGACTTATACTGTAGTTTAGTCAGAAAAATAACAACCCTTTTCTGTAAGGAACAACAGCTCTTAACCGTTGTAATTTAGCAACTGACATGGGCGTTGTTTATGAGGTAAATATACAACAGTTTTGGGTCGTTGTTTAGCAAAATCACTGCTCTATAAATAACGGTCGTCACCACGGCTCAAAACCGTTGTTTAGGAAATTTACAACGATTTTGGGTCGTAGTTTTTTTTTAATTTTCACGTAGTGGTCTATCCAGTAGTCCTCGTCATCACTCGGAGGGGGTTGCCATTCTTCCTTGGGAGATTTCTAAAATATTTTGAGTTGTCGCGTGTTTGGGGATGGAGGAGTGTCTAGTTCAAGTTCCTCTTCAAACTCAATGAGGGTGATGGCGGTGTTTCCCCCTGGGTCAACCAGATGACTGTAGAGATTTTTTGCTTCTTGTGCCGATAGCTGAGTTGGTGGGTCGTTACTTGCTTCCATTGTTATGAGGTTGGAATCGTTCGATTCTAGCATTGTAGAATGTCGGACCCATCTAGCAAAGCATTTCAATATGCTAGTGCATGCCCTACAGTGGGGTTGGTATGGGTGAGCGATACAAGGGGAGTCCCACGGCCATTCGCATCCCCCAAGGCCCAGGCCGAGGCAGATGCTATGCGAGTTAGGATTTTCTTCTGGGGTGTCATCTTCTTCCCATGTTAAGTGTAAGTGCTCTTCACTATCTTGTAAGGTAGCTATGTGGAAATCTTCATCGTTAGTGGATTCCCAATCTTCTACTTGTGGCTCGAGTTTAGGAGGTTCTCCCTTTCTCTCTTCTGTAAGCTCCTTAGTGTCAAACAAAGGTTTCACTCCTTCGAGCGGTTCATCAAATTGTTGAATGCTTCAGCCATTCATCTACTTCTTGGGATTTAGTGAAGGACACTTTCCTCTGGTTTGGTACATCCACTTTCTTGATGGTCCCACAGACGAAGTGGTCGTATAGAGACCATATTGATGAGGTAGGGAACAAGTCGACTTGCGGGCTGTCCGATTGGTAACCAAACCTTGTGTTCTTGCATATTTTCGTCGGGACAAGGGGTCCGACGCGACCTTGCTTGTTTTTACCAAGTCCGGTGTGGGGGATGTACTCGAGTTGATATGGAAAGTGACGTCTTTCATTACAGGTCGCAGTAGGGTTAATGTCATAGAGTTTGGCAAGGTCTGGGCCAACCACTCGTCTCATTAATTTTTGTTGACGTGTTGAGGGAGAACTAGGAGCGGTAGGGGAATGGACTTTCCCAATGGTTATCTCATCAGGGGTTTGGGCCTTTTGAATGTGGCCTATGTTTAATACGAAATCATTGGCTGTCGGAGTACTTGCAGCATAATCGGTGTCCATCTCCTAGAGGTGTGCATCAGCGTATATACGAACAATGGAGTTCTCATACAAGAATTTGATGCATTGATGGTATGTGGATGCGATGACTTTCATTGACTCTAACCATTTTCTTCCTAAGATAAGATTATATGTACTAGCAGAATCAAAAATATGGAAAGTGACGTCTTTCATTACAGGTTCAAGGCAAACCTGGAGTTTGATATTTCCTTTGATGAAACAATGCGAGCCATCACAAGTTATAAGTAATAGTGTGGAGGGTCTGACATCCTGCTCTATGTATTTGAGTGTCTTTAATATTGTGATAGGATAGATATTGAGTCCTGCTCCTGTATCGACCAACGCATGGGATACAGAGAATCCTCTGATTATGACTGTAAGATATATGGGAACTGCGCTTCCGCAGAGTGACTCTATAGGCATGTCTGCATCTGTGAAAGCGAGCACTGGGGATTGTGCCATGACCGAGGTAATTTGATGTAGCTCATCTAATGTTGTATCCTCATCCACTTGTGTGTCTTCAAGTGTCCTTATCAATAACCGGTGATGGTTAGGCAATTTCTTGATGATTTCTAGTATAGATATCTGGGTCAAAATCTTTTAAAGATGTTGTAAAAGGTCATATCCTTGCCCTGGCTCGAGTGCCATATCTTTCCCCGGTCGATGAGCCTTGGGTGCAAGTGGTTGGAGTGGTTGAGGTGCAGCGATTGGTGGAGGGATAATGTGAGGTGGGGGAGGAAAGTCAACTTTTCTTTCTCTCACATTCCCCTCGGTGGTTGTGCATTTATGAAAGACTTATTCTGAGAGAAAGGCGGAGGTGGGTAATTGGTTCCTGATTTAAGAATCGGGCAAGTTGGTTGTTGACCGAACCCGGTGTGGCTTGACGTCGATGTATTTGTGAAGTGAGTGAAATTTGAGGTTGGACCATGTACTTGCGCTGGGCTGCTCCAAGGTGGGAGGTACTGTGTGTAATCCTGTTCTTCTAGGAAAGCAGAGACCAGTGTCTCACACGGGTCAGGATGTTCTTGTTGCTAACTCTCTTCTATGTTTAGTGAACACTCAGTCTTTGCTTCACTTTCTAGGTTCGAAGTCTTTCGAGTGACACTTTCTACCCATGAGGCACTTTGGGCTGTAATTTGACGAACATGGTCTCCATACTCAGGCTCAAAATCAGATAAAGGGAGTGGAAACGGTGTTGGCTCAGGATTTGGAGGGGTTGAAGGTTCTGGTGGGCGACTATGAAAGAATGGTCTCCAAGCCCTAAAGGAGTGGACTCGTATCTGAGTGAATTTTGGATAAGGAGGTGGGCTCAGCAAGGCGATGTGAGTGAGTAAGGCCGAGGGGTGCTGGGGTGAAGGAACTCTCGTAAGCGTAGTGGACGTATTAGAGTGTTGGATGCGAGTGACTAAGGTGGAAGGCTGGAAGGAGGTTCAACCGAAGAGATTTATAGTGGTGACCTGAGCCGGTGTTGCTTGGTTGTGGTAAGGCCTACGGTTATTAATGATCCCTAAATTTTGTTCGGGTTGGTTATTGCTAGGGTTAGGATTCCTAAGCGCTTCCCAGTCGATTTGATTTTGGTCGTTCATGTCATAGATTACATCCCAGAAGACCCAACAGTCTTCTAAGTTGTGTCCCGCATATCGATGGAATGCATAGTATTTGCTATATTCTAGATTTGTCAGCCAGGGCCAGGGTTTTTCTTGCCGAAATCAGAGGAGATTATTAGTGTTAAGGAGGTGAAAGATGTTGGGGATCATATCAGGTAAAGGAGGATAGTGTTCCCACCTTGACTGGTAAGGGCCTCTAGCTGGGTTGAAGTTTTGCAGTGGGGGTACATTATTGTAGTTCGGCGCATGGGCCGACCGATTCAGTGTCGCAATTTGGTTCTAGTAGGTGTTCGGATATTGGTTTCTATTATGGTATTGGCCCTGATTTTGGTTCTGGCCTTGGTTTTAGTTTGCATATCTTTGTTGATTAGTGCCTTGGTTTTGGTTCATGTACCATTATTGATTCTGATTTTGCCTGAAATTTCTCAGTTAGAAGTTTCTGTTCCCAGGGTTCTATCCTTGGTTGACAATGATGTTAACCTATTCAAATCTTGAGGCTTTCTTGATATTTTTTGACTTTGATTCACTAGAGGAGCCTACTTTCAACGTAACTATGGACAGGCCGAGGTCTCCGCCTTTAATGTGTCGCGATAGTCGAGATGCTCGGGAGTGGAGTGCAGTGAAGTTGAGGCAATCACTTATAACAAGCACACTCATCAACAGTTCCCTAATATTGTCGATAATAATATCAACCAAGTCTTTCTCTTTCATTGAAGTACCAATCCTCGCAGCGAGTTTCCTCCATCTGGTGATGAATTTAGTAAATTCTTCATCGGGCCCTTGCTTGGCCGCCATTAGATCACTGTGATTAACTATCTCTTGGATTAAGTACTTGTATTGGTCTAGGAATTGATCGACTAATTCATCGAATGTTTCTATCGTATAGAGCGGGAGTCCTGCGAACCAATCTAGAGCTTCTCATTCTAATGAGTGCTGGAAATAGTGAATGAGAAATCCTTGATTATCACGTATGGGTCGAGAATCGTTACAAAAGAGGGCCAAGTGATGGTTTGGATTTCCCGTGCCATTATATTTGGTAAATTTCGATGGTTTAAATCCTATTGGCAAGTTAAATTTGACATCCTGACAAAATTTGTCGAATCCGAATGAGTGACCAGGGCGCTCCCTCTTGGCCATGTATTCGTCAAGCATTTTAGGGAGATCTTCAATTTTGATAGTGTTGTCTTTTGGAGCAACCAGTGAGCAAACCTTGTCTAGAGAGCCATCGTTAAAGAATGTGTGAGTAGGTTGTTTCAATGGTGTAACGCAGGCTGACACTGTGCTCGGGGTAGGCAGTGGCCTTTCTTGTCATTCTTGGTCTTCTGAAAATTATCGTGACCTAATGGTCCCATATGCGACAGCCAATCCTCGAAGCAATTCCTCAGAGTCATCATCTCCTCTTTGTATTCTCTGAATATTGAGCTCTATGACTTGTTGAGCAGTAAGGTTTTATTCAATGTTACCATCTCTCCCATTATCATTATTCCTGGTATGTGGGGTAGAGAAGGGATTCTCATGTTCACCAGCCATGTTAATCTCGAGTTGTCATAGGCTGGAATTGTAAAGTGGTTCTTCTTCATACATGGGATTATTATGATAACCCCACAATGGTGGGTCTCCTAAACTCACTCTTCGTATGTCAGACATCTCGAGTCTTTGACGAAGACTCATGTATCTAAAGGGATTCAAAATGACGCGATGGAAAGTAAAACAGGAAAACAAACTAAAAACTACCTATCTAAAGAAATGAAAGAGTTCAACAAACAAGTCCCATCGCGATCGCCAGTCTGTTGGTGCACGCTTTTTTCGGGTCCCTCTTGATCCCCGTTGAATCAATGGCTCAATTTTGTCCAAGTGGACTCTAGCGATGCGGCGTTTGGAAGGTTAGAAATAAAAAACAAAAGGGGGGGAGGTTTTTTAGGAAGGTTCCTAGTTTGTTTCAATCGCCAGCTGCAGATATTTAACGCCTCTACAACACACCAGTGATCATGCTTTAGAGTGGGTGTGGGTCACTTCTTTACTGAATTGTCCGCCTGCAAACGTCAGCAGTTATGGCTCTTCCTTATATTTTAAATAGTTTAGTTTTCCTATCTTCCTTGTTATTGTTGTAATTCAAATTAGTTTAGATTTCCTAATTCTATTGTGAGTCTAGTGGTGTGGGTTTATTATGGTGATTTGATCTAATATTATAATTCTATTAGGAGTCTACTTAATGTAGTGTCCTAATCCTATTAGAATTCTAATTAATTTAGTGTCCTAATACTACTAGAAGTCCAATTAATATTAGTCTCCTAATTATACTAGGAATGCAAATATATCAATTCTGATAAAACTCTAATTATATCAAGTATGTTGATTGAACTAGAATTCTAAGTAAAGCAATTATACTAGTCCTACTGCAATTCTAATTGAAGTAGAGAACTAATTTTACTAGAAGTATAATTTAAGCAATGAATTAATTTTATTAAAATCTAATTAAAAAGAACAAACTAACTATAATAAAAATCTAATTAAAATAAAGGAACTAATTTTTTCTAGAATTAGAATCAAAGCAATGAATTAATTATACTAAAACTCTAATTAATAAATAAGGGAATTAACTATATTGGAATCTAATCAAGCAACAAATTAACTATGCTAGAATTATCTAATTAAAGTAGAGGAACTAATTTTATTAGAATTCTAATCAAAGTAATTATTCTAAGGATCTAATCAAAATAAAGCATGTAAATTAATTATACTAAAAATCTAAAAAAATGATAGACTTGATTTTCTACTTCTAATTAAAGCAATAAAATAATCCTGTTTGGGTCCGCTATGCTAAGGAGGATTGGTCTTCTTCCCGAGTATACTCTGTAAACTCCCTTGGGCAAATCAAGTGGCTGAGATTCAGGATAAATTAGATTTTTAGATTATAAAATAGTATTTTTTTTGGATTTTCGGAGTCATTTTCGGGATTATAATTACGAATTAAATTATGAAACTAAGATTATAGAAGACTAAATTAATGTTTGGGATTATAGAAATATTAAACTAAGGAATTAAAACTAGAATTTAAAGTTTTAGGACTGAATTCGGGTCCGAAATCAAAAAATCAGGCCGTATGATTAAGGACTGGTTCTATAAACTATGAACTAGAGTAAGAGATTAATGATGGGACTAAAGATTAAAATTTTAGAACAGAATTGAGTCTATGGTTGGTGAATTGGGCCGTCAGATTAAGGACTGGTTCTAGAAACTGAGAACTAGAACCAGATATTAAAATTACGGTTTGAAAAAGGGTGTTACGGTCTAAGACTGAATTAATATTAATAATTTAAAACTAAGAAAAAATCCTAAGTCTAAGAACTAAGAACTACAGTCGGAAATTAAAAGTTAAATTCTTACCTAAGGTCAAGGCTGCGGAGAGAAATCCCGAAGATTTGAAGCTTAAATCTAGAAATCATGGCTATGTTCCTCTATGGATTCATTCTCAGAGTTCTCTGGTTTCAAAATCCCAAAAAATTTCGTTCTCCTAAAATTCCAGCCTCTTTGGGCGAATTAGAAAAAAATCTTTTATAAGTTTTTCTCCAATTAAGCGCCCTATTTCAGGCGTTTAACTGGATTGCGCACCGATTTCCCGGTGCACAATCTCTTTGAGTCGGTCACCGACTTAGTGAGCAACCGACTGACTTGCTCAGCGAGTTTCCTAGTTCTAATCACGTTAGAACTAATTGCGCACTTATTGTGGGGTGCGCAATCCATTTAAGCGTGTCATTTGAAGCGCTTAATCGGGTAAGCTTAGGGGTCAAGGACGGTAAGACTAGGTCGGGCGTAGGCCAATTGAGCGCCAGTGGTCGGGTGCTCAATTCGATCGCACGTGCCATGTGGCGTGCATAATGGAGTCTCGAAGTGGTTTGGGAAAGGAAGTCTGGTATGAAAGGGAGACTGATTGCACGTTTATGGTTTTGGTGTGCGATCGAATTGCGCGCATGATTTTAGGCACGTAATTCGAGGTTGTCCAGGTCGAGTCTTAAATGCCAGACTATTGTTTTAGCCAGTATTCTGACTATATACTATTATTTTAGTATATAGTTTTCCTACGTTGGGATCTGAGCCACAGAGCTATTATTTCAGCCTGTGTTCAGCCATGTACTATTGTTTCTGTGCATGGTCCCCACGTTAGGGTCATGGGGCCAGAGCCACAGAACTATTATTTTAGCCTGTGTTCAGCCATATACTATTGTTTCAGTATATGGTCCCACATTAGGGCAAAAGGGGTCTGAAATACAAGACTATTATTTCAGTATATAGTCTCCCTTCGTTGAGATCTGAGCCACAGAGCTATTATTTCAACTTGTGTTCAGCTATATACTATTGTTTCAATATATGGTCCCATATTAGGGTCATGGGGTCTGAGCCACAGAGCTATTGTTTCAGCCTGTGTCCAGCCATATACTATTATTTTAGTATATGGTCCTAATTAGGGTTATGAGTTCAAAGGTTGAGCGAACATATTTAAATATTTCGAGAGGGCAAAATGGGGGTGTCTACAAGAATGTAAATCCAATCATCACTGACATGATGTAGCCCAACCCTCACTCTGAGATTTTAGGAGGTAAAGGAGAAGAAGCTGAAGAAGGTTGAGCTGGTTTAACATTTGGTGGCAGAAGAAGAAAGGACATTGTGACAGCTGTGTCAGTTCTAGAACTGTGGCATTGTAGCATACATATGAAAATAAAATAAATAAAAGAAAAAAATGCAAAATAAAAGCATACAATGAGAAGAAAAGCAAAAAAATAATACAAAAAGAAAAAGAGAAATCAATTCATTTGAAAATTGGAAGAAGATGAGAAGATGGCCACTTCAAATCGGAAAATATCAACGAAGATGAAGATGTGCTGAGATGAAGAAGGTGTACATGCCACCTCCTTCCCTTACTGATTTCTCAATTTTGAATCCCTCTTTACCCCTTTTATTCTGCATAAACCTCAACCATAAGCCACATTACAACCCAAAAAAAAAACCTTACTGATCTGAAGTTGATTGAGTTGTCATATGGAGATGAGGAGATGTGTAATCTATGGGGAAGAGAGTTAGAAGTTTCAAGAACTAGAGCACTGCCTATGCTCATGCTTGCAGTCGTATTTGAGGGCTTTAACTGCTCTTGAGCTTTGTGAAATGATACACCTTTGAAATCATTTGTGAGAGTATGCCTGTGAGATAATTGGGTCTAAAATTGGAATTATTTAGGCATTGTTTGAACCTGATTCTTAAATTAATGATGAGATATATACTGTTTTGCACATAACATTCTCTTGATGATTTTAGATTGGTTATGATGAGTTTAAAAAAGGATTTAGGTATTAAATTTGTTTACATCTACTGTTTTGAAACTTCTAAATTCAAAAGGGTAAGGTATAGAATAAAGCTGAATTTGTTGGAATCTAACTTGTAACTATTTGCACTTGGTTTAATCATGTTCATATGGAAGTTTGGGGTAACTTCACTGAAAACCCTGAGGAGACTTCACTCCTCCACTAGGGATCACCTAGGGGTTTAAAAGGCTTGATGCATATGCAAAATACATCTGTGCTTCCTATAAAAGTGGCATTTTCTTTTTCTATAAATTATTTTTAATTTTTCCTTTGCTTAGGGACTAGCAAAGCTTAGGTATGGAGGTGTGTTAATCAGTGAAAAGTACCATTTTTCACCTCCTAACATGACCTTTGAGTTAACTAATAATGTGTCTTTAGTGTGTTTTGTAGTTAGCAATTAATTATAGTCATAGTATAGAAATCCATCTAAAAATACCAAGAAGAGACATGCTGCTTCAACATGTGCACATACAGTTCAAGCAATCAGCCATCAAGCAAATTCACAAAGCCTCAAAATTCTATGGCAATGCCATGTGTCCAACTGTGTACACATGGGAGCAAACCAGCAATTGCATTTGATGAAGATTGAACCCCTCAAAGGCTACTAAGTGCTGGACAGATGAAGGCCAGCACCCCAAGCTGTGTGCCAGCTGTGGAAGCAAAGAATAGAAGATTTTGAGAGGTTAATGCAACTTGTCGAGAGGTTATGGTGAGGAGAAATCAACGTATCGAGAGGTGCTAAGGTGATGAAGTGAACATATCGAGAGGTTTGATGCAGTATTTGAAGCCCTCGAGAGGTTCCCAGAACCTGTCGAGGACTTAAAACTGAAGAAATTAACTTGTCAAGAGGACCTGAAGCTGTATTCTAACTTGTTGAGAGGATCTGCTAATGAGAAATGAAGTAATCGAGAGGTTGACAGAACCTGTCGAATGGTTTAAACTGTAGAAGAAGAACCTGTCGATTAGTGCAAATCATCCTGTCGAGAGGTCACCTTGACCTGTATTGGATCTCGCGAGGTTGATTCAACCTAGCGAAAAGATACTTGAAGGGGAATTCAATCTCGCGAGGTTGCCTTCAACCTATCGAGAAGAACTTCCAACCTGTCAAACAAAGGGAAAGAACCTAGCGAGAGGTCACCTAGAGCTGTATTGGATACCGAGAGGTTGATTCATCCTATCGAGCAGTCATTCCAACCTGTCGAAAGCTAAACTCAACTTGTCAAATGGAGCATGCAACACACTTGTTGCGGATATATCAGTGCTGATTTATTGTGTGTGGTAAAAACAAATTAAAATTAAAGTAAAACAAAGGATGGAATCAGCATACTAAAATTATCCTAGACCTGCAAGATACAGGGTCCATTTGTATTAAGTTTTAATAAGTAAGAGCTTGTCCCACATGGAGTAGTGATCTATAAACTAAGAGGTGTATAGTAGACGTCCAGATCTGGCTACACATTTGGCAATTCGAGCCTAGAAAATCGGGGAAAGAAAGAGAGTTTTTCGGGTGTTACTAGATCTAATTTTACAAAACTGAAATATAAAACTAAGTTTAAAAGATGGAGGAAGATGGATGGTAAAATAAAATGGAAAATGGTGAGAAATAGGCAGCTAGGGATTGGTTCTTACTGGAAATCAATTGGTTCAAAGGCAAAGCATAGGAAAGATTTGATATAATACTTCATCTGGCTACAAGCTCAAATGCAAGGTACAAGAATCTAATCTAAACCAAAGAATTGGAGCAATCCTAAGGCCATGATCTGTCCACTCGAATGGTCACAGATCATCCTAGAGATTGTTCTAATTCAAGGATCTTGATTAGAATAGGTAAGCTATTACAGATGCTATGGGTGCCAGGCTACAAGCTCAAGCATCCACAGAGTTATCTGGTCCAGAGAAATTAAATAAGGAAAAGTAAAATTAAGATTAGAATCAACTTTAAAAACTACAATTACTGTAATTATACAACTTACTGCCTATTGTGCTCAGATCAGCAATCTGTGCAACATCCAATCCATTTACAAAGCCTTTGAAACTCTCAATTTACAGTTATAAACCAGATCTGGACTGCTTATCTAGATCTAATCCAACAGGCTGGATTAGAGAAGGAAGGGGGAAGAGAAAAAGGAAAAATAAATGCTAAACTAAACCTAAATGAGCGAAGGAGAACCAAAGTTATTCTATGGATTCTTGTTGAGGTATTTTAAGTGCTTGCTACCAACTTTATTGGAGATGGTGATAAGAATTGGGTAAGTGAAAATCAAAGATGGGTTGAGGAGCAGCAAGCCTAAAAATACACAGTCCTACAAGATACAAGGCCTGTTGTAGCAAGTTTTGATGAGTAAGAGTTTGTCCCACATGGAAAGTTGATCTAAAGCTCCAAGGGAGCTATCTTTAGTAGGCCCTCCAGATATGGCTACAGATCTGGCAATCCTAAATGGAAGGGGATTTATCGTCACTATAGTCTAAATCCTAAGGTAACTTAATGCCTAAACTACAGAAAGGGTTGAGAAGAGTGATGAAGTGTGAGAAAATAAATATAAAAGGGTGAGAAGTATGCTATTAGTTATAGATCGGATGAGTCTTATAACTCAGACTCAGATCTGCTGCTATAGAAATCCTGTCCAATGGCTACATAATCACCAAAGAGGAGAAAGGATCCAACTCACCCCTATGCTATGATCCAATCCCTTATGGCTATAACCTGTCCACTTAAATGGTCACAGACTATCCAATAGGGGAACCACAATCCAAAGATGGGTCAGAACAAGTTTATCATTGTAGGCACTACTTCATCCAGGCTACAAGCTCAAGAATCCATAGGAACCTCAACCTCTAAAGCTCTGTGTGTGGGGCTACGCCTACAACGTGCACTAGCCTGGACACACAAAACCAGCAAGAGTTTGAGTGCTAGCTTTTAAGCTTAGCTGTTCACTACTTTAGAAAGACAACAGTGATCCAGTCACAAGCCTACAATCTCTATAGCCATATCAGATCTGCCATCTGATGGTGGGTCTATATAAATACAGGGGAGTCTGTCTCTGCACAATCTCTCACAAGGCTACAAGCACAAGTGCAGAGAAGAACAATCTGTCTTAAATCTGTGGGTTGGCCTCACTCTAGGGCTATAATCTGTCCACTTGAATGGTCACAGACTATCCACAGAGGTTATCCTCCTCACAGAGGTCTAAGTCAAAATAGGAACATTACTGTCGCCACTATGTTCACAAGACTACCAGCTCAAGCTCCCATGGGGATTCAGATTTAGTGGGTCCTGTGGTGGGGCTAGGCCTGCAATGTGCCTAACCTGGACGTACAGGTCACTTGGATCTAAGTACAGCCTTAAAGACAATCCTCCATTGCTTACAATACAACTTAGCAATGGAGGATCTCAAGGTAGCAGCCTTGCACAGAACAACTCATAAAACACCAATCCCATACTTGCAATAGATCCTATTACAAAACTCCATTAAAACTATACCAAATAATCATACAAAGGCATAGCCAGCAAGTACTGGACTATGGAGAGAAGGAAAAAGGAAAAAGAAAACTCCTAAACCCTAACCTTAGCCTACTATAATTCTACAGTCAATTTCAAGAAGGAATACAGAAGTTTTGTCCCAAAAGAGTGGTCCTTAAACCTAAGCTAGGCTTAGGCTTATATAGCAGTTGGCTCTCTCCGAATTAGGGTTAGGAAAACCCTAATTTATCAATGCTATCGTGGCCTAATTCTGTTCCTTAAATGTCTCGGGGCGTGTGCACGGAGATTAGAGCATTGGAGTGCGTGCCCTAATTACTGGAAGTTCCCAGATTGCCCCTGCAGAAGTGGGGAGAAGTTTAGAATCCGATCCTCGTTGGGTAGAAAAGATTTCCAGATCTTGTCTCGTGGTAGAATTGGCATCATGGGGTTGAATTGACTTGAAGCTCATGCAGTCGCGAGATTGATACTTTGGTCATCGCGGGATACTTCTGGCTGTTGCGAGATTGCTCTTTCCTTTTGAATGGCGCGAGAATTGTTCGCGCGTAAATCCCTTGGTGAATCCCGCGGGGATCCTCACGAAGAAGCAGTGTTCATAGGCCTATGGATCGTACGAGCATTTCCTTGAAGGTTTATATCCCACAGCCACTGCGCAACAGCCGCGCGCTGGAGTGCCTGGAGCTCTCTCTCTTTAGTGAATTGCGAGACAATTGAAGACTCCTTTCTTGAGTTTGCATGATGAGATAAGTGTTTGCGATCTTGATGGCCCGAAACTCATGAGAACCTTGTGAAGTCTGCTTTTCAATTCTTTCTGTCATCAAACCGCATGAGAACGGCTAAGTGAGTGCGACGGTTAGTGTCTTGTCTTGAAGCCGACAACTGCGCGAAGGAATTCTCTCTGGTTCAATTGAACCCTATGACATCTACGCCAGGCATTCTTCTTGGTTTTTTTCTGCTTTGCTGTGCCTATGCTGCAACCAATTCTCTATCTAGGTTCAACCTTTATTTTTTTGAGCGGCTTTTGGGGCAACAGTAGGCTTCTTGGCATGGTTAGGGGTTTATTTATAGCTGCTGCTTATTAGCTACAGAATAGACTTAAAACACATTTATTAAATGATTAAGGGTCTAACAGAGATTAAGTTAAGGAGTGAAAAGTGATACTTTTCAGGTCTTAACACACCCCCAAACCTAATCTTTGCTAGTCCCTTAGCAAAGTTGTAACTAATTAAATGCCACTTTCGTAGGGATCACGGGTACATTTAGCATATGTACCAAGCCTTTTAAACCCCTAGGTGATCCCTAGTGGAGGAGTGAAGTCTCCTGAGGGTTTTCAGTGAAGACACCCACAAACTTCACCACTAGAACAGTTAAGTATAGTGCAGTTAATGACAACACAGATTTAAATGTACCAAGTTTCATTCCGCACCCATTCTTTAACACTTAGAGGAAACTGCAGCAGTGTTACAGGTCATTTAAAACTTAAAAGTTAACATGTGTTTGCATCACCACCATCCATTTTATATTAGAAATTCAATGTGTCCAATTCAGTACCCAGCTTGCCTTAAATTCAAAATTCGGGTTGGATACAACCCCAATGAAGTTAAAATTTGGATCCAATTCTCACTAGGGCTATCTCTCACTATTAACAATCTGAGGGTGTTCATATTCACAATAACTCAAGAGCAGTTACAGACCCCAAATGGGCCTGCAAGCATGAGCATAGGCAAAGCTTCTAATTTCTGATATCCTCATGAATTTTCACCATAGATTGGACAACTCCTCATCTCCACATGACAGCTTATTTTACTTTGGATCCACAAGGTCTTTCTGAATGGGTTGTAATGTGGCTTATGGGTGAGGGATGTAAAGAATCAAGGGGTAAAAAGGGAATCAAAATTAAGAAATCAGTAAGGTAAGGAGTGATTCATGACTTCACACCCTTCATTTTAGTAAAACTTCATCTTACTTGATGTATTCCAGAATCAAAGTGGCCAGCTTCTCCTCTTCTTTTCAATTTTCAGATGATGTTCTTCTCTAGACTTCTCTTTCTTTTTATTTTTTTTTTATTCATTCTTTTTTTATGATTTTTTTTTTATGATAAACTGCCACACAACTGCCATTGATACACTGTTGTTCACAAGTTGCTTTTCTTCACCTTCCACAAAATGTTGGACCATTCTCAGTATCTTTAACTCCTCCTTTACCTTCTGAATTCTCAGAGTGAGGGTGAGGTTGAATCAGGTCATGAGGTTAAGGTGCAAGTATTCTGGTGTTTGTGAACGAAAAGTATGATTTTAATGCTCAACTGGTGTATGCAAAAGGGCAGATTTTAAAAGGTTAGATTTTTAGGCTCAAACTGTCCAAATGAGGGCCTTGGATCATTTTCTTAGTATCATGAGTGCTATCAATTAGTTTTGATTTGGAGGTGCACAACTTCTAGTGAAAAAGTCTTAATTCAATCAGTCCTCAGAGCATAAATAATGCCAAAAAAAACACTCTTCAAAAGAAAATGATGGGCCCAAATCTCACTAGGTATGGTCATCAAATTTAACCCATGGGGTGTATTTTCATATGTTTCTCTCCTCTTAGGTTCACTGAGTATTAACTGAAACATTTTCTGATATTAGCTTCATGGTGGTGTCAAAATTTTAACTTTTTCAATTTCGAAAAGTCTGTAAAAATATTTTAATTTTTTACAAGTTTCCTCATTATATCAAGTTAAGTGGAAATTGACTTTATTCATCCCAGTTATACCACCATTACTGTACTAAAATTAACTATTCTATTGGCAGACCTATCCTGCCACACCCCCAAACCATGAGGAGCAGTGTCCTCATTGGTTCAAAGGTGAGAACTGCGCGAGAGTCTCTTAGGCTTCCTTTTTAACCTCGCGACAGCCTTAGAATCTCATGACAGCTGATGAAGTATGTTGTTTGTAGTACGCGAGAGTCTCTCGAGCTTCCCTTTGGACCCAGCGATAGCAAAGTATAAAACAGAGAGCATGTGCTCTCTGTTTTGCCATTTCCAGTGTCCTGTGGTTGGATCCTAGGCATGACTCTCACCATGGATACCTCTAGACACATTAAAAATCAATCATTCAAGCAAGGACAACAAAAATCAACCTCCCACATTATGCATTCAAACAAAACTATCAATTAAAGAGCAGTAAGCATCAAACCAAGCATAAAAAGTTCAAACCAGACATGTCCAGATTCAGATGGGATCACTACCAATTCCTAGAGAATTTAAACAAAAGAAAGCAAGATAAATCTATCAAAATCAAAGTACATATGATACAGTAATGACACACCTATGGATCAGTTTGAAGAAGGATCCCCTTAAAGGTGAATGGTGTTCATGGGTTCGGAAGGTTTTTCAAGACAAGGCTTGAGCCTCTGACCATTCACCTTCAAGGTTCTCCTAGACTTAGGATCCTTGATTTCCACAGCACCAGATGGGGAGACATGCATGACAATGTAGGGACCTTCCCATCTGGATTTCAATTTGCCAGGAAAAAATTTAAGTTTGGAGTTAAACAACCAAACCTTATCACCAGCTATGAAACTCTTTCTCAACAGCCCCTTGTCAAAGAAAGCTTTGGACCTTTCCTTGTAGATCCTGACATTGACATACACATCCATCCTTAGTTCTTCCAATTCTGACAGCTGCAGCAACCTGTGATGACCAACAGAAGTTAGGTCTAGATTTAAATGTTTAATGGCCTAATTGGCCCTGTGTTCTAACTCCACCGGGAGATGACAAGCCTTGCCATAAACCAGTCTGAATGGGGACATACCAATGGGAGTCTTATAGGTAGTCCTATAAGCCCACAGTGCATCATTAAGCTTGTCAGCCCAATCTTTCCTATCAGTCCTCACAGTCTTCTCAAGGATGTGTTTGATCTCCCTATTTGATATTTCAACTTTCCCACTAGTTTGTGGGTGGTAGGGAGTAGCAATCCTATGGGTGATAGAATATTTCTTGAGCAAGCTCTCGAAATTTCTGTTGCAGAAATGGCTACCCCCATCACTGATAATGGCTCTAGGGGGGCCAAATCTCGAGAAGATATTCTGCTTTATAAACTTGAGGGCAACCTGATTATCATTAGTTATTGTGACAATGGCTTCTACCCATTTGGAAACATAATCCACTGCCACTAAGATGAAATGAAAACCATTTGAAGGAGGAAAGGGGCCCATAAAGTCAATACCCCACACATCAAACAGTTCCACAACAAGGATGGGCTGTAAAGGCATTACATTTCTTTTGGACAGCCCTCCTAATTTCTGACATCTTTCACAGGTCCTGCAGTGTGTATTGGCATCTCTAAAAAGAGAAGGCTAATAGAACCCACACTGTAAGATTTTGTCAGCTATTTTTCTTCCACTAAAGTGACCCCCACATGCATTTTTATGGCACATGGACAGAATACTGGGGACATCACTTTCTGGAACACATTTTTGAATGATTTGGTCTGCACAATACTTGTATAAGCAAGGTTCTTCCCAGAAAAAGAATTTGACCTATGAGAAAAATAGGTCTTTGTCCATTTTTGTCCAATGAGCAGGAATCTTGCCTATAACTAGATAATTGACAATATATACATACCAAGGAACTAAGGACTGGATGGCAAACAGTTACTCATCCGGAAAGACATCATTTGTAGCAACGTCATCAACACCTTTTTCCAAAACAATTCTGGACAAGTGGTCAGCCACCACATTTTCTACACCCTTTTTGTCCTTGATTTCGATGTCAAACTCCTGCAACAAGAGTATCCATCTAATCAACTTAGGCTTCACATCCTTCTTAGACAATAGGTACTTCAATGCTAAGTGGTCAGTGAAGATTACAGTTTTAGACCCAAGTAGGTAAGGTCTAAATTTATCCACAGCAAAAACTACTGCCATAAGCTCTTTCTCAGTTGTTGTATAATTTAGCTGAGCTTTAGCAAGTGATTTATTGAGATAGGCAATGACCACAGGCAACTTATCTTTTCTCTAGCCCAAGACAACACCTTTGGCCAAGTCGGATGCATCACATATCAACTCAAAGGGCAGGGTATAGTCAGGTGTTTGGAGTACAGGGGTACAGGTGAGGCAAATTTTCAAAGTTTCAAAAGCCTCCAGACATTCAGCAGAAAAGTCAAAGGGCACATCCTGGCAGAGCAGGTGGCACAATGGTTTAGCAATTTTGCTGAAGTCTTTGATAAACCTCTTATAGAATCCAACATGTCCAAGGAAGGATCTGATTTGTTTGACTGCTCTTGGAGGGGGCAAATTTGTAATGAGGTCAACTTTGACCTTGTCTACCTCAATTCCATCTTTAGAGACTACATGGCCCAACACAATACCTTGTGTTACCATGAAGTGGCTCTTTTTCCAACTTAAGACCAAATTGGTCTCCTCACATCTTTATAAGACCAGGTGGAGGTGTTGTAAACATTGGTCAAAGCTATCCCCATAAACCGAAAAATCATCCATAAAAATTTCCAAGAATTTGTCAGTCATATCAAAAAATATGGCATACATACACCTCTGAAAGGTGGCTGAGGCATTACAGAGCCCAAAAGGCATCCTTCTTTAAGCAAAGGTGTCAAAAGGACAAGTAAAAGTAGAACAAGTATTTTAACGGGTCCATGCGGGCCAAAAGTAGAACAGTCTGAGATAGCAAGTAATGGCGGAGCCTCTGAGTAGCCCATACAAGGGTCAGGCATGCTTTCTCTAGATGAGAATAACATGTTTCATAATCAGTAAACTTCTTGCTTAGATAGTAAATGGCTTGTTCTCTTCTTCTTGTCTCGTCATGCTACCCTAAGACACATCCCATCGAGACTTCCGTCGTGGAGAGGTACATTAAGAGTGGTCTTCCCGGCTCAGGTGGTAACAAAACTGGTGGGTTAAGGAGGTAGCTTTTGATTTTATCAAGCGCTGCCTGACAGTCATCAAAAGCTACCTGACAGTCGTCTTTCCATTCAACAGGCGAGTTCTTCCCTAGTAGCTTGAAGATCAGCGTACAGATTGGAGTTAGTTGTGCAATGAACCAACTGATATATTGTATTCTACCCAAGAGCCCTCTGACTTCTTTCTTGGTAGATGGTGGTGGCATCTCAGTGATAGCTTTGACTTTAACTGGGTCGACCTCGATCACTCTCCTGCTGAAGATGAACCCCAACAGCTTTCCAGACATAGCACCAAATGTGCACTTTTGTGGGTTCAGACGTAGCCGATACTTTCTCAACCTCTCAAATAGCTTCTGAAGGTTTACCAAGTGATCGCCTCGCTCCGGTGACTTGGCTATCATATCGTCAACGTACACCTCAATCTCTCGATGCATCATGTTGTGAAATAGCGCAGTCATAGCTCTCTGGTACGTTGCACCGGCATTCTTCAGTCCAAATGGTATGACTCGATAGCAAAAGGTTCCCTAAGGGGTAATGAACACTGTCTTCTCGCGATCAACCTCAGCCATCTTAATTTGATTATATCCTAAAAATTCATCCATGAAAGAAAGCATCCCATGCTTAGTAGTATTATCGACCATGATGTCAATGTGTGGCAATGGGAAATTGTCTTTTGCTACAGGCACGATATTGGCTAGCCATTGTGGGTACTTAGATACCATGAGAAATCCCATGTCATACTGCTTGATGACTTCATCTTTGACTTTCAACATCCACTCGGGTCGAAGACGTCTCAGCTTCTGCTTAACTGCCTTCATATCAGGGTAGAGAGGCAACTCATGCTCGACCAAATCAGTGTCCAGACTAGGCATGTCTTCATACGACCAGGCAAAAATGTCTTGGTATGACCGAAGGAAGTCGATCATACTTTTCCTTTCTTTGGGAGATAGCGGCGTTCCAATTTTGGTAATTCGGGGAACCTCCTCGGTTCCTAGATTAACTTCCTTAGTTCCCTCGACAATTGGGGGTAGGGTCATGCTCAAAGTCGGCGAACCGGTCAAGGAGCTCATTGGGGAGCTCCTCCAAAGGACTATCCTCGTCCAGACTCGTAACACCTACCTCTTCCTGTATTTCTACAGGGAAGGGATCGATTTTATGTGGGACTGGTGTTTCGATTAAGGCATCTTTTGTGTAATTTTATCCAGAATCTTAAAGGATAATATTTTTAGGTTTTGTATTTTTTCTATATTTTTGGGATTTTGTATTTTTTCAATGTTTTTGACGTTTTGTATTTCTTCGGAGACGGACCCTTGGCAGCACGAGTCTATGTATATACAAGGTATTACCTGCCAAGGGCTTATCTCATATTTTATAGGTTGTTTTTTTTTTGAAACAGGTGCCAAACTTTAGGCCACTCCCTGCTTCCAGAGTTTGGGGCAAAGATGCCTAGTTGCGTACCTGTGGGGCTGCTCTTTACCTGTTTGGATGGAGGGTGTTGACTGATATGACTCATTAGATTCAGCCTCCATCATGTTGATCCCCATTTCATTTGAGATGATGTCCTCAAACGTTAATACCGTTTTGTGGTGATTTACCACAAGGGGAGTGTTGGGAATGTTTGCCTACCCTCAAATGAGGGTCTAAAATCAACAATAAGAGTAGGCAGACATACTCATACAGACCTGTAAGTATTCAGGATCTGTTGTAGCAAGCTTTAAAAGAATGGTAAGTAAGGGAATGTCCATAGGGAAGCTGGTTAGAAATATGATAAATCTCTAGATCTGTAAGAGATCTGGCACCCTAGCTATCTCTACTTTAGTTAAAAGACAAGGGAGAGGTTAGAAATGAGTTGTCACTTAAACTAAACTACAATTAAAATGCAGATTTGTTTTAGATCGAATCTAGAGCCTCAGATCTTGCAGATGGAAGGTTTAAAAACTCAAAAGATGGAGAAGAACAGCTTGGAGGTTGTCTTCACTGCAATTAGGTCGAGCTAAGCTTATTACTGGGGTTTAAAAGCACACAAGTCCTCGGTAGCCCACAGTAATCGCTGCACTTCAACTCACGGGATCCATCCGGCCTTTATGATCTCGTCTAATTTTAATGGTCAGCATCATCCTATAGGCTTTATCGAATCCATGGATTGCAGCAGATGAATCCAATTGAGGCCTGAGCTCAGATTTACCTTAAGGTTATGATCTGTCCACTTTAATGGTCAAAGACCATCCTAGAGATCTCCTACAAAGCTAGAGCCTCAATTAGAACAATTAAAACTACTACAGATGCTGTAATTTCCAAGTCACAAACGCAAGAAATTACAGGGATATCAGATCCAGGAAATTTAGATGATATCCAAAAGGTCTACCTGTTAAGTGGGTGAGCTGATCAAGCAACTCCTCTACACAAATCCGATCGAGCACTAAAAGGAATCAAAAGAGCTTTAGATCTAATTTAATATATTGAAAACAATATTTACATTGCAAACAAGGTCACTCTTACAATGGAATGCTCTCAGATCTGTAGTCTATGCAGCAATTAACCCCAGCAACACTCTTAACCTTACCCAATTATAGATCTATCTCACCCCTTGCTGCTCCTAGGGATTTAGCCAACCATGGTTGGGCAAAAGGAGGGAAATGGAATCTCGCTGCAAGCTCTGATCTCTGGAAAATTGCTTAGAATTTTAATCCTCCCCAATGGTAATTGGGGATCTCAATATATAGCTTTCTCCTCTATTTTTCTCACCAAAAATCCCTTCTAGAAGGTTGTCAGAATTTGTTAGAGTTCTATTAAAGCACATGGGTCGGTTTGAGCTTTCTAGGGCATCTTCTAGAACATCGCGCCAATCACCAGAGTGCCTCGGTTTACGTGTGACAGGTCACCAAGTCTCAGCGTATGCATAGCATAGTTTCTGAGAAGTTTAGCACACGATTTCGACAGGTTGGAGAAGCTTCCGACAGGTTAAAAGTAAGCTTGTAGTTCCTTTCGATAGCTTCCCTGGTCTCTTCGATAGGTACCAATAGGATGAGTTCTCTCTTTGCAACTTCAGGGTCCTCAACCCAATATCTGGAGTATTCAATAGGTTGGCTGAGTAGTTTGATAGGTCCAGTGGTCCTTTTCGACAGGTTTAGCTCTGTGTGCCGTCATCCCGATAGGTTAGCTCTTATTCCTATCGAAAGGCTTAAGCATCCTTCGATAGGTTCAATTTCAGTGTCTTCATTTCGATAGGTTCAGGGAGCCTTCGACAGGTTGGAATCGAGCATTTTAGTCCTTTCGCTAGGTTCTCAGATCAGCTCGATAGGTTCCTTTGACACTTGAGGCAATTTTTTGATAGGATAGTTTCTTCCTTCCTTTCTTTGCTTGATAGGTTCTGAAATCCTATCGAACTCCTCAATCCATGTGAATTCACCCTTCTTCTGCCTTCGGATCCTATCGAACCCTTCTCCAACTACACGAATTCTTTCCTTTTAATCCTCAGCTCCTATCGAAGTCTTCAGACATCCTCTCGATACGATGTCTTGGACCTATCTTTACTTCTTTCTCCTTGTTCTGTTGCTGGGTCTGCATGGTGTTGAGAGGTGTGACTTCTTTGTGGGCATTCTTAAGCGGTTTGTTGTATTATTATCAGTTGTCCCTGCTATCTACAAAATGCACTCAACAGAGGCTTATTAGTGTGCTCACAGGTCCATGAAAGGTCAGGTTAAAGGGTGCAAAGTGACATTTTTCACCACTTAACACACCCCCAAACCTAAGCTTTACTAGTCCCTGAGCAAAGTAGAATTCAAAGAAAAATAAAATGCCACTTTCGTAGGGAGCACGGATGCATTTAGCATATGCACCAAGCCTTTTAAACCCCTAGGTGATCCCTAGTGGAGTGAAGTCTCCTGAGGGTTTTCAATGAAGGTACCCATAAACTTCTCCAATACAACTTAGTTAATACTCATGCAACTTGTTACAACAGAGTTTAAGTGAAATAAAATAAATTTTGCACCATGTCCATTCAGTTCCAGAGGATTTTCAGGCAGAAAAATCACCAATTCAAAACCTGAAATTCTGCTGTAATCCCTTCATTCTCAATCAGTTCATGTCAAGGCATTGGGCTGAAAAGTTTGATGCAGAGCTCGCCTTTAATTTAAGAATTTTGTTCCGATCCCACTCCAAATCTCTAATTTTAGACCCAAATCATACCAGGGCTATTCACTCATAACAAAATCGAAGGTACATCATTTCACACAGCTCAAGAGCAGTTGCAGCCCTCAAATAGGACTGCAAGCAGGAGCATAGGCATTGCTTTAATTCCTGAAATTTTCTAACTCTTTTCACCATAGATTAAGCAAATTCTCATCTCCACATGACAGCTCAATCCATTTCAGATCAGCAAGGTCTTTTTATTGGGTTGTAATGTGGCTTATGGGTGAAATTTGTAAAAGAAATAACAGGGTAAAATAGGATTCAAAATTGAGAAATCAGTAAAGGTAAGAAAGTGTCTAGACAATACCTCCTTCATTTCAGCATAATTCCATCTACTTCTTGAATTTTCATGTTTGAAGTGATCAATTTATAATCCTCTTTTCAGTCTTTCAATGAAATGACTTCTCTTTCTCTACCTTTTATTTTTCTTTTCTATTATTTATTTATTTATTTTATTTTTATTTTTTTATATAGGCTGGAATGCCACAAGGCCACCAACTGTGTTTTTCTCCTCTTGTACCCACTTCTCAAACCAGCTCTACCTTCTTCCATTCCTTTACCTTTACTTTCTGAAATCTCAGAATGAGGTCGGGCTGCATCAGGTTAAAGAGTTTTGGGTTTGAATTTCTGGTTTCTATTGAGGAAAAATTGTGATTTCAAGGCTCAAATGGTGTGTATCAAGGGCAGTTCAAAGGTGGGGCATTTTAGGCTCAAACTGTCCAAGGGATGGCCTTACTTCATGTCTTCAATGTCATGAATGCTGTCAAGCTATTTCAACTTGGAAATGCCTAACTTCTAGTGATTAGAATTAGATCCCATCAGTCCTTAGAGCAGAAGAAATTGCCCAGACACTCTTCAAAGAACTTAAAAATTTTCAGGCCCAAATCTCACTGGGTATGGTCTTCCATCAAAATTTCTAGGGGGTATCCTCATAGTTTTCTCTCATTTCAGGTTCACTAATCATCAATTTTTTTTAAAATTCTTGACATTTTCTTCATGAAAAATGTTAAGACTATAGCTCATTTCAGTTTTAAAAAGTTTTTAATTTCCTCTTTTCTAAAAAAAACTCAGGTGGGAAATCACTTTATTGTCAGAAACTTTTTCAACATAGCTGCACAAAGCATTAACTTATTTCATTGGCACACCTGCCATACCCCTAAACCTAAACTAAATAGTGTCCCCACTGTTCTTACGAGAATGGGTTTAGTAGCGCATGCATCTAAAGAAAATAAATGGAATAAGAAATGAATAGAGAAACAATAAGTGAAATGAACAAAACATTTTATTATAAATAATCTGAAAACCAACATGTGGACAACATCTCCTTTGGGGAAAAAAAAAAATGTCCCCCCTGGTTCAGGGATATCCTCAGCTTGCGTCAGGTGGAAGAGGAACTACAAGCCAGGGGGGAAAGAAAAGGAAAAAGAGAGGGATCAGGGGGCTGGGGCTGGGGTGGTGGATGAGGATGAGGATGACGGGGGAGAAGCAGCCGGTGACTCGGTCTTCTACCTCTTCCTCTCCCTCTTTAGGTTTTTCTTTTTCTCCTTGGTGAGGATTCTCTGGACCTCGTCATATTCATCCTAGAGAAATTGAAGAGGATCAAGCTCGACCGGTGGCGGTGGTGGTGGCCAGACTGGGAAGAACATGATACACAACTCTGGAGGATTGTCGTCGGCCATGAGTCGGGGCTGGAAGAGTTGGGCAGGTTAGGGTGGAATGGATGTGGAGGGATTGGACGAAGCAAATATGTAAGGTGCATGGGCATTGGAATATGAAACGATGCAATAAAAGTGGCATAGTCGTCGAGGCGTGGGAATTAAAAATGAAAAGCCGGAATACAGGGAGTGGCGGTATGTGCCATAAATGTTGAAGCACGGGGAGAGGGTTAAGCATTTGGGAGGTGCACAGGACAAGACTACTTTATCGATACGGGTGTGAACTATGATTTCGATAGGATGACGAGAATGGTGGCGATAGGTTGATGTGTCCTATCGAAGGCTTGGCAATCAAAGATTACAAAAAGTATCCTTCGATAGGTTCTCGATGGGTGGAAACTTCCTTTCAATAGATTGGAATTTGACGCGATTCGTCATTTCGATAGGTTCCGGTAGGTACCCAGAACATATCGAAAAAGTGTCTGTTGCCATTTTTAACCTATCGAGGGGTTGGTTTCACCTATCGTCAAGGCTCATTGCCCCTCAAAAATGTCCAGAATCTTATCGAAACCATCAGCCGTCTTATCAAAGGGTTCTAAAAGCCAAAAGTTGGATAAATGAGTGTAGGGCTCAGTTTTAGCACCCTAAAAATTTTCCTGCTAAGCCAGCCGTCACATTGGTGATACAGATAAATCACATATATTACATATGATACAAGCCAAAGTCAGCTATCAACCTGGAGGGTCTTGAAGATCAATGCTCTCCTCGGGCTCACAAATCTTGTCCACACATAGTTTGAGCCACTGGCCATTGACCTTCATGACTCTACCATCTGTAGGGTCCCTGACTTCAACAGCTCCAAATGGGGAAACATGTACAACTATGAAGGGTCCATCCCATCTGGACTGCAATTTACCTGGAAAAATTTTTAATCTAGAATTGAACATCCACACCTTTTCATTGGGTTTGAATTCTTTCCGTAGCAAATATCTATCGTGGAAGGCTTTGGTCTTCTCTTTGTAAGTCTGAGCATTGGCGTATGCTTCCAATCTGAGCTCCTCCAGCTCAGCTATCTATAGTTTCCTGTGTATACCAGTAGAGTTGAAATCAAAATTTATTACTTTAATAGCCCAGTATGCTTTGTGTTCCAATTCAACAGGTAAATGGCATGCCTTTCCATAAACTAGTCTGAATGGGGACATACCTATTGGGGTCTTATAGGCAGTCCTATAAGCCCATAGGGCATCTGTCAATTTCATGGACCAATCCCTCCTATCACTTCGCACAGTCTTCTCTAAAATGTGTTTGATTTCTCTGTTGGAAATCTCTACTTGTCCACTGGTTTGTGGGTGGTAGGGGGTGGCTACCCTATGGGTCACAGAGTATTTTTCCAACAGCTTATCAAAAGGTTTATTACAGAAGTGGCTTCCCCCATCGCTGATGATGGCTTTGGGGATTCCAAATCTGGAGAAGATGTTGTCTTTGAGGAATCTAATGACAACTTTGTGGTCGTTTGTCCTTGTAGCTATGGCTTCTACCCATTTGGACACATAATCCACAGCTATAAGGATAAAATTATATCCACAGAAGGGGGGAAATGGTCCCATAAAATCAATACCCCAGACATCAAACAATTCGACCACCAGTATGGGCTGCAAAGGCATGGAATTCCTCTTAGTAATACTTCCCATCTGTCGGCATCGAGGACAAGCTTTGAAATGTTGTCGAGCATCTCTGAATAGAGTAGGCCAATAGAAACCACTCTGAAGCACCTTCGCAGCAGTCTTATTACGACTGAAGTGGCCCCCACAAGCCTATTCATGACTCATGGTTAAAATGTGGTGGAACTCTGTTTCTGATACACATCTTCGAATTACTTACTCTGAACAATGCTTAAAAAGGTAAGGATCCTCCCATATATAGTGTTTGATATGAGAGAAAAACAAGTTTCTATCATTCTTGTTCAATGAGGAGGGATCCTTTTCACAGCAAGGTAGTTCACGATATTAGCAAACCAAGGCATATTGATCTCCAAGGCAAACAGCTGCTCATCTGGAAAAGAATCATTGATGGGTAGGCTCTCTGTTTCTGCAACTTGGATCCTTGATAGATGATCAACAACCACATTCTCCACTCCCTTCTTATCTTTAATCTCCAAGTGGAATTCCTGCAAAAGGAGAATCCATCTGATTAATCTTGCTTTGGCGTCCGTCTTAGACAAGAGGTATTTCAAGGCTGAGTGGTCAGTGAACACAGTGATTTTGGAGCCCAACACATAAGATCTAAATTTTTCTAAAGCAAAGACAATGGCTAACAGCTCCTTCTCAGTCGTGGTGTAATTCAATTGAGCATCAATCGTTGATTTACTAGCATATGCCACCACACATGGTGCCTTATCTCTTCCTTGTCCCAAAACAACCCCCATAGCAAAGTCTGATGCATCACACATCAGCTCAAATGGTAAAGAGAAATCAGGGGCTTGTAGAATAGGGGTTGTAGTCAAGCAAGTTTTTAGCTGCTCAAAAGTAGCCAGGCAGTCATCATTGAACTCAAAGGGTACCTCTTTGCACAACAGGTGGCACAGAGGTTTGGTGATTTTGCTGAAGTCCTTAATGAATTGCCTATAAAACCCAGCATGACCCAGAAAAGACTTGACTTGTTTGACAGTTTTGGGAGGGGGCAAATGGGAAATTAAGTCAATCTTAGCCTGATCAACCTCTATTCCTTTGTGGGAGACTACATGTCCGAGGACAGTGCCTTGAGTCACCAAAAAATGACTCTTTTCCCAACTTAGGACCAAGTTGGTCTCCTCACACCTCTGCAGCATAGAACTGAGATGGTGTAGGCATTGGCCAAAATCATCTGCATAAATGGAGAAATCATCCATGAAGATCTCCAAAAATTTGTCAATCATGTCAGAAAAAATGACATACATGCATCTTTGGAAAGTGGCAGGTGCATTACACAGCCCAAATGGCATCCTCCTGTATGCAAAGGTCCCAAATGGGCAAGTGAATGTGGTTTTTTCTTGATCTTGGGGGTAGACAGAGATTTGATTATACCCTGAATATCCGTCAAGAAAACAATAATATGCCTTGCATGCCAGCTTGTCCAAGATTTGGTCTATAAAAGGCAGTGGGAAGTGGTCCTTGCTAGTTTTTTCATTTAGCTTTCTGTAATCTATGCATAATCTCCAACCAGTGGTCTGTCTGGTTGGAATCAGCTCTCCTGAATCTGCTTCCACAACTGTGATGCCAGATTTCTTGGGTACTACCTGGGTAGGTGCCACCCATTGGGAATCTGAGATAGGGTATATGATGTCAGCATCAAGGAGTTTGACTACCTCCTTCATCACAACTTCCTGCATGTGAGGGTTGAGTTTCCGCTGCATCTCTCGAGAAGGTTTGGCACCTTCCTTGAGATGAATCTTATGCATGCACACAGCAGGATTAATCCCCCCTAAGTTTGCAATGGTCCATCCTATTACCCTCCTATGCCTTTTTAGCACAACAAGTAGTTCTCTTTCTTGCTCAATGGTGAGGGAAGAAGAAATTATCATAGGTAATTTATTGTTGTCTCCCAAAAAGGCATATTTCAAAGTTTTCAAGAGTTGCTTTAACTCCACCTCTGGGGGGCTGATGAGGGAGGGAAATAGGGGTGTCTTGGAGGGGGGTGGAAGAGGCAGCAAAGCAGGCTTCCATGGATGGAGCTTTGTTGGCTCTGCTCTAGAAGAGACAAGTTGCACATGCTCAATTTTAGAGGTGAAAGTTGTTTCTACCTCTGGTTCCTTCCATACTTCAGCTAACTCATTAGACCATTCCTTACCATGCAACAGCATATTCACATTTTCTTGCACAACCTCATCTATTTTGTCTAGAGAAAAATAATCCTCATCAGGATGAGGTTGATTGGCTGCATTGTAGACATTCAACTTGACCTTCATATTTCCAAATAACACTTCCATTATTCTAGACCTGCATTGAATACAAGCGTTAGCTATGGCCAAAAAGGGTCTGCCTAGGATCACATGTATGAAGGTGGCATTCCTTCCTGGTTCCATATCCAACACCAAAAAGTTAGCAGGATAAAAGAATTTGTTAACTCCCACGAAAACATCCTCAATATTCCCCATAGGTTTCCTTTCAGATCTGTCGGCCAATTGTATAACAACATGTGTGGGCTTTAATTTTCCTAAGCCCAGCTTCTCATATACTGAATATGGAAGCAAATTTATACTGGCTCTCAGATCTAATAGGGCTTTGTCAATGGTATGGTCTCCAATGATGCAAGGGATGGTGGGGAGTCCCGGATCTTGAAGTTTAGGAGGAGTTGCAATTGACAGTACAAGCTTGACTTTTTTTGCTGAAAAGACTTTCTTGGATAGGTGTATCCTAGATTGTCTTTTATAGGTGCATAGGTCTTTTAAGAATTTGGCATAGGCTGGGACTTGTTTAATGGCATCAAGTAAAGGCAAATTGATCTTTACTTGTTTAAAGGTCTCCATCATCTTCTCAATTTTGCCCTGCCCTTTGTCAAAAGGGGAAGGTCCTTGCAATGCCTTGGGAAATGGCAAGTGTGGGGGTGCTCCCTCACTTGCAGCCTTAGCCAATGGGGCTTCTTTCTTTTTGATTTTTTCTTTTCCTTGAGGATCCATATCATCCTCTTTATTTACACTGGGTTGTTCCTGCAAGTCCACCACTGGTGCCCTCTATTGTGTTCTTGGAAAACTCATTCCATTTTCTTCATTTAAACTTCTCACAGGCTCACAGCCCACTTGATTGTCCACTAGCCTACCACTCCTCAAAGTTGTCACAGATTTGGCTTCCTCATAGGTGGAGGAAACTTCACCCACTACAAACTGTCTTCGTGGATTATCTTGTGGTTGGCTAGGTAACCTTCCTCCTTCTCTCCTAGTCAGAGCATCAGACAGCTGACCAAGCTGGTCCTCTATCTTTTTTATGCTCTGGTTGTGAGAGTGCATAGTTTGGGTTAAGGTGTTCAAGTTCTATAATGAAGATAGAACTTGTTCCTCAAAAGATGGTGCTCTCACAGCTGGAGTAGGTGTAGCTTGCTATACAGGAGGAGCTACAAGTTGGGCCATGGTTTGCTGATATTGAGGTCTTGGGGCATAACCTTCTCGACATGGGCTCTTGGGGCATTGCCGTCATACCGGCTGGGATATCCATCTTGTCTCCACCTCAGATTGGGGTGGTTTCTCCATTGATACTCAGCAGCAGGTTGGTGCCCATAGGCTTGAGTTGCAGCCACCTGCTCTGTTACGAAATCAGGAAATTGGGCAGCTGATGGGCATTCATCTAGGGAGTGAGTAGGGGACTGGGATATAGCACATGCCTCCTCCACTCTAGCAGCCACAGGTGACTGCATTGCTCCCATCAACCTATCAAACTTCAGAGTTAAGTTGTTCACTTTTCTTTCCACTCACTTCATATATCTTTCCTCTTGAGGTGTTCTCTTTCATCAATTTGGAAGGGTCTAGATCTCTTGCTAAGGTTTCCCTTTACATAGAGTTTTCACTGATGATGTCAAAGAGCTCCCATGCCTCCTCAGCAGTTTTATGGAGGTAGGTGCCACCACAAGAGGAATCTATCATGTCCCTACTCTTTGAATCAATTCCCTGGTAAAAGCTTTGAACCAGCTGCCATTCAGGGATTTGATGGTGGGGGCCTTTCTTGAGGAGTTCTTTAAATCTCTCCCAGGATTGATGAAAGTCTTCAATTGGATCTTGGGTAAAAGAGATGATACCCTTCCTCAACTACTGGTCTTTGACATAGGAAAGAATTTGGCCAAAAACTGACATTAGAGATCACTCCAGGATTGAATATTGTTAGGTGGAAGCAGAGATAATCAGGTCCTGGCTCTGTCCTTTAATGAAAAAGGAAAGAGTCTCATCCTGGTGGCCTCCTCCCCCAAACCTGTGATGTTGAAGGTGGTGCACAGTCCTAAGAATTCATCTATATGCTTATAAGGATCCTCCTTGGTCAGGCCATGAAATGAGGGCAACATCTGAATGATGGACGATTTGATCTCATAGTTTCCTTGAGCAGCAGGGAACTAAATGCAGAAGGAAGAATTGTAGACCCCTGGTGCATTGAATTCCTTGAGAGTTCGAGGCTGCTGCTACTCACCCATTTCGATAGATTCAATGTCAAGAGTTGTGGATGTAGTTGGTCTGGTTCTGAGAAGTCTTTCAACCTCTGGATTTAGTGGAATAATCTCAGGTTGAAGAGTTCTCCTACCAACCATACAACACCCACAACTGAATGTAGAGTAAATCCTTACACAACAAATAGGAACACACAATTGATTAACTAATCTAAAAATCAATAGATCTGAAAATAAACAAGGGAGAAGGGATGCAAACTATAGAGCAGCCTTCAGCATAGCTCTCCTCTCATTCTGTACTCAGATCTAGTGAACTGGACACAAGAATACTGAAAAAAATAGTAAAACCCACAAATGCAGTTAGTAAAATCAAACAAAAACTACAAATCTATGATCAAAACTTAGATCTATCAATTTCTAAACTGCATCCCCGACAGCGGCACCAAAAACTTGTTGGGAATGTTTGCCTACCGTCAAATGAGGGTCTAAAATCAACAATAAGACTAGGCAGACATACTCATACAAACCTGCAAGTATTCAGGATCTGTTGTAGCAAGCTTTGAAAGAATGGTAAGTAAGGGAATGTCTACAGGAAAGCTGGTTAGAAATATCATAAATCTCCAGATCTGTAAGAGATCTGGCACCCTAGCTATCTCTACTGTAGTTAAAAGATAGGGGAGAGGTTTGAAATGAGTTGTAACTTAAACTAAACTACAATTAAAATGCAGATTTATTTTAGATCGAATCTGGAGCCTCAGATCTTGCAGATGGAAGGTTTAAAAACTCAAAAGATGGAGAAGAACAGCTTGGAGGTTGTCTTCACTGTAATCAGGTCGAGCTAAGCTTATTACAGGGGTTCAATAGCACACAAGTCCCTCGGCTGGCCACAGGCACTGTCCGCAAGCACAGCTGTAGGGTATAGATTCCACTTCAAATCATAAGATCCACTTGGCGTTAAGGCTATGATCTGTCCACTTTAATGGTCACAGCCCATCCTATAGGCTTTATTGAATCCATAGATTGCAGCAGATGAATCCAATTGAGGCCTGAGCTCAGATTTACCTTAAGGTTATGATCTATCCACTTTAATGGTCACAGACCATCGTAGAGATCTCCTACAAAGCTAGAGCCTCAATTAGAACAATTAAAATCACTACAGATGCTATAATTTCTAGGTCACAGACGCAAGAAATTACAGGGATATTAGATCCAGGGAATTCAGATGATATCTAAGAGGTCTACCAGTTAAGCGGGTGAGTTGATCAACCAACTCCTCTACACAAATCTGATCGAGCATCAAAAGGAATCAAAAGAGCTTTTGATCTAATTAGAACATTGAAAACAACATTTACATTGCAAACAAGGTCACTCTTACAATGAAATGCTCTCAGATCTGTAGTCTGTGCAGCAATTAACCTCAGCAACACTCTTAACCTTACCCAATTACAGATCTAACTCACCCCTTGCTGCTCCTAGGGATTTAGCCAACCATGGTTGGGCTAGAGGAGGGAAATAGAATCTCGTTGCAAGCTCTGATCTCTAGAAAATTGCTCAGAATTTCGATCCTCCCTAATGGTAATTGGGGATCTCAATATATAGCTTTCTCCTCTATTTTTCCTGCCTAAAATCCCTTCTAGAAGGTTGTCAGAGTTTGTTAGAGTTCTGTTAAAGCACGTGGGTCAGTTAGGGATTTCTAGGGAATCTTTTAGAACATCACACCAGTCACCAGAGTGCCTCGGTTTGCGTGCGATAGGTCACCAAGTCTCAGCGTGTGCATGGCATAGTTTCTGAGAAGTTTAGCACACGATTTTGACAGGTTGAAGAAGCTTCTGACAGGTTAAAAGTAAGCTTATAGTTCCTTTCGATAGGTTCCCTGGTCTCTTCAATAGGTACTGATAGGATGAGTTCTCTCTTTGAAGCTTCAGGGTCCTCAGCCCAATATCTGGAGTATTCGATAGGTTGGCTGAGTAGTTCGATAGGTCCAGTGGTCCTTTGTGACAGGTTCAAATCTGTGTGTCGTCATCCCGATAGGTTGGCTCACATTCCTATCGAAAGGCTTAAGCATCCTTCGATAGGTTCAATTTCAACATCTTCATTTCGATAGGTTCAGGGAGCCTTCGACAGGTTGGAATTGAGCATTTTAGTCCTTTTGCTAGATTCTCAGATCTGTTTGATAGGTTCCTTTGTCACTTCAGGCAAGTTTTCGATAGGATAGTTTCTTCTTTCCTTTCTTTGCTCGATAGGTTCTGAAATCCTATCGAACTCCTCAATCCATGTGAATTCACCCTTCTTCTGCCTGCGGATCCTATTGAACCCTTCTCCAATGGCACGAATTCTTTCCTTTTAATCCTCAGCTCCTATCAAAGTCTTCAGACATCCTCTCGATAGGTTGTTTTGGACCTATCTTTACTTCTTTCTCCTTGTTCTGTTGCTGGGTCTGCATGGTGCTAAGAGATGACTTCTTTGTGGGCATTCTTAAGTGGTTTGCTACATTATTACCAGTTGTCCCTACTATTTACAAAATGCACTCAACAGAGGCTTATTAGTGTGCTCACAGGTCCATGAAAGGTCAGATTAAAGGGTGCAAAGTGGCATTTTTCACCACTTAACAGGGAGTTTGTTCAAGTACTAGCCATTGTTCCTTGAAGAGGGATAACACGGCCAAGTCTATCTCCAGGCTAGGAAGGGAGATCTGGGGATTGGTGGGATGAATTGGGGCTATGGGTCTGTGTGGGGTCAAATGTGTTACCCCATTTTGGTCAATTTTTACGACCCCTACATTGACAAAGGAATCTCTGATGTGCGGCCTAGGGCAAGGTTTCTCTTCTATGTTGATTCCTCGAGCTCTAGTAGCTACAGTGACCCTGGCTTTCTCTTTAGCCTCTCGGACCTCTTCCTCTGTGGGCATGTAACCTAACTCGAATCAGACTTTTTGCCCCTTGGCAACAACTGGCTCTCTTCTATCTTGCAGTCTAGGCCTGAACTCTCTGCCTTTCTGATAGCCCCAGTTTTGCAGCATAGCCATGGCTGTTACCATACCGCCTCCTGTTTAGGCATGATGCCCTCAATGGGCCGGGAGTATCGCTGACACCTCATATTTAAAATTATGGAGGTTGGTGTCTTCCTCAGTATGTAGCACATCCATTACTTTAGGATTTTCAATGCTGTGAGTGGCCTTGTCTTTCTCATCATGCCCTTCACCAATGATGGTGATCACCTTCTGCCCGGATATGAATTTTAGCTTTTGATGGTGGGTAGAAGGTATCACCTCGATCTCATGTAACCACGGGCGTCCTATCAATAAATTCAAAGAAGATTTGATATCCATCACTTGAAAAGGTATAGAGAAGGTAATGGGCCCAATTACTAATTCCAAATTGACCTCTCCCATTATTTCTCTTCTTGTATTATCAAATCCCCGAGCGCTAGTCCTTGTCAGCCTTAGCATACAGGGGTCCATGCCGATTATGGTGGCAGTCCTCAACGGGCACACATTCAGAGCCAACCCGTTATCAATTAGAACCAAGGGAATTATCATGTTCTCAAATTCGACAGTAATATTGAGGGATTTAGCATGCCTATTTCCCTCCTCCGGCAGATCCGCATCTAAAAAATGAAATGGCATTGGGTGCCATTACCTGTCCGATTATTTGCCTGACCTCGTCTGGGCTCACCTGTTGGGACACATGCTCATTCTTTAACGCCCCCATTAATGCTTGGAAATGGAGTAGGGACGGCATCAACAGATCCCATACAATTATATGGCCAGGCATTCTTCTCAGTTGAGTCTCTAGTATATGTTCTCAACTCATCTTCTCAAAGGGGTTCACTGCATTGTCTTTCTTCCCCTCTGGTTGGGCCTATGCTGCTACTGGCACTTCTGGCTGGTTCGATATCCTTCCTGACCTGGTAACAAAATCTACTACCCCTTCTCTGCTACTACTGTCGGCATTGACATATGTTTTCTCATAGCTTAGCGGGACCTGAAGAGAATCATAGGCTGGTCCCGAGAGCTGAAAAGGTATGGCTGCCAGTACTTGTATTGCGAGCTCAGGAGGTGTGGGCAATACCTGATTTAATTCGATGGTAGCGGGTTGGGTAGAAAAATTAGGCCAGATAGGGGTGGTGAAGCTTGAGGGTGGTGGCATTGGAGGGAAGGAGGTAAAAGTAGGCCATTAATAGCTGGTGAGCACTGACGGGAGATGGGGGGTTTGATGGGCAATTAAGTAATTGATCGGGGTGGTGGAGTTCGCAGGCGGATCTTTGGGTGATGGGATGGGCACAGACCATTGATAATTGATGGGCACGGGTGTGGATTGGGGGCCTGATGGTTCATTGGGTAATTAATGGGGGCGGTGGAGTTTGCCAATAGTTGAACTGGGGGAAATGGGGTGGGCGCAGGCCATTGATAACTGGTGGGTGTGGGTGTGGGATTGGGGGCCTGTTGCCTCATTGGGTAATTGACGGGGGTGGTGGTGTATGGTTGGTATGCATTGATATGTACATAATTGACGGGTGTGGTGGATGGAAAGTATGCCCTGAGATCCAAGGGTTCAAATTGTGGGGTCGGGTTGAAGAAATATTCTGACAAATTCAAGGGTTCAATTACCCCAATATTCTTCTCTTTAATGTTTCTGGATAATGGCACTACATAACTCTCCCGATCACTGATATAATCAGATGGGTTTCAAACTCCTCTTGATTTTCTACCATTCTGATGGTGGGTCTGGGACCTGCTCCTCTAATAGGATGTGGGAGTAGTGGCACCTGGTGAATATTCACATGCTGAGACGGTGCAGGTGGAATGATTTTTTTGATGTCAATAAAATCTTGGATTGCATGCTTCAATGGGAATCAGAAATCAGTTGGGTGACTCGGACCCTAATGAAAATTGCAGTGGGTATTCTGGTCATAGTTCTTTAGGATTGGATGGGGAGGAGGTTGCAGTTGACGAATAGTGACTAATCCTTTTTCCACTAACAAAGGTAAAAGTACACTCAAAGATTGTCCCAGAGGCATAAGAACTCAATCGTAGCGAGCTCTCTTTTGCTCCAGAGTCATTTGCATTCCTTGCCCATTCCCTATTCTCTGCATCTGCTCAGGCCTGACTGGTGCTAGTGGGGCTGCCTGAAATTGAAACGGGGTAGTATTGTTAATGGGCCTGGTATTGGCTATGTTCTGGACATCGCCCCCTGTTCTCTTATCGTTCCTTTGCTCCGAAAACCTCCTACCCCATTGGGTCCACTCGGTGTGTTCTTGTTCAGACGGCCCTCCCTGATGGCATCCTCACATTTGTTAGCATTTCTTATCAGATCAGCAAAACTGGACTGCTACTGGTACACCAAGAAGTTCGAGATCACTGGCAGGGTATTCTTTAAGATCATCTCAATCTGCTCATCATCAGGTATTCTATTTCTGACCTGAGTTGCCAGTGCTCTCCAGAATCCCAAGTAGTCGTTGAAGGTCTCATTCTGGTTCTGTTTTAGGTGGGCCAAGTCAGACTTTTGCGGCTCAATATCTATGTTGTAGACATACTATTCTTGAAAGAGCCGTGTCAAGTCCCTCCACATTTTTATCATGGATGGTTCTAAAGATGTGAACCATCTGAAAGCCGGACCGGTCAGACTCTTGTAAAAGACTTTTATTAGTAGTCTTTCATCCCCTCCGTATTAGCACATGTCCCCACAATAAGACTTCAAGTGCGCAATAGGATTGCCAGTGCCATTATATTTTTCGAAGGCTGGCATTTTAAATTTGGGGGGCAGGGGGACCTCAGTGAACAAGCACAAATCTGTGAAGTCCATGGCATGCATTTCAGCACCACCCATTTTCATCAGCTGCTTCTGTATTTTGTCCAATTGTTCTTTCAGTTGTGTTGACTCCTTTGATGCAGGGGCCACTTTCTCGGCCATAGGTTGGACTTCACTTTGGGCCACCAAGGGGTGGGCATTTATAGGAGGAGGGTTAACGTTGGTCAATGCCACAGCGTAGGCCCTGCTATTCCTAATCTCGTCCTCCTCATACTACTGGTCGGCATAATGTGCAGTGAGGGTGGGATTCTCTAGTTGTTGTACGGGTTGGATGGGAATAACATGAGTGGTGGTGGGGTGAGCCCATTGGGGGTGAGGAAAGGTTTGTTGGGTGATGGGATTTTGGTTTAAAGGTGGGGCCTGATGGGGCCATTGGGTATGGGGGAAGGTTTGGAGATGGCCTTGGGGTGTGGGGCCATGGGAAAATTGGGTTTGGGGTATGGCATGGGCATGACCCGGCTGTGAAGGTTGTGTGAAATGTTAGGGGTATTGTGGAAGGTGTGAGTGTGGGGTTTGGGTTTGGGCCATGAAGCCTTGGTCATTTTGGGCTATGGGCCACTGATGGGTTTGGGCCATAGGCCCTTGGTAGGTTTGGGCCATGGGCCCTGGGTGGGTCTGGGCCATGGGCCCTTAATGGGTTTGGGCCAATGGGTCTGGGTAGGTTTGGGCCAATGGGCCTTGGTGGGCCTGGGCCATGGGCCCTTAGTGGGTATGGGTTATGGGCCCTTGGTGGGTTTAGGCCATGGGTCCTTGATGGGTTTGGCCCATGGGCCTTTGATGGGTTTGGCCCAAGGGGCATTCATAGGTCTGGGCCATGGGCCCTGCGTAGGTTTGAGTGGTGGGGTATTGGGTCATGGGGCCCTGGGATATGTGGGAAAAAGGGGGTTTGGGCCAATGGGCCTTGGGGTATGTGGGAGGTTGGAGATTGGGCCATTTGGACTTGGCGTGTATGAGTAGTGGGAGGTTAGGCCATGGGCCTTGGGGCATGTGGGTAATGGGAGTTTGGATGGTGTGGATTATGGGGGGTTGATGAGGATCGTTGAGAAGTGAGGCATGGAGATTGCCTAGGGTGTGAGATGGGTTCAGGGACATGGAGTGTGAAGGAGGGGGTGTGTTTTGAGAAGCCTTCAACATGGAGTAGGCTTGGAACATCTCCTCCATCATGGTCATGGAAGGAGGATTGGATGTGGGTGGTGGAGATGGGATGGAGGGGAAATTGGGCATGGCCATGGTAAGAGTTGGGATATGGGGTGGATTGGAGGATTGAGGTGGGGTAAAGGATGGGGAGGGATTAGGGATGTATAGGGATGGTGGTTGGTGGGGCGTGGATGTATGGAAAAAACCAGGCATGGCCCTGGTGAAAATGGGCATGACCCAGGTAGATGGGGCGATTTGTAGAGGGTTGGATAGGGTGGAGGTGGTGTATGTGAATGTGGGTGGATCGGGTCTATAGGGGGAAGATGGGAAATGGGGCATGAATGTGGATGGGGAGAAAGGGTTTGGGTGTTGCACGGATGTGGATGGGAAATGGGTTGGGTTTGGCATGGGTATGGTTTGGGCAAAAGATAGAGAATGGGGGGTTGGGCTTTAGGTATTTTGGGGGGTATCGTTGGGAAAATGGGGGCGCCAAACTGGCCGGTAACGATAAAGGGGGGCTGGGTGAGGGGGGCGGTGGAAAAGACTTCTCCCGAATGAGAGTGGGTTGGAGAATGTGGCGGGGATGAGTCAGGATCGGCGTAAGCCGGGTCCACTACCCACGACATTCTTCGGGAGTGGGTCGGGTAAGGGTGCCTTGGATAAGGCCCAAAAATCCTCCTCCTTCCCCTACGGGACGGCGGAGGGCAAGATGATGTCGTTGTGCCGGCACCACAAACTATATTTGTTGGGTTTTTGAATTTTTTGAATTTTTTGAAAAAGTTTTTAAAAAAACAAAGGTTCTAAGGCCTTATAATTCCCTTTTCGGGTGGCCCTCATACCTTAATTCAGGACCCGCGGCGACGATTTTGATGCACTTCAGAAGAATCGAAAGAGAACCTTCAATCTATTGAAGGCATGGAAATTGAGGCAAACAACCCGATCCCCCAGAATGGGCCAAAAACAGGTTGTCCTCTCTTGACCGGCAGGGGTGTATTGGGTGTCGGAGATGGCGGGGCCTAAACAAGGCACTAAGCACACTGATCGAGGGACTCGAAAGGTGAAGAGGCCACAGATTCAGGCTGGTGTGCTGTTAAACAGACTTGACGCAAATAATACATGCATCCAGGTTGTAGGGCACTATTTTAACACTGGCGCAACTATTAGTTGCGCCAAGGTAAAAACATGAATTTTAAAGCTAGCGCAACTATTAGTTGCGCCAGTTATAAATTTCAGTTTTTTGCACTGGCACAACTAATACATGCTCCAGGCAAAAACTAATGCTCCAGAATGTATGACAGCAGCCACCAACACTCGAAATGAGTCTATTTTTTTGGTTTTTGTGGAAGCTCAGCTCCGGGAAACTGAGCTAATTTTGGTGATCGATTCTCTCCTCACCACACCTAAAGAGTTTGGGTCAGGTATAACTCGCTAGCGCGCTCCCCAAGGGTTTTAAGCTTCGAAATGAGAACCCACCAAATATACCTCTAGCGCAAGTGCCTTCTCAGATACTAGGTGGGCGGAGACTTTTCTGGATCATCACCACTAAGGGCTACCACCATACTAAGACCCGGGTGGTTGTATGTGTGCCTAAACTCAATTTTTTTTTTCAAAGCTTTTCTTCTTTTTTTTGGAAGTTTTCTTTAGTTCAAAGACCAAGGGTGATGACCCCGTGCCACCACTACGGGCCAGCGTCCACTGTCGGAATATGTTTGCGTAAGTAGGCCCGCCAATCGGCTAAGGCACTTTAAATGACAAAAAATTTAAGAAATTAAAAGACAATGCTCAAGTAGGCCCGCCAATCCGCTAAAGCCCCAAAAATGACGGAAATGTAAAGAAAAAATAAAGACAATGCACAAGTAAGCCCGCCGATCGGCTAAGGCATGTTAGTGACGGAAAAGTGGGGGTGAGTAAAACAAAAATAAAATAAAATAAATAATAAAAAATAGCAAAATGATTAGTAAAATAAAAATAAAAATGTCAAATTTCAAGGAGAAGCTCTACAAGCTCTCCCCAGCAGAGTCGCCATCTGTGCAATCATGGGATTTGTGACCATCCCGTCGCAGCGATGCGCTCGCTTGCAAAAAATATAGAGTTGCCACCCAGAGCCTTCAGTGTCTCGGGAAACCTAGTTCATTTTTATGAGCACCGAAGTGCTAAAAATATGACTCTGATTCTGGTCCACACCAAAGGCTCTTGGGTAGGGGCTTCGGTTATCGATCGGGAAGGTATTAGACACCTGATCAACCCGCTTAAAGCGGTCTCTACTAATGGCCAAAAATAAAATGAAGTAAAAGAAAAGAAAATAGCTTCCTCTTGCCCAAAAGGGCTTAGAATCCTATTTGTGCCCCTCCGTCCCTACCGAAAAGTCGGTGGCGTAATGGCACAAATGGGAGGATGGAGGGAGCTAGAAAGAGATAGGAAAAGAAAGGGGAGAGCCAGAGCCCTCGAGCCCTTGTAGCACCGTAGGAGAGCCATGTGTGACTTGCTTTGATGAGCTCTTGAAGGCTTGTATGGTGGAAAGAGGGGTTCTAACATCTAAGGCTTGTTAGGTAGGAAGTAGAGAGGGAAGGTAAATGGGTAGCATATACCTAAGCTAAGGGATCTAAGGTGAAAAATATCACTCAAAGGAGGTTTTGAAATTTTAGATTTTGGATGGGAAGTGTACACCAAAGGGAGAAAGATCTTCTCACTTTAAGCTCTTTCTCTCTTAGGCCAAAATTCTCAACCCTTAAACCAAGGGGTGGGGGGTTCTATTTATAGGAAATGGGTGGATTAGGAGATCACTTAAGAGCTAAATGGGTTTAGCAATTAGGTAATCTCACATCAAAGGATTCCTAGGGGTTTTAGAGCCTTGAGATGTGTGAGAAGGTCCTCCAATGGTAGATGATGGGGTGAGGCCTTAAGCCACTTAAGGGGTTACAAATAGGTAGGGAATGGGTGCAACTGAACTAGCAAAACACACCCCAAAGGTCAAGGTGGTCAACAAGTCAAACCCCAATCACAATTTTTGGGGTAAAATCCTAGGGTTACTATTCATATGCCTAGTGTGACTAATAGTTGTGCCAGGCAAATGTACAGTAAAACAGTTTTAAACAGTGCCTAGAAGTTGGTTCGCGAGGGTGGGGTCCACAATTAATACTAGCGCAACTATTAGTTGTGTCAGGCTTAAATCCTGGGAGAAGTGGCCTGGCGCAACTATTAAGACCTGAAAAGTACCACTTTTCACCCTTTAACTTAATCTCTATTAGACCCTTAATCATTTAATAAATGTGTTTTAAGTCTATTCTGTAGGTAATAAGCAGCAGCTGCAAATAAACCTTTAACCATGCCAAGAAGCTCAATGTTGCCCCAGAACTACCTCAGCAGAATGAAGGATGAACCCAGACTGAGAGTTGGCTGAAGCATAGGCACATCAAAGCATAAATAAACCAGAGAGAATGCCTTCGTGCAATTGTCGTGAGCCCCTGGAGGAAGCACAATAACTGGCCGCATAGTTCTCGAGCTGCTCCCGCGCGATTTGATGACAGAAAGAATTGCAAATCAGTCTTCGCGCGGCTCTCATGAAGCTCAGCCATAAGTAAGTGAAGCATTCGCGCAGTCTCGCGCAGCTTAAAAGAGGAGTCGTTAAAGCTTCGCGCAATTCATTTAGAAGTGAGAGCTCCAGGTATCCCCACGCTCAACTGTCGCGTAGTGGCCACGAGATACAGACCTTCAGTGAATCTCGTGCGACCCAGAAACTCTTGAACACTGGTTCTTTGCGAAGATCTGTCGTGAGATTCACTAAGGGATGAACCGCGCAAGCAATCCCTGCGCCATTCAAAGCTGAAAATTCAATCTCGCGACAGCCATTAGTACCCCACGATGATCAAAATGTCAATCCCGCTACTGCATAAACATCAAATAAATCCAACCCCGCAATGTCAATTCTACCACGTGGAAGGATCTGAAATCTTTTCTACCCAGCGAGGATCGGGTTCTAAACTTCTTCCCACTTCTGTAAGGGCAATCTGAGGACTTCCAGTAATTAGGGCACGCACTCCAATGCTCTAATCACCGTGCACATGCCCCAAGGCATCCAAGGGACAAGAATGGGCCGTAATTGCATTAATGAAATTAGGGTTTTCCTAACCCTAATTGTGAAAGAACCGACTGCTATATAAGCCTAAGCCTAGCTTAGGTTTAAGAGAGCTCTTTTGGGACTTAACTTCTGTGCTTCTTCTCTAAAAACCAATTGTAGAATTACAGTAGGCTAAGGTTAGGGTTTAGGAGCTTTCTTTTTCCTTTTTCTTTCTCTCCATAGTCCAGCACTTGCTGGCTATGCCTTTTGTATGATTATCTGGTATAGATTTTAATGGAGTTTTTATAATAGGATCTGTTGCATGTATGGGATGTTGTTTTTATTGTGAGTTGTGCTATACAAGGCTGCTGCCTTGAGATCCTCCATTGCTAAGTTGTTTTGTAAGCAATGGAGGATTGCTTCTAAGGTACTATTTAGATCTAAGTGACCTGTGTTTCCAGGTTAGGCACTTTGCAGGCCTTCCCCCACCACAGGACCCACTAAATCTGAATCCCCATGGGAACTTGTGCTTGTAGCCTTGTGAACATGGTGGTGGCAGCAATGTTCTTGTTCTATCTTAGACCTTTGTGAGGAGGATAGGCTCTGTGGATAGTCTGTGACCATTCAAGTGGACAGATTATAGCCCTAGGGTGAGGCTAATTTATGGAACTAAGACAGATTCTTCTTCTCTGCACTTGTGCTTGTAGCCTTGTGAAGATTGTGCAGTGACAGACTCCCCTATAGTTGAATAGATCCACCATCAGATTGTGGATCTGAGTTGGCTGTAGAGATTGTAGGCTTGTGACTGGATCACTGCAGTCTTTCTAAAGTAGTGACCAACCATACTTAAAAGCTAATACTCAAACTCTTGCTGGCCCTGTGTGTCCAGGCTCGTGCACTTTGTAGGCCTAGCCCCACACACAGAACTTTAGAGGATGAGGTTCCTATGGATTCTTGAGCTTGTAGCCTGGATGAAGTAGTGCCTACAATGGTAAACTTGTTCTGACTCATCTCTGGATTGTGGTTCCCCTATTGGATAGTCTGTGACCATTTGAGTGGACAGGCTATAGCCTTAAGGGATTGGATCATGGCACAGGAGTGAGTTAGATTCTTTCTCCTCTTTGGTGATAATGTAGCCATTGGACAGGATTTCTATAGCAACAGATCTGAGCCTGAGTTACAAGACCCCATCAGATCTTTACCTAAAAACATACTTCTCACCCTTTGATATTTATTTTCTCACACTCCATCCATTTTCTCAATCCTTTCTATAGTTTAGACATTAGGATACCTTAGAATTTATATTATAGTGACCCTAAATCCCCTTCCATTTAGGATTGCCAGATCTGTAGTCAGATCTGGAGAGCCTACTAAGGATAGCTCCCTTGGAGCTTTAGATCAACTTCCCTGTGGGACAAACTCTTACTTATCAAAACTTGCTACAATAGGCCCTGTATCTTGCAGGACTGTGCATATTTTAGGCTTGCTGCTCCATAATCATCACTCTACCTTTCACTCATTTATCATTCACCCCATTCTTATCATTGTCTTCAATAAAGTCAGTAGCAAGCACTTAAAATAGACCAACAAGTTTTTGGCGCTGTTGTCGGGGACATTGATCTTTTAGTAGACTCTAGATTTTTTATTCTTTATTCTTTGGTAGCTATACTTGTGAATAATTGATACTGCTGAATTGCATTTGGAATTTTTCTTGCAGATCTGGACCGTAGCAGAGAAGGAGAGTAGAATTGCACTGGGAGTCTAGCTACCTCTGTTTGCACTTCTCTAGCCCTCAAAACTCAATCTATTTATCCTTTGAAGATTCCATAGCAGTTGATTAGGATAGTTGCAATTTTTGTTAAGTACAATGTGCCTACGAATAGTCTTCCCTGCTATTGGTGTGTGTGCATGTTAGGAAGGAGATCCCTCAGTCCTATATTAGAGCCTGCTAACCCTGAGATAGAAAGGGGTAGAAGACCGAGAAGGCATAGACACACCACAGTTGAGCCCCCTATTGAAATTGAGATAGCAGTTATGGGTGAAGAACAACCTAGAACATTAAAGGAATTGAATGCTCCGGATGATTACAATTCTCCATTCAGCATTCAATTCCCAGATGTTCAAGAAAACTACGAAATCAAAACTTCCATCATCCAAATGCTTCCCTCTTTCCATGGGCTTCGCAAGGAAGACCCTTACAAGCACATTGACCAGCTCTTGGCCTTGTGCACGACATTCTCCATTGCTGGTTTGGGACCAGAAGCCACTAGGTTAAGGCTCTTTCCTTTTTTCCTGAAGGACAGGGCCATGACCTGGTTATCCACTCACCCAAACAACAGCATCACTTCTTGGAAAGACCTCCAGACAAGATTTCTGTCTAAATTTTTCCCAGAAACCAAAACCAGCCAATTGAGGAAAGGCATACTTTCTTTTGCCCAGTCCCCAACTAAAGATTTTAACCAATGCTAGGATGGATTTAAAGAGATGCTCAAACAATGTCCCCACCACAAGATCCCTGACTGGCAGCTTGTCCAGAGCTTCTACAATGGGATTGATGAGAAGAGCAGATACATGGTAGATGCCTCTTGTGGTAGAACGATGCCTCTTGTGGTAGAACGTATATGCATAAAATAGCTGATGGGGCATGGGACTTGTTCGAGGTCATAAGTGAAAATGCTTTCCAGAAGATGTCCTCATCTAGAACTGTTTAGGAGCCTCCTCCTAAGCTGGGGCTTGCTGAGACTTCTAAAGGAAAAATGTATGAAGTTAGGGGAAATGATGACCTGAGAATGCAGATGGTCAATCTTACTGAAAGATTTGATAAACTTTTGACTGTGGTGCAGCCCAGAATGGCTACACAAGTGATGGAGGCATGTCTGATATGCCAATCTCCACAACACACAGTAGAAGAGTGTCCATCTGCGAGGCAATACCATGAGTTTGTAATGGAACAGGCTGCTGCTGCCCAATCTTTTGGACAACAACAATCTTATGGCTACAATAAACAACTATATGGATACCAGCACCAAAATGCTAGTTACCAATGGGGAGACCATCCAAATTTGAGGTGGAGGCAAGACAATTATATGCAGCCACATCAGATGTTGGCCTTACCTCAGAGGTCTGGTAGGCTGGTAAACAACCAGGTGGGAAAAGAATAAGGAGAGGTCTACCCCAAGGAAATGTCAAGTGAAAGTGATAAGGACTTTATTAGGGCACAGAGTCAAGAACTGCCTGCTACCCTTCAACAAGAAAAAAATAAAGAGGTTGTAGTTGAGCCTCAGCAGGAGATAAAAATAGATAAAAGAAAAAAACAAAAGTTTAGTCATAGGCTTGCAGCTGAGGAATCAGCAGTACCCCAGCTGCTATTTCCTCAAGCTTTGAGTGGCCCTGCCCCTTATGATAAAGGTCAGGCACAGATCGAGGAAATGATGGAGACCTTTAAGCAGGACAAGATAAATTTACCCCTGCTTGATGCAATCTGATAGGTCCCAGCCTATGCAAAGTTTCTGAAAGACCTCTGTACTCAGAATAGGAAGGCCAGAGGCCATTTGTCCAAAAAGGTCTTTGCGACTGATACAGTTAATTCTGTATTAATCATGACAATGCCCGAGAAGTTGCAAGACCCAGGGATACCCACTATTCCCTGTATTATTGGAGACCACACGATTGGGAGGGCCCTTTTGGACCTTGGAGCCAGTGTTAACCTGCTGCCATACAGTGTGTATTAGCAGCTAGGTTTGAGGGAGCTCAAGCCCACCCCCATTGTTCTATTGATGGCTGATAGGTCTGAGAGGAAACCCATGGGAGTGGTTGAGGATGTCCTAGTGGGGGTAGACAAGTTCTTCTATCCTGCAGACTTCCTTGTCTTAGACATGGGCTGCAGCAAGAGTACATCCCCAATACCTGTTATTCTGGGTAGACCATTCTTGGCCACTGTCAATGCATGCATTCAATGCAGGTCTGGGATCATGGAGGTCACTTTCGGACATATGAAAATTGAGCGTAATGTGTACAACAGTGCAAAGCACCCTCAGCTGGACAATGAGGAATGCTTTGTAGTGGATGTACTAGAAGAAATTGTTGAAGAAGAGCTGCCCACTCTGCTGGAGTGGAGCAACATTGTCACTGATTTAACTGAAGTTTGGAACATGGTGAAGGAAGGAAGCCTAGCTTTAATGCCAGAAGACATATCCCTAGTAAGGTCTTCTGTGAGCTTAGTGTAGGATTCCAATTGGAAACCTACATTACTGCCCCTTCCTCCAACCAACAATACACCAATCCTGCCATCCATCCAACAAGCCCCTGATCTGGAACTCAAGAAGCTTCCAGAGACATTGAAATATACTTTCCTCAAGAATGACAAGAAACTTCCTGTGATTATCTCCTCTTCTCTTACCAGTGAGAAAGAGGAGGAATTGCTAACAGTTTTGAGGAAGCACAAGAAAGCAATTGGCTGGACCATTGCTGATCTAGGAGGGATTGATGCATCAATCTATATGCATAGGATTCATCTAGAGGTGGGCTCAACACCCTCTAGGGAAATGCAGAGGAAATTGAATCCTCACATGCAAGAAGTGGTTCTGAAAGAAATCGTTAAGTTGCTGGATGCCGGGGTAATTTACCCCATCTCTGATTCTGAATGGGGGGCACCAATCCAGGTAGTACCTAAGAAATATGGCATAACAGTAATCACAACCAAGTCTGGAGAGTTGAGACCAGCCAGGGAGACCACTAGCTGGAGAGTTTGCATCGATTATCGAAAAGTCAACTCTAAGACCAGAAAAGACCACTTCCCTCTCCCCTTTATTGATCAAATTTTGGATAAGTTGGCTGGGAAAGCTTCTTACTGTTTTCTTGATGGTTACTCAGGGTACAACTAGATCCCTGTGCACCCTCTAGATCAAGAGAAAACTACTTTTACTTATCCTTTTGGCACCTTTCTTACAAAAGGATGCCTTTTGGACTGTGTAATGTCCCAGCCACCTTTCAGAGGTGTATGTATGCTATTTTTTTTTATATGATTGACAAATTCTTAGAAATTTTCATGGATGATTTTTTGGTTTATGGGGATAGCTTTGACCAATGTCTACAACACCTCCATCAGGTCTTACAAAGATGTGAAGAGACCAATTTGCTCTTAAGTTGGGAGAAGAGTCACTTCATGATAACACAGGGAATTGTGTTGGGCCATGTAGTCTCTAAAGATGGAATTGAGGTAGACAAGGCCAAAGTTGACCTCATTAAAAATTTGCCCCCTCTGAGAGCAGTCAAGCAATTCAGATCCTTCCTTGGACATGCTAGATTCTACAGGAGGTTTATCAAAGACTTCAGCAAAATTGCTAAACCATTGTGACACCTGCTCTGCCAGGATGTGCCCTTTGACTTCTCTGCTGAATGTTTGAAGGCTTTTGAAACTCTAAAAATCTGCCTCACCTCTGCCCCTATACTCCAAACACCTGACTATACCTTGCCCTTTGAATTGATGTGTGATGCATCTGACTTGGCAATAGGTGCTGTCCTAGGCCAGAGAAAAGATAACCTGCCTGTGGTCATTGCATATCTCAGCAAATCACTTGTTGAAGCTCAACTGAACTACACAACCACTGAGAAAGAGTTTCTGGCAGTGATTTTTGCTGTATACAAGTTTAGACCTTACCTACTTTGGTCTAAAATTGTCATCTTCACTGACCACTCAGCATTAAAGTACCTACTGTCCAAGAAGGATGCAAAGCCCAGATTGATTAGATGGATACTCCTGTTGCAGGAGTTTGACATCGAAATCAAGGACAATAAAGGTGTAGAAAATGTGGTGGCTGACCACTTGTCCAGAATTATGTTGGAGAAAGGTGTTGATGACCTTGCTACAAATGATGTATTCCCGGATGAGCAATTGTTTGCCATCCAACCTTTAGTCCCTTGGTTTGCACATATTGTCAATTTCCTAGTTAGAGGCAAGATTCCTGCCCATTGGACAAAAATGGACAAAGACCTGTTCTTCTCACTGGTCAAATTTTTTTTCTGGGAGGAACCTTGCTTGTACAAGTATTGTTCTGACCAAATCATTCAGAAATGTGTTCCCGAAAGTGATATCCCCAGTATTCTAGTCATGTGCCATGAAAATGCCTGTGAGGGTCACTTTAGTGGGAGAAAAATAGCTGACAAGTATTGCAGTGTGGTTTCTATTGGCCTTCTCTTTTCAGAGATGCCCATACACACTGCAAGGCCTGTGAAAGATGTTAGAAAGTAGGAGGGCTATCTAAACGAAATTCAATGCCTTTATAGTCCATCCTTGTTGTAGAACTATTTGATGTGTGGGGTATTGATTTTATGGGCCGCTTTCCTCCTTCAAATGGTTTTCATTTCATCTTAGTGGCAGTGGACTATGTTTCCAAATGGGTAGAAGCCACTGCCATAAGAACTAATGATAATCAGGTTGTCCTCAAGTTCATAAAGCAGAATATCTTCTCCAGATTTAGTACCCCTAGAGCCATTATCAGTGATGGGGGGAGTCATTTTTGCAACAAAAATTTCGAGAGCTTGCTCAAGAAATATTCTGTCACCCATAGGATTGCTATTCCCTACCACCCACAAACCAGTGGGCAAGTTGAAATTTCAAATAGGGAGATCAAGCATATCCTTGAGAAGACTGTGAGGATTGATCGGAAGGATTGGGATGACAAGCTTAATGATGCACTGTGGGCTTATAGGACTGCCTATAAGACTCCCATTGGTATGTCCCCATTCAGACTGGTCTATGGCAAGGCCTGTCATCTCCCAGTGGAGTTAGAACACAGGGCCTATTGGGCCATCAAACATTTAAATCTAGATCTAACTTTTGCTGGTCTTCACAGGTTGCTGCAGCTGTTCGAATTGGAAGAACTAAGAATGGTGCGTATGCTAATGCCAGGATCTACAAGGAAAGGTCCAAAGCTTTCTTTGATAAGGGGCTGCTGAGAAAGAGTTTCATAGCTGGTGATAGGTTTGGTTGTTTAACTCCAAACTTAAATTTTTTCCTGGCAAATTGAAATCTAGATGGGAAGGTTCCTACATTGTTATGCATGTTTCCCCATCTAGTGCTGTGGAAATCAAGGATCCCAAGTCTGGGAGAACCTTGAAGGTGAATTGTCAGAGGCTTAAGCCTTGTTTTGAAAAACCTGTTGAACCCATGGACACCAGTCACTTTCAAGGGGACCCTTCTTCAAACTGATTCATAGCTATGTCATTACTGTATCTTATGTACTTAGCTTTGGTTGATTTATCTTGCTTTCGTTCGTTTGTATTCTCTAGGATTTGTTAGTGGTCCTATCTGAATCTGGATCTATCTGTTTTAAACTGTTGATGCTTGGACTGATTCTTCCTGCTCTTCAATTGATAGCTTCTATTGATTGCCTAATATGAGAGGTCGATTTTTTGTGGTCCTTGATTGTATGATTGAGTGTCTAGAGGTAGCCATAGTAAGGGTCATGCCACAACAAACATGTAAAAGGGCAGAACAGAGAGCGCCTGCTCTCTATTTTATACCTTACTGTTGCTGGGTCTAATTTGAAGCCCAAGAGACTCTCGCGCACTACAGACAGCTTACTTCATTTGCTGTCACGAGATTCTCAGGCTGTCACGAGGTTAAAAAGGGAGTCTGAGAGCATTTCGCGCAGTTTGCATAGAAACTTTCCATACCTATTGCGAGATTCACAAGGTAACCTGGGAGACTCTCGGGCAATTCAACATAAATACTTCATTTGCTGTCTCAAGATTCTAAGTCTGTCGCGAGATTCAAAATGAACCTCAGAGCTTTTCGCACAATCCAAATAGAGCCCTAGGAGCCGCTCGTGGAATTTCCATGAATTAACCTCACTCTGTCGCGCACTCCAAGGACAACCTGGGAGATTGTCGCGCAATCTAGATTGAATCAACACCTTCGCTAGGTTGATTTCCAACCCCGCGACCAGATGTCCCAAAGCGCACCGAGCCTCACGATAAGTATTTTAACCCCACGCTTGGTCCCTTTCCCATTATTTTCTTCCTTCTTCCCTCTGCGAAACCCTAGCTTCTGGCGCTCTCCCCTCCAGCATCACTCCTACAGCTCATCATTCACTTCACAAATCTATAGAGTTGTTCCTAACATCACCCCCATCCATTGCCCTCTGGTCAAAGATCTTGAGGTGCCCTGTGCGTCAAATCAAACAAAACCCTAGATCTCAACCTCCGTTTCTCAAACGAGAAGACAGAGTTAGACATGGCTCCAAAAACTACACAGAAGAGAAAAGGGAAGGACAAGGACCTTGCAGAGACCACCCTAAAAAGGCCAAGACTTCAAAGTCCCCCAAAAAAGGAAAGGAAGTGGTTGAGGAGGCAGCGGTACCAACCACTAAGTTCTCTACTCCTTCTGAGCTCATGGAGTCAATTCCATTGGAGCCTAAAACAGCCTTTGATGTACCATTTTTTGAGAAAGAACCTCTCTCTGCCCCTACAGTACAGTTTATGAGCAAAGCGGGCCTGCTGCCATTGATGAGAGGAATTCCAGCACTAGCCTACCCCAGGCTAGTGCAGTTGTTTTATCAGCACATCAAGGTCAAGAAGGACAGCGATGGATAAGGGTGCTTGCTGGTGCTAAGTGACGACTTTGATATGTTAGTGGGCCCCAAGGTGATTGCTGAATGTTGGGCATCCCAACAGCATTAGACCCTAGCTGTGGATATGGCCCCCCTCTGAGTGCATCGATTGATACAATTGCACAGGCCCTAACTAGAGGATTAAAAGCCACAGGGGACTTGATCAGAAGGAGAGAATTGGAACCTGAACTCCTGTTCATTGACCAAGTCCTGCGAAAGAACATATATTACTCAGGACATCAGCAAGAAAGGAGAACCCCCATTACGGATGCTGTCTACTCCTTCCACCTGGGCCATGGCTTCCATGCAGCCTGGCTAATTTTTGAGGCAATGAAAGACACAGTGGAGAAGATAGGGACAAACAAGAAGCCTCACCCACTACCCTATGCAAGAATACCTTGTTGCTGCTAAAAGGGGGATATAAGATAGGAAGGACTGAACAGACCACCACCCTTATCCCTACTACCTTTGCCAAGATGCAATGGGGAATCAGCAGGAGCTTGATGGGGGGCCAGAAAAAGAAGAAAGCTGAGGCTCCGGCCCTGCCCAAGCAAGCAGAAGAGGCAGTCAGATCAGGGTCTACCCCTGCTACAAAAGTGGTGCCCCCAGAGCTTATCACTTCCATCGCTTCAGCAGCACCTATTACCCCTGCATTCACCACCCCTCTTGCATCCATCTCTCACCCCCCTTTATTTCCATTCTCCATGCCCACTCCCCCTTCACCTGTGCTTGGTCCATGGGAGGACTCCCTATCCCCTACCTTACCTCAGTACACAGCCACAATTCCCCCCTCATCTCCACCTAAGCCTGCCAGCCCCCCACTCATCTCCTACAAAAAATGAAAGACCACTAAGACCATCCCAACCATCTCCCAGACACCACCCTCAATCCCTTCTATCCCCATTGACCCACCCCACCTTGAAGAAACCACCACCCCAGCCATATCTACTATATCCCCCCTCACAGACATTGACTTAACCCTTAACACATCCATAGGCTTCCAAGCCTTTATATCTACCTTCCTTGAAACAATGCCTGCCTACTACACCCCTCTCCCTGACTCCCCAACTACCTCACATCACCACTCCCCAGAACCCCACTCTTCCCCTCCCTCCACTTTCCATCATGCACCTTCCTCACCTTTCCAACCAAAACCCTCTTCTTCACAAACTCAACCTCCTAGTCTTGACACACTACCCCTTATCCTTTCCCTTATCCAAGACATCCAAGCCCAGTTATCCACCAATACCTAAAACAGGATCAGATGCAGACTGAACTCACCTCCATCCAATCCACCCTACACACCTTAACCACTCCACCCATCCCTCCACCATCCACTTCCACCCCCCTGGTCCTATCCACTGACAAAGAGACCCAAACAGACTTCCCTCCCGACTTTCAAACCCCCCCACCATCACCATCAACTTTTACCCCCCCATTTCCTTTCATACCTTTCACCATTCCCATTTTTCCTCTACCACCACCCCCTACTCCTACTGAGCCTACCCCATTCTCATTTCTCCCTATACCCTCCATCCCACCTCTTATCCTCCCACCTCCAACGTACACAGACAAACAAGCACAGACTGACCCAGAACCTATCCACCTTCCCCCACAACTAGACTTAGCCCCTGTTACCCCCCTTCTCCCCCCCAGGACCACTCACAGCTCCCTCCTTCCACTTCCTATCTGCCCATCACACCAAAACATCATTTTTACATTCCTCCCTACCTCACCATCCTCCATCACATGAGAGATAATGCTTACCTTAGGAAGGATGTCCTGAGGGGCATGGCCCAACTACTCCAATCCATTGAGACCCCCCTGCTGGAGCAGATTGATAAACTGACGAAGGCCCACAGAAAATAACTACTGGGCATCTCCTTGGGGTGGAAAAACATTTTGGAGGCCTATCAGAAGATCCAGGCTACAGCTGAGTATAATGCATTGAATCTGGAGCTGGAGAAATCAAATGCTGCTGCTGAGAAGATGAAGGCCAGAATGTTTGAAAAGAGGCTAAACAATGCCCAGGAGATTCACAGAATCCAAAAGGAGATCCATGAGACTGACATCCTCAAACATCAAATCCAGATAGCCTCATTGGAATCCGCATTGGCTGCTGTCAGAAATGTTCCTCTGCAGCCCACACCAATCTCTGTTCAAATGCCCGTCCCAGCGCCCAAAGCTACTCCATCTCCAGCTACCCAGTCTGAGGAGGCCCAACCTAAGACACAACAGGAGAAAGGCAAGTCCCCAGCTGTCCCTACTCCCTCACCTCCTACAGAGCAGCCTCCACCTCCCACGGCCTCTGCTTCACCTCCACAAGAGCAAACTTATCCTAAGCAGAGGAAAGTCACTGCTAAGAGGTCTGCTCCCAAAGCTGCTTCTTTAAAAATTGGAAAAGAGCCAGCTGCCCAGTCTGAGGAGGCACATTCCCCTGGTCAGCCTGAGTCCCAAGGAAAAGGGAAATCCCCAGGGGTCCCCACTGCAGAAGCAGAAGCCAAAGGCAAAGGCAAAGGAAAATCCCCTGACACCCCCCCTGCTAAGCATAAAGGAAAAGCCCCTCAAGAACCCAAGGAACAAAAGCTCCCAAGCAACCAAAAGTAAGGGTGAGGGCACCTAAAGCTCCAACTACAAAGAAAACACCAGCCGAAAAGAAAAAGGAGAGGGAGGAAAAGAAGAAATAGGATAGAGATGCCCTTAGGGCACATGCTAAAAAGATGGGCTGGGATTTCTACACAGATTCGGGTTTAGATTAGATCCTAGTTTCTAGATTGTAGATTAGGTTTTGCTTCTTGTAACTAAATTTGTAAATATTTTCTTCCACTTCAATAGAATTTCTAGTTTTTGTTTATTGCTCTGTTTGGTGTGCTTGTTTCTGTTTGATAGTTTTCATTGTGTTCTTTTTGTCATTCATGGGAGATGATTTTAGGAAGGCTATGCTTCTTTGCAATAGTAATCCATGTGGAGGATAGATGTCGATGGTGGCTGAATAAATCTCTGCAAATACTTGCCTTAGGGATTCCACTGACTTCTTTTTCAAATTAATGCGCCATGTCAGGCTACCTCGTAGAGACCCCCAGCTCTGCTGCACAAAAAATGTAAACTATTGATCACTGATTATTCTTCGCGAGGATCCCCGCGAGATACACTGATCCCCTTAAATACCATGCTTATCTTTAGACATTCAGTTAATGCTCATTCTCTTTTCTAAGAACCAGTCGTGTGTTTCTTCTTTCCCCACACAACGTTCATTTATTGCCAAGTTTGAAAAGGGGCATAAATTAAATTCCCCCGATTCATGTTCCACCGTCCCCCTCTTTTAAATCGGCCATCACACCTCCTCACACCCATGGCGGATGACACACCCTTCGGGTTCCCCATCAAATTCTACCCCATCTGAGCGGATCCCTCACTGCCCAAGGAGCCGGACCCCTTAAAATTTCTATGGGATGAGTATGGCGAGGTTCAGCGGATCCTCGCCAAGGAGGAAAAGAAAAAGAAAAAGAAGGAGAAGTGAGAGAAGAAGCAAAAACTGGATCCACCTGCATCTCCCCCGCCATCTTCCTCACAACCTCCCCCACCGCCTCTCCCTTAATCCCTCTCACCCCATTTAGTTTTTTTTTTTTTGTTTTTTCTCTTTTACACTCTTTTTGTACCATTTTCATTTTTTTTTTTAATGCAAATTTCTTTGCGTTCTATACTGTTCTTAGCATTCTTTTTTTTTTAGTTTCTCTATCTTTTGCTGTGTTTCTTTTTGTCTGCCTAATTGGACTCTACTGCCTCTTCTCACCTTTGACCCAGTGAGGACACTGGTCTGAATGGTTTGGGGGTGTGGCAGTCTACCAATATAACAGTTAATTTTAGTGCAGTAATGGCGGCATAAATGGAATGAAGAAAGCTAATTGCCACTTACCTTGATACAATGATACAATGAGGAAACATGTAAAAATTTAAATATTTTTGCAGAGTTTTGGAAACAAAAAAAGGTTGATCTTGACACCATCATGAAGCTAATATTAGAAATTTTTGTCAGTTAGTACCCAGTGAACCTAAGAGGAGAGAAACAGATGAAAATACACCTCATGGGTTAAATTTGATGACCATACCTACTGAGATTTGGACCCAGAATTTTTTTTTGAAGAGTGTTTTTAGCATTATTTCTGCTTTAAGGACCGATTGAATCAGGACTTCTTCACTAGAAGTTGTGCACCTCCAAATCAAAACTAATTGAGAGCACTCATGAGAACTAAGGAAATGATTCAAGGCCCTCATTTGGATAGTTTGAGCCCGAAAATCCAACCTTTTAAGATCTGCCCTTTTGTATACACTAGTTGAGCCTTAAAATCATAATTTTCCTTCACAAACACCAGAACACTTGCACCTTAACCTCATGACCTGAATCAACCTTACCCTCACTCTGAGAATTCAGAAGGTAAAGGAGAAGGAGGTAAAGATACTGAGAATGGTCCAATATTCTATGGAAGGGGAGGAAAATCAACTTGTGAACAGATGTGTGTCAAGGGCAGTTGTGTGGCATTTATCAAAAGAATGAACAAAGAACTTAAAAGAGAAAAAGAAAGAGAAATCTAGAGGACATCATCTAAAAATTGAAAAAAGAGGAGAAGCTGGCCACTTTGAGTCTGAAATATAAAAAGGAAGATGAAGTTTTTACTTAAATAAAGGTTGTGAAGTCATGAACCACTCCTTACCTTGCTGATTTCTCAATTTGGATTCCCATTTTACCCCTTTTATTCATTACACCCCTCATCCATAAGCCACATTACAACCCTTTCAAAAAGTCCTTGTGGGTCCAAAGTCAAATGAGCTGTCATGTGGAGATGAAGAGTTGCCCAATCTATGGTGAAAATCCTTGAAGATGTCAGAAATTAGAAGCTTGGCCTATGCTCATGCTTGCAAGCCCATTTGGGTCTGCAACTGCTCTTGAGATGTTGAGAATGAGAACACCCTCAGGTTATTAATGTTGAGAGATAGCCCAAGTGAGAATTGGGTCTAAATTTTAACCTCATTAGGGTAGTATCCAACCTGGATTTTGAATTAAAGGCAAGCAGAGTACTGATTTTTATACATTGAAATTCTAATGTTAAATGAATGGCGGTCAGGCAAACACATGTTAACTTTTAAGTTTTAAATGGCCTGCAAACATTGCTACAGTTTCTTCTAAGTATTAAATGAGTGTGGAATGAAACTTTAAACATTTGAATATGTGTTGTCATTATCTGCACTATACTTAACTAATTTTAATGGTGAAGTTTGTGGGTGTCTTCACTGAAAACTTTCAGGAGACTTCACTCCTCCACTAGGGATCACCTAGGGGTTTAAAAGGCTTGGTACATATGCTAAATGTACCCGTGATCCCTACGAAAGTGGCATTTAATTACAGCTTTGCTAAGGGACTAGCAAAGATTAGGTTTGGGGGTGTGTTAAGACACGAAAAAGTATCACTTTTCACCCCTTGTGAACTTAATCGGATGTTGGGCCATAATCATTTAATAAATGTGTTTTAAGTCTATTACGTAGATAATAAGTAGCGATTTGCAAATAAACCCTTAACCATGCCAGAAGCTCAATGTTGCCCCGAACTACCTCAGTGAGAATGAAGGATGAACCCCGAGGCCGGGAGTTGGGTAAAACATAGAGCACATCAAAGTAGAAATAAACCAGGAGAGAATGTCGTCGCGCATTATGTCGCGAGCCACGGAGGAAGCATAATAATCGGCATGAGTTCTCCGCAGCTTTGCTCGCGATTTGATGTGAATGGAATGAATTACAAATCGTCTTCATGGCTCATGAAGCTTCGCCATAAGTAAGTGAAGCATTCACGCAATCTCACACAGCTCAAAAGAGGAGTCGTTAAAGCTTCGCGTGATTCATTCAGAAGTGAGAGCTCAGGTATCCCCACTCGCAGCTGTCGCGCAATGGCCACAAGATACAGACCTTCAGTGAATCTCGCGTGACCCAAAAACTCTTGAACACTACTTCTTTGTGAAGATTTGTCGCGAGATTCACTAAGGGACGAACTGCGCGAGCAATCCCCGCACCATTCAAAGGTGAAAATTCAATCTCGCGACAGCCATTAGTACCCCGTGATGATCAAAATGTCAAACTCGCGACTGCATCAACTTCAAGTAAATCCAACCCCGCAACGTCAATTCTACCATGCAGAAGGATCTGAAATCTTTTCTATCCAACGAGGATCGGGTTCTAAGCTTCTCCTCACTTCCAGTAATTAGGGCACGCACTCTAATGCTCCAATCTCCGTGCACATGCCCCGAGGCATCCAAGGGACAAGAATGGGCCGCAATTGCATTAATGAAATTAGGGTTTTCCTAACTCTAATTGTGAGAGAACCGACTGCTATATAAGCCTAACCCTAGCTTAGGTTTAAGAGAGCTCTTTTGGGACTTAACTTCTGTGCTTCTTCTCCAAAAACCAACTGTAGAATTACAGTAGGCTAAGGTTAGGGTTTAGGAGTTTTCTTTTTCCTTTTTCTTTCTCTCCATAGTCCAGCACTTGCTGGCTATGCCTTTTGTATGATTATCTAGTATAGATTTTAATGGACTTTTTGTAATAGGATCTGTTGCATGTATGGGATGTTATTTTTGTTGTGAGTTGTGCTGTACAAGGCTGCTGCCTTGAGATCCTCCATTGCTAAGTTGTTTTGTAAGCAATGGAGGATTGCTTCTAAGGTACTATTTAGAACTAAGTGACCTGTGTGTCCAGGTTAGGCACTTTGCAGGCCTTCCCCCACCACAGGACCCACTAAATCTGAATCCCCATGGGAACATGTGCTTGTAGCCTTGTGAACATGGTGGCGGTAGCAATGTTCTTGTTCTGTCTTAGACCTTTGTGAGGAGGATAGCCTCTGTGGATAGTCTGTGACCATTCAAGTGGACTGATTATAGCCCTAGGGTGAGGCCAATTCATGGAACTAAGACAGATTCTTCTTCTCTGCACTTGTGCTTGTAGCCTTGTGAGATTGTGCAGTGACAGACTCCCCTATAGTTGAATAGATCCACCATCAGATTGCAAATCTGAGTTGGTTGTAGAGATTGTAGGCTTGTGACTGGATCACTGCAGTCTTTCTAAAACAGTGACCAGCCATGCTTAAAAGTTAATACTCAAACTCTTGCTGGCCCTGTGTGTCCAGGCTCGTGCACTTTGTAGGCCTAGCCCCACACACAGAACTTTAAAGGATGAGGTTCCTATGGATTCTTGAGCTTGTAGCTTGGATGAAGTAGTGCCTATAATGGTAAACTTGTTCTGACTCATCTCTGGATTGTGGTTCTCCTATTGGATAGTCTGTGACCATTTGAGTGGACAAGTTATAGCCTTAAGGGATTAGATCATGGCACAGGAGTGAGTTAGATTCTTTCTCCTCTTTGGTGATAATGTAGCCACTGGACAGGATTTCTATAGCAATAGATCTGAGTGTGAGTTACAAGACCCCATCAGATCTGTACCTAATAACATGCTTCTCACCCTTTGATATTTATTTTCTCACACTCCATCCGTTTTCTCAACCCTTTCTATAGTTTAGACATTAGGATACCTTAGAATTTAGATTATAGTGACCCTAAATCCCCTTCCATTTAGGATTGTCAGATCTGTAGTCAGATCTGGAGAGCCTACTAAGGATAGTTCCCTTGGAGCTTTAGATCAACTTCCCTGTGGGACAAACTCTTACTTATCAAAACTTGCTACAACAGGCCCTATATCTTGCAGGACTGTGCATATTTTAGGCTTGCTGCTCCGTAATCATCACTCTACGTTTCACTCATTTTTCATTCACCCCATTCTTATCATTGTCTTCAATTAAGTCAGTAGCAAGCACTTAAAATAGACCAATAGTTGTGCCAAATCCCTAGGGGGGCCACTTGATTTTACTCTTATGCCCTCCGGGCTCGGTTTGTCGTATCTTTCGATGTATACCTCTGGTTGGGTTGATTCTTAGACCGTTGGAAAGCTGACGACCTCTACTTTTCAATGGTATAAGATTTGATCATAGTAGAGGGTTGTAGCTAGTTCCAGTGTACCCCTCCTCAACCATTTGCTTGATAAGGTTAGATTTAGGTTCAGAACGGGTTCTAAGGGTCGAGATTGATTTCTAAAGGTTCGGGTTAGGTTCCTAATGGATCTAGGGTGATTCCTAAGGGTTTGTAAAGGTTCTTAAGAGTTCTAGGGGGGTCTTAAAGGTTCCATACATGTCATCAAAAGCTCAAAATTGCACCTCTCCCGAAAGGTGTTTCGATCGGGCCTTGGGCCAAATTTGGGTGTCTACAATTCCTACCAAAAGTTTGGTGGTGTAACAGCACAAATGAGAGGATGGAGGAAGAATCGAGAAGGGAGAGGAATAGAGGGGAGAGTTGGAGCTCTCTATCCCTTGTTACACCATGGTGGAACCTTGCGTAGGCTTGCTTCGATGAGCTTCAATGGCTTGTATGGTGAAAAATGGGGTTCTAGCTCCTAGGGCTTGATAGCTAAGAGGTAGAGAGAGAAGACTAGGGGTAGCACACACATAACCTAGAGCTTTTAGGTGAAAGGCTAAGGTCTAAAGAAGGTTTTAAAGTTCTGGAATTTGTATGAGAAAGGTGCACTAGAGGAGAGAGAGAAGGGATTCCTTAATCTCTTAATTTGCGAATTTTTTCAAGCCTTTGTAAGGGGGGGTGGCTCTCTATTTATAGAAAAAAGAGAGGTTAGGAGGGTGTTGAGAGGCTAATTTAGATTAGCAATTAGGTAATCTTGCTATCTAAGGTTTCCTAGGATTTTTGGAGCCTTGAAATGTGTGAAAAGATGCTCCAATGGTGGATGATAGGTTAGAGGTTTAAACCACTTAAGGGGTTGCAAATAGATAGTAAATGGGTGAAACAAAATTAGCAAAACACACTCCAAAGGTCAAGATGGTCAATAATTCAAACCCCATTCTCAAAATTCGAGGCAAAACCCCAGGGGTACTGTTTATAAGCCTGGCACAACTAACAGGTGCGCCAGGCATATGCATAGTAAAATAGTGCCACACAGTGGCCTATGAAGTTGACTACCCGTGGTGGGGATCACCTTATAACTAGCACAACTATTAGTTATGCAAAGCCATTTCTAGGGAGAAATGGCTTGGCGCAAGTAATATTTGCACCAAATCCCTAAGGGGAACTCAGCCAATTTACCATTTTGCCTCTACACTTCGGAATGCGATATCTTCTCGCACACAGCTCCAATTGGGGTGATCTTTGGCCCATTGGAAAGCTGAGGACTTCTATTTTTTAGTAGTATATGTTTTGATTGTAGTAAAAGGTCACAACTAGTCCCAATGCACTACTCTTCATCCATTGCTCGGGAAACCTAGGTTTAGGTTCAAAATGGTTTCTAAGGGTCGGGATGGGTTTCTAAGGGTTCGGGAAGGTTCCTAAGGGATCTAGGGTAATTCCTACGGGTTTGGAATGGCTTCTAAGGTTTTGGAAAGGTTTCTAAGAATTTCATACATGCCATCAAAAGCTCAGAGATGCGCCTCTCTCGAAATGTGTCTCGATCGGGCCTTGGGCAAAATTTGGGTGTCTACAGATGCTCCTCTTTGGTATCCGATCACTAATGATCGAATGCCAAAGAAAAGACACATTCGAAGAGGCCCAAGGCATTACTGATGGATCCGCTACATTCAGAACAAACTTCAAACATCATACAGGTAACATGGTGAGAAAACGAAAGCCCTATATGTCGGAAAAAATGGTCATTTCTCAAGGTAATCGGTCCCCAAGCGCTTAGTGACATTACTTGGGATAACCGAGGTGGAATGAGTTTCAAAAGCCCAATAGCTGGGAAAATATTTGCCTCTTGAGTTGTGAAAGCCTGTTAGTCGGGAAAAATGGTCGCTTCTCGAGATGATTTGGAGTTTGATGTTCAAGATTCATTTTGAATACAACAACTTCATAAGTAAGGGGGGTGATCGACCAACATTCAAAGATAGACGCAAAGCAAGTATGCAAGGTTCCACAGCTTGTGTCCAATCATATGAGGCACTGACCACCTCATCTGACTAGTCACTGGTGCCCCTGCATAAAGCAGGGTTAGAGGTCTTTGGGCAGACCCAATGATCCTGAAGTTTATTTAGCACGACTACCCGAGCAGAGCGAAAAGATGTCGCAACACTTTTTGGGAGTACGTGTTGTCTTTTGATAATGTGCCCCAGATCAACATGACCTAGAGCATCCAACATCATATAACACTGAACAGATCAGGCTAAAATTGGGTGCCCATAGAAAGGGACATCTAATCCTGGTCTCTACCAACAATGATCTTACAAATCATTTAACTATACATAAACATGCACCCATTAGGGGCGATAAGCAACAAAGGCGATGGAATTCTCGACCCAGATCCCATCCAGGTACAATTTATGAGAACAAATGACCATCCAACGGATACCCATATGTATGGCGCACACTTTACAGGGATACCGTACAAGTTTTAAGCCTGTGCCCTAAAATGGGCCCTTCTACATGCATATTTGCACATAGTTGTTTGACGAAGTTTCATATCTGACAGGTTGGAATCAATCCAACAATGGATCTTTTCGAAGACAGAGTTATCCAGACCTTAAACCCTGTAGGGAGTTCTCCCAGACAGTGTAGACCAAGAGTTTATACCTCCAAAAATATCACGTGATGAACTTGAAGTTCAAGGCACTCAAGTTCACTTGAAACTAAAAATGGAGCTATCAGCGCAAAGATTTGGCGGTGGAATCAATTCAATCGAAACATTGACTGTTTGACCAAGATTGACACCATTGCTCCTACTTTGAAGTAGGATCCAAAGATCCAAGGCGAACCTTAGACTTAGGACATTAATTTAGCATAGCTGCATCGCCGATAAAATATTGACATTTTACAGCATTAGAATACGCATATGCGTAAATGTGCGTAGCGAAAGTACCACAAAAATATGGCTATCTTTTTTTCTTTTTCAAAATGATTTTCTTCTTCTTTTTTTTTGAAATAGACTGGACGTCGGTGGTGAGATGCTTCATCTGATCTATCCATCGCTGAGAGGTTACCTGCTTCACGGCTTCAAACCATTTGATGTTCTTGTACATCTCGAGAAAATGTCAGTCCATTTTTTGTTTATATAGGTAACAATATGAATCCTAATTAATAGAAGGAGAAACAAACATTTACCTACATATTTTCAATTTTCAAGATTTATATATTTTAGATTTTTATTTTCAGATATTTTTTTGTTCTTTTTCTTCATTTTTTTAAAATGGAAGTACGATGTTGTACATATGGAAAAGAGTAGAAATATATACACTTTTTTTGTATTTAGATTTTTCTTGATTTTTTTTTCTTTTTTGGCTTTTTTTTCTTTTTTTTTGACACCTTATCAGTGAGACAAAGTAACGGATCCCATTTTGATCATAGTCAAACCCGTTCATGTGATTGGACCTGAGTGAGGTTCAATAATTTTATGAAGGTCGAAACATTCATCCCTTTGGATCGAATCAACCTTTCTCCTTACCTTGGGTCATACGTTTGATGATGTAGCCTGAAGATATTCCTGATCATAACCTAATTTGAGATAACATGAGCGGCTTAGTCGGAAAAGAGGGTAACAGGGAGAGTAACCAAAGGGGTTCCTCAAACATCAATCTTATCAATCATTTTGAGCTTTTCTTTTTCAACTTTTTCTTTTTAATCCTTTTGTACTCACAATGCCCAAGGTGGGCTCGTCGTGCCCATTTTTTCCCTCTTTTTACTTGTGGCACCCTTTCAGGTTTTCACACGTCCATGGGTTTCGCTCTCTTATCCCAAGCGCCCTTTCGGGATTTCACCTGGTCCGCACAAACTCGCTCTTTTTACCAGTAGCGCCCTTTCAGGTTTTCACCACGTCCATCTTGCTTTGAGCTTATATTATTATTATTATTATTATTATTAATTTTTTTTCTTTTTATTTCTTTTTTTCAAAAGCCACGACATAGATACCGATTTCGTCATAGCCGGCCAGATGTGGTTCTAGTGTCATCTCACAACTTGGTTCGTATTAACTTAACAGATACTATTACTGCTTCTGAACATAAAAAAGGGGCTTTCTTCAGGGTGTAGCTTGGTCACAGGTCTGGTTAGGATTCGAAGGTATGCTAGGCTAAAAAAGGTTTCCGTGATGCGATTTCAGTTTTCCACAACACACTTCTTCCTTGGGGGATTTTTACTGTACATGCCCCATGATTTTTCTTTTTTCCTTTCTTTTCTTCATTTTATTTCAGGCAATCTTTGTTTGACATTTTGCTTTCCTTATCTTTTTTTACTTTGAGAGTAATTCTATTTTCTTTTTTTCTTCTTTTTGTATATGTACATTCTTTTTCTTCTTCAGGGAAGGGGTTTATTGAAAGAAAGGCCAAGGCTCAAATGGTGTACCAAAGGATATCATTATTTTTAAGGATGCTTTTTGGCTACAGTGCTTGGAATGATGGCCTCTTTTGGGTGGTTCTTAAGCAGTCATATATCTATTTCACCAATACTTACCTTGCCGTGATAGACCTATGAGTAGAACCATCGGACATATCCAGCATTGATGGGCTCAGGAAAATAGTCTCTGTCCATGGCGGCGAGGTGGATGGTGTATCCCAGTAGTACTTCCTTGACATACAGTCCCTCCCAATTCGGCTTAAACTTTCCTCTCGAATCGGCATGGAGGGATGGGAAGATCTTGTTCAACACAGTGTCTTCTACCTTCAAATCTCGATCGCGGACATGTTTATTATAAGCACATGAGATTCGCCCTTGGTAAACCTGAGTATGACACAAGGCTAGGGGCCTTTTCTCGTCCAATAAGTTCAGCTGATCAAAGTGGAATCTCTCTCTTTCTACTTTTGGTAGACCCAATTCAAGGAGGATTCAGAGTGAGGGTACTTCAACTTCTATCAGTAGGATAGCCTTGGTTCCATACACAAGGGAGAATGGTGTTGCCCCAATAGCGGTACAGATCGACGTTCTGTAGGCCCATAAAACAAATGGCAGCATTTCACTGCAATCCTGGTATATGACGACCATTTTCTCGAGCATATAGACGACCGTCTTATTAGAATCTTCCACGACTCCATTGGTTTGAGGCCGATAAGGTGACAAGCGATGGTGTTTGATCTTGTATTGCTCGCAGAAGACTCGAATGCGCTTGTTTGCAAAGTTTGTGCCATTGTCCGTAATGATATCTTTGGGTACGCCAAATCGGCACACAATATTATTCTTGAGAAACTTCTCGATGTGACCGACCGCGATGTTGGCATATGATGCTGCCTCTACCCACTTAGTAAAGTACTCGATGGCGACAAGGATGAATTGATGTCCGTTTGAAGCTTTTAGATTAATCATACTAATGACCCCAGGTAGCAATTGGCCAAGGAGTGGTCATATAGTGTAGATAAATGGCAGGAGCATGTATCAAACTGGAGTATTCCTGACACTTGTAGCATTTTTGAATGTGTTTGTAGCAATCTGATTCCATAGTGGTCCAAAAGTATCCCTACCACAGAATTCTCTTAACAAGCATGTGACCGCTAAAGTGGGCTCCGCATACTCCCTCATGGATCTCCTTCATGTTGTTGATCGCTTCACTTTTAGTAAAGCACCTAAGCAGAATATTATTGTAGGATATCTTATAAAGGCATTCACAACAAATGATGTAGTCTGCCGCTAGACGTTGGATAGTCCATCGATCTACCTTGGATGTATCTTCAAGGAAAGTTAGAGTCTCGAGGAAATTCTTGATATCTAAGAACCAAGGTGGCTCATCATCAGGCTTTGGGGGTTCCTCAATCTGCAGGCAAAAGGTCGACTCATTTCTCTGCTCGATCATGATCGGCTTCATCTCAACACCATATGGGATCTCTACCATTGACGCTAAAGTTGCTAGTGCATCGGCAAAGCGATTCCTTATCCGCGGGACATATGAGAATGTTATGCCCTCAAAGCAAGCTATCAAGTCCTCGAGGTGCTCATGGTAGGGGATCAATTTCTCATCTCTCATCTTCCAGTCTCTATTTGTCTAGCATATGATCAATTGTGAATCACCAAATACTCGAAGGTGAGTTACATTTAGATCGAGAGCTGCCTGCAAACCAGCGTCACAAGCTTCATACTCGGCCATGTTATTTGTGCAAGGGAAGTTGAGTTTGATGGAGACCGGTACGTGGGATCTGTTCGGAAAAATCAAAATGGTGCCAACTCCCTGACCCCTGGAAATTGCTGCCCCATTAAAGTGCATTACCCATGATTCTTCTGCTGCTTCTATATCGTCTTTCGTCATGAACTAGATGTCTTCATCAAGGAACTCGGTTCTCAAGGGTTCATAATCTGGCAAAGGATTTTCGGTAAGATGATCGGTGAATGCTTGCCCCTTGATTGACTTCTGAGTAACGTACATGATGTTAAACTCAGACAATAAAAGCTGCCAATGTGCAGTTCGTCCAGTAAGAGTCGGCTTCTTAAATAAGTACTTCAACGGGTCCATTCGGGCCAGGAGTAGAATGCCTTAGGATAGTAAGTAATGGTAGAGCCTCTGAGTGGCCCATACAAGACCTAGGCATGCTTTCTTTAGATGAGAATAGCGCGTCTCGTAATCGGTGAACTTCTTGCTTAGATAGTAGGTGGCCTGCTCTCTTCTTCCCATCTCGTCATGCTGCCCTAAGACATCCCATCGAGACTTCTGTCGTAGAGAGATAAATAAAGAGTGGTCTCCCTACCTCAGGTGGTACCAACACGGGTGGGTTGAGGAGGTAGCTTTTAATTTTATCGAACGCTGCCTGACAGTCATCGTTCCACTCAATGGTTGAGTTCTTCCTTTGTAGCTTGGAGATCGGCATGCAGATTAGAGTGAGCTACGCAATGAATCAATTGATATACTGTATCCTTACCAAGAACCCTCTAACTTCTTTCTCTGTAGATAGCAGCAACATTTTCGTGATAGCTTTAACTTTGATCGGGTCAACCTCGATACCTCTCCTGCTGACGATGAAGCCCAACAGTTTTTCGGGCATAGCGCAAAGTGCGCACTTTTGTAGATTTAGACATAACCTGTACTTTCTCAGCCTCTTAAATAGCTTCTGAAGATTTATCAAATGATCGCTTCGCTCTGGGTACTTGGCTATCATATCATTGACATACACCTCAATTTCTCGGTGCATCATGTTGTAAAATAGTGCAGTCATAGCTCTCTTGTATGTTGCACTAGCATTCTTCAGCCTAAATGGCATGACTCTGTAGCAAAAGGCTCCCCAAGGGATGAACGTTGTCTTCTCTTGGTCCGCCTCTGCCATCTTGATATGATTATATCCCGAGAATCCATCCATAAAAGAAAGCATCCTGTGCATAGCAGTGTTATCGACCAAGATGTCGATGTGCGGCAATGGGAAATTATCTTTTGGGCTCGCCTTATTTAGATTTTAAAAATTAATGCACATGCAGACTTTTTTATCTTTCTTTAGTATAGGCACAATATTGTCTAGCCACTGTAGGTATTTGGATACCATGAGAAACCCAGCGTCATACTGCTTGATGACCTCGTCTTTGACTTTCAGCATCCACTCGGGTCGGAGACGTCTTAGCTTTTGCTTAATTGGCTTCATATCAGGGTAGAGTGGCAACTCATGCTCGACCAAATAAGTGTCTAGACCAGGCACATCCTCGTACAACGAGGCAAAAATATCTTGGTATGACCAAAGGAAGTCGATCATTCTTTTTCTTTCTTCGGGAGACAGCGACATTCCGATCTTAGTAATCCAGGGAATCTCCTAAATTCCTAGATTGATGTCCTCAGTTTCTTTAACAAGGGGGTAGGGCCATGCTCAAAGTCAGCAAACTGGTCAAGGAGCTCATTGGGGAGCTCCTCAAAAGGGACATCCTTATCCAAACTCATAACTCATACCTCTTCTTGTGTTTCTATAAGAAAGTGGTTGATTTTACGTGGGACAGGTATTTCAATTAAGGCATTTTTTTATGGGATTTTATTTAGAATTTTAAATGACAATATTTTTATATTTTATATTTTTTCAATATTTTTAGAATTTTTATTTTCTTCAGAGACAGACCCTGGGCAGTGCGAGTCTGTGTATATACAAGGTATTACCTGCCAAGGGCTTATCTCACTTTTTACAGGTTATTTTTTTTTTGGAAATGGGTGCCAAATATTAGGCCACTTCCCACCTCCAGAGTTTGGGGCATAGACGCCCAATTGCGTACCTGAGGGGCCGCTCCTTTATCTGTTTGTATGAAGGGTGCTAATTGATATGGCTCATTGGAGTCAGCTTCCATCATATTGATCCCGAGTTCGTCTGAGACTATGTCCTCAAACGTCAACACAGTCTTGTGGTGATTCACCATAGGGGGAGATTGTTTAGGTATGGAGCATCGTTACTCAAAGAGGGATAACACGGCCAGGTCTACTTCCAGGCTGGGAAGGGTAATGTGGGGATTGGTGGGGTGAATAGGTGCTCTAAGCTTGTGTGGGGTTATTTAGGTTACCCCATTCCGATCAATCTTCATAGCCCCGAAGCTTACGAATGAATCTCTAATGTGACGCATGGGACGGGGTTTTTCCTCTATGTGTATCCCCCTGGCTCTTACAACTACAGTTGCACGAGCTTTTTCCTTAACCTCTCGCGCCTCTTCTTCCGTGGGCTTGTAACCTAGCCCAAATCTAACTTTCTAACCCTTGGCTGTGACGGGTTCTCTTCTTCCCTATAATCGGGGTCCCAACCCCTTTTCTCTTTGATAGCCCCACTTCTGGAGCATGGCCACTGCCGTTACCATTCCACCTCCGGTTTTTAGGATGATGCCCTCGATGGGCTCCGGGAGTACCATTGATACTTCGTACTCAAAACTGTGGAGGTCGACATCCTCAGTTGTGTGCGACCCATCTTGCACTTTTGGCTTTTTTATGCTATTGGTGGCTTTTTCCTTCTCACTCTGCCCCTCACCAATGATAGTGATAATCTTATGCCTGGATGCGAATTTGAGCTTTTGATGCAGTATTGATGGTATTACTTCGACCTCATGCAACCATGGGCGTCCTAACAATAGATTGAATGAAGATTTGATATCCATTACTTGAAACAATATGGAGAAGGTCATTGGCTCAATCAATAGCTCAAGGTGAACTTCTCCCATTATCTCTCTTTTGGTATTGTCAAAACCTCGGGCACTGGTTCTCATAGGTCTCAACATGCATGGATCTACACCAATCTTTGTGGCGATTCTCAGTGGGCATATATTCATAGCAGGCCCATTGTCGATAAGAGGGATTATCATATTTTCGAATTCCACAGTAATATTAAGGGATTTGGAGAGACTACTTCCCTCATCCGGTAAATCGACATTCAAAAATGAAATGGCATTCGGAGCCATAACTTGACCAATAATTTGCCCGACTTCATCTGGGCACACCTGAAGCGATACGTGTGCATTCTTTAATGCCCCCATTAAATCTTGAAAATGGAGTGGGGATGTCATCAATGTATCCCATACAGTGATATGAGCCGACATTCTTCTCAGTTGAGTCTCCAGTATATGCTCACAACTCATTTTTTCAAAAGGGTTTATGGCTCTATCCTTCTTTCCCTCTGGTTAGGCTTGTGCTGCTACAAGTGCTTCTAGCTACTTCAAAATCTTCCCTGATCGGGTGACAAAGCCTACTGCCCCTTCTCTACTACTGCCGGCATTGGCATCTGTCTGCTCATAACTCAGCGAGACCTGATGAGGATTATAGGTTGGTCCCAAAATCTGAAATGGTGTAGCTGTTGCTATTTGATGCACTTGCACTGATGGCTCTGGAGGGTTGGATAATACTTGGCTCACTTCTGTGATAGATGGTTAGGTGGCAAAATTTGGCCAGGTTGGGGTGATGAGGTTTGTCGGTGGTTGCACTAGGGGTAATGGGGTAGGAGTGGGCCATTGATAGTTGATAGGTGATGGTGGGGGAAGGGGGACTTGATGGTCTATCGGATAATTTATGGGGGTGGTAGTATATGGTTGATATGCATTTATGTGCACATAATTAATGGGTGTGGGTGATGGGAAATAAGCCCTAAGATCAAGGGGTTCAATCTGTGGCGTAGGATTGGGGAAATAATCATATAAATTCAAGGGTTCAATCACCCCAATACTCCTTTCTTCATGGTTTCTTGGCAAAGGTGCCACATAATTCTCCTAATCACTAATGTAATTTAACTTGTCAAATTCTAATTCTTCCTCACATTCCTCTATCATCCCGATGGTGGGTCTGGGACCTGCTCCTCCGGTATGGTGTGGGGGTAAAGGCACTTGATGTATATTTGCGTACTAGTTCACTTGGGAAGGTGCAGGGGGAATGATTTTCTTGGTATCAATCAAATCTTGTATCACGTGCTTCAATGGGAAGCAGCGATAAGTCGGGTGACCTAAACTCAGATGAAAATTATAGTGAGTGTTAAGATCATAATTCTTTGGGATTGGATTAGGAGGAGGTCACGATTGGAGGGCGGTAACTAATCCCTTTTTTATTAGCAAAGGTAAAAGTACACTTAATGATTACCCTAGGGGTGTAAACAATCGATCATAGCGGGCTCTCCTCTGCTTTGGAGTCATCTGCATTCCTTGTCCATTCCCTATTCTCTGGATCTGCTAAGTTCTGACTAGTGTTGGCCGGGCTGCCTGAAATTAAAACGGTGTTATATTATTATTAGGCCTAGTATTGGCAATGTTCTAAACATCAGTCCCCCGCTCTCTTCTCATTTCTCTGCTTTGAAAACCTTCTAACTCCACTGGCTCCACTTGGTACATTTTTGCTCAGGCGACCTTCCCTGATAGTGTCTTTAAAGTGATTTGCATTCCTTACCAGATCAGCAAAGCTGGACTGCTGCTGGTACACTAGAAAGTCCGAGATTACTGGTAAAGTATTTTTAGAAATCATCTCTACTTGCTCATGATCAGGTATGTTGTTTCTAACCTGAGCTGTCAGTGCTCTCCAACGCCCCAAATAATTGCTAATGGCCTCATTTGGGTTCTGCTTCAAACGAGCCAAGTCTGACTTACGCGGTTCAATGTCTATATTCTAGACATATTGTTCTTGGAACAAGTGCATCAAGTCCTTCCAGGTCTTTATCATAGATGATTTTAAGGACGTGAACCATCTTAAGGTCAGACCAGTCATGCTCTTTTGAAAGACCTTTATCAATAGTTTTTTATCACCTCCATACTGGAACATGTCCCCACAATAAGACTTGAGGTGTTCTATGGGATTGCCGGCGCCGTTATATTTGTCAAAAGCCGACATTATAAATTTTGGGGGCAAGGGGACCTCGGAGAACAGACACAAATCCAAGAAGTCCATGGCATGGATTTCAGCACCACCCATCTTCAACAACTGCTTCTGAATTTTATCTAACTATTCTTTCAACTACTCTGACTCCTTGGACATTGGCGCCTCTTTCTCAGCAGTCGGTTGGGACTCGCTCTGTGCTACCAAGGGGTGGGTAATTAAAGGAGGGGGATTAGTGCTGGTCAATGCCCCGACATAAGCACCACTATTCCTAATCTCGTCCTCTTCATATTGTTGATCTAGATAAGGTGCAGTGAGGGCGGGATTCTCTTGCTGGTGTTGTATGGACTGGATGGGAATGGTCTATATGGGGGTTGGGTGAGTCCATTAGTGGTGAGGAAAGGTTAGTTGGGTGATGGGATGGGATGGGTGGAAGTTAGATTTATGGGTGGGTCTGATGAGACTATTGGGCATGGGGAAAGGTTTGGAACTGACTTTGGGATGTTGGGATATGGGTGAATTGGGGTAGATGTAAGGTATGGGTTTGAGTTTGGTATGTGGGTGAGTGAAATTTTGGAGGAATATTGAAGGGTATGGGTGTGAGGTGTTATGCACTAAAAAGTACTACTTTTCACCTCTTAACCTAGCCTTTGATGGACCTTAAAGCCCACTAATAATTATTTGTTAAGTATATTTTACAGTTAGTAATAAAATTTGCAGCTTAATATAAAATCCTGGTTTTTTGGCCCAAGGAAGAGAGATAATACAAGAAAAGATGATAACTGAGCAAAAGCCTAATGGAACACCTTGGTAGTGCTCACCATGGTGACTCACTGTTGCTGATCATCATTGACCTAAAGTCTAGCAAATGACTGAAGTCAGCTGAGAAGGAAGGATGTTGTAACAGCAGCAAGTGTAGTGCAGTAGAGTGTCAAGAAACAGACCTCGCAGAGTTGAGGAGCCTCCTCGTAAAGCTAAAGATGTAGTGGAAGAAGCTCTTGCGTAGATAGGCCGCGTAGTCAAGAGGAGAGCTGTAAAGACACCGCGAAGATCTCGCGGTGTAAAACCTTCAGAATTCATGGTCGCAAAGCTCTAGCAGAGATCAAGCCTCAAAGCAACCGTTCAAGGAACACAGCCAGCCCATATGCATAGAGAGAAAAAACGTTACCTCGCAGAGTTCTTATGTGGCCCTGGAAGTGAGAGATGCCCAAAATTCCCCTCGCGCAGATCTCACACACTCTGGAGCCTCACAAGTTACTATGCGAGCGCAGGAGCCCACCTGCATGAGTACTTAGCGAGAGAGAGCTCCTGAAGCTCTACTGCGCGAAATACTCTGGCTCTCCAAATCATCTCCGTGATAGCACTGTGACATGAAGTAACTGTGCAATTCACTAAAGGTTTATTGTACGAATGAGCACTTCCCATCAGCTAATGGCAACTTTGCGAAAGCAAAGCAACTGCGCGAGTAAACTATAACAGCTACCAACACCGCAAAGTGTGAGCTCTCCACTTCTCAGTTTTAACTCAGGGACCTTTTGGGAATTTCCCAAGGGTAGGGCACACTTCTCGAGGCATAGATTTTAAAGTGCACATCTCGAGGCATTTAAGGGTTGTAACAATCCTACGTCTGCTGAAAAAATTAGGGTTAATCTCTTTAGAGCCAAGGCCATTTTGACAGAGTATATAAGTTGTACTTAGTTTATTATTTTCATCTTTCCTTCATCCTCTATCAATTGAGAGCTCTAGCAGGCTAGGCTTAGGGTTTGATCACCTCTTTTTCCTATTTTTCTTCTCTCTTAGCCTAGCATTTGCTGGTTAATCCCCCTATAAGTAGCTAGGTTTAGTTTTATTTCAGTCTTGTAATAGATTTTGTATACATTGGGATGTGTGGATGAAATTTATATGACAGGAGAGCTTCATTATAAGTTTTGCTGTTATCAATGAACTATATTTTAATGCTTAATCAAATCTATAGATCTTATGATTTCTTTAGATGTCTATAGGATCCATGTATTTGGGACTAGCCCATTCAGTTTTTAGTAGATCTTTTATTTACCATCTGATTTTCCTTTGTTTGATAGACACATGGAAAGCAATGCTGGATCTATAGTGTGATCGCCTGCGGACCATGGTGGTTGCAGTAGTTTTCATATTCTTTCTCAGGCATCTGTGGGATGGACAGACCAATGGGATACCCTGTGACCATTCAAGTTGACAGAGTACAGCCCTAAGGTTGTGTCCATTCACATGTTTGAGAAGGATTCTTCTCCTCTACATATGAGCTTCTAGAACCTTGTGAGGAGGTATGTATAGTAACTGGCTCCCCTCTATCTTACCTAATCGACATCAAATGTTAGATCTGGTCTCTTTGTAGTAATTGTAGTTGGAGGCTGAGTCATTACAGGCCTTTTGTAGCAATGACCAGCTAAATCTAAAGCATTTCAACCTATTGCATGGTCCTTTTTGTGGGCACTAGCGAGCAGTTAGCCTTACCAAAGCACTTAGAATCTTATGGGTTGGAATACCTATGGATGTCAGCCAAGTCTGTGCACAGATCTGAGGAGCTTGTAGCACTAGCATTACATAGTGCTACAATAGTATTCATGGCTAGAGTTGGTCCAGTGGCTGTGGAAATGATCAGTCCACTCTTCTGGATTAGACTAGCGAATTTCTGGTTTAACTAATGGGATTTGAAAAACTCTATTGGATACCCTGTGACCATTATAGTGGACAGAGTATAGCCCTAAGAGCACCCCAAATAGCATGGGTTAAATTGGGAGCTTATACCTTGTTGAGGCTATTAATAGCATCTCACCAAGGAGCACTGCAAAGACAGACTAAATATGAGTTACATTACTGTATCATTAACTCTAGCTTAACCTGCTTACTTCTCATAATTTTTATATTTTATTTTGGCACACACTACCTACATCTTCCTCTTAACCCTTTCTTTAGGATAGGGCTACATTTTATTTCTCTAGTTTTAGGATTAATTTAGTGTAGTCGTGACACCCAACTCCCTTTCTTTAGGATTGTCAGATCTATAGCCAGATCTGGAGGCCTACTATTATAGCCCATTTTGGGTTCTAGATCAATTTCTCTATGGGACAAACTCTTACTTATCAAAACTTGCTACAATAGATCATGTATCTTGCAGGACTCTGTATGTTAGACTTGTTGTGCTGACCCATCTCCAATTCTCCACTCTTGATTTGTTCTCTCCACTGTTCTTAATAAAACATTCAGCAAGAGTCTCGAAATAACGGATAACATGAGGCTCTAAGGTTAGGGCCTTGCTTGGCTTGGGTTTGGGCCATAAAGCCTTGGGAGGATTGGGTGATGAAGGTTTGACCCATGGGTCCATCGGAAGTTTGGGCCATAAAGCCTTGGTCATGATAGGTCTAGCCCATTGGGCCTTGGTGGGTCTGGGTCATGGGCCCTTGGTTGGTCTGGGCCATGGGCCCTTGATGGGTCTGAGTCGTGGGCCCTTGATGGGTCTAGGCCATGGGCCCTTGGAGGGTCTGGGCTATAGGCCCTTGATGGGTCTGGGCCATGGGATTTTGGGCCATTGGGTCTTGGGGTATGTGGGTAGTGGGGGTTTGGATGGTGTGGATGATGGAGGGTTGATGGTGGTCATGGGAGAATGAGGCATTTAGGCTTGATAAGGTCTCGGATGGATCCATGGATGTGTGGTATGGATGAGAGGGGATGTGTTGGGAAGCTTTCCACCTATTGTAAGTTTGGAACATCTCCTCCATCATGGCCATGGAAGGGGGATCGGATGGAGATGCAGTGTTTAAGGGTTGGAGGGGCATAGACTAGGTGGATGAAGAGGGAAGATTGGGCATGGCCCTAGTAAAATCGGGCATGACCCGGGTAAGTGGTGGGATATGAGGTGGGTTGGAGAAATGAGGTGGGGCATTGGTGAATGGATTAGGCGTGTTAGGGGAAGATGTATGGGGCATGGATGTGGAAGATGAGAGAGGAAAGTTGGTCATGGCTCCGAAAAAAATAGGCATGACCTGGGTAAATGGAGGGATGTGTGGGGGATCAGATGCAGCATGGATAGATGCGGGTGGATTGGACAAGCATCAGGTGGATGAAAAATAGGGTATGAAAGTGGAGGATGGGGCTAGGTTTTGAATGGGTGTGGATGGAAAATGTGATGGGTTGGGAATGGCCATGGATGAGGGCCTGGGTTGGGAAAATAATTGGAAATGAGGGGTTGGATTTTGAATGTTTGGGAAGTGGTGGAAGGATAGATAGGGGTACCAAACAGGTCGGTGATGGTGAGGGTTGATTGGGAGAGGGGGACGGAAGTGATAGCCTCCTCGGTATGGGAATGGGTTGGAGAATATGGTGGGGATGAGTTGGGATCAGCATAAGCCAGGTCCACAGCCCACAACATAGCTCCATATTGGGTCGGGTACGAGTGCCTCGGATGGGGACTGTAAAGCTTCCTCCTTCTTTCCCTATGGGATGACGGAGGGTACGATGATGCCTTGTGCCGACACCAACAAGACTCTATTTTTGGGTTTTTAATTTTAATTTTTTTAAATTTTTATAAGTGAAAAGAAATAAGGATTTCGGGGCCTTTTGAATTCCCTTCTTGGGTGGCTCTCGTACCCTAAATAGGTTTCGCGGAAAAGGCTCTAAAGCGCTTTGGAAGAATCAAAGGGTAACCCCTTGATCTATTGAAGGCACATAAACTAATGCAAACAACTCGATCCCTCGAAATTAGTCAAAAAGGAGTCACCTTCTTTTGACCGGGAGGCGTATTGGGTGTCGGAGATTGAGGGGCACAAATAGAGGCACTAAAGACACTAATCAAGGAGTTTGGGAGGTGAAGTAGGCCACAGATTCGAGCTGCTGCTATCTAAAACAAACTTGGCGCAACTAATAGGTGCGCCAGAGCAAAATTGCCCAAGATAAAACTGGTGCAACTAATACATGAGACAGTGTATTTCTAGGGAATTTTGCATTGGCCCGTGTAATAGTGGCGCCAAGCAAACAAAAGGCTCCAGATAGTTTGACAACAGCACTCTCAGCCCGAAATGGGTCTTCTAACTTGGTTTTTCTGAAAGCTATGCTTCTGGGGGCTGATTGTTTTTATGATCCATCTCTTTCGTCATCGATCCTAAGGGTTACAAGGCTGGTGCAGGTCTGCTAACGCTCACTTTTTTCCTTGGGTTTTAAGCTTGGTAACGAGAAGGTTATCCACCCGATATACCTCAAGTGCAAGCACTTTTCTCAGGTATTAGGTGGGCTAGGAATTTTTCGGATCATCACCACTAAGAGTTGTCGTTGTACTAAGACCCAGGAGGTTCTATGTGTGCCTAAATAACCCAACCCAAAAAATTTACCCTGCAAAAAATCAATTTAAATCACCTTTGTTGGTTCCATTTTACTTTTCACTTTTAAGGAAGTTTTCTTAACTTCAAAGACCAAGGGAGAGGATCTCGTGCCGCATCTACGGGCTGGCATCCACTTTTTGTAATGTGATTGCGAAATTAAAGGCGCAAGTAGGCCCACAAAATGGCTAAGACACTTAAAATAATGTAAAATTAAAGAAAATTAAATGACAATGCACAAGTAGACCCGCCAATTGGCAAAGGTGCTTAAAATGACGGAAACGTAAGGAAATTGAATGCGGTGAGCAAGTAGGGCCGCCAATCGGCTAAGGCTCGTAAAAGACGTAAAAGTAGGGGTGAGAAAAATGATGTAATCAGAGGAGTGAGTAAAAAAATAGTAAAAAACTGCAATAAATGGTTAGTAAATAAAAAATAAAGAGGCCAAATTCAAGGGGAAGCTCTACTATCTAGTCCTCAGCAGAGTCACCATCTGTGCAACTGTAAATTTTTGACAATCTGTCGTACAACGCGCACTCGTAATAAAAATTTAGAGTCAGCACCCGGAGCTTTTAGTGTCCCAAGAAATCCAAATCAAATTTAAAGAGCACCAAAGTGCCAAAAATTGACTCTGAATCCGGGCTACACCAAAGGCTCTTGGGTAGGGGCTTCGGTTATCGATTGAGAAGGTATTAGACACCCAATTAATCGGATTAATGCGGTCTCTACTTATAGCCAAAATAAAAATAATATAAAAGAAATGAAAAAGCCTTCCTCTTGCCCAAAGGGCCTTAAAATCCTATTTGTGCCCCTCCGTTCCTAACGAAATTTCGGTGGCGTAACGGTACAATTGAGAGGATGGAGGAAGAACCGAGAAGGTAGAGGAATAGAGGGGAGTGTCAGAGCTCTCGGGCCCTTGTTGCACCGCCATGGAACCTTGCATAGGCTTACTTCGATGAGCTTCAATGGCTTGTATGGTGAAAAATGGGGTTCTAGCTCCTAGGGCTTGATAGCTAAGAGGTAGAGAAAGAAGACTAGAGGGTAGCACACGCCTAACCTAGAGCTTTTAGGTGAAAGACTAAGGTCTACAGAAGGTTTTAAAGTTCTGGAATTTGTATGAGAAAGGTGCACTAGAGGAGAGAGAGAAGGGATTCCTTAATCTCTTAATTTACAAATTTTTTCAAGCCTTTGTAAGCGGGGGGGGGGGGGTGCCTCTCTATTTGTAGGAAAAAGAGAGGTTAGGAGGGTGTTTAGAGTCTAATTTGGATTAGCAACTACGTAATCTATCCATCTAAGGTTTTCTAGGATTTTTAGAGCCTCGAAATGTGTGAAAAGATACTCCAATGGTGGATGATAGGTGTTGGTGCGCGCTTTTTCTGGGTTCCTCTCAGTCCCCGTTGAATTAGTGGCTCCATTTCTGACAAAGTGGACTCTAGTGATGCGGCGTTTGGAGTGTTAGAAGTAAAGGGTTTTCAAGGAAGGTTCCTAGTTTATTGCAATTGCCAGCTGCAGATATTTAACGACGCTACAATACGTCAATGATCACGCTTTAGAGCGGGTGTGAGTTACTTCTTTACTGAATCGTCCATCTGCAAACATCAGCAGCTATAAGTTTAGATAGTTTAATTTTACTGAATCATCCGTCTGCAATACTTCTTCTCTTATAATTTAGATAGTTTAATTTTTCTTCCCTTCCCCTGTTATTATTATAGTTCTAATTAGTTTAGACTTTCCAATTTTCTTGTGAGTTTAGTTATGTGGGAATTTATTATGATTTATTTAATTTAGTATTCTAATTCTATCCGAAGTCTAATTAATTTTAGTTTCCTTTCACTGCTATAATTCTAATTAATTTAGTGTCCTAATACTACTAAAAGTCCCATTAACATTGCTCTCTTAATTATACTAGGAATGCAGGTGTATTAATTTTAATGAAACTTTAATTAAACCAAGCATGCTAGTTATGCTGAAATTCTAACTAAAGCATGTATACTAGTTGTACTAGAATTCTAATTGAAATAGAGAACTAGTTTTACTAAAACTCTAATTTAAGCAATGAATTAATTTTTGTATGAATAAAATAGAAAAATCCAATTGAGGGAAACAAACTAATTTGATTAAAATTCTGATTAGAGCAATGAATTAACTGTAATTAAAATCTAATTAAAGCAATAAATTAATCATACTAGATTCTAATTAAAATAAAGGACTAATTTGACTAGAATTATAATCAAAGCAATGAATTAATTATACTAAGATTCTAATTGAAATCAAATGACTGATTACTGATACTGGGGTCTAATGAAGCGAGAAATTAACTATGCTAGAATTATCTAATTAAAATAAAGGAACTAATTTTATTGGAGTTTTGATCGAAGTAATTATTCTAAGGATTTAATTAAAATAAAGCATGTGAATTGACTATACTAAAATTATAAGAAGAAAATTATGGAACTGATATTATAACCCTAATTAAAGCAACTAAGTAATTCTAAAAAAAAGGGGGTTTGGGCCCGCTATGCTAAGGAAGATTGGCCTCATTCCTGAGTACCCTTTGTAAGCTCCCTTGGGCAAATCGGATGGCTGAGATCAAAGATAAATTGGATTTAGGATTAAAAAATAGTATTTTCAGATTTTTCATAGTCGATTTCGGAGTAATAATTATGAATGAAATTGAGAAACTAGAATTATAGAAACTAAAATTAATATTTAAGATTTTTAGAAATATTAAACTAAGAAATTTTAATTTAAATTTAAATTTCTAAAACTGAATTCAGGTCCGAAATCAGAAAATTAGACCGTATGATTAAAGATTGGTTCTAGAATCCAAGGAATAGAACCAAAATTTAATGATAGGACTGGAAATTAAGATTTTAGAACGAAATTAAAGCCTAGGGTTGGTAAATTAGACCGTCGAATTAAGGACTGGTTCTAAATTCAGAGACTAGAATCACATATAAAAAAATTTGCGATCTAAAAAAGGGTGCTACGGTCTTGGATTGAAAATTAAAACCTATAATTAAAACTACGAGAAAGATCCTAGTCTAAAACTAAGATTTTTACCTAGGACCGGGGCTGCGGAGAGAAACCTCGAAGATTCTGCGCTTGAATTTTAAAATCATGGTTAGGTTGCTCTATGTGCTCATTCTCAGAATTCTTTGGTTTCTGAATCCCAAAAAAGTCCATTCTCTCTCGCTCTCCTCTCGTCTTTTTTTTTGGGTCAAAATTAAAAAAGCTTTTATAGGTTTTTCTTCAATTAAACACCCTGTTTCAGGCGTTTAATAAAATTGCGCGCCGGTCTCCTGGTGCTTAATCGCTTTGGGTCGGTCGCCGACTCAGTGAGCGATCGGCGAACTTGCTCAGCAAGTTTCCTAGTCCTAATAGCGTTAGAACTAATTGCGCACCCATTTTGGGGTTCGTAATGCAATTAAGTGTCACTCTCAAAGCGTTTAATCGAGAAAACATAGGGATCAAGGATGGTGAGGCTAGGCCGGGCATAGACCAATTGCGCGCCAGTAATGGGACGCTCAATCCGATCGCGCGTCTCATGATAAACACGTGATAGAGTCTCGAGTTGGTATGGGGAAAGGAAGTCTGGTCTGAGAAGGGACTGATTGCGTGCTTGTGATTTGGCATGTAATCAAACTGAACACTTAGTTTTAGGTGCTTAATTCGGGGTTGTCCGGGTCCGAGTCGGGCTTGAAATGCCAGGCTATTATTTCAGCATGCATTTCGACTATATACTATTATTTCAGTATATAGTCTCCCTACGTTGGGATCTGAGCCACAGACCTATTATTTCAGCTTGTGTTCAGCCATGTACTATTATTTCAATATATGGTTCCCATGACGGGGGTATGGGGCCTGAGCCACAAAACTATTGTTTCAGCCTGTGTCCAGCCATATACTATTATTTCAGTATATGGCCCCACATTTGGGTTAGGGGTCTGAAATGTGAGACTATTATTTTATTCTGTATTCTGACTATATACTATTATTTCAGTATGTAGTCTCCCTACGTTAGGATCTAAGCCACAAAGCTATTGTTTCAGCCTGTGCTCAGCCATGTACTATTATTTCAGTGCATGGTTTTCACGTCAGGGGTATGGGGCCTGAGCCACAGAGCTATTGTTTCAGCTTGTGTCCAGCCATATACTATTATTTCAATATATGGTCTCATATCAAGGTTATGAGGTCAAAGGTTGACCGAACAAATTTGTATATTCCGAGAGGGCAAAATGGGGGTGTCTACAAATGCCCCTCTTCGGCGCGCTCTTGCGAAGTAAGAATGCATCGAAGAAGTAGACACCCCTCATTTGATGTGTCTTATCATTTCTCTTGGGAAATCACAAATATGAACTGGGGATGCTAACATAACATGCTTAGCTTTCTTATCTATCAGCGTAAGCTAAAATGGAGCATTTGAAGGGTAAATGGTAGCTATCGAAAGGCACATTTCGAGTATGTGCGTGCATGGCGCATCCCGCCACATGGCGCGGGATAACAGAGAGATTTTATGCAATCAAGGTATCGGGGCATCAATCAAATATCCAAAACAAGGTCCAGGGACCGATAATAATAAAATGAAGTATTATGTAATATAGAAGGCTTTTGTAAGTCATGTCAGACCAGGCACGTCATTGCTCACACCAATGCGCGTCAAGCGTTCCTTTTCCAATAGGCATTTACAAGTTCTTAGATTAAACATACTCAATGTTTAGTTTCCCAGGGGAATGGCTGGTTTGGTCTGGTAATTGAGGTGGGGGTCTTGTGAGGTGTGCTCAATTGAATTCTGCACAGTGGCGCGTGCGCTTAATTCATCTGGAGTCAGCCTCTAAGTTGGAAATTCTAGTCCTAATGTGTCTGAATAAATGATTATGCGCAGTGGAGTGTGTGCTTGATCCAATTCTGCACAGTGGGATATGCGCTTGATTGCGAGTTCAGGGGTATTAGGAGTTAAAGGTCATGTTTAAGTACAATTTATTATATGCGGGTGATAGGGCACTTAATCAGTTATTTTTTTAGTATTTAAAGAAAGGTGAGTTGGGTCTATTTATCTTGTTGCTTTGTTCTTCTTTTCTTCTCTATTTTTTTTAGTAAGGGGATTTTGAAATTTTAGGGGTTTTGAAATTTTTAGGATTCTAACTCAAGATTAATTCAGTGGTAAAATGACGAAAAAAGTGGCTTCCGAGATGTCGCTGTGTAAATCCACTAGTATAGGATTTGTGGACCCGGCCATTATTGTGGTTGTCAAGACGACACTTGGTATGCCGGATGCTCCGTCTAACCTTCTCGGCGAGTACTGATGATTGTCTCTTATGGGAGGACTATAGTGATTCGCGAGTTGAGAGAGACGGATTTTAAAAACATTTGACTTAATCATAGCTAACTATATATTTACGAGGAATATCGAGTAAAATAAAAAAAGTAGGTAGTACTTACCTGGGGATGATACTTACTTGTGTTATGTGTAGCTTGTACGGTTCGTGGTGGTGTCGTAGTGTCGTGATGGGACTTTTGAGATTTCTTCTCTTTTCTTCTGGTCCTCTGTGGCAGGGCTTGGCTTTTATGATGTAATGTCTTGTAGAAGTAATGTCATGATGGGACTTGGGGATTCTCCCTTTCTTTGGCTGTGTGCTGGATGATTCCTAGTGGGACGTGGGGATCAACTTGGGAGAGAGAGGGCTCTTTGCTTTAGCAATGGGACATGATCGAGCTTTCCCTCTTTTCATGTGGCATTATAGGTGTTGTTTGAGCTTTTTGGGTCATCATGCTTGTGATGGGATATTGGCTGAACATAGTTAGTGATGGGACGCTGGTGGGATATTTGTGCGATAGGGGTGTCCTATTTCTTTCTTTGGCAGATCTTGGGTTATGAAAGAATCATGTTATGGTTGTGTCGTGATTGGCTTAGTTTTTTTGGGCAGTGTGCTCGCATTTTTGGGAGATTTGCTTTTGGCTTTTCACGATGGGCCATAAGGGCATGATTAATTTATTATGATGGGACTAGATATTGAGGTGATATCACATGTGTACACATTATCGCGATGGGGATGGGTGTTGTCGATGCTTCCTTCTCATGCAAGGGTACGAGATAGAATGGGTGAATTTTGATCAAAGTGTGATGCAAAGTTAGGCATTGAGAGCCTATTTTAGGTCGCTTAATATGATTGCGAGCCTATTTTCAGGCGTGCGATCTCAGGCTTGAGGGGTCATTTACGCGCACGTAAGTATGCATGTGATTGTGTTATGTGTTAGAACCATAGCGCGTGATCGAGGCGTCACCAAGTCAGTGCACTGGTGACCTTTCTGGTCCCGCGGCGGCAGTGTTTCGTTTGATAAATTTGCATGGTTCATGGAGTGCGTGTGATCGGAGCGTCGCACGGTTGGCACAGGTGGCTTTGGTTAGGGCACGCGTTTTGGATTGTGCGCGTCATGTGTGAAGTGTGATTTGGTTAAGCGCCTATGCTCTGGCGCGTGATTGAGTCCGTACTCTATATAAGCAAGGGAGCTTTTGTTTGTTTTTTCATTTTCTAGTTTAGTCTCTACTTTTGACCTTTTTCTGGATATCTTGTGTTCTGGAATTCGTGTTCTAGCGATATTGGGCGATCTAGCCGTCCGATTGGGATGTCATTTCTTCCTATATTGGTTATTTCACATGATCTTCATCCCGAGGTGATGCTCATTGATAGCGTTATTCTGGGAGTGGACGGTATTGGGAATGAGGGCGATAGTCTTCACATCGGTCATGTTTAGGGAGCAGTGAAGGCAGCGTTGAGGAGGGGGCAGAAGAGAAGGAGTAAAAAGTGGAGGGATGTGTTTTCCAACCAATTCTCCCTGAAGTCTTCGATTGGACGCTCTGAGTGGAATCTGCTCCTCACTATGTCTCAGTTTGCTCCTCACTATGTCGTGCTTGTTTATTCGTTTAAACTTATTAGCGAATTAGTTAGATTTATCTTATTTGTTTGACTTATTTCAGAATTTAGTTTAGCTTGGAGTTCAGTTTGCTTTATGGGTTTGTTTAGAGGGTTTACTTGGTTCCGATGGGTTTGGTTGGGGCATTTTTCTTGGTGGGGTCCCAAACAATTTAGGGTTTTATTTTTTAAAGTGAAGCGTAAGGTATTTTGTTCTAGTCTTTTGTTTGACTTGAGGTGACACTTGTTAAAAGGTGTGAGTTTTTGAAAAGTTTTAGATGGGTGTTAAGTGTTCAAATCTTATCAGCTTGTTTACTTTGATTTGGGATTTGTGTTTCCTTTAAGGGGTAAGTGTTGTGTGATTATTGGTTCATCTGAGTCTGTCATGGATTGTGGTCTTTCAAAGGGGGTATGTGTTTCGTTTAGATTTAATTAGATTGGAAGAGTTTAAAGGTGTGACACTTGTCATTTGGTAATTCAGGACGTATAGTTTATAAATGTGTGAGCTAAAAGTTTTGGGTTCTTATTGTTTTGAATTTTATTCCAAGTTTGGGATTAAAAGTTTTGGGGCATTTTTTGTTTTGGGCATTTTCTTGTTCATTAATGTCTTTTCTTCCTTTCTTTTTTGTATCCCAGGTGTTGGACCCGAAGAGTTATATTTTTTGAGTGGATTATTAAGAATGGACGGGATTGGGAATGCAAGGTAGTAGTTGAATTACTGCCATGCTAAGGGAAGAGGTGGAGGAGAAAAAGGTGGTAGAAAGGAAACCGAAGGATAAGGTAGGGTCAAAATTCTCGTGACCGATGCCTATTTTTCCTCGGTAGACTCTGCGAATTCCGTATTAGTTGCTCTCCCTTGTTATGGTTTCCAAGGTGAGCTTCTAATGGTGGATCCCGTAGGTCCTAGGTGGCTTTTCATGAGCCATTCTTTCTTTTCTGCCGGCTCGAGGTAAGGGGAAGAGGTTATTACGGTTGGAATTCATTCAGGGCGCTTTCCCCCTTCAGGCTTCTCTGAGATTTCTAGTTTCCCGAATAAATCTTGATTTGGGCATTACCTGAACAGGCTATTTTTAAATTTCTTATTTTAAGTTATATATTCAGAGGGTATGCCCTCAGTGTATTTTATAATTATTTGTTTATTTATGAAGTGATTATATTTTTTTATTTTTATATTCCACTTGTGATTATTTATATTTAGTAACTTTTGGTTTGGTTGACTTTGTAGATTATTTGATTTATTTTGAATATGAGGTTTACTTGTTTAATTTATTTATTTTGGATTGGGGTATGTTAGGAGATTTTCTTGTTTTGACTTAGTTTGGGCTTAGTTGGAGTGTATGAACAATGGGGATATTTTTCTTGTTTAGTTTCGCCATAATTGGGGCAAGTTTTTTTATTTAGTTTGAGTGTATAACTGGTGTCGGGGCATTTTTTTTTAGTTTGGTCTTAGTCTAGAGCATTTTCTTTTAGTTATCGGGGCGCATATTTCTTTAAGTCTAAAATATTTTCAATCGGGCTTAACAAGGGCGTGATTTAGGCTAATAATCAGTGTCGAAGATCACCCAATTTAGGCCTGTGAACGTGTTGTCCTGGGCATTTTTTTTTTGTGTTTCTGGGGAATTGCGCGCTTCTCTCCGAGTGCATAAATTAATTGCACGCCAAAGGGTGGACGCGCGTTCAAAGCGTCAGAATGTCGTTAAGCGTCAATTTATGGTTGTTTGCCCGATTTAAGCGCATGGTACCGAGCACGTGATTAGGGCGGTGGCTGGTCATTGTACAGGTGACCATTGGCATTCGTGCGCCATTGTGTTGACGCTTGAAGCAGTTACGCGCGTAATAGGCTGCGCTCAACCAGATGGTCGGGTTGGTTTGAGCGGGTGATGATTAAGTTACATGCTCAAGCGTCTTGTCTGATCTGAATTAAGTGCAGTGACGGTGGTGCATGATTGGTTTGAGCGCAGAATTTATGCGCACAGTTTTGGAGTGTCCTATAAATAGTTCAGAACTTTTCATTTTTATCGCGCGATCCATTTTAGTCTTCGATTCTCTGTTTCCTTATTTCTTTGTGCTCTATTTTTTATGTTTTTGTGATATTTTGCTATTCGACCATCTGTTTCGGGCACCATTTCCTTCGTTCTCTTTAGTTTTTCGAGCTCTTCGTTCTAAGATGGAGGGTGAGCGTATTGGTGGGCACGATCTTACTGTTTTTATGTTGGAGAGGATGTTAGGGGCCGAGATGGGTGACTCTTCTGAGGCTCAAATTGACATTGTCTGGGAGGTGGATGTTGGGGAGGTGGTCAGAGGGGAGGTGGTCAGAGAGGAGGTACTAGAGATTGAGTAGTTGGGGGTTAGGGAGGAGGTGGTCAATATTGAGTAGGGGGTCGCTGAGGATGAGGGTGAGAGGGTTGAGGGTGAGATACTTGAGGGTGAGAGAGCTGAGGGTGCGGCTGAGGAGCACCGAGATCACAGACACTTCCCGCTGGAAGATTTCTTTGCTCGAGGCCAGGTAAGCACCCATGAGCAAGAGTTCTTTCATTTTCTTAGCCATTTAAGTTATGACATAGGCTTATTAGGCTCCAAAAACCATCTAATTTATGTCAAACCTGCATTGATCCTTGGTTGTGTGCTCACTCATGCATCATGACGTCATCTAGAGATAGGTCATGTTTCTATTCAGTTCCCCTTATCACGTTTTGTGTGTTTGTTGTAAATGGTTATTGTGTTTGAGGCATATTTGACTTGCTTTTAGTTCTAAATTCATTTGTCTTTCATCATAGGTATGCGTTAGTCTTACTATTATTGTTTGTGTTTCATTCAATAGGATTCCTCGCAGCTGGCTATCAGCTCAGCATGGACCGAGTCCCACACTTGGTACCGTGCCTTGCCAGAATTTCAGTGGGCACGACTAGTGTCTTTCGGTTTTGGACCGATCATAGTGTTGGAGCCCTTTCAGGTCGATCGTGGCCTGATCACAGCGGTCTTGGGGAGGTGGAGGGAGAGGCATCGGGCGCTTCTCTTTCCAGGTGGTATGATGTTGCTGACTCCAGAGGATTGGGTCTGCATTACCGGCCTTTGTTTTGAGGGTGAACCGATCATAGGGCGGATGGCAGGAGAGTACTTAGCAGTGTGTGAGGAGATTTTGGGTGTGCTATATAGGTCGAGCGGAGCTGGGCCAGGGGTAGTTCGAGTCACTTGGTTTTTTGATATGTTTATGAGTGCCTTCATCCCCCCGAGGTGCCATTCAGAGGCGAAGGTGTCTTATGAGGCGCGTTGTGTGCTAGTGGTGGGCCAGGAGCCTGTGGTGGAGCCGGGGTTCTTGATGCACTTCTTTGTGCGGTACTCATCTCTTCTTCGACTCGGGGATGCGTCACCGGGTTATTTTTTATGGTTCTCGAGGACTTAGACCATGTCCCCACCTATGCGTGGGGTGCAGCCACATTGGCGCATCTCTATGACCAGCTTTACCGTTGGGGACGGGGCATCGCGACGATCGAAGGTTTCTTTCCCTTCCTCTAGGGGAGTTTTAGTTAATTAATGTCATAGTGTCTTTTTTTTTTTGGTCTTTTGATAGTAACATCTACTTAGCGTTTCTTCTATTTTGTTTTCTAGTTTTGGGTATATGATCACTTTACGTTTCTTCATCCGGGGGTTCCGTTGGAGGTGAGGTTCACATTTCTACGGATGCACGTTTGGAGGGAGGCATTGAGGGCCGCCGTTGGTCTTCGAATCTTCAGACCATGTGCGGTCTCTTTGAGGATATGCACGTGGGGTAGGTATAGATCATCTTGCGTATGTTTTTTTGGTATCATTTTGGTCTTTTAGGATCCGAGTCTTCATTGAGGGGTCGGCTCGTTTGCTCGTTTTGAGAGGGTGGAGAGGATCCACACATCTTGAGTGGTACGATAACTTGGGCTCGCTTAGGGAGTCCCTTCAGAGATTTGCCACAAAGTGGCAAAGAAGATGACTAGCGCTCCTGGCCAGAATTTTACAGAGTGGATGGCGCTTTAGGTAGCAAATTTTAGAGTTGGGGGGACCAGGGTTATAGGGGCGCACGACAAGGAGGACGCTTGGGAGTACATGCAGTGGTATAGTGCATTGGGTGGCGGAATCCGCTTCACATGTCCCTTCCATGGGAGTGGCTCTTTCACGATTGGTGGGCCGGAGTCGGTGTCGGCTTTGAGGGAGAGGTTAGCTGCATTAGAGTAGGGCCATCTCATCGGGAGCTTGCGGGGGTCATTAGACGCCCTCCATAGGGCGATGGAGCGGATGGGGTGTGCTCCTCGTCCGAATGAGGAGATGCTGCACTCCTTAGCCTCGGTTGCTCAGGCTAGGGTGGCGGAGGATGAGTTGGGGGTTCAGCTAGCGGAGACTCGACGGCTCCTGCTGAGTTAATTTATGGTTTTTTTTGTATTATGTGAACTCGGTCTTCTAATCGTTCTGACATGGTTGTGGTGTCTCATTTTATTTTATTTTGGACAGTCTGAGAGGGAGGGTGAGGTTGCTTGTCAGGCTGCCCTGCTGGATGTCTATCACAGTCAGCAGCTGGCTGATCGGGAGATAGTGACCAGTCTACTTTCTGAGGTCTATCGATTGGTAAGTGTCTTTACAAATATGGTTTTGTTAATTATTAGCATTGTGAGCTTGCCAACTAATGTGTTTATTGTTATTCGTAGAGAGCCGAGCTCACTGCTGGAGGTCCCGTTCGGGCATTTGATCCATCTTCAATTGCTTCCTCCACTCGGAAGGATCCAGCGATGGCTCAGCTTTGGGCCGAGCTAGATCATTGGGTAAGTTCCATTCAATCTTTTATCTTGTTTGTGTCATTACATTAGTTTATTGGGTGTCATTGTTTCACTTTCTTAATAGCTTACTAATATTATGCAGTATTTCAGAGTCGGGTTGTCAAGGAACTTCAGGCGAGGGAGGCGACTGCTGCCTCTCTATGCCCGGAGAGTCAGGTATAGCTTTTTTTTGGTGTGGTGTAATTCGGTTTTGGTTATTTCATTTTCTTTTGTTCTAATATATTTCATGTTGGTTTGTTTGGTTCTTTATGTAGGCTGTTCCGGACTCTGCTCTCGAGGCTCCCCCTCAGGAGTCTATTCCTATCCCTACTCATGTATATTTTAGTTATTGTGTTCATGGTTTATTTGCCATTATAGTATTTTTTTTATTTATTTGTTTGTTCTTGTTGCAGCGGCCTACGTTCGCTATTCCTTCCATGCCTCCTGTTGATCCAGTGACTGCTGAGACGGTTGGGTGACTCCTGAAGGAGAGGCTGGATCTGTTATAATCCTTTCCTTTTCAAAGTTTCTTATTTTGTTCATGTATATATTAGTTTTCCTTTGACTTGGTGTGGTTATGCAAGTCAGTCAGCTTGAGGAGGCGCGTCTAGAGGCAGCATGAGTGCGCACCACTCCTGAGGTGAGATGAATCCTTGGGGAGGCACAGAGTTGCGAGGACTTGTTTGTCGAGATGATGGCTACGCAGAGGACTCAGGCTAAGGCGTTGGAGGTAGTGCGTCGGACGATGCAGGAAGAGTCACAAGTGACCCTAGATCAGCTATAGTATCGTTTGGCGAGGAGTGAGCAGGGGATACATAGGCTGGCTCGTCAACTTGGTGGGTCAGAGTCGAGGGCTACAGGTTCCTCGGTCGGGCAATCTCGTCACACGTCCCATGATCGTGTCAGGGGTGATGCTCGGGAGGATTCTATTTTTCATGAGGTTCTTGCGAGGTATCCTACTCATTCGTGATCGAGGCGATTTGTTAGTCAGGCGAGTGAGGGGGGTTCTGTGGTGGGGCCTCATTGTCTAGAGGTTCCGAGGACTCTAGGTATAGGGATTGTGTTTTCAGAGAACCAATCTGTGGACCTCTAAGCTGATGATATCGGGAACAGCGGTGATTTACCATTCCAGCGGCAGCGTAGGGAGTAGGGGTGCATGAGTGTATTTTTGTATCCATGGTATGTGTGTGTTGTATATATAGGGGGGATGGCTGTTAAGTAGTGAAAAATGCCAGTTTTCACCCCTTAACCTAACCTTGGATGGACCTGTGAGCACATTAATAAACCTCTGTTGAGTCTGTTTTGTAGATAGCAATAAAAGATAGGAAAAATGTAGAAAACCACTCAAGAATGCCACACAAAGAAGTCCATCTCTTAGCACAGTGTAGACCCAGCAATGGCACAAAAGAGGGCTGCACACCATTGGGCCCTTGGAGCGCGTGGCTACAGCAGGGTAAGGCGAAGGAAGTGAAAAAAGGCTGAAAACATCCTATCGAGAGGTCATCTGAAGACTTCGATAGGAGATGGAAGAAAAGAAAGGAGAAATTCGTGTAGTTGGAAAGGTTTCGATAGGATCTGAAGGCCGAAGAAGAATGGATTCGTGTGGATTGAGGAGTTCGATAGGATCCAAGAACCTATCGAGAAGCTGAAGGAAAGGAAGAAACCATCCTATTGAAAGCCTACCTGAGGTGTAAGAGGAACCTATCGAATGGTTTCCTGAACCTATCGAGATGGAGACACGGGAGCGGAACCTATCGAAATAGTCCTCCAACCTATCAAAAAGCTTCCCCAACCTGTCGAATGCTCCAGGTAGAGGGCTGAGAATGCTGAAGCTTTAAGAGAAGGCTCATCCTATCAGAACCTATGGAAGAGATCTGAGAACCTAGTGAAAGGACAAAAATGCTCCATTTGAACCTATCAAAAGCTTCCTCAACCTGTCGAAATCGTGTGGAGAACTTCTCAAAAAATTGGCAATTCATACGCTGCAACTTGGTGACCTACTACACGCAAATCGAGGCACATTGGAGACCGGCATGATGATCCAAAAGATGCCCTAGGAAACCCTAACCAACCCACATGCTCTAACAGAACTCTAACAAACTCTGAGGACCTTCTAGAAGGGAAGATTTGCAGGAAAATCAAGAGAGAAAGCTATATATGGAGATCCCCAATTGCAATTGACAGAGATCGAGATTTGGATCAATTTCTAGAGATCAGAGCTTACAGCGAAAGTCCATTTTCCCTCTTTTACCTCAACCATGGTTGGCTAATTCCCTTGAAGCAGCGAAGAGAGAGGTTAGATCTGTAATTAGGTAAGGTTGAGAGTGTTATTGTGAGTTAATTGCCATACAGACTATAGATCTTTGAGCATTTCATTGTAGAGTGAGTTTTATTGTAATGTAAATGTTGTTTCTATTGATTTAATTAGATTTTTAGTTCCTATGGTTTCATTTGGTGCTCAATCGAATTTGTGTAGAGGAGTCTGTTGATCAGCTCACCCACTTAACTGGTAGACCTCTTGGATACCATCTGAGCTCCCTAGATCTGATATCCCTGTAGTTTCTTATGTCTGTGACCTGGAAATTGTAACATATGTAGTGGTTTTAATGCTCTGGTTGAAACCTTTGGTTTGGAGGAATTCCATAGGATGATCTGTGACCATTAAAGTGGACAGATCATAGCCTTAAGAGCAGTCCAATCTCTAGTTTCAATTGGATTCTTCTACCATAGACCTTTGGATCGGATGAAGTCTATAGGATGGTCTGTGACCATTAAAGTGGACAGACTATAGCCTTAAGATTAGTTAAATCCTTTGGTTTAGAGGGGAACCTTCTACCCTGCAGCTGTGCTTGTAGCCAACTGAGGGATTTGTGTGCTTTGAAACCCCTGTAACATGATCAGTGTTGGCGTGTTTGCCTTCCCTCAAATGAGGGTCTAAATCATCAATAAACCTAGGCAGACACACTCGCACAGACCTGCAAGTATTCAGGATCTGTTATAGCAAGCTTTAAAATAATGGTGAGTAAGGGAATGCCCATAGGGAGGTTGGTTAGAAATATGATAAATCTTTAGATCTGTTTCAGATCTGGCACCCTAACTATTACTAATTTATCTAAAAGACAAGGGAGAGGTTTGAAATGGATTGTCACTTAAACTAAGCTAAATTGGATCAAGTTTAGGAGCTTAGATCTTGCAGGGGAAGAGAGTAAAAAGCAGAAAATGGAGAAGAGTAGCTTGGAGGTTGGTTTTCACTGAAATTGGATTCGATTAATCTTGTTACAGAGGTTCAGAGCACACAATTCCCTCAACTAGCTATAAGCATAGCTGCAGGGTATAAATTTCACTCCAAATCATAGGATCCACCTGGGCTTAAGGCTATGATCTGTCCACTTTAATGGTCACAGACCATCCTATAGACTTTATCGAATCCATGGATTGCAGCAGATCAATCCAATTGGAGCCTGACCTTAGATTCATCTTAAGGTTATGATCTATCCACTTTAATGGTCACAGACCATCCTAGGGATCTCTTTCAAAGCCAGAGCATCAATTAGAACAATTAAAACTACAACAGATGCTGCAATTCCCAGGTCACAGACTCAAGGAATCACAGGAGCATCAGATCCAGGGAGATCTGATGGTATCCAAGAGGTCTACCAGTTAAGTGGGTGAGCTGATATACAGACTCCTCTACACAGATCTGATCGATCACCAAATGGAACCAAAGGAAATTTAAATCTAATTAAAGCATTAAAAATAGCATTATCATTGTAAACAAGGTCACTCTACAATGGAAATACTCTAAGATCTATAGTCTGTGCAGCTAGGAACCTACAATAGCACTCTTAACCTTACCCAATTATAGATCTAACTTCGCTCCTCGCTACTCCAAGGGACTTAGCCAACCATGGTTGGGCTAAAGGAGGGAAATGGAATTTCTCTGCAAGCTCTAATCTCCAGAATTTGGCTCAGATCTCGATCCCCCCCTTCAATTGCAATTAGGGGTCTCTATATATAGCTTTCTCCTCTATTTTTCCTGCCAAAAATCCCTTCTAGAAGGTCGTCAGAGTTTGTTAAAGTTCTGTTAAAGCACGTGGGTCGGTTAGGGCTTCCTAGGGCACCTTCTGAAACCATCGTGTCGGTCACCAAGTGCCTCGGGTTGCGTGCAGGTCACTGAAGTACAATGTGTGCATAGCTGAATTTTTGAGAAGTTCTCACGATTTCGACAAGTTCAGAAAGCTTTCGACAGGTTGGAATAGAGCATTTTGGTCCTTTCACTAGGTTCTCAGATCCCTTCGATAGGTTCTATCTACCCTTGGCTTGGAGTATTCGACAGGTTGGAGAACCATTTCGATAGGTTTTGTTCCAGCGTCTTCATCTCGATAGGTTCAGGAAACCATTAGATAGGTTTAGGAAACCATTCAATAGGTTCCTTTGACGCCTCAGGTAGGCTTTCGATAGGATGGTTTCTTCATTCCTTTTAGCTGCTCCATAGGTTCTTGGATCCTATCGAACTGCTCTATCCACACGAATTCATCCTTTTCTGCCTTTAGATCCTATCGAAAACTTCTTCAACTATACAAATTCTTCTTTCTTTGCTTTCAGCTCCTATCGAAGTCTTCAGGTGACCAATCGATATGACGTTTTCAACCTGTTCTCACTTCCTTCACCTTGCCCTGCTGTAGCCACGCGCTCCAAGGGTCCAGTGATGTGCTACCCTCTGGTGTGCTGTTGTTGGGTTTGTCCTGTGCTGAGAGATAGCCCCTTTTTGGGCATTCTTGAGTGGTTTTCTGTATTAGTATCTTTTTTTATTGTTGTCTACAAAATGCACTTGACAAAAGCTTATTAGTGTGCTCACAGGTCTATCAATGGTCAGGTTATAGGGTGAAAAGTGGCATTTTTCACCACTTAACATATCCTCAAACCTAAGCTTTGCTAGTCCCTGAGCAAAGGAGAATAAAAAGAAAATAAAAATGCCACTTTCTTAGGGAGCACGGATGCATTTCGCATATGCACCAAGCCTTTTAAACCCCTAGGTGATCCCTAGTGGAGGAGTGAAGTCTCCTGAGGGTTTTCAGTGAAGGTACCGACAAACCTCCCCAATAAAGTTAGTTAATAATAGTACATCCTGCTACACCGAATTTCAGTAAACTAGAATAAATTCTCATCATGCCTTTTCAGTTCTGGAGGTTTTTCAGCAGAAAAGTCACCAACTTAAAACATGAAATTTTGCAGTAATTCCTTCATCATCAATCAGTTCATGTCAAGGTATTATGTCTGAAGATTGATGCATGGCTCACCTTTCATTTGAGAATTCTGTTTTGATACTACCCCCATCAAATTGGATTTCAGGCCCAAGTCTTACCAGGGCTGTTAACTCACAACAGTAATGAAGGGTGCAGAATTTCACACAGCTCAAGAGCAGTTACAGTCCTCAAATAGGGCTGTAAGCATGAGCATAGGCATTGCTCTAATTTCTGAAATTTTTTGACTCTTTTCACCATAGATTAGATAGATCCTTATCTCCACATGACAGCTCAATCTATTTCAGATCAGTAAGATCTTTTTATTGGGTTCTGATGTGGCTTAGGGATGAGGTTTGTAACAAAATGAAAGGGTAAAGGGGTTCAAATTGAGAAATCAATGAAGGTAAGGAGGTGGTCTAGACAACACCTTCTTCATTTCAGCACCTTTTCACTTTTTTTTTTTTTTTTTTTCAGACTTGAAGTGATCAGCTTCTTATCTTCTTGTAGATTTTCAAGTGAGGTGATTTCTCTTTCTCATCCTTTTTGCTATATTTTTTTTTTAATTTTTATTTAATTTTTTTTTTTATATGAAATACCACAACACCACAGAATGTGTTCTCCTTTCTTTCAACCAGATTTAACATCTTCCTCTAATCTCACTTCTCCTTCCTCTTCCTGATTTCTCAAATTCGGGGTGAACTGAAATAGGTCAAAAGGTTTTGGGTTTAACATTTCTGGTTTTCCTCAAAGAAAGTTAGGACTTTTGAGGCTCAAGTGGTGTGCATCAAGGGCAGTTCAAAGGTGGGACATTTTAAGCTCAAACTGTCCAAGGGATGGCCTTACTTCATATCTTAAATGTCATGAATGTTGTCAAGCTGTTTCAACTTGGAATTGCCTAACTTCTAGTGATTAGAATTAGATCCAATCAGTCCATAGCGTAGAAGAATTGCCCAGGCACTCTTCAAAGAAATAAAAAAAAAAAAATTCAGGCCCAAATCTCACTGGGTATGGTCTTCCATCAAAATTCTGGGGGGTATCCTCACAGTTTTCTCTCATTTCAGGTTCACTAAACATCAATTTTATTTTTTTAAAAATTCTTGACATTTGCTTCATGAAAAATGTTAAAACTATAACTCATTTCAGTTTTAAAAAGTTGTTTTCTTAATATCCTCTTTTTATAAAAATTCCAGTGAGAATTTACTCTAATTAATTCCAAACACTTCATTTTAGCCTAGTTGTACTAAAAGTAACTAATTTATTGGCATACATACATGTCATACCCCCAAACCTAAACTAAACAGTGTCCTCACTGTTTTACACTATGAAAGTAGGAGAGAGGCATGCGGGGGAAAAGAGTGATACAGAAAGACAAAATAACAAAACTACATGAAGACAAAATTGTATTAACAAGCTAAATAGATACATGAGACAAGTGAGGGAGAAACGAAAACAACAAAACTGCATAGCTATTTACAGGCATCATCTGGACATTCATAGAGGTCAGCCAGGTTTTTCAGCTCATCCTTAGATAAGGTAGCTTTGCCTTTAGATTTAGCCCTCGGTTGCGGCTTCGTCACTGCCTCCTCAGACTGGGCAGCAGGTTGTTTGCCTTTAGGGTCAACAACAGCAACAGAATCAAAATCTGAATCTGATGGAAAAAGGGCAGTGGGGTCCAATCCGAGAGCCGCAGCAACCTTCCTCCTTTCTTCCTTAGATAGTAAGGTGAAAGAGGTATCAGGTTGGGTTGGGGGCTGGGTGGGAGGTGTGGCTTTAGACTGGGCAACAAGCCTCTTTCCTTTCTTGGCAAGGGCAGCAGAGGGAGCAGATCTTTTTACAATGACTTTCTTCCTGGGGGCAGCCCTTTTTTATTTTTAAGGGCTAGGTTGAGTGGGGGGAGGTTCCTGGGCTGGAGGAGGGTGCACATCCACAAGGGGGGTGGGAGGAGGTTGAGTTGTAGGGGGGGACAAGATTGAGTGGAAGGAGGTGCAAGAGGGGGTATGGTAGCGAGAGGGGTAAGCTAAAATGGCTGAGAGGTAAGGGAAACAACCTTTTTCTCCAATATATCAATTTGTTTGGCAGCATAGAGTAGGTTGACATCAGAGAGTTCCTTGGTGGCCTTGAGTATCTCTTGAGCATTGGCCAATTTTTTCTTGAGAAGCTCAGAATTCTTCTTCTCATATTTTGCAATGAGGCTCTCAGCAGCTGCCAATTATTTTGCTGACTCATAATAAGTCAGAATTTTAGACCACCCTTGAGAGATATCCTGGAGTTGAATTCGGTGCTCCAATTTGATGTTGGCAATCCTCTCCTCATAAGGGGCCTCAATGGAAGCTCGGAGTGCAGCCATACCTCTCAGGACATCCCTGTGGATGTAATGGTTATCCCTCATGGCATACAGCAGGGTGAGGTGAGGAGAGGAGGTATGTGCATGGATTGGCGAAAGACAATGGGCAAGGACAAGGGTGGAGTGGAAGAAGTAGAGGGGGTGGAATGAACCAGATCCTCCCATGGATCAGTTTGGGTGGAGGCATCCTGGAAAATAGGGGGGGGGTGGTGAAGGGTAGAGGGGATTCAGCTGCTAGGGAGGCCAGTAAATCTAGGGATGAGGGTAAAGTGGCCTGTGGTGAGGAAAGTATGGGGAGAGCTAGTGCGGCTAGTTCCTCAGGTTGGGCAGCTGCGTGGTGTGGAGTAGGTATGGGTGAAACAGGAGGGGATAGGTGAGGGGGTTGAGGAGCAGAAGAGGATGGGATCAGGGTGGATTGAATTGATTGGAGACATGAGCTCATGCGGGTCTGGGTGTCGATGTTGATTGTTAATTGGGACTGAATGGATTAGAGGATGGAAAGGATTTGAGTGAGGGTGTCAGGCCTGGTGGGGGTAGAAGGGGCTGGTGCATGGACATGCTGGAAGGGAGAAGATGGTGCATGGCTAAAATGAGGAGGAGTGGGGTGTGGGGAGTCAGGAAGTGGAGTGTACTCATGAGCAACATCCTCCACAATTGATGTCATGACAGCCGTGAACCCAGTAGTGGTGAACAGGTCCACGCCCTGTGGATGCAAGGGGGTTGGCTCAGGGAATGTGGGAGGTTCCAGTATGGCAGGTTGGAAAACCTGAGAGGTGGTTGAAGTGGAAACAGATTCTGAGGTGGGTAGAGAGAAGTCTGTTTGAAGAGGGACAAATACAAACGAAAAAGGCAAAGTAGGTGGAGGGGTAGGTAAAGGGACAGGTAGGGTAGGTGGAGGGGTGGATAAGGATATCTCTGTAGGAGTCTCTGCTGCCACGGTAGTGGTTGTCTTCTCAGCCGCCTCCCTTCCAACTGGTTGGCCTTTCTTAATTAAGGTGAGGCTGGTTGACCATTCTCGCTTACCATACAATTTAAAGGTCAGCTTCTCCATTGGTTCAGATTGCTTAATCACATATTTTCCAGTCCTGAGCAGACATATGATGAGTCTGCAAAAAGGCAGGCCACCTCCTTTAGCAAAAGCTTGCCTCTTCAGCACCTTGTCATTGATGTCCACCATTATTTCAAAAATCAACTTAGGTGCATTCACAAATTGCCCCTTTGAACAAAAGTATAGTGCATTCACTAAAGGGGTCCTTCTCTCTTGCAAATGGCAAGAGACATAGACTTTTTTCCTCATAATGGTATCAATGAGTCGGAGGGTAGGATGGAGGTCTCTTCTCATCAAGGATTCACCAGAGCCCATTATTCCATTAGTAAGTTGTTTAGCCATTTCCCGAAATGTGGCCCCTATAGGTGCTCCCTCAGCTCTGGTGGAGTCAAGTTGATATGGGACTCCCAAAGCCATCCCAATATTTCTGCAATCGACAGTCAGCTGCCAATCATCAATCGAGATTTCTAGTGTATCCTTAGCTCCAGATACCACCTTCCACTACAAAAAAATTGGCTTTTCCCGACACCCCTTTCCCAACGATACATAAGAGTCCCGCCAGCATAAGCTTAAATTTTGTGCGCGCCTATATCAAAACAATAATGGCGCCAGCAGTTTCCTATTATTTATAGGAGAAAACATTTTATCATTTATAAAATACGCTTAGGAGAAAGAAAACCCTTCGGCTCCCTCTTTTATCCCCATCTTCTCCATCACTCCATCGCTCCATCTCTCTCACTCCATCTTCTCTCCAACTGTGAAACTCGTCTCCATCGTCTCTATTCCCTCTCCAGCTCCATTCTTACCCTACACTCATCATCTCCATCGTTCTTTGTGGCTGATTAAGGCGATCAAGGCATGCTGCGTGACTGATTTGAATCATCTTCATCGTGGCTGATCTATAAACGAGGGTTCTGGTTCTTTCTAATCATCTATAATATTGTTTTGTTTCAATGATTTTTGATTATTTTTATTTATAATAACCTAAATATCTTCTCTAAATGAACAGATATTCTTCTCCACTAGAAACGAAGGCCAACATTTTTCGGAGATTGCGTACAAGATCTCAATCATGGTGAATTTCGAGCTGTGTTTTGGTGTCAATGTTTTGTTTTGGTTTGTTTTTATTTTTATTATTTCGAGCAGATTTTTGTGTCTACGGTTTCACATGAATATGATTTTTCTTGCCCATTAATATTTATTTATTTAGCAAGTATATTAGGTCAGGAATTGGGGAAGTTGGATATGTGGGTCAACTGATGCCCAAACCCTTCTTAAAATGGGTCAATAATAAAAAACTGATCCGGCTGTTGCTTTTTTCTCCAATATATATAAGAAAACAATGCTCACAATGCTTAGACCAAAAAAATTAATGGCTAAAATGGTTTTAACCAATCTGATGGAGCATTCATTTTCTATCATTTGTAGCCTCTTCATCACCGGAGAGGACTTTATTTTTGGACGTAATCTTAGAACTGTATCCGATCTAACATGGTGAACCATGTAGCACCACATGACACTCAAAATAGTGTTGTGTTTATAGATTTAAGGGATGCCCTTCCTTTAGTAGCTCTTTATTTTAGGAGTTGGTATCCGGTACCCAACCGATTCCTGGGCCGATTTGGAAATCGTGACACTTTTCTAGATACGTGGCATATAGTTTCATCAATGTGTTATGTGATTTAAAGATCATGATCTAAAGATATATGATGTCAAAATTGGGTTAAGAAAATATTTCTATCATATCAAATGAATAGCTAAAATTATTTGGAGATTGATGTGCGTGAGAACGAAAGTTTGAGTTCAGAGAGCAATCTCTTTATACGTTTAAAAAACCAAAGGTTAGGTCTGCCCTTCTCAGTACCCTGTACATGTTTGACCAACAATGGGTAATGGCCTTTATTTTGGAGATTGATATGGTGGCCCTGAATTTTAAAAGCATTTGACTGCTTTGATTCAAAACAAGGAGATGCTTTTTCATCCTAATTCTTTAGGCATTAGTTCATTAGATCTTTGGCATTCAAACCACTATGTCTGTAGCCAATCACGTTGTGACCCAAGTGTAAGTGCCATAGACGAAGTACGGAGTGAATTGGATCATGAGCATTAAACAGAAGTACGGAGTGAATTGGATGAGATTCTGGAAGTTGGCTAAACACGCTTCCAGATTCTCACTTTTGCATTAATCAGTTTGCGAAAGCAATGCTGCCCAAAATAGGGCCTTAGATCATTCTTTGGCAACATATTAGATTTGAGCATTTCCATGAGGTTATTTGGGATGAACTGGGGCCTTCCCTATTCGTTTCACAATGTCCTAGCACAGTAGGGATCGGATCCAATTACTCAACAAGGAAAAAAGCTTTGGAGGTTGGTGTTGATTGCTGTTTTGTGGAGCATCTAATTAGTTAGGATTGACAAAGTATGCATAGGTATAATCTGCCGACTGAAGAAAGGGATAAAAAATCAGATTGTTGGATGAGCTTGGACCTCTCCTCTACTTGTAGCAATAAGTGGAGAGGATCTGAGAACTTATTGGACTAAGGCATTTGCCGGCTCACTTGAGCAAATAAGACTCTTTGTATCCTTGGTCTTACTAGTTTGTTTATGTTTGAGCTCTACACACATCGCTGTTTATACCGTTCTTCCTTTTCTTAAATAAAATCTTGCTTATTACTGGCCCAAAATGAAATCTAGATCTCTTCAGGAACTTGCTGTTATTTAAAAATAGACAAGGTATATAGGTTATATGAGCACATTTGAAGGCTCAACTTGGACACCTAGATGCATGTAAAATGCTTTCAAGACATGGTAAGGTGGATAGGTTATATGAATGCAAACGAACTGGGCCAGGCTGACCAGCTTTGGCGACCAATATATACTAATTATATCATCTTTTCACGGCGACATTACCACCCTTACACCATCCGATGATTTCGAGTTGATATCAATGGAGATATTGTATGGTAATGAAAAAAAATCCTTTTTTCACTACAAAAAAACATATTATTAGCGGCAAGAGTATTAGCGGCAGTTTTTGTTAATAGCGACAGTTTTTAGCTGCCGCTAATAGTCTTGTTTTTTGTAGTGTTTTGTGTGTGTGTGTGGTGGAGGGGGGATAGCCTAGGTTAACAAAAACTTACGCTTCGACTAATCCCTAAGGGATGCACTCGTCCCCATCGTGTCACAAGTATTTCACGGATTACACACCTTACAAGGAAATGCGTAGACATAATTTTCTGGTGGGGGATAGTAATAGTGGATGGATGTTAATAGTTAATTCACTGTGGATTTGGGGTGACTTGTTCACCATAAATTTGGGACCAAATTATTTATACAAAAGGGGCTGTATAAGAAGTATAACTTGTACATTTTTAAGAGTTAAATGGGTCTTGAGCCCCCACACTGCTCTATGTGGCTCTGCCCTTGCGGGGGGATTCTGTTATAGCAGAAGAGGAATCGCTGCTCGAACTCTCGGCCATGGGGAGCAAAATTTCCCTTCATATGATCCATTTGATACTAATTCTCTCTCTCTCTCTCTCTCTCTCTCTCTCTTTATATATATATATATATATATATATATATATTGGGTTTTACATGAAGTCTTCCACAACTCTTTAACCATAATATCCCTTACTTAATATGACCCACAATGCTACTAATTCAATGTCTAACAAGGAAATTAATTTTCTCTCTATGGATTTTTCATCTTCCTCTTTAGATTTTTTTGGCTTTTACATGAAGCCTTATACAAGTCCTTGTGCTTTCGAAATGCCTGGACTTAATTTGGAGCTCAGATGTTCATAAAAACATAAAGACTTCTTCTCATCACTTATTATACTTTTCTTTTGTTTATAAAAATCACTTAATTTATTGTTTTGTTCTTTTATTGAATTTTGCAAAATAATTAATTGTACAGGAAGGACATTCTACACGCAGTACAAAAAATAAGACTATTAGCGGCAGTATTTGTAACAAAAAACTGCCGCTATTAGGCTTGTCGCTACAAAAAATTGCCTTACCAGCAAGCAGAAAATCCTTTCAAGACATGGCTGTAAAAATACTCCCGACCCAACTTGACTCAACTCTTATTTTAACCTAGCTTGCCTGACTAGACCTAGCACGACCCAAAATTTTTGTAACTGGGTCAGTACCCATCTACACCCCTACCTGGCATTATTGATTTTTGCCTTGTTTGCATAACAGATTTTCTAAAAGATCTTCATATATAATTAGGTGGCAACAAACCACATTGGTAAAAACAGAAAGTAGTGATAATTGATATGACAATATAATATTTACAAAAATTAAAAAGGTCAATTTCTCTTTGATGGCCAACAATCCATCATGTCTGAGACAATCTCATCTTGATTTCTTCAAAAATCGCATCTCCAATCTCAATTCCAATCTCACTGATCTGTGGCTGAAATTGGCTCCACTCTTTTCTTGACTTCATCAAATCAGATTTTATAAGTTGGGTCATGTTTGTTAGATTACTTGCTTCTTTAACCCATGGGCAGATCTGCTCACATATGATCTTGCCAAGCTGTTCAGACCCTAAAAATTCATGTAGATTACACCTCTCTTCCTCCTTTGAAATGCTCTCCAACACTTCTCTCAAACAATCAAACAAAAGCTGCTTTGTCTGTTGTCAAACCCTCTTGTTTTTGATACATTGAGAAGATGAAGTAGACCTAAAAAGCTTCTTTAGTTCTTCAACCTCAATACCGTACTTCTCTGTTAGGGAATTCACAATAAGTTCCCATAGGGAAGCTGAGAGTATAGTCTCTTCTGCAACTTCCATGGATGGATTAGAAAATGAATTTGGGAAATTTTCTTCTTTGTCGATCCTAGAGTAGAACTCCACTGTTTCAGAGAGAAAAAAAAAATAGATTAAAATGAAGATAAGATGATGAGAATAAAGTAATATAAATAGGAATGCTAAAATATTATTAAGTAGATTAGCAATTTTCACGAACTTTTTTTTTTAGCGTCCTAACTTTCAGGAGGGGATTGGCTAGCTGTGGTGATCTTATAGAGATGAATCCAGTTTACTTCTCCTCCTAGTGTTGGGCACCATGCATTTATCCATTGCAACTTTGATGTTCTACTGTTTTCCAAGTTTGCTTACTAGTTTACAAATTATAGGCTCCTAGAGTGGTGAGTAAGCATTTTCTAGCTGTTGGCCACCTCTTGGGATAAGTTGACCCAATAAATTTAAGGAAGGTACCCGTGTGAAGGGAATCTATTTTCATTACCGTAAGTATGAGGTAGATTGTTTGGGAGTTTCAACATCTTATTCACGCCACAAGATGTTAGCTCAGTAGAGGTTCTTCCTTTTGCTATATCGCCCTCTCCAAATCAGCACTGACGATTAGTTATTGTCTCACTTTGCAAGCATATACCATATATAGGTGGTTTGAGATTATAAAAACTCTCACCTTTGTGTTTATAAATTTAGACAGTTAGCAAAATCAGGCAGATGAATGTGATCCAATTGTGCTCAAGAGCATGGATTTAGTCTTTTTTTTTCTGCACTCCTTTTCAGTATTTTCTCATATATTTTCTGCATTAAGTTAAAGAACAGAGATCCCAAGCAGGTAAACTATGTGACTACATCTACACCAATTATGCCATCATCATCATAGCCTTGATCCAATCTATTAGAGGTCTGCTATGCCAAGGTTATGTCGATTCCACGAAAATCATAGTGGAGCCGAGTTTGCTAAAATTAACTCCCTTGGTTAACTTGAGACTCATGCTATGCTTACCTTTCTATGGTGAAATTTTAGATATGAGCGGTATTGATAGGTTTTGTTTAATAAAAGACGGGAAGATTTCAGTAATTTGATAAATTAAAATTTTTTATGTGCAGTCTCCTATGCCAATTGCGCCATGATTCTTTTGGAAAGTTTCTTCATGATCAATCGAGCCATCAAATCAATTCAATGTAAATGAATGATCAGATGGGGCTGAAAGAAATTCCGATGGATGGGGGATGCATATGAGCTGGGTAGTCATAGCCATCTCTATAAATAGGAATGCTAACTTTTCATAAACTTTTCATATCTAAAAAGGTTGGTGGGGCTGTGCTCCTGTGTTCTATTTCTCTTGGGGAGTCTCATTCACTACTTATTTTGGACCCTTTGAGATGTTTTGAACTTGAATTAGGCAATGGACTTTTGTCCACTTGTGTGCCACTTGGAATTGTGATAGGCCAAGATCCAAAGCATCTTGTGGCTGCATGAACCTTTTACCTATAGTTGAATTTGGCTCATAGTCAACAGTGGACTAATCCAATAGCTCAAATGGACTTAGGCAATGGGTCAAATTAAATCAATGGTTCTCATTCATCGAGTTCAATAGATTATAGCTATTGAGAATTGAAGCTATAAACCTACTCTTTCCTTCACATTAGAACCCCCACGACTATTTTGTCACCCATTTGTTTCCTTTGAAAAATCAATCAATCATTCTGTAGGACATGAGTGTTATTTTTTTTTATCCCTAATACATAACTTTATCTTAGAGTTTTCAGAACACTTGACGAAGAAGTTGGGGATATCAAATCCAAATGTTCACATGATGGATAGGAGTTGGATCCAGAAACATAGGTATACCTTTATTTCTACGTTTTCAACCATATCAATTTGCTTTTTCATGCTATGCTTTGGTTGATAAGCAAACATGTTTTTTTGTATCTATAAAATAGAACTTCTCTAGAGTATACTAAAGGTGTGGAAGAGTTTATTGAGCTAGCTGAAGCTCGTGGAGCAATTTCTAATGAGATGTTGAAATGTCCATGTGTTAAATGCAATAATGTTCTAGTTCAAGATTCAAAAACAACATATGAGCATATGGTATGCGATGGGATTGATCAAAATTACACTGTATGGTATTTTCATGGGGAGGAAATACCTCATTCAAGTTCAACAAGTGATTATGCAGTATTCAATCAAGTTGATCAACATGATATTGTTGACGACATGAGAGGTATGTTGAATGATGCATTTGGATTAAGAAACCCAGAAGGACTTTCAAATGGTTTAACACAAGGAGCAAATGATCTACCCAACTCCAGTGCTACTAAATTTTACAAATTAGCACAGGATGCAGAACAAGATTTATATCCAGGGTGTAAATCACACACAAAGCTATCATTCATTGTTCGGCTATGGCATATTAAATGCCCCAGTGGATGGAGCAACAAGTCATTCACTATGTTGCTTGACTTGTTAACAGAGGTGCTTCCTGAGGGTTTGATGTTGCCAGGTAGTTTTACTCAAACCAAGAAGTAATTTCTGATTTTGAACTAAACTATAATAAAATCGATGCTTGCCCCAATGATTGCATGTTATATTGGAAAGATTCTGTCGACAAGCAATCATGTGACATTTGTGGTACCTCAAGATGGAAGGCTCCAGAGGATCATTCAGAATGTGATAAAAAGAAGAGTCCTGCCAAGATTCTACGATCCTTTTCCTCAAAACCATGACTACAAAGATTATATATGTCATCGAAAATTGCATCTGACGTGAGATGGCATGATGAGAGTCGCACAAAAGATGGAATTTTGAGGCATCCTACAGATTCTCCTGCCTGGAAACATATTGATACCATTAATCAAGCCTTTACATCAGACCCTCGAAGTGTCAGACTTGGGCTAGCGAGCGATGGTTTCAACCCATTTAGGACAATGAGTATTGCACATAGTACATGGCCTGTGGTATTGATTCCATACAATTTGCCACCATGGTTGTGCATGAAGCAACCAAACATGATACTATCTTTGCTTATACTAGGACCTGCTGGTCCTGGAAATGACATTGATGTTTATTTGAGGCCCCTAATAGAAGAATTGAAAGAATTATGGGAATTTGGGGTGGAGACATATGATGCATCGAGGAATGAGATTTTTCAATTACATGCAACCTTGTTATAGACCATCAGTGACTTCCCAGGCTATGCCATGTTATCAGGTTGGAGCACGAAAGGAAAGTTGGCATGTCCTTTATGCCACAAAAACACATGTAGCTATTACCTAGTGTATAGTAGGAAACATTGTTATATGAGTCATCGTCGGTTCTTACCTTCAGATCATCGCTTCTGAAAACAGAAAAATTCTTTTGATGGTACTATGGAGGTCAGACCATCTCCTATTCCATTATCTGGGTTGAATGTGTTAAATCAATTAAAAAATTATACACACAAATTTGGAAAGCAGCCTTTGAGAAAAAGATCAAGAACTACAGAGAATAATATCATGCCATATAACTGGAAGAAGAAAAGTATATTCTTCGAGTTACCATATTGGGAGCACAATATACTTAGACATAATCTAGATGTGATGCACATTGAGAAGAATGTATGTGATAATTTGTTGGGGACTTTGTTAAATGTTGATGGAAAATCGAAGGATAATTTGAAGGCACGTCAAGATTTGGCTCACATGAGTATTAGGAAAGAGCTTCATCCACAATTGCTATCCCCCAAAAAAGTTTATCTTCCACCTGCATGCTACTCCATGAGAAAAAGTGAGAAAGAGATGTTTTACACTGTGTTGAAAAGTTTGAAGATTCCAAATGGTTACTCCTCTAATATCACAAGATGTGTTAATGTGCGTGAGTGTAAGATATCCGGACTTAAAAGTCATGATTCCCATGTCATCTTGCAACAATTTTTGTCTCTAGCTATTCGGAAGACTTTGCCCAAACACGTAACTTCTGTATTGATAGAGTTGAGCAATTTCTTTCGTGAATTATGCTCTACAGCTTGCCGGAATGAGGATTTGATACTCCTTGAGGAGCGCATTACAGTTACGCTTTTCCACTTAGAGCATATTTTCCCACCATCATTCTTTGATGTTATGGAGCACTTACCCATCCATTTGGCATCGGAAGCACTGTTGGGTGGACCAGTTCATTATCGATAGATGTATCTGATCGAAAGGTATGTTATATAATATCAAAAGTTTCTCATTATATGTATGCATGTAATTTTACTCATGGATTTCTTTTGTGTACGTATAGATACTTGTATACCTTGAAGTCATATGTGCGTAATAGGGCTCAACCCGAAAGATCTATTGCAGAAGGATATCTTGCAGAAGAATGTCTCACATTCTGCTCGAGATACTTGCCAAACGTTGAAACAAGGCTAAACCGCCTCAGAAGAATTAATGAAGAATGTGCAATTAGGCGGGCCATACCATTCAAACTTTCAGACATAGAATGGACACAAGCACATCGCTATGTATTGTTCAACCAACCTGAGGTCACTAGTTACCTAAAGTAAGAAATGACATATATGTAAAACTTTATTTATATCAAATTCGGTGGATGATGTATTTAAGAAACATTTTATATTTTATGCAGAAAACACATCTGGTACCTTAAGATGACTCACAGCAGGGCAAGTCCACATGAATTGCATAAAATGCACAACCAAAGGTTTATTAAATGGTTTGAGGAACATGTAAGTATTAATAGTTTGTATTTCAACATATTCCTTACTATAAAATAACTTAGGAGTTTTTTAACCTTAATGCTCATTTTAAATAGGTTGCCCTATTACGAAAGTCATCCACTATATTGGCAGAAGGAATCCATTCCCTCTCCCAAGGTCCAAGTTCTCTAGCGCAAAGACTTACTACTTACACCATCAATGAATATAAATTCCGAACCATTGATAAGGAGAAGATAGCTAAAACCCAGAATAGTGGTGTTGCGGTCTCAGCAACTACTACAAGCTATTCAAGTGCAAAGGACAAAAGCCTTGCTGCAGGAGAGATAACTTATTATGGTCGTTTAACGGATATAATTGAGTTGACATATTATGAGGGGCGCAAGTTTATTTTGTTCAAATGTGACTGGGTTGATATAAAGACACAGGGCAGTGGAGTGAAGACTGATGAGTTAGTTCACATTAGTAAATTTCATAAAATTGTTGTTCTCCGGTCAAGAACTATCAGATGAACCATATGTTTTGGCATCTCAAGTCAAGCAGGTTTTCTATATGCCAGATCCTATGGAACCAAATTGGCATGTTGTCGTGAAGAATAAACCCAGGGACGTGTTTGATATGGGTGGGGTGGATGACTCATTATTGGATAGCATGCCATATGGGAATCAACATTCAATTCGTGACTCTAATATATGTGAGGATGATTTTGTTAATTGGATAAGAGAAGATTTGGTTGGTGCAACTGTTGAGGCACCTCCCTAGACTCTTAATGTGCAACAAGATCCTTTAGAAAATTCAATTGATAACGAAGATGAATCAGATTCTGATGCTCAAACAAATGAAAGTTTGTAATTGTTTAGATGGTAATAGATATATGCATTTGCAATTGGCTACTATATGCTTAACCCATATTAGAAATTAATTGCTTATATATATAAGGTGATGGATTTTATTATTATGTTGCTACTACTACTCTGAATCTTTCTTAGAAAACTGGCGCTCTTTCATTAATATCCTGCTGCCAAAGAAAAGGTATGTTGTCTACAGAGTGTTAAGTATTAAATAACCCCTTAATAGTAGTTTCATATAGTAGTATAAAAATATTTGCGCAATATATTGGTGTAGACACACATTAATTATACAGGGGTATATTGGTGCCTGTGCACAGAAAATGTGCACATTAATATGATAAAATCATAGACTTTAATGATTTCTTATGATAGATGATAAGTATACATAATGTATGTCATGATACCTAACTTAAATTTTTCCAATATAGGCAAATGGTTTTCAAGGACTCAAGCTTTTTCATTAGTAATTTAATATGCATGTTAATATGATATTAAATTTTTTTGTGCAGATGAGTCATAGTCAAGAAGCATCCAATGAAGGTACTTCCTCTCCAGTGAAAAAGAAGGGAAGAGGTCCAACACAGTGTCTTTATACAATGGGCCTAGGAAAGGGAGAGAAATTTGAGGTTGGGGTAAATCGTCGTGGCCAACCAGTCGGGAGACACGCGAGTAAATTGACAAATTATTGTGGCTTAATGGCGAGAGATGGGCGGAAATGTGCCCTTGATTCCCCTTCTTGGGATGAAGTTATCGAAGAAGAAAGGAACGCACGTGGAATCAAATTTTGGTAATTAATTTATTTTTTGTAATAATTTTCTATGTTCTCGATGTTAACAAAGTAATATATATGTCCATATTTTGAATGTGATGTACGAGAAGTTTGATATCGATGATAGATTGAAGTATTTTGTAATGAAATCCATGGGCAAGAAGTGGAGGGATTTCAAGTGTGAGTTAAAGAGAAAATATTACAACAAATATCCAACTGATGAGCAACGACTTCAGGCTAAATCGAAAGAAGTTGTGCAGGAGCAATGGGAGGTTCTGATCCCCTTTTGGAATTCTGAAGAAGGAAAGGTATACTATCATCCGAAGAATTTCTTAAAAAATTATTAAGCGATATATAAATATCAAATCAACAATTGATTGGTGCATGTAGAAAAGAAGTGAACGAAATAAATTAAATCGTTCCAAACAAACGCTGCCTCATACGGCTGGATCTAAAAGTTTTGCTATAATACATGAAGAGGAGGTATTCATTTCGATTTAATGCCTTTTTGGTTGGTGTTTATCTATGTCGATGTTTTATAATTTGATTGTGCCCTTAACTACTCTTTCATGCAGCGTTCTAGGAGCGAAACACAAACATCACCAACTCGAGCGACGCTATTTTTTAAGACTCACGCACATAAAGATGGCACACCCATAAATGATGAAGCGGCGGATAGGATGGTTAGTATTAATAAACTATACAATTCAATTAATGATTCGTGGCATACACATAATCTAATATTTAAAAGCTGGGGGGTGAATAAGGGGGTGAAAGAAAAAACTGATCCTCCATAGCTGATAATAAGGGACGGACCACCTATTCATTTGTATCCAAGTGTTTTAAAACAAATTGAACCAGATTTTGGATTCAAAACTTCTTAGCTGATTGTTTTTTTTTTAATATATATTTCTTGAAAGCATGGTTTTAAAGTTCTATTGAATCTAATAATAAATGACAATGTACTTGATTGCAGCGTGAGTTGAAGGATCAATTTGCAAAAGCTAGTTCGAAGGATTCAAACTCACGAAACGATGTATTCTCAAAGGTGTTTGGAAAAGACTAGTGTGGTCGTGTCTGTGGTTATGGTTTGGGAGTAACCCCTACAAGTTTGTGGGGATCATCTTCTAACTGCAATGGGTCCTCTGAGGAACTCAATATATTGAAAGAAAAAATATAGATCATGGAAGAGAGAGACAAGGAGAGAGAAGAGATGAAAAAAAAGATGCAACTCATGGAGGAGAGAGAGAAAGAGAGAAAAATTATTTTTTGATCTTACGACCGTAGTCGAAACTCTACAGAGACAGGTATGTATAAATATTGAATCATTTATAATTAGGTATGTTGTAATTAGTCGAAAGCTGATTTAAAGGACTCAAACTTATAAAACAATATCCTAGATCTAATATCTCTATTTGGTGTTTGTTGCATAGGTGGCCAACAATATTACTCGAGTGCCAGAATCTACAGAAGGGTCAAACTCTGAGGTACTTCCTAATAAACTTTGAAAGTCCACATATTTTGTAAGAGAACTTCTAACAAATTAGCAGTACCATTAAAGTTTCATATTAAAGATTAAATATTGTGAAAGTGCAAAATGTAATTTGCATGCAGGAATGCTAGGACAACTATCCCAATCACCATATATTTTTTTTCATAATTCAACCTATAACTAATATTCTGTTATTAATTATTTATTGTATTTTTAAAAAATATTTTTTTCTCTAATATCCTAACTATCTTCATAATTTGTGATGCAGTTTTAATGTGGTGCAGAAATCAGCATGGCGGAGATTTTTGACATGGCGTCCATGGATTGTTAAAAAATTAAGTCATGTAGTCGCTTTCATTTTTTGGTATCTATTTTGAGCACAAGAGTAGGGCTTCAAATGTGGATTATAGGTTATTTTTTAAATGATGTCAATGCATTGATTGATATCTCTGAATTGGATTGGTTAATGGTTGTTGAACTTCATTTGTATGTGGTGGGACAAATTTTATTTTTATTATTTGATATCAGATTTGTGATAATTTATGGTTTATATTTTAGTACTTATTTCTTTTGTGATAAGGAACAATTTTCAGGGGTTTAATTCAAAGTTGCATGTGATGGAGCAAACAAAAAAATATCATTCCCAGCTGAATGTAAAAAAAAAAAAAATTGGCTAATTTATTGGCAAAAAAAAAATAGTAGTATTAGTATTACCGGCAGCCACAATGTCTGTCGGCAAAAGAAAATAGTAGTATTGACGGCAACCACTTTGGTTGTCAGTAATAAAAATAGTAGTATTACCTGCAGCCATGTTATCTACCGGCAAAAAAAAAATTGTAGTATTGCCGGCATGCACATTGTCTGCCGGCAAAGAAAAGGTACTATTACCAGCAGTCACATTGTCCGCCAGCAAAACATAAATGCTACCGGTAAATCATGTTGTTAGTGACCGTTGGGAAAATATTATCAGCGAGGTTCCCCCGCCGGAAAAAAGTTCAATATCCGTCGGCAATAGTAATGGCGACAAAGGAATTGGCGGCAGACCTACATCCGTCGGCAATAGTATTAGCGACGGCTTTTGGAATATTCTCGGTGGGTATAAGCCGTTGGGAAAACGTAAAATTTTTGTAGTGTTCTTTGTTAGGTTCTGGTACCACAATTTCACTAACCTGGGATAGCCATGTTCCTTCAAGGGTGAAAGCAGGGGTAGCAGACCTTCTTTTTTCAAATATTCCAATGTCCCCTGGCACTCCCCAATGTTGGCAAAATATGCCAGATCAAAATCCGTCTCAGGGACAAGACTCAATTTTTCTACAAACTCGTTGGGGGTAGTTAACCCCTCCGACAGCTCTACTAGAGGGGCAGCTCTAGGCTCCTGAATCTCAACAGCTTTGGCTTTCTTAGCTTTAGGAGTCTTTTTAGGTGACATCTCAGCGAGCTTCCTCTTGACAGGTGGTGTGTCGGTTGGCTTCGACTTCTTGGAGGATTTGGGGGTGGAAGCAGTTGTTCTCTAGCGTATGTTCACGAGAGTTTCCTCCGGCTCATCCATTTTACTCTTCAGAAATTAAGCACTCACCAACTTGAAGTGGAGTTTGAGGTTTAAAAATCAGAGGATCGACAGATTGATGGTGGGAAGGCAACTGACCTCAAAATACCTAGGGTTTAACTGAAATCGCACTGCACAACTTCAATTTTTCCAAAATTAGGGGTAAAATGCTCCTATGTGCAAGCTGAATGTACTGAAAATATGGCAGACTAAACAACTGAAGGTTCTATGAGGAATTAGTGAAGAAAGAGGGAGGCGACAGAGAGAGAAAAAAAAACTAGGGTTTTACAGAAGGTATGGAATGAGGCACAAATGACCTATCGACGAGTATATAAAAGGTGAAATACGATTTCGATAAGATGAACTGGATGGTTTCGATAGGTTCGTGCGTCCTGCTGAAAACATAGCAGACAACACTTTGAAAGGGGATGATTCGATAGGATCTCGATAGGTGGAACTATCGTTTCGATCAGTTTAAATAGCAGCTGAGTCTTCCTTTCGATATGTTCCTGATTAGTATTTAGAACCCATCGAAATCTCCATTTTGCTCTTTTTAACATATCGAAAAGTTAGTTTCTCCTGTCGAGAAGTTCAGTGCCTATCGAAATCGTCGAGCATCCTACCGAAATCGCCATGGGACCTATCAAAAGGTGACCTCGACCTGTCGAAGACTTCTAAAAACCAAATAAGGTTGCAGTTCAGGGTACTTTCAGTTTCAGCACTCAGTAGGCTCGTCTGCAGTGCTGCTTTACAGTTTGTTTTTCCTGTGGCCAAGCTCCCATTATCTCAGGATAACTGGTAATACTGAAATGACGACCTAGTATTAAGCATGGCAGTTTTGTTTCTCTCCCTTTTTTTTTTCTTTTCATATTACAAGAAAGAATAGAAAAAAAATCGATTAACAATAAAGTAAACACCTAAAACAAAAGCAGAGTATGGTACATATGATACATACTGACTGTCGGGGCTAATCTGGAGGGTCTAGAAGGTCCATAGTCTCCTCAGGCTCATCAAACTTGACACTTTTCATAGATCTTTTCCTCAGCCAGTGTCCATTCCCTGAGTGTAGTCTTCCAGCTGCGAGCCAAGCCTTGTCCTGCACCAGCCAATGTGGATTATCATGCATCACTTTCTTTTAGCCATTAATGGAAAAGCAAGCCTCTTCAAGAGAGGGTTGATGGCCAGTGTTATACACATTCAGCTTAACCTTCATGTTTCCAAATGACACTTCCATGATCCCATACCTGCATTATATGTGGGTATTGGATGTGGCCAAAAAGGGCCTACCTAGAATCACAGGTATGGAAGAAGCACATTTGCTTGGTTCCATGTCCAATATCGAAAAGTCGGCAAGATAAACGAATTTGTCAACTCCAATCAAAACATCCTCAATTATCCCCACAGGTTTCCTTTCAAATCTGTCAGCCAGCTGGAGGACCACATGTGTGGGCTTCAATTTGCTTAAGCCCAGCTTCTCATATACTGAATATGGAAGCAAATTCACACTCGCTCCCAGATCTAATAAGGCTTTGTCAATGATGTGATCTCCAATGATGCAGGGGATTGTGGGGGTTCTAGAGTCTTGGAATTTGGTTGGGGTTGCAATTGACATAATTTGTTTCACTTTCTCTGCTGAGAAGACTTTCTTGGATAGGTGTATCCTGGATTGTCTTTTATGGGTGCATAGTTCTTTTAAAAACTTGGCATAGGCTGAGACTTGTTTGATGGCATCAAGTAAAGGAAAATTGATCTTTACTTGCTTGAAAGTCTCCATCATTTTCTCAATTTTTTCTTACCTTTTATCAAAAGGAGAAGGTGCTTGTAGTGCCTTAGGAAATGGCAAGTGTGGGATTGCTCCCTCACTTGCAGCCTTAGCCAATTGGGCCTCTTTCTTTTTGAGTTTTTTCTTTTCTTGAGGATCCTCATTATCCTTTTTATTCACAGTTGATTGTTCCTTCAAGTCCACCTTTGGTGGTATTTGTTGTGTGCTGGTAGAAATTACTTCATTTTCTTCATCCAAGTTCCTCACAAGCTCACAGCCCACTTGGTTGTCCACTAACTTACCACTTCTCAAAGTTGTAATAGATTTGGCTTCCTCATAGGTGGAGAAACCTTCACCCACTACAAACTCCTTCATGGATTGTCCTGTGGTTGGCTAGGCAACCTTCCTCCCTCTCTCCTAGTCAGAGCATCAGACAGCTGACCGAGTTGGTCCTCTATCTTTTTGATGCTCTGGTTGTGAGAGTGCACAATTTGGGTTAAGGTGTTCAAGTTCTGCAGTGAAGATAGAACTTGTTCCTCAAAGGATGGTGTTCTCACAGTTGGAGGATGTGCAGTTTGCTGCACAAGAGGAGCTACAGGTTGGGCCATGGGTTGCTGATATTGAGGCCTTGGGGCATAACCTTCTCGATAGGGCTGAGCATTTCTATGAGGCATGGGCTGTTGGGGTTGCTGCTGCTACTGGTTGGGGTATGCATCTTGTCTCCACCTCAGATTGGGGTAGTTCCTCTATTGATACCCAGCAGCAGGCTGCTGCCCATAAGGCTGAGCTGCCGCCACATGCTCTGTTATAAAATTAGGAAATTGGTCAGCAGATGGGCATTCTTCCAAGGGATGAGCAGGGGACTGGCATATGGCTCCCATCAGCCTATCAAATTTCAGAGTTAAGCTGTCCACTTTCATTTCCAACTCACTTGGCACACTCACTTCATATATCTTCCCTCTTGAGGTATTCTCTTTCACCAATTTAGGAGGCTCTTGATCTCTTACTAAGGTTTCTCTTTGCATAGAGTTCTCACTAATGATGTCAAAGAGCTCCCATGCCTCCTCAGCAGTTTTATGGAAATAGGTGCCACCACAGGAGGCATCTATCATATCTCTGCTTTTAGCATCAATTTCCTGAAATAAGCTTTGAACCAATTGCCATTTAGGGATTTGATGGTGGGGACATTTCTTGAGGAGTTCCTTAAATGTCTCCCAGGATTGATGAAAGTCTTCAGTTGGATCTTGGGTAAAAGAGATGATACCCTTCCTCAACTGGCTGGTCTTTGACATAGGAAAGAATTTGGCCAGAAATTGGCATTGGAGATTACTCCAGGACTGAATGTTGTTGGGTGGAACCTCTCCGTTAACTGGCTATAAGCACAGCTGTAGGATATAAATTCCACTCCAAATCAAAGGATCCACCTGATCTTAAGGCTATGATCTGTCCACTTTAATGGTCACAGACCATCCTATAAACTTTATCAAATCCATGGATTGCAGCAGATGAATCCAATTGGAGCCTGAGCTTAGATTCATCATACGGTTATGATCTGTCCACTTTAATGGTCACAGACCATCCTAGGGATCTCCTTCAAAGCCAGAGCATCAATTAGAAAAATTAAAAACCACTACAAATGCTGCAATTCCTAGGTCATAGACTCAAGGAATCACAGGAGCATCAGATCCAGGGAGATCATATGGTATCCAAGAGGTCTACCAGTTAAGTGGGTGAGCTGATATACAGACTCCTCTACACAGATTCGATCGATCACCAAATGGAACCAAAGGAAATTTAAATCTAATTAAAGCATTAAAAACAACATTATCATTGCAAACAAGGTCACTCTATAATGGAAATACTCTCAGATCTGTAGTCTGTGCAGCTAGGAACCTACAATAGCACTCTTAACCTTACCCAATTACAGATCTAACTTCGCTCCTCGCTACTCCAAGGGACTTAGCCAACCATGGTTGGGCTAAAGGAGGGAAATGGAATTTCTCTGCAAGCTCTAATCTCAAGAATTTGGCTCAGATCTCGATCCCCCCCTTCAATTGCAATTGGGGGTCTCTATATATAGCTTTCTCCTCTATTTTTCCTGCCAAAAATCCTTTCTAAAAGGTCGTCAAAGTTTGTTAGAGTTCTGCTAAAGCTCATGGGTCAATTAGGGCTTCCTAGGGCACCTTCTGGAACCATCGTGTCGATCACCAAGTGCCTCGAGTTGCATGTAGGAGGTCACTGAAGTACAACGTGTGCATAGCTAAATTTATGAGAAGTTCTGCACATGATTTCGATAGGTTCAGGAAGCTTTCGACAGGTTGGAATAGAGCATTTTGGTCCTTTCGCTAGGTTCTCAGATCTCTTCGATAGGTTCTATCTACCCTTGGCTTGGAGTATTCGACAGGTTGGAGAACCATTTTGATAGGTCCTGTTCCAATGTCTTCATCTCGATAGGTCTAGGAAACCATTCAGTAGGTTCCTTTGACACCTCAGGTAGGCTTTCAATTGGATGGTTTCTTCATTCCTTTCAGCTGCTCGATAGGTTCTTGGATCCTATCGAACTGCTCTATTCGCACGAATTCATCCTTTTTCTGCCTTTAGATCCTATCGAAAACTTTTTCAATTGCACGAATTCTTCCTTTCTTTCCTTTCAGCTCCTATTGAAGTCTTCAGGTGACCAATCGATAAGACATTTTCAACCTGTTCTCGCTTCCTTCGCCTTGCCCTGCTGTAGCCACGCGCTCCAAGGGTCCAGTGATGTGCTACCCTCTAGTGTGTTGTTGTTGGGTTTGTCATGTGCTGAGAGATAGCCCCTTTTTAGGCATTCTTGAATGGTTTTCTACATTAGTATCTTCTTTTATTGTTGTCTACAAAATGCACTTGGCAAAAGCTTATTAGTGTGCTCACAGGTCTATCAATGGTCAACTTATAGGGTGAAAAGTGACATTTTTCACCACTTAACAATCAACTCAACCTGATCGCAGTGAGACCAATCTCCAAGTTGCTCTTCTCTATTTTCTATTTTTAAACCCTTCCATTTGCAAGATCTAGATCTCTAGACTTGATCTCAGTAGTTTCCATTTCAAGTATAGTTTAGTTCAAGTGACAACCCTGTTTAACCTCTCCCCTTTTTCTTAGCTTCCTTAGCATTAGTTAGGGTGCCAGATCTCTTATAGATCTGGAGATTTACCATATTTTAAACTCACATCCCTGTGGACATTCCCTTACTTATTAAAATTTTCTACAAAGGACCCTGTATCTTGCAGGCCTAGGATATTCTAGATGTGCTGAAACCATCCCCTGTTTTACTATCATCACATAATAAATCAGCACACTGAAATCACACCAAGTTTTTGGTGCCGTTACCAGGGAGATGTTTTTGAAATTGGTAGATCTAATTTTGATTTAGTTTAGACCATAGATCTACAGTAGTTTGTTTGATTTTTTTTTACTAACTCTGTTTGTAAGTTTTATTATTTTCCAGCATTCTATTTGTATTTCACCATATCTGAAGCTGCTACAAAAGAGGAGCATTGTGCTGGAGGCTGCTCTTGCGTTTGCATCCCTCTACTCCCCTTCATTTGTCTTATCTATTAATTTTTAGATTCAGTAGTCATTTATTTTTGTTCCTATTTATTGTGTTTGAAGAATTGCTCTGCATTAGATTTTGAGTGGTGTATGTTTGGGAGAAGAACTCTCCAACCTGAGATTGTCCCTTTAAGTCCAGAGGTTGAAAGGCTTCTCCGATCTAGACAAACTCCACTCACATCTGTTGTAGCTGAATTTTCAGAAATGGGTGAGCAACAGCAGCCTAGAACTCTCAAGGAATTTAATGCACCAAGGGTTTACAATTCCCCCTTCTGCATTCAGTTCCTAGCTGCTCAAGGAAATTATGAAATAAAGTCTTCCATAATCCATATGCTACCCTCATTCTATGGCCTGACCAAAGAGGATCCTTATAAACACATTGATGAATTCTTAGGACTCTGCACCACTATCAACATCACAGGTTTGGAGGAGGAAGCAACCAGGATGAGACTCTTTCCTTTTTCATTAAAGGATAGAGCCAGGACTTGGTTGTCAATGCTTCCACCCAACAACATTCAGTCCTTGAGTGATCTTCAATGTTAGTTTTTGGCCAAATTCTTTCCCATGTCCAAAACAAGCCAGTTGAGGAAGGGCATCATCTCATTTTCCCAAGATCAAACTGAGGATTTTCACCAAGCTTGAGAGAGATTCAAGGAACTCCTAAAGAAATGGCCCCACCATCAAATCCCTGAATGGCAGTTGGTTCAAAGGTTTTACCAAGGGATTGATTTTAAAAGTAGAGACATGGTAGATGCTTCTTGTGGTGGCACCTACCTCCATAAAACTGCTAAGGAGGCCTGGGAGTTGTTTGATATCATTAGTGATAACTCCATGCAGAGGGAGACCTTGTCTAGGGACCTAGATCCTCTTAGATTGGTGAAAGAAAATATTACCAGAGGGAAGATATTTGAGGTAAATGTGCAAAGTGATTTGGAGAGAAAAGTGGATAGCCTGACACTGAAATTTGATAAGCTCATGGGAGCAATGCAGTCACCCATGGCTGCTAGGGTGGAGGAGGCATGTGCTATTTGCCATTCCCCTACCCACCCCATTGAAGAATGCCCATCGGCTGTCTAGTTTTTAGATTTTGTTACGGAGCATGTGGGTACACTCAGGTCCTATGGGTATAGGAACCACCCCAACTTGAGGTGGAGACAAGATGCATACCCAAACCAGCAGCAGCAGCCACAACAGCCCATGCCCTACAGAAATGCTCAACCCTACCACCATAGTTATGTTCCCCAGTCTCATTACGAGAAGCCCATGGCCCAGCCTGTGGGCTAGCCTGTGCAGCAACCTGCACCCCCTCCAGTTGTGAGAGCACCTTCTTTCGAGGAATAAGTTCTGGCCTCACTACAGAATTTGGGTCCCTTAACTCAAACTGTGCACTCTCACAGCCAAAGCATCAAAAAGATAGAAGACCATCTTGGTCAGCTATCTAATGCATTGACTAAGAGAGAGGAAGGGAGGCTACCTAGCCAACCACTGGATAACCCAAGGAGATAGTATGTAGTGGGTGAAGTTTTCTCCACCTATGAGGAAGCCAAATCCATTACTACATTAAGAAGTGGAAGGCTGGTTGGTAACCAAGACGGCTGTGAGACTTTGAGCAATTTTGAAAAAGGCACAGAGGTGGTTTTTGAAAGGACACAACAAGGGCCACCATTGGTGGACATGAAGGAGCAACTAGATGAGAATAAAGAGGATAATGATGATCCTCAAGAAAAGAGAAAAATAAAAAAGAAAGTTAACCAATTGGCTAAGGCTGCAATTGAGGGAGCAATCTCACATTTGCCATTTCCTAAAGCATTGCAAGCACCTTCCCCTTTCGATAAAGGGCAAGGTAAAATAGAGGAAATGATGGAAACTTTCAAGTAAGTAAATATCAACTTGCCTTTACTTGATGCAATTAAACAAGTTCCAACCTATGCCAAGTTTCTGAAGGAATTATGCACCCATAAAAGACAGTCTAGGATACACTTATCCAAGAAGGTCTTTTTAGCAGAAAAGGTAAAGCAAATGTTGTCTATTGCTACCCCCACAAAACTTCAAGACCCTGGAGTGCCCACTATCCCCTGCATCATTGGAGATCATAAAATTGGGAAAGCCTTATTAGATCTTGGAGCCAGTGTGAATTTACTACCATATACAGTATATGAGAAGCTGGGTTTAGGAAAGTTGAAGCCCACACATGCGGTCTTGCAATTGGCTGACATATTTGAAAGGAAGCCTATGGGGCTCATTGAAGATGTCCTTGTGGGAGTTGACAAGTTCTTTTATCCTACTGACTTTGTGGTGCCAGACATGGAGCCAAGCAAATGTGTTTCTTCCATACCTGTGATTTTAGGCAAGCCCTTTTTAGCCACTGCTAATGCCTGTATACAGTGTAGGTCAGGAGTCATGGAAGTCTCCTTTGGCAACATGAAAGTAAAGCTGAATGTGTACAACACATCTCATCAACCTCCTCAAGATGAGACCTATTTTTCCATTGATGTACTAGAGGAGGCTGTGCATAAAAATCCACATCCGCTGATACAGGGCAATGTGTGGTTCACAAATACAAAACAGCACCCAGGGAATGGAAATTAGCTACATAATAGATCCACGAAAGGTGCCAAGTTTGATGAGCATGAGGAAACTATGGACCTTCCAGACCCTCCAGATTAGCCCCTGAAGTCAGTATGAATCATATGTACCTTACTTTGCTTTTATTCTAGGTGTTTACTTTGTTGTTAATTGATTTCTTTTTTTTTTGCAATAAAAAAAAAACTGTCATGCTAAATATTAGGCCATCATTTCAATGTTACCAGCTGTCCTGAGATAATGGGAGCTTGGCCACAAGGGAAACAAACTGTAGAGCAGCACAGTAGAAGAGCCTACAGATTGCTGAAGTTGAGAGTGCCCAGAAATGCAGCCTTATTTGGTTTTTGGGAGCCTTCGATAGGTCAAGTTCACTTTTCGTTAGGTCACATGGCGATTTCGACAGGATATTTGATGGTTTCGATAGGCACTGAGGCTTGTCATAAGGATGGTTCCACCTATCGGGATCCTATCAAATCATCCCTTTTGAAAGCTTTGTCAGCTAAGCTTTCGACAGGATGCATGAACCTATCGAAACCATCCCATGCATCCTATTGAAATCGTATTTCACCCCTTATATACCTATCGATAGGTCATTTGTGCCTCACTCCCTACCCTCTGCAAAAACCCTAGCTGTCTTCCTCTCTCTTTCGCCTCACTCCTTCTCCACTAAATCCTCACAGAACCTTCAGCTATTCAGTCTACCATTTCGTACGTGCATTGAGCTTGCGCAGAGGAGTGTTGTACATCTGATTTGGAGAAATTGGAGCTGTGTTTTGCGATATCTATTAAACCCTATGAATGTTGGGGTAAGTTGCCTTCCCGCCACCAATCTGTTGTTATTCTAATTGTTAACCTCTAAATTCCATTACAAGTTGGTGCGTGAACAATCCCTGAGAGTAAATGGCCAAGCTTGAGGAAACCCTAGCAAACCTACTCCGGAGACCAGCTGCTTCTACCCCCAAATCTTCCAAGAAATCAAAGCCAGTTTCCAAACCACCTGTTAAGAGGAAGCTTTCTAAAGAAACACCCAAGAAGGCCTCTAAAGCTAAGAAAGCCAAAGCTGTAGAAATTCAGGAGCCTGTGGTGGAAACACCCTTAGAGAGAACTGCTCCTACAGTATAGCTTCCAGCTAGGTTAACTACCCCCAATGAGTTTGTAGAGAATTTGAGTCTTGTCCCTGAGACAGATTTTGATCTGGCATATTTTTCCAACATTGGAGAGTGCTAGGGGACATTAGAATATTTTAAGAAAGAAGGATTATTGCCCCTGCTTTCACCCTTGAAGGAAAATGTGAACCCTAGGTTGGTGAAATTGTGGTACCAGAACCTGACAAAGAAGGTGGTGCTCGGGGCTGAGGATGTACTAGAAATCTTGATTGATGACTGGCAGCTGATTGTCGATTGCAGAGACATTGGGATGGCTTTAGGAGTCTCATATCAATTTGACTCCACCAGAGCTGAGGGAGCACCCATAGGGGCTACATATAGGGAAATGGCTAAACAACTTACAAACGGAATAGTGGGCTCTGGTGAATCCCTGATGAGAAGAGACCTCCATACTACCCTAAGACTCATTGATACCATTTTGAGGAAAAATGTTTATGTCACTGGCCACTTGCAAGAGAGAAGGGCCCCATTAGTGGATGCCCTATATTACTGTTCAAAGGGATAATTTGTGAATGCACCTAAGCTAATTTTTGAAACAATGGTGGACATCAATGACAAGGTGCTGAAGAGACAAGCTTTTGCTAAGGGAGGAGGTCTGCCCTTCTTCAGACTCATCACATGTCAGCTCAAGACAGGAAAGTATGTGATCAAGAGAAATGAGCCAATGGAGAAGCTGACCATGAAAGTGTATGGAAAGCGGGAATGGTCCGCCAGTCTCACTTTGATTATGAAGAGTAAGCCACTTGGAATGGAGGAGGGAGGCACCACTCAAGTGGCGGCAGATATTCAGTAGATACCCTCATCCATCCCTCCCCCTACCATACCTGTCCCATTACTGACACCTCCACCCACGTTGCTTTTTCCTTTTGTATCAGTCCCTCTTCCAACAAACCCCTTTCCACCCACCTCTGAACCAGTTTTACCTTCACCCACCACTCAGGTTTTCCAACCTGAAGTCCTTGAACCTCCCACATTCTCGGAGCTTACACCTACCATTTCTTCTCCACCCATTACCCAATCCATTTCTAATTTCCCCCCTCCACAACCCCCTCTGCATACACAGGGTGTGGACCAGTTCACCACTACCGGGTTCACTGCCCTCATGACTTCAATTGTGGAGGATGTTGCTCATGAGTACACTCCCCTTCCTAACTCCCCACGCCCCACTCACCCTCAATTCAACCATGCACCCTCCTCTCCTTTCCATCCCATTCCAACACCTGTCCCGTCACCCAAATTCTCTCACTCCTACAGTCCATTCAATCTCAATTGACCATAAACACTGACAACCAAACCCTCATGAGCGCCTACCTCCAATCAATTCAATCCACCCTTACCCCATCCTCTCCAGCTCCTCAACCCCCTCCCACCTCCCCTCTTTCACCTATCCATGTACCCATACATTATCTCCTCCTCATTCACCCATAGCTTCACCACCCCTGGCGGCTGCCTAGGCTGAGGATGTAGCAGCCCCATCTCTCCCCACACCTTCATTTGTTCTCCCTTCATCACCATCTATAATTATGTCTGCAGTGGCTGAATCACCCATCACCTACTCCCCCCTTCTCACTCCACCTGTTTTCAAAGATGCCTCCACCCAAACTAATCCATGGGAGGATCTGGTTCTCTCCACTCCCTCCTCTTCATCCACTACAGCCCTGCCCTTGCCCATTGTCCTTAGGCAAAACATGTACATCCCCCCTTACCTCACCCTACTGTATACCATGAGGGACAACCCTTACATCCAAAGGGATGTCTTGAGAGGGATGGCTGCACTCCAAGCTTCCCTTGAATCCCCTTATGAGGAGAGGATTGCCAACATAGAATTGGAGCATAGAATCAAGCTCTGAGATATCTCTCAAGGGTGGTCTGAAATCCTGACTCGTTATGAGTCCACAAAACAGTTGGCAGCTGCTGAGAGTCTAATTGCCAAATATGAGAAGAAGAATTCTGAGCTTCTCAAGAAGAAATTAGCCAATGCTCAGGAGATACTCAAGGCCACCAAGGAACTCTCTGATGCCAACTTGCTCTATGCCGCAAAACAAATTGACATATTGGAGAAAAAGGTTGCTTCCTTTACCTCTCAATCCTTTCAACATACCCCTCTAGCCACCGTACCTCCTACTGAGCCTCCCTCCACTCAATCTTGTCCCCCTTCTACAACTCGACCTCCTCCTACCCCACATGTGGATGTGCACCCTCCTCCAGCCCAGGAACCTCCCCCTACTCAACCTGCCCCTCCAAAATCTAAAAGGGCCCCCACCAAGAAGAAAGTTACTGCCAAAAGATTTGCCCCCTCTGCTGCTTCTATCAAGAAAGGGAAGAAGCCTGCTGCCCAGTCTAAAGAGTCTCACCCCACCAAGCCCCCAACCCAACCTGATGCCTCTTTCACCTTACTCTCTAGGGTGGAAAGAAGGAAGGCTGCTGCGGCTCTCGGATTGAAGCCCACTGCCCTTTTTCCTTCTGATTCAGATTCAGATTCTGTTGCTACTATTGATCCAAAAGGAAAACAACCTGCTAGCCAGTCTGAGGAGGCAGCAAAGAACCCGCAACAAAAAGCAAAATCTAAAGGAAAGACTCCTTTATCTAAGAATGAGCTGAAAAACCTGGCTGACCTCTATGGTTGGCCAGATGATGCCTATAAATAGATGTGGCAGTTTGTTGTTTTAGTTTCTTTCTAACTTATCTCATGTATATATTTGCCATATTAATACAATTTTGTCTTCATGTATTTTTGTTTTTTATTTTTTACTGTGTCGATTTTTTCTTCCCATGCCTCTCTCCGGATTTCATTGTATCAAACAGTGAAGACACTATTTAATTTAGGTTTGGGGGTATGGCAGGTATGCCAATGAAATGAGTTAATGATAGTACAGCTAGGCTAAAAAGGAGTGTTTGGAATTAGTTAGAGTAAATTCTCACTTGATTTTTTATGGAAAAGAGGAAATTAAAAAACTGTTGAAACTGAAATAATCTGTAGTCCAAAAGGCTTCATGAGGCAAATGTCAACAATTTTCCAAAAATTATTTTGATGTGTAGTAAACCTGAAAAGAGAGAAGATTGTGAAGATACACCCTTGAAAATTTGATGGAAGGCCATACCCAGTGAGATTTGGGCTTGAGAATTTTTCTTCGAAGAGTGTCTTGGCAAATTCTTCTGCTCTAAGGACTGATTGAACTCAATTTTGCTCACTAGAAGTTAGGCAAATCTAAGTTGAAACAGCTCTACAACACTCATGACATGGAGGACATGAAGTAAGGCCATCCCTTGGATAGTTTGAGCTTAAAGATCCTACCCTTTGAACTGCCCTTGATACACCCACTTTGAGCCTTGCCTTAAAGATCCCAGTTTCTTTTATGGAAACCAGAAAATTCAAACCCAAAAAAAAACCTTTTGACCTAATGCAGCCTGACCATCACTCTGAGAATTCAGAAGGTAAAGGTGAAGAAATGGAAGAAGGTAGAGCTTGTGTGATTTTTGGTTCAGAAAGAGGGAAACTCATTTGGTGGTGTTGTGGCAGTTTGGCCCATAAAAAAATAAAAAATAAAAAATAAAAAAAAAATTAAATAAATAAATAAAATTTGAGCAAAATACAAAAAGAAAAAAAAAACTACAAAAAGAGAAAAAGGATGAGAAAGTGAAGTCACTTCATTTGAAAATCTACAAGAAGATAAGAAGCTGATGAAGTTGATCCCTTCAAGTCTGAAAACTCAAAAAGAAAGTGAAGAGGTGCTAAAATGAAGAAGGTTGAGTTGCAAATCACTTCCTTACCTTTACTGACTTCTCAAATTTGAACCCCTTTTACCCTTTCATTCTTTTACAAACCTCATCCCTAAGCCACATTACAACCCAATATAAAGACCTTACTGATCTGAAATAAATTGAGCTGTCATGTGGAGATAAGGATTTGCTTTAATCTATGGTGAAAAGAATTAGAAAATTTCAGGAATTAGAGCAATGCCTATGCTCATGCTTGCAGTCCTGTTTGAGGGCTGTAACTGCTCTTGAGCTACTTGAGATTCTACACCCTTCATTCTCGTTGTTGTGAGTGAACAGCCCTGGTGAGATTTGGGTCTAAAATCCAATGTGATGGGGGTAGTATCAAAATGAAATTCTCAAGTGAAAGGTGAGCCATGCATTAATTTTTAGGAGAAATGCCTTGACATGAGCTGAGTGATGGTAAAGGATCACAGCAGACTTTTAAGTTTTGAATTGATTTTATTTTTTTTGTTGAAACTCCTCTACTGAATTGAAAAGACATGGTGTGAATTTATTCTATTTACTGAAACTCTGTTTTAGCAGGATGCACTACTATTAACTAACTTTATGGGAGATGTTTGTGGGTACCTTCACTTGAAAACCCTCTGGAGACTTCACTCCTCCACTAGGGGTCACCTAGGGGTTTAAAAGTCTTGATGCACATGCTAAATGCATCTGTGATCCCTACGAAAGTGGCATTTTTATTTTTCTTTAATTTTCCTTTGCTCAGGGACTTGCAAAGCTTAGATTTTCTGGTGTGTTAAGTAGTGAAAAATGCCAGTTTTCACCCCTTAACTTGACCTTTGATGGACCTGTGAGCACATTAATAAACCTCTATTGAGTCTGTTTTGTAGATAGCAATAAAAGATAGGAAAAATGCAGAAAACCACTCAAGAATGCCACACAAAGAAGTCCATCTCTCAGCACAGTGCAGACCCAATAATGGCACACAAGAGGGCTGCCCACCATTGGGCCCTTGGAGCGCGTGGCTACCGCAGGGTAAGGCGAAGGAAGTGAAAACAGGCTGAAAACATCCTATCAAGAGGTCATCTGAAGACTTCGATAGGAGCTAGAAGTAAAGAAAGGAGAAACTCGTGCACTTGGAAAGGTTTCGATAGGATCTGAAGGCAGAAGAAGAATTGATTCGTATGAATTGAGGAGTTCGATAGGATCCAAGAAACTATCGAGCAACTAAAAGAAAAGAAGAAACCATCCTATCGAAAGCCTGCCTGAGGTGTAAGAGGAACCTATCGAATGGTTTCCTGAACCTATTGAATGGTTTTCTGAACCTATCGAGATGGAGACGCGGGAGCGAAACCTATCGAAATGGTCCTCCAACCTATCGAAAAGCTTCCCCAACCTGTTGAATGCTCCAGGTAGAGGGCAGAGAATGCTGAAGCTTTAAGAGAAGGCTCATCCTATAGGAACCTATCAAAGAGATCTGAGAACCTAGAGAAAGGACCAAAATGCTCCATTTGAACCTGTCAAAAGCTTCCTCAACCTGTCAAAATTTTGTGGAGAACTTCTAAGAAAATCGGCGATTCACCCGCTGTAACTTGGTGACCTGCTGCATGTAAATCGAGGCACATTGGTGATCGACACGATGATCCCAAAGATGCCCTAGGAAACCCTAACCAACCCATGTGTTCTAACAGAACTCTAACAAACTTTGAGGACCTTCTAGAAGGGAAGATTGGCGGGAAAAATAAGAGAGAAAGCTATATATGGAGATCCCCAATTGCAATTGACAGAGATCGAGATTTGGATTAATTTCTGGAGATCAGAACTTACAGCAAAAGTCCATTTTCCCTCATTTAGCTCAAATATGGTTGGCTAATTCCCTTGAAGTAGCGAAGAGAGAGGTTAGATCTGTAATTGGGTAAGGTTGAGAGTGTTATTATGGGTTAATTGCTGCACAGACTACAAATGTAAGAGCATTTCATTGTAGAGTGAGTTTTAGTGCAATGTAAATGTTGTTTTTATTGATTTAATTAGATTTATAGTTCCTTTGGTTTCATTTGGTGCTCGATCGGATTTGTGTAGAGGAGTCTGTTGATTAGCTCACCCACTTAACTGGTAGACTTCTTGGATACCATCTGAGCTCCCTAGATCTGATATCCCTGTAATTTCTTGTGTCTGTGACCTAGAAATTGTAGCATCTGTAGTGGTTTTAATGCTCTGGTTGAAACCTTTGGTTTGGAGGAATTCCATAGGATGATCTGTGACCATTAAAGTGGACAAATCATAGCCTTAAGAGCAGTCCAATCTCTTGTTTCAATTGGATTCTTCTACCATAGACCTTTGGATCGGATGAAGTCTATAGGATGGTCTGTGACCATTAAAGTGGACAGACCATAGCCTTAAGATCAGTTAAATCCTTTGGTTTAGAGTGGAACTTTCTACCTTACAGCTGTGCTTGTAGTCAGCTGAGGGATTTGTGTGCTTTGAAACCCCTATAACATGATCAGCTCAACCTGATCGCAGTGAGACTAATCTCCAAGCTACTCTTCTCCATTTTCTATTTTTAAACCCTTCCATTTGCAAGATCTAGATCTCTGGACTCGATCTTAGTAGTTTCCATTTCAAGTATAGTTTAGTTCAAGTGGCAACCCTATTTAACCTCTCCCCTTTTTCTTAGCTTCCTTAGCATTAGTTAGGGTGCTAGATCTCTTCAGATATGGAGATTTACCATATTTTAAACTCACCTCCCTGTGGACATTCCCTTACTTATTAAAACATGCTACAAAGGACCCTGTATCTTGCAGGCCTAGGATATTCTAGATGTGCTGAAACCATCCCCCATTTTACTATCATCACACAATAAATCAGCACACTGAAATCACACCAACAATGCACTCAGTGATAAGTGTAAAAAGAAATGAAAAGATTTTGACGTATATAGGGAGATTTTTGGTTTTGATGTACCTGATTGGCTCCTTTTCTTTTAGTTACCTCTTACGTCTACTTTTACTTTTTAGTTGCTTTAGCGCCATCGACCGTCACTGGGACTTGGATGCTTCCTAAGCTGGTCCAATGATGGTTGAAGGTTGCTTCATATTTGCACATGTGAGAGTAATGCTGTCAGAAGTTTTTGTTCTCCCCCTTGCTAGTTGTCAAGGGGGGTGTCTCAGACCGGAGTCTGGTAGCAAAAGATGGATATATGCTCTTTTTTTTTTTTTGAAATGACAATAATGCAACAGGGAAAGCAAATAGCTAAGATAAAAATAATAATAAAATGATAAACATAAAAATGCTCTAGTGTAGCGTGGTAAGATTGGCAGTATGGTATCTTCGGTAGCACTTTTCGGATGGTAACTTCGTTGTTCCTCATCTTCTTTGTGGACAAGCTGGAGCTTCTGATATGATTCTTCTTCTAATCCAAAAAATGCCTCAGCGTCTAGATGCGATGGAGCTTTTCTGGGTTTTGAGATGAGCACATCGAGTTTATAAGCAGTCATGGGTATTTGGTGAGTTAGCTTTGAAGAAAAGTTGATCGATATTGTCATCGAACCGGGGAGGTCTCTTTGATTAAGTCAGTTGTATACGGGGATCAATCCCAGGGTGGTGATCATCCTATCCTATGACTATTAGGGAGAATTATGGTAGGTATAGTAGGTGATTGCATTAGTCATCATTCATCAGTTTTTAGTTTCATTTCTAGGAACAGGCTGTAAGGCTTCTAATTTATTGTCCGAAGTAAAAAATAGAAGAGGCGAGTAAGGCTCAGTGATGTCGGGAATAGTTTGTATCTAATGCTTCCTAAAAGGGATAAGTAACAATCTTTTTTCTCAGAGGGGATATGGGATGCCATGATTGAGCTCTTCGTCATGTTTCGGTGCCATCAAAATCTCACATTCTTTGGTTAGCAGGAGTTTGTCCCCCGCCCACCACCTTATGACGACGTCTAGTAGTATGGGGACAACAGGGATGCCCTCGTAGCTTGCTTATACACTTTTAGTAACGTTACCAGGGATTTTTTCATGATCTGCTTATGCTTCCCTAAGCTCATTGATTTGTTCATTCATCATAATGATCTCACTCAAAATTTTTTATATATGTATTCTTGAAAGCATTCTGCTAGCGTAAGAATAATGAGTTTTGATTGAACCTAACATCTTCATTTTTTTTTGCTCTAACATCTCCTCCAATGGCGGGGGAAGGGAAATGAGGATCGGATGTTACTTATTCTTTTGAAAGAGGTTAGATAGGTCACTAGTCCTTTAATCAAATTGCCCGAGTGAGAAAAGGTGGGCGATAAATCAGAGGTCTTAAAGAAATTCTGAGAATTGAAAGCGTACAACTAATTAATGGATCGTAACGACTACGGGGGTGCTAAGTATAAGTATTTAACCATGGGATGTGACGATCACAGGGCTAAGGGTAATATTTTGTAAGGTACATGGCGTTCCAAGGGCTAGGGAGTTCTTCCCCATCTCGGTTCGCCAGTTTGTAGGCATTTCCAGGGTATGTGACTGTTATGACATATGGGCCTTCCCAGTTCAATTTTAGTTTTCCTTTCGGATGGGCGTGCTTGGAAGGCATGATTTTCTTTAAGACTAATTCCTTAATATTAAAGGTTCGTTCAAGGTCATTCTTATCGTAAGCCCTGGCCACTCTACTCTGATATACCTGAGTGTGATCAGCTACCCTTAGATGCGTTTCATCAAGCTGCTCTAGCTACGTGAGTAGGGAAATTCTCCTCTCATCTAAGGATAGCTCATCATCGAGTTGATTCCGTAAGGATGGTACATGTATCTCATATGGTAGGACTGCCTCCATTTCGTAGGTAAGGAGGTAGGGAGTTTGGCCAGTGGTCATACGAATAGAGGTCCTATAGGCCCAAAGTGCTTCTGGTAGTCGCTCAGGCCAGTCGGCTCCATTGTTTATTTCTACTGTGCATTTTAGGATTTGAATTAATGTTTTATTTGTAGCTTCTGCCTGTCCATTCCCTGAGGATAGAATGGTGATGAGTGGTGTAGATTGATGCCATACTTCTTGCAAAATTTCTTCGTCTTCTCCATGATGAACTGTGGTCCATTGTTAGTGAGAAACATCTTGGGTACTCCAAATCTGGTGATGATATTTCAAATGATAAACTTTATGAGTGTTGAAGCGGTGATTCTGACATAGGATTCAGCTTCTGCCCATTTAGTGTAGTATTCGGTCGTTGTAAGTATGAGCGCGTGCTTGTGAGTGTTCCCAATGGTGTCTGTGAAAGGTCTAATGAGATTGAAAGCCCACATCGAAAATGGCCATAGCGAGGTCATAGTATTCAATGCAACTGATAGAGATTTGACGAGTGTGGCGTGTTCTTGGCATTGCTTACAGGATTAGACATAGAGGTGGCAATCTCTGATCATTGTCGATCAGAAGTAGCCTTGTCATGTAATTTGATCGACGAGTCTCTGTCTACCTGAGTGGGGGCCATAGGCACTACCGTGTGCTTCTCTGATGATATATTATCCTTCGGCAATCATGATGCATCGTAGTAGTACTCCTTTAGTGAAGGCTTCTTTATATAATATTTCATCGAGTATGAAGAATCGAGCACATCGGTTCCTTATAGTATTCTGTTCAATCTTCGTGGTGTATGGAGGGACGTGTTGATATTTCAAGAAGTTTCAGATGTCGAAATACCACTATTGTCTATCGTCGGTAGGTGATTTTTTAAATCTGAACATAGCGACTTTGGTTTCTATCTTGACGTGCTTTTCCAGGGTGATTGCTTCTTTCGGTCCTGTACTTGTGGAGAGGACGGGTAATTCTCTCTTGACGGTCCATGCTCTCCCTGGGCAGGTACTATCAGCTTTTCAATGAAGAAGGCTTTCGTATTTTGCTCGGTGGGTATTACCGAGGCTAGCGTGGCTAAGAAATCTGCGAGCTCATTTCCTAATCTCGGGATGTGGATGAAAGAGATTCTTTCAAATTTCTTTACTAAATATTGAGTAGTTTCTAGGTATGCCATTAGTCTCCTTTCCCTAGTTTTCCATTCTCCTATAACTTTTGAAATTATTAGTTTGGAATCACCGAAGGTTTTTAATTGTTTAACACCTAATTGTAATGCTGCTCGTAGTCCAGCTATAGAGGCTTCACATTCTGCGACATTGTTAGTGACAGGGAAATCTAGTTGAAAAGCCTTAGGTATGAAAACTCCTTCTTGACTTAGGAGGACTATCCCGATGCCTTTTCCTTTGTTATTTAGAGCGTCGTCAAAATAAAGGACCCATGAGGTCTTATCAGACTCTTCATTATGAATCATGAATAGGTCCTCATCGAGGAAATCCACATGCACAGGCTCATCACTCGACAGTGGGAGATCTACGAGGAAATCGGCGACTACTTGCCCTTTGATCAATTTCTGCGTAACGTAAGTTATATCGAATTCTTGCAATAGCATATGTCAGCGAGCGATCTTTCCTGATGTTGCGAGCTTTTTGAATACATACTTCAGAGGGTCCATTCGGGCTAGTACTAGTATTTTATGTGCTCTGAAGTAGTGTCGTAATTTAGTAGGGGCCCACACCAATGTGAGGCAAGTCTTCTCCATTGAAGTGTAATTTCGTTCATACTCGACCATCGTCCTACTGAGGTAGTAGATAGCCTTCTCTCTCTTGCCGTCTTCTTCATATTGTCCCAAAAGTACTCCCATTTCTTTGTCATTCATTGAGAGGTATAGACTTAGGGATCTTTCGGGGACTGGTGGCGATAGTATTGGTGGGTTAAGGAGGTACTTCTTGATATTATCGAAGGCTTGCTGACACTGATCATCCCATTTGCACTTAGTTCCTCCTTTAAGTAGTCTATAAAAAGGATCACTTATGTCTGAATGCTGGGAGATAAATCTTATGATGAATTATAATCTTCCTATCAAGCCTCGTAACTCTTTAATAATACTGAGAGGCAGCATCTCGAGGATGGCTCTAACCTTTGTAGGGTCAACTTCGATCCCTCGCTTGCTAACTATGAAACCAAGTGATTTTTCGAAAGTGACCCCGAAGACACATTTCTTTGGGTTCATTTTTAGCTTATATTTCTTAGCTCTTTGTAACACCAGTCAGAGTGCTTCAACATGTCCTACTTGCATTTGGGACTTCACTAATATGTCATCGATGTAGACTTCTACACACATATGCATCATGTCGTGAAAGATAGCCATCATGGCACGTTGATACGTGGCTCCTGCATTCTTGAGCCCAAAAGGCATGACGATGTAGCAGTAAATTCCCCATGGTGTGATGAAAGAAGTCTTCTCTTGGTCAGACTCTACTAATTTGATCTGGTTATACCCAGAGAAATAGTCCATAAACGATAGCATCTCACGTTCAGCGGTGTTGTCGACTAGAGTGTCAATGTGTGGAAATGGGAAGTCATCTTTTGGGCATGCCTGGTTGAGGTTTCAAAAATCAATGCAAACCCATACTCTGTCGTCATTCTTGGCGATAAGTACTATATTGGTGACCCACTTGGGGTAGAGGATGACTCAGGTGAATTTGGCTTTGTGCAATTTGTCGACTTCTTCTTTAACTTGGAGGGTGGATTGTGGGTTCATCCTACGAAGTTTTTGTTTAACAAGTTTTACATCGTGTTCTAAGACGAGGCGATGTTCTATTAAACTTGGGTCTAAACCAGGCATGTCCTCATAGGACCATGCGAAGGAGTCGAGGTGTTCTTACAGGACTTGTTCTATTTGTTGGCATTCCTTAGAGTTGAGCGTTGCGCTAATCAATAGCTTCTTGGGTTTCTCTTCAGTGCTAAAGTTAAGTTCTTGTGTGTTTTCCGCGGCAGCTTGGGTTTGCTTATCAAAATGCTTGATAACCCGTTGGAAGTCCAGTGCCTCCTCAAAAATTGGTGTTCTTTCTTCATCCTTGGTAAGTTCGTATACCGCAAAATTGCTACACTGGGGATCTGAGTTTGCGAAAGGTAACCCTTCATCGGCACAATCTATGACTGAGAGATCTTTGGTAAGGTGAAGGTCATGACTACTGATTCTTCTCTCAAAGTCATGAAGTATCTCGTCCGGTATGATCACTGGCTTGTTGTTTAGCCTGGATGTTTTACGTCCTCGTGCAGGGAATGGGATAGAAACCTTAGGAGAAAAGTCTCCTTATTGCCCACAAATTTAGTTCGGGACGAAGAGTTCCCTTTCTTTTCTGGGGTTTTTTTATTTTTTAGGTTTTATATTTTTGAATTTTTAGGGTTTTCTATTTTTTCCATTTTTTTTATTTTTGATAATAAATATGGTACATGGTCGGTCGCCTCAAGGGGCGCCGGGAGAATTGCTTCCCCTAGTTGAGGAAGCGAGACGACTGCTGGAGCCGTTCGGGCAATTCCTTGAGAAATGCAGACTCGTTGTGAATTTGGCATTTTTTTTTTGGAGTCCTCATCTAATGATATCTTTTGAATGAGTGACGCTGGTGAAAGCAGCACTAACGCTTGGACTTCTCCTGCCACATTGATTGCCTCTTCTTCAAAGAAGCTCTGAAGATCGTAGTCAATTGAACTATCATCCTCTGGGTTGTAATAATGTTGTTCTTCCCACTGAGGGGGACCTCCCAAAGGATCCTCAGGGGTAGTGAGTTCTTTTCCTTGATCTTCATAATATGTTAGGATGTGGGCGCATGCTCGACAGCGAGATTGATCATGGTGAAGAATGTAGGGGGATCCCCAAGAACATTCCCATCCTTCTAGGTTAGAGTCAAAGATGGTATCAAATTCATCTTCTTGATCTAATAGTGCTTAAAGTCCTAGATTGACTTGCTCTGCTAACTCAAGTGTCGGGAGGTCTATCCAATAGTCCTCGTCATCACTCGGGGGAGGTTGCTACTATTCCTCTAAAGATTTCCAAAATATTTGGAGTTGCAATGAATCTGAGGATGTAGAAGTGTCTAGTTCAAGTTCCTCTTCAAATTCTATGAGGGCGATGTGAGTGTTTCCCCCTAGGTCAACAGGATGACCATTGGGATTTTTTGCTTCTTATGCCGGTAGCTGAGCTGGTAGGTCATTACTTGTGTCGGTGGTCACGAGGTTGGAGTGATTCGATTCTTCGATCGTAGAGTGTCAGGTCCAACTAGCGAAGCACTCTAATATGCTGGCACATGCCCTACAGCGGAGGTGGTATGGGAAAATGATACAAGGGGAGTCCCAAGGGCATTCCCATCTCTCAAGGCTAGGGCCGAGGCGGATGCTATACGAGTTAGTATTTTCTAGTGGAGTGTCATCTTTTTCCCATGTTAAGCGTAAGTGCTCCTCACTATCTTGCAAGGCTGCTATGTGAAAATTTTTGTCGTCAGTGGATTTCCAATCTTCTACTCGTGAGTCGAGTTCTGAAGGTTCTTCTCTCCTCACTTTTATGAATTCCTTAGTGTCAAATATGGGCTTCACTACTTCGAGCGGGTTATCAATATATCGTCATTTAAATTGATTAAATCATTGAACGCTTTAGTCATTCACTCAATTTCCATTTCTTGAGATCTAGTGAAGAAAACTTCCTTATGCTTTGGCACATCTACTTTCTCAGTGGTTTCATAGGTGAAGTGGTCATATAGAGACCATTTTGGTGAGGTAGGAGACAAATCAGCTTGCAGGCCGTCCGATTGGTAACCTAACCCTATGTGCTTACGTATTTGCATCGGGACAACGGGTCCGACACGACCTTGCTTATTTTTACCGAGTCCAGTGTAGGAAATATATCCAAGTTGGCACATAAGGTCCCACCCTTATGTCATGGTAGGATTAATGGCATAGAGTTTGGCAAGGTCTGGGCCAACCTCTCTTCTCATTAAGTTTTATCGACGCGTTGGGAGAAAACTAGGAGGGGTAGGGGAACGGGCTTTTGCAACGGTCGTCTCATTAGGGATTTGAGTATTTTTAATATGACCCGTGTTCAACACATAATCGTGAGCGGTTGGTATGCTCACCGCGTAATCAGTATCCATCTCCTGAAGGGGTGCATCAGCATATATACGGACGATGGAGTCCTCATATGAGAATTTGACGCATTGATGATATGTGGATGCGATGGCCTTCATTGACTCTAGCCATTTCGTTCCCAAAATGAGATTGTACATGCTAGCGGAATCAGAAACATTGAAGGTAACGTCTTTTGTTACAGGTCTGAGGTGAACCTGTAGCTTGATAGTTCCTTTGACAAAGCGATGTGACCCAGCATAAGCTATGAGTGACAGTGCAGAGGGCCTGACATCCTGCTCCATGTATTCGAGCATTTTTAATGTGGTGAGAGGGCAGATGTTAAGTCCTGCTCCTGCATCAACGAGTGCGTGTGGTACGGAGAATCCTCTAGTTATGACCGTAAGATATATGGAGGCTGCACTCCCGCGGAGTGACTCTTTAGGCATGTTTGTGTCTGTAAAAGTCAGAGTCGGAGGTTGCGCCATGACCGAAGTTATTTGATGAAGCTCATCTAGGGTTGTATCCTCATCCACTTGTGTGTCTTCAAGTGTCCTTATCAACAACCGGTTATGGTCAGGCAATTTGTTGATGAGTTCTAGTATGGATATCTGGGCCGAGATCTTCTGGAGATGTCGCAGAAGGTCGTATTCTTACCCTAACTCGAGCGCAGTTTTTTTGCCTGGCCGATGGGCCTTAGGTGCGGGTGGTTGGAATGGTTGAGGTGTAAGAATTGGTGGAGGGATGATGTGAGGTGGGGATGGCAAGTTAACTAAACCTGTCATGGCTTGATGCAGTTGTATTTGTAAAATTGGTGAGATTCGAGGTTGGAACGTGTACTTGAATGATGCCTATCCAAGGTGGGAGGTACTGTGTGTAATCATCCTCTTCTAGGAAAGCAGAGAGCAGCATCTCGCATGGGTCAAGATGTTCTTCTGGCTCGCTTTCTTTTAGATTCAGTGAATGCACGGTAGTTATTTCGTTGTCTTGGCTTGGAATCCTTTGGCACTTTCTACCCATCCAGCGATTTGGGCTACTGTTTGGAGAACGTGCTCTCCATACTCGGGTTCAGAATCGAACAAAGGGAGCGGTAATGGTGTTGGTTCGAGATTTAGAGGGGTTAGAGGTTCTGGTGGGTGACTACGGAGGAGTGGTCTCCTAGCCCTAAAGGAATGGACTCATATCTGAGTGAATTTTAGATAAGGAGGCAGATTCAGTGGGGAGATGCGAGTGATCAGGGCCGAGAGATACGGGGGTGAAGGAGCTCTCACTGGTGTGGCGGAAGTAGCAGAGGGTTGAATGCGAGTGATTAAGGTGGAAGGTTGGAAGGGGGATCGAACGGAGAGATTTACGATGGTGACCTGAGCCGGTGTTGCTTGGTTGTGGTTGGGCATGGGGTTATTAACGATCCCTAAATTTTGTTAGGGTTGGTTGTTATTAAGGTTAGGATTCCTAAGCGCTTCCCAATCGATCTGACTTCCGTCATTCATGTCATAAATTACGTCCCTGAGGACCCAACAATCTTCTACGTTGTGTCCCACGTATCAATGGAAGGCACAGTATTTACTATAGTCTAGATTTGTTGGCCATGGGCGGGGTCTTTCCTGATACTGGCCCTGATTCTGGTTCTGGCTTTGGCTTTGGTTTGCATATCTTTGCTTATTAGTGCCTTGGTTTTGGTTCGTATATCGTTGCTGATTTTGATTTTGCTCAAAGTTTTATGGGTGGAAATTTCCATTCCTAAAGTTTTATCCTTGATTAACATCGGTGTTGACCTATTCGGTTCCCAAGTCTTTCTTATTATTTTTCGATTTTAATTCACTGGAAGACCCCACCTTCGATGTGACTATGGATAGAGCAAGGTCTCCGCCTTTAATGTGTCGCACTAGTCGGGATGCCCGGGAGTGGAGTGCAGTGGAGTCGGGGCAATCACTTATGACAAGTGTGCTCTTTAACGGTTCTCTAGTGTTATCGATGATAGTGTCCACTGAATCCTTTTCTTTCATTGAGGTGTCGGTCCTAGCAATGAGTTTTCTTCATCTGGCGATGAACTCGATAAATTCTTCATCAGGTCCTTGCTTGGCTGCCATTAGATAGTTGAGACTGACTGTCTCTTGGATCAAGTATTTGTATTAGTCTAGGAATTGACCAACTAATTCATCGAAAGTTTCTATCTTATAAAGTGGGAGTCCCACAAACCAATCGAAAGCTTCTCCTTCGAATGAGCGTTGGAAATAGTGAATGAGAAGTCCTTGATTTTCACGTATGGGTCGACAATCATTACAAAAGAGGGCCAAGTGATGATTCAAATTTCCCGTGCCATTATATTTGGTAAATTTCAATGGCTTAAATCCTATTGATAAATAAAACTCGATGTCCCAACAAAATTTGTCAAATCCAAATGAGTGACCGGGGCGCTCTCTCTTGGCCATGTACTCCTCGAGCATTTTAGGGAGATCTTCCATTTTAATGGTGCTGTCTTTTGGAGCGACCCGTGAGCAAACCTTGTCTAAGGAGTCATCGTTGAAGAATGTGTGGGCAGGTTATCTCAATGGTGTAGCGCGGGCTGACACCGTGCTCGGGGTAGGAGGTGGCCTCTCTTGTCGCTCTTGTTCTTCTGAAAATTGTCGTGACCTAATGGTTTCATATGCAGTGGCCAACCTTCGAAGCAATTCCTCGGAGTAGTCATCTCCTCTTTATATTCTTTGAATACTGAGTTCTACGATCTGTTGAGCGGTGAGGTTTTGTCCGGTGTTACCATCTCTCCCATTACGATTATTACCAGTGTGTAGGGTGGAGAAGAGATTTTTTTTCTCACCGGCCATGTTAATCTTAGGTTGTCGTGGGCTGGAATTGTGAAATGGTTCTTCTTCGTATGTGGGGTTGTTATATCCCTATAATGGTGGATCTCCTAAACTCACTTTTCGTATACCAGACATCTCGAGTCTTTGACAAAGACTCATATATATAAAAGGGAATCTAGATAACACGATGGAAAGAAAAATAGAGAGATAAGATGAAAACTAATTATATAGAAAAAGAGTTTGCAAAAGCGTCCCATCGCGATCGCCCGATCTGTTTGGCGCTTTTAGGTTCCTCTCAGAAGATTGAATCGGCTCAATTACATCCAAGTGGACTCTAGCGATGCGGCGTTTGGAGTGTTAGAAATAAAGGGTTTTCTACGAAGGTTCCTAGTTTGTTGCAATTACCAGCTGCAAATATTTAACGATACTGCCATACGTCAATGATCATGCTTTAGAGCAAGTGTGGGTTACTTCTTTATTGAATCGTCCGCCTGCGAACGTCAGCAACTATGTCTTTTCTTATAATTTAGATAGTTTAATTTTTCTTGCCTTCCCCTGTTATTATTGTAGTTCTAATCAGTTTAGACTTCCCAATTCTCTTGTGAGTTTAGTTATGTGGGAATTTATTATGGTTTATTTAATTTAGTATTCTAATTCTATCCGGAGTCTAATTAATTTAGTTTCCTATCACTACTAGAATTCTAATTAATATAGTGTCCTAATACTACTAAAAGTCCCATTGACATCGGTCCCCTAATTGTACTAGGAATGCAGGTGCATTAATTTTAATGAAACTTTAATTAAACCAAGCATGCTACTTGTACTGAAATTCTAAGTAAAGGCGTATGCTAGTTGTACCGTAATTCTAATTGAAATAGAGAACTAGTGTTACTAAAACTCTAATTTAAGCAATGAATTAATCTTTATATGAATAAAATAGAAAAATCCAATGGAGGGAAACAAACTAATTTGATTAAAATTCTGATTAGAGCAATGAATTAACTGTACTTGAAATCTAATTAAAGAAATGAATTAATCATACTAGATTCTAATTAAAATAAAGGACTGATTTGACTATAATTATAATCAAAGGAATGAATTAATTATACTAAGATTCTAATTGAAATAAAATGACTGATTATTGATACTAGGGTCTAATAAAGCGAGAAATTAACTATGCTATAATTATCTAATTAAACTAAAGGAACTAATTTTATTGGAGTTCTAATCGAAGCAATTATTCTAAGGATTTAATTAAAATAAAGCATGTGAATTGACTATACTAAAATTATAATAAGAAAATTATGGAACTGATATTATAACCATAATTAATGCAACTAAGTAATTCTAAAAAAAAGGGGGTTTGGGCCCGCAATGATAAGGAGGATTGGCCTCGTTCCCAAGTATCCTTCGTAAGCTCCCTTGCGCAAATGGGATGGCTAAGATTAAAGATAAATGAGATTTAAAATTATTAAATAGTATTTTTGGATTTTTCAGAGTCGATTTCGGAGTAATAATTATGAATGAAATAGAGAAACTAGAATTATAGAAACTAAAATTAATATTTAGGATTTTTAGAAACATTAAACTAAGAAATTGAAATTTAAATTTAAATTTCTAGGGCTGAATTCGGGTTCGAAATTAGAAAATCAGACCGTATGATTAAACATTGGTTCTAGAATAGGGTCGGTAAATTAGACAGTCAAATTAAGGACTGGTTCTAAATTCAGAGAACTAGAACCAGACATAAAAAAAATTTGCAGTCTAAACAAGGGTGCTACGGCCTCGAACTAAAAATTAAAACCTATAATTAAAACTAAGAGAAATATTCTAAGTCTAAAACTAAGATTTTTACCTAAGACCAGGGCTGCAAAGAGAAACCTCGAAGATTCTACGCTTGAATTTCGAAATCATGCTTAGGTTGCTCTATGTACTCATTCTCGAAGTTCGTTGGTTTCGGAATCCTAAAAAAGTCCATTCTCTCTCGCTCTCCTCCCATCTTTTTTTTGGGTCGAAATTAAAAAAGCTTTTATAAGATTTTCTTCAATTAAACGCCCTGTTTCAGGCGTTTGATAAAATTGCGTGCCGGTCTCTCGGTGCTTAATTGCTTTGGGTTGGTCGTCGACTCAGTGAGCGACCGGCTAACTTGCTCAGCAAGTTTCCTAGTCCCAATAGCATTAGAACTAATTGCGCGCCCATTTTGGGGTGCGTAATCCAATTAAGTGCCACTCTCGAAGCGTTTAATCAAGAAAACTTAGGGATCAAGGACGGTGAGGCTGGGTCGGGCGTAGGCCAATTGCTCGCCAGTGATGGGGTGCTCAATTTGATCGTGCGTCTCATGATAGACTCGTGATCGAGTCTCGAGTTGGTCTGAGGAAAGGAAGTCTAGTCTAAGAACGGACTGATTGTGCGCTTGGGATTTGCCATGTAATCGAATTAAGCGCTTGGTTTTAGGCGCTTAATTCAGGGTTGTCCGGGTCCGGGTCGGGCTTGAAATGCCAGGCTATTGTTTCAATATATAGTCTCCCAACTATAGACACCCCCATTTTGCCCTCTCGGAATATATAAATTGTTTGGTCAACCTTTGACCTCATAACCCTGATATAGGACCATATACTTAAATAATAGTAAATGGCTGGACACGAGCTGAAACAATAGTTTTGTGGGTCAGGCCTCATACCCCTGATGTGGGAACCATGCACTGAAACAATAGTACATGGCTGAGTACAGGCTGAAACAATAGCCCTATGGCTCAGATCTCGACGTAGGGAGACTATATACTGAAACAATTGTATATAGTCGGAATACAGACTGAAACAATAGTCTCGCATTTCAGACCCCTAACCCTGACATGGGGCCATATGCTGAAACAATAGTATATGACTGAACACAGGCTAAAACAATAGTTCTTTGGCTTAGGCCCCATACCCCCAACGTGGGAACCATGCATTGAAATAATAGTACATGGCTGAACACAGGCTGCAACAATAGCTCTATGGCTCAGATCCCAATGTAGGGAGACCATATACTAAAATAATAGTATATGGTCGAAATGTTGGCTGAAAAAATAGCCTGGCATTTCAAGCCCGACTCGGACAACCCCGAAATAAGCACCTACAACCAAGTGCTCAATTTGATTACACGCCAAATCACAAGCGCACAATCAGTCCCTTCTCAGACCAGACTTCCTTTCCCCAAACCAACTCGAGACTTTATCATGCGTTTATCGTGAGACGCGCAATCGAATTGAGCGCCCCATCACCGGAGCGCAATTGGCTTATGCCCGGCCTAGCCTCATCGTCCTTAATTCCAAAGTTTCCTCGATTAAACACTTCGAGAGTGGTGCTTAATTGGATTACGCACCTCAAAATGGGCGCGCAATGAGTTCCAACGCTATTAGGACTAGGAAACTCGCTGAGCAAGTCAGCCGGTCCCTCACTGAGTCGGTGACCGACTTAAAGCGATTAAGCACCGGGAGACCGGCGGGCAATTTTATTAAATGCCTAAAACATGGCGTTTAATTGAAGAAAAACCTATAAAAGTTTTTTTTTATTTCGACAACACAAAAAGGAGGGGAAGAGAGCAAGAGAGAACGGACTTTTTTGGGATTTCAAAACCAGAGAACTCCGAGAATGAGCACATAGAGCAACCTAACCATGATTTCAAAATTCAAGTGCATATCCTTGAGGTTTCTCTCTGCAGCCCCGGCCCTTAGTAAAAATCTCAGTTTTAGACTTAGGATCTTTCTCTTAGTTTTAATTATAGGTTTTAATTTTCAGTCCGAGACCGTAGCACCATTTTTTAGACCACAAATTTTTTATCTGGTTCTAGTTCTCCAAATTTAGAACCAGTCCTTAATCCGACGGTCTAATTTACCGACCCTAAGCTTTAATTCCGTTCTAAAATCTCAATTTCTAGTCCTATCATTAACTTCTAGTTCTAGTCCTTGGATTCTAGAACCAGTCTTTAATCATACGGTCTGATTTTCTGATTTCTTACCCTAGTCCTAGAAATTTAAATTTAAATTTAAATTTCTTAGTTTAATATTTCTAAAAGTCTTAAATATTAATTTTAGTTTCTATAATTCTAGTTTCTCAATTTCATTCATAATTATTACTCCGAAATCAACTCTGAAAAATCCAAAAATACTATTTTATAATCCTAAATCCAATTTATCTTTAATCTCAGCCATCCGATTTGCCCAAGGGAGCTTACGGAGGGTACTCGGGAACGAGGCCGATCCTCCTTAGCATAGTGTGCCCAAACCCCCTTTTTTTCAGAATTACTTAGTTGCTTTATTTAGGGTTATAATATCAGTTCCATAATTTATTCTTAGAATTTTAGCATAGTCAATTTACATGCTTTATTCTAATCAAATCCTTTGAATAATTGCTTTGATTAGAACTCCAATAAAATTAGTTCCTTTATTTTAATTAGATAATTCTAGCATAGTTAATTTCTCGCTTTATTAGACCCCAGTATCAGTAATTAGTCCTTTTATTTCAATTAGAATCTTAGTATAGTTAATCCATTACTTTGATTATAATTCTAGTCAAATCAGTCCTTTATTTTAATTAGAATTTAGTATGATTAATTCATTGCTTTAATTAGATTTCAAGTACAGTTAATTTATTGCTCTAATCAAAATTTTAATCAAATTAGTTTGTTTCCCTCAATTAGAGTTTTTCTATTTTATTCATATAAAAATTAATTCATTGCTTAAATTAGAGTTTTAGTAAAACTAGTTCTCTATTTCAATTAGAATTCTGGTACAACTAGTATACGTGCTTTACTTAGAATTTCAGTATAACTAGCATGCTTGGTTTAATTAAAGTTTCATTAAAATTAATACACCTGCATTCCTAGTATAATTAGGAGACCGATATTAATTGGACTTTTAGTAGTATTATGACACTATATCAATTAGAATTCTAGTAGTGCTAGGAAACTAAAATTAATTAGACTCCGGATAGAATTAGAATACTAAATTAAATAAATCATAATAAATTCTCATGCAACTAAACTAGAGAATTGGAAAGTCTAAACTGATTAGAACTACAATAATAATAGGGGAAGGGAAGGAAAATTAAACTATCTAAATTATAAGAAAAGGCATAGCTGCTGACGTTCGCAGGCAGACGATTCAGTAAAGAAGTAACCCACACTCGCTCTATAGCGTGATCATTGACGTGTTGCAGCATCGTTAAATATCTGCAGCTGGCGATCGCAACAAACTAGGAACCTTCCTAGAAAACCCTTTATTTCTAATACTCAAACGCCGCATCGCTAGAGTCCACTTGGACAGAATTGGAGCCACTGATTCAACGGGGACCGAGAGGAACATAGAAAAAGTGCGCACCAACAGACTGGCGATCGCGATGGGATATTTTTGCAAACTCTTTTTCTGAATAGTTAGTTTTCATCTTATCTCCCTATTTCTTCTTTCCATCGTGTCATTTAGATTCCCTTTTATATATATGAGTATTCGTCAAAGACTCGAGATGTCTGGTAGACAAAGAGTGAGTTTAGGAGACCCACCATTGTAGGGATATCATAACAACCCCACATACGAAGAAGAACCATATTATAATTCCAGCCCATGACAACCTGAGATTAACATGGTCGGTGAGCAAGAAAATTCCTTCTCCACCCCACACACCGGTAATAATCATAATGGGAGAGATGGTAACACCGGACAAAACCTCACAGTTCAATAGATCGTAGAACTTAGTATTCAAAGAATATAAAGAGGAGATGACGACTTCGAGGAATTGCTTCGAGGGTTGGCCGCCGCATACGAAACTATTAGGTCTCGATAATTTTCAGAAGAACAAGAGCAACAAGAGAGGCCACCTCCTACCCCGAGCACGGTGTCAGCCTGCGCCACACCAATGAGACAACCTGCCCACACATTCTTCAACGATGACTCTTTAGATAAGGTTTGCTCACGGGTTGCTCTAAAAGACAGCACCATTAAAATCGAAGATCTCCCTAAAATGCTCAATGAGTTCATGGCCAAGAGAGAGCGCCCCGATCACTCATTCAGATTCGACAAATTTTGGCAGGACGTTGAGTTTAATTTACCAATAGGATTTAAGCCACCGAAATTTACCAAATATAATAGCCCGGGAAATTTGAATCATCACTTGGCCCTTTTTTGTAATGATTGCCAACCCATACGTGATAATCAAGGACTTCTCATTCACTATTTTCAACGGTCATTAGAAGGAGAAGCTTTAGATTGGTTTGCAGGACTCCCGCTTTATAAGATAAAAACCTTTGATGAATTATTCGGTCAATTCCTCGACCAATACAAACACTTGATCCAAGAGATAGTCAGTCTCAGCGATCTAATAGTAGCCAAGTAAGGACCTGATGAAGAATTTACCGACATCATCACCAGATGGAGAAAACTTGCTACTAGGACCGACACCTCAATGAAAGAGAAGGATTCGGTGGACATTATCATCGATAACGCTAGAGAACCATTAAAGAGCGCACTTGTCATAAGTGATTATCCCGACTTCATTGCACTCCACTCCCGGGCATCCTGACTTGTGCGACACATTAAAGGAGGAGACCTTGCTCTATCGATAGTCACATCGAAAGTGGGCTCTTCCAGCGAATCAAAATTAAAAAATAATAAGAAAGCCTTAGGAACTGAATAGGTCAACATCGTTGTTAATCAAGGACAAAACTCTGGGAACAAAAATTTTCACCCACGAAACTTTGGGTAAAATCAAAATCAGCAACGATACACGAACCAAAACTAAGGCACTAATCAGCAAAGATATGCAAACCAAAACCAAAGCCAGAACCAGAATCAGGGCCAGTATTAGAATAGAAATCAATATCCCAACACCTACCAGAATCATAACACGATGTAGAATCAATCGGCTCACGTGCCAAATTACAATAGTGTGCCCCCACCGCAGAACTTTAACCCAGGCAGAGGCCCTACCAGTCGAGGCGGGAACACTATCCTCCTTTATCGAATATGATTCCTAATATTTTCCATCTCCTTAACACTTAGAATCTCTTTTGATTCCCACAGGAAAGACCACACCCATGGCCGAAAAATCTAGACTATAGTAAATATTATGCCTTCTATCGATACGCGAGACACAACCTAAAAGATTGTTGGGTCCTCAGGGACAGAATCTATGACATGAATGACCAAAGTCAGATCGATTGGAAAGCGCTTAGGAATTCTGACCCTGATAATAACTAACCCCAACAAAATTTAAGGATCGTTAATAACCCCATGCCCAACCACAACCAAACAACACCGGCTCAAGTCACCATCGTAGATCTCTCTGGTCGATCCTCCTTCCAACCTTCCACCTTAATCACTCGCATTCAACCCTCTGCTACTTTTACCACACCAGTAAGAGCTCCTTCCCCCCATATACCTCAGGCCTGATCACTCACATAGCCTCGCCGAATCTGCCTCCTTATCAAAAATTCACTCAGATACGAGTGCATTCGTTTAGGGCTAGGAGACCACTCCTCTGTAGTCACCCACTAGAACCTCTAACCCCTCTAATTCCTGAACCAATGACATTACTGCCCCCTTTGTCCTATTCTAAACCTGAGTATGGAGAGCACGCTCTCCAAACTATAGCCTAAATTTTACATGGGTAGAAAGTGTCACCCGAAAGACTCCAAGCCAAGACAACGAAATAACCACCGAGCATTCGCCAAATCTACAAGGAAGCTAGCCAAAAGAACATCCTGACCCGTGCGAGACGTTGGTCTATGCTTTTCTAGAAGAGGAAGATTACACACAATATCTCCCACCTTGGAGCCACACCATTCAAGTATGCATTCCAACCTCAAATTCCACCCTTTTTATAAATACATCCACGTCAAGCCGCGTCAGGTTAGGTCAACAACCAACTTGCCCGATTCTCAAATCAGGAACCAATTATCCACCTCCACCTTTCCCTCGAAATAAGAATTTCATGAAAGCACAACCACTAGAGGGGAATGTAAGAGAAAGAGAAGTTAACTTGCCTCCCCCACCTCACATCATCTCTCCACCAAGTCCTGCACCTCAACCATTCCAACCACCCGCGCCTAAGGCTCATCGGCCAGGCAAAGAAACTGCGCTCGAGTCAAGGCAAGAATACGACCTTCTACGGCATCTCCAGAAGATCCTGGCCCAGATATCCGTACTAGAACTCATTAAAAAATTACTCGACCATCTCTGATTGTTGATAAGGACACTTGAAGACACGTAAGTGGATGAGGATACGACCCTAGATGAGCTTCATCAAATCACTTCAGTCATGGGGCAACCTCCAGTGCTTACTTTTACAGGCGTAGACATGCCTAAAGAGTCACTCCGCGGGAGTGCAGCCCCCATATATCTTATGGTCATAATTAGAGGATTCTCCGTACCATACGCACTCATTAAGACGGGAGTAAGACTTTACATCTGCCCTCTCACCACGTTAAAAATGCTCGAATATAGGTAGCAGGATGTTAGGCCCTCCGCACTATCACTTATAGCTTATGATGGGTCGTGTCGCTTTATCAAAGGAACTATCAAGCTATAAGTTCACCTCAGACCTGTAACAAAAGATGTTACCTCCATGTTTCTGATTCTGCTAGAACATACAATCTCATTTTAGGAAGAAAATGGTTAGAGTCAATGAAGGTCGTCGCATTCAGATACCATCAATGCGTCAAATTCCCATACGAGGACTCCATCGTCCGTATGAACGTTGATGCACCCCTCCAGGAGATGGATATTGATTATGCGGCGAGCATACCAACGGCTCACTATTATGTGTTGAACACGGGTCATATTCAAAAGACTCGAATCCCTGATGAGACGACCGTTGTGAAAGTTCATCCCCCTACCCCTCCTAGTTTTCTCCCAACGCGTCAACAATAATTAATGAGAAGAGAGGTTGGCCCAGACCTCGCCAAACTCTATGCCATTAACCCTACCATGACAAAAGGGTGGGACCTTATGTTCCAATTTAGATACGCTCCCCATACCGGACTCAGTAAAAATAAGCAAGGTCGTGTAGGACCTATTGTCCCAACACAAATACGTAAGCCCATAGGGTTAGGTTACCAATCGGATGGCCCGCAAGCCGACTTGTCCCGTACCTCACCAAAATGGTCTCTATATGACCACTTCGCCTATGGGACCATTGAGAAAGCAGATGTGCCAAAGCATAAGGAAGTATCCTGCACTAGATCCCAAGAAGTGGAAATTGAGCGAATGACTAAAGTGTTAAATGATTTAACCAATTTAAACGACGATATTGATAAACCGCTCGAAGGAGTCAAGCCCATGTTTGACACTAAGGAATTTATAGAAGTGAGGAGAGAAGAACCTCCAGAACTCGACCCACTAGTAGAAGATTGGGAATACAATGACGATGAAGATTTTCACATAGCAGCCTTGCAAGATAGTGAAGAGCACTTACGCTTAACATGGGAAAGAGATGACACTCCACAAGAAAATACTAACTCGTATAGCATTCACCTCGGCCTCGGCCTTGAGGGATGGGAATGCCCTTGGAATTCCCCTTGTGTCGCCTACCCATACCAACCCCGCTGTAGGGCATGCGCCAGAATATTAGAGCGCTTCTCTAGTTTGACCCGACGCTCAACGATAGAAGAATCGAATCATTCCAACCTTGTGACCACCGACACAAGTAATGACCTACCAGCTCAGCTGTCGGAGTAAGAAGTAGAAAATCCCAATGGTCATCTGATTGACCTAGGGGGAAACACTCGCATCACCCTTATAGAATTTGAAGAGGAATTTGAACTAGACACTTCTGCATCCCCAGATTTGCCGCAACTCCAAATATTTTAGAAATCTCTAGAGGAGGAGTGGCAACCTCCCCCGAGTGATGACGAGGACAACTGGATAGACCTCCCGACACTCGAGTTAGCAGAGTGAGCCAATCTAGGACTTCAAGCACTATCAGATTAAGAAGATAAATTTGATACCATTTTTGACTCTAACCTAGAAGGATGGGAATGTCCTTGGGGATTCCTGTTAGGCTATTTTAAGTACTTGCTGCTAACTTTATTGGGAATGGTGATAAGAATGAGGTTAGTGAGAATCAAAGGTGGATTACATAGCAGCAAGCCTAAAAATACAGTCTTGTAAGATACAGGGTCTCTTGTAGCAAGTTTTAACAAGTAAGAGTTTGTCCCACAGGGAAAGTTGATCTAAAGGTCCAAGGGAGCTATCTTTAGTAGGCCCTCCAGATCTGGCTACAGATCTGGCAATCCTAAATGGAAGGGGATTTAAGGTCACTATTGTCTAAATCCTAAGGTAACCTAATGCCTAAACTATAGAAATGGTTGAGAAGAATGATGGAGTGTGAGAAAATAAGTATAGAAGGGTGAGAAGTAAGCTATTAGGTACAGATTTGATGGGTTCTATAACTCAGACTCAGATTTGCTGCTATAGAAATCCTGTCCAATGGCTACATTATCACCAAAGAGGAGAAAGGATCCAACTCACCCCTGTGCCATGATCTAATCCCTTATGGCTATAACCTGTCCACTTGAATGGTCACAGACTATCCAATAGGGGAACCACAGTCCAGAGATGGGTCAGAATAAATTTATCATTATAGGCACTACTTCCAGGCTACCAGCTCAAGAATCCATAGGAACCTCAACCTCTAAAGTTCTGTGTGTGGGGCTAGGCCTGCAATGTGCACTAGCCTGGACACATAGAACCAACAAGAGTTTGAGTACTAGCTTTTAAGCCTAGCAGTTCACTGCTTTAGAAAGACAGCAGTGATCCAGTCACAAGCCTCCAATCTCTACAACCAGATCAAATCTCCCATCTGATGGTGGGTCTATACAAATACAGGGGAGTCTATCTCTGCATAATCTCTCACAAGGCTACAAGCACAAGTGCAGAGAAGAAGATTCTGTCTTAGATCTGTGGATTGGCCTCACCCTAGGGCTATAACCTATCCACTTGAATGGTCATAGACTATCCACAGAGGCTATCCTCCTCACAGAGGTCTAGGACAGAACAAGAAGATTGCTGCCACCACCATGTTCACAAGGCTACCAGCTCAAGCTCCCATGGGGATTCAAATTTAGTGTATCCTGTGGTGGGGCATAGGCCTGTAATGTACCTAACCTGGACACACAGGTCACTTGGATCTAAATAATACCTTAAAAACAATCCTCCATTGCTTACAATACAACTTAGCAATGGAGAATCTCAAGACAGCAGCCTTGTACAGAACAACTCACAAAACACCAATCCCATACATGCATAAAATCCTATTATAAAACTCCATTAAAACTATTCCAAATAGACATACAAAGGCATAGCCAGCAAGTGATGGACTATGGAGAGAAGAAAAAGGGAAAAATAAACTGCCTAAACCCTAACCTTAGCCTATTGCAATTCTACAGTTCGTTCAAGAAGGAGTACAGAAGTCCCTTAAACCTAAACTAGGCTTAGGCTTATATAGCAATCAGCTCTGTGAGAAATAGGGTTAGGAAAACCCTAATTTATTAATGTTATCATGGCCCATTTCTGTTCCTTGGATGCCTCGGGGCATGTGCATAGAGATTGGAGCATTAGAGTGCATGCCCTAGTTGCTGAAAGTTCCCAGATTGTGCCTGCCGAAGTGGGGAGAAGTCAAGATCTCGAGCCTCGCTAGGTAGAAAGGATTTCCAGGTCTTATCGCGTGATAGAATTGGTGTCGCGAGATTGAATTGACTTGAAGCTCTTGCAGTAGCGGGATTGATACTTTGGTCATCGCGGAGATGCTCTGATCGTCGCAGGATTGCTCTTTTCATTTGAATGGCACGGGAATTGTGCACATGGATCGTTCCTTGGTGAATCCCACGGGGATCCTCGTGAAGAAGCAATGTGCAGGGGCTTCTGGATCGCGCGAGCAGTTCCCTGAAGGTCTGTATCCCGCGACCACTGTGCGACAGCTGCGCGCAGGAATGCCTGGAGCTCTCTCTCCTGAGTGAATCGCGCAAAGATTAAAGGCTCCTTTCTTGAGCTGCGCGAGATTGCGCGAGACTACGCGAGAGCTTATGACTGAGCCTCGCGAGAACTGCATGAAGTTTACTTTATAGGCTCTTCTGTCATTCATCTGTGCGAAAACAGCGCCGGTAGTTAGCATGCTGCCTTAAGAAACCCGCGACAGCTGCGTGAAGCATTCTTTCTGATTCAATTTGAACCTTGCGACATCTACGCGAGGCTCATTTCTTAGCTTGTTGCTGCTTTGTCGTGCCTATACTGCAGCTAATTCTCTTTCTGGGTCTAACTTCCTTTCTTCTAAGGAACTTCTGGGGCAACAGTAGGCTTCTTAGCATGGTTAGGGCCTTATCTGCAGCTGCTGCTTATTACCTACATGATGGGCTTAACACACACTTATTAAATGACTAAGGGTCTAACAGAGATTAAGTTAAGGGGTGAAAAGTGGTACTTTTCAAGTCTTAACAATTCCCCTGCACTCTTCACCATTATCAACCTCACTGCTGAGCATGCGCACTCATCCTAACGTATGATGAAGATCAAGGAAAAGAACTCGCTACCCCTTAGGATCCTTTGGGAGATCCCCCTCGATGAGAAGAACAACATTATTACAACCCAGAGGATGATAGTTCAATTGACTATGATCTTCAGAGCTTCTTCGAAGAAGAGGCGATCAATGTGGCAAGAGAAGTCCAAGCGTTAGTGCCGCTGTCACCAATGCCACTCATTCAAAAGATCTCATCAGATGAGGACTTCAAAAAAAAATGGCCAAATTCACAAGTCCACATTTCCCAAAGAATTGCCCGAACGACTCTCGTAGCCGTCTCGCTCCCTCAATTAGAGGAAGCAAATCGCCTGGTGCCTTTTGAGGCGACCGACCCTGTACCATATCTACTATCTAAAATCAAAAAAATAGAAAAAGAAGAAAACCCTAAAAATTCATAAATATAAAATCCAAAAAAATCAGAAAACTCAAGAAACTCAAGAAAATAAAAGGAACCCTTCGTCCAGAATCAAGTTTGCGACCAATAAGGAGACTTTTCTCCTAAGACTACTATCCCATCTCCCGTACGAGGACGTAATGCATCCAGGATAAACAACAAGCCAGTGATTACACCAGATGAAATACTTCACAACTTTGAGAAAATGATCAGCAACCTTGACCTTCACCTTACCAAAGATCTCTCAGTCATAGACTGTGCTGATGAAGGAGGCACTGGACTTCTAATAGATTATCTAGCATTTTGATGAGCAAAACCAAGCTGCCGCGAAACCCACTGAAGAACTTAACTTTAGCACTGAAGAGAAACCTAAGAAGCTACTTATTAGTGTAATGCTCAACTCCAAGGAATGCTAACAAATTGCATAAGCCCTGCAAGAACACCACGATTCCTTCGCATGGTCCTACGAGGACATGCCCGATTTAGACACAACTTTAGTAGAATATCACCTCATCTTAGAACCCGATGCAAAGCCTGTTAAGCGGAAACTCCATAGGATGCACCCACAAATAGCCCTTCAAGTTAAAGAGGAAATCGACAAGTTACACAAAGCCAAAGTCATCCGAGTCATCCTCTACCCCAAGTGGGTTGCCAACATAGTACTTGTCGCTAAGAAAGACGACAGAGTACAGGTTTGCATTGATGTCAGAAACCTCAACCAGACATGCCTAAAAGATGACTTCCCACTTCGACACATTGACACTCTAGTCGACAACACCACGGGACATGAGATGCTATCCTTTATGGACGGTTTCTCTAAGAGAAGACTTCCTTCACCACACCATGGGGAATATACTATTGCGTCGTTACTCCTTTTGGGCTTAAGAACGCAGGAGTCATGTATCAACGTGTCATGATGGCTATCTTTCACGACATGATGCATAAGTGTGTAGAAATCTATGTCGATGACATATTAGTGAAGTCCCAAATGTGAGTAGGACATGTTGAAGTGCTCCGACTGGTGTTACAAAGAGCTAAGAAATATCAGCTAAAAATGAACCCAAAGAAATGTGTCTTCGGGGTCACTTTCAAAAAATTACTTGGTTTCATAGTTAGCAACTGAGGGATCGAAGTTGACCTTATAAAAGTCAGAGTCATCCTCGAGATGCCGCCTCCCAGTAATATCAAAGAGTTACGAGGAAATCGACAAGTTACACAAAGCCAAAGCCATCCGAGTCATCCTCTACCCCAAGTGGGTTGCCAACATAGTACTTGTCGCTAAGAAAGACGACAGAGTACAGGTTTGCCTTGACGTCAGAAACCTCAACCAGACATGCCTAAAAGATGACTTCCCACTTCGACACATTGACACTCTAGTCGACAACACCGCGGGACATGAGATGCTATCCTTTATGGACGGTTTCTCTAAGAGAAGACTTCCTTCACCACACCATGGGGAATATACTATTGCGTCGTTACGCCTTTTGGGCTTAAGAACGCAGGAGTCATGTATCAACGTGTCATGATGGCTATCTTTCACGACATGATGCATAAGTGTGTAGAAGTCTATGTCGATGACATATTAGTGAAGTCCCAAATGTGAGTAGGACATGTTGAAGTGCTCCGACTGGTGTTACAAAGAGCTAAGAAATATCAGCTAAAAATGAACCCAAAGAAATGTGTCTTCGGGGTCACTTTCGAAAAATTACTTGGTTTCATCATTAGCAAGCGAGGGATCGAAGTTGACCTTATAAAAGTCAGAGCCATCCTCGAGATGCCGCCTCCCAGTAATATCAAAGAGTTACGAGGCCTGATAGGAAGATTGCAATTCATCAGAAGATTTATCTCCCAACATTCAGACAGATGCGATCCTTTCTACAGACTACTTAAAGGATGAACTGAGTACAAATGGGATGATCAGTGTCAGCAAGCCTTCGACAATATCAAGAAGTACCTTCTTAACCTGCCAATCCTATCGCCATCAGTCTCCGGAAGACCCCTAATTCTATACCTCTCAGCGAACGACAAAGCAATGGGAGTAATTCTGAAATAATATGAAGGAGACGGCAAGAGAGAGAAGGCTATCTACTACATCAGTAGGACCATGGTCGAGTATGAACAAAAATACACTTCAATAGAGAAGACTTGCCTCACATTGGTGTCCGCCCCTACTAAATTATGACACTACTTCAGAGTACATAAAATAATAGCACTACCCCGAATGGACCCTCTGAAGTACATATTTGAAAAGCTTGCAACATCAGGAAAGATCGCTCCCTCGTATATACTATTGTAAGAATTTGATATCACTTACGTCATGCAGAAATAGATCAAAGGGCAAGCAGTTGCCGATTACCTCACAAATCTCCCACTGTCGAGTGATGAGCCCGTGCATGCGGATTTCCCTATGAGGACCTATTCACGATTCATAACGAAGATCCCGATAAGACCTCATGGATCCTTTATTTTGACGGCACTCTAAATCAAAAAGAAAAAGGCATCGAGATAGTCCTCCTAAGCCCAGAAGGATTTGTCATACCTAAGGATTTTCAACTAGATTTTCCTATTACTAACAATGTCACAAAATATGAAGCCTTTATAGTCAGACTACGAGCATCACTACAATTAGTTGTTAAACAGTTAAAAACCATCGGTGATTCCAAACTAGTAATTTCACAAGTCATAAGAGAATGGAAAACTAAGGAAAGGAGACTAATGGCATACCTAGAAACCGCTCAATATTTAGTAAAGAAATTTGAAAGAATCTCTTTCACACACATCCAGAGATTAGAAAACGAGCTCGCAGATTCCTTAGCCATGCTAGCGTCTGTCATCCAAATACCCATCGGGTAAAATACTAAGACCTTCTTCATTAAAAAGCTGACAGTACTCGCCCACGAGGTAGCATAGACCATCAAGAGAGAATTACCCATCCTCCCCACAAGTACAGGACTGAAAGAAGCAATCACCCCAGAAAAGCAAGTCAAGACAGAAACCAAAGTCGCTATTTTCATATTTGAAAAATCACCGACCGATAATGGACAATCATGGTATTTCGACATCTGGAACTTCTTGAAATATCAACAAGTCCCTCCATATGCCACGAAGATCGAATAGAAGACTATAAGGAACTGATGCACCCAATTCTGCATACTCGGTGAAATATTATACAAAGAATCCTTCACTAAAGGAGTACTATTATGATGTGTCCTGACTGTCAAAGGACAATACATCATCTGAGAAGCACAAACCAGTGCCTACGGTGCCCCCTTCAGTAGATAGAGACTGGTTAATCAAGTTATACGACAAGGCAATATCTAGTCGACAATGATCAGAGATTGCCACCTCTACGTCCAATCCTATAAGCAATGCCAAGAACACGCCACACTCGTCAAAGCTCCATCAGTTGCATTGAATACTATGACCTTGCCATGGCCGTTTTTTATGTGGGCCTTCGATGTCATTGGACCTTTCACAAACACCATTGGGAACACTCACAAGCACGGTTTCATACTTACAGCGACCGAATACTACACCAAATGGGTAGAAGTTGAATCCTATGTCAGAATCATCGCTTCATCACTCGTAAAGTTTATCGTTTGGAATATCATCACCAGATTTGGAGCACCTAGGTTGTTTCTCACTGACAATGGACCATAGTTCATTGCAGAGAAGACAAAGAAGTTATGCAAGAAGTATGACATCGATCTACGCCACTCATCATCGTTCTACCCTCAAGGTAATGGACAGTCAGAAGCTACGAATAAAACACTGATTTGAATCCTAAAATGTATAGTAGAAATGAGCAATGGAACCGACTGGCCTGAACGACTACCAGGAGCACTCTGGGCCTATAGGACCTCTATTCGTACGGCCACTAGCCAAACTCTCTACCTCCTTACCTACGGGATGGAGGCAGTCCTACCTTATGAGATACAAGTACCATCCTTACGGATTCAACTCGATGATGAGCTATCCTTAGACGAGAGGAGAATTGTCCTACTCACTCAGCTAGAGCAGCTCGATGAGACATGTCTAAGGGCAGCTAATCATGCTCAGGTATGTCAAAAGAGAGTGGCCAGGGCTTACAATAAGAAAGTCCTTGAACGAACCTTTAATATTAGGGAATTAGTCTTGAAGAAAATCATGCCTTCCAAGCATGCCCATCCAAAAGGAAAACTAAAACCGAACTGGGAAGGCCCTTATGTCATAACAGCCGCATACCTTTGAAATGCCTATAAACTGGCAAACCGAGACGGGGAAGAACTCCCTAGCCCTTGGAATGCCATGTACCTTAAAAAATATTACCCTTAGCGTTGTGATCGTCACATCCCGTGGTTAAATACTTATACTTATCACCCCCATAGCTGTCACGACCCATTCATTGGTCGTAGGCCTTCAATTCTCAGAATATCCTTAAGACCTCCGATTTATCGCCCACCTTTTTTTCACTCGGGCAATCTTATTAAAGGATTAGTGACCTATCGAACCCCTTTCAAAAGCATAAGTAACACCTGACACTCATTTCCTTTCCCCCACCATTGGAGGAGACGTTAGAGCAAAAAAAATAAAGATGTTAGGTTCAATCAAAATTTATTATTCTTATGCTAGCAAGATGCTTTCAAGAGTACATACATCGAAAATTTTGAGTGAGAGCATTATGACGAATGAACAAGTCAATGAGCTCAGGGAAGCATAAGTAGACGATAAGGACATCCCTAGTAACATTACTAGAAGTCTATAAGCAAGCTGCGAGGGCATCCCTGATGTCCCCATACTACTAGATGTCGTCGTAAGGTGGAGGGAGGAGGACAGACTCCTGCTAACCATAGAATGTGAGATTTTGATGGTACCGAAATATGACGAAGAGCTCGATCATGGCATCCCGTACCTCCTCTGAGAAAAAAGATTGTTACTTATCCCTTTTAGGAAGCATTAATTACAAACTATTTCTCACATCACTGAGCCTTACCCCCCTCTTCTATTTTTATTTCGGACGATAAATCAGAAGCCTTATAGGATGCTCCTAGGAATGAAACTGAAAACTGATGAATGATGACTGATGCAATCACCTACTATACCTACCATACTTCTCCTAATAACCACGGGATAGGATGAGCAGCACCCTTGGATAGACCCTGTTATATAATTGACCTATTCAAAGAGACCTCCCCGGTTCGATGTAGTACCGATCAACTTTTCTTCAAAACTAACTCACCAAATATCCATGACTGCTTATAGACCCAAAGTGCTCATCTTGAAACCCAAAAAAGCTCTATTGCATCTTGACGCTGGGGAATTTTCTTGGATTAGAAGAATAATCATATCAGAAGCATCGGCTTGTCCATAAAGAAGATGAGGAACGATGAAGTTAACATCCATAAAGTGCTATCGAAGATACCATACTGCCAATCCTACCACGCTCCTACACTGGGGTATTTTTATTTTTATTGTTTTGTTATTACATCTATCTTAGCTATTTGCTTTTCCTGTTGCACTTTTGTCATTTCAATAAAAAAAAAAAAAAAGAGAGCGCATATCCATCTTTTGCTACCAGACTCCTGTCTGAGACACTTACCCCCCTTGATAACTAGCAAGGGAGAGAACAAAAACTACTGACGGCATTACACTCACATGTGTAGATAGGAAGTAACCTTCAACCATCATTGCGCTAGCTCAGGAAGCATCCAAGTCCCAATGACGGTCGATGGCGCTAAAGCAACTAAAAAGCAAAAGTTGACGCAAGAGGTAACTAAAAGAAAATGAGCCAATCAGGTACATCTAAAAGAAAAATCTCTCTATATTGTCAAAATCTTTTCATTTCTTTTTACACTTATCACTGGGGGCATACCCCCTATATATATAACACACACATACCATGGATACAAAAATACACACATGCAGCCCTACTCCCTATGCTGCCACTGGGATAGCTGATCACCGCTATCCCCGATATCATCAGCTCGGAGGTCCATAGACTGGTCCTCTGACAACACAATCCTAGCACCTGGAGTCCTCAGAATCTTTAGACGATAAGGCCCTGCCATAGAACCCCCCTCACTCTCCTGACTAACAGATCGCCCCGATCGCGAGTGAGGAGGATACCTCGTAAGAACCTCATGAACAACAGAATCCTCACGAGTATCACCAAGCTAATGAGCCAGCCTATGTATCCCCCGCTCCCTCTTCGCCAAACGACCCTGCCCGCATCGTCCGACGCACTGCCTCCAATGCCTCAGCCTGAGTCCTCTGCGCAGCCATCATCTCGACAAATAAATCATCACGACTATGCATCTCCCCAAGGATTCATCTCACCTCGGCTCTAAGCACGCCTCCTCAAGCTGACGAACTTGCATAACCACACCAAGTTAAAGAAAAACTAATATATACATGAACAAAATAAGAAACTTTGAAAAGGAAAGGATTATACCAAATCCAACCTCTCCTCTAGGAGACGCCCAACCGTCTCAGCAGTCATTGGATTAGCAGGAGGCACAAAACGAACATCGAACGTAGGCAGCTACAATAAGAACAAACAAATACATAAGAAAAATACTATAATGATAAATAAATCATGAACATAATAACTAAAACATACCAGAGTAGGGATAGGAACAAACTCCTGAAGGGGAGCCTAGGGAGCAGAGTCCAGAACAGCCTCCACAAAGAACCAAAAAAACTAACACAAGATATGTCAGAACAAAATAAAGATGAAATAACCTAAACAGAATTATGCCACATAAAAAAAAAACTATACTTGACTCTCAGGGCGTAGAGAGGCAGCAGTCGCCTCCCTCGCCTAAAGATCCTCGGCAACCCGATGCTGAAATACCGCATGATATTAGTAAGCTGCTAAGAAAGCGAAATAATGACACCCAACGAACTAATGCAATGACACAAACAAGATAAAAGATTGAATGGAACTTACGCAATGATCTAGCTCAGCCCGAAGCTGAGCCATCGCTGGATCCTCCCTACTAGAGGAAGCAACTGAAGATGGATCAAATGCCCGAATGGGACCTCCAGCAGCGAGCTTGGCTCTCTACGAATAACAATAAACACATCAATTGGCAAGCTCACAATGCTAAAAATTAGGAAATCCATATTTATAAAGACACTTACCAATAGATCAACCTCAAAACGTAGACTGGCCACTGCCTCCCAGTTAGCCAGCTACTGACTGCGATAGACATCCAGCAGGGTCACTTGACGAGCAACCTCACCTTCCCTCTCAGACTGTCCAAAATAAAATAAGATGAGACACCACAACCATATCAGAATGACCAGAAGACTGAGTCCACATAATAAAAAAAACCATAAATTAACTCCCCAGGAGCCGTCGAGTCTCCGCTAGCCGAACCTCCAACTCATCCTCCGCCGCCCTAGCCTGAGCAACTGAAGAGGCTAAGGAGTGCAGCATCTCCTCATCTGGACGAGGAGCACACTCCATCCACTCCATCGCCCTATGGAGGGCGTCTAATGCCCCTATCATGCTCACGGTGAGATGGCACTGGTCCAATGTAGCCAACCTCTCTCTCAAAGCCGACGCCAACTCTAGCCCACCGATCGCGAAAGAGCCACTCCCATGAAAGGGACGTGTGAAGAGGCACCTGCCACCCAATGCACTAAACCACCACACATACTCCCGGACATCCGCCTCGTCACGTGCCCTTATAACCTTGGTCCCCCCATCTCTAAAATCTGCTATCTGAAGCGCCATCCGCTCTGTAAAATTCCGGCCAGGAGGGCCAGTCATCCTCTTCACCACTCTGTGGCGAATCTCTAGAGGGACTCCCTGAGCGAGCCCCAGCTGCCGAATCACTAGAGATGTATGAATCCTCTCCACCCTCTTAAAATAATGGACCCATATGCCCACATCAAGGAACGGCTGGCTAGACTGAATCACTGGCACGCCAGCATCCCCCTCATCCGCATATGGCCTCCAAATCACCTTCAACCTAGCAAACAAGCCAACCCCTCAACGAAGATTCAGATCCTAAAAGACCAAAATGAAAAGAAAAAAAACATATGCATGACAATCTATACCTGCCCCGCGTGCATATCCTCAAAGAGACCGCGCGCAATCTGAAGATCCGAAAACCAACGGCGACCCCTCAATGCCTCCCTCCACACGTGCATCCGCGGAAATGTGAACCTCACCTCCAACGGAACCCCCAGATGAAGAAAAGCAAAGTGATCATATGCCAAAAATTAGAAAACAAAATAGAAGAAATGCTAAGTAGATGCTACTATCAAAAGACAAAAAAAAATAGAGACACTACGACATTAATTACCTAAAACTCACCTGAAGGAAGGGAAGGAAACCTCTGATTGTCGCGACGCCCCGTCCCCGACAGTAAAGCTACTCATAGAGATGTGCCAACGTGGTCATGCCCCACGCATAGGTGGGGACTTGATCCAAGTCCTCAAGAACCATCAAAAATAATCTGGTGATGCATCCTCGAGTCAAAGAAGAGAAGAGTACCGCACAAAAGAAGTGCATCAAGAATGCTTGAAGCACCCTATCTGCAGCCAACCCTAGCTCCACCGCGGGCTCCCGGCCAACCACTATCACACAACGAGCCTCATAGGACACCTTCACCTCTGAATGACACCTCAGGGGGATGAAGCCACTCGCAAATGTATCAAAAAACCAAGTGCCTCGAACTACCCCTGGCCCCAATCCGCTCGACCTATATGGCACACCCAAAATCTCCTCACACACTTCTAAGTACTCTCCTGCCATCCGCCCTGTGATTGGCTCACCATCGAAACGAAGGACGGTAATGCAGACCCAATCCTCTAGAGTCGGCAACATCATACCAACTGGAAAGAGAAGCACCTGATGCCTCTCCCTCCACCTCTCCAAGATCGCCGTGATCAGGATACGATCGACCTGAAAGGGCTCCAGCACTAGGATCGGTTCGAAAATGAAAGACACTAGCTGTGCCTACTGAAACTCCGGTAAGGTACGATACCAAGTGTGAGACTCGGTGCATGGCGAGTTGATAACCAGCTGCAGGGGCTCCTATTGAACGAAACACAAACAATAACAGTAAGACTAACACATACCTATGATGAAAGACAAATGAATTTAGAACTAAAAGTAAGTCAAATATGCCCCAAATACAATAACAATTTATAATAAACACACAAAACGTTATAAGGGCAACTGAATAGAAACATGACCTATCACTAGACACACTCATGATGCAACGATCGATGCAGGTTCGACATAAATTAGAAGGGTTGTTAGAGCCTAATAAGCCTATGTCATAACCTAAATGGCTAAGAAAATGAAAGAACTCTTGCTCATGGGTGCTTACCTGGACTCGAGCGAAGAAATCCTCTAGCGGGAAGTGTTTGCGATCTCGATGCTCCTCACCCTGGTGCTCCTCCGCCGTACCCTCAGCCACACCCTCAGGTATCACACCCTCATCCTCAGCGACCTCTAGCTCAACCTTGAGCACCTCCTCCCTGATCCCCGACTGGTCAACCTCCAGTACCTCCTCTCTAACCACCTCCCTAACATCCACCTCCCTGACAACGTTGGTTCGAGCCTCAAAAGTCTCACCTATCTCTGCCCCTAACATCCTCTCCAACTTAGAAACACTAAGATCGCGCCCACCAATACCATCACCCTCCATCCTAGAACGAAGAGAACGGCGCCCAAAACGGATGGCCGGATAGCAAAATATCACAAAAACACAAAAATTAGAGCACAAAGAAATAAGGAAACAGATAATCGAAGACTAAAATGAATCATGCGACAAAAATGAAAAGTTTTGAACTATTTATAGGACATGCCAAAATCACGCGCATAAATTCTGCGCTCAAACCAATCACGCACCGCTGTAATCGTGCTTAATTCGGATCACATGACACGTCTTGAGTGTGTAACCTAATAGTCACCCGCTCAAACCAACCCGACCATCTGGTTGCGTGTAGCCTACTAAGCATGTAATCGCTTCAAGCGTCCACATAGTGGCACGCGAATGCCAATGGTCATTCGTATAGTGACCAGCCACCGCTCGACGCTCAACGCCCACCGGCGCACAATTAATTTAAGCGCTCGGAGTGAAGAGTGTAATTTCCCAGAAACACAAAGAAAAAAAAATGCCCAGGACAGCATGTTCACACGCCTAAATTGGGTGATTTTCGACACTAATTATTAGCCTAAACCACGCCCTTGTTAAGCCCGATCCAAAACATTCCAAGCTTAAAGGAATATGCACCCTGATAACTAAAAGAAAATGCTCCAGACTAAGACCAAACTAAAAAAATGCCCCGACACCCTTTACACACTCTAGCCAAAACTAAACAAAAAAACTTGCCCCAACTAAGGCGAAATTAACAAGAAAAATATCCCTATCGTTCATACACTCCAACTAAGCCCAAACTAAGTCAAAACAAAAAAATGCTCCTAACATGTCCTGATCCAAAATAAATACTAAATCAAACCAAACTTAAACAAGTAAGCCTCACCCTCAAAACATATCAAATAAGCTACAAAGTCAACTAATCCAAAGTGGCTAAATATAAACAATCACAAACGAAAAAATAATCACTTCATAAAAAGATAAAATAATTACAAAATACACTGAGGGCATACCCTCTGAATATACAACTTAAAACAAGAAATTTAAAAACAGCCCGTTCAGGTAATGCCTGAATCCAGATTTATTCGGGAAACTAGAAATCTCAGAGAAGCCTAGAGGGGGGAAGCGCCCTGAACGAATTATAGCCGTAATAAACTCTTCCCCTTACCTGAGCCGGCAGAAAAGAAAGAATGGCTCACGGAAAGCCACCCAGGACCTACGGGATCCACCCTTAGAAGCTCACCTTGGAAACCATAACAAGGGAGAGCAACTAACACGGAATCCGCTGAGCCTACCAAGAAAAAATAGGCATCGATCACGAGAATTCTGACCCTGCCTTATCCTTGGGTTTCCTTTCTACCACCTTTTTCTCCTCCACCTCTTCCTTTAGCATGGCAGCAATTCGACTGTTACCTTGCATTCTCAATTATCCACTCAGTTTACACAACTCTTCGGATCCAACACTCGGGATACAAAAAAGAAAGGAAGAAAAGACAATAATGAACAAGAAAATGCCCAAAACAAAAAAATGCCCCAAAATTTTTTATCCCAAACTTGGAATAAGATTCAAAACAACAACAACCCAAAAATTTTAATTCACATTTATAAACTATACCTCCTCAATTACCAAATGACAAGTGCCACACCTTTAAACCCTTCCAATCTAATTAAATTTAAACCAAAAACATACCCCCTTTGAAAGACCACAATCCATGACAGACTCAGATGAACCAATAATCACACAACACTTACCCCTTCAAGGAAACACAAATCCCAAAGCAAAGTAAACAAGTCGATAAGATTCGAACACTTAACACCCATCCAACACTTTTGGAAAAGTCACACCTTTTAACAAGTATCACCTCAAGTCAAACAAAAGACTAGAACAAAATACCTTAAACTTCACTCTAAAAAATGAAACCCTAAATTGTTTGGGACCCCGCCAAGAAAAATGCCCCAACCAAACCCATCGGAACCAAGTAAACCCTCTAAAAAAATCCCATAAAATAAACTAAACTCCAAGATAAACTAAATCCTGAAATAAGTCAAACAAATCAGATAAATCCAACTAATCTGCTAATAATTTTACACGAATAAACAAGCACGACAAAATAAAAAAATGCCTCTTTATTCATAACTTAAAAGTTTTACAAGTATTACCGGAGGCATACCTCTTGGATTTACAACCCAAAACGAAAACCTAAAACTTTAACCTACAACCCAAAACGAAGACTGGGTTCAAAACTGAGACGAAGCGAGGAGCAGATTCCGCTCGGAGCGTCCAATCAAAGGCTTCAAGGAGAATTGGTTGGGAAACACATCCCTCCACTTTTTACTCCTCTTCCGCTATCTTCACCTTCTCCACCGCCGCCTCCTCAATGCTGCCTTCACCACTCTCTAAAAAGGACCGATGTGAAGACTAGCGCCCTCATTTCTAATACCGCCCACTCCTAGAATAATGTTATCCACGAGTATCGCCTCGGGATGAAGATCACACAAAATAATGAATATAGGAAGAAACGACATCCCAATCGGACGGTTAGATCGCCCAATATCCCTAAAACACAAATTTTAGAACACAAGATATCCAGAAAAAGGTTAAAACTCGAGACTAAACTAGAGAATGAAAAATAAATGAAAACTGTCTTGCTTATATAGAGTACAGACTCAATCACGCGCCAGAGCACAGGCGTTTAACCAAATCACGCATCACACACGACGCGCACAATCCAAAGAACGCGCCCTAACCAAAGCGTTCTAATAAGCCATCACCCGCGCCAACTGTGCGACACTCCGATCACGCGCACTCCATGAACCATGCAAATTTATCAAACGAAACACTGCCACCGCACGACCAGAAAGGTCACCAGTGCACTGACTTGGTGACGCCTCGATCACGCGCTATGGTTGTAACACATAACACAATCACATGCATACTTACGTGCGCGTAAATGACCCCTCAAGCCTGAGATCGCATGCCTGAAAATAGGCTCGCAATCATATTAAGCGACCTAAAATAGGCGCTCAATGCCTAACTTTGCATCACACTTTGATCAAAATTCACCCGTCCTATCGGGTACCCTTGCATGAGAAGGAATCATCGACAGCACCCATCCCATCGTGATAATGTGTACACATGCGATATCACCTTAATATCCAGCCCCATCATAATAAATTAACCATGCCCTCATGGCCCATTGCGAAAAGCCAAAAGCAAATCTCCCAAAATTACGGGTACATCGCCCAAAAAAACTAAGCCAATCACGATGCAATCACAACGTGATTCTTTCATAACTTAAGATCTGCCAAAGAAAGAAACTAGACACGTCCCATTGCGCAAATATCCCACCAGTGTCCCATCGCTAACTATGTTCAGCCATATCCCATCGCAAACATCACGACCCGAAAAGCTCAAACAACATCTATCATGCCACATGAAAAGAGGAAAGGATTGATCATATGCCATCGCAAAAGCAAAGAGCCCTTTCTCTCCTGAGTTGATCCCCATGTGCCACCAGGACTCGTCCATCACACAGCCAAAGAAAGGGAGAACCCCCAAGTCCCATCACGACATCACTTCTACAAGACATTACATCACAACGGCCAAGCCCTGCCACAGAGGACCAGAAGAAAAGAGAAGAAATCTCCAAAGTCCCATCGCGACACTACGGCACCACCACGAATAGTACAAGCTATGCACAATACAGGTAAGTATCACCCCCAGGTAAGTACTACCCACTTTTCAATTACTCGATATTATAAATAAATATAGTTAGCTATGATTAAGTCAAAATATTTTCAAAATCCATCTCTCTCGACTTGCGAATCACTGTAGTCCTCCCATAAGAGACAGTCATCAGTACTCGTCGAGAAGGTTAGACGGAGCATCCAATATACCAAGTGTCGTCTTGACAACCACAATAGCAGTCGGGTCCACAAATCCTGTACCAGTGGATTTGCTCAGCGACGTCTCGGAAGCCATGTTTTCCTCTGTTTTACCACTGAATTGATCTTAAGTTAAAATCCCTAAATTTTCAAATTTTCAAAACCCCCGAATTTTCAAAATCCCCTTACTAAAAGAGAGAAGAAAAGAACAACAAAGCAACAAATTAAATAGACCAAACTCACCTTTCTTTAGATACCAAAAAAAATTGATTAAGCGCCCCATCACTCGCGCACAATAATTGCACTTAAACCTAACCTTTAACTCCTAAGACCGCCTGAACTCGAAATCAAGCGCATATCCCATTGCGCAGAATTGGATCAAGTGCACATTCCACTGCACAGAATTGTTTGTTCAGATACATTAGGACTAGAATTTCCAACTTAGAGGCCGACTCCAGATGAATCAAGCACCCGGCCACTACGCAGAATTCAATTTAGCACACCTCAATTGAATTCTGCGTAGTGGATTGTCACATAAAAATCTAGAAACATGAAAAGAAATATTTTTGATAATATGTATTGAAAATACATATAGGTGATATTCCTATATGTATTTACATAATCGAAGATTCTGATAATATGTATTTTTTGAAGGACATCTTTTTTCGATATACCTAAGGGTATCTATTAGGTATATTATATTAGGTATATAATATCCGAATATTATATACCTAATATAGTATTCTGATATTCCTATGTGTATTTACATATTCCTCTTTAATATGTATATCGATTAAAGAAAAATCTATATCAGTCACCTATATTCAGAAATATAGGTGACTGATATACTCACCTATATGCTATTGATTATATTACCTTAACAATCCGCAGTAGTGATATTCTCATTGCCTCTTTTAATAATATAAAAGATGAATGGCTTCCTGTAAAACCTATTGAGTCTAGATCATCAACATCCAGTGCTCTCGAACCAACATTTACAATACTGCGGATTATTTTTCTCAACTCGATGCCCTAATCAAGGGTGAGCTATGCCCTTAAATAGACTTTACACACACATCTAGACAAACTACTTTCTTTTCAATAGTAAAGATGCTCTCATTTTTCAAAGCATTTACTCACATCTGGACAAACTACTTTATTTACACCAGTAAGATGCTTTCTCCTTTTTCAATGCATGTCTTACTTTTTTCTTAAAGTAAGATAATGGGAGACATCATGGCTGACGATTCTGGTTTGTAACGTTAGGGCTAACGATTCTGAGTAGCAACGTGTCCTGGATGAGCTGGAGTCGTTCTTGCTACTGGTGGTAGTGGTGTGGTCCACTATGCTTCCATACGATTTCCCAGATTGTGGTAGAAAACCAAATCTTATGATGATTATAGTTGTCTTGCATCTCATCTTCTTCGAGCATCGTCATTTCGATCTCGAGATTCTCCGGGAGGTCAAGATCTTTTCGGGAATCAAATTTTAATAATAATGAAGTCGCTTCAACTTTTTACTCTTCAGTCCTTATATATTTAATTGATAAATTTTTAGTGAAAATTCTCTGACCATCAAATATGTTGAATTGATTATCGGCAGCACAGATTTGCCTTGCCATTGAAGATAATATTTTAAGAGAACGAATCCAATAGGATTTTGGATTAATGGACATGATGCTTGCTTTAGCCATGGGGTCTTCGACTTCATCGAACTCGTATTCTTTAGTTTTATCTTAAAACCAAATTTGATACGGCTAATAAAAATTTTCTTTTGATCTCCATCCAATTGTGCTTGTGATCTAAAATGTATAGTAGATAGTGCGATTAAGATTTTTGGTGAGATGATAGACCATTGTTTTGATCATCATCGGAAATTCATTGATAGGATAACCAGGAAAGATTAGTTATTTTACTAATCCCCAATCAAGACTTTCTTCTAGATTATACATGGGATTTTCAATCTAAACTAACAACTTTGGAAGGAAAACTTCATAACACTGAGTTATGTTATAATTATTCATTAAGATCTGTTTAATCTTAACCTCTTGATCTTCAATTTGTGCTATCAGGGGTTTACTGATATCACATGGCAGAATATGTTTTATTTTTTCAAACAAACAAATTCTTTTTAATTTGTGAAAAATGGGATTTGGATAATTTGAATCCATAAGATCTGCTAATTCTAAAAAGTGATTGATTTTTTCAAGAGAAATTTTCTGCGAATGTTTCAAAATCCCATGCTATGGATTTAACAAGAGCATTCGAACTATCTTGTAGTTTTTCTAGCATTTGTTCTTTTTCATGGATTTTATGAGAGAGGTTGTTCATGTGATCCCTGAACTGTTTCTTATCATTCAGAAGTTGGCATTTCAAGGCTCCATTAATCTCGTGATAAAGTTCTGGACTTATTCCGGGATTATAGAAATCAGGAATATTATTCATCGAGATGCTAGTTTGTTCTAGCAAATATTGTGATTGTTGTACTTGATACAAAGTAAAAGCTGATTTTGCTTCATTGAAGTCATTGTGAACTTGGTAAAGAGAGTTTGAAAAGTTGATAACTTGTTTTTGGCAAGCTAAGAAAGAGGTATATAGTCCTGGTTGGTGGCCTCTTTACACAACATAGGTTTTTCCAATATAAGGTTTTCTTATGGTTGGAGATGGTTGAGAAGAGGAGTTTCCTTCTTCTGTCATCTTCTGTTGTTTACAGAGTAAAATCCACTAGTTTAATGGTAACATAAATCTTCTTCCTGCAATAAATATACCCACTTTGGTTAGTCGTTTAAACTTGGATCTCTGCTTAAGAAATCAGCCAACACGTTAGTACTTCCTTTAACATGTTCAACTTTAAAGGTATAAAGTGCTATTTCAATCGTCTTCCATCTAAAATATCTCATTTATTAATTAAAAAGTCTCGAACTGCCTTGTTATCAGTTCTGACAATAAAAACTTTTGGGGCTAGATATATATGAAATCTTTTTAGGGCAAGTTTTATTGCTAATAATTATTTTTCAAAGATGATATAATTCTGTTCATTTGGTTTGAATTTTCTAGAATTATAACCACATAATTTTTCTTTATTTTGTACCTTTTTTGTTAAAGGTGATTTTCTTGGTTTTATCCCATTAGATTGACAAGAATCTTTTTCTTCCCAATCCTCAACAGGAATGGCTTTTAAAACACATTCCCAACAGTTATCTGAAGCATCTGTTTTGAGAATTAATTTATCTCCGGTTGTGGGAAGATAAACAGTAGGACAATCTTCAATATCTTATTTTATTTGTTTCAATATCTCTTTGTCTTTATCTGTCCATGTAAATTCTATTTCTTTTTTCAATTAGTTTATGAAAGATTTTTCTTTTTCTGCTAAATTTTTCAAATAATTTCTTCCATAATTTAATAAGCCTAAGAGACTTTGTAACTGTTTCTTATCAATTACCTCTTCAGGAAAATTTTTTATTTTTATAATAATATGATGTTGAAGTTTTAGACCATCATGTGTTAAAATAAGACCTAAAAATTCTATTGATTCTTTATCAACTTTTATTTTTGAAGGTGAAAGGATAATTTCATGTTTTTAGAAAATATCATACATTTGTTTTAAATATTTTTTGTATTCTTCTTTTGTTTTAGAGAACACTAAGATATCATTGATATATACCACACAAAATTCTTTATAAGGGGCAAAAATCGAATCCATCCATTTTTGATAGATTTGTGGAGCAGTATTCAAGCCAAATGGCATGACATTCCATTGATAATGTCCACATGGAGTGCTAAAAGCAATTAAAGGTTTAGATTTATCATCTAACTTTAATTGCCAGTATCCTTATTTACAGTCGAATTTACTGAAGAATTTTGATCCTTTGATTTGGTTAATCAAAATATCTTTTCTTGGAATAAAGTATCCATCAAATTCTAAATTTTCATTTAGTCTTTTATAATTTAAAACCATTCTAGCTTTTTCACGTTTTATTTCAGCATGATTTCTTACTAAAAATGCAGGTCTAGAATGAGGACTTTTTGTAGATTCAATGAGTTTTTTCTCTAATAAATCTTTAATTTGTATTTCAAATTCATCTATGTCTATTTTTGTATAGATCATAGGTTTCACCCTAATTATGATAGTAGGATCTTTTAAAGTTATGGTACAGTATTGGGGACTTTTATACCATAGTTTTAGTGAATTGTCACTAAAATTATCTTTGAGAATGGTGAAAAGCCAATGAGTATGACTAAGTTGAATAATAACCTCACCACGCTTTCTGGGGGCAAAGCCTTTATGACATTTAGAGTTATGAACTTGAAGGAGTGGAATGTGGACTAGATCTTCTTTGAGGGAGGGACCAATAGAGCCAATGGTTAAGGTCATTGGTAAATAGGCTGCAATGAAATTGTTACCTAACAGGAAATCGTCATGCATGTTTGGAAAACATAAAATTTTAAGAATAATGAATTTTTTATCATTAAGCCAGATAAAAATATTTTTTGCCTTAAGCTCAATAATTGTTTCTCTTCCTTCAATGCCTTTGACTTTGATAGGATGTTTAATGTTAACCCATTTTTCAGAAGGCAAAGCATTATACCGACAAGCACTTATTATGGCTCCGGTATCAATTAAGATACATAAATTATATGGTTTATAATTTTGAAACATAAAATTTCTTAAGACGTATGTATATCGTCTTTTTCCATAACCAGGAGAAAATAAAATTTCAGTATTTTTTGACTGAAAATGATAAAGTTGAACTATTTTTAGTTCATGAGTTTGTGTTCCAGGTAGGATAGGGACTTGTATATTTTTTACTGCTATATGTGTTCGGTCTTGAGTTGGTTCGAGAGCACTGGATGTTAATGCTCTAGACTCAATAGGTTTTATAGGAAGTCATTCATCTTTTATATTATTAAAAGAGGCAGTCCTTGTACCTCTAAAATATAAATAGTTTTCAGAAGTTTGTATTTCAATCATCTGGGTTTGAGATTTTGGTTTTTGTTCTAAAATATCTTCAAATAACCATTGTGTAGGTATCTGTAAATCTTTTCAGTTTATTAACCTTGGTTGAATTTCTGAATCATATGGTTTGGGTTCAAATATTTCAATCAGGTTTTTGTCTGATTTATGCATTTTTGCTATTGGTTTGGAGGTTAATTCATGTTCTGTTTGTCAGGTTATGGCTAGGTTGTGTGAATCTTCTTTTATTTCTAATCCTTTTGTTTGAATTTTAATTTTTATTGTGTCTTCAATATTTGGGTCGTCAAGTGAAATAAAATAATTTGATTTTAGTTTAAACCAAACCATTCCATAAGCTAAATTTGATTGAATCCCTCCAATCAAGGATTGTAAAGGATTAAATAATCTTTTATCCATTACTACAGCTAGTATAGGTGTGTCTATACCATTTCTAAATAATCCTGTTATGCATATTTGAAGTACACCAATATGAATATATTTTAATTTTGGATTCTCTTTTTTACATCGTAATATTTTCTTTTAATCAAACAGTGTTATTTTAGCTGTAAGATTAGATGTGCTTTTTGCAGTAGCATTTCCTGAAAAAGCTTCAAATATTCTTCTAGACAAGAGTTTGTCTAAAGAAAAAATTTTATAGATATCTTCTTTATTAAGTTTTTATTGTAACTCAAATTTTTGAAGTTGTTCTTCAGAAAAAGATATTTCTTTACCTATTACGTCTTTCAACGTAATCATTTGGTATTCTTCTTCTGATGTTTTGACTATATTTAACATAAATATTAGATCATCTATGTCAGAATCGGAGTCTATTTCGGATTCTAATTCATAAATGATATTATTATCATCACTTAAAATTGCTTCACTAAAATAAACATCTAGATTTGCTTCATCTAAATATTTAATCATTTTAGTTATTTTTTCCCGTTTTGGGCATTGAGGAGCATAATGTCCTTCTTCGTTACAAATAAAACAACGACATTTCTTTTTAGCCATGGTTGTTTTATCTATTTTCTCAATTTTTTATTTTTAATAAACCTTTTTCTTTTGTTCCAAGGTTTCCATTTAAATTTTTTCTTCTTCAAACCTTTCTTGTATCCCTTTCTTTTAGGGATATTACATCCTATTTTCCAATTTTCTTGAAGAATTTTATCACAACATTTATGACCAAAGTTAGAATTCGTGATTTGATTCTTAACTTTAATTTCTAAATATATATCTGCTATTAATCTTAGGACAAAAGATGTTCTAAGTCCTAAAGTATCTTGTTTAGCTAATTTACTAATAAAATCTGGATAGCCTTTGATGGCTAATTCATCCCACGGTGCTAGGAGTTTATGATAAAATTGTTCTAACCATGATATATTACTTGGGGGTTCCAATTGATAACAATATTTTTTAAAAGTGTTGCAATATTCTTGAAATTGGCAAATATTGTATAGTTCTAATTTTGATGAAATATATATTGCTTCTTCTTGTAGGTTTTGTTCACCTGTATAACTACAAAGATCTTCTATAATGATTATCGTAAAGTGTTTTAAGATATCATCAAGATTATTAAATGTGACAGCCTGAATTTTCCCAACCTAAAATTTCTTGAGATATATTTTTTTTTATCCTAAACCCAATGGGAAAATCCGGACCACCAAATCGTAGACCACAATCTGGCACAGAATACTTGGCACATCCATAAATATACAAAAATCAAAGCAATTATTACATATGGCATAATTAAAACCTCCAGATCTAAAATCTAATAAGAACAAAACTAAATAAACACCAGTGATGACCAACCATCACCTAACAATGGTGTGCACTAGTACAAATGTACCAAAATTAACTCACCAAATCCACAAAGCACAATTCTACGATCCCAGAACAGAGTATAAATCCTTGTGCGAAAGCTCCCTTCTTTTAGTATGTAATCTGGGCCCTCCCAAACCTACACCTGTGACGTATAGTCGGGGTGAGCTAACAACTAAGCTCAGTAGAGGATAAATAACATAAATTCACATTTAACATTTGAAAATATAGCTTCAATCAAGAGTCAAAACTATCATTTAATTTCTGCTTCCAAAACTTAATCATTCCTTTTCTTTTCAAACACATTTTTCAAAGCATTCATCAATTTCTTCTATTTCAAAACTCAACCTTAAACATTTAACTTTACCATGATATTCCATCCAAAAGTACACATATTGAAAAGAATCTTAAAATAATTAGACTTATCCAAAAATATCCGAGATTTCACACACATTCCAAATAACGTCGAATTTGCAAACACAAACTCAAACAACACAAGGGTGTCCAAGGGTGTTCAATGTTTCCAAAGGTGTTCAATGTTTCCAAGGTTTCCAAGGGATGCAACGATGTCCAATGATATCCAAAGGTGTCCAATGATTCCAAAGTGTCCAAGGGATGCAAAGATGTCCAAGGGTGTCCAAAGGTGTTCAATGATTCCAAGGTGTCCAAGGGTGTTCAATGTTTTCAAAGTGTGTTCAATGTTTCCAAAGTGTCCAAGGATGCAATGATGTCCAAAGGTGTCCAATGATTCCAAAGTGTCCAAGGGATGCAATGATGTCCAAGGGATGCAATGATGTTCCAAGAGATGCATATGCAGCGTATGTATGAATGCGTGTACGGATAGGCCACCGTACTAGCCCAAGGGATGCAGTCAAAGAATCCAAAGAATTCATAATGCAAATGCAAATGTCAAAAGTCCAAGCGTCGTTGAGTAAATCACACTTTCAAGGGTATCAAAATGATTCACGAGTGTCACCAGCGATATCAAGATCTTACTTTCAAAACATAAGTCAAGCTCAACAATATCAAAGGTTATCTAGAATCGAACATCATCAGATGCATAATCACGATTTCACGAGTTTATATTCCAAATCATAAGACTCTAATTCTAACATATTCAACTCTGATCAACTCATCATATTCATACAAACACATCTAATACTATGAATCAAGTCAAATATACAAATTTAAGTCGAGTTTCCCCTACCTTAATCTTGAGGTTGCGCGAAACCAAGCAAGGTCCTATCGATGGCCTTCCATCTCAATCTATATCACAATCACGCAATGATGCATCAAAGATCAACTCTACTTACTAATAAATTTTATGCATTTAAGTATTTTCTCAAAACCAAAGTTGAAACGGATAAATTCATGCTAATATAGAATTTGACGTAACATTCCCCCTATAGTTTGACCTTTAAAACTTTAGATTCATGAGTTAGTCAAAACATAAAAGTTGTAGAGTTTATCGTCCTCTTTCCAACTCCATAAGAATGGTGTCAATCGGAGTTCGGGGTAAAACGTTACGGCCAAAATACTAAAGCAGTATCAGCGAGCCCAGTCAAAATCGTTCGAACGATTTAAAATCGATCGAACGGTTTCTAATTTCGTTCGAACGATTTTCAAATTCGATCGAACGGTTTCTAATTTCGTTCGAACGATTTTCAAAATTGATTGAACGGTTTCTAATTTCGTTCAAACGGTTTTCAAAACCGATCAAACGGTTTCCAAACCGACCAGAAACCTTCAGATTTCACTCTTGACGAAATCGTTCAATCGATTTTTAATTTTGATCGAACGGTTTCATCAGATTTCACCCAAAACTAATTTCGTTCGAACGGTTTTCAAAACCGATCAAACGGTTTCGTCAGATTTCACCCAAAATCGGGTTCAAGCATTTCTAACTCATTTTTTCTTTAAATCTTAACCCATTTTCTTCAAATCTCCCACTCATAAGCTAACTAAGGATTAATCTACATATAAATCACAAGTTAAATCAAAAATTTTACCTTTAATCCAACGATTTTCTCCCCGATCGGATCGTCTTCTTCCTAGCAAGCAAATGGGTTTCCAAACCCTTTTTTATCTTTCCAAGCCCCACAATTTCCAGAATTTCGACACAATCGTTAGGTGATCATCCACACACGCTTTGTACAAACCTCACTACGATTTAGCCGATCAAAACACACCATTCTCTTTGCAAGGAAAATGAGTTTTCAAAACCCACATCGATCTCCTATGAGCTCCACGCACACGATCAAGCCAACACAATCGTAGACAATCCTTCACAAAAAACCTTCTCTTTCCTTTCTCTCTCTCTCTCTCTAACTCACAAAAACCCCCAAATCTTTGCAACCGGTTATGGCTTCTAAATGAAGCCCCTCCCCTGGTTCACGTGTAAAATGCATACACGCCACAACTGGTGTATAAGACCTTATAAAATGATCTAACACCATACGGGTGTTCACTTTTCACACCAAAATTAATCCAATCTAAGTCATCAAGTTGACTTTTACTTGCTTAAAATTAGTGACCTGACGGGCACATATCCCGAGGCACACTATTCAAAGTCTAAATTTTTGGGATGTTACATTCTTCCTACCTTATAAAATTTTCGTCCTCGAAAATTGTCGTAAGTAGTAACATGGTGATCGAACCCAATCATACACCAATTGGAAGATGTCCATATCTTAATCTGAAGACCATTCAAAGCAATAGTGCTGATACTCACATCCTACATGAACACACATATACGTATCCACGAGTAACATTCACCTCCACACATACACACATCCATAGCCTACACATCTACATACATACTTGCATAAAAATCCATACCTCTTCCCATTGAAAACTCATGCCTCCAAAAATCTACTCAAATGAGTAAAATTTCATTCTATATTGACTCAAACTCACGCCGCGTTGGTGGGGTATTCTCCAAACCTCAAATCAGTTGTGCAAATACATTTAGTTATTCACCGTAAAATTATGCTAAATATAATAATTCAAAGCTTGTTCAAGTCTCATTCACTTCCTCTTAAGCTTCTCAACTACCAACACATGATGTAATGAGAATTAAAGCCTCCCAATTCCTTATAACTCATTCATGACTTGAGTATAAAGCATACACACCTAGATAGATGTATATGACCCAATCAAACTAACTATTATAACGTACATACTCTACATTTGTCATATGACCTATCTAACTTAAAGCTAACAAGTCAACATTTACCTGGTCCAACAAGTGACCAGTCGGGCACACTTCCATAAATTCACATTTAACATTTAAAAACATAGCTTCAATCAAGAGTCAAAACCATTCCTTTTCTTTTCAAACACATTTTTCAAAGCATTCATCAATTTCTTCTATTTTAAAACTCAATCTTAAACATTTAACTTTACCATGATATTCCATCCAAAAGTACACATATTGAAAAGAATCTTAAAACAGTTAAACTTATCCAAAAATATCCGAGATTTCACACACATTCCAAATAACGTCGAATTTGCAAACACAAACTTAAACAACACAAGGGTGTCCAAGGGTGTTCAATGTTTCCAAAGGTGTTCAAACTTCTAGGTCAAACTTTTAGGTCAAATTTAAACAACACAAGGGTGTCCGAGGCTTGGGAGTTGTTTAAATGGCAACTTGTTCAAAGTTTCTTTCCTCTTGTGGTATTTTCTTTCACCATTCTAGGAACGTCCAAGTCTCTGGACAATGTCTCTCTCTGCATGGAGTTCTCATTGATAATATCAAACAACTCCCAAGCCTCCTCAGTAGTTTTGTGGAGGTAAGTACCACCACAAGAGGTAACTACCATATCTCTACTTCTAGAATCAATTCTCTGATAGAAACTTTGAACAAGTTGCCATTCAAGGATTTGATGATGGGGACACTTCTTCAGGAGTTTTTGAATCTCTCCCAAGCTTGGTGAAAGTCCTCAGTTGGATCTTGAGCAAATGAGATAATACCCTTCCTCAACTGGCTTGTGTTGGACATGGGAAAAAACTTGGCCAAAAACTGACATTGAAGATCACTCCATGACTGAATACTATTAGGTGGAAGCATTGACAACCATGTCCTGACTCTATCCTTTAATGAAAAATGAAAGAGTCCCATCCTGGTTGCTTCCTCCCCCAAACCTATAATATTGAATGTAGTGCACAGTCCTAGAAATTCATCAATATGCTTATATGGGTTTTCTTTGGTCAGGCCATGGAATGAGGGTGCCATTTGGATTATGGAAGACTTGATCTCATAGTTCCCTTGAACAGCAGAGAATTGAATGCAGAAGGGAGAATTGTAAACCCCTAGTGCATTGAATTCATTCAAGGTTCTAGGTTGTTGTTGCCCACCCATTTCAGTAAATTCAGATGCAGCAGATGTGGGTGAGATTTATTTAGTCCTAAGGAGTTTTTCAACCTCTGGATTTAATGGAACAATCTGAGGATTGAGAGTTCTCCTTCCGAACATACACCACTCACACTCTTAATGCACACATAATGCAGAGCCAATTTAACACAACAATCAGGAACAAGTACAATTAACAAATAAATCTACAAATCCATAGATTAGAAAATAAAAGGAGTAAAGGGATGCAAACTTTAGCACAACCTCTAGCAAAATGCTTCTCGTTAGCAACAGCTTCTTATCTGAAGAAATAACAAAAACTACTACAAAATAGCAAAAACTTTCAAAAGCAGTTAGTGAAAATTAAAACAGTCTATTATAAATCTGCAATCTATACTACAACAAACTTAGATCTACCAATTTTAAGCACACAGATCCCCGACAGCGGCCCCAAAAACTTGTTGGGCTCCTGCCTTGTGTCTAAAAAGGGGCTTAAAATCAACCAGTAGAAGGGTCTATGGTTGGCACACACCAAGGCAGGCTCGCACGCAGACCTGCAAGTATTTAGGGCCTGTTGAAGAAGGGTAAGTAAGGGTATGTCCACAGGAAAATGTGGCTGAAAATTAGGCAAATCTCCATATCTAAAATAGATCTGGCACCCTTCCTAATGCTAAAATAGCAATAGGAAGAGGAGAGGTCTAAGGGTTTGTCACTTTTAAACTAAACTACAAAAAACAATTAAAATTGTATAAATTGATCCATAGTACAACTCTTGCAGTGAAAGGAAATTTAAAACAGAAAATGGGAAGACGCAGCTTGGAGTTTGGTCTTACTGTAATTAGGTTGAGCTGACAGGGTTATAGAGAGTTTAGAGTGCATTAATCCCTCATCTGGCCATAGGCACAGCTGCAGGGTAGAAGAATCTGATCTAGGCTAGAGATTTGGGTTGATCATAAGGCTATGATCTGTCCACTTCAATTGTCACAGATCATCCAATAGATTCACTCCATTCTCATGCTTCCATCAGAACATTATAACCACTACAAATGCTGCAATCGTCAGGCCATAGACATAGGCAATTACAGGAATATCAGATCTAGGGAGATCAAATGGCATCCAAGAGGTCTACCAATTAAGTGGGTGAACTATTCCCATCTACACAAAGCCGATCGTGCACCAAATGAAACCAGAGGAACTATAGATCTAATTACAGCAGTAAAACCAACATTACATTGAATTAAACTAACCATATAATGAAATGCCCTAAGATTTATAGTCTATGCAACATCCAACCCTCAATAACACTCTCAGCTTTCCCCAATTATAGACTAAACCTCTCTCTTTGTTACTCTCAAGAAATTAGCCAACCATGGTTGGGCTAAAAGGAAGAATAGGGAATTTCGATGCAAGCTCTGATCTCTAGAATTGACCCCCTGATCCCTAGAAAGTCAATCGATTGAGACATGAAATTCAATCGATTGAGACATGAAGGCAGAAGTGCCCTAAGGGAATTCGAACTCAAAGTCAATCGATTGAAACTTCTGTCTCAATCGATTGAGGCAATTAGGGTTAGGTATGTTCGGCCATTATAAAAGAGAGGCTACAGCAATTGAAAGGGGAGCTTTTGAATAGAGAGTTTTAGTTTTGAGACAAATTTGTGTAATAATTAGAGACTTTTGTAAGAGGATTTTCTAAGAGTAATAAAATTGTGTTGAGATTTTCCGAGAAGATATTTTTCTTTTACACCTTCTTTGCTCTTTACTTTGGGAATGGTTTTGAATACAATTGAAGATCTTGCACCAAGGATGAGAGGCTAAAGGCTGTAGATCAAGGAGGATGCGATCCCCAGATAAGTACCTATATTTTATGTTTAATGCCATAGTTTGATAATTTCATCATCAAATCATTTTTCTCAAAGTGTAGTGATCATGTTTTTAGTGTTTTGATCTAAAATACCATGAGATACGCTATGCTTTTCACATGATTCATACCGCGATTAGGCTGAGTCATTGTTTTTAGATAGGGTATGTCGGGTTAATGATCACGCTTAATTACTAGTCATGTTTCTCTTAGAATGATGGTGTGTTTGATGTTAATAAAATTGTGGGTTTAAAAATAGAAAAGGGTATAAATCTGGGGTAGCAAATTCCTTGATCTTGTTTTTTAAAATTTGTTCTTAGATTTCTCATTACATAATTTGTTCTTAGATTTCTCATTACATAATTTTTAGATTAATTTATTTTCTTTCTTGCAATTAGAAAAAGTGTTAATTTTTGGTAAAAAATCAAATCTGCCCCTTGGTACTTCCTCGGGGATATTTTCTAAATCTCTAGGAAGAATTGATTAAAATTTCAGATTTCCCTGTGGGTTCGACACCCTTGTTCTTGCCTTACTAGAACAGATCTTGTACACTTGCAAGGGTTAATTTAAAATCGATCAAGTTTTTGGCGCCGTTGCCGGGGAAATCGTGAAATTTGTAAATTCCATTAGAGATTTTTTTATGCAATCGATTGAGACTTGTTTCTCAATCGATTGAGGTTGTGTGTTTTTTTTTTACAATAATTGTGCCTAAATCGATTGACTCAACTCTGTCAATCGATTGACAAATTTGAAAAAATATATATATATAAAAAAATAAAAAAATAAAAACATTTTTTTTTCTTTCCTTAATTCTTCTCTCTTAGATTAGAATTTGCAATCTTCTTTTAGGAAGTTTAGGTTTTTAGAAATTCTTAGTTTAGTAAGATTCTTTTTTTTATTATTTTATTTTTTTTAGATTTTATAGGATTTTCTAAAAATAGTTTTTAGGAAGTTTTTATTTTTAGGAAGTTTATATTTTTATTTTTTATTCTTTTAGGAAGTTTATATTTTAGGTAGTTTATATTTTTAGGAAATTTATGTTCTTAGTTTAGAAGTTTTCTTTTAGGAAAGGTTTTCTAGGTTTTTAATTTCTAATTTCTAAATTTTCGAATTTAGATTTTATTTTTATTTTTTTTCTGAATTTTAATTTTTTTTTTTTTTTTAAAAAAAAATAATAATAATAATAATAATAAACATAAAAATAAAAATAAAAATAAAAATTGAGTGGTTTTCTTTCCTTTTTCTTCTTACTTTGCTCTCTGTTCATAGCAGCATTCAATCGATTGAAGCTCCTTTATCAATCGATTGATACTGAGCCACTTTCTGTGTGCTCTCTACTCTTTTCTCAATCGATTGACATTCCTATGTCAATCAATTGACAGAATTCTTGTGTGTTTTTAATCTTTGAACCTCAATCGATTGGGAGAAGCCTCTCAATCGATTGACTGACAAAGTCTTTTTCTGATATTCTGTGTGCTTTCTGACTCTTGGAACCTCAATCGATTGAGAGTATCCCCTCAATCGATTGACTGACAAGTCATTTGTGTGAAATTTTATGTGCTTCTGTCCATCTATTGAGACCACTGTCTCAATCGATTGAGTCTGTTTGAGGACTTATTTTGGGTTCTTCAAACCTTTGATTGTGGGTGTGGTGTATGAGCTTTACTCGTTCTCATCACCCACAGTTGCTACCATTTAATCCGGAGATCGAACGATCTTTGCGAGACAATCGTAGAATCCAACGGAATCAGTATCATCCTACTGATACCATGGCTGATCAAGAGCAAGAAATGAATGAAAACAACAATCAGAATGGCAACAATGTGAATAATGGAAATAATGGGAACAATAATTACTATGGGGGACCTAGAACACTTGAATACTATAATGATCCTGGTTTTTACGAGGATCAGGAGTGTATCATGCATGCTCCCATTCCAGGGAATCATTATGAATTCAAATCAGCGATGATTCAAATGCTACCAATATTCCATGGTTTGGCAAACGAAAATTCACACGTTCATCCGAGCGAGTTCACTTTGGGTATGCAAAATGTTCGAGTCCACAATGTTCTTGATGAGATAGCGAGCTCCGACTCTTTCCGTTCTCTTTAAGAGACAAGGCAAAACGTGGTTCTATTCTTTAGAACCGCAATCTATTCGAGTTGGGCGAGCTACATCGCCGGTTCCTCAAAAGATATTTTCCCATGACTAAAGCCATAGAGATGCGTCAAAGATCCTTTTCTTTTCCCAACAACCTACTGAGACATCCCATGAATGTTGGGAACGTTTTAAGGAGTTGATCAGAAGTTGCCCTACCCATCAAGTTCCAAGGTGGCAACAAGACCAAAGTTTCTACAATGGGTGATTCTGCGAGAAGACGCATGGTTGATGCATCTTGCGGTGGATCTTGTGCCACGAAAGAGGCCGATGAGTCAGGGCATTGTTTGAGAAATTGTATCAAACCTCGATACAAAGTGAGACACCGGGCGAACCACCTTGGACTTAGCACCTAAATCTCATGTGTTGACCAAAGACGGATTGTATGAGGTCAACAATAATAACTCGATCTATCAACCAAGGTTGATATGTCATTCAAACAGATGAACATGTTGTTAGCGCAACCAAGCAAGCTAAAGTTCTGTCACCCCACTGTATGCTCAATTTGTGAACACCGTCATATGGCTAATGAGTGCCCAACTACCTTGATATTCTTCGATGAATCTACTCTTCCAGCGTATAAATGTCACCAATCTTATCACGGCAAGGTAGAAACGCAGTACTCAATAATTCCTACAAATCAGAGGAAAAAATCACCAACTTAGGATGGGGTGGATCAAACCAAACCGGTCAGTCAACCAAAGAATACCGAGCCAATCCTATGAGTGGACAACAAGTTTCCACAAAATTTTCAAAGAAAATTTCCGGCCCACAAAGAATTTTCAAAGAATTCTAATTTTCACCGAATTCTAACTTTCAGAATGCTCATATTTCATCCAAATTCGATTCGAAAATCGAATTTCAATCGTAATCCTAATCAATCTCATACAAGCACTTCAAAGGATTCTCGATCCGAAGAAAAGGTGATGCGCAGATGCAATCTTTTCAACAAATGATAATCACCAAGTCACCAATTGGCAAATCAACCGAGTCGACGAGGAGGGTAAGCTTCCCAGCCAACCCATCAACAATCCTCGAGGCCAAGCATCATCTGATGAAGGACCATTAAATAGTCAACAGTTGAAAGCTGTGTTGCGAAGTGAGGGAAGTTCATAATCAAGTGGAAATGCCTGTGGCAGCAGACGAAGAAAGTGAAGCAGACAAAGAGCAGGAAGCAGAGAAAGAGAAAGAGTCAGCGAGAAGAGCGGAGAAAGAGAAAAGAAAGAAAGAGAAAGAGCGAGAAAGAGAAAGAGAAAGAGAACAGAAAAGAGAAAGAGGAAGAGAAAAGAAGAGAGAAGGGAAAAGAAAAGGTGATAGAGAATGAGTCTCCCTCAACTATCCAACAAGGACAAGACGAAGATTCAGAAGGGGAACCCGCACCTTTTGTCCCAAAGGCACCATTTCCTCAATGCCTAACTCCTCCATCAAGAATGGGAAAGGGACCAACAAAAATGGAAGATATTTTCGAAACATTTAAGCAAGTAAAGATAAACCTTCCATTGCTTGAAACGATCAAGCAAGTGCCTGAGTATGCAAAGTTTTTCAAAGATTTATGCACTCGGAAGAGAAAGGCACGTAATCATGTTTCGAGGAAAGTGTTCTTGACTAATCAAGTCAGTTCTATATTGCAATTGGAAACCCCACAAAAACTAAAAGACCCTGGAGTTCCTACTGTTCCATGTGTCATTGGTGGGCAACCAGTTGGGAAAGCGTTATTGGATTTGGGAGCCAGTGTTAATTTAATCCCATATTCATTGTACGAGAAACTCGGACTGGGTGAATTGAGACCCCACCGCAATCGCGATAGATCGAAAGACCGAGGGGTGTTATTGAGGATGTCTTGGTTGGAATAGATAAGTTTGTCTTTCCAGTGGATTTTGTTGTTTTGGACATGGACACACCTGTTAAGTCACTTAATCAAGTCCCCATCATCCTTGGACGTCCGTTTCTCGCTACGGCCAACGCGTGCATTAATTGTCGAACGGGAGTCATGGACATTTCTTTTGGAAACATGAAGGTTCGATTGAATATCTTCCATGCGATGAACCATTTCCCAAACGAGGATGAGGTCGAATGTTTTTACATCGATCAGATAGATGAAGTGGTGGATGAGGCATTACCTTCAATGCTTACCAAAGAGGAATTTGAAAATGCTTTGTTGGCCATCTATGAAGAGAAAGGATCGGAAGAGAAGCAGTCCGACGAGATAGAGTCTAGCTCATCATGCCAGGATGACCACTTAGATGCGAGTATGCCTGAGATAGAATCATTACCTGTTGAGGTGAAGGACGTGCTGCCTCCATCACTTGAGCAACCACCACTTGTGGAATTGAAACAATTGCCAGAGTCCCTCAAGTATGCTTTTCTGGGACCTCATGAAACACTTCCAGTAATAATCTCATCCACGTTGTCGGCAGAACAAGAAAAAGAGTTGTTGAAGGTGCTGAAAGAGCACAAGGAAGCTATCGGTTGGACTCTCACTGATCTCAAAGGGATTGACCCATCGGTACGTATGCATAAAATACATTTGGAAGATGAGAGTAAACCTTCAAGGGAACCACAGAGGCGACTTAATCCAAACATGCAAGAAGTCGTTCTAAAAGAAGTCATTAAACTCCTTGATGCTGGAATCATCTATCCGATTTCTGATAGTGAATGGGTTAGTCCAGTCCAAATTGTTCCGAAAAAGTCCGGAATCACTGTAAAGGAAACTGCTGAAGGAGAATTGGTCCCCACTCGAGAAACTACTAGATGGCGTGTCTGCATTGACTTTCGAAAATTAAACACCGCCACCAGAAAGGATCATTTTCCCCTTCCATTCATTGATCAAATCCTTGAGAAGTTAGCTGGGCAAGAGTTTTACTGTTTTCTTGATGGGTATTCGGGATACAATCAGTGCTGCTACCCACCGATCAAGAAAAGACAACGTTCACATGCCCTTATGGTACGTTTGCATACCGCAGGATGCCATTCGGCCTATGTAATGCCCCGGCCACATTTCAACGGTGTATGTTGGCCATATTTTCAGATATGATCGACAAATTCATTGAAGTATTCATGGACGACTTCTCGGTTTTTGGGAGAACCTTTGATTCTTGTTTGAATCATCTTTCACAAGTGCTGCAACGTTGTGTTGACTCCAAACTTGTTCTTAGCTGGGAGAAGAGCCATTTTATGGTTAAACAAGGGATTGTTCTGGGGCACATTGTCTCACAGAAAGGAATCGAGGTGGATAGAGCAAAAGTTGATCTAATTGCTAACTTGCCACCACCCAACAGTGTTCGACAAATTCGATCATTTTTGGGTCATGCAGGATTTTATAGAAGGTTCATTAAGGATTTCAGCAAGGTGGCTAAACCATTGTGCACCTTGCTTGGCAAAGATGTTCCTTTTGAATTTACTGAGGACTGCATGCAAGCATTTTTGAAATTACGAGAGCTCTTATCCAATGCACCAATCATCCAACCACCAGATTATTCTCTCCCATTCGAACTCATGTGTGATGCATCTGATTACGCAATTGGAGCTGTCCTAGGGCAGAGGGTGAATAAATTACCTCACGTAATTTATTATGCTAGCAAGTCATTAATTGATGCCCAACTCAATTACACCACCACCGAGAAAGAATTATTAGCTGTGGTGTATGCTCTGGACAAGTTTCGTTCCTATTTGCTTGGATCGAAAATAGTGGTCTTTTCGATCATTCCGCTGAAATATCTTCTAGCAAAGAAGGATACTAAACCGAGATTAATCCGTTGGATCCTTCTGCTCCAAGAGTTCAATTTCGAGATTAAGGATAAGAAGGGGGTTGAGAACGTGGTGGCTGATCATTTGTCGAGAATTCTACCTGAAGAATCTGCAATACTTGAGACCATCCGTGACACGTTTCCGGATGAACATTTGCTAGCAATTGATGTAGCTTATGCAAAGGTTCCATGGTTTGCGAACATTGTGAATTATCCGTTATCGGCGTAATCCCACCGAGTGGGGTAAGAATGATAAGAATCTCTTTTCTCCAAATAAAATACTATTTTTGGGATGAACCATATCTGCTCAAATTCGCCGGATCGAGATCATCGGAGATGTGTACCAAGAGGAGCAAATGAGCGCCTACACTTGTGTCATCTTTGGGGCACGTATGGCGGCCATTTTGAGGACGTAAGACGCCGTAAAATCCTTCAAAGCGGATTCTATCGCCTCCATCTTCGTGACGCTCAATTTTGCAAGGAATGCCGACGATGTCAACAACTTGGCAATATTTCAAAACGGAATATGATGCCTCTAATCCAATTCGATTGTTGAAATTTTTTATGTTTGGGGATTGACTTTATGGGTCCTTTTCCCCCATCCTTTGGGTTTTCATATATTCTAGTGGTGTTGATTATGTCTCAAATGGATAGAAGCTGTGGCAACGCCGATCGAATGATCATAAGGTTGTGGTCAAATTCGGAGAAAATGTGTTTACCCGATTCGGATTCCAAGAGCAATCATCGATGGCGGTTCGTGATTTTTGTAATAGCCATTTTGCCACCTTAATGAAGAAGTACGGCGTACACTCACAAAGTTGTTACGCGCACCATCCATGTAGACTAGCGGTCAAGTGGAAGTGTCTAATCGAAATTAAGCGGATTCTAGAAAAACGGTCCGCCCGGGATAGAAAAGATTGGTCAAACCGGCTCTCGAGGCTCAGGGCATATCGGACCGCATTCAAGACTATTGGAATGTCTCCGCTTCAATTGTTTACGGAAAGCTTGCCATCTTCGCCGAATTGGAGCATAAAGCATTCGGGCGATAAAAGATTTAATTCGACATGCACGCAAATGTCGCATCATCGCCGATTGCAATTGAATGAATTGGAGGAATTACGCTACTGAAGCATATGAGAATTCAAGATGTACAAGGAAAGGTACAAAAGTTTGCATGATGCGTCCATTTCTAAAAGAATTTCACTTGGCCAAAAAGTTTGTTATTCAATTCCGAAGCTCCACCCGGGAAAATTAAAATCTCGATGGGAAGGCCCATTTCAGGTAGTGTCCATTAGTGCGCATGGTGCCATTGAAATTCGGAGCCTTGTTGACAATCGCATTTGTAAAGTTAATGGGCAAAGACTCAAACCAATGTTTGAGCCGATCACCCAGTTAATGATTGAGGCGATGCACCTCCGTGATCCTGAGGATCGAGAAAGGTCGAAATGCCGACATAAACTCGCTTCAGGGAGGCACCCCAGTTGTTTTATTTATTTTTTTTATTTTTTTGTTTTATGTGTTTGTTGTTCTTTTCAGTTTAGTCTTATTTTTCCGAAAAAAAAAAAAAAAAAGAGTCCACAGTCAATCGATTGACTGTGATTCCTCAATCGATTGACGGGTCTGTGTCAATCGATTGAGCTTCATCATCATTTTTTTAGTCTTTTGTCTCAATCGATTGAACATTTGGCCTCAATCGATTGACATCTTAAGAGTTTGTGCATTTGTGTTGGAATTTGGACAGCCACCCGACAACTCTTGTCATGGCAGCTGCCTTCTTGGGATGGTTTTCCTTGGCCCTTTAAATGCCCTTCCGTTTCCAAGGACACCAACCGGCGCTATAAATCCTCAATCGATTGACACCTTTGTGTCAATCGATTGACCTTCAATAGTGGAGTAATGGCAAGAGCCCCTTTCTCCCAGGCAGTGCCACGTTGTCGCTCCCACCTCGCGACGTGGGAAGTCCATGCATCCTCAATCGATTGAGAATTAAGCCTCAATCGATTGAGATTCACACTATATATATGGTACTCCCCACCCGTGGAGTCCTCATTCGAAATCCAGCCAACTTGTCACACCGAGATCTCTTGCTCATCCTTGTTTTGATCAAATGGCTGCCCTTATCCGACCACCGCGCCCAGCCAATGATCCACCGCGCATCCCTAATGAGCATTATATCGATCGCCAATTCCAAACGGAAAATTTTTTCGATTTGGTGAAGTACCGGAACATCGCGGAATGCGCACGGTCGATCGAATTCATCGAGGCCCTCCGCTTGGAAATGCTGCTGACCCCACCACCCATCGATGTAGCCCCGCGCATCATTCGGCTATTCTATCAAAAGATGGTGTGGGTGCCCGAGACCCTCTCCCCAACCGGATTGCCGTTCATCACCATCGAGATCGATAACTGGCAATATAACCTCCATGCCGCTGATCTCGCCCGTGCTTTTAATTTCTACGAGGCTCGTCCCGTGAACCACCACCTTCCTCCGGCTATCGAGCGTAGCCAAGATGATATGATCAACCATATGTGTGGTGGTCGTCGTGGGACCGTCAGCCATTAAAGCTGGTGTTGCCCATGGATATCCTCTTTGGGATATCGTTATGGCTAATAACCTTCGCCACATGGCACAAAGACCGAGAGGACTTTGGGTCGGTGAAGGCGCTTATGCAAAGACACACCAATACTTGGTTCGATCTTTGGGTTGATGCTCATGGAGATGTACCGCCATAGTGATATCGGCCGCCATACCCGCCTAAGCGTCGCGATTCTCCTACACTTCCCACACTATGTGATGCACCTTCCGGATCACCTTGGCTGCCCCATCTATGAGGTGATGGGTGACATGCAATTTTATCAATATGGTGTGAATGTTTGGGTCAAGAGTATCAAGGCGATCATCCGCGTGCAATCGGCCCCGATTGAGGAAGCTCCTCCTCCTCCCCGTCCCAACCCCCGCACTAACGTGAGCGGTGTTAAGCACCTCGTCTGAAGAGGTCCCGATTTTGATCTTTGAGACGGCTGTTGCTCGCCTCGAGGTGCGGATGGACGGGCTGAATACACGGCTCGGTGGTGTGGATAGGCGGTCCCGATTTCAAACCGCTCTCCTTATGCGGATGGCTCGCGAGTCATTCTCGGGTCGTGCCAACCATTTCATCGACGGCGCGAGAGCGGCAATGAACGAGGAGCGGGAACCAGAATATGATGATGATGATGATGATGTCTGATGATTTTTCTGTTTTGTGTTTATTTTGTTTTTGTTAATGTATCGGATCGGTGTTTGCAAGCTTCAATGATAATATTTTCTTTGTTTTGGGCCTATTTGTGGTTGATTTCTAGCTCTCAGTCAATCGATTGAGATCTCTCTCTCAATCGATTGACTGATGCACCTCAATTTGGACAGTCCTGGTGTTGACCTCTATTTTTAGTATGGTATATCAATCGATTGACATTTAGGTGCCAATCGATTGAAACTTGCTTGGTCAGCCAGTCAATCCCTGCTGGAATAGGGAAGTTTCTCCAAATATTTGATTTGGAGATCGGATTTCATATCTTTAACCTCTCTTGTCAATCGATTGACACCAACATGTCAATCGATTGACTGTTACTTCTTTCTAAGAAAAAAAAAAAAAAATTTTCCATGCACCGACTTCCGAAATTTCTTTCTTTAGAGTGTCCCTCTTTTAGGAACTTTTTAGCTATTTAGGGCACTTGCTGGGTCCTCCTCTTAGTCCCAATTTTCAGTATCCATCCCCACCTTGGCACCATGTCTTCCATCCGTCCTCGTACTCGCGCCGCAGTCCACAAGTTAAGGGAGCCCGCTCGCAAACGTGCCCGATACACCGCTCCACCACCACCATTCGATTGGTCCACTCATGCCATCCTCCACCTTGATGAACCATCTGTTTCATCACCAGTACTCCCCGCCCCTACCCCACCCTTATCACCACCTCGGGCACCAATCCCACCCGTCGGCGCGGTTGGAATTTCTGCAGAAATGTGGCGCTACGCTTTTCTGACGCCGTGGGGAGGAATTTCTACCATGGAGGACTAGAGGATTTGTTTTCGGTTTTTAGGATCTCATTTTACATGTCTTTAGGGTAGGGTTATTTTTTTTATGTTTTCGTTGTTTCGGTTCGGTTTGTTTTCGTTTTGGGTACGTTTGTTTCGTGTTGCATCACGTTCGATTTTGCTTTACTTTGTAATAATTTTCTTTTTAATAAAAATTTTTAGTTTCGTATTTGTGTTTTCTCTCTTTCACTTGCTCGGTTGTTTTGTCCATTGATTGCATAGAACAGGTTTGGGGGAGGCCTTCTTCCCTTTCTCCGCATCATCGCCAATGAGGACATTGGCTAGTTCAGGTTTGGGGGGGTAATTGGTTGTTTTATAAAAAAAATAAAAAATTAAAAAATTAAAAAAAAAAAAAAAACGTTTTAGCAGTTCTCGGATTTTTGAATGTTTATCAGTCAATCGATTGAGACTACTGTCTCAATCGATCAACTGATAAACATAAAAGGGTATAAGAATTTGTGGCTCAGTCAATCGATTGATTCCAATCTGTCAATCGATTGAGAACTTGGTCTCAATCGATTGACTGATGGTTGGCAAATGCTGTAATTTAATTGATTATTCATATTTGTGAGCATGAAGATTCTTCCTGAATTCCTTTAACCAATGCTATCATACCATGGTTATTTTATGAGTGCCCATAAGGTGTAGATATTGAACATTAATGATCATGAATCATGCTTAAAAATAATTGTTTTCATCAATCGCTTTCAATCTCAAAATCGGAGGATTAAGTGTGTAACATGGAATCCTAAAGATCACAAAGAAAGACTAAAACCTTGAAAGTCTTTGAAACACTTGTCCTCGTTCTTGATGAGTCTGAAATAAATTGAGTATCCTTGAAATTCTTGTTCCAATTGTTAAATCTCATTCGTTACTTTGATTTGTGATTTTATGTGTTATAACATTACACTAGAAATCGTGTATACTAACTTAAGGCAAATAGGCGTATTTTACCATCATGAAAGGAAATGATCTAAGGCCATCATTGGTTTCGTTAGCTTAAACCCTCATAAATTTATCCTTCTAGTACACCTTTGAGCTTATTGGAAAATTTACCTTTATACATTCTTTGATAAGTGCAATAACCTTTAACCCCTTACCGCTTCGAAAATTCAAGCCCTTACTTATTTCTGAGAAATTAGGAACAAGGGATGAAAATGAGTGAAAAGAGAGTAAGTGGGGATTATATGTGTTGTAGTGTGTACTGGAAAAGAAAAAGAAAAAAAAAAAGGAAATTGTAAAAACAATGAAAAATATATTGAGAAGAATGGTGAGAGACTAGAAAAGAAAAAGAATAGAAATACAAAATCAGAAGTTGTTTCTTTTCCAATTTCTCAGAAATTTTTGAATCCATCCTTCCTTTCTTTTCTTAATCTTAACCCGAGCCCCATTACAACCTTAGAAAAGACCTTTTTGATCCAATCATGAAGTGATGAAATGCCTTGTGGAGAGTAAGTACATAATTGTCTATGGTGCTTGATATATGCATGCTTAAAATACAGATATCTTTCTTAATGAGATTTCCCGTATAATTCTTTGATACACCGTCTTTCTTTAAACTTGTGAGATTTTCTTCTAATTGTGTTACAATTCCATCTCACACAAAAAAAAAAAAAAAAAAAAAAACTCATTCATCGGGAGTTATTTCATTCTGAGTGTATACCCATGGTGAGGATTGGAGTCTAGACATGTGATCTAAAAGTTCCAGTTTAAGTTTTTTCTCTGACATAAGAACTTTGGGCAGTGATGATCCCATGACATTGAGGCATGAAATATGAACATTAGAAGACAATGGTGCAGGCCGAATGTGGCATAAATGGAATGAACATGGTTAGATGTATTCTAAAAGATTTTTCAGGCATCTAATTGCTAAAGGACATGATTAATCAATTCAAATTCGATAGCCTTGAAGTTTGTAGGTACCTTCACTGAAAACCTTCAGGAGACACAACTCCTCCGCTAGGGATCACCTAGGGGTTTAAAGGCTTGTTGCACATGCTAAGTGCAATCGTGTTCCCTACGAAAGTGGCATTTAAATTTTAGGATGTTAGTTTTATTTTTATATTTATCATTCTCTTTGCTCGAGGACTAGCAAAGTGTAGGTTTGGGGGTGTGATCGGTGCTGAAATATGACTATATTTCACACTTTAAATCCTACATTTAGCTGTTCAATGAAAGCATCTGATGGTTGTTGCGAGGTTTTGATGTTTACAGGGTGTTTCGATTTAGATCGTTCAAGTGCATAAAAGAAGGAAATTACAGCTATAAAGAGCTATGGACAAAAGGTCCAAAGAAGCATTGAAAGCCATGAAGAGAATCAACTTCCATCAAGAAAGGGAAGACTTTGCATTGAAGATTCAATCGATTGAGGCATTATGGTCAATCGATTGACAGATGGAGTAAAACTCAACCCTAGAAAGTCAATCGATTGAGACATGAAATTCAATCGATTGAGACATGAAGGCAGAAGTGCCCTAAGGGAATTCGAACTCAAAGTCAATCGATTGAGACTTCATCTCAATCGATTGAGGCAATTAGGTTAGGTATGTTCGGCCATTATAAAGAGAGGCTACAAAGAATTGAAAGGGGAGCTTTTGAATAGAGAGTTTTAGTTTTGAGACAAATTTGTGTAATAATTAGAGACTTTTGTAAGAGGATTTTCTAAGAGTAATAAAATTGTGTTGAGATTTTCCGAGAAGATATTTTTCTTTTACACCTTCTTTGCTCTTTACTTTGGGAATGGTTTTGAATACAATTGAAGATCTTGCACCAAGGATGAGAGGCTAAAGGCTGTAGATCAAGGAGGATGCGATCCCCAGATAAGTACCTATATTTTATGTTTAATGCCATAGTTTGATAATTTCATCATCAAATCGTGTTTCTCAAAGTGTAGTGATCATGTTTTTAGTGTTTTGATCTAAAATACCATGAGATACGCTATGCTTTTCACATGATTCATACCGCGATTAGGCTGAGTCATTGTTTTTAGATAGGGTATGCCGGGTTAATGATCACGCTTAATTACTAGTCATGTTTCTCTTAGAATGATGGTGTGTTTGATGTTAATAAAATTGTGGGTTTAAAAATAGAAAAGGGTATAAATCTGGGGTAGCAAATTCCTTGATCTTGTTTTTTAAAATTTGTTCTTAGATTTCTCATTACATAATTTGTTCTTAGATTTCTCATTACATAATTTTTAGATTAATTTATTTTCTTTCTTGCAATTAGAAAAAGTGTTAATTTTTGGTAAAAAATCAAATCTGCCCCTTGGTACTTCCTCGGGGATATTTTCTAAATCTCTAGGAAGAATTGATTAAAATTTCAGATTTCCCTGTGGGTTCGACACCCTTGTTCTTGCCTTACTAGAACAGATCTTGTACACTTGCAAGGGTTAATTTAAAATCGATCACCCCCCCCCTTTTTCTGGCGGCTTCCCTTCCTTTTATAGCTTTCCTCCTCTACCTCAGATCCATTTTTCCTGCCAATTATAGCTTTCAGAATAATCTTGTTATTCCCTCCTTTACTCACCTTCTAAAAGGCTCTTTAGTTCGTTAGAGTTGGGGGAGAGCACATGGGTCGGTTAGGGTTTCCCAAGGCACTTCTAGAGACTTTACGTCGGTCAGCAGAGTGCCTCAGATTGTGAGCAATAGGTCACCAACTTGAAGCATGTGCACAGCAGCTTTTCTGAGAAGTCCTCCAGTCGATTTCGATAGGTTCTTGAGGCTTTCGACAGGTTCCAAACAGGCCTTATGTTCCTTTCTCTAGGATTCAAGATCCTTTCAATAGGTTTCGATAGGTTGGGGGCTCCTTTCGATAGGTTTAGCTTCTACACACTTCATTTTGACAGGATGATCTATGTGCAATGAGTTTCGATAGGTTTGCTTCTAGTTCCTGTCGACAGGTTCCATTAGCTTTTGATAGGTTCACCAACTGAGCTGAAATAACCGTTCGATAAGTGGCATTTGAGCGATAGGTTCTAGGATCCTTTTGACAGGATCTTTTCACGCTCTAGGAGACCTTTCGATAGGATGCTTCCTGCTTGCTTTCAACTACCTGATAGGTTCTAGATCCTATCGAATACTCTAATCTCCACGACTTCTTCCTTCTTCAGCCTTCACGGTTGCAATAACCTATCGACAGGTTGTTTTCAGCCTATTTTTCCTTCTTCAGCGCTGCTTTGCTATTGCTGCATGTCCCAAGTGGTCATTGGTGTGGAGCCCTTTTTGTGTGCCATAGTTGGGTCAGAGCTGTAGTGAGAGATAGGCCTTCTTGTGGGGCACTTTTGGGTGGATTTATGTACTATGACTGCTCTTCATTGCTATCTATAAAATATGCTCAATATGCACTTATTAGTCTATTCACAAGTCTATCAAAGGTTAGGTTAAGGGGTGACAAATGGCATTTTTTACTAATTAACAATCACCCTCTCACTCATGGAGCTATTTTATTCAGAATGAAACTTAAGAATTAAACATCTTCAATCATCTTGAGGAGCGAACATTTTTCCTAGTATATTGGACCTTCGCAACTCGCTCTATCTCAGTTATGCCCAATAATGTCACTAAGCGCTTGGGGAGCGGTAGCCTTGAGAAACAGATATTTTTTCTAACATACAGGGCTTCCGTTTACTCACCATGTTACCACCTGATGTTTGAGATTTGTTTTGAATACAGCAAACCCGTCAGCATTACCTTGGGCATCTTTGGATGTCTCTTGTCTTTGGCATTCAATCATTAGTAATCGGACACCAAAGAGGGGCATCTGTAGACACCCAAACTTGGCCCAAGGCCCAATCAAAACATACTTTGAAAAAAGTGCACCCCGATCTTCCGATAGCATCTCCCATATCCTTAGTAACCTTCTCAAACCCTTAGAAACTTGCCTAAACCCTTAGGGATCACCCTCAACCTCTCTGAACCCTTAGTTGACCTTCCCGAGGAATGATTAGAGAGAGGTGCGTCAAAACCTATGGGGACCTCTACTAAACTAAATCTTATACCATTAAAAAGTAGAGGTTCTCAGATTTCCAACAAGCCAAGAATTATCTCGATCCGAATCATACATCAAAAGTTATGGCAATCCAAAGTTTCAGGTTCCAAAAATTGCATCTGGTTGAACCTCTCGAGAACCTCTCGAGGAGGTGATAATGCTTGGCATGTATAATACACACGCTAAGCCATTTCAAGAAGTATGTTGCCTAGCATGTATATTATACACGCTAGGCCATTTATTCCCAGAAGTGGCGTAGTGTGTATAATATACACGCTAAGCATAGATGGGGGCCCCAGCGGGCTCTAGACTTCTTGGGCACTGTACATATGCTTGGCATGTGTAATACCCATGCCAGGCTTAACTACAATAAAATTTGATTTTTGTCCGAAATTGACTTTTAGGGTTTGACTTGTTGACCATCCCAATGTTTAGGGTGGGTTTCATTAGGACTATTGTACCTTCATTTACCCTATCTGCAACCCTCTAGTCATTTGAACCCCCACCTTATCATCTACCATTGAACCCCCATTCCCATATATCTAAGCCCCTAAAACCCTAGGAAACCTTAGATATTACGATTACCTAATTGCTAATCACTTTAGCATTTAAGTACCCCTTAACCCTCTCCTTTCCTATATAGACAGCCCCCCCCCCCCCTTGCAAATTGCTTGAAAATTTTCTAAAAGAGAGAAAAGATTAAGAGAGTCTTTTTTGCCCTTTGGTGCACCAATCTCATACAAATTCCAGAATTTCAAAACTCCCTTTAGACCCCACCCTCCTTCAAATACCTTTTAGTTTAGGTGAGAACTATCCCTTAGCTCTCTCCTCCTACCTCTTAACCACCAAACCTTAGAGGTTAGAATCCATATTCCAATTGCTCAAGCTATCGGAGGCTCACTGAGTGCACCTACTCGAAGGTCCACAGCTGTGCTACAAGGGGCTAAGAGCTCCGGCTTTCTCCTCTTTCCCTCTACCTTCTTGGCTTTATCCCTATCCTTGAATTTGCGTCGTTACCAAAATCTCGGTGTTCGTGGAGGCGTAAATAGGATCGAAGTGCCTTCAGGCAAGAGGAGGTGCTCTTTTTATTTTTGGCCATAAGTAGAGACTTCATTTGAGCGGGTTGATCGTGTGCCTAACACCTTCCCGATCAATAACCAAAGCCCCTACCTAAGAGCCTTTGGCGTGAATCGGTAAATCAGAGTCATATTTGGCACTTTGGTGTATTAAATATTGATTTGAGGTTTCTCGGAAAACCAAAAGCTTCGGGTGGCGACTCTAAATTTGTAGTGAAGAGTGCGCATCGTCGTAACAGACTCGCAAGAGACCACGGTTGCACGCTAATTTTAGAAAAGGGTCTCCTAATTCTACTAGGAATCTAATTTAAGAAAAGGGTCTCCTAATTCTACTAGGAGTCTAATTTTTTTTAAAAAGGAGTTGTGGCCCGTTATGCTAAGGAGGGTCGGCCCCGTTCTCAGGTACCCTCCGTACGCTCCCTTGGGCAAATCAGGTGGCTAAGAATTATTTTATAAATATTAAAGATTTAAAAACTGAATTTGAACTTAGAATTGAGAATTAGGAATCAAAACCGATATCAAGAATTAAGAATTTAGGACTAGAACGGGGAATTCAAACTAGAAAGAAAATTGAGAATTAGAAAGAAAATTGGAAACTAGAAAGAAAATTAGGAGCTAGAACTAGAACTAGAACCTAGGAACTAAGAACTAGAACTAAAGACTAGAAGAAGATTACCTGAAGCCGAGCGCTTCTTTCTCCTTCTAGCGCCACAGAGGCCGGAGCTCGAGAGAGAAGAGATCTCTATGAGAATTGTGTGTTGTTGGTCGAGGTAGGGAGATCTATTTATAGGTATTCGAGTAATTACGCACCCTGTGGGAGGTGTGTAATTAGTTGGTCGAATTCAATTACGTGCCCTGTCTGGTGCACTTAATTGAATTGCGTGCCCTGTTTGGGGCACTTAATCACTTTGAGTCGGTGACCAACTCAGTGAGTGACTGGCTGACTGGCTCAGCCTGGTATACTAGTTCCAGTCTAGTTGGAACTAGTTGTGCGCCGTATTTTGCATGCATAATCCAATTAAGTGCCTGATGTAGGGCGCTTATTCGAGGAATTCAGGCGGTCTTGGGAATTAGAGCCCAGGCCCAACTGGGGACCAATTGCGCACGCTACTCAATGCGCGCAATCAGGTCTTCAGGCAGACTACAGAAGGGTGAAGCCTGGCCCTATACGGACCAATTGTGCGCAGCTAATAGAGCGCACAATCAATTATGCACATGGGTTAGGGCGCGGAAATGGAAAACCTTTCGGGTTGGGTTGGTCTAGGTGCTGGGATTTCAGGAAAGAAAGACTGGCAGGCAGGTAAGGGCAGACAGGCATACATATTTACATATAATATCATTTAAGTAAATGTCCTTTCTATTTACTTAAGATATTACATGTAAATAATGAAATACCCCCCATTTGAATTCAATAAAAATAATCTCGGATCAAAAATCTCAATGAATAAAAGGTCAACTTTCTAGTTCAAGAACAAAATCTGATTTTTTGTAATTTAGTCAACTTTCTAACTTTCAAATGACAACCCTTTTTGTAAAACTTTAAAACCTATCAATTCTACCATATCAAAGTATTGACAAAATACCAAAGTCTGGTAAAAAAAATTCACATATGGGCTTTCAAATGGGGAATATATTGCCAAGGTTCTAGCTCGACCTTTGACCTTCAGTCAACAGGGCCTAGGGCTTAGCTATATACCATTATTATGGTGCATAATTCCTGGATTATGGAGTTTTTAGGCTTTTAGGACTTTTAGAGAGGATTGGTACCTTTCCAAAAGTCATAGGCAAGGTCAAGGACTGACCGAACAGGATTGTATACTCCGAGAGGGCAAAATTGGGGTGTCTACACCAGCGGAGTCGCCATGTATGCAATCGTGATTTTTCTCAATCCGTCGCGACGATGTGCTCAATGATGGAGTCGCCACCCGAAGCTTTTGGTGACCCGAAATACCTCAAAATCTATATACAAGCACCGAAGTGTAAAAATATGACTCCAATTTATTGATCTTTGCCAAAGGCTCTTGGGTAGGGGCTTCGATTATCAATTGGAAAGGTGTTAGGTACCCGATCGATCTACTCATAAGTAGTCTCTATTATGGTCAGGACTATGTGTTGGCTGTTTTCTATAATATAAATATAGATAAAAAAAAGAAACAAAATGGACAGCACTTCCTCTTTCCCGAAGGCACACCGGTCCTATTGAGCCCTTCCCCTACAAAAATTGGACAGTGTAACGGCTCAATTCAAGGATAGAGGAAAAGCAAAGAAGGTAGAGGAGTAGAGGGGAGAACCGGAGCTCTCAAGCCATTATAGCACCGTTGTGGACATTCGCGTTGATGCGCTTCCGATGAGATTCCGATAGCAAATGGGTTGAGAAATGGGTTTGAACCTCTAAGGCTAGGGAGCTAGAGGGTAGGAGAGGTAGGCTAAAAGGTAGTTCTAGATAACTCTCAAGATTTGGTGATGGAAGATGGGATCTAAAAGACAAAACTCAAATCTGGAATTTGTATGGAGTAATGGTGTTTGAAAATGGAGAGGGAGCACTCTTGTAATACCCTGGGAAATTGAGCACGTGTAATTCGGAACACGTGTGGTCTCACCAGCCATGTGTGGAACGGAGATCTAGACCGTTAGTGAGAAACCTGTTTGGAAGCCAGTCACTTGAGACCCATATGAAAACTATTTCACTTAAGACCTTTTTGGACCTAACCCATTTATGACCCATTGGGACCAAAAAAAAAAAAGACTCCCTTGAGACCCAATTGGAAATCAATTAGGTTGTGACCCATTAGAAACAAGACACTATGGCCCATGAATTGAGAGCCATGAGATGGAGGGTGCCCAACATTAGAAGTCTACGGGCTATACACCCAATCAATATCACCTTGTATATAAGCAGTTCTCGATTTCTATTATGTGTAAATGTGATATGTGCTGAGATTGTGTGCAAATGAGGAGTGGAGCCTCCATGAGAAGGGTGGAGTCCTTAGGGTTTTGACCTTGTGTCTGCTACGAACTGCTCAGTTCCCGCTACGGGATGCTTTGTCACAAGACTCTTCTCATTCTCGTGATTAGTTGTGAGTGGAGTGGAACCTCCAGGGAGGGTGGAGTCCCTGGGGTTATGACCCTGTGTCCACTACGGACTGCTCTATCCCCGCTACGGGATACACATGCTAATGTTATGTGATCCATGATGTGATGCGATGTGATATGTCTGAATTATACTCTATGTACTGCGTCTCACATAAGCTTACTTCTCTAATATGAAATGAAATTCAGTTCTACTCGATAGTGCTTGATTCTATAAGCCCTTGCATCATGACATGGCATGTTTTCAAGTATTTATTTTTGCCAGATTTATCCTATTTGTGCATCTATGCCATGAATGAGAATGATCATGTATTATTTTATACTGTTATTATATCCCTACTGAGCGTGGACTGTAGCTCATTCCCCGACTATACGTCACAGCTACAGGAGCCGACACTGAGAAGGATCCAGATTACACTCTCATGGACAATGAGAAATTGCCCGAGGAGTACTATCGATAGCTGGCTTGGGTTGATCTTGAGCACGTGATAGTTTTTTTGAAACTTTGTTATACGCTACAGTACTTTGATAAACGAGAATACAATGATGAATATTTTTAGCTCCACTGTTTAGGTGAAGGACAGCCTTCACCGGTGAATGCTTTGTATAGTTTTGGATAGCTATGGATAGTTAGTTTTTGATGGTCATGTGCTAATTAGATTACTTGTTTTGCTCTGCTATCCGCTTGCGTACTTTGTTTCAGCACGAATGTATGCTTACCAAAATAATAGATGGCTCGGTCCTTCTAAGCATTTAATTTGGGAAGATCGAGTTGTTATGAAGCAAAGTTAATACTTTGATACCCTAGTATACTGTGATTCAGATCTCGCACTTCAATCTGACGGCTCGAGTTTTGGGGTAAGGAAATTCGGGCTATCACAACTCTAGGTTTTTCTCTTTTAGAAATTTTTTAAGCCCTTTAGCAAAGGGGTAGCTCTCTATTTGTAGAGGTTGAGGTAATTAGTGAAGGGTTAAGTCACTAATAGGTTTAGAAATTAGGTAATGGATAATCTAAGGTCTTTGGGGTTTTCTAGAGCTTGGAGAAGAGGGATTTGGGTTTAATGGTAGAGGATAGGGTGGCGACTTGAATGGCAAAAGGGTAATAACTTAAGCTAATAGGGTCACTAGGATCCTAAAGAAACACACCCTAGACTCTAAGATGCTCCACAACTCAAACCCTCAATGTCAATTTTAGCCATTTTTTGATGGAAAACCAGGCCAAAACTATTGGAAGTTGAAGACCCGCAAGGGCCCGGCCCGGTTTTACAATTTCCTGCACAAATTCACGATCTTCATTTCGCCATTACTTTTGATGTACAACTCAGAATTAGGCGATTCCTAACTCGTTGGAAAGTTGGGAACCTCTACTTTTCAATGGTATAGACCTCAGGTTAGGAAACTATATATACAAAATTGCGTACTTCTCTTTTCATCAATTATTTTGGTTAGTTCGAAACTGGCTCTATGGGTCCAGTTTTATAATGTTCTACACAAATCTGTGATCCTCATTTCGCTATAACTTTTGATGTACAACTTTGAATTAGGTGATTCTTAGCTCGTTGGAAAGTTGAGAACCTCTAATTTTCAATGATATAAGCCTCAAGTTGGAAAAATATGTATGTAAACTTTTCCACTCATCTTTTCATCAGCTATTTTGGTTGGTTTGAAATGAGTTCTGTGGGTCCATTTTAGGCTTTCTAAGGGTTTGGGAAGGTTAGGGTTGATTCCTAAGGGCTTGGGAATGGTTCTAAAGGTTTGGATTAAGTTTTAAGGGTTTAGGAGGTGCTTTCGAAAGTTAGGGAGTACACCTTTCTCGAAGTATGGGTCGATGAGCCGTGGGCCAAATTTAGGTGTCTATACCGTACACCTATAAAAAGGCCCCTACCCCATAGCCATTCAACACATCAATTCAATAATTTCCTCTCTTTTCTAAGCTTAGCTCTTCTTAGAAATTTTGAGGTTCTCTCTAGGGCTCCCAAAGAAAGGAGTTGAGCTGCTCTTCTGTACTTCTAGAATTGTAGACTCTTCTCTAGGATCCCAAGGTAGTCAGGCTAGCAACACTGGCTAGCTAGCCCTGACTCTCAAAGTAGTACAAGAAAGATAAGTGCCCCTAGCCCTAGGAAACGTCTAGCCAAATTCTTAGCCTAGAGCCTATTAGGTCTCTAACCTTTTCAATTTTTCTCAACCTTAGCCACCCTGATTTGCCCAAGGGAGTTTACGGAGGGTACCCAAGAACAGGGCCGATCCTCCCAAGCATAATGGGCCACGACCCCCTTTTTAGATAAGTCCAAGTAGGAATAGGAAACCGAACTAGTTAGACCTAAGCAACCCATAGCTGCTGAAGTTGGTCGTCCGACGTTCAGTAAAGGAGTCAGCCCACATCTCCCCGTGTGTGATCAGTGACGTGTTGTAGCGTCGATAAATATCTGCAGCTAGCCATCACATCAACCTAGGTATTCTTCATTTGCCTTTTCTTTTAAGCATTTAATATTTTATAGTTTATTATTCTATCACCTTCAGCCAGAGTTCCCTCGAACCGAATTGGGCCACTTCTTCCCGAGAGCGAAAGGAACCCAGAAAAAGTGCGTACTAATAACTATATCTAAGTCTCTCAGAATTTGGGCATCAATCAAATTTAAAATTCTTTCAATATAGATTTATACTAATCTGCAACTTTCCAGAATTTGGGTGTCAATCAAACATTAGAAAATTGAAGATGAAAAATAAAATACCATTACACTAATCTTTTAAATTCAATACTTTAGTCATTAATTAAAATCAAGAACTATCATATGTTTACAAAGGAGTAAATGAAAGCAGTAAATCTAAACTAGAAAGTAATAAAAAGATCTTTCATCTCTCAATCACAGGCGTCAATTGCTCTTGAGAAATTATGGATACTCTACTCTAATCTTCCAATCTCCGATCACAGTCGTCAATTGCTCTCGAGAAACCTTGGAAATCTAAATTAAACTACTCTAAGTTTGATCGTCAGGAAACCCAACCTTAGTCGTCAATTGATGCTGAAAATTCCTTCGATAAGTTTTTGGTCTATGTCGAACCCTCTTATTTATAGATCACAAGGGATCGGTTTACATTATTCGACTCCTAATAGAAGTAAATTTTAAAAAACAAAAGTTTCTTAATATAATTAAACTTCTAATCCTATCTTCTCTGCTTTAGTTATTAGATGCGCGCAGGACTTTTCTCCTTATTTTCAGCAACAGAGACCTTCAAAATTCCTTCAAAAATCTTCTCAGATCCGTAGAGTGCAAGACTTCTAATTTAAGATTTCTTTCTATTCTGTGTATGGCAGTTTATCTCTTCACGTGATCTTCAGCAGTAGCAGCTTTAATATACAAAATTATAAATATGATTTTGCTTCTTTCTCTTTATGATTCCTTCAGCGCAATCGATCGTATCTTCAATATGATTTCTCCAGTCTCGCCTTCTTTTGCAGAATCATAAATATGATTCTTTCTTTCTTCAGCTTCTCACAATTTCTCTTACGATTCCTCATGACTTATCTTCTTTTATACTGGTCTCGAGTACGATTAGGATCTCATTTTCGAGTGATCGTATTTCTTACTACTTTTTGAGTTCATTTTGATAAAGATTAACACTTTGGCTCTTTTCTACTTACTATTTTAAATATCTACACATCATCATATCATTAGTAGCAAACTAAGGTCTAGAATCACTAAGTTAAGGGTGATAAAATAGTAAATTCTGTGATTGATCACACCCCCAAACTTACATTTTGCTAGTCCATAGCAAATAAAGAAAGATAAACTAATCTAAAAATTTAAATGTCACTTTCGTTAGGAGCTTGATTGCATTTAGCATATGCAACAAGCCTTTAAACCTCTAAGTGATCCCTAGTAGAGGAGTTGTGTCTCTTGAAGGTTTTTAGTGAAGTTATCGACAAACTTCAAAATATTTTTAATTTTTCAAAAAATTTCTCAAAAAGAAAACAAACTCTAAAACCAAAGTAAATCTAGCTACTTAATGGCTAACTATTACATGTTTGTTTAGATTTTTAAAAATATGATTCTATCAGCTATAACTTTCCATCTTAGCAGTTATCCTTAATTAGATACTCAACAATTTCAATTCATATTAAGTGTAGAGTGTGTGCGTATCAATAAAGAATTCGTTCATTATAAAAAAATTTAAACTACAGATTTAGAAAATATTTTCATCTAACTGTTGGCATACTCTCAAAAAGAATATCGAAATTGTTGGGTTCTCTCAATGATATATATAAGGAATAATTTCAAGGGTAATTGATAAAAAGATAAATCTCATGGAATAAGATAATCAATTCTATTTCTTATGCATCCTGATTTTTCATAGGATTTATTATTCATATCTCTACTAGGCTCATGCTTTTGTAAATAATTAATCAAAAAGGGCTTTATTCGGCTTGTAATGGGGCTATGGGTAAAAGGTTCCAAAGAAAGGTAGAAAGGACTTAAAAGTTCTGAGAATTCAGCTTATCTCTCACCTATTCTTCTTCATCTTTTTCTTCTTTCTCTACTTCAATAAGTATCCAAAAAGTTAGATAACTTCTTCCCATATACTTTTTTTCTTTTTCTGTAAATCACTTTTCTTTTGATTTCTCTTTTTTTTTTCATATATCCCCTTGAATTTTTTCAGTTTGGAAGATTCTTTGCTTCTCTTTTTCATTCTTTTTCTCTCATATTTTCAAAAAAAAAAATTCTTTATTAGCTATAGCCTTTTTGCATTCTCCTTCTTTGTTCTAGCATACTCCTTCCACTCCCTTTTTCTCCCTTTGTTCTAAATTCTCAAAACAAGGGTAAAAAGATCGAAAGCTTTGGGTAGTATATATGGTTAAGGATTTATGAGATTTTGGTATGAAGAAAAATCGATTTAGGCTCTAATATGGGTTCGTGGGATAAATATATTTTGAGATTTTGACTTTTTGACTCAAACAAATAAAATAAGGCCTTAAATCATTTTCACGATTTACTAGCAAGAATGTCATATTGTTTCAATGCATATAATAAACAGTTCTAGAAAAACATTCAACATAATAGTAGAATATTTTATTAAAATAAATAACAGCAATGAGATTTTATTAGAGCATAGTCAAGAAGTTCAAGAAAATTTGAATTCGAATAGAATAACAGTCTCTCTCAAAGAAAGGAAATAAGTCCAACTACTCACTGGGTATATAATTTTAAAACTATAGTCTAAATAGTACAGTTTAAATCAAAGTATAGTTTCAAGCATTCAATTTTGATACAGTGTATAAAAGAAACTAAACATGAATATTAATTGTCTCTATTATTTGATGTTTGAACTTCTACTAAGATGATGGTGAAGCATCTAGAATCGTATTCTATCTAATCTTAACTTTCATGTATTAGTTAATAAGAAAAATAAAAAAATTTAAAAAAAAAAACTAACCTAAAATCTAATACTAAACTAAAAATAGAATTAAAATTAATTAAATCTACACAAAAAGCACATAAAATATTTTTATTTTTTTTTCAAATTCAAACATACACAGCGTGTGTGTACCCCCATACTTAAATAGGAAAATGTCCTCATTGTTCACAGAAGTAGGAGGTACCCAAAATAAAATATTTTTGATGGTACCAACACAATTATCAGGTATAAAATCTGCAAAAAAAATCAAAAATCTCCCCCAAACTTGGGGAAAATCACTTCCAGCGTATAAGCTACACAGAAAGGCATCGCCACAAAATTAAGCAAATAATAAAAAAAAGGAATTTTTATTAATATTTAAACTGAATATTACAATGATTGCAAGAAAGAAAAATTAATTACATGGGAATAGAAACCTAGGAAAAATTTAGACACGGACTAACTACGACACCGGTTGCGACCATCCGAGGCGCTAAAGTTGTATTCGATAAAGATCGGTCTTCGGGGGTCTTCAAAATTTTCCCACCAAAAAGATTATCCATCCTCCCGACTCCGGAATGTCCTCAACTTATCACTCTTGGAAGAGAACGTAAGCCAGGAAGGGGACTAGTAGGGGTCAAGAAGAAGGAGAGGAGGGTGGGGGGGATGAGCTGTACTAGGGGGGTCGGTGAAGATGGCGGAAGAGGTGGATGGTTTCATCTTTTTAATTTTCTTATTCTTTTTCTTCTCTTCCTTGGCCAGTATCCACTGTACTTCCTCGTACTCATCCAACAGGAACTGTAGAGGATCCGATTCTTTAGGAGGTTGTGGGTCCTCCCATGTAATGTCTCAAAAAAATTTGACCTTTGAAAAGTCTATCTCGATGTACATGCCCGATTGGTCAAGCACCTGACAGGATAATATATTAAAATAATTAAGATGAGTTAAGATATGATTAAGTCTTAAGTGAAAAGGGAAGGCTTTGGATGTGTAAGATAGATGATGTGTGGTAAACCGAGGTACGATGTATTGGCTTAACAAACAAGCATGTGCTTTTAAGTATATAAGTTAAAGAGGGAAGAGAAATTAATTCTCTGGTCTAGGTTGTTGAGGAGTAAATGAGAAGAGAGAGAAGGAAGTTGTTCGAATGCATGTATGTGCGTGCAAGATCAGAGTTGTGTGAGTAATTAAGGGGTTTGGATCAAAGGAAGTCCAAGGTTCCAGCTTATGCAAACCTAGCTTGAGCTTGAGCCAGGAATCGAGGAATCGATCCAACCTAAGGTAATAAGAAATTATGATTTAGTTGTGATTCATATGTGTGTTGGTTTTAATTAGCATGTGGAGAAGAAATTAGAAAGATAGGAATTTAGAAGTAAGAAAATGAGTTTGAGAAGTTAGAACCCGTGATTAGGAAGAATCTGGCAAAACCGATCGATCGATTTTATCAAGAGTGAAAATATGAAGGTTTTTGGAGAAGCCAATCAATCAAAATTAAGTTCGATCGATCGATATCTAAAATCGATCGATCGGTTTGAACACTGATCGATCGATTTGACAAAAATAATGAGTGTGTTAAAGTGTTTCTGAGGAAACCGACCGATCAAAATGAAATTTTGATCGATCGATTTAGAATTCAACCAATCAATTTAAAAACCGATTGAATGGATTGTGGCACCAGAAGTAGATGGTTTTCTAAAGGAATTGACTGATCGAAATATAATTCGATCGATTGATTTGAAAATCGATCGATCGATTTAGGTAGATTAAGGATTTTATTCTATTTTGATTTAAGGAATTTGGGGAGACTTTATATCTTCCTATTTTACGTCAATTCTGAAGTAAGAACTATGATTTTTAATGTGTTTAGGTATGAGCTTGGTTATGTGTGTGAGAGGCTAGCTTGGATTAAAACGTCTTCATCTTAGCTTCTTGTCGAGGTAGGGAAAAGCTTCATAACATGTACATTTGAATATAACTAGCATGTGTGTAGTGATATGATAAGAATATGCGTGTTTTGTGACTTTGTCATTTTGATAACATGAATTTCAATTCATAACTTCTAAATATGTGAAGTGTGTGTGTATGGCACTAAGATAAAAACTCTGTGTGTGTATGTGAAATCCAACAAGTGTGTGTGACATCAAAAGGATGTATATGTGTGTGACATCAACAGGATGTGAATAAGATGTGTGTGCAAGCTTTGAAAACTTCGAACTACTATAAATTATCAGAAACTCACGGAGACAAACTATATGTAAATTTGTACTTTGATTTAAGATTCATGTGAGATGCCCTACCGACGCGGCGGTATAACCGTGACCGGTACTGTGGGATATCCGTAAGTATATTCCGGTACGGCAGGATATCGGTTCTTTGGTTACTATTTTGTGGTAACACTTCGTGCGGCCCAATCGCCTCTTCGCAGAGACTTGGGATAACTCTATATGTGTAAAATTATTTATTGAACGATGATGGTTGAGGTTTCCCATCGATAAATCTATGTGGCTCGAGGGTATACATGCTCGAGAGAATATTTAAGTGATTGTTTTAAGTTTTGTACAGTAGGAATAAGTCTTTGAAATCATGATAAGTGTGCTTTAAAATATATGTACATCAGATATTTATTTTCGTCATTTCAAATGCTTTTAAATTATGATTTTCAATAAGAACATGTGCTTGAATTCTGTCATGAAAGATATGTGTGATGTGAAAGATATACATGTTTTGTTATATTTCCCTATTGAGCTTAGATGTTAGCTCATCCCTTGACTATATGTCACAGGTACAGGCATTGAGGCGGGGACGGAGGATGTAGATCCTGAGGACCAAGAGTACGTGCCAGAGGAGGAAACTGAGCCCCCTCCTGACGAGTATTTTTAGTGGACTAGCGTTGCGTACTTTGAATTTTTGTTGTAAGCCTTGGTACGTCCAGCCATTATAAGATAGTAATGATGTAATATTGTGATACGATTTTCTTTTTGCGAACCATCTTTGGGTGATTATTGGTTGTCACTGATGGTTCGATTTGATTCTTTTGCTCATGCGATTGGCATAGGATTAGAACCATCTTTTGTTATACTTTTCTTTTATCATTATATAGAAATGGAGATGTATTTTTCTTATGATGACTTGATTTGCTTCGTTAGAATGCATGCTTTGTTTCCGCTTTGTATGTGGATGTGCCAAGTGGTCGGTGTGTTCCGAGATCGATCTTTTTGACCTTCCGATGGCACGGGTTTTTAGGTGTGAAAATTCGAGCTATTACATCCCAGATTAGAAAAAACTTGATTGGAAGGTTGTTTGGTTTGTCGCCTGCCATGGTTGTTGTTACAGATAGAGAGGTAGGGTCGAAAAGATGTGAACACGCAGAAGAGGAATTAACCTGGATTTTATAGTGCTTGTATGGTGGGATACAAACTGGCATAATTAATTTACCCGACCTTTCAAACCTACTTTCCATAATGATTTTTAAAGAGAGTTGGTTGGCAATAAACAGTGTGTCGGCTGGGTTGAATAAGAAATGTCATATAATTATTATAGGTAATGATGCCATCAAGAATTTATCATGAACAACAAATGCTTCTTCTGCAGCAGTGCAATATCTCCCCAGTATGCGAATCACATGGGTAAAAGATTTATAATTTTAAGATCAAATACGATGTATATACTGAAAAAGATATCAATATTTGTTTACTTTTAATTTTATTTGATTTTTATTTTAGAATGCAGAGAGAAAATAAATCTGAGCCTCTATCTTCTATTGTCAAAAGAAGTGTTGAAACCATCGATCAGTTGCTCCGAATAAACCTGCAAAAAATAAAGAAGCGATCAAAGAAAATAAAAATAGAAAAGAAAAAAGGTTTGAAAGACAAATATCGATTTTTAGAATTTTTTCGCTTCCCCGACAGCGATGCAAAAAACTTTGACAAGTCTATGAATTACGTGTTATCTTAACTTATTGAAGGCGCACAATGGAAATCATAGAACTAGCGATAATATCGTTCCCATGAGGAAGATCGAAAATCTTAAAAACTTTCATTTGCCTTTAAAGAATAAAGAATGGCTTTCAATTAAACTAAAGTGTAAGAAAATAAATCTAAATCATCAAACTTCTGGATCCTGGTGGTCAATCAGTGTCCTTCAGTACTCAAATATTTATGAAAATTAAAATACTGTTACACTATATCTAAGTCTCTCAAAATTTGGGCATCAATCAAATTTGAAATTCTTTCAATATAGATTTATACTAATCTGCAACTTTCCTGAATTTGGGTGTCAATCAAACACTAGAAAATTGAAGATGGAAAATAAAAAGCCATTACACTAGTATTTCAAATTCAAGACTTTATTTGTCAATTAAAATCAAGAACTATCAGATATTTACAAAGCAATAAATCTAAACTAGAAAGCAATAAAAAGATCTTTCATCTCTCAATCACAGGTGTCAATTGCACTTGAGAAATTACGGATACTCTACTCTAATCTTTCAGTATCTGATCACAGTCGTCAATTGCTCTCGAGAAACCTTGGATATCTAAACTAAACTACATTAAGTTTGGTCGTCGAGAAACCCAACCTCAGTCATCCATTAATGCTGAGAATTCCTTCGATAAGTTTTTCCTCTATGTCGAACCCTCTTATTTATAAATTATAAGGGGTCGGTTTACATTATTCGACTCCTAATAGAAGTAAATTTCTAAAAATAAAAGTTTTTTAATATAATTAAACTTCTAATCATATCTTCCTTGCTTTAGTTATTAGATGTGCGCAGGACTTTTCACCTTATTTCAGCAGCAAAGATCTTCATAATTCTTTCACCAATCTTCTCATATCTGTAAAGTGCAAGACTTCTAATTTAAAATTTCTTTCTATTCTATGCATGGCGGTGCATCTCTTCACGTGAACTTTAGTAGTAGCAGCTTTAATATACAAAATCATAAATACGATCTTGCTTCTTTCTCTTTACGATCCTTCAGCACGATCAATCATATCGTCAATACAATTTCTCCAGTCTCATCTTCTTTTGCAGAATCGTAAATACAATTCTTTCTTTCTTCAACTTCTCACGATTTCTCTTACGATTCCTCGTGACTTCTCTTCTTTCAAACTGGTCTCGAGTACTATTGGGATCGCATTTTCAAGCGATCGTATTTCTTACTATTTTTTAAGTTTATTTTGGCAAAGATTAACAATTTGGCTCTTTTCTGCTTACTGTTCTAAATATTTTCACATCATCATATCATTAGTAGAAAACTAAGGTCTAGCATCACTAAGTTAAGGGTGATAAAATAATAAATTCTATGACTGATTAGTCATCTGAAACTCATACCTGACTTTTGTTGGACATAATAGAATATGATAGATAGTGACATGATTGGATATGATAGAATACTGAAATATATGATAGAAAGTGACATAATTTACCATGATAGAATATAAAAATGTTTGATAGTGACATGATAGAATATAAAAATGTTTGATTTAAAGATAGTGAGATGCTCGAACATGATAGTGAAATGTACAGGATTGATAGATAGTGACATGATTGAAATGTGCATGATTGATAGATAGAAAGTGAAATATACAAGATTGATAGAATACTGACATGCCTAATAGTAATATGAAATGATATGACATGACAGTAATATGATAGAATACTGACATGCTTGATATGGCCTGATATGATATTATATAATATTATATGATCTGATATGATAGTATATGATATGATATGATCTGATATGATACTATATAATATTGTATGATCTGATATGATAGTATATAATATGATATGATAGTATATGATATGATATGGTAATAATATGATAGAAGGCTTAAATATTTAAAAAGAAATGTATGACAGGGACATGTTTGAACATATGAAATGGAATCTTGAAACTATTTAGAATACAATGCAAGACAGATAGGATACGAAATCCTGAACACAGAAAAAGAATACATAAATGTATATGAATACAAGAAATGTATATGAATACAGAAAGGTATTTGAGTATTGAATCTGAACCTGAAATGGGAATTTGAATATCTGAAACTCTGTACCCGAAATGGGAATTTGAATCTCTAAAACTCTATACCCGAAATGGATATTTGAATATTTGAATCTGAACCCGAAATGGGAATTTGAATCTCTGAAACTCTAGACCAAAATGGGTATTTGAATATTTGAATCTGAACCCGAAATGGGAATTTGAATCTCTAAAACTCTGAACCCGAAATGGGTATGTTTGAATATTGAAACTCTGAATCCGAAATGAATATTTGAATTCTTGAATCTGTACCCAAAATAGGGATCTGAAAGTACACTTGAATACAGAGTTTGAAAATACTAAATGTATTGAATTTTGAATATTAATTACTTGACAACGAAAACTGAAAATTTTGAAAGTGGGAAGACGATACCATTCTGATATGTTTTGGCCTCATATAGTTGATTGTTGTTCTCATGAACAGGCTTGTATGAGCACCTCTTATATGATGAGCGCCTCGTATATGCAGGGTTATTGAATGTCAGTGGAGGATTGGGTCTAGTTAGACCAACAGGGTCATTGATCCTTGCCTTGATTGGCTAGACGACGGAGAGTGTCGGCCTTTATATGCGCAACATTGGCATCTGAATTCTGAATCTGGACCATGGTTGGTATTTGATATCAACACCGAATTAATTGAAAAATACTAATAATTAAGCAACAAATACTTGTAACTTTGTGATGGTTAACATCATGATTGTAAACCTTTGTGTCTAGCTAAGTTTGTTGCATGAACCTGTAGAACGTTATTCTACACTTATATTCTGAACCTCTTTATTTCCTGTGATTAGTTGTGAATTGCACACTATAACTGTTATTCTTCTCGTAGATGTTACTTCATTATTAAATAGAATTTGATCATGTTATAAATGTCTAAAACTTCTGTCTAATGCTTAGTCATAATATCACAACTGATGGAAACCCTACTTTCACTTGCACTTATGGAATATTTGTATACTACTTGTACTAAAAACCTATAACAATGCTAACTAAAACTTTATTGAGTTTCATCGCTTACGGTTGTTTCATGACCCAAAACTTCTAGAGACCAGTCAGCAGCCACCTAGTCAGAATAGAGAAGCTAGAAAAGGAAGGAATCCGATGTTGTCAATGAGTTAAAGTTATGCTTATTGTGTTTATGGAGCTACCAGTACCTACACTTATTTTAATAGGATTTTTCCATTACCTTGGTTTTATTTTAAGTTTAGTATTTCAAAAAATGATAATGTATCTTTATATTGGAACTTAAATGAAATGGGCATTTTAATGTTTTATTTAAGAAAAGTCTTTTTCGTTATATACCCGTTCACGATTGAAACTGTTACGATCAAGTTGTAAGCCCGACTATGCCCGATCAGGTTAATGAAAATGAGAAATTAAACTAATAGTGTTTAATTAAAGTTTTCGTGACTAGTTTGACAAATGTAATTTAATCGTTTGTACAATTAAAGCAATTTTCACGATGTTTTTATTAAAAAAATATATATGGTAAATTACATGAAAAGGGATTAACTTAGAAATGCCAGAACCGGAACAAGTATATGAGTGTAAATGTGGCGCGCTCCCGTGCCACTGCTCGGCTCTGCTAACGGACCGAGATGCGTGGGGGCGTGACATACTGTTGAGTTGGTATCAAAGTTAAAAGTTTATAAAACTAGTATTTCGTGTTTATTTTCAAAGACGGTTTTCCAAAGATTTGAATTTTTGAAACTTCGTCTGTTTCACTTGAATTTGGGAGTGTCCAAAGAATTTTTAAAATTGCACATGGCACTTGTCACCCAGAGGTGGTTTGGTCTAGTCACCCAGACTTAAATAATATCTCACCCTTGACAATTTTGCTTGACACCCTGACTGGAACCTGCTAAAACTGGAGGCTTAGCTGATGGATCTCTCTCTGGAAGACTGAAAGAACTAGTGAAGCATTACAACTTGAAGTAAATCAAAAACACGTAATAACCTCTTTGACTGATTGATACTTGATATTGAAATCGAACCCTTTCAAAATAAGGCCCCATTTAGCCCGATTTACAAGACTCAAAATTGGATTGGAACCTAAAGTTGAACTTGAACTTGAAGTTGAATTAGGATCTAGAATGGGATTTGAAATGAAAATAGGATTCAAAGTTTAATTTGGAATATTTGAACTATAATTGAGGAGAGAGACCTCTCCTATAACCTTACGGAATTATTTCGGAATATAAGTCCCTGATGGACTCTGAATTTACAGCAACACAAGTATATTGTAAACTGATTCAGAAAATCAGCATGTCTAGTGATCCTATCACATATATGGGTTTAAAACATTAATAATGATTAATTTGATAGAAGTCAAGTACTGACTCTAGGATTCGAATTGATTGGATTGTTAATCCTTGATTGAATCCAGAATTTGATAGAATTGTTGAACCATAGTATATTAGAATTGAGCCCAAAAATCAATTGAAGTATTGATTTTGGTACAAATCGAGATTGAATCCGAAGACTGATTTAATTGTAATATTTGATATACCTTGAGATCATAAACTGATTTGGGGATTAAAATGGCACATGACTGCTCAAAAGAATGAACTAACATTTGAGTAAACTGATATTTGGACCCGAATTTGATACTTGATTTAGCTAAGAATCAAAATAGAATTGAATTGCTAGATGAAATAGAATTGATTTGACACTTGGAATGGGAATTGAACTTTTGTGATTAAAGTGATATCTCGAAAAGTTAATAGATTAAATCGATATCTAGAATTTAACAAAACTAAAATCATTGTTATCAAACTAAACTGATAGAAGTAGTCGGATTAGAACTAAAATTTAAACAAATTGACTGAGTGATCATTAAATTGAACCTCTTGAATGATATTAGAAATTGTAAGGAACTAATTGACCCGCTAATTTAATTTGAATAGACTGACTCTCAATATTGAAATTAAACCCTTGACTACTAATAAAAGTCTAAAAAGGAGTATTGAACATATGATAGATTCAATTTGGCGATCATCACTCGGATGATGCTTCTGTGATCATCACTCGGATGGTGCAGATGTAAATTTTTTGTGATCATCACTCGAATGATACAGATGTGAATTTTTTGTGATCATCACTCAGATGGTGCAGATGTGAATTTTCTGTGATCATCACTCGGATGATACAGATGTAAATTTTTTGTGATCATCACTCGGATGGTGTAGATGTGAATTTCTGTGATCATCACTTGAATGGTACAGCTGTGAATTTTCTGTGATCATTACTCGGATGGTGCAAATGTGAATTTTCTGTGATTATCACTCGGATGGTGCTGATGTGAATTTTTTGTGATCATCACTCGGATGGTACAGATTTAGATTTTCTATGATCATCACTCAGATGATGCTACTGTGATCATCACTCTGATGGTGCAGACGTAAATTTTCTGTGATCATCACTCGGATGGGCAGATGTGAATTTTTTGTTATCATCACTTGGATAGTACAGGTGTGAATTTTTTGTGATCATCACTCGGATGGTGCAGATGTGAATTTTTTATGATCATCACTCGGATGGTGCCGATGTGAATTTTTTGTGATTATCACTCGAATGGTGTAGATGTGAACTTTTTGCGATCATCACTCGGATGGTGTAGATGTGAATTTTATGTGATCATCACTCGGATGGTGTAGATGTGAACTTTCTGTGATCATCACTCGGATGGTACAGATGTGGATTTTCTGTGATCATCACTCGGATGGTGCAGATGTGAATTATGTGATCATTACTCGAATGGTACAGATGTGAATTTTTTGTGATCATCTCTCGGATGGTGCGGAATTGATCGAATATGATATGTGACCAAACTCGGATTTGATTCTGATCTTGATAATTGATGAATTGATCATTTAAATTTGATAGAGTTTGTATTAGATCTGAAATTTTAATGGAATTCGAATCTAAAGTAAATAGAACTTGTGTACGAGATTGAATTGATATAGGTCGAACATATGCTAAAATCAAAATTAGATAAAGATTGAAATGATCTTAAGGATTTTGAAATAAAATTGATCGATTGACATAAATCAGATTACTTGACTCCTTGAAATTTCTTGGCATCATTTGTTTGATTGATATTGATTAGATGACTTGATATGACTTGTGCTACTTGATCTTGTTTTGATCGATTGATACGGTCTTGATCCTTTCTAGTATTAGCTTTTCCAGTTGATTATCTAGATATTTTGCTTGTATTGGTGTAGTCTATGTTTGATTAGTATGATTAGGTTGTTTAATGTCACTATAGACAATGTTATAAATTGATCGGTTGACATTGACCACTTTGAGTCGACTTGCCCAATAAATAATAGTCATAGATCGACCTCATACTCAAGAAAATTTCGCAATTGATTGATTGATTGATAGTTTCGATTCTGAGGATGGAATCCTCTTTAAGAAGGTCATGGATATCCTGCCGCGTCAGTCGTGGGTATCCCGCCACGTCGGTGGGGTATCCTATCAAACCTCAAATAACAAAAATAATATGTGCTTTACATATAGTTGTTCACCGTGTAAGTGTGCTATCTTATATCAGTTAGGCCTCAACAGTAATTATTCAATCCTATGTATACATCCCTGGGATGTATACATACTCGCATCACACCTGATGCCTTTATTACTTTCTCATCCCCTGGGGATGTCTCAATCTCATTAGATTACTTATTCTTAATTACTTACATCACACAGATGCCTTTATCACATTCTTGGTGTCACACACGCACTCATTTTTACAAAGCTTTTCACAATTTAAAACAACTTTAATTTGATAATTATATCACTACACACATGCTCTTGAAATTAAAGTACATATTCAAGGAGTTCCCTACCTCAATTCTCTTATGGTCCAAGCATCAAGGTCCCACGCAACTCCTTGTGCTCGCTTTCACACGTACCACCTATGGTACATCATAACACATGCAATACATCACTAAAGATGTAATGAAGAAGGTCCTAGACCCTCCATGAATCTCAAAGAAAAATTATAAAGTTTAAGCAAAATTGTCAAAGTCGATTAATCGATTCCCAAAATCGATTAATCGAAACTCAAATCGATTAATCGATTCTCAAAATCGATCAATCGAGATACAAATTCGATTAATCGATCCCAAATTGATTAATTGAAGTCTCCAACATAAAGCAGTCGATTCTTAAATCGAGTGATCGAAATTCTGAAATCGATTAGTCGATCCCAAATCGATTAATCGAAATCTAAAATCGATTAATCGATTTCTCAAATCGATTAGTCAATTTCCCCAGGTCTTGTTTCTCCAGCCACTGGAGATGCTCAGTCGATTAGTCGATTTCTAAATCGATTTGACCAGATTCAGCCCCCTTCCGGGCTGTTCTTCCAAATCTCTCTCTTTTCTTTTTCTATGCCTTTAATCTACCCTTTTAAGCATATTTGACTGAATTTAAACATCTACAATCTATGCATTAACTTCAATTTAAAACTCACCTCAAGAATCCCTTCAAGGAATTTATTTGTTGGGTATGATGGCTAGGGTTTCATCATTTGCTTCACGATCCTAATCGCTTTGAATCCATCAATGAATGCACTTATCTACCCCTTAGATTTGCATTCACCTCTTCCTCAACAACTCCTCTTTACTCCTCGCTCTCTCTCTCCTCTTAACTCTCTCTTCAATAATCAAAGCAAAAAGAAACTAGGGTTATTAAAACCCTTTTATTCTCTCTCCTGCTTGTGTGTTAAACACATACACCAAAGATAGGTGTATGTGACTGTAACTTAGCACAATACTCTACACTTAGGTCACACTAGTCTCACATTAGTACATAACTTCATGACTTTCAATGTTTGACCATCACTTGGTCAAACCCATGACCAATCGGGCATGGATCTCGAGGTTAAAGTTAAACGGTCAATTTTTCGAGATATTACAAAAGATGTACTAACACATAGGATTGAGTGTTAATATTTTTCACCAATGAGTGGCATTCTTTGTAAATTCCATAGAAGCCCAAGGGCAAAGGAAATTAATATTCCTAATCTATGAAATTAGAAATTAGTATATTACAAATCTCTAGCAAATCCTAGCCCTTAGTTCACTTGACCAAGATTTGACCCATCTTACACCATTTATTTTCCTTTGAGAAATCTAGGTGTTAGATGCACTTATTTGCATGCACCATAAGATTTCTTAGACTTTAGAAAATCACAAAAGTTAAGGGTCTTGACGACCACTAGATACAAGAGGTTGACTTGATGTGTGGAGGAGAGAGGAGAGAGGAGGGAGGGAGAATACTTTGAAAAGTGGAGAGAGGGTTGGAGAAGTAAATTTGTGACACATGGCCAAAAATTTCAATCCTTCTCTCCCACTCCCCTTGCAAATTTTGAAATTCCAAGGGGGTTCCTCATTACACCACTCCATCTTCTTCTCCACTTGGAAACCTCCATTAGAGCTCCTTAGAACCCAAGTTTATATAAAAATCTCCCACTTCAATCCAACCATTAAAACCAAAATCTAACACCACCACTCCACTCCCCACACCATTCCAGCCTTTTCAACCACACGATTTGGGGCAAACCAGCAAGGAGGTGGAGCTTAGCCAAGGTAAAGTTTTAGTCTAGCTTTGGTCTAGGTTTCTAGACTAGTTGTATGTAGATTTTCCAATAGTTGTATGGTCTTTGCTTGTTTTGGATGGCTAAAATTTTGGAATGATCATGTTCCCACATGAGACCAATACATAATAGCCTATGGTTGTGATCTTTAGGGTCATTTAGAGCCATCCAATGGTCCATGATGGCCAAATAGCCCTAAACCACTGGATCCTTGAATTTTTGAAGTTTTCTTATGGATTCTGTGATTGGATTTAATTTTCTTTTTGTAAGATGAACAAATTCTATAATAGGGTTCGGGCCTAAGAGCATCTCCAACAAGAAGAGCTAAATTTGGGTAGCTAAACACCACTTTAGCTACTGCTATAGTACTTTAGCTACTACTACAGTAAAAATCACTCTAGCAAACACTCTATTTTAGCTACTCCTTTCTTTAAAATATTACTTTTCATTCTTATTTTATTATATTTTACTACCCACGGGATGCAAGTTCGGTATACCGAACCGAACCAAACCCAAAATTTTTGGTGTTCGGTTCGGTACACCCTGAACAGAAACCGAATCGAAACCCATTTGGTTCGGTTCATTTTTATTTTTTTTGAAATCAAAACCGATTTTGTTTGATTCGGTGTAAGTAAAATACCTATTTTTTTATTTTTTCAGGGTATCTTTTCATTTTTTCAGGTTTTTTTACGGCTTCAAGCCACCCAAACTGAACCGAATTGGGGTTCAATTTGGTTCGGTTCAATTTTTTTTCTGAAATCAAAACCGATTTGGTTCGGTTCAGTTCGGTGTAGGTAAAATACCTACTTTTTTATTTTTCTTAGGGTATTTTTTTGGCTTTTTCGGGTTTTTTCAAAAAAATTTCGCTTTCGAGCCACGCAAACCAAACCGAATTGGGGTTCGGTTCAATTTGTCGGGTTTCGATGTGGTTCGGTGTAGGTAAAATACCTACTTTTTTAATTTTTTTAGGGAATGTTTTTCTTTTTTCGGCATTTTTCGCTTTCAAGCCACCCAAATTGAACTAAATTGGGGTTCGACTCAGTTCAGTTTGTGTCGGGTTTCAGTGCGGTTCGGTCCGATTTGAGACCCTCAGGTTTCGGTACGATTTTGGTTTATTCTTATTTTATTATTTTACTACTAGATAAGAGAAAGGAGAGAGGAGAGAGGAGAGAGGAGGGAGAAAGAGAGTTATCTTTAAAAAAAATATTATTTTAATATTTAGCTACTGCTTCAGTAATAGCTAAATTTAGCTATTACTGTAGCAATAGCTATATATAGCGTGTGGGATGGCGCTCCTGCTGGAGCTCAATATATACACTTTGGAGTTCTATATTATTAATGGCGTGTGGAATAGCACTCCTGCTGGAGATGCTCTAAGACTGGGTGACCATGCATATAACATCCCCGAAATCTTGGGTTTTAAATAGTGTCCTTGGGATGTGTGCTCATCTGGGCACTGGTGAAACCAAGTGGAAGTCAATTTGATGACTTAGGTTAAATTAGGTTTGATGTGAATGTGTTTGTGAGTTTGGTATTAGATTTCATTGTGAAGGTCACATACACCTGTTATGGGTGTGTGTGTTTTGCACCAAAACATGAAATAAGTTGAATAGCTTAAAGGAGAAAGAGAAGTTAATTCTCGTAAATTTTGGTGGTTAGGGATTTATGAAGAGAGAGAGAGAGAGATTGGAGAGGAAGGAATAAATGCAAGAGATTTATGTGGGATTAAGGATTTGAGCTGCACGTAAGCCATTAATCATGACGGTAACGTATGGGGATTCGAGGAATCAAGCTAAGAACCCTAGCTCTTTGAGGCAAACCCTTGAATCACTCATACTTGGAGTTGAGGTAAGATCTTTATAAATTATGATGTGAGTGATTTAATGATTATATAATTAAACTATTAAAGAATTTAAGGAAATAGAAAAAAGGAGAAAATGAAGAGAAAACCAAGCTAGGGGAACTACCCGAAGAGGGCTGCTTTTCTGTCAAAATCGATTAATCAATTTGAAATTTGATTAATCGATTTTTGACAAAAACCAAATATGGGAACTGCAGCACAAAACCGATTCATCGAATTAAATTTTGATTAATCGATTTGAAATCAATTAATCAACTGGGCACTATCAGTGGTTGAAAAAGTTTGGCTTTTGGAAAAACCGATTAGTCGATTTGAAAATCGATTAATCGATTTTTGAATTTTGATTAATTGATATTGGGATCAATTAATCGATTTTGACTGTGCTTGCCGACACTGCATTTTGGCATGAACTTGCCCATTTCGGTCTCGTTTTTGAGAAATACTTAAATAAGTCTAGGTTTTTAGTGAGTAGGGTTAATCCTTGATGCATCATGGTGTATTTGTAATATAGATTGAGGGCGGGAAGCCATCGATAAGGAGTGTGGTATCGCTTTAAATGGATCCATGCGTAAGGTAGGGAATACTCTGAACATGTACCCTTGAATTACAAAATCATGTATGTAGTGATGTGATATGTACATGCGTGTATTAAGAGCATAGTCATTGCTTGTTAATCAAAATTGAGCTTAAGCATGTGAATTAAAGAGGTGTGTGTGCGTGTGTATCCACTAAGTAAGAAACCAGTAAGAGTATAAGTACATAACATCCCAAGGATGTGTATGAGATGTGAGCATCTAAGAGATGCATATGAAAGTATGTGATCCCAGGGATGTATAATCAAATGAGAAACTATGTGAATGAGCCTTGAATAAACTTTAAATATTATCACAATTACACGGTGATAAACTATATGTATTTTGCACAATTGATTTGAGGTTCATAGAATACCCCACCAACTCGGCGGTATACCCGTGAATGACTCTGCAAAATATCCGTGACCGGTACGGCGGCCAATACGTACACCAGTAGGACATCCCAGGGATGTATATGAGTTATGTGCCCCGTCGCCTAGGAGAAAGTGACTTGGGTTATGTTACATTTAAATATAGTTCAATTGGATGACGATGGTGGGTATTCCATCAGGAGCTCGATGCTATATTGCTCAAGGAATTATTTAAGTTATTTGATTTAAGTTTCAAGACAAATCTTCTGTAATATGAAAATAAGTTAAGTAAAAGATAAGATATATAGAGTGAAAAGATAAGATGTGATATGTGCATTCAGTTCATGCTTTTAGTAATTTAAATGCTTTTAAACTATTTTCAGCTTATGAGATCATGCTTCGATTATGTCATAAAATATGTGTGAATAAGATAGCTTTACATGTTCAGTTATTTCCCTATTGAGCTAAGATGTAGCTCATCCCTCGACTATACGTCACAGGTACAGGTGTAGATCGGGATCCAGCTGCGAAGAAAGGCTTGGGATCTCCCGTTTGGAGAATTTTACCTTAGGTGAGGTTTGGATATGGGTATGTTTTGGGTTTGTATAATAAATATTTTGAGATCTTTTAGATTGTGGACTTGGTATGTCCGGAGATTTATTATTGTATTAAGACTCATTCTTTAGGTATGTTGTTGAAGCCAATGTTTAGGTGATGGTCGGCCATCACCGGTGGTTTTCTTGTGGGCCTATTTTATTCAGTCTTTATGTATAGAAGAACCTTTATTATTGCTATATTTTACCTTGACTCTACCTTTGTTGGCATATCAAGTAAATTCTGTATTCGGATCATGATATGTGTGACTCGACGATCCGATTTTCCCTGGGTTTATAATATAAGGAAGAAAAAAAATATATCGCACAGCTTTATGGAATCGGGGAAAATCGGGCTGTAACAGTTGGTATCAGAGCCAAGTTTCGATCTTAGGACCTGTGGGTTATGGGCCCACCATGATAGAAGAAGCGGCTCAAATATTTGATAGAAAAGAGCAAGTTTTACGCACGACGGTGATTCCTTTAGTGCTTGTCAGATGGAAGAATCATCCGGCTGAAGAAGCTACTTGGGAACGCGAGGCGGATGTGAGGGAACAGTATCCGGACTTGTTTGCGGAGAGCTGAGAGCATAATTGGATCATTGCATGTATTTTATAAATTTGACACGTCTATGTAAGCGAAAGTTCGCATGTCTATGTCAACTTATTCAGGAAATGAAAAGAAAAATGTTGGTTGTAAATGGACCTTTTGTGAAATCAAAGATGTTTAGCATGATGGTAATTGCATCATGAAACGAATGGACAATATGTACTGAGACGCAGAAGAAGTGTCAGGAAGGAGTTAACTTAAAATTCATAGAAAAACTGACAAAAAGATAGAAGCTAGTGAAGAAAAATAAGGAGTAAAAATTTTTACAATTCTGTTAAAACCGATTAATCAATTAATCGATTTTGATTTTCAATTAATCGAAATCGTTCGATTGAACAACTGGCTCACATCAGTGAGCTGAGAAACCTGGAAAATTAATAACAATCAATTTTGACTAATCGATTTAAATTCGATTAATCGATTTTTGAAATCGATTAATCAATTTCGAGCAGCTGAGTTTAAGTAGTGAAAACCAATTAATCGATTTTGAAATTGATTAATCGATTTTTGCCTATAAGTAACAGTTTTGGGAAAAAAATTCCCATTTCGAATTTCAAACGGATTTTTTTTCTTTTGAGCACCTTTTCTTCTTCCTTTGGCTAGCGAGACTTGCGAGGATTTGAGGGCTTCGGAATCGAAAACAAATCCAAAATCCTAGCCATTGGATCGAATACAAATGGTAAACCCTAAATCTTTCAATTTCATTTTATTTTGAGTAATTGCAACCCTAGGTTTCAAAAAAATTCTCTTTTAAACCTAGAATGCCGCCTAAAACTCAGCTAGCTTCGAAGCAAACGGCTTCTAAGTTACCCGTAAGTCATAAGAACGTCGCACCACCACCACCGTCACCTTCACTTTTATCATCATCATCATCATCATCATCATCATCATCATCTTATTCGACGGACACGTCATCACGCGAATCGTCACCGCCCCCACCTCTGCCCGGCCATTTACCCCAACCAAATAAATGGTGGGCTACAAAAGATTTTGAATATAAATATATCATAGACCAAGCTCTCTTTGAGTACTCGGAGGTTGAGGGCGAGACAAAATGAGCCCAAAAATACCTCGTCGATGCGGCCTCGGAAACCTTTTGAAACCATTGCATGATTATTATTATCCTAGGTTAATTAGGTTGTTTTATCAAAACCTAAAGGAGGGTAGGGAGACCGGCACCGTTACGACTGAAATTGATGGTCATAAGTATCTTTTTACCCTGCGCCACATTCATAAATCTTTAGAATGTTTTCTCGTGTACATGCCCGAGACCAATTTTTTACCCCCTTTCCCATAGCCTAAAAATTTTGAGGAAATTAGAACTGAGATGACAAAGGAAAATAAGAGATCAGGAAAGTCCATACGGAGGGTTGACTTACCCCCTCATTTGTGGATGCTTGACTCGATTATCAAATGCAACCTCTATCCCATGCGCCATGACACCGAGAGAGTGGAGTTGGTCCAACAGGCGTTTTACGCGGCATACCGCGGCCATTGGTTCGATGCCACTAAATTAGTGATGGAGGGCATGATTTATATCAAGGGTAAAATGATGAAGGGACCCTTAAGACCAAAGGAGCGTATGCCTTACGCTCGACTTATTTCGAGCATGCTTGAGTGCTACTCTGCCACCGCAAAGTATGTGATTCCTTTTACCAAGGCGAGGGTTACAAATCACGTTAAAACCTATTCCATCGCTTTTTGGAGCCGAAGCTACAACCTTATGAAGAAGGTGCTACCACCGGAGGGCCCAGCACCTGCCCAAGCTAGTGATGCCCCACCACAGCAGGACCAACCAGCAGCGAGGGAGCAGCCTATTGTGTGTAGTCGGAGGAGCATCCTCTAGCACCACCTCCTGCTCCTACACAGTCCACTCCTACTACTCCTATGCGGTCCCATAGGAGACAGGCATCTCAGGCTCCATCACCGAGTACTATAGATGATGTTCTCACCCTCATGGCGAAGAACAATCGTCAGATGCTAGCGCACCATAGGAGTATGGACGAGAGCAACACTCGGATGGACCACTAGCTGAATTTTCATGAGGTGCTGCTCCACCAGACCATACTGTTTATGTATCCCAGCGATTACCATCAGCGCATAGCGGCGGCACGGACATGGACTCCTGATGCATCGGGTTCTGGTACACGTGAGCATGATGAGGAGGATCAGTCAGGGGATGGGACTGCATGACTGCTAGTTTTTTATGTTTCTTTTTTAGTTGTATTTGTTTTGGGTTGTAATTAGTTTTGTGTATTTTGGAGAATATTTTGGAAAAAGTAAACGGTTGGGGAACTGGACATATATTTTGGGGAAGTTTAACCAATGTATAGAACGTTATGGCATGGTTGCTATTGTTTCTTTTCAGTTAATACAATTTTGATCTTTATTTATCTGCAATTCTAATTACTGATAATATCTGCAAATGTAGTTGAGCTTCATCCAGGATGTGTTGTGATTGATGTTGTATTGATTGTCATGTGTCAATGTGTGTGGGTTTTCCATGAGGGGAAGCCCTTGGATACATTTTTGAGGATGAAAATTCTCAAGGTGGGGAGAATATAACATCCTCGAAATCTTGGGTTTTGAATAGTATCCTCGGGATGCGTGCTCATCTGGGCACTGGTGAAACCAAGTGGAAGTCAATTTGATGACTTAGGTTAAATTAGGTTTGATGTGAATGTGCTTGTGAGTGTGGTATTAGATTTCATTGTGAAGGTCACATACACCTGTTATGGGTGTATGTATTTTGCACCAAAACATGAAATAAGTTGAATAGCTTAAAGGAGAAAGAGAAGTTAATTCTCTTAAATTTTGGTGATTAGGGATTTATGAAGAGAGAGAGAGAGAGAGAGAGAGAGATTGGGGAGGAAGGAGTAAATGCAAGAGATTTATGTGGGATTAAGGATTTGAGCCGCACGTAAGTCTAATCACAACGGTAATGCGTGGGGATTTGAGGAATCAAGCTAAGAACCCTAGCTCTTGGAGGCAAACCCTTGAATCACCCATACTTGGAATTGAGATAATGAAAATTATGATGTGAGTGATTTAATGATTATATAATTGGACTATTAAAGAATTTAAGGAAATAGAAAATACGAGAAAATGGAGAGAAAATCATGCTAGATGAACTGCTCGAAGAGAGCTGGTTTTCTGTCAAAATTGATTAATCGATTTGAAAATCGATTAATCAATTTTTGACAAAAAGCAAATCTGGGAACTACAACACGAAACTGATTAATCGAATTAAATTTTGATTAATCAATTTTTGGTTTCGATTAATCGATTGAGCACTGCCAGTGGCTGGAAAAGTTTAGTTTTTGGAAAAATCGATTAATCGATTTTGAAATTTCGATTAATCGATTTTGACTGTGCTTGCCAACACTGCTTTGGTATTTCGGCCGTAACTTTTTTCTCTGAACTCCGATTGATGCAATTCTAGTGACGCTGTAAGAGGACAACGAACTCTATAATTTTTGTGATTTAACCATTTTGTGAATCCAAAGATTTAAAGGTCAAAATTTATGAGGAAAGTTACGTCAAACTCTATATTGGCATGAACTTGCCCATTTCTACCTCGTTTTTTAGAAACACTTAAATAAGTCTAGGTTTTTAGTGAGTAGAGTTAATCTTTGATGCATCATGGTGTGTTTGTGATATAGATTGAGGGCAGGAAGCCATCGATAAGGACTGTGGTGTCACTTTGAACGGATCCTTGCGTAAGATAGGAAATACTCTGAACATGTACCCTTGAATTACGAATTCATATATGTAGTGATGTAATATCTATATGCGTGTGTTAAGAGCATAGTCATTGCTTGTTAATCAAAATTGAGCTTAAACATGTGAATTAAAGAAGTGTGTGTGGGTGTGTGTACACTAAGTAAGAAACCAGTAAGAGTATAGATACATGGCATCCCAGGGATGTGTATGAGATGTGAGCATCTGAGAGATGCATATGAAAGTATGTGACATCCCAGGGATGTATAATCAAATGAGAAACTATATGAATGAGCCTTGAATAAATTTTGAATATTATAATTAGCACAATTACACGATGATAATCTATATGTATTTTGCATAATTGATTTGAGATTCATAGAATATCCCACAGACTCGGTGGTATACCCGTGACTGACTCTGTAGAATATCTGTGATCAGTACGACAGCCAATCCGTATACCAGCAAGACATCCTAGGGATGTATATGAGTTATGTGCCCCGTCGCCTAGGAGAAAGGGACTTGAGTTATGTTACATTTAAATATAATTCAATTAGACAACGATGGTCGGTATTCTATCGGGAGCTCGATGCTATATTACTCAAGAAATTATTTAAGTTATTTGATTTAAGTTTCAAGACAGATCTTCTGTGATATAAGAACAAGTTAAGTAAAAGATAAAATATATAGAGTGAAAAGATAAGATGTGATATATGAATTCAGTTCATACTTTTGGTAATTTAAATACTTTTAAACTATTTTCAGCTTATGAGATCATGCTTCGCTTATGTCATAAAATATGTCTGAGTAAGATAGCTTTACATGTTCAGTTATTTCCCTATTGAGCTAGGATGTAGCTCATCCCTCGACTATACGTCACAGGTACAGGTGTAGATCGGGATCTAGTTGCGGAGAAAGGCTTGGGATCTCCCGTTTGGGGAATTTTACCTCTTGTGAGGTTTGGATATGGGTATATTTTAGATTTGTATAATAAATATTTTGAGGCCTTTTGGATTGTGGACTTGGTCTGTCAGGAGATTTATTATTGTATTAAGACTCATTCTATAGGTATGTTGTTGAAGCCACTGTTTAGGTGATGGCCGACCATCACCAGTGATTTTCTTGTTGACCTATTTTATTCAATCTTTATATATAGAAGAACTTTTATTATTGTTATATTTTACCTTGACTCTACCTTTGTTAGCATACCAAGTAAATTTTGTATTCGGATCGTGATATGTGCGACCCGACGGTCCGATTTTCCCTGAGTTTATGATATAAGAAAAAAAAAATATATTACACAGCTTTGTGGAATCGGGAAAAATCAGGCTGTCACAATGCATGTAATTTTTACATCCATGCAGGGCCATCAATGGTCCCAAATGACTTAGAAGGTCAAACTATGTCATTTTGATGGCTAGCTTAGAAATTATATATTTTTGGCAAAGTTAAATTAAATTTTGATATGGATCTTTTGAAAATTATGTAATAAGATATGGATCTAAGCAAAAGATGTCATGCATGTGATCTTGGTACATATTAAAGGTCATCTAGTGGCTTAGATTGACCAAGAAGGTCAAATCCTAGGAAATTAGGGTTTTCTTTGGGGGCGTGACATGAACCCTTTCCTGAGTACCCTCCGTTGGCTCCCTTGGGCAAATTGGTTTATAGGTTGTAATGTTTTAAAACATACAAGAGTGGTGTGGACTTATTTAGATCTAGGGTTAAGAATTTAGAGAAGGTATCCTCTAAGGGAAGGCTCCAGGGTTAGCCTTATTTCTCTTTAGAACGTGCGAGAAGCTAAGTAGAGTGTCAATTCCAACTAGAATGCTTACTCAGCGAAATTTCTAGAAGAAGTTGAAGATCTAAACCCAAACGTTTTGAATTCAATTTTTTCTAATTCGGAATTTCAGAGCCAACCTCGAAGATTCCAAAGAGAATAAGTGAATGAATGTTATGAAAGAATGAGGAGGGTAGGGACCTATTTATAGTATCGAGTCAATTATACGCTAGAAAACTAGCGTATAATTCGAATTATACACTTGTAAATGGTCTATAATTCTAATTACACGTTGGAATCCCAGCGCATAATTGGAAGGTCGGCTAGGAACTCGGCTCCGCGAGTAAATCCTAGTTCGACTTTAAGCCAGCTTTCGAGGGACTCAGGCGAATTATACGCATGAAACCATGCGTATAATTCAATTATACTCATGGAAACATGCGTATAATTTCTCGCTCGGTTGTGTTTGGGTTCTAGGTCGGCGAGAATTATACGTTGGGGATCCAGTGTATAATCCCATTATACGCATGGATTCCCGGAATTATACGTATGTGATCATGCGTATAATTCAGCTATACGCACGATCTCATGCGTATAATTATCAAAAATAGGAGTACTTTATGACCGGTAAAGGATAACTTTTTTCGAAGCCTTGGGCGCTTTCGTTGTGTTTTAAAATCTTATGTATATTCTTGAAAGGTCAAAATTAGAGTGTGTACAATTATGATCACATGCAAGACCATATCACACATGATATTGCACCATTTAAAAAGAAAACTCAAAATAATATAAGAAAAAATAAAACTAAGTTGCTAAACTACAAGAACATTGCTAGAAATTCAAGGATGAAACCTAGCTAAAACTTTGCTTTTGCTAACCAACATTGAGCTTAATGGTTTTGGGCCTTTTGATTAAGAGGATGGGCTTGGATGGGTGTGTTTAAATTATTGGAGGCTATGGGCTAAGGGGAATCAATCTATGGAAGTGAATTTAAGTTCAAAGGGTTGGATGGTGAGTATCAAGCTTGGGAGGTCTCTAATGGAGATGGCTAAAAGAAGAAGAAGATGAAATTCGTTTTGCCTCTTTGGGAGCTATTTTTCTTAGCTTTTTGAGAGGTTGTTTACACTTCTTTTTTATATTTACAAGTTTGCCAAGCATACATGTCCTGTGACACTTCATTTTTGGCATTTTTCTTCCCCAAAAAAGTAAAAACATGCAAGTAAGGTAAGCATGTGGTCAAATTTTGAATTTTGACTTATTTTCTTTAATAAAAAATTGGGTGTGGGTCCCACTTTGATTCTTATGTGACTTTTGGATTGGTCCTCTATTGGACTTTGTAGACTCTTGTAGTCCTAGCTCCAATAAAATATTAAGATTCCTTCAAAATGAGCGGTTGCATGCACTAAGGTACATTTATCACCTTAGATTTTTCCTAGGTAAATCAAAGGGTCTAAGATGGGGTAAAGGTTGATCAACTCCATCAATGTTAAAGATTGCATAGAACTTCTAATTTTAAATTAATTAGGAATTCTATTTCATAAAAATTATTTAAAACAACCCTTCTTGTTTGGATAAAATACAAGCTTTGCCACTATCCCATGTTAAACCATTAACACTTAATTAGCGTATAAGGGCTTCTTAAGCCCTCAAAATTATATCAATTATTTGACTAGGCCATAGATGGCCCATCGGATGGGTAACATCAAATCACCTCCAGTGATGATGATCACTAGAACATCACCATTGGTTTTGATTAATTAAAGTGGACTATTGGGCACCACTTGAAATAGCACGGATGGGCCGGTTGGGCCATTTTTTTCATAAATTTATTAAACAGGCCCAGCTCGGATAAGAAACGGGCCCAGGTTTGGGCTTCAAAGTGTAAGGCCTGGCCCGGATAGCTAAGATCCTTAAAAAAAAATTTAAAAAAATTTAATTTTTTATTTTAAAAAAGGTGAAAGCCCGGCCCGAATCGACCCGGCCCGTATAGCTAATCAGGCCGGGTTCGGACAGGAAAAGTCTGAAAATGGGCTGAGCCCGACCCGGCCCAGATAGCTAAACGGGCCAGGCCGGGCCCAAATTTAAAAAAAAAAGAAAAAGAAAAGGGCCAAGTGAAAAACCCGGCCCTGCCTAGCTTGTTGACAACCCTAGATGGGGGTGCCTTCCCTTAAAGGTGCTACTTATATAACTAATTAAATGTGGGTGCCCTTAATGGGTGTCACATAAAATTCAAATAATGGGGTGCCTCATATGGTAGGGTGTCCCAAAAGTTAAATTGGGTGCACATTTTAAAGGTGCCGGGTCTCGGGTCTCTTAAGGGGTCAGGTTTCAGGGTCAAAGGTTTGACTAGCCCGAGTTTTCAGGGTGCCATTGTTTCGCGGGTTGAGTTACTAGTTGGGTGGGAAATCGAAAACTGATTTGTTGCTTGAATTTCTCAGCATTGCCGGCATTCAGATTACTCTTGGTTGTCATCGTCTTGCCTGTCACTGCAAATTGGTTTAGCTAATTGCTATAGTCGGATCGATCTAAGTTTTTTCAATACCTCAACTGCTTGTACATTATAAATTGATTTTCATGTTTTGGAAGGAACGATCATCTTCACTTAAAACGGGGGTGAACTGATTTAGAAAGGCCAACGGGATTCAGAGTATTAACTAATGGCATTATCAAGAAACAGTTGAGGATTAAGGGACTATGATGGGATAGTTGGTAGATTAGATTGATTGATTAAAGATATGTGCCACATAATGCTATGCTCATATCTGTACGCACCACATGGCACTGCACAGCTCATCGTACAACGTATCTGTTGAGACATCCTCGGGTCGGGTCGAGGGACCATGCAGATGCAGATAAAATAGTCACAGAATTTGTTGAGATATTGTAACAACCCAAATTTTTAGATTTTATTTTAATGGTGTTAGATGATGCACCACACTATGTACTGTGCTAACGCTCCACATCAAAATCGAAACTCACCCTTTAAAATAGAAAATTTCTAATTTTTCTCATATCAAAATTAGACTCATTGCGAAGTGCTCGTCGGTACGATTCCAACGATATATAATTTAACGACTTATGACAATAATATAAAAAGTTATGCCCATTTTAAGTTATCAAGCAAGTCAAAGGATATAATTGTAATTTCGGGAGAGAAACACGCTTTGGTGCTTATGCAAAACGCTGGAACGAAACATTTTCTCAAGCTATCAAGTTTCTTATTCCGTGTAAAAATCTCCTATTTTATTAAATCTTCTACGAAATGTGTTAATTACATCGACCTTTTCAACCCGAATCGCCGTTGATCTTCCGTTCACGCTTCATGAGGTGAGTACCCATCAATCCATCTTGTTCTTCTCAGATCTCGTCGCGTAAGATGGGTTCGATCGCGCATCGACGGGTTTAAAAATCTTATTTAAACACAAATATCTCATAAATTAATAGACCTATATATTTAATATATGTTTTCCCTTGAAAGTTGTATATTCTGTAAATTAGGTTTATATGTTATTTCTCTTTTCTTTTCAAGAATCCCTTTTATAAATTAATTAAATTCTAATACTTATAAATTTGATAGATTGACTTAATTGGCATAATATCATATTGATATTATTTATTTCCAAATTTATATAGTTATAAACTTATCCTTCTACTAAAACTATAATAATATATATTATTGTTGCAAGTTATATTATTATTTATTTAAAATTAATTAAGCCTAAAAATTAAATTATATTTTTATTTTATTTAAATGAATAATAGATTGCACCAACTTAAAATTGTCGAATCAATTTAACTCATGCCGACCATTGATGCATCATCGTTAGATTTTGGTCATAACTTTTTACTCCGACCTCGAATTAATGCGATTCTTACGGCATTGAAAAGAAGACAGCGAGCTTTACAACTTTGTGTGAAATAGCCATTCACGAATCTGACGTTTTAGAGGTCAAAATAGAGCAACAAGTCGGGTTTAATTTTGAATGACTCAAAACTATTCGAATTTAATATTACTTTCTAATTCTCATAACAAAAGTTCCTGTGTATATTATATTGTAAGGTCTTTCGATCGATGGTCACGATAAATCATAACTTAATAAGTATAAATACTATTTAATTTAATTATCTAATTATTATATATATATATATATATCTCCTTGACCCTCTTCGATAATACAAAGTGTTAGAACTTCGATGCCTTTATGAAACCGAACTCTAACCTTTACGATTATCGAAATCACACTTATAACCCTATTCTATAATTATATTTGTGTGGTATGTAAATAAATATAAATATAAGCATAATCAAAATCTAAGTATAAACCGTTCTGTAAGTGTGATACTTTTGTATTTACAATTTAATCAATTTATACGAGTTAAGAATATGTTAGATCATGAGTACGAAAGTGTATGAGATCATACCTACGCTTGGGCGTGGTGATTCGCTGAGATAGTATCGAAGCGAGGAATACACCGTATTCACATGCCTTACAACTCATGGTGGAATGAGACCCATGACGAGTCGAGTGAGTGTGAATTCAGTGTAACTTCGTATACGGTGGCATATACAGTGATCCTATCACCCCGAGTTTTAACACGAGAGGATAAAATATGAGATATGATAAGAGAATCGGGCTTTGAACCTTAGCTATGGTGAGGTTTCTTTTACGGTCACGTGAAACTCAGAATATTAGCGTCCATGTACGGATGCAACACCTCTATTACAGTATAAACTAACACACGAAGTACATCCAAGTTACTACAAAACCTTTTTCTTGGGAAACGTGAATTAGGAAGGTTGTCTCACTATAGTTTGTCATAGGATTAAGTATAAGAGTATAATAAGATATGAGTATGAGATAAGATAAGTTACGATACGAGTACGATAATAAAACATCATTGTAGGCGAAAAAATAAAAGAACTTAAGTCTCTCAGACGTGTCGCTTCCTCATGTAGAATAGAAGGACAACGTCTTTCAGCCAAGACGGATCTCTGGGAGAGATTATGAGTATGAGTGCATTATGAATGAGTTTGGCCATTATGTCTCCCCATTGGCTGGGTGATGGTGTATGAGTATGACACGGGGGCATTATAATATGGTGGTATGATACTATGTTGACCCTCCCATAGTAGCTCGAGCAGCGACTCTGGCACAGGTCGTTTAAGATTTCACTAATATATTAGTTACGCTCATGCAATGTACAGACGTATGTGCGAGAATGATAATAAGACATGGTATGATATGTTATGAGATATGGTAAGATACGTTAGGATATGAGTGTCTAGATCATGGTCTTGATTTATGATATAATATGAATTTTACGATAATTATGTGATTTTATCTTTCTTTTGCTATCTGCTTTGAGATATTATGTTTATCACTCACAAGATGCACCCACAATGCACCTAAGTAGTATGAGATGGATTGGTGGTGTATCCACTAAGTTTACGTGACTGAGTAAACTCATCCCACGATAATCTAATAGCTGCAAGTGATTACGCTAGTGAAGTAAACACCGGCCATCTAGATCTTGCCGACGCTGATTTCATTGATTCCACGGACGTTGATTATCAAGGGCCTTTGGAGGGTGACGTTGCCGATTATCAAGAGGACTACAGTATTGATTTTGATCCGAGCGCCGAATATTGAGTTAGTAGACTCGATATTGAATTTTGCCTTATATTACTATCATTGACTCTATGCTTTCATTTTTATCGAATTTGTCTCCGATTTGACTTACCTGTTAGTTGTGGATTGATAACATTCTATCGCATTTTATCAGACTTATTCTGTATGTATGATTGCATTTATATTCCACCCTATTTATTGGATTTCACGGATTTCGTAAAACCTATTTTGCGCAAGAACTCTGATTAGGTGTATGTCCACTTAGCATATCTGAAATATATGGAGTCATTACTCGAAATTCTAGGCCCTCAGGATAGGGTAGAATTCGGGGTCGTGACAGATATTGTAGTGGCAATTTTAAATTTTGTATTTCTTAAACTCTTATTACAAATATGTACCATGTGATTTCTGGGACGTAGACTCGACTCGGCTTGCCCAACCATGTAAACTTGGGTCGTCTTCCTCTCTTTCCCTTTCATTTCGATGTTTATAATCTTAAGATTTATCTTAAGAAAGATTGGAACAAAAAAATTCTCCATCGTCTGATTTAAATCAGCCGATGGCTTTTTGTCCATGAAAAAAACTATGACACTTATTATTTTACCGGTGAGAATAGAGGTATCCTTTTAGATTATTATCCTATATACACATGCTCGTTGGTTGCCATGTGATATGAGAAGATCAATGATCAAGATCGTTGAAAAAAAAAATCTAAAATAATTGTATATTTTTGTATGATCAACCATGTTAACCGTTAAAAAACTGAACAATAAAACAATATTTAGTTTTCCCTTCACGATCCGCACAATTGGTATCATTGACCATGCAGCTTTATTTATTAGTGATATTGATCATCAAGCTATTCCTTCCCTTTGCACTCAATCACGTGATTCGATGTCACATGACAAAAATCAATTATGGGAGTCCAAAGGACGAAGGTGTCTTTGTCCTTTATAATATACATATTAGTAACAAACAATATTTTTTCCAAATATATTTATGTAACGTGATATTTTGCCTTATCAGATATATATTAAAATTGGGATAATTTTGAGCCCCACCCACCAAAACACATCACACACAAAAAAAATTACTAAATATCCTCCATTAAGTATAACTGAAAACCGTTGATTGCACTGAATCTGCCGATGGAGACAGTTTTTCGTTCCAATCTTACACAACTGAATTTGAGATAATGGGAATATTATCAAATGATCAATTTTTGATTCCATGTGAAACACATCCGAAGAACGTGACTCAAAAACCACATGGCACATATAACGCTCACAGTTCACTTTTTGCGATGTGTGCCATGAGAAAAAAAAAATTGATCGTTTGATGATATTCACATGATTTCAAGATCAGTTGTGAAAGATTAGAACGAAAAACGATCTTCATCACCCGATTCAAAGCAATCAACAGTTTTCAGCTGTACCTAAATTCAGTATTTGGTGGGATGTTAGTAGCAGCCCCCTAATTTGTAGCCCTTGGTTTACATTAGGCGACACCAAAATCATGTTTTATTGAAGTCACAATTATTTTGCAAATCCCTTGTTGAGAGCCCTACATCAAAACATTTTTATTGAATTTCTGAAGGCCAATCCATATGAAACAGATAAACCATCCCTTCACTCTCTCTCTCCTTCATTCTTTCACCTTGCCAAAAACCAAACAAGAATTATATTAAAACAAATAATAGTAACTAAAGATCAGCCTAAATAATAAGGTCAGCCACTATATCGACCCCAAAATCTGGATTCCACACATTTCATGCCTCCTTAAATAAGTGACAGCCAACTTTTGATGAAATTTGGTGGCTAGAAGGCCACGTGCTCGCTTTGTAATTGAATGGGCAATCATCGGGGCGAAGTGGTTGAACCTGATTTCGTGTTCAACCCACTTTTAATCCTTTGATAGAAGGAAATCTTGAATTCATGTCATTTATTGAAAAATGGACACTCTGGAAGTCAAGATTCCCTTCGATCCAGTGGTTCTAAAACCGGCTAAACACTACAACTCGTTCAACTGGTTCAGCTCACATGCCAATTAGGACCTGATACCAACTCATAAGATACATGTCGGTGTAGGTGTGTGTTCATGCACGCGTGATAACTGATGATACTCTATTAATCAACCATATGGATCGTCAGTCAGTCAATATTTCAACAGGATTTAATGGTCATTGGATAGAAAAACGACTGATGCCTCGAAAACCTATGGCGGTGCGGTGGTATCCACATTTGAGGCAGCATGAACCATTAGTCATCTCCAGTAGCTTCATTGGTTGGATATTACAGAAGAAACATGGTTCAAAACTCCGGCCAAAACCGATTCGTATCAGTTTCGGAGGATTTGCACCACATGGCATCAGGTTCTGGGAACTTTCCCAGCATTCAATATTGGGCAAGTGCCGGAATACTGTTTTTTAATAAAAACAAATAAATAAAGAGCTCGGAAACTCTGAGAAAGAGCACTGCATTCAAACGCTGGGCTAGAGCAAGATAAGTGTCATAGCTTCGATCCAAGGTCAATCCATTATTGTTCAAACAAAAAAATAATTTAAAGCATTGCCCTTTATTGATTTAACAATGTTCAATGAATTAAAATGAACAGTGAAACATTTTACCAATTCACTGTTCATTTTAACACCGATTGATCAACCCTTAGGGAAGGCTTCTTGCCTAACACTATTGACCCCTAGAGGGGATATGTGTCATGTGACCACTGAATGCCATTTGGACCTCAATCCGGGGACTTGCCCAGCAATCAAATGCTGGGCAAGCACCCAGATATCACTTCTTTGTAAAGGAGCTCCTGGCAATTGCGAAAGAGCCCTCTAATAAGGTAAAGGCTCATCTTTAACCATTTTGAAGATGTAGCAACAAATATGGAAAACAGTAACTCACCAGTTCACAGCTCTAACAAGGTAAACAAATTGATGGGAGATCTGGAGCGGCATTAGAAAGCATGGCACGTAAAGCAACCACTCAACGAACGCATCTGACCGGCCTTGCACAAGGACACAGCCCTGTCAGTGGCCCTGGCAATCTGATTGGCCTGACCGGCTGACACCGTGTTCCTCATCTCTTGAGCTTTTCTCTGAGCTGATCTCAGTTTGTTCATGATCTTGTCCATCGAAGAAGACCTCTTCTTCTCCAGCTTCATCTGCACCACAACCTCAAATTACTTTAGAAGACTGATCCACACAGACCATTATATAATATAACACTGACCCATGGCATGACAAATCCACAGATAGATCTAATGGCGAGGTGAGTGCCTAAGTAGTAACCCCATCACAAAAACATGGTGTACGCATCATACAGGCATTCGACACGTCAGTAGTGGCTACTATGGTTTAAAAAACAGATACATATCTCCAGCTCCAAAACCAGTACATATCGTCCGATACGTACCCGTTCCGGACGATACATTGTTATGTATCACCGATACATTACCAATATATATGTAATGCACCGGTACTATAAATTCAAAGTATCGTACCGATGACCTCTGAAACTGAGACGTATTGTCCTATACATACCAGTTTCGGACGAGATTTTGGACCATGGTGGCTACGACTGCTGGATCTTCATCTAAAGGAGGTAGCCAAAGTGATGGATGGTGCATGCTGTTGTCAGTATTAGTGATTTACATTGTATCCTCCTAATCGCAGTTTGTTGATATTGTAATATTACTAAGGTTTACACTTTCCTCCAAAACCCTAATTTCTATTTCTAATCTTCTCTCTTCTCCTCTCTTCTTCTCACTTAAACACTAACTCCATCACTTAATCCGACTAATGAAATGAACAGTCCTATATAACATACTTGGGAATCTTGTAAAGGAGAAAACATGAGTAAAAACTAAAAATGATAGAATGTTAACAATGGTAGATAGACTACATTTTATGAACTGTAAAAACTACATTATATAAAGGAATCATTTTAAGTGTAAAAGGATCACACCTCTAGTTTCCGTATATCTGCCTCAGCTTTTGCTTTCTGCAAGTTCTCCCAAGCCATGATCTTGACTTCCTCTCTTTTGAACCTACAGTACAACATAAGAGGAAAGCAGCAGGGTAACTGAATCTCCTTTCAAATGACCTTTGATAGCATTCATCAAAAAAAAAAATCTTTGATAGCTTTCAACAACATTTTCCCATATCTAGAAGAGGAAAGTAGCAGGGTAACTGAATCTCCTTTCAAATGCTCTTTGATAGCTTTCAACAACATTTTCCCCAGTTTACAAGTTCCCTTCCCTTCTTTTTTTATCAAAGTTCCTTTTCCTTTCTAATTGCCTAATATGTAAAACAAATTTGGATATTCATAACGAGCTTGCATCAGTACAGGGACCAAACTCTGTCCAAGCTTCATGGTCAACAGTGTACTTGCACAGATTTTCTGTTGGAAATCTGTCTGTCCAAAATTTATTCATGCAGGCAGAAAGAAATTGGTCCATGTACTGCCAGCGGTAAAGGCCCATGTACCTAATATAAGAATTTATCTATGATAGGCGGACCGTCCATGCTGGGCACGAAAGTGAACTACAAGTCTGTGCGACCTTGTGATGGGAGTCCCTGCACGTCACAGGTATCGCAGATCTGTGGTTCATTTTTCCACCCAGCATGGACAGTCCACCCATGATAGACAAACTCCCTAATATACATTACCCTCCAGGTGGTTCATGGCCATGTACCTTTTTTACAATAACATCAAAAACAACAGGGTAAGTAATTGAATTCTTTGATAGGTCAATATTCCAAAAACCGCTGTTTCTGACAACCAAATCCTTAAATTTGCCGATTAGATTGAAAACCCACCACCAAAAAACCATTATAGTGTAAATTTAATTTTCATTCACGATTGGCAATTCAAAAGGAAAATGCTGGCAGTTAATCCTCTTTTATAAATTTAAAATGATTCCTACTGATTCATTTTATAGAGGATCATTGCTGGGTTGGCCCATTGCCAACATAAGATTATCAATCTTTTGATTTTACCAATCATTTGAATGTGGTTAATTGGTTGCCTAAATGGATTCACATTTCCTGTGGATTCATGCCACTGACCTAAGTTGTAACATTGATTAACTCTAATATAAATTGAGATGAACAAATATGTGTATAGGGTAATTCCATGGTTCGAAGACCCGAAAACTCAACTCAACTTGAAAACCAGCTGGGTCAAGTTAACTCGAAGACTCAAATAAACTCGGCTCGCTCCAAATCGTTAGTTTAGTAAATATTTTTAAATATATATTTTATAAAAATAAAACCATATTTTACAAGGAAAAAAGATGGAAAGATATATTGGGAAAACAGGTAGTTTGATATGTTCTTTATAGAAAGGGTTTCTCAAACCTTATCCCATGATAATATTTTATAGATAAGGGTAGTTTATGAACCCTGGTTGCGTCATCTTAGCGAAATCTCAACTCAACTCGGATTAAACTCGAAATCCTAGCGAGTCGAGTAGCTCGGCCAAGTTACTCAATGACTCGCCGAGGTTTAGAACTATGATTAATTCAATTGAAAAAATTGTGTAATTGGCCCCAAATTTGTTCTAAAAAAGCTTGAGGTTTCAGCAAACACAATGTGCTTCAAGTGTAAATGTTCCCAAAAATACTTGCCTAGCATTAAAAAGGTAAAAAGAAAAGAAAACATAAATGATCCTTACTTTGATACGCATTTTTCTGTCTCTGCAACTTCCCATGCTGAAGCTTGAACTTCCACAGCTTTCTTCTTCCATTCCTTAATCTCCGACGAGCCCTTATGAGACCCTCGAGTTTTATGTTTCTTCGACCACCTGGTCATGGTCACGCGATCGTCTATTTGTACATCCCTGACCTCGAGTTTAGAGAAATGGGAGCTTTGCAGATCTGGGGTAGGAAGAGCAGAGGAAGGAGAATACGAGAAACAAGTCATCTCCTTGGGAGATGAACGGCTGGTTCTCTCAGGGCTCATCTGGGTTGCCATGTCTCTTCTTGAAACAACAGGAGAAATCATGGTGGCCACATCCTTGGTGCCGTCAAGTTTCTCATCTGCACATTAGATCCATTGCAAAGCAGCTAAGACAGGAAAGGAAATGTTTGAAATTTGGGATGATCTTTTGCAAAATAAAACAAGTTACTTTAGATCTTCAAAATGATAAAAAAAATTGCAGAGTTGATCAGAATCAGTATTGATTTGATTTCTTCAATAGTCTACCTTGTTAGACATTAACAACACAGTCAGATATCGAAAGAGAATTGTGTCTCAATTGGATACGCATTCCCAAAATGCAAGCAGGCAGTAAAAGAAAAAGAATCGCTAATTTGACGAATTTTTTGTTTTTTGATAGGTAAGCTAGGATTGAACCAGCAACTTTGACAACTGTAAAAATTACATATATACGCTACATAACATTTTGAAAGATAAATTATAGGAATTTGTCTACAATGAGCCAAGAACCCATTGCAGACAATTATCTGAACCTTGTCAGCTGTGGAGTGATTGGACCTTCAGACATGCATAGAGTTCAAAGAGTATGAAAACCCATGCAAGTCTCATAGTCTGCCTGGCTGCACAACTGACAAAACATCAGCTCATTGTCTAGGATGAGTCTGCAATGAGTGGTTGGCTCATTGTAGACTTCTTCTGTTTGTCTACAATGAACCAACGACTCATTGCAGACAACGAAATGAGTCTTGTCAGCTGTGTAGTGAATGGACCTTCAGGCACGCTTAAACTTCAGAGAGCAAGAAAATTCCATGTCTCAAGGTCCGAGTGGCTGCACAGCTGACATGACGTCAGTTCATTGTCTAGAATGAGTCTGCAGTGAGCCATTGGCTCATTGAAGACCAACTATAAATGTCAGAAAACAGAAATATTATAGTTTATGAAATAAAGTATAATACACAGTAAAATGCATGATGCAGTGGTGACACAAACCTTTTCTGTTACAGAAATATGCATAATTTTTTTCAAATTACAGTAGATGGTCAGAAGAAACCGAGGAGGAAGCTCAATATAAAAGATCTAGGAATCCTGATTTATTAACTTGGCCAAAGATGGCATCTTGTTTTCACAGCTGACGTGACGTCAGTTCATTGTCTAGAATGAGTCTGCAGTGAGCCATTGGCTCATTGCAGACCAACTATAAATTCAGAAAACACAAATATTATATTTTATGAAATAAAGTATAATACACAGTAAAATGCATGATGCAGTGGTGACACAAACCTTTTCTGTTACAGAAATATGCATAATTTTTTTCAAATTTCAGTAGATGATCAGAAGAAACCGAGGAGGAAGCTCAATATAAAAGGTTTAGGAATCCTGATTTATTAGCCTGGCCAAAGATGACATCTTGTTTTCCCAAGCGGGTAATAAATATATGGGGCATTGATACTATAGAAGATGTAAAACAGATATTGGGCATTCTACAAAAGTATTTCGCAATTGATTCTTTGGTAAATCCATTTTAAATCCATTGGAGTTCTTTCATCTTTTAGAAAGTAATAAAATTTGTTTTGAATCTTCAGTACGATCCGTATATTTCATATTCTCCAATACAAACCCACAGGAATCTGTATTTGATGATAGAATTGTTCATCCGGAGGCTGTTATCTATGGTACCTAAGTCTGCCAAGGATTGGGCTACTAGTTGGGTGTGGAAAAGTTCAGGATTGCAGCGTAGATGCAGTTTGGCTGGATTCTGGCCAGATATGAAGAACTGCAGACATATCAAGAAAAATGACATGGAGAATTAGAGGGTAGTTTCTCCTGAGATGCCCTCTCCTCTCTGGTGAGGCTTTTCATGGCTGGCTTGCTGTGGACTTGTCGTGGCTGGGTTGCTGTGGACTTGTCCTGGTGTCTCCTTTGTATTTTGTTTGGCTCTTAGTCTGTGCCCTAATCTTTCACCGCAGCACAAGTATGTATCTTTCCTCTTCTTCTTTTAATAAAATTTGCCTCTTTATCAATAAAATTGAAAACAAAGGATACAGATTTATGTCCTCTGTTTTATTCCCATAAAAATATCACTACCTATCTTACAGATATGAATAATCTTTGACTATAAACTATGGCTTTCCAAAACTCAACAGACAGGTCAATCTCCCAGTGTTCTTCACAATACTGCCCACAAGTTGATTTCCAACTATGTGGTACCAGTGCTTAGGAACTCGTGATTTGTAGTCGATTTCCCATGGTCATTGCTTCAAAGATGTAGCCAATCATGGGCAGTCACTGTTTCCAAACAGAAGTAACTTACAAAACTGGTTTCCACCATATCCAACACACTAACATATTATATGCCTACTTGAAGAAGCACGGGGTCAAGAACGGATCAGTTCTAATAGACCCCCTTTGGCGTTACTTGACAACGATGACTCTCCCAAATATGGTCCATGAAGATCTTAAGAAGAACCATCGAAGGCTCCACAATGCTTTGGAAAAATATTTTCGCAGGGGAAGCGAGTATAGGACGATACTTTATTCCTGCTTAATTGCTTATAGCACCAACGAAAACTTACCAAGACGTACTTGCTTATACACAAACATTGCTGCTTAGATTATCATGCAAAATAAGATAACAAATAAATGTAATACAAAATCAGTCCAACATATGTGAACTATCTCTAAAAGAGCTTCTAATTGTAGCTAGGATCAATTTTCACCAATGATAAAACTCTATAACCTCTAATAGTAACTTGTAAAAGTAGCTTCAAACCTCCTACCCTCTCCACCAGAAATGAGGAATAGACAAGATCAAACATCATTCTGTTCTCAAAGAACATTTTAGCGGTACGATCTTTAACTATTCAAATTTGGGTTCATTCCACAAATTGCTTTTATTTATTATTCTTTTAATGGCTTCTGATGAGACATCACAGAAAGCAGCCTACTCATGAGCCCGCTATCAACAGATGTTTTACTATTAGAACCCTTTCACCTACCAGATGTGTGACTACAATTGTCATTACCACCTAAACTAAGTGCCTACAATACTAGAAAGCAGCCTACTCATGTACCCACTGTCAACAGGTGTCTTACTATTACAATTTTCTACCTTCCACATGCATGACTACGAGTGTCATTACCACCTAAATTGAGTTCCCACAATTAACCATTTGTTCCACTTTTTTTTTTGATAACGGGGTATCCAGCCTCTTAGAGCTCCATACTAAGTCCTCGGGTACGTGCAACACTCCTTCAGATCCTCTGCACAAAATTGGTCTAAAATATGTTTGCTAAATCTTGAAGCACTAGCACTGGAGCAGAATCCCAATTTAGAGTATTCTATCCAACTCTTTTATCAGTTCAAAAGATCTTTGATGTATTTACAAAGAAGATTCTAGCAAGCATTGGAATTATTCGGCGTCATTGCACCAACTCCCATCACTCTTATCTGCTAGTCTCCAATCCACATAATCACTGCATACACAATGAAATTTCATGAAGTTCTTGGTCTGGAGTGTACAACTGAACAATGCTACCATGTTTGGTCATATTCCTAGTTCTTGCAGTAGTTGGTTGGCTCAGAACTTGAATATGTCATCTATCATGAATTTCTATATCAGATTAATTTCATTTTTTAACAAATAATGTTCTCTTATATCATACTAATTCAGTTTCATATAAACAACTCCTAGTAATATTTATCAATCACTCTTGTGTCCAGTGGATCAGCATGCGCTGCAAGTACTGAGCAATACCTAAAGCAATTAAACATTGATGACACTTTCATAAGGAAAAAGTTAATAATTTGATCACGAAAAATATGTAAGTGAAATTAAGATCGAAAAAACTTCAACTCTATTTCTAATCCACTGGACAGCATATGGCAACAGCAAAGAGCATGCTTTGGAATTTTAAACCATCATTAATTATTAGATGCATACAAAATGATAACATTACTAAACAATGAAACACCATATCTTAAAATAAAAATATGGACGGTAAATGCAGAACCAAAAAGGCAGAAAGGGCTATTTATAGTTTACCTAAGGACCACAAAGAAATTTAAAGAGATCGTGCAAAATAACAATTAGTCCTGTTTGACGACCATAACAGCCATTAAGACCACATAATAATCATTGGAAATTACATTAAGCTTTCTTTATCACCTTCAAAAATTTATCTGTCATTAAAAGTGCTGTTATGGAATTTAAAATATCCAGTTTGATAAAAAGGCCATGATAGAGACATAAAGCTCATTTCTAGTTTCCGAGATGGGTGGCATTATTTGCACCCATTAAACCTGTGAAGAACACATGGTTTCCCACCATAAAAATCCGTTGGCTGCCTTGAATTAGACGATGTAGATCATTGTTCGTCCCAATCTTCCACACCATAGATCTTGAGATCATGGCACACCTATCAGACGGTCACATGTTGACTCCATGTGGCACACATCCCTAAAAGTGACCATCCAATAGGTACGCCCATGATCTCAAGATCTAATGTGTGCCACAAGTAATCAAGATCTGACTGTGTAATAGGTGCACCATGATCTCAAGATCTTTTGTGTCAAAGATTGGGATGAAAAACGATGCTCACCCTCTGATTCAAGGCAGTCAACGTTTTTTTTCCTGTGAAAGAGTACGTGTGTGAATAATAGGGTAACCATTATAATGGCCACCACTCAGATAAATCAGTAGTTACCATATAGCAGTTGTAAACTAATAGCACTTGGCTGGTACCACTACAAACCGTTATAATGGTTGTCATTAAAACAAAGCTCTAATTTAGCAATGGAACCTAAAATGAAGAACCAGCTACCTTGAGAACTGGGCAATGAGGATTCAATCAACAGATCTGACCACCCGTGCACACTAGCAGACCGAACTATACAAGGATCGGTGTGTGCAGGATAAGATCCTCTGCCACCACCACCACTGCCATTGCTGTTAAAACATCCCCTGCCAGACAACCTGTCTGCACCCAATACTCCGGTCGAAAACGGAGAACTTCCAACAAAATTGCCAACCACCCTCCCGCCATCAAACAGGGGCATCAAAGGCGACGCCGAAGGGTACCCTGCTATACCTGGAGCACCAAGTGGCCCGCTCTTGGACTTTGGCCTCCTTTGAGGTGGTGCCAACTGTGCCCTACTACTACTAATCCCCTCTCCCGAACTTGGACTAAAAATCCACTTCTCTGCATCTTCCCATTTCGAAGGCAAGCTCTTTCCATTGTTGAATTGCAAAACAGGAGAATTAAAATGTCGTCGAACACCATTGGTTGGCAATGGTACTCGTTCTGAACTCCACCCTTTCTGAAACCCCACAACACCATGCCTATAACTCGGTGTTCCAGGGCTCGGTGAAGTCACTAACCTTCGCGAAGGAACAGAGCTTTTCTTCATGGCCCCAAACCGTGGCGAAGAAGAAGTGGCATCAGTTGCTCGGTTGTTCAGATCTAGCGAAGCAGGACGTCGACGATCATCATTCTTAGCCACCGAAGGGTGGATTTCAGATCTGAACCGACGGTTTTGACATTCTACCAAAAATATAAGTAGTATTAGAGTTAGGATTGATGATCGATGAAAATGAAGTAGGGTTCGGGATTAGGGCTCTGATTACACCTTTGAGAGCTTGAGAGAAGGACTGGTTTGCTGGATATAGGGTTTGATTACAGTCTTCTGCTTCTTCTTCTGTGAATCAGAAATTGAAATTATTGCTGAGAATGAATCAGAATAGCACCTAGATTTGAAATTTCTACACTATACATTTTGAACATTTTTTTTTTACTTTTTAGTTTCTTTTTATCGTTTTTGGCTCTCTTTACCTTTCGCTTTTTCTTTGTCATCATTTACAGGGTTACTGCTGTTCTTGTGTACTGTGTCTCCTCTGTTTGGATCTGAATCTGGACCACGCCAACAGTCATGGACTCCGTGTACCGCCAAATGCTGTATCAAATCAAACGTTTTAAAGTTTTTTAACCCAACGAAGTCGACGAATCTCAGGAATCGAGAAGCGAATCCGAAGCTTAAAGAATCTTTACGATTTCAAATTTCTAAAAATAAGGACACTTTGGATCTTCTAAAAGAAACATCAGATCTCTTCAACTGATTCCTTCTTCTATAAGAACCTCAGCAATTTAATTAACACAACAAACAAGTAAAGGTGTTTTTTATATGATCAAACGAGTTAGAGATCTACATCAGAAAATCAACTATCTCGCATTGTAGAAACAGTTCAAAAGCATTTTGATTCGGAAAAGTTGCAGAGAGGGAAGAATCTGGAGCTGAAAAGAGGTGTGAAATCACCTTAGCAAGTTCAGAAACCAAATGTTCATGATCATGGATCTCTGATCCGAAAGAACAACGATCTCCACTTCCAGAAGTCGAAGAGAAGATACTGAAGTTGGAATCTTGTGTCAAGATCACCGAATCTGGACTGTCGTCTCGACCGCTGAAAGAAAATCTCGATGGTTTTTTATCGGTAAACCCTAACCCTAGCATTTTCGGTTTCTGCTTCTGCTCATGAGAGAGAGAGAGAGAGAGAGAGAGAGAGAGTTTTAATCTGTATGAAATTAATAAAACAGAAATGGCGGGTGGGATTGTGGGAATATGAAGTTTGAGAAGAAGAAATTAAATGAACCGTTCTCTTATCAAAAAACATAAACAAAATTGTTTCGTATCAGATTGGAGATCATTTTTAACTCGGATCTTCCTTCCTCCCCAAAATGATATTGAGATCATGTTTCATCTAACATACGGTCAATTATTATTCTTAGTGGGAAATTTATCTAACAGGCCCTGTCAGATACGCCTTTTACGTCAGAAGCCCTATAGTTTCACTTTTACCCAGATAAACCCACTGCGCGCCGAGCTGAGGCACGCCTGTAGGAAATACCCAAAGTACCCCCACAGTAATAAATAGTCGCCCTCTTTTCAAATCATTTACTGTTTTCAATTTACTTTTTCGTTCGAAGTCGGTGGAGAATCGTTGACGCTTCGTGGACGATCGCGTTCAAATCTACAACCTTCAAGCTACCAAATCTATAAGTTAGAATTAAAATTAGCCTCCATCGCTATAGATTTTTTTTTTCTCCTCTCTTTGGTGCATATTTTGACATAATTTTTTAGTTTTGATATATAGTAATCGATATCGATCTTCTATGTAATCAATATCGATCCTATATGTAATCGCTAATGATTACATATTTAGTCGCTTATCGATTACATCAAGATCGATATCGATTACATTTAGTCGATAACGATTATATATGTAGTCGTAATCGACTATATAAACTGGATGATTTAAATCTATAACAAATCGATATCGACTCTATGAATATAATTAATACTCATCATTTGAATTAATTTCCCTATAGTTATTACCCTCGATGCCATAATAAATCATACGAGGTTTTATATTTATCTCAGCCGACGTTCAATTTATTACCAACTACCCTTTTGTAAAATCATTATGGCAAGTTAGGTTGGAAGAATGAGAAAATTTAATACAACGATTCGTATTCCACAATCTAGGAGCTTTAACATGAGTTTAGTCTGGTCTTAGCAAACCACCTATCATCCCTACCAAACATATTTTTCCCAATGTCCCATTTAACGAAGAAAAAACCTTCTATAACCCAATCAAGTTCGAGCCTGTATGGGAGGACCCACCACCACCACCAGAACCAGATCCTCTGCAGTTCCTGTGGGACGAGTACGATGAAGTAATGGAGATTTTGGCGAAGGAAGAAAAGAAAAAGAAACTTAAGACGGAACCACCCGCCTCTCCACCCCATCCACCACCTGCTCTTCATTCTTCTTCCTAAATTTTCTTTTCATTTTTAATTATAAGTGAAAAATTTTGAATGTAATTGAAAAATTTTGCAAGTAAATAAAACTTTTTGATGCAATGGCGACTTCATGAAATCTTTTGAGTCAGTAAATTAAATATTTTCTATATAAATAAGGGAAATTTATCTGACAGGTAAATTAAACATTTTGAGATCATTGTAAACTTATATTGAATTGATAGCGATTTCATAAGTAATCGATATCGATTACATTTAGAGTCGGTATCGATTACATATAGGGTCGATATTGATTATATATGTAATCGATGTAGGTAAAGAAGAAGGAAGAAAAGAAATAGAACAAAAGAAAGAAAAAGAAACTTAAGAGTCAGTAAATTAAGTAATTTCTATATAAATAAACATTTTGAGGTCATTGCGAATTTATATTGAGTCGTTGGCGATTTCATAGGTAATCGATATCGATTACATATAGAGTCGTTATCGCTTACATATGTAATCGGTATCGATTATATGTAGACTCGATATCGATTATATATAGAGTCGATATCGATTACATATGTAATCGATAACGACTTTATATGTAATCGATGCAGGTTTTATATATATATTTCATCAACATTTTTAACTATCCTTGTTAGTATGGGGCTCAGTCCTTTCTTTTTTATTACAGTTCATTTCAAAAGGCTGTCAAGATGGTTGTACACCGAGCTGTTACCAAGTGTTCGCCCACCGTTTCGAATCTCTACGAAAATGCTACCCCAACTCGGAAGAAGTTACTGAGAGATTCAGTTTTTGGTGGAATATTTCAAATGCCCAAGGGTGTGGGATTTCTTTCCGATGTGGTGGATGCGATGCTGACATTTTGGGTTGATAAAAACCACTTCCGAATTGGGAAGACTGATGTCTATCTTCGAAAGATAGACATTGCATTGATACTGGGCCTTGTCGTAGTTGGCCCAGAAAAGTATACCTCATCCGTTAAACCATCGGTAGAACAAACCATTAGATACAAATACTTTCGTGGAACGCCTCCCGGAAAAATTCTCCGGTCTCATATAGATGCTGCAATTTGGAGAGCGGAAAGTGATGAGGACTTCTTAAAGTTGTTGCTTTGTGTTGTGCATATTTCTCTTCCCGGTCCCACCATCGATTGAAGACCACATCGACCTCATCGATGATGTGGAGACTCTTTAACCGAACTCCGGGATCTGGGATGCACGCCTACCGTGACTTGATCGAGTATATAATAAAGGACGCTTAATAGAAAACCGTCGAGATGGATAAAGCCCTGAAGACGTATAACACATAAGGATGCATATGTGTACTTCAATGGTGGGCTGATGAGATCCTGCCCGATATATCGCCATCCCAGCTAGGCCTCAAGGACCCTTTCCCACTCATTTGAAATGGTCGGACAGTATGCTCCCAGATCAAAGGTTACACTCATGCATATGTTAGACAAAGAAGGTATGAGGTCTATTGCCTATTCAAAAAAAAAGCAACTTATTCATTCTAGAATCGATAACGATTCATTACGTAATCGATATCGATTCATTTATTTAATCGATAACGATTCCTTAACAATCGATAGCGATTCCAGACAGAGTCGTATAACGACTTACTAAGTAGTCGATAACGATTCATTAACTAATCGATAGCGATTTTTAACTAATCGATAACGATTTATTAAATAGTTTGCACTGATTCTTTACATAATCGAGAGTGATTTATTATATATAACCCATCATTTTATTCGTTGTTTACATGTTTCATTTTCTTTCAAAAGGTTCGCGCTCCCCTCGTGCCTCAGGGCTTTGAATTAGAGATACCCGTGTTAAGAGAATATCTACGGGTTCAAAAGGAAGTTGTGGGGAAGAGGAAAGAACCGGTCAAGAAAGCTGTGGAAGAGATTCTACCAAGAAGAAAAGAAATTACATTCCTACGAGAATGTTGGAGAGGAGAGGAAGAATGGGATGACGATCGACGTCAAGAAGAACCCTCTCAAAAAGGGCCCCATGCATGTGGGAGAGGGTCGCCAAGAACTAGGGGGTGTGCCAAGGAGAGCTGCAACGAAGATAGCTAACAACTGGCCCACCTCCAATGATTCTTTGTTGAGGAGGGTCGATCATTTGACGCTGGATAACTTGAAGCTCACCCAAAGAGTGAGCGATTTGGAGGGAGAGAATAAGGCCTTGGCTAAACGTTGCGCTTCTTTAGAGAAACTATACAACTCCTTCAATGAGAGGCTGAATTCATGGGATGCGAGAAGGTGGTTAAATCACTACAACTATTTAGTCGAAAAGGGCGGTGATATAAAAGAACTCCTTGAAAATTTATTGGAGGCGAGACCTAAGGTATGTGTTGAAATCTGATTTTAGATGTTCAATTTTGTTAACATAAATCGATATCGATTATATATAGAGTCGATACTGATAATATATTCAATCGTTATCGATTATATATGCAGTCGGTCTCGATTCTATTTACAATCGATCGCGACTATATATATAATCGATAACGATCATATATAAAATCGATAGCGACTATATATATAACCGATAACGATCATATATAAAATCGATAGCGACTATAAGTACAGTCGATAACGATTATATTTAAAATCGATTTAGACTTTTTAAAATATGGATCAAAAATTAATTCTTATTTTGCATCATTATTACGATGTACAGGATGTGGATATGGAGGAGCTGATATCGAAGGTGTGCGACACCGCCTTCGATGAGGAACCATCAGCTCCTGCGCATCAGGTTCCTCCTCTTCCTCCCGTTGATGAGGTGAAGGCGGCTGCTGACAAGCAGCTTGAGACCGAAACTGATAAGGGTCCTGCTAGTGAAGAGGAAACCTCTTCTCAATTGCCTCACCAACAAGCTGAGCTTCGCTTAAGACCTAGGCAGCGAAAAGTCGAAAGTAATTGCCAAACCTAAGGCTCAAATATGAAGGTGAAAAGAAGCCTACCGAGAAGGCCAGCAAAGGACCAACTGCTGAGCCTAGACCGGTGGCAGTCATTACCGCTGGTCCTGGGTCTACGGATGAAGATGCTCCAGCTGAGCTAACAGCGGAGCAAAAATATATGCTAGACATATGGAATAAGCCTCTGAAGGAGTACGAGTAAGTTATTCCACCCTGAATACTTAACTTTATTATTATATATTTATCGTGAAGATTAGTTAAATTGGCCATTTTTTATGCAGAGAATATGTTAGCACTGTCGGCAAGTATAAGCTGGTGGTGCAATCCTTCAGATGTTTGGCGGGAACTCAGTACTTGGATAACTTTGTAAGTTTAACATACTGTAGGCAAAATCGTTATCGATGGCTTATGTAATCGTTATCGATGGCTTATATAATCGTTATCGATGGCTTTTAGAGTCGCTAAGGATGGCTTATGTAATCGTTAGCGACTCTGTACATCATCGATATCGATTCATTAGAGAGTCGATAACGATTATGTATTTAACTCTAACTGCATATTTTAATCTAACTGCATTGGTTTCAGGTTATGGGCGCCTACCTGAGACATTTGGAAGTTATTGATGATAAAATTCATCCTGAGAAAGAGGTCAAAAACTTCCTTATGGACCCTGCTGCGCTGACGTACATGGGCTATGAATTGAGAGATTTCAACAAGATCCTGCTTGCTGAAAAATTATACGACCAGTCGATCGAGGTTCAAGTTCAAAGGTGAGCTGCCTATAGACAAAGAGAGACCGGAGGGAAGAAGCTGATGGAAACTTTCTTCTTCAATGAGCTTCGAAATCTGTGGGCTCACGAATGCAACATAGTATGCTTTTATCCTCTTTATAATTATTCTTTTTAATTTTTCTATCATACCCTTTGAGATTATATTACTTTTTTGTAGATATTTATGCCAATACGTAACAACCACTAATCGGGCGCCATGATCGAAAGCTAGTTTAACGATCGATAATGATCGTCAATTCTATATTTAATAGGCCCTAAGGAAAGATATGTATCCCAATTGCGCTGGTAAGATATTTTGCTTAGCATATCTTTTATCATTGTTAGCTTAACATATCTGACACTCCTCTCTATTATTTCGAAACAGACCCAATACCTTCCCGTGATTTTATATTTGTACGGTGACTCCGCTGCACTAATGAAGAAGAGCTATCCTTGGTCATCTACTGACTGCCGGATCAAAGCCGTCCCCCGACAGACCAACTCCTGTGATTGTGGAGTGTTTGTTGTGAAGTATGTCGAATACTTTATGATGGGAAGAAATTTGACTTGAATCGATATAGATAGGATCAGGCGAGAAATTGGCCATATAATCGGCTACATACACAAAGCGATGGCGAGTCGAAGTAAGGACGACAAAAAAGGAGGGAGTGAGAGTGGTTGTATTTGAATATTTTGTAATTGTAAATGAAATATTTTTCTTAATGAATTATTTTAAATATAATTGCATTATTTTTATGTAGTTGTAGTTAAAAAGTAGAAATAGCATCCATTAGCACATATATAACATAGTCGACTATATAAATAATCATGACGACTCAGATTAATCGCTCTGACTATATAACTAATCGTTAACGATTCTTTAGGTAATCGATATCGATTTATATAGAGTCGCCATCGACAGATCCATAATCGATACATTCTTAAATAAATCGATAGCGACGTTAAACATAGCCGATGGCGACCCTATATAGAATCGATATCGATTATTTATACAATCGATGACGACTCTATGATACATCAGTAAAGACTATAATACAGTGTAAAAAACATGGATTCTAATTTCATTTACATTCAATCTATCATTAAAAAATATACATTGTCCCTTGCAGCCTCTGCTTGTGACCATATTCATCGCACTGCTAATGTAGTGCCCTAACCTCACCTTAGACCTTATCCTTCTCTTCCTGACGGCCGGCTTGCTTTCGGTAATAATAGGGTGGTCTCACTTTCATATTTTCAAGGAGTTGCTCTGGTTGGAACTCCCATTGACTTTTATCGAGGGTGGGAACCCATTGCTCGTCATATGTTTGTCTAAAGCAAGCGGTGAAAAACCAGTTCTCACAAAATTTATGGTAGTCAGAATCTCTTCGATTGATGGCGCCACAACATGAGAGCAAGGCAAGCCATGAATGTGCCAACGCGGCAACTCTGAGTCTTGTGTTCCAAGTCGACGTGATGAATGTAATTTTAAATTGACTTGGAATTGATCGCTACCAGATGGTTGAGTTCTCTTCTACCGCCCATTGCAACACCTTCTTCATGTGAGCGCCTCGCCGCAGAGAAGGGTGGTCCATTTCTCAGATATCTCTCTACGTTTTTAAAAATGATCGGCGACTTTCTCTCTAGTAGTTCTGATTAAGTCAATAATTGGTCTCTCTCGAGCTATCTTTAAGACGTGCTTAAACTTTCCAATATTCGTAGTCGTGAATCGTCGCCTTCCTTCCATATGTGCGTGCGCTCAATGCTTTGGATCTATTTTCAAAATATATTCTACTACCGAGAATCAACAGGATCTTTCTTCATTTCGTTAATAAGATAATCAAATTTTTCTTTCGAATATGCACGCGCGGCGCACCACTATAGACCCTTCACATTGTTCCTGGGGTACTTGTGCTACAAATTTTGTGTCATATGTCATGCGAAGAGTTGTGATATGCATTAGGAAGATACGTTTCACCGCATTTATTAAACCCTTCGACCCATGATAATTACGAGATCGTTAAACCCACCGATCACTTAACGCACCTACCCGCTCAAGAAACCACATCCACGTATCCTCTTCTAACTCGACTCGACAAATGCTAACGGTAATATATGACCATTACCGTCTTCTTGCAGGCGATAAGTAGGATCCCTTCAAACGCCTCGTAGGTGTGTGCCTACAAGCAATATGCAACGAAGTGTATTGCGGTAGCTTCCGATGCATGGGCCAAAACTCTAAAAAAATCTTTAAAATTTACCGTCAAGAGTAAGTTGAAAGGATGTTTGTACATTAGGATCTACCCTCTCCATCTCCTTCACGTGGGCCGGTAGATCAACAAATTGTCCTTCCCAACTTCCTCTAATATCATTAAGGGCAAGCTCTTTTCCCCTCCAAGCTTTTGCATATGAGATTTGCACATTATAAGCTTTTGTAATATCAAACATTATCGACGCTTGGTGTAGTGAATCCTTCCATAAGTTTATCCTGCATATAGTTCGCCACGAAGGAGATTGTTGCATTACGGTGACCGATGCGGTCCGATCTTAGCGGCTCCACATGTGTGAGTACTATTGAATGTCTTGATTTGAGCCGGTCCAATTTAGAAGCATGTATTCGCCATTTAACAATCGGGTTCGTAGAGCATCCGTCACTTGATAACTAGCGGTCCTCAAAGGCCGAATTTGAAAGTTTTTCTCCACCGCGTGTTCTTTCAATGCTCTTTGAAATGTTTGTTTGTCTCGGAAGATCTCTCCAATTTTAAACGTCTAATTCCGATATTCAGTTTCCACCTCTTCATCAGAGGAATCGCCCGATGTCTCTGACATTTCGTAATCTCCGTCTACTAGGGGATTGTCAATGTCTCTCACAAAAATTTTTGGATCCTCTTTGATAAACCCATCCGGTTCGCCTTCATATTCTTCTTCTAAGGTATCTTCATTCATGGCTTGAGGATGACTACGCCATTCACTAGCGGTGTTTTCGGGTGGTTGACTAGATCCTTCACCGAAGGGGTTCTGATGTGATTGACCGGATCTTTCACAGAATGGATAATGGCGTGGTTGGCTAGGCCCTTCATCGAAGGGGTGCTCATATGTATGGACATGGGGTTGAGTTACTCTGGTAATTCCCATCGATGGCATGGTAGAACATAAGTCTTGAGTAAACCAAGTTGTCCATCCACCGGGGAAGATATGACTGAAATCGTTGGTATCCACCACCCTTTCTGAAGTATAGTCTAACCATTGACTACATTGTTGTGACCCATGCATGTATTTTATTGGGTCATCATATGATTCAATCGGAGCATCGTTTAAATCAAATGTTGCTTTCTCCGTAATATAACCGTATCGCCTAACGGACGGTCAGATCGTATACAATTTCATCCTCAAACTTGCATTGAAATGAATGAGACACAAAATCACCCCGCCGAGATTTACTTGTTCACTTCAATCGGAAGGATGACGGTTCCTTAATGATGAATACTTTTATAACGCCCTTCGGATTTATAAAATGTAAATAATGTAGCCAAATCATCGAGTCCAAAATGTCGGCAACCACAAAGCGATTCACTATCTTCATATGAAACTTTGTGGAAACTGCTTTCATCCGCCGCAAAATCCGACAAGACATACATTCGCCTTATGAATTGTTCATAAGAAATTTCAATTGAAATGTTAATAAGCCTCCGCCGGCCACCTTCATATAAGCCATCATCGTTTACAAGAAGGCCATCATAGTGACAAAGAAGAGGAATCCTCACGTCCGTCATCGTCTGTTTAAGAATGAGAAGGAAGGGTCATAAGACTGATGAAACAAAAGAGAAAAGATGACTATAACTCTTAGTCGATTGCAAATACAATCGATATCGACTCCATATAGAGTCGATATCGATTGTGTATACAATCGGCGTCGACTCCATATAGAGTCGATATCGATTGTATACACAATCGATATCGATTGCAAATACAATCGTCATCGACTCCATACACAATCGATATCGATTGTATACACAATCGTCATCGACTCTATATGGAGTCGATGCCGATTGTATTTGCAATCGATATCGATTGTGTATGGAGCCGATGACGAAATGCAGGACCTTCTTCTTCTAAGAGATACTGCATCACTAAATAACACTAATAAACTGAAAATGGGGTTAAGTAGGATACCTCTCGTCGCAAGGACAAAGTTCAGGGTCTTTTTGCCACAATGAAGAAATGTAGGGCTTTATTCTTCCAAGCCTCTGTTTTCTTCTTCGAAATAGCAGATCGGAGCAGATCAGATTAAGTAAGGACACTCCGTCTAGGGTTTTACACCTCTAACTTTTTTGCAGGATAAAATGAGGAAGAAGACGATGCTTTGTTGGTTAAAGAAGGTCATAGAAGGGGGTAATTTGGACCTTTTACTCTCCTTAAGGTCGGCTAGGCTTGGAGCTGGTTTGTATGGGTAAAAGTGAAACTATAGGGCTTCTGACGTAAAAGGCGTACCTGATAGGGCCGGTCAGGTAAATTTCCCGTTATTATTACACATCTACCAACTGTCGGATATGTGAGAAACGATCTCAAGATCCATTGGGTGGATAGTCTAAGTGAAAGACGATCTTTGTCATCTGATTTAAAGCAATCAATTTAAAGGGGTCTAAATGAAAGACGATCTTTGTCATCTGATTTAGAAACAATCAGTTTAAAGGGGTTATACACGTAAGCGCTTTCGAAGACTGCGTTCTCTAAGGTATCTTTTGCGTTTTGTTTTACTAAAGTAGCCCTCCTGAAATTAGTTTAGGGGCTGCTATTAAACCCCACTAAATACTAAATATCCACTATTAATTATAGCTTAAAATCATTTATTGTTTTGAATTAAATGATAGAGGTCATTTTCTAATCCAAATCGTTGATCCAATGAATCTTAAAATTATGGGTGAACCATCAGACAATCATATTTTTATTCCTTGTGACACACACTTCGAAAAGTGATCAAAAGATTACTCTTGTTGTACTTCATGACATACATGTGTAATGTGAAATCAAAATCTAGCCATCTAATGATAGGATTACCATTTCAGGATCCCTTTTGTTTGAAACATTGGAATAAAAAAAATCTCTATCGCCATGTTCGGGTATTTCCCCAATTATCTCAGAAAAGTTCAGATTTCTGACAACTCAACTTCCTGCAGATTCTTGGCTTTTCTCAGGTGTGTGTTTTTAAGTCTCAAAAAAGCTCTGATTCTTGGCATTTCACAGAAATAAAAGATTTTTTGTGTTCTTTTAATTATTTCAGAAAAGCACAGAGTCGATTTACTTTAGGGACATCGTACGACCGTAGAAATGACCGTAGAATATCCGATATCGTGATGTAGTTATTTGAAGGTCATTTTTTTTCGATGCATGATCCATGAGAAATTGAACACTTCCGTCGGTGCCATTGTGCAATCGGAGATTATTTTTCATTCTAATATTTACCATAATAGATTTTGAAATCATCGACAACGTATCAGACAATAATATTTTGATTCCTCCTAGCGCAATTCACCAAAAGTTACTATGAGCACGGCATACCATCAGAAGAGCTCTCAAGTAACTATTTGAGATATTTTCTGTGCCAAATCAAAATCTAACCCTCTGATAAGTGAGACTTGATCTCAAGATCCTGACCCAACTCGGTTAGTAAACGGGCTAGTTATGGGCTAATTCTAAAAGCCGAATTAAAATTTAACCTGTTTAAATCTCGGCCCAAACCCGTCCGATCCCGGCCCATTGAGTCCCGTAGAATCCAAAAGTATATACGTTTCACATGATATCCCATCCCTTATTCTACATCTCTAATAATAAACTATAAGTAACCTGAAAGAACAAGATTTCTCCAAAAGTATATGCGTTTTACAGTGTATCTCATCCCCTATTCTACATCTCTAGTAATAAACTAGAAGTACCTCCAAAGAACCATATTTCTCCATTTCTTCTTTTATACATAAAGGAGATCGAACTGGAAAAAGAAAAAGGTATGAATTTCATAAAAAAAACCCTTTCATCTATAAACCCTCATCCACATAACTCCACATTTTTTTTGCATTATGGCTTATAACAAAGCTCTAACATTGATACCTTTTCTCTCCAACGACAGCTTCTGACCAAAACCCCAAAATCTCTCTCTTTAATTAATAGTCTTTTTTTTTGTTCTCGAAACCACCCACTATTTTCAAAGAAGTTAATGGCGATAAGTGATTCCTAAGCGCAGGTACTTTTTTTGTTCTTCTCATTAAAATTTGAATTAGGTATTTTTATTTTCTCGTTTACTCTATGTTTAGGTTTAATTTGTAGTCTTTGTTTTAATTGTCATTTGGAAAGAAGACAAGTTATAATAAAAGTAGCCGTTGAAGGATAGAGTTATTGGTTTTTATATGCTATGGCGATAGTGAGAGTATACTCACAAAAAACTCAATTCGAGCCTGTCCTAAATTTTTTGCTCGGAAACGACAAGCCGGCTGAAATTTGGGAATCGTCGCTTTCCATATGGGTCCCAACTTCATTGCCAAACGCCAAAAAGCCTCTGAATCTATAAAAAAAACTTACTTTTCGAGTTGTGCTCGATTCCCTCTCTCGAACTCTATTCGAAGATGGCCTATCAAACTCAACCATCTTCAACTATGATTTTGAGTATTTGATCTTCAACTATGATACTGGCGATATTGAGTATTTGGTTAGAGGTTAGTAGCAGCCCCCTTAAATTAAGGGGAGAGTACCTCTATTTGGACCACCGAATCTCTAAGAGCACCACGGGTTGAATCCACTCAATGCTTTGAAGTTTGAATCAAGCGATGGAAATCGTTTTTATTACCAATCATCCACGAAATGGATCTTGTGATCACTGGCTTACCACGAGACAGTCATTTTTTATTCCACCTGCCACATCCCAAAAATAAAATACATAAAAATGATGTCTAACGCAATGCCCATGATCTAAGAAGGGTAGCTTAATTTGCGTCCACCGGATTACTAATACTAAGGGCACCTATGTATAAAAATTATTGATTTCTTTGAATCAGAGGTGGAGATCATTTTTACCCTTATCTTTCACACAATGGATCTTCAAATCATAGGCATCCTATCAAATGGTCAATATTTTATTTCACATGGAAAAAAAAAAAAAAAAAAGTGACTCAAAAATTACGTGGCACACATCATGTTCAAATATGACTTTATGGACACTTTTTGAGATTAGCACCATATGGAATAAAAAAATTAACTGTCCCTCATGGTCACAAGTTCGATTGAGTAGAAGATTGGGATGAAAATTGATTTCCGAATAACAATTTTTAGACACATGTGCCTAATTAATTTAGCAGGCACAAATAGAGTTATCCGCCTCAAAAACCATCTGTAAAATATAAGTGCAAAATACAATCTACATCATCTGATTTTAGGCAGTCAATGATTTTAAGTTATCGTGCCCCTCACCTTAGGGGCAGTTAAAGGTGAGTTGCATTTTTGTTTCTAAGCTGGAGCGCTGGACTCTAGTTTAAAGTGCTTTTTTGAATACTATGAATCAAATTCTTTTAAGGGCGGCTTTAGTCACTCCCGTTTTCCCTGCGAAGAAGATCACTTGCATTTCCACAATAAAAAAAATTATTGATTGGCGTCAGCGGTGGAGATTGTTTTTTGAATTTTGTCCCAATCTTTTACACAATAGATCTTGAGATCATGGAGCACCAATCAAATAGTCAGTTCTCGATCTTGATTTCATGTGGTCCACATTCCTAAAAGTAACACTTCCTTTCTATTATGATCAATTTTGGAAATGTTTGCCATATGAAATCAACATGTGACTATTCGATAGGTTTGTATTATCTTCAGATCTGTTGTGTGGAGAATTGGGACGGAAAATAATTTTCATCATCTAATTCAAGTTAGTCAACAACTATTTACGGTGGCAATGCATGTATTCTTCACACAAAAAACATGTGCAAATAACGCCACCCTTCTAATAATCGGTAAATATCATCCAACAACACAATCTCTGGACTAAATCTAATGTGATAAGAAAAGTAGCATACATATACAGAAATTTTCGCAGTGCACTAGTAGCGAACCTGAAATAAACTTGTGATGGAATTATACTGACCATCTGATTAAGAGATTGGAAATATTCTGGTGGTCTAGATTTCTTTTCATAAGGTATATATCTATTATGGATCAAAATATCGTCCGATATCGATACACATTGGTCGATACGTATCGATATCGGATGTGAGTGATACGTTAAAATATATTCTATGTATCGAACGATACATTTAATGTATCGTTCGATACGGACTGGTACCGATACGTACCAATTTTTTGCTCGAACGATACGTATCGGTTTTCTGGCATTTTGATGCATGACATCTATATGGAATAATGTAATATGGACGTTCTTAAATCTCTTGATTAAGGATATTTTATGCATGGACAAAATAAAGTGTGGTTGATTTACAATGCTCAGTAGGTAGTCTCCAACACCTGATCTCTACACATTGTAGTTTTTTTTTTTTTTTTTTAGGCTTGAGAGGACACATGTAGTTATTATTATATTAGTCACCGTCTCTGTACTTATTGATCAGTGCGTTATGATTTTAATATTTATTTTGTGGAAAATTCGGGTTGAAACACAATCTATGTGATCTGATCCACAATCTATGTGATCTGATCCGAGGCAATCAATATTTTCAAGGGGTTTAAGCCATGGGTGCTTTTTGAGAATGCGTGAGCGCAAAAGAGGTACCCAAGGCTAAATCTTGTGTATCACCTTTGGTAAATGAATCAATCTCACTCTTTATGATCGGTCAAACGTGTATTCACGCAGATTCTCTTAATGATGGTCATAAATATTCGGCCATATTCAATACATATAGCCTTATATGTATCAGGTTAAGCCCATCCGATCCGATACATAGCCTCGATTTTTTATGGGGTAAAATATCGAGTCAAACAAGTCAAATATCATACCATATCGGCCTCGGACTTACCCGGTATGCCGATATATATCGGACTTTAAATCTCTACTCTTGATGTTAAATGTTTATGCACATCCCTAAGTTTATCGGTGCAGCGAAGGCTCTCAATGGGTCGGGCCAGGCCGAATTTTTGCCCGCACCCAACCCAAAAAAGTGATATATTTAATGAAGCCCATAGTGACAAATTTCTCCTAAATTTACCAAAACAAGGGTCGGGCAAAACTTTAGGCGAAATTTCGATAATTTCTCCGAAATTGCTGAAATTTCATTAATTTCGACGAAATTAACGAAATTTCACCAAAATAAACGATATTTCACCGTAATTAATAAATCTTTTCTAATTTTTTTCATTTTAAAAAATATAAATAAAATTTTTATTATGTGTAATATAATTTATATTTAATATTTTTTGTACTCCTCGAAATTTTCCAGAAATTTTTTAAAATTTTCTTGAAATTTATTCGAAATGAACCGAAACAACCTCCTACCAAATGCTGCCGAAAACGAAATTTGTCACTATAATGAAGCCAACCTAGCCTAGTACACGGATTGATTCGGATCGGGCTTGGCAAGGCCGGTCCTGGATCAAGGCCAGCCAAGCAAGAGCCTTAGACCCCGATTGTTAGGGGCCCCCAAATCCTATTTGCCCATTAAAAAATAGGGTTTTTTTAATTATTTAAAAAAAAAAAAAATTTCTATGAAGTTAAAGGGCCTCGAATTTGGTTATCTTACTCTTACCCGACACTAATTTTTGTGTCTTTTCGAGCTAAAATTTTGTTTAGAATTTCCATCATTTTCATCACAGTAGCTAATTATTTTATTTAAAAGTCTATTTGACTGTTTGCACCCACACGTTTTCTAAAAACTCCCACGTGTGTAACCCCATAAAACTCGTTGATTGGGTCAGATCAGAGTCCGATGAAGATTTTTTTTAACCTCAATCTTCCACACAAGGGATCTTGAGACCATATACCACACATCAGACGGTCAGTTTTTGATTCCATATGTCACATATGACATTTCCCCCAAAAGTGCACCTTCTGTGCAATGGCACACATCACGCTTAAACGTGATTTTAGGGTCATGTTTTGGGAATGTGACATGTGGAATAAAAGTAACCACATGATAGGTGGGAGACATGGTCTTAAGATCCATTGTGTGGAAGATCGAGGTGAAACACGATCTCCATCTTCTGATCTGACCCAATCAATGAGTTTTAAGAGGCTTAGGAAAATCCTTTTTCTACGTGAGTTCAGATCAAAATCTCCATGAAGATTTGACCTGTAATATCCTGAAAAATTAAGTGTTTAACTTTGACCTCGGGATCTGTGCCCGATTAGTCATAGGGTTGACCAAGTGATGGTCAAATAAGACACTCATAAAGTGATGAACTAATGTGAGGTCAATACGACTTAAGAGTGGTGCATAGTGTGAGTTAGTGGTCACATACACCTATCTCTGGTGTATATGTTTAACACACAAGTAGAAGAAAATGATATAAGGGTTTAATAACCCTAGAATCCTTTTCTTTTTGTTGTTGAAGAGTTAAGAAGAGAGAGAGAGGGAGAAAGCAAGAGGAGTTATTGAGGAAGGAGTGAATGCAAATCAAAGGGCTAATTAGAGCATTCATTGTCGGATTCAAAGCGATTTGGGATCGTTGAAGCGAGATGATGGAACCCTAGCCATCAAACCCAACAAATCAATCCTTTGAAGGATTTATTAAGGTAAGTGTGATTTGATTTCAATACATAGAGAATGGATGAATGAAATTTTGTCTAACATGTATAAAATCATAGATTAAAGACTTAGAAAAAGAAGGGAAAAGAAAGGGAAAGAATTTTGGAAGATCAGTCAGAAAGGGAGTTGAATTGGACCAAATCGATTAATCGAAATTGGGATTCGATTAATCGATTTTGGTCTGGAAGTTGAAAAGTCAAGTAAGCCCAATTTCGATTAATCGATTTGGATGTTCGATTAATCGATTTGGAAATCGACTAATCGACTGGGTACCTCCAGTGGTTGGAGAAACATGACTTAGGGAAATCGACTAATCGAGTTGAGAAATCGATTAATCGACTTTGGATTTCGATTAATCGATTTGGAATCGATTTCAGACTTTGACTACTCGATTTGAGAATCGACTTTGCTATGCCAGGGATTTCGATTAATCGATTTGGGATCGATTAATCGATTTTGGATTTCAATTAATCGATATTGGGATTCGATTAATCGATTTGGGTTTCGATTAATCGATTTTGGCAGACTCGGTTGACTTTTGAATTTTACTTTGAGATTGATGGAGGGTCTATGACCTTCTTTATTACATCTTTAGTGATGTATTGCATGTGTTATAATATACCATAGGTGGTACGTGTGAGAGCGAGCACAAGGAACCATGTGGGACCTTGATGCTTGGACCTTCAGAGAATTGAGGTAGGGAACACTTTGAACATGTACTTTAATTTCAAGAGCATGTATGTAGTGATATGTTATCAGAAATTAAAAATGTTTTAATTATGAAAAGCTTTGTGAAAATGAGTGTGTATGTGACACCAAGAATGTGATAAAAGCATCTGTGTAATGCGAGTAACTAAGATCAAGTAATCTAATGAGACTGAGACATCCCCAGGGGATGAGAAAGTAGTAAAGGCATCAGTGGATGCGAGTAAGTTATACATCCCAGGGATGTATATCTGATTGAATAATTACTGTTGAGGCCTAACTGATATAAGATAGCACGTTATACGGTAAATAACTATATGTAAAGCACATGATATTTTTGTTATTTGATATTTGTTTAGAATACCCCACCGACGTGGCGGGATACCCACGACTGACTCGGTAGGATATCCGTGACTGGTACGGCGGCCAATCCGTACACCAGTGCGGAGGTCTATCCATACATAGTAAGCACATCCCAGGGATGTTGAGTTGAGATTTAACCCCGCCACCTAGTGAAAAGGGGCTTGGGTAGTATTCTCAGGGAATACATTATTTACAACTGTCTATTTAGGCGACGATGGTGGGTATTCCATCGGGGCTCGATGCTATATTGCTCGGGGATTACTTAAGTTGAAAATTTAAGTTTTGCTTTAGGCCTGTTGAGTGTCATTCATGATAATCAACAGTAAAGTAAGACATGCTAATTACCAGTAAACTTAAATGCAAATCATCAGCTTTTAAACTATTTTTTTAGCAAATGCATAGATACATCATGCTTAGAATATCATGGAATATATGAGTTTTGATTTATATGTTCATTGTGATTGTTCCCTATTGAGCTAGGATGTAGCTCATCCCTTTAGACTATACGTCGTAGGTCCTTTGTTAGCAGTAGCGGAGCTTTCAGGAGACGTAGATCCGGGTGATTCGGATTACGTGCCTGGAGACGAGTTGGAGCCTCCTCTCGAGGACTTCTTCTAGGAGACTCTATTGTGTATTTTGACAGAGTAGTTTTGAGAGCAGATTTGTACGGCTTGGTATGTCAAATATTTATTTTGATAAACATTGTAATTAGATAGACATTATTCTTTTGGGCGAACCATCGAGGGTGATCTGTGTATCACCGATGGTTCGGATCGGTTCTCTGTTCATACTGTGGCATGAAAGTAGAACTGTCTTTTGTTGGTACTAGTTGGGCACATTAACTTTTCTGCTTTATGCAGTTAATTGTTTATTTCTTTATAATGACTTGTTATACCAATGTTCCGTGCATAGTTTTGGGGTACGGTCTGGATGATCGTGCTGATGGCACGGGTTTCGGGGTGTCAAAATCCGGGCTATCACATGACCACTCAAATGGTCATATATATGTCTTATTCTATTGACTTTTATTTAAAAAGTGAAGATTTGACCAAATACTAACTGATCTATTGGATTGGTACATGTATAAATCAAGTGAACCTTGTTCTGTAGGATCTATAAAAGACAATAAGAATTAGGATCAATCTAGGGCCATTTGTTGCATTTATAGTTTCATTATCATTATCATCATAATAGCCTTATCTCATCTATTTAGAGTCGGCTTTTAGGAAATTAACATTCTTTTTACAACCGTCTGTCAATGTGACACCAACCCCCTCTTTTCTCATCTAGGAATAGAATCGACAATTGCCTCATAAAATTGTTTAAAGGCAATTTGATTCAAGAATTGAAGGCGTATGATAGATGACTTCCTTCAACATTTTCTTCTAAAATTTCATATACAATTTGAATTTTTTTAGTATTGCATTTTTTTATTTATTGCATTTTCCTTTAATATTTACTTGTATTAAATTTTTAGTTACATTTTCAAATTATATATATAGTAAATAGAATATGAGTACTATTTTATGGGAGCCATTACTTGCACACGCTTTTCAAGTGATTGCACCATATTGCACCGAATTTAAAAGAAATACTTGTAAGTTAGGCTACTTCTACTGTGTGAAAACACCATCTAAGTTGTTTGATTTGAAGGCCATGATTTAAATATATCAATTGCAAAAGATTAGAACAAAATATAATTTTCATCATTTGATTAAATGGAGTCAAAGGCTATTATATAATTCAACAGTTGACTACAATAGATCATATGACAAGTATCGTATTTTGCTCTAATTTTATGCCCCATAAATCTATTGATCATGAGCTTTAAATCAGACGGTCCATATTGCAAGTTTACATATCACATGTCCCTAAAATACCTAGTCTCTCTTTAAATTCGGTGCAATCACTTGAAAAACGTGTGCAAGTAATGACTCTCCTATTTTATTTGTCAAAAAAAATATGTGGCAAATTTTTTCTATATTATAAAGTGATATGAAACAATGGTCCCATTTTTAGAACTCGCCTTAGGCCTTCAAAATGTCAGGGCCGGCCCAGGGGCTTGGGTTGAATGTTCCAACACAAGACCGGCCTGAATAAAAAAATAAAGAAATATATATAACCATTGAACGGTTTAAAATCAACGGCATTTACGGAAAAATGCACTTACAATTGCAATGGGTACTAGCTGCATAAATAGAAACCCGAAAATGAGGTTTTCATTATTCGCAATCTCTACCACTTCAAATCCCAACTCTAAGAAACCAAGTATCTAACTCCCTCAACTTCTCTCTAGGTGAAAATTGATATGAAATTTTTTTATCAAATATATATATATTTTAAAAGTCCAAGCCCGGGCTGGCCTGCTATGGGCCGGACTTGGGCTGAGTAAATCGCTGCCCGAGTTAGGGCTGAGCTAAAAACATTGGGAACCCGGCCCATTGAGCAGCTGATTAGTGTATGGGCGCGTCTATTGGCACCTACAAAATCTCTACAAATACTTACACTCACATGTGTGAAGGAAAATTTTCTCCTTTTCCAGCTGAGTGCAAAACAAAGAGGCACGCTAGTCATTTGAAGAGGAGCACCCATAATTGTGTTACTTACCCTTCAGGTTTCTTTTCCTAGGTTTGAACAAGCTCTCTTCCACCATTGAGGGAGCTTGAAGTTGAAGACGATGTCGTCAGAGTTGAGGACGAAGACAATGATGATGCCGACCTACTCTCACCATTCGTAACGATAACAACACCGGAGTCAAAGGAGAAGAAGAAGAGAGAGAGCTTCATTGACTCTCTGGAAATGATGTTGTTGTTGTCATTGTGACTCCCGGAAGTTGAGGAAGAAGAAGAGGATGCTTCGTCGACTCGTTGAAGATCATGCCATCGTTATGACTTGTCGAAGTTGACAAAGAAGAAGAAGCCATTAATTAGGGTTTCAAAAGAGTTTTATGGGTTCTATTTTGGTGGATTTCATGGCATTATGAGGATTGCAAGAGGGTCTCAGATTGATTTTGGGAGGGTCTTAGATTGATTTTGGGTGATTTTTGGTGACATTCAAATGAGTTGATTTCAAGTGGGTTTCAAGAGAGTTTCTAATTTAGAGTTGCATTTTTTACTTTTTATAATATCATACGGCATAGAACAACCTAGATGTACTACCCGTGCAACCTGCATGCAAGTAGGATCAGTCTATAGCGCATAACATTGGGAGGATAACCTTGGGGAATAAATCTCATACAACCAATCATTAACCTTTGTTAATATAAAGGGAGAAAGCAAATGGGGAGGCTAGAACCCATGACCTCATCCCTCACAATGGGGGGAGGATATTAATTGAACTCACTCAATGGGTCAAGGTTGCATTGTTGAGGAAGAAGTTATTGTGTGGGTGTATATTTTATGAAAAATAATAAAAGAGAGGTGAGTGTAGGGATGCAGGTTTGGTGTACCAAACTGAGCCAATACCAATTTTTTCAGTGTTCGATTTGGTACACCCAAATCGGAACCGAATCGAAATGAATCGGTTTCGGTTCAGTATCTTTTTTTAAAAAAAACCGACATTGAAATATTCTGATTTTTCAGTTCGGTTTCTGTTCATTGTGGGTATTTTACCTATTTTTAAATTAATTTAATTTATTTTTTCAATTTATTAGTTTTTCTTCTATATTTTTTTGTTTACTCATCCTACTCCCTCAATTTTTGGTTTTTTCCACCCTAAACCGAAATTGAATTGGAATCGATTCAATTCGGTTTGATTTATTTCGATTTTTGGTCCGATTATGGCGTGTTCGGGATCCTCAATTTTCAGTTTTGCATCCGTAGGTGGGTGCTTTTATAACTTTTGAAATAGTAAGTGATTGACTTCAATAAGTTCGTGCTCTCAAAGATTTGGTAGGTGTAAATGAAGGTACTCTTAAGGAATGTTTGTTTCAGTGTAAAGAGGCGATATTACAGGGAAAACTTGTAATATTACTCCAATGACTTAATTTTTTATGGCAAGGGTTGTTCATTTTACCGTGTTTTCTCGTGGATTGTGTCATCAAAAGTACTTGTAATTTTTTTGACTTACGAGAGGTGTAGCTCGTAAAACTAAAATATTGCATGCAAAAATATTAATGGACATAATAACGGCCCTATTTTTTACAAAAAATGAAATTTACAGGCTTATTTTACGGTGAAACGAACAAGTTTTTTACATGAGAAAAAATAAACTTATATGTAATCCAGTCAGCATAATTTTACAAGGAAAGTGATTTTTATGGGGAAGCCTTTACAGTGAACTGAACATACCTTTAGTGTATTTAATGCAACTCTAAAATTAACTTAGACAACTTTTTAATCGTCATAGTGACAAATTTCGCTGAAATTCGGCGAAATTTCATGACATTCGCCGAAATGAAGGTTCAACGAAAGTTTCGTCGAAATTTCATTAATTTTCAACATTTCGATATTTTCGTAAAAAAATTGCTATTTTTCTTTTAAAGTTTAATTTTTATTTAATGTGGCAAATAGACAATCACCACACGTGGGCAAATGATTGCTCACTAGGCACCACACCTCTCATTGAAGTGTTTAAGTGAGCCTACATTTTATAGGTGGAATAAAGTGTGCAGATTTTTTCCCCAATGATGTGGGACTAAATATCCATTGCAGTTTGCCAAAACGGCTGCTTTTTCAACCCCAACAGGCTGCTTTCTCACCCATTATACTCACCCAGCTGCTTTCTCACCTCACCTTCTTTAGTCGGCATGCATTGATCGGCTTTGAATCAGATGGTGGTCATTTTCATCTCATCTTTGCACATCGATCTATGGATCGTGGGCAATCGACGTCTGCTTTTATTACGCATAGCACACATCTCAAAAGGTAACGCTAAAATATGCTTGAGCGTGATGGAGGTCATATGATTTAAGGTTCACTTTTTGAGATGTGTTCCATGTGTAATAAAAACATCGACCATCTGATGGTACGCGCCACGATCCTTAGATCCTTTGTGCAGAAGATAAGGATGAAAAACGACCTCTACCATCTGATTCAAAGGCAGTCAATGCATGCCGACTGAAGAAGGTGGGGTGAGAAAGCAGCCTGGTGGGGGAGTATAATGGTACCCTTTGTAAAATTTTCTTCTATAGTTCTATGCTTGAGCTTGGCCGCAGTGCTTGGATCGATTGCTAATTTTTTTAAAAAATATTAAATATATTTTTAATCTCCGAAATTTTTTTGAATTTTTTTTAAAATATATCGAAATTAATCCGAAATGTACCGAAAGGACCCCCCACCGAAAAATTACTGAAAACGAAATTTGTCACCATGTTGATCGTCCACTTTTCAGCCAACGTGACAGATGGTTTTAACTATCCAAGTCATCGTAATTCACATCAATTTCACTCAAAAAATCATATAAAATCTATTCTCACCCGTTTAATATGACAGTTATTTACGGATAAAAATCATTGACTAATTTGAATTAGAAGATGGAGATTTTTTTTGTTCCAATCTTTCTTATGAAAGATCTTAAGATCATGACGTGCCTATCAGACGATCATATATTGATTCCACATAGTACACATCCCTAAAAGTAAAGGTCAACTCCTTTGCCCATAATCTAGGTTATTCATACAATTTATGTCCACAAAAGAGTTGACCTCTACTTTTAGGGACTTGTACAATGTCGAGGCAACATCTAATTGTCTAATAGGCACCATGATCTTAAGATCTATCGTCAAGAAGATTGGAATAAAAACCAATCTCCATCGTCTGATTCAAATCAGTCAGTGACTTTAGTTTGCGAAAAAATCGTGTAGTTCTTACTACTTGCTATTAAACCAGTGAGAATAGTTGTACCCTAAAATTAATGGTGTACCTCTAAACGGATCCTAAAAAATGGCCCTAAAATCAAATTTGAGCGTGATATGTGCTATATGATTCAGGGGCCATTTTGGGGGATCCGGGACACATGGAATAAAAAATTGATCATCTGGTAGGTGTGCCATGATATCAAGATTTATCTGTGGAAGATCGACTGAAAAAAGATTCCATCATCTGATTCAAAGGAATGAATGATCTTCAAGGGGTCTGAGACGTGGGCGCTTTCAGAGAACGTGTGGGCAAGTTTAGAAGTATCCATAAATATAAGAGGGTTTTGGATTTATCCCCCTGATATATGTCTTATTTTCAGTCCAGACCCTATATTTTACCTATTTACATTGCGGCTATCGTTTTTATGTTTCCTATACATATTAACCCCATGTAATGACGAATTCTTTGAAAAAAAAACTTTTGTTTGCTTTGAATTAATTGTGGAGATTATTTTTCACCCTGATATTTGATGTAATTGATCTTGAGATCATGGAAGTACAATCACACAATCAGATTTTAATTTCACCTGACACACATCTCGAAAAGTGATCCAAGAATCACATTTGATGTACAACCATGATTATCATGTGAAATCAAAATCTGACCGCCTGATGAGAGACTCCTGATGCCAAGATTCAGAAATAAGTTTCGTAATTAATTTGCCACTCTACGGGATAATAAGAAAAGTAAACACAAAAGCAAAGGTTGCGTTGTAAGTAAGTGAAACAAGGGGCGCAGTGTAGATAAGACATATCTTAGTATCAATATTGATACGGACCATTGGAATGAATTTCACATGCTTTTTGTCCTTTGATTTTTTGCTACCTTTATTTTGCATATTATGATCAAGGCAATTGAAACTTGTATCACCATGTTGATCTCTTTTCACCAAAGACTTTGGTTTTGATCTTCTACCATTTGGCACTCTATTTCGCTTAATCACTAGGTTTGGGTTCGGCAATAATCCGGCAACGTTAAAGTCTAAATATTCCAGAAAAAAAAATTAGAGAAACACAAAAAATAAAAAAATAATCATAAATGTATGAATTTTTTTAAAAAATATCAATAATTATTTAAGCATCAAATGATGTTTAAACGATCATACACCTTTTATTGGCTCATCTTGGAAATCCATACAGTCAAATGATATATTATCAATTGAAGGCCTATGAGTAAAAATATCACACTTATGGGGGGATTCAAACCATCCGATCTGTACATTCTAATATCAATCATTGTTCTTAATTTTGATGAGTGATATTAAAAGTCACCAATTGGATTGTTTACATCAACTTACAAGCTTGATCCCTTGAGTGAGGCATATTCCAACGATGGATTGCCGGGCAGAAAATTGATATTGATCATAGATGACACAATAATTAATGACGCTTTAATGGTGTCAAATAAAAAGTGACATTTCAATAGTGGAAGATCATTTAAACACCATTAAGGTAAGAACCATATCTCATTTTCAATTATCCCATGAAATATCTTACTATGCTCTCTTATAGCCCCCTGTCCTCAAAGGGATGAGATAAGGCGATGATGATGAGGAGGAGAGTATTTCACACTCATAGAAAAGAAAGGCTGGGAGGCAGTATCATCTATAGTGGTGCTCACAAGTACCAAATAACAGCTTTAAACTAATAATATTACGACAAAATGCTAACGTGCACACGGAGGCATTTAATGCTAGAACCAGCAGGAGTCCAGGGTGTTCCATTCGGGCACCATGCGCTCAACCCCAAGGTGTTCATTTACCAATTCAAGGAATACTTACAAAATATCGCGATATATCCTCTGGTTCTTGCGGATGCACGTCAGTCATATAGGGCACGGTTGATGGTGCATATTCAGTCATCACGTTTAAACCCCTAAACATGTTACCACTAATATTGGTAATACAGCTATATGGTCAATAAAGTGGACTATCAAATGATTGTTTGATTCAACTAACTTGTAATTGCAATACATTACTAACGTGTCATATGATTGTTTGATAGCAGTTGTTGTTTTCTTATAAGTATTATTAGTTAAGTGAAGGTTGCTGAATCGTCCAAATCGTGGATGCCATTCGTGATCGCTACCTTCTCCAATTTACCTAAAAATTTGAGAGGTTTCAATCCATAAGGGGCTAAACATTTGTAATCATTTTTTTTTAATGAACACAATTGATTGTATGGTGTTTGACCAACTCTGGATTTATACTTGTTTCTCACTACTAGTGAACCATCTAATTTGTGACTGCAATCAAGGGTTGTGCGATTGTTCGAATTACGTAAAATTTTGAGAGATCACAATCCAAAGTGGGCTAAACAAGTGTAATGGTTTCCTTTTCTATGCGAATAAGTGATCACACAGTTTTGTCATTTCGATTTGATATCTATTTTCATTTGGGTATCTCTGGTTGAGGCCACATCCCAGAACCCTTTAAAACTTTTGATTGCTTCAGATAAGATGATGAGACACTATTTCACCCTAATCTTCTACACAATAGATCTTGAGATCATGGCACACCTATTAGACGGTCAATTTTTTATTCTATGTGTCAGATCCCTAAGAAATGGCCCTTAGATCATATGGCACATATCACGTTGAAACGCGAACTTTGGGCTATTTTTTCAAACAGAGGTACCCTTTCAATTATACTATCAAATGTATCAACCTGTTTCAATTGAAAATAATCTCAAACAATTCGAATCACTTAAAATTTAACACAAAAAAGCAGTTGGTACCACTTTCCAAATAGATTACCTGAGCTAAATATAACCTGTTTATATTTAAATTTCAAATTATAACTAGATTTTCAAACAACACCCAATTCAATTTATATATGTGGTTCAAAGTAGATAATCACTGACATCACCGATATTTAGCTCAAGTAACATATTTCTAATATAATGATACTAGAGAGAAAGAAATACCCAACACATCAAGATTTGAAGGAGTAAATTATATGTTACGCGAGCCACATATAATGGCCCGCTACTTACACATTCCGCAAAAGAATAATAATATAATTGTCCCAGCTAAATGCTCAAATCAAAGCGACTAATTGTCACTTGCGTGCGTCCTCATCAACCTCCTTACCCTCGTCTACACTGTCAAAAGAGGGTGTTGCATTCCTCCTTGTATCTACAACATCACATGCGGGGCCAAATTTCTTTTCCTTCATAATAAGGGAACGCAACATATCCTTGTTTTTCTCTGGTTTGTGATTTCCGAATTGCAGCTTGTGCTTGGCGGGCTTGTTGAAGGGAGGCCGAGGTCGTGGCTGGGGCACTGCTTTGTCATCTGAAGAAAGGAGGATGAGGGGACTTTCGTAAGAAGTATCAGCAACATGACGATGAAGCCCTCGGGCAGGGTTGAGAGGATTCTGGCTGGTCCCAGAACAGGTCCCAAAGGAGATGCTAAGGCTGCAAAGCTTGTTTGTGCTGCCCCACATATCACATTCCTCTTTGGAGAAGTTGAAGATCCTGCGTCGCTAATTCAAGACATTGCTGCTCAAGAAAAGAAAAAAAAAAAAAAAAAGTAAAGTATAGAGCATTGTTAAAAAGAAAATTTTTAGATCCATATGAATTCGTAGATTACAATAGCATAAAAATCATATGTACATTTGAATATACTTTGTGCATGAAAGTAAACATTTAAATGGTAAAAATACAAGAAACTAACATTAATAAAGAACTATTATTAATACTCACTTGAATGTAAACAAAGCAAGCAGAAAGGAGAACCTTGCAGTCACTAAAAAACAACAATCTAAATAAGGGAAAGTACTAATAGTAATTTGGGGCTTAAATGGGAATAAGAAAATATAAAAAAGGAACTGAAGATCATATTCCACCTATAATATATATATATATATATATATATATATATATATATATTAAAGTTCAAAAGGTAAACATAATTGTGCATAAAACGCTGGTTAAATATTACATCAACTCATTAAAAATTTGCTCTATCCCACATACGGGAGGCAATATCATATCGATATTGATGCATCCGCTCACGTTGTTGTCTCGTTTGTGATGCACGAATATCCGCATCACTAACGTATTCGGACCCTTCCTGGTCTGGTGGAAGTACTCTCTCCTTACGCCACTATAGAAACATTGGGTCATTGTCCCGATAACCCATGATGAAATTATGCAAAACACAACATGCATATACAATATTGATTTGTGTTTTTAGCGGATACCGTACTGGAACTGTAAGGATGGGCCAACGTTGTTTTAGGACCCCAAATGCTCGTTCAACTACATTGCGTAATTGGTTGTGCCTTTTGTTGAATAGCTCTTTCGGTTGTCTTGGAGGATTCAAACTGTTGAACTCTGTCAAGTGGTATTGGGTGCCATGATATGGGGCAAGAAAACCTTCCATATTTGCGTATCCTCCATCAGCTAGGTAATATTTCGATGGTGGCACATGCAACCTATTGTGAGGTCTATTTAGTGCAGCCTTTAGAACCTTGGAGTCAGTAGCGGATCCCTCCCAACCCGCAAGCACGTACTGGAATCTCATATCAAACGAGACAGCTTCAAGTACATTTTGGGTTGCTTTAGACTTACGATTAAAATAGCGAGGTTTGTCGCGCAACGGTACCCACACTGGTATATGGGTCCCATCAATCGCTCCAACAGCACGCTTTAAAAAAAAAGATGAAACTTTATATGTTGTCACATGAATAAAACATTGGAGTAAAGGCTTACTGTGGAGGGCATATATTAAGGGGTACATTAAACCAAGGATAGAATCGGTGATCACTCATTATTTGGAGAGGCACATCCGTTGTCGCGGGTAGTATGAGATCACTATTGAGGCTCAACAAGGCATCTAACACCAAGTTGAAATACTTGCTTACTGTTTGTCCAGAATGTTGGAATCGATTTTTCACAATCCGGTTTCGTTCGTTATGAGACAATATTAACAAGCTGATTGCAAGCTGCTCTTCAACAAAGATCTCTCTTGCGTCTCGCAATAAACCCCTCTCCTTTAACGTATCACAAAGAAAATAAAATACAGCAGGTTTCATTCGAAATAAGTCATTTGCAGTTTGGGGATGTCCATTTAGAGTTTCCTCTGTGTACATGCGATCCGTGAGGGCCAATATATATTGTTGTCGCCTACGAATCATAATATAGTAAACACAAGCAGCTAACATGATCACCCCCCCACCCATCATCAATAAAGTCTCGAATTCTTCATTGGTTGAATCCATAAGGCCCTACGCGTTACACAAGTAATAAAAACATTAATGATGTTTCTAACAATGGAAAAAAATGGATACTAGGATACTATGAATCAATGGAAATGAAAATGAAAACAAAGTTGCAAAAAATTACGTTGTTAAAAACATCCATACTACACTATTAGACAAACAGAAATGAAAAACAGAGTTACTGACCAAACGTGCCCAACAGAATGAGAAAATAAAAACATTAACTACGTAGTTTGTAAATGACAATCACATTCCAGTGGCTAATATGGTACACGAGTGATAGCCTCGATATATGGCAATTGTCTACTAGCATCCAAGAGTAGGAAAGTCTCAGCAAGTTTACTGTCAGCAAATTGTAAGCATGCACCAATGTACTGAGCTTCAGATATAATTTCCTGCTCTCGCATGGCCAACAAAATGGGCATCCATTGTTTCCTCAAACTCGGCCTAGTTCTGTACAACATCATCTCTTGGGTGTACTCTTGCATCGTCTCGATGAGCCTTTCTCCAATGTCGACCCCCCTCCTTCGACGTGAGGTGGAGGAATCGTCCCCACCACGCCGCGTCCTCCTATTTCCCGTTTGAGAGCTCTCTATGGTATTATGGGTTTGAGAGCCCCGCATAATGCTCTCACCACCCCCCATAGATTGTGCGGGAGACTTGCAGTTCGCATGTGGGGGAGAGTCTCCTAAGCTCTCGACTGGCGTATTGGGCACAGGGATGGGGTCATCTGGGTGGGTTTTGCCATCGGCGATGTTGTCATTGAAGATAAGGCGAAGATTATCCCAATCAGGTAACTTCTTGTTCTTGTAGGCCCCAGCCCATGGGTTGCCCTGCAACAGTTGTAAGAATTTTGTTAACAAATTTCATTTGAAGCAAAAGTTATTGGTCAAACTTATAATACTGTTGGGGTCAAAGAGTTTGTCTAACCTTCTCATATGCGAGCCACACTTCAGGCTCCGCAGAGATCCACTTTGTGTCATGGTCCCACCCGAACCCGCTTGCATTGATAATGATATTCATTGCTTGGTAGTGCTTCCTTATCACCCTCAACCGATTATACATGTGACTTTTATTCAACACTACACCTGATGCTTGAAATTCAGGAAGACTGTTTAAATTGACACCCATTTCTACCCAAGCAATGGGATTGAATTTCCCAGCTCCTGACCATCTCCCTTGCAAACACTGATCGGTCAATTCCCCTATGAAGAGTTCTTCAAGCATCTCCATCCAATTAAAGTTTTGGGCCCGTGGGGGGAGGGTTGAATTAGAGGTGTGTGCAGAAGAGGCAGCTGCCATCTATATTAACCAATAGTTAAATGGTAGGTATAAGGTGACTATATAAACTATTGGAGTTAATTATTTGGAAGGCATCTGAAATCTATATGCACATGAGATTATGTACTATCCTACAAAAATGTGGGGACCTGAACTGAAGAGACCCATAAGATCTCTAATATCATTTTCCTTGGGATAGCCAAAGCCTAAGGCACTATATCAGAAAGAAAGATGAGTGGGTGATCACTATTATAATCTTGTTGTATTCAGTTGGGCAAGCCTCAACCACTGATTTGTGTTCACTAAAGGCTAAGGCAATGTATAACTAACAAGGCAATAACTTTGAGTACAATACAAAAGGCTAGTATTGTGGTTATAGCCTTCCTGTATTTAGCCTTGTTGTATTCACTATAGCCTTCCTATATTATAGTGAATACCACACGGACCCCGTGAAGGCTATGACAGTGAATAGAACAAGGATGTAACTGCTTCCAATTGCTAGATCCTTTACTAAGGTGACTGTAGTTGGAAAAGATTTCCTTTCTAGGATGCCAATCTGCTCTATATTTTTTCTAGGATAGGATTGCAGAGATCTTTCACGGGGCAGCTACACCCAAAGGAAGCCCTTATATTCATTGGGCAGGTCTGGATCGAGTCAATTAGGGACGGCTGGTATGAGCTGGCTGAAGAATAGTGTCTGGTGAGCTGTCTGGTATGGGTCACGGCTGATATCCTAGAGCTGATCTGGTTTCTGTCCTGTCTTATTTTAGGTTGTCTAAGGCTTTCCTTCAGATTGGGGGCTGCGTTAAGTGTGTTGATAACGTGCAGGTATGTACCATTTTCTTCCTATTTTTTATATAATTAGTCCCTTTTACCAGTTAAAAAAGTAAATAGATTTTGGAACTCAATAAATGTGGGTAGAATTCATACTATGGGGACTGTTGCCCTATTGTAAAAATCCACAAAACTGCCATAATATTACAAATATTAGGACTGGTATTAGATGGCCAACTTATTTTGTTTTCAATTCAATGTTTTGCCCAATTCAAATTTTTATGTTTTATGACCCTACACTTGGAGATTGCTACATTCCTAGGTTCACAGAATGAAGGTGTGTGTGTGTGTATATATATATACCCTATTTTTTCTTCATAGAGAATTTGGTTGGATTTTGAATTTTCTGCAATAGTTACTAAAGCTAGCAAACATCACATGCATTTTGAAGTCATTAACAAAAAACTTTTGGAACAAATGAAGTCAAAATTTGAGTTCCTATTAAAAAGATTTAAAAAAATAATAATGTAACATATTTTTGGAGAAGAAGAAGACAAAACTGCAGAATTATTGCAGGAAGATAAGAGAAAAAGGATTGCTATAAGGAGGCTGCCTCAAAAAGTTCTTTTATCATGAGTTTGTTCCATTTATTTCTTATATAGTTATATTTATTACATATAGAGTTGTAAATGTAGTGGGGCTTTGGTTGGGTTAGTGAAGAATTTGGAGGTATCCTAACAAATATAGGTTAAGGACTCTTAGACTTCTGTTTGATGAATCGCTCCATCTAACATGCAGCATAAAAAAGGCATATATTATACTCACTTTATGAGTCTTCAGTCATTAGATTCACAATTTTTTTGTTGAGAAAGATGATTTTATGTACATATTTCTCTTATTAGTGTCTAGGTTATTTGACATTGAAATAAGAAGCATAATTAATATATTTCTCTGAGTAGTTGATAATTGATATCTCAAAAAAATTCACATATGTACTGCAGAAATGTAAAAAATAAAAACAATTCAACTGAAAGTGGCCTCCAAAGATATCCTTTTGTAGAAGATCATACAATTAAACATATAATTCAAAACTTCAGTAGATTGTCTTTATTTGAAGTTTTAAACTCGACTTATAAGATATTATTATGACCAAGTTGGATTTTCCTTATGTCAATAGAGTAGGTAGTCTTCTTGAGAAGATCAATCTATACTATATATTGCTTTGTTTCTGCAGAGTTCTGCATTATATTAAAGAAAATCTATGGGAATATGAATTATTTGACTCAACATTCCCAATCTGTATAGTCACATTTAGACTTATGGTTGCTAGGAGAGTCCATTGTTAGGCATTTTAGTGCCTTGCTTTGTATCATCCATCAACTATTATTAGGTAACTCATTGAAAAGCCAACTATTATTACAGAGAAAATCAGTCAATAATGAAATTAAATTTTTTTGTGAAGTCAGTTAAAATTATATAATATAATTATATGATAAAATTTTTGAAAACAAATTGACTAATATTGTTATGAGCAGTAATTTGTGTTCACTGTTGTTATAGAAATCCTATGACCAGTCATTTGTGTTAATTTCGAATAGCAATGACCACTCATTTCTGTTCATAGATTTGTGTTCTCAATCAATAAAAAAATGAGAAATTTTGAGAACTGAGTGAAAATTTGACCTAAAAAAGATTGAGAACTCAGTGAAAATTATGTAATCTTATTATATAATAAAATTATGTACAAAAAATATATAAAATTATAGAGAGCCAAATGGATATTTTATGCTATAATATAATTATATTAAAGTACTGTGAAAATTGTAAGCAGTGAAAATTATAGGTAACTCGGTGAAATTACAGGGAACTCAGATACAATTATAAAGAATGAAATTAATGCCAAGGAATCTACAAATAACCAAATACCATTCACAGTGGGCAGAGGACAAATGACACTGTTGAGGCATAGTTATAATTCAAATGTCATAGGGAATTACCTTGATGCTGGATGATCTGAAGTATTGCTGAAAACTGAATCCCGAATTTGAGACCGCAAGCCACACGCACGACAAGCAGGTCATAAGAAAACAACAAGGAGGAAAAAATTCGTGTTAAAATAATATGGGCAAATATGCAAAATTATGTAGATAGTTGTCAAAAGTAAATCAAGGAAATTTAGAAGGCAGTTGGGTTCTAGTTATTCGACCTAATAACGTACCAAAAATATACTGTAAAAATCAGGAGAGGTTGGCATCGTAAAATTGGGTATAACGCACCAAAAATATACCTTAAATCCGGAAATTTAGAGGGTTGTTGGGCTAAAAAATTGGCCTAAATTTGCCTTAATCAATAACAACAATAGAGCGAAAAGTGTAATGTAAAACCCAACAGTACCTATTTAAAAAAAATTCCAAAAAAACTTCATTAAATTTCCTAAATTTATGGAAATAGGCAGTAAGTCATTAACAACTTACAAAATTTTGCTAAAAAACCTCATAATATTTCCTAAATATATGGGAATACTAACTTCAGTGTAGAAAATGGAAGAATGAGGGGGCGAATTTAGGGAAAACATGGGAGGGAGAGGGAGAGGAAGAGGGAGAGAAAACTTACTTCACTGGGCTGGATCAATGCAGTGAGCGAGAGGGGTTTCAATCAGATGAGCATTGCAATTTTATAGACTCAAAAATCTTTATATCCAACTCTCCTCAATGTCCAATCTCATCACTTGTCAATCGCCAGTTATTCCACCATCAACCCTAAACCGTAGACGGCCATAGCATCGTAGCTTCTTTGGAAGAACCTGGCCACTGAAGAAGCCAAGATCATTGCTCGATACCCACGCCATCTGCCCTTCACCCAAAACTTGAACAATCCTTGTGGGCGAGATATGCGCAGAGAATAAAATCTCTGCCTTGGTGGTGGAAAGAGGTGCCTCGGGAGAAAGAAGGAAATAAAGAAGAAGAGGTTAAAGAGGGGGTGGGTTGGGCGAGATATGCACAGAGAATAAAATCTCTGCCTTAGTGGGTGGAGAGAGGTGCCTCGAGAGAAGAAGGCAATAAAGAAGAAGTGGGGGTTGTGCATTTGAGAAGTTCAACCCTGATAATGATGAAAACGCGTTACGAAACTGGGCTGACGAGGCTCTACCCTCGTAATCCAAATCGCATGATTCGTCGACGAAAAGTGCAATAACGCGTTAAGGGAAAATGGAAGCAAACAACCGCTCACGGTCAACGGCGCGTGTAAAACCCTTTTAACGCGTTATTGCAACTCTTAACGTGCACGTTTAAACCCCTAAATGTGTTACCACTAGTACTGGTAATACAGCTACATGGTCAATAAAGTGGACTTTCAAATGATTGTTTGATTCAACCAACTTGTAATTGCGATACATTACTAACGTGTCATATGATTGTTTGATAGCAGTTGTTGTTTTCTTATAAGTATTATTAGTTAAGTGAAGGTGGCTGAACCATCCAAATCGTGGATGCCATCCGTGACCGCTACCTTCTCCAATTTACCTAAAAATTTGAGAGGTTTCAATCCATATGGGGCTAAACATTTGTAACCATTTTTTTTTAATGAACACAATTGATTTTATGGTGTTTGACCAACTTTGGATTTATACTTGTTTCTCACTACTAGTGAACCATCTAATTTGTGACTGCAATCAAGGGTTGTGCGATTGTCCGAATTACGTAAAATTTTGAGAGATCACAATCCAAAGTGGGCTAAACAAGTGTAACGGTTTCCTTTTCTATGCGAATAAGTGATTACATAGTTTTGTCATTTCGATTTGATATCTATTTTCATTTGGGTATCTCTGTTTGTGCCCACATCCCAGAACCCTTTAAAACTTTTGACTGCTTCAAATAAGATGATGAGACACTATTCCACCCTGACCTTCTACACAATAGATCTTGAGATCATGGTGCACCTATTAGACGGTCAATTTTTTATTCTTTGTGTCAGATCCCCAAAAAATGGCCCTTAGATCATATGGCACATATCACGTTGAAACGTGAACTTTGGGCTATTTTTTCAAACAGAGGTACCCTTTCAATTATACTATCAAATGTATCAACCTGTTTCAATTGAAAATAATCTCAAACAATTCGAATCACTTAAAATTTAACACAAAAAAGCAATTGGTACCACTTTCCAAATAGATTACCTGAGCTGAATATAACCTGTTTATATTTAAATTTCAAATTATAACTAGATTTTCAAACAACACCCAATTCAATTTATATATGTGGTTCAAAGTAGATAATCACTGACATCACCGATATTTAGCTCAAGTAACATATTTCTAACATAATGATACTAGGGGGAAAGAAATACCCAACACATCAAGATTTGAAGGAGTAAATTGTATGTTACGCGAGCCACATATAATGGCCCGCTACTTACACATACCGCAAAAAAGTAATAATATAATTGTCCCAGCTAAATGCACAAATCAAAGCGACTAATTTTCACTTGCGTGCGTCCTCATCAACCTCCTTACCCTCGTCTGCACTATCAAAAGAGGGTGTTGCATTCGTCCTTGTATCTACAACATCACATGCGGGGCCAAATTTCTTTTCCTTCATAAGAAGGGAACACAACATATCCTTATTTTTCTCTGGTTTGTGATTTCCGAATTGCAACTTGCTCTTGGCGGGCTTGTTGGAGGGAGGCCGAGGTCGTGGCTGGGTCACTGGTTCGTCGTCTGAAGAAAGGAGGATGAGGGGATTTTCGTAAGAAGTATCAGCAACGTGGCGATGAAGCCCTCGGGCAGGGTTGAAAGGATCCTGGCCGGCCCCAGAAACAGGTCCCAAAGGAGATGCTAAGGCTGCAAAGGTTGTTTGTGCTGCCCCACATAGCACATTCCTCTTTGGAGAAGTTGAAGATCCTGCATCGCTAATCCAAGACATTGCTGCTTAAGAAAAGAAAAAAAAAAAAAAAGTAAAGTATAGAGCATTGTTAAGAAGAGAAATTTTAGACCCATATGAATTCGTAGATTACAATAGCATAAAAATCATATGTACATTTGAATATACTTTGTGCATGAAAGTAAACATTTAAGTGATAAAAATACAAGAAAATAACATTAATAAAGAACTATTATTAATGCTCACTTGAATGTAAACAAAGCAAGCAGAAAGGAGAACCCTGCAGTCACTAAAAAACAACAATCTAAACAAGGGAAAGTACCAATAGTAATTTGGGGCTTAAATGAGAATAAGAAAATATAAAAAAGGAACTGAAGATCATATTCCACCTATAATATATATATATATATATTAAAGTCCAAATGGTAAACATAATTGTGCATAAAACGCTGGTCAAATATTACATCAACTCATTAAAAATTTTCTCCATCCCACATACGGGAGGCAATATCATCTCGATATTGATGCATCCGCTCACGTTGTTGTCTCATTTGTGATGCATGAATATCCGCATCACTAACGTATTCGGACCCTTCCTCGTCTGGTGGAAGTACTCTCTCCTTGCGCCATTGTAGAAACATTGGGTCATTGTCCCGATAACCCATGATGAAATTGTGCAAAACACAACATGCATATACAATATTGATTTGTGTTTTTAGCGGATAATATCAATAATGCCAATAGTCATCAGCCACCACCACCTCCTCCTCCAGCATTGTTGCCCTCGTCATTTGTTGATTTTAGGAAACTGAGACCTCCTAGTTTCTATGGGCAGACAGATCCATTAGAAGCAGAAAAATGGCTGAATCAGATAGAGAAGCTTCTAGACAGATTGTAGAGTACGGAGAGTGAGAAGGTTGGATGGGCTTCTTTTCAGTTGGAGGGAGATGCCGATCCATGGTGGAAATCTGTGCTAAGGAGAAGAGAAATTGAGGACCCTCACCGTCTATGGACTTGGGCAGAGTTTGTTAGGGAGTTCAATAGGGAGTATTTCCCTAAGCAAGTGCGAGTCCAAATGAGAAGAGAGTTTGCGAATCTACAGCAAAGAGGCATGTCGGTGCGAGAGTACGGTGTAGAGTTTACTCGGTTATCTTGATTTGCACCGGAGTTAGCATCCACAGAGATCATGAAGCCAGCCAAATTTGAAGAAGGTTTAAGACCAAACATCCGTGAAGGAGTATCAATTTTTGAACTTGAACGCTATGCGGATGTGATGGGAAAGGCAATAGCGGCTGAGAGGGATATATATGGGGTGTACAAGAGAAGAGATCAACACGATGGGACAGGGGTAGCTAATGGGGGAGCGAGTGAGTATAGCTCAGGGAACAAAAAGTCGAGATTTACCACGCCAGCTCCACTCCCTAGACAGGGCACGTATGCAAATTTCTCTAGACCACCTATGTCCGCATTGGCGAGACCAATCCGGTATGAGAACCCTACCGCCACCACAGGAGTGTCTGCTAGCCAAGGTGTCTCTCGGGCAGCCTCTTCTACTCCAAGGGAGACTTGTGCCAAATGCGGCAAGCCTCATAGAACGGTTGATTATAGAAGGGGAATGCAAGGGTGTTACCGATGTGGGAAGCTGGGCCACATAATAAAGGATTGCCCGGAGATGAACAAGGGGAGAGCGACTTCTGTTTCTGCACCGAGATCCATCCAAGCTAAGAAGCCGATTATACAAGGGAGGACTTATGCAGTTACGGCGGAGGACGCTCAAAACTCCAATGATATAATTCAAGGTGAGTTCTACTTGAGTTTAATTACCAAGGTATCAAATATAACGTTTACAATGCATTAGTAGAAAGATTTGCATTTTTGGTATAGATTAAATGCCATTTAAAAATTTTGTTGGTTACATGGATATCATGTTTAAATAAGTGACACGAGTGAAATGATGAGACGTGTGTGTACTATAGGTACCTTATACGTGTATGGGAAGGAGAGTCGTGGAGCATACGAAGTTAGAGCATTAATAGACCCAGGGTCTACTCATTTGTTTTTTACTCCTCGATCAAGCCAGAGACATTAGATTTTGTCGTGGCTGTGACTGTTCCAAATGGACATGCAGTTGATGCAGACTTAGTCTGCAAGTCAGTAACCGTAGCTATTAAAGATGGGGAGGTCTTTGAATTGTCAACAAATTTGATTATGTTAGACATGCAGGGATTTGATGTAATCCTTGGCATGGACTGGTTGTCAAAGCACTGTGCAACGGCCGATTGCAAGAGTAAGATTGTCATCTTTAGGCCAAATACAAGGAGATAGTTTCAATTTGTTGGACTGAGAACGAGGTTCCTACCACTTATGTCCGCCATCAAGGCCGAACGCTTAATCAGAGATGGATGCAGTAGTTACTTGGCATTTCTGATAGATGACAAGGAAAGAAAGAATGTTATTATGGAGATTGTAGTGGTGTGCGAGTTTGAAGATGTCTTCCCAGAGGAATTACCAGGCTTACCTCCAGATCGAGAAGTGGAGTTTGCTATCGACTTGGCACCTGGAACGAAGCCGATTTCTAAAGCGCCGTACAGAATGGCTCCGGCCGAGTTGAAGGAGTTGAAGGAACAACTATAGGAGCTTTTAGATAAGGGGTTTGTAAGACCGAGTGCATCTCCTTGGGGTGTGCCGGTCTTGTTTGTTAAGAAGAAGGACGGGTCAATGAGGTTGTGCTTGACTACCGTCAGTTGAACAAACTCACTATAAAGAACAAGTATCCGTTGCCAAGAATAGATGACTTGTTTGACCAGCTACAAGGGGCAAGGTATTTTTTGAAAATCGACTTGAGGACGAGATACGGACACTACGAGTTCCTAGTGATGCCGTTTGGGTTGACAAATGCGTCGGCGTCCTTCATAGATTTAATGAATCGGGTGTTTAAACCACACTTGGACTCTTGTGTTGTCGTGTTTGTCGATGATATCCTCATCTACTCCAAGTCAAGGAAAGAACATGAGGAGCATTTGAGAACTGCTCTACAAATGTTGCGTGAACACCAATTATATGCCAAACTTAGTAAGTGCGAGTTTTGGATAGAAGAAGTTACCTTTTTGGGACACGTCGTCTCAAAAGATGGTGTCACAGTGGATCCTACTAAGATTGAGGCAGTAGTGCAGTGGGAGCAACCAAAGACGGTCACTGAGGTACGCAGTTTCCTTGGTTTAGCCGGGTATTATAGACGCTTTGTGGAAGGGTTTTCCAAACTATCGGGACCACTGACCAGACTCACACGGAAAGATGTACGATTTGAGTGAACTGATGCGTGCGAAGCGAGCTTTCAAGAACTAAAGAAGCGACTTACCTCAGCCCCGATACTTGCAATCCCTTCAGGCAGTGGAGGTTTTGCAGTTTATAGCGATGCTTCTCATAACAGTTTAGGCTGTGTGCTAAACCAATATAAAAAGGTGATTACTTATGGGTCGAGACAACTGAAGGACCATCAGAAGAATTACCCGACTCATGACCTCGAGCTCGCAGCAGTCATTTTTGCATTGAAGATCTGGCGACACTATTTGTATGGGGAGACCTTTGAGATTTTCACTGACCATAAAAGCCTCCGATATTTATTTACATAGAAAGAACTAAACATGAGGCAGAGAAGGTGGATGGAATTTCTCAAAGACTATGATTGCTCCATCCAATATCACCCAGGCAAGGCTAATGTAGTCGCGGATGCTTTGAGTCGAAAGGGTTCGGCTCACTTGGCTAACCTGATATTGGGAATGCACAGGTGGAAATTGTTTGAAGACCTATCGTTGTATGATGCGATGATTGAAGTACAAGCTTCAGGTACTCTGTTGGCCAATATTTCAGTTCAGCTAATAATTTTTGAACACATACACGAGTTGTAGATGAAAGACGCCAAGTTAGTTAAGATTCGAAAGGATGTAATGGAAGGTACTAGGCCAGATTTCTCTATAAAGGAGGATGGTTCCTCATTGTTAAGGGGACGCCTCTGTATTCTTGTTGATGTCGGTCTACGACAGACTATTTTGGATGAGGCACACAAGTCGAAGTATGCAATCCATCCGGGTAGTACCAAAATGTATCAAGACCTGTGTAAGAACTATTGGTGGAGAGGTCTCAAACACGACGTAGCAAAGTACGTGTCAAAGTGTTTGACGTGTCAGCAAGTAAAAAAGTCGATCATAGACACCCTGCTGGCTTGCTACAACCTCTACCTATACCAGAATGGAAATGGGAATTTATCTCCATGGATTTCATCATGGGGTTGCCATGAACAGTAAAGAGATATAACGCCATTTGGGTTGTTGTAGATAGACTAACGAAGTCTACTCATTTCTTGCCCTACAACACCATGTATACGGCAGGCAAACTTACGAAACTCTATATGAAGGAGATAGTATGCCTACATGGTATTCCAAGCAGTATTGTATCTGATCTCGACCCGTTGTACACTTCAAAGTTTTGGCAGAAATTTTAAGAAGGTATGGGTACTCGGTTAGATTTCAGTTCGGTGTTCCATCCACAAACTAATGGGCAGACGGAACGAGTAAACCAAGTGATCGAAGATATGCTCAGGGCTTGCATGCTTGAACTACAAGGATCATGGGATCAACATCTTCTATTGATCGAATTTTCATATAACAATAGTTTTCAAGCAAGCATCGAAATGGCGCCGTACGAAGCTCTTTATGGTAGGCGATGTCGATCGCCCATCAACTGGGAAGAAACCAGAGAGGAATTTGGGCTTGGTCCGAAAGTTCTCGAAGATAATGCTATGGTTGTACGTATGATAAGGGAACGACTTCGATCAGCACAGAGCCGACAAAAGAGCTATGCCGATGTCAAGCGAACGAGCCTAGATTTCACCGTTGGCGACCACGTATTTGTGAAGGTGTCACCTATGAGGGGTGTGATGCGGTTTGGGAGGAAGGGAAAGCTCAGTCCTTGTTATATAGGACCCTTTGAAGTTTTGGGTTGAGTCGGAGAAGTCGCCTATCGCATCGGATTGCCCCCGTTGTTTAATAGGGTGCACAATATCTTTCATATCTCTATGCTTCGGAAGTACGTAAAGGATCCCACATACATTTTAGGTGGTTAGCCAATTGAGTTACATGAGGATATGACGATGGTTGAAGATGCTACACAAATCTTGGACCGAAAGGAACGAACTCTATGCACTAAGGTCATTCCATTAGTACTCGTCAAGTGGGGCAACCATCCTATTAAAGAAGCAACTTGGGAGAGAGAGGCTGAAATTAGGGATCTGTATCCCCATTTGTTTGAACAACAAGTAGTTTGAATGGTAGATGCTAGTTGTGGAGCCCAAGTTGAAGTACATTGTCAATGTGGAGCTCTCAATGTCAAATTTTTTAATGAGATAGTAGTACAACTATCATGAGCTATGTTAAAGTACGGTGTTAATCTTTGTGATTTTTATATGGTATATGCAATTAAACTGAGCTTTGTGAAGGTTTACATGTAAAAATGCGGCCTAGTTCTAAGAGTTTGCAAATCTACCTAATTGGTGGATGTTAAGACCTGAAAAGTACCACTTTTCACCCCTTAACTTAACCTTTGATTAGACCCTTAGCCATCTAATAAGTTCTTGTTAAGTGTTTTATGTAGGTAATAATCAGCAGTGAAATAAGGCCAGGAATCCTGCTAAGGAGCCTATTTTGGCACCAGAAGCCCCTCAGAAGGATGAACCCTGAATCCAGACCTGAAATGAGCCTCGCGCAGTCCAACTGAGCTTCCCAAGACTTTATAACAACTTCTCGCGCAATTGAGTAATTGAAGAGCTTCAGAAGCACAAACTCGCGTAGCTCTCGCGAAGCTCAAGAGTAGAACACATCGCGCAGTTCAAACCAGACCTCTCTTAACCTCGCGGAGTTCACTCAGAACGGCTAAGGAGAGAGAGCTTCAGAAGACTCATCGCGCAGCTGTCGTGTAGTCGCCACGGGATGCAATTATCAGAAGAGAACTCCTCACCCAGTTCTCGCGCCATTCGAGAAGAAAGCATCCTCGCGAAGGTAGAGCCATCCTTGCGAAGATCAATTATGACATGGAACCTCACACAGTTCAGAACTCATTAAAGCCTCGTGAGGTAACTCACGAAGTCCATTGAAGAAAAGTGATCGCACAGTTCTCACGCTATTCAAAGCCATCCTCGCAAAGATCAACCCAGCGAATGTGCAGCTACCTCACAACTGCTTGAACTCCAACCACCGCGACATTTGAGGCTTTGATGTCTACTCAACCTCGCGAAGCCTAATCCAGCGAGAGCGCAATTCTCTACCGCGCGACTGCCTGAAGAGCAAACCAAGGCAACCTCGTGACGGTTGAAGCTTCAATGTCAAACCATCCTCGCGAAGAGCAAGAGCTACCACACGACAAGTCTGGGAAACAATAGCTACCTAGCGAAGCTTTGAACTTCAACTTCCATCACTTTAGTAGAGGACTTTCTAAGAATTTCTAGCGATTAGGGCAGGCACTCCCATGCTTAAATCTCTGTGCACGTGCCCTGAGGCATCCAAGGATCACTATTAGACCATGTGGCATCGTTAAAATTAGGGTTTCCTAACCCTAATGCGCCGCCACACCACTGCTATATAAACCCATACTTAGCTTAGGTTTAGACATCTTGGAAAATCTCGGAACAGATCTGGGAACACGTCTCATCTCTTGAAGATTTGATCTGAGATCATTTTTCTTTTCTTTTGTAGCTGTAAGTAGTTTTCTTTTTCTTTTTCCTTCTCTCCATAGTTCAGCACTTGTTGGCTGTCTTTGTATGCATTTTGAACTAGTTTAATCGAAGTTTTGTAATAGGATTTGTACTTTATGGGATTTATGTTTGAATGTGATCTGCTTTGTGCAAGGCAGCAGCCTTGTGATCCGCCATTGCTTTGGCTGTGATTCAAAGCAATGGAGGACCGATTCTAAGGGCCACTCAGATCTAGTGGGTCCTGTGGTGGGGCTAAGGCTGTATATGACCATGATAGCCCAGACACACAGGTCACTTGGATCTGCGTGAGGTTCTCGAATGGCATGAGAACTGCGCGAGGAGTTCTCTTCTGATAATTGCATCCCGCGACGACTGTGCAACAGCTGCGCGAGGAGTCTTCTGAAGCTCTCTCTCCTTAGCCGTTCTGAGTGAACTGCGCGAGGTTGAGAGAGGTCTGGTTTGAACTGCGTGAGACTGTGCGATGTGTTATACTCTTGAGCTTCGCGAGAGCTGCGCGAGTTTGTGCTTCTGAAGCTCTTTAGTTACTCAACTATGCGAGAAGTTGTTGTAAAGTCTTGGGAAGCTTAGTTGGACTGCGCGAGGCTCATTTCAGGTTTGGATTCAGGGTTCATCCTTTTGAGGGACTTATGGTGCCAAAACAGGCTCCTTAGCAGGATTCTTGGCCTTATTTCACTACTGATTATTACCTACATAAAACACTTAACAAGAACTTATTAGATGGCTAAGGGTCTAATCAAAGGTTAAGTTAAGGGGTGAAAAGTGGTACTTTTCAGGTCTTAACAGTGGACTGCCAAACAGTATGCCTGATCTATATGTAACGTGTAACGTGATCATTCACACTATAACAGATGGCGTATTGGTACAAATGGACGTTGTCCATGATGAGGCATAACGAAGTTGCCTCATCTTCGTGTCGAATTTGAAGGGCATGAAGGAACCGCTTCACCTTCAGAAATTTTTGCATTTCGTTTGATCGAAATTGAAATTCGATTGAATGAATTTCTGTAAGTCAAGGCACCAGGTGTTGTCAGGAAAATCGTTTGAACGAAATGGCAAGGCCAGTCAGCTTTAAAGTGTTGCCAGGGAATCGTTCAGTGAGATGGGAAATTTGAATCCATGAAACTGTTCGATCGATTTAGAAACCGATCGAATGAAAATTTGTAGGACACTTCAACTAGAGTAATTCGTTCGATCGAAATCATATTCGTTCGAACGAATTTTTCAGCTATCGAACGCATTTCAATTCGTTCGATCAATTTTGCAAACTATATATTGTTGCTTTCTATTTTGTCATTCGATCAAAAGCCGACAACTCTCTCTTGCTTCCTTTCTTCTTGAGAGAGCTCTAGGGTTTACAAGGGTTATCGATTTTCGTTGCTTTTGGCCACATTCTCGGTTGGACTTGCACGGGTACACCTCCTTCTAGCGTAAGAGGTAATCGCTAACCTCTTTTGATTTCTTCATACCCTAGGATTTTGAAACAATTAGGGCTAAACCCTTCACTTTAAACCCTAAGTAGTGAGTAAGCTACAATGCCACTTCGGGTTCCTCTTCGCAACAGCCACCGAAGAAACCCCCTACGGGTCCTTCATCGGCACCACCTGCGCAGCCACCTCCACCACCCACACGTGAGCGACCAAATGAATGGTTGTCGGATAAGGATTTCAAACCCGAGTGGATAATTGATCCTAAAACTTTTGCCAAGCGTGATGAGACGCATTGGGCTTTCAATTACATTTCCACCGCCGGTTTAACTGGTATCCTTCGCCCATGCAATGATAGTTATTACCCTCGAATCGTCCGGCTATTCTACGAGAACATGGAAATCATTAAGGACCCAACCATTTTAAAGACTAAAATCGATAATCGGCCCTATACATTCACTTTTGATGACGTGGCCGATGCGTTGGAATGCTTCCACACATATAACCATGAGGATATAGCCTTAGCTGAGCCTTTTCCAAAGGCATTGGACTATGAGTATGTCGCAACTAAGATGACCCATGGCCGAATGGGTTCGGGTCACTCTATCAAACGAGTTGATTTACCCCGTGAGCTCTGGATGCTTGATTCCATCATCCACTGTAATTTGTACCCGTTACGCCATAGGACCGAAAGAGTAGGTGAGGTCCAAATGGCACTTTTTGCGGCTTTTAATGGACGATGGTTCAACGCGCCCCAAATGGTTTTGGAGGGAATGAAGTATGCCCGGAAGAAAATGTTGCCCAATGTTTAGAAATCCATTGACGACATGCCATATGCGAGACTCATTTCCCTTATGGTAGAAGATTACGCGGGTGATGATACCTACACCCTTTCCCCAAATGAATTTAAACTAACGGGAAATGTTCAACAATTCACTATGGTTGACTGGAACCGGACGTACGTCAAGCTAGTTAAGAAGCCACTAGCCGAAGTACCACCACAACCGGAGCCCCAGCCTTAAGACCAGCCACCGCATGCCACCCCAGTTTATGATGAAGCTACTGCTCATATTCTGCCACAACAGCCTGTTGGTCACCATGCTCAGGAGCACGCACCACCGCCCCATGAGGATGTTCCTACCCCAACTGTTGCAGACCTTTATGCCTTGTTGGAAGCCAACACGTGTCAAATGGAGGAGAATAATCGCCTCCTCAACCGCCGGTTGGATTACTATGATGCCCTGCATGCCGAGACGATGCGTTTCATGTATCCCGACGACTATCTTCAGCGCATGGCAGCAGCAGAGGCTTGGTTTCCAGGCCCGTCGACTTCGGGTGCGGGAGAACATGATGATGATGGCATCCTGCCTGGCGATGAGGACTCTTGAGGGCTGTCACAGTTGAGGGCTGATTGTGGATGTTCTATTTTTTTTTTCTTTGAAAGTACCTTTTTGGGCTATAAGTTTTGGACACATTGTAAATTTAAACTGGTACCTGAGGACGTATTTCCTCTAGAACAATCGTGGCATGGTTGCCACTCCGCACCTTGTGCATTTTTGTTTTATATATATGTTTTTGGTGTTTAATTCTATGCCATGTTTAGTTGTAAGTGATACTCTATCAGTTACCTGTGCAGCTATTTATTGACTGCTTGTGTTTCTTTCCGATGGGGTGCTTGCACCGATTTTTATTATGCTGTGACTGTGGATGACCCATGCCGAGGTGTGAGGGGGGGGGGGGGAAGCCCTAAGTATAATTTTCTGGGACGAAAATTTCCAAGGAGGGGAGAATGTAATGCCCCAAAAATTTCATACTTAAATAGTGCACCTCGGGATGCGGACCAGTTGGTCAGGTGTTTGACCGGGTCAACATTGACTCAATTGACTTAGTTGAACATAGGGAGATGATAGACTTAAGTGGAACAAGGGTGATTAGTAGGATGTGTGAGTATATACACTTAGTTAGTTGTATATGCTTTACACCAAATTATAAAGGTATAGGTTATAAGGAGTAAAGGAGGAGTTACTTCTTTTTGAATGTAGAGAAGAGTTAAGAGAGAAAGAGAGATAGTGAATGAGAAGATGATTGTGCTAAAATAAATGAAGGAGTGCAATGAATGTAAACAAGTGACCTTAGCTCGCAAAGTCTAATGGATCGAGCTCGGGATCGAGGAGAGATTTAGGTTGGAGGGTTTGGGAAACCCTAGTGAGCTAAGGCTAGGGATCAAAGGAGCAATTGGTTAAAGGTGAGCCTAACCTTTCTTATTTAATCCCTTAGATTAGTGTAGATTAATTAACTGTGCATATATATATGAGAAATTGATGAAGACTAAGATGGGTGGATGAGTTCAAGAAGTGATGAACTCGATCCGTAACTGAGAATAGGTAAATTCGTTCAAACGAAATGAGAATTCGATTGAACGAATTTGGCCCGAAAAGATAAATTGAAAAAAGGAAAAAGGTTTTTGAGTGAATCGTTCGAATAAAATGTAAATTCGTTCGATCGATTTTGGAAACCGTTCGAACGGATTGAAAATTGTTCGAACGGTTTACTTGATGGAAATAATGTTCTCTGAAGGATTCGTTCGAACGAAATAAAATCGTTCGAATGATCTAGAAATTCATTCGAACGATTTAGAAACCGTTTGAACGATTTTGAGAATCGTTCGAACGATTTAGAATCTTTCGATCAATTTGAGTGAAATTGGGTTTTGGGTCTATTTTGACTTATAAATTATGTATAGTTGAACATTAGGCTTTATGAACCAATGTTTAAACACTATAGTGATGTTCTTTATGTGCTGACCATACTTAGGTTAAATCAGACCATTGGGTTGCTAATAGTTTAATCGGATTAGAGAATCTGAGGATTCGAGATGCATTGAGGTAGGGGAATATCTAAACGAGTACACCTTATTACGAGCATTTACGTAGTGATAGAATGTTGTTGCATGATCTTTAAACATGGTTTTTCATTATTATTAATGCAATGAGTACAGAAATGGCAATGGTGTGCGTGTTTACACAAAATTTATGAGAATACTTGTTAAGTAAGAGTAAAATCATCCCAGGGATGTAAGAACATATTCGGCATCGCGGAGATGCATCAGATGACATGACATCCCAGGGATGTATGGTGGATGTAAAGATCCACGCCAAGAAGTAAACAGTAAACATAATTGCACGGGCTGTGAGTTACTATGTATTAGCACAATCACACGGTGAATAACTATATGTATTGCATAATTTGATTTAAGGTTCAGAGAATACCCAACCGATGCGGCGGGATAACCGTGACTGATTCGGTAGGATATCCGTGACCGGTACGGCGGCTAATCCGTACACCAGCAAACATCCCAGGGATGTGTAGTAGTATGCCCGTCGCCTATGAGATAGGGACGAGGATGATTCCATGAAAAAAATAGTCTGATTAGACGACGATGGAGGGTATTCCATCGGAGCTCAATGCTATATTGCTCGGGGATTATTTAAGTTAAGATTTAAGTCATGGTCTCAGCCTGGTTGCAACTAAGGGAACTAGTAGTCATTGTAAAATACACGAGTAGAGTAATAAATACAGTCAAATTGTTTTATCGCATTTTAAATTTACTTTTCAAGAATTGACATATCTATGAGTTCATGTTTTATTCCTGTCATGAAATATGTGTTTGTAAGAAGGATATACTTATTGTGATATTGCCCCTATTGAACTAGGATGTAGCTCACCCCCTTTGACTATATGTCACAGGTGACGATTTAGGAATTGATGATAACTTAGGAGTTGCTACCAGCGAGGGCGATCTCGGAGATTCAGAGTACTTTCCAAGGGAGGAGTCTGAGCCTCCTTCAGAGAGATTCTTTTAGAAGACTTGCTGCATACTTTGATAGTGTTTTGTAAGGATAGAGAGATTTACGGCTTGGTACGTCCAGCCTTATTTTTGTAAGAGTAAATACATCCGTAATATTCTTTTGTCGAACCATTGAGAGTGATCGTAGCTACGGCACTGATGGTTCGAGTTGGTTCTTTTGTTCATGCGGAGTCATGAAATAAGAACTATATTTTGGATTGGTGTTTTGGATTAGCGTATAGTAGAATTGGAGATTTATTTTGCATTAATTTCTTGTGCTTTCATCTTGTGAATGGGATGTACCAAGTGTTCCGCACGTACATTTGGGGCAAGGCCTCGAGGGCTGTGCCGATGGCACGGGTTTTGGGGTGTCAAAATCCGAGCTGTCACAGTTGGTATCAGAGCCCTTTCTTTAGAATTTTTGACAAGTCTTAGACTTTTGTTGGAGTGAAGGGATCTTCTGCTAACGAAACCTTGGTTTCATGTGCAGAGCGCGATGTCTTCTGGAAGAAGGGGTCGACCGAGAGGTAGCCAGAGTAGGAACCAGAGAGGTGAAGAATTATTTCAAGCAGGGTCTAGTAGTCGAGACCAAGAAAATTCTTGAGAAGGAGAACGGAGGAGTGAAACGACCAATCGTATCGCATTGGCTATGGAGACTATGGCCGCTGCGATGGGTCAGCAGACACAGCAGACTACGATACTGGCTGAGCAGACAACACTATTGGCGGTGAATAATATCAATAATGCCAATAGTCATCAGCCACCACCACCTCCTCCTCCAACATTGCTGCCCTCGTCATTTGTGGATTTTAGGAAACTGAGACCTCCTAGTTTCTATGGGCGGACAGATCCATTAGAAGCAGAAAAATGGCTGAATCAGATAGAGAAGCTTCTAGACAGATTGCAGAGTACGGAGAGTGAGAAGGTTGGATGGGCTTCTTTTCAGTTGGAGGGAGATGCCGATCCATGGTGGAAATCAGTGCTAAGGAGAAGAGAAATTGAGGACCCTCACCGTCTATGGACTTGGGCGGAGTTTGCTAGGGAGTTCAATAGGGAGTATTTCCCTAAGCGAGTGCGAGTCCAAATGAGAAGAGAGTTCGCGAATATTCGCATCACTAACATATTCGAACCCTTCCTCGTCTGGTGGAAGTACTCTCTCCTTGCGCCATTGTAGAAACATTGGGTCATTGTCCCGATAACCCATGATGAAATTGTGCAAAACACAACATGCATATACAATAATGATTTGTATTTTTAGCGGATACCGTACTGGAACTGTAAGGATGGGCCAACATTGTTTTAGGACCCCAAATGCTCGTTCAACTACATTGCGTAATTGGCTGTGCTTTTTGCTGAATAGCTCTTTTGGTTGTCTTGGAGGATTCAAACTATTGAACTCTGTCAAGTGGTATCGGGTGCCACGATATGGGGCAAGAAAACCTTCCATATTTGTGTATCCTCCATCAGCTAGGTAATATTTCAATGGTGGCACATGCAACCTATTGTGAGGTCTATTTAGTGTAGCCTTTAGAACCTTGGAGTCAGCAGCGGATCCCGCGCAGCCCGCAAGCACGTACTGGGATCGCATATCAAACGAGACAGCTGCAAGTACATTTTGGGTTGTTCTAGACTTACGATTAAAATAGTGAGGTTTGTCGGGCAACGGTACCCACACTGGTATATGGGTCCCATCAATCACTCCAACAACACCCTTTAAAAAAAAGATAAAACTTTATATGTTGTCACATGAATAAAACATTGGAGTAAAGGCTTACTGTGGAGGGCATATATTGAGGGGTACCTTGAACCAAGGATAGAATCGGTGATCACTCATTATTTGGAGAGGCACATCCGTTGTCACGGGTAGTATGAGATCGCTATTGAGGCTCAACAAGGCATCTAACACCAAGTTGAAATACTTTCTTACTGTTTGTCCAGAATGTTGGAATCGATTTTTCACAATCCGGTTTCGTTCGTTATGAGACAATATTAACAAGCAGATTGCAAGCTGCTCTTCAACAAAGATATCTCTTGCGTCTCGCAATAAACCCCTCTCCTTTAACGTATCACAAAGAAAATAAAATACAGCAGGTTTCATTCGAAATAAGTCGTATGCAGTTTGGGGATGTCCATTTAGAGTTTCCTCTATGTACATGCGACCCGTGAGGGCCGATATATGTTGTTGTCGCCTACGAATCATAATATAGTAAACACAAGCAGCTAACATGATCACCCCCCCACCCATCATCAATAAAGTCTCGACTTCTTCATCGGTTGAATCCATAAGGCCCTACGCGTTATACAAGTAAGAAAAACATTAACGATGTTTCTAACAATGGAAAAAAATGGATACTAGGATACTACGAATCAATGGAAATGAAAATGGAAACAAAGTTGCAAAAAATTACGTTGTTAAAAACATCCATACTAAACTATTAGACAAATAGAAATGAAAAATAGAGTTACTGACCAAACGTGCCCAACGGAATGAGAAAATAAAAACATTAACTACGTAGTTTGTAAATGACAATCACATTCCAGTGGCTAATATGGTCCACGAGTGATAGCCTCGATATATGGCAATCGTCTACTAGCATCCAAGAGTAGGAAAGTCTCAGCAAGTTTACTGTCAGCAAATTGTAAGCATGCACCAATGTACTGAGCTTCAGATATAATTTCTTGCTCCCGCATGGCCAACAAAATGGGCATCCATTGTTTCCCCAAACTCGGCCTAGTTCTATACAACATCATCTCTTGGGTGTACTCCTGCATCATCTCGATGAGCCTTTCCCCAATGTCGACCCCCCTCCTTCGATGTGGGGTGGAGGAATCATCCCCACCACGCCGCGTCCTCCTAGTTACCGTTTGAGAGCTCTCGGTGGTATTATGGGTTTGAGAGCCCCGCATACTGCGCTCACCACCCCCCATAGGTTATGCGGGAGACTCGTAGTTTGCATGTGGGGGAGAGTCTCCTAAGCTCTCGACTGGCGTATTGGGCACAGGGATGGGGTCATCTTGGTGGGTCACGTTTTTGCCATCGGCGATGCTGTCATTGAAGATAAGGTAAAGACTATCCCAATCAGGTAACTTCTTATTCTTGTAGGCCCTAGCCCATGGGTTGCCCTGCAACAGTTGCAAGAATTTTGTTAACAATTTTCATTTGAAGCAAAAGTTACTGGTCAAACTTATAATACTGTTGGGGTCAAAGAGTTTGTCTAACCTTCTCATATGCGAGCCACATTTCAGGCTCTGCAGAGATCCACTTTGTGTCATGGTCCCACCCGAACCCGCTTGCGTTGATAATGATATTCATTGCTTGGTAGTGCTTCCTTATCACCCTCAACCGATTATACATGTGACTTTTATTCAACACTACACCTGATGCTTGAAATTCAGGAAGACTGTTTAAATTGACACCCATTTCTACCCAAGCAATGGGACTGAATTTCCCAGCTCTTGACCTTCTCCCTTGCAAACACTGATCGATCAATTCCCCTATGAAGAGTTCTTCAAGCATCTCCGTCCAATTAAAGTTTTGGGCCCGTGGGGGGAGGGCTGAATTAGAGGTGTGTGCAGAAGAGGCAGCTGCCATCTATATTAACCAATAGTTAAATGGTAGGTATAAGGTGACTATATAAACTACTGGAGTTAACTATTTGGAAGGCATTTGAAATCTATATGCACATGAGATTATGTACTATCCTATAAAAATGTGGAGACCTGAACTGAAGAGACCCATAAGATCTCTAATATCATTTTCCTTGGGATAGCCAAAGCCTAAGGCACTGTATCATAAAGAAAGATGAGTGGGTGATCACTATTATAATCTTGTTGTATTCAGTTGGGCAAGCCTCAACCACTGATTTTTGTTCACTAAAGGCTAAGGCAATGTATAACTAACAAGGCAATAACTTTGAGCACAATACAAAAGGCTAGTATTGTGGTTATAGCCTTCCTGTATTTAGCCTTGTAGTATTCACTGTAGCCTTCCTATATTATAGTGAATACCACACGGACCCCGTGAAGGCTATGACAGTGAATAGAACAAGGATGTAACTGCTTCCAACTGCTAGATCCTTTACTAAGGTGACTGTAGTTGGAAAAGATATCCTTTCTAGGATCCCAATCTGCTCTGTATTTTTTCTAGGATAGGATTGCAGAGATCTTTGACGGGGCTGCTACACCCAGAGGAAGCCCTTATATTCATTGGGCAGGTCTGGATCGAGTCAATTAGGGACGGCTGGTACGAGCTGGCTGAAGAATAGTGTCTGGTGAGCAGTCTAGTATGGGTCACGGATGATATCCTGGAGCTGATTTGGTTTCTGTCCTGTCTTATTTTAGGTTGTCTAAGGCTTTCCTTCAGATTGGGGGCTGCGTTAAGTGTGTCGATAACGTGTAGGTATGTACCATTTCTTCCTATTTTTTATATAATTAGACCCTTTTACCAGTTAAAAAAGTAAATAGATTTTGGAACTCAATAAATGTGGGTAGAATTCATACTGTGGGAACTGTTGCCCTATTGTAAAAATCCACAAAACTGCCATAATATTACAAATATTAGGACTGGTATTAGATGGCCAACTTGTTTTGTTTTCAATTCAATGTTTTACCCAATTCAAATTTTTATGTTTTATGACCCTACACTTGGAGGTTGCTACATTCCTAGGTTCACAGCATGAAGGTGTGTGTGTGTGTGTGTGTGTGTGTATATACCCTATTTTTCCTTCATAGAGAATTTGGTTGGATTTTGAATTTTCTGCAATAGTTACTAAAGCTGGCAAACATCACATGCATTTTGAAGTCATTAACAAAAAACTTTTGGAACAAATGAAGTCAAAATTTGAGTTCTTATTAAAAAGATTTAAAAAAAAAATAATGTAACATATTTTTGGAGAAGAAGAAGACAAAACTGCAAAATTATTGCAGGAAGATAAGAGAAAAAGGATTGCTATAAGGAGGCTGCCTCAAAAAGTTCTTTTATCATGAGTTTGTTCCATATATTTCTTTTATAGTTATATTTATTACATATAGAGTTGTAAATGTAGTGGGGCTTTGGTTGGGTTAGTGAAGAATTTGGAGGTATCCTAAAAAATATAGGTTAAGGACTCTTAGACTTCTGTTTGATGAATCGCTCCATCTAACATGCAGCATAAAAATGGCATACATTATACTCGCTTTATGAGTCTTCAGTCATTAGATTCACCATTTTTTTGTTGAGAAAGATGATTTTATGTACATATTTCTCTGATTAGTGTCTAGGTTATATGACATTGAAATAAGAAGCATAATTAATATATTTCTCTGAGTAGTTGATAATTGATATCTCAAAAAAATTCACATATGTATTGCAGAAATGTAAAAAATAAAAACAATTCAACTGAAAGTGGCCTCCAAAGATATCCTTTTGTAGAAGATCATACAATTAAACATATAATTCAAAACTTCAGTAGATTGTCTTTATTTGAAGTTTTAAACTCGACTTATAAGATATTATTATGACCAAGTTGGATTTTCCTTATGTCAATAGAGTAGGTAGTCTTCTTGAGAAGATCAATCTATACTATATATTGCCTTGTTTCTGCAGAGTTCTGCATTATATTAAAGAAAATCTATGGGAATCTGAATTATTTGATTCAACATTCCCAATCTGTATAGGCACATTTAGACTTATGGTTGCTAAGAGAGTCCATTGTTAGGCATTTTAGTGCCTTGCTTTTTGTATCATCCATCAACTATTATTAGGTAACTCACTGAATAGCCAACTATTATTACAGAGAAAATCAGTCAATAATGAAATTAAATTTTTTTGTGAAGTCAGTTAAAATTATATAATATAATTATATGATAAATTTTTTGAAAAAAAATTGACTAATATTGTTATGAGCAGTAATTTGTGTTCACTGTTGTTATAGAAATCCTATGACCAGTCATTTGTGTTAATTTCGAATAGCAATGACCACTCATTTCTATTCATAGATTTGTGTTCCCAGTCAATAACAAAATGAGAAATTTTGAGAACTGAGTGAAAATTTGACCTAAAAAAGATTGAGAACTCGGTGAAAATTATGTAATCTTATTATATAATAAAATTATGTACAAAAAATATATAAAATTATAGAGAGCCAAATGAATATTTTATGCTATAATATAATTATATTAAAGTACTGTGAAAATTGTAAGCAGTGAAAATTATAGGTAACTCGGTGAAATTACAAGGAACTCAGATACAATTATAAAGAATGAAATTAATGCCAAGGAATCTACAAATAACCAAATACCATTCACAGTAGGCAGAGGACAAATGACACTGTTGAGGCATAGTTATAATTCAAATGTCATAGGGAATTACCTGGATGCTGGATGATCTGAAGTATTGCTGAAAACTGAATCCCGAATTTGACACCGCAAGCCACACGCACAACAAGCAAGTCATAAGAAAACAACAAGGAGGAAAAAATTCGTGTTAAAATAATATGGGCAAATATGCAAAATTAGATAGATAGTTTTCAAAAGTAAATCAAGGAAATTTAGAAGATAGTTGGGTTCTAGTTATTCGACCTAATAACGTACCAAAAATATACTGTAAAAATCAGGAGAGGTTGGCATTGTAAAATCGGGTAAAACGCACCAAAAATATACCTTAAATCCGGAAATTTAGAGGGTTGTTGGGCTAAAAAATTGGCCTAAATTTGCCTTAATCAATAACAACAATAGAGCGAAAAGTGTAATGTAAAACCCAATAGTACCTATTTAAAAAAAATTCCAAAAAAACTTCATTAAATTTCCTAAATTTATGGAAATAGGCAGTAAGTCATTAACTACTTACAAAATTTTGCTAAACAACCTCATAATATGTGACAACCCAGATTTTCCCAACCTAAAATTTGGAGATTTTTTTTTTCTTTTACCTTTACACCAAAACCAAATGAGAAAATCCGGACCGCCAGATCGTAGATCACAATCTGATACAGAACACTTGGCACATCCATATGCAGACGGAAATCAAAGTAAGGTTATATAAGTATTATGAACAAAACTCCAATTCTAATATCTAATATATACTGAACTAAACAAACGCCAGTGATGACTAACCATGTAATAACCTAGATTTTTGAATTTTATTTAATGGTATTAGATGATGTACCACACAGTGCGTGGTGCTAACGCTCCACACCGGAATATACCCACTTTAGAAATAGTCTGATTTTTTTATATATCAATATTAGACTCATTGCGGAGTACTCGTCGATACGATTCCAACGATATATAATTTATCGATTTTTGATAAGAATATAAAAAGTTATGCCCGTTTGAAGAGTGAAGCGGGTTAAAGGGCACAACTGTAAATTCGGGAGAGAATCACCATTTACCTTGGTGCTTACACAAAGCGCTGGAGCAAAACCTCTTCTCAAGCTTTTCAAGTCACGTATGAATTCTACTTGCGTGTAAAAACTACTATTTTATTAAATCTTATACGGAAAGTCTTAATTAGAGTTAACCTATACAGAGAATTAGATATATATTTACTTTTTCTCTCAGTTGTCTCTCCTTATTCCCTTTTCTCTACAAAAGCTCTGACAGTGCCATCTTTCATAATTCCTCGTCAGATCTCCATCGATTTTTGATCTTATCAGAGAATCTTACACTATCAAAGTTTCTCATCGTCGCGACCAATTTATCGTAAGAAAGGAATTCTTGCGAAAAGACTCGGACATATCGTCTCTCGAATCCGATCTCCATTAACCCAAATCATCGTAGGATTCGAATCGCACTTCAACAGGTGGGTGCCTCTAAATCTATCTTAAATTATTCAATTATTTCTTAAAAAAAAGAAAACCCTAATTTTTCCTTAAATTTTGATAAAATTCGGGTCTTAAAAACATAGAAATTAGGCCCCAAATCGATAGGATCATTTTTCCCAGATTTTCGTGAAATTTGGCCAAACTCTTCAACAGACATAGCCTCGGTATTTTGGCCATAACTTTTTACTCCGAACTCGGATTGAAGTGATTCGTACGGCATTGGAAAGAAGACAACGATATCTATAATGTTTTCTAAAATAGTAATTTCATGAATCTAATGTTTTTAAGGTCAAATTTGAGCTACAAGTCGGGATACGTTTTAGATGATCCAAGGTGCACGAGTTTGACATTATTTTTTTACACTCTTAGGCTACTTTACGCTAAACTTATCTCTAGACTTATAAATCGCTAAAATTAAATAAAATACATTAAATAGCTTACATCGAATAATAATCTATAAGTTTAAGGGGTCAAATATTGACGTTTTTAATACTTATCATTCTATTACCTCCTTTAAGCCTCATACAATCCTTGATTTGACACATGTGCTCCTTTAGAATTTTAAAATAGGTCGGATCGCTATATCAGTCAATCACCAAATTTCATGGATACAATTAACCCTAATGAAGTATAGTTTCAACTCTATTGTAAAATAAATGTAGTTAAATATTTCTTATTTTCTGTTTTACTTTAATATTTCGTATGTTATGCTCTTTATTAATTTTCTTCATAAATATGAAATGCTTAAGGTTTATGTTATAGTTCATTCTTATATATGTTCACCATTATCACATGACATTCATCATATAGAAAATCACGATAGGGCATACGCATATAAGTTAAGAATAAGATATGACACATGACTTAAGCCTTCGTCATGGTAGGGTTTCTTTCACGGTCACGTGGAACTTGGAATGTAAGCATCCATGTACGGATGCAACCCCTCTATGGTAGTATGGGATACCACACGAAGTACATCTAGGTTACTACGGAATCCGTCCCTTGGAAAACGTGGTTTAGTGAAGCCTATCGCACCGTGGCCTATTCTAACTAAGTTTTAAGAAAAAATGAGAAAAGAATATGTTAAGACACATGTATATTAAGAAAGTGGGGACTTAAGCCCACGCAAATATAAAATCGGGGCGGGAACCTAAGCCCAGAACCAAATAATGTTATGATATATTAAGACACGCTGTGAAGGCCAGCTAAATATGAATTAAGTTTCTACATGTGTCATACCTTACGAGCCACCGTAAGGGCCTAACGTCTGCAGCCAAGACGGTCTTAAGGACATTATAGCCTTGTCTCGAACTAAGGGGACATCGTGGTTACTATGCCGGCAATTTCATCTGGCTAGATGGTGGTTTATGTTATGATATGGAGGTTAGGTGGTTATTTACACGTGGACCTCGCGTGGTAGGCTCAAGCAGCGATCCTGGCACAAATCATTTAAATAAGATAAGATGCGAAGTATGTTGTGTAGGCGTATGGAGTAATTAATAAGACTTACGATATGCCACGTATGCTAAGTTGATGAGACAAATAAGAAAAGAGATAAGAAAATAGAAGCATCATGTACTCTTCATGTTATATTAGTATATTTTTCAGTCTTGATTATGATAGTCTATGAATTATAGATAAATTTATTTCATTTATTTAAGATGTTGGTTATATTTTAAAAATGCACCGCAATTCAAGCGATTGCACACACGACCACCTGAGTAAGTTATGGTGGATCGATTAGGCAACCCGCTGAGTCTACGCGAGTGAGTAAACTCACCCCCCTCCCAAATCAAACAGTTTCAGGTGAAGATTCCATTTATCTTGTTCATGATGACGCGAGAGCTGCCGTTCCAGAGGCGGCTTACGTAGATGGAGACGTTGGCTATCATCCGGAGGAGAGCATAGATCCGACAGATTTCTACGAGCCTTGAGAGTCCTTTTGCTTTAGACTTTATTCTTTGACAGACATATTCTAGTTATTTTGATATTTTGTGAGTTCAAGTTTAGAACCATTTTATCCTACGTAAAACTTATTTTTTTTCCTATCTTAGATGCATGGTTAGGATTTATCTTTTTATTGTCTTTTATGATTCCTGCTGTTAATTTATGAGTCAATTATTTTTAATGCTATCTTACATGCCTCAATCCATATGCTAAGTCAATTTATAGATTATGTGTATGTCCGCTTATCGCCTTAACCAGCGTGCGGTGTCATAACACGGAATTCTAGGCCCTCGATATCGGGTAAGGATTCTGGGTCGTGACAAACCATCACCAACAGTAGTGTACCATACATGTATAATAGCATGGACGTACCAACCTCGAACTTACCAAGATCCACGATGCACTAAATCTACGATCCCAAAACAGAGTACAAATCCTTATGTAGAAGCTCCTTTTTCTTCAAGTATGTAGTTTGGCCCTCCTCAAAGCTACACCTGTGACGTATAGTCGGGGTGAGCTAACATCCAAGCTCAGTGGAGAAAACTAATACCAATATACATCTCATCACATGCATAGATTCAAAGACAAGATCAAAATATTTTCTTATCAAGGCTAAAACTGATTTCAAAGGCATTTCTTATCAAAATTGAAACTGAGTTCAAAAGACATTTTCTTATCCAAATTCAAAACTAATTTCAAAGGCAAACTGATTTCGAAGATATTTTCTTATCAAAACCGAAACTGATTTCAAAGACATTTTCTTAATAAAATTGAAACTGACTAATCTCTTATCATAAGCATATTTCTTATTTTCGATTTACTGAGTTTGAATCACATTCATTTACATGTCTTACATATTCTTACGTGACTTACCCACATGTCTTACATATTCTTACTTTGCTTACATATATGTTTTATACATTCTTACTTGTCTTACTCACACATCTTACATAGTCCTTACTTATCTTACTTACAAGTCTTGCACATTCTTACTTAGCTTACTTATATGTTTCACACTTTCTTACTTTGCTTACACAGTTCGGTTCACGGATATCCCGTCTTGCCGGTTCGATTCACGGAGACTGCCGTGTCAGTTCGATTCAAACACTCACTTGCATAGCTTACACATTGTCACATAGTTTACACAATTCGATTCACGGATATCTCGCCGTGCCGGTTCGATTCACAGAGACTGCCGTACCAGTTTGATTCATGGTTAGCCGCCATGCCGGTTCGATTCACGGATATCCCGTCGTGCCGGTTCGATTCATGGGTTTAACTGCCATGCCAGTTCGATTCACGGTTAGCCGCCGTGCCGGTTCGATTCACGGATATCCCGCCGTGCCGGTTCGATTCATGGGTTTAACCGCCATGCCGGTTCGATTCACGTTTAGCCATCGTGCCGGTTCGATTCTGCCCTAGTGGCCCACAAGGTACCATATAATCTGCCCATAGCGGTCCACACATGCACATATAATCCGCCCATAGCGGTCTACGATGTTATATAATCCGCCCTTAGCGGTCCACATCACACTTATAATCCGTCCATAGCGGTCCACACATGCACATATAATCCGCCCATAGCAGTCTACGATGTTATATAATCCGCCCTTAGCAGTCCACAGCACACTTAAAATTTTCTTAACTTATGGTTCGATTTGGATTCAAATTTATATACAAATTCGATTTGGATTCAATTCAAAGTTCACATTTGCTTCCTTCAAATTTAACTTCTAGGTTCGATTCAAAACTTGCAAAACACACATACGATGCTCAAGACTGAAATTCCTTACATGATTTTTGAAGGCTATATAAAAGGTTCAAAACAAAGATCATTGCTTGATTCGATACGTCAATAATTTTCAAAACAACTACTATGTCAAAGATTCGATAATTCAAAGCTTTCGAACATTTCAAACAATCAAAATATTCAATCAAATATTAGAGTTCAAAGATCTAAAGTTTTCATTGCAAGGAGTTCAAATACTAATTCATTTCAAAACAAAACTTATCATCTTTCATTTGATCATACCAAGCATCTATGAAATTAAATCAAAATGCCATTGCGTATGAAATTTTCCCCACCTTAACCTCGAAACTGCGCAAAGCCAAGAAATGTCCTATCGATGGCTTTCCTCCCTCAATCTACATCAAAAATATATGATGATGTTTCAAGGATCAACACTAATCACTAATAACTTAAACTTATTTAAGTGTTTTTTCAAAACCGAGTCGGAACGGGCAAGTTCGTGCAAACTTAGAATTTGATGTAAATTTCTCCTAAATTTTTGACCTTTAAAAATTTAGATTTACTAAATTGTTAAATCACAAAAGTTATAAATATTTTTGTTATCTTTTCAACGCTTCAAGAATCGCATCAATCGGAGTTTGGAGCAGAACGTTATGATCAAATTACTAAAGCAGTACTGGCAAACTCAGACAAAATCGACTAATTGATTTTCAAAATCGATTAATCGATTTTCCAAAATCGATTGATCGATTTTATCTCGATTGATCGATTTTTAAACAATCAAAAATCTTTCTCACTGATTGTGTCCAGTCGATTAATCGACCCAATTTCGATTAATCGAAATTTAACAATCGATTAATCGATTTTACTCGATTAATCGGTTTTGATTCTCGATAAAATCAGAATTTAACCCAACTTATTACTAAATTTTCACCTTTAAAAACAATTAATTCACAAGTTAGTCAATTCATAAAAGTTGTAGGACTTGCTGTCATCTTTCCAATGCAATAAGAATCGTATCAATCCGATTTTGGCACAAAATGTTATAACCAAAATACTACAGTAGTGTCAGCAAGCTTCGGCAAAATCGATCAATCGAAACTTTCTTCGATTAATTGATTTCGTGAAGTTCCTTTCAAATTTCTCTTCTATCAAAAATCGATTAATCGATTTTGGCAGTTTCTGAGCACTTCTCGGGTTCGAATATTGAAACCCATCTTTTACATCAAAGTTCAATCCCTTTTGATCCTAATCTTTTACACACATCTAATCGACCTAGATTTAGTTAAAATACATTGAAGAATTATGTTATTTACCTCTTTAAATCGGTGATCTACTTGTAGATCGGATCGTCTTCTTCCTTAAATAAAAAGGGTTTCCAAACCCACCTCGATCATCTCCGAGCTTCACGATCACACCCTAGCCCACGAAATCGACGACAATCCTTACACACTCACTTCACACTAACTCACGCTATGATTTATGGATCAAACTCATGATCTCTTCGGAAGAAGAGGGTTTCAAAACCCCCAAATGACTTCAAAACCCCCAAATGGCTCCAAAACCCACAAAACCAAAACCAAAAGTCGAAACCGACAACGATCCTTCCCTTATACGATCTCACAAAACCTTTTCAACACAATCACAAGGCTTGGAGCATACGAATTCGGCGATTCTCCCTCTTTCTTCTTCGTTCTCTCTTCAAAACCCAAACCATCAAACTCTTGCAACCGGTTAAGGCTTCAAAAGGAAGCTAGCCCTTTTTTTTTTTTTTTTTTTTAACTAAAAAGGCCGGCTCTCATGCAAAACACATACACCTATTTTGGGTGTTAGTCTTATCTAAAGACCTAGTTTTTCGCGTGAAACGGGCATACCTAGTTAAGGTATTATCTATTATATAAATGATCCCTTGGTTCAGTGTGGGGCCTGTACACCCAAACTACTTATCAATCGGACTCGGCGTTAAGCCAATACGCACCACCACGGTGTATGAACTCGGTCCTAAAAATCTCATACGAGCTCAAACAGACCTAAAATGATCTCGTTTGAAAAATCTAAATAGTGACGTGTTTCTTAACAGACATGCACCCGATCAGGACCTATAGTTGGCTCGAATAGTCGGCCCAATCAGTTGGCCCAACTAGCAGCCAATACAGTTGGTCAAATTAGTCAAATAAGTTATTTAACCATTAATAAACTTTTATTCTCTCTCTAGAACCAAAATTATAAGAGAAATAAATTCTCCTGCCTTTATTTTCATTTATAACCAACCTAAACTTAGGTATTAAGCCAGTACGCCATAGCTAGGTGTATACAATTCATCAAAAGGTCCACACGCAAGTCTAAACCAATTTTTTTTTTTTTTTTTTTCACTTAAGACTTAGCCCAACTAACTTAATTATTTTCACCATGTCGGGTACGTGGTCAGTCGGGCACGCACACCGAGGCATACTGTTGAAAGGTCAAAATTTTTCAGGATGTTACATAATATTTCCTAAATATATGGGAATACTAACTTCAGTGTAGAAAATGGAAGAATGAGGGGGCGAATTTAGGGCAAACATGGGAGGGAGAGGAAGAGGGAGAGAATACTTACTTCACTGGGCTGGATCAATGTAGTGAGCGAGAGGGGTTTCAATCAGATGAGCATTGCAATTTTATAGACTCAAAAATCTCTATATCCAACTCTCCTCAATGTCCAATCTCATCACTTGTCAATCGCCAGTTATTCCACCTGCAACCCTAAACCGTAGACGGCTATAGCATCGTAGCTTCTTTGGAAGAACCTGGCCACTGAAGAAGCCAAGAACATTGCTCGATACCCACGCCATCTACCCTTCACCCAAAACATGAACAAGCCTTGTGGGCGAGATATGTGTAGAGAATAAAATCTCTGCCTTGGTGGGTGGAAAGAGGTGCCTCGGGAGAAAGAAGGAAATAAAGGAGAAGAGGTTAAAGAGGAGGTGGGTTGGGCGAGATATGCGCAGAGAATAAAATCTCTGCCTTGGTGGGTGGAGAGAGGTGCCTCGAGAGAAGAAGGCAATAAAGAAGAAGTGGGGGTTGGGCATTTGAGAAGTTCAACCCCGATAATGATGAAAACGCGTTACGAAACTGGGCTACGAGGCTTTACCCTCGTAATCCAAATCGCATGATTCGTCGACGAAAAGTGCAATAGCGCGTTAAGGGAAAATGGAAGCAAGCAACCGCTCATGGTCAACGGCACGTGTAAAACCCTTTTAACGCGTTATTGCAACTCTTAACGTGCACGTTTAAACCCCTAAACGGTTTACCACTAGTACTGGTAATACAGCTACATGGTCAATAAAGTGGACTTTCAAATGATTGTTTGATTCAACCAACTTGTAATTGCGATACATTACTAACGTGTCATATGATTGCTTGATAGCAGTTGTTGTTTTCTTATAAGTATTATTAGTTAAGTCAAGGTGGCTGAACCGTCCAAATCGTGGATGCCATCCGTGACCGCTACCTTCTCCAATTTACCTAAAAATTTGAGAGGTTTCAATCCATATGGGGCTAAACATTTATAACCTTTTTTTTTTAATGAACACAATTGATTGTATGGTGTTTGACCAACTTTGGATTTATACTTATTTCTCACTACTAGTGAACCATCTAATTTGTGACTGCAATCAAGGGTTGTGCGATTGTCCGAATTACGTAAAATTTTGAGAGATCACAATCCAAAGTGGGCTAAACAAGTGTAACGGTTTCCTTTTCTATGCGAATAAGTGATCACACAGTTTTGTCATTTTGATTTGATATCTATTTTCATTTGGGTATCTCTGTTTGTGCCCACATCCCAGAACCTTTTAAAACTTTTGATTGCTTCAGATAGGATGATGAGACACTATTCCACCCTGACCTTCTACCCAATAGATCTTGAGATCATGGCGCACCTATTAGACAGTCAACTTTTTATTCTATGTGTCAGATCCCCAAAAAATGGCCCTTAGATCATATGGTACATATCACGTTGAAACGTGAACCTTGGGCTATTTTTTCAAGCATAGGTACCCTTTCAATTATACTATCAAATGTATCAACCTGTTTCAATTGAAAATAATCTCAAGCAATTCCAATCACTTAAAATTTAACACAAAAAAGCAGTTGGTACCACTTTCCAAATAGATTACCTGAGCTGAATATAACCTATTTATATTTAAATTTCAAATTATAACTAGATTTTCAAACAACACCCAATTCAATTTATATATGTGGTTCAAAGTAGATAATCACTGACATCACCGATATTTAGCTCAAGTAACATATTTCTAACATAATGATACTAGGGGGAAAGAAATACCCAACACATCAAGATTTGAAGGAGTAAATTGTATGTTACGCGAGCCACATATAATGGCCCGCTACTTACACATACCGCAAAATAATAATAATATCAGAAAGAAAGATGAGTGGGTGATCACTATTATAATCTTGTTGTATTCAGTTGGGCAAGCCTCAACCATTGATTTGTGTTCACTAAAGGCTAAGGCAATGTATAACTAACAAGGCAATAACTTTGAGCACAATACAAAAGGCTAGTATTGTGGTTATAGCCTTCCTGTATTTAGCCTTGTTGTATTCACTGTAGCCTTCCTATATTATAGTGAATACCACACGGACCCTGTGAAGGCTATGACAGTGAATAGAACAAGGATGTAACTGCTTCCAACTGCTAGATCCTTTACTAAGGTGACTGTAGTTGGAAAAGATTTCCTTTCTAGGATGCCAATCTGCTCTGTATTTTTTCAAGGATAGGATTGCAGAGATCTTTCACGGGGCTGCTACACCCAGAGGAAGCCCTTATATTCATTGGGCAGGTCTGGATCGAGTCAATTAGGGACGGCTGGTATGAGCTGGCAGAAGAATAGTGTCTGGTGAGCTGTCTAGTATGGGTCACGGCTGATATCCTGTAGCTGATCTGGTTTGTGTCCTGTCTTATTTTAGGTTGTCTAAGGCTTTCCTTCAGGTTGGAGGCTGCGTTAAGTGTGTCGATAACGTGCAGGTATGTACCATTTTCTTCCTATTTTTTATATGATTAGTCCCTTTTACCAGTTAAAAAAGTAAATAGATTTTGGAACTCAATAAATGTGGGTAGAATTCATACTGTGGGAACTGTCGCCCTATTGTAAAAATCCACAAAACTGCCATAATATTACAAATATTAGGACTGGTATTAGATGGCCAACTTGTTTTGTTTTCAGTTCAATGTTTTGCCCAATTCAAATTTTTATGTTTTATGACCCTACACTTGGAGGTTGCTACATTCCTAGGTTCACAGAATGAATGGGTGTGTGTGTGTGTGTGTGTGTATATATGTACCCTATTTTCTCTTCATAGAGAATTTGGTTGGATTTTGAATTTTCTGCAGTAGTTACTAAAGCTAGCAAACATCACATGCTTTTTGAAGTCATTAACAAAAAACTTTTAGAACAAATGGAGTCAAAATTTGAGTTCCTATTAAAAAGATCTAAAAAAAAATAATGTGACATATTTTTGGAGAAGAAGAAGATAAAACTGTAGAATTATTGCAGGAAGATAAGAGAAAAAGGATTGCTATAAGGAGGCTGCCTCAAAAAGTTCTTTTATCATGAGTTTGTTCCATTTATTTCTTATATAGTTATATTTATTACATATAGAGTTGTAATGTGGGGCTTTGGTTGGGTTAGTGAAGAATTTGGAGGTATCCTAACAAATATAGGTTAAGGACTCTTAGACTTCTGTTTGATGAATCGCTCCATCTAACATGCAGCATAAAAAAGGCATATATTATACTCGCTTTATGAGTCTTCAGTCATTAGATTGACCATTTTTTTGTTGAGAAAGGTGATTTTCTGTACATATTTCTCTGATTAGTGTCTAGGTTATAAGAAGCATAATTAATATATTTCTCTGAGTAGTTGATAATTGATATCTCAAAAAAATTCACATATGTACTGCAGAAATGTAAAAAATAAAAACAATTCAACTGAAAGTGGCCTCCAAAGATATCCTTTTGTAGAAGATCATACAATTAAACATATAATTCAAAACTTCAGTAGATTGTCTTTATTTGAGTTTTTAAACTCGACTTATAAGATATTATTATGACCAAGTTGGATTTTCCTTATGTCAATAGAGTAGGTAGTCTTCTTGAGAAGATCAATCTATATTATATATTGCTTTGTTTCTGCAGAGTTCTGCATTATATTAAAGAAAATCTATGGGAATATGAATTATTTGACTCAACATTCCCAATCTGTACAGTCACATTTAGACTTATGGTTGCTAAGAGAGTCCATTGTTAGGCATTTTAGTGCCTTGCTTTTTGTATCATCCATCAACTATTATTAGGTAACTCACTGAATAGTCAACTATTATTACGGAGAAAATCAGTAAATAATGAAATTAAATTTTTTTGTGAAGTCAGTTAAAATTATATAATATAATTATATGATAAAATTTTTGAAAACAAATTGACTAATATTGTTATGAGCAGTAATTTGTGTTCACTGTTGTTATAGAAATCCTATGACCAGTCATTTGTGTTAATTTCGAATAGCAATGACCACTCATTTCTATTCATAGATTTGTGTTCCCAGTCAATAACAAAATGAGAAATTTTGAGAACTGAGTGAAAATTTGACCTAAAAAAGATTGAGAACTCAGTGAAAATTATGTAATCTTATTATATAATAAAATTATGTACAAAAAATATATAAAATTATAGAGAGCCAAATGGATATTTTATGCTATAATATAATTATATTAAAGTACTGTAAAAATTGTAAGCAGTGAAAATTATAGGTAACTCGGTGAAATTACAAGGAACTCAGATACAATTATAAAGAATGAAATTAATGCCAAGGAATCTACAAATAACCAAATACCATTCATAGTGGGCAGAGGACAAATGACACTGTTGAGGCATAGTTATAATTCAAATGTCATAGGGAATTACCTGGATGTTGGATGATCTGAAGTATTGCTGAAAACTGAATCCCGAATATGAGACCGGAAGCCACACGCATGACAAGCAAGTCATAAGAAAACAACAAGGAGGAAAAAATTCCTGTTAAAATAATATGGGCAAATATGCAAAATTATGTAGATAGTTGTCAAAAGTAAATCAAGGAAATTTAGAAGATAGTTGGGTTCTAGTTATTCGACCTAATAACGTACCAAAAATATACTGTAAAAATCAAGAGAGGTTGGCATCGTAAAATCGGGTATAACGCACCAAAAATATACCTTAAATCCGGAAATTTAGAGGGTTGTTGGGCTAAAAAATTGTCCTAAATTTGCCTTAATCAATAACAACAATAGAGTGAAAAGTGTAATGTAAAACCCAACAGTACCTATTTAAAAAATATTCCAAAAAAACATCATTAAATTTCCTAAATTTATGGAAATAGGCAGTAAGTCATTAACTACTTACAAAATTTTGCTAAAAAACCTCATAATCTTTCCTAAATATATGGGAATACTAACTTCAGTGTAGAAAATGGAAGAATGAGGGGGCAAATTTAGGGCAAACATGAGAGGGAGAGGGAGAGGAAGAGGGAGAGAAAACTTACTTCACTGGGTTGGATCAATGCAGTGAGCGAGAGGGGTTTCAATTAGATGAGCATTGCAATTTTATAGACTCAAAAATCTCTATATCCAACTCTCCTTAATGTCCAGTCTCATCACTTGTCAATAGCCAGTTATTCCACCTGCAACCCTAAACCGTAGACAGCTATAGCATCGTAGCTTCTTTGGAAGAACCTGGCCACTGAAGAAGCCAAGATCATTGCTCGATACCCACGCCATCTACCCTTCACCCAAAACTTGAACAAGCCTTGTGGGCGAGATATGCGCAGAGAATAAAATCTCTGCCTTGGTGGGTGGAAAGAGGTGCCTCGGGAGAAAGAAGGAAATAAAGAACAAGAGGTTAAAGAGGGGGTGGGTTGGGCGAGATATGCGCAGAGAATAAAATCTCTGCCTTGGTGGGTGGAGAGAGGTGCCTCGAGAGAAGAAGGCAATAAAGAAGAAGTGGGGGTTGGGCGTTTGAGAATTTCAACCCCGGTAATGATGAAAACGCGTTACGAAACTGGGCTGACGAGGCTCTACCCTCGTAATCAAAATTGCATGATTCTTTGACGAAAAGTGCAATAACGCGTTAAGGGAAAATGGAAGCAAACAACCGCTCACGGTCAACGGCACGTGTAAAACCCTTTTAACTCGTTATTGCAACTCTTAACGTGCCATCAAACATGCCCTAGAGGGCACGCTTGATGGCGCGTATTCAGCCATCACGTTTAAACCCCTAAACGTGTTACCACTAGTACTGGTAATACAGCTACATGGTCAATAAAGTGAACTTTCAAATGATTGTTTGATTCAACCAACTTGTAATTGCGATACATTACTAACGTGTCATATGATTGTTTGATAGAAGTTGTTGTTTTCTTATCAGTATTATTAGTTAAGTGAAGGTGGTTAAACCGTCCAAATCGTGGATGCCATCTGTGACCGCTAACTTCTCCAATTTACCTAAAAATTTGAGAGGTTTCAATCCATATGGGGCTAAACATTTGTAACCTTTTTTTTTTAATGAACACAATTGATTGTATGGTGTTTGACCAACTTTGGATTTATACTTGTTTCTCACTACTAGTGAACCATCTAATTTGTGACTGCAATCAAGGGTTGTGCGATTGTCCGAATTACGTAAAATTTTGAGAGATCACAATCCAAAGTCGGCTAAACAAGTGTAACGGTTTCCTTTTCTATACGAATAAGTGATCACACAGTTTTGTCATTTCGATTTGATATCTATTTTCATCTGGGTATCTCTGTTTGTGCCCACATCTCAGAACCCTTTAAAACTTTTGATTGCTTCAGATAAGATGATGAGACACTATTTCACCCCGATCTTCTACACAATAGATCTTGAGATCATGGCACACCTATTAGACGGTCAATTTTTTATTCTGTGTCAGATCCCCAAAAAATGGCCCTTTGATCATATGGTACATATCACGTTGAAACGTGAACTTTGGGCTATTTTTTCAAACAGAGGTACCCTTTCAATTATACTATCAAATGTATCAACCTGGTTCAATTGAAAATAATCTCAAGCAATTCGAATCACTTAAAATTTAACACAAAAAAGCAGTTGGTACCACTTTCCAAATAGATTACTTGAGCTGAATATAACCTGTTTATATTTAAATTTCAAATTATAACTAGATTTTCAAACAGCACCCAATTCAATTTATATATGTGGTTCAAAGTAGATAATCACTGACATCACCGATATTTAGCTCAAGTAACATATTTCTAACATAATGATACTAGGGGGAAAGAAATACCCAACACATCAAGATTTGAAGGAGTAAATTGTATGTTATGCGAGCCACATATAATGGCCCACTACTTACACATACCGCAAAAAAATAATAATATAATTGTTCTTAGTACTTTATTTTGGATATTTAACAAAATAGGGGACGATTGAAATTTATTTTGCAAATAGGGGAGGAATGTTGGATATTTACTAAAATAAATATTCATTTATTACTTTAATAATATTTATTTATTAGTTTGATTTATCTTTAAATGGTTCCTTAAAATTATTGGTTCCATATGGAAAAGATGCTTTTACCAATACTTGAACCATCAACCTTCAAGTCAAAATGATTTAATTTTTAATTATTTTGGAGGGAAATCTTTCCCATCACAAGTTTAAAAGTGTTGCAAAAGTTTTGTCCCGCCTCACTATTTTACAAGAAAGATCCATGCCATATATATGGAAACTTACCTTCCATATTGTTTGACTTGAAAGGAGAAACATAGCTCATAGTGGCGGTTCGCCGCCGCACACGCACGTGTGTGTGATGTGCGAATGACGCTTTTAAGGCGCACTTTGCACATCGCACGACCGCATTCACACCTGTGCACCACATGTGTGCAATGGGCAGTGCCAGAGGAGGGATTCAAGACACTTGCATATCTAGAATCTTACATGTGCACCGCATGTGTGCAATGGGTAGTGCTAGAGGAGGGATTCAAGACACTTGCAAATCTCGAATCTTACATCTGTGTCCTCGATATTCGTGTGCCTACTAGAGCAATCTTTGTATTTTTGTTTCGTTGGGTCGCACACTACAGTGTAACGTAGTGTGTGACAGATCGGTGCTTCACCGAGGCTTCATTGTATCCTAGAGGAGAATTTGTCGTTATCCCGTTACATATAGGGAGCAAATATTGTCTTAAAGAGAGCAATCTAATCACTCCTTGAAGCATTTTTTGGGTCTATTTTTCGTCATTATTTGTGCAATCCGCCAATAATTTAAGACAATATTTATCCATGACAGAAAAGATGATGGAACTCTCCAACACCAAGATCACAGAACTCGAGTGCTTTAATGGCACAAATTTTAAACAATGGCAATCAAAACTACGTTTCCTACTCACAACATTGAAAGTCGCATACGTTCTCACTATGGACTCATCACCATCGGAGCATGAAAATAAAATGCTTGAAGAAGGTAGAATCCGTACGAAATGAGAAAGTGACAATTACACATACAAAGGCTATATTCTCAACGCTCTTACCAATTCTCTTTTTGATATCTATCAAATTTACAAGACTACAAAGGAGATATGAGAGGCTTTTGAACGGAAGTACAAAATAGAAGAAGTTGGCGTGTGCACATACTTAGTAAGTGAGTGATTTAATTTTAATATGTATGATTCTAAATCTATTTTAGTGCAAGTGTACTAGATGCAGATTATCTTCAACAATCTTGTGGTGGAAGGAAGCACAATAGACGAAGATTTTTAAGTCTCTGCGATTATTGCAAAATTACTGTTGGGATGGAAAGATTATCGTAAGAGTTTGAAACATACGTAAGAAGATCGTACTATGGAGGAACTCTTGACTCATCTTCGCATAGAAGAAGTGGCTCATCTACGTGACAAGGAGAAGGAGAAAACTAAACTCGTCTCCAATGCTCATATTGTTGAAGATGCATCCACATCGAAGAAGAAGAATGAAGGGAAGAACTTCAAACTTAAACTGAATAAGAAGGATTTCAAGCGAGGAAAAGACAAGGAAAAGGCAAAGAAGGGTACTTATTTTTATTATAAGAAACCCATCCATTTCAAACGTGATTGTCGAAAATTCTTGAAGAATAAAAATCAGGCAAACGGTGGGTGAAGAAGATCTCGTTGCGATGATCTCTGAAGTCAACATGGTAGATGATGGAAATGAATGGTGGCTCGATTCTGGAGCTACTAGGCATGTGACCTATGATAGGAATAACTTCGTATCCTATGAGGCGTCACATGATAGACATGAATTATACATGGGAAATTCCACTACTGCCAAAGTTATAGGACAAGGAAAGATTGTTCTACACTTTACTTTGGAAAAATTTGTTAACCCTAAATGATGTACTCCATGTCCCAGAAATCCAAAAGAATCTTGTATCGGCTTGTATTCTTAATAAATATGGATTTAAAATCGTGATCGAATCTGATTCCATTGTACTTTCTAAGAAAGGAATGCTTGTAGGCAAGGGGTATGTCTCTTGCGGAATGTTTAAGTTAAATATCAATGACAAATCAGCTTCTTCGATTTATATATGTGATTCAATTTTTTTATGACATAATAGATTAAGGCATTTAAATTTACGTTCTATGAAAAGTATGGTTAAATTAGAACTTATTCCGAAAATACATATAGATTTTGATAAAGATAGATGTAGTATATGTGTGCAATCTAAAATGACTAAGAAGCCATTTAAAAGTGTTGAAAGAAAATCTAAACTATTAGATTTAATTCACACTGATTTGTGTAGTTTGAATAACATTACTACTAGAGGAGGGAAAAGATATTTCATCACTTTTATTGATGATTATTTTATATTTATATATATTTTTCTTCTTCAATTAAAAGATGAAACATTTAGTAAATTTATCTCTTATAAGGCCTTAGTCAAAAATTAATTAGATTTAAAAATTAAGGCAATACGATCGGATAGGGGAGGTGAATACATGTCACATGAATTTTCAGATTTTTGTGACAAGTTTTGTATTATTCATGAAGTAACTGCACCATATTCTCCTCAATCAAATGGAATTGTCGAAAGGAAAAATCGGAGAAATAGAAAATTCTATGTTAACAAATTCTGGTTTGAATTCAAATTTATGGGGAGAAGCTTTACTTACTGCTTGTTACATTTTAAATCAAATACTTCATAAAAAGTCATGTAAAACTCCATATGAAGTTTGAAAGAGCAAACCTCCCAAATTATATTATTTAAAAGTATGGGGTTGTAGAGCACTAGTCAGGGTACACGATTATAAATGTACAAAATTGGGTCCTAAAGCTATAGAATGTATTTTTATGGGATATTCTATCAATAGTCCAACATACAGATTTTTGGTATGTGAGCATAATATTATTTTTGAAAATGATTCAATTTTTGAATCAAGAGATGTTGTATTCTATAAGAATAAATTCTCTACTATTCCTAAACCTCTTGCATCATCTGATTTAGAAGAATCTTCTAATTCTCCTCATTTCTCTAGTAGTGAAGATGAAGAGATGGAACATATAAGAAGTAAGAGACATAGAAAAGCCACTAATTTCGGTTCAATTTCTATATTTATCTTGTAGAAGGAAATAGAAATGAGAAAACTAAAAAAATGAAGGTTATTTTGAATATCGATGAAGATCCCATAACATTTGATGAAGCTATCAAATCTATTGATTTCGCATTTTGGAAAGAAGTCATAAATGATGAAATGACTTCTATTATGTCTAATAATAAATGGGAATTAGTAGATTTACCTCATGGATCTAAACCTATCGGTTGTAAGTGGATATTCAAAAGAAAACTTAATCCTAATGACACTAAAAATAAATTTAAGGCTAGACTTATTGCCAAAGGTTTTAGAAAGAAGCATGGTATCGACTATTTTGATACCTATGCTCCAGTGGCTAAGATTTCTTCAATCAAGTTTTTGTTTGCTCTTGCTTTCATATATAAACTCAAGGTTCATCAAATGGATGTTAAAACAATATTTTTAAATGGTGAACTTGAAGAGGAAGTATATATGGAACAACTAGAGGGTTATATCATGCAGGGACATGAAAATAAGGTTTGTAAACTCATTATGTAAGAACCCAAAAAATTTGGTTAAACGGTGACTTCGGGATCCGTGCCCGATTGGTCATAAGTTTGACCAAGAAGGAGTTCACTATTTGACTAGAAAGATGATGAAAGGATGTGATGTGAAAATGATGTAAATGTGTGGAGTGTTGTGTGAATCAAGAGTCACATACACCTATCTATGTGTATGTGCTCAACACAAAGACAAGAGGGATATAAGGGTTAAAGATCATATTTTGAGTTGTTGAAGAGAATTAAGAAGAGAGAGAGAGAGAGGGAGAAGCTAGTTAATGTAAGGGAGTTATTGTGGCTTGTTGGAAGGGAGATTGGACAACAAAAGCCGGATTCGACGCGACAAGGATCCGTTGTAGCCAAAAGCTGGAACCCTAGCAATTCCAACCTTGACATCCAAGCCAAATGAGAAGTGATTGAGGTAAAATTTATGCGAATTAAATGCATAGATCATAGAGGTTTAATTGCAGTCAAAATCACTTAAAATCATAGGATAAAAGCCTAGAAAAAGAAAGAAAATTGTTTGAGAAGGATTAGGAAGAACAACCCGAAAAGGGGGCTGAGTCTGGCCAAATCGATTAATCGATTTGAGATTTTGATTAATCGATTTGGTCTGAGAAGTTGAAAAGTCATGAAGGCCCGATTTCGATTAATCAAAATGAATTTTGATTAATCGATTTGGATTTCGATTGGTCGATTTGGAAATCGACTAATCGACTGGGAAGCACCAGCCACTAGAGAAATGAAACCTGGGGAAATCGACTAATCGAATTGGGATTTTGATTAATCGATTTCGAATTTTGATTAATCTATTTGGGATCGATTAATCGATTTGGAGATCTCGATTACTCGAATTAAGAATCGACTGCTTTATGTTGGAGACCTCGACTAATCGATTTGGGATCGATCAATCGAATTTGAATCTCAATTAATTGATTTTGAGAATTTGGTTTCGATTAATTGATTTTGGGAATCGATTAATCAAATTGCATTTCGATTAATCGATTTTGGGAATCGATTAATCGACAGTGACAGTTTTGCTTAAACTCTATAGTTGACTTTGAGATTCAGGGAGGGTCTTGGGCCTTCTTTGTTACATCTTTAGTGATGAGTCACATGTGTTATGTTTTACCATAGGTGGTACGTATGATCATGAGCACAAGGAGCTGCGTGGGACCTTGATGCTAGAGGTTTCAAAGACTTGAGGTAGGGAACACCTTGAACATGTACTTTAATTTCAAGAGCGTGTATGTAGTGATATAATCATAAAATTGAAGTTGTTTTAAATCATGAAAAGCTTTGTGAAAATGGGTGTGTGTGTGACACCACGAATATGATAAGGGCATCTGTGTGATGCAAGTGATTAAGAACCAATAATCTAATGAGATTGAGACATCTCCAGGGGATGAGAAAGTAATAAAGGTATCAGGTGTGATGCGGGTATGAATACATCCCAGGGATGTATACATAGGATTGAATAATTACTGTTGAGGCCTAACTGATATAAGATAGCACACTTACACGGTGAATAACTATATGTAAAGCACATGTTATTTTTATTATTTGAGGTTTGGAGGATACCCTACCGACGTGGCGGGATACTCACGACTGACGCGGCAGGATATCCTTGACCGTTACGGCGGCGAATCCGTACACCAGCACAGAGGTTTATCCGTGACCGTAAATACATCCCAGGGATGTTGTGTAATATTTAACCCCGCCGCCTAGTGAGAAAGGGGCTTGGGTCATATTCCCAGGGAATACATGTTTTTACAACTATCTAATTAGATGACGATGAAGGGTATCTCACCGGGGCTCGATGCTCTATTGCTCGGGGATTACTTAAGTTGAAGATTTAAGTTTTGCTTTAGGCCTGTTCAGTGTCATTCATGACTAAATCAACAGTAATGTAATACATGCAACTTACCAGTAAATTGAGTATAAATCACTTATTTTTAATTGGTTTTCTAACAAGTGCATAGATTCATCATGCTTTGAATATCATGGAATATATGTGAGTTTTGACTTATATGTTCATTGTGTTGTTCCCTATTGAGCTAGGATGTAACTCACCCTTTTGACTATACATCGTAGGCCCATTGATAACAGCAGCGGAGGCTTCGGGGGACGTGGATCCGGGTGATTCAGATTACGTACCTGGAGACGAGTTAGAGCCTCCTCCCGAGGACTTCTTCTAGGTGACTCTGCTGAGCACATTGATAGAAAGTCAACTTTGTGAATAGTTTAGTGCGGCTTGGTATGTCAAGCCATTATTTTTGAAATAATATAATTAAACTAGATATTCTTTTGGAGAACCATCTGGGGTGATCTGTGTATCATCGATGGTCTGGGTCGGTTTTCTATTCATGAAGTGGCATGAGGGTAGAATTGTCTTTTGAATATGCCAGTTGGGCTTATTAATGTTTTCCGCTTTAATGAGGTTAATTGCTTTATTTATTATGTGGTGCTTGTTATACCAATGTTCCGTGCTAAGCTTTGGGGCACGGTCTAGAGGATCGTGCTGATGGCACGGTTTTGGGGGGCCGAAATCCGGGCTGTCACAGTTGGTATCAAAGCGTTTTCTTTTTGAACTTTGACAATCATTCTTTTGTCAGAGCATAGGGACTTCTGCTAATGAAAACTTTATTTTCACGTGCAGACCGTGATGTTACCTAGAGGAAGGGGCCGACCCAGGGGCGGCCATAATAGAAGTTTACGTAGTGGAGATGGGTACATCTCTCCTACAAATAGAGTACCTATATGAGATGGAGGGGCTTCTGGCAGTGGTGGCCAAGGAAGCTAAGACCAGGAAGAGAGTCGTGATCGAGATCGTCAGGATCAAGATCAAAGAGAGCAAGAAAGAGTTAGAGAAAGAAATGAAGATAGAGAGGAGCGTCAGAGGATGATGCACACCATGGAGACCATGGCAGCTGCTATGGCTCAACAGGCAGCATCTTTGGCAGCTTACACGGCTCATGAGCAACATCAGCCATCGACACCTCCAGTAGCTCCGACTCCGCCACCATCATATGCTTTTATTGAGTTTAGGAGGATGAGACCTCCTAGCTTTTCTGGATAGGGAGAGCCCATAGTGGCATAGCACTGGTTGAGTGAGATGGAGAAGGTGTTCAGTGTGCTCACATGTACTGAGGACGAGAGCGTCCGTTGGGCAGCTTATATGTTGGACGGGGAGGCTGGGCCTTGGTGGAAGTCCGTTTCTAGGACTAGGGCTCAGGAGACCCCAGATATGCCATGGACTTGGGACGAATTTGTTGAGGAATTCAATAAACAGTACTTCCCTGAGGTAGTAAGGAACCAAATGGAAATCCAATTTCTATAGCTTACTCAGGGGAAGATGATAGTGAGAGATTATGGAGTGGAGTTTATGCGACTCGCTCGCTTTGCGCCTGACTACGTCATCACGGAGATGATGAGAGCAAAACGGTTTCAGCAGGGGTTGAGATCAGACGTGAGGGGAGGAGTAGCACCATTCCAGCTGAGGACCTATGGAGAGGTCATGAGTAAGGCCCTGGTGGTAGAAGAAGAAAACAATAACAAATACCGCCAGAGGGAGCAACAGGGAAGGTGGAACTCTGATCAGAGCAAAACGAGAAATAATGAACCGGTGAACAAAAAGCTGAGATTCATACCGAATAATCAGAAGCCACCTTTTCAGGGAGGCTATGGAAGACCGACGTAGCAGAGCAACCAGCAGAGATTTCCATTGCTCGCGTCGGGGAGACCGATACGCTACTAGAGCCCTGCGATTACTACAGGAGCCATAGTCACACAGGTGGCTTCTCGAGCAGCTTCTTCCACGCCACGTGAGACTTGTGCAAAGTGTGGCAAGCCTCACAAGATAGCGGACTGTAGGGTAGGCACTCGAGGTTGTTTTCTATGTGGCAAGGTGGGCCACTTGATCAGGGAATGCCCCGAGGTGAACAAAGGGAAGACGGCTTCAGTACCTATTCCACGACTGATACAAGGAAGGAAGCCGATCGTCCAAGGAAGAGCCTATGCAGTCACAGCTCAGGAGGTTCAGAATACAAACGATGTCATTCAAGGTGAGCTTTCTTTTAGATAAAGAATTTCAATTCTTAAAATTTTTAGATAGAAAAGGTGCATCTATATTTCGAAAAAAATATAAGAGGAACTTGCATGTGATAAATCTAGTATAATGATAATAAACAATATATATATATATATATATGTGTATGTATAATTAGGTGGATTACACATCTATAAGAAGGGAAGCGACGTGTCATACGAAGCTCGAGTGTTGATAGACCCGGGGTCTACCCACTCATTTGTTACACCTCGCTTCACAAAGAAGATGAAAGTCGACCCAGAGGAGTTAGACTTCGTTTTAACCGTGACGGTTCCGACTGGGAATGCGGTCGATACTGAGAAGGGTTGCAACTCCGTGATCGTGAGGGTCATGGATGGGAGCGATTTTGAGCTACCCGGGAACCTAATTCTGTTAGATATGCAAGGATTCGACGTGATCCTTAGCATGGATTGGCTATTAACCCACTGTGCGACGGTTGAATGCAAGAACAAAATTGTCACTTTTAGACCGAATACAAGGAGATCGTTCCGATTTAGAGGAGAAAGAACGACGCACCTACCACTTATCTCGGCAGTCAGGGCCGAGCGATTGATCAGAAAGGGGTGTAGTGGATACTTAGCATTTTTGAAGGAGCAAAAAGAGGAGAAGAATGTGATCTCTGAAATAGCAGTTGTGCGAGACTTCGCCGATGTATTTCCAGAGGAGTTACCTGGATTACCTCCAGAGAGAGAAATAGAATTCGGCATCGACTTAGCACCAGGAACGGAACCTGTGTCTAAAGCACCATACAGAATGGCTCCTGCTGAGTTGAAGGAGTTGAAAGAACAACTACAAGAGTTAATGGATAAGGGGTTTGTTAGACCGAGCGTGTCTCCATGGGGAGCACCGGTCTTGTTTGTAAAGAAGAAGGATGGGTCAATGCGTCTGTGCATTGACTATAGACAGTTGAACAAACTCGCTATAAAAAATTGATATCCTTTGTCTAGGATAGATGACTTATTCGATCAACTGTAAGGAGCAAAATATTTCTCAAAGATCGATCTGAGATCGGGATACCATCAGTTGAGAGTCAAGGCAGAGGATATTCAGAAGACTGCATTCAGGACTCGATACGGACACTATGAGTTCCTAGTGATGCCGTTTGGGTTGACAAATGCCCCGGCGTCATTCATGGATCTGATGAATAGGGTGTTTAAACCACACCTAGATACTTGTGTCGTAGTGTTTGTTGACGACATCCTGATATATTTAAAGTCAGAAGAAGAAAATGAGAAACACTTGAGAGTAGCCCTACAGACCCTACGTGAACACCAGTTATATGGCAAGCTCAGCAAATGTGAGTTTTGGTTAGAAGAAGTTAGCTTTTTGGGACATGTTGTCTCTAAGCTTGGTGTCACGGTAGATCCAACAAAGATCGAAGCAGTAGTGAATTGGGAGCAACCAAGGACAGTGACCGACATCTACAGTTTCCTTGGATTGGTGGGTTACTACCGACGTTTCGTTGAGGGCTTTTCAAAGATATCAGGACCACTCCCGAGACTCACACGAAAAGATGCAAGGTTTGAATGGAGTGAGGCATGCGAGAAGAGTTTTCAAGAACTCAAGAAGAGACTCACTTCAGCTCCAGTGTTATCTATTCCTTCAGACAGTGGAGGATTTGTAGTGTATAGCGATGCTTCGTATACTGGTTTCGGCTGTGTGCTTAATCAAGACAAACAGGTGATAGCATATGGGTCGAGACAGTTGAAAGAGCGTGAGAAGAATTATCTGACACATGACCTGGAATTAGTAGCGGTCATTTTCGCGTTGACGATTTAGAGACATTATTTGTATGGTGAGACTTTCGAGATTTTCATCGATCATAAGAGCCTCAGATATCTGTTTACACAAAAGGAACTAAACATGAGGCAGCGCAGACGGATGGAGTTTCTCAAGGACTATGACTGTTCCATGCAGTACCATCCAGACAAAGCTAATGTAGTAGCTGACGCCTTGAGTCGGAAGAGTTAAGCTCAATTGGCTAGTTTAATTTTGGGTATGCACAGATGGAAATTGTTTGAAGATCTGGCCCTATACGATGCAAACATTGAGTCTCAAGCTACAGGAGCCTTCTTGGCTAATATCTCAGTGAGACCGATGATATTTGAGCATATCCATGAGCTACAGATGAAAGACTCGGCGCTAACAAAGATTCGTCAAGATGTAACTGAAGGCATTACATCTGAGTTTTCAATCAAGGAGGATGGCTCCTTATTGTTCAAGGGCCGCTTCTGTATTCCGGATAACGCCGATCTATGACGAACAATTCTTGATGAATCACATAAGTCAAGCTATGCTATCCACCCGGGAAGCACTAAGATGTATTAAGATTTGAAAAAGAACTATTGGTGGAGAGGCTTGAAACAGGATGTGGCAGAGTACGTGTCACGGTGTTTGACGTGCCAACAAGTGAAGATCGATCATAGACATCCCACAGGTCTATTGCAACCTCTACCTATACCGAAATGGAAATGGGAATCGATCTCTATGGATTTCATCGTTGGACTACTGCGAATTGGAAGGAAGTACAATGCCATTTGGGTAGTGGTCGATCGATTGACCAAGTCAGCGCACTTCTTGCCTTACAACACGATGTACACGGCGGGAAGACTGGCAGAGCTATACATGAAGGAGATTGTCCGTTTGCATGGGATTCTGAGTAGCATTGTTTCGGACCGTGACCCATTGTATACATCAAAGTTTTGGAAGAAATTTCAAGAAGGAATGGGAACGCGACTAGATTTCAGTACGGCATTCCATCCACAAACTGACGGACAGACTGAGAGGGTCAATCAGATCATTGAGGATATGCTTAGGGCAGGTATGTTAGAATTACTAGGATCGTGGGATCAGCATCTACCCTTAATTGAGTTTGCATATAATAACAGTTTTAAGACGAGCATTGGGATGGCACCATATGAAGCACTCTACGGACGGCGATATAGATCGCCCATCAATTGGGAGGAAACGGGTGAGAAGTTTGTTTTGGGACCCGAAATACTTGAAGATAATGCCACCTATGTTTGGATGATAAGGGCCAAACTCAAAGCGGCTCAGAGCAGACAGAAAAGCTATGCCGATATCAAGCGGACGAGTGTAGACTTCAAAGTGGGTGAACACGTGTTTGTGAAAGTGTCACCTATGAAGGGGGTGATGAGATTTGGAAAGAGAGGGAAGCTAAGTCCCTGCTATCTTGGACCATTTGAAGTTTTGGGTCGAGTAGGGGAAGTTGCTTACCGCATTGGATTGCCACCGTTATTTGATCCAGTACACAATGTCTTCCACGTATCTGTGCTCAGGAAGTACCTTAACGACCCTGACCACGTGTTGAGTGGTCAAGCTTTTGAGATGCATGAAGACATGACCATGATCGAAGAGCCGGTGGAGATTTTGGATCGAAAGGAACAAGTGTTGAGAACGAAAGTGATTCCACTAGTACTTGTCCGATGGAAGCATCATCCGACCGAGGAAGCTACATGGGAATGAGAGGCCGATATGAGAGACCAATATCCGGCCTTGTTTTCGAAAACATGAGAGTCAATTGTACCCCCGCAAGCATGTTTATGGATTTTAACAATACTTGTAATCCAATGTAGATTTTGATCAAAGTATGAAATAGAAACAATTTTTATCCGCACATGGCCATGACGATGTGTTTTGAAGAACTAATGAGCAACTGATCATAAATTACCAAAAGAAATCAAGTAGACAGAAAATTTCAAAAATCTACAGAATCTGATCAAAACTGATTAATCAATTTTCAAATTGATTAATCAATTTGGAAATTCGATTAATCGATTTTGTTCAATTAGTCGACTGGCATGTGCCAGTGACTGGAAAATTGATGAGGACTCAGAAAATGAAAGAAGGGAATTTTCGATTAATCGATTTGAATTTTGATTAATCGATTTTGGATTTTGATTAATCGATCTGGCGGTTCGATTAATCGATCTGGCGGTTCGATTAATCAAACAACTTAGGAAATTTTGAAGAATTTGAAGAATTTTGTGAGATTTCGATTAATCAAAGAACAATTTGATTAATCGATTTGGAATTTTGATTAATCGAACTGGAGTTCGACTAATCGAGTAACTTAAGGAAATTTGGAATTTTTTTTTTTGGAAGAAATGCACGATTTCGATTAATCAAAGTATATTTCGATTAATCAATTTTGGAATTTCGATTAATCAATTTTGGAATTTCGATTAATCGACTGGCTCACACTAGTGAGCTCTAAAACTTGAAATTTTTAACGGATACGATTTTGATTAATCGAAATGGTTTCGATTAATCGATTTTGAGTTTCGACTAATCGGTTTTGGGAATCGATTAATCGATTTCGCGCAGCTTAACCTAGTTTTGAATATCAATTAATCGATTTTAGATTTCGATTAATTGAGCCAGAGCCTATATATATAAATCGATGGGTTTTTCATTTCATTCGAGATCATTTGGACTTTTTGTTGCGCGCCTTCTTCTTCCTCCTCTCTCTGACCGATTTTACAACCTAGGGTTTTGAGCATTCTTCGTCGATTTTCGACCGAGATCGCCTATTTTCGCATCGAAACCTAAGGTAAACCCTAGATTCGTGCCTTTTCTTTCAATTTGACCTATAAAAAAACCCTAGTTTGAGCTAATTTCACCAACCATGCCGCCCAAAACCCGTTTGTCTTCGAAGAAGGCAACCTCTAAGCTCCCGGTCCGGCGTAAGAACGCCGCACCGCCACCACCTACCCCATCACCAATGAGGACTCCATCACCGTCGGCATCGGAAACCACCTCCGGTTCGATGAGCACATCTTTGCGCGAGTCTTTACGCGAATCCACACCCATGCTGCCACCACCTACCAATGTCCTTCGACCCAATGAGTGGTGGGAGGCTAAAACCTTCGAGACCGACTACGTCATTGACCAAACCCTATTCACCAACCCCGAGGTTCCCGACCCAATGGACTCGCAATTACCTTCAAAATGCCAGCCTCGGCAACCTTCTCAAACCAATCCGGGGTTTCAACTACCCTAGGTTGGTTAGACTCTTCTATCAAGGGCTCGTGGATGGCCCTACCGACGACGTGGTTAAGACTACCATTGAGGGTCGGGCATACACGATCACCCGTCGCCACATACACGAGGTACTCGAGTGTTACCTTGATTTTACACCTGAGACCACCCTCTTTCCGCCCTTCGAAGAAGAGATTACGTTTGAGGAGATTGTCGCCTGTATGACCAACGGGAAGACGGGGTCGGGATCCTCCATTAGGAGGGTCAACCTTCCCCACTATATGTGGATGCTTGATTCAATAATCAAGTGTAACCTTTACCCAATGCGCCACGACACTGAGCGCGTAGAGAAAGTGCAACAGGCACTTTACGCGGCCTTCTGTGGCTGTTGGTTTGACGCGACCATGCTCATCCTAGAGGGGATGAGGTACATTAAGGGCAAATTGATGAAGGGCAACCTAAGGCCGAAGGAGAAGATGCCATATGCTTGGCTCATCTCGAGCATGTTGGAGTATTACTTCAACGCCCCCGACTATACCATATCACCTCACGAGGTGAGGGCTACGAATTGCGTGAAGCAATTCTCCATTGCTTCATGGCGCCGTTGCTACAATTTACTGAAGCGGACCCTACCGGCTCCGGGTCCAGTTCCAGCGGCAGCAGCAGCAGTAGCACCACCACCACCCCCACCACCACATCAGGACCCACCCGTGGGTGGGGTACACCCAGTGGAGCCACCAGCGGAGGGGATACCCTCCCATACCACCACTTCACCTATGCCGCCAACACAGTCCGCGGTAGCTACACCTACTTCATCCTACCGCCGTCGAGCACCTCATTCCGGTCCTACCATTGAGGAAGTGTTGGCATGCATGGAGGCCAACAACGAACAGATGAACCGGAGGATGGACTTTCTTATCTTCCATACCCTCCGCTATATCTATCCATTAGACAGCTCAGAGGAGGGGTCCTCTTCCATCCGACCACTGCGCTACTGCAGCTAGCTTGACACCATACCACCAGAGCAACCGGCCCAGATTGACCGGCTAACACAGAGCACCACCAGCTCCAAATTCACCAGCCCCATACCTCATCTAGTCCAACAGAGCGCGGTCCACCCAGAGCCTGCCCTAGCACCAGTTCAGCCACGCGGGGGGGCCGTGTGAGTTTCAGCGGGGGATATTTCTTTTTGATTGTAAATTCAACCATTGTAAATGCTCAAGAATGTAATTTTTGAAAAGTTATAATGAAATACAGAACAAATTTGTGTACTTATGTTAATTGGTTTTCTGCTAGTGTCATGTGTTCGCCGTTTGTGTGTGTGGGTACGCGACACCCCTGTGTGCGGGTTACCCAAACCGAACACCCTTGGGTTATTTTCAAGGACGAAAATTCCCAAGGTGGGGAGAATGTAATAACTTGAAAAATTTTGTTAGACGGTGACCTCGAGATCCGTGCCCGATTGGTCATAAGTTTGACCAAGAAGGAATTCACTATTTGACTAGAAAGATGATGAAAGGATGTGATGTGAAAATGATGTAAATGTGTGGAGTGTTGTGTGAATCTGGAGTCACATACACCTATCTATGTGTGTGTGCTCAACACAAAGACAAGAGGGATATAAGGGTTAAAGAACCCTAAATTCATTGTTTTGAGTTGTTGAAGAGAATTAAGAAGAGAGAGAGATAGAGGGAGAAGCTAGTTAATGTAAGGGAGTTATTGTGGCTTGTTGGAAGGGAGATTGGACAACAAAAGTCGGATTCGACGCGACAAGGATCCGTTGTAGCCAAAAGCTGGAACCCTAGCAATTCCAACCTTGACATCCAAGCCAAATGAGAAGTGATTGAGGTAAAATTTATGTGAATTAAATGCATAGATCACAGAGGTTTAATTGCAGTCAAAATCACTTAAAATCATAGGATAAAGGCCTAGAAAAAGAAAGAAAATTGTTTGAGAAGGATTAGGAAGAACAGCCCGAAAAGGGGGCTGAGTCTGGCCAAATCGATTAATCGATTTGAGATTTTGATTAATCGATTTGTCTGAGAATTTGAAAAGTCATGAAGGCCCGATTTCGATTAATCAAAATGAATTTCTATTAATCGAAATGAATTTCGATTAATCGATTTGGATTTCGATTAGTCGATTTGGAAATCGACTAATTGACTGGGAAGCTCCAGCCACTGGAGAAATAAAACCTGGGGAAATCGACTAATCGAATTGGGATTTCGATTAATCGATTTCAGATTTCGATTAATCGATTAATCGATTTGGAGATCTCGATTACTCGAATTAAGAATCGACTGCTTTATGTTGGAGACCTTGACTAATCGATTTGGGATCGATTAATCGAATTTGAATCTCGATTAATCGATTTTGAGAATTTGGTTTCGATTAATTGATTTTGGGAATCGATTAATCGACTGTGACAGTTTTCCTTAAACTCTATAGTTGACTTTGAGATTCAGGGAGGGTCTTGGACCTTCTTTGTTACATCTTTAGTGATGAGTTACATGTGTTATGTTGTACCATAGGTGGTACGTATGATCATGAGCACAAGGAGCCGCATGGGACCTTGATGCTAGAAGTTTCAAAGACTTGAGGTAGGGAATACCTTGAACATGTACTTTAATTTAAAGAGCATGTATGTAGTGATATAATCATAAAATTGAAGTTCTTTTAAATCATGAAAAGCTTTGTGAAAATGGATGTGTGTGACACCACGAATATGATAAGGGCATCTGTGTGATGCAAGTGATTAAGAACCAATAATCTAATGAGATTGAGACATTCCCAGGGGCTGAGAAAGTAATAAAGGCATCAAGTGTGATGCGGGTATGTATACATCCCAGGGATGTATACATAGGATTGAATAATTACTGTTGAGGCCTAACTGATATAAGATAGCACACTTACACGGTGAATAATTATATGTAAAGCACATGTTATTTTTATTATTTGAGGTTTGGAGGATACCCCACCGACGTGGCGGGATACCCACGACTGACGCGACAGGATATCCGTGACCGGTACGGCGGCGAATCCGTACACCAGCACGGAGGTTTATTCGTGACCGTAAGTACATCCCAGGGATGTTGTGTAATATTTAACCCCGCCGTCTAGTGAGAAAGGGGCTTGGGTCGTATTCCCAGGGAATACATGGTTTTACAACTATCTAATTAGATGACGATGAAGGGTATCTCACCGGGGTTCGATGCTATATTGCTCGGGGATTACTTAAGTTGAAGATTTAAGTTTTGCTTTAGGCCTGTTCAGTGTCATTCATGATTAAATCAACAGTAATGTAATACAAGCAACTTACCAGTAAATTGAGTATAAATCACCTATTTTTAATTGGTTTTCTAGCAAGTGCATAGATTCATCATGCTTTGAATATCATGGAATATATGTGAGTTTTGACTTATATGTTCATTGTGTTGTTCCCTATTGAGCTAGGATTTAGCTCACCCTTTTGACTATACATCGTAGGTCCATTGATAGTAGCAGCGGAGGCTTCGGGGGAGTGGATCCGGGTGATTCGGATTACGTACCTGGAGACGAGTTAGAGCCTCCTCCCGAGGACTTCTTCTAGGTGACTCTGTTGAGCACTTTGATAGGAAGTCAGTTTTGTGAGCAGTTTAGTGCAGCTTGGTATGTCAAGCCTTTATTTTTGAAACAATATAATTAAACTAGATATTCTTTTGGCGAACCATCTGGGGTGATCTGTGTATCATCGATGGTTCGGGTCGGTTCTGTATTCATGAAGTGGCATGAGGGTAGAACTGCCTTTTGAATATGCCAGTTGGGCTTATTAATGTTTTCCACTTTAATGAGGTTAATTGCTTTATTTATTATGTGGTGCTTGTTATACCAATGTTCCGTGCTAAGCTTTGGGGCACGGTCTGGAGGATCGTGCTGATTGCATGGGTTTTGGGGGGCCGAAATCCGGGTTGTCACAGTTGGTATCAAAGCGTTTTCTTTTTGAACTTTGACAATCATTCTTTTGTCATAGCATAGGAACTTCTGCTAATGAAAACTTTGTTTGCACGTGCAGACCGTGATGTTACCTAGAGGAAGGGCCACCTGTAGCCATAATAGAAGTTTACGTAGTGGAGATGGGTACATCTCTCCTACAAATAGAGTACCTATATGAGATGGAGGGGCTTCTGGCAGTGGTGGCCAAGGAAGCCAAGACCAGGAAGAGAGTCGTGATCGAGATCGTCAGGATCAAGATCAAAGAGAGCAACATCAGCCATCGACACCTCCAGTAGCTCCGACTCTGCCACCATTATCTGCTTTTACTGAGTTTAGGAGGATGAGACCTCCTAGCTTTTCTGGACTGGGAGAGCCCATAGTGGCAGAGAACTGGTTGAGTGAGATGGAGAAGGTGTTCAGTGTGCTCACATGTACTGAGGATGAGAGCATCCGTTGGGCAGCTTATATGTTGGACGGGGAGGCTGGGCCTTGGTGGAAGTCCGTTTCTAGGACTAGGGCTCAGGAGACCCCAGATATGCCATGGACTTGGGACGAATTTGTTGAGGAATTCAATAAACAGTACTTCCTTGAGGTAGTAAGGAACCAAATGGGAATCCAATTTCTATAGCTTACTCAGGGGAAGATGATAGTGAGAGATTATGGAGTGGAGTTCATGCGACTCGCTCGCTTTGCACCTGACTATGTCATCACGGAGATGATGAGAGCAAAACGGTTTCAGCAGGGGTTGAGATCAGACGTGAGGGGAGGAGTAGCACCATTCCAGCTGAGGACCTATGGAGAGGTCATGAGTAAGGCCCTGGTGGTAGAAGAAGAAAACAATAACAAATACCGCCAGAGGGAGCAACAGGGAAGGTGGAACTCTGATCAGAGCAGAATGGGAAACAATGAACCGGTGAATAAAAAGCTGAGATTCATACCGAATAATCAGAAGCCACCTTTTCAGGGAGGCTATGGAAGACCGACGCAGCAGAGCAACCAGTAGAGATTTCCATTGCTCGCGTTGGGGAGACTGATACGCTACGAGAGCCCTGCGATTACTACAGGAGCCATAGTCACATAGGGGGCTTCTCGAGCAGCTTCTTCCACGCCACGTGAGACTTATGCAAAGTGTGGCAAGCTTCACAAGACAGCGGACTGTAGGGTAGGCACTCGAGGTTGTTTTCGCTGTGGCAAGGTGGGCCATTTGATCAGGGAATGCCCCGAGGTGAACAAAGGGAAGATGGCTTCAGTACCTATTCCACGACTGATACAAGCAAGGAAGCCGATCGTCCAAGGAAGAGCCTACGCAGTCACAGTTGAGGAGGTTCAGAATACAAACGATGTCATTCAAGGTGAGCTTTCTTTTAAATAAAGAATTTCAATTCTTAAAATTTTTAGATAGAAAAGGTGCATCTATATTTCAAAAAAAATATAAGAGGAACTTGCATGTGATAAATCTAGTATAATGATAATAAACAATATATATATGTGTATGTATAATTAGGTGGATTACACATCTATAAGAAGGGAAGCGACGTGTCATACGAAGCTCGAGTGTTGATAGACCCGGGGTCTACCCACTCATTTGTTACACCTCGCTTCACAAAGAAGATGAAAGTCGACCCAGAGGAGTTAGACTTCGTTTTAACCGTGACGGTTCCGACTGGGAAAGCGGTCGATACCGAGAAGGGTTGCAACTCCGTGACCGTGAGGGTCATGGATGGGAGCGATTTTGAGCTACCCGGGAACCTAATTCTGTTAGATATGCAAGGATTTGACGTGATCCTTGGCATGGATTGGCTATAGACGCACTGTGTGACGGTAGATTGCAAGAACAAAATTCTCACTTTTAGACCGAATACAAGGTGATCGTTCTGATTTAGAGGAGAAAGAACGACGCACCTACCACTTATCTCGGCAGTCAAGGCCGAGCGATTGATCAGAAAGGGGTATAGTAGATAATTAGCGTTTTTGAAGGAGCAAAAAGAGGAGAAGAATGTGATCTCTGAAATAGTAGTTGTGCGAGACTTCGCCGATGTATTTCCAGAGGAGTTACCTGGATTACCTCCAGAGAGAGAAATAGAATTTTCCATCGACTTAGCACCAGGAACGGAACCTGTGTCTCAAGCACCATACAGAATGGCTCCTGCTGAGTTGAAGGAGTTGAAAGAACAGTTACAAGAGTTAATGGATAAGGGGTTTGTTAGACCGAGCGTGTCTCCATGGGGAGCACCGGTCTTGTTTGTAAAGAAGAAGGATGGGTCAATGCGTCTGTGCATTGACTATAGACAGTTGAACAAACTCACTATTAAAAATTGATATCCTTTGCCTAGGATAGATGACTTATTCGATCAACTGCATGGAGTGAAGTATTTCTCAAAGATCGATCTGAGATCGGGATACCATCAGTTGAGAGTCAAGGCAGAGGATATTCAGAAGACTGCATTTAGGACTCGATACGGACACTATGAGTTCCTAGTGATGCCGCTTGGGTTGACAAATGCCCCGGCGTCATTCATGGATCTGATGAATAGGGTGTTTAAACCACACCTAGATACTTGTGTCGTAGTGTTTGTTGACGACATCCTGATCTATTCAAAGTCAGAAGAAGAACATGAGAAACACTTGAGAGTAGCCCTACAGAATCTACGTGAACACCAGTTATATGCCAAGCTTAGCAAATGTGAGTTTTGGTTAGAATAAGTTAGCTTTTTGGGACATGTTGTCTCTAAGCTTGGTGTCACGGTAGATCCAACGAAGATCGAAGCAGTAGTGAATTGGGAGCAACCAAGGATAGTGACTGACATCCGTAGTTTCCTTGGATTGGTGGGTTACTACCGACGTTTCGTTGAGGGCTTTTCAAAGATATCAGGACCACTCCCGAGACTCACACGGAAAGATGCAAGGTTTGAATGGAGTGAGGCATGCGAGAAGAGTTTTCAAGAACTCAAGAAGTGACTCACTTCAGCTCCAGTGTTAGCTATTCCTTCAGGTAGTGGTGGATTTACAGTGTATAGCGATGCTCAGATATCGGTTTGGTAGCTTAATCAAAGACAAGGTGTGATAGCGAATGGGTCGAGACAGTTGAAAGAGCATAAGAAGAATTATCTGACACATGACCTGGAATTAGCAACGGTCATTTTCGCGCTGAAGATTTAGAGACATTATTTGTATGGTGAGACTTTCGAGATTTTCACCGATCATAAGAGCCTCAGATATCTGTTTACACAGAAGGAACTAAACATGCGACAACGCAGATAGATGGAGTTTCTCAAGGACTATGACTATTCCATACAGTACCATCCAGGCAAAGCTAATGTAGTAGCTGACGCCTTGAGTCGGAAGAGTTCAGCTCAATTGGCTAGTTTAATTTTGGGTATGCACAGATGAATACTGTTTGAAGATCTGGCCCTATACGATGCAAACATTGAGTCTCAAGCTACAGGAGCCTTCTTGGCTAATATCTCAGTGAGACAGATGATATTTGAGCATATTCATGAGCTATAGATGAAAGACCCGGTGCTAACAAAGATTCGTCAAGATGTAACTGAAGGAATTACATCTGAGTTTTCAATCAAGGAGGATGGTTCCTTATTGTTCAAGGGCCGCCTCTGTATTCCGGATAACGCCGATCTATGACGAACAGTTCTTGATGAATCACATAAGTCAAGCTATGCTATCCACCCGGGAAGCACCAAGATGTATCAAGATTTGAAAAAGAACTATTGGTGGAGAGGCTTGAAACAGGATGTGGCAGTGTACGTGTCGCAGTGTTTGACGTGCCAACAAGTGAAGATAGATCATAGACATCCCGCAGGTCTATTGCAGCCTCAACCTATACCGAAATGGAAATGGGAATCGATCTTTATGGATTTCATCGTTGGACTACCGCGAACTGCAAGGAAGTACAATGCCATTTGGGTAGTGATAGATCGATTGACCAAGTCAGCGCACTTCTTGCCTTACAACATGATGTACACGACGGGAAGACTGGCAGAGGTATATATGAAGGAGATTGTCTGTTTGCATGGGATTCTGAGTAGCATTGTTTCGGACCGTGACCCATTGTATACATCAAAGTTATGGAAGAAATTTCAAGAAGGAATGGGAACGCGATTAGATTTCAGTACGACATTCCATCCACAAACTGACGGACAGACTGAGAGGGTCAATCAGATCATTGAGGACATGCTTAGGGCATGTATGTTAGAATTACTAGGATCGTGGGATCAGCATCTACCCTTAATTGAGTTTGCATATAACAACAGTTTTCAGACGATCATTGGGATGGCACCATATGAAGCACTCTACGGACGGCGATGTAGATCGCCCATCAATTGGGAGGAAACGGGTGAGAAATTTGTTTTGGGACCCGAAATACTTGAAGATAATGCCACCTATGTTCGGATGATAAGGGCCAAACTCAAAGCCGCTTAGAGCAGACAGAAAAGCTACGCCGATATTAAGCGGACGAGTGTAGACTTTAAAGTGGGTGAACACGTGTTTGTGAAAGTGTCACCTATGAAGGGGGTGATGAGATTTGGAAAGAGATGGAAGCTAAGTCCCCGCTATCTTTGGACCGTTTGAAGTTTTGGGTCGAGTAGGGGAAGTTGCTTACCGCATTGGATTGTCACTGTTATTCGATCCAATACACAATGTCTTTCATGTATCTAGGCTCTGGAAGTACCTTAACGACCCTGACCACGTGTTGAGCGGTCAAGCTTTTGAGATGCATGAAGACATGACCATAATCGAAGAGCCGATGGAGATTTTGGATCGAAAGGAATAAGTGTTGCGAACGAAAGTGATTCCACTAGTACTTGTCCGATGGAAGCATCATTCGACCGAGGAAGCTACATGGGAACGAGAGGTCGATGTGAGAGACCAATATCCGGCCTTGTTTCCGACAACTTGAGAGTCAATTGTACCCCCGCAAGCATGTTTGTGGATTTTAACAATACTTGTAATCCAATGTAGATTTTGATCAAAGTATGAAATAGAAACAATTTTTATCCGCAGATGGCCATGACTATGTGTTTTGAAGAACCAATGAGGAACTGATCATAAATTACCAAAAGAAATCAAGTAGACAGAAAATTTCAAAAATCTACAGAATCTGATCAAAATCGATTAATCGATTTTGTTCGATTAGTCGACTGGCATGTGCCAGTGACTGGAAAATTGATGACGACTCAGAAAATGAAAGAAGGGAAATTTTGATTAATCGATTTGAATTTCGATTAATCGATTTTGGATTTCGATTAATCGATCTGGAGGTTCGATTAATCAAACACCTTAGGAAAATTTGAAAAATTTGAAGAATTTTGTGTGATTTCGATTAATCAAAGAACAATTTAATTAATCGATTTGGAATTTCAATTTAATCGAACTGGAGTTCGACTTATCGAGTAACTTAAGGAAATTTGAAAAAATTTTTTTTGGAAGTAATGCACGATTTTGATTAATCAATTTTGGAATTTCGATTAATCAAAATGAATTTCGATTAATCAAAATGAATTTCGATTAATCGACTGGCTCACACCAGTGAGCTCTAAAACTTGAAATTTTTAACGGATACGATTTCGATTAATCGAAATGGTTTTGATTAATCAATTTTGAGTTTCGACTAATCGATTTTGGGAATCGATTAATCGATTTCGCGCGGCTTAACCTAGTTTTGAATCTCGATTAATCGATTTTAGATTTTGATTAATTGAGCTGGAGCCTATATATATAAATCGATGGGCTTTTCATTTCATTCGAAATCATTTGGACTTTTTGTTGCGCGCCTTCTTCTTCCTCTTCTCTCCGACCGATTTTGCAACCTAGGGTTTTGAGCATTCTTCGTCGATTTCTGACCGAGATTGCCTATTTTCGCATCGAAACCTAACGTAAACCCTAGATTTGTGCCTTTTCTTTCAATTTGACCTATAAAAAAACCCTAGTTTGAGCTAATTTCACCAACCATGCCGCCCAAAACCCGTTTGTCTTCGAAGAAGGCAACCTCTAAGCTCCCGGTCCGGGGTAAGAACGCTGCACCGCCACCACCTACCGGATCACCGGTGAGGACTCCACCGTCGGCATCGGAGACCACCTCCGGTTCGACGAGCGCATCTTCGCGCGAGTCTTCACGTGAGTCCACACCCATGCCGCCACCACCCACCAGTGTCCTTCAACCCAATGAGTGGTGGGAGGCTAAAACCTTCGAGACCGACTACGTCATTGACCAAACCCTATTCACCAACCCCGAGGTACCGGGCGAGACCCAATGGGCTCGCAATTACCTTCAAAATGCCGGCCTTGACAACCTTCTCAAACCAATCCGGGGTTCCTACTACCCTAGGTTGGTTAGACTCTTCTACCAAGGGCTCGTGGATGGCCCTACCGACGACGTGGTTAAGACTACCATTGAGGGTTGGGCATACACGATCACCCGTCGCCACATACACGAGGTACTCGAGTGTTACCTCGATTTTACACCTGAGACCACCCTCTTTCCGCCCTTCGAGGAAGAGGTGACGTTTGAGGAGATCGTCGCCCATATGACCAATGGGAAGACGGGGTCGGGATCCTCCATTAGGAGGGTCGACCTTCCCCACCATATGTGGATGCTTGATTCAATAATCAAGTGCAACCTTTACCCAATGCGCCACCGATTAATCGCCAGAGAGAAAGTGCAACAGGCACTTTACGCGGCATTCTGTGGCCGTTGGTTTGACGCGACTATGCTCATCCTAGAGGGGATGAGGTACATTAAGGGCAAATTGATGAAGGGCAACCTAAGGCCCAAGGAGAAGATGCCATATGCTCGGCTCATCTCTAGCATGTTGGAGTGTTACTCCGACGCCCCCGACTATACTATATCACCTCACGAGGTGAGGGCTACGGATTGCGTGAAGCAATTCTCCATTGCTTCATGGCGCCGTTGATACAATTTACTGAAGTGGACCCTACCGGCTCCGGGTCCAGTTCTAGCGGCAACAGCAGCAGTAGCACCACCCCCACCCCCACCACCACATCAGGACCCACCCGTGGGTGGGGTACACCCAGTGGAGCCACCAGCGGAGGGGGCACCCTCCCATACCACCGCTTCACCTATGCCGTCAGCACAGTCTGCGGCAGCTACACCTACGTCATCCTACTGCCGTCGAGCACCTCATTCCGGTCCTACCATTGAGGAAGTGTTGGCACGCATGGAGGCCAACAACGAACGGATGAACCGGAGGATGGACTTCCTTATGTTCCATACCCTCCGCTATATCTATCCATACGACTACCAGCGGCGCCTAGCTCAGGAGGAGTGGACCGCAGGACGAACCGCCTTCCATAGGGGTCCAGTCTTCCATTCGACCACATGACTATCGACGAGCCTAGCTCGGCACCACACCACCGGGCGCCAGACTTCAGCCATAGCCGCCCACACACCAACCCAGCTCAAGCCCACCCAGCCCCCATACCTCGCAGTGTAGAGTGAGTCCACCCAGACTACCTCGGCACGGTTCGACTGGGGCCGTGTGAGTTTCAGCGGGGGATATTTCTTTTTTATTGTAAATTCAACCATTGTAAATGCTCAACGATGTAATTTTTGAAAAGTTATAATGAAATACAGAACAAATTTGTGTACTTATGTTAATTGGTTTTCTGCTAGTGTCATGTGTTTGCCGTTTGTGTGTGTGGGTACCCGACACCCCAGTGTGCAGGTTACCCAAACCGAACACCCTTGGGTTATTTTCGAGGATGAAAATTCCCAAGGTGGGGAGAATGTAATAACCTAAAAAATTTTGTTAGACGGTGACCTCAGGATCCGTGCCCAATTGGTCATAAGTTTGACCAAGAAGGAATTCACTATTTGACTAGAAAGATGATGAAAGGATGTGATGTGAAAATGATGTAAATGTGTGGAGTGTTGTGTGAATCTGGAGTCACATACACCTATCTATGTGTATGTGCTCAACACAAAGACAAGAGGGATATAAGGGTTAAAGAACCCTAAATTCATTGTTTTGAGTTGTTGAAGAGAATTAAGAAGAGAGAGAGATAGAGGGAGAAGCTAGTTAATGTAAGGGAATTATTGTGGCTTGTTGGAAGGGAGATTGGACAACAAAAGCCGGATTCGACGTGATAAGGATCCGTTGTAGCCAAAAGCTGGAACCCTAGCAATTCCAACCTTGACATCCAAGCCAAATGAGAAGTGATTGAGGTAAAATTTATGTGAATTAAATGCATAGATCACAGAGGTTTAATTGCAGTCAAAATCACTTAAAATCATAGGATAAAGGCCTAGAAAAAGAAAGAAAATTGTTTGAGAAGGATTAGGAAGAACAGCCCGAAAAGGGGGCTGAGTCTGGCCAAATCGATTAATCGATTTGGGATTTCGATTAATTGATTTGGTCTGAGAAGTTGAAAAGTCATGAAGGCCCGATTTCGATTAATCGATTTGGATTTCGATTAGTCGATTTGGAAATCGACTAACCGACTGGGAAGCTCCAGCCAGTGGAGAAATAAAACCTGGGGAATTCGACTAATCGAATTGGGATTTCGATTAATCAATTTCAGATTTTGATTAATCGATTTGAGATTGATTAATCGATTTGGAGATCTCGATTACTCGAATTAAGAATCGACTGCTTTATGATGGAGACCTCGACTAATCGATTTGGGATCGATTAATCGAATTTGAATCTCAATTAATCGATTTTGAGAATTTGGTTTCGATTAATCGATTTTGGGAATCGATTAATCGAATTGCATTTCGATTAATCGATTAATCGACTGTGACAGTTTTCCTTAAACTCTATAGTTGACTTTGAGATTCAGGGAGGGTCTTGGACCTTCTTTGTTACATCTTTAGTGATGAGTTACATGTGTTATGTTGTACCATAGGTGGTACGTATGATCATGAGCACAAGGAGCCGTGTGGGACCTTGATGCTAGAAGTTTCAAAGACTTGAGGTAGGGAACACCTTGAACATGTACTTTAATTTCAAGAGCATGTATGTAGTGATATAATCATAAAATTGAAGTTCTTTTAAATCATGAAAAGCTTTGTGAAAATGGATGTGTGTGACACCACGAATATGATAAGGGCATCTGTGTGATACAAGTGATTAAGAACCAATAATCTAATGAGATTGAGACATTCCCAGGGGCTGAGAAAGTAATAAAGGCATCAAGTGTGATGCGGGTATGTATACATCCCAGGGATGTATACATAGGATTGAATAATTACTGTTGAGGCCTAACTGATATAAGATAGCACACTTACACGGTGAATAATTATATGTAAAGCACATGTTATTTTTATTATTTGAGGTTTGGAGGATACCCCACCGACGTGGCGGGATACCCACGACTGACGCGGCAGGATATCCGTGACGATACGCAATGGCGAATCCAGACACCAAAGACGGAGGTTTATCCGTGACCGTAAGTACATCCCAGGGATGTTGTGTAATATTTAACCCCGCCGCCTAGTGAGAAAGGGGCTTGGGTCGTATTCCCAGGGAATACATGTTTTTACAACTGTCTAATTAGATGACGATGAAGGGTATCTCACCGGGGTTCGATGCTATATTGCTCGGGGATTACTTAAGTTGAAGATTTAAGTTTTGTTTTAGGCCTGTTCAGTGTCATTCATGATTAAATCAACAGTAATGTAATACATGCAACTTACCAGTAAATTGAGTATAAATCACCTGTTTTTAATTGGTTTTCTAGCAAGTGCATAGATTCATCATGCTTTGAATATCATGAAATATATGTGAGTTTTGACTTATATGTTCATTGTGCTGTTCCCTATTGAGCTAGGATGTAGCTCACCCTTTTGACTATATGTCGCAGGTCCATTGATAGCAGCAGTGGAGGCTTCGGGGGACGTGGATCCGGGTGATTCGGATTACGTACCTGGAGACGAGTTAGAGCCTCCTCCCGAGGACTTCTTCTAGGTGACTCTGCTGAGCACTTTGATAGAAAGTCAGTTTTGTGAGCAGTTTAGTGCGGTTTGGTATGTCAAGCCTTTATTTTTGAAACAATGTAACTAAACTAGATATTCTTTTGGCGAACTATCTGTGGTGATCTGTGTATCATCGATGATTCGGGTCGGTTCTCTATTCATGTAGTGGCATGAGGGTAGAACTGTGTTTTGAATATGCCAGTTGGGCATATTAATGTTTTCCCCTTTAATGAGGTTAATTGCTTTATTTATTATGTGGTGCTTGTTATACCAATGTTCCGTGCTAAGCTTTGGGGCACGGTCTGGAGGATCGTGCTGATTGCACGGGTTTCGGGGTGCCAAAATCTGGGCTGTTACACGTTAGGTCATTATATGGTCTAAAACAAGCTCCTAAATAGTGGCATGAAAAATTTGATAATATTATTTTATCATATAGATTTAAAATTAATGAATCAGATAAATGTATTTATAGTAAGATATCAAACGATAAGAGTGTAATTGTTTGCTTGTATGTGGATGATCTCTTAATTTTTGATACTGATTTAGGAAGTATTAAAATACAAAATATTTATTGGCTTCAAAATTTGATATAAAAGATATGGGTGAAGCCAATATAATTCTTGAAATAAAATTATTTAAAGAAAATATTATTATTTTATCTTAGTCACATTATATAGACAATTGTTAAAAAAATTTAAACATAATGAAAAATTAGCTGCAACAACTTTTGATCCAAGTGTAAACTTAAAATCCAACGATAGCAGAAGTACATCAGAATTAGAATATTCTAGAGTAAATGGTAGTTTGATGTATGCTACTCATTGCACTAGACCCGATATTGTTATGCAGTAGAGAAATTAAGTAAGTATACTAGTAATCCTAGTCATGAACATTGAAAAACAATTGGTACAGTATTAAGTTATCTTAATAAAACTAAGGATTATGCATTACATAATGTTGGTTATCCTAAAGTACTTGAAGGATATACAGACGCTAGTTGGAACAATGATACAGATGAATCAAGGTCTACTAGTGAATGGGTATTTACTCTTGGAGGTGCCGCAGTTTCATGGGGATCAAAGAAACAAACATACATTACACATGCAACTATGGAATCATAATTTATTGCTCTTGTAGCAGGGAGCAAGGAAGCATAGTGATTAAGGAATTTATTATCAGAAATTCTTATTTGGCCTAAGCCTATGCCACCAATCTCTTTATTCTGTGATAGTGAAACTGCACTATCGAAAGCTTATAGCAAAATTTATAATGAAAAGTCTAGACATATAAGTCTAAGATATAATTATGTTAGTCAATTACTTCGTGAAGGAGTAATTACTATAAATTCAATAAAGACCTTTGCAAATTTAGTGGATCAATTTACAAAAGGTCTTGTAAGAGATGTGGTAATTAAAACATCGGAAGGGATGAGGTTAAAGCCTAATAGATTATATCACCTATGATGGTAACCCAACCTATTTTCCGCAGTCCAGAAACTAAAGGTTCAATGTGAAAACAAATCAGAAGAAGTGATTACACATTATTAAAAGTGTAAGTATAAAACTCAAATCATCCCAAATAATAATGTGGTACTTGTAACGTAAGGAAAATGTTGAGATAACTCTCTTAATCAATTTATAACATATAATATTGAAATGTCTAAGTTACAAGGGTATTTCTGATAGATCTAACCTATATGAGTTAAGAAGCGTGGCCGCTTCAAAGATAGATAAAGGCTTTTCTTGAATAAAACTCATGAATACCGGGGTATAAGCACAAGGCCATAAAACGTGCTGACTGTTAAAATGAAATGGAACTTAGATTACTTATGTGTGTGATATATCTGATTGATTATACAAGAAAATTAGTTCAAGAATTTACATCACTAAAGTTTTTTTTATCAACTTTGATGTATTATCACTAAGTGAAGGTTCAATTCCTTAGGACACCTTCATTTATGCATACAGTAGTCAAGAAGTGCTCATACATATTTGGTACATATATATATATATATATATATATATATATATATATATATATATCGTATTTGGTTATCAGATTTAAAATTAAGTCTCAGTACTTTATTTTGGATATTTAACAAAATAGGGGACGATTGAAATTTATTTTGTAAATAGAGGAGGAATGTTGGATATTTACTAAAATAAATATTTATTTATTACTTTAATAATATTTATTTATTAGTTTGATTTATCTTTAATTGGTTCCTTAAAATTGTTGGTTCCATATGGAAAAGATACTTTTACCAATACTTGAACCATCAACCTTCAAGTCAAAATGATTTAATTTTGAATTATTTTGGAGGGAAACCTTTCTCACCAAAAATTTAAAAGTGTTGTAAAAGTTTTCTCCCACCTCACTATTTTATAAGAAAGATCCATGCCATATATATCAAAACTTACCTTCTATATTGTTTGACTTGAAAAGAGAAACATAGCTCATAGCGGTGGTTCACCGTCGCGCACACACACGCGCGCGCGTGTGCGATGTGCGAATGATGCAATTGGCGCTTTTAAGGTGCACTTTGCACTTCACAGGACTGCATCGTCGCGGATTGGCTTCACACATGAGCACCGCATGTGTGCAATGGGCAGTTCTCGACCATTTATGAAAATGGTCAGATTCGGACAAGTTAGTTACTGATTGTCAAAACACTAAAAGTTGTGACTGTTCGAGTGTGACCGTTGGATCCTTGCAACCGTTGATCAGATCGATCAGGTTCTTCGATTGGAAGCAACCGACAGGCACAATTTCTCCTGAAAAAGTGCTTCAAAAGTTATAAATAGAGGCCAAAGGAGGGATTCAAGACACTTGCAAATCTCGAATCTTACATCTGTGTCCTCGATATTCGTGTGCCTACTAGAGCAATCTCTGTGTTTTTGTCTCGTTGGGTCGCACACTACAGTGCAACGTAGTGTGTGACAGATCGGTGCTTCACCGAGGCTTCATTGTATCATGGAGGCAAATTTGTCGTTATCTCGTTGCATATAGGGGGCAAATATTGTTTTAAAGATAGTGATCTAATTGTGCCTTGAAGCATTTTTCCGATCTATTTTTCGTCATTATTTTTTCAACCCGCCAACAGATATTTGACATGATATTTTAGCATATAAAGAGTTAGATTGTATCTTTTTATCGGACGGGGCCTAATCCGATGCATATTAGCTGATATGACCCGATATGGTCCTATATTTTACCTGATATTTTAGCCTATATAGAATCAGATTGTATATTTGTAACGGGTGAGGCCTAATCCAATACATATCAGATGATATGCATCGGATATGACCTATATTTAAAACAATGGTCTAGGTGACCAAAGTAAATCTCTATATCTCTATGAAACCTACATGAAAGTTTAGCACTTTATTTTTGCATGCATAAAACAAATGATTGACAATTAATTGTGCATTTATGTGTAAGAGTTAGTTTACAATGAGTGTCCACGTATCATGAGTGGAACAACCCTATGAACTCTTTAATTCGTCCAAGAGCTTTTCCCTTATATATAGAAGACTTAATATCAAACTTCTAATCCAAGAGAAACTGCTAAATACAGAGTGTAAATGCAATTGGGTCGTCGTGAGTCGCTCGAGCGGGAACTAAGGTCGCGCAAGCGACTTATACCAAACAAATTGTCCTTAGAATAGTGCATTGGTTGCGCGAGTGGGAACCAAAGTCACTTGAGCAACTTACACTAGTAAATTTTCTCCTAAAAGGACGTGCCATCTCGCTCGAGCGACAACCAAGGTCGCTCGAGCGACCCAACTATAGTTAGAGCCTAAATACAACACTTCTCTCTCCTCTCTTCTCTCACTCTCCAATAACCTAGACCAGCCAAGCAAACCCATCTTCTTCCTTGAGTTTTTTCAAAGCTCCATTAATGGAGATTGGTTTAGCATCTTAGAATCGAAAATTCTGTCTCGGAGCTAGTCTCGCCATCAAACCTCATCGGAGTATAGCGTCGTCACGAGCCACGAGATCGGTGTTGCTTATCTAATTTGATTTCTTACATTTGTAGTAGAAATCTATAATTTGTGTAGAATTTTTTTATGAAAATGAGAGTGAAGATGGTCTTTAATTCTTGATATGCATGTTCGTATTTGCTTCGATTTTTATGGGTTTGATGTATCTAAAATTCTAGATTTTCACGATCGATCTCGCGTGTGTGCGTAGAAACTCAACGCGAAGCTGCGAATAAGAGATCGAGCTTCGAATGCGTGCATAGAAACGCGGCGTGAAGCTACGAACATAAATACATGATTTATGTATAGTCTTTGTTATTCGCTTCGTGTGATTAATCGACGAAGATTCAGTGATCGTCGCAACTATGAAAAATGATGATGTGTGCGTTAGCTTTCCAACGGTGTATCTTGTACACAAAATTGATCTGTAGATAAGAAGATTCGACCTGATCTTCGTCGTTGACGTGAATTCTGCAGAATTTTGTAAAATCGTAGAGACGACTTGACGCTGTAATTCACTCGTGCAATTAATTGGTGAGGATTCAGAGATAATTGTAGCTATGATAAATGACGGTGCGCGAGTTAGTTTTCTTGATATATCATGTGCGTGAAACCGACCTGTAGATAGGAAGATCCGACCCGATCTTCATCGCTGATGCGAATTCTATAGAAATCTGTTGGATAGCATAGCCGATTTGACGTTGTAATTTGCTTTGTACGATTAAGAGGTGAAGATTCATCGATCTTGTAGCTACTACAAATGATAGTATGTGCGTTAGCTTTTTAATGGTATATCATGCATGCGAAATCGATCTTTAGATAGGAAAATTCTACCCGATCTTCAAAACTGGTCCGATTTTGGCAGTGAGAAAACTGCAAAAATTTGGGTTAACTTGCCTCTGCAAGTTTGAAAAATCTTGACAGATTCATAGTATGATTCCATTTTGATAATGTATGTCATCGCTGTGAATTTTTAAGTATACAAAGGTCAAATCTGGAAACCAACGTATTAAGCGCAGTCCTCTTAAAGTCCAAATTTGGATTCGAGACCTCAACACATGAGGTTAATTGAACCTAAATGGGTTAAGGTAAATTTTAGGACCTAATTTCTTTATGGGGTATTTAAACGAGTTGCTACTATCAGCACACCTCATAATCAGAGAGCACCCACACTTAAATATGAAATTCCCTTGGAAATCGAATTTCTTTAGACAAAACTTGGATTGACCCGATATATGCAGTCTAGGATAACTAATAATATTGTTGCGACCTATTGTCCCTACTTGAAGCTTAGTGGGATATTGCTACGAGCACCCCACTAAAACCTAGAAGCACCCACATCGAAAATTGTGGAGAACTCTTAAGGACCTAAACTAATTATAAATAAGGCCTCATTTTGCCCAATTTACGAGACCTGAAATTGAATTAGGATTTGAAATGGAATTAAATTCAAAGTTGAATTTGAAGTGCTTGAATTAGACCCTGAATAATTGAAGAGATAGATCTCTCCTATAATCCTACTGAATTATTTTGGAATATAAGTTCCCAAAAGACTTTAATTAATGGCAACACTAAATATAGTGCAAACTGATTTGGGAAACCAATATGCCTATTAATCTTATTGCATATATAGATTCAAGACATTAATAATGATTAATTTGATAGAAGTCAAGTATTGACTCTAGGATTTGAACTGATTGGGTTGTTAATCCTTGATTGAATTGTTGAACCATAGTGTATTATAATTGAACCTGAAAACCGATTGAATTATTGACTTTTCACATAGATCAAGATTGAATTATTAATATTTGATGTACTTTGAGATTATAAACTGATCTAGGGATTAAAATGGCATATGACGGCTCAAAAGAATAAATTGATATTTGAATATGAATTAATATTTGAGTAAACTGATATTTGGACCTGAATTTGATACTTGATTTAGCTAATAATCGAAGTAGAATTGAATTGCTAAATGAAATAGAATTGATTTAATATTTGGAAACGAAATTGAACATTGTGTGATTAAAATGAGATCTCGAAGAGTTAATAGATTAAACCGATATTCATGATTTAATGAAACTAAAATAATTGTTATCAAACTAAACTAATAGAAGTAGCCAGATATGAATTAAAATTTAAATTCATTGATTTGTGTGATCATTGAGTTGAACCCATTGATTGATATTAGAAATTGTATGATACTAATTGACTCGATATCGAATTTAAACTGATTGACTCTCGATATTGAAATTGAACCCTTTGACTACTGATGAAAGTCTAAAAAGGGTATTGAACCTCTAATAGATTTGATATGATGCTCATCACTCAAACTATTCCACTGTGATCAGCATTCGGATGATGTAGATACATATAAAACTTACATTGAACCGACCCTTTGACTACTAATGAGAGTCTAAGAGGGTACTGAACAATTGATAGAATTGATTGAACTTAAAGATTAAATTCAAATTAGATATAGATGAGATTTATGTTGGAACAATAGGTTCGGGTTGCAGAAGAAGATAAAGAGTGGAATGAAAAATACGTAGATCTGGTTCGAGGCACGTTGAATATTGCTATCTTTAAACCAAGATTTGCCCCTACCACTATGATCTAGTGGTCACCAATATGTTACCGGCAAATCGATTTCAAGATACAACGAACCAACAGCGTATTCGTGTGATCAGATTTGGTGAATCTGATCACGCAACCAGAACACCAGATAGCTCTAAGGTACTCTGAAACAACGAAGCTTTGAAAAAAATGGGAAAATAAGAAAAGAAAACACAGTAAAACAAATGAGGGTCTCGGATCATTTTTATAGAAATCAAAAGGTGTAACTGAACGGACATATCCGTTTAAACGTAATTGAACGAACATATCTGTTTAAAGCAATTAAACGAACATATCCGTTTACAAAGGAACTAATTTAAAATTCAAATAAATTAAAACTGTAAAAATGCCATTATTCATTTGTATAAAAAATTAACTAAATGCACCACACTACATTGCATCGCATCGCTAAGCCACGTACACGTGCTCGTGCTCAAGCCTTGAGCCAACACAATGCTAAATAATAGCCAACCCATTTTAAGGGTTACACGATGTGGGACAATTCTACAAGGCAATCTCAAAGGTAAAAATCTAAAAGGTTAAAAGTTTTTTATATTTTAAAAGTATCCAACAATCCCCCACAATTTTAAAATATTCAAAATCCCCCACTATTTTAAAGATATTCAAAAATCCTTACTAATTAAAACAGAGTAAAGCAAGGAATATATGCATAAATGAAAATGTCTTACAGACTTGAATTTTCAGGTTAGTGAAAATAATTCAAAGTTTGTCAAGTTCTTTAGTGAAACTAAGTCTTGAACTAACGATCTTATTTGACAAATCGGAACTATTTCACACACATATTTCATAGATTTGGTATTCAATAAAGAAGATTAACACATTTAGGCCCTATGCTAGTACCATAGTTTTCGTAAGTGTTTATGAGATCAAACCATGTCTCATTAAAAGCGGCTTTACCTTTACACTTCTTATAATTTTGATTCCCAAGATTACATTGGCCTGTCCCATGTCTTTCATACTAAAAGATGAATATAAGAAGTTTTTAGTTTCTAAAATAACTTCTAAATTACTTCCAAAAATAAGAAAATCATCTACATAAAGACATATTATAACACTATGGTTATTAGAAAATTTATAATGTATATATTTATCTGCTTCATTAGTTTTGAAATCAAATTTAATAATTATATTATCAAACTTTTCATGCCACTATTTTGGTGCTTGTTTTAGCCCATATAGAGATTTAATAAGTTTGCAAACTTTCTTTTCTTGTCCAAGTAGAATAAACCAAATTTTTAGTTGTTCCATATAGACCTCTTCTTTTAAATAACCATTTAAGAAAGTGATTTTAACATCCATTTGATAGATTTGTAACTTATGTATAGAAGCTAAGACAATTAGAAGTCTTATAGTAAAAATTCCAATAACGGGTGCGTAGGTGTCAAAATAATCAACACCTTCCTTTTGTCTATATCTTTTGGCAACCAATCTTGCTTTAAATTTTCCTATAATTTTATCTGTTCTACGTTTTCTTTTAAATATCCATCTATATCATATGGGTTTAGATCTTTCTGGTAAGTCTATTAATTTTCATGTTTTATTTCTCATTATTGAATCCATTTCATCATTGATAGCTTCTTTTCAAAAAGCACTATCTCTAGATTTCATGACATCGTTAAAAGTGATAGGATCATTGTCTATATTTAGATAAAAATATTTCTTAGTATTTTTGGTCCTATTTCCTTCAATCAAATAGATATAATAGTCTTTTGAAAGACTAATTTCAAACCGTTGACGTTTACTTCGTTGAGGTTTAATGATGACCTTTTCATCACTTGAAGATTCAATAACTTCATTAGATATAGAAGATTCTCCATCTTCATAAGTTTTACTTTCAATATTTAATTTATTAGATAGAGTAGTGAACTTAGATTCATAGAATATAGCATCTCTAGATTATATTATAGTATTTTTATCGATAGTATCATTAAATTCCATAATTAGAAATCGATAAGCTTTACTATTTTGTGTATAGCCAACAAACGCACACTCAATAGTTCTAAGGCCTATCTTAGGTCTTTTAGGATCTACTAATCTAACAAGTGTCCTACACTCCCACACTTTAAAATAGGTTAGACTATGTTTTCTATTCTTCAAAAGTTCATAAGGTATAGTTAAAGTTTTCTTATGTGAAATTTTATTTAAAATATGAGTGACAGTTAACAAAGCTTCACCCCATAAATTTTTATCTGAATTAGCATTGACCAACATTGCATTAGTCATTTCTACTAATGTTCTATTTTTTCTTTCTGCAACTCCGTTTTGTTGCGGCGTGTAAGAGGCCGTCATCTCATGATGAATTCTATAAATTTTACAGAAATTGGAGAATTCATTTGACATGTATTCTCTACCTCTATCAGATCTAATTGCTTTAATTCTTTTTTTTAATTGATTTTTTATTAAAGCTTTATAAATCTTAAATTTTTCAAAAGCCTCATTTTTAATATTTAACAAATATATATGAGCATATTTCAAAAAATCATCTATAAAAGTAATAAAATATCATTTTCTTCCTCTAGTAGAAACATTATTTAAATCACATATATCACTGTGTATTAGATCTAATAAACATGAATTTCTAATAACACTAAAAAAATATTTTCTAGTAATTTTAGTCTTAGCACAGATACTACAAGCACTACTATAAAAAAATTCATGTTTTGGAATTAAATCTAAGTTAGCCATGTATTTCATAGACTTACAATTAACATATCCTATTCTATCATGCCATAAATTAGAAAGAGAGATCGAGTAAGAAGGAGAGATTTTATTGATTGAATCAGTTATATTGAGTTTGAACATGCCTCCCATGGCGTATCCTTTTCCAACAAATTTGTCATTTTTGGATAAGATAAACTTATTCGATTCAAATACAAGTTTGAAATCATGTTTGATCAGTAAACTACCCGAAACGAGATTCTTGCGGATATGGGTACATGGAACACATCAGTAAGTGCAACGACTTTTTCAGATGTGAAATTTAATTTCACTTTTCCACGTCCTATGATCTTTACTGTAGATGAGTTTCCCATGAAGAGATCTTGATCATCATTAACTTTGTCATAACTTACAAACATGTCACGATTATTACACACATGTTTTGTGGCACCAGTGTTGATCCACCATTCATTGATGTCACTAATCAGATTGACTTATGAAAGAACGGCTACGGAGTTGCTTTTCACTTCCACTAATCGGTACCATGGTCTTATTCTCCTTAGCGAATTTCTTATTCTCCTTGAAATGAGAATATCCTCTCTTCCTTTTCTTGGACGGTCCACTGACAACCTTAGACTCAAAAAAGTGTGCCTTTAATGTCATATCAATGTGATCTTCTGTTTTGTCCTTAACTCGGGATTCTTCCTTAATATGTAAATGAAAGAGAAGGTCTTCTATAGAAATCTTCTCAGTATTACGCTTAAGGATTTTTCGGTAATCTTTACATGATGGAGGCAACTTGGAAATTACCGCACCAACCAGAAAATCCTTATCGAAATGAGAACCATTAGCAATCATATAATTTATAACTACTTGAAAATTATGCACTTGGCTAAGAATTAGTTTATCATCGACTATATTAAAATTAAAAAACTGATTGATTATGTAAGAGTCATACCCTACATCTTCAGTTTTATATTTTGATGTGATTTTTAATTGTGATGTTTTACTCGCAAGCGCACGAATCAGATTGTAGATAGTGGGTGCGGAGTATGGGATCGTTCCCACGAGGACTATTTTAGAAGATCTAAAAAGATGAAATAGTAATTCAAGAAATCTATCAAGATTTAATAGTGCCCTACCAATATTACGATTTAGGCAGTTTTATAAGATGATAATTACTGACTACAAAATAAAGCTTAATTGATAATTTAAGAATAAAAGTAAAGATGAAGATACTAAATCCTTCCCATAATACAGATATAATGATTAAACTATGAGATATACCATTGAAAAGTATATTTTATGAAAGATAAATGGCCAAAACCCGGATAGGTTCCACATTGCATCCCTGCAATCAGAACTTAATTTCAGAGATGATTTCCATATATAGATCTGGGATCAAGGGCATGATTCGGCACACTTGATCTCAGATTTCAAATAAAAATTATCCCCAAAGTGGGTAAAAATTCCAACAAGAATACCACCATAGATCTGAGATCAAGGGCATGACTCGGCACACTTGATTTCAGATTAGGGAGTAATTAAGATAAACTTATCATTACAGATCCAAGATTCAAGGCATGACTTGGCACACTTGATCTCAGATCGTAATCGTAAGTAGATCCACACGATAAAAATAAAAAGACCATATAATAATGATTGGGGTAAAATTACCGTCACAGATCTGAGATCCAGGGCATGACTCGACACACTCGATCCTAGTGAGTGGCGAGGATTTCATCCGTTCGTGATAACATAACAACCATAAAATAAAATCTTATATTTTAATCCTAGATTTATACTATTACAAGTACATCCCTCGGATGGAAATCATTAGATCCCCATCCATAAGAAATTAGCCACACAGGTTATAATTAAATGATATAAATAAAGAATAAATAAAAAATAATATTAATCTAATTAATTCAAAATACCTCAACCTTCAATAGAAATTCTTTGATCTAAGCTTAATCCACAAGTACGATGATCTTTAGAAACGAAGTTAAAAATGCTCTCTACTAATCTTTGAATTTACACTAGGAATTAATTGAGCATAAATAAAACTCTTGAAGAAAGAAATGCTAAAAAGGTTAAAGGAATAAAGCTCTCAAAAAGAATAATAATCTCTATCTCTATGTGTGTGAAAAAATAAAAAATCTAATCTAGCTCCCCTTCTCTCGAGTTGTTGGTTTGGCTTTAAATACTCTCCAAGTCGCGCAGCTTTCCTGGCTCGAAAAGTCAAGGTCGATTAATCGACCTTATAGGGTCAATGCATCGACCACCCCGAAAAATCTGCACTACGGAGTCACTTTTGTCTCAAACTCCCTTGGTTACCTTGATTAATCGAGTGCAAGGTCGATGCATCGACCTTCCCAGATTTCCGTGAACTCTAGCCCAACTTTGCATCAAACACTACCTCGGTATTTTAGCCATAACTTTCTACTCCGAAATCGGATTGACATGATTTGTACTGCATTGAAAAGATGACAGAGAGCTCTACAACTTTTATGTTTTAGTAATTTCATGAATCTAACATCTTAAAGGTCTAAATTGAGCTGCAAGTCTCCCTAAGTTCTTGACGACCCAAGGTTGCAGTGTTTGGCATTATTTTCAGAATTCTTGGGCTGTTTTATGCACTTGGATTGTATTTGTCTGAAACACTTTAAATCTAATAATTCTCATCGAATAGCCTTTATCGGACGGTTAAATGTAAGTATTTAGAGGTAAAATATCATCATATTTTACTACTCATCATATTTCTTCTCGAGTGTGTCCCAGATTTCCTTCGATGTGTTGTAGGTGCGATAGACGTTGAACAACGAATCTGACAACGCATCCAGAATGTAGCCCTTACAAGTGTAGTCATCTTCTTCCCATTTCTGTCTTTTGCGACCTTCATTGAGTGTTGATGATTCGGTAACAATTGGGCATGGATTCGCGATCATATACACAACTTTCAGTGCAGTCAACAGAAAGTATAATTTCAGTTGCCACCTTTTGAAGTTCAAACCATAAAAAATTTTCAACTTATGGATGTTGTTGGGTAGTGCAGGATGGATTTTGTGGGTCAGTACGAAAGAAGTCGAGGACTGAATATGGGCCATCTCGGTTTAAAATTGTTGGAACAATAGGTTCGAGTTGCAGAAGAAGATAAAGAGTGGAATGAAAGATACGCAGATCCGGTTCGAGGCACATTGAATATCACTTTCTTTAAACTGAGATTTGCCCCTACCATTATGATCTAATGGTCACCAATAGGTTACTGACAAATCAGTTCTAGGATATAACGAACCAGTAGCGTATTCGTGTAATCAGATTTGGTGAATCTGATCACGCAACCAGAACACCAGATAGCGCTAAGGAACTCTGAAACAATGAAGCTTTAAAAAAAAAAGAAAATAAGAAAAGAAAATGCAGTAAAATAAATGAGGGTCTCGGGTCCCTTTTATAGAAATCAAAAGGTGTAACTGAACGGACATATCTGTTTAAACATAATTGAACGAACATATCCGTTTAAAGCAACTGAACGGACATATCCGTTTACAAAGGAACTAATTTAAAATTCAAATAAATTTTAACTGTAAAAATACGGTTATTCTTTTGTATAAAAAATTAACTAAAAATGCACCACACCACACCACATCGCATCGCCACACCACGTGCTCGTGCCCGTCTCGTCCTGGCTCGACTTGACGCGCGCGCGCGTGTGTGACTGATGGGGTGCATGGCGGTGGAAGCTATAAAATTCGGTGCCTCCTGGGTGAAGGCCACAAGCCTTGAGCCAACACAATGCTAAATAATAGCCAACCTATTTTAAGGGTTACACGATGTGGGACAATTCCACAAGGCAATCTCAAAGGTAAAAATCTAAAAGGTCAAAAGTCTTTTATATTTTAAAAATATCCAACAATTTATGTTTGAATTTGAACATGTTATCAATACAAATTGTATTTGATCTTGATATAGATTGCAATTGAACTTACTAACGTTAAGAATTATGAGATTAAGGGCATGAGAATTTGGATTTAATTATTGACATCAACTGAAGTTGCATCTTGCTTGATTTAATGAAACTAATTCCATTTGGTGGAATAATTGAATAATTAATCTCTGAAATGTCGTATCAATTTAAGAAATTATGAATTTTTACTCTGAATGTGAGTACTTTCTAGATTATATTGGAACTCTATTTGTAACGTCCCAAAGTTTTGATCCATGAACAGTATGCCTCAGTACGCGTGCCTGACTGTCCCCACGTCGAGGACCGTACCGATGGACTAGGTAATGCCTGTAGATCGAATCCTATGGAGTGGATTTTGTATAAATAAGCTAGGTTATGAGTTAGTGAACCCTCATACACCCAACCTAGGTGTAGTGCTTTGTACCTAAGCCTAAGGCTAGGTTAAAAAGGAAATAAATGCCCTCATTCATTATTTGCATTCAATACCCCTTGTTATTGTTTATCATTAGGAGTTAGGAGGAGAGAGGGTGAACCGGGTGTGTTGAATGCAGATTGAATGCGACAACGATTTGTTCTCGAAGCTAGCAGCTAGGGGTTTGGATCAAAGAAGGGCCGCTGTTCATTTGGGGAAACCCTAATCTGATTTAGAAGCAAGGATTGGGGATTTGGACGAAATTAAGGTATAAAATTTAAGGTTAGATTGTGAAATTGTGTTAGTTGTTGTTTTTATCTAAATTATGATCGAAAAATTGTAAGAAACAAAGTTTGATATGAGAAAGAGTGAAGTTGAAATGCAAAAACCCAATTTTAGGCGAAATCTGTATTTTTCGATCGATCGAAATTGACCTCATTTCAGAAGGATTCGATTTTTGAGGAGATTCGTTCGATCAAAATTATTTTGACCGAACGAAATATGTTTTGATCGATCGAATCTCACACTCGATCGATCGAAACATATATAATAGAGATTTTATAAAAGTTGTTGTGGGGATTCGACCAATCGAATTCGTTTGATCGAACTGTGTGGTTTGTTGATTGGCTATTGAGGTATTTGACCGATCGAAATTATTTTCGATCGATCGAATTTGTGATTCGTTCAATCGAAATGAAAAATCGTTCAATCGAACTGAGAAGTGGATATGTAAGTTCTGAGGAGTTCGATCGATCGAAATGATTTCGATCAATCGAAATAGGGATTTGATTGATTGAAATTCTCATATTTGAGATTTTGTTGTATTTTGCCTGTGAGACTTTGGGGAATTTTTCATGGTATGTTTAGCATCATTCTGATGTGTGAACCATGCAATTGATGTGTTTAGGTGAACTGGTGACGTGTGATGCAAAGCAAACTCAAACCGCGGATTGAGCGCTTGCAAGTTGAGATTTTGAGATAGAGAAAACTTAATATCATGTGCATTTAATACATTAACATGTGTGTTATATTATAATGCATTCTTTGATATAATCATGTGAATCATGTTTATGGCTTCGAATGGAGAAAGCACGTGCATAAGTATGTTCTGAAAATGTATAAGATTTATGGAATCTTTCAAGATTCAATCCAATGTGTATGTGAAGATTTATTCAGATTTTCAAACTTAGTTATAATTATCACTTTACACTGCGATAAGCTATATGTATGCACCATGATTTGAGATTTATATGTGAATACCCGACCGACGCGGTAGTATAATCGTGACTGAAGCGGCAGGATATTTGTGACCGGTACGGCGGCCAATCCATACATCCATTGTAGTATGTGTGATCTTGTGAATCCTACCGTTATACGGTAAATTATGTTCGGCCAAGTGTCCAACTTTATGGGACCTTGGATATATGTGAAAATGGTTCATATGAACGACTATGGTGGATATTCCATCGGCGGCTCGAGGCTATAGTTCCTCAGGCAATAAATTAAGTAAAACACTTTTAAGTTTCTTTTCATATGTTGAGGCAAATATGTGAGCATGTGTTTATGTCTTCCAAATAAGTAACATGTATGTGTTCCATGCCATGATACTCACAAATGTGCATCTATTTTTGATAAGCTTTGTTTCTATTATGCCATAAGATATGTGTGTGATGTTTACAATATGCATGCTATGAGTTTTTCCCTATTGAGCTTGGATGAAGCTCATTCCTCGACTAAATGTCACAGGTTCAGGTGAAGGCATAGGAGCTAAGATTTCTGAGCAGGAGGATCCTGATTATTCTCCTGGGAGAGAATTAGAAGAAATCCATCCCGAGGACTATTTCCTTTGCGCTAGGCCTAGTATGTCCGGCTTTAGGTTGAAGGATTAGAATTGTAATAGTTGATGTAAAGGATTAATACTCTTTTTTGATAATGATTATAATTCTTTTTGGTGAAGCATGTTAAGGTAAGGAAGGGTCCTTACTGGTGGTTCTAGTCGGTTCTTTTTACATAAGTATTCGTATGGAATTAGAACCGTCATTTTGAGCTTTTGGGGGATAACACTTGTACCCCCCTCCTTATTTTGTTTGTGTTAGTTAGTTAGTTATGGTTCTGCTTTGTTTCCGCTCTGCGAATAATGTGCTACGTGTTTCGTTCGGGGTTCGGCCTTAGAGTCAATCCGCTGACGGCACGAGTTTCGAGGTGTCGAAATCCGAGCTGTCACACTATTGAGCTTCATCGCTCATGGTCCTTTCATGACCAAAAATTTCAGACACAGAGATGAAATCATCCAGACGATATTGAACAAGGAAGGCCAATTGATGTGACAGCCCGAATTTCGGCATCCCGAAATCCGTGCCATCTGCACGACCTTCAAGGCCGTGCCTTACATTCATATCATAACTCCTCTTCATATATACAACCAAACGGTAATTGAAGCACATGCGAATACTCTAAGCAACAATAAGAACTTATAAGTTAGTTGATCCTACCAGGCTGTTCTTGTTCCATGCCAATTCATGGACATAAGGACATACCCGAAAGTTTAATGATACTTATTCCTCCTAGGTGGTCTACCAAGTGACAGTATTTAAAACATTCAAAATAAAAAGGCTCGATATACCAAGCCATACACAGTACTCTCTCTCAACTCACTATCAAAGTATGCAGCGGGTTTCCTAGAAGAATTCCTCAGGAGGAGGTTCTGACTCTTCTGTGAGTGGTATACACCGATGCCTTTGGATTTTCGCACCAAGTCCTTGTCGCCGTTAGTCCTTGACTGCGATAGTCTAAGGGGTGAGCTACATCCTAGCTCCGTAGGGAAAACAAAAGAACATATAGATTATCTCCCGCACATATGTTAGTACCAACAACATAAATTCTCAAGAAATATTTATGTACAACAATTTGAAGGATAAAAATAATTCAATGATTCCCAACCACATCTTAGCACAGTTTCTGTTTAATCTCTTTATGAATTTGTTTGTGAAATTGGCCTAATCACTTAAATCTTAACTTAAGTAATCCTCGAGCAATATAGCATCGAGCCCCGATGGAATACCCGCCATCGTCGTCTAACTAGACAGTTGTTATGTGTATTCCCTGGGAATACTGCCCGAGCCCCTTTCTCATAGGCGGCGGGGTCTATTCTCAATCTACATCCCTGGGATGTGTTATAACTATACGGATTGGCCGCCGTACCGGTCACGGATATCCTGCCGAGTCAGTCGTGGGTATCCCGCCACGTCGGTGGGGTATTCTGATCAACCTTAAATAATAAAAATATCAATGTGCTTTACATATAGTTATTCACCGTGAATGTGCTAGATATATTACATTAGGCCTTATCACATTGTTTCTGTTTCTCTATTTTATTTCTTACGCATCCCTGGGATGCCCCATACTTCTATTTCAACTTTCTCTGATTTAACCACATTATATTTCGTCCCCTGGGGACCTCAGGATTCTTCACACTTTACACACACACACTTATCATGAGAGTTTATGGTATATACTACTATTTAAATAGACTATACTACGCATATGAGTTCACAGAATAATGCACATGTTTCAAGAATACTCCCTACCTCAACGAATCTCAAAGCACGCTTGTCCTTAGCGGTTATAATGCATCAACCTACATTTAAAAAGAATTTTACTTTAGGATGGTTTAAGGTCATTTGGGGTGTAAGACACCCGAGTTTCTTATATTAGAAAACTAATATCTTAGTGGTCACTAGACCTCGCCACAAGTTATACATTTCGCCGAGCGGTCACTTGACCTCGCCGAGTGTCTTGACCTCGCCGAGCGGTCTTTTGACTCGCCGAGTGTTAAATCGGCTTTGAAATGTGACAAGGACCTCGCCGAGCGAGCTCCCCTTTCACATGTGGACCGCCGAGCGAGCCTAGAGTCATGCTTACATTTGTTTATCCTTCTTTACACCTTAATCTTATACCAGTAGTATCTAGCCAACATCCTTCCTACTATTCCAAACATTCCTATGCATCTATGCGTTTTTAACGTACCTCTGACGGTGAATCACGCACAGGTCCGATTTAAGATTTGAATACCCACTAGGCTATCCGGTCTCCTTGGTTCGTCCTCCGTCATTACCTCGATCTCCCTTGCCGAGCCAAGTTTCGCAACCCTAGTTCTCCTGTGCCCAGCTCCTTTCTTCCCTTTCTTTTTCTCTATAATCTCCTCCTCTCTATTTAGGTTAGAATAGTTTTACGTAAGGACTCCTCTTCTCTCTTCTTCACTTTTATATTTATCAGAATTGGGTTATACTAGTGTGTTTCCCATGTACATACTTTAAGTATTTGGGTGTTTTGGTCCCTTTGTGAAACGCATATACCTATGTGCAACAAAGTGTGCCATGCACAGATCTCAAAAATCTGGGTTGTGACAATCACCCCAACTTATAAGATTTTCGCCCTCGAAAATCGATATTATTTTCTTAACTCGGTACCACATTTGTCATCTGACTTGCATAACAATCAGGCATTTAACTATGTAGCCGCATTTGCAGCTATCAGTGTTGGTCAGACCCACGATTTCCATACGACAAAAACAAAACAATTTAATCAAAATATCATCGATACACATTCCACACATATTTATCATCTACCCAAACCAAAACTTGTGCCATTCATGCCACGATAGTTTTAATCACAAAAGAAATTTAACATCCATATCAAGTTTCCAAATATTACATGCCATGTGTTCGAATATTTGCTATTTCCTAATCCTCTTCCTCTTCATAGTCATCGTCGTCCACCGTGACGGCTGCGGTACCCCCTGTGGCGCTCCTCGTAGCCGGTCCGGAGGTAGATGCTCCAAATATAGAATCCCTCATGGCACCAATACGCTGCATGTAGGTTTGCGGGTACGCATGGCCCATGAGGTCGATAAGTAGCGCCTCTTGGAACCTCTGATGCAACCTAATGTCCCTTCCTTGCTGAAGGATCTCTCGCATCATGCCCGTGTCAGTAGTGGGTATGGGCTGCGGAACTGTGGTGGAGGAAGTAGTCGGTCCTGCCGGTGTTTGATGGGTGGCTGATCTGGAGGCCTGTCGGTCTCTCTTCTTGTCGACGCTGGTTTGGAGGCTTTTAAGATTTCTGCCCGCTGGCGAGGTATGGGACGGCGTTGTCGTGAGGAACAACTCGTCCACCCGGATCTTAAATCCTCCCTTCCCATTTCGTGAGTCTAAAAGTCGGGAAATCAATCGTGCATACGGTAGTCGGTTGATAGGTGGAGGGACAGCACCCCTCACATTTCTTCTGTAGGCATGTGCCATGCCTTTTATAATGACCATAGGTGCATTGATCCACCTATTGTGAAATGCGGTGTGTAGTGCTCGCAAAAACGCATCTCGGCATTCTTGGTCATGGCCGGTGGGGTGCAAATTCTTTTGAAGATTATGTCCAAAAGCCACATGCGCGTGGTAGTTGTGATCGGGTGATGGATTGTCCCGAGATGGACCTACCGCCCGATGATGTCGGAGATGATCGCTGGGAAGTCTCGTTCCTTAAAAGGGTGGTAGGATGAGTGGGCTAGGAGTGTAGATGTGGGGGCATTTCATGGTCGAGGAGATGTCGGCACATCTAAAAACTAACTCGTTACCATCGATGGTAACAAGTATGGCGTCCTCATCGATGCTCATGTTTAAGGTTTGGTAGAAAAGCTTCACTAGCCTCGGGTAGTATCGATCCCCAAATGGCGTAAGGAGGGACTTGAGTTGATTGTTGGTGATGAAGTCCGATGTCCACTGGGTGGACGCCGGATCTCCGAAATAAGAGGGATGTATTTCCCATTCGGCTTCAAAAATTTTCGCTCCCCACCAATCATCCAGTGTGATTGGAGTAGAGGGTGGGTTTGATGATGGTTGCGAGGTTTGTGGCGCTTTATTGCGCGCCGACGGCGATCGAATCGCCATCCTTTTCTTAGGTTGTGGGTTTGGGTTTGAAGCCATTAGGTATTTAAAGGGTTTAAATGACAAGAAAATTTTTAGAGATGGTTAGATTTTACCTAGAAGAGTAGTTTTAATGAATCGGATGGTCGAAATCCGGCTGGAAACGGACCGAAAGGTTTGAAAATCGCTTGCCCTAACCCCCTTGCTCGTCTCTTTTCCTTTCGCTTGAAGATGAACAGGCGCTATGGCCTCTGCCATATTTATAGTTCCGCCTCGCTCGAGCGGTCATTAGACCTCGCTCGAGCGAGCACAGAACTCGTTTTTCATTGTATTTCTTCTTCGCTCGCGCGGTTATAGTGCCTCGCTCGAGCGGTTATAGTGCCTCGCTCGAGCGGTTATTGTGCCTCGCTCGAGCGAGAAAAGTGTGATTTTATGTAGTTCGCTCGAGCGGTCATTAGTGATCGCTCGGGCGAGACCAGAAACACTTCTTGGTACTTTCTTGCTTGTTTTGTTTCAATATCTCCCTAGTTTCATCAATTTAGAGTTGAACAAAAATTTCTCAAACATTATTTGCAATCATATATCAAAAAGAAAACATACATAACCTTCATAGTACCCGAAATTACATATTCTCAACCCAATGAAAATCATTCAGTTGGCAACTTCGAACAATTTGGGATATTGTTCTCTAACATCCGCCTCACGTTCCCATGTTGCCTCTTCGATCGGATGGTTCTTCCATCGAACAAGTACTAAGGGAATCACTTTTGTTTGCAACACCTGTTCCTTTCGATCTACAATTTCTACGGGTTCTTCAATCATGGTCATATCTTCATGCATTTCGAATGATTGGCCGCTCAGTACGTGATCAGGGTCATTGAGATATTTCCTAAGCATCGACACGTGGAAGACATTGTGTACTTGATCAAACAATGGTGGCAAACCAATGCGATAGGCTACTTCTCCCACTCGACCCAAAACTTCAAACGGTCCAAGATAGCGGGGACTTAGTTTCCCTCTCTTCCCAAATCTCATCACTCCCTTCATTGGTGATACTTTCACGAACACATGTTCCCCCACTTTAAAGTCTACACTGGTCCGCTTGATGTCAAAGATAACTTTTCGCATCGCCGAGCCGCCTTTAGCCACTCCCTGATCATGCGGACAATGGCAGCGTTATCTTCAAGTAGCTCGGGTCCCAAAACAAATTTCTCACTGATTTCCTCCCAATTTATTGGCGACTTACAACGTCTTCCGTATAAGGCTTCATACGGTGCCATCCCGATGCTCGTCTGAAAACTATTATTATAAGCGAACTCAATCAATGGTAGATGTTGATCCCACGATCCTTGTAATTCTAACATACATGCCCTAAGCATGTCTTCAATGACCTGGTTGACCCTCTCAGTCTGTCCGTCTGTTTGCAGGTGGAATGCCGTGCTGAAGTTCAACCTAGTTCCCATTCCTTCTTGGAATTTCCTCCAAAACTTTGATGTATACAATGGGTCTCGGTCTGAAACAATGCTACTCGGAATCCCATGTAGCCGGACGATCTCCTTCATATAAAGTTCTGCTAATCTTCCCGCTGTGTACATCGTGTTGTACGGCAAAAAATGTGCGGACTTAGTTAATCGATCAACCACTACCCAAATGGCGTTATGCCTCCTTGCAGTTCGTGGTAACCCGACTATGAAATCCATTGAGATAGATTCCCATTTCCATTCCGGTATGGGTAAGGGCTGTAATAGGCCTGCGGGGTGTCTATGGTCGATTTTCACTTGTTGTACGTCAAACATCGTGAAACATACTCGCCACATCTTGTTTCAACCCTCTCCACCAAGAATTTTTTTCGATCCTGATACATCTTCGTGCTTCCTGGGTGGATCGCATAACTTGACCTGTGGGATTCATCAAGAATCGTTCGCCGCAATTCGGCGTTGTCCGGAATGCAAAGCCGCCCTTTGAATGTTAAGGAACCGTCTTCCTTGATTGAAAACTCAGAGGTAGTACCTTTTATTACATTTTGATGTATCCGTGTTAGAATCGGGTCTTTCATCTGTAGTTCTCGTATGTGTTCAAATATCACTGGCTTCACTGATATGTTGGCTAAGAAGGCTCCTGTGGCTTGTGGTTGGATGTCTGCACCACATAACGCTAGATCCTCCAACAACTTCCATCGATGTATACTTAAAATTAGGCTAGCCAGCTGTGCGGAACTCTTTCGACTCAAGGCGTCGGCCACTACGTTAGCTTTGCCTGGATGATACTGTATAGAACAGTCATAATCTTTGAGGAATTCCATCCACCTACGCTGCCTCATATTCAGTTCCTTCTGTGTAAACAGGTATCTGAGGCTTTTATGGTCAGTGAAAATTTCAAATGTTTCTCCGTATAGGTAATGTCGCCATATTTTTAATGCGAATATGACTGCTAGTTCAGATCGTGTGTTGGGTAGTTCCTTCGTGCTCTTTCAACTATCGAGTCGTAAGCTATTACCTTTTTATATTGATTTAGTACACAACCCAACCCGTATAATGACATCACTATAAACTGCGAATCCTCCACTGCCTGATGGAATGGCTGACACTGGAGCTGAGGTGAGTCTTTTCTTGAGTTCTTGAAAACTCTTTTCACACGCCTCACTCCACTCAAATCTTGAGTCCTTTCTTGTAAGCCTTGTGAGAGGTCCTGATATTTTTGAAAACCCCTCAACAAAACGCCGATAATATCCTGCCAGTCCGAGGAAACTCCGGATATCTGTCACGGTTTTTGGTTGTTCCCCACTCATCGCCTCGATCTTAGCGGGATCCACGGGACACCATGCTTGGAGACGACATGTCCCAGAAAGCTGACTTCTTCTAGCCAAAACTCACATTTGCTGAGCTTGGCGTACAGTTGGTGTTCACGCAAAGTTCGTAGAGCGACACGTAAGTGTTCTTCATGCTCCGCTTTTGATTTTGAGTAGATTAGGATGTCATCAACAAACACTACAACCCAAGAGTCTAAGTGTGGTTTAAACACTCGATTCATCAAATCCATAAACGACGCTGGTGCATTTGTCAGCCCAAATGGCATCACTAAAAATTCATAGTGTCCATACCGTGTTCTAAAAGCCGTTTTCTGAATGTCCTCGGCCCTGACTCTTAACTGATGGTACCCGGATCTTAGGTCGATCTTGGAAAAGTGTTTTGCTCCTTGTAATTGGTCGAATAAGTCATCTATTCTTGGCAACGGATATCGATTCTTCACCGTGACTTTATTCAATTGGCGGTAGTCGATGCACAAACGCATCGACCCATCCTTCTTTTTCACGAACAACACTGGTGCTCCCCACGGGGACACGCTTGGTCGTATAAACCCCTTGTCCATGAGCTCTTGCAGTTGTTCTTTCAATTCTTTCAATTCTGCAGGGGCCATTCTATAAGGTGTTTTTGAAACAGGTTCCGTTCCTGGTGCCAAATCAATCGCAAATTCTACTTCTCTTTCTGGAGGTAATCCTGGCAATTCTTCTGGGAATACATCTGGGAATTCTCGCACCACAGCTATGTCCGAGATAATATTCTTTTCTTCTTTATCCTCCTTCAAAAATGCCAAATAACCACTACACCCTTTCCTAATTAAACGTTCTGCTCTTCATCGAGATATAAGTGGTACTGAGTCGACCTCTCCTTGAAATCTAAACGATCTCCTCGTGTTAGGGACGGAAAACAACAACTTTATCCTTGCGGTCCTTTGTTACAATGTTGGGACAGCCAATCCATGCCAAGGATTACATCGAATCCCTGCATGTCCAACCATATTAGATTTGCCTCTAATTTGTGGACAACGTGATCCCTAATGCTTACTACTACCGATTTGCAGACTAATTCCGTGTCCACTAATTCTCCTGTTGGGATGGACACTGATAACACAAAGTCCGGTTTTAAACAATCTTCATTCTTTTCGCAAATCTAGGGGTAATGAAGGAGTGGGTAGACTCGGGTCTATCAAGACTACACATGTGCTACGTAGCACCCTTTCTCATAAATCTGTAACGTACCTACAATACATGCATATACGTACACAACATATCCATAAACAATTTTCACTCTTACGTTTAATATGATATATATTTATATATATCCCAATATAAAATCATTCTTTATCTAGAGTTATATTGAAACCGAAATTCTCTATTTTAAAGGAGTTCTCACCTTGGATAATGTCGTGTACACTCCACCTTCTGGCGAGAATGCGTGGCTCTTCCTCGAATAATGTGCTTTCGAGCTTGAATTGGTTGTGGCATGGAGGTTGGAGCCGTCTTTTCTTTGGTCTCGTAAATCTCTCATCATGTGACCTATCTTGCACACTTGAAACAAATCGCATTCCTTGCCTACAGTCTGTTGTTTTATGGGACTTGCCACATTTAGCACAAGTTTCCCTTGGAAATGAATTAGCAGCTCTCGGAAAACCTTGTGGAGTTGTAGTCCTGTTGGAATAAGTAGGACCTTGATACCTCATCGTTCTCCCTGATGCGAGCAACGGATAATTTTGATGAGTCGATTGTGGAGCAGCTCTCCCATAACCCGACTGGAACGACGGTTTCTGATTTGGTGTGATAAACCTCTGTTTCTTATATGACGATTCATAACCCCCCGTCCTATTCAGATCGGTGCAATCTCTGCCTTGATGTTCCTCCGACGCAGACGCTTATTATTTTCTTCCTCAACCACCAATGCCTTACTCATTACTTCTCCATAAGTCTTCACTGAAGGCGCAACACCCCCTCGGATGTCCGATCAGAAGCCTGTTGGAACCTCTTCGCTTTCATCACGTCTTAGATTACGTAGTCTGGGGCAAAGCGAGCCAGTCTCATGAATTCCACTCCATACTCTCTCACGGTCATTCTTCCCTGTGCTAGTTGTAAAAATTGGGTCTCCATTTGATTTCTCACAACGGAAAATATTGTTTATTGAATTCTTCTACAAATTCGTCCCAAGTCCACGCACGTTTGGAGTTTCTTGTGCTCTCGTCCGCTTAATCGATTTCCACCAAGGTCCAAACTTCTCCATCTAACATATATGTCTTAACGACGCTCTCATCCTCTGTGCATGTCAAGACGTCAACACCTTTTCCATTTCCCCAACCCTTTTGGCGGCCATTGTCTGCAAATTGGGAGGTCTCATTCTTCCTAACTCGATGAATGTCAAGCCAATGCGTGTAAGTCCTACTGGAGGGGTAGGTGTTCGCTGTGGTTCTGTATCTTGTTACCGCCAAGGACATCGCTTGTTGTGCCATGGCGGCTGCCATAGTGTGCATCATTCTCGGCGCTCTTCTCTTTCCTCATTCCTTTCTCTCACCCTATCTTGTTCCCTTTGGTCTCGATCATGTCTATCTAGATCTTGCTCCTCTGCTTGATTTTGATTTCCTCCCTGGCCACTGCTCTCGGGAATCTCCCTGTTTCCCAATGGCACTCTGTTTGTAGGTGAAACAAACCCATCTCTCACAGAATTCCTATCATGGCCACCCTCGGTGGCCTCTCCTCTAGGAAACATAACGTGCATGAGAATTAAAATCTCGTTAGCAGAAGTCCCTATATTCTGACGATATGATAGTCGAATCATGGAAGGAAATGCTCGATATCAATCAGGATGCAATTTCGCATCTCGAAATCCGTGCCATCTGCACGACCTTCAAGGCCGTGCCTTACATTCATATCATAACTCCTCTTCATATATACAGCCAAACGGTAATTGAAGCACATGCGAATACTCTAAGCAACAATAAGAACTTATAAGTTAGTTGATCCTACCAGGCTGTTCTTGTTCCATGCCAATTCATGGACATAAGGACATACCCGAAAGTTTAATGATACTTATTCCTCCTAGGTGGTCTACCAAGTGACAGTATTTAAAACATTCAAAATAAAAAGGCTCGATATACCAAGCCATACACAGTACTCTCTCTCAACTCACTATCAAAGTATGCAGCGGGTTTCCTAGAAGAATTCCTCAGGAGGAGGTTCTGACTCTTCCGTGTCTGGCTTTGGATTTACTTCACCAAGTCCTTGCCGCCTGTTAGTCCTTGACTCTGCGATGTATAGTCTAAGGTGAGCTACATCCTAGTCTGAGGGAAAACAAAGAACATATAGATTATCTCTCGCACATATGTTAGTACCAACAACATAAATTCTCAAGAAATATTTATGTACAACAATTTGAAGGATAAAAATAATTCAATGATTCCCAACCACATCTTAGCACAGTTTCTGTTTAATCTCTTTATGAATTTGTTTGTGAAATTGGCCTAATCACTTAAATCTTAACTTAAGTAATCCTCGAGCAATATAGCATCGAGCCCCGATGGAATACCCGCCATCGTCTAACTAGCAGTTGTTATGTGTATTCCACAGGGAATATCGCCGAGCCCCTTTCTCATAGGCGTATGGTCTATTCTCAATCTACATCCACAGGATGTGTTATAACTATACTGGATTGGCCGCCCGTCGGTCACGGATATCCTGTGAGTCGATTCATTGGGTATCCCGCCACGTCGGTGGGGTATTCTATCAACCTTAAATAATAAAATATCAATGTGCTTTACATATAGTTATTCACCGTGATTGTGCTAGATATATTACATTAGGCCTTATCACATTGTTTCTGTATCTCTATTTTATTTCTTACGCATCCCTGGGATGCCCCATACTTCTATTTCAACTTTCTCTGATTTAACCACATTATATATTTCGTCACCGGGGACCTCGTGATTCTTCACACTTTACACACACACACACTTATCATGAGAGTTTATGGTATATACTACTATTTAAATAGACTATACTACGCATATGAGTTCACAGAATAATGCACATGTTTCAAGAATACTCCCTACCTCAACGAATCTCAAAGCACGCTTGTCCTTAGCGGTTATAATGCATCAACCTACATTTAAAAAGAATTTTACTTTAGGATGGTTTAAGGTCATTTGGGGTGTAAGACACCCAGGTTTCTTATATTAGAAAACTAATATCTTAGTGGTCACCAAACCTCGCTCGCGCGGTCAGTTATACTCGCTCGAGCGGTCACTTGACCTCGCTCGAGCGGTCTCTTGACCTCGCTCGAGCGGTCTTTTGACCTCGCTCGAGCGGTTAAATCGAGGTCGCTCGAGCGGTTAAATCGGCTTTCGAAATGTGACAGTGGACCCTCGCTCGAGCGAGCTCCCCTTTCATTACAGGGACCGCTCGAGCGAGCCTAGAGTCATGCTTACATTTGTTTATCCTTCTTTACACCTTAATCTTATACCAATAGTATCTAGCCAACATCCTTCCTACTATTCCAAACATTCCTATGCATCTATGCGTTTTTAACGTACCTCTGACGGTGAATCACGCACAGGTCCGATTTAAGATTTGAATACCCACTAGGCTATCCGGTCTCCCTGGTTCGTCCTCCCGTCATTACCTCTGATCTCCCTTGCCGAGCCAAGTTTCTGCAACCCTAGTTCTCCCAGGCTCCTTTCTTCCCTTTCTTTTTCTCTATAATCTCCTCCTCTCTATTTAGGTTAGAATAGTTTTACGTAAGGACTCCTCTTCTCTCTTCTTCACTTTTATATTTATCAGAATTGGGTTATACTAGTGTGTTTCCCATGTACATACTTTAAGTATTTGGGTGTTTTGGTCCCTTTGTGAAACGCATATACCTATGTGCAACAAAGTGTGCCATGCACAGATCTCAAAAATCTGGGTTGTGACAATTGAAATCCATGTTTATACAAAGAGTAGATAGTGACCAAGATCTCTTTTGTCCAAAAGTCACCAACATGCATGTGGATAGAGTACATGACTCTTCGATTTGAACTCCTTTATTTCGTTACAAGTCTGTACTATGTAAATCCACTATCGAAGAGTTGTTTTAAAAAATATTTAGTTTTTGAATATGGTACAATGTTCTTTTAATTGGACTTATCGAAAATATCTCGCTTTAAGTTTTGAAACTTTTGACCAAGTTTTCTTTTCTTACTTATAATTCCACGATAAGGCCTTATTATGCTAGTTGAGTTCTTTGAAACCTTTGAACGTTTTGATTCAAGCTAACGGTAATGGAAAAAATTTCGCGATAAATAGATTTTATTATGATCGTAACGTGTGTTGCGTGGGCTTGGCTCACGAATCGAGACACCCGGGCACAAGAGATGTGCGATTGTACGAGGTCGGAGGATGAGGGCATGACAATGAGTGGACGTATCATGAGTGGACATGACAGTCCACACATCTAAATGACTGTGTGATATGCATGGACTTCTGATGCATGAAATTCCGTATATGTCATGCAATCACACAACTGTGTGGACTGCTTTATTTCACATGATGGGTGGGCACCCATTGTAGACTAACTCTGTGTAAGGAGGGGCCTCTTTCCAGTCATCAATACATACTGATTACAGACATATTCGATGGTCTATAAAACAGTCAAACTCCATCTAGTAGAAGTAACATGAGAGATAGTCCCAAGAATGCCTCTGTAAAATTTATGCCATGACCATCGATTATTTTTGGCCACATGGCAGACATGTTTCATCAATCAAAGTTGTCTAATAAGTGTTTCAGTTAAAACCTCAAGCTTGTTAAAAGGGTGGTTCAAACCATCTAATTAGCACACTTCAATTTCGATCTTTATGAACAATGGTCGAGTTCAGAGTATATTAGATCGGACAATTCAAGATCTTTCAATAATGAGTGACTTTAGGGGCCACTTTAATTGAATATATGAACTATCATCTTGATGACTTGAACTACTTAAAAACAAGTGCAATGTACCTTAGTTTATGGTTATGTAGAGTATACTTCTACCTGCATTTTAAAACTATTGCCCCACTTTAAATCATATTATAGGAATATTTTTGGTCATCATCTTTCACACCATGTATCTTTAGACTATGGTTTTCAAATCACAAACACACTTGATGAAAAATGATGTCACTTACCTAAAAAAAAGTAACAAATTCTAATTCTTTGTTTTGAACCAGTTGGTTATCATATATGAGCCTTTTTTTTTTTTTTTTTAATAACTTGGGTATCCGGGCCTCTTAGAGCACCCGTCTAATCCTAGGGGCACATGTGCACCCTAAATTTAGCACATTTTGGGTCAGCATATGTAACAACCTGAATTTTTAGATTTTATTTTAACGGTGTTAGATGATGCACCACACTATGTACTGTGCTAATGCTCCACATCAGAATCGAAACCCACCTTTTAAAATAGAAAATTTATAATTTTTCCCATATCAAAATTAGACTCATTGCGAAGTGCTCGTCAATACGATTCCAACGATATATAATTTGACGACTTCTAACAAGAATATAAAAAATTATGCCCATTTTAAGTGATCAAGCAAGTAAAAGGGTATAATTGTAATTTCGGGAGAGAAACACCAATTGCTTTAGTGCTTATGCAAAACGCTAGAACGAAACATTTTCTCAAGCTATCCAAGTTACGTATGAATTCTTATTCCGTCTAAAAATCTCCTATTCTATTAAATCTCCTATGAAAAGTGTTAATTAGAGTTGACCTAAAATTTTATACTATTATAAATAAAACTTTAAAAACTTTCTACTCTCTATAATAAAAAAAATCATTCTCTCTGAAGACTTAGACGAACCGACGCCCTAGGCATCGACCTTTTCAACCCGAATCGCCGTTGATCTTTCGTTCACGCTTCAAGAGGTGGGTACCCATCAATCCATCTTGTTCTTCTCAGATCCCGTCGCGTATGATGCGTTCGATCGTGCATCGACGGGTTTAAAAATCTTATTTAAACTCAAATATCTCATAAATTAATAGATCTATATATTTAATATATGCTTTCCTTTGAAAGTTGTATATTTTATAAATTGGGTTTATATATTATTTCTCTTTTCTTTTCAAAAATCTCTTTTATTTGAGCCATTAATATTTTACCTTATATTAGGTCTGTATATTTAATATGTTTACTTCCTCTTTTATGTCTGTAAAATTAATTAAATTTTAATACTTATAAATTTGATAGATTGACTTAATTGGCATAATATCATATTGATATTATTTATTTCCAAATCTATATAGTATAAATTTATCCTTCTACTAAGACTATAATAATATATATTATTGTTGCAAGTTTATATTATTATTTATTTAAAATTAATTAAGCCAAAAAAAAAATTAAATTAAAATTTTATTTTATTTAAATGAATAATAGATTACACAAACTTAAAGTTTCGGGTCCGAACTTGCGGCTACGAACCTGAATTCGCGGCCACGAACCCAAGCTCGCGACCATTGATGCACCTGTCCCGGTATTTTGGTCATAACGTTTTACTCCGACCTCGGATTAATGCGATTCTTATAGCATTGGAAAGAAGACAGCGAGCTTTACAACTTTGTGTGAAATAGCCATTTCACGAATCTGACGTTTTAGAGGGAAAAATAGAGCAACAAGTCGGGTTCAATTTTGAATGACTCAAGGCTATTCGAATTTAATATTATTTTCTAATTCTCATGACCAAAGTTCCTGTGTATATTATATCTTAAGGTCTTTCGATCGATGGTCATGATAAATTGTAACTTAATATGTATAAATACTATTTAATTTAATTATCTAATTATTATATACATATATCTCAATTTTATCGCTTCAATGCGACCTCTTCGATAATACAAAGTATTAGAACTTCGATGCCTTTATGAAATCGAACTCTGACCTTTACGATTATCGAAATCACACTTATAACTCTATTCTATAATTATATTGGTGTGGTATGTAAATAAATATAAATATAAGCATAATCAAAATCTAAATATAAACCGTTCTGTATGTGTGATACTTTTGTATTTGTAACTTAATCAATTTATACGAGTTAATAATATGTTAGATCATGAGTACGAGAGTTTATGAGATCATGCCTACGCTTGGGCGTGGTGATTCGCTGAGATGGTATCGAAGCAAGGAATACACCATATTCACATGCCTTACAACTCATGGTGGAATGGGACCCATGACGAGTCGGGTGAGTGTGAATTCAGTGTAACTTCGTACACGGTGGCATATACAGTGATCCTATCACTCCGAGTTTTAATACGAGAGGATAAGATATGAGATATGATACGAGAATCGGGCTTTGGGCCTTAGCTGTGGTGAGGTTTCTTTTACGGTTACGTGAAACTCGGTATATTAGTGTCCATGTACGGATGCAAACCTCTATGGTAGTATAAACTATCACACGAAGTATATCCAAGTTACTACGGAACCTTTTTCTTGGGAAGCATGAATTATAAAGGTTGCCTCACTATAGTTTGTCATAGGATTGAGTATAAGAGTATGATAAGATACTAGTATGAGATAAGATAAGTTATGATACGAGTACGATAATAAGACATCGCTGTGTAGGCCAGTAAAAGATAAAGAACTTAAGTCTCTGTACGTGCTGTTCCTTGCGTAGCCACCGTAAGGGCAACAACGTCTTTTAGCCAAGACGGATCTCTGGGAGAGATTATGAGTATGAGTACGTTATGAGTGAGTTTGGCCATTATGTCTCCCCATTGGCTGGGTGGTGGAGTATGAGTATGACACGAGGGCATTATAATATGGTGGTATGATACTATGTTGACCCTCCCATAGTAGCTCGAGCAGCGACTCTGGCACAGGTCATTTAGGATTTCACTATTATGTTAGTTACGCTCATGCGATGTACAGATGTATGTGCGAGAATGATAATAAGACATGATATAATATGTTATGAGATATGGTAAGGTACGTTAGGATACGAGTGTCTAGATCATAGTCTTGCATTTTTGATATGATATGAGTTTTACGATATGCATGTGATTTTACCTTTTTTTTACTATCTACTTTGAGATACTATGTTTATCACTCACAAGATGCACCCACAATGCACCTGAGTAGTATGAGGTGGATTGGTGGTGTATCCACTGAGTTTACGTGACTGAGTAAACTCATCCCACGATAATCTAACAGTTGCAGGTGATTACGCTGGTGGAGTAGACGCCGGCCATCTAGATCTCGCTGACGCTGATTTCATTGATTCCGCAGGCGTTGAGTACCAGGAGCCTTTGGAGGGCGACGCTACCGGTTATCAGGAGGACTACGGTGCTGATCTTGATTCGAGTGCCGGTTACTGATTATTGTGGACTTGGTATTGAGTTTTATTGATACTAGTATTGCGGATTTTATAGTTTATTTTATCGGATTTGTCTCCGACTTTCATTATCATTTTATTGGTGGATTATGATTTTATCACACTTATTCAGTATTTATGATTACATTTATATTCCACCCTAATTGTTGGATTTCACGGATTTCGTGGAACCATTATTGCGCGAGAACTCTAATTAGGTGTATGTCCGCTTAGCATATCCGGGATATGTGCGGGTCATAACTCGAAATTCTAGGCCCTCAGGATGGGGTAGAATTTCGGGTCGTGACAGCATAGGATATAAATCCCTAGGGTGGCCTCAAGGGGGGGAGGAGATTCGAACTCAGGTCTCCTGCTTTTGAGAGCAGGTACCTGGCCAGCTCACTTAAAACATGTTGGTTATTATATACGAGCTCTTTGTTTCAAACCAGTTGGTTATCATATATGAGCTTTTATGACTTTGTTTCAAACATGTTGGTCATCATATATGAGCTCTTTTTCGTGGCCTATCTGTCTATTATAGGGCATAGTCACAAAATTCGCCGAACTTTTGAAAATGTTGGCGATTTTTTTAAAAATCCATGCGTTTTTAAAAACTAGCGCATAAATAATTCACAATGTTTTCAAGGGTACCTCTATTAGCGCCCATGCAATCTCTGAAAGCGCGCATGTCAGACACTTCTTCAAAACCATTGAATGCTTTGGATCAGATGATGAGATCGTTTTTCACCCCGATCTTCCATAAAATGGATCTTGAGATCATGTCGCATCTATCAGAGAGTCGGTTTTTTATTCCACATGTTACAAATCCCCAAAAAATGCCCCTTGAATCCTATGACACACATCACACTCAAATGTGATTTTTAGGTCATTATTTTGCGATTTGTGTGTGGGAACATACCGTTTGATAGGTGCGAGATGATCTCAAGATCCATTGTGTGGAACATCGGGTTGAAACATGATCCCCATCATTTGATCCCAAGAAATCAATGGTTTTAACGGGAGTTGCACACATGAGTACTAATAGAGGTACCCTCATTTTAATATTTTTTTATATTCTTTAACGTATTTTAAAAAAAAAAAATATTTTCTCAAACTAAACGATTTTTTCAATTTTAACCTTGCCGAATTATCGTCCAACCCGACTTGATGACTGTGCTATGCATTAATGTAATAACTCAAGGCTTAGCAATTAGCATCCACGTTGGCCACGCCTGAGATTACGCCAACCTACCTTAGAAGGTAAGGGTTGTCATTATTGTTGTAGTCGCGTTGGGTCAAAATTTTAGCTATCTCATAAAAAATAAAATGCAAATGTCCGACCTGACCTAACTCGATCCGATAAAAGCCCTATTTTTCTAATGTTTTAGTTATAAAATATTTGGTGGAGTCGAGTTGGGTTGGCTTAGTCGACCAGACCCCACCTTACTTGAGGGTCCAATCTGATGTCTCATGCTTGACCCAACCTGACCAGTTGTCAGCCTTAGCTAGGATTGAGCTCATAATCCAATGAAAGGTTGCCAATATTGCAACTTCTAGGCAAGTTATCAACTTGGGTACTAGTATCAACTTGGGTACTACTATCAGGTGGCGGTCCATGGAGGGTTGATAAGAATCGACCGATACTGAGCAGTAGTGTAATATTTAACAACAAAAACTAAAAATTGGAAGGTATCGGCCGATACGGATACCAATATCCGAGTTGATATCTGATACGTATTGGCGTCAATTTGTATCAATTTACCGAAAAACCAAAATGTATCGCTGATACAATCACAAGTCACCGATACAATCACAAGTCGCAGCTATAAAAGAAAGATGGCTAATGAAGTCTTAAATTGTAAGATAAGGTTTCACTCAAAAATAAAACATATAGTAAGATAAGGTATCACAGGCTTACATTAATTACATAATCAGACGATGGAAAAAGGACCTCATACCTATAAACAATAAAAACATTCCATTCCGTCATCCGTTCGAAAACACTATTTTCATAATATTTGGGATTTTTGAAATCCATGAACTTTTATTTTTTGTTTTTTATTCGGGAAATTTACTTGATCGATCCTGTCAAATGTACCTTTTACGTAAGAGATCCTATATTTTCACTTTTACCCAAACCGACCCGTTGCGCGCCAAGTCACACCGTTAGGAAATGCCGAAATTACCCCCAAGGTAATAAATAGTCGTCTTTTATTCAACTCATTACTATTTACCTTTTTTATTTTTTACTTTTTCGTTCGAAGTCGGTGGATAGGCGGTGTCGATTCGTAGTCACTGGCACTCCGTTTTTGAATATTCAAGCTATAAAATCTATAAGTTAGAAATTAAATTACCTTCCATTACTGTAGAATTTTTTATTCTTCTTTCGACGGTCTATGTTTTGATTAATTTTCCTTTTTATGCTAAAATAACGGAGCGATAACGATTTCCTACACAATCGATACCGATTGTTAAAGCGATCAATAACGATTGTGTATGAAATCGCTATCGATTGCGTTAACAATCGGTATTGATTTTCTTAACAATCGATGACGATTGTTAACTAGCCTGATTATAAATAATCTCTTTTAGTATCAGAGTTACGCATTTCAATTATAAACAATCTTTTTTATTACAATTCATTTATAGAAGCCGTGAAGATGGTTGTACAACGGGCTGTTGCCAAATGTTCGCCTATTGGCATTTCGAAGGTCTACGAGGAGGCAAGCCTGCAGCGGAAGGAGTTGCTCAGAGCATCAATTTTCGGTGAAATATTCCAAATGCCAAAGGTTGTTAGCTTTGTTAGAGATGCCGTTGATGCCATGTTGAGTTTTTGGGTTGAGAAGAATCACTTTCGAATCGGGAAGAGAGATGTCTATCTTTGAAAGATGGACATTGCCTTAATACTGGGCCCTGCGGTGGTTAAACCCCAACAGTACACCCTTTCCATTAAACTACCTAAAAAGAAAATCATTCGATACAAATATTTTCGTAGACTGCTGACCGGAAAAATTATTTGGTCTTATGTAGAAAATGGATTGAGGCTAGCGAAAAGTAATGACGACTTCGTAAAGTTGATTCTTCTGTTTGTTCTGTGTACATTTTTTTTTTCCAGGTCCCACCATCAACTGTCAGAAGAGCATGTTGAACTCGCCGATGCTGTCGAGAACTTCAAACAAACGTCGTGAGGTCTCTACGTGTTTAATGACTTACTGAGTATATAGAGAAGGGCGTGACAAATAGAAAGACTGCTGACAACGATAAAGCCCTTAAGCCGTATAATGTTTATGGATGTATGTGTGTACTTTAATGGTGGGCCTATGCGATGCTACCTGATATCTCACCTTAAAGAACGCCCATAATGAACCCTTTCCCACGATTGTTGAAGTGGGCGGAGAAGCCGTAAACGAGGACGAAAGGCTACACTCTTACGATCATGTTAGACAACAAGGTATGATGTCCATTTAAATAGTAAATTAGAAGATTTCGAATCCGTAATCAGTCGATATCGACTTCCTACGTAGTCGTCATCGACTTCCGAAGCAATCGCTATCGACTGCGTAAGTAGTGATTATCAACTGCCTACACAGTCGTTAACGATTGCGTACGCAGTCGATAGCGACTATGAACACAATCGATAGCGATTGCTCAGGAAGTCGATATCGACTGTAAATGAAACTGGTATCGACTCCTTAAGCAGTCGATATATTGCAGTAATAGTTAAGTTTTCTAGATTCGACTTTCTATCATTTTTACTATTTTATTTTACAATCAGTCCTTTGTTGTAACAGATTTACGCTCCCCTCGAACCCATTTTCTTCGAGTTAGAGATGCCTCTCGTAAGGAATTATCTGCGGGGTCTAAAGGCTGTTGGGGGGAAGAGAAAAGAGAGGGTTGAAGAGATCAAGAAAGCTGTGGAATTTGATATCCGGCTCAAGAAGAAAAGAAATTACCTTCCGGTCAAAGTAGTTGACGAGGAAGAGTTTGAGGATGAAACAACGTCGGACGAAGACTTGTCGTCAGAAGAGGTTCCCGTCCAATTAGGCCGGCTGAGAAAGGACGCCACAAAGACGAGCAGCAGTACACCAACCTTCTCTAATGAAGTGCTGTTGAGGAGGATTGACGGTATGGAATTGGAGAACTTGAAACTCAACCAGAAAGTGAGCCATTTGGAAGAGTTAGTGAAGCGGTTGGCGGGAGAGAATAAGCAGCTGGTGGAAGACAATAAGTTCCTTCGGACACAAAGCACCTCCTTTGATGATCGGCTCACTTTAAAGGATGTAGAGCTACAAACAATTAATCACTCCAATAAGTTGATCCGAAAGGAGCAAGGAAAAATTATTGAACTCCTTCAAACGATCTTGGAGGTGACACCTAAGGTATGGGTTGTAATATAGTCTGCTATGAATTATTCCGATTTTTAATTGAGTCGATAACGACTGTTCATACAATCGATAATGATTGTATGCACAATTGATAACGATTGTATGCACAATTGATACCGATTGTATCCACAATAGATGACGATTGTATGTACAATCGAAAATGATTGTATCGACAATCGATGAAGATTGTATCCACAATTGATGACGATTGTATGTAGAGTCGATATCATTTTTTTATATCTAGTTAGTTATCCATTTAATTCTTTCAATGTTCAGGATGATGCTATTTCGAAGTTGTTATCGGATTTGCCTCTCACTGTCGATATAGGACCAGAACATATGGGTCGAGTTGACAAGGGACCCTCAGATATGGGACCACCTCCTGCCCTGTAAGAACACGAAAGAGGAGGTGGTAGCAGCTGACAACCAATCCCTGGCTCATGCTGATAAGGGTGGTCTGGCTGGTGATGAGCATTACGAACAACCATTGGACGCTTGCTTGAGGCCTAGGATTAAAACAAAAATTGGTGTCTTGAAGCCTAGGACCGGAAGAAAGCAGTCGGTAGAAAAACTTGTAACGGAGACGATGCCCTCTAATATGGTTGAGCTAACAGCTGAGCAGAGGTACATGAATGCCATATGGATAGCTCGTGTTGAGGATGCCGAGTAAGTTACTTATTTTCATAATTTATCCATTTTTTTAATGATAGTAGTTAATTTTGTTTTGAATTTAAACTTTTGCCGTTATTTTTTATGCAGCACGTACGTAAGTACCGTGGGTGATTATACACTCCGAAAGCATGCCTTCAAATGTTTGGAAGGCCAGGGACACTTAGACAATATTGTAGATTTCCTTAATGATGGTAATGATCGATAATAATCCACTTAACGATCAGATATAAGAATGATCGTATGATAATGCTAATGATAGTATTAACAGTCGCTAACGATCGTATTAACAGTCGATAACGATCATATTAACAATCAGTAACTATTGTCCTAATAGTCGATACCGACTGTGTATAGAATCGTAATGATTCTCTGTATAATCGATTACTCAATTTTTTTTTCTTTCAGATATTGGGAGTCTACCTAAGACTTCTGGAAGTCATGGATGACATTGCTCATCTTGAGGTAAAGGACAAATTATTCTTTATGAGCCCTACCACTTTGTCCTAAATGGCCATGGACTATAATGATTTTAGAATGTTTATTGAATCTGAAAAACTCAACGATGAAGCATTGGACATGCAAATCACACGGTGGTCTGCCCTCAAGGAAAAGACAAACCCAGGCAAGAAGATGCTCCAAAACTTCTTCAATCGGTTGAGAGATCTCTAGGCTCACCAATGTACCACGGTACATTACGACCGCTGCTAACAGTTTTTATAATTTTTAAATTATATCTTCTAATATTATATTATTCATTTAAGATATTTATCCCAATCCAAGACACGATCCATTATATTGGGCACTTGCGATCATTAAGGTTGTCGAACAATCGGTAATGATTATTGACTCTATTTTGGATAGGTCCTCTAAGGAGAAGTATTCCGTCCAAATGAAGGCCCTAGTAAGAATCTATAAATTTTCAATATCGACTGCTTATCTTATAAATATTTTCAATATTTTCAAGAATCTATAAAATTTCAATATCTTAGCTGCTTATCTTATCTAGACATTGTATAAGCAGTCGTTACCGACTGCTGATACAATCGTTAACGACTGCTTATAAAATCGACATTGATTGTATCTCCAGTCGTTACCGACTGTATAAGAAGTCGTTAACAATTGTACTAACAGTCGATTTTGACTGCTTATAAAGTCGATATCGACCGTATTAATAATCGGTATCTGAGAAAATATTGAAAGTTTTACTAACATTTTTCACTGTTTGCTTATCTTAGCTGTTTATCTTATCTGACATTGTACTTTTCAAAACAGACCCATTACCTTCTCGTGCTTTTATATTTACATGGAGACTCCACTGCATTGAGCGTTGAGAAGTATCCTTGGTCAAGTTCTAATTGTCAAACTAAATCTGTACCTCGATAGACCAATGGGTGGGACTGTGGGGTGTTTGTGTTGAAGTATGTAAAGCACTTCATGACGGAAAAGAAATTTAACTTCACCCAAGATAAAATGAGTCAGATTAGGGCAGAAATTGGCGAGGCCCTTGCCAAATTCACTGCCGATGGAGAAGCCAAGCAAGATACCGATATAGAACCTACTACTGATGCACTACCCTAGTTTTTTTCATAAGTTAAAATTGTATTTAGTTGTAAGCCGATCGTTCATGAAAATTTGTAAATAAAAGTTTTAATTTTCGCATAGAAATATATGGGTATTACAATATTCAATTGCTTTAGAAAATTTATAATGTTAAATAGGTACAACTATATCCGCCGACCGTATTGATAGTTAATGACTGCTTATACAGATTTTATATGGAATCGTTAACGACTGCTTATACAGTCGTAAACGATTGCGGATACAGTCGATATTGATTGTATAATCAATCGTTAATGACTGATTATTTGATTATTAACGACTGCTTATATAATCGATATCAACTGTATCAGAAATCATTAACGACTGTATAAGCAATCGTTAACGATTCCTTATACAATCGATATCGACTATATCTGCAATCGTTAATGACTATCTATTATGAGAAAACGCTGAAAAAATGCTGAAAGTTGTATGTACTAAAAGTTCTAAGAAAATGCTGAAAGTTCTATTAAAATATTGTCCTTCTTTACATTTTTAATAGAAATTTAACTTATATATTACATCAAAATTTATAACTAATGGACTGTGGGGTGTTTGTGTTGAAGTATGCATGATCTACCCGACTTCTTGTACTATTTCTAGATGGCGATCTATCTCCAACCCCTGTGCGTGAAAAAAATCTCATTTTTTAATAGAACGCTATGGCGATTTACTATGTAAAGGAGGTACGTACTGTATCACCCCATCGGTCCCACTGTGGTGCAACTCCTGTGATTGTGACCATATTCACTGTACCTAGCCGCACTGTAGGGTCTTAACCTCACCCTTAGACCGTATTCTTCTCTTTCTCGGATGGCCGACATGCTTTCGACAATTATAGGGTGGTCTAACTTTTATATTTTTAGGCAGTTGCTCAGCTTGGAATTCTCATTAGCTTTTATCGAGGGTGGGAAGCCATTGTTCGTTGTATGTTTATTTAAAGCAAGCAGTGAAAAATCACTTCTCACAGAAATTATGGTAATCGTAACTTTACCGATTGATAGCCGCCACGACATATGAGCAAGGTAAGCCATGAATGTTCCAACGACGACAAGTACACATCTTGTGTTCTAAGTCGACATTATGAATGAAATTTCTGAAATTGACTTGGAATTGATCGCGCCTATATGGTTGAGCTCTCTTTCTATCTGCCCATTACAACACCTTCTTCATGTGCTCGTCTGCTTTCAGGCAGAGGTGGGTGATCCATAGCTCAGATATTTGTTGGCACTTTTGAAAATAATTGGCGACTTTCTCTCTAATAGTTTTGATTAAGTCGATAATTGGTCTCTCTCGAGCTATCTTTAGTACGCTGTTCAAGCTTTCAATATTATTTGTAGTCAGGGAATCGTACTGCCTTCCTTTCATATATACGTGTGCCCAATACTTCGAGTCTATTTTTAAAATATACTCTAAAGCCCGAGGATCAGTAGGATCTTTCTTTATTTTGTTAATAAAATAATCAAATCTCTCTACTGAATATGCATGCGCAGCGCTCCACCATAGACCCTTCACATTGTTCTTGGGATACATGTGTGCCAAATTTTATGTCATATGTCGCATGCAGTAGTTGTGGTATGCGTTAGAGAAGTCATATTTTACCACATTTATTAAACCCTTTGACCAATCCGTGATAAAAATGAAATCTTTGATAAACTCACCAGTCACGAATGCACCTACTCGTTCAAGAAATCACATCCATGTATCCACTTCTTCTAACTCGACGACGGCAAATGCTAATAGTAATATATGTTCATTACAGTCTTGCGCCAAGGCGATAAGTAGGATCCCTTCGAAATGTCCTCGTAGGTGAGTGCCATCTACAAGCAATGTGTGACGAAGTGTATTGCAGTAGCTTCTGATGTACGGGCCAAAACTCCAAAAAACTCTTTGAAACTTACCATCAACCATAAGTTGAAATGATGTTCGTACATTAGGATTTACCCCTCCATCTCCACGTAGGTCGGTAGATTCACAAATTGTCCTTCCTAACTGCCTCTAATATTATTAAAGGCAAGTTCTTGCCCCCTCCAAGCCTTAGCATATGCGATTTATACATTATATGCTTTTGCAATATCAAACATTATCGATACCAGTGTGTAGTCGAATCCTTCCATAAGTTTCTCCCGTACATTTGTTGGCTACGAAGGAGATTGTTCTATTATGGTGACCGTGCGGTTCGATCTTAGCGGCCCCGCATGTGTGAGTACTATTGAATGTCTTAATTTTGAAAGAGTCGAGCCCAGTCAATTTAGACGCATATATTCGCCATGAACAATCGGGTTCGTAGCATCCGACTGTCACTCGATAACTAGCGATTTTCAAAGGTCGAATTTGAAAATTTTTCTCCACCGCGTGCTCTTTGAAATGTTTATTTTTCTCTGAAGATCTCTCCAACTTTAAGCGTCCAATTCTGGTATTCGGTTTTCACCTCTTGATCGGAAGACTCGTCTGATGTCTCTGATACTTCGTAAGCTCCATCTACTAAGGGATTATCAATGCCTCATAAAATTTTTTGGATCTTCTTTCATAAACCCATTCGATTCGTCATCATAATCTTCGACGTTCTCTTCACTAGCAGTGTTTTGAGGTGGTTGACTAGATCCTTCTTCCCCAAAGGGGTTCTGATGTGGTTGACTAGGCCTTTCACGGAACGGGTCATGACGTGGTTGACTAGGCCCTTCACCGAATGGGTTCTGACATGGTTGACTAGGCCCTTCACCGAAGGGGTACTCATGTGTATGGACATGTGGTAGAGCTCCTTCGGTAATCCCCATCGATGATATAGTAGAATATAATTCGTGAGTCAGCCAAGTTGTGAATTCATCAAGGAAGATATGAGGAAAATCGCCTTCATCCCCCACTCTTAGAGATGTGAAGTCTAACTCTTGACTACAATGTTGTGACCCATGCATATTTTGTAGTGGGTCATCAAATGATTCAACTGGAGCATCGTGTAAATCAATAGTTGCTTTCATGGTCGATATGTTTGCCAAAAAATCGCCGTCACTACCTAACTGAATGGTATCATATGTAGGTCCTTCCTTCTCAAACTTACATGGCTGGAAGGAATGGTTACTCACAAAATCAGTCCCACCAAGAGGTACTTGTTCAGCTTCGACTCGGAAGGAGGACAGTTCTTTAATGATGAATACCCTTATAATGTCAAACCCGATTTTATAAAACAAAAATAGGGTGGCCAAATCATCCGAATCTAAAACGTCGACAAGCACAGGGGTATTCACTATCTTCATAGAGAACTTTATGGAAATTATTTCATCTACTCTTGCAAAACTGACAGTAGAAATTTTCCTTATAAATCGTTCGTATGAAATATCCGTCGAAATTGTAATAACCCTCCGACGGCCACCTTCATAAAAACCACCATTATTTATAATATGGTCATTAAAGTGACAGAGAAGAGGAATTTTCAGACACGACATTGCCTTTTTAAGAAGAAAAAGGAAGGGATCATAAGACCAATGACAAAAAGGAGGAATGGCAAATTGTTAGCAAAATAACTGATAAACAATCGATATCGATTGTATAAATAGTCTCTAACGATTGTATAAACAATTGATATCGATTGTATACACAATCTATATCGATTGTTTATACAATCGATATCGACTGTTTATACAATCGATATTGATTGTTTATCAGTCGATAATAATTTTGTATAAAGTCTTTGTCGATTGTTTCGATATATTTATCCAGTAAAATTAATTTTTAAAAATAAAATTATATTTCTTATACTTCTGAGAAACTTTCGATGGGGTTTACACTGGATCTAAACATACCTCGCGTCGGAATGACAAACTGTAGGATCTTCAACATCCAGTGGCAAAATGCAGAAGCTTCTTCTCCCAAGCCTCTATTTTCTTCTTCAAAGTAGCAGATCTGAGGCAGAAGACGTCGTCACGTTCACCACCTCTAACTTCTTACTAACTCTAGAAGATTAAAATGTGGAAGAAGGGGATGCATTCATGGGTTAAAGAAAGTCAGAGAAGGGGATAATTTAGACTTTTTATTCTCCTTAGGGTCGACTCGGCTTCGAGCTGGTCTGTTTGGGTAAAGGTGAAAATATAGGGTCTCTGACGTAAAAGGTGCATTTGATAGGGTCGATCAGGTAAATTTCCCTTTTTATTCTCATATACACAAATCCAAATATTTATCAAAGACTGCACTATAGAATTGCTAGAGTCGACGTCCAATGTAACTTCTCACAAAATTTAAGTAGGCGTGTGGTATGGACGATCTCTCAAATCAGATTTAATAGCAGACATGACCTGTGCTCAGTGTAATGCAGATTTACCCCTCGCCTTTTAGTTAATACTGAGGAAATCGCATGCGCTGTCGGTTTTCTCAATTAAGAGAGGTTTGTCGTTTCGTACAAGCATCAGAAATGCCTCGACCACCAGGGAAGGGGTTTCCATTTTCAGAAAGTGATGCCTTCGGGTTTAAAAAGGTTTTATTCAATGCTTCGCATGAGTACCAGTGACAGTGCTGGGCCATCTACAATTACACATGGCATTAAATGTTGATATGAACAGAAGAACGAAATGGCTTCAGAAAGTCATATTGTTTTAATAGGGACGGGAATATGCGCCCACACTTAGAGATATCTCTTCACATATTGATAGGAGATCGGCACATATCGCCTTTGTTGCTGATGTGACACTCCCTCCTTTTCCTAATTTCACCGCGCTTTAATCATGGTTACCACTGACACTGATAGAATCAGAAAGGTAAAGTGCAACGAGGACCTGGGAGTCCATAGTTGACATCGTGATTTTTTCATGATTACATTCGAAAAGACATACTAGAAGACCACCTGATTCGAAGCGCTTACGCTTCTATAAAAGAGGCGATTGCGCTTCCTATACGATGCACTATCGTGATGTCTGATGTAATATCATTAATTAAAAGCAACGCATGATATCGTGATTTTCAATAGTGATAATTACATTTGGAAATTACTATTTAAGGTGCCTCATCGGGGAGATCGCCTACGCACGTTGCGTTTATGCTTCGGTACGAAGCGCTTGCGGGTCTATATCCAATCATTTGCGCTCCCTTTGTGAAATAGAAGATGCCTTCCTTATGACATGTAGCGGGTCTAACCTTACTTCATTTATAACCATCGTCTAAACATTAAATGAGAAGCGGGGCATGACTTCATAGTTCTCAATGGTAATCATTATCATTTTAATTGACTGTTTGAGAGACCCCTTCTATCACCCTTTCGGGGAGTTCATTAATTGACAAAATATATAACATTTATTACTTGAATATTAAACATTAATTGCCCTCCTATCAGAGGAAGCTTCGCTCCCCTTGAGAAGCGCTAGCGCTCAGGTAAGAAGCGTTGGCGCTATCTGCTGTTAGCGCTTTTGTGACGAGAAGAAAGCGTTAGCATTCCGTACATGATACAAAGCACCCTAAATTTTAACAACTAGTACCATTTTGTGCGAAACAACGCCCAAACGTATTTCATTTATTATCATTTGTAGATACCCAAATTTGGCCCAAGGCCCGATCGAAATACATTTCGAGAGAGGTGCACTTTCGAGCTTTTAATGGTATGTATGAAACCCTTAGGAACCTTTTTAAACCCTTAGGAACCTTCCCAAACCCGTAGGAATCAACCATAACCTTCCCAAACCCATTAGAACCCTTTCCTGGACCAGTGTCAAACCCTCCCGAATAGTGGTTAGAAAGAGGAGTTTTAAAATTTACATAGACTTCTTTAGGAGCTGAGTTATATACCATTGGAAAGAGGACTTCTTCAGATTTCTAACAAGCTAAAAATAACCTCAATCGGAGTTATATATCGAAAGTTATGACCATTTGAAAATTGGGCCATTTTAGAGGAATTTTTGCCTGACACAACTAATAGTTGCGCCAAGCCATTTTCCCCCAAAATTTTCCTGGCGCAACTAATAGTTGCGCCAAACCTTTTTTCCCTAAAAATGTCCTGACGCAACTAATAGTTGCGTCAGGTATAAATGGGTCCCCCCACCCCTTGCGGAGCCTGGCGCAACTAATAGTTGCGCCAGGCATATGAATAGTGACTTTTAGTTTTTACCTTAAATTTTGAAACTAGGGTTTGACTTGTTGACCACCTTGACCTGTGGGGTGTGTTTTGATAGTTCTGTTGTACCCTTCTATACTCTATTTGTAACCCATTAAGTGGCCTAAAGCCTCACCCTATCATCCACCATTGGAGGACCTTCTCAACATTTCAAGGCTGTAGAAACCTAAGAAACCTTAGATGTTAGATTACCTAACTCCTAATCTTGATTAGCATCTAAACATCCTCCTAACCCACCCATTTCCTATAAATAGAGCCCCCCACCCCTTGGTTTAGAGGTTGAGAATTTTAGCGTAAGAGAGAAAGAGCTTAAAGTGAGAAGATCTTTCTCCCTTTGGTGCACACTTCCCATACAAATTCTAGATTTCAAAAAGCTCCCTTAGATCTTAGCATTTTACTAAAAGCCTTTAGGTAGGTGTGTGTAATCCCTTAGCCTTCCTTCTCTACCTCTTAGCTTCAAGTCTTAGGAGTTAGAACCCCTTTTTCGACCATTCAAGCCTTCAAAAGCTCATTGAAGCAAGCCAACTCAAGGCTCTCCTATGGTGCTACAAGGGCTCGAGGGCTCCGGCTCTCCCCTTTCTTCTCCTATCTCTTCTTTAGCTCTTTCCATCCTCCCATTTGTGCTGTTACGCCGCCGAATTTTCGGTAGGAACGGAGGGGCAAAAATAGGATTTAAGGCCCATTTGGGCAAGAAGAAGCTATTTTCTTTTCTTTTACTTTATTTTCGTATTGGCCATTAGTAGAAACCGCGTTAAGCGGGTTGATCGGGTGCCTAACACCTTCCCGATCGATAACTGAAGCCCCTACCTAAGAGCCTTTGGTGTGGACCGAATTCAGAGTCATATTTATAATACTTCGGTGCTCATAAAAATGAACTAGATTTTTTGGGACACCAAAAGATCTGGGTGGTGACTCTATATTCTTGTAAGCGAGCGCATCGCCGTGACGGGATTGTCACAAATTCCACGGTTGCACAGATGGCGACTCTGCTGGGGAGTAGCTAGTAGAGCTTCCCCTTGAACTTGGCCCATTTATTTATTTTTTATTTTACTAACCTCTTTATTGCTGTTATTTATTTATTTTTTACTCACCCCTCCGATTACGTCATTTACTTTTTCGTCATTTACATGCCTTAGCCGATCGGCGGGCTTACTTGAGCATTGTCTTTATTTTTTCTTACATTTTTGTCATTTTAGGTGCCTTAGCCGATTGGCGGGCCTACTTGAGCATTGTCTTTCAATTTCTTTAATTTTCTGTCATTTAAAATGTCTTAGCCAATTGGCAGGCCTACTTGTGTAAACATATTCCGACAATAGACGCCGACCCGTAGTGACGGCACGGGGTCATCACCCCCGGTCTTTGAACTAAAGAAAACCTCCATAAAAAAAAGAGTTTTGAAAAAATTAAAATTGAACCAAGAATAGGGAGCTTAATTAACTTATTTTTACGGGGTAGATTTTAAAAGGGTTGGGTTTAGGCACACATACAACCACCCGACTCTTAGTATGGCGGCAGCCACTAGTGGTGATGATCCAGAAAAGTCCCAGCCCACCTAGTATCTGAGAAGGCGCTTGCACCGGAGGTATATCGGGTGGGTTTCAATTCCAAAGCTTAAAACCCTTGGGGAGCGTGCTAGCGAGTTATACCGGATTCAAACCTTTAGGATTCGGTAAGGAGAGAATCAATCATATAAAGTCAAGCAGTTCCCGGAAGCCCAGCTTCCACAGAAACCCAAAACAGACCCATTTTCAGGTTGTTGTTCCCTGCTGTCTTAAGTTCTGGAGCCTCATTTTTGCCTGGCGCAAGTATTAGTTGCGCAATTGCAAAAATCCCAGATTTATAACTAGTGCAACTATTAGTTGCGCCAGCTTTAAATCCTCCACTTTTACCTTGGTGCAACTAATAGTTGCGCCAGTGTAAAAAAGAGGCCCTGCTATCTTGGCGCATATATTAGTTACGCCAAGTCTACCTGGACAGCAGCAACCTGAAATTTGAGGCTTTCTCACCTCCCTAGTCCCCCGATTAGTGTGCTTAGTACCTCTATTTGGGCCTCGCCATCTCTGATACCCAATACGCCCCCGCCAGTCAAAAGAAGGTAACTTCGTTTTGACTAATTCCGGGGGATCAGGTTATTTGCCTCAATTTCTGTGCCTTCAAAGATCGGAGGTCCTCCTTCGATTCTTCCTAAGTGTATTGGAATCGTCGCCGTGGGTCTTAAATTAGGGTATGAGAGCCACCGGAGAAGAAAATTTTAAGGCCTTGGAACCTTTATTTTTCAAAATTTTCTCAAAAAAATTAAACAAAAAAAACTAAAAAATATATTGTTTGTGGTGCCGACACAATGACATCATCTTGCCCTCCACCATCCCGTAGGGGAAGAAGGAGGATTTTTGAGCCTTATCCAAGGCACTCTTACCCAACCCGTCCCCAAAGGATGTCGTGGGTAGTGCACCCGGCTTACGCCGATCCCGACTCATCTCCGCCACATTCTCTAACCCACTCCCATTCGGGAGAAGCCTTCACATCCATCCCCATCACCCTATCCACTTTTACCGTTACTGGCTCGTTTGGTGCCCCCATTTTCCCAACCACCACTTCCCAAAATATCCAAAATCACCCCCTCCATTTCCCATCTCTTTCCCAAGCTACCTTTCCTCCCATATCCATGCCAAGCCAACCACCCATTCCATCCACATCCCCTCAAAACCCAACACATTTCCCAACCCCATCCATGATAAACCCAACCCAAGTTTCCACATCCACAGCCATGTCCCATTTTCCATCTTCTCCATATAGACCCAATCCACCATCCTTCACCTATGTCACCTCTACCCTATCCAACCCCCCACAAGCCCCCCCATCTACCCGGGTCATGCCCATTTTTACCGGGGCCATACCCGATTTTTCCCAAACACCCACACTTTACCGTTCATCACCCCCCTTTGCTAATGCCCCACCATAGTCCTTCAACCCATCCCATATCCCATCACTTACCATGGCCATGCCCAATTTTCCCTCCACATCCACTCCATCTATACCCAATCATCCCTTAAATCCACCATCCACATCCGATACTCCTTCCATCACCATGATGGAGGAGATGCTCCAAGCCTACTCCTTATGGAGGGCTTCCCAAAACACCCCCCATCATCCACACCCCATATCCATGGACCCATCCCATACCCTAGCCAATCTCCATTCTTCATTCTCCCATGATCCCCATCAAACCCCCATAATTCACACCATCCAAACTCCCATCTCCCATATGCTCCAAGGCCTATTGGCCCAAAATCCCACCATTCACCAAGGCCCATTGGCCCAAAACCTCACCACCCATGATCTCCAAGGCCCATTGGCCCAACACCCCATCACCCATACCCAAGGGCTCATGGCCCAAACCCATCAATGGCCCATGGCCCATACCCCTCAAAACCCAGTGGGCCAGGTTCACATACCCCAAGGGCCCATTGCCCAAACCCTTACCCAAGGGCCCATGCCCAAACCCATTTGACCCAAGCCCACACCCTCCAAGGGCCTACGGCCCATACCCACCAATGAACCATGGCCCAGACCCACCAAGGGCCCATGGCCTAGACCCACCAAGGCCCAATGGGCCAGACCCACCAAGGGCCCACAACCCAAACCCACCAATGGCCCATAGCCCAATCCTATCATGACCAAGGCTTCACAACCCAACCCTCCCAAGGCTTCATAGCCCAAGCCCAAAACCTTGGAACCTCATACCAATACCCTTCACCATTCCTCCAAAATTTCACCCATTCACAACCCTCATACCCAGCTCAAACCCATGCCCATTTTACCCATACCCCTACATCTCAAAGTCAGCTTCAAACCTTCCCTCATGCCCAATGGCCTCACCAGGCCCCACCCCAAAATCCAACTTCCACTCATCCCATCACCCAACAAACTTCCCCTCATCCCCAATGGGCTCACCCAATCCCCACACATGCCATTCCCATCCAACCCATGCAACACCAATAAGAGAATCCCGCCCTCATTGCATATTATGCCGACTAGCAGTATGAAGAGGACGAGATTAGGAACAATAGAGCCTATGGTGGGGCATTAACCAACCTCAACCTTCCTCCTATCATTTCCCATCCCCTGGTAGCACAAAGCAAGATCCAATCAGCTAACTAGAAAGTGACCCTTGTATCCAAAGAGTCAGAGCAGCTGAAAGAACAATTGGACAAAATACAAAAGCAGTTGATAAAAATGGGTGGTGCTGAAATCCATGCCACGGACTTCATAGATTTATGTTTGTTCGCCAAGGTCCTCTGACCTCCCAAATTTAAAATGCTGGCCTTCGACAAATACAACGGCACTGGCAATCCAATAGCACACCTGAAGTTTTACTGTGGGGATATGTGCCAATATGGAGGGGACGAAAGACTACTGATAAAAGTCTTTCAAAAGAGTTTGACCGGTCCTGCTTTGAGATGGTTCACATCTTTGGAACCATCTATGATGAAGACATGGAGGGATTAAATACACTTGTTCCAAGAACAATATGTCTATAATATAGACATTGAACCGCGTAAGTCAAACTTGGCCTGCTTAAGGCAGAACCCAAATGAGACCTTCAGCAACTATTTGAGATGCTGGAGAGCACTGGCAGCTCAAGTCAGAAACATGATACCTGATGATGAGCAGATCGAAATAATTTCAAAAAATACTCTGCCAGTGATCTCGGATTTCTTGGTGTACCAGCAGTAGTCCAGATTTGCTGATCTGGTAAGAAATGCTAATAGATACGAGGACGCGATCAAGGAAGGTCGCTTGAATAAAAATGTACCAAGCAGAACTAGTGGGGTCAAGAGGGTTTCAGAGCAGAGGAATGATAAGAGAATCAGGGCCGACGTCCAGAACGTCGCCAATACTAGGCCCAATACTAGGCCCAATAATAACGTAACCTCGTTCCAATTTCAAGCAGCACAGCCAACTCTCGTCAGGACCGGGCCGATACAGAGGGCAGGGAATGGGCAGGGAATGCAAATGACCCCAGAGAGGAGAGCCCGTTATGATCGAGTCTTTACGCCCTTGGGGCAGTCCTTGAGTGTACTTCTGCCATTATTAATTGAAAAGGGTTTAATAACTGCTCTCCAACCATGACTGCCTCCCAATCTGATTTCATATAATTTTGACCTGAATACTCATTGTAATTTCCACCAGGATCCGGGTCACCCGACTGATCACTGCTTCCCCTTGAAGCACGTGATCCAAGATTTAATCGATGCTGGGAAGATCATTCCCCCTACACCCACCCAAGCAAACCAGCATGCGAATATTCACCAGGTGCCTTTTCCACCACACCCTATTGGAATAGCAGGTCCCAGACCCACCATAGGGATGGTAGAGGAAATTGATGAAGAGTACGAGTTTAACCCCTTTGATTACATCAGTAACAGAGGGAATTTTGTGGTCCCAAGGTACCAAGACCGAGAAGAAAGAACCATTGGGGTGATTGAACCCCTGAATCTGACGGACTACTTTCCCACTCCTACACCACAAACCGAACCCCTAGATCTTAGGGCCTATTTTCCACCATCCACTCCCATAAATTATGTACAAATAAATGCGTATGAACCATATTCCACCACCCCCATCAATTACCCAATAAACCAATAGGCCCCCAATCCTCCACCACCAATAAACTACCAATGGCCAGCGCCCACCCCATTACCCTCCATTCAACCACCTGCAAACTCTGCCACCCCCGTTAATTACCTAATGGCCCATCAAATCCTCTATCCCCTGCCAGCAACTATCAGCTATTAATGGCCTACTTTTACTCCCTTTCCCCTAGTACCACCATCCTCACCATTCGGCCTAATTTTTCCACCCACCCATCCATCACTGAGATAAGCCAGGTCTTACCTACCCTCCTAGAGCCATCAGTACATGCACTTCAGATGTCGACAGCCATACCATTCCAGCTCTCAGGACCAACCTATGATCCACATAAGGTCCTGCTGAGCTATGAGGAAACCAATGCTAACGCCGGTAGTAGCAGCAGGGAGGGGGTAGTAGACTTCGTTACCAGATCGAGAAGAATCTCGAAATAGCTCGAGGCAACAACAACAACAACAACAACACCAACACCAGCACGGCCAGAGGAAAAGAAGGACATCACAATGCACCTATTCAAGAAAATGAGTCGAGAGCATATACTAGAGACTCAGCTGAGAAGAATGTGTGCCCATATAACTATATGGGATCTGTTGATGACGTTCCCACTCCATTTCCAAACATTAATGGGGGTGTTAAAAAATATGCATGTGTCCCAACAGGTGAGCCCAGACGAGGTTGGGTACATAATTGGACAAGTGATGGCATCCAATGCCATTTCATTTTCAGACGTAGATCTGCTGGAGGGGGAAACAGTCATGCTAAATCCCTCAACATTACTGTCGAATTCGGGAACATGATAATTCCCTTGGTTCTAATTGATAACTGGTCAGCTCTGAATGTGTGCCCGTTGAGGACTGCTACCAAGATCGGTGTGGACCCCTGTATGCTAAGGTTGACAAGGACTAGCGCTCGAGGATTTGATAATACAAGAAGAGAAATAATGGGAGAGGTTGATCTGGAATTAGTAATTGGGCCCATGACCTTCTCTATACCTTTTCAAGTGATGGATATCAAATCTTCTTTTAATTTACTAATAGGACGCCCGTGGTTACATGAGGTCGGGGCGATGCCTTCTACCCTTCATCAAAAGTTAAAATTCATATCCGGGCAGAAGGTGATCACCATCATTGGTGAAGGCCACTCACAACATTGAAAATCCTAAAGTAATGGATGTGCCACATACTAAGGAAGACACCGACCTCCACAGTTTCGAGTATGAGGTATCAGCAATAGGCCCAGAACCCCCGAGAAATATCACTTATACAATTGGCAATGGAATAGAAGCAGCGGTGGACATTCTCTAAAAATAGGGCTATCAGAAAGGCAGAGGGCTCGAGCCTAGACTGCAAGGCAGGAAAGAGCCAGTTATCGCCAAAGGGCAGAAGGTCCGATTTGGGTTAGGTTACAAGCCCACGGAGGAAGAGGTCCGAGAGGCTAAAGAGAAAGCTGGGGTTGCCGCAGCTGTAAGAGCTCGAGGAATCAACATAGAAGATAAACCTCGCCCTAGGCTACATATCAGAGAATCCTTTGTCAGTGCTGGGGTTGTAAAGATCGATCAAAATGGGGTAACCCATTTGACCCCACACAAACCCACAACCCTTGTCCATCCCACCAATCCCAACATCTCCCTTCCCAACATCGAAATAGATCTAGCTACCCTATCCCTATTTGAGGAGCAATATTCCATACATGGATAAACTCCTCCTGTGGTAAACCACCACAGGACTCTGCTGACATTTGAGGATGAAATCTCAGACGAAATGGGGATCAACATGATGGAAGCTGACTCCAATGAGCCATACCAGTCAGCCCCCTCCATCCAATCAGGTAAAGGAGCGACCCCTCAGGTATGCAACTGGGCATCTTTGCCCAAAACCCTGGAAGCGGGGAGTGGCTTAATATTTGGCACCCGTTTCTCAAAAAAAATAACCTATAAAAAGTGAGATAAGCCCTTGGCAGGCAATACCTTGTATATACACAGACTCACATTGCCAAGGGTCTGTCTCCGAAGAGAACAAAAATCTCAAAAACATTGAAAAAATATAAAATTTCAAAAACATCGAAAAAATACAAAGTCCAAAAATATTGTCATTAAAAATTCCAGATAAAATTCCACAAAAAGATGCCTTAATCAAAATATCCGTCCCAAGGAAAATCGACCCCTTTCCTGTAGAAATACAAGAAGAGGAATAAGTTACGAGCCTGGATGAGGATCTCCCCTTGGAGGAGCTCCCCAATAAGCTCCTTGACCGATTTGCCGACTTTGAGCATGGCCCTACCCCCATTGTCGAGGAAACTGAGGACGTTAATCTAGGGACTGAGGAGGTCCCCGAATTACAAAAATCGTCGCTATCTCTCGAAGAAAGAAAAAACATGATCAACTTCCTTCGGTCATACCAAAACATTTTTGCCTGGTCATACGAGGACATTCCTGGTCTGGACACCGATTTGGTCGAGCATGAGTTACCTCTCTACCCTGATATGAAGCTGGTTAAACAGAAGCTAAGACGTCTCCGACCCGAGTGGATGCTGAAAGTCAAGGATGAGGTCATCAAGTAGTATGATGCAGGGTTTTTCATGGTATCCAAATACCCATAGTGGCTAGCCAATATTGTGCCTGTACCGAAGAAGGATGGAAAGGTACGGATGTATATTGATTTTCAAAATTTGAACAAAGTGAGCCCGAAGGACGATTTTCCATTGCCGCACATCGACATCTTGGTCGATAACACTGCTAAGCATGGGATGCTTTCTTTTATGTACAGATTCTTAGGATACAATCAGATTAAGATGGCAGAGGTAGATCGAGAGAAGACAACGTTTATCACTCTTTGGGGAACCTTCTGCTACAAAGTCATGCCGTTTGGGCTAAAGAATGCCGGTGCAACATACAAAAGAGCTATGACTGTGCTGTTTCACGACATGATGCATCGAGAAATTGCAGTATAATTGATGATATGATAGCCAAGTCACCGGAGTGAAGCGATCACTTGGTAAACCTTCAGAAGCTGTTTGAGAGGCTGAGAAAGTACATGTTACGTCTGAATCCACAGAAGTGCACTTTTGGTGCTATGGCCAGAAAATTATTAGGATTCATCGTCAGCAAGAGAGGGATTGAGGTCAACCCAATCAAAGTCAAAGCTATCACAGAGATGCCACCATCGTCTACTGAGAAAGGGGTTAGAGGGTTCTTGGGCAGAATACAGTATATTAGTCGATTCATTGAGCAACTAACTCCAATCTGCACGACGATCTTCAAGCTACTAAGGAAGAACTCGCCCGTTGAATGGAATGACGATTGCAAAGCAGCATTCGATAAAATCAAAAGATACCTCCTCAATCCACCTATTTTGGTACCACCCGAGCCAGGGATACCACTCTTAATGTACCTCTCCACGACAAAAGTTTCAATGGGATGTATCTTACGGCAGCATGACGAGACGGAAAGAAGAGAGCAAGCCATTTACTATCTGAGCAAGAAGTTTACTAATTATGAAACACGCTATTCTCATCTGGAGAAAGCATGCCTGGCTCTTATATGGGCTACTAAGAGGCTCCGCCATTACTTGTTATCCCAAGCCGTTCTACTTTTGGCCCGAATGGACCCATTGAAATACCTATTTGAGAAGCCCGCTCTCACTGGGCGGACTGCACGCTAGCAGCTCTTATTATTTGAGTTCGACATCACATATGTCACTCATAAATCGATCAAGGGGCAGGTGTTGAGAACTAGAAAATACCATTTTCCACCCTTTAACTTGGGTCTTGATAGACCTTTGAGAGAACTAAATAAGTGTTTTAAGTGTTTATTTCACAGCTAACAATAAAGGCAGGCTTAACCATGAAAGCAGTCTCAAAGTACCAAAAAGACGATAATCCATGTTGATCCGAAGGAAGAAGAAGGGACAGCCTCACTAACTGTCAAAATGCCTAGACTAAAGAGGACAAAGGCCTGGTTTCAACCTGGAAAGAGGTGTGGAGCTATTCGAGCAGAAGAATGCATTACAGATTGCTTTCCGAAAAGAATCTGAACTTTTCGAAAAGAATTTGAACTTTTCGAAAAGAACTTGAACTTTGTGAAAAGAACTCAAAGCTCCAGAAGTAGTTTTCGAAGAGCACCTGAACTCTTCGAAAAGATTTTTGACCTATTCGAAAAGACGAGAACTCCTTGCGAACAGCACTTGAACTGTGCGAAAAGAGCTTAAGAAGTCACAGTACCTTGCGAAAAGTTCTCCAAACTATGCGAAATGGTATTCTAAAGACCCCCAGAATCTGCAAGGGTAATTTAGTAATCTTTGCATGGGCCCCAATGCATTTAGAAACCCAGGGACATTTCAGAAGATTCTGAGCACGAACCAAAGGCATATTCCACCCCATGTGAACACCCGAAGATGAAATCACTTGGCGGGAACTTCTAGAAGCTCTAACAGATTTTTGAAATACATAACAGAATTGATACTTCTGTCATCTGATTGGCTGAACCAGATCAAGCAGTTCTGATTGGCTAAAATAGATCTGGATCCTTGTACTTGATTCCTATTGGTTGATACAGATCTAACCAATTCTGATTGGTTGATACACATCTGAGCTAGACTTGGAGAAAACTATAAATAGATGAACTATTTGCCCAATTTGGGCATCCAGATTTCGAGTTTTATTTCTATTGCCTCATTTCCAATTCAGATAGCTTGTTTGAAACTCCTGTAATGGCCTAGTTTTTATTTGTAATGGAGAGCTGTGAGATACTTCTGTAATTCAAAAGAGAATTGTATTCAAGACTACAAATTCGAGAGCTGTTTAAGCTGTGCTCTGTAATTGTAATGGTGAATTTGAAAAGGTTGCTGTGAACCGTACATTCTCAATTAGATTCGTGTTGAGGGATCCCTGTGATCTCCTTATTGCACTAGACTCCTTTAGATTTACTATTTTTTAAGCAATTTCCCTTAATTCATTATCCCTGTGAGAATTTGTGTTTGTAACCTAATCTCTCACAGCATTTGTAGTGGTGTTTCTCGTGCTGAATTAAGGGTTCAGATTAAAGACTATTGGATGGTCTGTGGCCATTGAAGTGGACAGACCATAGCCATAAGTTTAACTCTAATCCTTGAGTTAGATTACTTTCTCTTGCATCTGTGCTTGTAGCCAGATGAAGATTGGATCATATCTCAATTGATCTACATTTATTCTCATTTTGCATCAAGGACCAAATCAAAGTTAGATATTATTTCTCCATTCTTATTAATTTACATCAAGATCTCCCCAACTCAGATCTGGATCATTTAGGTTAATTTTTGCTTTTATCATTTAGTCAATGTGAAAAATTCAACCTCCCATCTTATGTACCTTGTATATAGGATCAGCGGTCAGATCTGGTAGCTCAGATCTGAAGGTTTATCTTAAATTTTAAATCAATTCCCTGTGGATGATCTTTTACTCACTTACATTTAAAACTTGCTACAATTGGCCCTGATCTTGCAGGCTAATTTACTTCTCTCTGTGCTGATATTTCTTTATTCTTTTTAGTTTTCCAAATTCAGTATAATTGATCATTTGCAAATCTATTTTCAAAACACAATTAAATCATGCACACTTAGAGCAGCAACAAGTTTTTGGCGCCGCTGTCGGGGAATTTATTTAAAAATTGGTAGACCTATGTTTTTATTTTTTTTATTACATCAGTGATAACTGTTCTATTGTTTAAATCTGTGCAGTTATTCCTATACACTTTGAACGTGGAACATACTTTGAAAGGAATACTGAAGGTTTGCTGTGCATAATTTGATTCTCTGTTTCTATGTTGTATGTTTGGTAGGAGGACTCTCAATCCTGAGATTGCCCCTCTGAATTTAGAAGTTGAAAGACTACTAAGAACTAGACAAACATCACAGAATTTTGCTAAGACTACTGCTATGGGTGAAGAACCTAGACTTTTGAGGGATTACATTGCACCTGGTGCATATAATTGTCCATTTTGCATTCAATTTCCTACTGTTGAAGGAAATTATGAGATCAAATCATCAACTATCCAGATGCTTCCTTCCTTCCATGGTTTAAGTAAGGAAGATCCATACAAGCATGTGGATGAGTTCCTGTCTCTTTGTACCACATTCAACATAGCTGGACTGGGTCCAGAGGTAACCAAGCTTAGGCTCTTTCCTTTTTCATTAAAGGACAAAGCTAGAGCATGGCTATCTATGTTGGCACCAAATAGTATCACTTATTGGAATGATTTGTAGTGTCAATTTTTAGCCAAATACTTCCCTATGTCTAAGACCAGCTAGTTGAGACAAAATATTATTTCCTTTTCACAACACTCAACTGAAACTTTCCATGAAGCATGGGAAAGATTTAAAGAACTTTTAAGGCAATGTCCTCATCATCAAATTCCCCGATGGCAGCTTGTTCAAAGCTTCTATTAAGGAATTGATCAAAAGGGCAAGAATATGGTAGATGCTTCCTGTGGAAGCACCTGCTTGCAAAAAATAGTTGAGGAGGTCTGGAATTTATTTGAAGTAATTGGTGAAAATTCAACTCAACAGGAATCTTTGTCAAGAGACATTGAGAATCCTGCTCGGTTGAACAATCAGCAAACCACCAAAGGAAAGATTTATGAGGTGAATCAGTTGGAAAGGAAGATGGATAATTTAACCATAAAGTTTGATAGATTGATGGACTCACTTAAAAATCCAATGGTTGCAAGAGTAGAAGAGGCATGTCTGATATGCTAGTCCTCTACTCATCCTCTTGATCAATGTCCAGCTGCACCACAGTTCCCAGATTTAGTGGTGGAGCAAGCTCATGCTGCCCAATCATTTGGATAGATGTAGTCAAATGAATATGCATGGAGAGGGCACCCCAATTTAAGGTGGAGCTAGAGCAATTATCAATCACAACAACAGTAGCAACCAAAGAACCAAGTACCTTTCAAAACTGCTCAGCCCTATCAGCAGAATTTTTATACCAAGCTAAATTTTCAGCATCCCATTCCACAACAACCTGTACAGCATTTGGCTCCAGTTCAAACCCCTTCCAGATCCCCTTCTTTTGAAGACCAAGTTCTAAATTTACTCTAGAATTTAGGGTCTTTAACTCAGACTGTAAACTTTCACAGTCAGAGCATAAAGAAAATTGAAGAAACATTGGGTCAACTCTCAAATACTTTGGCCAAAAGAGAGGAAGGCAGGTTACCCAGCCAACCTTTGAACAATCCCGAAGGACAGTTCATGGTTGAAGAGGTGTCTGTTTCACATGAAGAAGTAAAAGCTGTCACTACTTTGAGAAGTGGAAGAATTGTTAATAACAATGTGGGTACTGAAGAAGAAATAATTGAGGAAACTGCTAGAGATATGCAGCAAGAGCAACATGATGTTAGCATTGGGGGTGCTGATGTACCTCAGAAAAATCAAAAAAATGAAAAACAGAAAAATCAAAAATATTCTAATGATGATTCTAAAGCTGTAAATGAAGGACTAGTTCCTCATTTACCATTTCCCCATGCCATGAAATCTGCTTCCCCTTTTGATAAAGGGAATACAAAAATAGATGAAATGATGGAGACTTTCAAGCAAGTCAAGATAAATTTATCTTTGCTTGATGCAATCAAACAAGTCCCAGCATATGCAAAATTTTTGAAAGATATTTGCACTCACAAAAGACAATCTAGGATACAGTTATCCAAGAAGGTCTTTACTGTGGAAAGAGTTAATCAGGTTTTATCCATTCCCACACCTCAAAAACTCTAAGATCCTGGAATCCCCACAATCTCTTGCATTATTGGGGAACATACCATTGAAAAGGCTTTATTAGATTTGGGTGCTAGTGTCAACCTGCTTCCATATTCTGTATATGAGAAACTAGGTTTGGGAGAGTTAAACCCCACTCATGTGGTGTTACAACTAGTAGACAGATCTGAAAGAAAGCCAGTTGGGATGATTGAGGATGTGTTGGTAGGGGTAGATATATTTTTCTACCCTGCTGATTTTCTGGTATTGGACATGAAACCTACAAAAAGCAAAACTTCCATCCCTGTCATTTTGGGGAGACCATTCCTGACTACAGCCAATGCTTGCATTCAATGCAGATCTGGTATTATGGAAGTGTCTTTTGAAAATATGAAGGTAAAGTTAAATGTCTATAATGCAGTTACACAGCCTCAATTCAGTTCTGAGGAATGTTTTCTTATTGATTTGTTGGATGAACTGGTAGAAGAAACCTTACCACAGTTTTTGCAGTGTGAAGATTTAACCACAGATTTTAAAGATGCTTGGAGAAATGCTGAGGAAGAAATATTTTGTACCTCAAAGTCTGAGGAAGTAAATGCTGTGCAAGGAACTCATGATCAATCAGCAAGGTTCTCTTCATGGAAACCTGCTATTCTTCCCCTTCCACAAATAGCTAAGGTACCTTTGTTACCTTCTTTTCTCAGCCCACCTGATGTAGAGTAAAGCAGTTGCGAAAATTTGAATATGTGTTTTAGGAGACCATAAAAACATTACTGTGATTATTTCTTCCTCCCTCACTGAGGAGCAGGAGGAAGAGTTGTTGATTGTATTAAAACAGCATAAGAGGGCAATTGGCTGGACTATTACTGATTTGGGAGGAATCAGTCCAGCTGTTTGCATGCATAAAATTCATTTGAAAGAAGATGTAAAGCCTTCTAGGGAAATGCAGAGGAGGCTGAATCCTCATATACAAGATGTGGTCATGAAGGAGGTTGTTAAGTTGTTGGATGCAGGGGTCATTTACTCCATCTCAGATTCAGCTTGGGCGGCACCTACACAGGTGGTACCTAAGAAATCTGGGATCAATGTGGTAACCTCAGATTCTGGTGAGCTCATTTCAACCAGACAAACCACTGGTTGGAGGGTCTGTATTGATTACAAAAAACTAAATACAATGACCAGAAAAGACCATTTCCCTCTTCCGTTCATTGATCAAATTTTAGATAAGCTAGCAGGAAAAGCTTATTATTGTTTTCTTGATGGTTACTCTGGTTACAACCAGATTCCTGTGTATCCATAAGATCAGGAAAAGACTACATTCACTTGCCCCTTTGGCACTTTTGCCTATAGGAGAATGCCTTTTGGTCTTTGTAATGCTCCTGCTACCTTTCAAAGATGCATGTACTCCATTTTCTCTGATATGATTGACCAATTTATGGAGATTTTTATGGATGATTTTTCAATATATGGAGACAGTTTTGCCCAGTGTTTACATCATCTCAACTTAGTATTACAGAGATATGAAGGAACCAATCTAGTTTTGAGCTGGGAGAAGAGCCATTTCATGGTCACCCAAGGCATTGTCCTTGGCCATGTTGTCTCCCACGAGGGCATTGAGTTGGACAGAGCAAAAATTGAATTAATTGCACATTTGCCACCTCCCAAAATTGTTAAACAAATCAGAAGTATTCTGCGGCATGCTGGATTTTACAGGAGGTTCATTAAGGACTTCAGTAAAATATTCAAGCCTCTTTGTCATTTATTGTGCCAAGATGTCCCTTTTGTTTTTAACAATGAATGCTTGAAGGCATTTGAATTCTTAAAAAATTATTTGATTTCAACTCCAATACTACAGTCTCCAGACTATTCACGGCCTTTTGAGCTGATGTGTGATGCATCAGATTATGCTTTGGGAGCTGTTCTTGGGCAGAGAAAGGATAAGCTGCCTCATGTCATAGCTTATGTCAGTAGATCAATGATTGATGCACAACTCAACTACACAACAACTGAGAAGGAGCTGCTGGCAATTGTTTTTGCTTTAGAGAAATTTAGGTCATATGTTTTAGGTTCACAAATAGTGGTGTTCACTGACCACTCAGCCTTGAAATACCTTCTGTCTAAGAAGGATACCAAACCAAGATTAATCAGGTGGATCCTCCTATTACAGGAATTTGATTTGCAGATTAAAGATAAAAAGGGTGTGGAAAATGTGGTGGCTGACCACCTGTCTAGAACTCTAACTGCTGAGATTGATAGGCTGCCTATCAATGAATCTTTCCTTGATGAGCAACTTTTTGCTATCAGTGTACACACCCCTTGGTTTGCAAATATAGTCAACTTTTTGGCTACTGGAAGAATTCCTTAACACTGGAATAGAATGGATAAAAATATTTTCTTCTCAAAGGTTAAACATTTTATTTGGGAGGATCCTTATCTGTTCAAGATTTGTGCAGACCAAATAATTAGAAGATGTGTCCCTGAAGAAGACTTTCATAGCATACTTTCCATGTGTCATGAATAGGCCTGTGGAGGCCATTTTAGTGGAAACAAAACTGCTGCAAAGGTTTTGCAGTGTGGATTTTATTGGTCTACACTTTTCAAAGATGCACTGCAGCACTGTAAGTCTTGTCAGAACTGCCAGAGATTGGGCAGTATTTCTAAGAGAAACTCAATGCCTTTACAGCCCATTTTGGTAGTTGAATTGTTTGATACTTGGGGGATAGATTTTATGGGTCCCCTTCCTCCTTCAAATGGCTGTAATTTCATCTTAGTAGCTGTGGATTATGTATCCAAATGGGTTGAAGCCACAGCCACTAAAACCAATGATCATAGAGTTGTCCTGAAAATTTTAAAAGATAATATTTTTTCCAGGTTTGGTTCCCCCAGAGCTATTATCAGTGATGGGGGAAGCCATTTTTGTAATAAGCATTTTGAAGCTTTATTGAAAGAGTACTCTGTGACTCATAGAGTAGCTACTCCATATCATCCACAGACTAGTGGACAAGTGGAGATTTTCAATAGAGAAATTAAACATATACTGGAAAAGACTGTGAAGAAGGACAGAAAGGATTGGTCCTTTAAGCTGAATGATGCATTATGGGCATATAGGACAGCCTATAAAACCCCAATTGGCATGTCCCCATTCAGATTGGTCTATGGCAAAGCATGCCATTTACCAGTGGAGTTAGAATATAATGCCTTTTGGGCTATTAAAACCTTGAACATGGATTTTACTACTGCTGGTAATCACAGGAAACTGCAGCTTGCTGAGTTGGAGGAGTTGAGAATGGATGCATACACCAATGCAAGATCTTACAAAGAAAAAGTTAAAGCTTTCTATGACAAAATCTCGAGAAGAGAGTTCATAGCTGGCTCTAAGGTATGGCTATTTAACTCAAAACTTAAGTTTTTTCCTGGAAAGTTGAGATCCAGATGGGAAGGGCCATATACTGTCATTCATGCATCTGGGGCTGTTGAAATTTTGGACCCAAGTGATGGGAGAACCTTGAAAGTAAATGGTCAGAGGCTCAAACCATGCATTGAAAATATTCTGGAGCCTGTACTGACCATCTATCATCAAGAACCTCCCCAAACCTGATGATAAACAACTGTATAATATGTATTTTACCTGTGTTTGTTTTGTAGTTTTTTGTAAATTTTCTGTCTCTCTATTTTTAGTCATGTTTACTCTCAATTCGAGAAGTTTATAATATGTGAAAAATTAATTCGCAAAGAATAAAAATTCATTTCGAAAAGTTCAATTCCCTTTTCGAAAAGAATTTGGACCTGTAAGTAACTGCTCGAAAAGAAGGATTTGTTGTGCGAAGAGATGGATCTGAAGCCTTTTTCTTTTCGAAAAGTTGTTTCTGAAGCCATTTGCTTTTCGAATGGCACTGATGCCACTCCCCTTTGTAAAAAGGACTGTTTTGAACTTTTCGAAAACTTTAAAGATACTTTGCGAAACTCGTTTTAAGCATATTTAAACCCTTTCGAAGCAGGGGTTTCATATTCGAAAGCCTTCCCTGAGTGTCCTGTTTCACATAAAACCCATTTTCGTTCCATCTCTGTGTACTTTTAAATTTCACATCCAATTTGTTTCATATTTGTTCCACTAATTAAGCTTGAAGAGAGGGACATTTTGCTTCTGATTCTGGTGGATTCCATCAAGCGATCAACTAGTTCAACCAAAATCCTAGATTTCGGTATTTTTCTGCGCATTACCTCTGTTTGTGTTTTGCAAAGTTCAATTTGATACCAGCATTCATTGTGGGAGATTCAAACAAAGTTTTAAAATGGGGAAAGCTGAAAAATCACTGGCTACAATGTTCCCTAAATCTTTTGCTAAGAAAATTAGCAAATCCACCACAAAAGGAAAAGCCAAAACCTCAGCCAAGAGAAAACTTTTGATGGATAAAGCTGATAGAATTGAGAAGGGGAAGAAGGTTAGACATGAGGAACCCATCCCAGCAGCTGACCCTAGTCCTGAGCCTGAGCTTTCTCCTCTCCCTATACATTTGGTACTGCTAAATCCATTCATTGAAGCTCAGAAGCTGATCCCAGAGCTTATCGTGGATGAAACATTTTTCTTAAACAAACCTGAATGTCAGCTATCCTTGAAATACATCAGGGATGCTTCGCTGAGCAATATCCTAACCCCTCTTCCAGAGAAAATTTATCCATGAATGTTGAGATTATGGTACCAAAACTTGGTAAAAGTGATAGAGAAAGATGCTGATGTCCCTACTCTTGTAATTTTCATTGATGATTGCGATTTAACTGTCACTTATGAAGACATTGGAAATGCTTTGGGGATACCATTTCAATATGACCCTGCTGGTCCATTAGCTGCACCAGAAACAGCTTCTTTTAGAGAAATGGCTGCCCATCTAACAAAAGGCATAGTTGGAAGTGGACAGTCCATCATGAGGAGAGACTTAGAACCCCACTGTTTGCTGATGGACTCCATTTTGAGAGGGAGGTTCTATGTCACTGGGCACAGCCAGGAAAGAAGAACACCAATTTTGGAGGCCCTCTTTCATTTCTCTAAGGGGCAATTCTTCAATGCCCCTATGCTCATTTTTGAAGCCATGGCTGACATTAGTGCCAAGATGAAAAAGGAACAGAAAATAGCTGGCATACCATTTGGAAGGTTGATCACAGCCATGTTAAGAGCCAAATTTGATATTGATGAGCAAGAGCCATTCGAGATTATTTCCCCTCATGCATTTGGGAAGAGGGCTTGAACCACAAGCCAAACCATGTTGAATAAAATGAGGGAAGAGGCTGAACCAGCCCCTGCAGCTGCCATTGAACCTGCCATAGCTGAACCAGCCCTTGCAGCTGCCCAAGAAGCTGCTTTACCAGACCCTGTGGTGACCAGCTCTTTAGCTGCACCTATTTCCCTTGCAGCTGATATTGAACAAGTTGTCCCTCCTGAGGTGCCCAACTTTTCAGCTGCACCCATTATTGAAGGGGTCATCATCCTACCCACTTCACCTGTCACAGCCCCCATCCCTTCACCTATTCCAACTGTTCCATCACTCATACCCACCATCATCCCAATTGCAGACTCTCCCTCTACACCAACCACACCAATCACTCTTACACCACCAGTTTCCCCTACCAATATCCCAAGTATGGCCACAGAGTTTTTGGAACAATCTCCTAGCACTCCCCTTATCCCAAGCTTCCCTGATTCACCAGCTGCTTCAACTCATACACCTGAAATAACTCAAACCCCTGAACCTGAGATGTTGACAACAGAGGCCTATTCATCATTGATGGGAGCTATCTTGGAGAACATTGGACTTGAATCTGCACCTATACCTGACCCTCCTCATTTCACCCATGTGGCTACTTCCCCCTTCACAACCATCTCACCCATTGACCCTCAACAATCTACATCAATTTTACCAGTCCCTACTTTGCATACCACACCCACACCTGACACAATTAGCCAAATATTCACCTTTCTCCAAACCATCCAAACACAACTACAAGTCAACACAGACAATCAGTCTGTAACAAATGCCCTTCTCCAAACCTTAGCCTCCACATCCCACACAACCACCTTAGCCACTGTACGTGCTTGTCATACCATGCTACCCAAATGCACCGAGGTAGTATTTGTAGATCCACCCATCCTCACCACTGCTGACAATATTACCCAAACAGAACCTGAGGTAGTACTTTTGGATTCCCCTTCAACTTTCCTCAATTTCTCTGATCAAGCTACTCAAACTGACCCTGAGGTCATACTTTTGGACTCCTCTTCTCCCACTGCTGGGATACCTTTGGTCCCCTACCACTCCATTCCCATTCCCAGATTTGCCACTCTCAAAAGGGCTGTGGAAGAGAACCCTTATATCTGGCGCGACGTCCTCAAGGGGTTAGCTGATCTGCAAGCTTACATTAGAACCCCTTATAAAGACTAGATTCGAAAATTGGAGTTGTTCATGAAATTTGAGAGAGAGAAGATGAAGGACCTGCTGGGTCAAACTTTTCAGATGGTTAGGAGTGAGCAGCACAAGGTTACCATGTTGCAAGCATAGCTTGAACAGGAAAAATTGAGGACTACTAGACTTGAAAAGTATATTGGCCTCACCAAAAAGATCAAAGTTGAGGAATACACCGAGCTGCAAGCCACAATCCAGGAGAAGGCCAAATCGAGTTCAGACTCCAATAGTGACTCAAGTTCTGACACTAACAGTGATTCTAGTTCTGATCCCATTGAACCAACTTATGATACTGATTTTGACCCCAGTTATTAGAATACATTGTACATGTTTGTTTTGTGGATCTGTAATATGTAATTCCTATTTTCTGTTAACTTTTGTTAATTAGTAATTACTGTGCATTTCTTTTCTTTCTTCTCTGTCATTATAATTTCTGTTTGATTGTTTTCTTTTCTTTGCTTATTCACCTCGGACCAGTGAGGACACTGCTCATCATAGGTTTGGGGGTGATGTAACAGAATTACCAATAGTTTAGTTAAAATCAGTGCAGCTTATGATCACAGCAGAATTTTTAAAGATAAAGTAATTTCACACCTGCTGTTTTGAACAATGAGGAAGTTAAATTTTTTTAAAAACTGATTTTTAGAGTAATTCCAATACCTTCATGAAGTGAATGTCAGAAAATTTTCAAAATAAAATTGATGTTTTAGTAAACCTAAAAAGAGAGAAAACAGTGATGATATACCTCAGGAATTTGATAGAAAACTACACCCAGTGAGACTTGGGCCTGAAATGTATTCTTTGGAGATATGAATTGGCAATTTTTCTGCTCTAGGAATTTGTTTGAACACCTTACTATCACTAGAAGTTACACATATTCAAATTGAAATAACTTGACAGCAATCATGATATTAAAGACATGATGTAAGGCCTCCTTTTGGACAGTTTGAACTTCAAAAGGCCCCACCTTTTAAAACTGCATTTGATACACACTAGTTGAGCTTTATAAATCTAAGATTTCTTTGAAACCTCATCAACCAACCTAATCAACCTCATTGAGCCTAACCCTCACTCTAAAAATTCAGAAGGTAAAGGAAAGGAAGCTGAAGAAAGGAGAGTTGGGTAACAGTTTGATAAAAGAAGAAGAAAAATAATTGAAGGTAATGATATATCAATAAAAGAAATGTGGCACTCCAGTCAATGTTGCTTTGAAAAGGAAAAAAGTCAGAAAAAAGTCATTTCATTGGAAATTTGAAAAAAGAAAGAGAAAAAGATGGCCACTTTGGCTCTGAAAATTCAAAGAAGAAGATGAAATTGTGCTGAAATAAAGAAGATGTGTCTACCACCTCCTGACCTTGACTGACTTCTCAATTTTGAACTCCATTCCACTCCACCTCTTTGTTCTTGATAAATTTCACCCATAAGCCACAATACAACCCAAGTTAAAGTCCTTATTGATCAATGATGGATTGTGTTGTCACATGGAGATAAGGATTTATGTAATCTATGGTGAAAAGAGCAGTAAATTCAGAACTGAAAAGCAATGCCTATGCTCTTGCTTACAGTCCTATTTGAGGACTGTAATTGCTCTTGAGCTGTGTGAAATAGTACAACCCTCATATCTGCATGGTGAGTGAAAACCCTGGTGAGAGTTGAGTTTGAAATCAAATTATTTGGGGTAACATCAAAACTGAATTTTCAAATAGAAGGCAAGCTTTTCATTAATTTTTCTTATAAAAACTTTTTGACACCAACTGAGTGAATGGTAAAAGGAATTATAGCCGAATTTTAGTTTTAAACTAATGTTTTCTTGAAGATCTTTTACTTGGTGATGCGTGTGAATAACTTTGTTGGATAAAAGTCTGCTTTAACATAACTGCATTGATATTAACTGATTTATTGGAGAAGTTTGTGGGTACCTTCACTGAAAACCCTCAGGAGACTTCACTCCTCCACTGGGGATCACCTAGGGGTTTAAAAGGCTTGTTGCATATGCTAAATGCAACTGTGTTCCCTACAAAAGTGGCTTTTCATTCTGTTTTTAATTTTGTCTTTGCTCAGGGACTAACAAAGCTTAGGTTTGGGGGTGTGTTGAGAACTAGAAAATACCATTTTCCACCCTTTAACCTGGGTCTTGATAGACTTTTGAGAGAACTAAATAAGTGTTTTAAGTGTTTGTTTCACAGCTAACAATAAAGGCAGGCTTAACCATGAAAGCAGTCTCAAAGTACCAAAAAGATGATAATCCATGTTTATCCGAAGGAAGAAGGAGAAGGGACAGCCTCACTAACTGTCAAAATGCCTAGACTAAAGAGGACAAAGGCCTGGTTTCAACCTGGAAAGAGGTGTGGAGCTATTCGAGCAGAAGAATGCATTACAGATTGCTTTTCGAAAAGAATCTGAACTTTTCGAAAAGAATTTGAACTTTTCGAAAAGAACTTGAACTTTGCGAAAAGAACTCAAAGCTCCAGAAGTAGTTTTTGAAGAGCACCTGAACTCTTCGAAAAGATTTTTGACCTATTCGAAAAGACGAGAACTCCTTTCGAACAGTACCTGAACTGTGCGAAAAGAGCTTTAGAAGTCACAGTACCTTGCGAAAAGTTCTCCAAACTATGCGAAATGGTATTCTGAAGACCCCCAGAATCTGCAAGGGTAATTCAGTAATCTTTGCATGCGCCCCAATGCATTTAAAAACCCAGGGACATTTCAGAAGATTCTGAGCACGAACCAAAGGCATATTCCACCCCATGTGAACACCCGAAGATGAAATCACTTGGCGAGAACTTCGAGAAGCTCTAACAGATTTTTGAAATACATAACAGAATTGATACTTCTGTCATATGATTGGCTGAACTAGATCAAGCAGTTCTGATTGGCTAAAATAGATCTGGATCCTTGTACTCGATTCCTATTGGTTGATACAGATCTAACCAATTCTGATTGGTTGATACACATCTGAGCTAGACTTGGAGCAAACTATAAATAGAAGAACTATTTGCCCAATTTGGGCATCCAGATTTCGAGTTTTATTTCTATTGCCTCATTTCCAATTCAGATAGCTTGTCTGAAACTCCTGTAATGGCCTAGCTTTTATTTGTAATTGAGAGCTGCGAGATACTTCTGTAATTCAAAAGAGAATTGTATTCAAGACTACAAATCCGAGAGCTGTTTAAGCTGTGCTCTGTAATTATAATGGTGAATTTGAAAAGGTTGCTGTGAACCGTACATTCTCAATTAGATTCGTGTTGAGGGTTTCCTATGATCTCCTTATTACACTAGACTCCTTTAGATTTACTATTTTTTAAGCAATTTCCCTTAATTCATTATCCCTGTGAGAATTTGTGTTTGTAACCTAATCTCTCACAGCATTTGTAGTGGTGTTTCTCGTTCTGAATTAAGGGTTCAGATTAAAGACTATTGGATGGTCTATGGCCAATGAAGTGGACAGACCATAACCATAAGTTTAACTCTAATCCTTGAGTTAGATTACTTTCTCTTGCATCTGTGCTTGTAGCCAGATGAAGATTGGATCATATCTCAGTTGATCTACATTTATTCTCATTTTGCATTAAGGACCAAATCAAAGTTAGATATTATTTCTCCATTCTTATTAATTTACATCAAGATCTCCCCAACTCAGATCTGGATCATTTAGGTTAATTTTTGCTTTTATCATTTAGTTAATGTGAAAAATTCAACCTCCCATCTTATGTACCTTGTATATAGGATCAGCAGTCAGATCTGGTAGCTCAGATCTGAAGGTTTATCTTAAATTTTAAATCAATTCCCTGTGGACGATCTTTTACTCACTTACATTTAAAACTTGCTACAATTGGCCCTGATCTTGCAGGCTAATTTACTTCTCTCTGTGCTGATATTTCTTTATTCTTTTTAGTTTTCCAAATTCAGTATAATTCATCATTTGCCAATCTATTTTCAAAACACAATTAAATCATGCACACTTAGAGCAGCAACAGCAGGCACTTGCTAATCACCTTGCCGACAATCCTTTGTCAAATTATGAACCTTTGAGAACTGAGTTCCCTGATGAGGACATCCTATTCATGATGGAAGACGATACTGAAGAAGTAGAAGAGTCATGGGTAATGCACTTTGACGGGGCAGCTGATGCAGAAGGTCAGGGAGTTGGCGCCATTCTGATTTTACTGAAAGGATCCCACGTACCTGTCTCTATCAAGCTCAACTTCTTTTGCACTAACAACATGGCTGAATATGAAGCTTATGCCGCTGGTCTGCAGGTGGCTCTCAATTTGAATATAACTCACCTCCGGGTGTTCGGCGATTCACAGTTAATTATATGTTAGACGAATGGTGACTAGAAGACGAAAGATGAGAAATTGATCCCTTACCATGAGCACCTTGAGGATTTGATAGCATGTCTTCAAGATGTGACTTTCTCATATGTCCCTCGGATAAGAAATCGCTTCGCCGACGCACTAGCGACGTTGGCATCAATGATAGAAATCTCGTATGGTGCTGAGATGAAGCCGATCATGATCGAGCAGAGGAATGAGCTGGCCTTCTGCCTCTAGATTGAGGAACCTATAAGGCCTGATGATGAGCCACCTTGGTTCTCAGATATCAAGAATTTCCTTGAGACACTAACCTTCCCTGAGGGTACATCCAAGGTGGATTAACGAACCATTCTGTGTCTAGCGGTAGGCTACATCATTTGTGGGGAATGCCTTTACAAGCGATCCTATAAGAACATCTTACTCAGGTGCCTTACTGAAGGTGAAGAGACCAATATCATGAAGGAGATCCATGAAGAAGTATGCGGAGCCCATGTCAGCGGTCACATGCTTGCTAAGAAAATTCTATGATAGGGATACTTTTGGACCACTATGGAATCAGATTGCTGCAAACATATTTAGAAATGTTACAAGTGTCAGGAACACTAGTCGCTCCTGCCATCGATCTACACTGCATGACCACTCCTTGGCCATTTGCTACCTGGGGCCTTGATGTCGTCGGAATGATTAATCCGAAAGCATCAAACGGACATCGATTCATCCTCGTCGCCATTGAATACTTCACCAAATGGGTAGAAGCGGCGTCATATGCTAACATCACCACTAGTCACATCGAGAAGTTCCTCAAGAGTAATATTATGTGCCGATTTGGAGTACCCAAAGATATCATCACAGACAATGGCACCAACTTTGAAAATAAGCGCATCCGAGCCTTTTGTGAGCAATACAAAGTCAAGCACCATCGCTCGTCACCTTATCGACCTCAAACTAATGGAGCCGTGGAAGCTGTGAACAAGACTGTCGTTTGCATCCTTGAGAAAATGGTCGTCACTTACCGAGATTGGAGCGAAATATTGCTGTTTGCTTTGTGGGCCTACAGAACGTCAATCCGTACCGCTACTGGGGCAATACCGTTCTCCCTTGTATATGGAACCGAGGCCGTCTTACCAGTTGAGGTTAAAGTATATGGAATTAGGCTTACCCGAAGCAGAGAGAGAGAGATCCCACTTTGAATAATTGAATCTACTAGACGAGAAGAGACTCCTAGCCTTGTGTCACACTCAAGTTTACCAAGGGCGAATCGCACGTGCATATAATAAACGTGTCTGCGGTCGAGATCTAAAGGTAGGAGACACTTTACTGAAGAAGATCTTCCCATCCCTCCATGCCGATCAGAGAGGAAAGTTCAAGCCAAACTGGGAAGGACCTTACGTCGTCCAAGAAGTGCTACCGGGATACGTCATCCATCTCGCCACCATGGTCAGAGATCACCTTCCTAAACCCATCAATGTTGGATACGTCTGACGGTTCTACTCTTAGTCTATCATGACAAGGTGAGTATTGGTGAAACGGATACGTGACTGCTTAAAAACCACCCAAAAGAGGCCATCATTCCAAACACAGTAGACAGAAAGCATCCTAAAAATAATGATATCCCTTGCTACCCCATTTGAGCCTGGGTCTTTCTTTAAAAAAAAATGTGTGTGTGTACATATACAAAAAAGAGAAAGTAAAGTTACCATCAAAATCCAAAAAAATCAGAAAAGCAAAACCTCAAAAAGAGATTGCCTGAAATGGAGCAAAAAGAAAAAAAATGTAGAAGAATCATGGGGCATGTATAGTAAAACCCCCAAGGAAGAAAGTATGTTGAGAAAATTGAGCCGTATCAAGGAAACCCTTTTAGCCCAGCATACCTTCAAATCCTAACCTAACCCATGGCCAAGCTACACCCTGAAGAAAGCCCTCTTTTAGGTTCACAAGCAATCATAATATCTGTTAAGTCAATACAAGCCAAGTTGTGAGATGACACCAGAACCCCGTCCAGTCGGCTATGATAGAATCGATGTCTATGTCGTGGCTGTTGGAAAAAATAATGATGAAAGAAATAAAAAGAATAAAAAAAAAAAAAAAAGAATAAAATAAAAATACAAGCTCAAAGCAAGATGGACATGGTGAAAACTTGAAAGGGCATTACGGGTAAAAACAACGTGTTTTTACGGACCGGGTGAAAACCTGAAAGGGCGCTTGGGGTAAGAGAGTTAAACCCATGGACGTGGTGAAAACTCGAAAGGGCACCACGGGTAAAAAATGGAGATAAATAAAAAAAGAAAAGAAAAGAGAAAAAATTAAAAAAGAAAGGTTTGGACTGATTGAGAAGATTGATGTTTGAGGAACCCTTTTGTTACTCTTCCTGTATCCTCTTGTCTGATTGGGCCGCTCATGCCAGTTCGAATAGGCTCCCGACCAGAATCGTCTTTGTGAAACCGCACCGTCAAACGTATGATTCGAGGCAAGGAGAAAGGTTTAACTCAATCCAAAGGGATCAACGTTCCGGCCTTGGTAAAATCCGAAAACTCACTCAGGTCCGACTGCATGAAAGAGTTCAACTATGCTCAAAATAGGACTCGTTACTCCGTCTCACTGTCAAGGCATAAAAAAATCAAGAAAAATCTAAATAGCAAAAAATATGCATATATTTCTACTCATATTTTTAGCATCATATTTCAATCTCAAAAATGAAGAAAAATAATAAAAAATCTCTGAAAATAGAAATCCAAAAAAATATCTTAAAAATAAAAAAATGTAGGTAGAAATCTACTTTTCCTTCTGTTGTTTAGGATGCATTTTCTTTATATGTATAAACAAAAAAGGGACTGACCTTTTCTTGAGAATATGCAGGAACATCACACGGTCTAAAGCCTTGAAGCGGGCAACTTCTTAGTGATGGACAAATCAGATGAAGCATCTCACCACTGATGTCCGGTCTATTAAAAAAAAAGAGAGAAAATCATTTTAAAAAAGAAAGAATAAATCTGTGCTTCCCCACAGAGCTACGCACATGCGTGTCTTGATGAGATAAAATGTTGATATTTTATCAGCAACACCACTGTGCTATAGTAACGTCCTAAGTCTAAGGCACACCTTGGATTCTAGATCCTACTTCAAGGAAGGAGCAACGATGTTCGTCCCAGTCAAACAGTCAATGTTTCGATCAAGTCGACTCCACTGCTAAATCTTTGAGATGAGTGATCTGTTTTGGATTCATATGAACTTAAGTGTCTTAAGCTTCAGATTCTCCGGTGAAAAAGGTCAATCATTTGTTGAGACCAACTTGTTGAGAATGAGATTACGTATCAATCAAACTATGTGCAACCATGCATTCAAAAGAGTTCATTTCCCATTTATTTTTCTGCAGGCTTAAAACCTGTATTGGCAGCAGTATCCTTGTAAAGTGTACGTGATACGTGTGGGTATCTGTATGATGGTTGTTTGTTCCTGTAAATTATACCTAGGCAGGTCTGGGTCGGGGCTTCCATTGCCTTTGTTGCTTATCGCCCCTAATGGGTGCATGTTTATATATAGTTAAATAATGTTTATGATCATTGTTAGCAGAAACCAGGATTGGATGTCCCTTTTGGGAGACACCCAATGTTTGGTTGGATCTGTTCAAGGTAGTTGAAGTCGGATGCTCTAGGTCATGTTGATCTGGGGCATATTTTTTAAAAATGGCACGTACGCCCAAAAAGTGTTGTGACGTCTATTCGCTCCGCTCGGGTAGTCATACTAAATAAACTTTGAGATCGATGGGTTCGCCCAAAGACCTCAAACCCTACTTTTAGTATGGGCACCCACGAATAGTCAGATGGGGCAATCAAATGCCTCGTTGGATTGGACACAAATTGTGGAGCCTTGCGTATGTTTACTTCACGCCTATCTTTGAATGTGGGTCGATCACCCCTCTTACTTATGAAGCTGTTGCATTCAGAATGAATTTTAAATATTAAATACCTTTAAATCATCTCGAGAAGCGAATGTTTGGCCTGGCATGTAGGGCTTTTGCAACTCGTTCCACCTCGATTATGCCCAATAATGTCGCTAAGCGCTTAGGGATCGATTACCTTGAGAAACGAATGTTTAGCCTGACATTCAGGGCTTTCGTTTTCTCATTATGTTACTCATCTGATGTTTGACGTTTGTTCTGAATGTAATAGATCTATCAGTAATGCCTTGGGCCTCTTCGAATGCCACTTTTCTTTAGCATTCCATCATTAGTGATCAGATACCAAAGAGGGGCATCTATAGACACCCAAATTTAGCCCAAGGCCCGATCGGAACATATTTTGAGAGAGGTGCACTTTTGAGCTTTTGATGGCATATATGAAACCCTTATTAACCTTTCCAAACTCTTAGAAACCTTCCTGAATCCTTAGTAATCAACCCTAACCTTCCCAAACCCATCAGGACCCTTTCCTGGACCAGTATCAAACCCTCCCGAGTAGTGGTTGGAAAGAGGAGTGCCAAAATTTATAAAGACCTCTTTAGGAGCTAGGTTATATACTATTAGAAAGAAGACTTCTCTAGCTTTCTAACAAGCTAAAAATCACCTCAATCGGAGTTATATATCAAAAGTTATGACTATTTGACAATCGGGTAATTTTGGAGGAATTTTTGCCTAGTGCAACTAATAGTTGCGCTAAACCATTTTCCCCTAGAATTTGCCTGGTGCAACTAATAATTGCGCCAGGCCTTTTTCCCTTAGAAATGGCCTAGTGCAACTAATAGTTGTGCCAGGTATAAATTGGTCCCCCCACCCCTCGCAGAGCCAACTTCCAGGCTACTGTACAGAACTGTTTTACTGTACATTTGCCTGGCGCAACTAATAGTTGTGCCACGCATACGAACAATGACTTTTAGTTTTTACCTTAAATTTTGAAGCTAGGGTTTGACTTATTGACCACCTTGACCTTTGGGGTATGTTTTGATAGTTCTGTTGCACCCTTCTACACCATATTTGCAACCCATTAAGTGGCCTAAAGCCTCACCTTATCATCCACCATTGGATGACCTTCTCCCATATTTCAAGGCTCCAAAAATATCAGGAAACCTTAGATGTTAGATTACCTAGCTCCTAATCTTGATTAGCATCTAAACACCCTCCTAACCCACCCATTTCCTGTAAATAGAGCCCCCCACCCCTTGGTTTAGGGGTTGAGAATTTTAGCCTAAGAGAGACAGAGCTTAAAGTGAGAAGATCTTTCTCCCTTTGGTGCACACTTTCCATACAAATTCTAAATTTCAAAAAGCTTCCTTAGACCTTAGCATTTGACTAAAAGCTTTTAGGTTAGGTGTGTATAATCCCTTAGCCTTCCCTCTCTACCTCTTAGCTTCAAGCCTTAGGAATTAGAACCCCTTTTTTCCACCATTCAAGCCTTCAAAAGCTCATCAAAGTAAGCCAATGCAAGGCTCTCCTATGGTGCTACAAGGGCCCGAGGGCTCTGGCTCTCCTCTTTCTTCTCTTATCTCTTCTTTAGCTCTTCCCATCCTCCCATATGTGTTGTTACGCCGCTGAATTTTCGATAGGAATGGAGGGGCACAAATAGGATTTAAGGCCCATTTGGACAAGAGGAAACCATTTTCTTTTCTTGTACTTTATTTTTGTGTTGGCCATTAGTAGAGACCGCGTTAAGCTGGTTGATCGGGTGCCTAACACTTTCCCGATCGATAACCGAAGCCCCTACCCAAGAGCCTTTTGTATGGACCAGATTCAGAGTCATATTTTTAGCACTTTGGTGCTCATAAAAATGAACTAGGTTTCTCGGAACTCCAAAAGATCTAGGTGGCGACTCTATATTCTTGTAAGCGAGCGCATCACCGCGATGGGATCATCACAAATCCCACGGTTGCACACCATTATCAGAACATTAAATGAGGAGCGAGGCGAGGTGGACAGGATTACAGCTCCTGACATTGTTTTGTACAATAGCCATGATTCCCATTCGAGAAAATATTTGAGGCAGGAATTTTGTGAATTACAAATTCACAAATTATTTTTCGCCTTTGCCCTCCCAATTTTCATCTTCTTAGAATGCAGTAAGAAATATCAAAGCGGCGAAAACCTATTTCTACATCTAGTAACAAGGTGAGTGTCATTTAATTTCCATCCCATTTTAAAAATGGAAAATGAAGCGCGATCCCTTCCATAGATGAAACTTTTGCGCCTCATATATGGGCGAGGGCGCCTCACCGCTCTAGCTTTTGGAGCGTCGGCGCTCCAACATTTGAGGCACTTGCACTTGTACATGAAAGCGACGTCTCTCTTATTATTAGTACATTCTTCTCTAAACTTCTCATTTTTCTGTTTCACATATTTTGAAGATGATTCTCAAGATCTCAACAACTAAGTGCACCATCAAAAAGTGTCAGGTCATTTATAACGCGACATCTGAGGGGAGGAAAAAATTGCTTAAGGATTCGGTCTTCGGTGTATTCTTTGTGGCTCCAAAGGGTGTGATAAGCATCAACAGCCTCCTGGATGCAATCATTAAGTTTTGGGACTATGACATGGTATGAAATTTTGAGACTGGTAAGTCTAGCATTATCAGATTTCGGGCCCTTGATTTTACCTTGATAACTGATTTTTAAATGATCGACCCCCCTGATTACCCTCTGGAGGTTGAGATTCCTGAAGAACGGATCATTAGATGTAGGTTTTTCAAGGGTCTCAAAGATGTAAATAGGGCACACATAAAAAAAGTGATTGACAGTCTTAAGCAGGATGCTGATGACGACTTTCTGAAACTTTGTCTGTTGTTTATCCTCGCTGTTGGTGATATTTTAGATGCTTGCTGCTTATTTTATTAGAAAATGCAGTGGTGGTGAAAATAAATCTAAACAAAACAAAGTGAGATGAAAGGGATTGAAAACAACAATCTAAAGTATACACACAGACCTGCAAGATCTATGGTCTGTTGTAGCAAGTTTTGATAAGAAAGGGGTTCGTCCCACAGGGAACCCAAAGGGTTATTTTAGTAGATCTCCAGATCTGAGTACAGATCTGGCAATCCTAAAGAAAGGGAGCTTGCTGTCACAACTAAAACTAAAACATAAAATAAAACTACAGTCCTATGCTATGAGAAAGGGTTTTTGGAGAAGGGTAAAATGGAGTTTTAAAAATAACAGGAAAATTGTGGGAAGTAATAAACAGGGACTGTTATTTTAGGCTGAAACAGGGTTTGGTTAAACATAGAAAAGGATGGATCTACATCTATCCTTATATTTGGCCACAAGCACAAATGTAAGGGAAAAGAATCCAATCCAATCTAGAGATATGGACTAGTCTTAAGGATATGATGTGTCCACTAAATGGTAACAGATCATCCCCAAAAGATATACTCCAGTCCAGGGATTGAAATCAGAACATTAAACCCATTGCATCTTCCATATATGTAAGGCCATAGGCACATGCATCTATGGGTGCATAGAAACTATAAAAATTTAATGGAGAACCCAAAAGTAATACAGACCTAATGAATCAACAAAGTAGCTTTCATTGCACATAAAAATACTTACAATGATCAGCCCTCCAAGCTACAGTCAATAAAGATTTTCAGGCTTTTACAAGTTTCACACAGTCTTATTACAGCAAATTTATAGTCCTAACCATTACAAAGATCTTAGCCAACAAGTACTGGGCTAAGGAGAGAAGAAAAACTAAAAAGATGACCTAACCCTAACCCCTCAATGACCTAAGCACTGACCCTCCAAGCTCACAGCCGAAATTAGGTAAAAGAGAAGATGATTTCTACATAAAAATTATAGCTTATATACAAGTTCCCCAAAAAATATCTTGCTTTGGCTAATAGGACAGAAAAGGAAATGCCCCATTTTCCACTGCTGTCGTGGCCCATTTGTGACCCTTGGATGCCTTGGGATGTGGGAAATAGTTTGGCATCTCGAGATGTGTGCCCTAATTGCTGTGAAATCCCCAAAAAGTCCTTGTGTATGGGATGAGAAGTAGGGAGCCCGTGCCTCTCTCATGGTTGGAGTTGCTACTGAAGAACGGCTCCAGAAGTTCACTGGACATTGAATAGCACATCTCGCGTAGATGGGTCTCCAGGTAGCTCAAGTTGCGAGGATCTCGCTAGGCTGAATTGCAGCTCGCGAGGATGGATTGTGAGCTTCGTGCGGATGATTGCCAGGATAACATGCACTTCTAGCATGGCTGGTTACGTATTTGAAGTGCGCAAGGTCTGCGCGAGAGCTCCGTAAAGCAAATCTTTTGGAGTTTTGATCCTCGCGATGTCTGCGCGAGATGCCTTTTTAAAGCTTTTCTACAGTGCATCGAGCGAGATCTGCGTGAGCTTTTAAATGCTGTAGGGTTGAGGTTCACAAGAACTGTGTGAGGGGCTTTTCTGACCAAAGTGAACTGCGCGAGGGTCCATTTATGCTTCACTGCTGTTGCAGTCTCCTCTGCTAGGGTCTAACTTCCTTTCATCTGTTGGACTTTCAGGGTCCACTTAGGAACTCCAAATGCTCACTATGGTGTGTACCACCATGGTGTATCCTCTGCTCTTAACTCAGCTGTCCTCCTTGGCTTCAATTCTCTCTCTTTTGGCCTCCAAAGCATGACTGTTGCACTAAGATGCAATTTCATTATTAACTACAAAACACACTTGAAAGATGATTATTAAATGGCTCCAAGGTGTAGTAAAGGCTAGGTTAGGAGGTGAAAAATAATATTTTTTAGTAAATAACACACCCCCAAACCTAATCTTTACTAGTCCTCGAGCAAAGGAAAAATTAAACAACTACTCTAAAAATTTAAATGCCACTTTCGTAGGGAGCAAGGATGCATTTAACTTATGCATCAAGCTTTTAAACCCCTAGGTGATCCCTAGTGGAGGAGTGAAGTCTCCTGAGGGTTTTTAGTGAAGATACCCACAAACTTCTCAATAAAAAATAGTTAAAACAAGTGCAACCAGTGACAGAAACAGATTTTAATAAATAAAGACTCATTCCACCCTTGCTCTTCAAAATTAGAGGAGTTCTAAACAGTGGATGCCAATAGTTCAACAAATCAATCATGCATGTATGTTCACAATTTTCAATCAGATACATCAAGAGTGTAGTGTGTGCAATCAACACTAAGCTCACCAGTAATTCAAAAGTTAGGTTTAAACAGTGTCCAAATGAATTTCATTTCAGACCTAATGCTCACCAGGTCTGTCTCTCACAAAAGGATTTAAGGGTGTTCAGGTTCACACAAGCTCAAGAGCAGTTATAGTCCTCAAATAGGGCTGCAAGCATGAGCATAGGCAGTGCTTCAAATTCCTGACATCCTCAAGCATTTTCACCATAGATTAGACATTCCCTTATCTCCACATGACACTTCAATTGACTTTGGATCAACAAGGTCTTTTCATGGGTTGTAATGTGGCTTATGCGTGAGGTTCGTAAAGAATAAAAGGGGTAAAGAGGGATTCAAAATTGAGAAATCAACAAGGTTAGGGAGTGATTCATGACTTCACAACCTTCATTTTAGCAGAGCTTCATCCTTTTTGATATTTTTTTAGATTTGAAGTGGCCAACTTCTTCTCTTCTTTTCTATTTTCAGATGAAAATACCTCACTTGACTTCTATTTCTTTTCACTTTTCCTTTTGTTTATTGTATTTATTATTATTATTATTATTATTATTACTATTTTGGTGGTTGCCACATATTTACAACTGCTACACTGCTATTTACAAAATTGCTCCTCTCTTCTTATCCTTTCACCAAATGTTAAACCTTACTCACCTATCTTCACATCTTCTCCTTTACCTTCTGAATTCTCAGAGTGAGGGTAGGGCTGAATCAGGTCAAGAGGTTCATGTTCAATTACTTTGGTGTTTGTTGAAGAATAATGGGATTTTAAGGCTCAAAGAGTGTATGCAAAAGGGTAGTTTCATTGGTTTAGTATTTTAGGCTCAAACTATCCATATGAAGGCCTTGATCCTTTCCTTAGTGTCATGATTACTGTCAAATAGTTTCAACTTGGGGTGTCTAACTTCTAGTGGGAAGGTCTTGACTCAGTCAATCCTTAGAGCAGAAAAAGTTACCAAAAACACTCCTAACAAAAAAAAAAAATTTACAGGCTCAAAGCTCACTGGGTGTGGTCTTCAATTAAACTCATGGGTATGTTCTCACCTTTTTCTCTCATCACTGGTTCACTAAGTACTGATTGTGAAAGGCTTCTCTTAATGCTCACCTCATGGAAATGTTTAATTTTTTAATGGATTTCAATGTTAAACAATCTGCATCAGTTTTAAATTTCCTCATTTTCAAAATTACTTAGGTGGATTCACTCTATTTGTTTCAAAATTGATTATTATTGCTGCACTTAGGTTAACTCTTTCATTGGCCTACCCTGCCATACTCCCAAACCTAAGAGGAACAATTTCCTCACTGTTGCAAAGAATAAGACATCAGGGGCAGCAGGGTACAATCATAAAAATAACAAACCAAAGCATGAAAATCACTTGCACAAGAGTTGAACAAGGTTTGACAGTAGAGGAATGCAATTGAGGAACACAAGAAATTTTTTTTTCATTTAAAAGAAACATATACAAGACATCACAAAGTAAAATTTGTACAGGTATAAGAGACATACAATAAACAAATATACTACAAAGAGACAATTAAAAAGATAAAACCTAAGTACAAACTAACTAAGTGCATCCTAATCTGACTTTGAGTCTGAGCCCAATACAAAGTTGGGGGTCTAGGCATATTTTTCTTCATATTTGTTCTTCTCTTTCTTCACTGTGTCAGCACTGGCAGCACCAGCCATGGTTCTTTTTGCAGCTGGCTTCTTGGGCTTGGTGCTTCTCTTCTGTTGAGAGGGCTCCTTGATGGACACTTCTGCTGATGAGGTTGACTTCATTACTGAGATGGTTGATTGGAGGGTGTCTGTAAGTTTTACCAAATGCTCTGCCTTTTGCTGGTACACTTAGCATAAATTTAAGGATTTTATCAACATCAGCTCCAATCTCTTCTTTTCGCTGGTATGATCTATCTGTAGCTTGGTAATCTCAGCTAGCAATGGCAGCTTTACCCTGGTACTGAGCTCATCTGCCCCTCTCTTTACATCTCTCATGATATAAGGGTTTGCAGCCATAGCTCGGGTGAGAGTGAAAAATGGTGGCATGGGATTGGAGGAAGCAAGAATAATGGCCCTTTCAGTAGGGTCATCAAATTTTGGGTAGGGAGTGGATGAGGATGATGGGATAGATGATGGAGGTGAAAGGGTGGATGCCAGCTCTGCTTCCACAAGATCAGTTTGGGTGGAAGAATAGGTAGTGGAAGGTAGGATAGGGAGCAAGACTTCTGCTTTAGGGTCTGTTTGAGTGGAGGTAGAGGTGAAAGAACAGGGTAGCAACTCCTCTACCTCAGGATCAGTCTGTGTGGAGGTAGAGGCCAGGGTGGGTGGAATAAGGATAAACTCCGTAAGATCACAGTCTGTCTGTGTGGCAGCAGCTGCTGTTACCACTGGTTGGAAAGGTTGGGGTGAAGGGAGTGGGGTAGGTATAAGTAGGGGCAGAGGGGTAGGTGGTTGGGTTGGTGGGGTGGAGGCTTGAAGAATGGTTTGGATTGATTAGAGGCAGGTTTGCATGGTAGCCTGGTTTTGGGTATTGGCCATGATTTGGGTTTGTAATGATGTAAGAAGGGAAAGTATTTGGGCTAAGGGATCTAGAATGGTTGGAATTGTAGGTGTAGTTGTTCGGATTGGTTGGAAAGGGGAAGTGGGGCATGGTTAAAGTGGGTGGGTTGTGGAGAATCATGGAGAGGTGTTAACTCATACCTGATGTCCCCCATAATAGATCCCATCATGGCTGAGTATCCCTCAGATGTGAATTGGTCCTAGTCATGGGTGGGGGAAAAAGGAATGAAATGGGTAGGAGAGGTAGTGGGATCAAATGGGTCTAGTGGGTGGTTCTGTGGTGGTGGTTTGTTCAATGTTAGTGGCAATAGGCTCACTGTCATCCATTGTGAAAGGGGAAGGTGGGTCTAGAATTGGGCTAGGTATGTGAGTTGGTTCGAGGTTTGGTATGGGCTGGGTTAATGGAATAGGGTCAGGACTTGGTATAGGTGCTAGTAAGGTAATGGGTATGGTAGGTTCAATGGGTACTTTGGTTGGTTTAGAGGCTCTCTTTTTGTACTTTCTTTGGATGGGTGGGGTGGGTAGGCTAAAAGGAAAGGTGGGTTGAGTAGGTGCTATAATTGGAATAGGGATGGGGGTTGTGGAAGGTGTGGGGCATGGCACGGTAGGCATGAGGGTAGGGATGGTGGGTGTATCTGAGCTGGTGGTTGCTGCTGCAGCTGTGGCAGTAGCTGATGGAATGGGGTGTGAGACTGAGGTGACAGCTGCTGATGTAACTGTTGCAGCTGCAACCACTTCTTGAATGGTAGGTGCTGCCTGAGACTCCTTATTCTTCTTTTTATTAATTATGGACATGTTGATTGTCCATAATCTTCTGCCAAACTCAACTGGGGCCAAGGTCTCAGTTGCTTCTCTCACTTTCCATTGGTATCCACCCTTTTAGATGGATGTCCATCATCCCCTCAAAAATTAGTTAGGCTCCATTGAAGAAATGCCCCTGAGAGAAGGAGTAGATGGCATCAACAATGGGTGCCCTTCTCTCCTCCTGGTGTCCAGTCATATAGATGTTCTTTCTCAGGACATGGCCCATAAACAACAAGCTTGGATTCAAATCTCTCCTCCTGATAGAGTCTCTTGATGCCTTCTTTTCTCTTGTAATTTTCTCAACAATCACAGTAATGGGGGCAGTCAGAGGTGCCCCCAAGTTACACTCTGGGTTGTAGGCAGCTGGTATGCCTAGGGATAGGGCTATCTCAGATGTGCCCACTAGCATCTCAAAATCATCAAGGAGTATTAACAGCAAATGGTGTCCACCATTATTCTTCTTGACCCTGATGTTCTAGTAGAATAATTGAACTAACCTAGGGTACACTAATTCATTGAGATGTTTTAACAGGGGCAACAAGGAAACCTTTGTCAGGAATTCAATGGATGGAGCAATCAAGGGTTCCTTCTCAAAATATGCCTTGTTAAAGGCAGTTTCAAGCTCTAATTTAATAGCAGTCATGAACTCACTGGAAGTTGTTAGAGGGTCAATTTCTGGAACCACCTCCTCAACCTTTTTCTATTTCTTAGACTTTGTAGAGCTCTTGGTGACAATTCTAGACCTCTTCTTTGGTGCAACCCTCTTTTTCGTTTTCTCCACTAGGGGCTTCGGGACATCAGTGGCCTCCCCATTAGAGGATTCAGCAATCCTCACTGATTTTTTGGTGGGAGCTAGAGGATCTATTTGAGGAGGGTTCAATAGGGTTTGTAGGCTATCCAAGAATGGGGTTTTGTTGGCCATTTGTCAAAATTTAGATTTTTACCCCTTTAGTTCACAAACCCTAGGTTGCCTATAGTCTAAATAAGGTTTCACAACAGTTTTTCTCCAATAAATTAACTCTTTCGCAAACTCAACAGACCAAAACCAACAGAGCTGAAAAACAAATTACGAAGCTTACCCCAAACCTCTAGGGTTTCAAAATCACAGATGCTCAGTTGACCAAATCCGCCCTTGATAGGTGTAAAATGATCGGGCAGTGAAGGTTGGTAATGTATTCAGAGTAGGGTGCACGAGTTGGAGTAAAATGGGCAGTGAAGAAGGGAGTTGGAATGCTCGGTTGTGAGTAAGGGTTGAGAGTTTGTGCTGAGGATGGGTTGAAAGAGCCAAGCGAGGGCTTTATAGTAGGGGCATCCCGAGCTTTGCGAGGATCTCACTAGGATCTTGTGAGGATTTAACAAATGGCATTGATCCTCACGAGCTCACACATATGAGACATAAGGTTCGCGCAGTTAACTTTGAACTGCGCGACAGGCCTTTTAGCGAAAATGAGGGCCTAGCGAGGCTCTCGCTAGGCTCTGCTTCAGGTCATTCTGCTCGCGAAGTTCTCGCGCAGCTCATTCTTAAACAGTAGAGCATAGCGAGCCTTCCATTTGTTTAGGAACCGCCAGCTATTGCACTGATTTTACACTTTAGTTGTTAGGCCCACTGTCATGTGCATCAGTACACAATTTTCTGTCACAGTTCTTCTACATCACAGAAAACTAGCCATAGCACACCTTATGATACGTGCACACAAACAACTCAAGCTTATTACATTAGCAGATCATGAAATATAAAACAAATTATCTCATATCAGTAGATCATAAAAAAAACAAATTAGCACAACTCACCCACACATGCAGCTTACCCAACCATTTAGATGAAGACTAAAATCCTAAATCTAGATTCTCGAGATACTCAAAATCTAATCAACACACCAACACATATAAAACTGTAAATGACAGAATTTAAAAAGCACACAAAACACACAAAAACAAAATAGTTATGTTACAAAATTTACAAGGCTGTGGATCGCTTATCATTGGGAGGTTCTTGAAGGTAGATGGTGGTAGAGATCTCTATAGAGTTTTCCACACACAACTTGAGCCTTTGCCCATTTACTTTCATAATCCTTCCACTTGTGGGGTCCATAATTTCTACAACCCCATATGGGAATGCATGAAGAACAATAAAAGGACCATCTCATCTAGTTCTTAACTTTCCTAGGAAATTTTTTAGCTTGGAGTTGGATAGCCATACCTTAGCTCCATCCTCAAAGTGTTTTCTGAAAAGGCTCTTGTCAAAGAATGCCTTAGCTTTCTCCTTATAGATCCTTGAGTTGGCATAAGCATCTAATCTCAGCTCCTCCAGCTTGGACAGTTGCAGCTTCCTATGTACACCAGTAGATGATAGATCCATGTTTAAACTCTTAATGGCCCAAAAGGCCTTATGCTCTAACTCTACTGGCAGATGACAAGCTTTGCCATAGACTATTCAAAATGGGGACATTTCAATTAGGGTCTTATAGGCAGTCCTATAGGCCCAAAATGCATTAGTCAGTTTCATAGCCCAATCCTTCCTGTCAGTCCTCACTGTCTTTTCCAGGATGTGCTTGATTTCCCTGTTGGAAATCTCCACTTGCCCACTGGTCTGTGGGTGATATGGAATAGCAATCCTATGGGTAACAACATACTTCTTGAGCAAGCTCTCAAAGTTTCTATTACAAAAGTGGCTGCCCCCATCACTGATGAAGGCTCTAGGGGTGCCAAATATGGAGAAAATATTTTCCTTTATAAATTTCATGACTACTTTATGGTCATTGGTCCTTGTGGCAGCTGCTTCCACCCATTTGAAAACATAATCCACAACCTCAAGGATGAAATTATAATCATTTGAAGGAGGAAAGGGTCCCATAAAGTCTATTCCCCAAATGTCAAATAGCTCTACAATAAGGATGGGCTACAATGACATTGAATTTCTCTTGAAAATGCTACCCATCCTTTGACATCTGACACATGCCTGACAGTGTGTATGGGCATCCTTGAATAAGGAAGGCCAATAAAATCCACACTGCAGCACCTTAGCTGCTATCTTTTTCCCACTGAAGTGACCGCCATAGACATTTTCATGGCACATGCTAGGAATACTGGAGAAATCACAATCAGGGACACACTTTCGAATGATTTGGTCTGCACAATATTTGTATAGGCAAAGATCCTCCTAGAAAAAGTACTTGAATTGTGAGATGAACAAGTCTTTGTCCATCTTGGACCAATGGGCAGGGATCATGCCTGCAAACAGTTGCTCATAAGGGAAAACATCTCTAACAGGTGTAGCAGCACATTCATCCAATAAAATCCAAGATAGGTGATCAACCACCATATTTTCTACTCCTTTCTTGTCTTTGATTTCAAGATCAAACTCTTGCAGCAGGAGGATCCATCTAATCAACCTACGTTTGGCATCTTTCTTGGCTAAAAGGTACTTGAGGGCAGAGTGGTCTGTAAATACAATAATTTTAGACCCAAGTAGGTAAGGTCTAAATTTGTCCACAGCAAAGACCACTGTCAGCAGCTCTTTTTCAGTTGTGGTGTAATTAAGTTGAGCCTTTGCCAAAGTCATGCTAGCATAATATACCACACATGGCAGCTTATCTTTTCTCTGTCCTAGGACAGCACCTACAGCCAGGTCTGATGCATCACACATCAGCTCGAAAGGGAGGGAGTAGTCAGGGGCTTGGATCACATGAGCAGAGGTTAGACATTTCTTAAAGACCTCAAATGCCTTAAGGCACTCAGCAGTAATGGCACATGTTAGCACAACAAGTGGCACAATGGTTTAGCAATTTTACTGAAGTCCTTGATGAACCTCCTATAGAATCCAACATGCCTTAAGAAAGACCTGATCTGTTTGACAATTTTTGGTGGGGGCAAGTGTGAGATTAAGTCAACTTTTGCTCTATCTACCTCAATGCCTCTATGGGAAACCACATGGCCAAGCACAATGCCTTGGTTGACCATGAAGTGGCTCTTTTCCGAGCTCAAGACTAGGTTGGTCTCCTCACATCTTTGAAGAATCAGGCTGAGGTGATGCAAACACTGACTAAAACTATTCCCAAACATGGAGAAATCATCTATAAAGATTTTCAAAAACTTGTCAATCATGTCTGAGAAAATAGCATACATGCACCTTTGAAATGTGGCTGGGGCATTGTACAGTCCAAATGACATTCTTTTATAAGTAAAAGTGTCAAATGGACAGGTAAATATAGTCTTTTCTTGGTCCTGAGGATACACAAGTATCTGATTATAACCGGAGTATCCATCAAGAAAGTAGTAGTATGCTTTCCCAACCAATTTATCCAAAAATTGATCTATGAAGGGCAAGGGGAAGTAGCCTTTTCTGGTTTTAGAGTTGAGCTTCCTATAGTCAATGCAAACTCTCCAACCATGTAGACACCGCCATTTTGCCTTCTTGGAATATACTTTTTGTTCGGTCAACCTTTGACCTTTTAAACCCTGATATGGAAACCATGCACTGAAGTAATAGTACATGGCTGAATACAAGCTGAAATAATAGCTCTGTAGCTCAGATCCTGATGTGGGGAGACTATATACTGAAATAATAATATATAGTCAAAATGCAGACTGAAATAATAGTCTTGCATTTCAGACTAGAGACCAGACCCGGACAACCTCGAATTAAGCACCTGAAACCTCGTGCGTAATTCGATTACACACCACACCACAAGCGCGCAATCAGTCTCCCTTTCAGACCAAACTTCCTTTCCTAGACCTATTCGAGACTCGATCATGCGCCTGAAAGTAGACGCGTGATTAGATTGAGCGCTACAACACCAGCGCGCAATTGGCCTACGCCCGACCTAGCCTTACTGTCCGTGACTCCTAAGTTTCCTTGATTGAGCGCTTTTGAAGAATCACTTAATCGGATGCGCACGTACTAACAAGCGTTCAATTAGCCCTAATGCTATTAGGATTGGGAAACTCTCTGAGCAAGTCAGCCGATCGCTCATTGAGTCGGTGACCGACTCAAAGCAATTATGTGTTAGAAAATTGGCGCATAATTAGATTAAACGGTTGAAAAATGACGCGTAATTTAAGAAAAACCTATAAAAGATTTTTTTCAAAACACAATAGGAGGAGGCTGGCAAATTTTTGAGAGAGAACAGAATTTTTTTGGGATTTCGAAACTAGAGAACTCCGAGGACAAACCCATAGAGCACCCTAATCATGGTTTCAAGATCCAAGCTTCTAATCTTCGAGATTTCTCTCCCCAGCCTCGATCCTTAGGTAATAATTTAATTTTTAGTTCTGACCATAATTTCTTACCTATAGATTTAGGATTTCTATTAGTTTTAATCATAGAATTTATTTTTAGTCCGAGACCATAGCACCCTTTTTAGACCGCAAATATTTTATATCTGATTCTAATTCTCCGAATTCGAAACCAGTTCTTAATCCGACGGTCTAATTCATCGACCCTAGGCTCTGATTCTGTTCTAAAATCTCGATTTACAGTCTCATCATTAATTTCTAGTTCTAAACCTTCGATTCAGAACCAGTCCTTAATCATACGGTCAAAATTTCTGATTTCGGACCCGAATTCAGTCCTAAAAATTTAGTTTTTAATTTTAATTTCTTAGTTTAATAACTCCCAAAATCCTAAATATTAATTCTAGTTTTTATAATCCTAGTTTACAATTTAATTCATAATTATTACTCCGAATCAACTCTAAAAAGCCTAAAAATATTATTTCACCGTCCAAAATTTAATTTACCTTTTATCTCAGCCATCCGATTTACCCAAGGGAGCTTACGGAGGGTACTCGGGAACGAGGCCAATCCTCCTTAGCATAGCGAGCCCAAAACCCCTTTTTCTTAGGATTTTAGAATTAATTAATTGCTATTTTCTTATTTTTTTAGTATAATTAATTAGTAGATTTATTTTATTTCTGCATATTTAATTAACTAAGTGCATTAGATCTTAGTATGATTGATTAATCTCTTTAAACCAGAATTTAATTGATCAATTCCTTGTTTTGATTAGAATTTACTATGATTAATTTTATTGCTTTAATTGGATTTTTAGTATAGCTAATTCATTGCTTTAATTAGAACTTTAATAGAATTAGTTTATTTATTTTAATTAGATTTTTAATAAAATCAATTTATTTATTTTAATTAGATTTTAATAAAATTAATTTCTTTGCTTAAATTAGAGTTTCAGTAAAATTAGTTTTCTACTTCAATTAGAATTCTAGTAGGACTGTCACAATTGCTTTATTTAGAATTTCGATACAATTAGTATACTTGACTTAATTAGAATTCCAATACAACTATTATACTTGATTTAATTTGAATTCTAGTACAATTAGCATGCTTGATTTAATTAGAGTTTCACCAGAACTATTACATGTGTACTCCTAGTACAATTAGGAAATTTGACTATACTCAGACTCCTGAGGGAATTAGAAGACTAAAATTGATTGGACTCCTAGTAGCATTAGGACACTAAATTAATTAGAATTCTAATAAGATTAGGAAAACAAAATTAATTAGACTCCTGATAGAATTATAATATTAGAACATATCCACTCACTCTAACAAATTCATAGCTAAATTCACAATAGAATCAGGGAAGTCTAAACTGACTAGAACTATAACCACAAAAGGAAAATAAAAGGGAAATTAAACTATCTAAATTAAGTTAGAGACTGTTGCTAACGTTCGCAGGTGGACGATTCAGTATAGAAGTAACCCATACCCGCTATTAAGCGTGATCATTGATATATTGCAGTGTCCATAAATATCTGCAGCTGACGATCACAACAAACTAGGAACCTTCCTAGAAACCCCTTTATTTTTAACATTCCAAACACCGCATCACTAGAGTCCACTAGGACATAATTGGAAGCTACTGATTCAACGGGAACCGAGAGGAATCCAGAAAAAGCACGCACCAACAGACTGGAGATCCCGATGGGACACTTTTGCAAACTTTTTTTAGATAGTTAGTTTCCATCTTATTTTCCTATTTTTTCTTTCCATTGTGTCGTTTAGATTCTCTTATATATATATGAGTCTTTGTCAAAGACTCGAGATGTCTGATATACGAAGAGTGAGTTTAGGAGACCCACCATTATGGGGGTATCATGACAACCCCATGTACGGAAAAGAACCACACAATTTCAGCCCACGACAGCCTGAGATTAATATGGCTGGTGAACAAGAGAACCCCTTCTCTACCCCGCACACTGGGAACAATCATAATGGGAGAGATAGTGGCATCGGACAAAACCTTACTGCCCAAAAAATTGTAGAACTCAGTATCAAAAGAATACAAAGAGGAGATGATGACTCCGAAGAATTGCTTCGAGGGTTGGTAGCCACATACGAAACCATTAGGTCACGCTCATTTTTAGAAGAACAAGAGCGATAAGAGAGGCCACCTCCTACCCTGAGCACGGTGTCGGCCCGCGCTACACCCTTGAGACAACCTGCCCACACATTCTTCAACGATGACCCTTTAGACAAGGTTTGCTCACGGGTTTCTCCAAAAGACAGCACCATTAAAATCGAAGATCTCCTTAAAATGCTCGATGAGTACATGGCCAAGAGAGAGCGTCCCGATCACTTATTCGGATTCGACAAATTTTATCGAGATGTCGAGTTTAGTTTACCAATAGGGTTTAAGCCACCAAAGTTTACCAAATATAATGGCACCGAAAATTCGAATCATCACTTGGCTCTTTTCTGTAATGATTGCCGACCCATACGTGATAATCAAAGACTTTTCATTCACTATTTCCAACGCTAATTAGAAGGAGAAGCTTTAGATTGGTTTGCGGGACTCTCACTTTATAAGATCAAAACCTTCAATGAATTAGTCGGTCAATTCTTAGACCAGTACAAACATTTGATTCAAGAGATAGTTAGTCTCAGTGACCTAATGGTAGCAAAGCAAGGACCGGATGAAGAATTTACCGACTTTGTCGCCAGATGGAGAAAACTCGCTCCAGGACCGACACTTTAATGAAAGAGAAGGATTCGGTAGACATTATCATCGGCAATACTAGGGAACCGTTAAAGAGCACACTCGTCATAAGTGATTGCCCCGACTTCACTGCACTCCACTCTCGGGCATTAAGACTAGTGCAACATATTAAAGGCAGAGATCTCGTGTTATCCATAGTCACGTCAAAAATAGGCCCTTCCAGCAAATTGAAATCGAAATATAATAAGAAAGCCTCAGGAACTGAGCAAGTTAACACCGTTGTCAACCAAGGATAAAACTCTGGTAACAGAAACTTCCAATCACAAAATTTCAGACATAATCAAAACCAATAACGGTATACCAACCAAAATCAAGGTGTTAGTCAGCAGAGATACGCCAAAACCAAGGTCAAAATTAAAGTCAAGGCCAATACCAAAATAGGAACCAATACCCTAACACCTATCAGAATCAGAACAAGACATGGAGTCAATCGGCCCACGTGCCGAATTATAATAACATACCCCCACCGCAGAACTTCAACCTAGCCAGAGGGCCTTACCAACCAAGGCGGGAACACTATCCCCCTTTACCGGATACGATTCCTAATATTTTTCATCTTCTTAACACTCAGAATCTCCTCCAATTACTGCAGGAAAAACTTCACCCATGGCCTGCAAATCTAGACTATAGTAAATACTGTGCCTTCCATCGATATGCGGCGCACGACTTAGAAGATTGTTGGGTCTTTAGGGACGTGATCTATGATATGAACGACCGAAATCAAATTGATTGGGAAGCACTTAGAAATTCCAACCCTAATAATAACCAACCCCAACAAAATTTAGGGATCATAAACAACCCCATGCCCAACCACAACCAAGGGACGCTGGCCCAGGTGACTACCGTGAATCTCCCCAGTCAACCTTCCTTCCAGCCCTCTACTTTAATCACTTGCATCTACCCCTTTGCCACTTCCGCCACACCAGCAAGAACTTCCTCGCCACTACATCCCTCGGCCTTGATCACTCGCATCGCCTCGCCGAGCCCGCCTTCATATCCAAAGTTCACTTAGATACGAGTCCATTCCTTTAGGGCCAGGAGACCATTCTTCCATTATCACCCACCAGGACCTTCAACCCCTCCAAATCCTGAACCAACACCCTTACCACTCCCTTCTTTCGATTCTGAACCCTAGTACGGAGAGCACAATCTCCAGACTGCAGCCCAAGTATTCGCATGGGTAGAAAGTGTCACCCGTAAGACTCCAGATCAAGAGAGTGAAACAAAAACTGAGTGTCTACTAAATGTAAAAGAAAGTGAGTCAGAAAAATACCCTAACCCGTGCGAGACATTGGTCTCTGCTTTCATTGAAGAGGAGGATTACACACAGTATCTCCCACCTTGGAGCAGTGTCGTGCAAGCACACGCTCTGACCTCCAATTTCACTTGCTTCACAAACACATCAACATCGAGTCATCTCAGGTTCGGTCAACATCCGACTTGCCTGATCCTTAAATCAGGAACCAACTACCCACCTCCACCTTTCCCTTGGAGTAAGGATTTCACGAGCGCACAACCACCAGAAGGAAATGTGAGGGAAAGAGAATTTAACTTGCCACCCCCGCCTCATCTCATCCCTCCACCAATCCCTGTACCTCAACCACTCCAATCACCTGCACCCAAGGCTCACCGGCTAGGCAAAGAAGTGACACTTGAGCCAGGACAAGAATATGACCTTCTGCGACACCTCCAAAAGATCTTGACCCAGATATCCATACTAGAACTCATCAAGAAATCGCCTGATCATTATCGGTTGTTGATAAGGACACTTGAAGACACGCAACTGGATGAGGACATGACCCTAGATGAGCTTTATCAAATCGCTTTGGTCATGGTGCAACCTTCGACGCTCACTTTTACAAATGCAGACATGCCTAAAGAGTCACTCCGCAGAAATGCGGCTCCCATATAACTCACAATCATAATCAAAGGATTCTCTGTACCCCATGCATTGGTTGATACAGGAGCGGGACTCAATATTTTCCCTCTCACAATGTTAAAGACTCTCGAATACACAGAGCAAGACGTTAGGCCCTCCGCACTATCACTTATAGCCTACGATGGCTCGCGTCATTTCATGAAAGGAACTATTAAACTCTAGGTTCGCCTCAAACCTGTGACGAAAGTCATTACTTTTCATGTTTCTGATTCTGCTAGTACGTACAATCTTATCTTAGGAAGGAAATGGTTAGAGTCGATGAAGGCTATCACGTCCATATATCATCAATGCATCAAATTCCCATACGAGGACTCTATCATCCGTATATATGCCGATGCACCCCTCCAGGAAATGGATACTGATTACACGATGAGCATACCAACCGCTCATGATTCTGTATTAAACACATGCCATATTCAAAAGACCCAAATCCTTGACGAGACAACCATTACGGAAATTGGCCCCCCTGACCGTCCTAGTTCTCCCCTAACACATTTAGTGAGGAGAGAGGTCGGTCCAGACATCGCCAAACTTTATGACATTAACCCCATCGCGACAAAAGGGTGGGATCTTATATACCAACTTGGATACGTCCCCCACACCGAACTTGGTAAGAATAAGCAAGGTCGCATAGGACCTGTCATCCCAACGAAAATATGCAAACACATAGGGTTAGGTTATCAATCGGACGGCTCACAAGTCGACTTATGCCCTACCTCACCGAAATGGTCTCTATATGACCACTTCGTTTATGGGACCACTGAGAAAGTGAATGTACCAAGGTAGAAGGAAGTGTCCTTCGCCAAATCCCAAGAAATGGAAATTGAACGAATGGCCAAAGCATTCAATGATTTGAGAAGTCTCAACGATGATATTGATGAACTGCTCGAAGGAGTCAAGCCCATGTTTAACACTAAGGAGTTTACAGAAGAGAGGAGAGAAGAACCTCCAAAAATCGAGCCATAATTAGAAGATTAGGAATCCACTGACAATGAAGATTTTCACATAGCAGCCTTGCAAGATGACGAAGAGCACCTGCGCTCAACATGGGGAGAGGATGGCACCCTGCAAGAGAATCATAACTCGTATAGCATCCGCCTCGGCCTCGGCCTTAGAGGATGGGAATGCCCGTGGAATTCTCCTTGTATCGTTCACCCTTACCAGCCTCGCTGTAGGGCATGCACTAGTATATTAGAACATTTCACCAATTGGGCTCGATATTCTACGATGGAGGAATCAAACCATTCCAACCCCTCGACGACAGAGATTAGCAATGACTTACCAGCTCAGCTACCCGCACAAGAAGCAAAAAATCTCGACAGTTATCCGATTGATTCAGAAGAAAACACTCAACACGCTCTTATGGAGTTTGAAGAGGAACTCAAACTAGACACTTCTACATCTCCGGATTCATCGCAGCTCCAAATATTTTGGAAGAACGACAATGTCCCCTGAGTGATGACGAAGACTACTAGATAGATCTCCTTATGCTCCAGTTAGCAGAGCAAGCCAATTTAGGACTTCAAGCATTATCAGATCAAGAAAGTGAGTTCGATACCGTCTTTGACTCAAACATAGGAGGATGGGAATGCCCTTGGGAATCCCCCTGCATTCTTCACCATAATCAACCTCACTGTCGAGCATGCACCCTCATCCTAACATATCATGAAGATTAAGGGAAAGAACTTACTACCCCTGAGGATCCTTTGGGAGATCCCCCTCTGTGTGAAGAATAACCATATTACGACTTAGAAGCGGATAGTTCGATTGACTATGATCTCCAGAGTTTCTTCGATGAAGAGGCCATTAACGTGATAGAGGAAATCCGAACATCGATGCTACTATCACCTGTGTCACTCATTCAAAAGGTCTCAGTAGCTAAGGACTCAAAAAAAAAAAAGCCAAATTCATAACAAGTTCGCATTTCTCAAAGAATCACCCGAATGGCTTCAGTAGTCGTCTCGCTCCCTCAAATAGAGGAAGCAATTCTCCCAGTGCTTATTGAGGCGATCGACCCTGTACCATATTTATTATCGAAAATCAAAAAATAGAAAAAATAGAAAATCCTAAAAATTCAGAAATACAAAATAAAAAAAAATCATAAAGACTTATAAAAGAAAGGAAACTCTTCGTCCCCAACTAAATTTATGGCCAACAAGGAGACTTTTCTCCTAAGGTGTCTATCCCATTCCTCGCACAAGGATGTAAAGCATCCTGGCTAGACAATAAGCCATTGATCATACCGGATGAAATACTTCGTAACTTTGAGAGAAGGATCAGTAGTTTTTACCTTCACCTTACCAAAGACCTCTCAGTCATAGATTGCGTCGATGAAGGGTTACTGTTGTTGTCCTAAGTGTGCATGATTTATTTGTGTTTTGAAAATAGATTTGCAAAGGATGAATTCTACTGAAATTGGAAAACTAAAAAGAATAAAGAAATATCAGCACAGAGAGAAATTAATTAGCCTGCAAGATCAGGGCCAATTGTAGCAAGTTCTAAATGTAAGTGAGTAAAAGATCGTCCACAGGGAATTGATTTAAAATGTATGATAAACCTCCAGATTTGAGTTACCAGATCTGGCCTCTGATCCTATCTACAAAGTAAATAAGATGGGAGGTTGAATTTGTCACATTAACTAAATTATCTAAAAGTAAAATTTAAACTAAGTGATCCAGATCTGAGTTGGGGGAATTGGATGCAAAATTAATAAGAATGGAGAAATAACAGCTACTGAAGCTTAGTAATTGATTGCAGAGTGTGAAATAGTGTAACACAGTTGAGAAAGTATCAAATCTTCATCTGGCTACCAGCTCAGATGGAAGAGAAAATAATCCAATTCAAGGATTAGAATTGAGTTGATCTTATGGCTATGATCTGTCCATTGTCATGGACACAGATCATTCAATAGTTTTCAATCCAAAGTCTTGATTCAGAACATAAGCACCACTACAAATCTTTGTAAGAACCAAAGTTACAAACATGATTCTCACGAGGATAGTGAATTAAGGAAATTACTTAAAAGCAAATCTAAAGGAGTCTAATGAGTGAGGAGATCACAATGAACCCTCAACATGAATCCGATTGAGAACGTCTTGATGAAAAGCAACCTTTCAAATCCACCATTACAATTATAGAGCCTGACTTAAAAGCGGCTCGGATTTGTAGTCTTGAATACAATTCTCACTTGAATTACATAAGTATCTCACAGCTCTCAGTTACAGACAAAAGCTAGGCTATTACAGAGGTTTCAGACAAACTATCTTGATCTGAATTGGAAATGGGGCAGCAAAAATGAAACTCAAATTCTGGATACCCAAATTGGGCAAATAGTTCGTCTATTTATAGTTTTCTCCAAGTCCAGCTCAGATGTGTATCAACCAATCAGAATTGGCTAGATCCATATCAACTAATAGGAGTTGAGCACAAGGATCCAGATCTGTTCTGGCCAATCAAAATTGCTCGATCTAGTTCAGCCAATCAGGAGACAGAGGCATTAATTCTGTTAGGCAATTCAAAAATCTGTTTGGGCTTCTAGAAGTTCCCGCCAAGTAATTTCATCTTTGGGTGTTCACATGGAATGGAACATGCCTCTGGTTTGTGCTCAGAATCTTCTAGAATACCCCTGGGTTTTTAAATGCATTGGGGCACATGCAGAGATTATTAAAATGCCCTTACAGATGCTGGGAATCTTTAGAATACAATTTCGCACAGATTGGGGGCCTTTTCGAAAGGAAATGTGACTTCTGGAGCGCTATTCGCACAGATTGGAGGTCTTTTCGAAAGGACAAGTAACTTCTGGAGCTCTATTCGCATAGAACTGGTGCTGTTCGCAAGGAGTTTTCTTCTTTTAGAAAAGATCATCAGCGAGTTTGGTTACTTTCGAATAGATCATGTGCTCTTCGAAAACCAAGCCTGGAGCTTTAGTTCTTTTCGTAGTGTTCAGGTTCTTTTTGAATAGATCAGGAATCCTTTCGAATAGATCAGGAATCCTTTCAAATAGCATTCTGTAGTGCATTCTTCTTTTCGAATAGCTTCAGACTTATTTCCAGGATGAAACCAGGCCTTTGTCTTCTTTAGTTTAGGCATTTTGACAGCCAATGAGGTTGTCCCTTCTCCTTCTTCCTCCAGATTAAGATGGGTTATCATCTTTTTGGTACTTTTTAAGCTACTTTCAGAGTTAAGCCTGCCTTTGTTGTTAGCTATAAAACAAACACTTAAAGCACTTATTTAGTTCTCTCAAGGGTCTATCAAGGCCCAGATTAAGGGGTGGAAAATGGTATTTTCCAGTTCTCAACACACCCCCAAACCTAAGCTTTGCTAATCCTTGAGCAAAGACAAAATTAAAAACAAAATGAAAAGCCACTTTTGTAGGGAACACAGTTGCATTTAGCATATACAACAAGCCTTTTAAACCCCTAGGTGATCCCTAGTGGGGGAATGAAGTCTCCTGAGGGTTTTCAGTGAAGGTACCCACAAACTTCTCCAATAAATCAGTTAATATCAATGCAGTTATGTTAAAATAGACTTTCATCCAATCAAATTATTCACACCTGCATCAGTCAAGCTGTAAGAGGATTCTCAAGAAAATATCAGTTCAATCTGTAATTCCTTTTACCATTCACTCAGTTTGTGTCAAAAAGTTTTTTTTTAAAAGAAAAATTAATGAAAAGCTTGCCTTTTATTTGAGAATCCTGCTATGATGTTACCCCAAATAAGTTGATTTCAAACCCAACTCTCACCAGGGTTGTCACTCAACATGCAAGTAGGAGGGTTGTACTATTTCACACAGCTCAAGAGCAGTTACAGCCCTCAAATAGGACTGTAAGTAGGAGCATAGGCATTGCTTTTCAGTTCTGAATTTACTGCTCTTTTCACCATAGATTACACAAATCCTTATCTCCATGTGACAGCTCAATGCATCTTTGATCAGTGAGGACTTTAACTTAGGTTATAATATGGCTTATGGGTGAAATTTATCAAGAATAAAGGGGTGTAATGGAGTTCAAAGTTGAGAAGTTAGTCAAGGTAAGGAGGTGATAGATACACCTTCTTCAATTTAGCACAATTTCATCTTCTTCTTTGAATTTTCAGAGTCAAAGTGGCCATCTTTTTCTCTTCCTTTTTCAAACTTTTAATGAAATGACCTTTCCTTTTTTTTTTTTTTTTTTTTTTTTTTCAATATTGACTGGAATGCCACATTTCTTCTGCTGATACATCATTGCCTTCAATTATTTTTCTTTTTCTTTTACCAAACTGTTACCCAACTCTCCTTTCTTCAGCTTTCTTTCCCTTACCTTCTGAATTCTCAGAGTGAGGGTTAGGCTAAATGAGGTTGATGGGGTTTCAAAGAAATCTTGGATTTATAAAGCTCAAATGGTGTGTATTAAGGGCAGTTTCAAAAGGTGGGGCTTTTTGAAGTTCAAACTGTCTAAAAAGAGGCCTTACATCATGTCTTTAATATCATGATTGCTGTCAAGCTATTTTAATTTGGATATGTGTAACTTCTAGTGATAACAAGCATGTTCAAACAGTCCCTAGAGTAGAAAAAATTGCCAATTCATACCTCCAAATAATACATTTCAGGCCCAAATCTCACTGGGTGTGGTTTTCTATCAAATTCCTGAGGTATATCATTACTGTTTTCTCTCTTTTAGGTTTACTAGAACATCAATTTTCTTTTGGAAATTTTCTGACATTCACTTCATGAAAGTATTAGAATTACACTAGAAATCAATTTTGAAAAGTTTTAACTTCCTCATTTTTCAAAAAAAAAACAGGTGTGAACTCACTTCATTTTCAAAAATTCTGCTGATCATAAGCTGCATCAATGTTAACTAAATTATTGGCATCTCTGTCACACCCCCAAACCTATGAGGAGCAGTGTCCTCACTGGTCCAGAAGTGGATAAGCAAAAAGAAAAGAAGAAGAAAAAAAATAATAATAAGCACAATGACAGAGAGGAAAAGAAAAAAAATGCACAGTAATGGACAAGTAAACAGTAAACATTAATTAAACACTACATAAACAACAAAAAAAATAATAAAAAAATAAAATTACAAGGTAGTCTAATAACTAGGGTCAAAATCTGTATCATAAGTTGGTTCAATGGGGTCAGAACTGGAATCAGTGTTGGAGTCTAAACTTGAGGCAGTATTGGAGTCTGAACTTGATTTAGCTTTCTCTTGGATTGTGGCTTGAAGTTCGGTGTATTCCTCAGACTTGATCTTTTTGGTGAGGCCAATATATTTTTTAAGTCTATCAGCCCTCAGTTTTTCTTGTTCATCTATTCATAAAGTTTATCATTCTTTTCAAGTAGTTGTGGTTACAGGTTTAGATCCTTTTCGAAAAGGAGATTATACTTTTCAAAATGAATTTCTCTTTGCGAATTGATTTTTCACATTGACTGTAACACTTTTCGAATTGAATGTAAAACTTTTCGAATTGACTGAAAAACTTTTCAAAAAGTATGAATTTACTTTTGAACAAATGTTCTGAAGTACAGAACTGATTATATATATATATATATATATTTTTAACAAAATCTCCACATTAAAATTATTAGAATTTATTATCTCAAACATTTAACTAAAACGTGACTAAAACATAGAGACACAAAACTATGCAAACAAACACAGAATAGACACAGTTAAAATACATATGATATAGTTGTGTGACATTAGATTTGTGGAGGCTCTTGATGATAGATGGTCATCACCGGCTCCAGGATATTTTCAATGCATGGTTTGAGCCTCTGACCATTTACTTTCAAGGTTCTCTCATCACTTGGGTCCATAATTTCAATAGCTCCGGATGGAGATGCTTGAATGACAGTACATGGCCCTTCCCATCTGGATCTTAGCTTTCCAGAAAAAAACTTGAGTTTTGAGTTGAATAACCATACCTTAGAGCCAGCTGTGACCACTTTTCTCAGCAGATTTTTGTCATAGAAAGCCTTAACTTTTTCTTTGTAAGATCTTGCATTGGTGTATGCATCTATCCTCAGCTCTTCCAACTCAGAGAGCTGCAATTTCCTGTGATTACCAGCAGTAGTAAGATCCATGTTTAAAGTTTTAATGGCCCAAAAGGCCTTATATTCTAACTCCACTGGTAAATGGCATGCTTTACCATAGACCAATCTGAATGGGGACATACCAATTGGGGTTTTATAGGCTGTCCTATATGCCCACAATGCATCATTCAGCTTAAAGGACCAATCCTTTCTGTCCTTCCTCACAGTTTTTTCCAATATATGTTTGATTTTTCTGTTGGAAATCTTCACTTGTCCACTGGTCTGTGGATGATATGGAGTAGCTACTCTGTGAGTCACAGAATACTTTTTCAATAGAGCCTCAAAATGCTTGTTACAAAAATGGCTTCCCCCATCACTGATAATGGATCTGGGGGAACCAAACCTGAAAAAGATGTTATCCTTTAAGAATTTAAGGACAACTCTGTGGTCATTGGTTTTAGTGGCTGTGGCTTCAACCCATTTGGATACATAATCCACAGCTACTAAGATGAAATTAAAACCATTTGAAGGAGGAAAAGGTCCCATAAAATCTATCCCCCAAATATCAAACAATTCAACTACCAAAATGGGTTGTAAAGGCATTGAATTTTTCTTGGAAATGCTGCCCAATCTCTGACAGTTTTGACAAGACTTACAGTGCTGCAGTGCATCTTTGAAGAGTGTGGGCCAATAAAATCCACACTGCAAAACCTTTGTAGCAGTTTTGTTTCCACTAAAATGATCTCCACAGGCCTGCTCATGACACATGGAAAGTATGTTGTGGAAGTCTTCTTCATGGACACATCTTCTAATGAATTGGTCTGCACAAATCTTAAACAGGTAAAGATCCTCTCAAATAAAATGTTTAACCTTTGAAAAGAAGAGATCTTTATCCATTTTATTCTAGTGTTGGGGGGTCCTTCCAGTAGCCAAAAAGTTGACTATATTTGCAAACAAAGGGGTATGCACATTGATAGCAAAAAGTTGCTCATCAGGAAAAGAGTCAATGATAAGCAACCTATCAATCTCAGCAGTTAGAATTCTAGACAGGTGATCATCCACCACATTCTCCACACCCTTTTTGTCTTTAATCTGCAAATCAAACTCCTGCAATAGGAGGATCAGCCTGATTAATCTTGGTTTGGTATCCTTCTTAGACAGAAGGTATTTCAGGGCTGAGTGGTCAGTGAACACCACAATTTGTGAACCCAAAACATATGACCTGAATTTCTCTAAGGCAAAAACAAATGCCAGCAGCTCTTTCTCAATTATTGTGTAATTGAGCTGTGCATCAATTATTGATCTATTGGCATAAGCTATGACATGAGGTAGCTTATCTTTTCTCTGTCCAAGAATAGCTCCCAAAGCATAATCTGATGCATCACACATCAGCTCAAAGGGCAGGGAATAGTCTGGAGACTGTAGTATTGGAGCTGAAATCAAACAGTTTTTTAAGAATTCAAATCCCCTAAGGCATTCATCATTGAAAATAAAAGGGACATCTTGGCACAATAAATGGCAAAGAGGCTTGGATATTTTACTAAAGTCCTTAATGAACCTCCTGTAAAATCCAGCATGCCCCAAGAAACTTCTGATTTGCTTAACAGTTTTGGGAGGAGGCAAATGTGCAATTAAATCTGTTTTTGCTCTGTCCACCTCAATGCCCTTATGAGAGATAACATGGCCAAGGACAATGCCTTGGGTGACCATGAAATGGCTCTTCTCCCAGCTCAAAACTAAATTGGTTTTCTCACATCTCTGTAACACAAGGCTGAGATGATGTAAACACTGGGCAAAACTGTCTCCATATATTAAAAAGTCATCCATAAAAATCTCCATAAATTGGTCAATCATATAAGAGAAAATGGAGTACATACATCTTTGAAAGGTAGCAGGGGCATTACAAAGACCAAAAGGCATCCTCCTATAAGCAAAAGTGCAAAGGGGCAAGTGAATGTGGTCTTTTTCTAATCTTGTGGATACACAGGAATCTGGTTATAACCAGAGTAACCATCAAGAAAATAATAATAAGCTTTTCCTGCTAGCTTATCTAAAATCTGATCAATGAATGGAAGAGGGAAATGGTCTTTTCTGGTCATTGTGTTGAGCTTTCTGTAATCAATACAGACCCTCCAACCAGTTGTTTGTCTGGTTGAAATGAGCTCACCAAAATTTGAGGTTACAACAGTAATCCCAGATTTCTTAGGTACCACCTGTGTAGGTGCCACCCAAGCTGAATCTGAGATGGGGTAAATAACCCCTGCATCCAACAACTTAACAACCTCCTTCATGACCACTTCTTGCATATGAGGATTCAGCCTCCTCTGCATTTCTTTAGAAGGCTTTGCACCTTCTTCCAAGTGAATTTTATGCATGCAAATAGCTGGACTAATTCCTCCCAAATTAGCAATAGTCCAGCCAATTTCCCTCTTATGCTGTTTCAATATAATCAACAACTCTTCCTCCTGCTCCTCAGTGAGGGAGGAAGAAATAATCACAGGCAATGTTTTATGGTTTCCTAAAAACACATATTTCAAATTTTCTGGCAACTGTTTCAACTCTACATCAGGTGGGCTTAGAAGAGAAGGTAACAAGGTACCTTGGCTATTTGTGGAAGGAGAAAAACAGCAGGTTTCCATGAAGAAAACCCTACTGTTTGGACATGAGTTTCTTGCACAACTTTGACCTCTTCAGTCTTTGAGGCACAAGCTATCTCTTCCACAACATTTCTCCAAACATCTTCAAAATCTGTGGTTAAATCCTTACACTACAAAAATTTTGGTAGAGTTTCCTCTACCAGCTCATCCAACAAATCAACAAGAAAGCACTCCTCAGAACTGAACTGAGGCTGGGTAACTGCACTGTAAACATTTAACTTCACCTTCATATTTCTGAAAGACACTTCCATAATACCAGACCTGCATTGAATACAAACATTAGCTGTAGCCAGGAATGGTCTCCCCAAAATGACAGGGATGAAAGTTCTACTTTTTGTAGGTTCCATATCCAATACCAGAAAATCAGCAGGGTAGAAAAACTTATCTACTCCTACCAACACATCCTCAATCACCCCAACTGGCTTTCTTTCAGATCTGTTTGCTAGTTGTAACACCACATGAGTGGGTTTTAACTCTCCCAAACCTAGTTTCTCATATACAGAATATGGAAGCAGGTTGACACTAGCACCCAAATCTAATGAAGCCTTTTCAATGGTATGTTCCCCAATAATGCAAGGGATTGTGGGGATTCTAGGATCTTGGAGTTTAGGAGGTGTGGCAATGGACAAAACCTGTTTAACTTTTTTCACAGCAAAGACCTTCTTAGATAACTGGATCCTAGATTGTCTTTTGTGTGTGCAAATGTCCTTCAAAAACTTTGCATAAGCTGGGACTTGCTTGATTGCATCAAGCAAAGGAAGATTTATCTTGACTTGCTTAAAAGTCTCCATCATTTCGTCTATTTTTGTATTCCCTTTATCAAAAGGGGATGTAGATTTCATGGCATGGGAAAATGGTAAATGAGGAACTAGTCCTTCATTTACAGCCCTAGCATCATCACCAGAATTTTTTTGATTTTTCTGAGGTACATCAGCACCCCCAATGCTAACATCATGCTGCTCCTGCTGCATGTTCCTAGCAGTTTCCTCATTTTTTTCTTCTTCTTTTTTTGTATCCACATTGTTATTTACAACTCTTTCACTTCTCAAAGTAGTGATAGCTTTTACTTCTTCATGTGAAACAGAGACATCTCCAACCATGAACTGTCCTTTGGGATTGTTCAAGGGTTGACTGGGTAACCTGCCATCCTCTCTTCTGGCCAAAGTATTTGAAAGTTGACCCAATGTATCTTCAATCTTCTTAATACTATGACTGTGAAAGTTTACAGTCTGAGTTAAAGACCCTAAATTCTGGAGTGAAGTTGGAACTTGGTCTTCAAAAGAAGGGGATCTGGAAGGAGGCAGAGCTGGGACAGATTGATGCACAGGTTGTGCCATCTGTTGTGGAATGGGCTGCTGAAAGTTAGGCTTGGTATAGAAATTATGCTGGTATGGCTGAACAGTTTTGAAAGGTACTTGGTGCTTTGGTTGCTGCTGCTGTTGTGATTGATAATTGCCCTGGCTCCACCTTAAATTGGGGTGCCCTCTCCATGCATATTCATTAGATTGCAACTGTCCAAACGATTGAGCAACATGGGCTTGCTCCACCACTAGATCTGGGAACTGTGGCGCAGCTGGACATTGATCATGGGAATGAGTAGGGGACTGGCATATCAGACATGCCTCCTCTACTCTAGCAACCATAGGATTTTGAAATGAGTCCATCAATCTATCAAACTTGGTGGTTAAATTATCCATCTTCCTTTCCAACTCATTCACCTCATAAATCTTCCCCTTGGTAGTCTGCTCTTTATTCAATCGAGCAGGATTCTCAATGTCTCTTGACAGAGATTCTTGTTGGGTTGAATTTTCACCAATAACTTCAAATAGGTCCCAGACCTCCTCAACTATTTTTTGCAAATAGGTGCCTCCACAGGAAGCATCTACCATATTCTTACCCTTTTGATCAATTCCCTGATAAAAGCTTTGAACAAGCTGCCATTGGGGAATTTGATGATGAGGGCATTGCCTTAAAAGTTCCTTAAACCTTTCCCATGGTTCATGGAAAGTTTCAGTTGAGTGTTGCGAGAAAGTAACAATGTTTTGTCTCAACTGGCTGGTCTTAGACATAGGAAAGTATTTGGCTAAAAATTGGCACTGCAAATCATTCCAAGAAGTAATACTATTTGGTGCCAACATGGACAACCATGCTCTAGCTTTGTCTTTTAATGAAAAAGGAAAGAGCGTAAGCTTGGTTGCCTCTGGACCCAGTCCAGCTATGTTGAATGTGGTACAAAGAGACAAGAATTCATCCACATGCTGGTATGGATCCTCCTTACTCAAACCATGGAAGGAAGGAAGCATCTGGATAGTTGATGATTTGATTTCATAATTTCCTTCAACAGTAGGAAATTGAATGTAAAATGGGGAATTATATGCACCAGGTGCAAAGTAATCCCTCAAGAGTCTAGGTTGCTCACCCATATTAGCAGTCTCAGTAAAATTCTGTGATGTTTGTCTGGTTCTTAGTAGCCTTTCAACTTCTAAATTCAGAGGGACAATTTCAGGAATGAGAGTCCTCCTACCAAACATACAACACAAAAACAGAGAGAAAAATTATGCAAAGCAAACCTTCAATACTCCTTACTGAGTAGATTCCAAGCTCAAATGTATAGGAATAACTGCACAGATTTAAACAACAGAATAGTTAGCACTGATGTAAAAATAAAAAAAAGTTAGGTCTACCAATTTGAAAATCTATTCCCCGATAAAGGCGCCAAAAACTTGTTATTGTCCTAAGTGTGCATGATTTATTTGTGTTTTGAAAACAGATTTGCAAAGGATGAATTATAATGAAATTGGAAAACTAAAAAGAATAAAGAAATATTAGCACAGAGAGAAATTAATTAGCCTGCAAGATCAGGGCCAATTGCAGCAAGTTTTAAATGTAAGTGAGTAAAAGATCGTCAACAGGGAATTGATTTAAAATGTATGATAACCCTCTAGATCTGAGTTACCAGATCTGGCCTCTGATCCTATCTACAAAGCAAATAAGATGGGAGGTTGAATTTGTCACATTAACTAAATTATCTAAAAGTAAAATTTAAACTAAGTGATCCAGATCTGAGTTGGGAGAATTGGATGCAAAATTAATAAGAATGGAGAAATAACAGCTACTTAAGCTTAGTAATTGATTGTAGAGTGAGAAATAGTGTAACACAGTTGAGAAAGTATCAAATCTTCATCTGGCTACCAGCTCAGATGTAAGAGAAAATAATCCAATTCAAGGATTAGAATTGAGTTGTACTTATGGATATGATCTGTCCACTGTCATGGACACAGATCATCCAATAGTTTTCAATCCAAAGTCTTGATTCAGAACATAAGCACCACTACAAATGCTGTAAGAACCAGGTTACAAACACAGATTCTCACAGGGATAGTGAATTAAGGGAAATGACTTAAAAGCAGCAAATCTAAAGGAGTCTAATGAGTGAGGAGATCACAATGAACCCTCAACATGAATCCGATTGAGAACATACTGATGAAAGCAACCTTTTCAAATCCACCATTATAATTACAGAGCACAGCTTAAAACAGCTCTCGGATTTGTAGTCTTGAATACAATTCTCACTTGAATTACATAAGTATCTCATAGCTCTCAGTTACAGACAAAAGCTAGGCTATTACAGAGGTTTCAGACAAGCTATCTTGATCTGAATTGGAAATGGGGTAGCAGGAATGAAACTCAAATTCTGGATACCCAAATTGGGCAAATAGTTCGTCTATTTATAGTTTTCCCCAAGTCCAGCTCAGATGTGTATCAACCAATCATAATTGGTTAGATCCATATCAACTAATAGGAGTTGAGCACAAGGATCCAGATCTGTTCTGGCCAATCAAAACTGCTTGATCTGGTTCAGCCAATCAGGAGACAGAGGCATCAATTCTGTTAAGCAATTCAAAAATCTGTTTGAGCTTCTAAAAGTTCTCGCCAAGTAATTTCATCTTTGGGTGTTCACATGGAGTGGAATATGCCTCTAGTTTGTGCTCAGAATCTTCCAGAATACCCTTAGGTTTTTTAATGCATTGGGGCACGTGCAGAGATTACTGAAATGCCTTATAGATGCTGAGAATCTTTAGAATATGATTTCACATAGATTGGGGGCCTTCAAAAGGAAATGTGACTTCTGGAGCTCTGTTCGCACAGATTGGAGGTCTTTTCGAAAAGACAAGTAACTTCTGGAGCTCTATTCGCATAGAACTGGTGCTATTCGCAAGGAGTTTTCTTCTTTTTGAAAAGATCATCAACGAGTTTGGTTCCTTTTGAATAGATCAGGTGCTCTTCGAAAACCAAGCCTGGAGCTTTAGTTCTTTTCCTAATGTTCAGGTTCTTTTCGAATAGATTAGGAATCCTTTCGAATAGATCAGGAATCCTTTCAAATAGCATTCTGTAGTGCATTCTTCTTTTCAAATATCTTCAGACTTATTTTCAGGATGAAACCAGGCCTTTGTCTTCTTTAGTTTAGGCATTTTGACAGCCAATGAGGTTGTCCCTTCTCCTTCTTCCTCCAGATCAAGATGGGCCATCATCTTTTTGGTACTTTTTAAGCTACTTTTAGAGTTAAGCCTGCCTTTGTTGTTAGCTGTAAAATAAACACTTAAAGCACTTATTTAGTTCTCTCAAGGGCCTATCAAGGCCCAGATTAAGGGGTGGAAAATGGTATTTTCCAGTTCTCAATAGTTACCTTTCGCAAACTCAGATCCCCAGTGTAGTACTTTTGCAGTATACAAACTTACCGAGGATGAAGGAAAAGCACTAGTTGCCGAGGAGGCACTAGACTTCCAGCAGGTTATCAAGCATTTTGATGAGCAAACACAAGCTACCGTGAAACCCACCGAAGAACTTAGCTTTGGCATTGAAGAGAAACCTAAGAAGCTACTATTTAGTGCAACGCTTAACTCCAAGGAATGCCAACAAATTACCCAAGTCCTGCAAGAACACCTCAATTCCTTTGCATGGTCCTAAGAGGACATGCCCGATTTAGACCCAAGTCTAGTAGAACATCGTCTTGTCTTAGAACCTGATGTGAAGCCTGTTAAACAGAAACTCCATAGGATGCACCCACAAACTGCCCTTCAAGTTAAAGAGGAAGTTGACAAGTTATACAAAGCCAATTTTTTTCGAGCCATTCTTTACCCTAAGTGGGTCGCCAATATAGTGTCTGTTGCCAAGAAAGACGACAGAGTATGGGTTTGCATCGACTTCTGAAACCTCAACCAGGCATGCCCAAAAGATGACTTCCCACTCCCACACATTGACACTCTAGTTGACAATATCGTTGGATATGAGATGCTATCCTTTATGGATAGTTTCTCTGAATATAATCAGATCAAATTAGCGGAGTCTGACCAAGAGAAGACCTCCTTCACCACACTATGGGGGACTTATTGTTACGTCGTCATGCCTTTTGAGTTCAAGAATGCAAGAGCCATGTATCAACGTGCCATGATGGCTATCTTTCACGACATGATGCATAAGTGTGTAGAAGTCTACGTTGATGATATATTAGTGAAGTCTCAAATGCGAGTAGGACATGTGGAAGCACTCCGATTGGTGTTGCAGAGAGTTAAGAAATACCAGCTGAAGATGAACCCAAAGAAATGTGTCTTCGGGGTCACTTCTAGAAAATTACTCGGTTTCATAGTTAGCAAGCGAGGGATCGAAGTTGACCCTGCAAAAGTTAGAGCCATCCTCGAGATGCCGCCTCTCAGTAATATCAAAGAGTTACCAGGCCTGATAGTAAGATTGCAATTTATTAAAAGATTTATCTCCCAGCATTCGGACAGATGCGATCCTTTCTACAGACTACTTAAAGGAAGAGCTGAGTATAAATGGGATGACCAGTGCCAGCAAGCCTTTGACAACATCAAGAAGTACTTTCTTAACCCGCCAATACTATCGCCACCAGCCCTCGGAAAACCCCTAATTCTATACCTCTTAAAAAATGACGAAGCCATGGGAGTAATCCTGGGATAATATGAAGAAGACGGCAAGAGAGAGAAGGCTATCTACTACCTCAGCAGGACGATGGTCGAATACGAACAAAAATACACTTCAATGGAAAAGACTTGCCTCACATTGGTGTGGGCCTCTACCAAATTACGACACTACTTCAGAGCACATAAAATACTAGTACTAGCCCGAATGGACCCTCTAAAGTATGTATTCGAAAAGCTCGTAACATCAGGAAAGATCGCTCGCTGGCATATGCTCTTGCAAGAATTTGATATCACTTATATCACACAGAAGTCGATCAAAGGACAAGCAATCGCCTATTACCTCACAGATCTCCCACTCCTGAATGATGAGCCCATACACGCGGATTTCCCCGATGAAGACCTATTCATGATTTATAACGAAGAGCCCGATAAGATCTCATGGACCCTTTATTTCGACGGCGCTCTAAATCATAAAAGAAAAGGCATCGGGATAGTCCTCCTAAGCCCGGAAGGAGCTGTCATACCTAAAGCTTTTCAAATAGATTTTCCTGTCACTAAAAATGTCGCAGAGTACGAAGCCTTTATAGCTGGACTACGAGCAGCACTACAATTAGGTGTTAAATAGTTAAAAACCATCGGTGATTTCAAACTAATAATTTCACAAGTTATAGGAGAATGGAAAACTAAGGAAAGGAGACTAATGACATACCTAGAAACCACTCAATTTTTAGTAAAGAAATTTGAACGAATCTCTTTTATGCACATCCCTAGATTAGAAAATGAGCTCGCAGATTCCTTAGCCACGCTAGCCTCGGTCATCCAAATACTTATCGGAAAAAATATCAAAACCTTCTTCATTGAAAAGCTGTCAGTGCCCGCTCACGAGGTACCATGGACCGTCAAGAGAGAATTACCTGTCCTCCCCAGAAGTACAGAACCAAAAGAAGCGATAACCTCAGAAAAGCATGTCAAGACAGAAACCGAAGTCGCTATGCTCAGATTTGAAAAATCACCGACTGATGATGGACAACCGTGGTATTTTGAGATTTAGAACTTCTTGAAACATCAACACGTTCCTCTATATGCTAAGAAGATCGAACGAAAGACTATAAGGAACCGATGCACCCGATTCTGCATACTCGGTGAAATATTATACAAAGAAGCCTTCACCAAAGGAGTATTACTACGATTTGTTACGACCACCGAAGGACAATGCATCATTCGAGAAGCACACGCTAGTGCCTGTGGCGCCCATTCCGATAGACAAAGACTCGTCGATCAAGTTACACGACAAGGCTACTTGTGGCCGATGATGATCAGAGATTACCACCTCTACGTCCAATCCTGCAAGCAATACCAAGAACATGCCGCACTCATCAAAGCTCCATCAGTTGCATTGAATACTATGACCTCTCCATAGCCATTTTCGATGTAGGCCTTTGATGTTATTGGACCTTTCATGGACACTGTTGGGAACACTCACAAGCACGCGTTCATAATTATAGCGATCGAATACTACACCAAATGGGCAGAAGCTGAATCCTACGTCAGAATCACCACTTCAACACTAGTAAGGTTTATCGTTCGGAATATCATCACCAGGTTTGGAGTACCCAAGATATTTATCACTGACAACGGACCACAGTTTATCATTGAGAAGACGAAGAAGTTATGCTCTATGCCACTCATCACCGTTCTACCCTCAAGGCAATGGACAGGTAGAAGCTACGAACAAAACACTGATTAGAATCCTAAAATGTACAGTAGAAACAAGCAATGGAGCAGACTAGCGTGAACGACTACCAGAAGCACTCTGGGCCTATAGGACCTCTATTCGTACGACCATTGGCCAAACTCCCTACCTCCTTACCTACAGAATGGAGGCAGTCTTACCATATGAGATACAAGTACCATCCTTATGGATTCAACTTGATGATGAGCTATCCTTAGACGAGAGGAGAATTGCCCTACTTGTGCAGCTAGAGTGGCTCGATGAAACACGCCTAAGGGCAGCTGACCACGCTCAGGTATATCAGAGGAGAGTGGCCAGGGCTTACGATAAGAAAGTCCTTGAATGAACCTTTAATATTGGTAAATTAGTCATGAAGAAAATCATGCCTTCCAAGCACGCCCACCCGAAAGGAAAACTGAAATCAAACTGGGAAGACCCATATGTTATAACAGCTGCATACCCTGGAAATGCCTACAAACTAGCGAATCAAGATGGGGAAAAACTCTCTAGCCCTTGAAACACCATGTACCTTAGAAAATATTATCCTTAGCCCTGTGATCGTCACATCCCGTGATTAAATACTTATACTTAGCACCCCCGTAGTCGTCACGACCCATTCATTGGTCGTACGCCTTCAATTCTTGGAATACCCTTAAACTTCTGATTTATCGCTCACCCTTTTTTTTCTCTCGTTCGGGCAATTTAATTAAAGGACTAGTGACCTATCTAACCCCTTTTAAAAGCATAAGCAACACCCGATCCTCACTTTCCTTCCCCCGCCATTGGAAGAGATGTTAGAGTAAAAAAATGAAGATGTTAGATTCAATCAAAACTCATCATTCTTGCATTAGCAGGATGCTTTCAAAAATATGTGTTTACATATCAAAAATCGAGTGAGAGCATTGCGACGAGTGAACAAGTCAATGAGCTCAGAGAAGCATAAGCAGGCCGTGAGGACATCTCTGGTAATTTTACTAGAAGTGTATAAGCAAGCTGCGAGGGCACCCCTGATGTCCCCATACTACTAGATGTCGTTGTACAGTGGTGGGAGGAGGATAAACTCCTGCTAACCATAGAATATGAGATTTTGATGGTGCCGAAATATGACGAAGAGCTCGATCATGGCATCCCGTATCCCCTCTGAGAAAAAGATTATTACTTACCCCTTTTGGAAAGCATTAGATACAAACTATCCCCACATCACTGAGACTTACCCTCCTCTTCTATTTCTATTTCGGACGATAAATCAGAAGCCTTATAGGATACTCCTAGAAATGAAACTGAAAACTGATGAATGATGACTGATGCAATCACCTACTGTACCTGTCATACTTCTCCCTAATAATCAAGGGATAGGATGACCACCACCCTAGAATAGACCCCCGTATACAACTGACCTAACCAAAGAGACCTCCCCGGTTTGGTGACAGTACCGATCAACCATTTTCTTCAAAACTAACTCACCAAATACCCATGACTGCTTATAGACCTAAAGTGCTCATCTCGAAACCCAGAAAAGCTTCATTGCATCTTGACGCTAGGGCATTTTTTTGGACTAGAAGAAGAATCATATCAGAAGCGCCAGCTTGTCTACAAAGAAGATAAGAAACGACGAAGTTACCATCTGGAAAGTGCTACCAAAGATACCATACTGCCAATCCTATCACGCTCCTACACTGGGGCATTTTTATTTTTATTATTTTGTTATTATTTCTATCTTAGCTATTTACTTTCCCCGTTGCATTATTTTCATTTTAAAAAAAGAAAAAAAGAAAGAAAAAAAAAAAGAAAAGAAAAAAAAAGGAGAGAAAAAAAAAGAAGAAAAAAAAGCACATACCCATCTTTTACTATCAGACTTCGGTCTAAGGCACTTATCTCCCTTAACAACTAGCAAGGGGGAGAATAAAACTACTGACAACATTACTCTCACATGCGTAGATATGAAGCAGCCATCAACCATCACCAGGCCAGCTCAGGAAGCATCCAAGTCCTAATGACGGTTGACGGCGCTAAAGAAACCAAAAGCAAGAGTAGACATAAGAGGTAACTAAAAGAAAGGAGCCAATCAGGTACATCTAAACCAAAAATCCCTTTATATTTATATATGTTAAAATTTTTTCATTGCTCTTTTTACACTTGTCACTGGGGCCATCCCCCCATATATACAACACACACATGCTATGGATACAAACACACACACACACACGCTATGGATACACAACACACACACACCCTCTAGATACATAAACACACACACACACACACACACACACACACACACACACCTACTCCCTATGCTGTCGCTGGGACGGCCGAGCACTGCTGTCCCCAGTATCATTCGCTCGGAGGTCTATAAACTGGTCCTTTGAAAATACAATCCCGACACCTAGAGTCGACGGAACCTCTAAACGATGGGGCGCTGCCACAGATCCTCCCTCACTCGTCTGGCTAACAGACCGCCTCGATTGAGAACGAGGAGGGTACCTCGCAAGAACCTCACGAACCACGGGATCCTCACGAGCATCACCTCTGGCACGATCATGTGATGTGTGACGAGACTGCCCGACTGAGGAACCCGCAGCCCTCGAATCTGATCCGCCAAGCTGATGAGCTAGCCTAATTATCCCCCACTCACTCCTCATCAGATGATACTACAGCTGATCTAGGGACGCCTGCATCTCCTCCCGCATCATCCGACGAGCCACCTCTAACACCTCGGCCTGAGTGCTCTATGCAACCATCATCCCAACAACCAAATCCTCCCTACTCTATGTCTCCCTAAGGACTCATCTCGCCTCCAAAGTAGCTCGCACTCGCGCCACCTCTAGACGCGCCTCCTCTAGCAGACGAACCTGCATAACCGCACCAAGCCAAAAGCAAACTAATATATACATGAATAAAAAAAGGGGCTTTGAAAAGGAAAGAATTATACCAGGGCCTGCCTCTCCTCCAGAAGCCGCTCAATCGTCTCGACAGTCACTGGATCGATAGGAGGCACAGAAGGAACAACAAAAGTAGGCAGCTGCAACAAGAACAAACAAATACATTAAAAATACTATAATGATAAATAAACTGCGAACACAATAACTAAAACATACATGGGTAGGGATAGAAATAGACTCCTGAGGGGGAGCCTCAGGAGAAGAGTTCGGAACAGCCTGCACAAAGAACCAAACAAACCAACATAAGACATGCCAGAAAAAATTAAAGATGAAATAACTGAAACAGAATTATGCCACACCAAAAAAAAACTATACCCGACTCTCTGGGTGTAGAGAGGTAGCAGTCGCCTCCCTTGCCTGAAGATCCTTAGGAACCTAACGCTAAAATGCCACATAATGTTAGTAAACTACTAAGAAAGCGAAATAATGGCACTCGATAAACTAACGCAATGACACAAACAAGATAAAAGACTGAATGGAACTTACCCAATGATCTAACTCGGCCCGAAGCAAAGCCATCGTTGGATCCTCCCTACTAGACGAAGCAACTGAAGATGGATCAAATGATGGAACGGAACCTCCGGCGGCCAGCTCGGCTCTCTATGAATAATAATAAATACATCAGTTGGCAAGCTCACAATGCTAACAATTAACAAAATCATATTTATAAAGACACCAATCAATCAACCTCAGAATGTAGACTGGCGGCTACCTCCCGGTCAGCCAGCTGCTGACTGCGATAGACATCTAGCAGGGCCGCCTAATGAGCGACCTCACCCTCCCTCTGAGACAGTCCATAATAAAACAAGATACCACAACCATGTCAGAATGACCAAAAGACTGAGTCCACATAATACAAAAAATAAATATAAATTAACTCACCAGGAGCCGTTGAGCCTCCGCTAGCCTAGCCTGAGCAACCGAAGAGGCTAAAGACTACAACATCTCCTCATCGGGACAAGGAGCACACCCCATCCGCTCCATCGCCCTATGGAGAGCGTCTAATGCCCCTTGCACCCTCGCGGTGAGATAGCCCTGCTCCAATGCAGCCAACCTCTCCCTCAAAGCTGTGCCGACTCCGGCCCACCAATCGTGAAAGAGCCACTCCCATGGAAGGGACGTGTGAAGAGGCACCCGCCACCCAATGCATTAAACCACCGCACATACTCCCGGGCGTCCGCCTCGTCACGTGCCCCCTAACCTTAGTCCCCCCGGCTCTAAAATCCGCTACCTGAAGCACCATCCTCTCCGTAAAATTTTGGCCAGGAGAGCCGGTCATCCTCTTCGCCACTCTGTGGCGAATCTCTAGAGGGACTCCCTGAGTGAGCCCCAGCTGCCGTACCATGCGAGAAGTGTGGATCCTCTCCACCCTCTCAAAACAATGGACCCATATGTTCACATCAAAGAAGGGCCGACCAGACTGAATCACCAGCACCTCCGCATCCTCCTTGTCTGCATAAGGCCTCCAAATCACCTACAACCAGACAAACGAGCTGACCCCTCAATAAAGACCCAGATCCTAAAAGACCGAAACAAAAAAAAAGAACACACCCATGATAATCTATACCTTCCCCGCGTGCATATCCTCAAAGAGACCACACGCGGTCTGAAGATTTGAAGACCAACAGCGGCCCCTCAACACCTCCCTCCACACGTGCATCCGTGAAAAGGTAGATGTCACCTCCAACGAATCTCCTGGATGAAGGAAAGCGAAATGATCATACGTTCAAAACTAAAAGGAAAAATAATAACAACAACAGCGACACACAAGGAGAAACGTTTACCATTAAACGACCTAAAATTAACCAAACTAAGGACATCATGACATTAATTAACTAAAACTCACCTGGATGAATAGAAGGAAACCTCCAATCGAGGCGATGCCCTGACCTCGACAGTAAAGCTGCTCATAGGGATGTGCCAATGAGGCCGCACCCCACGCATAGGAGGCGACTCAATCCAAATCCCCAAGAACCATAAAAAATAACTCGGTGATGCATCCTTGAGTCGAAGAAGAGAAGAGTACAGCACCAAGGAAGTGCACAAAGAATGCTCAGAGCACCTTATTCGCAGCTAGCCTCGGCTCAACCATGGGCTCCCGACCCGCTACTACTACACAATGCACCTCATAGGTCACCTTCTCCTCCGAATGGCGCCTCGGGGGGACGAAGCCACTCGCAAACATATCAATAAACCAAGTGACCCAAACTACACCTGGCCCTGAGCTGCTCGACCTATACGGCACACCCAAGATATCCTCACACACCTCCAAGTAATGTCCTGCCATCCGCCCTGGGATCGGCTCGCCCTCGAAATGAAGACTGGTGATACAGACCCAGGCCTCTGGAGTCGGTAACATCATGCCTACTGGAAAGAGAAGTGCCTGATGCTCCTCCCTCCACCTCTCCAAGATTGTCGCAATCAGGCCACGACTGACCTGAACGGGCACCTTATCTAGGATCGGTCCAAAATCGAAACACACTAGCCGTGCCCACTGAAACTCTGACAAGGCACGGTACCAAATATGAGACTCAGCCCATGTCGAGCTGATAGACAGCTGTGGGGGCTCCTATCAAACGAAACACAAACAATAACAATAAAGCTAACACATACCTATGATGAAAGATAAACAAATTTAAAACTAAAAGCAAGTAAAATATACCCTAAGCATGATAACAATTTACAACAAACACACAAAACATGATGAGAACAACTGAATAGAAACATGACCTACCTCTAGATGCCATCATGATGCATGAGTGAGCACACTATCAAGGATCAATGTAGGTTTGACATAAATTAGAAGGGTTTCCAAAGCCTAATAAGCCTATGTCATAACCTAAATGGCTAAAAAAATGAAAGAACTCTTGCTCATGGGTGCTTACCCGGCCTCCAGCGAAGAAATCCTCCAGCTGGAAGTGTCTGCGATCTCGATGCTCCTCAGCTGCACCCTCGGGTATCTCACCCTCAACCCTCTCACTCTCCTCCTCAGCAAGTCCCTGCTCGATCTCGAGCACCTCCTCCCTGACCCCCAACTGGTCAACCTCCAATACCTCCTCTCCAACTATCTCCCCGACATTCGCCTCCCTGACAACATCGGTCTGAACCTCGGAAGTCTTACCTATCTCCGCCCCTAACATCCTCTCTAAATCAGAAAAGGTAATATCGTGCCCACCAGTACCCTCAGACTCCATCCTAGGATGAAGAGCTCGAAAAACTGAAGATAACGGAAGAAACGACTTCTGAAACGGACGACCGAATCACGAGATAGCACGAAAACACGAAAACTAGAGCACCAAGAAGCAAGTAAACTAGAGAATCGAAGACTAACACGGATCGCACGACAAAAATGAAAAATTTTAAACTATTTATAAGACATGCCAAAATAGCACGCTCAGTTCCCTGCATTTAATTCTGTTAAAAGTGGCGCGTAATTATCTTCTGACGCGTTAAATGCACACGATCCCTTCGGCGCACAATTAATTTATGCCCGAGTGAAAGCCCATAATCCTCAAAACCTAAAAAAAAGAAAAAAAGAAAAATGCCTGCGAGCAAAGACGTTCACAGGCCCCAATTAGTTGATCCTCACACGAGTATCACCTAAACCCATACGCAAGCCCGATCCAAAACATTCTAAGACTAAAAAAGTATCCACCCCAATAACTAAAAGAAAATGCACTAGAAATGCCCCAATAATATCTATACACTCCAACTAATACAAAAAAAAAGCCAAAAAATGCCCCCCATCATCCATTCATTTGAAGCAAAACTAAGCAGGATAAAAAAACTTGCCCCAACTAAGGCAAAACTAAACGAGAAAAATACCTTCATCATTCACACACTCCAACTAGGCCCAAACTAAGTCAAAACAAAAAAAGTGCTCCTAACATGCCCCGATCCAAAATAAATGAATTAAACAAGTAAACCTCGCACTGAAAACAAATCAAATAAGCTGCAAAACAAACTAAGCTTGAATTTACAAAAGGAATTAAAATCGTAATCTCCATAAACAAAGAAAATAATACACCGAGGGCATACCCTCTGGATATACAACTTAAAACAAGAGACTTAAAATCCGCATGTTCAGGCAGTGCACAAAAGAGAAAGGAAGAAAGGACATTAACAATAAAAAAATGCCCAAAATCACAAAAAATACCCCAAAACTGTTAAACCCAGACTTGGAATAAAATTCAAAATAATAAGAACCCAAAACTTTTAACTCACACATTTATAAACTATACTCCCTAAACCATAGAATGATAAGTGTCACACCATTAAATCATTGTAATCTAAACTAAATCTAAATCAAACACATACCCCTTTGAAAGACCACAGTCCATGACAAACCTAGATGAACCAATAATCACATAATACTTACCCCTTCAAAGAGACACAAGTCCAAAGCAAAACGGATAAACCAATAGGATTTAAACACCCAACACCCATCCAGAACCTTTGAAAGCTCATACCTTTTAGGTCTCATGCTGAATCAAACAATAGACCAAAACTAAAGTTAAAATCAAACCTTAAACTAGACAAAACTTTAAATAAAGAAAAACAACAAATCTCTAGAAGGAGGCCTTGACTGGTTTAGAACCAAGAAAAGTGCCCCCAACTAACCAAATAGAGCTAAATAAACCCTCTAAACCATACTCAATAAAATGAATTAACCTCAGGATAAGCCCTAAATAAATTCAGAATAAACTCTTAAACTAAATCCTAAAATAAGTCAAACGAATCAGATAAATTCAGCTAATTGGCTAATAAATTTAAACGAATAAACAAGTACAACAAAACAAAATAAATGCCCCTTCATTTATAATTTAAAATTTTACGGCTCTCACCGGACCTCCTAAACTTACAACCCAAAATGAAAACCTAAAACTTTAACCTACAACCCAAAATGAAGACTGGGTCCAAAACTGAGACGAAGCGAGGAGCAGATTTCGCTCGGAGTGTCCAATCAGAGACTTCAGGGAGAATTGGTTGGGAAATACATCCCCCCACTTTTTACTCCTGCTCCTTTCGCTATCTTCGCCTCTTCCACCACCACTGCTTCAACGCTGCCTTCACTGCTCCCTAAAAAGGATTGATGTGAAGACAAGCGCACTCATTCCCAATACTGCCCATTCCCAGAACAACACCGTCAACGAGCATCACCTTTGGATGAAGATCACGTGAAATAACGAATATAGGAAGAGACAACATCCCAATCGGACGGTTAGATCGCTCGATATCACTAAAACATGAATTCTAAAACACCAGATATCCAGGAAAAGGTTAAAACTCAAGACTAATCCAGAGAATGAAACACAAATGAAAGCTTCCTCGCTTATATAGAGTACGAACTTAATCATGTGCCAAAGCACATGTGCTTAATTAGATCACATGCCCTGCACGAGGTGCACAATCCAAAACACGCGCTCCGATCCGAGCGCGTAATGAAACCATCGCCCGCACTAATGGTGCGATGCTCCAATCGCGCATAGTTTATGAACTGCATAAATCTATCAAACGATAAACTTTAGACGTGCAATAGGAAAGGTCACCCGTACACTGACCTGCTGACGCCTTGATCACGCGCTATGATTATGGTGCATAATCTAATCGCACGCACACTCCCACACGCGTAAATGACCCCTCAAGCCTGAGATCGCACGCCCAAAAATAGGCGCGCAATCTGACTGAGCGACCTAAAATAGGCACGCAATACTTGACTTTGGATGAAATCTATGCCCTCATACCTCCTGTCTCATTGCGGCCAAAATTCTTCTGTCCCATCGCATAGCCTCATGGGTTGTCCCGAGAGAAAAGAAAGACCTATTCACCTGTCCTATAGCATCGATCATCCCCTAGTCCCATCACGACAAGACATATACCCCTTACCGTAATTCCCCTCACGATCCCACCAGAGAAGGAGGACCCCACCGGGATAACGTGCACACATCGACATCACCTCAATACCCAATCCCATCAAAATAAATTAACCATACCGTCATATCCCATCGTGAAAAGCCGAAAACAAACCGCCCAAAGATGAAGTCAATCAGGACGCAACCAAAACATGATATCTTTTATAACCCAAGATCGGCCAAAGAAAGACACCAACGTCCCATCGCTAATTATGTTAAGTCGACATCCCATCGCGAACCTCGCTACCTAGAAAAGAAATCTCAAACACCACATGCCACGCCGTATGATGAAAGGAGGGAAAGATCGATCATGTCCCATCGCTAAGGCAAAGAGCTATCTCTCTCCTGAATTGATCTCAGTCCCACCAAGACTCACCCAGCACACAACCAAAGAAAGGGAGAACCCCCAGGTCCCATCGTGACATCACTTCTTCCCAAGACATCGCATCACAACCGCCGAGCCATACCACAACAGACCTAAAGAGAAGAAAGCTCTAAAGTCCCATCGCGACACTATGGCACCACTATGAACCGTACAAGCTACGCACAATCCAGGTAAGTATCACCCCTAGGTAAGTACTACCCACTTTTTTAATTATTCGATATTGTAAATATATAGTTAGCTATGATTAAGTCAAATATTTTCAAAACTCATCTCTCTCGACTCGCGAGTCACTATAGTCCTCCCATAAGAGATAATCATTAGTTACTCGTTGAGAAGGTTAGACGGAGTATTTAGCATGCCAAGTGTCATCTTGACAACCACAATAATGGTCAGGCCCACAAATCCCGTACCGGTGGATCTGCTCAGCGACATCTCGAAAGCTACATTTTCTATCATTTTACCATCGAATTGATCTTAAGTTAAAACCCCTAAAATTTTAAAATCTCAAAACCCCCCTTTATTTCACAAAGCAAAAACTTTTACTCCACAAATAAATAAACAAACAAACAAAAAACAAAAGCAGAAAAAAAGGGAAAAGAAAAAAAAAAAAACCAAAGTAACAAGATAAATAGACCTAACTCGCCCTTCTTTAAATACCAAAAAAAAAATTGATTAAGCGCCCCATCACCCACACACAATAAGTTACACTTAAACCCGACCTGCAACTCCTAAGACCGCCTGAACTTACAATCAAGCACATATTCCACTGTGCAGAAGTGGATCAAGCGCATATGCCACTGTGCAGAATCATTAGTTCGGACACATTAGGACTAGAATACCCAATTTACAGACCCCTGAACTTGCAATCAAGCGCATATCCCACTGCACAGAATTAGATCGAGCACATACGCCACTGCGCATAATCATTTGTTCAGATGCATTAGGATTAGAATTCCCAACTTACAGACCAACTCCTGATGAATCAAGTGCCTATCCCACTGCGCAGAATTCAATTGAGCACACCTCATAAGACCCCACTTCCATTACCAGCCCCAAACTGGCCATTCCCCTGGTAAGCCAAACATGAAGTATATTTAATCTAAGAACTTACAAATGCCTATTAGAAAAGGAACGTTTGACGCGTGTTGGTGTGAGCAATGACACGCCCGGTCTAACATGACTTGCAAAAGCCTTCGATATTATATGATACTTCATCTTTTTATTATCGGTCCCTGGACCTTGTTTTAGACATTTGATTAACGCCCCGATACCTCGATTGCATAAAATCTCTTTATTAGCTCGTGCCATGCGACGGGATGCTCCATGCACTCACAGACCTGGAATGTGCCCTTTGACAACTACCATTTGCCCTTCAAATGCTCCATTTTAGCTTGCGCTGATAGATAAGAAAGCCAAGTATGCCATGTCAGCATCACCAATTCACATTTGTGAATTCCTAAGAGAAACAAGAAGACACCTCGAATGAGGGGTGTCTACTTCTTCGACGCGTTCTTACTTCGTAAGAGAGCGCCGAAGAGGGGCATCTGTATACACTCCAATTTTACCTTCTTGGAATATACTTTTTGTCCGGTCATCCTTTGACCTTTTTAACCCTGATATAGGAATCATGCACTGAAGAAATAGTACATGACTGAATACAGGTTGAAACAATAGCTCTGTAGCTCAAATCCCGACGTGGGGAGACTATATATTGAAACAATAGTATATAGTCGACATGCAGACTAAAACAATAGTCTTGCATTTCAGACTAGAGACCAGACCTGGACAACCCTGAATTAAGCGCCTAAAACCTGGCACATAATTCGATTGCACGACACACCACAAGTGCGCAATCAGTTCCCCTTTTAGACCAAACTTCCTTTCCCAGACCTATTCGAGACTCGATCATGCGCTTGAAAGCAGACGTGCGATCAGATTGAGCGCTACAACACCAGCGTGCAATTGGCCTACGCCCGACCTAGCCTCACTGTCCTCGACCCCTAAGTTTCCTTGATTGAGCGCTTCTAAAGAATTGCTTAATCGGATTGTGCACGTACTAACAAGCGCACAATTAGCCCTAATGCTATTAGGACTGGGAAACTCGCTGAGCAAGTCAGTCGGTCGCTCATTGAGTCGGTGACCGACTCAAAGCGATTAAGCGCAGAGAAATTGGTGCGTAATTATATTAAACGCCAGAAAATGGCACGTAATTTAAGAAAAACCTATAAAAGATTTTTTTCAAAACACAACAGGAGGAAGCTGGCAAATTTTTGAGAGAGAACAGATTTTTTTTGGGATTCCGAAACCAGAGAACTCCGAGAACAAACCCATAGAGCACCCTAATCATGGTTTCGAGATCCAAGCTTCTAATCTTCGAGATTTCTCTCCGCAGCCCCGATCCTTAGGTAATAATTTAATTTTTAGTTTCGACCATAATTTTTAACCTATAGATTTAGAATTTCTATTAGTTTTAATCATAGAATTTATTTTCAGTCCGAGACCATAACACCCTTTTTAGACCGCAAATATTTTATATTTGGTTCTAATTCTCCAAATTTGGAACCAGTTCTTAATCCGACGGTCTAATTCATTGACCCTAGGCTCTAATTCTGTTCTAAAATCTCGATTTACAGTCATATCATTAATTTCTGGTTCTAATCTTTTGATTCAGGACCAGTCCTTAATCATACGGCCTGATTTTCTGATTTCGGACCCGAATTCAGTCCTAAAAATTTTGTTTTTAATTTTAATTTCTTAGTTTAATAACTCCAAAAATCTTAAATATTAATTCTAATTTTTATAATCCTAGTTTACAATTTAATTCATAATTATTACTCCGAAATCAACTCTGAAAAGCCTAAAAATATTATTTCACGGTCCAAAATCTAATTTACCTTTAATCTCAGCCATTCGATTTTTCCAAGGGAGCTTACGGAGGGTACTTGGGAACGAGGCCAATCCTCCTTAGCATAGCGGGCCCAAAACTACTTTTTTTTAGAATTTTAGAATTAATTAATTGCTATTTTCTTATTTTTTTTAGTAGATTTATTTTATTTCAACATATTCAATTAACTAAGTGCATTAGATCTTAGTATGATTGATTAATCTCTTTAAACCAGAATTTAATTGATCAATTCCTTGCTTTGATTAGAATTTAGTATGATTAATTTTATTGCTTTAATTGGATTTTTAGTATAGTTAATTCATTGCTTTAATTAGAACTTTAATAGAATTAGTTTATTTATTTTAATTAGATTTTTAATAAAATTAGTTTATTTGTTTTAATTAGATTTTAATAAAATTAATTCCTTTGCTTAAATTAGAGTTTCAATAAAATTAGTTTTCTACTTCAATTAGAATTATAGTAGGACAGTCACAATTGCTTTATTTAGAATTTCGAAACAATTAGTATACTTGACTTAATTAGAATTCCAATACAACTATTATACTTGATTTAATTTGAATTCTAGTACAATTACCATGCTCGATTTAATTAGAATTTCACCAGAACTATTACATGTGCACTCCTAGTACAATTAGGAAATCTGACTATAATCGGACTCCTGAGGGAATTAGGAGACTAAAATTGATTGGACTCCTAGTAGCATTAAGACACTAAATTAATTAGAATTATAATAAGATTAGGAAACTAAATTAATTAGACTCCTAATAGAATTATAATATTAGAACAGATCCACTCACTCTAACAAATTCACAGCTAAATTCACAATAGAATCAGGGAAGTCCAAACCGACTAGAACTATAACCACAAAAGGGAAATAAAAGGGACATTAAACTATCTAAATTAAGGAAGAAACTACTGCTGACGTTTGCAGGTGGATGATTTAGTACAGAAGTAACCCATACCCACTCTTAAGCGTGATCATTGACGTGTTGCAGCGTCGATAAATATCTGCAGCTGGCGATTGTGACAAACTAGGAATCTTTCTAGAAACCCCTTTATTTTTAACATTCCAAATGCCGCATCGCTTAAGTCCACTAGGAAAAAATTAGAAGCTTCTGATTCAACGGGAACCGAGAGAAACCTAGAAAAAGCGCGCACCAACATATCAGTGCTCTCCTTGGTTGGCATCAACTCCCCAGAGTCAGAGGTGACAACTATTATACCAGAATTTTTGGAGACTACATGGATAGGTGATACCCATTCTGAATCTGAAATGGGGTATATGATCGCAGCATTTAACAATTTCACCACCTCCTTTAATACCACCTCTTTCATACGAGGATTTAGTTTCCTCTGCATTTCCCTTGAGGGTTTGAAACCCTCTTTTAGATGTATCTTGTGCATGCAAATTGATGGATCAATCCCCCCTAAATCTGCTATTGTCTAGCCTATTGCATTCTTGTATCTCCTAATCACAGAAAGTTTGTTGTCCTGTCTCAAAAAGACATATTTTAATATGTCTGACAGCTATTTAAGCTCCAGATCAGGTGGACTCTCTATCGAAGGCAACAAAGGTGCCTTAAAGGTTTGAGGTAGGGGCAATAATATGGGTTTCCAGATGGAATGTTGCACTAGGCCCATTGAAGACTCTATTGTGTGTCTATTTTCATTACTGTAATTTTGGGCCTCCTCCTGAACCTCAATCCATACACTTTTAAAATCATAAAAAACTTTATTCCAATCTAGCAGATTGAATAAATTCTGCTCAACTAGGTCCTCTAGTACATCCACTGTAAAGTAGTCCTCATTGTCCAGCTGAGGTTGCTTTACAACATTGTACACATTAAATTTGACCTTCATGTTCTCAAAGGTAACCTCCATTACCCCAGACCTGCATTGAATGCAGGCATTGGTAGTGGCAAAAAATGGCCTGCCCAAAATGACAGTGATAGGGGTGTTGCTTTTTGAAGGTTTCATATCCAAGACTAAAAAATCAGCCGGATAAAAGAACTTGTCCACCCCCACTAGCACATGCTCAACCACACCCATAGGCCTCCTCTCAGACTTGTTAGCTAGCTGGAGCATAATAGGAGTTGGTTTCAGCTCCCCAAACCTAGCTACTCATATACTGAATATGGCAACAGGTTTACACTGGCCCCCCAAGTCTAAGAGAGCCCTGCCAATGGTATGGTCTCTAATAATACATGGGATCTAGTCTGTTGTGGGGGAAAAGCCAATTGGTTCTGCTGTGGGGCTGACTGCTGGAAGGCTTGTCTAGATGCATAGCCCTGGTTATATTGTTGCTGCACTCTATTTGGTAATGCCAACTGTTGTTGCTGGGATTGCTGATAATTATCTTATCTCCATCTCAAATTGGGGTGATTTCTCCATTGATACCCAGCAGGTTGCTATCCAAATGATTGGGCAGCATGGGCATGTTCCATGACCAATTTAGGGTATTGACCTACTGATGGACAGTCCTCAAGTAGGTATGTGGGTAATTGGCATATCAGACATGCTTCTTCTACTTGTGCAATCAGTCTAGGCTGCACCACACCCATTAATTTATCAAATTTTATGGTCAGGCTGTTCACCTTTCTTTTTAGGTCAATGGGCACACTGACTTCATACATCTTTCCTCTAGAAGTGACTTCTTTCCCCATTTTAGCAGGAGTCTTAATGTCATTTTTGGACAGTCTCCTGCTGCATGGAATTTTCATTGATGACCTTAAACAGTTCCCAAGCCTCATCAGCTGTCTTGTGGAGGTAAGTATCTCCACATCAGGCATTCACCATATCCCTGCTCTTGGAATCAATTCCTTGGTAGAAGCTCTGGACAAGCTGCCACTCAGGAATTTGGTGGTGGGAAATTATTTTAATAGCTCTTTAAACCTTTCTCATGCTTGATGGAATCCTCAGTTGAGGATTGAGCAAAGAAAATTATGCTCTTCCTCAACTGGATGGTTTTAGACATAGGGAAAAATTTAGCCAAAAACTAGCACTGGAGATCATTCCATGGTTGTATGCTGTTGGATGGTAGAATGGAGAGCCAAGTTCCAGCTCTGTCCTTTAGTGAAAAAAGAAAGAGTCTCAGTTTGGTGGCTTCTCCCAAGCTAGCAATATTGAATGTGCTGCATAAGGCAAAGAACTCATCAATATGCTTATATGGGTCCTCTTTACTTAGCCCATGAAATGAAGGCAGCATTTGGATGATTGACGATTTGATCTCATAGTTTCCTTGAACAACAGGGAATTGAATGCAGAAAGGGGATGTATATACCCCTGGTGCATTGAATTCCTTCAAGGTTCTTTGTTGTTCACCCATCTCAGCTGACTTAGTATTATCAGGAGGGGTTTGTGTGGTCAACCTAGGTCTAAGGGCCCTCTCTATCTTAGGATTTGGAGGTTCTAAGTCAGGGTTAAGGGACCTCCTACCCAACATGCACACACACAAATAACAAGTAATACAGACTCTTACAACACACTTAAAGAAGAAAAATAACAAGGAAATAAATTACAACTAACTATACTACTGAAAATATATTTTAACAGAACTAGAACTGAAATAGGGGGAGGAAAGAAATACAAACTAAGGCCAGCAAAGCTCCAGCTGCAGCTCTAGCTTCTCCCTTTTTTAGCTGTTCCAGATCTGTAAAAGCAAATAAAAAAATCAATAGTACTTTTATTCAAAAACAGGCACTGCTACAAAGAATTTGTAAGCACAAAATTTAAAACTCAGATCTACCAATAAATCAAATAATCTACGACAGTGGAGCCAAAAACTTGTTGGTGATATTTTAGATGCTTGCTACTTATTTTATTAGAAAACACAGTGGTGGTGAAAATAAATCTAAATAAAATAGAGTGAGATGAAGGGGATTAAAAACGATAATCTAAGGTACACACACATACCTGTAAAATCTAGGGTCTATTGCAGCAAGTTTTGATAAGAAAGGCGTTTGTCCCACAGGGAAGTTTGATTTAGAATCCAAAGGGTTATTTTAGTAGATCTCCAGATCTGAAAATCCTAAAGAAAGGGAGTTTGTTGTCACCAAGGATCAAAATTTTGGCCGAAATGACCAAAATTTTCGGTTTCGGTCAAGCCCGAAACTGAAATTTTACCCGATATATTGATCCTTGGTTGTCACAACTAAAACTAAAACATAAAATAAAACTACAATCCTATGCTATGAGAAAGGGTTCTTGGAGAAGGGTAAAATGGAGTTGTAAAAATAATAGGAAAATAGTGGGAAGTAATAAACAAGGACTGTTATTTTAGGCTGAAATAGGGTCTGGTTAAACATAGAAAAGGATGGATCTGCATCTATCCTTGTATTTGGCCACAAGCAAACATGTAAGGGAAAAGAATCTAATCCAATCTAGGGATATGGACTAGTCTTAAGGCTATGATCTGTGTACTAAATGGTCACAGATCATCCCCAAAAGATATACTCTAGTCCAGGGATTGAAATCATAACATTAAACCCACTGCAACTACCATGTATGCAAGACCACAGGCACATGCATCAATGGGTGCATAGAAACAATAATACTTTAATGGAGAACCCAAAAGCAATACATATCTAATGAATAAATAAAGTAGCTTGCATTACACATAAAAATACTTATAATGATCAACCCTCAAAGCTGCAGTCAATACAGATTTCAAGGCTTTTACAAGTTTCTCACAGTCTTATTACAACAGATTTACAGTCCTAGCCATTACAAAGTTCTTAGCCAGCAAGCGCTGGGCTAAGGAGAGAAGAAAAATAAAAAAAATCACCTAACCCTAACCCTCAATGACCTAAGCACCAGCCCTCCAATCTCACAGCCGAAATTAGGTAAAAGGGAAGATGGTTTCTACACAAAAATTACAGCTTATATACAAGTTCCCCAAAAAATATCTTGCTCTGGCTAATAGGAGAACAAAAGAGGAAATGCCCCATTTGCCACTACTGTCGTGGCCCATTTGTGACCCTTGGATGCCTTGGGATGTGGGAAATAGTTTGATCTTGAGACGTGTGCCCTAATTGCTGTGAAATCCCTAAGAAGTCCCTGTGTATGGACTGAGAAGTAGGGAGCCTGTGCCTAGTGAGGCTGCATTTGCCTATTTTGCCTCTTGCATGGCTGGTGTTGCTACTGAAGAATGGCTCGCGAAGTTCGCTAGGCAGTGAATAGCACATCTCGCGTAGATGGGTCTCCAGGTAGCTCAAATCGCGAGGATCTCGCTAGGCTGAATTGCGGCTTGCGAGGATGGATTGTGAGCTTCGCGCAGATGATTGCCAGGATAACATGCGCTTCTCGCGTGGCTGGTTACATCTTTGAAGTGCACGAGGTTTGCGCGAGAGCACCGTGAAGCAAATCTTTTAGAGTTTTGATCCTCACAAGGTCTGCGTGAGATGCCTTTCTAAAGCTTTTCTATAGTGCACTGAGAGAGATTTACGCGAGCTTTTAAATGTTGCAGGCTTGAGGTTTGCGAGAACTGTGCGAGGAGCTTTTTCGACCAAAGTGAACTACGCGAGGGTCCATTTATGCTTTACTACTGCTGTGCACAACCTGCTGCTACAGTCTTCTTTGCTAAGGTCCAACTTCCTTTCATTTGTTGGACTTCCAAGGTCCACTTAGGCACTCCAAATGCTCACTATGGTGTGTACGACCATGGTGTATCCTCTGCACTTAACTCAGTTTCCCTAATTTGGCTTCAATTCTCTCTTTTGGCCTCTAAAGCATGACAGTTGCACTAAGCTGCAATTTCATTATTAACTATAAAATACACTTAAAAGATGATTATTAAATGGCTTCAAGGTGTAGTAAGGGCTAGGTTAGGAGGTGAAAAATGATATTTTTCAGTGAATAACACTCGCCACCGTCCTCTTTCCTAACATAAAATATACCCTCGAGAACCTCTATCTCGATCTCATTGATGATCTCTCTAGTTTCAACATATATCCATGGGGCCGTCATGCGTACAATCAATTTTTAATGTGGGTGGACGAAGCGAAGAGGATGAGGGATATAGCTGAGACAGCAAATGCAATGCATGTTTACAATATTTATGGCTCCACTATTGCCCTGCAGGTAATGTCGTCTCCCAGCATGTCATGTTTTATTTCCTACGAAGCGCTGACGATTACGAAAGTCATCAAATATTTATTTTATTTTTCTCAAATTTGGGCGTACGAGAATAACAGCAGGTGTGCCCCACCCAAGGTTGCTAGCGTCGTCCGCTTCCCAAGGCTGTTGAAATGGGAAGAAAATGATAAGATGAGAAAACTATACGTCGCGGACTTTGAGCATAAGGCAAATTTGAAACGATGTGATATCACATCCAAATATAGGTGCTATTGCTATAATGTAGAAGCGCAACCGCTTCCAAATGAAGAGATGACACCTCTAAAAGACAAGATTTGCTTCTAAATGAAGTGATTATGCTTTTAATATGAGCGCAATTGCTACTAAATGAAGCGATGACGCCTCTATAACGAGCTTAATCGCTTCTTAAAGAAGCGATTGCGTATTCCAAAATTCTTAGTCAGTAAAAAATAATATGTAATATCTATCATCTTGTAGGCCGCTCGCGTCTGACAACTGGAGGCTACACCCTATGAAAGGACCCTGCTTGTAGTAGAAGTCGTATTGAGAACATGACAGAGACCTGCAGAATCGGGTGAAGGACAACTGGTCCCTCCCATTACTGTGCGGAGGAAGAAAATGGACATTGACGTTATTAGCATGTCTGATGAGAAAGAAGCAGAGGAAGAAGAAGAAGAAGAAGAGGCAATGGAGGAAGAAGAAGAAGAAGAGGAAGAAGAAGAGAGAGAAGAAGAGGGAGAAGAAGAATCCAAATCTCGTAAGTCCGCGAAATAGCGAATTGATGAAAAATGGAAGCAGTTTGCCGATTCAATAATTGTAGACTGTGAGAGGTCAATGAGAGAGTGGAGCAAAGGCTTCGACGACCTCCGTGTAAAGGTTTTTTAGCTGGAACAGGAGAACCATAAACTAAAGGGTTAGAATGCCATTATTTGAAAGGAATAGGGTTATATTAAGAATCAGTTTACCCTCTTCCGAAATGAACAAGTGTGTCTATCCGAGGTATGCTTCTAAACTATGTTGGATAAATGCTGAGCTTGAGGAAATCCAATGACGAAGCGCAGACGTTTCTGTATGATGCTTTGATGCTTTTACAGGAGGCGATGACGCTTCTCTATGATGCATCAACGCTTCGGATATGAAGCATGAACGCTTCTACTTGTTAAATATTTTTTAAATATGAACTGATATTCTTATCATATTGTTGGCCCGTAGTGTGGCGGAAACTCCATTAGGCCTCGCTGAAGATTATCAGACATATGTCTCCCAATGCCAAAGGTCTGCCTCCACCCAAACTTGGGTCGACTTGCATCACGTGCCTGGGCGATCCCCAACCGCACCCACAGTCCTAACCCCACACACAACCACAATCACAGTCCCATCCCCAACCCCACCCACAACCTTAGCCCCAACCCCAACCCCACCCACCATGGGTTAAAAAATCGCCCGATACCGATACGTATTGTCCGATACATATCGGTTTTGGACATGGGCGGTACGATACAAAGGCATTGTATCCTATCCCCTTAAAAACAATATACTTATCGTCCAATACGGGCAATGTGTCGCTCGTATCGGACGATATGGACGATACATTGAAATTATCGGACGATAATTTCAATGTATCGTCCGATAATATGTATATATATATATATTTTTTTCGATTGTCTACACAATCGATGGCGACTGTATAGACAATCGCCATCGATTGTGTAGACAATCGGGGAAAAAAAAAAAATTCCGATTGTCTACACAATCGATGGCGACTGTATAGACAATCGCCATCGATTGTGTAGACAATCGAATTTTTTATTATTTATTTATTTTTTTTCCGATTGTCTACACAATCGATGGTGATTGTTTACACAGTCACCATCGATTGTGTAGACAATTGGAAAAAAAAAAATTTCAATGTATCAAACCGATACATTCAATGTATCGCCGATACATTCAATGTATCGGCCGATACTCGATACATATCGTCTTGGAGGTCAGGACGATACGTATTGGTTTACCGATATTTTGATCCTTGCCACCCACAACCCCAGCCCAAGCCCAAGCCCCAACCCTAACCACAACCACAACCACAGACCAAGCCCTAGCCCAAACCCCATTCAAACTCCGCACCCCACCCAAACCCCATCCTCCTACTCCCTCCAAACCCAAAGCCCTTACCCAATTGAAAGTCCTGCATTCACCACGGTCCAAAGTCTAACTTCCAATAAAGGAGAAACCCCATCCCCAACCACAATGTCCACCACCACCACCACCACCACCACCATTGCTTACTGCTTCTCATGACGAAGTCCTAAGATGCCCCTCACGCAAACATGCACCGAGGAGAGGTCTTCAGTGTAAGAAGAAGTGGAGGACGAAGTCCCATTATTCTTCACGAGAAGTGACAGGACTCGGGCTAAAGGCCTCAAGATTCCTTCTTCGTAAACTCACTCTAAAAGAAAGAAAGAGCTGGTCTCCTAAACTTGTAAAAAGAAGGCCAAAGCGATGGGTTTACCGACCACTGATGCATCACCTCAGGCCTATATGAATGCTATTTGGAAAATATCCAATAGAGAGAATGAGTAAGTATATTCCCTCCATACAACTTTTAACATGTCTTTTAAAGTGTCAACGAATCATTGTCGAAGCGTCAACGCGTCATTGTCAAAGCGTCAATGCGTCGTTGTCGAAGCATCATCGCATTGTTAAGACCTGAAAAGTACCACTTTTCACCCCTTAACATAACCTTTGATTAGACCCATAGCCACCTAATAAGTTCTTGTAAAGTGTTTTATGTAGGTAATAACCAGTAGTGAAATAAGGCCAGGAATCCTGCTAAGGAGCCGGTTGTAGCACCAGAAGTCCCTCAGAAGGATGAACTCTGAATCCAGACCTGAAATGAGCATCACGCAGCTGACCCAAGCTTTAGAGGATTCAGGAGAAATATGCCTCGCGCAGTCCAACTGAGCATCCCAAGACACTACAATAACTTCTCGTATAGATGATTGACTGAAGAGCTTCAGAAGTACAGACTCGTGCAGCTCTTACGAAGCTCAAGAGTAGAACACATTACGCAGTCTCGCACAGTTCAAAGCAGACCACTCTCAACCTCACGCAGTTCACTCAGAACGACTGAGAAGAGAGAGCTTCAGAAGAATCCTCGTGCAGCTGTCGCGCAGTCACCGCGGGATGTAATTATCAGAAGAGAATTCCTCGCACAGTTCTCACGCCATTCAAGAAGAAAGCATCCTTGCGAAGGCAAAGCCATCCTCACGAAGATCAATTAAGACATGGAACCTCGCGTAGTTCAGAACTCCTTAAAGCCTCGCGAGGTAACTCACGAAGTCTAGTGAAGAGAAGTGCTCGCAAAGTTCTCGCGCTATTCAAGTCTGTCCTCGCGAAGATCAACCCAGCGACTGCTTGAACTCCAACCTCGCGACTGCCTGAAGAGCAAACCAAGCCAACCTCGCGACGGTTGAAGTTTTAATTTCAAATCATCCTAGCGAAGAGCAAAAGCTACCATGCGACAAGTCTGGGAAACAATGGCTACCTAGCGAAGCTCTGAACCTCAAACTTCCATCTCTTAAGCAGTGGACTTTTTGGGAATTTCCAGCGATTAGGGCACGCACTCCCACGCTTAAATCTCTGTGCATGCACCCCAAGGCATCGAAGAATCACTATTCGACCATGTGGCATCATTAAAATTAGGGTTTCCTAACCCTAATGTGCTGCCATACCACTGCTATATAAACCCATACTTAGCTTAGGTTTAGAGGCCGATTTTTTAGAGAGAAAAATCCCGGAATAGCTGGGAACACCTCTCATTTCTTGGAGACTGGATTTGAGATAGTTTTTTTTTCTTTTCTTTTGTAGCTGTAAGTAGTTTTCTTTTTCTTTTTTCCTTCTCTCCATAGTCCAGCACTTGCTGGCTATGTCTTTGTATGCATTTTGAACTAGATTAATGGAAGTTCTATAATAGGATCTGTACTTTGTGGGATTTGTGTTTGAATGTGAGATGCTCTGTGCAAGGCTTCTGCCTTGTAATCCGCCATTGCTTTGGCTATGTTTCAAAGCAATGGAGGACTGATTCTAAGGGCCATTCGGATCCAAGCGATCTGTGTGTCTGGGCTATCCTGGTCCTATACATCCTTAGCCCCACCACAGGACCCACTAGATCTGAAATCCCCATGGGAGCTTGAGCTGATAGCCTGGTGACCGTGGTGGTGGCAGCGATATTCTTGTTTTGTCTTGAGCTCCGTGAGGAGGATAGCCTCTAGGATAGTCTGTGACCATTCAAGTGGACAGGTTATAGCCTTAGGGTGATTCTAATCCACTGATCCAAGATGGATCCTTCTTCTTTATGCCTGAGTTTGTAGCAGCCTGGTGGGGGATTGTACAGAGGCAGACTCCCCTCTATATGTATAGATTCGCTATCAGATGTTAGATCTGATATGGTAATAGAGATTGTAGGTGTGACAGCTCGGATTTCGGCACCCCGAAACCCGTGCCATCAGCACGATCATCTTGACCGTGCCCCTCAACTATGCACGGAACACTGGTATATCAAGCATAAAATAAATAAGAACAACTTGCAGAATTTAAATCTACATAAAAACACTTCTCAAAAGACAGTTCTACCCTCATGCCTCTGCATGAAGGGAGAACCGATCTGAACCATCGATGATAACCATCATCATGGATGGTTCGCCCAAAAGAATACCCTGATATCCATATACACAAGGTTTAATCAAAAACCAGGCTTGACATACCAAGCCGTACAATCTCCAACTAAAACTCCTCAAAGTCGCACAGCAGAGTCCTCTAGAAGAAGTCCTCTGGAGGTGGCTCTAACTCCTCGCCGCAGCCGTGTCCGACTCACGGGATCGTCTCCTGCCAAGGCCGATTGCTAATAGTGGACTCAAGACGTATAGTCTATAGGGTGAGATACATCCTAGCTCAATAGGGAACAAACACTGTTGAACATATAAATTATAACTCACATATATTCTATGATATGTCATGCATGATGTATCTATGCAGTTGTTGATGAAACAGTTAAAAAGCATTTCGTTTTACTGTTGATTTCTTATATTTTCATTTACTCATGAATAATGAAAAGGCCTAAAGCAAAACTTAAACTTTCAACTTAAGTAATCCCGAGCAATATAGGCCCATCGGATGAGATACCCTTCATCGTCATCTACATAAACAGTTTTAATGTATTCCCTGGGAATACCATATAGTACCCAAGCCCCTTTCCCCTGGGGATTGGTGGCGGGGTTTCACTTGTCTCAACCAACACCCCTGGGGTGTACTTACTATGTACGGATAAGCCTCCGCACTGGCCTACGGTTTCGCCGCCGTATCGGTCACGGATATCCTGCCGTGTCAGTCGTGGATATCCCGCCACGTCGGTGGGGTAACCTATCAAACCTCAAATAACAAAAATATCGGTGCCTTACATATAGTTATTCACCGTGTAAGTGTGCTATCTTATATCAGTTAGGCCCTATCAAGCATGATTCAATCCTTGGATACATCCCTGGGATGTATCCATTTACTTGCATCACACCTGATGCTCTTTTCTCTTTACCTCTTCATCCCCTGGGGATGGCTCATTAGTTTACTCTTATGAATATCACACACACACACTTTTCACAATTCTTTAAGCAGTAAAAATATTTGAATGGAAATTTATATCACTACATACATGCTCTTGTAAAATAAGGTACATGTTCAAGGTGTTCCCTACCTTAGGTCTCTATCGATTTAATGCATCAAGGTCCCACTCGGCTCCTTGTGCCCACTTCCATACGTATCACCTATGATACCATTAAACACACTCGAAACGTCACAAAAGATGTAATGAATAAGTCTCAAGACCCCCCTAGAGTCTTGAAGTAAGAATCAAAAGTCCACAAAGTTTACTACAGTCGATTAATCGAATTCCAAAATCGATTAATCGAAAGTAAATATCGATTAATCGAAACAATTTCGATTAATCGAAATTCTCCTTTTCGCAAAGTTCATTCTCAATTCGAACAGTCGAGTTTTCATTCGATTAATCGAATCCAATTTCGATTAATCGAAATTCTTCTTTTCGCAAAGCAAATTCACTGTTCGAACAGTCGAGTTTTCATTCGATTAATCGAATCCAATTTCGATTAATCGAAATCCTTCTTTTCGCAAGGTAGACCCACTGTTCGAACAGTTGAGTTTCACAAGTTGATTAATCGATTTCAAATCGATTAATCGAAAACCAAAAATCGATTAATCGAAATCCCATTTCGATTAGTCGATTTTTCCTCAAGTCATTTCCTTTAACCCCTGGGGTCCACTGGAGGTTCTCAGTCGATTAATCGATTCCCAAATCGATCAATCGAAATCCAAAGTCGATTAATCGAAATTCAATTCGATTAATCGAAATCGGGGTCCTCCGACCCTTCAACTTCCTGGCCAATTTCGATTAATCGAAACCCAATTTCGATTAATCGAATTGTCGATTCACCTTTTCGAAATGTTCTTCCCAATCTTTTCCCATACTTTTTCTTCTATTTTTCTAAGCCATTATCCTATGATTTAACCCACATTTTACTGCAACTTAACCCCTATAATCTATGCATCTTATTTACAAAAATTTTACCTTGAATAGCTCTCAAGTTGATTTCAAATCTAGGGTTGGAAGGCTAGGGTTCCAGCTTTGGTTTCTAACGGATTCCTTGCGTCAAATCCGGCCTCTTTAATGCTTGAATCCTTCTTCCAATCACCCACAATAACTCCTCTCTTACTCCTCTCTCTTTCTCTCTCTTTACTTCTCTCAACCACCAAAACATGAAAGTTAGGGTTTTCAACCCTTTTTATCTTATCTTATCTCTTTCTCGGTGGAGCACATACACACTCTTCAGTGTATGCCACTCTACACACTCCTCTATCTCTCCACTCTTCTACACTGGTTCACACATCACATTCGCTCATCTCACCATATGTTTATCAATGAACTATCTCATGGTCAAACCTAAGACCAATCGGGCACAGATCCCGAGGTCCTCGTTTGACGTGCTTTTTCAGGTTATTACATCCTCCCCACCTTGGGAATTTTCGTCTAAAATCACCCAAAGGTGTGGTGGTCTGATCTCAACCCCACACACGAGGTGAGGTGGATTATTCGACTTAGACGCGTTGAGGTACTGATAGTTACGAGTAGAGTGTGAATTTAAATGAAACTTGCAATTACACGATACAACAATGTAGACAACCAAACTTTTCATAAATACTTTTCATTTACGTCCAAAAATTTCATTTGTATTAATAATTGAAACTGTTACAAAGCGCCACATAAGTTGGCGTACAAAACTATACATGTATACAATCAAAATGATAAACAAAAAATCAGTTGTCTCCTCCATCTTGAGTATCTTGGAGCAGTGCTCCTCGGCGTGGTGGTGGTGCTGTGGTAGCTGTCGGTGGCGGCGGTGGTGGTATCTGGGTAGTCGGAGGTGGCTGCGGCGCGTCGGTAGGTGGAACGGCGGTGGATGTAGAGGCACCCGCGTCATGTAATTGCGTCCTAAAGACCGGGCCCTGATGAAAGGCTGTGGTGCCGGCGGTCCATTCTTCTTCGCGGGCCAGCATATCCATGTAGGTGTGGGGGTAGATGAACTGGAGGGTGTGAAACATGAGGAAATTTAGGCTCCTGTTCATCCTCTCGTTATTCGCTTCCATTCCGCCAACACGCCTCTATGGTAGGACGATGGATGGACCGGATGGGTAGGATGAGGTAGGAGTCGCGAGCGCGGAGTGGGCGGGTGGTGTGGGTGTTGCGGCTGTCTGGGAAGTAGCCCTCCCCACGGACGGCTTGGTGGGTGCGGCAGGAGCGGGGTGTGGGTCCTGCTACGGTGGTGGGGGTGGTGGCGGCGGGGCCGCCGGCCGGTGTCACTGGTTCTCTGGGAGCGGGACCCAGAGCTGGTAGGGTCCACTTTAGCAGGTTGTAGCTACGGGTCCATGAAGACTTTGTGAACGTCTTCACGCGATCCGTAGCCCTCACCTCGTGAGGTGAGATGGTGTAGGATGTCTCGTTGGAGTAGCACTCCAACATGCTCGAGATGAGCCAAGCATAGGGCATCTTTTCCTTGGGCCTCATGTTGCCCTTCATCAATTTACCCTTGATGTACCTCATCCCTTCTAGGATGACCTTGGTAGCATCAAACCATCGTCCACAGAAGGCCGCGCACAGTGCATGTTGCACTTTGTCCACGCGCTCCGTGTCATGGCGCATCGGGTAAAGGTTGCATTTTATTATGGAGTCGAGCATCCACATGTAGGGTGGAAGATCGACCCTCTTGATGGAAGTGCCCGACCCCTTCTTGCCATTTGTCATGAGGGTCATGACTTCCTCAAATCGGGGGTCTTCCACAAAGGGTGGGAATAGGGTGGTCTCCGGGGTGAACTCGAGGTAGCACTCGAGCACCTCATGAATGTGACGCCGAGTGATCGTGTAGAGACGACCCTCGATCTTGGTGATGATGCAGTCGTCGGTAGGGCCATTGGTTAGCCCTTGGTAGAATAATCTCACCAATCTAGGGTAGTAGGAACCCCGGATTGGTTTGAGAAGATTGCGAGACCGGCATTGTTTATATAGTTTTGAGCCCATTGGGTCTCGCCTTGCACGTCGGGATCGGTGAAAAGGGTAGGTCGATGGTATATTCGACCTCAAAGGTCTGGCAGCCCACCACTCGCTTTGGTTGCTCCACGTTGGTGGGGTTGTGGTGGCATGGGGAGGATTGAAGACTCGCACAGACGCTCGTCGAACCGGAGGTGGTCTCCGACTCCGACGGTGATGGAGTCCTCACCGGCGATGGGGTAGGTGGTGGTGGTGCGGCGTTCTTACGCCGTACCGGAAGTTTAGAAGTTGCCTTCTTCGAAGACAAGCGAGTCTTGGGCGGCATTTCAAAAAAATAGTTCAATCTAGGGTTTATCTACTTCAAATGAAAGGAAAAGTTTGATTCTAGGGTTTACCGTGGTTTTCAAAGGCGAATACGGTAGATTGTGGGCGCGAATCGACGGAAAAATCGAACCCTAGACCGGTCGGATAGTTGGAGAAGAAGAAGGAAGTCGAAACGCCCAAAGTCCGGAAGCTCAAATGATTTGAATGGGGAATGAAATCCCCAAACTTATATATATAGGCCTCGGCTCGATTAATCGAAATTCGTAATCGATTAATCGAGATTCAAAACTAGGTCAAATCACAGAAATCGATTAATCGATTTCCCAAATCGATTAATCGAAGCCAAATTCGATTAATCGAAACCATTTCGATTAATCAAATCGCATCCGCTTTAAAATTTCAAACTTTGAGCTCATCTGGCGAGCCGACCGATTAATCAAATCCATTTCGATTAATCAAATCGCAATAATAAACTTCTCAAAATTTTCGAATCCTTAATTAATTCGATTAATCAAATCCACTTCGATTAATCGAATCCAAAATCAATTAATCGAATCACCTCGATTAATCGAAATCTCAAATCGATTAATCGAAATCATTTCGATTAATCAAATGTTTCAAATTTCCTCCAATTTCTGCCAACATTTCTAGAATATTCGATTAATTGAAATCTCAAAATCGATTAATCGATCCTAAATCGATTAATCGAAATCATAAATCGACTGATCGAAAATTCCTCCTTTGTCTATCTTAACTCAATTTCAAATTTCCAGTCACTGGCAGTTGCCAGTCGACTAATCGAACAAAATCGATTAATCGAAATTCCAAATCGATTAATCGATTTGAAATTGATTAATCGGTTTTGCCCAATTTCTCCAGATTTTCTATCTCTTTCTTTCTTTTACTATTTTTGACAATTTATGACAGCTTGGATTCAAAATTTCCATTGAATTTCAAGCATAGTGGAGATTTCACAAATATGTTTGTGATTTACATTGAATTTTTCACGTCGTTGGAAACAAGGCTGGATATTGTTCCTTCACATCGACCTCTCGTTCCCAAGTAGCCTCCTCTTTTGGATGATTGTTCCACCGAACAAGCACTAAGGGAATCACTTTAGTGCGCAGTACTTGCTCTTTTCGATCCAGAATCTCCACTGGTTCCTCTATCATGCTCATGTCCTCACACATCTCTATAGGTTGCTTTCCTAACACATGAGACGGATCATTCACGTACTTTCTGAGCATTGATATGTGGAAAACATTATGTACTCGATCAAATAGCGGTGGTAAACCAATGCGATATGCAACTTCACCTACTCGTCCCAAAATTTCAAATGGTCCAACATAATGTGGACTTAACTTCCCTCTCTTGCCAAATCGCATTACACCTTTCATAGGTGATACCTTCACAAACACATGCTCGCCCACTTTGTAGTCAACACTAGTCCGCTTCATATCGGCGTAACTTTTCTATCTACTCTGTGCTGTCTTCAACCTTTCTCTGATAATTCGGACAACGGTGGCGTTGTCTTCAAGCAGTTTTGGTCCTAATACAAACTTCTCACCTGTTTCCTCCCAATTCAGAGGTGACTTGCATCGTCGTCCATACAGAGCTTCATACGGTGCCATGCCAATGCTCGTTTGAAAACTGTTGTTATATGCGAACTCGACCATCGGTAGATACTCATCCCAGTATCCTTGCATATCCAGCATGCACGCTCTGAGCATGTCTTCTATTACTTGGTTCACTCGCTCTGTCTGCCCATCAGTTTGAGGATGGAAAGCTGAACTAAAGTCTAGTCGTGTTCCCATTCCTTCTTGAAATTTCTTCCAAAACTTGGACGTATATAGTGGATCACGATCCGAAACTATGCTGCTTGGAATACCATGAAATCTTACAATTTCCTTCATGTATAAATCTGCCAGTCTTCCTGCAGTATATGTGGTATTGTACGGCAAAAAGTGCGCTGATTTGGTCAGTCGGTCTATGACGACCCAAATGGCATTGTGTCTCTTGGCAGTACGGGGTAATCCAACAATGAAATCCATTGAGATCGATTCCCACTTCCATTCTGGTATTGGTAAAGGTTGCAATAGTCCCGCAGGATGTCTATGATCAAGCTTCACTAGCTGACAAGTAAAACATCGTGACACATACTCGCCACGCCTTGTTTGATCCTCTCCACCGTAAATTCTTTTCAAATCTTGGTACATTTTGGTGCTACCAGGTGGATAGCATAATTTGACTTATGAGCTTCATCAAGAATTGTTCGTCTTAGATCGGCATTGTCCGGGATGCAGAGACGGCCTTTAAACAACAAAGAACCATCTTCTTTTTCTGAGAAGTCCGACCTGATGCCTTCATTCACGTCTTGATGAATCTTTGTTAACGCTGGATCTTTCATCTGTAGATCGTGGATATGCTCAAATATCACTGGCTTTACTGATATGTTAGCCAAAAAGGATCCAGTGTCCTTTGACTCAATGTTCTCATCATAGGTTGCCAAGTCTTCCAATAATTTCCATCGGTGCATACCCAAAATCAAAAGCTAATCGAAATGAACCTTTTCGACTCAATGCATCGGCTACTACATTCGCTTGCTCGGATGGTATTGTATAGAGCAATCGTAGTCCTTGAGGAATTCCATCCATCTGCGCTGTCTCATGTTGAGCTCTTTCTGTGTAAACAGATATCGGAGGCTCTTATGATCGGTGAAAATTTGAAGGTTTCACCATACAAGTAATGTCTCCAAATCTTTAGCGCAAAAATGACTGCTGCTAGTTCTAAGTCATGAGTCGGGTAATTTTTCTCGTTCTTTCAACTGCCTTGATCCGTAAGCTATCACCTTCTTGTGTTGGTTGAGCACACAACCAAGGCCATTGTATGACGCGTCATCAGACACGGGCGTATCCTCCATCGCTCAAGGAATCGCTAACACCGGAGCCAAGTGAGTCTCGTTTGAGTTCTTGGAAACTCTTCTCACATGCCTCACTCCACTCAAACCTTGAATCTTTTCGTGTCGCCTTTGTGAGAGGTCCCGATATCTTTGAAAACCCTCAACGAAACGCCGATAATAGCCTTTAAGCCCGTAAAACTTGGACGTCGGCCATCGCTTTTTGGTTGCTCCCATTTAACTCGCTTCTATCTTTCTTTGGATCTACGTGACACCGTGCTTCGAGACGACATGTCCCAAAAGCTAACTTCTTCCAACCAAAACTCACACTTGCCGAGCTTGCATACAATTGGTGTTCACGAAGGCGTCAGAGAGCAATCCTCAAATGTTCTTCGTGTTCTGTCTTGGATTTGGAATATATCAATATATCATCAACAAATACTACGACGCAGGAGTCCAAGTGTGGTTTAAACACTCGGTTCATCAGATCCATAAACGACGCTGGAGCATTCGTTAATCCAAACGGCATCACAAGGAATTCATAGTGTCCATACCGTGTCCGGAAAGCTGTCTTCTGTATGTCCTCAGCTTTAACTCATCGATGATACCGGATCTCGGTCGATCTTAGAAAATACCTTGCTCCTTGCTTGGTCGAATAGATCGCTCTATTCTAGGCAAAGGGTAGCGGTTCTTCAGTGAGTTTGTTCAATTGCCGATAGTCAATGCATAGCCGCATTGACCCATCTTTCTTCTTGACAAACAAGACCGGTGCTCCCCATGGAGACACGCTCGGTCTAACAAACCCCTTGTCCATAAGCTCTTGTAGTTGTTCCTTCAATTCCTTTAACTCAGCGGGAGCCATTCTATAAGGTGCTTTCGAAATAGGCTCCGTTCCTGGTGCTAAGTCAATGGCGAATTCTACTTCTCTTTCTGGAGGTAATCCAGGCAATTCTTCTGGAAACACGTCAGCGAAGTCTCGCACAACTGCTATCTCAGAAATGACGTTCTTTTCTTCCTTGTCCTCCTTTAAGAAAGCTAAGTATCCACTTGCACCCTTCGATCATTTTCGCCTCATGCTGAGATCGATTAGTCTTGATGGCGACCTTACTCCTTGAAACCGAAATGATCGTCTTGTGTTGGGTCTGAAAATGACTACCTTGTTCTTGCAATCGGCGGTTGCACAATCTTTCACATAACCGATCCATGCCAAGGATTACATCAAACCCTTGCATGTCTAATAAGAACTTTGCTTCTAGTTCATGCACTTCTAAGTCTTGAATCGCTACGATGATGGATTTGTAAGCTAACTCCGTGTCTACTAACTCTCCAGCAGAACACTGAGATAGGACGAAATCCAACGTCTACGGAACAATCTTCATCTTCTTAGCGAAGCGTGAGTGGCGAATGAGTGGGTAGACCGGGGTCTATCAACACTCGGCGTCATATCCAAAGCATCCTTTTCATATATATTTAGAGTACCTATAGTATACATACACACATACAATAATTTACATTAATTTACACCCTCAATTTACCGCTTTTGGTATTGAGAAAGAATCTATATAATTTCCTAATGCATGCTTCTTCTCTATCTAAAGTTTTAACGAAAAGAAAATTTTCCTTTAATTTTAAAAGGAATCTCACCTTGATGACGCGTCATGCACGTTCACGCTTCTGAGGATTTGCATAAAGGCTCTCCCTGGATGATTGGTTTCCTTGCTTGAATTGGTCGTGTGCAAGAATCGAAACCGTCTTTCTCTTATCCGCTCGGGGCAATCCTTGATCAAGTGGCCCACCTTGCCACATCGAGCAGCCCTAGTTCCCAATCTGATCCTTTGTTCTATGAGGCTTGCCACACTTTATAAGTCTCCCGAGGTGGAAAAGCAAGACGAGAACCTGTGATAGTGGCGCCCGAGACATGGCGGGGCTCTCATAGAATAGGTCTCCCGACGCAAGTAATGGAAACCTCTGTTGGTGTTGTTGTTGTTGTTGCGCGGTCTTCCAAACCCCTTGAACTGTGGTCTCGATTCGGCCCATGAACCTCGGCTTTTTGTTCACGGTTCATAGTGCCCGTTCTTCCTTGTTCATTTCCTCCTCTCTGCTCTCTCTGTCTATATCATTATTGTTCTCCTCTTCTACAACCAATGCTTTGCTCATGACCTCTTCATAGGTCCTCGGTTGAAATGGAGCTACGCCTCCCTAACCTCAGCTTCAAACCTTCTGAAACCTCTTGGACTTCATCAGTCCGGAGCAAAGCAAGTCGTAGAAACTCTACCGTATTCTCTCCTTTGTCATTCTCCTTGTACTAATCGCAAAAATTGTATCTCAAGTTGATTCCTCACCACTCGGAAAATATTGTTTGTTGAACTCCTCAACAAACTCCTCCCAAGTCCGGGTCTCCTGAGCCCGAGTCCGTATCACGGACTTCCACCAAGGCCCAGCCTCCCCATCCAACATGTAAGCTGCCCATCTTACACTCTCGTCTTCCGTGCAAGTTAGCACGCTAAAGACTTTCTCCATCTCCATCAGCCAGTTCTCAGCGGCCATTGTGTCTGCCTGCCCAGAAAATGAAGGAGGTCTCATCCTCCTAAATTCTGTAAAAGATGAGGGCAAAGGCAACGCAGGTCCTACAGGTGGTGTAGGTGGCTGCTGTTCTCTTGATGCATGAGCTGCAAAGGATGCTGCTTGTTGTGCCATGGCAGCTGCCATAGTCTCCATAGTGTGCATCATCCTTTGTCGCTCTTCTCTATCTTCTTGTCTTTCTCTCAATCTTTCTTGCTCTCTCAGATCTTGATCCTGATGATCTCGATCCTCTTCCTCATGCTGTCTGCTACTACTGCCCCCTGGGGCCTCGTTACCTCCTAAAGGCACTGCTTTGTAGGAGAGATGTAACCATCTCCACTCGTAAACTCCTTTGATGGTCTCCCTTGGTCGGCCTCTCCTCTAGGCGACATTGCGGCATTTGAAACTAAAGTTTAGTTAGCGAAGCCCCTATGTTCGTGAAAGAACCCTTGTCGAATTGCTAAAAGAAAATAGCTCGACATTAATCGTGATACCCGGATTTCGCACTTCAAACCCGTGCCATCAGCACGATCATCTTGACCGTGCCCCTCAACTATGCAATTTTAACACCGTATATCAAGCATAAAATAAATAAGAACAACTTGCGGAATTTAAATCTACATAAAAACACTTCTCAAAAGATAGTTCTACCCTCATGCCTCTGCATGAAGGGAGAACCGATCTGAACCATCGATGATAACCATCATCATGGATGGTTCCCAAAGAATACTACGATATCCATATACACAAGGTTTAATCAAAAACCGGGCTTGACATACCAAGTACATATCTCCAACTAAAACTCCTCAAAGTCGCACAGCAGAGTCCTCTAGAAGAAGTCCTCTGGAGGTGGCTCTAACTCCTCGCCGCCGCCAGTTCCCATCGATCGCGTCTCCTGCCGCTGGCGATTGCTAATAGTGGACCTGCGACGTATAGTCTATAGGGTGAGCTACATCCTAACTCAATAGGGAACAAACACTGTTGAACATATAAATTATAACTCACATATATTCTATGATATGTCATGCATGATGTATCTATGCAGTTGTTGATGAAACAGTTAAAAAGCATTTCGTTTTACTGTTGATTTCTTATATTTTCATTTACTCATGAATAATGCTGAAAGGGCCTAAGGCAAAACTTAGACTTTCAACTTAGGTAATGCCTGAGCAATATAGCATCGAGCCGATGAGATACCCTTCATCGTCATCTACATAGCAGTTTTTAATGTATTCCCCAGGAATACCATATAGTACCCAAGCCCCTTTCCTCGGGGATTGGTGGCGGGTTTCACTTGTCTCAACCAACACCCACAGGGTGTACTTACTATGTCGGATAAGCCTCGTGACCGCCTACGGTTTCGCTACAGACGGTCGTCACGGATATCCCGCCGTGTCGTCGTGTGGATATCCCGCCACGTCGGTGGGGTAACCTATCAAACCTCAAATAACAAAAATATCGGTGCCTTACATATAGTTATTCACCGTGTAAGTGTGCTATCTTATATCAGTTAGGCCCTATCAAGCATGATTCAATCCTTGGATACATCCCTGGGATGTATCCATTTACTTGCATCACACCTGATGCTCTTTTCTCTTTACCTCTTCATCCCCTGGGGATGGCTCATTAGTTTACTCTTATGAATATCACACACACACACTTTTCACAATTCTTTAAGCAGTAAAAATATTTGAATGGAAATTTATATCACTACATACATGCTCTTGTAAAATAAGGTACATGTTCAAGGTGTTCCCTACCTTAGGTCTCTATCGATTTAATGCATCAAGGTCCCACTCGGCTCCTTGTGCCCACTTCCATACGTATCACCTATGATACCATTAAACACACTCGAAACGTCACAAAAGATGTAATGAATAAGTCTCAAGACCCCCCTAGAGTCTTGAAGTAAGAATCAAAAGTCCACAAAGTTTACTACAGTCGATTAATCGAATTCCAAAATCGATTAATCGAATCTGATTCGATTAATCGATTTCCAAAATCGATTAATCGAAAGTAAATATCGATTAATCGAAACAATTTCGATTAATCGAAATTCTCCTTTTCGCAAAGTCCATTCTCAGTTCGAACAGTCGAGTTTTCATTCGATTAATCGAATCCAATTTCGATTAATCGAAATTCTTCTTTTCGCAAAGCAAATTCACTGTTCGAACAGTCGAGTTTTCATTCGATTAATCGAATCCAATTTCGATTAATCGAAATCCTTCTTTTCGCAAAGTAGACCCACTGTTCGAACAGTTGAGTTTCACAAGTTGATTAATCGATTTCAAATCGATTAATCGAAAACCAAAAATCGATTAATCGAAATCCCATTTCGATTAGTCGATTTTTCCTCAAGTCATTTCCTTTAACCCCTGGGGTCCACTGGAGGTTCTCAGTCGATTAATCGATTCCCAAATCGATCAATCGAAATCCAAAGTCGATTAATCGAAATTCAATTCGATTAATCTAAATCGGGGTCCTCCGACCCTTCAACTTCCTGGCCAATTTCGATTAATCGAAACCCAATTTTGATTAATCGAAATTGTCGATTCAAATTTTATTGTTCTTCCCAATCTTTTCCATACTTTTCTTCTATTTTCTAAGCCATTATCCTATGATTTAACCCACATTTTACTGCAACTTAACCCCTATAATCTATGCATCTTATTTACAAAAATTTTACCTTGAATAGCTCTCAAGTTGATTTCAAATCTAGGGTTGGAAGGCTAGGGTTCCAGCTTTGGTTTTTAACCGATTCCTTGCGTCAAATCCGGCCTCTTTAATGCTTGAATCCTTCTTCCAATCACCCACAATAACTCCTCTCTTACTCCTCTCTCTTTCTCTCTCTTCTTTACTTCTCTCAACCACCAAAACATGAAAGTTAGGGTTTTCAACCCTTTTTATCTTATCTCTTTTCTCGGTGTGGAGCACATACACACTCATCAGTGTATGCCACTCTACACACTCCTCTATCTCTCCACTCTTCTACACTGGTTCACACATCACATTCGCTCATCTCACCATAAGTTTATCAATGAACTATCTCATGGTCAAACCTAAGACCAATCGGGCACGGATCCCGAGGTCCTTGTTTGACGTGCTTTTTCGGGTTATTACAGTAGGCTTGTGACTGGACCATTGTAGCCTCACTCAAGCAATGGATAGCTAGATCGAAGTTTGCACTCAATCTCTTGTTGGTTCTGTGTCTGGGCTATCATGGTCCTATACAGCCTTAGCCCCACACATAGAGCTTTAGAGGTTGAGGTTTCCTATGGATTCTTGAGCTGGTAGCCTGGATGAAATAGTGCCTACAATGATTAACTTGTTTTATTTTGACCCATCCCTGGATTGTGGTTCCCCTATGGGATAGTCTGTGACCATTTGAGTGGACAGGTTATAATCTTAATGGATTGAATCATGGCAGACGTGATGGGCTGAATCCATTCTCCTCAGTGGTGATAATGTAGCCATTGGACAGGACTTCTATAACATCAGATATGAATATGAGTTACAAAACTCCTCTGATCTAGGCTCAATATCATACTTCTCACCCTTTTATATTTATTTTCCACACTCCATCCATCCTCTCACCCCTTTCTGTAGTGTAGACATTAGGTTACCTAAGAATACCTAGAATAAGTGACCTTAAACTCCCCTCCTTTTTACGACTGCCAGATCTGTAGTCAGATCTGGAGGGACTACTAGAGATGGCTCCTTTGGAGCTGTAGATCACCTTTCCCTGTGAGACAAACTCTTACTTATCAAAACTTGCCACAATGGACCCTGTATCTTGTAGGTCTAGGATTTCTTAGTTGTGCTGATTCCATCCCATGCTTTACTCTTTCTTTGAATTGAAAATTACTTTTACCACGAACCAATAAAGCAGGCACACACTCAGAAACCCCCAACATGTTTTTGGCGCCGCTGCCGGGGAAAGATGATCTATTAGTAGACCCTTAGTTTTTGTATTCTTAGTATTCTTTGCAAATGTGAATAATTGATACTGTTGATATAATTTTGAACCCTTCTTGCAGAGCTAGACAGCAGCTGTGAAGGACAGTTGGACTGCAATTGGAGCTTAGCTACCTCTTTTTGCAAACTCTCTAACTTTTAAAAAATCTGTTCATCTTTCTTGAAAATTCTCTAGCAATATTTAGAATAGTTGTAAATGTATTCTTTGAATAGCTGTAAATTAGTTAGATAAATTTGTTAAATTGTAAAGTTATTCTTTTGCAATGTGCTTGCAAGAAGCCCTCCTTGCTGTTGGTGTGCTTGTATGCTAGGGAGGAGATCTCTTAGATCTACTTTAGAGCCTCTTAACCCTGAGTTAGAAAGGGGAAGGATACTTAGAAGAGATAGGCACACCACAGGAGAGCCCCCAAGTGAATCTGTGACAACAATTATGGGTGAAGAACAACCCAGAACTCTCTAGGAGTTGAAGGCTTCGGATGACTATAACTCCCCTTTTAGCATTCAATTCCCTGATATTTAGGGGAATTATGAAATAAAAACTTCAATCATCCAGACGCTGCCCTCTTTCCATGGCCTCAGCAAGGAGGACCCGTATAAGCATATTGACCAGTTCTTGGCCTTGTGCACCACTTTTAATATCACTGGTTTGGGACCTGAGGCAAGTAGGCTCAGACTCTTTCCCTTCTCTCTGAAGGATAGGGCCAGTACTTGGTTGACCACTCTTCCCAACAATAGCATTGCTTCATGGAAAGACCTGCAGACCAAGTTCCTGACCAAGTTCTTCCCTGAGACTAAAACTAGCCAGTTGAGGAAAGAGATTCTTGCTTTTGCTCAATCCCCAACTGAGGATTTTAACTAGTCCTGGGATAGGTTTAAAGAAATGCTCAAACAATGTCCCCACCACAAGTTCCCAGAGTGGCAGCTTGTACAAAGCTTCTACAATGGGACTGATGAGAAAAATAGAGATATGGTCGATGCCTCTTGTGGTGGATCCTAATGCACAAGACTACTGAGGAGGCATGGGAAATTTTTGAGGTGATTAGCGAGAATGCTTTTCAAAAGCCATCCCTGGCAGAAAATGGTCAGGAAACTGAGTCAAAGGTGGGACCTGCTGCTGGATCAAGAGGAAAAGTTTATGAGGTGTCTAGGAACAATGACCTGCAGCTGCAGATGGCAAACCTCTCTATAAAGTTTGACAAATTACTAACTGTGATGCAACCCAGAAGGGCTGCTCATGTGGCGGAGGCATGTCTGATATGCCAGTCCCCACAGCACACAGTGGAGGAATGTCCATCTACAGGGCAATTTCCTGAATTAGTTTTGGAACATGCTGCAGCTGCTCAATCTTATGGCCAGCAACAATCTGGGGGCTACAACAGACAGCCATATGGATACCAACACCAAAATGCTGGTTAACAATGGAGAGACCACCCAAATCTGAGGTGGAGTAAAGACAACTACATGCAGCCCCAACAGATGTTGGCCTTACCACAAAGACCACAGCAGCAGTTCAATCAAGGGAATGCCCCTAGGTCTAACTTCCGGCCATCCATCGGCCCCATCGAATAAAATCAATTGGTCGTACCCCCATCTCAACCCAGAAATACTTCTTTCGAGGACCAGGTCTTGACCTCACTGTAAAACCTGGGTTCCTTGGCTCAGACTGTGAATTCTCATGGTCAGAGCATCAAGAAGATGAAAGAGCAGATTGTCCAACTAGCGAATACCTTAGCCAAAAGAGAAGAGGGAAGGTTGCCCAGTCAATCAGTGGTTAACCCCAAGGGCCAATTTTTGATTGGTGAAGGATCCTCAAACCCTGAAGGGGATCTTTCATTGAATTGATGTTAAGAATTGTGCACCTTTGTATGATATGTACTTTACAGTTTAGAGGAATTTGTAGTGATCTTATTGGAGTCTTAGTTTAGTGCTTTATGCCTACTTTTATTCCGGTTCCCTTTGTTTGACAATTTCAAATAATTGAATGATGATGGTATTGTTTGAATGCTTTTCATGATGTGTGAACTTAATGCTTTGAGAGTATGGGAATTTTTGAATGTTTTATAATGCTTGTGGGTGTCCCTAGAAGTGAGCCTGTGAGAGAATCCACCCACAAAATAAAGGTTAAGAGGCTGACTAGTGGGTGTGTCAATCCTAACTCTGTTAAGCCATCGCAGGGTTTTGAAAATTTGATTTGGTTTCCTCTCGCACAGTTCATAAAGAATTACGTTGCTTTGCTGTCGTGAGTTTTAGATATAGCTGGGTGGGCTGCCTCGCGTAGTTTAACTGAACATCCAATCTCGTGACCCATTCATGCCTATCCAGCGAGCGGATATTTTCAAAGCGCGTCGAGCCTCGCGATATTTAAAATCCCACCCCGCGCTGCTTTTCTTTACTACTTTCCCTTTCCTCTCCTGCCAGCGAAACCCTATCTCCCACTCCTCTCAATCTCTCTCCTCCAGCATCCTGTCTACAGTTCATCACTCACTTTGAAATTTTGGCATTTTGTTCTCAAAGCATCCATCAATAGTTGCCCCCTGCTAGGAGCTCCTGCGGTCTACCGTGCATCAAATTGAACAGAACCCTAACTTTTAGTGTAAGACTCAGCTCCTGATTGTTTTCTTTCAAAATTTCAACTGCACACTCACCAAGGAGAATCTTAATGGCTCCTAAAAGTGCACCTGTGAAGAGAGCCAGGGACCAGGCTCCCATGGAGCCGGCCCCTAAGAAAGCCAAGTCCTCTACGGCACAACAAAAAGGGAAGGAGGTGGTTCCTGAGGTGGCTGTAAAAACGCCTGACTACTCTACACCCTCTGAGCTCCTCATTTCCATTCCTTTAGAGCCTGAAGCCATTTTTGATATATCTTTCTTTGAATCTCAGCCGTTGTCAACACCTGCCATTGAGTTCTTGCTCAAGGCTGGTTTGTTCCCCTTGATGCAAATGATTCCTGCACTAGTCTATCCTAGGTTAGTGCAACTCTTTTACCAGCACCTTAGGGTCAGACCAGACACACATGGGCAGCTAAGCCTCCTTGTGTTAGTTGACAATTTTGAGATGTTACTCAACCCAGCGTTGATTGCTGAAGTCATGGGCATCCCTACCATTTTTTATCCCAACTGTGGTTATGGCTCCCCTGTGAGTGCCCCCATTGACACAATTGCACAGGCCATTACTAGAGGTTTGAAGGCCACAGGGGACTCCATCAGAAGAAGAGATTTGGATCCCAAACTGCTGTTCATCGATCAAGTGCTGAGGAAGAATATCTATTGCTCCGGCAATCAGCAAGAGAGGACACCAATTGCTGATGCTCTCTATTCCTTCTCTCTGGGCCATGAATTTAATGCTGCATGGTTGATTTTTGAGGCCATGAAGGATATGATGGGGAAGCTCGGGCTGCAAAAGAAGATCCACACTCTCCCCTATGGAAGACTCATCACCAAATTACTTCTGAGGGGAGGGTACAAGATACCAGTGGGGGAGTTATCTGCTGACCTCACTCCCACCACTTTTGCCAAAGGACAATGAGGGATCAGCAGAAGTCTGATGGATCCCCAAAAGAAGAAGAAGGAGGCTGAAGCTCAGGTTGTTTCTGAGTAGGGGGAGGGAACTGCTGTAGCAAAGGCCACCCCTGCCCCCAATAAGAAGGCTAAAGCCCCTGCTCCAAAGAAGGTGGTGCGAGCTTCTGTCACCTTTGCTTCTGCAGCAATACCTCCATCCACCACACTTGCCTCTACATTAGTTTCTTTGCCTATTCCATCTCTCCCTTTCCCTCTCTTATCTCCCTTTTCCATTCCACCTCCCACTATGATTCGTTCTTGGGTGAAAAGTGTTGATCCCCATGACAACACTCCCCCTTCACCCACCTTACCTCAATACACAACCACAATATCTCCAACATCATCTGACCTAAACCCTGACAACCCTCCCTTGATCACATACCTTAAAAAGAAAACCTCTCACACAACAGCTACCATACCTTTACCTACCCCACCCACCCATATCACTCCCACAGACACACCACATATTGACCAACCCTTAGTCCAACGTCTCCCAACTACATCTCCACTCCACGATCTTGACTTTAACCTAGCCACCACTTCAGGGTATCAAGCCTTCATGACTACCCTGCTTGACACCCTGCCATCCCATGATATCCCCCTCCTAGATTCCCCACTCCCTTCCCCACATCACTCACCAGTCCTTTCATCTTCTCCCCCTACAACTTTCCATCATGCCCCCACTTCCCCTTTTCAACCTGTTCCCTCCTATCCTCATACTCCACCCCAACCAACCTCAGATACCCTTACCCTTACCCATATCCTTTCCCTTATACATGACATCCAGATCGAACTCTCCAACACCACACAGACCCAAGCCCAAATGCAAACTGACATCACCAATATACAATCCACCCTTCAAACATTGACAAACCCACCCATTTCTACACAACCTCCTACCACCCCACTCATCCAGTCCCCTTCAACCTTTGACTCCACAGTGCACCCTCCAAGACACCATACCCCACCACTCCTTCCCCACTCTACCTATCCTTCCCCCACTAATATTACCTCCACCACAATTTACCAATACTTCTACCCAAACAGACCCCATTCATTTCCCATCCACCTTTCCCATTCAACCCCACACATTTGTAACCCCACCACTTCCATTTCGACCCTTCACCATTCCATTTTTCTTTACCCAGAACCATCCACCTCCACTGACCATCCTTCATTTATTTTTCCACCCATGCTTTCCATTCCACCCCTTATCCTACCCCCTCCTCAATTTACTGACCATTCAACACAGACTGCCCCAGCCCTTTCCACCCCTCCTCTTGACTTCATCCCTCCAACCCCCACTTTTCCACCCCAGGATCAATCACCTTCTACTTCTTCCACTCCATTTCTACCAATCTTACCCAGACACTCCTATTACACTCCTCCCTACTTCATCCTCCTCCATGCCATGAGAGACAATGCCTATATCGAGAGGGATGTTCTCAATGGCATGGCCCAACTCTGACAAGCCATCGAATACCTCTTGCTACAGAAAATGAGTGACTTGAAGCTTGCTCACAGCGAGCAGCTAAGAGATATTTCCATAGGGTTGGAGGCAATTTTGGAGACACTCAATGCAAACAAGGCTGCGACAACTTATTACAGAATGACTACGGAGATAGAAAAAGCTAATGCAGACAGGGGGAAAAAGCAAGCCAGGTTGTTAGAAAGGAAACTGAACAATGCTCAGGAGATCAACAAACTCAGTAAGGAGCTTACTGATACCAATCTCCTGTGGGCTACCAAGAAAATTAAGATTTTGGAACAGAGGGTTGCCTTCCTACTATCCCAACCAATTCAGGCCACCCCTCTCGCCACAACACCCCCTGAAGCCCCATCCTCTTCCACACAACCAGGCCCATCTTCTTCCACTCCCCCTGCCCCTACACCTACACAACCTGTTCCCCCACCTCCTACAGCCCCAACTCCGGTACCTCCTCCTGCTCCTACTCAAGTTCCTGCTCCTGCTAAAGTCCCTACTCCAGCTCCTGCTCCTGTCTCAGTGCCTCCCCCTGTTCCCTCTCCTGCCCCCAAAAGAAAACGGACTCCTTCCAAGAAACCTCCCACTTCCAAAAGAGCCACTGCAGCCCAAAAAGGAAAAAGGCCAGCCCCTCCATCCCCACCTCCAAAGGTCACCAGAGCTTCTGCTCAGGATGATCCCCATGGTCGCCTACTTTCCAAAGAGGAACGCAGACAGTCTTTGCCGCTTGGATTGGATCCCAGGCTTTTTCCTTCCGACTCAGGACTCGATTCCGCTCCACCTATGGATCCCGGTGCAGGACTCATCGCTTTGCTCCTTCATTAAGCCCTGCTGAACAAACTTATCCTCAGCGAAGGAAGGTTGCTGCCAAGAGGACTACACCCCCAACTGTCTCTATGAAAATTGGAAAAGACAAATCTGCCCAGTCTGAGGAGGCACCACTAATAAGCCAGCCAGTGAAAGGGAAGAGCCCTGCCATTCCTGCAGCAAAAGAATAAGACAAATCTTCTGTAGCTCCCCCTAAGCTTGCTAAAGGGAAAAGTCCTTCCCTGCCTCAGGTGAAAGCTAAAGATAAATCCCCTGTTGTCCCTCCTGAGCCAGCACAAGCCCAATCCCCTCTTATTCCCCCTCTGACTCAGCAAGGGCAAGCCTGCAAAGGGACGAGCTCCAAAGGTAAGGGCCCCAAAGGAAAATCTCCCACCAAACCCCGTGTGCCAACCACTGATAAATCTTCAGAGATCCCTCCTGAACCAAAGAGGAGAAAAATGAGGGTCAGGGCTCCAACCATACCCAAAACTGTCGACCAAAAAAAGGAAGAGAGGGAACGAAAGAAGAAAGAGGAGGAGGCTTACCTTCAAGAACATGCCAAGAAGATGGGTTGGGACAAGTTTTGAGCCAGATTCTGACTAGATTGTACCTAGGATTTTATCTATTTCTCCACTCTTTTGCTTCTGTTTTCTTGAGTTTGTACATTTCTCATTTTTAATAAATTTTATTCCCCTGTCATTACTATCTTGCTTTGTCTGTTGTGTGTTTTGGTCCCTGTTCTTTCATTTTCTTTTCTCATCAATAAATTTTGAACCAAAGGAGGACACTCCTCATAGGTTTGGGGGTGTAGTGCACTCGCCAATGGAATAGTTAACATAAGTGCAGCAGACTCATTTGAGTAATATGGAAATGGATCTATGTTCACTTAAGAATCATGAAAATAAGAAATTTAAAATTTTGGCAAACTTTTGACATTATAAACTTTTAATATTTCACATTTCCATGATAATATCACCAAGGAAACTTACTTGTATTAGCACTTAGTGAATCATTAGAGAGAGAAAAAGGTGACGACATACTTAAAAGTTCAAAGGAAGACCATAACCAGTGAGAATTGGGCCTATAAAATTTTTTTCATCCTTTGAGGAGTAACCAAGGCAATCTCTTCTAGTTCTAAGGACTGGCTGAGTCACTGTGCTCACTAAAAGTTAGGTAACTCTAAGTTGAAACAACTGACAGTACTCATGAGACTTAGGAAAGGATCAAGGCCTTCTCTTGGACAGTTTGAGCCTAAAAGGAGCAACCCTAAAGCAACTGCCCTTGTCCATACCCCCTTTTGAGCTTTAAATCCTAAATTTCTTCAAAATACACCTGAGTACTTGAACCTGAACCTATGAACCTGCTTCAGCATACCCTCACTCTGAGAATTCAGAAGGTAAAGGAGAAAAGGTTGGAAATGGACTAGCTATGGTCAACATTAAGTGAATGGAGAAGAAGCATCTAAAAAATTCTGGCAGTATGGTAACTGAGAACATGGTGGCATTTCTGAAAAGCAAAAATAAAAATAAAAAGAAGAAAATTCCATCAAAAGGAAACAAAAATAATAATGAAGAAGAGTAAGGGAGGAGCTAAGAGGAACTTTCATTGGAGAATCAAAATCAAGAAGAGAAACTGATCACTTCAAATCTGAAAATCTCAAAGAAGATGAAGGGAGCTGAATTCAAGAAGGTGAAGTCATGAATCACCCCTGTCACCAACTGATTTCTCAATTTGGAACCTTTTCAACCTTCCATTCTTTTTAACCCTACTCTATAAGCCACACTACAACCCAGTTAAAAGCCCTTGTCATCCAAAGTTGAGTGAGCTGTCATGTGAAGATAAAGAGTTATCCAATCTATGGTGAGGAACTGCCAATGATGTCAGCACTTAAGAACTCTACCTATGCTCATGCTTACAGACCCATTTGGGGGATGTAACTGCTCTTGAGCCTGTGAGAAAATGAACCCATCAACAAAACCTTTATGAGAGTATGCCCTGTAAAGTTTTTGGGTCTGAACTTGAATGAATTATGTATGACCTATAACCTAAATTTTGACCTGAGGATGGGCTAAGTGCTGGCACACACTTGTGCAATTTTCTGTGGTTGTAAACTGATTGGAAGTACTGTGTATTCATGAAAAGTTTATGCTGTTCTGTGCAACCAATGGATTAAATTTCTTTTATGATTACTGATTCAAGAGTAAACTAAGTCAGCCCCTTGACTGCTCACTGGATAATATTGCACTTTTATTAACTGCTTCATTGAAGAAGTTTGTGGGTGTCTTCACTGAAAACCCTCAGGAGACTTCACTCCTCCACTAGGGATCACCTAGGGGTTTAAAAGGCTTGGTACATATGCTAAATGTATCCGTGCTCCCTACGAAAGTGGCATTTAATTTTTATAGTAGGTTTAATGTAGCTTTGCTAAGGGACTAGCAAAGATTAGGTTTGGGGGTGTGTTAAGACCTGAAAAGTACCACTTTTCACCCCTTAACTTAACCTTTGATTAGACCCATAGCCATCTAATAAGTTCTTGTAAAGTATTTTATGTAGGTAATAACCAGCAGTGAAATAAGGCCAGGAATCCTGCTAAGGAGCCGGTTGTAGCACTGGAAGTCCCTTAGAAGGATGAACTCTGAATCAAAACCTGAAATGAGCCTCGCGCAGCTGACCCAAGCTTTAGAGGATTTAGGAGAAATATGCCTCGCGCAGTCCAACTGAGCATCCCAAGACTCTACAACAACTTCTCGCGCAGATGATTGACTGAAGAGCTTCAGAAGCACAAACTCGCACATCTCTCGCGAAGCTCAAGAGTAGAACACATCATGCAGTCTCACGTAGTTCAAAGCAGACCTCTCTCAACCTCGCATAATTCACTCAGAACGGCTAAGAAGAGAGAGCTTCAGAAGATCCTCGCGCAGCTGTCGCGTAGTCACCGTGGGATGCAATTATCAGAAGAGAACTCCTCGTACAGTTCTCGCGCCATTCAAGAAGAAAGCATCCTTGCGAAGGCAAAGCCATCCTCACGAAGATCAATTAAGACATGGAACCTCGGGCAGTTAAGAACTCCTTAAAGCCTCGCGAAGTCCAGTGAAGAGAAGCGCTCGCGAAGTTCTCGCACTATTCAAGTCTGTCCTCACGGAGATCAGCCCAGCGACTATTTAAACTCCAACCACGTGACTGCCTGAAGAGCAAACCAAGCCAACCTCGCGACGGTTGAAGTTTCAATTTCAAATCATCCTAGCGAAGAGCAAAAGCTACCACACGAGAAGTCTGGGAAACAATGGCTACCTAGCGAAACTCTGAACCTCAAACTTCCATCTCTTAAGCAGAGAACTTTCTGAGAATTTCCAGTGATTAGGGCACGCACTCCCACGCCCAAATCTCCATGCATGCACCCCAAGGCATCGAAGGATCACTATTCGGCCACGTGGCATCATTAAAATTAGGGTTTCCTAACCCTAATGCACCGCCACACCACTGCTATATAAACCCATACTTAGTTTAGGTTTAGAGGCTGGTTTTTTAGAGAGAAAAATCTTGGAATAGCTGGGAACACCTCTCATTTCTTGGAGACTGGATTTGAGATAGTTTTTTTTTCTTTTCTTTTGTAGCTGTAAGTAGTTTTCTTTTTCTTTTTTCCTTCTCTCCATAGTCCAGCACTTGCTGGCTATGTCTTTGTAAGCATTTTGAACTAGATTAATGGAAGTTCTGTAATAGGATCTGTACTCTGTGGGATTTGTGTTTGAATGTGAGATGATCTGTGCAAGGCTGCTGCTTTATGATCCGCCATTGCTTTGGTTGTGTTTCAAAGCAATGGAGGACTGATTCTAAGGGCCATTCGGATCCAAGTGACATGTGTGACTGGGCTATCATGGTCCTATGCAGCCTTAGCCCCACCATAAGACCCACTAGATCTGAAATCCTCATGGGAGCTTGAGCTAGTAGCCTGGTGACCATGGTGGTGGCAGCGATATTCTTGTTTTGTCTTGGGCTCCGTGAGGAGGATAGCCTCTGGGATAGTCTGTGACCATTCAAGTGGACAGGTTATAGCCTTAGGGTGATTCTAATCCACCGATCCAAGATGGATCCTTCTTCTTTACACCTGAGCCTGTAGAAGCCTGGTGGGGGATTGTACAGAGGCAGACTCCCCTATATTTGTATAAATTTGCTATCAGATGTTAGATCTGATCTAGTTATAGAGATTTTAGGCTTGTGACTGGACCATTATAGCCTCACTCAAGCAATGGACAGCTAGATCGAAGTTTGCACCCAATCTCTTGTTGGTTCTATGTGTCTGGGCTATCATGGTCCTATACAGCCTTAGCCCCACACATAGAGCTTTAGAGGTTGAGGCTCCCTATGGATTCTTGAGCTGGTAGCCTGGATGAAATAGTACCTACAATGATTAACTTATTTTGTTTTGACGCATCCCTGGATTGTGGTTCTCCTATGGGATAGTCTGTGACCATTTGAGTGGACAGGTTATAACCTTAAGGGATTGAATCGTGGCAGAAGTGATGGGTTGAATCCATTCTCCTCAGTGGTGATAATGTAGCCATTAGACAGGACTTCTTTAACATCAGATCTGAATCTGAGTTACAAAACTCCTCTGATCTAGGCTCAATATCATACTTCTCACCCTTTTATATTTATTTTCCACACTCCATCCATCCTCTCACCCCTTTTTGTAGTGTAGACATTAGGTTACCTTAGAATACCTAGAATAAGTGACCTTAAACTCCCCTCCTTTTTAGGACTACTAGATCTGTAGTCAGATCTGGAGGGACTACTAGAGATGGCTCCTTTGGAGCTGTAGATCACCTTTCCTTGTGGGACAAACTCTTACTTATCAAAACTTGCCACAGTGGACCCTGTATCTTGCAGGTTTAGGATTTCATAGTTGTGCTGATTCCATCCCATGTTTTACTCTTTCTTTGAATTTTAAATTACTTTTACCACCAACCAATAAAGCAGGCACACACTCAGAAACCCCCAACAAGTTTTTGGCGCCGCTGCCGGGGAAAGATGATCTATTAGTAGACCCTTAGTTTTTGTATTCTTAGTATTCTTTGCAAATGTGAATAATTGATACTGCTGATATAATTTTCAACCCTTCTTGTAGAGCTAGACAGGAGTTGTGAAGGACAATTGGACTGCAATTGGAGCTTAGCTACCTCTTTTTGCAAACTCTCTAACTTTTCAAAACTCTGTCTATCTTTCTTGAAAATTCTCTAGCAGTATTTAGAATAGTTATAAATGTATTCTTTGAATAGCTGTAAATTAGTTAGATAAATTTGTTAAATTTTAAAGTTATTCTTTTGCAATGTGCTTGCAAGAAGCTCTCCTTGCTGTTGGTGTGCTTGTATGCTAGGGAGGAGATCTCTCAGCCCTACTTTAGAGCCTCTTAATTCTGAGTTAGAAAGGGGAAGGAGACTTAGAAGAGATAGGCACACCACAGGAGAGCCCCCAAGTGAATCTGTGACAGCAATTATGGGTGAAGAACAACCCAGAACTCTCAAGGAGTTAAATGCTCCGGATGACTATAACTCCCCTTTTAGCATTCAATTCCTTGATGTTCAGGGGAATTATGAAATAAAAACTTCAATCATCCAGATGCTGCCCTCTTTCCATGGGCTTAGCAAGGAGGACCCGTACAAGCATATTGACCAGTTCTTGGCCTTGTGCACCACTTTTAATATCACTGGTTTGGGACCTGAGGCTACTAGGCTCAGACTCTTTCCCTTCTCTCTGAAGGATAGGGCCAGTACCTGGTTGACCACTCTTCCCAACAATAGCATTGCTTCATGGAAAGACCTGCAGACCAAGTTCCTGACTAAGTTCTTCCGTGAGACCAATACTAGCCAGTTGAGGAAAGAGATTCTTGCTTTTGCTCAATCCCCAACTGAGGATTTTAACCAGTCCTGGGATAGGTTTAAAGAAATGCTCAAACAATGTCCCCACCACAAGATCCCAGAGTGGCAGCTTCTACAAAGCTTCTACAATGGGATTGATGAGAAAAATAGAGATATGGTCGATGCCTCTTGTGGTGGATCCTACATGCACAAGACTGCTGAGTAGGCATGGGAATTGTTTGAGGTGATTAGTGAGAATGCTTTTCAAAAGCCATCCCTAGCAAGAAATGGCCAGGAAACTGAGTCAAAGGTGGGACCTGCTGCTGGATCAAGAGGAAAAGTTTATGATGTGTCTGGGAACAATGACCTGCAACTGCAGATGGCAAACCTCTCTATGAAGTTTGACAAATTACTGACTATGATGCAACTCAGAAGGGCTGCTCATGTGGCAGAGGCATGTCTGATATGCCAGTCCCCACAGCACACAGTGGACGAATGTCCATCTGCAAGGCAATTTCTTGAATTAGTTTGGAACATGCTGCTGCTGCTCAATCTTATGGTCAGCAACAATCTGGGGGCTACAACAGACAGCCATATGGATACCAACACCAAAATGCTGGTTACCAATGGAGAGACCACCCAAATCTGAGGTGGAGGCAAGACAACTACATGCAGCCCCAGTAGATGTTGGCCTTACCACAAAGACCACAGCAGCAGTTCAATCAAGGGAATGCCCCTAGGTCTAACTTCCAACACCATTAGCAGCCCCATCAGCAATAAAATCAATTGATCGTACCCCCATCTCAACCCAAAAATACTTCTTTCGAGGACCGGGTCTTGACCTCACTGCAAAACTTGGGTTCCTTGGCTCAGACTGTGAATTCTCATGGTCAGAGCATCAAGAAGATGGAAGAGCAGATTTGCCAACTAGCGAATACCTTAGCCAAAAGAGAAGAGGGAAGGTTGCCCAGTCAACCAGTGGTTAACCCCAAGAGCCAATTTTTGATTGGTGAAGGATCCTCAAACCCTGAAGGGGATCTTTCATTGAATTGATGTTAAGAACTTTGCACCTTTGTATGATATGTACTTTACAGTTTAGAGGAATTTGTAGTGATCTTGTTGGAGTCCGAGTTTAGTGCTTTATGCCTACTTTTATTTCGGTTCCCTTTGTTTGACAATTCCAAGTAATTGAATGATGATGGTATTGTTTGAATGCTTTTCATGATGTGTGAACATAATGCTTTGAGAGTATGGGAATTTTTGAATGTTTTATAATGCTTGTGGGTGTCCCTAGAAGCGAGCTTGTGAGAGAATCCACCCACAAAATAAAGGTTAAAAGGCTGACTAGTGGGTGTGTGAATTCTAACTCTGTTAAGCCATCGTGGGGTTCTGAAATTTTGGTTTGGTTTCCTCTCCCGCAATTCATAAAGAATTACGTTGCTTTGCTGTCGCGAGTTTCAGATATAGCTGGGTGGGCTGCCTCGCGTAGTTGAAATGAACATCCAATCTTGCGACCCATTCATGCCTATCCAGCGAGCGGATATTTTCAAAGCGCGTCGAGCCTCACGATATTTAAAATCCCACCCCGCGCTGCTTTTCTTTACTACTTTCTCTTTCCTCTCCTGCCAGCGAAACCCTATCTCCCACTCCTCTCAATCTCTCTCCTCCAGCATCCTGTCTATAGTTCATTACTCACTTTGAAATTTTGGCATTTTGTTCTCAAAGCTTCCATCAACAGTTGCCCCCTGCTAGGAGCTCCAGCGGACTACCGTGCATCAAATTGAAAGAACCCTAACTTTTAGTGTAAGACTCAGCTCTTGATTGCTTTCTTTCAAAATTTCAACTGCACACTCGCCAAGGAGAATCTTAATGGCTCCTAAAAGTGCACCGGTGAAGAGAGCCAGGGACCAGGCTCCCTTGGAGCCGGCCCCTAAGAAAGCCAAGTCCTCTACGGCACAACAATAAGGGAAGGAGGTGGTTCCTGAGGTGGCTGCAAAAACGCCTGACTACTCTACACCCTCTGAGCTCCTCATTTCCATTCCTTTAGAGCCTGAAGCCATTTTTGATATATCTTTCTTTGAATCTCAGCCGTTGTCAGCACCTGCCATTGAGTTCTTGCGCTAGGCTGGTTTGTTCCCCTTGATGCAAATGATTCCTGCACTAGCCTATCCTAGGTTAGTGCAACTCTTTTACCAGCACCTTAGGGTCAGACCAGACACACATGGGCAGCCAGGCCTCCTTGTGTTAGTTGACAATTTTGCGTTGATTGCTGAAGTCATGGGCATCCCTGCCATTTTTGATCCCAACTGTGGTTATGGTTCCCCTATGAGTACCCCCATTGACACAATTGCACAGGCCATTACTAGAGGTTTGAAGGCCACAGGGGACTCCATCAGAAAAAGAGATTTGGATCCCAAACTACTGTTCATCAATCAAGTGTTGAGGAAGAATATCTATTTCTCCGGCCATCAGTAAGAGAGGAGGACACTAATTGCTGATGCTCTCTATTCCTTCTCTCTGGGCCATGGATTTAATGCTGCATGGTTGATTTTTGAGGCCATGAAGGATATGATGGTGAAGCTCGGGCTGCAAAAGAAGATCCACACTCTCCCCTATGGAAGACTCATCACCAAATTACTTCTGAGGGGAGGGTACAAGATACCAGTGGGGGAGTTATCTGCTGACCTCACTCCCACCACTTTTGCCAAAAGACAATGGGGGATCAGCAGAAGTCTAATGGATCCCCAGAAGAAGAAGAAGGCTAAAGCTCAGGTTGTTTCTGAGCAGAGGGAGGGAACTGCTGTGGCAAAGGCCACCCCTGCCCCTAAAAAGAAGGCTAAAGCCCCTGCTCCAAAGAAGGTGGTGCGAGCTTCTGTCACCTCTGCTTCTGCAGCAATACCTCCATCCACCACACTTGCCTCTCCATTAGTTTCTTTGCCTATTCCATCTCTCCCTTTCCCTCTCTTATATCCCTTTTCCATTCCACCTCCCATTGTGATTCGTTCCTGGGTGGAAAGTGTTGAATCCCATGACAACACTCCCCCTTCACCCACCTTACCTTAATACATAGCCCCAATATCTCCAACATCATCTAACCTAAACCCTGACAGCCCTCCCTTGATCACATTCCTTAAAAGAAAACCTCTCACACAACAGCTACCATACCTTTACCTACCCCACCCACCCATATCACTCCCACAAACACACCACATATTGACCAACCCTTAGTCCAACCTCTCCCAACTACATCTCCACTCTACGATCTTGACTTTAACCTAGCCACCACTTTAGGGTATCAAGCCTTCATGACTACCCTGCTTGACACCCTGCCATCCCATGATATCCCCCTCCCAGATTCCCCACTCCCTTCCCCACATCACTCACCAGTCCTTTCATCTTCTCTCCCTAAAACTTTCCATCATGCCCCCACTTCCCCTTTCCAACCCGTTCCCTCCTATCCTCATACTCCACCCCAACCAACCTCAGATACCCTTACCCTTACCCATATCCTTTCCCTTATACATGACATCCAGACCCAACTCTCCAACACCACATAGACCCAAGCCCAAATGCAAACTGACATCACCAACATATAATCCACCCTTCAAACATTGACAAACCCACCCATCTCTACACAACCTCCTACCACCCCACTCATTCAGTCCCCTTCAACCTTTGACTCTACAGTGCACCCAGACCTCACCCCAATTGACTTACCTACACCCTTCACCCTCCAAGACACCATACCCCACCACTCCTTCCCCACTCTACCTATCCTTCCCCCACTAATATTACCTCCACCATAATTTACCAACACTTCTACCCAAACAGACCCCATTCCTTTCCCATCCACCTTTCCCATTCAACCCCACACATTTGTAACCCCACCACTTCCATTTCGACCCTTCACCATTCCATTTTTTCTTTACCCAGAACCATACACCTCCACTGACCATCCTTCATTTACTTTTCTACCCATGCCTTCCATTCCACCCCTTATCCTACCCCCTCCTCAATTTACTGACCATTCAACACAGACTGCCCCAACCCTTTCCACCCCTCCTCTTGACTTCATCCCTCCAACCCTCACTTTGCCCCCCAGGATCAATCACCTTCTACTTCTTCCACTCCATTTCTACCAATCTTACCCAGACACTCCTATTACACCCCTCCCTACTTCACCCTCCTCCATGCCATGAGGGACAATGCCTATATCAAGAGGGATGTTCTCAATGGCATGACCCAACTCTGACAAGCCATCGAATACCCCTTGCTGCAGAAAATGAGTGACTTGAAGCTTGCTCACAATGAGTAGCTAAGAGATATTTCCAAGGGGTGGGAGGCAATTTTGGAGACACTCAATGCAAACAAGGCTGCGGTAACTTATTACAGAATGACTACGAAGATAGAAAAAGCCAATGCATAGGCAAAAAGTAAAGTTGTTAGAAAGGAAATCAATAAATGCTCAGGAGATCAACAAACTCAGTAAGGAGCTTGCTGATACCAATCTCCTGTGGGCTACCAAGAAAATTAAGATTTTGGAACAGAGGGTTGCCTTCCTATTATCCCAACCAATTCAGGCCACCCCTCTCGCCACAGCACCCCCTGAGGCCCCATCCTCTTCCACACAACTAGGCCCCTACACCTACACAACCTGTTCCCCCACCTCCTACATCCCCAACTCCGGTACCTCCACCTGCTCCTACTCAAGTTCTTGCTCTTGCTAAAGTCCCTACTCCAGCTCCTGATCCTGTCTCAGTGCCTCCCCCTGTTCCCTCTCCTGTCTCCAAAAGAAAGCGGACTCCTTCCAAGAAACCTCCCACTTCCAAAAGAGCCACTGCAGCCCAAGAAGGAAAAAGGCCAGCCCCTCAATCCCCACCTCCAAAGGTCACCAGAGCTTCTGCTCAGGATAATCCCCATGGTTGCCTACTTTCCAAAGAGGAACGCAGACAGGCTGCTGCTGCCCTTGGATTGGATCCCACTGAGCTTTTTCCTTCTGACTCAGACTCTGATTCCGCACCACCTATGGATCCCAGTGCCCAGACTACTGTTGTTGCACCTTCATTAAGCCCTACTGAACAAACTTATCCTTAGCGAAGGAAGGTTGCTGCCAAGAGGACTACTCCCCCAACTGCCTCTTTGAAAATTGGAAAAGACAAATCTGCCCAGTTTGAGGAGGCACCACCAATAAGCCAACCAGTGAAAGGGAAGAGCCCTGCCATTCCTGCAGCAAAAGAATAAGAAAAATCTTCTATGGCTCCCCCTAAGCTTGCTAAAGGGAAAAGTTCTCCCCTGCCTCAGGTGAAAGCCAAAGATAAATCTCCTGTTGTCCCTCTTGAGCTAGCACAAGCCCAATCCCCTATTATTCCCCCTCCGACTCAGCAAGGGGAAGTCTCCAAAGGGACGAGCTCCAAAGGTAAGGGCCCCAAAGGAAAATCTCCCACCAAACCCCCTGTGCCAACCACTGATAAATCTTCAGAGATCCCTCCTGAACCAAAGAGGAGAAAAATGAGGGTCAGGGCTCCAACCATACCTAAAATTTCCGACCAAAAAAAGGAAGAGAGGGAACGAAAGAAGAAAGAGGAGGAAGCTTACCTTCAAGAACATCCCAAGAAGATGGGTTGGGACAAGTTTTGAGCCAGATTCTGATTAGATTGTGCCTTGGATTTTATCTGTTTCTGCACTCTTTTGCTTATGTTTTCTTGTAGTTTGTACATTTCTCATTTTTAATAGACTTTATTCCCCTGTCATTACTATCTTGCTTTGTCTGTTGTGTGTTTTTATCCCTGTTCTTTCCTTTTCTTTTCTCATCAATAAATCTGCTGCACAGACACCTTTGAACCAGTGAGGACACTGCTCCTCATAGGTTTGGGGGTGTGGCAGGCAGACCCTGCCAATGGAATAGTTAACATAAGTGCAGTAGACTCATCTGAGTAATATGGAAATGGATCTATGTTCACTTAAGAATAATGAAAATAAGAAATTTAAAATTTTTGTAAACTTTTGACATTATAAATTTTTAATATTTCACATTTCCATGGTAATATCACCAAGGAAACTTACTTGTATCAGCACTTAGTGAATCATTAGAGAGAGAAAAAGGTGAGGACATACTTAAAAGTTCAAAGGAAGACCATAACCAGTGAGAATTGGGCATATAAAAATTTTTCCATCCTTTGAGGAGTAACCAAGGCAATCTCTTCTAGTTCTAAGGACTGGCTGAGTCACTGTGCTCACTAGAAGTTAGGTAACTCCAAGTTGAAACAACTGACAGTACTCATGAGACTTAGGAAAGGATCAAGGCCTTCTCTTGGATAGTTTGAGCCTAAAAGGAGCAACCCTAAAGCAACTGCCCTTGTCCATACCCCCCTCTGAGCTTTAAATCCTAAATTTCTTCAAGATACACCTGAGTACTTGAACCTGAACCTATGAACCTACTTCAGCCTACCCTCACTCTGAGAATTCAGAAGGTAAAGGAGAAAAGGTTGGAAATGGACAAGCTATGGTCAACATTAAGTGAATGGAGAAGAAGCATCTCAAAAAATCTGGCAGTATGATAACTGAGAACATGGTGGCATTTCTAAAAAGCAAAAACAAAAATAAAAAGAAGAAAGTTCCATCAAAAGGAAACAAAAATAATAATGAAGAGGAGTAAGGGAGGAGTCAAGAGGAACTTTCATTGGAGAATCAAAATCAAGAAGAGAAACTGATCACTTCAAATATGAAAATCTCAAAGAAGATGAAGGGAGCTGAATTCAAGAAGGTGAAGTCATGAATCACCTCTGTCACCTACTGATTTCTCAATTTGGAACCCCTTTTCAACCTTCCATTCTTTTTAACCCTACTCCATAAGCCACACTACAGCCCAGTTAAAAGCCCTTGTGATCCAAAGTTGAGTGAGATGTCATGTGAAGACAAAGAGTTATCCAATCTACGGTGAATAACTGCCAATGATGTCAGCACTTAAGAACTCTGCCTATGCTCATGCTTACAGACCCATTTGGGGGATGTAACTGCTCTTGAGCCTGTGAGAAAATGAACCCCTCAACAAAACCTTTATGAGAGTATGCCCTGTAAAGTTTTTAGGTCTGAACTTGAATGCATTATGTATGACCTATAACTTAATTTTTGACCTGAGGATGGGCTGAGTGCTGGCACACACTTGTGCAATTTCCTGTGGTTGTAAACTGATTGGAAGTGCTGTGCATTCATGAAAAGTTTATGCTGTTCTGTGCAACCAATGGATTAAATTTCTTTTATGATTACTGATTCAAGAGTAAACTAAGTCGCCCTTGACGCTCCTTTGGATGATATTGCACTTTTATTAACTGCTTCATTGAAGAAGTTTGTGGGTGTCTTCACTGAAAACCCTCAGGAGACTTCACTCCTCCACTAGGGATCACCTAGGAGTTTAAAAGGCTTGGTACATATGCTAAATATATCCATGCTCTCTACGAAAGTGGCATTTAATTTTTATAGTAGGTTTAATGTAGCTTTGCTAAGTGACTAGCAAAGATTAGGTTTGGGGGTGTGTTAAGATCTGAAAAGTACCACTTTTCACCCCTTAACTTAACCTTTGATTAGACCAATAGCTACCTAATAAGTTCTTGTAAAGTGTTTTATGTAGGTAATAACCAGCAGTAAAATAAGGCCAGGAATCCTGCTAAGGAGCCGGTTGTAGCACCAGAAGTCCCTCAGAAGGATGAACTCTAAATCCAGACCTGAAATGAGCCTCGCGCGGCTGACCCAAGCTTTAGAGGATTTAGGAGAAATATGCCTCGCACAGTCCAACTAAGCATCCCAAGACTCTATAATAACTTCTCACGCAGATGACTGACTGAAGAGCTTCAGAAGCACAAACTCGCGAAGCTCAAGAGTAGAACACATCGCAATGTCTCACGCAGTTCAAAGTAGACCTCTCTCAACCTCGCACAGTTTGCTCAGAACGGCTGAGAAGAGAGAGCTTCAGAAGACTCCTCGCGCAGCTGTTGCACAGTCGCCGCGGGATGCAATTATTAGAAGAGAACTCCTCGTGCAGTTCTCGCGCCATTCAAGAAGAAAGCATCCTTGCGAAGGCAAAGCCATCCTCGCGAAGATCAATTAAGACATGGAACCTCGCACAGTTCAGCCTCACGATGTCCAGTGAAGAAAAGTGCTCGCGAAGTTCTCGCACTATTCAAGTCTGTCCTCACGAAGATCAACCCAGCGACTGCTTGAACTCCAACCTCACGACTGCCTGAAGAGCAAACCAAGCCAACCTCGCGACGGTTGAAGTTTCAATTTCAAATCATCCTAGAGAAGAGCAAAAGCTACCACGCGACAAGTCTGGGAAATAATGGCTACCTAGCGAAGCTCTGAACCTCAAACTTCCATCTCTTAAGCAGAGGACTTTCTGAGAATTTCAAGCAATTAGGGCACGCACTCCCATGCTCAAATCTCCATGCACGCACACCAAGGCATCAAAGGATCACTATTTAGCCATGTGGCATCGTTAAAATTAGGGTTTCCTAACCCTAATGCGCCGCCACACCACTGCTATATAAACCCATACTTAGCTTAGGTTTAGAGGCCGGTTTTTCAGAGAGAAAAATCTTAGAATAGCTGGGAACACCTCTTATTTCTTGGAGACTGGATCTGAGATAGTTTTTTTTTCTTTTCTTTTATAGTTGTAAGTAGTTTTCTTTTTCTTTTTTCCTTCTCTCCATAGTCCAGCACTTGCTGGCTATGTCTTTGTATGCATTTTGAACTAGATTAATGGAAGTTTTGTAATAGGATCTGTACTTTATGGGATTTGTGTTTGAATGTGAGATGCTCTGTGCAAGGCTGCTGCCTTGTGATCTGCCATTGCTTTGGGTGTGTTTCAAAGCAATGGAGGACTGAATCTAAGGGCCATTCGGATCCAAGTGACCTGTGTATCTGGGCTATCATGGTCCTATACAGCCTTAGCCCCACCATAGGACCCACTAGATCTAAAATCCCCTTGGGAACTTGAGCTGGTAGCCTGGTGACCATGGTGGTGGCAGCGATATTCTTGTTTTGTCTTGGGCTCCGTGAGGAGGATAGCCTCTGGGATAGTCTGTGACCATTCAAGTGGACAGGTTATAGCCTTAGGGTGATTCTAATCCACCGATCCAAGATGGATCCTTCTTCTTTACACCTGAGCTTGTAGAAACCTGGTGGGGGATTGTACAGAGGCAGACTCCCCTATATTTGTATAGATTCGCTATCAGATGTTAGATCTGATCTAGTTATAGAGATTGTAGGCTTGTGACTGGACCATTATAGCCTCACTCAAGCAATGGACAGCTAGATCGAAGTTTGCACTCAATCTCTTGTTGGTTCTATGTGTCTGGGCTGTCATGGTCCTATACAGCCTTAGCCCCACACATAGAGCTTTAGAGGTTGAGGTTCCCTATGGATTCTTAGGCTGGTAGCCTGGATGAAATAGTGCCTACAATGATTAACTTGTTTTGTTTTGACCCATCCCTGGATTGTGGTTCCCCTATGGGATAGTCTGTGACCATTTGAGTGGACAGGTTATAACCTTAAGGTATTAAATCATGGCAGAAGTGATGGGTTGAATCCATTCTCCTCAGTGGTGATAATGTAGCCATTGGACAGGACTTCTATAACATCAGATCTGAATCTGAGTTACAAAACTCCTCTGATCTAGGCTCAATATCATACTTCTCACCCTTTTATATTTATTTTCCACACTCCATCCATCCTCTCACCCCTTTCTGTAGTGTAGACATTAGGTTACCTTAGAATACCTAGAATAAGTGACCTTAAACTCTCCTCCTTTTTAGGACTGCCAGATCTGTAGTCAGATCTGGAGGGACTACTAGAGATGGTTCCTTTGGAGCTGTAGATCACCTTTCCCTGTGGGACAAACTCTTACTTATCAAAACTTGCCACAATGGACCCTGTATCTTGCAGGTCTAGGATTTCTTAGTTGTGCTGATTCCATCCCATGTTTTACTCTTTCTTTGAATTTTAAATTACTTTTACCACCAATCAATAAAGCCGGCACACACTCAGAAACCCCCAACAAGTTTTTGGTGCCGCTGCCGGGGAAAGATGATCTATTAGTAGACCCTTAGTTTTTGTATTCTTAGTATTCTTTGCAAATGTGAATAATTGATACTGCTGATATAATTTTGAACCCTTTTGCAGAGCTAGATAGCAGCTATGAAGGACAGTTGGAATGCAATTGGAGCTTAGCTACCTCTTTTTGCAAACTCTCTAACTTTTAAAAACTCTGTCTATCTTTCTTGAAAATTCTCTAGTAGTATTTAGAATAGTTGTAAATGTATTCTTTGAATAGCTGTAAATTAGTTAGATAAATTTGTTAAATTGTAAAGTTATTCTTTTGCAATGTGCTTGCAAGAAGCTCTCCTTGCTGTTGGTGTGCTTGTATGCTAGAGAGGAGATCTCTCAACCCTACTTTAGAGCCTCTTAACCCTGAGTTAGAAAGGGGAAGGAGACTCAGAATAGATAGGCACACCACAGGAGAGCCCCCAAGTGAATCTGTGATAGCAATTATGGGTGAAGAACAACCCAAAACTCTCAAGGAGTTAAATGCTCCGGATGACTATAACTCCCCTTTTAGCATTTAATTCCCTGATGTTTAGGGGAATTATGAAATAAAAACTTCAATCATCCAAATGCCGCCCTCTTTCCATGGGCTCAGCAAGGAGGACCCGTACAAGCATGTTGACCAGTTCTTGGCCTTGTGCACCACTTTTAATATCACTGGTTTGGGACCTGAGGCTACTAGGCTCAGACTCTTTCCCTTCTCTCTGAAGGATAGGGCCAGTACCTGGTTGACCACTCTTTCCAACAATAGCATTGCTTCATGGAAAGACCTGCAGACCAAGTTCCTGACCAAGTTCTTCCCTGAGACCAAAACTAGCCAGTTGAGGAAAGAGATTCTTGCTTTTGCTCAATCCCCAACTGAGGATTTTAACCAGTCCTGGGATAGGTTTAAAGAAATGCTCAAACAATGTCCCCACCACAAGATCCCAAAGTGGCAGCTTGTACAAAGCTTCTACAATGGGATTGATGAGAAAAATAGAGATATGGTCGATGCCTCTTGTGGTGGATCCTACATGCACAAGACTGTTGAGGAGGCATGGGAATTGTTTGAGGTGATTAGTGAGAATGCTTTTCAAAAGCCATCCCTAGCAAGAAATGGTCAGGAAACTGAGTCAAAGGTGGGACGACCTGCTGGATCAAGAGGAAAAGTTTATGAGGTGTCTGGGAACAATGACCTGCAACTGCAGATGGCAAACCTCTCTATGAAGTTTGACAAATTACTGACTGTGATGCAACCCAGAAGGGCTGCTCATGTGGCGGAGGCATGCCTGATATGCCTCCAATAATCTGGGGGCTACAACAGATAGCCATATAGATACCAGCACCAAAATGCTGGTTACCAATGGAGAGACCACCCAAATCTGAGGTGGAGGCAAGACAACTACATGCAGCCCCAGCAGATGTTGGCCTTACCACAAAGACCACAGCAGCAGTTCAATCAAGGGAATGCCCCTAGGTCTAACTTCCAACACCATCAGCAATAAAATCAATTGGTCGTACCCCCATCTCAACCCAGAAATACTTCTTTCGAGGACCAGGTCTTGACCTCACTGCAAAACCTGGGTTCCTTGGCTCAGACTGTGAATTCTCATGGTCAGAGCATCAAAAAGATGGAAGAGCAGATTGGCCAACTAGTGAATACCTTAGCCAAAAGAGAAGAGGGAAGGTTGCCCAGTCAACACACATTTACATTAGAGCGTCAATGCTATGACTATGAAGTGATAGTGCGTCTATTTCGAAGCGCTAGTGACTGATCCACTAATGTCTTAATTTGAACGTATGAATGTCATCTCGACCATTGGGTCTCGGCGTATTATCATTGAGTTGATGCGCTGCCTGCGATCCAAATAGGAAATTGAAGATCCAGTAAGTTTTAATCCCTTACTCAACCCAGTCGCTTTCCTGATTTCCTATTGATATTTACACTTTTGTATGCAAATAATAACCTCGTACTTTAAGATCATCGACAAGCGGGAGGACATTGATAAGAAGAGAAAGACTTTTCGCATGGCCGCCATTGGACTCACATGCATGATCACGAATTTTAGAGATTTTGAGCGGTATATTGAACAGAGCGGAATGTACACACCCCCAACATGGCAGGACAGAGCGGCTACTACGCCGACTTTTTTTTAGCACCTCATGGTACACCGCCGTTGCAACGTTTCGTCATAAAAAAAATTATGCCTTGAATGAGATGGACTATAACAAATTTTTATTTTGATTCACATCGAAAAGCCAGGACACTGGGCTCTTACTGTGGTGACCCCCTCAGCTCATAAAATCGATGTCCTTGATCCCCTCCCAGATCGTCCTCCGAAAACTAAATTTGGCGAGGCAATAAGGACACTGGTAAGCTACGCTCGAATACTCTCAAAAGTAATGCCAGAATCATTTGACTCTTAGTGGAAGCATTGCCACGTTTAATATGGGGTGTCAGTGCTTTGAAAATTGAGAGTCATCGCTTCGACAATGGGGCATCAGTGCGTCAGTGCTTCGAAAATGGGGCGTCAACACCTTGACATTAGTGTATCAATGCTCCCTTCTATTTTCTAAATGCATGTGTGAATGATATTTTACTTTTTCTTTATTGACAGATGCATTACCTCCCAGCCCTGCTTCATATGCATGACGACCCGACTTTCAGTTTTGACAATTGGCCTTAGGATAGTGACGGTGTCGCCGTGCCATGCCAAATAAACGATTATGACTGCGGGATTTTCGTGATAAAATATGTAGATTATTTAAGCAGAGAACTTCAGCTAGATTTCAAGCAGAAAGACATTGAAACTTTTAGGGCGTAGATTGGGCATGCCATCGGTACGTACAAGGAAGAAAATTGGGATGCCAGTGACAATATGGAATCGCTTTTATAAATTTTTTATTATACATAAATGTTCTTTCATATTTGTTGACATACATAGTATTGTACTGAAGATTATATGTACATAGAGCTATTTACGTAGGTTAGATATACAATGTACACTGAACATATTACATGGGATTTATTCACAGGATATGTTGTTAATCTCCCATTTCAAATCATTGACACATTTTATTTGATGCATCGGCACCTCGACAAGGAGAGCAACTAAGATTGTATTCAATAAATAATGTTGGAAAAGACTGCGCAAGAAGACAACACAGTCAATAATTTCAAAGTCCTCAAAATTCATAATAAATGAAATGCCGCAATTAGAAGCGATGATGCTTCAAATTAGAATCGATGATGCTTCGACCATTGTCTAAATGAAGCGTTGACTCTTCTATGAACAAGCACCATGGGTAACATCAAACAGCGGCTTGACATTGGGGTGTCAGCGTTTTGACAATGACGTGTCATCGCTCTCACAAATGGCGTGTCAGTGCCTCCATTTTTTAAATGCATTTGTAAGTTATATTTTGCTTCTTTTTCAATAGATGTATTATCCTCTTGGTGAAATTAAATGAAAGAGTTTATATTCATATAAATTGTGACTAATTACAAAAATAAATTATGCAAGAAAGAAAAGAAAACATAGCATAAACTAGTCAGACAAATGAGAAAAGTTGTGCGTCGTCTTTAAAATTTATCCAGCCAAAAAGAGTGACTCTTCCCGACACCGGGATGTCATCTACTTGCCTTCTTTGAGAGGGTAGGGGTAGGTGAAGATGGGGAAGAGGGTGGAGAGTTAGGATGGAGTGTAGGGTGAGGGGGGATGTGGTAAACGACTCAGCATCGTCCAGAATGCACCGTTGTTGGCAAAACTGCCTCTCCGTCTTAGTCAAAATCGCTTCAAGTGAGACTTTCTACCTTTGAATTAGCCTCTCCTTCTTGGCCAAAAGCACGTAGATCTCGCACTTGTCCCTTTCGATAAGATGATTAAGGGTTTCACTTATCTCAGACCAACTGGGTTGTTCCGCCATGGTTTAGGGTTTAGCGAAAGACGTTTTGGAGACGGAGGGCAAAAGAAAGGATATGGTCAAAATGAATAAATGGCCATACTGCAAAACCACCTTTTTATTTGATTAAAATACGAAAAGCCACTGCTTCTATAATATTCAAAAAGACTACACGAAAAGAAGTATTTTTACTGGGATACGAACAACCGTTGTAATAAATAATGTTAAAAAAGAAAAAGAGGAAAGACAACACACTCCGCAATTTCAAATTCCTCGAAATTCGTAACAAACAAAATGCCGCTTAGGTCAAAAAGTGTCATTACCCATGATTGAAGCGATGATGCTTCAAATTAGAATCGAAGATGCTTTGACAATCACCTGACTGAAGCGCTGATGCTTCTATGAACAAGCGTCATGGGTAACATCAAACAGCGGCCTGCTTCTTATCGGTATTCGAGAGAAGTTCGTGGAATACACTACCTGCCACCGACCCTTGAAATTTATTCCGAAGTGATGTTTCAAATCCTAGCCTTTTTCCCTATAAAGCCATATCCCGTCACAAACCATTCACATTCCAAACCCATTGTCTTTCTTCGTCTCCTAACTCTAACCCCATGGCGGAAGAACCAAACCCATGACGAGCTAAGTAGAAGGCTTGATCAAATCCTTGAAAAGCAAAGGGTCGAACTTCTGGTTGTAATAAAGAGATTAAAAAAGTTGAAATGCCAGCGATCCATTCCAAACGCTGATTCGTCTATAGAGACCCCCCGTTGCCATAAACCTCATCCCAAATTGACCCTCTTTTCCAACTTCTCACCTTCCTCCACTTCTTCGTAATCTCACCAATCTCACCATCAAATGTTGCATCCTTAGTACGAGTTCCTCTACGAGGATGGTGGGTTAGAAATTTATAGCAAGAAGGAGTCATCTCTCTTGACGGAGCTAAAAATTTGAAGACCTCGAGACCGATCTCCATTGCAAACTCCTCTTCCACACTCCTCCCTTCATTCTCTTTCCTTCTTCTGCCTCGGCCTCAACCTCCTCGTCTCCACTGTCTTGGCATTTTTTTGTGGTATTTTATTGACAGTGTAATTCTTACTCCTATGGATCCTTGCGATCACCTCATCAATTGCTGAATGAGGGAGCCATCTCTCTTGAAGGAGCCAAAAATTTGAAGACCCTGAGACAGGTCTCCATCACAAACTTTATCGTGTCAATCCTTGTTTAGATTTTTCCTATTTATTAATCTTTGTAAATATTTATTAATAGAAAACTTCCTTTTGTGTATATTGTCCCAAAAGTTACAGATTTATAAATAGACTGGAACAATTAGCGCATAGTTAATTGAAGCGGTGATGCTTCACTTAAAATTTGATGACGCTTTGAGTTAGTATCGACTATGCATCTAGTTAGAATCGACAACACGTCCATTTCAAAGCTATGACGCATTGGTTTCGAAGCGATAATGCTTCGAGTTAAAAGCGATGTTGCGTCTTAATGAAGCGAGCTGAATATTAAGGCTTGCTTCTTTATTAGGGATACTAACAACCGCTGCAATAAATAATATTTATCATGATGATGTCCATGCTTTAATTTAGAGGCAATGATGCTTCATTAACAGAAGCGTCAACTCTTCACTTAAGGAGTGATGGCGCGTCTAATTGAAGCGCGCAGATTATTAGGGCTAGCACTTCAACCTAGAGGCATGAATATCAGGGCTAGTTGAGGCACTGCCGCTTTTAGCAATAAGTGATATGCATTTCTGACCAGAATAAGAAAAGCAGAGATTGTATTAATGTAAACGATATTTATCATATGATCTATTGTTGTCAATCGTAGAATCAAATAATAACATTTGACTATATTTAATCACATGATGAAGATTATATTTCATGTCAATCTTATCCACTAAGGATCTATAGATCATAAGCTTTAAATCAGACGGCTCAGATTGCATTTTCACATGTCACATGTCCCTAAAATACAAAGTCTTTGTTTAACCTTGGTGCAATCCCTTAAAAAATGAGTGCAAGTAATGGCTCCCTTGTTTATTCAAGGAAAAAGGCATTTTTATTAGGATACGAACAGTCACTGTAGTAATTTATGTTGGAAAAGACCGTGTGAAACGACAACACAATCCACAATTTCAAACTTCTCGAAAATCATAATAAATGAAACACCGATTACCGTCAAGAAGCGTCATTGCCCTTGATTGAGGCACGAACGCTTCAAATTGAAAACAATGACGCCTCAAAATTGAAGCGATGATGCTACAATTTAGAGATGATGATGCTTTGAGAAACATCTTATTGAAGCGCTGACACTTCTAATAATAAGTGCCATGGGTTACTTCAAACCGTGACACATTCTTATCGTAATTTGAGAGAAGTTGGTGGAATATGGAGGGCCAATGCAATAAATATGAAGCCCAATGACTTACGAAATCACTTCGGCTGCAGTGCACCATGATGACTACAACAATCTATTTAATGAAGTTGCATGATAAATTACTATTTAAAGGGCATCATAGCGCTCTAATTTTTTCATCTCCTGTTGCTCCTTCGATTAACTGTTTCATCTTCTTTAGCCCAAATTGAAATGCGTCGTAACGGTTTGAGGAGGAGCCATCGGCTAGCATGCTAGTGTTAAATCAGTTCCTACGATGGTTCGGTTATCGACATCCCCAACGACAATGACCTGGTTGTCGTCCCTGACAGTGAGCATGTTGTTCCCCCTCCCCTTGAAGAAGTTATCATCATTCAGGAGGATTACAACCTTTCCATTATGCTGCCATTGGTTGGAGACCCAGAGCCCCTTCTTCTCCCGGCTCCGGAGTCAGTGCTTCTTCTCCCTCTCCGCAACCGGTTCTTCTTCCGCCTTGACTTCTTATTCTTCCACTCCAGCCACAACCACCACTGCTACCATCTCCAACTCCACTTCCTCATTTACCACCGCTAGCATAAGACACTCCCCACATCAGCCTACACCTCTACCTCCATTTTCGACACCATTTCCACCTCTACCTCCACCGCTACCTCCTCCACTTCCGCCACTTCCACCACCGCCTCCCCCACCCACCGCTTGGCTCAGCCTCCCTTCATTCTACCTTCCTTCATTTTCTTTCCTTCTTTCCCCTCGGCCTCAGCCTCCTCATCTCTACTATGTCAACATATTTTTTGTGGTAATTTGTTGATAGTGTAATCCTTGCTCCTACGGTTCCTTACGATGACTTCATTAAGGGCTGAATCAAGGCCCGTTAGATCGTCCAATGCATCAGAACCATGTTCAATTTCATCAGACCCATTTACGATGAAGGATGACAATGTATAGGAAGATTGTAAAGAAAGATGATGTATAGAAATAATTTTGATGTAAAGAAATAATTTTGATTTATAAATAAAATCATTTTGTATGATTATTAAATTCTTTTTACTTGATAAATAATTCTGAGTAAAAAAAATGAAACTCCATGACTATATGAAAACTTTAATCCACAGGAGTGCGTTGACAAAAAAATTATATAGTCATTGGTGCTAGGTTGAATCGCATGTGCTTCATACATGTAGTGGCTTCACTTCGCTAGAAAGTGTTGGCACTCAAATGGGAAGTGACATCGCTTCATAAGTGAAGCGCCTACGCTTCATAAAACAAATCGTGGATGATTCCTTCCCGAAATGCCGTTGCTTTTTTTATTTACTGCAATAAGCGATGGCGCTTCAACTTAGAAGCAATGACGCTTCAACTTAGAAGGAATGGCGCTTCTACTTAAAAGCGATGACACTTTGACAATCATCTTACTGAAGTGTTGATGCTTTTGTGGAGCTTGTCGGACATGAATTCTCCAAAGTTTGGGAGAAGTTATTGACTTTGTTTGTAGATCTTATGCCCGATGCACTCGGCACCATCATATATTTTTAAGGTTTGTTTTTGTTTTTCCTCTTCAAGGATAGAAAACCTAGGAAAAATGATATTGTATTCATATAACAGAACACTCTGTACAAAAAAGATTAGAAAACCTAGAAACAATCTACAAATAGACATCAACACAATCGACTGAGACTCCATCAAGGGGGTGTGGAGCCATCATTTTGAGGTAGACGACTCCCCATTCGGCTGGTGTCGTAGTTCACGTAGCCTTCCCTCAAACTTGGCAGAAACATCTTCAATCGTGGCCACATTCGCTTCAATCTCGTCCTTCACCCTTTCCCTTTCAAACCGTGCCTTCTTCTACGCCAGAAGCATGAGCTATTGCTCAAGAACCTTTGACTTCTCAATTTCAATGATACGATCAAGGAATCTGAAGGTTTGACTAATCTCGGAGTTGGGTTGTTCCGCCATGGTGAAGAGGGTTTGGTTTGGGGACGAAAGGCAAAAGAAAGGATGTGGAGTGAAGATTAAACTGACGACAAGCTAAAAGGTGTTTTTATTGGGATACTAATAGCCGCTATAATAAATAATGTTTATCCTGAGAATGTCCACGTGTAGTATTCTTTCTGACATGTATTTTCAAAATCATCAACCATTTGACTAAACTTGCACTAATTGTACTTTCTCCCAAAATTCTCAAACTTCACCTTCAGATGAGAGAGATGGTTCAATTCATTCCTCTCTATGTACCATATGCAAAGGCGATGTGTGGTCCCCAGAAGAACTTCGGAGATGGCTTTGCTCATCTCATTGCATTGATCAATGATGATTGCATTAGGTTTCTTATGACCCATACACTTCAGCCACGTGTTAAACAACCAAATGAATATTTCCTTCGTCTCATCCACGAGCAATGCACATCCAAAAAGCGTTGTCTTCCAATGATGGTTGACCCTCGTGAATGGAGTGAAAGGTAGTAGCAACTTGTTTATTTTGTAAGTGGTGTCAGATACGACCATATCACCGAAACGTTCATACGCCATCCGTGACCTGTGATCAGCCCAAAATGTACTATGCATTCGATATTCTTCATCTAGTTCGGCTTCAAAGAAGAAACCATCTCCTTTGTTCTACCTATTAATGAAGGATTTGATCACATTCATGCACATCGAATGAATATTACTCTCCTTTCTCACCTTCTTTAGGTAATCCCGACTTTGTTGAGGGCTTACCACCACCTCAGCGTCTCCATCCAAACTTGACAAAATAGTTGAAATCTTGGAAGGAGAAATTAAGCCATCAAATGCTCCTATCAATAATTTACTTGCCATCAAATGTGATCGTAGTTCCTTCACCTTCGTAGGTGTATACAACTGATGATTATGCTACTCTCTAAATCCTATCACTTTCTCCCATTACTTTTGGTTGTCGATCCTAATCTTCAACCTTGCCTCACATCCGCATCTATTATCTCTTAAATACTTTATATCGACATGTATTTCTCGCTTGTTAGGCTGCTTGAACCCTTCGAATGAACATACATATTTTCTTTTTATAATCTCTCCCTTTGTGGATTTGTAAGTGTTACTTTTCCTAACACTGAAACCAACTTTCTTGACATATAAATTATAGAAGTTATATGTCTCATCTTCAGATTTTAATTTTAAGCTGATACGTGGCTTCCATTCCTTGCTGGTATTCTCGGACCCTGCACAACTATCCACCATTTCCATATCACTATCACAACCAAGTAAAACTCCTTCGAAAGAAACCGTCTCAAGGGTGAGATTTAAATCAACAACACCTACATTGAATCCTCTAATGGAGTCCATTATAGAACCTGCATTAGATAAAAAGCAAATCAGCTATGGAGTCCATGAAAATAATTCACAATGAAGCAATGATGCGGCCATAAAAAGCGTCAGCGCTTCAATATGGAAGAGATGGCGCTACGATTGAGAAGCGTCGTCGCTTCTATGTCCAAGCGCCGGTGCTTCCTATCACTTCACATATGAAGCGTGAGCTTCTACGTTGATTATAATTTATATATTTTGAAATGCTTATAATTTTATGATATTCACCTTATAAATAAGTGAAGAGATCCATCAACTACGAGTAGATAAGTAAACAACTTCACATACGATGCGATGTCGCAGACTATTTCAAAGTGCTGCCGCCCGGGCGGATCTATAACATATATATGTTATAGTTTATAATTTTATGATATGTAAGCTGAAAATAATACACAGATACATCCAAACTTACCTTAAATGTCACTCTTCTGCGCTTCTATCAAGCCCCAGCTCCAAGAAAAAGGAGAAATATGTATCCTATGTGCTTCTATCTAGTACGAGCTACAAAAAGAAAGAGGAATATGCCTCTTCGGTGTTCTATCCAATACGAGCTCCAGGAAAAATGAGAAAGTTATCTCTTCTGCGCTTCTATCTAGTACGACCTCTAAAAAAAAAGAGAAAGTTATCTCTTCTGCGCTTCTATCAAGTACAAGCTCTATAAAAAATAGAAAGTTATCTCTTATGCGCTTCTATCCAGTAAGAGAGAGAGAGAGAGAAAGTTGCATGCTTCTATAGCATCAATGCTTCAGTGAGAGAGAGAAAGTTATGCGCTTTTAATGTGTTAGAGCTCTAGTGAGAGAGAGAGACTGTGCAATGAGAAAATAGAAATGAGAGAGAGAACAAACCTGAAGAGAGAGGGAAAGAGAAGGAACATATACCATTTTTTGAATTGTTTTACCGCTATATCATGATAAGACCTTCCCCTTGGGGAGAGTGCAACCTTCTTCTGATAGGTATAGCCTTCGGTACGAAGCTACTGCCTATTTTACCTACCACTAACACCAGGAAAACCCCATTGTGGCTAACTCGGGTTAGTGCAAAAGCACTTTCCACATTGTGGACACCCCCATTTTGCCCTCTCGAAATATACAAACCTATTCGGTCAACCTTTGACCTTGCCCATGACCACCGAAAAAGGACTAACCTTCTCTGAGGACTTTAAAACCCTATACAGGGACCATGCACTGAAACAATAGTACATGGTTGAGACCCAGGCTGAAACAATAGCTCTGTGGCTTGGACTTGGCTCAAACCCAGGAAAATCATGAATTATGCGCCCTATCTAGCATGCGTAACTCGATTGCACACCTCATGGCTGGTGCACAATTGGTCCCTCTTAGACTAGGATTTCACTTCCTGAGGACCGCCTTAGACGTTGATTATGCGCCCCTCCGGGAGCGCGTAATCATATTGCACGCCTTGTACCCTATTGATCAGTCACATAATTTGCCATTTTATGACCCTTAACTTAGTGATGCTAGGACTTAGTTTGCTACTAATGAGTTAGTGATGTGCAGATATTAGAGATAAGCAGTAAATTAGAGCCTAAGTGTTAATCTTTATCAAAATAAACTAAAAAAGCAATAAAAAAATGATTGAGCGAAAAAGATAATTTACCGCTACTGAAAGTCAGAAAATTGTAATTTATGATTCTTCAAAAGAGACAAAAGGGAAAAGCCATAAAGCTTAATCCAGAGAATAGTCAACTATGAGGAAACTTTGAGAAATAGAAAATTATGATTTATGATTTTCCAGAAAAGAAGCTATAAAGAAAGAAATCGCTATTTACGATTTCCCAAAAATAGAAGTTTTCCTACTATTATTGTTGTTACTGATCACGTGAGAACTATCACCGCCATATCCAGAATTAGAAGACTCCTGCAATTAGAAGTCTGATGAACCATGGATCTAAGAAGATTGATGAAGATCTACATCCGAAGGACTCTGCTACTGCTAAATAAAGAACATTCTAGAAGCACTTTAACTAAAGAAAGCAAGGAAAGATACAATTAGGAATTAGAGTTATATTAGGATACTTTTATTTTTAGTAGTTTCTTTTATTAGAACTAGATCTTTGTAAACCAACCCCTTATGATCTATAAATAAGAGGGCTCGGCATAGGAATAAGCATCGAAGAATTTCAGCATCAATTGATGCCTGAGGTTGGATTTTCTTCTTATCAAAGCAGTGTATACTAGTTAGAGTAGATTAGATATCAGAGGCTTCTCAAGAGCAATTGACGACTGCGATTGAGTGCTGAAGATTAGTGTAGATATCTGTAATTTCTCAGGAGCAATTGCTTTCTAGTTTAGATTTTATTTGCTTTGTAAACATCTCCAAGTTTTAATTTGAATTGACGACTCAGGTTAGAATTTACAGATTAGTGTAACGGGTTTTACTTTTCCATCTTCAGTTTGCTAGAGTTTAATTAACGCCCAAATTTCTGGTTGATTGTTGACTAAATTAAATCTTTATTGATAGGATCTTAGACTTGATTGATAACCAATGCTAGGAGACTAGAAATATGGTGCAACGGTACTGTATATTTTCATATTTATCCGAAAGCTGAAGATTAAGATTGACGACCTTAATCAGAAGAAGGAGAATTAGAATTTATTTTTATGCACTTTAGTTTAAAAAACCATTCTTTTATTCATATTTCTCCAGTACATTAGGAAATCTTAAAGATAAGTAAAAGTTTTTAAGATAGGGATTTAGGTAGAAGATAGAACTAGGAATTAACAAGATAATAAACTTCCTCGTGGAAACGATCCTATGCTAGTACTATAATTTCCATTATGCGCTTGCAATAGGTTAAGACTTGAATTTAATATAATTATAATACACAATAACAACGAAGTCAAGTTTTTGGCGCCGTTGTCGGGGAAGCGGATTTATCTAATTCTTTCAAGTTTTTATCTAATATTTTTATCCTTTTAGAAACCAATATTTATCTTTCTCTTTTCATATTTCTTTATATTTTTATTTTTCTCTGATCACTTTTTAAGCTTTTGCAGGTTTATTCGGAGTAACAGATCAGAACTTTAACACTTTTGTTGGCCACAAAGACTAGAGGCTTAGATTCGTTTCTCTCCCTGCTTTCAAAAATAAAATAAAATAATAATAGTATAATATATATACATAACCAGTTTTAAAACATGCAAGGCCACCATCACCCAGTGTGGCCAAGTTCTCAGTCGACTTATGACCCCCAAGAGTACTCACCTACCCTTGAACAACTCCTCGCTGCTCAATGGGGAAGTCCTGAGAGCTTCTATAATCATCCGTGGGGAAATCATTACGATTTTCCAAGGATAACCCAGCAAGACTAACCTTATGAATATCAGCAATACTCCTATAATTCCCAACCAATATATGCCACAGATCAATTTTCGGACCAACCATCTATCACAAATGATGATGCCTCTGTTGTTCAGATTCTTTGAAATCTGCAGCAACACGCGCACCAATGCTCTAAAGAGTTATCTCAACTTTCCCAAATTTCCCAAGACTTATATTCCTATTCCCAGACTATTGCAAACTTAGGAACTAAAATTGAATAGATTGCTACACAATGGGAGGAAACATGGAATAATGATGGATTGTCACTATCGGCGATCAACTTAGGGGGAAAATTGAGTGATGAGATGGTAAACCCTACACCCCAAGCCCAAGTTGTTCAAACTTTACGAAGTGGTAAGGTTGTGGATAACAAAATAGATATGCCTAAACCAATAGACAACCCTGAACCTCAAGAAAAGGAAAATACAGTTATACAGGAAACCTCACTACCAGAAAACACAAAAAAAGTAGAAAATAAAAAAGGGAATGATGGCGCACCCACACCTGTAACTGAAGTTCCCTATGTACTAAAGTTACTTTCCCTAACGCCTTTGGTACACCATCATCTTTTAGTAAAATCCAAAAAAATTAGAGGAACTCACAGAAATCTTCAAGGAAGTGAAGATTAATCTACCTCTATTAGAAGCAATCAAACAAGTCCCTGCCTATGCATGATTTTTGAAAGAGATGTGCACACAAAAACGAAAACGGTGAACCAACGTCTCACAAAAAGTTTTCTTAACCGAGCAAGTGAGTTCCGTCTTACAATCTAGGACCCCTCCCAGGCTTAAAGATCCTAGAGTTCCTACGATCCCCTGTATTATAGGAAACCACGCTATCAACAAAACACACCTGGATCTAGGAGCGAGCGAAAATTTACTACCATACACTGTCTATAAAAAACTAGGACTAAAAGAAATGAGACCTACCTTGGTAACTCTTCAGTTAGCCGATAGATCAGAAAGAAGACCGGTAGGAGTAATTGAAGATGTTATGGTTGGAGTCGATAAATTTGTTTTTCCTATCGACTTCCTGGTGTTAGACATGGAACCAAGTTTGAAATCCCCAACACAAATTCCCGTTATACTTGATAGACCATTCTTGGCTATAGCCAATGCTTGCATAAATTATAAAATTGAGGTAATGGAAGTTTCTTTTGGAGATATGTGGATCCAGTTGAATGTCTTCTCAGCAGCCAACCAAATGGCCTCAATAGATGACGAGGAATGCTTCTGCATTGATGAAATAGAAGAACTGATAGTAGAAGCATTGCCTCTTGCCCTATCTAAAGAAATGCCACAAACCTCATCATGGTATATAGATTCAGAAGAACCAGACTTTCAAATAAAAGAAGTAACCTCTGTGTTGGACACATCTACCTATGAACTCCAGTTCAAAATATGGAAACCATGGATAGAACCCTTGCCTACTACTTCCAATGAACCCTTACAACCGTCCATCGAAAAAGTGCCATCCTTAGACCTGAAACTACTTCCCAACACCCTTAAGTACACCTTCCTTTAACCTAATGAAACTCTACCAGTAATCATTTCATCTGCTCTTAGCAGGGAATAGGAGGACAAGTTGTTGGTCATACTAAAAAAATTTAAATGTGTAATCGGGTGGACCATCACCGACCTCAAAGGGCTTGATTCGTCAATTTGTATGCACCGAATTCATTTGGAGGATAATGCCAAAACCTCACAAGAAAGTCAACGACGGTTGAATCCAAACATGAGGGAGGTAGTACAAAAGGAGATCGTAAAGTTGTTAGATGCAAGTATTATCTACCTAATTTTTGATCGCTAGGGTAAGCCCCATTTAGGTAGTTCTAAAGAAATCTGGGATTACTATGAAAGAAAATACATCCGGCGAACTAGTGCCATTACGCAAAACCATGGGGTGGCATGTATGTATAAACTATCGAAAGCTTAACTCCATGACATGCAAGGACCACTTTCCATTATCCTTTATTGACCAAATTTTGGAAAAGCTAGTGGGTCAAGAATATTTTTTCTTTCAAGATGGATATTCAGGGTACAATCAAGTACCAATGTATCCGGAGGACCAGGAAAAGACCACCTTCACATCTCCTTTTAGAACATTTTCTTACCGACGATGCCCTTTAGGCTGTGCAATGCACCAACAACCTTCCAAAGATGCATGACGGCTATCTTTTCTGACATGATAGATGGGTTTTTGAAAGTATTTATGGATGATTTTTTGGTATTTGGCTGGACCTTCAATTCCTACCTTGATCACCTGGCCCTTGTTCTAGAAAGATGTGAAGAAACCAACCTAGTGTTGAGCTGGGAAAAGAGCCACTTTATGGTTTAAGAAGGCATTATTTTAGGACATATCATCTCTAAAAGAGGAATAGAAGTTGACAGGGCTAAAATTGATGTGATAGCTAATCTACCCCCACCTACCTCGGTGCGGCAGATTCGATCCTTCCTTGGCCACGCTGGCTTCTACCGCCGCTTTATTAAAGATTTTTCAAAAATCTTGAGACCTTTGTATCACCTTTTAGCAAATGATGTACCTTTCAACTTTGATGATGCCTGTCTTAACGTGTTCAATAAGCTCAAAGTTCTTCTCTCATCCGCACCAATCATACAATCCCCTGATTATTCCCTACCTTTTGAAATAATGTGCAATGCATCTGACTATGGAATAGGCACTGTCTTAGGACAACGGAAGGATAAGATTTCCCATGTAGTTTATTATGTGAGCCATACCTTAATTGAAGCATAAGTTAACTACACCACTACTGAGAAGGAACTTCTCGCTATTGAATTTGCATTAGACAAATTTCGATCATATCTATTGGGATCTAAAACTATCATTTTTTTGGATCACTCTGTACTCAAATATTTATTGGCAAAAGGGATGCCAAACCAAGACTAATTTGATGGATCCTACTTTTATAGGAATTTGACTTCGAAATAAAGGACAAGAAGGGAGTTGAAAATATAGTGGCGGATCATCTGTCCAGAATCGAGATGCCTCAAGCCACAAGTAAAGAACCTCTCCATGATACCTTTCCAGACGAATAACTTTTCGCCATCCAAGTAACAATTCCATGATATGCTAATATCGTAAACTATTTGGCAACAGGTAAGATTCCCTCAAATTGGTCCAATCATGATAAATATATTTTATTTGCTAAGCAAATATTATATTTGGGAGGACCCAGAACTATTTAAAATATGCTCAGACCAAATAATACGAAAGTGTGTGCCCGACAATGACACCCACAATATCCTACAATTTTATCACACTTATGCTTGTAGGGCCCATTTCAGTAGGAAGAAAATGACTGCCAAAGTACTACAGCCAGGATTTTATTGGCCATTATTATTTAAAGATGCTCAAAATTTTTGTCAGGCCTGCAATCAATACCATAAATTAGGAGCCATATCCCGAAGAAATATGATGCCCCTTCAACCGATTTTGGTCGCGGAACCCTTTGATGTATGGGGCATAGACTTTATGGGCCCATTTCCACCCTCATACGAATATATGTATATCTTTGTAGCAGTTGACTACGTATCCAAATGGATTGAAGCATCAGCGACTAGGACTAATGATCATAAGGTGGTAGTCTCTTTTATTAAAGAAAACATTTTTGCACAGTTTGAAACTCCACGAGCTATTATAAGTGATGGGGGCAGGCATTTTTGCAACCGGTATTTTGAAAGTTTACTTAAGAAATATGGAGTTACACATAAAATCGCAACTCCCTATCACCCTCAGACCAGTGGACAGGTAGAAGTTTCTAATCGTGAAATAAATAAATTTTTAGAAAGAATCGTTAGACCTGATAGAAAGGACTGGTCCCTAAGACTGCATGATGCTCTATGGGCATATAGAACAGCCTACAAAACCCCTATTGGCATGTCTCCTTTTCGACTGGTATACGAGAAGGCTTGCCATTTACCTGTCGAATTAGAGCATAGAGCTTTCTGGGCAATTAAGACATGTAATTTAGAACTAACTGCATCTGGTGAACAACGAAAACTCGACCTTAATGAGTTAGAGGAAATCTGAAATGATGCCTATCAAAATATCCAAATTTATAAGGCCAAAATTAAAGCATTTCATGATAAACACATTTTGGGAGAAAGTATTGAGTCAGGCCAACAAGTCTGGTTATACAATTCAAGGCTAAAGTTGTTCCCTAAAAAATTATGAAGTCATTGGGATGGACCCCCTAATATCATAGAAACATTCCCTCACGGGGCTGTCACTATTCAGGATCCCAAGGATAATCATACATTTAAGGTTAATGGGCAAAGACTTAAACTGATGGTGACTTTACAAGAAAAGGAGACAGTGGTTGCTATGTCTCTTAAGGACCCAGAGTATGTCTGATATACTCTTGAACAATTGTCATGCCACTGACTCATCCGTAGCAATTTTGTGAACTCGTAGATGTACCATAAAAATTTTTAGTAAGAAGATACGAAAAGTCATAGTGATTGCGATTTCTCGTACCTATTATACAATCGTAGCGATTACGATTAATTAGTGCAAGTGTGAATTTAACCGAGTAACTAGCTATCGCATGGATACAACTTCCGATAATAAAGCGTCGCCTCAATTCACGTTGCGCAGACACGTCTTTCACCATTAATAGATATAAACCAGTTACACTCCTCAATGCCAACCATAACTTCCATTAATAGCGACTATTCACATCCCGAATTCACTATAAATAAAGCCTACACCTCCAGTACCATCATTCCATTCTATTTACGTCTTATTTATGTCTTCCACATATTCACAATGGTGAACCCATCAGACTGGTCTGAAGTCTCCGAAGCATTCACTCACCTCCTCCTACACCACGAGGAGGAACTCTAAAAAATCCTTGAGGAACGGAGGTGAAAAATTAATGAAATCATCAGCCTCTCCTCCTCCCTACCACCTCCCCCACCCCCCGCTTCATCTTCATATCCCCCACCGCAACCTTCTAAATCCTCTTAACCGTCTTTTTCCCTTTTCTATTGGACGCACCTACTTCTAGAGCGCGTTCCTATATTTTGTTATGGGCGAAAATATTTTCGAAACTAAGGACAGATCTTTATTGAAGAATCCTTCTCTCGGACGTTGCTGCCAGTGTCTTAGTTTAGTGTGTGTCTAGATTTTTCCTAGGTTTATACTCTTTTATGTAAATAGTTCTTATATTAGATTTTAGTTTTATTTTCTCTTCTTTCTATTATAAATATTCCGATATATATAAAATTTTCTTTTTTACTAACTCTACAATTTTTTTTTAATAGCGTGTGTTACTAACATTTTTTTTATCTAACATTTTCTGTTCAAATCGGAAGTATTTTTCTCCTAAGTTTGGGGGAAAGATTTTTAATTGTTTTTGTAGATTATATACCCGATTACTAACACAGCAATAAAATAGGTAATTTTTTTGTATGTCCCCTGTTTTACACAATGAGGACATTGTCCCATTTAAGTTTGGGGGGGGGATACAAAATTTTGTTAGTTTAGTTTACTTTTTGTTAATTTTTAGTTTAGTTTTTGTTAAAAATTTCTTATTGTACAAAAGAATTTTTTTTTTTTTAGTGAATCATTATATGCAAATTATGAAAAAAATATAAAAATTCGAATTTCTTAGGAAACCATCATAGTAGTAGTTCAAAAATTAAAATAAAAATATTTACAATTCAAAGTAAAGCATCTCTAGAACACTGTATCAGAGAATGTTTGAAACTATACGATTGATCTGAACTGTAAAATATTTTAGATTATAGTTTCAAAAGTATATAACCAGTGAGCTATAGAGCTATTTCCTCTTTATTCTGAGAGAAAGAGAAACTGTTTTTATTCATGCTTAAATTTTCTTGAACTTCTCTACTATCTGAAATCTCATAATCTTGAACTTAAAATCAATATATTCTATGACTATGATAATTTATTTATTTAGAAATGTCTAATGAATATATCAAAGCAATAAGACATACATATTAATAAATTGTGAAAATGATTGAAGGCCATCGTTTTTCTAACCAGAGCCAAAATGCTAAAATCTCAAAATATTTTACCATTTGAACTCATATTAGAAGCCTAATGATTAAATTTCTTTGTACCAGATTTTATAAACCCTTAATCATATGTACTACCCAAAACTTTCTATCCTTAACCCTTATAATTTATGAGAGTTTAGAATGTAAAAGAAGGAAAGAAAAGGGAGTGAAAGGAGTATGAATTAACATATAAGGGATCTGCTGAAAAGGGTACAACTGAAAAAGAAATACAAATGTATGAAAATATGAGAAAAGAAAAGAAAAAGAATGAAAAATCGTAAAAGATAATCTTATGAAAAGAGAAGCAAAAAGCTTCCAAAAAAAGAAGAAAAATGAGATTTACAAAAGAAAAAGAAATGAGAAGAAGTTATCCAAAATAAGGATACTTACTGAAGTTGAAAAATAGAAGAAGAAGAGAAGGAAGAGCTAAACTCTTGGAAATAATTTTGAATCTTCTTTACCTTTTCTTTGAAACCTTCTGAAAATTCAAAGCCCCATTACAAGCCGAAGGAAAGATGTTTGGGATTTATGATTTGTAAAAATATGAGTCTAGTAGAGATATATGAGATAGATACTATGAATAAATAAAGAAATTATATGAAAAGAATTTATTATCCTTTCCATGAGATTTATCCTTTTAGCTGATTATCCTTTAAATTTATCACGAACATATTATATTATGACAACCCAAAATTTCAATTATTTTTTAAAGTATGCCAAATAGTGAGAGTTTGGATGAAAATATTTTATAAAAACTGCAGTTTAAAAAAATCTATGATGAATAAACTTTTCACTAATATGCACATACTCCACGCTATACAAGAATTGAAATTATTGAGTTCTGATCAAGGATAATTGCGATGATGGGAAGCTAAGGATAAAAGATTTGAAATATTTTAAAATAATGAATATATAATGACTAACTGAATAATTAGTAGTATATAAAAATTAGTTTATATTTTGAATTTTTAGTGTTGAAAAATCTAAAAATATTTGAAGTTCGTAGGTAACTTCATTGAAAACCTTCAGGAGACTACAACTCCTCTACTAGGGTCACCTAGGGGTTTAAAGGTTTGTTGCACCTGCTAAATGCAATCGTGCTCCCTACGAAAGTGGCATTTAAATTTAATTTTTAAATATTTTATGTTTCCTTGTTTGCTAGGGACTAGCAAAACTTAAGTTTAGGGGTGTGATCAGTCACATAATTTACCAATTTATCACCCTTAACTTAGTGATGCTAGGACTTAGTTTGCTATTAATGAGTTACTGATATACATATATTAAAAATAAGCAGTAAATTAGAGCCTAAGTATTAATCTTTGTCAAAATGAACTCAAAAAGTAATAAGAAAAACGATTGAGCGAAAAAGACGATTTACCGCTATTGTCAGAAAATCGTAATTTACGATTCTTCAAAAGAGACAAAAAGAGAAAAGCCATAAAGCGTAATCCAGAGAATAGTCAACTATGAGAAAACTTTGAGAAATAGAAAATTGTGATTTACGATTTTCCAAAAAATAAGCTATAAAAAAAGAAATTGCTATTTATGATTTCTCAAAAATGGAAGATTTCCTACTATTGTTGCTGTTGTTGATCACATGAGAATTATCACCGTCATATCCAGAATTAGAAGACACCTGCAATTAGAAGTCTGATGAATCACGAATCTGAGAAGATTGGTGAAGATCTAAATCGGAAGGACTATGCTGCTGCTAAATAAAAAATATTCTAGAAGCGTATCAACTAAAGAAAGCAAGGAAAGATAAAATTAAGAATTAGAGTTATATTAGGATACTTTTATTTTTAGTAGTTTCTTTTATTAGAGCTAGATCTTTGTAAACCGATCCCTTATGATCTATAAATAAGAAGGCTCGACATAGGAATAAGCATCGAAGAATTTCAACATCAATTGACGCCTGAGGTTAGAGTAGATTAGATATCAAAGGTTTCTCAAGAGCAATTGACGACTGCGATTGAGTGCTGAAGATTAGTGTAGATATCTATAATTTCTCAAGAGCAATTGACGACTGCAGCTGAGGGGTGAAGGATATATTTCACTTTACTTTCTAGTTTAGATTTTATTGCTTTGTAAATATCTTTAAGTTTTAATTTGAATTGGCGACTCGTTAGAATTTACAGATTAGTGTAATGGTTTTTACTTTGCCATCTTCAGTTTTCTAGAGTTTGATTGACGCTCAAATTTTTGATTGATTGTTGATCAGATTAAATATGTATTGATAGAATCTTAGACTTAATTGACGACCAATACTAAGAGACTAGAAATATGGTGTAATGGTACTATTTATTTTCATAAATATCTGAAACCTGAAGATTAAGATTGACGACCTTAATCAGAAGGAGGATTAGGATTTATTTTTATGCACTTTAATTTAGAAAACCTTTCTTTTATTCATATTTCTCCAGTAGATTAGGAAATCTTAAAGATAAGTAAAAATTTTTAAGATAGGGATTTAGATAAAAGATAGAACTAGGAATTAACAAGATAATAAACTTTCTCGTGGGAACGATCCTATGCTTGTACTATAATTTCCATTGTGCGCTTGCAATAGGTTAAGACTTGAATTTAATATAATTATAATACACAATAACAACCAAGTCACCTATGCGCAATTAATCTGTTTTGGACTAGCCTTGTACCCTTCTAGAAACCGCCTAAGACATGGTTGTACGCCCTATCTGGATCACACAATCGGATTATGCGCTTCGGCACAAGTGCATAATTGGTTCCTAAGCGAACCCAGTCTCTAACTCCCTAGTCTGCCAAAATTCTCCAATTAGATGCAGTTAGCACAACGTTTAATTGAATTGTGCACACTAAATTATGCACGCAATCAGTCTAATTAGACTAGAATTGGGATACCCGATTAAACCAGTCAGTCGGTCACTCACTGAGTCAGTCACTGACTCAAAGTAATTAAATGCCTTAAATAGGGTGCATAATTCAATTAAGCACACCAGACAGGGCGCATAATTAAAATTCACAGACCAATTGAGCGCACCCCACAGGGCACACAATTGACAAAATACCTATAAATAGGGCCCACCACCTTGTCCCAAAAATACATCACAACGCAGGCAGCAATTGAATTTTCCAGTTCCTCACTTTCAAGCTTAGAATTTCAAGATTCCTCTCTGCGGCCCTGGCCTCAGATATACTTTTCTTCTGATTTTTTAATTCTTCTAGTTCTAGTTCTTAGTTCTAGTCCTTAGTTCTAGTTCTTAGTTCTAGATCATTAGTTCTAGACTTTAGGTTTTTAAGCTTTTAGTTCTAGATCATAGATTTTAAATCTCTCTAGTCCTTAATCTTTACCTTTTTCCCTGGTTCTAGTTCTCAGGATCTAGAACCAGTTCCTCTTTTTTTTAGTTCTAGATTTAGGTTCTAGCTCTCTAGTTCTTAAATTCTAGATCTTCGATCTTAGGTTTTAGTCTAAATTTTTAGTTTTCTGATTCTAGTTCTTAGTTTCTAGAACCAATCATTAATTTCAATCTTAAATTCAGTCTTAGAATTTCCATTTTTAGTTCTAGAATTTTAGTTCTAATTTTAACTTGATCCTCGATTTTTAATCCGTAAATTCATAATTTTAGAATAAAAATTAAATTTTCAATCCATATTATTACTAAAATAATCCCTAGCCACCCGATTTGCCCAAGGAAGCTTACGAAGGGTACCCGAGAACGGGGCCAATCCTCCTTAGCATAGAGGGCCCAAAACCCTTTTTTTTTAATTATGATGAAATTAGGATACTTTGATTAATTAGAGTTTTGGTAGAATTAATTTACGTAGTTATTTAATTTTAGTTTTAGTAAAATTAGGAAGATTAGTATTTCTAGTAAGATTAGGAAATTAGTTAGAATTCTAATTAGATTATGATATAATGAGATTTTTATTCGAATTAGGATGGTAATTAGACTTCTAGTCAGATTAGGAGACCTAGTTAGATTAGGATTCCCCGATTAGTTAGACCCCTAATAGGATTAAAATTAATTAGATCCCTGGTAATCATAGCGAGAGTAGGACAGGTAATGTACTTAAAAGAGAATTATGAAAACTAGCTTGACTAAACTTACAGGCGACCCAGTGCTGCTAACATCGGTCGACCGATGATTCAATAAAGAGAACAACCCGTATCTCCACCCCAGAAGGCGTGATCAGTGACATGTTGCAGCGTCGATAAATATCTGCAGCTGGTGATCGCAACGAACCAGGTATTTCCCTGAGATCTACTTTTTCATTTTCAGTACTTAATTACCTCTAACAACACCGCCTTTACTAAGTTCACTTGGACCGAATTGGGTCACTCTTTCAGGAGATCGAAAGAGACCCAGAAAAAGCACGTACCAACAGACTAGCGATCACAATGGGACGTCTTGTTGCCAAAGTTGCCCGTGTTTAGTTAAGTTTTCTTTTCTTCTAGTTAGTTTTTTTTAGTTTTAGTTTTATTACTTTTCGTACTTAAGTTTACTATCGAGAGCACATGAGCATATACCAGAGGCTCGAGATGTTAGGAATACGAAGGATTAGAATTGGTGACCCGCCATTATGGGGGTACCATAATAACCCGCTATACCATAAGCAGCCCCTTGAGGACTTAGCACGATACAACCCGGAAATCAACATGGCTGGCAGTGAGGAAACCCTTTTCACACCTTTTAGCAACTTCGGGAAAAACTTCACAGCTCGACAACTTGTAGACCTTAGCATCCAGAAATTACAAAGGGGAGAAGATGAAGCCGATGAACTACTCCATGGCTTAGCCGCAATATATGAGACTATCAAAGAACGACAAGAGGTGGAAGGACGAGAATGACAGACAGGAGAGGTCACCCCCTACTCCGACGACGATATCACCGCATGTGCCTCCACCTATGCACACTCTCCTCAAGCTCCTTAGTAGCGAACGTCAAGATAGAATCCGTTCCCAGAACGCTAAGCAAGATGTTGTCGTAAGGGTAGAAGATTTCCTCAAAATGATCAACGAATACATGACTAGGAAAAACTGCCCTGGTTTGTCATTTGGATTCGACAATTTCTATCGAGACCTCGAATTCAACCTGTCTGCGGGATTCAAGCCCCCAAAATTTAGCAAGTATAACGACACCGAGAATCCAAACCATCATCTGGCATTGTTCTGTAATGACTGCCGGCCTATTCGCGATAATCACGGACTTCTGATACACTACTTTCAGAGGTCACTCGAAGGGGAAGCCCTCGATTGGTTTGCTGAGCTCCCGCTACATAAAATTGACGCATTCAAAGAATTAGCAGGATAGTTCCTAGATCAAAACAAGCATCTGATACAGGAGGCCATCAATCTTAGCGACTTGATGACAACAAAGTAGGAAATCGAAGAAGACTTCGTCGATTTTGTATCACGCTGGAGGAAACTCACAGGTCATACAGGAAGTCAAATGAGATAAAAGACGCATTCATATCATCATAGATAATGTCAGAGAGCCCCTTCAAAGCGCTCTGATCATGCGATTACCCAGACTTCACTACTCTTCATCTGCATGCCAATCGCATTCAATGACACATAAAGGGAGGAGACCTGGCTCGATCACAGCACCGAAAGCATCGACTTTAAGTGATTCAAAGCCCTTAAATAATAACAAAGACTTAGGCTCTGAGCAAGTTAACACGGTCGCTAATCAAAATCAAGGTGATGGGAACAACCAGCAAAGGAACTCTGGTTAGGGTCAATACCAAAATCAATAATGGTTCGTCAATCAAAATCAGAATTAATATCCTAACCGAAACTAGTATCCTAACTAGAACCAAAATGTTGCCCGAAACCGTCCTACCAATACCCAGGGCTATAATAATGTACCCCCGCCCCAAAATTTTAATCAGCAGGTCAGCCTAGATGAGATCATTATCCTCCATTACCCAATACCATCCCTAATATTTTATGCCTCCTAAGTGACCAGAATCTCTTTTCCCACTAGAGCGGCCACGACCCTGGCCTGCTAACCTTGATTATACCTAGTTCTGTGCTTTTAATCGATACGCGGGACATAACCTAGAAGACTATTGGGTGTTGAGAGATATGATATATGACATGAACGATCAAAACCAGATTGACTAGGAATCCCTTTGAAACACTAACCAAAATAACCAGTAGCCTCTGCAAAACTTTGGAATCATTAACAACCCTCTACCAAACCACAATCAAGGACTGGTCAGCATGTCACCACAGTAGACCTCCCAGGCCGAGCCCCTTTCCACCCATCTACTCTCATCACACGAGTTAGATATTCTGATGCCACAGCCAGTTCAAATGATCCTCCGAGGCCCACCATCATTTCGCCTCACCTTCTGACTTCATAACCCAAGTTGAACCACCAACTCCGCCACCCTATCCAAACTTCACTAGAGTTCGAGTTCAATCTTTCCGAGCTCAAAGACCTATCATTCAACCCATAGAACCTTCTACACCCTCAAACTTTGACGTAGCTCTCGATAATGCCGAGCCAGAATATGAAGACCACGTCCTTCAAACTGCAGAACAGATCGCGGCATGGGTAGACAGCATCACCCAAAATACCACCAGTCAACAACGTGAGGAGACAACTGAAGAACACCGTTCATTGTTAGAGATAAGACAGCAGGAGGGAGAGCCCACCAAGGAAAAAGTACTAATCTTCGTATTCCTGAAAGAGGAAGACTACACTCAATACCTCCCACGTAGTAATGGCATAGCCCCAGTATGTATTCCTTCATCCAATTTCGCTCCTTCCACCGCAAGCACCGCGATGAATCCTTCAACACTCCAAGTACAACAGTTGACATGCCCAGTCCTTAAATCTAGAACCAACTATCTGCCACCACCATTCACTCAGGAAAAGCAGAGCAACAATGCACAACCATCTGACCAAATAACCAAAGAATGAGGAGCGAGCTTGCACCCTCCACCTGATGTAATCCCTTCACCTCTAGTCCCAGTGCCTCAACCGACTCAAGAGAATTGGTGTAGAGCACATCAACCAACAAAGAACCAGCCCTAGAAACAGGTCAGGAATACCATCTTCTCTGACACCTCGTGAAGGTGCCTGCACAAATATCGATCCTCGAACTCATCAAGAAATTACCAGAGCATCACCGACTTCTCGTGGTGACATTGGATGAGACGCACATGAATGAAGATACCACTTTGGATCAGCTGCATGAGATCACCTCGATTATGACTCAACCTCCTGCGCTTACCTTCACTGAAGCTAGCATGCCTAAAGAATCATTACGTGGAAGTTCAGCTCCTATTTATCTAGCCGTCATAATTAGAGGATTTTCAGTACCACACGCATTGGTCGACACCGGAGCAGGACTTAACATCTATCCTATAATAATGTTGAAGATCCTTGAATATACCAAACAGGATATAAGGCCTTCGTCTTTATCCCTCATCGCTTATGATGGCTCTCGGCACTTCGTCAAGGGAACCATCAAGTTGCAAGTCTATCTCGGGCTAGTCACTAAGGAAGTCACTTTCCATATTTCTGATTCTTCAAGCACTTACAAATTGATATTGGGAAGGAAGTGGTTGGAATCCATGAAGGCAGTAAAATCGACATATTACCAATGCGTCAAATTCTCGCATGAAGATTCTATCATAAGAATATACGCCAATACGACCCTTAAAGAAATTGACATAGACTACGCGGCGAGCATCCCAACAACGCACGACTCAGTACTGAACACAGGGCATATAAAAAAGATGCATGATCCTGATGACGCATCAATAACAGAAGTTAACTATCCTCGGTCCCTTCCGACCTATCAATAAGAAGTAGTGAGAAGAGAAGCCGGACCTGATCTCGCCCGACTGTATGACATAAACCCGACCGTGGCAAAAGGATGGGACCTGATGCATCAGCTAGGATATGTCCCTCACACTGGACTCGACAAATATAAGCAAGGATGCATAAGACCGATCGTCCCGAAGAAACTATGCAAACACATCGAATTAGGCTACCAGTCAGACGGTAAGCAAGCTGACACCCTACCAACTTCATCAAAGTGGTCACTCTATGACCATTTTTTATATGGAACTACTGAGAAGGCTAATGTGCCAAGAGAAGAAGGGAGCCATCCTTCACTAAATCTCAAGCAACCGAGAACGAGCAAGTGACCAAAGCCTTCGCTGACCTGACAAACCTAAGCCGTGATAGTGATGACATGGATAAGCTACTCGAAGGAGTTAGACCATTATTCAAAACCCCTGAAGAGCCAGATCTGCGCGCAGAAGACTGAGAGTCGACCGATGAGGACTTCCACATTGCCACATTAGCAGACGAAGAAGAACCAGAGTCAGGGACACCCCAGCCTCATGAACTAGGAAGAGAAAACTAGTTCTGGCTGGTAGTTTATACATACATGCGGTGCAGAGCGACTGAAGCTCCTCGAGGAGGTCAACAACTCCCAAAGTAAAGAAACGGACTCTGATGATGAACTTGATCACCCATCCTTACTGGAAAATTGGTAGTGTCTGCACCGCTGCCCTTACCTAGAATCACCCTCTTGTAACCTGTGTGCATCAGTCTTGACGTGGTGCAAAAGAGCAATCTTGCGCGAGATACGATGGACAACAAGGACAAAAGATCATCATGTTGCCTTTATAGAAATTTAAAAAGAATTAGAGCTCGATGCTCCCCAATATCTGGATGTGCCACAACTTTAGATATTCTGGAACTTACTGGAAGAAGAATGATAATCGCCCCCGAGTGATGATGAAAACTATTGGATAGATCTCCCTGGACTTGAGTTAGTAGAACAGTTGGAACATGGCTTCCAAGCACAATCAGACAAAGAGGAAGATCTTGACCTTAGAAATAGTGACCTTAGCTCCGATCATGAAGGATGGGAATGCCCCTGGGAGTATCCCTACATCTCTCACCCATATCAACCTCGCTATCAGGCCTGTATATTTCTCACCGTGTACCATAAGATCTAGAGGAAGGAATTCTCATATTTTGACTTCAATGATGATACTTTCAAGCACTTCTTCGCTACATGGGAGTGCTTGTAAGAGTTTGCATGCATCGTTCGACCATATCAGCCTTATTTCCAGACCTACACCATAATAATAGAAGACTTCAAACGAGAAGGTCGTACCAATCCCCAACCTGCACTATGGAGAATGGTTGAAAACAACCCAGGTTTAATAATTAAGTTCATCGAACTATATCTATGGTTAATATGAAGTGAAGAATCTCAGCGATAAGTGGACCTCCGATCTAGTTTCGAAGATGAGAGTTTGGATGACTATCGTCTTCAGACTGTCTTCGACGACGAAGCACTTCACATAGTAGAAGAGGAAGAAGAGTCGTTTGAAAAACCATCGCCAGCATCGCTCATCAGGAGGATCACCCCGGATGAAGACTCTAAAAAAAGATGCCAAATTCAGATCAAGTTCACATCATCCAAAGACTCACCCGAATGGCCTCAGCGGCCGTCCCACTCCCCTAACTAGGAGAAGTAACCTCACCGATTCTGTCTTAGGAAACCGGCCCTGTACCATACTTATTATCAAAAAACTAGAAAATCCTAAAACCCATAATAATATAAAAATAAAAAATCTCAAAAAATTAGAAAATCACAGAAAAGGGGGGAGCCCTTCATCCCAGACCCATTCAACAACCAGTAAGGAGACTTTTCTCCAAAGGATACGAGTAGTAATCACCTCAATGAAATCAAAGGAGTAACTGACATGATCACACACGGTCATCGTCCTACCCTCAACATCAGAGAACCTTGCCTTGACTCGGTTCGAAGTGACCCTACTGCCAGTTCCTCGTGAAACCGCCGAGCGTCCCGATGAAGTAAGAAGCCCATAATCATACCCGACGAGATACTCCATGACTTCGAGAGGAGGATGAATAACCTCTACCTACACCTGACAAAGGATGTCGCGATCATAAATTATGCCGATGAAGGATTACCTCTCCCAAAACTAACCCCTTGGTGTAGTTCTTTTATAGTGTATGAACTCACAAACGACAAAGATGGAGCACCAGTCGTCGAGGAAATCCAGGAGTTCCAACGGGTTATCAAGCGCTTTGATGAGCAAACACAAGCTGCCACAGAACCTACTGAAGAGATAAATTTTAGCATCAAGAGCCCAACACTTAAACCCAAGGAACGATAACAAATTATCCAAGTCCTCCAAGATCACCTTAGCTCTTTCGCATGGTCCTATGAGGATATGCCTGGATTGGACCCGAGCTTAGTAGAATAGTGGTTGGTCTTGGAACCTGATGCTAAACCCGTCAAGCAGAAACTCATAAGGATGCACCCCCAGACAACACTACAAGTCAAAGAGGAGGTTGACAAGCTACACAAAGCAAAATTCATCCAAGTCCTCCTCTACCATTAATGGGTTGCCAACATAGTACCTATCTCCAAGAAGGACGATAGAGTGCGAGTATGCATTGACTTCTGAAATCTCAACAAAGCTTGCCCAAAAGATGACTTCCCCCTACCACACATCGACACCCTGATCGATAACACTGCCGGACACAAGATGTTATCCTTTACGGATGACTTCTCTGGATACAACCAAATTAAATTAGCAGAGTCAGATCAAGAAAAGACTTCATTCACCACACCATGGGGAACCTACTGCTAGGTCATCATGCCTTTCGAACTCAAGAACGGTGGAGCCACATATCAACGCGCCATGATGGCCATATTTTATGACATGATGCACAAGTGTACTGAAGTCTACGTCGATGACATACTAGTGAAGTCTCATACATGAGTGGCACATGCCGAAGCACTACGATTGGTGTTACAAAGATCCGAGAAATATCAACTAAAGATGCACCCAAAGAAGTGATTGTTTGGAGTAACCTCCGAAAAACTATTGGGATTTATAGTCAGTAAATGAGGTATCAAAGTTGACCCGATGAAGGTCAGATCCATCCTCAAGATGCCACCTCCCAACAACATCAAAGAATTATGAGGCTTGATAGGAAGGTGGTAGTTCATTAGGAGATTCATCTCCCAGTACTCAGATTGATGCGATCCTTTCTATAAGCTACTTAAAGGGGGAGCTGAGTACAGATGGAATGACCAGTGTTAACAGGCCTTCGACAACATCAAGAAATACCTCTTCAATCAACTAATACTATCTCTGCCAATTCCGAGAAGACCCCTAATCCTCTATCTCTCAACAAACGACAAAGCGATGGGAGTAATCCTTGGACAATATGAATAAGATGGCAAGAGAGAGAAGGCTATCTACTACCTCAGCAGAACGATGGTCGAGTACGAATAGAAATACACAGCAATGGAGAAGACTTACTGTTTGATTTAGAATTTGTTTTGTGCTGTAATTTTTATTCTTAGAAATGTGGTAAAAACAAGGTAGCAAAAACAAATAAAAAGGGGGAAAATAAAATGGAGTGAAACAACACTAAAACGGTAATATAAAATATAGTCCTGCAAGATCCAGGGCCTGTTGTAGCAAGTTTTGCTAAGTAAGAGATTGTCCTACAGGGAAATTTGATCTAAAACCACAAGAGTTGTATAGTAGAACTCCAGATGTGGCTACAGATCTGGCATCACTAACCTATACTAGAAAGCAAAGGTAAAGAAAGGGAGTTTTAGGTTGTCACAATCTAAACTAAAATAGAAAATAAAATCACAAATCTACACTACAAGAAAGGGTTTTAGAAAGGGGTGGAAATGGATTTGGAAAATAAAATCAAAAAATTGGTGAGAAGTAATATAATAAGGACTGATTTCTTAACTGAAACATGGCTAATCCAGCAGAGCAAGGATTGATTCTACATCAGTCCTTCATTTGGCTACAAGCTCAAATGTAAGGATAAAGAATCCAATCCAACCTGAGATATGGAAGTCTTAGGGTTATGATTTGTCCACTGAGTGGTCATAGATCATCCCAGAGATATATTCCAGTCTACGGGTTAAAATCATAACATTAAAATCACTGCTGCCTCTATGTATGAAAGGCTATAAGCCCTTGCATCCATAGGTGTATGCAATCCATAAAATTCTTAATGAGAAACATAAAAACATTATAGATTGAATGAATCAATAAAAAATAGCTTTGCATTGCATATGAAGGAACTTACAATGGCTAGCCCTCAAGGCTGTAGTCAATGCAGAAATCTATGCCCCTCACAAGCTTACACAAGTCTTGATTACAGTAGAGAACAGTCCTATCTATTACAAAGGACTTAGCGAACAAATGCTGAGCTAAGGAAGGAAGCAAAAAAGAAAAAGGATGACCTAACCCTAGCAGTGACCTAAGCACAGAAAACCTCCTGGATCAGAGCAAAATTAGGTTAATGTTAGATGCCCATTTCTGGCTAAAATTATAGCCTAAATACAATCCATACAAAAATATCGCAATGCTCTGGACAATCAGAAAGAAGCTGCTATCGTGGCCCATTTGTGGCTAAGTAATTGCCTTGGGATGTGGGGGACAGTTAAACACATTGGGATGTGTGCCCTAGATGCTGTGGAATCCCTAAAATATCCTTGCATGCTGAATGGGAGGTCTGGAACCCAAGCCTCGAGAGGTTGAATGCTTCCTATTATGCATCTCGAGTGGTTGAATTGACTGCTAAAGGAGGCTCGACAGGTACAAATGGTTTCGATTATGCTGTTCGAGTAGATGAGGCTTCAGGTAACTTTTCTCGCGAGGATCTCGACAGGATGAAATACAGCTCGACAGGATCAATTTGAGCTCCTCGAGTGGCTGGAGTCATACTTGGAGTGCTCGAGAACTACTCGAGGCAATTTTCTGAAGGTGTATCTACTCGAGGTCCACTCAAGCAGATATTCTCCGGAATGTCTGAACCTCTCGAGATGTGCTCAAGATGGTTTTCTGAAGCTCAGAACCTCTCGAGAACTGCTCAAGGAAATCTTCTGAAGCTCTTCCTATTTTGAACTACTCGAGATCTGCTCAAGCTGATTATATGCTGCAACCTTGAATTGCTCGAGAACTACTCGAGCTAACTTTCTAAAGGTTTTAATTGCTTGAGAGCCACTCGAGCTTATTTATGTTGTACTTGAACTGCTTAAGCTGTCATTTGTGATCCTCTGCAACTATGCACAGCCTGCTACAACACTCTCGTTTGCTTAGGTCCATCCTTCTTCCTCTGTTGGACCTCTAGGGCCCGTTGGGCAAGCAAAATGGTCCCTATGGTGCAGACCACCATGGTGCACTCTCTGTTCTTCAATCAGCTTCAAGATTTGACTTTAAATTCTATCTTCTTGGCTTCCAAAATGTGGACTATTTCATTAAGCTACAGTTTTATTCCTAACTACAAAACATACTCAAATAATAATTATTAGATGGCTCTAAGGTGTAGTAAAGGCTAGGTTAGGAGGTGAAAAATGACATTTTTCAGTGATTAACATACCCCCAAACCTAATCTTTGCTAGTCCTCGAGCAAAGTAAAAATTAAACAATTACTCTAAAAATTTAAATGCCACTTTTTTAGGGAGAACGGGTGCATTTAGCTTATGTATCAACCCTTTTAAACCCCTAGGTGATCCCTAGTGGAGGAGTGAAGTTTCCTGAGGGTTTTCAGTGAAGGTACCCATAAACTTCCTCATGACACAGTTAAACCAAGTGCACACCTTAACAAGTCAGATTTCAACATATAAAATTTCATTCCACCCTTGATTTTTTAAATTAGAGGAGTTTTAAAATAGTGGATGCAAACAATTTAACACCTACATCATGCATTTATGCTCATCACAACCAATCAGTTGACATCAAGAATGTAATGTGTGCAAAACAGTACTAAGCTAACCATTAATTCAAAAATTAGGTTCAAACAGTGCCCCAATGAATTTCAATTTCAGACCCAATGCTTACCAGGGCTGTCTCTCACAATTGAATTGGAGGGTGTTTAATTTCACTCCAGCTCAAGAGCAGTTACAGACCTCAAATAGGTCTGCAAGCATGAGCAGAGGCATTTGCTTCAAATTTTTGACATCATCATGTACTTCTCACCATAGATCAGACATCCCCTCATCTCCACATGACAACTTATTTCACTTTGGATCAATAAGGATTTTTTGATGGGTTGTAATGTGGCTTATGGATGAGGTTTAAAAAGAATAAGAGGGGTAAAATGGATTCAAAAATGAGAAATTAGCAAGGGGAGGAGGTGATTCATGACTTCACCTTCTTTATCACAACACAACTTCATTGTCCAATAGGTTTTCCAGATTTGAAGTGACCAGCTTCTTCTCCTTCTTCCAATTTTTAGATGAAGTGCTTCTTTTGACTTCTCTTTTTTTTTTTCTTTTTATTTATTTATTTATTTATTTTCTTTTTTTATGAAGTGACACACATATACCACTGCTACACTATTATTTATAATCTGCTTTTCTTCTCCTTCCACCAAATGTTGGAGCCAGCCCACCTATCTTCAACTTTTTCTCTTTTACCTTCTGAATTCTTAGAGTGAGGGTAAGGCTGAATCAAGTCAAGAGGTTTAGATTCAAGTACTCTGATGCTTGTTGAAGAGAAATTAGATTTTAAAGGCTCAAAGAGTGTATGCAAAGGATAGTTGAATGGGTAGGAAATTTTAAGCTCAAACTATCCAAATGAAAGCCTTAGATCATCTCATTAGTGTCATGAGTGTTGTCAAACAATTTCATTTTGGGGGTGCCTAACTTTTAGTCATTCCTTGGAGCACAAAAATTTGCCAAATAAACTTTTCAAAAGATAAAATTTTTGTATGGGCCCAAATCTCACTAGGTATGGTCATCCTTTGAACTCATGGGGCATATCTACACCTTTTTCTCTCCTCATAGCTTACTAAGTACTGCTTGTAGAAGATTTTTTCTTGATGCTTACTTCATGAAAGTGTTGAATTTTTAGAGGATTTCAGAGTTAAAAAGTCTGCATAATTTTTAAATTTTCTCATTTTCAAAATTGCTTAGGTAAACTTCACTCTTTTTGTTTCAAAATTGACTATTACTGCTGCACTTAGCTTAACTATTTCATTGATCTTCCTACTGGTCTACCCTGCCCTACCCCCACACCTAAGATAAATAGTGTCCTCACTGTTTCAATGTATATATTCAGTTCGAGGCAGTAGGGTATGCAAAGGACTAACAAACTAAAGTAGAAAACAGGAATAAACAGACAAAGAAGCACCATGCAAATAACACCCAAAAGACTATTTTCATTAATAACGTCAATATTTAACAAGACTATTTACAGACTTAACAAGAGACTAAAAATATACAACTACTTCTAAAACAGAAATACAAACAGAATCCTAAGTACAAAATGACTACACTAAAGCCTAATCTGAATCCGAATCTGAGTCCAAGGCAATGGGGCCCTTGTCTGCTATGTCCTTCCATTTCTTTAAAGTTTCAACATGTGCAGCACCAGCCTTGGTTCTAGTTGCAACTGGTTTCTATGGCTTGGTGCTGCTCTTCTCCGTGGAAAGTTCCTTGATAGACACACCCTTGGGCACTGAAGAGTGCATGACTGAAAAGGTGGAGGCCAATGTGTCTACCATCTTGCCCAACTGAGCTGCTTTCATCTTATACACCATATACAGATCTAAAGCACCTTTCAGTTACTGCCAGTGCACCTTCTTCTCCTTCTGTAGATCCTCCCTCATGAGAGACATTTGGTATTCATAATGCTGCTTCACCATTTCTGTGACATGCTCCACCACTAATTGTACATCCCTTCGAACATAAGGATCAACATTCATAGATTTGTTGAGGGAGTAAAACTTGGGAATGGGGATGGATGAAGCAAGGACAATGGCCTTTTCCTCAGGGTCATATATAATAGGGTGTAAAACAGAGGTGGTGACCAGGTCAGTGCAGGTGAGTGGAGATGATGGTGGGATAGATGATGAGGGTGGAAGGAGAGGTGCTAGCTCCTCTAGGGTTTCAGTCTGGGTAAAGGTTGAGGTGAAGGTCAATGGTATCAGGGGAAGCTCCTCCTCTTCAAAATCAGTTTGTGTAGCAGTAGAGATGGCGGTAGATGGGATAAGGGCCAGCTCTTCATAATCAGGGTTTGTCTGTATGGCGGCAGCTACTATAACCACTGAAGTGGAAGGCTGGGGTGAAGGAGGTGGTGTGGGTACAGGTATGGGTGTAGGTGTAGGCTGTTGGGTGTAAGGTCTGGAGGGTTGATTGGAGGGAATATAGGTTGGCTTGCCTAGTGGCCCGATGTTCAGTATTGGTAAGAAGTTGGGTTTGGAGAAAGTAAGGAGGAAAATAATTTGGGCAAAAGAGTCTAGTATGGTAGTGTTTATAGGTTGGGTGGGTGGAATGAGTTGGAAGGGTGAAATGGGTTGGAAGGGTGTAGTAGGGGCATGTTGGAAATGGGAGGGCTGTGAAGAGTCTGGGAGGGGTGTGTACTCATGCTTGATATCCTCCACAATGGAGTCTATCATGACTGAGTACACCTCAGATGTGAACAGGTCATGGATAGGAGTCACTGGCAGTGAATGGGTAGGAGAGGGAATTGGGTCGCTGGGTTCAAAGGTGTCAATGGGGTGGGGTGGTTCAATGTCAGTGGCCATAAGTTTACTGCCATCATAAGTAAATGGGGAAGGTGGGTTTGGAATGGGTTCTGGTATGGTAATAGGCTTTGAGCTAGGAGTGGATGTAGGTAAGGGAATGGATAGGCTTGGTACAGTGGGTGTAGGTGGATCTGGTATTGGGGTTATAGGTTGGGTGGGTGGGATTGGCTCTATGGTTGGTTTATGGGCTCTCTTTTTGTATATTCTTTTTATGGTTGGAGTGGGTAGGTTAAATGGGAACTCTATGGGAGGAGTTGGAGCTGGCACAGGGATGGTGGTGATGATTGTCGAGGGTGTTGGAGATGGAATGGTGTGTGGTGTAGGGATGGAAGATGGTGGTATAGGAAATGAGGTTGTTGATGTATCTGCAGCAGAAGTGGGCACTGAAGCTGAGCTCATAGCAGAGGGAGTTGCAGGGATAGCAAAAGAGGAATGGCAACTGTAGAGGTCTCAGTTGGGAATGTTGTTGTTGACTTCTCAGGGACCTTCTTCCTCTTCTTCCCCATCAAGGACATGCTGATTATCCACAACCTCTTTCCAAACATTAGTGGGGGCAATTTTTCAGTTGGCTCCCCAAACTTCCAGGCATATCCTCCTTGCTTAAGTAGAGCTGTGATCAGCCTGCTGTAGGGAAGTCCATGGGACTTCTGTTTCTTCTGGACCTTCATGTGGATGTCCTTCATCCCCTCAAAAATCAAATGGGCAGCATTGAAGCAATGCCCTTGGGAGAAGGAGTAGAGAGCGTCAGCAATGGGATGTCTTCTCTCTTGCTGGTGCCTGGATACAAAAATATTCTTTCTTAGAACATTGTCTATGAATAGAAATCTGGGGCTGAAGTCACTCCTTGTGATGGAGTCCCCTGAAGCTTTCTTCCCATTGGTCAATTTGTTGGAAATCTCATCTATGGAGGCATTGAGTGGAGCCCCCAAATTCCAAGTAGGGTCATAGGCAGCTGGGATGCCTAGAGCTTTTGCAATCTCAGTTGTGTCCACAATTGTTGCAAATTCATCAATAAGGATGACCGGCACTAGGTCTTCTCTGTTTGGACCTCCCTAGATTCCTTGAGTCTCATGTTCTGGTACCATAGCTTTACCAGTCTGGGGTACACCATCTCCTCCAAAGGGGTCAAAAGGTTATCCAAGGAAACCTTGGTAAAAAATTCTATGGCTTCAACAACCAAGGTCTACTTCGTGAAAAATGCCTTGTCAAAGGCAGTTTCAGGCTCCAACCCTAGGGTATCCATGAACTCATTGGGTGTGCTCGGGGGATCAACTTCTGGGGTGGCTTCCTCCTGATGCTTCTGCTTTTTGGTTGATTTTGGGCTTTTGGAGACAGTTCTTGCCCTTGTCTTAGGTGTAGCCCTCTTCTTAGGTTTTTTCACTTGGGGTGCTGGGGCATTAATGGCCTCCATAGTGGAGGATGTAGCAATCCTCACTGATTTTCTGGTGGGAGTGGGTTTGTCAGTTTATGGAGGGTTCAACAATGCTTGTAGGTTATCAAAAAATGGGGAGCTGCTGACCATCTGTCAAAATCCTAAATTTGACCTCTTCAATAAAAAATCCTAGGTTGCCTACAACTTTAATGAGGTATCTTAACAAACTCCTCCCAAAAATAAACTCTTACCCAAGAACAATCGCCTATCAAAGACACAGCTGAGCAGAGTTAGAAACTTACCCCAAACCGCTAGGGTTTTGAAATTATTGATGCCCAGTAGCTCAAATCTAACCTCGCTAGGTGCAAAAGACTCAGTTTTGGATGCTTAGCACAATGACCAGAGCAAGGTGTTAGTGATGGAGAAAAATGGGCAGCGAAGGAGGGAGTTGGAAAGTCTGGCTGGTAGTGGTGCTTTAGAGTTTGGGCAGAGAATGACAATGACAGAGCCAGTCGAGGGTTTTTAAGCAGGGAAACCCGAGCCTTGAGAGGATCTCTAGAGGATGGGTCAAATGTAAATGAACCTCTCGAGCTGAAATAAGCATTGGAATTAACCTGTCGAACAGTTAAGTGCAGTAAAATTAACTGCTCGAGCAATTTAATGTGAACTGCTCGACAGACCATTTTGGTGAAAGTCAGGGCCTCGAGAGGAGCTCGACAGGCAGGGCTTCAGGTGATCCTATCGAGGATCTCTCTTCTTCATGGAATGATGCTCAAGAGGTTCTCAGAGCCACTTCAGACAACAAAATTTGCCTTGACCATGGCTCAAGAGGATGACTGATCCTCTCGAGATAACGAAATTCAGTGATTTATCATAATTAAGCTGTCAGGCACACTGCCATGCTTCTCATGCACATTTCTCAACCATTACCCATGGATGCCTATGCAAATCAGAGCCTTACACAGATTACTCAGCACAGATCACAGACACCACAATAGACTAATATACAGAAACATAGATCAAGATTCTTATACCTACATCACACAATCTACAAACACACAAAAATAGTAAATGACAGAATTTCAACATCAAATAAAAATAGTTATGTTACACAGTGTACAAGGCTTTAGATCACTTATAATTGGGAGGTTCTTGAAGGTACATGGCTTCAGAGTGCTCCATAGTATTTTCCACACAGAGTTTAAGCCTCTGACCATTTACTTTCATAATCCTCCCAGAAGTGGGATCCATGATCTCCATAGCCCCAGATGGGAATGCATGGATTACAGTGAAAGGTCCATCCCATCTAGATATCAACTTTCCTGAAAAGAACTTAAGTTTAGAGTTGAATAGCCATACCTTAGCACCATCATCAATGTCCTTCCTTAGAAGGCTCTTGTCAAAGAAAGCCTTGGCTTTCTCCTTGTAAATCCTTGAGTTTGAATAGGCATCCAACCTTAGTTCCTGCAGCTCAGACAACTGTAATTTTCTATTTGCACCAACAGAAATTAGATCCATGTTCAAGATTTTAAGGGCCTAAAAGGCCTTGTGCTCCAACTTGGCTGGCAGATGACATGCTTTGCCATAGACTAATCTAAATGGGGACATTCCAATTGGAGTCTTATAGGCTATCCTATAGGCCCACAAAGCATCATTTAATTTCATTTGCAAGTCCTTCCTATCAGTCCCAACTGTCTTCTCCAGGATATGTTTAATTTCCCTATTGGAAATCTCTACCTGCCCACTGGTCTGTGGGTGGTAGGAAGTAGCAACCCTATGTGTAACAGCATACTTCTTGAGCAGACTCTCAAAGTGTCTATTACAGAAATGGCTTCCCCCATCATTGATGATGGCTCTAGGGGTGCCAAATCTGGAGAAAATGTTTTCCATGACAAATTTGAGGATAACTTTGTGGTCATTTGTCCTTGTCATAGTAGCTTCCACCTACTTGAAAACATAATCCACAGCCACAGGATGAAGTTAAATTCCATTGAAGGAGGAAAGGGGCCCATAAAATCTATCCCCCATATGTTAAACAGCTCCACAATAAGGATGGGCTGCAGTGGCATTGAATTTCTCCTTGAAATGCCACCCATCCTTTGACATCTTAAACAGGCTTGGCAGTGTACATGTGCATCCTTAAACAAGGAAGGCCAGTAAAACCCACACTGCATGCAGTACTTTTGTTGCTATTTTTTCCCACTAAAGTGACCTCCACGGGCATATTCATGACACATCGTGAGAATACTGTGGATGTCACTATCAGGGACACACTTTCTAATAATCTGGTCTGCACAATACTTATACAGGCATGGATCCTCCTAGAAAAAATATTTAACTTGTGAGAAGAACAAGTCCTTGTCCATCTTGGACCAGTGGGAAGGGATCCTACCTATAGCAAGGTTGTTCACTATATTAGCAAACCAGGGGACAACTGACTGGCTGGAAAATAATTGCTCATGAGAGAAAGAATCTCTCAATGGTGTAGTAGCACACTCTTCAACTAAAATTTGGGATAAATGATCAGCCACCATATTCTCTACCCCTTTTTTGTCCTTGATTTCAAGATCAAACTCCTGCAGTAGTAGGATCCATCTAATCAACCTTGGCTTTGCATCTTTCTTAGCTAACATGTACTTTAGGGCAGAGTGGTCAGTGAAGATAATAATTTTAGACCCTAGTAGATAAGGTCTAAACTTGTCCACATAAAAAATAATAGCTAGAAGCTCCTTCTCAGTTGTAGTATAATTCAGCTGAGTTTCTGCCAGTATTTTGCTGACATAATAAATTGCACAAGGCTGTTTGTCTTTTCTCTGTCCTAACACAGCTCCCGCAGCCAAGTCTGATGCAACACACATTAATTAGAAGGGGTAAGGCATAGTCAAGGGCTTGGATCACAGGGGCAGAGGTTAGACATTTCTTCAAAACCTCAAATGTCTCAAGACATTCAACATTAAAATAAAAGGGCACATCTTGACATAGCAAGTGGCACAAAAGTTTGGAAATTTTGCTGAAGTTCTTGATAAACCTTCTGTAAAATCCTGCATGTCCTAGAAAAGATCTGATTAGTTTGACTATTTTTGGTGGGGGTAAGTGTGAAATCAAGTTAATTTTTACTTTATCAACCTCAATTCCTTTCTGAGAGACCACATGGGCAAGCACAATGCCTTGGTTGACCATGAAATGGCTCTTCTCCCAGCTTAAAACTAGGTTGGTTTCTTCACATCTTTGAAGTACCAGGCTGAGGTGATGTAAACATCTACTGAAACTATCCCCAAAAATTGAGAAATCATTCATAAAAATCTCTAAAAACTTGTCAATCATGTCCGAAAAGAGGGCATACATGCACACCTTTGGAAGGTGATAGGAGCATTACACAGTCCAAATGGCATTCTTCAATTGGCAAAAGTACCAAATGGACATGTAAAGGTAGTCTTTTCCTAGTCTTGAGGATACACAGGTATCTGATTGTAACCAGAGCATCTATCAAGAAAGTAGTAGTATGCTTTTCCTGTCAACTTATCCAAAATTTTATCAATGAAGGGTAAAGGGAAGTGGTCCTTTCTGGTTTTGGAGTTTAATTTTCTGTAGTCTATGCACACTCTCCAACCAGTGGTCTCCCTGGTTGGCACTAACTCCTCAGATTCAGTGGTTATGATAGTGATGCCAGACTCTTTGGGGACCACTTGGATAGGTGAGACCCACTCAGAGTCTGAAATGGGATAAATTACCCCAGCATCCAACAGTTTCACAATTTCTTTTAAGATAACTTCCTGCATACGAGGGTTTAATTTCCTCTGCATTTCCCTTGAGGGCTTGGAACCCTCTTCCAAATGGATCTTGTACATACACACTAATGGGTCTATCCCTCCCAAATCTTCAATAGTCCAGCCAATTGCTCTTCTATGTTTCATAAGGACACATAACAATTTCTCTTCCTGCTCTACTATCAAAGAGAAAGAGATAATGATAGGAAGTTTTTTATCTTGCCCTAGGAAGGCATATTTCAATGTATCTGTCAGCTGCTTGAGCTCCAAATCAGGTGGACTAACTATTGAAGGCAGCAAAGGTGCCTTGGAGGGTTAAGGTAGGGGCAACAATTTGGGTCTCCATATGGAGTGCTGCACTAGGCCCACTGAAGAGTCTAATGTGTTTCTTTAGCATTGCAATTTGAGGCCTCCTCCTCATCAACCTCAATCCACACATGTTCAAATTTATCATACATTTTATCCCAATCCAGCAAATTGGATAAATTCTCTTCCACCAAGTCCTCTAGTACATCAACTACAAAGCAATCGTCATTGTCTAGCTGAGGTTGCTTGACAGTATTGTACACATTCAACTTCACTTTCATATTCCCAAAAGAGACTTTCATTACCCCAGGCCTTCATTGAATGCAAGCATTGGCTGTGGCCAGAAATGGCCTGCCCAGGATAACATGAATGGGGGTGTTACTCTTTGAAGGTTCCATGTCCAATACTAGAAAATCAGTAGGGTAGAAGAATTTATCCTCCCTACCAACACATCTTCAACAATGACCATAGACCTCCTCTCAGACCTGTCACCCAATTGAAGCACAACAGGAGTTGGTTTCAGCTCCCCCAAACCTAGCTGTTCATACACAGAGTATGGCAGCAGGTTAACACTGGCTCCCAAGTCTAAGAGAGCTCTGCCTATGGTGTGATCACTAATAATGCATGGGATAGTGGGTACGCTTGGGTCCTGAAGTTTTACTGGTGTAGCAATAGACAAAACTGACTTGACTTTTTCAGCTGCAAAGACCTTCTTGGACAAATGGATCCTTGCCTTCCTTTTCTGAGTACACAGGTCTTTTAGGAACTTAGCATAGGCTGGTACCTATTTGATGGCATCAAGAAGAGGTAAATTGATTTTAACTTGCTTAAAGGTCTCCAATATTTTCTCTATTCTAGCATTTCCTTTGTCAAAAGGAGAGGGGCCTTTAAGAGCATGAGGAAATGGCAACTGGGGCACTGCTGGTACCTAAACTGCTAGCCTAGCTTTGTCATCAATAATTTTTTTCTTTTTACTTTTCTCATTTTTTTCTTTTTGTAGGAGCTCAACAACAGCCCCATTATTATGCTCCTGCTGCTCATCAACAGGAACTGAGTCCTTTTTCTCCTTTTTCTCCATGTCCACCTGGTTGTCCACCACCCTACCACTCCTTAGGGTTGTGATTGCTTTAGCCTCCTCATGGGTTGAGGAGCCTTCACCAATCATATATTGGCCCTTCGGGTTGTTCATGGTCTGGCTTGGAAGCCTGCCCTCCTCTCTATTGGTCAAAGCATTACAGATTTGACCAAACTGATCTTCAATTTTCTTTATACTCTGATTGTAAGAGTTCACAGTCTGAGATAAGGACTTCAGGTTTTACAGTTATGACAAAATCTGCTCCTCAAAAGATGGGGCTTTAGGCTATGGTGGTGACAATGCCAATTGGTTTGGCTGTGGAACTGACTGAGGGAAAGGTTGCCTAGGTGCATAACCCTGATTATACTATTATTGTGGTCTGTATTGTAAAGCTTGTTACTGCTGCTGAGGTTGTCGATAATTATCTTGTCTCCACCACAGATTGGGGTGGCTTCTTCATTGATACCCAGTAGGCTGCCGCCCATATGATTGGGCAGCACTAGCATGCTCCATGACCAGTTCAGGGTATTGACCAGCTGATGGACATTCCAGTTCAGGCTACACCTTAACCCCCCCATTTTCTCTTTTCTTTTTTTTTTTCTCTTTCCATCTTTTTGTCATATATTCTTTTTCTTTTAATGAAAGTTTTCTTTTAGTTCCATACTGTTCGGTTTTGCATTTTTATTTCTCTCTCTTCTTCTATGTGTGTTTCTGTATGTTTCCTTGGATTCTACCATTTCTTCTCACCTCTGAACCAGTGAGGACACTGCTCCTCCTAGGTTTGGGGGTGTGGCAGGTAGGTCTGCCAATAACATAGTTAACTTAAAGTGCAACAGAATCATGTGAGTAACATAGAAATGGAGCTGTGTTCACTTAAGAATTATGAAAATTAAGGAATTTAAAATTTTTTGTAGATCTTTAGACATTATAAATTTTTAAATTTTCATATTTCCATGATGAGAACACCAAGAAAACTCACTGGTATAAGCACTTAGTGAACCATTGAAGAGAGAAAAAGGCAAGGACATGCTTAAAAGTTCAAAGGAAGACCATCACTAGTGAGAATTGGGCCTACAAATTTTTTTTTTTATTTGAGGAGTGATTGAGGCATATTTCTTCTAGCTTTAAGGACTGGCTGACTCAATGTGTTCACTAAAAGTTAGGTAACTCTAAGTTGAAACAACTAACAGCACTCATGACACTTAGGAAGGGATCAAGGCCTTCTCTTGGACAGTTTAAGCCTAAACAAACCAAACCCTAAAGCAACTGCCCTTGTTCATACACTCTTTGAGCTTCAAAGTCCAATTTTCTTCAAAACACACCTGAGTACTTGTACCTGAACCTATGGATCTGATTTAACCTTACCCTTACTCTAAGAAGTCAGAAGGTAAAGGAGAAAGAGTTAAAGATGGACTAGCTAGGGTCAACATTGGATGAGTGGAGAAAAATTATCTGAAATTCTAGCAGTGTAACAACTGAGGAAAAAGGTAGCAGTTCATGATCAAAAAAAAAAAAATCAAACAAGAAGAGAAACTGATCACTTCAAATATGAAGATTTCAAAGAAGATGAAAGGAGTTGAATTAAAGAAGGTGAAGTCATGAATCACCTCCTGCACCTACTGATTTCTGAATTTCAAACCCCTTTTTCAACCTTCCAATTCTTTTTATAACCCAATACCATAAGCCACATTATAGCCCAGTTAAAGCCGTTGTAATCCAAAGTTAAATGAGCTGCCATGTGGAGATAATGAGTTGTCCAATCTACGATAAAAATCTGCCAATGATGCCAGAACTTGAATGCTATGCCTATGCTCATGCTTACAGACACATTTGGGGGATGTAACTGCTCTTGAGCTTGAGAGACAATGAAACCCTCAAAAGTTCTTTGTGAGAGTATGCCCTAGAGAGTTTTGGGTCTGATATTGAATGCATTAGGCATGACCTATAACCTAATTTTTAATTTAATGATGAGCTCAGTGCTAACACACATGTGTAGTTTCCCTGTTGTGAACTGATTGGAAATGTTGTGCTATCAGGGGAAGTTTTTGATGCTTAAACATCTGTGGAGACAATGCATTTAAATTTCTTATATTTTTACTGATTCAGGGGTGAACTGATGCTCTGTTTCTTGACAACTGACTTGAATCTTGCACTTTTCCTAACTGTTTTATTGAGAAGTTTGTGGGTATCTTCATTGAAAACTCTCAGGAGACTTCACTCCTCCACTAGGGATCACCTAGGGGTTTAAAAGGCTTGGTACATATGCTAAATGTATCCGTGCTCCCTACAAAAGTGGTAGTTACTTTCTGTAGATTTTTAGTGTAGCTTTGCTAAGGGACTAGCAAAGATTAGGTTTGGGGGTGTGTTAAGACATGAAAAGTACCACTTTTCACCCCTTAACTTAGCCTCTGTTAGACCCTTAGCCATCTAATAAATGTGTGTTAAGTCATTTCTGTAGGTAATAAACAGCAGCTGCAATAAAGGCTGAACCCTGTTAAGGAGCCCACTTTTGCCCCAGAAGTCCCTCAGAAGGATGAAAGTTGAACCCAGACAAGAATTGAACCTCGCACAACTTTCACAAGCTTTAAAGGATTCAAAAATTAAGCCTCGCGCAGTCCTCACGAGTTTCTCAAGACTTCATTTCCAATTGCCCGCATTGTTCTCGCATAGTTGAGTGACAGAGGGGCTTCATAATCATACTTCGCGCAGCTCTTGCGAAGCCCAAATATAAATGCTCGCGTAGCTCAAGAAAGCAGCTCTCAAACCTCGCACAGTTCACTCAGATCAACTGAGGAGAGAGAGCTCCAGGTATTTCGGCGAGCAGCTGTCACGCAGTGGCCACGGGATGTAAAACTTCAGAAAAACCTCTCGCGCAATTCAGAGACCAATGCACATCATGTCCTCGCGAAGATCCATTGAGGAACAAACTGCTCGCGCGATTCCCGCGCCATTCAGAAGGAAAGTGCAATCCCGCGAAGACCAGAGCAATCCAGAAAGGATTCAATGCTCTATCGTGCGACTGCTTCAGCTGTAACTAAGACAACCTGGTGACGACTAGAATTTTAAGCTAATCCAATCCCGCAAAGACCGTGCTACCAAGCGACAGTCTTGGAAACCAGTGCTACCTGGCGAGGCTCTGAACTCTAACTCTCCCTCACCTCTGCAGAGGACATTCTGGGAACTTCCAGCAATTAGGGCATGCATTCCAACGCTCTAAGTTCTATGCACGCACCCCGAGGCATCCAAGGGACAGTATTAGGCCATGTGGATCATTAAAATTAGGGTTTCCTAACCCTAATGCGCCACCAAACTAACTGCTATATAAGCCTAAGCCTGGTTTAGGTTTAAGGGACTCTCTGCTTAGAATAGAATTTAGTCTATTTTCTTCTTGCAGTAGCTGCAGATCTCTAGTAAGGTTTAGGTAGTTTTCTTTTTACTTTTTCTTCTCTCCATAGTCCAGCATTTGCTGGCTATGCCTTTATATGACTATTTGGAATAGATTAATGGAGTTTCATGATAGGGTGTTTTACTTTTATGGGATTTTTTGTGAGTTGTTCTGTACAAGGCTGTTACCTTGAGATCCTCCATTGCTAGGACATATTGTAAGCAATGGAGGACTAATTTTATGGTGTATTCAGATCCAAGTGACCTGTGTGTCGTGGCTAACATGCTCCCATACAGGCCTAGCCCCACCACAGGACCCACTAGATCTGAAGTCCCCATGGGAGCAATGAGCTTTTATAGCCTTGTGAACATGGTGGTGGAAATAATGTTTCTTGTTCTATCTGGAGCTTTGTGAGGAGGATAGCCTCTGGGATAGTCTGTGACCATTTAAGTGGACAGGTTATAGCCTTAGGGTGAAGCCAACCCACAGACTCAAGATGGATTATTCTTCTCTGCACTTGTGCTTATAGCCCTGTGAGAGATTGTGCTAAGACAAACTCCCCTGTATGTGTATAGACCCACCATCAGATGGAAGATCTGGTTTGGTTATAGAGATTGTAGGCTTGCGACTGGATCACTGCAGTCTCTCTAAAGCAGTGGACAGCTGGATCTAAGGCTGCACTCAAACTCTTGCTGGTTCTATGTGTCTGGGCTAACATGCTCCCATACAGGCCTAGCCCCACACATAGTACTTTAGAGGTTAAGGTTCCCTATGGATTCTTGTGCTTGTAGCCTGGATGAAGTAGTGCGTACAATGATAAATTTGTTCTGACCCATCTCTGGACTGTGGTTCCCCAATTGGATAATCTGTGACCATTTAAGTGGACAGGTTATAGCCATAAAGGGATTGGATCATGGAACAGAGATGAGTTGGATTCTTTCTCCTCAGTGGTCATAATGTAGCCACTGGACAGGACTTCTATAGTAGCAAATCTGAATTTGAGTCATGAAACCCATCAGATCTGAACCTAATAGCATACTTCTCACCCTTTTATATTTATTTTCTCACTCCATCTTCTTTCTTAACCCTTTCTATAGTTTAGACATTAGGATACCTTAGAATTTAGATTTTAGTGACCCTATATCCCCTTCCATTTAGGATTGCTAGATATGTAGTCAGATCTGGAGGGCTTACTAAAGATGGCTCCCTTGGAGCTTAAGATCAATTTCCCTATGGGACAAACTCTTACTTATCAAAACTTGCTACAACAGGCCCTGTATCTTGCAGGATTGTGCATATTTTAGGCTTGCTGCTCTGTCATTTTCAATCCACCTTTCATTCATTTTCATTCACCCATTCTTATCAATGTCTCAATAAAGTCAGTAGTAAGCACTTAAAAATAGTCTAACAAGTTTTTGGCGCCGTTGCCGGGGATATTGATCTTTTAGTAGACTCTAGATTTTTTTTGATTCTGTATTCTTTGGTAGTTGTACTTGTGAATAATTGATACTGCTGATTTACATTTAAAATTTTTCTTACAGATTTGGACTATAACAAAGAAGGAGAGTAGAATTGCGCTGGGAGTCTAGCTACCTCTGTTTGCACTTATCTAACCCTCAAAACTCAGTCTATTTCTCATTAGATTCCATAGCATAGCAGTTGATTAGGATAGTTGCATTTTTTTTTTTTAAGTGCAATGTGCCTGCAAATAGTCTTCCCTGCTGTTGGTGTGTGTGCATGTTAGGAAGGAGATCCCTCAGTCCTACATTAGAGCCTGCTAACCCTGAGATAGAAAGGGGTAGAAGACCGAGAAGGCATAGACACACCACAGTTGAACCCCCAATTGAAATTGAGATAGTAGTTATGGGTGAAGAACAACCTAGAACATTGAAGGAATTGAATGCTCCGGATGATTACAATTCTCCATTCAGCATCCAATTCCCTGATGTTCAAGGAAACTATGAAATCAAAACATCCATCATCCAAATGCTTCCCTCTTTCCATGGGCTTAGCAAGGAAAACCCTTACAAGCACATTGACTAGTTCTTGGCCCTGTGCACGACATTCTCCATTGCTGGTTTGGGACCAGAAGCCACTAGGTTAAGGCTCTTTCCTTTCTCCCTAAAGGACAGGGCCATGACCAAGTTATCTACTCTCTCAAACAACAACATCACCTCCTGGAAAGACCTCCAGAAAAGATTTCTGTCTAAATTTTTCCCAGAGACCAAGACCAGCCAGTTGAGGAAAGGCATACTTTCTTTTGCCCAATCCCCAACTGAAGATTTTAACCAGTGCTGGGATAGATTTAAAGAGATGCTCAAACAATGTCCCCACCACAAGATCCCTGACTGGCAGCTTGTCCAGAGCTTCTACAATGAGATTGATGAGAAGAGCAGAGATATGGTAGATGCCTCTTGTGGTGGAACGTATATGCATAAAATAGTTGATGAGGCATGGGACTTGTTCGAGGTCATAAGTGAAAATGCTTTCCAGAAGATGTCCTCTTCTAGAACTGTTCAAGAACCATCTCCTAAGCTGGGGGTGGCTGAGACTTCTAAAGGAAAAATATATGAAGTTAGGGGAAATGATGATCTGAGAATGCAGATGGCCAATCTTACTTAAAGATTTGATAAACTTTTTACTGTGGTGCAGCCCAGAATGGCTACACAAGTGATGGAGGCATGCCTGATATGCCAATCTCCACAGCACACAGTAGAAGAATGTCCATCTGCGGGGCAATACCCTGAGTTTATAATGGAACAGGCTGCTGCTGCCCAATCTTTCGGACATCAACAATCTGGTGGCTACAATAAATAACCATATGGATACCAGCACCAAAATACTGGTTCCCAATGGAGAGACCACCCAAATTTGAGGTGGAGGCAAGACAATTATATGCAGCCACAGCAGATGTTGGCCTTACCTCAAAGGTCACAGCAGCAGTTTAACCAGGGTTATGCCCAAAGGTCGAATTTCCAACAACAGCAGCCCCAGCAATAAAATCAATTGATAGTTCCCCCACCTCAGCCCCGAAGTGCTTCTTTTGAGGACCAGGTTTTGGCCCAATTGCAAAGCCTTGGACCCTTAAATTAGACTGTGACTTCTCACAGTCAAAGCATTAAGAAAATAGAAGAGCAGCTTGGCCAAATCGCCAATGCTCTTGCTAAAAGAGAGGAGGGCAAGTTGCCAAGCCAACCAATTGCCAACCCTAAGGGCCAATATTCCATCGGAGAAGGCTCCTCCAATTTTGAGGGGGCCAATGCCATAACTGCCCTAAGGTCTGGTAGGATGGTAGACAACCAGGTGAGAAAGGAACAAGGAGAGATCTATCCTAAGGAAATGTCATGTGAAAGTGATAAGGATTTTGTTAAGGCACAGAGTAAAGAACTGCCCGCTGCCCTTCAACAAGGGAAAAATAAAGAGGTTTTAGTTGAGCCTCAGCAGGAGATAAAAATAGAAAAAAGAAAAAAGCAAAAGTTCAGCCATGGGCTTGCAGCTGAGGAATCAGCAGTACCTTAGCTGCCATTTCCTCAAGCTTTGAGTGGCCTTGCCCCTTTTGATAAGGGTCAGGCATAGATCGAGGAAATAATAGAGACCTTTAAGCAGGTCAAGATAAATTTACCCCTGCTTGATACAATCCGGCAGGTACCTCTATACTCAAAAAAGGAAGGCCAGAGGCCATTTGTCCAAGAAGGTCTTTGCGACCGATACAGTAAATTCTATATTAACCATGACAATACCTGAGAAGTTACAAGACCCAGGGATACCCACTATTCCCTGTATTATTGGTGACCACACGATTTGAAGGGCCCTTTTGGACCTTGGAGCCAGTGTTAACCTGCTACCATACAGTGTATATCAGCAGTTAGGTTTGGGGGAGCTGAAGCCCACCCCCATGGTTCTATTGATGGCTGATAGGTCCGAGAGGAAACCCATGGGAGTGGTCGAGGATGTCCTAGTGGGGGTACACAAGTTCTTCTATCCTGCAGACTTCCTTGTCTTGGATATGGGCTGCAATAAGAGTACATCTCCGATACCTGTTATTCTGGGCAGACCATTCTTGGCCACTGCCAATGCATGCATTCAATGTAGGTCTGAAATCATGGAGGTCACTTTCGGACATATGAAAGTTGAGCTTAATGTGTACAACAGTGCAAAGCACCCTCAGCTGGACAATGAGGAATGCTTTGCAATGGATGTACTAGAAGAAATTGTTGAAGAACTGCACACTCTGCTGGAGTGGAGCAACATTGCCACTGATTTAACTGAAGTTTGGAACTTGGTGGAGGAAGGAAGCCAAGCTTTGATGCCAGAAGACATACCCCTTGTGAAGTCTTCTGTGGGCTTAGTGCAGCATTCCAATTGGAAACCTACATTGCTGCCCCTTCCTCCAACCAACAATACACCAATCCTGCCATCCATACAACAAGCCCCTGATCTGGAGCTCAAGAAGCTACCAGAGACATTAAAATATGATTTCCTTGAGAAAGAAGAGAAACTTCCTGTGATTATCTCCTCTTCTCTTACCAGTGAGCAAGAGGAGGAGTTGCTAACTGTTTTGAAGAAGCACAAGAAAGCAATTGGCTGGACCATTGCTGATCTAGGAGGAATTGATACATCAATCTGTATGCATAGGATTCATCTAGAGGAGGGCTCAACACCCTCCAGGGAAATGCAGAGGAAACTTAATCCTCACATGCAAGAGGTGGTTCAACGAAGAAATCATTGTTGTCGGATGTCAGTAATTTACCCCATCTCTGATTCTGAATGGGTGGCACCAATCCAGGTGGTACCCAAGAAATCTGGCATAACAGTGATCAAAATCGACTCTGGAGAGTTGAGACCAACCAGTGAGACTACTGGCTGGAGAGTTTGCATCGATTATCGAAAACTCAACTCCAAGACCAGAAAAGACCACTTCCCTCTCCCTTTTATTGATCAAATTTTGGACAAGTTGGCTGGGAAGGCCTTTTACTATTTTCTTGATGGGTACTCAGGGTACAATCAGATCCCTATGCACCCCCTTGATCAAGAGAAAACTATATTTACTTGTCCTTTTGGCACGTTTGCTTACAGAAGGATGCCTTTTGGACTGTGTAATGCCCCTGCCACCTTTCAGAGGTGTATGTATGCCATTTTTTCTGATATGATTGACAAATTCTTGGAAATTTTCATGGATGACTTTTGGGTCTATGGGGATAGATTTGACCAATGTCTACAACACCTCCATCAAGTCCTACATAGATGTGAAGAGACCAATTTGGTCTTAAGTTGGGAGCCACTTCATGGTAACACAAGGAATTGTGTTGGGCCATGTAGTCTCTAAAGATGGGATTGGGGTAGACAAGGCCAAAGTTGACCTCATTAAAAATCTGCCCCCTCCAAGAACAGTCAAGCAAATCAGATCCTTTCTTGGCCATGCTAGATTCTACAGGAGGTTTATCAAAGACTTCAGCAAAATTGCTAAACCATTGTGCCACCTGCTCTGCCAGGATGTGCCCTTTAACTTCTACGCTGAATGTCTGAAGGCTTTTGAAACTTTGAAAATTTGCCTCACTTCTGCCCTTGTACTCCAAACACTTGACTATACCCTGCCCTTTGAGTTGATGTGTGATGCATCTGACTTGGCAATAGGTGTTGTCTTGGGCCAGAGAAAGGATAAGCTGCCTGTGGTCATTGCATATCTTAGCAAATCACTTGCTGAAGCTCAACTGAACTACACAACCACTGAGAAAGAGCTTCTGGCAATGGTTTTTGCTGTGTACAAGTTTAGACCTTACCTACTTGGGTCTAAAATTGTCATCTTCACTGACCACTCAGCATTAAAATATCTACTGTCCAAGAAGGATGTAAAGCCCAGATTGATTAGATGGATACTCATATTGCAGGAGTTTGACATCGAAATCAAAGACAAGAAAGGCGTAGAAAATGTGGGAGCTGACCACTTGTCCAAAATTATGTTGGAGAAAGATGTTGATGACCTCACTACAAATGATGTATTCCCGGATGAGCAATTGTTTTCCATCCAATCTTTAGTTCCTTGGCATGCACATATTGTCAATTATCTAGTTATAGGTAAGATCCCTTCCCATTGGACAAAACTGGATAAAGACCTGTTTTTCTCACAGGTCAAATTCTTTTTCTGGGAGGAACCTTGCTTGTACAAGTATTGTGCAATCCAAATTATTCGGAAATGTGTTCCTGAAAGTGATATCTCCAGTATTCTGGCCATGTGCCATAAAAATGCCTGTGGGGGTCACTTTAGTGGGAGAAAAATACCTGACAAAGTGTTGCAGTGTGGTTTCTATTGGCCTTCTCTTTTCAGAGATGCCCATACACACTGCAAGGCCTGTGAAAGATGTCAGAAACTAGGAGGGCTGTCTAAACGAAATTCAATGCCTTTACAGCCCATCCTTGTTGTAGAACTGTTTGATGTGTGGGGTATTGATTTTATGGGCCCTTTTCCTCCTTCAAATGATTTTCATTCTATCTTAGTGGCAGTGTACTATGTTTCCAAATGGGTCGAAGCCATTACCACAAGAACTAATGATAATCAAGTGGTCCTCAAGTTTATAAAGCAGAATATCTTCTCCAGATTTGGTACCCCTAGAGCCATTATCAGTGATGGGGGAAGCCATTTCTGTAACAGAAATTTCGAGAGCTTGCTCAAGAAATATTCTGTCACCCATAGGATTGCTACCCCCTACCACCCACAAACTAGTGGGCAAGTTGAAATTTCAAATAGGGAGATCAAGCATATCCTTGAGAAGACTGTGAGGACTGAGAGGAAGGATTGGGCTGACATGCTTAATGATGCACTGTGGGCTTATAGGACTACCTATAAGACCCCCATCGATATGTCCCCTTTCAGACTGATCTATGGCAAGGCCTGTCATCTCCCAGTGGAGTTAGAACACAAGGCCTATTGAACCATCAAACATTTAAATTTAGATCTAACTTCTACTGGTCATCACAAGTTGCTGCAGCTGTCAGAATTGGAAGAACTAAGGATGGATGCATATGCCAATGCAAGGATCTATAAGGAAAGGTCAAAAGCTTTCTTTGATAAAGGGCTATTGAGAAAAAATTTCACTGCTGGTGATAAGGTTTGGTTGTTTAACTCCAAACTTAAATTTTTTCCAGGCAAATTGAAATCTAGATGGGAAGGTCCTTACATTGTCATGCATGTTTCCCCATCTGGTGCTGTGGAAATCAAGGATCCTAAATCTAGGAGACTCTTGAAGGTGAATGGTCAAAGGCTTAAGCCTTGTTTCGAAAAACCTGCAGACCTTTTGGACACCATTCACTGTCAAGGGGATCCTTCTTCAAACTGATTCCACAGGTGTGTCATTACTGTAGCATATGTACTTAATTTTTGGTTGATTTATCTTGCTTTCTTTAGTTTCTATTTTCTAGGATTTTCTGGTGGCCTTATCTGAATTTTGCCCTATCTGTGGTGAACTTTTGATGCTTGGCTTGATTATTACTGTTTTTGAATTGATAGCTTCTATTGAATGCCTAATGTGGGAGGTCATTTTCGTTGTCCTTGAGTGTATGATTGAGTTTACATATGACTAAAGACAGTCATAGGAGAGGGTCATGCCCAGGATTCAACCACAGCAAATATGCAGAAGGGCAGAACAGAGAGCACATACTCTCTGTTTTATACCTTACTGTCGCTGGGTCAAAAATGGAAGCCTGGGAGACTATTGCGAGAGTCATATGTTCTCGCGAGGTTAAAAGAGGAAGCCTGGAAACCTCTCGCGAGGTTAAAGGAGGGAGTCTGGGAGAATCTCGTGCAATTCAACAGAAATATTCCATTTACTGTCGCGAGATTCTAAGTCTGTCACGAGATTCAAGATGAACCTCATCGCTTTTCGCACAATCCAAATAGAGCCTTAGGAACTGCTCGCGTAATTCACATGAATTAATCTCACTCTGTCGCGCCCTCCAAGGTCAACTTTAGAGATTGTCGCGCAATCCAGATGTAATCAACACCCTCGCTAGGTTTATTTCCAACCCAGCGACCAAATGTTCCAAAGCACGCCAAGCTTCGCGATAAGTATTTCAACCCCGCGCTTTGTCCCTTTTTCATTATCTGCTTCCTTCTTCCCTCTGTGAAACCCTCGCTTCTGCCACTCTCCCCTATCCCGTCCAGCATCACTCCTACAGCTCATCATTCACTTCACAACTTACAGAGTTGTTCCTATCATCACCCTCATCCATTGCCCTTTGCTCTAAGATCTTGAGGTGCCCTGTGCGTCAAATCAAACCAAACCCTAGATCTCAGTCTCCATTTACTCACACCCAAAGACAGAGTTAGATATGGCCCTAAAATCTGCACAGAAGAGAAAAGGGAAGGACAAGGACCCTGCAGAGACCACCCCTAAAAAGGCTAAAACTTCAAAGTCCCCCCAAAAAGGAAAGGAAGTGGTTGAGGAGGCGGCGGTACCAACCACAAAGTTCTCTACTCCTTATGAGCTCATGGAGTCAATTCCATTGGAGCCTGAAACAACCTTTGATGTCCCATTCTTTGAAAAAGAACCTCTCTCTGCCCCTACAATACAATTTCTGAGCAAAGCAGGCCTGATGCCACTGATGAGAGAAATTCCAGCACTAGCCTACCCAAGGCTAGTGCAGCTGTTTTACCAACACATCAAGGTCAAGAAGGGGAACGATGGACAAGAGTGCTTGCTGGTGATGATTGACGATTTTGATTTGTTAGTGAGCCCTAAGATGATTGCTGAAGTATTGGGCATCCCAGCAGCATTCAATCCTAGCTATGGATATGGCCCCCCTCTACGTGCATCAATTGACACATTGCAAGGGCCCTAACAAGAGGATTAAAAGCCACCGGGGACTCAATTAGAAGGAGGGAACTAGAACCTAAACTGCTATTCATTGACCAAGTCTTGTGGAAGAACATCTATTGCTCAGGACATCAGCAGGAGAGGAGAACCCCCATTGCGGATGCTGTCTACTCCTATCACAAGGGCCATGACTTCCATACAGCCTGGCTAATTTTTGAAGCTATGAAAGACATAGTGGAAAAATTAGGGTCAAACAAGAAGCCTCACACCCTACCCTATGCATGAATTATCACTTTGCTGTTGATCAAGGGGGGCTACAAGATAGGAAGGACCGAACAAACCACCACCCTTACCCCTACTACCTTTGCCAAGAGGCAATGAGGAATTAGCAAAAGCTTGATGGGGGGTCAGAAAAAGAAGAAAGCTGAGGCTCAGGCCCTGCCCAAGCAAGCAGAAGCAGCTGAATCAGAGTCTACTCCTGTTACAACAGCAGTGCCTCCAGAGCTCATCACTTCCATCCCTGCAACAGCACCCACACCCCCTCCACCTTTTATTCCTGCATCCTCTACTCCTCTTGCATCCATCTCTCACCCCCCTCTGATTCCATTCTCCATGCCCACTCCCCCTTCACCTGTGCTTGGTCCATGGGAGGACTCCTTCCCTACCTTACCACAAGTGCATTGCCACAATTCCCCTCCATTCCAACTAAGCCACCCCCCACTCATCTCCAACAAGAAATGAAAACCTACTCAGACCATCCCAACCATCTCCCAAACACCACCCTCAATACCTTCCATCCCCATTGACCCACCCCACTTTGAAGAAACCACCACCCCAGCCATATCTACTATATCTCCTCTCCCCGACATTGACTTAACCCTAAACACATCCATAGGCTTCCAAGCCTTCATCTCTACATTCCTTGAAACCATGCCTACCTACTACACCCCTTTGCCAGACTCCCCAACTACCTCACAGCATCTTTCCCCAGCACCACACTCTTCCCCCCCCCCTCCACTTTCCATCATGCTCCTTCCTCCCCTTTCCAACCAGTACCCTCTTCTTCCCAAACCCCACCTCCTAGTTTTGACACACTAACCCTCATCCTACCCCTGATCCAAGACATCCAAGCCCAGTTATCCACCAATAACCACAAACAGGACCAGATGCAGGCTGAACTCACCTCCATCTAATCCACCCTACACACCTTAACCACTCCACCCATCCCTATCCCATCCACTTCAACCCCCCTGGTCCTGTTCACTGACAATACCACCCAAACAGACTTCCCTCCTGAATCATTACCCCTCCCACCATCACCATTACCTCTTCCCCACCCTTTTCCTTTACCCCTTTTCACCATTCTAGCTTTCCATCCCCCATCACCCCCAACTCCTGTTGAGCCTACACCCTTCACTTTTCCCCCTATACCCTCCATTCCCCCTCTTATCCTACCCCCTCCCACCTTCTCCAAATCTACCCAAACAGACCGAACCCCACCCCATTCCCCACCCCTTGACTTCCCTACTATCATTCCCCCTCCCCCCCCCAGGACCAAGCACACTTCGCTCCTTCCACCTCCTATCTACCAATTGCACCCAAACATCATTTCTACAGCCCTCCTTACCTCACCATCCTACATCACATGCGGGATAATGCTTACCTGAGGAAGGATGTCCTGAGGGGTATGGCCAAGCTACGCCAATCAATTGAGACCCCCCTGCTGGAGAAGATTGATGAGATGACGGAGGCCCACAGCGAGCAAGTACTAGGAGTCTCCTTGGGGTGGAAAAATATGGTGGAGGAATATCGGAAGACGAAAGCTTCAGCTACTTATTATCAGATTAATTGGGAGTATGAGAAATCCAATGCTGTTACAGCGACTGCCCGGGCAAGAATGCTTGAAAAATGACTTAATAATGCCTAGGAAATCTAAAAAATCCAAAAGGAGATCCATGAGACTGACGCCCTCAAATTTAAAGTCCAGATAGCCTCATTGGAATCCGCATTGGCCGCTGCCAGAAATGAACCTTACCACCCAACCCCACTCTCTATTCAAGTGCCTCAGCCTGTGCCAACTACCACTCAAGCTCCACTTGCCCAGTCCAAGGAGGCACCACCTAAGCCCCAAAAAGATAAAGGAAAAGCTCCTGCTTCACCTCCAACGGCATAGCTTACAACTACTGAGCAGCCTCCACCTCCCAAGGCCTCTGCCGCACCTCCACAAGAACAAACTTATCCTCAGCGGAGGAAAGTCATAGCCAAGAGGTTTGCTCCCAAAGTTGTTCCTTCAAAAATTGGCAAAGAGCCTGCTGCCCAGTCTAAAGAGGCACAGTCCCATGCCAAACCTGAGTCCACTAGAAAAGGAAAGTCACCAGTGATCCCCACTGAGGAACCCACGACTAAAGGAAAAGAAAAATCCCCAGTGGTCCCCCCTGCAGAAACTGATGCCCCAAGCAAAGGCAAAGGAAAATCCCCTGCCAACCCCCCTACTAAGTGTAAAGGCAAAGCCCCTCAAGAACCCAAGGAACCAAAAGCTCCTAAAGCGCCAAAAGTAAGGGTGAGGGCACCTAAAGCTTCAACTGTGGTGAAAACACCAGCCGAGACGAAAAAGGCAAGGGAGGAGAAGAAGAAAGAGGACAGAGCTGCCCTTAAGGCAAAGGCTAAACAAATGGGCTGGGATTTCCTTACAGATTCTGATTCAGATTAGATCCTAGCTTCTAGATTGTATCTTAGGTTTTTCTTGTCATTCCACTTGTAACTATTTTTATTCCACTTTAATAGAAATTCTAGTTTTCTCTATTGCTTTATTCTGTGTGTTTCTTTCTGCTTGTTTATTACTTGTGATTTTGTTCTTTTTACCATTTATGGGAGAAGAGTTTTTGGGGGGATATTTTTCTTTGAACCAGTAATCACTGTCGCGGAGATGGTGTTTATATAAATTTGTGTAATTACCTGCTTCCGGGATTGCAATGGCTCCTTCAAATTAATGTGCCATCATAAGTGTACCTCGCGAAGATCCCCAGCTCAACTGTGCGAGAAATGTCCTTCCCTCATCACTTATTGCTCCTCGCGAGGATCCCCGCGTGCTACACTTACCTCTTTAAATACCATGCCTCTATTTAGACATTCATTTAATACTACTTCTCTTTTCCAAAGAGCCAGTTGTGTATTTTCTTCTTTCCCCACACAACCCTCATTTATTGCCAAGTGTGAAAACGGGTGCAATTTCAATTCCGCCGATTCATGTTCCCTCGTCCCTCTCTTTTAAACCAGCCCTCAGTCTCTTTTCATCTCATCCCTCCTCTTCTAACCCTAGAAGTCCATACCTCCTCACACAAATGGCGGATGACAGCCCCTTTGGCTTCCCAATCAAATTTTACCCCATCTGGGACGATCCCCCACCGCCTAAGGAGCCGAACCCCTTGGAATTTCTCTGGGATGAGTATGACGAGGTTATGCGGATCCTGGCCAAGGAGGAAAAGAAAAAGAAAAAAAGAGAGAAGTTGGAGGAGAAGAAAAAGAAAAAAATGGAGAAGCGAGAGAAAAAGAAAAAGAAAAATATGGCACCACCTGCATCTCCCCCTCCATCTTCCTCCAACCCTCCCCCGGCTACTCCTTAACCCCCCCATTTTCTCTTTTCTTTTTTTTTTTCGCTTTCCATCTTTTTGTCATATTTTCTTTTTCTTTTAATGAAAGTTTTCTTTTAGTTCCATACTGTTCAGTTTTGCATTTTTATTTATCTCTCTTCTTCTATGTGTGTTTCTGTATGTTTCCTTGGATTCTACCACTTCTTCTCACCTCTGAACCAGTGAGGACACTGCTCCTCCTAGGTTTGGGGGTGTGGCAGATAGGTCTGCCAATAACATAGTTAACTTAAAGTGCAGCAGAATCATGTGAGTAACATAGAAATGGAGCTGTGTTCACTTAAGAATTATGAAAATTAAGGAATTTAAAATTTTTTGCAGATCTTTAGACATTATAAATTTCTAAATTTTCACATTTCCATGATGAGAACAATAAGAAAACTCACTGGTATAAGCACTTAGTGAACCATTGAAGAGAGAAAAAGGTAAGGACATGCTTAAAAGTTCAAAGGAAGACCATCACCAGTGAGAATTGGGCCTACAAATTTTTTTATTTATTTGAGGAGTGATTGAGGCAAATTTCTTCTAGCTTTAAGGACGGGCTGAGTTAATGTGTTCACTAAAAGTTAGGTAACTCCAAGTTGAAACAATTGACAGCACTGATGACACTTAGGAAAGGATCAAGGCCTTCTCTTGGACAGTTTGAGCCTAAACAGACCAAACCCTAAAGCAATTGCCCTTGTTCATACACTCTTTGAGCTTCAAAGTCCAATTTTCTTCAAAACACACCTGAGTACTTGTACCTGAACCTATGGATCTGATTTAACCTTACCCTCACTCTGAGAAGTCAGAAGGAAAAGGAGAAAGAGTTAAAGATGGACTAGCTAGGGTCAACATTGGATGAGTGGAGAAAAATTATCTGAAATTCTAGTAGTGTAACAACTGAGGAAAAAGATGGCAGTTCATGATAAAAAAAAAAAAATCAAACAAGAAGAGAAACTGATCACTTCAAATATGAAGATTTCAAAGAAGATGAAAGGAGTTGAATTAAAGAAGGTGAAGTCATGAATCACCTCCTGCACCTACTGATTTCTGAATTTCAAACCCCTTTTTCAACCTTCCAATTCTTTTTATAACCCAATACCATAAGCCACATTACATCCCAGTTAAAGCCCTTGTGATCCAAAGTTGAATGAGTTGTCATGTGGAGATAATGAGTTGTCCAATCTATGGTAAAAGTCTACCAATGATGCCAGAACTTGAATGCTATGCCTATGCTCATGCTTACAGACCCATTTGGGGGATGTAACTGCTCTTGAGCTTGAGAGACAATGAAACCCTCAAAAGTTCTTTGTGAGAGTATGCCCTAGAGAGTTTTGGGTCTGATATTGAATGTATTGGGCATGACCTACAACCTAATTTTTAATTTAATGATGAGCTCAGTGCTAACACACATGTGTAGTTTCCCTGTTGTGAGCTGATTGGAAATGTTGTGCTATCATGGGAAGTTTTTTATGCTTAAACATCTGTGGAGACAATGCATTTAAATTTCTTAATTTTTTACTGATTCAGGGGGGAACTGATGCTCTGTTTCTTGACAGCTGACTTGAATCTTGGACTTCTGCTAACTGTTTTATTGAGAAGTCTGTGGGTATCTTCACTGAAAACCCTCAGGAGACTTCACTCCTCCACTAGGGATCACCTAGGGGTTTAAAAGGCTTGGTACATATGCTAAATGTATCCGTGCTCCCTACGAAAGTGACAGTTAATTTCTGTAGATTTTTAGTGTAGCTTTTCTAAGGGACTAGCAAAGATTAGGTTTGGGGGTGTGTTAAGACATGAAAAGTTCCACTTTTTATCCCTTAACTTAGCCTCTGTTAGACCCTTAGCCATCTAATAAATGTGTGTTAAGTCATTTCTGTAGGTAATAAACAGCAGTTGCAATAAGGCCTGAACCCTGTTAAGGAGCCCACTTTTGCCCCAGAAGTCCCTCAGAAGGATGAAAGCTGAATCCAGACAAGAATTGAACCTCGCATAGCTTTCACAAGCTTTAAATGATTCAGAAATTAAGCCTCACGCAGTCCTCGCGAGTTTTCCAAGACTTCATTTCCAATTGCCCGCACTGTTCTTGCGCAGTTGAGTGACAGAGGGGCTTCAGAATCATACTTTGCACAGCTCTCGCGAAGACCAAATATAAATGCTCGTGCAGTCTCACACAGCTCAAGAAAGCAACTCTCAAACCTCGCACAGTACACTCAGATCAATTGAGGAGAGAGAGCTCCAAGTATTTTGGCGTGCAGCTGTCGCGCAGTGGCCGCGGGATGCAAAACTTCAGAAAAATCTCTCGCGCAGTTCAAAGACCAATGCACATCACGTCCTCGCAAGGATCCTCGCAAAGATCCATTGAGGAACAAACTGCTCGTGTGATTCCCGTGCCATTCAGAAGGAAAGTGCAATCCTGCGAAGACCAAAGCAATCCAGCGAGGATTCAATGCTCTATCGCGTGACTGCTTCAGCTACAACTAAGGCAACCCCGCGACGGCTTAAATTTCAAGCTAATCCAATCTCGCGAAGACCGTGCTACCAAGCAATAGTCTTGAAAACCAGTGCTACCTGGCGAGGCTTTGAACTCTAACTCTCCCTCACCTCTGCAAAGGACATTCTGGGAACTTCTAGCAATTAGGGCATGCATTCCAATGCTCTAAGTTTTGTGCACATGCCCCGAGGCATCCAAGGGACAGTATTAGGCCATGTGGCATCGTTAAAATTAGGATTTCCTAACCCTAATGCGTCGCCAAACTAACTGCTATATAAACCTAAGCCTGGTTTAGGTTTAAGGGACTCTCTGCTTAGAATAGAATTTAGTCTATCTTCTTCTTGCAGTAGCTGCAGATCTCTAGAAGGTTTAGGTTGTTTTCTTTTTACTTTGTCTTCTCTCCATAGTCCAGCATTTGCTGGCTATGCCTTTGTATGACTATTTGGAATAGATTAATGGAGTTTCATGATAGGGTGTTTTACTTTTATGGGATTTTTTGTGAGTTGTTCTGTACAAGGCTGTTACCTTGAGATCCTCCATTGCTAGGATGTATTGCAAGCAATGGAGGACTGATTTTATGGTATATTCATATCCAAGTGACCTGTGTGCCTGGGCTAACATGCTCCCATATAGGCCTAGCCCCACCACAGGACCCACTAGATCTGATGTCCCCATGGGAGCAATGAGCTTTTGTAGCCTTGTGAACATGGTGGTGGCAGCAATGTTTCTTGTTCTATCTTGAGTTTTGTGAGGAGGATAGCCTCTGGGATAGTCTGTGACCATTTAAGTGGACAGGTTATAGCCTTAGGGTGAAGCCAACCCACAAACTCAAGACGGATTATTCTTCTCTGCACTTGTGCTTGTAGCCCTATGAGAGATTGTGCTGAGACAAACTCCCCTGTATGTGTATAGACCCGCCATCAGATGGCAGATCTGGTTTAGTTATAGAGATTGTAGGCTTGCGACTGGATCACTGCAGTCTCTCTAAAGCAGTGGACAACTGGATCTAAGGCTGCACTCAAACTCTTGTTGGTTCTATGTGTCTGGGCTAACCCTATATCCCATACAGGCCTAGCCCCACACATAGCACTTTAGAGGTTGAGGTTCCCTATGGATTCTTGTGCTTATAGCTTGGATGAAGTAGTGCCTACGATGATAAACTTGTTCTGACCCATCTCTGGACTGTGGTTCCCCAATTGGATAATCTGTGACCATTTAAGTGGACAGGTTATAGCCATAAAGGGATTGGATCATTGCACAGAGATTAGTTGGATTCTTTCTCCTCAGTGGTCATAATGTAGCCACTGGACAGGACTTCTATAGCAGCAGATCTGAATTTGAGTCATGAAACCCATCAGATCTGAGCCTAATAGCATACTTCTCACCCTTTTATATTTATTTTCTCACTCCATCTTCTTTCTTAACCCTTTCTATAGTTTAGACATTAGGATACCTTAGAATTTAGATTTTAGTGACCCTAAATCTCCTTCCATTTAGGATTGCTAGATCTGTAGTCAGATCTGGAGGGCCTACTAAATATGGCTCCCTTGGAGCTTAAGATCAATTTCCCTGTGGGACAAACTCTTACTTATCAAAACTTGCTACAACAGGCCCTGTATCTTGCAGGATTGTGCATATTTTAGGCTTGCTGCTCTGTCATTTTCAATCCACCTTTCATTCATTTTCATTCACCCCATTCTTATCACTGTCTTCAATAAAGTCAGTCGCAAGCACTTAAAAATAGCCTAACACATGACCAGTTCAGGGTATTGACCAGCTGATGGACATTCCACAAGTGAGTGTGTGGGTGACTGACATATCAGACATGCATCTTCAACTTGTGCAGCCATTTTAGGCTGCATCACACCCATTAATTTGTCAAATTTCTGGGTCAGACTGTCCACCTTTCTTTCCAGGTCATTGTACGCATTGACCTCATACATCCTCCCTCTAGAAGTGGATTCTTTTATCATTTTAGCAAGAGTCTCAATGTCATTTATTGGCAGAGTCTCTTGCTGCATGAAATTTTTACTGATGACATCAAAAAGTTCTCAAGCCTCTTTAGTAGTCTTGCTGAGGTAAGTACCATCGCATGAAGCATCCACCATATCCCTACTCTTGGGATCAATCCCCTGGTAGAAGCTCTGAACAAACTGCCACTTAGGAATTTGGTGGTGTGGACATTGCCTCAATAGCTCTTTAAACCTTTCCCATGCTTCATGGAATTTTTTAGTTGAGAATTGAGCAAATGAAATTATGCTCTTCCTCAACTAGCTGCTTCTGCTCATAGGGAAAAATTTAGCTAAAAACTGGCTTTGGAGGTCATTCCATGATGTGATGTTGTTTGGTGGGAGCATGTTAAGCTAATTTCTGGCTTTGCCCTTTAATGAAAAAGGAAAAAGTCTTATTTTGGTGGCTTCATCTCCCAACCCAGCAATAGTAAATGTGGTACATAAGGCAAGGAACTCATCTATGTGCTTATACGGGTCCTCTTTAGTTAACCCATAGAATGATGGCAACATTTGGATGGCCTGATCTTTGATCTCATAATTTCCTTCAGCTGCAGGGAATTGAATGCAAAAGGGGGATGAATATGCCCCTGGTGCATAATATTCCTTCAGTGATCTTGGTTGCTCTCCCATCACAACTGGCTCAATATTAATAGCAAGGGTTTGTATGGTCTACCTAAGTCTAAGGGCTCTCTCTATCTCAGGATTTAGAGGTTCTAAGTCAGGGTTAAGAGACCTCCTAACCAGTATACACACACACACAAAATAGCAAGTAAAGACAGGTACTTACAACACAGTTAAAGAATGACAGTAAATTACTGCTAAAAATTACTGTTGAATTTAAGGCATTAACAAAAAGGCAACATAAAGCAAGGTAGAGGGGGTGCACACTAAGGCAAACAAGCTCCAGCTGTAACTTCCAACTCCTCCTTTTTGCTGCTGTTCCAGATCTACAGAAAACCAAATTAAATTTAGTAGTACTTTTATTCAAACATAGGAACTGTAATAAATGAATTTATAAACACACAAATAAAAACTCAGATCTACTATTTAGATCAAACATCTCCGACAGCGGTGCCAAAAAATTATTGGATTTAGAATTTGCTTTGTGCTGTAATTTTTATTCTTGGAAATGTGATAAAAACAAGGCAGTAAAAACAAATAAAAAGGGGGAAAATAAAATGGAGTGAAACAACACTAAAACAATAATCTAAAACACAATCCTTGAAGATCCAGAGCCTGTTGTAGCAAGTTTTGCTAAGTAAGAGTTTATCCCACAGGTAAATTTGATCTAAAATCACAAGAGTTGTATAGTAGACCTCCAGATCTGGCTACAGATCTGGCATCACTAACCTATACTAGAAGCAAAGGTAAAGAAAGGGAGTTTTGGGTTATCACAATTTAAACTAAAATAGAAAATAAAATCACAGATCTACACTACAAGAAAGGGTTTTAGAAAGGGGTGGAAATGGATTTAGTAAAATCAAATCAAAAAATTGGTGAGAAGTAATAAAATAGGGACTGATTTCTTAACTGAAATAGGGCTGATCCAGCAGAGCAAGGATTTATTCTACATTAGTCCTTCATTTGGCTACAAGCTCAAATGCAAGGATAAAGAATCCAATCCAACCTGAGATATGGAATAGTCTTAGGGTTATGATCTATCCACTGAGTGGTCACAGATCTAACCAAAGATATATTCCAATCTAGGGGTTAAAATCAGAACATTAAAATCACAACAACGTCTAAGTATGCAAGGCTACAAGCCCTTGCATCCATAGGTGTATGCAATCCATAAAATTCTTAATGGGAAACATAAAAATATTACAGATTGAATGAATCAATAAAAAATAGTTTTGCATTACCTATGAAGGAACTTACAATGGCTAGCCCTCAAGGCTCCAGTCAATGTAGAAATCTATTCCCCTCACAAGCTTACACAAGTCTTGATTACAGTAGAGAATAGTCCTATCTATTGCAAAGGACTTAGCTAGCAAATGCTGAGCTAAGGAAGCAAAAAAGGAAAAAGATGACCTAACCCTAGCAGTGACCTAAGTACAGAAAACCTCCTAGGTCAGAGTAAAATTAGGTTAATGTTAGATGCTCATTTCTGGCTAAAATTATAGCTTAAATACAATCCATACCAAAAATATCTCAATGGTCTCGCCAATCAGAAAGAAGCTACTGTCGTGACCCATTTGTGGCCAAGTAATTGTCTTGGGATGTGGGGGACAGCTAAGCACATTGGGATGTGTGTCCTAGATGCTGTGAAATCCCCAAAATATCCCTACATGCTGAATGGGAGGTCCGGAGCCCGAGCCTCGAGAGGCTGAATGCTTCCTATTATGCATCTTGAGTGGATCTCGAGTGGTTGAATTGACTGCTAAAGGAGGCTCGACAAGTTCAAATGGTTCTGATTATGCTGCTCGAGAAAATGAGGCTTCAGGTGACTTTTCTCGAGAGCATCTCGACAGGATGAAATGTAGCTCGACAGGAACAATTTGAGCTCCTCGAGTGGCTGGATTCATACTTGGAGTACTCGAGAACTACTCGAGGCGATTTTCTGAAGGTGTATCTGCTCGAGGTCCACTCGAACAGATATTCTCTGGAATGTCTGAACCTCTCGAGATGTGCTCGAGATGGTGTTCTGAAGCTCAGAACCTCTCGAGAACTGCTCGAGGAAATCTTCTGAAGCTCTTCCTGTTTTGAACTGCTCTAGATCTACTCGAGTTGGTTATATGCTGCATGCCGGAGCTGCTCGAGAACCTCTTGAGCTAACTTTCTGAAGGTTTTAACTACTCGAGAGCCACTCGAGCTGATTTAAGTTGTACTTGAACTGCTCAAGCTATCATTTGTGATCCTTTGCAACTGTGCACAGCCTACTGCAGCACTCTTCTCTGCTTAGGTCCATCCTTCTTCCTCTGTTGGACTTCTAGGGCCCCTTGGGAAAGCAAAATGGTCCTTATGGTGCAGACCACCATGGTGCACTCTCTGTTCTTCAATCAGCTTCAAGATTTGACTCTAAATTCTATCTTCTTGGCCTCCAAAATGTGGGTTGTTTCATTAAGCTGGAATTTTCTTCCTAACTACAAAACATACTCAAATAACCATTATTAGATGGCTCTAAGGTGTAGTAAAGGCTAGGTTAGGAGGTGAAAGATGGCATTTTTCAGTGATTATTACCTGCCTCACACTAGTGTGGGCCTCAACGAAACTACGACATTACTTCGGAGTGCCCAAGGTATTAGTACTAGCACGGATGGACCCTCTGAAGGACATCTTCGGAAAGCCTGCCACCTCCAGGAGGATCGCCCGATGGCACATGTTACTATAAGAATTCGACATCACCTACGTCACACAACAAGTTGTCAAAGGACAAGCAATTGCTGACTTACCACTCCCAGACGATGAGCCTATGCACGTAGACTTCCCTGATGAAGACCTGCTCTCGATTCACGATGAAGAGCCTGATAAAACATCATGGATCCTCTACTTCGACGATGCTCTCAATCATAAAGGGAAAGGTATCGGGATAGTCCTACTAAGCCCAAAAGGAGTCTTCATACCAAAAGCCTTTCAACTCGACTTCCCAGTCACCAACAATGTTGCAGAATATGAAGTTTTCATTGCCGGACTACAAGTAGCGCTACAGCTAGGAGTCAAGCAGTTGAAGACAATCGGCGACTCTAAACTTGTGATATTGCAACTTATCGGGGAGTGGAAAACCAAAGAAAGACAACTGATGGCCTACCTAGAGACAGCTTAGTTCTTAATAAAGAAATTTGAAAGAATCTCTTTCACGCACATTCCTAGATTGGAGAACGAGCTCACAGACTCATTCGCCATACTAGCCTCAGTCATATAAATACCAGCCGGACAAAGTACAAAATCCTTTTTCATCGAGAGGTTGATGATGCCAGCACACAAAGTCGCTTGGCAAGTGAAACCAGAACTACCAATTGCACCAGAAGTTCACACGGATGAAGGGCAGCCTGTCCTAAGCACTTTCACGGAGAAAGAAGCCACCATCGCCACGTTCAGATTCGAAAAATTGCTAACCGATGACAGGAAACCATGGTACTTCGACATTTGGAATTTCCTAAACCTTCAACATATCCCTCCTTATGATATAAAGATCGAAAGGAAAACTATAAGGAATCGATGTGCGAGATTTTGCATACTCGGTGAAACCCTATATAAAGAAGCCTTCACCAAAGAAGTACTACTGCGATGTGTCATGACAGTTGAAGGACAATACATTATTCGAGAAGCACACACCAATGCCTGCGGTCCCCATGCCAATAGAAAAAGACTCACAGATCAGATCATACGACAAGGCTACTTTTAGCCGACAATGATAAGAGATTACTACCTCTACGAATAATGCTGCAAGCAATGCCAAGAACACGCCACGCTCATCAAAGCTCTATTGATGCATTGAATCCTATAACCTCGCCATGGCCATTCTCAATGTGGGCCTTTGACATCATCGGACCTTTCACAAATACAGTTGGGAACACTCACAAGCACGCTTTCATACTCACTGTGACCGAAATATCAAACCAAATGGGTAGAAGCTGAATCCTACGTCAAAATCACCGCTTTGACACTCCTGAGATTTATCATTCAGAAATTATCACCCGGTTTGGAGTACCCAGGATGTTCATCACTAACAATGGACCACAATTCATCGCAGAAAAGACGAAGAAGCTATGCAAGAAATTCGGCATTGATCTACACCACTCATCACCATTCTACCCATAGGGAAATGGACAAGCAGAAGCTATAAATAAAATGTTGATTCAAATTCTGAAATGAACAGTGGAGACGAGCAATGGAGCCGACTGACCCGAACGATTATCAAAAGCACTCTGGCATATAGGACTTCTATTCGCACGACCACTGGCCAAACTCCTTACCTCCTCACATACGAGATGAAAGTAGTCCTACCCTATGAGATATAGATACCATCCTTACAAATTCAAGTCGATGATGAGCTATCCTTAGACGAAAGGAGAATTGTTCTACTTGCCGAGCTAGAGAAACTTGATGAGACGCGTCTAAGGGCAGCTGATCATGCTCAGGTATATCAAAGGAGAGTGGCCAGGGCTTACTATGAGAAAGTCCTCGAGCGAACTTTCGATATTAGAGAATTAGTTTTGAAGAAAATCATGCCCTCCAAACGCGCTCATCCAAAGGGAAAGCTGAAACCAAACTGGGAGGGCCCATATGTTATAGCATCCACATATCCAGGGAATGCATACAAGTTGGTGAACCAAGATGGGGAAGAACTCCCCAGCCCTTGGAACGCCATGTACCTTAGAAAATACTACCCTTAACTACATGACTATCACATCCCGTAGCCAAATACTTATATCTATCACCCTCATAGTTGTCACGACCCATTCGTTGGTCGTACGCCCTCAATTCCCGGAATATCCTTAGACCTCCAATTTACTGCCCACCTTCTTACTTGGGCAATTTGATCAAAGGACTAGTGACATACCTTACCTCTTTCAAAAGCATAAGTAACACCCCATCATTGGAGGAGACGTTAGAGCGTAAAAAATGAAGATGCTAGGCTCAATCAAAACTCACCATGCTTGCGTTAATAGATTGCCTTCGAAAAAAAAATACATATATACAAGAAAAATTGAGTGAGAGTAATACGACAAATGAACCAATTAATGAGCTCAGGGAAGCATAAGTAGGCCATGAGGACATCCCTGGTAACTATTCTAGAAATGTATAAGCAAGCTACGAGGGCATCCCTGATGTCCCGATACTACTAGATGATGTCATAAGGTGGCGGGAGGAGGACAAACTCCTACTAACTATAGAATGTGAGACTTTAATGGTGTCAACATGATAGAGAGCTCAATCATGGCACCCCATACCCACTCTGAGAAAAAGGCTATTACTCGTCCCTTTTAGAAAGGGTCCGATACAAACTATTCCCCCACATCACTGAGCCTTATCTCTCTTTCACCCTTAATTTTTATTTTCAGACAATGAGTTGGAAGCCTCTCAGGATATTCCTAAAAATAAAATCGAAAATTGATGAATAATGACTGATACAATCACCTATTATACTTACCGCACGACCCCTATAACAATGACCACGGGATAGGATGACCACTATCAAAGGTAGACCCCCAATATACGGATGATATGATTAGACAATCCCCTTGATTCAATGACAGTCACAAAACAAACTTTTCTTCAAAACCAACTCACCAAATACACATGGCCACCTATAGGCCCAAGGTACTTATCAAAAACTCAGAGAAGCTCCATTGCACCTCGACACTGGAGCATTTTTTTTTTGAATCACGTTAAACGCTCCTGCTTGCCTATAAAGAAGATGCAGAACGGCGAAGTCACCACCCGAGGAATGTCACTGGAGAAATTGCACTGCCTATTCCATCACTCTCCTACACTGGGCCATTTTTTTTATTCGAATTTTTTCTTTCAGCTATTTGCTTTCCCTGTTACATTATTTTCCTTTCCTTGTACTGAAAAGTTAAAAAAAAAATACAAAAAAAAAAATGCCCGTCTTTTATTACCAGACCTCGGTCTAAGGCACTCCCCCCCTTGACAATCAGTAAGGGGGAAAATAAAATCACTAATGCCTTTATCCTCATGTGCAGATACAAGATAACCTTCGATTATTACTAAGCCAACTCAAGGAGCATCTTAGTCCCAATAATAGGCGACAGTGCCAAAAATAAGATGACAGAAGGTAATAAGAAAACGAAGCGAAGCCAAGTACATCTAAACCAAAAATCTCTTTTATATATCAAAAGTTTCTTTTACATCTGTCACCGGGGGCCTATCCCTTGTATATACAATGGATAAAAAAAAGAGAAATAATAAAAATGCCCTACTCCCTCCGCTGCCTCTGCGAAGGGTGCTCGCTACCATCTCCCATATCCTCAACCCCAGAGTCTGATCCCCCGAAAACTCAATACCAGCACCCGAAGTCGGAGGACGCTCCCTACAAGGAGAAGGCCTTACAACAGAACCTCCTCGCTCGCCTGGCTGGAGGCCCATCGAGAATGTAAACACAGAGGACCAAAGGCGAGCATAGGCCCTAGGGTCGAGTCTGCCTGAGCATAGGCCCTCATGCGCTCACGAACCTCTCGACGAATCTATGCCAGTGAGCCGCTAGCCCTTGACCCCGACCATAGAAAATGGTCGACCATCCCTCACACTCTCCCACCAACTCTCGCCAACTCATGCTGTAAAAGATCTATCGTCGACTTCATCTCAGCACGAGCCACAACTCGGGCACTCTCTAACTCTGTTGTCCGAGTCCTCCGCTCGACCAACAAGTCTATAGTCACCTCCTAGAGATGGCGCTCTACGACATCGAAAGGAATCTCACGAATCTCCTGGCGAGCTAAGATGTACTATGTGTTCATACGCGACTACTCCAGCTCATGTACCTGTACAAGTCAAAGGCTAAGGAAGTGCATATGCATAACAACACAAAGAGTATAGACAGCGAAGACATACCGGCTCAGCACGCTCCCACAGAAGATGCGCTATAGTAGCAGTAGTGGCCGGATCAGCTAGAGGAGCCTCAGACGCAGGCAGCTACAAGAAACAAAGAAAGAACATCAGGTATACAATTGTGCTAAAAAATAGAGAAAAAAAAATAACCACGCTAGCCAAATATACCTGGGAAGGAGTGGGAGTCGATCCCTGAGGAGGAGCCTCGAGAGCAGTGCCAGGAATAACCTGCACGTGAACCAAACAAACACGAAACTCGTCAGATAAAACTAATTAGCAGACGAAATAAAAAAAATGAATAAACTACACAAATAAAATATACCTGACTCTCTGGGCGTAGGGAAGTAGTAGTCGCCTCCCTCGCTTGGAGATCCTTAGCAAGGTGGCGCTGAAAAGACATCACTCAACGTCAACAAACCACTAAACAATACAAAGCCGGATAACTCAAAAGAGCGAAGAAACTCACCCAATGCTCTAGCTCTGCCCAGAGCTAAGCCATTGTTGGATCCTCCTGACTGAAAGAGGCGACTGGAGACGGGTCGAATGTTGGAGCAAAAGCCCCAGTAGTGGAAAGCTCCGCTCTCTACAAATATCAATAAACACATCAGACTTGACAATGTCAAAAATTGCTAACAATTAACAAAATTAAAATGAGACAAGCACTTACCAGTCGATCAATCTCTGAGCGTAGGCTAGCTACCACCGCCCGGTCAGCCTACTGTTGGCTAAGGTAAGACCCGAGCAATGTCGCCTGCCTGGCAACCTCTCTTTCCCTCTCAGTCTGACAAACAGGAACAAAATAAGATTATTAAACTAGGAACAATTAAAAATAGAAGTGAATAAATTCAATAACAGATACACTCACCAGAGATCGTCGCGTCTCTGTGAGTTGAACCCTCAGCTCGTCCTCTGAAGTACTAGCCTGGAAGACCGAGTCCATCAAGGACTGCATCATCTCCTCGTCCAGACGAGGAGCACATCCTATCCACTCCATCGCCCTGTGAAGCACGTCTAGTGCCCCGTAGATGCCCACACCTAAGTGGCCCTGCTCTAATATGGTCAGTCTCTCCCTCAGAGCGGAGGTAGACTCAAGACCACCAATTGCAAAAGAACCGCTCCCATGGAAAGGGCGGGTAAAGAGTCGACCACAGCCTAAATCGTGAAACCACCGTAGGAACTCTCAAGCATCTGCCTCATCGCACGCCCCAGTAACCCTGGTCCCCTCGGCTCTAAAGTCCTTAATCTGGGCCGCCATCCTCGACAAAAAAATGCAACCAGAGGCACCAGTCATCCTCCTTGCCACTCTGTGACAAATCTCTGAAGGAACTCCCTGAGGGAGCCCCAACCGACGAGTCACTCGAGAGAGGTGGATGCACTCCACCTTCTCAAAACAATGAACCCAGATGTCCACATCAAAGAAGGGCCGATGGACTAAATCACTGGCTGCCTTGCGTCCTCCTCTGCACCATAGGGCATCCAAATCACCTGTGACCAAAAGTAAACAAAATGGCCTGTCAAGTCTGTGACCCAAGACACATAAAACACTCTAACAATATAGACAGCATGTACCTGCCCTATGTGAATATCATCAAATAAACCCCACACTGTCTGTAGGTCTGAAGATCGACGACGACGACCCAACACCTGTCGCCACACATGCATCCATGGGAACGTGAAAGTAATCTCCATCGGGACCTGCAGGCGCAGGAAGGAGAAATGGTCGTACGCCCAAAGCGAAGCACACAATACCAGAAACCATCACTAAAATAGATACTAAGACATTACCAACGAAACTAGTAATCAACCACAACTCACCTGGATAAAAAGGAGGAAACCCCTAACGGTCGCGACCCCTCTCCCTCTATGGTGAAGCTGCCCGTAGAGGTGCGCCAATGTCGCTTCCCCCCAAGCATAGGCAGGCACCTGATCTAGGTCCCTCAACAATGTCAAGAAAAGACTCATCACACACCCCCAAGTCGAAGACGAGAAGAGGACCGCCCTGAAGAAATGCATCAAGAACGCCCGAAGTACTCGATCTGTGGCTACTCTCGGCTCCATCACTGGCTCCCTACATGCCATCGCCTCGCAACGTGTATCGAAAACTGCCCTCGTCTCCGAGTGATGCCTCGGAGGAACGAACCCGCTAGCAAAAGTATCAAAGAACCAAGTAATTCGGACAATCCTGATACTAGACCCACTGGGCCGGTACTTAACACCGAGCAGCTCCCTACACACGGCCTGATAGTCACTCTCCATCTGCCCCATGATAGGTGCTCCCTTGAACAGCAGCCCGGTGATACCGGCCTAGTCGTCAGGGGTGGGCAGCAACATGCCTACTGGGAACAGCAACGCTTGCTGCTCCTCCCTTCATCTCTCCATAATTTCCCTAATCAAACCATGGTCAACTCAAAAGGGCTCCAACTCTAAAATTGACCCAAAGCCAAAAGCCGTTAACCGCGCCTACTGAAACTCAGGTAGGGCACAGTTCCAGGCATGAGATTCCAACCATGCCATACTAATGGCTAGTACCGGAGGCTCCTGATGAACCACAAGAAACATGATACACATTAACCTAGGCCTACACTAACCTTAATTGCAATCACAGGCGATGACTAAACCTACCTAATGGCAATAACGGTAAAAATGATAATAACAAAACTAATAAGAATGACAATCCAAAACAAGCACGCAAAACATGATAAAGATAACGCAGAGAAATAAAGTAGATACAAGTATGCAGGTTTGACGTAAAATTAGAAGGTTTCCATCCTAGGAAGTCTACATCATAACCTAAATGCCTAGAAATCATAGAGACTCTTGTTCATGAATACCTACCTGATCTCGTGCAAGGAACTCCTCCAGCGAAATCTTAGTCGCGGGCTTGTGAGGAGCAGCATCCTCCCCATCCTCGTCGTCCCTGTCATCAGTCTCGGGGACCTCCTCCCTGACAACCATCTCAACGTCACCATCGGTGTGGACCTCAAAGGTCTCACCTCCCCCCTCGACCATCCGCTCTACCTTGGATGCGGTCCATGAAATGTGATCAATACCCTCAGACTCCATCTCAGATCGAAGAGCTCAAAAGAAAACTAAAGAGAACGCTAGAAACGGCGTTCAAAACGGACAAATAGATTGCAAGAAATCATGAAAACACGAAAATCAAGAACAAGGAAGCAAGAGAGCTCGAAATTACAAAAGATTCCGAAAACATGCGTTTAAGTTGGAAACCTCAGGTTTATATAGAGTGCAGCTTAATCGCGCGCCTGAATACGGGCGCACAATTGAATCGTGCGCATTATCTCATGCGCACAAATTAAAATGCTCGCCATTGAAAGCGCGCATAACCGAATCATCGCCGAGTACACACAATCGATTATACACCTGATGCACGCAAACTCAGCATCGCCCGTACATTGACTGGAAACTGATCGAATCACGCAACCTTAGCCAAGCGAGCAATCTTATTGCACGCTTCAAATAGAGTGCATAATTGACCCCTGGGTCTATCATCCCCTCGCCCCTGACCAGGTGCGCAATCATATTGAGCACCCTGGATCCATCGCGCAATTACCTAGGTTCACCAAAAAAAAATTTGCCAGCCATCTGCAGCCCAAAGATGAAAACTCAGACTTAGTGGCCGATAACCCAAACACCATACACAGTTCAGATTTCACACACACTCTCACTTAGGCATTCACACTCTCAAAACTCAAAATTCAACCGTACACTCACGCTTAAACACCTCAAACCATCCAAGCCCATCCAAAACCTATACCAAATTAAGACCAAACTAGATTAAAAATACAGATGAAGTATTCTAAATTTAACCTAATATCTCCCAACCAAATGAAGATACTCTGACAAAATAAGAATGCACCCGATAAAAGTAAAGCCATTCTAAAAATCAACTAAGTTGAATCAACAATAGTTAAAAATTGCACATAATTACAAATAAATCTTTTATAAATCTGGGAAAATTATTACAATTTACACCAAGGGCATACCCTTTGAATTTACAAATAATTACGGTATCGGAGCGAGAGATGAATTTTGATTCAAGACAAACACTCAAAATCATCCAAGCCCATAAACACCCAGGAGAGGCAGCCCTAAAAGAAATGCCCAAAATAGGGGAAAATAATAGAAAATTCTGGAGAGGAAGCACACCCTGAACGAAGTTCAACAAGAATCTCATCTTCCTCTCTCGAGTTGGAAGAAAAGAAAGAGTGGCTCACAGAAAGCCACCCAGGATCTGATGGATACACCTATGGAAGGCCAATCTTGGAAACCCCCAAGGGGACACCAACTGGAGGATAATCTGTAGAGCCTACCAAGGAACAATTGGCGTCGGTCACGAGAACTCTGACATAGCTCCTTCCTTCGGTTTCTTTTCCCCCTCCTTTAACTCTTCCATCTCTTCCCCCAATGGGGTAGCACTTCGGATCAGATTAATAGCATCAATCCTAGTGCTACCTCGTATTCCCAATGCCGCTCATCCTCAACAATAATAAATAAATAAAAATTACAATCCATTTAGGGTTTAACACCCGAGATATAAAAAAAAAACATTAATAAACTAATAAACTAAAAAATGCCTCAAATTTCTAGAATAATAATGAAAAATGCCCTAACTCTTAAATTAAAAAAATGCCTCAAGTCTTTCCCCAATTTGAATTAAAATTCAAAATAAAACCCAAGCCCTTAACCCCTCATTTATAGATTACACTCCCTAAACCACAAAATGACAAGTGTCACACTCACAAGGCTTCTTCATCTAATGAAATCTAAACCAGACACATACCCCCCTTTAGAAACACCAATCCATAACAAGTTTAGACAGACCAGTAATCACATAACACTTATCCTTCCAAGAAACACAAATCCACCACTGAAAAGATAAACCAATAGGATTAAGACACCTAACATCCATCTAGAACACCTTTAAGTTAAACCTTAAATTCACACAATTCACATCCAAAATCAAACTTAGGACTATAACAAAATACCTCAAATAAAAGCCCCTCAATTGCAGAATTAAAGAATAAAGCTTAATCTAAAATAAATGTGGCAAATAAACACAACAGACATTTTATTCATATATCAAATTCTTTTACAAAGATCACCGGAAGCATACCTCCTGAATATACAACCCAAAACAAAAACCTAAAGATCTAATTAACAACTCAAAACGAAAACTAAGCCCGAAGGCCCGAGCTCGGAGCGTCCAATTAGAGGCTTCAGAAGGCAGGATGAAGGATTGGTTGGGGAATACATCCCTCTACTTGTAACACCGTCCCTTCCACCGTCTTCACCTCCTCCGCTACTCGTCCCCTCAATGCTGCCTTCACTACTCCCTAAAAGGGACCGATGTGAAGGCTGACCTCCTCCTTCCCAATACCGCCCATTCTCAAAATCGCACCACAATCAGAAGCCCTGTCAGGCTGAAGAACACGAGAAACCACAAACCATGGAAGAAATGATATCAAAATCTGATGGGTGGTTTATGAGTTATCGTTAAAACTCGGGAGTTAGAGAAAAACAGGAACGAATGAAGAAAATGAAAGGAACTCGGGTATATATAGAAACTCTCTTAATTAAACGCTCGAAACAAAACGTGCAACGCAATTATGCACAGATATAGAAGCGCTTAAACACAATCACGTGCACCCCAACGGGCGCACAATTGAACTTTTACACAATCCCAAAAAAATAATTGCGCGCAGCTAATCCAACGCACAATGAAATTATACGCTTTTGTTATTGCACGGACTCCGAAGGGACACCTTCACAGTGACCTGACGACGCTCCGATTACGCACACTGACTTTAGCACATAATTGGATTACACGCTAGAACTCATGCATGGAATTCGAGTCTACACTCAAACACCTCCGCTCTGCTAGCCCTCGACTCTTTGATTGCGCACTATTCACAGAGCGCATAATGACATTACATGCAGACACACTAATGCGCAATCACTTCTCTAATCCCATAATCATGCGCACGTGGCCCACCATGCAATTTAATCAATTGTCTGGTACCCTACACACAATACTCAGCTACGACCACATAGACTGCACACCCTCACACCCCTTTATCCCATCTCGATTAGAATCCCTCTTTCTCCTCCATCCCATCGCGTAGCCTCACAAGTTGTTTAGAGAAAGAGAGAGCCATTGACCACACCTATGTCCCACTACGATGCTAAAACTTTACCACACAACCTAACACGCCAACCCGACCAAAGGAAGGCTCGACCAATGTCTCATCGTGAAGAGTTAAGAATGAGCCTCCCAAAAATCCTATCACACCACCAAGACCAAAGTCAAATCCCATAACAATCCCGACACTAATCAATTGACTCCAACCCATTATATAGGCAAGATCTGCCAAAGAAAGAAACACCATCATTATCCCGTCATGACATTGAGGCAACTAAGGAATCATCAGCCGCGCACACGTCCCATCGCGATACAACTACAACTTGATCCCATCACAAACCTGTCTCATCACGACACTACTACCCAAGATGCTCGGACACATCCCGTCATGATGCACAATCAAGAAAGGAAGGCTCAGTCAATGTCCCATCACAGAAAGCCAAACCTTCCAAACCCCATCACAAATCATACCTCCCCGAAATCCCATCGCATAACTTTGCATAGCCAACAAAGGGGAAGACTCGATCACGTCCCATCGCGTGATAATAAGTAACCCCCTACCATTACAAAAATTAGGAGAAGAGAGGAAGCTCTCTGACATCCCATTGCACCCATACCACATTCTAGCATGAACATCTCATCAGAGTCTCCCTCAGGTCCCATCACACCTACAATTGACGGGACTCACCGTAACACAACCATAAGGGGAGGACCGCCATGTCCCATCGCGAACCTAACCTCTCCAAGACACCCTACCACATTGGTGACCCTCAGGTCCAGCAACAACAGAAGTAAAGAGTGGAAATCCTCTTATGTCCCATTACGATGCCACTACAACAACCAGCGAGTCCTATCGCATTAAAAAGACCCCAACAGGCTACAATTCAAGTAAGTATTATCACCCCCTTCTCTTTACTCGATATTTCTTCTAAAATATAATTAGTTAATATTAAGTCAAATGTTTTCAAAACCCGTCTCTCTCTATCCGTGAATCACTGTAGTCCTCCCATAAGAGACAATCATCAGTATTCATGAGAAGGTTAGACGGAGCATTCGGCATACCAAGTGTCGTCTTGACAACCACGCAAACAATTGGATCCACAAATCCCGTACCGATGAATCTGCTCAGTGATATCTCGGAAGCCACATTTTTCAAAGATTTACAACCGAATTGGTCTTAAGTTAAATTTCCAAATTTTCAAAAATAATAAAATAAATAATTTGTCAAACTTTCACTTCCCACCACTCCAATCCATTCTTCCCCCTAAGAAACTGAACACAATATATTCAACTATGAGAAATCACAAATTTCCACTGGAAAAGGAACACCTGAAGCGCCATTGGTGTGAGTAATGACATGCCCGGTCTGACATGACTTATGAAAGCCTTCGTCATTACATGATATTTTATCTTATTACCGGTCTCTGGACATTCGTATGATACCTCCCTGTACCTCGATTGTGTTGTACATCCCTCTATTTGATTGCCCCTTGCACCTGCAGATTAGGATATCGACTCTCCTACCGTTTGACTGCTCCTTGCAGCAAGTCGCGATATGCGGCGGGATTTTTCTTGCACCCTCACCCACGGATCAGGTTATGCTTCTTTTCCCTTGTTGACTGTTACTAGCAGCATGTCGCGATATGCGACGGGATGTCACTCGCATGCACGACATGAAATACGCTTTTCGACAGCTACTACTGGGCCCCCGAATGCTCCATTTTAGCTTACACTGATATATAAGAAAGCCAAGCATCTCATGTTAGCATCCCTAGTTCACATTTGTGATTTCCCAAGAAAAATGAGAAGGCACCTCGGATGAGGGGTGTCTACTTCTTCGACGCATTCTTATTCCATAAGAACGTGCCGAAGAGGGACATCTATAAACACCCCCATTTTGCCCTCTCAGAATATACAAACCTATTCGATCAACCTTTGACCTTGCCCACGAACTCCGAAAAAGGACTAACCATCTCTGAGGACTTTAAAACCCTATACGGGGAGCATGCACTAAAGCAATAGTACATGGTTAAGACCAGTCAAACAATAGCCTCGTGGCTCGAACTGCTCAAACCTGTGAAAATCTTGAATTATGCGCCTACATCTGGCGTACACAGAATCGATTGCACGCCCATGATCGGCAATTGGTCCCTCTTGGACCAGGATTTCACTTCTCGAGGATCGCCTTAGACCTTGATTATACGCCCCTCTGGGAGCACGTAATCATATTGCACGCTTTATACCCTATGCGCAATTAGTTCGTTTTGGACTGGCCTTGTACCCTTCTAGAAACCGCCTAAGACATGATTGTATGCCCTATCTAGAATGTGCAATCAGATTATGCGCCTCAGCACAAGCACATAATTGGTTCCTAAGCGAACCCGGTCTCTAATTCCCTAGACCGCCAAAATTCCCCTATTAGATGCACTTGGCACAATGTTTAATTGGATTGTGTGCACTAAATTATGCGCACAACCGGTCTAATTAGACTAGGATTAGGATATTGTTAATCAGTAAAAAATATCATTTTTCACCTCCTAACCTAGCCATTACTAGACCTTAGAGTTGTTTAACAATTACTTTTGAGTGTCATTTTATAGTTAGAAATAATCTGCAGAGATGTGCAAAAATTCATGCAACAAAGGCCGTAAGGAGAGAGATCTAAGTCAACCATTGACTAATGAAAACACCCAGGCATGATAGAGAGCTATAACAAACTGTCATCAACATGGGTTCAGAAAAGAGGGCTGGTTCAAGCAGTTGCAGTGTGAATGACATGCACTCGAGCAGTTTGTAGTTGTAAAGTGAACCTATCGAGTGGTTGCTTAAAGCTGCAGAGCAGTTTACAACATAGAAAAGAAACTTGTCGAGTGAAAAGGAAGTTGTCGAGAAGTTGAGATTTAACCTGTTGAGTGGATCAGTCTGAAGAAGAGGAACTTCTCGACTTGTACACTTGAACCTCTCGAGAGGTTACCTGAAGCCAACAATCCTCACGAAGCTGTAATGTGCTGAAATGAACCTATCGAGAACCTAGCGAGATCCTAGGAAGCTGTACTCTGAACCTGTCAAGTGGTTGTATGAACTACTCGAGATGGAAATTTTGAACCTATGAACCTGTCAAGGGGTTTGTGTCGGAAGCACTGATCTTGTCGAGTGGTTGAACGCCTGCTAAAGTGCACCTGTCGAGCAGATGTTGTAACCACTCGAGATTACTGTTCTGAAGCCCCCAACTTGTCGAATGGCTGTCTATACTTGTCGAGGCACGGGTTCAACATGCATCTGTCAGCTTTGGGGGCATTTTTGGGAACTTTATCAGCACAGCTGACACATAACTAAACTTCCCCGCGTGTGCACAACTGTTCTAACAAATGTGGGGCAATACTTGGAGGGAATGTAGCCACATCAACAAGTCTTATGACTAATTTCATTCTCCTCTTCTCTAATTGGACAAGGTAGATCAAGATCGATTTAGGAATTCTATAAATAAGAGGGAATGTAACAAATTTAAACACCTAGAGTTTTAAGAATTTTTGAATTATTTCCCGCCTTTTCTATTATTCTTCTTCTTCCTTAGCCTAGCCAGACTTGGCTAAATCTTTGTAGCAGCTAGGGTTAGTAGATTTGTAAATTGAATTGTGAGAGCATTGCATGAAGTGTGGAGATTGCAGAGACTGCAAATCTGAGAGTTAATTTGTTGTAAGTTTTTAGAGATCAATGAACGACTGGTTCTAATGCTCATTTAATTTGTAAGATCTATTGGTTTTCAATCGATTTTTATAGATTTGATGTACCCATGGATGCCTGAGCTTGTAGCCTCGCATCCATAGCATTTACAGTGGTTTTCCTGTTTTAATTCTTTCCCCCATGACTAGATTATATCCATGGGATACTCTATGACCATTCAACTGGACAGAGTATAACCTTAGGACTAGTCCATATCTCAGGGCAGATTTGGATCCTTCTACCTTGCATTTGTGCCTGTAGCCAAATGAAGGATTGCTGCAAATCCATCTTCTACTCTGTTGCTTTGCAAATCAATTTTACAATGAAAACTATCTCCTAGCTTTTCATTCTCCATATTTGAATTTTATTTAACCAAAACATTTGCCATTTCTCACAATTCTCTCTTATCTCTGGTTTGTTAAACTCTGTTTTTAATCAGATCTAATTTCCTGCTTTTTAGTTTAAAGTGACAATCAAAACTCAAACTCTTTTCCTTGTTTTCCTTAGTTTAAGTTAGAATAGGATTAGGAGGTCCAGATCTGTAGCAGATCTGGAAGATTTACTATCTTAGATCACAAATCTCTGTGGGACGATCTCTTTTTTAAAACTTGCTGCAACAACCCTAATCTTGTAGGTTGTGTTTATTTTCTGTGTGGAAACTCTTTTGTTTTAATTTTTTTCACCTCTATATCTGCCATTGCTTTAACATCTTAATAAGCGCATAGAAATAAATCCAACAAGTTTTTGGCACCGTTGTCAGGGAGTTTTGATCTAAGTATAGTAATCTAAATTTAGTTTTTATTCTTTGTAGATGTAGTGTTTGGATAAATTACAGCTGTAATTTGTGTTTGATTTTTTCACTTTCTCTTTATTTTTCTGTTTTAGATTGTGTGTCGTTGTAGTGTTTGTTGAAATTATAGCTGTAGTCTTAAAAAAATAAAAAAATTTAAATAATTTAAATAATTTTTATTTTTTTTAGAATGATATGTCAACAGATGAGGACCAATAGTACCTCATCTGCCATTTCCTTAGGCTTTTCAAGAGCATTCTCCTTTTTCCAAGGGGAATGCTAGATGGAGGAAATGAGAGTTGTTTAATAGTTGCTGCCATTGGTGAGATGGTGGATGAGACCTTGCCCAATCTGCTAGACTGGGCTGAGGTGTGTGCTAAAATTTTGGAAGTGTGGACTGAGGAAGCCCCCTTCCTCAGCCATCTAAGGCACCTTTGCTGCCTTTTAAGGGACTGTCCACCTGATGTGGAGCTGAAGCAGCTTCCTGCATCCATAAAGTAACTACAATTTTTTGAGCTGGAGGAACTTAGGCTGCATGCCTATGCAAAGGTATGGCTTTTAACTTCTGAATTCAGTTCTTTCCAGTTCAGCTGGGTTCCAGATGGGATGTCTCATTTTCTGTGATAGCCCAGATTTTCCCAACACATATTTTAAAAAAAAAAAAACTTTAAACACACTGGAAAAATCTGGACCGTTGGGTTGCAGATCACGAACCGAAATATAGTGTACATGATAAATCCATAATACATAGAAAATTAGAACAAGTAATACATATGGCCAAAAATTGAAAAGTTCTATTTTATACCGCCACGGTCAAACAAATTCAAACCACCAGTGATGGATGACCATCACCTAAACAGTGGTGAACAAGCATATACATCGAATTCTAATTCTACCACTCTACAATTGATTAGACCTATCAAATCCAGCCGCAAAGATGCAAGACTAAGTCGAGTCAGACTCCTCCAGATCGAGAAAGAAGATACGACTCAAGCTCTAGATCCAACTCGAGACCTATGACGTATAGTCGTGAGCTATCGGAAAATAATTTTCAGGTCAAAACAGGAGTTTACTTTCAAGCCTTTTTCATATTAAAACAAGAGTTGGCTTTCATATTCAAGACGAAAAACTGATTTCAGAAAATATTTCATGCCAAAAATTGAGCCTAATTTCAAAGACAAGTTTATGTCAAAACACACTTTGCAATTTAAGTTCACATGACTAGTTTGAAGGCAATTTCATCACATACGATAAACTAATTTCGAAAACGTTTATCCAAAAGCGGAAAATCATAGTGCGGAAGCATTTCATTTCAAAACAAGAGCAATGTCAAGTTCATGTTCGTGTCAGAGTTCGATTCGTGTGCATGTAATCCACCCATAGCGGTTCACAATAGTACGATTACTCTGCCCATAGCGGTCCACAGTTGTACCAATAATTCGCCCATAACGGTCCACACATGCACGTCTAATCCGCCCATAGAGGCCCACAATGTATACTTAAATCCGCCCATAGCGGTCCACTTCAACTTGTCTGGTTTTGTTATTTGATTCATATACACACATGACTTACGGATTCGATTCACGGATATTCTGTCGTGCCGGTTTGATTCACTGGTGTAATCGCCGTGCCGGTTCTATTCATGGATATCCCGCCGTGCCGGTTCAACTCACAGATGTAACCGTCGTGCCAGATCGATTCACGGATATCCCGTTGTGCCGATTCGATTCACGAGTGTACCGTCGTGCCGGTTCGATTCATGGATATCCCGCCGTTCCGGCTCGATTCATATTCACGTACATGTCATATAGGTTCGATTCACGAGTTCTTATGTCACATTCGAATGCAAAGTTCATGTCCAAGGTTCGTAGTTCGATACAAGTACAGTTTCAAGGATTCGATATTTCACAAATTTCAAAACGAGTTCTTAATTCAAAAGTTGATTTTCTACATCAGTTCTAGTGATCACATTCGAAGCTTAAAATCAATGATGCATGTAAAATTCATGTTCGAGACTCAAGACTTTCAATGCTAATAGTTTTCAAGGAATTTCAAAGGTACAGCTGATTTCAATTCCAAACAAAACATAATTTCGATTCAAAATTTCGAAAGTCATACATATAATCACTTTTGCAAATATCCAGACAAAAATCAAATTCTTCATGGTTGAAAGCATTATCAATATTTAAATTAAACACATCATGCAAATCTATGGATTCAAGTCAAAAAAATGTCATTGATTCAGAAAGTTTCCCCTACCTCGGTTGTGAAATCTCGCAAAGTCACGCAAAATGGTGTAAAAATCCTCGTGAACTTTTTCGAGCCTTAACCTACATTACAAAGTATTTGTACACATGCATGTTAATGACTAAGTATCACACATGTCAAATTCTTAAAAGTTTTCTCAAAACTAGGGCGAAAAGGACAAGTTCGCGTAAACGTAAGACCATGTAAAACTTATCCCTACTTGCCCCACATTGTTTATCTACAAAATGTTTGATTCATGAATTGATTAATGCATGAAAGTTGTAGGGCTCGTTGTTCTCTTTCCAACGCCTCAATAATCGCATCAATCGGAGTTCAGGACAAGAAGTTACGACTAAAATACCAAGCGGGTGTCATGGACGCTTGAGCGGGATTCATGTACGCTCGAGAGTGATTCAGTGGCACCTATAGGTACGCTCGAGCGTGTTTTACCTAAGCAGTTTTTTTCCTAAAAAGTGTACGCTCGAGCGTAGGCTTCAGGTGGGATCACGCTCAAGCAGTGTTTAGGCACGCTCGAGCGTAATTTCCTGCTACTCTAACGCTCCCGAACTTGGGTCTTCTTCCCCAAACTTCGGCAAAACCATTCCCAATGTGTTTTCCTCAAAACTAACACACTAATATATAATTAATCCACAAAAGATACCTTCTAATTCATGCATGCAAGATCCAAAATATTGGAGATCGGGGAAATCGACAAACCGATGCTTGCATGCATCCGATCCTCGGGTTTCGTCGCACGAAATCAGAGAATGGACTAACCGAACTCTAGTCATAGAAAAAAATTTAGTTTTATGAGACGAGTTTAAGATGCTTACCTCCACGGATTCTTCGCGTGCGGGGTTCAAATTGATCGGTATCGAAGGGGGTTTTGGGTACGTAGCTTCGCGTTCGTTCGTTCGATTCGATCACCGATCACAATGGAGTTGCAGCGGTCGAACTAGCCGAAATCTTCCTATAGGAGACGATGGCGGAGGCAGGAGCCGGGCTGAAGCAGTTTAGGTTCAAGAGAGAGCTAAGAAAGAATGAGTTCTTTCCTCTCACCCACACTCTAGCTCTTTTCAAATGAAATACGCCCTGCTTTATGCGTCAAATATTGGTTTAGATATAATTTTGGGGTCTTGACTTGGTGTGTTGGTTGTACACACAAGGATTGTATATGAGCCATCTCTTGCTATCCACTCATGGGCCTCACATAATTGGGTTTCCAAATTGGGTTAGAAGTGGCTTGGTCCCCCAATGGATCTTAGGTAGGTTAGGCCAGATCACAAAATGGCTTCCCTTTTAATGGTGGTTAATTTAGCTAGAGTGTAACCTATACTATCAAAATTTGTGTGTGGCTCCAAGGTGTTGGCTTGGTGTTGGGCGGATACGCACAGGTAGGTGTTGGTTTCTTAATATCTCGGATTTGGGTCCATGTAGATCTTATATAACCCAGATCCAATACCTGCTGGCTACCATGCTTGGTTTAGTTCTAGTGTGAGGCCGGCACATGGGCGTACGTGTATGGGTCATTTCAAACCTATCAACGGATGGGTCTTGATTTGGGTCATCCCAAGGTAGACAAATGAATGGGTCTTGATTAAATGTGTGGCCCATACACGGCACTTGGTGTGTGTGCCTTTAAAACACCATTGGATCAGGGGTTTCAATGGGCATGGTGGTCGGTTTGACATGTTGTGATCAGTGTTAAAACCAAAGTGTCAACCCCTCTTGGTAAATGGGCATGTGAATAAGTGTAATTAATCGAAAATTATGTATTTTACCTTCTTTTGGAATCTACTAATTGGACACTTCACGGCGCACGTCTCACCCGATTCAGAATGCCACAACGTGTATCGTGTAACTCCCCGGCATGTACACGAAGTTGGGAGTGCAAAAAAAGAGGTATCGTCAGTGTGCTGGGCATATCATAAAATAGGTGCAGAGCACATCTACACACATAAACCTATAATAGTTTGGGTCATTGGCTCGGGTTAGGTCCACGCCCAGGATGCACATGATCGCCTTTGATCACATGTACACAACACTTCTCATTCTAATTTATTCATTAAAACTAATTAACTACGTCCATGTTATACTATGGTGCATGAAGCGGTGGATTCGAACCTGGTTCAATCCTAGGGTTCAAACCATGTGCAACATACACACTTCGCAAGGGGGCTCGAGTTTTACAGATCCATTCGAGTCAAGAATTGGTTCAAGATTTGTGTTTGGGTGTACTTACCCAATAAATATAAGTGGGTCAAAGGACATGTCATAGACATGAAAACTTTGGTCGAGGTCAAATCCGTCAAAGTAAACCGCGTCATCATCTAAAGTCAACAATTCAACACTAGCAAAAATTCAGGGTGTTACATTTTCTGTCATTCATGCACCCCCATTCGGACTGTTAAGATCATGAGCCTTAATGTTGGGAAGAATCATGAAAGGTAATGAGTGTTAAACTCTGAAAAGTAGCACTTTTCACCCCTTAACCCGGCCTTTGATGGACCTCTGAGTGTACTAATAAAGTGTTTTAAGTGCGCTTTGTAGATAATAGGAAATAAGAGCTTAATGATGCAATCCATGCTTTTTCAAGCCAAGAAGAAGGAATTGTTGCACCATGTGTTCAAGGTGAACTTTTATAGCTGCCACTCCATCAATTGAGTTGCACTCCCTTGCCGAAGCTGTTATCATAGCAGCGCATCTGACATATGTGTTTAAAGTAAACTTTTCAAGTACTTTAGTGTGCTACTTTGTGATTATCGAATGGATGGAGAAGAGCTGCACAATGGAGCCCATTGGGCAGCAGAGGTGTTGTGTTATGGATGTCTCGCAAAGCTCATAGCTACTGCACACTGAGAACCACGCGAGTTAAAGCTGATGCGAATGAACAAAGGAGCTGAACCCAGCGAAATCTACGCGAGATGGGAGTTCTGAAGCTCAATATATTTTATCCTCACAAGCTGGTTCGAGAATGGCTGAAAATCAACTTCGCGAGCCTGCACATTCAGCTCCACCTTGGAGCCTCGCGAGTTGGGAATAGACTATTGTATTCTTCTAGCCCCGCGAGCAGTAAAAGCTCCATATATTTTATCCGCGCTAGCTGTTCTAAAGATGCAATTATTACAGCCCCGTGAGCTTGCTTCATGCCATCTTAGCAAGCAATACAAGCTGTTGTATTATTTCATGTGCAGCCTTGCGAGCCTTAGAGCAGCTCCACCTTGCACACCAATGCTACACCATGTGGAACCTTAAAGCACTGCTGTGCACACTCCTACTGCTGCGATCACACCAGAGCTACAATGATTTATTCAATCTCTGCTACACTCAGCCCGACGAGAAGCATTATTGAAGCCAACACTATACACTTGCGCTGCACTCCATTGATGCAGCCCACAAACGGTCGACCTGAGGCTGCCACTACATTAATTACTCAAGCTACAGCAATGTGGCTGCTGTGCAAAAGTAAAACACATCGTATATGCAGTAAACATATGTCTCGAGCATTTTTTTTTGGAGCTGCATACCTGAAGTTGCAATTGCTTGGTTGAGCAGTTTTGAACTACAACAGCTGCTACTGCTATTATCCTATGAAGCAAACTGTTGTCGAGCAGCTTATATGGCTGCAAATCAAGATCGTCAAGCAGCTGCACTTGCTAGATAAGGAACCTCTCAAGCACATTCAGTGAGCAATTGAAAACAGCTGCTGCAGTACACCATTCAAGCGGCAAAGCAACTGCATTGAAGAACATGAGCTGAAAACTTTCATATTTAGCACATTGGAGCAGCGTATAGGCTGAAACATTTTATCAAACAGCTGTGGTGCACCTCTCGAGTACATCAACTAAACCCCCACGGGCTGCGGACTCGAAGGCGAGTGGTGTAGAGCTTAAAAATATAGGCATTTGAGTTGTTCTGCTGTTGAAGCATTCTATCGAACAGGTGCAGTGCTGAAAAATGTTGTATTTCAGCCCAGCGAGATTTAAGTTGCTGAAATATGCTGTATTTCATCTCTGCGAGATTTAAGCTCCTGTTGTATTGCAACTCAGCGAGATTTAAGCTCCTGCTGTATTGCAACTCAGCGAGATTTAATTTCTGAAGCTTCAACTCAGCGAGAACTCAACGAGATTTAACTTCTTAAGCATTTCAGCTCAGCGAGATCAAACATCTGAAGTTTCAACTCAGCGAGATATAGCTTCTAAAGCATTTTAGCTCAGCGAGATCAAACTTCTGAACCTTCAACTAAGCGAGAACTCAGCGAGATTTAAGCGAGATGCATACCTGAAGCTGTCATCTACGCGAGGCACGAATTCCAGCAGCCTATTTCAGCACCCAAGGATATTTTGGGTATTTCACACCTTTTAGGGCACGCATTCCAACATCTCACACTTTCCAAAGAATCCAAGGGCCACAGATGGGCCACGAAATTAACTCCAAACCTTCTCAAATCTGATTGGCTAATGCATATTAGGGTTTTGAGAGTTGCTTATATAAAGGACTGTTATCTACATTTGTCAACTAACTAGGGATAACCTGTGTTCATCTAGGGTTTCGAGCCAAGATTAGCCTGGTTCACTTAGGGTTTTAAATTCAGGAATAGCCTGAGATCGGAGCCAGGGTTTCTTGTGCTCATTTAGGGTTTAGTTTCTTTTTCCTTTTTCTTTTTCCATTTTCTTATTCCTTAGCACAGCAGCAATGTTGGGCTAAGTTCTATGTAATAGCTAGTTTTATTTTGGTTTTGTAATAGGTTTTGTAAACATTGCGATTTTGGATGAGCAATTGTGTATAGGCTGCAGCCAGGAGACAGTTCATTGTAAGTTTTGCTTTTTTTCAATGAACTGTTATTTTAATGCTTAATCAAATCTATAGATCTTATGGCTTCTTTAGATGTCTATAGGATCCATATATTTGGGACTAGCCCATTCAGTTTCTAGTAGTTCTATTGTTTGCAATCTGATTTCCCTTGGTTTGATAGACGCATGGAAAGTAATGTTGGATCTATAAAGAGATCCAGGGAGCTCGGAGGCCTGTGGACCATGGTGGTTGCAGCAGTTTTCATATTTTTTCTCAGGCCTCTATGGGATGGACAGACCAATGGGATACCCTGTGACCATTTGCGTGGACAGAGTATAGCCCTAAGGTTGTGTACATTCACATGTTTGAGATGGATTCTTCTCCCTTGCACATGAGCTTCTAGAGCCTTGTGAGGAGGTTTGTACAGTAACTGACTCCCCTCTGTTCTACCTAATTGACATCAGATGTTAGATCTGATCTCTTATAGTAATTACAGCTTAAGGCTAAGTCATTGCAAGCTATTTGTAGCAATGACCAGCTGAGCTAAAGGCCTACATGGTCCTTTATACGGGCACTAATGAGCAGTAAGCCTTAGCAAAGCACGTAGGATCTTATGGGTTGGAATACCTATGGATGTCAATCAGGTCTGTGCGCAGATATGGGGAGCTTGTAGCACTGGCATTATATAGTGCTGCAATAGTATTCATGGCTAGAGTTGGTCCAGTGGTTGGGGAAATGATCAATCCACTCTTCTGGATTAGACTAGCGAGTTTTTAGGTTAACTAATGGGATTTGACAAACTCTATCGGATATCCTGTGACCATTATAGTGGACAGAGTATAGCCCTAAGAGTGCCCAAAATGGCATGGGTTAAACTGGAAGCTTATACCTTGTTGAGGCTATTAATAGCGTCTCAACAAGGAGCATTGTAGAGACAGACTAAATCTGAGTTATATTACTGTATCATTAACTTTAGCTTAACCTGCTTACTTCTCATAATTTTTTTATTTTGTTTTGACACACACTACCACCATCTTCTTCTTAATCCTTTCTTTAGGATAGGCCTGCACTTTATTTTCCCTTTTGTGTAAATTTAGTGTAGTCGTGACACCCAACTCCCTTCTCTTAGGATTGTCAGATCTGGAGGCCTACTATCAATGCCCAATTTGGGCTCTTGATCATTTTCTCTGTGGGACAAACTCTTACTTATCAAAACTTGCTACAATAGACCCTGAATCTTACAGGTCTAGGATTACTTTAGTTGTGCTGAATCCATTCTTTTATATTACTTTATTTTTAATTGATTTCCACCACACAATAACATAAGCACACTTTCACACCAAGAAAAGAACCCCAACAAGTTTTTGGCGCCGTTGTCGGGGAGTTTTGATCTAGTATAGTAATCTGTGTTTTTGTTGAGCTATATTCTTTGTAGATGTAGTGTTTGAATAATGTCAGCTTTAGTTTTTGTATGATTTTCAAAGTTTTTCTTTATTTTCTATTTTAGAATTTTTGTGTCTTTGTAATATTTGAATAAGTACAGCTGTAATCAAAAATAAAATTAATTAATTAATTAATTTTAAAAAAAATTGATGTGTCAGCAGATGAGGACCAGTAGTACCTCATCTACCATTTTCTCAAAATTTTAAAGGTCCTTCTTATAAGGGGAAGGATATGATGGAGGAAATGAAAATTGTTAAACAGTTGCAATCATTGGTAAGATAGTGGATGTGACCTTGCCCAATTGGCTGGACTTGGGCTAAGGTATTTGCTAAAATTTTTGAAGTATGGACTGAGGAGGCCCCCACCTATGTACTGAAAAGTACTCATTTTGGGCTTCTCAGTGGGGTTAGTGCACCACTTCACTTGGACTACTGCCCTCAGCCATCTAAGGCACCTTTGCTGCTTGTTATTGCCTCTCCCCTTGATGTGGAGCTAGAGCTGCTCCCCGTATCTCTCATGCAACTGTAACTCCTGAGTTGGAAAGGGCACCAGGTTTGATGCAAATGCAAAGGTATGGCCTTTCATTTTTGCTTTTCAGTTCCTTCCAATTCAGCTGAGTTTTAGATGGGTGACCTAAATTTTTGTCATTCATGCACCCCCATCTGGACTATTTGTATATATTATGTCTGATATGATTTTGTTTGAATCTTGCTTTAAAATTTATGCTATTCATGTTGATTTTTTATTTTCCATACTTTAGATTCAAACTCAGATCATGTTAGGCATTTGTGTTTAGTATTTTAGGGAATCAGTTTAGTGCCTATTTTATATATACTCTTTGTATTTAGTTTACTTTTTTTTTTATAGTTGCTGTTTGTAGGATTTAGTCTAGTTGTTTTATTTTCTTAGTTATCATTTTCTATATATTTTCTCTTTTTCCCTTTCTTACTTTCATTTTCTGCACTTTTAGCTTAGTTTTCTCTTTACTTTTTTGTTGTAATTTAGTTTGTTTTTCTTTTACCAACCCTGCTGCCCCTATACATTTTGCATGAAACAATGACATTGTTTAACTTAGGTTTAGGGGTGTGGCAGGGTAGGTCTGCTAATAGAACAACTAACTTTAGTACAGTAGTGTTGGGTTAATTGGGATGAATAGTCAATTCCCACGTAATTTGTTAGAAGGAGGAAATTTGTGGAAAATTAAAATTTTTTGCAGACATTTTGAAACTAAAAATTTTAAAATCTTAGCACCACCATGAAGCTAACATCAAAAAATTTTCCAGTTAGTACTTAGTGAACCTAAGAGGAGAGAAAAAGGTGAAAATACACCCCATGGATTAATTTGAGGACCATAACTACTGAGATTTGGGCCCATCATTTTCTTTTGAAGAGTGTTTTTGGCATTATTTATGCTCTAAGGACTGATTGAGTCAAGACCTTTTCACTAGAAGTTAGGCACCTCCAAATTAAAACTGATTGACAACACTCATGACACTAAGGAAATGATCCAAGGCCTTCATTTGAACAGTTTGAGCCTGAAAATCCAACCTTTTAAAAATGCCCTTTCGCATACACTCGTTGAGGCTTAAAAATCCTACTTTTCTTTGACAAGCACCAGAGTACTTGCACCTTAACCTCTTGACCTGATTCAACTATACCCTCACTCTAAGAATTCAGAAGGTAAAGGAGAAGGAGTTAAAGATAGTAAGAGTGGTCCAACATTTTGTGGAAGGTAAAGAAAACAACTTATGAACAACAATGTATCAGTGGTATTTGTGTGCCAGTTCATCATAAAAATCATAAAAATATTGAATAAAAATAAAAAAAAGAAAAGAAAAAGAAAGAGAAGTCTAGAGAAGAACATCATCTGAAAATTGAAAATAAGAGGAGAAGTTGACCACTTTGATTTTGGAATATATCAAGTAAGATGAAGTTTTGCTGAAATGAAGGTTGTGAAGTCATGAATCACTCTTTAGCTTACTGATTTCTTAATTTTGATTCCCTTTTTACCCCTTCATTCTCTATATCCCTCACCCATAAGCCATATTACAACCCATTCAAAAAGACCTTGTAGATCCAAAGTTAAATGAGCTATCATGTGGAGCTAAGGAGTTATCCAATCTATGATGAAAAGTCATGTGGATGTCTGAAATTAGAAGCTTTGCGAATACTCATGCTTGCAGGCCCATTTGGGGTCTGTAACTGCTCTTGAGCTGCTTTGAATGTGAACACCCTCAAATTGTCAATGTTGAGAGATAGCCCTAGTGAGAATTGGGTCTGAATTTTAACCTCATTGGGGTTGTATCCAACCTGATTTTTTATTTTAACGCAAGTTTGGTACTGATTTTTGCACATTGAATTTCTGATGTAAAATGATTGGTGGTGATGCAAACACATGCTAATTTTGAGTTTTAAATGGCCTGTATTACTGCTGCAATTTCCTCTGAATTTTAAAGAATGGTTGTGAAATAAAGCTTTATTTATTTAAATTCGTTTTACCATTGACTACACTACTTTTAATTGTTTTATTGGTGAAGTTTGTGGGTGTCTTCACTAAAAACCCTCAGGAGACTTCACTCCTCCACTAGGGATCACCTAGGGGTTTCAAAGGCTTGGTACATATGCTAAATGTATCTGTGCTCCCTACGAAAGTGGCATTTCCTATTTTTAATAAGTGTTTTAATTTTTCCTTTGCTCGAGGACTAGCAAAGATTAGGTTTGGGGGTGTGTTAAGCTCTAAAAAGTACCACTTTTCACCCCTTAACCCGGCCTTTGATGGACCTTTGAGTGTACTAATAAAGTGTTTTAAGTGCGCTTTATAGATAACAAGAAATAAGAGCTTAATGATGCAATCCATGCTCTTCCAAGCCAAGAAGAAGGAATTGTTGCACCATGTGTTCAAGGTGAACTTTTATAGCTACCACTCGATCAATTGAGCTGCACTCCCTTGCCGAAGCTGTTATCATAGCAACACATCTGACATATGTGTTCAAAGTAAACTTTTCAAGCACTTTAGTGTGATGCTTTATGATTATCGAATGGATGGAGAGGAGCTGCACAATGGAGCCCATCGGGCAGTATAGGTGTTGTGTTATGGATGTCTCGCAAAGCTCATAGCTGCCGCACACTGGGAACCACACGAGTTAAAGCTGATGCAAACGAACAAAGGAGCTAAACCCAGCGAAATCTGCGCGAGATGGGAGTTTTGAAGCTCAATATATTTTATCCTCACAAGCTGGTTCGAGAATGGCTGAAAATCATCTTCACGAGCCTGCACTTTCAGCTCCACCTTGGAGCCTCGTGAGTTGGGAATAGACTGTTGTATTCTTCTAGCCCCGCGAGCAGTAAAAGCTCCATATATTTTATCCGCGTGAGCTGTTCTGAAGATGCAATTATTATATCCCCGTGAGCTTGCTTCATGCCATCTTAGCGAGCAGTACAAGCTGCTGCATTATTTCATGTGCAGCCTCGCGAGCCTTAGAGCAACTCCACCTTGCACACCATTGCTACACCATGTGACACCTTAAATCACTACTGTGCACACTCCTGCTGTTGCGATCACACCGGAGCTGCAATGATTTATTCAATCTCTGCTACACTCAGCCTAATGAGAGGCATTATTGAAGCCAGCAATATTCACTCGCGCTGCACTCCATTGCTACAGCCCACAAACGGCCGAGCTGAGGCTGCCACTACATTAATTACTCAAGCTAAAGCAATGTGGCTGAGTAGTTTTGAACTACAGCAGCTACTACTACTGTTATCCTATGAAGCAAACTATTGTCGAGCAGCTTATATGGCTGCAAATCAAGATCGTCAAGCAGCTGCACTTGCTGGACAAGGAACCTTTCAAGCACATTCAGTGAGCAGCTGAAAATAGCAGCTACAGTACACCATTCAAACGGCAAAGCAGCTGCATTGAAGAACATGAGCTGAAAACTTGCATATTTAGCACATTGGAGCAGCATATAAGCTGAAAGCATTTTATCAAACAGCTGTTGTGCACACTCGAGCAGCTGTAGTGCACCTCTCGAGTACATCAACTAAACTCCCATGGGCTGCGGACTCAACGGCGAGTGGTATAGAGCTTAAAAATATAGGCATTTGAGTTGTTACTCATTGTTGAGGCATTCATCGACAGTGCGTCTTGAAAATCATTTTCAGCCCAACGAGATTTAAGTTACTGAAATATGTTGTATTTCAGCTCTGCGAGATTTAAGCTCCTGCTGTATTGCAACTTAGCGAGATTTAAGCTCCTGCTGTATTGCAACTCAACGAGATTTAATTTCTGAAGCTTCAACTCAGCGAGATTTAACTTAAGCATTTCAGCTCAGCGAGATCAAACTTCTGAAGCTTCAACTCAGCGAGATTTAACTTCTAAAGCATTTCAGCTCAGCAAGATCAAACTTCTGAAGCTTCATCTAAGTGAGAACTCAGCGAGAATTAAGCGAGATGCATACCTGAAGCTGTCATCTACGCGAGGCACGAATTCTAACAACCTATTTCAGCACCCAAGGATATTTTGGGTATTTCACACCTTCTAGGACATGCATTCTAATGTCCCATACTTTCCAAAGAATCCAAGTGCCACAGATGGGCCACGAAATCAATTCCAAACCTTCTCAAATCTAATTGGCTAATGCATATTAGGGTTTCGAGGGTTGCTTATATAAAGGACTGTTATCTATATTTGTAAACTAACCAGGGATAGCCTGTGTTCATCTAGGGTTTCGAGCCAGGATTAGCCTGATTCACTTAGGGTTTTAAATCCAGGAATAGCCTGAGATCAGAGCCAGGGTTTCCTGTACTCATTTAGGGTTTAGTTTCCTTTTTCTTTTTCTTTTTCCATTTTCTTATTCCTTAGCACAGCAGCAATGCTGGGCTAAGTTCTATGTAATAGCTAGTTTTATTTTGGTTTTGTAATAGGTTTTATAAATATTGGGATTTTAGATGAGTAGTTGTATATAGGCTGCAGTCAGAAGACAGTTCATTGTAAGTTTTGTTTTTTTTTAATGAAATGTTGTTTTAATGTTTAATCAAATCTATAGATCTTATGACTTCTTTAGATGTCTATAGGATCCATGAATTTGGGACTAGCCAATTCAATTTCTAGTAGATCTATTGTTTGCCATCTAATTTCCCTTGGTTTGATAGACACATGGAAAGCAATGCTGGATCTGTAGAGAGATCCAGGGAGCTCGGAGGCCTATAGACTATGGTGGTTGCAGTAGTTTTCATGTTCATTCTCAGGCCTCTGTGGGATGGATAGACCAATGGGAAACCCTATGACCATTCGGGTGGACAGAGTATAGCCCTAAGGTTGTGTCTATTCACATGTTTGAGACGGATTCTTCTCCCCTGTACATGAGGTTCTAAAGCCTTGTGAGAAGGTTTGTACAGTAACTGGCTCCCCTCTGTTTTACCTAATCGATATCAAATGTTAGATCTGATCTCTTATAGTAATTGCAGCTTAAGGCTGAGTCATTGCAAGATGTTTGTAGCAATGACCAGCTGAGCTAAAGGCCTTATTCAACCTGTTGCATGGTCCTTTTTGCGGGCACTAGTGAGCAGTAAGCCTTAGCAATGCACGTAGGATCTTATGGGTTGAAATACCTATGGATGTCAGCCAGGTCTGTGCGCAAATATGGGGAGCTTGTAGCACTGGCATTATATAATGCTGCAATAGTATTCATGGCTAGAGCTGGTCCAATAGCTAGGGAAATGATCAGTCCACTCTTCTGGATTAGACTAGCGAATTTCTGGTTTAACTAATGGGATTTGAAAGACTCTATCGGATACCCTGTGACCATTATAGTGGACAGAGTATAGCCCTAAGTGCACCCCAAATGACATGGGTTAAACTGGAAGCTTATACCTTGTTGAGTCTATTAATAGCATCTCAGCAAGGACCACTGCAGAGACAGACTAAATCTAAGTTACATTACTGATTTCTCCCTAGTTGTTTACTTCTCCATATTTTATCTTTATTTTATCACACATGTCATCATCCTTCTTCACCCCTCTCTTTAGCTGTAGTTTTATTTTTGCATTTATGTTTTTAATATAGCTTAGTGACACCTAAACACCCTTCCTTTAGGACTGTCAGATTTGTAGCCAGATCTGAAGATGTATGCCCTTGTGGTTCAGATCAATACTCCCTGTGGGATAAACTTACTTATCAAAACTTACTATAATGGATCCTGTATCTTGCAGGACTGTGTATTTTTCAGACTTGCTGTTTTGTGTTTTTCAATCTACCTTTGAATTATTTTTACTAACACATTCTTATCACTGCTTTTAAATAAAGTTAGCAGCAAGCATCTAAAATACCCTAACAATGAGCAGAGGCTCATATTTTGTTTTGCATATGTTGTGGAGCCTCTAAAACCATTAACCTTTAAGGCCTTCCATTGATATTTGATTTTCACCTGTGTGTCATATGTAGCATAGCTGTTTTTAGTAATTTAAAATTCTATATATGTTGCTTTCATGTGGTCTGCTGTGATGAATCATGATTAAAATGTGTCATAACTGCTGATGTACTATTGTGTGGATGCAGTCATCTAATATTTTTTGCTGGATTCATTCTCAGACCATTGTAGGAATTTTTGTTTTAGGATTTTATGTCTTAGGAGTTTAGTATACTTGTTATTTTTAAGTATACCTGCTGTTTTTTATGTTTTAATTACTGTTTTAAGTAGGTATAACCACTGTGTTCTATAGTTTTCTGTTTCAGCAGTGTGTGCCTATTTTCTCTTTTTAGTGTCAGTGTGTCTAAATTGTCTTTTTCTCTTTCTTAGTATAATTTTCGGAAACTTTTTAGTTTATGTTTCTCTTTCATTTCTGTTGTATTTTAGTTGTTTTTCTTTTACAAACCGCCGTTGCCCCCATATATATCTCTTGAAACAGTGAGGACACTGTTTATCTTAGGTTTGGGGGTATGGCAAGGTAGTAGACCAGTAAAATATCTAATTTTAGTATAGCAGTGTTAGGTAAATTGAGATAAATAAAGTCAATTCCCACCTAACCATGTAGAAAGAGGAAATTAAAAAAAAAAAATTGCTGACTTTTTAAAGCTGAAAATCTTTGAAAAAATTAGCACCTCCATGAAGCTAACATCAAGAAAAAATTTTACAATTAGTATATAGTGAACCAATAAAGAGAGAAAAAGGTGAGAACATGCACCATGAGTTCAATTGAAGACCATACCCAGTGAGATTTGGACCCTTACAAAAAAATTTCTTTTGAAGAGTGTCTTTGACAATTTTTGTACTCTAAGAATTGGCTGACTCAAACCTTTTCAGTAGAAGTTAGGCATTCCCAAATTGAAATTGTTTAGCAAAACTCACGACATTAAAGACATGATCTAAGGCCATCCTTTGGACAGTTTGAGCTTAAAATTTTTTACCCATTGAATTGTCCTTTACATACTGTGACAGCCCGGATTTCGACACCTCGAAACCCATGCCATCGGCACAACCCTCGAGGCCGTGCCCCATAATGTACGTGCGGAACACTTAGTACATCCCATTCACAATATGAAAGCACAAGAAATTAATGCAAAATAAATCTCCAATTCTACTATATGCTAATCCAAAATACCAATCCAAAAGATAGTTCTAATTTCATGACTCCGCATAAACAAAAGAACCAACCCGAACCATCAGTGCCGTATCTCCGGTCACATTCAATGGTTCGACAAAAGAATATTACAGCTGTAATTGTTCTTACAAAAATAAGGCTGGACATACCAAGCTGTAAATCTCTATCTCCTTACAAAACACTATCAAAGTATGCAACAAGTCTTCTAAAAGAATCTCTCCGGAGGAGGCTCAGACTCTTCCCTTGGAAAGTACTCTGAATCTCCGGGATCGCCCTCGCCGGTAGCAACTCCTAAGTTATCATCAATTCCTAAATCGTCACCTGTGACATATAGTCAAAGCGATGAGCTACATCCTAGCTCAATAGGGACAATATCACAACAAGTATATCCATCTTACAAACATATATTTCATGACAGGAATAAAACATGAACTCATAGATAGGTCATTTCTTGAAAAGTAAATTTAAGATGCGATAAAACAATTTACTGCATTTATTACTCTACTCATGTATTTTACAATGACTACTAGTTCCCTTAGTTGCAATCAGGCTGAGACCATGACTTAAATCTAAACTTAAATAATCCCCGAGCAATATAGCATCGAGCCCCGATGGAATACCCTCTATCGTCGTCTAATCAGACTATTTTTCATCTTTCTGTGTCCTCTATCTCTCACTCTTTTTTTTAATGAATAAATTGTAACAAAATCAACTATTGAAAAAATTACAAAAATTAAACTAAAATAAAATAAAATAAAATAAATTTTAAAAGAAAAATAAAATAAAGATGAAATAAAAAAAATAAGAATAAAAATAACAAATAAAATAAGACTTAAAAATAATAATAATAATAATAATTTTTACAATAAAATAAAAAAAATAATAATAATAATATTTTAAATAAATAAATAAATATTAAAAAATTTAAAAATAAAAATAAAATAAAATTTTAAAAATAATAAATAATAAAAATAATAAAAATATAAAAAATATTTTTTTAATAAAATAAATAAATAATAAAAAATAAATAAAAATTTAAATTTAAAATTTAAAATTTTTTAAAAATTAAATTTAAATTTAAAATTTTTTAAAAATTAAATTTAAATTTAAAAAATTTTAAAATATTAAAAATACAAAAAATAATAAATAATAAATAAATAAAATAAGATTTGAAAATAAATAAAAAATAAAAATACAAAAAGAAAATATAAAAAAATTAAAATTAAAAAATTAAAAAATTAAAAATTAAAAAAATTAAAAACTAAAAATTATTTTTTTTAATAAAATAAATAAATAACAAATTAAAATTAAAAAAAAATAATAATAATAATTTAAAAAAATTATAAAATTATAAAAAATAAAATAAAATTACAAAAATAAAAAATAAAAAATAAATAAAAAAAATTTATAAAAAAAATAATAAAATAAAAAATAAATTAAAATAAAAAATAAAAATGTAAAAATGTAAAAATAAATTAAAATTAAAAATTTTTAAATAAAAATACAGAAATTTAAATTAAAAAATTTTAAATTTTAAATTTTAAAAATAAAAATAAAATAATTTTTTTTTAATCAAATAAATTAAAATAAATAATATAAATATAAATATAAAATTTTAAAAATTAAAAAAATTTTAAAAATAAAATAAAACTACAAAAATAAAAAATTAAATAATTAAATAATAATAATTAAATTAAATTTTTTTAAAAAATATAAAATAGTTAAATAATAAAATAAAATTAATAAATAATAATAAAATAATATAATATAAATAAAATAAATTTTTTTTTTATTTTAATTTAATTTATTTATTTATTTATTTTATCAAAAGAAAGAGAAAGAGAGAGAGACAGAGTGATTTTATTTTTAATTTTTTAATTTTTTATTTAATTTTTATTTATTTATTTTAAAAATAAAGTAAAAAAATAATAAAAATTAAATTAAATATAAAAAATTTATAAAAAGTAAAAAAATAATAAGAATAATAATAAATAAATAAAAATTAAATCTCTCTCTCTCTCTCTCTCTCTCTTTCTCTCTTTCTTAGCTCTCTATTATTATTCTTCTTTTTAGATGTCTCTTTCTCCGAGTCTCTCTCTCCTAAAGTTTCTTTCTCTACATATTTCTTTTAATTTCTCTCTCTTAATTTTTTCTCTCTCTCCTCAAATTTCTCTCTTTATTAAACTCACTTTTTCTTTTTCATAATTTTTCTATCTCTTACAAAATTTTCTTCATAATAGAAAATTAAATTTATTGGGTGTATGAGATATACTATCGATAATGGTCATTTTCTATTTTCTATGTGCCAATTACACAATCCAAACACCGAAAAACAATGAATTCCTATGAATTCCCAAAGAGCTGGAATCCATTGGATTTATAAAAATTTTCCTATGTTTTCCGAAAAATTGCCAAACAGACCCTAAAAGTCCTTAAAAATTATGGGTTCTTTGCAAAACTTCAAAACCCATGAGAAAGAGCCTCTCTCTCACCGATCGGAATCCAGAGAAACTTAGCCTCTCTGCAACAGATTGACGTATCTCTTTCGCTCCAACCGACCGCAACAGATTGAAGCTCAGCCGATCGATCTCGTCTTCTCCCACTTCCTCATTCAAATAAGGTTAGGGTTAACTCGTTGAGGGATCAGATTTGAAAGAAGCAATCTGGCAACAACCCTCGCACCCGCCTCAATCTCTTATTATAAGTTTCTATTTGATATGTAGGGTTTTAGATTCATCTCTATCTCTCTCTCTCTCTCTCTCTCTCTCTCTCTTGCCTATGTTGCAACTTTTAGTTCTAGGCCCTGTTTAATAACCAGGAAACTCCCAACTATAAATGAAATCAATTTCCTAACTAATTTCCTATGCAATTTCATGTCAAAATTAGTTTCCTTTTGTTAGATTAGGTTGTGGATAAATGACTTTAAATGAATTCTAATTTCTCTTGTTTGAGTAATTCGCCTAGAAATAAATTGAAAAAGAATCTTGTTTAATGATGTAAAGTATCTATTTTGGTAAAAGCAGCACAACGTCCCCAGTTACTGCAAATGAAATATATAGTAAAAAACTAGGTTATATGAAGTGCCCTACCACTTAGAAGAACAGAGACGATGCCATAGATACATATAGAATTATGTGGATGGCTTTTGTATTTGAGGAAATTTCGTATGTATAGTTTGAAGGGAGATCTTTTTCCTCTTTGAAGATCCACTTACAATATATGCAAAAGTCAAAATAAGTGATTTATTTTGACCCAAGAAAATTGTTTATTGAACTCTTTCATGCACTACCATGTCGAGGTATTGTAGAAGAAAAATCTGCAAAATTCAAAACGAGTTTATTGTAATTGAATAGTAACAAATAGGTTGGTTAAGTAATAAATACACAAAATGTCATTCGTTTGTCAAATTACCGATCGGGCTTTGAAAAAAGTCCCCCCAAAAAATACTGAAAGAGATCGATTACTGTTGACAGCATCTACACAGATTAGGTGCATGACAGCACACTTTGGTCAATCTAAGTTGTCCAACTAGCAGCCAATCATTGGCAGATATCTCAGCCAAAGAATCAAAAGCCTATAAGAGCGTTGGAGCCATCTGATCAGGGCACTAATATCAACCTTTGAAAAATATGCACAACCATCCATATTGGATAAAATGTATAGGTCGGAAGGTTCAAATCCTCGAATGAATGTGTATATTTGGGTCAATGGTATGTTCCGTATGAGTTACCCATTTAATGAATTGGATTGCTAAAATTATATGCCAGTTCGCTTAGATGTGGGGTGCTCAAGCCCCAATCTATAAAGAGGCAGTCATTTGCCACTTATCTAAGACAAAAACAAGTCTACTACCTATTTAATGTGTTTCTTGGTGTTCAAGTTAAGCATGTTCTTATAACAATGAGCATGCTTGTTCGAAAAACAAAAGGTGCACACCTTTATTGGTTAAAAAACATATAGCTTTAAGTGTGATCTTTTTTAATTTTCATGGTGCATTGTTGGCAGTTGATTTTTATAGATGTTTGATCTTATATATTGGGTAGCTTTCAGTTATAGCTAAATAAGTAACCACATTAGGGAGCAGGTAGGTGATTTGTTTGGAGTTGGGTGCATCTTTTAGGTTCTGAGGTCATGGATAGCTGTACACAAGGCACACATTGTCATCATCTTATTTGTCCAGGTGTTTGGCTGTTGTGCGAAAGGGCTCATCCATATGATGGACTGCCATCTGGACACTTCAGATTGATGGCCATTTGTGCAACATATGAAATATAGATGTCTTGCTGATGGTTGGGCCCCTTGAGCACCTATTGCGAACTCGTATATCTATCATTGGAGTGTCAATAACACCTTATAGCAACCATACTAAACAGAAAATGTCATCATTGCCACATTCTATTATCCATTAGATGAATTTCTTAGTTCTCATCTGATGATTTATTTATTATTTTTTTTAAAATAACATAGGGTACCCAAAACCTCTTTTCTCTCAAAACTAATTCCACATGGGTGCAGTGCCCCCACCTCTCCTCATGACACCTGTTTTTCGTGTAGGGATTGTTTCGAACTTGTGAAATTGAAGAGCAAACCCAAGTTGCTTGACCGTTGCAAGAAACCCTTAGTGGGTAGTTGTCATCTGATGATTGCTTTCAGATTTTTTGAGTTCCTGAATTTTAGCTAATGCCAAATCAGATGCTCGGTGACGCAACCTTGAGGTTGCAGGTTCAATTACATATGTGTGTGAGATTTCAAGGTGATTCAAAATCCACTAGATAGGGTCATCTGATATACATCATCTTGTCTCATCTATTTGTGGTCGATTTTGTGAGTCTTATTTCTCAACTCAATCCTTTTTAGGACTAAATTCCTTCTTACCGTTTTTCTCTACTTCTCCCACAAATAGAAAACCACAGGTAGGATTTACAATATAAGTTAGTATTAGGTACCTGACCTGAATGCCCGTCCGAGCACTCGGGTCAATCACCATCTTACCAAATAGCCAAGCATGGGAAGTTCCCAGTTATTTATGAGCATGTGAACCAGTAAAAGTACATTTCTGACCTTTTGGCTTTCGACAATATCTGCGTGTTTCTCAAGTTTGGCCTTGGGACCAGTACCTAATTCACAATTTAACTTGGAGGGCCAATTGAGGAATAATAAAATAAATGGCATTATTTTATAACAAATATATTTATTTATATTCTATTTTGGATCATAATTTTATTTATATAAGAATAATAAGGTTTCTGTCTTCCTCAACTCTAAACTCCTAGCGATCCTACATCTTCCTTGAGCGAATGTTTCTATTTTTTAATTTATGAAACCAAGGTATGAGCGAATTGTAGCAACCCTTTTCTTTTCTTGGGTCAGACTATTGAACTCTAAACCAACCCTTTTCTTTTCTTGGGTCAGACTATTGAACTCTAAACCTGAATCCAATCCAACCGAATTAGCAAAACAATCAGAGGTTGCGGAGTTGTGTTGGACTAGATTATGTTAAAATATATATTAAAGCAACCCTTTTCTTTTCTTGGGTTAGACTATTGAACTCTAAACCTGAACCCAATCCGACCGAATTAGAAATCGATCGGAGGTTGCGGAGTTGTGTTGGACTAGATTATGTTAAAAATATATAGTAGAGAAGAAACTCAGACCTGAACCATACCCATTTAATAAACCAATCTGGATTTTTAACCCAACTCGACCTCTCTGGATTTTGACCTCTAGCCCATCACTACCCACCAATCCGACCTTTTTGCTCGACCCATCCAGTAAACCCGAAACCAATTGCACATCTAACACCCTTCTCAGCCTATTTTGTACATCTTTTTCTAAACAGCATAGCGCAAAACCATTTTCTGGAATAGCTATGAAACCAGTGTTAACAGAATAGCATGGTTGTTCTGTGTCTGAGTACTTGAGAAATAGTCAACAGTATTGACTTAAAAAACAAGATCTTCCACAACAATTAAAAAAAAACTAATCAGTAAAACCATAACTCTCGACCTGATTTTCGGTTGATTTCTCATGTTCCATAAGTATTAGCTGGTGTGTGTTAATTGTATTCTCAATATAGCAGTTTTATCACAACATCAATATAGCATGGCATAAAATATTGTATTTCGTAATAATCTTTTGCACTTAATATCTGTAAATCATGGCCTTAAAATCAAAGGGTTTAAATTTTTGCTGCCCAAAAATGGCATATGCCCGACCCGACATGACCCAAACTTGAAATACTATATTTTTTTTTTATGTTTAAATCACCCAATAAATGTCTAAAAATCATGTTCAATTACAAAGCTGCAAAATTTTTGTCATAAATATACGCGGAAGTCAGCAAGTCTCTTTGTTACGGTGCTTAAATATGCAATTAAGCATCCACGCATAACGTCTAGATTGGGATGTCTAGTTCAAGGCATAGTCACAAAGTCGGGAGTCGGCACTAAATCAGCAAGGGTCAAAGTTGGGAAAATCGGTAAAAATCAGTCAAAGCCGAAAAAATCGAGGAAAATAAAAAAAATTAGAAAACATATCAAAATATATTTCAAGTTAAAAATAATGGTTTCAATAAATAAAAAAGTATAAAAGAGGAAAAAAGAAGAAGAGCAGTGAGCATTGAGACGAGTAGAGAGCTCTAAGACGAGCAGAGAGCAGAGAGGGCGATGGCCCTAAACCAAAAAATAAGCATAAACCAAATAGAATAGTTTTGTGTTCTCTTTTAGTCTTTTAAACAAACACATAATATGCACATGTAGAACTCTACAAATTCAGCTGTTGAATATTTTTTTTAAAAAGGCATTTATCAGAATAACCCACGTCAGTAATTAGATTTTAACATGAATTTATTTAACAATTTAGATAAAGATTAATTGGTTCTATTTTGCATCACAAAGTTAGAAAAGTTATGAAACCTCAGCATTTCTATTATAATCTCCCAAAATAAAAACAGAAAACAAATCACCATTTACGTAGTGTATATATATATATATATATATATATATATATATTATTCCATTTTTTTGTAGAAATTAAATTGCAAGGAACCTTAAAAATCAAAGGTTAGCCTTGATCACATTTAGTTTTATTGTTCTCAACTATGGATATGATTTTATTTCAGATGGACCATCCAAAATCATCTGCGATAAAAAGTGGTATAAGATGCAAGACTACGTTGGCAAAAGCTTTGAATTTACCAAAAGGAGAAAAGTTGAAAATAGAGTGTGATAAAAGTCTACCAGCAAACTCTAATGTCAGTCATCTATCAAATTTGTGCGGCATAATAGCAAGAGATTGTCAATTATTTCCCCTTGATCGCCCGACTTGGCATGAAATAAGCAAGACATCAAAGAATCGTGCCCGGGAAATGATTGTGGTAAAATTTGTTTAATCTATATTTATTATTTGTACTTTTTGTATCTTAAAAATGTAATATATATGATGTCATATAAAAATTGATTGTAAATGTTTAGGAAAAATTTGAATTGAGCGAAGAGTCGAAACATGTGGTATTGATGTCCCTGGGTAAGCATTGGAGAGATTATAAGTGTAATTTAAAGAGGAAGCACTACAATGGATGTAGAACCAATGCGGAACAGTATAGGCGTTGCCCTGAAGACGTAGATCGAAATCAATGGGTGGCCCTTGTCCATTGTTGGAACTCGGATACTAGAAAGGTATGTTTTTACTTGAGAAGTTATTTTAAAACATAATTTACATAATATGGTCTTCATACCAATTCAATTTATACCGTGTAGAAAATTAGTGAGACAAATAAAAGGAATCGGTCCCTCCTTAAGTTGGCTCACACGTCTGGGAGTAAAAGTTTTGCAAGAGTACGATTTGAGGAGGTAAGCACAATAATTCACTTGTTTCAGTATTTTATGATATACTAATTATTAAAAATTTCCTTCACGCAACGAAATAAGAGTTCAACGCAACAAAAGTCAACCCGTTCAAATTTGTTTGTTAAGACCCACACTCGCAAAGATGGTTTACCAGTAAATGATGAGACTACCCATGTGATTGTAAATTTACGCACTTTTTATTTATTTATTATATAAAAATTATTATAAAATCTTTCAATTATCTGTTTTCCCTATATAATTGCTAAATAAATGAATAAACATTTGATTGCAGCAAAGGATCCAACAAGAAATTAAACATCGAGAAGGTTCACAAGATTCAATATCACGAGATGATGTGATATCCTCCGTCTTGGGAGCAGAAAAACTAGGTCGTGTCTGGGGATATGGATTGGGCATGACCCCCACTATGTTGTGGGGATCCTCTTTTAAATATGGTGGGCCTTCTGCTACTGAGTTTGCTATAGTTCAAGGAAAAATGAAGGAATTCAATGAGAAAATGAAAGAGAAAGATGCTGAAATGGAGCGGAAAGATGCCGAGAGAGAAGCTGAGATGGCACGTCGAGATGTTGAGATGGCACGCCAAGCTGCCGAGATGGCAAAACTTAAGAGTATCATAGATACTTTAAGTGCAGAGGCATGTATAGGAATCTATTTGCTAATAAAAATTAGGATTGTTATTTAGTGTTGTTATTACGTTTATTCTTTACCATTGTCTTGTTACATTTATTAAATTTGTTAATATTGTTCCTAATATATATATATATATATATATATATATATATATGTGTGTGTGTGTGTGTGTGTGTGTGTGTGTGTGTGTGTGTCTATTTATTTTTCCAATGTGTAGGCTTCGACCAATCATATTACAGCCCCACAATCTACTGACGGAGGAAATAATTCAGGTATTACCACTCTCTATGATCATTTAATGGTTCACATCTCTACAACTACTTTCGGATAGTCCCATAATCATCCACTTGAGGGACTTGATTCCACAACCACCATCTTCTATAGAAGTCTGGGGCCATTCCAATTGATCAAATGCACTTTTTCTTTGGTGTTGCGTTTCAGGGCCAACCTGGGATTCTCATAGCGTAAGTGCACAAACATGATAAAATTATTACTTGGTAATCACATGCTTCTTCTTATTAAATTGTATTCATATTTTGATCGTTTAGTCAATTAAATTGAATTCGTATTTTCAAATATTTATTGTTGATGAGATGTCATTTATTGATATGATGCTATCGAACCTCGAATTTTTGAATATATAGCTAAAACCATACTTGCTGATTTCTTACAGGAATTTCTCTAGGTGAAGGAAGAGGCGCACCTATCTAAGATGATGAAGATAAATTGTAGATAGATTATAGGTTTTATCTGAATATTGATAGGTAGATGTGATTATATTTGGTTTATTGCTTGTAGTAAAATTTGAGGGACATGGTGAAATTTGTCGATTTTTTTATGCATTTTGATTAAGACTTGATGTTCTAATTGTTATTATTGTGTTGAAAATTGTCAAGTACTATTAAACTCTCATTTTATAGCAATGAGAATTATGTTCTTACAGGTTTTGTGATATTTTTATTATTTTTTGTTGAATTTATATAATATAGGTTTTCTTCATAACAGGTGGTGAAATTCCCATAGCTTTTCTGAATTGAGAAATGAATTTTGCAAGTTTCCTTTTATAACAGATGATATTAATTAATTTTCTTGAATGACAGAATTGTATTTTACAAGTTTGTAAAACTTGTATTATGTTTTATTGAACTATATATGTGATTCGAGGTTTTCATTTATAGGTGAGATTGAAGCCAATGCCCTAAATAACTACTAATAGCTTTTAAAAGAATGAATTTTTTTTTTTGCCGACAATTAAAAATTGCTTTTATTGTTTCCAAAGGTCAAGCACCTATATCAATTACTGGCAGTTATAAACTACTGCTAATCACTATCAATTACCGGCGGTTTATAACCACCGTTAAATTATTATCAATTACCGGCGGTTATAAAATGCCACTAATTATTATCAATTATTGGCAGTTTATAACCACCATTAAATTATTATCAATTACCGGTAGTTATAAACCGCCGCTAAAATATTTAATTTTTACTAATGACCAGCGTTAGTTAATCGTCGGTAAAAACAATTAACAGCGGTCAAAAACGGCCGCTAAAAATATGCATTTTTAGTGGCGGTTGGAGTCAAACCGCTGGTAAAACTTTTCTCGACTGCTCCAAGCATGGAGGTTTGGGTGACTACCACCGAATGTTTTAGCGGCGGTTGGAAAGGCTTTAGTGGTGGTTTCAAACCGCCGCTAAAAGTCTCATATTTTGTAGTGTTGGAATAACTGTTTTTAATTTTTACTTTGCTCAAGGACTAGCAAATATTAGGTTTGGGGGTGTGTTAATCAGTGAAAAATATCATTTTTCACCTCCTAACCTAGCCTTTACTAGACCTTAGAGTTGTTGAATAATTGCTTTTGAGTGTCATTTTGTAGTTAGCAATAATCTATAGAGATGTGCAGAAACCCATGCAGCAAAGGCCTTAAGGAGAGAGATCTAAGTCAACCATTGGCTGATGAAAACACCCGGGGATGACAGAGAGTTGTAACAAACTGTCATTAGCAGTAGGGGTTCAAAAAAGAGGGCTTCGAGCAGTTGCACTATGAATGACAAGCACTCGAGCAGTTTGTAGTTGTAAAGTGAACCTGTCGAGTGGTTGCCTGAAGCTGTCGAGCAGTTTACAACATAGAAAAGCAACTTGTTGAGTGAAATGGATGCTATCGAGAAGTTGAGATTTAACTTGTCGAGCGGATCAGTCTAAAGAAGAGGACCTTGTCGACTTGTACACTTGAACCTCTCGAGAGGTTACCTGAAGCCAGCCATCCTCACGAAGCTGTAATGTGCTGAAATGAACCTATCGAGAACCTAGCAAGATCCTAGCAAGTTGTACTCTGAACCTATCGAGTGGTTGTTTGAACCCCTCGAGATGGAAATTTTGAACCTATGAACCACTCGAGGGGTTTGTGTCGGAAGCACTGATCTTGTCGAGTGGTTGAAAGTCTACTAAAGTGCACTGTCGAGCAGATGTTGTAACCACTCGAGATTACTGTTCTGAAGCCCCCAACCCATCGAATGGTTGTCTATACCTGTCGAGGCACGGGTTCAGCATGCATCTGTCAGCTTTGGGGGGCATTTTTAGGAACTTTATCAGCACAGCTGACACATAACTGAACTACCCCACGTGTGCACAGCTGTTATAACAAATGTGGGGCAATACTTGGAGGGAATGCAGCCACATCAGCAAGTCTTACAACTAATTTGCTTCTCCTCTTCTTTGATTGGACAAGGCAGATCAAAATCCATTTAGGAATTCTATAAAGAGGAGGGAATGTGACAGATTTAAACACCCAGAGTTTTAGGAATTTTTGAATTGTTTCCCGCCTTTTCTATTCTTCTTCTTCTTCCTTAGCCTAACCATGCTTGGCTAAATCTTTATAGCAGCTAGGGTTAGTAGATTTGTAAATTGAATTGTGAGAGCATTGCATGAAGTGTGGAGATTGCAGAGACTATAAATCTGAGAGTCAATTTGTTGTAAGTTTTTGGAGGTCAATGAATGACTAGTTCTAATGCTCATTTAATTTGTAAGATCTATTGGTATTCAATCGATTTTTACAGATTTGATGTACCTATGGATGTCTGAACTTGTAGCCTTGCATCCATAGCATTTCCAATAGTTTTCTTGTTTCAATTCTTTCCCCATGACTAGATTATAACCATAGGATACTCTGTGACCATTCAAGTGGACAGAGTATAGTCCTAGGACTAGTCCATATCTCAGGGTAGATTTGGATCCTTCTACCTTCCATTTGTGCTTGTAGGCAAATGAAGGATTGCAGCAGATCCATCTTCTACTCTGCTGCTTTGCAAATCAATTTTACAATGAAAACTATCTCTTAGCTGTTCATTCTCCGTATTTGAATTTATTTTACCAAAACATTTGCCATTTCTCACAATTCACTCTTTCTATTATCTCTAGTTTGTTGTTAAACTCTGTTTTTAATCAAATCTAATTTCCTGCTTTTTAGTTTAAAGTGATAATCAAAACTCAAACTCTTTTCCCTGTTTTCCTTAGTTTACGTTAGAATAGGATTAGGAGGTCTAGATCTGTAGCAGATCTGAAAGATTTACTATCTTAGATCACAAATCTATGTGGGACGATCTCTTACTCTTTTAAAACTTGCTACAACAGCCCTGATCTTGCAGGCTGTGTTTATTTTCTGTGTGCAAACTCTTTTGTTTTAATTTTTTTCACCTCTATATCTACCATTGCTTTAGCATCTTAATAAGCACATAGAAATGAATCCAACAGATACCCGGTTGAACCAGTCAGCCGGTTACTCATTGAGTCAGTCATTGACTCAAAGTGATTAAGCGCCTGAAACAGAGTGCATAATTCAATTAAGTGCACCGGACAGGGCGCGTAATTAAAATTCACCGACCAATTGAGCGCACCCCACAAGACGCAATTGACCAAATACCTATAAATAGGACCCACCACCTCATCCCAAAAACACATCACAACGCAGTCAGCAATCAAATTTTCTAGTTCCTCACTTTCAAGCTTAGGATTTCGAAATTCCTCTCTGCGGCCCTAGCCTCAGGTATACTTTTCTTACGATTTTTTAATTCCTCTAGTTCTAGTTCTTAGTTCTAGTCTTTAATTCTAGTTCTTAATTCTAGATCATTAGTTCTAGACTTTAGGTTCTTAAGCTTTTAGTTCTAGATCTTAGATTTTAAATCTCTCTAGTCCTTAAACTTTACCTTTTTCCCTGGTTCTAGTTCTCAGGTTCTAGAGTCAATGCCTCTTTTTTTAGTTCTAGATTTAGGTTCTAACCCTCTAATTCTTAAATTCTAGATCTTAGATTTTAGGTTTTAATCTAAATTTTTAGTTTTCTGATTCTAGTTCTTAGTTTCTAGAACTAGTCCTTAATTTCAGTCTTAAATTTAGTCTTAGAATTTTCATTTTTAGTTCTAGAATTTTAGTTCTAATTTTTAACTTGATCCTCGATTTTCGATTCGTAAATCCATAACTTCAGAATAAAAATCAATTTTTCAATCCATATTATTACTAAAATAATCCCTAGCCACCCGATTTGCCTAAGGGAGCTTGCGGAGGGTACCGGGGAACGGGGTCAATCCTCCTTAGCATAGAGGACCTAAAACCTTTTTTTTTTTAATTTTGATAAATTAGGATACTTTGATTAATTAGAATTTTGGTAGAATTAATTTACGTAGTTATTTAATTATAATTTTCGTAAAATTAGGAAGATTAGTATTTCTAGTAAGATTAGAAAATTTGTTAGAATTCTAATTAGACTATGATATAATGAGATTTTTATTCGAATTAGGACGGTAATTAGACTTTTAGTCAGATTAGAAGACCTAGTTAGATTAGGATTCCCTGATTAACTAGGCCCCTAATAGGATTAAATTTATTAGATCCCCGGTAATCATAGCGAGAGTAGGACAGGTAAAGTAGTTAGAAGAGAATTAGGAAAACTAGCTTGACTAAACTTACAGGCGACCTAGTGTTGTTAACATCGGCCGGCCAATGATTCAGTAAAGAGAACAACCCGTATCTCCACCCCTGAAGGCGTGATCAATGACGTGTTGCAGTGTCGATAAATATCTGTAGTTGGCAATCGCAACGAACCAGATATTTCCCTAAGATTTATCTCTTCATTTTCAGTACTTAATTACCTCTAAAAGCACCGCCTTTGCCAAAGTTCACTTGGACCGAATTGGACCACTCTTTCAGGGGACCAAAAGGGACCCAGAAAAAGCGCTTACCAACACACGTGTCCACTCCCCATTGGGGGAGCGTAGAGAATTCTCCACGCCCGAGCACAGTTTCCCCTTTTGCCTTGTTTTAAATTATTTAAAATAAAACTAAAGGTAAGATTCTATATTTATGATTGGATTTTGGACCGTTAAAAACTTCTTTGAATTAGACGATGGAGAATGTTTTCATTTCAATCTTCCACAAAAGAGATCTTGAGATCCTAGCCCACTTATTTGACGATTAGATGTTGATGTTATGTGGCACACTTTACAAAAAGTGACCTTAATGGCATACCATGATATGGACTCTTGAATCACTTTTAGGGATGTGTTCATTGTGAAATTAACATCTGACCTTTGATAGGTGGGCTATAATCTCAAGAACTATTGTGCGAAAAAATGGAATAGAAAACAATTTTAACAATGGACAAAACCTTAATTTGCAAATGTAGAATACTAATTATTTTGTTAAAAAAACTAAAAGAAAAACTAAAGTAATGATCATTCATTTTTGCAAATGTTCCTACTTTTAAATAAAATTAACTCACAATCATGGTATCAAAAATCGGCCGATACCGATGCATATCGATTTTTTGGCAACCGATATGTTTCGGTATTCCAACTCGAGAATCGGATACCGTATCGGCCGATATGTCTCGATTTCGGTCGAGATGTGGATTTTTTTTTTCTTTTTTAAATAAAAATAAATAGGTCGATACGTATCGGTAGCGGCCGAGTCGTATCGGTCCTCAGCAAATCAATACCCGAGACGGATACTGATTTTGTTACCTTTTTAGCTTTTAAAGTGACAGCTAACTTTATTCAAGTCATCAAGACGGTAGTTTATATATCGAACTAAAAGACACTTAAGTGAAAGGGTTAATCTAGATGGCCCATAGGTCATGGACATTGGCTCCTCATATTTTTAATTGCTAAAATTAAAGTGGAGTGGTGGACCAATCGGATGATTATAATCATCCAATAGACATAATTTAAAACATGTGTTAACGAGGAGTTACCAGTTGAACTACTTATATTTGATCAAAAGCATATCATCATGTGGAGTGCAAAAAGTATATCATCATGTTGCTTGTAATTCTACAGTAAAAATATGTTTAAAGGAGATAATTGGAGTGGGAACATTTATTTGCGCCCATCAAATTACTGAAAACACCTACTTAATGAGAGTGCTCTAATGTCCACCACAACACCAGACATTATTAAGTGGGCGCTTTAAGTAAACAGGTGGGCGCAAATAAAGCCTCCCTATTGGAGTTGCCTTAATATGAGGGCTGTCAATGGGCTAGGCCGGGCTTTTATATTGCCCAGGCCCTAGCCTTAGGCAGACCTTAATATAGCCAACCCTAGCCCTAGTCTTAGCGGGCTAAGGCAGGGCTTACGAATATTATCGTTTTTTTGTTATTGTTTTTCTTATGCTATAAAAAATATATATGATACCATATTAAATAATTTTAAATATACATTATAATATGAAATATAAAATATGAAAGAAAGAAAGCTCTATATTTAAAATTATCAAATTAACGTTCTAATCTATCTATTTATTAAGGATGATCTAAAGGTTAGAAAGAAGGGTAGAAAGAAAGATACATTTGATTAAATAAAAATATATAATAGACATTAACTTATATATATATATATATATATATATATATATATATATATATATATATATATATATATAAGTCCACGCCGGGCCAGCCCTAGGGCCGGGCCTTGCCGTTTCTTAGCCCACCCCTAAATTTCAGGGCTTTTATTTTAAAGGCCCAAGTGCTACCCTAGGACACTCAAAATTTGTCTTTGTGTCATGACCCCAAATTCTACCCGATCTCGAGGGCCTAGAATTACGTATTGTGGCACCGCACGCTTGTTAAGGTGATAAATAGACATACATATCTTACTAGATCTTTCATAACACTGGGCTCCCAAAAATCGTGAACCAAAGTTTCTTCTCATATTAAAATTCTCTTCATTAAGCTTATATTGAATTTTGAGTCCATTATACTAAATGACCAGAAATAAAGTACAGTTAACTACTGAAAAATCTTTCTAAATATTTAATGCATACCTGACAACGTCTAGTTGGTCATTCACGTCATCAACCTGATAAACCACATCATCTACCAATGCATCAAGTCCATTGGGATAGCGTAATCCATATCTTTACCTACAACTTTTAGTTTTTCGTGGGATGAGTTTACTCAGTCATGTAAACTCGGTGGGTTTCACAATTGATCTACCACAATCTACTCATGTGAATGTGGGTGCAACCTCGTGAGTGGAAGTGAATATTTTATATTTTTCACAATTTTATATATAAACAATAGAATAAAAGTTCTCATAAATATTTCATATCTAATAAGTTGAAAGAATGTAACAATTTTTAGTGCATATGATGTTTTTAATATTTATCACTTTTCTTACTTGTCTTGTCAATTTAACTTATGTGGTATATCTTAAATCTTATTATAGCTCTATACGCCTACATAACGTACTTCACATCATACTTATTTTACGTATACGACTTGTGTCAAGGCCGCTGTTCGAGCCTACCACGCAAGGTCCACGTATAGATAATCACCTAACCTCTATATCATATTGTAAACTAACATCTAGTCCGATAAGGTTGCGTGCATAAAAATCAGTGTCCCTTTACATCGAGACACTGTCATATTATATTGTCCTTAAGACTCGTCTTGGCTGCAGATGTTATAACCTTACAGTGACACGTAAGGTATGACACGTGTAGAACTTAATTTCATATTCAGCTAACCTTTATAGTATATCTTATCGTATCCGTATCTTATCTTATTCATATTTTATCATATTTGTATTTTCTTATCATTTGTATACAACTTAAATTAGAGTGAGCCATGGCAGGATAAGCTTCACTAAACCAAGCTTTCTAATTGACGGGTTTCGTAGTAACCTGGATGTACTTCATGTGGCAGCTCATACTCCTATAGAGGTGTTGTATCCATACATGGATGCCTATATTTTAAGTTCCACGTGACCGTGAAAGAAACTTCACTATAACGAAGGCTTATAAGTTGTGTGTCGTATCTTATTTCTTTTTCTTATCATACATATGCCCTAACGTACTTCTAAGTGATGGATGTTATACAATATAGATGAAACATATAATAAGAAAATAACTAATCATAAAAGAGCTAATATTACATGTAATATTTCAAATGATGATTCAAACAAATAAATCAATCATAAGGAGAGGTTAGTGAACTAATCTCAAGTCAGTCCCAAGTTATAGCATAAGTCAAACTTTGAATTGATACGTTGGAAGCTTTGCATTTAGTGATTAAATGTTACTAATTTATGATAGACCTTAAGACACGCTTTTTGAAGCGAGCATGAGTTAGTCTCATCAAATAGATCATCTCGACCTAATGGATTTGAACTCAACGTATGCGTGATTCCAATGAAATTCAGATCATGTATGACTCGATTTCGTATAGATCGTCGGATCTAAATTCACAGAGATCGATGTAATTTAGATCAAGTTTTAACTACTCTAAACTTATAAATGCGATTATCATAAAATAATATTAGGGGTTTTCTTTGGTTTGGACTCTTGTTGGTTCGTTTACACCCTTAATCGAGCGTTCATCAATTCATGATCGCGATCGTCTCATCGTACGGTCATGAGGTACAACATGCCTCATAGCATGGATGGATGATACATGTAATGAGTCCTCTAAGGCTTGGAAGGTGGGTTGGGTCCATCCTAGAAGATTGGTCAGCGATTTCTCAAAGCGCGTGTTTGGCTATTTTGGGTATATGAGCTCATTAAGAGTATACACTAGAAGGGCCTACAAGGCCCATGGACCTTTGTGATGATTGGGGGCCTTGAATGGCCCATATAGTTAATGGTTTAGGCCTCATGTGCCTCGGTTATGGATCAGTTGCAGTAAAACAACCTTAATTCTAATTTTTATTGATGACACTCAGTGATCATAAATCTAACCTTTCACATATCTTGTATCACGTGAATATTTTTATTTTAAAATTTTTGGCGGACCTAAATCAGTGAAAAAGACCTACTGAGAATTTTTCAGATATGAAAAAATTCATATGAAATGACAGTCCCAAGATTCAGATTCTATCAATACTTAAACCAAATTTGAGGTGGACTTTAAGAGCTTGAAGAAACTGGTAATGAGACATCAATTTTGGTACCATATAGTGTCCTAGAAAATGAGAGGGGTTTCTACTCGGACCCATCATTAGTTTGACCCATTTCGAGGTCTAATAGAGTGTCAAAGTGACCCCTTTTTCTAGATTCCTAAGGGCATTGATTTTTGGGGAATGTTGAACAGTCCCTAAATTTAAACAAAAATCATTTCATATAATTTCATCTGTTGGATGAGAAGAGGACCATAAATTAAGGGGTGTTCATCTTTTTACCCTAAATCTGAGATCTAATAGGATCAAATTACACCCCTTAGGTGCCGCATGGCATTGAAGTGTAATTCCACTAGTTATGTGTACCATTTTGTGTGGCACAAAATCCGAGGTGGGCTTATCAAAATGAACATCCAACTGTTAGATCGACAGATGGTAATATGGTGAGTAACTAAGTATCATAACCCCAGATTTTTGGGAACCGTGCATGTCATGTACCATGCACGTGTATGTGTGGTTCACAAGGGAACCAAAACTAACAAGTATACACTATGTGTGTGTGTGTAAAACACACTAGCTTTCACAAAAAAATATATATAAGTGAATGAAGGGGAGAGGGGTTCCCCAATACGTAACCTAATTATCTTAGAAAGAGAAAAGGTTGAATGAGGAGCTTTGGAGAGGAACTTTGGAGATCTCTTCGTTTAGTAGAGTTTTGAATCGTGGATCGAACTTATACGAGACCTATCGATTGAGGTATCTTAAATGCATCATAAATGCTTAGGTGTGTCCTTAAATAATGTATAAGGTATTGGTTGAATGGCTGTTGATGATAATAAGGCTTGAATGAAGTAGGAAAAAGGGTTCTCGAATAGATCGAGGAGTTAAATTTTACCGCTCCTTGCTCGAGCGGTCTAAGTGGTTCGCTCGAGCGAGGACAGAAGATACAACCTGAGAACGGATTTCGTTCTGGGCTCGCTCGAGCGAGACCCAAAATAAAGGGGAAGCTCGCTCGAGCAAGGCTTCCTGTAGAGCTTCTGATGGCTCGTTTTAACCGCTCGAGCGATCTCGTTTGAACCGCTCGCACGATGTCAAGTGCTCGCTCGAGCGAGGTCAAGTGACCGCTTGAGCGAGGAATTGTACTCGCTCGCGCGAGGAACCACGCAGATATTAATAGTTTAGTGTAAATCCATGGAGGCTATGTACTCCAATAATTCTAGTGACCTTTCTAAACATATTCTAAACACATGAAATGTAGGTTTGATGTGAGATCGTGATGTGTAAACCTCTACGAGAAAAGTGTTCATTGGATTTAAGTTGAGGTAGGGAATATTCTTGAAACATGTGCATTATTTCGTCAACTCATATATGTGGTGTATTTCAATTAAATAGTCAAGTATTGCATGATCATTATGAAAAAGGGTGTGTGAGTGAGTTTCAAAAGTGATAGTCATGAGGTCCCCAGGGGATGTAAAAATTATAAAGTGGACATCTAGATGATGTATTGAACCAGTGGCATCTCAGGGATGCAGATGAAAACTAACAGTGAAACGGAAGCTAGTGATAAGGCCTAATGTAATAAAATTAGCACAATCACAGTGAATAACTATATGTAGAGCACGTTCGATATTTTTATTATTTAAGGTTTGATTAGAATATCCCACCGACGTGGCGGGATATCCACGACTGACTCGGCAGGATATCCGTGACTGGTACGGCGGCCAATCCGTACATTCATAGCACATCCTAGGGATGTAGATTTGAGAATAGACCCCGCCACCTATGAGAAAGGGGCTTGGGTGGTATTCCCAGGGAATACACATAATAGCTGTCTAGTTAGACGACGATAGTGGGTATTCCATCGGGGCTCGATGCTATATTGCTCGGGGACTACTTAAGTTAATATTTAAGTGATTAGGCTGAATTCACAACTAAACTAGTGAGAACAAACAAAAATCATGTAGAGTAACAGCTATACCCATCATTTTATTTCAGTTATTTCAATGGTTTTTCTCAAAAGTGATATAAGATAAATGGTACTTTTAAATCGCTAACATATATATATATATGAGATTTAATCTATCTGTTCATTTTGTTTCCCTATTGAGCTAGGATGTAGCTCACCCCTTAGACTATACGTCGCAGGTCCAGTTCTAGCGGCAACAGAGGCTTCGGGAGACGTTGATCCAGAAGATTCGGATTACGCGACCTGAGAAGAGTCAGAACCTCCTCCTAAGGAATTCTTCTAGGAGACCCTTTGCGTACTTTGAGAGTGAGTAGAGAGTATTAGGTACGGCTTAGTATGTCAAGCCTCTTTATTCGAATGTAATTAAATACCATTATTCTTTGGACAAAACGTCTGGGATGAACTATTATCACCAACGGTTGGGTAAGTTCTTAAGCCTATGAATTGGCATGGGACAAGAACTGCCTTTAGAGACCATAATTATTTTTCAATATATGAGAACTTGTTTAGAGTAAATACTTGCGCCTTAATTGCAGTTTTTGGCTTGTATATACCAATGTATCGTAAAGAATTTGTGGCACGACCTTGGTCGTCGTCTTGATAGCATGAGTTTCGGGCGAAATTTAATACATCACGATTGGTATCAAAGCCTTTCTTTTTTATTTCTGGCAATCATCTCGTCAGAACATAGGGACTTTTGCTAACGAAACCGTGGTTTCTCATGCAGACCGTTATATTTCCTAGAGGAAGAGGCCGACCCAGGGGTGGTCATGATAGGAATTTGCGCAGTAGAGATGGGTTCGTCTCGCCTACCAACAGGGTACCATTAGGAAATAGGGAGATTCCCGAGGGTAGTGGCCAAGGAGAAAACCAAAATCAAGCAAGAAAATCAGGATCGAGATCGTCAGGATTGAAATCAAAGGGAACAAGATAGAGTGAGGGAGAGAAATGAAGAAAGAGAGGAGCATCAGAGGATGATGCACACAATGGAAACCATGGCAACTGCCATGGCACAGCAAACAACATCCTTGGCAGCACATGCAGCCCGAGAACCACATCAGACACCTACGCCTCCAGTAGGACCTATGCTACCAGTGGCTTCAGCATTTACCAAATTCTGGAGGATAAGACCTCCTAGCTTTTCAGGGCAGGCAGACACCATGGTAGCCAAAAATTGGCTGGGGGAAATGGAGAAGGTATTTAGTGTACTAACATGCACAGAGGATGAGAGTGTCCGTTGGGCAGCGTATATGCTAGATGGAGAAGCTAGACCTTGGTGGAAATCTGTTTCGCGAACTAGAGCTCAAGAAACTCCAGATATGCCCAGGACTTGGGATGAATTTGTTGAAGAGTTCAATAAGCAGTATTTTTCGAAGGTTGTGAGAAATCAGATGGAGACTCAATTTTTGCAACTAATGCAAGGAAGGATGACCGTAAGAGAGTACGGAGTAGAATTTATGAGACTGGCTCGTTTCGCTCCAGACTACATAATTTCTGATGTGATGAAAGCGAAGAGGTTCCAATAGGGTTTAAGGTCGAACATCCGAGGAGGGTTGCACCATTTCAGCTAAAGACCTACGGAGAGGTTATGAGTAAGGCATTAGTGGTCGAAGAAGAAAACAATAACCGATACCGTCAGAGGGAACAACAGGGAAGAGGAAGCATGGATCAAAGTAGGACTGGGAGTTATGAATCAGTGAATAAGAAGCCGAGGTTCGTAGCACCAAATCAGAGGCAACCATTTCAGACAGGGTATGGGAGAGCCGCACAACAAACTACTCATCAAAGATTCCCATTGCTGGCATCAGGGAGACCAATGAGGTATGAGGGTCCTGCTATTTCCAACGGAGCTACAGTTACACAAGGTTTTTCGAGAGCTGCTTCTTCAACACCAAGAGAGACTTGTGCCAAATGTGGCAAGTCCCACAAAATGGCGGATTGCAGGCAAGGAATGCGAGGCTGTTTTAAATGTGGCAAGATAGGTCACGTAATTAGAAATTGCCCTGAAGCAATTAAGGAGAAGACGGCCTCAGCTTCCATGCCACGACCTATTCAATCACGGAAGCCAGTTGTTCAAGGGAGAGCCTCTGCGATTACTTAAGAAGCGGTGGAGTGTACATGACGTCATTCAAGGTAAGATTTCCTTTTTAATGAAGAATTTCAATTTAATATAATTTTAGATAGAGAAGGTGCATTCATTAGAACAGTGTGTAGAACCGTGTTTGTACGTTAGACAATTCTAAATAAAGTATGTGCTATGTATGTATATGTATGTGTTATAGGTACGTTACAAGTCTATGAAAAAGGGTGCTATGTAGCACGTGACGCACGAGTGTTGATAGACCCAGGGTCTACCCACTCCTTCATCACCCCTAGATTTGCAAAGAAAATGAAGATTATTCCGGAGACACTGGACTTTGTGTTATCAGTGTCTATCCCAACGGGAGAATTAGTGGACACAGAGTTAGTCTGCAAATCGGTAGTAGTGAGCGTCCGGGACGACGCTATCTACGAATTGGACGCACAATTAATATTGTTGGAGATGTAAGGATTCGACGTGATCCTTGGCATGGATTGGCTGTCCCATCATTGTACAATGGTGGATTGCAAGAACAAGGTTGTTATTTTCTGACCAAACACGAGGAGATCATTTCAGTTTCGAGGAGAGAGGTCGACACAGGTGCTACTCATCTCTGCTGTCAGAGCAGAATGTTTAATCAAAAAGGGGTGTAGCAGTTATTTGGCATTTTTGAAGGGAGATAAAGAAGGAAAGAATGTTATCTTCGAGATAGCAGTAGTGCGAGAATTCGAAGACGTATTTCCAGAAGAATTGCCAAGATTACCTCCAAAGAGAGAAGTGGAATTCACTATCGACTTAGCACCGGGAACGGAGCCTGTTTCAAAAGCACCATATAGGATGGCTCCCGCTGAGTTGAAAGAATTGAAAGAACGGTTACAAGAGCTCATGGATAAAGGGTTCATAAGACCAAGCATGTCTCCATGGGGAGCACCAGTTCTATTTGTGAAAACGAAAGATGGGTCGATGCGGTTGTGCATTGACTATCGACAATTGAAGAAACTCACTGTGAAGAATCGATACCCTTTGCCAAGTATAGATGACTTGTTCAATCAATTGCAAGGAGCGAAGTACTTTTCCAAGATCTATCTGAGATCTGGATACCATCAGTTAAGAGTCAAGGCCGAGGACATTCAGAAAATGGCTTTCAGAACACGGTATGGACATTGAATTTTTGGTGATGTCGTTCGGATTGACAAACGCACCGGCGTCGTTTATAGACTTAATGAATCAGGTGTTTAAACCACACCTAGACTCCTGCGTTGTCGTGTTTGTTGATGACATCCTGATTTACTCAAAATCGAGGACGGAGCATGAAGAACACTTACGGGTCGCTCTACGATCTTTGCGTGAACACCAATTGTACACCAAGCTTAGCAAATGTGAATTCTGGTTAGAAGAGGTTAGCTTTTTGGGACATGTCGTTTCAAAGCATTGTGTCACAGTAGATCCCGCTAAGATTGAGGCAGTAGTGAACTAGGAGCAACCAAAGACCGTGACAGACGTCCGAAGTTTTCTTAGACTAGCAGGTTATTATCAATGTTTCATTGAGGGGTTTTCAAAGATATCAGGACCTCTTACGAGGCTTACAAGAAAGGATTCAAGATTTGAGTGGAGTGAAGCGTGCGGGAAGAGCTTTCAAGAACTCCAGAAAAGACTCACCTCAGCTCCAGTATTAGCCATTCCGTCAAACAGTGGGGGATTCGCGGTCTACAGTGATGCTTCGTGTAATGGTTTAAGTTGCGTGCTAAATCAACATAAAAAGGTAATAGCTTACGGGTCAAGACAGTTGAAAGAGCACGAGAAGAATTATCCGACACATGATCTGGAACTAGCAGCGGTCATATTCGCATTGAAGATATGGCGACATTATTTATACGGAGAAACGTTTGAAATCTTCACCGACCATAAGAGCCTCAAATATCTGTTTACACAGAAGGAACTAAATATGAGGCAGCGCAGATGGATGGAGTTCCTCAAGGACTATGACTGTTCTATACAGTACCATCCAGGCAAGGCTAATGTAGTGGTCGATGCCTTGAGTTAGAAGAGTTCAGCTCAGTTGGCTAGTCTAATTTTGGGTATACACCGATGGAAGCTGTTGGAAGATCTAGCACTATATGGTGCGGACATCAAGTCACAAGCTACAGGAGCCTTTTTGGCCAACATATCAGTGAAATCAGTGATATTCGAACATATACGAGAACTTCAGGTAGAAGACCCAGTACTGACCAAGATACGTCAAGATGTAATCGAGGGCATCAGATCCGACTTTTCAATCAAGGAGGATGGCTCCTTATTGTTTAAGGGCCACCTCTATATTCCAGACAATGTCGATTTAAGACAAACAATTCTTGATAAATCCCACAAGTCAAGCTATGCTATCCACCCGGGGAGCACGAAGATGTATCAAGATCTAAAAAAGAACTACTGGTGGAGAGGTTTGAAACAAGACATGGCAGAGTACGTCTCGCAGTGTTTGACGTGCCAATAAGTGAAGATTGATCATAGACACCCCGTAGGTCTATTACAACCCCTACCTACACCGGAATGGAAATGGGAATCGATCTCCATGGACTTCATAGTCGGGCTATCGCAAACTGTAAAGAAGTACGATGCCATTTGGGTAGTGGTCGACGATTGACCAAGTCAGCACACTTCTTGCCTTACCACACAATGTACAGGGCGGGAAGACTAGCAGAGCTTTATATGAAAGAGATTGTCCGTTTGCATGGGATTCCGAGTAGCATTGTTTCAGACCGTGACCCATTGTATACATCAAAGTTTTGGAAGAAATTTCAAGAAGGAATGGAAATGAGACTAAATTTCAGTACGACGTTCCACCCACAAATCGACAGATAGACTGAGAGGGTCAATCAAATTATTGAAGACATGCTTAGGGCATGCATGTTGGAATTACAAGGATCGTGGGATCAACACCTACCATTGATTGAGTTTGCATATAACAACAATTTTCATACGAGCATTGGGATGGCACCGTATGAAGCCTTGTACGGAAGGCGATGCAAATCGCCAATCAATTGGAAGGAAACTGGGGAGAAATTTATTTTGGGACTCGAGTTACTTGAAGATAACGCCGCTATTGTCCCCATGATCAGAGAAAGACTAAAGGCGGCTCAAAGCAGACAGAAAAGCTACGCTGATATCAAGCGGATGAGCGTAGACTTTAAGGTGGGAAGACATGTTTTCGTGAAGGTATCGCCTATGAAGGGCGTGATGAGGTTCAGAAAGAGAGGGAAGCTAAGTCCCCGCTATCTTGGACCGTTTGAAGTTTTGGGTTGAGTAGGGGAAGTTGCTTACCGCATTGGATTGCCACCGTTATTTGATCAGGTACACAATGTAGTCCACGTATCTATGCTCAGGAAGTATCTTAATGACCCTGATTGTGTTGAGCGGCAAATCATTCGAGATGCATGAAGATATGAGCATGATCGAAGAGCTGGCAGAGATTTTGGATCGAAAGGAACAAGTGCTACGCACTAAAGTTATTCCTTTAGTGCTTGTACGTTGGAATAACCATCCGGCTGAGGAAGCAACGTGGGAGAGAGAAGCAGATGTTAGAGAACAATATCCCAAATTGTTTGAGAGCGCTACCTAGTGGTTTTTTTAGCAATGATGATATATAATATTTTGACAGTATATTGATTCCTATTTTGAAACAAATAATCGAGTGTGTTTGAAAATTCGAGCATATTAGCTTAACTTTTACACGAGCGGACTACAAAGTGAATAAAGTCTCAAACGTTTACAAAGAAAAATCATGTGTGAATGATCCCCTGAGTGTTAAAATAGACCAACTGAAAAATACGAGCTTAGGAGAACCAGAAAAATGTTTCTGGGCTCGCTCGAGCGAACACTTATGCTCGCTCGCGCGTTACACATAAAATTTTGGTTCTTGAATCGCTCGAGCGAGGTCTTTTAACCGCTCGAGCGAGGTCTATTGACCGCTCGAGCGAGGACAGGGTATATAAAGGGAGACGAAACACTGTTTCATCATTCCTCCTTCAAGCGAGAATCCGAGCGAGAAAGGGGTTTAGGGTTTTTGATCTTCAAGCTTTTTCCCATTCGATTCGAGCCACATTCGAACGATCCGATCCGTTCAAAATGAATCCAAAGGTAAGACCTACCCAACCTCTACCTTATTTCACTTCTTTTTCTTTCCAAAAGACCTAATGGCTTCTTCAAGCCCTAATCCCCAACCTAAGAAATGAATGGCGATTCGATCACCGTCATCGCGCAACAAAGCACCACAACCACCACCAGCCCCATCTCCTACCCTAATCGAACTAGACGATTGGTGGGGGGCAAAATTTTTTGAAACCAAATGGGATATACGTCCCTCTTGTTTTGGGGATCCAACGTCCACCCAATGGTCATCGGATTTCCTCACCAACAATAACCTTAGACCATTACTTACCCCGTTCAGAGCTCGGTACTATCCGAGACTCGTGAAACTATTTTACCAAACCCTTAACATGAACGTGAATGAGGACTCCATCCTCGTCACGATCGAAGGAAAATAATTAATTTTTAGCTATGCCGAGATTTCGTCGGTTATGAACTGCCCACACATCTATGCCCCGAGCCCACTTATCCAACCACCATTTTCTGGGAACGTAGAGTTCCCAACGATTATTTTCGACATCACTGGCAGCACGTCCGCTTCGGGTCAATCTATCACCCGATCTCAGCTACGGCCATGCATGTGGCTTTTGGATATCATTTTTAAGAAGAACTTACACCTGACCGGCCATGATCAAGAACACCGCGACGCGTTTCTGCGAGCTTTGCACGCCGCATTTCATAATAGGTGGATTAGCGCGCCCATGGTAGTCATTAAAGGTATGGAGCATGCCTATAAAAGGAACGTAAGAGGTGCTATTCCCCCACCCATCAACCGACTACCTTATGCTCGGTTGATTTCACGACTCCTTGACTCACGAAATGGAAAAGAAGGATTCAAGATCCGAACCGACGAGTTATCTCTTACCGATAATGTCGTCCCCTATTTAGCCCAAGACTGGAGCCAAAACTTAAAGAGCCTTCAAACTAGTGTCAACAAGAAAAGAGACCGCCAAATTTCCCGACAAGCCACGCAACAACCACCGGCGGGACCAACTGCTCCCTCTACTTCATCTTCACAGCCCCTACCTACCACCGACACTGGCATGATGCGAGAGCTCCTCCAGCAGGGGCGGGAGATAAGGTTACATCAGAGGTTTCAGGAGGCACTACTCATAGACCTCATGGGCCGAGCATACCCGCAGTCATACATGGTGCGCGTCGGTGCCATGAGAGACGCTATTTTTGGAGCGTCTAGCTCGGGCCCTGCTATAAGGAGCACTACAGGGGGTACCACTACCTCTAGGGTGGTTGACGAGGATGAGGATGACGAGGACTACGACGATGATGATGGCTCCGGTGACAACGACGACGAGTATGAGAAGGATGATGACTAGATAGTCATATAATTTTCTTTTGAAAAAATGAAAATGTAACTTTTTGTTAGAACATTTCGTAGTAAGGTGGTATTTTGACATTTTATTTACAGACTATCGTGACATATGAATGTCACAAATTTTGGGTGGTAATCTCTATTATAGCTTCGATATATATATAAATTGTTATCGCATAATAAGTTAGTATAATGACTGTGGAGTTACCAAATCATATATGAGTATCTTGTCTCTTTTGTCGTTTAAGATTGGCCTAGGTGAATGTATGAAGGTGATGTACAATAAAGTATGGTTTATAGTTGCTTAATACAGGTCTGATCTAGGGTCATTGGACCATATGATTAACTACCTGATGATGTAAGGAACTGGCCTATTTAACGGCCTAGTAATAGTCTTACCGAGTTAAAAAGGGTATCGCCGATTTTCGAGGACGAAAATCTTATAAGGTGGGGTGAATGTCATAACCTCAGATTTTTGGGAACTGTGCATGTCATGTACCATGCACCTGTATGTGTGGTTCACAAGGGAACCAAAACTAATAAGTATACACTATGTGTGTGTGTGTAAAACACACTAGCTTTCACAAAAAAAATTTATAAGTGAATGAAGGGGAGAGGGGTTCCCCAATACGTAACCTAATTATCTTAGAAAGAGAAAAGGTTGAATGAGGAGCTTTGGAGAGGAACTTTGGAGATCTCTTCGTTTAGTAGAGTTTTGAATCGTAGATCGAACTTATACGAGACTTATCGATTGAGGTATGTTAAATGCATAATAAATGCTTAGGTGTGTCCTTAAATAATGTATAAGGTATTGGTTGAATGGTTGTCGATGATAATAAGGCTTGAATGAAGTAGGAAAAAGGGTTCTCGAACAGATTGAGGAGTTAAATTTTACCGCTCCTCGCTCGAGCGGTCTAAATGGTTTGCTCGAGCGAGGACAGAAGATACAACCTGAGAACGGATTTCGTTCTGGGCTCGCTCGAGCGAGACCCAAAATAAAGGGAAAGCTCGCTCGAGCGAGGCTTCCTGTAGAGCTTCTGATGGCTCGTTTTAACGGCTCAATTGATCTCGTTTGAACCGCTCGCGCGATGCCACATGCTCGCTCGAGCGAGGTCAAGTGACCGCTCGAGTGAGGAATTGTACTCGGTCGCGCGAGGCACCACGCAGATATTAATAGTTTAGTGTAAATCCATGGAGGCTATGTACTCTAATGATTCTAGTGACCTTTCTAAACATATTCTAAACACATAAAATATAGGTTTGACGTGAGATTGTGACGTGTAAACCTCTACGAGAAAAGTGTGCATTGGATTTGCGTTGAGGTAGGGAATATTCTTGAAATATGTGCATTATTTCGTCAACTCATATATGTGGTGTATTTCAATTAAATAGTCAAGTATTGCATGATCATTATGAAAAAGGGTGTGTGAGTGAGTTTCAAAAGTGATAGTCATGAGGTCCTTAGGGGACGTAAAAATTGTAAAGTGAACATCTAGATGATGTATTGAACCAGTGGCATCCCAGGGATGTAGATGAAAACTAACAGTGAAACGGAAGCTAGTGATAAGGCCCAATGAAATAAAATTAATACAATCACAGTGAATAATTATATGTAGAGCACGTTCGATATTTTTATTATTTAAGGTTTGATTAGAATACCCCACCGACGTGGCGAGATATCCACGACTGACTCGACAGGATATCCATGACTGGTACGGCGGCCAATCCGTATATTTATAGCATATCCCAGGGATGTAGATTTGAGAATAGACCCCGCCACCTATGAGAAAGGGGCTTGGGTGGTATTCCCAGGGAATACACATAATAACTGTCTAGTTAAATGACGATGGTGGGTATTCCATCGAGGCTCGATGCTATATTGCTCGGGGAGTACTTAAGTTAAGATTTAAGTGATCAGGTCGAATTCACAACTAAACTAGTGAGAATAAACAAAAACCATGCAAAGTAACAGCTGTACCCATCATTTTATTTCAGTTATTTCAATCGTTTTTCTCAAAAGTGATATATGATAAATAGTGCTTTTAAAACTGCTAACATATATATATGAGATTTAATCTATATGTTCATTTTATTTCCCTATTGAGCTAGGATGTAGCTCACCCCTTAGACTATACGTCGCAGGTCCAATTCTAGCGGTAGCAGAGGCTTCGGGAGACATTGATCTAGAAGATTCGGATTACGTGACCGGAGAAGAGTCAGAACCTCCTCCTGAGGAATTCTTTTAGGAGACCCTTTGCGTACTTTGAGAGTGAGTGGAGAGTATTAAGTACGGCTTGGTATGTCAAGTCTCTTTATTCGAATGTAATTAAATACCGTTATTCTTTGGAAAAAATGTCTGGGATGAATTGTTATCACCAACGGTTGGGTAAGTTCTTATGCCCATGAATTGGCATGGGACAAGAATTGCCTTTAGAGACCATAATTAATTTTTAATATATGAGAACTTGTTTAGAGTAAATACTTACACCTTAATTACAGTTTTTGGCTTGCATATACCAATGTATCGTAAAGAATTCCAGGACACGGCCTTGAGGGTCGTGCTGATGGCATGGGTTTTGGGATGCCAAAATTTGGGCTGTCACACTAAGTCTACATGGGTCTAAGGATTTCCTAATCCAATGGGTCAAAATAGACCCGTTAGCCTACTTATATACAATTTACAGAAACATGAGAGCAAATTTTTGCCAAGTGTTAGAACAATATTCACCGATTTTGAGAGCATTAAATAATATGTAAATAAAACTATTCAGGACAATATAAGTTGTCGGATAGATAGACCATCAAATTTTAAGGGGGGTCTGTTGTCAACCCTACTCCAGAAATAACACATATTTCGATATCCGTGCGGTCAAATATAGGTTAAAGGAGTGTTTTCACCCAAGCGGCAGCAAGCAGCAACCCCCAGTCGGTGGTTCCTCACCGACGCATAAAGTCACCCATCGACAGCTATCCATCGATGCAGTCGCAATTTGTTGGTGGTTGTTCACTGATGCAAGCAGTCAATCGTCAGTGGCTGTTCACCAACGCACGTACGCAGATGAGTGTTGGGTGTGGCTTTCACAGATTTTCGTGCCCTTAACTTATTTTTTGTCCACCGATGTATCCCGTTCAAGGTTTAACCATGGGTTAACTCCTTTGACTAAGAGGGCCTTAGAAATCCATGAAAATAACTTTTAAATAGTTTTTTTTTATTATTATTATAAATTTTCTCCGTTCGGGGACCCTTAGATTGAAATCTAGTGGTGTGACTGGGTAATTTGAGATGTATAAGAAGGTACCCAGATGTTGTAGCGTGTACCCACATGTTGTAGCATGTTTTGAGATGAGTAGGATGGTCTTAGGTCGGTGTAGATTGGATTTGACGTGTCGATTTGAGTTGTAGTGGATGACTCTCTCGCTATTTGGTTGCTCCCCAATCGTACAGTTTTACTCCCCTTGGTTTAGGCACTGCAAGGAGTGTCCAATAATGGCGGCACAATGGTGTTGGCGCTCTTGAAGTATAGTTCTGATGATGGAGCTTTGTAGGAAGCGGAGTGAGAGATTTCGACAAGGAGATCGAGGAGGAAACATGGTTGTGTGGCTGCTCCAACAAGATGAAGAAGGGGGGGCATGGTTGTGGTTGGCCAAACAAAGAGAAGAAGAAGAGAAGAGGAGGGAGAGATACCCAACAGAGACGTTGGTTGCTTGGGTCTTAATGAGAGAGAGAGAGAGAGGATGGAGATCGGGGAGGAGAGGGGGAGTTTATAGAGTCCAAACGAATTGAACGAGTTGACTTACCCGATTTGGTAAGTGTCCTAAATGGGTTGAGTTGCCTTAGGATTTCGGGTACTAGCTGTGGTGCCCGAATCCAACCAAATTTCCTTCTATTTTTAAAGTGTGGGTGGGTTCTAATAGGGTATGGAGCACCCATACAAAGTTTGGTGCTCCTCCCCATCTAACACAATGCAATTGGGTTGAGTTAGTGTGTTGGGCACCAACATTGTCCTCCAAAGAGCTCATATCTAATAGCTCATACTCCTCCCTCTATATAACTTGCTTAATTATTTATTTGACTAAAATTGCACAATTAAAGAAAGGGCTTGGGTTGGGTGTGACATACTCCACTAATTTGCCATCGTACACACATCTATGGCCACTCTCACCTATGTACCCTTTTATTTTAGCCCATGTGTTCCCTCGTCATAGTGCATTGAAAGGTGGGCTCAAGCTCGATTCGATCTCGGGTTTAGATCGTGTGTGATTTGTTAGCCTATGATTATAAACGAAAAGGATTGAATGTGAGCACGGGTCAGTTGGGTTCTAGCCAATTATTCACAAAGTCCGAATTTTGATCCTAGTTGACAATTGGTATTTTAGTAGCTTGGGATAGGTGCCCATACTAATCCATCATTGCACCCATATCTAACACCACACACAAATAAATAATAGTTTGAAGATTGGGTGTGTACATGGCACATTCTTATAACCCTCGGTGATCTTGGCATCCATGTTTTGGAATTTGGTCGTATTAATATCTTTTTATCGATATTTTAATAATTTAATATAAAAAATTCACGAGAGAAATTGGGTCGGGGAGTGCATGGGTGCACTTACCTTACAAAACGAGTCGGTCCAGGGCCCATTTTACACAGGTCAAAGGTTTGACCATGGTCAAATAAGTCTAATGGTCTCATTCTCATCAAAAGTTAACGATTTAATATTCACAAAAAAGAAGTCATGTTCGTTACACCTTAGCCCTAACATATAGGGCCGGCCAGCCCTTTGACAATCCTACTTAAAATTAAATTATAGGAGTTAATAGAAAAAATAATAAAATGAATTAAATATTAGCCACTGCTATTGAATCCCCAACAATTGCTATTGCAAGAGCTAATGTAACGACCCGATTTTTATTACACTTTATTTAGTGGTATTAAATGTGTTTTGCACTATGCATGATATTAATACTCCACACCGGAACCTATCCTATTTGAGAAAACGCTATTTAAGTTTAAGTTATGCAAACCTCTTTTCACTTTTCTTCTTTTTAAGAAACCCTAGCCGTCTCTTATTCTTATTTTTTTCTTCTTATAAGAAATCCTAGTCATCACAACTTCTTCTCTCTCCACCCTTTCTAAAACACCTTAATCCCTTCCCTACACCTTTTGTGTGTTCTTCTACAAAGAATCATAGTGATCTATTTCCACTATCAAGATCAAGGTGGAAGGAAAAGGAGAAATCATGGACGGGTCATCGCGTGGGACATTGATCTTTTCACCCTAATCGCCGTAAATCTAACAATTATGCTTCAAGAGGTGAGTACCCGTCAATCCATCTTGTTCTTCTCAGATCTCGTCACATAGGATACATTCGATCGCGTACCGACAGGATAAATAAAATGAATCTTATTTTATATTTCTTAAAATATTATTTTAAATTGAGTAAGGTAGCTAGCATTAGATGTGGTTGCTTTTAATCATGTTTTATTTATTTATTCTTATTTCGAAACAGTGGAGGCTCGGGAATTTTTGAAATCGATCGATCAATTTCCTTTTTCAATCGATCAATTTTGGGCCGAGTGAAAAGGGTACACTTTCTTTGCTCAGTCGATCAATCGATTTTCATTTACGATCGATCGATTATAAAACAAATGATTATACCTATTCACATTTATTTTGATTGATCGATCCCGAGATTGATCAATCGATTGTGAATATATATGAAGTCGGACTCTTCATTCTCAAGCAATTGATTTCTAAAGTAGTACTTGAGAGCCTAATGTTATATTATATTATGTTATAATAATATAATCATTGTCTTTATATTATATTATAATCAAAGCACATGTAGAATTCTAAATCCCCTTTTAACTTATACTTAGTAATCTAATAAAGTATTATATATTTTATATTATATAACTATTACATTATCATTGTCATTTACACTTATATACTATATTATTATATAAGGCAGTTAACTTTTCTAATTGATCGATCAACTCTAATATTCGATCGATCGATTCTGGATAGAACCGAACCACTGTGTACTTTAAATTCGACTGATCAATTAGAAGTTATCAATTGATCAATTTTGAACTGAATTCATTGACCCATATATTTTAATACCGATCGATCATTTTCAAAATCGGTCGATCGATTCTCGTCCGAAAAGACGACTTTATTTACCTTATAATTTTACTTTATCACGATCAAAACTTAATGCACATTAATCACTTAAATGTTTCGATCAATGGTCGTGATTTATCTTATTTATGATTGCTACACCTTTCAATTTGAGCATTTAATTATAGTAGTCTATATATATATATATATATATATATATATATCATTTTTATCGTTTTAACGCGATCACTTCGATAATACGAAGTGTTAAAAATTCGATGTCTCGTAAAAATTGAATATTGACCTTCACGTTATCGAAATCACACTTATAACTATCCTATTCTATGTTTGTATTGAGATGAGGTGTAAATAAATATATGTATAAACATAATAAAAATCTGGATGTAAATCTTTTCTGTATGTATTTTTGTACTTTCATCCTGATCATGTTATATAAGTTATGAATAAGTCAGGTCATATATACGCAAATATATGAGATCATGCCTATGCTTAGGCATGGTGATTCGTGGAGATGGTATCGAAGCGAGAAATACATCGTATTCATATGTCCTACAACTCATGATGGTATGAGACATCAAGACGAGTAGAGTAAGTGCAAATTTAGTGTAGCCTCATATACGATAGTATAAACAGTGACCCTATCACCCCGATTTTTAATATGAAAGGATAAGATAAGAGTTATGATATGAGATTCGGGCCTTGGGCCTTAATTATAGTGAAATCTCTTTACGGTCACGTGAAATTCGGAATATAGGTGTCCATGTGTGGATGCAACTCCTCTATGGTAGTTTAGAACTTCTATAGTAGAGAAGTCTCTTTATTGCCACACAGAGTGCATCCAGATTACTTCGGAACCCTTTCCTCGAAAAGCTGATTTAGTAAAGTTATTTAGCTATAGCTCGTTCTAGAATTAAGTTGTAACAGTATGTTATGATATGAGTATGTTAAGATAAGTTATGAGCACGATAATAAGACACTGATGTGTAGGCCAATAAAAGAATAAGAACTTAAGTTTATATATGTTGTCCCTTGTATAGCCATCTTAAGGGCAACAACATCTTACAACTAAGACGGGTCTCTGTGAAAGATTATGAGCATGTTATGAGTTACGTCTGGCCATATGTCTCCCCATTAGCCTTGTGTGGAGTATGAGTATGTTATGGAGAGGGATATAATATGGTGATAAGCTACTATGGTGACCCTCACATGGTAGGCTCGAGCAACGACTCTGACACATGTTATATAGGATTTATGAGTATGTTAGTTACACTAATGCGATATGCAGACGCATGTGCAAGAATAGTAAGATATATTATATTATGAGATATGGTGAGGTATGTTAGGATATGAGTGTGCCTAGATCATAGTCCTACATTTATGTTATGATATGAGTTCTACGATATGCACATGATTTTGTCTTTCTCTTTCTGATTTTATTGATATACTATTATTATCACTCACGTGATGCATTCACAATGCACCTGAGTAGTATGGGGTGGATTGGTGGTGTACCCACTAAGTTTAAGTGACTAAGTAAACTCATCCCACGAAAATCTAACAGCCGCAGGTGATTATATCAACGGAGTAGACGTTGGCTATTCTGATCCTACTGACATTGATTTCATTAATCCCATGGAAGCTGAGTACCAGGAGCCTAAAGAGGGCGATGCTGCTGGTTACTAGGAAGACTTTGGTGCTAACTTTGATCCGAGCGCCGGCTATTGATATTAGTAGACTCAGTACTGAGTTTCATTTGATACTGTTATTATGGACTCTATAGTTTCTTGTATTGGATTTGTCTTCGACTTTTATTTTCCTTTTATTGGTGGTTTACTCAAATTTTATCGCATTTATTCAATTAATTATGGGTGCTTTTATATTTTACTCTTATTTGTTAGCTTTCATAGATTTTGTGGAATCAGATTTGCGCGAAAACTTTGATTATTTGTATATCCGCTTAATATATCTAGGATATGTGCGGGGCATAACTAGAAATTCTAAGTCCTGAGAAAGTGATAAAATTTTCGATCGTAACAACTAATGATCCTTTTTTGTTATTTCATCATTGGTGTGGCCATAATAATTATAAGCATGCGGAAGGAGTTTCATTAATTGAAGTGGGTAGGGCAATGCTTGGAGCGCCAAGCGCAGCTCCCTAAATGTGTTTGGAAAAACTTTTTGTTAGAATAATGGCTCTTGATCAACATTTAAATATTAAAATAGTCTTCAAGTAATCTTATATAATTAAATTAGACTTTTTATCTTGCACCATTAAAAGATGGTTTATTCTTATGCCATATGATTTATTGTTATGCCATGTGACATCATCTCCATAAGTGGATCTGTGGATGTAAACCATCCATTAAAATTAAGAACAACGGATGGTATTAGAATATACATATCATATGACTCAAATCTCCTCCCAAAGAATAATTTTGGGCTATTGCCTTTCAATTTATGATCTATTATTTTGCCCCTAACCTTAAATCATTAATAGTGCAAAATCATTTAATACCATTTTTGTGTTTATCGGGATACACTGGTCCTTTTTTATTTTATCATATTTATTTGCAAAATAAAACTAAAAATATTCATAAACAAATGAAGGCTAAACGTTATGACTCCCAGCGCTATCAAGAACCTTGAACTATGTGTAAGTCAGATTTTAATAATCAAAAACCTTATCTCTCACCATTTTATTTAGGTACTAGTAAGTTTAATTTCTTCACTCGTATCTGTTTAAGCCCACATACCGATATATTCGGCTTAGGGAGCATAAATTTATTTATTATTAAAAATGCACAACAAACTCAGTGAAAATCAGTGCAGTACAAGTTTGAGGGAAATTTACCTGATCGGCCCTGTCAGATACGCCTTTTACGTCAGAAGTCCTGTAGTTTCACCTTTACCCAAACCAACCAGCTCCAAGCCTAGCCGACCCTTAGGTTAGCAAAATGCCCAAATTACCCCCCTTTCTTTAACGCACAAAAACATCATCTTCTTCCTCATTTTAATCTGGTACAGTTTTTAAAAGTCAGAGGTGACAAAGGTGACGGCGTCTTCTCCTCAATCCAAACTATTCCGATCTATTATTTGGATCGACCCAGATACACCTTTTTCGTCAGAGACTGTAGCAGATTAGAATAAGGAAGAAGATGATACACCTATATAATTTAAAATTTTAAATATTTGCATTTTTCTATGTTTACGCGATGTGAAACGAGATTTATTCCGATCCAAACTATTCTGAGCTGCTATTTGGATCGACCCAAATACACTGTCTGATTTGAAGGCTACAATATAAAATCGATAGTTTCAAAGATAGATATGAGAAAAAGGCGATATCGACTCTGTATATAGTCGGTACCGATCATTTTAAGAGTCGCCATCGACTCTGTACAGAGTCGTCATCGACTCTATACAGAGTCGCCATCGATTATATAAAAAATAAAATAATAATAATAATAAATAAAAACTATGTAATCGATGACGATTCTGTACAGAGTCGTCATCGACTCGGTGCATTTAAATTATTATTATTATTATTTTTTTATATTTTTTTTTTTATATGTAATCGATGACGATTCTGTACCGAGTTGATGACGACTCTTTACTGAGTCGTCATCGACTCGGTACAGAATCGTCATCGATTACATAATTTTTATTTATTATTATTATTTTTTTATTTTTTATATAATCGATGGCGACTCTGTATTGAGTCGATAATGACTTCTGTCTGATCGATATGACTCTTAAAATGATCATGGACTATATCTATCTTTAGAACTATCGATTTTATATTGTAGCCTTCAAATCAGACGTTGTATTTGGGTCGATCCAAATAGCAGCTCAGAATAGTTTGGATCGGAATAAATCTCATTTCACATCGCGTAACCATAGAAAAATGCAAATATTTAAAATTTTAAATCATATAAGTGTTTCATCTTCTTCCTTATTCTAATCTGCTACAGTCTCTGACGAAAAAGGTGTATCTGGGTCGATCCAAATAGCAGATCGGAATAGTTTGGATTGAGGAGAAGACGCAGTCACCTTCGCCACCTCTGACTTTTAAAAACTGTACCAGATTAAAATGAGGAAGAAGATGATGTTTTTGTGCGTTAAAGAAAGGGGGTAATTTGGACTTTTTGCTATCCTTAGGGCTATGGTTTGGGTAAAGGTGAAACCTAAAAGTCAGATTCTGACGTAAATTTCCCTTGAATTATTCACACTTGAGAGCAGTGATTTTAAAAAAGGGACCTGACCAGGTTATATAATATATCTATTAATTATTTTAGAATTTAAATTTGTTTATTTCTATTTTTTTAATTTAAATAACTTAAAAAATACCTATTACTTGATTAGTTTAGAAAGTTCTACACTGTACTTAAATAGTTTAGAAGAAAACAAAGCAAGGATAAATTTTTAATGGGAGCCATTACTTCATTATTTGCACTCAGAAACTTAGCCTTTGCACCGACAAAGACTTATAAGTTTGGCGACCTCTACTATATGAAAACACCATCTAAACCTTTTGATTTGAAGACTATGATTTAAAGATACTAAATGTAAAAGATTAGCACAAAATATAATCTTCATCATGTGATTAAATATAGTCAAAGGCTATTATCTGATTCAACATTTGACTACAATAAATCATACAATAAATATCGCTTTTTGCTCCAATCTTATGATTTAATGATCTATTGATCGTGAGCTTCAAATCAGATGGCCAAAATTGCATTTTCACATGTCACTGGTCCCTAAATACCAAGTCTTTCTTTAACTCCAGGGCAAGGGCAAAGTTTCCGAGTGCAAGTAATGGCTCCCATTTTTAAACTAATTAGAAAAATTTTAAACATCTAACTTTAAAAGATGTTTAAGAAAGTCAACAATCTTAAAATATATTAATATTGATTAAATTAATAAATAATATATATTTGATTTTTTTTTTTTTACTTTTAAACTATTTAAAAAGTATTTATTTAAAAATAAAATTATTAATATATATAGGCGCCTTTATTTCAACCCGAGTTCCACGTGCTTAACTCGATGACAACTAGGGTTGCAACCATAGTTTGAAATCTCGGATTTTCGAGTTGTGACAGCCCAGATTATCGAACCTGGAAACCCGTGCCATCAGACCATTGTTAAAGGCGATCCCTGTATTTCCTAACACTTGGCACATCCACACAAAGCAGATATTTCTAACTAAACAGATAGAGTCATCCTATATAACAAAAGGAAGTTCCATTTCTATATTCAAAACATATCAAAATAACGGTTCTAACTCCATGCCAAGATACATGGACAAAGAACCGAAACGAACCATCGGTAATGGACAACCATCACCAACCAATGGTTCACAAAATAATAATCTAAAATATATTACATGATTCACATTTCTAATTCAAAGTGGTTGGACGTACCAAGCCCTAAGCACAGACAAAATATCCAATTCTAACAAAATCTCTATCTAGAGAAAAATTCCTCAGGCAGAGGCTCAACCTCCTCCTCAGGAACGTATTCTAGATCACTCTCCCGATCCAAGTCCTTCTCTAAATCCTTACATGTGATGTATAGTCGAAAAGTGAGCTAACAGTCTAAGCTCAATAGGAGAATATTAGTAGCATTTTATCTCATATTTCAAAGCATAAATCTTCATAATTGATTTTATATGCACATTTCACATTTTTACATAGATTTCCATATGTTGTACTTTTTTTACGCACACACATGTACTACCGTTTTTTGTTTAAAAAGATCAATTTGGACTTAACTTAAAACAGTAACTTAAATACTATTTCAAACACATAAAGCATCAGAAGCTACACATATATCCATGGAAATTCCTAACCATCATCGTTCAATAAATCATTTTTACAACTGCCCAAGCCCCTATGTTATGAGGGATACTTGTGCCGAACAAAGCTTACCATTGGCTGGTATGAAATGTACGGATATCTCGCCGTACTGGAGCACAAGAGGTTCATTTCACATGAACCTTAAATCATAGTGCAAAGTCTAACTTATAATTTTCACACTATGTAAAGTGATTACATTATGCTATTTTTGGAAAAATAATAGTCATACTACTTTTAGAGTTCATACAACACTCTTATCACATTTCATTTCTCATTATTTTTACAAAGCTTGTTTGTAAAATTTAAATTTCACATATTAAATGCGCACAATATAGCATGGCTTATCTTATCACATTTTTCATGGCTTATCATATCACATTATTCATGGCTTATCCTATCACATCATTCAACTTATACTAAGCACATCAGATCAAATTATTTTAAGTTTCCCCTACCTCAAGTCACGTTCCAATCACAATCACACAAGGCCTTTCGAGAATCCTTGCGGACACTCATAACTTTAACCTACACCCCAAATCATCCAAAAGCCCTTTAGAAATGTCTAAGGAAACCTAACGGTCAAAGTCTCTGAAGAAAGCTCAAAAAATCATACAAAAATGTCGTAACTCTGTATCTCGCGCATGCGAGATACAGGGTTGGGCATGTGAGTTCAAATAGCTCGGGCGCGCGAGTGAAATGAAGCTTACTGAAGCTTGATTTCCTCTGCTGCCTTGGGCACACGAGGCTCATACAGCCCTTTCAGAAAGTAGCTCGCCTGAGCGAGAAATAAGGCTCACGCGAGCGAGTCTAATGGCACATTTCATCTCGCACGAGCGAAGCATCAAAGGCTCACTGGAGCCTCATTACTCATTCGCGCAAGGCACAACTGCCCCTTTCTGAAGCCCCCCTCGAGCGCGCGGGAACCAAAGCTCACGAGAGCGAGTTTCAGAAACTCAGTCAAATCTGAGTTTTTCCAACTCGATCTTCTCGCGATTTCTTCTCCATTCTCAACCACAATTTTTACACACATAAATATACAATCTTTAACCTTCATAGGATCAATTTCTTATCTTCTAAACTTATCGAAATCATGGGAGAATCGGAGCGTTCCCTCTCTTCACAAGCAAATGGGTTTCATAACCCCATTCGGTCACAATCCACGCTCCGAAATCTCCTTAATCATCGCAATCGATGTCTTCTTCTTCGTCAACCAAACTTGCTAAATCACACAAAGGTTTCAAGCTTCGAAGCACTCGGATCTAGCAAGCTCTCTCCCCTCTTTACACCCTTTTCCTCACTCTTTGTCTCTATAAAAAATAAGGCTACAAAATTAGTTTGCAATTGGCTTGCACGTGAGGTCACCCCTCACATATCAGCTCACATATCCTAACAAAACAATGCTCCCTTGTGAAGCACGCACATATTCTTTGTGTGTTTGTCATATCCAAAAGCTTATCCAAAGCTTTCACTTTGGTGTTAAGCCAAAACACTTAACATAGGTGTATGTTCTTGGCTAACTCATCCAAATCATCCATCGGTTAGGCACGGTGCTAAGTCACAACACCACTACGACGTGTTAGTCATCTGTTTACCCCATTACAACAAATTCATCAGTTTCCTAATCCATGTGTTCTGGGGTTATATCTGAAACGGTACCATATTACCGTGACTGACACGTTCAAAAATTTGGGGATATTACACAATCGAGTTGTCTTGGATAGCCCTGAGACCGAGACATTTGGCATCTCGACAAGACGTCTTGAAGAGATGGCATGAAACGACAATAATCTTTTGAATGATCATACACCATTAAAATAGGCGTTTGATCTTACACCATTAAAGAATACTTTACTGTTATGCCATGTTCCAAATATTTGAGATTAATCTAAACCATCCAAGTGGTTGTTCATGATTAGGATACATCATAGTTAAATAATCACAACTGTAAATCAATTGTATACTGTCCGATCGAAGATCTTCATTACTAGCCGTTAACAAATAAGAGTGATAGTGAAATTAGGGTGCATAGGTTTGGACACACCGTGATAGCTATTCACAAGATCATCTTTTACATAGATAGGGAATAATAATATAAAATAGTGTTGTGTATACAAAAAGAATGAGTAGTAACTTTTCATAGTGTACAAGCCTATGATAGTATTTATGAGGTTGCATCTCGGAACGAATCCCAGCAAGATCTCGTCTCGGCGAGGCTTGGGGCGTCTCGTCCTCGGACAAGATTTAAAACCATGGCTGCAACAGAGTTGTGCCAGCTTGAGAACTCGACTCGGCTCAGCTCGGAAATGAGAGTTTTTTCTCTTTTAAGCTCGCCTCTAGGATGAGAGCTAAGCTTTTTATTTAAAGCTCGGTTGAATTAGAGCTGAAATTGTAAAGCTCTGCTCGGCCCGACTCGGCATGAATAGTAGTATATAATACTTTTCTATATAATTTTGATTTTTTTTTTTTAACTTTTTTCCCCTTATAATATTGATTACTTTATAATGGATAAATATGTAATAAATATATAATGTTGATTACTTTTTTCCCCTTATAATATTGCTCTCTCTCTCTCTCTCTCTCTCTCCCTCCCTGCAACCATGAAAGCTCTTTCTCACTTGTCCCAATGAACAACCACTAGCATGACAATTGACCAACCAATCAATACCTACAAGCAGCACTTATACTCTTAATCAATATTTAACACATTAAATTTAAACACCATTTTCTCCAATCGATCCCTTAAATCCAAAAGGACCAAGAGATTAAAAGATACTAGAGCTTTCATTTATTAAATTTTATTAAAAATTTCATATATTAAAAAAAGAAGATAACGTTTAAAAAATCAGTAGGAATTTTTTATTATAATAAAACCTATTTAGCTCGAAGCTTGGCTCGGGACAACTCGAGCTGAATAAACCCCGAGTTAGAGCTCAAACTTTTCAGGCTCAAAAGTCCTAGAGCTAAGTTCTAGCTCGACTCGTATAAGGTAGAGCCGAGCTAGAGCTGACCCAAGTTCCAGCCAAATCAAACAATAAATATTTGTTCTCTGACACAATCGATCTTGAGATCTTGGTTCTACCATCAAACGGTCAAATTTTGATTCCACCTGACCCACATTCTAAAAAGTGATATGAGAACCACATTTGATGTACGCTTATGATATGTTCATTTTTTGGGATGTGTTGACCTAAAACAATATTTGATCATAGATCTAATGGTAGGACTGTGATCACAAAATCTATTCTGTCGAAGAGTGGGACAAAAAGTTGTATCCATCATTAGATTTAAAGCAGTTAATAGTCTAAGCATGGGAAAACTAGGCTAGGAAATAAGAATCTTGGACTGGAAATAAAAGTATCCGTACTAATTTATATATTTATTTAATGTAATTTTTTTTATTAAACTGATCCAGTCCAACCCGGACAACCAGTGCCCTTGTGTGTGGTCTGGTTTTTAAAAACACTCCCTCACAAAATACCGGTTGGTTGCTTTATGTTTAGATTCTGAAATGGGGCCTATTTATGTTAATAAAAAACATAGCTCCCAAGGCTGGTACGTGTGCCATAATACCAAGATCTATTGTGTGAAAGATTGAGACGAAAAACGATTTCCATCATCTAATTCAAGGCAGCCAACAATTTTTTATGGTGGTAATGCATGTGTCTTCACAAGAAAAACGGGTGCTAAATTGCTAATAATGCCACCCTTTCTAGAATTTCTTACATTGTTTTTATTTTCAAAATTTATATGTTAATTAAAGTTTTTATTTCTATTATTTTATACCAAGGTGTCAAACTCGGTATCGCTATCTGGTATTGGGCCATGGAGTACCGATACGTATCTGTGTATCAGTTCCGTTTAAAAAAAATAAAAAAATAAAAAAATAAAGAAATAGAGGTATCAGCTGATACCCGATACGTATCGGCCGATACTGATGCCCAAGTTGAACCATGATACGTACGATACAGATACCCGAGTTGATATCTGATACATATCGGCGCCGATACGTATCAGTTTGCCAAAAAATCGATACGTATCACCGATACATATTGGTATCAGGCGATATTTGATACCACGTTCTATACATTATTTAGTAAACCACTCTAATGGTTGAATTAGAGATTTGTGCACCTAGGTTTTAGGTTCAAACCTTTTTATTGTAAGGTTCTCCTTTTAATTAATTTTACTATAGCTTATACACCCAACCTAAGTGTCTTTAAATACACTAGCAAAACCTATTATGAGAGAAATACATAACTTAGTCTCCAATATGGTAGCAAAAGATCTCTCCCCACCTGTCAGAAAAAACAAAAAGATCTCTCCTCAAATTATTCCGAAAAATAAGTAAGAATAGCTTTCAGGGTGGCTTTATTTACACATGTGAAGAAAACCCACATTTCCATCATTAAAATCGTTGATTGCCAATTATACAATAGAAATCATTTTTTATCCCAATCTTCCATACAATAGATCTCCAGATCATAGTATACCTCTTAGAGAGTCATATCTTATATATTTTTATGGATAATGTAATTTTATTTATTTTTCTTTTAAACTTATATGTAAGTCGGGGGCCTAAGTAAGTCAATCTGGGGCCTGTGTCCGCCGCCCCACTTGACACCCCCTTGGGCCAGCCTTGATTGCATCACAAAAGAGTACCTTTAAAGTTACCCACAAAATCTTTGAAGCCAACCACACTGAAACCAATTGACCACTCGAAATCAGACAATGAAGTCTTTTTTCTCGCAATCTTTCACATGATAGATCTTGAGATCAAAGGCGTACCATCAGACGGTCAATTTTGAATTTCAACGGGGACATTCCAAACAAGTGCCCTTGTAACAGCTGCCACATTTTTATCCTGACAATACCGGGCCTGACAATTCCGAGTAAGAACTTGAGAAGGGTCAGGCCAGTGCCAAAAACGTGACACAAAGAACTGGTTTAGAATTTTAATGATGACTGTTAAATAGTGGAACCGTCGTGGCCCGGGAAAAAAAATTTTGTAGTAAAAACCCAGTCCTCAATACGATAAATTATACACTTAAAATTTAAACCATCCCATATATATATATATCTCGTGGTGTAGGAGAGAATACTCTAAAGTTTTATATTATTTTGATATTATTATATCTATAGAAATAAGTGTAGTGGAGTTACACTAAACTTTGAAGCTAACTCATATAGAGAGTTAGGTATAGCAAACTTATACTGGAGCTAAGCACTACCCATATACTTACTGTGGTATAGCAGGAATACACTTGCATTTTTATCCCAGCAATATATATATATCTTTGATAAGGGTATGAGGTGTATACTATAACCAATCCTTATAAGGCTTATATATATATCACTAGTGTATTAGCCTTGTAAGAAAGCCAAGCCTATTAAGACTTATATGCCTATACACTAAGACATAAATTTTTAGCATAGCATAGGATTCCATCCCTGATGAGTGTATACTGCTTCTCTCGCCAGAAGACAACATGGCTGCATGAGTCATCTTTCGACTCCATGCACGCAAAGCGGAAACCAGCCACTATAAACCTCTGTTAGGGTATTTTTAAGTGCTTGCTACTAACTTTATTGAAGACAGTGAAAAGAATGGGATGAATAAAAATGAATGAAAGATAGAGTGAGAATTATGGAGCAGCAAGCCTAAAATATACACAGTCCTACAAGATACAGGGCCTGTTGTAGCAAGTTTTGATAAGTAAGAGTTTGTCCCACAGGGAAGTTAATCTTAAGCTCCAAGGGAGCCATATTTAGTAGGCCCTCCAGATCTAACTACAGATCTGCCAATCCTAAATGGAAGGGGATTTAGGGTCACAAAAATCTAAATTCTAAGGTATCCTAATGTCTAAACTATAGCAAGGGTTAAGAGAGAAGATGGAATGAGGAAATAAATATAAAAGGGTGAGAAGTATGCTATTAGGTTCAGATCTGATGGGCTTCATGACTCAAATCCAGATCTGCTGCTATAGAAGTCCTATCCAATGGCTACATTATCATCACTGAGGAGAAAGAACCAACTCATTTCTGTGCCATGATCCAACCCCTTTATGGCTATAGCCTGTCCACTGAAATGGTCACAAACTATCCAATTGGGGAACCACAGTCCAGAGATGGGTCAGAACAAGTTTATCATTACAGGCACTACTTCATCCAGGCTACAAGCACAAGAATCCATAGGGAACCTCAACCTCTAAAGTACCATGTGTGGGGCTAGGCCTGTATGGGAGCATGTCAGCCCAGACATGTAGAACCAGCAAGAGTTTGAGTGCAGCCTTAGATCCAGTTGTCCACTGCTTTAGCGAGGCTGCAGTGATCCAGTCGCAAGCCTACAATCTCTATAATCAAACCAGATCTGCCATATGATGGCGGGTCTATACAGATACAGGGGCGTCTGTATCTGCACAATCTCTCACAAGGCTACAAGCACAAGTGTAGAGAAGAGCAATCTGTTGTGAGTCTGTGGATTGGCTTCACCCTAAGGCTATAACCTGTCCACTTGAATGGTCACAGACTATCCCAGAGGTTATCCTCCTCATAAAGCTCAAGATAGAACAAGAAACATTGTTGCTACTACCATGTTCACAAGGATACAAAAGCTCATTGCTCTCATGGGGATTTCAGATCTAGTGGGTCCTGTGGTGGGGCTAGGCCTGTATAGGAGCATGTTAGCCCAGACACATAGGTCACTTGGATCTAACTAAACCATAAAATTAGTCCTCCATTGCTTGCAATACATCCTAGCAATGGAGGATCTCAAGGTAGCAGCCTTGTACAGAACAACTCACAAACATATATCCCATGAATGTAAAACACCCAATCATAAAATTCCATTAATCCTAAACCAAATAAGCATACAGAGGCATAGCCAGCAAATGCTGGACTATGGAGAGAAGAAAAAGTAAAACAGAAACTACCTAAACCTAACCTAAACTTACTGGAGATCTACTGCTGATTCCAGAAAAAGATGAACTAAGTTCTATTCTACAAGGAGTTAAGCCCCCCACTAAACCTAAACCAGGCTTAGGTTTATATACCAGTCAGCTTGGCGGCACATTAGGGTTAGAAAACCCTAATCTTAATGATGCCACATGGCCTAATACTATTCCTTGGATGCCTCGGGGCGCGTGCACGATAAATGGAGCGTTGGAATGCATGCCCTAATTGCTGGAAGTTCCCAGAATGTCCTCTGCAAAAGTGAGGGAGAGTTAGAGTTCAGAGCATCGCCAGGTAGCACTGGTTTCCAAGACTGTCGCGTGGTAGCACGGTCTTTGCGAGATTGGATCAATTTGAAATTCTAGCCGTCGCGGGATTTTCTTAGTTGCATCTGAAGCAGTCGCGCGATAGAGCATTGAATCCTCACTGGATTGCTCTGGTCTTCGCGGGATTGCACTTTCCTTCGCGAGAGGTTTTTTTGAAGTTTTGCATCCCGTGGCCACTGCGCGACAGCTGCGCATAGAAATACTTGGAGCTCTCTCTCCTCAGCTGATCTGAGTGAACTGCGCGAGGTTTGAGAGCTGCTTTCTTGAGCTACACGAGTCTGTGCAAGCATTTATATTTGAGCTTCGCGAGAGCTACGCGAGACATGATTCTGAAGCTCTTCTGTCACTGAACTGCGCGAGAACATCGCAGACAATTGGTATGAAGCCTTGGTAAACTCGCGAGGACTGTGCAAGGCTTAATTTTTGAATCCTTTGAAGCTTGTGAAAGCTGCGCGAGGTTCAATTCTTGTCTGGATTCAGCTTTCATCCTTCTGAGAGGCTTCTAGGGCCAAAGTGGGCTCCTTAATAGAGTTCAGGTATTATAATAGCTGCTGTTTATTACCTACGAAAATGACTTAACACATATTTATTAGATGGCTAAGGGTCTATCAGAGGCTAAGTTAAGGAGTGAAAAGTGGTACTTTTCATGTCTTAACACACCCCCAAACCTAATCTTTGCTAGTCCCTTAGCAAAGTTACACTAAAAATCTACAGAAATTAAATGCCACTTTCGTAGGGAGCACGGATACATTTAGCATATGTACCAAGCCTTTTAAACCCCTAGGTGATCCCTAGTGGAGGAGTGAAGTCTCCTGAGGGTTTTCAGTGAAGATACCCACAAACTTCTCAATAAAATAGTTAACAGTAGTGCAAGATTATCAAGTTAGCAGTCAAGAAACATAGTATCAGTTCACCCTTGAATCAGTAAAAATATAGGAAATTTAAATACATTGTCTGCACAGATGTTTAAGCAACATAAACTTCACATGATAGCACAGCATTTCCAATCAGTTCACAACAGGGGAAACTACACATGTGTGTTAGTACTGAGCTCATCATTAAATTAAAAATTAGGTTGTAGGTCATGCCCAATGCATTCAATATCAGACCCAAAACTCTCCAGAGCATACTCTCATAAAGAACATTTGAGGGTTTCATTATCTCTCAAGCTCAAGAGCAGTTACATCCCCCAAATGGGTCTGCAAGCATGAGCATAGGCATAGCATTTAAGTTCTGGCATCAATGGCAGATTTTCACCATAGATTGGACAACTCTTTGTCTCTACATAACAGCTCATTCAAATTTGGATCACAAGGGCTTTTACTAGGTCATAATGTGGCTTATGGAGTTGGGTTATAAAAAGAATGGAAGGTTGAAAAGGGGTTCGAAATTGAGAAATCAGTAGGTGAAGGAGGTGATTCATGGCTTCACCTTCTTTAATTCAGCTCCTTTCATCTTCTTTGAGATCTTCAGATTTGAAGTTATTAGTTTCTCCTCTGGTTTGATGTTTCCTCTTGATTCCTCTCTTACTCCTCTTCATTATTTTTCTTCTTTTCCATGTATTTTTCTTCTTTTTATTTTTGCTTCTTTTTTTTTTTTTTTAAATTTATAAATTGCCACCTTTTTCTCAGTTGCCATACTGCTAGACTTTTGAGGTAATTCTTCTCCACTCATCCAATGCTGACCGTAGCTAGTCCGTCTTTAACTCTTTCTCCTTTACCTTATGAATTTTCAAAGTTAGGGTAAGGTTAAATCAGATCCATAGGTTCAAGTACAAGTACTCAGGTGTGTTTTGAAGAAAATTGGACTTTGAAGCTCAAAGAGTGTATGAACAAGGGCAGTTGCTTTAGGGTTTGGTCTGTTTAGTCTCAAACTGTCCAAGAGAAGGTCTTGATCCTTTCCTAAGTGTCATGAGTGCTGTCAGTTGTTTCAACTTGGAGTTACCTAACTTCTAGTGAACACATTGACTCAGCCAGTCCTTAAGGCTAGAAGAAATTTGCCTCCATCACTCCTCAAAATAAAAAAAATTTGTGGGCCCAATTCTCACTAGTTATGGTCTTCCTTTGAACTTTTAAGTATGTCCTTACCTTTTTCTCTCTTCAATGACTCACTAAGTACTGATACCAGTGAGTTTTCTTGGTGTTCTCATCATGGAAATGTGAAATTTTAGAAATTTATAATGTCTAAAGATCTGCAAAAAGTTTAAAATTCCTTAATTTTCATAATTCATAAGTGAACACAACTCCATTTCTATGTTACTCACATGACTCTGCTGCACTTTAAGTTAACTATATTATTGGCAGACCTACCTACCACACCCCCAAACCTATGAGGAGCAGTGTCCGCACTGGTTCAGAGGGGAGAATAGAAGGTAGAATCCAGAGAAATATACAGACATAAACACAGAAGAAAAGAGTGAAATAAAAATGCAAAACTGAACAGTACGGAACTAAAAGAAAACTTTCATTAACAGAAAAAGAAAATAAGACAAAAAGATGGAAAAGGAAAAGACAAAATGGGGGGGGGTCAAGGTGTAGCCGGGAGAGGGTTTGAGGAAGATGGAGGGGGAGATGCAGGTGGTGCCCTTTTTTTCTTCTTCCTTTTCTCTCACTTCTCTCTTTTTTTCTTTTTCTTTTCTTCCTTGGCCAGGATCCGCTGGACCTCATCAAATTCATCCCATAGAAATTGCAAGGGGTCTGGCTCCTTGGGCAGTGGGGGATGGGTGGAGTGGTTAAGGTGTGTAGGGTGGATTGGATGGAGGTGAGTTCAGCCTGCATCTGGTCCTGTTTTAAGGTATTGGTGGATAATTGGGCCTGTATGTCTTGGATAAGGGGTAGGATGAGGGTTAGTGTGTCAAAGTTAGGAGGTTGGGTTTGGGAAGAAGAGGGTACTGGTTGGAAGGGGGAAGAGGGAGCATGATGGAAAGTGGAGGGAGGGGAAGAGTGGGGTTCTGGGGAATGGTGCGGTGAGGTAGTTGGAGAGTCTGGCAGAGGGGTGTAGGAGGTAGGCATGGTTTCAAGGAAGGTGGAGATGAAGGCTTGGAATCCTAAGGTTGTGTTAAGGGTTAAGTCAATGTCTGGGAGAGGGGATGTGGTAGATATGGCTGGGGGGGTGGTTTCCTCAAGGTGGGGTGGGTCAATGGGGATAGAAGGTATTGAGGGTGGTGTCTGGGAGATGGTTGGAGTGGTCGGAGTAGTTTTTAGTTTTTTATAGGAGATGAGTGGGGGGCTGGCAAGCTTATGTGGAAATGAGAGGGGAATTGTGGCTGTGTACTGAGGTAAGGTAGGAGATGGTGAGTCCTCCCATGGACCAAGCACAGGTGAAGGGGGAGTGGGCATGGAGAATGGAAACAGAGGGGGGTGAGAGATGGACGCAAGAGGAGTAGTGGATGCAGGAATAAAAGGTGGAGGGGGAGTGACTGCTGCTGCAGGGATGGAAGTGATAGTCTCTGGAGGCACCTCCTTTGTAGTAGGGGTAGACCCTGATGCAGCTACTTCTGCTTGCTTGGGCTGGGCTTGAGCCTCAACTTTCTTCTTTTTCTGACCCCCCATCAAGCTCCTGCTGATGCCCCATTGCCTCTTCGCAAATGTAGTAGGGGTAAGGGTGGTCTTTTCTTCAGTCCTCCCTATCTTGTAGCCCCCCTTGATCAGCAGCAGGATGATGATTCTTGCAAAGGATAGGGTGTGAGGCTTTTTGTTAGATCCTAACTTCTCCACCACGTCCTTCATAGCCTCAAAAATTAGCCAAGCTGCATGGAAGCCATGGCCCATGTGGTAGGAGTAAACAACATCTGCAATTGAGGTTCTCCTCTCCTACTAATGTCCTGAGCAATATATATTCTTTCGCAGGACTTGATCAACGAACAGCAGTTCAGGTTGTAGTTCCCTCCTTCTTATTGAGTCCCCTGTGGCTTTTATTCCTCTAGTTAGGGCCCTTGCAATTGTGTCAATCGATGCAGTCAGAGGGGGGCCATATCCACAGCTAGGATTGAATGCTGCTGGGATGCCCAACACTTCAGCGATCATCTTAGGGCCCACTAACATACCAAAATTGTCAATCTTCACTTGTAAGCACCCTTGTTAATCATTGTCCTTCTCGACCTTGATGTGCTGGTAAAACAGCTGCACTAGCCTGGGGTAGGCTAGTGCTGGAATAGCTTTCATCAATGGCATCAAGCCCACTTTACTCATAAATTGTATTGCAGGGGCAGAGAGAGGTTCTTTCACAAAAAATGGTACATCAAAGGTTGTTTCAGGCTCTAATGGGATTGACTCCATGAGCTCAGAAGGGGTAGAGAATTTAGTGGTTGGTACCTCCGCCTCCTCAACCACATCCTTTCCTTTTTTGGGAGACTTTGAGGTCTTGGTCTTTTTAGGGGTGGTCTCCGCAGGGTCCTTGTCCTTCCCTTTTCTCTTCTGTGCAGATTTTGGAGCCATAGCTAACTCTGTCTTTGGGTGTGAGCAAATGGAGACTGAGATCTAGGGTAAGGTTTGATTTGACGCACAGGGCACCTCAAGATCTCTGAGCAGAGGGTAATGGATGAGGGTGATGCTAGGAACACTTGTATAGATTTATGGAGTGAATGATGATCTGTAGGAGTGATGCTGGAGGAGAGAAGGTGGAGAGTGCCAGGAGCTAGGGTTTCGCAGAGGGAAGAAAGGAAGCAGATAATGAATCACGGGGACAAAGCGTGGGGTTGAAATACTTATCGCGAACCTCGACGCGCTTTGGATCCTCTGGTCGCGGGGTTGGGAATGAACCTAGCAAAGGTTTGGATTAAATCTGAACTGTGCGACAATCTCTAAAGTTGCCCTTGGAGCGCACAATAGAGTGAGATGAATTCATGTGAATTGCGCGAGCGGTTCCTAGGGCTTTTTTTGGATTGAGTGAAAAGCTCTGAGGTTCATTTTTAATCTCGCGACAGACTTAGAAGCTCGCGACAGTAAATGGAGTCTTTCTGTTGAATTACGCGAGAGTCTCCCATTTTATCATGTGAACCTCGCGACAGCTTGATAATCTTGTGATAACTACTGAATAGCTCGATGTGGACCGCACGAGAGGTTGACAGGTACGCATGAATCTCGCGACATGTAATGTATGTTTCTACGCGAACTGCGCGACATGTTCCCAGGCTTCCTTTTGAACCTCGCGATAGGTTTCCAGGCTTCCTCTTTAACCTCGCGAGAGCTTTTAAAGCTCGCGATAGTCTCTCAGGCTTCCATTTTGGACCCAGCAACAGTAAGGTATAAAACATAGAGCATGTTTGCTGTGGTTGAATCCTGGGCATGACTCTCTCCTCAGACTGTCTTGAGACACGTGTAAACTCAATCATACACTCAAGGACAATAAAAACAACCTCCCACATTAGGCATTCAACATAAGATATCAATTCCACAACAGTAAGAAGCAAGCCAAGCATCAAAAGTTCAAACCAGATAAGGCAAAATTCAGATAAGACTACTAGCAAATCCTAGAGAATAGAACCTAAAGAAAGCAAGATAAATCAACCAAAAACTAAGTACATATGCTACACTAATGACACACCTGTGGAATCAGTTTGAAGAAGGATCTCCTTGACAGTGAATGGTGTCCAAAAGGTCGGCAGGTTTATCAAAACAAGGCTTAAGCCTCTGACCATTCACCTTCAAGAGTCTCCCAGACTTAGGATCCTTGATTTCCACAGCACCAGATGGGGAAACATGCATGACAATGTAAGGACTTTCCCATCTGAATTTCAATTTGCCTGGAAAAAATTTAAGTTTGGAGTTAAACAACCAAACCTTCTCACCAGCATTGAAACTCTTTCTCAACAGCCCTTTGTCAAAGAAAGCTTTGGACCTTTCCTTGTAGATCCTGGCATTGGCATATGCATCCATCCTTAGTTCTTCCAATTCCGATAGCTGCAACAATCTGTGATGACTAGCAGAAGTTAGATCTAAATTTAAATGTTTGATGGCCCAATAGGCCTTGTGTTCTAACTCCACTAGAAGATGACAGGCCTTGCCATAAACCATTCTGAATGGGGACATACCAATGAGAGTCTTATAGGCAGTCCTATAAGCCCACAGTGCATCATTAAGCTTGTTAGCCCAATCCTTCCTATCAGTCCTCACAGTCTTCTCAAGGATATGCTTGATCTCCCTATTTAAAATTTCAACTTGCCCACTAGTTTTTGGGTGGTAGGGAGTAGCAATCCTGTGGGTGACTAAATATTTCTTGAGCAAGCTTTTGAAATTTTTGTTACAAAAATTGCTCCCCCCATCACTGATAATAGCTCTGGGGGTGCCAAATCTGGAGAAGATATTCTGCTTTATGAACTTGAGGACAACCTGATTATCATTAGTTCTAGTGGCAATGGCCTCTACCCATTTAGAAACATAGTCCACTGCCACTAAGATGAAATGAAAACCATTTGAAGGAGGAAAGGGGCCCATAAAGTCAATGCCCCACACATCAAACAGTTCAACAACAAGGATGGGCTGTAAAGGCATTGAATTTCGTTTGGACAGCCCTCCTAATTTCTGATATCTGTCACAGGCCTTACAGTGTGTATGGGCATCTCTAAAAAGAGAAGGCCAATAAAAAACACACTATAATACTTTGTCAGCTATTTTTCTCCCACTAAAATGACCTCCACAGGCATTTTCATGGCACATGGCCAGAATATTGGGGATATCACTTTTGGGGACACATTTCCGAATGATTTGGTCTGCACAATACTTATACAAGCAAGGTTCCTCCCAGAAAAGGAATTTGACCTGTGAGAAAAACAGGTCCTTATCCATTTTTGTCCAATGGGAAGGGATCTTGCCTATAACTAGATAGTTGACAATATGTGCATACCAAGGAACTAAAGATTGGATGTCAAACAATTGCTCATCCAGAAAGACATCATTTGTAGTGAGGTCATCAACACCTTTCTCCAACATGATTCTGGACAAGTGGTCAGCCACCACATTTTCTACACCTTTCTTGTCTTTGATTTCGATGTCAAACTCCTGCAACAGGAGTATCCATCTAATCAATCTGGGCTTTGCATCCTTCTTGGACAGTAGGTACTTTAATGCTGAGTGGTCGGTAAAGATGACAGTTTTAGACCTTAGTAAGTAAGGTCTAAACTTGTCCACAGCAAAAACCAGTGCCAGAAGCTCTTTCTCAGTGGTTGTGTAGTTCAGTTGAGCTTCAGCAAGTGATTTGCTGAGATATGCAATGACCACAGGCAGCTTGTCTTTTCTCTGGCCCAAGACAGCACCTATTGCCAAGTCAGATGCATCACACATCAACTTAAAGGGCAGGGTATAGTCAGGTGTCTGGAGTACAGGGGCAGAGATGAGGCTGATTTTTAGAGTTTCAAAAGCCTTCAGACATTTAGTAGAGAAGTCAAAGGGCACATCCTAGCAGAGCAGGTGGCACAATGGCTTGGCAATTTTGCTGAAGTCTTTGATAAACCTCCTGTAGAATCCAGCATGCCCAAGGAATGATCTGATTTGCTTGACTGTTCTTGGAGGGGGAAAATTTTTAATGAGGTCAACTTTTGCCTTGTCTACCTCAATTTCATCTTTAGAGACTACATGGCCCAACACAATTCCCTGTGTTACCATGAAGTGGCTTTTCTCCCAACTTAAGACCAAATTGGTCTCTTATACCTCCATAAACCGAAAAGTCATCCATGAAAATTTCCAAGAATTTGTCAATCATATAAAAAAAAATGGCATACATACACCTTTGAAAGGTAGCTGGGGCATTACACAGTCCAAAAGGCATCATTCTGTAAGCGAAGGTGCCGAAAGGACAAGTAAAAGTAGTTTTCTCTTAATCCAAGGGGTGCACAGGGATCTGATTGTACCCTGAGTACCCATCAAGAAAATAATAATAAGCCTTCCCAGCCAACTTGTCCAAAATTTGATCAATAAAAGGGAGAGGGAAGTGGTCTTTTCTGGTCTTGGACTTGAGTTTTCGATAATCGATGCAAACTCTCCAGCCAATGGTTGCCCTGGCTGGTCTCAACTCTCCAGACTCGCTTGTGATCACTGTAATGCCAGACTTCTTGGGTACCACCTGGATTGGTGCCACCCATTCATAATCAAAGATGGGATAAATTACCCCAGCATCCAGCAACTTAATGATTTCTTTCAGGACCACCTCCTGCATGTGAGGATTCCATTTCCTCTGCATTTCCCTGGAGGGTGATGAGCCCTCCTCCAGATGAATCCTATGCATAGAGATTGATGCATCAATTCCTCCCAGATCAGCAATGGTCCAGCCAATTGCTTTCTTGTGCTTCCTCAAAACTGTTAGCAATTTCTCCTCTTGCCCACTGGTAAGAGAAGAGGAGATAATCACAGGAAGTTTTTCTTCTTTCTCAAGGAAAACATATTTTAATGTCTCTGGCAGCTTCTTGAGCTCCAGATCAGGGGCTTGTTGTATGGATGGTAGGATTGGTGTATTGTTGGTTAGAGGAAGGGGCAGCAATGTAGGTTTCCAATTGGAATGCTGCACTAAGCCCATAGAAGACTTTACTAGGGGTATGTCTTCTGGCATTAAAGCTAGGCTTCGTTCCTCCACCAAGTTCCAAACTTTAGTTAAATCAGTGACAATGTTGCCCCACTCCAGCAGAGAGGGCAGTTCTTCTTCAACAATTTCTTCTAATACATCTACTGCAAAGCATTCCTCATTGTCCAGCTGAGGGTACTTTGCACTGTTGTACACATTAAGCTCAACTTTCATATGTCAAAAAGTGACCTCCATGATCCCTGACCTGCATTGAATGCATGCATCGGCAGTGGCCAAAAATGGTCTGCCCAGGATAACAGGTATCGGAGATGTACTCTTGTTACAGCCCATGTCCAAAACAAGGAAGTCTGCAGGGTAGAAGAACTTGTCTACCCCCACTAGGACATCCTCAACCACTCCCATGAGCTTCCTCTCAGACCTATCAGCCATCAATAAAATAATGGGGGTGGGCTTCAACTCCCCCAAACCTAGCTGCTGGTATACACTGTATGGCAGCAAATTAACACTGGCTCCAATGTCCAAAAGGGCCCTTCCAATCGTGTGGTCACCAATAATACAGGGAATAGTGGGTATCCCTAGGTCTTGCAACTTCTCAGGTATTGTCATTGTTAATACAGAATTAACTGTATCAGTTGCAAAGACCTTTTTGGATAAATGGCCTCTGGCCTTCCTTTTCTAAGTACAGAGGTCCTTCAGAAACTTTGCATAGGCTGAGACCTGTCGGATTACATCAAGCAGGGGTAAATTTATCTTTACCTACTTAAAGGTCTCCATCATTTCCTCGATCTATGCCTGACCCTTATCAAAAGGGGCAGGGCCACTCAAAGCTTGAGGAAATGGCAATTTGAGGTAAGGCCAACATCTGTTGTGGCTGCATAAAATTGTCTTGCCTCCACCTCAAATTTGGGTGGTCTCTCAATTGGTAACCAGCATTTTGGTGCTGGTATCCATATGGTTGTTTATTGTAGCCACCAGATTATTGTTGTCCATAAGATTGGGCAGCAGCAGCCTGTTCCATTACAAACTCAGGGTATTACCCCACAGATGGACATTCTTCTACTGTGTGTTGTGGGGATTGGCATATCAGACATGCCTCCATCACTTGTGCAGCCATTCTAGGCTGCACCACAGTCAAAAGTTTATCAAATCTTTCAGTAAGATTGGCCATCTGCATTCTCAGGTCATCGTTTCCTCTAACTTCATACATCTTTCCTTTATAAGTTTCAGCCACCCCCAGCTTAGGAGAAGGCTCTTGAACAGTTCTGGATGAGGACATCTTCTGAAAAGTATTTTCACTTATGACCTCGAACAAGTCCCATGCCTCATCAGCTGTTTTATGCATGTACGTTCCACCACAAGAGGCATCTACCATGTCTCTGCTCTTCTCATCAATCCCATTGTAGAAGCTCTGGACAAAGCCCGATCGTGGATCTTATGGTGGGGACATTGTTTGAGCATCTCTTTAAATCTATCCCAAAGATTGGTTAAAGTCTTGATTGAGAAATTATGCCTTTCCTCAACTGGCTGGTCTTGGTCTCTGGGAAAAATTTAGACAGAAATCTTGTCTGGAGGTCTTTCCAGGAAGTGATGTTGTTGTTTGGGAGAGTAGATAACCAGGTCATGGCCCTGTCCTTTAAGGAGAAAGGAAAAAGCCTTAACCTAGTGGCTTTTGGCCCCAAACCAGTAATGGAAAATGTCATGCACAGGGCCAAGAACTGGTCAATGTGCTTGTAAGGGTCTTCCTTGCTAAGCCCATGGAAAGAGGGAAGCATTTGGATGATGGAAGTTTTGATCTCATAATTACCCTGAACATCTGGGAATTGAATGCTGAAAGGAGAATTGTAATCATCCGGAGCATTCAATTCTTTCAATGTTCTGGGTTGCTCTTCACCCATAACTGTTGTCTCTATTTCAATTGGGGGCTCGACTGTGGTGTGTCTGTGCCTTCTCGGTCTTCTACCCCTTTCAATCTCAGGGTTAGCATGCTCTAATGTAGGACTGAGAGATCTCCTTCCTAACATGCACTCATACCACAGCAGGGAAGACTATTCGGAGGCACATTGCACTTAACAAAAAAAATTGTAACTATCCTAATCAACTGCTTATGAAATCTTCAAAGGAAAAGTAAACTGAGGTTTTAAAGGTTAGAGAAGTGGAAACAGAGGTAGCTAGACTCTCGATGCAATTCCAGTCTCCTTCTCTGCTACGGTCCAGATCTACAAGAAGAATTCAAAATGTAAATCAGCAGTATCAATTATTCACAAGTACAGCTATCAAAGAATAAAGAACCAAATATCTAGAGTCTACTAAAAGATCAATATCCCCGGAAACGACGCCAAAAACTTGTTAGGGTATTTTTAAGTGCTTGCTACTAACTTTATTGAAGACAGTGAAAAGAATTGGATGAATAAAAATGAATGAAAGATAGAGTGAGAATTATGGAGCAGCAAGCCTAAAATATACACAGTCCTGCAAGATACAGGGCCTGTTGTAGCAAGTTTTGATAAGTAAGAGTTTGTCCCACAGGGAAGTTGATCTTAAGCTCCAAGGGAGCCATATTTAGTAGGCCCTCCAAATCTAACAACAGATCTGCCAATCCTAAATGGAAGGAGATTTAGGGTCACAAAAATCTAAATTCTAAGGTATCCTAATGTCTAAACTATAGAAAGGGTTAAGAGAGAAGATGGAATGAGGAAATAAATATAAAAGGGTGAGAAGTATGCTATTAGGTTCAGATCTGATGGGCTTCATGACTCAAATCTAGATCTGCTGCTATAGAAGTCCTGTCCAATGGCTACATTATCACCACTAAGGAGAAAGAACCAACTCATTTCTGTGCCACGATCCAATCCCTTTATGGCTATAGCCTGTCCACTGAAATGGTCACAGACTATCCAATTGGGGAACCACAGTCCAGAGATGGGTTAGAACAAGTTTATCATTACAGGCACTACTTCATCCAGGCTACAAGCACAAGAATCCATAGGGAACCTCAACCTCTAAAGTACCATATGTGGGGCTAGGCCTGTATGGGAGCATGTTAGCCCAGACACGTAAAACCAGCAAGAGTTTGAGTGCAGCCTTAGATCCAGTTGTCCATTACTTTAGCGAGGCTGCAATGATCCAATCGCAAGCCTACAATCTCTATAACCAAACCTGATCTGCCATCTGATGGCGGGTCTATACAGATACAGGGGAGTCTGTATCTGCACAATCTCTCACAGGGCTACAAGCACAAGTGCAGAGAAGAACAATCCGTCTTGAGTCTGTGGATTGGCTTCACCCTAAGGCTATAACCTGTCCACTTGAATGGTCACAGACTATCCCAGAGGCTATCCTCCTCACAAAGCTCAAGATAGAACAAGAAACATTGCTGCTACTACCATGTTCACAAGGCTACAAAAGCTCATTGCTCTTATGGGGATTTCAGATCTAGTGGGTCCTGTGGTGGGGCTAGGCCTGTATAGGAGCATGTTAGCCCAGACACACAGGTCACTTGGATCTAACTAAACCATAAAATTAGTCCTCCATTGCTTGCAATACATCCTAGCAATGGAGGATCTCAAGGTAGCAGCCTTGTACAGAACAACTCACAAACATAAATCCCATGAATGTAAAACACCCAATCATAAAATTCCATTAATCCTAAACCAAATAAGCATACAGAGGCATAGCCAGCAAATGCTGGACTATGGAGAGAAGAAAAAGTAAAACAGAAACTACCTAAACCTAACCTAAACTTACTGGAGATCTACTGCTGATTCCAGAAAAAGATGAACTAAGTTCTATTCTACAAGGAGTTAAGCCCCCCACTAAACCTAAACCAGGCTTAGGTTTATATACCAGTCAGCTTGGCGGCGCATTAGGGTTAGTAAACCTTAATCTTAACGATGCCACGTGGCCTAATACTATTCCTTGGATGCCTCAGGGCGCATGCATGGTAAATGGAGCGTTGGAATGCATGCCCTAATTGCTGGAAGTTCCCAGAATGTCCTCTGTAGAAGTGAGGGAGACTTAGAGTTTAGAGCCTCGCCAGGTAGCACTGGTTTCCAAGACTGTTGCGTGGTAGCACAGTCTTTGCGAGATTGGATCAATTTGAAATTCTAGCCGTCGCGGGATTGTCTTAGTTACAGCTGAAGCAGTCGCGCGATAGAGCATTGAATCCTCACTGGATTGCTCTGGTCTTCGCGGGATTGCACTTTCCTTCGCGGGAGGTTTTTTTGAAGTTTTGCATCCCGCGGCCACTGCGCAACAGCTGCGCGTAGAAATACCTGGAGCTCTCTCTCCTCAGCTGATCTGAGTGAACTGCGCGAGGTTTGAGAGCTGCTTTCTTGAGCTGCGCGAGCATTTATATTTGAGCTTCGCGAGAGCTACACGAGACATGATTCTGAAGCTCTTTTGTCACTGAACTGTGTGAGAACAGCGCGGACAATTGGTATGAAGCCTTGGTAAACTCACGAGGACTGCACGAGGCTTAATTTTTGAATCCTTTGAAGCTTGTGAAAGCTGTGTGAGGTTCAATTCTTGTCTGGATTCAGCTTTCATCCTTCTGAGGGGCTTCTGGGGCAAAAGTGGGCTCCTTAACAGGGTTCAGGCATTATTGTAGCTGATGTTTATTACCTACGAAAATGACTTAACACATATTTATTAGATGGCTAAGGGTCTATCAGAGGCTAAAGATCTATCAGAGGCTAAGTTTAGGGGTGAAAAGTGGTACTTTTCATGTCTTAACAACCTCGTCCCCATATCCTTCATTCTTTCTGCTACAAACTTGAAGGGAGGTTGATGCAAATTGACCCTGCACATATATTAAAACACAGCCACAGCCATTAAAGCAAATCTCTAACCCACTTCCCTTGCACCCTTGTCCTTGCACCCCTTCCACACCAGTGGATTCAGAACCTTGGATCACAAGGTGACCTGTAATTTAATCACGAGAAGTGCGAAGGCAATTGCTGGGTCGCGAATAGTTCATTGCGGCCTTCGTTCTCACGAGCTCGACGAACTCGACACCGACACACGTTCGGCATTATCGTAATCGCGAGTCCACCAAAAGGTACAACGAATAACACATTAGTTCCTTGGGATTTACTTGATGATAAATTATCAGTCTGTGGTGTCGATTCCCTAAGACCGAATCGACAGCACAATGAATCACATGTTGAAATGGGTTTTGGAACCCGTATTGGTGAATAAACTACACCAAATATTTCACACAAAAATGAAAAAGAAAATCTAATTTTTTGTGCAATATATATATGAAATATAGTATCAATATTTATACAAAATAACCAGCTAATTGCCTGAGTTAAAAGAAGCTAAAATAGAGAAAAAAATACCCCGGAAAGCCAAGCCTGATAGGCTTGCCCCGACAACTTTACAGGCTTGCCGCGGCAAGGTACTCTGGCTTGCCGCGGCAACCTTATGCTCAGACTATTGTACGATATTTTTGTCATAACTTTTGATCCCGAACTCTGATTGGCACGATTCTTGATGCGTTAGAAAGGAAACAACAAGCCCTACAACTTTTATGCAGTAATAAATTCCTTAATCTAACATTTAGAGGGCCAAAAATTGGTGACAAGTGGTGGCAATATGCTCATTTCAACAGAAAGCTTGCTGCAACCTATGTTGCTTGCCGCAAACTCGTGATCCGACGTGCCTTTGTCAAGATTTTGTACTAGGATGACTTGCTGAGTTTGACCATGAGACTTGGGACCATAAATGGTCCATATTTAGGGTCTATGTTGACCCAATAAACCATTAAAAATTCTAAAACTATGACCATAAATCCTAGGTATTTAGTGCACATGACGAGTTTGCTTGAAGACATGTGTGCACGGGTAATCAGTTACACGTAAGCCTGGTATAAGGTTGGGAGTTTACATTATTAATTTATATTTTATTTTCGAATTCATCCCTAATTAGCAAGTTTAGTTATGCCTATATTAGTTTGATCCGTATGCTAGTAATAGTTTTGGTTGCTATAAATATGCTAGTTGTGCTAGTTCTGCTGAGGTATACTAAGCTATGATGATAGTAAGATCAACGCCATATATATTTATACCATGAATTTGGATGCTCAAACCATGCTAGTTCAGCTCGACATAGGATTATTCTATGAATATATGTCTGCATGATAGTCTTTGAATATAAAGACATTTTTAAATGATGATTAGAGATTTATAAGGATGTCAATCAGTTTTGTTGATGATAAACACATGTGATAATGCCAGTTTGTATAATGAACTCATATCAATTGAGATGGATATGATACTAATGAAATCAGTGTTGATTTATGGTTAAAGGATGATGCTAAAAATATAGTGATAATGGGATAATGCTAAATCAGTTTAGAGGAATGGTTCTGATTAATGATGATCATGTATTGCTCCTGTATAATCATGTATAATAATCATAGATAGAGATAGATAAATTTATGAATCATGATGAAAGTATAGGTCAGATTTGACGTGTGATTAATTAATGAATATGCTAGATCGGTATTGATGAATTGTTAGCTCAGTTCGATAGATAAATATTAATGATTATGCTAATTTCAGTTTAAATGAATGTCTTTGCATGACTATGCTCGTGTCAAGTTTCATGAATAGATATGCATGATAAGGATCCAAGCAGCTGTGCCATATGACTATTATGCTAATTCAGTTAGATGTGTGATTATAAATGATGATACGATTAGTTATATACGAATGATGATAAGATCAGTTTCGATGCATGAATATAAATAGTTATGTTAACTCAGTTATACTATTTCAGTTTTGCTATATCATACCTGTTCATGATGTTCTTGCATACATGTTAGCATGCATTGTTCATATACTGTTATCCTTGATGTCATGTATACGTCTTTATTCTCGTCTTGAAACAAGTGATCCCGCTAACTCGGGAGCTTGATATCTCGTCCAAGTGATCCCGCTAACTCGAGAGCTTGATTTTCTCGGTCCAAGTGATCTCGTTAACTCAGGAGCTTGACAAGTGATCCCCCTAACTCGGGAGCTTGATTTTCTTGTTTCTTGTATATGTCTTGTTTCAGTATGATTTCTGTAATTATCCAGCATGATTCCTTGTCAGTATGATTACTCGTATTTGTTCAGCATGAATCTGTCAGCATGATATAATATTTATATGATTTATTGCTTGTTATACTATATGTTGCTAGAATAAATATAAAATATTGCTAGAATAAATACAAGGTAAGATATAATGTGTTTAGTTTGTAATTTATGCATCTAGAAGTAAATTGGAAATCTAATATATAAAGTAGCACTTTAAATTTCCCTACTGAGCTTTGATGATAGCTCATCCAACGACTTTATATCTTAGCTGCAGATATTGCTCAGGACCTTGAGCACGAGGCTGATCCTACCTACCCGCCTGAGGGGGACGAGGAGGAAGGTTCTGCTGAGGACTTCTTTCCTCGAGAGGTTTGAGAGAGAGAGAGAATTATTTTTAAACATTAAACATGTATAAACAGCAGTGTGGTTTAAGATAGTTTACTACTTCATGTATAGGTTTCTATTTATATTCCTGTTCAGTTTGCTGCTTTAGACAAATGAATGAATATCAGTTGTTACCATATTTCTACGTATCAAAGTTAATTCAATTCGCTTCCACATATATAACACTTTATACATGATGCCCTTGTATGACAGGATCATGTTAGGTGCTTCGACGGCGCGACCTTTCCCATTTTTGGGAAGGGTAAAAGTCGGGCTGTCACAGGTGGTATCAGAGCCCGGCGTTAAGTCTTTAGAGACTTAACTCTTGCACCAATATATGGCACAACTTTTGATGTTTGTTCAGTGTTAGAGCCTAGGCTTTAGGTTTTCTAGGGACTCAAGGCTATGGCAGTAGGTTCTGTTAGAGCATAGGTTATGGATTTGCATGACCACGTTTGACTGAAGTAATCGAACACTATTGTGGATCTGTACGACCACGTTTGACTGAAGTGATCAGTCAATAGTGATTGAAGTATGCCTTTAGGATCCGAGGTAGGATGTAAATATTTTCAAGTCATGGGATCATGAGGATCACGACTACTGTTAATTGGAACAATTGTTTCATTTTGACATATCACTATGGCACTCGCAAAAGAGCTAGGACCGCGCATGCTGGGAGGGATGATCATGAACAAACTCGGCAACTACTGGAGACAATGATCAGAACCATGGCCCAGTAGACTGAGTTATTTATGACACTAGTGCAGCCCACTGCATGCACTTCTTCGTCGGCACTCGTTAGGTCATGCTCACCGGTGAGGAATACAGCACAAGACGGGAAAATATAGGTGGGCCACCTGTGAGTGCTTCAGATGTGGTAGACTAGGACATTTGATATAAGATTGCCCTACGGCGAAAACGAAAAGGACGACACCCGACTCTCAACAACCTACTCAAGGTGTTTATCCGAAACCGACATTCCGTCACTCGAACCCTACTATAACGGGAGCGTTCGCAGTTCCACAAACTTCATGCACCTCTTAATCCATTTCGTTAGCATTTTGTGGAAAATGTGGGAAGACACATAACATGGACGAATGCCGTAGAGTGTCTGGGGCATGCTTTCGTTGTGATATGATGGGACATTGGATTAAGGAGTGCCCAGAGATGGTGGGAACGACATCAAAGACGGCACAAGATGCCCAAACTAGTAACGATATTATCTAAGGCATGTGAACTATTTAGTTATAAGTTATTTAAATTATTTATGAGAAAAGTGTATCTAAGTAAATAATTTATATATGTGTGCATCTAGTATATTATTTTCTTTCCATCAGTTTTAGAAATGATAAATTTATATTTTGTTAAGTAGACACAATTTAGCTAACACTAGTATATATATATATTAGATACCTTGAAATTGTATCCAGAGGATGCCTACTTGTTGTATGAGGCACATGTTTTGGTAGATCCTAGATCGACACATTCTTTTATTACACCCAATTTATTGAAAAGCGAGGAAAGTTGGGAGCCACCCCAGAACCTCTCGACTTTATTGTGATGTGTCAGTCCCGACCAGACGATAGTCTGTCACTACTAACATGGTATGTCGATCAATCATCGTCGTACTCCAAGGTCACAATGACTATGAAGTAGTAGCCAATTAATCTTACTCGATATGTAAGAATTCGATGTAATCCTTGGCATAGATTGGCTATCCAATCATCATGCGAGCATTGATTGTATAAGAAAGATTGTCACTTTCCTCCCACAAGGAAGGGAATCAGCTAGATTTTTCGGGGTACAGTCAAATATACTCCCTTTCGTTTTAGCGCTTAGAGCGCATCGATTACTTGATGATGGTGCTCAAGGGTATCTGGCTTTCATTCAAGGTCACGAATGATGTCACGAACAGGAGGAGAAGAAAGTTTCACTTTCTTATATGCCGATTGCCTGTGAATTTCCAAATGTTTTCCCTGATGAGTTGCCAGGATTTTTGCCTGGCAGGGAAGTGGAATTCGCTAGTGATTTAGCCCCGAGCACCGAGGAGGTATAAAAGGCACCTTATCGAATGGCACCAGCGAAGTTGAAAGAAGTCAAGGAGCAGCTGCAAGAGCTTCTTGATAAAGGTTTATCTGACCAAGTGTGTCTCCGTGGGGCGCACTGGTGTTATCCGTAAAGAAGGACGGTTCGATGCGCCTCTGCATTGATTACCGTCAACTCAATAAGCTAACGATTAAGAATCATTATCCGCTCCCTAGAATTGATCTTTGATCAGTTACAAGGAGCACGGTTCTTTTCAAAAATTGACTTACAATCTCGATATCACCAGATGAAAGTGAAAGCTGACGATATATACCTCCTGCTTCTGGCAGAGTTTTCAAGAAGGAATGGGTTCCAAGTTGGGATTTAGTTATGCATTTCATCCCTAAACCGACAGTCAGACATAAAGGGTAAATCAAGTAACATCTGTATGATAGATTGATGATCACGTATTTATTAAAATATCTCCGACAAAGGGCGTGATGCAATTTGAGAAACGAGGCAAGTTAAGTCCTCGCTATGTCAGACCATTTTAAGTCTTGGGCAAAATTGGTGAGGTGGCATATCGAGTTGCTTTACCTCCACACTTAGCCAGCATACACAACATATTCCATGTGCCTATGCTGAGTAAGTATATCAGAGATCCAACCCATGTGTTGGATTATCAGCCACTAGATATTCAGGAAGATTTAACAGTGACTGAAGAGCCAACTCAGATATTGAATCACAGAGACCAAATCTTGAGAATAAAACGTATTCCACTCGTATTGGTCCAATGGAAATATCACGGTTCTCAAGAGGGTACCTGGGAACGCGAAGCTGATATTCGCACTCAATATCCCCATTTATTTCCTTGAGGTAAATCATTTATTAAATTTGTTAGAAAAACTTACTACACATGATTCTGTGTACTTTATATTGTTCTAAATTTGTTATATGTATATTTTATTATTCATTATTACCTAGTCATGTTTACTCTATCTTATAATGGGATATGCCTTCAACATATAACTGAATCTGATCTCACTTCCCCGCCTTCTTTTATTTTCAAGGAAAAAAATCCCTTAAGTAGGGGAGAGTGTAACAGCTGCCACATTTTTATCCTGACAATACCGGATAAGAACTTGAGAAGGGTCAGGCCAGTGCCAAAAACGTGACACAAAGAACTAATTTAGAATTTTAATGATGATTGTTAAATAGTAGAATCGTCGTGGCCCGGGAAAAAAAATTTTGTAGTAAAAACCCGGTCCTCAATACGATAAATTATACACTTAAAATTTAAACCATCGCATATATATATATATATATCATGGTGTAGGAGAGAATACTCTCAAGTTTTATATTATTTTGATATTATTATATCTATAGAAATAAGTGTAGTGGAGTTACACTAAACTTGAAGCTAACTCATATACTTACTGTGGTATAGCAGGAATACACTTGCATTTTTATCCCAGCTATATATATATATATATATATATATATATATATATATATATATATATATATATATATATATATCTTTGATATGTGTATGAGGTGCATACTATAACCAAGCCTTATAAGGCTTATATATATATCACTAGTGTATTAGCCTTGTAAGAAAGTCAAGCCTATTAAGACTTATATGCCTATACACTAAGACATAAATTTCCAGCATAGCATGGGATTCCATCCCTAATGAGTGTATAAGCTGCTTCTCTCGCCAGAAGACAACACGGTTGCATGAGTCATCTTTCGACTCCATCCACGCAAAGTGGAAACCAACCACTATAAACCTCGTCTGTAATAACCCGAAAAAGCACGTCAAACGAGGACCTCGGGATCCGTGCCTGATTGGTCTTAGGTTTGACCATGAGATAGTTCATTGATAAACTTATGGTGAGATGAGCGAATGTGATGTGTGAACCAGTGTAGAAGAGTGGAGAGATAGAGGAGTGTGTAGAGTGGCATACACTGATGGGTGTGTATGTGCTCCACACCGAGAAAAGAGATAAGATAAAAAGGGTTGAAAACCCTAACTTTCATGTTTTGGTGGTTGAGAGAAGTAAAGAAGAGAGAGAAAGAGAGAGGAGTAAGAGAGGAGTTATTGTGGGTGATTGGAAGAAGGATTCAAGCATTAAAGAGGCCGGATTTGATGCAAGGAATTCGTTAGAAACCAAAGCTGGAACCCTAGCCTTCCAACCCTAGATTTGAAATCAACTTGAGATCTATTCAAGGTAAAATTTTTGTAAATAAGATGCATAGATTATAGGGGTTAAGTTGCAGTAAAATGTGGGTTAAATCATAGGATAATGGCTTAGAAAATAGAAGAAAAGTATGGAAAAAGATTGGGAAGAACATTTCGAAAGAAATTTGAATCTGACAATTTTGATTAATCGAAATTGGGTTTCGATTAATCGAAATTGGCCAGGAAGTTGAAGAGTCAGAGGACCCTGATTTCGATTAATCGAATTGGATTTTGATTAATCGACTTTGGATTTCGATTAATCGATTTGGGAATCGATTAATCGACTGAGAACCTCCAGTGGACCCCAGGGGTTGGAGGAAATAACTTAAGGAAAAATCGACTAATCGAAATGGGATTTGATTAATCGATTTTGGTTTCGATGTCGATTTGGAATCGATTAATCGCCTTGTGAAACTCGATTATTGACTGTGGGTCTACTTTGGGAAAAGAAGGATTTCGATTAATCGAAATTGGATTCGATTAATCGAATGAAAACTCGACTGTTCGAACAGTGAAATTACTTTGCGAAAAGAAGAATTTCGATTAATCGAAATTGGATTCGATTAATCGAATGAAAATTATTGTTGAATCGAAATTTTGCTTTATGAAAAGAGAACTTCATTAATCGAAATTGGATTCGATTAATCGAATGAAAACTCATTTATTCGAGAATGGACTTTGCGAAAGGAGGATTTCGATTAATCGAAATTGCTTCGATTAATCGATATTGACCTTCGATTAATCGATTTTGGAAATCGATTAATCGAATCAGATTCGATTAATCGACTTTGGAATTCGATTAATCGACTGTAGTAAACTATGTTGACTTTTGGTTTGACTTTAAGATTCTTGGGGGATCTTATGCCTTCCTTATTGCATCCTTTGCGATGTGTTTTACCTGTTATGTGGTACCATAGGTGGTACGTGTGGACTGGTGCACAAGGAGTCACGTGGGACCTTGATGCATTGATCAAGTGAAGACTTGAGGTAGGGAACACCTTGAACATGTACCTTATTTTACAAGAGCATGTATGTAGTGATATAAATTTCCATTCAAATATTTTTACTGCTTAAAGAATTGTGAAAAGTGTGTGTGTGTGATATTCATAAGAGTAAACTAATGAGCCATCCCCAGGGGATGTATCCAAGGATTGATACATCCCAGGGATGTATCCAAGGATTGAATCATGCTTGATAGGGCCTAACTGATATAAGATAGCACACTTATACGGTGAATAACTATATGTAAGGCACCGATGTTTTTGTTATTTGAGGTTTGATAGGTTACCCCACCGACGTGGATATCCACGATCGACACGTGGCAGGATATCCGTGACTGACACGGCGGTGAAACCGTAGGCCGCAAGTGAGGCTTATCCAGACATAGTAAGCACACCCTGTGGGTGTTGATTGAGACAAGTGAACCCCGCCACCAATCCCTCAGGGAAAGGGGCTTGGTACTATATGGTATTCCTGTGAATACATTAAAACTGTCTATATAGATGACGAGGATGGGTATCTCCTCCGGGCTCGATGCTATATTGCTCGGCGTTTACTGAAGCTCAAAGGTTAAGTTTTGCTTTAGGCCTTTTCAAAGATTATTCATGAGTAAATGAAAATAAGTAATCAACAAGAAAACGAAATGCTTTTTAAATTGTTTCATTAACAATTGCATAGATACATCATGCATGGCATATCATAGAATATATGTGAGTTATAATTTATATCTTCAATGTTGTTTGTTCCCTATTGAGCTAGGATGTAGCTCACCCTATAGACTATACGTCGCAGTCCACTACTAGCAATGCGGCTTCAGGGAGACGCCGATCCTGAGTCGGACCTTGCGGCCGGCGAGGAGTTAGAGCCACCTCCAGAGGACTTCTTCTAGAGGACTCTGCTGTGCGACTTTGAGGAGTTTTAGTTGGAGATTGTACGGCTTGGTATGTCAAGCCTGGTTTTTGATTAAACCTTGTGTATATGGATATCAGAGTATTCTTTTGGGCGAACCATCCATGATGATGGTTATCATCGATGGTTCGGATCGGTTCTCCCTTCATGCAGAGGCATGAGGGTAGAACTGTCTTTTGAGAAGTGTTTTTATGTAGATTTAAATTCCGCAAGTTGTTCGTATTTATTTTATGCTTGATATACCAGTGTTCCGTGCATAGTTGAGGGGCACGGTCAAGATGATCGTGCTGATGGCACGGGTTTTGGGGTGCCGAAATTCGGGCTGCCACATCGTCCCCATATCCTTCATTCTTTATGCTACAAACTTGAAGGGAGCCTGATATAAATTGATCCTGCACATATATTAAAACACAGCCACAACCATTAAAGCAAATCTCAAACCCACTCCCTTGCACCCTTGTCCTTGCACTCCTTCCACACCTGTGGATTCAGAACCTTGGATCACAAGGTGACCTATAATTTAATCACAAGAAGTGCGAAGGCAGTTGCAGGGTCGCAAAGAGTTCATTGCGGCTTTCGTTCTCACGAGCTCGGCGAACTCGACACCGATACACTTCGACATTATCGTACCCGCGAGTCCACCAAAAGGTACAACGAACAATGAACAACACATTAGTTCCTTGGGATTTACTTGATGATAAATTATCAGTCTGTGGTATCGATTCCCTAAGACCGAATCGACAGCACAATGAATCACAGGTGGAAATGGGTTTTGGAACCCGTATTAGTGAATAAACTACACCGAAAATTTTGCACAAAAATGAATAAGAAAATCCAATTTTTTCTGCAATATATATATGAAATATAGTATCCATATTTATACAAAATAACCAGCGAATTGTATGAGTTAAAAGAAGCCAAAATAGAGTAGAAAACACCCCGACAAGCTAAGCCGGATAGGCTTGCCGCAGCAACTTTACAGGCTTGTCGCGGCAACCTTATGCTCAGACTACTATTCGATACTTTTGTCATAACTTTTGACCTCGAACTCCAATTGGCAGGATTCTTGATGCGTTGAAAAGGAGATAACGAGCCCTACAATTTTCATGAAGAAACAAATTTTGAATCCAGTGTTTAAAGGGCTAAAAATTGGTGACAAGTCGTAGTAACATGCTTAGCTGCAAAGCTTGTCGCGGCAACCTATGTTTCTTGCCGCGGTAACCCTGCATCTAACGCACTTGGTGACACCTCTGTCAGGGATTTCTACTAGGATGACTTGCTGAGTTTTACCATGAGACTTGGGACCATAAATGGTCCATATTTGGGGTCTATATTGACCCAATAAACCATTAAAAATACTAAAACTATGACCATAAATTTTAGGTATTTGTGCACATGACGAGTTTATTTGAAGACATGTGTGCACGGGTAACCAGTTACATGTAAGCCTAGTATAAGGTAGGGAGTTTACATTGTTAATTTATATTTTATTTTTGAATTCATCCCTGATTAGCAAGTTATAGTTATGCCTATGTTAGTTTGATCCATATGCTAGTAATAGTTTCGGTTGCTATAAATATGCTAGTTGTGCTAGTTCTACTGAGGTATACTAAGCTATGATGATAGTAAGATCAACGTCATATATATTTATACCATGAATTTGGATGCTAGAACCATGCTAGTTCAGCTCGACATAGGATTATTCTATGAATATATGTCTGCATGATAGTCTTTGAATATAAAGATAGTTTTAAATGATGATTAGAGATTTATAAGGATGTCAATCAGTTTTGTTGATGATAAACACATGTGATAATGTCAATTTGTATAATGAACTCATGTCAGTTGAGATGGATATGATACTAATGAAATCAGTGTTGATTTATGGTTAAAGGATGATGCTAAAAATATAGTGATAACGGGATAATGCTAAATCAGTTTAGAGGAATGGTTCTAATTAATGATGATCATGTATTGCTCCTGTATAATCATGTATAATAATCATAGATAGAGATAGATGAGTTTATGAATCATGATGACAATATAGGTCAGATTTGACGTATGATTAATGATTGAATATGCTAGACCAGTTTTGATGAATAGTTAGCTCAGTTGGATAGATGAATATTAATGATTATGCTAATTTCAGTTTAAATGAATGCCTTTGCATGACTATGCTCGTGTCAAGTTTGATGAACAAATATGCATGATAAGGAACCAAGCAGTTGTGCCCTATGACTATTATGCTAATTCAGTTAGATGTGTGATTATAAATGATGATATGATTAGTTATGTACGAATGATGATAAAATCAGTTTCGATGCATGAATATGAATAGTTATGTTAACTCAGTTATACTGGTTCAGTTTTGCTATATCATACCTGTTCATGATGTTCTTGCATACATGTTAGCATGCATTATTCATGTACTGTTATCCTTGATGTCATGTACACATCTTTATTCTCGTCTTGAAACAAGTGATCCCACTAACTCGTGAGCTTGATATCTTGTCCAAGTGATCCTGCTAACTCGGGAGCTTGATTTTCTCGGTCCAAGTGATCTCACTAACTCGGGAGCTTAACAAGTATCCCACTAACTCGAGTGGTTGATTTTCTTGTTTCTTGTATATGTCTTGTTTCAGTATGATTTCTATAATTTTCCAGCATGATTCCTGATCTGTATGATTACTCGTATTTGTTCAGCATGAATCTGTCAGTATGATACAATATTTATATGATTTATTATTTGTTATACTATATGTTGCTAGAATAAAATGTTACTAAAATAGATACAAGGTAAGATATAATGTGTTTAATTTGTAATTTATACATCTAGAAGTGAATTGGAAATCTAACATATAAAGTAGCACTTTAAATTTCCCTGCTGAGCTTTGATGATAGCTCATCTTCGACTTTATGTGTTAGCTGTAGATATTGCTCAGGACCCTAAGCACAAGCCTGATCCTACCTACCAGCCTGAGGAGGATGAGGAAGAAGGTTCTGCTGAGGACTTCTTTCCTTGAGAGGTTTGAGAGAGAGAGAGAGAGAGATTTGTTTTTAAACATTAAACATGTATAAACAGCAGTGTGGTTTAAGATAGTTTACTACTTCATGTATAGGTTTCTGTTTATATTCCTGTTCAGTTTACTTCTTTAGATAAATGAATGAATATGAGTTGTTGTCATATTTCTATGTATCCGAGTTAATTCAATTCGCTTCCGCACATGTAACACTTTGTACACGATGCCCTTGTATGACAGGATCATGTTAGGTGATCAGACGGTGCGACCTTTCCCATTTTCGAGAAGGGGAAAAGTCGGGCTAGCACAGCCCTTAACATCACTTGGCTCTCACCACGCTCAAAGCTAATTTTAAGGTCACATTTTTGGGATATATGCAAAGTGATTAAAAAAAGAAAAAAAAAAAAAAAAAGAATCGTCTACCGGTAAGCATAGTGACAAATTTCTCTGAAACTTTCAACGAAATTTCGATGATTTCTCTTAAATCTTTGAAATTTCATTAATTTCGATGAAATTAACGAAATTTCACCGAAATTAATAATTTTTTTCTAATTTTTGTCCTTTTTTATGAAGTATAAATATAATTTATATTTAATATTTTTTGTACTCCCCAAAATTTTCTCGAAACTTTTCTACTTTTTCTCGAAATTTATCCGAAATGAACCAAAATGACCCCCTATCGATATGTTGCCGAAAACGAAATTTGTTACTATGCAGGTAAGCCCTTGATCTCAAGATCCATAGTGTGAAAGGTAGATATAAAAAACGAAATTCATTGTTGGTCTGATTTAAAGTAGTCTATAGGTTTCAATTTGGGTGCTTCAAAGATTTGGTGGGTGAATTTAAAGGTAGTCTTTACAAAATCGCTTTTCTATTAAGTCAATCGTTATTAAATACCAAATCACGTAATGAGTATTAATTATTATTATAAGTCAACGGTCATTAGATGTGAAATGCCGTATTAGGTGGACCACCTCTAGTATTTGTGCACCTCTGGTAATAAGTGGAAATATAATTTTGACCTTGCACTGATTTGACGCTAAAAAATAGCGGTGATTCTCGTGTTGTAATGAGAGGGAGATTGAGTCATACGTCTCATACATACAACAAATCCCTTATCCCTGCAACATCACCAGGGCTCTCAATCAGCCGAACCAGCTCCGGAGTGTGCTCGGCTCAACTCCGAAAAAAAACAAAGGAGTCGCGAGCTGGGTAGCCTTAAGGTCTGACTTGATATATGATGTCACGACCCAAAATTTTACCCTATCCCGAGGGCCTAGAATTTCGAGTTATGACCCACACATATCCCAGATATGCTAAGCGGATATACACCTAATCAAAGTTCTCGCGCAATAATGGTTCCACGAAATCTGTGAAATCCAACAAATAGGGTGGAATATAAATGCAATCATAAATACTAAATAAGTGTGATAAAATCACAATCCACCAATAAAATGTAAATCCAGTCGGAGACAAATCTGATAAAATAAACTATAAAATTTGCAATACTAGTATCAATAAAACTCAATACCAAGTCCACAATGATCAGTAATCGACACTCGGATCAAGATCAGTACCGTAGTCCTGATAACCGACAGCGTCACCCCCCAAAGGCTCCTGGTACTCAACGCCCGTGAGATCAATGAAATCAGCGTCGGCGAGATCTAGAAGGCTCGCGTCTACTCCACCAGTATAATCACCTGTAATTGTTAGATTATCGTGGGATAAGTTTACTCAGTCACGTAAACTCAGTGGGATACACCACCAATCCACCCCATACTACTCAGGTGCATTGTGGGTGCATCTTGTGAGTGGTAAACATAGTATCTCAAAGCAGATAGCAAAAGAAAGATAAAATCACATGCATATCGTAAAACTTATATCATAAATGCAAGACCATAATCTAAACACTCATATCCTAATGTACCTTACCATATCTCATAATATATCATACCATGTCTTATTATCATTCTCGCACATACGTTTGTACATCGCATGAGCGTAATTAACATACTCGTAAAATCCTAAACGACCTGTGCCAGAGTCGCTGCTCGAGCTACCATGATAGAGTCAACATAGTATCATACCACCATATCACAACGCCCTCGTATCATACTTATACTCCACCATCCAGTCAATGGGGAGACATAATGGCCAAAGTCACTCATAACATACTCATACTCATAATATCTTCCAGAGATCCGTCTTGGCTGAAAGACGTTGTTACCTTACGGTGGCTATACAAGGAACGACACGTACAGAGACTTAAGTTCTTTATTTTTTGTTGGCCTACACAGCAATATCTTATTATCGTACTCGTATAATAACTTATCTTATCTCATACTCATTTCTTATCATACTCTTATATTTAATCCTAGGATAAATTATAGTAAGACAACTTTCATAATTCACGCTTTCCAAGAAAAAGGTTCCGTAATTACCTGGATGTCCTTCGTGTAATAGCCTATACTACCATAGAGGTATTGCATCCATATATGGACGCTAATATTCTGAGTTTCACATGATCGTAGAAGAAATCTCACCACAGCTAATGCCTATGGTTGAATCTCATAACTTAACTCATAATTTATACTATCATATTTGAACTCGGGGTGATCGGGTCACCGTATATGCCACCGTATACGAGGTTATACTGAATTCACACTCACCCGACTCGTCATGGGTCTCATTCCACCATGAGTTGTAAGGCAGGTGAATATGGTGAATTTCTCACTTCGATACCATCTCAGTGAATCACCACACCCAAGCATAGACATGATCTCATACACTCTCGTACTCATAATCTAACATATTCTTAACTCGTATAAATTGATTAAGTTATAAATAAAAAAGTATCACACATACATAACGGTTTACACTTAGATTTTGATTATATTTATATTTATATTTATTTATATAACACACTAATATAATTATAGAATAGGGTTATAAGTAGAATTTTGATAATCGTAAAGGTCAGAGTTTGATTTTATAAAGGCATCAAAGTTCTAACACTTTGTGTTATCGAAGTGGTCGCGTTGAAGCGATAAAATAATACATATATAGTATACTATAATTAAATGCTCAAATAAAAAGGGGGAGTCCAATTTAAAGTGGAGTGCATTACGATCATCGATCGAAACATCAATAAATTAGAGTGCATCGAGTTTTGGTCGAGCAAGTAGAGTTATAGGAGAAAACAATATTGATAATATTGTTTAATGTCTGTGCGGACATAGATCAATCGGTTGAAAAGTGTAACTCAATCGATTGAATTTAAATAGGTGCACACAATCAATTCGGTTCAAGATCAATCGATTGAAAAGTGTAACTTAATCGATTGAATTTAGGTAAGTGTACATAGTCCGTTCAATTCAAAGTCAATCGATTGAGAAGTGGAACTCAATCGATTGAAATCATACTTGAGCTCTTATTCTCTTATACAACCTAGCTAATATATTATTTTATATAAATTTGGTCTATTAGGCTATTACTACCCAAGACCCTCAAGGAACCTCAATCGATTGAATTTAAATATTCAATCGATTGAAAAGTAAGTTAATATAAGGCTTTAAGTTCTTAGCCAATAAACCAACTAATATTATAATAAACTATTCACTATTATAATTGCTTATTCACTACCAACAATCTCAATCGATTGATTATATCAATCGATTGAAACATCCCATCTTTCGAATAAAATAAAAAGCAGTGAATGTCAGGAATAATTAAAGCGTCAGAAGCCATTAAATAGTGCCTCAAGCTCAATCGATTGAATCATGCGAATTAATCGATTGAATCTAAAATAAGGAAGTAGAACCTTCTCTGTTACGGTTTTGAAGTCAATCGATTGAAAAGTGTGTTTCAATCGATTGACTGTCGAAATTTAAAATGAAATAGGGTTCCGAAATAAAACCCAAAATACATTCGAAAAATTCACAAAAATAATATAAAATAAGGATTAATTATTATTTTAATCCTAAAAGTGATTTTATAATAAAATAAATTTAGATTTATTTTAAATAGCCCATCGATACGCGATCGAACGCATCCTACGCGATAGGATCTGAGAAGGACGAGATGGATGGATGGGTACCCACCTCTTAAAGCGTGATCGAGAAATCGACGACGGTTAGGGTGATAGAGAGCGGCGTCCACACGATGGCCTGTCCACGATTTCGCTTTCTTCACCTCAATCTTGATGGTAGAAAAATAACCACGGTGGTTCTTGTGGAAGAACACACTATAGTTTTTAGGATGAATGATTAAGATATTTTAAAGAAGAGGCGGGTGGAGATTCTTAAGAAGAATTCTTGTAATACTGATTTAGGGTTCTCTATAACTTTCTTATTTATAATATATGAGCATTAATTCGGTGCTAAGCGGTTGCACTAAATAAGGGTGTATAGGCCTTTATTTCAAAGTTTAAAAAAAGAGCTATTTAAAACTCACATAATAAGGTTTGATCCTTAGACCTATAACCAAAGACTTTCAACCACCAGGCCACCACACCACTTGTGTCAAATAAAGATAATGTTAAATATAAAATCTTTTAAAAAACTAAAATGTGTATTTTCTCAACTAGGGTAGGTTCCGGTGTGGAGCACTAACACCATGCTTGGTGCAAAATAAATCTAACACCACAATTTTAGCTTAAAATTTTTAGGGTCATTACATTCTCCCCCCTTATAATATTTTTGTCCTCGAAAATTACATACCTGTAGTGATAAGCTCCGGGTACTTCTCCAAAGTCTCGGCTTCTCTTTCACAAGTGGCTTCATTCGGTGAGTGATGTTGCCACTGTACTTTGACGAAGCGAACAGATTTACCCTTGATGAGCTTCTCCTTCCGATCTACGATGCGAACCGGCTTCTCTATGATGGTCAGATCGTCTCTGACTTCAGTCATCTCGATATCAAAGACATGAGATGGATCGGGCAGGTATTTTTGCAACATAGACACATGGAACACATTGTGTATACTGACAAAGTGTTTCGGAAGTGAAATTCGATAGGTTACCTCGCCGATGCGATCTGTGATAACGAAAGGTCCCACGTATCTTGGACTTAGTTTTCCCCGCATTCCAAAATGCATGATTCCCTTAGTCGGTGACACACGGATGAAAACCAAATCACCAACTTCAAATTCTATCAGGCATCTTCTACTCTCGACATAAGTTTTCTGACGGTCCTGAGCTTCTTTCAATCTCTGACGAATAACTCTAACCTTCTTGGTCGTAGTTTCTACGAGTTCTGGCCCTAGTATTTTTCTTTCACCAACCTCGTCCCAACAAAGAGGCATCCTACAACTTCGGCCATAGAGAGCTTCAAAAGGCGACATCCCGATGCTTGCCTAAAAGCTATTGTTATAGGAAAACTCAATCAAAGGAAGGTGGTCATCCCAATTTCCTCAAAAATCCAACATGCAGGCTCGAAGCATGTCCTCAACGATCTGGTTAACTCTTTCGGTTTGACCGTCAGTTTCGGGATGGAAGGCCGTGCTGAAATCGAGTCTCGTACCCATTGCTTCTTAAAAAAATTTCCAATGATCAGAAGTGAACTTCGTGTCTCTGTCCGACACAATGCTCACAGGAACCCCGTGAAGCTTGACTATTTCCTTCAAATACGTCTCAGCCAATTTGTCCCCACTATCTGTAATCTTAAAAGGTAGAAAGTGCGCCGACTTAGTCAATCGGTCCATAATAACCCAGATGGCGTTGTACTTCCTAGAAGTTCTCGGGAGTCCAACTATAAAACCCATAGAGATGTTCTCCCACTTCCTCTTAGGAATCGGTAAGGGCTGTAAAAGACCGGCTTGCTTCTGATGCTCAACTTTCACCTATTGGCATACCAAACACCTGAAGACATATTCGGTAATCTCTCTCTTCATATTCGGCCACCAATAATAGTTTCGAATATTTTGGTATATTTTTGTGCTTCCTGGGTGCACCGAATATCCAGATTTGTGTGCCTCCTCGAGAATTTTGTTCTGCGATGTTTCAACATCAGGGACATACAATCTATCTCGGAAAAGGAGGGTCCCGTCAAATTGTATAGAGAAATCTTGTTTAGGGCCCTCGGCTAACTGTCCCTTAATCTTTAAAATTTCAGGATCTAAGGATTGCCCATTTCTGATACGACCAACAAAGGAAGGCTTGACCATCATACTGGCTAGGTATACTCTCTCACCAATTTTGTCAAGTCGCACATCCAACTGAGCAATCTTATCGAGCGGCTTCCAAGCCTTTAGACGTGCTAGCAGTCCTGAAGATTTCTGACTTAGAGCATCAGCAACCACATTTGCTTTACCCGGATGGTAATTAATGGAACAATCATAGTCCTTCATGTATTCCATCCAACGTCTCTGTCTCAAATTAAGATCTTTCTGAGAAAATAAATATTAGAGACTCTTGTGGTCCGTAAAAATCTTGAAGGTCTCACCGTATAGATAATGTTGTCAAATCTTAAGTGTAAAGATGACTGCGGCCAACTCAAGGTCATGAACCGAATAATTCTTCTCATGCGGCTTCAACTGTCTCGAGCCATAGGCAATGGCTCTCTTATGTTGCTCCAACAGACATCCAAGTCCCTGGCGTGAAGCATCTGTGAAGACTTCGTAATCACTAGGTCCAGAAGGTAACGTGAGAATGGGAGCTGTCGTGAGTTTCTGCTTCAATAGATTAAAGTTCTGCTCACACTGATCGGCCCACACAAATTTGTTATTCTTGTGGGTTAGCATAGTGAGCGGGAGTGCCAAACGAGAGTGCCAAACGAGAGAATCCTTCCACAAATTTACAATAATATCCGGCTAAACCGAGAAAACTTCTCACTTCAGTGGCATTCTTTGGTGTTTGCCAATTTGCAACCGCTTCAATCTTCGATAGATCCACAGAAATTCCTGCGGTGGAAATCACGTGACCCAAGAAAGATACATTCTCAAGCCAAAACTCACACTTGCTCAATTTTGCGTATAATATGTGCTCACGGAGAGTCTGTAGCACAATACGAAGGTGGTCCTTATGACCTTCTTTCATGCGAGAATAAATGAGAACATCGTCGATAAATACCACGATGAACTTGTCAAGAAATTCTTTGAATACGCAGTTCATTAGGTCCATAAACAAGGCAGGCGCGTTTGTGAGCCCAAAAGGCATAACGAGGAACTCGTAGTATCCATGCCTTATTCCAAAAGCAGTCTTCGGAATATCTTCTGCTCTAACTTTCAACTAATGATAACCGGACCTGAGATCTATCTTCGAAAAGTAAGTAGCACCCTGTAGTTGATCAAATAGGTCGTCGATACGAGGAAGAGGGTATCGATTCTTCACGGTAACATTATTCAGCTGTCGGTAGTCAATACAAAGTCTCATCGAACCATCTTTCTTCTTTACGAATAATATCGGTGCTCTCCATGGTGACTCACTACGGTGGATAAATCATTTATCAGATAGCTCACGCAACTGAATCTCTAACTCCTTCAGTCTGCTGGTGCCATTCGGTACGGGACTTTCGCAATCGGCAAGGTACCACTCGCGAGATCAATCTTGAACTCTACTTCTCGGTCAGGTGGAAGTCCAGGTAAATCTTCCAAAAAGACATCGACGAACTCCCCAACGATATGAATAACTAAGAGGTCCGCTTTCTCATCGCGTTCACCGTCGAGAGTAACAAGTAGGGCTGCCCCTCCCTTTTTAATACCACAAAATTTGAACGAAGGGCTCCCAATCAGTCGGAAAGTGACTACTTTAGAAAAGCAATCAACTGAGGCGTAATAAGCTGCCAACCAATCCATGCCGAGAATTATATCGAAGTCTTGGAATCCGAGTATCACAAGATCTGCGGGTAATCATGTGTTCCAACTATTAGGATCGTAGCTTTACAAACTTTAGATGTCATCATTACATCTCCTGACGGCGTAGAAATCGCAAGCATACTATCCAGTGGTACGGGCTTAGCTTCGATTTCAGAAACAAAACTCGGTGTAATCAAAGAGTAGGTGTTAAGTAGTGAAAAATACCATTTTTTACCCCTAAACATGAGCTTTGAAAGACCCTTGAGAAGACTAAATAAGTGCTTTAGTGTGCATTTTACAGCTAACCAATTAGACAGGTCCAAGTCCGAAAAGCATCCTAAAATGATCAAAAAGCTGACAACTCATGTCAAGCTGAAAGATGGATTGAAGAAACAACCTCAGCAATGGCTAAAAAGGGTCTAAAAGAGCAGACAAAGACCTGAAAAAAGAGAGAGCCATTCGCAAAGAAGAATGGGAGCCTAGAGTCCAATTCGCAAAGAACTTTTACTATTCGCAAAGAACCTTGAACTTTGCGAAAAGAAGAAAACACTCCTCGAATAGAAGATTTACCTCTGCGAAAAGAAGAGAAGTCGCTGCGAAAAGAACACGAAGCCAAAGTCCTTTGCGAAAAGAACTTACGAAGCCAAAGTCCTGCGAAAAGAACTACGAAGCCAAGATGCTTTGCAAAAAGAACTTCGAAGCCAAAATGCTGCGAAAAGAACTTCGGAGCCAAACTACTTTGCGAAAAGACCCTTAAACTCTGCGAAATGGCATCTTTGAGGATTCTGACCACTTTGAAGGGCATTTCAGTAAACTCTTGCGTGCCCCAATGTAATTAAAAGCCCGAGAGACATTAGGAAGATTCAAGCACAAACCAAAGGCATATTCCGCCCACGTGAAAACCCAAAGATGAAATCACTTGGCGGAACTTCTAGAAGCTCAAACAAACTTTTGAATTCCCATAATGTAATTGATGCTTCTAACGCCGATTTGAACGGATCGAGCATTTTCATTGGCCGTAAACGGTCTGGATCCCCGTGCTCAACAGCCATTGGGCAATCCAGATCTGAGCACTTCTGATTGGTCAATTCAGCCTTGTGCAGGATAGAGGGAAAGCTATAAATTGAGAAGACATTTGCCCAATTGAGGCATCCAGATTTTAGAGTTTTCATCTCTGTTTCCCCCATTCCGATCAGAAAGCTCATCTGATTCCCCTGTAATCCCTTCTTGTATTTTACCTTTGAGAGCCATTGCAGTGATTTGTACTTCAAGTTCGGATTCAAGGCGAAATCGAGGGCTCTTCGAGAAGCTCGATGAAGTCAGAGGGCCCTCTAAGAAGCCGTGCTCTGTAATTGTAACGTTGGATTTTAAAAGGTTTCTGTAATTTGTGTCTTCTCCATTGGAGTCATGTCGAGGGTTCTGAATGTTCACCTTAGTGCATTAGACTTCTTTAGATTCACTCATCCGCATCCAACTTCCCTTAATTCATCATCCACATGCGAATTAGCGTTGGTAACCTAATTCAAGCAGGCATTTACAAGATGATGTTCATGTTACGAAATAAAGAATAGGCCACTAGGCGATGATGATCGTGACAAATCACGACCATAAGTCTAAACCTATTCCTTAATTCGATTTATTTCTCTTACATCTGTCTTGGTAGCGGATGAAGATTGAATCTGCTCTGTTGAACTACAGATTCTCCATTAAAATTCAAAGGCTAAAATACATGAAGCTATTATTTCTGCATTTGTCTTATTTTAAACACCTCCACAACTCGGATCTGGATCACGTAGTTAGTTCTTTTCTTTATTTGCTTTTAGTTAAACGTGACAAAACCCAACACTCTCTTTTTATCTATTCTTTATTTAGATAATTAAGGAGCCAGATCTGGTAGCACAGATCTGGAGGTTTATCTCTCATTTTAGACAAACTTCTCTGTGGACGATCTTGAAATACTTACTTTTAAAACTTGCTACAACTGGCCCTGATCTTGCAGGCCAGTGTTAGCCCCAATGTGCTGATATCCCTTTCATAAGTTAACATCCATATAATTTAGCATTCTTTAATTCTTTAATTTTTGATTCATAATGCACACAATTATGGCACACTTGGAGCGACAACAGTAGGTCGATCCAGAGTCGATCAAGACCCAAGCATGACAACTGGATGAATCGATAGGTCTAGAAACTTTCATAGTTCCTGAATTACACAAGGACTCATATGTGGTCTAAATTATACATGGCATAACATTCTCAAAAAAATAATAAATTAAACTTATACACAAAACAAGTCATAAAAGCAACCATAAGGAAGTAAAGCTTAAAGGAAATTAGATAAGGTAAAATTCCTACCCTGAATGACCTCATCGATAGCCAAAGCGTCCTGCTGAGACATGGTGAAAACTTGACCCTGCGCTCGAGGTTGTTGCAACTGCTGCTGCTGACCTCTGAAACAAAGATCTGCGACTGGGTCTCACTCTGGGCAGTCACGAATGAACTGTCCCGGCTTCTTACATCGAAAACACACGCTTGAATATAACAAACATATGCTAGGCAAAATCTGGTCTTTTTGTGGGCTCCAGGGCAGGTCCTAAATCTCTGGTAATACACACGCCAGGCTTAGCTGTAGTAACTGTGAGTTTTTGCTCGAAAATGGCTTATGGGGTTTGACTTGTTGACTATCCCAATGTTTAGAGTGGAAGTCATTAGGACTATTGTACCCCCATTTAGCCTGTTTGCAACCCTTGTGCCATTTAAAATCGCACACTATCATCTACTATAGAAACCCATTGCCCACATTTCCAAGCTCTCAAAATCCCATGAAACCTTAGATTAGAAGATTACCTAATTGCTAACCCTATTAGCACTTAAGTACCCTCCTAACCTCCCTTTTTCCTATAAATAGAGAGGCACCCCTCCCTTTACAAAGGCTTGAAAAAAATTTAAAGAGGGAGAAAGCTCTAAAGACTTCTTCCTCTTTTATTTAGCATTAAAACTAGAAAATTCTAGAAATGAGTTCATCCCTTTAGACCTCATTTTCCACCATCAATCCTTGAGATTTAGCTAGAACTAGCCGCTAGCCTTCTTCTCTTACCTCTTAGCTACCAAGCCTTAGAGATTCAAACCCATTTCATTACCCGTTTGCTATTAGAAGCTCAGCGGAGGTGCATCAACGCGAAGTTCCACACGGTGCTACAAGGGCTAGAGAGCTCTGGCTCTCCCCTCTTTTCCTCTACCATTTTTTATTTTCCTCTATCCTAAAATTGAGCCATTATGCTGCCCAAATTTCAGCAAGCGGGAATGGCTTAATAGGATCGATTTTCCTTCAGGCAAGAGGAAGTGTCGCTCATTTTGTTTCTTTTTTTATATATAATTATATATATATTATATAAGCCAACCATATATAGACCCGGCCATAGTAGAGACCACTTACGAGCGGGTTGATCGGGTGCCTAACACCTTCCCGATTGATAATCGAAGCCCCCTACCCAAGAGCCTTTGGAGTAGACCGAAATCAGAGTCATATTTTTGCACTTCGGTGCTTTCAATATTGATCCAGGTTTTCCGGGATACCAAAAGCTTCGGGTGGTGACTCTATATTTTTTATATGAGCACATCGTCGCGACGGATTTGATAAAAATCCACGGTTACACAGATGGCGACTCCGTTGAAGATATTTTTTAGAGCTTCCACTTGAAGTTGGCCCCTTTGCTTGTGTCTTTCTTCATTTTTACTTACTTTCTTCTTTGTTTGCATACTCTTAAGTTTCTGTCATTTTTTATACTTACCCCTACAATTTGGTCCTTTACCGCCTTGGCCGTTTGGCGGGCTTGCTTGAGCATTTTTTATACTTACCCTTACTTTTTCGTCATTTATACGCCTTAGCCGATCGGCGGACCTACTTGAGTAAGGTTTTATACTTATCCCTATTTTTTTTTCATTTATACACCTTATCCGATCGGTGGGCCTACTTGAGCATTGTTTTTACTTACCCTTACTTTTTTGTCATTCACACGCCTTAGCCGATTGGCGGGCTTACTTGAACTCTTTACCACTTTAGCCGATTGATGGGTTACTTGATAGTTTAGTTTCTTTTTTATCATTTAAACGCCTTAATCGTGTGGCGGGTTTACTTGCACTTTACATTTCTCGCAATCATATTCCATCAGTGGACATCGGCCCGTAAAGGCGGCACGGGATTATCACAACCCATTTTTGAACAATAAGCAAACTCTCCTTTTAAAATTGAATCTTAAAAGTGAACTAAGGGACTTAATTCATCTTTTACGGGGGTAGATTTTAAAGGGTTGATAATTTAAGCAGCAATACAAACGTCCCAGTTCTTAGTACAATGGCAGCCCCTAGTGGTGATGATCCTGAAAAGAATCACCCCATCCAGTATCTGAGAAGGCGCTTGCGCTGGAGGTATATCGGGTGGGTGACCGATCTAGTTACGAAGCTTAAAACCTTTGGGGAGTGCGTTTAGTTGTCAAGACCATTTATATACCCTGTTTTTGCCTAGCGTGTGTAATACACATGTTAAGCCAAATTTTTTCAGAATTTCTCTAGCGTATATATTATACATGCTAAGCCAACCTTATTCAGATTTAGCCTAGATTGTGTAATAAACACACTAAGCCAAAATCTCCAGATTTTGGCCAAGCGTATATACTACACGCGCCAAGCCTATTCTGGGTTGGGCAGCCCAAATCTGAGACCTTCTATCACTTTCCCTGAGTCCCCCACTTGGCAGTTTAATTCCTCCAATAAATCCTGCAACCTTCGACACTCAATACGCCCTCGCCGGTCAAAAGAGGCCACCCTCTTATTGACTTTTTTCGAGGGATCGGGTTGTCGCGTGGATTCCCGTGCCTTCCCATAGAACAAAGGTTTTCCTTTATTTCTTCCAGAGCACATCAGGGTCCCGCCATGGAAAATATTTAGGGTGTGAACGCCGCCCGAAACGGGAATTCTAAGGCCCTGAAACTCATCATAAAAAGGTTCATTTTTCTTTATCCAAAAAATTAAAAAAAAAATTTGAGTTAAAAAATTGAAACCCAAAAAGAAAGATAGCTGTGGTGCCGGCACAACGGCATCGCCTTACCCTCTGTCATCCTGTAGGGGAGGGAGAAGACGGGTTTTTTGTTCTCACCTGAGGAACCTGTATCCAACCAGCCAATAAACCATGTCATGGGCGGTTGATCCGGCTTATGCCGATCCCGATTCATCCCCACCACGTTCCCCAACTCATTCCCAAATGGAAGAAACCCCCATTCCGTTCACCCAACCCCCATTTACCGTCACCGGACCCTTTGCTGCACCCCTCTTCCCCTCCACCTCAAACCAAAATTCACCCCCTCTCTCCCCCATATCGACTCCAAACCCACCACATTTTCCACCCCTTTCTTCCTCAACCACCCAATTCTCTTCCACATCTAACATGCCCAATTTCCCCCTATTTTCTCAAAATCCAACACCTCATTCCCCATTATTTTCCCAAACCATACCCCATTTTCTCATACCTTCCCAAAATCCAACGCCCTCATTTACCCAATCCATGTCCAACTTTCCCCCATCAAAATCCATCCAACAAACACCCCATTTTCCTCCCACATCCACTCCACATACGGCCAAATTTCCCTCCACATTAGCCCAACATACGCCACAATTTTTCACATCTCTCATGCCCAATTTTACCACATTCACCTAAACCATGCCAAATTTTCCTTCCACACCCACTTCAAATATACTCCATTTTTTTCATACACCTACCCAAAATACACCCATTATTTTCACATCCACCCATACCATGCCCAATTTTTCAAATCCACCACATACCCCCCATCTATCCAGGTCATGCCCAATTTTTAATCTACCCAAGCCATAATCAATTTTCCCCCATCTACCTGGGTCATGCCCAATTTTTCCCATACCCTCTCCTCATTGGATGGACCATCTATATCCACCTCACCCAATCCCATGGCCATGATGGATGAAATGGTTAGGGCCTACACAATTTGGAGGGCCTCTCAAAGCCTCCCCCATCCATCCCACACATCTCTAAACCCATCCCATGCACTCCAAAATCTACATACCTCATTCCCCTAAAATCTTAATTAACCTCTCATTATCCATACCATCCAAGGCTCCCATCAACCATGAGGCTATTTGGGTGGGCCTCAAGACCCAACACCCTATACCCTAACTCACCAATGCCCAATAGCCCAAGCTCAAGCCCATCAAGGCCTAATAGCCCAAGCCCATCAAGGCCCAATATCCTAAGCCCATCAAGTCCCTACACCACAAACCCATCAAGGCCCAATACCCTAAGCCCATCAAGGCCTAATAGCTAAAGCCCATCAAGGCCCAATACCCCAAGAACATTAAGGCCCAATGCTCTAGGCCCAAACCCATCAAGGCCCAATACCCCATGCCCAAGCCCATTAAGGCCCCATGCCCTATACCCAAGCCCATGAAGGCCCAAACCTAGGAGCCCCATTTGCAAACCCTACATCATTCCCCAAATATCCCACATTTACTTACACCCAATAGGCCCCCATTCCCCTTTAGATAATACACCCATCTCACCCAATCCCCCAACCCGTCATGAGCCCTATTTTTTCACATATCTCACACTCAACCAAATATGAGAATCTATCCCATACCATCAACCATCCCTAATACACCCATCCTCCTATCGCTCAAACCCATCCCCAAGGTTCCCCCATGTACGGTGGCCCCACCAGGTACCCATGCAGCCCACTTAGAACCAACAAGATAACCTCACCCCTCCTCCACCTTATGTTGATCCACAGTATGAAGAGGATGAGGTCAGAAATAGTGGGGCCTATACAGCGGAATTTGCCAGTGTTAATCTGCCACCACCCACGTTCACCCACCCATAGGTCATTCAGAATGAAGGAGGACCAGCCCCGGTCTTACAATCAAAAGAGTCTAAATTGTTGAAAGAGCAAAGGGATAAAATACAAACGCAACTGATGAAGATGGGAGGAGCTGAAATTCACGCTACTGAGTTCTCTTACCTATGTCTGTTTGTGAAAGTACCACTTCCCCACAAATTCAAAGTGCCTACTTTCAATAAATACGATGGCACGGGCAACCTAATTACCCATTTAAAATCATGTTGTGGAGATATGTGCTAGTATGGAGGGGATGAGCGTTTGGTCATAAAAGTTTTTTAAAAGAGCCTCACAGGCCCCGCTTTGAGATGGTTCATGTCCCTTGAACCATCTATGATTAAAACTTGGAAAGATTTGACCCACTTGTTCCAGGAGCAGTATGCCTACAACATGCACATTGAGCCCCACAAATCTGATCTAGCTCGCCTAAAGCAGAAGTTCGATGAGACGTTCAACAACTATTTAGGGAGATGGAGAGCCTTGACAACCCAAGTGAGAAATAGAATACCCAAGGATGAGCAAATCAAGATGATCTCGAAAAATACTTTGTCAGTCATCTCAGACTTCTTGCTATACCAACAACAGTCTAACTTTGCTGATTTGGTAAGAAATGTCAACCGTTGTGAAAACATAATTAGAGAGGGACGTTTGAGCAAGGATGTGTCCAGTGGGGCCAGTGAGGTTCGAAAGTTCACCGAACAGAGGACTAAGAGAGGAGTAGGGGTAGAGGTATAAAATATAATGAATATACAGCCCAACACCAACATGGTCCCCTTTCAGTTCGCGGCAACACAACCATCACCAGCACCACCAAATCAGGCTCTAAGGCAGAATAATATCCCCTAGGGGCAGATGACCCGTGAGCAGAGAAGGGCCCGATATGACCGATTATTCACTCCCTTGGGGCAATCCCTAAATGTCCTCTTACCGTTGCTGATCGAGAAGGGTTTGGTTACTCAGCTTCAACCAAGACCCCCACTGAATCCAATCCCAAAGAATTATGATCCCAGCATATATTATAATTTTCATCAAGAGCCGAGACATCCAACTGATTGGTGCTTTCCTTTGAAACACGCGATAGAGGATTTGATAGAGGTAGGGAAGCTTATACCCCAGCACCCCCTTAAGCAAACTTGCACACCAATACCATGCAGGCACAGTTACCACCACACACATAAAGAGAAATGCACTCAAGGGCCACTATTAACATGTTGGAGGAAGGGATGAAAGAATTCGATCTCTCCAAATCTATCACTAAGGGAGGGAATTTTACAGTACCTGGGCAACAGGGTCATGAGAATGAGATCACAGGGGTGATCGAGCCATTAAATTTAACAGATTATTTCTCGAGCCTACACCGCAAGCAACACCTTTGGATTTAAGGATGTATTTCCCTACACCTGCTCCCATTTCCCATGTGCAGCTGAGTTTTACTCCACCCCCGCAATACCAAGCATATCCGGTACCAACCTCAGTCAATTACATGGTGCCCAATTTTGCCGCATCTCTGGCACCAGCCTAATACAGTTGGCTTGATTTTGCCACATCATCATAATCCAACTACCTCCTGCACCAGTCAACTACATTTGGCCTAATTTTCCCACACCAGCCCCACCGGTTCAATCATATCAGGCACCCCCATCTGTCCCATTTCAAATCCTCGGACCAACATATGATCCCCATCAGGTCCTGCTTGATTATAGTTAAACAAACATCAATGCGGGTAGTCACATGGAGGGATAATTGATTTTATTACTTGATCAGGGAGGATTTCCAAATAACCTTAGGTATCGGTACCAACCCGACCAGAAGAGAAGAAAGAACATACTGCGGTGCACCCCTTTAAAAAAATGAGCAGAGATCACATATTGGAAATATAGTTGAAGAGAATGTCAGCCCACATTACCGTTTAGGACCTATTAATGACATCCCCACTTCACTTCCAAGCTCTAATGGGAGCATTGAAAGATGTGCACGTATCCGACAAGGTCTCACCAGATGAAGTAGGGAAAATAATCGAGTAAGTGTTGCCTCCCAACGCCATCTCATTTTCAGATGTCGACCTACCAAATGAGGGAAGCAATCATTCCAAACCCTTCAAGATCATGGTGGAATCAAAAGACTTAATAATCCCTTTGGTGCTGATAGATAATGGTTCGACATTGAATATATGCCCCCTCAGAACTGTAACCAAAATAGGGATTGATCCCTCCACATTCAGGCCAACCAAAATAAGTGCAAGCGGGTTTGATAATACTAGGAGGGAGGTGATAGGAGAAGTCGATCTTGAGCTCACCATTGGGCCAATGACCTTCTCAATCCCATTCCAAGTCATAGACATCAAGTACTCCTTCAACCTGCTACTAGGACGCTCGTGGCTGTATGAAATCGGGGCAGTGCCCTCCACACTACACCAATAGCTCAAATTCATCTTAGAAGAAAAAGTTATTATCATCAGAGGTGAGGAATGAGAGGAAGCAGAAAAGATGGCCCACAACATTGAAAATCTCAAGGTGCTGGATGTACCCCAAACAACTGAAGACACAGATCTCCATAGCTTCCAATATAATGTGTCAACATTAGTGCCAGAACTTATCAGAGAGATCACCATAAAAGCCATAAGTGGAATGACTGCAGCAGTAGCCATGCTCCAAAAGTGAGGCTATCAAAAAGGAAAAGGTTTGGTTCCCCGTTTACAAAGCAGGAGAGACCCAGTAAGAGCGAAAGGCGGCCAACATGTCAGATTTGGGTTAGATTACAAGCCCACTGAGGAAGAAGTTATAGAAGCCAAGGAGAAGGCCTGAACCATGGCCGCTGCCAAAGCTAGGGTGATAGATTTGGAGGATGAACCGCACCCGAGACCTCACATCTTAACCACATTTGTGAGCGCAGGGGGCATCAAAATCGACCAAAATGGGGCAACGTAGTTGATCCCATATAAGTAGGTAGCCATCCACCAAACCAATCCCCAAATCATCCCTCCAGAAGTTGAAATAGACCTCGCCTCATTATCACTTTTTGAGGAGGAGATACCCATGCCTGTACAGCCACCCATCCTGAACCATTCCAAACCAGTGTTAACCTTTGAGGATTAGGTTCAAGATGAGCCAATGATAAACATGATGGAGGTTGACTCTCAAAAGTCATCTCAATTAGCCTCCTCCATCAGAGCAGGTAATGGTATGGCACTGATGAGTACTGAAAAATGAGGATATTTCACCCCTAAATACCTATATTTAGCTATCCGATGAAGGCTATCTGATAAGATTGATTAGATTTGAAGTGTTTCAGGGAAATACAAGCCAAGTATAGAAAATAGTACAAGAATTCTGAATATAATGCCAAAACACTGCAACTTCGGGTAATCAAGAACTTGGTACGACTTGCGGCTAAATTTGGACCTTCAATACGGCTGCATTACGAAATTGTCAAAACATGAAAGTTGTAGATCTTTTCGTCAGCTTTCCAACAGCGCAAGAATCGTCTCAATCTGAGTTCGGGACAGAACGTTATGGCCGAAATACCGAAGCAGTGTCTGAATCACAAGAAGTGCTGAATTTCACGGATTTCTGGGGTCGATGCATCGACCCTACAGGTCGATTAATCGAGCCAGAATTTCAGTCTGACACGAATCTGACACTAAAAGTCTATTTTTTGGGACTCTTGGTGGCTCGATGCATCGACATCCATTGGTCGATTAATCAAAAGTAGGATTAGGAGACCTCCATACGACGGTCTATTTAAAGTGACTCAAACACTTGGGAAGAGGAGATTAGAATTAGAGTTTTTTAGAGAGTTTTAGTTTTAGTGTTCTTAGTTTTTAGCCATTGTTTTTCATAGTTAGACCTAGAAATAGGGAAGTTTTATTATTTCTTTTAAGAGCTTTGTTCCTTTAATTTTTCGATCTTTCATTCCTTGGGTTTATAAATTTTGTTCAAAGTTTATTCTGCATTTATTTCGTTTCTGAAGATTATCATCCGTGTGGATCAACGTAATTTATTTTGATGTTTGAGGTAATTTTAATTAATGTTATTTTCCCGTCTTTATTTATTTATGTCAATTCCTTACAATATGTGTGGCTAAATTTATAGGGATGGGCATCTAATGATTCCCATCCGAGGGATGTACTTTAATAATATAAAATTAGGGATTAAAATATGAGATTTTTAATTTATGGTTGTTGTGCTATCATGAATGGATGAAATCCCGCCACTACAAGGGATCATGCCGAGTCATGCCCGGGATCTCGGATCTGTGTGATAATTTTACCCTATCATTGTTATGGTCTTTTTGCTTTCATCGTGTGGATCTAATTACGATTATGTTCTGGGATCGAGTGTGCCGAGCCATGCCCTGGATCTTAGTTCTGTAATGGTAATTTTATCTTAAATAATCCCTAATCTGAATAAAGTGTGCCGAGCCATGCCCTTGATTTCAGATTTGTAAGTGGTATTCTTGTTGGAATTTTCACCCACCTTGGGGATGATCTTTATTTGAACCTGAGATCATGTGTGCCTAGCCGTGCCCTTGATCCCAGATCTATATATGAAAATCATCTAAGTCCTGATTGCAGGAATGCAACGTGGAACCTATTAGGGTGTTGACCATTGATCTTCCATAAAAGATGTTTGTTACCAATGAATATCTCATAATTTAATCTTTAGATTTATATTATAGGAAGAACGGACCAAAGATGGGAGGATTTAGTATCTTCGTCTTTATCATCATCTTCACTTTTATTTGTGAATCATCAATTGAATTTTAGTTTGTAGTCATTAATTACCATCAACCACTTAAATCATAAAACTGGTAGAATACTGTTAGATCTTAATAGATTTCTAGAATTGCTTCTCTTTTAGGTATTTCAAAATTAATCCTCGTGGGAACGATCTCGTACTCCGCACCCACTATATACAAACCATTTCGTGCACTTGCGAGTAAAACATTACATAAAAAAATCACATCAAGTTTTTGGCGCCGTTGCCGGGGATCAAATTGAGAAAATCTGAATTTTTGGTAGACAGTAAATTTTAGGAATTTTCGAGGATTAAAATAGTATTTCTACTTAATTAAAAAAAAATAAATAAATAAATAAAAAATTCAAAAATTTCAAATTTAAAAATTTTAATTTTAAAAAAAAAAAAAAAAAAAAAAATTCGAAAATTTCAAATTTAAAAAATTTAATTTTAAAAAAAAAAAAAAAAAAAAATTTAAAAAAAAATTAAAAAAAAAAAAAAAAAAAAAAAATTCAAAAATTTCAAATTTAAAAATTTTAATTTAAAAAAATATATATATATATATATATAATTTTTTGGAGTCGATGCATCGACCCCTATTGTCGATGCATCGATTTGGCCTCGATTGATCGAGTGTGACTCGATCAATCGATTTTTAGTAAAAAAAATAAAAATTGTTGAGGTTTTTCTGCCTGAAACCTCCACTCTGTGCATTATTTGCATGCACACTAGGTCTTCTAAAGAAAGAAATTTAGAACCGTTAAATTCTGAGATCGAACGTGTCTGTCGGTCAAATCGTAAGGACGCTAGATCAAGGCAGAAATTTTTAAGTGAATCATCCACTGAAGTCAATATGACTGACAACATGAATGGGCAACTCGAACAAGAGGAAGAACCAACATTGAGAGAACTGTTTTCTCCGATAACTACAAATACCCCATCATGCATTGTATACCCCGCCACACCTGGTGGCCGGTTTGAAATTCGGACAAATGTCATCCAAATCCTTCCAATCTTTCATGGCATGGAGCGAGAAGATCCATACCAGCATGTTAAAGACTTCGTCGAAGTCTGCTCATCTGTTTACCAAAATTTCAGCGAAGAATCTGTTAGGCTGCGCTTATTTCCTTTCTCTATAAAGGATAAAGCAAAAGCATGGTTAAATTCTCTACCATCGGGATCCATAACCACCTGGGATCAGATGGTCAAAAAGTTTTTGTCAAAGTTCTTCCCTATGGCGAAGACGAATGTCCTTAGACGTGAAATCACGGATTTCACGCAAGAGGAAGATGAGAGATTATATGAAGCTTGGGATAGATTCATGGATCTCTTACTCAAATGCCCGCACCATGGATACTCAAAGTCGGTCCAGTGTTTCTACAATGGACTAAATCAACCAAATAGACATCTGGTGGAGTCAATGAATGGCGGAGGATTCCTAAGCCTTAAAGAAACCGAATCTTATGCTTTCTTAGAAAAGCTAGCTGAGGATTCTCAGCACTGGGATTTCACAAAGACTCGGGAACAAGCAGTCAAAGCCCGTGATCAAGCCGGGAGTTCAACCAAGAAAGGAGGACTATATGTAGTAAAGGATTCCCCAGATCTGATGGCTAAACTTGATTTTCTCACTCAACAAGTGGAGGAATTGAAAGTAAGAAGAATGTGCATATGGTCAATACACAACTTTGAGCCATGTTCAATTTGTGCAAGTCCAATGCATATGGCAGATGATTGTCCTTCAATGCAGAACTATCATGAAGACACATCTGAACAGTTAAATGTTGTGAATAATTATGGGCGGAATCAAGGAAACGTTTTCAATGAGAATAACCCAAATAGCTGGAGATACCACCCAAATTTCTCATGGAAACAAGATAATCAAAGAATGCAGCCCAGGAAACAGGGGACGAACTTTTATCCCCAACAAAATTTCAATCAAGGACCGCAGCAGAACTACGGTCAAGGGCAATTTCAGCAAGGGTTCAATAACGAATCAATTTCAATACAATCAAAATCGGTTAAAATACGGCAAATGAACCAGAATTTTCATTTACACGATCAATGGGAGGTTATCAAAACCAACCACAACAAAATTTTGTCTGACATTTCCACCACTGGATTTAACAACCCACGGGAAATCACCAGCGTCCTCATACACAAACCCCTTCTCACGAGGATCGATGAAACTCATCCATTCTCACACGTCCTCAATCTCTAAAATAGAGACCCAAATTGGGCAATTGGCATCCTTTCTTTGTGAGAGAGAAAAAGGTTCGTTTTCAAGCCAACCTGTTCCTAACCCAAGGGGCCAAATGGTTGTTGAACAAACATCAACTTCAACACAAGAGGAGAATCAACAACAAATTCGAGCGATCACAACGTTGAGATCTGGAAAGCGGTCGATAACAAAGTAGTGTTGCGGAGGAGGAGGAAGAGTCGCGATGGAGAAGAAATCTGAAGAGAGAGAAGAAATTGATGACAAAGTACAAGCAAAAGAAATATCAGATGACAAGAGTGAACAGAAGAAAAGTCTAGTTCCGAAAGCACCGTACCCGCAAAGATTGATGGCACCACTGAGAAATCGCGATGTGGAAGGAATAAATGAGATTTTCAAGCAATTAAAAATTAATATTCCCTTTCTGGATGCCATCCGTCAAGTACCTGCTTATGCTAAATTTTTGAAGGAATTGGTCACAATCAAAAGAAAGACCAATATTCCGAAAAAGGCTTTCTTAGCCGAGCTGGTTAGTTCAGTGTTGCAAGCAAAGCTCCCAATCAAATACAAGGACCCAGGTTGTCCTACAATCTCGATCATTATCGGCGATAACCGTATTGATCAGGCCCTTTTGGACTTAGGAGCAAGTGTCAACTTGTTGCCTTATTCTGTGTATAAGGAGCTCGAATTGGGAGAACTTAAGACCACTGCGATGACCCTACAGTTAGCTGATCGGTCCGTAAAGATCCCTCGAGGAATTGTAGAAGATGTCCTCATCAAGGTGGATTCTTTCTACTTTCTGTAGATTTTGTTGTTCTAGAACCTTTGAACCAACATCAAATTTGAAGAATAATATTCGATTCTAGGAAGACCATTCCTAGCAACCTCCAATGTTGATCAATTGTCGAAATGGGATCATGAATCATCATTCGGAATATGATGGAACTCAACATTTTAATATTGCCAAGCAGCCCATGGAGGATGACGAACATGCACAAGCATGCATACTCGATGAAATTGTAGAGGAAATATTTAATGCATCGAATCGGCGATCCTCTAGCGACTTGTCTTGCGCATTTTGGAGAAAATTTCGATGTGGATCACCTAATCCAAGAAGTAAATCACATGTTGGATTCCACACCACGTGGGTGAAGAACAGGAAATAGAGTGTGGAACTCAAATTGAATTAATCAAGGAAAAGCCGAAGAGGAGGAGAAAGTGTCCTTAGAACTTAAACCTCTTAGGAAAATCTCAAGTATGCCTACACGGGGAGAATGAAACTCAACTGTTATCATATCATCAACCTTTGGATGCGAATCGGCAAAGGCCAACTCATGAATGTACTCAAAGAGCACAAAAGTGCCCTCGGTTGGTCGATAAAAGATATCAAAGGGGTGTGTATGCAGAATCCATTTGGAAGACAATGCTAAGCCTTCTAGGGAACCACAGAGGAGTGAACCCTATAATGCAAGATGTGGTCCGAAATGAGGTAATCAAACTTTTAGATCTTTGGAATCATATACCCCATCTCGGACAAGAAATGGGTCATTACACAAGTGGTCCCTAAGAAATCGGGAATCACAGTGGTTAAGAATGAAGAAAACATACTGGTCCCTACAAAAATTCAAACAGGGTGGAGAGTCTGCATTGATTATCGAAAGTTAAATTTGATGACGAGAAAAGATCACTTTCCACTTCCGTTTATCGATCAGATGTTAGAAAGATTAGTCGGGCATGAGTACTATTGCTTTCTCGATGGCTATTCCGGGTATAACCAAATAGTCATTGCACCGGAGGATCAGGAAAAGACCACTTTCACATGTCCTTTTTGTACTTTCTCCTACCGAGGAATGCCGTTTGGGCTTTGTAATGCACCAGCTACATTCCAAAGATGTATGCTGAGTATTTTTTCGGATATGGTCGAGCGATTCTTGAAAGTCTTCATGGACGACTTCTCGATACATGGAAACAGTTTTGCTGACTGTTTGAATCATTTGTCGCTAGTGCTTGCACGATGCCAGGAGAAGAATCTTGTTCTTAACTGGGAGAAATGTCACTTCATGGTTAAAAATGGCATTGTTTTGGGACATATCATATCGTCCCAGGGTATTGAGGTCGATAAGGCTAAAGTTGATTTAATTGCCGACCTACCACCACCGAGGCGATTAAGGAAATCGATCTTTTACGGGCCATTGGTTTCTGAGCGTTTTATTAAAGATTTGATGAAGATAGCACCGCTCTGCGACTTACTTTCCAAAGATGTCCCATTCATCTTTGATGATAAATGTTTGGGCCTTTGAAACCATTAAGGCCGAATTAATAAAGCTCAATAATTCAATCTCATGGGCCTTCCGTTCGAAATTATGTTGACGCCTCGATTATGCAATTGGAGTTGTTTTGGGGCAGCGAATAGAAAAATTACGCATGTAATCTACTATGAGTCGGCACTCTCAACGATGCCCGGTTAAACTACTCGACCCGAAAAGAACTTTTGGCGGTAGTTTTCGCGTTGGATAAATTTCGATCCTATTTATTAGGATCTAAAGTTGTGGTATTCACAGATCACGTTGCTCATACATTTCGCTAAGAAAGAGGCTAAGGCACGTTTAATTAGGTGGATCTTGTTGTTGCAAGAGTTCGATTTGGAGATCAAGGACAAGAAAGGTTCAGAAAATGTGGTGGCCGATCACTTGTCACGAATAATTATTGAGAAACCTGACGAGCTTGTTTCGATCTTCGAGCACTTCCCGGATGAACAGTTGTTCAGGATTGATTGCCCACCTTGGTATGCGGATCTTGTCAATTTCCTAGTCACCGAGAAATTACCTCACCATTGGTCAAAGAATGAGAAATCTATTTTCTTAGCTCGGGTGAAACACTATTTTTTCGAAGATCCGTACTTATTCAAATCATCCGATCAAATCATCTGACGATGTATTCTGAATCTGAGCAACCACAAATCATCTCGCTCATCATGAGTTAGCTTGTGGAGGTCACTTTAGTTCAAAAGACTGACTAAGATCTTTCAAAGTGGTTTTTACTGGCCGACGATATTTAAGGATTGCCATCAACATTGCAAATCCTGTCACAACTGTCAAATGCTAGGCCGAATCTCAAAGCGCAACATGATGCCGCTCAATCCAATTTTAGAAGTTGAGTTATTTGATGTTTGGGGATCGATTTTATGGGTCCTTTCCTAATTCGTTTGGAAATCGTTCATTCTTGTCGGCGTTGACTATGTTTGAAATGGGTAGAGGCCGTGGCTTGTAAATCTAATGATCCGAGTAGTGATCAAGTTTCTCGAGGATCATGTGTTTACACGTTTTGGCATTCCAAAGGCGATAATCAGTGATGGTGGAAAGCACTTTTGCAATAAAGTGTTCACCCAATTAATGAAGAAATATGGTGTTACACACAAAGTTGCTACACCATACCACCCTCAGACAAGTGGCCAAGTTGAAGTCTCTAATCGGGAACTTAAGCGGATTTTAGAAAAGACAATCAATCCAGGTCGTTAAAGCTGAATGACGCTCTATGGGCGTATAGAACTGCATTTAAAACTCCGATTGGCATGTCGCCGTATCGGTTGGTCTTTGGTAAAGGGTGTCACCTCCCAGTTGAATTGGAACATCGAGCATTTTGGGCCGTTAAGTCATTGAATTTCGATTTCCTGAAATCTGGTACCCAAAGGGGTCTCCAAATAAATGAATTAGAGGAACTCCGTGCTGATGCATATGACTGTGCTAAATCGTATAAGGACCGTATGAAACGGGTTCATGATCAATCTATTCTGCGGAAATCGTTCGTTGTTGGTCAACTAGTTCTACTCTACAATTCCCGACTTCATCTATTTCCGGGGAAACTAAAAACCCGTTGGAGTGGTCCTTTCAAAATCTCTCGAATACTCCCCAATGGGACAGTAGATATTATAACCCCGAAACACGGGAATGTTTTTCGAGTTAACGGTCAGCGATTGAAACCGTTCCTTGAGAATGCGATTGCATTCTCTGACACTATTTCTTTGGGTGAGCCACTGGCTCACCCTGACTGAGCAATTCCCAAGGTCGAGCTATCGACTTTAAACTAGCGCTCATTGGGAGGCAACCCAATTGTGTAGTTTTCGTTTGGTTTAGGATTTAGGATTTTTTAGTTTTTTTTCTTTCTTTTTTGTTTTGTTGTATTTAGTTTAGATAGTTTTTAATTCCCTCAATAGTGTAACCATATTCCCTTCAATATATTTTTTGTTATGTTCCAATTTGATGCACATATTCTCTGCACCTGATCTTTGTGTTGAGGTATTTTTTTTCAAACAGGTTTGGGGGTGCGCTACTTCTTTCAGTCAATGAGGACATTGTCATCTTTAGGTTTGGGGGTATGGTTAATTATTTTACGTCATTTATATGTTTTATCTGAAAAAAAAAAAAAAAAAAAAAATTATTTTTGAAGTCATCATGCACATTATTTTACGATTGTTTTCAAACTTTAGTTGATGATGCATGTGAATTTAATTTTGAGAATACTAGTGTCATATTTTGATTACTTGTATCTAAGATGATGAAGCTTAATGTGATATGTTGTGGATAATTTTGATATTCATGCCTAGAATTTTTACACTTATACCAAGCTAAGACTTAGAAGTCGATGAACTATTTTGAATGTTGAATCTTAGGTTCTCAGTGGAGACTAAACCCAGTGAGCTTTAGAGCTAATTTCCCGTCATTGATGAGTGAATATATAAACTCCGAGTTTTCTTTGAATACGACTTATTTTGCATAATCTCATACACTTCATTTTGACTTGTGACTTTGCATAAAATCAAATTCATATCATTATGTTAGAATGTACTGTATATCTACTCAAGACAAATAGGTAAAGTTACTATCTTTTAAGGACATGATTGAAGGCCATCTTTGGCTCGTTTGTGCTTAAAATGCCCCACCTCAAATAAATTTATCTTTCTAGTACCCCTTTGAGCCTATTGAAAAATTTACCTTTATACATTCTTTGATAAGCCACGTTAACCTTTAACCCTTCACCATTTCTGAAAATTCAGCTTTACCCTTCTTATTTCTGAGAAATTAGGAACGAGGGATGAGAGTGAACGAAAAGAGAGTAAGTGGAGAGATACTGAGTTGTGGTGTTTACTGAGAGTGTATGGCAAAAATAAAAAGAAAAAAGGGGGGAGAAAAAGAAAAAGAAAATTGTGAAAAATAATGAAAAATCTGATGTGTTTCAAGAAAAGGAAATTCAAAAGAAAAGTGAGTTGAGAAAATAGAAAAATTGAGAGAGAGTAGAAAAGAAAAGAAGAGAAATAGAAAAAATCAAAAAGTTGTTTCTTTTCCAATTTCTCAGAAACTTTGAATCCCAACTTCCAATTCTTTCTTACCCTTTCCTGAGCCCCATTACAACCCTAAAAAGACCTTCATGATCTGATCTTGCATTAGTAACTGCCTTGTGGAGAGTAAATATGTGATACTTATGACACTTGATATGACATGCTTAGGATATACAAGTATCTCTTATGAGTTTATTTTTGTTCATTGATTGCATCGTGTTTCATTTTATCATGTGAGACCTTTATTTGCTTTGTGACCTCTCACATATGTGCGAAAACTTATCCACTATCGGTGTCTTTATATTTTGAGAGTATACCTAAAGTGAGGATTGAGTCAAAACAACAGATCCAACGGTTTTCCGTTTAAACTAGTTCTGAGATGAATGAATTTTGGTTTGGTTATGCACACACTTCACGTTTAGGCATGAATGGATGAGCTATCTAACGATTTGAGCATTAGACTAATTTGAATGGATATTAGTATGATTAGTATAACATTGTTATTTAAAATTGAGAATTCGCATGTTGAATTGATTAATGATTTTTGTTTTTGAATGGTATATATGTTATCAAAATCATGTTTTGAAAACTCAATTTTATCGATGATTTCAAAAATATATTGAAGTTTGTGGGTAACTTCACTGTAAACCCTCAGGAGACACAACTCCTCCACTAGGATCACCTAGGGGTTTAAAGGCTTGTTGCACATGCTAAGTGCAATCGTGTTCCCTACGAAAGTGGCATTTATTTTCTTTAGTTTGCTTTGCTCGAGGACTAGCAAAGTGTAGGTTTGGGGGTATGATGAGTACTGAAAAATGAGGATATTTCACCCCTAAATACCTATATTTAGCTGTCCGATGAAGGCTATCTGATAAGATTGATTAGATTTGAAGTGTTTCAGGGAAATACAAGCCAAGTATAGAAAATAGTACAAGAATTCTGAATATAATGCCAAAACACTGCAACTTCGGGTAATCAAGAACTTGGTACGACTTGCGGCTAAATTTGGACCTTCAATACGGCTGCATTACGAAATTGTCAAAACATGAAAGTTGTAGATCTTTTCGTCAGCTTTCCAACAGCGCAAGAATCGTCTCAATCTGAGTTCGGGACAGAACGTTATGGCCGAAATACCGAAGCAGTGTCTGAATCACAAGAAGTGCTGAATTTCACGGATTTCTGGGGTCGATGCATCGACCCTACAGGTCGATTAATCGAGCCAGAATTTCAGTCTGACACGAATCTGACACTAAAAGTCTATTTTTTGGGACTCTTGGTCGGCTCGATGCATCGACATCCATTGGTCGATTAATCGACCCGGAAAAGTAGGATTAGGAGACCTCCGCACGACGGGTCTATTTAAAGTGACTCAAACACTTCGGGGAAGAGGAGATTAGAATTAGAGTTTTTTTTAGAGAGTTTTAGTTTTTAGTGTTCTTAGTTTTTAGCCATTGTTTTTCATAGTTAGACCTAGAAATAGGGAAGTTTTATTATTTCTTTTTAAGAGCTTTGTTCCCTTTAATTTTTCAGTACTCATTCCTTCAGTTTATAAATTTTGTTCAAAGTTTATTCCTGCATTTATTTCGTTTCTGAAGATTATCATCCGTGTGGATCAACGTAATTTATTTTGAAGTTTGAGGTAATTTTAATTAATGTTATTTTCCCGTCTTTATTTATTTATGTCAATTCCTTACAATATGTGTGGCTAAATTTATAGGGATGGGGATCTAATGATTCCCATCCGAGGGATGTACTTTTAATAATATAAAATTAGGGATTAAAATATGAGATTTTTAATTTATGGTTGTTGTGCTATCATGAATGGATGAAATCCCCGCCACTAACCGGGATCGCGTGTGCCGAGTCATGCCCGGGATCTCAGATCTGTGACGATAATTTTACCCTATCATTGTTATGGTCTTTGTGTTTTCATTGTGTGGATCTAATTACGATTATGTTCTGGGATCGAGTGTGCCGAGCCATGCCCTGGATCTTGGTTCTGTAATGGTAATTTTATCTTAAATAATCCCTAATCTGAATAAAGTGTGCCGAGCCATGCCCTTGATTTCAGATTTGTAAGTGGTATTCTTGTTGGAATTTTCACCCACCTTGGGGATGATCTTTATTTGAACCTGAGATCATGTGTGCCTAGCCGTGCCCTTGATCCCAGATCTATATATGAAAATCATCTAAGTCCTGATTGCAGGAATGCAACGTGGAACCTATTAGGGTGTTGACCATTGATCTTCCATAAAAGATGTTTGTTACCAATGAATATCTCATAATTTAATCTTTAGATTTATATTATAGGAAGAACGGACCAAAGATGGGAGGATTTAGTATCTTCGTCTTTATCATCATCTTCACTTTTATTTGTGAATCATCAATTGAATTTTAGTTTGTAGTCATTAATTACCATCAACCACTTAAATCATAAAACTGGTAGAATACTGTTAGATCTTAATAGATTTCTAGAATTGCTTCTCTTTTAGGTATTTCAAAATTAATCCTCGTGGGAACGATCTCGTACTCCGCACCCACTATATACAAACCGATTCGTGCACTTGCGAGTAAAACATTACATAAAAAAATCACATCAGGCACCATAGGTGAGGAATTGGGCGTCACTGCCCCTAACCCTGGAAGCATTGAGTGGCTATAAATACGATTCCAATTTTTTTTTTTAAATAAAAATAATAATAACCTATAAAAAGTAAGATGAGCCCTTGACAGACAATTTCATGTGTATATAAAGACCCACTTTGCCAAGGGCCCATCTCCGAAGAAAAAGAAAAATCCAAAAATAATAAATAAAAGAAATATAAAATAATCTAAAAGAAATATTATCTTTTAAAAATTCCTGATAAAATTAAGAAAAATGATGCCTTAATTGAAAAACCCGTCCCACGTGAAATCGACCTATTTCCTATAAAAATACAAGAAGAGGTAGGAATCACGAGTCTGGACAAGGAGATCCCTTCTGAGGAGCGTCCCAGTGAGCTCCTTGACCAATTTACTGATTTTGATCATGGCCCTACCCTGATCATTGAATAGACTGAAGATGTCAATTTGGTACCGAAGAGGTTCCTAGAATCATTAATATTGGAACGTCACTGTCTCCCGAGAAAAGAAAAGGCATGATTGATTTCCTTTGGTCATACCAAGACGTATTTGCATGGCCATATGAGGACATGCCTGGTTTAGATACCGATTTGGTTGAGCACAAGCTGCCTTTGTATCAACCGCAAACCAATGGGGCCGTAGAAGCTACCAACAAAATTGTCATCTGCATCCTTGAGAAAATGGTCGTCACATACCACGACTGGAGTGAAATATTACCATTTGCATTATGGGCCTACCGAACGTCAATCCGTACCGCTACAGGGGCAACCCCGATCTCCCTTGTGTATGGAACTGAGGCCTCCTGCTGTTGGGATATTCTAGTGTGCTGATTTATTGTGTAATGATAGTAAAACAGGGGATGGATTTAGCACATTCAAAATATCCTAGACCTGTAAGATACAGGGTCTTTTGTAGCAAGTTTTAATAAGTAAGGGAATGTCCACAGGGAGGTGAGTTCAAAATATGGTAAATCTCCAGATCTATAAGAGATCTGACACCCTAACTAATACTAAGTCAGCCAAAAGAAATGGGAGAGGTTAAAAGGTTAGTCACTTGAACAAAACTACACCTGAAATGTAAACTATTGAGATCGAATCTAGAGATCTAGATCTTGCAAGTGGAAGGGTTTAAAAACAGAAAATGGAGAAGAGCAGCTTGGAGATTGGCCTTACTGCAATTAGGTTGAGCTGATCATGTTACAGGGGTTTAGAGCACACAAATCCCTCAGCTGGCTATAAGCACAGCCGCAGGGTAGAAGGCTTCACTCTAAACCAAAGGATTTAACTGATCTTAAGGCTATGGTCTATCCACTTTAATGGTCACAGACCATCCTATAGACTTCATCCGATCCAAAGGTTTATGATAGAGGAATCCAATTGAAACCAGATATTGGACTGCTCTTAAGGCTATGATCTGTTCACTTTAATGGTCACAAATCATCCTAGGGAATTCCTCCAAACCAAAGGTTTCAACTAGAGCATTAAAACTACTACAGATGCTGTAATTTCCAGGTCACAGACACAAGAAATTATAGGAATATCAGATCTAGGGAGATCAGATGGTATCCAAGAGGTCTACCAGTTAAGTGGGTGAGCTGATTAACAGACTCCTCTACACAAATCCGATCGAGCACCAAATGAAACTAAAGAAACTATAGATCTAATTAAATCAATAAAAATAATATTTACATTGCAATAAAACTCGCTCTACAATAAAATGCTCTCAGGTCTGTAGTCTATGCAATAATTAACCTACAATAATACTCTCAACCTTACCCAATTACAGATCCAACCTTTCTTCACTGCTCCTAAGGAATTAGCCAACCATAGTTGAGCTAAAAGAGGAAAAATGGAATTTCGCTGCAAGCTCTGATCTCCAGAAGTTGATCCAAATCTCGATCTCCCCCAATTGCAATTGGGGGTCTTCATATATAGCTTTCTCCCTTATTTTTCCCGCCAATATTTCCTTCTAGAAGGTCCTCAGAGTTTGTTAGAGTTCTGTTAGAGCACGTGGGTTGGTTAGGGTTTTTTGGGGCATCTTTTGGATCGTCATGCCAGTCACCAATCTGCCTCAATTTGCGTGCAGTAGGTCACCAAGTTGCAGCGTGTGAATCGCCTATTTTCTGATAAGTTCTTCACACAATTTCGACAGGTTCAAATAGAGCTTTTTGGTCCTTTCGCTAGGTTCTCAGATCTCTTCGATAGGTTCTGGTAGGATGAACCTTCTCTTAAAGCTTCAGCATTCTCAGCCCTTGTCCTGGAGCATTCGACAGGTTGGGGAAGCTTTTCGACAGGTTGGAGGACCATTTCAATAGGGTTTAGCTCTGCATGCCATCATTCCGATAGGATTGCTCTCACTCCTATCGAAAGGCTCAAGCACCCTTCGGTACGTTCTGTTCCAGCGTCTCCATCTCGATAGGTTCAAGAAACCATTCGATAGGTTCCCCTTACACCTCAGGCAGGCTTTCGATAGGATGGTTTCTTTCTTTCTTTCAGCTGTTCGATAGGTTCTTGGATCCTATCAAACTCCTCAATCCACACGAATCCATCCTTTCTCTGCCTTTAGATCCTATCGAAACCTTTCCAACTGCACGAATTCCTAGGAATCTCAACCTGTAAAAATCTACCCCGCAAAATTCAATTATGTCCCCCTTGCTGGTTCAATTTTATTTTTCAATTTTAGGAGAGTTTTCTTAAAGTTCAAAGAACGGGGGTGATGGTCTCGTGCCGCCTCTACGGGCCGACGTCCACTGATAGAATATGTTTGCAATAAAGTAAATGCGCACGTAGGCCCGCCAATGGGCTAAGGCACTTTAAAAGACGTAAAAGTAAAGAAATTAAATGACAAAGTGCAAGTAGGCCACCAATCGGCTAAGACACTTTAACTGACGGAAATGTAAAAGAAAGTAAGGACTATGTGCAAGTAGGCCCGCCAATCGGCTAAGGCACGTAAATGACGTAAAAGTAGGGGTGATTAAAATGACGTAATCGTAGGCGTGAGTAAAAACAGAAAAAAAAATAGCAAAAAAGGTTAGTAAAATAAAAAATAAAAGGCCAAATTCAAGGGGAAACTCTACTCGCTACTCTCCAGCAAAGTCGCCATCTGTGCAATCGTGGGATTTGAGACGATCCCGTCGCGACGATGCGTACTCATAGGAAAATTTAGAGTCGCCACCCAAAGCTTTTGGTGTCTCGGAAAACCTAAAATCAATATTAAATGCACCAAAGTGCCAAATATGACTCTGATTCACCGGTCTACGCCAATAGCTCTTGGGTAGAGGCTTTGGTTATTGATCGGGAAGGTGTTAGGCATCCGATCAACCCGCTTAATGCAGTCTCTACTTATGGCCAAAATAAAAATAAAATAAAATAAGCAAAAAGGTCCTTCCTCTTGTCCTAAGGCACCAATATCCTATTTGTACCCCTCCGTTCCTACCAGAATTTCGGTGGTGTAATGGCACAAATGCGAGGATAGAGGAAGAACAAAGAAGGTAGAGGAGTAGAGGGGAGAGCCGGAGCTCTCGAGTCCTTGTTGTACCACTGTAAATCCTTGTGTAGGTGTGCTTCAGTGAGCTTCCAATGGCTTGTATGGTTAGAACAAAGGTTCTAGCTTCTAGGGCTTGATAGCTAAGAGGTAGAGAAGGAAGGCTAGAGGGTAGCTATCACCTTAAACCAAGGGGTTTTGATGAAAGTGGGGGGTCTAAAGGAAACTTTCAAGTTCTGAAATTTGTATGGAGAATGGTGCACCAAGGGGGGAAAGGGGGCTTCTTTCTTAATTTTCTCTCTTAGGAAATTATTCAAGCCTTTGTAAAGGGAGGGGTGCCTCTCTATTTATAGGAAAGGGAGAGGTTAGGAGGGTGTTTAGAGGCTAACTAGGATTAGAAATTAGGTAATCTAGCCATCTAAGATTTTCTAAGATTTTTTAAGCTTTGAAATGTGTAAAAACTAGCTCCAATGGTGGATGATAGGTTAGTGTTTTAAGTCACTCAAGTGTTGCACAAAGAATAGGAGAGGGTGCAACAGAACAAGTGAAACACACCCAGGGCATCATGATGGTCAACAAGTCAAACCCCACTGATGAAATTCAAGTAAAAAACCCAGGGTTACTATAGCTAAGCCTGGCGCAACTAATAGATGCACCAAGCTTAGGTACAGTAAAACAGTGTCAAAATAGGATTTTGGGAAGTTGGCTACCCAAGGTGGGACCCACTTGTACTTGGTACAACTAATAGTTGCACCAGGCCATTTCTGGGGGGAAATGACTTGGTGCAAGTATTACTTGCACCAAGTACACAATACTTCTCGCGAGGTTTCAAATGAACCTCTCGACAGGTTCAAAACTTGCCCATTCTGGTGCCCAACCTTCGAATCATCGTAACTTTTGATGTACAACTCCGATCAGGGCGATTCTTGGCTCGTTGGAAAGCTAAAGACTTCTAATTTTCAATGGTATATGATTCAATTACAATATAAGGTCTCAGAAAGTCTCGGTGCACCACTCTTTGATCATTTCTCGGGAAAGCCTAGGTTTGGGTTCGAAAGGGGTTCTAAAGGTTTGGATTGATTTCTAAAGGATCGGAGAGGTTTCTAAGGGTTCGAGGAGGTTTCTAAGGTGTCAAGGGTGATTCCTAAGGGTTTGGGATGACTCTTAAGGTTTGGGGAAGGTTCTTAAGGGTTTGATACAGGCCACCAGAAGCTCGGAAGTGCGTCTCTCTCGAAGTGTGTTTCGATCGAGCCTTGGGCCAAATTTGGGTGTCTACAACCAACTATGACAGCCTGAATTTTCCCAATACTATAATCTCTTTTTTTCAACTTTAAACTAATTGGGAAAACCCGAACCGTCGGGTCCCAGATCATGATCCGAATACAGCATGGCTTGGCACATCTGTACAAAGTAGAGATCAAAGAAATTATATTATGTGGCAAAAATAAAAAGTCAATTACTATTAGAACATGAACTAAAACAAAAACAGAACCACCAGTGATGGCCGACCATCACCTAAACAGTGGCGTACAATATATCTATACAAGAGATGTACCAAGCCTATATCCAAAATTTTAAAAGCTACTATATCAAATCCAATCAGTAGCGATTATCGTGCTTCTTACTCTGCCATGTAAATCTTATTCTTCTCAAGTCTAGGGTCCTGATCAAGAGCTACACTTGTGACGTATAGTCGGGGTGAGCTAACAGTCTTAGCCAGCAGGAGAAATTTAGATACAAATTCACATTTTTCTCTAATGAAACAAAGATTAAGTGACAGAGTTCAAAACAAGGTTCCAAACGGAATTACAAAACAAGGGTCGGACTTCATAGCAAAAAGGACTTTCAAATCATTTTCATATCAAAGCTGCAAGGATTTTCAAATCAAAATAGAAATCGAATTCAAAGGCCATTTTCTTGTTAAAGCCGAATTTCAGATAATGTTGTAATTAATAAAAAATTTCAAAGTTTCACGGGTTCTAATTTCTCATTCGTCTTAGCATAGGCGGAAAACAAAAGTGGAAAAAAATCAAATGTCCAAAGTGTCAGAGTTCAGAAGTCATGTCCATGGGTTCATAGTTCAAGGTTTCAGAGTTTTAAGGTTCAGAGTTTCAGAGTTTCAGAATTCAGAGTTTCGTAGTGTTAATTTACAGAGTTTCGGAGTTTCAGATTTTCAGATTTTCAAAGTTTCATATTCAAATTACAAATATACTATTGTACCAGTCCCATTGAACAACAACCACACCAGCTCAAATTACGGATTAACTGTCGCGCCGGTTCAAATTATGGGTTAACCACCGCACCAATTAAAATTATTGGTTAACCACCGTACCAATTCAAATTACGGATTCAAAATTCATACTTATAAGTTTTTAATCCGTGTCGAATTCAATACTCAATTCAGAGTTCTTATACAGAGTCCAGATTCAGATTCATTTACGAATTCACATACAAAGTTTGAATTTACGTGTCGGATTCATACTCGTGTCGAGTTTAGTGCAGACACATATTTGTGTCAAGTTCATGGTTCTTAGCAGATTTATGTACAAAGTGTTATTCTAGATAAACAGATGCTAGCTCGGGTATCTTATTTCAATTGCAAAATTTATCTTTTTCAAAGTTCAAGAGTTTCAAAAGTATTTTCATGTCATGTTCAGAGTTTGGAGCCAAAAAGTTCAACATTTGATGTCAGAGTCAAAGTTCTAATTCTTCATATTCAAAATGCAAATCAAATAGTGTTTGGGATTTTCGAGAGTTCAGAAACTAGTCCATTACTTCGACATTTTCATATTCAAAGACGATTAATTTCTGGATTCAAAAATCATTTCAAAATCAAGAGAATAACATACGAGTCAAAGTTCTAAACAAACATCAAAAGCATCTATGCTATCAAAGTCAAGTATGCAAATGGGTAGTGAGTTTCCCCTACCTTACTCCCGATGTGTTGCTAAACAATGCAAACGTCCTTATTAATAGTCTCCAATCCTCAATCTACATCACATCATACGACAATGCATTAAGGATTGATTTCAAATACTATTGACTTCGACGCACTTAAGTGTTTTTTCAACACTGAGGCAGAAATGGGTAAATTCGTATTAACTTCAAACTTGACCCAGCTTCCCATTTAAATTTGACCTTTGAAACTTTTAATTTATAAATTTGTTAATCCATGAAAGTTATAGGAATCGTTGTCCTCTTTCCAACGCCATAAGAATCGTATCAATCGGAGATCGGGATCAAAAGTTATGGCTAAAATACCTAGCCTGTGTCAACTCCTCGTTCCAAGTCGCCCCAACGAATTCCAAGGTCGCCCGGGCTGACCCTTCAGAATTCACTTAGCACACAAAAATCGCTCGGGCAACTTCTTCCCAAAAAATTTAGCTTAGAAAACTCTCCCGGGTGAGTTTTCCAGTCCCTAGGTTTTTCACGCACAGAGGGCATTCGCCCTGGCGAGTTTGACTGGGTCAGTGCTTGGTTTTTCTCTTCTTCTCCGGCTAGAACTCCCTAACTTTTCTTGTATATTCTCACTAATCACACGAAAATCAAGCCCATGACTATTCCATTTCATCCGTACAATAATCTCGCCTATGGTTATCATGCATGAAACCATTTCCGGCGATCGGTTTTCGAAATATCGATCTTTGCGTTCCACACGCGTCCGATCGCCTTATCCTTTGCATGCGATCAATATATCCATACATTAAGTCTCTAATTCCTAGAATTTAATGTTCTCATGATCACATTTGTGACACTCACCTTGTCGCCCATGAATTTTACGATCAGTGTCAAGGAGATTAGGCACGAAAGCTTCACCTCCGTCCGATGCTTCGATCACTGATCCTATGGCGTCGTAATGGTTGATGTAGTCGAGATCTTCTTACTATTGGAACAATTTCAAGAGGGAGTTGAGAAGGAAGATGGGTCCTTTTCGTCACTCTTACCCTCCCTTTAACTCAACGAATTGTGCATGGTTTGAAGCATGAGAAGTGGGTTTTTATTTTAAGTTGTGCGAATTTAGAGTGCAGCCTGCACACTCAAGTACCGTGTACGGGCCATCTCATTGCTCTCCATTAATGGGTCTTACATGATTTGGCTGTCCAATGGGTCTTAAGTGGGTTAGGTCCAAATACAAAATTGGCTTTTATTCTAAGGGTGGTTGCTTCAGAGTGTGGCCTATACACTCAAGTGTTGTGTATAGCCATTAGGTGATGATTTTGTGTTGGGCTGCAATACAGAAGTCGGTGTTGGCTCTTAAGGTCTAAGGTCGGATCCTTGTGAGATCCCATTTAACTCAGATCCAATACATGCTAGATTCCCAAACTTGGGTTAGTTCCAGCATTCAGCCGGCACACCACCAATCAATGTCTATGCTCTTATCCAACGGCCTAAAAATAAAAGTCTAAATCTACACTTCTCTCAATTAGCTCAAACAAAAAAACTCAATTTCTGATTTAATTGATTCTGGCTTTACTCTTAGTACTAATGGAAGTCCAATTTGGCGCTCATCGGCACACTTTGAATTGGCGTATAGGTCTTCCATCCAAATTCCCAAAATAACGTATTGGCACAACTACTTATATGAATACCCAGAAAAAACGTCCTAACGTCAAGACGTATATCGTGTCCCTTATCTGGCGCGTACACAAAGGCGGGTGTGTAGAGAGGGACTTGGTTAGTGTGTTGGGCATTGAATAAAATAGGTGCAGAGTACATCCATACATATAAACCTATAATAGTTTGGGTCGTTGGGCTCGAGTTAGGTCCGTGCCTAGGGTGCACATGATCACCCTTGATCACGTGTACACCACTCTTCTCGTTCTAATTTATTCATTAAAATTAATTAACTAAGCCCATGCTATACTATGATGCATGAAAGTGTGGGCTCGAGTTATGTGTAACACATACACTTCTCATAAGGGTTCGAGTTTCAAGTTAGTGCTTGAACTAGGAATTGGTTTCAGATTCATGTATTGGGTGCATTTATCCGACTAAGATAGGTGGGTCAGAGACCGCGTCTCAGGTATCAAAAGTTTGACCAAAGTCAAATCAATCAAAGCAGTCGTATCTTCGTCAAAGGTCAACGATTCAACGCCAGAAAAATCAAGGTTGTTACATCCTTCCCTCCTTAAAGAATTTTCGTCCTTGAAAATTTACATGAGGCAGGAATACTAGGCATGTCCGAACAAATCAGTCATGTTCTCCTCGAGATTCTATGATTCAACATCCTCGAAAATCAAGGTCATTACATTCTCCCCTCTTTTAAGAAATTTTCATCCTTGAAAATTCACGACATGAACATCAATCAAAGTTAAATATGATGTAAAGACATGAAGGTCTCATTTATTCATCTCGCTAACGATTCATCAAGTCCATTCGATTGTAAAAGTCAATACTTATTCAATTTCCCAATGATTATCAAACCCAACTAATATGACCGCAAGTAATCGGACATCAAGCCCATAATAAATCATAAAAGACATGTCGACACTGAAATTAGACTCCCTAAAAATTCCCATGGTACATATCAGAACGTTAATAACTATTTAGTCGTCACAACAAAACCAATTAATATCGAGTTCTAGCACTTGTAATGACTAGGATTTAACAACATATCTCCACAAAAATCCTATGAATCATCAAAGGTTAACTATATAACAAAGTGTACTATTATCCGCTATGATTACCAAGATGATGAAGTCAATCAATGCACATGAACACCACGAGATATAAACCATCAACTATTTATCTTAACTATTGATATAATGGTATCTCATATCCCTATTCATACGTAATCTCTGCAACATCCTAGAGACCTAAATAACCCTATGAAAATTGAAAGTCATAACCAAGGCTAGTCATTAGTTAGATCAAATCATTAGCACAAATTCATCCATCAAATTATCCCTCATATTAACTCAAGATCATAAGTTTAATCAGCAACAAGTGAACTATTAAGGGGCAAGCACACTGTTGCTAGAACAAAAGAAATCTGAAACATCTACATTTTTGTGCATTAAACTATCCCTTCTTTCCTTTTTGATTTGGAATAGTCCTTTATCCGATGTCTTGTCCGGCCACACTTGAAGCATGCGCTTGTTGTCCACCTACAACTCTCTGTTTTATGTGGTTTCCCACATCTTGAGCATGACTCAACAGGTTTGGATGAAGCAGTACGTGCAGTTTGTTGGACCGTTGCTGCTCTGGTCATAGTAGGATTCAAAAGATGGAAAGGCCTTGGAGGTGCAGATGTAGGGGGCCTCGAATAAGGAGTCTGAGCAGGCTGACTGGGTGTTGCCATCAAGAACCTCGGTTCCTTATTTACAGGCTCAAAGGTACAAGATTGCACTAGACTTGGTGCATTCTGAATTTGTTCTCTTCTCTTGTGCACGTTTTCGATGTCTCTCTCGGCAATGAGGACTAGTCGTATAATTGGAGCATATGTCGTTGCTTCAAACAGAGAGATTCTCTCCTTAATTACCGGTTTGAGACAGTGCTCAAACTTTTGGGCCTTCATGAGTTCGGTGGCTACTAGTAACGGTGCAAATCTCGAGAGCCTGGTAAACTCGACCTCATATTCACGTACGGTCATCTGTCCTTGTTTTAGAGTTGCAAACTTGATCTCCATTTGACGTCGCTCAGGTGCGGGGAAGTACTTCTCATTAAATACTTCGGTGAATTCCGCCCATGTCCACGATGTCCCTAGTGCTCTGGTCCTTTCGACGGATTTCCACCACCGATTCGCCTCTCCTTCGAGTTGGAAGGAAGCCCAACTCACTTTTTCCTCTTCGGTGCAAGGAATTCTTCGAAGGATCTTTTCTATTTGATTTAACCATGCTTCCGCCTCAAGCGGGTCAATTTGACTGTGGAAGCTAGGTGGCCCCATCCTCCTGTACTCCTGGAATGCTGAGGGTTTGCGTCTCTCTGCTAGAAGTGCAGCTTGCTGGTTGACCATGGTTTCAAGCAACTACTTGACGTGACTGCTATAGCTTCATTCTCCCAAAGGAGCATCGTTGGTACCAATGGCTACTCCCTCATCACTATACGTACCTCTGGTACGGACAACTCTTGGTCGACCTTGTGGAGGCATACTGATCTGTCACGATGAAACAAAGGTTTCAATCCAAAGTGATCGTGAAGATCCAAAGCATGTCTAATTAAGGTTCCTATGTCCTGACAAAATAAGCCTAAGCTCCGTCAAAATCTAAAGTCATTCAGAGATTTCAGAATGGGATCATGAATCCCTCCTAAGTTCTGATAGAATCTAATGCTATCGCATTTGAGTCCCAATAAGACCTAATGCCTAGGCTCTGATACCAACTGTGACAGTCCAAATTTTCCCAATACTATATATATATATATATATATATTTTTTTTTTTCAACTTTAAACCAACTGGAAAAACCCGAACCATCAAGTCGCAGATCACAATCTGAATACAGCAATGCTTGGCACATTCGTACAAAGCAGAGATCAAAGCAGTTATATTATGTAGAAAAAATAAAAATTCAATTACGATTAGAACATTAACTAAAACCAAAATTGAACCACCGGTGATGATTGACCATCACCTAAACACTGACGTACAATATGTCTACACAAGAGATGTACCAAGCCTATATCTAAAAATTTAAAAGCTACGATACCAAATCCAATCAGGAGCGATTATTGTGCTTCTTCCTCTGGCACGTAAATCTGATTATTCTCAAGTCCAGGGTCCTGATCAAGTGCAACACCTGTGACGTATAGTCAGGATGAGCTAACAGTCTAAGCTTAATAGGAGAAATTTAAATACAAATTCCCATTTTTTTCTAATGAAACATAGTTTAAGTGATATAGTTCAAAACAAGGTTCCAAACGGAATTACAAAACAAGGGTCAGACTTCATAGCAAAAAGGACTTTCAAATCATTTTCATATCAAAGCTGCAAGCATTTTCAAATCAAAATAGAAACCGATTTCAAAGGCCATTTTCTTGTTAAAGCCAAATTTCATATCATGTTGTAATTAATAAAAAATTTCAAAGTTTCATGGGTTCTGATTTCTCATTCGTCTTAGCATAGGCGGAAAACAAAAGCGGAACAAAATCAAATGTCCAAAGTGTTAGAGTTCAGAGTTTTAGGGTTCAGAGTTTCAAAGTTTCAGAATTCAGAGTTTCGTAGCGTCAATTTACAGAGTTTCGGAGTTTCAGATTTTCAGATTTTCAGAGTTTCATATTCAAATTACAGATATACTGTTGTACCAGTCCCATTGAACAACTATCGCACTAGGTCAAATTACGGATTAACCGCCTCACCGGTTCAAATTACGGATTCAATGGATTCAAAATTCATACTCATAAGTTCTTAATCCGTGTCGGATTCAATACTCAATTCAGAGTTCTTATACAAAGTCCAGATTCAGATTCATTTACGGATTCACATACAAAGCTAGAATTTTTGTGTCGGATTCATACTCGTGTCAAGTTTCGTGCAGACACATATCTGTGTCAAGTTCATGGTTCCTAGCAGATATATGTACGAAGTGTTGTTCTAGATAAACAAATGCTAGTTCGGGTATCATATTTCAATTGCAAAATTTATCTTTTTCAAAGTTCAAGAGTTTCGGAAATATTTTCATGTCGTATTCAGAGTTTGGAGCCAAAAAGTTCAACATTCGATGTCAGAGTCAAAGTTCTAATTCTTCATATTCAAAATGCAAATCAAACAGTGTTCTGGATTTCCAAGAGTTCATAAACTAGTCCATTACTTCGACATTTTCATATTCAAAGACGATTAATTTTGGGATTCAAAAATAATTTCAAAATCAAGTGAATAGCATACGAGTCAAATTTCTAAACAAACATCAAAAGTATATATGATATCAAAGTCAAGAATGCAAATAGGTAGTGAGGCGGAAATGGGCAAATTTATATCACATCATACGACAATGTATTAAGGATTGATTCCAAATACTACTGACTTCGACGCACTTAAGTATTTTCTCAACACTGAGGAGGAAATGGGCAAATTCGTGTTAACTTCGAACTTGATCCAACTTCCCGTCAAAATTTGACATTTAAAACTTTTGATTTATGAATTTGTTAATTCATAAAAGTTATAGGGCTCGTTGTCCTCTTTCCAATGCTGTGAGAATCGTGCCAATCAGAGATCGGGGTCAAAAGTAATGGCGAAAATATTCAGCCTATGTCAACTCCTCATTCCAAGTTGCCTCGGCGAGTTCCAAGGTCACTCGGACAGACCCTTCAGAATTCACTTGGCACACAAAAGTCGCCCGAGTGACTTTTTCCCGAAATATTTGGCTTGGAAAACTTGCCCGAGCGAGTTTTCCATTCCCTTGGTTTTTCATTCACAGAGGGCACTCGCCCTGGCGAGTTCCAGTCCCGACGAGTTTGACTGGGTCGGAGCTTGGTTTTTCTCTTCTTCTCCGGCTAGAACTCCCTAATTTCTTGCATGTTATTACTAATCACGTAAAAATCAAGCCCTTGACTATTCCATTTCATCCGTACATTAATCTCGCCTATGGTTATCGCGTATGCAATCATTTCAGGCGATCAATTTTTTAAATATTGATCTTCGCATTCCACACGCGTCCGATCGCCGTACGCTTTGCATGCGATCAATATATCCACACATTAAGTCTCTAATTCCTAGAATTTAATATTCTCATGATCGCGTTTGCTACACTCACCTTCTCGCGCGCGAATTCTACAATCGGTGTCAAGGAGATTAGGCACGAAAGCTTTGCCTCCGTCCGATGCTTCGATCACTGATCCTACGGCGTCGTAATGGTCGATGTAGTCGTGATCTTCTTAGTGTTGGAATAATTTCAAGAGGGAGTTGAGAAAGAAGATAGGTCATTTTCTTCACTCTCAACTCTCCCTTTCACTCAACGAATTGTGCATGGTTTGAAGCGTGAGAAGTGGGTTTTTATTTTAAGTGGTGCTAATTTAGAGTGTAGCCTGCACACTCAAGTATCGTGTATGGACCATCTCATGGCTCTCCATTAATGGGTCTTACATGATTTGGCTGTCCAATGGGTCTTAAGTGGGTTAGGTCCAAATACGAAAATGACTTTTATTCTAAGGGTGGTTGCTTTAGAGTGTGACCTATACACTCAAGTGTTGTGTATAGCTATTAAGTGATGATTTTGTATTGGGCTGTAATACAGAAGTTGGTGTTGGCTCTTAAGGTCTAAGGTTAGATCCTTGTGAGATCCCATTTAGCTTAGATTCGATACATACTGGGTTCCCAAACTTGGGTTAGTTCCAGCGTACAGTCAGCACTCCACCAACCAATGTATATGCTCTTATCCAACGGCCTAAAAATAAGTCTAAATCCACCCTTCTCTTAACTAGCTCAAACGAAAAAACCCAATTTCTGGTTTAATTGGTGTTGGCTTTACTCTTTGTATTAATGGAAGTCCAATTCGGCGCTCATCGGCACTCCGTGAATCGGCATATGGGTCTTCCATCCAAAGTCTCAAAATAAGGTATTCACACAACTACTTATGTGAATATCCATAATAAACGTCCTAATGTCAAGACGTGTATGGTGTACCCTATCGTGCCTAGGGTGCACATAATTGCCCTTGATCACGTGTACGCTACTCTTCTCGTTCTAACTTATTCATTAAAATTAATTAACTAACTAAGCCCATGCTATACTATGGTACTTGAAAGTGTAGGCTCAGACTTGGTCCGGTCCCGGGGTTCAAGTTGTGTATAACACACACTTCTCAAAAGGATGCGAGTTTCAAGTTAGCGCTTGAATTAGGAATTGGTTTTAGATTCGTGCATTGGGTGCATTTACCCGACTAAGATAGGTGGCTCAGTGACCGCGTCTCAGGTGTCAAAAGTTTGATCAAAGTCAAACCGATCAAAGCAATTGTATCTTCGTCAAAGATCAACGATTCAATGTCACAAAAATCTAGATTGTTACAGTTACCCTCTTAGCCTTTTGACCACAGGTCTGAGAGTATAATTTTTGTGATGTACAAATTCATTCACTTATTTATAATGAGCAGAACAAATTAAAATCATTGAATCTTTTATAATGCATGCAAAACTCAATATGCTTATAAGATATGATTAATCGACGACGGACCTAGGTGCATATGCCCGAGGCCTGTTAGGCTTAAAGTGTTAGCCCAACCCCGGCCCTTAGGGATCAAGTCTGAACCCTCCTTAAATCTGGTTGGATCTCATGAGCCTTGCCGGGCTATCCAGCCCATTACCACCTTAAATTCTATAGTTGAAAAGACTTCTAATCACATCCATCATATTTAGATTTCATATGCACTTCTCCAAGACTCAAGACAAGTACAAAACCACTAGTTGGTGAATCAAATTACATAATCTTATTCCACACCCAAAAAATAGAAAAATAAATCAGATTCCCAAGGTAAGTAGATTAATCAAACATGAGTGCAACCATCTCAGCTCTTTATATCATGGTTTTAAATTTCGGAAAATCCACAAGTTTAAGATAAAGCTAAGATAAGCCAGATATCGAGACGTTTCGGACAAGCCAGACATGACCAGACACGCCGAGATATCGCATGACTCTGTCAATTTTTTATTTCCACATGTCACGGATACCCAAAAATGACTCTCAATTCACATTTGAGTGTGGTGTGCCATATGATTTTAGGACCACTTTTTGGGTATCCGTGCCACTTGGTATAAAAAACAAACCATCTTATGGTATGTTCTTGGTCTTAAAATCCTTTGTGGGAAAGATCAAGGTGACAAACTACCCTTGTTGAAAACAAGGGCTCTTTATTTGGTCCTTGCAATATATTAGGCAATGTTAAGGTCCAACCAGGTTGAATCGGATTTCGAGTTCAACCACATTTGTAGTCCTTGGATATGGGAGAATATTGATTGTCATGATTTTTTTTGTAGGATGGCGTGCCTATCTCGAAGTGATACAAATGTGGTTGATCTCGAAATTCGATTCAACCTGGTTGGACCTGACTATTGCCCCAATATATCTACTTTTAATGTTTTATGAATCTTTCAAAATCTATAATTAATTTATGAATAAGAGGGGCAGACCAGGACGCGCATAGTTGTGCTTGGATTTGGGATCATAAGCCCACCATGGCTCAGGCCGGGCTTGGGCCAAGTTCAAATTCCGCCAGGTTAAACCTGGGTTTTACCTTAGCCCGGCTAACTACAAACCCCCATTGAATCAGCGTGTAATTTATACTTTAGGTTTCAACCTCTTTACCGTCATTTAAATACCAAAATGGTGATAAAATGGTCTTACACCACCAATGTTCTAGTGGGTAATATGTACCATCACAGTGATAAAACAAGCAGCATCCCACAAATGGTGTTTTACTTAAGTTTAAACAATCAACAGTTTTTTTTGGTTTTAATAGATGATATTAAAGTCCATCAATCAATTGGTTCACATCCACTTATAGGCATATTTCTTTGGATCAAAACACATTCCCATGATAATTTAGTAGCCGTCAATAGAATATAATAATTGGATATGTCATGAACTTTGACGGTGAGATTTCAACTTCAATAAATTATGGACAATTATAAATGTAACATAGATTTGTTGAGGACAAAGTATAGGCAGTTGATGTGGCACGATGTGATTGGCTGCACTAACCTGCATTAATTGATTCCCACTGCACTAGCAGCCAAATGCATTGCGCCACATCAGCCACCTGTACTGTCTGCATAAAATCTGCCTTCCATATAACACTGTCCATAAATTATATCAATTGAAGTCACCCCCACCGACATCTTTGACCAGTAAGACTTGCATCACTCCTACGACCTCATACCGGGAATCAATTGGACTAGAAGCAATTCTTTCCAAACACCAATTACAGATCCTCAAAGCAGGATGCAGGAATCGTTCCCAAAAGATTCCGACGGCTCCATTTGGCTTTGGCTTTTATAAACTGCTCCTCAAATTTGATGGTGAAAAGGAGCACCACCGCCTTAGATGTTGTTAACACAGCTCCCTGCATCGATTTCACTTAAAACAGCTTCCCGCAAAGTTAAAAATGAGCAAAAGATTGAAGCGGCCAAACCAGCTTCCAGCTTTCGCGTTTGCAAGAATCTATTTTAAGTGGAAGTCGGAAGTAGAAGTGTTATGACCCGGTTATCTGTGACTCAAATGAATGGCGATAGATTTAGGATGCACCAAGAGGGGGTACGTGTACGCACACTCTATCCTGACCCACACAAATGCTAATTTTAGGAATTTCTATTTTATTACGTTTACACTGTATAGGGCAACTAAATTATTTTGTTTACCAAATAAGAAGAGTCCCAAAAAGGACTCCTACTCTCTTGGAACTCTTGCCCCTTTTAGGTTTGGGAACTTACCCATTTAGGTCACCCACGTCCGTCTCTTCCTCTCTCTATAAATAAGAGCCACCAAAGGCTTTTAACCTAAAACCTTACCCTCCCTCTCTATATATAGATAGACTTGTTTATAAATATACATATATCTTAACCCACTAAACCAAACAGCCATCTTCCTCTGCCTCCCTCTCTCACTTTTGAACCCAAACGCCACGCTCCTTCCAAAACGCCTAGTGAGCCCTCGTCGATACGGGGTGGCGCAAATACCACACCGAGCCAAAGTGTTGCCTTGAATCTGATTTGCATAAGTGTGAAACCGTCGATTCACTGCCGAAAGCACATCGCCGAATCAACGCGTAGGAGTCGCATCGCCGATCTAGCGCTTGAAATCAACTCCTACGTGCACGCTCCAACAGGTGGGTGCCCCTCGATCGATCTTAAAATATTCAACTTTTTATTTTAATAATAATAAGAATAAATAAATAAATATATATATATATATATTAAATGAATATCTATTTATCTTATTTAGGTATTCAAAAGTTATATATATACATGTATTTCGGTGTGTATAATAACATAAATCCTATACATGGACATATAATAGTTGCCCTTGATATATATAGATATAAAATGAATATATATAGTGTTTTGTATTGCTTATATAGGTGTTTACAGTGGAGAGAGAGAGAGAGAGAGAGAGAGCTCTTCTTCTCCACAATTTCGTCAGTGAAGATAAGATATATTTCGGGGATCGGCCCAACTAAACGCCGACAATGCCGGTGATAACTTGCCCGTGCCAACTATTGTAGTTGGGCACTTTGAAGAATTTTACCTGATATGAATACTTTGGTGCAACCATCCTTTTAGCACCATTGATTTCAAATGAAATAGATTCAAGGTTGGACCTGGTGGGCCCAACTCAAGAAATAGAACAGAGATGGACCATCTCCACAAATTGAAATCCTCGAGACATCTAATGGTTCAGAACTCGAGAATTGGGTCGTGACAGAGTTGGTATCAGAGACTAGGCTTTACTTCCTTTTGATACTATGTCATACGAATTTACTAACATACGACGTTTTGTGGAATCAGGACTTAATGGCTCCACGACGCAGAGAAACTAATGGCTCTCAAGTGAATGAGGCCTCATCACATGAAGGTCCTCAAGAATCTGAAGCGATGCGCCTATTACGTGAGATGGCGACTACTTTTAGTCAACAGATGACTCAGCTGACGCAGTCACACCAGCAGGAAAGGACTCAATTACTGCACGAGATGGAAGTGCAAAGGGAGCAGCAAAGGCAGGCCATCCAAGAGCTTGTCAATCAACGCCAGCCTTCTCCTCGACAGGAAATTCTACCCTATGCACCCACTGGATTCCAAGTATTCAGCAGAACTCGACCTCCCTATTTCCATGGTCAGCTCGACCCAGTCGCCGCGGAAGATTGGATAAGTACAATCGAGAAATTCTTCGGAATCTCTTCACCTGCAGAACACGAAAAGGTAAAGTGGCAAGACATTTTACCTAGACCGAAGCAGAAGGCGGTGGAAAGCGAAAGAGGGCAAATGGAAACATTGAAGAGGAATGAACTTGGCAACAGTTTAGGAATGCTTACTTCACGAAGTATATCTCTGCAGCCACCAGGGCTCAGAAGAAGAAGGAATTCATTGACCTACGACAAGGGAATATGACAGTGGCCGAATATGAGGCCAAATTTGACCAGTTATCTAGATTTGCTGGGAATCTGATCGCAGACGAAGGCGATAAGCGCTTTGCATTTCAGAACGGCTTGCGACCCTTCTTTCGTGAGAAGTTAGCTGCTATGAAGATTGAAACATATGGAGAACTCGTGGAACGTGCCCAGATTCAAGAGAGAGAGTCGGGAGAAATGGTGAACCGAAAAGTTGCTAGAATTGAGGCTCAGAAAAATAAGGCGGTCCAGCGAGCCCCTATTGTTCCTCAGAGGCCGACACCTACCTCCTATCAGAGGTTTCAGCCCTACACTAACCCTCAAGTGAATAAAAAGCCTCGATTCCTATCTCAACAAACTCAACCAGCCACTACCTTCCAATCGAGAAACATCGTGCCCCCTTCACAACAGCCACAGGGAAGTTATGTACCGTTCGAGTCATGCCCTAAGTGCAACAAGCGACATCGACCGGGTGTGCATGCAAGGCAGGAAAATGCTACAACTGTGGAAAGGAAGGACATATTGCTAGGGACTGTCGGGAGAAACCCCAAAGCCTACAAGCGAGGCCTTTGAACCAAGGACGAGTATTCGCACTGTCACAACAGGACACCCTGGCTAGTGACGAAGTGATCCAAGGTATGCCTGTCTAGTAGAAGTTACTATTTCAATTATTAGCATAACTTATTAAATATAAAAGTCTGCATAATCAATATAAGATCAATAATATTCTTAATCTCATATCGTATAAACAGGTAATTTATTGGTCATCCACCCAGAGAATACTAATAGGCACTTAGCTCTCACACTCATAGATTCAGGTTCTACACTCTTTATTACCCCAGGATTCGTGTCAGAAATACGTACTATACCTACACCCCTGGAGAAGAAACTGGTAATTTCAACACCGTCAGGAAGCAAGTTGATAGCTACCCTGGTATGCCGAAATACTATCATAAACATCAAGGGTCATGAACTCCCAGTAGATCTCATCGTGTTAGACTTTCAGGATTTCGATATCCTATTGGGCATGGATTGGCTAGCCACTTACCACGCCACGGTGGACTGTTTCTCTAAAGTGGTCATTTTCCAACCACTCGGAGAGCTCCATTCAGATTTGGGAATTAAAGCGAAGGCGCCTTTATTGGCAGAATTAGACGAAGAGCAAGATAAGACGGTTGATCCTACAAAAATTCCAGTCGTCAGAGACTTCATCGACGTATTTCCTGAGGACTTACCCGGTGTCCCACCCGACCGAGAAATCGAGTTCAAGATCGATCTGATCCCAGGAACCGCTCCAATTGCCAAGGCACCATACCGGATGGCTCCTGCAGAATTAAAGGAATTGGAGATACAACTCAAGGAGCCGGAAAAAGAAATTTATCGACGAAAGTCGACCGCCATGGAGAGCCCCGGTTTCGTCAGAAGAAGAAAGACAGTTCGATGAGGCTATGCATCGGTTATCGTCAGTTGAATAGCGTAACCATCAGAAATCGATACCCCCTCCCCCGTATCGATGATTTGTTCGACCAGCTCCAAGGAGCCAAGTGTTTTTCTAAGATTGACCTTAGATCGGGTTATCATCAATTGAAAGTGAGGGACGAGGATATTCCAAAGACAGCTTTCGCTTGCAAGAATGGATTATACGAGTTCTTAGTCATGCCCTTCGGACTAACAAATGCACCAGCTGTATTAATGGACCTGATGAATCGAGTATTCAGGCAGTATCTTGATGAATTCATCATTGTGTTCAGATGACATCCTCATTTACTCACGATCGGAGAAAGAACATGAAGAACACCTCGCCTCTCACTTGCAGACACCGTGATCACCAATTATATACTAAACTTAGCAAGTCGATTTCGCTCAAACAAGTAACCTTTCTAGGGCATGTGATATCTGAAGGTATTATCTGTTGACCCAACAAAATTGAGGCAAAGGATCAATTGGCGGTGCACCAAAAGCTATCAAATAAGGAGTTTCCTCGACTCATGAGTTACTATCGACGCTGTTGAGGGGATTCTCTAATTGCTCTACCCTTACAAGCCTTACTAAGAAGAACACAAAATTTGTATGGTCGATGAGTGTGAAAGAAGTTTTCGAGTTGAAGAAGAAACTTACTACAAGTTCTAACCTTACCCTCTAATACGCATAAGGGTAAATTTGAATTATTCACCGACGATCTCGCCAAGGACTTGGTTGTGTATCGCAACAAGATAGGAGGGTCGTTGCATACGGTCAAGACAATCAAGCCACATGAGAAAACTACCGATTCACGACTTAGAATTGGCGATCATTTTCGCTCTCAAATTATGGCGACTCTACCTCTATGGTGAAACGCTTCAAAGTATATCGACCATAAGAGCCTCAAGTACCTCTTCTCACAAAAGATTTGAACCTCGCACAACGCAGATGGGAGTACATGAAGGATTACGATTGTTCGATTAATTATCACCGGTAGTTTAACGTCGTCGACCGACGACTCAAGAGAAAAACGTAAGGATTTTTGGCCCGATTAAAAACTTCGAGGACCCTTGATGAACTAGCAGAAGAAGATTTTTATCTCCAAAAGCTCAAGAAGGTGTATATCCGACGAAAATTCGATAAATCCATTTATCATAGATAAAATCAAGGAGTTGAAGCAGATCCGTAAATTCTACGAATCATTAAGGCCATGAATAAGGAATCAAAACGATTTTAGTCTAGAAGATGGAGCATTACTCTTTAGACGGAGATTGTATGCATTACCTAATGACCCTAAGGTTAAAAAGGAAATACTGATGAAGGTCACAAATCGTGGTACTCAAGACACCCAGCAACACTAAGATGTATCGCAAATTGAAGAACTGGTATTCGTGGCCAAACCCGAAGCGAGAAATAGCTGAATACGTATGAAAATGCTTAGTGTGCCAACAGGTCACAGCAGAGCACCAAAAGCAGGTTTCATTCAACCCTTACCCATTAGGAATGGAAGTGGGAAAATATATCAATGGACTTCATCGTTGGCTATTCGCCAAAACGTTGAAGAAGAACGATGCCATTTGGGTAATAGTCGTGATTAACAAAGTCTCGCACATTTCTTACCTTTTAAAACGCATGCAGATGGAGAAAAACTTGTAGAGACTTACTTGAAGGAAATCGTGAAATTGCACGGTGTGCGAAGCATCGTGTCCGATAGAGACTCAAATTTACCTCCAAATATTGGACTACCTTCCAAAGCGACCTTGGGGACACGCTTGGATTTGATCGCCTTCCATCCATAAGTGACGGACAAACCGAAAGGGTTAACCAAGTAGTCGAAGATATGTTGAGAGCTTGTATGCTAGACTTCCGAGGGAATTGGGATGATCACATCCCTTTGATCAATTCTCCTATAATAATAGCTACCGCAAGCATCTAATGTCTCCTTTCGAGGCGTTATATGGGAGAAGTTGTAGAACACCTTTGTGTTGGGATGAAGTCGGAGTGAGAAAGATGCTTGGACCCGAACTAGTTCAAACCACGACTGAAAAAGTCAAGCTAATACGTGAACGGCTTAGAATCGCCCAGGATCGTCAAAGGAAGTATGCCAACCCCACCGTCGTAACTTGGAATTCGAGGTACAACTTTTCGACTCAAAAGATTGAATTTCATTAAAATTTTATTCGTATTTTGAATGGTAAAATCTTCTGTCAGGTTGGAGAACGTGTATTCATTCGTGTCTCCCCGACCAAAGGAGTTATGCGCTTTGGAAAGCGTGGGAAGCTGAGCCCCAGATACGTAGGACCTTTCGAAGTCACCAAACGTGTGGGCGAGGTTGCTTATAAAGTTGCTCTACCACCACAATACTCGGGAATCCACGTATTCCACGTGTCTATGTTGAGGCGATACGTGTATGACCCCTCACACATAGTGGAAATCGAGCCCATCAATATCAAAGAGGATCTTACTATCATTTCAAGGCCCATTAGGATCCTCGATCGAAAGGTGCAAGTTTTCAAAAATAAGACGATCACGTTGGTGTTGGTTCAATGGCAACATCACACGCCAAAGGAAGCAACCTGGGAGAATGAAGACGACATCAAAACAACAGATCCTGAACTTTTCGAGTAACTGGTACGTAATTTTCGAGGACGAAATTTTTTTTTTTGGGGGGAAGAATGTTATGACCCGGTTATCTGTGGCTCAAATGAATGACGATAGATTTAGGATGCACCAAGAGGGGGTACGTGTACGCACACTCTATCCTGACCCACACAAATGCTAATTTTAGGAATTTCTATTTTATTACGTTTACAATCAGATAGGACAACTAAATTATTTTGTTTACCAAATAAGAAGTCCCAAAAAGGACTCCTACTCTCTTGGAACTCTTGCCCCTTTTAGGTTTGGGAACTTACCCATTTAGGTCACCCACGTCCGTCTCTTCCTCTCTCTATAAATAAGAGCCACCAAAGGCTTTTAACCTAAAATCTTACCCTCCCTCTCTATATATAGATAGACTTGTTTATAAATATACATATATCTTAACCCACTAAACCAAACAGCCATCTTCCTCTGCCTCCCTCTCACTTTTGAACCAAACCCAATACCACGCTCCCTTCCAAACGCCTAGCAGTGCCTTCCGTCGATCGCCCACTGGGTGGCACAAATACAACACCAGCTAAAGTGTTGCCTTGAATCGATTTGCATAAGTGTGAAACCGTCGATCCATTGCCGAAAGCACATCGTCGAATTGACGCGTAGGAGCCGCATCGCCGATCTAGCGCTTGAAATCAACTCCTACGTGCACGCCCAATGTGGGTGCCCTCGATCGATCTTAAAATATTCAACTTTTATTTTAATAATAATAAGAATAAATAAATAAATATATATATATATATAAATGAATATCTATTTATCTTATTTAGGTATTCAAAAGTTATATATATACATGTATTTGATTGTGTATAATAACATAAATCCTATACATGGACATATAATAGTTGCCCTTGATATATATAGATATAAAATGAATATATATAGTGTTTTGTATTGCTTATATAGGTGTTTACAGTGGAGAGAGAGAGAGAGAGAGCTCTTCTTCTCCACAATTTAAATCGATGAAGATAAGATATATTTAGGATCGGCCCAACTAAACGCCGACAATGCCGGTGATAACTTGCCCGTGCCAACTATTGTAGTTGGGCACTTTGAAGAATTTTACCTGATATGAATACTTTGGTGCAACCATCCTTTTAGCACCATTGATTTCAAATGAAATAGATTCAAGGTTGGACCTGGTGGGCCCAAACTCAAGAAATAGAACAGAGATGGGCCATCTCCACAAATTGAAATCCTCGAGACATCTAATGGTTCAGAACTCGAGAATTTGGCCCACAAATCAAGAAAATTAAAAGGCTATTTAGAGATCTGTGAACATGAAGGATTTGACCCTTAGATTTGAGACCTTAGAGGTAAAAATAAATTGGGCCCAACGACCTAATACCTTAGAATCATTTTTCTTAAATATCTGATGGTTCAGATCTATTCAATCTGATCGACACATGGTAGGTACACTAAGTGTGCACTTGACTGCTAGATCTTGTAATGCTAGAGATCGAATTGGGATCGGGACAAAAGAATCAACCTTAGGTAAAATTTTATTGTCTAACCATCCAATGGTTCAGATTAGAGGATAAATGACTCAAAGTTCGTGCCTTCTTATTTTAGCCTTAGGTGCTACATGGAATAATACATGGGTTACCTTTGACCCTTAATTTTTGAGAATTAAGGCGCAAGTGGCCCATAAGACCAACTTCAAAACGATCTCAATAGTAACTCAATGTAATCTAATGGATCAGAAAGTGTCACTAAAATTTCTAGGACGCGCTTTGAGGCTCAGAAATTGGAAAATTTAGTGAGGGATATTAACCCTTGTATAACTAGGCTAAGTGGATCATTTGACTGCCACATTGACCCACTCTTAGGTCAAATTAGTAAAAGGTGTCGATACTAAGACTGCACAAATATTATGAAACTTTAAAAACAGAAGGCGAATCGATGTCTGCCCCATAAGGTTTCTTCACAAAATTTTTTTGTATGAAATATCTGTTCTGTTCAAATGTTAATTATTATTTTATATTCACAAGTATGTAAGGTGTATGAAATAGTTTCTTTAGGCCAAGTTAGTCCTTTCATCATATAGCATGCACCACATAGAAAAATTACGATAGGGCATACGCACAATTAAAAAGAAATAAGCTATGTCACACGACTTTTAAGCCTTCGTCATGGTGGGATTCCCGTCACGGTCACGTGGAACTTGGAATGTAGGCATCCATGTACGGATGCAACACCTCTCACGAAGTACATCTAGGTTACTACGGAACCCGTTCCTTGGAAAGCGTGATTTTGTGAATCTTATCGCACCGTGGCTCACTTCAAATTAAATTTTCAGCAAACAATAAGAAATGATATGTAAGATAAGGTAAGCTACGAATACGGATAATTAAGTTACGTTGTGAAGGCCAGTAAAATACAAATTAAGTTTCTACACGTGTCATGTCTTGCGTGCCACCGCAAGATCTAACGTCTGCAGCCAAGACGGGTCTTAAGGACAATATGATCTGACGGTTGTCCGAATGTAAGGGACAGATTTAAATATGCATGCAACCACATCGTTGGATGGTGGTATACGATATGATATGGAGGTTAGGTGGTTATCTACACGTGGACCTCGCGTGATAGAAACTCGGCGCCGCCCGCAGTCGTATACGAAAATTAGGTAGAATGTGAAGTACGTTGTGTAAGCGTATGGAGCAATATTAAGTCTTAAGATATGCCACATAGGAAAAGTCGATAAAGCAGACAAAAAAAGAGATCAGAACTTGATGCATCATATTTATTTCATGTTATGTCAGGTCTTTTCATTTTATGTTACTTCTTTTCTTTTTATGCTATATTTTTCAGTTTTGTTATGATAGATATGAGATCTTAGATATTTTTGTAATCATTTATAGTTGTTTGATTTATTTCAAAATGTATCATGACTCAAGCGATTACACTGATCACCGAGTATTTTATGGTGGATCGATTGTGCAACTTTCTTTGAGTTCGAGTAAACTCACCTCCCAAAACTAACAGTTGCAGGTGAGAACTCTGATTTTTCCATCACTGAGGATGGGGATGCTGCTGTTCCTGATGCGGCTCAAGAGCGTGAAGACGTCGGCTACCATCTGGACGAGGGAATAGATCCGGCGGATTACTTTGAGCATTGAGAGATTCTTAGTCATAGTTTTATTATTTTCAGGGGAGATTTGTTATTAGATACTTTTATTTTTCAGCACCAATTTTGGGTTTGCGTTGGGACTGTTTTATTCTACGTAAAACCTCTGCTTGCTTTCGATTATAGATGCATGGTTAGGATTTATCACTTAATTAACGTCATCTACGTTTTCCGCTGTTGTTTTCTTGAATAATTTATTTTTAAATGATGCTATTAAATGTCTTGATCCATATGCTAAATCGGTATAAGAATTATGTGTATGTCCGCTTATCGCCTTAACAAGCGTGCGGTGTCATAACACGGAATTCTAAGCCCTTGAAGTCGGGTAAGGATTCTAGGTCGTGACAAGAAGCCACTCTGATTGAAAAGCCGCTATGGATACCATTCACAATTAGTAGCTCATCCATTTGCATTCATAGAATCACCCTTAACTGTATTGCAAATTTGCAATTAATAAAGATCTCTCTCTCTCTCTCTCTCTCTCTCTCTCTCTCTCTCTCTCTCTATATATATATATATATAGCAGCTCATGCTGCAATGTCCTTACATATGCCGAGGACTTGGAAGATTTTTGTGTCCATACTGAACTTAACCTATTGTGCCCAACTCGAGCACGGGTGAATGAGATGCACTGTGTCATGCAAACCACCTCGAGAGGCACACGGTCTTTAAGAGCACAGATATCAGTGCATGTCTTGGAGTCTGCATGATGCATGGAGCGCTGCATGTGCACGGGTTGGACACCCAATACCAACTCTACGGAAAATAACAGTTTTAGACATACATCCCATCTGTGGCCTCTTAGATTCCTACATGGCCCTCACAAGTACAACTGAAGTTGCAGCCCTTAGTAGCATGAATCTTCTATTCAGTGTGGTGCTCCCACTTCCAAATCTTGCTCCCACGTCCGATCATAAAATTTCTTAATTTGAAGCTTTTGATGACGCTCATGCTGCCAACCTACTAAATGCCTCATGCTGCTTCCGGCTACTCAGGTGCAACACTGATCTATGGTCATGATTCCCACACTTGAAATAAGAAGATTATCTTCCGTTCTACAGCGAGGTATCACTGAAGTAGGCAGTTATTGCCTTCAACTTACCATTTAAGAAATTTCTCTCAACCTGAAATAAAGAAAAGGAGAATCTTCAATTTTATTTTATTTTCCAAATAAATATTTTTTTTTATATTGAAGGGATTCTTTGATTCTTCCCCAGGAGTTTGGTAACTAAAAAATGAGAGTAATTTGAGACTTACACTAAATATCATATAAAAATAATGAGAGCAATTTGAAATTTGCTGCTTCTGCTCCAACAATAACTATGGTTTTAATTTCGCCCAAAACAAGATGTCTTCCATAAAACTTCTCAGATTTCAGGCATGACAAAACGCATTGTCTAGAGGTTTATCTCTAGCAAAATAAGCATATACAAAGTTATATTTTATTTTCTCTAAAATGTATTTGCATCGCCAGAAACAATACGTTTCTCCTCGGTTTTGGCACTGGATGAAGCACATTGACAATCCCATGTTTAATACATGTTTCTAAAGATCCTTTATTTGCATCAGAGAAAATATTATCATATGGGTCTGACCACCACATTTTTATCCCATGTATCGCAATTTTTTTAGCAATCCATGCCATCCAAGTTGGAGCTCCAATTGGGATCTATCATAGGCACAAAAATCACTCATTAGAGATCTCACTGTCCAATATATGCATTCTAATATGGATGGTTGCGCATATTTTCAACCGTCCGTATTAAAGTGCACTAATCGGATGGTATCAATCTTCTCATAGGAGTGATTCATTAGCTGAGACGTGCCAAAGATGGGCTGCCAGTTGGACAACTTGGATCAATCACGAGCGTGTGCAAGTGGAATAAATCTGGGATGTCATGGCCCTCTGTACATGCGTTCGGCAGAGTCGCTGTTAAGAAACTTCTTGCAAGCATAGTGACTAAGTCTAGGGTACGGGAATTAAATGGCTCTAGAAATTTACGGAAAAAGGGGTAAATTTTGGGAAAAAACCAAAAATTTTCAATATATATATATATATATATATATATATATATATATATATATATATATATATATATATATGATCTGACTCCAATGTTCTTAAAATCGTTGATGCAGGAACTTACTAAATGCAATGCTAGGGCTGAGATTAAGATTAAAATTAATTTAATCAATTAAAAAAAATAATTTCTCATAACAAATTACCACGAAAAATTCTAGAAATTAAATTAGGTGATTTAATTCCGGCCCAAAAGAGCGTTACTTTCGTGTACGTTCCCTATTGCGGATCTAAAAGACTAGAGTTCTTATGAACGGCTAGATCTCCGATAGTTTTAGGGCGTCGAACAAACTCACAAGTGGGTTCTCTCGATACCAAACGAAAATAAAAGGCTAATAAAATTAATGATGAACAAAATATTGATTTAGAGCTTTTATGAGATCAATAAAATAATTAGGATTACGCTACTTACGCAAACCGTAGATCTAAAGAAGATAGAGATAGAAGAAGAGTTGGCCTCACACCAAACCGCAAGCGAAAATCGAAGAATCACTCTCCGTTTTGAGAGAATCACACCCTCACGAAAGTTTAAAACTCTCAATTTTGTATAAGCAATTTTCATTACCCAAAAACTAATAATAAAAGTGTTTACAAGCCTTTAAATAGGCTAACCAATGCATAAAATTAGAAATCCTATTATAACTCTAATTCCTAATTCAAATAAAAGAAATATCCAAATTCTTCAAAAACAATAAAGTCCTAAATAATAAGGAAACTAATCCTATTTCTAATAAAAGAAACAACTCTTACTTTCTAAAATAAAATAATAAAGAGATTAATCCTAATTCAATTAGGATTCTTGAAATTCGTCACTTTATGTGCAGCCTCTGAAAACTGATCATAACTTCTTCAATATTTGTCGGAATTGCACGTTTTTTAACTCATTGGAAAGCTACTTAGATAAGCTTTCAAATATGATCAATTTCGCATCAATCCAACTTTGTTTGACACTTCACAATAGGTCAAACGTAAAAGTGACGGGATTGAAAGTTAAAGACCCTAATAAATTTTGGATTTTTTTCTTTTTGATCAAACGGGTCTTTTTAAAAAAAAAAAAGCCATTCGTGGGTCCACTTTCTCTTTTGATATCTCCTCTTTATCCGATCACGATTCAAACAGGCGGATCTAAAATACGTATCAATCCCCTCTACTTGGAAAAAGTTCGACCTCAAACTTTGGTTGGCATGAGTTTTCACGGTCGCGATCACAGACAATATATATGGAACTTCGATCAGAAGCGGCTGGAATCGAACGTCCCCATGGTTGTGATAGAGTTCTAAGAGATCCGAGTCAATCTGCTGAAACTCTTGTGTAATCCACGTATTCTCTGTGTCGGCCTTGTTCTTCCACTTGACCAAGTACTTCTGAAGCCCCCCATGGTTGGCGGATACAATCTGATCTTCCAGCACATCTTTGAAGATCTCATGGATTTGCTGAGTAGGTGAGGGTAACGGTATGGGAAGGGAAATAATTGGATCATCGGATGTAGAAGGCTCAAAGGGGTTGGCAGGGATGGTTGAAAGGCAATGGAATGGAACAAGGTCCTCCACATTGAAAGTCGTGCTAATCCCCAATTCCGGCGGAAAATCTAAGATATAAGCATTAGAATCGGCACGCTTCAAGATCTGATAGGGTCCACCACCACGAGCTTTTAACTTCTTTGCAACTCCTTGCGGGAATCGCTCGAGTATATTCCGAACCATCACAAAATCACCCTCTTTGAATTCTTTGAACCGTCTATGAGAATCTGCAGAGAATTTATATTTTTCATTCTTTAAATTAATTCTTTTCTTAATCTTAGCATGTAACTCATGAATGCAATATGCAAAACTGGATGCAGACTCTGATGACCTTTGATGAATGGACATTGAGAGAAAATCTGTGTTCTAGTTTTCAGCGTACCCTTCCACTGGATGAGGTATGCCTGATGTTTCTCAGATTGCATTCTCTTTGCAGTCCAAGTGTTATCAATTTTCGGTTTACCTTTCCACTTAAGAAGATACTCTCGATATACTTGGTGTGTCTTTACCTTAGTAACAAAATATAGATCTCCCAACACTCTTCCATCTAACCTCTTCACATATAGTTCAGGCGGGTATTTGGAAATCAATGAGTAGATAGGATTGGGCTCTATAGGCTTATGTGTAAGTGACACTAACGACTCTTGTGTGAATGATGCAAAAGGCACTAATGGCTCATGTACACTCGACTCGATTAACTCATGTGTACTCATGTACACTCGACTCGATTAACTCATGTGTACTCGCTTCAACCAAAATCAAAGACTCTAGGGTACTCGATTCAATTGACACTAATGGCTCTTGTATACCCAGTTTGATGGACTCACATATATTCAACCCAATGAGCACCAACAAGTTGTGTGCACCCAACTGTACGGGTACCAATGACTCATAGGCAAGTGGCTCGATTGGTTCAAGTGTGAGTGACTCAACATCACTACTCACAAGGGAAATAGAAGTCTCTTTAACACAAACTAAACTTTCATCAGCTTCTTCTATCTCCTCTTCACTCAGCACGATACTAGGGTCGTACACTTCTTTCACTTCCTTATTCTCTGGCTCTTTTAATTAATAAATTCTGAGTGAGAAATTTTGTGGGGCATTGGTATGCAAAGTGTCCAAACCCTTGACACTTAAAGCAATCAGGACACTTATCCGTCTTGGTTTTCAAACTCCGAATAAAGTGACGGTGTGTTAAAGGAACATACTTTTCAATAAGTCTCACCTTCATGTACTCCCCTGTGGAGATGTGTTTATTTTGAAGAGATTCAATACGATGTTCTACGCGAGTCCAAAACATTTTGGCATTACCCTCCAACTTTGTTTTTGCTAGCCTAATTTTGTACTCATTTGGTACGTCATACCAATCAAAATATTCCTCTACACTAGACAACCACTCCACGAAAGTTTTGGGGTTTAACCATCACTGAAAACTTGAAACCTCATTCCGAATAGATTTAATAAACTTCTCGGCAGGGTCGTACTCGGGTTCACAATGATGAGGGTATCCCCTAACTCTAGTCTCATCATGATTTTTGAGACTTTGCCAAGAATTTGGAGTGTAGTGGTTTCCTTGTTTGGGTAGTACCCTTTCATGACGGGTAAGGAATTCACGGTGACGTGTAAGTGACTCATACATGATGTTTGACACAAACACAATTCAGACACAATACTAAAAAGGCACACTATGAACCAACAATGGATAAGGACTTTTGTCAAACACTAGACGTGCACACTAATGAACACTAATGAAATAAAATACAATAAGATTGAAATGACATGCAATTATGAACCTAAGTGATATAAAACAAAAGTTAGACAAAGGCTAGACGAAAGCAAGACAAAAAAACTTAGACGAAAGCTTTTAAAAAATATATTTTTTAAATGCGGACAAAAAGCTAGACGAAAAATTTTAGACAAAAGGCAGATGAAAATTACAGAAAAAAGCTAGACGAACTTTTCAGACAAAAGACAGACAAAAATTTTTTAGACAAAGCCAGACAGAAATTGCAGACAAAAGGTAGATGAAAATTTTCAGACAAAAACTAGACGAAAAATTTTCAGACAAAAGCTAGATGAAAATTTTCAAACAAAAGCTAGACGAATTTTTTTTATAGGAAAAAGCTAGACTTTTTTTTTTTTCTTTTTTTTTTAAACCTAAAAAATAAAAATAAAAATAAAAACTAAAACCTATATGAGCACTAAAAGCCTAAAACTAAACTGATGCTCTGATACCAATTTGATGCGGGAACTTACTAAATGCAATCCTAGGGCTGAGATTAAGATTAAAATTAATTTAATCAATTAAAAATAACAATTTCTCATAACAAATTACCACGAAAAATTTTAGAAATTTAATTAGGTGATTTAATTCCGACCCAAAATAACGTTACTTTCGTGTATATTCCCTATCGCGGATCTAGAAAACTAGGGTTTTTATGAATGGCTAAATCTCCGATAGTTTTAAGGCATCGAACGAACTCGCAAGCGAGTTCTCTCGATACCAAACGAAAATAAAAGGCTAATAAAATTAATGATAAACAAAATATTGATTTAGGGCTTTTATGAGATCAATAAAATAATTAGGATTACGCTACTTACGCAAACCGTAGATCTAAAGAAGATAGAGATGGAAGAAGACTTGACCTCGCACCAAACCGCATGCAAGAATCGAAGAATCACTCTCCGTTTTGAGAGAATCACACCCTCACGAAAGTTTAAAACTCTCAATTTTGCATAAGCAATTTTTATTAACCAAAAACTAATAATAAAAGTGTTTACAAGCCTTTAAATAGGCTAACCAATGTAAAAAATTAGAAATCCTAGTATAACTCTAGTTCCTAATTCAAATAAAAGAAATATCTTAATTCTTCAAAAACAATAAAGTTCTAAACAATAAGGAAACTAATCATATTTCTAATAAAAGAAACAACTCTTACTTTCTAAAATAAAATAATAAAAGAGACTAATCCTAATTCAATTAGGATTCTTGAAATTCGTCACTTTATGTGCAGCCTCTGAAAATTGACCATAACTTCTTCAATACTTGTCGGAATTATACGTTTTTTGGCTCGTTGGAAAGCTACTTTGATAAGCTTTCAAATATGATCAATTTTGCATCAATCCAACTTCGTTTGACACTTCAAAATAGGTCAAACATAAAAGTAACGGGATTGAAAGTTAAAGACCCTAATAAATTTTGGATTTTTTTCTTTTTGATCAAACGGGTATTCGTGGGTCCACTTTCTCTTTTGACATCTCCTCTTTATCCGATCACGATTCAAGCAGGCGGATCTAAAATACGCATCAATTTTAAAAACCCATTCGTGGGTCCACTTTCTCTTTTGACATATCCTCTTTATCCGATCACGATTCAAACAGGCGGATCTAAAATACGCATCAATCGTTCGGCAGGTTCGAGCTGAAATCGCTGGGTGGCTCCCGAGCGGGCGCCCTAAGATCCGGGCTGCCGCTATATATATATATATATATATATATATATATATATATATATATATATATATATATTTGTGCCACTTGTCAGAATAGGAGGAAGAAAAAAAAAAGAAAAGAAAAAAAAAAGCATTGTGCTCACTGCTCAGTTGCCGAAAAAAAGTGTTGTGCAAGAAGAAGAAAAATAGAGGAAGAAGAAGAAAAAAACTAAGAAAACGAAAAAAAACTGAGAAAAAAAAAGAAAAACAAAGGAGATAAAAAATAAAAAAATTTGGGGACTGGGGCGACCCGGGCGGCCTGAGCGGGAGCCACAAATCAGGTCCTCCCCGGAGTCCACTCAAGCCTAAATCGGAGCGCCTGGGGGCCCAATCCGCCTGGGCGGCCAACCCGGGTGATTTTCAGAACAGTGCCTGACTCGAATCACGCATGACTCAAGTCGGTGACCGTCAGATCACGTCGTTGTCAACATTTGATTGCGATCTGACAGTCACCCGTTCGATCCAAGTGATCATTACCCTATATATATATATATATATATATATATATATATTGTGACCAAACACGGTTTTAAACGGGGAAAAAAGGATTTTTTTGGTCACTATGCTTGCAATTCTATATAATGATTTTATTGATGCTACTAAATCACAATTTATTAAGAATACCTCTAGTGCCCATGGAGGATGTGCCAATAGACAGAGCTCAGCCAATTGGTTTAGGTTAACATTTCGTGGAAGGAACATGACAATTCTGGAAGCAATCCCTCGAGCTATCTCGAAAAGAAAGTACCTGGCATATGTGAAAAATTCAGAGGAATCAACTTTAAAACATGCAGTTAAAAATCCATAAACACATACCGATAAATAAATAAATCCAGAAACACATCGGTATGAGCAAGGGCCAAACCCATCACGAGGCTTAAGCATGGTTTTAATATTGTATGTTTCTACTTTTGCGTAATCGGGTCCACCCCATGGAGGTGACATAAAAACAGCATCTCCCTGTATTACAGAAACATTAAATTTATGAAACACGTTAGTTTAATAAGTATCAGCAAAAAATGTACACATGACAAGTTAAGGTGAGGACATGCTTATTATTAGGGCTGTCAATGGCTCAGGTCGGGCCAAAATCCAAGTGGCCCCGATCTTTTGGACCCTAGACCCTACCCAACAGGCCAAGGTTGTACACACACACACACACACACACTCTTTTTCTCTCACCCCGGGACAATGCATGGCTGGGCCATGCATTCGAACCAGCTGGGTGCCATGTGCACCCAACCTGAGGATCGGGTGCCATGGAAACATGCCCAAGGATGATCAGCTATCATCCTTTTTTTTTTGTTAAATGGTGATTTTCCACAGTTGAATTTGGGGGGAGGGGGGAATCAAGAAGTTTAACCTGTGATTTGAATGACAAAAAAAGTCCAAAAACTGAAGAAAAAGAAAAGTTCTAAACAACTGTGATGGGCTGAACTCTTAAGAGGATGTAAGCCACTCGTGATCACGTGATCTAGCACTCGTGCATCGTGCATTCGAATGTATCTTCCACTTATTTATATTTTATTTATATATATATATATATATATATATATATATATATATATATATATATATATATATATATAACAAAGAGAGAGAGTTGGCAGGCCAAAATCCAAGTTGACTCAACCCGAACATCAAGTTAGGGAGGCCAGGTCATGGCCCGACCCTCCGCGTTGACAGCCCTACTTCTTATACAACACATCCTATTTCAGGAATGAGATGATTCCAGTTTCATTCCATTCATCAATTGACAATTATCCAAACACCCCTTAAATATGGCACATCTATTTAGTGATGCAAGAAATACGAATTCAATATGCCTTTGTTAGGCAAATAATGCCGGAATTGTCCGTGAAGTTCATAACCTTCATAAATATATATATATTTGAATGCATGGCTCACATCATACATTCGAATGTATCTTCCAATTATATATATATAATAGAGAGAGAGAGAGAGTTGGCAGGCCAAAATCCAAGTTGACTCAACCCGAACCGATGGGCCAAGCTTATATGCCTGACCCATTCAAAAAATCAGGTTAGGCAGGCCAGGTCATGGCCAGACCCTCCGCGTTGACAGTCTTACTTGTTATACAACACATCCTATTTCAGGAATGAGATGATTCCAATTTCATTTCATTCATGAATTGAAAATTATCCAAACACCCCTTAAATATGGCACATCTATTTAGTGATGCAAGAAATACAAAGGCAATATGCCTTCGTCAGGCAAATAATGCCAAAATTGTCCGTGAAGTTCATAACCTTCATAAAGAATAAAGTTAGAATTTATCCCCTAATGTGTTAGAAATTAATTTTTTTATTATTTTAATCAATAAATTGACAATCTATTAAAAAAGAGCAGAAAGAAATACAAGTGCGGTGGCGAGAGACTAAAGCACAAGGCAGAAACCAAGCATCCAAAGAGAGATTCCCACAGGCCCGGAAGAAAAACCAAAACATAATAATTAAAAACCTAAAATCCAAAGGGAGATCCCACAGGCCCGGAAACCAACCAAGCCAACAGCCCAGCCCTATATCAGCCTGAGATGATCCCAGACATCACCCAGCTTCCTCTTTTCAACATCCGTAACATCCTTATCAAGCACAACCCAACTCAAGACCCAGTCCCTAGCATTTCTGATGTAGGACAAAACACTTAAACCTAACCATGGTTCAAAATTTCGGTCACACCGAAACGAAAATTTGAACCGAAATTTCGGTCAAAATATGTATGGAGAAGAGATTTTCGGCCGAAATTCAAATTTTCGTCCGAAATTTCGGGTCACATTTTCGGATTCGGTCAGGTCTGAAACCGAAAACGAAACCAATATTTTGATCCGCGGCCCTAACTATGCAATTGAAAATCAAATTGGGATTTAATTGAGCAGCAGAAATATCAAAATTGTCCCAAAAGCACATAAAATATTTAATAAATTCAATTAGACAACTAGGTCAATCCGATTTAATGCTCCATTCAAGTAATCCGCATTTTAAGAAATCTGACCCAAGTTTGTGGTTGCAGCATATTTAAATTTTCATACCCAGCCCATGACAACGATTATCAAAATAATTTGCATGGCATGACTAGAATCCACCTAGAACCAGCCCAAGATGAGTGCAAGTTTTCTACATATATTTATGCAAACAAAATAACAACATAGATTCATAATAATAATAATAATAATAAAGATGACAGCCACTACAGCACCAGCAGCAGCAACAGCAACAGCAACGATGATAAAAATAGAGACCTGCTACTTCCACGCCAACATTTATTTATCGCATGGCAATTAATGGAATTACTCATCACACACCAATCAATTCTATGTGCACACCAAATAATGGAAAAAAATCTCATTGCACACTAATTAATGAAATTAGTGATGATAAACCAATTAATACTACTAGCATACCAATTAATACAAGCATCTTTTTTTATGGTATGCAAAGAGTAAATGATGGTGGGAAAGTAGTAGCCCTCTTGGGGGCAATTTGGAAAAAGTTGTGAAACTTACTACCTTCAACTTGGGGGCAATTTGGAAAAAGTCCCCCTTTATGAAATCTATGTTGTCGGCAACTTCATAGATAGTTGCATTGTGCCGAGCATAATCAATCCTCTGGGGATCAATGTCAATCGCAATTACTTGATTGCCCCTGAAATTGCATGAAATAAACCATTTTCTTAAAAGCAGTGAAGAAAGATAAAAACGCATGCAGTACAGAGCTCATCTATGAAAAGCATTATAGAAACTATCCCACATGTCAGGGGCCTCTAGGAACACGCATCGTGACGCCGCTCAAATCAGCTTCACCTTTAAATTCACCCACCGATCTTCGAGTTCGCCCAGGCTGAAACTGATTCACTGATTCGAATAAGACGATGGAGATCGTTTTTCGTCCCAATCTTTCACGTGATGGATCTTGAGATCATGGGCACACCATCACACAGTCAGTTTTTCACATCCCCGAAAAATAACTTTAACATCCCGTGGAACTCATCACGCTCGAACCTGATGTTAAGGTCACTTTTTTGGTATTTGTGCCACGTGAAATAAAAAAATTGACCGTCCAATGGTACGCCCATGATCTCAAGATCCATCGTGTGAAATATTGGGATGAAAAACAATCTCAATCATCTGATTCAAAGCAGTCAATGAGTTTCAGCATGGGCGAACTCAAAGATTCAGTGTATTTAAAGGTACTCCAACAATTTTTTGTTAAAAAATAGATTGCTGCTTAAAGTAGAATACTACACATCCAGCATTATTCTACTTATCCAGCATATAATGCCAATTACCACGTTCTCATTGCCTACTATCTAGAGCAATGTTACCAGGTTCAAAATTCACTCGGTTCGAATTTGGGTTCGCCGTTGGTAGTTTGCTACTATCATACGAACCCAGTGCGCTAGGGGTAAGATGAGTTTTAAAATGAAAACATATAATATTTCAATAAACCGACTCGGCTGAATTGAATCGTGAACTGGTTCGCTGCAAACTGTTCCCGGTGCAGTGGGGGGAGGGCCAGCAAGTTGGAAAATCCTGACCTAGAGAACATTTGTCAAAAGAGGATGGGGGTTACCACTGAACACACCAGATGAGGCTACTAATGAGCACATCAGAAAACTAGCCCAGCACGCACCACAGCCGTGTGCGCACATGCCTTCGCTTTCTTTATGGGTACCTTTATTAGCCCCTACGAAATCTTGTTAGGCACCTATGCCAAAAATCATTGACTACACTAAATCAGACGATGGAGATCGTGTTTGGCCTAAAGTCACATCTGAGCATGATCTATGTGATTTAGGCCCACTTTTTGGGATTTGTGCCATGTGGAATAAAAAAATGACCGTCTAATGGTACGTTCATGGCCTCAAGATCCCTTGCATGGAAGATTGGAGTGAAACACGATCTCCATCGTCTGCTATGATTTTTAGCATAGGTGCCCAGCAAGATTTCGTGGGCGCTAATAAAGGTACCCTTTCTTTATTAATTAATATCACCAAGGAAAATCGACATATATTATTATATTTATGTATGTATATTTATACGCGTGTGGATTCTCTCTCACACAGAAATCATTCTTTAAATGGAACCCAATGCACGAAGAAAAAAAAAGGAACGACTCCTTTCACCAAAGAAATCCAATAAAATCCATACAGAAAACTCAAGTTTGAAATGCTTAGAGTTTGATGCTTCTTCAAAACCATGAAATTCCGAAAATTATAATGCATATAAATTCATGATGGGTGGCACCAACATGAACTCCATGTGGGTTCCATTTTCCATTTACAGAACAACCAATACCGCACAATCATTGGGACCATGGTTCAAAAATCCGGATTCCGGCAATGTTCTGGTCCGACCCCAAAACGGAATTTTCCAAAATTCCGGGTGGAGTTTTGAAATTTCTGGTGGAAGATTGACCAAATTTCCGGCCAGTACAAATTTTGTTTTAAAAAAAAATCTGAAAAAACCACACAAATTCCAGAAAATTCTAATTTATTTATTTTTAATTAATTCATAAAAAAATTAACGATGGTGACCTCTTTTTTATCTAAGTTCTAGGCTTTTATACGATATTTATGTGACACGTATGTAGTTTATTAATTATTTTCATACATTGACATAAATAGTCATAAATTTTTACCACAAAATCCCTAATTTTTAAAGTTAATTTCTACCATAAAATAAGGTAGATCTATGTTAGATCTACCTTACAAGGGTAGATATAAGTTAGATCTACTTTACATGAGTCGATCTAAGTTATTTATCTCAAGTAAATGAAAACTAAATAAAAAAATGTAGAAATTTACCTTACACCTGTTTTCGGTTGATTTAGGTTAATTAACCACTAGGATGATGTTGAATGGGGCTAGATTTAAGGAGGTTTGGTCCTAAGTAGGAAAGATGGAGGAGAAGGGTGGAGAGGAGAGGAAGAAGAGAGAAGAGGAGAGAGTGAAAAAAGAAGTGATTCAGGCTTTTATTATTGGCACCAAGTTGCCATAAATTACAAAACTTCCAGTCATTCCGGCCGAAATTTTGGTAAAAAAAAGGGGGGGTGGGGGAATATAGCTAAATCCGGTACCGGTTCCCACCGGGACCGGTTCCTTCCGGCCGAATTTTCAAAATTCTGGCAGAATTTTGAACCATGGTTTGGATTGAAAGGCATTTCACTAGCAATGTGCATTGATGGACTTGTGTAGTTCAAATTTTCGACATCAATTGTGCTCACTTTCAAGCAAAGTGACAAAATACGGGTATAGGTTTAATACGGTGAGCGAGAAAGTCGGAAAAAAGGCAAAATACAGGGAAAATTCGTAAGGTAAAAGAACTGTAAAATACGGAAGATGAAAAAAAGAGATAATATTAAAATAATAAATAAATAAGATTTTAAACAGTTTCTTTTTTAAATACAGTAAAATACAGGGGAAAAAATGGTTAATATGCAAAAAACGCGTTTCATACGCAAAATACACGTTTTATATGAAAACCCGTATTTTATTAAAAAGAGGGTATTATACATGTTTAGTACGTTGTGGCGAAAAAAAGTGTATTATACGCATCTTTTCCAAACAACGCAGTATTTTGTCACAATGCTTTCAAGCAAAACAAGATCCCATCAGAGGCAGAGAGAATACAGAAACCATAGTAAATACCAGAGATAATTCACACCTCTTTGCAAAATGGATGGCATTCCCGCCAACACCAGTGAAACAATCAATAACACAACCGTCGCCCAAACGAGATGCATGATGCCTTGCAATACACTCGGGAGTGACAGAAAACCATCCTTCTTCATCCATTTTTATACCATCATCAAATCGTGAGAAGAGTAAGTATCTTTGATGCCAGTACTTGAGAACATCAGCAGATATTCCTTCCAACACCCCTTTCAATGAATGCTCTGTAGAAAGGAAAAGGCTTACCATTATAAAATGTCTTGCACATTCCATTATTAACAAATATAACTTCTCCAGTGGGGGGAGAGAGAAAGAGAGTATAAAGGGTACCTCTATTGTTGCCTAACAGATTACTGGTGGGCACCTACACTGAAAACCATTGACCGCGTTGAATCAGACGATGGTGACCGTTTTTCATTCCAATCTTCCACACAATGGATCTTGAGACCATGTGCGTGCTATCAGACGTCAATTTTTTTAATTCTATGTGCCACAGATCCCATAAAGTGGCCTTAAAATCATGTTGGAGCGTGATGTGTGCCATGTTATTTAAGGGTCATTTTTTTGAGATTTGTGCCACATGGAATAAAAAATTGACCATCTGATAGCACACTCATAGCCTCAAGATCCTTTATGTGGAAGAGTGGAATGAAAACGATCACCATCGTCCAACTCAACACAGAAAACGGTTTTCAGTGTAGACGCCCTCCAATATTCTGGTAGGCACAAATAGAGGTACCTGAGTATAAATTGAAAGAAAGTTAAATCCGCATGTGATGTTTAAGGTAAAAATTTTATAATTTTCTCAAATGCTACATAAATTAAAACGGTTATAATCAGACAAAAAATCAAAACAAGGAGCTACAACTGGCACACAGGATTTGTACCGCGGCACATCGTCTAAAAAGAAAGACTTGATATTTTTTAGATCTATGCCATGTGGAACACCATCTAAACCCTTTGATTTGAAGGTCATGATATAAAGATCTTTTCTGCCAAAGATTGACATGAAATGTGATCTCTATCATCCGATTCAATACAGTTCAAAGGCCATTATTTGATTCAATGCTGATTCAACGGTTGACTGAGACCTCAGATGGTAGAGATCATGTTTCATGCCAATCTTTGGCAGCAAAGATCTTTACATCATGGCCTTCAAATCAAAGGGCTATCAAGTCTTTCTTTTTGAGCAATGTGCCACGGTACAAATCTTGTGTGCAAGTTGTAGTTCCCTTAAAACAATTATGGCCCCGTTTGGCAATGCTTTTCAGGGCCCTGAAAAACAACTCAGCCCAACTGATTGGTGTTTGGTACCACTTCCCACCCAAACTGATTCCTGAAAAGGCAAAAGAAGTTAAAATTTGGGAGAGAAGCAAAAGCTGGTACAACCCACTTCTGCTTCTCACTCTTGCGGGAATCAGGTGGGCGAGAAGCGGTGCTGCCCCAAACGGGGCCCATATATTTACAGATTCTAAAAAGGCTTTGTTTATTTTTTAAAGAATTTCGACAAGCCTTTAGAAGTCTTTCGTATAACTTTGTTTCTCCTAACCTTTACAGATAGGATAAAAGAATTTACATCTGTAGAAATCCTGCATCAATCAAACTTCATTTTGTGCAAGGAAAAAAAAAAGAGATAATGGCAGAGATACTCTGATTCACTGATTCATAAACATATATCGACAAGTATCACCAGCATATCATTCTTTAGTATTTCACTTGTTCCACCGGATAATGTGAAAAATTGGAATATCAGAAGTTTGGAACTGCTAAAACAGCAAAGTGGTCATCGAGAAACAAACTGAACAACATTCTATCCAGACTGGAGGTTGTGAAAAAATGCACTATCGGAAATTTGGAACTGCTCAAAAAGGAAAGTGGTCATTATTTTCTTACAAAAAAAATGGAAAAGAATTGGACATCAAGAGAAACAGACTGAAAGTGGTACCAGGAGGATGATGTTAGAGTACAGTAACCTTGGCAAGCTGTATCAGCCAAGATAGCTGGTACAGTGTCAAACCACTGCCACTTGGCACCAAAATGCAAGTTTCAGTTTCACAGAACATCGCAGGGTCGATCCATTATCATTCAATTAAAAATGACCACTGTCAGATCGACAGTGGTCAATTGTTTAAAAAAAGAATGGTGAAACGAAAGAAAGTTTCACCGTTCATTTTCTCATTGTACCACTGCAGTTTATCTAATTTTTTTCATTTATTTATTGTTCTACGACTCCTCGAGGAGGGGTGAACTCTCGGGGGGAACAGCTTCCGATTCACGTTGAACCGGGCAAGGTTTAATGCAAATAAATGAACATTATCAGGGTTGGGCCCATAGCTCAAGTGGAACGTTGACAATATTGCAACCTTGAGGTCGAAGGTTCAATCCCAGCTTTCATATAAAAGTAGGGAAAAGGAAGCCTGGCACTATGGACCAGGTAACTTACCTGGTCCCACACTAATTTGCAGCCACATGGCATCCAATCACATGATCGGATGCCATGGATAGGAGTGGCTAGATAACCCCCATTATTTTGTGAAAAAACAATTAAAATAAAAAACATAAAACCATTTGCTCAAAAAAGTCAATTGCAAGAAAAATGAACAATAAAATCACATTTGGTTTACCTTCATTTCTCACCACGGTTGACGCCATTGACTGTGCAGTTTTATATTTTTTTATTTTAATTTGTCTTTTACAAATTAATGGTGATCATCGAGCCGTTTCTATCCATGGCATCCATTTATGTGATTGGATATGACGTGGCTGCAAATTAGGGTGGGACCAGGTAAGTTACCTGGTCCATGGTACCAGGCTACCTTTACCTATAAAGGTGGAAAGAGATAAAAATGAGAATGAGGAGACATTTAAGTCATGCACCTTTACTGTCACGAGGTATAACCTTCTGTTGTAGTCGTGTCCTTCTAACTTTCTTTTTCTTTTTAATTACAATAGTATTATATTGATCATCTGGTTCATCTGTTGTGGAGGACATGCATTTCTGTGGCATTCCACTTCTCCAACTTTCTTCGGAATCTACTTCAGTAGGTGTAGTGTTTGAACTGCCAACAATCAAAGATTTTATGATACATAGTGAGAAAATACTGAAATAGCGAAATTATACTGATAAAGGGGCGTGGAGATGCTGGGTTAGTGATGTAGGGTTCAACCCTACACTAGTGCCATTTGGGTGCCAAGTGGCACCTAATCCAAAGATCAGGTGCCAAGGCAACATGCACAAAATCGATCAAGTCCATCACCCCAAAAAAATTTGAAAAAAACTTCTTAGGCTGTGTTTGGGTTAGCTCTTATAAGAGCAGCTGGAGAGCAGTTTTATCACCTAACACAGCTCCCCGCCAGAGCAAATGGGGCAAGGAGTTGTATTACCAAATATGAAAGCAGTTCTTTGCCGGAGCCAAAGCGCAAAGAGCTGCTCTTTGACCCAAAAGAGCTCACCCAAACGCAGCTTTATCCACCGTTCAAATGGTGTCAAAGTTGCAAAAAATTCAATGCACCAGGTATGTTGGGCATCATCCAATATTTGACCATGCTTTTGAAGGTCCACGTGGCACGTGATCTCGGCACTAGTGCAGCGTTCAAACACTGCATCACTGGTGAAAGGACCCTTAACCCAGATAAAGAGAGTTAAGGAAGAGACTTATTCAGAAACTGACAAATTCTCACCTATCGGAAAGCAGAACTTGAAGAGGGGGGGAAGTGATTCTCTCCTTTGGTATAGCTAAATGCTCAGAGACATCCAGTTCAACTGTTTTAGAGCTGATAAATGTCAGTTGATCACTTCTCGAAACTTCAACAGAACCTAACTGGTTGAGTAGATTTTGAAAACTGTGACCAAAGTTCAAACAATAAAAAAGTTACGAAAGAAATCATCATTCATAGAGGAGTTCGAAGGCAACAAAAAAAATATAATATAATATAAGAGTTCAACCCGAACCTGTCACTATTACCAGGGATATTTGAGAAAGAACTGAAAGGAACCAGATAAAGATCTCCATCAGAAACTTCCTTGACCTCAAAGCTATTTATCTTTCCCTCTACTTCATCAAAAGTCTCAAAATTGTCACTTACTGTTGATTGAGCCAGACCAGATTTGACTTTTTCGGGCATATGACTCTGACCCAATAATCTATCACAATTCTGAACTTCAATGAACAAATCATTTCCCTCTTGTAAACTCCATGTATCTTCTACAGCAATTGTTTCACCCTTTTCATCTACACTCTCAGAAAATGCTAAATGCTCCATGCCTGGAGGAGGGTACCATGTTGACTCGTGTGTTATGCAATTATAGAAGTAGTTTCTCATATAGAAATTATCCCAAACTGCCCTCCACTCATCCAAATCGTTGCAGGGTTCAAAATAATTAAATTCATCTTGAATGCCATGATCAGGCAAAGCAGAAGACAAAGAGGATTCAGCTGAGTCGTCAGAAATCTGAGCCTGCTCAGTTCTGACATACATACAAACCTTTTCGCCAGCATCCGATTTAGGGTGTGAAATAGATGAACCTTCGGTGCCTAAATCTGAGGTCAATTCTATATCCCTTTCTTTCTGGTTAAATCTAGAGCAAGCATCTTGCAGGGCGTTTTCTAGAAGATTTTTGGCGTCTAAATTAATCTGGTGGAAAACCATTTCAGAATTCATCTTTGAAACAATACCATCTGTTACGTTGTCGTAATCCATATCAACACTTTTCATAACATCGTAAAAAGACAATCTGTTGCCCTCTTTTGAATCATCTGGCACTCCTTCAGTAGCTTTCGTACCAGATAAAATTTTTTTCCTTGCACCATTTCTTTTCGCTTTTGTAGATACTCTTCTCCTCTGTAATTCAATGTTAAAGCAACAAGAAAACCAATTATTAAATCAAGAAAATAACATCTAGAGCAACAAAAGCATTGCAAGTACAGAAAATGTGACTAGCCTGTAGGGCTGTCCAAGGTATCTAACTCGGGATCGGTATCAGGTATCAGTCCATGGAGGACCGATACGTATCGGACGATACAGAATTTTTCTTTTAACATAAAAGGTGAAACAACTTTTAGAAAAATTAAATCAAGGGGTATTGGCCGATACTCGATCAGACTATCGACCGACATCCGATACATATCGACCGATATGGGCTAGCATCGTACGATATAGATACCAGATAGCGATACAACCCCGATACTAGTAGAGGGGTGGTATAGGTATCAGTTTCCGGCGAAACCGATATGTATCGCCGATACATATCGGCCGAGTTTTGATACCATGGGGCTGTCAATGGTTTGGGACAGAAAATTACCTGACCTGCCCGACCCGGTTTAAAAACTGGTTAGGCACATAAACTTAACCTGTCAGGTCAGGTCACGCATGAAGAATCCGACCCGACCTAATATTTTCTATATAATATATGAAGGTTTTGGGGGTTAGGTAATTGAACACGGTCAGGCAAACCCAAACAGATTTTCGGGCAAGGTCAGGCATACAACAGTGACCCATCGAGTCGGGTTGGGGTGCACCCATGGGCCAGGTCAGGTCAGGTCGGGCAGACCTAATCTTTGGCCTGACCCAACCCGTTGACAGCCCTACTAGCATGCTCAGTCCCATGTTATATGATCCTGATGGATAAGAAAGGTGGGAAATCCAGACTTGCCTCTCTGCTTGTGAAGAAAGAAGTAGGAAGTCCCAATGTGTTCATCTGCCTGAAAATTTCCATATCCTCCAACGGAGGAGCATAACCTGTGCAGTTCATTAAGAAAACAGTGTCAAGAGGTTAGACCCGTCCTGCATGGTATAGAGAATATCATATTTCAAGTAAGAAAAACAAAGGGAGACAATCATGGAATCAAAATTCGGCCAATACCGACACATATCGCTTTCATCGAGAACCGATACCAATACCTCCTCGATACAGAGATCGGGGTGGTATCGGTATCAGACAGATACGGGTCAGTATCCGCCGATACTGCCTTGGTATCGGCCGATACTGGCCCATACAATTATTTCTTTTCTATTTATTTGTTTTGCTTTTTTCAAAAAAAATAATAATAATACTGGCCGATACGGTATCGGCAATACCATATCCGTATCGACCGATACATATCAGTCCAAGATGGACCGATACCGAGTTTGACACCTTGGAGACAATTAAGTCTCCAACAACAATGAAGCATTTCTCAGGTAATTTGATCAGCCAATTTTATTGATGAAAGAGGTACGAAATAAATATAGAAGTACAGACAACAGAACAATGCAGTCAATGTCTAGCCTGCCTACAGTGGAAAAGTAGTACCTGCGGCAAGTTCTTTTTTATATCAGAATAGTGGAACTTTATTAATGAAAACTACAAATAATTACAAAAGAGGAAAGTGGGGATCTCCTCTCAAAAATGCAGTTTTCGAAAAATGAAAAGAAAAACAGGCAATCAATACCAGAGCCTGCCCCCACATCATGATTAGACAAAATAACATTAGTTCCAACCCCATCAATCAATGTGTAGCCCCCATTCTCCCAATAAGAGTTATGGGTGGTATCAAAATTCGACAGATACCGATACGTATCGGTTTCGTCGAGAACCGATACCGATACCACCCTGATATAGGTATCAAGGTCGTATCAGGATCGGACCAATATGGTCTAGTATCGGCCGATACTGACGATAAAGTTTTTGTTTTTGTTTTTATACTTCTTAAAAATAAAATAAAAATAACTGATACGGTGTCGGCGATACCATATCCGAATCGGTCCATCTTGAACCGATACCCGATTCTTGATACCGATACCGAGTTTGATACCTTTGTTAGGTGTGTTCTCTTGTAAGTTGTATACTTCATTCAGTATATCAGACCACAGTATTTTTTTGGGTTGGCCTTCATCATGCTTAAACACTCATCTTCAACCATTTAAGGAAGATGCAGACTCCTAAAGAAACCCATGGTGGTAACAACTGAAATATGAATCGTTGAGACCCCAGACCTAAAGTGCACTGGATCCCAAGACGTGAGAGCTGTTAGATATAAAGGAAATGTATGTGATGAATGGTTCTTTATTGCAAAGAGTGAAGATCAGAAAGAACAAAATCTATTGTTGGTCTCTGTTATAAAACTACTTATTTGGCATTTTTACAATCAAAATCCCTCCAACAAAAAATTGCATTTCTATATGGGGATCTCAAAGGGATAGGTGCATGGCCTCCCCACCAAGCTACCACATTTCAAATTCATGACTGATTTTCAAGCTAAAGAAATGTATAAACGGTTTGAAAAAAGCAACTCGCACATGGCTTGAGAAGTCCCATCATGTCCTAATTTATCCAATCTATGCATGATAGCCACTCGATAGAGTACTAGTTTTGACACAACTAGCAAAACCTGGAGGACGACGTAGATAAATCTTCCAAGGTGGTTGAATTAAAGAATGTCTCACCAAAATGTTTCTGCTAGTGAACCCGTAGGAACACGCAATACTAATTGCAACTAAAACAGGTTTCAAAAAGCTCCAAAAGAAATAATTCATTCTACTCTAAATTATATTCCAAGGACCAAGACTATTGGCCTTCAAATAGGTTCTTACAATGCATAAAAATAGAAACCCGAGCCTAACTCTAATTCCTAGTTTAAGTAAAGAAATACCATAATCTTAATAACTTTTCTAAAATGATAAAGGAAAGTACCAAGTAATAAGAAAACTAAAACTATTTCTAATAAAAGAAACAAATCTTCTTAGATAAAACAAATAATAAAAGAAATTAATTATAAGTCAGCTAGAAGTGTCGAAATTTGCACTAACCATAAATTCTTCAATACTCATCTAAATTGCGCAATTCTTGACTCGTTAGAAAGCCAATTTGATAAGCTTCAAATAAGAGCAATTTCGCATCAATCTGACTTCGTACTTGAAAATAGGTCAAATATAAAAGTGGCGAAATTCAAAATTGTACACTCTAAGACCGTTCAATCAGTGACTAAAGATTTCTCCTTTCTTTCGTCTTTTCTTCCAAATTTTTTCTTCTCATTTTCATTAATCTTCTTTCTTGGAATTCATATTCATGGGTCAAAATATCGGGTTACCGATACGTATCGTCCGAGCTCCAAAACGATACGTATCGGACGATACGTATCGGACGATACGTATCGGTACCGGTTGGTATCGGACGATACATTGAATGTATCGTTCGATACATTCAACTATATTGAATGTATCGAACGATACATTCAATGTATCATTCGATACCAATACCGATACGTATCGTCTGATACGTATCGGTATCGGCCGAAATTTTGATCCATGTTCATATTAGATTAACATTCTAGACTATTGGGACATGTGTCATGGAGTTGAGGAGTGTATTTTGTGTGTGTATGTAGTTAGTAGCGGGTGTATTCACTATAAAGGGTGTTTCTATCTTTCGATTTAATATAAAGGCTAGTAGGGTTACCCTAACCGTAACTAAGTCATCTTTGGCTAATCTCTCTTTCTCACTCTCTTCTTCTTCTTCTTTCCTCTTCTTCCATCAAACGTTAATATCATCAGCATCTACTTGGTATCATTGGGCAGCTCTTTCCGACAGCTGATGTCATCTCTTGGTGTGTTGATGTCACGCTGAAGTCATGAGGACAAACTTTAACCTTTGATCACGACGAGACAAACATCGTTGGGATTGTTTTGACGAGTAGATCAACTTTAATAAAGGTCTTTTTTGAATTTGCATCTCAAAACTTGATTTTCTAAGGGTTTTCTGTCCTAGATCTAGTTTGTGATTTTCTAGGTTTTCCTGACACTTCAAGTCTGGCATGTATTGAACCGTAATCTTCTCCAGCTTTCATTTCCACATACTAATAGGAGATTTGATTGAGTTTTCAAAGAGTTCTATTGATTTTTTCGATTTGCCCTAAATCTGCTCGATTCATGTTTTTTGGGGGGCTGGTGCTTTTCGTGCAAACTTTCGATGCACCTTTTGATGTGAGGATGCTTCGGTTCAATGCTAGGAACCTTTTGAATCCAGTCTTACGTGGTTTGGATATGATTTGAGGGATAGACGGTTTTTTATGCAAAGAAGTCCCATCTCTTTTTTTTTTTAATTTTTCAGGTGAATAATGTGACCAGATTTCATGTGGATGTTCTTCCCACTGATTTCTGTGCAGAAAATGTGTTGTGGATGCCTTTCACTCCCGAATCATTGATCTTACTCAAGTATGGAACCCAAAACATCTATTCTTATCAATTCTTCTAATTTAAATCCCTCCATGGAATCACAAGTACCAAGTTGAATAAAAAGAAATCATGTATTTATTGAGGAAAAGTCTTTGATCAGACGGTTATAATGTCTTCAATTTTAAATCCCGTCACTTTTATGTATGGCCTATTTTCAAGTGTTAAACAACGTCAAATTGTTGCAAAATTGATCTTATTTGAAAGCTTATTGAAGTAGCTTTCCAACGAGCCAAGAAACGTGCAATTTCGATAAGTATTGAAGAAGTTATGGTCAGTTTCCGAAGGCTGCACTGGAAGTGACGAATTTCAAGACTTTTAATTTAATTAGGATTAGTTTTTTTTATTATTTTATTTCAGCCAATAGGATTTGTTTCTTTTATTAAAAACAGGTTTAATTTTCTTATTATTTAGGACTTTATTTTATTATTTTGGAAAGTTAAGGATATTTTTTTTTTATCTAAATTAGGAATTAGAGTTAGACTAGGATTTCTAAAATGAAAAAATAAGGAGAGTTGAATGAAATATTTTGTTTGGAGCTTTTCTAGTTGTGGCTAGTATTAGGTGTTTTTGCGGGTTCACTGGCATATGAATTTTGGTGAGATATTCCTTAATTCAACCACCTTGGAAGACTACTTCAACCTTCCTGCAGAGTTTGCTAGTTTTGTGTCAAAACTAGTACCCTCTCAAGTGGCTACCGTGTACCGATCGCATCAAAACTTCCTTTCATGGTCTAGAGCTGTCAAGCTGTCGGGTAACCGTGTCAAGTTGGGTCACATACTTGAGACCATCATGAAACCTCCGTCTCCAATTCCTCCTTCTCTCAAAGGGAAATAGACATTACACCGTGCTCGGATGGTTGTTTCATTCAATGGAGAAACCTATCTACACTATGCCTATGGTCCATAAAACTGCCACTCAATTATGAATTGTATTGACTCAAATGTATTCCTATGCTAAAAATGATATCGGATTTACCAGTTATTTCGAGAGGTCTCACATGTTGAGCATTGAGACCGTACTGTCTCTAATTATTTTGGATATCTGCAGAGTCAATATGAACCTCCCTCTGAGTACCGTGGTCAGGGTCACAGGATTGCTTCCTGTCGTCTAGAGCGTCAGTAGATTTACTATTTTTCCATGGGACTCTGCCCCAAGTATGAGCAGCTTCGTGCCGAGATTTTAGCGACGAATCCTCTACCTCCTCTACGGATAGTCTATGCAACGATCAATGACAATGAGCGAAGTCGTGCTCTTATTACCTGATGCGGGAACTTACTAACTGCAATGCTAGGGCAAAGATTAGGATTAAAATTAATTTAACCAATTAAAAATAACATTTTCTCATAATAAATTCCCATGGAAAATTCTAAAAATCCAATTAGATGCTTTAATTTTGACCCAAAATAGCATTACTTTCGTGTACGTTCCCTATCGTAGATTTAGAAGACTAGGGTTCTTATGAATGGCTAGATCTTCGATAGTTTTAGGGCGTCGAACGAACTCGCAAGCGAGTTCTCTCGATACCGAACAAAATTAAAAGGCTAATAATGATTTATGATGAACAAATAGGCTGATTTTGAATTTTATGAAATAAATAAAATAACAAGGGTTACGCTACTTATGCAAACCGTAGATCTAAAGAAGATAGAGATGGAAGAAGAGTTGACCTCGCACCAAACCACAAGCGGGAATCAAAGAATCGCTCCCCGTTTGAGAGAATCACACCACATGAAAGTTTAGAACTCTCAATTTTGCATAAGCAATTTTCATTAACCAAAAAAGTAATAATAAAGTTGTTTGCAAGCCTTTAAATAAGCTAACCAATGCATAAAACTAGAAATCCTAGTGTAACTCTAATTCATAGTTCAAATAAAAGAAATATCCTACTTCTAAAACAATAAAATAAAGTCTCAAAACAATAAGGAAACTAATCCTATTTCTAATAAAAGAAATAATAAAAGAGACTAATCCTAATTCAATTAGGAGTCTTGAAATTTGTCACTTTCTGTGCAGCTCCCGAAAACTGATCATAACTTCCTCAATACTTATCGGAATTGCACGATTTTTGGCTCGTTGGAAAGCTACTTCGATAAGCTTTCACATGTAACTAATTTCGCATCTATCCGACTTTGTTTGACACTTCAAAATAGGCCAAACATAAAAGTGACGGGATTGAAAGTTGACGACCCTCTTATCAGAGAATTTTTGGCAATAAATTTTGGATTTTTTTTTTTTTATCACTTTGATGTTCTTCTTTCGCTTTCGATATGTTATGGTCGATTGCTTGAATCGGATGTCCCCATCATTACCCCTCCTACTCATTGTAGTCAAATCACATATGCGATTATGCCATGGCATAAATTTATTTATTTTTTCAATAAAACCCAAAAAACTCTCAAAAAATCCCCAAAGTTCCCCATATTGATTAGTAACATGTTATGTTAATTTTGTACTCTATTAATTTTGTAGTGTCTAGAATGCGAAATAAAAGTATATAACCCATAAGTAAGAAGGGAAAATATAAATTTCATTGATGTTAAACAAAATAGAGACCAAAAAGAGACCATTTATAGACTTTGGGGAGCCCTAAAAAGCACAAATCATACCTTGGATGAATGTGGTATGGATTAGGAAGAGGAACCCCCCATTTATAGACTTTGGGGAGCCCTAAAAAGCAAAAAATAAATAATAATAAAAGCTCCAACGGTCATAAATATGACCATTAGAGATGTACGCAATGGCATACATGTCAGGTCGCATATGCCATCATGGCATATACGACAGAGGCTTCCCAAATTTCATATGCGATCACATATGACAACAATGCTCCTACTCCTCCTGAACATACTGCTCTTGCTTTGATATTTTTTGTAAGGAGAGTGGGCGTGGGGGGCGTGGAGGCCATCAACGAGGTGGAAGAGGGAGTTGTGGAGACGCACTAATTGTGTGCTCTTTCTGCTTGTGACCGGATCATGATAGCTCCAAATGCTTCAAGCTTCATGGTTTCCCTCCTCGTTAGGCCTCTTCATGTATTGCCCATGTTGTTGTTGTAACTAATATTATTGCGTCAGGACCTCCAGAGACTCTTGTTACAACTGATAGCGCTTTCGTCGATACTACCTATGATGTTGCTACTTTTGTGCTGAGATTGTTGATATGCAAGGACATCTTCAAGTGCCCCAACCTACTTCGTCTTTTGTGACACCAGGAGTGTCGTTTGCCTACCATGCAGCCATGTCATCTACATCCTCTCCCCCTGGGTCATTGACACAAGTGCATTAGATCATATGACGAGTCCCGCCTATTTTCTTCTTCTATTCCCTATTCATAATCATGATATTTCTTAACGATTGTCTTGATTATTTAGAAAATTTTAATGTAATCAACAAGGTAGTTAAGGCGGTGTGGTGAGGTCATGGCGAAGAGGCTCACTACCCAATGGCATGGCCATAGCAAAGTCATGGCGAAACTATTTGTTATTGTATTTTTTTAATTATTTTATCTATTAATTAGTAGTATTTTTTTTATATAAGAAAAAAAATATAGGAAGAAAAAAATTCAACTCCTAAAACATCATACTTTGATTCTAATATTGAGGACTTCATATTCTAGGAATAAATAAATATCAATAAATACAAATCAAATATGAAACATCAACATATTTGCAACATGGTAAGTATAAATAAATAAATATGAAATCTCAACAAATATAGAATATTAAGTACACATACGGTAGTGTCGTCAACGTTGAGGTTTCGGCGATGCTAGTGTTGGTAGTTGTGACGAGAGAGAAAGAGAGAGAGAGAGAGTTGAGGATTTTGTAACTTATAAGTTGAGGTTTTGTGACTTGTAAGTTAACTTTTGTAACGTATATATTACAAAAATGTCATAACTTATAAGTATTATACGTTATTATCTAAAAAATAAAATAGCGTGCATAGCGACGCCATAATGCTACTCCGTCGTGGCAACTCTATGGCTTTGCTATTTAGCCGTCATGGCTATTTGGTTATATATAGCGTTTCCCATCGCCATTCGCCATGGCGAGGCCATAGCGAGGCTATAGCGTAGCCTTGACAACCATGGTAATCAAAATAAAAGGCCACGCTAAAAGGTTTAGTTTTTTATTGATAAAAAAGTTCATTTATTACATGATAATCTACTCCTAAAAGTCATATGCTCAACACTTGAAATGTCTTTACACATTTAATTTGCATCTCGCAAATCACTACCACCTTGTCATCGGTATACAGCAAAACCATTTCCTCTATCTAAAATATTTTAGTTACAATATCATGTCATACTCTTTATACAACCAATCATCTCCACTTGTTTCGACATTGATGAAATTGTGCAAATAAACGCTATTTAGCTCTAATATAACTTGCGACTTAATTTAATATGAAGTTACTTTGCAATCCTTCATGTCATTTGCCTTTCTCCAAGTCTTTATTGGTTCCTCTTCCCAATAGGCATGCATGCCTAAACCATCTGAATTGACAATCCTTAATTTTCCTATTTTAATGGAACCACCCCTATACTTCATCTTATGTACTCATTATTAATTTTATCCTTGTTACTCTATTCATCCACCTTGGCATACACTTCTCAACCACATCACTCTGTCTTCTTTTTTTATTCTTTGTGCCCTGCCCCCCCTTCAGCACCATACAGTAATTTTGGTCTGCTCTTACAGCGCTCTATTAAAGACGTCCAAGTGACACTCATTGCATACACAATACACTACTTGCTTATCTCCACTTAACCCACCTTGCATTGATCTTATTTGACATGCCTTTCTCAAATCCACCATTTGTTTGTGTATTAGAACCCAAATAATGAAATATCTGACATTATGGAACTAAATGGTACTCTATTTTAACCAAATCATCCTCCAAAATCTCGCTTTTGCTAAACTTGCACCTATGTATTCCGTTTTCGGTCTCCTAATTTTACCGCCTTAAATTTAAGGTCTTTCTCCCATGATCCAACTTAAAATTGTATTGTTCCTTGTCTAGCCAACTAGCACCACATTATCTCTATGGAACCTCAGTTTATATTTCTATCGTCAATTGACTTAGAGCAGACCATCAATGCAGCCCAAGTCAGATAGAGAACTCAGGTGTTTCTCCACATACATCGAGAGTCAAGACTATAAATGAATAAATGGCATCGCTGACAATGCATAATTATCTATCATTTCAAAAGTCAAGTAAACCTTGGTTGATAAAAGCCACTCTCACTAAAGGATAACAATAACTAATTTGCAAAAGGTTTAAAAGAATAGATTTAAAAGTGTTTTTGGCATAAGAAAAGGTTTTTTTTTGGAATAACAAGAAGCCACTCTAAATGACTGCTTGTGGATAATCCAAGTTCTAATGAGAGCCTATTTTGCTTACATTGTTCCTTTTTTTGTGGGGATTAGTAACAAAGCAATATATTAAAAAGAACAAAAGTAGAGTATATACCTTAGCCTGAGAAACTACACAAAAAAAACCCAAAGGCTCACCCTCTCAGAAGTCCCGGATGATCAAGCAGATGAAGAGTCATCGGACATCCCAAGCCCAGGAGAAAGAACATAAATAAACCTAACACTAAGGTTGTTGAAAAACCACGTCCCACTCGAGCACAAAGTCCATGCCCTCCAAATTCTCCTCCCGATGCCAAATTGGAAGCCAACTCAAATTCCAATCCTTGGTTGCCCGAACCACAAACTGAAATGGTTTGGCAACTCTTTTAAAGGCTCTGCTATTACGTTCCAACCATATGGCCCAAATGACAACATACCCCGCTATCTGCCATAGTTGACCTTTCATCTCCAAAAATTGCACTCCATCCCACTGTTCCATCATATCTGTTGACTTTCTCGGAAAAACCCATTGAATCCCAAAAGCGGATAGGACTGCTCCCCAAACTTTAAAGGAGAAAGAACAATGGAGGAGAGTGTGGCCAACTCATTCTCTCCTAGACATACTGATGAGATTCAAGTAGCGGCCAGTAACATATCGGAGACGAAAAAAGAATGTCAAAGTAGTTAGAAGAATGCCCAAATTCGAAGGACTAAAGGCATGCTTTAGTTGATTGATCGACCCCAGCCTTCCATCGATCGATGGTCGACATAGGACACATATTTGGAGTGCAATAATGTTTCTCAGTCGATCAATCAATCCGGAATTTTCGATCGATCGATTTTAGTCAGTGGCTTCAAGCAATGTAATTATTCCCCAATCGATCGATCGACTCCAGAATCGATTGATCGACCGGTCACGCGAATTTTGACGGGATTTTGTTTATTTGGTCAAAATTTCCATTTTAGTGTTTTATTTGCTTTAGGACTTTTAATCTCGTATTATGGTTTGGTTAGCCTATTTAAAGGCTTGTAAAAACAGCTTTGAATTAATTATTGGTGAATGAAATTTGTTTTTACAAACTTTAAGAGTTTTGAACTTTCGCGAGGGTGTGATTCTCTCAAAACGGAGAGTGATTCTTCATCCCGCGTGCGGTTTTGTGTGATGCCAACTCTTTCTCCTCTTCTATCTTCCTATGATCTACGAGTTGCGTAAGTAGCGTAACCCTAGACTATCTATTTCTCTATTAAATCCCAAATTAACCTATCTTTACAACATAAAAATCAGTGCTTGTTTATTTCCACTATTAAAATCATTATCCGCCTTTATTTTCGTACGGTATCAGAAGAACCCGCTTGCGAGGTAGTTCGACGCCCTAAAACTGTCGGAGATCTAGCCGTTCGCTAAGAACCCTAGTTTTCTAGATCCGATAGGCAATGTACACGAAAGGTAACACTATTTTGGGCCGAAATTAAATCGTTCAATTGAATATCGTGATATTTTCTTTATTAATTTGTTAAGAAATATTGTCATTTTAACTATTTAAATTAATTTTAATTTTAATCTCAGCCTTAGCATTGCATGTGTTAGTTTCCACATCAATTTTGGCATCAAAGCACAATTATAGTTTAGGGTGTTTGCATTAGAAATTTTATTTTGTTTGCATGTTATGTCAAATAGGTGTTCATATAGGTTCTAGGGTTTATTTTACTGTCTTGCATCATTTCGTTTTTGTTTGCATAGTAATGGATCCTGCTAGGATAAAAGCCCTTATGAAGGAACTTGTGGTGATCTCTAGGAACAAATGCAAACTCAGCATGAGGCTTTAAAAATCTGTCATACTCAAAGCCATAGCCGGACTTCCAAGGGTTTGTTTTACTGTCTTACATCATTTCGTTTTTGTTTGCATAGTAATGGATCCTGCTAGGATAAAAGCCCTTATTAATGAACTTGTGGTGATCTCTAGGCCCAAATGCAAACTCAGCATGAGGCTTTAAAAATTCGTCATACTCAAAGCCATAGCCGGACTTCCAAGGGTTTAGATGGAAGTAGAGTTAAGGGATACTCACATCATTGTGAGCCCAAATATGATCTTGATAGAAAATCCCTAAGGTCTATTCAAACCGAAGTCCCAGATTTTGAAGGGATGACGAACCCTAAAACCTTCGTGGGTTGTTGACTAGCAAAGAGGAGTATTTTAACTAGTATGACGTGTTGGAAGAGTGTAAGGTTAGGCTAGCCAAAACGAGGTTGGTGTGCCATGCAAAAAATTATTGGGATGGTATGGAGTTTCGACGCAAGTTAGTTCGAAATAAGCCCATCACACGACGGAAGGACGTGAAAGAACGACTCATCGATCAATATGTTCCTTTCACGTACCACCACCTTCTACATTGTTTGGAAGCTAAGGTAGATAAGTGTCATAAACACACCAAACTTGAGTCAAGGAGCACCTACATTAAAGAGAGCTATAATTTCCGGATTCCACCATCGAAATTCGTGATTACTCCTCCGAATCCCCAAATTGCTAATGCAAGAGGAGCAAGTGTTGAGAGCCCTAAATCTTGTGGTCGTAACAAGTGCTATAAGTGCCAAGGACTTGAGCACTTTGCATACCAATGCCCCACAAAATTTCCCACTTCGAATTTATTGACTAAAAGAGTCCTAAGGAGAGTAGCGATGTTGAGTCACTCACATGTGAGTCACCCGAGTCACCCACGCGCGATTCGACCGAGTCACATACAAGCGATTTGTAAGTATTCGTAGAGTCAGTTGTGCATGAGTCCTTGTTATTGGTAGAGTCGAGTGCATTAGAGTCATTGAAGTTGGTTGAACCAAGTACACACGAACCAATCGAGTCTTTGCCTATGAGTCATTGGTATTTGTAGAGTTGGGTGCACACGACTTGGTGCTCGTTGAGTCGAATACAAATGAGTCCATCGAACTGGGTACACACAAACCATTAGTGTAAATTAAATCGAGTGCCCTAGAGTCTTTGGTTTTGGTTGAAGCGAGTACGCACGAATTACTCGAGTCGAGTGTATATGAGCCATTAGTGCCTTGATTCGATCACACATGAGTTGATAGTGCCCACAGAGTCGGTTGCGCATAAATCGCCAGAGTCTGAATCTACATTTACACCTCGCATTCATGAATTGCATGCTGAGATTAAAAGAATTAATGTGAACAATGAAAAATACAAGTTTTCTGCAAATTCTCATAGAAGATACAAAGAATTTTAGAAGGATGATTTGGTGATGGTTCGGAATAGACCTGGGCGATTCCCTCAAGGAATTGCAAAGAAATTACAAGCTCATGATGCTAGACCCTATAGGATCTTGAAGCGTGTCGGTTCTAACGCTTACATCCTAGACCTAATGCTGGAATTGGGGATTAGCACAACATTCAACGTGGAGAATCTCGTTCTGTTCCATGGCCATTCAACCATACCTGCCAACCCCTTTGAGCCTTCTACATCCGATGGCACCATTATTCCACTACCTACGCCATTACCTCCACCTACACATCAATCTCGTGAGATCATTGAAGTTGTTTTGGAGGATCAGATTGTGTCCACCAACCAAGGGGGGCTTCAGAAGTAATGAGCCAAGTGGAAGAACAAAGTCGATACAGAGAATACGTGGATAACAAAGGAAGAGTTTCAACATATTGATCCATATCTCTTGGACCTCTATCACAATCAGTATTCATCGAGGATGAATCCTTCTAACCTGGGGAGAGTTGAAGGGGACATCAGATTCAAGCAGCCGCCAGTAACATATCGGAGGCGAAAGAAAAATGTCAAAGTAGTCAGAAAGAAGAATGCCCAAATTCGAAGGACTGAAGACATGCTTTAGTCGATCAATCAACCCCAACCTTCGATCTATCGATGGTGGACAAAGGACACATATTTGGAAAGCAATTATGTTTCTCAGTCGATCAATCGATCCGAAATTTTCAATCGATCGATTTTAGTCAGCGGCTTCGGCCAATTTAATTATTTCTCAGTCAATCGATCGACTCCAGAAACAATCGATCGACTGGTCGCGTGAATTTTGATGGGATTTTGTTTATTTGGTCAAATTTTTCATTTTAGTGTTTTATTTGCCTCAGAACTCTTCTAATTTCATATTAGGGTTTGGTTAGCCTATTTAAAGGCTTGTAAAAATAGCTTTGAATTAATTATTGGTGAATGAAAAATGCCTTTGTAAGCTTTGAGAGTTTTGAACTTTTGTGAGGGTGTGATTCTCTCAAAACGGAGAGCGATTTTTCGTCCCACGTGCGATTTGGTGCGAGGCCAACTCTTCCTCCTCTTCTATCTTCTTATGATCTACGAGTTGCGTAAGTAGCGTAACCCTAGCCTATCTATTTCTCTATTAAATCCCAAATTAACCTATCTTTACACCATAAAAATCAGTGCTTGTTTATTTCCACCATTAAAATCATTATCCGCCTTTCTTTTCGTCTAGTATCGGAAGAACTCGCTTGCGAGTTCGTTCGATGCCCTAAAACTGTGGGAGATCTAGCCGTTCGCTAAGAACCCTAGTCTTCTAGATCTGATAGGGAAGGTACACGAAAAGTAACACTATTTTGGGCCGGAATTAAATCGTTCAATTGAATATCGTGATATTTTCTTTGTTAATTTGTTAAGAAATATTGTCATTTTAACTGTTTAAATTAAGGGAAATTTACCTTATCGACCCTGTCAGATACACCTTTTCCGTCAGAGACCCTATATTTTCACCTTTGACCAAACCGACCAGCTCCAAGCCTAGCCAACCCTAAAGAGAGTAAAAAGTCGAAGATACCCCTTCTATGACTTTCTTTAACCCACAAAACCATCCCCTTCTTCCTCATTTTAATCTGCTAAAATTAGTAAAAAGTTAGACGTGGCGAAGGTGATGACGTCTTCTTCCTCAGCCCGATCTACTATTTGGAAGAAGAAAATAAAGGCTTGGGAGAAGAAGACCCTACAGTTTGCCATTATGACGCGAGGTATGTTCAGATTATCCAGTGTAAACCCCATTTTCAGTTTGTTAGGGTCTCTTAATGGTTCAATATAAGAAAGATAAAAAATTTATTGGCAAAATTTTTTTAAACAGTCGATAACGATTGTCTAAACGGTCGATATCAACTTTTTAGACAGTCAATACCGATTGTAGAAACAGTCGATATCGGGCATAGAATCTGCAAAGCAAATTAAATAAAATCTCCCCTCAAACTTGGGAGAAATCACGTCCGATCTATCTCATAAACACAGCACCAAGCAAAAGAAAACTAATTACGTCAAGGAAATCATAGCAAAAATCTAGACACAGACTGGTACGAACACTGGCAGTGACCACCGGGAAAAAAAGATGTTTGCTAAAGATCGGTCCCTGAGTCTTCAAAATTGTCCCGGGGTCTTCAAAATTGTCCCGAGGTTTTCAAAAAGGGAATGTCACCCCCCAACTCCGAGATATCCTCAACTTGCTGCTCTTGGAAGAGGAACTGCAAGTCGGGGGGGAAAAGGGTTCAAGAGGATGGAGGGGGTGGTGTAGGAGGCGAATGAGGACAGGGAGATGTGAGGATGCAGAAAGTACATGGACGGGGTGTCTTCTTGCTTTTTTTTTCTTAGGCCCTCGGCCGGTTTTCGTTAGACTTTCTCGTATTCGTCCCACAACCATTGCAGGGGATCCCACGACCTTTTTGGTTTTGGGTCGTCCCAGGTTGAAACTTGATTGGTAAACTAGTGAGTTTGTCGTCTGTCATGGCTACGAAGTTGTTGGGATTGGTACGACGAAGAGGATATGCGTGTGAAAATGGTGGAAAGTTTTGGAATTTAAAGAAGGGGTGAGGCGGGATGTGAAAGGTCGTTATTAGTTCCAACAAAAATGCCACCAAGATAATTAACAAGAATGGTTGGCACTAATTACGGCTTCGATTGTGTTAATATGGGGCGTCATACCTATTGCAGGACACTAACTAATCAACACAACTAATGTACTTTTTATCTTTTTTTTTAAGAAACGTCATTGCATTTTTAGACAATCCATATTGATTGTATAAACAATCGTCATCTCCCCTTTGTATCATCAGTCTTATAACCCCTTTCTTCTCATTCTTAAACAGGTGATGTCGGAGGTGGACATTCCTCTTCTCTGTCACTATGATGGCCTTCTTATAAGCAAATGATGGCTTGTATGAAGGTGGCCAACCAAGGCATCTTTTCATTTCGATGGGTATTTCGTATGAACAATTCATAAGGAGAATGTACGCTGTCAGTTTTGCAAGGGCAGATGAAACACTTTCCATAAAGTTCTTTATGAAGATAGTGAACACCCTTGTGCTTGCCGACATTTTGGACTAGAATGATTTGACCTCTTTATTTACGTTTTATAAAGTCGGGGTGAACGTCATAAAGGTATTCATCATTAAAGTACCGTCATCCTTCCGAGTCGAAGCTGAACAAGTACCTCTTGTCAGGACTGATTTTGTGAGCAACCATTCCTTTCAACCATGTAAGTTTGAGAATGATGAACTTATATATGATACAGTCCATTTAGGCGATGACGACGATGTTACGGCGAAAATGTCAGTCAGGGAAGCAACTATTGGTTTATGATGACCCACTAAAATATATGCATGAGTCACAACAATGTCGTCAAGAGTTAGACTACACGTCTCTGACAGTCGTCGACGAAAACGATTTCGGTCATATCTTCCTCGGTAGATTCACAACTTGGTTGAGTCGCGAATTATGTTATATCATTCCATCGATGGGGATTACCAGATGAGCTCAACCCCATGTCCATACACATGAGCACCCCTCCGGTGAAGGGCCTAGTCAGCCACGTCAGTACCCCTTCGGTGAAGGGCCTAGTAGACCACGTCAGAACCCTGCTGGTGAAGGACCTAGTCAACCACGTGAGAACCCCGGTCGTGAAGGATTTAATCAACCACCTGATAGCACGGCTAGTGAAGGGCATAATTATCCTCAACCCACTAATGAAGATAACTTAGAAGAGAATGCCCAAGATTATGATGGCGAACTGGATGAGTTTATAAAAGAGGATCCGAAAAATTTCGTGAGAGGCATTGATAATCCCCTAGTAGAAGGAGCTTACGAAGGGTTGGAGACATTAGACGACTCTTCCGATCAAGAGGTAGAAACCAAATACCAGAATTTGACGTTTAAAGTTGGAGAGATCTTCAGAGACAAGCAAACATTCCAAAGAGCATTAAAAGAACACGCGGTGGAGAAAAAATTCCAAATTCAGCCCTTGAAAACTACTAGTTATCGAGTGACAGCCGGATGCTACGAACCCGGTTGTTCGTGGCGAATACATGCGTCTAAATTGACTGGGCTCGACTCTTTCAAAATCAAGGCATTCAACAGTACTCACATGCGGGAGAAACTTATGGAAGGATTCGACTACACACCTGCGTCGATAATGTTTGACATTGCAAAAACTTATAACGTGCAAATCACATATTCTACGGCTTGGAGGGGGAAAGAACTCGCCCTGAATGATAATACAGGCAGTTGGCATGGGCAATTTGTCGCTCTACCGGCCTACATGAAGGAGATGGAGATGGTAGATCCTAATGTACAAACGTCCTTTCAACTTACGCCTGACAGTAAGCTCCAAAGATTTTTTTTGGGATTTTGGCCCGTGCATCGAAAGCTACTGTAATACACTTCGTCGCATATTGCTTGTAGATGGCACACACCTACGGGGACGTTTCGAAGGGATCCTACTTATCGCCTCGGTGTAAGACGGTAATGGCCATATATTACCGTTAGCATTTGCGTCGTCAACTTAAAAGACGAGGATACATGGATGTGGTTTCTTGAACGGGTAGGTGTGTTCGTGATCGATCAGTTTAACGAAGATTTCGTTATTATCACGGACAGGTCGAAGGGTTTAATAAAAGCAGTGAAACAAATCTTCCTTAACATATACCACAACTACTGTATGCGACATATGACACAAAATTTGACACAACCATCCCAAGAACAGCGTGTTGGTTCTATGGTGGTGCGCTGCGCGTGCATATTCAGTAGATAGATTTGATCATTTTATGAACAAAATCAAGGAAGATGATGTTCCTCGGGCAGTAGAGTATATTTTAAAAATAGACCCAAAGCATTGGGCACGCGCACATATCAAAGGAAGGCAGTACGATTTCCTCACTACTAATAATGCTGAAAGCTTGAACAGCGTAATAAAGCTAGCTCGAGAGAGACCAATTATCGATTTAATCAGAACTACTACGGAGAAAGTCGCCGATTATTTTCAAAAGCGTCAACAAATATCTGAGAAATGGAGCATCCTCCTTTGCCCAAAAGTAGACGAGGACATGAAGAAGGTGCTCCAATGAGCTGATAAAAAGAGAGCTCAACCATATGGGCGCGATCACTTCCAAGTCAATTCCGGGAATTTTCATTCATCACGTCAACTTAGAACACAAGACATGTACTTGCCGCCATTGGCACATTAACGGTTTGCCTTGCTCGCATGTCGTTGCAGCCATCAATCGGAGAAGTCATCCCTTGCTTTAGACAATCATACGACGAACAATGGGTTCTCACCCTCGATAAAAGCCAATGAAAAATTCAAGTTGACCAACTATCGGATAATATGAAAGTGACACCGCCCTATAATTCTCGAAAGCAAGCCGGACATCCGAGGAAGAGAAGGATACGGTCTAAGCGTGAAGTTAGGGCCCTACAATGTGGCATGTGTAGTGAGTATGGTCACAATAGCAGGAGTTACACGGCAGTGGGACCGATGGGTTGATAGAGTACGTGCCTCCTTTATATAGGAAATCGCTCTCTAATCAGAGCAATGATGATCGATATTGCTTCATTAGGAGATCGCTAGCGATCATAGTTGTCAAAGGCGATTGCATATGCGATCCTAAATGTACAAATCGCATATGCTATGATGGCATATGCGATTTGGGAGGTATGCGAACGCATACACTGTATGCGATCGCATACCCCTCCAACGGTCATAAATATGACCGTTGGAGATTATTTTCTTTTCTTTTTTTGTTTTTTAAGCCTCACCAAAGCTTATAAATAGGGGGTTCCTCTTCCTAATCCATACCACATCCATCCAAGATATGACTTATGTCTCTTTGGTCTTTTTTTTAGTTTGTAGTGCTATCTTCCTCTCTTTCTCTCTTTTTCTCTCTTTCTCAAAGTTTTGTTGATAATTCTTTTTGCTTTATTTTATAGTTAACTAAACAAGGAGCTCCTACCATCATTCTTCAAGCAAAGAGGGAAGAAATCACTTCAAGAATCAAAGATTCAAGGATTCAAGAGTTAGAAATTAATTTATAATTCCTATTAAATTTTGTTTGATTGTTTTTCCTCCTTATTACACCTCATTTCTTTCCTTTTTTTAGTGTGGTTGTTACTTGTTAAACTCTCCAGTCTCCACCCACTTCTTTAAATTAACACAAAACATATATTATACACTTTTGAGAAGTTTTGGAAATTTTTTTAGGTTTTTTTGAAAAAATAAAAATAAAAATTATGCCATCGAGCAATCTGCATATGCGCTGACACTATGCCATTGCATATGCGATTTAACAACATTGCTAGCGATCCTCTAAGAGATCGTTAGCGCTCTTATATGAGACCGATACCGCGTCAATTAAGAGATTGGTAACTTGCATTTTATATTAATAAATGTATATTTTTGGCAACTAGCATTTTTTATTAATAAAGGAGATTTTTTGGCATCTTCCATAATGATAGAGATTGGTTTGTATTTTCCATTATAAAGGTACATCGCGTTCCGAAATATAACCCAAACGATAATTGTGGATTTGTACCTCCAGCGAGGCCAAGACTTTGTTTACGCCCTGAAACTTTCGAAGTTGTGGATGGGGGAAACTATCAGACTAATTTCACTAATTTCACTACTAGTAATAGGTACCACTTTTATTATATGAAAATTTCCATTTATAATTATCACTTTTGTAACTCTTTTAAATTTCAGGAGTGAAAGAACCTCCGATACAGAATCATCCTCCGGAATTAAGGCACCTTAGTATAGATTTGACACAAGTCATCTACCGATGGATGATAAGATTGCAATTCACGCGCTGTGGATGGAGATATATCGCATCCAGAAACAATACAAGAAGTCGGCTAGATCGTACAAGGAACGTTACGAGGCAAAGTTTGGCCGCAAATTAGGTCCATAATAGCTAAAAATTTGGAATGTAATATTTACGATCAATTAGCAATTTGGAATGTACATTTGCTTAAAAATTCGGTTAGTAATTGTTATAAATTTGGAATGTAATATTAACAGAATTTGCAATAGTGTAAGGTATGCTCCCATTAACTGCAAGCATAACAGATATAGCGATAAAGCTAATAAACGACTGCCTATACAGTTGTTGACGACTGTCTATAGAGTCGTCGTCGACTCTATAAGTAGTCCTTATCGACTGTATAGACAGTCGTTATCGATTGTAAAGGCAGTTGTTCTTGTCTAGACGGTCGTTTCTACTGTTTAGAGTTGTTGAGTTTTTTACATTATGCTAAAAAAATGACTTTCACAAATAAAGAGTAACAAATTTACATTACGTATGCTTAAAAAAATTTACAAATTCACATGAATTTACATTACAAAGTAAAAGAGTTCATATGCTCAAAACTATGGTGCATCTTTACTACAGTCCTCCATGGTTACTTCCCCTCCATCGTGGGTGTATGTAGTCAGGGCATGGCCAATTTCTACCCTGAACCTACTCATATCTTTTTACGCGAAGTCGAATATCTTCCCCCCCAAGAAGTACTCCACATACTTTCAGCACGAACACCCCACAGTCCCAAAAATTGCTCTATCGGGGAAAGGATTTGATCCGACAGTCAATACTTGACCAAAGATAAGACGTAACTTTCAGTGCAGTGGAGTCCCCGTATAAATATAAAAGCACGAGAAGGTAATGCGTCTATTTCAAAATAGTGGAATGTCAGAAAAGCTAAGCAAACAATGAAAATTTGTAAGTTTGGACGAATTCGTATTATATATACTTACCAGCGTTGTCAATTGCTCCGGATATTTGTCCTTAGAGGGCCTATAAAAAATAAGGTCCACAACCATTACCGATAGTTTGGCAACCTTCACGTTCGCAAGCGCCCAGTGTAATGGTTGGTGAGAATGAATTGGGACAAATATCTGGAAAGAAGAATATAATGTTAGAGGCTACGATTTGAAAATTTTTAAAGTTCTTGGTAGAGATCATAACATACCGTGCTACAATCGTGACCCCACAGATTCCGCAACCAGTTGAAGAAGAAATTTTGTAGCAACTTTTTACCCTAATTCGCTTCGAGCTTATGGACAGACCACCGTTCGAATTGTATCTCGAATGATTCTTCGTACAGTTTTCCAGGAAGAAATTTGTTGAAATCCCTCAACTCTAACCCCACATAGGTCAAAACCGTGGGGCCCATAAGGAAACATTTCTCCTTTCTGTCAGGATGACTAGGGCCATCAATGACTTCCAAGAGTCTTAGGTAGGCTCCCATTATCTGAAAGCAATACAAATACAACGTAAAGCAAATCAACGACCATATAAAGAGTCGACATCGATTTCATACGGAGTCGTTATCAACTGTCTAACGAGTCGTCTTCGACTCTTTATACAATCGATAATGACTCCGTAGGGAATTGATATCACCTCTATATACGGTCGATACCGACTGTATAAAGAGTCATCGACGACTGAATAGACAATCGTCAACGACTTTATATAGAGTCGATGACGACTCTTTATAGAGTCGTTCGACTGACTACAGAGTTGTTGACGATTGTCTATTCGGTACTTACAGTAGCAAAAATGAGAGAAGTGCATGAATAATCCAAAACTAAATATGAGTTCTAAGGATTCTTTACTTACAATATTGTCCAGGTATGTCGTGTCTGCCAAACATCTGAAAGACCGCACCAGGAGCATATAATAACTAACGGTGCTTACGTAGGTGCTGCATAAATAACGGTCAACATTGAAATTCAAAACTAAATAAAGTACTAACTAACAAGCGAGGTCTCAAGCGAGTGTCAATTTGTTGCTCAAGCACCTCCATGAATTGGGAAGAGGGTTGCTCATCACCAGATGGACCCTTATCGACTTAAGACTCGAGCTGCTCATCACCAGCTGCCTGTCACGAGGTCGCACTTCGGCAACCTCAGTCCCGTGCGGCACCTAACGCACGCTTCGCTAGGCAGCCTACTCCTGATACCAACAGTCGCGGGAGCGTCCTTCGACGCGCTTTCAACCCGCGCGGTGCTTCGCTACCGCGTGCAACGAAGCCAACCCATCTGCACATCAGCTCTGATACCACCCACCTAGAGGACGGGAACTCCCCCAATGTGGTTACCTCTGTTTCACGGCCTACCACCCGGCTCATCGTGCCCCTTACGACACACCAATTGCACCACTGTGCTAAACTTGGCCTGCTCAAGCTTCACCCTGTGCACTGCACTAGTACCTCGCTCACCTGCCGAACCAAGCCCACAGCCTTGTGCCTCGCGCTCGCGTGCCCAACTGAGTCTCACGCAGCTTGCCTTCGTGTGCGTTCCGAATTACTAGCACACGTTCATCCTTAGCCCATTTGCTGTCGTGCTCAACTAAGTCCCACGCAGCGCCCTTGTGTTGTCGCGCGAGGTTGCCCAGCCGTATGCACCACGACGCGTAGTTCGGGGCCATACTTCAACCTCCCTTGGGTGCCACACGGCATCGCTGCATCGACGTCCTAGGCCCACCCTTTCAGACCTAGGAGACACTTGCGCCCCCTCTGGCAACGCAAGGCCCCGTGTGCGGGGAAATAGCTCTCAAGCTCGCTTCCCCTATATAAGGGTAAAACAGTCATTCAGCCAGAATGACAGGAGAACCTCAAACCCCTTGGTTTGACATACCGCAACGCCTCTTGCATTGCTAGCCCACCTTGGCTATGTCGCGTCTGTGTCGCGACCGTGACGCTCCGCGTCCAACCCTCATGCGACCGTGTCGCGTCTTCGCAGCGCGACCACGTCGCCGGGCCCACTTGGCTCCATGTCGCGAGCCCTCCTGGCACCACATGTCGTGCCACACGCACCATGCTGCAAGCTCGAGTATTGGCCCCGTCACATGCCGCCTCCTCATGCATGGGAGGAGCTGGACCCTTATCGGCTTGAGACTCGGGCTGCTCGTCACCAGCTGCCGCCTCGTCATACATGGGAGAAGGTGGTCCCTTATCAACGAACTTTTCGACGGAAGATAGGATATCGAAGGTTGTACCAGGCACCTTCGATAGCAGCATCCTGAACATCGAATGAAGCATTATTAAAAAGTTGGCTAGAATTATATTCACTTATACAAACTTCGTTACAACACATACCTTAGGTGTCGCCTCCAAAATCGTTTCAAGAAGTTCTTTCAGAATCGTTTGGTCCTTTGTGACCAACTTGCTGAGGTGATTCATCGTCTGCAACTCCACATTCCTTGAAGTGAGACGCTCATCCAAGGAGTTGCATCGTGTCTCCAAGAAGCTGTAACGTGTCGCGAGGACTTTATTCTCTCGCTCCAAATGGCTCACTCTCTGGGTGAGTTTCAAGTTGTCGAGCACCAGACCGTTAATCCTCCTCAACAACGATTCATTAAAGGAGGTCGAGAAACTGGTGCTCTCTTTCATGGCCCCCCTTGTTCTCGGCAGCTCTACATGGACGGGGCCCTCTTTCGAGGACAATTCTTCGTCCGACATCAATTGGACGTCAAATTCTTCCTCATCAATATTGTCGACCGAAATATAATTTCTCTTTTTCTTCGGCCGCACATCAACTTCCACAACTTTATTGATCGTTTCGTCAACCTCTTTCCTCTTCCCCCCAATGACCTTTCGATCCCGTACATATTCTCGTACGGCAGGTATCTCTAACTCAAAGGCAACCGGTTCGAGGGAGCGCAAATATTTTCCAAAAAAAAAAAAGGAAACACCCAAAATATCATAATACCAAATCGATAATAGAATAAAAGCGCAAGGTATCGACTCTTTAAGAGGTCGCTATCGACTCATTAAGAGGTCGGTATCGGCTCTTTAAGAGGTCAGTACCAACTCTTTACACAGTCGATATCGACTCCTTAAGCAGTCGGTATTGATTCCTTAAGCAATCAGAACCCTTATTCAATCGGCATTGGTACTCTTTACAATTCTTAGCTTTATAAATTTGATGTATTAAATAGACATCATACCTTGTTGTTTAGCATCTTCCCGAAAGTGTAGCCTTTCATCCTCGATTGCGCCTTCTCCGCCCATTTCAACAATCGTGGGAAAGGGTTCTTAAGGGTCGTCCGTTCAGGCAAGATTTCTGGCAGCATCTCATAAGCCCACCATTAAAGTACACATATGCATCCATGTGTTGTTGACTTAAAGGCTTTATACATGTCGGCAGCCTTTCTATTCGCCATGCCCTTCATTATATGCTCAAGCAAGTCATGGTACACGTGGAGACCCCACGGCGTTCGATTGAAGTTCTCGACGTCATTGATGAGGTTGACATGGTCTTCCGCCAGTTGATGGTGGGACCCGGGAAAAAGAAATGTACACAGCACAAATAGAATAGACAACTTTACAAAGTCGTCACTTTTCGCTCGCCTAATTGCACTGTCTACATGAGACCAGAGAATTTTCCTGGTAGGCAGTCCACGAAAATATTTGTAGCAAAATTGTTTGTTCTTCCGGTGGTTTAACGGAGGGGGTATACTGTTCAGGGCCAACCACGGCGAGGCCCAGTATTAATGCAATGTCCAACTTCCGAAGATAGACATCAGTATTCCCGATTCGGAAGTGATTTTTTTCAACCCAAAAAGTCAACATCGCATCGACGACATCTCCAAGAAAACCCACACCCTTCGGCACTTGAAATATTCCACCGAAAACTGATGCTCTCAGCAACTCTTTTCGCCTGGGGCCAGCGTTGTCGTAGAGCTTCCAAATGCCAATGGGGGAACATTTGGCAATAGCTCGGTGTACTACCATCTTGACAGCTTGTTCAAATGAACTGTAATAAAAAGGAAAGGAGTGAGTCCCATTATCAGGCTAAGATAACAATGTCGACCGTATAAACAGTCGATATCAACTATATATAGTCGATATCGACTTTATTCACAGTCGAAACCGATTGGTAACAGCTCGATTTTCCGAATGGGAGCAAACAGACTGAGGTTATACGGATCATCCAATCAATCAAACTTGCCCGCCCTGGTGCTAAGGGAGGGAGATTGGATTTGTGTCCGATGCCACAACGTCAACTTCCAACGCCGGTCTAGGTGTCACCGGTATGGGTGTCTATCTACCAGATCCGAGGGAATACCGGTGAAGGCGGGGGACTGGCATCCACGTTTGCATAGCAAAAATCAGGCGGTGGTTAATGAGGCCCAAGCTAGGGATATCCTTCACGGATGGTCTATTGCGGGAAATAGATGCAACCGAATATTGGCCAATCCCTCGGTGCGTCGACGTGTTGGGGTCTCGTTCGCCGAGATAGTTAGGAGTGAAGGGAGAGTTCCCAGAGAACAGGCCTACCCATCTATCGTTGATAGTGGGATTGGTTCCGGCCGGGAGGTTATCGGAAACTTCTATTGAGATGATCAGGATTGAATCCTCTCAGTTTCAATCGCTTGCGAATAACTTAAAACACTATTGGGTGGTTCTTTTGTGATTAAAGATACATTGTCACTGCTTCAGTTACATAGATGGATACAAAAGATTTGGGATAATACAAAAAAGCCTTCTCTGTCTGCTATGTCCGAGTCCAAGTTTCTTCTTCGCTTTCAGTCGGAGAAAGCGGCAAGAGTTATGTATCCAAAAAACTTTACATATTGATGGCATCACCATAGATTGCGGGGCTTATGATTCAAGTGCTGGAACTCTATTGGAAGACAAGGAGCAGGAGGGTCTCTCGATCCGAGTGCGCCGCCTACCGATCCACGCATGGTCCCAAGAAGTTTTTAAGGAGATCGGAGACCGATGCGACGGTTTCATCCTCGTTGACCGAAGAACCGACGATCTTTGGGATATGGAATCCGCTCGGATCTTGGTCGCGGTCGACCGACTGGAGTGCATTCCGAGGTTCTGTGAAATCTGCATCGACGGCCAAGTATTTCGGATCTTCATAGAATTGGCGTTGTTGGAGACGTAGATTTATTCGCCACAAAGCGTCGAGGCGGTCTCCAAGCGGTCGGCGGGATGGTAAATACCAGCAGGGCTGTGGCGAATTGCTAGGAGAGTGGCTCGCCCGCAAACTCGACGTTCCGTTTGGGGCCACAGGGGAGGACGACCACGCCGGCGAGGGGTCACTAGCTGTCGGGCCGGACTAGGGATTGCAGTATAAACTCTCGGACCATGATGAAGGGGAGATAGTTACAGTGTCTTAAGATGATTGGGCTTTCGTAGGGGAAGCTGTCGGCGATCAACGGGACCAAACTTTGGAGGGGATGCCGTCGTTCCGTAACACGGCTCAGGCGAAGATCTCAAGGTTCAAAGGTGCAGCGTACGCTGACAAGGAGAAATCACCGGCGATGGTTCCTATGGCTGAGATTAAATCGTATTGCATTCTTCCAGATGGAGACCTGCAAATAAGGGAGGTCGGTGAGTTGCCGGGGATGTCGGCGGTACTCAGTGTACGTACCTAGGATCCGATGGCGACCGAAGCAGATGTCAGGGTTCTATTAAGGAAACCAAATGCAGGGAGCAGAAAGGAGTGTAGGGTTTATATCCGTAAAGGAAGATGGTGGGGATCTCAAGGTGTGACGTGCTCTGGGGGCTCAACACGTGCTCTGATGGTAGAGGGTTCTGGAAGGAGGGAGTGGTTCTCTGAGGGTGTTGACTCTCGACACCTCAAATGGGGAGACTTGGGGTCCTTTTTATCTGCTACTTCACGTGACTGCATAGACACGTGGACCTGCTACTATTTCGACCTGTGGGGCCTGTATTTAAGCTTCGCGGATGGATCTACGAGTCCTAGGGTTTCTGTGTGGTTTGGCCCAGACCTATTGGCCTTACAGCCCAGGACTTGCGGACTGCCGAGGGATATGCCTGAGAAAGGGTCTGGGGATGGGCTGGCGCAACATAGTTGGGACCCAGTAATTACAAGATCATGTATAGCCAGGGAAATCCTTCATCAAACAAAGCGTGTTTCTCAACTCTCGTATGACGACATATCGGTGAGAACCAGGAAGGATGGAACTGAAGAGGAAGTAGGTTTGGTTTCCGATATCGACCGCCTAATTCAAGTAGGGCACGAGCTCGAGATGTCTTTTAAGGGGTCACATGAGGAGCTTCGGAAGGTGTTACGATCCATCCTAGTCAGCCGAAACAGGGCAAAGTCGAGGCGTATGGGAGGAGCCCGAGAATTAGCAAGATTGCAATGGGGAATGTCGAATGGGAGGGAGCGAAGAGAGGTTTAACTCCTGTTGGCTCTGTTTTGGGCGAGGGTCTAATGGTTGAATATGAAGATGCTTTCATGGAACGTGCGGGGTATCTGCAATGGAAGCAAACGGACGGGGGTTAAATGGATCATCCAATCAATCAAACATGTTGTCGTCACTTTACAGGAAACAAAGTGGGGCAGCTGTGATGACAGAAAAGTTGCTTCGGTGCTTGGTGGGAAGCAGTGGGAGTGGCTGGGGGTGGATTCGGATGGTGCATCGGGTGGTATCCTGCTGGCTTGGAACAGTCGGTTATTTGACAAAGTGGATGAGAAGCTGGGTATTTATTCGGCGTCCGTGGTGCTCCGGAGTAAAGAATCTGGAAAGACATAGATGATTGCAGGCATATACGGTTCGACTACTGATAGGGACCGAGAGGATTTTTTATTCGAATTAGCAGCACTTGCAGCCAGATGGGACTTTCCCTTCTGCCTTGGTGGAGACTTCAATGCAATAAGAGGGTGTAACGAGAAAAAAGGGGATGAGACTTCAATGCAATAAGAGGGTGTAACGAGACTTCAATGCAATACTGTGGATCTTCGTCATGAGATAGGGTTGTTAGGATGCAAACTTGCAGTTAATCTCATTGAGCAGAGTCACAGGTTGAATGGAGAGATTGGTGAACCTCCCAAGGATCTTAAAGCTTATCAGAGATTAGTTGGAAAACTGATCTATCTCACTATGACTCGCCCGGATATAGCCTATGTTGTGAGTGTGGTGAGCCAGTACATGCATTTACCCAAGAACACCCATCTTGATATTGCTTATAAAATACTCAGATACTTCAAAGGGAGTCATGGAAGAGGACTCTTTTATAAGAACCACGAACACATGGATATTGAGATCTTCACAAATGCCGCTTGGGCTGGATCTCTCAACCATAGAAGGTCCACTACTGGGTATTCACCTTCCTGGGAGGAGTGACTTGGAGATCGAAGTAATAACATGTTGTATCCAACTCTAGTGCAGAGAGGTGAGGGTATGTGGTTGAAACATATCCTATCTGATTTGGAAGTTCATATTTCCTCGCCTACGACTCTTTATGGCAATAATGAGGCAGCACATCACATTGCACAAAATCCGGTCTATCATGAAGGACAAAGCATATAGAAATTAACTGCCATTTTAAAGATTTGAGTCAAAGGAAATAACTATCCCACAAGTTCGCTCTGAATATCAATTGGCAGACATCCTCACCAAGGGTGTTGGAGGAAAGCGTATGATTGACATCACCTTCAAGTTGGGCATGATCGATATACATGCACCAACTTGCGGGGGGAGTGTTGCTGATGTACTTAGTGTAAGTCTTGAGTACATATTGGGTGTTTGTGGAAAAAGTATAATAACTTACTCTATTTACTGTAGATTTATGTTCTCGAAATCCATGATATAATAATGGCAGTATATAAACAATAAATGCATTGAGAAGAGTGCTAAGTTAAGCAACTCAACCCCAATTTTCTCTCGTCCTCTTCTTCTTTTTCTTCTTCTTCACTTAACCCTAACCCTAATCTAATTGCCTAAAATTAACTATACGTACATTAAGATAGATGTGTGGAGTAACAAGAAAGGATAAAATTAGGAATGAGTACGTGAGGAAATTTGAGAGTTGCACCTATAAAGGGAAAGATTAGAGAATGTTGCTTGAGGTGGTTTGGACATATCTCTCGGAGGTCAGAAGCAGATCCTGTACAGAGGATTGAGACGCTACAACCATGAGGAAGGAAGAGAAAAGGAAGACCAGTGAGACCCGGAGGGAACCGGTGAGAAGGGACATGAAGGATTGTGAAGTTGCGGAGAGGTTAGCACTGATTAGAAACGAGTAGAGAAAGAGGACTTGCAGAGCCGACCCCAAAGAGATGGATAATGAGATGATGATGACAATGATGATGACAATTCACAACTTATAAATTAAAAATGATAAACATGTGGTATCATAAACCAATCTAAATTAAATTAAAATAACAATCAAGATATGCACCTAACAAACTACTACATAAAATTAAGATAAGTATTTCCCTATCTTACAAAACATGTGGCATGGATTTGTCTCATGCGGCATGGATTTGTTCTCCCTTCAAAGAAGGGAAAAAAAAGTCCCACATAGGACCAGTAACATATGATGACCTTTAAGTCAACGCGTCAAGCTATCTAGTGACAAGTGATGTCATGTGATCCCATGACATATCATGTGTGAAAGTGATAAAAATAAATTGAAGGATTGTTGACTTATATTTATTTGACTTTCTCAGTTAGGATGCTATTGAGTTGAGAGAAGGGTTTCAATACCCTTCTCTCAACTCACAGAGAGGAGCCTTCTGTTTATTTGACATTTAAGTCATCGTCTTTATTTTGGTAAAGGGTATTAAAACCCTTGCCCAACTGCAAGTTGATTATTGCTTTCTCTATTGTGTTTTGCTTGTTATTGAGCTGTAAATATACAACTACTTCATATTTTCTTCTTTATTTGCGGCCTTCCTCTAATATCACCTCTCTCTACTAATCATTTTTTGTCAATTCTTGTTGGCTTTGCACTTCGGCTTGTATCAGGTACTGTCATAAGTGTACTTGTGTCTAATATTTCACTAATATATTTTAAAATTGTATCCGTGATGTATCCAATGTACTAGCTTACACTAGCTAAATGAAGCCATATAATATAAGGAAGCAAGGCATTTTTTCTCATGGAAGAAACCTCCAAACAATTATACTCTATGTTATCAATGATGTTATATATTGATCCAAAACTATCAATAACAATAAGTAACTAATGATTGGCATGGCTATAGCTAAATCAGGGTGAATCAACTATCTGATACATTACCGCAAATGAAACAGTCAATATAGTGTATCAGGTTCAAAATAGGAGAGTATTTTACAAACTTTAATCTTATTTCCAAGTGATCGATATAAAAATAATATAAAGAGGCTCACTAACAATAGAGAACTGAGAAAATGGTGTGGACGACTTGCCATCATTGATTGTAAGATCAGCATTTGAGGTATTAGCCTTAGAACCGTTGCAACTCTGCACATATGAAAAAGGCCTCAACAAAAAATGAACAAATTTTAATAGCAAAAGGAATACATTAAAACAAATGAAAAGTGATTATGCATCTTCAAGCATCATTTTGTTCTCCAACTTGGCACACAATTGTATGTGGCAATAACAATATGTAAATTTGCCTGATAGAGATCCAAAAATATATGGTAAGATGCAAAATAGCAAATTTGAAACTTTTAGGGGAGAAATGATAACGCCCCTAGTAAAATGAAGCATTTAGACACCAACAAATTTCAATTAAGATAAGTACATGTAAACAACAAATTTGCGAAGAAGAGAAATCTATCACAAATAAATTATAACAAATTTCCCTCGTTGGGAGAAGGTTGTATTGAAATGGCGGATTTTACACTTTCGGGTATCACAGTCGATTCCCCCGTTAATTACATCAAAATGAATACCTCTGATAAAAAGCTATTAAATAAAAGAAACTTAATTACATCTCTGAAATAAACAAATAAATCTTAAGTCTAGGTCTTCATCGACATTTTCAATCAGTCACGAGATAAATGCATAGCATGTTGTTTTCATTGGAGATTTGAGCAATATGAAATAGAGGACGACCGATAGGAGAACAACTCCTCCAAAAGCCGATTTCATCTTATCGATAAGCACGAGTCATTACAGGAGCAAGAACCACGTGGACGATCCTTAGAATAAATTCTTGTTCTCTTGTGATGCAGCGCTCGCCGCAACTTTCCACTAGAACTGTTGATTTCTAAACAAAAATGACAAACTCTAATGAGCGTCCACCTTTCTTGTTGATTCACACGAATACCAAGAGAAACAGGAAACAAAGATCTCCAAAAGACCTCAAAATATTTCAATATTCAATAATTATTATTTTTCGTCAAGCTTACAGCCATTAAATAGAAAAATAGCAAAAATTACTAAAATAGTAAAAACGAGATAAGACGATAAGTAGAAAGATCTTATCGCGAGAATCAAGTCAAAATCGAAACGAATCGATTCTAATTTATATAGCTCCGGGAATCGCAAAAGAGATTATTTCCTAAAATAGCAAAATTGTTGTTTTCAGGCCCTAAACAAATGAATTTGCCCTAAAAACGTGGACCTCACGACGAAGCGGTGACTTTTGACCATTTTGACGTTTCGGTTGCAGAATGGGCCTTCGCGTAATTTTCTAACGTTTGGGTCCATGATTCCTACAAGTGCCTAGCCCAAATTTCCACTAACCACTACTATGTTAACCTCGAGTGGACCTACATCGATTCAGGGCCTCCATGTATTCGTCCGCCGTGATTTGCACTGCATCATTCTCCCCAGGCTGAAAAGAATTTGCCTCGAATTTGTAGCCTCGTCTTCCGAATAGTCACCATGATAAGGAACTAGATGTCTGATATTAAAGACATCAGACTTACGATAATTGCTCGAGAGTTTCAACCGGGCATTGGGATTTATTTTCTCCACGATTTCGAGTGGACCAACCTTTCGAGCAACTAGTTTGTTATACTCTCCCACCGAGAAGCGATCCTTAGTTAGGATGGCCCACACAAAATCCCCAACGACAAATTCCAGAAGACAACGCTTTTTGTCCGCAGCTTGTTTATACTTGGTCATGGCTTCCAATAAGTTCTGCTCTGTAGTCTTGTGCACTTTCTGAATCTCACTAATCAGATCATCTGCCTTCTTGGGAACACGCTTCAAGTCCGGAATAGAGGCCAAGTTCAGCGGCGACCTCGAGTCAGCGCCATATGTGATATGGAAGGGAGAAAATCTCATGTTGTGATTGATTGAACAGTTGTAGGGGAACTCCGCCTGATATAGCTTCTGGTCCTACGATTTTAGATGATCCCTTACAAAGTTGCGCAATAGATTGCCCAATGAGCGATTCATCACCTCGGTTTGACCATCGGTCTGTAGGTGATACGCGCTACTAAAATCCAACTTTGTGTTAGCAATGCGCCATATGCTCCTCTAGAAGTGGTTGAGGAACTGTGTGTCCCGATCAGAAACTATGGACACGGGCAATCCATGAAGCAGGTAAACCTCTCGAAAATATAGCTGAGCCACATTAACAGCATCCGTAGTCTTCTTGCATGCTATAACGTGTGCCATCTTCAAGAACCTGTCTACCACCACAAAAATGGAGTCCATCCCTCGCGGTGCTTGAGGAAGCCCCAAGACGAAATCCATGCTCACATGGTCCTATGGCCGATTCGGTACAGACAAAGGCATATAAAGATCTACATTGGTCGTTGTTCCCTTAGAAAGTTGGCAAATGCGACATCTTTCCACGAACTTTGTGATCCCCAATGCAAGGACGGCCAGAGGCAAGGATCAAAATTTTGGACCGAAATTTCGGTCAGTTTTGTATGGGGATAAAAATCTCAGTTTCGGTCCCCACCGAAACCGAAATGATAATCAAAATTTTGATCCTTGGCTAGAGGTAAGTACCCATCACGGAATGCAAAGTTTTGTCACATCCCATGTGACCCTCATCATGTATCTCCTTGATGATCTTCAAGCAGAGGCTAATCTCGAAACTGCATAAGATATTCCCTTTGAAAAGGAAACCATTGTGTATCACATATTCAGATCTTGTGCTTGCCATTTCATCATTCCAAGTAGGCGCAAAATAGCGGTCAACAGATAAGAGGTCCTAAAAAGAATCAAAACCGAGTACCTTTGTATTCATCATAGTTAGCAAGGAAGTGCGCCTGCTAAGCACATCTGCCACCCTATTCAAGGCACCAGATTTATGCTTAATGACGAACGTCAACTGGTGAAGATAGGCAACCCATCCAGCATGCCAACTGGAGAGCTTGTCCTGATTATTGATATGCTTCAAAGCATTATGATCCATGTACAGAATAAAATCATGGTAGGACAAGTAAGATCGCCAATGTCGTAGGGCTCGAACCACAACATAAAACTCCACATCATAGGTGTTGTAATTTAATTTCGCCCCAGTCAACTTGGCGCTAAATAATGCAACAGGTTTACCATTCTGGCTCAACACTGACCCAATACCGACTTTGGAAGCATCAGAGTGCAACTCGAACAGTTGAGAAAAATTTGGCAGTACAACGAATGGTGCCAAAGTAAATGAACTGCTTGATTCTTTGAAAAGCTTCTGTTGTTGCTTCAGTCCATGAAAATTTTCCTGCTTTCATGCAATCCGAAATTGGCGCCATGATCATGCTAAAGTTCGGGATGAATTGTCTATCAAAGAGCACGAGGCAATGAAAGATGCGCACGTCAAACAGATTAGTAGGTACATGCCATTGCTTGAGGGCTTCCACCTTGCATTCATCCACCGAAATGTCGTCCTTGCCCACCATGTAGCCCAAAAAGAGGACGCTATCCGTCATAAACACACACTTGCTAGCAGGAACAAAGAATTTATTCCTGCGCATTACCAAAAGAACTTCTCACAAGTGTTGCAAGTGCAAATTTAGGTTAGCATTGTAAATCAAAATATCATTAAAATAAATAACAAGAAAGTTGCCAATGAAAGGATGGAAGGCTTGGTTCATCACTCGCATAAAAGTGTTAGGGGCATTGGAAAGTTCAAACGGCATGACCAACCATTCGAATAAACCCTCACAAGTTTTGAAGGCAGTTTTCCACTTGTCTCCCTCTCGGATTCTGATCTGGTGGTATCCACTTTTCAAGTCAAGCTTACTAAATATAGTAGCTCCTCCTGACTTATCTAACAAGTCATCCAACCGTGGGATAGAAAAGTGATAGCGCACGGTAATTTTGTTTATAGCCCTGCTATCGACACACATATGCCGGGACCCATCCTTTTTCGGTGTAAGTAATGTTACTACGACACAAGGACTAAGACTCTCCCCATGTGCTCCTTCTCAAGCAACTCTTCTACCTATCGTCGCAACTCATCATGCTCCTTGGGACTCATACTATAGTAAGGTCTATTAGGCAGAGTAGACCCTGGGACTCAATCTGGTGCTTAATGTCTCGTAGGGGTGGTAGTCCAGGGGGAAGATCTGTAGGGAACACATCCTGAAATTCATCTAGTATTTTTTTATTGGATCAGGGATTTTTCCACCTACACGATTGTCCTTCCCGAGCAACACATATATCATCCTAATTTCTTATGCGACCTTGATAAATCGGTTCATGGTTAAGAGGTTGGATCCCCCCCCCACTAGTGGTTTGGGTGTCAACTCTTTCTTGGGTATTAACACAATTTTGATATTATGAAACATAAAATTGTATATGCTCGATCTACCATCGTGTAAAACACTCCTATCATACTGCCATGGTCTCCCCAACAAAATATGACATGCATCCATCCGAACGACGTTACACCATATCTTATCTTTATAATTACAACCAATAGAAAGTGAAGCCAAACAACGTTTAGAAACAGTTACCTCGTTTCCCGTCTTAAGCCAAGCTAATTTGTATGAATTTGGATGCTCTTTCATAGGCAGTCCCAGCTTTTGTACCTCTTTCTCTACAATCACATTCTCGCAACTGCCCGAATCGATAATGAATCGACATACTTTACCCCTGATCATACACGTCGACTAGAATATGTTATTTCGCAACCACCCATTCCCATCGGCGCACCACAAGCAATCTCCCTTCATCACCCTCATCATGTTCCTCTTCTATGGTGTCGAAGATGGGATTTCTTTCAGGTTCGTCATCTTCCTAGTCTGGATCTTCCATATGGTCTATAATAAAACCTTTTCTGGCGCGGTCTCCCTTCCAACAATCTGCAATCCGGTGTCCTAACTCCTCACAGTTGAAAGATCGGGGACCACCAGTAGGGGCTCGGGTGGGCTGCCCATTGATTAGTGGTTTCTTGCTCCCCTCGGTGTGTTGGCTCTGGCGGCTTGGTTTTCGACAACACCCGTGACACCACTCCATGTAGAATCATCTGATCTTCGACCGAGTTGTTTCTCCAAGTGCAAGGCTCTCTGGGGTGCCTCCGTGACATTCAAATGGTCAAATAAATTAAAGGTGTCCTAGAATTGAATCTGCATACCCCCAATACATCGAGATACTAGTTGATCGTCGAACCCCGCCAACTCGTTGTGCCAACAAACGATAAATCTCTGTGGTGTACTCATCAACAGTTTTCGTCCCCTGTCTTAAATTCTGCAACTGTTGATAGAACTCCCTTGTAAAGTTATGAGGTAGAAAAGTCGCTTGCAGATGCTTCTTTAGTTTCTCCCATGTATCTACCTTTCGCTTCCCCTGTAGGCTGTGTGTGACTTTAAGTTGTTGCCACCATGCGACGACTCTCCCTCGAAATCTAATTGCAACCAAACCCACTTGTTTTCGGGTATCTCTTTGAATTCCAGGATCTCCTCAACTGAATAAAGTCAGTCGAGAAATTCTTCTGGTTGCACGCTTCCGTGAAATTCGAGCATATCTATTCGTAATCCGGCGTCCCATTGTCATGGATTCCCCTCTTAGGGTCGTCACGGCGGATATGAGTCACCAAGTACGTTCTCGAACTCAAGTTTTTCCTCCTCCACGTACTCCGAACGATCTGGGGTTTGATTCCTTTGTCGTTCATCCCTGACTGTCAGAGCATCCACTTGGGTCGTGAGTGCCTCCATGTATCATGTCAATCGGGCGATGTCATCACACTCGTGCACTTCATGTATAGGCACTTTTCGGCGACCACCACGTCTAGGCGGCATGGTGTAGAAACATGCCCTGGATCTTAATGCTCTGATACCAACTGATGCAGCGCTCGTCGCAACCTTCCACTAGAACTGTTGATTTCTAAACATAAATGTTATAACTCTAATGGGCATCCACCTATCTTGTTGGTTCACACGAATACCAAGAGAAACGGGAAACAAAGATCTCCAAAATACCTCAAAACATTTCAATAATCAATAATAATTCTTTTTTGTCAAGCTTATAGCCATTAAATAGAAAAATAGCAAAAATTACTAAAATAGTAAAAATGAGATAAGACCATAGATGGAAAAATCTTATCGCTAGAATCAAGCAAGAATCGAAATGAATCGATTCTGATTTGTACAGCCCTCGGGAATTGCAAAAGAGATTAATTCCTAAAATAGCAAAATTGTTATTTTCGGGCCCTAAACGAAGGAATTTGCCCTTAAAACGCAGACCTCACGACAAAGGGGTGACTTTTGACTGTTTTGACGTTTCCATTGTAGAATGAGCCTTCGTGCAATTTTTTGATGTTTGGGTCCATGATTCCTACTAGTGTCTGGCCCAAATTTCTACTATTTAAATCTAGTAATCCGATGGTTGCAAGTGTGTATAGAAATGTTGCAAATTAGTGCTGATCGCGATCGCGCAATGCGATGGGTAATCGGAGTCAACCTTGGTCCTGATGAGGTATCCATGTCTAAAATTTTCTCTGAATTTGTGATTGCAATCCAATTTATGTGGAGAGTCAACTTAATGTTGATAAAAATGCAACCCATATGTACAAAGATTTTAGGCATGAGTCAATGGGCAGCCCACATAGTCCTAAGTGCATCCTATATACGTAAGGGTCGCGGGCCTGTGCCTATAATAGGCCCACATAGTCCGGAATCAATATCCCCAGCATAAAGGGTCACAGGCATGGAACTATAGCAAGCACATGCCCGCGACCCTTACGTAGGCCCGAAATGACCTGGAGAACACTTAGCCATGGACCCTAAGCGGGTTCATATCAATCTAAGTGTCTCCCTTAGAAAAAAAGAGAAGGAGAAAGTCTGCAAAGTCAAAAGTCTTCTGGAGTCAAAGTGACAGAGTCTTGATGCAGAGAAAATCTGATGGGTAGGCTGCTATTTATAGATTTACTGCGGTGGTTACTAGAAGTTACCATCCGATGGTCTTCATATCTCCCTCTCAAATCTACGGTAAAAAGGAGGCGTGTTGATGCAGAGAAAATCCGACCTGAAAATCTGGTGGGGAGGCTGCTATTTATAGATTTACCGTGGTGGTTACTAGAAGTTAGAGAAAAAGAGACGAGAGAGAGGGAAGGGACCATGCACGAGGTCCCCTGCGGGGGCCCATAGAAGAGAGAGAGAGAGAGAGAGAGAGAGAGAGAGAAAGAGAAAGAGAGAAGAAAGAAGGGAAGGGACCCACGCAGGGGTCCCCTGCATAGGCCCATAGAGGAGAGAGAAAGAGGAGAAAAAGGGAAAGAGGAAAGGGATCCACACAAGGGGTCCCTTGTGTGGGCCATGGAGGAGAGAAAAAGAGAAGAAAAGAAAGAGAAAAAGAAAGGGAAAATGGAAGGGACACACGCTCCGTTGCACGGGCCCTAAAATGGATTTGGAGTCTAGTAAGGACTCCTTAGATATGTCCCCTTTTTTATAAATGGGATTTAAGCCTCATTATTTCTTCATTGTTAAATTTTTTTTCTCTAAGCTCTGGGATAAAAAACGAGGGATTCTGAGTTTTTCAGGATTCTAAAAATTCGTGTCAACAGTACAAAACTCTTATCATAATTTCCAAGGCTTGTTTGGTTTTAATCCCTCAGTTTTTATTTGTGATCAGAGCATACGATTTGTTTAGGAACAGCTTCCCTAATATTTATGGGTGTTTGCACCATACTGTATCATTGAATTTCTTCAACTAGTTATTTTCTTCCTGAAGGTATATTAATGACCAAGAAAACAAAATCTGCCTAATGCATCACAACATCAACTTCAAAAATCAAGGTGAAGAATACGCAAAGACAATCCATATAAAGCTCAAAACCTTAAAAAAAGTTAAAGAGCGACTCTGATCACCTGCAACAATAGATGGGAGCAAGGTATCAAATCATGTACCGGTATCGGGTAATCTGTCCATGGAGGACCGATACAAATCGGCTGATACCGATATGTCGGTGCACTAAAAAAAAGGAAAGAAACCATACATATCGGCTAATACCCGATTCGTATTGGCCAATATCCGATACGTATCAGCCAATACCGATACCGAGTTGGGGTACCGACACCTATCGGAGCCGATACATATCGGTTTCCAGAAAAACCGACACATATCGATATCGGCCGATATTTGATACCATGGATGGGAGGAGGCTCACTTGTGCACTTGTTTTGCCACATGGCACACATCCTTGACCAATCCACTTCGTCCAAGTGGTAAGACATCATATAAACTTCACTTAGGACAAAAATTACACCCATCAGCATATCAGAACCATCCAATCCAAGCACTTCAATATGGACTCTACATTAGATATGAACCACCACCTATAAAAAAGAGCCCGAATCAAATGGATACATTCCTTTGATGGGTACCATTTCCAAGCTAACATCAGCCCATGTGATGATTTGCAACATGAACGACATTGATTTGGTCAAGGAGTGTGCCACGTGGCAAAACAAGAGTGAATGCCCCATCGATTGATGCAGGTGATGATGCCCATTAATCGATAATAACAATAATGGAACAAGTTGGTAAACCAGTAAATTCAAACCCTTAATGAAAAGTACGAAAATGAAACAAAAACTTACATTATGTTCTTTGATCAAACTATCTTGATGTTCAAATATAGGTGACACCTCCGGCACATTGAACAAAGCATCATCCCTGCCAAATGAACGAGTTTAACAACCTTTGTACGAAGTCATACAATTACGGTTTAAAGAAACGTATTATTGAATCCCCAATCCTTTTTTAATAATATCATGTCAAATATCAAAGTGACAAATAGGGGTGCAGGTTTAATACGGTGAGCGAGAAAGTTGGAGAAAAATGGCAAAATACCGGAAAAGAGGGGGGGGGACAAAAGGAAAGAAAAATTGTAAAATACAGAAGACGAAAAAAATGGGAAACTGGGAAAAATGGGGGAAAGAAATGAGATAATATTAAAAAGTTTTAAACAGTTTTTTAAAATGTGGTAAAATACAAGAAAAACATTTAATAAATGAAATACGTGTATTATATAAAAATATGCTTTTTGTTCAAAATAAAGGAATTATATGTGTTTAGTCCATCGTGGCAAAAAAGTGCGTGTTATACGCGAATTTTTCAAAAAAAATGTTGTATTTTGTCACAATGGTGAATATAGAGTATTGGCGAGCCACTAGTAAGCTATTTAGAGAGATAGCAGTCATTCGTATAACTGGTACAGTTCTCACAAATTTATATACTCAAAATCAGAGAAATTGAAAAAAAAATTGGAAAAGAATAAATAAAAAATACAAAAACCTAAGATAACATACGAAAAAAACACAAAAACAAAAGAAAAAAGAAGAAAAGAAATACTTGAAGAACCTGATACAGAAAAGAGATAGGAATTGTGATTTAGGGGAAAATTCTCCAAGACCTTGAAAACCCACATCATTTTTATGTAACAAGAAAAAATGAATAGATAGTTTATTTAAATGGGGAAGAAAAAAAAATGGTAGAAAGTAGAAATCCTAAGCAAGTTCTATTATTCGTTCTAAACACTTTAGAGTAGAAATGAGATTCTTGATGTCAATTGCAGGCAAATATCATACCATTGTGGTTGATAAAGCTATCAAAATCATGTTTAAAATGTCATCAGATGGGCGCCGCCTATTTAGTCGGTAGATATATTGACCTAAGCAGATCATTTATGTACTGCAAACTGATAGAATTGACCTAAACAGAAATGATTGGATTCATATGGCCAATCCCAAATAGATGGAACGAGGTGGAGATGATCACTATCGAATGATTTAACAATTTTGAAAGTTTAATTAAAGAAAAAAACTGAAAAAATGCATACGAATTCTTGGGGATTAATGTGTATCCATTATCCAACATAGAAGTAGCAACTACCTCCTCTAAAAATAACAAAAAAGCTATATCTCGTGGTTGACGAATGCAAGTGAGGTGACATGCCTAAATTAGTGTTTTAAGAACAATAGAAGTTTGAGCATTTATTTGGGCTTAACTATGACAACTTTTTTATAATATAAAGAGTCCAAATGAAAATCAATTAAAAAAAAAATAGAAAGAGCCAGTAGAAAGAGCTATCAACTATTGTAAGGTCGGAGTGTTAAACCAAGTCTCTACTCAAAAGAGCATTCAAAATTTCAAATTCAATAAGTATAACAACTATATAAATAAAATAAAATAACTTATAAGTTATAACTCTTATGTACTCTTCAAACATACTTCCTCCACAATGAGCTTCAGATCTTTGAATTACATTACTTTATAATTTCTCTCCATCTGTTACTCAATCCTCTTACATTTCAGGTTTCATGGCCGAGAATAACACTAGTATAGAGATCGAAAAAAAATTCATTCAAGGGTACTCCTCGGTCTCTACATTGATAAAAGAGAATAGGGAGACTACGTCCGGACAAAGGGATGGATCCCTGCACCAGACGCTAGATCACATGCCACATGGCATGATCAACCCAATACAACACCCATTGGGTTGATCAGCCATGGGGATGTGGTTTTTTTTTGTTTTTTTTTTAATTTACTTTTTTTGTCCTCATTTGATGGGTCAAAGATACCATAACTTCCCACAAACCTGGTGTATTGAAGGCCCCTTTGACCACATTTTCAACGGTAGGTATGTGTCGGATCGTGTCCAAATTTTCTGTGTGGCACTTGATCGATCTTATCTAAGTTGTCGTGGCACCCGATCCTCATGATGGTGCCACATGATACCCAGATGGTGTGGGTGCAGGGATTATCCCTGTGCCCAGACGCATAATCCCAGGCCCCTTGATAAAATTATCAAATTTTTATTATCATCAATACATCCAATTTCCTAGTTTGGGAACCAATATGTACATCACAGAAACTTGCAGGGAACATTAAGAGAAAAGAAGGGACACTAGACAAAACATCATTGATTGTACACCACAGAAAATTGCAGGGAAATTAAGAAAAAACAAAAGAATAATATCCGCTAGGCATAAAATCATTGCCAAATTAGTTGCCAGTTTGCCCTACCAGCCGGTATTAGGTACTCAAGCAAAGTGCACTTGGGTCAATCTCCTTTTGTCCAAATGGTCAAGCCCCAGGAACGGCACAGCCATTTATAAGCATGCAAATTAGTTAAAACTCACTTTTAACCTTCCACTGATTCGGCGCTCAAAAAAAATCAGCACAATAGCAAAAGTTGACAGTTTGAGATCGACCCAAGCACCGCCGCTGGTGCCTCTACAGAGTTCACACTTCATAGTTCACTAGGTTTGAAGACAAATTATGATAATTAAAAAAAAATAAAAAAACTAAATTATTGCTAACAAGTTTCCAGTTCATATTGATTAGAGCAACCTTGCCAACTATGAGTTAGACTGTATCAACCCAACTACCAAGGAAGGTACTTGAGTCATCTTCACCACACAATTGCCAACTGTAATCATTGATTCAGTCTGATCATTGCCACAACCCAATATTTAAACCTATCAGACAATCCAAACCGTTCACACTGAATGTTCAACCATTGCCCGTACCACATTTAACAGTGCGATTACAAGGTTTCGAACCTATGAGACCATCCAAACCGTCCAATTGAAACATTTTTCGAACAAAAAATGTAAATGTTCAATCGTTTCTTGTATCAACATTTAACTGTCCAATTACATGTTTTCGAACCTATGGGACGATCCAAACCATTCAGTTAAAACAATTTAGCGAAAACTAAAGGTTCAATCACTGGTCGTACTGCATTTAACAGTCAGATTACATGTTTTCGAAAAACAATTAGGATAGTTCGAACCGTGTGATTTGTGAAACGAAGAGAAACAGAAAAAAAAAAAAAAAATTCTTCAGAACTCTACTGAAAAAATTGCAATTACACAAGCAAGCAGAGAACTCGAATATCATCAATGGAGGGAAAATAGCAAATAAATAATTGTCGAACTTATTAATATTGTATGGAGAGAGAGAGAGAGAGAGAGAGAGAGTTGTCTTACCAGAGATGAACTTGAGTGAGTTTGAAGAGAGAACCCAAAGCTTTAATAGCAGGCGCTTCGCTTTCGGTTTCGATAGCCATCCAATAATAAGGTCGAAGAGGAAGAGAAGAAGCAAAAGGCGACGCCGCAGAGTTGAACACCCACTAGGGCACTAGGGCATGGCATCATCAACCTTCTACTTTGTTTTGTAGGCGGCTACCATTCGACTTGAGACAAACTACGCCTGCCAACGGGTATTGTACCGGGTCAGCTACTTAAACTTGACCTGTCAGATCGGGTCGACATCTGACCCTGCAATCGGGTTCGGTTGGGTCAACCAAGAGCCCGTGTTGCGTCACGTTGGGTGGGGTATTTATCGAATAGTTGCGGGTCGACCCAACCTGATTATGTGTATGTAAAATCTAAAAAACTAGTGATTTTCTATCGGGTCGAGTTGGGTGAGGTCAACTTGAGTGCACCAGCAAATTGGGTCCAGCCGGGCATTTGAGATTTTATTATTTGGCAGCCAAAATTTTGATCCAACCCAACCCGTTGTAAGCCCTAAGACCAAACCCTCTTAACAACTTACTTTTACAAAAGCCTGTCAACTGGTTAGTCGACCCGACCCTCCAAGTTGGCACATAAACTTGACTCATCGGGTCCGATTGGGTCGAGTCAAGTCAGACTGGGCAAATTTAACTAGTCAGGTCGACCCAACCCGATATTTCATATATAAAGTAAAGGAAATAAAGGAGTTCTTAATCGGGTAAAGTGAAGTCGGGTGTATCCCCTCGACCCCATTAGATCGGGTCAGTCATATGTTGTTAACCCGTACGGTAGCAAACGAATTAGCCCTACCTAACCTATTGACAACCCTACAACTTTATATCATGTGGTGCACATCTTTTGTCAGTCCTAGTAGTCCAAGTGCCCAACAAGAAATACATATATCAAATGGCTCAAATCCTCTTAAGAGTAAGGATTGCAATTGGTTGGGTGGCTCATTGTCACGATCAAGAATTCTTATCTGATCTCGAGGGGCTAGAATTTCACGTTATGACACCGCAAGCTGATTAAGGTGATAAGTAAAGATGCATACAATTCATTACTCAACTTAGAAAAATAAGATCGATACATTTAGATATTTAAATTAAATGGCTCACAAGTAAAAGCGGAAAGCGTAGATGATAATTATTAAATTAATTTTCTAATCATGCATCTAAAATATAAAATAAGCCAAGGTTTCGCATAGGACAAAACCGTCTCATATTTAAACTCAAAAGAAGTACTAACAAACAAAATGATTAATAACATATCTCTCAAAGAAAATAAACAAGTCTAGAGCTAAAGGAACTCTCAAGGATCATAATAATCCATCGGATCTACTCCCTCATCCAGGTGATAATCGACATCCTCATCTCATAAGCCGCCTCCGATACAGCTGCCTCCGCGCCGTCAAAGACAGAAAGATCTGAATTCTCACTTGCAACTATTAGATTTTAGGGGGTGAGTTTACTCAGTCACATAAACTCAGTGGGTTACACAATCGATCCACCATAACTTACAGGTGGTTGTGTGTGCAATCGCTTGAGTTGAGGTGTTTTTAAAATAAAACTAAGCAGCTTTGTAAAATTTGCAGTAATATCTACGAATTTCATAACATATCATATCGAAACTGAAAAACATATCTTAAAATGAAATGTACATGATGCATCTATTAATTATTTCTTTTCGGATATGTCTTCTCAACTTATCATACATGACATATCTTAAGTATTATTATTACTCCATACACCTATACAACGTATTTTACATTTCACTTATCGTATTTAAACATTTTGTGCTAGGGTCGCTACTCGAGTCTACCACATGAGGTTCACGTGCAGGTAATCACCTAATCTCCATATCATAACATAAACTATCATCCAGCCAGATGAGATTGCACACATCAGTACAACATGTTTCCTTAAGTTAAAATCTCCAGTGTCTCTTTAGTTTGAGATAAAGCTAAACATAATGTCCTTAAGACCCGTCTCGGCTGCAAACGTTGGACCCTTACAGTGGCTCGTAAGGTATGGCATGTATAAAATTTAATTCATGTTCAATTGGCCTTCACAGCATGTCTTATCATATCATTGTTTAGTTCTGGGCTTAGGTCTCCACCCCGGTTTTATTATTGACGTGAGCTTAAGTCTCCACTTTCTTATCGTATTTGTATCTTAACATATTCATTTCTTATCATTTTCTTATAACTTATTTAGAGTGATCCACGATGCGATAGGTTTTCTTAAACTACACTTTCAATTCCAAGGGGCGGGTTCTGTAATAACCTAGATGTACATTGTGTGGCAGCCCATACTCCCATAGAGGTGTTGCATCCATACATGAATGCTTACATTCCAAACTTCATGTGACCGTGAAAGAAAACTCACCATGACAAAGGCTTCTATCATGTGTTATATCTTATTCCTTAACTTATCATGCATATTTCCTATCGTAATTTTATACGTGATGAATGTCACATGATAAAGATGAAACACATATAAGAAGGAAACTATTGCACACACCCTAAGAATTTTGTGAACATAACGAAATCAATCTAAAGCATAGAACATGAAATATTGAGTGTAATCAGAGCATAAGAATTTTTATTCTATGGTTGATTCCAATCGCTTTTCCTTGGAGGTAATCGTGTCTATAGAACTTAGGTTTGATCGGTAAAGCAATCGGACTTATTCCGAAGCCTAAAGAGACACATGTATCCTTATAAGGACTGTAGGAGTCTTGAAAGAGGTAACGGGCATTTCCATTGTGTTCGAAATGTCCAAAAACTATAGTATCGAGTCCCAATTTGCTTAAATCGGATGTCCTCGTAAAAAGATCTCGAAAATTTAATTTGTAAAGAAAAATACTTCTGAACTGTCAATCTCAATTGGTGGAAGTGCATCTCAACCGGTCGAGATCAGAGAAGAAACAAGAGAAATAGAACTCGACTGGTCGAATATGCGTTTCGACTAGTCGAGTTTTTAAAAGGAAACTAAAGGGAATTTCATCTCAACTAGTCGGATTATATTTTGATCGGTCGAGATTAATGGAGGAGAAATTTTGAAGAAAGGTCAGAACTTCGACTAGTCAAATTGTCTTTTCGACCAGTCGAGTTAACTGAATAAAGCTGAAAAGAAATCAATCTCGATTGGTCGAAAATGGGTTTCGACCGATTAAGATAAAACGAAATCTAGGACAAAGCATACTCGACTGGTCGAATTTGGATTTCGATTGGTCGAGTTGTCTGAATAGTAGACAAACAATTTATATAAACTTGATCGATCGAATTGGATTTTCGACCGATCGAGTTTTCTGAAGGAAGTGGAGAGAAAATCAATCTCGACTGGTCGAATTGAGATTTTGACCCGTCAAGATCAACCAGAGGACAAAAGTCCTTATACAAGATACATCTCGACTGGTCGACTTTGAATTTCGACCAGTTGAGTTAGCAATATAAGGCATAGGTCGTGTTTTTTCGATTGCAGTTCGAGTTCTCTTTCATTCCCAATAGTTTTTAGGGTTGAATTAGGGTTCCATTATTTGAAAATAAGCTGAATAATTTAAGATGGATTGAGAGACACCCACCTTTTGAACCGCGAATCAATTTTCGTGATGATTTGGCTGACGATGGTCGGATTCGAGGCATTGATTTGCTAGAGTCCTTTTGCAAGCAATCTCCTCTTACGACGATATTGTCACCGCGATGAGGAACCTCGATGGGGGTGATTGGGCTCTTGAAAAGAAGACTCGGCCACCGATATGATGGTGGTGCACTGTGGTGGCGTTTCTGTCGAGAAGAGAGAACGAGAGAGAGAGAGAGAGAGAGAGGGATGTGAGAGGGAAAAGTAAAGAACTCAGCTTCTCTCTAGATTCTCTATTTATAAAGGAAGGGAAATTAGAGATTTACTAAAAAGGTAAAAGTCTTTTAAGGATTCTAATTAATTACAAATCAATTCCATAATTGGTGGGATTCAATTGCCTTAGATGCTTTAAAGCAACAGGTCTCTTGGGATTTGGTTACCATTCTTGTGGAAATCGGGTCTTATTTAGAATTTTCATAAATTAATTACCATTAATTCCATAATTGGTGGGATTCAAGTACCGATTTTGATGTTTCACCCATATATTACCATTAAACAGGGTAAAAAAGACCCGGGTCATAACATTCTCCCCTCCTTAAAAAAAATTTTGTCCCTAAAAATTATGTACCAGTTATTTGAAGTGCTCGGGATATGTTGCTTTGATGTCGTTTTCATTCACCCAGGTTGCCTCCTTTGGTGTGTGATGTTGCCATTGAACCAACACACAATGTCATTGATCTATTTTTGAAGACTTGGACTTTCCGCTTGAGAATCATGATCGGTCTCGCCATGGTGGTGAGATCCCCTTTGATATCGATGGGCTTGATCTCCACTACGTGAGGGGTCATATACATATCTTCTCAACATTGACACATGGAACGCATCATAGATTCCCAGGTACCGTGGCTGTATGGAGACTTTATACACAACCTTACCAACACGTTTCGTGACTTCGAAGGGCCCTACGTATCCGAGGTTTTATTTCTCACGCTTTTCAAGCGCATAACTCCTTTGGTCAGGGAGACGCGAATGAATACCCATTCACCAACCTATTAGAAAGACTTTAGTGTTCAGCCACGAGTACGATTGTAATGAAATTCAAAGTTCGAAATTAACATGTGTTACCTCGAACTCTAAGTAACGACGGTGGAGGTTGGTATACTTTCTCTAACGATCCTAGGCTATCCTAAGCTGTTCGCGTATCAGTTTGACTTTCTTAGTCATAGTTTGGACTAGTTCTGGTTCAAGCATCTTTCTAACTCCAACTTCGTCCCAACACAAAAGTGTTCTACAACTTCTATGTATAACGTTTCGAAAGGAGACATTCCAATGCTCACCTGATAGTTATTATTGTAAGAAAATTCAATTAGTGGGAGTTGATCATCCCAGTTCCCTCGAAAGTCAAGCATACACGCTCGTAATATGTCTTCAACTACTTGATTCGCCCTTTTCGATTTTGCCTTCCGTCTGTGGGAGGAAGGTCGTACTAAAATCAAATCAAGTGCTTGACACTTTTTGAAAGGTAGTCCAATGTTTGGAGGTGAATTTTGAGTCTCGATCAGAGACAATGCTGACTAGTACTCCATAAAGTTTCACAATTTCCTTTAAATATGTTTTAGCAACCTTGTTCCCATCTAGGATAGTCTTGAATGGCAAGAAATGAGCTTACATGGTCAACCTGTCAACTATTACCTAGATGACATTGTTCTTCATCATCATCTTTAGTAGGCCTACGATGAAGTCTATTGATATGTTTTTCCACTTCCAATCTGGGATGGGTAAGAGTTGTATAAGTCCGACCATTTTCTGATATTTTGCCTTGACTTATTAGCACACTAAGCACTTTGATACGTATTCGGCTATTTTTCGCTTCATGTTCGGCCACCAATACCAATTTTTCATATTCCAATACATCTTAGTACTACCTGAATGTACTGAATATCTTGATATATGACGTTCATCAAGTATGTCCTTTTTCACTTGGGGGTCATTGGGTACGTATATGTAAACACCCCGTTTTCGCCCCCTCAGAGTGTACAAAGTGTTCAGTCAACCATTGACTCTACCCACAATTTCTAGAAAAGCCAACCTTTCCCCGGAATCCCAAAAACTCCTATCCCTGGGAATTATATGCTGGAACTCCAGTGTATAATTGATTATATGTCGGTCTCCCAGTGTATAATAAGACCCGCACTCAGCCTCGATTTCTTAGCAGATTATACGCATACGCCTGACTCCAGGCGTATAATTGATTATACATAATACTTATTACATATAATCCCCTCGCTGTCCACCAAGACTCTCTCTCTTAATGACCGATCTCCCCTGGATTATATGCAGGAATCACAACTGTATAATTCGATTATATGTCAGAATCCTAGCGTATAATTAGTCCAATTTGGACTGGGCTCTTCTTTCTCACCCTTATTCGATTTTTGGATTATACGCTATAACTCCGACGTATAATCAAGGAAAGTCCTTCTTGGACTCTACTTTTCCAGACCGATCCGATCATCCAATCACTTGACTGATTCAATCGGTGGTCGCCCTGAATTATACGCTGGAACCACAACGTATAATTCATTATACGTTGGAATCCCTTAAACATTGTGGTTCCTAGCATATAACTCTGATTATACGCTAGACTTCCAGTATATAATTTCAGATTATACGCTGGACTCGCATTGTATAATTGGCCGACTACTATAAAAAGGGCTCATGCCCTCCCTTTCTGCAATGAATAATTTTTTGCTGATTGTCTCTGGAAAATTCGAGTTTGAATTTGATATTTCGAAATAGAGAAGAGTTGCGCTCTAAGCATCTGGCTCTTAGAATCGTGACTCTCCTCTAGAGGTCTCAAAGAGTAGTCAAGCATGGTGGGCTGACCCACTTGCTTCGATTCTCAAGTTAGTACGGAGGGAAGAAGCCTTAGATCCAACCCCTATGAAACCTCTGCCGAAATTTCTAGCCTAGCACCAATTAGGTCCATACCACCCATCATATTTTCAAAACCAACCAAAGCCTTAAACCTGCTTTGTCCAAGCGAGCCAACGGAGGGTTCCCTGGAATGAGGTTAATTGTCCTAAGCATACGGGGCCAACACCCCCTTTTTAAATTAGACCCATTAGGATAGAAAACCCAAATTAGTCAAAACCTTAGGCAATCATAGCTGCTAAAGTCTGTAGGTCGGCATTTAGCACAGGAGTCCTATCCCAATCCCGCACTCCATTCCCATGATCAACGGTGTTTTACAGCATCGATAAATCTGTATATGACGATCACGATAGGTATATTTAAATTAGGCTGCAACTAACAATTTCCTTCTTGCATGTGCATTTAAAAATATCTTTTTCTTTTATTGCATCATACCCTTTCGCACTTCCCTTTGCAGACAGAGTCCACCTGTAACCGATTGGAACCATTTTTTGGGATCTGAAAGGGTCCTCGAAAATGTGCACCAACAGTCTGGCGATCACGGTGGGACTCCTTTTGCTAGGGTTGCCCCATTTGTAATTACTTTGAGTTTTTATTTTCTTTTTTCTTTTTTACTTTGTACACACACATACACACATCTTAGATATTCTAGAAACGATTCTCTACTACCCCCCTCTGTTGTGAAAGGGCCGGTGTGATCATCTCTTTGGGGATTAGATCCGGATAACTTTCTACACTTCAGACCTTCCTAAAAAACCTAATCAGGTGAAGATTGTATCCACCCCCTTAACCTGGAGAAGAACACCTGCATACTCGACAAGGAAACCTACGAATCCGAAGTTGAGTAGTCTCTCTCCCTTAGTTCCAAAATCCCTGTGAGTTTAAGAGTGCGCATGAATATTTTCCAAAAGCTAGAAATGTTGGGAATCCACAGATTGAACCTTAATAATGACTCACCATTATGGGGCTACCATGATAATCCCAAGTATGGTATTGGATCGTCTCACGACTCAGTCCAAAATCAACCGGAGATTAACATGGCAGGCGAAGATGAACAAAACCCATTCACATCTCCGAGTGCTAGCCACAATAATTTAAGAGACAGTGGCATTGGGCATCACTACACTGCCGAACAGATAAAAACTCTGAATGCCCATACACTATCAAGAAGAGGGAACAACTCGAAACAGGTATTTCAGGCCTTGGCAGACATGTACCAAGGTATCATTGATGAGAAAGGGTGCTCAGATAGGGAACGTTCAAGAAATGAATAGGAAGAGAGATCACCAACTCCTCCACGTACCACAACACCCCATGTGTCACCACATGAGCGTGCTACTCGGACCTTCTTCAGTAACAACGACCGAGGTCAAACCCTTCCTAAAACCTCAAAAAAGAATACCAGCATAAACATGGAGGACCTTGCTCAGGTTCTAGACGATTACATGACTAAGAGAGAATGCCCCAGATATTCATTCGAGTTTGATAAATATTGTCGTGATATTGAATTTATCGTACCTGCAGGCTTTAAGCCTCCAAAGTTTAATAAATATAATGGTACGAGAAATACAAACCATCACTTGGCATTATTCTATAACGATTGTCGACTTATACACAACAACCAAGGCTCCTCATCCACTATTTTCAAAGATCATTGGAGGGAGAAACTCTTGATTGGTTCGTCAGCTTACCACTTCATAAGATCGACATGTTCGATGATCTAGCCAGCCAGTTTCTAGATCAGTATAAACATATGGTTCATGAAACTATTAGTCTTAGTGACTTAATGACCATAAAATAAGAGGTCGAGGAAGACTTTGCAGTCTTCATTGGTCGTTGGAGAAGGCTCGCAGCCCGAACTGGGAGTCAGATGAAAGAGAAGGATGCAATTGATGTCATCATCGGCAATTTTCGAGAGCCTCTTTGGAGCACCCTCATTCTAAGCGATTGCCCAAACTTCGCTCCTCTTCATGTACGTGCTTCACGTATACAATGACACATTAAGAATGGAGACTTCTCCTTCTCAATGTTAGCATCTGTGGGAGCCTCCTCTAACGACTCCAAGACGAAGAACAAAAAGAAAGCCTCAGGCCCTGAGTAGGTTAATGTAGTTATCAACCTAGGGAAAATTCCGGAAATGAAAACTTTTAATCTAGATACCAAAACCAAGGCACCCACGCCCAATACACAAACCAAACCCAATACCCAATCCAAACCGGATATCCAAACCGGTGTCAATACCAAACTAAAACCAATACCCCAACTGAAACAAACTACCCTAACCGGAACCAAATCACAACCCAAAACCAAGCAACCAATCTCCAAAACTATAACAACGTGCCACCACCATAGAACCTCAACCAACCACCTAGAACCAAAAATAGTCACCAACCCAAACGAGAACACTACCCACCAATACCCGACTCCATCCCCAACATCTTCTGCATCCTTAGCAACTAAAATATGATTAGGTTCTCACTTGAAAGACCATGACCCTAGCCAACACACTTGGATTATAGCAAGTTCTGCTCATTCCACCTATTTGCAAGACAACTTGGAAGAGTGCTGGGTTATGTGGGAAATAATTTATGACATGAACGACTGTAATCAGATCAACTGGGAAGCCAACCAAACCAACAACTAAAACAACACCCAACCTCCACCCAACTTAGGAACCATCAACAACCCTATGCCCAACGACACTAACCAAAACCAAGCTCCTGTCTCCCACATTACCACTGTAAACCCCCCTAGTCGACTCGTAGTTCACCCATCCACCCTAATCACCCGAATCAACCCTTCGAGCCCTCCTGTCAACCTGACTGAAATCTAAACACTACCAACCAACCATCGAACCCACAACCATACTCAACTTTTCCCCAACGGCGAATCCAATCATTTAGTGTAACATCCTAAAAATTTTGACCTTAAACAGTGACCTTGAGATCCGTGCCCGATGGGTCGTAGGTTTAACCAAGTGATGGTCAAACAGTGGACTTCTATAGTTAACATATTCATGTGATGTAAGTGTACCCTAAGTATGGGGTATGAGTGTTAGTTAAGGGTCACATACACATATCTCTAGTGTATGTGCTTAACACCAAAACTGATGGAGGGTTATAAGGGTTTAATAACCTAAAGGGAAGTCATTCCTTTGTTTGGTTGGTGAGAGAGTTAAGAGGAGAGAGAGAGAGAGTAAAGAGGGAGTTAATGGCAAAGAGAGTTATTATGGTTCGGATTTGAGGACGGATTTGAGCATTGAATGCCGGATTCGATGCGTGAAGAACCGTTAAAGCAAAAACTTGGAACCCTAGCCAAGAAATCAGCCATTCCATCATTTAAGAGATTAATTTGAGGTGAGCTTTGTTATATTTAAATGCATGAGTTTTGATGATTAAATTTAGTCAATAGATGACGTAAATGATAAATTAAAATGATAGACAAAGATAGAAAAATAGGAAGAAAAAGATTTAGAAGAACAACCCGAAAAGGGGCTGAGTTCTGACCAAATCGATTAATCGATTTACAAAATCGATTAATCGATTTTGTCCTGGAAGTTGAAAAGGCATAAAAGCCAGTGTTCGATTAATCGATCTTGAAATTGATTAATCGATTTTGAATTCGATTAATCGATTTGGAAATTGACTAATCGACTGAGTACCTCCAGTGGCCGGAGAAATAAGGCTTGGGGAAGCCGATTAATCGATTTGAGAATCGATTAATCGATTTTGGATTTTGATTAATTGATTTAGGAATCGATTAATCGATTGTGGACTTTCGATTAATCGATTTGGGATCGATTAATAGATTTTAGATTTCGATTAATCGATTTTGGCAGTTTTAGTGGCTTCTTATTTGAACCATGAGGTTCATGGAGGGTCTTGAACCTTCTCTATTGCATCCTTATTGATGCTGTGCATATGTTATGATGTACCATAGATGGTATGAGCTAAGGCAAGCATGAGGAGCTGTGTGAGACCTTGATACTTGGACAGTTAGACACCTGAGGTAGAGAACACCTTGAACATGTACTTTGATTACAAGAGCATATCTGTAGTGATATAGAAATAAAATGAATCATATAATCTCCATGTGTGTGTGTGTGTGATATGCCAATGAAATGAAAATGCTTTAATCATATAATCCTCTCAGTATGTGTGTGTGTGTGACACCAAGTAAGCATATGAAAATGAGACATTCCCAGGGGATGACAAAGTGATAAAGGCATTAATGTGATGCGAGTAATTTAGACATCCCAGGGATGTAAATGAGATTGTAAAGTAAGATTAAACAAAGACTGATAAGGCTTAATTAATATAAAGTAGAATATTTACACGGTAAATAACTATATGTAAAGCACATGATATTTTTGTTATTTAAGGTCTGATCAGAATACCCCACCGACGTGGCGGGATACCCACGACTGACTCGACAGAATATCCGTGACCGGTATGGCGGCCAATCCGTACACCGGTACGGCAGTTTATCCGTATATAGTAGCACATCCTAAGGATGTTGAGATGAGATTAGACCCCGTCGCCTACGAGAAAGAGACCTGGGTAGTATTCAAAGTGATATATTTATAACAACTGTCTATTTAGACGGCGATGGAGGGTATTCTATCAGGGCTCGATGCTATATTGCTCGGGGATTACTTAAGTTGAAGATTTAAATTTCTTTAAGCCTATTCAGTGTAATTCATAAACAATTGCTAATAAATATAACATGTAAACCACTAGTAAACTTCAATGCATATGTAACCCTTTAAACTGTTTTCCATTAAGCTCATAAATACATCATGTTATCATATTATGGAATATATGTGAGGATTTGACTTATATGTTCATTGTGTTATTCCCTATTGAGCTAGGATGTAGCTCACCCCTTTAGACTATACATCGCGGGTCCTTTGCTGGCAGCCATAGAGGCTTCGAGAGACGCTGATCCAGGGGATTCAAACTTCGTGCCCGAAAACGAGTTAGAGCCTCCTCCCGAGGACTTCTTCTAGGAGACTCCGTTGTGGACTTTGATATGGAGAGTTCTGAGAGCTCATTGTACGACTTGGTATGTCAAGCCTTAATTTTGGAAAATGTAATTAAATAGATATATTCTTTTGGCGAACCATTTAGGGTGACTAAGTGATGTCACTGATGGTTCGGGTGGATTCTTTTACTCATGCAGAGGCATGAGTTTAGAACCACCTTTTGGATTATAGATTTTGGAGTATATATGTATAGAACTGGAGAATTATTTCAGTATCAGTTCTTATGCGTTTCATTCTCTTTATTATTTCTTGTTATGCCAATGTTTTGTATGTATCCATGGGGCACGGTCTGGAGGATCGTGCTGATAGCACAGGTTTCGGGGTGTCGAAATCCGGGCTGTCACAGTTAGTATCAAAGCCTTTTCATTTAGAAATTATGACAATCATTATTTTTATCAGAGCATAGGGACTTTTGCTAACGAAACCTTGGTTTCACGTGCAGACCATGATGTCTTCTAGGGGAAGAGGCCGACTGTTAAGGTATTTTAAATGCTTGTTGCTAACTTTATTAGAAACAGTGATAAGAATGTATTAGTGAAACTGAATCAAAGGTGGATTGAAAACTACAAAGCAGCAAGTCTAAAAATACACAGACCTGCAAGATACAGGGCCTATTGTAGCAAGTTTTAATAAGTAAGAGTTTGTCCCACAGGGAAAGTTGATCTAAAGCTTCAAGGGAGCTATCTTTAGTAGGCCCTCCAGATCTGGTAATCCTAAATGGAAGAGGATTTAAGGTCATTATTGTCTAAATCCTAAGGTAACCTAGTGCCTAAACTATATAAATGGTTGAGAAGAATGATGGAGTGTGAGAAAATAAATATAAAAGGGTGAGAAGTAAGTTATTAGGTACAGATCTGATGGGTCTTATAACTCAGACTCAGATCTGCTGCTATAAAAATCATGTCCAATGGCTACATTATCACCAAAGAGGAGAAATGATCCAACTCACCCTTGTGCCATGATCTAATCCTTTATGGCTATAACCTGTCCACTTAAAGATCACAGACTATCCAATAAGGGAACCACAGTCTAGAGATGGGTCAGAACAAGTTTATCATTGTAGGCACTACTTCATCCAGGCTACCAGCTCAAGAATTCATAGGAACCTCAACCTCTAAAGTTCTATGTGTAGGGCTAGGCCTGCAATGTGCACTAGCCTGGACACACAGGACCAGCAAGAGTTTGAGTACTAGCTTTAGGTCTAGCTGTTCACTGCTTTAGAAAGACTGCAGTGGTCCAGTCACAAGCCTACAATCTCTACAACCATATCAGATATGCCATTTGATAGTGGGTCTATACAAATATAGGGGAGTCTGTCTCTGCACAATCTCTCACAAGGTTACAAGCACAAGTGCAGAGAAGAAGAATCTGTCTTAGATCTGTGGATTGGCCTCACCCTAGGGCTATAACCTGTCCACTTGAATAGTCACAGACTATCCACAGAGACTATCCTCCTCACAGGGGTCTGAGGCAGAACAAGAAGATTGCTGCCATCACCATGTACACAAGGCTACCAGCACAGGCTCCCATGGGGATTCAGATTTAGTGGATCCTATAATGGGGCATAGGCCTACAATGTGCCTAACCTGGACACACAGGGCACTTGGATCTAAATAAATCTTTTAAAAATAATCCTCCATTGCTTACAATGCAACATAGCAATGGAGGATCTCATGGCAGCAGCCTTGTACAGAACAACCCCCAAAATTCAATCCCATACATGCATAAGATCCTATTATAAAACTCCATTAAAACTATTTCAAATAATCATACAAAGGTATAGCCAGCAAGTGCTGGACTATAGAGAGAAGAAAAGGGAAAAAGAAGCTGCCTAAACCCTAACCTTAGCCTATTAGAATTCTACAGCTGATTCAAGAAGGAGTACAGAAGTCCCTTAAACCTAAACTAGGCTTAAGCTTATATAGTAGTCAGCTGTGTGAGCATTATGGTTAGGAAAACCCTAATTTTATCAATGCAATCGTGGCCTATTTATGTTCCTTGAATGCCTCGGGGCGTGTGCACGGAGATTGGAGCATTAGAGTGTGTGCCCTAGTTGCTAGAAGTTCCCAGAACGCCCCTATAGAAGTGGGGAGAAGTTAAGATCCCGAGCCTCGCTAGGTAGCAAGGATTTCCAGGTCTTGTCGCGTGATAGAATTGGCGTCGTGGGGTTGAATTGACTTGAAGCTCTTGCAATCGCGAGATTGATACTTTGGTCATCGCGGGAATGCTCTGGTGGTCGCGAGATTGAGCTTTCTATTTGAATGGCGCGGGAATTACACGCACGGTGCTTTCCTTGGTGAATCTATCGAAGATCCTCGCGAAGAAGTAATGGAAGATCGTATCGCAGCCCATCACTGACAAGCTTGTGCACAAGAATGCCAGGAGCTCTCTCTCCTCAGTGAATCGCGCGAAGTTTAAAGGCACCTTTCTTGAGCTGCGCGAGAGCTTATGACTAAGCCTCGCGAGAACTGTGCGGAGTCTACTTTCTGGGCTCTTTTGTCATTCATCTGGGCGAGAATAGCGCGAGCAGTTGGTGTGCTGCCTTCAGAAACCTGCGACAACTGCGCGAAGCCTTTTTCTTTGAAATAATTGAACCCTGCGACGTCTGTGCGAGACTCACTTCTTGACATTTTTCTGCTTTGCTGTGCCTATGCTGCAACCAATTCTCTGTCTGGGTCCAACCTCCTTTCTCTTGAGAAACTTCTGGGACAAAGTAAGCTTCTTGGCATGGTTAGGGCCTTATCTTCAGCTGCTGCTTATTACCTACAAAATGGGCTTAACACACATTTATTAAATGACTAAGGGTCTAACAGAGATTAAGTTAAGGGGTGAAAAGTGGTACTTTTCAGGTCTTAACACGCCCCCAAACCAAATCTTTGTTAATCCCTTAGCAATGCTTTAACTAATTAAATGCCACTTTCGTAGGGATCACGAGTACATTTAGCATATGTACCAAGCCTTTTAAACCCCTAGGTGATCCCTAGTGGAGGAGTGAAGTCTCCTGAGGGTTTTCAGTGAAGATACCCACAAACTTCACCATTAGAACAGTTAAATATAGTGCAGTTGATGACAACACAGATTTCAATGTATAAAGCTTTATTCCACACCCATTCTTTAATATTTAGAGGGAACTGCAGCAGTAATGCAGGCCATTTAAAACTCAAAATTAGCATGTATTTGCATCACCACCATTCATTTTACATTAGAAATTCAATGTGTAAGAATCAGTACCAAGCTTGCCTTAAATTCAAAAATTAGGTTGGATACAACCCCAATGAGATTAAAATTCAGACCCAATTCTCACTAGGGCTATCTCTCAACATTGATAATCTGAGGGTGTTCACATTCAAAACAGCTCAAGAGCAGTTACAGACCCCAAATGGGCCTGCAAGCATTAACATAGGCAAAGCTTCTAATTTCTGATATCCTCATGACTTTTCACCATAGATTGGATAGCTCCTCATCTCCACATGACAACTCATTTCACTTTGGATCTACAAGGTCTTTTTGAATGGGTTGTAATGTGGCTTATGGGTGAGGGATATAAAGAATCAAGGGGTAAAAAGAGAATCAAAATTAAGAAATCAGCAAGTTAAGGAGTGATTCATGACTTCACAACCTTCATTTCAGCAAAACTTCATCTTACTTGATATATTCCAGAATCAAAGTGGCCAGCTTCTCCTCTTCTTTTCAATTTTCAGATGATGTTCTTCTCTAGACTTCTCTTTCTTTTTCTCTTTTATTTTTATTCAATATTTTTATGATTTTTATGATGAACTACCACACAAATACCATTGATACATTGCTGTTCATAAGTTGCTTTTCTTCACCTTCCACTAAATGTTGGACCACTCTCACTGTCTTTAACTCCTCCTTTACCTTCTGAATTCTCAGAGTCAGGGTGAGGTTGAATCAGGTCAAGAGGTTAAGGTGCAAGTACTCTGCTGTTTGTTAAAGAAGAATAGGACTTTCTGAGTCTCAAAGAGTGTATACCAAAGGGTAGTTTTAAAAGGTTGGGTTTTCAGGCTCAAACTATCTAAATGAGGGCCTTGGATCATTTCCTTAGTGTCATGAGTACTGTCAATCAGTTTTGATTTGGAGGTGCTTAACTTCTAGTGAAAAGGTCTTGACTCAATCAGTCCTTAAAACATAAATAATGCCAAAAACACTCTTCAAAAGAAAATGATGGGCCCAAATCTCATTAGGTATGGTCCTCAAATTAACCCATGGGGTGTATTTTCACATGTTTCTCTCCTCTTAGGTTCACTAAGTACTAATTGAAAGATTTTCTGATGTTAGCTTCATGGTGGTGCTAAGTTTTTAAAATTTTAAGTTTCAAAATGTCTGCAAAAATACTTTAATATTTTCACATATTTCCTCGTTGCAGCAAGTTAAGTGAAAATTAACTTTATTCATCCCAGTTATACCACCATTACTGCACTAAAGTTAACTATTCTATTGGCAGACCTACCCTACCACACCCTTAAACCATGAGGAGCAGTGTCCTCACTAGTTTAAAGGTGAGAAAGTTGAGGGTAATAGTCAGGAACAAAAAGGTAAACACACAGAGATCAAATACACAAAGTAAAATACAAAAAGAAATTCTATTAATTTAGAAAGAAATGTACAACTGTAATTGAAATGACAAGAAAAAAGTGGAAAGGAAAGAAAAGCCTAAGTACAATTTATTCTAAGAGGAGGACTCGGAATCTGAATCTGTGAACCAGTCCCAACCCATCTGTTTTGCATGTTTCCTCATTTCAGCTTGCTTGGGAGGGGCTTGAGTCTCAGCTTTCTTCTTCTTCTGTGCTTCCATCAGGCTTCTGCTGATTCCCCATTGCCTCTTGGCAAAAGTTGTAGGGGCAAGAGTGGTAGTCTCCTCGATTTTTGCTATTTTGTACCCCCCTTTCAGAAGCAGTTTGGTGATGACTCTGGCATAGGGGAGTGTGTGTGGCTTCTTGTTCTACCCTAATTTCTCCACCAGATCCTTCATTGCTTCAAAGATTAACCAGGCGGAATGGAAGCTGTGGCCCAGAGAAAAAGAGTAAACAACATCAGCAATAGGAGTTCTCCTTTCCTGCTGATGGCCTGAGCAATAGATGTTCTTTCTCAGGACCCGGTCAATGAAAAGGAGTCCATGCTCCAACTCTCTTCTTCTGATAGAATCCCTGAGGCCTTTAATCCTCTAGTCAGAGCCCTTGCAATTGTATCAATTAAGGCACTCAGGGTGGGGCCATATCCATAGCTAGGTTCAAATGCGGCTAGGATGCCCAATACCTATGCAATCCCCTTAGGGCTAACTAGCATTTCGAAATCATCAATCCACACAAGGAGACCTGCTTGTCCATCTTTGTTCTTGGTGACCCTGATGTGCTGATAAAAGAGTTGCACTAGCCTAGGGTAGGCTAGTACTGGTATTCCTCTCATCAAGGGTGTCAGGCCAGCCTTGCTCATAAATTGAATGGCAGGGGCAGAGAGAGGCCCCTTCTCGAAGAAGGACAGGTTGAAAGTTGTTTCAGGCTCCAATGGGATTGAAGCCATGAGCTCGGAGGGTGTAGAAAACTCAGGGGTTGGCTCCTCCACCTCCTCAACCACTTCCTTCCCTTTTTTCGGTGCCTTTGAAGTCTTGACCTTCTTAGCAGCAGTCTCAACATGGGCCTCATCCTTGCCCCTTTTCTTTGGTGCACTCTTAGGGGCCATTACAAACTCTACTTTTGAATATGAGAAAGGGGGGTTGAGATTTGAGTGCTTACCCTAAAATCATAGGGTTTGGTTCGATCTGACGCACAGTGCACCACGAGATCTCTGAGCAGAGGGCAACTGATGGGGATGACGTTAGGAACAATTTGTAGATTCCTGGTGTGAATGATGGGTTGTAGGATGGACGCTGGAGGAGAGAGGGAGAAGAGCGCCGACAGCTAGGGTTTCGTTGGATGAAGAAGGAAGAGAGTACTGGAAAGGGAGACAAGCGCGGGGTTAAAATACTTGTCACTAAGCTTGGCGCGCTTTGGAACATATCCTATCGCGGGATTGGAAATGAAGCATAGCGAAGGTGTAATTGCAACTTGGATTGCGCGAGAGTCTCCCAGGTTTACCTTGGAGTGCGCGACAGCTTGTGAAGAATTCTATGTGAATTGCGCGAGAGTCTCTTAGGCTTCCTTTGAATCTCGCGATAGCTAGTGGGATGCTCTATTTGGATCACGCGAGAGGTTCCCAGGCTTACTTTGAATCTCGCGACAGCTATTGAAGGGTTCTATGTGAATTGCGCGAGAGTCTCTCAGGCCTCCTGTTGTACCCCGCGACAGCAAAGTATTAAACAGAGAGCATGCGCTCTTCATTCTGCCATTTCCATTTGTGCTGTGGCTGGTTCCTAGGCATGAATCACCACTATAGGTACCCCCAGACACATTAAGATCAAGCATTCAAGCATAGACAGCAAAAATCACCATCCAACATTGTGCGTTCAAGCAAAAACTATCAATTCAAGAGCAGTAATCATCAAACCAAGCATAAAGAAATCAGACCAGACAGGTCCAGATTCAGGTAGGGCCACTAAAATTTCCTAGAGAATTTGAACAAAAGAAAGCAAGACAAATCTAACAAAACCAAAGTACATATGATACAATATTGACACACCTGTGGATCAGTTTAATGAAGGATCCCCTTGAAAGTGAATGGTGTCTATAGGTTCAGCAGGTTTTTCGAAACAAGGCTTAAGCCTCTGACCATTCACCTTCAAGGTTTTTCCATACTTGGGATCCTTGATTTCCACAGCACAAGATGGGGAAACACTCATGACAATGTAGGGATCTTCCCATATGGATTTCAGTTTGCCAGGAAAAAATTTAAGTTTGGAGTTAAACAGCCAAACCTTATCACCAGCCATGAAGCTCTTTCTTAACAAACCCTTGTCAAAGAAAGCCTTGGACCTTTCCTTGTAGATCCGGGCATTGATATATGTATCCATCCCCAGCTCATCCAGTTCTAATAGCTGCAGCAACTTGTGATGACCAGCAGAAGTTAGGTCTAGATTTAAAATTTTAATGGCCCAATAGGCCCTGTGTTCTAACTCTATTGGGAGATGACATGCTTTGCCATAAACCAGTCTGAATGGGGACATCCCAATGGGAGTCTTATAGGCAGTCCTATAAGCCCATAATGCATCATTTAGCTTGTCAGCCCAGTCCTTTCTGTTAGTCCTCACTGTCTTCTCAAGGATGTGCTTGATCTCCTTATTTGAAATTTCAACTTGCCCAATGGTTTATGGGTGGTAGGGAGTAGCAATCTTATGGGTGACAGAATATTTCTTGAGCAAGCTCTCGAAATTTCTGTTGCAGAAATGGCTACCCCATCACTGATAATGGCTCTAGGGGTGCCAAATCTTGAGAAGATATTCTGCTTTACAAACTTGAGGACAACCTGATTATCATTTGTTCTTGTGGCAATAGCTTCTACCCATTTTGAAACATAATCCACTGCCACTAAGATGAAATGATAACTATTTGAAGGAGGAAAGGGGCCCATAAAGTCAATACCCCAGACATCAAACAGTTCCACAACAAGGATGGGTTGCAAAGGCATTGAGTTTCTTTTGGACAACCCTCCTAATTTATGACATCTCTCATATGTCCTGCAGTGTGTATTGGCATCTCTAAATAAAGAAGGCTAATAGAACCCACACTGCAAGATTTTGTCAGCTATTTTTCTTCCACTAAAGTGGCCTCCACAAGCATTTTCATGGCACATGGCCAGAATACTGGGGACATCACTTTTTGGAATACATTTTCGAATGATTTGGTCTGCACAATACTTGTATAATCCCTCCCAGAAAAAGAATTTGACCTGTGAGAAAAATAGGTCTTTGTCCATTTTGGTCCAATGGGCAGGAATCTTGCCTATAACTAAATAATTTATAATGTGTGCATACCAAGGAACCAAGGATTGGATGGCAAACAATTGCTCATCCGGAAAAACATCATTTACAAGGTCATCAACACAGTTTTCCAACACAATTCTGGACAAGTGGTCAGCCACCACATTTTCTACACCCTTTTTATCCTTGATTTCAATGTCAAACTCCTGTACCAGGAGTATCCATCTAATCAGCCTGGGCTTAGCATCTTTCTTGGACAATAGGTATTTCAATGTTGAGTGGTCTGTAAAGATTACAGTTTTAGATCCAAGTAGGTAGGGTCTAAATTTGTCAACAGTAAAAACCACTGCCAGAATCTCTTTCTCAGTTGTGGTGTAATTCAGCTGAGCTTCAGCAAGTGATTTGCTGAGATAGGAAATGACCACTGGCAGCTTATCTTTCCTTTGCCCCAAAACAATACCTATTGCCAAGTTGGATGCATCACACATCAACTCAAAGGGCAGTGCACAGTCAGGTGTTTGGAGTACAAGGGCAGAGGTGAGGCATATCTTCAAAGTTTCAAAAGTCTTAAGACATTCAGCAAAAAAATCGAAGGGCACATCCTGGCAGAGCAGGTGGCATAATGGTTTAACAATTTTGCTGAAGTCTTTAATGAACCTCTTAAAAAATCCTGCATGTCCAAGGAAAGATTTGATTTGTTTGACTGTTCTTGGAGGGGGCAAATTTATAATGAGGTCAACTTTAGCCTTATCTACCTTAATCCCTTCTCTAGAGACTACATGGCCTAACACAATACCTTGTGTTACCATGAAGTGGCTCTTTTCCCAACTTAAGACCAGATTGGTCTCCTCACATCTTTGCAAGACCAGGTGGAGGTGTTACAGACATTGGCCAAAACTGTCCCCATATACAGAAAAATCATCCATAAAAATTTTCAAGAACTTGTCAATCATATCAGAGAATATGACATACATACACCTCTGAAAGGTGGCTGGGGTATTACACAGCCCAAAAGGCATCCTTCGGTAAGCAAAGGTGACAAAAGGGCAAATAAATATAGTTTTCTCTTGGTCATGAGGGTGTACCCTGAGTTCCCATCAAGAAAGCAATAGAAATCTTTTCCAGCCAACTTATCCAGAATTTGATCAATGAAGGGGAGAGGGAAGTGGTCTTTTCTGGTCTTAGAGTTGAGCTTCTGATAATCTATGCAAACCCTCCAGCCAGTGGTCTCCTTGGCTGGTCTCAGCTCTCCAGACTCAGTTGTGATGACTGTTATGCCAGATTTCTTGGGCACCACTTGGATAGGTGCCACCCATTCAGAATCAGAAATGGGGTAAATTACCCTAGCATCTAGCAATTTAATAATTTTTTTGAGGACCACTTCCTGCATATGAGGATTCAATTTCCTCTGTATTTCCCTAGAGGGTGCTGAGCCCTCCTCTAAATGGATCCTGTGCATACAGATTGATGCATCTATCCCTCCTAGATCCACAATGGTCCAGCTAATTACCTTTTTGTGCTTCCTCAAGACTGTTTGTAATTGTTCCTCTTGCTCATCGGTAAGAGAGGAAGAGATAATTATAGGAAGTTTTTCACCTTTCTCAAGGAAGGCATATTTTAATGTTTCTGGAAGCTTCTTGAGATCCAGATCAGGGGCTTGTTGGGTGGATGGCAGGATTGGGGCTTTATTGGTTTGAGGAAGAGGCAGCAATGTAGATTTCCAAATGGAATGTTGTACTAAGCCCACAGAAGACTTCAATGTGGTCATGTCTTCTGGCATAACAGCTGGGCTTCCTTCCTCTACCATGTCCCAAACTTTAATTAAACTTGTGACAATGTTGCCCCAATCCAGCAGAGTGGGCAATTCTTCTTCAACAACTTCCTTTAATACATCCACTGCAAAGCTTTCCTCATTATCCAGCTGAGGGTACTTTGCACTATTGTACACATTAAGTTCAACCTTCATATGTATGAAAGTTACTTCCATGATCCCTGACTTGCATTAAATGCATGCATTGGCTGTGGCCAAGAATGGCCTGCCCAAAATAACAGGTATAGGGGTTGTACTCTTGTTGCAGCCCATGTCCAAAACAAGGAAGTCTGCAGGGTAAAAGAACTTGTCCACCCCTACTAAGACATCCTCAACCACTCCCATAGGTCTCCTTTGGACACATCAACCATTAACAAAGACAAGGGGTGGGTTTTAGCTCCCCAAACCTAGTCATTGATACACCTTTATATGGCGATTTGCAGCTCCAAGGTCTAGAAGGGCCCTTCCAATTGTGTGGTCTCCAATTATGTAGGGGATAGTGGGTATCCCTGGGTCTTGCAACTTCTCTGGTATTGTTATGTTTAATACAAAATTAACTGTATCAGTTGTAAAGATCTTTTTGGACAAATGGCCTCTAGCCCTTCTTTTCTGGGTACAAAGGTCTTTCAGAAATTTGGCATAGGCTGGGACCTGTCTAATTGTATCAAGTAGGGGCAAATTAATTTTTACCTGCTTAAAGGTCTCTATCATTTCCTCTATCTGTGCATTCCCCTTATTAAAAGGGGGAGGGCCACTCAAAGCATGAGGAAATGACAACTGAGGTACTGCTGGTTCCTCAGCTGCAAGCCTATGACTAAACTTTTATTTTTTTCTTTTTTCATCTTTTATTTCCTGCTGAGGCTCAACTACAGCCTCTTTATTTTTCTCTTGTTGCAGGGTAGCAGGCAACTCTTGGCTATGTGCTCTAACAAATTCTTTTTCACTTTCATTTGTTAATTCCTTGGAAATGACCTCTCCCTGTTCCTTTCCAACCTGGTTGTCTATCAGCCTGTCAGACCTCAGGGTTGTGATGGCATTAGCTCCCTCAAAACTTGAGGAACCTTCTCCAATCAAATATTGGCCCTTAGGGTTGGCCACTGGCTGGCTTGGCAACCTGCCCTCTTCTCTTTTGGCCAATACATTGGATATTCGGCCTAGCTGTTCTTCCATTTTCTTTATACTTTGACTGTGAGAAGTCATAGTCTGAGTCAAGACTCCAAGGCTTTGCAATGAGGTCAAAACCTGGTCCTTGAAAGAAACATTTGTGAGGTGGGGAACTACCAATCGATTTTCTTTCTTTGGGCATTTGTTGATGCTGGAAATTTGACCTTGGGGCATATCTCTGGTTAAATTGCTGCTGTGGCCTTTGAGGTAAAGCCAACATCTGTTGTGACTGCATGTAATTATCTTGTCTCCACCTCAAATTTGGGTGGTCTCTCCAGGTAACTTGACATTTTGGTCTTTGGTATCCACATATGGTATTTGTTGTATGTGATTATTGCTGGCCAAATGATTGGGTAGCAGCAGGTTGTTCCATCACATACTCAGGATATTGCCCTGCAGATGGGCACTCTTCCACTATGTGTTATGGAGATTGGCATATCAGACATGCCTCCATCACCTATGCAGCCAATCTGGGTTGCACCACAGTTAATAGTTTATCAAACTTATCAGAAAGATTGGCCACCTGCATTCTCAGGTAATTATTCCCAGTTACTTCATACATCTTTCCTTTGGAAGTTTCAGCAAGTCCTAGTTTAGGAGAAGGCTCTTGAATAGTTCTTGACAAGGACATCTTTTGGAAAGCATTTTCATTGATGATCTCGAACAAGTCCCATGCCTCATCAACCGTTTTGTGCATGTAAGTTCCACCACAAGAGGAATCTACCATGTCTCTGCTTTTCTCATCAATCCCATTATAGAAGCTCTGGACAAGCTGTCAGTCAAGGATCTTGTGGTGGGGACATTGTTTGAGCATCTCCTTAAATCTGCCCCATGCTTGATTAAAATTCTCAGTTGGGGATTGGGCAAAAGCAAGTATTGCTTTCCTCAACTGGCTGGTTTTTGTCTTTGGGAAAAATTTGGTCAAAAATCTTATCTGGAGGCCTTTCCAAGAATTGATGCTGTTGTTTGGGAGAGTAGCTAACCAGGTGCTGGCCCTGTCCTTTAGGGTGAAAGGAAAGAGCCTTAATCTAGTGGCTTCTGGTCCCAAACTAGAAATGGAGAATGTTGTGCACAGGGCCAAGAATTGGTCAATGTGCTTGTAGGGGTCTTCCTTATTGAGCCCATGGAAAGAGGGAAGCATTTGGATGATGAAGGTTTAAAATCATAGTTTCCCTGAACATCTGGGAATTGAATGCTGAATGGGGAATTATAATCATCAGGAGCATTCAATTCCTTCAATGTTCTGGGTTGCTCTTCACCCATGACTGCTATCTCAGTTTCAGTAAGGAGCTCAACTGTGGTGTGTCTGGGCCTTCTTGGTCTTCTGCCCCTCTCTATCTCAGGGTTAGGAGGCTCTAATGTGGGACTGAGGGATCTCCTTCCTAACATGTACACACACCAACAGCAGGGAAGACTACTTGCAGACACATTGCAATTAACAAAATTACAACTATCCTAATCAACTGCTATGGAATTTTCAAAGGAGAAATAGAATGAGTTTTTGAGGGTTAGAGAAGTGCAAACAGAGGTAGCTAGACTCCCAGTGCAGTTCAACTTTCCTTCTCTGCTACTGTCCAGATCTGTAAGAAAAATTTTAAATGTAAATTAGCAGTATCAGTTATTCACAAGTACAACTACCAAAGAATAAAAAATATAAAAATCTAGGGTCTACTAATAGATCAAGATCCCCGACAGCGATGCCAAAAACTTGTTAAGGTATTTTAAATGCTTGCTGCTAACTTTATTGGAAACAGTGATAAGAATGTGTTAGTGAAACTGAATCAAAGGTGGATTGAAAACTACAGAGCAGCAAGTCTAAAAATACACAGACCTGCAAGATACAGGGCATGTTGTAGCAAATTTTAATAAGTAAGAGTGTGTCCCACAGGGAAAGTTGACCTGAAGCTCCAAGGGAGCTATCTTTAGTAGGCCCTCCAGATCTGGCAATCCTAAATGGAAGGAGATTTAAGGTCACTATTGTCTAAATCCTAAGGTAACCAAATGCCTAAACTACATAAATGGTTGAGAAGAATGATGGAGTGTGAGAAAATAAATATAAAACGGTGAGAAGTAAGCTATTAGGTACAGATCTGATGGGTCTTATAAGTCAGACTCAGATCTGCTGCTATAGAAATCCTGTCCAATGACTACATTATCACCAAAGAGGAGAAAGGATCCAACTCACCCCTGTGCCATGATCTAATCCCTTATAGCTATAACCTGTCCATTTAAATGGTCACAGACTATCCAATAAGGGAACCACAGTCCAGAGATGGGTCAGAACATGTTTATCATTGTAGGCACTACTTCATCCAGGCTACTAGCTCAAGAATTTATAGGAACGTCAACCTCTAAAGTTCTGTGTGTGGGGCTAGGCCTACAATGTGCACTAGCCTGGACACACAGGACCAGCAAGAGTTTGAGTACTAGCTTTAGGTCTAGCTATTCACTGCTTTAGAAAGACTGCAGTGGTCCAGTCACAAGCCTATAATCTCTACAGCCATATCAGATATGCCATTTGATAGTGAGTCTATACAAATACAGGGGAGTTTGTCTCTGCGCAATCTCTCACAAGGCTATAAGCACAAGTGTAGAGAAGAAAAATCTGTCTTAGATCTATGGATTGGCCTCACCCTAGGGCTATAACCTGTCCACTTGAATGGCCACAGACTATCCACAGAGGCTATCCTCCTCACAAAGGTCTGAGGCAGAACAAGAAGATTGCTGCCACCACCATGTTCACAAGGCTACCCGCACAGGCTCCCATGGGGATTCAGATTTAGTGGATCCTGTGATGGGGCATAGGCCTGCAATGTGCCTAACCTAGACACACAGGGCACTTGGATCTAAATAAATCCTTTAAAAATAATCCTCCATTGCTTACAATGCAACCTAGCAATGGAGAATCTCAAGGCAGCAGCCTTGTATAGAACAACCCTCAAAATTCAATCCCATACATGCATAAGATCCTATTATAAAACTCCATTAAAGCTATTCCAAATAATCATACAAAGGTATAGGCAGCAAGTGCTGGACTATGGAGAGAAGAAAAGGGAAAAAGAAGCTGCCTAAACCCTAATCTTAGCCTATTAGAATTCTACAGCTGATTCAAGAAGGAGTATAGAAGTCCCTTTAACCTAAACTAGGCTTAGACTTATATAGCAGTCAGCTGTGTGAGCATTAGGGTTAGGAAAACTCTAATTTTATTAATGCAATTGTTGTTATTCAAAGTGTGCATGATTTATTTGTGTTTTGAAAACATACTTGCAAATGATGCATTGTACTGAATATTAAAAAGAATAAGAAAATATCAGCACAGAGAGAACATAATTAGCCTGCAAGATCAGGGCCAATTGTAACAAGTTTTAAATGTAAGTGAGTAAAAGATCGTCCACAGGGAATTGATTTAAAATTTAAGATAAACCTCCAGATCTGAGCTACCAGATCTGACCTCTGATCCTATCTACGAGGTACATAAGATGGGAGGTTGAATTTGTCACGTTAACTAAATGATAAAAGTAAAAATTAAACTAAATGATCCAGATCCGAGTTGGGGAGATTTGATGTAAATTAATAAGAATGGAGAAATAATATCTAACTTCGATTTAGTACTTGATTGCAAAATGAGAATAAATGTAGAACAAATGAGATATTATCCAATCTTCATCTGGCTACCAGCACAAATGCAAGAGAAAGTAATCTAACTCAAGGATTAGAGTTAAACTTATGGCTATATGGTCATCACTTCAATGGCCACAGACCATCCAATAGTCTTTAATCTGAACCCTTAATTCAGAACGAGAAACACCACTACAAATGCTGTGAGAGATTAGGTTACAAACACAAATTCTCACAGGGATAATGAATTAAGGGAAATTGCTTAAAAACAGTAAATCTAAAGGAGTCTAGTGCAATAAGGAGATCACAGGGAACCCTCAACACGAATCCAATTGAGAACGTACGATTCACAGCAACCTTTTCAAATTCACCATGACAATTACAGAGCACAGCTTAAACAACTCTCAGATTTGTAGTCTTGAATACACTTCTCTTTTGAATTACAAAAGTATCTCACAGCTCTCAAGTACAAATAAAAGTTAGGCTATTATAGGAATTTCAGACAAGCTATCTGAATTGGAAATGGAGCAACATTAATGAAACTCAAAATTTGGATACCCAAATTGGGAAAATGGTTCGTCTATTTATAGTTTTCCCTAAGTCCAGCTCAGATGTGTATCAACCAATCAGAATTGGATAGATTTGTATCAACCAATAGGAGTCGAGCACAAGGATCCAGATCTATTTTGGCCAATCAGAACTGCTTGATCTGGTTTAGCCAATCAGGTGATAGAAGCATTAATTCTGTTATGTAATTTAAAAATCTGTTTGAGCTTCTAAAAGTTCCCGCCAAGTAATTTCATCTTTGGGTGTTCACATGGGGTGGAATATGCCTTTGGTTCGTGCTCAGAATCTTTCGGAATATCCTTGGGCTTTTAAATGCATTGGGGCACGTGCAGAGATTACTGAATTGCCCTTGCAGATGCTGAGAATCTTCAGGATATCATTTCGCACAGTTTGGAGAACTTTTCGCAAGGTACTGACTTCTGAAGCTCTTTTCGCACAGATTGGAGACCTTTTCGAAAAGAACTGTAACTTCTGGAGATCTATTCGCAAAGATTGGGGACCTTTTCGAAAAGAACTGTAACTTCTGGAGATCTATTCGCAAAGATTGGGGACCTTTTCGCAAAGATTCGGGACCTTTTCGCAAAGATTGGGGACCTTTACGAATAGCATTCTGTAGTGCATTCTTCTTTTCGAATAGCTCCAAACCTCTTTCCAGGTTGAAACCAGGCCTTTGTCCTCTTTATTTTAGGCATTTTGATAGCCAGTGAGGTTGTCCTTTCTCCTTCTTCCTCCAGATCAAGATGGGTCATCATCTTTTTGGCACTTTTAAGCTACTTTCAAGGTTAAGCCTGCCTTTATTGTTAGCTGTAAAATAAACACTTAAAACACTTATTTAGTTCTCTCAAGGGTCTATCAAGGCCTAGATTAAGGGGTGAGAAATGGTATTTTCCAGTTCTCAACACACCCCCAAGCCTAAGCTTTGCTAGTCCCTGAGCAAAGATAAAATTTGAAAATAGGATGAAAAGCCATTTTTGTAGGGAGCACAGTTGCATTTAGCATATGCAACAAGCCTTTTAAACCCCTAGGTGATCCCTAGTGGAGGAGTGAAGTCTTCTGAGGGTTTTCAGTGAAGGTACCCACAAACTTCTCCAATAAATCAGTTAAGATCAATGCAGTTCTGTTAAAGCAAACTTTCATCCAATCAGATTATTCGCACCTGCATCCATCAGGTAGTAAGAAGATTTTCAAGAAAACATCAGTTCAAAACTAAAATTCTGATGTAATTCCTTTATCATTCACTCAGTTGGTGTCAAAAAATTTTTACAAGAAAAATTAATGAAAAGCTCGCCTTCTATTTGAGAATTCAGTTTTGATGTTACCCCAAATAAGTTGATTTCAAACCCAACTCTCACCAGGGTTTTCACTCAACATGCAGGTAGGAGGGTTGTACTATTTCACACAACTCAAGAGCGATTCTGACCCTCAAATAAGGCTATCGAGAGCATAGGCATTGCTTTTTAGTTCTGAATTCACTGCTCTTTTCACCATAGATTACACAAATCCTTATCTCCATATGACAGCTCAATCCATCTTTGATCAGTAAGGACTTTAACTTGGGTTGTAATGTGGCTTATGGGTGAAATTTATCAAGAATAAAAGGGTTGGAATGGAGTTCAAAATTTTAGAAGTCAGTCAAGGTAAGGAGGTCGTATGGACACCTTCTTTGTTTCAGCACAATTTCATCTTCTTCTTTGAATTTTCAGAGCCAAAGTGGCCATCTTTTTCTCTTTCTTTTTCAAACTTCCAATGAAATGACTTCTCTTTTTTTTTTATTTTATCAAATCAACATTGATTGGAATGCCACATTTCTTCTGCTGATACATCATTGCCTTCAATTATTTTTCTTTTTCTTTTTCCAAACTGTTACCCAACTCACCTTTCTTCAGCTTTCTTTCCTTTACCTTCTGAATTCTCAGAGTGAGGGTTAGGCTAAATGAGGTTGATGAGGTTTCAAAGAAATCTTTGATTTATAAAGCTCAAATGGTGTGTATCAAGGGCAGTTTTAAAAGGTGGGGCTTTTTGAAGTTCAAAGCTAAAGAAGGCCCTACATCATGTCTTTAATATCATGATTCTTTGTCAAGCTATTTTAACTTGGATATGTGTAACTTCTAGTGATAACAAGCAGTTCAAACGGTCCTAGAGCGAAAATTGCCAATTCATACCTCCAAAGAATACATTTGAGACCCAAATCTCACTTTGGGTGTGGTTTTCTATCAAATTCTTGAGGTATATCATCACTTTATTTTCTCTCTTTTAGGTTTACTAAAACATCAATTTTTTTTTTAGAAATTTTCGACCTTCACTTCATGAAAGTATTAGAATTACACTAGAAATCAATTTTAAAAGTTTTAACTTCCTCATTTTCAACAACAACAGTGAAATTACTTCATTTTCAAAAATTCTGCTTTGGTCATAAGCACCAAGCATTAACTTATTTTATTGGCATCTCTGCCACACCCCCAATCCTAAGATGAACATTGTCCTCAATGTTCTAGACAATGAGAGACTAGGGGCAGCAGGGTAAAAGAAGAAAGAAAAACTAAGAACAGAAAAAATCTAAACTATATGCAGCAGAAAATAAAAATGTAAAACTGAATATATGAGCAAGGAAATGGGAAACATGATATACAAATGCAAGAAAAATCAACAAAACAATGCTAGAACTGCTAAAAAAAATAAAATCTAAAAAATAGAAGGATTGCTATGCAAATGGAAGGAAACTAATGTTAATAACAGAGAAACAGTAAAACCAAGGTAAGGGACTGAATACAAAGTTAAAAAAAATAGAAAAGTGTTGATACAAAAACAGAATTTGTGAATGCAAAATAGGAAAACAAAGTTAGAAACTAACTATACTCACAGAAAAATGACGAAAATCAGTAAAACTAGGACACATTAACCTAAGAAAGAAAAAAAAAATAAAAAAAATCAGCGATCTAAAAACAGAATTTGAAACTAAAATTCCTAAAATAGAAACTCTAATGCCAAATGATACATCCTAAGCCCAAAGAAAAACCCCAAAAACCTGAGATACTTATGAATCTAAGTGATTATAAAAATGATTAGCAGGAATAATATATAGTGAAAAGCAAGATTCATAAGACTGACCCCTTTGTTGATGATGTGTATGAATAAAAAAGAATAATGAAGCATGGGAGCACATATTAAAGCAGGGGTTCACACACAGCTGAGACCCATTTATGATGAAGAAATCTCGAAGGAAAATAAAATCAGTGGGTCCATTGAATATTCAAAACAGCCTATGATTCACTACTCATTATCCTACATGATTCCTAAAAAAAAAAAACAGATCTCAGCAGGTCCAGATGGGAAAAGTGGATGCAAATGGAGAAAAACAGCCCATCCGGAAGATATCTATATATATATATATATTTTTTGTTTTTATAATTATATATATATATATATATTTTACTTGTTTTGGATCAGCCCGGGCTCAACAAGAGCCCGTATTTACTACTACTGAAAATAATGAGAAACAACTCAGAGATTTTCTATTTGTGTTTTCATTTTCTTTTATTTTGTAAAAATAAAAATAAAATCAGCATGCCTAAAAGACAGTAGAAATTATAATCAAAACAAACATTAAACACAGCAGAACTGTTGGTTCTCAAGAACTTAAAAATAGAAAATGAATGCAAAGGAGAAGGGGATGCAAACTCAAGCAAATCTGCTCCAGCTTTAGTCCAGATGCTCCTTGTTGGGGGTACTCTCGGATCTGCAAAATCCAAAAAGCGTATCTTATTTAAGTATATTGACAAAAATAAAAAGAAAACTCAGGCTCCTGCCCAAATTTGACAAAAAGACAAAAAAGTGGCAGCAGCATTTATTCAAATAACTAGAAGGCAAAGAATAAAAACTCAGAAAAATAAAAAAATTCTGCTGCAGTAAAACAGGTTTTCTATACAAAACTGCAGTAGACATTTAATCAAGCACTTGGAATGCAAAGTGCAGGTTTAAAGCAAAAATTAAAATGAAAATCAAATCTACAAAATTGAAAAACTTAGGTCTACCAATTTTAAAATCTATTCCCCGGCAACGGCGCCAAAAACTTGTTGTTGTTCTAAGTGTGCATGATTTATTTGTGTTTTGAAAACATACTTGCAAATGATGCATTGTACTGAATATTAAAAAGAATAAGAAAATATCAGCACAGAGAGAACATAATTAGCCTGCAAGATCAGGGCCAATTGTAGCAAGTTTTAAATGTAAGTGAGTAAAAGATCGTCCACAGGGAATTGATTTAAAATTTAAGATAAACCTCCAGATCTGAGCTACTAGATCTAACCTCTGATCCTATCTACGAGGTACATAAGATGGGAGGTTGAATTTGTCACGTTAACTAAATGATAAAAGTAAAAATTAAACTAAATGATCCAGATCCGAGTTGGGGAGATTTAATGTAAATTAATAAGAATGGAGAAATAATATCTAACTTCGATTTAGTACTTCATTGCAAAATGAGAATAAATGTAGAACAAATGAGATATTATCCAATCTTTATCTGGCTACCAGCACAGATGCAAGAGAAAGTAATCTAACTCAAGGATTAGAGTTAAACTTATGGCTATGGTCTGTCCACTTCAATGGCCACAAACCATCCAATAGTCTTTAATCTGAACCCTTAATTCAGAACGAGAAACACCACTACAAATGCTGTGAGAGATTAGGTTACAAACACAAATTCTCACAGGGATAATGAATTAAGGGAAATTGCTTAAAAACAGTAAATCTAAAGGAGTCTAGTGCAATAAGGAGATCACAGGGAACCCTCAACATGAATCCAATTGAGAACGTACGATTCACAGCAACCTTTTCAAATTCACCATGACAATTACAGAGCACAACTTAAACAGCTCTCGGATTTGTAGTCTTGAATACACTTCTCTTTTGAATTACAAAAGTATCTCACAACTCTCAAGTACATATAAAAGTTAGGCTATTACAGGAATTTCAGACAAGGTATCTGAATTGGAAATGGAGCAATAGAAATGAAACTTGAAATCTGGATACCCAAATTGGGCAAATGGTTCGTCTATTTATAGTTTTCCCTAAGTCCAGCTCAGATGTGTATCAACCAATCAGAATTGGATAGATCTGTATCAACCAATAGGAGTCGAGCACAAGGATCCAGATCTATTTTGGCCAAGCAGAACTGCTTGATCTGGTTCAGCCAATCAAGTGATAGAAGCATCAATTCTGTTATGTAATTCAAAAATCTGTTTGAGCTTCTAGAAGTTCCCGCCAAGTAATTTCATCTTTGGGTGTTCACATGGGGTGGAATATGCCTTTGGTTCGTGCTCAGAATCTTCCGAAATGTCCCTGGGCTTTTAAATGCATTGGCGATGTAGAGATTCTTGAATTGCCCTTTGAGATCTTTGAGAATCTTAGGATATCATTTCACACAGTTTGGAGAACTTTTAGCAAGGTATCTTGTGACTTCAAGCTCTTTTACGCAGATTGAAGACCTTTTGAAAGAAGCGTAACCGGAGATCTATTCGCAAAGATTGGGGACCTTTTCGAAAAGAAGCTGTAACCCGGAGATCTATTCGCAAAGATTGGAGACCTTTTAGCAAAGATTGGGGACCTTTTCATAAGATTCGTGACCTTTTCGCAAAGATTGGGGACCTTCTGAATAGCATTACATGGTGCATTCTTCTTTTGAATAGCTCCAAACCTCTTTCCAGGTTGAAACCAGGCCTTTGTCCTCTTTATTTTAGGCATTTTGACAGCCAGTGAGGTTGTCCTTTCTCCTTCTTCCTCCAGATCAAGATGGGTCATCATCTTTTTGGCACTTTTAAGCTATTTTCAAGGTTAAGCCTGCCTTTATTGTTAGCTGTAAAACAAACACTTAAAACACTTATTTAGTTCTCTCAAGGGTCTATCAAGGCCCAGATTAAGGGGTGAAAAATGGTATTTTCCAGTTCTCAACAGCAATCGTGGCCCATTTCTGTTCCTTGGATGCCTTGGGGCGTGTGCACGGAGATTGGAGCATTGGAGTGCATGCCCTAGTTGCTGGATGTTTCCAGATTGCCCCTACAGAAGTGGGGAGAAGTTAAGATCTCAAGCCTCGCTTGGTAGCAAGGATTTTGAGGTCTTGTCGCGTGATAGAATTGGCGTCGTGGGATTGAATTGACTTAAAGCTCTTGCAGTCGCGGGATTGATACTTTGGTCATAGCGGGAATGCTCTGGTCGTCGCGGGATTGAGCTTTCTATTTGAATGGCGCAGGAATTGCGCGCGTGGTGTGTTCCTTGGTGAATCTCGCGAAGATCATCACGAAGAAGCAATGTGCATGGGCTTCTGGATCGCGCGAGTAGTTCCCTGAAGGTCTGTATCCCTCGGCCACTGCGCGATAGCTGCGAGCAAGAATGCTTGGAGCTCTCTCTCCTTAGTGAATCGTGCAAAGTTTAAAGGCAGCATCCTTGGCAGCTCATACTGCCCACGAGCAACATCAGCCACCTACGCCTCCAGTGGGAGCTACACCGCCAGTGGCTTCAGCGTTTACCGAGTTTAGGAGGTTGAGACCTCCTTACTTTTTAGCATAAGCAAAGCCCGTGGCAGCTGAGAATTGGCTGAGTAAAATGGAGAAAGTATTTAGTGTGCTCACATGCACAGAGGACGAGAGTGTCCGTTGGGCAGCCTACATGTTAGATGGGGAGGCTGGGCCTTGGTGGAAGTCCGTTTTATGGACTAGGGCTCAGGAGACCCCAGATTTGCCCTGGACGTGGGAGGAGTTCGTTAAGGAGTTTAACAAATAGTATTTCCCAGAAGTGGTGAGGAATAAAATGGAAATACAGTTTTTACAACTTGTGCAAGAGAAAATGATGGTAAGGGAGGATGGAGTTGAATTTATGCAACTTGCTCACTTCGCATCCGACTATGTTATCACGGAGATGATGAGAGCAAAGAGGTTTCAGCAAGGGTTGAGACCGGACGTGAGGGGAGGAGTAGCACCGTTCCAGTTGAGGACCTATGGAGAGGTCATGAGCAAGGCACTCGCAGTAGAGGAAGAAAATAATAATAAATATTGCCAGAGGGAGTAGTGAGGAAGAGGAAACACAGATCAGAGTAGAAAGGGGAACTACGAACCGGTGAATAAAAAGCTGAGATTCGTAGCCCACAATCAGAGACCACCATTCCAAGGAGGTTATGGGAGACCGGCGCAGCAGAGCAACCAACAGAGATTTATATTTCTCGCGTCGGGGAGACCGATACGATATGAGAGCCCTGCTATCACTACCAGAGCTACAGTTACACAGGGTTTCTCACGAGCAGCTTCTTCCACACCTCAGAAGACTTGGGCCAAGTGTGGCAATTCTCACAAGACGGCGGACTGTAGGCTGGGTACTCGGGGCTGTTTCAATGTGGCAAGGTGGGCCACTTGATGAAAGATTGCCTTGAACCAAACAAGGAGAAGACGGCTTCAGCTTCTATGCCACGACCTATACAATCGAGGAAGCCGATTGTCCAAGGGAGAGCCTACTCAGTCACAGCTCAAGAGGCCCAAAATACAAACGATGTGATCCAAGGTGAGAACTTCTTTTAAATAAAGAATTTTAATTCTTGAAAATTTTTAGATAGAAAAGGTGCATCCATATAGAAAATAGAAAAGAACCTATATGTAATAATTTTGGTATGATGGTATACATTATATATATATATATATGTGTATGTATGACTAGGTACATTACAAATCTATGAAAAAGAAACCGATGTGACATATGAATCTCGAGTGTTGATAGACCCGGGGTCTACCCACTCATTTATTACCCCTCGCTTCGTAAAGAAGATGAAAGTAAACCCAAGGGAGCTAGACTTTGTGTTAATCGTGGGTATTCCGACTGGGAAATCGATTGATACCGAAAAGGTTTGCAAATCCGTGATTGTGAGAATCATGGATGGAGACGTCTTTAAACTACCGATAAATTTGATTATGTTTGATATGCAAGAATTCGACGTGATCCTTGGTATGGATTGGTTGTCGACTCATTGTGCAATCGTGGATTGCAAGAACAAGGTCATCATCTTCAGACCTAATACGAGGAGATTGTTTCAATTTCGGGGAGAGATCGACATGTATGTCACTTATCTCTGCAGTCAGGGCTGAGCGCTTGATCAAAAAAGGGTGTAGTGGATACTTGGCATTCTTGAAGGAGGATAAGAAAGAGAAGAATATTATTTCAGAGATAGTAGTTGTGCGAGACTTCGCTAACGTGTTTTCGAAAGAATTACCCGAATTACCACCAGATAGAGAAGTTGAGTTCGTCATCGACTTAGCACCAGGAACGGAGCCTGTTTCTAAAGCACCATATAGAATGGTTCTTGCTGAGTTGAAGGAGTTGAAAGAGCAGTTACAAGAGCTCATGGACAAGGGGTTTGTTAGACCGAGTGTGTCTCCATGGGGAGCACCGGTCTTGTTTGTAAAGAAGAAAGATGGGTCAATGCGGCTGTGCATTGACTATTGCCAGTTGAACAAACTCACCATAAAGAACCGATATCCTTTGCTTAGGATAGATGACTTGTTCGATCAGCTGTAAGGAGCGAAGTGTTTTTCCAAGATCGATATGAGATTTGGATACCATCAGTTGAGAGTCAAGACCGAGGACATTCAGAAGACTGCATTCAGGACATGGTATGGACACTATGAGTTCTTAGTGATGCCGTTTGGGTGACGAACGCACCGGCGTCATTTATGAATTTGATGAATCAGGTGTTTAAACCATACATAGACTCCTGTGTCGTCGTGTTTGTCGATGATATCCTACTATACTCCAAGTTTAAAGCAGAACACGAAGAACACTTGAGGATTGCTTTACAAACCTTACGTGAACACCAATTGTACGCCAAGCTCAGTAAGTGCGAGTTTTGGTTAGAGGAAGTTAGCTTTTTGGGACATGTCACCTCAAAGCATGGTGTCATGGTAGATCTAGCTAAGATCGAAGCAGTAGTAAATTGGGAGCAACCAAGGACCGTGACCGATGCCCGTAGTTTTCATGGACTAGCTGGCTATTATCGGCATTTGGTTGAGGGTTTTTCAAAGATATCAGGACCACTCACGAGACTTACCCAAAAAGATGCAAGGTTCGAATGGAGTGAGACATGCGAGAAGAGTTTTCAAGAACTCAAGAAGAGACTCACTTCAGCTACAGTACTAGCGATTCCATCAGGCAATGGAGGGTTCGCAGTCTACAGTGATGCTTTGTATAATGGTTTGGATTGCATGCTCAACCAACACAGAAAGGTGATAGTGTATGGATCGAGATAGCTGAAAGAGCACGAGAGGAATTATCCGGCACATGTCCTAGAACTAGCAGTGGTCATATTTACGCTGAAGATTTAAAGACATTTCTTGTACGGTGAGACCTTTGAGATCTTCACCGATCATAAGAGCCTCAGATACCTATTTATACAGAAGGAACTAAATATGAGGCAGGCAGATGGATGGAGTTCCTCAAGGACTATGACTGTTCCATACAGTACCATCTAGGCAAGGCTAATGTAGTAGCAGATGCCTTGAGTCAGAAGGATTCAGCTCAGTTGGCTAGTTTGATTTTGGGTATGCACAGATGGACGTTGTTTGAAGATCTGGCACTGTATGATGCAAATATCGAGTCCCAAGCTACAAGAGCTTTTTTGGCTAACATATTAGTGAGACCGGTGATATTTGAGCATATCCATGAGCTACAGATGAAAGACCCGATGCTAACCAAGATCCGTCACGATGTGATTGAAGGAACCAAGCCTGAGTTCTCAGTGAAAGAAGATGGTTCCTTATTATTCAAGGGCTGACCTTGCATTCCAGACAATGCCGATCTATGGCGAACTATCCTTGATGAAGCTCACAAATCAACTATGCTATCCACCCTGGTATCACGAAGATGTACCAAGATTTGAAAAAGAAGTACTGATAGAGAGGTTTGAAGCAGGACGTGGCAGAGTACATGTCATGATATTTGACATATCAACAGGTTAAAGTTGATCATAGACATCCTGCTGGATTATTACAGCCTCTACCCATACTAGAGTGGAAGTGGGATTCGATCTCTATGGACTTCATAGTAGGACTGCCGCGTACAATGAAGAGATATAACACAATTTGTAGTCGTAGATTGACTGACTAAGTTAGCACACTTCTTGCCCTATAACACGATGTACACGACAGGAAGACTCGCAGAGCTACATATGAAAGAGATCGTCCGTTTGCATGGAATTCCAAGTAGCATTATTTCTGACCGTGACCCATTATATACATCAAAGTTCTAAAAGAAATTTCAAGAAGGAATGGGAACGCAACTGGACTTTACTTCAACATTCCATCCGCAAACTGATGGATAAACAGAGTGAGTGAACCAAGTCATAGAAGACATGCTCAGAGCGTGTATGCTAGAACTGCAAGGATCATGAGATCAACACCTGCCATTGATTAAGTTCGCATACAACAACAGTTTTCAGACGAGCATTGGGATGGCACAGTATGAAGCTCTTTATGAACGACAATGTAGATCGCCTATCAATTGGGAAGAAATCGGTGAGAAGTTTATTTTAGGACCGAAGATATTAGAAGATAATGCCGCCTATGTCCGTATGATTCGAGAGAGACTTAAGGCAGCACAGAGCAGACAGAAAAGCTACGCTGATATCAAGCGGACCAGTGTAGACTATAAAGTGGGCGAACAAGTGTTTGTGAAAGTGTCACCTATGAAAGGCGTGATGAGATTCGAAAAGCGAGGCAAGTTGAGCTCTCGCTACATTAGACCCTTCGAGGTTTTGGGTCGAGTAGGTGCAATTGCTTATCGCGTTGGATTACCACCGATGTTGGATCACGTGCACAATGTTTTCCACGTATCGATGCTTAGGAAATATGTGAATAACCCTTCCCATGTTTTAGGAGGTCAACCTTTGGAGATGCACGAGGATATGAGCATGATCGAGGAGCCGACAGAGATATTGGATAGAAAGGAGCAAGTACTGCGTACCAAAGTGATTCCATTAGTGCTTGTTCGATGGAAGAATCATCCGACCGAAGAGGCTACGTGGGAACGAGGGGCCGACGTAAAGGAACAGTACCCGAACTTATTTACGACAAGTTGAGTGTCAAATTGTATCACCGCACGCATGTTTGCGGATTTAAACCGTCTATTGTAATCCAATGTTGACCATTTGGCCAATTTATTCAATGGAGAGAATGTGGATCCAAATCGTGCCATGATGCCATATGGAATGCATGGTTAGGATTCATCATGCCACACAATGGCTGGGAAGACATGCTTCCCTAAGCCAATGACCAAATGGTCAAAGAACTACCAAGAAAATGGAACAAAAATGAAGCAAAAAATTTCTAAATTTCTAAATTTTAATCGACTGACACGCACTAGTTAGATGACAAACCTGAAAAATATAATAACAGAAAAATTTGATTAATCGAGATGAAATTCGATTAATCATTTTTGGTGCGTTTAAATACATTCCTTTCAAACGCGAGTTCGGTTGTTAATCGCTGTACTTTACTCTAGAAGTTTTTCGAGAATTGGAAGAGTCTAAGACAATCATGTAGGTAATTAATAACGGATAGGAAAATTTAATTACGGATATAATGGGAGAGCAAAATTGGATGTCGCTACTGTGGATTGCACTGTTTTCACCTAAGCCATAATGAATGATATAGATTTTCAAGGACTATATGGAGGTTTAGTTAGTATAGGGAATGGGTTGAGTATTGTGCACAGGATGAAGTCGATTAATCATGCCTAAGTATTTATGTAGGACTTTATCCTGGTGCACTTGAATGGTAAGACATTGAGAGCAATCCTTTGCATTCATCTCCTTGATTTGAAAGGCTAGATGTGTCACACTCTTTTGCCCTTCCTATATGATCGAAATTCTATTCGCGTATCATAAGATTGGTTAAGAGCATAAAGTTTGAAGATTTCAAGATCATTGCGGTAAATTTAGAGGTTATCATTTTGATGAGGGCTTTATCTCATTTTGGTGATGACTTTATCTCATGTTGGTGATGGCTTTATCTCATTTTGCTAATGGCTTCACCTTATTTTAGTGATGGCTTTATCTCATTTTGTTGATGACTTTACCTCATATTGGTGATGGCTTTATCTCATCTTGGTGATGGCTTTATCTCATTTTGGTAATTCCTCTTACCACCGTCGCGTATCAGAAAGTGGGTGCGTGTGAACTTTTATTCCTAGACAGGTGAGACCTATTCCGCGTATTGAGGCTATTTGCTCATCATGGTACATGTTGACAATTAATGGTTGGACAGTTTTCTTTTCCTTTATGGCGATGGTTAAATTCCAATTATGATCCATATGATTAGTTGTGGGTTGATAATCTCATGGATAGTATATGTGTAGTTGATTTTCTAGAAATATCATTTAACAAATGATTATCTTATTGGATAATCGGTGGTACACCAGTCTAGTGATATGTGGATTTTCATGCTGATTGTATAGTCGTAAATTTTCGAGGACGAAAATTCCTATAGAGGGAAGAATGTAACAACCCCCCCCGAATTTATTTTGAGTATAAATCGATTCATATCTGGACGTGCGTGTTCCACTTGATGTGTATGATAAGACCTGATTACTTAAGGCAATTTTCAAGGATGCGAGTGTTCCACTTGATGTGCATGATAAGACCTGATTACTTAGGCAATTTTCGAGGACGTGAGTGTTCAACTTTATGTGCATGATAAGACCTGATTACTTAAGGTAATTTTTGAGGATGAAAATTTTATAAGGTAGGAAGAATGTAACATCTTAAAAATTTTGACCTTAAACAGTGACTTCGGGATTCGTGCTCGATGGGTCGTAGGTTTGACCAAGTGATGGTCAAACAGTGGACTTCTATAGTTAATGTATTCATGTGATGTAAGTGTAACCTAAGTATGACGTATGGGTGTTAGTTAAGGGTCACATACACCTATCTCTGGTGTATGTGCTTAACACCAAAACTGAAGGAGGGTTATAAGGGTTTAATAACCTAAAAGGAAGTCATTCCTTTATTTGGTTGGTGAGAGAGTTAAGAGGAGAGAGAGAGTAAAGAGGGAGTTAATGGCAAGGAGAGTTATTGTGGTTTGGATTTGAGGACGGATTTGAGCATTGAATGCCGGATTCGACGCGTGAAGAACCGTTAAAGCAAAAGCTTGGACCCTAACCAGGAAATCAACCATTCCATCATTTAAGAGATTAATCTGAGGTGAGCTTTGTTAGATTTAAATGCATGAGTTTTGATGATTAAATTCAGTCAATAGATAGGGTAAATGATGAATTAAAATGATGGAAAAAGATAGAAATATAGGAAGAAAAAGATTTAGAAGAACAACCCGAGAAGGGGCTGAGTTCTGACCAAATCAATTAATCGATTTGGAAAATCGATTAACAGATTTTGGCTTGGAAGTTGAAAAGACATAAAAGCTCGTGTTCGATTAATCGATCTTGAAATCGATCAATCGATTTTGAATTCGATTAATCGATTTGGAAATCGACTGAGTACCTCTAGTGGCTGGAGAAATAAGGCTTAGGGAAACCGATTAATCGATTTGAGAATCGATTACTCGATTTTGGATTTCGATTAATCGATTTGGGAATCGATTAATCTATTATGGACTTTTGATTAATCAATTTGGGATCGATTAATCGATTTTGGATTTCGATTAATCGATTTGAGAATCAATTAATCGATTTAGGGTTTTGATTAATCGATTAATCGATTTTGGTAATTTTAGTGGCTTCTTATTTGAACCATGATGTTCATGGAGGGTCTTGGACCTTCTCTATTGCGTCCTTTTTTATGCTGTGTATATGTTATGATGTACCATAGGTGGTACGAGCTAAGGCAAGCATGAGGAGCCGTGTGGGACCTTGATGCTTGGACAGTCAGACACCTGAGGTAGGGAACACCTTAAACATGTACTTTGATTACAAGAGCATGTATGTAGTGATATAGAAATGAAATAAATCATATAATCTTCATATGTGTGTATGCGTGTGATACACCAATAAAATAAAAATGCTTTAATCATATAATCCTCTCAGTATGTGTGTGTGTGTGACACCAAGTAAGCATATGAAAATGAGACATTCCCAGGGGATGAGAAAGTGATAAAGGCATCAGTGTGATGCAAGTAATTTAGACATCCTAAGGATGTAAGTGAGATTATAAAGTAAGATTGAACAAAGACTGATAAGGCCTAATTGATATAAAGTAGCACATTTATACGGTGAATAACTATATGTAAAGCACATAATATTTTTGTTATTTAAGATTTGATCAGAATACCCCACCGACGTAGCGGGATACCCACGACTGACTCGACAGAATATCCGTGACTGGTACGACGGCCAATCCGTACACCGGTACGGTGGTCTATCCGTACACAGTAGCACATCTCAGGGATGTTGAGATGAGATTAGACCCCGTCGCCTACGAGAAGGGGACCTGGGTAGTATTCAAAGTGATATATTTATAACAAATATCTATTTAGACGACAATGGAGGGTATTCCATCGGGGCTCGATGCTATATTGCTTGGGGATTACTTAAATTCAAGATTTAAGTTTCTTTAGGCATATTCAGTGTAATTCATGAATAGTTGATAATAAATATAACATGTAAACCACCAGTAAACTTCAATACATATGTAACCCTTTAAACTATTTTCCATTAAGTTCATAAATACATCATGCTATCATATCATGAAATATATGTGAGGATTTGACTTATATGTTCATTATGTTGTTCCCTATTGAGCTAGGATGTAGCTCACCCCTTTGGACTATATGTCGCAGGTCCTTTACTTGCAGCCGTAGAGGCTTCGGGAGACACTGATCCGGGGGATTCGGACTTCGTGCCTAGAGAAGAGTTAGAGCCTCCTCCTGAGGACTTCTTCTAAGAGACTCCGTTGTGGACTTTGATAGGGAGAGTTCTGAGAGCTCATTGTACGACTTGGTATGTTAAGCCTTAATTTTGGAAAATGTAATTAAATAGATATATTCTTTTGACGAACCATTTATGGTGACTAAGTGATGTCACTGATGGTTCGGTTGGGTTCTTTTACTTATGCAGAGGCATGAGTTTAGAACCACCTTTTGGATTATAGATTTTGGAGTATATATGTATAGAACTGGAGAATTATTTCAGTATTAGTTCTTATGCGTTTCATTCTTTTTATTATTTCTTGTTATGCCAATGTTCCGTACATATCCATGGGGCACGGTCTGGAGGATCGTGCTGATGGCACAAGTTTTGGGGTGCCAAAATCTGGGCTGTCACATTTAGAGCTAGGATACCTAACCTACATAGACATCCACTAGGTCCCCCAACTCCCCCAAGCCACATGTCAACTCCCCTAACATTCCGCTTGTCTGATTCTGAACCCGAGACGGAAGAGCTTGTTGCTCAAATTTTGCCTATAGTTGGTAGCTCATCAGATCATGCTTTTAATAAAGATGCAAAGTTAAAAACTGAACATAAACCAAGTGTCCGTATAGATCAAGAAGCTAAAGAACTGAGTAAGGTTGTGACCCTGATTTCAACTTTTATGGAGGACTACACGCAGTATCTCCCTCCATGGAATGGCGTGACCCCGATCCGTATTCATTCCTCTAACTTTACTCCATTTATTTCAAATGTTTTAGGGAATCAACCAGGATAGGTCACAACATGGCCAAGGGATCAGCAACCTACATGTCCTATACTCAAATCGGGGATGAACTATCCACCCCCACCTTTTCTCCGCCACTCGAAGGATTCTCCATCCTTTAGTAAGGGAGAAGGTTCAAGTGCTCAACAACAACAAAGGACAGTGAGGGACAAAGAAGTAAATCCTATCCAGCCACATGTGATTCCATCGCCACAAAGCTCAATATTGCAGCCACCTCCACCAGTCATAAACAGAACTCAAACACCCGAAAAGGAACCAACTTTAGAATCAGGGAGAGAGTACGATCTTCTGCAGCATCTCAAAAAGATATTGGCTCAAATCTCGATCCTTGAGCTGATAAAAAAGTCCCCCGAGAACTATCACTTGTTAATGAAAGTGCTTGCTGAAACTCAAATAGCGGAAGATACAACTCCCGGAGGGTTACACAAGATTACCTCAGTCATGGGTCAGCCCCCAGCACTTACATTCATAGACGCCGACATGGCGAAAGAAGCGCTATGTGGAAGCACTGCTCTCATATACTTGATGATAATCATCAAAGGGTTCTTTGTCCCCAGGCGCTAGTCGATATAGAAGCTGGGCTGAACATCTATCCATTGATGACACTCAAGACCCTTGAATATATAGAACATGACATACACCCGTCGTCATTATCCTTGATTACTTATGATGACACTCAGTGTTTTTTCAATGGATCCATCAAGCTCCAAGTTCGTCTCGGACCAGTAATCATGGAAACCACGTGCCATGTATCAGATTCATCCAGCACCGATAATCCGATCCTGATAAGAAAGTGGTTGGAGTCGATGAAAGCTATGGTGTCTACTTACCATCAGTGCATTAAATTCTCTCACAAAGATATTATAATAAGGATATATGCGGATGCTCCTCTCGAAAGCATGGAAACCAACTACACCGCAAGTATCCCCACAATGCACGACTTAATATTGACCAACAGTTATACCCAAAAAGCACGGAATCCCCTTAGCACATTGATGGCGGAGATCAACCACCAGTGGTCCTTTCTTGTACATCAACGAAAACTAACAAAGAGGGAGAATAATCCTAAACTGACGCGAGTATATGATGCATCGCCAACCACAACAAAGGGGTGGGACCTAATGTACCAACTGGAGTACGTCCCACACACTGGGCTCGGTAAAAATAAATAAGGGTGGATAAGGCCCATATTATCAGTTAAGGTTCACAAGCTTAATGGGTAGGCTACAGTTCAGATGACCAAGAGACTGACGTTCAGATCACCTCGCCCAAATGGGCATTATATGACCATTTTGTATATGAGACAATTGAGACAACCAATGCGTCAAAGAGGAGAGGGATTTTCATTGAACCACAACTAGTGGAAGTCGAACAGATGACGGAAGCTTTCGCTAATTTGATGGACCTAAATCAAAATGAGGACATGGATGAAGCACTGGACGAGGTTAGCCCGCTATTCAAAAACGAAGAATTTATTAATGTAGAAGCTCCAAATGTCAATACAATGAACCAAGATCTTCAACGTATGTCACTCACATAATCCGAGCCACTCATAAAAGATTGGGGATCATCAGATGAGGAAGACTTCCACATTGCTGTCATAGAAGTTGAGGAAGAACTAGAACTCAATACTCCTTAATCTCCTAGTTCGCCACAACTTCAAATCTTTAGAAGAAGAATGACAACCACCTCCTAGCGACGACGAGGACTATTGGCTAGATCTTCCTGCACTTGAACTAGAAGAGCGACTAGGGGTAAATCTCCAAGTGCTATTCCGGGAGGAAGATGACAGAGACTGCAATCTAGAGGAAAGCCTCCATCACGGGATTCATACACTAAATTGTGAGTGTACATTGGAAGATCCGTGTATCCCCGTCATGGCAAGGCATCTTGTGAAAAATATATCTACACAAAGTTACAATGGGGATCCATAAACTCATAAGAGTAGTTACCACTGAATGACTATCAATTTACACTGTCAAACCCATATGAAGAAAAAGACCTTCCTGTCACCCTAATTGGAAACAAATCTGAGATCCCAATTCCTGAATCGCCACATATAGAGCAAGAATGTCAACCACCTCATAGTGATGATGAAGACTACTGGCATGACATTCCTGATCTTGAGATGAATGAGCTTGGAGACGATCTTCGAACAATGAGGAAATCAACGACGAATTTGATCCAGGACCGGTTATACAAAATCTGAACTCGAGAATCATAACTGATTGGGAATGCATCTATCCACATGTCTGCACAGCCTACCGAGATTGCTCGCCTTGCAGAAACTGTATTTTCATAATGGATTATTGGCCACCAAAAGAGGATCGGTACTTGCCACCTCCAAATGACATTTGGCCAAGTCTTTCAAGCCTAGATGAAGAAGAATGTGAAAACTTCTACACCACTTTGATAGAAGAGGAGAACAATTTAGCACCCAAGTTATCACATCTAGAAAGCTGGCAAAACTACTAGTCAGATCTCCAGAAACGTGAGATAGAAGAATGGAGACTAGATCTTAAGGCGATGTTCCGAGAAGAAGGTGATGAAGAGTTTGAATCAAAATTTACCATCTTGGAACCAACTGAGGAACCTCTGTCAGACAGGGAATTCACATCAGGACAAATATCCTTGTAAGGCATTCATCCTCATACAAAAGTATTGCAAACCGCGAGAGGAAGAACCTTCAACACCTTTGGAAGACAATTAGCCAAGTTTCTTCGAAAATCAAAGCGATTCGGAAGATGAAATGATCCATATGATAGAAGAGGCCAGTTCATCGAGTGGTCAACCACCTTCGTCGTTCATCCACAAAATTGCGCAAGAAGAGGATGATGTCTACAAAAAATGTCAAATTTTGAACGGATCCACACAATCCGAAGGCGCGCACACATGGTTCCGACAACTGTCCCTCTCCCCCAACTAAGGAGCCACCCTTGTCGATTCCTCCTAAGGAAGTCGACCCTGTATCCTACAATTTTCTAAAATCCCAAAAAATAGAAAACCTCAAAATGCCTAAAAATTAAAAAAAATGAAAACCCAAAAAAATTTAAAATTTTTGAAAAGGGGAGGGAATCCTTTATCCCCGACATACCTTTTGACTCACTCATGGACCAAAGAGATCTTTCCCTTAAGGCTATGAGTAGTGGTCATGCTGACGGAATCAAGGAAGGAATAACTCACGATGAAATACCTGGGCCGAGTCGTGTCACTATTTTCGACACCACCACGCCACTTCCTGATCAACTTCAGCACAACCTTATTGCCATCCACTCACAAAAGCATAAAGCGTCTCGACGAAAGCACAATCCTGTAATCATACCAAATGAGATACTCCATGATTTTGAGAGGAGGATGAATAGCCTCGATCTACACTTTACAGAGGATGTCGCAGTCATTGACTGCACTGATGAAGGGTTACCTCTCAAAAATTTAACGCTCCAGTGTGATGATCTTGAAGTTTATGAGTTTGTTGATGAGGAAGAAGAATGACTAATAGCTGAAGAAGCGCAAGAATTTCAGCAAATCATCAAACGCTTCGATGAGCAAACTCAGGCCATCACTGACGCTACCGAAGAAATCAACTTTAACACTGTAGAAAAGCTAAAAAAGCTATTAATCAGCGCCATGCTTAGCCCCAAGGAGCGATAACAAATAATCCAAGGCCTTCAACAACACCTCGATTCCTTCGCTTGGTCGTATGTAGACATGCCTGGTTTGGGACCAAGCTTGGTAGAACATCGTCTGATCTTGAAACCTGATACCAAACCCATCAAGCAGAAGTAAAGAAGGATGCACCTTCAAACCGCACTATAAGTCAGAGAGGAAGTTGACAAGCTACACAAAGCCAAGTTTACCAAAGTCGTCCTCTATCCAAAATGGGTTGCTAACATAGTAGCAGTTGCAAAGAGAGACGACATGATACGAATATGCATTGACTGCAGGAACCTTAACCAAGCGTGTCCGAAGGATGACTTTCCACTTCCACTCATCAACACTCTGGTCGAAAATACTGCGGGACACGAGATGCTATCCTTCATGGATGATTTCTCGCGATACAACCAGATCCGATTAGCAGAATCTGATCAAGAGAAGACCTTGTTCACCACACCATAGGGAACCTATTACTATGTCACCATGGCATTCAACCTAAAAAATACAGGTGCCACCTATCAACTCACCATGATGACTATCTTGCATGACATGATGCACAAATGTGTCGAGGTCTATGTCGATGATATATTAGTGAAGTCACATACCCGGGCATGTAATGCAGAAGCACTCTGATTCGTACTAGAACGATCTAAAAAATACCAGCTGAAGATGAATCCAAAGAAATATGTATTCGGGGTGACCTCCGACAAGCTATTAGGCTTTATGGTTAGCAAGCTAGGCATCAAAGTCGATCCAATAAAAGTAAAAGAGATCCTCGAAATGCTACCTCCCAGCAACATCAAAGAACTACGCAGCCTAATAGGAAGATTACAGTTTTTCAGGAGATTTATCTCCTAGCACTCAGACATATGTGATCCTTTCTACAGGCTACTAAAAGGAGGAGCCGAGTTCATATGGGATGATCAGTGCCAGCAAGCCTTCGACAACATCAAGAAGTACCTTCTTAACCCTCCAATCTTATCGCCACCGATCCTAAGGAAACCCTTGATTTTATATGTCTCAGTCAATGATAGAGTAATGGGGGTGATCCTGGGACAAAATAATGAAGATGGGAAGAAGGAAAAGGCTGTCTACTACCTCAGTATGACGATGGTCGAATATGAGCAGAAATACACTGCAATGGAGAAGACTTGTGTAATACTAGTATGGACTTCAATAAAACTACGTCACTACTTTGGGGCATATAAAATAATGGTACTAGCCTGCATGGATCCCCTAAAGTATATATTCGAAAAGCCTGCAACATCCTTAAAGACCGCTTGATGGCACATGCTACTTCAAGAGTTAGACATCCCTATCACCCAAAAGTCAATCAAAGGACAAGCGATTGCCGATCCTCTCACTAACCTTCCACTCTCAATTCAAGAAGAAGAACCCGATAAAACAACATGAATATTATACTTCGACGGGGCTCTTAATAAGAAAGGGAGGGGCATTAGGATAGTCCTACTAATCCTAGAAGGAGTCATCATATCAAAAAAATTTCAACTTGACTTCCCAATTACTATTAACGTTGCTGAATACGAGGCATTCATTGTCGGATTGAGAGCTGCATTGCAACTAGGGATCAAACAGTTGAAAACTATCGACAATTCCAAACTTGTGATATCGCAAGACAAAGGAAAGGAGGCTAACGACTTACTTAGAAGTTCTCAATTTATGGTAAAGATGTTTGAAAGAATTTCCTTTACCCACATTCCGAGACTAGAGAATGAGGTAGCGGCTTCTTTAGCCACCTTAGCCTCTGTCATACAAATACCAATCGGGTAAAGCATAAGATCCTTCATCATCGAAAAGCTCAGTGCACCGGCACATGAATTAGCCTAGAAAGTCAAGTCAGAACTCCCAATTCTTTTGAAAACTATTGAGCACGAAGAAGAGTCTACCACAGAGGACCTTATAAAGAAAAAGGCAACCGTCGTAACCTTCAGATTCCAGCAATCCCCTAATGATGATAAACAACCATGGTACTATGACATCTGGAACTTCCTGAAGTACCAACATATCCCTCCCTACACCTAAAAAATCGAGTGAAGAACCATGAGGAGCAAATGCGCGAGATTTTACATCTTAGGCGAGGTACTTTATAAGAAAGCATTTGTCAAAGGGGTCCTCCTGCGTTGTGTCATGGAAGTAGAAGGATAATTCATTGTCCATGAAGTGCATGCAAGCATGTGCGATGCTCATGTTGGCACTTAGAAACTCTCTGCGTAGATCATGTGAGAAGGCTACTATTGGCCACATATGACATCAGACTGTTACAAATATGTTCAACATTGCAAGCAATGCAAATTACATGCCGCACTCATCAAGGCACCATCAGTAGCACTAAATTCTATGGTCTCACCATGGCCATTCCCAATGTGGGCCTTCGATATAATTGGACCATTCACTAATACAGTCAGGAACACCCATAAACACGCCTTCATCCTCACGACAACCAAATACTACACCAAATGGGCAGAGGCCGAGTCATATGTCAATATCACTCCCTCAACCTTGGTGATGTTTATCATTCAAAATATCATCGTGAGGTTAAGAGCTCCTAGGATGATCGTCACTGATAATGAACCATAGTTCATTATTGAGAAGACAAAAAGGCTTTGTAAGAAATACGGGATCGACTTACAACACTCGTTACCCTTCTACCCTCAAGGGAATGGACAAGCGAAAGCTACGAACAAGACCTGATCTGAATATTAAAACGAACAGTGGAAACGAGCAATGATACTGATTGGCCTGACCGATTACCAGAGGCACTTTGGGCCTATAGGACTTCCATTCAGACAACCATTGGCTAAACTCTTTACCTCCTCATGTATGGGATGGATGCAGCCCTACCATATAAAATACAAGTGCCTTTCCTGCTTATCTAGATCGATGATCAACTATCCATAGATGAGAGAAGAGTCACTCTACTTACCCGATTAGAGTAGCTCGATGAGACACGTCTAAGGGCAACTAACCATGCACAAGTACATCAAATGAGAGTGGACAAAGCTTACAATAAGAAGGAAGGTCCTCGAGTGAAGCTTCAAAATTGGAGACTTAGTCTTGAAGAAGATCATGCCATCTCGGCAATCACACCCCAAGGGAAAACTAAAATTGAATTGGGCGGGACCATAGCAACTATGTACCCCGAAAATGCTTATAGACTAGTGAACCAATATGAGGAGGAACTTCCTAACCTTTGGAATGCTATGTACTTGAGAAAGTACTACCCGTAATGCAGTAATCATCATGTCTTGTAAGTAGATACACTTACTTACATCGTAGTCATCATAAGTCATTCACTTGTCGTACGCCATTATTTTTGAAACTATCTTTTAAAATTTTCTGACTCATCGACCACCCTCTTATTCAAGCAATTTGATCGAAAGGATTAGCGGAATATGAAACTTCTTTTAAAACATAGAAAACACCAGATTATCACCTCTATCCCACCATTGGAGTTGATGCTAGAGCATAAAAAGTGTGAAAATGCCAGGTTCAATCAAAACCACAATTCTTACATTAGCAGGCTGTTTCAAAAAAATAGACATACATGCTTCAAAAAAAGAAAAGAAAAGAAGCATAACCGAGAGAGAGCATGCGATGAATGAACAAGTTAATGAACCCAAGGAAGCATAAGCAAAACTGTGAGGGCATCCCTGGCGTCTTCACACTACTAGATATCGTCGTACGATAGTTGGAGGATGATAAAACTCTTACTAACTATAGAATTTGAGATTTTGATGGTGCTGAAACATGATGGAGAGCTCAACTATGACACTGCACTCCACCTAAGAAAAGGCTGTTAACTATTTTCTTAAAAGCCGTCAAATAGGAAGCTATCCCCATATTACTGATCCTTATCCCTTTTTGCCCCTTTATTTTTATTTTCGGACGATGAGTCAAATGATTTTCAAGATCCTTTCAAAGATGAATTTGAAAACCCATGAATGATGAATGATGTAATCACCTACTACCTACCACCCATTCTCTTCCCCATCAAAATTATGGCACATGATGATTACTATGAAAGCAAAGCCGGTATACAACTGAAATAACTACATCCCACCTAATATGGTAACACTTCCAAGAGAGAATCTTCTTTATTACTAACTCCCCAAATACGTTCACAACCCCAGATTAACTCTGGAAACTGGTAAAGCCCAGGAAAGTACCATTACGACTTGACAATGGGGCATTTTTTATTATTCAGAAAAGAGTTACTAAGGTTACAAAGTCACTCCTGGCATCCCAAATTGCTGCCAAGCAGAGAAGTACCGAGCTGCTAGCCCAATTGAAAAGTGTGGTAGGATGCTTCTTATGAGAGACTCATCTCTACCGCAACATTTCGGAATAACAGCAAGTGCTCTCTTTTGTTCAGTAGTTGGGTGCAGAATAAAAAGATCATTACTCAGTCCAGGAAGGCTACCAAAGACTTCACACTACCAACACGATCGAACTCCTACACTGGGGCAATTTTTTTATTGTTTTAGTTTCTTGTTTCCTTGTTGCTTTACTTCTTTCTTTTAAAAGTCCCACCATGTAATAGAAATAGGAAAAAAAAGAAAAGAATAAAAAAAATGATATTTATTTTCCTTTGTTACCAAACCTTGGTTTGAGATGCCAACCCCCTTGACAATTAGCAGGGGGAAATAAAACTTACTAATCATTTTGTTTCCTTGCGCGGATAAAAGAAATCTTCAACGATCACTAGGCCAACTTGAAAGCATCCATGTCCTAATAATAGTTGATGACGTCCAAGGAAGTAGACAAAATAAAAGACAAAAGTGATAAAGGAGTACATCTGAAGAAAAGTCAGCTCTCTCTCTCTCTCTCTATATATATATATATATATGAAAAGATTTTTGTACAAATGTCATCGAGGGCATACCCACTGAATATACAATGAAATAAAGAGAGGAAGGTACAAAATAATCTATTCAGTCTATTGCCTCAGAGCCGGCCGATCGCTGCTATCTCCAGTCTCCTCAACCTATGGATATGGTGTCCGACCCATTGAAGCCTACTGAAGATTGGGGGATAATCGGAGGCCTCTTGGGAGAAGAAGGCCTAGCGACATAACTTCCCTCACTCGCCTGACTGACCGATCGCCTAGACCACGAGCGTGAAAGACCAGAAGAGAACAACTCATGAAGAGCTGCCTCCTCACAGACATAATCCCTCATACACTCACGAGGAGTACAACACAGACTAGTCATCGAGCCAGTAGACTCCGTACCCTCCCCAACAAAGTGACCAAGCACGCTCCTAAACCCCTCGGCCCACCTCTCCAAATCATATTACAGGTGGTCTATGGTAACCTGCATCTCTACCCGTACGATCTTGCGAGTGTACTCCAACTCTGTTGAATGAGTTTGCTGCTCGACCATGAAATCGACCACCAAATCCTAACAGCTCCGGTCAAAGGAGTCCAGGGGAGTCTGAAGTGCCTCCTGGGAGATGCGAGCGCACTCAACCTTAAGACGATCTCCTCCACCTGACGAACTTGCATGAAAGTACATGACTAATCTAAGACAGACATATAAGTCTATAAAGTATGAACGCTACAAGAAGAAGGGAGAAACGTACCATCTCCGATCACTCGCGAAGGAGGCACTCGATCGCCTCGACCGTCATAGGATCTGCCAGAGGAGTGGGTGGAGGCAGTATCTCGGTCGTGAGCTGTTATAATATAAAGAACAAATATGCATCAAATGTAAACAACAAATAAAAATAAATAATAAAACAACTGCATATTAACTAATTATACCTGGAGAGGAGGAGTGGAGATATCGTACTGATCCCGGGGGGTGACCTGAGGAGTGGAATCAGGAACAACTTACAAAAAAACAAAACCAAAGGAAAACCGCCAGATAGACAAAATAATATAATAACATACGACACAAATACCCCTAAACTCGTCATACCTGACTCTTCGGATGTAACGAGGCCGCAGTGGTGTCGGCTGTCTGCCGATCCTCGATGACCTTCTGCTGAGAAGAAATTTCAAGACAATCTCAGAAAAATACGAACCATAACATGATAAATAAATAACAGAAACCTGAATAAAGAACTCACCCAATGCTCTAACTCAGCTCGAAGCCGAGCTACCCCTGGATCCTCCTTACTACAAGAAGCAATAGAGGAGGGATCGAAGGCCGGAGCGCCCACAGCGAGCTCTGCTTTCTGCAAACGCAAGTTCAAACACGAGACCACTCAAAACATGAAACAACTAAATGAAAATTAAACTTACAATAAAACCACACACTGACAAGCCTGTTGATCTCTGAAATAAGACTGACCCTGATATGATCGTGGCCAAATCTCTCACGCTCAAAGTATCCGATATGCTGCGACAAGTGGCTGTTCTCGCTTACCGTAACATCCTATTTAAGAAGAGCAAAGTGAGAAGAAAAGATGTCAACAAATGAAACACAAAACTGATCAAACAAAATGACAAAAATATGATATGATACTCACCAGATCTCGATGAGTGGCTGCTAACTGCGCAACCGTTAGCTGCTCCGCCTCCCTAATGTCTGCTAATTAGTCACATGATTTACCATTTTATCACCCTTAACTTAGTGATGCTAGGACTTAGTTTGCTACTAACTAGTTACTGATGTGCAGATATTGAGGATAAGCAGTAAATTAGAGCCTAAGTGTTAATCTTTGTCAAAATAAACTCAAAAAGCAATAAGGAAAAATGATTGAGCGAAAAAGACGGTTTGCCACTCCTGAAAGTCAGAGAATCATAATTTACAATTCTTCAAAAGAGACAAAATGAGAAAAGCGATAAAGTGTAATTCAGAGAATCATCAACTATGAGGAAGCTTTGAGAAATAGAAAATCGTGAATTACGATTTTCCAGAAAAGAAGCTATCGTTATTTAAGATTTCCTAAAAATAGAAGCTTTCCTATTATTATTGCTGTTGCTAATCATGTGAGAACTATCACCGCCATATCCAAAATTAGAAGACTCCTGCAATTAGAAGTCTGATGAACCACGAATCTGAGAAGATTGATAAAGTTCTAAATTTGAAGGACTCTGCTGCTTCTTAATAAAGAACAATCCAGAAGTGCATCGACTAAAGAAGCAAGGAAAGATAAAATTAAGAATTAGAGTTACATTAGGAATCTTTTATTTTTAGTAGTTTCTTTTATTAGAACTAGATCTTTGTAAACCGTTCCCTTATGATCTATAAATAAGAGGGCTTGGCATAAGAATAAGCATCGAAGAATTTCAGGATCAATTGACGCCTGAGGTTAGATTTTCTTCCGATCAAAGTAGTGTATACTAGTTAGAATAGATTAGATATCAGAGGTTTCTCAAGATCAATTGACGACTGTAATTAAGTGCCGAAGATTAGTATAGATATCTGTAATTTCTTAAGAGCAATTGACGACTGCGGCTGAGGGGTGAAGGATATATTTTACTTTGCTTTCTAGTTTAGATTATATTTGCTTTGTAAACATCTCTAAGTTTTAATTTGAATTGACGACTCAGGTTAGGATTTGCAGATTAGTCTAATGGTTTTTACTTTTCCATCTTCAGTTTGCTAGAGTTTGATTGACGCTTAAATTTTAGGTTAATTGTGGATTAGATTAAATCTGTGTTGATAGGATCTTAGATTTGATTGACCACCAATGCTAGGAGATTAGAAATATGGTATAACGATACTGTTTATTTTCATAAATATCCGAAAGCTGAAGATTAAGATTGACAACCTTAATCTAAAGAAGGAGAATTAGGATTTATTTTTATGCACTTTAGTTTAATAACCCATTTTTTTATTCCTATTTCTCTAGTGAATTAGGAAATCTTAAAGATAAATAAAAGTTTTTAAAACAGTGATTTAGATAAAAGATATAAACCAGGAATTAATAAGATAATAAACTTCCTTGTGGGAACGATCCTATGCTAGTACTATAATTTCCATTGTGCGCTTACAATAGGTTAAGATTTGAATTTAATATAATTATAATACACAATAAGAAGCAAGTCAAGTTTTTGGTGCCTGTTGGTTATCACAGGTTACTGTTTGCTATTGGTGAGAAAACAGTGGTGAAGAAAAATACATAAAAAGTGAAGAGATAGAAATTGGTTAAAACAACAAGTCTAAAATACATAGCCTGCAAGATACATGGCCGTTGTAGCAAGCTTTGAGTAAGTAGGAATTTGCCCCATAAAAAAATTAATCTAGAACCCAAAATGGGTTATATTAGAGGGCCTCCAGATTTGGCAATCCTAGAGAAAGGGAGTTGGGTGTCATAGCTATACTAGCTAACACTAAAACAAGAGAAAGAAAGTGCAGTCCTATCCTAAAGAAAGGGTTTATGAAGAAGGTGGTGATGGTGTGTGATAAAACAAAGATAAAATTGATGGAAAGTAGGTAATTAAGCTAAGGTTATTTTAGTTATGTAACTCAGATTTAGAGACTTTTCTGCAGCAATCCTTCAGATGGCTACAAGCACATCTACAAGGAGGAAGTATCAAACTCAACTCTTATGGTTTGACCTGGTCTCTTGAGGGTACAACCTGCCCATTTCAATGGTCACAAGCTATCCAATAGAGAGGATCAAACCACATGAGTTAAATCAGAAAACTAATCTGATCCATGGGAATGGATTGATCTTAAGGCTATTACCTATCCACTGAAATGGTCCAATAGATGTCCTCCAACCAATGGGTCAAATCAGATCATTAGAATCATTGCAAACATCATATTTGCCAGGCTACAAGCTTAGGCGTCCATGGGAGCAAATAGCTCTTAAAAAACCAGTGGAAACCACAATTGTTCAGAGACTATTTGGGAACTTAAATGCTGCTGGTCATTGCTATAAAAGGCTTGCAATGACTCAGCTCACAAGTCTGCAATCTCTATAAAGAAATCAGATCTAACATCTGATGTTGGTCATGTACAAGAGAGGGGAGCTTGTTCTTGCTATAACCTCTCACAATGCTACAAGCTCAAGTGCAGAGGATAATAATCCCTCTCTCAGATCTGTGGCTTGGAATCACCCTAGGGCTATAGCCTATCCACTCAAATGGTCACAGGCTATCCACAGAGGTTATCCAAATCACAGAGGTCTGAGATGAAATATAAAAATTGCTGCTACCACCATGGTTACAGGGCTACAAGCTCAAGCTTCTATGGGATTCTCAAATCAGTAAAATCCTAAGTGTATGACATAGATCAAATAATACTATGGACAAATAGGAAAACAACAGATTCAATAAGCATTAAAATAGATATTTCATTGATTAAACAAATACTTACAATGAGATGTCCTCAAGGCAGCAACCTTGTGCAGAAAAGCCCTCAACAAATCCCAATGTGTACAAAACCCATTACAAAACATGAAGTAAATTATGCCTAATTGATTGCAGAGATCATAGCCAGCAAGTGCATGGCCAAGGAAGAAGAAAAATGGAAAAAAAGGTGATCTAACCCTAATCCTAATCTGCTAGAGCTCACAGCTGACTCAGGTTGAAGGAGAGATAATTTTCTAAGTTTAAATTATAGCTTTTATACTCAATCCTTGATGCCTTGGCCAAGAGGAAATTAACCCTAATTTTATGGTAGACGTGGCTTGGTTACAACCCTTGAATGCCTCGGGGTGTGTGCATAGAAATCAAGGCCTTAGGATGTGTGCCCTGGACCTGGGGATATTCCCAAAAGGTCCTTAAGTATGGAATAAGAAGTGGAGAACCCGAGCTTCGCGAGGCTGGTTTTTATTCTTTCATGCAGTCACGCAGTTTGCAAAGTGCTCGCGAGGTGAGATTTGGCTTGGAAAGCTTATCGCTCACGCAAAAGGCTTTGACTTGTCGTGTAGCTACTTTGCTCAAAAAAGCACTCGCGAGGAAGAGTTTACAATGATTTGTCTCAGCTCATGTAGTGAAGCTTCAGGTAATTCCTATCGCGAGGGTCTCGTGAAGATGAATTAAAATTTTGCCAGGCTCCTTGTGTAGTGAGTAGCGCAGATCACGCGGTGAAGGTTTAGGCTTTTACGCGCGCGAGAGCTGCGCAAGAGATTTTCTGGAGCTCTCTCTCCTCTTGAGCTACATGAGCTTGGTTGAGTTCTTTTATATAAATTGGTCTCGCGAGACTGCGCATGCGGCTATTTGAAACTTGATCCCTGTGAGAGCTTTGCGAGCCGGCTTTCTGAAGGTTCTAGTGCGTGAGTGCCTCGCGAGGTCTTGGAGTGTTTAAAGCATTTGAAGCACGCGACTAATGCGTGAAGTAGTTCTCTGAGGCCAATCCTTCACTGAGCTGCACGAGTTCTTCGCGAGTTCACTTTGTGCTGCAGGTATTAACTTCGCGAGGTGGCTGCTGCAGATTTAAATAGTGCGAGGCAACACTCTTGACTGTGCGAGGTGAAACTCTTGCGCCACTGCTGTAGTGCAGATGCTACTGTTGCAGCTTTCTCCACTCATATCCTTTTTTCTCTCATCTGCTAGACTTCTTGGGTCCACATTGGCATGCAAAATAGTCACCATGGAGTGTACCACCATGGTGTTCCATCTGTCCTTGCATCAGTTCCACATCTTAGCATACATTCTCCCTCTTTTTGGCTTCAAACACATGGACTTTGTAGTAAGCTGCAACTGTTATTATTAACTATAAAATATACTAAACAGAGGATTATTAGACAACTACAAGGTGTAGTAAAGGCTAAGTTAAAAGGTGAAAAGTGATACTTTTCATTGAATAACAGCGTCGCTACCGGGGAAGCGAAATTTATTTTTATTTCTATTTTTATATAATATTTTTATTCTTTTAGAAACTAATATTTATCATTCTCTTTTTAATTTTCTTTATATTTTTAGTTTATTTGATCACTTCTTAAGCTTTTGCAGGTTTATTCGGAGCCAACGAATCAAGGTTTCAACTTCTGTTGGCCACAGAGGCCAAAAACTCAGATTTGTTTCTCTCCTTGCTTTATAAAATAAAAATAAAATAAAACATATATATATATATATATATATATATGTATATATATATATATTGGCAGAAAATCATGATCTTTTCCTAATTGGGGCAGTTTTGGGCGCAAGTCATGGCTACCTTTGGTAGAATATTTATCGAGCCCAAAATCTGCTGTCTACCCTTACAAATCCCCCTTTTTAGTTATTTCTTTCCTTTCTTGCTAATATTTCCTTTAGTGTTTAGGAGGTGATTCTAAACCCAATTTGGGCCATATTTTTTTTGGAATACTTTCTTTATTACGTATTTTTATTTTGGTATGTTTATAAAATTTGCTATTTTTGGTAAAATTTTAATAAAAAAAATAAAAAAATTAAAATAAATAAATATATATATAAAATTGTTATTATATTTTTTTGGTTTATGCACCACACTCGTTCCAAATCTATAAATATTTTAAGTGTTTGTTGCCCCACTATACCCAAAGATGATAGACCGGGAATGGGCGTATGCGTTCCAGCGGATTGATTACGGTAACATGTATAACCCGCAGTGGGAAAGTCATCCTCATTTTAATTATGGTTCTACTAGTGGCCAACAATAAGGACCATCTGTTGTTCATCCAAGATATCCCCTGGGCCAAAACTTCTAAAAGACCTACCTACCATCCATGAGGCCATATCAACCATATGAGCAGCAACAATTCAGTCCTCAGAGCAGTGGATTTGATGATACAATTATAGACATCTTTAGATATTTACAACAATAGTGGCATCATCATTCCAAGGATTTATTCCAGCTCGCTCAATTATTTCAAGTTTTACATTCGCACACACAATCCATTACGAAGCTAGAAGCCCAAGTTGGTCAGCTAGCTACGCAATGGTGGAACGAGAGAGCAACCAGTTACAGTTACGACCAGTGAGTAACCCGGGAGGACAAGTTTTTGTGGGATATATATTCATTCCAGCAAAACAACTTCAAATTGTTCAACCTTAAAGAAGTTGCAACACTATTGACAACAAGGTGGAGATGCCTACCTTAGTAGTCGTCCCTGAGACCAAGGATAGTGAGCCTGAAATTAAAGAGGATATTTTCCCACCAGAAAAACTAGAGGAGAGCACATATTTTGTTCATGTCTTCCCTCTTAATTCTCAAACAAGGATATATAACCCTGAAATTTTTTCTTTCCAGCTGAAGAAGGGTCAGTGGTCATTATATCACTTGAAGTCCCTGAGTATGTCTGATATACTCATGGGCACTGTAGAGCTACCGACTCACCTGTAGCAAAATCCTGTAAAATATGTAAACTAACTATTTTATTTTGCTTTAGTTAGAAAAGTTCTTCCTAGCAAGCATGTTACGAATTAAATCATGGTAAAACACGATAGATCATAAGATTCTTCCTGTTGGATAATATTATATTCTCGAACGAATGCATGGATTTACGGACGTTGCTGCCAGTATCTTAGTCTAGTGTGTGTCTAGATTTTTCTAGGAATTTCTTTGATGTAATTAGTTTTCTTTTCATATGACTGTAACTAGTTTATTTATAGAAATAGTTTTTATATAATTGCTAATTCTAATCTTTTTGTTTCATTAATTTTATATATTTTTTTACTAACAGCGTGCTACTAATATTACTAACAATTTTTTTTTTACTAACATTTTCTATTCAACCGGAAGTAATTTTCTCCCAAGTTTGGGGTAAAGAATTTTTAAATTTTTTTGTAGATTATACACTCGGTTACTAACATAGTAGTAAATAAAATAGGTAACCTTTCCTGTATGTCCCCTGTTTTGTACAATGAGAAAATTATCCTATTTAAATTGGGGGGGGGGGGGGGGGGGAGGGGGTATACCACCTTAGTTTAGTTTTCCTTTTAGTAGAAAATTAAATTAAATTTTTTTTTTAATTTTTTTAATCATTATATGGAAATTATAAAAAAATATAAAAATATGAATTTCTTAGCAAACCATCCTAGTAGTTTAAAAATCAAAATAAAAATAGTTACAATTTAAAGTAAAGCATCTCTAGAATACTGTATCAGAAGAATATTTGAAACTATATGATTGATCTGAACTGCAAAATATTTTAGATTATAGTTTTAAAATTATATAACCAGTGAGCTATAGAGCCTATTTCCTCTTTATTCTGAGAGAAAGAGAGACTATTTTTATTCATGCATAAATTTCCTTAAACTTCTCTACTATTTGAAATCTCATAATGCTGAACTTAGAATCAATATATTCTATGATTATGAAAATTTATTTGTTTAGAACTGTCTATTAAATATATCAAAGCAATAAGACATCCATCTTAATACATCGTGAAAATGACCGAATCCCATCTATTTTCTAACCAGAGCCAAGAATCCGAAATTTCAGAATATTTTACCATTTGAACCCATATTAGAAGCTTAAAGACTAAATTTCTCTGTATCAGAATTTTATAAACCCTTAATCATATGTACTGCCCAAAACTTTCTATCCTTAACCCTTATAATTTCTAACAGTTTAGAATATAAAAGAACGGAAGAAAAGGGAGTGAAAGGAGTCTGAGTTAACAGATAAGGGATCTACTGAAAATGGTACAATTGAAAAAGAAATATAAATATATAAAAATATGGGAAAAGAAAAGAAAAAGAATGAAAAATTGTAAAAGACGATTTTGTGAAAAGAGAAGTAAAAAGCTTCCAAATTAAAAAATAGAAGAAAAATAGGATTTACAAAAAGAAAAAGAAATGGGAAGAAGTTGTCCAAAATAAGGATACTTACTGAAGCTGAAAAATAGAAGAAGAAGAGAAGGAAGAGCTAAACTCTTGGAAATAATTTTGAATCCTCTTTACCTTTTTCTAAAATCTTCTGAAAACTCAAAGCTCCATTACAAGCCGAAGGAAAAACCTTTGTGATTTGCGATTTGAAAAAATATGAGTCTAGTAGAAATATAGGAGATAGATACTATGAATAAATAAAGAAATTATATAAAAAGAATTGATTATCCTTTCCATGAGATTTATCTTTTTAACTGATTGTCCTTTATATTTATCACGAATATATCATATTATGAGAACCCAAAATTTCGATTATTTTTGAGAGTATGCCAATAAGTGAGAGTTTAGATGAAAATATTTTCTAAAAACTACAGTTTAGAAAAATCTATGATGAATAAACTTTTCACTGATATGCACACACTCCATGCTATACAAGAATTAAAATTATTGAGTTCTGATCAAGGATAATTGCGATGATGGGAAGCTAAGGATAAAAGATTTGAAATATTTTAAAATAATGAACATATAATGACTACCTGAATAATTAGTAGTATATAAAAATTAGTTTATATTTTGAATTTTCAGTTTTGAAAAATATTTTGAAAAATCCAAAAATATTTGAAGTTTGTAAGTAACTTAATTGAAAACCTTCAAGAGACTACAAATCCTCCACTAGGGATCACCTAGGAGTTTAAAGGCTTGTTATATCTTCCAAATGCAATAGTGCTCCCTACGAAAGTGGCATTTAAATTTAAAAGTTTTAAATATTTTATGTTTCTTTGTTTGCTAGGGACTAGTAAAACTTAAGTTTGGGGGTGTGATCAGTCATATAATTTATCATTTTATCACTCTTAACTTAGTGATGCTAAGACTTAGTTTGCTACTAACGAGTTACTGATATGCAGATATTAAGAATAAGCAGCAAATTAGAGCCTAAGTATTAATTTTTGTCAAAATGAACTCAAAAAGCAATAAGGAAAAATGATTGAGCGAAAAAGACGATTTGCCGCTACTGAAAGTCAGAGAATCGTAATTTATGATTCTTCAAAAGAGACAAAATGAGAAAAGCGATAAAACGTAATTCAGAGAATCGCCAACTATGAGGAAGTTTTGAGAAATAGAAAATCATGAATAACGATTTTCTAAAAAAGAAGCTATCATTATTTACGATTTTCTAAAAATAGAAGCTTTCCTATTATTGTTGTTGTTACTAATCACGTAAAAACTATCACCACCATATCTAAAATTAGTAGACTCCTTCAATTAGAAGTCTGATGAACCACATATATGAGAAGATTGATAAACATCTAAGTCTGAAGGACTCTGCTGCTGCTCAATAAAGAACAATCTATAAGCGTATCAACTAAAGAAAGCAAGAAAAGATAAAATTAGGACTTAGATTTATATTAGGAATATTTTATTTTTAGTAGTTTCTTTTATTAAAACTAGATCTTTGTAAACCAACCCCTTATGATCTATAAATAAGAGGGCTTGGCATGAGAATAAGTATCGAAGAATTTCAGCATCAATTGATGCCTGAGGTTGGATTTTCTTCCGATCAAAGTAGTGTATACTAGTTAGAGTAGATTAGATATCAGAGGTTTCTCAAGAGTAATTGACAACTGCAATTGAGTGCTGAAGATTAGTGTAGATATCTGTAATTTCTCAGGAGTAATTGACGACTGCAGCTGAGGGGTGAAGGATATATTTTACTTTGCTTTCTAGTTTAGATTTTATTTGTTTTGTAAACATCTCCAAGTTTTAATTTAAATTGACGATTCAGGTTAGGATTTGCAGATTAGTGTAGCGGTTTTTACTTTTCCAGTTTGCTAGAGTTTGATTGCGCCCAAATTTCTGGTTGATTGTTGATTTGATTAAATCTGTGTTGATAGGATCTTAGACTTGATTAACGACCAATGCTAGGAGACTAAAAATATGGAATAACGGTACTATTTATTTTCATAAATATCCGAAAGCTGAAGATTAAGATTAACGACCTTAATATGAAGGAGGATTAAGATTTATTTTTATCACTTTAGTTTAATAAACCATTCTTTTATTCATATTTCTCTAGTAGATTAGGAAATCTTAAAGATAAATAAAAGTTTTTAAGATAGGGATTTAGATAAAAGATATGAACTAGGAATTAATAAGATAATAAACTTCCTCGTGGGAATGATCCTATGCTAGTACTATAATTTCTATTGTGCACTTGCAATAGGTTAAGACTTGAATTTAATATAATTATAATATACAATAAGAAGCAAGTCATCTGCTATAGAGCGAGCCAGCGAAGCAATGAGGGTCTCATCAAGGCGGGCAGAAATACCCATCATCCCCAGAGCCCTCTAAAGCACATCTAACGCTCCATAAACACTCAATGCGATCTGACCTCTCCATCTCATTCAGCCTCTCTCTCACTGCAAAGGCAGACTCAGGCCCACCGACAATAAACACGTGGCTCCCTTGGAAGGGGGCACGCCTGAAGAGACAACCACCACCAAGATGATGATACTGGATCTCGTACTCCCAGGCATCCACATCATCACACGTTCCTATCCTCAAAATCCTAGAGCTGTGCTCTCATCGTATCGCTAAATATCTGAGCAGAGGGACCAGTCATCTTCTTCGCGACCCGCGCAAGAAACTCTGGTGGGACTCCCTGGTGAAGCCCCAACTGACTAACGACCCTTGACACATGGATCCTCACAACTTTCTCGAAGCAGAGGACCCAAACGTATCTCTGGACGAACTGCTGACCAGACTGAATGACAGCCTGATCTGCATCCTCCCCATTCACGTAAGGTCTCCATATGACTTGAAAGATCAAACCTATTAGTAAACCCAAAATGCAACAAAAATATGTAGAACACACACTAAAGGACAAAATAAACACTACCTACGCAGAATGCATATCCTCGAATAATCCTCAGGTGACTTGGAGATCCGATGGTCTCCATCTACCTCCAATGGTCGCCCTCCACACTTGCATGCGAGGGAAGACACTCACAGTCCCAGCTAGGAACCGTGGGCGCATGAACGTAAAGTGGTCATACGCCCATATCCACGAAGAAAAAAAGATGAAACAAACACTTTTATCAAGCACAAAACACAAAAAACAAGTAAATAAATAAACGAATGAATAACCTCAACTCAACTCACCTGCTAAATGGAACAAAGTAGACTGTGGTGCGAGCCCTTCTCTAACACCTGAACACCTGCTCGTATAGATGAGCAAGTGCCGCCCCCCAGGTGTAGGTGCCAACCTGATCAAGATCCTGGATGAGAGTGAGAAATAAACCACTCACCATCCCCCTTGTAGAAGACGAGAAGAGAACACCTCCGAGGAAATGCATTAAAAAAGCTCTAATATTCCTATCGGCCATGACACTTGGGACCATTGCCAGCCGACGAGCCTCCAATATCTGACGACGCAACTCATAATCTACTGTTGTTTCCTTGAATCACCTCAACGGGATGAAACTCTCGTTGAACTCATCTATAAACCACGTGGTTCAGACCATCCCTTTCCCAGACCTAGCGACGAAAGTGTACTAACACCCAAAAAATGCGACACATGCCTCTTGGTAGTCGGGCAACATATGGCCTGTCACCGGCCCACCCTCAAAATTGAACCGTGGTAATCCTGGCCCAAACCTCCGGGGTTGGGAGCATCATACCGGTGGGGAAGAGCAAGACCTACTTCTCATCCCTCCACCTCTCAATCAAAGCGTCGACTAGACCCCGATCGAGCCTGAATGGCTCAAGGTCCAGAATGGGCCCAAAGCCCTACCTGGCTAGCCTCTCCCGTTGGAATGGAGGCAATGCCAAATACCACATCCTTGACTCCCACCATGTTGAACTAATAGAGAGAGTGGGAGGCTCCTAATGATACGTAACAAAAAGAAAATAATATAAACCTAAAATTAAAATAACTACCCAAAAATAATAGTAATAATAATAATAAGTGACAAAAACAACAACATTAAACAAATACTAACAATAAAAACAATTTTCCCTTTTTGTATAATAACAATGATAATGATAATAGTAATGATAATCAAAATAAAATAAATAAAATAAATAAAATAATGGTAGCGATAAACAACATCAAAATCAATATTAATGATAAACGACAACAATAATAAAGATAATAATAATAATAATAATAATGATGATGATAACAACGATGATAAGCAATAATAATAATAATAGTAATAACAATAATAACAAATAATAACAATAATAATATATACCAATAATAGTGCAACAATAGGACCTATGTGACAACACAAACACTGAACACATGGAAACCAAATAGACATGACAATAACAATCAACAAAAAAAATAAAACAAATAATACTGCGAACATAAGAAGGAAATCTACTACAAACAGGAAATATATGAATAAAGATGCCACATGCAAAATATGAGAAAGACAACGCAAAACAATAAATAAACATGACCTAAAAACTAAAAACAAACATGATGTGTGAATGCGGCACACAAACTATCTCTAAATGCGAGTTTTGTGTAAATTAAATAGGGTTTCATATCCTAAATGATTCTAAGTTATAACCTATTAATGCCTAAGAATTATAAAAAAAAAAAGAACTCTTGTTTAGAACACCTATCTCTCTGCTTGCAAGAGCCTCCTCCAAAGGAATGTGCATCAGACGTGGAGCCTGAGCTGAAGCAGCAGCCCCAGGAACTGCATCCGCAGGATAAGCCACCTCAACCACGATAGTGCCATAAATCAGACCAACCTCCTCACTGGTGCCCTCCTCTCCTAGAACTTGCTCAATCTCGTCCACAAACCTCAAACCATCAGAAACCAGGTCACTACCCTCAGAAGCAATCCTAGAAGGAAGAGCTTGAAAAAAGGATAAGGCAAGCAACGATATTCTAAACGGATGGACGAATCGTGAGAATACAAAATCGGGGCACACAGAAAATCAGGGAGCTCAGAGCTTCAAAAACCAGAGAAAGTTGGAAGAGAATGAGAAAAATGAAGAAATCTAGGCTACTTATAGACCCTCGGCTGATTATACGTAGGAAACCTTGCATATAATCTGGTTATACGCACAGACACCCACGCATATTCCTAATTATACACCGTAACTTCAGCTTATAATTGGTTCACCGTCACCTTGGATAAGCGATGCCCGGTTTATGCGCTGTTAGAATAACTATCATCAGTGTACGTGAGAAGGTTAGAAGGAGTATTTTGGCATACCGAGCGTCTTGACAACCAAACAAAGGTCGGGGTCCCAAATCCCATTTCGATGGATCTACTCACGACATCTCGAAAGTCGCATTTTTTCGAATATTTTTACCAAATTGATTTAAGTTAAAGCCGAATTTTCAAAAAATCTATCTATCCCTTCTCTCTCTATCCATCACAACCCATTCTCTTCCCTAGGGAAACTGAACATTGAATATATTCAACTTTGATGAATCACAAATGTCTACTAGAAGAGACCTCTAACTAGTTGTTGGTGTGAGCAATGATGCGCTCTGTTTGACGTGACCTGCGAAACCTTTGACATTATTATGTCATTTCTCTTTTACCTTGACATTCACTTGCTCCACTTGTATTTCATTTGCGTATAATCCTCCTATTTGGTTGCGACATGCACCCACGATAGCGGAAACACCTCTCGATTGCTACCATTGGTCTCCAAATTCATCCTTTTACTTAGCTTGTGCTGACAGATAAGAAATCTAAGCAATTCATGTTAGCTCATTTCGGTTCGCACTTGTGATTTCTCTAAGAAACAAAGGGACACTTGTGACCGTGTCTACTTCTTCGACGCATCCTTGCTCTGCAAGAACGAGCCGAAGAGGGGCATCTGTAGACACCTCATTTTCACCCCTTTGGAGTATACAAAGTGTTTGATTAACCATTGACCTTGCCCATGATTTCTGGAAAAGCCAACATTTCCCCGGAATCCCAAAAACTTCTACCCCTGGGAATCATACCCTATAATTCCAGCATATAATTGATTATACGCCGGACTCCCAGCGTATAATCAGACTGGTACTTAGCCCTGGTTTCTCAATGGATTATACACCTGACTCCAGGCATATAATTGATTATACACAATACTTATTGCATATAATCCCCTCGCTGGTCACCATGACTCTCTCTCTTAATGACCGATCTCCCCCAGATTATACACTGGAATCTCAATGTATAATAAGTCCAATTTGTACTAGGCTCTTCTTTTTCACGCTATTCGACTTTCAGATTATATGCTATAACTACAGCGTATAATAAAGAAAAGCCCTTCTTGGACTCTACCTTTCTAGACCAATTCGATCATTCGGTCACTTGACCGATCCAACTGGTGGCCGCCTCCAATTATATGCTGGAACCACAACGTATAATTCATTATACGTTGGAGTCCCAACGTATAACTCTAATTATATGCTGGAAGTTCCAGCATATAATTATGGATTATACACTGGGCTTCCAGCGTATAATTGGCTGACTACTATAAAAAGGGCCCTTGCCTTCCCATGCTACAATGAATAATTTTTTATTGATTTTCTCTGGAAAACTCGAGTTTGGCTCTGAGATTTCAAAATAGAGAAGAGTTGTACTCTAAGTATCTGGCTCTTAGAACAACGACTCTCCTCTGGAAGTCTCAAAGAGTAGTCAAGCATGGTGGGGCTGGCCCACTTGCTTCGATTCTCAAGTTAGTACGGAGGGAAGAAAAAGCTAGCCTTAGATCCAACCCCTAGGAAACCTCTGCCGAAATTTCTAGCCTAGCACCAATTAAGTCCATACCACCCATCCTATTTTCAAAATCCACCATAGCCCTAAACCTGATTTGCCCAAGGAAGCCAACAGAGGGTACCCGGGAACGAGGTCGATCATCCTGAGCATACCGGTCAACACCCCCTTTTTAGAATCGACCCCACCATTAGAATAGAAAACCCAAAGTAGTCAAAACCTTAGGCAACCGTAGCTGCTAAAGTAGGCAGACCAGCGTTTAGCATAGGAGTCCTATCCCAATCTCGCACCCATCCTCACGATCAATGACCTTCTACAACGTCGATAAATTTATAGATGGCTATCGCGACAGGTATATTTAAATTAGGTTGCAGCTAACAATTTCCTTCCTGCAGGTGCATTTAAAAATACCTTTTCCTTTTATTGTATCATACCCTTTTTCACTTCCCTTTGTAGACAAAGTTCACTTGTGATCAATTTGGAACCATTTTTTGGGATCCGAAAGGGTCCTCGAAAAAGCATACCAACAGTACAACCTTCACCTAAAGAGTAACATTCCATCCGTCATGAGGCTGAAATCGGGTTTTGATCCTCTGCATAAGGTTTCAATGTTTTCAGAATTTTTGGGTCCGTACGTTGTAATTCTCTGATTTTGTCCACAATGAATGGACTCATCACAATTCTTTCCAAATATACACCCTCTTTGACTTCTTGAAATAAACGTCTTCTTCGGCTAGTTCATCAAAGGGCCTCCAGGTTTTAAATTAGGCTAACAATACCGAAGATTTCCTACTGAGTGCATCAACGATAACATTTGATTTTCCAGGATGGTAATTTATGAAGCAATTGTAATCTTTCATGTATTCCATCTATTTACGTTGTCTCAAATTTAGGTCCTTTTCTAAGAAAAGATACTTGAGACTTTTGTGATCCGTGCATATATTGAAAGTTTAGTAGTAGAGATAATGTCGCCATAGTTTGAGGGTGAAGATGACTGCGACCAGTTCTAAGCCCTGAACTGGGTAGTTCTTTTCGAGTCGTTTGAGTTGTCTTGACCTATAAGCTACAACCTTCTTACTTTGTTCTAACATACAACCAAGTCCCTAGTGAGATGCATCCGTGACTATTTCAAATTTGCTAGTGCCCTTAGTAGAAGGCAGGGTGAGGATTGGTGCAGTAGTAGGCCTCTTTTTTAATTCTAAAAAACTTTCTTCACATTCCTTGGTCCATATAAATTTGACATTCTTTCACGTGAGACGGGTGAGCGGTAGAGCAATGTGTGAAAATCCTTCAACGAAGCGACGTTAGTAGCCCGCCAAATTAGAAAACTCCTTACTTTGGTAACACTTTTCGATGCTTGCCATTCTGTAACTGCTTTGATCTTAGAAGGATCGATAGTCACTCCTTCTGCTGATACCATGTGGCCTAGAAAGGCCACTTGTTTAAGCCAAAACGCACATTTACTGAGTTTGGCATACAATTGATGCTCACAAGTGTTCGGAGTGCAAAGCGGATGTGTTCTTCATGTTCTTTGTCCGAGCGAGAGTAAATGAGGATATCATTTATGAAAACTATGATGAACTTCTCTAGATAGTACCTAAATACTTTGTTCATTAAATCCATGAAGACTGTTGGGGTGTTCGTAAGTCCGAACGACATGACTAGAAACTCATATAGTCCATGTCTACAGGCAAATGCTGTCTTCGAAATGTCCTCTTCTCCAACCTTCAACTGATAATATCCCAATTTGAGATCAATTTTTGAGAAATATTTGGCGCCCTAAAGTTGGTCAAACAGATCGTCGATACGAGGCAAAGGGTACTGATTACTTATGGTGACACTGTTCAATTGGCGATAATCGATGCATAGTCTCATTGATCCATCTTTCTTCTTTACGAAGAGTACTGACGCTCTCCAAGGTAACTCGCTACGTTGAATAAATCTCTTACTAGATAGTTCCTTGAGTTGTGTCTCTAACTCTTTTAGTTCTGCGGGTGCAATGTCATAGGGTGCCTTCGCAATTGGTATCATTCTCAGATTTATTTCAATCTTGAAGTTGACTTCTGGATCTGGTGGTACTCCTGGTAAATCTTCTAGAAATAAATTTATAAAGTCTTTGACAACAGGGATTATCGCGGGTTTATCGCCTTATCCTGTTCTTCATCTAAGGTTTCTAATAGTGGTACTCTCCTTTTAATCCTGTGAAATTTGAAGGGATGACTCCCGAGGGGTAGAAAAGTAATGACCTTTGAGAAGCAATCAACCGTAGCATGGTGCATGGGAATATAGTCCATGCTCAATATAACGTCGAAGTCTTGAAAGTTCAATATGATAAGATCTATCGGAAGATCATGATCTTTAATGTTTATGATCGTGTCTCGACAAACTAGGGTAGCCATCATGGTACTTTCGGATGGTGTCCAGATAGTCAATCTCCTTCCTAAGAGTAGGGTTTAGCTTGAATTTTTGACACAAGCCTTAGATTGATGAATGAATGTGTAGACCCCGAGTCTATAAGAACAAGGACTAAATGCTTAATGTCGCACTCATGTTCATAATTAGAGAGCTTACCTACTAGCATAAGATGTGTTAGGATGTTTTCTTGTTTGGTAGAAAGGTTTGGGGTTTATTGAATTTATACGAGGGATTTCATGAAATGAAAACTTATAAAAACTACACCTGAATTATTGAAAGGAACATAATTAAATTTAATTTAGCAACGATACCTTGAATGACCTTGTCGCTCGCCATAGTGTCTTGCTGTGACATTGAAAATACGTGGCCCTAGTTTGGAGGCCTCGCTTGAGTATTATACTGAGAGCCTAGTACTGGGGCTCTTTCAAGGTAGTCCATAACCATGTGTCCCTCTTTGTCGCACTTCAAACATTTATCGGTACCTTTCATACACACTTTGGGCCTGTGCCTCTTGTTACATTTTACGCAAGGTTTATAGGGTGTAAACTCCCTCTGTGGCTGACTAGGTTGTGGAACAATGTTTCTTCCTGAGAAGGTAGGGGCCAATTGTGTCTGCGAGGGTGTGAGACATGGCATTTTGTTTCTGAAATGGCTGGAGGAAGCTGTGTCCTCTAGGGGAAGTTGGTAGGGGTCTCTGTGGAATAAATGAGCCTCTTTGAATAGTTTTACCCTTTTGGACCTCTAACCTGGCATTCCTTCTATTCAGCATTTCACCCGATTCTCTTTCTTGGATCTGTGCACATTCCACGAGCTCTCCATATGTTTCTATCTTCATTGCGATTAATTTCTCGTGAAAGAATGGTCATAAATCGTTTTGAAATACAAAGATCTTATCACCTTCATCCGTGATCAAATTCTCGACAAATATGGATAGTTGATCGAACTTGGCCTTGTACTTGGTCACAATCATACTCCCTTCCCATAAGTTCATAAACTCTTTTTTCTTTTGGGCTTTGGTGGCTGCAGAGAAATACTTTTTGAAGTATGCTCCCCTGAACTACTACCAAGTCCATTCTTCTTCATTGTTTCGATCTGCGACTCTCTTTGCTGCCCACCACCAGTTCTCTGCTTCTTGGTCCAAATAGAACACTGCCCACTTCACCTTTTCATTTTTTGTGAGTGAAGAGATCTCAAAGAACTTTTCAATTTGATTCACCCAATCTTCAGTAGCGACTGGGTTGAGCTGACCATGGAAGTAGGGGGTCGAGCTCTGCTGAATACTTGAAATTTCATAGGTGCGTGGGGTGGGTTCTCCTGTCGAGGAGGTGGCTGACATTGATTGACAAGCTCTTTGACGATTTGTCATTATTGTTCTCTTGGCACCTCCATGTCATATAAAAACTGAGTGCTTTCTTATTGGTGAGACTGCGTCAGCTGGGTCATCTGTGGACTGAATGTGGTGGCCATCTCACATAGTAGTCGCATCGCCTTGAATTCTTGAGGACCTCCTGTGAGGCCTCATTTACTTGAGAGATATTTATTTCTCTGTGTTGTGGAGCCATTAAATCCTAATTCTGCAAAATGTCATATGTTAATGAATTTTTGTAACTTAGTCCCTAAGGAAATAAAGCCTAGGCTCTGATACCATCTCTGTCATGACCCATAATTCTTACCCGAACTTGAGGGCCTAGAATTTCGTGTTATGACCTTGCATGCTGGTTCAGGCGATAAGTGGACATACATACAATCCATTACTCAACTTAAAAAACTAAGATCGAGGCATTTAAATATTTAAATTAAATGGCTCTTGAGTAAAAGCGGAAAGAGTAGATAATTATTAAGGTAATTTCCTAACCACACATCTAAAATATAAAATAAGCCAAGGTTTTGCATAGGGAAAAACCGTCTCATACGTAAACTCAAAAGAAGTACTAACAAACAAAAAGACTAATAACATGTCTCTCAAAGAAAATATATGAGTCTAGAGCTAAAGGAACTCTCAAGGCTCATAATATTCCATCAGATCTATGCCCTCATCCAGGTGATAGTCGAGGCAGAAAGATCTGAGTTCTCGCTTGTAACTGTTAGATTTTTTTTAAGGGGGGGGGGGTGAGTTTACTCAGTCACGTAGACTTAGTGAGTTGCACAATCGATCCCCCATAACTTACCCACGTGGTCGTGTGTTCAATCGCCCGAGTTGTGATATTTTTGAAATAAAACAAAACAACTTTGTAAAATTTACAATAATATCTACGAATCTCATAACATACCATATTGAAACTGAAAGACATATTATAAAATTAAATATACATGCTGCATTTATTTCTTATTTCTTTTCCTATCCGTCTTCTCAACTTATCATATGTGACATATCTGAAGTCTTATTATTACTCCATATGCCTACACAACGTACTTTGTATTTCACTTATCTTATTTAAATGTCCTGTGCCAGGGTTGCTGCTCGAGTCTACCATACGAGGTCCATGTACAGATAATCACCTAACCTTCATATCATAACATAAACCACCATCCAGTCAGATGATGTTGTGTACATCAGTACAACAGGTTTCCTTAAGTCGAAACCTAATGTCCCCTTAGTTAGAGACAAAGCTAAATAAAATGTCCTTAAGACCCATCTCAACTGCAGACGTACAATAGGTTTCCTTAAGTCAAAACCTTCAGTATCCCGTTAGTTCGAGACAAAACTAAACATAATGTCCTTAAGATCCATTTCGACTGTAGACGTTGGACCCTTACGGTGGCTCGTAAGGTATGACAGTGTAAAATTTAATTCATGTTTAGCTAGCCTTCCCAGCATGTCTTATCATATCATTGCTCGATTCTAGGCTTAAGTCCCAGTGCCAATTTTATTATTGACATGGGCGTAAGTCTCCACTTTCTTATCGTATATATATCTTAACATATTAATTTCTCATCTTTTTATTATAACTTATTTTGAGTGAGCCATGGTGTGATAGGTTTCACTAAACCACGCTTTCCAAGGGACAAGTTTCGTAGTAATCTAGATGTACTTCGTGTGGCAGCCCATACTCCCATAGAGGTGTTGCATTCATACATGAATGCCTATATTCAAAGTTCTACGTGACAGTGAAAGAAAATCTACCGTGACGAAGGCTTATATTATGTGTTGTATCTTATTCTTTAACTTATCATGCATATGCCCTATCTTACTTTTTTACATGATGAATGTTACATGATAAAGATGAAACACATATTAGAAGGAAGCTATTGCATACACTCTAAGAATTTTGTGAACATAATGAAATCAAGCTGAAGCTGTGCAACTGTGGACTTTGTGAGTCCGTCGCGACGATGTGCTCGAAAATGGAGTCGCCACCTAGAGCTTTTTGTATCCCGGGATACCCATAATCAATAACGTGAGCACCGAAGTGTGATATTTGACTCTGAATCATCGGCCAACGCCAAAGCCTCTTGGATAAGGACTTCAATTATCAATCGGGAAGGTATTAGGCACCCGATTGACCCGCTTGTAAGCGGTCTCTACTATGACCAAGTGTAAGAAAAAATATAAAAAATTGAATGAAACTTCCCCTTGCCCAAAGGCACTCCGATCCTATTTGAGCCCCTCGCAATCACCAAAATTTTGATAGCATAACGGCTCAAATTCTATGATAGAGGAAAAACGAAAGAAGGTAGAGGAATAGAGGGGAGAGTCGGAGCTCTAGGGGCCCTTGTAGCACCGTTGTCGGATCACCGCATCGATGCTAACTCTGATGAGCTTCCGATAACACAGAGGGATAGAGAAAGGTTCTAACTATCAAAGGCTTGGGCAGAGAATGGTTAGGAATGATGGTATGGGGGATGAGTTAATGCTTTGTTCTTGCTAAAGCTATGAGGGATTGATGATGAAAGATGTAGTATGAAGGGTGAACCTAGGTTCTAAAGCTTGGGAGAATTAAGGCTTGAAAATGGGGAGGGAATTCTCTAGAGTTTTCTCCCTTTTTGGAAATTTTTTCAAGTGGCTAAGAAAGGCGGGGTGGCTCTCTATTTATAGATGGAGAGGTGATTGGGGGGGGGGGTATTAAGCTCTCATTGGTTTAGCAATTAGGTAATCCACAATCTAAGGTTTTTGGGAACATAGAAAAGGGTGAATTGGGTTTAATGGTGGATGGGTTGGATGGTAAAAGAGTGAAACTGAAACTAGGGAGGGGCATAACAGTCCTAAAGAAATACACCTTGAAGTCTAGGATTGTCCACAAGTCAAACCCCAAATTTGAAATTTGCCATTTTTCACGAAAATTAAGGTTTTAAGTCATGCATGCATAGTATGCATGCATGCCTTAAGAACAATGCGTTTTAAGAAAACTAATAAGTTCAGAGTCTGTTTTGGGGCTCAATTTTGAAGTGAAGCCAAAATTGGCTATGCGTGCATAGTATGCATGCATAACCAAATTTTTTCTAGAAAAACTAGAGGCTGCCTAAAGGGCCTGGGTCAGGTCCAATATGGGTCCGGTGGGTTTAGTTTTGGTTTTATAGGTCATGTTTTAAGATTGGCATAAAGCAATGACGTGAAGATCCAATAGTTGTCCCAATCTCGTGAGGCATTGATTGCCCCATTTTGATTGGCACGGGTGATCCTACACGAGGTAGGGTTCGTGGTTTTTGAGTGAACTCATCAATCCTGAAATTAATTTAGCATGACTACCTGAGCGGAGCCAATGTTGATGTCGCAATGGTTTTTGGGGGTGTGTGCCACGTGACAAACCACATATATATATATTTCTTGCATTCTTTTATATTTCCATATATATATATATATTAGTTTTTGATTTTTTCTTTATGTTTGCCTTTTCTTCTTTTTTTTTTTTCTTTTCTTTTCTTTTCTCTTCTTCTTTTTTCTCTATACTATGCATGCATATTATGCACGCATAGTGAAAATTGGAGAAAATTAAGCTATGCGTGCATAGTATGCACGCATAGCCAAATTATCACTTAAAAGAGCAGCCGCGCAACGGGAGTTCAAAATTTCCCAAATTTCAAAAAAATTTCTCTCCTTTCTCTCTCAAAACTGAACCGGGCCCTCTTCCTTTTGTTCCATTGATCCGATTCTACCTTGACATCACGCCGGTGTCAACATAGCCGATCAATCCCACATTTTCCTTTCCGAATCTAGGGTTTTTCTTCTTCCACCAAGGTGATCTTTTTGATTTTTTGAATTTCTTTGATTTTTTTCATCAATGTGGCCAGAAATATTGCATTTTAGATGACATGAACTGATTCTTTTTGTAAATGTATTTATTTGTGATCCTTTTTATTGATTTGTATGTGTATTTGCATGAATTCTGGCCAGAAATTTGATTAATTTGTGCCTATTTTCCTTTCTTTTGTTGGATTTTCTTGAATTAGTAATTAGGGCTTTTGCATCTAGGTGCCAAAGAAGGATTTTTCTTGCGAATGTGATTATCCTTGACCCATTTTATGATGTATATGCACATTTGTATTGGATTTTTAACAAAAAAAATGGTCGTTTTGCGCCTCTTTTTGATTTCTCTTGATTTTATAATGTCCTAGGGTTTCTCGCATAAAATGACACTCTTTTTGTGAATGCAACCTCTTCCGATCCTTTACTTCAATCCATGTACTTGCCTCGTGGGAATTTTGGCCGGAAAATTGGGAAAATTTTGGAGAAAAAAGGGGTGGCTTTTCCCAGCTGGAAATGCAGGGGTTTATATTTGTCACTTGCCACCCCGCTCCCTTTTCGAGTTTTTTTTCTAAAAGAGTGATATCTCTTGTGAGTGCGAACCTTTGTTCATGCTTTTCTTGATTTGTATGCACGTTTTAAGAGAGTTTTGGTCGACAAAAAAATGAGAACATTTAGCCTAAAATTTTGACAATTTGACTGACTTTTTCATGATAAAAAATGTGAAACTTTTTCTAAAATTGTTATTTGGCACCCCTTTCCTTTGAATCTGATATAAACAACATGTACAAATGGATTTGTCATAAAATGTGGGGCAATGGGTGCCATTTGAGAAACTTTTTTGTTCTTTTTGGTTGGGAGACATGTATGCGCATTTTTATGGGGATTTTTTGTTGTTTGTTGCAAATACATATGCCTATTCACTCACTCTCCTTTTTTGTTTTTTTTTTGAAATATGTAAGGAAAATAAAGAGATTTTTTAAGTTTTTATTTATTTTGGAAATCAAATGACGGGGCGCACCCTCTCCTAGTTTTTCTTGAAAATTTTGGAAGGGATTAAAGCATACTTACCTTCTTAGTAAAATGCTTGATCCTTTTGTTGTCATCTTTTAATAATTGCCATTTTGATGCCTCTTTTTTAGGATGCCACGTGGGCAATGAGGCGAAGGTGATCAGGGTGGTAGGGTTGTTCCTGTTGAGGTCACTGGTAGCGGGGGTGAGCACTTGGTGCGGGTGCATCATTTTATTGAAAAGCATACCTCAACGCAGAAGAAACGTTACTGGCTTGAGATGCAAGGTGATGCAGCCCGCAGTGGCTTACTCCACCATTAGTATACTCACATATCCAACTTCAGAATAGCCAGTGAGGTATATATCTTTCAATTGTTTCCTTCATTTGTCTACTTTCACTCAAAGTTCTGATAATTGCTTTTCTGTCAATGCAACCCCTACCCACACTCACCTTCCAAGGGGGTTGGTTTGACCTTTAGTGCCTCTACTCCCATATCCCCTTTGCAGTGAGGTTCCTCCTATTGCAGGCCGACTTTGGGGATTTCCTCTCCTATGCTGCCATGAGGGGAGACTCTACCTACGTGATGGCCCTCGTGGAGAGGTTTCGTCCTGAGACTATGACCTTCCACATGTCTATTGCTGAGATGGTTATCACCTCGATTGATTGGTCTATTATTACGGGGATCGCGATAGGGGGAGGGACTATGGTCTTCCCTCCCCTTATAGATCGAGAGGAGGAGATTCGACTGACTGGGGCTCATCCTCCCTTCGACCGCATGACTGGCCCAGAGGTCAAGTTGACATGGTTGGTGGAGCTCTTTGATGCTGATGAGTTGGTCCCAGAGGATCAACCTGACATGGATCCCTGCATTGATCCTGAGCATGCCCTAATGCTTGCGCACATATCACTTCTCTTTTTATTGGGTAAGACGATTCCCACTAACAGCAGTGGTGGGCATATCCCACTGTCCCTCCTCTGCCTGATGGATGACTGGGCAGATGTGCATCGTTTTAACTCGGGTGGTGCTGGGTATGCGAGGCTAATGTATAACTTGGTCAGAGCTTTGGTCGGGGGCATCTTTTCTCTCGGCGACTTCTGGCCTGTGATCGAGGTGACCTGCTTTTTTTTTTCTTTTCCTTTATTTTTCTTCCTTTCATTTACGCGCGTATATATGGCTCATCTGACCTTTTCCTCCTTTCAGGTGTGGGGGTACCTGCACTTCCAGCTTGGTTCTCCTCTTCTCCTCTCCGAGGAACGTACGTACCCTCTGATGAGCTGCTAGCATGCAGATTGTCGTAGGGATACCGGGATGAGTAATCTGGAGCTGGGTTTGAGGTCTCAGTTTGACCTAATGATCTCAGAGCAGGTTTGCAGTATTTGTCCTTTTATTTCCCTTGTCTTATTGAGTTTTAGCAGTGTCCCTTAATTAAGGAAATTCTTCTTTCTTTGGACAGGTGGTGTATGATCCTTATCTCGACTCCCCTTTCTTAGACCTGGCCGCAGTTGGGCAATCACGACTGTTTATTGACTGCCATGTCAACTTCTTTTATGATTTCTTGACATGAGTCTACTATTTCAAGGAGAGGGTGGTGCACCAGTACCACGACTATTTTGCTGTGCCTCTGGACCCTCCTGAGGATGTGATGGTGTCCGGAGGTACGGTTGAGGAGCTCACGGAGGTGCTAAGACATTAGGGGGTCTGAATTGAGAGTCTCTTTTAGCCTGGCAGGGGATATCGGGAGTCGTATGAGTCTCTCCCCTTCGGTTTTTCCTCCCTAGATTCATACCCGGGGCCAACTATTGGGCCTTCTAGGGTCCGCTTAGTCAAGTAGCTTTGGAATTCCCCCTTGGTTAGTAATTTCTTTTAGTATGTACATACTCTATTGATTGGGCTTCCTCTTTTCAGTTTGGCGCTGGTGCAGGACTGTTAGCGACTTGTATGTGTCATTTAATTAAGTCTTAACCTATTGCAAGTGCACAATGGAAATTATAGTACTAGTAAAGGATCGTTCCCATAGAGATAGATTAAACTATATTAATGAAAACTTGTATTTACCTTTTTAAGTTCCTAAACTACAGGAGAAATATTGTGATAACTCGGGTTTTTCTTACCTAAACACCCGCGCCGTCAGATCATGTCGTGATCTAAATTACAGTTACCTTATGGTATCGAAGTGTGTATCTCACTTCCTGGCAGCTCGTTCTTTACTCGAAAAACATGTTTTGAAAGATTTGGGCCATCATCAGTTGGTAAGTGTACTATGACTAAAAGAATTATAGCGTCGAGCGGAAGCTGAGCTATAACATAAAGCAGTAAGCAAAAAAACTAACTATCATATACCATTATCTATCGCATAATAAACCCAAAAGTCCACTGGGAAAGGCCGTCCTTCGCGTAAACAGTGGAAATATTTACACAAAATTTTGTCCAGGAGGTACAAGTATTATACCAATATCCAAAAAGACAAAATAACTCCCGCACACAGCGGGTATCCCGAGGCACTACGAAAAATATTCCTCCGAATTCTCCTCCATCAAAGCTCAATAGGGAATAACAGAACTAAATTGCTTATTTTCAACTAATCTCATTCATAATCCTCAATGCATAGATAAATCAATTTAAAATAAAAGAAAAACTTTAAATAAGATGTCAAAGCATATTCATTCATGAGTGTATTTAATCATGCTTTAGGGTAATGCATATCGGATCAAGGAAATGAAACTAGAACTTTGAATCATATGAATCAAGCAAGTCGAGAGAGCATGTACAAAATTCACAGACAAATACAAGGTCAAGCCCATGATATCTTTAACAGGGTCACTTGAAATGAGACAAGTCAAGCCCCTGAGCTACATTAACAAGGTCACTTGAAACGAGATAGGTCAAGCCCTAAGCTACGTTAACAGGGTCACTTGAACCCATAATTCAAGCCCTTGATCTATGTTAATAAGGTCGCTTGAGGCAAGACATCAAGCCCCTAAGCTACGTTAACAGGGTCACTTGAACTGAGACCACCAAGCCCCTGAGCTACGTTAACAGGGTCAGTTGATCAGAGACTCAGCAAGGGTACAAAATTTCACATGTATACAAGACAGATGGAAAAGATGCACTCGATTTAATAGAACATGCACCCATGAAATCAACACAATAGTATATCAAGATGCCGTATGCAAAAACATATAAATCATGTATGAATTCAAAGTTATAATCTTCAAAACATACTAAAGCTTTTCGTATATGAATTCTAGAAGAAGTCAAGTATTACTATTTGCATCAGTGCCATGAATTTAAGAAAAATAAGCAATCGGGTACGAGTTCTTCCCTACCTTATAGTCGAAAAATCCATGCATAAGCTCACACAAATCAAGCTATTTTCCTTTTGATTTGTTTCTCGTCTTTATCCTAAAATTATATGTCACATGTGCAAACACGTGTTACAAGTCATGATGATCATAGGTGGCGGCTCACAAAGCTCAAAAACAGCTCACACATTCAAGTACACATGCCCAGGGATCTCGCCACGGCGAGGTCTTCAGGTGCCACATGGAGCACAAAGCTTGCCGCGACGAGATTTTCCCAAACTATTTTGCCTTGAAAGGCAAGTAGTACTTGCCGCGGTGAGGGCTTCAGGTCATTTCTTGCCGCGGCAAGCCTGATAACTCGCCAGGTCGTAGTTTCTTTCCTCTGATTCTGTATTTGCTGCCTTTCTTGATTAATCCTCATACCACATACAAACTTAACCTATTCTCTTATTTACATGCTAAATTCTAGCCATAAACCCTAAGTTAAAGTTTGCACATGCGATGCTCTGAACATCGGCAACTTGGAACACTTGGCCTCTAAGCCTTTCATGCGTTCGCTTCCGAAGTTCGTTGCTTGAAACATCCGAATTTCATTTCTTTGAGTTCTAGACTTGAATTTCAAGGCTTCCTACTATAGTTTTAACCGTGCATGCATGCATTTTGAGGAGTAGAGATTAAGAGCTTGGCTGATAAGACTTGCATGCGTACGATCCAGGGGTTTCATCGTGTAAAATCCCAAATCGACCCAATGATCTGAAGTTGTGAAAACAGAGCTTTACGAGACGAAGATATTGGTATTTACCTTTGTGAAATCTCTCATACGCGAAGCCCTAGATCTCAAGTGACGATGCTCTCACTCTTTAAACTTTCTTACACACGATTCCTTGCTCGAAGGAGTTCGGAATGTGGACGATTGTGATCACGCGATGCAGATATATGAACGAGGAGGATGATTTTGGAGCTTTGGAGGGCAGGGCTCATGAATGGGGTTCTTCCAGAGGTTCTCCCACTCAGCGGGAGTTCTTCACGCAAGGAGCTTCAAAAAATCAATCAACTGAATGCATGGTGATTAAGTGAGGAGGCAATTGGTAAGTCAAGCTTGGATTCTGTGTGCGGTTGCAGCACCAAGTCATGTGCTACATGTTGGCTTTTGGATTTCATGTGTTTCTTAACCCATGGTAGTTGGTGTTTAGCCTATCCACTCCATGCTTGGTGAATTGTTGTTAAAGGACCATACTTCAAGGATTAATGGTCATGGGTCTGGATACTAGTCTAACAGATCGGGCTCATCTCAAGACTTCACTACCGGGTCTAGGACAATGAGCCGGGTCTTCCAGTGGGTCAAAAGGGTACACCTCGGTTCTAAGGTTAGTGATCCCACACAATTAATTGGTTACTTGTCTACATCGATCCGGTCTCGGTACCCGGACGTGCCACTTGTACTTGGGTGTGGCAAAAGTGCGGGGTGTTATAAATTTGAATAAAAGAATTGTTTTAAAACTAAATTGTAGAAAATAAATCCTAATCCTCCTTCTTCAGATTATGGTCGTCAATCACAATCTTCACCTATCGGATATTTATGAATTTAAACAGTACCATTACACTATATATCAAGTTTCCTAGCATTGGTTGTCAAACCATACTAAAATCCTATCAATACAGATTTAATCTTATCAATAATCTCCTAAAACTTGGGCATCAATCAAATTTTAGAAAACTGAAGATGGAAAAGTAAAAACCGTTACACTAATATGCAAACCTCAATCTAGTCGTCAATTAAAAGTAAAATTCGAAGATGTTTACAAAGCAGGAAATAAAAGAAAATAAAATCTAAACTAGAAAGCAATAAAAATGATATCTTTTACTCCTCAATTGCAGTCGTCAATTGCTTTTGAGAAACTACAGATATCTACTCTAATCTTCAGCTCCCAATTACAGTCGTCTATTGCTCTTGAGAAACCTTGAATATCTAATCTACAAATCAATAAAAATCTACTCTAAATTGATCGGAAGAAAACCCAACCTCAGTCGTCAATGGATGTGGAGAATTTCTTCGGTGCTTATTCCTATACCGGGTTCTGTTATTTATAGATCGTAAGGAGCCGGTTTACAAGATTTTTAACTCTAATAAAAGAAATAACTAAAAATAAAACTATCCTAATATAACTCTAATTCTAATTTTATCTTTCCTCGCTTTCTTTAGTTGATGTACTTATGGATTGTTCAGTAGTAGAGATCTTCTGGATTCTATCTTCATCAATCTTCTCAGATCCGTGATCAGCCAAACTTTTAATTTAAGAGTTTTTTTAATTCTATTCATGGCGGTGGAATCTTCAGGTGATCAGCAACATTGAGAAAACTTCTATTAGTACAATCGTAAATGAAGATTGTTTCTTTTCTTCTTTTTTTCTGGAAAATCATAAATTACGATTTTCTATTTTTCATAGCTTCCTCTCTGGATGATTCTCTAAATTACGATTCTTCGCTTTTCTTTCTGTATCGCTTCAACTTCTTGAATGTCTTCTGAAGAATTGTAAATTACAATTTCTGATTTTCTTCTTTAGTAGCAGCACTCAATCGCCTTTTAACGATTTTCTGGCTCTTAGTATATAGCGAATCGTCATTTTACGCTTAATCGTCTTTTACTACTCTTTTGAGTTCATTTTGATGAAGATTAATATTATGGCTCTCTTTTACTGATTTTCCTTAATATCTGCACATCATTAACTTATTAGTAGCAAACTAAGTCCTAGCATCACTAAGTTAAGGGTGATAAATTGGTATATTATGTGACTGATCACACCCCTAAACTTATGTTTTGTTAGTCCCTAACAAACAAGGAAACATAAAATATTTTATTAAAAATTTAAATTGCCACTTTCATAGGGAGCACGATTGTATTTAGCATATGCAACTAGCCTTTAAACCCTAGGTGATCCCTAGTGGAGGAGTTGTAGTCTCCTGAAGGTTTTCAGTGAAGTTACCTACAAACTTCAAAATATTTTTGGACTTTCAAAATATTTTTCAAAGGTTAAAAATCTAAACTAATTTTGTACACTAATTATATTAACTAAATTATCTAAGTGGCCAAATTGGTCACTACATAGTTTATTGCGATTTTCTAAAATTACCAATCTTTTGTCCTTACTTTCTATTATAACAGTTATCCTTGATTAGAACTCCAACAATTTCAATTCATAATAAGCAGGAGATATATGCATTAGTGAATAGTTTATTCTTTATAAAATTTTCTAAACTGCAGATTTAGAAAAGATTTTCATTCAAAAACTCACTATTGATATACTCTCAAAACGGTTTCGAAACTTTTTGGGTTCTCTCAATATATTTTTCAGAAAAATTGAATCAAAGATAAAATTGTCAATCTGATAGAATAGGAAAATCTACTTTATTCATATGAATCCCTGTACAATCCATAGTATCTAGTATCTATATCTCTACTAGGCTTATGCTTTTGCAAATTGCAAATTAGAAAGATCTTTCCTTCGGTTTGTAATGGGGCTTTGGGTTTCAGAAGGTGTCAAAGAAAGGTAGAAAAGGATTGAAAGTCTTTCTGAGAATTTAGCTCTTCTTTCTCCTATTTTTTCAGCTTCTTCTTTTTTTCAGTAAGTATCAATAAATTGGATAACTTCTTTCCATTTTCTTTATTTTTTATAAATCCCATTTCTTCAATTGTAAAATTCTTATTTTATGATTTCTCTTCTCTTTGAATGTTTTTTTACTTAAGAATCATAATCTTTTTTTTCAGAAATCGTTCTTCACGATTTTTCATTCTTTCCAATATTCTTCTTTTGCTTTCTTCAACTATACCTTTTTTTGGCATTCCCCTTATCTATTTTTGCTTTTAACTCCTTTCACTCCCTCTTTTTTCCTTCTTTTGTAATCTAAATCTCAGAAAATATAAGGGTCAAAGGTTGAAAGCTTTGGGTAGTACATATGGTTAAGGGTTTATCTGATTTTTGGAACAAAGAAATTCGGTTTGGGCTTCTAATATGGGTTCAATGGATAAAATTTATTCTAAAATTTTGGCTTTTTGACTCTGGTTTAACAAAAGATGGCCTTCAATCATTTTTATAATTTACTAGCATAGATGCCTTATTGTTTAGATAGTTCTAATAGATAGTTCTAGACAAAAAATCAGGTTATTATAGAATTTTTTTATTCTAAATTCAGCAATATGAGATTTCATATTAGTTATAGAAGTTCAAGAATAATTTCTGATTTGAATAAAAGAAACAGTCTCTCTGAATAAAAGAGGAAATATGGCTCAAATGCTCACTGGTTTAAAATTCTGAAACTATAGTCTAAAATTCTTGCAGTTTAGATCAATCTATTATTTCAAACATCCATTCTAATATAGTGTTCAATGAGCTAGGCGTGAATTATAACAGTTCTTTTTTCTAATTATTGAATTCCTACTATAATGAATCGTAAGTTTTCATGATTTGTAATTTTTTTTATCATAATTCCTATGTAATGATCAACTAAAATTCAAAAATTTCGAAAAAAATTAACTAAAACTAAGACTAAACGATTTACTGCTATACTATTTATAAAACTACTGTACCCAGAAATTTCTTATTAGCACAAAAACAGGGGACACTAAAAAGAAAAAAAAATTATGGATATCTCTGAATGCTTACCGGTTGTGAAAAAAATTCTGTAAAGAATATTCCCCCAAACTTGAGGAAAACACAATGATATTACTTCTCAGAGATAAGAATAACAAAAATGTTAGTGGTGTTAGTAACAATTACTCAGTTAGTAAAAATAAAAGTTAGTCAAAAAAGAAAGAAAATTATATATATTACTGAATATTTACAATGAACATGAAAGAAAAATAAAAATAACTAAAATATTAGAAACTAATTACATAAAAGAAAATGAACTTAGGAAAAATCTAGTCTAGCGATGATACGACAACAACATTCGAGAGAAAATCTTTGATAAAGATCGGTCCTCAGCTTCTAACCGCTTGACTAGAGTCTCTCATTCCTTCCTACCAGAGGAGTATCCACTCCTTGGTAGGGTCGCCACTCCAAGAGCTGTCGAAACACTTTTCTATGCCCTTCTTTATCTTGCATCCCCCTTGATTCATCAACTGCACCCTCAGTGTAGTTGAGTGAAGAAGTTAAGGAGATGGAAGTGGACACCTCTCCCACCTCCCACAAAAAGGGCACCTCACTTTCCTTCTGTGAAAGAAATGCAATCCCACAGTGGAGGTCCTTTGAAGTGTGGGAAGTGAACACATCTCTAGATCACCCTCCACCTATACTATTCCTTTTGCAAAGATCCTACCTAGAGATTGAAACATAGGCAGGGGCAGAAGATAAGCAATAGAGAAGGGTGGTGAGGGACGACTCAACCCACCATCATCATATAGGAGCTCGCATTCGGGGTGGGTTGTGATGGTATAAATGTAAAGACCCAAAAATTTAGACCTTTGATCAGTTCATCTTGATGTGCATGCCCGACTAGTCACGCACTTGATAGGATAAAGTATTATTGTGAGTCAAGTGACTTAAGTTTTTGATTTAGAAAGAAAAGATGAATGGGTGTATGAACCATTCATGAGGTAACGTACGCTGAGGTGCGGTGTATGGGTTTAAAAATCTAGTTGAGCTTGTAAGTATAAAAGACAAATATGAGAGAATTAAATTCTCTTACCCTTGGTTGTTGGAGAGTTATTAAGAGAGAGTAAATGAGAAGAGAGAGAGAGAGAGAGTGAGCTTTCGATGAGTGTGATCGCGTGTGCGCAGAAATAGGATTTTGGCATGTGAGATTACGGATTTAAGATCGCGGAGACTCCGAAGCTCCAATTATAAAGCCCTAGCTGTGTGTGAGCTCATGAATCGAATGATCTATCGATTTAAGGTAAGATATCTATATGAAGTGATATTATTCAATTATGTTAATCTTTGTATGTGTGTGTGAGAGGGAATTAGAAGCTTAGGAGATATGTGATTAAGAAAAACAAGTTAAAGAAGTTAAAAACTTGAGAATGTGCAAAGTTTGACAAAACCATTCAATCAAAATAAGTAACCGTTTGATCAGTTTTGTCAAAAGATGAAAGGTATGTGAGTTCTGAAGAAACCGTTCGATCGGAATTAATCCCGATCAAACGAATTGAAGAAACCGATTGATCAATATATGGCACCTGAGTAGAGGTTTGGTTTCTTAGTGACTAAACCGTTCGATCGGTTTGGAAACCGATCAAACGATTTGGAGAAATCGATCGATCAGTTTGGAATCGATCGATCGGTTTTGCCAGATTCAGAGTTTTATTTCGATTTGTTTTGTGGATTTTGGAGAGACTTTAGAGATTATTATTTTACATCATTTTTGACGTGTGGGCTACAATTTGTATGTGTTTAGGTATGATTATGGTCACGAGTGTGAGAGGCTAGCTAGATCGAGACAGATTCATTTTAACTTCTCGTCAAGGTAGGGAAATCTCCATACCATGTGTATTTGATACAACAAGCATGTGTGTTATGATATGGTAGGTTTTGTCATCGAATAAGCATGAACTTAGTATAAATTTAAGATGTGAATGTGTAAGTGTGCATGTGTGATTTGAAGAATGTGGTTATGATGAGAAAAACCTTTCAAGCTTTGTTTTGACAGTGTGACAATACGTGGAATCCTTCGCGATTCATTCCGATAAATGTGTGTGAAAGAATGTTTTTTAACTCTCAAAATCTAACTATAATTATCACGTTTCATGATGATAAGCTATATGTATTGCACGATGATTTAAGGTTAAATGTGTGAATATCCGACCGACGTGGCGGTTTATTCGCGATTGACGCGGCGGGATATCCGTGACCAGTACGGCGAGATATCCATACAACCCTTTGTGATCTTTGTAATCTTGTGAATTCTACCGGCCAACGGTAATTGTGTTTAGCACAAGTGTCCATCATTTTTGGGACCTTGAGCACCATGTGAAAATGGTTCATTTGAACGATGATGGTGGGTATTCCATCGGGGGCTCGATACTATACATGCTCGAGGGACTATTTAAGTGAAGCACTTTAAGTTTTATTTTTGTGTTATGTGTTATACGAATCAGTAGAAGAGCATGTAATAAGCTTTCCAAATTAAGAGAAATGTGTTGCTTCATTTAGCTATCATCGAATTGTGCATCTTTATAAGAACAAATCATATTTTATTTATGTCATGAGGTATATGTTTTTGTTGAGATGTGCATGCTATTAGTATTTTCCTACTGAGCTTATGTTGTTAGCTCATTCCTCAACTATATGTCATAGGTACAGGAGCTGAGGCTGACTTAGAGGATCCCATAGAGGAGGATCCTAAGTTCTCTCATGGGGAGGAGGACCTTGGGCCTCATCCTGAGGATTGTTTTATTTGCGCAAAGCACGGGTAGGTCCGGCTTTGGATTGATGAGTTAGAGTAAGGTTTTGTGATGTAAAGAATATGAGCTTTTAGATTAAATTGTATAATTCTTTTGTGAATCATGTTTCGGTGATGGTCAACCATCACCTGTGGTTCTTCTCGGTTCTTCTGCCCATGAGCTTTTACATGTTATTAGAATCGTTATTTTGGCTTTTTGATATATAGAATTAGAGATTTCCTTTTTTTATATGATGATCTATATGTTTAGTTAGATTTCCTTCTTGTTTCCGCTTTGCGTGAGGATGTGTCAAGTGTTATGTTCAAGGATCGGCCTTAGCGTCGATCTGACGGTCCAGGTTTCGCGATTAGGAAATCCGAGCTGTCACAATAAAGGTTAGGAAGTAGGGGAAAGTGGGGTCTTGGAATGTGATAGCGAATTTGGGTTAGGTTTAGGGTGAATTGTAATTTCAGAGGATGATTTAACATCTTGAATTGGTCGCTGACGCTTTAGATTTTCAACTCTTTGTTTTGCAGCCAGGAGCTCAGCTCTATGTATTTCAAGAATTCTATCAAGTTCCTTACTGAAATCATTCTATTTGGTTTCTTTTGTTATTAGGGTTACGATATGAAAGAAGACGAAAGAGATGATTTTTTGGGAAGGCGAAGGCTGGTTTTATAGAGAAGGGGCAGGGTTCACGTGTTAAGGTATAGGCTTATAGGCTTGGGTTGTTGGCAAGTGGGGATATTGAATGTGATGCGTATCCACTTCTTCTATGAATTAAATGGGTTTAAGTTCCAATGTAACTAATAAGATTGATCACTGGAGTCGCCTGTTCCCCAAAATTATAGTTTTCAATTTTGTAAAAGGAAAGTGAAGCTCTATGACACTTCAAATTGTACTCGCTAAGATTTGACTCTACGAATCACGAGAAATCGTAAATTCATACAAGTGATTGTGACTATACATAAGAGACTTTATGATTGAGTGTACTTTCATATACTGTAAATCGTAGAATACTCTTCAAAATTATATACATATGTTACAAGTATTTACTATGCGTGAGTCGGTAGCACGACGGGTTCTACAGGAGTTCAATTAAAAGCAAAGGGAGATGATGTGTCTCCCTTAAATATATATCCTCTAGATGTTCTAACTGCATGTGAAGGTAGTGCATTACTCTCTCTTTCAAAAAGGGTTAGCTGCTCAATTTGAGTTTCTAACCTTACGACAGATTGCCATAGATGATTAAGTAACTGTGTCTGGATGCAGCTATGTTGCACCTAGCTGTCTGCTATTTGCAACAAGGTATCCTCATTAGCAATATGATTTTGGGCTCCTGTGGGGTAAGAAGAAACAGTTGGAGATAAGGAAACTGCTTGAGTTAGGCCATGGTTAGGACCACAGGCTTTTCCTTTTTTAGATATTGGGTACAATTTGTACCCACTAGAGATTGAACTTTTGTTTCCCAAAGCTTCAGCTTCGGGAGACTTTTCATCATCGACTTTAATTTATATAATCTTCCTTGCTTAGGAAGTATATTTGTTAAAGTTTCCAAATCATTCTCACCCGATGCGTGGTGTTGCACTGGTTCCTTGCTAAGGGTCTCAAAGAGTTCGCAAGCTTCTTTTGCTGTCAAATTATGAAACATACTACCACAGGCTACATCAATCCTATGCCGGTTTGCATCTTCAAGGCCTTCATAGAAAGTGAGCACAAGTTGCCAGTGCACAATCCTATGGTAAGGGCACTGGGGTAGAAGATCCTTAAGACAGTTCCAACACTCCTGAAGAGATTCATTCGGGAATTGATGGAATGTTATGATAAGATCCCAGATTTTACTCGACCTGCAGATTGGAAAAAAATTTGTAAGGAACGTACGTTCCAGTCCTTCCCAATCAACAATCGAGTAATGAGGCAAAAAGTTTATCTACTGCTTTGCTTCATCTCTCAGGAAGTATGCGAATAGTCTTAACTGAGTGGACACTTCTGTTAAGTTCTTAATTCGAATGATAGTGCATACTTTTACGAACTTATTTAAATGCAAATAGGGATCCTCATCCATTAGCCCATTTTTAAGTTGGAAGTATTTGAAGTATATTGGGCAAAATTTCAAAAGTCGTATTACTGGATTGGGGGTGTATGTGAATGCATGGGGGAGGTGTAAGACACGTTAGAGCATAATACTCCCCATTGTCTTAGCCATGTATTGGTCTCTTCCTGCCATAATAAAATCAGAGTAGGATGGCTAAAACAATTATTAAAAATATCTATTTTATTTTTAATTTTATATGATTTTAATTCTAGAAAGCAGGGAGAGAGCAAATCTAAGCCTCGAGCTTCTCTCATCAGGGGAAGTTGAAACTCTGATTCGTCACTCCGAATAAACTTGCAAAAGATTTAAGAAGAAATCAAAGAAAATTAAAAATATAAAAAAATATAAAAAGAGAAAGATAAATACTTGTTTTCTTAAATTAATACATTCAAACGCTATTCCCCGGCAGCGGTGCTAAAAACTTGTTAGCGACTTGTATGTGCCATTTAATTAAGTTTTAACGTATTACAAGTGCACAATGGAAATTATAGTACTAGCAAAGGATCATTCTTACAGAGATAGGTTAAACTATATTAATTTAATTTTTATGAAAACTTGTATTTACCTTTTTAAGTTCCTAAACTACTGGAGAAATATGAATAAAAGAATTGTTTTAAAACTAAATTGCAAAAAATAAATCCTAATCCTCCTTCAGATTATGGTCGTCAATCACAATCTTTAGCTATCGGATATTTATAAATTTAAACAATACCGTTGTACTATATATCAAGTTTCCTAGCATTGGTCGTCAATCAATATATCAAGGACCCTCAGGGACATAGGACGCAAGGCCTTCAGAGACCTGATCAGTCACATAATATACCATTTTATTACTCTTAACTTTATGATGCTAAGATTTAATTTGCTACTAATAAGTTACTGATGTGCAAATATTAAGAAAAATCAGTAAAAGAGAGTCAAAATATTAATCTTTATCAAAATAAACTCAATAAGAGCAGTAGAAGACGATAAAGTATAAAAATTGATTTGCTATATATTGAAGACTAAAAATCATGAAAAGATGATTGAGCGCTGCTACTAAAGAAGAAAATGAGAAATTGTAATTTACGATTCCCCAGAAGACATCAAGAAGCTGAAGCAATACAGAAGAAAAAAAAGCGATGAATCGTAATCAAGAGAATCGTCCAGAAAGGAAGCTATGAAAAATAGAAAATTGTAATTTCTGATTTTCCCAAAAGAGAAAAGAGATAATTGTGATTTATGATTATGATTATGAAGCTTTCCTGTTGACTGTCACTGCTGCTGATCACGTGAGAATCTACACCGCCATGAACAAAATTAGAAGAACTCTTGAATTAAAAGTTTGGCTGATCACGGATTTGAGAAGATTGATGAAGATAGACTCTAAAAGATCTTTACTACAGAATAATTCAAAAGTATATTGACTAAAGGAAGCAAAAAGTATATTGACTAAAGGAAGCAAGGAAGTATAAAATTAGAATTAGAGTTATATTATGATAGTTTTATTTCTTTTATTAGAATTAGAAGTCTTGTAAATCGACTCCTTATGATCTATAAATAAGAGAGCTCGATATAAGAATAATCATCGAAGAAGTTCACAACATTAATTGACAACTGAGGTCTGTGTTTTCTCTCGATCAAAGTAGTTTAGGATTTACAAAGTAACATCGTCCACAGTTCTCTGAGGTCTTGCCTGACAACCAAGGCTGAGGAAGCTGAAAGATCAATCCTTTGGATGGGTCTATTATTGCTTTCTAGTTTAGATTTTATTTTTTTTATTTCCTGCTTTGTAATCATCTTCAGATTTTAATTTGAATTGACGACTCAGATTGAAGTTTACAGATTAGTGTAATGGTTTTTACTTTTCCATTTTTAGTTTTCTAGAATTTGATTGATACCCAAGTTTTAGGAGTTTGTTGATTAGATTAAATCTGTGTTGATAGGATTTTAGTATTGATTGACGACCAATGCTAGGAAACTTGATATATAGTGTAATGGTACTGTTTAAATTTATAAATATCCGATAGTTGAAGATTGTGATTGACGACCATAATCTGAAGGAGGATTAGGATTTATTTTCTGCAAATTTAGTTTAAAACAAATTCTTTATTCATATTTCTCCAATAGTTTAGGAACTTAAAATAAAAGTATAAGTTTTCATAAAAATTAAGTTAATATGATTTAATCTGTCTCTGTGGGAATGATCCTTAACTAGTACTATGATTTTCATTGTGCACTTGTAATAGGTTAAGACTTAATTAGATATACAAACTGCCATAGAGCAGCCGACAGAAATCGTAGCCCCAGAAGAAATAGTTATGGAAGAAGGTGTGAGTACTTCTACTCAACTTCGGGAGAGAGCAGATATTAGCTCTCCAGCACAAGAAAGAATGACCGACTCCGGAATCCCAGTTGTAGACCAAGCCAGTCTGTACGACCCTGCTTTGGACTCACCAGTAGGGCCTGCTATGCCTCCTTCAACAAAGGTAGACATGTTACCAGTTTCTCCTGAAGCAGATCCTTAGAGTCCAAATGTTGAGTTACACCAAGAAATTCCTTCCACAATTGATCCATAGATCACTGACATGACTACTTCGAGCCATATCCCTGTATCTGAAGAACCTGTTGCTCAGCTTACAATTCCAGACCATACAGAGAAAACCTTCATAGCTCCAGCTGTTGAAGTAGAATAAAGCTCAGAGTTACCAAGAGGGAGGTTTATAGAATTACTAAATGGAGAAGAAGCATCCCCTAAAGATTCTCTAGTCACCACCACATCAATTCACGAGTTAGAAAGAAGATTGACGACAGTGGAGCAATGACAACTCACACATGAACCAAATCTATTGCCATTACTAGAAGTAGAAAGAAGGGTGAGAAAAATAGAGCAATGAATCTCTACGAATGCCCCACCTTTGATACAACTGTCAGGTATAGTAAGAAAGTGGATAGAGGAATATCAAGGACTAAAGAAGAGAGTCTTGGATACTACCTTGACAGCTCAAGAGCAAGCATAAATAATGGAAAGCTTGCGACGAAACCCTGTACAAGATCAAGGTGCGAGATGGGCAACATAAACAAAAAAGCGATCCCAAGATGTCACTTCAACCCTCCAAGCACAGATTACCCAGCTACAAGAAGAGAATAGAAGACTGAGTGAAAATCAGCAAGCTTGGGAACAAGAAAAAAAGGTGTATGAAGATAAATTGGCAGCCATAATTGAACAGCTTGGAGGGTTAATGGTACCATATGATGATGCAAAAATAATAAGAGAAAAAGCCCTTAAAGACTATCAACAAAAGCTCCATCAATAACTAAGTGAGAAGAATCACTTATTGACGGTAGCTGAAGGAAAAATTCTGCAACTGCAAGAAGCTCAAACCTCCCTAAACTCAATCAATGCAAAAACAACAACATATCATTGAGCCCATAACGAAGAACAGCTTGGTCACCATGGCAAAAGAGCAGGATAAAGAAGAAAAGCTAAGAGGTGAGATACGACTTAAATCTGCTGTGATCAAGAAGCTGATTGAGGATTTGAAAGAGAAGGCTAATAAGAAGCCACAGTGTAAGTATGGAACTTCTTGCCAGATGATTGTAGAAAATGAAAATACAGGGGAGGCTGAACCGTCAACACATAGGGATTCACCTGCAGAAAAGGATCAAGAGGGTTATTCTACTGCTGAGGTATCTGACTCGGAAGATGACCCTACTACTTCTATCTGTGTACCACACCAGTCATCACCAAGTGAATAAAAATATAATAGAACATCATAAACATCACAGGTATGATCTCAATAGATTTATCCTAGGATTATTTTCTTTTTCTGTAATTAGTTTCTTTCATTAAGTTCTTTATATTTTTCTTTCATGCTCATGTAAATATTCAGTAATATATAAAATTTTCTTTCCTTTTGACTAACTTTTATTGTTACTAACTATGCAATTGTTAATAACTCCACTAACATTTTTGTTATTGATACTCCAAGAATAAGTCGGGGTTATTTTCTCTCAAGTTTGGGAGAAAGTATATATCTGGTGACATATTTTTTTTTTTTCGATAAATAATCAGAGTTCTCAATAATTTTTAGTGTCCCATGTTTTTGTGCCAATGAGGGCATTGTCCGATTTAAGTTTGGGGGGATACACAATTTCTGTGTACAGTAGTAGTATAGTAGTAAGTAATTCAGTTTAGAAATAGTTTTAGTTAATTTGTTTTTGTAAATATTTTTTTTTCAAAATATATTTTATTGATCATTACATAGGAATTATGATAATTTTTTTTTTTATTACAATTCTTGGAAAAGTTACGATTCATTATAGTAGAAATCCAACAATCAGAAAAAAAGTTAACAGTTATAATTTATGCTTAGCTCGTTGAACACTGTATTAGAATGGATGCTTGAAACAATAGATTGATCAAAACTATAAGAATTTTAGACTATAGTTTCAGAATTATAAACCAGTGAGCATTTGAGCTATATTTCCTCTTTTATTCAGAGAGACTATTTCGTTTATTCAAATAAGAAATTTTCTTTGAACTTTTATAATGATATGAAATCTCATATTGCTGAATGTAGAATCAAAATATTCTATGCTAAACTAATTTTTTGTCTAAAACTATTTGTAAAAATATCAAAACAATAAGACATCTATGCTAGTAAATCGTAAAGGTGATCAAAGGCTATCTTTTATTAAACCAGAGCCGAAAAGCCAAAATCTCAGAATAAATTTTACCCATTGAACCCATATTAGAAGTCTATAACCAAATTTCTTTGTGCCAAAAATCAGATAAACCTTTAATCATATGCACTACCCAAAGCTTTCAACCTTTAACCCTTATATTTTTTGAGATTTTAAAATGTAAGAGAAGGGAAAAAGAGGGAGTGGAAGGAGTAAAAAGAAAAAATAGATATAGGGGAATGTAAAAAGGGTACAACTGAAGAAATGCAAAAGAAAAATATAGGAAAGAATGAAAATTGTGAAGAACGATTTTTAAGTAAAAACCTTTCAAAGAGAGAAAAATCGTAAATTACGATTTTACAGAAGAAATGGGATTTATTTATAAAAAATAAAAAAAAATGGGAAGAAGCTATCCAATTTGTGGATACTTATTGAAAAAAAAAGAAAAAGTTGAAAAGATAGGAGAAAGAAGAGCTACATTCTCAGAAAAACTTTGAATCATTTTCTACATTTCTTTGATACCTTCTAAAACCCAAAGCCCCATTATAAGCCGAAGGAAAGACCTTTCTGATTTACGATTTGCAAAAACATAAGCCTAGTAGAGATATGGATACTAGATATATGGATTGTACATGGACTCATATGAATAAAGTAGATTATCCTTTTCTATGAGATTGACAAAAATATCTTTAATTGAATTTTCTGAAAAGTATATTGAGAGAACCTAAAAAGTTCCGATATCTTTTTAAGAGTATGCCAATAGTGAGTTTTTGAATGAAAATATTTTCTAAATCCACAATTTAGAAAAATTTATGAAGAATAAACTATTCACTAATGCATATATCTCCCTGCATATTATGAATTGAAATTGTTATAGTTCTAATAAAGGATAACTGTTGTAATGAAAAGTAAGGACAAAAGATTGGTAATTTTAGAAAATCACAATAAACTATGTGGTGACTAATTTGGCCACTTAGGTAATTTAGTTAATATATTTAGTGTACAAAATTAGTTTAGAATTTATATATTTTTAAAAATATTTTGAAAAATCCAAAAAATATTTTGAAGTTTGTAGGTAACTTCACTGAAAACCTTCAGGAGACTACAACTCCTCCACTAGGGATCACCTAGGGGTTTTAAAGGCTTGTTGCATCTGCTAAATGCAATCGTACTCCCTACGAAAGTGGCAATTTAGTTTTTAATAAAATGTTTTATGTTTCCTTGTTTGCAAAGGACTAGCAAAGCGTAAGTATGGGGGTGTGATTAGTTACATAATATACCATTTTACTACCCTTAACTTAGTGATGCTAGGACATAGTTTGCTACTAATAAGTTACCGATATACAAATATTAAGGAAAATCAGTAAAAGAGAGCCGAAATATTAATCTTTGTCAAAATGAACTAAAAAAGAGTAGTAAAAGATGATTAAGCGTAACAAGACGATTCATTATATATTGAAGACTAGAAAATCATGAAAAGATGATTGAACACTGATACTAAAAAAGAATATGAGAAATCGTAATTTACGATTTCCCAGAAGACGTTCAAGAAGTCGAAGCGATATAGAAGAAAAAAATGATGAATTTTAATCCAGAGAATCGTCAAGAAAGGAAGCTATGAAAAATCGAAAATCGTAATTTACGATTTTCCAGGAAAAAGAAAAGAAAAGAGATAATCATGATTTATGATTATGATTATGAAGCTTTCACTGTCATTGCTGGTGATCACGTGATAATCTACACCGCCATGAACAAAATTAGAAGAACTCTTGAATTAGAAGTTTGGCTGATTACGAATTTGAGAGGATTGATGAAGATAAACTCCAAAGATCTCTATTGTGAAACAATCCAGAAGTACTTCGACTAAAAGAAGCAGGGAACTATAAAATTAGAATTAAAGTTATATTAAGATAGTTTTATTTCTTTTATTAGAATTAGAAGTCTTGTAAATTGACTCCTTATGATCTATAAATAAGAGAGCCTGGTATAGGAATAATCATCGAAGAATTTCACAGCATCAATTGACAACCGAGGTCTGTGTTTTCTCCAGATTAAAGTAGTTTAGGATTTATAAAGTAACATCGTTCTAAGTTCTCTGAGGTCTTGCCTAACAACCAAGGCTGAGGAAGCTGAAAGATCTACCCTTTGTATTGTTATACTTTTATTTTGTAGTTTAGATTTTATTTTTTTTATTTCCTGCTTTGTAAACATCTTCAGATTATAATTTAAATTGATGACTCAGATTGAAGTTTGCAGACTAGTGTAACGGTTTTTATTTTTCCATCTTCAGTTTTCTAGAATTTGATTGACGCCCAAGTTTTAGGAGTTTATTGATTAGATTAAAGTTGTATTGATAGGATTTTAGTATTGATTGATGACCAATGTTAGGAAACTCGATATATAGTGTAATGGTACTGTTTAAATTTATAAATATCCGATATCTAAAGATTGTGATTGACGACCATAATCTGAAGGAGGATTAGGATTTATTTTCTGCAAATTTAGTTTAAAACAAATTTTTTATTCATATTTCTCCCGTATTTTAGGAACTTAATGGAAAAGTATAAGTTTTCATAAAAATTAAGTTAATATGATTTAACCTATCTCTGTGGGAACGATCCTTTTCTAGTACTATGATTTCCATTGTGCGCTTGCAATAGGTTAAGACTTAATGAGATATACACATAAAAATAATCCAATCAGGACCCCGGGTGTCGGACCTTCAGGGAGCTTGGGTGCTAGACCTTTAGAGACCTCCGTTCATAGGCAATTTGATGGTGGGCTCCTTTCAGAGTTGGGTGCAAAGGTGGCTGAGCGTGCTTGTCTCTCTGCTAAGGTGGTTAGAGTATCCCCTCCTGTGCCGGTCTTAGGGGTGAGCTGTTGCCTTTTTTAGAGATGTATTTCTTCTTTTTCTTTCTTTGCTCATCCTCTGCTTTCCTTCTTTCATAGGATTATGCGTCGGCAATCCAGTAGGCAGAGTACTATCATCACATCGCTACCTTTTGGGAACCTGAGATGGTAAGTATGATGTTGATTGAGTTCCCTTATTTGTTGGCCCATATCCCTCTTGTCTGACTCTTTTGGTGTAAAATTTTTTAGGAGGGTTGTGAGAAGGAGTCACATTAATTAAGCAGCCAGTTGACTCAGGCCTGGTCTCTCAATGGGAGTGTCAGATCTTTCACGTATCAGAGGACTCAGTGGTAGCAGAAGAGGAAGGACGCTTGAGGGCTCGATAGGATGCTGCTCTTCCCCTTCTTTTTAAACTTTAAACTTTTTATGAGAAACTCCGAAGAACTTGTAATAACAATTTGAACAATTGATGTATTTTGATGTTGGATGATTTGAGAATGGATGCCTTTAGTTTTTCTTTCCGTTTTTCTATCTTTGTAGAACTTTTGTTTGGATGGTATTCTTGTCTTCTTTCCTCTTGAGTTTTTCTGCAGGATGGGTGCCATTTGGAAACATAATGGGGAGATATCTCCCTGCTATATAATGGCCTTAACAATCAAGGCCATACCTTTTAGTTGTCATGGTAGTGGTAGTTGTAAAGAAAGGTAGGCAGGTTCGGTGGTGCAATTTTGGGGTGCATATGGTTGTGGTCCGGGGTGCCATTTGTAATGCAAAAATGACATTTTTACCATTGGGACATGCCTCCCTAAAACAGCTTTATCATAGGTTTGTCAAAAAACTCCTTTTTCTTTTCTTTTTATTTTTTTTTTATTTTTTGTTCATGCATGCATACTATGCACGCATGTTCAAAAATTTGGATTTTTTGGCTACGCGTGCATAGTATGCACTCATAGCTTTAATTTACATTAGTGGACCTATAAGGCATGAGAATGGCCTTTTTCTTCTCCTTTTTCAGTTGGGCTTTGATTTTTGCTCCAATTTTTTTTTTTTTGCCTTTTTCTCTTGAGGGTGGGTCCATCGTTCTACATTGATTTGTGATTGTGCAACCGTGAGATTTTCGATGATCCCGTCGTGACAATGTGCACTATCGAAAAGATATAAAGTCGCCACCTGGAGCTTTTGGTGTCCCGGGAAACCTAAATCAATTTTATAAGCACCAAAGTACGAAAAATGTAACTCTGATTCACCGGTCTATGCCAAAGGCTCTTGGGTAGGGGCTTCAATTATCGATCAAAAAGGTGTTAGGCACCCGCTAAAGCGGTCTCTACTTATGGCCAAAGATAAAAGGAAAATGAAAATAAAAAAAAGCACTTCCTCTTGCCTGAAGGCACTATGATCCTATTTGTGCCCCTCTGCCATTATCGAGATTTTGGCGACATAACGACATAAATTCAAGGATAGAGCAAAAGCTAAGAAGGTAGAGGAGTAGAGGGGAGAGTCGGAGCTCTCGGGCCCTTGTAGCACCACTATGGTCCTTCGCGTGAGGGCGCTTTAGTGAGCTTCCGATGGCTTGGATGGTTGAATGGAGAGTTCTAACTCTAAGGCTTGGTAGCTAAGGGGTAAAGTAAAAAGGCTAGGGGTAGTGTTCTCCTAAACTCAAGGGTTTTTGAAGAAGGATTGGGTTTCTAAGATGATTTAGAATTCTGGAATTTATATGGATATTTGGTGCACACAAGGGAGGTATAGATCTCTTACTCTTTTCTCTCTCTTGGAAAATTTTCAAGCCTTTAATCCAAGGGGGGTGCCTCTCTATTTATAGGAAAAGGGTAGGTTAGGAGGGTGCTTAAGTGCTAATTATGGTTAGCGATTAGGTAATCTTCTAATCTTAGGTTTCCTAGGATTTTGAGAGTTTGGAAATGTGGGCAATGGGCTTCAATGGTAGATGATAGGGTGAGGTTTCAAATGATTAAAGGATTACAAATAGGGTAATCAGGGGTGAAATAGTCATAATGAAACCCATCCTAAACATTGAGATGGTCAACAAGTCAAATCCCAAAAGTGAAATTCAAGCAAAAATCAATAGTTACTGTAGCTAAGCCTGGCGCAAGTATTACTCATGCCAAGCATAGCTACAATGTCTAGAAGTTTAGAGCCCGAGGTGGGTCCCACAGATACTTGGCATGAGCATGTAATAGATGCGCCATATATGTCCTAGCCAAGTGTGGTTCCCGGACATTGCTCGGATCGCCGTAACTTTTGACGCATAACTCAGATTGTAGTGATTCTTGGCTTGCTGAAAAGCTAAAAACCTCTACTTTTCAATGGTATAAGATTTAGTCTTAGTAGAGGTCCCTGTCAATCCTGGTTCATCTCTCTCTAACCATGGCCCGAGAGGGTCAACTAAGGGTTCGGGGAGGCCCAAGGTATCACTGATGGGTCCGCCATATTCAAAAATGAACCTCAAACATCAGGTGGGTAACATGGTGAGTAAACAGAAATCTTGTATGTCTGGAAAAACATCCGTTCCTCAAGGTTATCGGTCCCCAAGCGCTTAGCGACATTACTGGGCATAATCGAGATGGAGCAAGTTACGAAAGTTCAGTATGCTTGGAAAAACATCCACTTCTCGAGATGATTGAAGATGTTTGATGTTCAAGTTTCATTCTAAATAAAACAACTTTGTAAGTGAGAGGGTGATCGACCCATACTTAAACATAGGGGTGAAGCAGATACGCGAAGGCCCACAGTTTGTGTCCAATCATGTGAGGCATTGATTGCCCCATTTGACTGGCCACAGGTGCCCCTGCATGAAGCAGGGTTCGAGGTCTTTGGGGTGAACCATCGGTCTCAAAATTGATTTAGCATGACTACCCGAGCGGAGCGAATTGATGTCGCAATGCTTTTTGGGAGTATATGTCGCTTTTTTGTAAGATTCATACGAGTTTATTTTTTATTATTTGGTGTGAATTTTTGGTATTTTATGTGGAGTTTTCGTTTGTGAAATTTTTAGCATTTTATGTGAATTTTTTATTATTATTTCATGTGAATTTTTGTATTTTTGTGTGGATTTCTTTTGCAAAATTTTTGGTATTTTATGTGAATTTTTTTGTTTATTATTTCATGTGAATTTTTGTATTTTTGTGTGGATTTCTTTTGTGAAATTTTTGGTATTTTATGTGATTTTTTTTATTATTTCATGTGGAATTTCTTTGGATTTTTTTATGTGAATTTTTCTATTATTTCATGTGGTATTTTTTTGAACTTTTTTATGTGAATTTTTTTATTATTTCATGTGGAATTTTTTGGACATTTTTATGTGAATTTTTTAATTATTTCTAGTGGAATTTTTTTGGACTTTTTTATGTGAACTTTTTTGGACCTTTTTACTGTTATTTCATGTGTGCTCGGGATACTTATTGATCCCAAGCAACTTATTCTAGCACAGCCTCCCGGGCAGATCAAAAGGAGATCAACGTGCCGTTTTGGGGGTGTGTGCACCTCCTCGGGTTCGAGGAAGATCAGGCTCGGTGTGTGCAATACACAAGCCAAGCCAAAATGGACCAGGAATAGCCTAGCATGTGTATTATACATGCCAGGCCAAATCTGGCCAGAAATAGCCTAGCGTGTGTAATGCACGCGCTAGGCCACAATGGGGCCAAATTATGCTTGGCGCGTGTATTACATGCGCCAAGCCAAAACTGGGGGCTTTTAAAATGCTCAAGCTCAAGCCATAAGGTATTTTTTTTTCAAATCTCCTTCTTCCCCCCTTCTCTAAATCGAAACGGAAGTCTCTCCTATCCCTTGGATTGATTTGAATCATGCTTCATTGCCGGTGCTTGCTCGTGCCGATTAAACACCCGCTCTACGCCGGATCAAGGACCCATTTTCTTGAAGGTAATCATTGTTTAGTCCCATTTTATTTGATCTTTCTTGAATTATTTTGCAATGTGGTTATGATTCTTTGCTTCTTTAGATGACATATGGATGATTTCTCTTGTAAGCATGGTTATTAAGGCCCAATTTGATTTTATTTCATGTAAATCAGCTCGAACGATGCCCAATTTTTTTTCTTGAGTTATTTTTGATTAGGGCATTTCTTCTTTTCATCTTTTTCTTCTTTTTTTTCATTTTTTTGGATTGCATAAATGCACACACACACACACACACACACACACACATATATATATATATATATATTTCTTTTTTTCCTTTTCGATTTTTTTTGTTGCATAAATGCACACACACACACACACACACACACACATATATATATATATATATATATTTGGTTTCTTTTTTTTGGTTACACAAATGCGCACACATATATATTTTTTTGTTTTCTTTTTGGATTTTTTTGGTTACACAAATGCGTACACATGCGTATATATTTTTTTGTTCTCTTTTTTGGAATTTTGGGTTACACAAATGCATACACGTGTATATATATATTTGTTTTCTCTTTGGATTTTTTGGTTGCATAAATGCACATACATGCATATATTTTTTTGTTCTCTCTTTTTCTTTGAAAATGTGGGTGATTCGATGATGATTTTTTGAAAATGATGGGTGGTTATTTTATTTTATTTTTTGTTTTTTTGTTCTCTCTTTTTCTTTGAAAATGCAGGTGATTTGATGATGATTTTTTTGAAAATGATGGGTGGTTTTTTTTTGTTTTTTTTTTAATTCTCTCTTTTTCTCTGAAAATGTGGGTGATTTGATGATGGTTTTTTTTTTAAAATGATCATGACGATTAGAAAGAAAAGGGGCCTACTTAACTCCTTATTAGCCTGTTTAACAAATAATTTCTTGCTATTGATATATCTTGATTCTATTGCTTGTATCCATTTCAGAATGTCGAGTGAGGGGGAGCATGTGTAGGAGCAGGGGTAAGAACAAGAGGAGCGGCCGGAAGTGGCCTATGATTCCCAAGGGGAACAATTTTTTGTAGTGCAACGCTCCTCTCGTCCCTAGTACGAAATGTAGGGCGAGGCCGCCCATACCGGTCTCCTTCATCAATAGTATGTTCATGTCTCCAACTTTGGTATCGCTGGAAAGATAACGAAATAGGCTTTGTTGTTTTATGTGAGCTTGTTATATCTTCAGCATCTGACACCTCTTTATTTTGATGCAGGATTTACCCTCTTTCACGTTCCGAGGAGGTTGGTTGGACCTTTAGCGCTTTTATCTCTACCTCCCTCCGGTCATGAAGTTCCTTCTTGCCTAGGCCAGTTTCGGGAACTTCCTCTCGTGCCCTGCCATGCGGGCCGATGCGGCCTATCTGAAGGCCTTGATTGAGCACTTCTGTCCTGAGACTATGACATTTCATATGGCCACGGCGGAGATGACTCTTACCCCCATCGATTGGTCTATGATTACGGGGATTCGGATGGGGGGAATATCGGTGGCTAACCTTCCCGTGCCCAGTTGGGATGAGGTGATTCAACTAATCGGGGGTTATCCCACCTCCACCAATCTGCATGGCTTCGATGTTAAAATGTCATGGCTGTCTAATCTGTTTAAGGAGAATGAATTGGTAGATTTAGGCTAGCCAGATGCATATATTTGCATTGAGCCAGAGCGTGTAGTGATGTTGGCTTGCATTTCACTCCTTTTCTTGTTGGGCAAGACCCTCTTCTCAAATGCCAGCGGCAGCCGGGTCTCATTGTCCTTGCTTAGTCTTATGGGAAACTGGGATGATGTGCATAGATACGACTGGGGTGGGGCTGGATATGCCGTTCTGATGTCTAGCCTAGCCCGAGTCTCATTGGGGAACTCAATTTCTGTTGTTGGCTTCTGGCCGGCGATTGAGGTAACCACTGACTCCTTTGCTTTCCTTGGTTTATTGGTTAGTCATCCATCCTATTTCTGACATACCCTTTCTGTATATGGCACATCCTTTCTCTATATGACACATCTTTTCTGTATACTGTTCTTTTCAGATTTGAGGCTATCTGCACTTCTAGCCTGGCCACCCCCTCCTGCATTCTGACATATACACATATCCACTCATGAACAATTAGAACACGCACCACCGCAGGGACGTTGGTATGAAGCACTTAGAGATGGGCCTGCGATCCCAGTTCGATCTGCTAATCTCGGAGCAGGTATGGCTATTTCTCATTTTTCTTCCTTAGCATTTTCTTTTTATGCTACCTGTTTGGCTGATGGGACACTTTCGATTTTGGCAGGTTATCTATGATTCCTATATTGGTTCTCCTTTTTGGGATCAAGCTACTGTGGGTCCATCTCGCTTCTTTGTTGACCGCCGCATCATCTTCTTCTACGGGGCCTGGGCCTGGGCATATTACCTGGGAGAGAGTGGTCCACCAGTATTGAGACCACTTTGTCATGCCACAGGCTCCTCCTGTGGATGTCATGGCTCCTGGGGGTATTGTTGAGGAGCTCTCTGCCTGGTTTCTTCATCATGGGGTCCCTGTCAATGATCTCCTCATGCCCGGGGGGTACCAGCTATGGTATGAGTCCTTACCCTATCGGTCCATTCTTCCATGTTTTGTACCTGGTGCCAATTTCTTAGCTTTTGGTGGTCCGCGATCTCAGGTGTTTTTCCTTTCCTTAAGCACATTTTCAGTGGTTCTAATTCAGTTTTTGCTTCTACTAACTGAAACTTTGCTCCTTTTCACAGTTCGAGTAGGGAGGTGACTCTGATGATGATGATGAGGCGGTGGCAGGTACTGCTAAGGCTACGGGAGTTGGTCCCTCAAGCACCTCTGGTATTGGTGCCTCTGGTAGTTCAACTGTGGAGGTACAGGGGACTTTTAGATGCCTCGATGATGCCTTCCTTTCGGGTTTATGTACGGCTGTAGAGGAGAGGGCTCGTATATCTGCTGACGCGATCCGAATCCCCCCTCCTAAATTGGTTCCTGGGGTAAGCAAGTTTTTTCTTTCTGCATGCTTGTTTTTCGAGAAAATGCATGTGCTTGCGCCTGTGGCTCCTGTAGCTGATGTCTCTTTCTGTTTTGTGTAGGACTATGAGTCGGTAGTGAATCAGGCAGAGTATTACCGTAATATAGTCAGTCTTCAGGACGTGGAAGTGGTGAGTATTATACTGACTGGTTTCGATTATTGCCTTGCTATTTTTATCTTTCAACTGATCTTGACTGATAGATTTGGATATGACTTGTAGCATGCTCGTGAAAAGGAGTCGCGCTCCCTGCTTAGCCGACTTTCTCAGGCGTGGGCTCGAGTGGGAGATGTTAGGACATATCAGAGCTCTTCACACAGGCGTAAGAAGTCTAAGGGTGCCAATAAGGATTAGGCTCTATTTTTTGGATTTTTTAGCTTTGAGACTTTCTCGGACACATTTTATTTTTGGATTTTGGAAATATGTAATGGATGATGTGACATTGTTATTATTTTTGGATGTTTTTTTTTTAGCTTTTCCAGATGAATGTTAGTGCCCTTTGCATATTCTATCTCCCTTTTGCTTGCTGTAGTGTGTCGGATTGCTTGCAGGATGGGCTTGATTTTTTTCAGAAAGAATGGCCTCTGGGGCCACATACTTTGTTAACACCTGGCCCTTATCTCCATGCCTGTGTAGATTTTTCCCTCGAGGAGCTCTCCAATCTATCATGTTTGAAGCTACATGGAGACCTAGCCAGGGTGCTGCCAAAACTGGGTTATGCCAGAGCCACCCTGATCACCTTGGGTTTGAAGAAAAATGATTATGAGAAAAGTCTCATTGGGGGCCCCACTAGGTATTTGATGAAATTCCTAAGAGAACTTTTCGGAGATGAAATCCTGCGAAAATTACCGATCAAAAATCCTCATAATGTGAAGACCTTTGACCATTGCCTTATCTCTGAGGTTCTTTTCTATACTGGGGGAGAGAGCTTCTCACTTGCACTTTGTGACGCCTTGGCGGAAATAGAGAGAGGCCGCTCTGTGATGCATATGGTGTTGGTGGAGCTTTATCGCTGCCTTGATGCCTTCGCCCTAGACAAGGTAGAGGGCCTCCGAGGATGTCCCATCTTGCTCTAAATTTGGCTTGGGGAGCATCTTGCCATCTTGGAACCCGTGCCCTGCTTTTATGTTGCTCGTGGTGAGGTGACTCGCTGCTTTATGGGTAGATGCCAAATGCTTCCACTGGGAGACATGTAGGGTTTGAAGCTTGGGCTGGCCGAAGCCGAGTTGGTGTGGAGGCTTCCTTGGCTAGACATGGCCTTCCTAGTGGTTCGCTCCAGAGATCATGAGGGCATCACTCTCCTCGGTTTGACTGGCAGCACTTACTATTTCCCATTTCGAGTGTTGCGCCAGTTCAGTTGCCCTCAGTAGGTGCCTTGTGTGACAAAGCTGCCCCTGTGTGACTTAATTTTCTCTCGAGGGTCCTCTGGGGACATGGATAGGATAGCTGCTCTCTAGGAGACGCATCAGTTGACGCTCATGTGCGATTTAGAGCAGGGAAATTCGATTCTGTCCTTCCCAGAGTATGAGGCTTGGCTACTACCTGAGAAGCCTGTTGTTGGTCACTTGAATCAGGCAGGGAGCAGTGATACGGCGGGGCCTTGGTCAAGGAAGGAGTCGATGCTTCGGAGCCGTATTGAGCTATTGATGGATGAGAAACGAATCCTGCATGAGAGTTTAGAGAAACAAACGGTTAGAGCAGAGGTGGCGGAAACCATAGCTGATGTAGCTGAGCATGAGGTCCTTCGTCTGGAGGGGTCGTTGGGTGACGCTCTTGGTGCTACTAATATTTCTTGAAAGCGGTATAGGAGTCTTCATGGCCGTTGGATGATGGAGCGGGATATACGGGAGGATGCTTTACGTGCAGAGATCCATGCCCTAAAGCACAAGTTGGATTGTTGATTCCCTCCTGCACATACTTTTTGTACAGATCAAAATCATAGAAAGGGGCATAAGAAACCCCTAGTTAGATACATCTTTTTGGTACATATTTTCTTTATGTTTTTATTATTTTTACACTTTTTATAAGGAAGAAAGAAAGAAGCTAGACATCTCACATATTATTTTTTGGGATGTGGTGTCAGCAGTATACAGGTTTCTACATGAGAGAGGGAAATCTATTATCTTACAAAATAGTGTTATTTCTCCTTTCTTTGATTGATGGACCTCTTTTGAGATGGAAAGTGCATAGCATGGGCACAAAAAAGAAAGTCTATTATCTTTTGCAAAAAGGGTCTCCTTGCCCTGTGGTGGTGCACACACAGTGTGGGTCTAAAAATGGGAAAGGAAAATCTATTATCTTTGACAAAAATGGTCTTCTTGCCCTCTCTTTATTATTATTATTTTTTGGTTTGATGCCTTAATTATCGAGGAGATGACCCCTTTTTGAGCATGGTCGAACCCCCTTTCATGGTTGGTCCTAAGTGAAGCTCAACAATTTTTACTGAGGCCGAAACATTTATTCCTTTGGATCGTATCGACCTTTTTCTCCTTACCCTGGGTCATACGTTTGACGATGTAGTTACGAAGACATTCTTGGTTGGGACCAAGATTTGAGCTAACATGAGCAGCCCCGTCGAGAATCGGGTAATGCGGGAGGGGAATTGAGGGGATCTTATTTATTTTCTTTTTAATTTCCTTCTTTTTTTCAACTTTCTTACTCACAACGCCCAAGGTGGGTTTCCGTCGTGCCCGTTGTTTCCCACTTTTTAGCCGTAGCGTCCTCATGGATTTTCACTATGTCCATGGGTTTGTATTTTTACCCCAAGCGCCTTTTCAAGTTTTCACCTGGTCCGCACAAGCTCGTTGTTTTTACCCATGGTGCCCCTTTGGGTTTTCACCACGTCCTCTTTGCTTTGAGCATGTATATTTTTATTTTATTTTCTTTTATCTTATCAAAGGCCACGACATGGACATCGATTCCATCATAGCCGGCTAGATGCAATTCTTTGGTTGTCTCACAGCTTGGCTTGTGCTGACTCAACAGATACTATGACTGCTCGTAGACCTTAAAGAGGGCTTTTTCTTGGAATATATCATGGCCATGGGATAGGTTAGGAATTTTAAAGGTATTCTGAATTTTTAAAAAGGTTTCCTTGATTGGGTTCAAGTTGCCATAATATACTTCTTCCTTGGGGGTTTTGACTGTACATGCCTCACTTTTTCTTTTCTATTTTTTTTATTCTTTTCGCTTCTTTTTTTCAGAAATCCTCTTTTTGGGATTTTGCTTTTCTAATTTTTTTTGGATTTTAATGGTAACTCTTTTTCATTTTTTTTGTTTGGTATATACACACATTTTTTTTTTGGGATGGGTTGATGAAAGAAAGGCTAACGGCTCAACTGGTGTAGCAAGGGGTATGAGATTCAGGGACACTTTTTGGCTATTGAGCTTTGAAATGATGACCTCTTTTTAAAGTATCCTTAAGCAGTTATGTATCTAGTTTTGTCAATACTTACCTTGCTATGGAGACCTAGGAATAGAATCATCAGATGTATCCAGCATTGATGGGCTCAGGAAAGTGATCTCCGTCTATGGTGGCGAGGCGGATAGCATATCCCGCGAGCACCTCTCTGATGACATAAGGTCAATCCCAGTTAGGCTTGAATTTTCCTCTCAGATTGGCGCGGAGGGATGGGAAGATTTTCTTGAGCACGGTGTCACCTACCTTCAAATCTCGACCGTGAACATGTTTGTTGTAAGAGCGAGCGATTTGCCCCTGGTACACTTGGGTATGACACAAGGCAAGTAGCCTTTTCTCGTCCAACAGGTTCAACTGTTCAAAGCGGGATCTCTCTTTTTACTTCAGGTAGGTGTTAATTAGTGAAAAATACCATTTTTCACCTCCTTAGTTGACCTTTGATGGACCTCCAAGCTGATTAATAAGTTGTTTTGAGTATTGTTTTGTAGTTGGCAATAATGTATAGCAAAGTACAAAAACTATGCATAAAAGGTAAAAAAGGAGAGAAAGCAGGGTCAACCCTTGATTGGTAAAGAGACCCAGGCATGACAGTTGATGTCATCAACAGCAAAGGCTCACAATAAGGTGAATTCGAGCAGTTGAAGAACCTCTCGAGAGGTGTCCAAAAGCTGCATTGTTGAACTCGAGCAGTCCAAGGAAGAATTCGAGAGGTTGCCTAAAGCATTTGAGTAAACTCGAGTAGATCACTGAACTTGTCGAGTAGTTCAGACTGAAGAAGAGGCACCTGTCGACCAATGCACTTGAACCTCTCGAAAGGTTACCTGAAGCATCAACCATCCTCGTGAAGTAAAAGGTGCTGAAATGAACTTGTCAAAGAACCTATCGAGAAGATCCTTCAACCTGTCGAAATGTATCTCAAGGAGCTGTGACTTGTCAAAGAACATGTCGAAAGGTACTCTGAACCTCTCGAGATGTGAATTCTGGTATTCCCACCTATCAACTGAGAGTGCTAGTCATTTAGTGATTTGATGCATGTGTCCAAAGGCTATCTGATAGCTTTAAAGAATATTTTTGGAATGCAAATGGCACAAAGAAGAACTGCCTAACTGCATCACGTGTGCTCAATTGGTTCTAACAGGATTTTGGGAATTCTGGGAGGAAACGCAACCACCTCATCAAGTCTGATAACAGAATTGATTACTCTCTTCTCTGATTGGTCAAAACAGATCGGAGGCACTTGGAAATTTGAATAAATAGGGGGAATACAACTGAAGAGGGCATCGAGAGTTTGAGCAAGGTTGAATTATTTTTCCCGCCTAAATTCTAATCTTCTTCTCTCTTTTCTATTCTCTCTTTAGCCTAACCATGGTTGGCTAAATTCTTCTAACAGTTAGGGTGAAGTTAGATCAGTAAATTGAGTGGTGAGATAACATTGTATAAGGATTGGAGAATGTAGAGACTACAAATCCGTGAGTAATTTGTTGTAAGTTGCGTTAGATCAATGAATTGCTGGTTGTAAAGTTTCATTTAATCTGTAGATCTTTTGATTTCCATCAAATTTTCATAGGTTTTATGCTCCTATGGATGCCTGAGCTTGTAGCCTTGCATCCATAGCATCTGTAGTGGTTTTCTTGTTCCAAATTTATCCCCCATGACTGAATTTTATCTATGGGATACTCTGTGACCATTCGAGTGGACAGAGTATACTCCTAGGACTAATCTATATCTTAGGGCAGATCTGGATTGTTCTACCTTGCATTTGAGCTTGTAGCCAAATGAAGGATGGTTGCAGATCCATCCTCTGCTCTGTTGTCTGATAAATCAATTTCACTGTGAGACTGATCCCAAACTATTAATTCTCCACATTTAATTTTTATTTCACCAAAACTTTTGCTCCCTTCTTCAAATCGTTCTTTTGCTCACCTCTGGTTTAGTTTTTAAATTTGTTTATAATTAGATTTAATTTCCTGCTGTTCTTAGTTTAAAGTGACAACCAAACTCTTTCTCTCTTCCCATTTTTCCTTGATTTTAGGTTAGAATAGGAATAGGTTTCCAGATCTGTAATAGATATGGAGATTTACAAAATTAGATCACATTTTCCCGTGGACTAATCCGTACTTACTTTAAAACTTGCTACAGCAGCCCTGTATTTTGTAGGTTGTGTTTTTGTGCTGAAATCCATTCCATTTCATTTTATTTTCTGCTGTATTTTCCAACCATTTTACAATAAAAATCTTCAAGCACAATTAAACCAACAAGTTTTTGGCGCCGCTGTTAGGGATCTGTAGATCTAAGTTTGGTAAATTTGAGTTTTAGTTAGAATTTTTATTTTTACAGTTGTAGTATTTGAATTAATGCTGCTGTAGTTTTGTAGTCTATTGAATTTGATTTCAGATCTGAAGTTGTAGCTAGGAGAGAAGTTCATAGCCTGCAGCTAGAGCACATCTCTCTTGAGTTTGCATTTCCTATTCCTTTTATTGCAGTTCAGTTTTGTCATTCTTTTTCTTCAGTAGTATTTTGTTTGCTGTGAGTGCTGGTCTTTTCTTTGTTGTATTGTGTATGTTGGGTAGAAGGTCTCTTAACCCTGACTTAGAACCTCTAAATTGTGAGTTAGTGAGAGCCCATAGACATAGATAGACCATACACATTCCTGCTATTGTTATTGAGCTAGTTGTGATGGGTGAGCAACAAAGAACACTGAAGAAATACTATGCACCAGGGGTATATTCATCTCCTTTCTGCATTCAATTTCCTGCAGTTGAAGGAAATTATGAAATCAAATCCTCAACCATCCAAATGTTACCCTCATTCCATGGGCTGAGTAAGGAAGACTCATACAAACACATAGATGAGTTCCTTGCTTTATGGACCACATTCAATATTGCTGGCTTAGGAGCAGAAGCCACTAAATTGAGACTTATTTCTTTTTTCACTAAAGGACAAAGCTAGAACATGGCTCTCCATGCTCCCAGCAAACAACATACAATCCTGGAATAATCTCCAATGCCAATTCTTGGCTAAATTTTTTCCTATGTCTAAAACTAGTTAGTTGAGGAAGAGCATAATGTTCTTTGCTCAATTCTCAACTGAGGATTTCCATCAGACATGGGAGAGGTTTAAGGAAATGTTGAGGCAATGCCCACACCATCAAATTTCTCAATGGCAACTTGTCCAAAGCTTCTACTAAGAAATTGATCCTAAGAGCAGGGATATGCTGGATGCCTCATGTGGGGTACTTATCTCCACAAGACTGCTAATGAGGCTTGGGAGCTTTTTGATGTAATCAGTGTAAATTCCATGCCGCAAGAGTTTCTATCATATAATGACATTGAGACTCCAACTAAAATGATAAAGGAAGCCACCTCTAGAGGAAGGATGTATGAGGTCAATGTGTCCAATGACCTGGAAAGAAAGATGGACAGTTTAAGCTTGAAATTTGATAAGATGAAGAGTGTGATGCAATACAGAATGGTTGCACAAATTGAGGAGGCATGTCTGATATGCCAGTCACCTTCACATTCATTGGTGGACTGCCCATCAGCTGATCAGTACTCAGAGCTGGTCATGGAGCATGCCAATGCTGCTCAATCCTATGAGCAGCAACAGCCTGCTGGGTATCCATGGAGAAACTATCCCAATTTGAAATGGAGGTCAGATAATTTTCAACCCCAATAGCAGCAGGCTATGCCTTATAGGCCTAATCAACCATACCAGCAGAATTTTTTCTCAAAGCCTTAGTACCAATAGCCTATGGTTCAACCAATGGCTCTGGTCAATACTCATAGTTCACCAGCACTAGCACCACAAGTTAGAGCCCCTTCTTTTGAGGAGCAGGTTTTGTCTTTATTATAGAACCTAAGCTCCTCATCACAAACTGTGCACCCTCATAGCCAGAGTATTAAAAAGATAGAGAAACATCTTGGACAACTATCTAATACTTTGACTAGGAGAGAAGAGGGCAGACTTCCAAGCCAGTCATTGAATAATCCTAAGGGCTAATATATGGAGAGTGAATCTTCTACAACTCATTAGGAAGCTAAAGCCATTACTACTTTGAGAAGTGGCAGGCTGGTGGATAACCATTTTGATGGTGAAATCACAAGGAGTGCAGCATAAGAGAAACTAGTCCATGACAGTATGCAATAGGAGCAGCATATGAAAAATAAAGGGGCTATTATTGAGTCTCAACAGAAAAATGAAAATCAAAACAAAGAAAAAATTGATAAAAGTGCAGAGGCAGCAGATGAAATCTCAACAGGACTTCATCTTCCATTTCCTCATACTCTTCAAGCTCCTTCTCCTTTTGATATGGGGAATGTTAAGGTGCTAGAAATGATGAAGACCTTTAAGTAGGTAAAAATTAATTTACGTTTGCTTGATGCCATTAAGCAGGTCCTAGCCTATGCAAAATTTTTAAAAGATTTATGCACTCACAAAAGACAGTCTAGGATTCAGTTATCCAAGAAAGTTTTTACTGCTGAAAAAGTAAACCAAATTTATTCTATTGCTACCCTAACTAAACTCCAAGACCCTGGAGTTCTCACAATCCCTTGTATCATTGGAGACTACACCATAGAGAAAGCTCTCCTAGATTTAGGGGCCAGTGTAAACCTACTTCTATATTTTGTGTATGAGAAGCTAGGTTTGGGGTAGTTAAAGCCCACACATGTTGTCTTAGAGAAGACCTGTAGGCATCATTGAGCATCATTGGCTGACAGATTTGAGAGAATACCTGTGGGCATCATTGAGCATCATTGGCTGACAGATTTGAGAGAAGTCCTATGGGCATCATTAAGGATGTGCTGGTTGGGGTAGATAAAATTTTCTACCCTACAGATTTCTTGGTTTTGGATATGGAGCTTACTAGATGCACTACCCCTATCCCTGTCATTCTGGGCAGGCCATTTTTGGCCACTGCCAATGCTTGTATTCAATATAGATCAGGGGTAATGGAAGTGACCTTTGGAAACATGAAGGTGAAAGTTAATGTTTACAATGCTGCAAATCAACCACACCTTAATAGTGGGGATTGTTTCATGGTTGATGTCATTGATGAGCTTGTTGAGGAGACTATGCCCAAGCTACTGAATTGGGATGATGTTTTTAAGGAATTTGAGGAGATTTTGACTGAGACTACTAAAGGGAAGGCTCCCACACATTTGACTGAAGAGGTGAAAACCTTGAACTCTTTAGTGGGGACAACAAGGTATTCTCATTGGAAACCTGTTGTGCTGCCTCTCCCTATACCCTCCCAGGCAACTTTGCTACCTTCTCTTGTTAGTCCACTTGATGTTGAGCTCAAACAACTCCCAAACACTCTTAAATATGCATTTTTGGAGTATGATCAAAAGCTGCTTGTGATTATTTCTTCTTCCCTCACTGAGGAATAAGAAGAAAAACTGCTTTGTGTGCTCAAGATGCATAAGAGGACAATCGGATGGACTATTGCTTATTTGAGGGGGATCAATTCAGCTATGTGTAGGCACAAGATTCATCTAGAAGACAGTTCTAAACCCTCCAGGGAGATGCAGAGAAAGTTAAATCCTCATATGCAGGAAGTGATGAAAGAGGCGGTCAAACTGCTTGATGCTGGAGTAATCTACCCAATTTCAGATTCCGAATAGGTGTCACCTACACAAGTGGTACCTAAGAAGTCTGGCATCATTGTAGTGCCCAATGAGTTTGGAGAAATAATGCCAACCAGAGAGGTCACTGATTGGAGGGTTTGCATTGACTACCGAAAATTGAATTCCAATACTAGGAAAGACCATTTCCCACTGCCCTTTATTGACCAGATTTTGGATAAGCTAGCAGGCAAAGCTTATTATTGCTTTCTTGATGGATACTCTAGTTATAACCAGATCCCTGTGTATCCACAAGATCAATAGAAAATAATATTTACTTGTCCCTTTGACACCTTTGCTTACAGAAGGATGCCATTTGGGCTGTGTAATGCTCCTACTACCTTTCAGAGATGCATGCTTGTAATTTTTTTTGACATGTTAGACAAGTTTTTGAAAATTTTTATGGATGATTTTTCTGTGTATGGTGATGATTTTAATTAGTGTTTGCATCATCTCTCCTTGTGCTTCAATGATGTGAGGAAACCAAACTAGTACGGAGCTGGGAAAAGAGCAATTTCATGGTCACCCAGGGAATTCTTCCTGGTCATGTGGTTTAAAAAAAGGGGATTGAGGTGGAAAAAGCAAAGATTGATCTAATCTCACATTTGCCTCCTCCAAAAATTGTTAAACAAGTCAGATCATTCCTTGGGCATGCTGGTTTCTACAGAAGATTCATCAAGGATTTCAGGAAAATTACTAAACCTCTGTGCCACATGTTGTGTCAGGATGTACCCTTTGTATTCACTGTTGAGTGCTTAAATGCCTTTAAGGTTTTGAAAAATTTCTTGACTTTTGCCCCTATCATCCAAGCCCCAGATTATTCTCTCCCCTTTATGCTCATGTGTGATGCTTCGAAATTTGCAATTAGTGTAGTTTTAGGGCAAAGGAAAGATAAACTACCCAATGTAGTTGATTATGTCAGCAAGACATTGATTGATGCTCAGTTGAACTACACCACCATTGAGAAAGAACTGCTGGTAGTTGTCTTTGCCTTGGAAAAATTTAGACCTTATGTTTTAGGGTCTAAAATTATTATTTTCACTGACCACTCAGCCCTGAAGTACTTGTTGTGTAAAAAAGAGGCCAAGCCAAGGTTGATTAGATGGACCCTCCTACTGCAGGAGTTTGATTTAGAGATAAAAGATAAAAACGGTGTGGAAAATGTGGTTACAGACCACTTGTCTAGAATTTTAATGGCTGGCTGCGCAGACATGTCTGTGAATGATTCTCTCCTGGATGAGCAACTTTTTGCCATCACTGTGAGTGTACCTTGGTTTGCAAACATTGTGAATTATCTTGCTACTAGAAGGATTCCCCCACATTGGTCCAACATGGACAAAGGCCTATTCTTCTCTCAAGTAAAATATTTTCTGTGGGAGGATCCTTACTTGTACAAGTGTTGTTCTGACAAGATTATGAGGCAATGTATTCTCGAAAGTGAGTTTCATAGCATTCTTTCAATGTACCATGAACAGACTTGTGTAGGTCACTTTAGTGGGAAAAAGACAGCAGCCAAAGTGCTGCAATGTGAGTTTTATTGGACTGCTCTGTTCAAAGATGTCCATCTACACTGCAAAGCTTGTGCAAGTTGTTAAAGGATGGGTGGCATAGAAAAGAGAGACTTAATGCCACTGCAATCCATCCTAGTTGTTGGATTGTTTGACATATGGGTGATTGATTTCATGGGCCCTTTTCCCCCTTCCATGGGTTATAACTTCATCCTTCTAGCTGTGGATTATCTTTTCAAATGGGTGGAAGCAGTTGCTATTAGGACTAATGATCACAAGGTAGTTCTAAAATTCGTCAAGGAAAATATTTTCTCCAGATTTGGCACTCCTAGAGCCATCATCAGTGATAGGGGCTGCCATTTCTGCAATAGACACTTCGAGAGTTTGCTCAAGAAGTACGATGTCACACCTAGGAGTGCAACTCCCTACCACCCACAGACCAGTGGGCAAGTTGAAATTTTCAATAGGGAGATTAAGCACATATAGGAGGAAACTATGAGGACTGAAAAAAGGATTGGGCATTGAAGTTAAATGATGCATTGTGGGCTTATAGGACTGCCTATAAGACCCCAATTTGAATGTCCCTATTCAGGTTAGTAATTGGCAAAGCATGTCATTTCCCAGTAGAGTTAGAACACAAAGCTTACTAGGATAATTAAAACCTTTAATGTTGATCTAACTGCTGTTGGTGCAAATAGGAAACTACAGTTGTCTGAGTTGGATGAAATTCGATTGGATGCTTATGAAAATTCAAGGATTTACAAAGAGAAGGCTAAGGCTTTCTATGACAAAAACCTTCTTAGGAAGGAATTTGTTAAGGGCAATCAGGTATGGCTTTTTAACTCCAAACATAAGTTTTTTCCTGGAAAATTAAATTCTAGATGGGATGGACCTTACATTATGCTGCATGTATCCCAATCTGGAGCTGTTGAGATTATGGACCCCACTGATGGAAGGATCATGAAAGTGAATGGACAAAGGCTAAAAATTTGTGTTGAAAATATAGTGGAGCCTATTGAAACCATTGACCTTCAAGAACCTTCCACTGTTGATTAATCTTCAATCTTGTAATTTATGTACCATAGTTGTCTTGTACTATTGTTTTTGATATTTTTTGATATTTTAATTTTAAAGTTTTTATTTAGTTTTGTTTTATCTGTATCATGTTTGCGAAATGGTGGGTTCTGAAATGTTCTTATGTCTGGGTAAAGAGTTAGCTTTTGTTGGGGCTGAGGTGGAATTTTGACTGATGGATGAATTGTGGACAGTACACATGTAAGGGGTATGCATTGCTGCAAAACTGAGACCTGTCGATGGGTTGAAACTACAATTCGATAGGTTTTGAAGATGTTTTAATTGAAGTCGATAGGTTCAAAGTACCTGTCGAGAGGTTTGGGAACCACTTGAAGAATTCTTTCTTTAGTTTTCTGACCCATCGATAGGTTGAAACTAGAATTCGAAAGGTTGATGTGAACTACCTGCAAACATCTTCAGAAGTATGTTTTTGAAGCATTTAACTTGTCGAAGTTGTATTTTTTTCTTTTAAAACCTTTCGATAGGTCTATTTTGGGCATTTTCTGCTTCTGCTCGAAACCCCTCTTTTCTTCTTCACGAAAACAACTTTGCTCCTCCCTTGCCCAGCTCACCAGTTACCCTTCCATCTGCTCTTTTCTCTTTCCAGTTGGATCACCATTGAAAAGTCATCATTTTGCACCTAGTTGCTTCGGGTTTGGTACATTGTGCTTCACTTGCGGAAAAACCCTAGTTTTTTGGGTAAGTTCTTCCCCATCTCAGTTCTTGTAAATTTGAATGTTGTGGTTCTTTATTTTTTTGGAAGTTTCTTAGCTTGGGAAATTTATTTGAAGTGAAGAAGAGATTGTGCTGTGATTGTTGAGAGAAATTAATTAAGGTTCAGTGTTTTTAATGGCTGGCCCCGACCAATTTAAAGACACCCTGACCAACTTACTCCAATCTCCTCCCAAATCCACTAGAAAATCCAGTAGAATAGCTTCCTCTCAGTCTCAAGAAGACCCACCTGCAAAAAGGAAACTGAGTATGCCACCCAGAAATCTCAAAAATCTAAAAAAGCTAAGATCAGTGAATAGAGTAGTGAGGAGGTACCTGTACTACCTGAGCTTGTACCTGAGTTAGACCCTCTCACAACTCCAAATGAGTTTGTGGATGCTTTGAGTCTGCTACCTGAGACAACTTTTGATATACCTTATTTCACTCAGGTAGAGGAAAGCAGTGGCACTATGCCCTACTTGGAAAAGGCTTCTCTAAAGCCTCAGCTGACTCCATTGAAAGAGAAGGTGTACCCCAGGTTGGTTAAACTGTGGTATCAGAAGATAAGGGTGAAGAGGACTCCTGGGGCAACTAACCTTGTGCTTGTCATTTTGGTTGACAACTGGGAGAGTGTAGTGGATTTCAAAGACATTGGATTAGTGTTGGGAATTCCATTCCAATATGATCCATCTATCAGTTTAGGAGTTCCTAACTATTTAGGAGTATCCTTTAGGGACATGGCCTTTCATTTGACCTAGGGTATTGTTGGATCTAGAGAATCCTTGATGAGGAGAGATTTGGACCCCAATCTGTTATTCATGGATACTTTGCCGAGGAAAAATGTGTTTGTGAGTGGGCATCAGCAGGAAAGAGGGCACCCTATTGTGGATGCCCTCTATTTTTTCTCCAAGGGGTAATTTTTCAATTCCCCTGTGCTGATCTTTCAGGGGGTGGTTGATGTGCATGAAAAGATCAAGAAAAGATAGGTTGTGCGAGGTTTACCATACAATAGATTCATTACTGCTTTACTAAAAAGAGGGAAGTATGTGTTAAAGAAGGAAGAGCCAACTGAGGACCTGCCTCCCATGGAATTTGGGAAGAATTCAAGTTCAAACAACATGACCATGATGGGGAAGAAGAAGTAGTCTGAGGCTCCTTCCAAGGCAGCTACTGTGGTCACCACAGTAGTTACTGTGGCCACCAACTCTACTACCAGTTTGGAACTACCCACCATTCCCTCACCTATTCTGTCATCTTCCATGTGTACCAGTTCCACTTCCATACCTTCCACACTCATCAAATCCACACTAATGTTAGCTCCTTCTGCTTTCCCATTCCCACTTACCTTACCTACCCCTCCCATAAATATCACATACCAGAGAAGAACCCTTCACCCTGGCCCAACTACCATTTCACCGAGCCTTTCTTTACCTCCTCTAAGACTTTCCTTTTCGACCCCAGTAACCACCCCTATACTAGACCTCCCAACTACATCCTATCTCATACCAGACTACCATCCCTAGTCATATACAATGATAGTGAGCCCATGGCCACTGACATAGAACAAACCACCACCACTGAACCACCCACCACATGGGCAACCACTGACCCATTTGAACCCATTACTTCCTCTACCCATTCCATTCCATTTCATTTTCCCCCACCCATGACCATGACCTCCTCACAACTGAGGGGTACTCTGCCATGATGGACTCCATAGTGGGGGACATCAGGCATGAGTTCACACCTCTCCCTGACTCCCCACTGCCTACCCACTTTCACCATGCTCCTACTTCCCCTTTCCTTCTAATCCCAACCACCTCTCCCACAGTCCCTATCATACCCCAAATACTTACCCTCCTTGCCTCCCTACAAACCCAACTCATGACCAATACCCAAAACTAGGCTACCATGCAAACCTGCCTCCAAGCAAACCAAACCAGTCTTCGAACCTCCACCACACCAACCCAACCACCTACCCTTCTGCCCCCACCTATACCTACTCCACTCCCTTCACACCAACCTTTCCAACTAGTGGCAACAGTAGCTGTTGCCACACAGATAGATTGTGATCCTGTGGAGCTGTTATAGATCCAACCAACCCTAGCCTCTAGCTCCACACAGACTAATCATGAGGTAGAGGAGCTGCCCCTACCACCATTAACCTTCACCTCTACCTCCTCTCAAACAGACCCTAAACCAGAAGTCTTGCTCTCTATCCCACCTTCCACTACCCATTCCTCCACCCAAACTAAGACTGAGGAGATGGTCCCTACTCTACCTACCTCCAACTCCACCTACACTCAAACTGACCCAAGTGAGGAAGAGCTGGTCACGCTCATTCCATCATCATCATCTATCCCATCATCCTCATCCACTCCCTATCCTATATTTGAGGACCCTACTGAAAGGGCTATTGTTCCTGCTTCCTCCACTCCCATGCCACCATTTTCCATCCTCACCCAAGCTATGGGTGCGAACTCCTATATCATGAGAGATGTAAAGAGAGGGGTAGCTGAGCTCAACACCAGAGTACAACAACCATTACTAGCTGAGATTGCCCAATTGCAACTGGAGCATAAAGTTGAAAAGAAAAGGCTGGAGCAAGTGGTGCTGCAATCCCTAAATTTATACCAAGTGTACAAGCAGAAATCAAAGCAGTTGGCAAAACTTGAAGACACCCTCCAAGCAACCATCTTAGTCATGAAGCCCCTCTCATCAACAGGAGTGTCCATTAAGAAGCTTTCTTAACAGCAAAGCAGCACCAAGCCTAAGAAGCCAGCTTAAAAAAGAACCAAGGCTGGTGTTGCCAGTGCTGACACAATGAAGAAAAGAAAAACAACTATGATGAAAAATATGCCTGGACCCTTGATTTTATCTTGAGCTCATACTCAGATTCAGAGTAGGTGTCAGTTTAGTTAGCTTGTACTTAGGTTTTATACACCTGTCTCTTGTTTGTTTCATTGTAGTGTTTTGTATATATTTTTTACGAATGCATATTTTTTTTGTGTCCCTTCCTTGCATTAGTTTTACTTTTCTTCTTTTCTGCATGTTATTTTGATGCTTTGTATGTTATGTTTTATGATTGTTCCCTGCTGCCCCTGATGAATTTCTCTTCGTAACATTAAAGACAATGCTCATCTTAGGTTTGGGGGTATGACAGGGTGTGCCAATGGAATAGTTAATGCTAGTGCAATAGTTATGGAAAATTTTGAATAAATAAAGTGAATTCTCGCTTGATTTTTGCAAAAAAAGTAAATTAATTTAAAAAAAAAACTTATATATGTTGTAAATCTAACACTTTCATGAAGCAAATGTCAAGAAATTTGCACAATTGGTGCTCAGTGAACCAAAAAAAAGGACAATTGTGAGGATATACCCCATGAATTTAATGGAAGACCATACCCAGTAAATTTCGACCTGTAAGAAAATTCTTTGAAGAGTGTTTTGGCAATTTTTTTTGCTCTAAGGACAGATTGAACCTACGCTTTTTCACTAGAAGTTATGCATCTCCAAGTTAAAACAGCTTGACAGAACTCATGACACTAAAGACATGATGTAAGGCTTTCATTTGGACAGTTTGAGCCTAAAAATGCCTACCTTTTGAACTGCCCTTGATACACACCATTTGAGCCCTACAAAAATTCATGCTTTCTTTGACAAAAACCAGAGAACTTGAGCCCAAACCTCAGTGACTTGATTCAGCCTGACCCTCACTCTGAGATTTTAGAAGGTAAAGGAGAAGAAGTTGAAGAAGGTGGAGCTGGTTTAACATTTGGTGGAAGAAGAAGAAAGGACATTTGATGATAGCTGTGTGTTAGTTGTGTAGCTGTGGCATTCCAGGCCATAAACAAAAAAAAAAGAAGAGAAAAACATAAAAAAAAAGAGAATGAGAAGACAAAGAAGTACTTCATTGGTAAATTTGAAAAGAAGAGAAGAAGCTGGCCACCTTGGCTCTGAAAATTCAAAAGCAAGATGGAGTTGTGCTGAAATAAAAAAGGTGAAGTTATGAATCACCTCCTCTCCTTGATGATTTCTTAGTTTCGAATTATTTTATACCTTTTATTCTTTTAAAAACCTCAATCATAAGCCATATTACAGCCCTACAAAAAGACCTTATTGATATGAAATGGATTGAGCTGTCATGTGGAGATGAGGAGCTGTTAATCTATGGTGAAAAGAATTAGAAGATTTCAGGACTTAGTAGCCATGCCTATGCTCATGCTTGCAGTCGTATTTGAGGGCTATAACTTCTCTTGAGCTGGAGTGAAATGATACACCTTCCATTTTTATTTTGAGTGACAGCCTTGGTGAGACTTGGGTCTGAAATTAAATTTATTTGGGGCAATATCCAAAATAGAATTCTCAAATTAATGGTGAGCTTTGCACTAATTTCCATGTACAACACTCTTGATATGAACTGATTGATTATGGAGGAATTTAAACCTGATTTCAGTCCTAAACTATTGTTTTAATATTTTAAACTCCTCTAAAAAATTTAATGAGTAAGGTGGGGAATAAATTTCATTTGTTTGAACTCTGTTTTGACATGTTGCACTGACATTAACTAGTTTATTGAGAAGTTTGTGGGTATGTTCACTGAAAACCCTCAGGAGACTTCACTCCTCCACTAGGGATCACCTAGGGGTTTAAAAGGCTTGATGCATAGGCTAAATGCATCTATACTCCCTACAAAAGTGGCATTTACTATAATTGTTATAATTTTTACTTTGCTCGAGGACTAGCAAAGATTTGATTTGGGGGTGTGTTAATTAGTAAAAAATACCAATTTTCACCTCCTAACCTGACCTTTGATGGACCTCTCAGTTGATTAATAAGGTGTTTTGAGTATTATTTTGTAGTTGGCAATGATATACAATAAGGTACCGAAAACTATGCATAAAAGGCCAAAAAGGAGAGAAAGCAGAGTCAACCCTTGAATGGTAAAGAGACCCATGCATGACAGTTGATGTCATCAGCAACAAAGGCTCACAATAAGGTGAATTCGAGCAGTTGAAGAACCTCTCGAGAGGTGTTCGGAAGCTGCACTGATGAACTCGAGCAGTTCAAGGAAGAATTCGAGAGGTTGCCTAAAGCATTTGAGTAAACTCGAGTAGATCACTGAACTTGTCGAGTAGTTCAGACTGAATAAGAGGCACCTGTCGACCAGTGCACTTGAACCTCTCGAAAGGTTACCTAAAGCATCAACCATCCTCACGAAGTAAAAGGTCCTAAAATGAACTTGTCGAAGAACCTATCGAGAAGATCCTTCAACCTGTCGAAATGTATCTCTAGGAGCTGTTACTTGTCAAAGAACCTATCGAGAGGTACTTTAAACCTCTCGAGATGCGAATTCTAGTACTCCCACCTGTCGACTGAGAGTGCTAGTCATTTAGTGATTTGATGCACGCGTCCAAAGGCTGTCTGACAGCTTTGGAGGATATTTTTGGAATGCAAACGGCACAAAGAAGAACTGCCTAATTGCATCACGTGTGCTCAATTGGTTCTAACAAGATTTTTGGAATTCTTCGAGGAAATGCAACCAACTCATCAAGTCTAATAACATAATTGATTCCTCTCTTATCTGATTGGTCAAAACAGATCTGAGGCACTTGCAAATTTGTATAAATAGGGGGAAATACAGCTGAGGAGGGCATCGAGAGTTTGAGCAAGGTTGAATTATTTTTCTCGCCTAAATTCTAATCTTCTTCTCTCTTTTCTATTCTCTCTTTAGCCCAACCATGGTTGGCTAAATTCTTCTAACAGTTAGGGTGAAGTTAGATCTGTAAATTGAGTGGTGAGATAATATTGTATAAGGATTGGATAATGCAGAGGCTACAGATCTGTGAATAATTTGTTGTAAGTTATATTAGATCAATGAATTGCTGGTTGTAAAGTTTCATTTAATCTATAGATCTTTTGATTTCCATCAAATTTCCATTGGTTTTATGCTCCTATGGATGCCTGAGCTTGTAGCCTTGCATCCATAACATCTGTAGTGGTTTTCTTGTTCCAAATTTATCCCCCATGACTGGAGTTTATCCATGGGATACTCTGTGACCATTCGAGTGGACAAAGTATACCCGTAGGACTAATCCATATCTTAGGGCAGATCTGGATTGTTCTACCTTGCATTTGAGCTTGTAGCCAAATAAAGGACGACTGCAATCCATCCTCTTCTCTGTTGTCTGTTAAATCAATTTCACAGTGAGACTCATCCCAAGCTATTAATTCTCCTCATTTGATTTTTATTTCACCAAAACTATTACTCCCTTCTTCAAATCTTTCTTTTGCTCACCTCTGGTTTAGTTTTTAAATTTGTTTATAATTAGATTTAATTTCCTGCTGTTCTTAGTTTAAAGTGACAACAAAACTCTTTCTCTCTTCCTATTTTTCCTTGGTTATAGGTTAGAATAGGAATAGGTTTTCACATCTGTAGCAGATATGGAGATTTACAAAATTTAGATCACATTTCCCTGTGGACTAATCCGTACTTACTTTAAAAATTGCTACAATAGCCCTGTATCTTGCAGGCTGTGTTTTTAAGCTGAAATCCATTCCATTTTATTTTATTTTTAGCTGTATTTTCTAACCATTTTTATAATAAAAATCAGCAAGCACAATTAAACAAACAAGTTTTTGGCACCGTTGCCGGGGATTTGTAGATCTATGTTTGGTAAATTTGAGTTTTAGTTAGAATTTTTGTTTTTGCAGTTGTAGTATTTGAATTAATGCTGCTGTAGTTTTGTAGTCTATTGAATTTGATTTCAGGTCTGAAGCTGTAGCTAGGAGAGAAGTTCATAGCCTGCAGTTGGAGCACATCTTGCTTGAGTTTGCATTTCCTATTCCTTTTATTGTAGTTCAGTTTTGTCATTCTTTTTCTTCAGTAGTATTTTGTTTGCTATGAGTGCTGGTCTTTTCTTTGTTGTGTTATGTTGTGTTGTGTATGTTGGGTAGAAGGTCTCTTAACCCTGACTTAGAACCTCTAAATCATGAGTTAGAGAGAGCCCATAGACATAGATAGACCATACACTTTCCTGCTATTATTATTGAGCCAGTTGTGATGGGTGAGCAACAAAGAACACTGAAGGAATACTATGCACCAAGGGTATATTCATCTCCCTTCAGCATTTAATTTCCTGCAGTTGAAGAAAATTATGAAATCAAATCCTCAATCATCCAAATGTTACCCTCATTCCATGGGCTAAGTAAGGATGACCCATACAAACACATAGATGAGTTCCTTGCTTTGTGCACCACATTCAATATTGCTGGCTTAGGAGTAGAAGCCACTAAATTGAGACTTTTTCCTTTGTCACTAAAGGGCAAAGCTAGAACATGGCTCTCCATGCTCCCAACAAACAACATACAATCCTGGAATGATCTCCAATGCCAATTCTTGGCTAATTTTTTTTCTATGTCTAAAACCAGTCAGTTGAGGAAGAGCATAATTTCATTTGCTCAATTCTCAACTAAGGATTTCCATCAGGCATGAGAGAGGTTTAAGGAACTATTGAGGTAATGCCCACACCATCAAATTTTTCAGTGGCAGTTTATCCAAAGCTTCTACCAAGGAATTGATCCTAAGAGCAGGGATATGGTGGATGCCTCATGTGGGGTACTTATCTTCACATGACCGCTGATGAGGCTTGGGAGCTTTTTGATGTAATTAGTGAAAATTTCATGCAACAAGAGTCTCTATCTCACAAAGATATTGAGACTCTAGCTCAAATGATAGAGGAAGCCACCTCTAAAGGAAGGATGTATGAGGTCAATGCGTCCAATGACCTGGAAAGAAAGGTGGACAATTTAAGCCTAAAATTTGATAAGATGATGAGTGTGATGCAGCCTAGAATGGTTGCATAAATTGAGGAGGCATGTCTGATATGACAGTCACCTTCACATTCATTGGTGGACTGTCCATCAGCTGGTCAGTACCCAGAGCTGGTCATGGATCATGCCAATGTTGTTCAATCCTATGGGCAGCAATAGCCTGTTGGGTATCCATGGAGAAACCATCCCAATTTGAGATGGAGGTAAGATAATTTTCAACCCCAGCAGCAGCAGGCTATGCCTTATAGGCCTACTCAACCATATCAGCAGAATATTTTCTCAAAGCCTCAGTCCCAACAGCCTATGGTTCAGCCAATGGGTCAGCACAATACTCAAAGTTCACCAGCACCACCACCACAAGTCAGAGCCCCTTCTTTTGAGATGCAGGTTTTGTCTTCATTACAGAACCTGAGCTCCTTATCACAAATTGTGCACCCTCATAGCTAGAGTATTAAAAAGATAGAGGACCATCTTGGACAACTATCTAATACTTTAACTAAGAGAGAAGAGGGCAGACTACCAAGCCAGCCATTGAATAATCCTAAGGGCCAATATATGGTGGGTTAATCTTCTTCAACTCACGAGGAAGGTAAAGCCATCACTACTTTGAGAAGTGGTAGGCTGGTGGATAACCATGTTGATGGTGAAATCACAAGGAGTGAAGCACAAGAGATACTAGTCCATGACAGTATGCAGCAGGGGCAACATATGAAAAATAAAGGGGCTGCTATTGAGTCCCAACAGAAAAATAAAAGTCAAAATAAAGAAAAATTGATAAAAGTGCAAAGGCAGCAGATGAAATCTCAGTAGGACTTCATCTATCATTTCCTCATGCTCTTCAAGCTCCTTCTCCTTTTGATATGGGGAATGTTAAGGTACAGAAAATGATGAAGACCTTTAAGCAGATAAAAATTAATTTACCTTTGCTTAATGCCATTAAGCAGGTCCCAACCTATTCAAAGTTTTTGAAAGATTTGTGCACTCACAAAAGACAGTCTAGGATTCAGTCATCCAAGAAAGTTTTTGCTGCTGAAAAAGTAAAACAAATTTTGTCTATTGCTACCCTAACTAAACTCCAAGACCCCAGAGTTCCCACAATCCCTTGTACCATTGGAGACCACACCATAGAGAAAACTCTCCTAGATTTAGGGGCCAGTGTTAACCTACTTTCATATTCTGTGTATGAGAAGTTAGGTTTGGGGGAGTTAAAGCCCACATATGTTGTCTTACAACTGGCTGATAGATCTGAGAGAAGACCTGTGGGCATCATTGAGGATGTGCTGGTTTGGGTAGACAAAATTTTCTACCCTGCAGATTTCCTGGTTTTAGATATGGTGCCTACTAGATGCACTACCCCTATCCCTGTCATTCTGGGCAGAATATTTTTGGCCACTGCCAATGCCTGTATACAATGTAGATCAAGGGTAATGGAAGTGACCTTTAGAAATATGAAGGTGAAGCTTAATGTTTACAATGCTGTAAATCAATTACACCTTGATAGTGAGGATTGATTCATGGTTGATGCCATTGATGAGCTTGTTGAGGAGACTATGCCCGAGCTGCTGAATTGGGATGATGTTTTTAGAGAATTTGAGGAGATGTTAATCACTAATTTTTACCATTTTATACCCCTTAAACCTTGCTTTTGCTAGGACTTAGAGTAACTAATAATTGGTTTTTAGGTTTGTTTTGTAGATAAACAATATTATGCAGCCATCCATGAATATGTGCTAAGAAGAGGAGATTAGAGTCAACCAAGAGCCTCCTGCAGCTACCTATTGTGTACTTGAGCAGAAGAAGAATTCAGCTGGTGCATGAGATTCAACACTTTCAAAAGCCATAGCTGCAGCGACACCTTATGTGACTTAGCACTTTCACAACTTCAACAAGTGCACATTAAATAGCTGCACATTAGCACATTAGCTGCAATTGCAAAGCATCATGTGGATCACATTTATCAAGCTAACATTCTAGCTTATTAAACAGTTGCAGCTCAGCCATGTGGGTCACCATCAACTGCAGCTGCATCCATGAAAGCTACAGTAGTTTCATTTGTTGCACACTACAACAAGCAACCCAAGGTAGAGCAGCTACACATTAACTAAATGTGTGCACATTAAACAGCAGTACACCTTCAAGCTACATGCTGAAGTAGCAGTAGAGTGGGGCAGCAACATGAACTGGAACCTCTTGAGTAAGTTAGCAAGATGGCATCTCAACCTCACAAGGAGTTTAATGCTAAAAAGTGTACTGTTCAAGCAGTACTGAAGCTGATAGCCAACCATTCGAGAGGTTGAAAGAAGCAGCCAGCCAACTTGTCAAGTGGATCCTCAATGAATTTAGCAAACCTGTCAACTTGGAGTATGGATAGCTGCACCTTTAGCCATCCTCTCGAATAGATGCTTTCATCTTGTCGACTTCTATTGGAACAAATGCTGAAGCAACCTCTCGACATATAAGCTGCAACAATCCTCTCGAATGGTTCTTCAAGACCATCAGCCATCCTCTTGAGTGGAGCTTTTACATCTCCAACCAACCTGTCGACTTGTGCATCAGCTGGAGTCAGAACCTATCAAGTTCTTCAAGCAACCTCACGAAAGGTCACCTGAAGCTGCTGAGTTTCTAGCTGCACTTCAGTACCTATCGAATGGAACTTTGCAGTAGCCTCCAACCTCTCGAATCCTTCTTCCATCTTGTCGAATGGACACCTGAAGCTGCTCACATCCTCTCGAATACATTGCTAAAGCTTCTCCACCAAAGTACCATCAATTGCCAGCTTTCATCAGTTGATTTAAAAGATTATCTTGGAAACTCCATCAGCTGTAGATGTTTTTCAACCATTATTAATGGACATCCAGAGCAGTCTTTAGACTTCGTCAAGCCTTAAATGTTTTCAGCAAATATCAACAAATGGGAGGGCTGTTTTGGTAATAACAGCAGTAGAGCTATCTTAGGACTCCATTAGCAATTATAAATGGACTGCAGGGGTATTTTTGAGAAGCAGAAACGAACTCTGCCTACATGCAAACTGTTTTACAAACTCAATGGAGCAACTCTTGGCGGGAAGCAAACCATTTTCTGTTGTGCTTAATTGAATGGATCTCTCTCTTCTCTTTGATTGGCTAGAATGCTAAACACATGGATTAGCATAAACTGAAATCAATTCCTCTTCTCTGATTGGTTGCAACCCAAGGCACATGGATCACTGCACATGTATAAATACCCATCCTCTTTGCTGTAATTCTTCAGCAAGGAAACTAGGAAATTCTCTAAGTTCTCCTTGACTCATTTAGGTTTAATTTTCCTTTTTCTCTTCCCCCTTCTCTCTCTAATCCAGCCTGTTGGATTAGATCTAGGTAGTAGCTCAGATCTGGTTTGTAATTGTGAATTCAGTATGAAGATGGGTGGATTGATGCACAGACTATAAATCTGAGAACAATCTATTATACGTTGTTTTTATTCAACAAATTGTTGGTTTTAAAGTTTAATTAAATCTACAGATCTTTTGGTTCCATTAGATTCTCAATCGGATTTATGTATTTGGGAATAACCCATTCATTTAACCTTTAGATCTCTTGATTGTCATCTGATCTTCCTAGGTTTAATATTCTTGTAGATGCCTGAGCTTATAGCCTTACATCCACAACATTTGTAGTGATTTTAATATTCTAATTGAAGCCTTTGATTTGAAGGAAATCCCTAGGTTGATCAGTGACCATTGAAGTGGACAGATCATAGCCTTAAGATCAATTCAAACCTCTAGTCTAAATTGGATTCTTCTACTTTAAGCCTTCAGATTGAAGGAAATCCCTAGGATGATCTGTGATCATTAAAGTGGACAGATCGTAGCCTTAAGATCAATTCAAACAGCTGGTTTAGAGTGGATTCTTCTACCTTTCACTTGTGACAAGTGAAGGACAGCTACATATCCACAAATCTTGATCTATTTTGTAATAAGAACCAGTCCCTAACTGTCTATTTCTCCCTATTTTATATTTTATTTTACCATTCATCTCCTTGATCTTTTAGATCTAGTTTTATATTTCTGTTTTGAAGATTAGATCTAGTGACACTTGAACAACTCTCTTTCTTTCCCTATTTTCTTAGATTAGGATAGAATTGCCAGATCTGTACCAGATCTGGAGGTCTACTATACAACCTATTAGGTTTTAGATCACTACTCCCTATGGGACCAACTCTTACTTTTAAAACTTCCTACAAAAGGACCATGTATCTTACAGGTCTATATGTTTTAGATGTGCTGTTTTCATATTCTTCATCTTCCATTTTATTTTGATTTTATTTCTCTTTCACTGATAATAACCAGCACCCTGAAATATCGACAACAAGAAATTTAGACTGAGACTACTAAAGGGAAGGCTCTCACACATTTGACTGAAGAGGTGAAAACCTTGAACTCTTTAGTGGGGACAACAAGGTATTCTCATTGGAAACCTGCTGTGCTACCTCTCCGTATACCTTCCAAGGCACCTTTGCTGCCTTCTCTTGTCAGTCCACCTGATGTGGAGCTAAAACAACTGTCAAACACTCTCAAATATGTATTTTTAGAGCAAGATCAAAAACTGCCTGTGATTATTTCTTCTTCCCTCATTGAGGAACAAGAAGAAAAACTACTTTGTGTGCTCAAGATGCATAAGACGACAATCGGAAGGACTATTGCTGATCTGGGGGGGATCAATCCAGCTGCGTGTATGTAAAAGATTCATCTGGAAGAGGGTTTTAAACCCTCCAGGGAGATGCAAAGAAAGTTAAATCTTCATATGCAGGAAGTGGTGATGAAAGAGGTGGTCAAACTGTTGCTGGAGTAATCTACCCAATTTTAGATTCTGAATGGGTGTCACCTACACAGGTGGTACCTAAGAAGTCTGGCATCACTGTAGTACCCAATGAGTCTGGAGAATTAATTCCAACCAGGGAGGTCACTGGTTGGAGGGTTTGCATTGACTATAAAAAATTGAATTCCATGACTAGGAAAGACCATTTCCCACAGTCCTTTATTGACCAGATTCTGGATAAGCTAGCAAGCAAAGCTTATTATTGCTTTCTTGATGGATACTTTGATTACAACCAGATCCCTGTGTATCTACAAGATCAGGAGAAAATAATATTTACTTATCCCTTTGACACCTTTGCTTACGGAAGGATGCCATTTGGGCTGTGTAATGCTACTGCTACTTTCCAGAGATGCATGTTTGCAATTTTTTCTGACATGTTAGACAAGCTTTTAGAAATTTTTATGGATGATTTTTCTGTGTATGGTGATGATTTTAATCAGTGTTTGCATCATCTCTCCCTTTGCTTCAGAGATGTGAGGAAACCAACCTAGTGTTGAGCTGGGAAAAGAGCAATTTCATGATTACCCAGGGAATTGTTCTAGGTCACGTGGTTTCTAAAAAGGGGATTGAGGTGGACTAAGCAAAGATTGATCTAATCTCACATTTTCCTCCACCAAAAACTGTTAAACAAGTTAGGTCATTCCTTGGGCATGCTGGTTTCTACAGAAGATTCATCAAGGATTTAAGCAAAATTACTAAACCTCTGTGCCACCTGTTGTGTCAGGATGTACCCTTTGTATTCACTGTTGAGTGCTTAAATACCTTTGAGGTTTGAAAAATTGCTTGACTTCTGCCCCTATCATCCAAGCCCCATATTATTCTCTCCCATTTGAGCTCATGTGTGATGCTTTGGATTTTACAATTGGTGCAGTTTTGGGGTAGAGGAAAGATAAACTAACCAATGTAGTTTATTATGCTAGCAAGACATTGATTGATGCTCAGTTAAACTACACCACCACTGAGAAAGAACTACTGGCAGTTATCTTTGCCTTGGAAAAATTTAGACCTTATGTTTTAGGGTATAAAATTATTATTTTCACTGACCACTCAGTCCTGAAGTACTTGTGTAAAAAAGAGGCCAAGCCAAGGTTGATCAGATGGATCCTCCTACTGCAGGAGTTTGATTTAGAGATCAAAGATAAAAAGAGTGTGGAAAATGTGGTTGCAAATCACTTGTCTAAAATTTTAATGGCTGACTGTGCAGACATGCCTGTGAATGATTCTTTCCTGGATGAGCAACTTTTTGCCATTACTGTGAGTGTACCTTGGTTTGCGAACATTGTGAATTATCTTGCTACTGGAAGGATTCCCCCACATTGATCCAAGATGGACAAAGACTTGTTCTTCTCTCAGGTAAAATATTTGCTATGGGAGGATCCTTACCTATACAAGTATTGTTCAGACCAGATTGTGAAGAGATGTGTTCCCGAAAGTGAGTTCCATAATATTCTTTCAATGTGCCATGAACAGGCCTGTGGAGGTCACTTTAGTGGGAAAAAGACAGCAACAAAAGTGTTGTAATGTGGGTTTTATTAGCCCTCTCTGTTTAAAGATGCCCATTAACACTGCAAAACTTGTGCAAGTTGTCAAAGGATGGGTGGCATAGCAAAGAGAGACTCAATGCCACTGCAACCCATCTTAGTTGTGGAACTGTTTGATATATGGGGGATTGATTTCATGGGCCCTTTTCTTCCTTCCATGGGTTATAACTTCATCCTTGTAGCTGTGGATTATGTTTTTAAATGGGTGGAAGCAGTTGCTACAAGGACCAATGATCACAAGGTAGTCCTGAAATTTATCAAGGAAAATATTTTCTCCAGATTTGGCACTCCTAGAGCCATCATCAGTGATGGGGGCAGCCATTTTTGCAACAGACACTTCGAGAGTTTGCGTAAGAAGTACGTTGTCACACATAGGATTGCAACTCCCTACCACCCACAGACCAGTGGGCAAGTTGAAATTTCCAATAGGGAGTTTAAACACATCTTGGAGAAAACTATGAGAACTGACAAAAAGGACTGGGCATTAAAGTTAAACGATGCATTGTGGGCTTATAGGACTGCCTATAAGACCCCAATTGGAATGTCCACATTCAGGTTAGTATTTGGCAAAACATGTCATTTGCCAGTAGAGTTAGAACACAAAGCTTACTGGGCAATTAAAACCTTAAATGTTGATCTAACTATTGTTGGTGCAAATAGGAAACTACAGTTGTCTAAGTTGGAGGAAATTCGATTGGATGCTTATGTAAATTCAAGGATTTACAAAGAGAAGGCCAAGGCTTTCTATGACAAAAACATTCTTAGGAAGGAATTTGTTAAGGGCAATAAGGTATAGCTTTTTAACTCCAAACCTAAGTTTTTCTAGGAAAATTAAAATCCAAATGAGATGAACCTTACATTGTGCTGCATGTATCCCAATCTGGAGCTGTTGAGATTATGGACCCCACTAATGGAAGGATCATGAAGTGAGTGGTCAAAGGCTAAAAATTTGTGTTGAAAATACAGTGGAGCCTACTGAAACTATTGACCTTCAAGAACCTTCCAATGTTGAAAAATCTTCAATCTTGTATATTATGTACCATAGCTATCTTGTACTACTGTGTTTGCTATTTTTTTTTCTGTTTTAATTCAAAAGTTTTTGTTTAGTTTTTTTTTATCTGTATCGTGTTTAAGAAATGGTGAGTTATGAAATGTTCTTATGTCTTGGTAAAGAGTTAGCTTTTGTTGGTGCTGAGGTGGAATTTTGACTGATGGATGAATTGTGGATAGTACACATGTAAGGGGTATGCATTGCTGCAAAACTGAGACCTGTTGGTAGGTTGAAACTACAATTCAACAGGTTCTGAAGATGTTTTAATTGAAGTCAACAGGTTCAGAGTACCTGTCGAGAGGTTTGGGAACCACTCGAAGAATTCTTTCTTCAGTTTTCTAACCTTCGATAGGTTGAAACTAGAATTCGACAGGTTGATGTGAGCTACTCGCAAACATCTTGAGAAGTATGTTTTTGAAGCATTCAACCTATCAAAATCGTATTTGTTTCTTTCAAAACCTTTTGACAGGTCTATTTTGGGCATTTTCTGCTTCTGCTCGAAACCCCTCTTTTCTTCACGAAAATTGCTTTGCTCCTCCCTTGTCTAGCTCACTAGTTACCCTTCCATCTGCTCTTTGCTCTTGCCAGTTGGATCACCATTAAAAAGTCATCATTTTGCACCTAGTTGCTTCTGGTTTGGTACACTGTGCTTCACTTGCGAAGAAACCCTAGTTTTTTAGGTAAGTTCTTCCCCATCTCAGTTCTTGTAAATTTGAATGTTGTGGTTCTTTATTTTTTTGGAAGTTTCTTAGCTTGGGAAATTTATTTGAAGTGAAGAAGAGATTGTGCTGTGATTGTTGAGAGAAATTAGTTAAGGTTTTGTGTTTTTAATGGCTGGCCCCGACCAATTTAAAGACACCCTGACCAACTTACTCCAATCTCCTCCCAAATCCACTAGAAAATCTAGTAGAATAGCTTCCTCTTAGTCTCAAGTAGACCCACCTATAGAAAGGAAGCTGAGTATGCCACCCAAGAAATCTCAGAAATCAAAAAATGCTAAGACTAGTGAATAGAGCAGTGAGGAGGTACCTGTGCTACCTGAGCTTGTGCCTGAGTTAGACCCTCTCACAACTCCAAATGAGTTTGTGGATGCTTTGAGTCTGCTACCTGAGACAGCTTTTGATATACCTTATTTCCCTTAGGTAGAGGAAAGCAGTGACACTATGGCTTACTTGGAAAAGGCTTCTCTGAAACGTCTGTTGACTCCATTGAAAGAGAAGGTGTACCCTAGGTTGGTTAAACTGTGGTATCAAAATATAAGGGTGAAGAGGACTCCTGGGGCAACTAACCCTGTGCTTGTCATTTTGGTTGACAACTGGGAGAGTGTAAAGGATTTCAAAGACAATGGATTAGTGTTGGGAATTCCATTCTAATATGATCCATCTATCAGTTTAGGAGTTCCTGACTATTTAGGAGTATCCTTTAGGGACATGGCCTTTCATTTGACCCAGGGTATTGTTGGATTTAGAGAATCCTTGATGAGGAGAGATTTGGACCCTAATCTATTATTCATATATACTTTGCTGAAGAAAAATGTGTTTATGAGTGGGCATCAGCAGGAAAGAAGGCACCCTATTGTGGATGCCCTCTATTTTTTCTCCAAGGTGCAATTTTTCAATGCCCCTTAGCTGATCTTTCAGGGGATGGTTGATGTGCATGAAAAAATAAAGAAAAGACAGGTTATGCCAGGTTTACCATACAAAAGAATCATTATTGTTTTGCTGAAAAGAGCGAAGTATGTGTTAAAGGAGGAAGAGCCAACTGAGGACTTGCCTCCTATGGAATTTGGAAAGAAGTCATGGTCAACCAGCATGACCATGATGAGGAAAAAGAAGAAGCAGTCTAAGGCTACTTCCAAGGCAGCTATTGTGGTCACCACAGTAGCTACTGTGGCCACCACCTCTACTGCTAGTTTGGAACTACCCACCATTCTCTCACCTATTCTGTCATCTTCCATGCCTACTAGTTCCACTTCCATACCTTCCACACTCATCACATCCACACCTGTGTCAGCACCTTCTGCTTCCATTTTCCCACTTACCTTCCTACCCCTCCCATAACGATCACATACCAGAGAAGAACCCTTCACCCTGGCCTAGCTACCATTACACCGATCCTTTCTTTACCTCCTCTAAGACCTTCCTTTCCAACCCCAGTAACCACCCCTATACCAGACCTCCCAACTACATCCTATCTCATACCAGACCCACCATCCCCAGTCATATACAATGACAGTGAGCCCATCGCCACTAACATAGAAAAAATCACCACCACTGAACCACCCACCACCTGGGCAAGCACTAACCCATTTGAACCCATTATCTCCCCTACGCATTCCATTCCATTTTCCCCCACTCATCACCATGACCTCCTCAGAACTGAGGGGTACTTTGCCATGATGGACTCCATAGTGGGGGACATCAGGTATAAGTTCACAACTCTCCCTGACTCACCACAACTTACTCACTTTCACCATGCTCCTACTTTCCCTTTCTATCCAATCCCAACCACCCCTCCCACAGTCCCTATCATACCAGACCATATACCCCATATCCTTACCCTCCTTGTCTCCCTACAGACCCAACTCATGACCAATACCCAAAACCAGGCTACCATGCAAACCTGCCTCCAAGCAATCCAAACCAGTCTTCAAACCTCCACCCCACTAACCCAACCACCTACCCTTCTGCCCCCACCTATACCTATCCCACTCCCTTTACACCAACCTTTCCAACCAGTGGCAACAACAACTTCTGCTATACAGATGGATTGTGATCCTGTGGAGCTGCTGCTGATCCAACCAACCCTGGCCTCTACCTCCAAACAGACTAATCATGAGGTAAAGGAGCTACCCCTCTCACCATTAACCTTCACCTCTACCTCCTCTCAAACAAACCCTGAACTGGAAGTCCTGCTCCTTATCCCACCTTCCACTACCCATTCCTCCACCCAAACTGAGTCTGAGGAGATGGTCCCTACTCTACCTACCTCCACCTCCACCTATACTCAAACTAACACCTCGGGGAGGAAGAGCTGGCAACCCTCATTCCATCATCATCATCTATCTCATCATCCTCATCCACTCCCTACCCTATATTTGAGGACCGTACTGAAAGGGCCATTATTCCTGCTTCGTCCACTCCCATGCCCTCATTTTCCACCCTCACCCCAGCTATGGCTGCCAACTCCTATATCATGAGAGATGTAAAGAGAGGGGTAGCTGACATCAACACCAGAGTAAAGCAGCCATTACTAGCTGAGATTTCCCAACTACAACTGGAGCATAGAGTTGAAAAAAAGGCTAGAGCAAGTGGTGTTGCAATCCCTAAATTTATACCAAGTGTACAAGCAGAAATCAGAGCAGTTGGCAAAACTTGCAGAAACCCTCCAAGCAACCATCTCAGTCATGAAGCCCCTCTCATTAGTAGGAGTGTCCATCAAGGAGCCTTCTCAATAATAGAGTAGCACCAAGCCCAAGAAGCCAGCTGTAAAATGAACCAAGGCTAGTGCTGCCAATGTTGACACAGTGAAGAAAGAGAAAAAAAAAATGATGAAAAATATGCCTGATTTTTTCTTGAGCTCAGACTCAGATTTAGAGTAGGTGTCAGTTTAGTTAGCTTGTACTTAGGTTTTATACACCTGTCTCATGTTTATTTCATTGTAGTGTTTTGTATATATTTCTTATGAATGCATATTTTTTTGTGTCCCTTCCTAGCATTAGTTTTACTTTTCTTCTTTTCTGCATGCTATTTTGATGCTTTTTGTGTTATGTTTTATGATTGTTCCTTGCTGCCCCTAATGACTTACTCTTTGCAACATTGAGGACAATGTTCATCTTAGGTTTGGGGGTATGACAGGGTGTGCCAATGGAAAATGCTAGTGCAACAGTGTTAGAAAATTTTGAATAAATAAAGTGAATTCCCACTTGATTATTGCAAAAAGAGGAAACTAAATTTAAAAAAAAAAACTAAAATATGTTGTAAATTTAACACTTCCATGAAGCAAATGTCATGAAATTTTTCACAATTGGTGCTTAGTAAACCAGAAAAGAGAGACAATTGTGAAGATATATGCCATGAATTTAATGGAAGACCATACCCAGTATGATTTGGGCCTGCAAGAAAATTCTTTGAAGAGTGTTTTGACAATTTTTTTGCTCTAAGGACTGATTGAACCTACTCTTTTTCACTAGAAGTTATGCTTCTCCAAGTTAAAACAGTTTGATAGAACTCATGACACTAAAGACATGATGTAAGGCCTTCATTTGGATAGGTTGAGCCTAAAAATCCCTACCTTTTGAATTGCCCTTGATACACACCATTTGAGCCCTAAAAAAATCCAAGCTTTCTTTGACAACAGCCAGAGAAATTGAACCCAAACCTCAGTGACCTGATTAAGCCTGACCCTCACTCTGAGATTTCAGAAGGCAAAGGAGAAGAAGTTGAAGAAGGTGGAACTAGTTTAACATTTGGTGGAAGAAGAAGAAAGGACATTTGATGACAGTTTTGTAGCTGTGGCATTCCAACCCATAAAAAAAGAAGAGAAAAATAGAAAAAAAGAGAGAATGAGAAGTCAAAGAAGTACTTCATTGGTAAATTTGAAAAGAAGAGAAGAAGATGGGCACTTTGGCTCTGAAAATTCAAAAATAAGATGTAGTTGTGCTGAAATAAAGAAGGTGAAGTCATGAATCACCTCCTCTCCTTGAAGATTTCTTAAATTTTGAATTCTTTTATATCTTTTATTCTTTTAAAATCCTCAACCATAAGCCACATTACTGCCCTACAAAAAGACCTTACTGATCTAAAATGGATTGAGCTGTCATGTGGTGATGAGGAGCTGTGTAATCTATGGTGAAAAGAGTTAGAAGATTTCAGGACTTAGTAGCCATGCCTATGCTCATGCTTGTAGCCGTATTTGAGGGCTGTAACTGCTCTTGAGCTGGAGTGAAATGATACACCTTCCATTTTCATTTTGAGTGACAGCCTTGGTGAGACTTGGGTCTGAAATTAAATTTATTTGGGGCAATATCCAAAACAGAATTCTCAAATTAATGGTGAGCTTTGCACTAATTTCCATGCACAACACTCTTGATATGAACTGATTGATTATAGAGGAATTTAAACCTGATTTCAATCCTAAACTGCTGTTTTATTATTTTAAACTCCTCTAAAAAATTGAATGATTAAGGTGGGGAATGAATTTTATTTGTTTGAACTCTGTTTTGACATGTTGCACTGACATTAACTAGTTTATTGAGAAGTTTGTGGGTACCTTCACTGAAAACCCTCAAGAGACTTCACTCCTCTACTAGGGATCACCTAGGGGTTTAAAAGGCTTGATGCATAGGCTAAATACATCTGTGCTCCCTACAAAAGTGGCATTTACTATAATTATTTTAATTTTTGCTTTGCTCGAGGACTAGCAAAGATTAGGTTGGGGGTGTGTTAATCAGTAAAAATACTATTTTTCACCTCCTAACCTGACCTTTGATGGACCTCCGAGCTGATTAATAAGGTGTTTTGAGTATTATTTTGTAGTTGGCAATGTTGTACAGCAAAGTGTAGAAAACTATCCATAAAAGGCCAAAAAGGAGAGAAAGCAGAGTCAACCCTTGACTGGTAAAGAGACCCAGGCATGACAGTTGATGTCATCAGCAACAAAGGCTCACAATAAGGTGAATTTGAGCAGTTGAAAAACCTCTCGAGAGGTGTCCGAAAGTTGCACTGATGAACTCAAGCAGTCCAAGGAAGAATTCGAGAGGTTGCCTAAAGCATTTGAGTAAACTTGAGTAGATCACTGAACCTGTCGAGTAGTTCAGACTGAAGAAGAGGCACCTATCGACCAAAGCACTTGAACCTCTCGGAAGGTTACCTGAGGCATTATTATTTACTGAAAAATATCACTTTTCACCTCTTAACCTAACCTTTGATGAACCTTGAAGCCCACTAATAAACATGTGTTAAGTATGTTTTGCAGTTAGTAATAAAATGTGCAGCTTAATGTAAAATCCTTGCTTTTTGGCCCAAAAGAGAGAAAGAATACAAGTAAAGATGATAGCTGAGCCAAAGCCTGATAGAACACCTTGATAGTGCTCGCCATGGTGACTCACTGTTCCTGATCATCATTGATCAATCTAGTAGATGAATGAAGATTAGCTGAGAAGGGAGGAGACTATGACAACAACAAGTGCAATGTAGTAGAGAAGCAAAAGATGGACTTCGCAGAGTTAAGGAGCTTCCTCGCAAAGCTAAAGATGTAGTCGAAGAGGCCCTCGCAGAGATAAGGCGTGCAATCAAGAGGCAAGTTGTAAAGCCATCACGAAGATCTCGCGGCTTAAAACTCTCAGAATCTGCACTCGCGAAGCTCTCGCGAAGATCGAGCCCTGTTGATGACTTCTGGTGGGCTTACATTATTGGTTGGTGGTGAAAGTTATTTAAAAATCAAAGACAGGGTAAAATAGGGGGTGAACCAGCACAACTCAGAAGTCCTAGACCTGCAAGATACAGGGTCCTTTGTAGCAAGTTTTGATAAGTAAGAGTTTGTCCCACAGGGAAAGGTGATCTAGAGCTCCAAGGGAGCCATCTCTAGTAGTCCCTCCAGATCTGGTAGTCCTAGAAGGAGGGGAGTTTAAGGTCACTTATCCTAAGTATTTTAATATCTAAACTATAGAAAGGGTTGAGAGGATGGATGGAGTGTGGAAAATAAGTATAAAAAGGGTGAGAAGTACATTATTGAGCCAAGGTCAGAGAAGTTTTGTAACTCAGATTCAGATCTGATGTTATAGAAATCCTGTCCAGAGGCTACATTATCACCACTAAGGAGAAAGGATCCAACCCATCACTCTGCCATGATTCCACCCTTAAGGCTATAACCTGTCCACTTAAATGGTCACAGATTATCCCATAGGGGAGCCACTATCCAGGGATGGGTCAAAACATAACAAGTAAATTATTACAGGCACTATTTCATCCAGGCTACCAGCTCAAGAATCCATAGGGAACCTCAACCTCTAAAGTTCTATATGTGGGGCTAAGGCTGTAGGACCATGATAGCCCAGACACATAGAACCAGCAAGAGATTGAGTACAACCTTCGATCTAGCTGTCCATTGCTTGAGCGAGGCTACAATGGTCCAGTCACCAACCTACAATCTCTATAACCAGATCAGATCCAACATCTGATGGCGGATCTATACAAATATAGGGGAGTCTGCCTCTGTACAATCTCTCACTAGGCTTCTACAAGCTCAGGTGTAAAGAAGAAGGATCCATCTTGGATCGGCGGATTAGAATCACCTTAAGGCTATAATCTGTCCACTTAAATAGTCACAGACTATCCCAGAGGTTATCCTCCTCACGGAGCCCAAAACAAAACAAGAATATCGCTGCTACCACCATGCTCACAAGGCTACCAGCTCAAGCTCCCATGGGGATTTCAGATCTAGTGGGTCCTGTGGTGGGGCTAAGGCTGTAGGATCATGATAGCCCAGACACACAGGTCACTTGGATCTGAATGGCCCTTAGAATTAGTCCTCCATTGCATTGAAACACAACCAAAGCAATGACGGATCACAAGGCAGCAGCCTTGCACAGAGCATCTCACACATAAACACCAATCCCATAAAGTACAGATCCTATTACAGAACTTCCATTGATCTAATTCAAAAACACATACAAAGGCATAGCCAGCAAGTGCTGGACTATGGAGAGAAGGGAAGAAAAAGAAAATTACTTACTGCTAAAAAGAAAGAAAAAAGAAAAAATGATCTGAGATGGGTTCCCAGATACCTAATCCTAAGCTAGGTATGGGTTTATATAGCAGTGGGGTGGCAGCACATTAGGGTTAGGAAACCCTAATTTCAACGATGCCATGTGGCCTAATAATGATCCTTAGATGCCTCGGGGCACATGCACAGAGATTTGAGCGTGGGAGTGCATGCCCTAATTGCTGGAAATACCCAGAAGGTCCTCTGCTGAAGAGATGGAAGTTTAGGGTCAGAGCTTCGCTAGGTAGCTATAGTTTCTCAGACTTGTCGTGTGGTAGCTCTTTGCTCTTTGCTAGGATGATTTGACACTGAAGCTTCAGCCGTTGCGAGGCTGCCTTGGTTTGCTCTTCAGGCAGTCGCGCGATAGAGAATTGCGCTCTCGCTGGATTGGGCTTTGTGAGGTTGAATAGAAAACACAGTCTCAAGTGTCGCGGGGCTGAATTCAAGCAGTCGCGAGGTTGCTCGGTCTTCGCTGGGCTGATCTTTGCGAGCATGAATTTGAGCAGCGCGAGAACTTCGCGAGCACTTCTCTTTACTGGATTTCGCGAGTTACCTCATGAGGCTCTACTGAGTTCTGAACTGCGCAAGGTTCTATGTCTCACTTGATCTTCGTGAGGTTGGCTTTGCCTTCGCCAGGATGTTTTCTTTCTTGAATGGCGTGAGAACTGCACGAGGCATTCTTCTTCTGATAATTACATCCTGCGACGACTGCGCGATAGCTGCGCAAGGAATCTTTCGAAGCTCTCTCTCCTTAGCCATTCTGAGTGAACTGTGTGAGATTGAGAGAGGTCTACTTTGAACTGTGCGATGTGGTCTACTCTTGAGCTTCGCGAGAGCTGCGCGAGTTTGAGTTTCTGAAGCTCTTCAGTCACTCATCTGCGCGAGAGGTTGCTGTAAAGTCTTGGGAAGCTCAGTTGAACTGCGCGAGGCATATTTCTCCTGAATCCTCTAAAGCTTGGGTCAGCTGCACGAGGCTCATTTCAGGTCTGGATTCAGAGTTCATTCTTCTGAGGGATATCTAGTGCCAAAGCAGGCTCCTTAACAGGATTCGTAGCCTTATTTCACTGCTGATTATTACCTACATAAAACACTTAACAAGAACTTATTAGGTGGCTAAGGGTCTAATCAAAGGTTAAGTTAAGGGGTGAAAAGTGGTACTTTTCAGGTCTTAACACACCCCCAAACCTAATCTTTGCTAGTCCCTTAGCAAAGCTACATTAAATCTACTTTAAAAATTAAATGCCACTTTTGTAGGGAGCACGGATACATTTAGCATATGTACCAAGCCTTTTATACCCCTAGGTGATCCCTAGTGGAGGAGTGAAGTCTCCTGAGGGTTTTCAGTGAAGACACCCACAAACTTCTCAAATGAAATAGTTTACAAAAGTGCAATATCATCCAATGAGCAGTTAAGGAATCAGATTTAGTCTACTCTTGAATCAGTACACATAAAAGGAGTTTAATTCATTGGTTGCACAGTAACTTAAACAACATAAACTCTCATGATTGCACAGCATTTCCAAATAGTTTGCAATCACAGAAAACTGCACAAGTGTGTGTCAGCACTGAGCTTATCCTTATGTCAAAAAAAATTAGGTTAAGGTCATACATAATGCATTCAAGTTCAGACCCAAAAGAAAACTTTGCAGGGCATACTCTCATAAAGGTTTGTTGAGGGGTTCATTTTCTCACAGGCTCAAGAGCAGTTACATCCCCCAAATGAGTTTGTAAGCATGAGCATAGGCAGAGTTCTTAAGTGCTGACATCATTGGCAGTTCCTCACCATAGATTGGATAATTCCTTATCTTTGGATCACAAGGGCTTTTAACTGGGCTGTAATGTGGCTTATGAGATAGGGTTAAAAAGAATGGAAGGTTGAAAAGGGGTTCCAATTTGAGAAATCAGTAGGTCACATAGGTGGTTCATGACTTCACCTTCCATAATTCAGCTCCCTTCATCTTCTTTGAGATTTTCCGATTTGAAGTGATCAGTTTCTCTTCTTGATTTTGATTTGCCAATGAAAGTTCCTCTTGACTTCTCCCTTATTCCTCTTCATTATTATTTTTGTTTCTTTTTACTGGAGTTTCCTTCTTTTTATTTTGTTTTTGCTTTTCAGAAATGCCACCATGTTCTCAGTTACCATACTGCCAAATTTTTGAGATCCTTCTTCTCCATTCACCTAATGTTGACCATAGCTAGTCCATCTTCAACTCTTTCTCCTTTACCTTCTGAATTCTCAGAGTGAGGGTAGGTTGAATCAGGTTCATACGTTCAGGTTCAAGTACTTAGGTGTATTTTGAAGAAATTTAGGATTTAAAGCTCAAAGGGGGGTATGGACAAGGACAGTTGCTTTAGGATTGGTCTTTTTAGGCTCAAACTATCCAAGAGAAGGCCTTGATCCTTTCCTAGGTCTCATGAGTACTGTCAGCTGTTTCAACTTGGAGTTACCTAACTTCTAGTGAGCACAGTGACTCAGCCAGTCCTTAGAACTAAAAGAAATGCCTTAGTTACTCCTCAAAGAATAGAAAAATTTTGTAGGCCCAATTCTCACTAGTTATGGTCATCCTTTGAACTTTCAAGTATGTCCTCACCTTTTTCTCTCTCTAATGATTCACTAAGTGCTGATACAAGTAGGTTTCCTTGGTGATATTATCATGGAAATGTGGAATATTAGAAGTTTATAATGTCCAAGGTTTGCATAAATTTTAAACTTCTTAATTTCATGATTCTTAAGTGAACAGAGGTCCATTTCCATATTGCTCAGATGAGTCTGCTGCACTTATGATAGCTATTCCATTGGCAGGGTTTGCCTGGCACGCCCCCAAACCTATGAGGAGCAGTGTCCTCACTGGTTCAAAGTGAATGTGCAGCAGAGTTAATGAGGCGAAAAGAAAAGGAAAGAACAGGGAACAAAACACACAACAGGCAAAGCAAGATAGTAAAGAGAGGGGAAAAGTCTATGAAAAATTAGAAATGTACAAAATACAAGAAAATAGTTGCAAAAGAAACAGAGAAATTCCTAGGTACAAGCTAGTTAGAATCTGTCTCAAAACTTGTCCCATCCCATCTTCTTTGCATGCTCTTGCAGGAGAGCCTCTTCTTCTTTCTTCTTTCTTCTTTCGTTCCCTCTCTACCTTTCTTTGCTCGGGAGTTTTGGGTATGGTTGGAGCCCGGACCCTCATTTTTCTCTTCTTGGGTTCAGGAGGGATCTCCGAAGATTTAGCAGTGGTTGGCTCAGGGGGTTTGGTGGGAGATTTTCCTTTGGGGCCCTTACCTTTGGAGGCTTGCCCTTGCTGAGGCAGAGGGGGAATAAGAGGTGATTGGGCTGGTGCTGGCTCAGGAGGGGCAACGGGGGATTTAGCTTGGGCTTGCACCTGAGACAGGAGAGGACTTTTCCCTTTTTCTGGTTTAGGGGGAGCCACAGGAGATGGATCTGGTACTTTGGCTGTAGGAATGGCAGGGCTCTTCCCTTTCACGGGCTGGCTTAGTGGTGGTGCCTCCTCAGACTGGGCAGATGTTTCTTTTCCAATTTTTAAAGGGTGACTTGGGGGAGTAGTCCTCTTTGCAGCAACTTTCCTTCGCTGAGGATAGGATTGTGCAGCAGGGCCGGATGAAGGAGCAGCAACAGTAGGTTGGGCACTGGGATCCGTAGGTGGTGCAGCATCAGAGTCTGAGTCAGAAGGAAAGAGCTCAGTAGGGTCCAATCCAAGGGCAGCAGCAGCCTGTCTGCGTTCTTCTTTGGAAAGTAGGCGCCCATGGGGATCATCCTGAGCAGAAGCTTTGGTGACCTTTAGAGGTGGGGATGGAGGGGCTGGCCTTTTACCTTTTTGGGCTGCAGTGGCTCTTTTAGAAGTGGGCTTTTTCTTGGAAGGGGTGCGCTTTATTTTAAGAGCAGGAGAGGGAATAGGGGGGGCACTGAGGGAGGAGCAGGAACTGCAGTAGGGATTGGAGCAGGAGTAACAAGTTGTGTAGGTACTGCAGAAGGAACTGTAGTAGGCATTTGAGGAGGAACAGGAGGAGCTACTGGAGTGGGGGCTATGGGATTTGGGGGAACAGATTGTGTAGGGGTTGGGGTAGGGGCAGTGGAAGACGATGGGCCTGGTTATGTGGAAGAAGATGGGGCCTCAGGGGGAGCGGTGGCGATGGGGGTGGCCTATATAGGTTGGGACAGTAGGAAGGCAACTCTCTGTTCCAAGATTTCAATTTTCTTGTTAGCCCACAGGAGATTGGTATCTGCAAGCTCCTTACTGAGTCGGTTGATCTCCTGAGCATTGTTCAATTTTTTCTCTAATAGCCTGTTGTGCTTTTTCACCCTCTCTGCATTGGCCTTTTCAATCTTAGTAGTCATTCTGTAATACGTTGTGCAGCCTTGTTCACATTTGATGTCTCCAAAATTGCCTCCCACCCTTTGGAAATATCTCTCAGCTACTCGTGGTGAGCAAGCTTCAAGTCACTAAGTTTCTGCAGCAAGAGGTATTCGAGGGCTTGGCGGAGTTGGGCCATGCCATTAAGAACATCCCTCTTGATATAGGGATTGTCCCTCATGGCATGGAGGAGGGCGAAGTAGGGAGGGGTGTAGTAGGAGTGTCTAGGCAAGATTGGTAGAAATGGAGTGGAAGGAGGAGATGGTGATGGATCCTGAGGGAGAAAAGTGGGGGTTGTAGAAATGGTTGGGGTGGTCTGGGTTGAATGGTCAGTGAATTGAGGAGGGTGGGAGAAGAGGGGGAATGAAAGGTATGGGTGGAAAGTGAAATGAAGGAAGGGCAGCAGATGTGGATGGTTCAGGGTAAGGGAAGAAGGGGATGGTGAACGGTTGAAATGGAAGGGGTGGGGGTGCAAATAGGGGGGGTGGAATGGGAAAGGTGGATGGGAATGGAATGGGGTCAGTTTGGGTAGAAGTGTTGGTAAATTGAGGGGGAGGTAGTATTAGAGGGGGTAGGATAGGTAGAGAGGGAAAGGAGTGGTCGGGTATGGTGTCATGGAGGAGGAAGGGTGGAGGTAAGTCAATGTGGGTGGGGTCTGTTGGAACTGGGGAGTCAGAGGTGGAAGGGGGTTGGGTCAATGGGGTGGTAGGAGGTTGTGTTGGGATTGGTGGGTTTGTCAATGTTTGAAGGGTGGATTGTATGGTGGTTATGTCAGTTTGCATTTGGGCTTGGGTCTGTGTGGTGTTGGATAGTTGGGTTTGGATGTCATGTATGAGGGAAAGGATATGAGTAAGGGTATCTGAGGTTGGTTGAGGTGGAGTATGAGGATAAGAAGGAACAGGTTGAAAAGGGGAAGTGGGGGCATGATGGAAAGTGGTAGGGGGGGAAGGTGAAGGGTCTGACGAATGATGTGGTGAAGGTAGAGGGGACTCAGGGAGAGGGATGTCATGGGTGGACAAGGTATCAAGCAAGGTGGTCATGAAAGCTTGATACCCTGAAGTGGTGGCTAGGTTAAAGTCCAGGTCATGGAGAGGTGGGACTAAGGGTTGGTCAATAAGGGGTGTGTCTGTGGGAAGGACAGGGGAGGTGGAAGTGGGTAAAAGATGAGGCAGGGGTAGTGTGAGAGGTTTTCTTTTTAAGGTAGGTTATCAAGGGAGGGATGTCAGGGTGTGGATCAGATGATATGGGAGAGACTGGGGCTGTGTATTGAGGCATGGTGGGTGAAGGTGGAGTGTTGTCCTGGGGTTCAACACTTTCTTCCCAGGTACGGATAATAGTGGGAGGTGGAATGGAAAAACGAGATAAAAGAGGAAAAGGGGGAGATAGAATAGGTGAAGAAGGTAGTGGAGAGGCAAGTGTGGTGGATGGAGGGATTGCTGTACAAGCAGAGGTGACAGAAGCTCGCGCCACCTTCTTTGGGGCAGGGGTTTTAGCCTTCTTTTTGGGGGCAGGGGTGGCCTTTGCCACAACAGCTCCCTCTCCCTGCTCGGAGACATTCTGAGCTTCAGCCTTCTTCTTCTTCTTCTGGGGATCCATTAGACTTCTGCTGATCTCCCATTGTCTTTTGGCAAAAGTGGTGGGAGTGAGGTCAGCAGATAACTCCCCCACTGGTATCTTGTACCCTCCCCTCAGAAGTAGTCTGGTGATGAGTCTTCCATAGGGGAGAGTGTGGACCTTCTTTTGCAGCCCAAGCTTCACCATCATGTCTTTCATGGCTTCAAAAATCAACCATGCAGCATTAAATCTGTGGCCCAGAGAGAAAGAGTAGAGAGCATCAGCAATTGGTGTCCTCCTTTCTTGCTGATGGCTGGAGCAGTAGATATTCTTCCTTAGCACTTGATCGATGAACAGCAGCTTGGGATCCAAATCCCTTCTTCTGATGGAGCCCCCTGTGGCCTTCAAGCCTCTAGTAATGGCTTGGGCAATGGTATCGAGAGAGGCACTCACAGGGGCACCATATCCGCAGTTGGGATAAAAAATGGCCGGGATGCCCATGACTTCAGCAATTAACTCTGGGCTAAGCAACATCTCAAAATTATCAACTAACACAAGGAGGCCTGGTTGCCCCTGTGTGTCTGGTCTGACCCTAAGGTGTTGGTAAAAGAGTTGCACTAATCTAGGATAGGCTAGTGCAGGAATCATTTGCATCAAGGGGAACAAACCAGCCTTGCACAAGAACTCAATGGCAGGTGCTGACAACGGCTCTGATTCAAAGAAAGAGATATCAAAAATGGCTTCTGGCTCTAAGGGAATGGAAATGAGGAGCTCAGAGGGTGTAGAATAATCAGGTGTTTGTGCAGCCACCTCAGGAACCACCTCCTTCCCTTTGTGTTATGCCGTAGAGGACTTGGCTTTCTTAGGGGCAGGCTCCACAGTGGCCTTGTCCCTGGCTCTCTTCACAGGTGCGCTTTTAGGATCCATCACAACTCTCCTTGGTGAGTGTGCAGTTGAAATTTTGAAAGGAAAGATCAGGAGCTGAGTTTAACCCTAAAAGTTAGGGTTCTATTCAATTGGACGCACAGTGGATCTCAAGAGCTCTTAGCAGGGGGCAACTATTGATGGAAGCTTTAAGAACAAAAATCCAGAATTTCAAAGTGAACAATGAACTGTAGACAGGATGCTGGAGGAGAGAGGTTGAGAGGAGTGGGAGCTAGGGTTTCACCGGTGAGAGAAAGAGAAAGTAAAGAAAGCAAAGTAGGTGGGATTTAAATATCGCGAGGCTCGACACGCTTTGAAAATGTCCGTTCACTGGCTGGGAATGAATGGGTCGCGAGATTAGATGTTCCTTTAAACTGCGCGAGGCAGCCCACCCAGTTATATCTGAAACTCGCGACAGCAAAACAAAGTAGTTCTTTATGAACTGCACGAGAGGGGACCAAACCCATTATTCAGAACCCCGCGATGGCTTAACCGATTTAGAATTCACTCACCCATGAGTCAGCTGTTTGACCCTGACTTTATGGGTGGATTCTCTCACAGACTCTCTTCCAGGGACACCCCCAAGCATTATAAAGAATTTACAAATTCTCATACTTTCAAGGCATTAAATTCATACATCATGAAAAGCATTCAAATACTACATCATCATTCAATCACTTGAAATTATCAAACAAGGGGAGCTGGTATAAAAGTAGGCATTAAAGCACTAAACTCAGATTCCAACAAGATCGCTAACAATTCCTATCAACTGTAGAATACATATCATACAACGGTGCACAGTTCTTAATCATTAATTTAATGAAAGATCCCCCTCAGGGTTGGAGGATCCTTCACCAATCAAAAATTGGCCCTTGGGATTAACCACTGGTTGACTGGGCAACCTTCCCTCTTCTCTTTTGGCTAAGGTGTTCGCTAGTTGTCCAATTTGTTCTTCCATCTTCTTGATGCTCTGACCATGAGAGTTCACAGTCTGAGTCAAGGAACCCAGGTTTTGCAGTGATGTCAAGACCTGATCCTCGAAAGAAGTATTTCTAGGTTGAGAAGGGGGTAAGACCAACTAATTTTGCTGCTGATGGGGCTGCTGATGGTGCTGGAAGGTAGACCTAGGGGCATTCCCTTGATTGAACTGCTGCTGTGGCCTTTGTGGTAAGGCCAACATCTGCTAGGGCTGCATGTAGTTGTCCTGCTTCCACCTCAGATTTGGGTGGTCTTTCCATTGGTAACCAGCATTTTGGTGCTGGTATCCATATGGCTGCCTATTGTAGCCCACAGATTATTGCTGGCCATAAGATTGAGCAACAGTAACATGTTCCAACATCAATTCAGGAAATTGCCCTGCAGATGGACATTCCTCCACTGTGTGCTGTGTGGACTGGCATATCAGACATGCCTTAGCCACATGAGCATCCCTTCTGGGTTGCATCACAGTCAATAATGTATCAAACTTTATAGAGAGGTTTGCCATCTACAGCTGCAGGTCATTGTTCCCAGACACCTCATAAACTTTTCCTCTTGATCCAGCAGCAGGCACCACCTTTGACTCAGATTCTTGACTAGTTCTTGCCAGGGATGGCTTTTGAAAAGCATTCTCACTAATCACCTCAAACAGTTTCCATGCCTCCTCAGCAGTCCTGTGCATGTAGGATCCACCACAAGAGGCATCGACTATATCTCTATTTTTCTCATCAATCCCATTGTAGAAGCTTTGTACAAGCTGCCACTCAGGGATCTTATGGTGGGAGCATTGTTTGAGCATCTCTTTAAACCTATCCCAGGACTGGTTAAAATCCTCAGTTGGGGATTGAGCAAATGCAAGAATCTCCTTCCTCAACTGGGTAGTTTTGGTCTCAGGAAAGAACTTGGTTAGGAATCTGGTCTGCAGGTCTTTCCATGAAGCAATGCTATTGTTGGGAAGAGTGGTCACTGTGCATCGGCCCTATCCTTCAGAGAGAAGGGAAAGAGTCTGAGCCTAGTAGCCTCAGGTCCCAAACCAGTGATATTAAAAGTGGTGCACAAGGCCAAGAATTGGTCAATATGCTTGTAAGGGTCCTCTTTGCTAGGCCCATGGAAAGCTGACAACATCTGGATGATTGAAGTTTTTATCTCATAGTTCCCCTGAACATCAGGGAATTGAATGCTAAAAGGGGAGTTATAGTCATCCAGAGCATTCAACTCCTTGAGGGTTCTGGGCTGTTCTTCACCCATAATTGCTGTCACAGATTCACTTGGGGGCTCTCCTGTGGTGTGTCTGTCTCTTCTAAGTCTCCTTCCCCTTTCTAACTCAGGGTTAAGAGGCTCTAAAGCAGGGCTGAGGGATCTCCTCCCTAGTATACAAGCACACCAACAACAAGGAAAGCTTCTTGCAAGCACATCGCAAAAGAATGATTGTACACTAACAAATTTATCAAACTAGTTAACAACTATTCAAAGAATACATTTAAACTATCCTAGATACTGCTAATTTTTTTTTTTTTAAGAAAGATAGAAAGAGCTTTAAAAGTCAGAGAGTTTGCAAACAGAGGTAGCTAAGCTCTAATTGCAGTCCAACTATCCTTCACTGCTGCTGTCTAGATCTGCAAGAAAGGTTCAAAATTATGTCAGCAGTATCAATTATTCACATGTGCAAAGAATACTAAGAATACAAAAACTAAGGGTCTACTAATAGATCAACTTTCCCCGGCAACGACGCCAAAAACTTGTTGATGACTTCTGGTGTGCTTACATTATTGGTTGGTGGTGAAAGTTATTTAAAAATCAAAGACAGAGTAAAACAGGGGGTGAATCCAAAGACAACTCAAGTCCTAGACACGCAAGACATGAGGTCCTTTGTAGCAAGTTTTGATAAGTAAGAGTTTGTCCCACGTGAAAGGTGATCTAGAGCTCCAAGGAGCCATCTCTAGTAGTCCCTCGGATCTCTCTGAGATCTGGCGATCTAGAAGGAGGAGTTTAAGATCACTATTCTAAGTATTTTAATATCTAAACTACAGAAAGGGTTGAGAGGATGGATGGAGTGGAAAATAAGTATAAAAAGGGTGAGAAGTACGTTATTGAGCCAAGGTCGAGAAGTTTTGTAACTCCTATTTAGATCCGATGTTATAGAAATCTGGCCCAGAGGCTACATTATCACCACCGAGGAGAAAGGATCCAACCCATCACTGCCATGATTCCACCCTTAAGGCTATAACCCCGTCCACTTAAATGGTCACAGATTATCCCATAGGGAGCCACTATCCGTGGATGGGTCAAAACATAACAAGTAAATCATTGCAGCACTATTTCATCCTGTGCTACCACTCAAGAATCCATAGGGAACCTCAACTCTAAAGTTCTATATGGGGCTAAGGTCGAGGGACCATGATAGCCTGCATACAGAACCAAAGAAGAGATTGAGTACAACCTTCGATCTAGTTGTCCATTGCTTGAGCGAGGCTACAATGGTCCAGTCACCAGCCTACAATCTCTATAACCAGATCAGATCCAACATCTGATGGTAGATCTATACAAATATAGGGGAGTTTGCCTCTGTACAATCTCTCACCAAGCTTCTACAAACTCAGGTGTAAAGAAGAAGGATCCATCTTGGATCGGTGGATTAGAATCACCTTAATGCTATAATCTGTCCACTTAAATAGTCACAGACTATCCCAGAGGTTATCCTCCTCACGGAGCCCAAAACAAAATAAGAATATCGCTGCTACCACCATGCTCACAAGGCTACTAGCTCAAGCTCCCATGGGGATTTCAGATCTAGTGGGTCCTGTGGTGGGGCTAAGGCTATAGGACCATGATAGCCCAGACACACAGGTCACTTGGATCTGAATGACCCTTAGAATCAGTCCTCCATTGCTTTGAAACACAGCCAAAGCAATGGCGGATCACAAGGCAGCAGCCTTGCACAGAGCATCTCACACATAAACACCAATCCCACAAAGTACAGATCCTATTATAGAACTTCCATTGATCTAATTCAAAAACACATACAAAGGCATAGCCAGCAAGTGTTGGACTATGGAGAGAAGGGAAGAAAAAGAAAATTACTTACTGCTAAAAAGAAAGAAAAAATAAAAAATGATCTGAGATGGGTTCCCAGAGACCTAAACCTAAGGTAGGTATGGGTTTATATAGCAGTGGGGTGGCAGCGCATTAGGGTTAGGAAACCCTAATTTTAACGATGCCACGTGGTCTAATAATGATCCTTGGATGCCTCGGGGCGTGTGCACAGAGATTTGAGTGTGGGAATGCATGCCCTAATCGCTAGAAATACCCAGGTCCTCTGCTGAAGAGATGGAAGTTTAGAGTCAGAGCTTCACTAGGTAGTTGTAGTTTCCCATACTTGTCACGTGGTAGCTCTTTGCTCTTCACTAGGATGATTTGACACTGAAGCTTCAGCCGTCGCGAGGTTGCCTTGGTTTACTCTTCAGGCAGTCGCGCGGTAGAGAATTGTGCTCTCGTTGGATTGGGCTTCGCGAGGTTGAATAGAAAACACAGTCTCAAGTGTCGCGGGGTTGAAATTCAAGCAGTCGCGAGGTCACTTGATCTTCACTGGGCTGATCTTTGTGAGAGTGAATTTGAGTAGTGCGAGAACTTCGCGAGCACTTCTCTTTACTGGACTTCTCGAGTTACCTTGTGAGGCTCTACTGAGTTCTGAACTACGTGAGGTTCTATGTCTCACTTGATCTTCGCGAGGTTGGCTTTGCCTTCGCCAGGATGTTTTCTTTCTTGAATGGCGCGAGAACTGCACGAGGCGTTCTTCTTCTAATAATTACATCTCGCGGTGACTGTGCGACAACTGCGCGAGGAATCTTCTGAAGCTCTCTCTCCTCAGCCGTTCTGAGCAAACTGCGAGAGATTAAGAGAGGTCTACTTTGAACTGTGCGACACTGCGTGATGTGTTCTACTCTTGAGCTTCGCGAGAGCTATGCGAGTTTGAGTTTCTGAAGCTCTTCAGTCACCCATCTGCGCGAGAGATTGCTGTAAAGTCTTGGGAAGCTCAGTTGAACTGCGTGAGGCATATTTCTCCTGAATCCTCTAAAGCTTGGGTCAGCTACGCGAGGCTCATTTCAGGTCTGGATTCAGAGTTCATTCTTCTGAGGGATATCTGGTGCCAAAGCAGGCTCCTTAACAAGATTCTTGGCCTTATTTCACTGCTGATTATTACCTACACAAAATACTTAACAAGAACTTATTAGGTGGCTAAGGGTCTAATCAAAGGTTAAGTTAAGGGGTGAAAAGTGGTACTTTTTAGGTCTTAACAAGCCCCAAAGCAGCTGCGCGCAGAACACTGTGAGCTCATATGCACAAAGAACCAAAAGTAACCTCACGGAGTTCTCTCATGGCCTTGGATGAGAGAGACGCCTAGAATTCCTCTCGCGTAGATTTCTTACACCCTGGAGCCTTATAAGTTACTACGCGAGTGCAGGAGCTTACCTGCGCTAGTACTTAGCGAGAAAGAGCTTCTGAAGCTCTACTGCACGAGAAATCCTGGCGCTCCAGATTATCTCCATGACAGCACTGTGATGTGAAGCAACTGCGTGATTCACTAAAAGTTCTACAGTGCGAATGAGCCCTTCCCATCAACCAAACCCAACTCCGCGAAGGCAAAGCAGCTGCATGAATGAGCTAAAAACAAATCCTAGCCTCGTGAAGTACGAGCTCTCAACTTCTCAGTTTTATTCAAGGACCTTTTAGGAATTTCCCAAGGCTAGGGCACACTTCTCGAGGCATAGATTTCAAGGCACACGTCTCGAGGCATTCAAGGGTTGTACCAGTGCCATGTTTGTTGAAAAAATTAGGATTAATCTCTTAAGAGCCAAGACCATTTTCAGAGAGAATATAAGCTGTACTTAGAGTTTATTATTTTCATCTTTCCTTCATCCTCTGCTGGCTGAGAGCTTTAGCAGGTTAGGGTTAGGGTTTAATCACCTTTTTTATTTTATTTTTCTTCTCTCTTAGCTCAACACTTACTGGCTAATCCCCCTGTAAGCAGCTAGGTTTAATTTTGTTTTAGTTTTGTAATATATTTTTGTATACATTGGGATCTTGGATGAGCAGTTGTGTATGGGCTGCAGCCAGGAGATAGTTCATTATAAGTTTTGCTGTTATCAATGAACTTCTATTTTAATGCTTAATCAAATCTATAGATCTTATGGTTTCTTTAGATGTCTATAGAATCCATGTATTTGGGATTAGCCCATTTAGTTTCTAGTAGGTCTTTTATTTACCATCTGATTTCCCTTGGTTTGATAGACACATGGAAAGCAATGAGATCCAGACCATGGTGGTGCGCTTTTTCATGTTCTTTCTCAGGCTTCTGTGGGCTGGACAAACCAATGGGATACCCTATGACCATTCAAGTGGACAGAGTATAGCCCTAAGGTTGTGTCCATTCACATGTTTGAGAAGGATTCTTCTCCCCTACACATGAGCTTCTAGAGTCTTGTGAGGAGGTTTATACAGTAACTGACTCCCCTCTATTCCACCTAATCAATATTAGATGTTAGATATGATCTCTTGTAGTAATTGCAGCTTGAGGCTGAGTCATTGCAGGCTGTTTGTAGGAATGACCAGCTGAGCTAAAGGCCTTATTCAACCTGTTGCATGGTCCTTTTTGCAGGCACTAGTGAGAAGTATGCCTTAACAAAGCACTGAGGATCTTATGGATTGGAATACTTATGGATGTCAGCTAGGTCTGTGTGCAGATCTGGGGAGCTTGTAGCACTGTCATTACATAGTGCTGCATTAGTAGTCATGGTTAGAGCTGGTCTATTGGCTATGGAAATGATCAGTCCATTCTTCTGGATTAGGCTAGTGAATTTTTGGTTTAATTAATGGAATTTGATAGACTCTATCGGATACCCTGTGACCATTATAGTGGACAGAGTATAGCCTTAAGAGCGCTGGCATGGGTTAAACTAGGAGCTTATACCTTGTTGAGGCTTTTAATAGTGTCTCAGCAAGGAGCACTACAGAGACAGACTAAATTTGAGTTACATTAATGTATCATTAACTCTAGCTTAACCTACTTACTTCTCATAATTTTTGTATTTTACTTTGACACACACTACCACCATCTTCGTCTTAACACTTTCTTTAGGATAGGGCTACATTTCATTTCTTTACTTTTAGGATTAATTTAGTGTAGTCATGACACTAAACTCCCTTTCTTTAGGATTGTCAGATCTGTAGCCAGATCTGGAGGCCTACTATTATAGCCCATTTTGGGTTCTAGATCAATTTCTCTGTGGGACAAACTCTTACTTATCAAAACTTGCTACAATAGACCCTGAATCTTGCAGGTCTAGGATTACTTTGGTTATGCTGAATCCATTCTTTTATATTACTTTGTTTTCAATTGATTTCTACCACACAATAACATAAGCATACTTTCACACCAAGTAGCCCAAATAACAAGTTTTTGGCGCTGTTGCTGGGGACTTTGATCTTTTTAGTAGACCTGAGTTGTACTGTAATTTAGACTAACAAATTTTTTATAGCTGTGTTTAATCTAGAATAAAACTACTACTGATTGTTTATGGAATTTTGTAGAAATGGATAGCAAAAGCAGGGAAAAGCTAGAGCTGTAAGTGGAGAGTAGCTATCTCTATTTGCACTTTCTTTCCCCTAAATCTCATGCCATTTATGTTGAATCCCCTGTTATCTTGTTTAGTGTAAATTTGTGTAGCTATTATTTTTATTGTGTGAAATTCTTTTTGTGTGCCTGTAAGAATTTTCATTACTATTGATGAGTGTATGCTTGGTAGAAGGTCCTTAAACTCTGACTTGGAACCCTCAAATTCAGAGGTGGAAAGGATCTTTAGACCTAGACACACCACACTAAGCCCTGTTGTTGAGACTGAAGCAGACACCATGGCTGAGAGGCAAAGGACATTAAAAGAATACAATGCACCTGGAGAGTACACCTCTCCCTTCTGCATTCAGTTTCCCTCTGTTGAGGGGAACTATGAAATTAAATTCTCCACCATCAGTATGCTGCCTTTATTTCATGGGCTGAGTAAAGACGATCCCTACAATCATATTGACCAGTTTTTAGCACTTTACACTACCTTCAACATTGCTGGCTTGGGGCCCGAGGCTACTAAGTTGAGGCTTTTTCCTTTTTCACTAAAGGACAAAGCCAACACATGGCTATCAAAGCTCCCTGCCAACAACATATAGTCATGGTGTGACCTTCAAGCCAAGTTTCTGGCAAAATATTTCCCTATGAATAAAACAAGCCAGATGAGGATAAAAATTCCGTCATTCACTCAGTCATCAACTGAGAATTTTAGTGAAGCTTGGGAAAGATTTCAGGAGATGTTAAAGCAATGCCCCCACCACCAAATCCCAATGTGGCAGCTTGTCCAAGTGTTTTATCAAGGAATTAATGCCAAGAGCAGGGATATGGTGGATGCTTTCTGTGGTGGTAGTTACCTCCACAAGACAGCTGAGGAAGCCTGGGAGCTGTTTGACATTATAGGGGGAAATTCCATGCAGCAGGAATCTCTGTCATACAATGACAGCCAGATTCTAGCTAAAATGGTGAAAGAGAACACCCCTAGAGGTGAAATATATGAAGTAAAGGTGCATGGTGATTTGGAGAGAAAGGTGGATAACCTGAGCTTGAAGTTTGACAAAATGATGAATGCGATGCAGCCTCGGAGGGTTGCACAGGTGGAGGAGGCATGTCTGATATGCCAATCTCCCACACATTCTATTCATGATTGTCCATCTGCCAATCAATTTCCAGATATTGTTATGAAGCAAGCCAATGCTGTGCAAACCTTTGGGCAGTAGCCTGCTGGGTATTCTTGGAGGAACCACTCAAATCTGAGGTGGAGACAAGACTCATATCCTCAACCCCAGTAGCAGCAAATGCTAGCCCCTTATAGACCCCAACACCAATTTAATCAAGGTTACCCACCATGGCAAAATTTTCTGTTACCTATCCCACAGTCTAACCAGTTAGCTCTGCCCCTACAACAGCCCCGATCCTTATTATTTGATGAGCAGATGATGGCTTCAATGCAAAATCTGGGGAGCTTGATTCAGACTGTCAATTCTCATGGACAGAGCATAAAAAAGATTGAGGACCAGCTTGGTCAGATCTGTAATGCTCTGAATAGGAGGAAGGGAAGTTGCCTAGTCAACCCTTGACAAATTCGAAAGGTCAGTTTATAATTGGTGATACATCCTCTACTCAGGAGGAAGATAATGCTCAGTGACTTGATGATGGATAATAAGTGCACCATAAGTATATAAAAAAAAGAATCTGTTGTGTTTTGTTGCTTGTGTTTTGTGTGTTATGTTGGTTTGATTGTTTTGCTTTGTCTGTGTTTTAATTGTTTGTCAATGAAAATACGTGCCTTTGTATCATCTGAATCGGCTATGTGCTTGTTGATGAATGGCTGAATTACCCTAATCATGACTTGCATGGAGATTGAGCTGAAAAACTATTTTAAGACTCTGTAATGTTGATGAATTGTTGATTGAAAATGGCCATAAATTTTGAATTAGAAAAATGAAGTACCTGTCTGTAGCTTGGTGCTCATGCATAGTGGAAGGGTGCACAACAACAGGTGGCACCAACCAATGTGCTGCACTGAGTTAAAAGAGTATAGGCTGTGCAAGAAATGCTCTCTCACTGAGTTGGAAGGCTTGATTTTTCTGTGCGAGCCATCTTTTAGCTCCCTCGCGTGCTAGAACAGCTAAGCACTGACTGAAAAAGTACCTCATAGAGTTGCTTTCTACTCTGCAAGTTGAATTTGTATGCAAAGAATGCCTTGTGTATTGTTCGGCGTGAGCACCGTGCGAAGTACATTTCTGAAGTAAAAGGATGTCTCACGCACCTAAGCCACTATCGCCAACTCTGCGAAATTCACTGAGTGTCAAATGCCCTGCTAAGCGACAGAGCCTTTCGCAGACTTAAAAGCCATCTGCACGACAATCCTACTCCGCGAAAGCCATAAGCCAACTCCGCAACCCATGGGATTTTCCCTTTAAACTCAACGAAAACCCTCATTTGCTTAATTTTCTTCCTCTGCCCTAACTCGCTCAGCTCAAAAGTGCTCCCCTCTTTCTCTGTTTTCCTCTCCACAGCTTGAGCACTCCACCTAAAGGCTTTTCCTCTTACCATTTTGCTCCCCGGCTGTTCCTGGTTACTTCGAGCACGGTTTGGGGGGATTTGAGCCACTGTGCACACTTCTAAGTGGAACCCTAGCTCGCATTGGGTAAGCCCTGTAACTCTCCCTCTGTGCTTTGATTGCTTTAGTAAATGAGAGAGAGAGAGAGGACAAATTGTGTTATTTTGGTGCCTATTTAGAGTAATTTGCGTTCTTTAAGGTCTGTGAACCCTGATTTTGAGATTTGGAGCACCTATGGCCAAGAGTTCAAAATTCATTGATACATTGGTGGTTATGTTGAACCTAGTGGCAGCCAATCACTAGGAAACTAAGGATTGTAGAGGCCTCCACATTGGAGACCTCTGAGGTGCCCTCACCTGGTGTTGCCCCCTCAATCTTAAAAGAAAAAAGAATCTGCTCCAAAGAAGAGGGCCAGAGAGCACCCACCTGCTATGAGTCCTAAAAAATCAAAGACAAAGCAGAAAAAGGGCAAGGCTGCGACCCCTGAGGTTGAGGAGGAAGTAAGTAATGAATACCTCAGGGTCCCCAATGACTTTGTAGAAGCAATCCCGCTGGAGGCTGAGACTATTTTTGACAAAGCCTATTTTGAGGACCTATTAGTGACCTCTACCTCCATTGAATATTTGACTAAGGCAACTCTGCTACCATTGTTGAGACCCTCAATGCAGCCGGTGTTCCCAAGATTAGTTAGATTGTTTTATCAGAATATGAGATTGAAGATTGGTGATGATGGGAACCCAACACTGCTGGTACTGATCGATAATTTTGAAATGTTGTTTAACCAGTCTGACATTATAAGGGTACTAGGGATACCAGCTGGGTATGACCCTAAGTTTAGCTTGGGACCTCCCCTGACTGCCACTATTAGAGAAATAGCTAGGGAACTTACTGGAAGGATCATGGCTTCAGGGGATTCGATCAGGAAGAGAGATTTGCACCCCAATATGAGGCTCATGGATGCAATATTGAGGAAGAATGTTTATTGCTCGGGTCATGAGCAAGAGCGGAGGCCCCCCATAGCTGATGCCCTCCTTTCATTTCATAGAAACCACTACTTAGATGCAGGCAAGTTAGTGTTTGAAGGGATTAGGGACCTGTGTGAAAAGGTGAAAGTACAAAAGAAACCACATGCCCTTCCCTATTGCCGGTTGATTACTACGCTGTTGAAGGATCGGAAATACTCCTTCAGAAGGGAGGAGGGGACAGTGCCACTGAACTCCAAACAAAGTGGAAAGAAGCAGTGGGGTATTAGTGGCACAATGATGGAAAAGAGGAAGAAGAAGGAATTATTGAGAGAAGCAGCCCCCATCATTGCTGAAGCAGCAGCTGCTGCTGCTGCACCTCTCCATCACTTGTGCCAGCCAGCACCACACTTACCACCCCGTCCATAACCCCTCCCTGTGCTTTCGATGACACCCCTGAACCCTTAGGAATCTACCGAGACCTTTAGGAATCACCCTGAACCCTTTAGAACCATTCCCCAACCCTTAGAGATCACCCCTAAACCCTAGATTCCCTTCCCATACCTAACTTTAACCTTTCTGAGCAGTTGATGGGAGAGGAGCTACAAATTTTTATATAGACTATTACCAAGGACGAGCCATATACCATTAGAAAGAGGACTTCTCCATCTTTCCAACAAGCCAAAGATCACCCAATTTGGAGCTATGGTTCAAAAGTTATGCCCGATTGAAGTTTCAAATAAAATCATAAAAATTTTGCTTTCGAGCGTGGATATTACATACGCTTGACCAATTTAGCCCATTAGTCGGTATATATTATATCGCCTTATTTTGAAATTTGGTAGGCGTATATAATATATCCTTGACATAAATTGGGACCCACCACAGCTTCATCTTCCCAAAAGCTCCCTGATTTTGGTGAAATTCATGTTCCTAAGCTGGTATATAATATATCGCCCGACTTAGCTCTGATAGCGTCATCGATTGCTCGAATTTCCTTCATCTAGTTTGACCCTTTGACCATCCCCTTTGTTGGGGTGGGTGTCTTGAGGTTGGTTGCACTCCCTTTGAGCTTATTTGCAACCCTTAAGTTACCTATGGTCTCACCCCATCATCTGCCATTGAAACCAGTTTCCCAAAACCCTAGGACCTTGAAAACCTAAAAAACCTTAGATGGAGGATTACCTAATTGCTAAACCAATTAGCTCTTAAGTAATCCCCTAACCCATCCCTTCTCTATAAATAGAGAAGCCCCCCTCTTCCCAAAGGGTTGAAAATTTGGTTGAAAGGTTAGAGAGTGCTTAAGAGAAAACCCTAGTGAGAAAAAATGCCAATATTTTTTCAGAATTCCAGCATGCATATTCCATCTATTTCAGTCCATTTCCACCATTAGAACACTCCCTTTAGCTAAAGCGTAGCCATTAGCCTCACCCTACACTTCCTATTTTACCGAATCCTAGTGTTAGAATCCATTTCCATACCGTTTAAGCCATCGGAAGCACGCCAAAGTGAAGATCTTCCATGGTGCAACAAGGGCCCGTGAGCTCCGGCTGACCCCTCTCATCCTCTATCTTCTTGGTGTCTCCTCCGTCCAAGGATTCAAGCCGTTACGCCACCAAAATTTCGGTTTGGCTCAAAGCTTGATAGGACCGTATTGCCTTTGGGCAAGGGCAAACTCCACCCTTTTTAGTTTCATATTTGGCCATAGATAGAGACCGCTACATGCGGGTTGATCGGGTGCCTAAACCCTTCCCGATCGATAATCGAAGCCCCTACCCTAGAGCCTTTGGCAAAGACCGGTAAATCAGAGTCATATTTAGCACTTTGGTACTCAAAATATTGATTTGAAGGTTTCCCGGGTCACCAAAAGCTCCGGGTGGTGACTCTACATTTCATCAAAGGCGAGTGCATTGCCGCGACAGGTTCGAGAGGATCCATGGTCGGACAGATGGCGATTCTGCTGGGGAGATCACCCTAGCGCTTCCCCTCTTGTTGGCCTTGCTTTTTTTGTTACTAACCATTGTTGTTTTCTTCTTATTTTTTGCTTTTTTTAAAAAATATTTTTGTTGTTTTTACTAACGTACTCACCCCTATGATTTAGTCCTTTAAGTGCCTTAGCCGATTGGCGGGCCTACGTGCGCCTTTAAATTTCTGTTTTTCCGATTCTTGTCATTTAAGCCGCCTTAGCCGTTTGGCGGGCTCGCTCGCATTTACTTTTCACGTCATTTAAATTTCAGTCATTTACAAGCCTTAGCCATTTGGCTGGCCTACTTGAGCACTTTATTTCGGTCATCATATCTCACCTTCGAATGCCGGCCCGTTGAGGCGGCACGGGTTTGTCATCCCCGACCCATTTTTTTGGACATAATTTCACTCCCTTTTAAAAATCTGTAATTAAAAGTGAACCAATAGTGTGGGGACATAATTGAATTTATTTTTACATTTTTGGGTAGTTTTTGGGTGGTTTAGGCGCAGATATATTTTACCCGATTCCCAGTAAGGCGGCAACCCTAGTGGTGATGATCCTGAAAAGAACCACCCCTTTCAGTACCTGAGAAGGCGCTTGCGCCGGAGGTATATCGGTTGGGTTGCCAATTCTGATCAAGCCGTAAAACCCCCATTGGTGAGAGCGTAGACAACCCAAAACTCAGCCGTGTATCCCTAGGAAACAGAAAGGAGGGACCCGATAACATACATAGCAGTCCCCGGGAGCATTTCTCCCAAGAAACCAGTTCAAAGATCCACATTCGGGCTTCATTCCTTTAAACTTCATGATAGCAGCTTTTGCGGTATATATATATCGCCCAAAGAAAAATCAGATTAACTCAAGCGTATATAATATATACGCCCGACCAAATCCCCCAAATTTAAGCCAGGCGTATATAATATATACGCCCGGCCAAATCTGCCTTATTTTGGTCAGGCGTGCATAATATATACGCCCAATGTATACTGGGTCACTGACTACCACCACCCCAACTCCCCGATTAGCGGTATTAGTGCCCGCAGTAGCCTCCCGCATTCTATAACACCCAACATGCCCCCGCCCAGTCAAAGGAAGGCGACTTCTTATTGATTTGCTCCGGGAGATCGGGTCGTTTGCGTGGATTCCTTCGCCTTCAATAGAAAGAAAGGGTTCCCTTTCGCTTCTTCCAAAGTACGTCGGATCTCGCCGTGGGACCTACTAAAGGTACATATATCACCCGAAACGGGAGTTGACCCTGGGCACCAGGTCACCATTCTAGGTAGAGGGGAGTTAATTTCCATTTAAAAAAAGAAAAAGAAAAAAGAGAAAAAGAAAAATCCTCATCTTCAGAAAAAATCCACCTTAAAAAAAAACACAAACAAAAAAAACCAAAAAATCATCATTTTCTAAAAATAAAATAAAAAAACCAAAGAAAAATAATCAAAAGAATATATTTTGGTGTGACCGTCACCACGACGACTTCAAACCCGGCCCGTAGAAGGAGAACCAGGAAGGTATTCGGCCCTTATCCGAGACATCGATACAACACTCATCAGTAGATCATGTCAAGGGCCGATACATCCCCACCGTCATCCCCATCCCATTCCCATGTAGGAGAAGACACGATCTCTGACACCTTCGCCCAAACCCGGTTCGATATCATGGGTCCCTTTGGGGCACCCGTGTTCACCTCCACCCCATCCCCCTCCCTCACATTCTCCCAACATACCACCTTTTCATCCCCTACTGAAACCCCTCATTTCTCAACCAATCCATACATCCCCAACTCCCATCCAAACATCCTTACCGCATCCCCATATTTCCAAAGACCCCATAAGGAGCCCCATCCCCTGCCTACTTCCCACGTTCCATCCCTCTCATCATCCATGCCCCCTACATCCCACATCCCATCCACCTCATCTCACGTACCATTCCCACCACATGGCCCATTTACATCCCAACATACCCCCCCATTTACCCAGGTCATGCCCAATTTCTCCCAACCCCCTCCATCCTTAAGTGAGCCATCACCCCCCAATCTCACACCTGAATCCATGCCCTCAATGGAGGACATGAGAACGATGTACGCCCTGTGGGCTGCTTCTCGGAACCCTACATCTCAAACCCCGCATCCCAATCTCCAAAACCTCCATACCCCATTCCCTCCTAACCATGCCCAACCATCCATCGTCCATACCTCCCAAAATCCCCCACCTTAATTTCAGACCCACACCCATACAAATCCACGAGCCCAAGCCCAAACACCTCTAGAGCCATGGGCCCAAGCCCAAGCCCATCAGATCCAGGCCCAGGCCCAAGCCGAAGCCCATCAGGCCTATGCCCAAAACCCTCAAAACCCATGGGCCCAAGCCCATCAGGCCCAGGCCCAAGACCCTCAAAACCCATGGGCTTAAGCCCAAGTCCATCAGACCCAGTCCTAGGCCCAGAATCCTCAAGGCCCATGGACCCAAGCCCATCAGGCTCAGGTTCAGGCCCAAAACCCTCAAAACCCATGGGCCCAAGCCCAAACCCTCAAAACCCTCAAAACCCATGGACCCAAGTCCAAGCCCCCCAGGGCCTTTGGACCCAAACCTATCAATCCCAAGCCAAACCATCAAACCCAAATCCCTCAAACCCAAGGCACATCCACACACGCTCATCAAGGTCCATTCACTAACCCCATACCCCCCACGGTACCCTTCATTCACCTATACCCCTTATGCCCCATCTAGCCTCCAACGGAAATCCAATCCATCCCATTCCTCAAACCCACAACATCCCGCCACCTCAACACACCCCATCACCCTACAATGTGCACCACCACACATCATTTACCCATAAACCAAGCCATCCATTTATCCTTCTCATCCCCTACAAACCATAAGGGCCCCACCAGTCATCCAACCCTCACCCCCAAGTCCAAATAGCGTAACTCGCCTCACCAATACCATGACCAATAAACGAGGAGGATGATGATCCGTGAATGCTGAGGAGTTGCCACCAACCTCCTGCCCACCATCATCACACCTAGGGTCGAACAAAATCAGGGGGAAACAGTCCCCACTATAGCCTCAAAAGAACCGTAATGCTTGAAAGAACAAATAGATGTAATACGTATAACCGATGAAGATGGGAGGGGTAGAACTGCATTCAACAGACTTTTCAGATTTATGTCTGTTCTCTGATGTCCCCCTGCCACAGAAATTCAAGATGCCGTCATTCGATAAATATAATGGCACTGGCAACCCCATCCCCCACTTAAAGTCTTACTGTAGGGATATTTGCCAAGATGGAGATGAACGACTCCTCATCAAAGTGTTCCAAAAATTTAACGGTCAAGATCGAGATGGTTCACATCCTCGAACCGGCCCATGATAAAAAATTGGAAAGATCTGACATGATTATTTCAAGAGCAGTATGTCTATAACATGGACATAGAGCCAAGGAAGTCAGATTTGGCCCGTCTAAAGCAAAGACATGATGAAACATTCAGTACTTACTTGGGAAGGTAGAGGGCATTGGCCGCTCAGGTAACTCACCGGATTCCCGATGATGAGCAGATTGAATTGATAACCAAGGGAGCCCTCCCAGTCATCGCAGATTTTTTAGTATATCAGCAGCAGTCTAGTTTTGCTGATCTGGTCCGAAATGCCAATCGTTGCGAAGACGCCATTAGAGAGGGCAGGTTAAGAAGGAATGTAACGGGCCACCGGGTTTGAAAAGTCAAACCAAGAATTGAAAGAAGACCAGGATGAGGTACGTAACATTGTTTACCCCTGTGCCAATACTAATGCCTCGACATTACCTGTGTTACACAACCACCCCCAACCCGTTTCGAGCAAGCACCAAGGCCAAGCAACGGACCAAGAGCCCCATTCACCCAGGAGCAGATGAAAGCACGATTTGAACGAGTGTTCACACCATTGGGGCAATCCTTGAGTGTCTTATTACCGGTATTGCTACAGAAAGGCTTGGTTAATTTACTCCAACCTCGCCCGCCACCCCATCCCATACCGAGGAGCTATAATCCGAATCTGTATTGCAATTTCCACTGTGGACTGGTCCTACGACCGGTGCTTCTGCTAAAGCACGCGTCCAAGATCCGATAGAGGCGGAAAAATCATTCCCCGCCACTTCCTCAAGGGCGTAACCGAATATCCATCAAGCCCCTCTACCATCAGCACCTGTGGAGGCCCTGTGCCCAACATTCATTGGATAGAGGAGGAAGAAGAAGAGTTTGACCATTCAAATTATATCAGTAATCAGGAGGAGTTTTCACTCCCCAGGTCGAATGAAGATGAACTATTTGTTGGGGTGATCGAGCATTGTATCTTGCCGATTATTTTCACGCATACCAAGAGGACCCCTTAGATTTAGGGCAGTATTTTCCACTCGCCCCGCCTATCAAATCCAAACAGCACTCGCCGTAATCATACACATATCCACCCCACGCCCAATTTACCCCATAGACCCCTCCGTCACACCCAAATCACCCCATACCATACACAACTCCGCCATCCTCATATTATCCTACCCCATACACACCCCCAAATCTCTCCACCCATTACACTACTCTGCCATCACCAAGTTACCCCATTTCATACACACCTTCAAATCCCACCACCCAATTTACCCCATACACCCCTCCGTCACCCCCAAATCACCCCGCTCCATGCACAACTCCATCCCACTACCCCGCCATGTCCCAATCATCCCGCTCCATGCACAACTCTATCACCCCTAATTTACCATATGTCATCCACGAACCCGTCATCATCCCACCATGCCACCCCATATACAAACCCTTCATATCCCTATCACCCCGCTCCTCAGATGTCTCCCCATCCTTCCATCCCAGTCACACTCTCGCCATCCCTTGGTTATTTTGGCCCCAATCCAACTCCATCGCCACCCAAGCAAGCAACCCCTCACCCAATCCCCTTATCACCTGCTCCCAATCACTACTGGTCTTACCAAGCCCAGGCAATACCTGTACAAGCCCCCCCTGCACCCACAAATTCAATCCTGCCAATTCCCGCCACTACCATTCTGCCCCCTACTAGAGTCAACCTGGTGGGACCCGATAAACTGGCGCGTCCAACCCAATCTTCCCCAGAATTACCATGCACTCCTTTCCTTATCCCGAAACCTGCCTATGACCCGCATCAAGTGCCATTAAGCTATGAATAGACAGACATGAATGCCGAGTGCAACCAAGAGGAGGCTGTTGAATTTGTTACCTGGTCAGGCCGGATTTCTACACAGCCGAAAGCATCAAGGGCCGTTAGAGGAGAAGAGAGGAAGAAAGAACAGGCCGCAGGGAATCCCTTTGAAAAAATGGCCAGAGAGCACATACTAGAGACGCAGCTCAAGAGAACACCCGCGCATATTACCCTGTGTGATTTATTAATCACGTCCCCGCTCCACTTCCAAGCTCTAATGGGAGCACTCAAGGACGCACATGTCTCCACTCACGTAACTCCAAATGAAGTAGGAGAAATAATAGGGCAAGTGTTGGCTCTAAATGCCATCTCATTCACTGATGCGGACCTACCAATCAAGGGGAATGACCACTCTAAGCCCTTGAATATAACAGTGGAAGTAGGAAACTTGGTGGTGCCGTTGGTCCTAATCGACAACGGGTTGGCATTGAACGTATGCCCTCTAAGGACGACGATCAAAATTGGGGCGAACCTCGACACCTTCCGGCCATCCATATCAAGCGCCTGGGGATTCGACAACACCAGAAGAGAAATCATAGGAGAAGTAGACCTCGACCTGATCCTCGGGCCGCAAACCTTCACCACCCCCTTTCAGGTGATGGACATTAAGTCTACTTTCAATCTGCTATTGGGCCGGCCATGGATACATAAGCTCAGAGCAATACCATCTACCTTGCAACAAAAGCTCCGATTCATCTCGAAAGGAAAAATTGTCACCATCTTGGGCGAGAGCAGAGAAGACAGGGAAAGAAGCACTCTGCACATTGAGAATCCGAAAGTGCTGAACATACCGCACACAGCAGAGGACGCCGATCTTCACCGATTCGAGTATGACTTCTCAGCCGTCACCCTCGGACCAACTGAAAAGACCCCGGATAAAATTAGAGGAATGGACGCAGCTGTGTTCATGCTCCACAGATGGGGCCATCAAAAAGGGAAAGGGCTGGGCCCATGCCTCCAAGGAAGAAGAGACCCCGTCAAGGCCAAGGGGCAACAAACTAAATTCGACTTAGGCTACAGGCCCAGAGAAGAGGAAGTCAGAGAGGCCAAGGAAAAGATGAGAGCCGCAGCAGTCGCCAAAGTAAGAGGAATCATCTTGGAAGAGGAACCTCACGCTCGCCCCCACATCCATGAAACCTTTGTGAGCGCCGGGGTAGTAAAAATTGATCTAAATGGGGAGACGAGGGTTACCCCACATAAGCCTGCTTCCGTCCACCCCACAAATCCCTACATCATCCCCCCAGATTCAAAATGAACTTAGCCGCCCTTTCCTTATTTGAGGAAGAAGTTCCCCAGTCCACCCATCACTCTAGCACCAGCCACTCTGGGCCCATCTTAACCATAGCGGATAGGGTCCCAGAGGATCCCTCTGGAAATATGTTGAGGGAGGAACTGCAAGAGCCTATCGATGCCACTCCCAATCAAAGAGGTAAAGGCCAAGCCTCGCAACCCCAACTCCTGGGAGCCACCAAATATCGTGAAAATGGCACCGACTCCCCCAAAAAAACAACCTGTAGAAAGTGAGGTTAGCCTCTGGACCACTCTACCTTGTATATATAGAGATCCACCTCGCCAAGGGTTGACCTCCGAAAAAATGCAAAAGACCATAAAAATAGAAAAAATACCAATTTCAAAAATATTATCCTTTAAAATTCCCAATAAAATTAAAGCTGATGTCGTGATACTCGTCCCATGTGAAGCTGACCCCTTTCCTGTAGAAATACAAGAAGAGGTGGGAGTCACGAGTCTGGACGAGGATGGTCAAACCGATGAGCTCCCCAATGAGCTCCTTAAACAATTTGCAGATTTTGAGCATGGCCCTACCCCGATCGTCGAAGAGACGGAGGATGTCAATTTGGGCACCAAAGAGGCCCCCAGAATCACCAAAATCGGAACATCGTTGTCCCCTGCGGAGAGGAAAGGTATGATAGACTTCCTTCGGTCATACCAAGACGTCTTCGCATGGTCATATGAAGACATGCCTAGTTTGGATACCGATCTGGTTGAGCATGAGTTGCCACTCTACCCTGATGTTAAGCTGGTTAAACAAAAGCTAAGACGCCTCCGACCCGAATGGATGTTAAAGGTGAAGGATGAGGTCATTAAGCAGTATGACGTAGGTTTCCTCATGGTATCCAAGTACCCGCAGTGGCTGGCTAATAGAGTCCCCGTACCGAAGAAGGATGAAAAGGTTCGAATGTGTATCAATTTCTGCAATCTCAACAAGGCGAGTCCTAAGGACGACTTCCCGCTACCCCACATCGATATCCTGGTCGATAACACTGTAAAGCATGGAATGCTCTCATTTATGGATGGATTCTCAGGATACAATCAGATAAAGATGGCAGAGGTTGATCATGAGAAGACAGCTTTCATTACCCCCTGGGGAACCTTCTGCTACAAAGTAATGCCATTCGGGCTGAAGAATGCTGGGGCAACCTACCAAAGAGCAATGACGACCCTGTTCCACGACATGATGCACCAAGAGATCGAAGTATATGTCGACGACATGATTGTCAAATCACCAGAAAGGGAGGACCACTTGATAAATCTTCAGAAGCTATTCGAGAGGTTGAGAAAGTACAGGTTACGGTTGAACCCCCAGAAGAGCGCCTTCGACGCTATGTCAGGAAAGTTGTTGGGCTTTATTGTCAGCAGGAGAGGGATCGAGGTAGATCCGACCAAGATCAAGGCCATCACTGAAATGCCGCCACCGTCTACAGAGAAGGAAGTCAGAGGCTTTTTAGGCAGAATCTAGTACATCAGTCGATTCATCGCACAGTTAACTCCGATATGCGCACCAATCTTCAAACTACTGAGAAAGGACTCACTGGTTGAATGGAATGATGACTGCCAAGCTGTATTCGACAAGATTAAGGGTTACCTCCTAAAACCTTTGATATTGGTACCGCCTGTACCTGATAGACCTCTGATAATGTACCTATCAACGACAGAGTTTTCCATGGGCTGTGTGTTAGGACAGCATGATGAGACAGGAAGAAGAGAGCAGGCCATCTATATCTAAGCAAGAAATTCATTGATTACGAGACGCGCTATTCTCATCTGGAGAAAGCATGCTTGGTACTCATTTGGGCTACTCAAAGACTTTGACACTACCTGTTATCCCAAGCCGTCCTACTTCTAGCACAGATGGATCCACTAAAGTACCTATTCGAGAAACCTGCACTCACTGGCTGAACTGCATGATGGCAACTACTTCTATCCAAATTTGACATTACTTATGTCACCCAGAGGTCAATCAAGGGGCAGGCACTTGCTGATCATCTTGCTGAGAACCCTCTGCCGGACTATGAGCCTCTAAGGATCGAATTCCCCGATGAGGACATTCTGTTCATGACTGACGAGGATACAGAGGAAACAAAGGAGTCCTGGGTAATGCACTTTGATGGAGCATCGCATGTTGACGGCCAAGGAGTTGGCGCCATTCTTATCTCGCCAAGAGGATCACATGTACCCATCTCAATCAAATTGAACTTCCCATGCACCAACAATATGGTTTAGTATGAGGCCCAGATATACTGGTTTACAAAGTGCTCTTGATCTAAATATAACTCACCTTAGGGTCTTTGGAGATTCACAGTTAATTATATGCCAAACCAACGGAGATTGGAAGACCAAGGATGAGAAACTGATCCCATACCATGAACATCTTGAGGATCTAATAACCTGCTTTGAGGAGGTCACGTTCTCCTATGTGCCATGAGCAAGAAATCGGTTTGCTGATGCCTTGGCCACCCTGGCCTCTATGGTTGAGATTCCATATGGAGTTGTGATGAAGCCGATCATGATAGAGCAGAGGGACGAACCGGCTTTCTGTCACCTGATCGAAGGACCTACAGAGTTAGATGATGAACCACCCTGGTTCTCGGACATCAAGAATTTCCTTGAAACCCGAACTATCCTAGAAGGAACATCGAAGGTAGACAGATGCACCATCCAGCGATTGGCAACGAACTACGTCATCTGCGGTGATCTCCTGTATAGACGGTCTCACGACAATATTCTGCTCCGATGCCTAACCCGGAAAGAGGCGGTTGAGATCATGAAGGAGATGGCACACGCGCTGGACACATGCTTGCGAAGAAAATTCGAAGGCAAGGATACTTTTGGACCACTTTGGAGACCGATTGCTGCAAGCACGTGCAGAAATGCTACAAATGCCAAGAGCACTTCAGTCTAATACACGCTCCAGCCATTGACTTGCACAGCATGGCCACTCCTTGGCCGTTCACCACCTGGGGTCTCGACGTCATCGGCAAAATCAATCCTAAAGCTTCCAACGGGCATTAGTTCATCCTCTTACGGTAGAGTATTTTACGAAGTGGGTAGAGGCAGCCTCCTACACAAGCATTAAGGCTAGTCATGTTGAGAAGTTCATCAAGAACAACATCATTTGCAGATTTGGCGTTCCCAAAGATATCATCATTGATAATGGCACTAATTTTGCTAATAGGTGCATCCGGGCCTTGTGTGAGCAGTTCCAGATCAAGCATCATCTATCATCCCCATACAGGCCATAGACGAATGGAGCTGTGGAAGCTGCCAACAAAACTTTGATCCGCATCCTAGAGAAGATGGTAGTTACTTACGGAGATTGGAGCTAGCAGTTAACCTTCGCACTTTGGGCCTATAGAACGTCTATCCGTACCGCAACAGGGGCAACACCATTCTCCCTTGTGTATGGGACCGAGGCTGTGCTACCCGTTGAGGTCGGGCACCTCTCCCAGATCCTTTGGAATCCCATCTACCTGAAGCTGAGAGGGAAAGAGCCCGTTTTGAGCAGTTGGATTTAATTGATGAGAAAAGACTCCTAGCCTTGTGCCACACCCATATCTATCAGAGGAGAATTGCACATGCTTATAATAAGCGCATCCGCGGCCGAGATCTGAAGGTAGGAGACATTATACTGAAGAAAATTTTCCCGTCTCTCCACGCCGATCCAAGAGGGAAGTTTAGGCCAAATTGGGAAGGACCCTACGTCGTCCGAGAGGTTTTGCCAGGATACGCCGTTCGCCTCGCCACCATGGACGAAGACCACTTTCCTAAGCCCATCAATGCTGGATACCTCCATAAGTTCTACTCATAGGTCTTGGGACAAGGTGAGTTTTGATAAAAGTAGATGCATGACCACTTCAGGACCCCATAGAAGAGGCCATCATTTCAAAGACAAGTAGACTAAAAGAAATATTCCCTGAAAACCTTCACCCTTTTTACTACACACGTTGGGCCAATAACCATTTCTTTCATATATCCCTCCCAAAATTTCAGAAAAAGAGAAAAGAGAAGAGAGGAAAAATCCAAACCAAAAAAAAGAAAAAGAGAGAGAAGAAGAAGAAAGTAAAACCCCAAAAAAAAAGAGGGGGACCAGGACTTAAAAAAAAAAAGGGGGAGAGAAGTGATTGGGGCATGTACCATAAAAATGCCTTTGGAAAGAAAGAGGAGTCACCAAATTCACTCAAAGCTTAGATCCAAATTCCCAGAAAAACCCAACCTGTTTGAACCCCGACCACATTACAACCTGGAAGAAAGCCCTCTTTAAGGTCCACAAGCGGTCATAACATCTACTGCATCAGAACAAGCTGAGTTAACAAACAACACAGAACGTCATTCAGCCGGCTATGACGGAATCGACGCCCATGTCGTGGCCTTCTGGTTAAAAAAAAAATAAAAAAAATAAAAAGAAAAAAAAAAGAGAAAAAAAGAAAAAAGAAAAAAGAAAAAAAAAGAAAAAATAATTTGAGTTCAAAGCAAGATGGACGTGGTGAAAACCCGCAAGGGCACCACGGGTAAAAACAGCGAACTCACGCGGACCAGGTGAAAACCTGAAAGGGCACCTGGGGTAAGAAAGCGAACCCATGGACGTAGTGAAAACCCGAAAGGGCGCTATGAGTAAAAACAGGGATGGCGGGCATGGCAAAAACCCGTATTGGGCGCTATGAGCAAAAATGTCAAGAAAAGAGAGATTAGGAGAAGACCTGTTCTGGCCCGCCCATTTTAGTTTGAACCCCTTGAGCCCCTTTTCCCCCATAAAAAGCCCCTATTGGGCCACTCATGTGAATTGGATCAGATCCCGATCAAGTATGTCATCTCTACCGCAGCGTCTGACGCATGACCAAAGGAGAAAGACAGAAGACTAGACCAATCCCAGGGATGCTGACCTTCCCACGTTTAAAGAAAAAAAACTTGTATCTCATGAACAGGGTTCGACCATGCTAAAAAAAAAAGACCCACTGGTTTAGCCTTGTAACTACCGACATCACAAAAGACCCAAAGGGAGAAAATTTCAAAAAAGATAATAGATTTCCCTTTCCCATAAAAAGCCCCACACTGTGGAGGAGAAAATTTCAAAAAAGATAATAGATTTCCCTTTCCCATAAAAAGCCCCACACTGTGGAGGAGAAAATTTCAATAAAGATAATAGATTTTCCTTTCCCATAAAAAGCCCCACACTGTGGAGGAGAAAATTTCAAAAAAGATAATAGATTTCCCTTTCCCATAAAAAGCCCCACACTGCGGAGGAGAAAATTTCAAAAAAAAGATAATAGATTTCCCTTTCCCATAAAAAGCCCCACATTGTGGAGAAAAAAAAATCTCCATAAAAAGGCTTACATTGCGAAATGTACAAAGGAAAAAGTCGAAAAACAAAAAATATATGTATGTATAGATTTCATTCCATTTCTTACAGTATTACGTACGGAGTTTCACGTCCCAAAAAGATAACGACGTGACACACTTTCTATTTTGCTGCCTTCTTTACAAACAAAAAACCAAAAAAAAAGAAGTATATATATATATATGCATATATATATAACAAAAACAACAAAAAAAAGAAAAATAACCCAAAAAGAGATCTCTGTTATGGGGCATTCCTCCCCTCCGTGTATATGATCTACGATATGTGCAGGAACAGGTCAAGGGCAGGGAGCACGCTTCAAAGCATTGATCTCTGCAAGAAGAGAGTCCTCGCGAGCATTTCGATCAGACATCCACCTACCATGAAGACTCTTCTGCCGTCTCCATGAAGCGTCAGCGGCGTTGCGAGACTCAGTCAATCGAAGAACCTCACTCTCGGCTGTGGCAACTCTCGCTTCTGCAATCTCAGCTCTGACCCTTTCTTTCTCCAAAGCCTTGGTCAAAGCCAGCCTCTCTATAGAAAGAGACTCGATCCTGGTCCGAAGCATCGCTTCCTTACATGGCCAAGGCCCCGTCTCTATCACATCTACCAAAACTGGGCTAGGGGTAGGTAATTCCTCAGATACCAACCAAACCTCATAATCAGGAGAGGCGACGCCCCCCTGAACTAGGCTGCACATGTGCGCTTATTGGTGGGTCTCCCAGAGGGCGGCTATGACGTCGAGATCACTGAGAGAACCCCGTGAAAATATCAGAGAGCACAAAGGTGGCCTCACAGAGCATGGCACATGTTGAGTATACCCGAATTGACGAAGCACCCGAGATGGGAAATAATATGTGCTATCGGTCAACTCAAATAGGGTGATACCCTCACAATCTCGAGAGCAGACAATCGGAAAGGTACCATCCAACCAGGGAAGTTGCCAGATTAGATCCACATCTGATAGCCACGTACTCAGCTCCTCGGTGCTCCCATGAGGCAATCTCGAGCACCGGATCAGAAAGCCCCGAGCCACGTCCCCTCTTATCAAGCATAATCTCGGCACAGGCCCCATGATAGCCAAATGCTCTCTTAGCCAAATCTGAACAAGGAGCGGGCTCCCGCTGAGAATCCCAACCCGGCCCGAGGCCGAGGCATCCAGGCCCCGATACATCTCAGCCAAGACTAGGTGCACCAATGAGCGGCCTCCCTCCAACTCAGTCAAGACGTCGCACAGCCCAAGGGAAAAGGTCTTGCCTCTAGTAAAGAAGAGAACTTTCGACAGCAAATAAAGGGCAAAGGCCTTTACATTGAAGGGATCTCGAATGGGCAACTTTCGGAGACTCAAGTCGCCAAAAAGTTGTCTCAGGAATTTCACCGAACACCTAGTGGGCCCTCCGGCGAAACATTTCTCATACCCACCCTTTTTTAAACCGAGAACTGCGTGGACCGCCTTTGCATACCCCGGTTTGGGCACCACTTTAGCAAGGCCTCGATGCATCTTCAAGCCAGTAATAGAGGCCAGCTCTTCCAAGGTTGGGGTCAGCTCCCTAGACCCAAATCTAATGACATGGGCCATATGGTCCCATGATGCCAAGGCCGCTTGCAGCAGGTTGGGCGACAGAGGAATAGCAAGGAGAGAGGAAAGGCGGGACAACCCGAGGCAATTCAAAAAAACAAGCTCGCTCTCAGCCAAGCTGTCATGCCATTTTTGCAAAAAACTGGGCCCCGGGTCCAAACAGGGAAGTATAACAGCCCCCATATGAGAGCTTGGGCCCCTTTTCGAAGGCGGGCCCATGGACATACAAAGATGTTCTTTATAAAATCAGTCAATGTATGACGATGGACCCACTAGAAAAAAGAAAGGGAAGGAAAAGATAAAAGGAAGGGCAAAAGGCCAAACCAAGATGAAGGAGAAGGCAAGGGGGGACCAGGCTCGGGTTATAAAGAGGCCGCTGAGCCCAAATTATAGCAGGCGTATATATTATATACGCCAAGGCAAAAGTTTAAAACATTTGCCAGGCGTATATAATATATACGCCAGGCCATTCTTCACTATGGATTTGCCAAGCGTATATATTATATACGCCCGGTCATTATTGCTGAACATTTGCTGGGAGTATATAATATATACACCCAGTTTAAAGCTGGGGCTGGCAAGGCCCCCTCTCATAGCGGTCCATTTTTGTTCCCCAAGGAGGAACTTATTTTTTGGTTGGCCCACTTTTTCATCTCGGGGCAGCCCACAGGTAGGCATGCTCACACCCCCATGGGGGGGGCCCTCGGATGACGCACTATCCATAGGTGATATACAGAGAATCACCTGTAGGATCACCCCCATCATTGGATGGGTGCTAGCTCGTTTCAGACCAAAGAAAAGAAAACCATCAAAGCAAAGAGATGAAACATTCATATAAAGCATAAATATTATAAACCATCCAAAAAAAATGTGTGTTGTTTAAAAGTTATTACATATCCCCCAAATAAACCAAAAGTCTAAATTGTTGTTTTGTGTATGCCAAATTTGCAAAAAATGAACTAGTCCTGGGCAGCCCCCTTCGACTTCTTCCGGCGCCGGCTCGCGCTTTGAAAAGTACGAGTCTCCCCCACCCGAGTCCATGCCTGGGAAATACGGCTGAGAAGGAAACGCGACTCCTTTTCACGAGCACGCTGTACGAACACACAAAAAGCCATCAGGTAGAGAAACAGGCGGAAAGTAAATAAAGAAAATAACTAGGTTGGGTCAACATTCACTCCCCACCTCGGTCTCCCTAAGCCCAACAAGGTTACGATAATATTCAGCTTGACTCACTGCCGACTCATAATCCTGGCCAGTAAGAAAAAGGAGGTGTTAGTCACACAGGCCATCAGCATAATTCAAAGGGAAGGAGAACAAAGCAACAAGATAGAGATTACCCTAGGGATCAGCTCAGGAGGTGGGACCTGGATAGCTTCAGCAGAGATACGTGCCTTCTCGGCCACGTCGGCACACACACGCGACAAGAAAGCATCGTCCAAACGCTTGAAAGTTCCTTGAACCTCGACGGGCGAACTACCAGAAGCACCAGCACCAGAAGAGTCAGAGGGTCCAACACCTGAGACCACGCCAGAAGCACCAGCCCTAGAAGGATCGGAGGGTCCAACACCTGTAGCATCATAAGGAGCAGCCGCCTCATCCCCCTCATCTGAGTCGTCACCCTGCTCAAACTGTAAAGAGAAACATTTTATCATTAAAGGTTGTAGGTCAATCAAAGTAATCACAAAGAGGCTGCTAAATAAAAAGAGAAAAGGGCATTACCTGAGATCACGGCCCGCCAAAAGCTAAAAAGTTAGCACCAGGCACGAAGCGAGGCAGCAGGAAATGATAGGGCAGGGAGTCGTACCACGTCTGATACCCCCCGGGTAAAAGAAGGTCATCAATAGGAACCCCATGGTGAAGAAAGTGAGCAGTAAGCTCATCAATGGAGCCTTTCGGAGCCAACACATGGGCGGGAGGAGCTTGGGGCACGGCAAAGAGAGGGCGATACTGATGAACCACTCTCTCCCCTAAATAGTAGGCCCTAGTCCAGGACCCGTAGAGGAAGATGATGCGACGGTCCAGCAAAAAGCGAGAAGGACCCACTGAAGCCAAGTTCCAGAAGGGAGATCCTATGTAGGGGTCAAGGATGATCTGCAAAAGAAGAGAAAACAGAGGAAGGATACACACATTTGGTCAGAACCCATAGCACACAAGAGCTGTCAAATTTATAAAAAGGGAATTATTTTACCTGCTCTGGGATCAACAGGTCGAACTGAGAGCGCAGCCCTAATTCCAAATGCTTCATACCTACGTCCCGACGGCGACTCACGTGCTAGTTACTCATGAGGGGGAACGTAGCAACTTCAGACTGAAGCAGAGGGCAACCCGGTTGGAAGTGAAGATACCCCCAAATCTAAGAAAGCAAGCAGATAAAGACAGGTATGCCATAAAAGAAAATTGGACAAGCTAAAACCAAAGGATAAAATACCTCAATTGCAGGCTAGAAACCCACAATGGAGCTAGACTCCCCAAGAATGGCTCGCTTTAGGCTGGACATGAGTACATCATAGCTAGTGCCGCCCCAATAAATCGATGCACAGTTTCCCAGTTCACCATCAGTGGCAGGACAACGAGACTCCCTCAGTGTTGAGAGGAGAGTCTTGCCAGGAGGAACAGGCAATGCGGGCTCATATATGGCGCGGGCTCGAGATAAATGGCCATGTCAGACTGGCCCTAGTCCACTAACTCGTGAGGCTCAAACTGATCAACCAGCCAGGACAGCTTGACCTTAGAACCTCGAATATTCCCAGAGGTCGGGTAGGCCCCTATCAGTCGAATCACCGCCTCCTTACCCGGTGTACGGGTAGGTACCACGGGCACCCCTCAAATACGGACCCCAGTGATCATAGACCAGTCCGCAGGTGTAAAGGCCATCTCTGCCACGACCCTTCTTGCTGATCATGCCCTTCATCACCGGACATCCTGAAAATATGAGACGCATCAGCATATGAGAAGGGTGCCAACACAAAAAAAGAAAAAAATATATATGCACTAATCCAAAGACAAAAAAATCTCATAAAAAAAAACCATGTGCGTATGTGTACTAATCCATTAAAAAAAAAAAAAAAAAAAAAATAATACAAATATATACATGTGTGTGCGTGCCAACCCATCGAAAAAAAATGTGTGTGTGTGTACTAATCCAAAAAATGCGCGTGTACTAACCCATGTGTGTGTGTACTAATTCATCAAATATATATATATATATATATATATATATATAATAAATATATACGAGTATGCTAACCCGTAAAAAAAAAATGTGTGTGTACACTAATCCACCAGACCAAAAAAAAATATATATATATACGTATACTAATATATGTATGCGCTAATCCCAAAAAAAAAAAGGAGAGGCACCAATCCATCAAATAAAATGCACTAATCCATCAAAAACAAAAAAGAAAAAAAAAACAAAATAAATGAATGATGGATGGAAAATAGGCCTAAGAAATCAAACATTTCAAAAAAAAAAAGAGGGGAAAACAACAAAAACAAAAAAGAGAGAAAAAGGAATATAGGCATCACAGAGCATTTCACCATAAAGAAGAAAAAAAAGAGGCATCCAGCAACAATATCATCAAAAATTCAAAAGAAAAATAAAGGAAGGGTAATGATTACCTTCAATGAGAGAGAAAAACAAATATCGGTGGAGGATAAGCGTCTTTCGATCCACACCCGCAACGTCTGGTAATAGAACTCAAGCCAAATCAAATGCAAAAACCCTAGGGGGCTGTCCCGAACTCAAGAAGGAAGGAGGGAGAAAGATAGAATTTGAAAAGGGGGGCCCCTTTTGTGCTCTTTCTGCAATTTTATAATCGCCATGATAGACGGCGATATAATATATACTAACCATTTTCTCAGATTTTGGTCAAGCGTATGTAATATATACGCCCGACCAGAAATGGTAGTTTTTTTAACTACTCGGCCATTTTCGATTTTGAGGCCCCACGGACCCCCTTGTATGCTATAGACCCCGGTCCAGACCCCCCCTTAGAGGCCAACGTATCATCGGGCAAGGGTACACGCATCCCCAAAATGGCCCTTCGAGTTCCCTTCAATTGGCCCAAAAGGACCATGCTACAATTAACGGATCTAAACCTGTAGGCGCCGCCCACCTAATGCTCCCACAAAATCAAAAAGAAAAAAAAGAAGAAAGAAAATGCTAAAAGTGACACTAGTTCTTAAAAGAGTGCTACAATGACCATTTGCACCACTCCGAGAACTATGTTAAATCAATTCGGAATGATCAGGGTCCACCTGAAAGTTCTCGAACCCCGTCTTACACAGGGACACCCCATACCTGATCCGGCAGGCAAATGAATTTCATTCATCACCGGTCACTCCTGGGAGCATACACTTAGCCCCAGATCTCCCCCAGCAGAGGTCGAGGCCTGATTCGGCAGGCAAACCAAGAACCCATTACCAGAATGCACACGTCCCTAAGGTATATCAACATGGCAAGTTGATTCGCCTAAGGATACGTACAGAAATAAAGGCAGTTTGAGCATGCCCAGAGTCTCAATCTGACATGAAAAAAAAGAAAAAAGAGAGAAGAGAAAAAAGAACAAAAAAAGGGAGAAGAAATAACGACCTGTTGTTGCTTAGTAAAAATCTGGAGTAGGTTGACCCCACCTTCCAAGCATTCGCTATGGTCATCCCCCTTCGGATCTATGTTGACCAAGAGCGCCCCCGACTTCAGACCATTCGAAAAGCCTATTGTCAGTTAAAACTGACCCGTCAAAAATGAAATTACAAACCAACCAAACTATGTGCAAACATACAGACCAAAGGGCTCATTCCCTTTTATTTCTTTTTACACGGGCTTAAAACCTGTATAGGCACGGTGTCCTTGTTGAATGTATACACTTGCGTCTGGGTATCCGCAGGATGGTCGTTTGTCCTCATAAATTGTACCTTAGGGTCGAGGCTTTCCTTCACGCCTATTTTGCTGCTTATCGCCCCTGATGGGTGTCTGTCTGTGCATAAGTTAGTAAGATGTAATTTCGTTAGGGACGGAGGCTAGAATTGACCATCTCTTTCGAGGGATGATTGGTCCTAGCCCGATCTTTTTAGCTTTGTCTCAAGTTAAGGCACTTCGGTTCATGTGAATCAAGAGCACCTCACCACTGAAACGTACACATCCCCAAGGCGTACCTATCCCTACAGAGCGCACACACTCTTAAAGCGTATCAACTGACATTTGATCCACTTAAAGAGTTGTGCAAAAATAAAGTTGCCAGAGGTCCTTGAGATTTGCTTAGAGGCCTCGGAACAAAAAAATTCAGAAAAAGGAAAAAAAAAAAAATTCACTCAGAAAATGGGCATGCATTCCCAAGAAGTGTTGCGACATCAATATTCTCTTCACTTGGGTAAAGCGTGCTAAAATAACCTTGAGGTTGATGGGTTCGCCCAAAGACTTCGAGCCTTACCTAGGTAAGGGCACCCGTGCCCAATCCAATGGAGCTGTCAATACCCCATAGGATTGGACACATTGTTTAGACCTTCGCTTTGTGTGCTTCGCATCAATTCCGAAGCATAGATCGATCATCCCGTTTCATGGAGCTGTCTGGTTTAGATTAATACTCAACATCACAAATCTATAATTTCCCTCAGGAAGTGGACGATATCCTGGCTAGCGGGCTTAAACTTTTTGTGATCATCGTAGTTATGCCCAGTAATGTCGCAATGCACTTGGGGACTGTTAGCTTTGAGGTACGGACGATATCCCGAAATGAGAGGGCTTACGTACACTCACCATCACCATGGATGTTTGAGAATTGAGTTGAACCAGGCGGACCCATCAAACGTGCCTTGGACCTCTTCGGATGTCTCTTGTCTTTGGCATCCGATCATTAGTGATCGAATACCAAAGAGGGGCATCTGTAGACACCCAAATTCGGCCCAAGGCCCGATCAATCTGTACTTCAGGAGAGATGTACCCCTGTGCTTTCGATGGCACCCCTGAACCCATAGGAATCCACCCAGACCTTTAGGAATCACCCTGAACCCTTTAGAACCATTCCCCAACCCTTAGAGATCACCCCTAAACCCTAGATTCCCTTCCCATACCTAACTTGAACCTTTCTGAGTAGTTGATGGGAGAGGAGCTACAAATTTTTATACAGACTATTACCAAGGACAAGCCATATACCATTGAAAAGAGGACTTCTCCAGCTTTCCAACAAGCCAAAGATCACCAATTTGGAGCTACGGTTCAAAAGTTATGGCCGATTGAAGTTTCACATAAAATTATAAAAATTTTACTCGGGCGTATATAATATATACGCCCAGCATAGGTGGGACCCACCACGAGCTTCATCTTCTCAAGGCTCCCCTATTTTTTGTGAAATTCACTGTTCCTAAACTGGGTGTATATAATATATACGCCCAACTTAGCTACAGTAACTGTCATCAGTTGCTCGAATTTCCTTCATCTAGTTTGACCCTTTGACCATCCCCTTTGTTGGGGTGGGTGTCTTGAGGTTGGTTGCACCCCATTTGAGCTTATTTGCAACCCTTAAGTCACCTATGGTCTCACCCCATCATCTGCCATTGAAACCAGTTTCCTAAAACCCTAGGACCTTGAAAACCTAAAAAACTTTAGATGGAGGATTACCTAATTGCTAAACCAATTAGCTCTTAAGTAATCCCCTAACCCATCCCTTCTCTATAAATAGAGAAGCCCCCCTCTTCCCAAAGGGTTGAAAATTTGGTTGAAAGGTTAGAGAGTGCTTAAGAGAAAACCCTAGTGAGAAAAAATGCCAATATTTTTTCAGAAATCTAGCATGCATATTCCATCTATTTCAGTCCATTTCCACCATTAGATCACTCCCTTTAGCTAAAGCCTAGCCATTAGCCTCACCCAATACTTCCTATTTTACCGAATCCTAGTATTAGAATCCATTTCCATACTGTTTAAGCCATCGAAAGCACGCCAAAGCGAAGATCTTCCATGGTGCAACAAGGGCCCGTGAGCTCCGACTCACCCCTCTCTTCCTCTACCTTCTTGGTGTCTCCTCTGTCCAAGGATTCAAGCTGTTACACCGCCAAAATTTTGGTTCGGCTCAAAGCTTGATAGGACCGTATTGCCTTCGGGCAAGGGGAAACTCTGCCCTTTTTAGTTTCATTTTTGGCCATAGATAGAGACCGCTACATGCAGGTTGATCGAGTGCCCTTCCCGATCGATAACCGAAGCCCCTACCCTAGAGCCTTTGGCAAAGACCAGTAAATTAGAGTCATATTTAGCACTTCGGTACTCAAAATATTGATTTGAAGGTTTCCCGGGTCACCAAAAGCTCCGGGTGGCGACTCTACATTTCATCAAAGGCGAGTGCATCGCCGCGACGGGTTCGAGAGGATCCATAGTCGCACAACACCAAAAAGAGAAAATTATCCAAAGGCAAGACTCACACACAACTCCAGCCCACTTATCTTTCCCAACCTATTCCTATCCCTGACACCAGAGCCATACCAGATCCAATATCCACACCTTCTGAACCTGAAACCTATACCTTTGAAACCCACCATCAGCCTTTTGACATCTCCCCCACATTTGTCCCTGACCCATTCCAACCCATAGACCAGCCTATTCCATTTCCCACTTCCCATGAGTCACTAACAGGGGAGACTTTTCCACTAGGATGTCCACTATTCTAGAGGGCATCAACCTTGAGTATACCCCTCTCCCAGACTCCCCACACCCCCTCACATTGACCCTCCACATCATACACTACCACGGGTCACTACCTTCACCCATAGACCCACATCTCCATTCCAACCAATTTCACCTATCCAACCCACACCCACAACCATACCTGATTTACTACCCCAAATCCTACACCTCCTACTGTCCCTCCAGTCCCAAATGCTGTCCAATACCAAAACCCAATCATCCATAGAAACATATATTAACTCCATAACCCCCACACTCCAGCACCAGGCCTACTTAGAATCCAGCCTCCAAGCCATCCAATCCACCTTGGCCAATTTACCCCAACCATCACAGTCGCCAACTATCCATCCTTCCCAACCTTTACCTACGCCACTTTCCACTTTCACTAATGTCATTACCAAAACTGAGGATGCACCTATTCCAGAGGGCCCACCTGCTATAGCTACCTCTAATGCAATGACAGATGTGGATGATATACTACCCATCTTCTCCAAATCCATCCAAACAGACTCTGATCTGGATCCCCACCCGGAGCCTCCACACACCATTTCCCAGCACCCCCTGTCATTCTTGGCTGGTCCTTCTTCAAGTGAGGACCTCCCCTTGGTTCTTGCCTCTTCTTTTCCCAGCACTCTATACTCCACCCTCCTTCTCGCAATGCAGTCCCATCCTTACATCAAGCGGGATGATATTAAAGGAATGACTACTCTTAAGGCATCCTATGAAGCACAAATTCAACGCATGAAATGGAATATCGAGCAGCTGCTAAGGGACATTGGGAAGGGCTGGAAGAAGATGTTGCATCTTTACAAAGCCCAAGAAAGTTCAGTTGCAAAAGAAAAGCTCAATACTGAATAAGAAAAAATGGCTGCTGCAACAGAAAAATTGAGAGCTGATGCCTTAGAAACAAGGTTGAATGCCTCCAAGGAGATCAAGGCACTCCTTATTGGCCGAGCTGAATTGGCTGAACAGAAAGCTGAAATCCTTGAGAGGCAACTACCTGCCGTAACTGGGAGAGTCCCCCCACCACCAACTGTACAACAAAAGAAAGACAAAGGAAAGGGGTTTAAAATTAAGAAAGAACCAGCCGACCCTTAGATGAATGATGTTTGCACATATTTTGAGTTAAGGAATAGTGTGTTGTACATACATTTTCTAATATAATGTAATATCTTTTTGTCACTTCTGTGTACTTGTTCTTTGTTTCATTTTTGTTTGTTTGTTTGTGTGTCTGTTAATGTATTGCGTGTTCTTTTTCTTTTTTTATAGTTTCTATTTTGTTAATTTTTAGGTTTTATGCTTGCTGCACATCTCACCTTTGAATCAGTGAGGACACTGCTCCTCATAGGTTTGGGGGTGTGGAAAGCTCTGCAAATGAAATAGTTAACCTAAGTGCAGCAGATGCAAGTGAGCAAGACAGAAACAGAACCATGTTCACCTAAGAATCATTAGAAAAATGAGAAATTTAAAACTTTTACAGACTTTTAGGCATTATAATCTTTTAAGTTTTAACTTTTCCTTGATGTGAACACAAGTAAACTCACCTGTATCAGTACTGAGTGAATCATTAAAGAGAGAAAAAGGTAAGGACATACTTAAAAGTTTAATGGATGACCATAACTAGTGAGAGTTGGGTCTACAAATTTTTTTTTCCTTCCTTCGAGGAGTGACTGAGGCAATTTTTCTAGCTCTAAGGACTGGCTGAGGCAATGCCCTCACTAGAAGTTAGGCACCTCCAAGTTGAAGCAATTGACAACACTCATGAAACCTAACTCATGAAACCTAGGAAAGGATCAAGGCCTTCTCTTGGACAATTTGAGCTTAAACAGGCCAAATCCTTCAACTGCCCTTGTGCACACACCTGTTGAGCCTTAACTCCCAATTTTCTATAAAATACATCTGAGTACTTGTACCTGAACCTATGAACCTGATTCAAACCTACCCTCACTTTGAGAATTCAGAAGGTAAAGGAGAAGGAGCTGAAGATGGATAAGATAGGGTCAACATTGGGTGAATGGAGAAGAGATACCTAAAGTAGAGCAGTGTAGCAGCTGAGGAAAGAGGTGGCAAGTCATAAAAAAAAAAACAAAAACAAAAATAGAAAGAAAAATACAAAAAAAGAAAGAAAAACAATAATGAAGAGGAGAAACTGGCCACTTCAAGGCTGAAAAATTTGAAAGAAAATGAAAGGTACTAAACTACAAAGGGGTGAAGTCATGAATCACCTCCTTCACCTACTGATTTCTCAAATTTTGAACCCCTTTTCAACCTTACATTCTTTATAACCTGCTTCATAAGCCACATCACAACCAAGTTAAAAGACCTTGTGATTCAAAGTGAATTAGCTGTCATATAGAGACAAGGAGTTGTCCAATCTATGGTGAGGATATGCCAATGATGTCAGGATTTAAGTGCTTTGCCTATGCTCATACTTACAGACCCATTTGGGGGCTGTAACTGCTCTTGAGCTTGAGAGAAAATGAAACCCTCAAGGTCCCTTGTGAGAGTACGCCCTGGTGAGCAGTGGGTCTGATGTTGAATGTATTGGGTATAGCCTACAATCAAAATTTTGAATTAATGATGAGCTCAGTGCTGACATACATGTGTTGTCCCCATTGTTGTGAGCTAATTGGAAATGTTGTGCACTCAGGTAGAGTTTGTGATGATTAAATGTCTGTGCTTTTCATATCCAAATTCCTCATATTTTTATTTGAATCAATGGTGAACTGATGCTCTATTTCTTGACAACTGACCTGATAATATTGCACCTTTGTTAACTGTTTCATTGAGAAGTTTATGGGTATCTTCACTGAAAACCCTTAGGAGACTTCACTCCTCCACTAGGGATCACCTAGGGGTTTAAAAGGCTTGGTACATATGCTAAATGTATTCATGCTCCCTACAAAAGTAGCTTTTCAATTTCTTAGAATAGTTGTTTTAATTTTCCCTTTTGCTCAGGGACTAGCAAAGATTAGGTTTGGGAGAGTGTTATTCACTGAAAAGTATCACTTTTTACGTCTTAACCTAACCTTTGATGGACCTTGAAGCCCACTAATAAATATGTGTGAAGTATGTTTTGCAGTTAGTAATAAAATGTGCAACTTAATGCAAAATCGTTGCTTTTTGACCTAAAAGAGAGAGAGAGAATACAAGCAAAGATGACAGCTGAGCCAAAGCCCGATGGAACACCTTGGTAGTGCAATGAATGAAGATTAGCTGATGACCAATCTCCCAGACTCACTGTTATTGATCATCATTGACCAATCTAGCAGATGAATGAAGATTAGCTGAGAAGGGAGGAGACTGCGACAGCAACAAGTGCAATGCACTAGAGCAGTAAAAGATGGACTTCGTAGAGTTGAGGAGCTTCTTCGCGAAGCTAAAGATGCAATGGAAGAGGCCCTCACAGAGATAAGGCGCATAATCAAGAGGCAAGTTGTAAAGCCATCACAAAGATCTCGCGACTTAAAACTCTCAAAATCTGCCCTCGCAAAGCGCTCGCGAAGATCAAGCCCTAAAGCAACTGCCCACAGAACACTGCGAGCTCATATGCACAAAGAACCAAAAGTCACATCGTGGAGTTCTCAGGTGGCCTTGGATGAAAGAGACGCCCAGAATTCCTCTTGCGTAGATCTTGCTCACCCTGGAGCCTTACAAGTTACTACGCGAGCGCAGGACCTTACCTGCGTGAGTACTTAGCGAGAAAGAGCTTCTGAAGCTCTACTGCATGAGAAATCCTAGCGCTCTAGATTATCTCTGCGATGGGAAGCAACTGTGAGATTCACTAAAAGTTCTACTACGTGAATGAGCCCTTCTGTGCGACCATGGATTCTCTCGAACCAGTCGCGGCGATGCGCTCACGAAGGAATAAAATGTAGAGTCGCTACCCGGAGCTTTTAGTGATCGGGGAAACCTTTAAATCAATATTTTGAGCACTGAAGTGCTAAATATGACTATGATTTACCGGTCTTTGCCAAAGGCTCTTGGGTAGGGGCTTCGGTTATTGATCGGGAAGGGTTTAGGCACCCGATCAACCCGCACGTAGTGGTCTTTATCTATGGCCAAAATAAAACAAATGGGTGGAGCTTCTCCTTGTCCGAAGGCAATATGGTCCTATCAAGCTTTGAGCCAAACCAAAATTTTGGCAGCGTAACAGCTTGAATCCTTGGACGGCGGAAACACCAAGAAGGTAGAGGAAGAGAGGGTGAGCCGGAGCTCACGGGCCCCTGTTGGATCGTGGAAGACCTTCGCTTCGGCGTGCTTCCGATGACTTTATATGGCTTAAACGGTAGAGGAATAAGTTCTAATGCTAGAATTTGGTAGATAGGAAGTGTAGGATGAAGCTAGGGACTAAGCTTGACTAAAAAAGGGTGATCTAATGGTTAAAAAGGGTTGAAAAGGATGAACTAAGCATGCTGGAATTCTGGTTGAACAATGCAAATAATATATATTTTTCTTTCACTAGGGCTCTCTCTCTTAAGCTTAACTTTCAACGTTAAATTTTCAACCCTTTGGGAAGAGGGGGGCCTCTCTATTTATAGATAAGAGGTGGGTTAGAGGATTACTTAAGAGCTAATTGGTTTAGCAATTAGGTAATCCTCCATCTAAGGTTTTCTAAGTTTTTAGGGTCCTAGGGGTTTGGGAAACTGGTTTTAATGGCAGATGATGGGGTGAGACCATGGGTGACTTAAGGGTTGCCAATATGCTCCAAGGGCGTGCAACCAACCTTAAGAGCCATCTCAACCAAGGGGATGGTCAAAAGGTCAAACAAGATGGAGGAAATTCGAGTATTTGATGACAGTTACTGTAGCTAAGCTGGGCGTATATATTACATACACCCAGTTTATGTACAGTGATTTTCAAGAAAACCAGAGGAGATCTGAGAAGGTGGGTGTTCGTGGTGGGTCCTACCTATGCTGGGCGTATGTATTATCTACGCCTAGCCAAATTTGGCCCAAAAATGCTAGGCGTATATAATATATATGCCTGACCAAAATGGGGCCAAATTTGCTGGGCGTATCTAATACATATGCCTGAGCAAAAGTTATGATTTTATGTGAAACTGCAATCAGTCATAACTTTCGAACCACAACACCAAATTGGATGATCTTTGGCTTGCTGGAAAGCTGGAGAAGTCCTCCTTCCAATGGTATGTGGTTGCCCCTCAGAAATAGTATGTATAAAATTTTGTAGCTCTCCTCCCATCAATTGCTTAGAAGGGTTTAAGTTGGGTCTAGGAAGGGATCTTAGGGTTTAGGGGTGATCTCTAAGGGTTGGGGGAATGGTTCTAATGGGTTTTGGGTGATTCCTAAAGGTCTGGTTAGATTTCCACGGGTTTAGGGGTGCCATCGGAAGCACGGGGGTGCATCTCTCTCGGAGTACAGACTAATCGGGCCTTGGGCCGAATTTGGGTGTCTACAGATGCCCCTCTTTGATATTCAATCACTACTGATCGGACGCCAAAGACAAGAGACATCCGAAGAGGTCCAAGGCACGTTTGATGGGTCCACTTGGTTCAACTCAATTCTCAAACATCCATGGTGATGGTGAGTGTACGTAAGCTCTCTCATTTCGGGATAGCGTCCGTACCTCAAAGCTAACAGTTCCCAAGCACATTGCAACATTACTGGGCATAACTACGATGATCACAGAAAGTGTAAGCCCGCTAGCTGGGATATCGTCCACTTCTTGAGGGAAATTATAGATTTGTGATGTTGAGTATTAATCTGAACCAGACAGCTCCATGAAACTGGGTGATCGATCTATGCTTCGGGGTCGACGCGAAGTACACAAAGCGAAGGCCTAAATCGTGTCCAATCCTATGGGGTATCGACAGCTCCATTGGATTGGCCACGGGTGCCCTTGCCTAGGTAAGGTTCGGAGTCTTTGGACGAAGCCATCAACCTCGAGGTTGCTTTAGCATGATTTACCCGAGTGAAGCAAATATTGATGTCGCGACACTTCATAGGAATGTGTGCCCATTTTCAAAGTGAATTTTTATGTGTTATTTTTTTGAATTTTCTTTTATTTTAAGGCCTCTAAGCAAAGCTCAAGGACCTTTATCAATTTTATTCTTGCGCAACTCTTTAAGTGGATCAAATGCTAGTTGATATGCTTTAAGGGTGCGTGCGCTCTGCCGGGGATAGGTACACCTTGGGGACGTGCACGTTCTGGCAGTGAGGTGCTCCTGATTCACACGAACCAGAGTGCCTTAACTTGAGACAAAGCTAAAAAAGATCGGGCTAGGACCAAACATCCATCGAAAGAGATGGTCAATTCTAGCCTCCATCCCTAATGAAATTACATCTTACTAACTATGCACAAACAGACACCCATCAGGGGCGATAAGCAGCAAATGGGCACGAACGGAAGCCTCGACCCTAAGGTATAATTTACGAGGACAAACGACCATCCTACGGATACCCAGACGTAAGTGCGTATATTCAACAGGGACACCGTGTCTATACAGGTTTTAAGCCTGTGTAAAAGGAAATAAAAGGGAATGAGCCCTTCGGTCTGTATGTTTGCATATAGTTTGGCTGGTTGTAATTTCATTTTTGACGGGTCAGTTTCAACTGACAATAGACTTTTTGAATGGTCTGAAGTCGGGTGCACTCTTGGTCAATCATAGTTCAGAAGGTGGATGATCAGAGCCAAAGCTTGGAAGGTGGGGTCAACCTACTCAGGATTTTAACTACATAACAAAAGGTTGTTATCCGCAACCTTCTCATTCTTTTTTTTCTTTTTTTCTTCTTCTTCTTCTTATTTTTTTTATTCTTTTTTCTTTTGCACATGTCAGTTTGAGACTTTGAGCATGCTCAAACCATTTTTATTTTTGCATGTATCCTTGGGCAGACCAACTTGCCATGTTGATACACCTCAAGGACGTGCGCATTCTGGTGATAGGTCCTTGGTTTGCTTGCCGGATCAGGTCTCGCCTCCTGTTGGAGAAGAGTTTGGGTTAGGTGTATGTTCCCAGGAGTGACTGGTGATGGACGAGTTTATTTGCCTACCGAATCAGGCCTGACGTGTCCTTGTGTAAAATAGGGTTTGAGAATTTTCGGGTGAACCCGATCATTCCGAATTGATTTAACACGGCTCTCGGAGTGGGGCAAACAGGCGTTGCGATACTCTTTTAAGAACTAGTGTCGTTTTTCAGGATTTTTTCTTTTTTCTCTCCTTTTGTTATTTTATGTGAATCTCTTTTCTCTCTTTTTTTTAATGATTTTATGATTTTATGGGAGCACTCGACGGGCGCTTACAGATCTAGATCCATTTACTATAGCATAGTCCCTTTGGGCCAATCGAAGGGAGCTCAAGGGGCCATTTGCAGATGCGCACACCATCGCCCGGTGATACATGGGCTTCTAAGAGGGACCGGGCCTTGATCTAGAGCATATAGAGGGCCTGTTGGGCGATTAAAGCCAAAAATTGGCTGGGTGTATATAATATATATGCCTGGCAAATCTTCAGAAAAAATGGCTGGGCGTATATATTATATACGCTTGCTAGATCTGCGCAGAAAATGGCTGGGCGTATATATTATATACACCTAACCAAAATCTGGCTGTTATGAAACTGCCCGAGCCTGAGCACAAAAGGGGCCCTCTCTTTCAAATTCTATCTTCTTCCCTCCTTCCTTCTCAAGTTCGGGACAGCCCCCTAGGGTTTTTTCATTTGATTTTGGTTGAGTTCTATTACCGGGAGCCGTGTGTGCGGATCGAAAAAACGTTCATTCTCCGTCGATTTTGGATCTATTTCTTCTCCCATTGAAGGTAATCATCAACCCCTCTTTCATCTTTCTTTTGAATTTTGATAATATATATATTTTTTTGAAATGCTTGATGTTCTTCCTTTTTGTGGTGACCAATTAATGCATTTTTTTTTCAAGTATATGTGATTCCTTGTGCCCATGCTCCTCTTTCTTTTCTCTGTTTTTTTTTTTCCATCATCATCCTTTTTCCCTTTTTTATTATATCATCATTCATCATTCATCATATTATTATTATATATATCATCACCATTCATCATCCATCATCATCTTTGTTCTTATTTGTTTATTGTTTTTGTTTATTTTTTTGTTTTTATCTTTTTTTTGATGGATTAGTGCATATATTTTTTTGCATTTTTTTTCTTATTTTTCTCTTTCTCTCTTTTTTTGGTTTGAAATGCTTGATGTTCTTCCTTTTTGTGGTGCATTTTTTTTTTTATATGTGATTCCTTAGGCTTATCATTATTCATCATCAGTCATTTTTCATTCATTTTTTGATGGATTAGTGCATTTTTTCCTTTTTCATTTATGTTATTTTTCTCTTTTTCCCCTCTCTTATTTTTTAGCAGCCCTTTTCTTATACCGATGTGTTCCATATTTTCAGATGTCTGGCGACGAAGGGCAAGATCCACAGGAGGGGCTAGAGATGGCCTATGGTCCTCATGGGGAGCAGTTTATTGTTTCACAACGCTCCTCTCAACCTTGGTACGAAATGCAAGGTGAAGCCTCCCGCATTGGCCTTCTCCATTGTCAGCACACCCACATTTCCAACATCGAGATTGTTGGCCAGGTAAACTAATGAATCCTTTTCTTTTCCTTTGATGCCTTTATCATACCCTTTTGCTCCTATTTGACAGATCCCCTTTGTTTGTAGCCTCTACCACACATCATATTTCGGGGTGGCTGGTTCGATCTCCAGCGCCTCGTACTCTATCTTCCCCCAGTGGTGAAGGACCTGCTTGCTTAAGCCAGTTTTGGGGATTTTATTTCTTGCCTCGCTGTGAGGGCCGACACGGCCTATTTGAAGGCCCTGATAGAGCGCTTTCGCCCTGAGACCATGACGTTTCATATGGCCATGGCTGAGATGACCCTTACACCTGCGGACTGGTCCATGATTACTGGGGTTTGCATTAGAGGGGTGCCAATGACACCTACCCGCATGCCTGATAGGGAGGAGGTGACTCGGTTGATAGGGGCCTACCCAACCTCCGGGGACGTTTGTGGTTCCGAAGTCAAGTTATCTTGGCTGGTTGGTCTGTTTGAGCCCCATGTGTTAGTGGATCTGGGCCAGCCTAATGGGGCCATTTATCTCGAGCCCGAGCGCGCACTGATGCTGGCCCACATTTCTCTGTTGTTCCTCTTGGGCAAGACTCTCCTTTCAAATACCAGCAGAGGGCGGGTCTCATTGTCCCTTCTCAGTCTTATGGTGAACTGGGACACTTTGCATTGGTTTAATTGGGGCGGTGCTGGTTATGCGGTGCTCATGTCTAGCCTGGTGCGAGCCGTACTTGGGGAGTTCAGCTCCGTTGTGGGCTTTTGGCCTGCACTTGACGTATTTTATTCTTTGGTCTCAGTTCGTCCGACTTTTCCTTTTTTATGGCATATCTATTTTTATCTGCTTGCTTTCTCAGGTTTGGGGGTATCTGCATTTCCAACCTGGTCGCCCTTTGCTTCTCTTTGAAGTTCCCACGTTCCCCCTTATGAGTAATTGGCACGCGAACCGCCGTCGAGACGTGGGTATGAAGCACTTGGAGTTAGGGTTGCGCTCCCAGTTTGATCTGTTGATCCTTGAGCAGGTATAACAATTTCTCTCTTTGCAAATTTGATAGTTTTTTTATGTTGTGGGTTCTGACCAAATGTATATATCCCTCCTTTTTGTTGAGCAGGTCATCCTTGATCCCTACGTCGGATCCCCCTTCTGGAACCTGGCTGCAGTGGGCCCTTCTCGCCTTTTGTTAGATCGACACATTATTTTTTTCTATGGGTCCTGGGCTAGGGCCTATTACTTAGGAGAGAGGGTGGTTCATCAGTATCGACCTCTTTTCGCTGTGCCCCAAGCTCCTCCAACTGATGTATTAGCTCCTGAAGGCTCTACCAAAGTGCTTACTGCTCGCTTTCTCCACCACGAGGTCCCCATTGATGACCTTCTCTTTCTTGGGGGATATCAGATGTGGTATGAGTCTCTGCCCTATCGTTCTCTGCTGCCCCGATTCATGCCCGGTGCCAACTTTTTGGCTTTTGGTGATCCGCGATCTCAGGTAATGTTCTTTCTTCTTTCTATTAGCAGCCTTCCATATGATTACCTTAATTGCCCTGCTATTTGAACAAAAACTGTTTCTCTTCGTAGTTTGGATAGGATGATGATTCAGATGAGGGGGATGAGGCAGCTGCTCCTGATGAGGCTACCGGTGCTAGACCTTCCGACCCTTCCAGTGCTGGCGCTTCCAACAGTTCGCCCACTAAGGTCCAGGGGACTTTTAAGCACTTGGATGATGCCTTTCTATCGCGTATGTGTGCCGATGTGGCTGAGAAGGCACGCATATCCACTGAAGCTATTCGGATCCCACCCCCTGAGCTGATCCCTGAGGTAATCTCTCCCTTGGTACCTTGCTCTTTTGTTTTCTTGGATCATGCCGATGACCTGTGCGACTGATACCTCTCTCTTTATTATTATTATTATTTTTTATGCAGGGTTATGAGTCGGCCGTGAACCAAGCCGAATACTACCGCAACATTGTCGGACTTAGGGAGGCTGAGGTGGTGAGTGAATATTGACCGCACCTAATCATCTTCTTATTTACTTTCTGCTTGTTTCCCTACCTGATGGCCCTTCGTGTGCTTATGCAGCGTGCTCGTGAAAAGGAGTTGCGTTCTCTGCTCGGCCGCATCTCTCAGGCGTGGACTCGGGTGGGGGAGACCCGTACTTTTCAGAGCGTGACCCGCCGCCGGAAGAAATCAAAGGGGGCTGCCCAGGATTAGTTTATTTTATGAAAATTTGAAAGAGTGAAATAGTTTAGACTTTGATTTATTGGGGGATATGTAATATTTTTTTGAATAAACAACTTTTTGGATGGTTTTATGATTTTTATGGTTTATATGAATGCTTCGTTTGGTTATCTCTCTGCCTTTATGGTTTTTTTTTCTTGGCATGAAGCAGGCCAGAGCCCCTCCAATGATGGGGTTGAGCCCGCATGTGATTACCCGCATATGACCCACGGATACCGCGTCATCAGAGGGTTTCCCATGGGTGTGTGAGCGTGCCCGCCTGTGGGCTGCCTCGAGATAAAAAAGTAGGCTAAGCGAAATCCGTTCCTCCCTTGGGGAAGTAGAAAATAATGGGCTAATGTGAGGGGAGCCACACTTCCCTGCCCTCTTTAACTGGGCGTATATATTATATACGCCTGGCAAAATTTTGGGACTTTGCCTTGGCGTATATAATATATACACCTGTCAAATTATCTGACATGTTGCCTTGGTGTATATATCATATACGCCTGGCAAAATATTTAAAATTTTGCCTTGGCGTATATATTATATACGCCTCATATAATTGGGCTCGACAGGTTCTTTATAACCAGAACCAGGCCCTCTTTGGCTCCCCTTTCACCCGGGCTTGGCCTTTTTGCCACTCTTTTTTCTTTCTTTTCTCTCCCCTCTTTTTTTTTTGAGCGGGTCCGTCGCCCTACATTGGCTGATTTCCATAAAGACTAACTTTGTATGTCCATGGACCCGCTTCCCAAGAAAGGCCCAAATTCTCATACGGAGGCTGGGGCTAGTATACTTCCCTGTTCGGACCCGGGGCCCAGTTTTTTGTAGAAATGGTGTGATAGCTTGGCCGAGGGTGAGCTCACTATTCTGGATCGCCTTGGGTTATCCCGCCTTTCCTCCCTCCTTGCTATTCCTCTATTGCCCAATCTCTTGCAAGCGGCTTTGGCGTCGTGGGACCATAGAGCCCACGTCTTCAGATTTGGGTCTAGGGAGCTTACCCCAACCTTGGAAGAGCTAGCCTCTATTACTGGCCTGAGGATGCATTGGGGACTTGCCAAAGTGGTACCCAGACCGGGGTATGCAAAGGCGGTCCACGTGGTTCTTGGTTTGAAAAGGGGTGAGTATGAGAAGGGCTTCGCCGGGGGGCCCACCAGGTGCTCGGTGAAATTCCTGAGAGAACTTTTTGGCAACTCGAGTCTCCAAAAGTTGCCTATCAGAGATCCTTTCAACGTAAAGGCCTTTGCCCTTTATTTGCTATCGAAAGTTTTCTTCTTTACTGGGGGCAAGTCATTTTCCCTCGGGTTGTGCGATGTCTTGAATGAATTGGAGGGAGGTCGTTCACTGGTGCACCTGGTCCTGGCTGAGATGTATTGGGGCCTGGATGCCTCGGCCTCGGGCCGGATTGGGATCCTTAGAGGGAGTCCACTCCTTATTCAGATTTGGCTAGGAGAGCATTTGGCTGTCATGGGGCCCGTGCCAAGATTTTGCTTGGTAAGAGGGGATGTGGCTCGGGGCTTTCTGATCCAGTGCTCGAGACTGCCCCATGGGAGCATCGAGGAACTGAGCCTGTGGCTATCAGACACGGAGTTGATCTGGCAACTTCCCTAGCTGGACGACACCTTTCCGATTGTCCGCTCCCGGGATTGTGAGGGTATCATGCTTTTGGGGTTGACTGGTAGTACCTACTATTTCCCATCTCGGGTGCTCCGTCAATTCGGATATACCCAACACGTGCTGTGCACTGTGAGGCCGCCCTTATGCTCTCTAATATTCTCTCGGGGTTCTCTCAGTGACCTAGATCGCATAGCAGCCCTCTGGGAGACCCTCCAATCAGCGCACATGTGTAGCTTGGTTCAGGGGGGCGTCCTCTCTTCTGATTATGAGGTTTGGTTGGCATCTGAGGGTTTACCTGTCCCTAGCCCGGTTTCAGTAGATGCGATAGAGACGGGACCCTGGCCATACAAGGAAACGATGCTCTGGACTAGGATTGAGTCTCTTTCTGTAGAGAATCTGACTTTGACTGAGGCCTTGGGGAAGGAAAGGGTCAGAGCTGAGATGGCGGAGGTGAGAGCTGCTACGGCCGAGAGTGAGGTTCTTCGGTTGACTAGGCTTTTGACTGAGTCTCGCAGTGCAGCTGACGCTTCGCGGAGGCGACAGAAGAGTCTTCATGGTAGGTGGTTGACTGATCGAAATGCCCATGAGGACTCTCTTCTTGTAGAGATCAGTGCTTTGAAGCGTGGTTCCTGCCCCTGACCTGTTCCTGCATATACCATAGATCATATACACAGAGGGGGGGGGCTAATGCCCCTTAACAGAGATCTCCTTCCTTTTTTGGGTTGCTTCTTTTTTATTTGTTTTTTTTTTTTTTTTTTTATATACTTGTACAGAAGGCAGAAAGTAGAAAGTGTGTCATGTTGTTATCTTTTTGGGACATGACACTTCATACGTGATGCTTATAAGAAAAGAAATGAAATTTGCTATATATACATATATATATATTTTTTGGCGTTCAAATTTTCTTCCATACGTCTCGCAACGTAAGGCATTTTATGGAAAAGGAAAATCTATTATCTTTTTTAAAAATTTTCTCCTACACAGTGTGAGGCATTTTATGGGAAAGGAAAATATATTATCTTTTTTGAAATTTTCTTCTACACAGTGTGAGGCTTTTTATGGAAAATAAAAATCTATTATCTTTTTTGAACTTTTCTCCTTCACAGTGTGGGGCTTTTTATAGAAAAGGAAAATCTATTATCTTTTTTGAAAAATTTCTCCTTTTCTCCTTCTCCTTTTTGTGATGTTGGTATTTTCAAGGCCAACTGGTGGGTCCCCCCTTTTTTTTTTGAGCATGGTCGAACCCTATTTATGAGGCTCCAATTTTTCTTTTTAAACATGGATAGGTCAGCTTCCCTGAGATTGATTGGTCTTCTACCTTTACCTTTGGTCATGTGTCAGACGACGCGGTAGAGACGACATACTTGATCGGGATCCGATCCAATTTTTGACATGAGCGGCCCAGCAAAGGGGAGAAGTGGCTCACGGGGTCCAGACATAGGCGGGCCAAAACAGATCCTCTCTAATCTCTCTTTTCTTGACATTTTTTCTCACAGTGCCCAAGACGGGTTTTCGCCATGCCTGTCATCCCTATTTTTACCTGTAGCGCCCTTTCGGGTTTTCACCACATCCATGGGTTCGCTCTCTTGCCCCAGGTGCCTTTTCACGTTTTCACCTGGTCCACGTGAGTTTGATGTTTTTACCCGCGGTGCCCTTGCAGGTTTTCACCACGTCCATCTTGCTTTGAACTCAAATTAGTTAATAATTTTTTTTCTTTTTCTTCCTTTTTTTTTTAGAACCAAAAAGGCACGACATGGACAATGATTCCGTCATAACCGGCTAGAGGGGGTTCTGATGTCGTCTCACGACTCGGCTCATGTTGACTTAACAGATAATATGACTGCTTGCGAACCTACAAAGAGGGCTTCCTTCAGGATGTAGCTTGGCCATGGGTAGGGTTAGGATTTGAAGGTATGCTGGGTTAAAAGGGTTTCCTTGATATGGCTTCAGTTTTCTCAACATACTTTCTGCCTTGGGGGCTTCTACTGTACATGCCCCATGATTCTTCTACACACACATTTTTTATTATTATTCTTTTTCCTTCATTTAAGACAATCTCTTTTTGAGGTTTTGCTTTTTTGATTTTTTTTTAGGTTTGATAGTAACTCTATACTCATGTATCTTTCCTTTCTCTTTTTTTTTGGTATATGTACACGTATATATATATATATATTTTGGGGGAATGGGTTTATTGAAAGAAAGGCCCAGGCTCAAATGGAGTAGCAAAGGATATCATCATTTTTAGGGATGTTTTTGGGATACTGTGCTTGGAATGATGGCCTCTTTTGGGTGGTTCTTACGCAGTCACGTATCTGTTTCATCAATACTTACCTTATCGCGATAGACTAAGAGTAGAACCGTCGGACATATCCAGCGTTGATGGGCTTAGGAAAATGATCTCCGTCCATGGTGGCTAGGTGGATGGCGTATCCCGGCAGCATTTCTCGAATGACGTATGGTCCTTCCCAGTTTGGCTTAAACTTTCCTCTTGGATCGGCATGGAGGGATGGGAAGATCTTCTTCAGCATAGTGTCTCCTACCTTTAGATCTCGACTGCTGACACGTTTATTGTAAGCGCGTGCGATTCTCCCCTCGTAAACTTCAGTGTGACACAAGGCAAGGAGTCTCTTCTCGTCCAATAAGTTTAATTGTTCAAAGCGAGATCTTTCTCTCTGTGCTTCAGGTAAGCCTGATTCCATGAGGATTCGGAGCGAGGGTACTTCAACCTCTACTGGGAGGACGACCTCGGTTCCATACACAAGGGAGAATGGTGTTGCCCCTGTAGCGGTACGGATCGACGTTCAGTAGGCCCACAAAGTAAATGGCAGCATTTCACTCCAATCTCGATAGGTGACGACCATTTTCTCAAGGATGCGGATGACTGTCTTGTTCGCGGCTTCCACAGCTCCATTAGTTTGAGGCCGATAAGGGGATGAGCGATGGTGCTTGATCTTGTAATACTCACAGAAGTCTCAGATGCGCTTATTTGCAAAGTTTATGCCATTGTCCGTGATGATATCTTTGGGTACTCCAAATCGGCACACAACTTTGTTCTTGAGAAACTTCTCAATGTGACTGGCCGTGATGTTGGCATATGATGCCACTTCTACCCACTTGGTGAAGTATTCAATGGTGACGAGGATGAACCAATGTCCGTTTGATGCTTTCAGATTAATCATTCCGACAACGTCAAGGCCCCAGGTAGCAAATGGCTAAGGACTGGTCATGCAGTGAAGATCAATGGCAGGAGCGTGTATCAGACTGGAGTGTTCTTGACACTTGTAGCATTTTTAGACATGTTTGCAGCAATTCGATTCCATGGTGGTCCAAAAGTATCCCTGCCGTAGGATTTTCTTAGTGAGCATGTGACCGCTGACGTGGGCTCTGCATACTCTCTCATGGATTTCTTTCATAATATTGATCGTTTCACTTTCGGTGAGGCACCTGAGTAAGATGTTATTGTACGATCGCTTGTAGAGGCATTCCCCGTAAATGATGTAACCTACCGCTAAACATTGAATGGTGCGTCGATCTATCTTGGATGTACCCTCTGGGAAAGTTAGGGTCTCAAGGAAATTCTTGATATCTGAGAACCAAGGTGGATCATCATCAGGCTTTGTAGGTTCCTCAACCTGGAGGCAGAAGGCCGGCTCATTCCTCTGCTCTATCATGATCGGCTTCATCTCAACACCATAAGAGATTTCAATCATTGATGCCAAATTTGCTAATGCGTCGGCAAATCGATTCCTTATCTGGGGAACATATGAGAAAGTCACATCTTGGAAGCAAGCCATCAGATCCTTGAGGTGTTCATGATAGGGGATCAGTTTCTCGTCTTTCGTCTTCCAGTCACCATTCGTCTGACATATGATTAACTGTGAATTGCCAAATACTCGAAGGTGAGTTACATTCAGATCGAGAGCTGCCTGTAGACCGGCGGCACAAGCTTCATACTCAGCCATATTGTTAGTGCAGGGGAAGTTGAGCTTGATAGAGATCGGTACATGGGATCCTTTTGGTGAAATTAGGATGGCGCCGACTCCTTAGCCCTCGACATGTGATTCTCTGTTAAAGTGCATTACCCATGATTCTTCTGCTTCTTCTGTATGTCTTCTGTCATGAACAGGATGTCCTCATTGGGGAATTCAGTCTTTAGAGGCTCGTAGTCAGGCAGAGAATTCTCAGCAAGATGATCAGCAAGCGCCTGCCCCTTGATCGATTTCTATCGTACGTGATGTCGAATTCAGATAATAAAAGTTGCCATTGTGCAGTTCGGCCAGTGAGAGTAGGTTTCTCTAACAGGTACTTCAACGGATCCATCCATGCTAGAAGTAGAATGGCTTGGGATAATAGGTAGTATCAAAGTCTTTGAGTAGCCCACACAAGCGCTAGGCATGCCTTCTCCAGATGAGAGTAGCGCGTCTCATAATCAGTGAACTTCTTTCTCAGGAGGTAGATGGCCTGCTCTCTTCTTCCTGTCTCATCATGCTGTCCTAGCACACAACCCATGGAAAACTCTGTCGTGGATAGGTACATTATCAGGGGTCTACCAGGTACAGGTGTTACCAATACTGGAGGATTTAGGAGGCAACCCTTGATTTTGTCAAATGCAGCTTGGCAGTCATCGTTCCACTCAATTGGTGAATCCTTTCTTAGTAGTTTGAAGATCGGTGCACATATCAGAGTTAACTGTGTAATGAACCGACTGATGTACTGGATTCTGCCTAAAAATCCTCTGACCTCCTCTGTAGATGGTGGTGGCATTTTAGTGATGGCCTTGATCTTGGTTGGATTGACCTCGATCCCTCTCCTACTGACAATAAAGCCTAATAGTTTTCCTGACATAGCGTTGAATGCGCACTTTTGGGGATTCAACCGCAACCTGTACTTTTTCAACCTCTCAAACAACTTCTGAAGGTTTACTAAGTGGTCATCCCTTTCCAGCGATTTAATAATCATATCATCGACATACACTTCGATCTCTTGGTGCATCATGTCGTGGAATAGGGCTGTCATTGCTCTCTGGTAGGTTGCCCCAACATTCTTGAGCCTGAATGGCATCACCTTATAGCAGAAAGTACCCCAGGGAGTGATGAACGTAGTCTTTTCTCGGTCGGCCTTTGCCATCTTAATCTGATTATAGCTCGAGAATTCATCTATGAATGAGAGCATTCTGTGCTTAGTAGTGTTATCGACCAAGATATCAATGTGGGGTAATGGAAAGTCATCCTTAGGGCTTGCCTTGTTTAGATTTCGAAAATCAATGCACATTCGAACCTTCCCATCCTTCTTTGGTACGGGGACGATATTGGCCAGCCATTGCGGGTACTTTAATACCATGAGGAAACCCACGTCATACTGTTTGATGACCTCATCCTTCACCTTCAACATCCATTCAGGTCGGAGGCATCTCAGCTTCTATTTAACTGGCTTAAAATTAGGGTAGAGTGGCAGGTCATGCTCAACCAGATCGGTATCCAAACCAGGCATGTCTTCATACGACCATGAGAAGACGTCTTGGTATGACTGAAGGAAGTCTATTATACTCCTTCTCTCTGCAGGGGACAGTGATGTTCCGATTTTGGTGATTCTAGGCGCCTCTTCGGTGCCCAAATTGACGTCCTCTATCTCTTCGACGATCGGGGCCGGGCCATGCTCAAAATTGGTAAATTGTTTGAGGAGCTCATCAATTTGACCTTCCTCATCCAGACTCGTGACTCCTACCTCTTCTTGTATTTCTACAGGAAAGGGGTAGGCCTCACGTGGGACGGGTACCATGACATCATTTTAAATATTATTAGGAATTTTAAAGGAAAATATTTTTGAAATTTGTATTTTTTCCATTTTTATGGTTTTTTGCAATTTTTCGGAGGTTAGCCCTTGGCGAGGTGGATCTCTATATATACAGGGTAGAGTGTCCCAGATGGTAAACTCACTTTTCACAGGTTGTTTTTTTTTTGAGAGCCGATGCCGTATTCATGGCTTTTGGCGACTCCCAGAAGTTAGGGCAAAGATGCCCAATTACTTACCTGCGAGGCTTGGCCTTTACCTCTTTGGTTGGAAGAGACATCGGTAGGCTTTTGCAGTTCCTATCTTAGCATGTTTATGGAGGGATCCTTTGGGACCCTGTCCTCTATGGTTAGGATGGGCCCAAAGTGGCTGGTGCTAGAGTGACGGGTGGACCGGGGGACTTCCTCCTCAAATAAGGAGAGGGCGGCTAAATCCACCTCGAGGTCTGGGGGGGTGATGTACGGGTTGGTAGGATGAGCAGAAACAAGCTTGTGTGGGGTTACCCTTGTCTCCCCATTCAGATCAATCTTTACCACCCCGGCACTCACAAAGGTTTGACGGATGTGGGGTCGGGCGGGAGTTTCTTCTTCTAGGTTGATTCCTCTGGCCTTGGCGACTGCTGCGACTCTTATCCTTTCTTTGGCCTCTCTGATTTCTTCTTCGACGGGCCTATAGCCTAGGCCAAATTTGGTTTGCTGCCCCTTAGCCCTGACGGGGTCTCTTCTTCCTTGAAGGCGTGGGCCCAGCCCTTTCCCTTTTTGGTGGCCCCATTTGTGGAGCATGAACATAGCTGCATCTATTCCTACCCCAATTTTGGCAGGGTTTTTTTCAGGCGACTCGAGGGTAATGGCTGAAAAGTCATACTCAAATCGATGGAGATCGGTGCCATCTGCTGTATGCGGCATGTTAAGCACTTTCGAATTCTCAATATGCAGAGCACTCCACTCCCTGTCTTTTCTACTCTCACCTACGATGGTGACGATTCTTTCGCTTGAGATGAATTAGAGTTTTTAGTGTAGAGTTGATGGTATTGCCCCGATCTCATGTAGCCACGGCCGGCCCAATAGTAGATTAAACGTAGACTTGATGTCCATCACCTGAAAGGGGACGGTGAAGGTTTGCGGCCCGATGATCAGGTCGAGGTCTACTTCTCCTATAATTTCTCTCCTGGTGTTATCGAATCCCCTAGCGCTTGTTATGGATGGCCGGAAGGTGTCGGGGTTCGCACCGATTTTGATTGCCATCCTTAGAGGGCATACGTTCAATGCCGACCCATTGTCTATTAAGACCAACGGCACCACTAGGTTCCCTACTTCCACTGTTATATTTAAGGGCTTAGAGTGGTTGTTCCCCTCGAGCGACAGATCTGTATCAATGAATGAGATAGCATTTGGGGCCAATACTTGCCTGATTATTTCTCCCACTTCATCTGGGGTTACGTGGGCGGAAACATGTGCGTCCTTGAGTTCTCCCATTAAGGCTTGAAAGTGGAGTGGGGATGTGATTAACAAATCCCACAGAGTAATATGTGCAGGTGTTCTCTTGAGCTGTGTCTCCAACACATGCTCTCTGGCCGTTTTCTCAAAGGGGTTCCCTGCGGCCTGCTCTTTCTTCTTCTCTTCTCCTCTGACGGCCCCCAATGCTTCTAGCTGTGTAGAAATCCTGCCAGATTGGGTAATAAATTCAACAGTCCCCTCTCGATTGCAACTAGAATTCATGTCCGTCTGTTCATAGCTTAACGGTACTTGATGCGGGTCATAGGTAGGTTTCAGGATGAGGAAGGGAGTGCATGGTGATTCTGGGGATGATTGGGCTGGGTATGTCAGATTTTCGAGTTCGACCAGGTTGACTCTAATAGGGGGCGGAATGGTAGTGGCGAGAATTGGCGAGGTTGAATTAGTGGGTGTGGAGGGGGCTTATACAGGTATTACCCGGGCGTGGTAAGACCAGTGGTGATTGGGAGCGGGTGATAAGGGGAGTGGGTGAGGGGTTGTTTGTTTGGGTGGGGGTGGAGTTGGATTGGGGGAAAAATAGCGTAGGGATGGTGGGGGTGCGACTGGGATGGAGTGACTGGGAGACGTCAGAGGCGCGGGTGGAGCGGGTTTGTATATGGGGTAGCATGGTGGGGCAATGATGGGTTTGTGGATAAAATGGGGTAAATTGGGGATGATGGGATTGTGCATGGAGCGGGATGATTGGGATATGATGGGGTAGTGGATGGAGCAGGGGGTATGGATATGAAGGGTTTGTATATGGGGTGGCATGGTGGGGCGATGATGGATTCATGGATGGAACGGGGTGAATTGGGGATGATGGAGTTGTGCATTGGGCAAGATGATTTGGGGATGGCGAGGTGGTATACTGGGTGGTGGGATTTGGGAGTGTGTACGGGATGGGATAATTTTGGAATGGCGGAGTAGTGTATTGAGTGGAGAGATTCGGGGGTGTGTATGGGGTAGGGCAGTATGGGGATGGTGGAGTTATGTATGGTGTGGGGGGATTTTGGTGTGACGGAGGGGTATATGTGGTGAATTGGGAGTGAGGCGGATATGTGTATGATTACAGCGGGGCTGTGACCGTTTGGATTTGATAGGCGGGAGCGAGAGTGGAAAAATACTGCCTTAAATCTAAGGGCTCCTCTTGGTATGCCGGGGTGGGGAAGTAATCAGCTAAGTACAGCGGCTTGATCACCCCTACACATTGTTCGTCCTTATTTAACCAGGGAAATGAAAACTCTTCTTGATTACTGATGTAATTTGAGAGATCAAACTCTTCTTCTTCCTCTTCTACCTAATGGATGTTAGGCCTGGGGCCTCCTGGGTGCGGGGATAGAGGGGCTTGATGGATGTTCTGGTTTTGCCCTTGAGGAAGTGGTGGGGGAACAATTTTTCTCGCCTCTATTAGATCTTGGACCGCGTGCTTTAGTGGGAAGCACTGGTCCGTAGGGTGACCCGGCCCCTGGTGGAAGTTATAATGCAAGTTCAAGTCATAGTTTCTCGGGATTGGATTGGGTGGTGGGCGAGACTGGAGTAAATTGACCAGACCCTTTTGTAGCAATATCGGCAATAAGACACTTAAAGATTGTCCTAACGGCATGAACACCCATTTGAATCGTGCTCTCATATGTTCCTGGGTAAATGGGGCTCTCGGTCCATTGTTTGGCCTTGGTGCTTGCTCGAAACGGGCTGGGGGTGGTTGTGTGGCTTGGAGCTGCATCGGGGGGGATTTTTATTGGCTTGGGGGTAAACGATGTTTTATACCTCTGCCCCTGGTCATCTTTCGATTCTTGGTTCGGCAGCCTTTCAAACCCCAGTGGCCCCGTTGGCCACGCTCTTTCCCAACCTGCCCTCTCTAACTACGTCTTCGCAATGGTTGGCATTTCGGATCAAATCAGCAAAACTGGACTGTTGCTGATATACCAAAAATTCTGCGATGACTAGGAGAGCTCCCTTGGTTATCAATTCAATCTACTCATCATTAGGAATCTGGTGGGTCACCTGGGCAACCAATGTCATCCACCTTCCTAAGTAGGCACTGAAAGTTTCATCATGCCTTTGCTTTAAACGGGCCAGATCCGACTTTCTTGGCTCTATGTCCATGTTATAGACATACTGTTCTTGGAATAAGTGTGTCAGATCTTTCCAAGTTTTTATCATGGATGGTTCTAGGAACGTGAACCATCTCAGTGCTGGGTCCGTTAGACTCTTTTGGAACACTTTGATGAGGAGTCGTTCATCTCCGCCGTACTGGCACATATCCCTACAGTAAGATTTTAAGTGGGCGATGGGGTTGCCAGTGCCATTATATTTATCGAATGATGACATCTTAAATTTTTATGGTAGGGGGACATCCGAGAATAGACATAAGTCTGAAAAGTCTGTCGAATGCAGTTCTAGCCATCCCATCTTCGTCAGCTACTTCTGTATTCTGTCTATCTGTTCTTTCAGCTGCTCTGATTCTTTTGAGGTTGTAGCTAGGACTGCCTCCCCCTGATTTTGCTAGACCTTGGGTGTGACAATGATGGGCTTGGGGGGGCCAAAACTGGCAGGTTCTCCACTGTTGCGGATCTCGTCCTCCTCGTACTGTTGGTCATTGTACTGGTGAGGGGCGAGGTTCGCTATTTGGACTTGGGGGGGGGTGATGGGTTGGATGACCTGGTGGGGCCACAAGGCTTGTAGGGGATGGGAAGGAGTGAATGGATGAGTGGTTTGTGGATGAATGATGTGCTGAGCTGGGTGTACATTCTGGGGGTGATGGGGGTGTGGTTGATGTGGTGGGATGGGGTGGATAGGATTTTTCGTTGGAGGCGGGATGGGGGCATAAGGGGTATAGGTGAATGAAGGGTACTGGTGAAGGGGTTTGTGAACGGGCCTTGATGAGTGTGGGTGGATGGGCCTTAGGTTTGGGCTTGATGGTTATGGAAGGCTTGGGTTGATGGGCCTTGGGCCTGGGTGTGGGGATTGGTATGATTTTGGGCTAATGGGCCCTGTTGGGTTTGGGCTAATGGGCCATGTGGGATGATGGGCCATGGGCTTGAGTTTAATAGGTCTGGGTCCAAGGGCCCTGGGGGGCTTCGAACTGGGCTTGGGTTTGATGGGTTTGGGCCTGAGTCTGGTGGGTGTGGGCTGGGGCCCATGGGCCTTGAAGTTTGGGCCTGGGTCTGCTGGGTTTGGGCCTTGGCCCATGGGCCTTGAGGGTTTTAGGCCTGGGCCTGAGTCTAATGGGTTTGGGCTCATGAGCCTTGAGGATTTTAAGCCAGGACCTGAGTTTGATGGGTTTGGGCTTAGGCCCATGGGCCTTGAGGATTTTGGGCCTGGGCCTGAGTCTGATGGGTTTGGGCCTGGGATGAGTGGGCTTGGGTCTGGGAGTGGGGTTGCGCCCATGGTTCTAAAGATATTTGGGGTTGGGCCCATGGATTTGTGTGGGTTTGGGCTTGAGATGAGTGGGCTTGGGCCTAGGCCTGAAATTGAGGTGGGGGATCTTGGATGGTATGAATGATGGGTGGTTGGGCATGGTCATGGGGGAATAGGGTATGGAGGTTTTGGAGACCTAGATGTGGGGTTTGGAATGTAGGACTCCGAGAGGTAGCCCACATGGCATACATCATTCTCATGTCCTCCATTGAGGGCATGGATTCAGGTGTGAGATTGGAGGGTGATAGCCCATTCACGGATGGAAGGGGTCGGGTGAAATTGGGCATGACCCCGGGGGTATGGGTGATTATGCTTGGAGGGTATGGATGTATGGCTATGGAAGATGGTGAGTTACTGGTCATACCCTGGGAAAAGTTGGGCATGACCTAAGTAAATGGAGGGGTATGTTGGGATGTGGATGGGCCATGTGATGTAGAAGGCATGTGAGATGAGGTGGATGGGATATAGGATGTAGGGAGCATGGATGATGAGGTGGATGGGATGTGGGAGGTAGGCGGGGGATGGGGCTCCCGATGGGGTCTTTGGGAGTAGGGGGGTGCGGTAAAGGTGTATGGATGGGAGATGGGGACGTATGGGTCGGTTGGTAAATGGGGGGTTTCAGTAGGGGATGAGATGGGGGTATGTTGGGAAAATGTAAGGGTGGGGGATGGGGTGGATGCGAACACGGGTGCCCCAAATGGACCTGTGACATCAAACCGGGTTTGGGTGAAGGTGTTGGAGATCAGGTCTTCTCCTATATGGGAATGGGATGGGGATGATGGCGGGAATGTATCGGCACTCGACATGATTCACTGACGAGTGTTGTATCGATGTCTTGGGTAAGGGCCGAATACTTTCCTAGTTCTCCTTCTACGGGTTGGGTTTGAGGTCGCCGTAGTGACGGTCACACCGAAAGTATACGTATATACAGATTTTTAATTTTTCTATATATATATATATATTTTGAATTTTTCAAATGAAAATTATCTCCCCTATTTAAATGAATGATGATCTGGTGCTCTAGAAAAATTCCCGTCTTGGGTGATATATGCACCTTTAGTAGGTCCCGCGGTGGGATCCGACACACTTCAGAAGAAGCAAAAGGGAACCCTTTCATTCTATTGAAGGTGAGAGATTCTACGCAAATGACCCGATCCCTCGGAGCAAATCAATTAGAAGTCGCCTTCTTTTGACTTGGCAGGGGCATATTGGGCGTTACATAATGCGGAGGAGGCTATTGTGGGCACTAATACCGCTAATCGGGGAACTTGGGTGGTGGATTGGGCCTCAGATTGGGTTGCCTGAACCTAGTATATACTGGGCGTATGTATTATATACGCCTGACCAAAACTAAGCAAATTTGGCTAGGCGTATATATTATATACGCCTGGCTTAAATCTGGGGATTTTGGCTGGGCGTATATATTATATACGCTTGAGTATTTCTGGGGATTTTTGGCTGGGCGTATTTAATATATACGCCTGGCAAAAACTTTTCTTCCAGCTTGATTTGACAGTGAACAGCAAGCCCACAAGGAGTCTTTTGAACTGGTTTCCTCGGAGGGATGCTCTCGGGGACTGCTGTGCGTGTTATCGGGTCACTCCTTTCCGCTTCCTAGGGATACACGGCTGAATTCGGGCTGTCTACGCTCTCACTATTGCGGGTTTTACGGCTTGATTGGAATTGGCAACCCAACCGATATACCTCCGGCGCAAGCGCCTTCTTAGGTACTGGAAGGGGTGGTTCTTTTCAGGATCATCACCACTAGGGCTGCCGCCTTACTGGGAACCGGGTAAGTTATATATGTGCCTAAACCCCCTGAAAACTATCCAAAACACGTAAAAACAGATTTGATTATGTCCCCACATTGTTGGTTCACTTTTAATTATAAATTTTTAAAGGGGAGTGAATTTAAGTCCAAAATTGGGTCGGGGATGACAAGCCTGTGCCGCCTCAACGGGTCGGCGTCCACTGTTAGGATATGACAAGAAGTAAGAAAAAAGACGGGGCCAGTCAAGCGACTAGACGGGAAATATAAAGTGCTGAAAATTAAAATTGAATCATAAAGGTAAGTAAGAAAGGTGCCAGTCAAGTGACTAGGCGAAAATTGCTGAAATTTAGAGCCGAAATGTAGGGGTGAGTAAAAAAGGCGCCAGTCAAGTGACTAGGCAAAAATTGCTGAAATTTAAAGCCAAAATGTAGGGGTAAGTAAAAAAAGGTGCTAGTCAAGTGACTAGGCAAAAATACTGAAATTTAAAGCTGAAACATAGGGGTAAGTATGTTAGTAAAAATAATAAAAATGAAGGAAAAATAGAAAAAAATTAGAAAAAATAGCAATGGTTAGTAAAGATAAAATAAAAAGCCAACAAGAGGGGAAGCGCTAGGGTGATATCCCCAGCAGAGTCGTCATCTATGTGACCATGGATTCTCTCGAACCCGTCGCGGCGATGCCCTCGCGATGGAATAAAATGTAGAGTCGCCACTAGGAGCTTTTGGTGACCCGGGAAACCTTTAAATCAATATTTTGAGCACCGAAGTGCTAAATATGACTCTGATTTACCGGTCTTTGCCAAAGGCTCTTGGGTAGGGGCTTCGGTTATCGATTGGGAAGGGTTTAGGCACCCGATCATCCGCACGTAGCAGTTTCTATCTATGGCTAAAATAAAACAAATGGGCGGAGCTTCCCCTTGCTCGAAGGCAATACGATCCTATCAAGCTTTGAGCCAAACCGAAATTTCGGCGGCGAAACAGCTTGAATCCTTGGACAGAGGAAACACCAAGAAGGTAGAGGAAGAGAGGAGTGAGTCGGAGCTCACGGGCCCCTGTTGCACCGTGGAAGACCTTCGCTTCAGCATGCTTTCGATGGCTTTATATGGCTTAAACGGTAGAGGAATAGGTTCTAATGCTAGAATTCGGTAGATAGGAAGTGTAGGATGAAGCTAGGGGCTAAGCTTGACTAAAAAGGGGTGATCTAATGGTTGAAAAGGGTTGAAAAGGATGAACTAAGCATGCTGGAATTATGGTTGAAGAATGCAAAATAATATATATTTTTCTCTCACTAGGGCTCTCTCTCTTAAGCTTAACTTTCAACCTTAATTTTTCAACCCTTTGGGAAGAGGGGGGCCTCTCTATTTATAAAGAAGAGGTGGGTTAGAGGGTTACTTAAGAGCTAATTGGTTTAGCAGTTAGGTAATCCTCCATCTAAGGTTTTCTAGGTTTTTAGGGTCCTAGGGGTTTGGGAAACTGGTTTTAATGGCAGATGATGGGGTGAGACAATGGGTGACTTAAGGGTTGCCAATAAGCTCAAAGGGGGTGCAACCAACCTTAAGACACCCACCTCAACCAAGAGGATGGTCAAAAGGTCAAACTAGATGGAGGAAATTTGAGCATTTGATGATAGTTACTGTAGCTAAGCTGGGCGTATATATTACATACGCCCAGTTTATGTACAATGATTTTCATGACAATCAGAGGAGATCTGAGAAGGTGGGTGTCCTTGGCGGGCCCTACCTATGCTGGGCGTATGTATTATATACGCCTGGCCAAATTTGGCCCAAATATGCCAGGCGTATATAATATATACGCCTAACCAAAATGGGGCCAAATTTGCTGGGCGTATCTAATACATACGCCTGAGCAAAAGTTATGATTTTATCTGAAACTTTAATCGGTCATAGCTTTTGAACCACAACTCCAAATTGGATGATCTTTTGGTTTGCTGGAAAGCTGGAGAAGTCCTCCTTCCAATGGTATGGGGCTCCTCCTCAGCAATGGTCTGTGTAAAATTTTATAGCTCTCCTCCCATCAATTGCTTAGAAGGGTTTAAGTTGGGTCTAGGAAGGGATCCTAGGGTTTAGGGGGGTGATCTCTAAGGGTTGGGGGAATGGTTCTAATGGGTTTTGGGAGATTCCTAAAGGTCTGGGTAGATTCCCAAGGGTTCAGGGGTGCCATCGGAAGCACGAGGGTGCATCTCTCTCGGAGTACAGACTAATCGGGCCTTGGGCCGAATTTGGGTGTCTACACCTTCCCATCAGCCAAACCCAACTCCGCAAAGGCAAGGCAGCTGCGTGAATGAGCTAAAAGCAAATCCCAGCCCCGCGAAGCACGAGCTCTCAACTTCTTAGTTTTATTCAAGGACCTTTTAGGAATTTCCCAAGGCTAGGGCACATTTCTCGAGGCACAGACTTTGAGGCACATATCTCGAGGGATTCAAGGGTTGTACCAGTGCCACATCTATTGGAAAAATTAAGGTTAATCTCTTAAGAGCCAAGTCCGTTTTCAGAGAGTATATAAGCTGTACTTAGAGTTTATTATTTTCATCTTTCCTTCATCCTCTGTCGGCTGAGAGCTCTAGCAGGCTAGGGTTAGGGTTTGATCACCTCTTTTTTATTTTTCTTCTCTCTTAGCTCAACACTTGCTGGCTAATCTCCCTGCAAGTAGCTAGGTTTAGTTTTGTTTTAGTTTTATAATAGATTTTTGTATACATTGGGATCATGGATGAGCAGTTGTGTATGGGCTGCAGCTAGGAGACAGTTCATTATAAGTTTTGCTGTTATCAATGAACTATTGTTTTAATGCTTAATTAAATCTATAGATCTTATAGTTTCTTTAGATGTCTATCAAATCCATGTATTTGGGACTAGCCCATTTAGTTTCTAGTAGTTCTTTTGTTTACCATCTGATTTTCCTTGGTTTGATAGACACATGGAAAGCAATGCTAGATCTGTAGTGAGATCCAGGGAGCTCGGAGGCCTGCAGACCATGGTGGTTGCAACAGTTTTCATGTTCTTTCTCAGGCCTATATGGGCTAGACAGACCAATGGGATACCCTGTGACCATTCAAGTGGATAGAGTATAGCCCTAAGGTTGTGTCCATCCATATGTTTGAGAAGCATTCTTCTCCCCTGCACATGAGCTTCTAGAGCCTTGTGAGGAGGTTTGTACAGCAACTGGCTCCCCTCTGTTCCACCTAATCGATATCAGATGTTAGATCTGATCACTTGTAGTAATTACAACTTGAGGTTGAGTTATTGCAGGCTATTTGTAGTAATGACCAGCTGAGATAAAGGCCTTATTCAACCTGTTGCATGGTCCTTTTTGCGGGCACTAGTGAGCAGTATGCCTTCGTAAAGCACTTAGGATCTTATTTGTTGGAATAATTATGGATGTCAGCTAGGTCTGTGTGCAGATTTGGGGAGCTTGTATCACTGACATTACGTAGTGCTGCAATAGTATTCATGGCTAGAACTGGTCTAGTGGTTGTGAAAATGATCAGTCCACTCTTCTGGATTAGACTAGCGAATTTTTTATTTAACTAATGGGATTCGATAGACTCTATTGGATACCCTTTGACCATTATAGTGGACAGAGTATAGCCCTAAGAGTGCCCCAAATGGCATGGGTTAAACTAGGAGCTTATACCTTGTTGAGGCTTTTAATAGCGTCTCGGCATGGAGCACTGCAGAGACAGACTAAATCTGAGTTACATTATTATATCATTAACTCTAGCTTAACCTGCTTAATTCTCATAATTTTTGTATTTTACTTTGACACACACTACCACCATCTTTGTCTTAACCATTTCTTTAGGATAGGGCTACATTTCATTTCTCTACTTTTAGGATTAATTTAGTGTAGTCGTGACACCCAACTCCCTTTCTTTAGGATTGTTAGATCTGTAGCCAGATCTAGAGGCCTACTATTATAGCCCATTTTGGGTTCCAGATCAATTTCTCTGTGGGACAAACTCTTACTTATCAAAACTTTCTATAATAGACCCTAAATCTTATAGGTCTAGGGTTACTTTGGTTGTGCTGAATCCATTCTTTTATATTACTTTGTTTTAAATTGATTTTCACCACACAATAACATAAGCACACTTTCACACTGAGTAGCCCAAACAACAAGCATCAACCATCCTCATGAAGTAAAAGGTGCTGAAATAAACTTCTCAAAGAACCTATCGAGAAGATCCTTCAACCTGTCGAAATGTATCTCTAGGAGCCGTGGCTTGTCAAAGAACCTGTCGAGAGATACTTTGAACCTCTCGAGATGTAAATTCTGGTATTCCCACCTCTCGACTGAGAGTCCTAGTCATTCAGTGATTTGATGCACGTGTCCAGAGGCTGTCTGACAGCTTTGGAGGATTTTTTTGGAATGCAAACGACACAAAGAACTGCCTAACTACATCACGTGTGCTCAATTGGTTCTAACAAGATTTTGGGAATTCTTGGAGGAAATGCAGCCACCTCATCAAGTCTGATAATATATTTGATTCCTCTCTTCTCTGATTGGTCAAAATAGATCTGAGGCACTTGGGAATTTGTATAAATAGGGGGGAATACAATAGAGGAGGGCATCGAGAGTTTGAGCAAGGTTGAATTATTTTTCCCGCCTAAATTCTAATCTTCTTCTCTTTTTTCTGTTCTCTCTTTAACCCAACCATGGTTGGCTAAATTCTTCTAACAGCTAGGGTGAAGTTAGATTTGTAAATTGAGTGGTGAGATAGCATTATATGAGAATTGGAGAATGTAAAGACTACAGATCCGTGAGTAATTTGTTGTAAGTTGTGTTAGATCAATGAATTACTGGTTGTAAAGTTTCATTTAATCTATAGATCTTTTGATTTCCATCAAATTTCCATAGGTTTTATGCTCCTATGGATGCCTGAGCTTGTAGCCTGACATTCATAGCATCTGTAGTGGTTTTCTTATTCCAAATTTATCCCCCATGACTGGATTTTGTCCATGGGATACTCTATGACCATTCGAGTGGACAGAGTATACCCCTAGGACTAATCCATATCTCAGGATAGATCTAGATTGCTCTACCTTGCATTTGAACTTGTAGCCAAATGGAGGACGGCTGCAGATCCATCCTTTGCTCTGTTATCTGACAAATCAATTTTACAGTGAGACTGATCCCAAGCTGTTAATTCTCTACATTTGATTTTTATTTAACCAAAACTTTTGTTCCCTTCTTCAAATATTTCTTTTGCTCACCTCCGGTTTAGTTTTTAAATTTGTTTATAATTAGATTTATTTTACTGCTGTTCTTAGTTGAAATTGACAACCAAACTCTTTCTCTCTTCCTATTTTTCCTTAATTTTAAGTTAGAATAGGAATAGGTTTCCAGATCTATAGCAGATCTGGAGATTTACAAAATTTTGATCACATTTCCCAGTGGACTAATCTGTACTTACTTTAAAACTTGCTACAACAGCCTTGTATCTTGCTGGATGTGTTTTTATGCTAAAATCCATATCATTTCATTTTATTTTATGCTATATTTTCTAACCATTTTTACAATAAAAATCTGCAAGCACAATTAAACCAACAGTAGGTCTGACTCAAGGAGTATATAGAGCGAGTGTACTTCAACCTCTACCGGCAGGACGACCTCAGTTCCATATACAAGGGAGAACGATGTTGTCCCTGTAGCGATTGTTGAATAGTGAAAAATACCATTTTTCACCTCCTAACCTGACCTTTGATGGACTTTTGAGTTGACTAATAATGTGTTTTGAGTATGTTTTATAGATAAGCAATAAATTACAGTCTTAGTGCAGACATCCATCTAAAATACCAAAGAAGTGACCTGTTGCCTCAACATGTGCTCATGCAACCCAAAAGGCCAGCCAATCAAACAATTCACAAAGCCTCGGAAGTCTATGAGAATTCCATGTGTCCAATTGGGTACACTTGGGAGCCAAGGCAGCTGAATTGGATGAAGATTGAACCCATCAAGAGGCTACTATGTGCTAGACAAATGAAGGACAACACCCCAAGCTGTGTGCCAGCTGTGGAAGCAAAGAACAAGACAGTTCGAGAGGTTACTCTAACCTGTCGAGAGGTTTTGGTGAGAGAAGTGATGCTGTCGAGAGGTTGGAGTGCTTAAAGATGAACCTGTCGAGAGGTCTTGAGGTGAAAAAGCATAGAGATCACGAGGTTGGTAGTACCGTCGAAAGGATTTACCTGCAGCAGTAGAACCTATCGAACAACAAACTGCTACTTGTCGAGAGGTTACCTGGAGATGCAGGGGATCTCGCGAGTTTCAAGAACATGTCGAGAGGTTCCTTAGAACCCAGCGAGTAGTCAACACCTGTCGAGGACTTACCTGAAGCTGCACCCATTTTGTGCAAGGTTGAAGCAACCTGTCGAGCACAACTTTCAACCTGTCCAAGAGTCAACTGGAACTGTATAAGAGATCGATAGGTTGTTTTATAACCTGTCGAGAGGACGAATGGAGCTTGGACAGAAGTTAAGAATTAATGTCAATCCTGTCTAACAGTCAAATCAATTATGTCGAGAAGTCAGGCACCCTGTCGAAAGCTTATTTTAACCTGTCGAATGGAACACAAAGTGGATTTAGAACCTGTCGAAAGGTTCCCTGAACCTCTTGACACTCGATTTGGGAACTTCTCAGTTTCAGCCATAGCTGCTGCTCACTTCAGTGCTTTGTGCACACACTCTAAGGCACTTTAGCAACCTTTGGGGGTATTTTTGGAACACAAGTGGGCGCGAATGGGAACTCTATAACCACTTCACATGTACTTGTCTAGTTTGGACCAATTAATGGAGAGCTTTTAGAAGAGAAATTAGCCACATCAGCAGCTTAAAATAACATAATTATTCCCTTGAGCTCTGATTGGCTGAAACAAAACTGAGGACAAAAGGGAAGAGTATAAATATAAGAAAAATTACACAGATGAAGGATGGAGAAATTGAGAGAATCAGAGCCAAATTTGAATTTCTTCTTCCCTCCAAAATTCCTTCCCTCTTTCTTCTTCCCCATTCACTTTTTAGACCAACCATGGTTGGCTAAACCCCTTTAGTAGCTAGGGTGAGGTTGAGAGCTGTAAATTGAGAGGTTCAAGGCTTTGTATATGGATTGGATGTTGCACAGATTGCAGATCTGAGCATATTTTATTGTAAGCTTGTATTGAATCAGTATATTGTAGATTATAAAGTTGATTTTGATCTATAGATCTCTTGTTTGTATTTGATTTCCCTAGATTAAATCTCCCTGTGGATGCTTGAGTTTGTAGTCTTGTATCCACATCATCTGCAATAGTTTACTTGTTCTAATTAAGATCCTTGAACTAGAGGAATCTCTGGGATGATCTGTGACCATTCAAGTGGACAGATCATAGCCTTAGGATTACTCCAATTCTCTGGTCTAGATTAGATTCTTATACCTTGTATCTGAGCTTGTAGCCAGATGAAGGATTATTGCAAATCAGTTCTATACATTGCCCTTGAACTAATTGATTTTCAATAAAGATCAAAACCCTAACTGCTACTCTCCACCTTTTAATTTTAATCCTTTTCTTCATTTCCTTAAATCTGAGTTTTAATCAGTTCTTTATCATTTACATTTGATTTTTATAATTTTTAGTAAAGTGACAACCCCTGAAACCTCTCATCTTTTCTTTCCTTGCATTAGTTTAGGATAGAGTGCCATATCTAGTATAGATCTGGAGATTTATCCTATTTTAAAGCACATTTCCCTGTGAACATACCCTGACTTACCCCTTAAAGCTTGCCACAATAGCCCTGGTTCTTACAAGACTGGTTGCTTACCTTGATCCCATATTGCTGTACTTTGTCCTTTTAATTTATTATTTTAACCTTTAATAATTATAAGGTAAGCAACACAACAAGTTTTTGGCACCACTGTCGGGAATTTGTATTTTTAAATTGGTAAATCTCAGTTTTTCTCATTTTAGATTTAGATTTATAATTGCCTGTTTTGTGTTTGACTGTTGGGATGTTTGCCTACCCTCAAATGAGGGTCTAAAATTATCAATAAGACTAGGCAGACATATTCATACAGACCTGCAAGTATTCAGGATCTGTTGTAGCAAGCTTTAAATGAATGGTAAGTAAGGGAATGTCCACAGGGAGGTTGGTTAGAAATATGATAAATCTCCAGATCTGTAAGAGATCTGGCACCCTAGCTATCTCTACTTTAGTTAAAAGACAGGGGAGAGGTTTGGAATGTGTTGTCACTTAAACTAAACTATAATTAAAATGCAGATTGTCTTAGATCAAATTTGGAGCTTCAGATCCTGTAGATGGATGGTTTAAAAACTCAGAAAATGGAGAAGAACAGCTTGGAGGTTGTCTTCACTGCAATCAGGTTGAGCTAAGCATATTACAGGGGTTCAAAAGCACACAAGTCCCTCAGCTGGCCACAAGCACAGCTGTAGGGTATAAATTTTACTCCAAATCATAGGATCCACCTGGTCTTAAGGCTATGATCTTTTCACTTTAATGGTCACAGACCATCTTATAGACTTTATCGAATCCATGGATTGCAGCGAATGAATCCAATTGAGGCCTGAGCTCAAATTTACCTTAAGGTTATGATCTGTCCACTTTAATGGTCACAGACCATCCTAGAGATCTCCTACAAAGCCAGAGCCTCAATAAGAACAATTAAAACCACTACAGATGCTGCAATTTCTAGGTCACAGACACAGGAAATTACAGGGATATCAGATTCAGGGAATTCAGATGATATCCAAGAGGTCTACCAATTAAGTGGGTGAGCTGATCAAGCAACTCCTCTACACAAATTCGATTGAGCACCAAAAGGAATCAAAAGAGCCTTAGATCTAATTAAAACATTAAAAACAACATTTACATTGCAAACAAGGTCACTCTTACAATGTAATGCTCTTAGATCTGTAGTCTGTGCAGCAATTAACCCCAGCAGCACTCTTAACCTTACCCAATTATAGATCTAACTCACTCCTTGCTGCTCCTAGGGATTTAGCCAACCATGGTTAGGCTAAAGGAGGGAAATAGAATCTCGCTGCAAGCTTTGATCTCTGGAAAATTGCTCAGAATTTTGATCCTCCCCAATGGCAATTGGGGATCTCTATATATAGCTTTCTCCTCTATTTTTCTCGCCAAAAATCCCTTCTAGAAGGTCGTCAAAGTTTGTTAGAGCTCTGTTAAAGCACGTGGGTCGGTTAGGGCTTTCTAGGGCATCTTCTAGAACATCACATCGGTCACTAAGGTGCCTTGGTTTGCATGCAACAGGTCACCAAGTCTCAGCGTGTGCATAGCATAGTTTCTGAGAAGTTCAGCACACAATTTCGACAGGTTGGAGAAGCTTCTGACAGGTTAAAAGTAATCTTGTAGTACCTTTCGATAGGTGCCCTGGTCTCTTCGATAGGTACCGATAGGATGAGTTTTCTCTTTAAAGCTTCAGGATCCTTGGCCCAATATCTGGAGTATTCGATAGGTTGGCTGAGTAGTTCGATAGGTCCAGGGGTCCTTTTCGATAGGTTCAGCTCTGTGTGCCGTCATCCCGATAGGTTGGCTCTCATTCCTATCGAAAGGCTTAACCACCCTTCGATAGGTTCTATTTCAACATCTTCATTTCGATAGGTTCAGGGAGCCTTCGACAAGTTGGAATCGAGAATTTTAGTCCTTTCGCTAGGTTCTCAGATCCGTTTGATAGGTTCCTTTGACACTTTAGGCAAGTTTTCGATAGGATAGTTTCTTCTTTCCTTTCTTTGCTCGATAGGTTCTGAAATCTTATCGAACTCTTCAATCCATACGAATTCATCCTTCTTCTGCCTTCGGATCCTATCGAACCCTTCTCCAACTGTACGAATTCTTTCCTTTTAATCCTCAGCTCCTATCAAAGTCTTCAGACATCCTCTCGATAGGATGATTTGGACTTATCTTCACTTCTTTCTCCTTGTTCTGTTGCTGGGCCTGCATGGTGATGAGAGACGATTTCTTTGTGGGCATTCTTAAGTGGTTTGCTGCATTATTACAAGCTTTCCTTGCTATCTACAAAATGCACTCAACAGAGGCTTATTAGTGTGCTCACAGGTCCATGAAAGGTCAGGTTAAAGGGTGCAAAGTGGGATTTTTCACCACTTAACATTGACTAATTGCTACTATAGTTTTTTGTAGTTTAATTTTGTGTTTCAGATCTGGATCTGTGGTTTTGAGAGGAGCTTTGTGCTAAATGGAGGATCAAGCTGTACTAAAGTTTGCATTTCCTAACTCTTTTACATTTTTAGATCTGCACATTTTTAGATTTGCAGCAATAGTTGAGTGTATTTTTATAATTATTTTGCTGAAATTTGTGCTGCATTTTGTGTGTTGTACTTGTTTCCTGTTGTGTGTATGCTTGATAGAAGATCTCTCCATCCTGAGAATGTTCCTTTAGATCTTGAAGTTGAGAGACTTCTCTGACTTAAGCACTCTCTACACACACCTGTGGTTAATTCTACGATTTCTGCAATGGGTGAGCAACCTAGGACATTGAAAGAATTCAATGCACCAGGGGTATACAATTCCCCTTTTTGCATTTAACTCCCTGCTATCCAAGGGAATTATGAAATTAAATCCTCCATCATACAGATGCTGCCCTCATATCATGGCCTGAGTAAGGAAGACCCATACAAGCACATTGATGAATTTCTGGGACTGTGCACTACTTTCAACATTGCTGGTTTTGGGGAGGAAGCAACCGGGTTGAGGCTCTTTCCTTTTTCATTAAAGGACTGAGCTAGAACTTGGCTGTCCATACTTCAAACCAATAGTATTCAGTCTTAGAATGACCTTCAATGTCAATTTTTGGCCAAGTTTTTTCCCATGTCCAAAACAAGTCAGCTGAGGAAGAGCATTGTAGACACCCAAATTTTACCCAAGGCCCGATCGAAACACATTTCTAGAGAGGCGCGTCACTGAGCTTTTGATGACATGTATGCAACTCTTAGGAACCCTTTTGAAACCTTAGGAACCCTTCGACCCTTAGGAATCACCCTAGATCCCTTAGGAACCTTCCCGAACCCTTAGAAACCAATCTCGACCCTTAGAACCATTCCGGACCTGCACCTAGTTTTCTCGAGCTATGGATGAAGAGTGGTGCACTGGGACTAGCTACAACCTTCTACTATGATTGAATCTCATACCATGGAAAAGTATAAGTCCTCAACTTTCCAACGGGCTAAGAATCACTCCAATCGAACCTGTATACGCAAAGATATGGTGGTCCGAACCCGAGGGGCAGGATGATGATTTCATGAAAACCCCCTTAGGGATTTGGCGCAACTAATAGTCGCGCCAAGCCATTTATAGGGAGGTGTTAGTCACACTGGCCATCAGCATAATTCAAAGGGAAGGAGAACAAAGCAACCAGATAGAGATTACCCCAGGGATCAGCTCAGGAGGTGGGACCTAGATAGCTTCAGCAGAGATACGTGCCTTCTCGGCCACGTCGGCACACACACGCGACAAGAAAGCATCGTCCAAACGCTTGAAAGTTCCCTGAACCTCGACGGGCGAACTACCAGAAGCACCAGCACCAGAAGGGTTAGAGGGTCCAGCACCTGAGACCACGCCAGAAGCACCAGCCCCAGAAGGATCGGAGGGTTCAACACCTGTAGCATCATAAGGAGCAGCCGCCTCATCCCCCTCATCTGAGTTGTCGCCCTGCTCAAACTGTAGAGAGAAACATTTTATCATTAAAGGTGGTAGGTCAATCAAAGTAATCACAAAGAGGTTGCTAAATAAAAAGAGAAAAGGGCATTACCTGAGATCGCGGCCCGCCAAAAGCTAAAAAGTTAGCACCAGGCACGAAGCGAGGCAGCAGGAAATGATAGGGCAGGGAGTCGTACCACGTCTGATACCCCCCGGGTAAAAGAAGGTCATCAATAGGAACCCCATGGTGAAGAAAGTGAGCAGTAAGCTCATCAATGGAGCCTTTCGGAGCCAACACATGGGCGGGAGGAGCTTGGGGCACGGCAAAGAGAGGGCGATACTGATGAACCACTCTCTCCCCTAAATAGTAGGCCCTAGTCCAGGACCCGTAGAGGAAGATGATGTGACAGTCCAGCAAAAAGCGAGAAGGACCCACTGAAGCCAAGTTCCAGAAGGGAGATCCTATGTAGGGGTCGAGGATGATCTGCAAAAGAAGAGAAAACAGAGGAAGGATACACACATTTGGTCAGAATCCATAGCACACAAGAGCTGTCAAATTTATAAAAAGGGAATTATTTTACCTGCTCTGGGATCAACAGGTCGAACTGAGAGCGCAACCCTAATTCCAAATGCTTCATACCTACGTCCCGATGGCGACTCACGTGCTAGTTACTCATGAGGGGGAATGTAGCAACTTTAGACTGAAGCAGAGGGCAACCCGGTTGGAAGTGAAGATACCCCCAAATCTAAGAAAGCAAGCAGATAAAGACAGGTATGCCATAAAAGAAAATTTGACAAGCTAAAACCAAAGGATAAAATACCTCAATTGCAGGCTAGAAACCCACAATGGAGCTAGACTCCCCAAGAATGGCTCGCTTTAGGCTGGACATGAGTACAGCATAGCCAGTGTCGCCCCAATCGAATCGATGCACAGTTTCCCAGTTCACCATCAGGCTGAGCAGGGACAACGAGACTCGCCCTCCACTGGTGTTGGAGAGGAGAGTCTTGCCCAGGAGGAACAACAGGGCAATGCGGGCCAGCATATGTGCGTGTGCGGGCTCGAGATAAATGGCCATGCAAGACTGGCCCTGGTCCACTAACTCGTGAGGCTCAAACTGATCAACCAGCCAGGACAGCTTGACCTCAGAACCTCGAATATTCCCAGAGGTCGGGTAGGCCCCTATCAGTCGAATCACCGCCTCCTTACCCGGTGTACGGGTAGGTACCACGGGCACCCCTTAAATACGAACCCCAGTGATCATAGACCAGTCTGCAGGTGTAAAGGCCATCTCTGCCACGGCCCTTCTTGCTGATCATGCCCTTCGTCACCGGACATCTTGAAAATATGAGACGCATCAGCATATGAGAAGGGTGCCAACACAAAAAAAGAAAAAAATATATATGCACTAATCCAAAGACAAAAAAATCTCATAAAAAAAAACCATGTGCGTATGTGTACTAATCCATAAAAAAAAAATAATAATAATAAAAAAAAATAATAAATAATAATACAAATATATACATGTGTGTGCGTGCCAACCCATCGAAAAAAAATGTGTGTGTGTGTACAAATCCAAAAAATGCGCGTGTACTAACCCATGTGTGTGTGTACTAATTCATAAAACAAAAAAATATATATATATATATAATAAATATATACGAGTATGCTAACCCGTAAAAAAAAAATGTGTGTGTGTATACTAATCCACCAGACCAAAAAAAATAAAATATATATACGTATACTAATATATGTATGCGCTAATCCCAAAAAAAAAAGGAGAGGCACCAATCCATCAAATAAAATACACTAATCCATCAAAAACAAAAAAGAAAAAAAAACAAAATAAATGAATGATGGATGGAAAATAGGCCTAAGAAATCAAACATTTCAAAAAAAAAGAGGGGAAAACAATAAAAACAAAAAAGAGAGAAAAAGGAATATAGGCATCACAGAGCATTTCACCATAAAGAAGAAAAAAAAGAGGCATCCAACAACAAATCATCAAAAATTCAAAAGAAAAATAAAGGAAGGGTAATGATTACCTTCAATGAGAGAGAAAAACAAATATCGACGGAGGATAAGCGTCTTTCGATCCACACCCGCAACCTCTGGTAATAGAACTCAAGCCAAATCAAATGCAAAAAACCCTAGGGGGCTGTCCCGAACTCAAGAAGGAAGGAGGGAGAAAGATAGAATTTGAAAAGGGGGGCCCCTTTTGTGCTCAGGCTCGGGCAATTTTATAACTGCCAGTTTATTAGACGGGCGTATATAATATATACGCCCGACCATTTTCGCCAGATTTTGGTCAAGCGTATGTAATATATACGCCCGACCAGAAATGGTAGTTTTTTTAACTACCCGGCCATTTTCGATTTTGAGGCCCCACGAACCCCCTTGTATGCTATAGACCCCGGTCCAGACCCCCCTTAGAGGCCCACATATCATCGGGCAAGGGTGCACGCATCTCCAAAATGGCCCTTCGAGTTCCCTTCAATTGGCCCAAAAGGACCATGCTACAATTAACGGATCTAGACCTGTAGGCGCCGCCCACCTAATGCTCCCACAAAATCAAAAAAAAGAAAAAAAAGAAGAAAGAAAATGCTAAAAGTGACACTAGTTCTCAAAAGAGTGCTACAATGACCATTTGCACCACTCCGAGAACTGTGTTAAATCAATTCGGAATGATCAGGGTCCACCTGAAAGTTCTCGAACCCCGTCTTACACAGGGACACCTCATACCTGATCCGGCAGGCAAATGAATTTCATTCATCACCGGTCACTCCTGGGAGCATACACTTAGCCCCAGATCTCCCCCAGCAGAGGTCGAGGCCTGATTCGGCAGGCAAACCAAGAACCCATCACCAGAATGCACACATCCCTAAGGTATATAAACATGGCAAGTTGATTTGCCTAAGGATACGTGCAGAAATAAAGGCAGTTTGAGCATGCCCAGAGTCTCAATCTGACATGAAAAAAAAGAAAAAAGAGAGAAGAGAAAAAAGAACAAAAAAAGGGAGAAGAAATAACGACCTGTTGCTGCTTAGTAAAAATCCTGAGTAGGTTGACCCCACCTTCCAAGCATTCGCTCTGGTCATCCCCCTTCGGATCTATGTTGACCAAGAGTGCCCCCGACTTCAGACCATTCGAAAAGCCAATTGTCAGTTAAAACTGACCCGTCAAAAATGAAATTACAAACCAACCAAACTATGTGCAAACATACAGACCAAAGGGCTCATTCCCTTTTATTTCTTTTTACACAGGCTTAAAACCTGTATAGGCACGGTGTCCCTGTTGAATGTATGCACTTGCATCTGGGTATCCGTAGGATGGTCGTTTGTCCTCATAAATTGTACCTTAGGGTCGAGGCTTTCGTTCGTGCCTATTTTGCTGCTTATCGCCCCTGTTGGGTGTCTGTCTGTGCATAAGTTAGTAAGATGTAATTCCGTTAGGGATGGAGGCTAGAATTGACCATCTCTTTCGAGGGATGATTGGTCCTAGCCCGATCTTTTTAGCTTTGTCTCAAGTTAAGGCACTTTGGTTCATGTGAATCAAGAGCACCTCACCACTGGAACGTACACATCCCCAAGGCGTACCTATCCCCGACAGAGCGCACACACTCTTAAAGCGTATCAACTGACATTTGATCCACTTAAAGAGTTGTGTAAAAATAAAGTTGCCAGAGGTCCTTGAGATTTGCTTAGAGGCCTCGGAACAAAAAAATTCATAAAAAGGAAACAAAAAAAAATTCACTCAGAAAATGGGCATGCATTCCCAAGAAGTGTTGCGACATCAATATTCGCTTCACTTGGGTAAAGCGTGCTAAAATAACCTTGAGGTTGATGGGTTCGCCCAAAGACTTCGAGCCTTACCTAGGTAAGGGCACCCGTGCCCAATCCAATGGAGCTGTCAATACCCCATAGGATTGGACACATTGTTTAGACCTTCGCTTTGTGTGCTTCGCATCAATTCCGAAGCATAGATCGATCATCCCGTTTCATGGAGCTGTCTGGTTTATATTAATACTCAACATCACAAATCTATAATTTCCCTCAGGAAGTGGACGATATCCTGGCTAGCGGGCTTACAATTTTTGTGATCATCGCAGTTATGCCCAGTAATGTCGCAATGCACTTGGGGACTGTTAGCTTTGAGGTATGGACGATATCCCGAAATGAGAGGGCTTACGTACACTCACCATCACCATGGATGTTTGAGAATTGAGTTGAATCAGGCGGACCCATCAAACGTGCCTTGGACCTCTTCGGATGTCTCTTGTCTTTGGCATCCAATCATTAGTGATCGAATACCAAAGAGGGGAATCTGTAGACACCCAAATGAACCCATAGGAATCCACCCAGACCTTTAGGAATCACCCTGAACCCTTTAGAACCATTCCCCAACCCTTAGAGACCACCCCTAAACCCTAGATTCCCTTCCCATACCTAACTTGAACCTTTCTGAGTAGTTGATGGGAGAGGAGCTACAAATTTTTATACAGACTATTACCAAGGACAAGCCATATACCATTGGAAAGCGGACTTCTCCAGCTTTCCAACAAGCTAAAGATCACCCAATTTGGAGCTACGGTTCAAAAGTTATGGCCAATTGACGTTTCACATAAAATTATAAAAATTTTGCTCGGGCGTATATAATATATACGCCCAGCATAGGTGGGACCCACCACGGGCTTCATCTTCCCAAGGCTCCCCTGTTTTTGGTGAAATTCACTGTTCCTAAATTGGGTGTATATAATATATACACCCAGCTTAGCACAGTAACTGTCATCAGTTGCTCGAATTTCCTTCATCTAGTTTGACCCTTTGACCATCCCCTTTGTTGGGGTGGGTGTCTTGAGGTTGGTTGCACCCCATTTGAGCTTATTTGCCACCCTTAAGTCACCTATGGTCTCACCCCATCATCTGCCATTGAAACCAGTTTCCCAAAACCCTAGGACCTTGAAAACCTAAAAAACCTTAGATGGAGGATTACCTAATTGCTAAACCAATTAGCTCTTAAGTAATCCCCTAACCCATCCCTTCTCTATAAATAGAGAAGCCCCCCTCTTCCCAAAGGGTTGAAAATTTGGTTGAAAGGTTAGAGAGTGCTTAAGAGAAAACCCTAGTGAGAAAAAATGCCAATATTTTTCCAGAATTCCAGCATGCATATTCCATCTATTTCAGTCCATTTACACCATTAGATCACTCCCTTTAGCTAAAGCCTAGCCATTAGCCTCACCCAACACTTCCTATTTTACCGAATCCTAGTGTTAGAATCCATTTCCATACTGTTTAAGCCATCGGAAGCACGCCAAAGTAAAGATCTTCCACGGTGCAACAAGGGCCTGTGAGCTCCGGCTCACCCCTCTCTTCCTCTACCTTCTTGGTGTCTCCTCTGTCCAAGGATTCAAGCCGTTACGCCGCCAAAATTTTGGTTTGGCTCAAAGCTTGATAGGACCGTATTGCCTTCGGGCAAGGGGAAACTCTGCCCTTTTTAGTTTCATTTTTGGCCATAGATAGAGACCGCTACATATGGGTTGATCGGGTGCCTAAACCCTTCCCGATCGATAACCGAAGCCCCTACCCTAGTGCCTTTGGCAAAGACCGGTAAATCAGAGTCATATTTTGCACTTCGGTACTCAAAATATTGATTTGAAGGTTTCCCGGGTCACCAAAAGCTCCGGGTGGCGACTCTACATTTCATCAAAGGCGAGTGCATCGCCGCGACGGGTTCGAGAGGATCCATGGTCGCACAACACCAAAAAGAGAAAATTATCCAAAGGCAAGACTCACACACAACTCCAGCCCACTTATCTTTCCCAACCTATTCCTATCCCTGACACCACAGCCATACCAGATCCAATATCCACACCTTCTGAACCTGAAACCTATACCTTTGAAACCCACCATCAGCCTTTTGACATCTCCCCCACATTTGTCCCTGACCCATTCCAACCCATAGACCAGCCTATTCCATTTCCCACTTCCCATGAGTCACTAACAGGGGAGACTTTTCCACTAGGATGTCCACTATTCTAGAGGGCATCAACCTTGAGTATACCCCTCTCCCAGACTCCCCACACCCCCCTCACATTGACCCTCCACATCATACACTACCACGGGTCACTACCTTCACCCATAGACCCACATCTCCATTCCAACCAATTTCACCTATCCAACCCACACCCACAACCATACCTGATTTACTACCCCAAATCCTACACCTCCTACTGTCCCTCCAGTCCCAAATGCTGTCCAATACCCAAACCCAATCATCCATAGAAACATATATTAACTCCATAACCCCCACACTTCAGCACCAGGCCTACTTAGAATCCAGCCTCCAAGCCATCCAATCCACCTTGGCCAATTTACCCCAACCATCACAGTCGCCAACTATCCATCCCTCCCAACCTTTACCTACACCACTTTCCACTTTCATTAATGTCATTACCGAAACTGAGGATGCACCTATTCCAGAGGGCCCACCTGCTGTAGCTACCTCTAATGCTATGACAGATGTGGATGATATACTACCCATCTTCTCCAAATCCATCCAAACAGACTCTGATCTGGATCCCCACCCGGAGCCTCCACACACCATTTCCCATTACCCCCCTGTCATTCTTGGCTGGTCCTTCTTCAAGTGAGGACCTCCCCTTGGTTCTTGCCTCTTCTTTTCCCAGCACTCTATACTCCACCCTCCTTCTTGCAATGCAGTCCCATCCTTACATCAAGCGGGATGTTATTAAAGGAATGACTACTCTTCAGACATCCTATGAAGCACAAATTCAACGCATGAAATGGGATATCGAGCAGCTGCTAAGGGACATTGGGAAGGGCTGGAAGAAGATGTTGTGTCTTTACAAAGCCCAAGAAAGTTCAGTTGCAAAATAAAAGCTCAATACTGAATAAGAAAAAATGCCTGCTGCAACAGAAAAATTGAGAGCTGATGCCTTAGAAACAAGGTTGAATGCCTCCAAGGAGATCAAGGCACTCCTTATTGGCCGAGCTGAATTGGCTGAACAGAAAGCTGAAATCCTTGAGAGGCAACTAGCTGCCGCAACTGGGAGAGTCCCCCCACGACCAACTGTACAGTAAAAGAAAGACAAAGGAAAGGGGTTTAAAATTAAGATAGAACCAGCCGACCCTTAGATGAATGATGTTTGCACATGTTTTGAGTTAAGGAATAGTGTGTTGTACATACATTTTCTAATATAATGTAATATCTTTTTGTCACTTCTGTGTACTTGTTCTTTGTTTCATTTTTGTTTGTTTGTTTGTGTGTCTGTTAATGTATTGTGTGTTCTTTTTCTTTTTTTATAGTTTCTATTTTGTTAGTTTTTAGGTTTTATGCTTGCTGCACATCTCACCTTTGAATCAGTGAGGACACTGCTCCTCATAGGTTTGGGGGCGTGGAAAGCTCTGCAAATGAAATAGTTAACCTAAGTGCAGCAGATGCAAGTGAGCAAGACAGAAACAGAACCATGTTCACCTAAGAATCATTAGAAAAATGAGAAATTTAAAACTTTTACAGACTTTTAGGCATTATAATCTTTTAAGTTTTAACTTTTCCTTGATGTGAACACAAGTAAACTCACCTGTATCAGTACTGAGTGAATCATTAAAGAGAGAAAAAGGTAAGGACATACTTAAAAGTTTAATGGATGACCATAACTAGTGAGAGTTGGGTCTACAAATTTTTTTTTCCTTCCTTCGAGGAGTGACTGAGGCAATTTTTCTAGCTCTAAGGACTGGCTGAGGCAATGCCCTCACTAGAAGTTAGGCACCTCCAAGTTGATGCAATTGACAACACTCATGAAACCTAGGAAAGGATCAAGGCCTTCTCTTGGACAATTTGAGCTTAAACAGGCCAAATCCTTCAACTACCCTTGTGCACACACCTGTTGAGCCTTAACTCCTAATTTTCTATAAAATACACCTGAGTACTTGTACCTGAACCTATGGACCTGATTCAAACCTACCCTCACTTTGAGAATTCAGAAGGTAAAGGAGAAGGAGCTGAAGATGGATAAGATAGGGTCAACATTGGGTGAATGGAGAAGAGATACCTAAAGTAGAGCAGTGTAGCAGCTGAGGAAAGAGGTGGCAAGTCATAAAAATAAAAACAAAAACAAAAATAGAAAAAAAAATACAAAAAAAGAAAGAAAAACAATAATGAAGAGGAGAAACTGGCCACTTCAAGGCTGAAAAATTTGAAAGAACATGGAAGGTACTGAACTACAAAGGGGTGAAGTCATGAATCACCTCCTTCACCTACTGATTTCTCAAATTTTGAACCCCTTTTCAACCTTACATTCTTTATAACCTGCTTCATAAGCCACATCACAACCAAGTTAAAAGACCTTGTGATCTAAAGTGAATTAGCTGTCATATAGAGACAAGGAGTTGTCCAATCTATGGTGAGGATATGCCAATGATGTCAGGATTTAAGTGCTTTGCCTATGCTCATACTTACAGACCCATTTGGGGGCTGTAACTGCTCTTGAGCTTGAGAGAAAATGAAACCCTCAAGGTCCCTTGTGAGAGTACACCCTGGTGAGCAGTGGGTCTGATGTTGAATGTATTGGGTATAGCCTACAATCTAATTTTTGAATTAATGATGAGATCAGTGCTGACATACATGTGTTGTCCCCCTTGTTGTGAGCTAATTGGAAATGTTGTGCACTCAGGTAGAGTTTCTGATGATTAAATGTCTGTGCTTTTCATATCCAAATTCCTCATATTTTTATTTGAATCAATGGTGAACTGATGCTCTATTTCTTGACAACTGACCTGATAATATTGCACCTTTGTTAACTATTTCATTGAGAAGTTTATGGGTATCTTCACTGAAAACCCTCAGGAGACTTCACTCCTCCACTAGGGATCACCTAGGGGTTTAAAAGGCTTGGTACATATGCTAAATGTATCCATGCTCCCTACAAAAGTGGCTTTTCAATTTCTTCGAATAGTTGTTTTAATTTTCCCTTTTGCTCAGGGACTAGCAAAGATTAGGTTTGGGAGAGTGTTATTCACTGAAAAGTATCACTTTTTACGTCTTAACCTAACCTTTGATGGGCCTTGAAGCCCACTAATAAATATGTGTGAAGTATGTTTTGCAGTTAGTAATAAAATGTGCAACTTAATGCAAAATCGTTGCTTTTTGACCTAAAAGAGAGAGAGAGAATACAAGCAAAGATGACAGCTGAGCCAAAGCCTGATGGAACACCTTGGTAGTGCTCACCATGGTGACTCACTGTTATTGATCATCATTGACCAATCTAGCAGATGAATGAAGATTAGCTGAGAAGGGAGGAGACTGTGACAGCAACAAGTGCAATGCACTAGAGTAGCAAGAGATGGACTTCGTAGAGTTGAGGAGCTTCTTCGCGAAGCTAAAGTTGCAATGGAAGAGGCCCTCACAGAGATAAGGCGCGTAATCAAGAGGCGAGTTGTAAAGCCATCACAAAGATCTCGCGACTTAAAACTCTCAAAATCTGCCCTCGCAAAGCTCTCGCGAAGATCGAGCCCTAAAGCAACTGCCCACAGAACACTGCGAGCTCATATGCACAAAGAACCAAAAGTCACATCGTGGAGTTCTCACGTGGCCTTGGATGAAAGAGACACCCAGAATTCCTCTTGCGTAGATCTCGCACACCCTGGAGCCTTACAAGTTACTACGTGAGCGCAGGACCTTACCTGCGTGAGTACTTAGCGAGAAAGAGCTTCTGAAGCTCTACTGCACGAGAAATCCTAGCGCTCTAGATTATCTCTGCGATAGCACTGCGATGCGAAGCAACTGTGAGATTCACTAAAAGTTCTACTACGTGAATGAGCCCTTCTGTGCGACCATGGATTCTCTCGAACCCGTCGCGGCGATGCGCTCACGATGGAATAAAATGTAGAGTCGCTACCCGGAGCTTTTAGTGATCGGGGAAACCTTTAAATCAATATTTTGAGCACTGAAGTGCTAAATATGACTATGATTTATCGGTCTTTGCCAAAGGCTCTTGGGTAGGGGCTTCGGTTATTGATCGGGAAGGGTTTAGGCACCCGATCAACCCGCACGTAGTGGTCTTTATCTATGGCCAAAATAAAACAAATGGGTGGAGCTTCTCCTTGTCCGAAGGCAATATGGTCCTATCAAACTTTGAGCCAAACCAAAATTTTGGCAGCGTAACGGCTTGAATCCTTGGACGGAGGAAACACCAAGAAGGTAGAGGAAGAGAGGGTGAGCCGGAGCTCACGGGCCCCTATTGCATCGTGGAAGACCTTCGCTTCGGCGTGTTTCCGATGACATTATATGGCTTAAACGGTAGAGGAATAAGTTCTAATGCTAGAATTTGGTAGATAGGAAGTGTAGGATGAAGCTAGGGACTAAGCTTGACTAAAAAAGGGTGAGCTAATGGTTGAAAAGGGTTGAAAAGGATGAACTAAGCATGCTGGAATTCTGGTTGAACAATGCAAATAATATATATTTTTCTTTCACTAGGGCTCTCTCTCTTAAGCTTAACTTTCAACCTTAAATTTCAACCCTTTGGGAAGAGGGGGACCTCTCTATTTATAGATAAGAGGTGGGTTAGAGGGTTACTTAAGAGCTAATTGGTTTAGCAATTAGGTAATCCTCCATCTAAGGTTTTCTAGGTTTTTAGGGTCCTAGGGGTTTGGGAAACTGGTTTCAATGGCAGATGATGGGGTGAGACCATGGGTGACTTAAGGGTTGCCAATATGCTCAAAGGGGGTGAAACCAACCTTAAGAGCCATCTCAACCAAGGGGATGGTCAAAAGGTCAAAGAAGATGGAGGAAATTCGAGTATTTGATGACAGTTATTGTAGCTAAGCTGGGCGTATATATTACATACGCCCAGTTTATGTACAGTGATTTTCAAGAAAACCAGAGGAGATCTGAGAAGGTGGGTGTCCGTGGTGGGTCCTACCTATGCTGGGCGTATGTATTATATATGCCTAGCCAAATTTGGCCCAAAAATGCTAGGCGTATATAATATATATGCCCGACCAAAATGGGGCCAAATTTGCTGGGTGTATCTAATACATACGCCTGAGCAAAAGTTATGATTTTATGTGAAACTGCAATCAGTCATAACTTTCGAACCACAACTCCAAATTGGATGATCTTTGGCTTGCTGGAAAGCTGGAGAAGTCCTCCTTCCAATGGTATGTGACACCCCCTTATAAATAGTATGTATAAAATTTTGTAGCTCTCCTCCCATCAATTGCTCAGCAGGGTTTAAGTTGGGTCTAGGAAGGGATCTTAGGGTTTAGGGGTGATCTCTAAGGGTTGGGGGAATGGTTCTAATGGGTTTTGGGTGATTCCTAAAGGTCTGGTTAGATTTCCACGGGTTTAGGGGTGCCATCGGAAGCTCGGGGGTGCATCTCTCTCGGAGTACAGACTAATCGGGCCTTGGGCCGAATTTGGGTGTCTACAGATGCCCCTCTTTGGTATTCAATCACTACTGATCGGACGCCAAAGACAAGAGACATCCGAAGAGGTCCAAGGCACGTTTGATGGGTCCACCTGGTTCAACTCAATTCTAAAACATTCATGGTGATGGTGAGTGTACGTAAGCTCTCTCATTTCGGGATATCGTCCGTACCTCAAAGCTAACAGTTCCCAAGCGCATTGCAACATTACTGGGCATAACTATGATGATCACAGAAAGTGTAAGCCCGCTAGCTGGGATATCGTCCACTTCTTGAGGGAAATTATAGATTTGTGATGTTGAGTATTAATCTAAACCAGACAGCTCCATGAAACTGGGTGATCGATCTATGCTTCGGGGTCGACGCGAAGTACACAAAGCGAAGGCCTAAATCGTGTCCAATCCTATGGGGTATCGACAGCTCCATTGGATTGACCACGGGTGCCCTTACCTAGGTAAGGCTCGGAGTCTTTGGACGAAGCCATCAACCTCGAGGTTGCTTTAGCATGATTTACCCGAGTGAAGCAAATATTGATGTCGCGACACTTCTTAGGAATGTGTGCCCATTTTCAAAGTGAATTTTTAGTGTTATTTTTTTGAATTTTCTTTTATTTTAAGGCCTCTAAGCAAAGCTCAAGGACCTTTATCAATTTTATTCTTGCACAACTCTTTAAGTGGATCAAATGCTAGTTGATATGCTTTAAGGGTGCGTGCGCTCTGCCAGGGATAGGTACACCTTGGGGACGTGCACGTTCTGGCAGTGAGGTGCTCCTGATTCACACGAATCGGAGTGCCTTAACTTGAGACAAAGCTAAAAAAGATCAGGCTAGGACCAAACATCCATCGAAAGAGATGGTCAATTCTAGCCTCCATCCCTAATGAAATTACATCTTACTAACTATGCACAGACAGACACCCATCAGGGGCGATAAGCAGCAAATAGGCACGAACGGAAGCCTGGACCCTAAGGTACAATTTACGAGGACAAACGACCATCCTATGGATACCAAGACGCAAGTGCGTACATTCAACAGGGACACCATGTCTATACAGGTTTTAAGCCTGTGTAAAAGGAAATAAAAGGGAATGAGCCCTTTGGTCTGTATGTTTGCACATAGTTTGGTTGGTTGTAATTTCATTTTGATGTGTCATTTCAACCGACAATAGACTTTGAATGGTGCAAGTCGGGTGCACTCTTGGTCAATCATAGATCAGAAGGTGGATGATCAGAGCCAAAGCTTGGAAGGTGGGGTCAACCTACTCAGGATTTTAACTACATAACAAAAGGTTGTTATCCGCAACCTTCTCATTCTTTTTTTTCTTTTTTTTTTCTTCTTCCTCTTATCTTTTTTATTCTTTTTTCTTTTGCACATGTCAGTTTGAGACTTTGAGCATGCTCAAACCATTTTTATTTTTGCATGTATCCTTAGGCAGACCAACTTGCCATGTTGATACACCTCAAGGACGTGCGCATTCCGGTGATAGGTCCTTGGTTTGCCTGCCGGATCAGGTCTCGCCTTCTGTTGGAGAAGAGTTTGGGTTAGGTGTATGTTCCCAGGAGTGACCGGTGATGGATGAGTTTATTTGCCTGCCGGATCAGGCCTGACGTGTCCTAGTGTAAAATAGGGTTTGAGAATTTTTGGGTGAACTCGATCATTCCGAATTGATTTAACACGACTCTCGGAGTGGGGCAAACAGGCGTTGTGATACTCTTTTGAGAACTAGTGTCGTTTTTTAGGATTTTTTCTTTTTTCTCTCCTTTTGTTATTTTATGTGAATCTCTTTTCTCTCTTTTTTTTAATGATTTTATGATTTTATGGGAGCACTCGACGGGCGCTTACAGATCTAGATCCATTTACTGTTGCATAGTCCCTTTGGGCCAATTGAAGGGAGCTCAAGGGGCCATTTGCAGATGCGCGCACCATCACCCGGTAATACATGGGCTTCTAAGAGGGACTGTAGCATAGTCCGTATTGTAATGCCTAAAGGTCTGCAAACATTTTTAAATTTCCCATTTTTTTATGATTCTTAAGTGAACATGACTCCATTTTTATCTTACTCACTTGATTCTGCTACACTTAGGTTAACTATTTTATTGACAGATCCTGCCACACCCCCAACCTAGGAGGAGCAGTGTTGTTGACAAGTGAAAAATACCATTTTTCACCCCTAAACTTAAGTCTTGATAGACCTTTGAGAGAACTAAATAAGTGCTTTAAGTGCCTATGTTGCAGCTAACAATAAAGACAGGCTTAACCATAAAAGCAGCTTAAAAGTGCCAAAAAGATGACAATCCATGTCAGTCCAAAGGAAGGAAGTGAAGAAACAACCTCATCAGCTGTTGAAAGGTCTAAAGTGAAGAGGCAAAGACCTGTAAGAGAAGCAGGGAACAATTCGAACAGAGAAATGCACTACAAAGTTCTTTTCGCAAAGAACCTACACTTTTCGTAAAGAACCTTGAACTCTGCGAAAAGGACTAAAACTCCAGGCTTAGCTTTCGAAGAGCATCTGAACTCCTCGAAGAGAAGATTGAACTTTGCGAAAAGGAGAAAACACAATTTGAAGAGAAGATTGAACTTTGCGAAAAGAGCTTCAGAAGTCACAGCACTCTGCGAAAAGGTATTCTGGAGATTCACAGCTTTAACAAGGGCAATTCGATGTGCAGCGTCCCAATGCATTTTAAAACCTAGGGACATTCCAGAGGGTTCTAAGCATGAAGCGAAGAATATTCCACCCCCGTGAGCACCTAGAGAGGAATAACTTGGCGGAACTTCTAGAAACTCTAAACAAACTTTCAAAATGCATAATGAAATTGATGCCTTTTCACGATTGGTGAACAGTTGAGGAATTCTAATTGGCGAATAGATCTGGATCCCGTGCTCGACTACCATTGGTCAATACAGATCGAGAACCTCTCGATTGGTTGATACACATCGAAATTTGGACACAGGGAAAGCTATAAATAGGCGAAGCATTTGCCTAATTAGGGAATCCAGTTTTGAGTTTCATTTCTAATCCCCATTTCCGGCCAGACGGACATACGCAATCCTTGTAATAGCCTACTTTGTACTTGCATTTGAGAGTTGTGAGATACTACTGTAACTCAAAGGAGAGTTTGCATCCAAGACTGCAAATCCGAGAGTTGTTAAGCCATGCTCTGTAAATTGTAAGGATGAATTTTAAAAGGTTGCTGTAAACTATGCACTCTCCATTGGACTCATGTCAAGGGTTCCTCTGATCTCCTCAGTACATTAGACTCCTTTAGATTCATTGTTTTGCATGCAATTTCCCTTGATTCATTAATCCTGTGAGAATTAGTGTTGGTAACCTAGTTTCTTACAGCATTTGTAGTGATGTTTCTTGTTCTGAATTGAGGATTTGGATTGAAGACTATTGGATGGTTTGTGGCCATTAAAGTGGACAGACCATAGCCATAAGTGTAAGCCTAATCCTTGAATTAGATTTATCTCTCTTACATCTGTGCTTGTAGCCAGATGAAGATTGGATCACCTCTGTTGAGCTGTAGTTATTCTCATTAGATTTCAAAGACCAAATTAGATTTAGATATTACTTCTCCATCTTTGTTTCAATCATTCCCCCAACTCGGATATGGATCATTTAGTTTAAATTTTTTCTTTGTTTTTAGTTAGTTAAATGTGACAAATTCAAACCTCTCATCTTATCAGTTTTCTAGATAGGATAAGAAGCCAGATCTGGAGGTTTATCTTACATTTTAGACAAATTCTCTGTGGACGATCTTTCACTCACTTACTTTTAAAACTTGCTACAATTGGCCCTGATCTTGCAGGCTAATTCTCTTCTAACTGTGCTGATATTTCTTTATTTTTTATATAGTCTAGAGCCACTGTAATTTAGCAGCTATAAATCTGTTTTCAAAACACACATAAATCAAGCACACTAAGAAGTAACAACAAGTTTTTGGCGCCGCTGCCGGGGAATTTGTTCTAAAATAGGTAGACCTATGTTTTTTCTTTTATTTTTTATATATTACTAAACTATTCTATTGTTTATACCTGTGCAGTTATTCATGTCCAATTTTTGAAGAAGGGAAACTACTTAAAAAGAAATTATGAAGGTTTGCTGTGAATAATCAGATTTTTTGTTCTGAGTTGTATGTTTGGTAGGAGGACTCTTAGCCCTGAGATTGTCCCACTGAATTTAGAAGTTGAAAGGCTACTACGAACCAAACAAACAACACAGAATTCTGCTACTATGGGTGAAGAACCTCGACTTTTGAGGGATTACTTTGCACCTGGTGCTTATAATTCTCCCTTTTGCATTCAATTTCCTACTATTGAAGGAAATTATGAGATCAAGTCATCAACTATCCAAATGCTTCCTTCCTTCCATGGGTTGAGTAAGGAAGACCCATACAAACATGTGGATGAATTCTTGGCTCTTTGCACCACATTCAACATAGCTGGACTTGGTCCAGAAGCAACCAAGCTTAGGCTCTTTCCTTTTTCATTAAAGGATAAAGCTAGAGCATGGTTATCTATGTTAGCACCAAACAGTATCACTTCTTGGAATGATTTGAAGTGTCAATTTTTAGCCAAATATTTCCCAATGTCTAAAACAAGCCAATTGAGACAAAGTATCATTTCATTCTCCCAAAACTCAACTGAAACTTTCCATGAAGCATGGGAACGATTTAAGGAACTTTTAAGGCAATGCCCTCATCATCAAATTCCCAGATGGCAGCTGGTTCAAAGCTTCTATCAAGGAATTGATCAAAAAGGCAAAAATATGGTGGATGCCTCCTGTGGAGGCACTTACTTGCAAAAAATAGTTGAAGAGGTTTGGGACTTATTTGAAGTGATTGGTGAAAACTCAACTCAGCAGGAATCTCTGTCAAGAGAAATTGAAAATCCTGCTAGGTTGAACAATCACCAACCCACCAAAGGGAAGATCTATGAGGTGAATGAGTTGGAAAGAAAGATGGACAATCTAACCACAAAGTTTGATAGATTGATGGACTCACTTAAAAATCCAAATGTTTCAAGAGTAGAGGAGGCATGTCTGATATGCGGTCCCTACTCATTCAATTGACCAATGTCCTGCGCATCACGGTTCCCAGTTTAATGGTGGAACAAGCTCATCTTTGCTCAATCATTTGGACAGAATCGATCAAATGGATATCCATGGAGAGTGCACCCCAATTTGAGGTGGGACCAAGCGGATTATCAATCCCAACAACAAAGAACAACCAAAGAATCAAATGCCTTTCAAAAGCGCATGACCTTATCGGCGAATTTTATGTCAAACCAAACTTTCGGTGGCCCATTCCACAACAACACTGCGTGATCATTGATTCAAACCCCCTCTAGGTCCCTTTCTTTTGAAGATCAAGTCCTAAATTCACTTCAGAATTTAGGATCTTTAACTCAGACTGTGAACTTTCATAGCCAGAGCATAAAGAAGATTGAAGAAACATTGGGACAGCTTTCAAATACCTTGGCAAAAAGGGAGGAAGGAAAGTTACCCAACCAACCTTTGAACAATCCTAAAGGACAGTTCATGGTTGGAGAAGCTTCTAATTCACATGAAGAAGTAAAAACTGTTACCACTTTGAGAAGTGGAAAAATGATAGATAACAAAGTGGGTACTGAAGAAGAAAGATATGAGGAAGAGGATAAAGATATGCAGCAAGAGCAGCATAATGATAGCAGTGAGGTTGCTGATGTACCTCAGAAAAATAAAAAAAATGAAAAACAGAAAATTCAAAAAAGTTCTGAAAATACTTCTAAAGCTGTAGATGAAGGACTAGTTCCTCATTTATCATTTCCTCATGCAATGAAATCTGTATCCCCTTTTGATAAAGGGAACACAAAAATAGATGACATGATGGAGACTTTCAAGCAAGTCAAGATAAATTTACCTTTGCTTGAGGCAATCAAACAAATTCCAGCATATGCAAAATTTTTGAAAGATGTTTGCACTCACAAAAGACAGTCTAGGATACAGTTGTCCAAGAAGGTCTTTGCTGTGGAAAGAATTAACCAGGTGTTATCCATTGCTACACCTCCTAAACTTCAAGATCCTGGAATCCCCACAATCCCTTGCATTATTGGGGAACACACCATTGAAAAGGCTTTATTAGATCTGGGTGCTAGTGTCAACCTACTTCCATATTCTGTATATGAGAAACTAGGTTTGGGAGAATTAAAACCCACTCATGTGGTGTTACAACTAGCAGACAGATCTGAAAGGAAGCCAGTTGGAATGATTGAAGATGTATTGGTAGGAGTAGATAAATTTTTCTATCCTGCTGATTTTCTAGTTTTGGATATGGAACCAACCAACAGCAAAACTTCCATCCCTGTCATCTTGGGAAGACCATTCCTGGCTACAGCAAATGCTTGCATTCAATGCAGGTCTGGTATTATGGAAATCTCATTTGGAAACATGAAGGTAAAATTAAATGTTTATAATGCAGTCACACAACCTCAATTCAGCTCTGAAGAATGTTTTCATGTTGATCTATTGGATGAACTTGTGGAAGGGACTTTACAACAATTTCTGCAGGGTGAAGACTTCACCATAGATGTTAAAGATGCTTGGGGATATGTTGAAAAAGAAGCAAGTTGCATCTCAAATTCGGAAGAAATAAATGTTGTGCAAGGGACTCTTAATCAATCAGCAAGTTTCTCTTCTTGGAAACCTGCTACTCTTCCCCTTCCACAAACATCTAAGGAAACTGCAACTTGCTGAGTTAGAAGAGCTGCGAATGGATGCATACACAAATTCAAGATTGTATAAAGAGAAAGTCAAAACTTTTCATGATAAAAATTTATTGAGAAAAGAGTTCACAGCTGGTTCTAAGGTATGGTTATTTAACTCAAAGCTCAAGTTTTTCCCAGGAAAACTGAGATCCAGATGGGAAGGGCCATACACTGTCATTAAGGCAGCCCCTTCAGGAGCTGTTGACATCATTGATCCAAGTAATGGAAGAATCATAAAGGTAAATGGTCAGAGGCTCAAACCATACATTGAAAATACCCAGGAGCCTGTGCTGCCCATCTATCATCACGAATCTCCAAAAATCTGATGGTAGAAAACTGTACATTATGTTTGTATATCATAGTTTGTGCTTATTTTCTCTGTTTCTGCTTTTATCTCTTTTCGCATAGTTTACACATGCTTAAAGTTCAGTCGCAAAGTAATAATTCACTTTTCGCAAAGTCCAATTTGCTTTTCGAATAGACTCGAGTCAGAATGAAGCGCTAAAGCAAAGATGTGCTTTTGAATAGTTGTTTACGAAACATTTTCTTTTGGAAAAGAGAGTTCAAGCTAATTCCTTTCGAAATAATGTTTAGTCGTTAACTTGTCAGATGGCGATGCCATTCACAATTGTAAAAAGGTCTCTTTTGGAACTTTTCGAAAACTTAAAGGCGCTTTGCGATATTAACTTTCAGTATATTTAACCCCTTTCGAAGTTGGGGTTTCATTTCAAACTCTTTCTGCAGAGCGACTCTTCACTGCTACCCTACTTCGCTCTCTCCTTGCACGAGTTAACAAGTTTACTCCCCTTTTGTAACTGATTGTGTAGATCATTTGCATTTTTAGAGAAGGATTTCAGCTTGTAATCTGGGGGATTTCTGCAAAGCAAACAACTCGTTCAAACATAAACCCTAGATCTAGGTATTTCTCTACCCATTCTCTCTGGTTATCATTTAGTAATTTGATTACGTAGATCTATTTTGGGCATTTTTATACATCAATCTAGAATGGGAAAAGCAGAGAAATCATTGGCTGCAATGTTCCCCAAATCCTCTGCTAGGAAAGTGAGCAAATCGACCCCAAAAGCAAAAGGAAAAGCCAAAACTTTAGCTAAACGGAAACTTTCAATGGATAAGGCAGACAGGGTGGAGAAAGGAAAGAAATTAGACATGAGGAGCCCACCCCTGCTGCTGCTAGCCCTGAGCTTACTCCTCGCCCATTCATTTGGTCCTACCAAATCCCTTCATTGAAGCTCGAAGCTAATACCCAGTGATGGTAGAGCGAAACTTTTTCGTCACCAAACCGAGTGCTTGCCATCCTTAAGATACCTTAGAGAAGCTTCACTAGCAATATCCTTACCCCTTGCGAGAAAATTTACCCAAGAATGGTGAAGTTATGGTACCAAAACCTAGTCAAGGTCATCAAAAGATGTCATGTCCCTACCCTTGTCATTTTTATTGATGATTGCGATCTTACTGTGACATTTGAAGACATAGGGAATGCTTTAGGGATACCATTCCAATTTGATCCCTCTGGTCCTTTGGCTGCTCCAGAAATAACCTCTTTTAGAGAGATGGCTGCCCATTTAACCCAAGGTATTGTGGGCACTGGGCAGTCCATCATGAGAAGAGACCTTGCCCCCCAATTTCTATTGATGGATTCCATTTTAAGGGGCAACTTTTATGTCACTGGGCACAGCCAAGAGAGGAGAACACCAATTTTAGAGGCCCTCTTTCATTTCTCCAAGGGGCAGTTTTTCAATGGCCCTATGTTAATTTTTGAAGCCATGGGATGTCGCAAGCTGAAGAAAGAGTAGAAGATAGCTGGCCTACCATTTGGCAGATTGATCACAGCCCTCCTCAGAGCCAAATTCGACATTGATAGTGAGGAGCCATTTGAAGTCATTACCCCTCACAATTTTGGGAAAAAGGCTTGGACTACAAGCCAGGCTATGCTAAGAAGGATAAGAGAGGCAGGTGAACCTGCACCTGAATTTGCAGCTGTGAGTGAGCCAGCTCCTTAGCTGCACCCATTGTTGATGAAAATCCCCTTCCTTTGGTGACCAGCTCTTCAGCTGCACGTACTTTGGAGGAAGTTTCCCTTGCACCCTACTCCCCTACTCAAGCCCTTGCACTTTCACCTATCCCAGCTGTCCCATCTCCCACACCTTCCATCATTCCAATTGTGGATTCCCCCTCTACACCAACCATACTCACACCACCAATTTCTCCCACCAATGCCCAGGTTTTAGAGGAATTAGCTACAGATTTTATTGCCCCATCTTCCTGCACTCCTCTGCTCCAAAGCCCCTCACATTCCCCTACTAATTCAGCCCACACACCTGAGGTCTCCGATACACACAACACAGGCCCTTCACTCCTTCTTTATTGGGTTCTATTTTTGAAACCATGGAACTGGACCCCACCCCTATACCTACTCCTCCTCCCTTCACCCACTTTCCAACCTCTCCCTTTACAGCCATTGAACCTCCACCCTCCACCTCAGTTGTCCCCGTCTCTACTATGCCCACCTCTCCCACACCTGCATCCATTACCCAAATCCTTACCTACCTCCAATCCATCCAAACCCAACTTCAAATCAACATGCATAATCACCAGAACCATGGAACTGCCTCCATACCTTAGCTTCCACATCTCAAACAACCACCATTACCACATACCTATTTTTTCTTCCCAGGCCAACCAAACGGATCCAGAGGTAATATTGGTTGATCTGCCCACCCCCACCACTACTACCCATGCAGCACATACTCAAACTGAAGTCCCTTTAGTTCCATCCCCTCCACCACTCCCCATTTTCTCTGAGCAAGCCACTCAGACAGACCCTGCTATCCCCCTTCTAGCCACTTCTCCCCCCCCTCCCACAGCTGGGCCACCTTTAGTCCCCTACCATTCCATTCCCCTCCCCCGATATGCCACCCTCATCAAAGCCATGGAAAATAACCCTTATATCCGCAGAGATGTTCAAAAGGGGCTAGCTGATTTGCAAGCTTACATCCGCACCCCCTATGAAAACCAAATCCGAAAGTTAGAGATCTTTATGAAATTTGAAAGAGATAAAATGAGGGACCTGCTGGGTCAAACATTTCAGCTGGTGAGGACTGAGCAACACAAGGTGTCCATGTTGCAAGCCCAAGCTGGATCAAGAAAATTGAAGACCACTAGCCTCAAGAAACACCTTGGCCTCACCAAAAGATCAAATCTGAGTATCTTTGAGCTACAAAACACCATTTTGGGAGAAAGCTCAATCAAGTTCGGACTCAACACCGACTCTAGCTCGATTACAGCGGTGACTCCAGTTCGGAGCCACCTGAACCAACCTATGATACAGATTTTGACCCCAGTTATTAGCTCTCATTGTACTTTTTGTGTTATAAAGTTGTAATAGAAAATTCTGTTTTGTGTAGACTACAGTGCATTTCTGTCTGTCTTCTTGCCATCATTACTTTTGTTGTTTTTCTTTCTTGCATATATTTTTCCTCTGTTTTGGACCAGTGTGGACCCTGTTACCCTTTGGTTTGGGGGTGTGACAGAAATAGCAATAATCAATAAAGGAGTTAACATCAGTACAGTTTTTGGATCAGCAATTTTTTTTTATATATTTTTCACACCTGTTGTTTTAAAAATATGAAGAAGTTAAAAACTTTTTGAAATTAATTTCTAGTGTAATTCTAAAACTTTCATGAAGTAAATGTCAGGAAATTTCCAAAAGAAAATTGATGTTTTAGTAAACCTAAAATGAAGGAAAACAGTGAAGATATACCTCAAGAAGTTGATATAAAACCACACCCAGTGAGGTTTGGGCCTGAAATGTATTCTTTGGAGGTATGCTTTGGCAATCTTTTACCTTTTGGGACTATATGAATCTGCTTACTTACACTAGAAGTTACACATATCCAAATCGAAATAATTTGATAGCACTCATGATATTAAAGACATGATGAAAGGCCTCCTGTTGGACAGTTTGAACCTTATAAAGCCCCACCTTTTGAAACTGCCCTTGATACACACCAGTTGAGCTGTATAAATCGATGAATCCTTTGAAATCTCATCCAATAAACCTCATCAATTTCATTTAGCCTAACCCTACCCCGAGAAGTCAGAAGAGAAAGGTAAGACAGCTGAGGGAAGGAGAATTGAGTAATAATTTAATAGCAAAAGAAGGGTAAAAGTTGAAGGCAATGATGAAACAGCAGAGGGAATGTGGCATGCAGTCAGTGCTAATTCGAAAAAGAAAAGAAAAATATTTGAGCAAAACAAAAGAAAGAAGGCATTTTCATTGGAAGTTTGAAAAGGAAAGAGAAAAAGATGGCCACTTTGGCTCTGGAAATTCAAAAGAGGAAGATGAAACTATGCTGAAGAAAAATGGGTTTGTATATAACCTCCTGACCTTGACTGACTTCTCAAATATGAACACCATTCCAACCCTTTTTAGAAATTTCACCCATAAGCCACAATAAAACCCAAGTAAAAGTCCTTACTGATCAATGATGGATTGAGCTATCACATGGAGATAAGAATTTGTGTAATCTATGGTGAAAGGAGCAGTGAATTTATTACTAAAAGTAATGCCTATGCTCCTGCTTACAGTCCTATTTAAGGACTGTAATTGCTCTTGAGCAGTGTGAAATAGTACAACCCTCTCATTTGCTTTTTGAGTGAAAATCCTGGTGAGAATTGGGTTTAAAATCAACTGATTAGGGCAACATCAAAGCTGGATTCCTAAATCAAAGGCTTGTTGTTTGTTAATTTTCCTTGTAAATGGCCTCTGACATAAATCGACTGAATAGTAACAAGAATTACTGCAGAATTTTAGTTTTAAACTGATATCTTTCTTAAAAAAACCTTCTTACAAAATAACTGATGCAGGTGTGAATAATCAATTGAGGAATGTGGGTATAATTGCGATGATCTTAACTAACTTATTGAAGAAGTTTGTGGGTACCTTCACTGAAAACCCTCAGGAGACTTCACTCCTCCACTAGGGATCACCTAGGGGTTTAAAAGGCTTGTTGCATATGCTAAATGCAACTGTGCTCCCTACAAAAGTGGCTTTTTACTTTGTTTTTTTCTTATTTATTTTTTCCTTTGCTCAGGGACTAGCAAAGCTTAGGTTTGGGGGTGTGTTGAGAACTGGAAAATACCATTTTTCACCCCTTAATCTGGGCCTTGATAGACCCTTGAGAGAACTAAATAAGTGTTTTAAGAGCCAATGTTGAAGCTAACAACAAAGACAAAGCTTAACCATAAGCGACTTAAAAGTGCCAAAAGATGACAATCCATGTCAAAGGAAGGAAGTGAAGAAACAACCTCATCAATGTTGAAAGGTCTAAAGTGAAGAGGCAAAGACACATAGAGAAGCAGGGAACAATTCGAACAGAGAAATGCACTACAGAGTTCTTTTCGCAAAGAACCTGCACTTTTCGTAAAGAACCTTGAACTCTGCGAAAAGGACTAAAACTCCAGGCTTAGCTTTCGAAGAGCATTTGAACTCCTCGAAGAGAAGATTGAACTTTGCGAAAAGGAGAAAACACAATTCGAAGAGAAGATTGAACTTTGCGAAAAGGAGAAAACACAATTCGAAGAGAAGATTGAACATTGCAAAAAGAGCTTCAGAAGTCACAGCACTCTGCGAAAAGGTATTCTGGAGATTCACATCTTTAACAAGGGCAATTCAGTAATCTGTTACACGTGTCCCAATGCATTTTAAAACCTAGGGACATTCCAGAGGGTTCTAAGCATGAAGCAAAGGAATATTCCACCCCACGTGAGCACCTAGAGAGGGAATAACTTGGCGGGAACTTCTAGAAACTCTAAACAAACTTTCAAAATGCATAACAAAATTGATGCCTTTTTCACCTGATTGGCTGAACCAGATCGAGGAATTCTAATTGGCCAGAACAGATCTGGATCCCCGTGCTCGACTACCATTGGTCAATACAGATCTGAGAACCTCTGATTGGTTCATACACATCCGAAATGGACACAGGAAAGCTATAAATAGACAACATTTGCCCAATTAGGGCATCTAGATTTTGAGTTTCATTTCTAATCCCCATTTCCCGCCAGACGGCGCAATCCTTTTAATAGCCTACTTTGTACTTGCATTTGAGAGCTGTGAGATACTGCTGTAACTCAAAGGAGAGTTTGCATCCAAGACTGCAAATCTGAGAGCTGTTAAGCCGTGCTCTGTAAATTGTAAGGATGAATTTTAAAAGGTTGTTGTAAACTATGCACTCTCCATTGAACTCATGTCAAGGGTTCCCTCTGATCTCCTCAGTACATTAGACTCCTTTAGATTCATTATTTTGCATGCAATTTCCCTTGATTCATTAATCCTGTGAGAATTAGTGTTGGTAACCTAGTTTCTTACAGCATTTATAGTGATGTTTCTTGTTCTGAATTGAGGATTTGGATTGAAGACTATTGGATGGTTTGTGGCCATTAAAGTGGACAGACCATAGCCATAAGTGTAAGCCTAATCCTTGAATTAGATTTATCTCTCTTACATCTGTGCTTGTAGCCAGATGAAGATTGGATCACCTCTGTTGAGCTGCAATTATTCTCATTAGATTTCAAAGACCAAATCAGATTTAGATATTACTTCTCCATCTTTGTTTCAATCATTCCCCCAACTCGGATCTGGATCATTTAGTTTAAATTTTTTGTTTTTAGTTAGTTAAACGTGACAAATTCAAACCTCTCATCTTATCAGTTTTCTAGATAGGATAAGAAGCCCGATCTGGAGGTTTATCTTACATTTTAGACAAATTCTCTGTGGACGATCTTTCACTCACTTACTTTTAAAACTTGTTACAATTGGCCCTGATCTTGCAGGCTAATTCTCTTCTAACTGTGCTGATATTTCTTTATTTTTTATATAGTCTAGAGCCACTGTAATTTAGCAGCTATAAATCTGTTTTCAAAACACACATAAATCAAGCACACTAAGAAGCAACAACAAGTGTCCTCACTGATTCAAAGGTAGATGTGGATGTGCAGCAGGCTCAAAATAGAGGTATTAAAAGAAAAGAAATATCAGTAAAGAAAAATAGACAAAAAAAAAAAAAAAAAAAAACAAACAAAAATAAAGAAAGACAGTGCAGGAAATAGCTTATAACAAAAAGAAAGTCTATTATAACAGCAAAAATATGTACAAAGTAAGGGAAAGTAAACTACAAAATTATACACTACTTTCTAACTAAATACATGTGCAAAAATTAATCATCTAATCATCTGCTGGTTCCTTTTTAATTTTTATTCCTTTGTCTTTATCTTTCTTCACAACAGCAGCTTCTTGAGCAGGTCCAGCTGTAGTGGAAGGTACTCCTCCAGTTAATTGAGCAATTTGCCTTTCCAGGATTACAGCCTTTTGTTCAGCCAATTCAATTTTGGTTGCAAAGAGCTCCTTGATCTCCTTTGATGCAGCCAACCTTTTCTCCAATCCATCAGCCCTCAACTTTTCTGTTGTAGCAGCCATTTTCTCTTGCTCAGCATTCAACTTTACTTGTGTAGTCATACGCTCTTGGGATTCATATAGACACAACATTTGTATCTAGCCCTTAGCTATGTTCTTCAGGTACATTTTTGTATCCAATTTCATGAGATGGATCCTTTCTTCATAGGGTATCCTGAGTGATGTTCTAATTGCAGCCATCCCTCGAATGACATCCTTTTTGAGATAAGGATTGGATATCATTGCATGAAGGAGGGTGGAGTATGGGGGGATGGAAAAAGAAGAGGCATGAATTAAGGGTTGTTCCTCACTTGAAGAAGGGCCAGCCAGGAATGAAAAGGGGGTGGGCTGTGAAATTACGGATGGAGGCTCAGGTTGGGGCTCCAATTCAGGTTCTGTTTGGATCGACCTGGAAGAGGTGGGTATTAAGTCATCCACATTTGTCGCAGCATCAGAGGTAGCTACAACTGGTGGGAGTTCTGGGAGAGGTTCAGGGTCAGTTAGTGTAAAGGCTTCAGTGAAGGTAGGGAGGGGTGTGGGTACAATTGAAGATAAAGAGTGGGGGAAAAGGGGAGGAGTAGGTAAAGGTGGAGAGGGAGGGATAGTTGCTGAATGCGATGGTTAGGGTAAAGTGGCCAAGGTTGATTGAATGGCCTGGAGGCTGGTCTCTAGGTAGGCCTGATTTTGGAGGGTGGAGGTTATAGAATGAATGTATGTGTCAATAGAGGCTTGAGTTTAGGTATTGGCCAACGCTTAGGAATGAAGGGAGAGTATGAGGTGCAGGATTTGGGATAATAGGTCAGGTATGGTAGTGGCAGTGGATTGGATAGGGGAAACTGGTTGAAAGGGGGAAGTGGGTCTATGAGTGAATGTAGTGGCCTGTGGTAATGTCTGATGTGGAGGGGTGAAGTGTGGAGGTGAGGTGAGTCTGGGAGAGGGGTATACTCCAAGTTGATGTCTCCTAGGATAGTGGACATCATACTAAAAAATTCTTCTCCTGTAAATGGGGCATGGTCATGGGATAATGGAATGGATTGGTCTAAGGGTTCACATGTGATAGGTACAAAGGGTAGGGTTTTAAAGGTATGAGTTTCAGGTTCATAGGGTGTGGGTATGGGGTTTGGAATGATTGTGGTTTCAGGGATTGGAATTATTTGGAAGATATAGGTGGGATGGGGTCCAGTGGGAGTTTTGGCAGCCTTTCTTCTCTTCTGGTATAGGGTCTTGACAGGTGGGCTAGTGTTGGCTGGAAAAATAGGTAAGAGTTCAGAAATGGGTAGGGTGTGAATGGCTATGGTGGTTGGTGGTGAGATTGAGGTGCTATGGCTATGGTGATTGGTGATAGAGGCTCAGGTAAGAGTATTGGACTTATGTGGGGCTGTGAGATCTGGGTTGAGGGGGGAGGTGGTGGTAAAAGAGTTGGGGCTGGTATGGAGGTAGAGGGAATGGCTGGGGATGTGATGGTTGTGCTGGCTGGCACATGTGAGGTGGAGGATACAGCAGCATTAGTAGTAGCAGCTGCTTCATGAATGGTGGGGGTTGTAGATTAACATAAAAGACACACTTCATGCATAGATTGGGCTCGCGGAGTAAAAAGGTAGCTTTGCGAGGCATTTTTACAGCCATTACTTAGGCATTTTAGTGCGCGAGAGAGCCAAGAGATGGCTCACGCAGCAGATTTAAGCCTTCTAGCTCTGCGAGATAGCATTTCTTCTCAACCTTTACTCTGTTAGCTCAGTGCAGCACATTGGTTAGTGCATCCATGTTGTTGTGCACCCAACCGCTATGCATGAGCACCAACCCTCGGACAGGTACTTCATTTCAATCATGAGAAATATATGCCCATTTTTAACATCAGTTCATCAATATTATAGAATCCTAAAAATAGTTTTTCAGCTCAACTTCATGCAAATTATGATAAGGGCACCTCAACCATTCATCAATAATCACACATAGCAAATTCAGATGAAAAATATGCACATGTATTCAATCACAAAATTCAAACACAATCAAAGCAACATAAGTAACTCAATATCACACTAAAAACACAACTGACAGATTTCTAAAGAACACAAATCAAAACAGAATTTTCATACATATGATACATTTATTACCAATCTTTGGATCACTTAGCACTAGCTTCCTCATGAGTGGAGGATGCATCTCCAATCCTATACTGCCCTTTTGGATTTGTCAGGGATTGACTAGGCAATTTTCCTTCCTCCCTTCTGTTCAAAGCATTGCAAATTTGACCTAACTGGTCCTCAATCTTCTTAATGCTCTGTCCATGAGAATTAACAATTTGTACTAGGTTTCCTAAATTTTGCATTGAAGCCAGCATCTGCTCTTCAAATGAAGAGGATCTGGGCTATTGTGGGGGCATGACCAACTGGTTAGACTGGGGGGCAGATAACATAAAATTTTGCCTTAGTGGGTACCATTGGTTAAACTAGTGCTAGGGTCTATAAGGAGCTATCACGTGCTGCTACTGGGGATGAGGATATGAATCTTGTCTCCACCTCAGGTTTGGGTGGTTCCTCCAAGAATACCCAGCAGGCTGCTGCCCAAAAGTTTGAGCAGTATTGGCATGCTCCATAACAAAATCAGGAAACTGGTTGGCAGATGGACAATCATGAATATAATGTGTGGGAGATTGGCATATCAGACATGCTTTCTCCACCTGTGCAACCATCCGGGGCTGCATCACATTCATTAATTTGTCAAAATTTAAGGACAAATTGTCCACCTTCCTCTCCAAATCACCTGGCACCTTAACTTCATATATTCCACCTCTAGGGGTGGCCTCTATCACCATCTTAGTTGGGGTCTGGCTGTCATTGCGTGATAGGGACTCCTGCTGCATGGAATTTTCCCCGATTATGTCAAACAACTCTCAAGCTTCCTCAACTGTCTTGTGGAGGTAGCTACCACCATAGGAAGCATCCACCATATCCCTGCTCTTAGGATTAATTCTTTGGTAGAATACTTGCACTAGTTGCCACATTAGAATTTGGTGGTGGGGGCATTATTTTAACATCTCCTGGAATCTTTCCCAAGCTTCATAAAAATCCTCAGTTGAGGACTGAGTAAATGGCATAATACTTGTCCTCATCTGGCTGGTTTTATTCATGAAAAAGAATTTGGCCAGGAAGTTGGTTTGAATGTCACTCCATGACTGTATGTTGCTGGCTGGGAGCTTTGATAGTCATATGTTGGCTTTATCCTTTAGTGAAAAAGGAAGAAGCCTCAGTCTAGTGGCCTTAGGTCCCAAGCCAGCAATATTGAAAGTCAAAGTGCCAAAAATTGGTTGATATGCTTGCAGGGATCTTCTTTACTAAGCCCATGAAACGAAGGTAGTATATTAATGGTGAAGGATTTAATTTCATAATTCCCCTCAACAAAGGGGAATTGAATGCAGAAGGGAGAGGTGTACTCCCCAGGTACATTGTACTCCTTTAATGTTCTCTACCTCTCAGCCATAATAGCTGGTTCAGTTTCAATAGCAGGGCCTTGTGTGATGTGTCTAGGTCTAAGGATCCTTTCAACCTCTAGATTTGGAGGTTCTAACTCAAGGTTTAAGGACCTTCTACCATGCATATACTCACACCCATAGTAAGTAAAGAGAATGCTCAAAAGCACAAAAAAAAATAAAATTTCAAACAAAAATTAACAACTACATAGATTTATACTAAACAAATAACAGAGAATTAAACATAAATGGATTGAGATTAGGAGAAAGGAAATACAAATAGAGCTAGCTACACTCCAGCTGCAACTCTAGCTTTTCCCTTCTTCTACTGTCCATTTTTGCAAAATTTTAAAAAATATGAATAGTACTTTATTCTAGATTAGCCACAGCTATAAAGAATTTGGAAGTCTAAATTATAGTTCAACTGAGATCTAATAAAAAGATCAATGTCTCCGGCAGCGGTGCCAAAAACTTGTTGTCGCTTCGGATGTGCTAATCTATTATGGTGTTGGAAGAGAATTAAAATCAAATTGAAACAGAGGATAAAGATATGGTGAAAACAGCAATCCTAAAATATTCTAGACCTGCAAGATATAAGGCCTATTGTAGCAAGTTTTAATAAGTAAGAGTTTGTCCCACAGAGAAATTGATCTAGAATCCAAAATGGGCTGTAATAGTAGGCCTCCAGATCTGGCTACAGATCTAACAATCCTAAAGAAAGGGAGCTAGGTCTCACGACTACACTAAATTAACCCTAATAAAAGCGAAATAAAGTGTAGCCCTATCCTAAAGAAAGGGTTAAGAAGAAGATGGTGGTGGTGTGTGCCAAAATAAAATATATAAAAGATGGGAAGTAAGCAGGTTAAGCTAGAGTTAATGCAGTAATGTAACTCATATTAAGACTGTCTCTGTCGTGGTCCTTGCTAAGATGTTATTAATAACCTCAACAAGGTAGAAGAATCTAATTTAACCCATGCCATTTGGGGTGCTCTTGGGGCTATACTCTGTCCACTCAAATGGTCACAGAGTATCCAATAGAGTCTGTCAAATCTTATTGAGTAAACCAGAAATGCTAACCTAATCCAAAGGACTGGACTTATCATTTTCCTAACCAATGAACCAGATCAGGCCATGAATATTATTACAGACACTATGTAATGTCAGTGCTACAAGCTTCCCAGATCTGCGCACAGATCTGACTGACATCTATAGGTATTCCAACCCATAAAGTCCTGAGTTCTTTGCCAAGGCCAACGGCTCACTGTGCCCACACAAAGGACCAATAACAGGTTGAATACAGATTTAGATTTAGTTGGTCATTGCTATAAAAGGCCTGTAATGACTCAGTCTCAAGCTGTAATTACTACAGAGAAATCAGATCTAACATTTGATATCGGTCAAGTAAAATAGAGGGGCGCTAGTTCCTACACAAATCTCCTCACAAGGCTCCTGAAGCTCATGTTCAGAGGAGAAGAATCCTTTTCAGACGTGTGGCTAGACACCACCTTAGGGTTATACTCTGTCCACTCAAATGGTCACAGGGTATCCGATTAGTCTGTCCATACCACAAAGATCTGAGAAAGAACATGTAAACTGTTGCTGCCACCATGGAGTCCCACGGCTACTAGCTCTCCAGATCTGGCTACAGATCCGGCTTGCTATCATGGGTCTATTAAACTAAGGGAAATCAGATGGTAAATAATAGATCTACTAGAAACTGAATGGGCTAGTTCCAAAGCATGGATCCTATAGACATATAAGGAAACCACAACATCTATAGATTCAATTAGTCATTAAAACAACAATCCATTGATAAAAGTAAGACTTATAATGAAATGTCTCAAGGCTGCAGCCTGTACACAACTGCTCATCCAAAAGATCCTAATGTATACAAAACCTATTACAAAACTAAAATAAAACTAAACCTAGCTACTTACAAAAGGATTAGCTAGCCCATGTTGTGCTAAGAGAGAAGAAAAATAAGAAAAAGAGATGATCAAACCCTAATCCTAGCCTGCTGGAGCTCTCAGCCGACAGAGGATGAAGGAAAGATGAAAATACTAAACTCTAAGTACAGTTTATATACTCTGTCCATAAGTCCTAGGTTCAAAAGAGAGTAACCCTAATTTTTCTAACAGACGTGGCACTATTATAGCTCTTGAATGCTTTGAGATGTGTGCCTCGAACTCCATACCTCGAGAAGTGTGCCCTAGCCTTGGGAAATTCCCAAATGGTCCTTGAGTTAAAATTGAGAAGTGGAGAGCCCGAGCTTCACGGGGCTGGCATCTGCATTAATTCACTCACGTAGTTGCTTTGTCTTCGTGAAGGAGTGTTTGGCTTAGGAGGTTTATTCACTAGCACAGTAGGTTCTCAGTTGGTCGCGTAGTTGCTTTACGCTGTAATGCTATCATAGAGGTGGTTTTGAATGCCTGTATTTCTCGCGTAGTAGAGCTTCAGAAGTTCTCTCTCGCTAGATACTCACACAGGTAGGCTCTTGTGCTCATGTAGTAATTGGTTAGACTTCAGAGTGTGCGAGAGCTGCGTGAGGAATACTCTAGGCGTCTCTCTCTTCTAGGGCTTCGCAAGAACTTTGTGAAGTGATAAATTGTTCTTAATGCATATGGACTCACTATGTTTTGCGTGCGGCTGCTTTAAGGCTTCATCTCTGTGAGAGCTTCACGATCACAAATTCTGAGGGTTTTAAGATGCGAGATCTTCACAATGTCTTTACTGCTCTCCTCTTGACTGCGCGTCCTATCTGCACGAGGGTAGCTTCCACTGCATCCTTAGCTCCGCGAGGGAGCTCCTCAACCCTACGAGATGATTCTTTTGATCCTCTGATGCAATGCACTTACTATTATTGCAGCTTCCTCCATTCTCAGCTAACTTCATTCATCTGCTAGACTTTTGGTCAATGATGACTGGAAAATGAGTCACCATGGTGAGCACTACCAAGGTGTTCCATTACGCTTTGGCTCAGCTATCATCTTTTCATGTTTTCTTTCTCTTCTTTGGACCAATAAACAGGGATTTTATATTAAGTTGCACAGTTTATTGCTAACTACAAAACACACTTAACAAATGATTATTAATGAGCTTCAAGGTCCAGCAAAGGCGTTACAAGCTGAAAAGCGATACTTTTCAATGAATAATAGGGATGTTATCAAAGGGATGGCTGTATTGAAAACTTGGGTGAGGCAGCCCTTGATTAAAGAGATTGACCAGTTGAAGCTGGAGCATAGGTTGGAGAAGCTTCATTGGGAGAAATTGTGCAAGCAAGCCCTCACTTTATATGAAAGAGAAACAAAAAGCTGAGATGCTAGTCAGGCTAGCTAACACCTTGCAGTCCACTTTAATGGGACGGATACTACCATCAGCAACTGGGGTGCCCATAAATGAGCCCACCATGCCCCACGCCAGCCCCAAGCCTTGAAAGCCCTCCACCAAAAGGACCAAAGAGGGTGCTGCCAACACTGAGAGATTGAAAAGGAGGGAGAATTTCAAGAAAGAATATGACAAAATTGATGAGCTACAAGGATTGGAGCCCATGACCCTTTCAAGTACTGACTCAGAGTCTGATTAGGAGTATACTGTGTTTAGAATTTGGTTGTAATTAGTTGTATGTAGGGTTTTATTGCACACATTTTTGTTACATTTAGCTTGTACTATTTCTTTTGGTCCTTTGTAATTACTTGTGCATAATATAATTTTTGTTTTGCTAGCTCCCAATCTGTCTCTTGTTTTTCTTTATGTTTTCAGTTACTCTAACTTTCCTTTGTGCTTAAACATGTTCTAGAATATTCTTTTTGCTGGAATTAGTTACTGCCCTTGTACCTACCTTGCTGATTCCTTTTGTTCTATCTCTAAAACAGTGAGGACACTATTCCTCATAGGTTTGGGGGTATGGCATGGTGTGCCAATGGAATAGTTAATGCTAGTGCAGCAGTGTTGAATAAAATTTTTGAAAATAAAATGAATTCCCACTTGATTTTAGAAAAAAAAAGGGGAAATTAAAAATTGTTTAAAGTTGATATTTATTGTAGCTCTAATACTGTCATGAAGAAAATGTCAAGAATTGTTCAAAATTGGTACTTAGTGACCCTGAAAGGAGAGAAAACTGTGAGGATATACCCCAGGAATTTGATGAAAGACCATACCCAGTGAGATTTGGGCCTGAAATTTTTTTCTTTGAAGAGTGTTTTGACAATTGTTCTGCTCTAAAGACTAATTGAATCTAGGCTTGCTCACTAGAAGTTAGGTAAATCCAAATTAAAATAGCTTGACAGCATTCATGACATTGAGGACATGAAGTAAGGCCATCCTTTGGACAATTGGAGCTTAAAATTTCCCACCTTTGTACTGCCCTTGATACATACCTTTTGATCCTTAAAAATCTAAGTTTTTCTTTGATAAAAACCAGAAAAGTTGAATCCAAAAACTCAGTGACATGATACAGCCTGACCCTCATCTTGATATTTCAGAAGGTAAAGGTGAAAGAGTTGAAGTAGGTAGAGCTAGTTTGATATTTGGTTGAAAGAGAAGAAAGCACATGTGATGGTAGCTGTGGCATTCCAACCCATAAAAATAAATAAATAAATAAATAAAAGAGAGAAAAAGAAAAATAGAAAAGCAAAACAAAAATGTGAAGAGAAGTCACTTCATTGGATACATTGAAAGGAAGATTAGAAATTGCTCACTTCAAATATGAAATTGCAAAGAAGATGAAGATGAGCTGAAATGAAGAAGGTGTGCATGCCACCTTCTTACCTTACTGATATCTCAATTTTAAGTCCTTCCTTACCCATTTATTCTTTATAAACCTCACCCATAAGCCATTACAACCCAATAAAAAGACCATACTGATATGAAATTGATTGAGTTGTCATGTGGAGATGAGGATTAATGTAATCTATGGTAAAAAAGAGTTAGAAGATTTCAGGAATTAGAGCATTGACTATACTCATGCTTACAGTCCTATTTGAGGGCTGTAACTGCTCTTGAACTGTGTGAAATCATGCACCTTCTATGTTTATTGTGAGTGGACAGCCCTGGTGAGACTTTGGTCTGAAATTAAATTTTTTGAGGGTATTAGCAAAACAGAATTCTCAAAATTGATGGTAAGCTTTGCATTAATTTTCATACTCAATGCCTTGATATGAGTTGATTGATTGTGAATGAATTACAACAGAATTTCAGTATTAAACTGCTAGTTTACTGCTGAGAATCCTTTGAAAAATTGAAGGAACAAGGTGTGGAATGAATTTTATTTTGTTTAAACTCTGTTTTAACATATTGCACTAGTATTAGCTGATTTATTGGAGAAGCTTGTGGGTAACTTCACTGAAAACTCTCAAGAGACTTGACTTCTCCACTAGGGATCACCTAGGGGTTTAAAAGGCTTGATGCATATGCTAAATGCACCTGTGTTCCCTACAAAAGTGCCATTTTCTATTTTTAATCATTGCTTTTAATTTCTCCTTTGCTCAGGGACTCGCAAAGCTTAGGTTTGGGGGTGTATTGAGTAGTGAAAAATACCATTTTTCACCTCCTAACCTGACCTTCGATGGACCTTTGAGTTGACTAATAAAGTGTTTTGAGTGTGTTTTGTAGATAAACAATAAATTATAGTCTTAGTGCAGACAACCCTTTAAAAATGCCAAAGAATAAACCTGCTACCTCAACATGTGCGTATGCTGCCCAAAAGTCCAGTCATCAAGCAGTCCACAGAGCCTAAGAGCTCCATGGCAATGACATGTGTCCACATGGGCACACATGGGAGCAAGATCAACTGCATCTAATGAGGATTGAATCAACCAAGAGGCTACTGTGTGCTGATAAATGAAGGACAACACCTCAAGGAGGTGTGCCAGTTGTGGAAGCAAAGGATAGGACCTATCGAGAGGTCACTCCACGTTGTCGAGAGGATGGAATGCTCAAATATGAAGCTGTCGAGAGGTTCCTAGTACCTATCGAGTAGTTGAGACTGAAGAAACCAAGCTATCGAGAGGATTTGAAGGTGTATTTCAAGCTGTCGATAGGTACTGAGGTGGAAAAGTGAAGATCTCGAGTGGTTGGTAGAACCTGTCGAAAGGATAAAGTTGTAGTGGACGAACCTGTTGAACAACAGACTGCTACCTGTCAAAGAAGTACCTGAAGATGAAGGGGAGCTCGAGAGGATCCACCTACATATCGAGAGGTTCCCTTGAACCTAGTGGATAGTCAAAGTCAACCTCGTGAGGACTTACCTAAAGCTGTGTACATTGGTGGGAGGTTGAGCCAACCTGTCGAGAAGTAGAATAGATCCTGTCGAAAGCTCAACTGGAGCCTTATAAGGAGTCGACAGGTTGAATTACAACTTGTCGAGAGGATGAGTGGAGTCCGAACAGAAGTTAAGATTTGGCTCTAATCCTGTCGAATAGTTTCCAAAACCCATCGAGAAGTCACAGATCCTATCGAGATCCTGCACCAACCGGTCGAATGGAGTACCAAGTGGTCACAGATCCTATCGAGAGCCTGCACCAACCTTTCAAATGGAGTACCAAGTGGACACAGAACCTGTCGAGAGGTTCCCTGAACCTCTCGACACTCGATTTGGGAACTTCTCAGTTCCAGCCACTTAAGTTGCTTGCTTCAGTGCTTTGTGCACACGTTCCAAGGTACTTTAACAACCCTTGGGGGTATTTTTGGAATGCATATGGGCATGAATGGGAACTCTTTAGCTACTTCACATGTACTTGTCCAATCTGGACCAATGGGTGAAGAGCTTCTAGAAGAGAAATCAGGCGCATCGACAGCTGAGAATAACTGAAATATTTCCTTGAGCTCTGATTGGCTAAAATAGATCTGAGGACAGAAGGGAAGCGTATAAATGGCTGAGAAGTTGCATAGATGAACCATCCAAAATTGAGAGAACCAAAGCCAAATTCGAATTTTATTTTTCCCTCTAAAATCCTTTCCCTCTTTCTTCTTTCCCCATTCTCTCCTTAGCCAATTATGGTTGGCTAAACCCCTTTCGTAGCTAGGGTGAGGTTGAGAGCTGTAAATTAAGAGGTTCAAGACTTTATATATGGATTGGATGTTACATAGATTGTAGATCTAAAAACAATTAGACTGTAAGTTATATTGATTTAGTTATTATTGAATGCCAAGTTAATTTTGATCTAAAAATCTTGTGTTTGTCATTTGATTTCTTAGATTAAATATCCCTATGGATGCCTGAGCTTATAGCCTTGCATCCATAGCATTTGCAATAGTTTACTTGTTCTAATTGAGATAGTTGAATTAGAAGAATCTCTGGGATGATCTGTGACCATTCAAGTGGACAGATCATAGCCTTAGGATTACTCTAATTCTCTAGTCTAGATTAGATTCTTATACCTTACATCTGAGATTGTAGCCAGATAAAGAATTTTTGCAAATCAGTTATATGCATTGCCTTTGAACCAATTGATTTTCAGTAAAGACCAAAATCCCTAGCTGCTCTCCACCTTTTGATTTTAATCATTTTCTTCATTTCCTTAAATCTGAGTTTCAATCAGTTCTGGATCATTTGCAATTGATTTCTATAGTTTTTAGTAAAGTGACAACCCTTGAAACCTCTCATCTTTCCTTTCCTTCCATTAGTTTAGGATAGAGCGCCAGATTTGGTATAGATCTGGAGATTTATCATAGTTTAAAGCACCCTGTGAACATTCCCTGACTTACCCCTTAAAACTTGCTGCAATAGCCTTGGTTCTTGTAGGACTGATTGCTTACCTTGATCCCATTTTGTTGTACTTTGTCCTTTTAATTTGCTATTTTAACCCTTTAATAGTTATAAGGTAAGCAAGCCAACAATATACCCCAGGAATTTGATGCCCAGTGAGATTTGGGCTTGAAAAATTTTCTTTGAAGAGTGTTTTGGTAATTTTTTCTGCTCTAAGGACTGATTGAATCTATTCTTTTTCACTAGAAGTTATGCAATTTCAAATTGAAACAACTTGACAACATTCATGATATTGAAGAAATGAAGTAAGGCCACCCTTTGGACAGTTTGAGCTTAAAATTTCCCACCTTTGAACTTCCCTTGATACACACCATTTGAGCCTTAAAAAAATCCAAGTTTTTCTTTGATAAAACTCAGAAAATTTGAACCCAGAACTTAGTGGCCTGCTACAGCCTGACCCTCACCATGAGATTTTAGAAGGTAAAGATGAAGGAATTGAAGAAGGTAGACCTGATTTGACAGTTGGTTGAAAGAAAAAAAAAACATATTTGTTGGCAGTTGTGGCATTCCAACCCATAAAAAAAAAATTGATGAGAAAAATACAAAAGAAAAGCATACAAAAAGAAAGAAAAATAGAAAAGCAAAACAAAAATGTGAAAGAGAAGTCACTTCATTGTAAAATTAGAAGAAGATGAGAAGATGACCACTTCAAATCTGGAAATTCAAAAAAGGATCAAGCTTGTGCTAAAATGTTGAAGGTGCTATCATGGCCACCTCCTTACCTTACTAATTTCTCAAAGTTGAATCCTTTTTATTCCCCTTTATTCTTTATAAACTTCACCCATAAGACACATTACAATCTAATAAAAAGACCCTACTGATCTGAAATAGATTGAGCTGTCATGTGGAGATGAGGATTTGTGTAATCTATGGTAAAAAGAGTTAGAGAATTTCAAAAATTAGAGCAATGCCTATGCTCATGCTTGCAGTCCTATTTGAAGGTTGCAACTGCTCTTGAGCTGTGAGACTTGGGTCTGAAATTTTATTTTGAGTGACAGCCCTGGTGAGACTTGGGTCTAAATTGAATTTGTTTGGGGCATTATCAAAATAGAAATCTCAAATTAATGGTGAGATTTGCACTAATTTTCACACACAATGCCTTGACATGAGCTGATTGATGGTGAAGGAATTATAGCAGAATTTCATAACTAAATTGCTGATTTACTGCTGAGAATCCTCTTGAAATTAAATGACTTGGGTCTAAATTGAATTTGTTTGGGGCATTATCAAAATAGAAATCTCAAATTAATGGTGAGATTTGCACTAATTTTCACACACAATGCCTTGACATGAGCTGATTGATGGTGAAGGAATTATAGCAGAATTTCATAACTAAATTGCTGATTTACTGCTGAGAATCCTCTAGAAATTAAATGAGTAAGGTGTGAAATGAATTTTATTTTATTTGAACTCTATTTTAGCATGTTGTACTAATATTAATTAATTTTATTGGAGAAGTTTGTGGGTACCTTCACTGAAAACCCTCTAGAAACTTCACTCCTCCACTAGGGATCACCTAGGGGTTTAAAAGGCTTGATGCATATGCTAAATATATCTGTGCTCCCTACAAAAGTGGTATTTTTCTATTTTTAATAATTGTTTTTAATTTCTTCTTTGCTCAGGGACTAGCAAAGCTTAGGTTTGGGGGTGTGTTGAGCAGTGAAAAATAACAATTTTCATCTCCTAACCTGACCTTTGATGGACCTTTGAGTTAGCTAATAATGTGTTTTGAGTATGTTTTGTAGATAAGCAATAAATTACAGTCTTAGTGCAGACATTCATCTAAAAATGCCAAAGAAGAGATCTGCTACCTCAACATGTGCTCATGCAGCCCAAAAGGCCAACCAATCAAGCAATTCACAAAGCCTCAGAAGTCTATGGGAATGCCATGTGTCCAACTGGGTACACTTGGGAGCCAAGGTAGCTGCATTGGATGAAGATTGAAACCATCAAGAAGCTACTATGTGCTAGACAAATGAAGGACAACACCCCAAGCTATGTGCCAGTTGTGGAAGCAAAGAATAGGATAGTTCGCGAGGTTACTCCAACCTATCGAGAGGTTTTGGTGAGAGAAGTGAAGCTGTCGACAGGTTGGGGTGCTTAAAGATGAACATGTCTAGAGGTTTTGGAGGTCTGTTCCAACCTGTCAAGAGGTCCTAAGGTGAAAAAGCAAAGAGCTCATGAGGTTGGTAGTACCTGTCGAAAGGATTAAGTTGCAGCAGTAGAACCTATCAAACAACAAACTGCTACCTGTCGAGAGGTTACCTGGAGATGCATGGGATCCTGTAAGGTTCCAGAACATGTCGAGAGGTTCCCAAGAACCTAGCGAGCAGCCAACACCAACCTATCGAGGACTTACCTGAAGCTGCACCCATTTTATGCGAGGTTGAAGCAACCTATCTATCACAACTTTCAACCTGTCGAAGAGTCAACTAGAACTGTATAAGAGATCAATAGGTTGTTTTATAACCTGTCGAGAGGACGAATGGAGCTCGGATAGAAGTTAAGAATTAATGTCAATCCTGTCGAACAGTTAAATCAATTCGGTCGAGAAGTCAGGCAACCTGTTGAAAGCCTATTCCAACCTGTCGAATGGGACACCAAGTGGACTCAAAACCCGTCGAAAGGTTCCCTGAACCTCTTGACACTCGATTTGGGAACTTCTCAGTTCCAGCCACAGCTGCTGCGCACCTCAGTGCTCTGTGCACACACTCCAAGGCACTTCAGCAACCCTTGGGGGTATTTTTGGAACATAAATGGGTGTGAATGGGAACTCTTTAACCACTTCACATGTACTTGTCTAGTTTGGACCAATTGATAGAGAGCTTCTAGAAGTGAAATTAGTCACATCAGTAGCTCAGAATAACAGAATTATTCTTTTGAGCTTTGATTGGCTGAAATAGATCTGAGGATAGAAAGGAAGAGTATAAATACAAGAAAAATTACACAGATGAAGGATGGAGAAATTGAGAGAATCAAAGCCAAATTCGAATTTCTTCTTCCTCCAAAATTCCTTCCCTCTTTCTTCTTCTCATTCACTCTTTAGACCAACCATGGTTGGCTAAACCCCTTTAGTAGCTAGGGTGAGGTTGAGAGCTATAAATTGAGAGGTTCAAGGCTTTGTATATGGATTGGATGTTGCACAGATTGTAGATCTAAGCATATTTTACTATAAGCTCATATTGAATCAGTATATTATGGATTATAAAGTTGATTTTGATCTATAGATATCTTGTTTGCATTTGATTTCCCTAGATTAAATCTCCCTATGCATGCTTGAGCTTGTAGCCTTGCATCCATAACATCAGTAATAGTTTACTTGTTCTAATTAAGATCCTTAAACTAGAGGAATCTCTGGGATAATCTGTGACCATTCAAGTGGACAGATCATAGCCTTAGGATTACTCCAATTCTCTGGTCTAGATTAGATTCTTATCCCTTGCATCTGAGCTTGTAGCCAGATGAAGGATTGTTGCAAATCAGTTCTATGCATTGCCCTTGAACCAATTGATTTTCAGTAAAGACCAAAATCCCTAGCTACTACTCTCCACCTTTTGATTTTAATCCTTTTCTTTATTTCCTTAAATCTGAGTTTTAATTAGTTCTCGGTCATTTGCATTTGATTTTTATAATTTTTAGTAAAGTGACAACCCCTAAAACCTCTCCTCTTTCCTTTCCTTGCATTAGTTTAGGATAGAGTGCCAGCTCTGGTATAGATATGGAGATTTACCCTATTTTAAAGCACATTTCCCTGGGGACATACCCTGACTTACCCCTTAAATCTTGCTACAACAGCCCTGGTTCTTGCAGGACTGGTTGCTTACCTTGATCCCATTTTACTATACTTTGTCCTTTTAATTTGTTGTTTTAACCCTTTAATAATTGTAAGGTAAGCAACACAACAGTGGTGTGGATCGATGTTCTATAGGCCTATAAAGTGAATGGTAATATTTCGCTCCAATCTCGATAGGTGATGACCATCTTCTCAAGGATGCAGACGACCGTTTTGTTAGCAGCTTCTACCACCCCATTGGTTTATGGCCGATATGTTGACGAGCGATGATGTTTGATCTTGTACTGCTCAGAGAAGGCCCTGATGTACTTGTTTGCAAAGTTCGTGCCGTTGTTCGTGATGATATTCTTGGGTACGCCGAATCGACAAATGATATTGCTTTTGTGGAATTTCTTAACATGCTGGGCCGTGATGTTCGTGTAGGATGCCGCCTCTACCCATTTGGTGAAGTATTCAATGGCAATCAAGATGAATTGATGTCCGTTTGATATTTTCGGATTTATTTTCCCGATGACATCGAGGCCTCAGGTAGCGAATGGCCAAGGCGTGGTCATGCTGTGAAGATCAATGGCTGGGGTGTGGATCAGATTGGAGTACTCTTGACATTTGTAGCACTTCCGAACATGTTTGCAACAATCAAATTTCATAGTAGTCCAGAAGTATCCTTGGCGTAAAATCTTTTTATCGAGCATGTGCCCATTGACGTGGGCCCCACATACTCCCTCATGAATCTCTTTCATGATGTTCGTTGCCTCGTTTTAGTTAGGCATCAGATTAGGATGTTATTATATGATCGCTTGTAGAGACACTCGCCATAGATGATGTAGTTTGCTATTAAATGTTGTATGGTTTGTCTGTCCTCTCTGGATGTCCCCTCAGGGAATGCCTAAGTTTCGAGAAAATTCTTGATATCTGAGAACCATGGAGGCTCATCATCAGGCCCCGTGGGTTCCTCGATATAGAGGCAGAAGGCTGGCTCGTTCCTCTGTTCAATCATGATTGGCTTCACCTCGACACCATACGAGATTTCTACCATCGATGCCAAAGTTGCTAATGCATCGGCGAAGTGATTCCTTATTCATGGGACATAAGAGAGTAACATCATCGAAGCATGCTATCAGATTTTTGAGGTGTTCATGGTATGGGATCAACTTCTCATCGTTCGTCTTCCAATCTCCATTTGTCTGACATATGATCAATTGTGATTCGTCAAATGCCTTGAGGTGGGTTACATTCAGGTCAAGTGCTGCCTGCAGTCCAGCTGAATAGGCCTCATACTCGGCCATGTTGTTAGTGTAGGGGAAGTTGAGTTTAATAAAAATTGGTACGTGGGATCCCTTTGGTGAGATTAGGATAGCGCAAACTCCTTGACCTTCAACATTCATCGTTCCATCGAAGTGCATCACCCTGGACTCCTTTGTCTCTATTGTATCATCCTCTGTCATGAAGAAGATGTCCTCATCTGGAAATTTGGTCCTTAGAGGTTCATAATCGGATAAGGGATTATTGGTAAGATGATCAGCGAGTGCCTGCCCCTTGATTGACTTCTGTGTGATATATGTGATGTAAAATTCTGATAAGAGGAGCTGTCAGCACGTAGTCCGCCCAGTGAGGGCTGGCTTTTCTAACAGGTACTTTAATGGATCCATGCGTGCTAGGAGTAGAACATCTTGGGATAACAAGTAGTGGCGGAGCCTCTATGTGGCCCACATGAGAGCTAAGCATGCTTTCTCCATATGAGAATAACACGCCTCATAGTTGGTGAACTTTATACTCAGGTAGTAGATGGCCTGCTCTCTTCTTCCTGTCTCGTCATGCTGCCCTAGGACACATCCCATTGAAACTTTTATCGTGGAGAGATATATTAAGAGTGGTCTTCATGGCTTGGGTGGTACTAATACTGGAGGGTTGAGAAGGTAGCCCTTGATTTTATTGAATGCTGCTTGACAGTCGTCGTTCCATTTAACAAGAGAATCTTTCCTTGGCAGCTTGAAGATCGATGTGCAGATAAGAGTGAGCTTTACAATGAACTGACTGATGTACTGTATCCTGCCCAAGAAACCTCTGACCTCTTTTTCAGTAGATGGCGGTGGCATTTCTGGGATGGCCTTTATCTTGACTGGGTCAACCTCGATACCTCTCCCGCTGACGATGAATCCTAGTAACTTCCCTGACATGGCACCGAATGTGCATTTTTGAGGATTCAAACGTAACCTATATTTTCTTAGCCTCTCAAACAGCTTTTGGAGGTTTATCAAATGATCACTTCGCTCTGGTGACTTGGAGATCATGTCATCGACGTACACTTCAATTTCACGGTGCATCATGTCGTGGAAGAGTGCTATCATTGCTCTTTGGTATGTTGCTCCAACATTCTTCAGTCCGAAAGGCATGAGTCAATAGCAGAAAGTTCCCCATGGAGTGATGAATGCTGTCTTCTCTCGGTCTACCTCCGCCATCCTAATCTAATTATACTCAGAGAATTCATCCATAAATGAGAGCATCCTATGCCTACAGTGTTATCCACCAAGATATCAATGTGTGGTAACGGGAAATCTTCCTTTGGGCTCGCCTTGTTCAGGTTTGGCAAGTCAATGCACATGCAGACTTTTCCATCCTTCTTTGGTACTGGAATAATATTGGCTTACCACTACGGGTATTTGGAGACTATGAGAAATCATGCATCATATTACTTGATGACCTCATCTTTTACTTTCAGCATCCACTCAGGTCAGAGTTGCCTCAATTTCTACTTGACTGGCTTGATATTAGGGTAGAGTGGCAACTCATGCTCGACCAAATCGGTGTCCAAACCAGGCATGTCCTCGTATGACCATGCGAAGACGTATTGATATGACCGAAGGAAATTGATCATGCTTTTTCTTTCCTCAAGAGATAGCGATATTTCGATTTTAGTGAATTTAGGAACCTCCTCGATCCCTAGGTTGACGTCCTCTGTTTCCTTAACAATGGGGGTAGGGCGGTGCTCAAAGTCGGCAAACCGCTCAAGGAGTTCATTGGGGAGCTCCTCAGTAGGGATTTCCTCATCCAGACTTGTGACTCCTACTTCTTCTTGTATTTCTACAAGAAAGGGGTCAATTTCACATGGGATGGGCTTTTCTATCAAGGCATCATTTTCTTTAACTTTATGCAAAATTTTAAAAGATAATATTTTTAGATTTTATATTTTTTCTATGTTTTTGGATTTTTTGTTTTCTTCCAAAATGGGCTTTTGGCAAAGTGAGTCCCTATATATACATGGTATTGCCTGCCGAGGGCTTATCTCACTTTTTATAGGTTATTTTTTAGGAAATGAGTGCCATATTTTAGGCCACTCGCCGCTTCTGGAGTTTGGGGCACAGACGCCCAATTTCGTACTTGTGGTGTTGCTCCTTTACTTGCTTAGATGGAGGGGGTTGGCTAATATTATTCTTCGGAGTTAGCCTCCATCATGTTGATCATGGGTTTGTCTGGGACTCTATCCTCAAACGTCAGTAAGGTCTTGTGGTGGTTTACTATAGGGGGAGATTGTGCGGGTATGGAAGACTCTTCGTCAAAAAGGGACAGAGCGACTAAGTCTATTTCCAGGTTAGGAGGGAAAATTCGGGGATTGGTAGGGTGGAGAAGGACCGCGGGTTTGTATGCGGTTAATTATGTTGTCCCATTCTGATCGATCTTTACAATCCCTGCGCTCAGAAAGGTATTTCGAATGTGAGGCCTAGGATGGGACTCCTCTTCCAAATTGATCCCCCGGGCTCTAGTAGCTACTGTGGCTTGGGCTTTCTCCTTGGCCTCTCGGATCTTCTCTTCTGCGGGCTTGTAGCCTAACCAAAATCTAACATGCTGCCCACCTTTGGCCTCAACTGACTTTGTCCTGCCTTGTAATCGGGGTCCCAATCCCCTTCCTTTCTGATAGCCCTACTTTTGGAGCATGGCCACAACTGCTACCATTCTGCCTCTGATTTTTAGGGTGATGCTTTCTAGGGGTTTCGGGACTACCGCCGATACCTCATATTCAAAGTTGTGGAGGTCCGTATCCTTAGTCATTTGTGGCACATCCAGCACTTTGGGGTTCTCAATGCTATGGGTAGCTTTCTTCTTTTCCTCATGCCCTTCACCTATGATAGTGATGATCTTTTACCCATACACGAATTTGAGCTTCTAGTGCAGTGTTGAAGGTATCGCCCTAATCTCATGTAACCAGGGGCGTCCTAATAACAAGTTGAAAATGATTTGATGTCCATCACTTGAAAAGGTATGGAAAAGGTTATTGGCTCAATCAGAAGCTCAAGGTCAACCTCCTTAATTATTTCCCTTCTTGTATTATCAAACCCTCTAGCGCTAGTTCTTTTTGGTCTCATCATACAGGGGTCCACGCCTATTTTGGTGGTGGTTCTTAGAGGGCACACATTCAGAGCGGACCCATTATCAATCAACACCAGTGGGATTACCATGTTTCTAGCCTCTACGGTGATGTTGAGGGATTTAGCATGATTATTTCCCTCCTCTGGTAAATCAGTATCCGAAAAAGAGATGGCATTGGGAGCCATCACCTGCTCAATTATCTGCCCAACCTCATCTGGGCTTACTTGGAGTGAGACATGTGTATTTTTTAATGCCCCCATCAGAGCTTGAAAATGGAGCAGGGACATCATTAATAGATCCCAAACTGTGATATGGGCAGGCATTCTCCTGAGCTGAGTTTCAAGTATGTGCTCATGGCTAATCTTTTCAAACGGGTTTGCTGTAGTGGTATCTATCTTTCCATCTGGTCGGGCTGGTGCTGGAGTCGGTGCGTTTGGCTGTTTAGAGATCTTCCCTGACCTGGTGACAAAATCAACTGCTCCTTCGCTGTTGCTACCAGCATGGATGTCTGTCTGTTCATAGCTAAGCGGGACCTGATGAGGATTATAAGTTGGTCCCGGGATTTGGAACAGGGAGAAGGTGGGCACTGGGGATATTGGTGCTGAGGGATTGGAATGGGTGGGTATCACCTGGTTAACTTCTGGAAGGGTAGAGAAGGTGGGTCAAATAGGGGTGGCGGAGATTGCGAATGACTGAATTGGGGGTGATGTGATGGGAGTGGGCCATTGATAACTAATGGGTGATGGAGGGCGATGGGGGATATAATTAGCCATTAGATAATTGGTGGAGGATGCCACGCACGATTGATAGGAGTTAATTTGGATGTAGTTAACGGGAGCTGGCACTGGGAAATATACCCTAAGATCTAAGGGTTCTACTTGTGGAGTGGGGTTGGAAAAATAACCTGCCAAGTTCAAAGGTTCAATCACCCCAATACTTCTATCTCCCCAATCTCTTTGCAGTGGTGCCACAAAATTTTCTTGGTCGTAAATGTAATCTGATGGGTCAAAGTCTTCATCATCCTCTGCTACCATGCCAATAGTGGGTCTCAGACCTGCCCCTCCTTGTGGGTGCGGGGGTAGTGGTACCTGTTGAATGTTGGCATGTTGGTTGGCTTGGGAAAGTGTGAGAGGGATGATTTTTCTGACCTCTATCAAGTCCTGTATTACATGCTTTAATAGGAAGCAATGATCAGTAGGGTGACCCGACTTGGTGGAAGTTGCAATGTGTGTTGGGGTCATAGTTTCTTGGGATGGGATTTGGTCGAGGCCGCGGTTGGAATGGAGTGCTGTGACCAACCCTTTTTCTATTAGTAAGGGCAACAAAACACTCAGTGATTGCCCCAGAGGTGTGAACACTCAATTAAAGTGGGTCTTTCTCTGTTCTGGGGTGCCCCCTGTCCATTCCTGGTTCTCTGTATCTGCTCGCTTCTGACTGCAGCTGGCTGTGTGGCTTTAAATTAGAATAGAATTATACTAGTGTTGGGCTTGACACTCGTGACATTCTGTACATCCATCCCAGTTCTTTTATCATTCCTCTGCTCAGAAAATCTCTTGACCCCGCCGGCCCCACTAGATACATTCTTGTTTAAACGCCCTTCTCTGATAGCGTCCTTCCAACGATTGGCATTCCTTACAAAATCAGCAAAGCTAGATTGCTATTGGTAAATGAGGAAGTTTGAGATGACTGACAAGGTATTTTTTTAGATCATCTCAATTTGATCATCGTCAAGTATTCTATTTCTTACCTGAGCTACCAGTGCTCTCTAACTCCCAAGGTAATCGCTGAAGGTTTCATTAGAGTTCTGCTTTAAACGGGCCAGATATGACTTGCGAGGTTTGATGTCTATGTTGTAGACATACTGCTCTTGGAATAAATGCGTCAGATCTTTCCATATTTTTATCATGGGTGGTTCTAGGGACATGAACCACCTCAAGGCTGGGCCCATTAGACTTTTCTGAAAGACTTTTATAAGTAGGCGCTCGTCCCCCCATATTGGTACATGTCCCCATCGTAGGACTTGAGGTGTGCGATGGGGTTGCCCGTGCCGTTATATTTATCAGACCGACATTTTGAATTTTGGGGGTAAGGGGACTTCCACAAATAAACATAAGTCTAAGAAATTCGTGGCATGGATTTCAGCTCCACCCATCTTCAACAGCTGCTTCTGGATTTTGTCCAATTGTTCTTTCAACTACTTAGACTCTTTAGACAGTGGGGCTGGTTTTTCAACGGTCAGCCTTGATTCACTTTGTGCTATTAGGGGGTTGGTGATTATGGGTGGAGGATTGATGCTTGCAAATGTCCTAGCGTAAGCCCCGCTATTCTTGATCTCATCTTCCTTATATTGTGGGTCTACATATGATGCAGTGAGGGTGAGATTTTCTTGTTGGTGCTGGCTGGGCTAGATAGGTGCTGGGTGGGACCGTTGGAGGTGAGGAAAGTTCTGTGGAGTGATAGGATGAGTGAAATTTGGATTTTGGGTTAAGCCCTGATGGGGCTGCTGTGTTTGGGGGAAAGCTTAGAGATGACTTTGGGGTGAAGGGACATGGGTGAATTGGGGTTGATGGAGGATAGGTGCCAGGCTCCCCCCTTGGGTCAGGTGGGAGGTTTGTGTGTGAGGGAGAGATATTGAGGGAATTGTGGAGGGTATGGGTAGGTGGGCCCAAGGTTTGGGTCTTACTGGGCTTGGGTATTGGGTAAAGAACTTGGAGGGGTTTGGGCCATAAGGCCTTGGAAAATTTGGCCATTGGGCCTTGGTGGGTGTGGATGATGAGATTTGGGCCATTGGGCCTTGGTGGGTGTGAATGATGGGGGTTTGGGCCATTGGGCCTTGGTGATTTGAGGTAATGAAGCATGGAGACTTGGGAGTGTGTATGATGGGTTGGAAGATGTGTGGTTAGAATGAGGGGGTATGTTTTGGGAGTCTTTCCAATTGGTGTAAGTCCAGACCATCTCATCCATCATGGCCATTGGAGAGGGGGTGGATGAAAATGGTTCATTTGAGGGAATGTGGGGTATGGGTGAAGTGGATGTGTGGGAAAAATTGGGCATGACCTGGGTAGATAGGGGGATATGGGGAGAATTGGGTGTGACATGGGTAAATGCGGGTGGATCAGGTGGATGTTGGGAAGATGAAGGATGGGGTATGGTGGTAAAGGTAGGGAATTGGGAGGGGTTTTGAATGAATGTGAATGGAAATTGTGATTGATTTGGCATGGACATGGGGGGGGGGGAATGGGCATGTTTAGGGAAAATGATGGGGAATGGGGTGTTGGATTTTGGGTGTTTTGAGAGGTGGTGGACGGGAAGATAGGGGCACCAAAGGGGCTGGTGACGGAAAAGGGAGGTTGGGTGAGGGGGACAGATGTGAACATCTCTTCCGTATGGGAATGAGTTGGAGAGCATGGTGGGGATGAGTCGGGATCGGCGTATGCTGGATCCACTGCCCACAACATGGCATGGTGACTGGTGGGGTACGGGTGCCTCGGATGGGGCTCGTAAAGCTTCCTCCTTCTTCCCCTATGGGATGACGGAGGATAAGGTGATACTGTTATGCCGGCACCACGATGGTTTCTTCCTTTTTTGGTTTATTTAATTTTTTTAAAATTTTATAAATGGATTTTTAAGATGAACAACTCTTGGGCCCTTGAATTCCCATTTCTGGTGGTATTTGTATTCTAAATAAATCCCGTGGCGTGACCCTGATGCGCTTTGAAAGAATCAAAGGGGAGTCGATAAGAGGTTACTCTCTTTTGACCGGCGGGGGCGTATTGGGTGTTGGATAATGTGGGACCTAATCAGAGGTGCTACACCACTAAGCAGGGAGCTCGGGGATGTGAAAAAGGCCTTAGACTCAGGCTGCATTGCTCAGGTCAAGCTTGGCGTGTCTATTATATGCCCCAGGCCAAAATTGGTCAGACTAAGCTTGGCGTGTGTATTACATGTGCCAAAGCAAATTGGGACTTTCCAAGCTTGGCGCGTGTATTACATGCGCCAACGCCAACCTGGGGAAAGGTGGCTTGGCGCGTATTTTACATGCGCTAGGCAGAAATAATGGAGTCAAAATTTTTTGATAGCAGAACAGCAACCCGAGATTGGTCTCTTTTTTTTGACATTCTGGAAGCAATGCTTCCAGGGACTGATTTCTTCGATGGACTGGGTCTCTCCTCACCGCACCTAGGGATACAAGGCCGATACAAGACTACTAACGCTCTCCCCCAAGGGTTTTAGGCTGCGTAACTGGATAGGTTACCTACCCGATATACCTTCGGCGTAAGCACCTTCTCAGATACTAGGTGGGGTGGTTCTTTTCGGATCATCACCACTATGGGCTGCCGCCGTACTAAGAATCGGGATGTTTGTATCTTTGCCTAGAATTCCCAACCCATGAAAATCTACCCCATAAAAATTCAATTAAGTCCCCTCTTGGTTCAGTTTTAATTTAAGATTTTAGGGAAGTTTTCTTTAAAATTCAAAAACGGCGGGTGATGGTCCTGTGTCGCCTCTACAAGTCGGCGTCCACTGATGAGATATGATCAAACGTAAAGTAATGCGCAAGTAGGCCCGTCAATCGGCTAAGGCACGTAAATGATGGAAAATAAAAGAATCATAGAGACAATGCGCAAGTAGGCCTGCCAATCGACTAAGGCACGTAAATGACGGAAAATAGAGGAATTGTAAAGACAATGCGCAAGTAGGCCCGCCGATCGGCTAAGGCACGTAAAATGACGGAAAAGTAGGGGTGAGGAAACTGACGGAATCATAGGGGTGAGTGAAAAATAAGAGAAAAACAAGCAAATGTTAGTGAAAACAAAGAAAAAAAAAGACCAAGTTTCAAGGGAAAGCTCTACTAGCTAGTCCCCAGCAGAGTTGCCATCTGTGCAACCGTGGGATTTTCGACGATCCTGTTGCGATGATGCGCACTCTCGAAAAGATATAGAGTCACCACCCTGAGCTTTTGGTGTCCCAGGAAACCTAAATCAATTTTTTAAGTACTGAAGTGCCAAAAATGTGACTTTGATTCACCGATATACGCCAAAGGTTCTTGGGTAGGGGCTTCGGTTATTGATCAGGAAGTTGTTAGGCACCCGATCAACCCACTCTAAAGTGGTCTCTACTTATGGCCAAAGATAAAAGGAAAATGAAAATAAAAAAGAGCACTTCCTCTTGCCCGAAGGCACTATGATCCTACTTGTGCCCCTCCGCCACTATCGAAATTTCGGCGGCGTAACAGCACAAATTCAAGGATAGAGCAAAAGCTAAGAAGGTAGAGGAGTAGAGGAGAGAGCTGGAGCTCTCGGGCCCTTGTAGCACCACTGTGGTCCTTCACGTGAGGGCGCTTTAGTGAGCTTCCATTGGCTTGGATGGTTGAATGGAGATTTCTAACTCTAAGTCTAGGTAGCTAAGGGGTAGAGGAAGAAGGCTAGGGGGTAGTGTTCTCCTAAACTCAAGGGTTTTTGAAGAAGGATTGAGTTTTTAAGATGGTTTAGAATTCTGGAATTTGTATGGATATTTGGTGCACACAAGGGAGGGATAGATCTCTTACTCTTTTCTCTCTCTTGAAAAATTTTCAAGCCTTTAATCCAAGGGGGGTGCCTCTCTATTTATAGGAAAAGGGTAGGTTAGGAGGGTGCCTCTCTATTTATAGGAAAATAGTAGGTTAGGAGGGTGCTTAAGTGCTAATTAGGGTTAGCAATTAGGTAATCCTCTAATCTAAGATTTCCTAATATTTTGAGAGCTTGGAAATATGGGCAATGGGCTTCAATGGTAGATGATAAGGTGAGGTTTCAAATGACTAAAGGGTTGCAAATAGGGTAATTAGGGGTGCAACAGTCCTAATGAAACTCATCCTAAACATTGAGATGGTCAATAAGTCAAACCCCAAAAGTGAAATTCGAGCAAAAACCAACAATTACTATAGCTAAGCCTGGCGTAAGTGTTACTCATGCCAAGTATAGCTACAGTGTCTGAAAGTTCATAGCCCGAGGTGGGTCCCACAGATACATGGCGCGTGTATTAGATGCGCCAAGCCATTTTTGAAGAAAAATGGCTTGGCGCATGTAATACATGCACCATATATGCCTTAGCCAAGTGTGGTTCTCGAGCATTGCTCAGATCGCCGTAACTTTTGATGTATAAATCGGATTGAGGTGATTCTTAGCTTGCTAGAAAGCTGAGAACCTCTACTTTTCAATGGTATAAGATTAAGTCTTAGTAGAGGTCCCTACCAGCCTTGGTTCATCTCTCTCTAACCATAGCTCATGAGAGCCAACGAAGGGTTCAGGGAGGTTTCTAAAGATTCAAGGTAAATCCTAAGGGTTTAGGTAAGTTCCTAAGGGTTCGGGGGATGCTATCGAAAGCTCGGGGGTGTGCCTCTCTCGAAGTATATTTTGATCAGGCCTTGGGCCAAATTTTGGTGTCTACAGTGATCCATCGGGACGACTTTGTATGACCATGGACCCACCTCCCGACCACACCTTTTCCGGGGAAAATGGGGTTTTTACACTTCCCTCTTTGGGTATCAGACCCAGTTTTCTAAAAAAATGGTTTGGTAGTCTAAATGAAAGCGAGCTCGTGGGTCTGGATCAATTTGGGCTTGTCCGTCTCCCCTCTTTTCTTGGTATACCACCTTTTTGGGACCTCGTTCACGCGACAATTTCTCATTGGGATGTAGAAACTCATGTTTTCCGATTTGGTGCTTGTGTGCTGACCCGACTCTTGTAGAGATGGTTATTTTGTCGGGTCTGAGACTCCATTGTGATCTTGCCAAGGTAGTACCGGAGCCAGGCTATGCTAAAGTTGTCCACACGAATCTAGGCTTGAAGAAAAATTAATATGAGAAAAGCCTTGCCGACGGGCCCACCAGGTGTTCGGTGAAATTCCTGAGAGAAGTTTTTGGTGATGAGAGCATGTAAAAGCTGTTGATTTGAAACATTTATAATGTGAACACATTCATCCCTTGGCCTTCTCTCGGAGGTCCTCTTTTACACAAGGGGGGGAGAGTTTCTCTCTTGCACTTTGCGATGTATTGGTGGAGCTTGAAAATGGTTGTTCTATCGTGCATTTTATGCTGACAGAGCTTTATCGGGGACTTGATGCCTTCGCTTTGGGCAAGATGGAAAACTTTCGGGGATGTCCTGTTCTTCTTCAGATCTGGCTTGGCAAGCACCTTGCTATTTTGGGATCTGTGCCTCGCTTTTACGTGGTGCGAGGAGAGGTTGCTTGATGTTTTTTGGGCCGATGCTCCAGGTTGCCTCTAGGGAATACACGCGAGATGCGCCTATGGCTGATTGATGCTGAGCTCGTGTGGAAGCTTCCCTAGCTTGATGGGACCTTCCCAATAGTGCGCTCTAGGGATCATGAGGGCATCACACTTCTGGGACTGGCAAGCAATACTCACTATTTCCCCTCACGGGTTTTGTGGCAATTTGGCTACGCCCACCACGTGCCGTGTGAGGCGGGACCTCCCCTATGCAATTTGATCTTCACTTGGGGATGTTCGGGGGATCTAGAGAAGATAGTGGCTCTTTGGGAAGTGCGTCAGTTGACGCAAATGTGTGATTTGGAGCAAGGAAAACCTCTCTTAACTTCTCTAGAGTATGAGGCCTGGTTATACTTTGTGACATCCTTTATGCGGTGACTTGTTACGGCTGAGAGTAGTACTTATGAGGGACCTTGGCCGAAGAAGGAAGCGACGTTCTTGACCTGGATAGACTTACTAGTGGATGAAAAGCAAGTTTTACAAGAGCGCCTTGAGAAAGAGCAGGTGAGAGCTGATATTGCTGAATGTGAGGTCTCCCGCTTTGAGGGAGCCTTAAGTGACATTCTTGCCTCTCCTAATGATTCTTGGAAGTGTCATAAGGGCCTCCATGGCCAGTGGATGGTGGATCGAAATGCTCGCGAGAACACTTTACTTGAGCAAATTTGTGACCTGAAGCGCGAGTTGGGCTGATGACCCGCTCCTGCACATACTTTTTGCACAGATCAGATACCATGGGGAGGGGGTATGAAAACTCCCTGGCAGATATTTTTAGTTTTGTACATGTATTTATATATATTTTTTTGTTTTTTTTTGTTTCTTTTGCAAACTATAAAGGTAAAAATAGGGTACTACACCGATTATCTTTTTGAGATGTGGTGCGAACAAAGTACATAAATGAAATGAAAAAGGGAAATCTTTTTGGATATAAGCATTTTTCTTTTGTTCTTTTTTTGTTGGATGCCTTAAACATGAGAGGAGGTAACAGGTCCCATTCTAAGAATAGTCGAACCCGTTCATGCGGTTGGGCCTGAGTGAGGTTCAAAATTTTACAAATGTCGTAGTGTCCATCCCTTTGGATTGAGTTTACCTTTTATCCTTACTTCTGGTCATGCGTTTGATGGTGCAATCTAAGGATATACCTGATCAGGACCCGATTTGAACTAACATGAGTGACCCAATTATAGACCAAATAGCCCAGGAATATAACTAAAGGAGTAACTGATGACATATCCTTTTCTCTCTTTTCTATTTCTTTTAACCTTTTTCCTCACATCACTCAATATGAGTTTTCTCCATGCCCGTTATCGCCTTCTTTTTTACCTGTAGCACCCTTTCAGGTTTTTACCACGTCCATGGGTATACATTTTTACCCCAGGCGCCTTTTCAGGTTTTCACCTGGTTTGCACAAGCTTGCACTTTTTACCCATGACGCCCTTTCTAGTTTTCACCACGTCCATTTTGCTTTGAGCCTGTATATTTTAATTTTATTTTCTTTTTCTCTTTTTATTATTTTTTCAAAGACCACGACATAGACGTTGATCTTGTCATGGCTGACAAGATGGAGTTCTTTTGTTATCTCCCAGCTCGGCTTGTACTAACTTAACGGATATTATGACTACTTGTAGACCTTGAAGAGGGCTTTCTTCAAGGGTGAATCATAACCATGGATTGAAAGGTATAGGTCAGGAATTTTGGTGTTTTTTAAAGGGTTCTTCTTGGTTGGGCTCCTGCTGTATTGATACATCTCTTTCCTTGGGGATTTCTATTATACATGCCACATTTTTTTTGTATGTTTCCTTTTTTATTTTTTTTGCTTTCTTTTTCATACATCCTCTTTTTAGGATTTTGTTTCTCTGATTTTTTTGGAGTTTGGTGATAATTATCTTCTTTCTTTCCTCTTTTTTTTTGTGGCATATGTACACATATTTTCTTTTTCTGGGAGGGGTTTATGAAAGTAAGGCTATTGGCTCAAATTGGGTAGCAAGGGACGCTTTTGGTTACTTGGCTTTGAAATGATGGCCTCTTTTAAGGGGTCCTTAAGCAGCCACATATCCATTTTTATCAATACTTATCTTGTTGTGGGAGACTAGGAGTAGAATCGTCATACGTATCAAGCGTTGATCGGTTCAGAAAAATGATCTCCATCCATGGTGGCGGGACGGAGCGCATATCCTGGGAGCACCTCCCTAATGATGTAAGGCTCATCCCAATTGGGCATGAATTTCTCTCTCGGATCAGCGTGGAGAGAGGGGAAGATTTTCTTGAGTATAATGTCACCCACCTTTAAATCACGAACGTGAACCCGATTGTTGTACGTACCTGCGATCCTCCTCTGATAGACCTGGGTGTGAAACAAAGCTTGGAGCCTCTTCTCGTCGATTAGGTTTAGTTGCTCAAAACAAAATCTCTCTCTCTTTCAGCTTCTGGGAGATTAGATTCAATGAGGATATAGAGTGAGGATATTTAGACCTTAATTGGTAACACAACCTCAGTTCCATACACACGGGAGAATGATGTTGCCCCTGTAACGGTACGGATCGACGTTCGATAGGCCCATAATGTGAAAGGTAGCATCTAGCTCTAATCTCGGTATGTGACAACAATTTTCACGAGGATACGGATGACTATCTTATTAGCAACTTCTACGGATCCATTCGGTTGCGAATGATTTAGTTGTTATTGTGTATTATAATTATATTAAATTCAAGTCTTAACCTATTGTAAGCGCATAATGGAAATTATAGTACAAGCATAGGATCGTTCGCACGAGGAAGTTTATTATCTTGTTAATTCCTAGTTCTATCTTCTATCTAAATCCCTATCTTAAAAACTTTTACTTATCTTTAAGATTTTCTAATCGACTGGAGAAATATGAATAAAAGAATGGTTTTCTAAACTAAAGTACATAAAAATAAATCCTAATCCTCCTTCTTCAGATTAAGGTCGTCAATATTAATCTTCAGCTTTCAGATATTTATGAAAATAAATAGTTCCATTACACCATATTTCTAGTCTCCTAGCATTGGTTGTCAATCAAGTCTAAGATCCTATCAATACAGATTTAATCTAATCAACAATCAATCAAAAATTTGGGCGTTAATCAAACTCTAGCAAATTGAAGATGAAAAAGTAAAAACCGTTACACTAATCTGCAAATTCTAACCTAAGTTGTCAATTCAAATTAAAACTTGGAGATGTTTACAAAGTAAATAAAATCTAAACTAGAAAGCAAAGTAAAATATATACTTCACCCCTCAATTCCAGTCATCAATTGCTCCTAAGAAATTACCGATATCTACACTAATCTTCAGCACTTAATCATAGTCGTCAATTACTCTTGAGAAACCTCTAATATCTAATATAATCTAACTAGTATACACTACTTTAATCGAAAGAAAATCCAACCTCAGGCGTCAATTAATGCTGAAATTCTTCAATGCTTATTCCTATGTTGAGCCCTCTTATTTGTAGATAATAAGGGGTCGATTTATAAAGATCTAGTTCTTATAAAAGAAACTACTAAAAATAAAAGTATCCTAATATAACTCTAATTCCTAATTTTATCTTTCCTTGCTTTCTTTAGTTGATGCACTTCTAGAATGCTCTTTATTTAGTAGTAGCAGAGTCCTTCAGATTTAGATCTTTATCAATCTTCTTAGATCCGTGGTTCATTAGAGTTCTAATTGCAGGAGTCTTCTAATTTTGGAGATGGCAGTGATAGTTCTCACGTGATTAGCAACAACAACAATAGTAGGAAAACTTCTATTTTTGGAAAATCGTAAATAGTGATTTCTTTCTTTATAGCTTATTTTCTGGAAAATTGTAAATCATGATTTTCTATTTCTCAAAGCTTCCTCATAGTTGACTATTCTCTGGATTACGCTTTATCAGTTTTCTCCTTTTGTCTCCTTTTAAGAATCGTAAATTACGATTTTCTGACTTTCAGTAGCGGTAAATCGTCTTTTTCGCTCAATCATTTTTCTTATTACTTTTTTAGTTCATTTTGACAAAGATTAATACTTTGACTCTAATTTACTGCTTATCTCTAATATCTGCACATCAGTATTTCATTAGTAGTAAACTAAGTCCTAGCATCACTAAGTTAAGGGTGATAAAATGGTAGATTATGTGATGATTAGCGACCGGTATGGTGACGAGTGATGATGCTTGATTTTGTATTGCTTGCATAAGGCTCTGATGCGCTTGTTTGTAAAGTTGGTGTCATTATCTGTGATGCTGTTCTTGGGCCTACCAAAATGAAAAATAATGTTATTCTTGATAAACTTCTTGACATGACTGACTGTGATGTTTGCGTAGGACGCTGTCTCTACCCATTTTGTGAAGTACTTGATGGCGACGAGGATAAATTGATGCTCGTTGGAGGCTTTTAGATTGACTTTTTCGACGACGTCTAGTCTCCATGTGGTAAAGGGCCATGGAGTGGTCATGCTGTGGAGATCTATTGCTGGAGCATGTATCAGACTGAAGTGTTCTTGGCATTTGTAGTACTTCTGAACATGCTTGCAATAGTTAATTTCCATGGAAGTAGAGAAATACCCTTGGCGTAGAATCTTTTTAGTGAGCATATGACCATTGATGTGGGCCCCGTATATTCCTTCGTGGATCTCTTTTATGACATTGGATGCCTCACTCTCGGTTAGGCATTTGAGCTGGATATTGTTGTATGACAGCTTATAGAGATATTCGCCACAAATAACGTAATTTACTACTAAACGTTGAATGATCTGCTTGTCTGCCTTGGACGTGCCCTCAGGGAGAGCTCGGGTTTTGAGGAAGTTCTTGATATCTAAGAACCATGGAGGATCAACATCTAACTTTGTTGATCCTTCTATCTGGAGGTAGAAAGCAGGCTCGTTTCTCTGCCCAATCATGATCGACTTCATTTCAATGCTATAGGGAATTTCGACTATTGATGCCAATGTTGCTAGCGCATTGATCAATTACAACATTTACCATTTTATCACCCTTAACTTAGTGATGCTAGACCCCAGCTTGCTTCTAATGATATAATGAGGTACAAATATTTAGGACAGTAAGCAAAAAAGAACAAAAATGTTAATATTTGAAAAAATGAACTAAAAAAGTAATAAGGAAGATGATTGCATGAAAATGCAATCCAAATAGTAGAAAAGTCACCAGTCATGAGCCGAAAGAAGAAATACGACCCCAATCATAATCTCGATGAGCAAAGAGAAAGAAGAAGAAAGAAGAATTGTATTCACGATTCTACAGAAAAACTTTAGACTAGAGAAAGCAAAGTGAGGATGCGATTGATCGAGAGCTAGAAATCATACAGAAGAAAGAGAGAAATTGCGTTTACTATTTTATAGTATAAATCTCATACTGCTGCTAAAGATCATGTGAAGATTTGCACCGCCATGCACAGAATAGAAATAACTCTTAATATATAAGTCTTGCAATCTACGGATCTAAGAAGATTGGCAAAAGAAAATCTCAAAGATCTCTGCTGCTAAAATTAAGGAAAAAGAATCTTATGGGCATCTACTATCCAAAGCAAGGAGGATTAGGATTAGAAGTTTTGTAATTTTAGGAAACTCTTTAGCATTAAAAGTTAACTTTCAATAGGATTTGAATAATGTAAATCGATCTCTAAAAAATAAAGAAATAAAAAATAATGTAAACCGACCCCTTATGGATCTATAAATAAGTGGGTTCAACACCTAGAATAATCATCCAAGGTCTCTCAGTCGTAATTGACAACTATGGTTGGGAAACCTGAATATCACCTTTGTGTAGTTTTATTTTAGAATATCCAAGGTTTCTCAAGATCAATTGGCGACTAAGATCGATAGCTTACAGATTAGAGTATCTATGGTTTGTCAAGAGCAATTGACAACTGCAATTGGGAGATGAAAGATCTATTTATTGCTTTCTAGTTTAGATTTATTTTTATACATTTTTTTGCTTTGTAAATATCTGAAAGTTCTTGAGTTTAATTGATGCCTTAGATTGAGAATTTTAAAGATTAGTGTAATGGTATTTTCTTTTCATAAATATTTATAGAATTCTAGTTTTCGATTGATGCCCACATTTTGGAGGACTACAGATTAGTGTAACGGTTTTTATTTCGTAAACATCCAAAATCTAGAAGGAGACTGATTGACGCCCATAATCTGAAAGGATACTTTAGTTTTTAATCAAACCATTCTTTATTTTTCAAAGGCAAATAAAAGTTTTTAGACATTCTACCTTCTAATGATCCTATACTAGTTCTATAATTTCCATTGTGTGCTTGCAATAGGTTAAGCCAATGCATAATCATAGAGCTATCATGCATCAACAAATTGATTTCTTGCTCGCGGGACATAGGAGAAAGTAACGTTGTTGAAGCATGCTATCAGATCTTCGAGGTGCTCTTGGTATGGGATTAGTTTTTCATCTTTCATCTTCCAATCTCCATTGGTCTGACATATGATTAGCTGTGAGTTACCAAATACCATGAGATGAGTTACATTTAGGTCGAGAGTAGCTTGTAGACCGGCTATGCAGGCTTCATATTCGGCCATGTTGTTGGTGCAGGGAAAATTGAGTTTGATGGAGACTGGTATGTGGGATCCTTTTAGTGAGATTAGAACAACACTGACTCCTTGATCTTCTACCTTTGATGCCCCATTAAAGTGCATCACCTAAGACTCCTCTGTCTCTTCCGTGTCATCCTCTGTCCTGAATAAGATATCTTCATCAGGGAATTTAGTGCTCAGAGGCTTGTAATCAGGTAAGAGATTCTAAAAAAGATGATCTGCGAGTGCTTTCCCCTTAATTGACTTCTGGGTGACATATGTGATATCAAATTCTGATAAGAGGAGCTACCAGTGTGAGGACCGTCCCGTGAGAGCCGACCTTTCAAACAAGTAGTTCAAGGGATCCATTCATGCCAGAAGGAGAACTGCCTGATAAAGTAAGTAGCGACGGAGCCTCTGTGTAGCCCAAATGAGAGCTAGGCATGCTTTCTTCAGATGAGAGTAGCGTGTCTCGTAATCAGCAAACTTCTTGGTTAGGTAGTAGATTGCCTGCTCTTTCCTTCCCATTTCATCATATTATCCTAGGACACATCTCATCGTAACTTTCGTCGTGAAGAGGTACATTAAGAGTGGTCTCTCGAGTACCGGTGGAACCAAAACTGGAGGATTGAGGAGATAACCTTTGATCCTATTGAATGTTGCCTAACAGTCTCCAATCCATTCGACGGGCGAATCTTTCCCTAGCAACTTGAAAATCTGCGTGTAAATAGGAGTTAATTGTGTAATGAACTGACTGATGTACTATATTTTACCCAAAAAGCCTGACTTCTTTCTTGGTAGATGGTGGAGGCATTTCTATGATGGCATTCACCTTGATTGGGTCAGCTTTGATACCTCTCTTGCTAACAATGAAGTCTAACAATTTTTCTTACATGGTGCCAAATGTGCATTTCTGGGGGTTCAGACGCAACCTGTACTTTCTCAGTCTTTTAAACTGCTTTTAGAGGTTCACCAGATGATCACATCTCTCTCGTGACTTGGTAATCATGTTGTTAATATATACCTCAATTTCTCGGTGCACCATGTCATAGAATAATATTATCATCGCCCTTTGATACGTTACCCCAACATTTTTCAATTTGAACGTCATGACTCGGTAGCAGAAGGTGCCCCATGGAGTGATGAATATTGTCTTTTCTCAGTCGGCCTCTGCTATTTTATTTGATTATAATTGGAAAACCCGTCCATGAACGAGAGCATCCCATGCCTGGCGGTATTATCGACCAAGATATCGATGTGTGGCAAAGGGAAGTCGTCTTTTGGGCTTGCCTTGTTAAGATTTTTGAAATCAATGCACATGCAAACCATTCCATCCTTCTTCGGTAATGGCACAATGTAACAACCCAAAATTTTCCAAACCTTAATACGTCCAATAAGTATATACGCTTAACAAGGTACGCATTGCATGCCTTGAGTTTTCAAAATATTTTAAACTAAAGATACACACCTATTTTAAAATGACTCTTATATTAATGTTGTCACTAAATACACAAGCTCCGTGAGAGCACCAATGGTAAGAGACTTGAGTTCTAAAGAAGTGTTCTAGGGATCAAACCTTGTGAGTAAACTCAAAACTCTAGTTTTGGGTGTAGTAGCCTAACATCAAACATTACCCAAGAAGTTATAAAAAGAGCAACTTACGTAGAAAACCTAGAATCATAAACTATCTAGGATCCTTCTTGAGAAAAGAGTCATGAGAAACCCTAGCCTTTGCCTTTAAGTTCTCCTTTAAATAGAACCCTACCCTCCTTCTCTTTTATTATTCTTCTTAGTTTCTTCTTAGAAAAACTCTAGCCACCATTCTTCTTCTTCTTCTTCAACCTCCATATGATCGTTAAGGTGTTAATCCACAAGACACCGTGATCATCGTCAATCAAGAGGAAGAAGGAACTTGAACGAATGCGTGGAACATTGACAGATTTCTGTCAGTTCACGAATCACGCTTCGAGAGGTAAAATCCACCGTCTCTTATTGTCGGATCTACGACTCCTTAGTACTAACATTATTTTTGTAAATAATAGACCTAAGATCTCGAAGTTGGAATAAATGATCCGTGCTTGGCTTTGTTTTTTGAACCTAGAGCATGCAGTGTTAGAAATAATGAAGACGACAATGACAGCTTGCTGTCACTGAAAGAAACTAGTACCGCTATGAAGAGAGTGTCTTCTGAAGGCCATAACTTTGGATAGAAAAGACCGATTGATCATTATAATATATTGTTTTGGGGTAGCTCGAGATGATACATCTAATGGGCTTGAAAATAGATATAGCACGCTGTGACATATGACAGCTCGATGTGGAAATAAAATTTGGAATAAGACATCCGCAGCTCGCCGTGGTAACATGGCAGCTCACTGTGAACATGATCACAGCTCGCTGTGTATATTGGAACATAGTATAATTTTGAGTATATTCGCAGCCACAACTCGCTGTGACCACTATGACAGCTCACTGTCAACATAGTCACAGCTCGCTGTCATGGACAACAATGAGCTGTAAACACTAAAATCAGCAATATTCCTATCCATTTCAGTCATCTGATTCTGAACTATTGATGATTTGATTTCCTTTATGTGTCAACTATACATTAATCATAGAAGAAGAATCGAACGTATTGCAAAGGAAGCACCTCATTCCGTATCGTACGATCTTGGAAATCAAGGTAGGGGGATTTCAATATGAAATTACATCTTATGCTTTGAATTCATAAATACTTGATAGTTCATTAAATTAGAAAATTATTATTAACCGTTGAATGTAATACATCAAACATCATAAATTATTCAAACAACTGAACCTATTGAAATTTGTACCTTATCATTGCATATTATTAACCCTTTGAAAATTAGAAACATTGAAATTGCATATCATTGTTGAACAATAGTAACTTCTGAAATATTATAAATCATTGAACATTATGCATGCCTTTGAATATTGATTACTTTCGAACTTTGGCAAACTCATCGAACTTCGGACTTTGAACTTTGAATTGTGAACTATTTACGGTTATGAATATGATATGGTATTAGAACATTACATGTGATTTAAAGAGATTCCTGTGGAACGAATCCTATGCTTCGGCACCTTCGAACCATTTCGACGGCCCTTTGGACTACACAAGTATCCCTCACAATGCAGGGGCTTGCGAACTTTAGAAAATTATTCTTAGAATGACGATGGTTAGGATTCCCATCGGTTTGACTTCTGCTCGAATGCTATATTCGCAGGAGAGATTATTTAAGTTATTGATTTAAGAGCATGCTTAAGATTAAGAAAAGGCATATAAGAACCAAAGAGGAATATGGGTATGAACTAAAAGTAATAGTAATCCTACTTTGTATAATCATATGAAATTTGACTCTTAGCCTTTTGAATCATGAAATTGAATTTATGCATGTAATCCTTAAATCTTTGCTATCCTATGATCCTTTGATATGTAATTGACTGTATAAGGTATGACTTTAGTTGAGGTTTTCCCTACTGAGCTTAGACTGTTAGCTCACTCCCGACACTATGTGTCACATGTATAGAAGTGGTTCTAGATGCTGAGTTTGAAGCGGCTCTAGATTACATGCTAGAGATCGAGGAAGAACTTTAGCTAGAAAAGTTTTACCCATAGTTAGAATTTGGCTTTGGATTTAGTATATTTAGCATTTCAGTTGGACAGTGCTATTTTATTAAGCTCACCACTATTTGCATGACGAACTGCCGTCACTAGTGATTTTACTTTTGTTTTTATACTTTCATTATGGACATTTAGCCATTTGATTGAATTACAAGGGTTTATTTTCTATCGATACCAAATAAATTATGTAATTAGATTATGAATTATGATCTAGCGATCTGAAATTTCCATATGTTTGGGGTTGGAAATTTCAGGTCGTTACACACAATGTTGGCTAGCCATTTCAGGTATTTGGAAATCATGTAGATACCCGCGTTGTACTATTTGATGACTTCATCTTTCACTTTTAGAATCCATTCGTGCCAGAGATGCCTCAACTTTTGTTTGATAGGCATGACAACTGGATATAGCGGGAACTCATGATCGACTAAATCAGTGTCCAAACCAGGCATATTCCCATATGCCCAAATGAAAATTTCTTGGTATGTCCAAAGGAAGTCAATCATCCCTTTTCTTTCCTCAAGAGACAGTGACATTCTGATCTTAGTGATTTTAGGATCCTCCTCAGTCCCTAAATTGACTTCCTCTGTGTTTTCAATGATTGAAGTAGGGCCATTGTTAAAATCAATGTATTGCTTAAGGAGCTCATTGGGAAGCTCCTCGGCTAGGACATCCTCATCAAGATCCGTGACTCCCACCCTCCTTGTATCTCTATAGGAAAGAGGTCGATTTCACGTCGGATGGGTTCTGTATTTAAGGCATCAATTTTTTTTCCTCGGGAATCTTAAAAGATAATGTTTTTGGATTTTATATTTTTTTCTATTTTTTAAGGATTTTCTTTTTCTTTGGAGATGGGACTTTGTCAAGGCGGGTCTTTATACACACACGACATTGCTTGCCAAGGGCTAATCTCACTTTTTACAGGTTATTTTTTTTCGGCCACTAGACGCTTCCAGAGTTAAGGGCATTGAAATCCAATTCCTTACCTGACGTGTTGAGCCCTTACCTTATCTTGTGGGGGAACTTATTGAGATGACTTTTAAGGGTTAGCCTCTAGCATGTTTGCCATAGGCTCGTCTTGCACCTGGTCCTCAAATGTTAATACGGGCTTGGGGTGGTTTAGGACAGGTGGCGGTGGTGGTGCAGGTAAGGGAACCTCCTCCTTAAAGAGTGATAAGGAGGTAAGGTCTATTTCGATTTCGAGGGGAATGATTTGGGAGTTGGTTTCATGGATAACAGCTCTTTTGTGAGTGGTTAGCTAAGTTGTCCCATTTTGGTCAATCTTGATGACCCCTAGACTCACGAAGGTGTTCTTGATGTGTGTGGGCGTGGTTCGTCCTCCAGATCTATTCCTCTGGCTTTGGTGATGGCAGTGGCCAGAGCCTTTTCCTTGGCTTCTTGAATTTCTTCTTCAGTGGGCTTATATCCTAGCCTGAATTTTATCTACTAACTGCCTTTTACTCTGACTGGGTTTCTTCTGCCTTGTAACTGAGGGCTCAATCCTTTGCCATACTGGTAACCCCATTTCTGGAGCATTGCTACTGCCGCAATCATTTCTCCTCTTATCTTTGTGGTGACCTTCCGAGGGGCTCCGAAACTACTGCTGATACATTATATTGGAAACTGTGGAGATCCATATCCTAGTTGTTTCCGACACATCTAGTACTTTAAGATTTTCTATGCTATGTGTGGTTCTTTCATCTTCTTCTTGCCCCTCACCCAGGATTGCTATAACTTCTCCTCTGAGATGAACTTGAGTTTCTGGTGCAGGTTTGAAGGCACTGCCCCGATTTCATGCAGCCATGGGCATCCCAATAATAAATTGGACGTCGATTTGATGTCCATGACCTGGAAAGCGATAGAGAAGGTCATTGGTCCAATGGTGAGCTCAAGATCGACTTCTCCTATTATTTCCCTCATTGTGTTATCAAATCCTCGAGCTCCTGTCTTGGCCGACTGAAACATGGATGGATAGACCCCTATTTTGGTTGCTATTTTTAGTGGGCACACATTTAAGGCTGATCCATTGTCTATCAATACTAACGGTATCACCAAATTTCTAGTTTCTACTGTGATATTAAGAGATCTGGAATGATTTCTCCCTTCAATTGGAAGATCGGCGTTGCAGAATGAGATGGCGTTTGGAGTCAACACTTGTCCAATCATTTGTCCCACCTCATCTAGGTACACTTTATCGGATACATTGGCATCTTTCAGTGCCGCCATTAGGGCTTTGATGTGTGGTGGGGATGTTATTAATAAGTCCTAGATAGTGATGTGGGTCGGGGTTCTCCTTAATTGTGTTTCTAATGAATACTCCTGGCTCATTCTTTCCATGGGGTGTACTGCCACAGGTTCCCTCCTTTCTTTGGGTTGGGATAGCATCGGTACCTCTGGCGACTTGAAGATCCTCCCCTACCATATGATAAACTCAACCGCCCCTTCACTGTTATTGCCCGTGTTAATATCTGTTTGATTGTAGTTGTGCAAAACCTGGTGAGGATTATATGTTAGCCCGAGGATTTGAAATGGAGCAGGTGACAACATTGGGGATGGGGATGGGTTGGTGGAGGGGCGAAGCTGGGCCAAATATGGTTGACATGGGTTGAAGCTGGATGGAACAATGGGGGTGAAGTGAAATTGGGAAATGTATGACTAGCTGAGGTTGGCTTTAGTAAGGGTTGGTATTGTGGTGATGAAGTCAAATTGGCTTGAACATAATTGACGAGAGCCGGTGCTAGGAAATATAACCTCAAATCTAAGGGTTTTGCCTGGGGTGCAGGATTGGGGAAGTAGTAGGATAAGTTTAAGGGCTCAACTACTCCTATGATTTCATCCTCCTGATTCCCCTGCCTTGGTGTCGTGAATTTTTCTCTGGTACTGATTATTTTGAGGGGTCAAATTCCTCCCCATCTTCTTCCACCATGTTGATGGTGGGCCTCGGGCCTGTTCCTCCTTATGGGTGTGGTGACAATGGCGCTTGATTAATGTTGGTGTGCTGATTTGCCTAGGGAGGGGCCAGAGGGATGATTTTTCTTGCTTCCATTAGATCTTGTATCACATGCTTTAGAGGAAAGCATCGATCAATTGGGTGTCCAGGCCCATGGTGGAAGTTGTAGTGTGTGCTCGAATCATAGTTCCTTGGGAGTGGATTCGGTGGGGTTGTGGCTGGAATGTAGCGACCAAACCTTTTTCAATCAGCAAGGGAAAAAGGACATTAAATGATTGCCCCAAAGGTGTCAACACTCAGTTAAATCAGGCTCTTCTTTGCTCAGGAGTCATTTGTGCCCTTGGACCATTATTGGGTCTTGATGCTGACTCTGCCTGTGTCGATACTTGTTGTGCGGCCCCATATTAAAATGGTGTTATGCTGGCGGTGGGTTGTTAGGTCATTATTGCCTAGACCTCTGCTCCCGTTCTTCTTTCATTTCTCTGCTCAGTAAATTTATGGGCCCACTGGCCATAGTTTTATTCAAACATCCTTCTCTTACTGCATCCTCATAGCGGTTGGCATTTCTCACTAGGTCAGCAAAGCTGGCTTATTGTTGGTGCACCAGAAAGTGGTAATGTCATCTTTGAGATCATTTCGACTTGTTCCTCATCTGGGATGCAGTTCCTTACCTGGGTGGCTATGGCCCTCCACCTTCCAAGATATTCATTGAACGTTTAATTAGAATTTTGTTTTAACCAAGCCAAATCAGATTTGCGGGGCTCGATATTGATGTTGTACACATACTGTTCTTGAAACAGGTGAGTGAGGTCTCTCAACGTTCTTATAATGGATGGTTCGATAGAAGTGAACCACCTTAGAGCATGACCTGTGAGACTTTTTTGGAACACTTTGATGAGGAATCGTTAATCTCCTCCATATTGGCACCTGTCTCCACAGCATGATTTCAGGTGGGTAATAGGGTTGCCGGTGCTATTATATTTATCAAATGATGGCACTTTAAATTTGGGCGGCAGTGGTACTTCGGGAAACAAACATAAATCGAAGAAATCGGTAGCATGAATTTTGACTCCCCTCAACTTCATCAACTATTTTTGGATTTTATCCATTTATTCTTTAAATAGTTTTGACTCCCTAGACTATAGAACTGGGGCTACTCCCCCACTAGGCTGCCCCCCATTCATTCTCAGGTGCCTGCTGGTTGGTGAAGAGGGGATGTGGGGGAATGGAATTGACAAATTCCCTTGTGTAGGCCCCACTATTTTGTGCTTCATCCTCTTTATATTGATGGCACGCATTAATAAGTGGAGGAGGGATGAGGTTATCGAGTGGATTCTGGATGGGTGCCTGGTGAGTCCACTGTACTTGATGAGGATTTTGATGACTGGTTTATGGAGTGAGAGGATGTGTGAATAGTGGGTTTTGAGGGGGTGCCTGGTGAAGCCATTAGGGTTGGTAAGGATTCTGATGGCTTGATTGTGGGGTAAAAGGATGGGTGAACTGGGGGTTTTGGAGGGGTTGAGTGGGTGCCTGATGAGGCCATTGTGGTTGATGGGAAGTTTGATGATTGGGTTGGAGGGTAGGAGGATGTGTAAATTGGGGTTGGTTGGAGGTTTGTGAGGGGTTCCCTTGTTGGGCTTGGTATGGGTTTTCCATTTGAGGGGGAGCAGGGTGTATTGGTTGGGGAAATTGGGGAAATAATGAATGGTTTGATGGTGTGATCCTTGGGTGAGCCGAAAGGGGCTTGGGTTTAGGCATGTGACCTTTGGGAGCCACTTGGGTGGCTCCAAGGTTGGTGGTAGGCCTTAAGTGGTGTGGATTATGAGAGGTTGGTGTTTTGAATAAAGGTGGTATGGAAATTTTGGAGAGTTTATTGGGGGTTTGTTGGCATTTGAGGTAGATTGGGAAGGCTTTGGGAGGCCTTCCATGTCGTGTATGCCCTCATCATCTCCTCCATCATGACCATGAGATCGGTCATGAGGGTGGATGTGGATGGTTCACTTGACGTGTGACATGGTGGTAGTAATGCTTGGGTTAATGTGGTGAGGACATTGGGGATGGCTTGAGATGTGGAAGGATAGCCGGGTGGAAAGTTGGGTTGATGTGGGAAAATGGGGTGTATCTTGAGTAGAAAATTGGGTGCTCCAAATGGTCCTGTGACATTAAATCGGGATTAGGTGGAGGGATTGGAGATGGGAATCTCCTCTATGTGGGAATGAGTTGGGGAATGCGGTGTGGATGAATCTGGATAAAAAAAGGAAGGATCGACCGCCCAAGACATGGTTTGGTGATAGGTAGGGTATGGATTTATCTGGTATGGCCTGAAAGGTTTCTTCTTCCCTCCCCTACAGGATGATGGTGGGTATGACGATGTCATGGCTATGAAAACAAAAGATCTTTGTTGACTTTTCTTTCTTGGTGATTATTATATATGTTTTTTTTGAAGATTTTTCTTTTGATTTTGATGATCTCTCTTCTTTTTTTTTTTGTTTTGAAATTTGAAGGAAAACCATAATAACAACAATATTTTTTTGGATTCCTTCTTTCTTTCCTTTATGACATTTTTTACAGCCTTTGGAACTCCCTTCTCGAATGGTGCTCACACTCCCAACGCTTCCTATGGTAGGACCTGGATGCCCTTTTTAAGAATCAAAGAGAAAATCTCTTGATCTTTAAAAGCACGGGTTTTCACGCGGCACCCCGATCCCTCGGAAGAGCCAATAAGAGAGTAACCTCTCTTGACCAGCGAGGGCATTTTGGGGTGCTAAGAGTGTAGGAGTTATTGGGAGCCTAAATACCAATGTACGTGGGGTGTTCTAGGAACTGTGACAAAGACACCCAATTATGGAAAACAGTATATAAGCTATGCGTTCATAGTATGCATGCATGAGCAAATTTATGAATTTTTGGCTATTTGTGCATAGTATGCACGCAAGGCTTATTATACATTTATTTTCCAAATTACAAATCTGAGTTGAGCTAAAAATGGGGTTTTTGAGGAAATGCCTCCCAGGACTCTTCTTTTAGCCTTTATCGGGTTTCTCCTCACCACGCCTAAAAGATACAAGTCCATTCAATGCAACTAATGCGCTCCCCAAGGTTTTAAGGCTTCGTAACAAGTTCGATCACCCACCCGATATACCTCTGGCGTGAGCACCTTCTCAGATACTGGATGGGGTGGTTCTTTTCAAGATTATTACCACTAGGGCTGTCGCTCTACTTGAAACCAGGTCAGATGTATCGTAACCTATTCCCCTCCTTTGTAAAAAATACCCTCACGAAACAAATTATTAAGTCCCTTGGTTTATTTTAGCATTCAATTTTTAAGGGAAGTTTGCTTAAGTCCAACAATGGGGCTTTCGCAACCATTCTCAATCCGGGCTATGAGAGTCTCATGCCGCCACTGCGGGCCGGTGTCCACTGATGAAATATGTCAAGTAATAAGAAAAAGACAGGGCTAGTCAAGTGACTAGGTGGGAAAATGTAAAGAAATGTAAATGACATAAATTTAAACTAAATTATCAAGTAGGCCCGCCAATAGCTTAGGCGTGTAAAGACAAAATCATAGGGGTAAGTAAAAATACGGAACCGTAGGGGTAAGTAAAAATGCAGAATCGTAGGGGTAAGTAAACAAACAAACACAAATATAGACCAAAGTGAGTAAAAAATAAAAAAGAACAAGCAATGGGGCCTATTTCAAGGAGAAGTTCTAAAAACTATCCCTAGTGGAGTCGCCATCTGTGCAAGCGTGGACTTTGTGAGCCCGTCGCGTCGATGCGCTTGAAAATGGAGTTGCCACCTGGAGCTTTTGGTGTCCCGGTGTTGGTACACACATTTTCTAGGTCCCTTTCGGGTCCCGAAAATTTGGTTCACGTGGACTCTGGCAGAAAGTGATAAAATAGTAAACTAAGAAATATTAAATACTGAAAGGAAATAGGTAAATTCTAAATGAAGAATACTTGGGTTGATGCGATCGCTAGCTATAGATAGTTATCGATATTGCAACACATCACTAATCATGCTTTGTGGGAAGTGGGTTGACTCCTTTACTGAAAGTCGGTCGGCTAACATCAGCAGTTAGGGGTAGCCTAAAGTCTATTTAGTTTGGTTTCCTATTCCCGCTAAACCTATCTAAGAAAAGGGGGTGGTGGCTTGCTATGCTAAGGAGGATCAGCCCCGTTCCCGGGTACCCTCCGTAAGCTCCCTTGGGAAAATCGGGTGACTAAGGCTAAAAGCTAGAGGTTAGGGGCCTAATTGGCTCTAGGATAAGGATTTGGGCAGGGGTTTCCTAAGACCTAAGGCTAAGGGCTTATTCCTTTAATACTCCTTCGAGAGTCAGGGCTAGCTGACCAATACAGCTAGCCTGACCACCTTGAGGTTCCTAGAGAAGAGTATGCAATTCTAGAAGTCTAGCATGCAGCCCAACTCCTTTCTTTGAGAACCCCAGAGAGAACCTCGAATTTTCTAAAAGGACTAAGCTTGAAAGACGAGAGATTGCTATGAAAATTGGTGAGTTTGGTCGCTGGATGGGGGATCTATTTATAGGTATCCGATTAATTAGGCACATAGGGTATGTGCACAATTAACCAATTACGCACATAAAGCATTGCATAGAATTGTATTCCACACATGATTTTAGGTGCGTAACTCCCTCGAGTCGTTCACCAACAGGGGAATGACCTGTTAGCTCAACCAGTGTCCTAGTCCCAATGTGACTAGAACTAATTACGCGCATGGATCCATGCGCATAATCAAATTGCGTGCATGGAGTTATGTCCGCAATCAGGGATTTCAGGTGGTCCTGGGAATCAAAGGCCTGGTCTAACTTGGGACCAATTGCATGATTCCAAATATATGTGCAAGCAATCATGTGCATGGGTCATTGCGCGTACTCAAACCCTAAAGCAATGCACAGGAAAGGGAAACCTGGTCCAACTTGGACCAATTGGGCGCATGGTGTCATGCGTGAAATATAATTGCGCTCATGGCTTCATGTGCATAATTCGGGGTCTTCCCGGGCCAGGTCGGGTCCGAGTCAGTGGGTTGAGGTTTCAACCTAAAACTCCCCCATACACTATTTGCCTAGTATATGAGTCTCGAATGGGGTTTTAAGGGGTTCTAAGACCTTCAGAGAGGATCGGTTCCTTTCCGGGGGTCATGGGCAAGGTCAAAGGTTGACGAAACAGGTTTGTATACTCCAAGAGGGGAAAAATTGGGTGTCTACAAATGCCCCTCTTCGGCGCATTCTTGTGGAGTAAGAATGCATCGAAGAAGTAGACACCCCCCTTTCAGGTGACTTCTCATTTTTTCTTTGAGAGAGCACAAGTGTGAACTGGAGAGCTGACATGAAATGCTTGGCTTTCTTATCTGTCGGCGCAAGCTAAAAGGAGGCATTTGCGGGCCATATTATAATTTTCGAGCGGTGTATCCTCAACCGGGGGTGCATATCACGACTGTTGAGAACTGGAAAATACCAATTTTCACCCCTTAATCTGGGCCTTGATAGACCCTTGAGAGAACTAAATAAGTGTTTTAAGTGCCTATGTTGCAGCTAACAATAAAGACAGGCTTAACCATAAAAGCAGCTTAAAAGTGCCAAAAAGATGACAATCCATGTCAGTCCAAAGAAAGGAAGTGAAGAAACAACCTCATCAGCTGTTGAAAGGTCTAAAGTAAAGAGGCAAAGACAGAGGCTAAGCAGGAACAATTCAACAGAGAAATGCACTACAGAGTTCTTTTCGCAAAGAACACGCACTTTTCAGAAGAACCTTGAACTCATGCGAAAAGGACTAAAACTGCATAGCTTTGAAGAGCATCCGAACTCCTCAAGAGAAGATTGAACTTATGCGAAAAGGTCCCCAAGCTTTGCGAATAGAACTCCGTGGTTACAGTTTTTCAAAAAGGTCTCCAATCTGTCGAAAAGAGCTTCAAGTCACAGACTTTGCGAAAAGACCCTTAAGCTCGCGAAAAGGTATTCGAGATTCACGCTTTAACAAGGGCAATTCAAGAATCTGCAGCGTCCCAATGCATTTTAAAACCCAAGGACATTCCAGAAGATTCTGAGCACGAACCAAAGGCATATTCCACCCCATGTGAACACCCAAAGATGAAATTACTTGGCGGGAACTTCTAGAAGCTCAAACATATTTTTGAATTACAGAAATTGATGCCTCTGTTTCTGATTGGTGAACGGATCAAGCATTTACGATTGGCGAGCAGATCACGGATCACGGTGCTCGACTCCTATTGGTTGATACAGATCTATCCAATTCTGATTGGTTGATACACATCTGAGCTGGCTTAGGGAAAACTATAAATAGACGAACCATTTGCCCAATTTGGGTATCCATATTTTGAGTTTCATCTCTAATCCCCCATTTCCCAGCCAGACAGCTTGTCTGTAATCCTTGTAATAGCCTACTTTGTACTTACATTTGAGAGCTGTGAGATATTTCTGTAATTCAAAAGAGAGTTGTATTCAAGACTACAAATCTGAGAGCTGTTTAAGCTGTGCTCTGTAATTGTAACGGTGGATTTTAAAAGGTTGCTGTAAACTATGCATTCTCCATTGGACTCATGTCAAGGGTTCCCTCTGATCTCCTCAGTACATTAGACTCCTTTAGATTCATTGTTTTGCATGCAATTTCCCTTGATTCATTAATCCTGTGAGAATTAGTGTTGGTAACCTAATCTCTCACGGCATTTGTAGTGATGCTTCTTGTTCTAAACTAAGGCTTTGGATTAAAGACTGTTGGAGGTTTGTGGCCATTAAAGTGGACAGACCATAGCCATAAGCTTAAACCTAATCCTTAAATTAGATTTATCTCTCTTACATCTGTGCTTGTAGCCAGATGAAGATTGGATCACCTCTGTTGAGTTGCAGTTATTCTCATTAGATTTTAAGGGCCAAATCAAAGTTAGATATTACTTCTCCAATTTTTGTATAAGTTTACCTTAAACGTTTCCCCAACTCAGATCTGGATCATTTAGTTTAATCTTTACTTTTATCATTTAGTTAACGTGACAAATTCAACCTCCCATCTTATGTGCTTTGTAGATAGGATCAGAGGTCAGATCTGGTAGCTCAGATCTGGAGGTTTATCTTAAATTTTAAATCAATTCCCTGTGGACGATCTTTTACTCACTTACTTTTAAAACTTGATACAATTGGCCCTGATCTTGCAGGCTAATTCGCTTCTATCTGTGCTAATATTTCTTTACTCTTTTTAATATTCTAGATTCATTATAACTTAGCAGTTGCAAACCTGTTTTCAAAACACAAATAAATCAAGCACACTAAGAAGCAACAACAAGTTTTTGGCGCCGTTGCCGGGGAATAGATTTTAAAATTTGTAGACCTAAGTTTTTCTATTTTGTAGATTTGATTTTCATTTTAATTTTTGCTTTAAAACTGCACGTTGCATTCCAAGTGCTTGATTAAATGTCTACTACAGTTTTGTATAGAAAACTTTTTTTACTGCAGCAGAATTTTTTTTTTTTTTAATTCTTTGCCTTCTAGTTATTTGAATAAATGCTACTACCACTCTTTTTTCTTTTTGTCAAATTTGGGCAGTAGCCTGAGTTTTTGTTTTTATTTTTGTCAATATACTTGAATAAGGTACTGCTGTAGTTTTTGGATTTTTGCAGATCTGGAGCAGCCGTCCAACAAGGAGCATCTGGACTAAAGCTGGAGCAGATCTGCTTGAGTTTGCATCCCCTTCTCCTTTGCATTCATTTTCTATTTTTAAATTCTTGAGAACCAGCAGCTCTGCTGTGTTTAATGTTTGTTTTGATTATAATTTCTGCTGTCTTTTAGGCATGCTGATTTTTTTTATTTTTTTTTTTATTTTTACAAAACCAAATACAAAATAAAAGAAGTTGAAAACACAAATAGAAAATCTCTGAGTTGTTTCTCATTATTTTCAGCAGTAGTAAATAAGGGCTCTTGTTGAGCCCGGGCTGATCCAAAACAAGTAAAAAAAAAAAAAAAACAAAAAAAATAGAAAATTATAAAAACAAAAAAAAAAAAATATATATATATATATATATATATATATGGATATCTTCCGGATGGGCTGTTTTTCTCCATTTGCATCCTCTTTTCCCATCTGGACCTGCTGAGATCATTTTTTCTTTTTTAGGAATCATATAGGATAATGAGTAGTGAATCATAAGCTGTTTTGTATATTCAATGGACCCACTGATTTTATTTTCCTTCGAGATTTCTTCATCATAAATGGGTCTCAGCTGTGTGTGAACCCTGTTTTTAATATGTGCTCCCATGCTTCATTATTTTTTTATTCATACACATCATCAACAAAGGGGTCAGTCTTATGAATCTTGCTTTTCATTGTATTCCTGCTAATCATTTTTATAATCACTTAGATTCATAAGTATCTCAGGCTTTTTTTTTTTTTTTTTTGGGCTTAGGATGTATCATTTGGCATTAGATTTTCTGTTTTAGGAATTTTAGTTTCAAATTCTGTTTTTAGATCGCTGATTTTTTTTCTTTCTTAGGTTAATGTGTCCTCGTTTTACTAATTTTCGTCATTTTTCTGTGAGTACAATTAGTTTCTAACTTTGTTTCCCTATTTTGCATTCACAAATTCTATTTTTGTATCAACACTTTTCTATTTTTTTTAACTTTATATTCAGTCCCTTACCTTGTTTTTTACTATTTCTCTGTTATTAGCATTAGTTTCCTTCCATTTGCATAGTAATCCTTCTATTTTTTAGATTTTATTTAGCAGTTCTAGCGTTGGTTTGTTGATTTTTCTTGCATTTGTATATCATGTTTTCCATTTCCTTGCTCATATCTTCAGTTTTACATTTTTATTTTCTGCTGCATATAGTTTAGATTTTTTCTGTTCTTAGTTTTTCTTTCTTCTTTTACCCTGCTGCCCCTAGTCTCTCATTGTCTAGAACATTGAGGACAATGTTCATCTTAGGTTTGGGGGTATGGCAGGTATGTCAATAAAATAAGTTAATGCTTGATGCAACTTATGATCAGGAGAATTTTTGAAAATGAAGTAATCTCACACCTGTTTTTTTGAAAAATGAGGAAGTTAAAACTTTTTAAAATTAATTTCTAGTGTAATTCTAATACTTTCATAAAGTGAAGGTCAGAAATTTGCTAAAAATAAAAATAAAAATTGATGTTTTAGTAAACCTAAAAAGAGAGAAAACAGTGATGATATACCTCAAGAATTTGATAGAAAACCACACCCAGTGAGATTTGGGCCTGCTGAAATGTATTCTTTGGAGGTATGAATTGGCAATTTTTTCTGCTCTAGGGACTGTTTGAACCTATTTGTTATCACTAGAAGTTACACATATCCAAGTTAAAATAGCTTGACAGCAATCATGATATTAAAGACATGATGTAGGGCCTTCTTTTGGACAGTTTGAACTTCAAAAAGCCCAACCTTTTGAAACTACCCTTGATACACACCAATTGAGCTTTATAAATCCAAGATTTCTTTGAAACCTCATCAACCTCATTTAGCCTAACCCTCACTCTGAGAATTCAGAAGGTAAAGGAAAGATAGCTGAAGAAAGGTGAGTTGGGTAACAGTTTGGTAAAAGAAAAAGAAAAATAATTGAAGGCAATGATGTATCAGCAGAAGAAATGTGGCATTCCAGTCAATGTTGCTTTGAAAAAAAAAAAAAAAAAAAAAAAGGAGAAGGCATTTCATTGGAAGTTTGAAAAAGAAAGAGAAAAAGATGGCCACTTTGGCTCTGAAAATTCAAAGAAGAAGATGAAATTGTGCTGAATTGAAGAAGGTGTGTCTATCACCTCCTTACCTTGACTGACTTCTCAAATTTTGAACTCCATTCCACCCCTTTATTCTTGATAAATTTCACCCATAAGCCACATTACAACCCAAGTTAAAGTCCTTACTGATCAATGATGGATTGAGCTGTCACATGGAGATAAGGATTTGTGTAATCTATGGTGAAAAACGTAGTAAATTCGAGCTAAAAGCAATGCCTATGCTCCTGCTTACATTCCTATTTGAGGACCTGTAATTGCTCTTGAGCGTGTGAAATAGTGCAACCCTCATATTTGTATGGTGAGTGAAAACCTCGGTCAGAGCTGAGTTTGAAATCAAATTATTTAGGGTAACATCAAAACTGAATTTTCAAATAGAAGGCAAGCTTTTCATTAATTTTTCTTGTAAAAACTTTTTGACACCAACTGAGTGAATGGTAAAGGAATTACAGCAGAATTTTAGTTTTGAACTGATGCTTTCTTGAAAATCTTCTTACAACCTGACTGATGCAGGTGTGAGTAATCTGATTGGATGAAAGTTTGCTTTAACAGAATTGCATTGATCTTAACTGATTTATTGGAGAAGTTTGTGGGTACCTTCACTGAAAACCCTCAGGAGACTTCACTCCTCCACTAGGGATCACCTAGGGGTTTAAAAGGCTTGTTGCATATGCTAAATGCAACTGTGCTCCCTACAAAAATGGCTTTTCATTCTATTTTTAAATTTTGTCTTTGCTCAGGGACTAGCAAAGCTTAGGTTTGGGGGTGTGTTGAGAACTAGAAAATACCATTTTTCACCCCCTAATCTGGGCCTTGATAGACCCTTGAGAGAACTAAATAAGTGTTTTAAGTGCCTATGTTGCAACTAACAATAAAGACAGGCTTAACCATAAAAGCAGCTTAAAAGTGTAAAAAAGATGGCAATCCATGTCAGTCCAAAGAAAGGAAGTGAAGAAACAACCTCATCAGCTGTTGAAAGGTCTAAAGTAAAGAGGCAAAGACACAGAGGCTGGCGGCAGGAACAATTCGAACAGAGAAATGCACTACAGAGTTCTTTTCGCAAAGAACCTGCACTTTTCGTAAAGAACCTTGAACTCTGCGAAAATGACTAAAGCTCCAGGCATAGCTTTCGAAGAGCATCTGAACTCCTCGAAGAGAAGATTGAACTTTGCGAAAAAGTCCCCAAGCTTTGGAAATAGATCTCCATAAGTTACAGTTCTTTTTGAAAAGGTCTCCAATCTGTGCGAAAAGAGCTTCAGAAGTCACAGCACTTTGCGAAAAGACCCTTAAGCTCTGCGAAAAGGTATTCTGGAGATTCACCGCTTTAACAAGGGCAATTCAATAATTTGTTGCACGCGTCCCAATGCGTTTTAAAACCCAAGGACATTCCGGAAGATTTTGAGCACGAACCAAAGGCATATTCCACCCCATGTGAACACCCAAAGATGAAATTACTTGGCGGGAACTTCTAGAAGCTCAAACAGATTTTTGAATTACATAACAGAATTGATGCCTCTGTTTCCTGATTGGCTGAACCAGATCAAGCATTTCTGATTGGCCAGAACAGATCTGGATCCTGGTGCTCGACTCCTATTGGTTGATACAGATCTATCCAATTCTGATTGGTTGATACACATCTGAGCTGGCTTAGGGAAAACTATAAATAGACGAACCATTTGCCCAATTTGGGTATCCAGATTTTGAGTTTCATCTCTAATCCCCCATTTCCCAGCCAGACAGCTTGTCTGTAATCCTTGTAATAGCCTACTTTGTACTTGCATTTGAGAGCTGTGAGACATTTCTGTAATTCAAAAGAGAGTTGTATTCAAGACTACAAATCTGAGAGCTGTTTAAGCTGCGCTCTGTAATTGTAACGGTGGATTTTAAAAGGTTGCTGTAAACTATGCATTCTCCATTGGACTCATGTCAAGGGTTCCCTCTGATCTCCTCAGTACATTAGACTCCTTTAGATTCATTGTTTTGCATGCAATTTCCCTTGATTCATTAATCCTGTGAGAATTAGTGTTGGTAACCTAATCTCTCACGGCATTTGTAGTGATGCTTCTTGTTCTAAACTAAGGCTTTGGATTAAAGACTGTTGGATGGTTTGTGGCCATTAAAGTGGACAGACCATAGCCATAAGCTTAAACCTAGTCCTTAAATTAGATTTATCTCTCTTACATCTGTGCTTGTAGCCAGATGAAGATTGGATCACCTCTGTTGAGCTGCAGTTATTCTCATTAGATTTCAAGGGCCAAATCAAAGTTAGATATTACTTCTCCAATTTTTGTATAAGTTTACCTCAAATGTTTCCCCAACTCAGATCTGGATCATTTAGTTTAATCTTTACTTTTATCATTTAGTTAACGTGATAAATTCAACCTCCCATCTTATGTGCTTTGTAGATAGGATTAGAGGTCAGATCTGGTAGCTCAGATCTGGAGGTTTATCTTAAATTTTAAATCAATTCCCTGTGGACGATCTTTTACTCACTTACTTTTAAAACTTGCTACAATTGGCCCTGATCTTGCAGGCTAATTCGCTTCTATCTGTGCTGATATTTCTTTACTCTTTTTAATATTCTAGATTCATTATAACTTAGCAGTTGCAAACCTGTTTTCAAAACACAAATAAATCAAGCACACTAAGAAGCAACAACAGCGACCTGCTGCATATCGCAGTCAAACAAAGGGAAATTGATACAAATGAGGTATGGGCGGCGTCATACAAATGTCCAGAAATAAGGTCAAGTGACCAGACAATATGATGTCGAAGGCTTTCACAGCTCATGTCAGACCGAGTGCGTCATTGCTCACACCAATGACTCGTCGAGCGTCCCTTTCTAGTGGACATTTGTGGTTTCTCAAAGTTGAGTATACTTGGTGCTCAGTTTCCCAGGGGAAAGAAAGGGTTGGGGTGATGAGAGGTGAAAGTTTGATAGATAAGAGATTTTTGAAATTTTGGGATTTTAACTGAATATCGATTTGATAAAAGCTTTAAAAAATGTGGCTCTCAAGACATCACTTAGTAGATCCACCGGTATGGGATTTGGGGACCCGACCTTTGTTTGGTTGTCAAGAAGACGCTTGGTGTGTCGGATACTCCATCTAACCTTTTCGCGGATACTGATGAATGTCTCTTATGGGAGGACTACAGTGATTTGCGAGTTAGGAGAGTCAGGTTTTGTAAACATTTGTCTAAATATTAGCTAACTATATTTGTACAGAGTATCGAGTGAAGGGGGTGATACTTACCTGATTTATCATCGACGAAAGGCCCTTGTATTATTCGCGATGGGACGTGGCGATTTTTGCCAAGGGTGTGTAATCTTATCTGTAAATTTTTCCAATTTCCTCATAAAGAATAAGCTGGTGTTTGATGGTGACAAATAGATGGGTATGTCTCATTCTCCATTGCATTTTTTACGTCAGCTATGTTCTGTCAATCATTCAATTCGTCAATGGCTTTGGTTACCTTTTTCTTTAGTGAGGTCAGTATTTGGACTTTGGGTGGAGTTATATCCTGATAGGGTTTGTCTGGGGGGGGGGGTGTCATTATTATCTCCATCTCCACCATCAATGTCATCCTCATTGTACAAGCTGTATGGGCTGTTGGAGTAGTTCCGTACTTCTTGAGTATTGAATGATGCTGGTGGAATGTTCTCATTATTCTTTTATCCATAGCAGTATATTCATCATGATTCTCGACATCGTCAGCTCTTGACTCCGGGTGGTGTAGGTGTCGAGTTTTTGGCTGGTTTCTTCTCTCTTTGGGATAGTCTCAACGGGGCAGTGGGGGAATGATTCATTCTCTAATCGCGGTGGGACATTATTGCCCTTTTTTACTTGTTATAGGGTAGTGAGGGATTGGCTCTCCTTTGCTTCTTGTGTCATTATTTTATACTTTCTATTGCACTGTGGGGGGTGATTTTCCCTTTTTTATTTTATTTTATTTGTTATTTATTTATTTTATCTTTATTTCATTTCATTTTATTATTTTATTTTCGTATTTTGTTTTATTTTATTTTCTTATTTTTGTATTATTTTATTCTATTCATCCTGTTTATTTTATTTATTTATTCTGTTCATTCTTATGGGTCATGATGGGCTAGGGCTAGGGCTATGGCTATGGCTGGTTATTTTAAGAGGCGTTTGTTTTGGGCTATTAGTATATTATTATTTTTGTTGCTGATTATTTTGATGATTTATTATTTTAAGTTTTGAGTTTGTGGAATTGCTTTTATCACAGTGAAAGAAGAAATTTCATGTGTTTGGTTAAGGTATGAGATTTTTGTTTTGTTCTTTTGTTTTGTGGGTGTGACACTTGTTAAGAGTGTATGAATTTTGGGAGGTGTTAGGTGTCTTGGTGTTATTAGAGCATCTATTTTATCATGGATGGTTTTTCTAGGGGGGTAAGTATTTCTTTGTCATTGGTTTATCTTTATTTGCCACAGATTGTGTTTCTTAGAAAGCTAGGTGTCTTCTTTTGGTTTAAATGGATGAGGGGTGCCTATGGGTTAGACACTTTTCATGTTGTGGTTAAAGAGTTATTCCCTATTTATAGGGATTTAGGGGCTTAGGTTAGTGCTCTTATTTTTATTAGTTATTTAGCTTAGTTTTGTGAATTTGTAATTTGTAAATTTCAGTGTATTTTTAATGTCTTTTCTCCCTTTTTATTTTGTTTCTCGGGTGCTGCATCCTCAAGTGGGTCATGGTGAATAATTATTCCTTGGGTATTGGATGTGTTTGCGACAAAGAGTAGTACTAGTGTCGATGAAGTTAATCTGACCTGACGTGCTACTATGTTGGAGGCAGGGATGATGATAAGGTCAGTGGAGGGCCATAGGTCTTACAAACGGGTGGTTCTTGTTCATATTCCTCTTCCTTGGATTGACCTTTCGTGAGCTCCTCTTTGGGGGACTTTCTAGTTCGGCCTTCCATAGGTATATGCCTCAACCCTGCGTGTTTTGGGGTGTTTGTTCTAATTTGAATTTCATCTTTCGTTTTGGATTGTATATTTAGGGGGTATGCCCCCGTTGTAATTTGTAATGATTTTTCTCATATATGGGAATTATTTTATTTGATTATTTGTTTTTAATTTTGGGTTTTCAATTTTTAGTTTAGTTCGTTAATAGGCTTATTATTTTTGGGTGGCTTTGGGTTCATGGTTTGATTATTTTTTGGATCGGTTGCTCTTGTGTTAATGCTTCTATTATTGTTTGTCGCCTTTGTTGGCATTAATATTTTCTTGGTTTATTTTTGGGGTGATTTCAAGTTTATTAAGAATTGTTGGCTTTGGGTTTGTATTTTTGGTTGGTCTATTCGTCTAGTGCGTGCGTATTGGTTCAGTTCTATTCCTATTGTTGTTGTATAAGTGTATATGTGAGCAAGTGTGCTCTCTCGGCCTGTATATATAATTTTTGGTTCTCGTTTGCTAATTGTGCGCGTGTGCTTGGATGCATAATTCAATTATGTGCAGGTGTAAGTGCGTGTGATCGAAGAGTTAGTGGCTCAATTGCATGCATATGGATTAACGTTCAATCCAATTACGTGTGGAGGAGTGTGCACGTGATCGAAGGGTCAATGGTTTATTGGGGCAAGTGTCCGTCTGTCATTTCAAATTGAGTGTCACGGCACGCATGCGTGACTCTAATTACGCGCTAGTGCATTAGCGCAGTTTTGGTTCGCCACTTGTGTGGGTTGACGGAAGTCTAATTGCACGCTACCAGTTTGGCATTTAATTTGAAATCCGCGCAGCTTTATAGGCATGCAATCTCATTGCGCACAATGGTTAATGCACGTGATTGGCAAGAGCCTACATAAACTGAAAATTTTTCTCACTTCACTCGCGCATTTTGACTTTTTCGAGTTTTCTTGCTTGTTGTGCTTCCTTAGTGCCTTGATTTCCGTGTTAGTGCAATATCTGGAGATCCACCCGTCGCATTTTAGTGCCGTTTCTTGCATTCTCTTTAGTTTTTTGAGTTCCTTCTTTTGAAATGGATCTTGATGGTAGTGCAACTACTTCAGTCCGAGCATAGAGGGATAGGGTGTTCCCGAGATGGCTGCCGGAGAGGATGCTCTCGAGGGTGGTGTCGGTGCTGAGGGAACTAAGGGTGGTTATGAGGGTGTGGATGTTGCTCCACCTCACACTCCACGTCCAATTTGCATTCCACTGGCGGATGCCTTCGCGGGAGATCAAGTACGTGTCCGGAAACAAGAGTCTCTTGTCTTTCCTAGGCATTTAGGCTATAATTTAGATTACTTAGGACATGGAAACCCATTTATTTTTATGCAGAACCTGCATTAAGCTTGCGTGCGCATCCATGCATCATGCCTATATATAGCTTTAGGTTACGTTTATCCTACTGCCTTACATTGCTTTTCTCATGTTTTGCATGCCTATTGTCGTGGCTGTAGACACCCCAATTTTTCCCTTTCGGAATATACAAACCTGTTCAGTCAGCCTTTGACCTTGCCCATGATCTCTGGAGAAGGACTGACCTTCTCCGAAGACCTTAGAACCTAAATATGGGGACCATATGCTAAAGCAATAGTGTGTGGACGAGTCCCGGGTTGAAACAATAGCCCTATGACTCAAACCTGATCTAGTCCGAGGAAGATCCCGAATTACTAGCCCTCACAAAGGCACACAATTTGATTGCACACATAGGTGTATGCGCGCAATTGGTCCCAAGTTTGACCAGACCTGCTCTTCCCACAGATTGCCTTAGGACCTAATTCTGCACCCTGGATAGGCCGTGTAATCAGATTGCACGCCCCATCACTGGCATGTAATTGGTCCCACTTGGATCAACTCTCCACCTTCCCTAAATCGCCCTAAAGATCTGATTTCCCTCACCAGCGCATGTAATTGATTGCACGCCCCATTACTAGCGCACAATTGGTCCCCAGTTGGACCTAGTCTCTAATTTCCATGACCGCCCGAACTCCCCAATACAGTGCACGTAAGCAGACTCTTAATTGGATTGCGTGTGCTACACAAGGTGCACAATTAGTTCCAAGTGAGTTGGAACTAGGACACCCGGCTAAGCCAGTCAACCGATCACTCATTGAGTCCGTGACCGATTCAAAGTAATTATGCGCACTGGACAGAGTGCTTAATCCAATTAAACATGCTGTACATGGCGTGCAACTGGATTAGACCGGCTAATTACGCATGTAATATCCCGAAAAAAAATTATGTTAAACAGTGACCTCGGGATCCATACCCGATTGGTCACAGGTTTGACCAATTAGGAGTTCAATAGTTAGCATAGAGTGTGATGAACGAATGAGATGTGATAAATTGATTGGCTGTGTGGGGTGTGATGTAAATGTGAAGTCACATACACCTATCACGGTGCATGTGCTCAACACACAAGTGAGAGGAGAGATAAAAGGGTTTAATAACCCTAAATTGCATGTCTTGGGTTGTTGAGAGAGAAGTAAAGAAGAGAGAGAGAGGAGTAAAGAAGGGTTGAGCAAGGAATTATTGTGAGTGATTGGAAGGGGGATTCAAACATTAAAGAGACCGATTCAACGCGAAGGATCCGTTCAAGCCAAAGCTGGAACCCTAGCCTTTCCAACCACTTGATTTAAATCAATTTGAGATTGATTGAAGGTAAAATTCTTGTAGTTTAAATGCATAGATTGAAAGGTTAGATTGTAGTTAGAAATGGGTTAAAGTATAAGATAAAGGCCTAGAAAAATGGAGGAAAAAGTAAGGGAAGAGATTGGGAAGAACAGCCAAAAGGGGGCTGAATCTGGCCATTTCGATTAATCGAAAATGAGTTTCGATTGATCGATTTTGGCCAAGAAGTTGAAAAGTCAGAGGACCCCGATCTTGATTAATCGAATTGAGTTTCGATTAATCGACTTTGAATTTCGATTAATCGAATTGGGTATCGATTAATCGACTGGGAACCTACAGTGAACTCCAGTGGAGAAAAGAAAAAAGATTGGAGAATTCGACTAATCGAAATGAGAGTTCAATTAATCGATTTGGGATCGATTAATCGATTTTGAAAACTCGATTACTCGAATTGAGAATCGACTGGATAGAATAGAGAAATTCGATTAATCGAATGGGAATCTCGATTAATCGATTTGAGAATCGATTAATCGATATTGAATTTCGATTAATCGATTTTGGAGTTCGATTAATCGACTGTGCCAGTTTATGTTGACTTTTGAGTTTGACTTTAAGATTCTTGGAGGGTCTTGGACCTTCTTTATTACATCTTTAGTGATGTATTTCACATGTTATGTGGTACCATAGGTGGTACGTGTGAGCTTGGGCACAAGGAGCCACGTGGGACCTTGATGCATGATCAAACAGAGACTTGAGGTAGGGAACACCTTGAACATGTACTTTATTTTGCAAGAGCATGCATGTAGTGATATAGAATTCAATTCAAACAATTTTTTTTTTTTACTGCTTAAGAGTTTGTGAAAAGTGTGTGTGTGTGTGACATCAATAAGAGTAATTGTAATGAGCCATCCCCAGGGGATGAGGAAGTAAAGAGATAAGAGCATCAGGTGTGATGCAAGTGAATGGATACATCCCAGGGATGTATCCAAGATTGAATCATGTTTGATAGGGCCTAACTGATATAAGATAGCACACTTATACGGTGAATAACTATATGTAAAGCACCTGATATTTTTGTTATTTGAGGTTTGATAGGGTACCCCACCGATGTGGCGGGATATCCACGACTGACACGGCAGGATATCTGTGACCGATACGGCGGCGAAACCATAGGTCAGTGTGGAGGCTTATCCGTACACAGTAAGCACACCCCAGGGGTGTTGAGTTGAGACAAGTGAAATCCCGCCACCAATCCCCAGGGGAAAGGGGCTTGGGTACTGTTTGTATTCCCAGGGAATACTTTTAAAACTATCTATATAGATGACGATGATGGGTATCTCATCGGGGCTCGATGCTATATTGCTCGGGGATTACTTAAGTTGAAAGTTTAAGTTTGCTTTAGGCCTTTTCAGCATCATTCATGAATAAGTAAAAGACATGAGTAAACTATCAGTAAGAATGTGATTCTTTTCAACTGTTTTTCATCAGTAACTGCATAGACACATCATGCATGGCATATCATGGAATATATGTGTGTGGTAATTTATATGTTCAACTGTGTTCTGTTTCCTATTGAGCTAGGATGTAGCTCACCCTTTAGACTATACGTCGTAGGTCCACTATTAGCAGCTGTCAAGGCTTCAGGAGACGTTGACCCCGGTGAGTCGGACCTTGCACCTGGAGACGAGTTGGAGCCACCTCCTGAGGACTTCTTCTAGATGACTCCGTTGTGCAGCTTTGAGAGTTTTGAGAGATTTTTGTACGGCTTGGTATGTCAAGCCTTGTTTTGATTAAACAATATATATATATATATATATATATATATGGATTTGGGATAATTCTTTTGGGCGAATCATCTGTGATGATTAGCTATCATCGATGGTTCGGATCGGTTCTCCGTTCATGTAGAGGCATGAGGGTAGAACTGTATTTTGAGAAATGCTTATATAGTAATTTAATTCTGCAACTTCATTTACTATTTCAATTCAATTCATTACTTGATATACCAATGTTCCATGCATAGCTAAGGGGCACGGTTAAGATGATCGTGCTGATGGCACGGGTTTCGGGGTGCCAAAATCCGGGTTGTCACAACGCACCTCCCACAGGGCGCATAATTACAAGAATACCTATAAATAGACCTCCCTACCTCGACCAATTCACAGAATTTTGATAGTAATCTCTCCTTTCGAGCTTAGGCCTTCCTAGGAGTTTTGAAGTTCTCTTTGTAGCAGGGAGGAAGAAGCGCTCGGCTTCAGGTAATCTTTTAGGTTTTAGTCTCTAGCTTTTAATTTCTAATTTCTAGTTCTTAATGTTTAGGTTCTAATTCTTAGTTTCTAGGTTCTAATTCTTAATTCTGATTCTAGTTCTTAATTTTTATCCTAGTTCCTAATTTTTATTTTAGTTCCTACTTTTGATTCTAGTTCTTAGTTCTAGTTCTTAATTCTTAAGTTCTAGATCTTAGTTCTTAGTTCCTGATCCCTAATCCTTAAAATCTCGAAGTCTCAATTTTTAAACCTTACGCTTGTAATCATCAATCCAAACTCAGTCCTTTCAAAATTATCCTTAGCCATAAAAATAATTTACTATTCTATTCTTCTTTCCCTCAAGCTTCTCCCTTTGAGAAAATTCAAGGTTCTCTCTTGAGGTTTTCCAAAAGGGATCGAGCTGCCTTTTAGATTTGTAGAATCGCATACTCTTCTCTGGAAGCCCCAGGTAGTCAAGCTAGCGGCACTAGCCCAATAGTCTTGACTCTTGAAGTAGTATTAAAGGAGGAAGCGCTTAGCTTAGAGCCAAATAGGTCTCCCCAACCTTTCCCAATTGTCAATCTCGTCATTTTTACATTTGACCTATTTTGAAACAATAAATGAAGTCGGATTGATGTGAAATTAGTTACATTTGAAAGCTTATCGACATAGCTTTTTGATCGTTGCTTATGATGTTTATTATTATTATATTAAATTCAAGTCTTAACCTTTTGCAAGCGCACAATAGAAATTATAGTACTAGGATCGTTCTCACGAGAAAGTTTATTTATCTAATTACTTTTTATTTATATCTTCTACTTAAATTCTTATCATAAAAACTTTTATTTATATGAATAAAAGAATAGTTTATTAATCTAAAATGCATAAAATAAATCTAAATCCTCCTTCTGATTGAGGTCGTCAATCCCAATTTTTAGCTATCGGATATTTACAAATTTAAAGAGTACCATTACACTATATCTCTCGTTTATTAGCATTGGTTGTCAATCAAGTCTAAGATCCTATCAATACAGATTTAATCTAATTAATAACTTTCTAAAATCTAGGTGTTAATCAAATCTTAGAAAACTAAAGATGGAAAAATAAAAATCGTTACACTAATTTGCAAATTCTAACCTAAGTCGTCAATTTAAATTAAAACTTGGAGATGTTTTCAAAGTTGTAAATAAAAGAAAATAAAATCTATTCTAGAAAGAAAATAATTATATCTTTCACCCCTCAGCCGTAGTCGTCAATTACTTCTAAGAAACTAGGATATCTACACTAATCTTCAGCACCCAATCGCAGTCGTCAATTGCTCTTCAGAAACCTTTGATATCTAATCTATTCTAACTATTTTACACTACTTTGATTGAAAGAAAATCAAACCTCAGGCGTCAATTGATGTTGAAATTCTTCATGCTTATTCCTACACCAAGCTCTTTTATTTATAGATCATAAGGAGTCGGTTTACAAAGACTTCTAATTCTAATAAAAGAAACTACTAAAAAGAAAAGATTCCTAATATAACTATAATTCCTAATTTTATCTTTCCTTGCTTTAGACGGTATATGTGCTTCTGGATTGCTCTCCTTTATTTCAGCAACAGAGACCTTTGGAATAGATCTTCATCAATCTTCTCAGATCCGTGATTCACCAGACTTCTAGAGATCTTCTAATTTGGTATATAGCGGTGATAATCTTCTACTCACGTTATCAGCAGCAGTAGTGAATTAAGCTTTCTGTAAAATCATTGATACTGATTCTCTGTCTGTCTTCTTTGGTGGATAATCGTAAATTATAATTCTCAGCTTTCAGTATGGTTCATAGAGGGAAAATCATAAAAGATGATTCTTCAGTGTTGTCATTTTACTGTAAAATCGTAAATGACGATTTTGTATCTTCATACTGCTCACTCTTATGACTTAGCAGACTTGACGAACGATGCTCTGAAAAATATGATTATTTACTTTTCTCCTTTGAGTAGCTTCTTTTGGAGAACGTAAATTACGATTCTTTGACTTTCATAGTCTTTCACTCTTGGAAAATCCTAAAATAGCAGTTTTTCATTCTGTTCAGTATGTAGGGCTTCATTTTTTAGTTATGTTGTCATTCTTTACTGCTTTTTGAGTTTCTTTTGATGAATATTAACACTTAGGCTCTATTTTACTGTTTATCTCTAATATCTGCACATCAGTAAGTTATTAGTAACAAACTAAAGCCTAGCATCACTAAGTTAAGGATGATAAAATGGTAAATTATGTGACTGATCACACCCCCAAACTTTAGTTTTGCTAGTCCCTAGCAAACAAGGAAACATTAAATATCTAAGCTATAAAATTAAAATGCCACTTTCGTAGAGAGCATGATTGCATTTAGCAGATGTAACAAGCCTTTAAATCCCTAGGTGACCCCTAGTGGAGGAGTTGTAGTCTCCTGAAGGTTTTCAGTGAAGTTACCTACAAACTTCCAAATATATTTTTGGGTTTTTCAAATTATTTTTCAAAACTAAAAATTTAAAATATAGATTTTTATATACTAATTACTCAGTCATTCATTATATGTTCATCATTTTTCAAAAAATTTCAAATCTTTTATCCTTAGCTTTCCATTATCGTAATTATCCTCTTTCAAAACTCAATAACTTTAATTCGGTGTAGCGTGGAGTGTATGCATATCAGTGAAAAAATTTATTCATCATCGATTTTTCTAAATTATAGTTTTTAGAAAATATTTTCATCCAAACTCTCATTTATTGACATACTCTTAAAAATAATCGAAATTTTTTGAGTTCTCACAATATTGTAGATATATATATATATATATATATATATATATATATATATGCAAATCTCATGGAAAGGATAATCAGCTTTGTTCCTATAACTTCTTCATTTATTCATAGCATCTATTTTATATATCTCTACTAGACTCATATTCCTGCAAATCGTAAATCACAAAGGTCTTTCCTTCGGCTTGTAATAGGGATTTGAGTTTTCAGAAGGTTTCAAAGAAAAAAGTAAAGAAGATTCAAAATTATTTATGAGAATTTAACTCTTCCTTCTCTTGTTCTTCTATATTTTTCAGCTTTAGTAAGTATCCTATTTTGGATAACTTCTTCCCATTTATTTTCTTAGTATAAATCCCAATTTGTTTTCAGTTGGAAGCTTTTTGCTTCTCTTTTTCATAGAATCGTCTTTTTACGGGGTTTTTTTTTTATTTTTTTCTTTTCTTTTCCCATATTTCATACGATTGTATTTCTTTTTACTGGTACACTTTTCAACAGATCCTTTATCTATTACATGCATACTCCTCTCACTCCCTCTTCTCCTCTTCTTTATATTTTAAACTCTCAGAAATTGTCAGGGTCAAGGATAGAAAGCTTTGGGCAGTACATATGGTTAAAGGTTTATAAAATTTTGGTACAAAGAAATTTTGTTTTAGGCTTCTAATATAGGTTCAGAAGATAAAAATATTCTAGAATTTTAGCTTTTTGGCTCTGATTTAATAAAAGATGCTCTTTGATCATTTTCACGATTTACTAATATGGATGTCTTATTGCTTTGATATATTCATTAAACAGTTCTAAACAAATAAATCATCATATTTACAGAATATCTTAATTCTAAGTTCAACATTATGAGATTTTAAATAATCAGCAATAGTAGATAAGTTTAAGGAAATTTAGCATGAATAAAAACAGTCTCTCTTTCTTAAAATAAAAGAGAAAATAAGCTCTATAGCTCACTAGTTATATGATTTTGAAACTATAATCTAAAATATTTGCACTTCAGTTCAATCGTATAGTTTCAAACATTCTCCTAATACAGTGTTTTAGAGATGCTTTACTTTGAATTGCAATTATTTTTATTTTTATTTTTGAACTATTTCTATGCTGGATTGCTAAGAATTTCGGATTTTGATATTTTGGTCATAATTCTCATATAATGATTAACTTACAAAAACTCTAAAGAAGAAAAAAACTATATTGATATATTATTTTCGTTAAAATTAATTTTGATATGTATCCCCCAAACTTAAATAGGACAATGACCTCATTGTGCAAAACAGGGGACACAGAAAAAATATTACCTTACTTTACTGCTATGCTAGTAATTGGGTTTATAATCTGCACAAAGAATCAAAATTCTTTCTCCAAACTTAGGAGAAAAATACTACTAGTGTTATAAAAAAAATGTTAGATGTTAGTAGCACTGTTCGTAAAAAAAAACTTTATATATGAACTAAATATTTACAATAATATTCCAGGATTGTCGAAATCTTCCTACCTATGAGGCTATAATGATTTAGATTTTTTTTTTTTTTTTATTACTCAATTGAGGATGATGGGTAAGGTACAATTGATATGCTTGGTTGAGCTGATTCTAGTAAGGCCAGTATTGGAGAATGACTGCTGGACAATTCTTCATCAGAGTCTATCATTACGGCCATGGAACAATCAGAACTTTCCTCTGCCGCAGGCATTGGTTTTGGTTCTTTACCAGCGGCTTCATAGGAGATAGAAATGTCTTCCTTCTCCGCTATTAATGCTTCATATTTCTCTTTCAATGCTCGCAGCTCGTTACACTTTTCTGTCACTTTACTCTGTAGTTGGAAAATAACAGCAAACTTTGCGTCATTTTCATCCCTCAGTTTTCCAAAAACAACTTTCTCTTTTGTCACAGTGACCTAGAATTTCTTAATGATGGACTCAATCTTTTCCTTTTATTTAGTACAAATAAGAATTAGGGACTCTTTTTTCTCTTGTAGTTTAACTAATTTCCCTTGTTCTTTTGTAAGTTCTTGAGTCTTTTCATTCAGTAATATGTTTAGGGTCTGTTCATATTCCTTATGGGCTTTTTCTCTTGCTATTTTTCTAAAATCCGGATCTGCTATGAATTCTCCCTGTTGTTCAAGGATACTGGCGATTTTCTCTTCATACTCTTCTCTTTCCAAGCTTGCTGTTTTTCACTCATTTATGTAGTTTGTTGCACTAGTTGGGCTTGAAGGGATGAGGTAGCATCCTGAACTTTTCTTTTCAGTCTCTGCTGCCCATCTGGCACCTTGCTCTTGTACAACTTTTCTTCGCAAGCTATCCAGTATCTCTGCCCGTTCTTGTGTTGTCAAGGTGGTGTCCTGAACTCTCTTTTTAGTTCTTAAAATTCCCTCATTCATTTTCTTACGATTCCTGGCAGTTGTATCAAAGGTGGGAGATTTGTAGAAATCCATTGCTCTAGTTCTATCACCTTTCTATTTACTGCTGGTAATGGCAATAGATCTGGTTCATATGTGAGTTTCCATTGCTCAACTACCTTCAATCTTTTAACTTGTGAATTGATGTGGTGGGGACTGGTGGATCCTCAGTGGGTGCTTCTCCTCCATGTAGTAATTCTGTAAAGCTCTCTCTTGGTAACTCTGAGCTTTGAGCTGCTTCTACTATGTGGGCTATGGGAGTCTGCTTAATATTGGCTATAAGTTGAGCAACAGGATCCTCTGATGCAGGGACTAGGCTAGGAGTTGCTATTCCAGCAGGTTGCTGATCAATTGCGGAAGGAGTTTCTTCTAAACTTTCTAGAATTTGACTCACAGGGCTTTCTTCCGTGATGATTGGTAGTATGTCCGCCTTTGTTGATGGGGGCAAAACAGGCCCTGTTGGAGAATCTAGAGTCGGGTCATACAAGCTGGTTTGGTCTGTAGTTTGTATTCTATCATCAGATATTCTCTTTGTTACTGGGGAGTTGCTGCTTGCTTTCTCAAGGTGTGGAGTACTCCCACCTTCCATTACATCTGTTTCAGTGGCTACAATTTTTGCTGCCTGTTCTGCGGCAATCTCTAACTGTTCTTGGCTGGTTTCCAGTTCAGACAAGACCTCTTTTGGTTGTGCCGAAATAGGAATTTTTTTTTTGTTCGCAGCACTTAAGGTTCTCCGATAGGTCTGAGGTGTTAAGCTCTCATTGCTTCGGGGCAATGCCTTTTCCTTGGGATCAATGTTGCATCCCACATTTGCTAATAGATTTGTAATTAACCCACCAAAGGGTAGATATAATTTACTTGTTTGGTATTTCTTCTGAGGTAACTTCTCCCTTACTGTGTTAATTACCTCCAAAAGGTAAAAAGGGACACCAAACCAATATCGGTGTGCCATTAGGTATAGGGCTTTTGTAAAGAGGGTTCTTTGCTGGGTCCCATGTCCCGTGGGGTGAACAATTTTATGAATTAAAACATCGAAAAAGTGAAGGGATAAGTTCCGTTCCTCCATGTCTTTTCGTAGGAAAAACGATTTATCATTTGGTGGTTTGCCTAGCAAATTTATGGCCATTTGTATAAAATTTGGTATAGTCTCGGGTGAAGGTCTAAGGATATTTGCATTAGGAATGCCAGAGGATATCCCATGTCTTTCTAGAGGTGCATTCATCACCCCCAGCACCCATTGCTTTTGTTATCGAAATTAGAAACCCATCAATGGTTGTTGACAGAGTTGGGACTGGTCCTTACTGCTATTACTCATATTTGCATAAAATAGTCTTACCAATCTAGGGTAGACTTGTGTAACTCCAGGCTCTAGAAAGTAGTGGAGCCCTGCATCTTTAAAGTACTTTATTTCTTTTCCTCCCATCTCCAATTTTTCCAAGGTGTCAACTTCTACTGCAACCTTGGCTCCCATGATGTGTTGTTTTATTGAAGTAGGGAGTTTATCCATTGGTATATCTGAGGACACTGACTTTTTACCTTTATTTAATTTGGGTCCCCTTTTTGGGTCAGACGTAGAATCTTTCTCGTTTGTGTCTGAGGGACGTTCTCTAATAACTACCCCTAAAGATTTGGTTTTCTTCTTGGGAGGGTCTGTTGCTTTTGATTTTCCTTTAATGACAGCAGACCGTGCAATACGATGGATAATGGGGGTGTTATCAGAATTGTTACTTTCCTCATCTTCCTCGTCTTCCCGTTGTCATTTTCCCTATTCGTTCGACATTTTTGTAAAAGTTAAGCAATCATATCAAACTTTATACAAACAAGTAACTAAATAACCCATGTAAATTCCTTTTAATTTAAACATTGTTCCCTTATCTTGTTGATGATTGAAACCCTAATTTGAAAATATGCGATAGAAATTGCTTGTAAGGCTCTCTTAGAATAAAACGGAAGGCAAAAGGAAAATTTATTTTTCGAAAATGTATGGTTGGATTGGGTAACATAACGGTTAGTATTACAGGAGATTTGAAAGAGAGGGAAGCTAGGAGAGAAGCAAAAACTTAAGGTTTTTTTTTTTTTAAATGGGACCGACATATCCTCTTTTTGGAATATATGGGTCCAATTTTCAGTGATGACCTGCTAAGTCGGTCATCACATAAGTTCTACCTAGAATCGTAGGTTGATTCTAACCTTTAAGAATCGCAAGCGCTACTTTTCTATTTAATCACTCTCACGATCAATCGTAAATCCTTACGATTGTCCGTCATAATGGTAAGTATAGGCTACGATCTATCGTTTCTCAACGATTTCGGCCGTAGTATGATACTTTTAAAAACAAAAACAAGGAAGAAAATGAAATGAAAGAGTTTACATAGTTTGTAGTTAGTGCTACGGATGAGTTGGTAGCTAGACAATTCATGAAGGTTTTTTTTAATTTGTATTATGGGGAGCAACTGTCTCGCCCAAGAAAGCTTGGCTTCTAGGATTATTTATAGGCTATGTTGGTAGTTGGCCACTTTCTCTCCTTGCCACTTGTGAAGCTAGTTGTCCAATCTGGCTTTCTAGCTTTGTGATGCACTGAGTATGTGAATGAAGGGTCTGAGAAAATTGAGCAAGTTTTTTGCAAATCTCTTGAATGTTGGTGTGACTGTTGTTGCAAATCTTGAAGGATTTGAACAATCATAGCATCAAACATATTGCTTCGTGGTCCAATCTAGGATTGTGTCGCCTGTATTTGCGGTCTCTGATGGAAAACTTGGGTCTAGGGAAATCTAGGCTACACAACTGTTAGTGCTAGCAGCGATCCAGCAGTGGAGCCATAGTTAAATCCTGGATGGTTCCTCCACGATGGGTTATAGGTATTCTTGTAGTCTCCCCTTTGAAAAGTCATTACTTATTGCGGTGCAGTAGGGTTTTCAGTATATATGTGAGTCTGGCAATTTGACTAGTTTGCCGCGGATCTATCTAGAGTGTTTGGGTTGGAATTCATGAGTGTGGCAATTTTTTGCTCAAGGGCTAAAACTTTTGCACTCATGTCTTCATCAGATTTACTTTTTCCTTATTAACCTCATAAACTCCTCTTGCGAGCGGGGTATGACGAGCAATATCTGGATCAATCTGCAGCAAAGCCTATTTCTACTTTGAAGTGTTGGCTAGTTTCTCAAATAGATTCCAGGTCAGCTGGCCGTTTTGATCCATGAAGGCTCCTCCACTTACGGCATCGACTGTGGATTGGTTGGTCTCAGTCAATCCTTGGCAGAAACTTTACGCTATAGACCAATTAGGCATCTCGTGATGAGGGCATTTTCGTAGCAAATCCTTCATCCGTTGTCAACTCTCATGAAATAATTCTTTGGGCTTTTGCCTGAAGCCTTGAATTGCTTGGCGAATTTGGTTTATTCTACCGATTGGAAAGTATTCACCCAAAAATTTTGACTGTAACTCCTCCGAAGTGGTTATACTTCAGGCCGGTAGTGAAACTAACCATGCCTTTGACCTATCTTTAAGAGAGAAAGGGAACAGATGCAGTCTTATGACTTCCTTATTGGTCATGGTCTTCCACATTGTGCAAAGCTCTATGAAGTCCCTCAGATATTGGTAGGGATCTTTCCTATCAAGCCCATAAAAAGTAGGTAAATTTTGAAGTGTGTGGGCTTGATTTCATAGTTTTGGCCTTCAATTGCCTCCGATATAACTATACAAGAGGGCTCGGTCAAAGCTATAGGACTGAAGTGCGCTTCAATTGAAAGCTCACCAGCCATGGTTTGAGGATCTCTTGTAGAGGATCGGTTTAATGCAAGTCTGTGCAGGAGAGCCCGTTCAATTTCTGGGTCGTATTCAAAATAGTCTAAAATTCTAGATCGGGTATGATGCATACACCAGAAGAAAAAAAAAATTTGTATACATAATCTTTTTATATAATTTTTATTTTAGAAGAGCAGGGAGAGAGAACAAATCTAGGCCCCTGGCTTCTCTAATTAGGGGAAGTTGAAACCTTGATTTGGTTATTCCGAATAAACCTGCAAAAGAGTAAGAAGCCATAAAAAAAATATATAAAGAAATATAAAAAGAGAAAGATAAATATTAGTTTATAAAAGAATAAAAATATTAGATAAAAATAAAAGTAAAGATAAATTCTGCTTCCCTGGCAGTGGCACCAAAAAGTTGATCGTTGCTTATGATGTATATTATTATTATATTAAATTCAAGTCTTAACCTATTGCAAGCGCACAAGGGAAATTATAGTATTAGCATAGGATCGTTCCCACGAGAAAGTTTATTTATCTAATTACTTTTTATTTATATCTTCTACTTAAATCCTTATTTTAAAAATTTTTATTTATCTTTAAGATCAAATCTACTGGAGAAATATGAATAAAAGAATAGTTTATTAATCTAAAATGTATAAAATAAATCTAAATCCTCCTTCTTCGGATTGAGATCATCAATCTCAATCTTCAGCTATCGAAAATTTACGAATTAAAATAGTACTATTACACTATATTTCTAATTTCTTAGCATTGGTCGTCAATCAAGTCTAAGATCCTATCAATAAAGATTTAATCTAATCAACAACTTCCTAAAATCTAGGCGTCAATCAAACCTTAGAAAACTGAAGATGGAAAAATAAAAATAGTTACACTAATCAGCAAATTCTAACCTGAGTCGTCAATTCAAATTAAAACTTGGAGATATTTATAAAGCTGTAAATAAAAGAAAATAAAATTTAATCTAGAAAGCAAATAAATATATCTTTCACCCCTCAGCCATAGTCGTCAATTGCTTCTGAGAAACTAGGATATCTACACTAATCTTCAGCACCTAATTACAATCGTCAATTACTCTTGAGAAGCATCTAATCTACTCTAACTATTTTACACTACTTTGATTGGAAGAAAATCCAACCTCAGGTGTCAATTGATATTGAAATTCTTCGATGCTTATTCCTACACCAAGCTCTCTTATTTATAGATCATAAGGAGTCAGTTTACAAAGACTTCTAATTCTAATAAAAGAAACTACTAAAAACAAAAGATTCTTAATATAACTCTAATTTCAAATTTTATCTTTCTTTGCTTGAGATGGTAGATGTGCTTCTGGATTGCTCTCCTTTATTTCAGTAAGAGAGTCCTTCGGAATAGATCTTCATCAATATTCTCAGATCTGTGATTCACCAAAGTTCTAGAGATCTTCTAATTTGGTTTATGGCGGTGATAATCTTCTACTCACGTGTCAGCAACAGTAGTGAATTAAGCTTTCTGTAAAATCGTTGATACTGATTCTCTGTCTCTCTTCTTTGGTGGAAAATCGTAAATTACAATTCTCTACTTTCAGTATGATTCATAGAGGAAAAATCATAAAAGATGATTCTTCAGTTTTGTTGTTTTGCAGCAAAATCGTAAATGACGATTTTGTATCTTCATACTGCTCACTCTTATGACTTAGTAGACTTGACGGACAATGCTTTGGAAAATATGATTATTTACTTTTCTCCTTTGAGTGGTTTCTTTCAGAGAATCATAAATTATGATTCTTTGGCTTTCATAGTTTTTCACTCTTGGAAAATCGTAAAATAACAATTTTTCCTTCTGTTCAGTATGCAGGGCTTTGTCTTTTAGTTATGTTGTCATTCTTTACTGCCTTTTGAGCTTCTTTTAATGAATATTAACACTCAGGCTCTATTTTACTGTTTATCTCTAATATCTGCACATCAGTAAGTTATTAGTAACAAACTAATGCCTAACATCACTAAGTTAAGGGTGATAAAATTATAAATTATGTGACTGATCACTTTTCAACAAGCTCAAAAACATGCAATTCTGACAAGTATTGAAGAAGTTATGGTCAGTTTTCGAAAGCTGCGCAGAAAGTGAGGAATTTCAAGACTCCTAATTGAATTAGGGTTAGTCTCTTTTATTATTTCATAGGATTTGTTTCTTTTATTAGAAATATGATTAGTTTCCTTATTTCTTTAGGACTTTATTTTATTATTTAAAAGAATTAGGAATTAGAGTTACACTGGGATTTCTAGTAAAAGCCTATAAATAAGCCCTTACCCCCTAGCCACTCTAAACAATTCTCTTCCACACAATTCTATTTTATGAGCTTCTTCCTTTTAGAAAATTCTAGTTCTTAGTTCTAGTTATTAGTTCTAGTTCTAAATCCTAGTTCTTAGCTCTAGTTCATATTCTTAGTTCCAGTTCTAGTTCTTAATTATTAGTTCTTAGGTTCTAGTTCGAGTTCTTAATTTTCTTTCTAGTCCTTAATTCTCCTTCAGTTCTTAATGCTAGTCTAAATTCTTCATTCTAGTTCTAAATTCTTAATTCTCGATCTCAGTTTTTTATTCCTACTTAGTTCGTAATTCAAATTTAGTTTTCAATTCCCTATATTTCTAAAATAAACCTTAGTCACCCAATTTGCCCAAGGGAGCTTACGGAGGGTACCCTGGAACGTGGCCGATCCTCCTTAACATAATGGGCCACAACCTCCCTTTTTAGTTAGAATGGTATTAGAAAACTAAATTAATTAGAGTTAGAGTAGTAGTAGGAAACTCAGTCAGTTAGAGTTAGAGTAACACTAGGAGACCCCCAGTTAGCCAGACTCAAAGAAGAATCAGAAGACAAATTCAATTAAACTTAGAGCAGGATTAGGAAACCGAACTACCTAAACCCCAAGGCAACCCATAGCTACTGAAGTTGACCGGCTGACGTTCAGTAAAGGAGTTAAACCTGCAAGCCCCCGGTCTTCTTAAAGCATGATCAGTGACGTATTACAACGTCGATAAATATCTGCAGCTGGCGATCGTATCACCCAGGTATTTCCCATTTAATGTTCGTCTCTTAAATTTCAGTAATTTAATATTTCATAGTTTATTACTCCATCGTCCCTAGCCAGAGTCCGCTTGGACCGAATTGGGCCACTTATTTCAGGGACCGAAAGGAATCTAGAAAAAGTGCGTATGAATAGACTGACGATCACGATGGGACACTTTTTGCTAGGGTTGCCCCGATTTATTTAATTTGGTTTTCATTTTTTTTTGTCTTTATTTAATTTGATTTTTATTTCTGCTTTATTCTATCACTTTTTACACACACTCACATTGCATACCTAGCTTTTCAAAAAAAAAAAAAAATACACCGCTAGCCAAATCACAGTAGCAATAACGGAGATGATAGCGGGCAAAGATACACTGCCAGCCAAATTCTGGACCTCACTGCCAATAAGCTAAGGAAGGGAGGAGAAGAAGTTGATGCTTTACGATAATCCCTGTCTGAGCTATATGAAGCTGCGATGGATCAAAAGTTGATGGATCAACGACAAGTTACTCCAAGAAGCAGACAAGAGGAAAAGACGCTGACTCCCCCGACACATGACACACACACCCTTCACACCTCCTATGACAGCAATCACCGAAGATAGTCCGAGACACCTAAACAGAACACCACCATAAATATGAACTACCTACATCGACTTCTAGACAATTACATGGCTAACAAAGAACGCTCAAGCCACACCTTTGGATTCGACAAATTCTGTCGAGACCTTGACTTCACTGTACCTGTTGGATTTGACAAATTCTGTCAATTACATGGCTAACAGAGAACGCTCTAGCTGCCCAAATTCAACAAATACAATTGTACAGGCAATCTGAAATACCACTTGGCCCTATTTTATAATGACTGCTGACCCATACGCAATAACCAGGGCCTTCTCATTCACTACTTTCAGAGGTCTCCGGAAGGAGAAGCCCTTGACTGGTTCGCTGCCTTACCTCTAGCTGAAATTGAGACATTCAGACACTTAGACGATAGATTCTTAGACCAATACCAACACCTCATTTATGAAGAAATTAGTCTTGTTGACTTGATGCACATAAGACAAGAAGAAGACGAAGACTTCTTGACATTCGCCAACCACTGGAGAAGGCTTGTCGCCCGAACGGGGAATAAAATAAAAGAAAGCGATGCGATGGAAATCGTGATCGGCAATACCCGAGAACCCCTTTGAAGCACTCTCATCTTAAGTGACTATCACGACTTCGCAACCCTCTATCAACGCGCTTTACGCATAGAGCGTCACCTGAAAAATGGGGACCTTGATCTCTCTACCCTAACATCCAACGGACCCTCCTCCAATGACCCTAGGAGAAACACCCTAAATGAGACTCTAAGCCCTAAACAAATCAACACAAATCAAGGATAAAACCAAACAAACCCTCGACCATACCACCCATATGACCAAGCTCAAGATCTATTCCCAAACCTATACCCTGACCAAAACCAATTACTATGAACAAATCAAGATCAACACCCTTACCAACCTTTATACAACAACCAATACACAAACTCGCACTATGATCAAAACCAACTCCCCGACACTACGCAAACTAACATCACCTGCTACATCCCGTTATTGAACAAACTCCATCAAGCCCTCAACCCGCATACAATACTGTACACTCATTCGCTCCTGCCCCATTCAACCCAACTAGCCTAATCCGGAGGATTGAACCCCCTTCAGACCATGTCCATACCCTCCATTCACGACCAACTAACCCTGTCTCGCGTACCTATAAACGTGAAATTACCTTTCGTCTTGAACCAGTCACCAAGATCACTAAGACCCAGCCTATCACCGAATTAACCCCTAAGTTAACTCAACCCATCACCAAAATTGACACACTTACTCTCGAACCAACTTGACCTACCTTTGAACTCGATAACTTACCCACCAATGAGTCAACCACCCTTACGATAAATACCTGAATAAACTTACTTTCCGGTTTCAGAAGAAATTTGCGAACTAATCTATCCATATACAACAACACCAATTCAAACTTAAACCAATCACAAAACTAAACTCTGAACCCAAACCCGTAATCAAATCTATCCCCGAAATCACTAGCCCTCTCACTTTAGAGCCAATTCACCAACATACTTTGACACCATTTATACTCAAACCGATCACGAAACCATACTTTGAACCTAAACCCATAATCGAATCTAAACCCCTAATCAAACCTACTCGGAAATTAATCCCCGAGCCCAAACGCATTATCGAACACATCACTCTACCAACCTTAAACCCGACCCTTGAACTAATCCCTACATCGACTTCAAGAAATGAGCTCATCGCCTCACCGACTTCAAAACAAGAATTCATTAATAAACTTAATGCCCCACCAACCTCATAATCAACTTCTATGCCCACCTCAGAACCTAAACTCACAACCAAACTCATCACCTCACCCACTTCAAACCCAAACATGAACTCATTGCCCCACGAATCTGACTTTTCTATCATACATACAGCCGAACCACCCATTGAACCATTCTTGGAACCAACTCACGAATCAATCACCACGCTCACTTTGAACCTTGAACTCGATCCACCAACTTTGGAACTATTTCGGTACCATCAAAGTCTCACATTCTATGGTTAGCAGGAGTTTGTCCTCCTCCCACCACCTTACGACAATCTCTAGTAGTGTAAAGACACCAAGGTTTCCCTTACAGTTTGCTTATACTTTCTTAATAAGATTATGAGGAATGCCCTCACAGTTTGCTTATACTTTCCTAATAAGATTACCAAGAATGTCCTCCCAATTTGCTTATGCTTCCCTAGGCTCATTGACTTGTTCACTCGTCGTATGCTCTCACTTAGTTATGCTTCTTTTGTTGTTTTCACTTTTGATTTCTCTCTTTTGTCTCTCTCTCGAAGCACACATATATTTTAAAAGCAACCTGCTAACTCAAGAATAGTGAGTTTTGATTGAGCCTAACGTCTTCATTTTTTTATGCTCTAACGTCTCCTCCAACGGTGGGGAAAGGGGTGAGAATCGGGTATTGCCTATGCTTTTAAAAGAAATCTACATGCACATATGTACATATGTACAAAAGGAGGCTAAAGTTCTGGCAAAAGACACCCACTACCCTATATTTCATGTGAAAAATCCACATATATCTGTTCGTATTCGAAAAGATAGGGGGGTGCCATGTGACAGTTTTAAAAAATCCCACATTTTGGGCATTAAAAACCCGCCTTCTTTCCCAAAATTTTCTCAAATTCTCAACCAAAAATCCCTCTCAAGGCATGCACGTGGATTGGAAAAGGGTCAGATTGGGTTGCGCTCGTGGAGTAAGTCACTTTTTCTATGCAAACCCTAGCCATTGTTATAGAGAAATCAGGAAAATCCAAAAAGTGGGCACATATCAACCAATTTCTTGCCAAAACCGATGCAAACATACACATAAATCACAAATGGGGATCACCAATGACTACATTTACGAGGAAAAATAGCTTTTTGTCATCTAGATGCAAGAACCCTAGCCACAGTGGTGTAAATATCAAAAAAATTCAAAGGAAAAAAGGGTTTAAAATGATTACCTTGGTTGAAAAATAAACCTTAGATTCGGCGGGAGAATATGCATTTGATCGACAATGTCAACACTGGTGCGATTTCAAGGTTTTAATCGGATTGATGGAACACAAGGTAGGACTCCCGTTTCGGTTTGGAGAGAGGGACAGGGAGAAGTTTTAAAAAATACCCTATTTTCAGGTCTCTGCCCATGCCCAACTGCTTTAAATGGAAATTTGGCCTTGCGCATATTCAATATGCGCAAGGCTTATTTCCCCTGGATTTGGCCTGGCGTATATAAAATATATGCAAGACTTATTTCCCCCATAAATGGCCTTGCGTATGTTTTATATGCGCAAGGTTTATTGGGCCTCGAGAATAGTTTTATTTTATCCAATTTTTGCCTTACGGACAGGTTTAAAAAGGTTAACCAAAAAGGTGGCACACATCCCAAAAAGCACATCGATCTCCATTTGATTCGCTTGGAAAGTTGTGCTAAAATAAAATGTTTAAGGTTGATGAGCACGCTCAAAAATCTCAAACAAACATCAGAAACAAAAATACATAAAACGTAAAATAATAAAAATATGTGGCCTGATAAGTTGCACACACACCAAAAAATTGTTGGGACATCATTATTCGCTCTGCTCGAGTAAGTTGTGCTAGATTAACCTCGGGATCGATGAGTTCACTCAAAGATCTCGAACCCTACTTCGCGTAGGGGCACCCGTGGTCGGTCAAATGGGGCAATCAATGCCTCATGAGATTAGGCACAAACTGTGGATCTTCTCGTCATTTCCTTTATGCCAATATTGAATTATGGGTCGATCATCCTTCGACTAGCGGGGCTGTTCTATTCAGAATAAAACTCGAACATCATGCATCATCAATCACTCCATCTCAGTTATGCTTAGTAATATCGCTAAGCGCTTGGGGACTGATAGTTTTGAGGAACGGACGTTTTCCCAATGATATGGGCTTCCACTACTATTCATTTTTGCTTTTCAATGTTTGAGGTTCATTTTTTAATACAGTGGACCCAATAGAGGTGCCTTGGGCCTCTTCGGATGTCTCTTTCTTTGGCATCCGATCATTAGTGATCGAATACCAAAGAGGAGCTTCTGTAGACACCCAAATTCGACCCAAGGCCCGATTAAATTATACTTAGAGAAAGGTGTACCCTCCGAGCTTCCGAGAGCATTCCCCGAACCCTTAGAGATCAATATGAACCTTTAAAACCCTTCCTGGACCCTTAGAACCTCCCAAACAATTAGGCACCCTTCCCAAACCCTTAAAAGGCCCAACCAGATACTTAGAACCCATAAACTGAAACCCCCGGGGCCTTAGTAGGCCTACCCCAGATAAAATTGGGCCTTGTGTACATTTTATATAAGCAAGGCTAAATTTCGCAGAATTTGGCCTTGCGTATATTTTATATACGCAAGGCACATTTTTTTTCAACCTTCAACTGGGGGCTCTGAACTTTCAGGTTTTCCTTAAAGTTATTGTTCCTATGCCTAGCGTATACTTTATATATGCAAGGCTTAGGAATAGTATTTTTTAGGAAAATGTCCAAATTCTGAATTTGGGGTTTGACTTGTTGACCACCCCAAAGTTTGGGGTGGGTTTTGTTAAGACTGTTGCACCCCCACTAGCCTTCTTTTTCACCATTTTGCCATTTAAAACCCCACCCCATCATCTACCAATAAAACCCATTTCCCACCTATCCAAGCTCCCAAAAACCCAAAGTCCTTAGATTTTCTATTACCTAATTGTTAACCCCATTAGGACTTAAACCCTCCCCTAATCCTCTCCTTTTCTATAAATAGAGAGCCACTCCCCCTTGCTTAAAGGCTTGAAAAAAACTCCAAAAGCAAGAAACCTTTAGTGATTTCTTCCTCCCATTTTAGCATTATAACTCCAAAAATTCTACAACTTTAGTTCACCCTTTACACCTTATTTTTCCCCATTAATCTCCTAGCTTTAACAAGAACTAGGTCCTAGTCTACCTCCCCTACCTTCTACTCTTCAAAATTTAGAAGCCAAGACTATTTCCTCAACCCATTTGCTATCGAAAGCTCATCGTGAAGTACCCTCATGTGAAGGTCCATAGCAGTGCTACAGGGGCCCGAGAGCTCTGTCTCCTCTACCTTCTTTTGCTTTCCTTCCATCCTAGAATTTGAGCCATTACATTGCCAAAATTTTGGTGATTGCAGGGGGGGGGCTCAAATAGGATCTTAGTGCCTTCGGGCAAGGATGAGTGTCGTGTGTTTTTTTTTTTTTTTTTAACTTTGGCCATAAGTAGAGACCGCTTACGAGCAGGTTGATCGGTTGCCTACCACCTTCTTGATCGTTAACCGAAGCCTCTACCCAAGAGCCTTTGGCAAAGACCGGTAAATTGGAGTCATATTTTTACACTTCGGTGCTTACATATTGATTTTGAGGTATCCCGGGTCACCAAAAGCTCCAGGTGGCGACTCCATCATCTTTGAAAGATTGTGCATCATCGTGATGGACTCGCAAAGTCTACAGTTGTACAAGTCCATGAAGTTTTACCGGGCTCTTCCTCTTGAACTGAGAGTAGGTCCTCATCGGGGAAGTCAGTGCATATTTGCCCATTGCCTGGGAGCAGAAGAATAGAAAGTAATCAGCGATTGCCTGTCCTTTGATCGACTTTTGTGTGACATAGGTGATGTCAAATTATTATAGTAGCGTATGCCATCGAGCAATTTTTCTGGATGTGGCAGGCTTCTCAAATATGTACTTCAGAGGATCCATGCATGCGAGTACCATTATTTTGTGAGCTCCGAAGTAATGTTGTAATTTTGTCGAGGCTAATACTAGTGTTAAGCTGGTCTTCTCCATTGTTGTGTATTTTTGTTCGTACTCAACCATCATTCTGCTGAGGTAGTAGATGGCCTTCTCCTTCTTCTTGTCTTCGTCGTGCTGTATCAGAATGATCACCATTGCTTTATCATTGGCTGAGATGTAGAGGAACAAGGGTCTTCCGACAATTGGTGGTGATAGTATTGGAGGATTAAGGAGGTACTTTTTGATGTTGTCAAAGGCTTGCTGACACTGGTCATCCCATATGTACTCGGCTCCTCCTTTAAGCAATCGGTAGAAAGGATCGCATCGGTCTGAGTGTTGGGAGATAAATCTCCTGATGAATTGCAATCTTCCAATCAGGCCTCATAGTTCTTTGATGTTGTTGGGAGGTGAAATTTTGAGAATGGCTTTGACTTTCACCGGATCGACTTTGATTCCTTGCTTGCTGACTATGAATCCTAGTAGTTTTCTAGAGGTTACTCTGACAACACATTTCTTTGGATTCATCTTTAGCTGATACTTCTTGGATAGTTCTAATACCAGTCAGAGTGCTTCAGCATGGCCTGCGCGGGTTTGTGACTTCACTTGTATATCATCAATGTAGACTTCTACATAGTTATGCATCATGTCGTGAAATATGGCCATCATGGTGCATTGATATGTGGCTCTTGTGTTCTTGAGGCCAAAAGGCATGACGAAGTAGCAGTAACTTCCCCATGGCATAGTGAATGATGTCTTCTCTTGGTTTGATTCTGCTAATCTAATCTGGTTATATCCAGAGAAGCCATCCATGAAGGACAGCATCTCATGTATGGCAGTATTGTCGACCAGGGTGTCGATGTGAGGTAGAGGGAAGTCATATTTTAGGCATGCCTGGTTAAGGTTTCAGAAATTGATACATACCTGCACTCTGCCGTCTTTCTTAGTGGCTAGTATAATATTTGCGACCCACTTAGGGTAGAGGACGACTCAGATGAATTTAGCTTTGTGCAGCTTGTTGACTTCTTCTTTGACTTATAAGGTTGTTTATGGGTGCATTCTTCTTATTTTCTGCTTGACAGGTTTCACGTCGGGCTCCAGGACCAATGGTGTTCTAGTAAGCTCGGGTCCAGCCAGGCATGTCTTCGTAGGACCATGCGAAGGAGTTGAGGTGATCTTGAAAGACTTGGATAATCTATTTCATTCCTTGGGGCTGAGCGTTGCACTAATCAATAACTTCTTGGGCTTCTCCTTGGTGTTGAAGTTGATTTCTTATGTAGGTTCTACAACTGCTTGAGTCTGCTTGTCGAAGCGTTTGATGACTTGTTGAATGTCTTGTGTTTCCTCAGCAGTTCATCCTTCTTCATCATCAGTATGTTCATAGACTACAAGATTGCTATACTGGGGAGTTAGTTATGTGAGAGGTACCCCTTCATTGGTGCAATTGATGACTGCGACGTCCTTAGTGAGGTGCATATATAGGCTATTCATCCTCCTCTCAAAGTCGTAGAGTATCGTGTCCGGTATGATTACAAGCTTGCTTTTATGTCGAGACGCCCTGTGCTCTCATGAAGGATAAATGGTAAGGTTATGTCGAACGGGATCAAGGAGCGTCTTTGTGGTGTCGAAAGTAGCAGAACGACTTTACGTAGGTACATAAGTTATTTCTTCTTTGACTTCGTCGACCCAACCATCACTTGTAGCCTTGAGAGAGAAGTTTCTTTGTTTATCGATAAATGGGTCTGGCATGAAGGGCTCCCTCTCTTTTTTGAAATTTTCTATTTTTTTTTTGTTTTTAATTTTTTAATTTTTAAGAATTTTGTAGTTTTCTATTTTTTTTTGTTTTTGATGATAAGAGGATACAGGGTTGAATTCTTGAAGAGGAATCGACAGGGATGCTTCTCTTAGTTGAGGAAGCATGAAGGCTGCTGGAGCCATTTGTGCGAACCTTCGAATGACTTGGATTTGTTCTAAATTTGGCCTTTTTTTTTACTGCCTTCACTTGGTGTCTCCAAATGAGTGATGAAGGCAGCGGTCTAGTTAATGATACAACCTCTTCTATTACGAGGACTACTTGGTCTTCGAAGAACATTCATAGGTTCTTTGGCTCTTCTTCTTTGGGTGAGTCTTGCGGATCACCCTCTGAGCTTGTGGGCTCTTCTCCTTGGGATTCACGATATGTTAGAATGAAGGCACATACTCTATAGCGAGGTTAGTATGGTTGAGAGATGCAAGGATATCCCCATGGGTACTCCCACCTCGTTAATATTTACTCAGAATTTGTGTTGCTATAAGAGTCAGAATCTGTACGTTGGGGTTCGTCCTCATCCTCGAATAGCCTCTGAAGTTCCTCACCGAGTTGTTCTTCAATTTAAAGGGTGGGGAGATCTAACCCGTAATCTTCATCATCACTTGGCGGTGGATGCCATTCTTCCTTTCTAGATCTCCAGAAAATTTGAATTGGGGGTGACTCAGACAATTGGGGTTGTCGAGTGTCAGTTCTTCTTCGACTTCTGTGACTGTAATGTGGAAGTCCTCTTTGTTATTCGACTCCCAATCTTCTATAAGTGGCTTGAATTCTGGGAGGGCCTGATCCTTTATGTTAGATGATTCTTTGGCTTTGGATAGTGGGCCAACTCCCTCAAGGGCTTTGTCAGTGTCTTCATTTTGGCTCAAGTCTATCAAAATTGCAAAGGTTTCAGCTATCTGTTCAATCTTGGTTATCTGGGGCTTGGTGAGGGATTCATCTCTCTTCGGCACATCGGCCTTCTCAGTAGTTCCGAAGACAAAATGGTCATATAACGACCACTTGGGTGATTTTGGTAAGATGTCAGCCTGCTTGTCGTCTGGTTGGTAGTCTATGCCTGTGAGTTTGCGAACCTTCTTTGGGACCACGAGGCATATTCGCCCTTGCTTATTCTTATCGAGTCCTATGTGCAGGATGTATCCTAGTTGGTACATGAGGTTCCATCCCTTTGTTGCAATGTGGTTTATGTCGTATAGTCGTGTGGTCAGGACCATTTGCTCTCTTTGTTAGTCTTTATTGGCGTGTTGGGAAAGACCACTAATGGTTGACTTTTGCTACCAATGTGTTGTCGGGAGTCTCTGTCTTCCTGATGTGGCTGGTGGACAATACTAAATCGTTAGCTGTCAGAATGCTCATCGTGTAATCAATATCTATGTTTTGAAAGGGGCATCGACATATACCCTAATGATAGCATCTTCGCAGGGAAACTTGACGCATTGGTGATATGTAGACGCCATGACCTTCATGGACTCCAACAATTCTCCCTAAGATCAGGTTGTAGGTATTGGAGGAATCCGAAACATGGAATGTGACATCTTTGGTTACCGGCCCGAGACAGGCTAGAAGCTTGATAGTTCCTTTGACGAAGTACCGGGAGCCATCATATGCAATGAGGGATACCGACGAAGGTCGTATGTCTTGTTCCATGTAATCAAGAGTCTTGAGTGTCGTCATTAGGTAGATGTTGAGTCTTGCTCTTGTATCGACTAATGCGTGGGAACCGAGAACCCCCTAATTATTACTGTTAAGTATATTATGGATGAACTTCCTCATAGTGATTCCTTCAGCATGTCCGCATTCGTGAAGATAAGCGCTGGGGTTGAGTGTTGTGCTGCCTACCTTGTAATTATTAAGAGGTTAAAAAAAAGAGCAAACTAAAGGATAAATCACAGCAAAATGGTACCAAGGTAAGACAACCAGGTCTGCAAGAACCAGGGTTGTTGCAGCAAGCTTTAAAATGAGTAAGTAGGAGTATGTCCACAGGGAAATGTGCTTCAAAATATGGTAAATCTCCAAATCTAGAACAGATTTGGCGCTCTATCCTATCCTAATTTAAAATAAAGCAAAAAAGGAAAGAGGAGAGATTTTAAGGGATTGTCACTTTACTAAAACTACAGGAAATTAAATGTAAAAGCAAATGATCCAGAGGTGAGTAAAACACAGGTTTAAAGAAATGGAGAAAAAGATTTGGGGAATTAAAATCAAAAGGGGGAGAATAGCAGTTGGGGATTTTGGTCTTCACTGAAAATTGATTGTTCAGAGGCAATGCAAGAGATTGATTTGCAACTATCCTTCATCTGGCTACAAGCACATATGCAAGGTAGAGAAATCCAATCTAGACCAGAGAATTGGATTATTCTTAAGGCTATGATCTATCCACTTTAATGGCCACAAATCATCCTAGGGATTTCCTCCAATTCAAAGGTGTTAATTAGAATAATTAAATCATTGCAGATGCTGTGGATGCAAGGCTACAAGCTCAGGCATCCACAGGGATATTAAATCTAGGGAAATCAAATGGCAATCAAGGGATCTATAGATGCAAATTAACTTTACAATCAACAATTCATTGATTCAATACAACTTACAGTACAATTGTTCTCAGATCTGTAATCTGTGCAACATCTAATCTTCTTACAGAGCTCTCAACCTCTCAACTTACAGCTAGACCTCACCCTAACTACTACAAGTGTTTAGCCAACCATGGTTGGACTAAAGAGAGAATGGGGAAGGAGGAAGAGGGATGAAATTTTAGAGGAAAAAGGGAATTCAAATTTGGGCTTTGGCTCTCTCAATTTCTAGATGGTTCCTCTGTAAACTTCTCTTCCATTTATAGTCTTCCCCTCTGTCCTCAGATCTGTTTTAGCCAATCAGAGCACAAGGGAATAATTCTGCTATTCTGGGCTGCTGATGTGGTTGATTTTGCTTCTAAAAACTCTCCACTAATTGGTTCAAACTGGACAAATACATGTGAGGTGGTTAGAGGGTTCCCATTCGAGCCCATTTACATTCCAAAAATACCCCTAAGAGTTGTTAATGTGCCTCGAGACACGTGCACAGAGCACTAAAGTGAGCAACATTCTCAGTTGGAACTAAGAAGTTCCCAAATCGTGCCTCGAGAGGCTCAGGGAACCTCTCAACAGGTTCTGCTGGTGCTTAATGCTTCATTCGATAGGTTAGAGGTACTTCTCGACCGGATCTGTTGAACTGTTCGACAGGATGACATCAATACCTAACTGCTGTCCTAGCTCCAGCCATCCTCTTTGACAGGATAATTCAACCTCTCGGTATCTTATGCAGCTCCAGGTGAGTCTTCAACAGGTTTTGTTATGCTGTTCGAGCGGTTGGAGGCACTTCTTGATAGGTTCATATTTAATCACACAGACATGTCAACAGGTTGAAATAACCTCTCAACAGCTTCAGGTATCCTCTTGACATGTAGGTGGAACCTCACAAGATCCACTGCATCTCTAGGTGACCTCTCGACAGGAAGCATTGTACTAATCGACAGGTTCTGTAAACCTCTCGAAATGTCCTTTTCTTCACATTAGAACCTCTCGACAGGGTGCCTTCTTCCGTTTTAACTCCTCGACAGGTTCTGGGAACCTTTAAACATTGCATCCATCCTCTCGATAGGTTGACTTCTTCATACCAGAACCTCTCGACATGTTATTTTAACCTCTCAATAAATTTTATTCTTTGCTTCCACAACTGGCACACAACTTGAGGTGTTGTCCTTCCTCTGTCCAGCCCTCAATAGCCTTTGGGGGGTTCAATCTTCATCAAATGCAGCTGCTGGTTTGCTCCCATGTGTACACAGTTGGGCATATGGCATTCCCATAGACTTCTGAGGCTTTGTGAACTGCTTGATAGCTTGCCTTTTGGGCTGCATGAGCACATGTTGAAGCAGTAGGTCTCTTCTTTGGCATTTTTATATGGATGTCTGCACTATGACTATAATATATTGCTTAACTATAAAACACACTCAAGAGACATTATTAGTCACCTCAAAGGTTTCTCAAAGGTCAAGTTAGGAGGTGAAAAACTATATTTTTCACTGATTAACACACCCCCAAACCTAAGCTTTGCTAGCCCCTGAGCAAAGGAGAAATTAAAAACAAATATTGAAAATAGAAAATGCCACTTTTGTAGGGAGCACAGATGCAATTAGAATATGCATCAAGCCTTTTAAACCCCTAGGTGATCCCCTAGTGGAGGAGTGAAGTCTCCTGAGGGTTTTTAGTGAAGTTACCCACAAACTTCCATATGAACATAATTAAATCAAGTGCAAGTAGTTACAAGTTGGATCCCAACAAATTCAGCTTTATTCCATACCTTACCCTTTTGAATTTAGAAGTTTCAAAACAGTAAATGTAAATAAATGTAATACCTAAATCCTTTTTCAAACTCATCATAACTAATCTGAAATCATCAAGGGAATGCTATGTACATAATAGTATACACTTCACCATTAATTTAAGAATCGGGTTTAAACAATGCCTAAATAGTCTAATTTCAGACCTAATTATCTCACAGGCATACTCTCTCAAGTGATTTCAAAGGTGTATCATTTCACACAACTCAAGAGCAATTACAGCCCTCAAATAGGACTGCAAGCATGAGCATAGGCAGTGCTCTAGTTCTTGAAATCTTCCAACTCTCTTCACCATAGATTACACAACTCCTTATCTCCACATGACAGCTCAATCAACTTCCGATTAGCAAGGTCTTTTTATTGGGTAGTAGTGTGGCCTATGGGTGAGGTTTATAAAGAATAAAAGGGTAAAGAGGGATTCAAAAGAGAGAAATCAGTAAGGTCAGGAGGTGGTCATGATAACACCTTCTTCATCTCGACACAATCTTCATTTTCTTTGAATTTTCAGATTTGAAGTGATCAATTTCTAATCTTCATTTCAATTTTCCAATGAAGTGACTCTCTCATTTTTTTTTTTCTTTTTGTATTGTTTTTTATTTGTTTTTCTCTTTCTTTTTGTACTCTTTTCTTTGTAATTTTTTATATTTTTTATTTTTATATGTGGCTGCTACAATGCCACAATTCTACAACTGATGCACAACTACCTTCAATTGTATTTTCTTTTTCTTCCACCAAATGTCAAACTTTGCTCCTCTAACCTCACTTCTCCCTCCACCTCCTGAATTCTTAGATTGAGGGTGAACTGAAACAGGTTAAGAGGTCCAGGGAAAATAATATTTTGGCTTTTGTCAAAGAAAACTTAGAATTTTAAGGCTCAAATTGTGTGTATTAAGGGCAGTTGAAAGGTGGAGAATTTTAAGCTCAAACTGTCCAAAAGAGGGCCTTACATCATTTCTTCCATGTCATGAGTTCTATCAATTTGTTTCAACTTAGAGTTGCATAACTTCTAGTGAGAAAGAGTAGGTTCAAACAGTCTCTAGAGTAGAAAGATTTGCCAACACACTCTTTAAAAGAAATTCTTTTACAGGCCCAATTCTCACTGGGTATGGTCTTCCTTAGGACTCTGAAGACATGTTCTTACTTTTTCTCTCCTTAATAGTTCACTACACACTGATTATGACAAAAAAAATTTGATGATGTCTTTCATGGAAATGATGAATTTTCAAAAAGATCTAAAATTTAAACAGTCTACCATAAATTTTTAAATCTTCCTTTTTCAAAATTGCTCAGTTTGAAATTTTGCTAAATTTGTTTTGATCTAATTCATACCATTGCACTTGGCTTAATTATCTCATACAATTTTTTCAAAATTACCCTCTTATACCCCCAAAACTATGAGGAACAGTGTCCTCACTATTTCAGGAAGTATAACAAAGGGAAACAGCAGGGTAAGCATAAAGAAATGCTTGATCACTAAGCAGACAGAACAGTCAAGAACAAATTGAAGCAAACAGGAACATAACAATCACAATTGGAAATGAAAAAGAGACATTTCATTGAACAAAAAGTATTTACAAAATACAAAAGAGACAGCACATTCAACATTTAACAAAAAATATATACAGCATAATCCTACATACAAACTAACTACTACAAAATCCTAAACACAGGCTACACCTAGTCAGAGTCAGTATCTGAACTTAAAACAAAAGGAGGGTCCCAGGCATATTTTTCTTCATAAGGATTCTTGTCCTTCTTCACTGGCTCTGCACTAGAAGCATCAGGTGTGGATTTGATTGTAGCTGGCTTCTTCTTCTTCTTGGGCTTTGTGCTAGGCTCCTTGATGGAAATGCCTTTGGATTCTGAAGGACCCAAGGCTGAGTATAGGGAGAGGGTCTCTACTAACCTAGCTAGCATTTTAGGTTTCTGTTTGTATATCTTATAAGAGGACCATCTTCCATAATTTCCATTCCTCTTTCCTATGGGCCTCCAAAATAGGGTCAATTTCCTCCTCATGGGCTTGCTGTAGCAAAATGATGACAACATCCACTAGGAATAAGACATCCTCCTTGAAATTTGGGTTGGTCTCAATGGGTTTGGTGAGGGATGGCAGCGGTGAAAAGGTGTTGGTGCCATATGGGACAATGGCCCAATGGTTGGGGTCATCCATGCAGGAGGGGGTGATGGGCAGTTCAGGAAGTAGTGGTGATGATAAAATGAAGGTCAGTGGCAGCTCCTCTTCCATAGCTATTGACTCAGGTGGTTGGAAAAAGGTTGGGTTGCAGCAGGGATAGACAAAGCTGCTTCCTCAAAGTCAGTTTGAGTAGAGGAGTCTTGGGTAGGGATTGATTCTTCCACCTCAGCAGTGGTAGCCACTACTACAGGGGAAAACTGAGGGGATGGAGGTGGAGTGGGTACAAGAATAGGTGTAGGAGTAGGAATTGTAAGAGGGGGAATGGTTAAGGTAGATGGTATTAGAGTAGATTAATGGCATGGAGGCAGGTGGCCATAGTAGATTGGTTTGTCGTGTTGCTTTGAAGTTGGGATAGGATGGAGGTGAGAAGGGAAAGGATCTGAGCAGAGGTATCTCGTAAGTGTGGGGCTTGGGTAACTGGTGGAATGGGTATAATAGGCTAGAAAGGAGATGTGGGAGCATGCTGGAATTGGGTAGGTTGTGGAGAGTCAGATAAAGGGGAGTACTCGTGCCCAATATCTTCCATAATGGAATCTATTAGGGATGAGTACCCCTCTGTGGTGTAGTGTTCCAAATCCTGGGTATGTGCAGGAGATATGGAGGTAGTGGGGTCAATATCAGAGGGTATGGATGGTGGAGAGGAAGTAACTGGGTCAGCTGATGTAGATGGAGCTGCTGGTTGAGGACTTAAGTGTTCTAAAGATGGGATGGATGGGCTAGCTGGAGGGGTTGTGGCTTGCTTTGATTTTCTTTGGTAGGTGGTTGAGATGGGAAGTGAATGTAAGGTAGAAATTGGGTCTGTGGTAGGGGGAGTTGACACAAGGGCGATTGTGGTGATAGTAAAAGGGATAGCTAAAATGGTGGAAGGTATGGGGACTGAAATGGATGGTATGGAAGGTGATAGAATAGGGATGCTAATTGAACTGACAACAGCAGGGCTAACCATTGGCCAGGTCACAGCAGTTGAAGGGAGGAGTATGGATGTAGAGGTCACAGGTGGGGGCACTGAGCTAGTAACAACAGAGGTAGGCAGAGGCTTTGAGCTAGCTGATGTGGAGGTCCTAGGTGCAGCTATTAAGCTGGCTGATGGAGCTATAGGTATCACAGGTGTAGCTGCTGAGCTGGTCACCTGAAATGCTTCCTTTTCAGGACTCTCCACTGGCTTCTTCTTACTTTTCCCAATCAGAGTCATGCTTGTGGACCAACCTCTTCTCCTAAACACTTTGGGACTCAATTTTTCCACTAGCTCATCCTTTTGTATCACATATTTCCCTTTCCTTAGCAGAGAAATGATGAGTCTGCTATAGGGTAACCCTGACAACATCTGTCTCCTTTTTATCTTGTCATTTACATCCACCATAGCCTCAAATATCAGCTGAGAGGCATTCAAAAGCTAGCCCTTGGAGAAAAAGTAAAGGGCATCCACTATAGGGGTTCTTCTCTCCTGCTAATGTCCATTGACATAGATACTCTTCCTCAAGATTAAATCTATGAAAAATAGGCTAGGGTCTAGATCTTTCCTCATCAATGACTCCCCAGATCCCACAATGCCCTAGGTCAAATGTCTAGCCATTGCTTTAAAGGACACATTATTAGGTGCTCCTAGGCCATAGGCTGAATCATATACTTATGGTACCCCTAACACCAATCCAATATCACTGTAATCCACAACTACCTCCCAATTGTCAACCAAAACCACAAGCACAGGGTTAGTTGATCCTGGCTTCATCTTTTTCCTAATGTTCTGATACCATAGCTTGACCAGTCTTGGATAGACCTTTTCTTGTAATGGGGTTAACAGGGGTGTCAGGGATGCCTTTACCAAGTAATCCAAGGTCTCCTTGCACTCCTCTACCCTAGAAAAATAAGGTAGGTCAAAAATTGTCTCAGGAATTAGACCCAAGGCATCTACAAATTCATTGGGGGTTGTCAGGTTCTCAGGTATCTTTGTTTCAGCCTTAGGGTTAGGTTTAGGCACAAGGATGTCCTCAGCAATCTCTTTAATGATTTTAGCTTTCTTGGCTTTCTGAGCTTTCTTGGGTTTTTCCATAATGAGCTTCCTCTTAGCAGGTGGGTCATCTTTGGGCTGTGTAGCTAACCTACTAGATTTCCTGGTTGGTTTTGTGGCAGATTTGGAAGGGAGTTTGAATAAATTAGGCAGGGTATCCTCACGGTCAGCCATTGGGATTCAAACTTCACACAATACTTCACAAACACTACAACAATGTACTTTGCTCAATCTAATTAACCTCACACACTGAAATATGGAATTACAAAGGTAGAAAATTATAGAATTGAAGTTGAGGAAGAACTTACCCATAGAACCTAGGGTTTTTGAGAACTTGCAGTACACAACATCAAACTGGCACAGACCAAGGGCGAAATGTTGACCTTGCAAAGCTGATGGAACTGGACAAATGGCAAGATACTTGGTATTGTAACCAGTAAGATGGAGGAGAAAGAAGAAACTGGGAAATTAGGCAGAGGAGGAACACAACTCTGAGCAGAAGGTGTCAAATGGATGGAATAACCTGTTGATAGGTTTAAAACATGTAAAATATTATTTTGATAGGATTGGAAAGAAGATTTCGGCAGGTTAAAGCAATATGTCAAACAGTTAAAACCATTTGAAAAAATGTAAACTTCTCAGGCTGAAGGTTTCGAGAGGTTGTTCAACCTCTCAACAGGTTCATAGGCTTCAAAATTTGTAAGTCGAGAGGCTCATCCAACCTCTCGACAGGTTTATTTTTCTTAGCAATCAACCTCTCGACAGGTTTTAAAACCTATAAAAAATGCAGCCATGGCCTTTAGAACCTGTCAACTTCCTCTCTCAACTTCTCGACAGGTACTCATATCCTTTCGAAATTCACATTTACACCTTCAGTACCTGTCGAAAATCAATTCAAACCTCTCGACAGGTCTCAATACCTGTCGAAATTCACAGGGGGAACCTTAAGCTATTGTCGAACTTCTCTAAGCACCTCTCGACAGGTTTGTTTAGCAATCCACATTATTTCTCATCAGTTCACTTGTCTCCATTCATCCCAAACTCGTCAATCCTCCTTTGACCCATTTATTTCTCATGCATTAGGGATCTTCCTACCTTTATCATAGCTGACTCATTATTCTAAATGAAAAACTAAGCAAAATTACAGCATATATACAATGACAGACATATTTGAAAATAACAATAGAGATAGAATTGACAGTTATGCTACATATTGTACAATGTTGAAAATCAGTCACACTTTGGAGGTTCTTGAAGGTGAATGGTCACCACAGGCTCTACTACATTTTCAACAAAGAGTTTGAGCCTTTGACCATTAACTTTCATGATCCTACCATCCTTTGGATCCATGAATTCAATAGCTCCAGATGGGGATACATGTATTACAATGTCAGGTCCCTCCCATCTAGATCTCAACTTGCCTAGAAAAAATTTTAATTTGGAATTGAACAGCCATATCTTGTTGCTTGCAGCAAACTACATTCTCAGTAAATGGTTATCATAAAAAGCTTTGGCTTTTTCTCTGTAGATCCTTGCATTGGAGTAGGCTTCCAATCTCAGCTCTTCCAGTTTTGACAGCTGCAGCCTCCATTTTCTGGCATCTTTCACAAGCTTTGCAATGCCGCCATGCATCTTTGAAGATAGTGGGCTAATAAAATCCACTTTGAAGTATCTTTGCAGCAGTCTTGTTTCCACTGAAATGGCCTCCACAAGCCTATTCATGACACATGACTAGTATGTTGTGGAATTCATTCTCAGGTACACACCTTCTCACAACTTGGTCTGCACAGTGCTTGAAAAGGTATGAATCCTCCCACATGTAATATTTGATCTAAGAGAAGAACAGATCCTTATCCATTTTGTTTCAATATGGGGGAATCTTACCCACTACCAAGTAGTTTACTATGTTTACAAACAAAGGTGTAGTCATGCTGACAACAAATAGTTGTTCATCTGGAAAAGAGTCATTGACAGGTAACCTATCAAACTCAACAGTTAGGATCCTGGATAGGTGGTCTGCAACCACATTTTTAACTCCTTTCTTGTCCTTAATCTCAAGATCAAACTCCTTCAATAGGAAGATCCATCTGATTAATCTTGGCTTGATATCCTTTTTAGACAAAAGGTACTTAAGGGCTGAGTGGTCTGTGAACACCACAATCCTAGATCCTAACACATAAGACCTGAATTTTTCCAAAGCATAGACAATGGCTAATAATTCCTTCTCAGTTGTGGTGTAATTTAACTAAGTATCAATCAGTGTCTTGCTTGTATAAACAATCACACAAGGTAACTTGTCCTTTCTTTGTCCCAAAACTGCACCAATAGCAAAATCTGATGCATCACACATCAGCTCAAATGGCAAATAATAATCAGGTGCTTGGAGGATAGGAACAGAGGTTAAACATCCTTTCAAAAATTCAAAAGTAGTGAGACATTCATCATTAAATACAAAAGGAACCTCTTAGCACAGCAGGTGACAAAGGGGTTTTGAGATTTTGCTAAAATCTTTGATGAATCTCCTATAAAAACTAGCTTGCCCCAAAAAGGATCTGACCTATTTGACAATTTTAGGTGGGGGAAAATGTGCAATTAAATTAATTTTAGCCTGGTCTACCTCTATGCCTCTATGGGGAACAACATGGCCAAGGACAATGCCTTGATTGACCATAAAATGACTCTTTTCTCAAACCAAAACCAAGTTGGTTTCTTCACATCTCTGCAGCACTAGGCTAAGATTATGTAGGCACTGGCTAAAACTATCCCCAAAGATAGAAAAATCATCTATGAATATCTCTAAAGACTGATTAATCATATCTAAGAAGATGGCATACATACACCTTTGGAAAGTTGCAGGGGCATTGCACAATCCAAATGACATCCTTCTATAGACAAAGGTGCCAAATGGACATGTGAAAGTTATTTTCTCTTGATCTTATGGATACACAGGAATCTAGTTATAACTAGAGTATCCATCAAGAAAGTAATAAAAAGCTTTGCCTACCAACTTGCCTAAAATCTGGTCTATGAAGGGCAAAAGAAAGTGGTCTTTTCTGGCTTTTGAATTAAGCTTTCAATAATCAATGCATACCCTCTAATCAATGGTTTCCCTGGTTGGAATTAGCTCACCAGAATCTAATTTAACCACAGTGATTCTAGATTTTTTAGGTAACAACTGAGTAGGTGACACCCATTCAGAATCTGAAATAGGATAGATGATTCCTGCATCTAGCAATTTAACCACCTCCTTCATCACTACTTCTTATATGTGGGGGTTTAACTTTCTCTGCATCTCTCTAGAGGGTTTGGAATCCTCTTCCAAGTAGATCTTATGCATACAAATAGCAGGACTGATTTCTCCAAGATCAGTAATAGTCCAACCTATTCCTCTCTTATGCTTTTTCAACACACACAACAGCTCTTCTTCTTGCTCATCAGTGAGAGAAGAAGAAATTATCACAAGCAACTTCCAATTTTCTCCCAAAAATACATATTTTAAAGACTTGGAGAGCTGCTTCAGTTCCACATCAAGTGGACTTATGAGTGAAGGCAACAAAGGTGCCTTTGAAGGTGGTGGAAGAGGCAATACAGTTGGTTTCCAAACATTTTCAAAAATATCACACATGTCATCACAATGCAGCAACTTGGGCAAAGTCTCTTCCTCAAGCTCATCCAACACATAAATCATAAAGCAGTCCTCACTATCCAAGTGAGGCTGACTTGCTGCATTGTAGACATTTAATTTCATTTTCATATTGTCAAAAGATACCTTCATTACACTTGATCTATATTGTATACAAGCATTGGCAGTGGCCAAGAGAGGCCTGCCCAAAATTACAGGAATGGAGGTAGTGCACTTGCTTGGTTCCATGTCAAGAACCAGAAAATCTGCTGGATAAAAGAATTTGTCAACCCCAACTAACACATCTTCTATCATTCCAACTGGTTTCCTTTCAGATCTGTCAGCCAGCTGTAATACCACATGTGTGGGCTTCAATTCTCTCAAACCTAGCTTCTCATAAACTGAATATGGAAGTATGTTTACACTGGCCCCCAGATCTAACAAGGTTTTTTCAATGGTGTGGTCCCCAATGATGTAAGAGATTGTGGGAACTCCAGGGTCTTAAAGCTTTGTTGGGGTTGTAATGGATAGCACTTGATTCACTTTCTCAACACAAAAGACCTTCTTGAATAGGTGTATCCTAGATTGTCTTTTGTGTGTGCACAAATCTTTCAAAATCTTTACATAGGCTGACACTTGCTTGATTGCATCAAGTAAAAGCAAATTGATCTTTACTTGTTTAAATATTTCCATAATTTTCTCAACTTTAGCATTCCCCTTGTCAAAAGGAGAAGGAGCTTGAAGTACATTGGGAAATGGAAAATGAGGGACTGATCGCCCATTTGCTGCCTTAGAAATCTCATTAGTTTTTTCCTTATTTTTATTTTCATTTTTCTAATGTGGTTCATCAACACCCCCTTATTTCTCATATGTTGCTCCTGCTGCATATCATGATGGGTTGGTCTTTCTTTTCCTGCATTCTTCTCAGACTCAAAACCAACCTTGTTATCAACCAGCCTTCCACTTATCAAAGTGGTGACAGATTTAGCTTCCTCATGTGATGAAGAAGCTTCACCCACCATATACTGCCCTTTGTGATTATTCAAAGGCTGACTAGATAGTCTTCCCTCTTCTCTCCTAGTCAAAGTATTGGATAGCTGACCAAGAGTGTCCTCTATCTTCTTAATACTTTGGCTATGGGAGCTCACTGTTTGAGACAAAGAGCCCAAATTCTGTAATGAAGCCACAATCTGCTCTTCAAATGTGAGGGATCTGGAGGGTGCTGGGGCTGGTGCAGTTTGATGCATAGGTTATGCCATTGGCTGGGTAATAGGTTGCTGGTATTAGGGCGAAGAAATTCTGCTGATAAGGCTAAGCATTTCTATAGGGCATTGGCTACTGCTGTTTGTTTTGGAAGTTGTCTTGTCTCCACCTCAAGTTGGGGTGGTTTCTCCAAGAGTAACTAGTAGCTGGCTGCTTTCCATAGGACTGAGCAACATTTGCATGCTCCATAATCAAATTTGAAAATTATGCAGCAGAGGGACATTCTTCAAGGGAGTGAGTGGGAGACTGGCATATCAGACATGCCTCTTCCACATTGGCAGTCATTAGAGACTGCATTGCTCCCATGAGCTTATCAAACTTCTGAGTCAAGCTATCTACCTTTCTCTCCAAATCATTGTAACCAGTGACCTCATACATTCTCCCTCTTGGTGTGTTCTCTTTCATCAATTTAGCTGGAGACTCAATGTCCCTAGACAAGGTCTCCTGCTGCATTGAGTTCTCTCCAATAACCTCAAACAATTCCCATGCTTCCTCAGCTGTTTTATGAAGGTATGTACCTCCAGAAGAGGCATCCACCATATATCTGCTTTTTGAATCAATTCCTTGATAGAAACTTTGTACATGTTGCCATTGAGGAATTTGATGATGGGGTCATTGCTTTAACAACTCTTTGAATCTTTCCAAAGCTTCATGAAAGCTTTTAGTTGAGAATTGAGAAAATGATATGATGCTTTTTCTCAACTAACTTGTTCTATTCATGGGAAAGAACTTAGCTAGGAATTGACATTGCAGGTCATTCCAAGAGTTAATGCCGTTGGCTGGGAGCATAGACAACCAGGCCGTGGCTTTGTCCTTTAATGAAAAAGGGAATAGCCTAATCTTGGTGGCTTCAGGCCCCAAACCAGTAATATTAAAAGTAGTACACAAAGCAAGGAATTCATCAACATATTTGTATGGGTCTTCTTTACTCAACCCATGGAAAGAAGGTAACATTTGAATTGTTGAAGACTTGATCTCATAATTTCCCTCCACAGCTAGAAATTGTATACAGAGAGGAGAATTATATGCACCAGGTGCAAAGTATTCTCTAAATAATCTAGGTTGCTCACCCATTTCAGCAGTCTCAAATTCATCAGGTGTAAGTGTAGTGTGTCTAGACTTAAGAATCTTCTCAACTTCAAGATTTAATGGTAAAATCTCAGGGTTGAGAGTTCTTCCAAACATACACCACTCACAACACAAAATTACAGCACATAAAATTTCAATACAGATTTCAGCAAAACAATTGCAAAAATAAATAACTATTGCTGCAGATCTAAAAGTTTATAGATCTAAAAATGTAAAAGAGTTAGGAAATGTAAACTCAAGCACAGCTTGCTCCTCCAATTAGCACAATGCTCCTCTCAGAACTAAAGATCCAAATCAGCAACACAAAATTAAATTAAAAAAAACTACATCAGCAATTAGTAAAACACAAAACTGGCAATTACAAATCTAAATCTAAAATAAGAAAAACTTAGATCTACTAATTCTAAAAACACAGATCCCCAACAGCGGCGCCAAAAACTTGTTGTGCTGCCTACCTTGTAATTATTAAGAGGTTAAAAAAAATAGCAAACTAAAGGACAAATCACAGCAAAATGGAACAAAGGTAAGACAACCAGGCCTGCAAGAACCAGGGCTGTTGCAGCAAGCTTTCAAAGGAGTAAGTAGGGTATGTCCACAGGGAAATGTGCTTCAAAATATGATAAATCTCCAGATCTAGAGCAGATTTGACACTCTATCCTATCCTAGTTTAAAATAAAGCAAGAAAGGAAAGAGGAGAGGTTTTAAGGGATTGTCACTTTACTAAAACTCCAAGAAATTAAATGTAAAAGTAAATGATCCAGAGGTGAGTAAAACATAGATTTAAAGAAATGGAGAAAAGGATTTGGGGAATTAAAATCAAAAGGGAGAGAATAGCAGCTAGGGATTTGGGTCTTCACTGAAAATTGATTGGTTTAGAGGAAATGCAAGAGATTGATTTACAGCTATCCTTCATCTGGCTATAAGCACAGATGAAAGGTAGAGAAATCCAATCTAGACCAGGGAATTGGATTGATCTTAAGGCTATGATTTGTCCACTTTAATGGCCACAGATCATCCTAAGGATTTCCTCCAATTCAAAGGTGTTAATCAGAATAATTAAATAATTGCAGATGCTATGGATGCAAGGCTACAAGCTCAGGCAACCACAGGGATATTAAATCTAGGGAAATCAAATGGCAATAAAGAAATCTATAGATTCAAATTAACTTTATAATCAAGAATTCACTGATTCAATGCAACTTACAGTATAATTGTTCTCAAATATGAAATCTATGCAATTTAATCTTCTTACAGAGCTCTCAACCTCTCAACTTACAGCTAGACCTCACCCTAACTGCTACAAGTGTTTAGCCAACCATGGTTGGACTAAAGAGAGAATGGGGAAGAAGGAAGAGGGATGAAATTTTAGAGGAAAAAGGGAATTCGAATTTGGGCTCTGGCTCTCTCAATTTCTGGATGGTTCTTCTGTAAACTTCTCTTCCATTTATAGTCTTCCCCTCTGTCCTTAGATACGTTTCAGCCAATCAGAGCTCAAGGGAATAATTCTGTTATTCTGAGCTGCTGATGTGGCTAATTTTGCTTCTAGAAACTCTCTACCAATTGGTTCAAACTGGACAAGTACATGTGAGGTGGTTAGAGGGTTCCCATTCGTGCCCATTTGTATTCCAAAAATACTCCCAAGGGTTGTTAACATGCCTCGGGATGCACGTACAAAGCACTGAAGTGAACAACATTCTCAGCTGGAACTGAGAAGTTCCCAATTCATGCCTCGAGAGGTTCAGGGAACCTCTCGACAGGTTCTGTTGGTGCTTAATGCTTCATTCGACAAGTTAAATATACTTCTCGACAGGATCTGTTGAACTATTCGACAGGATGACATCAATACCTAACTTGTGACAGCCCAGATTTCTGCACCATCAAGATCATACTCTGGATGATCCCCATGATAAGACAATAATGTCTGCTCATCTAGCAAAAATCAGAGCAGACACTATCAATTAAGTAGATAGAGTCATCATATAAGACATTTAAAAGAAAGAGAAATGGATATATATGAAAAGAATATACATCCATAAAATAGGAACCAAGAAGAAACACCGATGATGTACATCCATCACACAAAATCAATGGTTCCTAATAATGGTTCCCATAAGATGTATACAATAATAACTAAAAGTAATTTCAGAGTTTAAATTCTATATGGTGGCCACCAGACCAAATAATCCATAAGACAAATACAAAAACTCAAAATACAAGACTAATCTACCCAGGCTAAGGGTAAAACTCGTCGGCCTGGATATCAGTCTCCTCGTCCTCAGCCTTAGCCTCTGTTGCTGGCTGATACTTTGGGTCGCTCTGTGACTGACGCTCGAGCCTCAGAACTTATGACACAGAGTCAGGAATGAGCTAACCATCTAAGCTCAATAGAAGAATTTTAGTTAAATTTGCATCTTAATTATAAAACATGATTGCAGAATATAACTCAGACAGAAAAGCAAGGCAGAGTATGGACAGAACTGGACAGATGCAGACAGATAATCTGATATGCAGAATAATTAGAATGCAGAACTTGTAAGAATAGACAAACCACAGAGTTTTCAGGATGCTTTACATACAATATTTAAATTACTTAAAATAGTATACTTAAGTAACTCCCGTGAATATAGCACGTGGTAGCCAGATGTGTGCCGATGGGTAACCCCGACCATCATCGTTCAATGAACAATTTTAAGAATGCAATAATGCCTTATCTAAGGAGTGCAATTGTGCCGAGGAATTTTCAAAGTAGATGCACGAATGTGCCAGTCACGGATATACCATCGAGTCGGTGGGATTTGTCAGATAGATAAACTTAAAGTCGCATGCATACATATCATAATAACAGGAATCAGATGACAGATATCAGATAACAAAAATTAGAGGTGATGGAACTTTCATTCATATGCAAGACATGATTTGGAAAATAAAATCTGAACATGCGTCAAAACACAGAAGCTATGAACCCATGAGATAAAAAATAAATGTAAGTTCGGTTGAATTTCCCATACCTCAGATCAGACCTTTCTAAGCAAATCTAAAGCTTTTTAATGCATCACGGTCTTATCCTAGACCATAGACATAGTGCACTTAGTGTCAAAGATGTTAGGACATCAACTGGTACAATGTCCAGTAGTGTTTTACCCATAAAACCAAAGCAGCAGAAACAGGGGTGATTGATTGATCAATATCCTTGTTTGATCGATCAATCATCTAATTTGATCGATCAATTTCCTCATTGATCGATCAAGCAAGTTAGACTTAAATTTTCTAAAAATACCGACCTCCTGTTTACACACTCATTTATATAATTTGATCGATCAATTTCCAAATTGATCGATTAATCTTTCACATTGATCGATCAATGTCCACATTAATCAATCATTCACACCCTTTATCGATCACTTCCTTGTGATCTATCAACCTCTCATATTGATCGATCACTTCTCAAAATCATTGATCAGCCTTCAAATTTGATCGATCAAATTCCAATTTGATTGATCAATGACCGTCGGGCATGAACGTTTAAAAAAACACACCTACTATTTCATTAAATGAATATAAGATTTGATCAATCAATCTTTCACACTGATCGATCAATCCCATATTTGATCGATCAAATATGACAGTTTTTGTCATAAATGCCGATTATTAATCTTGACCTATTTTCATCTTTAATCTTTAATGATTCTTAACAAACCACTTATACACTTGCATCTACACATTTATAAGGTCTTATCTTCTATAATTTAACCTAATAACTCACCTCTTTAATGTCATTTTTGGGTTCTCGGCGAATGCGATCCGAAGAGGGTTTCAGATCCGAAACTCAGAATTTGTCGCCATCTATGATTTAGAAGAGCTGATGCGTGGCTCTGCTTCAACACACAGCGATAACACACATCCCCAGACTAAACATGGATCGTTTAGATCGACCCCTTCACACTCTATCTCAAAAAATTTACCATATAGGCTATTCTCGAGCCTTGGTTTCACAGGAAAAGCTCTCTAGGACTTGGGTCGCACAATTCGAAACAATCCACACTTTCCGTGAGACAGCACATAGAAATTCAGAGAGAAGAAGAGAGATGTGGATTTTCTCTAATCCTTCTCCTATAAGCCAACCAAATAAAATATCTTTGATATTTCAATATCTAATATTATAATTTCTCTTGTTGAGCACTTACACAAGCAATTCAGCGCACGACCTTTCATCCAAGGTCTTACAAGATTCAAACTGACATCAAAACTGACACATGACCTTTCCTAATTATGGATTAATATTATTATTATAAAATTTTAATTTATCTCAATTTTTGTGCTAGGCACGCATATCAAAGCAGTCGAGTTCTGTTATGAATTTTAGGGTCATTACATAATATCCCCCTTAGGAATTTTCGTCCCTGAAAATGTCTAACCGATACGATAAGTTCTAACCCTAATGAATGTGCACAGGACATCAAAATTAATACAGGTGTAAAGATACATCAGGTAGCATAATATAAGCAGAAAACAAGACGGATAGACAAATCCACAGAGCAAGCAGAAAGCAGTCAGAAAAGAGCAAACATAATATAAAATATACAGGCATAAATGAGAACCTAATTTGAAAGTAGAACAGTAAAAGCAATGTTAATAATAACTATACATATCATTACATGGGGTAGGGTGATTACCTACCAGTGCCTCAGAAGGTTCGGCTTCGTCAGGTGCAGGTCTACTGGGCCTAGGTGGCTTGGTGAGATAGTCACACGGGTCCACTATAAGCTGGCGGCCATGAGCTAGCATCGAGGTAGAAGTGGTAGCATACGAGTGCTACATCAGTAGCTCGAGCATCCCCTTGTGATAATCCAATCGCCAATGCACCTGACGATGGAACTCCTCCATCCCGTTCAACCGCTCGTGAATTCTCTTGTTGCCCTCGGTGAACGTCGCAAGCATCGCTTCGAGGGTAACAATGGAAGGCGTGGGTCTGCGTGAAGTAGTGTCATGAGTAGGTCGGTGTGAAGTAGTAGGGGCAGGTCTAGTAGACACCTCGAGTCGAGGTGGTCGGTCAGGCTGTGCCTCCCCCGCATCAGGAGCTCTCTCTATCTAGTCCCTCCTCAACTGGAGGAACCTCCTCCTCATCTGGTAACCTTTTTACCAAAAGGTTATAACTCTTGGTCCAGTCTTTGAGCTTGAAAACTTTAAGATTGTTGGTCAATCTAGGCTCACCAGGAGCCAGGCTATACTCTTCTCTCAACGCGATATACTGCTCGACCATTCATGTTATCAATCGAGCATAGGGCAGCTGTTTCTTTGAAGTAGTCTTCGTCTTCTCAGACATCATTTCCTTGGCATTGATCATGCCATCAAGAATCAAATCGACAACAGATAACTAACGGTTCTCGAAAGCTAAAAACAGTGCCTGTTGCATAATGTCGCTCCTTCCTGATTTGTGCAAAAATGAGTTTAGGGCACACTTGATAAAAGTATCAAGCATCCACAATCTATCAGGGAGTTGGGCTTGGGTAATGGATTGACTTAAACCATGCTGACTTTGTGTCATTTTGGCAACCACGTCATGGTTTGGGACATCCTTGATATATAATGGCAACAGATCACAAGTCTCAACATACATTGGGGAACAGTATAAGGTGGTGGAGACATGAAACTGGTTACATTTATGGTCCAAGCCATCAATCTTGGTGACCAATTGGTGACGGTTGTGGCCCCAACAAAGATTTTAAAGGAAAAGCCTCACGATTCTAGGACAAAAATGGTCGTGAAATGGCTCGAGTAATGGCTTCAACCCTAGTTTAGTAATATAGTCGATTGCCCATGTCATTTCAGGCCGATTCTCGAATAGCGTAGAGTCGAAAACACATTCGGGCAAAAATGTCTTGGAAGCCCACCACTCGTTTGGTAATTCACATTGGATTAGTGGTGGTTGTGGGTTTAGAACGGGTGATACCACATTCTCAGTGGGTGCCATGGGTGGCACGATGGGTTGTGCGACCGATTCAGCGGGCGGCACTGATGCACGAGCCCGAGATGTAGGGACTTTATGTGACGGATTCTTCGTTCGCGGTTCCATAGCTTAAAATACACCAAAAATATAGAAAAACCCCAAATTAAGAAAAGGTTAGGGTTTACCGAACCAACCGAGCAAAATCCGATCCAATCAAGCACAACGAGAAGCTCCGATAGCCAGCAAACAATCCGGAAATGTCCCTTGAATGCAAAGGAAGCAAAAAGCTCTTGAACGATTGAACTTCCTAATTGTGCAAGCGCAAAATAAAAACCCTAGCCTGATAACCTTGATCAATCAAAATTTTCTTTTTTTTTATTTTTTTTGTTAAAAAGCCCTAGCCTGATAACCTTGATCGATCAATGCACTTTTGTTGTTCGATCAAGCTATAAGTTTGATCGATCAATCCTCAAAATTTGATCGATCAGACAGTTCTTTCGCAGAAATTAGTTCAAACTGGTTTGATCGATCAACCCTCTCTTTGATTGATCAAATATGGAATTGATCGATCAAATCACTAATTTGATCGATCAAGCATGACAGTAAAATTCTTTCTTAAAATATACATGTCTTTAACTTAATGAACCTCATTTCAAGAATGAGAACTTATTCCCTACTGTTACATAGTCATCATACGTAAAGTATTCAACCTAAATATGTACTTCCTCATATTTGACATGTACACAAAACGACAATAATTGAAACTAAACTGCAAAAATTACCTCTTATATCAAGTAAACAAATGCGGGTATTACTCGTGAATTTTGGCTTCGCATTCCCAGGTAGCCTCTGGAGTTGAATGATTACACCACTTTATCAACACAAGTGGAATCAACTTGGTCTGCAAAACCTGATCTTTACGGTCCAAGACCTCTATACGTTCCTTAATCACAGTTAGATCCTCTTGAAGGTCAACCGGCTAGAAATCCAATACATGAGTAGGGTCTCTCACATATTTCCATAGCATGGAAACATGGAAGACGTTATGCATACTTGCCAATTGTGGTGGCAAAGCAATCCTATACACGACTTCACCAACCCGGCCTAGTACTTCAAAAGGTCCAATATAATGTGGACTCAGCTTTCCACATTTTCCGAAACGAATCATGCCCTTAGTCGGCGAGATTTTCACGAATCCCTTGTCTCCTACCTGAAAACAAGTATTAATTTCATACCAATTGAACAAACAGAGAAACCTAAGGTTCTTGAATGCAACTATGTATACCTGAAACTCAACGTGCGTCCGATGAAGATTGGCATAACTCTTTTGGTGACTTTGAGCAACTCGTAATCTCTCGCGGATCCCCTAAACTATCTCAGTTGCATTGTCCACAATATCAGGTCCCAAAATAAGCCTTTCACCGACTTCCTCCCAATTCAAAGGAGATTTGCATCGTCGTCCATATAAGGCTTCGTAAGGCACCATACCAATACTAGACTGACAACTGTTATTATAAGTGAACTCAATCAGAGGAAAATGCTGATCCCATGACCCATGAAAGTCCAATATGCATGCACACAATATATCCTTTATATTTGGTTCACTCTCTCAATCTGCCCATCTGTCTGAGGATGAAAAGCTAAGCTAAATTCTAGTTTAGACACCATGCCTTCTTGAAATCACTGCCAGAATTGCGACATATAAAGCAGATCTCTATCACACGCAATACTGATTGGTATACCATCTAGCCGAACTATCTCTTTAATGTATAGCTCTGTGAGCTTGTTGGCTATATACGTAGTCGTATAAGGTAGAAAATATGCAGACTTAGTCAGTCTATCCACAATAACCTAGATGGCATTATGTTTTCTCAATGTCTTCGGTAATCCTAATATAAAATCTATAGAAATGGCTTCCCATTTCCATTCAGGCATTGGTAATAGTTGCAATAACCCTGCAGGATTTCGATGGTCTACTTTCACTTACTGACAGACCAAACATCGAAACACATATTTTGCAACATCTTTCTTCAATCCCCTCCACCAGAAGCTTCGCTTCAAATCTTGATACATCTTGGTACTCCCAGGATGTATAGCATATGTTGACTTATGAGCCTCTTCTAAAGTAGTGTCTTTAAGGTCCTTGTTAGTAGGTATGCACATCTGATCTCTGAATAACAAGGTATCATCATCCTTGATGGAGAAATATGCTCTGATCCCGTTAATCACATCCTTTCTATTAGCTATAAGCTTATCATTGATCATCTAGAGCTTACGTATGTTATCGAACAATGTGGGCCGTATCATAATGGTAGCCATCAGTGCTCTTGAACCTTTAACATCAAACTATGTATCACATAAGGCCGGGCCCTCAAGTAGATGCTCCCTTTGTATTCTGGTGATAAGATGTGACAACTGAACGAAAGATTTCCTGCTCAAAGCATCTGCCACAACATTGGCCTTCCCAGGGTGATACTGGATGGAACAGTCGTAATCTTTTAAGAACTCCATCCATCTGTGTTGTCGCATGTTCAAGTCCTTCTGGGTGAAAAGATACTTGAGGCTCTTGTGGTCGGTGAAGATATCAAATGTCTCACCGTATAGGTAGTGCCTCCAGATCTTCAAAGCAAAAATTACCGCTGCTAACTCTAGATCGTGAGTCAGATAGTTCTTCTTGTGTTCCTTGAGTTGTCTAGAACCATACGCGATAACCTTCTTGTGTTGGTTGAGAACACAACCCAAAACACTATAAGATGCGTTACTATATATAGCAAAACCTACTCTACCAAAAGGTATAGCTAGCACTGGTATTGTAATCAGACGCGTCTTGAGTTCTTGAAAACTCTTTTCACACTGATCCGTCCAATCAAACTTAACATTCTTCTTTGTGAGCTGAGTAAGTAGACTTGAAAGTTTGGAGAAACCTTCTACAAATCATCTATAGTATCCTACCATTCCAAGGAAACTACGGACTTCGGTTACTATCCTCAGTTGCTCCCAATTCACTATGGCTTTAATCTTAGTCAGATCAACTGTTATACCCCTCTCAGAGACAACATGACCTAAGAAACTGACTTGGTCAAGCTAAAACTCACATTTACTGAGCTTTACATATAGTTTGTGATCTCTAAGAGTTTGTAGAGCCATGTGCAGATGTCGTTCATGCTCTTCTTTCGTTCTTGAATAGATGAGAATGTCATCCACAAAAATGACCATAGATTTATCCAAGTGTGGTTTAAACAGTCGATTCATTAGATCCATAAAAGACACCGGTGCGTTCGTCAACCCAAATGGCATAACAAAAAATTCATAGTGCCCATATCTGATTCTGAACATCGTCTTTTGAATATCCTCTGCTTTGACTCTTAGCTGATGATAACCCGATCGTAAGTCAATCTTCGAAAAGAACCTCGCTCCTTGTAACTGATCAAAGAGATCATCTATTCTTGGAAGCGGGTAACGATTCTTAATTGTCAACTCATTCAATTGTCAGTAATCAATGCAGAGTCGCATCGAACCTTCCTTCTTCCTGACAAGCAGTACTAGTGCTCCCCAAGGAGACACACTAGATCGAATAAACCCCTTGTCAAGTAATTCTTGTAGCTGCTCCTTCAATTCTTGCAACTCTGTAGGAGCCATACGATATGGAGCTTTAGATAATGGCTCAATACCCGAAACTAAATTGATAGCAAATTCAATCTCTCGAGCTGGTGATAGTCCTGGTAAATCTTCAGGAAACACATCAGGGTACTCGCAAGCAACATGAATGTCAGAAATAACATTCTTCTCTTCTCGTTGCTCTTGCAGAAAAGCCATATAGCCACTGCACCCATTCTTCATCATCTTCTTAACCCAAATAGCTTATATAAATGGTGATATTTTGGACTTCACTCTAAAAAATATAAATGACTTCCTCTTTAGAGGGCGGAAGACGATGATTTTCCATAGGCAACCTACGCTAGCATGGTAAGCGGAGAGCCAGTTCATCCCCAAGATCACATCGAAGCCTACCATATTAGACAATATCAGGTCCGCTCGAGTTTCCTCCCTTTTAACTCTAATGACCACTGACTTATTCATTGTGTCTGTTCTCACTGAATTACCCGTAGGAATCATTACTGCCAAAATAAAATCTAGCTTCTCAGGCGTAATACCTATACGTGCTGAGAACATCGGCGTAATAAAGGAATGTGTAGACCCTGGGTCAATCAGTACTCTCGCTTCAGTCTCACATATATCTTGCTCTTGACGTATAGGAAGAGTACCTTAGTTTATATATCAAGCATACAAGGTCATGCATGTAATCTAATATATAGAAGTCACTAATTTTCCTATGTATTAAAAATTACTAACACATTCAATAGTATTTGAAATCAATGACATAAATTAACTCTCAAAGCATAATGATACCTTGAATGACATCATTCGATGTCAAAGAATCTGTTGCAGTGAAGGCATATGCTCGGCCTTGAACAACAGGTCGAGAGGATCTCTGAGTGGATATCGATCCAGCCCGCTCCTTACTCTCCCTACTCTCCTCTGGATAGTTCCTAACCATGTGGTCCATCTTGCCACATCTGAAGCATGCCCCTGTCTCTCTCCTGCAGTCCTCTACCTTGTGTGGTTTCCCACACTTTGTACATGACAGGGTCAGAGCGAAAGATGAGACCCTAGAAGATCCCTGTGCGATAGAAGCTCTGCTACCAGAAGAACCAGACGATCTGAATGGTCTGGATGATACAGGTACTGCTGGCCTCTGATATGAACTTGGCCCTAAAGATATCAATGGTAGGGAGTGAGTAGGGTATCTCAGAGGTCTGGAGAATCTAGCCCTCTTATTCTATTTAGGGTCATGAGATTGTCCCTGAAATGACCTCTCTCCATTTTGCTTGTCTCTCCAAGCAAACTATTTCTTGTTTTCCTCCTCTAAAATGTGAGCTTTAGATATAACTGCTGCATATGTCTCCAACACCCATATGGCCACTTCCTTCTGTATATTTGGTCTCAAGCCAAGTTGGAACTTCCGAGCTTGCATCAACTCGATGGCTACATATTGCAAAGCAAACCTTGACAATCTATCGAACTTCGTGCTATACTCGTGCACTGTCATAGTCCCTTGTTCCAACTTGATAAATTCCACTTCCCACTGATGCCTCACTATCTTAGGAAAGTACTTCTCGTAGAAGGTTTCTACAAATTCAGCCCATGTCCAAGGGACATTGGGAAGCTCTTGCTCACGGTGCCTTGATACTGATTTCCACCAAGGCCCCGCTTCCCCATCAAGTTTGAAGGTTGCCAGCACAACTTCTCCACATCAGTGCATTGAAGCACTTCAAACACCTTTTCCATCTCTTCTATCCAACCCTCGGCCTCAATGGGGTCCGTTTGACCAGAGAAATTAGGAGGTCTCATTCTCCTAAACTCGGTAAAACCACCGGGTTGGTGAGGTGGTCTAGCTACTTGTTGATTCAAAGCAGTAGTCTGCTGAGCTATATTGGCAGCCAAAGCTTCCAACACCTGCTCCATTCTACCATCACCACCTCTTCTACCTCCTCTAGGTCCTACCAGAATGACATTCTCTTCCTCCACTGTGTCCACCTTTGAACCTTGGGCCAATACTGGCCTGTCATTATAGAAACAATAACACAGATCAGTACATAGATTGTAAAAATAATCCAACAAGAACCCGTAGTTCAACCTAAAGCCTAGGCTTTAATACCAACTATGACAACCCAAATTTTTTCACCCAAAAATCGGTGCCATCAAGATTCTGGATGATCCCCATGTTAAGACAAGAATGTCTGCTCATCTAGCGAAAATTAGAGGAGACACTATCAATTAAGTAGATAGCGTCATCATATAAGGCATTTAAAAGAAAGAGAAACACATGTATATATATCAAAAGAATATACATCCACAAAATAGGAACCAAAAAGAAACACCGGTGATGTACATCCATCACAAAAATCAATGGTTCCCAATAATGGTTCCCATAAGATGTATACAATAATAACTAAAAGTAATTTCATAATTTAAATACTAAACGGTGGCGACCAGACCAAATAATCCATAAGACAAATATAGAAACCCAAAATACAAGACTAATATACCCAAGCTAAGGCTAAAACTCATCGGCCTAGATATCAGTCTCCTCATCCTCAGCCTCAGCCTCTGTCTCTGGCAGATAGTCCGGGTCGCTCTCGTATCGGTGCACCATCTAAGCTTAATAGAAGAAATTTAGTTAAATTTGCATCTTAATTATAAAATATGGTTGCGGAATATAACTCAGACAGATAAGCAAGGCAGAGTACAGACAGAACTGGACAGATAATCAGATATGCAAAATAATCAGAATGCAAAACTTGTAAGAATAGACATAACCTCAGAGTTTTCAGGATGCTTTACATATAGTATTTAAATGACTTAAAATAGTATACTTAAGTAACTCCCGTGAATATAGCACGTGGTAGTCAGCTGTGTGTCGATGGATAACCCCGACCATCATCGTTCAATGAACAATTTCAAGAATGCAACAATACCTTATCTAAGGAGTGCAATTCTGTCGAGAAATTTTCAAAGTAGATGCACGAATGTGCCAGTCACGGATATACCATCGAGTCGATGGGATTCGTCAGATAGATAAACTTAAAGTCGCATGCATACATATCATAATAACAGGAATCAGATGACAGATATCAGATAACAAAAATTAGAGGTGATGGAACTTTCATTCATATGCAAGACATGATTTGGAAAATAAAATAAGAGCAAGCATCAGAACACAGAAGCTATGAACCCATGAGATAAAAAATAAATGTAAGTTCGGTTGAATTTCCCATACCTCAAATCAGACCTTTCTAAGCAAATCCAAAGTTTTTTAATGCATCACGATCTTATCCTAGACCATAGACATAGTGTACTTAGTGTCAGAGATGTCAGGACATCAACTAGTACAATGTCCAGTAATGTTTTATCCATAAAACGAAAGCAGCAGAAATAAGGGTGATTGATCGATCAATATCCTTGTTTGATCAATCAATCATCCAATTTGATCGATCAATTTCCCCATTGATCGATCAAGCAAGTCAGACTTAAATTTTCTAAAAATACTGACCTCCTGTTTACACACTCATTTATACGATTTCATCGATCAATTTCCAAATTGATCGATCAATCTTTCACATTGATCGATCAATGTCTACATTGATCGATCATTCACACCCTTGATCGATCCCTTCCTTGTGATCTATCAACCTCTCATATTGATCGATCATTTCTCAAAATGATCGACCAGCCTACAAATTTGATCGATCAATGACCGTTAGGCATGAACTTTTAGAAAAACACACCTACTATTTCATTAAATGAATATAAGGTTTGATCGATCAATCTTTTACATTGATCGATCAATCCCAGATTTGATCGATCAAATACCCAATTTGATTGATCAAATATGACAGTTTCTGTCATAAATGTCGATCATTAATCTTGACCTATTTCATCTTTAATATTTAATGATTCTTAACAAACCACTTTGACACTTGCATCTACACATTTATTAGGTCTTAACTTCTATAATTTAACCTAATAACTCACCTCTTTAATGTCACTTTCGGGTTCTCAGCGAATGCGATTCGAAGAGGGTTTCAGATCCAAAACTTAGAATTTGTCGCCGTCTATGACTCAGAAGAGCATATGCGTGGCTCCGGTTTAACACATAGTGATAGCACACATCCCCAGACTAAACATGGATCATTTAGATCGACCCCTTCACACTCTATTTCCGAGAATTTACCATATAGGGTATTCTCGAGCCTTGGTTTCACAGGAAAAGCTCTCTAGGACTTTGGTCGCACAATTCGAAACAATCCACACCTTACGTGAGACAGCAGGCAGAAATTCAGAGAAAAGAGAGATGTGGATTTTCTCTAATCCTTCTTCTCCTATAAGCCAACCAAATAAAATATCTTTGATATTTCAATATCTAATATTCTAATTTCTCGTGTTGAGCACTTACACAAACAATCTGGTGCACAACCTTTCATCCAAGGTCTTACAATATTTAAACTGACACATGACCTTTCCTAACTGTGGATTAATATTATTGTTAATAATATTATTATAAAATTTTAATTTATCTCAATTTCCGTGCCAAGCATGCATATCAAAGAAGTCGAGTTCTGTTCTATATTTTAGGGTCATTACATAACTGATGTCCTAGCTCTAGCCATCCTTTCGATAGGATAAGTCAACCTCTCGATATCTTATGCAGCTCCAGGTGAGTCTTTGACAGGTTATGTTCTGCTATTCGACAGGTTGGAGGCACTTCTTGACAGGTTCATATTTAAGCACACATACCTGTCGACAGGTTGAAATAACCTCTCAACAGCTTCAGGTATCCTCTCGATGTGTAGGTGGAATCTCGCGAGATCCATTGCATCTCCAGGTGACCTCTCAACAAGATGCATTGTACTAATCGACAGGTTCTGTAAATCACTCAAAATGTCCATTTCTTCACATCAGAACCTCTCGACAGGGTGCCTTCTTCAGTTTTAACTCCTTGACAGGTTCTAGGAACCTCTCGAGGGCTTCAAACACTACATCCATCCTCTCGATAGGTTGACTTCTTCATATCAGAACCTCTCGATAAGTTGCTTTAACCTCTCAATAGGTTTTCTTCTTTGCTTCCACAACTGGCACACAACTTGGGGTGCTGTCCTTCTTCTGTCTAGCCCTCAGTAGACTTAGGGCGTTCAATCTTCATCAAATGCAGCTGCTGGTTTTCTCCAATGTGTACACAGTTGGCACATGGCATTCCCATAGACTTCTGAGGCTTTGTGAACTGCTTGATGGCTGGCCTTTTGGGCTGCATGAGCACATGTTGAAGCAGCAAGTCTCTTCTTTGGCACTTTTAGATGGATTTATGCACTTTGACTGTAATTTATTACTTAACTACAAAACACACTTAAGACACATTATTAGTCACCTCAAAGGTCCATCAAAGGTCAGGTTAGGAGGTGAAAAATGGTATTTTTCACTGATCTGAGCCATGACTAAGGTGATCTCTTATAGTTCATCCAAAGTGGTGTCTTCGTCTACATGTGTTTCTCCTAGTGCCTTCATCAATAGTTGGTAATGCACTAGTTATTTCTTGATGAGTTCAAGTATTGATATTTGGGCTAAAACTTTCTTATGGTGTCGTAGGAGATCATACTCCTGGCTTGACTCTAGTGATGGCCCTTTACCGAGTCTGTGTGCTTTGTTCGCAGTTGGGTGAGGTGGTTGAGGTATTGGAGCTAGGGTGGAGGAATCACATGAAGTGGGGGAGGCAGGTTCACTTCTTTATCTCTTATTATCCTCTCTAGTGGGTGAGTACTCATATTCTATTTCTCCCAAGGGAAAGGTGGTGGCGGATAGTTGGTCCCTGACTTGAGGACTAGGTAGGTTGACTGTTGATCCTAGAGCCATGCCGCGACTTGTCCCGATATATTCCCTGAAGCACTTTCTTTCAAATAGTGTAAAGTTAAAAGAAGGGATACATTCCAGAGTTACGTCATTCCATGGTGGGAGGTATTGCATGTGGTCTTCCTCTTCCAGAAATTTAGAGATCAATGCCTCTTCTTTGCTTGGTTCCTCATCTCGCTGACCCATTTCATTGTTGGACTCGCCTCCAGCTAGTTCTTCAGATTCTTGTCCTAGGGTATCACTGACCTATGGTAAGTCTTGAGAGGTGTTTCCATCAGCTTCAGGTTCAGAGTCGGATAGGGGAAGTGGTAATGGAGCTGGTCCCAGGTTTAGGGGAGTCAAGGGTTCCGATGGTTATCTATGGAGGTTAGGTCTTTGAGCCCTGAATGACTAGACTCGTATGCGACTAAAATTTGTGTATGGTGGGGAGTTTGGTGATTTAGTTCATGTTATAAAAGTTGATGGATGAGGCTGAGTGGTTGGGGATCTCTGGGGTTCAACTGGGTCGGCCGAGGTGTTTGGGGGATTAATGCGGATAATCAAGGAGGAGGGATGCACAGGGAGCAGATTGGGGAGATCCACCGTGGTGATGAGGGAAACCGGTCCTTGATTGTGATTGGGCATGGGATTATTGATAATTCTTAGGTCCAAGAAAGGGTAGTTATTATTCTGGTTACTATTTCAAAGAGACTCCCAGTCAATCAGATTTTGATCCTTCATATCATAGATTACGTCCCATAGAACCCAGCAGTCCTCTAGATTGTGTCCCGTGAATCTATGAAAAGCATAAAACTTATTATAGTGGAGGTGTGCCGGCCAAGGGCGTGGTCGCTCTGGTGGGAACCTGATCAGATTCTGGTTGTTGAGGAGACGAAAGATGTTAGGGATGGTATCGGGTAATGGAGCGTAGTGTTCACGCTTTGGCTGATAGGTAGGTCTGGCTTGTTGATTAATGTTTTGTGGTGGGGGTACATTGCTGTAGTTCAGAGGGTTGCTCATTCGGTTTTGGGCTGTATTCTTGCTTTGGTTCTGATAGGTGTTCTGGTTTGAATATTGGTTACAGTTCTGGTACTGATTCTAGCTCTGGTTGGGGTATTGTTATTAATTCTAGTTTTGGTATTGATTTTGATCAAAAAATTTTAGCTGGAAATTTCCACTTTCAGAGCTTTGTCCTTGATTGGTGACTGCATTGACTTGCTCGGAGCCTGAACTCTTCTTATTATTCTTTGACTTTGTATCTCTAGAAGAGGCACCTTTCGATGCTATTATCGAGAGGGAGGTCTCTACTCTTGATGTGTCATTTTATGTGAGAGGCGCGCAGGCGGAGAGTAGCAAAATCAGGGCAGTCGCTTATGATAAGAGTTCTTCGAAGGGGCTCTTTGATGTTGTCGATAATGGTATCAATGGAACCCTTCTATTTCATCTAGCTCCCAATCCGGGCAGCGAGTCTTCTCCACTGGCTCATGAAATCTACAAATTCATCATTGAGCTCTTTCTTGGTCATCATTAAGTCACTAAGACTGACTGCCTCCTGTATCAAGTGTTTGTACTGGTCTAAGAACTGGCTAGCTAAGTCATTGAATGTGTTGATCTTGTGCAGTGGCAGTCTAGCAAACCAGTCGAGAGCTTCTCCTTCCAGTGACCTCTGAAAGTAGTGGATGAGAAGGCCCTAATTATTACGTATGGGTCGACAGTCATTGCAAAACAACACTAATGGTGATTCGGATTTTTGGTGCCATTGTACTTGTTGAACTTGGTTGGCTTAAAACCTGTAGGTAAGTTAAATTCGAGGTCCCGACATAATTTTTTTAATCCACATGAAGATTCGGACACTCTCTCTTAGCTATGTATTCATCGAGGACTCGGGTGAGGTCCTCCATCTTTATAGTGGCGTCTTTCTTAATAGTTTGGGGGTTAGGTCTACCTTGTCAATTATTACTGATGAAAGTGTATGCAGTCTGCTTCGATGGTGACCTATGGGGGGACGCTATTAAGACCTGAAAAGTACCACTTTTCACCCCTTAACTTATTCTCTGTTAGACCCTTAGTCATTTAATAAATGTGTGTTCAGCCCATTTTGTAGGTAATAAGCAGTAGCTGTAGATAAGGCTCTAACCCTGCCAAGAAGCCTACTTTTGCCTCAGAAGAAAGGAAGTTGAATCTAGACAGAACTTGGCTGCAGCATAGGCAAAGGACAGCAGCAACAAGTCAAGAAGTGAGCCTTGTGCAGATGTCGCAGGGTTCAATTGATGCAGAAAGAATGCTTTGCGCAGTTGTCGCGGGTCTCTCAAGGTATCACACCAACTGCTCGCGTTGTTCTCATGCAGATTAATGATAAAAGGGCTCAAAAAGTAGACTTTGTGCATTTGTCGCAAGGTTCAGTTGTAAGCGCTCGCACAGTCTCGCACAATCTCGCGCAGCTCAAGAGAGGAGCATTTAATCTTCGCGCGATTCACTGAGGAGAGAGAGCTCCAGGCATTCCTGTGCGCAGTTGTCGCGCAGTGGCAGTGTGATGCAGATCTTCAGGGACCGCTCGTGCAATCCAAATGGACAATGCAATTTCTTTGTCGTGAGGATCCCCGCGAGATTCACCAAGAAATCAACTGCGCGTGCGATTCCTACACCACTCAAAGGGAAAGCGCAATCCCGCGACGACCAAAGCAATCCTGCGATGACCAAACTATCTATCCCGCGACTGCAAGAGCTTTAAGTCAATTCAATCTTGCGACGACAACTGTATCACACGACAAGACCTGGAAACTCTTGCTACCTAGGGAGGCTCGGGATCTTAACTTCCCCCCACTTCTGCAGGGGCAGTCTGGAAACTTCCAGCAACTAGGGCATGCACTCTAATGCTCCAATCTCTATGCACACGCCCCGAGGCATCTAAGGAACAGAAATGGGCCATGTTTGCATCATTAAAATTAGGATTTTCCTAACCCTAATGCTCCCACAGCCGACTGCTATATAAGCCTAAGCCTAGTTTAGGTTTAGGGAAAGTGAAGGACTAAATTGAATTGGATGCTTGTTGTTTATTTCTAAGTGTGCATGATTTATTTGTGTTTTGAAAACAGATTTGCAACTGCTAAGTTATACTGCATCTGGAACATTAAAGAGTAAAGAAATATCAGCACAGAGGGAAGTGAATTAGCCTGCAAGATCAGGGCCAATTGTAGCAAGTTTTAAATGTAAGTGAGTAAAAGATCGTCCACAGAGAATTTGTTTAAAATGCAAGATAAACCTCCAGATCTGAGCTACCAGATCTGGCCTCTTATCCTATCTACAAAGCACATAAGATGGGAGGTTCAATTTGTCACATTAACTAAATGATCAAAGTAAAAGTTAAACTAAATGATCAAAGTAAAAGTTAAACTAAATGATCCAGATCTAAGTTGGGGAAATTTTGATGTAATCTTATAAAAAATGGAGAAATAATATCTAACTTTGATTTGGTCCTTGAAGCACAATGAGATTGACTGCAGATCAAATGAGAGATGATCCAATCTTCATCTGGCTGCAAGCACAGATGTAAGAGAAATAAATCTAACTCAAGGATTAGATTTAGGCTTATGGCTATGGTCTGTCCACTTCAATGGCCACAGACCATCCAATAGTCTTTAATCTAAACGCTTAATTTAGAACAAGAAATATCACTACAAATACTGTGAGAGATTAGGTTACAAACACTAATTCCCACAGGGTTAATGAATCAAGGGAAATTGCATGAAAAATAGTAAATCTAAAGGAGTCTAGTGCAATAAGGAGATCAGAGGGAACCCTTAACACGAATCCAATCGAGAATGTACGGTTTACAGCAACCTTTTCAAATTCACCATTACAATTCTGAGCACGCCTTAAGCGACTCTCAGATTTGTAGTCTTGAATACAATTCTCTTTTGAATTACAGAGGTATCTCACAGCTCTCAATTGCAAGTAAAAGTTAGGCTATTACAGGGATTTCAGACAAACTAGCTAATTTAGAAATGGGGGAATAGGAATGAAACTCAAAATCTGGATGCCCAAATTGGGCAAATGGTGCGTCTATTTATAGTTTTCCCCAGGTCTAGCTCAGATGCGTATCGACCAATCAGAAGTGCTCAGATCTGTATCAACCAATGGTAGTCGAGCACAAGGATCCGAACTCGTCGCCAATCGAATTGCTCGATCCGGTTCACCAATCGTGACATATAAGCATCAATTCTGTTATGCAATTTGAAAATCTGTTAGAGCTTCTAGAAGTTCCCGCCAAGTGATTTCATCTTCGGGTGCTCACATGGGGTGGAATATGCTTTCGCTTTGTGCTTAGAATCTTCTGGAATGTCCCTAGGTTTTTAAATGCATTGGGACGCATGAAAAAGATTACTAAATTACCCTTGTAAAAGCTAGGAATCTCCAGAATACCATTTCGCATAGTTTAGGGAACTTTTAGCAAATCGTGACTCTGAGCTCGTCATTAGAAAGTTGAGGTTACATTATGCAAGGAGTTCTCTTCTTTTCGAATAGGTCAATCATCCTTTCGAAGAGTTCAGGTTCTTTTCAAAAACTAAGCCTGGAGCTTTTAGTTCTTTTCGCAGAGTTCAGGTTCTTTTCGAAGTGTTCAGATTCTTTTCGAAAAGCACTCTGTAGTGCATTTTTCTGTTCGAATTGCTCCACATTTTTTTTTTGGGTTGAGACCAGGTCTTTGCCTCTTCAGTTCAAGCATTTTGACAGCTAGTGAGGTTGTCCCTTCTCTTTCTCCCTTTGGATCGACATGGATTATCATCTTTTTGGCAGTTTTAGGCTACTTTCATGGTTAAGCCTGTCTTTATTGTTAGCTGTAACACAAGCACTTAAAACACTTATTTAGTTCTCTCAAGGGTCTATCAAGGCCTATGTTAAAGGGTGGAGAATGGTATTTTCTGGTTCTCAACAATGCTGTCTTCTTGAATTAGCTGTAGAGTTCCAGTAGGCTAAGGTTAGGGTTTAGGCAGTTTCTTTTTCCTTTTTCTTCTCTCCATAGTCTAGCACTTGCTCGCTATGCCTTCGTATGGCTATTTGGAATAGTTTTAATGAAGTTTTATAATAGGATCTTATGCATGTATGGGATTGATGTTTGAGGGTTGTTCTGTACAAGGCTGCTGCCTGGAGATCCTCCATTGCTAAGTTGTATTGTAAGCAATGGAGGATTATTTTTAAGGATTTATTTAGATCCAAGTGACCTGTGTGTCTAGGTTAGGCACATTGCAGGCCTATGCCCCACCACAGGATCCACTAAATCTGAATCCCCATGGGAGCTTGACCTGGTAGCCTTGTGAACATGGTGGTGGCAGCAATCTACTTGTTCTGTCTCAGACCTCTGTGAGGAGGATGGCCTCTGTGGATAGTCTGTGACAATTTGAGTGGACAGGCTATAGCCCTAGGGTGAGGCCAATCCACAAATCTAAGACAGATTCTTCTTCTCTGCACTTGTGCTTGTAGCCCTCTGAGAGATTGTGCAGAGACAGACTCCACTGTATTCGTATAGACCCACCATCAGATGGCAGATCTGATCTGGCTATAGAGATTGTAGGCTTGTGACTGGATCACTGCTGTCTCTCTAAAGTAGTGAATAACTAGATCTAAAGCTAGTACTCAAACTCTTGCTGGTCCTGTGTGTCCAGGCTAGTGCACATTGCAGGCCTAGCCCCACACACAGAACTTTAGAGGTTGAGGTTCCTATGGATTCTTGAGCTGGTAGCCTGGATGAAGTAGTGCCTACAATGATAAACATGTTCTGACCCATCCATGGACTATGGTTCCCCTATTGGATAGTCTGTGACCATTTGAGTGGACAAGTTATAACCATAAGGGATTGGATCATGGCACAGGGGTGAGTTGGATCCTTTCTCCTCTTTGGTGATAATATAGCCATTGGACAGGATTTCTATAGCAGCAGATCTAAGTCTGAGTTATAAGACTCATCAGATCTGTACCTAATAGCTTACTTCTCACCCTTTTTATATTTATTTTCTCACACTCCATCATTCTTCTCAACTATTTCTGTAGTTTAGGCATTAGGGTACAATAGGATTTAAACAATAGTGACCTTAAATCCCCTTCCATTTAGGATTGCTAGATCTGTAGTCAGATCTGGAGGGCCTACTAAAGATAGCTCCCTTGGAGCTTTAGATCATCTTTCCCTTTGGGACAAACTCTTACTTATTAAAACTTGCTACAACAGGCCCTGTATCTTGCAGGTCTGTGTATTTTTAGACTTGTTGCTCTGTAGTTTTCTTTCCACCTTTGATTTATTTTCACTAACCCATTCTTATCATTGTTGTCAATAAAGTTAGCAGTAAGCATCTAAAATAGCTTAATAAGTTTTTGGCGCTGTTGCCGGGGAGTCTTGATCTATTAGTAGACCCTAGATTTTTGTATTTTTTATTCTTTGGTAGTTGTGCTTGTGAATAATTGATACTGTTGATTTATATTTGGAATTTTTCTTGTAAATCTGGATAGTAGCAGAGAAGGAAAGTTGAACTGCACTAGGGGTCTAGTTACCTCTTTTTGCACTTCTCTAACCCTAAAAAACTCAGTCAATTTCTCCTTTGCAAATTTCATAGCAATTGATTAGGATAGTTGTAATTTTGATAATTCTTTGAGTTAATTGCAATGTGTCTGTAAGTAGTCTTCCCTGCTATTGGTGAGTGTGCATGTTAGGAAGGAGATCCCTTAGTCCCACATTAGAGCCTCCTAACCCTAAGATAGAAAAGGCCAGAAGACCAAGAAGGCCCAGACACACCACAATTGAGGCCCTTACTGAAATTGAGACAGTAGTCATGGGTGAAGAGCAACCCAGAACATTGAAGGAATTGAATGCTCCTGATGATTATAATTCCCATTCAGCATTCAATTCCCAGATGTTCAGGGAAACTATAAGATTAAAACCTCAATCATCCAAGTGCTTCCCTCTTTCCATGGGCTCAGTAAGGAAGACCCTTACAAGCACATTGACCAATTCTTAGCCCTGTGCACAACATTTTCTATTACTAGTTTGGGACCATAAGCCACTAGATTAAGGCTCTTTCCTTTCTCCCTAAAGGATAGGGCCAGCACCTGGTTAGCTACTCTCCCAAACAACAACATTAGTTCTTGGAAAGACCTCCAGACCAAATTTTTGACAAAATTCTTTCCAGAGACAAAAACTAGCCAGTTGAGGAAAGCAATACTTGCTTTTGCCCAATCCCCAATTGAAGATTTTAATCAAGCATGAGACAGATTCAAGGAGATGCTCAAACAATGTCCCCACCATAAGATCCCTGACTGACAGCTTGTCCAGAGCTTCTATAATGGGATTGATATAAAAAGCAGAGACATGGTAGATGCCTCTTGTGGTGGAATTTACATGCACAAAACAGCTGATGAGGCATGAGATTTGTTCAAGGTCATCAATGAAAATGGTTTCCAAAAGATGTCCTTGTCATGAACTGTTCATGAGCCTTTTCCTAAAATGGGACTAGCTGAAACTTCCAAAGGAAAGATGTATGAAGTAACTGGGAATAATGACCTGAAAATGCTGATGGCCAATCTTTCTAATAAGTTTGATAGACTATTAACTGTGGTGCAACCCAGATTGGCTGCACAGGTGATGGAGGCATGTCTAATATGCCAATCTCCACAACACACAGTGGAAGAGTGCCCATCTGCAGGGCAATATCCTGAGTATGTGATGGAACAAGCTGCTGCTACCCAATCATTTGGCCAGCAATGATCTGTTTGCTACAATAAGCAACCATTTGGATACTAGCGCCAAAATGCTGATTATCAGTGGAGAGACCACCCAAATTTGAGGTGGAGACAAGATAATTACATGCAGCCACAACAGATATTGGCCTTACCTCAAAGGCCACAGCAGCAATTTAATCAGGGATATGCCCCAAGGTAACAAAGAAAATTTCTGGTAGTAGTCTCCCACCTCAACCCCGAAATGCTTCTTTTGAGGATCAGGTTTGGCCTCATTGCAAAACCTTGGAACCTTGACTCAGACTGTGAACTCTCACAGTCAAAGCATAAAGAAAATGGAAGAGCAACTAGACCAAATATCTAATGCCTTGGCCAAAAGAGAAGAGGGCAGGTTGCCAAGCCAGCCAGTGGCCAACCCTAAGGGCCAATATTTGATTAGAGAAGGTTCCTCAAGTTTTGAGGGAGCTAATTCCATCACAACCCTAAGGTCTGGCAGGCTGGTGGACAACCAGGTTGGAAAGGAACAAGGAGAGGTCATTTCCAAAGAATTTTCGAATGAAAGTGAAAAAGAATTTGTTAGAGCACAGAGCCAAGAGTTGCCTGCTACCCTGCAACAAGAGAAAAATAAAGAGGCTGTAGTTGAGCCTCAGCAGGAAATAAAAGATGAAAAAAGAAAAAAATAAAAGTTTAGTCATAGGCTTGCAGCTGAGGAACCAGCAGTACCTCAGTTGCCATTTCCTCATGCTTTGAGTGGCCCTCCCCCTTTTAATAAGGGGAATGCACAGATAGAGGAAATGATAGAGACCTTTAAGCAGGTAAAAATTAATTTGTCCCTACTTGATACAATTAGACAGGTCCCAGCCTATGCCAAATTTCTGAAAGACCTTTGTACCCAGAAAAGAAGGGCTAGAGGCCATTTGTCTAAAAAGACCTTTACAACTGATACAGTTAATTTTGTATTAAACATAACAATACCAGAGAAGTTGCAAGACCCAGGGATACCCACTATCCCCTACATAATTGGAGACCACACAATTGGAAGGGCCCTTCTAGACCTTGGAGCCAGTGTAAATCTGCTGCCATACAGTGTGTATCAGCAGCTAGGTTTGGGGGAGCTAAAACCCACCCCGTTGTGCTGTTAATGGTTGACAGGTCTGAGAGGAGACCTATGGGAGTGGTTGAGGATGTCTTAGTAGGGGTGGATAAGTTCTTTTACCCTGCAGACTTCCTGGTTTGGGACATGGGCTGTAACAAGAGTACAACCCCTATACCTGTTATTTTGGGTAGGCCATTCTTGGCCACTGCCACCACTGTCAATGCATGCATTCAATGCCGGTCAGGGATTATGGAGGTAACTTTCAGACACATGAAGGTTGAACTGAATGTGTACAATAGTGCAAAGTACCCTCAGCTGGACAATGAGGAAAGTTTTGCAGTGGATGTACTAGAGGAAGTTGTTGAAGAAGAATTACCCACTCTGCTAGATTAGGCCAACATTGTCACAAGTTTAATTGAAGTTTGGGACATGGTAGAGGAAGGAAGCCTAGCTGTTATGACAGAAGACATGACCACATTAAAGTCTTATGTGGGCTTAGTGCAGCATTCTATTTGGAAACCTATATTGCTGCCTCTTTCTCAAACCAACAAAGCACCAATCTTACCATCCACCCAACAAGCCCCTGATCTGGATCTTAAAAAGCTTTCAGAAACATTGAAATATGCCTTCCTTGTGAAAGGTGAAAAACTTCCTGTAATTATCTCCTCCTCTCTTACCAATGAGCAAGAGGAAGAATTACTAATAGTCTTGAGGAAGCACAAAAAGGCAATTGGTAAGACTATTGCAGATTTAGAAGGGATAGATGCATCAATATGTATGCAGAGGATCCATTTAGAGAGGGCTCAGTACCCTCCAGGGAAATGCAGAGGAAATTGAATCCTCACATGCAGGAAGTGGTCCTCAAGGAGATTATTAAATTGTTAGATGCTGGGGTAATTTACCCCATTTCTGATTCTGAAGGGGTGGCACCTATCCAAGTGGTGCCCAAGAGATCTGGCATAACAGTTATTACAACTGAGTCTAGAGAGCTGAGACTAGCCAGGGAGACCACTGGCTGGAGGGTTTGCATAGATTATCAAAAGCTCAACTCTAAAACTAGAAAAGACCACTTCCCTCTCCCCTTCATAGATCAAATTTTGGATAAGTTGGCTAGAAAAGCTTTTTATTATTTTCTTGATCGGTACTCAGGGTACAACTAGATCCCTGTGCACCCTCATGACCAAGAGAAAACTACATTTACTTGCCCTTTTGGCACCTTTGCTTACCGAAGGATGCCTTTTGGGCTGTGTAATGCCCCAGCCACCTTTCAGAGGTGTATGCATGACATATTCTCTGATATGATTGACAAATTCTTAGAAATTTTTATGGATGATTTCTCTGTATATGGGGATAGTTTTGGCCAATGTCTGCAACACCTCCACCTCGTCTTGCAAAGATGTGAGGAGACCAATCTGGTCTTAAGTTGGGAAAAGAGCCACTTCATGGTAACACAAGGTATTGTGTTGGGCCATGTAGTCTCTAAACAAGGGATTGAGGTAGATAAGGCCAAAGTTGACCTCATTATAAATTTGCCCCCTCCAAGAACAGTCAAACAAATCAGATCTTTCCTTGGACATGCATGATTCTACAGGAGGTTCATTAAAGACTTTAGCAAAATTGCTAAACCATTGTGCCACCTGCTCTGCCAGGATGTGCCCTTTGATTTTTCTGCTGAATGTCTTGAGGCTTTTGAAACTTTGAAGATATGCCTCACCACTGCCCCTGTACTCCAAACACTTGACTATGCACTACCCTTTGAGCTGATGTGTGATGCATCCGACTTGGCAATAGGTCTTGTTTTGGGCCAAAGGAAAGATAAGCTGTCATGGTCATTGCCTATCTCAGCAAATCACTTGCTGAAGCTTAGATGAATTACACCACAACTGAGAAAGTGCTTCTAGCAGTGGTTTTTGTTGTTGACAAATTTAGACCTTACCTACTTGGGTCTAAAACTATAATCTTCACAGACCACTCAGCATTGAAATACCTATTGTCCAAGAAATATGCTAAGCCCAGGCTGATTAGATGGATACTCCTGTTGCAGGAGTTTGACATTGAAATCAAGGACAAAAAGGGTGTAGAAAATGTGGTAGTTGACCACTTGTCCAGAATTATGTTTGAAAAATGTGTTGATGACCCTGCAAATGATGTTTTCCCGGATGAGCAATTGTTTGCCATCTAATCCTTGGTTCCTTGGTATGCACACATTGTAAATTATTTAGTTATAGGCAAGATCCCTGCCCATTGGACTAAAATGGACAAAGACCTGTTCTTCTCACAGGTCAAATTCTTTTTCTGAGAGGAACCTTGCTTATACAAATACTGTGCAGATCAAATCATCCGAAAATGTATTCCAGAAAGTGATGTCCCCAGTATTCTGGCCATGTGCCATGAAAATGCCTGTGGGGGCCACTTTAGTGGAAGAAAAACTGCTGATAAGATCTTGCAGCGTGGGTTCTATTGGCCTTCTTTATTCAGAGATGCCAATACACACTGCAGAACATGTGAGAGATGTCAGAAATTAGGAGGGTTGTCCAAAAGAAACTCAATGCCTTTATAGCCCATCCTTGTTGTGGAACTGTTTGATGTCTGGGGTATTGACTTTATGGGCCCCTTTCCTCCTTCAAATGATTATCATTTCATCTTAGTGGCAGTGGATTATATTTCAAAATGGGTAGAAGCTATTGTCACAAGAACCAATGATAATCAAGTTGTCCTCAAGGTTGTAAAGCAGAATATCTTCTCAAGATTTGGCACCCCTAGAGCCATTATCAGTGATGGGGGTAGCCATTTCTGCAACAAAAATTTTGAGAGCTTGCTCAAGAAATATTCTGTTACCCATAGGATTGCTACTCCCTACCACCCACAAACCAGTGGGCAAGTTGAAATTTCTAATAAGGAGATCAAGCACATCCTTGAGAAGATTGTGAGGACTGACAGAAAGGACTGGGCTGAAAAGCTAAATGATACGTTGTGGGCTTATAGGACTGCCTATAAGACTCCCATTGGGATGTCCCCATTCAGACTGGTTTATGGCAAGGCTTGCCATCTCCCAGTAGAGTTAGAACACAGGGCTGATTGGGCCATTAAAAATTTAAATCTAGACCTAACTTCTGCTAGTCATCACAGATTGCTGCAGCTGTCAGAACTGGATGAACTGAGGATGGATGCATACGCCAATGCCCGGATATACAAGGAAAGGTCCAAGACTTTCTTTGACTAGGGTTTGTTAAGAAAGTGCTTCATGGCTGGTGATAAGGTTTGGTTGTTTAACTCCAAACTTAAATTTTTTCCTGGCAAACTGAAATCCAGATGGGAAGGCCCCTATATTGTCATGAATGTTTCCCCATCTAGTGCTGTGGAAATCAAGGATCCCAAGTTTGGGAAAACCTTAAAGGTGAATGGTCAGAGGCTTAAAGCCTTGTTTAGAAAAACCTACTAAACCTATGGACACCATTCACTTTCAAGGGGACCCTTCATTAAACTGATCCACAGGTGTGTCAATATTGTATTATATGTACTTTGATTTTATTAGGTTTGTATTGATTTCTTTTGTTCAAATTTTATAGGAAATTTTAGTGGCCTCACTTAAGTCTGAATCTGTCTGGTCTGATTTCTCTTTTTGCTTGGTTTGATGATTACTGCTCTTGAATTGGTGGTTTTTACTTGAATGCACGATGTTAGATAATGATTTTTGTTGTCTATACTTGAATGTTTGAGTTTAAAGTGTCTGGGGGTGCCCCTGGTGGTGAATTTTACCTAGGATCCAGCCACAGCACAAATGCAAATGGCAAAATGAAGAGCGCATGCTCTCTATTTAATGATTTGTTGTCGCAGGGTCAAAAAAGAGGCCTGGGAAACTCTCACGCAATCCAAATGGAATACTTCATTTGCTGTTGCAGGGTCCAAAATGAACCCTGGGAGCCTCTCGCGCAATCCAAATAGAGCACTTCAATAGCTGTCGCAAGATTCAAAGTGAACCCTGGGAGCCTCTCGCGCAATCCAAGTGGCAATTACACCGTCACTAGGTTTCATTTCCCATCCCGTGACCAGATATTTCCAAAGCGCGCCAAGCCTAGCGACAAGTATTTTAAACCCGCGCTTGTCTCCCTTTCCAGTACTCTCTCTCTTCTCCATCCAGCGAAACCCTAGCTTTCGGCGCTCTTCTACCTCTCTCCTCCAGCGTCCATTCTACAACCCATTATTCACACCAGGATCCTAGAGATTTGTTTCTAACGTCATCCCCATCAGCTGCCCTCTGCTCAGAGATCTCATGGTGCAGTGTGCGTCAGATCGAACCAAACCTTATGATTTTAGGGTAAGCACTCAGATCTCGGTCCCCCTTTTTCATCTTTAAAAGTAGAGTTTCTAATGGCCCCTAAGAGTGAACTAAAGAAAAGAGCTAGGGATAAGGCCCCTGCTGAACCCACTCCTAAGAAGGTCAAGACTTCTAAGGCACCGAAAAAAGGGAAGGAAGTGGTTGAGGAGGTGGAGGAGCCAACCCCTGAGTTTTCTACACCCTTTGAGCTCATGGCTTCAATCCCCTTAGAGCCTGAAATAGCTTTCGACCTGCCCTTCTTTGAGAAGGAGCCTCTCTCTACCCCTGCCATTCAATTTATGAGCAAGGCTGGTCTGACACCCTTGATGAAAGGAATTCCAGCACTAGCCTACCCTAGGCTAGTGCAACTTTTTTATGAGCACATCAGGGTCACCAAGGACAAAGATGGACAATCAGGCTTCCTCATGCTGATTGATGATTTCAAGATGTTGATTAACCCCAAGCTGATTGCAGAGGTATTGGGCATCCCAGCCGCATTTGACACTAGTGGTGGATATGGCCCTCCCCTGAGTGCCTCAATTAATACCATTGCAAGGGCTCTTACTAGAGGATTAAAGGCCTCAGGGGATTCCATAAGAAGAAGAGAGTTAGAGCCAAGCCTCCTTTTCATTAACCAAGTCCTGAGAAAGAACATCTACTGCTCAGGCCATCAGCAGGAGAGGAGGGCTCCTATTGCTAATGCTGTTTACTCTTTCTCTCTAGGCCATGGCTTCCATGCAGCCTGATTAATTTTTGAAGCAATGAAGGACTTGGGGGAGAAGCTAGGGTAGAAAAAGAAGCCACACACACTCCCCTATGCCAGAGTCATCACCAAACTGCTTTTGAGGGGGGCACACAAGATACAAAAAGGAGAGGAGACTACCACCCTTGTCCCTATAACTTTTGCCAAGAGGTAATGGGGAATCAGTAGGAGCCTGATGGAAACACAAAAGAAGAAGAAGGCTGAGGCTCAGGCCCCTCCCAAGCAGACAGTAGAGGAAGTTGTTACAAGGCCCACCCCTACTACCACAGAGGTGGTTCAAGATCCTGTCACTACCACTGCTGCAGCAGCCCCACATCCCTTCCACCTTTTACTACAGGATCCCCTATCCTGAAAACATCCCATCCCATTACCCCATCAACATCTCTCCCTTCCTCCCCTATATCCCTTTTTCCTGTGATTGGTACCTGGGAGGACACCACCCCCCATGACAGCCCCACACCTTCTCCTACACTACCTCAATACACATCCCCAATACCCCCATCATCTTCACAAAACCCTGATAGCCCTCCATTGATTTCATACAAGAAAAATAAAACCACTCACACAACCCCCACCATGTCCCTACCCCCACCCACAATCCCTTTTATCCCAACTGACACACCTCACATTGACAAAGTCACCACTCCAGCCATGCCTACTACATCCCCACTCACAGACATAGACCTCAACCTTAACACAACCACTGGATTCCAAGCCTTTATGGCTACCTTTCTTGATACCATGCCCACCCACTACACCCCCCTCCCGGATTCCCCAATTACATCACCACATCACTCACCAGAACTCCAATCTCCTCCTCCTTCCACTTTCCATCATGCCCCTTCCTCTTCTTTTCAATCAGTTTCATCTTCTACCCAATCTCAACCTCCCAACCCAGACACACTCACACTTATCCTCTCCCTCATCCAAGACATCCAATCCCAACTATCCACCACAACACACACACAGGACCAGATGCAAACTGAAATCACATCCATCAAATCCACACTCCAGATATTGACAAACCAATCCATACCTCAACAATCCAATCAAACCCCACTGATCCTTTCCCCTTCTAGCCCTGACTCCACAACCCAACCATTCTCTTTCATACCTTTCACCATTCCCTTTTTCCCTGCCCCAGCACCACCTACTCCTAGTGAGCCTACCTCATTTTCTTTCTCCCCTATGCCTTCAATTCCACCTCTTATACTACCCCCTCCAACATTCACTGACAAATCCACCCAAACAGACCTAGAACCTATTACCCTCCCCCAACAACTAGACTTACCCACTGATAACACCACTTCCCCCACCAAGGACCAATCACATTTTGCTCCTTCCACTTCCTCTCTTCCTATCGCACCCAAACACTCTTTTTACATCCCTCCCTACCTCACCATCCTCCATGCTATGAGAGACAATCCCTACCTTAGGAAGGATGTCCTGAGGGGTATGGCCCAACTGCGGCAATCCATAGAGACCCCCCTACTGCAGCAGATTGCTGAACTTGAGGAAGCCCACAGAAAGCAATTACTGGGTATTTCCCTTGGGTGGACTAACATCTTGGAAGCCTATGAGAAGGCAAAAATGATGGCTTCTTATCATCAAATGAATCTGGAGCTGGAAAAAGCAAATACTAATATGGAGAGGATGAAGGCCAGGATGTTTGAAAAGAGACTCAACAATGCCTAGGAAATCTTTCGACTGCAAAAGGAAATCCATGAAACTGACCTCCTGAAAGCCCAAATCCAGATAGCCTCTTTGGAAGCTGCATTGGCTGCTGCCAGAAGTGCAGCTCAGCAGCCCACCCCACTCTCTGTACTCATGTCAGAACCTGAGCCTCAACTTAACCAAACCCCTGCTGCCACTCCTGCTGCACCTCCTACTGAGCAAACTTATCCTAAACAGAGGAAACTCACTGCTAAGAGGACTGGTTACATAGCAGCCTCTATCAAAATTGGCAAAGAGCCAGCTACCCAGTCTGAGGAGGCACAACCCCCTGGCCAGCCAGACAAAGGGAAGTCCCCTATAGCCCCCACTGAGCAAGATAATGGAAAATCCCCTATGATCCCTCCTGAACCCAAGACCAGAAAAATGAAGGTGAAGGCACCAAAAGCTCCAACTATGAAGAAACCACCAGCCCAACCTAAGAAACTAAGGCAACCAAAGAAAAAGAGTCCAACTGAGAGCAAAGCAAAGAAGAAAAACACCAAAGCTCCCTTAGACAGAACCAAGTCCAAGCTCAGTTCTGAAAACAAAGCTGACCTTGGGAAACATGCACAAAAGATGGGCTGGGACTAGTTCACAGATTCTGATTCCTCCTACTCTTAAACTAGATTGTAGCTAGGTTTTTCTTTCTTTTCCACTTCTTTTCTTATCATTGTAATTACAGTTGTACATTTCTTTCTAAGTTAATAGAATTTTTGTTGTCTATTGCTTGTGTATATTGTCTGTGTGTGTTTTTTTTCCTGCCTATTATCCTGCACTTTCTTACCTTTGAACCAGTGAGGACACTGCTCCTCATGGTTTGGGGGTGTGGCAGGGTAGGTCTGCCAATAGAATAGTTAACTTTAGTGCAGTAGTGGTGCTATAATTGGGATGAATAAAGTTAATTTGCACTTAACTTGCTTCAATGAGAAAATTTATAGAAAATTAAAATAATTTTTTTTGCAGACATTTCGAAACTGAAAATTTTAAAATCTTGGCACTACCATAAAGCTAACATCAGAAACTTTAAATTAGTACCTAGCAAACCTAAGAGGAGAGAAAAAGGTGAAAATACACTCCATAAGTTAAAAAGAGGGCCATACCTAGTGAGATTTAGGCCCATCAATGTCTGTTGGAGAGTGTTTCTGGTATTTTTTATGCTCTAAGGTCTGATTAACTCAACACTTTTTACTAGAAGTTAGGCACTTCCAAATCAAAACTGGTTGACAGCACTCATGACACTAAGGAAATGATTCAAGGCCCTCATTTGGATAGTTTGAGCTTGAAAACCAAACCTTTTAAAACTACCCTTTTGCATACACTCTTTAAGCCTCAAAAAGTCCTATTTTTCTTTAACAAACACTGGAGTACTTGCACCTTAACCTCATGACCTGATTCAACCTTACCCTCACTCTGAGAAATCAGAAGGTAAAGGAGGAGTTGAAGGAAGTGAGAGTGGTCCAACATTTAGTAGAAGGAGAAGAAAAGTAACCTATGAACAACAGTGTGTTGGTGGTATTTATGTGGCAGTTCATCACAAAAATCATAAAAATAAAAAGAAGAAAAATAATAAAAAGAGAAAAAGGAAGAGAAGTTTGGAGAAGAACATCACCTAAAAATTGAAAAGAAGAGGAGAAACTGGCCACTTTGATTCTGAAATATATCAAGTACGATGAAGTTGTGCTGAAATGAAGGTAGTGAAGTCATGAGTCACTCCTTACCTTGCTGATATCTCAATTTTGATTTCCTTTTTTTACCCCTTCATACCCATTCAACAAGACCTTGAAGATCCAAAGTGAAATGAGCTATCAGGTGGAGATGAGGGAGTAGCTAATCTATGGTGAAGAGTCATGAAATTAGAAGCTTTACCTATGCTCATGCTTGCAGGCCCATTTGGGGTCTGTAACTGCTCTTGAGCTGCTTTAAATGTAAACACCCCTAGATATTCATTGTGGAGAGATAGCCCTGGTGAGAATTGGGTCTGACTTGTAACTTCATTGGGGTTGTATCCAATCTGATTTCCAGATTTAAGGCAAGCTTGGTACTGATATGTGCACCTTGAGTTTCTAATGTAAAATAATTGGTGGAAATGTAAACACATGCTAAAAATTTTTGAGTTTTAAATGGCCTACATAACTGCTACAATTTCCTTTGAATTCTAAAGGAAAGTGGATTGATGCTTTAGTCATTGAAATTTGTTTTGCCATTGATTGCACCACTTTTAACTATTTTTATTGTGAAGTTTGTGGGTATCTTCACTGAAAACCCTCAGGAGACTTCACTCCTCCACTAGGGATCACCTAGGGATTTAAAAGGCTTGGTACATATGCTAAATGTACCCGTGATCCCTACGAAAGTGGCATTTAATTAGTTAAAGCTTTGCTAAGGGACTAGCAAAGATTAGGTTTGGGGGTGTGTTAAGACCTAGAAAGTACCACTTTTCCCCCTTAATTTAATCTCTGTTAGACCCTTAGTCATTTAATAAATGTGTTTTAAGCCCATTTTGTAGGTAATAAGCAGTAGCTGCAGATAAGGCCCTAACCCTGCCAAGAAGCCTACTTTTGCCTCAGAAGAAAGGAAGTTGAATCCAGACAGAACTTGGTTGCAGCATAGGCAAAGCACAGCAGCAACAAGTCAAGAAGTGACCCTCGCGTAGATGTCGCAAGGTTCAATTGATGTAGAAAGAATGCTTCGCACAGTTGTCGCGGGTCTCTCAAGGCAGCACACCAACTGCTCGTGTTATTCTCGCACAGATTAATGATAGAAGGGCTTAAAAAGCAAACTTTGCACAGTTCTCATGAGGTTCAGTTGTAAGCGCTCGCGTAGTCTCGCGCAGCTCAAGAGAGGAGCATTTAATCTTCGCGCGATTCACTGAGGAGAGAGCTCCGACCATTCACATGCGTAGGCGTCGCCCGACGATGTACAGGATCTGAGATCTTGAGGACCGCCGCACAATCCAAATGGACGATGCAATTGCTTCGTCGCGAGGATCCCCGCGAGATTCACCAAGAAGTCAACTGCGCGCGCAATTCCCGCGCCACTCAAAGGGAAAGCATAATCCCACGACGACCAGAGCAATCCCGCGATGACCAAACTATCTATCCCGCAACTGCAAGAGCTTCAAGTTAATTCAATCTCACGATGACAACTCTATCACGTGATAAGACCTAAAAACTCTTGCTACCTAATGAGGCTCAAGATCTTAACTTCCCCCCACTTCTGTAGGGGCAGTATGGGAACTTTCAGCAACTAGGGCACGCACTCCAATACTCCAATCTCCATGCACACACCCTAAGGCATCTAAGGAACAGAAATGGGCCACATTTACATCATTAAAATTAGGGTTTTCCTAACCCTAATGCTCCCACAACCGACTGCAATATAAGCCTAAGCCTAGTTTAGGTTTAGGGAAAGTTAAGGACTGAATTGAATTGGACGCTGTCTTCTGGAATTAGCTGTAGACTTCCAGTAGGCTAAGGTTAGGGTTTAGGCAGTTTCTTTTTCCTTTTTCTTCTATCCATAGTCCAGAACTTGCTGGCTATGCCTTTGTATGTCTATTTGGAATAGTTTTAATAAAGTTTTATAATAGGATCTTATGCATGTATGGGATTGATGTTTGAGGGTTGTTCTGTACAAGGCTGTTGCCTGGAGATCCTCCATTGCTAAGTTGTATTGTAAGCAATGGAGGATTATTTTTAAAGATTTATTTAGATCCAAGTGACCTGTGTGTCCAGGTTAGGCACATTGCAGGCCTATGCCCCACCACAGGATCCACTAAATCTGAATCCCCATGGGAGCTTGAGCTGGTAGCCTTGTGAACATGGTGGTGGCAGCAATCTACTTGTTCTGTCTCAGACCGCAGTGAGGAGGATAGCCTCTGTGGATAGTCTATGACCATTTGAGCGGATAGGCTATAGCCCTAGGGTGAGGCCAATCCATAGATCTAAGATAGATTCTTCTTCTCTGCACTTGTGCTTGTAGCCCTGTGAGAGATTGTGCAGAGATAGACTCCCCTGTATTCGTATAGACCCACCATCAGATGACAGATCTGATATGGCTGTAGAGATTATAGGCTTGTGACTGGATCACTGCTGTCTCTCTAAAGCAGTGAACAACTAGATCTAAAGCTAGTACTCAAACTCTTGCTGGGCCTGTGTGTCCAGGCTAGTGCACATTGCAGGCCTAGCCCCACACACACAACTTTGGAGGTTGAGGTTCCTATGGATTCTTGAGCTGGTAGCCTGGATGAAGTAGTGCCTACAATGATAAATATGTTCTGACCCATCCATGGACTTAGTTCCCCTATTGGATAGTCTGTGACCATTTGAGTGGAAAGGTTATAGCGATAAGGGATTGGATCATGGCACAGGGGTGAGTTAGATCCTTTCTCTTCTTTGGTGATAATGTAGCCATTGGACAGGATTTCTATAGCAGCAAATCTGAGTTTGAGTTATAAGACCCATCAGATTTGTACCTAATAGGTTACTTCTCACCCTTTTTATATTTATTTTCTCACACTCCATCATTCTTCTCAACCATTTCTGTAGTTTAGGCATTAGGGTACCATAGGATTTAAACAATAGTGACCTTAAATCCCCTTCTATTTAGGATTGCCAGATCTGTAGTCAGATATGGAGGGCCTACTAAAGATAGCTCCCTTGAAGTTTTAGATCATCTTTCCCTGTGGGACAAACTCTTACTTATTAAAACTTGCTACAATAGGCCCTGTATCTTGCAGGTCTGTGTATTTTTAGACTTGCTGCTCTGTAGTTTTCATTCAACCTTTGATTTATTTTCACTAACCAATTCTTATCATTGTTGTCAATAAAGTTAGCTGCAAGCATCTAAAATTGCTTAACAGACGCTGTACTTTGAGTGGGAGGCGGCTTCTCCTCTCTTTGTTGCTCTTTCTCATCTCGATCTCCTTGCTCCGTGGTACCTCTATACATGGCCCCTAGGCTTCTAAATAACTCATGGACCTTTGGCCCCCCTTTTGATAACGTGTGGAGATTTAAGCTGATGATCTGCTCAGCGGTATAATTTTGCCCTATACCGCTCTCTCTTCGTCCATCATTATTGCTGGTACTCGGGGGTGTATGCGGTATCCATTCATCTTCTCCAGCCATGTTAATATCGGGAGGCAAAGATGGCCCATCATCGCATGTGGGATTATCGTGAAACCCCCATACGGGCGTGTCACTGCAGTTAGTGAGGTTTATCCGGCGTATTCCAGACATCTTCACTCTTTATGAGTGATGGCAAGCTCTCAGTAATTTACGTGCAGGTGTGTGTAAAAAGTGATAAAAATAAAGAAAGAAAATAAAACTAAATGAACTAGAACTACTCTAGCAAAAGGAGTCCCATAGCGATCGTCGGTCTATTGGTAAGTGCTTTTTCTAGGTCCCTTTCAGGTCCCGGAATAAGTGGCCCAATTCGATCCACGTGGATAACTGGCGAAAAGTGCTAGAATAGTAAACTAAGAAATATTAAATACTGAATGGAAAGAGGTAAATTCTAAATGAAGAATACCTGAGTTGATATGATCGTCAGCTGCAGATATTTATAGACACTACAACACGTTCATGATCACGCTTTGCGGGACATGGGTTGACTCCTTTACTGAACGTCGGCCGGCCAACTTCAACAGCTAGGGGTAGCCTAAAGTCTATTTAGTTTGGTTTCCTATTCCTGCTAAACCTATCTATGAAAAGGGTGGTGGCCCGCTATGCTAAGGAGGATTAGCCCCATTCCCTGGTACCCTCCGTAAGCTCCCTTGGGCAAATCGGGTGGCTGAGGGTAGAAACTAGAGGTTAGGGACCTAATTGGCTCTAGGCTAAGGATTTGGACAGAGGTTTCCTAAGACCTAAGGCTAAGGGCTTATTCCTTCAATACTCTTTTGAGAGTCAGGGCTAGCTGGCCAATACCGCTAGCCTGACTATCCTGAGGTTCCTAGAGAAGAGTCTGCAATTATAGAAGTGTAGCATGCAACCCAACTCCTTTCTTTGAGATCCCCAGAGAGAACCTTGAATTTTCTAAAAGGACTAAGCTTGAAAGAGGAGAGATTGCTATGAAAATTGGTGAGTTTGGTCGCTTGGTGAGTTTGGTCGCTGGGTGGGGGATCTATTTATAGGTATTAGGTTAATTGCTTGCATAGGCGTATGTGTGCAATTAACCAATTACGCTCATAAAGCCTTGCATGGAATTTAATTTCGCGCATGATTTTAGGCGCGTAACTCCCTAGAAGTTGGTCACCGATTGGGGAATGACCGGCTGACTGGCTTAGCCGGTGTCCTAGTCCCAATGTGACTGGAACTAATTACATACATGGATCCATGCGCATAATCAAATTGCACACATGGAGTTATGTGCACAATCGAGAATTTCAGGCGATCCCGGGAATCAAAGGCCTGGTCCAACTTGAGACCAATAATGTGCATCCAATGATATGCGCAATCAATCACGCGCATGAGTCAATGTGCGTAATCGGATGCTAAAGTGTTGCATGGGAAAGAGAAGCCCAATCCAACTTGGACCAATTGCACGCATGGTGTCATGCATGTAAAAGAATTGCACGCATGGCTTCATGCACGTACTTCGGGGTCTTCTCGAGCCAGGTCAGGTTTGAGTCAGTGGGTTGAGGTTTCAACCCAAAACTCCACCATACACTATTTGCTTGGTGTATGAGTCCTGGATGGGTTTTAAGGGGGACCTTCGGAGAGGATCGGTTCCTTTCCAGGGGTCATGGTAAGGTCAAAGGTTGACCGAACAAGTTTGTATACTCTAAGAGGGTGAAAATGGGGTGTCTACACTCGAGATACCCAAAATCAATCTCGTGAGCATGGAAGTGCGATATTTGAATCTGATTCACCGTTCAACTCTAAAGCCTCTTGGGTAAGGACTTCGATTATCAATCGGGAAGGTGTTAGGTACCCGATTGACCTGCTCGTCAGTGATCTCTACTATGTTAAAGTGTAAGAAAAAATATAAAAAATTGAATGACACTTCCCCTTGCCCAAAGGCACTCCGATCTTATTAACCCCCTCCCCACGCAATCACCAAAATTTCGGTGGCGTAACGGCTCAAATTCTAGGATAGAGGAAAAGCAAAAGAAGGCAGAGGAATAAAGGAGAGAGCCGGAGCTCTCAGGCCCTTGTAGCACCGTTGTTGGATCATCGCGTCGATGCTAACTCCGGTGAGCTTCCGTTAACACAAAGGGATAGAGAAAGGTTCTAACTATCTAAAGCTTGAGAAGAGAATGGTTAGGAATGATGGTATGGGGGATGAGTTAAGGCTTTGTTCTTGTTAAAGGTATGAGGGGGGATTGATGATGGAAGATGTAGTATGAAGGGTGAACCTAGGTTATTAGCCTGGGAGTGTAGACAACTCATTTTCGCCCTCTCGGAGTATACAAACCCGTTCAGTCAACCTTTGACCTTGCCCACAACTCTCGGAAAAGGACTGACCCTCTCCGAGAGCCTTAAAACCCATAATATGAGAACATATACTGAAACAATAGTTTATGGTTGAATCTCAGGCTGAAATAGTAGCTCTATGGCTTAGACCAGATCCGACCAGGGAAGTTCCCAAAATAAGCAACTGGACCAAGGTGCGCAATTTGATTGCACGCAAGGATACATGCACGTAATTGGATCCACTTGGACCAGGCTTGCTCTTCTTGTTGACTGCCTGAAGACCTGATTACGCACCTCGGATAGGGCGCGTAATCAGATTGCATGCCCCAACACCAACGCGCAATTGGTCCCACTTGGACCAGTCTTCTACCTTCCACAGATCCCCTGAAGACCTGATTCGGCACCTGTAGCAGGACGCGCAATCGATTGCACGCCCCACCACCAGCGTGTAATCAGTCCCCAATTGGACCTAGTCTCCAAATCCTTAGAACACACATATTCCCTTATTAAGCAGCCACCACAGGGCACGCAATTAGGTCCAAGTGAGTTAGAACTATAACTCCCTGACTGAGCCAGTCAGTCAGTCACTCACTGAGTCCATGACCGACTCAAACTCTATTTAGCGCCCTAGACAGGGCCCGAAATCCAATTACACGCCTCGGATAAGGAGTGTAATTGAATCCAACCCAGCAATTACGCACCTGCCCAAGGGCGCGTAATTACCCCGATACCTATAAAAAGACCCCTCTTCCACGCCCAAACACACCAATTCACTATTTTTTTCTTCTCTTTCTCAAGCTTCTCCCTTTGAGAAAATTTGAGGTTCTCTCTGGGGCTTCTAAACAAAGGGGTTGAGCTGCTTTCTAGAGTTCTAGAATTGCAAACTCTTCTCTAGGAGTCCCAGGTAGTCAAGCTAGCGACACTGGCTAGCTAGCCCTGACTCTCGAAGGAGTACAGGGAGGAGGGAACACCTAGCTTTAGATCCCTTAGGAAACCCCTGCCCAAAATTCTTAACCTAGAGCTAATTAGGTCCCTAAACCCTCCCAATATTTTCAAAATAGCCTCAGCCACCCGGATTTGCCCAAGGGAGCTTATGGAGGATACTCGGGAACGAGGCCGATTCTCCTTTGCATAGCAGGCAAAACCCCCATATTTTTAGATAGATCTCAGTAGGAAATAGGAAGCCAAACTAGTTAAGACCATAGGCAACCCATAGCTGCTGAAGTTGGCTAACCGACGTTTAGTAAAGGAGTCAACCTGCATCCCCGCGCGTGATCAATGATGTGTTGCAGTGTTGATAAACATCTGCAGCTGGCGATTACATTAACCCAAGAATTCTTTAGTTAAAATTTTCCTTTGCCTTTTAATATTTAATATTTCTTAGTTTATTATTTTATCGCCTTCCTCTAGAATCCACGAGGACCGAATTAGGCCACTCCTTCCGGGGACCTAAAGGAACCGAGAAAAAGCACGTACCAATAGACTGACAATCGCAATGGAACTCTTTTCACTAAGGTTGCCCCAGTTTAATTAGTTGGTTTTTATTTTCACCTTATTTTTCACTTTTTCTTTGCACACACTCACTGTATACTCCGATTTTCAAAAAAAAAAAAAACTATTATTAAATGTCAGGCATCGGATAATTAAACTATAATGATATTGACCCACTCTTGTGGGGCTCCAATAGCGATGCCAAGTATGACGTTAGACCGTCTCCATGGACAGTCCAATGTTGTGATTGATCACTGATTACTTATGTATGTATCTAATTAAGTCTTAACCTATTGCAAGCGCACAATGGAAATTGTAATACTAACATAGGATCATTCCCACGAGGATATATATATATATATATATATATATATATTAATTTTTTGAAAACTTATACTTATCTTTTAAGATCCTAAACTACTTGAGAAATATGAATAAAATAATGGTTTCTTAAACTAAATTGCAGAAAAATAAATCCTAAATCCTCCTTCTTCAGATTGTGGTCGTCAATCACAATCTTCAGTTATCGGATGTTTACAAATTATGCTATATTTCAGTCTTCTAGAGTTTGGGCGTCAATAAAAACTAGTATCATTCAATATAGATCTATACTAATCTTTAATCTACCAGAAATTTGGGCGTCAATCAAACTCTAGAAAATTAAAGATGAAAAATAAAAACCATTACACTAATCTACAAATCTCAACCTGAGTCGTTAATTCAAATTAAAACTTGAAGATGTTTACAAAGCAGGAAATCTCAATAAAAATAAATCTAAACTAGAAAGCAATAAAATTATATCTTTCACTCCTCAGCCGCAGTCATCAATTGCTTCTGAAAAACTACAGATATATACTCTAATCTTTTAGCTCTCAATCCCAGTCATCAATTTTGATCGAGGAATCTTGGATATCTAAGCTAAACTACTCTAATGATCAGAAGAAAACCCAACCTCAGACGTTAATTGATGTTGAGAATTTCTTCGATGGTTAATTCCTATACCAAGCCCTCTTATTTATAGATCATAAGGGTCGGTTTACGAAATTCCTAATTCTAATAAATGAAACTATTAAAGCAAAACTTTTCTAATATAACTCTACTTCTAATCCTCTCTTTCCTTGATTTCAATCAGTTAATGTACTTTTAGATTTCCTCCTTTATTTCAACAACAGAGTCCTTTAAGAGTCTTCTTCGTCAATCTTCTCATATCTGCGATTGGCCAGACTTTTAAGTTAAGAATTCTTCTAATTATATACATGGTGGTGTAAATTATCACATAATCAGTAGCTTCAGAAAGTGGCCTTTTGTAAAATTGTAAATCACGATTTTCTAGCTTTTACTCTTTGGATGATTCTTCATTTACGATCGATTGTCTTCTGTTATATCATACTTCAATTTTTGAATGTCTTTTTTGAAGAATCGTAAATTACGATTTTGTACTTTCTTCCTTTGCATCATTCCGCAAAATCATAAAACATGATTTTTCATCTTTCAGTAGGCGATGATTCGTCTTTTTTTTTTCAATCATCATTCTTATTGCTTTATGAGTTTATTTTGACGAATATTAATATTTTGGTTCTCTTTTACTATTTTTTTCTTTAATATTTGCACATCAGTAACTTATTAGTAGCAAACTAAGTTCTAGCATCACTAAGTTAAGAGTGGTAAAATGGTATATTATGTGGCTGATCACACTCCCAAACTTACGCTTTACTAGTCCCTAGCAAACAAGGAAATATAAAACATTCAAAACTAAGAATTTAAATGCCACTTTCGTAGGGAGCACGATTGCATTTAGCAGATGCAACGAGTCTTTAAAACCCCTAGGTGATCCCTAGTAGAGGAGCTGTAGTCTCCTAAAGGTTTTCAGTTAAGTTACCTACAAACTTCAAGTATTTTCTTGGATTTTTCAATTTTACAAGAAAATAAAAGGTTAAAAATCTAAATTAATTTTCGTATACTAACTAAGTTAACTAAGTTGATCGTCACATAGTTGTTATGATTTTCTAAAATTTACCAATCTTTTATCCTTTCTTTCCATTATAACACTTATCATTGATTAGAACTCCAATAATTTCAATTCATAGTAAGCACTGAGTGTATGCATCAGTGAATAGTTTATTCTTCATAGATTTTCTAAACTGTAGCTTTTAGAAAATATTTTCATTCAAAAACTCACTATTGACATACTCTCAAAAAATATGAAAACTTTTGGGTTCTCTCAATATATTTTAGAAGAATTCATTCAAAGGATAATTGCCAAAATTTTAATCTCATGGAAAAGATAATCTATTCTATTCATATGATTCCCTATGTAATCCATAATATTTATTATTCATATCTCTACTAGGCTTATGCTTTTGCAAATCGTTAATCAATCTTTCCTTCAGCTTGTAATGGGGCTTTAGGTTTTAGAAGGTGTCAAAGAATGATAGAAAGGATTCAAAATTTTTCTGAGAATTCAGCTCTTCTTTCTCCTAGCTTTTCTTCTTTTTTCTTTATTTCAGTAAGTATCCGCATATTTGGATAACTTCTTCCCATTTTTTGTTTATTTTTTCTGATTTGTAAATCCCATTTCCTCAATTGGTTTATAAGATCGTGTTTCACGATTTTTCTTTCTTTTTTCTAAATCGTCTTTTATAATTTTTCACTTCTTTTCCATATTCTTCAAATTAATTTCTTCAGTTGTACCCTTTTTTTAGCATTTCCCTTATTTATTTTTGCTTTTACTCCTTTCACTCCCTCTTATTCCCTTCTTTTGTATTCTATCTCTCAGAAAATGTAAGGGTTAAATGTTGAAAGCTTTGGATAGTACATATGGTTAAGGGTTTTCAAAATTTTCTTGGTACAAAGAAATTCGGTTTAGGCTTCTAATATGGGTTTAAAGGGTAAGTTATTTTCTGGAATTTTGGCTTTTTGGCTCGAATTTAAATTAAAGATGACCTTTAATAATTTTATGATTTACTAGCATAGATGCCTTATTGTTTTGATATCTCTAATAGATAGTTCTAGATAAAAAATCAGGTTATCATAGTCATTGATTATTTTCATTTTAAATTCAGCAATATGAGATTTCATAAAAACAATAAAGAAGTTCAAAGAAATTTTGGCTTGAATAGAAGCAGTCTCTCTCTCAAAGAAAGGAAAATTAGTCTCTAATGCTCACTGGTTTATAATGTTGAAACTGTAGTCTAAATAGTGCAGTTTAGATCAATCTATTGTTTCAAACATTCATTCTAATACAGTGTTCAACGAGCTAAACATGAATTGTAACTATTCTATAGTCTAGATTATTGAACTTCTACTATGATGGATCGTAAGTTTTTAATATTCGTAATTTTTTTTATCATAATTCACATATAGTGATTAACTATAAAATTATTTTAAAAAACAGAAAAAAAGAAAAAAAATTATGCAAAAATAAATTAAATAAAACTAACTGAGATACTAATATACTAATTACCTACTTCTATACACAGAAGTTATGTATCCCCTCAAACTTAATTTGGACAACGCCCTCATTGGCACAGAAATAGGGGACACTTAAAATTTATTTACCTTTGAATTACTGATATTACCGATTGTATACTGAATGTGAAGAAAAAATTCGTTAAAGAATGTCCCCCAAACTTGAGGAAAACACATCCATTTTATTCTCAAAGATATCAATAACAAAAATTGAAGAAAAATTACATAGATAGTGAAAAAGTTAGTCAAAAGAAAATGTCATATATTATCTGAATATTTACAATGATCATGAAAAGAAATCTAAAGTTCTAATTATATAAAAGAATAAAAAATTTAGCCACACACTATCTATGATACTGGCAACAATGTCCGAGAGAAGATGTCTTCGATAAAGATCAGTCCTCGGCCTCTAACCACCGTTAATCAGAGTCTCTTATTCCTTCCTACCAAAGGAGTATCCACACCTTAGCAGGGTCGCTACTCCAAGAGCTATCGGAACACTTCTTACTGCCCTTCAAAATTCCTCCCAAATAGAGCACATCATAGGTATTCCTTAGAAGAAATGCAATGCCACAACGAAAGTCATTTGAAGTGTGGAGAAGTGAACACATCTCTGGATCACCCATCACCTATATTGCTCCCCTGCGAAGATTCTACCTAGAGATTATAACGCAGGCAGGGGGAGAAGATAAGCAATGGAGAGGGGTGGCGAGGGATGGTTCAACCCATCATCATCATATAGGAGCTCGCATTCGAGGGGGGGGGGGTTATGATGGTATAAAAGTTAGGAAGTGGGGGAAAATGGGTTCTTCGAAAGTGATGTCGGATTTGGGTTAGGTTTAGGGTAAAGGGTAGTTTCAATGGGTGATTCAGCATTTGGTGTAGGTCACTGGTGCTTCAAATTTTCTACTCTCTTTATTGCAGCCAGGAGCTCAGCCTTATGTATCTCAAGGATTCTATGAAGTTGTTTGCTTAAATCACTTTGGTTAGGTTCTCTCACCATAAGGATTAGGGTATGAAAGGAAGATGAAAGAGATGGGTTTTTGGGAGGGTAAAGGTCTAGTTTTATAGGGAAGGGAAGGGAAGGGTTCACGTGTCAAGGTATAGACTTATAGACTTGGGTAGTTGACAAGTGACAAAATTGAATGCAATGCGTGTCTGCTTCCACTATGAATTAATGGGTTCGAATTCTAACATAATTGATAAGACTGATCACTAGAAATGCCTATTCCCTGGAATTGTCATTTGCAATTCTGTAGAATGAAAATAAGATTCTATGAGGCTTTAAATCGTAAACTCTATGATTTAACCCTATAAATCATGAGAAATTGTAAATCCATACGTACAAAGTGCTTATGGCATGACAAGAGGGTCTTTACGATTGAATGCACTCTTGTATACTGCAGATTGTAAAGTTCTTTCTAATATTAAATTATATACATATGTTATAGGTGTTTGCAAGGGTGAGTCGGTAGCTCGACAGGTTCTAGAAGTATTCAATTAAAATCAGAGGGAGTTGATGTGCTTCCCATAAATGTGCATCCTCTAGACGTACCAACTGCATGTGAAGGAAATAAGTTACTCTCTCTTTCAGAAATAGTTAGTTGCTCAATTTGAGTTTCTAATCTTTCGATAGATTGCCGAAGGTGGTTGAGTAATTGTGTCTGGACATGAGCATATTGCATCCAACTTTCAGCTATTTGCAACAGGGCTTCCTTTGCAGTAGTATGGTTTTGGGCTTCTGTGGGGTAAGGAGAAACAGTTAGAGGTTGGGAAACTGCCTGAGTTAGGCCATGGATAGGACCACAAGCTTCTCCTTTTTGAGATGTTGGGTACGAATTTAAACATACCAGAGATTAAATTTTGACTTTCCACAGCTTCAGCCTCGGAAGGCCTTTCATCATTAACTTTAATTTATATAATCCTCCTTGCTTAGGAAGTATATTTGTTAAATTCTCCGAATCAATCTCACTCGATGTGTGGTATTGCACCAATTTCCTCTCTAAGGGTCTCAAATAGTTCCCAAGCTTCTTCTACTGTTAATTTATGATACATACTTGCACAGGCCATGTCAACTTTATGTCGGGTTGCATTTTCAAGGCCTTTATAGAAAGTGAGCACAAGTTTCCAGTGCGTAACCCCATGGTGGGGGCATTTGTGCAGAAGATCCTTAAGATGGCTCCAATATTCCTAAAGAGATTCATCTGGGAATTGGTGAAATGTTATAATGAGATGTCGGATTTTATTCAACCTGCAAATTGGAAAGAATTTTGTAAGAAGCATACCTTCCAGTCCTTCCCAATTAGCAATCAAATTATGGGGCAAAGATTTTATCCACTGCCTAGCTTCATTTCTCAGAGAATATGCGAACAACTTCAACCGAGTGGATGCTCCTATCAAGTTCTTAATTCAAATGATAGTGCACACGTTTACGAACTTATTTAAATGCAAATAGGGGTCTTCGTCCATAAGCCCATGAAAAGTTAGAAGTATTTGAAGTACATTGGACGTAATTTTAAAAGTCCTATTACCAGATGTAGAGGGTAATTGAATACATGGGGGAGGTGTAAGAGGTGTCAATGCGTATACTCCCCCAATGCTTTAGCCACAAATTGGACTTTTCCTGCCATAGTGAATAGAGTTAGGACAAAGCAGGATGGCTAATTCAGTTTTATCTAATTTTTATTTTAGAAAGCAGAGAGAGAAAACAAATCTGAGCCTCTAGCTTCTCTGATCAGGGGAAGTTGAATCCTTAATTCGTTACTCCGAATAAACCTGAAAAAAATTTAAGAAGTGATTAAAGAAAATTTAAAATATTAAGAAATATAAAAAGAGAAAGATAAATACTTGTTTTCTTAAATTAATATAAATATAAAATCTTCTATCCCTGGCAGCGATGCCAAAAAATTGATTGTTGATTACTTATCTATGTATCTAATCAAGTCTTAACCTATTGCAAGCGCATAATAGAAATTGCAATACTAGCATAGGATCATTCTCACGACGATATGTTTATGATTGTTGGAGACAGTTCAATGAGCTTCTATTGAGTTACCTTAATCATGGGGTTTGGTGCTGGGAAATAGTGCTCAGTCTCTACGAAGGCCTAAACGAACAAACCCGACATTGGATTGATGATACCTGTGGGGATATGTTTCTATCATTCATTGCAACAGACGCATGGGAATTTTTAGGGATCCTTATTGTGGATCAATGCCACACCCGACACCGAGATGGACTAGTCTGGAGATTCAAAGAACTACACCTCCTAAGCGAGGAGGGTTGTACAACTCAAAGTCAAAGATGACTTTTCTTCCAAAGTTGAAATTTTGCACGATAAAACTCCAGTCCATGTTTATTGGTAGGCGCTTTTTCTAGGTCCTTTTTGGTCCCTGGAAGAAGGGGCCCAATTTGGTGTACGTGGAATCTGGCAGAAAGCGATAGAATGATAAACTAAGAAATATTAAATGCTAGAGGAAAAAGGAGAATATTAAATGGAAAGTACCTAGATTGATGTGATTGTCGGCTGCAGATATTTTTTGACACTGCAACACGTCACTGATCACTTGCGCAGAGATGCGTGCTGAACTCCTTTATTGAACATCGACTGACCACCTTTAGCAGCTACTGGTTGCCTACGGTCTAACTAGTTTGGTTTCCTAATCCTAAGGGAAGCTATTTAAAAAAAAGGGGGCTGGTGGCCCACTACACTAAGGAGGATCGGTCCCGTTCTTGGGCACCCTCCGTAAACTCCCTTGGGAAAATTGGGGTGGGTAAGGCTAAAAAATCGGAGAGGGCTAGAGACCTAATTGGCTCTAGGCTAAGAATTTAGGCAGGGGTTTCCTAAGGATCTAAGGCTAAATGCTCCATCCTTCAATACTCCTTTGAGAGTCAAGGCTAGCGGGCCAGTGCCGCTAACTCGACTACTTGGGACTCTTAGAGAAGAGTCTGTAATTCTAGAAATCTAAAAGACAACTCAATCCCTTTCTTTGGAAGCCCTAGAGAGAACCTCAAATTTTCTCAAAGGGAGAAGCTTGAGTAAGACAAGAAAAAATAGTAAAATTCGTGAGTTTGGGCGTGGGGTAGGGGAGTTTTGACAGATATATGGACAATTGTGTGCATGTGGCCATGTGTGCAATTAACCAATTATGCGCAGGTAGTCCGGTGCATAATTGACTTGCGTGCATGGTTCACGACACGCAATTTACTGGAGGTCGGTTGTCGACTCAGGCATGACCGATTGACTGGCTCAACCCGTGTCCTAGTTCCAATATGAATGGAACTAGTTACGAGCATGGAACCATGCACGTAATCGAATTTCACGCATGGAGCCATGTGCGTGATTTGGGAGTTCGGGCAGTTCAGGAAGACGTAGTTCTAGTCCTACTTTGGACTGACTGCATGTGTGCATTATCATGTTCAATCAAATTACGCGCATCAGGAGTTGGGCGCAATTTGGAACCTAAGGCGGTGCACAGAAGGTTGTGGCATAGTCTACTTGGACCAATTGCGCACAGAGAGTCACACACGCAATTGATTACACACATGGTTCCATGCGCACAATTTGGGAGAGTCTATGAACTAACAGGTTAAGGACAAACAATCATTTCAGGTTAAGGATGGACATGCAGGTAGGCACGTCAGGACAGACAGGCATACATATTTACATGTAATATCATTTAAGTAAATATCATAACTCTTTCCTTTCCATTTAATTAAGATATTACAAGTAAATAATTAAATATCCTGCATTTGGATTCAATAAAAATAGTCTTGGATAAAAAATCTCAAAGAATAAAAAGTCAACTTTCCAGTTCAAGAACAAAATCTGATTTTTTGCAATTTGACTGATTTTCTAACTTTCACATGACAAGCCTTTTAGCAAAACTTTAAAGCCCATAAATTCTATCATATTAAAGTATTGCTAAAATACCAAACTCCAATAAAAAAGTTCACATCTGGGCTTTCAAATGGGGGATATATTGCCAAGGTTCTGGCTCGACCTTGACCTTCGATCAACAGGGTATGGGGCTTAACAATACACTATTGTTATGGTGCATAGTTCTTGGATTATGGGGTTTTTAAGGTGTTAGGACTCCTAGAGAGGGTTGGTCTCTCTCCAAATGTCATGGACAAGGTCAAGGGTTGATCAAACAAGTTTGTATAATCCGAGAGGGTGAAAATGGGGTGTCTATAGATGCTCCTCTTTGGCACTTTCTTATGGAATAAGAATGCGTCGAAGAAGTAGACACTCCTTTTTAGGGTGCTTTCTCATTTATTTGAGACATTCAGGAGGTTAGGGAAGGTCACGATGGGACATTAGGGAGCCTTGGGCTTGCTTTATGTGATGGGACACTGGTTAATACTCCCTTTCGATTGTGTGTTGGGGTAAGTTGCAATGGGATGGTACTTACCTGAATGAGTGTAGAGACTCGCGTGTAGAGGTGAATCCTTACTCGAGATAAAATGATGAATATTCTTCAATGAGGGGGTTGATATCGACTCTTGTCTTCCTTATCTTAAAGCGCAAAGGTCTTCTAGAGATCGATCATGATGATCGAGGGGCTTTTACTGCTATCGTGGGTGCATGTCGCGACCGTGCGGGGGGACTATGCAATAGTCGAAGCACGGTGGTGCAACCAGGGTGATCATTTAATATAAAAGGTATCGAAAGGTGTTAAGTGATATCAGCAATGAGTGCATCAGGATGTAGGTAAAAAAAAGTGTGTCCATCGAGAAATATTCAGCTATTCTTTTGAGGAAAGATTCTTATGTTATTATTTTAGGAGTGATTATGCAATCTCGTTCTCGGTAAGATGAGTTGTATAGATGTGATAGAGAGGGTGAGATAGGGTGATGAGAAGGGATATTAAAGAGATTCTGAGGAGGATTTTGATTGTTTGTTTTGTAGAGAATTGAGGATGAAAGAGAGTGAGAAAGTTCTCTATTTTTTTATTTTTTTTGCGCGATGGGACTATAAAGGTTTTTTTTTTGTGGTCACACGATGGGACTTTGGAAAATATTTTATTATTATTTATATATTTTTTGGTTCCACAGTGGAATTTAAGGTAATTTTTTTTTCCTCTTTTTTTTTTCTTTTTACCTTTTTTGGGTTCCATGGTTGGACAGTGGGGAAAATAAAAAAATTTATTTAAAAAATGCCCCAGTTCGAGATGCTGGTCTTGTGACCCGATTATTGTTGCTAAGGCGTTAGAGCTAAAAAAATGCCCCAATGTCAAGCGACGGTGGGACTTTTCTCACCCTCGCAGATATCCTGGAGTGGCATGTAATGATCCCATGTTGAGAAGTAGTTTGATTATTGCAGCCACATGTAAGGCTTGATCGTGTAAGCATTGAATGATTGTCATGTATCGTAGCTTTTATCAAGGTCGAGGTGGATGGTAGATAATTAGTGGTTGTATCGCTTATCAGTCAAAAGTTTTCGGTTTTATCCTCAAGGAGATTTTGAAAGTCATTTGACTCATTGTCCGAAAAGAAAAATTAAGGGTGAAGAGGAAGTAAGGTTTATTGGCCTGAGGGTAGCTTCTTATTCAACAACTTTATGAAATAATAGTCAACCACTTTCTTCTCTGGTGCATAATGCAGTGTCATAATTAAGCTCTCCATCATGGTCCAGGACCATCAAATCGTGAAATTCTATGGTTAGCAGGAGGTTTGTCCTCCTCCCGCCACCTTACGACGATATCTAGTAGTGTGAAGATACCAGGGATTCCGTCATGGTTTGGTTATGCTTCCTTAGCGAGAATACCAAGGATGCCCTCACAGTTTACTTATGCTTCCCTAAGCTCATTGACTTGTTCACTCGCCGTATGCTCTCACTCAGTTATGCTTCTCTTTTTTTTTGTTTTTTTTAACTTTATTTTTTGAAGCATGTATGCATATTTTTTTTTGAAACAAGCTCCTAACAAAAAAATTATGAGATTTGATGGAACCTTACATTTTCATTTTTTGAGCTCTAACATTGATTCCAATGATGGAAGAGGTGTATGAGAATCTAGAGTTTTCTATATTTCAAAAGAGAGTTTTATGATCCATTAGTCATTTCGATAAACTTGCTTGAATTGAAATGTGGTTAATGAGTCAAATAATTCCCAAAAAAGTTTAAAAATAATGACCTACGACTGGCGAATGCCTTGTGATGACTGCAAGGATGATAAATATGCCTGTTTAGGCTATGAGACATGATGATGATTGAGTTATGATTATCGCTCCAAGGTTTAGGAAGTCCTTCCCTTGTAGCTATTTTCTGAGCATGTTGCCGAGATAAAGAAAGTACTTCCCTTGTGGGTTTTAATTCCCTTCAGGCTATTGGTAAGTGCTTTTTCTGAGTCGCTCTCGGTCCGCAGAAAGAGTGGCCCAATTCGGTCCAAGTGAACTCTAGCAAAGGCAGTGTTTTGGTAGAGGTAATTAAGTATTAAAAATAAAGAGAAAAATCCTAGGAAGATACCTAGTTCATTGCGATCGCCAGCTGCAAATATTTATCGATGCTGTAACACGTCACTGATCACGCCTTCCAGGGTGGAGGTATGGGTTGTTCTCTGTACTGAATCATCAGGCGGCCAATGTTAGCAACACTGGGTCGCCTACAAGTTTAGTCAAGCTAGTTTTCCTAATTCTCTTCTAACTACTTTACCTTTCCTACTCTTGCTATGATTTTTGACTGCTTTATTTAGTTGATATTATCGGGGATCTAATCAATTTTAATCCTATTAGGGGTTTAATTAATTGGGGGATCCTAATTCAACTAGGTCTCCTAATCTGACTAAAAGTCTAATTAATGTCCTAATTCTAATCAAATGTCTAATTATATTAGAATCTAATTAGAATTCTAACTAATATCCTAATCTTATTAGAAATACTAATCTTTCTAATTCTACTAAAACTATAAATAAATAAACTATGCTAATTATGTTAAGTAAATTAATTCTATCAAAACCCTAATTAATCAAAGTATCCTAATTCTATCAAAATTCTAAAAAGAAAGGAGTTTGGGGCCCGCTATGCTAAGAAGGATTGGCCGGTTCCTGGGTACCCTCCGTAACCTCCCTTGGGGAAATCGGGTGGCTAGGGATTGAAAATAACTGATTTTTAACTGGGAACTATAGTTTTAAAGATCAAAATCATAAATTATAAAGGGATTAAAGGACTAGACTTGAGAACTAGAATTATGAGATCAAAACTAAAACTTGTGAGTTTAGGACCAAAACTGAAATTAAGGTTTGAGATCAAAACCTAAGCTCTCAAAATTAAGAACAAAATTTGAGGCTAAAAAACTAAAATCAAAACTATGAATTAGAATTAAAGATCTAAAAATATGAAGAGGAATAAAAAAGCTAAAGCTAAGGACTTGCTCTAGTAACTAAGAACTAGAACCAGTGATAAGAAACTAAAAAGTAAAATAAAAGGAATCTAGAATTAAGATCTAAAACTAGAACCTAAGATCTACAACTAAGAACTAGAACTAAGAATTAGAATAATAAAAAAAAAACTAGAAGAAAAGTATATCTGAGCCAGGGCCGCAGAGAGGAATCTCGAAATCCTAAGCTTGAAAGCGAGGAACTTTAAAATTCGATTGTTGATTGTGTTGTGATGTGTGATGTGTGTTTTTGGGACAAGGTGGTGGGGTCTATTTGTAGGTATTTGGCCAATTTCACGCCCTATGGGGTGCGCTCAATTGATCGGTGAATTCCAATTATGCGCCCTGTCTGGGGCGCTTAATTTAACTATGCATCGGGCGCCCAATCACTTTGAGTCGGCGACCGACTCAGTGAGTGACCGGCTGACTGGCTCAGCCGGGTGTCCCAGTCTTAGTCTGATTAGACTTATTACACGCCCTTTTTAGTGTGGCCAATCCAATTAAATGTGCATTTAAGGGAGCTTAATAGTGAACTTTTGGCAATCTAGGGAATTGGAGACCAGGTTCGCTTGGGAACTGATTATGAGCTAGTGTAAAAGCGCATAATCCAATTGCACGCACTATGTAGGGCATACAATCGTGTCTTAGGCAGTTTCTAGAAAGGTAGAAGACCAGTCCAAGATGGACTAATTGCGCGTTGGTGGTGAAACGTGCAATATGATTGCACGCGCTTGAGAAGGTGCATAATTAAGGCCTAGGGTGGTCCTCAGGAAGTACAATCCTGGCCACCAATTGCGCGCTAGCCATGGGGCGTACAATCAATTTATGCATACAAGAAAGGGCACATAATTCAGAAATTTCCTGGGTTTGAGTCGGGTTCGAACCACAGAGTTATTGTTTCAGCCTGGGTCTCAATCGTGTACTATTGTTCTAGTGCATGGTTTTCATATTAAGGTCTTAAGGTCTTCGGAGAAGGTTAGTCCTTTTCCAAAGATCATTGGCAAGGTCAAAGGATGACTGAATAAATTTATATACTCCGAGAGGGCAAAATGAGAGTGCCTATAGATGCCCCTCTTCGGTGCGTTCTTGTGGAATAAGAATGCATCGAAGAAGTAGACACCCCTCATCCGAGGTGCCTTCTCGTTTCTCTTAGAAAATCATAAATGTGAACCGGGGATGCTGACATGAGATGTTTGGCTTTCTTGTTTATCAGCACAAGCTAAAATGGAGCATTCAGGGGCCCAGTGTTAGTTGTCGAAAGGTGTATTCCATGTCGTAGATGCGAGTGACATCCCATCGCATATCGCGACGTGCTGCTAGTAGCAGTCAATGGGGAAAAAGTGGCATAACCTAATCCGTGGGTGCAAGGGGCATCCCGCCGCATATCACAACTTGCTATAAGGGGTAGTCAAATGGTAGGAGAGTCGATATCCTAATATGTAGGTGTAAGGGGCAATCAAACAGAGGGATATACAACACAATCGAGGTACTGGGGGGCATCATACGAATGTCCAGAGATAAGGTCCAGAGACCGATAATAAGATGAAATATTATGTAATGGCGAAGGCTTTCGAAAGTCATGTCAGACCGGGTGCGGCATTGTTCACACCAATGGTGTGTCAGGCGTCCCTTTCCAGTGAACATTTGTGATTTCACAGAGTTGAGTATATTCAATGTTCGGTTTCCCAGGGGAAAGAATGGATTGGAGAGATGAGAGGTAAAGTTTGATAGATAGAAGTTTATTTGCTATTATCATTATTATTTTTTCTATTTTTGAAAATTTGGGATTTAACTTAAGATCAATTCGGTGGTAAAACTTCAGAAAACGTGGCTTCCGAGATATCGCTGAGCAAATTCACTAGTACGGGATTTGTGGACCCAACCGTTTGCGTGGTTGTCAAGACGACACTTGGTATGCCAGATGCTCCGTCTAACCTTCTCGTGAATACTGGTGATTATCTCTTATGGGAGGACTACAGTGATTCATGGATAGAGAGAAACGGGTTTTGAAAACATTTGACTTAATCCTAACTAATTATATTTTGCAGAAATGTCAAGTAAAGAGAAAAGGGGTGATACTTACCTGAATTATTGTTAAGGGTCTTTGTATGGCCCGCGACGAGACTAATCGATCGTCGTAGTGATGCCGCGATGGGACATTAGAGGGTTTCCTCACTTCACTTCTAATAGTCACCAATGTGGCGAAATGTCTTGGGGAGGTGAGGTTCGTGATGGAACATGGTGGTTTTCCCTTTATGGTTGTGTGTTATGGTGAGTCCCGCTGGTTGCAGGCGCCATGGGGCTTAAGAGAAATCTGATAAGATGTTTATGCTGGAACATGACATTTGACGGGTGCGATGGGTCGGTGGAGGGTCTATCCTCTCTTCTTCTGATTTTTGTAATGGTAGGGGCTCGCTGATTATCATGATGGGACATTGATTGAGCTCCTCCATTCTTTTGTATGTGGAGTTATATGATGGGGTTTTGAGTAGGTGTAAATGGTGATGGAAATTGGGTGGTGTTCTCTTTTGGTAGTGTATCATGGTAGTTTAGGGTTGGACATTTTAGGTGGTAATGTCGCGACGGGATGGCTTTATGATGAGATTATGTTATAATTGTATTGCGTCGGGTGAGTGTGTGACCGAGTCTAGTCTGATGACCCCTTAGTTGCTTCAATGTCGTGATGGGACAATGATGGTATTTCTTTCTTTGCCAAATCTTGGTTATGTAATGGGTTGGATTCAGTTTGAATGGTGTTGGGATTGCTACGAGATTGGACTTTGGTCTTGGTGGTATGATAGGATTTTCGGGAGGCTCATTCTTAACTCTTTGCGATGGGACAATGGTCGAGCCTTCCTTTGGTCGCGTGGCGTGTTAGGTCGTGTGGTGAAATTTTAGTGTCGCGGTGGGACATAGCTGACTTATGTTGATGTATTTGGATGTTGCAAGTCTTGCCACGATGGGATCCAGGTGTGGTCAATGTCCCCCCTCTCTTTGAACAACGTATAAGGTTATGCGATGAGATATGGGAGAGGGATTCTAATCGAGATGGGACAAAAGGTGTGAGAGTGTGCATTGTGTTCGGAATGTGGTCATAGCTGAGTATTGCGTGCAAGGTACTGTATGTTTGATTAAATTGCGTGGCGGGTCACATGCACGTGATTATGGGATTAGGGAGGTGATTGCGCGTCAGTGTGTGTATGCAATATCATTATGCGCTCTGTGGACAGCGCGCAATCGAAGTGTCGCGGGGCTGGCAGAGCGGAGGTGTTTAGGTATCGATTTGGATTCCACGCATGGGGATTAACGTGCAATCCAATTATGTGCTAGGGTCAGTGTGCACAATCGGAGCATCGCCAGGTCACTGTGTGAGTGTCCCTTCGGATTCAACGTGGTAACATAAGCGCGTGATTTCATTGTGCGCAGGTGTAGCTGCGCGGGATGGTTTTGTCGGGACTTGTGTGTGGGCGGAAGTTCAATTGCGCGCCCATTGGGATGCGCATGATTGTGTTTAAGCGTTTTTGTATATGTGCATAATTAAATTGTGTCCCATTTCGGGTGCTCAATTAAGCAGCTTTTTATATATAACCGAGTTTCTTTCATTTTTCTTCATTCATTCTTGTTTCATTCTAATTCTAGTGTTTTAGCTATAACTTGTGATCCAACCATTGGATTTTAATGTCGTTTCTTCCATTGTTCGTAGTTTCGCGTGATCTTCAACCTGAAGGGGGCTCTGACGGTGGTGTGACTTTGAGAATGGGCGGTATTGGGAAGGAGAAGATTGGCCTTCACATCGATCTATTTTAGGGAATAGTGAAGGCAACGTTAAGGAGGTGGCGGCGGAGGAGGTCAAGATGGTGGAAGGGAAGGTGTTATAAGTGGAGGGCTGTGTTCCCCAACCAATCCTCCCTGAAGCCTTTTTTGAAGCTTCCGATTGGACACTGCTCCTCGCTTCGTGTCCGTTTTGAGCTAAGTTTTCATTTTGGTTTGTAAATTAGATTTTGAGGTTTTCGTTTTGGGTTGTATGTTTAGGAGGTATGCCTCCGGTGACACTTGTAAAAGAATTTGTTATATGAATGAAAAATGTTTATTGCGTTTATTTGTTGTATTTATTGTTTTTATTTATTTATTTAGCTTTATGATTTTGCAATTGAGGGGCCTTTAATTAATTAATTTTTTTCTTTTTTTGTGTCATGGTGAGGGGATGAGTCCCATCTTTAAGGTATTTTTTTTTTGTCTTATGTTTGATTCAGCATGACAGTTGTGTGAATTTAAGGTTTAATTTAAAAGGTTCTAGATGGATGTCAAGTGCCTTAATCCTATTGGTTTATCTATTTTGTGGTGGATTTGTGTTTCCTAGGTGGGTAAGTGTTTTGAAATGATTGGCTAATCTAAGTTTGCCATGGATTGTGGTTCTTTCCAGGGGGTATGTATCTAGTTTGAATTTAATTAGATAGTGTTTAGGAATGTGACATTTGTCATTTTGTGGTTTAGGGAGCATAGGTTATAAATAGGGGCTAAGGGGCTAGGTTATGTTTTGATTTTTATTTCTAACTTAGGATTTAAAAATTTGGGGCATTTTTTTATTTTACTAGAAATCTAGGACATCTTTAGTTTTTTTTTTTATTAATGTCTCTTCTTCCTTTTTATTTTGTGTCTTGGGTGTTATATCCTAAATGGCTTATAATTTTATTTATTATTGTTATTGGTAATGAGCGGCATTTGGAATACGAGATAGTGCTAGGGTTGATGATGTTAATCTGACCTAAAGTGCTACCCCATTGGGGGAAGAGATGGAAGAGTCAAAGGAGGGGGAAAAGAAACCAAAGGAATGAGCTGTGCCAGAGTGACCAACGCCAGTTGCCCCTTGGTAGTCTCTGCGGATATCTTCTAGTTGGCCTTCCATAGGTGTATCCGTCAGATGCTGAGTGGCTTTCTGTGAGCCACTCTTTCTTTTCTGCCAACTCGGGAGTGGAAGATGAGGTTCTTGTTGGAATTCGTTTAGGGTGTGCTTCCTCTCCGGACTTTCCTGTTATCTCCCCTTATCTTGGGCATTTCTTTTAGGGATACCTCTTCTAAGTATTTATAGGCTCGGGTGTTTTTGAGTGTTTGTCTTGAATCGAAATTCATCTCTCGCTCCGAGATCGTAATTATTTTTTTTTGTAAATTCAAAGGGTATGCCCTTGGTGTAATTTGTAATAATTTTAAATTTTATTTATGATTATGTTAATTCAGCTTTTATAATTTGAGTTAAGTTTCTTATCGGATGTATCCTATTCAATCAGGGGTATCTTCATTTAGTTAGGAGATACTAAGTTTAGTTAATTAAGTTTAGAGTATTTTTAATTTGGTTTGGTCTTGATTTGGGACAGGTTTTGGATAGGCTTAAACGATTTTAGGTGTTTAAGTCTGGGTGTACAGGTGAATTCCTAGTTTTGAGAGTGTAGGTGCCTAAGTTTAGGTATGCGTGTGAAATCTGGGCTGTATGTGGTGCTTAGAGTTTGTCGCTAAGTCTGATCTTTTATTTTTTAGGCGCTGATGGCTGGCATAAATATTTCGTTGAACCTGGGTAATTGTGCGCCGAATGCAAAGCACTCAATATAATTGCACGCCTGGATTGGTGAGCGGGAACTAGTCAATTGCGCGCACTCTAAAGTGCATATAAATAGATTGCACGCACAGTTATTCACGCGTGACCTGATCAGTTTTTAGTCAATGTATGGGCGATGCTTGAGTTTGCATGCTTGGTGCAGGGCGCATAATCCTATTGAGCATCCTGCTTAAAAAGCGCGACCGGTGTTTGGGCGGGCGACAAGTCGATTATGTGCCTATTCAATGGCGCACATTTTAATTTGACTGCGAGAGATAATGCGCGCGATTCAATTGCACAGCCATATTCAAACGCGCAATTAAACCACACTCTATATAAGCCTGAGGTTTTCAATTCAAAAGTGCACTTTCTTGAATCCTTTGCAATTTCTATGCTATCTTGCTTCCTTGCTCCCCGAATTTCATGTTTTTGAGATTTTTTGCGATCTATCCATCAATTTTGGATGCCGTTTCTTGTGTTCTCTTTAGTTTTTCAAGCTCTTTGATCTATGATGGAGTCTGAGGGTACTTACCTACTTTCATTGACCGCATCCGAGGTAGAGCGGATGGTCGAGGGGGCAGGTGAGGCCTCTAAGGTCCGCATCGGGACCGATATCATGGCCGAGGGTGACATTGAGATTGTTGTTAGGGAGGAGGTCCCTGAGACTTATGAAAGGGACAATGAGGATGGTGGTGAGGATGCTGGCGAGGATGCTGCTCCTCACGAGCCCACGATCAAGATTCTGCAGGAGGAGTTCTTTGTGCGAGATTAGGTAGGTACCTATGAGAAAAAGTTCCTCATTCATTCCTAGGCATTTAGATTACAACGTAGACTTTCTAGGATGGAAACCTTTTAATTTTACGTGAAACTTGCATTTAGTTTTAGGGTGTGTGTGCATTCATGCATCATACTCGTATCAAGTTTCAGCTCATGTTTATTTTATCGCTCTGTGTTATTTTTATCATGTTTTACATGTTTGCTATGGATCGTTGCTTTTGTTATTATCATCGTCAGTGGTTGCGATCAGTGGTAGTGTAGGCATAGGTTAATGTATATTTTGTTTTTTTTGCTTGTGGTTCATTAGGAGCCTCTGACACTAGCCATTAGCATGGCATGGTTAGAGTCTCATGCTTGGCACCGTGCCCTGCCTGAGTTCCAGCGGGCGCAGTTAGCAGCTTTCAGCTTCAGGCTGATTTTGGAGTTGGAGCCCTTCACGGTTGATCGTGGTCTGATCGGGGTAATTATGGAGAGATGGAGGGAGGAGCAGCAGGCATTGCTGTTCCAAGTAGGCATGTTGCTGCCCACCCCTGAGGACTGGTTTCACATCACCGAGATGCGGTTCGAGAGAGCAGCACCTATCACAGGGAAGATGGAGAGTGATTATCAATCCATGTGTTGGGAGGTGCTCGGTACCGAGTACCTGTACAGCAGATCCAGAACCGGGGTGGTCTAGGTCACCTGGTTCTTTAACACTTTTATGAGTGGATTCGTTCCTTCAAGGTGTCACTCGAAGGCGGGGGTGGCGTTTATGGCACGCAGTGCAGTGATGATGTGTCGGGCGCCAGTGATAGAACTGGGAGTAGAGGCATATCGAGTACTCTAGGCATTCTTGATGCATTTCTTCAGGGCGGTCCTCTTCTCATCCTAGAGCCGAGGGTGTGTGACGTGTCTTTTCTTGACATTATTGAGGGACCTAGATCAAGTGCCCACCTATGCTTGGGGGAGTAGCGGCATTGGCGCACATTTACGAGTAGCTTTATCATAGTGGGAGAGGCATCGCGACCATTAGAGGTTTCCTCCCTTTTCTCCAGGTGAGTTTTAGTTGACTACTGTCTTAGTGATTTTACTGTTTGTCTTAATGATGGTTTTTGACATCGTGTGTCTAGTTCTGGGCATACGACCTTTTCCCCTTCTTGAGTCCGCGGGTCTCGAAAGAGATTATTTTCACATTCCCATGAATGCATGTGTAGCGGAAGGTATTGGGGCGCCGTCGTCGATCTTCAAACCTGGAGACCACGTAAGGTCTCTTCGAGGATATGCATGTAGGGTAGGTATGTGTTGTTTATATTATTAGAGTGTTTTATGTTTCAAGTTTTGGATCTACTGATGATGGCTTCTTTGTTTCTGACTATAGGCGATTTGGAGGCTTTATGGTGCAGTCGAGGATGCAGGGCAGCAGATGATTCAGTCCGGTTGGCCCTTCTTTGATGTGGACATCTGGGTCCACTATTTTGATAAGGTGGAGTGCATCCACCTTTCTCGATCAACTCGTCAGTTGGGGCTCCCTCAGGGAGTCCCTCTGGAGATTTACCATCGAGTGGCGAGGAGGATTACTGGTCCTTACGGTCGCATCTTTTCGTCAAGGATGGCGGCCCAGATTGAGAACTTCAGAGCAAGGGGGACCAGGGTTACCAGGGCACATGATGTGGCGGATGCCCGAGAGTTCCTGAGGTGGTTTCATGATATAGGCGATGGTCGACTCTTTACCCGTCCTTTCCATGGGAGCGGTTCTTTCGCAATTGGTAGTCCTGAGTCCGCCTCCGCTCTAAGGGAGGGACTGGCTGCATCAGAGCAGGGCCACCTAGGTGCGGGCATCCGCAGAGCGCTGGACGTGCTTCACAGGGCGATGGAGCGGGTAGGATGTGCTCCTCCTCCAGACAAGGAGATGTTGCGGTCCTTGACAGACACGGTCTTCCAGGCTAGGACCTCGGAGGATGAGCTAAGGTTTCAGCTCACAGAGACCTGGAGATTTCTGGTGAGTGTATTTGTTTGTGAGTTTTTTCCATTCCTATTTTTAATCATTTTTAGTTTAATAGTTGGGCAACCGTGGGATTTTTTTGACGATCCTGTCGCAACGATGCACTCGCTAAATAAAATATTTAGAGTCACCACCCGGAGCTTTTGGTGCCTCGGGAAACCTAGTTAATTTTTATGAGCACCGAAGTGCTAAAAATATGACTCTGAATCCAGTAACAAAAGGTTCTTGGGTAGGAGCTTCGATTATCAATTGGGAAGGTGTTAGGTACCCAATCAACCCGCTAAATGCGGTCTCTACTTAAGGCCAGGTCTATGTGGGGCTGGTTTATTTAGCATATATATATATATGTATATATAATTATATATATATATATATATAAGGAAGCAAAATGAGCGGCACTTCCCCTTGCCCGAAGGCACACTGATCCTATTGAGCCCTTCCCACTTGCCGAAATTTGGGCAGCGTAACGACTCAATTCTAGGATAGAGGAAAAGCAAAGAAGGTAGAGGAATAGAGGGGAGAGCCAGAGCTCTCGGGCCCTTATAGCACCGTTGGGGAGCCTTGCGTTGGCTTACTTCAGTGAGCTTTTTGAAGGCTTGTATGGTATGGAATGAGTTTCTAACTCCTAAGGCTTGAAGCTAAGAGGTAGAGAAGGAAAGCTAGGGGGTAACACACACCTAACCTAGAGGTTTTTAGTGAAATACTAAGGTCTAAAGGGGCTTTTTTATTTTTGGAATTTGTATGGGGATGGTGCACCAAAGGGAGAAAGATCTTCTCACTTAAGCTCTTTCTCTCTTAGGTAAAAACTCTCAACCCTTAAGCAAGAGGGGTGGCTCTCTATTTATAGAGAAAGGGAGGATTAGTGAGGGGTTAAAGTCCTAATTGGATTAGCAATTAGGTAATGGGCAACCTAAGGTTTTTGTGGTTTTCTAGAGCTTGGAGAAGAGGGATTTGGGTTTAATGGTAGATGATAGGGTGGTGACTTGAATGGCAAAAGGGTGATAACTTAAGCTAATAGGGTCACTAGGGTCCTAAAGAAACACACCTTAGACTTTGGAATGGTCCACAAGTCAAACCCCAATGTCAATTTCGACCAATTTTTGAAGGAAAACCAGGTCTAAACTGTTGGAAGTTGAAGACCCGCAGAGGCCCGGCCGGTTTGCAATTTCCTGCACAAATATGCATTTTTCAAATTGCCATAACGTTTTATGTACAACTCCAAATTAGGCGATTATTGGCTCGTTGGAAAGCTGGGAAAGTCTACTTTTCAATGGTATAGGCCTTAGGTTGGACAACTATCTATGCTAACCTTGGCACTCCTCTTTTCATCAGCTATTTTGGTTAGTTTGAAATTGGCTCTATGGGTCCGGTTTTACAATTTCTCACACAAATTTACGATCTTCATTCTGCCATATCTTTTGATGTACAACTCCAAATTAAGCGATTTTTAATTCATTGAAAAGATGGAAAGCTTTACTTACCAATGGTATATGCCTTAGGTTGGGCAACTATCAACAAAAAACTTTAGCACTCCTCTTTCTAACTGCTGTTCAGGGGGGTTCGAATCATACCCGGGAAGGGTTCTAATAGGTTTGAGAAGACTATGGTTGAATCCTAAGGGTTTGAGATTGGTTTCTAAAGGTTTGGGATATGTTTTGAGGGATCTAAGGTGATTCCTAGGACTTTGGGGTAATTCCTAAGGGTTCCATACATGCCATCAAAAGCTCAGAATTGCACCTCTCTCGAAAAGTATTTCGATCGGACCTTGGGCCAAATTTGGGTGTCTACAGATGCCCCTCTTTGGTATCCGATCACTAATGATCGTATGCCAAAGAAAAGAGACATCCGAAGAAGCCCAAGGCATTACTGACGGGTCCGCTGCATTCAGAACGAACTTTAAACATCAGGTGAGTAACACGGTGAGAAAATGAAAGCCATGGGGTGCCAGACTAATCATTAGTTTCTTGAGGTAATCGGTTCCCAAGAACTTAGAGACATTACTGGGTATAACCGAGGTGGAATTAGTTGCGAAAGCCCAATAGCTGGGAAAAATGTTCGCCTCTCAAGTTGCGAAAGCCCGTTAGTCGGAAAAAATGTCTGCTTCTTGAGATAATTTGAAGGTGATTGATGTTCGAGATTTATTCTGAATACAACAGTTTCGTAAGTAAGAGGGGTGATCAACCCACATTCAAAGATAGGCACGAAGTAAACATACGCAAGGCTCCATAGTTTGCGTCCAATCCTACAAGGCATTTGATGACCTCAATGGATTATTCACGGGTGCCTCTGCTGAAAGCAGGGTTCGAGATCTTTGGGCGAACCCATCGATCCCAAAGTTTATTTAGCATGACCACCAGAGCAAAGTGAATAGATGTCGTAACACTTCTTAGGAGTACGTGCCATTTTTCTAAAAATGTGCCCTGGATCGACATGAGCTAGAGCATCCAACTTCAACTACCTTGAACAGATCCAACCAAATATTGGGTGTCTCCTAAAAAGGGGCATCCAATCTTGACTTCTACCGACAATAATTTTAAACATCAATTAACTATGCATAACCATGCACCCATTAGGGGCAATAAGCAGCAACAAAGGCAATGGAAGCCCCGACGCAGACCCGCCCGGGTACAATTTAAGGGGACAAATGACCATCATACGAATATCTAGACGCATGGCATACACTTTATAGGGATACCGTTGCCCATACAGGTTTTAAGCCTGCAGAAAATAAAATGGGAAATGATCTCTTCTGAATGCATGGTTGCACATAGTTTGATTGACACATAGTCTCATTCTCAACAGGTTGGTCTCAACCAACGATTGACCTTTTTCCAACGAAGAATCTGAATCTTAAGACACTTAAGTTCATATGAACCCAAAGACAGAGCGTTTGGCTCAAAAGATTTAGCAGTGGAGTCGACTCGATCGAAACATCGATTGTTTGACTGGGACCGACGTCGTTGCTCCTTCCTTGAAGTAGGATCCATAATCCAAGGCGTGCCTTAGACTTAGGACGTTATTATAGCATAGCTGTATTGTCGATAAAATATTAACATTTTACCGCATCGAAAATACGCGAGTGCGTCTTTGTGGGGAAGCACAGATTTATTCTTTTTCTCTTTTTTCTTTTTTCTCAAAGATTGCTTTTTTTTCATCATCATTTCTTTTAAACAAGCATTATCTGGACCTCGAACCCCGTAGGGTGCATGCCCAGACTGTGAGGATCAAGAGTCAACACCTCCGAAAATATCATGTGACGAACTTGAAGTACAAGGCACTCAAGTTCACCTGAAACCAAAATATGGAGCCATCAGGGCAAAGATTTAGCGGTGGAATTAATTCGATCCAAGCATTGACTGTTTGACCAAAATTGACACCGTCGCTCCTATTTTGAAATAGGATCCATGGATCCAAGGAGAACCTTAGACCTAAGACATTAATTTTGCACAGCTGGGTTGCCGGTAAAATATTGACATTTTACCACATCGAAAATATGCGAGTGCATAGCATGAAAGCATAGATTTCTTTTTCTTTTCAAAATGATTTTCATCATCATTTTTTTTGTTAGACCTGACGTCGGTGGTGAGACGCTTTATTTGATTTGTCCATCGCTGAGAAGTTGCCCGCTTCGAGGCTTTAAACCGTGTGATGTTCCTACACATTCTCGAGAAAACGTCAGTCCCTTTTTTGTTTATATATATAAAGAAAATACATCCTAAACAATAGAAGAAGAAAAGAAAAAGAGTAGATTTCTACCTACACTTCTTTATTTTCAAGATATTTTTTTGGATTTTTGTTTTTGGAGATTTTTTGTTATTTTTCTTCATTTTTGAGATTGAAATATGATGTTGGAAATATATACATGGAAATGAGTAGAAATATATGCACATTTTTTTGTGTTTGGATTTTTCTTGATTTTTTGGTTTTTGGCTTTTCTTCTCCTTTTGTTGTTTGGTTGTTTTTGTTTTTTTTTTTTTTTATGCCTTGACAATGAGATGGAGTAACGGGTCCCATTTTGAGCATAGTCGAACTCTTTCATGCAGTCGAACCTGAGTGAGTTTCCGGATTTTACCAAGGCCGGAACATTGATCCCTTTAGATTGAGTCAAACCTTTCTCCTTGCCTCGGGTCATACGTTTGATGGTGCGGGGTTCACAAAGACAATCTGGTCGGGACCCGATTTGAACTAGCATGAGTGGCCCAGTTAGACAAGAGGGTACAGGAAGAGTAACAAAAGGGTTCCTCAAACATCAATCTTCTCAATCAGTTCAAACCTTTCTTTTTCAATTTTTTCTCCGTTTTAAAAAAAAAAAAAAATTTATTTATCTCCCCTTTTTTTTTACCCGTGGCCCCCTTTCGGGTTTTCACCACGTCCATGGGTTTAGCTCTCTTACCCCAAGTGCCCTTCCGAGTTTTCACCTGGTCCGCACAAGCTCTCTATTTTTACTCGTAATGCCCTTTCGGGTTTTCATCACGTCCATCTTGCTTTGAGCTTGTATTTTTATTTTATTATATATATATTTTTTTTTTATTTTTTTATTTTTTCATTTCCTTTTTTCAATAGCCACGACATAGACGTTGATTCTATCATAGCCGACTAGATGGGGTTCAGGTGTCGTCTCACAACTCGGCTTGTGTTGACTTTAACAGATGCTATGACTGCTTGTGAACCTAAAAAGAGGGCTTTCTTCAGGGTGTAGCTTGGCCATGGGTCAGGTTAGGATTTGAAGGTATGCTGGGCTAAAAAAGTGTTTCTTTGATACGGCTTCAGTTTTCTTAACATACTTTCTTCCTTGGAGATCTTACTGTACATGCCCCATAATTTTTATTCTTTTTACTTTATTTCAGGCAATCCCCTTTTTTTTTAATTGGGGTTTAACTTTTTAGATTTTGATGGTAATTTCACTTCTCTTTTTTGAATGTACATACACACATTTTTTGGGAAAGGAGTTATTGAAAGAAAAAAGGCCCAGGCTCAAATGGGGTAGCAAAGGATATTATTATTTTTTAAGGGATGCTTTTTTTGGCTATTGTGCTTGGAATGATGGCCTCTTTTGGGTGGTTCTTAAGCAGTCACGTATCTGTTTCATCAATACTTACCTTATCGCAATAGACTAAGAGTAGAACCGTCGGACGTATCCAACGTTGATGGGCTCAGGTAGACGATCTCCGTCCATGGTGGCGAGGCGGATGGCGTACCCCGGCAGCACTTCTCGAATGATGTATGGTCCTTCCCAGTTTGGTTTAAACTTTCCTCTTGGATCGGGGTGGAGGGATGGGAAGATCTTCTTCAGCACAGTGTCTCCTACCTTCAAATCTTGACTGCGGACACGTTTATTGTAAGTGTGTGTGATTCGCCCTTGATAAACTTGAGTGTGAGACAAGGCTAGGAGTCTCTTCTCGTCCAATAAGTTTAATTGTTCAAAGCGGGATCTCTCTCTTTCTGCTTCGGGTAAGCCTGATTCTATGAGGATTCGTAGCGAGGGTACTTCAACCTCTACCGAGAGGACGGCCTCGGTTCCATACACAAGGGAGAATGGTGTTGCCCCTGCAGCGGTACGGATCGGCGTTCGGTAGGCCCACAAAGCAAATGGTAGCATTTCACTCCAATCTCATTAAGTGACGACCATTTTCTCAAGGATGCGAACGACTATTTTGTTCGCGGCTTCCACGGCTCCATTAGTTTGAGGCCGATAAGGGGATGAGCGATGGTGCTTGATCTTGTATTGCTCGCAGAAGTCTCGAATGCGCTTATTGGCAAAGTTTATGCTGCTGTCCGTGATGATATCTTTGGGTACTCCAAATCGGCACACAATATTATTCTTGAGAAACTTCTCAACGTGGCAAGCTGCGATGTTGGCATATGACGCTGCTTCTACCCACTTGGTGAATTATTCAATGGCGACGAGGATGAACCGATGTCCATTTGATGCTTTCTGATTAATCATTCCAGCAACGTCAAGGCCCCAGGTAGCAAATGGCCAAGGAGTGGTCATGTAGTGAAGATCAATGGCAGGACCATGTATCAGACTGGAGTGTTCTTAACACTTGTAACATTTTTGAACATATTTGCAACAATCCGATTCCATGGTGGTCCAAAAGTATCCCTACCATAGGATTTTCTTAGCGAGCATGTGACCGCTGACGTGGGCTCCGCATACTCCCTCATGGTTTCTTTCATAATATTGACCGCTTCACTTTTAGTGAGGCACCTAAGTAAGATGTTATTGTATGATCGCTTGTAGAGGCATTCCCTGCAAATGACGTAACTTGCTGCTAAACGTTGAATGGTTCGTCGATCTATCTTGGATGTACCTTCTAGGAAAGTTAGGGTCTCGAGGAAATTCTTGATATCTGAGAACCAAGGTGGCTCATCATCAGGCTTTGTAGGTTCTTCAAACTGGAGGCAGAAGGCCGGCTCATTCCTCTGCTCGATCATGATCGGCTTCATCTCAACACCATAGGGGATTTCAATCATTGACGCCAAAGTTGCTAATGCGTCAGCAAAGTGATTCCTCATTCGGGGAACGTATGAGAAAGTCACATTATGGAAGCAAGCTATCAGACCCTCGAGGTGTTCATGATAGGGGATCAATTTCTCATCTTTTGTCTTCCAATCACCATTCGTCTGACATATGATTAACTGTGAAATACCAAATACTCGAAGGTGAGTTACATTTAGATCGAGAGCCGCTTGCAGACCAGCGGCGCAGGCTTCGTACTCAGCCATATTGTTAGTGCAGGGGAAGTTGAGCTTGATAGAGACCAGTACATGGGATCCTTTCGGTGAAATCAGGATGGCGCCAACTCCTTGGCCCTCGACATTTGCTGCCCCATCAAAGTGCATTACCCATGATTCTTTTGCTTCTTCTGTATCGTCTTCTGTTATGAATAAGATGTCCACATCGAGGAACTCAGTTCTCAAAGGCTCATAATCAGGTAAAGGATTATCAACAAGATGATCAGCAAGCAGCTGCCCCTTGATGAATTTCTGAGTGACGTACGTGATGTCGAATTCAGATAATAAAAGTTGCCATCGTGTGATTCATCCAGTCAGAGCTGGCTTTTCAAATAGGTATTTTAATGGGTCCATTCGAACCAAGAGCAGAACCGCCTGAGATAGCAAATAGTGGCAGAGCCTTTGAGTAGCCCATACAAGAGCCAGGCATGCTTTCTCCAGATGAGAGTAGCGCGCTTCATAATCAGTAAACTTCTTGCTCATATAGTAAATGGCTTGCTCTCTTCTTCCCATTTCATCATGCTGCTTCAAGACACATCCCATCAAAACTTTCGTCATGGAGAGATACATCAAGAGTGGTCTCCCTGGCTCAGGTGGTATCAAAATAGGTGGATTAAGGTGGTAGCTTTTATTTTTTTGAACGCTGCTTGACAATCATCGTTCCATTCAACGGGCGAATTCTTCCTTAGTAACTTGAAGATCGGCATGCAGATTGGAGTTAGCTGTGCAATGAACCGACTGATATACTATATTCTGCCCAGAAACCCTCTAACCTCTTTCTCGGTAGACGGCAGTGGCATTTCAGTGATGGCTTTGACTTTGATTGGGTCGACCTCGATTGCCCTCCAGCTGACGATGAACCCTAGAAGTTTCCCTAACATAGCACCAAATGCGCACTTTTGTGGATTCAGTCGTAGCCGATACTTCCTCAGCCTTTCAAACAACTTCTGAAGGTTTACCAGATGGCCGCTTCACTCTGGTGATTTAGTTATCATATCATTGACATATACTTCAATCTCTCGGTGCATCATGTCATGAAATAGTGCAGGCATAACTCTCTGGTACGTTGCACCGGCATTCTTCAGCTCGAATGGCATGACTTGATAGCAATAGGTTCCCCAAGGGGTAATGAACGCTATCTTCTCACGATCAACCTCTACCATTTTGATCTGATTGTATCCTGAGATCCATCCATAAAAGAAAGCATCCCGTGCTTAGCTGTGTTATCAACCAAGATGTTGATGTGTGGTAATGGGAAATCGTCCTTTGGGCTCGCTTTATTCAAATTACAAAAATCGATACACATGCAGACCTTTCCATCCTTCTTTGGCACAGGTACGATATTGGCTAGCCATTGCGGGTATTTGGATACCATGAGAAACCCTACATCGTATTGCTTGATGACCTCATCTTTGACTTTCAGCATCCATTGGGGTCGGAGACGCCTCAGCTTCTGTTTGACTGACTTCATATCAGGGTAGAGGGGCAACTCATGCTTGACCAAATCAGTATCCAGACTAGGCATGTCCTCGTACGACCAGGCAAAAATGTCTTAGTCTGACCGAAGGAAGTCGATCATGCTTTTTCTTTCCTCAGGAGACAGTGACATTCCGATTTTGGTTATCCTGAGAACCTCCTTAGTTCCTAGATTGACGTCTTCGGTCTCTTCGACAATGGGGGTAGGGCCATACTCAAAGTCGGCAAATCAGTCAAGGAGCTCATTGGGGAGTTCCTCGAAGGGGACATCCTCGTCTAGACTCGTGACCCCTACCTCTTCTTGTATTTCTACAAGGAAGGGGTCGATTTCACGTGGGACGGGCATTTTGATTGAGGCATCCTTTTGTGGGACATTTTCTAGAATTTTAAATGACAATATTTTTAGACTTTAGATTTTTTCAATGTTTTTGGGATTTTGTGTTTTTTCCATGTTTTTGAGATTTTTGTTTTCTTCGGAGACGGACCCTTAGCAAGGCGGGTTGCTATATACACAAGCTATTATTTGCCTAGGGCTTCTCTAACTTTTTATAGGTTGATTTTTTTTTAGAAACGAGTGCCAAATGTTAGGCCACTCCCCGCTTCCAGGGTTTGGGGCAAAGATGCCCAATTACGTACATGAGGGGCTACTTCTTTACCTATTGGGATGGAGGGTGCTGACTGATATGGATCATTGGAGTCAGCCTCCATCATATTGATCCCCATTTCATCTAAGATCATGTCCTTAAATGATAACTCGGTTTTGTGGTGATTCACCATAGGGGGAGTTTGTTCAGGTACCGACCATCGTTCCTCAAAAAGGGACAACGCGACCAAATCTATCTCCAAGCTAGGATGGGGATTGGTGGGATGGATTGGGGCTGTGGGTTTGTGTGGGGTCAAATGAGTTGCCCCGTTTCGATCGATCTTTATGACCCCTGCGCTGATGAAGGAATACCTTATGTGCGGCCTAGGGTGAGGTTTCTCTTCTATGTTGATTCCTCGAGCTCTTACCGCTGCGGCAACCCTAGCTAGCTTTCTCTTTGACCTCTCGAACCTCTTACTCTGTGGGCTTGTATCCTAGCCTGAATCCTACTCTCTGTCCCTTAGCCACAACCGGCACTCTCCTACCTTGTAATTTGGGTCCCAGACCCCTTCCTTTTTGATAGCCCCACATTTGGAGCATTGCCACTGCCACCACCATACCGTTTCCCGTTTTAGACATGATGCCCTCGATGGGTTCTGGGAGTACAGCCAACACCTCGTACTTGAAACTATGGAGGTCGACGTCCTCAGCGGTGTGTGGGATATCCAGCACATTGGGTTTTTCAATGCTATTGGTAGCGTTTTCTTTCTCATTGTGCCCCTCTCCGATGATTGTGATAATCTTATGCCTAGATGCAAACTTGAGTTTTTGGTACAATGTGGAAGGTATGGCTCCGACTTCATATAGCCATGGGCGCCCTAACAGCAGATTAAACGAGGATTTGATGTCCATTACCTGAAATAGTATGGAGAAGGTCATTGGCCCAATTAACAGCTCAAGGTCAACTTCTCCTATTATCTCTCTTCGTGTGTTATCAAAACCTCTGGCACTGGTTCTTATGGGTCTCAGCATGCACGGATCTACCCCAATCTTGGTGGCTATTCTTAATGGGCATATATTCAATACAGACCCATTATCAATTAGAACTAAGGGGATAATCATATTTTTGGACTCAACAGTTATATTCAAAGATTTTGAGTGACTACCTCCTTCCTCAGGTAAATCCGCATCAGAAAATGAAATGGCATTTGGAGCCATCACTTGACCAATTATCTACCCGACTTCATCTGGGCTAACTTGAAGTGATACATGCGCATTTTTTAACGTCCCCATTAATGCTTGGAAATGGAGTGGGGACGTCATCAATAGATCCCATACAGTGATATGGGTAAGCATTCTTCTCAGCTGAGTCTCTAGTATATGTTCTCGACTCATCTTCTCGAAGGGGTTCATCGTGCTGTCTTTCTTTCCTTTGGGTTGGGCCTGTGCTTCTGGCTGCTTTGATATCCTCCCTGACCTGGTAATAAAATCTACTACCCCTTCTCTGCTACTGCTACCAGCATTGACATCTGTTTGTTTGTAGCTTAGCGGGATCTAATGAGGAACATATGTGGGTCCCGAGAGCTGGAAAGGTATGGCTGTCGGTACTTGACGCACTTGTACTGTTGGCTCAGGAGGTGTGGGCAATACTTGATTCACCTCAGTGGCAGCGGGTTGGGTGGAAAGGCCTGGTCAAATGGGGGTGGTGAAGCTTGAGGGTGGTGGCATTGGAGGGAAAGAGGTAAAAGTAGGCCATTGATAGCTGGTGGGTGTTGACGACAGATGGGGGGTCTGATGGGCCGTTAGGTAATTGATTGGGGTGGTGGGGTTTGCCGGTGGCTGAACTGGGGGTGATGGGGTATGCAGCTATTGATAATTGATGGGTGTGTTGATTGGGGGCCCGTGGCTTAAAGGGTAATTGATGGGGTTGTGGTGTATGGTGGTAGTTGATAATCGGGCGGTGCAAGAGATTGGGGGCCTGAGGGCTTATAGGGTAATTGATGGGGGCTGTGGTGTATGGTTGATATGCATTGATATTTACATAATTGACGGGTGTGGTGGATGAAAAGTATGCCCGGAGATCCAAAGGTTCAAATTGCAGGGTTGGGTTGGGGAAATATTCAGACAAATTTTAGGGTTTAATTACCCCAACATTCCTTTCTTCATCATTTCTCGGCCATGGTGCCACATAATTCTCCCGATCACTGATATAATCAGATGGGTGAAATTCAAACTCCTCATCATCTATCATTCTGACGGTGGGTCTGGGACCTGCTCCTCCGGTGGGATGTGGGGGTAGTGGCAGTTGGTGAATATTAGCATGCTGAGAGGGTGCAGGGGGAATGATTTTCCCGGCATCGATCAAATCCTGGATGGCGTGCTTCAATGGGAAGCAGCGATCAGTAGGGTGACCCGGACCCTGATGAAAATTGCAGTGGGTATTTGGGTCATAGTTCCTTGGGATCGGGTGAGGAGGAGGTTGTGGTTGTATTAACAGGGGCAAAAGTACACTCAATGATTACCCCAGAGGTGTGAAGACTCGGTCGTAGCGGGCTCTCCTCTGTTACGGGGTCATTTGCATTCCTTGCCCATTCTCCATTCTTCGTCAGCCTAACAGCCAAGCACAAATTGAAATAGGGTTGTATTGTTATTGGGCCGGGTATTGACTATGTTCTGGGCATCGCCCCCTGTTCTCTTCTCGTTCCTTTCCTCTGAAAATCTTCTAACCCCACTAGGTCCACTCGACATATTCTTATTCAGATGCCCCTCCCTGATGGCGTCCTCACATCGGTTAGCATTTCTCACTAGATCAGTAAAGCTGGTCTGCTGCTGATATACCAAAAAGTTCAAAATCACTGGCAGAGTATTCTTTGAAATCATCTTTATCTGCTCATCATCAGGTATTCTATTCCTGACCTGAGCTGCCAATGCTCTCCATCGCCCCAAGTAGTCGCTGAAGGTCTCGTTCTGGTTCTGCTTTAAACGGGCCAAATCAGACTTGCGCGGTTTAATATCAGTATTAGAGACATACTGTTCCTGGAACATATGCGTGAAATCCTTCCATGTCTTCATCATGGATGGTTCAAGAGATGTGAACCACCTTAGGGCCAGTTCGATCAAACTTTTCTAAAAGACTTTTATTAGCAGTCTCTCGTCCCCCCGTACTGGCACATGTCCCCACAATAGAACTTGAGGCATGCAATCGGGTTGCCTGTGCCATTGTACTTGTCGAATATTGGCATTTTAAATTTGGGGAGTAGGGGGACCTCAGCGAACAGACATAAGTCTGTGAAGTCTGTGGTGTGGATTTCAGCACCACCCATTTTCATCAGCTGCTTTTATATTTTTTCTAACTGTTCTTTCAGCTGTTCTGACTCTTTTGATATAGGGGTCACTTTCTCGGCCGTCAGTTGGACTTCACTCTGGGCTACCAGCAGGTGGGCAATTACTGGAGGAGGGTTAAGGCTGGTCAATGCCCTAGCATAGGACCCGCTATTCCTAATCTCGTCCTCTTCATACTGTTGGTTGGTATAATGTGCAGCAAGGGAGGGATTCTCCTGTTGTTTTTGCATGGGTTGGATGGGAATGACATGAGTGGGGGTTGGGTGAGTTCATTGGGGATGAGAAAAGGCTTGTTGGGTGATGGGAATTTGGTTTTGAGGTGGGGCCATTGGGTATGGGGAAAGGTTTAGAGATGGCCTCGAGGTGTGGGGCATGGGAAAATTGGGTTTGAGGGATGGTATGGGTTTGACCCAGCTGTGAGGGTTGGGTTAAATGTTGGGGGTATTGTGGAAGGTATGAGTGTGGGGTTTTGGTTTGGGCCATGAACCCTTGATCATTTTGGGTCATGGGCCACTGATAGGTTTGGGCCATGGATCCTTGGTAGGTTTGGGCCGCGGGCCCTTGATGGGTGTGGGCCAATGGGCCTGGGTAGGTTTGGGCTAAGGGCCCTTGAGGGGTTTGGCCCAATGGGCCTTGATGGGTCTGGGCCATGGGCCCCTTGTGAGTCTGGCCCAGTGGACCTTGTTGGGTTTGGCCATGGGCCGTTGGTGGTTCTGGGCCATGGGCCCTAGGTAGGCTTGGGTGGTGGGGTATTGGGCCATGGGGCCCTCGGATATATGGAAAAATGGGGTTTGGGCCAATGGGCCTTGGGGTATGTGGGAGTTTGAAGATTGGGCCATGGGGCCTCAGGGTAAGTGGGTAATGGGAGTTTGATGGGGGTCATGGGAGAGTGAGGCATGGAGATTGGCTAGGGTGTGAGATGGGTTTAGGGACATGGGGTGTGAAGGAGGAGGGGGGGTGTTTTGAGAAGCTTTCCACATAGAATAGGCTTGGAACATCTCCTCCATCATGGTCGTGGAGGGAGGGTTGGATGGGGATGGACGATTTAAGGGATGATGGGGTATAGATGGAATGGAGGTGGCGGGAAAATTAGGCATGGCCTCGGTATAATCAGGCATGACCATGGTAGGTGGGGGGTTATGGGGTGGATGAGGGGATGTATTAGGTATATTTTGGAATAATGGGGGGCATGATGAGGAGGGATGAGGAAAGTTGGGCATGGCCCCGATAAAAATGGGCATGACCTGAATGGACGGGGGATTTTGCGAATAGGGCAAAAGTTGTGTATGCGAATGTGGGTGGATCGGGTCTATAGGGGGATGATGGGAATTGGGGCATGGATGTGGATTGGGAAAATGGGTTTGGGTTTTGTATGGATGTGGATGAGAAATGTGTTGGATTGGGCATGGATATGGGAGGGAGAATGGGCATGGTTTGGGCAAGAGATGGGGGATGGGGGGTTGGATTTTGGATATTTTGGGGGGTATCGGTTGGGAAAATGGAGGCGCCAAATGGGCCGGTAACAATAAAGGGGGGCACGGTAAGGGTGTATGGATGGGAGATGGGGATGTATGGGTCAATTGGGAAATGAGGGGTTTTAGTAGGGGATGAGAAAGGCGTATGTTGGGAGAATGTAAGAGAGGGGGATGGGGTAGATGCGAACACGGGCGCCCCAAATGGACCCGTGACGTCGAACCGGGTTTGGGTGAAGGCGTCGGAGATCGGGTCTTCTCCTACATGGGAATGGGATGGGGATGATGGTGGGGATGTATCAGCTCTTGACATGATCTATTGACGAGTGTTGTATTGATGTCTTGGGTAAGGGCCGAATACCTTCCGGGTTCTCTTTCTACGGGTTGGGTTCGAGGTCGCCGTAGTGACGGTCATACCAAAAGTATATATATATATATATTAGATTTTTCAAATGGAAATTAACTCCCCTATTTAAATGAATGATGATCTAGTGCCCAGGGAAAATTCTCGTCTCGGGTGATATATGCACCTTTAGTAGGTCCCACGGCGCGATTCGACACAGTTCTGAAGAAGCGAAAGGGAACCCTTTCGTTCTATTGAAGGTGAGGGAATCCACACAAACGACCCAATCCCCCGGAGCAAATCAATGAGAAGTCGCCTCCTTTTGACTGTGCGGGGGCATATTGGGTGTTATAGAATGCGGGAGGCTACTACTGGCACTAATACCGCTGATCGGGGAACTTGGGTGGCGGATTAGGCCTCAGATTGGGCTGCTTGGGCCCAGTTTATACTGAGTGTATATATTATATACGCCTGACCAAAACTAAGCAGATTTGGCTGGGCGAATATATTATATACGCCTGAGTATTTCTGCCGATTTTTGGCTGGGCGTATTTAATATATATGCCTGGCAAAAATCGTTCTTTCAGCTGGGTTTGACAGTGTGCATAGCAAGCCCAAAATGAGTCTTTTTAAACTGGTTTCATGGGAGGGATGCTCCCGGGGATTGCTTTGTATGTTATCGGGTCACTCCTTTCCACTTCCTAGGGATACACGGCTGAATTCGGGCTGTTTACGCTCTCACCATTGCGGGTTTTACGGCTTGATCGGAATTGGAAACCCAACCGATATACCTTCGGCGCAAGCGCCTTCTCAGGTACTGGAAGGGGTGGTTCTTTTCAGGTTCATCACCACTAGGGCTGCCGCCTTATTGGGAACCGGGTAAGTTATATCTGTGCCTAAACCCCTCGAAAACTACCCAAAGCACACAAAAATAAATTTGATTATGTCCCCACACTGTTGGTTCACTTTTAATTGTCGATTTTTAAAAGGGAGTGAATTTAAGTCCAAGTTCGGGTCGGGGATGACAAGCCCGTGCCGCCTCAACTGGCCGGCGTCCACTGTTAGGATATGACAAGAAATATGGAAAAATGACGAGGCCAGTCAAGCGAGTAGGCGGAAAATATAAAGTGCTGAAATTTAAAACCGAATCGTAAAGGTAAGAAAGGTGCCAGCCAAGTGATTAGGCGAAAATTGCTTAAATTTAAAGCCGAAATGTAGGGGTAAGTAAAAAGGTGCCAGTCAAGTGACTAGGCAAAAATTGCTGAAATTTACAGCCGAAACGTAGGTAAGCAAGAAAGGTGCCAGTCAAGTGACTAGGTAAAAATTGCTGAAATTTAAAGCCGAAATGTAGGGGTAAGTAAAAAGGTGCCAGTCAAGTGACTAGGCAAAAATTGCTGAAATTTAAAGCCGAAATGTAGGGGTAAGTAAAGTGACTTAATCGGAGGGGTGAGTAAAAAAAAACAGCAAAAATAAAATAAAATAACAGTAATAAAATGTTAGTAAAAATAAAAAATAACAAGGCCAAGTTCAAGGGGAAGCTCTACAAGCTACTCCCCAGCAGAGTCACCATCTGTGCAACCGTGGGGTTTTTTTGACGATCCCGTTGCGACGATGCGCTCGCTAAATAAAATATTTAGAGTTGCCACCCGAAGCTTTTGGTGTCCTGGGAAACCTAGTTCATTTTTATGAGCACCGAAGTGCTAAAAATATGACTCTGAATCCGGTCCACACCAAAGGTTCTTGGGTAGGGGCTTCGATTATCGATTGGGAAGGTGTTAGGCCCAATCAACTCGCTAAATGTGGTCTCTACTAAAGGCCAGGTCTATGTGGGGCTGGTTTATATAGTATATATATATGTATATATAATTATATATATATATATATAAGGAAGCAAAATGAGCGGCACTTCCCCTTGCCAGAAGGCACACCGATCCTATTGAGCCCTTCCTGCTTGTCAAAATTTGGGCAGCGTAATGGCTCAATTCTAAGATAGAGGAAAAGCAAAGAAGGTAGAGGAATAGAGGGGATAGCCGGAGCTCGCGGGCCCTTGTAGCACCGTTGGAGAGCCTTGTGTTGGCTTACTTCGGTGAGCTTTTTGAAGGCTTGCATGGTATGGAATGGGGTTCTAACTCCTAAGGAAGCTAAGAGGTAGAGAAGGAAAGCTAGGGGGTAGCACACACCTAAGCTAGAGGTTTTTAGTGAAATACTAAGGTCTAAAGGGGGCTTTTCAATTTTAGAATTTGTATGGGGATGGTGCACCAAAGGGAGAAAGATCTTCTCACTTAAGCTCTTTCTCTCTTAGGTAAAAACTCTCAACCCTTAAGCAAGAGGGGTGGCTCTCTATTTATAGAGAAAGGGAGGACTAGTGAGGGGTTAATGTCCTAATTGGATTAGCAATTAGGTAATGGGAAATCTAAGGTTTTTATGGTTTTCTAGAGCTTGGAGAAGAGGGATTTGGGTGGCAAAAGGGTGATAACTTAAGCTAATAGGGTCACTAGGGTCCTAAAGAAACACACCCTAGACTTTGGGATGGTCTACAAGTCAATCCTCCAATGTCAATTTTGGCCATTTTTTGAAGGAAAACTAGGTCCAAACTGTTGGAAGTTGAAGACCCGCAGGAGCCCGGCCTGGTTTGCAATATCCTGCACAAATCCGCATTTTTCAAATTGCCATAACTTTTTATGTACAACTCCAAATTAGGTTGTTGGCTCGTTGGAAAGCTGGAAAAGTCTACTTTCTAATAGTATCGGCCTTAGGTTGGGCAACTATCTATGCTAAACTTGGCACTCCTCTTTTCATCAGCTATTTTGGTTAGTTTGAAATTGGCTCTATGGGTCCGATTTTGTAATTTCTCACACAAATTTGCGATCTTCATTCTGTCATATCTTTTGATGTACAACTCCAAATTAGGCGATTCTTAGTTCGTTGAAAAGATGGGAAGCTCTACTTTCCAATGGTATATGCCTTAGGTTGGGAAACTATCGACAAAAAACTTTAGCACTCCTCTTTCTAACCACTATTCAGGGGGGTTCGAATCGTGCCCGGGAAGGATTCTAATAGGTCTGAGAAGGCTTTGGATGATTCCTAAGGGTTCAGGATTGGTTTCTAAAGGTTCGGGATAAGTTCTGAGGGATCTAAGGTGATTCCTAGGGGTTTGGGGTAATTCCTAAGGGTTTCATACATGCCATCACAGGCTCAGAATTACACCTCTCTCGAAAGGTGTTTCGAGCGGGCCTTGGGCCAAATTTGGGTGTCTACAATAATCTTATTTGGTTCCTATTTGTCAGACTGAGAGGGAGAGTGTCTTACCATAGTCGCAGCAGGGTCGACCAAAGTGCTGGCCAGCCTAGCCTACGTTCCAAGATTGATTGACTAGTAAGTGCTTATCTTTCTTAATCATTGACTTCATCAAGTCTGATGTGTTTATTGATATTCGCAGAAAGCGGGGCTTTCTGCCCTAGGGCTTCTACTTTAGCATTCGACCCGTCTTCACTTGCCTCTTCCAGTCGGGAGGATCTGGTGATGGCTTAGCTCTGGGCGAAGCTAGAGCATTGGTGAAGTTTCTTCACTTTTTTTAGTTATCCGACCTTGTGTTCTTTAGCGGTTTGTTGATGTTGAGTTATATCTTTTCAGCGCCGCCTTGTTGAGGACCTCCAGATGAGGGAGGCGACTACTGCTTCTCTGCGCCCAGAGAGTTAGGTATATTTGCAGTTTATTTGGTTTTTTATTTTGTCTACTAATTGGTTTTATCTGATGAGTTTTGTGTTTGTTTGGTTCACGCGCAGGTTATTCCTGACTTTGCTCCCAAGGCTCCTCCTTAGGAGTCGACTGTCGCTCCTTCGTGGGTGCTGGGATTGAGTTGTCGGGGGTCAAACCCCAGACTCAGGGGCTGAGGATATGGGAGATGATAGAGAGCGACCCTCGCAGAGGCAGCGGAGGGAGTAGGGCATCTTTTTATGGCTTTCATTCATTGTACATACAGGGGGTATGCCCCCGGTGACAGATGTAAAAGAAACTTTTGATATATAAAAGAGATCTTTGGTTTAGATGTACCTGGATTCGCTTCATTTTCTTGTTACCTTCTATATTTCAATCATCTTATTTTTGGTACCGTTGCCTATTATTGGGACTTGGATGCTCTTTGAGTTGGCGCAATAATAGTTGAAGGTTGATCTGCACCTGTACATGAGAGCAAAGCTGTTAGTAATTTTTATTCTCCCCCTTACTGATTGTAAGGTGGGGAAGTGCCTCAGGCTGGGGTCTGCTAGGAAAAGATGCATTTTTTCTTTCTTTCTCTCTTTTTTTTTCTTTTTTTTTTTTTCTTTTTTCTTTTACTATTACAAAGAAAAGGAAAATAGTGCAACAGGGAAAACAAATAACTAAAATAGAATTCTAAAACTAAAAACAAAATGCCCCAGTGTAGGAGTGTGTTAGAATCGGAAGTGTAGTATCTTCAGCGGCATTCCTCAGGTGATATCTTGCCATTTTGCATCTTCTTTATGGGCAAGCAAGAGCCTTTAATGTGATTCTTACCCTGAAAATAAAAAAATGCCCCAATGTCAAGGTGCAAGGGAGCTTCTCTGGGTTTTTGATAAGTACTTTGGGCCTATAGGTCGCCACGTGCATTTGGTGAGTTGGTTTTGAAGAAAACCTTGTTTGAGACTATCATCGAACCAGGGGGGTCTAATCATATCAGCCGTATATTGGGGGTCTACCTTGATAGTGGTCATCCTATCCCATGGTCATTATTATGGAGATCGTGTGGTAAGTATAATAGATGATTGTATCAATCATCATTCATCGGTGTTCAATTTCATTTCTAGGAATATCCCGAGCAGCTTCCGACTCATTGTCTGAAAATAAAAATTAAGGGTGAAAGAGAGATAAGGCTCAGTGATGTAGGGGAATAGTTGGCATCTGACGCTTTCTAAAAGAGATGAGTAATAGTCTTTTTCTCAAAGTGGGTAAGGGGTGCCATGATTGAGCTCTCTGTCATGTTTCGGTACCATCAAAGTCTCCCATTCTATGGTTAGTAGGAGTTTGTCCTCCTCCCGCCACCTTACGACGACATCAAGTAGTATCGGGACATCAGGGATGCCCTTACAGTTTGCTTATACATTTCTAGTAGGGTCACCAGAGATGTCATGGCCTGCTTATGCTTCCCTGAGCTCGTTGACTGGTTCATTCATCATATTTCTTTCACTCGATTTTTTCGTATATCTATATATATATATATATATTTTTTTTTTTTTTTGAAAGCAACCTGCTACACAAAAATGGTGAGTTTTGATCGAGCCTAACATCTTTTTTTTTTGCGCTTTAACGTCTCCTCCAAATGGCGGGGAAGGGGGATGAGAATTGGGTATTACTTATGCTTTTGAAAGAGGTCAAGAATGTCACTAGTCTTTTGATCAAATTGCCTGAATAAGAAGGTGAGCAGTTTATTAGAAGTCTTAAGGATATTTTAAGAATTGAAGACGTACGACCAACAAATGGGTCGTGACAACTACGAGGGTGATAGATATAAGTATTTGGCCATGAGATGTGATGATCACATGGTTAAGGGTATTATTTTCTAAGGTATATGGCGTTCCAATGGCTGGGGAGTTCTTCTCCATCTTGGTTCACCAATTTGTATGCATTCCCTGGATATGCGGCTGCTATAACATGTAGGCCTTCCCAGTTTGGTTTCAGTTTTCCCTTTGGATGAGCGTGTTTGGAGGGCATGATTTTCTTCAAGACTAATTCTCTAATGTCAAAAATTTACTCAAGGACTTTCTTATCATAAGGTCTGGCCACTCTCCTCTGGTATACTTGAGCATGATCGGCTGCCCGCATCGAGTTGTTCTAGCTCGGCGAGTAAAGCAATTCTCCTTTAGTCTAAGGCTAGCTCATCATCGAGTTGCATTCGTAAGGATAGTATCTGTATCTCATAGGGTAGGACTGCTTCCATCCCGATTGTGAGGAGGTAAGGACTTTGGCCAGTGGTCGTGCGAATAGAAGTCCTATAAGCTCAGAGTGCTTCTAGTACTCGTTTAGGCTAGTTGGCTCTATTGCACATCTCCACTGTTCATTTCAGAATTTGGATCAGCATTTTATTTGTAGCTTCTGCTTGTCCATTTCCCTGAGGGTAGAACAGTGATGAGTGGTGTAGATCAATGCCGAATTTCTTGCATAGCTTCTTTGTCTTCTCTGCGATGAATTTTGATCCATTGTCAGTGATGAACATTCTGGGTACTCCAAATCGAGTGATAATGTTTTGAATGATAAACCTCACGAGCATCAACACGGTGATTCTGACATAGGATTCAACTTCTTCCCATTTGGTGTAGTATTCAGTCGTAGTGAGTATGAACGCATACTTGTGAGTGTTCCCAACTATGTCCATGAAGGGTCTGATGATATCGAAGGCCCACATCGAGAATGGCCATGATGAGGTTATAGGGCTCAATGCAACTGATGGAGCTTTGATAAGTGCAACGTGTTCTTGGAATTGCTTGCAACATTGGACGTAGAGGTGACAATCTCTTATCATTGTCGGCCAAAAGTAGCCTTATCGTATGATATGATCTGTAAGTCTTTGTCTACCAGTGTGAGTGCTACAGGCACTAGCGTGTGCTTCTCAGATGATATATTACCCTTCGACTATGGTAACATAGCACAGTAGTACTCATTTGGTGAAGGGTTCTTTATATAGGGTTTCACCAAGTATGCAAAATCTCTCATATCAATTCCTTATGGTTTTCCGCTCGATCTTTGTAGCATAAGGAGGGATATATTGATGCTTTAGGAAATTTCAGATGTCAAAGTACCTTGGTTGCTCGTCGTCGGTTGGAAATTTTTTGAATATGAATGTGGTGACGGTGGTTTCTTTCCCTGTAGAAGCGATTGGGGCAAGCTGCCCTTCGTTCGTGTGAGCTTCTGGTGTAGTTGGTAGTTCCAGTTTCACTTGCCAAGCGACTTTGTGTGCTGCCGTTGTCAACCTGTCAATGAAAAAGGATTTTGTACTTTGTCCGACTGATATCTGTAAGACTGAGGCTAGTGTGGCGAGAGAGTCTGCGAGCTCATTCTCTAATCTAGAATGTGCGTGAAAGAGATTCTTTTGAATTTCTTTATTAATAACTGAGCTGTCTCAAGGTAGGCCATCAGTCGTATTTCTTTGGTTTTCCACTCCCCGATAACTTGTGATATCACAAGTTTAGAGTCACCGATTATCTTCAACTACTTGGCTCCTAGTTGTAGCGCTGCTCGTAGTCTGGTGATGAAACTTCATATTCTGCAATGCTGTTGGTGACTGGGAAGTCTAGTTGAAAGACTATCGTTATGATGACTCCTTCCGGGCTTAGTAGGACTATCTCGGCACCTTTCCCTTTGTGATTAAGAGCGCCATCAAAGTATAAAGTCCATGAGGTCTTATCAGGCTCGTCATTGTGAATTAAGAGCAGGTCTTCATCAGGAAAGTCTGCGTGCACAGGTTCATCGTCTGGGAGTGGTAAGTCGACAAGGTAATCAACGATCGCATGTCCTTTGACAAATTTTTGTATGACATAGGTGATGTCAAATTCTTATAGTAACATGTGCCATCGGGAGATCTTTTCGGAGGTAGCAGGCTTCTCGAAGATGTACTTCAAAGGGTCCATGCATGCATGCTAGTACTAATATTTTATGCGCTCCGAAGTAGTATCGTAGTTTCATTGAGGCCCACACTAGTGTGAGGTAGGTCTTCTCCATTGGCGTGTATTTCTGTTCGTACTCGACCATCGTTCTATTCAGATAATAGATAGCCTTCTCCCTCTTGTCGTCTTCTTCACATTGTCAAAGAATTACTCCATCGCTTTGTCGTTTACTGAAAGGTAGAGGATTAGGGGTCTTCCAAGAACTGGTGGTGATAGTATTGGCGGGTTGAGGAGGTACATTTTGATGCTGTCGAAGGCCTGCTGACATTGGTCATTCCATCTGTACTCGGCTCCCCCTTTAAGTAGCTTGTAGAAAGGATCACATTGATCTAAGTGATGGGAGATGAATCTCCTGATGAACTGTAACTTGCCTATCAAACCTCATAATTCTTTGATGTTGCTGGGAGGTGGCATCTCAAGAATGGATCTGAGCTTCACTGGGTCGACTTCGATATCTCATTTGCTAATTATAAATCCCAATAGTTTTTCGGAGGTTACTCCGAATGCGCACTTCTTTGGATTCATCTTCAGTTTATATTGCTCAGATCTTTGTAACACCAGTCGTAGTGCTTTAGCATGTCCTACTCGTGTATGAGACTTCACTAGTATGTCATCGACATAGACTTTAATGCATTTGTGCATTATGTCATGAAATAAAGCCATCATGGAACGTTGATATGTGGCTTCTGCGTTCTTGATCCCAAAAGGCATGACGACATAACAGTAGGCCCCCCATGGCATGGTGAACAAAGTCTTTTCTTAGTCTGATTCTGCTAATTTAATCTGGTTATATCCGGAGAAGTCATCCATGAAGGATAACATCTCATGTCCGACAGTGTTGTTGACTAGGGTGTCGATGTGTGGTTGGGGGAAGTCATCTTTTGGGCACACTTTGTTGAGATTCTAAAAATCGATGTATACCCGCACTCTGCCATCCTTCTTGGCGACAGGTACTTTGTTGGCAATCCATTTAGGTTAGAGGACGACTCGAATGAATTTTGCTTTGTGTAGCTTGTCGACTTCCTCGTTAACTTGCAACGCTGTTTGGGGATGCATCCTTCTGAGTATCTACTTGACGGATTTAGAATCGGGTTCCAGGACCAATCGATGTTCTACTAAGCTCAGGTCTAATCCAGGCATGTCTTCGTAGGACCATGCAAAAGAGCTGAGGTGATCTTGGAGGACTTGGATAATTTGTTGTCATTCTTTGGGTTTAAGTGTCGCGTTGATCAACAGCTTCTCGGGCTTTTCCTCGGTACTGAAATTTATTTCTTCAGTCTGTTTCATGATGGATTGAGTTTATTCGTCGAAACGCTTGATGACCCGTTGGAAGTCCTGCATTTCCTTGATGACTAGTGCTCCTTCTTCATCATCTATAAGCTCGTACACTGTAAAATCACTATATTGGGGGGTTACTTTTGCGAGAGGAGCCCTTCATCGGTGTAGTTGATAACCGCGGCACCCTTGGTGAGGTGAAGGTCAAGGCTATTCATTCTCCTTTCAAAGTCGCAAAGTATCTTGTCGGGTATGATAACTGGCTTGTTATAGTATCGGGATGTTTAGTGTCCTTACGAGGAAGAAATAGTAGAGTTGCATCGAGTGGGCTTGAGATGTGATTGGGTGACGTCGAAGGCGTCGGCGAATCTGTGTATATGAGTAAGTTTTCCTTCGGCTTCATTGGTGCATCCGCCACTTGTAGCCTTGGGGGAAAGGTCTCCTGGTCAATTGCTGAAGGGGTCTGGGATGGAGAGCTCCCTCTCTTTTATGAAATTTCCTATTTTTTGGGTTTTCTATTTTTATATTTTTAAGGATTTTAGGATTTTCTATTTTTTTGATTTTCAATAATAAGTATGGTACAGAGTCGATTTCCTGAGGCGGAACTAGCGAGGTCACTTCTCCTAGTTGGGGAAGTGTGACGGTTGCTGAGGCTGTTCGGGCGAGTCTTCGGATGCTGTGAACTTGATCTGAATTTTGCATTTTTTTTATATGATCTTTGACTGAGATGATCCTCCTGATGAGCGATGCTAGCGATGGTTTGCCAGACGGTTCCTCTTCATCTTCTACTACGTGAAGTGCTTCGTCGTCGAAGAGAGTCTAAAGATGATAATCGTCCAAACTCTCGTCTTCGGAATCAGACTGGAAATCTGTTTGTCGGTGAGATTCTTCACTTTGTATTAACCATAGATATGGTTCGATGAACTTAATTACCGAATCTGGGTTGCTTTCAACCATTCTCCATAGTTCGGGAAGGGGTTTGGTCCGGCCTTCTGATTCAAAGTCCTCTATTATTATAGTGCAGGTCCAGTAATAAGGCTGATATGGTTGAACGATGCATGGAAACTCTTGTAGGCACTCCCATGTAGCAAAGACATGCTCAAAAGTATCATCATTGTAGTCATAATCTGGGAATTCTTTCCTCTGGATCTCAATGATAAATTGCCTTCCAAAATTAAATATGTGGAAGACAAAAATTCAATCTCTGGTGGGTGTAAAATCGCACCCAACATCTCAACAAGGAGAAGTCATTGGACCTAACTGCGGCTTAACTTAGAAAATTCCTCAGCACTCTCCTGTATGTTGCCCCACACAGACCCAAGATCACACTAACATTGAGGAAGCCTCGTCGTAATTATCCGAAAGCTGGCTGCAATATGGCCATATTCAAATGCAGCTACTCAATAATCTCCTGAAATCCATTACACGATTAGAAACTTAGGTTGAGCAATTAACCATTCTGGTTAATTCGGGAGAGAGTAACTATTCTTCCTCGTGGCCAGTTGGCACCCCAGGAGGAAATTCTTTTATGGGAGGGACATCAACTCTCCTTGATCGTCATTGAATTCCTCCTAAATTTGTCGAGCTACCGACTCACCCGTAGCGAGCATGAGTTTAGAGTCCAATCGTAAAGACTCTTTTCTTTATTTTCAATCATTTGAAGCACATGAATTTGTGAATTCTCGTGAGTTTAGAGTCCAATCGTAGCGAGCATGAGTTTCCAGTCAAAGATTCTCATGATCGTTATCCAAAATTGCAAACGACAATTTGGGGGAACAGGAGAACCTAGTGATCAGTCTTATCGGGAGCATTGGAAGTGAAACCCATTTAAAATTGCATAGGAAACGAACATGAAATGCATTCAATTTCACCACTTCCCAATCACCCTAGCCTAGGAACCTACACATAGACATTTACTTGAAGTGATATTTTAATACTTTTTCCTATAAATCCATATCCATACATTAACTAAGACTATCCCACAACCTTTCTTCTTCCTCTATCTTTAACCCTAAAACCCCATGACGGAAGGACGTAACCAAAGTAATTTCAGTAAAAGACTTGATCAAATTTTCAAAAAATATAGAGCTGAGCTACTGGCTGTACAATAAAAAGTAGAAGATCTGAAGCGCCAGCGACCTATTCAAGATGCTGAATCGTCCACTGAAATTACCCTTGACCCTAAACCTAACCCAAATCTGAAAACATATACCACAAACCCATATCTCCCCACTTCCTAAACTTTACACCATCACAACCCACCCCGAATTCGTGTTCCTTTATAATAAGGATGAGTTACAATTTCCAGTGTCATTTCTCTTCCCATCCTTGATCTCCTCGCCACCCCTCCCCATTGCTTATCTTCTCCCTTCACTTGCGCTACAATCTTTTCATAAAATCATCGCAAGGGAGTAGTATAGGCTGAATGGGGGGTTGAGATGTGTCATCTTCCAACTCTCCTCAACTTCTTCCCGTAACTGCATTAATGATGTAGTTAATGAATCATGGACCACTTTGGAAGACTGAGGGGGAGAGTTCGACAGCTCTTGGAGTAGCGACCCCGATGTGGATGCCCACTTGAAATAAGAGGAGGGGAGGCGACCCTGCAAAGGCATGGAAATGCCTTTGGAAGGAATGTAAGATTTTGATTAAAAGTAGTTAGAAGCCAGAGGACTGATCTTTATCGAAGATTTCTCTCAGACATTTCTGCCAGTGTCTTAGTTTAGTGTGTGTCTAGATTTTTCCTAGGAATTTCTTTCACTATCATTAGTTTTCTTTTCATATTTGTGACAGCCCAAATTTCGGCACCCCGAAATCCGTGCCATCAGTACGATCCTCTAGACCGTGCCTCCTCGCTATGCACGAAAACATTGGTACATCAAGCAATTTATAAAACAAAGACACAGATGATATAAAAAACCGAAATAATATGACTTCAAACATTTCTCAAAAGATAGTTCTACCCTCATGCCCCTACATGGGAGGAGAACCAATCCGAACCATCGATGATAACTAATCATCCCAGATGGTTTGCCCAAAAGAAATATCTCAAATTTAATTACATTGTTTAATATAAATGAAGGCTTGACATACCAAGCCGTACCAATTAAGCTAACAGAACAACTCTATCAAAACGCACAATAGAGTCCTCTAGAAGAAGTCCTCTGGAGGTGGCTCCAAATCGTCCAAGGGCGTGCAGTCCGACTCACCTGGATCCACATCACCTGATACCTCCGCTGCTGCTAGTACTGGACCTGCGACGTATAGTCTAAAGGGTGAGCTACATCCTAGCTCAATAGGGAACAAACACAGTGAACATATAAGTTAAAACCTCACATATATTCCATGATATTTTAAGCATGCTGGATCTATGCCATTACTGAGAAAGCAGTTTGAAAAGATGGTAAAGTACATTTGCTTTTAATAAACAATTTACAGTTTTCACATCTCTTTTACTAGACAATGAATGACATTGAAAAGGCCTAAGGCAAAACTTAAATCTTCAACTTAAGTAATCCCCGAGCAATATAGCATCGAGCCCCGATGAGATACCCTTCATCGTCGTCTAAATAAACAGTTGTTATACATATTCCCTGGGAATACAAAACTACCCAAGCCCTTTTCCCTGGGAATCGGCGGCGGGGTTCAATCTTATCTCAACGTTCCTGGGATGTGCTTACTGTGTACGAATAAACCTCCGTACTGGCTTACGGTTTCGCGGCCATATCGGTCACGGATATCCTGCCGCGTCAGTCGTGGGTATCCCGCCACGTCGGTGGGGTATCCTGGTCAAACCTCGAATAACAAAAATAACAGGTGCTTTACATATAGTTGTTCACCGTGTAAGTGTGCTATCTTATATCAATTAGGCCTTATCGAATGTTACTCAATCTTGTCTACATCCGTGGGATGCATCAAATTTCTCTTATCCTTTTGTTATCTTGTTACTTTCTCATCCCCTGGGGATGTCTTATTCTTAGTTACACTGTTGGTGTCACACACACACCCTTTTCACAAAACTTTACTTAGCTAAAAATAATTTTTGATTTAAGTTACGTATCACTACATACATGCTCTTACAAATTAAAGTACATGTTCAAGGTGTTCTCTACCTCAAGTCTTTGAATTTCCCAGCATCAAGGTCCCACGCGGCTCCTTGTGCTCATGATCACACGTACCACCTATGGTACAATATAACACATGTAACTTATCACTAAAGATGTAACAAAGAAGGTCTAAGACCCTCCGAGAATCTCAAAGCCAAACTAAGAAGTCAAACAAAACTGTCAAAGTCAATTAATCGATTCCCAAAATCGAATAATCGAAAACCAAATCGATTAATCGATACTCAAAATCGATTAATCGATCCCAAATTGATTAATCGAAGTCTCTAACTTCATGAAGCCGATTCTCAACTCGAGTAATCGAAATCACAAAATTGATTAATCGATCCCAAATCGATTAATTGAAAACCGAAATCGATTAATCGAAATTCCAATTCGATTAGTCGATTTCCAAATCGACTAATCGAGATCCAAATTGATTAGTTGAAAACAATTTCGATTAATCGAAATCGGGCTTACCTGACTTTTCAACTTTCAGACCAAAATCGATTAATTGAACTCCCATTTCGATTAATCGATTTGGTCAGATTCAGCCCCCTCTAGGGCTGATCTTCCAAATCCTCTTCAACCTATTTTTCTTTCTTTTTCTAAGCCTTTATCCTATGATTTTAAGTATTCTTGACTACAATTAAACTCCTACAATCTATTCATTTAATTCAAAAAAATTTACCTCAATCAAATCCCAATTTGATTGGATCTAGAGGTTGGAATGGCTAGGGTTCCAGCTTTTGCTCTAAAGGATCCAAGTCGCGTCGAATCCGGCGTTTGTTGCTAGAATCTCCCCTCCCCTAGCTTGCATTTACTCCTTGTTCAACAACCCTCTTTACTCCTCTCTCTCTCTCTCTCCCCTCTTAACTCTCTTCAACAACTCAATAAAAGAATTTAGGGTTATTAAACCCTTATATCCCTCTTATCTTGGTGTTAAGCACATACACTCAAAATAGGTGTATGTGACTCCAGATTTACATTACACTCCACACACTTACATTATATTCACATCACGTCCGTTCATCACTTCTTAAGTCAAGTAATAAACTCCTACTTGGTCAAACCTATGACTAGTCGGGCACGGATCCCGAGGTCACTGTTGAACATGAATTTTTGGGATATTACAATATTTTTATAATTAGTTCATATATATGAAAAGTTTTTTTTCTTTTTTTGCTATTTTTTCCTAATTTACTAATAGTGCTAGTAACATCTAACATATTTTTTTATTCCATAGAACCGGTAGTATTTTTCTCCTAAGTTTGGAGGAAGATTTTTTATTACTTTTACAGATTATAAACCCAGTAACTAACCCTGTAGTAAAGTAAGGTAATATTATTCCTGTGTGTCCCCTATTTTGCACAATGAGGACATTGTCCTATTCATGTTTGGGGGGGTACATATCAATTTTGAAAATATAATATATTAGTATAGTTTTCTTTAGAGTTTTTCTTTTTAAGTTAATCATTATATGAGAATTATGAAAAAATATGAAAATCTAAAATTCTTAGCAATCCATCATAGTAGTAGTTCAAAAATCAAAATAAAAATAGTTACAATTCAAAGTAAAGCATCTCTAGAACACTGTATCAGGAGAATGTTTGAAACTATACGATTGATTTGAACTATAAATATTTTAGATTATAATTTCAAAATCATATAACAAGTGAGCTATAGAGCCTATTTCCTCTTTTGTTCTGAGAAAGAAAAACTGTTTCTATTCATGTTAAATTTCTCGTGAACTTATCTACTATTGCTGTCAAAACGAAATCTCATATTGTTGAACTTAGAATCAAGATATTTTATAAATATGATAATTTATTTATTTAAAACTATTTATTAAATATATCAAGGCAATAAGACATCCATATTAGTAAATCGTGAAAATGACCAAAGGCCATCTTTTGTTAAACCAGAGCTAAAAAGCTAAAAATCTTAGAATATTTTTACCCTTTGAACCCATATTAGAAGCCTAAAATCAAATTTCTTTGTACCAGAAATTTTATAAACCTTTAACCATATGTACTGGCCAAAACTTTCTTTCCTTAACCCTTACAATTCCAAAGAGTTTAGAATGTAAAAGAAGGGGATAAGAGGGAGTGAAAGGAGTATGCACGTAACAGATAAAGGATCTGCTGATAAGGGTACAAGTAAAAAGAAATATAATCATATGAAAATAGGGGAAAAGAAGAAGAAAATCATAAAAAGTCGATTCTATGAAAAAGAGAAGCAAAAAGCTTCCAACTAGAAAAGAAAATGGGATTTTTACTAGAAAAGAAATGGGAAGAAGTTACCCAAAATGAGGATACTTACTGAAGCTGAAAAATATAGAAGAAGAAGAGAAGGAAGAGCTAAATTCTCAAAAATAATTTTGAATCCTCTTTATCTTTTTCTTTGAAACCTTCTGAAAATCCAAAGCCCCATTACAAGCTGAAGGAAAGACCTTTGTGATTTATGATTTGCAAGAATATGAGTCTAGTAGAGATATATAAAATAGATACTATGAATAAATGGAGAAGTTATATGAACATAACTGATTATCCTTTCCATGAGATTTATCTTCTTAGTTAATTGCCCTATGAAATTTTCATATATATATCTACAATATTGTGAGAACCTAAAAAATTTTGATTATTTTTTAGAGTATGCCAATAAGTGAGAATTTGGATGAAAATATTTTTTAAAAACTGCAGTTTAGAAAAATCTATGATGAATAAACTTTTCACTAATATGTACACATTCCACGCTATACCGAATTAAAATTATTGAGTTCTGATAGAGGATAATTGTGATGATGGAAAGCTCAGGATAAAAGATTTGAAATTTTTTGAAAAATAATGAGCATATAATGAATGACTGAGTACTTAGTATATAAAAATCTATATTTTGAATTTTTAGTTTTGAAAAATCCAAATAGATTAGAAGTTTGTAGATAACTTAACTGAAAACCTTTAGGAGACTACAACTCCTCCACTAGGGATCACCTAGGGGTTTAAAGGTTTGTTGCATTCGCTAAATGTAATCGTGCTCCCTACGAAAATGGCATTTGAATTTCTAGTTTTAGGATAGTTTAATTTTCCTTGTTTGCTAGGGACTAGCAAAACTAAAGTTTGGGAGTGTGATTAGTCACATAATTTACCATTTTATCACCCTTAACTTAGTGATGCTAGGCTTTAGATTGCTACTAATAACTTACTGATGTGTAGATATTAAGAAAAAATAGTAAAAGAGAGCCTAAGTGTTAATATTCATTAAAGTGAACTCAAATAGCAGTAAGAAAGAAGATTGAGTGAAAAAGATGATTTCCCGCCTACTAAAAGCCAGAAAAATGTAATTTACGACTCTGTAAAAGAGACAAAAGAAGAAAGGCAAAAAATTATAATTTAAAGCATCGTCAACTATGAGAAGGCTATGAAAGACAAAAAATTGTGATTGATGATTTTCTATGAAAGAGAAGAAAAAGATAGAAAATCGTGATTTGCGATTGTCCAGAAAAGAAGCTTTCCTACTATTATTACCGCTGCTGATCATGTGAGTGAAGATTATCACCGCCATGAACAAAATTAGAAGATATCAAAAATTAGAAGTTTGGTGAATCATAGATCTGAGAAGATTGATGAAGATAAGCTTTAGGAAATCTCAGCTACGGAAATAAAGGAGAACAATCCAGAAGCACATCAACATTGAAAGCAAGGAAAAATAAAATTAGAAATTATAGTTATATTAGGAATCTTTTATTTTTAGTAGTTTCTTTTATTAGAATTAGAAGTCTTTGAAAACTTACCACTTATGATCTATAAATAAGAGAGCTTGGTGTAGGAATAATCATCGAAGAAATTCAGCATCAATTGATGCCTGAGGTTGGATTTTCTTTCGATCAGTAGTGTAAAATAGTTAGAGTAGATTAGATATTAGAGGTTTCGTAAGAGTAATTGATCACTGCAATTGAGTGCTGAAGATTAGAGTAGATATTTGTAGTTTCTCAGGAGCAATTGAAGACTGCGGCTAAGGGGTGAAGGATATATTTTACTTTGCCTTTTAGTTTAAATTTACAGCTTTGTAAATATCTCCAAGTTTTAATTTTAATTGACGACTTAGGTTGAGATTTACAGATTGGTGTAACAGTTTTTACTTTTCCATCTTCATTTTTCTAAGGTTTGATTGATGCCCAGATTTTAGGAAATTGTTGATTAGATTAAATTTGTGTTAAGGAATTTTAGTTTTTGATTGACACCCAAATTCTAGAAGACTGCAATACGGTGTAACGATACTGTTTAAATTCATAAATATCTGATAGCTGAAGATAGGGATTGACGACCTCAATCAGAAGGAAGATTTAGATTTATTTTATGTATTTTAGATTAAAACAAATTCTTTTATTCATATTTCTCTAGTAGATTAGATCCTAAAAATAAATAGAAGTTTTTAAAATAAGGATTTGAATAAAAGATGTAAATAAGAAGTAATTAGATAAATATACTTCATCATGGGAACGATCCTATGCTAGTACTATAATTTCATTGTGTGCTTATAATAGGTTAAGACTTGAATTTAACGTAATTTTAATACACATCATAAGCACGATCAATACTCGCAGGGGCATTCCCATCCTTCATGATCGGAGCTGAGGTCATTATCGTTAGGGTCAAGATCTTCCTCTTCGTCTGATTGTCCTTGGAAGCCATTTTCCAGCCGTCCTACTAACTCAAGTGCAGGGAGAACTATCCAATAGTATTCGTCATCTCTCGGAGGGGGTTGCCATTCTTCTTCTAATGACATCTAGAAGATCTGGAGCTGAGGTGCTTCTGGAGATTGAGGCGCATCAAGTTCTAATTCCTCTTCAACTTTGATGAAGGTGATGTGAGACTCTTCTGAGTTGATTGTTTGCCAAATCTCGTTCATGACGACTTTCTGACATTGCAGTGTCATAGCTATTCATCGACCGCAGTATGGCAGCTTCGGGTAGGAGCATCGAAATGGGCATTGCCAGTCATCAAGCATGTACTGGTAGTCAAAGCTATCATCGGAGTCTAAACTCTTAACTTGGGAGAGATTCTCTTGTCTAAACCATCCCAAACAATCTGCTCTCAGGTGGTCTTCAAGCTCTACGTTGGTAAGGTTTGTCTAGTAGTCCTCTTCCTCACTTGTCATTTAGAAGGGATCCTTTCATTATGACTTGGTCAGTTGATGTGACTTTGGTTCTTCTGCATCTCTAAGGGTGGCGATGTGGAAATCTTCCTCATCTTTCAATCCCCAATCTTCTTCATGCAGCTCTGGCTCTTCAGGGGTTTTGAATAATGGTTCGACTCCTTCGAGTGGCCTGTCCATGTCGTCATTGTCACGACTTAGGTTTGTCAGGTCAATGAAGGATTTAGTTATTTGCTCGATCTTGGTTGCCTGAGATTTGGTGAAGGATGGCTACTTTCTTCTCCTTAGCACATTAGCCTTCTCAGTAGTTCCATGTACGAAATGGTGATAGAGCGACCACTTTGGTGAAGTGGGTAGAATGTTGGCTTGCTTGTCGTCTGATGGTAGCCTAATTTGATGTGTTCGCGCATTTTCTTCGGGGCAACCGATCTTATGCATCCTTGCTTATCTTTGCCAAGTCCAATGTGAGGGATGCATCCTAGTAGATACATCAGGTCCCATCCTTTTGCCATAGTCGGGTTTATGTCGTACAGTCGGGCGAGATCAGGTCCGACTTCTCTTCTCATTACTCTTTGTTGCCGGGTTGGAAGGGACGGAGGGTAGCTAACTTTCACTACCGATGTGTCGTTAGGATCTTGAATTTTTTTTATATGACCTGTGTTCAATATCGAGTCGTGCACTGTTGGGATGCTTGCTGTGTAGTCTGTGTCGCTCTATTTAAGGGGCATATCGACGTATATTTTGACGATGGAATCTTTGTGCGGGAATTTGACGCATTGGTGATATGTCGATGCTACTACCTTCATGGATTCCAACCACTTCCTCCCTAATATCAAATTATAAGTGCTTGAGGAATCAGAGACATGGAAAGTGACGCCCTTGGTGACTGGCCCGAGACAGACTTGTAACTTGATGGCTCTCTTGACGAAGCGTCGAGAGCCATCATAAGTGATGAGGAATAAGGACGAAGGCCTTATATCCTGTTCGGTGTATTCAAGGATCTTCAGCATCGTTATAAGACAGATGTTAAGTCCTGCTCCAGTGTCGACCAATGCGTGTGGTACTGAAAATCCTCTGATTATGACGGCCAGATAAATAGGAGCCGAGCTCTCACATAATGATTCTTTAGGCATGTCAGCTTTAGTGAAGGTAAGCGCAAGGGGTTGAGTCATAAACAATGCGATCTCGTGTAGCTGATCCAAGGTGGTATCTTCGTTCATGTGGGTCTCATCCAATGTCTCCACAAGCAGTTGGTGATGCTCTGGTGATTTCTTGATGAGCTTGAGGATCGATATTTATGCTGGCACATTCGCGAGGTGTCGAAGAAGATCGTATTCTTGGCCTATTTCCAGGGCAGGTTCTTTCTCAAGTTGATGTGCTCTACACCCATTTTTTTGAGTTGGTTTAGGCACTGGTGCTGGAGGCAGAGGGATTACATGAGGTGGAGGGGGCAAGTTCACTCCTCGTTCCTTGGTTATCTAGTCGGATGGTTGCATGCTATTGCTTTACTTTTCTTGAGGGAATGGTGGTGGCAGATAGTTGGTCCTAGATTTAAGGACTGGGCATGCCTGCTGTTCACCTTGGAGTGTTGAAGGATTCATCGCGGTACTTGCGGTGAAAGGAGCGAAATTGGACGAAGGAATGCGTACTGGAGCCATGCCATTCCAAGGTGGGAGGTATTGAGTGTAGTCTTCCTCTTCAAGGAATGCGGAGATTAGCACTTCTTCCTTAGTAGGTTCTTCCTCCTGCTGTCTTATCTCTACCACTGATGGGCGTTCTTTAGCTGTCTCCTCGCACTATTGACTGGTAGTATTTTGGGTGACGTTGTCTACCTACGCCGCGATTTGTTCTATAGTTTGAAGGGCATGGTCCTCATATTTTGGCTCAGCATTATCGGGAGCTACATCAAAATTCGGGGGTGTAAAAGGTTCTACAGTATGGATGATGGAACTTCGAGCTCGGAAAGATTGAACTCAAAATTGAGTGAAGTTTGGATACTGTGAAGGTGTTGGTGGTTTAACTTGGGTTATGAAGGTAGAAGGGTGAGGTGGAAGATGGTGGGCCTTGGAGGGTGTAGACACCTAAATTTGGCCCAAGGCCCGATCAATCTGTACTTCTAGAGAGATGTACCCCTATGCTTTCGATGGCACCCCTGAACCCTTAAGAATCTACCCAAACCCTTTAGAACCATTCCCCCAACCCTTAGAGATCACCCCTAAACCCCTAGAATCCCTTCTCGGACGTAACTTAAACCCTTCTGGCAGTTGATGGGAGGAGAGATACAAAATTGCACACAGACCATCACCTAGGATGCGCCATATACCATTGGAAAGAGGACTTCTCCAGCTTTCCAACAAGCCAAAGATCACCCAATTTGGAGCTACGGTTCAAAAGTTATGGCTGTTCAAAGTTTCACATAAAATCATAGGACTTTTACTCAGGCATGGATATTACATACGCCCAACCATTTTTGCCCCAGATTAGTCAGGCGTATATATTATATACGCTGCCTATTTTGGGGAAAATTTGGCCGGGTGTATATAATATATACGCCCAGTATAGGTGGGACCCACCACGGGCTTCATCTTCCCAAGGCTCCCTTGTTTTTGATGAAGTTTACTGTTCCTAAACTGGGCGTATATATAATATATCATGACAGCTCTGAGCTAGAATCGCCATCGAGATCAAATTCTCTCCATCTAGTTTGACCCTTTGACCATCCCCTTAGTTGATGTGGGTGTCTTGAGATTGGTTGCACCCCCTTTGAGCTTATTGGCAACCCTTAAGTCACCCATGGTCTCACCCCATCATCCGCCATTGAAACCAGTTTCCCAAAATCCTAGGACCTTGAAAACCTAGAAAACCTTAGATGGGGGATTACCTAATTGCTAAACCATTTAGCTCTTAAGTAATCCCCTAACCCATCCCTTCTCTATAAATAGAGAGGTCCCCTTCTTCCTAAGGGGTTGAAGTTTTGGTTGAAAATTTGGTTGATTAGAGAGCTTAAGAGAGAGAAAGTCCTAGTGAGAGAAAATGCCATTTATTTTCAAAATTCCAGCAAGCGTAGATCACCTATTCCACTCCATGTCAACCATGAGATCACCTTCTTTTAGCCAAAATCTATTCCCTAGCTTCACTCTACACCCCCTACCTATCAAATATTTGTATTAGAGTCCATTTCCATACCATTCAAGCCATCGGAAGCACGCCAAAGCGAAGATCTCCCACGATGCTACAAGGGCCCGTGAGCTCCGGCTCACCCCTCTCTTCCTCTACCTTCTTGGTGTCTCCTCCATCCAAGGATTCAAGCCGTTACGCTGCCGAAATTTTGGTTTGGCTCAAAGCTTGATAGGACCGTATTGCCTTCGGGCAAGGGGAAGCTCCGCCCTTTTTATTTTTATTTTGGCCATAGATAGAGACCGCTACGTACGGGTTGATCGGGTGCCTAAATCCTTCCCGATCGATAACCGAAGCCCCTACCCTAGAGCCTTTGGAAAAGACCGGTAAATCAGAGTCATATTTAACACTTCGGTGCTCAAAATATCGATTTGAAGGTTTCTCGGGTCACCAAAAGCTCCGGGTGGTGACTCTACATTTTCATTAAAAGCGAGCGCATCGCCGCGACGGGTTCGAGAAGATCCACGGTCGCACAGATGGCGACTCTACTGGGGAAATCACCCTAGCGCTTCCCCTCTTGTTGGCCTTTCTTTTTTGTTACTAACCATTGCTGTTTTTTTTTTTCTTCTTATTTTCTGTTGTTTTTTCTATATTTTTGGTGTTTTTTACTAACGTACTCACCCCTACGATTCAGTCCTTTAAGTGCCTTAACCGATTGGCGGGCCTACGTGCGCCTCTAAATTTTCGTTTTTACAATTCTTGTCATTTAAGCCGCCTTAACCGTTTGGCGGGCCCGCTCGCATTTATTTTCACGTCATTTAAATTTCGGTCATTTACGAGCCTTAGCCGTTTGGCGGGCCTACTTGCGCACTTTACTTCGGTCATCATATTTCACCATTGAACGCCGGCCCGTTGAGGCGGCATAGGCTTGTCATCCCCGACCCGATCTTGGACATTAATTTTACTCCCCTATAAAAGTTTGTAATTAAAAAGGAACCAACAGTATGGGGACATAATTGAATTTATTTTTGCATTTTTGAGTAGTTTTCGGGGGGTTTAGGCACAGATACAATTTACCCGGTTCGATGGCGGCCCTAGTGGTGATGATCTGAAAAGAACCACCCCTTCCGATTACGAGATGGCGCCATACGAGGTATATCGGTTGGGTTGCCAATTCCGATCAAGCCGTAAAACCCGCATTGGTGAGAGTGTAGAAAACCCAAAATTCCGCCGTGTATCCCTAGGAAATGGAAATGAGGGACCCGACAACATACACTGCAGTCCCCGAGAGCATTTCTCCCAAGAAACCAGTTCAAAGACCCACATTCGGGCTTGCTGTCCACTGTCAAAATATAATTGACCGAACCTTTTGCCCGGCGTATATACTATATACGCCCAGCAAAAAAGCCCCAGATTTACACAGGCGTATATAATATATACGCCCAGCCAAAATCCCCAGATCTAAGCCAGGTGTATATAATATATACGCCCAGCCAAATCTGTATTATTTTGGTCGAGCATGCATAATATATACGCCCAGTATATACTGGGCTGCAGCAACCCGACCTGAGGCCCAATCCACCAACCCAATTCTCCGATTAGCGGTATTAGTGTCCGCGGTAGCCTCCCACATTCTCTAACACCCAATATGCCCCCGCCCAGTCAAAAGAAGGTGACTTCTTATTGATTTGCTCCGGGGGTTCGGGTCATTCGCGTGGATTCCCTCGCTTTCAATAGAATGAAAGGGTTCCCTTTCGCTTCTTCCGAAGTGTGTCGGATCCTGCTGTGGGACATACTAAAGGTGCATATATCGCCCGAAACGGGAGTTGACCCTGGGCACCAGGTTATCATTCATCTAAGTAGAGGGGAGTTAATTGCTATTTGAAAAAAAGAGAGAAAGAAAATCCTCATCTTCAAAAAAAATCCACCTTAAAAAAAAAAAATCAATCAAAATCAAAAATAAAAAATAACAATAAAAAAATCATTTTTCAAAAATAAAAAAAAACAAATCATCATCATTTTCCAAAACCCAAAAAAAAAAAAACACAAAGAAAAACAATCAAAAATATATCTTGGTGTGACCGTCACTATGGCGACCTCAAACCCGGCCCATAGGGGAAGAACCAGGAAGGTATTTGGCCCTTACCCGCGACATCGATACAACACTCATCAGCGGATCATGTCAAGAGCCGATACATCCCCATTGTCATCCCCTTCCCATTCTCATATAGGAGAAGACCCGATCTCCGACACCTTCACCCAAACCAGGTTCGATATCACGGGCCCATTTGGGGCGCCCGTGTTCACCTCCACCTCATCCCCTTCCCTCACATTCTCCCAACATACCCTTTTTTCATCCCCTACTGAAACCCATCATTTCCCAACTGATCCTTACATCCCCATCTCCCATCCAAACACCCTTACCGCATCCCCATACTTCCAAAGACCCCCTAGGGAGTTCCATCCCCCGCCTACTTCCCACGTTCCATCCCTCTCATCACCCATGCCCCCAACATCCTACATCCCATCCACCCCATCTCACATACCATTCCCACCACATGGCCCATCCACATCCCAACATACCCCCCTATTTACCCAGTCATGCCCAATTTCTCCCAACCACCTCCATCCTTCAGTGAGCCGTCACCCCTCAATCTCACACCTGAATCCATGCCCTCGATGGAGGACATGAGAACGATGTACGCTCTATGGGCTGCTTCTCGCAACCCTACCTCTCAAACCCCGCATCCAAATGTCCAAAACCTCCATATCCCATTCCCTCCTAACCATGCCCAACCACCCATCGTCCATACCTCCCAAAATCCCCCTCCTCAATTCCAGACCCAAACCCACACAAATCCATGGGCCCCGGCCCAAAATCCTACAAACCCATGGGCCCAAGCCCAAGCCCATCAGGCCCAGGCCCAAGACGCTCAGAACCCACGGGCCCAAGCCCAACCCATCAGGCCCAGGCCCAGAATCCTCAAGACCCATGGATCCAAACCCATCAGGCTCAAGTCTGGGCCCAAAACCCTTAAAACCCATGGGCCCAAGCCCAAGCCCACCAGACCCAGGCCCAAGTCTAAGTCCCCCAGGGCCCATGGACCCAAACCTACCAAACTCAAACCCAGGGTCCATGGACCCAAACCCAGCCCCCTCATGGCCCAATAGCCCAAACTCAACAAAGCCCATTGGCCCAAGGTCATATTAATTCCCACACCCAGGCCCAGGGCTCGTCAATTCAAGCCTTCCAAAACCATCAAACCCAAATCCCTCAAACCCAAGGCCCATCCGCCCACGCTCATCAAGGCCCATTCACTAACCCCATACCCCCCCCACCAATACCCTTCATTCACCTATACCCCTTATGCCCCCATCCCACCTCCAATGGGAAATACAATCCATCCCATTCCTCAAACCCATAACATCCCGCCACCTTAATCACACCCCCATCACCCCCAGAATGTGCCACCAACTCAGCACATCACTTACCCACAAAACGCTCACCCATTTATCCCTTCTCATCCCCTACAAACCATATGGCCCCACCAGGTCATCCAACCCCTCACCCCCCAAGTCCAAATAGCATAACTCGCCCCACACCAATACCATGACCAATAGTACGAGGAGGATGAGATTCGCAATAGTGGAGGAGCTGCCAGTTTTAACCCTTCGAGCCCACCATCATCACACCTAGGGTTGAACCAAATCAGGGGGAAGCGGTCCCAGTCGCAGCCTCAAAGGAACCAGAGCAGCTGAAAGAACAGATAGACAGAATATAGAAATAGCTGATGAAGATGGGAGGAATGGAACTACACTCAACGGACTTTTCAGACTTATGTCTGTTCTCTGATGTCCCCCTGCCACAGAAATTCAAGATGCCATCATTTGATAAGTATAATGGCACTGGCAACCACATCGCCCACCTAAAATCTTACTGTGGGGATGTGTGCCAGTATGGCGGAGATGAACGACTCCTCATCAAAGTGTTCCAGAAGAGTTTAACGGGCCCAGCACTAAGGTGGTTAACATCCCTAGAACAGTCCATGATAAAAAATTGGAAAGACCTAACACGATTATTTCAAGAACAATATGTCTATAACATGGACATAGAACCAAGGAAGTCAGATTTGGCCCGATTAAAGCAAAGACATGATGAAACATTCAGTGCTTACTTGGGGAGGTGGAGGGCCTTAGCCGCTCAGGTAACTCATCGGATTCCCGATGATGAGTAGATTGAATTGATAACCAAGGGAGCCCTCCCAGTCATCGTAGATTTTTTAGTATATCAGCAGCAGTCAAGTTTTGTTGATCTGGTTCGAAATGCCAATCGTTGCGAAGACGCCATTAGAGAGGGCAGGTTAGGAAGGAATGTGGCCAACGGGGCCACCGGGGTTCGAAAAGCCGCCGAACCAAGAATTGAAAGAAGACCAGGGACAGAGGTACAGAACATTGTTTACCCCCAGGCCAATACCAATGCCCCCCAGATATAACTCCAGGTTACACAACCACCCCCGACCCGTTTCGAGCAAGTACCAAGGCCAAGCAACGGACCAAGATCCCCGTTTACCCCGGAACAGATGAAAGCACGCTTTGAATGAGTGTTCACCCCGTTGGGGCAATCCTTGAGTGTCTTACTGCCGGTATTACTACAGAAAGGCCTGGTCAATTTACTCCAACCTCGCCCGCCACCCCACCCAATACCAAGGAATTATGATCCGAATCTGCATTGCAATTTCCACCAGGGACCATGTCACCCTACGGACCGGTGCTTCCCGTTAAAACACGCGGTCCAAGATCTGATAGAGGCGGGAAAGATCATACCCCCACCACTTCCCCAAGGGCAGAACCAGAATATCCATCAAGCCCCTCTACCACCGCACCCAGGAGGCCCCAGGCCTAACATACATTGGATAGAGGAAGAAGAAGAGTTTGACCCTTCAGATTATATTAGCAATCAAGAGTAATTTTCACTCCCCAGGTCGAACGAAGATGAACTATTTGTTGGGGTGATCGAGCCATTGTCTTGCCGATTATTTTCCCACACCGGCTTGCCAAGAGGAGCCCTTAGATTTAGGGCAGTATTTTTCCACCCCCACTCCCGCCTATCAAATCCAAACGAGCACAGCCCCACCGCAATCATACACGTATCCACCCCACGCCCAATTTACCCCATACACCCCTCCGTCACACCCAAATCATCCCGTTCCATACGCAATTCTGCCATCCCCGTATTATCCTACCCCATACACACCCTCAAGTCCCTCCACCCAATACATTACTCTGCCATCCCCAAGTTACCCCATTCCATACACACCTTCAAATCTCACCACCCAATTTACCCCATACACCCCTCCATCGCCCCTGAATTACCCCGCTCCATGCACAACTCCATCATCCCCAATCTATCCCATTTCATCTGCCAACCCCTCATCATCCCACCATGCCACAAACCCTTTATACCCTCCCATTCCACCCACTACCCTGCCATATCCAAACCATCCCGCTCAATGCACAACTCCATCGCCCCAACTTACCCCACTTCATCCATAAACCCATCACCATCCCACCATACCTCCCCATATACAAACCCTTCATATCCCTATCACCCCGCGCCCACCACACCTCAAACGTCTCCCCATCCCTCCAACCCAGTCACACTCCGCCATCCCTTCACTATTTTGGCCCCAACCCAATTCCACCGCCACCCGGACAAGCAACCCCTCACCCAATCCCCTCATCACCCAATCACCATTGGTCCTACCATGCCCAAGTAACACCAGTACAAGCCCCCTCCGTGCCCGTAACTCCAATTTCGTCGATTCCACCCACTATCATTCCACCCCCCATTGGAGTTAACCTGGTCGGACCCGAGAAACCAGTATATCCAGCCCAATCCCCCTCGGAGTCCTCACGCACTCCATTTCTCATCCCAAAACCTACTTATGACCCGTGCCAAGTACCATTGAGCTATGAACAGACGGACATGAATGCTGGGTGCAACCAAGAAGAGGCTGCTGATTTCGTTACCCGATCGGGCCAGATTTCTACTCAGTCGGAAGCATCAGGGGCAGTCAGAGGATAAGAAAAGAAGAAAGAACAGGCCACAGGAAATCCCTTTGAAAAAATGGCCAGGGAGCACATACTGGAGACACAACTCAAGAGAACACCCGCACATATTACTGTGTGGGATTTGTTAATCACGTCTCCACTCCACTTTCAAGGCCTAATGGGAGCACTCAAGGGCGCGCATGTCTCCACCCACGTAACTCCAGATGAAGTAGGGGAAATAATAGGGCAAGTGTTGGCCCCAAACGCCATCTCTTTCACCGATGCAGACCTATCGATCGAGGGGAATGACCATTCTAACCCCTGAATATAATAGTGGAAGTAGGGAACTTGGTGGTACCGTTGGTCCTGATCGACAACGGGTCGGCGCTGAACGTATGCCCTCTAAGGACGGCAATCAAAATTGGGGCAAACCCCGACACCTTTCGGCCATCCATATCAAGCGCACGGGGATTCGACAACATTATAAGGGAAATCATAGGAGAAGTAGACCTTGACCTAATCCTCGGACCGCAAACCTTCACCACCCCCTTTCAAGTGATGGACATCAAGTCTACCTTCAATCTGCTATTGGGCCGGCCATGGATACATAAGCTCGGAGCAATACCATCTACTCTGCACCAAAAGCTTCGATTTATCTCAGAAGGAAAAATTATCACCATCATAGGTGAGAGCAGAGAGGAGATGGGGAAGAGCGCTCTACACATTGAGAATCCGAAAGTACTGAACATACCACACACAGTCGAGGACGCCGATCTCCACCGATTTGAGTATGACTTCTCAAGTGTTACCCTCGAACCAACTGAAAAGACCCCGGATAAAACTGGAGGAGGAATGGGCGCAGCTGTGTTCATGCTCCATAGATGGGGCCATCAAAAAGGGAAAGGACTGGGCCCACGCCTCTAAGGAAGAAGAGACCCCATCAGGGCCAAGGGGCAACAAACTAAATTCGGCTTAGGCTACAGGCCCAGAGAAGAGGAAGTTAGAGAGGCTAAGGAAAAGATGAGAGCCGCAGCAGTCGCCAAGGCCAAAGGAATCATCTTGGAAGAGGAACCCCACGCTCGCCCCCACATCCGTGAAACCTTTGTGAGCGTCGGGGTAGTAAAAATTGATCTGAATGGGGAGACGAGGGTAACCCCACATAAGCCTACTTCAATCCACCCCACCAATCCCTACATCACCCCCCCTGACTTCGAAATGGACTTAGCCGCCCTTTCCTTGTTTGAGAAAGAAGTTCCCCGATTCACCCCTCACTCCAGCACCAACCACTCTGGGCCCCTCCTAACCATAGAGGACAAGGTCCCCGAGGATCCCTCTGTAAATATGTTGAGGGAAGAAATGCAAGAGCCTACCGATGCCGCTACCGACCGAAGAGGTAAAGGCCAAGCCTCGCAGGTGAGTAACTGGGCATCCTTGCCCCAACTCTTGAGAGTTGCCAAATGCGGTGAAAACGGCACCGACTCTCTAAAAAAAAAACAACCTGTAAAAAGTGAGGTTAGCCTCTAGACCACTCTACCTTGTATATATAGAGATCCACCTCGCCAGGGGCTGACCTCCAAAAAAATGCAAAAGACCATAAAAATAGAAAAAATACCAATTCCAAAAATATTGTCCTTTAAAATTCCCAATAAAATTAAAATCGATGTCGTGATACCCGTCCCATGTGAAGCCAACCCCTTCCCTGTAGAAATACAAGAAGAGGTAGGAGTTACGAGTCTGGACGAGGAAGGCCAAACCGACGAGCTCCCCAATGAGCTCCTCAAACAATTTGACAATTTTAAGCATGGCCCTACCCCGATCGTCGAAGAGACAGAGGCTGTCAATTTGGGCACCACAGAGGCCCCCAGAATCACCAAAATCGGAACGTCGCTGTCCCCTGTGGAGAGGAAAGGTATGATAGACTTCCTTCGGTCATACCAAGACATCTTCGCATGGTCGTATGAGGACATGCCTGGTTTGGATACCGATCTGGTTGAGCATGAGTTGCCACTCTACCCCGATTTTAAGCCGATTAAATAGAAGCTGAGATGACTCTGACCCGAATGGATGTTGAAGGTGAAGGACGAGGTTATTAAGCGGTATGACGCAGGATTTCTCATGGTATCCAAGTACCCGCAATGGCTAGCCAATATCGTCCCCGTACCAAAGAAGGATGGAAAGCTTCGAATGTGCATTGATTTCCGAAACCTCAACAGGGTGAGCCCTAAGGACGACTTTCCATTACCCCACATCGACATCTTGGTCGATAACACCGCAAAGCATAGAATGCTCTCATTTATGGATGGATTCTCAGGATACAATCAGATAAAGATAGCAGAGGTTGATCGCGAGAAGACAACGTTCATTACCCCCTGGGGAACCTTCTGCTACAAGGTAGTGCCATGCGGGCTGAAGAATGCTGGGGCAACCTATCAAAGAGCAATGGCGGCCCTGTTCCACGACATGATGCACAGAGAGAGTGAGGTGTACGTCGACGACATGATTGCCAAATCACCAGAAAGGGAGGACCACTTGATAAACCTGCAGAAGCTATTCGAGAGGTTGAGAAAATACAGATTGCGGTTGAATCCCTAGAAATGTGCTCAATGTCAGGAAAGCTATTGGGTTTTATTGTCAGTAGGAGAGGGATCGAGGTCGATCCGACCAAGATCAAGGCTATCACTGAGATGCCGCCACCATCTACAGAGAAGGAAGTCAAAGGCTTTTTTGGCAAAATCCAATACATCAGCCAATTTATTACACAGTTAACTCTGATATGTGCACCAATCTTCAAACTACTGAGCAAGGGCTCACCGATTGAATGGAATGATGACTGCCAGGCCACATTCGACAAGATTAAAGATTACCTCCTGAAACCTCCGGTATTGGTACCGCCCGTACCCGATAGACCCCTGATAATGTATCTATCCATGACTGAGTTTTCCATGGGCTGTGTGTTAGGACAGCATGATGAGACAGGAAGAAGAGAGCAGGCCATCTATTACCTAAGCAAAAAATTCACTGATTACGAGACGCGCTATTCTCATCTAGAGAAAGCATGCCTGGCGCTCGTTTGGGCTACTCAAAGACTTTGACACTACCTGTTATCCCAGGCCGTTCTACTTCTAGCACGGATGGATCCGCTAAAGTACCTATTCGAAACACCAGCCTTGGCGTCAACCGACGATGGCAACTACTCCTATCCGAATTTAACATTACTTATGTTACCCGGAAGTCGATTAAGGGACAAGCACTCGCTGATCATCTTGCTGAGAACCCTCTGCCGGACTATGAGCCTCTAAGGACCGAATTCCCCGATGAAGACATTTTGTTCATGACTGACGAGGATACGGAAGAAACGGAGGAGCCCTGGGTAATGCACTTCGATGGGGCATCGCATGTTGAGGGCCAAGGAGTTGGCGCCATTCTTATCTCACCAAAAGGATCACATATACCCATCTCAATCAAATTGAACTTCCCATGCACCAACAATATGGCCGAGTATGAGGCCTGTACAGCTGGTTTACAGGCGGCTCTTGATCTAAATATAACTCACCTTAGGGTCTTTGGAGATTCACAGTTAATTATATGCCAGACCAACGGAGATTGGAAGACCAATCCCATACCATGAACATGGAGGATCGATAACCTACTTGAAGAAGTCACCACAGTCTCCGGGTGGCGAGACCTGACACACCCACCACAACCCAAGAAATCGGTTCTTGGCGCCACCCTGGCCTCTATGGTTGAGATTTCATATGGAGTCGTGATGAAGCCGATCATGATAGAGCAGAGGAATGAACCGGCTTTCTGTCACCTGATCGAAGGACCTATAGAGGTAGATATTGAACCACCCTAGTTCTCGGACATCAAGAACTTCCTCGAGACACAAATTATCTCGGAAGGAACATCAAAGGTAGACAAACGCACCATCCAGCGATTGGCAACGAACTACGTCATCTGCGGCGATCTCCTGTATAGACGGTCTCACGACAATATTCTGCTCCGATGCCTAACCCAGAAAGAAGCGATTAAGATCATGAAGGAGATTCATGAAGGGGTCTGCGGGGCACACGTCAGTGGACAAGGATACTTTTAGACTACTTTGGAGACCGATTGCTGCAAGCACGTACAGAAGTGCTATAAATGCCAAGAGCACTCCAGCTTAATACACGCTCCGGCCATTGACTTGCACAGCATGGCCACTCCTTGGCCGTTCGCCACCTGGGGTCTCGACGTCATCGGCAAGATCAATCCTAAAGCTTCCAATGGACATCAATTCATCCTCGTCGTTGTGGAATACTTCACAAAATGGGTAGAGGCGGCCTCCTATACGAGCATTAAGGCTAGTCATGTTGAGAAGTTCATCAAGAACAACATCATTTGCAGATTCAGTGTACCCAAAGATATCATCACTGATAATGGCACTAATTTCGCTAATAGGCGCATCCGAGCCTTGTGTGAGCGGTTCAAGATCAAGCATCATCGTTCATCCTCGTACAGGCCTCAGATGAATGGAGCTGTGGAGGTAGCCAACAAAACTTTGATCCGCATCCTGGAGAAGATGGTAGTTTCTTACAGAGACTGGAGTGAGCAGTTATCCTTCGCACTTTGGGCCTATAGAACGTCTATCCACACCGCAACAGGGGCAACACCATTCTCCCTTGTGTATGGAACCGAGGTCGTGCTACTCGTTGAGGTCGAGGTACCGTCGCTCCGTATCCTTTTGGAATCCCATCTACCTGAAGCTGAGAGGGAAAGAGCCCGTTTTGAACAGCTAGACTTAATTAACGAGAAAAGACTCCTAGCCTTGTGCCACACTCAGGTCTATCAGAGGAGAATTGCACGTGCTTATAATAAGCGCGTTCGCAGTCGAGACCTGAAGGTAGGAGACACTGTACTGAAGAAAATTTTTCCATCTCTCCACGCCGATCCGAGAGGGAAGTTTAGGCCAAATTAGGAAGGACCCTACGTCATCCGAGAGGTTCTGCCAAGATACGCCGTTCGCCTCGCCACCATGGACGGAAACCACTTTCCTGAGCCCATCAACTCTGGATACCTCCGTAAGTTCTACTCATAGGTCTTGGGACAAGGTAAGTTTCGATAAAAGTAGATGCGTGACCGCTTATGGGCTCCAGAAAAGAGGCCATCATTTCAAAGTCAAGTAGCCCAAAAGAATATTCCCTGAAAACCTTCACCCTTTTTGCTACACACTTCGGGCCAACAACCATTTCTTTCATATACCCCACCCAAAATTCCAAGAAAAAGAAAGAAGAAAAAAGGAGGAAAAATCCAAACCAAAAGAAGAAGAAGGCGCCCCCCCCCCCAAAAAAACAAAGAAAAAGAGGGGTACCAAAAACAAAAAAAAATGACTGGGGCATAAAAAGCCTTTGGAAAGAAAGAGGAGTCCCCGAATCTAGAAATCACCCAAAACTTAGATCCAAATCCCCAGAAAAACCCAACCTGTTTGACCCCCAACAACATTACAACCCGGAAGAAAGGCCTCTTTAAGGTCCACGAGCGGTCATAACATCTACTGCATCAGAACAAGCTGAGTTAACAAACCACACAGAACTTCATTCAGCCGGCTATGACGGAATCGACGCCCATGTCATGGCCTTCTGATTCTTAAAAAAAAAGAAAAGAAAGAAAAAGAAAAACGAAAAGAAAAGAAAATTAATTTGAGTTCAAAGCAAGACGGACGTGGTGAAAACCCGAAAGGGCGCCACGGGTAAAAACAGCGAACTCACGCGGACCAGGTGAAAACCTGAAAGGGCACCTGGGGTAAGAGAGCGAACCCATGGACGTGGTGAAAACCCGAAAGGGCACTACGGGTAAAAACAGGGATGACAGGCATGGCGAAAACCCGTCTTGGGCGCTATGAGTAAAAATGTCAAGAAAAGAGAGATTAGGAGAAGATCTGTCCTAGCCTGCCAGCTTTTGTTTGGATCCCTTGAGCCTCTTCTCCTCTTTGCTGGGCCACCCATGTGAAATTTGGATCAGATTCCGATCAAGTATGCCGTCTCTACCGCGGCGTCTGACGCATGACTAAAGGAAAAGACAGAAGGCTAGACCAATCCCTGAGAAGCTGACCTTCCCACATTTAAAGAAAAAACCTGCATCTCACGAACAGGGTTCAGCCATGCTCAAAAGAGGGACCCGCTGGTTTGGCCCTATGGTTACCGGCATCACAAAAGGTCCAACAAAAAAAAAAAAGAGAGAAAAATTCCAAAAAAGATAATAGATTTCCCTTTCCCATAAAAAGCCTCACACTGTGGAGGAGAAAAATTCCAAAAAAGATAATAGATTTCCTTTTCCCATAAAAAGCCTCACACTGTGGAGGAGAAAAATTCCAAAAAAGATAATGGATTTCCCTTTCCCATAAAAAGCTTCACACTATAGAGGAGAAAAATTCCAAAAAAGATAATAGATTTCCCTTTTCCATAAAAAGCCTCACACTGTAGAGGAGAAAAATTCCAAAAAAGATAATAGATTTCCCTTTCCCATAAAAAGCCTCACACTGTGGAGGAGAAAAATTCTAAAAAAGATAATAGATTTCCCTTTCCCATAAAAAGCCTCACACTGTGGAGGAGAAAATTCCAAAAAAAAGAAAATAGATTTCCCTTTCCCATAAAAAAACCCCCACTTTGTGAAAGAGAAAATCCCTATAAAAAGTCTTACATTGCAGAACTACAAAAAGAAAAACAAAAAGCGCATGTATAGATTTCATTCCATTTCTTTACAAGTGTTGCCTGCAGAGTGTCACGTCCCAAAAAGATAACGACATGACACACTTTCTATTTTGCTGCTTCCTTTACAAAAACAAAAAAAAAAAAAAAAAAAAAAAAACCAAAATGTATATAGCTATGTATATATGAAAAAAAAAAAAGAAGAAGAGAAAAAGATAACCCAAAAAGAGATCACTGTTAGGGGGCTTTCCCCCCGTGTATATCTATGATATGTGCAGGAACAGGTCAAGGGCGGGGAGCACGCTTCAAAGCGCTAATCTCTGCATGAAGGGAGTCCTCGCGGGCATGTCGATCAGACATCCACCTACCATGAAGCTTCGCCAAGCCAAGGGACTCTGGGCCAAAAAAGACCAACAATCAAGAACCTCGCCTCGGTCAGGTAGCTCTCACCCCTGCAATATCCGCTCTGACCCTTTCTTTCTCCAAAGCCTCGATCAAAGCCAGCCTCTCTACGGAAAGAGACTCGATCCGGGTCCGAAGCATCGCTTCCTTACATGGCCAGGGCCCTGTCTCTATCACATCTACCGAAACCGGGCTAGGAGTAGGGAATTCCTCAAATACACCAACCCTCAGAATCCGGGAGAGACGACGCCTGAACCAAGCTACACATATGCACCGATTGGCGGGTTTCGGAGGGCGCTATGCGATCAAGATCACTAAGAGAACCTCGAGAGAATATCGAGAGGTACCGCACATACGCCGAGTATACCCGAATTGATTAAGCACCCGAGATGGGAAGTAGTATGTGTTGCCAGTAAACCCCAAAAGTGTGATGCCCTCACAATCCCGAGAGCGAACAATCGGAAAGGTGCCGTCCATCCAGGGAAGTTGCCAGGTCAGCTCTGCATCAGATAGCCACAGGCTCAGTTCCTCGATGCTACCACAAGGCAGTCTCGAACTCCGAGCCACATCCCCTCTAATCAAGCAGAATCTCGGCACAGGCCCCATGATAGCCAAATGCTCTCCTAACCAGACTCACGAGAATCCCAACCCGGCCCGAGGCCGCAGCATCCAAGCCTCGATACATCTCCGCCAAGACCAGGTGTACCAATGAGTGACCTCCCTCCAATTCGGTCAAAACATCACATAGTCCAAGGGAAAAGCTCTCACCCCCAGTGAAGAAGAGAACTTCCGACAGCAAATAAAGGGCAAAGGCCTTCACATTGAAGGGATCTCGAATAGGCAACTTTCGATGGCTCGAGTCACCGAAAAGTTCTCTCAGGAATTTCACTGAACACCTGGTGGGCCCTCCGGCGAAACATTTCTCATATCCACCATTTTTTAAGCCAAGGACCGCGTGGACCGCCTTTGCATACCCCGGTTTGGGCACTACTTTGGCAAGGCCTCGATGAATCTTCAGGCCAGTGATGGAGGCTAGCTCTTCCAAAGTTGGGGTCAGCTCCCTAGACCCAAATTTAAAGACATGGGCCCTATGGTCCCATGATGCCAAAGTCGCCTGTAGTAGGTTGGGCAACAGAGGAACAACGAGGAGAGAGGAAAGGCGGGACAACCCGAGGCCATTCAGAATAGCAAGCTCGCTCTCAGCCAAACTATCATGCCATTTTTGCAAAAAGCTGGGCCCCGGTCCAACAGGAAGTATACCCCTCAGATAAAGCTTGGGCCCCTTCAAGGGTCCATCGACATACAAAGATGTTCTTTATGAAATCAGTCAATGTATGATGATGGACCCGCTAGAAAAAGAGGGGAAAGAAAGAAAATAAAAGGAGGGGCAAAACAGCCAAACCAAGGTAGAAGAGGAGACAAGGGGGGACCAGGCTCGGGTTATAAAGAACCCGCTGAGCCCAATCTATAGCAGGCGTATATATTATATACGCCAAGGCAAATTTTGAACAATTTTTTCCCGGCGTATATAATATATACGCCCGACCATTTTTACTGAGGATTGGTCAGGCGTAAATAATATATACGCCCGGCTATTGATTGCTGAATGTTTGCCTGGCGTATATAATATATACGTCCAGTTTAAGTCGGGGCTGGTAAGGCCCCCCGCCCTCACACTGGTCTATTTTTTTCAAGGGGGAATGCAGTTTTATTTGGCCCACTTTTTTTTTTTTTTTTTTGTCGCGAGAGCGCACATGGGCGGGCATGCCACACAGCCATGAGAAACACCCGGGTGGCGCGCCGCCCATAGGTTGCATACGGAGAGTCACCTGCATGATCAACCTCATCATTGGAGGGGTGCCAGTTCATTCCAAGCAAAAAAAGAGAGGAAACCACCAAAGCAAAGAGATAACCAAGTAAAACATTCAATAAAGCATAAAAATTATAAAACCATAAAAAAAAAAAATTGTTGTTATTTAAAGTTATTACATATCCCAAATAAATCAAAAGTCTGAATTGTCTCATTGTGTCAACTTTTTCAGAAAAAAAACTACTCCGGGGCAGCTCCCTTCGATTTCTTCCGGCGCCGGTTCGCACTTTGGAAAGTGCGAGTCTCCCCTACCCGAGTCCACGCCTGAGAGATACGGCTAAGCAAGGAGCCCGACTCCTTCTCACGAGCACGCTACAGCGGCACACCAAAAGCCATCAGGTAGAGAAACAGGCGGAAAGTAAATAAGGAAAATGACTAGGTTGGGCCAGCATTCACTCACCACTTCGGTCTCCCTAAGCCCAACAAGGTTACGGTAGTATTCGGCTTGACTCACTGCCGACTCATAATCTTGGCCAATAAGGAAAAGGAGGTGTTAGTCACACAGGCCATCAGCATAATTCAGGAGGAAAAAGAATAGAGCAACAAGATAGAAATTACCCCGGGAATTAGCTCAGGAGGTGGGACCTGGATAGCTTCAGCTGAGATACGTGCCTTCTCGGCCACGTCGGCGCACACGCGCGACAAGAAAGCATCGTCCAAACGTTTGAAGGTCCCCTGGACCACGGTAGGTGAACCGCCAGAAGCACCAGCACCAGAGGGGTCAGAGGGTCCAGCACCTGCAGCATCATAAGGAGCGGCCTCGTCTTCCCCCTCATCTGAGTCGCCGCCCTGCTCAAACTGCAGAGAGAAACATTTTATCATTAAAGGTGGTGGGTTAATCAAAGCAACCACAAGGAAGCTGCTGAATGAAAGGAGAAAAGGGGCATTACCTGAGATCGCGGGCCGCCAAAAGCTAAAAAGTTAGCACCAGGCACGAAGCGGGGCAGCAAGAAATGATAGGGCAAGGAATCGTACCACGACTGATATCCCTCGGGGAGGAGAAGGTCATCGATAGGAACCCCATGGTGAAGAAAATGAGCAGTGAGCTCCTCAATGGAACCTTTCAGAGCTAACACATCGACGGGAGGAGCTTGGGGCACGGCGAAGAGAGGGCGATACTGATGAACCACTCTCTCCCCTAGGTAGTAGGCCCTAGTCCAGGACCCGTAGAGGAAGATGATGCGCCGGTCTAGCAAGAAGGGAGAAGGACCCACCGAGGCCAGGTTCCAGAAGGGAGATCCTATGTAAGGGTCGAGGGTGACCTGCAAAAGAAGAGAAAACAAGGAGGAGATACACACATTTAGTTAGAACCCCTAGCACACAAGAACCGATCTGTCAAATTTATAAAAAGGGAATTGGTTTACCTAATCTGGGATCAACAGGTCGAACTGAGAGCGTAACCCTAACTCCAAGTGTTTCATGCCTACGTCCCGATGGCGACCCACGTGCCAGTTACTCATGAGGGGGAACGTAGCAATTTCAGACTGAAGCAGAGGGCGACCCGGTTGGAAGTGAAGGTAACCCCAGATAGGAGAAAGCAGGCAGATGAAGACAAGTATGCTATAAAAGAAAATTGGACAAACTAAAGCCAAAAGATAAAATACCTCAATGGCAGGCCAGAAACCCACAATGGAGCTAGACTCCCCAAGAACGGCCCGCTTTAGGCTGGACATGAGTACGGCATAGCCCACTCCGCCCCAATCGAATTGATGCACGGTCTCCCAGTTCACCATCAGGCTAAGCAGGGACAACGAGACTCGCCCTCCACTGGTGTTGGAGAGGAGAGTCTTGCCCAGGAGTAACAATAAGGAGATGCGGGCCAGCATAAGTGCGCGCGCAGGCTCAATGTAAATGTCCATGTCAGGCTGCCCCTGGTCCACTAACTCATTAGGCCCAAACTGATCAACCAGCCAGGATAGCTTGACCTCAGAGCCCCAAACATTCCCAGAGGTCGGGTAGGCCCCTATTAGTCGAATCACCTCCTCCCTACCCGGTGTGCGGGTAGGTACCACGGGCACCCCTCCGATATGAACCCCAGTGATCATAGACCACTCCACTGGTGTGAAGGCCATCTCTGCCATGACCATATGGAATGTCATCGTCTCGGGGCGAAAACGCTCTATCAGTGCCTTTAAATAGGTCGTATTGGCCCTCACAGCGGGGCACGAAATGAAGTCCCCAAAACCGGTAGTAGTGAGTAGATCCTTCACCACTGGGGGAAGGTAAAGCACGAGATGCTGGAGATCACACCAACCGCCTCGGAACATAATGTGCGGCAGGGGCTGCAAACAGAAGGCATCAATCAGATAGGGGCAAGGCGATATAATGAAGGCATCGAAGGAAAACAAAAGCAGAAAAGAGGAGGGGGCCCATTTGTTTACCTGACCAACGATCCCGAAGTTGGACATATGGGTGTGCTGGCAGTAGAGGAGGCCGGTATGGGCGGCCTCGCCTTGCATCTCATACCAAGGCTGGGAGGAGCGTTGAGACACAATGAACTGTTCCCCACGGGGGCCATAGGCCATCTCCGGCCCTTCTTGCTGACTATGCCCTTCGTCACCAGACATCCTGAAAATATGAGACGCATAGGCATATGAGAGGGTTGCCAACAAAAAAAGTATATATATGCACTAATCCAAAAAAAAGAAAAAAACATGTGTATATACTGATCAAAACAAAAAAGAGGTGTATGTGTGTGTTAAAAACAAAAAAAAACACCATGTGTATATACTGATCCAAACAAAAAAAAAAGAGGTGTGTGCGTGTACTAAAAACCAAGAAATCATGTGCATATACTGATCCAAAACAAAAAAGAGGTGTGTGTACTAAAAAACAACAAAAAAAAAAAACATGTGTATATACCAATCCAAAAAAAAAAGAGATGCGTGTGTACTAAAAAAAAAAAAAAAAAAAAAAAAAAACCATGTGTGTGTAGGTGCTAATCCGAAAAAGAGAGGTGTACTAAAAACTTAAAAAACCATGTGTGTGGAGGTACTAACCCAAAATATATATATATATATATATAATAATATGTGTATTAACCTAAAAAAAAAAAAAAACAACTAAAACAAAAAAGGAGAAAAAGGAGGTATAGGTATCACAAAGCGTTTTCATCAAAGAAAAAAGGAAAAAAAAAGAGAGACAATATCATCAAAAATTCAAAAGAAAAAAGGTAATGGTTACCTTCAAGGGGAGAGGAAAACGAACGACGGCGGAGAACAAGCACCTTTCGATCCACACCCGCGACCACCGGTAGTAGAACTCAAGCCAAATCAAATGAAAAAGCCCTAAGGGGTTGTCCCGGACTCAAGAAGAAAGGAGGGAGGAGGAAAGAATTTGAAAAGAGGGCCCCCTTTTGTGCTCGGCGGTTTTAATGCCATTTAGATTTTAGTGATATAATATATACGCCCGACCATTTTTCGCCAGATTTTGGTCAGGCGTATATATTATATACGCCCGACCAAAAATGGCAGTTTTTTTAACTGCCTGACCTCCTGTCTCGATTTTGAGGCCCAACGGCCCCCCTTATATGCTATGGACCCCGATCCGCCCCCCCCTTGGAAGCCCATATATCATCAGCCATGGTGCACGTGTCCCCAAATGACCCTTTGAGTTTCCTTCAATTGGCCCAAAGGGACTGTGCTACAATAAACGGATCCAGATCCATAGGAGCCCACCTAATGCACCCACAAAATAAAAAAAAAAGAGAAAGAAAAATAAAAAATACAATGCTGGTTCTCAAAAGAGTGTCGCAACGCCTGTTTGCCCCACTCTGAGAGCCATGTTAAATCAAGTCAGAATGATCGGGTTCACCCGAAAGCTCTCAAACCTCGTTTATACAAGGACATCGCGCCTGATCCGGCAGGCGAAATACTGGTCATGCTTATCCCCGGTCATTAGGAACCCACTTTCCTAAGGTGCTTGGGTCTAATTTGTTTAAAGACCAAGACCACGTCCCCCAGGAGTCGAGACCTGATCCGGCAGGCAAATAAACTCATCCATCACCGGTCACTCCCGGGAACATACACCTAGCCCAGGTTTTCCCCAGCAAGAGTCGGAGCCTGATCCGGCAGGCAAACCAAGGACCCATCACCAGAATGCACATGTCCCTAAAGTAGATCAACATGGCAGGTTGATTCGCCTAAGGATACGTGCAAAAATAAAGGCAGTTTGAGCATGCCCAGAGTCTCAACCTGACATGAAAAAAAAAAATAACAACAAAAAAGAGGGGGAGAAGAAATAACAACCTGTTGCTGCTTAGTAAAAATCTTGAGTAGGTTGACCCCGCCTTCCAAGCATTCGCTCCGGTCATCCACCTTCGGATCTCTATTGACCAGGAGTGCCCCCGACTTCAGACCATTCGAAAAGTCTATTGTCAGTTGAAACTGACCCGTCAAAAGTGAAATTACAACCAACCAAACTATGTGCAAACATACAGACCAAAGGGCACATTCTCTTTTATTTCCTTTTATACAGGCTTAAAACCTGTATAGGCACTGTGTCCCTGTTGAATGTACGCACTTGCATCTGGGTATCCGCAGGATGGTCGTTTGTCCTCGTAAATTGTACCTTAGGGTCGAGGCTTCCATTCGCGCCTATTTGCTGCTTATCGCCCATGATGGGTGTCTGTCTGTGCATAGTTAGTAAGATGTGATTTCATTAGGGATGGAGGCTAGAATTAACCATCTCTTTCGATGGATGTTTGGTTCTAGCCCGATCTTTTTTAGCTTTGTCTTAAGTTAGGGCATTCCGGTTCATATGAATCAGGAGCACCTCGCCACCAAAACGGGCACATCCCCAAGGTGCACCTATCCCTGGCAGAGCGCACGCATTCTTAAAGCGTATCAATTGACATTTGATCCACTTAAAGAAGCTGTGCAAGAATAAAATTGTCAGAGGTCCTTGAGCTTTGCTTAGAGCCCTCAAAGCAAAAGAAAATTTAGAAAATGACACAAAAAGTTTTACTCAAAAAATGGGCATGCATTCCCAAGAGGTGTCGCGACATCAATATTCACTTCACTCGGGTAAATCATGCTAAAGCAACCTCGAGGTTGATGGGTTCACCCAGATACTTTGAGCCTTACCTAGGTAAGGGCACCCATGGCCAATCCAATGGAGCTGTCAATATTCCATAGGATTGGACACAGTTTGAAGGCCTTCGCTTTGTGTGCTTCGCATTGATTCCGAAGCATAGATCGACCATCCCATTGCATGGAGCTGTCTGGTTCAGATTAATACTCAACATCACAAATCTATAATTTCCCTCAGGAAGTGGACGATATCCCGGCTAGCGGGCTTACACTTTTTATGATCATCGCAGTTATGCCCAGTAATGTCGCAATGCGCTTGGGGACTGCTAGCCTTGAGGTACGGACGATATCCTGAAATGAGAGGGCTTACATACACTCACCATCACCATGGATGTTTGAAAATTGAGTTGAACCAGGCAGACCCATCAAACGTGCCTTGGACCTCTTCGGATGCCCCTTGTCTTTGGCATCCGATCATTAGTGATCGAATACCAAAGACGGGCATTTGTAGACACCCAAATTCGGCCCAAGGCCCGATCAATCTGTACTTCGAGAGAGATGTACCCCTATGCTTCCGATGGCACCCTTGAACCCTTAAGAATCTACCCAAACCCTTTAGAACCATTCCCCCAACCCTTAGAGATCACCCCTAAACCCCTAGAATCCCTTCCCGGACCTAACTTAAACCCTTCTGGCAGTTGATGGGAGGAGAGCTACAGAATTGCACACAAACCATCACCAAGGATGAGCCATATACCATTGGAAAGTGGACTTCTCCAGCTTTCCAACAAGCCAACGATCGCCTAATTTGGAGCTACGGTTCAAAAGTTATGGCTGTTCAAAGTTTCACATAAAATCATAGGACTTATACTCAGGCGTGGATATTACATACGCCCAGCCATTTTTGCCCAGATTAGTCAGGCGTATATATTATATATGCCTGCCTATTTTGGGGAAAATTTGGCCGGGCGTATATAATATATACGCCCAGTATAGGTGGGACCCACCATGGGCTTCATCTTCCCAAGGCTCAAACTCCCTGATTTTGGTGAAGTTACATTTCCTCATTTAGTATATAATATATCATGACTTACTCTGATGGCTAATCATCGATAGCTCAATTCCCTCCATCTAGTTTGACCCTTTGACCATCCCCTTGATTGAGGTGGGTGTCTTGAGATTGGTAGGACCTCCTTTGAGCTTATTGGCAACCCTTAAGTCACCCATGGTCTCACCCCATCATCCGCCATTGAAACCAGTTTCCCAAAACCCTAGGACCTTGAAAACCTAGAAAACCTTAGATGGGGGATTACCTAATTGTTAAACCATTTAGCTCTTAAGTAATCCCCTAACCCATCCCTTCTCTATAAATAGAGTGGTCTCCTTCTTCCCAAGGGGTTGAAGTTTTGGTTGAAAATTTGGTTGATTAGAGAGCTTAAGAGAGAGAAAGTCCAAGTGAGAGAAAATGCCATTTATTTTCCAAAATTCCAGCAAGCGTAGATCAGCTATTCCACTCCATTTCAACCATGAGATCACCTTCTTTTAGCCAAAATCTATTCCCTAGCTTCACTCTACACCCCCTACCTATCAAATCTTTGTATTAGAATCCATTTCCATACCATTCAAGCCATTGGAAGCACGCCAAAGCGAAGATCTTCCACGGTGTAACAAGGGCCCGTGAGCTCCGGCTCACCCCTCTCTTCCTCTACCTTCTTGGTGTCTCCTCCGTCCAAAGATTCAAGCCGTTACGCCGCCAAAATTTCGGTTTGGCTCAAAGCTTGATAGGACCGTATTGCCTTCGGGCAAGGGGAAGCTCCGCCCTTTTTATTTTTATTTTGGCCATAGATAGAGACCGCTACGTGCGGGTTGATCGGGTGCCTAAACCCTTCCCGATCGATAACTGAAGCCCCTACCCTAGAGCCTTTGGCAAAGATCGGTAAATCAGAGTCATATTTAGCACTTCGGTGCTCAAAATATCGACTTGAAGGTTTCCCGGGTCACCAAAAGATCCGGGTGGCGACTCTACATTTTCATTAAAAGCGAGCGCATTTTTGCGATGGGTTCGAGAGGATCCACGATCGCACAGAGGGTCATCTGAACTGGTTGTAACGTCGGGATGACTAACTCACATGATGAGGGTAGATGGGTGAAAAGGGACTCGGTCCGGGAGGTCTACCGTGGTGACATGGGTGACCGGTCCTTGATTGTGGTTTGGCAGAGGGTTGTTGATGATTCCAAGGTTTTGTGGAGGTTGTTGGTTATTTTGGTTAGAGTTTCGAAGGGATTCGCAGTCACTCTGGTTCCAATCGTTCATGTCGTATATCATATCTCTCAAAACCCAATAGTCTTCCAGGTTTTGTCTTACATATCGGTGAAAAGCTTAGAACTTGGTGTAATCGAGGTTAGAAGGCCAGGGCTGTGGCCACTCTTGTGGGAAGTGAATGAGGTTCTGATCACTTAGGAGACAGAAAATATTAGGGATGGTATTGGGTAATGGAGGATAATGATCTCGTCTAGGCTAATAGGGGCCTCAAGTCTGCTGATTAACATTTTGGGTGGGAGTACATTGTTGTAACCTTAGGCATTAGCAGGATGGTTTCGGGCAGTGTTTTGGTTCTAGTTAGGGTATTGGTTTCAGTTAGAATATTGATTCTAATTTTGATTGGCGTACTATTGTTGATTTTAGTACTGACCGTGACCGGAGTTCCCTTGCTAGTTGTTTCCATTGCCTTGATTAGTGACCGTATTGACTTGCTCAGAGCCTGAGCCTTTCTTATTATTTTGGGGCCTTGAATCGTCAAAAGGTGAGGTCTTTGGAGCTACGTTCAAAAAGGCGAGGTCTCCTCCCTTTATGTGTTGTTGGATGCGACTAACATGTAGGTGAAGAGTAGCGAAATCTGGCCAATCGCTTATGATCAGAGTGCTTTGAAGGGGGCTCTCTGATGTTATCTATGATGATGTCAATTACGTCATTTTCTCTCATCTAACTTCCTATACGAATCGCAAGTTTCCTCCAGCATGATACAAAATCGGTGAAGTCTTCTTCGGTTTCTTTCTTCGTCGGTATTAAGTCGCTAAGACTGACGACCTCCTGTATCAGATGCTTGTATTGATTTAAGAACTATCAAACTAATTCTTTGAATGTTTCAATTCTATGTAGTGGGAGCCCGGTGAACCAGTCGAGAACTTCCCCTTCGAGTGACCTCCGAAAGTAATGTATTAGAAGTCTGTGATTGTCGTGAATAGGCCGACAGTCATTGCAGAATAATGCCAGATGGTGGTTTGAATTCTCGGTGCCATTGTATTTGCTAAATTTTGGGGGCTTGAATCCTGCAGGTAAATTGAATTTGAGGTCTCGGCAAAAACTGTCGAATCCGAATGTCAAACTGGGGCGGTTTTTCTTAGTCATGTATTCATCGATCATTTTGGGGAGATCCTCTACTCTCACAATGGCGTCTTGCTTAGCAGTATGAAAATGGATTCTGTCTTGACGTCCGCTAGTAAGGAGTGTGTGGAGAGTGTACCTAGATGGCGACACGTGCAGAGATATCGTCGTCGGAGTAGGGGGTGGCCTCTCCTATCTTTGTCATTCTCATTCTTTCACGTCTCGTCGTTCCTTGATGGTCTTGTATGCTGCGGCTAATACATGGAGTAGTTCGTCGGCTTCATCTCCTCCCCTTTGTAATTTATGGACGCTGAGGTCTACAAGTTGTCAAGCTGTGAAGTTTTGCCCAAAGCCGCTATCGCTATCTTTGTGTCCGTCGTTGTGGCTGGTGCTCGAAAGTGTGAAGGGGATTTCCTCACCGCCGGTCGTGTTGATTTCTGAGTTGTATTGCGTGGAGCCCTCGAGTGGCTGCTCATGGTATGGTGGGTTATCATGGTACCCCCATAACGGCAGGTCACCGATTCTAATCCTTCGTATTCCTGGCATCTCGAGCCTCTGGTGTATGCTCATGTGCTCTCAATAGTACACTTAAATGCGAAAAGTAATAAAACTAAAGAAAACTAACTAGAAGAAAAGGAGACTTAATTAAACACGGGCGACTTTGGCGACAAGATGTCCCATCACGATCGCCAGTCTGTTGGTACGCATTTTTCCGAGTTCCTCTCGGTCCCTGAAAAGAGTGGCCAAATTTGGTCCAAGTGGACTCTGACAAAGGCGGTGTTTTGTTAGAGGTAATTAAGTACTAAAAATAAAGAGGTAAATCCTAGAAAGATACCTCGTTCGTCGCCAGCTGCAGATATTTATCGGCGCTGCAACACGTCATGGATCACGCCTTCCGGGGTGGAGGTATGGGTTGTTTTCTTTACTGAATCATTGGCCGGCCGATGTCAGCAGCACTGGGCCACCTACAAGTTTAGTCAAGCTAGTTTTCCTAATTCTCTTCTAACTACTTTACCTTTCCTACTCTTGCTATGATTTTTGACTGCTTTATTTAGTTGATCTTATCGGGGATCTAATCAATTTTAATCCTATTAGGGGTTTAATTCATTGGGGGATCCTAATTCAACTAGGTCTCCTAATCTGACTAATTGTCTAATTAATATCCTAATTCTAATAAAAAGTCTAATTATATTAGAATCTAATTAGAATTCTAACTAATATCCTAATATTACTAGAAATACTAATCTTTCTAATTCTCCTAAAACTATAATTAAATAAACTACGCTAATTATGTTAAGTAAATTAATTCTATCAAAACTCTAATTAATCAAAGTATCCTAATTCTATCAAAATTCTAAAAAGAAAGGGGTTTTGGGCCCGCTATGCTAAGGAGGATTGGCCTCGTTCTCGGGTACCCTTCGTAAGCTCCCTTGGCCAAATCGGGTGGCTAGGGATTAAAACAACTGGTTTTTAATTGGGAACTATAGTTTTAAAGATCAAAATAATAAATTAGAAAGGGATTAAAGGACTGGACTTGAGAACTAGAATTATGAGATCAAAACTAAAACTAGTGAATTTAGGACCAAAACTGAGAAAGGGGTTTTGGGCCCGCTCTGCTAAGGAGGATTGGCCCCATTCCGGGTACCCTTCGTAAGCTCCCTTGGGTAAATCGGGTGGCTAGGGATTAGGAAAACTGATTTTTAATTGGGAACTATAGTTTTAAAAATCAAAATAATAAATTATAAAGGGATTAAAGGACTGGACTTGAGATCAAAACTAAAACTAGTGAATTTAGGACCAAAACTGAAATTAAGGTTCGAGATCAAAGCCTAAGCTCTAAAAATTAAGAATAAAGTTTGAGGCTAAAAAACTAAAATCAAAACTATGAATTAGAATCTAATATCTAAAAATATGAAGAGGAATCAAAAAGCTAAAGCTAATGACTGGCTCTAGTAACTAAGAACTAGAACTAGTGATAAGAAACTTAAAAATAAAATAAAAAGAATCTAAAGTTATGATCTAGAACTAAGAACTAAGAACTAGAAGAATTAAAAACTAGAAGAAAAGTAAACCTGAGGCCAGGGCCGCAGAGAGGAATCTCGAAATCCTAAGCTTGACAGCGAGAAAATTGAAAATTCGATTGCTGACTACGTTATGATGTGTAATGTATGTTTTTGGGACGAGGTGGTGAGGTCTATTTATAGGTATTTTGCTAATTGCGTGCCCTATTGGGTGCGCTCAATTGGTCGGTGAATTCCAATTACGCGCCCTGTCTAGGGCGCTTAATTGAATTATGCACCCTTTATCAGGCGCCCAATCACTGAGTCAGTGACTGACTCAGTGAGTGACCGACTGACTGGGTCAGCCGGGTGTCCCAGTCCTAGTCTGATTAGACTAATTACACGCCCTTTTTAGTGTGCCCAATCCAATTAAACGCACATTTAAGGGAGCTTAATAGGGATGTTTTGGCAGTCTAGGGAATTGGAGACTAGGTTCGCTTGGGAACCGATTATGTGGTAGTGTAGAAGCGCATAATCCGACTGCGCGCACTATGTAGGGCATACAATAGCATCTTACACGGTTTCTAAAAAGGTAGAAGACCAGTCCAAGATGGACTAATTGCACACTGGTGGTAAACATGGAATGTGATTGCGCGCGCTTGAGAAGGCGCATAATTAAGGCCTAGGGCGGTCCTCAGGAAGTACAATCGTAGCCCAAAAGGGACCAATTGCACGCCAGCCATGGGGCGTGCAATCGATTTATGGACTCTAGAAAGGGCGCATAATTCTGGACTTTCCTGGGTTTGATTTGGGTCCGAATCACAGAGCAATTGTTTCAGCCTGGGTCTCAACCGTGTACTATTGTTTCAGTGTATGGTTCCCGTATTAGGGTTTTAAGGTCTTCGAAGAATATTAGTCCTTTTCTGGAGATCATGGGTAAGGTCAAAGGTTGACCGAACAAATTTATAAACTCCGAGAGGGCAAAATGGGGGTGTCTACACGGGTGAGGCAATTGTATAAGCATTGTTTCTTGGCACTAGTCCCCCAACTTTAAATTCTCGGTCGAGGAAGGGTTTTGAGTTTGGGCATAAAATGTGAGTCCGAGATATTGCTGGATAATATATATATATATATATATAATTTCAAGTATATTTATATTTTATTTATTTATTTAATTTTTTTTTCTTAGGTATTTATATTTTAGGTTTTTATGACTATTTTAATTTTTAGGTTTTCTGTATTTTTTATTTTTTTATTATATATATATATATATATTTACTATGATACATCATCAGTTCTTACAAGAAGGGACTGACTTAGAATGTCCAACTGTTGGGCATCCCAGAGTGCTGTCTTGTTATTGGTGAGAAAACAGTGGAAGAAATATAAATAAAAAAGTGAAAGAATAAAAATTAATTAAAACAATAAATCTGAAATACACACAGCCTGCAAGATACATGACTATTGTAGCAATTTTTAAGTAAGAGTTTGTCCCACAGAGAAATTGATCTAGAACCCAAAATGGGCTATAATAGTAGGCCTTCAGATCTAGCTACAGATCTGGCAATCCTAAAGAAAGGGAGTTGGGTGTCACAACTATACTAAATTAACATTAAAAGAAGAGAAATAAAGTGCAGTCCTATCCTAAAGAAAGGGTTATGAAGAAGGTGGTGATGGTGTGTGTTAAAATAAAGATAAAATGATGGAAAGTAGGTAATCAAGCTAAGTTTAATCCAGCTATGTAACTCAGATTTAGGGTGTCTCTGCAGCAGTTCCTCAGATGGCTACAAGCACATCTGCAAGGAAGAGGTATCTAATTCAACTCCTATGGTTTGACCTAATCTCTTAAGGCTATAACTTGTCCATTTAAATGGTCACAAGCTATCCAATAGAGATGATCAAACCATATAAATTAAATCAGAAAACTAATATGATCCAAAGGAGTAGACTGATCTTAAGGCTATAACCTGTCCACTTTAATAGTCACAGATTATCCAATAGATGTCCTCCACCCAATGGCCCAAATCAGATCATTAATATCATTGCAGACACCATGTTTTCCAGGCTACAAGATCAAGCATCCATGGGAGCAAATAGTTCTTGAAAAACTAGTGAAGACCACAGTTGTTCAAGGGCTATTTGGGGACTTAAATGCAGCTTGTCATTACTTCAAAGGATTGTCATGATTCAGCTCACAAGTCTGTAATCACTACAGAGAAATCAGATCTAACATCTGATATTGGTCAAGTAAAACAGAGAGGAGCTTGTTCCTACAACAACCTCTCACAAGGCTACCAACTCAAGTGCAGAGAAGAAGAATCCTTCTCAGATCTATGGCTTGGAATCACCCTAGGGCTATAGTATGTCCACTTAAATGGTCATAGACTATCCACAGTGGTTATCCACACCACAAAGGTCGGAGAAGGAACATATAAATTGCTGCTGCCACCATGGTCCCAGGGCTACAAGCTTAAGCTTCCATGGGCCTTTAAATTTAGCTCAATTCCTAAATGCATGCATAGATTGAACAAAACTATGGGCAAATAGAAAAATAGCAGATTGAATGAATAATTAAAGTATAAATTTCATTGATCGAAAATACTTACAATGCAATTTCTCAAGGCAGCAGCCTTGTGCACAACTCTTCACAAAATCCCAAAGGTTACAAGACCTATTACAAAATTTGCATAAACTAAACCTAACTGTTTACAAAGGATGTAGCTAGCAAGTGCTGGGCTAGGAGAGAAGAAAAAAGGGAAAAAAAGGATGTAGCCAGCAACCTCACCACCGACAGAGGTTGAAGGAGAGATAAAAATTTGAAGTTACATTTACAGCTTAAATACTTTGTCATAATGCCTGAGCCAATAGAAGATTAACCCTAATGTCCTAATAGATGTGGCACTATTACAACGCTTGGATGCCTTGGAATGTGTGCCTTGAGATCAGGGCCTCGAGATGTGTGCCCTAGACCTTGGAAAATTCCCAAAAGGTCCTTGAGTTAAGACTGGGAAGTGGAGAGCCCGAGCTTCGTAGAACTGCCTTTTGTTTTTTAGTTCATTCACGTAACTGCTTTGGCCTTTAGTGCACTCGCGTAGAAAAATTTGCAGTGCTTGGCTTTGCTGTGTAGCAGAGCTTCAAATTTTCTATCGCGAGGGTGTCGCGTGGATGCCTTTAAATCTCGCTCAACTTCTTGTCAAATGATAAACTTAGCTCGCTAGGTAAAGGGTACTGCCTTTAAAGTGTGCGAGAGCTGCATGAGAGAACTTCTGGAGTTCTCTCTCCTCTTTAACCACACGAGGACGTCGCGAGTTTCCTGTTGTTCTTTGTGCAATTTGGCCTTGCGAGATAGTGTGTGCGACTGATATAAGACTTGTTCCTCGCAAGAGCTTCACGAGTTCTATTTATGAAGGTTTAGTGCGCGACTGCTTCACGAGTTCCTAAGTGTTGATTGAATCTATCAACTATGCGAGGAGGCCTTGCTGCGGATTTAGGCACGGGAGGTAGCATTTCTTCTGTGCGAGATAACACCATTTCTCCTCTGCTGCTGTTGCAGTCCTCTCCACTCACATCCATGCTTCCTTCATCTGCTAGTCTTTTCTGGTCTATTATGACATGTAAAATAGTCACCATGGTGTGTACCACTATGGTGTTCGATCAGTCTTTGGCTCAGCTGTCATCTCTTGCTTGGATTCTCTCTCTTCTTGGCACCAAAGGCGTGGACTTTGTGTTATTGTATAAGTTATTACTAACTACAAAACAAGCTAAATAAGAGTTATTAGTCAGCTTCAAGGTCCAGCAAAGGCTAGGTTAAGAGGTAAAAAGTGATATTTTTCAGTGAATAATACAGCCCCAAATCTAATCTTTGGTAGTCCCTGAGCAAAGAAAAAATTAAAATAACTATTCTAAAAATCTAAATGCCACTTTCGTAGGGAGCACGGATGCATTTAGCTCATGCATCAAGACTTTTAAACCCCTAGGTGATCCCCAGTGGAGGAGTGAAGTCTCCTGAGGATTTTCAGTGAAGGTACCTACGAACTTCTCAATGAAACAATTAACAAAAGTGCAACATTACCAAATCAGTATTCAAAAATCAGAGCATCAGTCCATCTTTGATTCTTTTCAAAATGTGAGAAATTTAAACAAATGATATGCACAGACCATTAACTCATTAAAAACTCTTACATGTATGCATACTATTTCCAATCAACTTACAACAAGAGAAATAGCAAGTTTATGTCAGTACTGAGCCCACTATTAATTCAAAAATTAGGTTTAGGCAATGCCCAATACATTCAATATCAGACCCAATGCTTATCAGGGCAGTCTCTCACAAAGAACTTTGAGGGTTTTCATTTTCTCACAAGCTCAAGAGCAATTACAGTCTCCAAATGGGTCTGCGAGCATGAGCATAGGCAAAGCTCCTAAATTTTGACATCATTGGCTATTTCTCACCCTAGATTGGACAACTCTTCATCCCCACATAACAACTCATTCAACTTAGGATCACAAGGTCTTAGACTGGGTTGTAATGTGGCTTATGGGTGTAGGTTATAAAGAATGGAAGGGTGAAAAGGATGCAAATTGATAAATCAGCAGGTGAAGGAGGTGATTCATAACTTCACCTTCTTTAGATCAACATATTTCATCTTCTTTGATATTTTTCAAACTTGAAGTGGCCAGCTTCTCCTCTTATTTTTACTTTTTCCAATGAAATTCCCTCTTGACTCCTCTCTATCTCTTTTCATTAATTTGTTTTTCTATTTTTCCTTTGAATACATTTTTCTTTTCTTTTTGTTTGAGTTATTATGAAATGCCACCCTCTTCCTAGCTGCTACATTGTTGTCTTTCTTTTGTGTTTTTCCTCCATTCACCAAATGCTGACCCTAGCTTGTCCATCTTCAACTCCTTATCCTTTACTTTTTGAATTCTCAGAGTGGGGGTCGGTTTGAATTAGGTCCATAGGTTTAGGTGTAAGTACTCAGGTGTATTTTAAAGAAAACTAGAAATTAAGGCTCAAAAGGTGTATGCACAAGGGCAGTTTACTGGGTTTGGTGTTGTAAGGCTCAAATTGTCCAAGAGAAGGCCCTGATTCTTTTCTAAATATCATGGATACTATCAGCTGTTTCAACTTGGAGATGCCTAACTTCTAGTGAGGACATTGACTCAGCCAGTCCTTAGAGTAAAATGAATTGCTTCAGTCACTCCTCAAAGAGAAAAAAAATTTTGTGGGCCTAAATGTCACTAGGTATGGTCTTCCATTGAACTCTTAGGCATGTCCTTACCTTTTTCTCTCTTTAATGGTTGACTAAGTACTGGCACAAGTGAGTTTTCTTGATGTTCACCTCATGAAAATATTAGAATATAAAAGTTTTTGATGCCTAAAGGTCTGCAAAATTTTTGAATTTTCTTATTTATAATATTTCTTAGGTGAACATAGCTCTATATCTATCTTACTTGATTTTGCTACACTTAGGTTAACCACATCATTGGCAAACCTTGCCACACCTCCAAATCTATGAGGAGCAATGCCCTCATTGATTCAAAGAATAAGTGCTAGTGCAACATGGTACATTAGAAATCTTCATACACAAAATAAAGTAAGTACAACAGCAATCAAAACACACACAAACAGATAAAACAAAACAAACAAATATAAATGAAACCAAACAAAATCAGCCAAAGAGGATTTTCATTTTTAACACAGGAATTTATACAATGTAGGGGAAAATAACTATAAAAAGATTATACAACAATATCCTAACTAATTACATGTGCAAATCTAATCATCAGAATTGTCAGGTGCATAAGCTTGGTCTTGGACTCCTTTTCCTTTTTCCTTCTTCAGGCGTGAGAATTGAAATTGACCTCTCGATCACATTCCCGCTTAGTAGCTTCTATTTTCTAGATGGTGAACCGGCCGAGGGGCAAGGCAAGAAGGGTAGTCTTATCGCTTGCCAGTGTGCTTTTATAACAAATGCATTTCAAAGAACTCTCCTTTCGAGTATTTTCGCCTTCTTTTTAGTAAGTTCAACTCTACTTTCATACAGTTCCCGGGTGGCCTTTGTGACCTCTCTGGAGGCAGCTAACCTTTTCTCGAGTCCATCTGCTCTCATTTTCTCTGTTGCTGCAGTATGCTTTTGAGCTTCAAATTGAATCAAAATTTCTCTCTAGCCCTTTGATATTCTCGGCATCTCAATTTTGTAATCTAGCTCCATTTGATTTATCTTCGCATCATAGAACATCCTGATTGAGGTTCTGAGGTCAGCCATGCCCCTAACCACATCTCTTTTTATGTAAGAATTTTCTTTCATGGCATGAAGGAGGGTGTAGTATAGAGGCATAGGGTTAAAAGAGGCTGGTAATATGGGCTGCTCAACATTGGAAGAAGGGCCAGCCAGTAATGAGGAAGGGATGGATGATGGCATGGGTAGGGGGGATGTAGAGGGTAAAGGCTAAGGGCCTTGAAGCTCAGGTACTGTGAGGTCTATTATCTCTGAGTTTGTTTGAGAGGCTTTTGAGGAGGTGGGTATGAGGTTTTCCATATCTGTTGTAGCGTCAGAGGTTGCTACTATAGGTGGCGTTGTAGGTTGGGATTCTATTTCAACTTTAGGCTTAGGGTCTGTTTGTGTGGAAGCATTGGTAACTATAATTGGAGGGAATATGAGAATAGCTAAGGTTAGGGGTTGGGGAGAAGGGGTGGAGTAGGTAAATGGGTGGGTGTAGGGATAAGTGGCTATTATGATGGTTGGGTTAAGTTGGATAAGGTTGATTTGATGGCTGCTAAACTATTAGGAATGGAGGCCTGGTTTTGGAAGGTGGAGTACATGGTTTGAAGGGTGACCTCCAAGGATGTTTGGGATTGGGTGTTGGCCATCACATGGGATTGAAGGGAGAGGAGGAGGTTGAGGATCTGCGAGAGGGGTAAACTCATAATTGATTTTTCCTATAATAGAGGTCATCATGGCTGAGTATCCCTCTCTAGAAAAAGGGTTTTGGTCATGGGTAGGGGAATAAGGGATGGATTGGCCCAAAGGTTCAAGGGTATCAGGTTCAGTGGGCTAAGGTGAGGATATAGGGGGGCTATGTGGGATGGCAGGAATTTTGGGCTCACTCTCTACATGGGGTATTGAAGAGTCTTGGGTTGGTGAGGGTGGTTAGATATCTATGGTAGGGTCTGGTATGGTTGTGGTTTCAGGGATTGGGATAGTTTGGGATACATAGGTGGGTAGGGGTTTAGTGGGGGCTTTAGAATATTTCCTTTTCTTTTTATATGTGGCTTTAACAGCTGGGCTGGGGTGTGTAGGGAAAATTATTAGAGTATGTTCATGGATTATTGATGTAGAGGTTGGTATGGTGGTGGGTAAAGGTATGGATATAGATGATGTGGTAATGGAGGCTGTTGGTGAGGTTGTGGTTATGGGTAAAATATTCTGAGGTAAAGAGGAGGTAACTATAGAGGGTTGGGAGGTTGGGGTTGAGGTAGGAATTGGCATGGGAATGGAGGTTATTGTTGATGATGTAATGGTGGGCAAGGTAGCGTTGGCTGGCACAGTTGAGGTGGCTGCTTGAGAGTCAGCAGTAGGGCTGGCAGTAGCAGAGACTGAAGGAATGGCTGCAGAGGTGAGGGCTGCTGCAGAGGTGGCCACAGGAGCAGCAACAGCTACTTCCTGAATTGTGGGGGCTGCTAGAGCTAGCAGCTCCTCCTTCTTCTTTGCAGTCATGGTGCCACTGATACCCCATTATTTTTTTCCACACTTGTTGGGGTTCAAGGGAATGGTCTCCTCATTCATCTGAAAATGATAGCCTCCTAGCTACAATAAGGCTATAATGAGCCTGCAGTAGAGCAATGAGTGGGGCTTCTGCTCTTTCTTCACTTTCTCATGGATGTCTTTCATCCCATCAAAAACCAGTTCGGCTGCATCAATGTAATGGTTCAGGTGGAAGGAGTAGAGGGCATCAGCAATGGGAGACCTCCTCTCCTGCTGGTGCCCAACGCAATAAACATTCTTTCTCAACACCTCATCCATAAATCTCAGGTGTGGGTGCAGGTTTCTCTTCCTAATTGGCAGCCCTGAGGCTGTGATCCCTTCAGTGAGCTCCTTGGCAATTTCTGGAATTGAAGTTGTCAAGGGAGGACCCAAGCCACACTCTAGGCTATACTTGGCTGGTATCCCATGTATCTCAGTAATTGTTGCTTGGTTGAATAGCATCTCAAAATTGTCTATCAGTACCAATAATGTTGGGTTCTCATCATCTCCAATCTTCACCCTTATGTTCTTGTAAAACAGCTGCACTAGTCTAAGGAAGACTAGGTGCAGTGGGGGCCTTAACAAGGACAACAGAGAGGCTTTAGTGAGGTACTCAATTAAAGTTGCAATTTCACTTAGTTCCTCAAAGAATGCCTTATCAAAGGCAGTTTCAGCTTCTAGCTTAATTACAGCCACAAATTCAGAGGGGACCCTGAGGTACTCATTATCTTCCTCCTCCTCTGGGACAACGGGCCATTTCTTTGCCCTTTTTCTATTTTTTCTTTAGTTTCTCAAGGCTTTTAGAAGGTGGGTGGTCCTTGGCTCTTTTCTTAGGAGCAGACTTTTTCTTTGCAATAGAGGCATCAGAGGCCACACCCTTGGGCTTCTTCACTGGGGCTGCCCTCTTCTAGGTTTGCTCCACTTGGGGCTTTACAACTTGTGTAGGGGCCTCAGAGGTCTCCATTGTGGAGGCCTCAGCAATTCTCACTAATTTACGTGGGGCCACAGGGCTCCCAGCAGGTGAGGGGTTTAGCAGGGCAGCTAGTGTGTTAATAAATTTTGAACCCGTGGCCATGACTACAAAAATTCCTCAAATTTAGGGCTTTAAATGCAAAGTGGAGATAGTTCACGCTGCAATAGAGGTAATGCCCACAAATTCCTCTCTTCTTAACTCTAAATTACTATTCAATCAAACCAACTGAGAGAGAGTGAGAAATCTTACCAAATTAAAGCTAGGGTTCCACTTCAACCATGGCACCCACAAACCGAGTTCAAAGTAACTGGGAGGTGATGTGGAACACAATTGTAGGAGGAAAATGGCTGAGTTGTAGTGGATTAGGCAATAGTGAATAGAGAAGGGAGGAGGGGGCTCAGAAGTGCTTAGTAGAACTAGGGCAAAGAAGAGATGAAATGAAGAAACTGAAAAATCGCAAGGTTTAAATGAAGGAACCCGTGCTTCGTGCAATTCTCGTCAGGTACTCACGAAGCTATATTTTCTCGCACTGTATGAATGCTACCTCGTGAGAAATATTTCTCCAAATACAAAAGAGTCTCGCGAGGGCACTTCACAGAGTTGAATCATGGCCTCGCAAGGTATTGAACATTGCAGGCTTTAGAGTTCTTTTTGCTCGCGAGGCTCTCACGCAGTACAACATGTGTGATTCCCAATTATCGCGCATCTCATTATCGCGAAGAAGAGGTAGCCTCACGAGGATCAATCTTTTGTTTCCTTCAGGCAGTTCACTCGTGCGGGTCTTGTGAGGAACATAGGTCATTATACAGCCCCGTGAGAAAGCCCAAAATTGACCCGCGAGTGTAAAATTTAGGCCTTTGAGCCTCGCGACAAGTCAAAACACTTTCTTTCTTAGTGCTACACATTGGTCAGTGCATCCATATTGACATGCACCTATCCATTGTGCATCAGCACTAACTCCTTCACAAGTAATCCATTTCATTCTGATACTCTCAGTGCCCATTATCAACATATGTACATCAAAACTTTAGAATGCTAAAGGTTTTTAATTATGTCAGATTCATGTCATTTACACTAACAACACCTCAACCATACAACCAGAAATAGAACATGCATATCGACATCAGGTCCAAGCACATCAAATTTAGATGACAACACAAGCACATCACATCACAACTCACAACTCAAAATAAAATAGAACAAAACATGCAAATCAACACACGATAAAAATACTACATGACAGAATTTTAAACAAAACAAAATACAAATTCAACAAATATGGTACACAGTGTACAAACCTGTGGGTCACTAATCAATGGGGGGGTTCATGCAGGTGAATGGGCTAAGGAGGCTCCACGAAGTTTTCTACACAAATTTTTAGCCTTTGCCCATTTACTTTCATGATTTTTCCAGACATGGGATCCAAGATCTCCACAGCACCAAATGGGGAGGCATGGATGATAGTGTAAGGTCCATCCCATCTAGATTTTAACTTCTCTGAAAAGAATTTTAATTTGGAGTTGAAAAGCCAAACCTTCGTACCAGCATTGAAGTCCTTCCTCATGAGTTTCTTATCAAAGAATATCTTAGATTTCTCTTTGTAAATTCTTGCATTTGTATAGGCTTTCAGTCTCAACTCATCAAGCTCTGACATTTGCAATTTCCTGTGAGAACCAGTAGTAGTTAGATCAAAATTCATTGTTTTGATAGCCCAGTAGGCTCTGTGCTCTAACTCCACTGGTAAGTGACAGGCCTTGCTAAAGACCAGCCAAAAAGGGGATATGCTAATAGGGGTCTTATAGGCAATCCTATAAGCCCATAAAGCATCATTTAGCTTTTATGCCCAGTCCTTTCTATCTGTCCTCACAGTCTTCTCCAAAATATGCTTGATCTCCCTATTAGAAATTTCAACTTGCCCACTGGTCTGTGGGTGGTAGGGAGTTACAATTCTGTGTGTAATAGAATACTTTTTGAGCAGATTCTCAAAAGGCCTGTTACAGAAATGACTCCCTCCATCACTAATGATAGCTCTGGGGGTGCCAAATCTGGAGAAGATATTGTCCTTTAAAAAGTTAAGGACAACTTTGTAGTCATTGGTTCTTGTGGAAATGACTCCCTCCATCACTAATGATAGCTCCCTCCATCACTAATGATAGCTCTGGGGGTGCCAAAAATATGCTTCACAGGCTTTGCAATATATGTATGCATCTTTGAACAAAGAGGGCCAATAAAACCCACATTATAAAACTTTTACAGTTATCTTTTTACCACTAACGTGGCCTCCACAGGCCTGCTCATGGCACATAGAAAGAATGCCGGGGAACTCACTTTTATGCACACATCTCCTTACAACCTGATCTGTATAATATTTATATAGGTATGGATCCTCCCATAGAAAATGATTGACCTGAGAGAAAAATAGGTTTTTGTCCATCTTGGACCAGTGAAGGGGGATCCTACCAACAACAAAAAAATTTATAATGTGTGCAAACTAGGGCACACTAGACTGCATAGCAAATAACTGCTCATCTAGGAACAATTCATTGACAGGTGCTGCTGCACATTCTTCCAAAACAATTCTAGAGAGGTAGTCAGCCACCACATTCTCAACTCCTTTTTTATCCTTGATCTCAAGATCAAACTCTTGCAATAGGAGGATCCATCTGATTAGCCTTAGTTTGGCATCCTTCTTGGCCAATAGGTATTTCAGGGCTGAGTGATCAGTAAAAACAATAATTTTAGACCCAAGCAGGTAGGGTCTGAACTTATTCACATCAAACACCACAACAAGCAGATCCTTCTCAGTGGTAGTGTAGTTGAGCTTAGCTTCAACTAGTATTTTGCTGACATAATAAATCACTACAGGCAGCTTATTTTTTCTCTGTCCTAAGACAACACCTATGGCTAAGTCTGATGCATCACACGTCAATTCAAAAGAGAGTCAGTAATCTGGGGCCTAGATTACAGGAGCAGTAGTAAGACACTTTTTTAAGACCTCAAAGGCTTCAAGGCACTCAGAAGAGAATTCAAATGGCACATCTTGACACAACAGGTGGCACAATGGCTTGGCAATTTATTAAAGTCCTTAATGAACCTCCTGTAAAATCCAGCATGCCCTAAGAAGGATCTGGTTTGCTTGACAGTCTTGGGTGAGGGCAGGTGTGATATCAAGTCCACTTTAGTTTTATCAACCTATATTCCTCTTTGGGAGACCACATGGCCTAACACTATTCCTAGTGTTACCATAAAGTGGCTCTTTTCCCAGCTTAAGACTAAATTGGTCTCTTCACATCTTTGTAAAACCAGGTCAAGGTGACTCAAGCATTAGCTAAAGCGGTCCCTATATACTGAAAAATCATCCATGAAGATTTCCAGGAACTTATCAATCATGTCAAAAAAAATTATATACATGCACCTCTGAAATGTGGCTGGGGCATTACGCAGTCCAAAAGGCATCCTCTTATAAGCAAAGGTGCCAAAGGGACATGTGAAAGTAGTTTTTTCTTGATCTTGAGGATACACAAGGATTTGGTTATACCCTGAGTATCCATCAAGAAAGCAGTAAAATGCCTTCCCAGCCAGTTTATCTAGAATTTGGTCTATGAAAGGGAGAGGGAAGTGGTCTTTCTTGGTCTTGGAGTTGAGCTTTTTGTAATCAATGCAAACTCTTCAGCCAGTGGTCTCTCTGGCTGGCATCAACTCTCTTGAATCAAAAGTAATAACTGTTATGCCTGACTTTTTGGGTACCACTTGGATGGGTGACACCCACTCTGAATCTAAAATGGGGTAAATCACCCCTACTTCCAACAGTTTTACTATCTCTTTCAAGACCACCTCTTACATGTGAGGGTTAAGCTTCCTTTGCATCTCCCTTAAGGGTTTGGCACCCTCTTCTAAGTGAATTTTGTGTATGTAAACTGAGGCATTAATGCCCCCTAGATCAACATTTATCCACCCCATTGCCTTTGTGTGCTTCATGAGAATACTTAATAATTCCTCCTGCTCACTAGTGAGAGTGGAAGAGATAATCACTGGAAGCTTTTTATTTTATCCCAAGAAGGCATACTTTAATGTGTCTGAGAGCTATTTCAGCTCCAGCTCAGGGGTACTTTTAATAGAAGGCAGCAAAGGTGCCTTAGTGGTTTGAGGAAGGGGCAATAATGTAGGTTTCTAGCTGGAATGCTACACTAGGTCCACAGAAGACTCTATTTTGGTGTTGTCTACTGTCATGAGAACTTGGGCCTCCTCCTTGCTTCAAATACTTTTCATATTTTCAACAACATTTTCTCAATCCAGCAGATTGGATAATTCTTCTTTCACAAGGCCATCAAGTACATCTATTGCACGGCAGTCCTCAATGTCCATCTGAGATTGCCTAGAAGTATTGTACACATTTAATTGGGCCTTCATGCTCCCAAAGGTTACCTCCATCACCCCTGGCCTGCATTAAATGTAAGCATATGCAGTGGCCAAGAATGGCTTTTCAAGGATGACATGAATTGGGGTTTTACTTTTACAAGGGTCCATGTCCAAAACAAGGAAATCCGTAGGATAGTAGAACTTGTCCACCCCCACCAAAACATCCTCCACCAAACTCATAGGTCTCCTCTTAGACCTATCAGCCAACTGGAGTACAATTGATGTGGATTTAGCTCCCCCAAACCTAGATCCTCATACACAGAATATGGGAGCAGGTTCACACTGGCCCCTAAGTCCAAGAGGGCTCTGCCAATAGTATGGTTTCCAATTATACAAGGGATAGTAGGTACCCCAGGGTTCTGTAATTTCTCAGGTGTGACAATGAACAAAACTAACTCAATATTTCCATAGCAAAAACCTTTTTAGATAACTGTACCCTTGCCTTTCTTTTCTATGTGCGGAGGTCCTTCAAGAATTTACCATAGGCAGAGACCTATTTTATAGCATCAAGCAGGGGCAAATTGATCTTAACTTGCTTGAAGGTCCACATCATTTCCTCCATCTGAGAATTCCCCTTATCAAAAGGAGATGGGCCAGCAAGTGCATGAGGAAATGACAGCTGTTGAACTGCTGGTGTCACAACTGCATGCGTAACCACATCATGGTCAATTTTTTATTTTTTTCTTTTTTCTTCATTTATTGGTTGTTGTTGGGGCTCAACATCAGCCCCTTTATTTTGCCCTTATTGATCCACAACAGGGGATGACTTCTTTGGTTCTTCAACACTTATATTTTTTTCATTTTCACTCTCTATGACCTCCTCAGCTGCTTTGCCCACTAAATTATCAACCACCCTGCCACTCCTTAGGGTAGTGATTGCATTAGCCTCCTCATGGATAGAGGATGCTTCTCCAATCATGTACTACCCTTTAGGGTTGGCTAAGGGTTGATTAGGCAATTTGCCTCCTCTCTCCTATTCAAAGCATTGCAGATTTGACCCAGCTGGTCCTCTATTTTTTAATGCTTTGCCTATGAGAGTTCACAGTTTGGACCAAGTTCCTCAAATTCTTCATAGATGCCAGCATTTTCTCTTCAAAGGAAGAGGATCTGGGCTGTTATGGGGGCAAGACCAATTGATTGGGCTGTCAGACAGGCAACTAAAAATTTTGCCTTGGTAGATAACCTTGGTTAAATTGGTGTTGAGGTCTGTATGGAGCTGCTAACTACTGCTGCTAGGGCTAAGGGTATGTATTTTGTCTCCACCTCATATTTGGATGGTTTCTCCATATGTACCCAGCAGGTTGTTGCCCATATGCTTGGGTAGCATTGGCATGTTCCAACACTAACTCAAGAAACTGGTTGGCTGATAGATAATCTTGAAGTGAATGTGTGGGAGATTGGTATATCAGACATGCCTCTTTCACTTGTGCAGTCATCCTAGGTTACATCACATTGATCAATTTATCAAACTTTAAACTCAGATTGTCCACATTTCTTTCCAATTCACTTTGCACCTTAACCTCATACATTCCACCTCTAGGGGTGGATTCTTTCACCAATTTAGCTAGGGTCTGGCTGTCATTGTGAGACAGACACTTCTGCTGCATGAAATTTTCCCTTATGATGTCAAACAACTCCCAAGCCTCATCAGGTGTCTTGTGGAGGTAACTACCACCATATGAGGCATCCACCATATCCGTACTCTTGGGATTAATTTCTTGGTAAAAGTCTTGCACCAGTTGCCACTGTGGAATTTGATGGTGAGGGCATTGTTTTAATAGCTCTTGAAATCTCTCCCATGCCTCATAAAAATCTTCAATTGAGGACTGAGTGAATGACAATATGTTTGTCCTCATCTGGCTGGTTTTATTGATGGGAAAGAATTTAGTCAAAAATTGGCTTTGGTGGTCACTCCATGTCTGAATGCTATTGGCTGGGAGTTTAGAGAGCCAGGTGCTGCCTTTGTCCCTTAGGGAAAAAGGAAAAAGTCTAAGTTTAATGGCTTCAGGTCTCAGGCCAACAATGTTGAATGTGGTGCAAAGGGCCAAGAATTGGTCAATGTGCTTGTAAGGATCTTCCTTACTGAGCCCATTAAAAGATAGCAACATGTTAATGGTGGAGGACTTGATTTCATAATTTCCCTCAACTGAAGGGAATTATATGCAAAAGGGAGATGTGTAATCCCCAGGTGCATTTATTCCTTCAGAGTTCTTTGCCTCTCAGCCATGACAGCTGGCTTAGTTTCAATAGTAGGAGCTGTTATGGTTTTTCTTAGTCTAAGAACCCATTCAACCTCAGGATTTAGAGGTTCCAACTCAGGGTTTAAGGACCTTTTACCAAGCATACACAAACAAAATCAGCAGGTAAAGAAGATGCTCACGGTAGACACAAAAAATTTGCAAACAAAAATCATAACTACACAGATTTACAACTAAACTATTGACATAGAATTTTAACACAAATGGACTAAGATTTAGGGTAAAAGAAGTACAAGCAAGGCTAGATAAACTGTAGCTGCAGCTCTAGCTTTTGCCTGCTGCTATTGTCCAATTATGTAAAAATTCCACAAAAATCAATAGTACTTTTTATTCTATTCAAGGCACAACTACAAAGAATTTTTTTAACTAAAATATAATATAACTCAGGTTTACTAAAAAGATCAATATCCCCTGCAGCGGCGCCAAAAACTTGTTGGGCATCCCAAAGTACTGTCTTGTTATTGGTGAGAAAACAGTGGAAGAAATATAAATCAAAAAGTGAAAGAATAAAAATTGGTTAAAACAAAAAATCTAAAATACACACAGCCTACAAGATATAGGGCTATTGTGACAAGTTTTAACTAAGGAAGAGTTTGTCCCACAGAGAAATTGATCTAGAACCCAAAATGGGCTATAATAGTAGGCCTCCAGATCTGGCTACAGATCTGACAATCCTAAAGGAAGGGAGTTGGGTGTCACAATTACATTAAATTAACACTAAAAGAAGAGAAATAAAGTATATTCTTATCCTAAAGAAATGGTTATGAAGAAGGTGGTAATGGTGTGTGTTAAAATAACGATAAAATGATGGGAAGTAGGCAATCAAGCTATGTAACTCAGATTTAGGGCTGTCTCTGCAGCAGTTCCTCAGATAGCTAAAAGCACATCTGCAAGGAAGAGGTATCTAATTCAACTCCTATGGTTTGACCTAATCTGTTAAGGCTATAACATGTCCACTTAAATAGTCACAGGCTATCCAATAGAGAGGATCAAACCACATAAATTAAATCAGAAAACTAATCTGATCCAAAGGAGTAAACTGATCTTAAGGCTATAACCTGTCCACTTTAATGGTCATAGATTATCCAATAGATATCCTCCATCCGATGGCCCAAATTAGATCATTAATATCATTGCAGACACCATGTTTGCCAGGCTACAAGCTCAAGAATCCATGGGAGCAAATAGTTCTTGAAAAACTAGTGAAGACCATAATTGTTCAAGGGCTATTTGGGGACTTAAATGTAGTTGGTCATTGCTTCAAAGGATTGCCATGACTCAGCTCACAAGTCTATAATCACTACAAAGAAATTAGATCCAAGATATGATATTGGTCAATTAAAACAGAGGGGAGGTTGTTCCTGCAACAACCTCTCACAAGGCTACAAGCTCAAGTGCAGAGGAGAAGAATCCTTCTCAGATCTGTGGCTTGGAATCACCCTAGGGCTATAGTCTATCCACTTAAATGGTCACAGGCTATCCACAAAGGTTATCCACACCACAGAGATCTGAGAAGGAATATGTAAATTATTGCTGCCACCATGGTCCCAGGGCTACAAGCTCAAGCTTCTATGGGCCTTTCAATTTAGCTCAAATCCTAAATGCATGCATAGAGTGAACAAAACTATGGGCAAATAGAAAAATAAAAAATTGAATGAACAATTAAAGTACAAATTTCATTGATCCAAAATACTTACAATGCAATTTCTCAAGGCAACAGCCTTGTGCACAACAGCTCTTCACAAAATCCCAAAGTTTACAAGACCTATTACAAAATCTGCATAAACTAAACCTAACTATTTACAAAGGATGTAGCCAGCAAGTGCTGGGTTAGGAGAGAAGAAAAATGGGAAAAAGGGTGATTAAACCCTAACCCTAGCTTGCTGGAGCTCTCCACAAACAGAGGTTGAAGGAGAGATAAAAATTTAAAGTTGCATTTATAGCTTAAATACTCAGTCCTAATGCCTTAGCCAACAACAGATTAATGCTAATGTCCTAGCAAATGTGGCACTGTTACAACCCTTTGATGCCTTGGGATGTGTGCATCAATATCAGGGCCTTGGGATGTGTGCATCAATATCAGGGCTTTGGGATGTGTGCCCTAGACCTTGGTAAATTCCTAAAAGGTCCTTGAGTTAAGACTGGAAAGTGGAGTGCTCGAGTTTCGCAGGGTGCCTTTTGCTTTTTAGTTCATTCGCATTGCTGCTTTAGCCTTTAGTGCACTCGCATAGAAGAATTTGCAGTGCTTGGCTTTGCTCGCGCGGTAGAGCTTCAAAATTTTCTCTCGCGAGAGTGTCTTGTGGATGCCTTTAAATCTCGCTCGGCTTCTTGTCAAATGATCAACTCAACTTGCTAGGTAAAGGGTGCAGCATTTAAAGTGCGCGAGAGCTGCATGAGAGAACTTCTGGAGTTCTCTCTCCTCTTTAACCATGCAAGGATTTCGTGAGTTTCCTATTGTTCTTTGTGTAATTTGGCCTCGCGAGATAGTGTGCACGGCTGATATAAGACTTGTTCCTCGTGAGAGCTTCGCAAGTTCTATTTTTGAAGGTTTAGTGCACGACTGCTTTGCAAGTTCCTTAAGTGTTGACCGCATCTATCAACTGCTCGAGGAGGCCTTGCTGTTGATTTAGGCATGTGAGGTAGCATTTCTTCTGTGCAAGATAACACCATTTCTCCTCTGCTGTTGTTGCAGTCCTCTCCACTCACATCTATGCTTTTTTCATCTGCTAGACATTCCTGATCCATTATGACATGCAAAATAGTCACCATGGTGTGTACCACCATGGTGTTCCATCAGTCTTTGGCTCAGCTGTCATCTCTTGCTTGGATTCTCTCTTCTTGGCACCAAAGGCATGGACTTTGTGTTAAGCTGCATAAGTTATTACTAACTATAAAACAAGCTAAACTAGAGTTATTAGTCAGCTTCAAGGTCCAGAAAAGGTTAGGTTAAGAGGTGAAAAGTGGTACTTTTAAGTGAATAACACCAGCTAGTGGGACATATTGAATGGTCAGAGTGACCGCCTATCTGTGATTTGTCTACTTGTCAATGGTCCTCGATCCCCCTCGATCTTATTAATCAGGGATGAGAGAAATTATGTTTACATTTGTGATTCAGATGTTGTAAGATTTATCAAATAAAGTGTGAAATCATTTGATTTCTTCTTTTGATAAACCTTTCATGGTTGGAGTTTCCTTGTCAGGTGGGACCTTCTTTAGCCTCTCAATGGAGTGGGGCATGTGTAAAGTTGGGGCATGAGATAGGGTCCTTCACATGAGCTTTTGTGTAATGTTATTTTGGGTTATAGTTGGAGGTTATTTAGGAATATTTTTAGGTTATGTTGTTTTGATTTGATGAAAGGAGTCAGTTGAAGGGGAGTGTGATGTTGATATCATAAAGAGAGTGATAGGGTGAAGCAAAGGTAGAACAGAAGGAAAAGATAAGGAAGTGTGGACCATGGAGGACCCTTCCTTGGCGTGGGGAGGTTTAGTTCTGTTTGGTTTTGCTTGTTTTGCTTGGTTCGCACTTTTGGTCTATTGTGAGATATTTTTGAAGTTTTATTTGGGATTTTTTGAGGCGGTTCAATGTTGAGAGTTTGATGTAATGGCGTTGTTTCTGGTTAGGAGTCCATAAGGATGTTGGTCATAAGATCTATGGGAATTTATACCTGGGTATCAGAAGCGGTCTTAGTTATAATGTCAATTTTATGTTGTGGGGACATTTGAGGATTTGGCGATATATTGATTTGAATGTTGATCGAAGTGGTAAGATTTAAGTTTTGTTTGATTTCGAAAGTGAGGGTGATCATAGATTCATGGATTTGTTTATCATCGGATTTAGTGATTGGTTCAGGGTTGAGTGTCATTGACGTTGTAGAGATAGCTTCAACGGTGGGTTCAGATTTGATGGTGGGTTCATGTTTGATGATAGGTTTAGGTTCAGTGACAAGTTTAGGTTCGATGATAGGTTTAGGTTTGATGGTAAGTTCTGGTTCGATGCCTAGTTCAGGTTCAATGATGGGTTCGAGTTTGATGATAGGCTTAGATTTGGTAACAAGTTATGTTTAATGGTAGATTTAGGTTTGGTGTTAGTGCCGGGTCTGATAACAGGTTTAGGCTTGATGACAAGTCTTGGTTTGTTGATAGGTTCAGGTTTGAAAATTGATTTAGATTTGATGGTAGATTTAGGTCTGATGGGGAGCTTGGGTTTGGTACCCGATTCAGGTTTGTTAGTTTTAGGTTTGAGATTTCGTTTCGTAGTTGGTCAGGTGATAAGTTTGGTGGCAAGTTTAGGTTCTGAAATGAGCATAAAAGTGGATTCAAGAGTTGATTCTAAAGTTAGTGGGGCGATGATTTTGTTAGTGAGTTCATGTTTTGAAGTTGATGTACGGATTAGTTCAAGGGTCGCGTTTAAGGTTAGTGGGATGATGTGTTCGATCATGTGTTCGATAATGGGGATGATGTGTTCAAGGGTCAGGTTTAAGGTTAGTGGGATGAAGTGTTCGATCATGTGTTCGATAATGTGTTCAGGTTCGGGGATTCAATTTGGAGTTGGTTTGGTTAGGGGATTTGATTCGATTACGGGTTCGGATTCAAAGTTCAGTTTCGGGGTTGGCGAGATGATTGGTCCAAGAGTTGGTTTGGGAGTGAGAAGGCCTGTGATTTTAGGAACAGATTCGATCATGGGTTTAGGTTCAAAGTATATCTTTGGGATCGGTTTAAGTATGAATGGTGTTGTAGTATGTGGATAGATTTATTCGGGAATTACTTCTGAGACCGATAGGTGTGCTTGTTTAGTGGTTGCTCGTGGAGTCGATTTGGATAATTGTTGAGGAAGCATGTGGATTGATTCATCGGTGGGTGTAAACACCCAAATTTGGCCCAACGTCCGATCACCCATACTTTGAGAAGGGCGCACAGCCGAGCTTCCGAAAGCATTTTTCAAACCCTTAGGAATCATCCCAAAACCCTTATGAATCGGCCCGAACCCTGAGGAATCAATCCTAGCCATCTCAGACCCATTAGAACCCTTTCCGGGCCCAATTCAAACCCTCTTTAACAATGGTTGGAAAGAGGAGTACAAAAATTTATAGGGAGATCTTTTAAATCTGAAACCTATACCATTAGAAAGAGTATGTTACTAGCTTTCCAACGAGCTAAGAATTGCCTCAATCAGAGTTGTATATAAAAAGTTATGGAGGGTTAAAAATCGGGCAGAAATACAGGAATTTTTGCCTAGCGTGTATAATATACACGCTAAGCCAAATTCTGGCAGAATTTTGCCTAGCGTGTATAATATACACGCTAGGCAAAATTGGTTTTTTCTGGGCCCCATGGCATGTTCTGAACATCTAGCTTCTTCTCAGGTTACTGTACTTATACCTAGCGTGTCTAATACACACGCTAGGCTTAGGAACATTGTTTTTTGGGATTTTGGTCAGATTTCGAATTTGGAGTTTGAGTTGTTGACTACCCCATCCATTGAGGTTGGTTTTGCTAAGGCTGTTGCACCCCCAGTAGCTCTCTTTTTAACCCTTTTGCCACTTAGAGTCATACCCTATCATCTACCATTAAACCCAATTTCCACCTTTCCAAAACCTTGAAAACCCAAAATCCTTAGATTTTCTATTACCTAATTGCTAACCCAATTAGGACTTTAACCTCTCACTAATCCTCCCCTTTTCTATAAATTGAGAGCTACCCCCTCTTATTTAAAGCTTGAATTTTTTTTTCAACAGATATAAAAGATTAGTGAGTTTCCCTCTTCACTTTCTAGCACCAAAACAAGAATTTCAGATTTGAGTTTTGCCTTTTAGTTCCCATTTTCCACCATCAATCTCTAAGTTTTGCTAGAACTAGGTCTTAGTCTACCTCTTCTACCTTCTAGCCTTCAAACCTTAGAAGCCAAGACCATTTCCTCTACCCATTTGCATTTAGAAGCTCATCAAGGACACTTTCGCGGGAAGATCCACGGTGCTACAAGGGCCCGAGAGCTCCGGCTCTCCCCTCTATTCCTCTACCTTCTTTGATTTTCCTTTATCCTAGAATTGAACCATTACGCTGCCCAAATTTCGGCAAGCGGGAAACGATCAATATAATCGGTGTGCCTTCGGGCAAGGGAATGTACCGCTTATTTTGTTTTTTTCTTTCATATATATAATTATATATATATATATATATAAACCAGCCACACATAGACCCGACCATAGTAGAGACCGCTTACGTGTGGGTCAATCGAGTTCCTAACACCTTCTCAATTGATAACCGAAGCCCTTACCCAAGAGCCTTTGGCGTGGATCGGTAAATTAGAGTCATATTTGGCACTTTGGTACTTTCAATATTGATTTGGATTTCCCGGGACACCAAAAGCTCCAGGTGACGACTCTATATTTTTCAGACAAGTAGATCATCGCGACGGATTTGATAAAAAAGCACGATTACACAGATGGTGACTCTACTAGGGAGTGCCTGTAGAGCTTCTCCTTGAAGTCTTGGCCTTTATTTTTTGCATGTGTTTTTATTTTCACTAACTTTTTATTCATTTTTGTTTACTTACCCCTACGATTCCGCACTCTATTTTACTTAGCCCTTCGATTTCATCAAGTTTTACTTTCCCCTGCTTTTCAGTCATTTGCATGCCTTAGCCAATTGGCGGGCCTATTTGTGCATTTTACCGCTTTAGCCGATTGGCGGGCCTACTTGAGCTTTTACATTTGTATTATCATATTCTACTAGTGGACGCCAGCCCGTAGAGGCGGCACAAGATAATCACAACCCATTTTTGAACCTAACCAAACTCCCCTTTTAAAAATAAATTTAAAATTGAACCTTAAAAGTGAACTAATGGACTTAATTTATTTTTGCGGGGGTAGATTTTAAAGGGTGGGAATTTAGGTAGGTATACAAACGTCCCGGTTCTTAGTACGGCAGCAGCCCCTAGTGGTGATGATCCGGAAAAGTACCACCCCATCCAGTATCTGAGAAAGCGCTTGCGCTGGAGGTATATTGGGTGGGTGATCGATCCGGTTATGAAGTTTAAAACCCTTTGGGAGTGTGTTTAGTTACCCCGAATCAACCTTGTATCCCTAGGTTCGGAGAGGAGGGACCCATTACAACAAAGAAAATCAGTCCCCGGAAGCACGACTTTTAGAAAACCAAAAAACACTCCAACCTCGGGCCTGCTACTACTGTCAATTTTTTTTTTATACTCTATTTTTGCCTAGCATGTATAATATACACGCTAAGCCAAAAACCCCCATAATTGCTCTAGCGTGTATAATATACATGCTAAGCCAAAAATCCCTAGATTTTGCCTAGCGTGTATAATATACATGCTAAGCCAAAATCTCCAAATTTTTGGCCTAGCGTATATAAAACATACGCTAGGCCTATATTTGGCTGGGCAGCCCAAATTTGAGGCCTCTTTGCACTTCCCTCGAGTTCCTTGCTTAGTAGATTAGTGCCTCCGGTATATCTCACACGTTTTGACACCCAATACACCCTCGCCGGTTAAAAGAGGTCACCCTCTTATTGACTTTTTTTTCTGAAGGATTGGGTTGTCGTGTGGATTCTCGTGCCTTCACATAAGGGATTTTCCTTTTCTTTTTCCGAAGCGTGTCGGGGTCCTTCCATGGGATATATTTGGGGTGCGAACACCAGCCGAAACGGGAATTCTAAGGCCTTAGAACTCATCATAAAAAAGGTTCATTTTCTTTTTCCAAAAATCAAAACAAAAAAATCAAGAAAAATCAAAAATACCAAAAAAAGAGAACTTGGGGTGCCGGTACAACGGCATCGCCTTACCCTCCGTCATCCCGTAGGGGGAGAAGAAAACTTTACGGGCCCCACCCGAGGCATCCGTACCCAACCTACCACCAATCCATGTCATGGGCTATTGATCCTGCTTATGCCAATCCTGATTCATCCCTGCCACGTTCCCCAACTCATTCCCACTTGGAGGAAATCCCCATTCCATTCATCCAACCCCCATTTACCATCACCAGACTCTTCGGTGCACCCCTCTTCCCCTCCACCTCAAACCAAAACTCTCTCCCCCATATCAACTCAAAACCCACCACATTTTCCACTCCATTCTTCCTCCACCACCCAAGATTTATCTCCTACTTCTCTTTCACATCCAACATGCCCAATTTCCCCATATTTTCCTAAAATCCAACACCTCATTCCCCATCATTTTCCCAAACCATACCCTATTTTCCCACACCTTCCCAAAATCCAACACCCTCATTTACCCAATCCACGTCCAACTTTCCCCCATCAACATCCATGCAACAAACACCCCATTTTTCTCCCATATCCACTCCACATACATCCAATCTTCCCTCCACATTAACCTAGCATACACCACAACCTTCCTCATCTCCCATGCCCAATTTTCCCACATTCACCAAAACCATACACAATTTTCCTTCCACACCCTCTCCAAATACACCCCACTTTTCCCATACATCTATCCAAAATACACCCGTTATTTCCACATCCACCCATACCATGCCCAATTTTTTAAATCCATCACATATCTTCCCATCCACCCAGGTCATGCCCAATTTTCCTCACCCTTTTACCCAGGCCATGCCCACATCTCCTCATACAGTGGAAGGGCCATCCCCATTTACCCCCATAACCAACCCAATGGCCATGATGGAAGACATGGTCAAATCCTACACTGCATGGAAGGCCTCTCAAAGCCTCCCACATCCATCCCCCACATCTCCAAATCCATCCCATGCCCTCCAAAACCTCCATACTTCCTTCCCCCAAAACCCTAATCAACCCCCCATTATCTATACCATCCAAGGCACCCATCAACCTTGGGACCATTTGAGCGGGCCTCAAGGCCCAACAACCTATACTCAAGCCCAATACCCCAGGCCCAAGCCCATCAAGGCCCAAACCTTTGAGCCTCATTTACAAACCCTCCACCATTCCCCCAATATCCCACATTCACTTACACCCAATAGGTCCCCATTGCCCCTCAGATAATACACCCAGTTCACCCAATCCCCCAACCCGGCATGGGCCCTATTTTTCCCCATATCTCACACCCAACCAAATATTGGAATCTATACCATACCATCAACCATCACCAATTCACCCATCCTCCTACCGCTCAAACCCATACCCAAGGTTTCCCCATGTACGGTGGCCCCACCAGGCATCCATTCAGCCACTTAGAACCAACAAGATAACCACATCCCTCCTCCACCATATGTTGATCCACAGTATGAAGAGGATGAGGTAAAAAATAGTGGGGCCAATGCAGAGGCATTTTCTAGTTTTAATCCAGCACCACCCACATTCACCCACCCATAGGCCATTCAGAATGAAGGAGGACCAGCCCCGACCTTACAATCAAAAGAGTTTGAATTGCTGAAAGAGCAAATGGACAAAATAAAAAAGCAACGTATGAAGATGGGAGGAGCTGAAATTCACACTACTGAGTTTTCCGACCTGTGTCTGTTTGCGGAAGCACCACTTCCCCACAAATTCAAAGTGCTTACTTTCGATAAATACAATGACACGGGCAACACAATTGCCCATCTAAAATCATACTGTGGATATATGTGCCATAATGGAGGGGATGGGCGTTTACTCATAAAAGGTTTTAGAAGATCCTCACAGGCCCCGCTTTGAGATGGTTCACGTCCCTTGAACCATCCATGATTAAAACTTGGAAGAATTTGACTTACTTATTCTAGGAGCAGTATGTCTACAACATGGATATCGAGCCTCGCAAATCTGATCTAGCTCGCCTGAAGCAGAAGTTCGATGAGATGTTCAGCGACAATCTGGGGAGATGGAGAGCCTTGGCAGCCCAAGTGAGAAATCGAATACTTGACGATGAGCAAATTGAGATGATCTTAAAAAATACTTTACCAGTCATCTCAGACTTCTTGGTATACCAACAGCAGTGCATTTTTGCTGATTTAGTAAAAAATGCCAACCGTTGTGAGGATGCAATTAGGGAGGGACGTTTGAGCAAGAATGTGTCCAGTGGGGCCAATGGTCGGAAAGTTTATCGAACAAATGACTGAGAGAGGAGTAGGGGCAGAGGTACAAAATATAATTAACACTCAACCCAACACCAACATGGTCCCCTTAAGATTTATGACAGTACAACCAACACCAACAAATCAGGCTCCAAGGCAGAACAATGTTCCCTGGGGGCAAATGACCCCTGAGTAGAGAAGGGCCCGATATGACTGAGTATTCACTCACTTGGGATAATCCCTAAATGTCCTCTTACCGTTTCTGATCAAGAAGGGTTTGGCTACTCAGCTTCAACCAAGACCCCCACCGAATCCAATCCCAAAAAATTATGATCCCAGCACATATTGTAATTTCTATCAAGAGTTAGGACATCCAACTGATCGGTGCTTTCCTTTGAAACACTTGATAGAGGATTTGATAGAGGTAGGAAAACTCATACCCCCAATAGCCCCCCAAGCTAATCAGCACACTAATATCATGTAGGCTCCATTACCACCGCCCCCGTAGGGAGGAATGGGCCCAAGGGCCACTATTAACATGTTGGAGGAAGGGATGAAAGAATTCAATCCCTTCAAATCTATCAGTAAGGGAGGGAATTTTGTAGTACCCGAGCAGCAGAGTCGTGAGAATGAGATCATAGGGGTGATCGAGCCATTAAACTTAACCGATTATTTCCCAAGCCCTACACCGCAAGCAACACCTTTAGATTTAAGGATGTATTTTCCTACACCCGCACTCATTTCCCATGTGCAACCCAGTTTTACTCTATCCTCGCAATACCAAGCATATCTAGCACCTACCCTGGTCAATTATATGGTGTCCAATTTTGCCCCACCTCGAGCTCCCATACAATACAACTGGCCCAGTACTATTGTACTGCCATCAGTACATCCATCTCCTACACTAACCAATTACAACTGGCCGGATTTTTCCACATCATCATCAGTTCAGCTGCCTCCTATACCAATCAACCACATATGGTCTAATTTTTCCTCACCAGCCCTGCCTATTCAATCATATCAGGAGCCCCCATCTGTCCCATTTCAAATCTTCGGACCAACATAGGATCCCCATCAGGTCTCGCTCGATTACAATTAAACAAACGTTTATGCGGGCGACAACATAGAGGGGACAAATGATTTTGTTACTCGATCAGGGAGGATTTCCAAACCACCTGAGGTATTGGTACCAACCCGGTCGAAAGAGAAGAAAGAACCTGTTGCGGTACACCCCTTTGAAAAAATGAGCAGAGAGCACATACTGGAAACACAGTTGAAGAGAATGCCAACTCATATCACCATTTGGGATCTATTAATGACATCCCCAGCCCACTTCCAAGATCTAATGGGGGCATTGAAAGATGCACACATATCCGACAAGGTCTCACCAGATGAAGTAGGGTAAATGATCGGGCTGGTGTTGGCTCCCAATGCCATCTCATTTTCAGATATCGACTTGCCAAGTGAAGGAAGCAATCATTCCAAACCCCTCAACATCATGGAAGAACCAAAGGACTTCATAATCCCTTTGGTGCTGATAGACAATGATTTGATATTGAATCTATGCCCCCTCAAAACTGCAACCAAAATACGAGTTGATCTCTCCACATTCAAGCCAGTAAGAACAAGTGCAAGAGGGTTTGATAATACCAGGAGTGAGGTGATAGGAGAAGTCGATCTTGATCTCACCACTGGGCCAATGACCTTCCCAATTCCATTCTAAGTCATGGACATCAAGTGCACCTTCAACCTACTGCTAGGGCGCCCGTTGTAGCATGAAATCGGGGCAGTTCCATTAGCCTTACATCAACAGCTTAAATTCATCTTCAAAGAGAAAGTTATTACCATCAAAGGTGAACGATGAGAGAAAAAAGAAAAGATGGCCCACAGCATAAAAAATCTCAAGGTGCTGGATGTACCCCATAGAGCTGAAGGCATCGATCTCGCCAGCTTCCAGTATGATGTGTCAACATTGGCACTAGAACCTATCAGAGAGGTCACAAAAAAAATCAGAGGTGGAATGACTGTAGCAGTGGCATGCTCCAAAAGTGGGGCTATCAGAAAGGAAAAGGTTGGGTCCTCGTTTGCAAGGAAGGAGAGACCCGGTCAGATTGAAAGGCGGCCAACATGTCAGATTCGGCTTATGCTACAAGCCTACCAAAGAAGAAATCCAAGAGTCCAAGGAAAATTCCCAAACTATTACTACAGCCAAAGCCAAGGGGTAGATATGGAGGATGAACCCCACCCAAGACCTCACATCCAAACTACATTCGTGAGCGCAGGGTGTCATCAAAATTGACCAAAATGGGGTAGCGCAGTTGACCCCATATAAGCAGGTGGCCTTCCACAAAACCAATCCCCAAATCATCCCTCTGGAAATTGAAATAGACCTTGCCCCATTATCACTTTTTTAGGAGGAGATACCCATGCCTGTACAGCCACTCATCCTGAACCATTCCAAGCCAGTGTTAACCTTTGAGGATCAGGTTCAAGATGAGCTAATGATAAACATGATGGAGGCTGACCCTCAAAAGTCATTTCAAATAGCCTCCTCCACCAGACTAGGTAAAGGTGTGGCAGGTGAGGAATTGGGATTCAATGCCCCTAACTTTGGGTGCATTAAGTAGCCTGAAATTTGGAACCAACTTCCCAAAAAAAAAAAACCTATAAAAAGGCGAGATTAGCCTTTGACAAGCAGTACCATGTGTATATAAGGACCCGCCTTACTAAGGGCCCATTTTCGAAGAAAAGGAAAAATCCAAAAAAATAAAAGAAATATAAAATAATCCAAAAAAAAATTGTCTTTCAAAATCCTCGAGAAAATCAAAGAAATTGATGCCTTAATAGAAAAACCCGTCCCATGTGAAATCGATCCCTTTCTTGTAGAAATACAAAAAGAGGTAGGAGTCACGAGTTTGGACGAGGAGATCCCTACTAAGGAGCTTCCCAATGAGCTCCTTGACTGGTTTACCAATTTTTAACATGGCCCTATGCCGGTTGTTGAAGAAACAGAGGACATTAACCTAGGGACCAAGCAGATTCCTAGAATCACCAAGATCGGAACATCACCATCTCCCGAGGAAAGAAAAGGCATGATTGATTTCCTTTTGTCATATCAAGATGTCTTCGCATGGTCATATGAGGGCATGCCTGGTTTGGATACCGATTTGGTCGAGCATGAGCTACCACTATATCCAGATGTTAGGCCGGTCAAGCAGAAGTTGAGATGCCTCAGACCAGAATGGATGTTGAAAGTAAAGGATGAAGTCATTGAGCAATACGACGCAGGATTTCTCATAGTCTCTAAGTACCCGCAGGGGCTAGCCAATATCATCGCTGTACCAAAGAAAGATGAAAAGGTTCGCATGTACATCGACTTCAGTACCCTGAACAAAGCAGAGCCTAAAGGATGACTTCCTGTTATCGCACATTGACATCTTGGTCGATAACACTGCCAGGTATGGGATGCTCTCATTTATGGATGGATTCTTCGGATATAATGAGATCAAGATGGCAGAAGCAGACTGAGAGAAGACAACGTTCATTATCCCATTGGGAACTTTTTGCTACTGAGTCATGCCATTCAGGTTGAAGAATGTTGGGGCGACGTACCAAAGGGCGAATCGCACGTGCTTACAACAAGCATGTTCACATCCAAGATTTAAAAGTGGGAGACATCGTACTCAAGAAAATCTTCCCATCTCTCCACGTCGATCTGAGAGGGAAATTTAAGGCCAACTGAGAAGGACCTTACGTCAACCAAGAGGTACTCCCGGGTTACGTGATCCGCCTTGCCACCATGGACGGAGATCACTTTCCTAAGCCCATCAATGCTGAATACATGCACCGATTCTACTCTTAGTCTCCGTGGTAAGGTAAGTATTGATAAGAGGACACGTGACTCCTTAAGGACCCCATAAAAGAGGCCATCATTTCAAAGCCAAGTAGCCAAAAAGTGTCCCTGAACACTTATACCCTTGCTACAGTTGTTGAGCCATTGGCCATTCTTTCGTTAAATGCCTCCCCAGAAAAGAAGATGGAAAAAGTGTACATACCAAACCAAAAAAGGAGAAAAAGGGTTACCATCAAATCCAAAGAAAAAAATCAGAAAAGCAAAATCCCAAAAAGGGATGTCTGAAAAAGTAAAAAGAACAAAAAAAAATAGAAAAGAAAAAGTAGGGCATGTACAGTCAAAATTCCCCAAGGAAGAAGTGAATTACGGCAATTGGAACCCTATCAAAGAAACCTTCTTAACCCAAGAATACCTTCAAAATTCCTAATCCTATGGCTATGATTCATCCCGAGAGAAAGCCCTCCTTAGGGTCTACAAACAGTCACAGTATCAGTTGAGTTAGCACGAGCCAAGCTGTGAGACGACGAGAGAATTCCACTCAACCGGCTATGACGGAATTGACGTCCATGTTGTGGCCTTTGAGTAAATGAAAGAAAAAAAAGAGAAAAGAAAAATAAAATACAAGCTCAGGGCAAAAAAGTACATGGTGAAAACCCAAAAGGGCATCACGGGTAAAAAGAGCGAGCTTGTGCGAACCAGGTGAAAACCCGAAAAGGCACCTGTGGTAAAAATGTATACCCATGGACGTAGTGAAAACCTGAAAGGGCACTATGGGTAAAAAAGAGGGCAATAATGGAAATGGCGAAAACCTGTCTTGGGCGTTGTGAGTAAAAAAGGTTAAGAGAAAAAGAAGAGGAAAAGAAGAAAATCTTCAGTTACTCCTGCGATTACATTCTCAAATTATCTGGTCGCCAATTGGGCCGCTCATGTTTGCTCAAATCAGGTCCTAATCAGGTATATCTTCAGACAGCACCGTCAACCATATGACCCGAGGTAAGGAGAAAAGGTTAATCCAATCTAAAGGGATGGATGTTTCGATCTCGAAAAAATTCTAAACCTCACTCAGGTCTAACCACATGAACGGGTTCGACTATGCTCAAAATTGGTCCCATTACTTCTTTTCATTGTTAAGGCATCAAACAAAAAAAGAAGAAAAGAAAGAATAAACAACAAAAATGAAAAGTAAAAAAAAATAAAAATATATATACTCCTTCCATGTACATATTTACAGTATCATACTTCCATCTCAAAATGAAAAAAAAGAATAAAAAAATCTAAAAAATATATAAATCTTGAAAAAATGAAAAAGTGTAGGTAAAAGTTTATTTCTCCTATTATTTAGGATGCATATTTATTACCTATATAAATAAAATGGGGACTAACGTTTCTCAAGAATGTGCAGGAGCATCAATGGTCTAAAGCCTCGAAGCAGGCAACTTCTTAGCGATGGACAAATCAGATGGAACATCTCACCACTGATGTCCAGTCTATTCAAAAGAAAAGAAAAAAAAATTGAAAAAGCAATCATATGAAAAAGAAAAAAAAAGATAGCTGAGTTTTCATGGTACATTTTATTACATAAAGCTACACACATGTGTGCTTCAATGCGGTAAAATGTCAACATTTTATCGGCAATGCAGCTATGCTAAATTAATGTCCTAACTCTAAGGATTGCCTTAGATCTTTCGATACTACTTTAAAGTAGGAGCAATGGTGTCAATCCCGGTCAAACGGTCAATGTTTTGATCGGGTTGATACCACTGCAAAATCTTTGCGTTGAGCGCTCCGTCTTTGGATTCATGTGAACTTTAGTGTCTTAAGCTTCAGATTCCTCAGAAAAAGCTCAATCATTAGTTGAGACCAACCTGTTGAAAATAAAACTGGATATCGATCAAACTATGTACAAACATGCATGCAGAAGGGTTTATTTCCCTTATTTTTATGCAGGCTTAAAACCTGCAAAAGAGTTCATTTCCCTTATTTTTCTGTAGGCTTAAAACTTGCATTAGCGTGATTTCGCTTAGATAGGCACCATGCATCTGAGTATTTGTAGGATGGTTGTTTGTTCCTATAAATTGTACTTGGATGGGATCTAGGTCAGGATTTGCATTACCTTTTATTGCTTATCGCCCCTAATGGGTGCATGTTTTTGCATAGTTAAATGATTTGTAAGATCATTGTTGGCAGAGACCAGGATTAGGTGTCTCCTTTTATAGATACCCAATTTTGATCGGATCTATTCATTATTATTTGAAGTTAGGTGCTCTAGGTCATGTTGATCCAGGGCACATCCTAAAAAATGGCACACACTCCCAAAAAGTGTTGTGACATTAATATTCACTCCGCTTGGGTAGTTGTGTTAAATTATTTTTGGGATCGACAAGTTTGCTCAGAGACCTCAAACCCTACTCGTGTAGGGACACCCATGGCCATTCGAATGGGGCAATCAATGCCTCATGCGATTTGACGCAAACTGTAGATCTTCGCGTCTTTGCTTCACGATGATTTTTTTTAGGTATGGGTCAATCACCCTCCCACTCGCAGGCTATTTTATTTAGAATGAAACTTGGACATCGAAAATCATTAATCATTTCACCATCTCGGTTATGCCCAGTAATGTCACTAAGAGCTGGGGGACCGATAGTCTTGAGGAACGGACGTTTTCCCAATGAGCTCTCCATGTTTCTTTCCATTTTGATGTTTGAGGTTCATTTTGAGTAAAGCAGTTTCAATAGCATTGCTTGGGCCTCTTCAGATGTCTCTTTCTCTGGCATTCAATCATTACTAATCGGATACCAAAGAGGGGCATCTGTAGACACCCAAATTTGGCCCAAGGCCCGATCAACCCATACTTCAAGAAGGGTGCACCCCCGAGCTTTTGAAAGCATTTCTCAAACCCTTGGGAATCATCTCAAAACCTTAAGCATCATCCCGAACCCTTAGGAATCAACCCTAGCCTTCCCAGACTCATTAGAACCCTTCTCTGGTCCGATTCGAACCCTCCTGAATAGTGGTTGGAAAGAGGAGTGAAAAAATTATAAGTATATCTATTGGATGTAAGACCTATACCATTGGAAATAAGATTTTCCTAGCTTTCCAACGAGCCAAGAATTGCCTCAATCGGAGTTGTATATCAAAAGTTATGTTGGTTTGAAAATTGGACAGAAATGCAGGAATTTTTGCCTAACGTGTTCTGAACCTCCAGCTTCTTCCTAGGTTCCTGTACTTATACCTAGCATGTCTAATACACACAGTAGGCTTAGGAACAGTTGTTTTTGGGATTCTGGTCAGATTTCAAATTTGGGGTTGACTTGTTGACCACCCCATCCATTGAGGTTGGTTTTGCTAGGACTATTGCACCCCCACTAGCTCTCTTTCTAACCATTTTGCCGCTTAGAGCCCCACCCTATCATCTACCATTAAACACAATCTCCACCTTTCCAAAACCTTGAAAAACCTAAAATCCTTAGATTTTCTATTACCTAATTGCTAACCCAATTAGGACTTTAACCTTTCACTAATCCTCTCCTTTTCTATAAATAGAGAGATACCCCCCTCTTGTTAAAGGCTTGAATTTTTTTTCAAAAGAGAGAAAAGATTAGTGAGTTTCCCTCTTCACTTTCTAGCTCCAAAACCTGAATTCCAGATTTGAGTTTTGCCTTTTAATTCCCATTTTCCACCATCAATCTCTAAGCTTTTGCTAGAACTAGGTCCTAGTCTACCTCTTCTACCTTCTAGCCTTCAAACCTTAGAAGCCAAGACCATTTCCTCTACCCATTTTCTTTCGGAAGCTCATCAAGGACGCTCTCACACGAAGATTCATGGTTCTACAAGGGCCTGAGAGCTTCGGCTCTCCCCTCTATTCCTCTACCTTCTTTACTTTCCTCTATCCTAGACTTGAGCCGTTACGTTGCCCAAATTTTGACAAGCGTGAAGTGCTCAATAGGATCGATGTGCCTTCAGGCAAGGGGAAGTGCCACTCATTTTGTTTCTTTATATATATATATATATATATATATATATATATATATATATATATATAAACCAGCCACACATAGACCTGGCTATAGTAGAGACCGCTTACGAGCGGGTAAATCGGGTGCCTAACACCATCCCGATTGATAACCGAAGCCCCTACCCAAGAGCCTTTGGCATGGATCAGTAAATTAGAGTCATATTTGACACTTTGGTGCTTTCAATATTGATTTGGGTTTCTCGGGACACCAAAAGCTCTGTGTGGTTACTCTATATTTTTCATACAAGAGCATCATCGCGACGGATTTGATAAAAATTGACGGTTGCACAGTGGGTAAGTTATTGAGTTTGAAGGTGGGCTGAGTCAAATTGGGGGTTAATTTATTGATATGAAGGGTCAGTTGGGTTGCTTTGGAGTTGTGGTTGATGATTTTAGTGATAGGTCACGTTCGTTTAGGGGGAGTGTGTCGATTTTGGCAATGGGTTGGGTCGGGATGAGCTCAGTAATAGGTCGGATTTTAGTGATCTTGGTGACCGGTTCAAGGTGAAAGGTGATTTCACGCTTATTGGTACATGGAAAAGGATTAGTTGGTTATGAGTGAATTGTATGGACATGTTCTGAGGGAGGTTCAATTCTTCATATCAGGCTAGCTAGGTGGAATGCGGCAGGAGTGGTTGAAGGTGTAGAGTTTGATTGGAGGTTTGGTTGAGTATGGCATGGTAAGGGGTCGTGAAAGAAAGGGTTGGTTAGTATGGTGTCATACGCGAGTTGAGGGCTTGGCTGAGTCCGGTCAAATAACGGGTTGTGGAAAGTGTTGTTAGTTTGCGTGGTGTTGGGGTGCTAGTCTTGATTCCGGCTAGGGTATAGAGGTTGGTTATGGTTAGGGCACGAATGCTGGTTAGGGTATAATGGCTGGTATCGGTCTGTGCGTTGAGTTTGACTATATCGATCGTATGGGTGGGAGTTTATTTGGTGTGATTCTTGGTTGGTGTTGATTTGCTCGGGGCATAGAGTTTCATTTGGGGCGTTTGTTCTAGGGTTGCTGGAAGAGGGTCCGTTTAGTGTAGGGAGATTAAGGTACCCATTTTTCATGCGACGCTCTATGTGTGAGGCGCGTTGTCAGAGGCTAGAGAAATCGGAGTAGTCGCTTAGAGGAGAGTGCTTCAGAGTGGCTCTCAAGTATGTCTAGTGCATCATTTGCATTTATCTAGCTTCCGATTTGAGCAGCGAGTTTTCTCCACTAGTTTATGAAGTCAACAAATTCCTCATCAGGGTCTTGCTTCATTGCCATTAAGTCACTAAGACTGACTGCCTCTTATATCAGGTGCTCGTACTGGTCTAGGAATAGGCTGGCCAAGTAATCGAATGTATCAATTTTGTGGAGTGGCAAGCCTGTGAACTAGTTGAGAGCTTCTCCTTCCAGTGACCTCTGGAAATAGTGGATGAGAAGCCCTTGGTAGTCGCAAATGGCCCGATAGTCGTTGCAGAAGAATGCCAAGTGGTGTTTTGGGTTTCCTGTACCTTCATATTTGTTGAATTTGGGGGTTTAAAACCGGTGGGTATAGTGAAGTCAATGTCTCGACAGAATTTATCGAATATGAAGGTTTGGATAGAGCGTTCTCTCTTACCATGTAATTTTCTAGAAATCGATGAAGGTAGTTCGCATCTACGGTGGTGTCCTGTTTAGGTGTCTCAGGAGAGGATTGTCTTCAGCGGTTGTTGTCATAGGAGGTGCGAAGGGTGTGTGTGTGTTATGTGTCGAGGGAGTCGGAGGAGTCGACGTCCTTTCTCCTTGTCTGCTTTTAGAAGTAACTTGTCTCTGGTCTTTTACAGCTTTGTATAAGTCGGTCAAAGACTGGAGCAAGGCATAAACTTCTTTTCCTCCTTTTGTGAGTGCACTGGGAGTGTGGTCCATAACTTGGCTTGTGGGGTAGCTTTGCTCAGCACCACTTTCTCCATTGTTGTCATGGTGATTTATATTTTGTGGAGCGAAAGGGTATTTTTTGCTCTCACTAACCATATTTAGCCAGGCACGACATTGGGCTGTCCATGGAGACGACCTAACATTATACTCAGGGTCGTTAGGGAGGCCCCATGAGGGTGGGTAAATATTAAAGTTTAATTTTCCGATGCTTGACGTTTAAAAATAGTTTTTTTTTTTAAAAGCGAAGTATAAGTGGGAGTGTGTTCAAATAAAAAGTGAAAGCAAAAAAATAAATAATAAGAAACTAATTAAATCGGGGCAGCCCTAGGAAAAAGAGTCCCATCGTGATCGCCAGTTTGTTGGTACGTGCCTTTTCTAGGTCCCTTTCACTCCTCGAAAGAAGTGGCCCAATTCGGTCCATGTGGACTTTGGCGGAAGGCGATAAAATGATAAACTAAGAAATATTAAATGCTGGAAGGAAAAGACAAATATTAAATGGAAAGTACCCAAATTGATGCGATCACCAGCTACAGATATTTATCGACGCTGCAATACGTCATGATCATGCGCGCGAAGATGCGAGCTAAACTCCTTTATTGAATGTTGGCTGCCCAACTTCAGCAGCTAGGGGTTTGCTATGATCTAATTAGTTTGGTTTCCTAATCTTAAGGGGACCTATCTAAAAAAATCGAGGGTGGTGACCAGCTGACTGGCTCAACCCATGTCCTAGTTCCAATATGAATGGAACTAATTACGCGCATGGAACCATGTGCATAATCGAATTGCACGCATGGAGCCATGTGCTTGATTCAAGAGTTCGGGTGGTTCAGGAAGACACAGTTCTAGTCCAACTTTGGACTGATTGCACGCGTGCGTTATCACGTGCAATTGAATTACGCACGTCAAGAGCTACGAGCAATTTGGAACCTAAGGCGGCGGCGCACGGAAGGTTGTGGGCTAGTCTACTTGGACTAATTGCACACATAGAGTCACACGCGTAATTGATTACGTGCATGGCTCCATGTGCGCAATTCGGGAGAGTCTATGAACTGACAGGTTAAGGACAGACAGTCATTTTAGGTTAAGGATGGATAGGCAGGTAGGCAGGTCAGGACAGACAGGGATACATATTTACATGTAATATCATTCAAGTAAATGTCATAACTCTTTTGTTTCAATTTACTTAAGATATTACATATAAATAATGAAATACCCCTCATTTGGATTCAATAAAAATAGTCTCAGATCAAAAATCTCAAAGAATAAAAATTCAATTTTCTAGTTCAAGAACAAAATCCAATTTTTTTCAATTTAGCCAATTTTCTAACTTTCAAATGCCAAACCCTTTTGCGAAACTTTAAAGCCCATACATTCTATCATATCAAAGTATTGCTGAAATATCAAACTTTGATAAAAACGTTCATGTCTAAGCTTTCAAATGGGGATATATTGCCAGGGTTCTAGCTTGACCTTTGACTTTTGGTCAACAGGGTATGGGGCTTAACTAAATATTATTTTTATGGTGCATCGTTCCCGGATTATGGGATTTTTAAGGTTTTAGGACTCTTAGACACTTTTGGTACCTCTCCAAAAGTCATGGGCAAGATCAAGGGTTGACCGAACAAGTTTGCATAATCTGAGAGGGCGAAAATGTGGTGTCTATAATGTTGGGTATAAAATTGCACCCAACATCACAAGGAGGTGAGGTTCATGGTCTCAACCAGAACCCTACTGAAGAGGTTCTTGTGCATCTCACTGCCCCTATGCCCCCACAGTAACCCAAAATCATCTAGCTATAGCGGGTTCCTTCCAACATTTGTATAACAATTATAGATGTGTTAATATTTATAATCCAAGCTGGAGGAACCACCCAAGTCTACCCGGCAGCACACTGGAATGCAAAGAAATAATCAGCCTTTTAGGCTGATGAATGCTTTGTAATTTATGGGGCAACAACATCATACGCATCGCAGGAGTAACTCTCTGGAGGAAGCTATGTTGCAGGCAGTCCAAACCTGAAAGCAACAGAGCCAACGCCATGAGCATTTGCTCCGCGCTCTCATAGATTCACAAATTGCACTACCGACTCGATTTGAGGAACTAGTTGCAACTTTAAATAAAAGAGTAGAGGCCCGGTTGCCACGCGACCGGTTGATGTGAGTAAAGGTAAAGTAATGGTTGGGGAGACTTTGTCTATGTAGACACCCCAAATTGGCCCAAGGCCCGATCAAAACATACTTCGAGAGAGGCGCACCCCCGAACTTCCGATAGCCCCTCCCATACCCTTAGGAATCATCCCAAACCCTTGGAAACTTACCCAAACCCTTAGGAGTTACCCCCAACCTTTAGAAACCTCTCTGAACCCTTAGTTAACACTCCCGCGCCATGGTCAGAGAGAGATGTGCTAGGGCTGGTAGGGACCTCTACTATGACTGAATCTTATATTATTTAAAAGTAGAAGTTCTCTGCTTTCCAACAAGCCAAGAATCACCTCAATTCAAGTTGTACATCAAAAGTTATGGCGATTTGAGCAGTGCCCAGGAGATGCACTTGGTTGGGGCATACATGGCGCATGTATTAGATGCGCCAAGCCATTTTTTTCCAAAAATGGCTTGACGCATCTAATACACATGCCAAGTATAGGTGGGACCTATCTCGGGATCTCGAGCACTGTAGCTATGCTTGGCGTGTGTAATACACATGCTAGGCTTAGATACAGTAACCATGGGTTTTTGTTCGAAATCTACTTTTGGGGTGTGACTTGTTGACCATCTCAATGTTTAGGATGGATTTTCATTCAGACTGTTGCACCCTTGATTACCCTATTTATAATACTTTAGTCATTTGAAACCCCACCCTATCATTTACCATTGAAGCCCATTGCCCATATTTCCAAGCTTTTAAAATCCTAGGAATCCTTAGATTAGGAGATTACCTAATTACTAATCCTAATTAGCACTTAAGCACCCTCCTAACCTCCCTTTTTCCTATAAATAGAGAGGTACCCCTCCCTTTAGAAAGGCTTAAAAATTTTCCAAGAGAGAAAAAGATTAAGAGAGAAGCTTTTCCTCCCTTTGGTGCACCATTCCCTACTAATTCTAGAATTCAAAAGCCCACCCTTAGACCCCATCTTCCACCAAAAAACCTTGAGTTAGGAGAGAACCACCCCCTGACCTTCTTCCTCCACCCCTTAGCTATCAAGACTTAGAGGTTAGAACCCATTCTCCAACCATTCAAGCTATCGAAAGCTCGTCAAGTGCAACTACGTGAAGGTCCACACGCATGCTACAAGGGCTCGAGAGTTCCGGCTCTCCCCTCTATTCCTCTACCTTCTTAGCTTTTGCTTTACCTTGAATTTGTGCCATTACGCCGTCGAAATCTCAATACGGAGGGGTACAAATAGGGTCAAGGTGCCTTAGGGCAAGAGGAAGTGCTCTTTTCTTTCTTACTTTTCTAGTTTATTTTGGCCACAAGTAGAGACCGTTATTAAGCAAGTTGGTCGGGTGCCTAACACCTTCCCGATCGATAACCGAAGCCCCTACCCAAGAGCCTTTGGCATAGACCGGTGAATCAGAGTCACATTTTTGATAGTTCGGTGCTTATAAAATTGATTTAGGTTTCTCAGGACACCAAAAGCTCTGGGTGGCGACTCTATATTTTTTCACGAGTGCACATCGTCGCGATGGGACCGTCAAAAATCCCACGGTTGCACTGATGGCGACTCAGCTGGGGATTAGCTAGTAGAGCTTCCCCTTGAAATTTAGCCTTTTTCTTTATTTTTACTAATGTTTAACTTTTTTTTTTTTTGTTATTTTACTCACCCCTACAATTCAGTCTTGCTTTTACGTACCCCTACTTTTATGTCATTTACATGCCTTAGCCGATTGGCGGACCTACTTGAGCATCATCTTTACATTTCCTTTACTTTTCCGTCATTTACATGCCTTAGCCGATTGGCGGGCTTACTTGCACTTTTTTACACACCTTAACCGTTTGGTGGGTCTACGGGAGCATTTACTTTATTGCAATCATATCCTACCAGTGGACGCTGACCCGTAGAGGTGGCACGGGACCATAACCACCCATTTTCAGACTTAAGAAAACTCCCTTAAAAATCTGAAATTAAAATTGAACCAAGAGGGGGACTTAATTGAATTTTTTATGGGGGTAGATTTTCATGGGTTGGGAATTCTAGGCAAAGATATAAACGTCCCGGTTCTCGGTACGGCTGCAGCCCCTAGTGGTGATGATCCGGAAAAGAACCACCCTACCTAGTATCTGAGAAGGCGCTTGAGCCGAAGGTATATCGGGTGGGTAACCTATCCAGTTACGAAGCCTAAAACCCTTCGGGGAGAGCGTTAGTAGTTCCGAATTAGCCTTGTATCCCTAGGTTCGGTGAGGAGAAACCTGTTGCAACTAAGAAATTAGTCCCCGAAAGCATCGCTTCCTGAAAACCAAAAAAATAGACTGAATTCGAGCTTGTTGGTCTATTGTCAAGATTATTTGACCCCACTGTTTGTGCCTGGCACATGTAAAACATGCGCTAAGCCACTTTTTTCCAAGTTTGCATTGGCGCATATATTACACGCACCAAGCTTAAAAAACCCAGGTTTGCTTTGGAGTATGTAATACACGTGCCAAGCTTTGAAAACCCAAATGTGGCCTGGCGCATGAAATACACACGCCAAACCCAAACTGACCAGTGCAGCATGAAATTTGAGGCCTTTTTCAGATCCCTGAGTTCCCCGCTTAGTGGTTTAGCACCTTTGATTAGGTCCCGCACTATCTAACACCCAATACGCCCCCACGGTCAAAAGAGGGTAACTTCTTATCTACTTGCTTCGAGGGATTGGGTTGTTTGTGTTTATTCTCGTGCCTTCCATAGATCAAAGGGTTCCCCTTTGATTCTTCTGAAGCACGTCGGGGTCACGCTGCGAAATTTATTTAGGGTACAAATACCAACAAAAATGGGAATTCAAGGGCCCCGAAATCCTTCATCATAAAAATTCACTTACAAAAAAATCTTCAAAAAAAAAAAAGAAGAGAAAACCGAAAAAGGAAAAACCATTGTGGTGCCAACACAACAATATCGGCTTACCCTCCATCGTCCCGTAGGGGAAAAAGGAGAAAGCTTTACAGGCCTCATCCGAGGCATCCGTACCCCACCCGCCACCAAGCCATGTCGTGGGCAGCGGATCCGGCATACGCCTATCCCGATTCATCCCCGCCGCATTCCCCAACTCATTCCCACACGGAAGAAGTGTTCACATCCATCCCCCTCACCCAACACCCTTTCACTGTCACCGGGCCCTTCTCTGCACCCATTTTCTTGTCCACCACCACTCAAAACATCCAAAGTCCAACACCCCAATTCCCCTCATTTTCTCAAACCATGCCCATTTCCCCCTCCATGACCATTCCAAATCCCTCCCATCCTCCATTCACATCCACCCAAAACCCAACCCGATTCCCAACCTTTACCACCATACCCCATTTTCTATCTTCCCAACATCTACTCGATCCACCCGCATTTACCCATACCACACCCAATTTTTCCCATATCCCCCCATCTACCTAGGTCATGCTCATTTTTACCAGGGCCATGCCGAATTTTCCCAACACATCCATCTCATCCACACCCCACCATCCCTTAGATACACCCTGGAAGGCCTCCCAAAACATCCCCCCTCATCCTCACCACATATCTTATAACTCATCATACACACTCCCAAGTCTCCATGCTTCTTTACCTCAAACCCACCAGGGCCCAACGGGCTAGACCCTTAGGGCCCAATGGGCTAGACCCGCTAAGGCCCAACGATCCAGACCCACCAAGGCCTAATGGGCTAAACCCACCAAAGCCCAATGGGAAAGACCCACTAAGGCCCAATGGGCCAGACCCACTAAGGCCCAATGACCCAAGCCCACCAAGGCCTAATGGGCCAGACTCATCAGGGCCCAATGGCCCAAACCCAACTAGGACCAATGGGCCAAACTTCCCAAGGCCTTATGGCCCAAACCCCTCCAAGCTCCTTACCCTATACCCAAGCCCAGCAAGGCCCAAGCCTTGGATCCTCATACCCATACTCCCCACAATTCCCTCAATATCTCACTCACCCACAACCCTCATACCTGGCCCCAGGCAGGAACCCCGACACATACCCTTCACCAATTCACCCATCCTCATAACCTCAAGGCCATCCTCAAGTATTCCCCCAAACCCAATGGCCTCATCATGTCTTAACCCAAAATCCAAATTCCACTCATCCTATCACTCCACAGAACCTCTCACACATCCAATGGTCCCACCAGGCCCCCATCCAGCCTACTTAGCACCAACAAGAAAATCTCACCCTCACTACACCATATGTAGACCCACAGTATGAGGAGGATGAGATCAAGAACAGAGGAGCCTATGAAGGGGCACTCACCAACATCAATCCCCCACCCGCAAACATCAACCTCCCAGTAGCACAAAGCGAATCAAGGCCCATCATTGAAAAAATAGCCTCGCCATCTAAAGAGTCTAAGCAGCTGAAAGAAAAACTGGACAAGATCCATAAGCAATTAATGAAGATGGGTGGAACTGAGATCCACGCCACAGACTTTTCAGATCTATGCCTTTTCTCTAAAGTCCCCTTGCCCCCAAAATTTAAAATGCCGGTCTTTGATAAGTATAATGGCACGGGCAATCCCATCGCACAATCTCAAGTCCTATTGTGGGGACATGTGCCAGTATGGAGGGGATGAACGTCTGCTTGTAAAGCCTTTCAGAAAAGTCTGACGGGCCCAACTTTGAGATGGTTCACATCTTTAAAACCATCCATGATAAAAATATGGAAGGATCTGACTCATTTATTTCAAGAATAGTATGTCTACAACATAGAGATTGAACCTCATAAGTTAGATCTAGCCTGATTAAAGCAAAATCCTAACGAGACCTTCAGCGATTACCTTGGGCGTTGGAGAGCGCTGGCAGCTCAGGTAAGAAATAGAATACCTGACGACGAGTAGATAGAGTTGATTTCAAAAAATACCTTTCCAGTTATCTTAGACTTTCTGGTCTATCAACAACAATCTAGCTTTATTGATTTGGTAAGGAATGCCAATCATTGTGAGGACATAATTAGAAGGGCATTTAAGCAAGAATGTATCCGGTGGGGCCAACAGGGTCAGGAGGTTCTCTAAGTAAAGAAATGATAGAAGAACAGGGGAAGATGTACAGAATATTGTGAACACACGACCCAACACCGATATAACCCCGTTCAAATTCAAAGCCGCACAACCAACTCTAGTTAGAAGCAAGCTGATACAGAGAATCAGAAATGGGCAGGGGGCATCGATGACTCCAGGGTAGAGAAGGGCCCGTTTTGACCGAGTCTTCACACCTTTAGGGCAATCATTGAATATATTGTTGCCCTTATTAATAGAAAAAAGGTTGGTCACAACACTCCAACCACGACCTCAACCAAATCCCATCCCAAGGAACTATGACCCCAACACCCACTGTTACTTCCACCAGGGACCGAGCCATCCTATTGATTGTTGTTTTCCTCTAAAACACGCAATACAAGATCTGATCAAGGCTGGGAAGATCATCCCCCTACCCCTCCCCAAATCAATCAGCATGCCAACATACACCACGTATCATTACCCCCACACCCTCCCGGAGGGGCAAGCCCAAGACCCACTATTGGCATGGTGGTAGAGGATGATGAAGGTTTTGACCTGTCAGATTACATTAGCGACCGAGGAAATTTTATGGCACCGCTGCAGAGAGATTAGGGAGATAGAAATATTGAGGTGATTGAACCTCTAAATTTGGCTAATTACTTTCCCAACCCGCACCGCAAATAAAACCCTTAGATCTTAGGGCATACTTCCTAACGCCAACTCGCATTATCTACGTCCAAATTAACTCCTATCAACCATACGCGACATCCTCCACCAATTACCCAATGGCTAATTATGTCCCCCATGCACCTCCGACACCTATCAGTTATCAATGGCCCACCCCTGTCCCGTCACCCCCGATACAGTCATCCACAAACCTCACCAATCCTAGTTGGCCCACTTTTTCCACCTACCCATCCCTCACTGAAGTTAACCAGGTATTACCCACCCATTCCAATCCCTCAACATCAATATCCCTAGTACCCACTTTCTCCCCATTCCAGACCCCGGGACCAACTTACAATCCTCATCAGGTCCCTCTCAATTATGAACAGATAGATATTAATGTCGGCTGTAGAAAGGAGGAGGCAGTATACTTTGTCATCAGGTCAGGAAAATTTTTCAAGCAACCAGACACCCCAATACTAGCGCCAACCCAACCAGAGGAAAAGAAGGATACCACTATGATAAACCCATTCAAGAAGATGAGCCATGAGTACATACTTGAAATCCAGCCCATGAGAATGCCGACCCATGTCACGGTTTGAGATCTGTTAATGATGTCCCTGCTTTATTTTCAAGCTCTGATGGGGGAATTAAAAAATGCACATGTCTCACTCCAAGTAAGCCCAGATGAGGTCGAGCAAATAATCAGGCAGGTGATGACTCCCAATGCCATCTCTTTTTCGGATGTTGATTGATCAGAGGAGAGAAATACTCATTCTAAATTCCTCAATATCACTGTAGAAGCTGGAAACGTGGTAATTCCACTAGTATTAATTGATAATGGATTCGCTTTGAACATGTGCCCTCTAAGAATAGCTACCAAGATACGAGAAGATCCTTGTATGCTGAAACCGACAAAAACTAGTGCCAGGGGGTTTGATAACACCAGAAGAGAAATAATCAGAGAAGTCGATCTTGAGCTAGTAATCGGGCCAATGACCTTCTCCATATCTTTCCATGTGATGGACATCAAATCCTTTTTCAATCTATTTTTAGGACGCCCTTGGTTAAATGAAGTCGGGGCAATATCGTCCACACTACATCAGAAGCTTAAATTTGTGTTTGGGTAGAAGATCATCACCATCATAGGTGAAGGGCATGAGGAAAAGGAAAAAGCTACCCACAGTATTGAGAACCCAAAAGTACTGGATGTGCCGCACACGACAAAGGATACAGACCTCCACAACTTTGAATACGAGGTATCAGCGGTAGTCCCAAGACCCCCAAAAAGCATCACTTTGAAAACCAGAGGCGAGATGATAGCAGCTGTGGCCATGCTCCAAAAATTGGGTTATTAAAAAGGAAAGGGATTAGGACCCCGATTACAGGGCAGGAAAGAGCTAGTTAAAGCCAAAGGCAGGTAGCAGGTTAGATTTGGCTCAGGATACAAACCCAAAGAAGAAGTACGAGAGGCTAAGGAAAAAGCCCGAACTATTGCTGCAGCAAGAGCTCGGGGAATCAATTTAAAAGAAGAATTCCATCCTGGGCCCCACATCTGAAACACCTTTATGAGTGTCGGGATTGTGAAGATTGATCAGAATGGGGCAACACAATTAACCCCACACAAACCTGTAGCCCCTGTCCACCCCACCAATCCCTAAATTCTTCCTCCCAATCTAGAAATAGACTTAGCCGCCTTATCCCTGTTTGAGGGAGAGTTTGTCATACCTGCACAATCCCCCCCTTTAGTAAACCACCACAGGACTTTACTAACATTTGAGGACAAAATCTCAGACGAACCCATGGTCAACATGATGGAGGCTGATTCCAAAGAATCATATCAGCCAGCCCCCTCCATCTAAATAGGTAGAGGAGTAGCACCACATGTACAAAATTGGGCGTCTATGCCCCAAACTCTGAAACGACGAGTGGCCTAAAATTCGACACTCGCTTCCTAAGAAAAAACAACCTATAAAAAGTGAGACGAGCCCTTGGCAGGCAATACCGTGTATATATAGGGACTCGCTTTGCCAAGAGCCCATTTAAGAAGAAAACAAAAATCCCAAAAATATAGAAAAAATATAAAATCTAAAAATATTGTCTTTCAAAAATTTGAATAAAGTAAAAATAATTAATGCCTTAATTGAAATCCCCGTCCCACATGAAATTGACCTCTTTCATGTAGAAATATAAGAAGAGGTAGGAGTCACAAGTCTGGACGAGGAAATCCCTACTGAGGAGCTCCCCAATGAACTCCTTGAGTGGTTTGCTGACTTTGAGCATGATCCTACCCCTATCATTGAAGAAACAGAGGACGTTAATCTAGGGACCGAGGAGGCTCCTAGAATCACTAAGATCGGAATATCGCTATCTCTCAAGGAAAGAAAAAGCATGATCAATTTCCTTCAGTCATATCAAGATGTCTTTGCATGGTCATACGAGGACATGCCTGGTTTGAACACCGATTTGGTCAAGCATGAGTTGCCACTCTACCCTGATATTAGGTCGGCCAAGCACAAATTGAGGTGACTCTTACCCGAGTGGATGCTGAAAGTAAAACACAAGGTCATCAAACAATATGATGTAGGATTTATCATGGTCTCTAAATACCCATAGTGGTTAGCCAATATTTTTCCAGTACCAAAGAAGGATGGGAAGGTCCGCATGTGCATTGACTTCCGAAACCTAAACAAGGCGAACCCGAAGGACGACTTCCCATTTCTACACATCGACATCTTGGTCGACAACACTGCTAAGCACGAGATGCTCTCCTTCATGGATGGATTCTCTGGATATAATCAGATTAGGATGGCGGAGGCATATCGAGAGAAGACAACATTTATCACCCCCTGGGGAACTTTCTACTACCGAGTCATGCCATTCGGGTTGAAAAATGTTGGTGCAATGTACCAAAGAGTGATGATAGCACTCTTCCATGACATGATGCATCGTGAAATTGAGGTGTACGTCGATGACATGATCGCCAAGTCACCGGAGCGAAGTGACCATCTGATAAACCTCTAAAAGTTGTTTGAGAGGTTGAGAAAATATAGGTTATGTCTGAATCTTTAGAAATGCGCATTCGACGCCATGTCTGGAAAGTTGCTAGGATTCATCATCAGCAGGAGAGTTATCAAGGTTGACCCAGTCAAGGTAAAGGCCATCACGGAAATGCCACCACCATGTATCGAAAAAGAGGTAAAAGGTTTCTTGGGCAAGATACAGTACATCAGTCGGTTCATTGCACAGCTCACTCCTATCTGCATACCGATCTTTAAGCTCCTAAGGAAAGATTCTCCCATTGAATGCAACAACGACTGTCAAGTGGCATTCGATAAAATCAAGGGCTACCTTCTCAACCCTCCAGTATTAGTACCACCTGAGCTAGGGAGATCACTCTTAATATATCTCTCCACGATAGAAGTTTTGATGGGATGTGTCCTAAGGCAGTATGACGAGACAGGAAGAGAAGAGCAGGCCATCTACTACCTGAGTAAGAAGTTCACCGACTACGAGACACGCTATTCTCATCTGAGAAAGCATGCTTGGCTCTCGTGTGGGCCACATAGAGGCTCCACCACTACTTGCTATCTCAAGCTATTCTACTCCTAGCATGCATGGATCCATTAAAGTACCTATTCGAAAACCCAACCCTCACTGGGCGGAGTGCGCACTGGCAGCTCCTACTGTCCAAATATGACATCACCTACGCCACCCAGAAGTCAATCAAGGGGTAGGCGATTGCTGATCATCTTGTTGATAATCCCTTACCCAATTATGAACCTTTAAGGATTGAATTCCCAGACGAGAACATCTTGTTCATGACAGAGGAGTCCTGGGTGATACACTTCGATGGAGTAGCAAATGTCGAAGGTCAAGGAGCTAGCGCTATCCTAATCTCGCCAAAGGGGTCCCACGTGCTATTTTCCATCAAACTCAACTCCCCATGCACTAACAACATGGCTGAATATGAGGCATGCATAGTTGGCTTACAAGTAGCTCTAGACTTGAACATAACTCACATCAGGGTGTTTGGCGATTCATAGTTGATCATATGCCAGACAAACAGAGATTAGAAGATGAAGGATGAGAAGTTGATCCCATACCATGAACACCTCGAAGATCTGATAGCATGCTTCGATGATGTTTCTTTCTCCTATGTCCTGCGAGCAAGAAATCGATTCGCCGATGCCCTAGTAACATTGGCATCAATGGTGGAAATTCCCTATGGTGTTGAGATGGGGCCAATCATGATTGAACAGAGGAACGAGTCGGCCTTTTACCTCCAGATTGAGGAACCCCCAAGGTTAGATGATGAGACACCGTGGTTCTCAAATATCAAGAATTTCCTCAAAACTCGGGTATTCCCTGAGGGAACATCCAAAGAGGATAGACGAACCATTCAACGTTTAGTGGGAAACTATGTCATCTGCGATGAGTGTCTCTATAAGCAAACTAAAAATGAGGCAGCGAACATCATGAAAGAGATTCACGAGGGAGTAAGTGGGGCCCACATCAATGGGCACATGCTTGCCAAAAAGATCCTATGACAAGGGTATTTCTGGACCACCATGAAAACTAACTGTTGCAAGCACGTTCAGAAGTGCTACAAATGTCAAGAACACTCTAGTCTGATCCATGCTCTGGCTATAGATTTACTACACAACATGACCACTCCATGGCCATTTGCCACTTGGGGCCTCGATGTCATCGGAAAAGTCAATCTGAAAGTATTAAACGGACATCAATTCATCCTGGTTGCCATTGAATACTTCACCAAATGGGTAGAGGTAGCATCCTACACGAACATCACGGACCAGCATGTTGAGAAATTCATCAAAATCAATATTGTTTGCTGATTTAGCGTACCCAAGGGTATCATCACGGACAACGGCATGAACTTTGTGAACAGGCGCATTAGGGCCTTCTGTGAGCAATACAAGATCAAACATCATCACTCGTCACCATATCGACCACAAACCAATGGGGTCATGGAAGCTGCTAACAAAACGGTCATCCGCATCCTTGAGAAAATGGTCGTCACCTATTGAGAATGGAGCAAAATGTTACCACTCGCTTTATGGGCCTACAGAACATCGATCTGTACCGCTACAAGGGCAACACCATTCTCCCTTGTATTTGAAACTGAGGTCGTCCTACCGGTAGAGGTTGAAGTACCTTCGCTCCGTATACTCCTTGAGTCAAGCCTACCCGAAGCAGAAAGGGAGAGATCTCACTTTGAGCAGTTAAACTTGTTGGACTAGGAAAGGCTCCTAGCCTTGTGTCATACCCAAGTGTACCAAGGGCGAATCGTACGTGCTTACAATAAACGTGTTCGCGGTCGAGATCTGAAGGTAGGAGACACCGTACTCAAGAAAATCTTCCCATCCCTCCACGCCGATCTGAGAGGAAAATTCAAGCCTAATTGGGAAGGACCTTACATCATCTGAGAGGTGCTCCAAGGATATGCTATCCGCCTCGCCACCATGGACGAAGATCACTTTCCTGAGCCCATCAACACTGGATACGTCTGATGATTCTATTCCTAAGTCTCTGCGGCAAGGTAAGTATTGACAAAAATGGATACCTGACTGCTTAAGGATACTTTAAAAGGAGGCCATCATTTCAAAGCCGAATAGCCAAAAAGCGTCCCTGAATACTCATACCCCTTGCTACACTAGTTGAGTCGTTAGCCTTTCTTTCATCAACCCTTCCCAAAAAAAAATGTGAGTGTATATACCAAGCAAAAAAAAAACAAAAAAAACAAAAAACGTTACCACTAAAATCTAAAAAAATTAGAAACGCAAAATCTCAAAAGAGGATAAGCAAAAAGGAACAAAAAAAAAGAAAAGGAAAAGTGGGGTGTGTACAGTCAAAACCACCAAGTAAGAAGTGTATTATGGCAGCTGGAAGCCAATCAAGGAAACCTTTTTAAAAACCCAGAATACATTCAAAATTCCTAACTTATCCCATGGCCATGACACATTTCAAGAAAAAACCCTCTTTAAGGTCTACAAGCAGTCACAGTATCCATTGAGTCAATGCAAGCCGAGCTGAGAGACAATAAAAGAATTCCATCTAGCCGGCTATGACGGAATCGACGTCCATGTTGTGACCTTTGATAAGATAAAAAAATAATAATAATAATAAATAAAATTAGGAAAAAAAAAGAAGAAAAAATACACAAGCTTAAAGCAAAGAGGACGTGGTGAAAACCAGAAAGGGCGGCATGGGTAAAAATAGTGAGCTTGTGCGGACCAGGTGAAAATCTTAAAAGGAAAATGGGATAAAAATGCAAACTCATGGACGTAGTGAAAACCCGAGAGGGCGCTACAGGTAAAAAAGAGGGAAACAATGGGCACGACGAAAACCCACCTTGGGCATTGTGAGTAAGAAAGTTGAAAAGGAGAAATGAAAAAGAAAATAAATAAGATCCCCTCGGTTCCCCTCCCGCATTACCTGATTCTCGACGGGACCGCTCATGTTAGCTCAAACCCGGGTCTCGACCAAGAATGTTTTCATAACTACACCGTCAAACGTATGACCCAGGGTAAGGAGGAAAAGGTTGATTCGATCCCAATGAATAAATGCTCCGGCCTTGGTAAAAATTGCTTAACTTCACTCAGGACCAACCATGAAAGGGGGTTTGACCATGCTCAAAAGGAGACCCGTCATCTCCCCGGTAATTAAGGCATCAAGCAAAAAAAAACAAAAAAATAGAGGGCAAGGAGCCCCTTTTTTGTAAAAGATAATAGACTTTCTTTTCTGTGCCTATACTATGCACTTTCCATCTCAAAAGAAGTTCATCAACCAAAGAAAGGAGAAATAACACTATTTTGTAAGATAATAGATTTCCCTTTCTCATGTACAAACCTATATGCAGCTGACACCACATCCCAAAAAATAATATGTGAGATGTCTAGCTTCTTTCTTTCTTCCCAAAAGTGCAAAAATAACAAAAATATAAAGAAAATATATATACCAAAAAGATGTATCTAATTGGGGGTTTCTTATACCCCTTTCTATAGTTTTGATCTATGCAAAAAGCTATGTACAGGATGGAATCAACGACCCAACTCGTGCTTCAAGGCCCGGATCTCTGCCCATAAAGCATCCTCCCGTACATACACTTCCGAGAAGCATCAGTAGCACCGAGAGCATCACTCAATGACCCATCCAGAGGAATGACCTCACACTTAGCTGCATCGGCTCTGGCTTCTGCCACCTTTGCTCTCACCATATGTTTCTCTAAATTCTCATGCAGGATTCTCTTCTCGTCTATCAGTAGCTCAATATGGCTCTGAAGCATCGAGTCCTTCCTTGGCCGCCGTATCACTGCTCTCTGCCGAATATAAGTGACCAATAGTAGATTTCTTAGATAATAGCCAAGCCTCGTACTCTGGGGAGGACAGAACCGAACTTTCCTGCTCTAAATTGCACATGCGCGTCGACTGACGTGTCTGCCAGAGAGCAGCTATCCTATCCAAGTCCGCAGAGGACCCCCGAGAAAAGATCAAATCACATAGAGGAGGCTTTGTCGCACAAGGCACCTGCTGAGAATAACCAAACTGGCACAGCATCCGAAATGGGAAGTAATAAGTGCTGCAGGTCAAACCAAGGAGAATGATGCCCTCGTAATCCCTGGAGCGGACCACCGGGAAGGTCAAATCTAACCAAGGAGGCCTCCACACCAACTCGGCTTTGGCCAGCCAAAGCTTCTGCATGTCTCCCAGTGGAAGCATATGGCATCTGCCTAGAAAGCAGCGGGTCACCTCACCACGGGCAATATAAAAATGAGGCATGGGTCCCAAAATGGAAAGGTGCTCCCCTAGACAAACCTGAAGCAGAAGCGGGCATCCCCTAAGGCACACCACATTGCCCAAGGCAAAAGCGTCGAGGCAACGATAAAGCTCCACCAAGATCAGATGCATCACAGAGCAGCCTCCCACTAATTCGATCAAGACATCGCAGAGTGCAAGTAAGAAACTTTATCCCCCAGTGAAGAAAAGAACCCCAGAGATGAGACCAAGAGCAAAGGCCTTCACGTTATAAACATTTCTAGCTGGCAATTTTTGTAGGCTCTCATCACCAAAAAGTTCTCTCAGGAATTTCACCGAACACCTGGTGGGCCCTCCAATGAGACTTTTTCCATAATCATAGTTCTTCAACCCCAATGTCTTGTGGACGGCTTTGGCGTAACCTAGCTTCGGCATCACTCTCACAAGACTTCTGTGTAGCTTCAAACCCGACATGCTAGAGAGTTCTTCAAGTGTAGGAGACAACTCACGATTCCCAAAATGAAAGACATGGGTATCCACTTCCCAAAAGAAGGTCCCCGCATGAAGAAGGTCCCATAGTGGAGGAATGTCAAGAAAAGATGAAAGGCGGGCCAACCCAAGCCCATTCAAACCCACGAGCTTGCTCTCATTCAAACTCTCTAACCACTTCTTTAGGAAATTGGGCCCCATGCCCAATGAGGGAAGCATAGCGGTCCCGGGCCCCCCAAGAGAGGCAGGATTGGAAAGTGGGTCCATTGACATAAAAATACGTTCCCAAGGATACAAATTCAACGTAGGACAATGGACCTACCCTTGAGAAAGCAAGGAGAAAAGCAGCAGCAAAAAGTATCAAGCCTAAGTTGAGAGAGAAGGAAAAGAGTGCATTCTCGGGCTTAAAAGGCCCCACATTCCTCAGGAAGCACCTGACCCATGTATTACACATGCCAGAGCATTTTTTCCCAGGTTTGGCCTGGCACATGTATTACACGCGCCAGAGCATTTTTTCCAAGTTTGGCCTAGCGCATGTATTGCGCACGCCAGACCATTTTTTCACAGGATATGAATGGCGTGTGTAATACACACGCCAGACCACTAATGCCCCCACAAGAAAGATAAGGTTTGGGGGGGAGCTTATTCTTGTTGGCCCCCTAGCCAGCTGTTAAGCACTGATTTTTGCCACTTTCTACACCTTCAAACCTGGCTTTTGCTGAGCCTTAGAGTATTTAATAATTGTTTTTAGTGATGTTTTGCAGCAAAAGGTTAATTACATCCTTAGTGCAGTTTTCAGTTAAGAAGTGCCAATAAGAAGGAGTTTTCAACCATTTAAAAGCAGTTTCAAAAATTCACTCCTGAATAGCTGCAGCTTTGATGCACCCGAGCAGATTTGATGTTGGGTAGTTGCACTTGATGGAGAGTAAACCTCTTAAGTTAGAACATGAGAACATAAAGCATTTGGTTGCACACCATATAGCTTCGTGCACACGAAAGCATACTCAAGCAGACCAAAGAGCCCTCTGCAGCTATCTAGTGTGCACTTGAGCCGAAGAGGATCCTCAGCTGGTGCATATGGTTCAAGTACATTCATCAGCAAAAGATACTTGAGCAGGCCAATATTCCGCTGAGCTTGCAAGTGCAGCAATACAGAGGAGCAGTAGCAGTTTAGCTACATGGTTCATCAGCAGCACTAGTATTTTCTACTGCAGCAGCATTCGCTCAAAGTGGTGATCAACACGTCAATTCGTAGTAGCTGAACCTCAAGCTATAGCTCAAGGCATGCACCCTGCACCAACCAAACAGTCGACCAACAACCTCCCTCAGCTCCAGGCAGTAACCTGTCGACCAACTTCCCATTACAGCCTATTGAATTGCTAGCTGGAGCATGCAAGCACCTATCGAGCAGGAACACCACCTTCCATCCAATCTTGTTGAAAGTTTCATTTGGAGCTTAGATCCTGTCGAGTTGCAAGGACACTAGCACCTATCTTTATTGCATACAAGCTGCATCTACACCTCTTCAATCCTATCGAGCAGGTTGGAAATCAAAGAAACAAACCTGTCGACTTGTAGCCCTTGAACCTCATGAACAGATCCATGCAACCTGTCGATAGATACCTGTAAGTATAGCTCCAAGCTGTTGGCACCTTTGCAAATTCCACTAAGCGATCCTGTCGAATGGATAAGCTACACACCCTCCAATCCTGTCAAAAAGCAAGCCGAAGCAGCTCATGGAACCTATTGAAATGCAGCAATTTCAACCTATTGAGTTCAGCTGTTTCCAAGCAGCTAACCTATCGAATGGTTGCTCAGCTAAAGCTCCCAATCTTATCGAAACAGTAAGTGCAGCCTGGTCCTCTAACCTATCGAATGGCTACTCAGTTGCACCTTGCACCTATCGACACCTTGCAGCAGCCCTCTACAGCCAACCTATCGAAAGGTTGAAGCAATGGCTCCCTTAACCTCACGACAGCAAACCTGCATGCAAGTTTTAGTTGCAATCCAGCCCACAACACTCGCTGACTGCCTAGATGTCTCAATTCGTTGAGATGCCCAACCTCCGGCTTTCTCCAATTGGCCGATGTGCAGTCAAGATCCTATCTAACGATCGATTTCTCAGAACGCCCCTCAAATCTGGTGTCTTGAGTGCAGCTGCATATGCATTTATATATATATATATATTTATATATGCTTCTTGCTTCAGCTGAATAACTAGACCATAGCAGCATTTGACCGCTTAAATATCTCAACCTGTCGAGAAGCCCAACCTCCAGCTTGCCTCAAATCTATCAAGATGCAGTCAAGATCCTATCCAACCGTCGATTTCTCAGAAAGCCCCTCAAACCTGGCGTCTTGAGTGCAGCTGCATATACATCTATATATATATATATATATATATTTATTTATTTATTTATTTATTTATTTATTTATTATTATTATTTTTTTTGCTTCAGCCCTCCATTGCAACCCATCGAAGGGTTCTTTGGACTGCAAATCCGAACCCATCGAATGGTTCATTTGGCAGCAACTCCACCTATCGAAATGCTTCAAGCCTATTCTTTCAAGCTACAGCCATGAGATTTAATATTTGCATTTTAGAAAAACGGGGCCCATTTGGGGCTGTTTTTGGAAATAATTACAACAGGGGTATTTTGGGGCACCCAAGAATAATTTGTGGGCAATCACTTGAGGTGTGCAACTGGAAAAAGGGGTAGCTTGGGTCCATTTTGCGGACAACAGATATAGAGTTGAGTAGCTAAGTATTTGTGGCTAAGCAAGGGCAATTGGGAACTCTAATACGCAGAAAATGCTGCACATGGGTAGGAGCTAATTTTTGGCGGGAATGCAACTGAAGCACAACAGAAGAGGGATCCGTCTCTGCTCTCTAATTGGCTAAAACCCAAAACACATGGATCAATGCACACTTATAAATACCCATCTATTTTGCTATTTTTCGGCAGCAAGGAAAGTAGGAACAAAGGAATAGCCTGAGTTCTCTTTAGCTCAGTTAGGTTTAGTTTAGGTTTTTATTTTCCTTTTCTCTTCCCCATTCTTTCTCTAATCCAGCATGTTGGATTAGATCTAGGTAGCAGCTCAGATCTGTTTTGTAATTTCGGCATGAAGAAATGTGGATCGATGCACAGACTACAGATCTGAGAATAAGTTTATTGTAAGTTGTTTTGTTTGAAGCAATAAATTATTGGTTTTAAAGCTTAATTCAATCTAAAGATCTGTAGTGATTATCTTGTTCTGATCGAAGTCATCAGAATGGAGGAAATCTATTGGATGATCTGTGACCATTTAAGTGGACAGATCATAGCCATAAGATCAATCCAAACCAGGGATGGAGGAAATCTATTGGATGATCTGTGACCATTGAAGTGGACAGATCATAGCCATAAGATGAATCCAAACCACCGGTCTAGATCGGATTCTTATACCTTGCATTTGTGCTTGTAGCCAAATGAAGGATGGCTGCATATCCTCAGATCTTGATCTATTTTCCAATGGAAATCAGGCCCTAGCTGTCTATTTCCCACCATTTTATATTTTATTTCGCCATCCATCTTCCTCCATCTTTTAGTCTAGTTTTATTTCAGTATTGTAAACATCTCCAAGTTTTGACTTGAATTGATGACTCAGGTTAAAATTTGCAAATTAGTGTAACGGTTTCTATTTTTTCATCTTCAGTTTGCTAGAGTTTGATTAACACCCAAATTTCTAGTTGATTGTTGATTAGATTAAATCTGTATTGATAGGATCCTAGACTTGATTGACGACCAATGTTGGAAACTTGATATATGGTGTAACGGTATTGTTTATTTTCATAAATATCCGATAGTTGAGGATTAAGATTGACGACCTTAATCTGAAGGAGGATTAGGATTAGATTAAATCTGTATTGATGGGATCCTAGACTTGATTGACGACCAATGCTCGAAAATTTGATATATGGTATAACGGAACTGTTTATTTTCATAAATATCCGATAGCTGAGGATTAAGATTGACGACCTTAATCTGAAGAAGGAGGATTAGGATTAGATTAAATCTGCATTGATGGGATCCTAGACTTGATTGACAACCAATGCTCGAAAACATGATATATGGTGTAACGGTACTGTTTATTTTCAGAAATATTCGATAACAGAGGACTAAGATTGACAACCTTAATCTGAAGAAGGAGGATTAGGATTTATTTTTATGCACTTTAGTTTAAATTATCATTCTTTTATTCGTATTTCTCCAGTAGTTTAGAAAATCTCCAGTAGTTCTATAAAATAATTAGATCCAGTGACACCCGAAAAGCTCTTTTTCTTCTTACAATTACTAGATTTGTAGCCAGATCTGGAGGTCTACTATACACCTTCCAGGTTTAGATCACTACTCCCTGTGGGACAAACTCTTACTTATTAAAACTTGCTACAAAGGACCCTGTATCTTGCAGGTCTAGGATATTTTAGATGTGCTGAATCCATCCCCTGGTTTACTTTGATTTTATTTTGCTTTTATCATTACACATTAAATCAGCACACTAATAATTCCCCAACACCAGCCCACCTGCATTTCTTACCCTTTACTAAAAAAAAAAAAAAGAAGAGAGAGAGCGTGCTACACCACGTATAGGGATTAAAATTTCGGTCACATTTAACTTGTATATATCTCTCCATACAGGAAAGGCCCACACCGATAAGAAAATGGTGGCCAAGTGTTAACCAAGGGTATGGCCCTAAGGCTTTTTCTTGCTATCAATTGAATCCGCCCTACAAAAGAGAGCCGGTATACCACAGTAGAGATGGAGCAGACAATAATGATGGAAAGCAATAAATATTCATCCAAAGGAGTAAAAGCAAAAAAATTATAATAATATAGCATCACATGGTCCCTTACAAATTTCCAAAATTAAAAAAAAATGTATATGTGCGAAAAGTCTCAAAATTCATAAACCCAAAAGCAGAGCCTAATCCTTATTGGCACCCTTGGACTTCTTGCGCTTGCACGAAGAGCTCTAATATGTCCTGACATCTCCCACTCGTGCCCACACCTGAGAAAGTCGGCTAAGTAGGGAGCGTGACTCCTTTTCACGAGCACGCTGCAAGTCATATCCAAAGCCATCAGTTAAGATCAGTTGAAAGATAAAAATAGCAAGGCAATGATCAGAACTAGTCAGTATGATACTCACCACTTCCATGCCCTAAAGACCGGCAATATTGTGGTAATACTCCGCCTGGTTCACCATCGACTCATAGTCCTACACAAAATGGAAAGAGACATTAGCTACATGAGCCACAGGCATAAACACATGCATTTTCCTAAGAAACAAGCATAAAGAAAGAAAAAAAAACTTGCTTACCCCAGGAACCAATTCAGGAGGGGGGATCTAGATCACTTCAGCAGATGTGCGAGCCTGCTCCTCTACGGTCGTACATAAATCCGAAAGGAAGGCATCATCAAGGCACCTAAAAGCCCTCTGGACCTCGACAGTCGAACTACCAGAGGCACCCATACCAGACGGGCCTGAGGGACTAAATCCCGTAGCCTCAGCAGTACCTGTCGTCGCCTCATCATCATCATCACAGTCACCTCCCTAGTCGAACTATGAAAAGGAGCATAGTTTAAGTCAGTAGAAGTAAAAAATGAATCAGAACCACTATAAATTTGCTTAAGGAAAAGGAGAACCACCTGAGATTGCGGACCGCCAAAGGCCAAGAAATTAGCACCAGGTACGAAGCACTGAAGAATGGACCGGTAGGGCAGGGACTCATACCATAGCTGCTACCCCCGGGCATGAGGAGATCATTGATGGGGACCCCATATAGAGAAACTAAGCAGAGAGATCCTCAACAGTACCTGTAGGAGCCATAACATCTGCATGATTAGCCTGCGACACGGCAAAGTGGTCTCGATACTGGTGGACCACTCTCTCTCCTAGGTAATATGCCCTGGCCCAGGCCCCGTAAAAGAAGATGACGCGATGGTAAACAAAGAAGCAATACGGACCCACAGTATCTCAATCCTAAAAAGGAGAACTGACATTGGGATCATAGAAAACCTGCCCAGACAAAAGAGCGTCTTATCAGCCAAATAGCATAACAAAAGAAAATTTTAAGAAAAGGGGGGAGAAATAGTCGCACCTGCTTCAGGATCAGTAGATCGAACTGGGACCGCAGGCCCATCTCCATATGCTTCATACCAACATCCATGTGACGGTGCGTGTTCCATTTGTTCAAGAGCGGATAGGTGGATACATCAGAGTGATGGAGGGGGCGGCCAGGCTAGAAGTGCAGATATCCCCAAACCTAAAAAGAGTGGCATACATAAAATATGTGTCATAGGCAGGGAATGACTAACCAATAAACCAAGGAAAGTAAAGGAGCCAGTGGTTACCTCTATGGCAGGACAAAATCCGACAACAGACTTTGCATTCCCGGCTGAGACCTGAGCTAGGCTAGACATTAACACGGCGTATCCAGCATAGGCCCAGTCATATCGGTACACATCATCCTAATTTATCTTAAGACTAAGCAAAAACAATGAGACCCGCCCACCACTAGCGTTCAAAAAAAGAGTCTTGCCCAACAAGAAAAGGAGCGAGATGCGAGCTAGCAGCACCGCACGCTCGGGCTCAATGAAGATGTCTAGATCAGGCTTGCCCAAATCCACCAGTTCATTCTCATCAAACAGATCAGATAGCCATGACATTTTAACCTCGGAGCCATGCAGATTTGTGGAGGTGTGATAATCCCCGATTAGTTGAACCACCTCATCCCAACCGGGCCCGCGAAGGTTAGCCACCGGTATACCCCCCATCCGAATCCCCTTAATCAGCGACCAATCGACAGGGGTAAGAGTCATCTCCGCCATGGCCATGTGAAATGTTATAGTCTTGGGATGAAAGTACTCAGTCAAGGCCTTCAGGTAGGCAACATCGGCCCACATGATAGGGCACGAGAGGAAATCCTCAAAACTACCTGGGTAAGAAGGAACTTCACGACTGGAGGGAGGTAGAGATAGAAGCACTGAAGGTCCAACCAGCTTCCTCAAAAGGTGATAGAAGGCAAGTCCTGCATTTAAATAAAGAGGTATCAGATCCTGAAGATATTGCAAGCTCGTACAAAGGACAAAAACAAAGCTTTTTACCTTGCCGGTAATCCCAAAATTTGAGATTTGAGCATATTGTTGATGAAGGAAACTAGTACGAGCGGACTTGCCTTGCATTCTCGAACCAAGTACCGGAAGAGTATTGCACCACAAAAATTTTCTCCCCTCGGGAACAATAGATAACTTCTGGCCCCTCCTCTTGTTCTTGCCCATGCTCTTCCTCACTCGATATTCTAAGACGGATACAAGCAATGATATCAAGATATGTCAGTAACGAGACATAAGCAGGTAAGTATGCTCCTTTTATTTTTCCATCAATAATAAACCATCATCATTGCAAAAATAAAAATATAATAATGCATCAATAAAGGAGGGAGGGGGTGGGGCCCAAGACCCCCCCCCCCCACATTTCAAAACAAAAAACAAAAAAAATATATATATGTGTGTGCATTTATGCAACTAAAAAAATCCAAAATGAAAATAAAAAAATATACATATGTGTGCGCATTTGTGTAACCAAAATATCCAAAAAATGAAAAAAAAAATAAATATATATATATATATATGTGTGTGTGTGTGTGTGTGTGTGTGCATTTATGCAACCAAAAAATCCAAAAAAAAAAGAAAAAAGAACAAAAAAAATATACATATGTGTGTGCATTTATGCAACCAAAAAAATCGAAAAAAGAAGAAGAAGAAGAAAAAAAAAAGAAAAGGAAAAAAAACATGTATAAAAATAAAAAAAAAGAGTCCTTTTCCAAACAAACATAAAAAAATAATAATAATAAAGGCTTACACAATAAAAATGCAATACCAAAACAAACAATAATAAATCATTTTGTATTGCACACAAAAAAGAAGAGAGCCATCTAGATCCGTACAAAAAAGAGGGGGAGAGGCCCCTAATAACATCAATAAATAGGAAAAAAAGAGTAGGGCATCACTAAAAAGTCATATTTTTACTCAAAATCAGGGCCAATGCACATGTAAGAGATGAATAATCATACTTGCAAGAGGAATCACTCATTAATCATTCAAAAAATTAAAAATCTTTACCACATTGATCTAAGAAAAATCAAAAGAAAATGAGGTTAAACATCGATTACCTTCAAGAAAATTAATCCTTGATCCGACGTGGAGCGTGTGTTTGATCGGCACGAGCAAACTCCGACGATGAAATAAGGTTCAAGCAATCGAAGGGAACCCTAGAGGGATGTTCCGTTTTGGTTTAGAGAGAGGGGGAGAGAAAGATTTTGAAAATACCTCTTTTTGGCTTGAGCTCTACCATTTTAAAAGGCCCCTAGTTTTGGCTTGGTGTGTGTAATACACGCGCCAAGCATTATTTGCCACCATTTTGGCCTGGCGTGCGTATTACACATGCCAGGCTATTCTTGGCCAGATTCGGTCTGGCGTGTATAATACACATGCCAGGCTATTCCTACCCCATTTTGGCTTGGCTTGTGTATTGCACACACCGAGTCCAATCTTCCTCGGACCCGAGGAGGTGCACACGCCCCCAAACGGCACATCAACTTCCATTTGACTTGCTAGGAAGGTTGTGGTAAAATAAATAGTTCCAGATCAATGAGCTTGCTTAAAATCTCGAACATACATAAAATTCCACATAAAATCACAAAAAATTCACACAAAATAATATAAAAATCCACATAGAATCGTAAAAAAAATCCACATAAAATCATAAAAAAATTCACACAAAATAATACAAAAATTCATGTAAAATCATAAAAAAAATCTAGATAAAACCCCACATAAAATAGCAAAAAATTCTACATAAAAATAAATGAAAAACAGCATGTACTCCCAAAAAGCGTTGCTATATCAATTCGCTCTGCTCGGGTAGTCATGCTAAATCAATTTCCAAACCGTTGGGTTTGCCTAAAAACCTCGAACCCTGCGTCACGCTGGTGCACCTGTGGCCAATCAAATGGGGCAATCAACGCCTCACATGATTGGACACAAACTGTGGACCTTCGCGCATTTACTTTGCGCCTATCTTTAAGCATGAGTCGATCACCCTCTCACTTACGGTGCTATTTTATTCAGAATGAAACTTGAACATCGAGCATCTTCAACCATCTCGAGAAGCAGACATTTTTCTCAGCATATTGGGTTTTCACAATTCGCACCACCTCAGTTATGCCCAGTAATGTCGCCAAGCACTTGGGGACTGATAACCTTAGGAAACAAATATTTTTCTTAACATACAGGGCTTCCCGTTTACTCACCATTTTACACACCTGATGTTTGAGGTTTGTTTTTTAATACAGCGGACCTGTCAGTGATGCCTTAGGCCTCTTCGGATGTCTCTTGTCTTTGGCATTCGATCATTAGTGATCGGATACCAAAGAGGGGCATCTGTAGACACCCAAAATTGGCCCAAGGCCCGATCGAAACATACTTCGAAAGAGGTGCACCCCCGAACTTCCGATAGCCCCTCCCATACCCTTAGGAATCTTTCCAAACCCTTAGAAACTTACCCAAACCCTTAGGAGTTACCCCCAACCTTTAGAAACCTCTTTGAACCCTTAGTTAACCCTCTTGGGCCATGGTCAAAGAGAGATATGCCAGGGCTGGCAAGTACCTCTACTGAGACTGAATCTTATACCATTGAAAAGTAATGGTTCTTAGCTTTCCAACAAGCAAAGAATCACCTCAATCCAAGTTGTACGTGTCAAAAGTCACGGCGATCTGAGTAGTTCCTAGGAGCTGCCCTTGGTTGGGGCATACATGGTGCATGTATTACATGCGCCAAGCCATTTGTTTTCAAAAATGGCTTGGCGCATCTAATACACACCAATTATAGGTAGGACCCATCTTGGACTCTGAACTTTCAGACACTATAGCTATGCTTGGCATGTGTAATACACACGCCAAGCTTAGCTAGAGTAACCATGGGTTTTTGCTCGAAATCCACTTTTGGGGTTTGACTTGTTGACCATCTCAATGTTTAGGATGGGTTTCATTAGGACTGTTGCACCCCTAATTACCTTATTTGCAATCGTTTAGTCATTTGAAACCTCACCCTATCATCTACCATTGAAGCCCATTGTCCACATTTCCAAGCTCTCAAAATCCTCGAAAACCTTAGATTAAGAGATTACCTAATTGCTAACCCTAATTGGCACTTAAGCACCCTCCTAACCTCCCTTTTTACTATAAATAGAGAGGCACCCCTCCCTTTACAAAGGCTTGAAAACTTTTCAAGAGAGAAAATGATTAAGAGAAGCTTTTCCTCCCTTTGGTGCACCCATTCCATACTAATTCCAGAATTCAAAAGCTCCCCCTTAGACCCCATCTTCCACCAAAAGACCTCAAAAGACCTTGAGTTAGGAGAGAACCAACCCCTAGCCTTCTTCCTCTACCCCTTAGCTATCAATCTTTAGAGGTTAGAATCCATTCTCCAACCATTCAAGCTATTGGAAGCTCGTCAAGTGCACCTATGCGTGCGTCCGAGAGTTCCGGCTCTCCCCTTTAGTCCTCTACCTTCTTAGCTTTTCCTCTACCCTTGAATTTGTGTCGTTACGCCGTCGAAATCTCAATAGTGGTGGGGGGGCCCAAATAGGGTCAAGGTGCCTTAGGGCAAGAGGAAGTTCTATTTTCTTTGTTACTTTTCTAGTTTATTTTTGCCACAAGTAGAGACGCTTTTAAGCGGGTTGGTCGGGTGCCTAACACCTTCTCGATCATTAACCGAAGCCCCTACCCAAGAGCCTTTGGCATACACTGGTGAATCAGAGTCACATTTTTGGCACTTCGGTGCTTATAAAATTGATTTAGGTTACGCGAGACACCAAAAGCTTCGGATGGCGACTCTATATTTTTTCACGAGTGTGCATCGTCGCGACAGGACCGTAAAAAATCCCACGATTGCACAGTCTTCCTCTGATTCGCTAGTGCTTTGATGAGCACTTTGACCTTGTCAAGCTACTGATGCATCCGTAGCGCTTCTTAGGAGGCAACCCAAGAAATTGTAAAATATTAATTTAGGATTAGGACTAATTGAGTCAATAGGTGTATGTTGGTAATATGAAGGATGAGAACAAAGTTCTCTAATAGATTTTGACCGGTCAAAACAGATTTTGACTGGTTGGGTTGGTCAAAAGGAGGAAACATAGCAGAAGCCAAAGCTGTTTTTGTGTTCTGACTGGTTGAAATAGAGTTCGACCGATCAGAATAGGGGATACACACTTCGAATCTGAAGCAGAGGTGGAGCAATTCCCTTTGCTCTAATTTTGTGACCGATCGAAATGGTTTTCGACCAGTCAAGTTTGTACGCGTCAGGCTATTTAAAGCCCTTTTGATCGCTCGAAATCTATTTTTGATTGGTCTTACCCTGGTTTTCCCTAAAAGACTTCTTCTTCGTTGAGCCTTGTGTCGTTTGAACTTTTGGTGTGCACCCTTTTAATCTTCCAACCGTCCACCTTCCCCATTAATCACAACCTTTCACCTTCTCCACCACCCTCCATTATAAAACCAACACCCGTTTCGCTCATTTCATTCATCTTTTCATCTAAAACCCTTTTTCCGAAATCCTTTTTCGCTATGGCAGATGAACCAGCTGGTCCGCAATCCGGAAGGATATTATCCATCATTTGTGAAAGGAGGTTGCCACAATGCCAGAAGCCGAGGATATATGGGAGACTCTTCTCCTATTTGTTTTGGACGCAGAATTTTCAAATCTTACGTCCCCGCCTTCACCGACTTCTCTTCTTCCCCCTCCCAAATGCCAGTGTTACCGCCTACCATCTCCACTTTCACCACCGCCTTCTGCTTAGCCCAGTGTATTTTACACTTCTATTGGATGCACCCACTCGGGCCAGGTAGAGGTACATCTTTGTGGAGGGTTTGGATTGTTTTAAAGACCATAGAATCGTCACGCCTTTCCTTTTGGGTCACTGCCACTGTTTAAACTTGTCTAGCTTTTTCCTAGGTTTCCAATTTTTGTACACAAGAGTCTGTAAATTATAAATAGTAAATATATAAATATTTTTGTTCTATTTCTTATATTCTTGTCGTGTGGTTTCTACTTATGTTGTGGATGTGTGGATAGTGTTTTTGAGCAGATTTGGGGGAGGCTCATAGTGCCTCTATGCCCCTCGCTAACTTGCTATACCTTTCTGGCCTTGCCCCAACTTGTCATGTTAATTTAACTGCTAGTCTTTGGCCCCGGTTTGACCATGCTACAATGTTTATTAAATGTTCACTTCACACCCTTTTGATAGTTGCCTTGTTGCTTGTATTATACTTATAGTTTGTGTAATGAGGACAAAGCACCATTTAGGTTTGGGGGTGTCATGCCGAATGTGTGGTTATATTCTTAATTTTTGCATCATATACATGACCACTGTTTTATACATTCTAAATACCTTGTTTTAAAACCATAAAAAAAAATTATTTTGCCGTAGTTTTCAAAATATAATCAAAGATGCATGTAATTTTAATTTTTCAATTCCCATGATAAGACTACGGCTGTTTAGGAAAATTAACCCCAATGTGAACTTTTAAGGATTAGTCCGAATTCCATGCTTAGAAATTTTTTTTCACTTTTTTCGATGCTTAGGTCTGAAAATGAAGGGATTAGTTCGAATATGAAATTTTAGGGTTCCAAAAATTGACTAAACTCAGAAAGCTTTAGAATCTTGTTCGTCATCTTTGATGAGTGATGAAAATAAATTTGGAGTATCTTTGGAATTCGTGCTTAATTGTTTTAAATCTCATATGCTTTACTTTGGTTTGTTGCTTATGCATTGATTGTATTCTTGTACTAGAACTTATTGTATTTGAACTTGAAACAAATAGGCATCATTACCACTGAGAAAGGAAATGATCAAAGGCCATCTATTGGCTCGTTTGTGCCTAAAATGCCCCACCGTATACTCATTTACCTTTTTGTACCCCTTTTGAGCCTTATTTAAATATTTTGCATTTATATGTTTCTTGATAAGCCATGTTAATAACACCCCATATTAGTTTGAAAAATGCAGAACCTTACCCTTCAATCTCTGAGAAATTGGGAAAGAGGGATGAGAGCAAGAGAGGAAGTGTGAAGGAGTGGAAAATATGCTTGCAAGAAGCTTATGGCATAACCGAAAAGAAGAAAAGGGGAGAGAGAAAAAAATATATAGTGAAAAAGGTAGAAAAGATAAATTAATGAAAAATATGAGGTAGCATTCCATAAAAGAAGATGAAGGAATGAAAAGAAGGAAAAAGTTGCGCAAAAAAAAAGAGAAAGAAAAATGCTGAAAAATTCGAAGAAGAAAGAGGTAAAAATAGAATATCAAATAGAGTTTCTTTTTTTATTTCTCAAATACATTTGAATCCCAACTTCCTCTTCTTTCTAAACCTTCACCAGAGCCCCATTACAACCTTGAAAAGGACCTTTCTGTTCCGAACTCGGGTGGTAAATGCCTTGTGGAGGGTGATGATACAATGACTATGGTGCATAGTATAACATGTGTAAGATACAAACATCATTCTTCTATGAGATTACTTTTTAAATTTCTTTGATGCACCGCCTTTCTTATATCATGTGGGATCTTTTAAATTGTGTTGTAATTCCATCTCACATGCGAGTGAAATCATACACCATTCATCAGAGTGACTTTGTTGTGAGTGCACACCTAAAGTGATGATTGAGTCAAGACTTGGGAGCTGGCGATTCCAGGTTTAGATTAATCGGAGATAGAACAACTTAAGCATTGGCAGATGCACACACAACACTCTAGGTATAGATGAAAGATTGGTCTAAGGATCGGAGCATTGGGTTGATTGGAATAAACAACAATGGGATTGCCATAGCATTGGCATTTGAAAATAAAAATTTACATGCTGAATTGATTGCAGGTTTTGATTTTTAAATGTATATATTATATAAAAACCAATTTTGAAAACTCTTTTATCGATGGTTTTTAAAACTGTTTTTGAAGTTTGTGGGTGTCCTTACTGAAAACCCTCAGCGAGCACGATTGCATGCGCTAAATGCAATTGTGCTCCCTACAAAAGTGGCTCTTATTTTCTTAGAATAGTTTGTACACTATTAGAATAATTTGCTTCTGGGTTATGCTTTAATATTGTCTTTGCTCGAGGACTAGCAAAGTTGAGGTTTGGCGGTGTGATCAGACTTAAAAGTTGTATAAATTATCCCCAAATCCTAGCTTTGTTAACCCTCATTTAACTACTAATGTGCGCTTTTAGTTCATGTTGTGTTGCAACAGGTGTAAAAGCGGTTAAATGTTAAAAGAGTTAAAAAAGCAAGAGTTATGAAGAAACTCAAGCAAACGGCAAGAATCCAAGGAGATGCAGCTGAACAGAGTGCTTTCAAAGGTCAAATGGACCGGTCGAAATTGCAAGTTCGACCAGTCAGAATAGCATAGCAGAGAAGGTTCCTAAAGGAAGAAAAGAGGACTTAATTGAACCGGTCGAAGGACTCAACCGGCCGATGACAACGCTGGATGCTTGAAGAAATTGAAGATGAGATCGGTTAGGACTCAGCCTCCGATCAAAAATGCAAGAAGCTGAATGGAAAATACTCAGAGGAATTACGTGATCGGTCACACCTAGCTCGACCGATCTGAAAAATAATGAAAACTAAAGCTCTACGAATCGTCTTCTACCTAGAGAAGGAGTCTAAAACCGACTGGTCAGTGCATCACTTTCGAACGGTCACAACAGAGTTTATGAGCAAAAATCATGGTCTGCACAGTTGTGGATATCTTCTAACTCCGAGATCTTCTTCGGGAATCTCTTCCAACAGATGGGATAACTCCAAATCGTGTAGAATCCTTTCCAGAATCATCTTTCTTAGAGGATTTTTAGGATCTAAAGATCATTAGTCGTGTACAATGTTCTAGGGTCTTGTAAATCTATAAATAAGAACCCTCGGGTTAGGTTTTAGGAGACTCGCACGCCAGAACTTTTCTAGAGGGCTCTGACTTGAGTTTCCATAGGTTAGGTTAGGAATAGTTAGGAATGGAAAGAGATTGACTTTCGATTGGAGCCAGATTTAGTGATGATGGAAGGCTCTGGATCAATGTGTGCTTAAAGCTTCGGCTAGGGATCTCTTGTAAATGTTGGATAAGTATCTAATAAAATTTTATTGCTTTTCTTTATTTTGAATTTCGTTTTAATGGTACGATTGCATATTGGAGGTTCTGAGAGTCATCGAGAAGAAGCGATTGTAATGGTTTAGTTCTATTTAATCTACTCTTATTGGACTGGTAGGGCTTAGGTACTAGATTGGATAGGATACTCGTCGACGGGCTACGACCTTGTAGGTTAGTCTTAGTTGGTTATGTGTAATGATGCTTAACGATTAGGCTATCTAACTTGTGATTAGATCTCGCTAAGTCATAAACGACGCAATTGATCTTGTAGCTAGGATCTAGGGTACTTGGGATTCATCATAAGAAAGTGATAAGTTTTATTGTTTATTAATTTGAAGTTCAAGAGAGACTCCTGACTGCCTTCTCTTTTCCTAATTCCAAACTATTTAGGTTTCTTTTGCTTGTTTAAATTTGAGAAACTTAATGTTATAAAATATTCAGTAAAATATAATTAAATAAGAGATAAAAGACAAATCCCTGTCGTTCGACACCCTTGTACTTGCCCTAGTACATTTGAACTTGTGCACTTGTAAGCTTTTGAAATAAAATGATCACCTATCCTTGCGACATCAACCTCACTCGCCTTCGAACCAACCCTTGAACCTATCGATGAACCAGGCAAAAAATCCATCATCCCTCCCACTCTTGAGATCAAACCAAACTTAGATCTTGCCCCAATCAGCGTTTAGATCAACATATCACCTGGCCCCCAAACCTCCCCACAATGGGAGATTGATATGACAACTAAAACCACTTTTGACCTCAAGATCCAAATTTCCATAGACCTCACTGTAGACACCCTCATTTTGCCCTCTCAAAAAATACAAGCCTGTTTGGTCAACCATTGACCTTGCTCACGTTCTCTAGGAATGGACTAACCTTTTTCGAAGACTTTAAAATCCTACACGGGGACCATGCACTGAAATAATAATATATGGTCGGGACCCAGGCTGAAATAATAGCTTTGTGGCTCGGACCCAGCTCAAACCCAGGAAAGTCTTGTTGGTTTATTTAGTCTTGTTGCTTCTTATTATAAAGATGATAAAGATAAAATAAAGAAAGTAAAACAAAACAAAACAAAAGAAAGTGGGGAATGAATACAGCACAAAACAAAATCACAGACCTGCAAGATACAAGGTTATTATAGCAAGTTTTAAGTAAGAGTTTGTCCCACAGAGAAATTGATCTAGAACCCAAAATGGGCTATAATAGTAGGCCTCCAGATCTGGCTACAGATCTGACAATCCTAAAGAAAGGAAGTTGGGTGTCACAACTACACTAAATTAACACTAAAGGAAGAGAAATAAAGTGCAGTCCTATCCTAAAGAAAGGGGTATGAAGAAGGTGGTGATGGTGTGTATTAAAATAAGGATAAAAGGATGGGAAGTAAGCAGTTTAAGCTAAAGTTAATTCAGTTATGTAACTCAGATTTAGGGTTGTCTCTGCAACAAATCTTTACTGGTGTGCTATCAAAAACCTCAGTAAGGAAGAAGAATCCAACTTAACCCATGCCATTTGGACTACTCTTAAGGCTATACTCTGTCCACTTAAATGGTCACAGACAACCCAATAGAGTTTGTCAAATCCCATTGATTAAATCAGAAAGCTAACCTAATCCAGAGGAGTGGACTGATCTTAAGGCTATAATCTATCCACTTAAATGGTCACAGAATATCCAATAGATTTCCTCCAACCAATGAATTAAATCAGGCCATCAATACCATTGCAGACACTATATTTGCTAGGCTACAAGCTCTCCAGATCTGTTACAGATCCGGCAGGCATTCATAGGAGCAAACAGACTTTGAAAACCAGGTGGAGACCAAAAGGTATCTCAGGCTAAAAGAGGATTTAGATTCAGCTAGTCATTTCTACAAAGGGCCTGCAATGACTCAGCTCACAAGTCTGCAATCACTACAGAGAAGTTAGATCTAACATCTGATATTGGTCAAGTAAAACAGAGGGGAGCCTGTTCCTGCACAATCTCTCACTAGGCCTGTTCATGTGAGCAAGTCCTGCCCTAGGGCTATAGTCTGTCCATTCAAATGGTCACAGGCTATCCACATAGGTTGCCTTACCCACAGATAATGACATAGAACATGTAAACTGCTGCTGCCACCACGGTCCCAGGGCTACAAGCTCAAGCTTCCATGGGCCTTTTAATCAGCTCAAATCCTAAATGCATGATATAGCCTGAACAAAACTATGGGCAAATAAGAAATTAACAGAGTGAATGAACATTTAAAGTACAAATTCCATTGATCAAGATTACCTACAATGCAATTTCTCAAGGCAACAGCCTTATGCACAATAGCTCTTCACAAAATCCCAAAGATTACAAGACCCATTACAAAACTAAATGAAACTACACCTAATTGCTTACAGATGATTTAGCCAGCAAGTGCTACGGTAAGAGAGAAGAAAAATGGGAAAAAGAAGTGATCAAACCCTAACCTTAGCCTACTCGAGCTCACCACGGATAGAGGTTGAAGGAGAGATGATATTCTAAGTTATAAGTACAGCTTATATACTCAGTCTCTAATTCCTTGGCTTAGGGAAGAGTAAACCCTAATTTTTCTAATAGATGTGGCACTGTTACAACCCTTGGATGCCTTGGGATGTGTGCCTCGAGATCAAGGCCTCAGGATGTGTGCCCTGAACCTGGGGAAATACCCAAAAGGTCACTGAAGTTAAGACTAAGAAGTGGATAACTCGAGCTTCGCGGGGTTGGCTTTGGTTCATTAATTCACTCGCATAGTTGCTGCCTACCTCGCGAGGTAGGAATTTGGCTTGGGAGGTTGTTAACTCACATAGGAGGGCTTTGGATTGTCGTGTACCTGCTTTGCCTTGCAATGCTATCACGAGGATGAGTTGCACTGCTTGGCTTGCTCACGCAGCAGAGCTTTAGAAGTTCCTCTCGTGAGGGTGTCTTCTGCATATTAATTCTATCGCACAGTTGCTTTTTGCTTTTTAGTTTCTTCACGCAGCTTGCAGAGTCCTCGCGAGGTAAGAATTAGCTTGGAAGGTTTGTTCACTCGTGCAGGTGACTTCGCATTATCACGTGGCTGGTCTGGGTTTGAATGCACTCACACAGTAGGGCTTCAAAATTTCCTGTCGTGAGGTACTCGCGTAGATGCCTTTACATCTCGCTCGGTATAGGGTTAAACTTCTAGGCGCACAAGAGCTGCGCGAGATAGTTTCTGGGTGTCTCTTTCAATTTCTGGGTGTCTCTCTCCTCCAGAGCCATGTGAGAACTTTGCGAGGTTGCTATTGCTGTCTGTGCAGATTGGTCTCGTGAGGCTGTGCATGCGGAAGCCTTATAGCTTGATCCCCATAAGAGTTTTACGAGTTCTTTAAGTGTTGATTACAGCTGAAGTGTGTGACTACTGCGCGAGAGACTGCTTTGTGATAATCCCTTCATTGAGTTGCGCGACTTCTTCGCAAGTTCTAGTGTGTTGCATGTGACATTCCCACAAGAAGACTTTGCTAGTAAATTTGAACAACGCGAGGCAGCACCTCAACTGTGCGAGACAAGTCATTTGTTCCTCTGCTGCTATGCACATGCCTCTCCTACAGCTTCCTCCACTCTCATCTATACTTCTTTCATCTGTTAGACTTCCTTGGTCCATCATGATATGCAAAATAGTCACCATGGTGTTCCATCAATCTCTGGCTCAGTTGTCATCCTTGGCTTGAATTCTCTCTCTTCTTGGCATCAAAGGTATGAACTTTGTGTTAAGCTGCACAAGTTATTACTAGTCTACAGGACAAGCTAAACAAGAGTTATTAGTCAACTTCAAGGTTCAGCAAAGGCTAGGTTAAGAGGTGAAATGTGATACTTTTCAGTGAATAACACACCCCCAAACTTAATCTTTTCTAGTCCCTGAGCAAAGCAAAATTTAAACAGCTACTCTAAGAATGTAAATGCGACTTTCGTAGAGAGCACGGATGCATTTAGCTTATGCATCAAGCCCTTTAAACCCCTAGGTGATCCCTAGTGGAGGATTGAAGTCTCCTGAGGGTTTTCAGTGAAGGTACCCACAAATTTCTTCAATGAAATAGTTAACAAAAGTGTAAAATTGTCAAGTTAGTTGTCAATACACAGAGCATCAGTTCACCTTTGATTCAAAATAAGAGGAATTTAAACAAAGGATATGCACAGATATTTAATCATTAAAACTTTTGTATGTATACACATCATTTCCAATTAATCTGTAATAAGAGAAACAACACATGTATGCCAGTACTGAGCTCACCATCAATTCAAAAATTAGGTTTTAGGCAATTCCCAATACATTCACTAAAAGACCCAATGCTTACCAGGGCAATCTCTCATAAAGAAATTTGAGGGTTTTTACTTTCTCACAAGATCAAGAGCAGTTACAGCCCCCAAATGGGTCTGCAATTATGAGCATAGGCAAAGCCCTTAAATCCTGGCATCATTGGCTATTTCTCATCATAGATTGGACAACTCCTCATCTCCACATAGCACCTCATTCAACTTAGGATCATAAGGTCTTATGACTGGGTTGTAATGTGGCTAATAGGTGTAAGTTATAAAGAATGGAAGGGTGAAAAGGATGCAAAATTGAGAAATTAGCAGGTGAAGGAGGTGATTCATGATTTCACCTTCTTTAGCTCAGCACATTTCCTCTTCTTTGACATTTTTCAGACTTAAAGTGGCCAGCTTCTCCTCTTATTTTTACCTTTTTCAATGAAATTTTCTCATGACTCCTCTCTCTTCCCTTTCATTATTATTTTTATATTTTTCTTTTGGATAAATTTTTCTTTTCTTTTTGTTTTTAATTTTTCTAAAATGTCATCCTCTCCCCAGTTGCTACACTGCTATCTTCCTTTTGTGTTTCTTCTCTATTCACCCAATGTTGATCCTAGCTTGTCCATCTTCAACTCCTTCTCATTTACCTTTTGAATTTTCAGAGTGGGGGTAGGTTTGAATTAGGTCCATAGGTTTAGGTATAAATACTCTGGTGTATTTTAAAAAAAATTGGCAATTAAGGCTGAAAAAGTGTATACACATGGGCAGTTTACTAGGTTTGGTATGCTTAAGCTCAAACTGTCCAAGAGAAGGCCTTGATCCTTTCCTAAATGTCATGGATACTATCAGCTGTTTCAACTTAGAGATGCCTAACTTCAAGTGAGGACATTGACTCAGCCAATCCTTAGAGAAGAAAGAATTGCCTACGACACTCCTCAAAGAAAAAAAAAATTGTAGGCCCAAATCTCACTAGGTATGGTCATCATTGAACTCTTAGGTATGTCCTTACCTTTTCCTCTCCTTAATGGTTCTCTAAGTACTGACACAAGTGAGTTTTCTTGGTGTTCACTGTTCAGACCTGAAAAGTACCACCTTTCACCCCTTAACTTAATCTCTGTTAGACCCTTAATCATTTAATAAATGTGTTTTAAGTCTATTCTATAGGTAATAAGCAGCAGTCGTAAATAAACCCCTAACCATGCCAAGAAGCCTACTGCTGACCCAAAAGCCCCTCAGAAGTGTGAAGGTTAAACCCAGATAGAGAATTGGCTGCAGCAGAGGCACTGCAAAGCAGAAACAAATCAAGGAGAATGCCTCGTGCAGATGTCGCAGGGCTCAATCAAATCAGAAAGAATACATCGCGCAGTTGTCGCAGGCTTCTGAAGGGAGCACCCCAATCGGTCGTGCAGTCTTCGTGTCGTTCGCGCGCAGATGGATGTCAGCAGGGAGTAAAAATACACTTCACGAGGTTCTCACGAGGCTCAGTCTTAAGCGCTCGTGAAGTACTCGCGCAGTCTCGCGCAGCTCAAGAGATGAGTCTTCAACCTTCGCGAGATTCACTGAATGGAGGGAGCTCCAGGCATTCAAATGCACGGCTGACGCGCAGTGGCCGCAGGACATAAACTTTCAAAGAACTACTCGCGTGATCCAGAAGCCTATGTACATTGTTCTCTTCGCGAGGATCGCCATGGGATTCATCGGGGATCGAACTATGCGCGCAATTCCCGCGCTATTTAAATGGAAAGACCAATCCCGCGATGACCAAACCATCCCCGCGATGACCCAAGTACCAACCTCATGACTGCAAGAGCTTCAAGTCAAAGCAACCCTGCGACACCAATTCTACCATGTGGCCAGACCTACAAACCTTTTCTACCCAGCGAGGATCGGGTTCTAAACTTTTCCCCACTTCTGTAGGGGCAATATGGGAATCTCCAGCGATTAGGGCATGCACTCCAATGCTCCAATCTTCGTGCACACGCCCCGAGGCATCCAAGGGACAAGAATGGGCCGCAATTACATTGATGAAATTAGGGTTTTCCTAACCCTAATTCAGAGAGAACCGACTGCTATATAAGCCTAAGCCTAGCTTAGGTTTAAAGGACTTTTTATCGACTTTGGTTCTTGACTTCTGTGCTTCTTCTTGAAACCGACTATAGAAATTACAGTAGGCTAAGGTTTGGGTTTAGGAGTTTTCTTTTTCCTTTTTCCTTCTCTCCATAGTCCAGCACTTGCTGGCTATGCCTTTTGTATGATTATTTGGTATAGATTTTAATGGAGTTTTTGTAATAGGATCTGTTGCATGTATGGGATGGTGTTTTTGTTGTGAGTTGTGCTGTACAAGGCTACTGCCTTGAGATCCTCCATTGCTAAGTTATTTTATAAGTAATGGAGGATTGGTTTTAAGGTTTTATTTAGATCGAAGTGACCTGTGTGTCTAGGTTAGGCACATTGCAGTCCTTCCCCCACCATAGGATCCACTAAATCTGAATTCCCATGGGAGCTTGCGCTGGTAGCCCTGTGAACATGGTGGCGGCAACAATGTTCTTGTTCTGTCTTAGACCTCTGTGAGGAGGATAGCCTCTGTGGATAGTTTGTGACCATTCATGTGGACAGATTATAGCCCTAGGGTGAGGCCAATTCATAGAACTAAGACAGATTCTTCTTCTCTGTACTTGTGCTTGTAGCCTTATGAGAGATTGTGCAAAGACAGACTCCCCTATATTTGTATAGACTCACCATCAGATTGCAGATCTGATTTGACTATAGAGATTGTAGGCTTGTGACTAGATCACTATTGTCTTTCTAAACTAGTGAACAGCCAAGCTTAAAAGCTAGTACTCAAACTCTTGCTAGTCCTGTGTGTCCAGGCTCGTGCACTTTGTAGGCCTAGCCCCACACACAGAACTTTAGAGGTTGAGGTTCCTATGGATTCTTGAGCTTGTTACCTGGATGAAGTAGTACCTATAATGATAATCTTATTCTGACCCATCTCTGGATTGTGGTTCCCCTATTGGATAGTCTATGACCATTTAAGTGGACATGTTATAGCCATAAGGGATTGGATCATGGCACTGGGGTGAGTTGGATCCTTTCTCCTCTTTGGTGATAATATAGCCATTGGACAAGACTTCTATAGCAGTAGATCTGAGTCTAAGTTATAAGACCAATCAGATCTGTACCTAATAACATACTTTTCACCCTTTTATATTTATTTTCTCACACTCCACCCTCTTTCTTAACCCTTTTTGTAGTTTAGACATTAAGTTACCTTAGGATTTAGATTATAATGACTATAAATCCCCTTCCATTTACTATTGCCAGATTTGTAGTCAGATCTGGAGAGCCTACTACAGATAGCTCCCTTGGAGCTTTAGATCAACCTTCCTTGTGGGACAAACTCTTACTTATCAAAACTTGCTACAACAAGCCCTGTATCTTGCAGGACTGTGCATATTTTAGGCTTGCTGCTTTTCACTCCACCTTTCATTCATTTTCATTCACCCCATTCTTATCACTGTCTCCAATAAAGTCAGTAGCAAGCACTTAAAATATCATAACATGTTTTTGGCGCCGCTACCGGGGAATAACTTGATCTATTAGTAGACTCTAGATTTTTGTATTCTTTATTATTTGGTAGCTGTACTTGTGAATAATTGATACTGCTGATTTACATTTAGAATTTTTCTTGTAGATTTGGACTGTAGCAGAGAAGGAGAGTAGAATTGCATTGAGAGTCTAGCTACCTCTGTTTGCACTTCTCTAACCTTTAAAACCTCAGTTTATTTCTCCTTTGAAGATTCCATAGCAGTTGATTAGGATAGTTGTAGATTTTGTTAAGTGCAATGTGCCTGCGAATAGTCTTCCCTGTTGTTGGTGTGTGTGCATGTTAGGAAGGAGATCCCTCAGTCCTACATTAGAGCCTGCTAACCTTGAGATAGAAAGGGGTAGAAGACTAAGAAGGCACAAACACACCATGGTCGAGCCCCCTATTGAAATTGAGACAGCAGTTATGGGTGAAGAGCAACCTAGAACATTGAAGGAATTGAATGCTCCGGATGATTACAATTCTCCATTTAGCATTCAATTCCCAGATGTCCAGGGAAACTACGTGATCAAAACTTCCATCACCCAAATGCTTCCCTCTTTCCATGGGCTTAGCAAGGAAGACCCTTACAAGCACATTGACCAGTTCTTGGCCCTGTGCACGACATTCTCCATTGGTGGTTTGGGACAAGAAGCCACTAGGTTAAGGCTCTTTCCTTTCTCCCTAAAGGACAGGGCCATGACCTGGTTATCTACTCTCCCAAACAACAGCATCACTTCCTGGAAAGACCTCCAGACAAGATTTCTGTCTAAATTTTTCCCAGAGACCAAAACCAGCCAATTGAGAAAAGGCATACTTGCTTTTGCCCTGTCCCCAACTGAAGACTTTAATCAAGCCTGGGACAGATTTAAGGAGATGCTCAAACAATGTCCCCATCACAAGATCCTTGACTAGCAGCTTGTCCAGAGCTTCTATAATGGGATTGATGAGAAAAACAGAGACATGGTAGATGCCTCTTGTTGTGGAACGTACATGCATAAAACAGTTGATGAGGCATGGGACTTGTTCAAGGTCATTAGCGAAAATGCTTTTCAGAAGATGTCCTCATCTAGATCTGTTCAAGAGTCTTCTCCTAAGTTGGGGTTAGCTGAAACTTCTAAAGGGAAGATGTATGAAGTTAGGGGAAATGATGACCTGATAATGCAAATGGCCAATCTTACTGATAGATTTGATAAACTTTTAACTGTGGTGCAGCCCAGAATGGATGCACAGGTGATGGAGGCATGTCTGATATGCCAATCCCCACAACACACAGTGGAAGAGTGTCCATCTGTAGGACAATACCCAAAGTATGTGATGGAACAGGCTGCTGCTACCCAATCTTTTGGACAGCAACAATCTGGTGGCTACAATAAACAGCCATATGGATACCAACACCAAAATGCTGGTTACCAATGGAGAGACTACCCAAATTTGAGGTGGAGGCAAGACAATTATATGCAACCACAATAGATGTTGGCCTTACCTCAAAGGCCACAGCAGCAGTTTAACCAGGGATATGCCCCAAGGCCGAATTTCCAGCAGCAACAATAACCCCAGCAACAAAATCAATTGGTAGTTCCCCCACCTCAGCCCTGAAGTGCTTCTTTCGAGGATCAGGTTTTGGCCCAATTACAAAGCCTTGAACCTTTGAATCAGACTGTGACTTCTCATAGTCAAAGCATTAAGAAAATAGAAGAACAGCTAGGCTAAATAACCAATGCCTTGGCTAAAAGAGAAGAGGGCAGGTTGCCAAGCCAGCCAGTAGCCAACCCTAAGGGCCAATATTAGATTGGAGAAGGCTCCTCAAATTTTGAGGGGGCTAATGCCATCACAGCCCTAAGGTCTGGCAGGTTGGTAGACAACCAGGTGGGAAAGGAATAAGGAGAGGTCATTCCCAAGGAACTGTTGAGTGAAAGTGAAAGAGACTTTGTTAGAGCACAGAGTCAAGAACTGCCTGCTACCATTTAAGAAGAAAAAATTAAAGAGGCTGTAGTTGAGCCTCAGCAGGAAATAAAATAAGAAAAAAGGAAAAAACAAAAGTTCAGTCATAGGCTTGCAGCTGAGGAACCAGCAGTCCCTCAGCTGCCATTTCCTCAAGCTTTGAGTGGCCCTGCCCCTTTTGATAAGGGGCAGGCACAGATCGAGGAAATGATGGAGACCTTTAAGCAGGTCAAGATAAATTTACCCCTGCTTGATGCAATCCGACAGGTCCCAGCCTATGCAAAGTTTCTGAAAGACCTTTGTACTCCGAAAAGGAAGGCCAGGGGCCATTTGTCCAAAAAGGTTTTTGCAACTGATATAATTAATTCTGTATTAACCATGACAATGCCTGAGAAGTTACAAGACCTAGGGATACCCACTATTCCCTGTATTATTGGAGACCACACGATTGGAAGGGCCCTTTTAGACCTTGGAGCTAGTGTTAACCTGCGGCCATACAGTGTGTATCAGCAGCTAGGTTTGGGGGAGCTTAAGCCCACCCCCATTGTTCTATTGATGGCTGATAGGTCTGAGAGGAAACCCATGGGAGTGGTTGAGGATGTCTTAGTGGGGGTAGACAAGTTCTTCTACCCTGCAGACTTCCTTGTTTTGGACATGGGCTACAACAAGAGTACATCCCCGATACATGTTATTCTAGGCAGAACATTCTTGGCCACTGCCAATGCGTGCATTCAATGCAGGTCTGGGATCATGGAGGTAACTTTTGATCATATGAAAGTTGAGCTTAATGTATACAACAGTGCAAAGTACCCTCAGCTGGACAATGAGGACTGCTTTCCAATAGATGTACTAGAAGAAGTTGTTGAAGAAGAACTGTCCACTCTGCTGGAGTGGGGCAACATTGTCACTAATTTAACTATAGTTTGGAACATGGTAGAGGAAGGAAGCCTAGCTTTAACGCCAGAATACATGTCCCCATTGAGGTCTTCTGTGGGCTTAGTGCGGCATTCCAATTAGAAACCTACATTGCTGCCCCTTCCTCCAACCAACAAATCACCAATCCTGCCATCCATCCAATAAGCCCTTGATCTGGAGCTCAAGAAGATTTCAGAGACATTGAAATATGCTCTCCTCGAGAAAGATGAGAAACTTCTTGTAATTATCTCCTCTTCTCTTACCAGTGAGCAAGAGGAGGAATTGCTAACAGTTTTGAGGAAGCACAAAAAAGCAATTGGCTGGACCATTGCTGATCTAGGAGGGATTGATGCATAAATTTGTATGCATAGGATCCATCTAGAGGAGGGCTCAACACCCTCCAGGGAAATGCAGAGGAAACTGAATCCTCATATGCAGGAAGTGGTCCTGAAAGAAATCATTAAATTGCTGGATGCTGGGGTAATTTACCCAATTTCTGATTCTGAATGGGTGGCACCTATCCAAGTGGTGCCCAAGAAATCTGGCATAACAGTGATCACAATCGAGTCTGGAGAGTTGAGACCAGCCAGGGAAACCATTGGCTGGAGAGTTTGCATCGATTATCGAAAACTCAACTCCAAGACTAGAAAAGACCACTTCCCTTTCCCCTTTATTGATCAAATTTTGGATAAGTTGGCCGGGAAGGCTTTTTCCTATTTTCTTGATGGGTACTTAGGGTACAATCAGATGCCTTTTGGACTGTGTAATGCCCCAGCCACCTTTCAGAGGTGTATGTATGCCTTTTTTTCTGATATGATTGACAAATTCTTGGAAATTTTTATGGATGATTTTTCAATTTATGGGGATAGCTTTGACCAATGTCTGCAACACCTCCATCAGGTCTTACAAAGATGTGAGGAGACCAATCTGGTCTTAAGTTGGGAAAAGAGCCACTTCATGGTAACACAAGGAATTTTGTTGGGCCATGTAGTCTCTAAAGATGGAATTGAGGTAGACAAGGCCAAAGTTGACCTCATTACAAATTTACCCCCTCCAAGAATAGTCAAGCAAATCAGATCTTTCCTTGGCTATGATAGATTCTACAGGAGGTTTATCAAAGACTTCAGTAAAATTGCTAAACCATTGTGCCACCTGCTCTGCCAAGATGTGCCCTTTGACTTCTCTGCTGAATGTCTTGAGGCTTTTAAAACTTTAAAAATCTGCCTCACCTCTGCCCTTGTACTCCAAACACCTGATTATACCCTGCCCTTTGAGTTGATGTGTGATGCATCTGACTTGGCAATAGGTGTTGTCTTGGGCCAGAGAAAAGATAAGCTGCCTGTGGTCATTGCATATCTCAACAAATCACTTACTGAAGCTCAGCTGAACTACACAACAACTGAGAAAGAGCTTCTGGTAGTGGTTTTTGCTATGGACAAGTTTAGACCTTACCTACTTGGGTCTAAAACTGTCATCTTCACTAGACAACTCAACATTAAAGTACCTAATGTCCAAGAAGGATGCAAAGCCCAGATTGATTAGATGGATACTCCTGTTGCAGGAGTTTGATATCGAAATCAAGGATAAAAAGGGTGTAGAAAATGTGGTGGCTAACCACTTGTCCAGAATTATGTTGGAGAAAGGTGTTGATGACCTTGCTACAAATGATGTCTTCTCGGATGAGCAACTGTTTTCCATCCAATCTTTAGTTCCTTGGTATACACATATTGTCAATTATCTAGTTATAGGCAAGATTCCTGCCCATTGGACAAAAATGGACAAAGACCTATTTTTCTCACAGGTCAAATTCTTTTTCTAGGAGGAACCTTGCCTGTACAAGTATTGTGAAGACCAAATAATTTGAAAATGTGTTCCCGAAAGTGATGTCCCCAGTATTCTGGCCATGTGCCATGAAAATGCCTGTGGGGGTCATTTTAGTGGGAGAAAAACAGCTGACAAAGTGTTGCAGTGTGGGTTCTATTGGCCTTCTCTTTTTAGAGATGCCAATGCACACTGCAAGACCTGTGAAAGATGTCAGAAATTAGGAGGGCTGTCCAAATGAAATTCAATGCCTTTACAGCCCATCCTTGTTGTAGAACTGTTTGATGTGTGGGGTATTGATTTTATGGGCCCCTTTCCTCCTTCAAATGGTTTTCATTTCATCTTAGTGGTAGTGGATTACGTTTCCAAATGGGTAGAAGCCATTACCACAAGAACTAATGATAATCAGGTTGTCCTCAAGTTTATAAAGCAGAATATCTTCTCGAGATTTGGCACCCCTAGAGCCATCATTAGTGATGGGGGTAGCCATTTCTACAACAAAAATTTTGAGAGCTTGCTTAAGAAATATTCTATCACCCATAGGATTGCTACTCCCTACCACCCACAAACCAGTGGACAAGTTGAAATTTCAAATAGGGAGCTCAAGCATATCCTTGAGAACACTGTGAGGACTGATAGGAAAGATTGGGCTGACAAGCTTAATGATGTACTGTGGGCTTATAGGACTGCCTATAAGACTCCCATTGGTATGTCCCCTTTCAGACTGGTCTATGACAAGGCCTGTCATCTCCCAGTGGAGTTAGAGCACATGGCCTATTGGGCCATTAAACATTTAAATCTAGACCTAACTTTTGCTGGTCATCACAGGTTGCTGCAGCTATTAGAATTGGAAGAACTAAGGATGGATGTGTATGCCAATGCCAGGATCTACAAGGAAAGGTTCAAAGCTTTCTTTGATAAAGGGCTGTTGAGAAAGAGTATCATAGCTAGTGCTAAGGTTTGGTTGTTTAACTCCAAACTTAAATTTTTTCCTGGCAAATTGAAATCCAGATGGGAAGGTCCTTACATTTTCATGCATGTTTCCCCATCTGGTGTTGTGGAAATCAAGGATCCCAAGTCTGGGAGAACCTTGAAGGTGAATGGTCAGAGGATTAAGCCTTGTTTTGAAAAACCTGCTGAACAGATGGACGCCATTCACGTTCAAGGGGATCCTTCTTTATACTGATCCACAGGTGTGTCATTATTGTATCATATGTACTTTGTTTTTGGTAGAATTATCTTGCTTTCTTTTGTTCAAATTCTCTAGGATTTGTTAGTGGTACCATCTGAATCTGGAACTGTCTATTTTAAACTTTTTATGCTTGGTTTGATTCTTACTGCTCTTTAATGGATAGTGTTTGAGTGAATGCATAATGTGGAAGGTTGATTTTTGTTGTCCTTGCTTGAATGATTGATTTTTAATGTATCTGGAGGTGCCCATGGTGAGAGTCATGCCTAGGATCCAACCACAGTACACTGGAAATGGCAAAACACAGAGCACATACTCTCTGATTTATACTTAGCTATCGCTGGGTCCAAAAAGGAAGCCTGGAAGACTCTCGCGCACTTCACATGGAAACATTCAATAGCTATCGTGAGATTCAAGTGCACCAGAGAACCTCTCGCTCGTTTAACATGGAGCTATTCATTAGTTATCGCGAGATTCAGAAGCTATCGCAAGGTTCAGCAGGAAAACTAGGAAACTCTCGTGCAATTCACCAGAAAGACTTCATTTGTTGTCACGAGATTCTACAGCTATCGCGAGATTCAAAGTGAACCTCAGAGCTTTTCGCGTAATCCAAATGGAGACCTGGGAGCCGCTAGCGCAATTCACATGAATTAATCTCACACTGTCGCGCGCTCTAAGGTCAGCCTAGGAGGTTGTCGCGCAATCCAAATTCAATAAACACCTTCGCTAGGTTCATTTCTAATCTCGCGACCAGGTGTTCCAAAGCGCGCCAAGCTTCGCGATAAGTATTTTAAACCCGCGCTTGGCTCCTTTTCCAGTATTCTCTTCCTTCTTCCCTCTGTGAAACCCTAGCTTCTGGTGCTCTTCCCCCTCTCTCCTCCAGCATCAATCCTATAGCTCATCATTCACTCCACAAATCTACAGAGTTGTTCCTAGCATCACCCCCATCTATTGCCCTCTGATTAGAGATCTCGCGGTGCCCTGTGCGTTAAATCAAACCAAACCCTAGGATTTTAGGGTAGGCACTTAGATCTCAGTTTCCGTTTCTCATATTCGAAGATAGAGTTTGAATGACTCCAAAGAGTGCACAGAAGAGAAAGGGGAAGGATAAGGCCCCTGCTGAGACCACCCTTAAGAAGGTCAAAACTTCAAAGTCACCTAAAGAAGGGAAGGAAGTGGTTGAGGAGGGGGAGGAACCAACCCCTAAGTTTTCCACTCCTTCAGAGCTCATGGCTTCAATCCCATTGGAGCCTGAGACAGATTTTGACCTACCATTTTTTGAGAAGGAACCTATCTCTGCCCCTGCTGTGCAGCTTATGATCAATGTGGGCCTGACACCCTTGATGAGAGGTATTCCAGCACTAGCATACCCTAGGCTAGTGTAACTATTTTATCAACACATCAGGGTCAAGAAGGATAAGGATGGACAAGCTTGCTTGCTGGTGCTCATTGATGACTTTGATATGTTAGTGAGCCCCAAGGTGATTGCTAAAGTTTTGGGCATCCCAGCCGCATTCAACCCTAGCTGTGGATATGGCCCCCCCTGAGTGCATCAATTGATACAATTGCACGGGCCTTAACAAGAGGTTTAAAGGCCACAGGGGATTCGATCAGAACGAGAGAATTGACACTGAAACTCCTCTTCATAGACCAAGTCCTGCGAAAGAACATATACTGCTCAAGACATCAGCAGGAGAGGAGAACTCCCATTGCCGATGCTGTTTATTCGTTCTCTCTTGGCCATGGCTTCCATGCGGCCTGGCTCATATTCGAGGCAATGAAAGACATAGTGAAGAAGATAGGGTAGAAAAAGAAGCCTCAAACACTACCCTATGCCAGAATCATTACCTTACTGCTACTCGAGGGGGGATACAAGATAGGAAAAACTTAGCAGACCATCACCCTTGCCCCTCCTACCTTTGCCAAGAGGCAATGGGAAATCAGCAGGAGCCTACTGGAGGCCCAGAAGAAGAAGAAAGCTGAGGCTTAGGCCCTTCCCAAACAAGCAGAAGCAACAGCTGGAATAAGATCTACCCCTGCTACCACGGAGGTGCTCCCAAAGCATGTTCCCACCACTGCTGCAGCAGCACCCATTTCCCCACCATATTCTCCTCCTGCATCCACTATCCCTCTTCCATCTCTCTCTCTCACCATCCTCTATCCTCATCATCTACGCCCACTCCCCCTTCGCCTGTGATTGGTACCTGGGAAGACTCTCCATCCCCTACCTTACCTCAGTACACAGCTCCAATACCCCCATCAGCTACACATAAACCTGACAGCCCTTCCCTCATTTCCTACAAAAAAAGAAAAACCACTGAGAAAATCCCCACCATCCCCTAGACACCACCCACAATCCCTTGTGTCCCCATTGACATAACTCACCTTGACGAAAGCACCACCCCAGCCATACCTACTACATCCCCACTCACAGACATTGACTTAACCCTTAACACCACCATAGGATTCCAAGATTTTCTGTCTACCTTCCTTGACACAATGCCTACCCACTACACCCTTCCCGGACTCCCCAACTACATCACAACATCACTCCCCAGAACCCCACTCTTCCCCTCCTTCCACTTTTCATCATGCACCTTCCTCACCTTTCCAACTAGTGCCCTCTTCTTCACAGACTCAACCTCCCAGCCCTGACACACTAACACTTATCCTATCCCTTATCCAAGACATCCAAGCACAATTATCCACCACTACCAAAAAATAGGACCAGATGCAGACTGAACTCACCTCCATCCAATCCACCCTATAGACATTCAACAACTCACCCATCCCTCAACAACCCACTACAACCCCCCTGGCCCTTTACACTGACAATCATACCTAAACTGACACCATCCCTGACTCCCAACCCCATCCAACACCCATAATCCCCTTTCCACACCCAATCCCCCCATTTCCCTTTATCCCTTTCACCATTCCCATTTCCCCCCACCCCCCATCATCCCCTGCTCCTACTGAGCCTACACCATTTTCCTTGTCCCCTATACCCTCCACCCCCCCTCTTATCGTATCCGTCCCCACATTCATTAACAAATCGACACAAACAGACCCAGAACTTATCCCCCTCCCCCCACAAATAAACTTACCCACTGTTACCCCCCCCTTCCCCCCCTAGGACCAATCACAGTTTGCTCCTTCCACTTCCTATCTGCCCATCGCACCCAAACATTTTTTTTACAGCCCTCCCTACCTCACCATCCTCTATCACATGAGGGATAATGCTTACCTTAGGAAGATGTCCTGAGAGGCATGGCCAAACTTCGCCAGTCCATTGAGACCCCCCTGCTGGAGCAGATCGATAAAATAAAGGAGGCCCACAGAAAGCAACTTCTAGGCATCTCCTTGGGGTGGACTAACATTTTGGAAGCCTACCAGAAGGCCAAGGCTTTAGCTACTTATTATGAGTTGAATTGGGAGCTGGAGAAAGCAAATGCTGCTACAGAGAAGGCGCAGGCCAGAATGTTTGAAAAGAGGCTCAAAAATGCCCAGGAGATCTTCATCATCCAAAAGGATATCCATGAGACTGACCTCCTCAAACACCAAATTCAAATAGCCTCATTGGAATCCGCATTGGCTGCTGCCAGAAATGCTCCTCTATAGCCCACCCCACTCTCTGTTCACATGCCAGACCCAGAGCCTACAGCCACTCCATCTACAGCTGCCCAGTCTGAGAAGCTCAACCAAAGACCCAGCAAGAAAAAGGAAAGGCCCCAGCTGCCCCTCCTCCATCACCTCCTCCAGAGCAACCTCCACCTACCAAGGCCTCTACTGCACCTCCACAAGAGCAAACTTATCCTAAGCAGAGGAAAGTCACTGCTAAGAGGACTGCTCCCAAAGCTGCATCTATAAAAATTGGCAAAGAGCCAGCTGCCCAGTCTGAGGAGGCACATTCCCCTGGCCAGCCTGAGTCCAAAGTAAAAGGGAAATCTCCTGTGGTCCCCACTAAGGAAGCCAAAGGCAAAGGCAAATCCCCTGCAAAGAAGAAAGGAAAAGCCCCTTAAGAACCCAAGGAACCAAAATTACCGAAGCAACCAAAAGTACGGGTGAGGGCCCCTAAAGCTCCAACTGCCAAGAAAGCACCAGCAGAAGCAAAAAAGGAAAGGGAGGCAAAGAAGAAACTGGACAAAGGTGCCCTTAGGGCACATGCTAAGAAGATGAGCTGGGATTTCTTTACCGATTTGGATTCAGATGCTTTCTCTCAGAGTAGCTTAGATTGTACTTAGATTGTAATTACCATTGTACATGTTTTCCAGTTAATATAATTTTTCTTTTTTGTATTCTACTGTTCTGTTCTGTGTGCTTTTCTATTTTCATCTTCATTTTTTTCAATTTTGTCATGGGAGATGTATGTCCGGTGGTTTTAATCTTTTCAAATAATAATCCATGTGCAAGGTAGATATAGATGGCAACTGACTGGATGACAGAACAGGATTCAAATGTTTTCATGATCATCTTCGTGTGCCCTGTCTGAGCTTCCTCGCGGAGTCCTAACCGCGCGCAAAGCATAACAATTCCACACTTTACACTATGCAGCTGCGCGATACACAGGATCCCCTTCTATCCCAAGCCTATCTTTAAACCTTCATTTATTATGCGCTCTCTTTTCCAATAATCGGGTGTGCGTTTCTTCATTCCCCATACAATGATCAATTTATTTCCAATCTTGGAATGGGCCAAAACTTTCAATGTGCCGTTTCATTTTCCACTGCCCAAATCTTTTAAATAGGCCATTACTTCCTTTTCGTCTCATCCTTCCTCTTCTTACCCCAGCTGTCCAGCCCTACTCACAACCATGGTGGATGACAAACCTTTCGATTTCCCAATTAAATTCTATCCGATGTGGTTGGACCCCCCACCGCCTAAGGAACTGGACCCATTACAATTTCTCTGGGATGAGTATGACGAGGTTCAGAGGATCCTCGCCAAGGAGGAAAAGAAAAAGAGGAAAAGGGAGAAGCGAGAGAAGAAGAAGAGAAAAATGGATCCACCTGCCTCTCCCCCACCATCTTCCTCAAACCCTCCCCCATCGACTCTCCCTTGATCCATTTCCCCCCCCCCCCCATTTTGTCTTTTCTTTTTCCATCTTTTTGTAATCTTTTCTTTTTATTTTAATGAAAGTCTCTTTTAGTTCCATACTGTTCAGTTAGCATTTTCTATTTCTCTAACTTCTTCTGTGTTTCTTTTTATTTCTTTGACTGGAATCTACTGCATTTTCTCACCTTTGAACCAGTGAGGACACTGCTCCTCATGGTTTGGGGGTGTGGCGGCATAGGTCTCCCAATAGAACAGTTAATTTTAGTGCAGTAATGGTGTAAAAATGGGATGAATAACGTTAATTTCCACTTAACTTGATATAATGAGGAAACTTGTAAAAATTTAAATATTTTTGCAGACTTTTCAAAACTGAAAAAGTTAAAAATCTTGACACCACCATGAAGCTAATATTAGAAAAAAAATTTAGTTAGTACTCAGTGAACCTAAGAGGAGAGAAACAGATGAAAATACACCCCATGGGCTAAATTTGATAACCATACCTAGTGAGATTTGGGCCCAGCATTTTCTTTTGAAGAGTGTTTTTGGAATTATTTATGTTCTAAGGAGTGATTGAATCAAGATTTTTTCATTAGAAGTTGTGCACCTCCAAATCAAAACTAATTGACAGCACTCATGATACTAAGGAAATGATCCAAGGCCCTCATTTGGACAATTTGAGCTTGAAAATTCAACCTTTTAAAATCTGCCCTTTTGCATACACTAGTTGGGCCTTAAATCATACTTTTCTTTCACAAACACCAGAACACTTGCACCTTAACCTCATGACCTAAGCCAACCTTATCCTCACTCTAAGAATTCAAAAGGTAAAGGAGAAGGAATTAAAGATACTGAGAATGGTCCAACATTTTGTGGAAGGTGAAGAAAAAGCAACTTATGAACAACTGTGTATCAATGGCAGTTGTGTGGCAGTTCATCAAAAGAATGAATAAAAACAAAAAGAGAAAAAGAAAGTGAAGTCTAGAGAACAACATCATCTGATAATTGAAAAGAAGAGGAGAAGCTGGCCACTTTGAGTTTGAAATATAAAAAGAAAGATGAAGTTTTTACTGAAATGAAGGTTGTGAAGTCATGAATCACTCATTACCTTGCTGATTTCTTAATTTGGATTCCCTTTTTATTCCTTTATTCTTTACATCCCTCAGCCATAAGCCACATTACAACCCATTCAAAAAGACCTTGTGGATCCAAAGTTAAATGAGTTGTCATGTGGAGATGAGGAGTTGTCCAATCTATGGTGAAAAAAATTCTTGAAGATATCAGAAATTAGAAGCTCTGCCTATGCTCATGCTTGCAAACTCATTTGGGGTCTGTAACTGCTCTTGAGCTGTTGTGAATGTGAACACCCTCAGATTGTTAATATTGAGAGGTAGCCCTAGTGAGAATTGGGTCTAAATTTTGACTTCATTAGGGTTGTATCCAACCTGAATTTCGAATTTAAAGCAAGTTGGGTATTGATTTAAACCCAATGAATTTCTAATGCTAGGTGAATGGTGGTTATGCAAACAAATGTAAACTTCTAAGTTTTAAATGGCCTGCAATATTGTTGCAGTTTCCTCTAAGTGTTAAAGAATGGGTGTGGAATGAAGCTTTGTACATTTAAATCTGTGTTGTCATTAACTGCACTATACTTAACTATCCTAATGGTGAAGTTTGTGGGTGTCTTCACTGAAAACCCTTAGGAGACTTTACTCCTCCACTAGGGATCACCTAGGGGTTTAAAAGGCTTGGTACATATGCTAAATGTACCCGTGATCCCTACGAAAGTGGCATTTAATTACAACTTTGCTAAGGGACTAGCAAATATTAGGTTTGGGGGTGTGTTCAGACCTGAAAAGTATCACCTTTCACCCCTTAACTTAATCTCTGTTAGACCCTTAATTATTTAATAAATGTGTTTTAAGTCTATTCTGTAGGTAATAAGCAGCAACTGTAAATAAACCCCTAACCATGCCAAGAAGCCTACTGTTGACCCAGAAGCCCCTCAGAAGTGTGAAGGTTAAACCCAGACAAAGAATTGGCTACAGCAGAGGCACAACAAAGCATAAACAAATCAAGCAGAATGCCTCACCCAGATGTCGCAGGGCTCAATCAAATCAGAAAGAATACATTGCGCAGTTATCGCAAGCTTCTGAAGGGAGCACCCCAACCGGTCGCACAATCTTCGCACCGTTCGTGCGCAGATGGATGTTAGCAGGGAGTAAAAATACATTTCGCGAGGTTCTTGCGAGGCTCAGTCTTAAGCGCTGGCGAAGTACTCGCGCAGTCTCGCGTTGCTCAAGAGATGAGTCTTCAACCTTCGTGCGATTCACTGAATGGAGGGAGCTTCAGGCATTCCAGCGCGCGGCTAACGAGCAGTAGCCGCGGGACACATACTTTCAAATAATTGCTCGCGCGATCTAGAAGCCTATGTACATTATTCTCTTCCTAAGGATCATCGCGGGATTCATCGAGGATCAAACTGCCCGCTCAATTCCCGCGCTATTCAAATGGAAAGACCAATCCCGCGACGACCAAACCAACCCTGCGACGACCCAAGTACCAACCTCGCGACTGCAAGAGCTTCAAGTCAAAGCAACCACGCGACCAGACCTGTAAACCTTTTCTACCCAGCGAGGATCAGGTTCTAAACTTCTCCCCACTTCTACAAGGGCAATCTGGGAATCTTTAGCGATTAGGGCACGCACTCTAATGCTCCAATCTTTGTGCACACGCCCCGAGGCATCCAAGGGACAAGAATGGTCTATAATTGTATTGATGAGATTAAGGTTTTCCTAACCTTAATTCAGAGAGAACCGACTGCTATATAAGCCTAAGCCTAGCTTAGGTTTAAAGGACTTTTTATCGACTTTGGTTCTTGACTTCTGTGCTTCTTCTTGAAACCGACTGTAGAAATTACAGTAGGCTAAGGTTAGGGTTTAGGAGTTTTCTTTTTCCTTTTTCCTTCTCTCCATAGTCTAGCACTTGCTGGCTATGCCTTTTGTATGATTATTTGATAAAGATTTTAATGGAGTTTTTGTAATAGGATCTGTTGCATGTATGGGATGGTATTTTTATTGTGAGTTGTGTTGTACAAGGCTACTGCCTTGAGATCCTCCATTGCTAAGTTGTTTTGTAAGCAATGGAGGATTGCTTTTAAGGTTTTATTTAGATCCAAGTGACCTGTGTGTCCAGGTTAGGCACATTGCAGGCCTTCCCCCACCACAGGATCCACAAATCTGAATTCCCATGGGAGCTTACGCTGGTAGCCTTGTGAACATGGTGGCGGCAGCAATGTTTTTGTTCTATCTTAGACCTTTATGAGGAGGATAGCCTCTGTGGATAGTCTGTGACCATTCAAGTGGATAGATTATAGCCCTAGGGTGAGGCCAATTAACAGAACCAAGACAGATTCTTCTTCTCTGCACTTGTGCTTGTAGCCTTGTGAGAGATTGCGCAGAGACAGACTCCCCTATATTTGTATAGACCCACATCAGATTGCAGATCTGATTTGGTTGTAGAGATTGTAGGCTTGTGACTGGATCACTGCTGTCTTTCTAAAACAGTGAACAGCCAAGCTTAAAAGCTAGTACTCAAACTCTTGCTGGTCCTGTGTGTCCAGACTCGTGCACTTTGTAGGCCTAGCCCCACACACGAAACTTTAGAGGTTGAGGTTCCTATGGATTCTTGAGCTTGTAGCCTGGATGAAGTAGTGCCTACTGATAATCTTGTTCAGACCCATCTCTGGATTGTGGTTCCCCTATTGGATAGTCTGTGACCATTTAAGTGGACAGGTTATAGCCATAAGGGATTGGATCATGGCACAGGGGTGAGTTGGATCCTTTCTCCTCTTTGATGATAATGTAGCCATTGGACAGGATTTCTATAGCAGCATATCTGAGTCTGAGTTATAAGACCCATGGGATTCATCGGGGATCGAACTATGCGCGCAATTCCCGCACTATTTAAATGGAAAGACCAATCACGCGATGACCAAACCATCCCCGCGATGACCCAAGTACCAACCTCATGACTGCAAGAGCTTCAAGTCAAAGCAACCCTGCGACACCAATTCTACCATGTGGCCAGACCTACAAACCTTTTCTACCCAGCGAGGATCGGGTTCTAAACTTTTCCCCACTTCTGTAGGGGCAATATGGGAATCTCCAGCGATTAGGGCATGCACTCCAATGCTCCAATCTCCGTGCACACGCCCCGAGGCATCCAAGGGACAAGAATGGGCCGCAATTACATTGATGAAATTAGGGTTTTCCTAACCCTAATTCAGAGAGAACCGACTGCTATATAAGCCTAAGCCTAGCTTAGGTTTAAAGGACTTTTTATCGACTTTGGTTCTTGACTTCTGTGCTTCTTCTTGAAACCGACTATAGAAATTACAGTAGGCTAAGGTTTGGGTTTAGGAGTTTTCTTTTTCCTTTTTCCTTCTCTCCATAGTCCAGCACTTGCTGGCTATGCCTTTTGTATGATTATTTGGTATAGATTTTAATGGAGTTTTTATAATAGGATCTGTTGCATGTATGGGATGGTGTTTTTGTTGTGAGTTGTGCTGTACAAGGCTACTGCCTTGAGATCCTCCATTGCTAAGTTATTTTATAAGTAATGGAGGATTGGTTTTAAGGTTTTATTTAGATCGAAGTGACCTGTGTGTCTAGGTTAGGCACATTGCAGTCCTTCCCCCACCATAGGATCCACTAAATCTAAATTCCCATGGGAGCTTGCGCTGGTAGCCCTGTGAACATGGTGGCGGCAACAATGTTCTTGTTCTGTCTTAGACCTCTGTGAGGAGGATAGCCTCTGTGGATAGTTTGTGACCATTTTGTGGACAGATTATAGCCCTAGGGTGAGGCCAATTCATAGAACTAAGACAGATTCTTCTTCTCTGTACTTGTGCTTGTAGCCTTATGAGAGATTGTGCAAAGACAGACTCCCCTATATTTGTATAGACTCACCATCAGATTGCAGATCTGATTTGACTATAGAGATTGTAGGCTTGTGACTAGATCACTATTGTCTTTCTAAACTAGTGAACAGCCAAGCTTAAAAGCTAGTACTCAAACTCTTGCTAGTCCTGTGTGTCCAGGCTCGTGCACTTTGTAGGCCTAGCCCCACACACAGAACTTTAGAGGTTGAGGTTCCTATGGATTCTTGAGCTTGTTACCTGGATGAAGTAGTACCTATAATGATAATCTTATTCTGACCCATCTCTGGATTGTGGTTCCCCTATTGGATAGTCTATGACCATTTAAGTGGACATGTTATAGCCATAAGGGATTGGATCATGGCACAGGGGTGAGTTGGATCCTTTCTCCTCTTTGGTGATAATGTAGCCATTGGACAGGATTTCTATAGCAGCATATCTGAGTCTGAGTTATAAGACCCATCAGATCTGTACCTAATAAAATACTTCTCACCCTTTTATATTTATTTTCTCACACTCCACCCTCTTTCTTAACTATTTCTGTAGTTTAGACATTAAGTTACCTTAGGATTTAGATTTTAGTGACCGTAAATCCCCTTCCATTTACGATTGCCAGATCTGTAGTCAGATCTGGAGAGCCTACTAAAGATTGCTCCCTTGGAGCTTTAGATCAATCTTCCTTGTGGGACAAACTCTTACTTATCAAAACTTGCTACAACAGGCCCTGTATCTTGCAGGACTGTGCATATTTTAAGCTTGCTGCTTTTCACTCCACCTTTCATTCATTTTCATTCACCCCATTCTTATCACTATCTCCAATAAAGTTAGTAGCAAGCACTTAAAATATCCTAACACTCATAAAAATATTAAAATATAAAAGTTTTTAATGCCTAAATGTCTGCAAAATTTTTACATTTCCTCCTTTTCAAAGTTTCTTAGGTGGACTTAGCTCTATTTCTATCTTACTCACTTGATTATGTTGCACTTAGGTTAACTATATCATTGGCAATCCTTCCTACACCCCCAAACCTATGAGGAGCAGTGTCATCACTAATTCAAAGATGAAAGGGCATGTGCAGCAGTGGTTATACATAAAATCAAACACAAAATAAAGTAAGTAAAAGCATTAAACAAAACACACAAAAATAAACAAGCACAAAGACATTAATTGAACCACACAAACTAAACCAAAGAGAGATTTCATTGATAAAATAAAAAGTTGTACAATGTAAGGGAAAAGAAATACATAAAAATTATACAAAAACATCCTAACTAATTACATGTGCATATCTAAACATCCTAATTATCTGCGGGCTCAGTCTTGACTTGGAGTCCTTTTCCATTTTCTCCTGCTTTCTCCCTAGTAGCAACAGTTGAACTGGCAGGAGGAGTAATCCCACCTGCTTGTGTAGGATCACTGCCGGTTAGTTTAGCAACTTGTCTTTCAAGGATTTCGGCCTTTTTTTAGCAAGCAGCACTGTAGTTTCATAGAGTTCCCTGGTGGCCTTTGCGATCTCTTTGGAGGCAACTAACCTTTTCTCTAGGCCATCTGCTTTCAGCTTCTCAGTTGCTGCAATATGCTTTTCAGCTTCATATTGAATCAGGATTCTGCCCCACCCCTTTGATATACCCAGTAATTAAACTCTGTGATCTAACTCCATTCGATTGATCTTCTCTTCATAGGGCTGCCTGATGGAGGTTTTGATGTTGGCTATGCCTTTGATGACATCTTTTTTCAAGTATGGGTTCTTTTGCATGGGATGGAGGAAAGTGGAGTATGGAGGTATGAAAAAGGATGAGTCAGGTAGGATGGGCTGCTCATCACTGAAGGAAGGGCCAGCCAACAAAGGAGAGGGGATGGATTATGGCATGGGTGGGGTGTAGGTGGAGGGAATGGGCTAAGGGAATTCAAGTTCAGGTTCTGAGTCTATTTAGGTTGGAATTGAGGAGGTTGGTATTAGGTCATCCACATCTATGGTAGCATTAGAGGTAGTTACAACAGGTGCGATATCAGGTTGGGTTGTGTGAGGGTGATTGGTAGAGGTAGGGGAATAATGGGTGGTTGGGTAGGGTCAGGTTCAGTTTGAGTGGTGGCATTGGTAAAGATAATAGGAGGGATTTCTGGGATAGTTGCAATGGGTGTAATAACAGGTGTGGTGACAGCTGAGGTTATGGGTTGGGGAGAAGGAGGTGGAGTAGGTAAATGGGTGGGTGGAGGGATAGGTGATTGTTGTGATGTTTGGGTTAAAAGTGATAAGGTGTCTTGGATGGCTTGTAAGCTTGTTTGGATTGAGGCCTGGTTTTAGAGGGTGGGGGTCATGTCTTGAAGGTTGGCTACAATGGATGATTGGGTTTGAGAGTTGGCCAACACTTGGACTTGAAGGGAGAGTAATATGTTAAAGATTTGGGGTAGGAAATCAGGGGTAATAGATGGAATTGGTTGAAATGGGGAAGTGGGTGTTGATGAAGGTGGGTGGGCTATGGTGATGGAGGTGTAGGGGAAAATTGATGTGGTTGTGGTGAATCTTTAGGAGGGGGGAAATGAGAAGGGTGAGGGGAGTCTGGGAGAGGGGCAAACTCATAGTTGATGTCCCCTATGATAGAGGACATCATGGCTGAGTATTCCTCTTCTGAAAAAGGGATTTGGTCATGGGTAGGGGAGGAAGGAGTGGATTGGCCCAAGGGTTCAAGGAACTCAAGTTGAAAAGGTGTGAAGGTTTTAATGGGTTGATGTGAGGTGGCTGGAGAGCTGTGAGGGATTTCAAGGGTGTGAGGCTCAGGTTCAGAGGCTTGGTCTATTGAGGGTGGTGGTAGGCCAATGGTTGGGTCTGGTATGGCTGTGGTTGGGTTTGGTATCGCTGTGGTTGCAGGAATTGGGATGGTTTGGGATATATAGGTGGGTTAGCGCTCTGTGTGGGCTTTGATTAGTTTTCTTTTCTTTTTATAGGTGGTCTTTATAGGTGGGCTAGGGTGAGCTGGGTAAGTAGGTGAGGGTACAGGTACAGGGAAAGTTAAAGGTGTATGGTTGGTGGTGAAATAGACTGGGGTGAGGTAGCTGGCATGGGCATTGAAGGGATGGCTGGAATATCTGAGGGTGCTACTTGAGAGTCAGCAGCCGAGTTGGCAGCAACAAAGGCAGTAGGAATAGCTATAGAGGTGAGGGCTACTAGAGCTAACAGATTTGTCTTCTTCTTCTCAATTAGAGTGCCACTGATCCCCCATTGTTTCTTTCCACATTTTCTGGGGGCCAAGGTGATGGTCTTCTCATCCATTTGAAATTGGTACCCTCCCAGCTTCAGCAAGACTGTAATGAGCCTACAGTAGGGAAGTGAGTGGAGTTTCTTCTTGGTCTTCACCTTTTCATGAATATCTTTCATCCCCTCAAAGATCAACTTGGCAGCATCCAAGTAGTGATTTATGTGGAATGAGTAGGGTGCATCCGCAATGGGAAACCTCCTCTCATGCTCATGGCCAGAGCAATACACATTCTTCCTCAACACCCCATTCATAAATCTAAGGTTTGTGTGCAGATCCCTCTTCTTGATTGAGACTCCTGAGCCTGTGACCCCTCCAGTCAGCTCCTTGGCTATCTCTGGGATGGTGGCTGTGACAGCCCGACTTTTCCCCTTCTCGTAAATGGGAAAGGTCGCGCCATCGGATCACCTAACATGATCCTTTCTTACAAGTGCATCATGTATAAAGTTTTACAATTGCGGAAGCGAATTAAAATAACTCTGATATGAAGAAATATGGCACAACTGATATCCATTCCTTTTTCTAAAGCATAAACTTAACATGAAATATAAATAGAAAACCTATACATGGAGTAAACTATTTCAAACTACACTGCTGTTTATACAAGTCTAGTGTTTTATAAACAAATATCTCTCTCTCAAACCTCTCAAGAAAAGAAGTCCTCAACAGAACCTTCCTCCTCGTCCTCCTCCTCAGACTGGTAGGTAGAATCGGCTTTGTGCTCAAGGTCACGAGCAATATCTGCAGCTAAGACATGAAGTCGTAGGATGAGCTATCATCAAAGCTCAGCAGGGACAATTAAAATGCTAATTTATATGAGAGCTTATCAATTCATGTCTAGATGCAAAATAAAATGAAACACATGTCATCTTACATTATGTCTATTCTAACATCAATATACCCTAGTAGTATATCACAGACAAGCACTAATTCATGAAGTTATTGTATCATGCTGACAATGCTGACATATTCATGCTGACCAAATATGAGTACTGACAAGGTATCATGCGAGATCATCTCAAGGAATCATGCTAAAAAAAGTCATGTACAAGAACAAGAAACAAGAAACAAGAAAATCAAGCTCCCGAGTTAGCGGGATCACTTGTCAAGCTCCCGAGTTAGCGGGATCACTTGTCAAGCTCCCGAGTTAGCGGGATCACTTGTCAAGTTACCGAGTTAGCGGGATCACTTGTCAAGCTCCCGAGTTAGCGGGATCACTTGGACCAAGATATTAAGCCCCTGAGCTAGGTTAAGGGTCACTTGACTCAAGAAGTCAAGCCCTTGAGCTATGTTAGCAAGGTCACTTGACAAGAGACTAGTCAAGCCTCTGGGCTAAGGTAGCAGGGTCACTTGGCTCAACATGAAACAAATGAGTATCAAGAATCAAGACGTGACCATGTACGAGAGCAAGCAGATGAGAACATCATGCACATATATATTAAAATCACATGCTTCTATAGCTAAGCATATAACATAGCATAACTTAAACTAAGCTATGCATGTAACTGAGCATAACTGAAGCATATAACTGAGCCTAACTAAACTTCTCATGCTTGTATATACGAAAACTAGCATACTCAAACCTAGCATAACTATTTCTATTCATGCATTGAAATAGATCGTATCTTCATTTCCATCTAACTGAATTAGCACTACTGATATTGCATGCTTATACATCATGAAAACTAGCATACTTAACTGAGTTAACTACTGATCAACACTGAACTTATCAAAACTGTACTATCATGTTCATACTAATTCAAAACTTCTTATTCTGAACTAATAGTTCATAAAAAAAATTGAATTTAACAAAGATGAATTCTTTAAGGCTGAATTCCTCAAAACAACATTAGCATGGTTCTACTAATCATCTCTAAACACCATGTTTGTCATCCTTATTTCTTAACCTTAATTCTAGCATATCTATACATACAAAATTAAATATCACATTGTAGTTGGTAACCTCAAAACTGACTTAGGTGTAATCATGAAAAGCACTCCTTAGTTTACTGATATCTATCATCCTCAGAAAACATAATTAAATCAGATATCATATGTCCTATACACATGATTCTACTAACAGTTTGCTTAGCTAGACGAGAATATAAAACTCCAAATAAATTAGTTAGAAAATGTCCCTACCTAATCACATACGGTTCCTTGAATCTGTTTGGATGTGTACTCACTCAGGCAAGATTATCTTCGTCGTGATGAATGTGTCATGTGCACCAAGTGGCACCTAGGATAAGTTTAATGGGTTTAGTCACGTACTTAGCTACTTCGACTAAATAATGGAGCATCAGACACAGAGTGTATACCCATAATGTCATGCTTACACATACCACCATAAAAACACACACCCGGGCTCAAACATTAGCTTGCCTCGGCAAGCCACAAGGGCCGCGGCAAGTAATAGGGGTTGCCGTGGTAAGCTCTTCTGTTGAGGACCATACTGTGACTTGTCATCATCTTTTGACCATCCAAACATTAGATTCAAAAATTTGTTACTTCATGAAAGTTGTGGGTCTTGTTGTCCTCTTTCTAACGCATTAGGAATCGTGCCAATCAAATTCAGGGTAAAAAGTTATGACCAAAATACCAAATAGTAGTCTATGCCCTATGCTTGCCGCGGCAAGCCTGTAAAGTTGTCGCGACAAGCCTATCAGGCTTGGCTTGCCGGGGTGTTTTCTGCTCCACTTTGCCCTTCGGTTTTACATAGTTTGCTAGGTCTTTTACCCTATATATGTAGCCTATATTTAGCTTATAATTGGGTGTATAAATTATACAAAAACTCTAGTTTATTTTGAATAAAATTTGCATGAAAGTTTCGGAAATGTCTAGTTGAAATTTATTTTCCGAGACTCGCCAACATGCCTTGATGTTTGAGTTGTAGTTTTAATCACGATGGGATTTTTACTACAGAGTAACTGAAACCTAGTCTAGGAATTGATTTATTTATAGCATACCTTTTTGTGAATTTATTGTTCCGATGATGCCGAACTTACGCCAGTGTCGAGTTTGCTGAACTCGTCAGTGTGTGAGCATGACTGTTTCTTGGCTATGGATTATGGAAATTGTAGCATAATTTTCAGTAGAAATTTGGAGGAAGAAGAAGAAGGCTGGCGGGTCTTGTAGGGCTTGAGTAGCTTGCGTGCATGATAATCGTTCAATGACTCACCTTGGTCATGTAGTGAAGGAAAGACTCCAGCAGCTTATAAGCTTAAAAGGTTAAGCTTCCATGTAAGACCAGCACTTGATGGTGGCATGTATCTCATACAAGACAAATTGTTTGTTTTGTCTTTGTATAACTGCCTCCTATTTAGAGATGATAACCCATTTGGGTTGGGTTCCCATGTAATGCCCACATGGGTTGTTACGTGTATAAGCAAATAAGCCAAATAGGCTATATTTGAGTCCAAATTCATTATACGGTTGGTAGGTGTAAGCTCTTAGTGATTAGTGATTAACTAAGGTACCAAGCTAACATGTGTTATTAGGTGTATACCCAAATACACCAAAACAGGTTTACACTATCCACTAGCCACTACACGTGGTGTTTATGTACTATATGTTAGCCTAACTTTTTCCGTGTATCTATATGTATCCTCAATTAGTGCACTGAGGACTGAGGTGTCCTACCCCACTTGACTAGACCACTATGGGCCCCATACCCTTATTCATTTGAACCATGCAACGATTTAGATCCGTTATGTCTTGTTTGAGGCACCTGCCTGACCTAACCCATATCCTTATCAAGTAATGTGTTTTAACTATTATAGTGGCTGTTATAGTGGCTGTTAAAGGGGGGCCCAAACCACACTCTGGGCTATACTTGGCTGGTATCCCAAATATTTCTGCTACTGCAGCTTGATTAAAGAGCATTTCTAGTTTTTCAATCAACACTAGCAATACTAGATTCCCATCATCCCTAGTCTTTACTCTGATATTTTGATAAAATAGCTACACTAGTTTAGGGAAGACTAGTTGTAGTGGGGGCCTCAACAAGGGCAATAGAGTTGCCTTGCTTAGGTACTCATTGGAGGCTAATGTCTCTGACAACTCAAAATAAACTTGATCAAAAATTATTTCAGCCTCTAGCTTAATTGTAGTTACAAATTCAGATGGGACCCTAAGGTACTCAGTATCTTCTTCCTCATCAGGGTCAACCTCAGGGACCTCATGGGCCACACCCTTGCTCTTTTTCTACTTCTTCATTGATTTTTCGGTGCTTTTGGTAGGTGGGTGCTCTCTGGCCCTCTTCTTTTGGACAAATTTCTTCTTAGCACCTTGGGCATTAGAGGCCGCACCCTTGCCCTTCTTCACTAGGGCAGATTTCTTCTCAGTTGGTTGCTCCATTTGGGGCTCAGCCATCTGAGTAGGCATCTCAGAGGTCTCCATTGTGGAGGCCTCTACAATCCTTATTGATTCTTTAGTTACCCCAAGGCTGCTAGTATTTGCAGTGTTTAGCACGACAGCCAATGCATCAAAAAATTTCGAACCCGTGGCCATGGCTACTCAACTCCTCCAAATTAGGGCTTCTAACTCTTAGATTATGCAATGCACACTTCACAAATGATATTGCACCCAAAGTCTTCCCTTCTTAACTCTAAATTACTAATCAATCAAAGCAACAGAGAGAGTGAGAGATCTTACCAACTTACAGCTAGGGCTCCACTTCAAAAGTTGCACAAACGTTCAAAACCCCCCAAACCTAGCTCAAAGTGACCAGGAGGTGATGGGGAGTAAAATGGTAAGAGGAAATTGTCTGAGGTGGAGTGGGGTAGATTGTAGAGAAGAAAGAAGAAAGTAGGGAGGTCAGTTTTTTGCTCAGTGAAGGCTTAGGGCAAAGAGATAGAATGGAGAATATGGAGAAATTGCAGGATTTATAAGGTTGATCCCATGCCTCGCACGGCTGTCGCTAGGTTCTCACAAAGGATAATTCTCGCGTACTTAACTTCCAACCTAGTGAGAAGTGTTGTCGTGGAGAAGAACAGAGCCTCATGAGGACATGAAGTCTCTAAATCTGGGCCTCGCGAGGTCACTTCGCATAGCTGAATCTGGCCCTTAGCGCACGAGGCAATTTTGCATCCCTCGCGCAGCTAGAGTAGTAAGGCCTCACACGACTTAAAATGTGTGAATTCTGTTCTTCGCGTAGTTCCATATTGGTGCCAAGCTAGAGCGTCACGAGGCTCACTCTCAGGCTTTAGTAGGTGCCTTTTGCTCGCGAAACTCTCGCGCGGTATAAAATTGTCATCAGAACTCCACGAGAAAGCTTCAAGTGGCTCTCGAGTGTGAAAATGAGGCCATTTAGCCAAGCAAGAAAGCAAGTTTTAACCTTAGTCTCAGTGCTGCACATTGGCCAGTGCACCCATACTGTTATGCACCTATCCATTGTGCATGTACACCATTTTATCATTATAATTGTATGCCCATTATCAACTTCTGTGCATCAAAAATACATAATTCTAAAGATAGTCTTTCAGATCAAATTCATGGCATTTATTATAAGAGCACCTCAACCATAGCAGCAGTAGATATGCACATCAAAGCCAGATGACAAATATGTACATGTACTCAAAATAGAATAAAATAAAACATAATGATACAAACAAGGAAATCATCATCACACTAAAAGCAGTAAATGAAAATTTTCTAAGCAACACAAAACAAGAAGTCACATTCACACATATGGTGCACATTTTACAAAGCTGTGAATCACTGAGTAGTGGGAGGTTCATGTAGGTGAATGGTTTAAGGAGGCTCTACTAAATTTTCTACACAAATTTTTAGCCTTTGACCATTCACTTTCATGATCCTCCCAGACATGGGATCCAAGATCTCCACAGCACCATATGGGGAGGCATGAATGACAGTGTAAAGTCCATCCCATCTAGATTTTAACTTCCCTGGAAAAAAATTCAGTTTGGAGTTGAAAAGCCAAACCTTAGTACCAGCATTGAAGTCCTTCCTCATTAGCTTCTTGTCAAAGAATACCTTTGATTTCTCCTTGTATATTCTGGCATTTCAATAAGCTTCTAGCATCAGCTCATCAAGCTCTGTTAATTGCAATTTCCTGTGAGAACTAGTAGTAGTTAGATCAAAATTTAGTATTTTGATAGCCCAAAAGGTTCTGTGCTCTAACTCTACTGATAGGTGGCATGCCTTGCCATAAACCAGCGTAAATGGGGACGTGCCAATAGGGGTCTTATAGGCTATCTTATAAGCCCACAAAGCATCATTCAGCTTTCGTGCCCAATCCTTTCTGTCTGTCCTCACAGTCTTCTCCAAGATATGCTTAATTTCCTTATTGAAAATTTCAACTTGCCCACTGGTTTGTGGGTGGTAGGGAGTTACAATTCTGTGGATAACAGAATACTTTTTTAGGAGATTCTTAAAAGACCTATTACTGAAATGGCTCCCCCCATCACTAATAATAGCCCTAGGGGTGCCACATCTTGAGAAGATATTTTCCTTCAAAAATTTAAGGACAACTGTGTGGTCATTTGTCCTTGTGGCAATGGCTTCCACCCATTTGGACATATAGTCCACTGCCACAAGTATGAAGTTAAAACCCATAGATGGAGGAAAGAGACCCATAAAATCAATACCCTAGATATCAAAGAGTTCTACCATAAGGATGGGCTGCAATGGCATAAAATCTTTCTTGGAAATGCCCCCCAACCTTTGACATCTTTCACAGGCCTTGCAATGTATCTTTGTATCTCTGAACAGAGAAGGCCAATAAAAGCCACATTGCAGCACTTTTGCAGCAGTCTTTTTGCCACTAAAGTGACCTCCATAGGTTTGCTCATGGCACATTGAAAGAATGCTATGGAACTCACTTTTAGGCACATATCTCCTAACAACCTTGTTTGCACAATGCTTGTAAAGGTATGGATCCTCCCACAAAATGTTTGACCTGAGAGAAAAATAGGTCTTTGTCCATCTTGGATCAGTGAGGGGGAATCCTACCCATAATAAGGAAATTGATAATATATGCAAACCAGGGCACACTAGACTACATAACAAACAGCTGCTCATCAGGAAATAATTCATTTACAGGTGTTGATACACATTCTTCCAAAATAATTTTAAAGAGGTGGTCAGCCACCACATTCTCCACTCCCTTCTTATCCATGATCTCAAGATCAAACTCCTGCAACAAGAGGATCTATTTAATCAACCTTGGCTTGGCATCCTTCTTAGCCAAAAGGTATTTCAGGGCTGAGTGATCAGTGAAAACAATAATTTTAAACCCAAGCAAATAGGGTTTAAACTTGTCCACAACAAACACAACAGCTAACAGTTCCTTCTCAGTAGTGGTGTAGTTGAGCTGAGCTTCAACTAGTGATTTGCTGGCATAATAAATCATTACAAGCAACTTTTCTTTCATCTATCCTAAGACAGCACCTATGGAAAAGTCTGATGCATCACACATCAGTTCAAAGGGGAGTGAGCAATCTGGGGCTTGGATTAATGGAGCAATGGTAAGGCACTTTTTCAAAACCTCAAAGGCCTCAAGGCACTCAGCAGAGAAGTTAAATGGCACATCCTGACAAAGCAAGTCACACAATGGCTTTAAAATTTTACTAAAGTCCTTAATGAACCTCCTGTAGAACCCAGCATGTCGTAAGAATGATTTGATTTGCTTGACAGTCTTGGGTGGGGGCAGGTGTGAAATCAGATCCACTTTCGCCCAACAAAATTCCTTGTGTTACCATAAAGTGGGTTTTTTCCCAGCTCAAGACCAAATTGGTCTCCTCACATCATTGTAAAACTAGGTCAAGGTGACTCAAGCACTGGCTAAAGCTGTCCCCATAAACTGATAAATCATCCATGAAGATTTTCAGAAACTTGTCAATCATATCAGAAAAAATTGCATACATGCACCTTTGAAATGTGGTTGGGGCATTGCACAGTCCAAAAGGAATCCTTCTGTAAAAAAAGGTGTCAAAGGGACATGTGAAAGTATTTTTCTTTTTATCTTTAGGATATACAGGAATTTGGTTATACCTTGAGTATCTATCAAGAAAACAGTAAAATGCCTTCCCAGCCAGCTTATCTAGAATTTGGTCAATAAAAGAGAGGGGGAAGTGGTCTTTCCTAGTTTTGGACTTGAGTTTTCTGTAATCAATGCAAACTCTCCAGCTAGTGGTCTCCCTGGCTAGCATCAACTCCCCAGAATCAGTAGTAATAACTATTATGCCTGACTTTTTAGTTACCACTTGGATTGGTGACACCCATTCTGAATATGAAATGGGATAAATCATCCCTGCAACCAATAATTTTACTATCTCTTTTAGGATCACCTCTTACATGTGAGGATTAAGTTTCCTTTGCATCTCCCTTGAGGGTTTTGTACCCTCATCCAGGTGAATTCTATGCATGCAAACTGAGGCATCAATGCTTCCAATATTAGCTATTATCCACCCTATTGCTTTCTTAAGCTTCTTGAGAATACTCAATAATTCCTCCTGCTCACTAGTGAGAGAGGAGGAGATAATCACTAGAAGCTTGTTGTTCTGCCCCAAGAAAGCAATGTAGCTGGGAGCTGTTTCAGCTCCAGCTCAGGGGGACTTTCAATGGAAGGCAACAAAGGTGCCTTAGTAGTTTGAGGAAGGGGCAACAATGTTGGTTTCCAGCTGGAATGCTGCACTAGGCCCACAGAAGACTCTATTTTTGTGTTGTCTTTTGTCATGAGAACTTGAGCCTCCTTCTCAACCACACTCCAAATATTTTTCAGGTCATCAGCAACATTATCCCAATCTAGTAGATTGGATAATTCCTCTTCCACAAAGCCATCTAGTGCATCTATTGCACAACAGTCTTCAATGTCCATCTGAGGTTGCCTTATAGCATTGTACATATTTAATTGTGCCTTCATGTTTTCAAAGGTCACCTCCATCACCCCTGACCTACATTGTATGCAAGCATTTGTAGTGGCCAAGAATGGTCTGCTAAGGATGACAGGGATTGGGGCTTTACTTTTGCATGGGTCCATGTCCAAAACAAGGAAGTCAGCAGGATAATAGAACTTGTCCACCCCCACTAAAACATCCTCCACCACACCCATAGGTTTCCTCTCATACCTTTCAGCTAGTTGGAGCACAACTGATATGGATTTTAGCTCCTCCAAACCTAGCTCCTCATACACAGAATATGGGAGCAAGATCATACTGGCCCCTAAGTTCAAGAGGGCTTTACCAATGGTGTGGTTTCCAATTTTGCAGGGGATAGTAGGTACCCCTGGGTCCTATAATTTCTCAAGTGGGGCAATGGACAAAACTGACTCAACATGCTCAATAACAAAAGCCTTTTTGGACAACTATACCCTTACATTTCTTTTCTATGTGCAGAGGTCCTTCAAGAATTTAGCATAGGCAAGGACCTATTTTATGGCATCAAGCAAGGGCAAATTAATCTTGACCTGCTTGAAGGTCTCCATCATTTCCTCCATCTGAGCATTCCCCTTATCAAAAGGAGATGGGCCAGCTAATGCATGAGGAAATGGCAGCTGTGGGACTACTGGTCCACAGCTGCATGCCTAACCACATCATGGTCAAATTTTTATTTTTTTATTTTTTCTTCATTTATTATTTGCTGTTGGGGTTCAACATCAGCCCCTTTATTTTGCCCTTGTTGATCCACAACATGGGATGACTTCTTTGGTTCTTCACCACTCACATTTCTTTTATTTTCACTCTCCACGACCTCCTCACCTGCCCTGCCCACTAAATCATCAACCACCCTGCCACTCCTTAGGGTAGTGATTGCATAAGCCTCCTTATGGGTAGAGGATGCTTCTTCAATCATGAACTGCCCTTTGCGGTTGGCCAAGGGCTGACTAGGCAACATGCCCTCCTCTCTTTTGTTTAAATCATTATAGATTTGACCCAGCTGGTCCTCTATTTTTTAATACTTTGCCCATGAGAGCTCACAGTTTGGACCAAGTTTCCCAAATTTTGTATAGATGCTAGCATTTACTCTTCAAAGGAAGAAGATCTGAGCTGCTGTGGGGGCAAGACCAACTTTTTGGGTTGTGGGACAGGCAACTGAAAACTATGTCTTGGTGGGTATCCTTGGTTAAACTGGTGCTGAGGTCTATATGGAGCAACCAACTACTGCTGAGGCTGAGGGTATGTATCTTATCTCCACCACAAATTTGGGTGGTTTCTCTATGTGTACCCAACAGGTTGCTGCCCATATGCTTGGGCAGCATTGGCATGCTGCATAACTAAATCAGGGAATTGGTTGGTTGATGAACAATCTTGGAGTAAATGTGTGAGAGATTGGCATATTAGATATGCCTCTTCCACTTGTCCAACCATCCTAGGTTGCATCAAATTCATCAATTTGTCAAACTTTAAAGTCAGATTATCCACCTTCCTTTTCAGATCACTTTGCATCTTAACTTCATACATTCCACCTCTAGGGGTGGACTCTTTCACCAATTTAGCAGGGGTCTGACTGTCATTGCGAGACAGTGACTACTGCTGGATGGAATTTACCCCTATGATGTCAAACATCTCCCAAGCCTCATCAACTGTCTTGTGGAGGTAACTACCACGACATGAGGCATCCACCATATCCCTACTCTTACGATTAATTCCTTGGTAAAAGACTTGCACCAGTTGCCACTGTCGAATTTGATGGTGGGGACATTGTTTTAACATCTCTTGAAATCTCTCCCATGCCTCATAAAAATCGTCAGTTGAGGACTGAGTAAATGACAAAATGTTTGTCCTCATCTGGCTGATTTTATTCATGGGAAAGAATTTAGCCAGAAATTGGCTATGGAGGTCACTCCATGCCTGAATGCTATTGGCTGGGAGCTTAGAGAGCCATGTGTTGGCTTTGTCCTTTAGGGAAAAAGGAAAAAGCCTCAATTTGGTGGCTTCAGGTCCCAGGCCAGCAATATTGAAAGTGGTGCAAAGTGCCAAAAATTGGTCAATGTGCTTATAAGGATCTTCCTTACTAAGCCCATGGGAAGATGGCAGCATGTTGATGGTGGAGGACTTGATTTCATAGTTTCCCTCAACTGAAGGGATTGTATGCTAAAGGGAGATGTGTAATCCCTAGGTGCATTGTATTCCTTCAGGGTTCTTTGCCTCTCAACCATGACAACTGGCTCAGTTTCAACAGAAGGGCCTTGTGTGGTGTTTCTTGGTCTAAGGACCCTTTCAACCTCAGGATTTGGAGGTTCCAACTCAGGGTTAAGGGACCATCTTCCAAGCATACACACACAAATTCAGCAGGTAAAGAAAATGCTCACAGCACAAAAAAAAAAATTTAACCAAATTAACAACTAAACAGATTTACAACTAAACTAATGATAGGTATTTAGCATTAAGGGACTGAGTTTTTGGGTAAAAGAAGTGCAAACAGAGCTAGCTAAACTCCAGCTACAGCTCTAGCTTTTCCCTACTGCTGTTGTCCAATTCTACAAAATTCCATAAAAAAAATATCAGTAGTACTTTTTATTCTCTGTAAGGCATAGCTACAAAGAATTTTCTAAACTAAAATATAGTACAACTCAGGTCTACTAAAAAGATCAATATCTCTGGCAACGACGCCAAAAACTTGTTGGTTTATTTAGTCTTGCTGCTTCTTATTATAAAGATGATAAAGATAAAATAAAGGAAGTAAAACACAACAAAATAAAATGAAGAATGAATACAGCACAAAACCAAATCACAGACCTGCAAGATACAGGGCTATGGTAGCAAGTTTTAAGTAAATAAGAATTTTTCCTACAGAGAAATTGATCTAGAACCTAAAATAGGCTATAATAGTAGGCCTTCAGATTTGGTTACAGATCTGACAATCTTAAAGAATGGGAGTTGGGTGTCACAACTACACTAAATTAATACTAAAGGAAAAGAAATAAAGTACAGTCCTATCCTAATGAAAGGGGTATGAAGGTAGTGATGGTGTGTATTAAAATAAGGATAAAAGGATGGGAAGTAAGTAGCTTAAGCTAAAGTTAATTCAGATATGTAACTCAGATTTAGGGCTGTCTCTGCAGCAAATCCTTGCTAGTGTGTTATAAAAAACCTCAGCAAGGAAGAAGAATCCAACTTAACTCATGCCATTTGGACTACTCTTAAAACTATACTCTATCCACTTAAATGGTCACAGAATATCCAATAGAGTTTGTCAAATTCCATTGATTAAATCAGAATGCTAACCTAATCCAAAGGAGTGGACTAAACTTAAGGCTATAATCTATCCACTTAAATGATCACAGACTATCCAATAGATTTCTTCCAACCAATGAATTAAATAAGGCCATGAATACCATTGTAGACACTATGTTTGCCAAGCTACAAGCTCCCCAGATCTGTTATAGATTTGGTAGGCATTCATAAGAGCAAACAAACTTTGAAACCAGGTAGAGACCACAAGGTATCTCAGGCTGAAAAAGGACTTAGATTCAGCTAGTCATTACTACAAAGGGCCTGCATTGACTCGGCTCACAAGTCTGTAATCACTACAAAGAAGTCAGATCTAACATCTGATATTGGTCAAGTAAAACTGAGGGGAGCCTGTTCCTGCACAGTCTCTCACTAGGCTAGAAGCTGAAGTACAAAGAAAAAGAATCCATCTCATATCTGTGACCAAGACCTGCCCTTGGGCTATAGTCTGTCCACTCAAATGGTCACAGGCTATCCACATAGGCTGCCTTACCCACAGATAATGAGATAGAACATGTAAACTATTTCTGCCACCATGGTCCCAGGGCTACAAGCTCAATCTTCCATGGGCCTTTCCATCAGCTCAAATCCGAAATGCATGCTATAGCCTGAACAAAACTACGGGCAAATAGGAAAATAACAGAGTGAATGAATATTTAAAGTATAAATTCCATTGATCAAGATTACCTATAATGTAATTTCTCAAGGCAGCAACCTTGTGCACAATAGCTCTTCACAAAATCCCAAAGATTACAAGACCCATTACAAAACTAAATGAAACTACACCTAATTGCTTACAGAGGATTTAGCCAGCAAGTGCTAGGCTAAGAGAGAAGAAAAATAAGAAAAAGAAGTGATCAAACCCAAACATTAGCCTGCTCGACCTAACCACAGACAGAGGTTGAAGGAGAGATGATATTCTAAGTTACAGGTACAGGTTATATACTCAGTCCCTAATGCCTTGGCTCAGAGAAGAGTAAACCCTAATTTTTCTAGTAGATGTGGAACTGTTAGAACCCTTGGATGCCTTGGGATGTGTGCCTCGATATCAGGGCCTCATGATGTGTGCCTTGGACCTGGGGAAATACCCAAAAGGTTACTGGAGTTAAGACTGAGAAGTGGATAGCCCAAGCTTCACGGGGTTGGCTTTAGTTCATTAATTCACTCGCGCAGTTGCTGCATGCCTCGTGAGGTAGGAATTTGGCTTGGGAGGTTGTTCACTCGCGCAAGTGGGCTTTGGATTATCGTGCAACTACTCTGCCTTGCAATGCTATCGCGAGTATGAGTTGCACTGCTTGGCTTGCTCGCACAATAGAGCTTCAGAAGTTCTTCTCGTGAGGGTGTCTTCTGCATATTAATTATGTCACACAGTTACTTTTTGCTCTTTAGTTTCTTCACGCAACTTGCAGAGGCCTTGCGAGATAAGAATTAGCTTGGAAGGTTTGTTCAATCACGCAGTTGGACTTCGCATTATCGTGCAGCTACTCTGGATTTGAATGCACTTGCACAGTAGGGCTTCAGAATTTCCTGTCATTAGATAGTCACGCAGATGCCTTTACATCTTACTCGGTACAGGGTTAAACTTCTAGGCATGCGAGAGCTGTGCAAGATAGTTTTTGGTGTCTCTCTTTTCCAGAGCCACTTGAGAACTTTGCGAGGTTGTTATTGCTGTTTGTGCAAATTGGTCTCGTGAGGCTGTGCGCACGGATGCCTTTAAGCTTAATCCTTACAAGAGTTTCATGAGTTCTTTAAGTGTTGATTGCAGCTGAAGTGTGTGACTGCTGTGTGAGAGACTACTCTGTGATAATCCCTTCATTGTGCTGTGCGAATTCTTCGCGAGCTCTAGTGTGCTGCATGTGGCATCCGCGTGAGAAGACTTTGCTAGTGAATTTGAACAGCGTGAGATAGCACCTCAACTGTAAGAGAAAAGTCATTTATTCCTCTGCTGCTATGCACATGCCTCTATTGCAGCTTCCTCCACTCTCATCTATACTTCTTTCATCTGTTAGACTTCCTTGGTCCATCATGACATGTAAAGTAGTCACCATGGTGTGTACCACCATAGTGTTCCATCAATCTCTGGCTCAACTATCATCCTTGGCTTTAATTCTCTCTCTTCTTGGCATCAAAGGCATGGACTTTGTGTTAAGCTACACAAGTTATTACTAGTCTACAAAATAAGCTAAACAAGAGTTATTAGTCAGCTTCAAGGTCCAGAAAAGGCTAGGTTAAGAGGTGAAAAGTGGTACTTTTTAGTGAATAGTAAGTCTCAAATTATGCGCCTTGCATAGCACACATAACTCAATTGCGCGCCCCATGGTCGGCGCACAATTGGTCCCTCTTGAACCCGGATTGCACTTCTTGAGGACCTCTTAGACCATGATTATCCGCCCTACCAGGCATGCGTAATCATATTGCACACTTCACCACTAGCGTGCAATTAGTCGATTTTGGACTGGCCTTGTACCCTTCTAGAAATCGCCTAAGACGCGATTGTACGCCCTACCTTGAGCGTGTAATCGGATTATGTGCCTCAACACGAGTGTATAATTGGTTCCTAAGCGAACTTAGTCTCTAACTCCCTAGACTGCCTGAAATTCCTTATTAAGCACATGAATTCAGGCACTTAATTGATTGAGTGCACTAAACTATGCGCACAATTAGTCTAATTAGACTAGGACTAGGCTACCCGAATGAGCCAGTCAGTCGGCCACTCATTGGGTCAGTTACGGACTCAAAGTGATTGTGCGTCTGATACTGGGTACATAATTCAATTGAGCGCATCAAAAAGGGCACATAATTGAAATTCACCGACCAATTGTGCGCACCCCACAGGGCGTGCAATTGGCCAAATACCTATAAATAGGACCCACCATCACGACTCAAAAACACACAATTTTCAACACAGATTTCTCTCTCTTGAGATCCTTGCTTTCAAGCTTAGGATTTTGAATTCCCCTCTGCGGCCCTAGCCTCATGTATGCTTCCCTTCTAACTTTCAATTCTTCTAGTTCTAGTTCTTAGTTCTAGATCAGTAGTTCTAGACGTTAGGTTCTTAAGCTTTTAGTTCTAGATCTTAGGCTTTAAACCTCTTTAATCCTTAATTCTTACCCTTTTTCCAGGTTCTACCTCTTAGGTTCTAGAACCAGTTCCTCTTTTTTTAAATTCTAGTTCTAGATTTAGGTTCTAACCCTCTAGTTCTTAAATTCTAGATCTTAGATCTTAGATCTTAATCTAAATTTCTAGTTTCCTGATTTTAGTTCTTAGTTTCTAGAATTAGTCCTTAATTTCAGCCTTAAATTTAGTTTTAAAATTTCCATCTCTAATTCTAAGATTTTAATTCTAATTTTTAACTTGATTCTCCATCTTCGATCCACAAATCCATAACTTCATAATACAAATCAGTTTTTTAATCCATATTATTATTTAAATAATCCCTAGCCACCCAATTCGACCATGGGAGCTTACAGAGGGTGCCCGAGAACGAGGCCGATCCTCCTTAGCATAGTGGTCCAAAATCCCCTTTTTTTAGATTTTCAGTAAAATTAATATATTTACTTTAATTAGAATTTTAATAGAAATAATATATTTTTGATTAATTAGAATTTCAATAGAAGTAGTACATTCCCAATTAATCTCCATAGAATTAACATATTGCATTCTTAGTAGGATCAAGAGACTTAATTAATTAGATTTTTAATAGGATTAAAATATTTAAATTAATCAGACTCCCAATAGGATTAGGAAGCCTAGTTGAATTCTCCGATTAATTAGACTTCTAATAGGATTAAAATTAATTAAATCCCTGATAACTATAGCAAGAGCAGGAAAAGTGAAAAGTAGTTAGAAGAGAATTAGGAAAACTAGTTTAACTAAACTTACAGGTGACCCAGTGCTGCAGACATCAGCCGGCCGATGATTCAGTAAAGAGAACAACCCATATCTCCACCCCGGAAGGCATGATCAGTGACGTGTTGCAGCATCGATAAACATCTATAGCTGGCGATCGCAACGAACCAGGTATTTCTCTGAGATTTACCGCTTCTTTTCCAGTACTTAATTACCTCAAAAAATACCACTTTTGCCAGAGTACACTTGGACCGAATTGGGCCACTCTTTTAGGGGACCGAAAGGGACCCAGAAAAAGCGCGTACCAATAGACTGGCGATCACGGTGGGACTTCTTGTCACCGAAGCTGCCCGTGTTAGTTAAGTTTCCTTTTCTTCTAGTTAAGTTTTTAGTTTTAGTTTTATTACTTTTCACATTTAAGTCTACTATCGAGAGCGTATGAGCATACACTAGAGGCTCGAGATGTCAGGAATACGAAGGATTAGAATCGGTGACCCGCCGTTATGGGGGTACCATAATAACCCGCTATACCATGAGCAGCCCCTCGAGGATTCAACATGATGGAACCCGGAAGTCAACAGCCAATGGTGAGAAAACCCCTTTCACACCTCCGGGCACTAGCCACAATGACGGACACAGAGATAGCAGCTTCGGGCAGAACTTCACAGCTCGACAACTTGTAAACCTCAGCATCTAGAAATTACAAAGGGAAGGAGATGAAGCCGACGAACTACTCCATGGCTTAGCCGCAGCATACAAGACCATCAAAGAACGGCGGGAGGTGTTGAGCAGTAAAAAATACCATTTTTCACCTCATAACCTGACCTTTGATGGACCCTTGAGCTGACTAATAAGGTGTTTTAAGTCTATTTTATAGATAAGTAATAAATTACAGCCTTAGTGCAGACAGCCATCTAAAAAGGCCAAAGAGGCAACCTACTACTCAACATGTGCTCAAATAACCCAAAGGGCAGTCAATTAAATAGTCCACAAAGCTTTAGAAGTTCATGAGAAGGTCAGGGGCCCAACTAGGTATGCTTGGGACTAAGTGCAGTTACAAGGAATGAAGATTGAACCCACTTAGAGGCTACTGAGGGTTGAACAAATGAAGAACAACACACCAAAGATGTGTGCCAGTTGTGGAAGCACAAAGCAGAACCTGTCGAGAGGTTCTGATGCTCAAAAGCCAAGATGTCGAGAGGTTGCATCAACCTGTCGAAAGGTTCTGAGAGAAAGGAATGAAGCTGTCGAGAGGTTGGATGTGTGTATATGAAGCTTTGAGAGCTTCCTAGTACCTGTCGAGCAGTTGGGTTTGAAGAAAAGAACTTGTCGAGAGGTTTTGGGAGTGCAGGCTAACTTATCGAGAGGTTGGAGGTGCATCAGAAGAGCACCTGTCGAAGTCTTACCTGGAGATGCAGGGGAGCTTGTGAGGACCTAGCACCAGTCGACAGGATTTTGTATAAGATGTCGAGAGGATTGAGGTAGCTCAGGCAGAAGTTAAGATTTCTCTGTCAAACCTGTCGACTAGATCTAGACAACCTATCGAGTAGTGCAAGGAACCTGTCGACAACTCACTTAAAGCCACGCTCATCCTCACGAGGTTCAAGCAACCTGTCAAAAGCTCAACGGGAGCTTTACAAATATGTCAATAGGATTTTCTATAAGACGTTGAGAGGATCACTACAGAACTGGACAAAAGATGAAAACAAACTCCAATCCTGTCGACTAGTGCAACTCAACCTATCGAGAGCTACTCCAAACCTCTCAAGAAGTCTCCAAACCTATCGAAAGCCACTTCAATCCTGTCGATGAGAACACCAAGCAGGCTAAGAACCTGTCAAGAGGTTCCTTGAACCTCTCGAAAGTTGAATTAGGAACTTCTCAGTTCCTTTCACAGCAATTGCCAACTTCAAAATTCTTTGCGCGAGTTCAAAGGCATGGCAATGACCCTTTGGGGGTATTTTTGGAACACCATTGAGCACGAATGGGAACCCTAACCGCATCACATGGCCTACCTATTTTAGACCAATGGAAAAAGTGCTTTTAGAAGAGAAATCAACCACATTAGCAGCCCAGAATAATAGAATTATTCTCTTGGGCTCTGATTGGCTGAAATAGATCTGAGAAGAAAGAAAAAGAGTTTATAAGCTTGAAGAATTTAACGAGCTAGCATCCAGAAATTGGGAGAACCAGAGCCAAATCTGATCTCCATCTTCCCTCCAAAAAAAAATTCCTCTCTCTCTCTTCCTTCTTCCCCATTCTTCTCTTAGCTAATTATGGTTGGCTAAACCTCTTTGATAGTTAGGGTGAGGTTGAGAGCTGTAAATTGAGAGGTTAAAAACTTTGTAGGAGGATTAGGTGTTGCACAGATTGCAGATCTGAGAACAATTGACTATAAGTTGTATTGATTCAGTAATTGTTGAATGTAAAGCTAATTTAGATCCATAGATATTTTGATTGCCATTTGATTTCCCTAGATCTAATATCCATGTGGATGCCTGAGCTTGTAGCCTTGCATCCACAGCATATGTAATGGTTTAGATGTTCTAATTAAGATCCCTTAATTGGAACAATCTCTGGGATGATCTGTGACCATTCAAGTGGATAGATCATAATCTTAGGATTGCTTCAATTCTCTGGTTGAAAATGGATTCTTATACCTTGCATCTGAGCTTGTAGCCAGCTGAAGGATTGCTGCAAACCAGTTCCTTGCACTACTTTTGAACTAAACAATTTTCAGTAAAGACCAAAACCCCTAACTGCTATTCTCCATCTCTTGATTTTAATCTTTTCTCCATATTCCTTTAACTCTATGTTTAATCAAATCTAGATCATTTGCATTTGATATTTGTATTTTTTAGTAGTGACAAAGCTTAAAGGCCTCTCCTCTTTACTGTTTTAATTTTAGTTTAAATTAGGATAAAGTGCCAGATCTGTCATAGATCTGGAGATTTATCATAGTTTAAATCACATTTCCCTGTGAACAAACCCTTACTTACCTATTAAAACTTGCTGCAATAACCCTGGTTCTTGCAGGACTGGCTGCTTATCTTGATCCCTCATTGCTATAATTTGTGCAGTTAATCTGTTGTTTTAACCATTTAATAATTGTAAGGTGAGCAGCACAACAAAATCTGACTCTTGCTCTGATTTCCAAATCTGTTTTCAGTGAAGAGATCTGGATTTCTATTGATATTGCAGCCTTGTGAGCTTAGGCATTGCAGCTGTTTGAAGCAATGACTAGCTGAGTTTAGATCCCCAAATAATCTCTAATTTCTAGTGGTTCTCACCAGATCTACATGGATTATTTGATCCTATGGTTGTAAGTGCTTTTAGCCTTACAAGTATAGTGGCTGCAATGGTTTTATTGTTTCAATTTGAACCTTGGGATTGGATGTAGTCTATAGGATGATCTTTGACCATTTAAGTGGACAGATCATACCCTTAAGATCAGTCTAAGCCTTTGGTTTGGTTTGAATTCTTCTACCTTGCACTTGAGCTTGTAGCTAAGTGAAGGATAGCTGCAAATTCACATGTCTTGATCTAATTTGCAATGAAAGTCAGGCCCTAAGCTGTCTATTTCTCCCCATTTTAAATTCTATTTCACCATTCATCTCCTTCAATCTTATTGTTTAGTGTTATATTTCAGTTTTATAAATTAGATTTAGTGACACCCGAAAAGGTCTCTTTCTTCTTAGAATTGCTAGATCTGTAGCCAAATCTGGAAATCTACTATATACGTTCTAGGTTTAGATCACTACTCCTTGTGGGACAAACTCTTACTTATTAAAACTTGCTACAAATGGACTCTATATCTTGCAAGTTTAGGATATTTTAGTTGTCCTATTTCCATCTCAATTTTTACTTTAATTTTAATTTGTTTTCACCACACAATAAATCAACACACTAGAATCCAACAAGTTTTTGGCACCGCTGCCGGGGATCGAACCTGGGTCACTCGCGTGACAGGCGGGAAACAACACATCTAAAATATCCTAGACCTACAAGATAAAGGGTCCAATTATAGCAAGTTTTAATAAGTAAGAGTTTGTCCCACAGGGAGTAGTGATCTAAACCTATGAGGTGTATAGTAGACCTCAGATCTTGCTACAGATATGGCAATTCTAACCTAAATCTAAGAAGAAATTGAGCTTTTCGAGTGTCACTAGATCTAATTAATCTATAAAACATAATTATAAAACTAAATCTAAAAGATTGAAGAAGATAGATGGTGAAATAAAATATAAAATGGGGGGAAATAGACAGCTAGGGCCTAGTTTTCTTTTGCAAAATAGATCAAGGTATGTGAATTTGCAGCTTTCCTTCACTTGGCTACAAGATCAAGTGCAAGGTAGAAGAATTCAAACCAAACCAATGGCTTAGACTGGTCTTAAGGGTAGGTGTTGTCCACTTGAATGGTCACAAATCATCCTATAGACTTCATCCGATCCAATGGTTCAGATTGAAATAGTAAAATCACTACATATGTTGTGGATGCAAGGCTACAATCTCAGCCATCCACAGGGATATTAAATCAAGGGAAATCAGATGGTAAATAATAGATCTATTAGAAACTGAATGGGCTATTCCCAAATACATGGATCCTATAGACATCTAATGAAACCATAAGATCTTTAGATTTAATTGGACATTAAAATCAATAATTTATTAAATCAAAATTACTTACAATAACCTTGTTTTCAGATCTGTAGTCTATGCATCAATTCACAAGACCTTCATGCCAAATTACAATTGAAAACCAGATTTGAACTACTAGTTAGATCTAATCCAACAAGCTGGATTAGGGAGAGAAGGGGGAAGAGAACAAGGAAAAATAAAAGCTAAATTAAACCTAAATGAGCTAAGGAGAACCAAAGTTAATCTATGAATTCCTTGCTGAGAAATTACAGCAGTAAGGAGCCTTATTTATACAAATGCAGTGATCCATGTGCTTTGGATTGTAGCCAATCAGAGGAGAGAGTTTGATTTCAATTTATGCTAATCCAAGTGCTTAGCATTTCAACCAATTAAAGAGCAAAAGTTGGATCTGGTTTTGTTATGCTCAACTGAAGCTCCCCGCCAAGTATTTGGAATCAATTATTGCCCATGTACAGACCCCTCTTTTATGTTTTGCAGTTCTCCGAAAATGCCCTTGTCAACCAAGAAATATTTGCTGCTAAAAATGTTTTAGCTGCAACATAAAATTTCAGCAAACAACTCTCCCATGTGTAGGCTTCTTTTGTACTTGGGAGTTCTCAAGAATACCCCTGTTTTCCACTGCTAAAACCCCAAGGTATTCCTTGCTGCAGTTATTGCCAAAATACCCCTCATGCTTTAGATTTGATGGAGCCCCGATTGGCTGAGTTGCGGAAGTATGGGCTGATGAAGGTTTAGTGCTGCAGCTCTATTAAAATTCTACAGTTTTATCAGTGAGAAGATGAACTGGAGATGATGGAGTTGAGTGCAGTTGCTTCATGTATGGTGTCGAGAGGATGGTAGCTGGGTTTCGATGGGTTCAAGGTGTTACTTTAGTAGAGGTCGACAAGTTTGCTGAAACTGGAGTTTAATGCTCGATAGGATAGCTGATGAGCTGTAAGGTTTCGAAAGGTTTGGGCTGCTTGGACTTGCTGATCGAGAGGTATTGAAAGGTGGCTGCAAGTCGATAGGATTTGAAGGTAAGGAGCTTCAAATGCCAACAAGTTGAGATGCATTTAAAAGGTGTCGACAGGTTGCTGTTAAAGAGTCTTGAAGATCTCAAGAGGATGCATGGGAGGATTGGCTGCACTTAGATGTCGTGAGAATGATGGCTGGGAAGGTCTTGACAGGATTGAGGGTTCTTGCAGTCGAGAGGTTGGCTAAGTGCATGCCACAAGCTATTGATAGGTTTGAATTCTTTTTAGTCGAGAAGATAGAGTATAGGGCTGCAGCAAGGTGTTGACAAGATTGGGTGCTGCAATAGAGTTGTCGACAGGTTCTAATCCCAAATGGTCGACAGGTTTGGATGTAAAAAGCAAGCTGCTAATCGAGAGGTTTGCTAGGGAGTGCATTAGAGCTGTCGACAGTTTAGAGAATAGAGGGCTACAGCTCATGCTTGTCGAGAGGTTGGAGGATTTGCATGCTAAGGTGTCGACAGGTTCTGTACTTGGAGTGCAGGGATCGATAGGTTGAAGCTGCATATAAAGCTTGCTGGAATCTTCTCAATAGGTTGGTGCATTAAAAGGTTGATAGGTTCAGTACATACTGCTGCTCCCTTTCGACAGGTTCAATGCCATTCTAATTCAATAGGTTGTTGGCTTCAGCTGGTACAAGTTGACAGGTTTATGGCTTGGAGCTTCAACTGCTCGACAAGTAAGACTTGGGAGCTCTATGCTGCTACAGTATACATGTTGGATGGCGGGCTTCTCTGATTTAGCATCAATTTGGCAAAGTTCAAGCTGCTGCATTATCACTTTCAAGAACATATTGCTGCTTTCATTCAGTGGAATTAAATGCAGACTTGCATGAGTGCAGCTGTTGCCATGGCTTGGGCTGGTTTCAAGTGCAAATTGCATGGGTGCAACCAGCTAAATGTTGATAGAATTAAATGCAAGCTCCATTTCTTTAAGAAGATGTCTGTAGATGTGCAACTAGTGTGTACCTAGCTAAAGATGTTGCTGTCGTATCTTTCTTGAACTATTTGGATACAATGCTGCTCAAAGGTGTATCTTGCAGTAATTTTGGAGTGAACCTCAAGGCACCTCTAATGTGCATAGAGCTGAAGCCCTACATTGCTGCTATTTGCTTCCTCATTAGCTGGCCATAGCACATTCCATTCATCTCTCATTTCCAGTTGTTGCTTGATTCCAAAACTCCTCTAAATGGCACTTTTTCACTGAAAACTGTACTAAGGATGCAATTACCTCCTTGCTACAAAACAACATCAAAAGCAAGTATTAAATACTCTAAGTCTTATCAAAAGCCAAGTTTAAAAGGGTTTAAAATGGTATAAAGCAGTGCTCAACACTCCCTCAAACCTAACCTTTGCTAGTCCTCGAGCAAAGTGAAATTTAAAACAACTAACCTACAAAACTTAATGCCACTTTCGTAGGGAACACGGGTGCATTTGGCACATGCACTAGGCCTTTTAAATCCCTAGGTGATCCCTAGTGGAGGAGTGGAGTCTCCTGAGGGTTTCCAATGAAGGTACCCACAAACTTCTCCAATAAAATCAGTTAATAGTAATGCAATATGCTAAAATAAAATTCATTCCACACCTTGTTCATTTAATTTTAGAGGGATTCTCAGCAGAAAAACATCAGTTTAAAATTGAAGTTCTGCTATAATTCCTTCACCATTAATCAAATCATGCCAAGGCAGTGTGCCTGAAAATTAATTCAGAGCTCACCTTTAAGTTGAGAATTCTGTTTTGATAATGCCCCAACAAATTTAGATTTCAGACCCAAGTCTCACCAGGGCTGTCACTCACAATAAAAATAGAAGGGTGCATCATTTCACACAGCTCAAGAGCAGTTACAGCCCTCAAATAGGACTGCAAGCATGAGCATAGGCATTGCTCTTAATTCTGAAATTTTCTAACTCTTCTCACCATAGATTACACAAATCCTCATCTCCACATGACAGCTCAATTAATTTCAGATCAGTAAGGACTTTTTATTGGGATGTAATGTGGCTTATGGGTGAAATTTATAAAGAATAAAAAGGAATAAAAAGATTCAAATTTGAGAAATCAGTAAGGTAAGGAGGTGAGTTGCAACTTCACACCCTTCATTTCAGCATAGTTCCATCTTTTTTTTGAATTTTCAGAGCCAAAGTGGCCAGTTTTTTCTCTTCTCTTTCAAAATATCCAATGAAGTGACTTCTCTTTCTCATTCTTTTGTTTTGCTTTTCTACTTTTCTTTTCTTTTTGTATGCTTTTTGTATTTTTCTCCATTTTCCTTTTTATGGACTGGCATGCCACAGCTACCACCAAATGTGCTTTCTTCTCTTTCAACCAGATGTCAAACCTTACTCCTCTAACCTCACTTCTCCTTTTGTTTCCTAAATTCTCAGATTGAGGGTGAACTGAAACAGGTCATGGGGGTTTTGGGTTCAAATTTTCTAGTTTTTATTAAAGAAAAACTGAGATTTTAAGGCTCAAATGGTATATATCAAGGGCAGTTCAAAGGTGGGAATTTTTAGGCTCAAACTGTCCAAAGGATGGCCCTACTTCATGTCCTCAATGTCATGAATGATGTGCTATTTTAACTTAGATTTGCCTAACTTCTAGTGAGCAAGAGTAGGTTCACTCATTCCTTAGAGCAGAAAAATTACCAAGATACTCCTCAAAGAAATTTCATTCAGGCATAAATCTCACTGGGTATGGCCTTCCATCAGATTTATTGGGGTATATCCCAACAATTTTCTCTCTTTTTAAATTCACTAAGCATCAATTTTTAAAATTTTTTGACATTTACTTCATGAAAAATGTTAGAGCAACAACACATTTTAGTTTTAAAGAGTTTTTAATTTCCCCTTTTTCAAAAAAATCAATGTGGGAAATGACTTTATTTTCAGAAAAATTTTCAATATAGTTGTACTAGCATTAACTTATTTCATTGACACACCTGCCATACCCCCAAACCTATGATGAACATTGTCCTCAATGTTTACATTGAGTAATCAAGGGTAGCAGGGTGAAAAGAAAGAAAAATAAGCAGAAAAAGAACAGTCATATGCAGCTAAGAAAAATACAAAACGGAATATATGAATAGAAAAAATAGAAAAAATAATATACAAATGCAGGAAATTACTGTTAAAACAGAAAAACAACAAAACAAAGCTAAAATTGCTACAAAATAAAAGCTAAAAACTGAATAATTGCAAGGTAATCCGCCAAGGTGCTCCAAAGTGGATTTTATTGGCCCACTCTCTTCAAGCATGCATGGTGTCACTGTAAAGCTTGTGAAAGATGATAAATATGGGAAGTATCTCCAAACAAAACTCCATGCCTTTACAGCCTATACTTGTGGTTGAACTTTTTGATATCTGGGGAATAGACTTTATGGGCCATTTTCCTTCTTCATATGGGTATAATTTTATCCTTGTGGCAATGGACTATGTGTCCAAATGGGTTGAAGCCATTTTCACAAGGACTAATGACCATAAGGTTGTCTTAAAATTTATCAAAGAAAATATCTTCTCAAGATTTGGTACCCCTAGAGCTATCATCAGTGATGGGGGCAACCATTTCTGTAATAGAAATTTTGAGAGCTTGCTCAAGAAATATTCTGTTACACATAGGAAGCAACTCCCTACCACCCCCAGACTAGTGGGCAGGTTGAAATCTCAAATAGGGAGATAAAGCACATCCTAGAGAAGACAGTTAGGGCAGATAGGAAGGCCTAGGCCATGAGGCTTAATGATGCATTGTGGGCTTATAGGCCATGAGGCTTAATGATGCATTGTGGGCTTATAGGCCATGAGGCTTAATGATGCATTGTGGGCTTATAGACCATGAGGCTTAATGATGCATTGTGGGCTTATAGGACTACCTATAAGACCCCAATTGGCATGTCTCCTTTCAAATTGGTGTATGGAAAGGCATGTCACTTACCAGTAGAGTTAGAATATAGAGCATATTGGGTTGTTAAAGCATTGAACATTGATCTAACTTCTGTAGGCATGCACAGGAGGCTCCAGTTGTCAGAGCTGGAAGAGCTAAGATTGGAAGCATACTCCAATGTTAGGATCTACAAAGAGAGAACCAAAGCCTTCTATGATAAGCATTTGCTGAGGAAAGAGTTCACAGCTGGCAGCAAGGTATGGTTATTCAACTCTAAATTGAAATTTTTCCCAGGTAAGTTGAGATCCAGGTGGGAGGGATCTTACATGGTAGAGCATGTATCCCTATCTGCAGCTATTGAAATCAAGGATCTCAAAGATGGTAGGATAATGAAGGTGAATGGTCAAAGGCTCAAACTTTTTAATGATAATGTGGTGGACCCTGTGGTAGCCATCCGCCTCCAAGAATCATGAAAAATGTGATTGATTCTCAACAATGTATAATATGTATCATAGCTGTTATTTTTGTTTTAAATCTGATTGGCATTGTAAATATGGTTGCCAATTGCGCCTGATGTTTGCATTTACAAATCATGAGTCCTTCGTAAATTATTTGAAGCATGTGTCATCAACTCCAAGGCTAGAGAGATGAATGGGAGCTGAGGAGAATTGATAAATTTGTGTGGCAGATGGACTAGGAGCCAAGTAGAAATCTATTTGAACTAAGAACCTACCTGTTGAGAGGAGTGGAGAACATTTTGACAGGTTCTGAAGGTTTCCAGTATGCATTTCGACAAGATTTGGGACCTGTAAAGAGGTTTAAGTCAATTATCGACAGGTTCTGAACGAGTAAAGATGATTGTCGATAGGATCTATGAACTTGTCGACAGGTTCTAAAGGTTTTTTAGTATAGTATCGATAGGTTCAGAGTACCTGTCGAGAGGTTCTGTGAACCTCTCGAAGTGATTTTTATTCCTAAAGCCTTGAACCCGTCGACAAGATTGAGTGAACCTCTCGAGACCTTCAGTCGCTTTTCGCTTTTCGATAGGTTGTATCAACCTGTCGACACCTTGTCCCAATCCTATCGAAACTCAATTTTCATCATTTTAAACCTATCGACAACTCCATTCAGCCATTCGACAGCTTGTCTTTGAGCTTTATTTTTCTCTCTACTGATTTCCATTTTCTTTCTTCTTCCTCTACCTCACTGGTTCCAACCCCACTCACTGTGCCCTTGCTCCAAGCGTTTCAATTCCTCAAAAGCTACATTTTGCACCTATTAGAGACTGATTTGGTGTCATGGACTTTGAGATCTAAGAAAGCCTAGGTTTCTGTTGGTAAGTCCTCCTTCCCCATTCACTCTGTGATTTCCTTGCTCAGTACTTTCATTGGTAATTGTTGTGGTAATTCATTTGAGACATAAAAGATTTTTGTGAATTATTGAGATATAATTTGTGTGGATTGAGTGCCCAATGGTTGATCAAGAGGATACCCTAGCTACCCTTTTCAAAGCTCCTTCCACTAGGAAATCCAGTAGGCTAACAAAACAGCCCAAGGAGACCCCATCTGCCAAAAGAAAGCTTGTCATGGATAAAGCTGAGAAATTTGAGAAACCTAGAAAAGCAAAGAAAGCTAAGAAGGCCCGAATTAGTGAAGAAATTATTGAGGAGGCCCCTGAGACAGAACCTAACCCTATACTTGAGTCCAAACCTGTGCTTGAAATTCTTGAGCCCGTGCCTAACCCTGAGGAGGAACCTGAAGTCCCTTTGAACCTATCTACTCTCAATGAATTTGTGGATACTCCCAATGAATTTGTGGATAAGTTAGGCCTAATTCCAGAGATAATTGTTGGCACCCCCTACTTTTTTAAGGAAGACGAGTGTAAGGATACTTTGAATTATTTGGTGAAGGCTGGCCTGACACCCACGCTGACCCCATTAAGTGAAAAATCCAACCCTAGGCTGGTCAAGTTGTGGTATCAGAACCTCAGGAAGAAGACCAAGCCAGGTTCAACTAATCATTGTCTGGAGATTGTAATTGATCACTAAGATATTGTTGTGAATTACAATAATATAGGGTTGGTTTTAGGGGTTCCTTATGTTTTTGATACATCCTATGGTCTGCCAGAACCTAAAAATATGCATTTCAAAGTAATGGCCAGGCACCTCACTCAAGGGAGTCAATAATGAGGAGAGATCTACATCCCAGCATGCTGTTCATTGATTCAATTTTGAGGAAAAACATATATGTCAATGGGCATCAGTAAGAAAGGAGAACCCTCATAGTGGATGCCCTGTATTTTTTCTCCAAGGGCTAGTTTATGAATGCTGCCCAGCTAGTATTTGATATAATGGTGGATGTCAATGAGAAAATTCAGAGAGTGCAAACCTTACCTAGCCTACCTTACAGTAGGCTCATCACTGACTTGCTTAAGAGAGAAAAATTTGCTTTCCCAAATGATGAGCCAGTGGTGAAGGTGACTCCAAAAGTATTTAGGAAGAGGGCTTGGTCTGCCAGTGCGACCTTAATTGGGAAGAGCAAGAATAAATCAAGTGAGAATCCTGATATAAAAGCTCCACAAGCAGTTAGCTTTGCTGCTGCACATGGCACCTATACTTCTGCTAGTTCAGAGCCTCTTCCAACAGCTGCCACTAGCTCAATACCTCCTCCTGAGATCTCTACATTAGTCACCTCTGAGCCTCTACTCCCATCTACTGCCAGTAGGACCTTTGCACCCTCAGTCATCCCCTCCATCGATTTTATTTTGCCTATGGTCAACTCCTCTGATGCCAGCCTCACCATTCCCCCCTTTGTCATACCATCCATCTCAATTTCTTTGCCTTCCATTCCAGTTTCCATTCCCCCTAGCAGCTCAACCACCCTTTCAACCATCACCACATCCGCAACTCGGTCAATTACTCCTCTTACCATAGACCCTTTCCCTACCTTATCTTCACTCACCATTCCAGCCAGCCCATCCATATCAGCCACTAAACCTTTGAGCCCTGCACCAGCTTCATCAGAGCACCTAGCCACTTCTCCCCCTCCATCCATACCCTTTGACATTGATCCCACCTTTTCCATCTCACCTCCACACACCCAAGACTAGATAACCAGTGAGGGGTATTCATCCCTGATAAAGTCCATTGTGGACAATATTGGGCATGAATACTCCCCACCACCTGATTCTCTACAACCCACCTCTCCACAGCCTACCCATTTACAAACCACACCCACCCCACATTTTCACCATGCCCACACTTTCCCATTTCAACCAATTCCACCCATCCAACCCACAACCCCTATCATACATGATCCCCTACCTCAAATACTCAACCTCCTCCTCTCCCTTCAATCCCAAGTATTGGCTAATACCCATACCCAATCATCCATTGAGGCCACCCTCCTATCCATGAATTCCACCCTCCAAAATCAGGCCTCCATGCAAACCAACCTACAAGCCATCCAATCCACCTTGTCGCTTTTAACCCATCCATCACAAGAGGCAGCTATCCCTACACCTACCCATTTACCTACTCCACCCCCTCCTCCCCAACCCATTATCCCTCTATTTACACTTATCAACGCTTCCACCCAAACAGACCCTGAACCCCAAGCTGTCCCTATCCATCTGCCCCTTATTGCCCCACCTTTGGACATCACTCCCCAACAATCCCCACCTATAGTAGCAACATCTGATGCTGCCACAGATGTCGAACACCTAATTTCCACTTCCTCCATTCCAACCCAAACTGAGCCTGACCTTGAAGTCCTTTACCCTTTACCCTCAATCCCCACCCCACCCATGCCATCATCCATCCCCTCCCCATTGCTAGCTGGCCCTTCTTCAAGTGTCGAGCAATCCATACTCCCTGCCTTTTCCTTTCCCATACCTCCTCCATACTCTACCCTCCTCCATGTCATGCAACAGAACTCATACCTTAAAAGGGATGTTGTTCGAGGAATGGCTGCCTTTCACAATTCAATTGAGATGCCCTATGAAGCAAAGATAAATCAAATGCCCATGGATTATAACTTTGAGATGCTGAATATATCAAAGGGTTGGCAACAAATTTTGATTCAATTTGAAGCTCAGAAGCAAGAGGCAGCAATAGAGAAATTGAGAGCAGATGGACTTGAGAAAAGGCTAGCTACCTCCAGAGAGGTCACAAGGCCATAAGGGATCTGTATGAAAGTAGAGTTTTGTTTGCTAAAAATAAGACAGAAATCCTTGAAAGAAGACTTGCTGAACTGACTGGCACAGAACCTGCACAAGCCACTGCCCCTCCAGCTAGCTTAACTGCTGATGCTGATAAGGATGAGAGAGGAAAAGGGGCCCACATTAAGGATGAGCCAGCAAACAATTGAGCTGATTAGACTTGTACACGCCCTTAGTTAGGATGTTTGTGTATATTCTTTTTAGTAGTTCTTTCCCCTTGCATTGTACATATTACTATTTCTTTTCTGTTTTTGTCTTGTTTGATTTGCTTGTTTGTGTAAGCTTGTTTGTTCCTTTTACTTGCTTTATTGTGTATCTTATCTTTCCCAAATTACCCTGTTTATTGGTGTTAGCTTTTTTGTTTTTGTTGCCCTTACCCTTTATCTTTGAAGCAGTGAGGACACTGCTCCTCATAGGTTTGGGGGTGGCAGGGTATGCCAATAGATAGTTAATGTTAATGCAGCCATTTTAATAGAAATTGAGAAAATAAAGTGATTTCCCACCTGATTTTTGAAATAGAGGAAATTAAAAAACTTTTTAAGACCGAAATGTGTTGCAGTTCTAACATTTTTCATGAAGTGACTGTCAAGCATTTTCAAAAATTGATGTTTAGTGAACTTGAAAAGAGAGAAAAAATGTGAGGATATCCCCTAGAAAATGTGATGAAAGGCCATACCCAGTGAGATTTGGGCTTGATAAAATTTCTTCGAGGAGTGTTTTGGTAATTTTTTTTGCTCTAAGGATTGATGGAATCTAGTTTTGATCACTAGAAGTTAGGCATATCCAAGTTGAAACAGCTTGACAGCATTCATGACATTGAGGACATGAAGTAAGGCTATCCCTTAGACAGTTTAAGCTTAAAATGTCCCACCTTTGAACTGCCCTTAATACACACCATTTGAGCCTTAAAAATCCCAATTTTTCTTTGATTAAAACCAGAAAAATTGAACCCAAAACCCCTTGACCTGTTTTAGTTCACCCTTAATCTGAGACATCAGGAAATGGAAGGAGAAGTGAGGTTAGAGGAGCAAGGTTTGATGTTTGGTTGAAAGAGAAGGAAACACTGTTGGTGGCAGTTGTGGGATTTCGGCCCATAAAAATACAAAAAATAAAAGATAAAATAAAATATTGGGAAAAATACAAAAAAAGAAAAATAGAAAAGCAAAACAAAAATGAGAGAGAAGTTACTTCATTGGAACATTGAAATGAGGATTGGAAATTGATCACCTCAAATCTGCAAATTCAAAGAAGATGAAGCTTATGCTGAATTGAAGAAGGTGTACATGTCACCTCCTTACCTTACTGATTTCTCAATTTTGAAGCTTTCCTTACCCTTTATACTTCATAAACCTCACCCATAAGCCACATTACAACCCATTTTTTGTAAAGCGTCCTTACTGATCTAAAATTGATTGAGCTGTCGTGGAGATGAGGATTTGTATAATCTATGGGGAAAAGAGTTATAAAATTTTAGAAATTAGAGCATTGCCTATGCTCATGCTTGCAGTCCTATTTGAGGGCTATACTTGCTCTTGAGCTATGTGAAATGATACACCCTTCTATTTTTTGTGAGAGATAGCCCTGGTGAGACTTGGGTCTAACATTGAGTTTGTTGGGGGCATTATCAATACATAATTCTCAATTTGATGGTAAGCTCTACATTAATTTTCATACAAAATTTCTTGACATGAGTTGATTGATTATGAAGGAATTATAGTAGAGTTCAGTTTTAAACTACTGATTTTCTGCTAAGAATCCTCTAAGATTGAATGAACAAGGTGTGGAAGGAATTTGATTTTGCTAGAATTTTGTTTTCAATATGCTTCATTGATATTAACTGATCCATTGGAGAAGTTTGTGGGTTCCTTCACTAAAAACCCTCAGAAGACTTCACTCCTCCACTTGGGATCACCTAGGGGTTTAAAAGGCCTGATGCATATGCTAATTGCATCTGTGCTCCCTACAAAAGTGGCATTTTTTATTTTCAATAATTAATTTTCCTTTCTCCTTTGCTCAGGGACTATCAAAGCTTAGGTTTGGGGGTTTGTTGAGCAGTGAAAAATATCATTTTTCACCTCCTAACCTAACCTTTGATGGACCCCTTGAGCTGACTAATAATGTGTTTTAAGTCTGTTTTGTAGATAAGCAATAAATTGCAGCCTTATTGCAGACATCCATCTAAAAAGGGCAAAGAGGTAACCTACTGCTCAACATGTGCTCAAACAACCCAAAGGCCAGCCAATTAAATAGTCCATAGAGCTTTAGAAGTTCATGAGAAGGTCATGGGCCCAACTGGGTGTGCTTGGGACTAAGTGCAGTTGCAAGGAATGAAGATTGAACCCACCTAGAGGCTGTTGAGGGTTGAACAAATGAAGAACAGTACAGCAAAGATGTGTGTCAGCTGTGGAATACAAAGTAGAACCTATCGAGAGGTTCTGATGCTCAAAAGTCAAGATGTCGAGAGGTTGCATCAACCTGTCGAAAGGTTCTGAGAGAAAGGAATGAACCTGTTGAGAGGTTGGATGTGTGTATATGAAGCTGTGAAAGCTTCCCAGTACCTGTCGAGCAGTTGGGTTTGAAGAAAAGAACCTGTCGAGAGGTTCTGAGAGTGCAGGCTTACTTATCGAGAGGTTGGAGGTGCATCAGAAGAGAACCTGCCGAAGTCTTACCTGGAGATGCAGGGGAGCTCGTGAGGACCCAACACCAGTCGACAAGATTTTATGTAAGATGTCGAGAGGATTGAGGTAGCTTAGGCAGAAGTTAAGATTTCTCTGTTAAACCTGTCAAGTAGTTCTATCCAACTTGTCGAGCAGTGCAAGGAACCTGTCAACAACTCACCTGAAGCCATGCTCATCCTCGCGAGGTTAAAGGAACCTGTCGAAAGCTCAACTGGAGCTTTATAAAGATGTCGACAAGATTTTCTATAAGACGTCGAGAGGATCGCTGCAGAACTGGATAGAAGATGAAAATGAACTCCAATCCTGTAGACTAGGGCAACTCAACCTATCGATAGCTACTCCAAACCTCTCGAGAAGTCTCCAAACCTGTCGAAAGCCACTACAATCCTATCGATGAGAACACCAAGCAGACTGAGAACCTATCGAGAGGTTCCTTGAACCTCTCGACAGTCGAATTAGGAACTTCCCAATCCCTTTCACAATAGTTTCCAACTTTAGAATTCTTTGCATGAGTTCCAAAGCATGTTAATGGCCCTTGGAGGTATTTTTGGAACACCACTTAGCATGAATGGGAACCCTAACCGTATCACATGGCCCTACCTATTTTGAACCAATGGGGAAATAGCTTCTAGAAGAGAAATCAGTCACATCAGCAGCCCAGAATAACATAATTATTCTCTTGGGCTCTGATTGGCTGAAACAGATCTGAGAAGAAGAGTATAAAAGATTAAAGAATTTACAGAACTAGCATCTAGAAATTAGGAGAACCAGAGCCAAATCCGATCTCCATCTTTCCTCCAAAAAAAATTCCCTCTCTCTCTTCCTTCTTCCCCATTCTTCTCTTAGCCAATTATGGTTGGCTAAACCTCTTTGGTAGTTAGGGTGAGGTTGAGAGCTAAAAATTGAGAGGTTCAAACCTTTGTAGGAGGATTACGTGTTGCACAGATTGCATATCTAAGAACAATTGACTATAAGTTGTATTGATTCAGTAATTGTGGATTGTAAAGCTAATTTAGATCCACAGATCTTTTGATTGCCATTTGATTTCCCTAGATCTAATATCCCTATGGATACCTGAGCTTGTAGCCTTGCATCCACAACATCTGCAATGGTTTAGATGTTCCAATTAAGATCCCTGAATTGGAACAATCTCTAGGATGATCTGTGACCATTCGAGTGGACAGATCATAGCCTTAGGATTGCTTCAATTCCCTAGTTGAGAATAGATTCTTATACCTTGCATCTAACCTTGTAGCTAGTTGAAGGATTGCGGCAAACCACTTCCCTACACTGCTTTTGAACCAAACAATTTTTAGTAAAGACCAAAATCCCTAGCTATTGTAGACACCAAAATTTGGCCCAAGGCTCGATCGAAACACATTTTGAGAAAGGTGCAATTCTGAGCTTTTGATGACATGTATGGAGCCTTTAGGAACCCCCCTAGAACCCTTAGGAACCTTTACAAAACCCTTAGGAATCACCCTAGATCCCTTAGGAACTTACTCGAACCTTTAGAAACCAATCCCGACCCTTAGAAACCCATTCTGAAACTAAACCTAACCTTAGCAGGAAAATGGTTAAGGAGGGATGCACTAGAACTGGCTATGGCTCTCTACTATAATCTAATCTCATACCATTGAAAAGTAGAGATCGTCAGCTTTCCAACGGTCTAAGAATTGACCCAATCGGAGTTGTACATTGAAAGATAGGGCGGTTCGAACTCGAAGGGCAAGTAGGTAATTTCAAGCAGGCCCCCCTAGGGATGTGGTGCAACTAATAGTTGCACCAGTTATAACTTTGCCTGGCATAGCAATTAGTTGTGCCAGGCCAATTCACCCAGGATTTAAGCTTGGCGCAACTAATAGTTGCGCCAGTATTAATTGTGGACCCCACCCTCACGAGCTAACTTCCAGGCACTGTTTAAACAATGTTTTACTGTACATTTGTCTAGTGCAACTAATGACATATGAATAGTAACCCTGAGATTTTGCCTCGAAAATCATGATTGGGGTTTGACTTATTGACTACCTTGACCTTTGGAGTGTTTTTTGCTAGTTCTGTTGCACCCATTCACTACCTATTTGCAACCCCTAAAGTGGCTTAAGGCCTCACCCCATCATCCATCATTGGAGGATCCTTCCACACATTTCAAGGCTCCAAAAACCCTAGGAATCCTTAGATGTGAGATTACCTAATTGCTAAACCCATTTAGCTCTTAAGTAGCCTCCTAACCCACCCTTTTCCTATAAATAGAGCCCCCCACCCCTTGGTTTAAGGGTTGAGAATTTTTACCTAAGAGAGAAAGAGCTTAAAGTGAGAATATCTTTCTCCCTTTGGTGCACACTTCCCATACAAAAACCAGAATTCAAAAACCTCTTCCCCACCCTTGCCTTTCATGAAAAGCCTCTAGGTTAGGTGTGTGTGATCCCCTAGCCTTCCTTCTATACCTCTTAGCTTCAAGCCTTAGGAGTTAGAACCCCATTCCACACCATACAAGCCTTCAAGTGCTCATCAAAAGCAAGCCAACGCAAGGCTCTCCTACGGTCCTACAAGGGCCTGAGGGCTCCGGCTCTCCCCTTTCTTCTCCTATCTCTTTTTTAGCTCTTCCCATCCTCCCATTTGTGCCGTTATGCCACCGAATTTTCTGTAAGAACGGAGGAGCACAAATAGGATTTAAGGCCCATTTGGGCAAGAGGAAGTCATTTTCTTTTCTTTTACTTTATTTTTTTGTTGGCTATTAGTAGACACCCCGTTAAGTGGGTTGATCGGGTGCCTAACACCTTCCCGATCGATAGCCGAAGCCCCTACCCAAGAGCCTTTGGTGTGGACCGGATTCAGAGTCATATTTGTGGCACTTCGGTGCTTATAAAAATGATATAAGTATTCCGAAACACCAAAAGCTCCAGGTGGCGACTCTATTTTTTTTGTAAGCGAGTGCATTGTCGTGACAGGATCGTCACGAATCCCACGGTTACACAGATGGCGATTCTGCTGGGGAGGAGCTAGTAGAGCTTCCCCTTAAACTTAGCCCATTTACTTATTTTTTATTTTACTAACCTCTTTATTGTTGTTTTTTATTTATTTTTTTACTCACCCCTCCAATTACGTCATCTACTTTTACGTCATTTACGAGCCTTAGCTGATTGGCGGGCCTACTTGCGCATAGTCTTTAAATTTCTTTACTTTTCCATCATTTTAAATGCCTTAGCTAATCGACGGGTCTACTTGAGCATTGTCTTTTAATTTATTTAATTTTCCGTCATTTAAAGTGCCTTAGCCAATTGGCGGGCCTACTTGTGCACTCATATCCCAACAGTGGACGTCGGCCCGTAGTGGCGGCACGGGATCATCACCCCCGGTCTTTAAACTAAAGAAAACTTCTAAAAAAAAAAAAAAAGCTTTGAAAAAAAATAAAATTGAACCAAGTTAGGGAGCTTAATCAATTTATTTTTTATGGGGTAGATTTTCAAAAAAGGGTTGGATTTAGGCACACATACAACCACCCGGGTCTTAGTATGGCGGCAACCCCTAGTGGTGATGATCCAGAAAAGTCCCAGCCCACCTAGTATCTGAGAAGGCGCTTACACCGGAGGTATATTGGGTGGGTTCCCATTCCAAAGCTTAAACCCACTTGGGGAGTGCGCTAGTGAGTTATAACGGACTCAAACCTTTAGGCTTCAGTGAGTAGAGAATCGGTCACATATAAACAATCAGTTCCCGGAAGCCTAGCTTCCACAAAAACCAAAAAAAGAGATTCATTTTGGGCTGCTGCCTCTACTGTTATATATTCTGGAACACCATTTTTTGTCTGGCGTAAGCATTAGTTGCGCCAATATAAAAAAATTGGAATTTATAACTGGCGCAACTAATAGTTGTGCCAGCTTTAAAATCTAGATTTTTACCTGGTGCAATTAATAGTTGCGCCAGTGTAAAAATAGTGCCCTGCAACCTGGGCGCATGTATTAGTTGTGCCAGGACTGTTTAACAGCACACCAGCTCGAATCTGTGGCCTTCTTCACCTCCCGAATCCCCCGATTACTGTGCTTAGTGCCTTGTTTAGGCCCCGCCAGCTCCGACACCCAATACGCCCTCGCCGGTCAAAAGAGGGCAACTTCCTTTTAGCTCATTCCGGGGGATCGGGTTGTTTACCTAGATTTTTGTGCCTTTAATAGATCAAAGGTTCTCCTTCGATTCTTCCGAAGTGCATCGAAATCGTCGTTGCGGGTCTTGAATTAAGGTACGAGGGCCACCCGAGAAGGGAATTCCAAGGCCTCGGAACCTTTGTTTTTTAAAACTTTTTCAAAAAAATTCAAAAAATATACATAAATCAAAACCCAAAAAAGATAATAGTCTGTGGTGTCAGCACAATGGCATCATCTTGCCCTCCGCCGTCCCGTAGGGGAAGAAGGAGGAGGATTTTTGGGCCTTATCCAAGGCACCCTTACCCAACCCGCTCCCGAAGAATGTCATGGGTAGTGGACCTGGCTTACGCTGATCCCGACTCATCCCCGCCACATTCCCCAACCCACTCCCATTCGGGAGAAGTTTTTTCCACCATCCCCCTCACCCAACCCCCCATTACCGTTTTTAGCCCGTTTGGTGCCCCCATTTTTCCAACCGATACCCTCTAAAATATCCAAAGTCCAACCCCCCATTCTCCATCTTTTGCCCAAACCATACCCATGCCAAGTCCAACCCATTTCCCTTCCACATCCACACAAATTCCATTCTCCCAATCCATATCCATGCCCCATTTCCCATCTTCCCCCTGTAGGCTCGATCCACCCACATTCACATACCCCACTTTCGCCCTATCCAACCCCCCACAAATCCCCCCATCTACCCAGGTCATGCCCATTTTTACTAGGGCCATGCCCAATTTTTTTCAAGCATCCACCCCTAACATCCCTAATCCTTCCACATCCTTAGCCCCACCTCAACTCTCTAATCCACCCCATACGCTACCTCTTACCATGGCCATGCCCGATCATACCAGGGCCATGCCTAATTTCCCCTCCATCCCATCTCCACCACCCACATCCAATCCTCCCTCCATGGCCATAATGGAGGAGATGTTCTAAGCCTACTCCATATGGAAGGCTTCTCAAAGCACCTCCCCTCCTCCACACCCCACATCCCTGAACCCATCTCACACCCTAGCCAATCTCCATGCCTCACTCCTCAATGACCCCCATCAACCCCCCATAATCCACACCATCTAAACCCCCATTACCCACATGCCTCAAGGCCAAATGGCCCAATCTCCAACCTCCCACATACCCCAAGGCCCATTGGCCCAAGCCCCCTTTTCCCACATGTCCCAGGGCCCCATCACCCAATACCCCACCACTCAAACCTACCCAGGGCCCATGGCCCAAACCCACCAAGGGTCCATGGCCCATACCCACCAAGGCCCATTGGGTCAGACCCATCAAGGGCCCACGCCCCAACACCAAGGGCCCATTGCTTATACCCACCAAAGGCCCATGGCCCATTACCCACTAAGGCCCATTGGGACAAACCCACCAAGGCCCATTTGCCCAAACCTACCCATGCCCATTGGCCCAAACCCACCAAGGCCCATTGGTCCAAACCTACCCAGGGCCCATGGCCCAAACCTACCAAGGGCCCCTAGCCCAAACCCATCAGTGGCCTATAGCCCAAAATGACCAAGGCTTCATGGCCTAAACCCAAACCCACACTCACACCTTCCACAATACCCCAAACATTTCACCCAACCTTCTGCCATACCCCAAACCCACACTCACACCTTCCACAATACCCCCAACATTTCACCCAACCTTCTGCCATACCCCAAAGCCAATTTCCCCATGGCCCCACACTCCATGGCCATCTTCAAACCTCCCCCTATACCCAATGGCCCCATCAGGCCCCTCCTCAAAACCAAATTCCCACCACCCAATAAACCTTTCCTCACCCCCAATGGGCTCGCCCCACCACCACTCATGTCATTCCCATCCAACCCGTGCAACAACAACCAGAGAATCCCTCCCTCACTACACATTATGTCAACTAGCAGTATGAGGAGGATGAGATTAGAAATAGCAGGGCCTATGCTAAGGCATTGACTAGCCTTAACCCTCCTCCTATAAATGGCCACCCCTGGGTGGCCTAAAGTGATGTCCAACCGATGGCCAAGAAAGCGGCCCCTGCATCAAAAGAGTCAGAACAGCTGAAAGAACAGTTGGACAAAATACAGAAGCAGTTGATGAAAATGGGTGGTGCTGAAATCCACACCACGGACTTCACAGATTTATGCTTGTTCGCTGAGGTCCCCCTGCCCCCTAAATTTAAAATGTCAGCCTTCGACAAATATAATGGCACTAGCAATCCTATTGCGCACTTGAAGTCCTACTGTGGGGACATGTACCAATACGGAGGGGATGAAAGACTACTAAAAAAAGTCTTTCAGAAGAGTCTGACCGGGCTGGCTTTGAGATGGTTCACATCTTTAGAACCATCCATGATGAAAACGTGGAAGGACCTGACGCACCTCTTTCAAGAATAATGTATCTACAATATAGACATTGAGCCGCATAAGTCAGACTTGGCCCGTTTAAAATAGAACCAGAACGAGACCTTCAGCGACTACTTGGGACGCTAGAGAGCACTGGCAGCTCAGGTCAGAAATAGAATACCCAATGATGAACAGATAGAGATGATTTCAAAGAATACTCTGCCAGTGATCTCAGACTTTTTGGTGTACTAGCAGCAGTCCAGCTTTATTGATTTGGTGAGAAATGCTAATCGATGTGAGCATGCCATCAGGGAGGGCCGTCTGAGTAAGAACATGCCAAGTGGACTCAGTGGGGTTAGGAGGCTTTCAGAGCAAAGGAACGATAAGAGAATAGGGGGCGATCTCCAGAACATAGCCAATATCAGGCCAAATAATAACACTACCCCGTTTCAATTTCAGGCAGCCCCACTAGCACCCATTAGGCCTGAGCAGATGCAAAGATTAGGGAATGGGCAAGGAATGCAAATGACTCAGAAGCAGAGGAGAGCTCGCTATGACCGAGTTTTCACACCACTGGGCTAATCATTGAGTGTACTTTTGCCTTTGTTAGTGGAAAAGTAATTAGTCACTATCCATCAACCGCAACCTCCTCCTCACCCGATCCCAAAGAACTATGACCCGAATACCCACTACAATTTTCATCAGGGACCGGGTCACCCAACTGATCGCTGCTTCCCATTGAAGCACACAATCCAGGATTTGATCGACGCAGGGAAAATCATTCCCCTTGCACCTTCTCAGCTTGCTAATATTCATCAAGTGCCACTACCCCCACATCCTACCGGAGGAGCAAGTCCCAGACCCACCGTCAGAATGATAGAAGATGAGGAGTTTGAATTTGACCCATCCGATTATATCAGTTATCGAGAGACTTGTGGCACCATTGTTGAGAAACATGGAAGGAAGGAACAGAGGAGTAATTGAACCCCTAAATTTGTCAGAATATTTTCCTAACCCGACCTCACAAATTGAACCCTTGGATCTCAGGGCATACTTTCCATCCACCACACCCGTCAATTATGTACATATCAATGCATACCAACCATACACCACCACCCCCATCAATTACCTGATGAGCTAGTAGGCCCCCAATCCTACACCCGCACCCGCTAGCTATCAATGGCCTACACCCACCCCATTTCCCCCAGTTCAACTACCGGCAAACTCCACCGCCCTCCTCAATTACCCAATAAGCCATCAGGCCCCTAATCCCACACCCGCACCCATCAATTATCAATGGTTCGCGTCCACCCCATCACCCCAAGTTCTGCCTGCGAACTCCACCACTCCAGTCAATTACCTAATGGCCCATCAAACCCCCCATCTCCCACCAGCACCTACCAGTTGTCAATGGCCTACTTTTTGCTCCTTCCCCCCAATACCACCACCCTCAAGCTTCACCACCCCCATTTAGCCTAATTTTTCCACCCAACCCGCTACCACCGAAATAAATCAGGTGTTGCCCACACCTCCTGAGCCGACAGAGCAAGAGCCTCAAGTACCGATAGCCATACCTTTCCAGCTCTCGGGACCAACCTATGACCCTCATTTGGTCCCGCTAACCTACGAGCAAACAAATGTCAACACCGACAGACCATGTGACAAAATCCACTGCCCCTATGAGAATATATACTAGAGACTCAACTGAGAAGAATGCCCGCCCATATAACCTTATGGGATCTGTTGATGACGTCCCCACACCATTTTCAAGCATTAATGGGGGCGCTAAAAAATGTGCATGTATCACTCTAAGTTAGCCAAGATGAAGTCGGACAGATAATTGGGCAAGTGATGGCTCCAAATGCTATCTCATTTTCTGATGCTGATTTACCTGAAGAAGGGTGTAGCCACTCAAAATTTTTGAATATAACAGTTGAGTTCGAAAATATAGTCATTCCCCTGGTCTTGATTGATAATGGGTTTGCATTAAACATATGCCCGTTAAGAACCGCCACTAAGATCGAGGTTGATCCATGCATGCTAAGGCCCACCAGAACCAGTGCAAGGGGTTTGACAATACCATGAGTGAAATAATGGGAGAAATTGATCTTGAGCTGTTGATAAGGCCAATGGCCTTTTCCATCTTGTTTCAAGTAATGGACATCAAATCCTCATTTAATCTGTTGTTGGGATGCCCATGGCTGCACGAGGTCGGAGCCATACCTTCCACATTACACCAAAAACTCAAATTTGCCTCTGGGCACAAGATTATCACAATCATCGGTGAGGGGCATAGTGAGAAAGAAAAGGCTGCTAAAAGCATTGAGAAACCCAATATGCTAGATATACAGCACACCGCTGAGGATGTCGACCTCCACAATTTTAAATATGGGGTGTCAGCGATACTCCCGGAGCCCATTGAGGGCATCATGCCTAAAACAAGACGTGGAATGGTAGCGGCGGTGGCTATGCTCCAAAAGTGGGGCTACCAGAAAGGCTGAGGACTCGAGCCCAGCTTACAAGGCAGAAGAGAGCCAGTGGTGGTTAAGGGACAGAAAGTAAGATTCGGGCTAGGTTACAAGCCTGCAAAGGAAGAGGTCCAAGAGGTTAAAGAGAAAGCCAGGGTCACTGCAGTTGCTAGAACTCGAGGAGTCAACATAGAAGAGAAACCTCGCCCTAGGCCGCACATCAGAGAATCTTTTGTCAGCGTTGGAGTCATAAAGATTGATCGAAATGGGGTAACCCATTTGACCCCAAACAAACCCATAGCCCCTATACATCCCACCAATCCCCAGATCTCCCTTCCCAGCCTAGAAATAGATTTGGCTGCATTATCCCACTTCGAGGAACGACGGGTAGTACCTGAATAAACTCTCCCTGTGGTAAATCACCACAAAACTGAGTTATTATTTGAGGACATCATCTCAGATGAAATCGAGATCAACATGATGGAAGTTGACTCCAATGAGCCGTATCAGTCAGCACCCTCCATCCCAATAGGTAAAGGAATGGCCCCTCATGTACACAATTGGGTGTCTTTGCCCCAAACTTTGAAAGCAGGGAGTGGCCTAAAGTTTGACTCATGTTTCTCATAAAAAAACAACCTATAAAAAGTGAGATAAGTCCTTGGCAGGAAATACCTTGTATATACACAGACTCGCACTACCATGGGTCCGCCTCCGAAGAAATACAAAATCTCAAAAACATTGAAAAACATAAAAATCTCAAAAATATTAAAAAAATACAAAATCCCAAAAACATTGAAAAAATCCAAAGTCCAAAAATATCGTCATTTAAAATTCCAGAAAAAGTCTCACAAAAGGATGCCTTAATCGAGATACCTGTCCCACGTAAAATCGACCCCTTTCCTATAGAAATACAAGAAGAGGTGGGAGTTACGAGTCTAGACGAGGATAGTCCTTTAGAGGAGCTCCCCAATGAGCTCCTTGACCAGTTCGCCAACTTTGACCATGGCCCTACCCCCGTTGTCGAAGAGACAAAAGACGTCAATTTAGGGACTGAGGAGATTCCCAGAATAACCAAAATCAGAATGTCGTTGTCCCCTGAAGAAAAGAAAAGCATGATCGACTTCCTTCGGTCATACCAAGACATTTTTGCCGTGTCATACTAGGACATGCCTAATCTGGACACCGATTTGGTCGAGCATGAGTTGCCTCTCTACCCCGATATGAAGCCAGTTAAGCAAAAGTTGAGACGTCTCCAACCCTTGTGGATGTTGAAAGTCAAAGATGAGGTCATCAAGCAATATGATGCGGGGTTTCTCATGGTATCCAAATACCCGTAGTGGCTAACCAATATTGTGCCTATGCCGAAGAAGGACGAAAAGGTCCACATGTGTATCAATTTTCAAAATTTGAACATGGCGACCCTGAAGGACGATTTCTCACTGCCACACATTGACATCTTGGTCGATAACACTGCTAAGCACAGGATGCTTTCATTTATGGATGGATTCTCAGGATATAATCAGATAAAGATGGCGGAGGCAGATCGAGAGAAGACTGCATTCGTCACTCTGTGGGGAACCTTTTGCTACTGAGTCATGCCATTTGGACTAAAAAATGCCAGCACAACGTACCAAAGGGCTATGACTGCACTGTTTCACAATATGATGCATCGAGAGATTAAGGTGTACATCGACGATATGATAGCCAAGTCACTGGAGCGAGGCGATCACTTGGTAAACCTTTAGAAGCTGTTTGAGAGGCTGAGAAAGTATCGGCTATGTCTGAACCCATAGAAGTGTGCATTTGGTGCTATGTCCGAAAAAGTGTTAGGATTCATCATCATTAGGAGAGGGATCGAGGTCGACCCAGTCAAGGTCAAAGCTATCATAGAAATTCCACTGCCATCTATTGAGAAAGAGGTCAGAGGGTTCTTAGGCAGAATATAATATATCAGTCAGTTCATTTCACAGCTAACTCAAATCTGCATGCCAATCTTCAAGCTACTAAGAAAGAACTAGCCCGATGAATGGAATGACGACTGTCGGGCAACATTCGATAAAATCAAAAGCTACCTCCTTAACCCACCGGTGTTGGTACCACCCGAGCTAGGGAGACCACTCTTGATGTATCTCTCCACGACGGAAGTCTCAATGGGATGTGTCTTAGGGCAGCATGACGAGACAGGAAGAAGAGAACAGGTCATCTACTATCTAAGCAAGAAGTTTATTAATTATTGTTAAGACATGAAAAGTACCACTTTTCACCCCTTAACTTAGCCTCTGTTAGACCCTTAGCCATCTAATAAATGTGTGTTAAGTCATTTCTGTAGGTAATAAATAGCAGCTGCAATAAGGCCTGAACCCTGTTAAGGAGCCCACTTTTACCCCAGAAGTCCCTCAGAAGAATGAAAGCTGAACCCAGACAAGAATTGAACCTCGCACAGCTTTCACAAGCTTTAAAGGATTCAGAAATTAAGCCTCGCGCAGTCCTTGCGACTCTCCCAAAACTTCATTTCCAATTGCCCGCACTGTTCTCACGCAGTTGAGTGACAGAGGGGCTTCAGAATCATACTTCGCGTAGCTCTCGCAAAGCTCAAATATAAATGCTTGCGCAGTCTCGTGTAGCTCAAGAAAGCAGCTCTCAAACCTCACGCAGTTCACTCAGATCAATTGAGGAGAGAGAGCTCCAAGTATTTCGACGCGCAACTATCGCGCAGTGGCCACGGGATGCAAAACTTCAGAAAAACCTCTCACGTAATTCAGAGACCAATGCACATCACGTCCTCGCGAGGATCCTCAAGAAGATCCATTCAGAAACAAATTGCTCGCGTGATTCCCGCGCCATTCAGAAGGAAAGTGCAATCCCGCGAAGACCAGAGCAATCTAGCGAGGATTCAATGCTCTATCGCGTGACTGCTTCAGCTGCAACTAAGACAACCCCACGACGGCTAGAATTTCAAGCTAATCCAACCTCGTGAAGACAGTGCTACCACGCGACAGTCTTGGAAACCAATGCTACCTGGCGAGGCTCTGAACTCTAACTCTCCCTCACCTCTGTAGAGGACATTCTGGGAACTTCCAGCAATTAGGGCACGCATTCCAATGCTCCAAGTTTCGTGCACGAGCCCTGAGGCATCCAAGGGACAATATTATACCATGTGGCATCGTTAAAATTAGGGTTTCCTAACCCTAATGCACCGCCAAACTAACTGCTATATAAACCTAAGCCTGGTTTAGGTTTAGAGGACTCTCTGCTTAGAATAGAATTTAGTCTATCTTCTTCTTCTTGTAGTAGCTGCATATCTCTAGTAAGTTTTAGGTAGTTTTCTTTTTACTTTTTCTTCTCTCCATAGTCCAGCATTTGCTGGCTATGCCTTTGAATGACTATTTGGAATAGATTAATGGAGTTTCATGATAGGGTGTTTTACTTTTATGGGATTTTTATGAGTTGTTCTGTTCAAGGCTGTTATCTTGAGATCCTCCATTGCTAGGATGTATTGCAAGCAATGGAGGACTGATTTTAAAATGTACTCAGATCCAAGTGACCTGTGTGTCTGGGCTAACATGCTCCCATACAGGCCTAGCCCCACCACAGGACCCACTAGATTGAAGTCCCCATGCGAGCAATGAGCTTTTGCAGTCTTGTGAACATGGTGGTGGCAGCAATGTTTCTTGTTCTACCTTGAGCTTTGTGAGGAGGATAGCCTCTGGGATAGTCTGTGACCATTTAAGTGGACAGGTTATAGCCTTAGGGTGAAGCCAACCCACAGACTCAAGACGGATTATTCTTCTCTGCATTTGTGCTTGTAGCCCTATGAGAGATTGTGCTGAGACAAACTCCCTTATATATGGATAGACCCGCCATCAGATAGCAGATCTAGTTCGGTTACAGAGATTGTAGGCTTGCGACTGGATCACTGCAGTCTCTCTAAAGCAGTGGACAGCTGGATCTAAGGCTGCACTCAAACTATTGCTGGTTCTATGTGTCTGGGCTAACATGCTCCCATACAGGCCTAGCCCCACACATAGCACTTTAGAGGTTGAGGTTTCCTATGGATTCTTGTGCTTGTAGCCTAGATGAAGTAGTGCCTACAATGATAAACTTATTCTGGCCCATCTCTGGACTGTGGTTCCCCAATTGGATAATTTGTGACCATTTAAGTGGACAGGTTATAGCCATAAAGGGATTGAATCATGGCACAGAGATGAGTTGGATTCTTTCTCCTCAGTGGTGATAATGTAGCCACTGGACAGGACTTCTATAGCAGCAAATCTGAATCTGAGTCATGAAGCCCATCAGATCTGAACCTAATAGCACACTTCTCACCCTTTTATATTTATTTTCTCACTCCATCTTCTTTCTTAAACCTTTCTATAGTTTAGACATTAGGATACCTTAGAATTTAGATTTTAGTGACCCCAAATCCCCTTCCATTTAGGATTGCCAGATCTGTAGTCAGATTTGGAGGGCCTACTAAAGATGGCTCCCTTGGAGCTTAAGATCAATTTCCCTGTGGGACAAACTCTTACTTATCAAAACTTGCTACAACAGGCCCTGTATCTTGCAGGATTGTGCATATTTTAGGCTTGCTGCTCTGTCATTTTCAATCCACCTTTCATTTATTTTCATTCACCCCATTCTTATCACTGTCTTCAATAAAGTCAGTAGCAAGCACTCTAAATTAGCCTAACAATTATGAGACATGCTATTCTCTTCTTGAGAAAGCATGTCTGGCTCTTATATGGGCTACTCAGAGGCTCCGCCATTACTTGCTATCTCAGGTTGTTCTACTTTTGGCCTGCATGGATCCGTTGAAATACCTATATTAGAATCTTGCTCTCACTGGGCGGACTGCATGCTGGCAGCTCTTATCATATGAGTTTGACATCATGTACGTCACTTAGAAGTCGATGAAGGGGCAGGCACTCGCCGACCATCTTGCCGAAAATCCTTTGCCAGATTATGAGCGTTTGACGACCGAGTTCCCAGATGAAGATATCTTGTTCATGACAGAAGACGACATAGAAGAAGTAGAAGATTCATGGGTAATGCACTTCGACGCGGTAGCAAATTTCGAAGGCCAAGGAGTTGGTGCCATTCTGATTTCGCTAAAGGGATCCCATGTACTCGTCTCTATCAAGCTCAACTTCCCTTGCACTAATAACATGGCTGAATACAAAGCTTGTGCCGCTAGCCTGCAGGCAGCTCTCGATCTAAATATAACTCACCTTCGAGTGTTTGGTCATTCACAGTTAATCATATGTCAGACGAATGGTGACTGGAAGATGAAAGACGAAAAATTGATCCCTTATCATGAACACCTCAAGGATCTGATAGCTTACTTCCAAGACGTGACATTCTCATATGTCCCCCAGATAAGGAACCGTTTTGCCAATGCACTAGCAACTTTGGCATCAATGATAGAAATCCCATATGGTGCTGAGATGAAGCCGATCATGATCGAGTAGAGAAGTGAGCTGGCCTTCTGCCTCTAAATTGAGGAACCTATAAAACCTGATGATGAGCCACTTTGGTTTTGAAATATCAAGAATTTCCTCGAGACCCTAACTTTCCCTTAGGGAACATCCAAGACGGACAGACGAACCATCCAGCGTTTAGCAGCAGGCTACGTCATTTGTGGAGATTGCCTGTACAAGCGGTCGTACAATAACATCTTACTCAGGTGCCTTACAGAAAGTGAAGCAGTCAATATTATGAAGGAGATCCATGAAGGAGTATGTGGAGCCCACGTCAGCGGTCACATGCTTGCTAAGAAAATTCTGCGACAGGGATACTTTTGGACCACTATGAAATCAGATTGTTGCAAACATGTTCAGAAATGCTACAAGTGTCAGGAACACTCCAGTCTGATACATTCTCCTACCATCGATCTACATTGCATGACCACTCCTTGGCCATTTGCTACCTAGGGCCTTGACGTCGTCGGAATGATTAATCCAAAAGCATCGAATGGACATCGGTTCATCCTCATCACCATTGAATACTTTACCAAGTGGATAGAAGCAGCGTCATATGCCAACATCACGACCAGTCACGTCGAGAAGTTTCTCAAAAACAATATTATGTGCCAATTTGGAGTACCAAAGATATCATCACAGACAATGGCACCAATTTTGTAAATAAGCATATCTGAGCCTTCTGTGAGCAATACAAGATCAAACACCATCGCTCGTCACCTTATCGGCCTCAAACTAATGGAGTCGTGAAAGTTGCCAACAAGATGGTCATCCGCATCCTTGAGAAAATCGTTGTCACTTATCAAGATTGGAGTGAAATGCTACCATTTGCCTTATGGGCCTACAGAACGTCGATCTGTACCGCTACAAGGGCAGCACCATTCTCCCTTGTGTATGGAATTGAGGCCACCCTACCAGTTGAGGTTGAGGTACCCTCACTCCGAATCCTCATGGAATCTGGCTTACCCGAAGCAAAGAGAGAGATCATGCTTTGATCAGCTGAACTTACTAGATTAGAAAAGGCTCCTAGCCTTGTGTCATACTCAAGTTTACTAGGAGTGAATCACACACTTACAACAAACGTGTCCGCAGTCGAGATCTAAAGGTAAGAGACACTGTGCTGAAGATCTTTCCATCCCTCCATGCCGATCCGAGAGGCAAGTTCAAGCCGAATTGGGAATGACCTTATGTCGTTCGAGAGGTGCTACCGGGATACGCCATCAGCCTCGCCACCATGGACGAAGATCATCTTCCTGAGCCCATCAACGCTGGATACGTCCGACGGTTTTACTCTTAGTCTATCACAATAAGGTAAGTATTGGTGAAACAGATACTTGACTACTTAAGAACCACCCAAAAGAGGCCATCATCCCAAACACAGTAGCTAAAAAGCATCCCTAAAATTGATGATATCCTTTGCTACCCTATTTGAGCCTAGGCTTTTCTTTCAATAACCCCCTTCCCCAAAAGAAATGTGTGTGTAGATATATAAAAAAGGGAAGTAAAGTTACTATCAAAATCCAAAAAAATTGAAACAGCAAAACCTCATAAAGAGATTGCCTAAAATGGAGCAAAAAGAATAAAAAAATGTAGAAAAATCACGGGGCATGTACAGTGAAAACCCCCAAGGAAGAAAGTATGTTGAGAAAATTGAAGCCACATCAAGGAAACCCTTTTTGCCTAGCATACCTTCAAATCCTAACCTAACCCATGGGGAAGCTACACTCTGAAAAAAGCTCTCTTTTAGGTTTATAAGCAGTCATAATATCTGTTAAGTCAACACAAGCCAAATTGTTGGACGACACCAGAACCCCATCTAGTCGGCTATGACGGAATCGACGTCTATGTCGTGACTTTTTTAAAAAAAAATGAAGAAAAAATATAAAAAAATATATAAAATAAAATATAAATATAAGCTCAAAACAAGATGGACATGGTGAAAACTCGAAAGGGCGCTATGGGTAAAAACAGCGAGCTTGTGCGAACTAGGTGAAAACCCGAAAGGGCGCTTGGGGTAAGAGAGCTAAACCCATGGGCGTGGTGAAAACCCGAAAGGGCGCCACGGGTAAAAAAGGAGATAAACAAAAAAAGGAAAAGAAAAGAGAAAAAAAGTGAAAAGGAAAGGTTTGCACTGATTGATAGGATTGATGCGCCCTCTTGGTTACTCTCTTTGATACCCTTTTGTCCGAATGGGCCGCTCATGCTAGTTCGAATCGGGTCCCGACCAGAATTATCTTTGTGAAACCGCACTGTCAAACATATGACCCAAGGCAAGGAGAAAGGTTTAACTCAACCCAAAAGGATCAACGTTTCGACCTTGGTAAAATTCGGAAACTCACTCAGGTCCGACTGCATGAAAGAGTTCAACTATGCTCAAAAGGGGACCCATTACTCCGTCTCACTGTCAAGGCATAAAAAAAAAAAAAGAAAGGGAAAGTAAAAACCAAAAAAATAAGAAAAATCCAAATACCAAAAAATGTGCATATACGTCTACTCATATTTATAGCATCATATTTCAATCTCAAAAATGAAGAAAAATAATAAAAAATCTTAGAAAACATAAATCCAAAAAAATATCTTGAAAATGAAAAAAATGTAGATAGAAATCTACTTTTCCTTCTATTGTTTAGGATGCATTTCTTTATATGTAAAAACAAAAAAGGGACTGACCTTTTCTCGAGAATATGCAAGAACATCACATGGTCCAAAGCCTCAAAGCGGGCAACTTCTCAGCAATGGACAAATTAGATGAAGCATCCCACCACTGACGTCAGGTCTATTCAAAAAAAAAAAGAGACGAAATCATTTTGAAAAAGAAAGAATAAATTTGTGCTTCCCCACAGAGCGACACACACTTGCATGTTTTCAATGTGGTAAAATGTCAATATTTTATCAGCAATGTAGTTGTGCCATATTAAAGTCTCGAGTCTAGAGTTCGCCTCAGAACTTTGGATCCTGCTTTAAGGTAGGAGCAACGGTGTCAATCCTGGTCAAATAGTCAATGTTTCGATTGAGGCGACTCCACTGCTAAATCTTTGCGATGAGAGCTCTGTTTTGGATTCATGTGAACTTAAGTGTCTTAAGCTTCAGATTCTCCGTTGGAAAAGGTCAATCGTTGGTTGAGACCAACTTGTTAAGAATGATATTATGTATCAATCAAACTATGTCCAACCATGAATTCAGAAGGGATCATTTCCCTTTTTATTTTCTGTAGGCTTAAAACTTGTATGGGCAGCGGTATCCCTGTAAAGTGTACGCCATACATCTGGGTATCCGTATGATGGTCGTTTGTCCCTGTAAATTGTACCCAGGCGGGTCCGGGTCGGGGCTTCCATCGCCTTTGTTGTTGCTTATTGCCCCTGATGGGTGCATGATTATACATAGTTAATTGATGTCTATGATCATTGTCAGCAGAGATCAGGATTGGATGTCCCTTTAAGGAGACACCCCAATGTTTGGTTAGATCTGTTTAAGGTAGTCAAAGTTGATGCCCTAGGTCATGTTAATCTAAGGCATGCTTTCGAAAATGGCACGTCCTCCCCAAAAAGCGTTGTGATAACTATTCACTTCGCTCGGGTAGTCATGCTAAATAAACTTTGGGATCAATGGGTTCGCCTAAAGACCTCAACCCTGCTTTCAGCAGGGGCACCCACAAATAGTCCGATGGGGCCATCAAATGACTTGTGGGATTGGACGCAAACTATGGAGCCTTGCGTATGTTTACTTCGTGCATATCTTTGAATGTGGGTCGATCACCCCTCTTACCCACGAAGCTATTGCATTCAGAATGAATTTTAAACATCAAATACCTTCAAAATCATCCCGAGAAGCAAATGTCTTTCCTGACTATAGGGAGTTCGCAACTCATTCCACCTCGGTTATGCCCAGTAATGTCGCTAAGCGCTTGGGAACCGATTACCTCGAGAAACGAATGTTTAGCCTGACATCCAGGGCTTTCATTTTCTCACCATGTTACTCATTTAATGTTTGAAGTTCGTTCTGAATGCAACATACCTGTCAGTAATGCCTTGGGCCTCTTTGGATGTCTCTTTTTCTTTGGCATTCGATCAACAGTGATCGGAAACCAAAGAGGGGCATCTGTAGACACCCAAATTTGGCCCAAGGCCCGATCGAAACACCTTTCGAGAAAGGTGTAATTCTGAGTTTTTGATGACATGTATGGAGCCTTTAAGAAGCCCCCTAAAACCCTTAGGAACATTTCCAAAACCCTTAGGAATCACCCTAGATCCCTTAGGAACTGACCCGAACCTTTAGAAACCAATCCCGACCCTTAGAAACCCATTCTGAACCTAAACCTAACTTTATCAGACAAATGGTTGAGGAGGAGTACACCAAAACTGGCTATGACCCTCTACTACAACCAAATCTTATACCATTAAAAAGTAGAGGTTGTCAGCTTTCCAACAGTCTAAGAATCAGCCCAATCGGAGTTATACATTGAAAGATATGGCGGTTCGAACCCGGAGGGCAAGAAGGTAATTTCAAGTGGGGCCCCCCTAGGGATGTGATGCAACTAATAGTTGCGCCAATTATAACTTTGCCTGGCACAGCTATTAGTTGCGCCAGGCCAATTCTCCCAGGATTTAAGCCTGACGCAACTAATAGTTGCGCAAGTATTAATTATGGACCCCACCCTCGCGAGCTAACTTTTAGGCACTGATTAAACACTATTTTACTGTACATTTGCCTGGTGCAACTATTAATTGCGCCTGGCATATGAACAGTAACCCTAAGATTTTACCCCAAATATCGTGATTGGTTTTTGACTTGTTGACCACCTTGACCTTTGGGGTGTGTTTTGCTAGTTCTGTTGCACCCATTCACTACCTATTTGCAACCCCTAAAGTGGCTTAAGGCCTCACCCCATCAACCACCATTGGAGGATCCTTCCACACATCTCAAGTCTCCAAAAATCCTAGGAATCCTTAGATGTGAGATTACCTAATTGCTAAACCCATTTAGCTCTTAAGTAGCCTCCTAACCCACCCTTTTCCTATAAATAGAGCCCCCCACCCCTTAGTTTAAGGGTTGAGAATTTTTACCTACGAGAGAAAGAGCTTAGAGTGTGAAGATCTTTCTCCCTTTGGTACACACTTCCCATACAAAAACCAGAATTCAAAAACCTCTTCCCCACCCTTGCCTTTCATGAAAAGCCTATAGGTTAGGTGTGTGTGATCCCCTAGCCTTCCATCTATACCTCTTAGCTTCAAGCCTTAGGAGTTAGAACCCCATTACACACCATACAAGCCTTTAAGAGCTCATCAAAAGCAAGCCAACGCAAGGCTCTCCTACGGTGCTACAAGGGTCCGAGGGCTCCGGATCTCCACTTTCTTCTCTTATCTCTTCTTTAGCTCTTCCCATCCTCCCATTTGTGTCGTTATGCCGCCAAATTTTTGGTAGGAATGGAGGGGCACAAATAGGATTTGAGGACCATTTGGGCAAGAAGAGGTCATTTTCTTTTCTTTTACTTTATTTTTGTATTGGCCATTAGTAGATATCGCATTAAGTGGGTTGATTGGGTGCCTAACACCTTCCCAATCGATAACCGAAGACCCTACCCAAGAGCCTTTGGTGTGGACCGGATTCAGAGTTATATTTGTGAAACTTTGGTGCTTATAAAATTGATATAGGTATCTCGGGACACAAAAAGCACCGGGTGGCAACTCTATATTTTTGAAAGCGAACACATCGCTGTGACGAGATCGTCAGGAATCCCAGGGTTGCACAGCTGTTATTCTCCATCTCTTGATTTTAATCTTTTCTCCATATTCCTTTAACTCTGTGTTTAATCAAATTTGGATCATTTGCATTTGATATTTGTAGTTTTTAGTAAGTGACAAACCTTAAAAACCTCTCCTCTTTCTTGTTTTAATTTTAGTTTAAATTAGGATAGAGTGCCAGATCTACTATAGATCTGGAGATTTACCATAGTTTAAATCACATTTCCCTGTGGATAACTCTTACTTACCTATTAAAACTTATTGTAACAGCTCTGGTTCTTGCAGGACTGGCTGCTTACCTTGATCCCTCATTGTTGTAATTTGTGCAGTTAATATGCTGTTTTAACCATTTAATAATTTCAAGGTGAGTAGCACAACAAGTTTTTAGTGGAGGCGAAAGAACGAGAACGACAAAGACAAGAGAGGCCACCCCCTATTCCAACAACTATACCACCACATGTGTCGCCACCTAGGCACACTCTCCACACGCTCCTCAGTAACGGACATCAAGACAGAATTAGTTCCCAGACCGCTAGGCAAGATGCGGTCATAAGGGTAGAAGATTTCCACAAGATGATCGACGAATACATGACTAAGAAAAAGCGCCCTGGTTTATCATTCGGATTCGACAATTTTTACGGAGACCTTTAATTCAATCTACATGCGGGATTCAAACCCCCAAAATTTAGCAAATATAATGGCACCAGGAATCTAAACCATCATCTGGCATTATTCTGTAATGACTGTCGACCTATTCGTGATAATCATGGACTTCTGATGCATTACTTTCAGAGGTTGCTCGAAGGGGAAGCCCTCGACTGGTTCGCCAGGCTCCCGCTATATAAAATCAACACATTAGAAGAATTAGCTAGACAGTTCTTAGATCAATACAAGCATCTGATATAGGAGGCCATTAGTCTCAGCGACTTGATGACAACAAAATAAGAAACCAAAGAAGACTTTGCCAATTTCGTATCACATTGGAGGAAGCTTGCAGCTCGCACAGGCAGTCAAATGAGAGAAAAGGACACAATCGACATCATCATAGATAACGTCAGAGAGCCCCTTCGAAGCACTCTGATCATAAGCGATTGCCCAGACTTCGCTACTCTTCATCTGCGTTCCAGTCACATTCAACTGCACATAAAGGGAGGAGACCTCGCCTTCTCGATCACAGCCCCGAAGGCGTTGACTTCCGACGATTCAAAGCCTCGAAATAACAAGAAAGGTTCGGGGTCTGAGCAAGTTAACATGGTCACTAATTAAAATCAAGGCAATGGAAATAACCAGCAAGGGAACTCCGGTCAAGGTCAATACCAGAATCAGTAATAGTACGCCAATCAAAATCAACATCAATATCCTAACCAAAACCAAAACCGTCCTGCCAATACCCAGGGCTATAATAATGTACCTCTGCCCCAAAACTTTAATCAGTAGACCCGAGGTCCCTATCAGCCCAGACAAGATCATTATCCTCTATTACCCAATACCATCCCTAACATTTTTCACCTCCTAAGTGACCAGAACCTCATTCATTTCCCACCAGACCGGCAACGACCCTGGCCTGCTAACCTCGATTACACCAAGTTTTGCGCTTTTCACTAGTACGCGAGATATAACCTAGAAGACTGTTAGGTGTTGAGAGATATGATATATGATATGAACGATCAGAACCAAATTGAATAGGAATCCCTTCGAAATTCTAACCAAAATTACCAGCAGCCTTCGCAAAACCTTGGAATCATCAACAACCCTTTGCCAAACGACAATCAAGGACCGGTCACCCATATCACTATGGCAAACCTTTTGGACTGAGCCCCTTTTCATCCATCTACTCTCATCACATGAGTTAGCCATTCTGATGCCACAGCTAGTCCAAATAATCCTCCAAGGCCCACCATCATTCCACCTCACCCCTCTACCTTCATAACCCGAGTTAAATCGCCAACTCCGCCGCCCTACCCAAACTTCACTCGAGTTCGAGTTCAATCTTTCGAGCTCGAAGGCCTATCATTCAACCCATAGAGCCTTCTACACCCCCGAACTTTGACGTAGCTCTCGATAACACTGAGCCAGAATATGAAGGCAATGTCCTTCAAATTGCATAATAGATCACGATGTGGGTAGATAGCGTCACCCAAAATACTACCAACCAACAACGCGAGGAGGCAATGGAAGAACGTCCATTAGCGGAAGAGATAAGACAGCAGGGGGGAGAGCCCACTAAGGAAGAAGTACTAATCTCTACATTCCTCGAAGAGGAAGACTACACTCAATACCTCCCACCCTGGAATAGTATAGCTCTAGTATGCATTCCTTCGTCTAATTTCGCTTCTTTCACCACAAGTACCGCACTGAATCCTCTAACACCCCAAGGTCAGCAGCAGACATGCCCAGTCCTTAAATTTGAAACCAACTATCCACCCCCACCACTCCCTAGGGAAAAGTAGAGTAATAATGCACAGCCGCCTGACCGAATAACCAAAGAATGAGAAGCGAGCTTGCCCCCTCCACCTCATATAATCCCTCCTCCTTCAGCACCAGTACCTCAATCGACTCAGCAGAATGGGTATAGAGCACATCGACCTAATAAAGAACCTGCCCTGGAAATAGGTCAGGAATATGATCTTCTCTGACAACTTGCGAAAGTGTCGGGGCAAATATTGATCCTCAAACTCATCAAGAAATCGCCAGAGCATCACTGACTGCTCGTGGAGACATTGGATGAGATGCACATGAACAAAGATACCACATTAGATCAGCAGCATGAGATCGCTTCGGTTATGACTTAACCTCCCACTCTTACCTTCACTAAAGCTGACATGCCTAAAGAATCATTACGTGGAAGTTTCGCTCCTATCTCTCTGACTGTCATAAACAGAGGATTTTTAGTACCCCACACATTGGTTGACACTAGAGCAGGACTTAAAATTTTTCCTATAATGACATTGAAGATCCTTAAATACACCAAACAAGATATAAGGCCTTCGTCCTTATCCCTCGTCACTTATGATGGCTCTCGATGCTTCGTCAAGGGAACCATCAAGTTACAAGTTAGCCTCGGGCCAGTCACCAAGGACGCCACTCTCCATGTCTCTGATTCCTCAAGCACTTACAATCTGATATTAGGAAGGAAGTGGCTAAAATCCATGAAGGCAGTAGCATCGACATATCACCAATGCGTCAAATTTATACATGAAGATTCCATCGTCAGGATATACGCCAATATGCCCCTTAAAGAAATTGACACAGACTACGTGGCAAGCATTCCAATAGCGCACGACTCAATACTGAGTACAGGACATATAAAAAGATGCAGGAGCCTGATGAAACATCGATAGCAGAAGTTAGCTATCCTCGGTCCCTTCCGACCCACCAATAAAAGGTAGTGAGAAAAGAAGTCGGGCCAGATCTCGCCCGACTATATGACATAAACCCGATCGCGGCAAAAGGATGGGACCTAACGTATCAACTAGGATGCATCCCTCATACTGGACTCCGCAAAGATAAGCAAGGATGCATAAGGCCGATTGTGTCGAAGAAACTATGTAAACACATCAGATTGGGTTACCAGTCAGACAGTAAGCATGCCGACATCCTACCCACTTCCCCAAAGTGGTCGCTCTACAACCATTTCATATATGGAACTATCGAGAAGGCTAATGTGCTAAAGAAAAGAAAGGAGCCATCCTTCACTGAATCTCAGGCAATCGAGATCGAGAAAGTGACCAAAGCCTTCATTGACTTGACCAACCTAAGCCGTGGTAGTGATGACATGGAAAGGCCACTCGAGGGAGTTAGACCATTATTCAATACCCCTAAAGAGCCAGAGCCACGCATAGAAGACTGGGAGTCAATCGATGAGGTGGACTTCCACATCATTGCGTTAGCAGACAAAGAAGAACCAGAGTCAGGGGCACCCCAGCCTTATGAACCAGGAAGAGAAGACTGGCTCTCAATGTCAAGTGAAGAAGAAGACTACTGGACTAACTGCACAGTACTAGAACTTGAAGATCACTTAAGAGCAAAATGGTTGAAGCTCCTCGAGGAGGTTAACAACTCTTGAAGTAAAGAAACAGACTCTGATGATGAACTTGACCATCAATCCTTACTAGATAATTGGTGGTGTTCGCACCGCTGCCCTTACCCAGAATCACCCTATTGCAACCTGTGCACGTCCATCTTGATGCAGTGTGAAAGAGCTATTTTGCGCGAGGTACGACGGACAACAAGGGAAAAAGATCATCATGTTACCTTTATAGAATTCCAAGAAGAATTAGAGCTCGACGCTCCTCAGTCTTCGGATGCGCCATAACTTCAAATATTATAGAACTCACTGGAAGAAGAATGGCAACCACCACCGAGCGATGACGAAGACTATTGGATAGATCTCCCTGCCCTGGAGTTAGCAAAACAGCTAGAACACGGCTTCCAAGCACAATCAAATGAAAAAGAAGATCTTGACCCTTGCAATAGTGACCTCAACCCTGAACATGAAGGAAGGGAATGCCCCTGGGAACATCCCTACATCTCTCACCCATATCAACCTCACTGTCAAGCCTGCATACTTTTCACCGTGTACCACGAGATCTAGAGGAAGGAATTCCTAGATTCTGACTTCAATGATGACACTTTCGAGCGCTTCTTCACTATATGGGAGTGCCCATGAGAATTTTTGTGCATTGTTCGATCATATTAGCCTTATTGCAAGACCTGCACCATAATAATAGAAGACTTCAGACGTGAAGGTCGGACCAATCTCCTTCCTGCACTATGGAGAATGGTCGAAAACAACCCAAGTTCAGTGATTAAGTTCATCGAACCATATCTACGATAAATACGAAGTGAGGAATCTCGACGACAAGGAGACCTCTGATCTGATTCTGAAAGCTAGGGTTTGGATGACTATCATCTTCATAATCTCTTCGACGACGAAGAACTTCAGTAGTAGAAGAGAAAGAGGAGTCGTCTGACAAACCAACGCCATCATCGCTCATCAGGAGGATCACCCCGGACGAGAGCTCTAAAAAAAAAATGTCGAATTCCGAATGGATCCACATCATCCAAAGGCTCGCCCGAACGGCTCCAGTAGTCGTCCCACTTCCCCAACTAGGAGAAGTAACCTCGCCCGTTCCGCCTCAAGAAATCGACCCTGTACCATACCTATTATCAAAAATCAAAATAATAGAAAATCCTAAAGCCCATAAAAATATAAAAATAGAAAATCCCAAAAAATTAGAAAATAGCCCTTCATCCCATGCCTTCATCCCATGCCCATTCAGCGCCCGTCAAGGAGACTTTTCTCTAAAATATACGAGTAGTGATCACCTCAATGAAATCAAAGAAGGAATAACTAACATGATCACACACGGTCATCGTCCTACCCTCAACATCAATGAGCCTTGCCTTGACTCAGTTCGAAGTGACCCTAATACCTCTTCCTCACGAAACCGCCGAGCATCCAGACGAAGTAACAAGCCCATAATCATACCCGACGAGATACTCCATGACTTCAAGAGGAGGATGAATAACCTCGACCTACACCTGAAAGAGGATGTCATGATCATAAATTACACTGATGAAGGGCTACCTCCTATAAAACTAACCCCCCAGTGTAGTTCTTTAAAGTGTATGAACTCACAAACGATGAAGAAGGAGCACCAGTTGCTGAGGAAACCCAGAACTTCCAAGGGTCATCAAGTGCTTCGACGAGCAAACACAAGCTGCTGCAGAACCTATTGAAGATATAAATTTTGGCACTATTAGTCACTGATTTTTACCATATTATACCCCTTAAACCTGGCTTTTGCTAAGCCTCAGAGTATTTAATAATTGCATTTTAGTATTGTTTTATAGTAAGGAAGTAATTGCAGCTTTAGTGCAGATTTTTAGTAAAAAGTTCCAATGAGAGGAGTTTTGGAATCAATCAATAGCTAAGAGTGAGAGATAAATGGAGTGGTGTTATGGCCAGTTGATGAGAAAGCGAACAGCAGCAGTGATGTGGAATGGAATGGTTTCAGCTTTATGCACATTAGAGGTGCCTTGAGGCTCACTCTCAAATTGCTACAAGGTACACTTTCGAGCAGTAGTGCATACAATCATATGGAAGAGCAACACATCAAGACAACCTTTGGGAGCATCACTTTAACACAATTACAAATCATAGCTGCAAGAGCATGTTAGCTCCACATTAACTACATTACAAAGCAGATATACATCAGCAGCTGCACAGTAGAAGGATACCTTGCCGAAGCCTAAAGATATAACATTTGAACCTTTCAATGCGTGAACCTGCCAACAAGAAGTATACCTTCAACTTTCACCCTCTCGAGATCACCAGCACCTGTTAATTTGGAGCAGTAGCATCTCTCGAATGCATTGTTGGACCTACAGCCATCTTGTCGAGTTGTGCACACTTGAAGCCTTCATTGCAGCTAACCAACATCCCCAATTGTAGCAACATTCAAACACTTGATAATGTAGCCCAAGGAAGAAGAAGAGTAGTTGCACAATTATAAATGTGTGCACATTAAAAAAGCATCTTGTGCTCCAAACCTTCCAACATTTCCAAATGGATAGCAGCAGCACTCATGCAAGCCTGCTTTTAATCTCATCAAATGAAAGAAGCAACTGTTCTAGCACCTCTCGAGTGGATTGCTTTGCACACATGCAGTAGCAGAACATCCAAAGCAGCCCACCTATTGAGCACTTGCAGCACCCCTTCAGCAACCTCCCACTACCTCTCGATTGGTTGAGCTTCATCTTCCACAACCAATGGAGCAGATGAGCTACTAACTATGACAGCCCAAATTTCAGCACCCCGAAACCCGTGCCATCAGCACGATCATCTTGACCGTGCCCCTTAGCTATGCACGAAACATTGGTATATCAAGCAACTATAATGAACTAAAATAATAACTATAATTGCGGAAATAGGATACTATTCAAAAGACAGTTCTACCTTCATGCCCCTGCATGAATGGAGAACCGATCCGAACTATCGATGATAGCTGATCATCACTGATGGTTCGCTCCAAAAGAATAATCCCATCATTTAATTTCATTGTTTACAAAACAAGGCTTGGCATACCAAATCGAACTAAGAATCTCACAAAAAGCTCTCAAGAATGCACAGCAGAGTCCTCTAGAAGAAGTCCTCTGGAGGTGGCTCTAACTCGTCACCAGGTGCTGGGTCTGACTCACCAGGGTCAACGTCCCCTGAAGCGTCAACAGCTGCTAACAATGGACCTGCGGCGTATAGTCTAAAGGGTGAGCTACATCCTAGCTCAATAGGGAACAAACACAAGTGAACATATAAATTATAATTCACATGTATTCTATGATATGCCGTGCATGATGTGTCTATGCAGTTACTGAGAAATACAGTTGAAAAGAAATCATATTTTACTGGTGGTTTACACATGTATTTTAATTAATCATGAATGACACTGAATAGGCCTAAAGCAAAACTTAACCTTTCAACTTAAGTAATCCCCGAGCACTATAGCATCGAGCCCCGATGAGATACCCTTCATCGTCATCTATATAGACAGTTTTAAACGTATTCCCTGGGAATACAAATAGTACCCAAGCCCCTTTCCCCTGGGGATCGGTGGCAGGGTTTCAATCATAACACAACATCCCTGGGATGTCCTTACTGTATACGGATAAGCCTCCGCACTGGCCTACGGATTAGCTGTTGTATCGGTCATGGATATTCTGCCGAGTCAGTCGTGGGTATCCCGCCACGTCGGTGGGGTATCCTATCAAACCTCAAATAACAAAAATATCAGGTGCTTTACATATAGTTATTCACCGTGTAAGTGTGCTATCTTATATCAGTTAGGCCCTATCAGACATTATTCAATCTTGGATACATCCCTGGGATGTATCCATTCACTTGCATCACACCTGATGCTCTTATTACTTTACTTTCTCATCCCCTAGGGATGGCTTATTATGCTTACTCTTTGTCACACACACACCCTTTTTCACAAACTCTTAAGCAATAAAATAGTTTTAAATTTGAATTCTATATCACTACATACATGCTCTTGCAAAATAAAGTACATGTTCAAGGTGTTCCCTACCTCAAGTCTCTGCTAAATCATGCATCAAGGTCCCACGTGGCTCCTTGTGTCCTTGATCACACGTACCACCTATGGTACAACATAACACATGTAATACATCACTAAAGATGTAGCAAAGAAGGTCCAAGGCCCTCCGAGAATCTTAAAGTCTAACTCAAAAGTCAACAAAAACTGGCACAGTCGATTAATCGAACCCCAAGGTCGATTAATCGAATCTGATTCGACTAATCGATTCCCAAAATCGATTAATCGAAATTCAAAGTCGATTAATCGATTCCCAAAATTGATTAATCGAGATTCCCATTCGATTAATCGAATCCCAATTCGATTAATCAAATTTCTCTACTCTATTCATTTGATTCTCAATTCGAGTAATCGAATTCCCAAAATCGATTAGTCGATCCCAAATCGATTAATCAAAATTCGAAATCGATTAATCAAAATCCCATTTCGATTAGTCGATTTCCCCAGGTCCTTTTTCCTCCAGCCACTGGAGTCCACTGGAGCTTCCCAGTCGATTAATCGATACCAAAATCGATTAATCGAAAGTCAAAGTCGATTAATCGAATTCGTATTCCTTGACTTTTCAACTTCTTGCCGAAATTCGATTAATCGAAATTCAATTTCGATTAATCGAATTGGCCAGAATTAGCCCCCTTTTGGGCTGTTCTTCCAAATCTTTTCCTACTCTTTTTCTTTTCTTTTTCTAAGCCATTATCCTGTGATTTTAGCTATTTCTAACCACAATTAAACCTTTTTAATCTATGCATTTAATCTACCAGAATTTTACCTTCAATCAATATCAAATTGATTAAATCAAGTGGTTGGAAAGGCTAGGGTTCCAGCTTTGCTTGAACGAATCCTTCGCGTTGAATCGGCCTTTTAAATGCTTGAATCCCCTTCCAATCACACACAATAACTCCTAGCTCAACCTACCCTTCCTTACTCCCTCTCTCTCTCTTCTTTACTCTCTCTCAACCACCAAACAAAAGAGAAACTAGGGTTATTAACCTTTTATCTCCCCTCAAGCTTGTGTGTTGAGCACATGCACCATAATAGGTGTATGTGACTCCAGACTTACCTCACTCTCCACACATTCACTCAATTTTTTACACATCTCTTCCGTTCATCGTATCTTACGTCAACTAGTGAACTCCAACATGGTCAAACCCATGACCAATCGGGCACGGATCCCGAGGTCACTGTTTAACGTGATTTTTTGGGATATTACACTAACTAAACCTGTCGATGTGCATTTAAGACCCCCAGCCAACTTGTCGAAGTGAAGCCTCAATGCGCTCAGCATCCTCTCAACCAGCACTTACAGCTCACAAGCTCATCCTGTTGAAGTGAAGCTTCAATGACCCCAGCAACCTATCGAAATAGATTTGCAAACCTGATGACATCTACTTTAGCAAACTCCCAAACTGAATCTATCAACACTTTACTTTGCAAACCTGTCGACCTCCATTCACCAACCTCTTGAGCCCCAAAGCCATCCTCCCATTGACCCTATCGATCAGCAGCCATAACCCCCTCCATCCCATCAAGTTGCAGTCCCATCCTCACGACACCTTACCTGAAGCTGCATTTTCATGCACTTTTCTCCATCCTCCCATCAATCCTATCAAACAACACAAGCTGCATTTCAGCCAACTGCTCGAACTCCAGCTCCCTACTCACCCAACCTCTTGACACCTTACTTGGAGTGGTTACAACCTCTCGAGATCAATCTACCATCCTCACGAAGAGTCACATGAAGTTGTAGTCTTCAGAGAGCAGCCCCATAACCTCTCAAGCAGTCCAACCTCCCATCCTCTAAAACATCAGAACCTGTCGAGATTCGAGTTCCACCTAAACCCCATCAGCTGCCATCCTTCATCAATGGATCCAAAAGATTATTTTGAGTTGTAGCTATAATTTGTAAACATCGAGAGAACTTTTGAAGACTCCATCGAGCCTCAAATATATGCAGAAATTATAATAGGCTGCAGCTGGGGTATTTTTCGTTAGCAAGGGCAGATTCGGGAACTCCAAAGCATGAAAGAGGTCAGTACATGGGCAAGTGATTTGCAAAAATTAAACGAATGATGCAGCTGGAGTTATATTTTTGGGTAAAATATTATTGATTAGCAGGGGCAATTTTGGAACTCCACAGCAGGGATAGCTGCCCACATGTGCAAACTATTTTTGGGAGAAATTCTTGGCGGGAGCAAACTACTTCAGCTAAGTAGAACTTATTTGAGCTTTCTTCTCTCAGATTGTTTGGAATTCTAAAACAGGGATTAAGCTTAAATTGAAATCAAATTCTCTCCTCAAATTGGCTGCAAACCAAAGCACATGGATCACTGCATTTGTATATATAAGACTCCTTGATACTGTAATTTATCAGCAAGGAATCCATAGAATAACTTTAGTTCTCCTTAGCTCATTTAGGTTTAGTTTAGCTGCTATTTTTCCTTTTTCTCTTCCCCCTTCTCTCTCTAATCCAGCATGTTGGATTAGATCTAGATAAGCAGTTCAGATCTGATTTCTAATTATAAATAAATCTATAAAATTGAGAGTATCAAAGGTTTCATAAATGGATTGGATGTTGTGCAGATTGCAGATTTGAGTACAATAAGACTGTAAGTTGTATTATTACAGTGTAATTATGGTTTTTAAAGTTGATTCTGATCTAAATTTCACTTTTTCGTATTTGATTTCCCTGGATCAGATATCCCTGTGGATGCTTGTGCTTGTGGCCTGGCACCCACAGCATTTGCAATAGCTTACCTGTTCCAATCAAGATCCTTGAATTAGATCAATCTCTGAGATGATTTGTGACCGTTCAAGTGGACAGATCATAGCCTTAGGATTGCTCCAATTCTTTGGTCAAGATTTGATTGTTATACCTTGCATCGGAGCTTGTGGCCAAGTGAAGGATTGTTGCAAATCAGTTCTATGCTTTGCCTTTGAACCAATTGATTTTCAGTAAGGATTTGCAATGAGAACCAGTCCTTAGTTGCCTATTTCTCATCATTTTAGAATTTATTTTACCATCCATCTTCTTCAATCTCTTAGATTTAGTTTTATAATTCTATTTTGTAGATTAGATCTTGTGACACCCAACAAACTCTCTTTCTTTCTTAAACTAGGCTAGAATTGCTAGATCTGTAGCCAGATCTGAAGATCTACTATACACCTTCTAGGTTTTAGATCACTACTCCCTGTGGGACAAACTCTTACTTATTAAAACTTGCTACAAAGGACCCTGCATCTTGCAGGTCTAAGATATTTTAGTTGTGCTGATTTCATCCCCTATTTTACTTTGATTTTAATTTGTTTTCACCACAAACAATAAATCAGCACTGAAATATCTTTCAACGAGTTTTTGGCGCCACTGCCAGGGAGTTTTGATCTAGATAATAGATCTGAGTTTTTCATTTTGTTGATCTAATTTTTTTTTAGTTTTATTATTATTTTGTTTTAAATTTGCATACTAAGTGTTTGAATATATGTTTGCTGTAGTTTTTGTATAGAAAATCTATTTTAATCTATAATAATTCTGAATTTTCTGAGCTTTTATTATGTTCCTTTTAGCTATTTGAATAAATGTTGTTGTCGCCTTTTGCATTCTTGCAAGAATGAGGTTGTGGCCTGCGTTTTTCTTTTTGTTTTGCTTATTACAATCAATATGCTTGAATAAGGTACTACTGAAGTTTTTGAATTTTTGCAGATCTGGAGCAGCAGCCAAAAGTTGAGCAAATGGATTGCAGCTGGAGCAGATATGCCTGAGTTTGCATCCCCTTCTCTGTTGCATTCATTTAAAAAATTTAAATTCTTTAAAACTAGCAGTTTTGTTGTGTTTAGTATTTGCCTTTGTTCCTGCTATCATTTAGGCATACTGATTTTTTGTAAAAAAAAAATATTAAAGAAATTGTAAACTCAAATAAAAATTTTAGATTTGTTTTCCCTCATTTATATTCTTTAGCAGTAGTAAATAAGGGCTCTTGTTGAGCCCCGATTGATCCAAAACAGATAAAAAATATAAAAAAATTCATAAAGGCATAAATTTTTTTCAGATGGCCTATTTTCCTTTGCTTGCATTCATAAACCCCCATCTAGAACTGTTGAGATCATGTTTTTAAATTTTGAGGATTCATGAGGGTCAATGAACAGTGAATCATATTTTTGCTTTGTATATTCAATGGAGCCTCTAATTTTATTTACTTTCAAGACCTTTCACCATTAATGGGTCTCAGCTGTGTACGAATCCTACTTATAACTGTGTACGTTCATGCTTCATTACTTTGAAATTCTTTTTTATTCATACACATCATCAACACAGGGCTCAATCTTATGAATCTTGCTTTTCACTGTGTGTTATTCCTACTGATCATTTTTGCAACTTCACATAGATTCATAAGTGGCAAACTGGTTTACCCTTTTGGAACACAAACTCATGCACAGGGGGCTTTACTTTATCAGATCTGATTCTTAGGATTTTCTATTTTAGAAATTTTTATTCTATTTTTAGATTGCTGATTTTTCTTTCTTAGGTTAATGTGTGTCCTAGTTTTACTGTTCTTCTTCAATTTTTATAGTTTTGTATTCAATTCTTTACTTTTGTTTTGCTATTTTATTATTTTTGCAGTAATTTTCCTGCATTTGTATGTCATTTTTTTTCATTTTTCTGTTCATACATTCAGTTTTTAGCTGGGTTAGTCACTGATTTTTACCATTTTATACCCTTTAAACTTGGCTTTTGCTAAGGCTCAGAGTATTTAATAATTACATTTTAGAATTGTTTTGCAGTAACGAAGTAATTGCAACTTTAGTGCAGATTTTCAGTAAAAAGTGCCAATAAGAGGAGTTTTGGAATCAATCAACAGCTGAGAGTGAGAGATGAATGGAGTGGTGCTATGGCCAGTTGATGAGAAAGCAAACAGTAGTAGCGATGTGGAATGGAATTGTTTCAGCTCTATGCACATTAGAGGTGCCTTGAGGTTCACTCTCAAATTGCTACAATCATATGGAGCAGCAGTGCATACAATCATATGGAAGAGCAGCACATCAAGACAGCCTTTGGGAGCATCACTTTTAAGCAATTACAAATCACAGTTGCAAGAGCAGGTTAGCTGCACATTAACAACATTACAAAGCAGATATACATCAGCATCTGCACAGCAGAAGGATACCTTGTTGAAGCCTAAAGATATAGTATCTGAACCTTTCAATGCTTGAACCTGTCAACAAGAAGTATACCTGCAGGTTTCACCCTCTCGACAGCACCAACACCTGTTAATTTGGAGCAGTAGAATCTCCCGAATGCATTGTTGAACCTGCAGCCATCTTGTCGAGTTGTGCACACTTGAAGCATTCATTGCAGCCAGCCAACATCCCCAGTTGCAGCAGCATTCAAACACTTCATAAATGCAGCCCAAGGAAGAAGAAGAACAGTTGCATAATTATAAATGTGTGCACACTAAAACATCAGCTTGTGCTCCAAGCCTTCAAACATTTCCAAATGGACAGCAGCTGAACTCATGCAAGCCTGCTTTTAATCTCATCAAAAGAAAGAAGCAGCTATACTAGCACCTCTCGAGTGGATTGCTTTGCACCCATGCGGTAGCAGAACATCCAAAGCAGCCAACCTATCGAGCACTTGCAGCACCCCTTCAGCAACCTCCCACTACCTCTTGATTGGTTGAGCTTCATCTTCCACAACCTATGGAGCAAAGCTACCAACTGAACCTTTCGATGTGCATTTAAGACCCCCAACCAACCTGTTGAAGTGAAGCCTTAATGCACTCAGCATCCTCTCGACCAGCACTTGCAGCTCCCAAGCTCATCCTGTCGAAGAAGCTTCAATGGCCCTAGCAACCTGTCGAAATAGAATTGCAAGCCTGTTGACATCAGCTTCAATAAACTCCCAAACTGAAGCTGCCGACACTTTACTTTGCAAACGGGTCAACCTTCATTCACCAACCTCTCGAGCCCAAAAACCATCCTCCCATTGAACCTATTGATCAGCAGGCATAACACCCTCCATCCTGTCGACTTGCAGTCCCATCCTCATGACACCTTACCTGAAGCTGCAGTTTTCATGCACTTTTCTCCATCCTCCCATCAATCCTATCGAATAGCACAATATTCATTTCAGCCAACTGCTCAAACTCCAGCTCCCTACTCACCCAACCTCTCAACACCTTACTTGGAGCTATTCCAACCTCGTGAGTGTCCATGTTTACCTTCAATATCCTCTCGAAGACTGTAGCTCCCATTCCATCTATCCACTCGAGTACACTATCCAACCTCTCGAGATCAACCTACCATCCTCACGAAGAGTCACATGAAGCTGCAGTCTTTAGACACCAGACCCATAACCTCTCGAGCAGTCCAACCTCTCATCCTCTAAAACATCAGAACCTGTCGAGATTCGAGTTCCACCTAAACCCCATCAGCTGCCAGCCTTCATCAATGGATCCAAAAGATTATTTTGAGTTGTAGCTTTTATTTGTAAACATCGGGGGCACTATTGAAGACTCCATCGAGCCTCAAATATATGCAGAAATTATAATAGGCTGCAGTTGGGGTATTTTTGGTTAGCAAGTGCAGATTTGGGAACTCCAAAGCTTGAAAGAGGTCTGCACATGGGCAAGTGATTTGCAAAAATTAAACGAATGATGCAGCTGGAGTTATATTTTTGGGTAAAATATTATTGATTGGCCAGGGCAATTTTGAAACTCCACAACAGGGATACCTGCCCCCATTTGCAAATTGTTTTTGGGAGAAATTCTAGGCAGGAACAAACTACTTTAGCTAAGTAGAACTGAATTGAGCTTTCTTCTCTCTGATTGGTTGGAATTCTAAAATAGGGATTAAGCTTAAACTGAAATCAAACTCTCCTCTGATTGGCTGCAATCCAAAGCACATGGATCACTTCATTTGTATAAATAAGACTCCTTGTTGTTGTAATTTCTCAGCAAGGAATCCATAGGAAAACTTTGGTTCTCCTTACCTCAAAGGTTTTATAAATGGATTGGATGTTGTGCAGATTAAAGATTTGAGCACAATAGGACTTTAAGTTATATTATTACAGTGCAATTGTGGTTTCTAAAGTTGATTCTGATCTAAATTTTACTTTTTCGTTTTGATTTCCCTGGATTAGATATTCCTGTAGATGCTTGTGCTTGTGGTCTCGCACCCACAACATCTGCAATAGCTTACCTGTTCCAATCAAGATCCTTGAATTAGAACAATCTCTAGGAAGATCTGTAACCATTCCAGTGGACAGATCATAGCCGTAGGATTGCTCCAATTCTTTGGTCAAGATTAGATTCTTATACCTTGCATCTGAGCTTGTTGCCAGATGAAGGATTATTGCAAATCAGTTCTATGCTTTGTCTTTGAACCAATTGATTTTCAATAAGGATTTGCAATGAGAACCAGTCCTTAGCTGCCTATTTCTCACCATTTTAGACTTTATTTTACCATCCATCTTCTTCAATCTCTTAGATTTAGTTTTATAATTCGGTTTTGTAGATTAGATCTAGTGACACTCGAAAAATACTCTTTCTTTCTTCAATAAGGCTAGAATTGGCAGATCTCTAGCCAGATTTGGAGGTCTACTATACTCCTTCTAGGTTTTAGATCACTACTCCCTGGGATAAACTCTTCCTTATTAAAACTTGCTTCAAAGGACCTTGTATCTTGCAGGTCTAAGATATTTTAGTTGTGATGATTTCATCCCCTATTTTACTTTCATTTTAATTTGTTTTCACTACACACAATAAATCAGCACTGAAATATCTTTCAACGTGTTTTCGGCGCTGCTGTCGGGGAGTTTTGATCTAGATAGTAGATCTGAGTTTTTCATTATGTTGATCTAATTTTATTTTATTTTTATTGTTGTTTTTGTTTTAAATTTGTATAATGCATTCAAAGTGTTTGAATATATGTTTGCTGCAGTTTTTGTATAGAAAATCTATTTTAAACTACAGTAATTCTGATTTTTCTGAGTTTTTATTTTGTGCCTTTTAGCTATTTGCAAAATGCTGCAGTAGCCTTTTGCATTCTTGCAAGAATGAGGTTGTGGCCTGCATTTTTTTTTTTATTTTGCTTATTACAATTAATATGCTTGAATAAGGTACTACTACAGTTTTTGAATTTTTGCAGATCTGGAGCAACAGCCAAAAGATGAGAAAATAGATTGCAGCTAGAGCAGATCTACCTGACTTTGCATCCCCTTCTCCGTTGCATTCATTTAAAATTTTTCAATTCTTTAAAATTTTTCAATATCCTCTTGGAGACAGTAGATCCCATTCCATCTATTAATTCGAGTACACTATCCAACCTCTCGAGATCAACCTACCATCCTCACGAAGAGTCACATGAAGCTGCAGTCTTTAGACACCAGCCCCATAACCTCTCGAGCAGTCTGACCTCCCATCCTCTAAAACATCAGAACCTGTTGAGATTCGAGTTCCACCTAAACCCCGTCAGCTGCCAACCTTCATCAATGGATCCTAAAGATTATTTTGAGTTGTAGCTATTATTTGTAAACATCGGCGGCACTTTTGAAGACTCTATCGAGCCTCAAATATATGCAGAAATTATAATAGGTTGCAACTGGGGTATTTTTTGTTAACAAGTGCAGATTTGGGAACTCTAAAGCTTGAAAGAGGTCTGCACATGGGCAAGTGATTTGCAAAAATTAAACGAATGATGCAGCTGGAGTTATATTTTTGGGTAAAATATTATTGATTGCTATGGCAATTTCAAAAATCCACAACAGGTTGCCCACATTTGCAAACTATTTTTGGGAGAAATTCTTGGCGGGAACAAATTACTTCAGCTAAGTAGAACTGAATTGAGCTTTCTTCTCTCTGATTGGTTGGGATTCTAAAACATGAATTAAGCTTAAACTGAAATCAAACTCTCTCCTCTTATTGGCTGCAATCCAAAGCACATGGATCACTGCATTTGTATAAATAGGACTGCTTCTTGCTATAATTTCTCAGCAAGGAATCCATAGAAAAACTTTGGTTCTCCATAGCTCATTTAGGTTTAGTTTAGCTTTTATTTTTCCTTTTTCACTTCCTCCTTCTCTCTCTAATCCAGCCTGTTCGAATAAATCTTAATAAGCAGTTCAGATCTGATTTCTAATTGTAAATAAATATGTAAATTAAGAGTTTCAAAGGTTTTGTAATTGGATTGGATGTTGTGCAGATTGTAGATCTGAGCACAATAGGACTGTAAGTTGTATTATTACAGTGTAATTGTGGTTTTTAAAGTTGATTATGATCTAAATTTTACTTTTTCGTATTTGATTTCCCTGGATCAGATATCCCTGTAGATGCTTGTGCTTGTGGCCTAACACCCACAGCATCTGCAATAGCTTACATGTTCCAATCATGATCCTTGAATTAGAATAATCTCTAGGAAGACCTATGACCATTCAAGTGGACAGATCATAGCCGTATGATTGCTCCAATTCTTTGGTCAAGATTAAATTCTTATACCTTGCTTCTGAGCTTGTAGCCAGATGAAGGATTGTTGTAAATCAATTCTATGCTTTGTCTTTGAACCAATTGATTTTCAGTAAGGATTTGCAATGAGAAATAGTCCTTAGCTACCTATTTTTCACCATTTTAGACTTTATTTTACCATCCTTCTTCTTCAATCTCTTAGATTTAGTTTTATAATTCTGTTTTGTAGATTAGATCTAGTGACACCCGAAAAACACTCTTTCTTTCTTAAATAAGGCTAGAATTGGCAGATCTCTAGCCAGATCTGGAGGTCTACTATACACCTTTTAGGTTTTAGATCACTACTCTTTGAGATAAACTCTTACTTATTAAAACTTGCTGCAAAGGACCCAATATCTTGCAGGTCTAAGATATTTTAGTTGTGCTGATTCCATCCCTTGTTTAACTTTGATTTTAATTTGTTTTCACTACACACAATAAATCAGCACTGAAATATCTTTCCACAAGTTTTTAGCGCTGCTGCCGGGGAGTTTTGATCTAGATAGTAGATCTGAGTTTCTCATTTTGTTGATCTGATTCTTTTTTTGTTTTATTGTTGTTTTTGTTTTAAATTTGTATACTGCATTCAAAGTGTTTGAATATATGTTTGCTGCAGTTTTTGTATAGAAAATCAATTTTAAACTACAGTAATTCTAATTTTTCTGAGTTTTTATTTTGTGCCTTTTAGGTATTTGAAAAATGTTGCTGTAGCCTTTTTCATTCTTGCAAGAATGAGGCTGTGGCTTGTCTTTTTTTTTTTTTTTTGCTTATTACAATCAATATGCTTGAATAAGGTACTGCTGCAGTTTTTAAATTTTTGCTGATCTGGAGCAACAGCCAAAGGATGAGCAAATGGATTACTGCTGGAGCAAATCTGCCTAACTTTCCATCCCCTTCTCCGTTGCATTCATTTAAAAATTTTCAATTCTTTAAAACCAACAGTTTTGTTGTGTTTAGTATTTGTTTTTATACCTGCTATCATTTAGGCATGCTGATTATTTGTAACAAAAAAATATAAAAGAAATTTTAAACTCAAATAAAAAATTTTGATTTGTTTTCCCTCATTTATATTCTTCGACAGTAGTAAATAAGGGCTCTTGTTGAGCCCCTGCTGATCCAAAACAATTAAAAAATATAAAAAAATTCATTAAAGCCTAAATTTCTTTCAGAGGTGCTGTTTTCCTTTGCTTGCATTCATAAACCCCCATCTAGAACTGCTGAGATCATGTTTTTAAATATTGAGGATTCATGAGGGTTAATGAATAGTGGATCATATTTTTGTTTTGTATATTCAATGGAGCCTCTGATTTTATTTATTTTCAAGACCTTTCACCATTAATGGGTCTCAGCTGTGTATGAATCCTGCTTCTAACTGTGTATATTCATGCTTCATTACTTTAAAATTCTTTTTGATTCATACACATCATCAACACAGGGCTCAGTCTTATGAATCTTGCTTTTCATTGTGTGTTATTCCTGCTAATCATTTTTGCAACTTCACATAGATTCATAAGTGGCAAACTGGTTTATACTTTTGGAACACAAACTCATGCACAGGGGGCTTTACTTTATCAGATCTAATGCTTAGGATTTTCTATTTTAGGAATTTTTATTCTCTTTTTAGATTGCTGATTGTTCTTTCTTAGGTTAATGTGTGCCCTAGTTTTACTGTTTTTCTCAATTTTTGTAGTTTTGTATTCAATTCTTTACTTTTGTTTTGCTGTTTTTCTATTTTTGCAATAATTTTCATGCATTTGTATATCATTTTTTTTTCATTTTTCTATTCATACATTCAGTTTTTAGCTTTTATTTTCTGCTGCATAATAGTTTTATTTTCCTACTTATTTTTCTTTCATGCTTTGCCTTGTTGCCCCTAGTTACTCACTGTGTAAGCATTGAGGACAATGTTCATCTAAGGTTTGGTGGTATGGCAGGTGTGCCAATGAAATAAGTTAATGCTAGTGCAACTATGTTGAATAATTTTTGAAATAAAGTGATTTCCCACCTAATTTTTTTTTAAAAAGAGGAAATTAAAAACTTCTTAAAACTGAAATGTGTTGTAGTTCTAACAATTTCATAAAGCAAATGTCAAGAATTTTCAAAAATTGATGCTTAGTGAACCTGAAAAGAGAGAAAATTGTGAGGATACACCCCAGGAATTAAATGAAAGACTATACCCAGTGCGATTTGGACCTTAAAAATTTTCTTTGAAGGGTGTTTTGGCAATTTTTCTGCTCTAATGACTAATTGAACTTATTCTTGCTCACTGAAAGTTAGGCAAATACAAGTTGAAACAGCTTGACAAAACTCATGACATTAAAGACATGATGTAGGGCATCCTTTGGACAGTTTGAGCTTGAAGTTTCCCACTTTTGAACTGCCCTTGATACACACCATTTGAGCCTTAAAAAACTCAATTTTTCTTTGATAAAAAATCAGAAAATTTGAACCCCCAAAACCCCTTGACCTGTTTCAGGTAAACCTCAATCTGAGAATTCAAGAAATGGAGGAGAAGTGAGGTTAGAGTGGCGAGGTTTGATATTTGATTGAAAGAGGAGAAAGCACATTTGGTGGTAGTTGTGGCATTCTAGCCCATAAAAAGAAAAATGGGAAAAATACAAAGAGCATACAAAAAAAAAAATCGAGAAAAATAGAAAAGCAGAATAAAAGAATCAGAAAGAGAAGTCATTTCATTGAAAGAGTGAAAAAAAAGATTAGAAACTAATCTCTTCAAATCTTCAAATTCAAGAAGTAGATGGAATTGCGTTGAAATGAAGGTTGTGAAGTTGCAAATCACCTCCTTACCTTACTGATTTCTCAAATTTGAATCTTTCCTTACCCTTTTATTCTTTATAAACCTCACCCATAAGCCACATTACAACCTAATAAAAAGACCCTACTGATCTGAAATTAATTGAGCTGTCATGTGGAGATGAGGATCTGTGTATCTATGGTGAAAAGTGTTAGAAAATTTTAGAAATTAGAGCAATGCCTATGCTCATGCTTGTAGTACTATTTGAGGGCTATAACTGCTCTTGAGCTGTGTGGAGTGATGCACCCTTCTATTTTTACTTTTGAGTGATAGCCCTGGTGAGACTTGGGTCTGAAATTGAATTTGTTGGGGGCTTTATTAAAACATAATTCTCAATTTGATGGTAAGCTCTGCATTAATTTTCATGCACAATGCCTTGACATAAGCTGATTGATAGTGAAGGAATTACAACAGGATTTCAGATTTAAACTGCTATTTTTCTAGTGAGAATCCTCTAAGATTGAATGAACAAGGTGTGGAATGAATTTTATTTTATTTGAACTCTGTTTTAGCATGTTGCATTAGTATTAACTAGTTTTATTAGAGAAGTTTGTGGGTATCTTCACTGAAAACCCTCAGGAGACTCCACTCCTCCACTAGGGATCACCTAGGGGTTTTAAAGGTTTGGTGCATATGCTAAATGCACCCGTGTTCCCTACGACAGTGGCATTTATATTTGTAGGTTAAGTGTTTTTAAATTTCACTTTGCTCGAGGACTAGCAAAGGTTAGGTTTGGGGGTAGGTTCATCATTGATTTTTACCATTTTATACCCCTTAAACCTGGCTTTTGCTAAGACTCAGAGTATTTAATAATTACATTTTAGTATTGTTTTGCAATAAGGAAGTAATTGCAACTTTAGTGCATATTTTCAGTAAAAAGTGCAAATAAGAGGAGTTTTTTTATCAATCAACAGCTGAGTGTGAGAGATGAATGGAGTGGTGCTATGCCCAGTTGATGAGAAAGCAAACAGTAGCAGCGATGTGCAATGGAATGGTTTCAGCTCTATGCACATTCGAAGTGCCTTGAGGTTCACTCTCAAATTGCTATAAGGTACACTTTGGAGCAGCAGTGCATACAATCTCTCGACATCTTACTTGGAGCTATTCCTACCACTTGAGTGTCCATGTTTACCTTCAATATCCTCTCGAAGATAGTAGCTCCCATTTCATCTATCCATTCGAGTACACTATCCAACCTCTCGATATCAACCTACAATCCTCACGAAGAGTCACATGAAGCTGCAGTCTTCAGACACCAGCCCCATAACCTCTCGAGCAGTCAAACCTCCCATCCTCTAAAACATCAGAACCTGTCGAGATTCGAGTTCCACCTAAACCCCATCAGCTGCCAGCCTTCATCAATGGATCCAAAAGATTATTTTGAGTTGTAGCTATTATTTGTAAACATCGGCGGCACTTTTAAAGACTTCATCAAGCCTCAAATATATGCAGAAATTATAATAGGCTACAGCTGGGGTATTTTTGGTTAGCAAGTGCAGATTTGGGAACTCCAAAGCTTGAAAGAGGTCTGCACATGGGCAAGTGATTTGCAAAAATTAAACGAATGATATAGCTGGAGTTATATTTTTGGGTAAAATATTATTGATTGGCAGGGGCAATTTCGAAACTCCACAGCAGGGATAGCTACCCACATTTTCAAACAAATTTTGGGAGAAATACTTGGCGAGAACAAACTACTTCAGCTAAGTAGAACTGAATTGAGCTTTCTTCTCTCTGATTGGTTGGAATTCTAAAACAGGGATCAAGCTTAAACTGAAATCAAACTCTCTCCTCTGATTGGCTGCAATCCAAAGCACTTGGGTCACTGCATTTGTATAAATAAGACTCCTTGTTGCTGTAATTTCTCAGCAAGGAATCCATAGAAAAACTTTGGTTCTCCTTACCTCATTTAGGTTTTGTTTAGCTTTTGTTTTTCCTTTTTCACTTCCCCCTTCTCTCTCTAATCCAGCCTGTTGGATTAAATCTAAATAAGAAGTTCATATCTGATTTCTATTTGTAAATAAATCTATAAATTGAGAGTTTCAAAGGTTTTGTAAATGGATTAGATGTTGTTCAGATTGCATATCTGAGCACAATAGGACATTAAGTTGTATTATTACAGTGTAATTGTGGTTTTTAAAGTTGATTCTGATCTAAATTTTACTTTTTCATATTTGATTTCCCTAGATCAGATATCCCTGTGGATGCTTGTGCTTGTGGCCTAGCACCCACAATATCTGCAATAGCTTACCTGTTCCAATCAAAATCCTTGAATTAGAACAATCTCTAGGAAGATCTGTGACCATTCAAGTGGATAGATGATAGCTGTAGGATTGGTCCCTTTCTTTGGTCATGATTAGATTCTTATACCTTGCATCTGAGCTTGTAGCTTGATGAAGGATTTTTGCAAATCAGTTCTATGCTTTGTCTTTGAACGAATTGGATTTCAGTAAGGATTTGCAATGAGAACCAGTCCTTAGCTGCCTATTTCTCACCATTTTAGACTTTATTTTACCGTCCATCTTCTTCAATCGCTTAGATTTAGTTTTATAATTTTGTTTTGTAGATTAGATCTAGTGACACCCGAAAAACACTCTTTCTTTCTTAAATAAGGCTAGAATTGGCATCTCTAGCCAGATCTGGAGGTCTACTATACACCTTCTAGGTTTTAGATCACTACTCCCATGGAGAAACTCTTACTTATTAAAACTTGCTACAAAAGACCCTGTATCTTACAGGTCTAAGATATTTTAGTTGTGCTGATTCCATCCCCTGTTTTACTTTGATTTTAATTTGTTTTCACTACACACAATAAATCAGCACTAAAATATCTTTGAACAAGTTTTTGGCACTGCTGCCAGGGAGTTTTGATCTAGATAGTAGATCTGAGTTTTTCATTTTGTTGATCTGATTTTTTTTTTTTTTATTACAATTTTGTTTTAAAATTTGTATATTGCATTCAAAGTGTTTGAATATATGTTTGCTGCAATTTTTGTATAGAAAATATAATTCTGATATTTCTGAGTTTTTATTTTGTGCCTTTTAGCTATTTGAAAAATGTTGCAGTAGCCTTTTGCATTCTTGCAAGAATGAGGTTGTGGCCTGCATTTTTTTTTGTTTTGCTTATTACAATCAATATGCTTGAATAAGGTACTGCTGCAGTTTTTGAATTTTTGCAGATCTGGAGCAACAGCCAAAATATGAGCAAATGGATTGCAGCTGGAGCAGATCTGCCAGACTTTGCATCGCCTTCTCCGTTGCATTCATTTAAAAAATTTCAATTCTGTAAAACCAGCAGTTTCATTGTGTTTATTATTTGTCTCTATACCTGCTATCATTTAGGCATGCTGATTATTTGTAAAAAAAAAAATAAAGAAATTGTAAACTCAAATAAAAATTTTAGATTTGTTTTCCGTCATTTATATTCTTCAACAGTAGTAAATAAGGGCTCATGTTGAGCCCCGACTGATCCAAAACAAATATAAATATAAAAAAATTCATTAAAGCATAAATTTCTTTCAAATGGGCCGTTTTCCTTTGCTTGCATTCATAAACCCCCATCTAGAACTACTGAGATCATGTTTTTAAATATTGAGGATTCATGAGGGTTAATGAATAGTGGATCATATTTTTGCTTTGTATATTCAATGGAGCCTCTGATTTTATTTACTTTCAAGACCTTTCACCATTAATGGGTCTCAGTTGTGTATGAATCCTGCTTCTAACTGTGTACATTCATGCTTCATTACTTTAAAATTCTTTTTGATTCATACACATCATTAACACAGGGCTCAGTCTTATGAATCTTGCTTTTCATTGTGTGTTATTCCTGCTAATCATTTTTGCAACATCACATAGATTCATTAGTGGCAAACTGGTTTATCCTTTTGGAACACAAACTCATGCACAAGGGGCTTTACTTTATCAGAACTAATTCTTAGGATTTTCTATTTTAGGAATTTTTATTCTTTTTTTAGATTGCTGATTGTTCTTTCTTAGGTTAATGTGTGTCCTAGTTTTACTGTTTTTCTTCAATTTTTGTAGTTTTGTATTCAATTCTTTACTTTTGTTTTGTTGCTTTTCTATTTTTGCAGTAATTTTTCTGCATTTGTATATCATTTTTTTTTCATTTTTCTGTTCAAACATTCAGTTTTTAGCTTTTATTTGCTATTGCATATAGTTTTATTTTCCTGCTTATTTTTCTTTCTTGCTTTGCCTTGTTGCCCCTAGTTACTCACTATGTAAGCATTGAGGACAATGTTCATCTGAGGTTTAGGGGTATGGCAGGTGTGCCAATGAAATAAGTTAATGCTAGTGCAACTATGTTGAATAATTTTTGAAATAAAGTGATTTCCCACCTATTCTTTTTGAAAAAGAGGAAATTAAAAACTTTTTAAAACTGAACTGTGTTGTAGTTTTAACAGTTTCATAAAGCAAATGTAAAGAATTTTTAAAAATCGATGCTTAGTGAACCTGAAAAGAGAGAAAATTGTGAGGATACACCCCAGGAATTTGATGAAATACTATTCCTAGTGCAATTTGGACGTTAAAAATTTTCTTTGAAAAGTGTCTTGGCAATTTTTCTGCTCTAATGACTGATTGAATTTATTCTTCTTCACTGAAAGTTAGGCAAATACAAGTTGAAACAACTTGACAAAACTCATGAAATTAAGGACATGATGTAGGGCCATCCTTTGGAATGTTTGAGCTTGAAATTTCCCACCTTTAAACTACCCTTGATACACCATTTGAGCCTTAAAAATCCCAGTTTTTCTTTGATAAAAAATCAAAAAATTTGAACCCAAAATCCCTTGACCTGTTTCAATTCACCCTCAATCTGGGAATTCAAGAAATGGAGGAGAAATGAGGTTAGAGCGGCAAGGTTTGATATTTCGTTGAAAGAGAAGAAAGCACATTTGGTGGCAGTTCTGACATTCTAGCCCATAAAAAGAAAAATGGGAAAAATACAAAGAGCATACAAAAAAAAAATGAGAAAAATAGAAAAGAAAAACAAAAGAATGAGAAAGTGAAGTCATTTCATTGAAAGACTGAAAAAAAAGATTAGAAACTGATCACTTCAAATCTGAAAATTCAAGAAGTAGATGGAATTGTGCTTAAATGAAGGTTGTGAAGTTGCAAATCCCCTCTTTACCTTACTGATTTCTCAATTTTGAATCCTTCCTTACCCTTTTATTCTTTATAAACCTCACCCATAAGCCACATTATAACCTAATAAAAAGACCCTACTGATCTGAAATTAATTGAGCTGTCATGTGAAGAGAAGGATCTGTGTAATCTATGGTGAAAAGAGTTAGAAAATTTCAGAAATTAGAGCAATGCCTATGCTCATGCTTGTAGTCCTATTTGAGGGCTGTAACTACTCTTGAGCTGTGTGGAGTGATGCACCCTTCTATTTTTATTTGTGAGTGACAACCCTGGTGAGACTTCGGTCTGAAATTGAATTTGGTGGGGGCATTATTAAAACATAATTCTCAATTTGATGGTAAGCTCTGCATTAATTTTCATGCACAATGTCTTGACATAGGCTGATTGATAGTGAAGGACTTCAGTAGAATTTCATATTTAAACTGCTATTTTTCTACTGAGAATCCTCTAAGATTGAATGAACAAGGTGTGGAATGAATTTTATTTTATTTGAACTTTGTTTTAGCATGTTGCATTAGTATTAACTGGTTTTATTGGAGAAGTTTGTGGGTATCTTCACTGAAAACCCTCAGGAGACTCCATTCCTCCACTAGGGATCACCTAGGGGTTTAAAAGGCTTTGTGCATATGCTAAATGCACCCGTGTTCCCTACGAAAGTGGCATTTATATTTGTAGGTTAGGTTAGGTTTGGGGGTGGGTTAGTCACTGATTTTTACCATTTTATACCCCTTAAACCTGGCTTTTGCTAAGACTCAAAGTATTTAATAATTACATTTTAGTACTGTTTTGCAGTAAGGAAGTAATTGAAACTTTAGTGCAGATTTTCAATAAAAAGTGCCAATAAGAGGAGTTTTGGAATCAATTAACAGCTGAGAGAGAGATAAAAGGAGTGGTGTTATGGCCAGTTGAGGACAAAGCAAACAGCAGCAGTGATGTGGAATGGACTGGTTTCAGCTCTATGCACATTAGAGGTGCCTTGAGGTTCACTCTCAAATTGCTACAAGGTACACTTTGGAGCAGCAGGGCATACAATCATATGGAAGAGCAGCACATCAAGACAGCCTTTGGGAGCATCACTTTCAAGCAATTACAAATCACAGCTGCAAGAGAATGTTAGCTGCACATTAATTGCATTACAAAGCAGATATACATCAGCATCTACACAGCTAAAGGATACCTTGCTGAAGCCTAAAGATATAGCATCAGAACCTTTCAATGCTTTAACCTGTCAACAAGAAGTATACCTTCAGGTTTCACCCTCTCAAGAGCGCCAGCACCTGTTAATTTGGAGCAGTAGTATCTCTCGAATGCATTGTTAGACCTGCAGCCATCTTGTCGAGTTGTGCACACTTGAAGCCTTCATTGCAGCCAGCCAACATCCCCAGTTGCAGCAGCCTTCAAACACTTCATAACTGCAGCCCAAGGAAGAAGAAGAACAGTTGCACAATTATAAATGTGTGCACACTAAAACATCAGCTTCTGCTCCAAGCCTTCCAACATTTCCAAATGGACAGCAGCTGCACTCATGCGAGCCTGCTTTTAATCTCATCAAATGAAAGAAGCAACTATACTAGCACCTCTCGAGTGGATTGGTTTGCACCAATGCAGCAGCAGAACATCCAAAGCAGCCCACCTATCGAGCATTTTCAGCACCCCTTCAACAACCTCCCACTACCTCTCGATTGGTTGAGCTTCATCTTCCACAACCTATGGAGCAGATGAGCTACCAACTGAACCTATCGATGTGCATTTAAGACCCCCAACCAACCTGTTGAAGTGAAGCCTTAATGCACTCAGCATCCTCTCGACCAGCACTTGCAGCTCCCAAGCTCATCCTGTCGAAGAAGCTTCAATGGCCCTAGCAACCTGTCGAAATAGAATTGCAAACCTGTTGACATCGGCTTCAGCAAACTCCCAAACTGAAGCTGCCGACACTTTACTTTGCAAACCGGTCAACCTCCATTCACCAACCTCTCGAGCCCCAAAACCATCCTCCCATTGAACCTATCGATCAGTAGGCATAACCCCCTCCATCCTGTTGACTTGCAGTTCCATCCTCACGACACTTTACCTGAAGCTACAGTTTTCATGCACTTTTCTCTATCCTCCCATCAATCCTATCGAACAGCGCAAGCTGCATTTCATCCAAATGCCCAAACTCCAGCTCCCTACTCACCCAACCTCTCGACATCTTACTTGGAGCTATTCCTACCACTTGAGTATCCATGTTTACCTTCAATATCCTCTCGAAGACAGTAGCTCCCATTTCATCTATCCATTCGAGTACACTATCCAACCTCTCGATATCAACCTACAATCCTTACGAAGAGTCACATGAAGCTGCAGTCTTCAGACACCAGCCCCATAACCTCTCGAGCAGTCAAACCTCCCATCCTCTAAAACATCAGAACCTGTCGAGATTCGAGTTCCACCTAAACCCCATCAGCTGCCAGCCTTCATCAATGGATCCAAAAGATTATTTTATGTTGTAGCTATTATTTGTAAACATCAGCGGCACTTTTAAAGACTCCATCAAGCCTCAAATATATGCAGAAATTATAATAGGCTACAGCTGGGGTACTTTTGCTTAGCAAGTGCAAATTTGGGAACTCCAAAGCTTGAAAGAGGTCTGCACATGGGCAAGTGATTTGCAAAAATTAAACGAATGATGCAGCTGGAGTTATATTTTTGGGTAAAATATTATTGATTGGCAGGGGAAATTTCGAAATTCCACAGCAAGGATAGTTGTCCACATTTGCAAACTATTTTTGGGAGAAATTCTTGGCTGGAACAAACTACTTCAGCTAAGTAGAACTGAATTGAGCTTTCTTCTCTCTTATTGGTTGGAATTTTAAAACAAGGATGAAGCTTAAACTGAAATCAAACTCTCTCCTCTGATTGGCTGCAATCTATAGCACTTGGATCACTGCATTTCTATAAATAAGACTCATTGTTGCTATAATTTCTCAACAAGGAATCCATAGAAAAACATTGGTTCTCCTTAGCTCATTTAGGTTTAGTTTAGCTTTTATTATTCCTTTTTCACTTCCCCCTTCTCTCTCTAATCCAGCCTGTTGGATTAAATATAAATAAGCAGTTCAGATATGATTTCTAATTGTAATTAAATCTATAAATTGAGAGTTTCAAAAGTTTTGTAAATGGATTGGATGTTGTGCAGATTGTAGATCTGAGCACAATAGGACTGTACGTTTTGTTATTACAGTGTAATTATGATTTTTAAATTTGATTCCGATCTAAATTTCACTTTTTCGTATTTGATTTCCCTGGATAAAATATCCCTGTGAATATTTGTGCTTGTGGCCTGGCACCCACACCATCTGCAATAGCTTACCTGTTCCAATCAAGATCCTTGAATTAGAGCAATCTCTAGGAAGATCTGTGACCATTCAAGTGGATAGATCATAGCCGTAGGATTGCTCCCATTCTTTGGTCATGATTAGATTCGTATACCTTGCATCTGAGCTTGTAGCCAGATGAAGGATTATTGCATATCAGTTATATGCTTTTTCTTTGAACCAATTGATTTTCTGTAAGGATTTGCAATGAGAACCAGTCCTTAGCTGCCTATTTCTCACCATTTTAGACTTTATTTTACCATCCTTCTTCTTCAATCTCTTAGATTTAGTTTTATAATTCTGTTTTGAAGATTAGATCTTGTGACAACCGAAAAACACTCTTTCTTTCTTAAATAAGGCTAGAATTGGCAGATCTCTAGCCAGATCTGGAGGTCTACTATACACCTTCTTGGTTTTAGATCACTACTCCCTGGGATAAACTCTTACTTATTAATACTTGCTACAAAGGACCCTGTATCTTGCAGGTCTAAAATATTTTAGTTGTGCTGATTCCATCCCCTGTTTTACTTTGATTTTAATTTATTTTTACTACACACAATAAATCAACGCTAAAATATCTTTCAACAAGTTTTTGGCGCTGCTGCCTGGGAGTTTTGATCTAGATAGTAGATCTGAGTTTTCCATTTTGTTGATCTGATTTTTTTTTTGTTTTATTGTTGTTGTTGTTTTAAATCTGTATACTGCATTCAAAGTGTTTGAATATATGTTTTCTGCAATTTTTATATAGAAAATCTATTTTAAACTTCGTTAATTCTGATTTTTCTGAGTTTTTATTTTGTGCCTTTTTTTTTTATTACAATTTTGTTTTTAAATTTGTATATTGCATTCAAAGTGTTTGAATATATGTTTGCTGCAATTTTTGTATAGAAAATATAATTCTGATATTTCTGAGTTTTTATTTTGTGCCTTTTAGCTATTTGAAAAATGTTGCAGTAGCCTTTTGCATTCTTGCAAGAATGAGGTTGTGGCCTGCATTTTTTTTTTGTTTTGCTTATTACAATAAATTTGCTTGAATAAGTTACTGCTGTAATTTTTGAATTTTTATAGATCTGGAGCAACAGCCAAAAGATGAGCAACTGGATTGCAGCTGGAGCAGATCTGCCTGACTTTGCATCACCTTCTCCGTTGCATTCATTTAAAAAATTTCAATTCTTTAAAACCAGCAGTTTTATTGTGTTTAGTATTTGTCTTTATACCTGTAATCATTTAGGCATGCTAATTATTTGTAAAAATAAAATCTAAAAGTAATTGTTAACTCAAATAAAAATTATAGATTTTTTTTCCCTCATTTATATTCTTTAGCAGAGTAAATAAGGGCTCTTTTTGAGCCCCGGCTGATCCAAAACAAATAAAAAATATTAAAAAATTCATTAAAGCATAAATTTCTTTCAGATGGGCTGTTTTCCTTTGCTTGCATTAATGAACCCCCATCTGGAACTGCTAAGATCATGTTTTTAAATTTTGAGGATTCATTAGGGTTAATGAATAGTGGATCATATTTTTGCTTTGTATATTCAATGGAGCCTCTGATTTTATTTACTTTCAGGACCTTCACCATTAATGGGTCTCAGTTGTGTATGAATTCTGCATCTAACTGTGTACATTCATGCTTCATTACTTTAAAATTCTTTTTTATTCATACACATCATCAACACAGGGCTCAGTTTTATGAATCTTGCTTTTCATTGTGTGTTATTCATGTTGATCATTTTTTCAACTTCACATAGATTCATAAGTGGCAAACTGGTTTATCCTTTTGGAACACCAACTCATGCACAGGGGGCTTTACTCTATCATATCTAATTCTTAAGATTTTCTGTTTTAGGAATTTTTATTCTCTTTTTAGATTGCTGATTATTCTTCCTTAGGTTAATGTGTGTCCTAGTTTTACTGTTTTTCTTCAATTTTTGTAGTTTTGTATTCAATTCTTTACTTTTGTTTTGCTGTTTTTCTATTTTTGCAGTAATTTTTCTGCATTTGTATATAATTTTTTTTTTCATTTTTCTGTTGAAACATTCATTTTTTAGCTTTTATTTGCTACTGCATATAGTTTTATTTTCCTGCTTATTTTTCTTTCTTGCTTTGCCTTGTTACCCCTTGTTGCCCCTAGTTACTCACTGTGTAAGCATTGAGGAAAATGTTCATCTGAGGTTTGGGGGTATGGCAGGTGTGCCAATGAAATAAGTTAATGCTAGAGAAACTATGTTGAATAATTTTTGAAATAAAGTGATTTCCCACCTAATTTTTTTTGAAAAAGAGGAAATTAAAAACTTTTTAAAAGTGAAATGTGTTGTAGTTCTAACAGTTTCATAAAGCAAATATCAAGAATTTTCAAAAATTGATGCTTAGTGAACTTGAACAGAGCGAAAATTGTGAGGATACACCCTAGGAATTTGATGAAAGACTGTACCGAGTGCGATTTGGACCTTAAAATTTTCTTCCAAGAGTGTCTTGGTAATTTTTCTACTCTAATGACTGATTTAACTTATTCTTGCTCACTGAAAGTTAGGAAAATACAAGTTGAAACAGCTTGACAAAACTCATGACATTAAAGACATGATGTAGGGCCATCCTTTGGACAGTTTGAGCTTGAAATTTCCCCCCTTTGAACTCCCCTTGATACACACCATTTCGAGGTGTGTTAGTCTCTGATGTTTACCATTATATACCCCTTAAACCTGGCTTTTGCTAAGCCTCGGAGTATTTAATAATTCCATTTTAGTATTGTTTTGCAACAAGGAAGTAATTGCAGCTTTAGTGCAGATTTTCAGCAAAAAGTGCCAATAGGAGGAGTTTTGGAATCAATCAATAGCTGAGAGTGAGAGATGAATGGAGTGGTACTATGGCCAGTTAATGAGAAAGCAAACTGCAGCAGCGATGTGGAATGGAATGGTTTCAGCTCTATGCACATTAGAGGTGCCTTGTGGTTCACTCTCGAATTGCTATAAGGTACACTTTCAAGCAGTAGTGCATACAATCATATGGAAGAGCAGCACATCAAGACAGCCTTTGGGAGCATCACTTTCAAGCAATTACAAATCACAGCTGCAAGAGCATGTTAGATGCACATTAACTGCATTACCAAGCAGATATACATCAGCAGTTGCAAAGCAAAAGGATACCTTGCTGAAGCCTAAAGATATCGCATCTGAACCTTTCATTGCTTGAACCTGTCACCAAGAAGTATACCTTCAGCTTTCACCCTCTCGAGAGCACCAACACCTATTAATTTCGAGCAGCAGCATCTCTCGATGGCATTGTTGGACCTGCAGTTATCTTGTCGAGTTGTGCACACTTGAAGCCTTCATTGCAACCAGCCAACATCCCCAGTTGCAGCAGCATTCAAACACTTGATAACTGCAGCCCAAGGAAGAGGAAGAACAGTTGCACAATTATAAATGTGTGCACAACAAAACAGCAGCATCTGCTCCAAGCCTTCCAGCATTTCCAAATGGATAGCAGCTGCACTCATGCAAGCCTTCTTTTAATCTCATCGAATGAAAGAAGCAGCTGTTCCAGCACCTCTCGAGTGGATTGCTTTTCACCCATGCAACAGCAGAACATCCAAAGTAGTCCACCTATCAAGCACTTGCGCCACCCCTTCAGCAACCTCCCACTACCTCTTGATTGGTTGAGCTTCATCTTCCACAACCTATGGAGCAGATGAGCTACCAACTGAACCTGTCGATATGCATTTAAGACCCCCAGCCAAACTGTCGAAGTGAAGCATCAATGCACTCAACATCCTCTCGACCAGCACTTGCAGCTCCCAAGCTCATCCTGTCGAAGTGAAGCATCAATGGCCCCAGCAACCTGTTGAAATAGAATTGCAAACCCGTCAACATCTGCTTCAGCAAACTCCCAAACTGAACTTGTCGACACTTTACTTTGCAAACCTGTCGACCTCCATTCACCAACCTCTCGATCTCCAAAACCATCCTCCCATTGAGCCTATCGATCAGCAACCATAACCCCCTCCATCCTGTCGAGTTGCAGTCCCATCCTCACGACACCTTACCTGAAGCTGCAGTTTTCATTCACTTTTCTCCATCCTCCCATCAATCCTATCAAACAGCACGAGCTGCATTTCTGCCAACTACTCAAACTCCAGCTCCCTACTCACTCAACCTCTCAACACCTTACTTGGAGCTGTTCCAACCTCTTGAGTTTCGAAGTATACCTTCAATATCCTCTTGAAGATAGCAGCTCCCATTCCATCTATCCTCTCGAGTACACTATCCAACCTCTCGAGATCAACCTACCATCCTCACGAAGAGTCACATGAAGCTGCAATCTTCAGACACCAGCCCCATAACCTCTCGGGCAGTCCAACCTCCCATCCTCTAAAACATCAGAACCTGTCAAGATTCGAGTTCCACCTAAACCCCATCAGCTGCCAACCTTCATCAATGGATCCAAAAGATTATTTTGAGTTGTAGTTATTTTTTGTAAACATCAGGGGCACTTTTGAAGACTCCATCGAGCCTCAAATATATGCAGAAATTATAATAGGCTGCAGCTGGGGTATTTTTGGTTAACAAGGGCAGATTTAGGAACTCCAAAGCATGAAAGAGGTCTGCACATGGGCAAGTGATTTGCAAAAATTAAATGAATGATGCAGCTGGAGTTATATTTTTGGTTAAAATATTATTGATTGGCAGGGGCAATTTCGGAACCCCATAGCAGGGATAGCTGCCCACATGTGCCAACTATTTTTGGGAGATATTCTTCGCGGTAGCAAACTACTTCAGTTGAGTAGAACTGAATTGAGCTTTCATCTCTTTGATTAGTTGGAATTCTAAAACAGGGATTAAGCTTAAACTGAAATCAAACTCGCTCCTTTAATTGGCTGCAATCCAAAGCACGTGGATCGCTGCATTTGTATAAATAAGACTCCTTGCTGCTATAATTTCTCAGCAAGGAATCCATAGAATAACTTTGGTTCTCCTTAGCTCATTTAGGTTTAGTTTAGCTTTTATTATTCCTTTTTCTCTTCCCCCTTCTCTCTCTAATCCAGCCAGTTGGATTTGATCTAGATAAGTAGTTCAGATCTGATTTCTAATTATAAATAAATCTGTAAATTGAGAGTATCAAAGGTTTTGTAAATGGATTGGATGTTGCGCAGAATGCAGATCTGAGCACAATAGGACTGTAAGTTGTGTTATTACAGTGTAATTGTAGTTTTTAAAGTTGATTCTGATCTAAATTTTACTTTTTCATATTTGATTTCCCTAGATCAGATATCCCTATGGATGCTTGTGCTTATGGCCTGGCACCCACAGCATCTGCAATAGCTTACCTGTTCCAATCAAGATCCTTGAATTAGATCAATCTCTGGGATGATCTGTGACCATTCAAGAGGATAGATCATTGCCTTAGGATTGCTCCAATTCTTTGGTCAAGATTCGATTCTTATACCTTGCATATGAGTTTGTTGCCAGATGAAGGATTGTTGCAAAGCAGTTCTTTGCTTTGCCTTTGAACCAATTGATTTTTAGTAAGGATTTGCAGTGAGAACCAGTCCTTTGTTGCCTATTTCTCACCATTTTAGACTTTATTTTACCATCCATCTTCTTCAATCTCTTAGATTTAGTTTTATAATTCTATTTTGTAGATTAGATCTAGTGACACCTGAAAAACTCTCTTTCTTTCTTAAACTAGGTTAGAATTTCCAGATTTGTACCCAGATCTGGAGGTCTACTATACACCTTCAAGGTTTTACATCACTACTCCCTGTGGGACAAACTCTTATTTATTAAAACTTACTACAAAGGACCCTGTATCTTGCAGGTCTAAGATATTTTAGTTGTGTTCATTCGATCCCTTGCTTTACTTTGATTGTAATTTATTTTCACTACACAATAAATCAGCACTGAAATATTCGCAACATGCACCAAGGAACAACCTAAAAAGTTGTTGATCAATGCAACACTCAAACCCAAGGAACGAAAATAAATTATCCAAGTCCTTCAAGATCACCTCAGCTCTTTCGCATGGTCCTATGTGGATATGCCTGGATTGGACTCGAGCTTAGTAGAACATCGGTTGGTCCTGAAACCTGATGCGAAACCTGTCAAGCAGAAATTCAAAAGGCTGCATCCCCAAACAGCACTACAAGTCAAAGAGGAAGTCGGCAAGCTACACAAAGCGAAATTCATTCGAGTCGTCCTCTACCCTAAATGGATTGCCAACATAGTACCTGTCGCCAAAAAGTATGGCAGAGTGCGGGTATTGTTGGGATATTTTTTTATGCTTGCTACTAACTTTATTGGAGATAGTGATAAGAATGGGGTTAGTGAAAATCAAAGGTGGATTGAAGAGAAACAAGCCTAAAAATACACAGTCCTACAAGATACAGGGCATGTTGTTGCAGGTTTTGATAAGTAAGAGTTTGTCCCACAGGGAAAGTTGATCTAAAGCTCCAACGGAGCTATCTTTAGTAGGCCCTCCAGATCTAGCTACAGATATGGCAATCGTAAATGGAAGGGGATTTAAGGTCACTATTATCTAAATCCTACTGTAACCTAATGCGTAAACTACAGAAAGGGTTGAGAAGAATGATGGAGTGTGAGAAAATAAATATAAAAGGGTGAGAAGTATGCTATTAGGTACAGATCTGATGGGTCTTATAACTCAGACTCAGATATGCTGCTATAGAAATCCTGTCCAATGGCTACATTATCACCAAAGAGGAGAAAGGATCCAACTCACTCCTGTGCCATGATCCAATCCCTTATGGCTATAACCTGTCCACTTAAATGGTCACAGACTATCCAATAGGGGAACCACAATCCAGAGATGGGTCAGAACAAGTTTATCATTATAGGCACTACTTCATCCAGGCTACAAGCTCAAGAATCCATAGGAACCTCAACCTTTAAAGTTCTGTGTGTGGGGCTAGGCCTACAACGTGCACTAGCCTGGACACATAGAACCAGCAAGAGTTTGAGTACTAGCTTTTAAGCTTGGTTGTTCACTGCTTTAGAAAGACAGCAGTGATCCAGTCACAAGCCTACAATCTCTGACGGATCGGATCGCCATCGATGGTGGGTCTATACAAATCTGAGAGTGCTCTGCACAATCTCTCACAAGGCTACAAGCACAAGTGCAGAGAAGAAGAATCTGTCTTAGATCTGTGGATTGGCCTCACCCTAGGGCTACAATCTGTCCACTTGAATGATCACAGACTATCCATAGAGGCTATGCTCCTCACAGAGGTCTAAGACAGAACAAGAACATTGCTGCCGCCACCATGTTCACAAGGCTACTAGCTTAAGCTCCCATTGGGATTCAGATTAAGTGGGTCCTATGGTGGGGCTAGGCCTGCAATGTGCCTAACCTGGACACACAGGTCACTTGAATCTAAGTAAAACCTTAAAGATAATCCTCCATTGCTTACAATATAACTTAGCAATGGAGGATCTCAAGGCAGTAGCCTTATACAGAACAACTCACAAAACACCAATCCCATACATGCAATAGATCCTATTACAAAACTCCATTAAAACTATACCAAATAATCATAAAAAGGCATAGCCAGCAAGTGCTGGACTACGAAGAGAAGGAAAAAGGAAAAAGAAAACTCCTAAACCTTAACCTTAGCCTCCTGTAATTTTACAGTCGGTTTCAAGGAGTACAGAAGTCAAGTCCCTTGAACCTAAGCTAGGCTTCGGCTTATATAGTAGCCGGCTCTCTGAATTAGGGTTAGGAAAACCCTAATTTATCAATGCTATCGCAGCCCATTTATGTTCCTTGGATGCCTCAGGGCACCTGCACGAAGATTGGAATATTGGAGTGCGTGCCCTAATTGCTGAAAGTTCCCAAATTGCCCCTGCAAAAGTGGGGAGAAGTTAAGAAACCGACCCTCGCTAGGTAGAAAGGCTTTCCAAATCTTATCGCATGATAGAATTGGCGTCACGGGGTTGATTTGACTTAAAGCTCTTTCCATCGCGGGATTGGTACTTTGGTCATTGCGGGGATGCTCTGGTCGTCGCGAGATTGCTCTTTCCATTTGAATGGAGCGGGAATTACGCGCACAATTTGTTACTTGGTGAATCCCGCGGTGATCCTCACGAAGAAAAAATGTGCATGGGTTTTTGGATTGCACGAGCAGTTCCTTGAAAGTTTATATCCCGTGGCAATTGTGCGACAGCTGCGCGTAGGAATGCCTGGAGCTCTCTCTCTTCAGTGAATCGAGCGAAGATTGAAGACTCATTTCTTGAGCTGCGTGAGACTGCACTAGTGCTTCGCGAGCGCTTATGACTGAGCCTCGCGAGAATCATGCGAAGTCTACTTTTCAATTCCTTCTGTCATCAAACCATGTGAGAATGGTGCGAAGACTGCGTGACCAGTTGGTGTGCTGCCTTCAGAAGCCCGCGATAACTGCGCGAAGCATTCTTCCTGGTTCAATTAAACCCTGCGACATCTGTGCGAGGCAGTCTTTTTTATATTTTTCTGCTTTGTTGTGCCTATGCTGTAGCCAATTCTCTGTCTGGGTTCAACTTTCTTTCTTCTGAGGAACTTCTGAGGCAACAGTAGGCTTCTTGGCATGGTTAGGGGCTTATTTACAGCTTCTGCTTATTACCTACAGGATAGACTTAAAACACATTTATTAAATGATTCAGGGTCTAACAGAGATTAAGTTAAGGGGTGAAAAGTGGTACTTTTCAGGTCATAACACACCCCCAAACCTAATCTTTGCTAGTCTCTTAGCAAAGCTGTAACTAATTAAATGCCACTTTCGTAGGGATCACGGGTACATTTAGCATATGTACCAAGCCTTTTAAACCCCTAGGTGATCCCTAGTGGAGGAGTGAAGTATCCTAAGGGTTTTCAGTGAAGACACCCACAAACTTCACCATTAGAAGTGTTAAGTATAGTGCAGTTAATTACAACACAGATTTCAATGTACAAAGTTTCATTCCACACTCATTCTTTAACACTTAGAGGAAACTGCAGCAGTGTTGCAGGCCATTTAAAACTTAAAAGTTAACATGTGTTTACATCACCACCATTCATTTTACATTAGAAATTCAATGTGTACAAATCAGTACCCAACTTGCCTTAAATTCAAAATTCAGGTTGGATGCAACCCCAATGAAGTCAAAATTTAGACCCAATTCTCACTAGGGCTATCTCTCAACATTAACAATCTGAGGGTGTTCACATTAAAAATAGCTCAAGAGCAGTTACAGACCCCAAATGGGCCTGCAAGCATGAGCATAGGCAAAGCTTCTAATTTCTAACATCCTCATGACTTTTCACCATAGACTGGACAACTCCTCATCTCCACATGACAGCTCATTTTACTTTGGATCCACAAGGTCTTTTTGAATGGGTTGTAATGTGGATTATGGGTGAGGGATGTAAAGAATCAAGGGATAAAAAGGGAATCAAAATTAAGAAATCAGTAAGGTAGGGATGTAAAGAATCAAGGGGTAAAAAGGGAATCAAAATTAAGAAATTAGCAAGGTAGGGAGTGATTCATGACTTCACAACCTTCATTTCAGCGAAACTTCATCTTTCTTTTTATCTTTTTATTTTTATTCAATCATTTGTGTGATTTTTTTATGATGAACTGCCACACAAATACCGTTGATACACTGCTGTTCACAAGTTGCTTTTCTTCACCTTCCACAGAATGTTGGACCATTCTCACTATCTTTAACTCCTTCTCCTTTACCTTCTGAATTCTCAGAGTGAGGGTGAGGTTGAATCGAGTCATGAGGTTAAGGTGCAAGTATTCTGGTGTCTGTCAAAGAAAAGTATGATTTTTAACGCTCAACTAGTGTATGCAAAAGGGCAGATTTTAAAAGGTTGGATTTTCAGGCTCAAACTGCCCAGATGAAGGCCTTGAATCATTTCCTTAGTATCATGAGTGCTGTCAATTAGTTTTGATTTGGAGGTGCCCAACTTCTAGTGAAAAAGTCTTGATTCAATCAGTCCTTAGAGCAGAAATAATGCTAAAAACACTCTTCAAAAGAAAATGATGGGTTCAAATCTCACTAGGTATGGTCCTCAAATTAACCCATGGGGTGTATTTTCATCTGTTTCTCTCCTCTTAGGTTCACTGAGTATTAACTGAAAAATTTTCTGATATTAGCTTCATGGTGGTGTCAAGATTTTAACTTTTTCAGTTTTGAAAAGTCTGCAAGAATATTTTAATTTTTTACAAGTTTCCTCTTTGTAGCAAGTTAAGTGGAAATTGACTTTATTCATCCCAGTTATACCACCATTATTGTACTAAAATTAACTATTCTATTAGCAGACCTATCCTGCCACACCCCCAAACCATGAGGAGCAGTGTCCTCACTGGTGTAAAGGCTAGACTGGATGTGCAGTAGATCGAATACTGAACAAAGAAACACAAAAGAAGACAGAGAAATGAAAATAATCAAAAATGCTAAACTGATGATAAGCAGCTGTATATTGGGCCTTCTGATAGCCTCCAATATGTTAGTCCACCCCAGGGAGATGCCCAGTAATTGCTTTCTGTGGGCTTCCCTCATTTCATCAATCTGCTGCAGCAGGGGGGTCTCAATGGACTGTCAAAGTTGGGCCATGCCCCTCAGGACATCCTTCCTAAGATATGGATTGTCCCTCATGGCATGGAGGATGTTGAGGTAGGGAGGGATGTAAAAAAAATGTTTGGGTGCAATAGGCAGAGAGGAAGTGGAGGGAGAAAATTGTGATTGGTCCTGGGTGGGGCTAGGGGGGTGAACAGTGGGTAAGTCTAGTTGTGGGGGGAAGGGAACAGGTTCTGGGTCTGTTTGGGTCTGTTTGTCACTGAATGTTGGAGGGGGTAGGATAAGAGGTGGGATGGAGGATATAGGGGGAAAGGAAAATGGGGTAAGCTCAGTAGGAGTAGGGGGTGATGGGGGAGGGAAAATGGGAATGGTGAAAGGTATGAAAGAGAATGGTGGGGTTCTGGGGATTAAAGGGATTGTTGGTGGTGAATGGGGTTGAGAGTCAGGGCTGGAGTCAGTTTGTGTTTATTTGCCAGTGGAAAGTACCAGGGGGGTTGGAGTGGATTGTGGAGGGATGGGTGGGTTGGTTAGTGTCTGTAGGGTGGATTTGATGGATGTGAGTTCAGTCTGCATCTGGTCCTGGGTGTGTGTAGTGGTGGATAATTGGGATTGGATGTCTTGGATAAGTGTCAGTTTGTCGGGGCTGGGAGGTTGAGTTTGTGTAGAAGAGGGCACAGGTTGAAAAGGTGAGGAAGGTGCATGATGGAAAGTGGAAGGAGGGAGAGATTGGGGTTCTGGGGAGTGATGGTGTGATGTAGTTGGGGAGTCCGGGAGGGGGGTGTAGTGGATGGGCATGGTGTCAAGGAAACTAACCATAAAGGCTTGGAATCCTATGGTTGTTGTAAGGTTTAAGTCAATGTTTGGGAATGGTGATGTGGTAGGCATGGCTGGAATTGTGTCTTCTTCAAGGTGAGGTGTGTCAGTGGGGATAAAAGGAATTGTGGGTGGTGTCTAGGAGATGGTGGGGGTTGTCTCAGTGGTTTTTCGTTTCTTATAGGAAATGAGTGGAGGGCTGTCAGGTTTATGAGAAGCTGATGGGGGTATTGGAGTTGTATACTGAGGTAGGGTAGGGGATGGTGATGGGCTGACATGGGGTGTGGTGTCCTCCCAGGTACCAATCACTGGTGAAGGGAGAGTGGGTATAGATGATGAGGACAGAGGAGGGTGAGAGAGAGATGGAGTAAGAGATGTGGTCAGGATAGGGGATCTTGGAGTAAAAGGTGGGGGAGCTAAGGTGGCTGCTGCAGCAGTGGTACTGACAGGCTCTGGGAGCACCTCCTTGGTAGTAGGGTAGACCTTGTTATAGCTGCCTCTTCTGCTTGCTTGGGAAGGGCCTGAGCCTCAACTTTCTTCTTCTTCTGGGCCTCCATCAGGCTCCTGCTGATTCCCCATTGCCTCTTAGCAAAAGTAGTAGGGGCAAGGGTGGTAGTCTGCTCAATTTTTGCGATCTTATACCCCCCCTTGATTAGCAGCAAGGTAATGACTCTGGCATAGGGGAGTGTGTGAGGCTTCTTGTTCGTCCCTAACTTCTCCACCAGATCCGTCATTACCTCAAAGATTAGCCAGGCTGCATGGAAGCCATGGCCCAGGTAGAAGGAGTAGACTGCATCAGCAATAGGGGATCTCCTCTCCTGCTGATGACCTGAGCAATATATGTTCTTTCTTAGGACCTGGTCCATGAAAAGGAGTCTAGACTCCAACTCCCTTCTTATGATGGAATCCCCTGAGGCCTTTAATCCTCTTGTCAAAGCCCTTGCAATTGTATCAATTAAGGCACTCAGGGGGGGGCATATCCACAGCTAGGGTCAAATGTGGTTGGGATGCCCAATACTTCTACAATCACTTTAGGGCTTACTAACATCTCAAAATCGTCAATCAGCACCAGCAAGCATACTTGTCCATCCTTGTCTTTTTTTACCCTAATGTGTTGGTAAAAGAGTTGCACTAGCCTAGGATAGGCTAGTGCTGTAATTCCTCTCATCAAGGGTGTCAGGTCAGCCTTGCTCATGAATTGAACGGCAGGAGCAGAGAGAGGCTCCTTCTCAAAGAATGGCAGGTCAAAAGTTGTTTCAGGCTCTAAGGGGATTGAAGCCATGAGCTCTGAAGGAGTAGAAAACTCAGGGGTTGGCTCCTCTGCCTCCTCAACTGCTTCCTTCCCTTATTTAGGTGCCTTTGAAGTCTTGGCCTTCTTAGGAGTGGTCTGAACAGGGGCCTTATCATTGCTCTTCTTCTTTGGTGCACTCTTGGGGGCCATTCCAAACTCTACCTTCGAATATGAGAAATGGAGACTGAGATCTCAGTGCTTACCCTAAAATCTTAGGGTTTGGTTTGATCTGATGCACAGGGCACCGCGAGATCTCTGATCAGAGGACAATAGATGGGGATGATGGTAGGAACAAATCTGTAGATTCCTGGAGTGAATGATGGGCTGTAGGATCGGCGCTGGAGGAGAGAAGGGGGAGAGCGCCAGAAGCTAGGGTTTCACAGAGTGAAGAAGGAAGAGAATACTGGAAAGGGAGACAAGCGCGGGGTTAAAATACTTATCGCGAAGCTTGGCGCGCTTTGGAAAAATATGGTCGCAGGATTGGAAATGAACCTAGCGAAGGTGTTATTCAACTTGGATTGCGTGACAATCTCCCAGGTTGACCTTGGAGCGCGCGACAGTATGTGAAGAATTCATGTGAATTGCACGAGCGACTCCCAGGTCTCTATTTGGATTGCGCAAAAAGCTCTAAGGTTCACTTTGAATCTCGTGACAGCCTCGCGATAGCCTTTGAATCTCGCGGCAGCTAATGAAGTATTCTTTTTTAATTGCGCTAGAGTCTCCCAGGCTTCCTGCTGAACCTCGCGACAGCTTGTGAAATGGTTATTTGGATCGTGTGAGAGGTTCTCAGGTGTACTTGAATCTCGCAACAGCTATTGAATGGTTCTATGTGAACTACACGAGAGTCTTTCAGGCCTCCTTTTGAACCTAGCGATAGCAAAGTAGTAAACATAGAGCATGTGCTCTCTGTTCAGCCCCTTTCCATTTGTGTTGTGGCTGGATCCTAGGCCTGACTCTTACCATGGGTACCTCTAGACACATTAAAAATCAATCATTCAAGCAAAGACAATAAAAATCACCCTCCCATATTATGCATTCAATCAAAACAATCAATCCAAGATAAGTAATCATCAAACCAAGCATAAAAAATATTCAAACCAGACAGGTCCAGATTCAGGTGGGGCCACTAAAATTTCCTAGAGAATTTGAACAAAAGAAAGCAAGAGAAATCTACCAAAACTAATGTACATATGATACAATAATGACACACCTGTGGATCAGTTTAAAGAAGCGTCTCCTTGAAAGTGAATGGTGTCCATAGGTTCAGCAGATTTTTCTAAACAAGGCTTAAGCCTCTGATCATTCACCTTCAAGGTTTTCCCAAACTTGGGATCCTTGATTTCCACAGCACCAGATGGGGAAACATTCATGATAATATAGGGACCTTCCCATCTGGATTTCAATTTGCCAGGAAAAAATTTAAGTTTGGAGTTAAACAACCAAACCTTATCACCAGCCATGAAGTTCTTTCTTAACAAACCCTTGTCAAAGAAAGCCTTGGACCTTTCCTTGTATATCCGGGCATTGGCATAAGCATCAATCCTTAGCTCTTCCAGTTCTGACTGCTGCAGCGACCTATGATGACAAGCAGAAGTTAGGTCTAGATTTAAATTTTTAATGGCCCAATAGGCCCTGTGTTCTAACTCTACTGGGAGATGGCAAGCCTTGCCATAAACTAGTCTGAATGGGGACATCCCAATGGGAGTCTTATAGGCAGTCCTATAAGCCCATAATGCATCATTTAGCTTGTCAGCCCAGTCCTTTCTGGTAGTCCTCACTGTCTTCTCAAGGATGTGCTTGATCTCCCTGTTTGAAATTTCAACTTGCCCACTGGTTTGTGGGTGGTAGGGAGTAGCAATCCTATGGGTGACAGAATATTTCTTGAGCAAGCTCTCAAAATTTTTGTTACAGAAATGGCTACCACCATCACTGATAATGACTCTAGGGGTGCCAAATCTTAAGAAGATATTCTGCTTTATAAACTTGAGGACAACCTGATTATCATTAGTTCTTGTGGCAATGGCTTCTACTCATTTGGAAACGTAATCCACTGCCACTAAGATGAAATGAAAACTATTTCAAGGAGGAAAGGGGCCCATGAAATCAATACCCCAGACATCAAATAGTTCCACGACAAGGATGGGCTGCAAAGGCATTGAGTTTCTTTGGGACAGCCCTCCTAATTTTTGACATCTTTCATAGGTCCTGCAGTGTGTATTGGCATCTCTGAAAAGAGAAGGCCAATAGAACCCACACTGTAAGATTTTATCAGTTATTTTTCTTCCACTAAAGTGGCCTCCACAAGCATTTTAATGGCACATGGCCAAAATACTAGGAACATCACTTTCTTGAACACATTTTCGGATGATTTGGTCTGCACAATACTTGTATAAGCAAGGTTCTTCCCAAAAAAATAATTTGACCTGTGAGAAAAACAGGTCTTTGTCCATTTTCGTCCAATGGGCAGGAATCTTGTCTTTAACTAGATAATTGATAATATGTGCATACCAAGGAACCAAGGATTGGATGACAAACAATTGCTCATCCGGGAAGACATCATTTGTAGCAAGGTAATCAACACCTTTTTCCAAAACAATTCTGGACAAGTGGTCAGCCACCACATTTTCTACACCATTTTTGTCCTTGATTTCAATGTCAAACCCCTGCAACCAAAGTATCCATCTAATCAACCTGGGCTTAGAATCCTTCTTGGATAGTAGGTACTTCAATGCTAAGTGGTCAATGATGATTACAGTTTTAGACCCAAGTAGGTAAGGTCTAAATTTGTCCACAGCAAAAACCATTGCCAGAAGCTCTTTCTCAGTTGTTGTGTAATTCAGCTGAGCTTCAGCAAGTGATTTGCTGAGATAGGCAATGTCCACAGGCAGCTTATCTTTTCTCTGACCCAAATAGCACCTATTGCCAAGTCGGATGCATCACACATCAACTCAAAGGGCAGTGTATAGTCAGGTGTTTGGAGTACAGGGGCAGAGGTGAGGCAAATTTTTAAAGTTTCAAAAGCCTCAAGACATTCAGCAGAAAAGTCAAAGGGCACATCTTGGCAGAGCAGGTGGCACAATGGTTTAGCAATTTTGCTGAAGTCTTTGATGAACCTCCTGTAGAATCCAGCATGTCCAAGGAAAGATCTGATTTGTTTGACTGTTCTTGGAGGGGGCAAATTTACAATGAGGTCAACTTTGGCCTTCTCTACCTCAATTCCATCTTTAGAGACTGTATGGCCCAACACAATACCTTGTGTTACCATGAAGTGGCTCTTTTCCCAACTTAAGACCAAATTGGTCTCCTCACATCTTTGTAAGACCAGGTGGAGGTGTTGCAGACATTGGCCAAAACTGTCCCCATACACAGAAAAATCATCCATAAAAATTTCTAAGAATTTGTCAATCATATCAGAGAATATGGGATACATACACCTCTAAAAGGTGGCTGGGGCATTATACAACCCAAAAGGCATCCTTCTATAAGCAAAGGTGCCAAAAGGATAAGTAAATGTAGTTTTCTCTTGATCAAGAGGGTGCACAGGGATCTGGTTGTATCCTAAGTACCCATCAAGAAAACAGTAAAAAGCTTTCCCAGCCAACTTATCCAAAATTTGATCAATAAAGGGGAGAGGGAAGTGGTCTTTTCTGGTCTTGGATTTGAGCTTTCGATAATCGATGCAAACTCTCCAGCCAGTGGTCTCCCTGGCTGGTCTCGAATCTCCGGACTGGTTGTGATAAGCTGCGATTTCTTGGGCACCACTTGGATAGGTGCCACCCATTCAGAATCAAAAATGGGGTAAATTACCCCAGCATCTAGCAATTTGATGATTTCTTTTAAGACCACCTCCTGCATGTGAGGATTCAGTTTCCTCTGCATTTCCCTGGAGGGTGTTGAACCCTCCTCTAGATGGATCCTGTGCATACAGATTGATGCATCAATCCCTCCTAGATCAGTAATGGTCTAGCCAATTGCCTTCTTGTGCTTCCTCAAAACTATTAGCAATTCCTCCTCTTGCTCATTGGTAAGAGAAGAGGAGATAATTACAGGAAGTTTTTCATCTTTCTCAAGGAAAGCATATTTCAATGTCTCTGAAAGATTCTTGAGTTTCAGATCAGGGGCTTGTTGGATGGATGGCAGGATTGGTGGTTTGTTGGTTTGAGGAAGAGGCAACAATGTAGGTTTCCAAATGGAATGCTGCACTAAGCCCACAGAAGACTTCAATGTGGTCATGTCTTCTGGCATTAAAGCTGGGCTTCCTTCCTCTACCATATTTTAAACTTCAGTTAAACTTATGACAATGTTGCTCCACTCCAGCAGAGTGGGCAGTTCTTCTTCAACAACTTCTTCTAGTACATCCACTGCAAAGCATTCCTCATTGTCCAGCTGAGGGTACTTTGCACTGTTGTACACATTAAGCTCAACTTTCATATGACCAAAAGTTACCTCCATGATCTCAAACCTGCATTAAATGCATGCATTGGCAGTGGCCAAGAATGGTCTGCCCAAAATAACAGGTATCGGGGATGTACTCTTGTTGCAGCCCATGTCCAAAACAAGGAAGTCTGCAGGATAGAAGAACTTGTCTACCCCAACTAAGACATCCTCAACCACTCCCATGGGTCTCCTCTCAGACCTATCAGCCATCAACAGCACAATGGGGGTGGGTTTTAGCTCTCCCAAACCTAGCTGGCATACACCTTTGTATGGCGGCAGTTAACTTGACTCCAAGGTCTAGAAGGGCCCTTCCAATTGTGTGGTCTCCAATTATGCAAGGAATAGTGGGTATCCCTGGGTCTTGCAACTTCTCAGGCATTGTCATGTTTAATACAGAACTAACTGTATCAGTTGCAAAGACCTTTTTGGATAAATGGCCTCTAGCTTTCCTTTTCTGAGTACAAAGGTCTTTCAAAGATTTTGCATAGGCTGGGACCTGTCGGATTGCATCAAGCAGGCGTAAATTGATTTTTACTTGCTTAAAGGTCTCCATCATTTCCTCTATCTGTGCATTCCCCTTATCAAAAGGGGCAGGGCCACTCAAAGCTTGAGGAAGTGGCGGTGAGGATTCTTTGGTTTCTCATTTGCAAACCTATGTTGAACTTTTATTTTTTTCTTTTTTCTTCTTTTATCTCCTACTGAGGCTCAACTACAGCCTCTTTATTTTTCCCTTGTTGAAGGGTAGCAGGCAACTCCTGGCTTTGTGCTCTAACAAAGTTTCTTTCACTTATACTCGACAGTTCTTTGGGAATGACCTCTCCTTGTTCCTTTCCCACCTGGTTGTCTACCAGCCTGCCAGACCTTAGGGCTATGATGGCATTAGCCCCCTCAAAATTTGAGGAGCCTTCTCCAATCGAATATTGGCCCTTAGGGTTGGCTACTTGCTGGCTTGGCAACCTACCCTCTTCTCTTCTGGCCAAGGCATTGGCTATTTGGCCTAACTGCTCTTCTATTTTCTTTATGCTTTGACTGTGAGAAGTCACAGTCTGAGTCAAGGGTCCAAGGCTTTGCAATTGGGTCAAAACTTGATCCTCAAAAGAAGCATTTTGGGGCTTAGGTGGAGGAACTACCAACTGATTTTACTGTTGGGGCTGCTGCTAATGTTGGAAATTTGACCTTGGGGCATATCCCTGATTAAACTGCTGCTGTGGCCTTTGAGGTAAGGCCAACATCTGTTGTGGCTGTATATAATTGTCTTGTCTCCACCTCAAATTTGGGTGGTCTCTTCATTGGTAACCAGCATTTTGGTGTTGGTATCCATATGGCTGTTTGTTGTAGTCACTAGATTTTTATTGTCCAAATGATTGGGCAGCAGCAGCCTGTTCCATCATATACTCAGGGTATTGCCCTGCAGATGGGCACTCTTCCTATGTGTGTTGTGGGGATTGGCATATCAGACATGCCTCCATCACTTGTGCAGCCAATCTAGGCTGCACCACAGTTAAAAGTTTATCAAACTTATCAGAGAGATTGGCCATCTGCATTCTCAGGTCATCATTTCCCTTAAATTCATACATCTTTCCTTTGGAAGTTTCAGCAAGCCCCAGCTTAGGAGGAAGCTCTTGAGTAGTTCTAGACGAGGACATCTTTTGAAAAGCATTTTCACTGATGACCTCGAACAAGTCCCATGCCTCATCAGCTGTTTTATGCATGTACGTTCCACCACAAGAGGCATCTACCATGTCTTTGCTTTTCTCATCAATCCCATTATAGAAGCTTTGGACAAGCTGCCATTCTGGGATCTTGTGGTGGGGACATTGTTTGAGCATCTCCTTAAATCTATCCCAGGATTGATTAAAATCCTCAGTTGGGGATTGGGCAAAAGCAAGTATGCCTTTCCTTAACTGGTTGGTTTTGGTCTCTAAGAAAAATTTGGTTAGAAATCTTGTCTGTAGGTCTTTCCAAGAAGTGATGTTGTTGTTTGGGAGAGTAGCTAACCTGGTGCTGGCCATGTCCTTTAGGGAGAAAGGAAAGAGCCTTAGCCTAGTGGCTTCTAGTCCCAAACCAGCAATAAAGAATGTTGTGCACAGGGCCAAGAATTGGTCAATGTGCTTGTAAGGGTCTTCCTTGCTAAGCCCATGGAAAGAGAGAAGCATTTGGATGATGGAGGTTTTAATCTCATAGTTTCCATGTACATCTTGGAATTGAATACTGAATGGAGAATTATAATCATCAAGAGTATTCAATTCCTTCAATGTTCTAGGTTGCTCTTCACCCATGACTGTTGTCTCAATTTCAGTAGGGGGCTCGACTGTGGTGTATCTGTGCCTCCTCGGTCTTCTACCCCTTTCTATCTCAAGGTTAGGAGGCTCTAATGTAGGACTGAGGGATCTCCTTCCTAACATGCACACACACCAACAGCAGGTAAGACTACTCGCAGACACATTGCACTTAACAAAATTACAACTATCTTAATCAACTGCTATGAAATTTTCAAAGGAGAAATAGACTGAGTTTTTGAGGGTTAGAGAAGTGCAAACAGAGGTAGCTAGACTCCCAGTGCAGTTCTACTTTCCTTCTCTGCTACTGTCCAGATCTGCAAGAAAATTTCCAAATGTAAATTAGCAGTATCAATTATTCACAAGCACAGCTATCAAAGAATAAAAAATATAAAATCTAGGGTCTACTACTAGATCAAGAATCCCCGGCAATGGCGCCAAAAACTTGTTGGGGTATTTTTTTGTGTTTGCTACTAACTTTATTGGAGACAGTGATAAGAATGGGGTTAGTGAAAATCAAAGGTGGATTGAAGAGCAGCAAGCCTAAAAATACACAGTCCTGTAAGATATAGGGTGTTGACAAGTGAAAAATACCATTTTTCACCCCTAAACTTAAGTCTTGATAGACCTTTGAGAGAACTAAATAAGTGTTTTAAGTGCCTATGTTGCAGCTAACAATAAAGACAGGCTTAACCATAAAAGCAGCTTAAAAGTACCAAAAAGATGACAATCCATGTCAGTCAAAAGAAAGGAAGTGAAGAAACAACCTCATCAGCTGTTGAAAGGTCTAAAGTAAAGAGGCAAAGACCTGTAAGAGAAGCAGGAAACAATTCGAACAGAGAAATGCACTACAGAGTTCTTTTCGCAAAGAACCTGCACTTTTCATAAAGAACCTTGAACTCTGCGAAAAGGACTAAAACTCCAGGCTTAGCTTTCGAAGAGCATCTGAACTCCTCGAAGAGAAGATTGAACTTTGCGAAAAGGAGAAAACACACTTCGAAGAGAAGATTGAACTTTGCGAAAAGAGCTTCAGAAGTCACAGCACTTTGCGAAAAGGCCCCTAAGCTCTGTGAAAAGGTATTCTGGAGATTCACAGCTTTAACAAGGGCAATTCAGTAATCTATTGCATGCGTCCCAATGCGTTTTAAAACCTAGGGACATTCCAGAGGGTTTTAAGCATAAAGCGAAGGAATATTCCACCCCACGTGAGCACCTAGAGAGGGAATAACTTGGCGGGAACTTCTAGAAACTCTAACAAACTTTCAAAATGCATAACAGAATTGATGCCTTTTTCACCTGATTGGCTGAAACAGATCGAGAATTTCTGATTGGCCAGAACAGATCTCGATCCCCGTGCTCGACTACCATTGGTCAATGCAGATCTGAGAACCTCTGATAGGTTGATACACATCTGAGCTGGACCTAGGGAAAGCTATAAATTGATGAAGCATTTGCCCAATTGGGGCATCCAGATTTTGAGTTTCATTTCTAATCCCCCATTTCCCAGCCAGACAACTTGTCTGCAATCCTTGTAGTAGCCTACTTTGTACTTGCATTTGAGAGCTGTGAGATACTGCTGTAACTCAAAGGAGAGTTTGCATCAAGGCTATAAATCCGAGAATTTAAGTGCTCTGTAAATTGTAAGGATGAATTTTAAAAGGTTGCTATAAACTATGCATTCTCCATTGGACTCCTGTCAAGGGGTCCCTCTGATCTCCTCAGTACATTAGACTCCTTTACATTCATTGTTGTGCAAGCAACTTCCCTTGTTTGATTAATCCTGTAAGAATTAGTGTTGCTAACCTAGTCTCTTCTGAGATTTGTAGTGATGTTTATTGTTCGAATTGAGGATTTGGATTAAAGACTATTGGATGGTTTGTGGCCATTAAAGTGGACAGACCATAGCCATAAGCGTAAGCCTAATCCTTGAATTAGATTTATCTCTCTTACATCTGTGCTTCTAGCCAGATGAAGATTGGATCACCTCTGTTGAGCTACTCATTACTAGATTTCAAAGACCAAATCAGATTTAGATATTACTTCTCCATCTTTGTTTCAATCACTCCCCAACTCGGATCTGGATCATTTAGTTTAAATTTTCTTTGTTTTTAGTTTGTTAAACGTGACAAATTCAAACCTCTCATCTTATCGATTTTCTAGATAGGATCTGAAGCGGATCTGGTAGCTCGGATCTGGAGGTTTATCTTACATTTTAGACAAATTCTCGTAGACGATCTTTCACTCACTTACTTTTAAAACTTGCTACAATTGGCCGATCTTGCAGGCTAATTCTCTTCTAACTGTCTTGATATTTCTTTATTTGTTTATATAGTCTAGAGCCCTTTGTAATTTAGCGACTATAAATCTGTTTTCAAAACTCACATAAATCAAGCACACTAAGTAACAACAAGTTTTTAGGCGCCGTTCTTGAAATTTGTTCTAAAATAGATAGACCTAAGTTTTCATTTTAATTTTTATCAGTACTAAACTATTCTATTGTTTATACTTGTGCAGTTATTCATATTCAGGTTTTTTAAAGAAGGGAAACTACTCAAAGGAATTCTGAAGGTTTGCTGTGAATAATCAGATTTTTTTTATTTTGAGTTCTATGTTTGGTAGGAGGACTCTCAGCCCTGAGATTCTCCCATTGAATTTAGAAGTTGAAAGGCTACTACGAACCAAACAAACAACACAGAATTCTGCTACTATGGGTGAAGAACCTCGACTTTTGAGGGATTACTTTGCACCTGGTGCTTATAATTCCCCCTTTTGCATTCAATTTCCTACTGTTGAAGGAAATTATGAGATCAAGTCATCAACTATCCAAATGCTTCCTTCCTTCCATGGGTTGAGTAAGGAAGACCCATACAAACATGTGGATGAATTCTTGGCTCTTTGCACCACGTTCAACATAGCTGGACTTGGTCCAGAAGCAACCAAGCTTACGCTCTTTCCTTTTTCATTAAAGGATAAAGCTAGAGCATGGTTATCCATGTTAGCACCAAACAGTATCACTTCATGGAATGATTTGCAGTGTCAATTCTTAGCCAAATATTTCCCAATGTCTAAAACAAGCCAATTGAGACAAAGTATCATTTCATTCTCCCAAAACTCAACTGAAACTTTCCATGAAGCATGGGAAAGATTTAAGGAACTGTTAAGGCAATGTCCTCATCATCAAATTCCTAGATGGCAGCTAGTTCAAAGCTTCTATCAAGGAATTGATCAAAAAGGCAAAAATATGGTGGATGCCTCCTGTGGAGGCACTTACTTGAAAAAAATAGTTGAAGAGGTTTGGGACTTATTTGAAGTGATTGGTGAAACTCAACTCAGCAGGAATCTCTGTCAAGAAAAATTGAAAATCCTGCTAGGTTGAACAACCACCAACCCACCAAAGGGAAGATCTATGAGGTGAATGAGTTGGAAAGAAAGATGGACAATCTAACCACAAAGTTTGATAGATTGATGGACTCACTTAAAACTCCAAATGTTTCAAGAGTAGAGGAGGCATGTCTGATATGCCAGTCCCCTACTCATTCAATTGACCAATGTCCTGCTGCATCACAGTTCCCAGATTTAATGGTGGAACAAGCTCATGCTGCTTAATCATTTGGACAGATGCAGTCAAATGAATATCCATGGAGGGCACACCCCAATTTGAGGTGGAACCAAGGGAATTACCAATCCCAACAACAGCAACAACCAAAGAATCAAATGCCTTTCAAAATTACGACCTTATCGGTGAAATTTTATGTCAAACCAAACTTTGTTGACCCATTCCACAACAACTTGCGTGATGCCTTGATTCAAACCCCCTCCAGGTCCCTTTGTTTTGAAGATCAAGTCTTAAATTCACTCCAGAATTTAGGATCTTTAACTCAAACTGTGAATTTTCACAGCCAGAGCATAAAGAAGATTGAAGAAACATTGGGACAGCTTTCAAATACCTTGGCAAAAAGAGAGGAAGGAAAGTTACCCAGCCAACCTTTGAATAATCCCAAAGGACAATTCATGGTTGGAGAAGCTTCTAATTCACATGAAGAAGTAAAAACTGTCACCACTTTGAGAAGTGGAAAAATGATAGATAACAAAGTGGGTACTGAAGAAGAAAGAGATGAGGAAGAGGATAAAGATATGCAGCAAGAGCAGCATAGTGATAGCAGTGGGGTTGCTGATGTACCTCAGAAAAACCAAAAAAATGAAAAACAGAAAATTTAAAAAAATTCTGAAAATACTTCTAAAGCTGGAGATGAAAGATTAGTTCCTCATTTATCATTTTCTCATGCAATGAAATCTGTATCCCCTTTTGATAAAGGGAACACAAAAATAGATGACATGATGGAGACTTTCAAGCAAGTCAAGATAAATTTACCTTTGCTTGAGGCAATCAAACAAATTCCAGCATATGCAAAATTTTTGAAAGATGTTTGCACTCACAAAAGACAGTCTAGGATACAGTTGTCCAAGAAGGTCTTTGCTGTGGAAAGAATTAACCAGGTGTTATCCATTGCTACACCTCCTAAACTTCAAGATCCTGGAATCCCCACAATCCCTTGCATTATTGGGGAACACACCATTGAAAAGGCTTTATTAGATCTGGGTGCTAGTGTCAACCTACTTCCATATTCTGTATATGAGAAACTAGGTTTGGGAGAATTAAAACCCACTCATGTGGTGTTACAACTAGCAGACAGATCTGAAAGAAAGCCAGTAGGGATGATTGAAGATGTATTGGTGGGAGTAGATAAATTCTTCTATCCTGCTGATTTTCTAGTTTTGGATATGGAACCAACCAAAAGCAAAACTTCCATACCTGTCATTTTGGGAAGACCATTCCTGGCTATAGCAAATGCTTGCATTCAATGCAGGTATGGTATTATGGAAGTATCATTTGGAAACATGAAGGTAAAATTAAATGTTTATAATACAGTCACACAGCCTCAATTCAGCTCTGAAGAATGTTTTCATGTTGATATATTGGATGAACTTGTGGAAGGGACTTTACAACAATTTCTGCAGGGTGAAGACTTCACCACAGATGTTAAAGATGCTTGGGAATATGCTGAAAATAAAGCAAGTTGTATCTCAAATTCTGAGGAAATAAATGTTGTGCAAGGAACTCTTAATCAATCAGCAAGTTTCTCTTCTTGGAAACCTGCTACTCTCCCCCTTCCACAAACATCTAAGGTACCTTTGTTACCTTCTTTTCTCAAACGATTTAGAACTAAAGCATTTGAGAAAATTTGAAGTGTGTTCTTAGGTAATCATAAATCATTGTCACATTATTTCTTCCTCTCTCACAAAGGAGCAAGAGGAAGAGTCATTGATAGTCTTGAAAGAACATAAAAGGGCAATTGGGTGGACTATTGCTTATTTAGGAGAATCACCAATTTGTTTGCATGCACAAAATCCACTTGGAAGAAGATGCAAAGCCTTCTAGAGAAATGCAAAGGAGGTTGAACCCTCATATGCAAGAAGTGGTCATGAAAGAGGTTGTTAAGTTGTTGGATCGGGGTCATTTACCCCATTTGATTCAATTGGGTGGCACCTACGGTGGTACCTAAATCTGAAATCATTATAACCTCAGTTACGGTGAGCTTATGTCAACCGGGCTAACAATTGGATGGAGAGTCTCAGATTGATTACGAAAATTAAATGCAATGACCGAAAAGACCATTTCCCCTCCATTCATTGATCGGATCTTAGATAAACTAGCGGAAAAGCTTATTCTTTGTTTTCTTGATGGTTACTCGTTACAACCAGATTCTGTGTACCCACAAGATCGGGAAAAGACCACATTCACGTGCCCTTTTGGCACTTTTGCCTATAGGAGAATGCCTTTTGGTCTTTGTAATGCTCCCTACCTTCCAAAGATGCATGTATGCAATTTTTTGATATGATTGACCAATTTATGGAGATTTTATGGATGATTTCTCAATCTATGGCAGTTTTTCCGGTGTTTACACCATCTCAAATTGGTACTACAAAGATGCTAAGAAACCAATCTGGTTTTGAGTCGGGAAAGAGCCATTTCATGGTCACCAGGGCATTGTCCTTGGCCATGTTGTTTCCCCAAGGGCATTGAGGTGGACAAAGCAAAATTGAGTTAATTGCACATTTACCACCTCCCAAAGCTGTTAAACAAATCAAAAGTTTTTAGGACATGCTGGATTTTCTGAGAAGGTTCATCAAGGACTTCAAAAATAACTAAACCTCTTTGTCATTTGTTGTGCCAAGATGTCCCTTTGTTTTCAATAATGAATGCATGAAGGCTTTTGAATTCCTAAAAAAGCTTCGATTTCAGCTCCAATATTACATCTCAGTTATTCATTACCTTTTGAAGCGATGTGTGATGCATCGATTATGCTTTGGGAGCTGTCCTTGGATAGAGAAAAGATAAAAGCCTCATGTTATAGCTTATGCCAAGAGATCAATGATTGATGCACAACTCAATTACACAACAACTGAGAAGGAGCTGCTGGCAATTATTTTTGCTTTAGAAAAATTCAGGCCATATGTCTTGGGTTCACAAATAGTGGTGTTCACTGACCACTCTGCCTTGAAATACCTTCTGTCTAAGAAGGACACCAAACCAAGATTAATCAGATTCTCCTATTACAGAATTTGATCTGATTAAAGATAAAAAAGGGTGGAGAATGTGGTGGTGATCACCTCTCCGAATTTCTTTGAGATTGATAGGTTGCCTATCAATGAATCTTTCCCGATGAGCAACTTTTTGCCATTAGTGTACACTCCTTGGTTTGCCAACATAGTCAACTTTTGGCTCTTGGAAGAATTCCTCACCATTGGAATAGAATGGATAAAGATCTTTTCTTCTCAAAGGTTAAACACTTCATCCGGAGGATCCTTATACATTTAAGAGTTGCATAAATCAAATAATAAGGAAATGTGTCACGACCAAGAATTTCATAGAATACTTTCTATGTGTCATGAACAGGCTGTGGAGGTCATTTTAGTGGGAACAAAACTACGTAAAAGTTTTGCGATGTGGATTTTATTGGCCTACACTTTTCAAGGATGCCTATGACGATTGTAAGTCCCCGCCAAACTGCTGTAAATTAGGCAAGATTTCCAAGAGAAACTCAATGCCTTCTGACCTATTTTGGTAGTTGAGTTGATGTTTGGGGATAGACTTCATGGGTCCCTTTCCTCCTTCCAATGGGAATAACTTCATTTTAGTCATGGATTATGTAGCCAAATGGATTGAAGCCACAGCTACTAACACAAATGAGCACAAAGTGGTGTTGAAACTGGTTAAGGATCACATTTTTCCAGTTTGGTTTTCCAGGCCATTATCTGATGGGGAAGCCATTTTGTAATAGACATTTTGAAACATTGTTGAAGAAATACTCATGACTCATAGAGTAGCCACTCCATATCATCCACAAACCAGTGGACAAGTGGAGATTTCCAATAGAGAAATCAAACATATTTTGGAAAAGACTGTGAAGAAGGACAGAAAGGATTGGTCCTTTAAGTTGAATGATGCATTGTGGGCATATAGGACAACCTATAAAACCCCAATTGGTATGTCCCCATTTAGGTTGGTCTATGACAAAGCATGCCATTTACCAGTAGAGTTAGAATATAAAGCTTTTTGGTCCATTAAAACATTGAACATGGATCTAACTACTGCTGGTAATCACAGGAAATTACAACTTGCTGAGTTAGAAGAGCTGCGAATGGATGCATACACAAATTCAAGATTGTATAAAGAGAAAGTCAAAACTTTTCATGATAAAAATTTATTGAGAAAAGAGTTCACAGCTGGTTCTAAGGTATGGTTATTTAACTCAAAGCTCAAGTTTTTCCCAGGAAAACTGAGATCCAGATGGGAAGGGCCATACACTGTCATTCAAGCAGCCCCTTCGGGAGCTGTTGACATCCTTGATCCAAGTAATGGAAGAATCATAAAGGTCAATGGTCAGAGGCTCAAACCATGCATTGAAAATACCCAGGAGCCTGTGCTGCCCATCTATCATCACGAATCTCCAAAAATTTGATGGTAGAAAACTATACATTATGTTTGTATATCATAGTTTTTGCTTATTTTCTCTGTTTCTACTTTTATCTCTTTTCGCCTAGTTTAAACATGCTTAAAGTTCAGTCGCAAAGTCACAATTCGCTTTTCGCAAAGTCCAAATTGCTTTTCGAATAGACTCGAGTCAGAATGAATCGCCGAAAGCAAAGATGTGCTTTTCAATAGTTGGTGTCTTTTCATTTTCTTTTCGAAAAGATAGTTCTGAAGCTAATTCCTTTGCGAAATGATGTTTCTGAAGCTGTTAACTTGTCGAATGGTACTGATTCCATTCACAATTGTAAAAAGGTCTCTTTTGGAACTTTTCAAAAACTTAAAGGCACTTTGCGATATTAACTTTGAATATATTTAAACCCTTTCGACGGTGGGGTTTCATTTCAAACTCTTTCTACAGCGCGACTCTTCACTACTACCCTACTTCTCTCTCTCCTTGCACGAGTTAACAAGTTTACTACCCTTTTGTAACTAATTGTGTAGATCATTTGCATTTTCAGAGAAGGATTTCAGCTTGTAATCTGGGGGATTTCTGCAAAGCAAACAACTCGTTCAAACATAAACCCTAGAGCTTGGTATTTCTCTCCCCATTCTCTCTGGTTATCATTCAGTAATTTGATTCTGTGTCAGCATCTATTTTGGGCATTTTTATACATCAATCTAGAATGGGAAAAGCGGAGAAATCATTGGCTGCAATGTTCCCCAAATCCTCTGCGAGGAAAGTGAGCAAATCGACCCCAAAAGCAAAAGGAAAAGTCAAAACTTTAGCTAAACGGAAACTTTCAATGGATAAGGCAGACAGGGTGGAAAAAGGAAAGAAAATCAGACATGAAGAACCCACCCCTGCTGCTGCTAGCCCTGAGCCTGAGCTTACTCCTCTGCCCCTTCATTTGGTCCTACCAAATCCCTTCATTGAAGCTCAGAAGCTAATACCCGAGTTGATGGTAGACGAAACTTTTTTCGTCACCAAATCAGAGTGCTTGCCATCCTTAAGATACCTTAGAGAGGCTTCACTAAGCAATATCCTTACCCCCTTGCCAGAAAAAATTTACCCAAGAATGGTGAAGTTATGGTACCAAAACCTAGTCAAGGTCACTGAAAAAGATGCTGATGTCCCTACCCTTGTCATGTTCATTGATGATTGCGATCTTACTGTGACATTTGAAGACATAGGGAACGCTTTAGGGATACCATTCCAATTTGATCCCTCTGGTCCTTTGGCTGCTCCAGAAACTGCCTCTTTTAGAGAGATGGTTGCCCATTTAACCCAAGGTATTGTGGGCACTGGGCAGTCCATAATGAGAAGAGACCTTGCCCCCCAATTTCTATTGATGGATTCCCTTTTTAAGGGGCAGCTTTTATGTCACTGGGCACAGCCAAGAGAGGAGATCACCAATTTTAGAGGCCCTCTTTCATTTTTCCAAGGGGCAGTTTTTCAATGCCCATATGTTAATTTTTAAAGCTATGACTGATGTCAGTACCAAGCTGAAGAAAGAGTAGAAGATAGCTGGCCTACCATTTGGCAGATTGATCACAGCCCTCCTCAGAGCCAAATTCGACATTGATAGTGAGGAGCAATTTGAAGTCATTACCCCTCACAATTTTGGGAAAAAGGCTTGGACTACAAGCCAGGCTATGTTGAGAAGGATGAGAGAGGCAGGTGAACCTGCACATGCCCTCTCACGAACCTGCGATTGTGAGTGAGCAGAACCCACCCCTCAGATGAGCACACTGAAGCCACCCCTGCAGCTGAATTTGAGCTTACAACTGAGCTTGCCCCTGCCATGTTGCCAGATCCAAATTTGTCAGAATCAACTTTGCCCGATCCAGTTCTGCCAACTCCTGTGGTGACCAGCTCTTTAGCTGCCCCACTTCTTGAAACATCTCTGCCAGTACCTTTGGTGACCAACTTTTCAGCTGCACCTACTTTGAAGGAAGTTGCCATTGCACCCTACTCCCCTACTCAAGCCCCTGCACTTTCACCTATCCCAGCTGTCCCATCTCCCACACATTCCATCATTCCAATTGTGGATTCCCCCTCTACACCAACCATTCTCACACCACCAATTTCGCCCTCCACTGCCCAGGTTTTAGAAGAGTTAGTTGCAGATTTTATTGCCCCATCTCCCTGCACTCCTCTGCTCCAAAGCCCCTCACCTTCCCCTGCTCATTCAGCCCACACACCTTAGGTCTCCCATACACCTGAACCTGAGCCCTTCACTACAGAGGCCTACTCTTCTTTATTGGGTTCTATTTTTGAAACCATGGGCCGGACCCCACCCTATACTGCTCTTCCTCCCTTCACCCACTTTCCAACCTCTCCCTTCTGACCATTGCATCTCCTCCCTCCACCTCAATTGTCCCAGTCTCTACTATGCCCACCTGTCCCACACCTGCATCCATTACCCAAATCCTTACCTACCTCCAATCCATCCAAGCCCAACTTCAAATCAACACAGACAATCAGTTTGTAACCATGGAACTGCTCCATACCTTAGCTTCCACATCCCAAACAACCACCATTACCCCTGTACCTATTTTTCTTCCCAGGCCACCCAAACGGATCGAGTTAATATTGGTTGATTTGCCCACCCCACCACTACTACCCCATAAGACATACTCAACCTGAAGCTCCTTTGATTCCATCCCTCCACCACTCCCCATTTTCTCCGAGAAAGCCACTCGACAGACCTCTTGCCCCCTTCTAGCCACTTCTCCCCCCTACCACAGTGGGCCACCTTTAGTCCCCTACCATTCCATTCCCTCCCCACTATGCCACCCTCATCAAAGCCATGGAAAATAACCCTTATATCCATGAGAGATGTTTAAAGGGCTAGGCTGATTTACAAGCTTGCATCCGCACCCTATGAAAACCAAATCCGGAAGTTAGAGATTTTTATGAAATTTGAAAGAGATAAAATGAGGGACCTGCTGGGTCAAACATTTCAGCTGGTGAGGACTGAGCAACACAAGGTGTCCATGTTGCAAGCCCAACTGGATCAAGCAAAATTGAAGACCACTAGCCTCACCAAACACCTTGACCTAACCAAAAAGATCAAATCTGAGGAGTATACTCAGCTACAAAACACCATTCCAGAGAAAGCTCAATCAAGTTTAGACTCAACACGACTCTAGCTCGATTCTGATTAAGCGGTGACTCAGGTTGAGCCACACAACCAACCTATGATACAGATTTTGACCCCAGTTATTAGCTCTCATTGTACTTTTTGTGTTATAAAGTTGTAATAGAAAATTCTGTTTTGTGTCTACCACTGTGCATTTTTGTCTGTCTTCTTGCCAACATTACTTTTGTTGTTTTTCTTTCTTGCATATATTTTTCCTCTGTTTTGGACCAGTGTGGACCCTGCTTCCCTTTGGTTTGGGGGTATGGCAGGTATGCCAATAAAATAAGTAAGTTAATGCTTGCTGCAGCTTATGATCAGTAAAACTTTTGAAAATGAAGTCATTTCACACCTGTTGTTTTGAAAAATGAGGAAGTTAAAACTTTTTAAAATGAATTTCTACTGTAATTCTAAAGACTTTCATGAAGTAAATGTCAGGAAATTTCCAAAAGAAAATTGATGTTTTAATAAACCTAAAATGAAGGAAAACAGTGAAGATATTCCTCAAGAAGTTGATATAAAACCACACCCAGTGAGGTTTGGGCTTGAAATGTATTCTTTGGAGGTATGCTTTGGCAATCTTTTCTGCTTTTGGGACTATGTGAATCTGCTTACTTACACTAGAAGTTACACATATCCAAATCGAAATAATTTGATAGCACTCATGATATTAAAGACATGATGTAAGGCCTCCTTTTGGACAGTTTGAACCTTACAAAGCCCCACCTTTTGAAACTGCCCTTGATACACACCATTTGAGCTAAATAAATCTATGATTCCTTTGAAATCTCCCCCAATAAACCTCATCAACCTCATTTAGCCTAACCCTACCCCGAGAAGGCAGAAGATAAAGGGAAGGAAGCTGAGGAAGGAGAATTGAGTAACAATTTAACAGCAAAAGAAGGGTAAAAGTTTGAAGGCAATGATGAAACAGCAAAGGGAATGTGGCATGCAGTCAGTGCTAATCCGAAAAAGAAAAGAAAAATATTTGAGCAAAACAAAAGAAAAAAGGCATTTTCATTGGAAGTTTGAAAAAGAAAGAGAAAAAGATGGCCACTTTAGCTCTGGAAATTCAAAAGAAGAAGATGAAACTATGCTGAAGAAGAGTGAGTTTGTATATAACCTCCTGACCTTGACTGACTTCTCAAATATGAACACCATTCCAACCCTTTTGAGAAATTTCACCCATAAGCCGCAATAAAACCCAAGTAAAAGTCCTTACTGATCAATGATGGATTGAGCTATCACATGGAGATAAGAATTTGTGTAATCTATGGTGAAAGGAGCAGTGAATTTATAACTAAAAGCAATGCCTATGCTCGCCATACCCTATTTGAGGACTGTAACTGCTCTTGAGCTGTGTGAAATAGTACAACCCTCTCATTTGCTTATTGAGTGAAAATCCTGGTGAGAATTGGGTTTAAAATCAACTGATTAGGGCAACATCGAAGCTGGATTCCTAAATCAAAGGCTAGCTGTTCGTAAATTTTCCCTGTAAATGGCCTCTGACATAAATCGACTGAGTAGTAACAAGAATTACTGCAGAATTTTAGTTTTAAACTGATAGCTTTCTTGAAAAACCTTCTTACAAAATAACTGATGCAGGTGCGAATAATCAATTGAGGAAAGTGGCTGTAACAGAACTGCAGTGATCTTAACTAACTTATTGAAGAAGTTTGTGGGTACCTTCACTGAAAACCCTCAGGAGACTTCACTCCTCCACTAGGGATCACCTAGGGGTTTAAAAGGCTTGTTGCATAGGCTAAATGCAACTGTGCTCCCTACAAAAGTGGCTCTTTACTTTGTTTTTTTTTTTTATTCTTTTCTTTGCTCAGGGACTAGCAAAGCTTAGGTTTGGGGGTGTGTTGACAAGTGAAAAATACCATTTTTCACCCCTAAACTTAAGTCTTGATAGACCTTTGAGAGAACTAAATAAGTGTTTTAAGTGCCTATGTTGCAGCTAACAATAAAGACAGGCTTAACCATAAAAGCAGCTTAAAAGTGCTAAAAAGATGACAATCCATGTCAGTCCAAAGAAAGGAAGTGAAGAAACAACCTCATCAGCTGTTGAAAGGTCTAAAGTAAAGAGGCAAAGACCTGTAAGAGAAGCAGGGAACAATTCGAACAGAGAAATGCACTACAGAGTTCTTTTCGCAAAGAACCTGCACTTTTCGTAAAAAACCTTGAACTCTGCGAAAAGGACTAAAACTCTAGGCTTAGCTTTCGAAGAGCATCTGAACTCCTCGAAGAGAAGATTGAACTTTGCGAAAAGGAGAAAACATACTTCGAAGAGAAGATTGAACTTTGCAAAAAGAGCTTCAGAAGTCACAGCACTTTGCGAAAAGGCCCCTAAGCTCTACGAAAAGGTATTCTGGAGATTCGCAGCTTTAACAAGGGCAATTCAGTAATCTGTTGCACGCGTCCCAATGTGTTTTAAAACCTAGGGACATTCCAGAGGGTTCTAAGCATAAAGCAAAGGAATATTCCACCCCACGTGAGCACCTAGAGAGGGAATAACTTGGCGAGAACTTCTAGAAACTCTAACAAACTTTCAAAATGCATAACAGAATTGATGCCTTTTTCACCTGATTGACTGAAACAGATCGAGAATTTCTGATTGGCCAGAATAGATCTCGATCCCCGTGCTCGACTACCATTGGTCAATCAGATCGAGAACCTCGATTGGTTGATACACATCCGAGTGGACACAGGAAAGCTATAAATTGATGAAGCATTTGCCCAATTGGGGCATCCAGTTGGAGTTTCATTTCTAATCCCCCATTTCGGCCAGACTGACATGCGTAATTCTTGTAATAGCCTACTTTGTACTTGCATTTGAGAGCGTGAGATCTGCGTAACTCAAAGGAGAGTTTGCATCCAAAAGGCGCAAATCCGAGAGTACATTAAGTAGCCGTGCTGTAAATTGTAAGGATGAATTTTAAAAGGTTGCTATAAACTATGCATTCTCCATTGGACTCATGTCAAGGGTTCCCTCTGATATCCTCAGTACATTAGACTCCTTTAGATTCATTGTTGTGCATGCAATTTCCCTTGATTCATTAATCCTGTAAGAATTAGTGTTGGTAACCTAGTCTCTTACAGCATTTGTAGTGATGTTTATTGTTCTGAATTGAGGATTTGGATTAAAGACTATTGGATGGTTTGTGGCCATTAAAGTGGACAGACCATAGCCATAAGCGTAAGCCTAATCCTTGAATTAGATTTATCTCTCTTACATCTGTGCTTGTAGCCAGATGAAGATTGGATCACCTCTGTTGAGTTGCAGTTATTCTCATTAGATTTCAAAGACCAAATCAAATTTAGATATTACTTCTCCATCTTTGTTTCAATCACTCCCCCAACTCGGATCTGGATCATTTAGTTTAAATTTTTCTTTGTTTTTAGTTTGTTAAACGTGACAAATTCAAACCTCTCATCTTATCAGTTTTCAAGATAGGATACGAAGCCAGATCTGGTAGCTCAGATCTGGAGGTTTATCTTACATTTTAGACAAATTCTCCGTGGACGATCTTTCACTCACTTACTTTTAAAACTTGCTACAATTGGCCCTGATCTTGCAGGCTAATTCTCTTTTAACTGTGCTGATATTTCTTTATTTGTTTATATAGTCTAGAGCTACTGTAATTTAGCAGCTATAAATCTGTTTTCAAAACTCACATAAATCAAGCACACTAAGAAGTAACAACACAGGGCCTATTGTAGCAAGTTTTGATAAGTAAGAGTTTGTTCCACAGGGAAAGTTGATCGAAAGCTCCAACGGAGCTATCTTTAGTAGACCCTCCAGATCTGGCTACAGATCTGGCAATCGTAAATGGAAGGGGATTTAAGGTCACTATTATCTAAATCCTAAGGTAACCTAATGCCTAAACTACAGAAAGGGTTGAGAAGAATGATGGAGTGTGAGAAAATAAATATAAAAGGGTGAGAAGTATGCTATTAGGTACAGATCTGATGTGTCTTATAACTCAGACTCAGATCTGCTGCTATAGAAATCCTGTCCAATGGATACATTATCACCAAAGATGAGAAAGGATCCAACTCACCCCTGTGCCATGATCCAATCCCTTATAGCTATAACCTGTCCGCTTAAATGGTCACAAACTATCTAATAGGGGAACCACAATCCAGAGATGGGTCAGAACAAGTTTATCATTATAGGCACTACTTTATCCAGGCTGCAAGTTCAAGAATCCATAGGAACCTCAACCTCTAAAGTTATGTGTGTGGGACTAGGCCTACAACGTGCACTAGCCTAGACACACAGAACCAGCAGGAGTTTGAGCACTAGATTTTAAGCTTGGCTGTTCACTGCTTTAGAAAGACAGCAGTGATCCAGTCACAAGCCTACAATCTCAACAGCTAGATCAGATCTGCCATCTGATGGTAGGTCTATACAAATACAGGGGAGTCTATCTCTGCACAATCTCTCACAAGGCTACAAGCACAAGTGCAGAGAAGAAGAATCTGTCTTACATCTGTGGATTGGCCTCACCCTAGGGCTAAAATCTGTCCACTTGAATGGTCACAGACTATCCACAGAGGCTATCCTCCTCACAGAGGTCTAAGACAGAACAAGAACATTGCTACCGCCACCATGTTAAGGCTACCAGCTCAAGCTCCCATGGGGATTCAGATTTAGTGGGTCATGTGGTGGGGCTAGGCCTGCAATGTGCCTAACCTTAACACATAGGTCATTTGAATCTAAGTAAAACCTTAAAGACAATCCTCCATTGTTTACAATACAACTTAGCAATGGAGGATCTCAAGGCAGCAGCCTTGTACAGAACAACTCACAAAATACCAATCACATACATGCAATAGATCCTATTACAAAGCTCCATTAAAACTATACCAAATACTCATAAGGCATAGCCAACAAATGCTGGACTATGGAGAGAAGGAAAAAAGAAAAAGGAAAAAGAAAACTCTTAAAACTTAACCTTAACCTCCTGTAATTCTACAGTCGGTTTCAAGAAGTCGTACAGAAGTCAAGTCCCTTAAACCTAAGCTAGGCTTCGGCTTATATAGCAGTCGGCTCTCTCTAATTTATCAATGCTATCGTTGCCCATTTCTATTCCTTGGATGCCTCGAGGCGCGTGCACAGAGATTGGAACATTGGAGTGCATGCCCTAATTGTCGGAAGTTCCCAAATTGCCCCTGCAGAAGTGGGGAGAAGTTAAGAACCCGAGCCTCTCTAAGTAGAAAGGCTTTCCAGATCTTATCGCGTGATAGAATTGGCATCGTGGGGTTGATTTGACTTGAAGCTCTTTCCGTCACGGGATTGGTACTTTAGTCATCGTGGGGATGCTCTGGTCATCGCGAGAATGCTCTTTCCATTTGAATGGGGCGGGAATTACACGCGCAGATCGTTACTTGGTGAATCCCGCTGTGATCCTCGCGAAGAAACAAAGTGCATGGATTTCGGGCTCGGGTGAGCAATTCCTTGAAAGTTTGTATCCCGCGGCAAATGTGCGACAGCTGCGCGCAGGAATGCCTGGAGCTCTCTCTCTTCAGTGAATCGCGCGAAGATTAAAGACTCATTTCTTAAGCTGCGCGAGACTGCGCGAGTGCTTCACGAGCGCTTATGACTAAGCCTCGCGAGAATCGTGCGAAGTCTTGTTTTCAATTCCTTCTGTCATCAAACCGCGCGAGAATGACACGAAGACTGCGCAACCAGTTGGTGTGCTGCCTTCAGAAGTCCACGATAACTGTGTGAAGCATTCTTCCTGGTTCAATTGAACCCTGTGACATCTGCGCGAGGCAGTCTTCCTGATATTTTTCTGCTTTGTTGTGCCTATGCTGCAGCCAATTCTCTGTCTAAGTCCAACCTTCTTTCTTCTGAGGAACTTCTGGGGCAACAGTAGGCTTCTTGGCATGGTTAGGGGCTTATTTGCAGCTTCTGCTTGTTACCTACAAGATAGACTTAAAATACATTTATTAAATGATTTAGGGTCTAACAGAGATTAAGTTAAGGGGTGAAAAGTGGTACTTTTCAGATCTTAACAGGTATGCATCAATTTTTGTAATCTCAATAAAGCATGCCCAAACGATGACTTCCCACTACCACACTTTGACACCCTAGTCGACAACACTACTGGAGATGATATGTTATCCTTTATGGATGGCTTCTCCAGATACAACCAGATTAAATTAGCAGAGTCGGACTAAGAAAAGACTTCATTCACCATGCCATGGGGGACCTACTGCTACGCTGTCATGCCTTTTAGGCTCAAGAACGCAGGATCCACATATCAACGTGCCATGATAGTCATATTTCATGACATGATGCACAAATCAATTAAAGTCTATGTCGATGACGTACTAGTGAAGTCTCAGACACGAGTAGGATGTGCTGAAGCACTACGACTGGTGTTACAAAGATCTGAGCAATATCAACTAAAGATAAATCCAAAGAAATGTGTGTTTGGAGTAACCTCTAGAAAAATATTAGGATTTATAGGCAGCAAACGAGGTATCGAAGTGGACCTGGTGAAGGTCAGATCCATCCTCGAGATGCCACCACCCAGCAACATCAATGAATTACGAGGCTTGATAGGAAGGTTACAGTTCATTAGGAGATTCATCTCCCAGCACTTAGATCGATGTGATCCTTTCTATAGGCTACTTAAAGGAGGAGCCGAGTGCAAATAGGATGACCAGTGTCAGCAGGCCTTCGATAACATCAAGAAGTACCTCCTCAACCCGCCAATACTATCTCCACCAGTTCCTCGAAGACTCCTAATCCTCTATCTCTCAGCGAACAATAAAGAAATGGGAGTAATTCTTAGACAATATAAAGAAGATGGCAAGAGGGAGAAGGGTATTTACTACCTCAGTAGGACGATGGTCGAGTACAAATAGAAATACATGCCAATGGATAAGACCTGCCTCACCCTAGTATGGGCCTCAATAAAACTACGACACTACTTTGGAGTGCACAAAATATTAGTACTAGCATGCATGGACTCGCTGAAGTACATCTCTGAGAAGCTTGCTACCTCCGGGAAGATCCCTCGATGGCACATGTTACTACAAGAATTCGACATCACCTATGTCACATAGAAATTTGTCAAAGGAGAAGCGATCGCTGATTACCTAGCAGACTTACCACTCCCAGACGATGAGCCTTTGCATGCAAACTTCCCTGATGAAGACCTACTCTTGATTCACAATGAAGAGACCGATAAGATATCATGGACCCCCTACTTCGACGATGCTCTTAACGACAAAGGGAAGGGTATCAGTATAGTCCTACTAAGCCCGAAAGGAGTTGTCATACCAAAAGCTCTCCAGCTTGACTTTTCAGTCATTAACAACATTGCATAATATAAAGCTTTCATCACCGGACTATGAGCAGTGCTACAGCTAGGGGTCAAGCAGTTGAAGATAATCAGCGACTCCAAACTTGTAATATCGCAAGTTATCATGGAGTAGAAAACCAAGGAAAGATGAGTGATGGCCTACCTAGAGACAACTCAATTCTTAATAAAGAAATTCGAAAGAATCTCCTTCACGCACATTCCTAGATTAGAGAACAAGCTCGCAGACTCTCTCACCACACTAGCCTCAGTCATTCATATACCAGTTGGACAAAGTAAGAAATCCTTTTTCATCAAGAGGTTGACAATGCCAGCACACGAAGTCACTTGGCAACTGAACTGGAACTACCGATTACACTAGAAGCTCACAAGAGCGAAGGGCAGCCCGCCCCAAACACTTCCACAGATAAAGAAACCACCGTCACCATGTTCAAATTCAAAAAATCTCCAATCGACGATGGGCAACCATGGTACTTTGACATCTAGAATTTCTTAAAGCATCAACATATACCTCCTTATGCTACAAAGATCAAACGGAAAACCATAAGGAATCGATGTGCAAGATTCTGCATACTCGGTGAAGCCCTATACAAAGAAGCCTTCACCAAAGGAGTATTACTGCGCATCATGACAGTCGAAGGATAATATATTATTTAAGAAGCACACGTCAGCGCCTACGGTGCCCACGCTGGTAGACAGAGACTCGTAGATCAAATCATATGTCAAGGCTACTGCTGGCTGACAATGATAAGAGGTTGCCACCTCTATGTCAATTCTACAATCAATGCCAAGAATACGCCGCGCTTATCAAAGCTCCATTAGTTGCATTGAACCCTATAACCTCACCATGGCCATTCTCGATGTGGGCCTTCGATATCATCAGAACCTTCACGGACAGTTAGGAATACTCACAAGCACATATTCATACTCTCTATGACCAAATACTACACCAAATGGGCAGAATCTGAATCCTACATCAGAATCACCGCTTTGACACTCGTGAGGTTTATCATTCGAAATATTATCACCCGGTTTAGAGTACCCAAGATGTTCATCACTGATAATGGACCATAATTCATAGCAGAAAAGATGAAGCTATGCAAGAAATTCGGCATCAATCTAAACCACTCATCATCGTTCTACCCTCAAGGAAATGGACAAGTAGAAGCTATAAATAAAATGCTAATCCGAATTCTAAAACGAACGGTAGAGACAAGCAATGAAGCCGACTAGCCTGAAGGATTACCAGAAGCACTCTAGGCTTATAGAACTTCTATTCGCACGGTGTTAAGACCTGAAAAGTACCACTTTTCACCCCTTAACTAAATCTCTGTTAGACCCTTAATCATTTAATAAATGTGTTTTAAGTCTATTGTGTAGGTAATAAGCAGCAGCTGCAAATAAACCCCTAACCATGCCAAGAAGCCTAATGCTGACCCAAAAGCCCCTCAAAAGTGTGTAGGTTAAACCCAGACAGAGAATTGGCTGCAGCAGAGGCATAGCAAAGCAGAAACAAATCTAGGAGAATGCCTCGCGTAGATGTCGCAGGGCTCAATCAAATCAGAAAGAATACATTGCATAGTTGTTGCTGGCTTCTGAAGGGAGCACCCCAACCGATCGAGCAATCCCCGCGCCATTCGCGCGCAGATGGATGTCAGCAAGGAGTAAAAATACACTTCGTGAGGTTCTCGCGAGGCTCAGTCTTAAGTGCTCGCGAAGCACTCGCGCAGTCTCGCACAGCTCAAGAAATGAGTCTTCAACCTTTGCGTGATTCACTGAATAGAGAGAGCTCCAGGCATTCCAGCGCGCGGTTGTCGCGCAGTGGCCACGGGATACATACTTTCAAGGAACTTCTCGCACGATCCAGAAGCCTATGTACATTGTTCTCTTTGCGAGAAATGCCGCGGGATTCATCAAGGAATGAACTGCTCGCGCCATTCAAATGGAAAGACCAATCCCGCGACAACCAAAGCATTCTCACGGTGATCGAAGTACCAACCCCGCGACTATAAGAGCTTCAAGTAAAAGCAACCCTGCGACGCCAATTATACCACGGGGTAAGATCTACAAATCTTTTCTACCCAGCAAGGATCGGGTTTTAAACTTTTCCCCACTTCTGCAGGGGCAATCTGGGAACTTCCAATAATTAGGGCACACACTCTAATGCTCCTATCTCCGTGCACACGCCCCGAGGCATCTAAGGGATAAGAATGGGCCGCAATTGCATTGATGAAATTAGGGTTTTCCTAACCCTAATTCACAAAGAACCGACTGCTATATAAGCCTAGGCCTAGCTTAGGTTTAAAGGACTTTTATTCTTGACTTCTGTGCTTCTTCTTGAAACCGACTGTAGAATTACAGTAGGCTAAGGTTAGGGTTTAGGAGTTTTCTTTTCCCTTTTTCCTTCTCTCCATAGTCCAACACTTGTTGGCTATGCCTTTTGTATGATTATTTGGTATAGATTTTAATGGAATCTTTGTATTAGGATTTTAAAAAAAATAAAAATGATTAAAAAATAATAATAATAATAAAAAAGAAAAAAGAAAAAAAAAAATTGGCCAAACTCCTTACCTCCTCACATACGGGATGGAAGCAGTCCTACCCTATAAGATACAGATACCATCCTTACGAATTCAACTGGATGATGAGCTATCCTTAGATGAAAGGAGAATTGCTCTGCTCGCCGAGCTAGAGCAACTTGATGAGACGTGTCTAAGGAAAATAGATCATGCTCAGGTATATCAAAGGAGAGTAGCCAGGGCTTACGATAAGAAAGTCTTCGAGCAAACTTTTGATATTGGAGAATTAGTCTTCCAAACATGCTCATCCAAAGGGAAAACCGAAATCGAACTAGGAGGGCCCATATATTATAGCAACCGCATATCCAGGGAATGCGTACAAGATGGGGAAGAACTCCCCAGCCCTTGGAACGCCATGTACCTTAGGAAATAATACCCTTAATCCTACGATCATCACATCCCATAGCCAAATACTTATATCTATCACCCCGTAGTTGTCACGACCCATTCGTCGGTCGTACGCCCTCAATTTTCAGAATATCCTTAAGACTTCCAATTTACTGCCCACCTTCTTATTCGAGCAATTTGATCAAAGGACTAGTGACATACCTGACCTCTTTCAAAAGCATAAGTAACACTCGATTCTCATCCACCTTTCCCGCCATTGGAGGAGACATTAGAGCACAAAAAATGAAGATGCTAAGCTCAATCAAAACTCACCATTCTTGTGTTAGCAGGTTGCTTTCGAAAAAAAATACATATATACAAAAAATCGAGTGAGAGCAATACGACGAATAAACCAGTCAATGAGCTCAGGGAAGCATAAGCAAGCCATGAGGACATCCCTTGTAACTCTACTATAAATGTATAAGCAAGCGGTGAGGGCATCCCTGATGTCCCAATACTACTAGATGTCGTCGTAAGGTGGCGGGAGGAAGACAAACTCCTGCTAATCATAGAATGTGAGACTTTGATGGTGTCAAAACATAATGGAGAGCTCAATCATGGCACCCCATACCCACTATGAGAAAAAGATTGTTACTCATCCCTTTTAGAAAGTGTCAGATATAACCTATTCCCTAACATCACTAAGCCTTTTCTCTCTTTCACCCTTAATTTTTATTTTCGGACAATGAGTTGAAAGCCTTTCAGGATATTCCTAGAAGTGAAACCGAAAACTGATGAATGACAACTGATACAATCACATATTATACTTATCGCATGTCCCTGATAACAATGACCACGGGATAGGATGACCACTATCAAAGGTAGACCCCCAATATACGGATGATATGATTAGACAACCCCTCCTGCTTCAACGACATTCTCAACCAAATTTTTCTCCAAAACTAACTCACTAAAAGCATGTGGCAAGCCATAGACCCAAAGTACTTGTCAAAAACTCAGAGAAGCTCCATTGCACCTCGACACTGGAGCATTTTAGAATCGCAGTAGAGGCTCCTGCTTACCCATAAAGAAGATGCGGAATGATAAAGCCACCACCCGAGGAATATCACTGAAGGCATCGCACTACCTATTCCATCATGCCCCTATATTGGGGCATTTTTTTAGAATTTTCTTTCAGTTATTTGCTTTCCCTGTTGCATTATATTTCTTTTCCCTATAAAAAAAATGAGGAAAAAAAAAAGAAAGAAGAAGAAAAAAATGCCCCTCTTTTATTACCAGACCTCGGTTTGAGACACTCCCCCCCTTGACAATCAACAAGAGGAAAAATAAAATTACTAACGCCTTTTATCCTCATGTGCAGATACGAGATAACCCTCGACTATTACCGGGCAAACTCAAGGAGCATCCAAGTCCCAATAACAGACGATGGTACCAAAAATAAGACGACAGGAGGTAACAAGAAAACGAAGCTAAGCCAGGTACATCTAAACTAAAATCTCTTTTTATATATCAAAAGTTTCTTTTACATGTCTCACCGAGGGCATACCCCCTGTATATACAACAAAAAGAGAGAAGAAAAAATAAAAATGCCCTACTCCCTCCACTGCCTCTACGAAGGGCGATCACTACCATCTCCCATATCCTCAACCCCTAAGTCTCGGGCTCATTCCCTGACAACTCAATTCCAGCACCTAGAGTCAGAGGATACTACCTACGAGGAGAAGTCCTGGCAATATAACCTCCCTCGCTCGCCTAGTTGGAGGCCCGTCGAGAATGTGAACGCAGAGGACCAAAAGCAAACATTGGCCCTAGGGCTGAGTCTGCCTGCGCATAAGCCCTCATGCACTCATGAACCTCTCGACGAATCTCTACCAGTGAGCCACTGGCCCTTGAACCCAACCCTGGAAAATGGTCGATCATCCCTTGCACTCTCCCACCAACTCTCTCCAACTCGTGCTGTAAAAGATTTATCATCGACTGCATCTCAGCACGAGCCACAACTCGAGCATCCTTTAACTCTACTATCTGAGTCCTCCGCTCGACCAACAAGTCCACGGTCACCTCCTAAAGATGGTGCCCTACGATATCGAAAGGAATCTCACGAATCTCCTGGTGACCTAAGACATGTTGCGTCTCTATATGCGACTGCACCAGCTCACAGACCTATACAAGTCAAAGGCTAAGAGAGTGCATACTTATAACAAGACAAAGAGTATAGACAACAAAGACATACCAGCTCAGCATGCTCCCACAGAAGACACTTTACGGGGGCAGTAGTGACTGGATCAGCTGAAGGAGCCTTGGATGCAGGTAGTTACAAGAAACAAAGAAAGAACATCAGGGATACAATGGTGCTACAAAATCGAGAATGAAAAATAATCACGCTAACAAATATACATAGGAAGGAGTGGGAGACAACTCCTGAGGAGGAGCCTCGGGAGCAGAGTCTAGAATAACCTGCACGAGAACCAAAACAAATAAAAAACTCATCAAACAAAACTAATTAGAAGATGAAATAAAAGCCAAACAAACTACACAAAATATACCTGACTCTCTAGACCCAGAGAAGCGGCGGTCGCCTCCCTCGTCTGGAAATCCTCGGCAAGGCATCACTGAAAAGACATAACACAACATCAACAAACTGCTAAACAACACAAGGCTGGATAACTCAAAAGAGTGAAGAAACTTACCCAATGCTCTAGCTCCGCCCGGAGTAGAGCCAGCGCCGGATCCTCCCGACTGAAAGAGGCGACTGAAGACGAATCAAACGTTAGAGCAGAAGCCCCAGCAACGGACAGCTCTGCTCTTTGCAAATACCAATAAACACATCAGACCTGACAATGCCAACAAGACACAAATAAAACAAAATAAAAATAAGACAAGCACTCACTAGTCGATCAATCAGAGCGTAGGCTAGCCGCCATAGCCCGGTCAGCCTGTTGCTAGCTACGATAAGACCCAAGCAATGCCGCCTACCTGGCGACCTCACTCTTCCTCTAAGTCTGATAAATAGGAACCAAATAAGACTATTAAACTAGGAATGATTAGAGATGGAAGTAAACAAATTCGGAAACAAATACACTCACCAGAGATCATCGCGTCTCCGTGAGCTGAACCCTCAGCTCATCCTCCGAAGTCCTAGCCTGGAAAACGAAGTCCGTCAAGGACTATAATATCTCCTCATATGAACGAGGAGCACATCCCATCAGCTCCATTGCCCTGTGAAGCGCATTCAGTGCTCCGTGGATGCCCGTACCCAAGTAGCCCTGCTCTGATGCAGCCAGTCTCTCTCTCAAAGAGAAGGCCGACTCAGGACCACCAACTGTAAAGAATTGCTCCCATTGAAAGGGTGGGTAAAGAGTCAACCACCACCTATATCACGAAACCACACTACCTATATCATGAAGCCACCTCAGGAACTCTTGGGCATCCACCTCATCGCGCTCCCCGATGACCCTGGTCTCCCCAGCTCTAAAGTCCACAATGGCCATCATTCTCGATGAAAAGATGCGACCAGAGGGACCAGTCATCCTCTTCCCCACTCGGTGGTGAATCTCTGAAGGGACTCCCTGAGGGAGCCCCAACTGAAGAGTCACTCGAGAGAGGTGGATGCGCTCCACCTTCTCAAAACAATGGACCCAGATGTCCACATCAAAGAAGGATCAACCGGACTGAATCATTGGTTGCCCTGTGTCCTCCTCTGCACCATAGGGCCTCCAAATAACCTGTGACCAGAAGTAAACAAAATGGCCTATCAAGTCCATCACCTAAGACATATAAAACACTCTAACAATATAGATAGCATGTACTTGCCCTACGTGCATATCCTCAAACAAACCCCGTGTTGTTTATAGGTCCGAAGATTGACAGCGGTGCCCCAACGCCTGCCGCCACACATGCATTCGGGGGAATGTGAAAGTAATGTCCATCGAAATCCACGAACGCAAGAAGGAGAAGTGGTCGTACGCCCAAAACTAAATACATGATGTCATAAACCATCACTAAAATGAACACTATAATCACTAAGACATTACCAATGAAACTACTAGTCAACCAAACTCACCTGGATGAAAGGGAGGAAACCGCCGATGGTCGCGACGCCTCTCCCTCTATGGTAATGTTGCTCGTAGAGGTGCGCCAGCGCCGCTGCCCCCCAAGCACCCGTCAAACACCCTCAATCGAGGACGAGAAGAGGACCACCCTGAAGAAATGCATCAAGAACGCCCAGAGTACTCGATCTACTACTACTCCCGGCTCTGTCACTGGCGCCCTACACGCCATCGCCTCGCAGCGTGCATCGAAAACCGCCCTCACCTCCGAGTGACGCCTCGGAGGAACAAACCCACTAGTAAAAGTATCAAAGAACCAAGTAGTCTAGACAATCCCTGTCCCAGACCCAGTATGCCGGTACTCAACACCGAGCACCTCCCTACACACGGCCTGATAGTTACTCTCCATCTGCCCCATGATAGGTGCTCCCTCGAATCGCTACCCTGTGATACAGGCCTAGTCCTCAGGGGTGGGCAGCAGCATGCCTATTGGGAATAGCAGTGCCTGCTGCTCCTCCCTCCATCTCTCCATAATCGCCCAAATCAGACCACGATCAACTAAAAAGGGCTCCAACTCCAAAATCAACCCAAAGCCGAAAGTCGCTAATCGCGCCCGTTGAAACTCAGGCAGGGCATGGTACCAGGCATGGGACTCCGACCATGCCATGCTAATAGCTAGTACTGGAGGCTCCTGACGAACCACGAGAAATAAGATACACATTAACCTAGGCCTACACTAACCTTAATCACAATCACAGACGATGACTAAACCTACCTAATGGCAATAATGGTAAAAATGACAATAACAAAACTAATAAGAATGACAATCAACAACAACCATGCAAAATATAATGCCGAGTGATAAAGTAAACGTGACCTGAAATAAGATACAAGTATCCAGGTTTAACATAGAAATTAGAAGGTTTCCATCCTAGGAAGTCTGCGCTGTAACCTAAAATGCCTAGAAATAACAGGAACTCTTGTTGACAAATACCTACCTGATCTCGGGCAAAGAACTCCAGCGAAATCCTGATCGTGGGGTCGTGAGGAGTAGCATCCTCGCCACCATTCTCACCATCCCTATCGTCAGTCTCAGGGACCTCCTCCCTAACAACCATCTCAACGTCACCACCGATGTGGGCCTCAGAGGTCTCACCTCCCCCCTCGACATCCGCTCTACCTTGGATGCGATCCAGGAAATGTGGTCAAAACCCTCAAAATCCATCTCAAGTCAAAGAGCTCGGAAAACTAAAGAGAACGCAAGAAATGGCGTCCGAAACGAAAGAATAGATCGCGAGAAATCACAAAAGCACGAAAATCAGCAACAAGGAAGCAAGAGAGCTCGAAATTACAAAAGATTCAAAAAATGCATGTTTGAACTAGAAACCTTGGGCTTATATAGAGCACGGCCTAGTCGCACGCCTGAATACCTGTGTACAATCAAATCGCACGCATTATCTCCTACACTCAAATAAAAACGCGTGCCATTTATTGCGCGCACAACCAAATCGTCGCCCACACACATACCGGTCGCGCATTCTGAACAGAACGCACAAGCGAATTATACACCCTAAGCCAGGTGCACAAACTCAAGTTTTGCCCTTACATTGATCGAAAACCGACTGAATCATGCGACCTTAGCCAAGCATGCAATCTTGTTGCACGCGTCAAAGCTAGTGCATAATTGACCCCTGGGTCTTTCATTCCCGCACATCTGATAAGGTGCGCAATCGTATTAAGCGCCCTAGATCCAACGCACAATTTCCTAGGCTTAACAAAAAAAAAAAAATGTGCCAGCCATCACCTGCCAAGGATGAAAACTCAGACTTAGTGACCGATAACCCAAACACCATACACAGTTCGGATTTCACTCACACATTCTTGCTTAGGCATTCACACTCTCAAAACTCAAAAGTCAACCGTACACTCATGCTTAAAACACCTCGAACCATCCAAGTCCATTCAAAACCTATATCAAATTAAGACCAACCTAGATTAAAAATATACATGAAGTATTCTAAATTCAACCTAATATCTTCTAACCAAATGAAGATACCCTAACAAAATAAGAATGCACTTGATAAAAGTAAAGCCATTCTAAAAATCAACTAAGTCGAATCAACAATAATTAAAAATTTCACATAATAAATCTTTTATAAACATGAGAAAATTATTACAAATTACACCAAGGGCATACCCTTTGAATTTACAAATAATTACGGTCTTGGAGAGAGAAATGAACTTCGATTCGAGACAAACACTCAAAAACACCCGAGCCCGTAAACACTAAGAAGAGGTAACCCTAAAAGAAATGCCCAAAATAGGAGAAAATAATAGAAAAATTCGAAGAGGAAGCACACCCTGAACGAATTCCAATAAGAATCTCATCTTCCTCTCCCGAGGTGGCAGAAAAGCAAGAGTGACTCACAGAAAGCCACCCAGGATCTGACAGATACACCTATGGAAGGCCAATCTTGGAATCCCCCAAAGGAACGCCAACTAGAGAATAATCCTCAGAGTCTACCAAGGAACAACTGGCGTCGGTCACGAGAACTCTGACATAGCTCTTTCCTTCGGTTTCTTTTCCCCCCCTTTGACTCTTCCATCTCTTCTCCTAGCATGGTAGCAATTTAGTTGCTACCTCATATTCCCAATGCCGCTCATCCCCAACAATAATAAATAAAATAAATTATTACAATCCATTTAGGGTTCAATGCCTGAAATACAAAGGGAAAGAAAATTAATAAACTAAAACGAAAAAAAAATGCCTCATATTTCTAGAATAATAAAAAAAAATACCCCATAACTCTTGAATAAAAAAAAATTCCCCAAGTCTTTCCCTAATTTGACATAAACTTCAAAATAAAAACCAAGCCCTTAACCCCTCATTTATAACTTATGCTCCTTAAACCACAAAGTGGCAAGTGTCACACTCACAAGCCTTCTCCATCTAATTAAAGCTAAACCAGACACATACCCCCCTTTAGAAACACCAATCCATGACAAGTCCAGATAAACCAATAATCACACAACACTTATCCCCTTAGGAAACAGAAATCCACTACAAAATAGATAAGCCAATAAGATTAAAACACCTAACACCCCATCTAGAATTTTTAAAAGTAAACTTAAATTAACACATTTTCAATAAGTGTCATCCCAAATCAAACATAAGAACAAAACAAAATAAATAACCTTAAATCCTAAACATGAGACCCATGCTCTCACCATGACAAAATTAAAATTCCTCAAAAATTAAATGACAAAGTTTAAATAAATGCCCATTCAAACCAAATTCCAAAACCAATATAATAAACATCTCCTTATACAAAGATCACCGGAGGCATACCTCCTGAATATACAACTCAAAACGAATACCTAAAGACCTAATTTACAACCCAAAACAAAAACTAAGCCTGAAGGCCCATGCTCGGAGCGTCCAATCGGAGGCCTTAGAAAAAGGTAAGATGGAGGATTGGTTGGGGAATACATCCCTCCATTTATAACACCGTATCTTCCACCATTTATTACCCCCGCCTCAACGCTGCCTTAACTGCTCCCTAAAAGGGACCAATGTGAAGGCCGACCTCCTCCTTCCCAATACCGCCCATTCTTAAGGTCACACCACCGTCGGAAGCCCCGTCAGACTGAAGATCACACGAAACCACAAATATAGGAAGAAACGACATCAAAATCTGATAGTTGGATTACAAGTTATCACTAAAACTCAGAGATTAAAAAAAACAGGAACGAATGAAGAAAAATGAAGGAACTTGGGTATATATAGGAACTCACTTAATTAAACGCCCGAAATGCAATGCGTAATTCAATTATGTACAGACACATAAGTGCTTAAATACAATCATGCACATCAAGGGAAGCGCGCAATTGAACTTCCGCCCGTAAACAATCCCGACAAAATAATCGTGCACCGATAATCATGCGCACAATGTAATTACACGCTTATGTTACCACACGAAATCTGAAGGGGCACCCACACAGTGACCTGGCGACGCTCCGATTGCGCACACTGACTCTAGCACATAATTGGATTACACGCTGAAACTAATGCATGGAATTCGAATCAACATTCAAACACTTCCGCTCTGCTAGCCCCGTGACTCTTCGATAGCGCGCCCTTCACAGAGCGCATAATGACATTACATGCAGATGCACTAACGCATAATGTCCCCTCTAATCCCAGAATCACGTGCACGTTACCCAACGTGCAATTTAATCAAACGTCTGGTACCCTGCGCGCAATACTCAGCTATGACAACATTTCAAATAGGATGCGCACCCTCACACCCCTTTGTCCCATCTCGACCAGAATCCCTCTTTCTCCTCCGTCCGATCGCGTAGCCTTATAGGCCATTTAGAGAGGGAGGGAGAGAGAGAGAGAGAGAGAGAGAGCCATTGACCACACCTATGTCCCACTACGATGCTGAAATTTCACTGAACAACTTAACACGCCAACGCGACCAAAGGAAGGCTCGACCCAATATCCCATCACGAAAAGTCAAGAATGAGCCTCCCAAAAATCCTATTATACCACCAAGACCAAAGTTAAATCCCATAACAATCCCGAAACCATTCAAATTAACTCTAACCCATTATGTAAGCAAGATCTGTCAAAGAAAGACACGCCATCATTGCCCCATCATGACATTGAGACGACTAAGGAATCATCAACCTTGCACATATCCCATCACGATGCAACTATAACTTGATCCCATCACAAACCTGTCCCATCGCGATACTACTACCCAAGACGCTCGGCCACATCCCGTCACAGAACAATCAAGAAGGGAAGCCATAGTCAATGTCCCATCTCAGAGAGCCGAGCCTTCCAAATCCCATTAATCCTATCTCATAACTTTGCGTAACTAACAGAGCGGAAGGCTCGATCATGTCCTATTGCGAAACTAGAGAGCCTACTTCCCAAATCCCTTGTCACGCAGCAATCATTAGACTCCACCGCAACCGAAACACACGCTCGCTGACAATGGAGGAGGATAGACCCTCCATCGTCTCATCGCACGATGATCAAAGAGCTCCTGCCATTATTGAAGAAGAGGAAGCCCTCCGACATCCCATCACACCCATACCACTTTTCAGTGTGAACATCTCATCAGAGTCCCCCCTCAAGTCCCATTGCACTTACAATCGACGGGACTCACTGTAACACACAACCATAAGGGGAGGACAGCCATGTCCCATCGCGAACCTCACCTCTTTAAGACATCCTACCACATTGGTGACCCTCAGGTCCCGCTGCAACAGAAGTAAAGAGAGGAAATCCTCTTGTGTCCCATTGCAACGCCACTACGACAACCAGTGAGTCCCATCGCATAAAAGAGCCCCAACAAGCAACAATTTAGGTAAGTATCACCTCTCTTTATACTTGATATTTCTTCTAAAATAAAGTTAAATAATATTAAGTCAAATGTTTTCAAAACCCGTCTCTCTTTATTCATGAATCACTATTGTCCTCCCATAAGTGACAATCATCAGTATTCACGAGAAGGTTAGATAGAACATCCGGCATGCCAAGTGTCGTCTTGACAATCACGCAAACGGTCAAGTCCATAAATCCTGACTCAGCGATATCTCGGATGCCACATTTTTCAAAGATTTACAACCAAATTGATCTTAAGTTAAATTCCCTAACTTTAAAAAAATAAAAATAAAACTTAAAAAAAAATGAAAATAATAATAATAATGAACTCCTATCTGTCAAATTTTCACTTCTCACCACTCCAATCTGTTCTTTCCCATGGGAAACTGAACATTAAATATATTCAATTATGAGAAATCATAAATGTCCACTAGAAAAGGGACACCTGACGTGCATTAGTGTGAGCAATGACATGCCCGGTCTGACATGACTTACAAAAGCCTTCGCCATTATATGATATTACATCTTATTATCGGTCTCTAGACCTTATCTCTGGACATTCGTATGACACCCCCCAGTACCTCTACTGTATCGGATATCCCTCTGTTTGATTGCCCCTTGCACCTAAGATTAGGATATCGACTCTCCTACCATTTGACTACCTCTTGTAGCAAGTCGCGATATGCGGTGGGATGCCCCTTGCACCCACGGATTAGGTTATGCCTCTTTTCCCTCATTGACTGCTACTAGCAGTACGTCGCAATATGCGGCAGGATGTCACTCTCATCCACGACATGAAATATGCCTTTCCACAGCTACCATTGGGCCCCCGAATCCTTCATTTTCACTTGCACTAATAGATAAGAAAGTCAAGCATCTCATGTCAGCATCCTCGGTTCACATTTATGATTTCCCAAGAAAACGAGCAGGCACCTTGGATGAGGGGTGTCTACTTCTTTGATGCATTCTTATTTCACAAAAACTTGCCAAAGAGGGGCATCTACAGACACCCCCATGTTGCCCTCTCGAACTATACAAGCTTGTTCGCTCAACCTTTGAGCTTTCCCACATTCTCCGGGAAAGGACTAACCATTTTCAAAGACTTTAAACCCCTACACGGGGACCATGCACTGAAATAATAGTACATCGTCGGGACCCAGGCTCAAACAATAGCTTTTTGGCTCGGAACCAACTCAAACTCAAGAAAGTCCCGAATTATGTGCCCTGTATAGCACGCGTAACTCAATTGCACGCCCCATGGCCAGCGCGCAATTGGTCCCTCTTTGACCAGGATTGCACTTCCTGAGGACCGTTTAGACCATGATTATGCACCCTACCAGGCGTGCGTAATCATATTGCACGCTTCACCACTAGCACGCAATTAGTCGGTGTTGGACTAGCCTTGTACCCTTCTAGAAACCTCCTAAGACGCGATTGTATGCCCTACCTAGAGCGTGTAATCGGTTTATGCGCCTCAACACGAGCGTATAATTGGTTCCTAAGCGAACATGGTCTCTAACTCCCTAGACCGCCTGGAATTTCTTATTAAGCATATGAATTCAGGCGCTTAATTGATTGATTGCACTAAACTATGCACGCAATTAATCTAATTAAACTAGGACTAGGCTACCCGACTGAGCTAATCAGTCGGTCACTCATTGAGTCAGTCACCGACTCAAAGTGATTGTGTGTCTGATACTGGGCGCATAATTCAATTGAGCGCACCAAACAAAGCGCATAATTAAAATTCACTGACTAATTGGGCGCACCCCACAAGGCACGCAATTAGACAAATACCTATAAATAGGACCCACCACCACGACTCAAAAACACATAATTTTCGACACAGATTTCTCTCTCTCGAGATCCTCACTTTGAAGCTTAGGATTTCAAATTCTCCTCTGCGGCCCTGGCCTCAGGTATACTTCCCTTCTAGTTTTTAATTCTTCTAGTTCTAGTTCTTAGTTATAGATCAGTAGTTCTAAAGTTTAGGTTCTTAAGCTTTTAGTTCTAGATCTTAGGCTTTAAACCTCTTTAATCCTTAATTCTTACCCTTTTTTCTTAGTTCTAGCTCTTAGGTTCTAGAACCAGTTCCTCTTTTTTTAAATTCTAGTTCTAGATTTAGGTACTAATCCTGTAGTTCTTAAATTCTAGATCTTAGATCTTAGGTTTTAATCTAAATTTCTAGTTTCTAGATTTTAGTTCTTAGTTTCTAAAATCAGTCCTTAATTTTAGCCTTAAATTCAATTTTAAAATTTCCATCTCTAATTCTAGGATTTTAATTCTAATTTTTAACTTGATTCTCCATCTTCGATCCACAAATCCATAACTTCAGAATAAAAATCAGTTTTTTAATCTATATTATTACTAAAATAATCCCTACCCACCCGATTCGCCCAAGTACCCAGGAATGGCGCCGATCCTCCTTAGCATAGCAAGCCAAAACCCCATTTTTTTAGATTTTCAATAAAATTAATATATTTACTTTAATTAGAATTTTAATAGAATTAGTATATTTTTTATTAATTAGAATTTCAATAGAAGCAGTACATTCCTAATTAATCTCTGTAGAATTAACATATTTGCATTCCTAGTAGGATCAAGAGACTTAATTAATTAGATTTTTAATAGGATTAAAATATTTAAATTAATCAGACTCCCAATAGGATTAGGAAGCCTAGTTGAATTCCCTAATTAATTAGACTTCTAACAGGATTAAAATTAATTAGATCCCTGATAACTATAGCAAGAGTAAGAAAAGTGAAAAGTAGTTTGAAGAGAACTAGGAAAACTAGCTTAACTAAACTTATAGGTGACCCAGTGCTGCTGACATCGACCGGCCGATAATTCAGTAAAGAGAATAACCCATATCTCCACCCCGGAAGGCATGATCAGTGACATGTTGCAATGTCGATAAACATCTGCAGCTGGTGATCACAACAAACTAGGTATTTCTATGAGATTTACCACTTCTTTTCCAGTACTTAATTACCTCTAAAAACACTGCTTTTGCCAGAGTCCACTTGTACTGAATTGAGCCACTCTTTCAAGGGACCGAAAGGAATCCAGAAAAAGCGCGTACTAACACTCACGTTCAAAACCATCATGGAACACCAACTAGCAACAAAACTGCTACATCAAACAGTCAAGCACTAAACTTTCCCGAAAAATTATAAAAATAACCTCACGGTAAACCCAAAGTGCGAATCAAACAAATCTAAATGCCTCCAAGCAAAGGAAGGGTCCACCATGGTCCACACTTCCTTACCTTTTGATCGCTATTTTTTATGTATATCTAATTAAGTCTTAACCTATTGCAAGCCACAATAGAAATTACAGAGCTAGTATAGGATCATTCCCACGAAGAAGTTATTATCTTATCTTTATTTCTACTTCTATTTCAAAGTTTATATTTATCTTTTAAGGTCCTAAACTACTGGAGAAATATGAATAAAGAATGGGTTATTAATCTAAAGTGCATAAAATAAATTCTAATCCTCCTTCAGATTGAGGTCGTCAATCTCAATCTTCAGCTATCGGATATTTATAAAAATAAATAGTACCATTACACTATATTATAGTCTTCTAGAATTTGGTCATCAATCAAAAACTAAAATTCTTCAACACAGATTTAATCTAATCAACAATCTCCTAAAATCTGGTCATCAATCAAATTCTAGAAAATTTAAGATGGAAAAGTAAAAGCCATTACACTAATTTACAAACTTCAACCTGAGTCATCAATTCAAATCAAAATTCGAAGATGTTTATAAAGCAGGAAATAAAAGAAAAGAAAATCTAAACTAGAAAGTAAAATAAATATATCTTTCACCCCTCAACTGCAGTCATCAATTGCTTCCGAGAAACTATGATATCTACACTAATCTTCAGCACCCAATAGCAGTCATCAATTTCTCTTGAGAAACCTCTGATATCTAATCTACAAAGTAATAAAAATCTACTCTAATGATCAAAAGAAAATTTAACCTCAGTCGTTAATTGATGCTGATAGTTTCTTTGATGGTTTATTCCTACACCGGGCTCTCTTATTTATAGATCATAAGGAGTTGATTTACAAAGTTCTAATAAAAGAAACTATTAAAATAAAAGTATCCTAATATAAGTCTAATTCCTAATATTATTCTTTCTTGCTTTCAAACCGTAGATGTGCTTCTAGAGTGTTCTCTGATTTTTAGCAACAACGTCCTTTTAAGAGTATTCTTCATCAATCTCTCAAATCCATGGTTGGTCAAACTTTTATTTGTAAAAGACTTCTAAAAATATGCATGGCGGTGTATCTTCTCTTATTCAGCAGTAGTGGAAAGCTTCTATTTTTGAGAAATCATAAATTACGATTTATTCTTTCTATTCTTTCTAAAAAATCGTATATCACGATTTTCTATTTTCAGTAGGCTTCCAGCTAACGATTCTTCATACGATTCTTCGCTTTCTCTTATATCATCTTTAATTAATATAACTTTTCGTTAGAGAATCGTAAATTATAATTTCTCTCTTCTCAGTATATTATTCCGTACAATCGTAAAACACGATTCTTCATTTCTTTTTAGGCGAGGATTTGTCTTTTACGCTCAATCATCTTTTTACTGCTTTTTGATTTCATTTTGACAAAGATTAACACTTTCGCTCTATTTTACTATTTTTCTTTAATATCTGCACATCGTTAACTTGTTAGTAGCAAACTAAGTCCTAGCATCACTAAGTTAAAGGTAATAAAATGATAAATTATGTGACTAATCACCTTTTAATCTCATTCCTCTTCTATCTCATCTTGTCACTCTCCATATGAAATCAACATCACACTCCTCTCCAATTAACTCCTTCCATAAAATCAAAATGATACAACCCAGAAACACTCTCCAATAACCACCAACTGAAAATGATAATGCCCAAGACCTCATGGGAAGGACCCTGTCTCACGCCCCAACTTTACAACATGCTCCACTCTAATGAGAGGCTGAAGAAGGTCCTTCCCGACAAGGAGCCACCTGCCATAAAAGATTCATCAAAAGAAGTCAAATGATGCCACACTTTCTTTGATAAATTCTCTGACACCCAAACCATGAAACTAAACGGGACCTCTCTCTCATCCCAGGTCAATCGGGTCGAGAGGGATCGAGGACCCCGAAGCAGATTTTCCAACTGTCACTCCATCTGACCTCCTAAGTCAGTGTCTGCTTAAAAAACTGATGTTGTACCATGACACAGAAAAAAATTTTATATATATATATATATATATATATTACCCGACAATATCTCTGACTCACAATTTATGCCCAAACTCTTCACACTTATACTTGATCAAGAACTCGAAGTCGATGAGCTAGTGCTAAGAAAGACAATGCCTACACAACCGCCTCACTTGGAGGAAATCAAAACCCCATGCGGGAAGTACTCACATTATCTTGGCAACATGCTCAGGAAACCGCTACAAGGGAAGGACTTCCTAACCCTTGGAGTCACAACTCCATCATCATCATGTCTCTTAGCCTAAACAGGCATACTTATATTTATCATCCTCATAGCCATCACAAGGTATTCACCAATCGTAGGTCATTATTTTTGGAAGAAACATTTTGGGAATCAGCTGACTCATTGACCACATTCCTATTCGGGCAAGTTGATCGAAAAGACTAGTGGGTCATAAAACTCTCTTTTCAAAATATAGAAAACTGTGGATTCTCATACACCCCTTTAACCATTGGTGTCAATGTTAGAGCACAAAATATATATATAAGGTTCCATAAAATCTCATAATTCTTGCGTTAGCAGGTTATTTCAAAAATACATAGAAAAAAAGCACAACCAAGCGAGAGCATGTGACGAATGAGCAGTCAATCAAATTCACGAAAGCATAAGTGGACCTATGAGGGAACCCATGATATTCCCCACCAGGGAGGCATAAGCAAAACTGCGAGAGCATCCCTGAAATATTCACACTACTAGATATCGTCGTAAGGTGGCGGAGGAGGACAAAACTCCTTCTAACCAAAGAATTTGATGATTTGATGGTACTGGACTATGACGGAGAGCTCAATTATGGCACCGCATTATCCACCTGAGAAAAGAGTAGTTTACTACTATTTCAAAAATCAGTTGAATAAGAAGCTATCCCCAGATCAATAAACCTTACCCCCCTTTTCACCCTTAATTTCTCCTTCGGGCAATGAGTCAAGTGATTTCCGAAATCCCTTCGCTAATAAAACCGATAACTCTCAAATGGCAAGTGATGCAATCACTCATTATCCACCATTCACATCATCCTTGTTAAGAGCCATGATACATGATGATCGTTCAGAACTTACGAAATCAAGCCCAACATGTGGCCGAAATAACGAAACTACTTCCCAACATGGGATCATTATAAGTGCACTCCAGGATATCTGCGAGGTCGATAAAAGTCCCACCGTCACTTGACACTGGAGCATTTTTTTTAAAGTACTAGCACCTTAGTAGCGACGATTAGTTCACGAGACCGACACCCAACCTGGGGCATTTTTTTTAATTTTCAGTTTAGTTCTTACTTTCGACCATAGGACCCCAAAAATAAACATGTCAAACATCCAAAAGACAACAAAGATACACGCAACATATACTGAAACAATAAACATATACCCCCGCACTATCCCAACACTATCCATTCACCCTCCAACGCAACCCAAGAAATAGACAACAATAAACATGAACAAACATAAGCAAAACAAACACAATAAACAAAAACATCACTTTATTTATAATAAAAACTTTTTACAAGTGTCACCGGAGGCATATCTCCTGAACATACAACCCAAAATGAAAACACGAAACCTAACCTATAACCCAAAATGAAAACATAGAACTGTTGCTGCTCTAAGTGTGCATGATTTATTTGTATGTTGAAAACATACTTGCGAATGATGAATGCTACTGAATTTGGAAAATTAAAATGAATAAGGAAATATCAGCACAAAGAGAAGTTAATTAGCCTACATGATCAAGGCCAATTGTAGCAAGTTTTAAATGTAAGTGAGTAAAAGATCGTCCATAGGGAATTTATTTAAAATGTAAGATAAACCTCCAGATCTGAGCTACCAGATCTGGCCTCTGATCCTATCTATAGAGCAAATAAGATGGGAGGTTGAATTTGTCACATTAACTAAATGATAAAAGTAAAATTAAAACTAAGTGATCCAAATCTGAGTTGGGGAGATTTTAACGTAAATTAATAAGAATGGAGAAATAATATCTAACTTTAATTTGGTCCTTGATGCAAAATGAGAATAAATGTAGATCAAATGAGATGTGATCCAATCTTCATCTGGCTACAAGCACAGATGCAAGAGAAAGTAATCTAGCTCAAGGGTTAGAGTTAAACTTATGGTTATGGTCTGTCCACTTCAATGGCCACATACCATCCAATAGTCTTTAATATGAACCCTTAATTCAAAACGAGAAACACCACTACAAATGCTGTGAGAGATTAGGTTACAAACACAAATTCTCACAGGGATAATGAATTAAGGGAAATTGCTTAAAAAACAGTAAATCTAAAGGAGTCTAGTGCAATAAGGAGATCACAGGGAACCCTTAACATGAATCCAATTGAGAACGTACGGTTCACAGCAGCCTTTTCAAATTCACCATTACAATTACTGAGCCGACTTAAAGCGGCTCTCGGTTGTAGTCTTGAATACAATTCTCTTTTGAATTACAGAAGTATCTCACAGCTCTCAATTACAAATAAAAGCTAGGCTATTACAGGAGTTTTAGACAAGCTATCTGAATTGGAAATAAGGCAATAGAAATGAAACTCGAAATCTGGATATCCAAATTGGGCAAATGGTTCATCTATTTATAGTTTCCTCCAAGTCTAGCTCAGATGTGTATCAACCAATCAGAATTGGTTAGATCTGTATCAACCAATAGGAGTCGAGCACAAGGATCCAGATCTATTTTGGCCAATCAGAACTGCTTGATTTGGTTCAGCCAATCAGATGACAGAAGCATCAATTCTGTTATGTAATTCCAAAATCTGTTAGAGCTTCTAGAAGTTCTCGCCAAGTGATTTCATCTTTGGGTGTTCACATGGGGTGGAATATGCCTTTGGTTCGTGCTCAGAATCTTCTGGAATGTCCCTGGGTTTTTAACTACATTGAGGCGCGTGGAAAGATTACTGAATTACCCTTACAGATTCTAGGGATCTTCAGAATACCATTTCGCATAGTTTGGAGAACTTTTCGCAAGGTACTGTGACTTCTGAAGCTCTTTTCGCACAGTTCAAGTTCTTTTCGAAAAGTTCAGAAATCTTTTCGAAGAGTTCAGGTGCTCTTCGAAAACTAAGCCTGGAGCTTTGAGTTCTTTTCGCAAAGTTCAAGTTCTTTTCAAAAAGTTCAGATTCTTTACGAAAAGTTCAGATTCTTTTGGAAAAGCAATCTGTAATGCATTCTTCTGTTCGAATAGCTCCACACCTCTTTCCAGGTTGAAACCAGGCCTTTGTCCTCTTTAGTCTAGGCATTTTGACAGTTAGTGAGGTTGTCCCTTCTCCTTCTTCCTTCGGATCAACATGGATTATCATCTTTTTGGCACTTTTAGACTGCTTTCATGGTTAAGCCTGCCTTTATTGTTAGCTGTGAAACAAAAACTTAAAACACTTATTTAGTTCTCTCAAAGGTCTATCAAGACCCAGGTTAAAGGGTGGAAAATGGTATTTTCTAGTTCTCAACACACCCCCAAACCTAAGCTTTGCTAGTCCCTGAGCAAAGACAAAATTAAAAACAGAATGAAAAGCCACTTTTGTAGGGAACACAGTTGCATTTAGCATATGCAACAAGCCTTTTAAACCCCTAGGTGATCCCTAGTGGAGGAGTGAAGTCTCCTGAGGGTTTTCAGTGAAGGTACCCATAAACTTCTCCAATAAATCAGTTAATATCAATGCAGTTCTGTTAAAGCAGACTTTTATCCAGTCAGGTTATTCACACCTGCATCAGTCAAGCTGTAAAAAGATCTTCAAGAAAACATTAGTTTAAAACTAAAATTCAGCTGTAATTCCTTTTACCATTCACTCAGTTGGTGTCAAAAAGTTTTTATAAGAAAAATTAATGAAAAGCTTGCCTTCTATTTGAAAATTCAGTTTTGATGTTACCCCAAATAATTTGATTTCAAACTCAACTCTCACCAGGGTTTTCACTCACCATGCAAATATGAGGGTTGTACTATTTCACACAGCTCAAGAGCAATTACAGTCCTCAAATAGGACTGTAAGCAAGAGCATAGGCATTGCTTTTCAGTTCTGAATCTACTGCTCTTTTCTCCATAGATTACACAAATCCTTATCTCCATGTGACAGCTCAATCCATCATTGATCAGTAAGGACTTTGACTTGGGTGGTACTGTGGCTTATGAGTGAACTTTATCAAGAATAAAGAGGTGGAATGGAATTCAAAATTGAGAAGTCAGTCAAGGTAAGGAAGTGGTAGACACATCTTCTTTATTTCAGCACAATTTCATCTTCTTCTTTGAATTTTCAGAGCCAAAGTGGCCATCTTTTTCTCTTTCTTTTTTCAAATTCCCAATGAAATGACTTTTTCTGACTTTTTCCTTTTCAAAGCAACATTGACTGGAGTGCCACATTTCTTTTGTTGATACATCATTCCCTTCAATTATTTTTCTTCTTCTTTTACCAAACTGTTACCCAACTCTCCTTTCTTCAGCTTCCTTTCCTTTACCTTCTGAATTTTCAGAGTGAGGGTTAGGCTCAATGAGGTTGATTAGGTTGGTTGATGAGGTTACAAAGAAATCTTGGATTTATAAAGCTCAACTAGTGTGTATCATAGGCAGTTTCAAAAGGTGGGGCTTTTTGAAGTTCAAATTGTCTAAAAGGAGGCCTTACATCATGTCTTTAATATCATGATTGCTGTCAAGTTATTTCAATATGAATATGTGTGACTTCTAGTGATAGTAAGCAGGTTCAAACAGTCCCTAGAGCAGAAAAAATTGCCAATTCATATCTCCAAAGAATACATTTCAGGCCCAAGTCTCACTGGGTGTAGTTTTCTATCAAAATCCTGAGGTATATCATCACTGTTTTCTCTCTTTTTAGGTTTACTAAAACATCAATTTTATTTTGAAAATTTTCTGACATTCACTTCATGAAGGTATTGGAATTACTCTAAAAATCAGTTTTAAAAAATTATAACTTCCTCATTTTTCAAAACAACAGGTGTTAAATTACTTTATCTTCAAAAATTCTACTGTGATCATAAGCTGCAGTGATTTTAACTAAACTATTAGTAATTCTGCTACATCACCCCCAAACCTATGATGAGTAGTGTCCTCACTGGTCCGAGGTGCATAAGCAAAGAAAAGAAAACAATCAAACAGAAATTATAATGACAGAGAAGAAAGAAAAGAAATGCACAGTAATTACTAATTAACAAAAGTTAATAGAAAACAGGAATTACATATTATAGATCCACAAAACAAACATGTACAATGTATTCTAATAACTGGGGTCAAAATCAGTATCATAAGTTGGTTCAATGGGATCAGAACTAGAATCACTGTTAGAGTCAAAACTTGAGTCAATATTGGAGTCTGAACTCGATTTGCCCTTCTCCTGGATTGTGGCTTGCAGCTCGGTGTATTCCTCAGCTTTGATCTTTTTGGTGAGGCCAATATACTTTTCAAGTCTAGTAGTCCTCAATTTTTCCTGTTCAAGTTGTGCTTGCAACATGGTAACCTTGTGCTGCTCACTCCTAACCATCTGAAAAGTTTGGCCCAGCAGGTCCTGCATCTTCTCTCTCTCAAATTTCATGAACAACTCCAGTTTTTGAATCTGGTCTTCATAAGGGGTTCAAATGTAAGCTTACAGATTAGCTAACCCCTTGAGAACATCGTGACAGATATAAGGGTTCTCTTCCATAGCCCTTTTGAGAGTGGTAAATCTGGGAATGGGAATGGAGTGGTAGGGGACCAAAGGTATCCCAGCAGTGGGAGAAGAGGAGTCCAAAAGTATGACCTCAGGGTCAGTTTGAGTAGCTTGATCAGAGAAATTGAGGAAAGTTGAAGGGGAATCCAAAAGTACTACCTCAGGTTCTGTTTGGGTAACATTGTCAGCAGTGGTGAGGATGGGTGGATCTACAAATACTACCTCAGGGTCTGTTTGGGTAGCATGGTCAGCAACAGCAGGTACAGTGGCTAAGGTGGTTGTGTGGGATGTGGAGGCTAAGGTTTGGAGAAGGGAATTTGTCACATCGATTGTCCTGTGTTGATCTCAGAGTTGGGCTTGGATGGATTGGAGAAAGGTGAATATTTGGCTAATTAATTGTGTGGGTGTAGAATGCAAAGTAGGGGCTGGTAAAATTGATGTAGACGGCGGAAGGGCAATGGGTGAAATGGCTGTAAAGGGGGAAGTAGCCAAGTGGGTGAAATGAGGAGGATCAGGTATAGGTACAGATTCAAGCCCAATATTCTCCAAAATAGACCCCATCAATGATGAATAGGCCTCAGTAGTGAATATCTCAGGTTCAGGGGTATGAGTTACTTCAGGTGTATGAGTTGAATGAGCAGGTGAACCTGAGAAGCTTTGGAGAAGGGGAGTGCTTGGAGATTGTTCAACAAAATCTGGGGCCATATCTTGGTCATTGTTAGGAGAAATTGGTGGTGTGAGTATGGCTGGAGTGGATGGTGTAGAGGGAGAGTCTGCAATTGGGATTATGGTGGTTATGGGTGATGGGACAGCTGGAATGGATGAAAGAATAGGAGCTGGGCTAGGTGAAGTGGGTAAGATGATGAATTCTTCACCAATGGGTGCAGCTGAAAAGCTGGTCACCACAGGAGGGACAACTTGTTCAATATCAGCTGCAAGGGAAATAGGTGCAGCTAAAGAGCTGGTCACCACAGGGTCTGGTAAAGCAGATTCTTGGGCGTACCGTAAGGGCTGGTTTAGCTATGTGTTCAATGGCAGCTGCAGGGGCTGGTTCAGCCTCTTCCCTCATTTTATTCAACATGGTTTGGCTTGTGGTCCAAGCCCTCTTCCCAAATGCATGAGGGGAAATAATCTCGAATGGCTCTTGCTCATCAATATCAAATTTAGCTCTTAACATGGCTGTGATCAGCCTTCCAAATGGTGTGCCATCTATTTTCTGTTCCTTTTTCATCTTGGCACTGATGTCAGCCATGGCTTCAAAAATGAGCATAGGGGCATTGAAGAATTGCCCCTTAGAGAAATGGAAGAGGGCCTCCAAAATTGGTGTTCTTCTCTCTGGTGCCGTGCTCAAAGGACATAAAAACTCCCTCTCAAAATGGAGTCCATCAGCAAACAGTGGGGTTCTAAGTCTCTCCTCATGATGGACTGTCCACTTCTAACTATGCCTTTTGTTAGATGGGCAGCCATTTCTCTAAACGAAGCTGTTTCTGGTGCAGCCAATGGACCAGCAGGGTCATATTGAAATGGTATCCCCAAAGCATTTCCAATGTCTTCATAAGTGACAGTTAAATTGCAATCATCAATGAAAATTATAAGAGTAGGGACATCAGCATCTTTCTCTGTCACTTTTACCAAGTTTTAATATCATAATCTCACCATTCGTGGATAAATTTTCTCTGGAAGAGGGGTTAGGATATTGCTCAGAGAAGCATCCTTGATGTATTTCAAGGATAGCTGACATTCAGGTTTGTTTAAGAAAAAAGTTTCATCCATGATAAGCTCTGGGATCAGCTTCTGAGCTTCAATGAATGGGTTTGGCAGTACCAAATGCATAGGGAGAGGAGGAAGCTCAGGCTCATGACTAGGTTCAGCTGCTGGGATGGGTTCCTCATGTCTAACCTTCTTCCCCTTCTCAATTCTATCCGCTTTATCCATCGAAAGTTTTCTCTTGCCTGAGGTTTTGGCTTTTCCTTTTTTGGAGGGTTTGCTAACTTTCTTAGCAGAGGATTGTGGGAACATTGCGGCCAATGATTTTTCAATTTTCCCCATCTTAAAGTTTCATTTGAATCTCACACAATGAATGCTGATATCAAATTGAACTTTGCAAAACACAAACAGAGGCAATGCAAAGAAAAATACCGAAATCTAGGGTTTTTGTTGAACTCTTTGAACGCTTGATGAGATCCACCAGAATCAGAAGCAAAATGTCCCTCTCTTCAAGCTTAATTAGTGGAACAAATATGAAACAAATTGGATCTGAACTTTAAAAGCACACAGCGATGGAAGGAAAATGGGTTTTCTGTGAAACAGGACACTCAGGGAAGGCTTTCGAATATGAAACCCCTGCTTCGAAAGGTTTTAAATATGCTTAAAACAAGTTTCGCAAAGTATCTTTGAAGTTTTCGAAAAGTTCAAAACAGTCCTTTTTACAAAAGAGAATGGCATCAGTACCATTCGAAAAGCACATGGCTTCAGAAACAATATTTCAAAAAGCAAATAGCTTCAGAACTAACTATTCAAAAAGCAAATAGCTTCAGAACTAACTATTCGAAAAGCAAATAGCTCTTTCGATCGATTAATTCTGAGGCGATCCTTTTGAAGAAAATTAAACTTTTCAAAATGAATTTTTTCTTTGCGAATTCATTTTTCACATATTATAAACTTCTCGAATTGAGTGTACACATGACTAAAAACAGAGAGAAGAAACTATGAAAAAAAAACTACAAAATAAACACAGGTAAAATATATATGATACAGTTGTTTATCATCAGATATGTGGAGGTTCTTGGTGATAGATGGTCAGCACAGGCTCCAGAGTATTTTCAATGCATGGTTTGAGCCTCTGACCATTTACTTTCAAGATTCTCCCATCACTTGGGTCTAAAATTTCAATAGCCCCAGAAGGAGATACATGAATGACAGTATATGGCCCTTCCCATCTGGATCTCAGCTTTCAAGGAATAAACTTAAGTTTTGAGTTAAATAGCCATACCTTAGAGCCAGCTATGAACTCTCTTCTCAGCAGTTTTTTGTCATAGAAGGCTTTAACTTTTTCTTTGTAAGATCTTGCATTGGTGTATGCATCCATTCTCAGCTCCTCCAACTCAGCAAGCTGCAGTTTCCTGTGATTACCAGCAATAGTAAGATCCATGTTCAAGGTTTTAATAGCCCAAAAGGCTTTATATTCTAACTCCACTGGTAAATGGCATGCTTTGCCATAGACCAATCTGAATGGGGACATGCCAATTGGGGTTTTATAGGCTGTCCTATATGCCCATAATGCATCATTCAGCCTAAAGGACCAATCCTTTCTGTCCTTCTTCACAGTCTTTTCCAGTATATGTTTGATTTCTCTATTGGAAATCTCCACTTGTCCACTGGTCTGTGGATGGTATGGAGTAGCTACTCTATGAGTAACAGTGTACTTTTTCAATAAAGCTTCAAAATGCTTATTACAAAAATGGCTTCCCCCATCACTGATAATAGCTCTGAGGGAACCAAACCTGGAAAAAATGTTGTCTTTTAAAATTTTCAAGACAACTCTATGATCATTGGTTTTAGTAGCTGTGGCTTCAACCCATTTGGATACATAATCCACAGCTACTAAGATGAAATTACAACCATTTGAAGGAGTAAAAGGTCCCATAAAATCTATCCTCCAAATATCAAACAATTCAACTACCAAAATGGGTTGTAAAGGCATTGAGTTTCTCTTGGAAATGCTGCCCAATCTCTGGCAGTTCTGACAAGACTTACAGTGCTGCAGTGTATCTTTGAAAAGTATAGGCCAATAAAATCCACACTGCAAAACCTTTGCAGAAGTTTTGTTTCCACTAAAATGGCCTCCACAGGCTTGTTCATGACACATGAAAAGTATGCTATGAAATTCTTCTTCAGGGACACATCTTCTAATTATTTGGTCTGCACAAATCTTGAACAGATAAGGATCCTCCCAAATAAAATGTTTGACCTTTGAGAAGAAAAGATCTTTATCCATTTTATTCCAGTGTTAAGGAGTTATTCCAGTAGCCAAAAAGTTGACTATATTTGCAAACCAAGGGGTGTGTACACTGATAGCAAAAAGTTGCTCATCAGGGAAAGATTCATTGATAGGCAGCCTATCAATCTCAGCAGTTAGAATTCTAGACAGGTGGTCAGCCACCACATTTTCCACACCCTTTTTATCTTTAATCTGCAAATCAAAGTCCTATAATAAGAGGATCCACTTGATTAATCTTGGTTTTGTATCCTTCTTAGACAGAAGGTATTTCAAAGCTGAGTGGTCAGTGAACACCACTATTTGTGAACCCTAAACATATGACCTTAATTTCTCCAAAGCAAAAATAATTGCCAGCAGCTCCTTCTCAGTTATTGTGTAATTGAGCTGTGTATCAATCATTGATCTACTGGCATAAGCTATGACATAAGGCAGCTTATCCTTTCTCTGCCCAAGAATAGCTCCCAAAGCATAATCTGATGCATCACACATCAGCTCAAAAGGCAATGAATAGTCTGGAGACTGTAGTATTGGAACTGAAATCAAACAATTTTTTAAGAATTCAAATGCCTTCAAGCATTCATTGTTAAAAACAAAAGGGACATCTTGGCACAATAAATTACAAAGAGGCTTGGATATTTTACTGAAGTCCTTAATGAACCTCCTGTAAAATCCAAAGATGCCCCGAAAACTCGATTTGTTTAACAGTTTTGGGAGGTGGCAAATGTGCAATTAATTCAATTTTTTCTCTATCCACCTCAATGCCCTTGTGGGAGACAACATGGCCAAGGACAATGCCTTGGGTGACCATGAAATGGCTCTTCTCCCAACTCAAAACTAGATTGGTTTCTTCACATCTCTGTAACACCAAGTTGAGATGATGTAAACACTGGGCAAAACTGTCTCCATATATTGAAAAATCATCCATAAAAATCTCCATAAATTGGTCAATCATATCAGAGAAAATGGAGTGCATGCATCTTTGAAAGGTAGCAGGAGCATTACAAAGACCAAAAGGCATTCTCCTATAGGCAAAAGTGCCAAAGGGGCAAGTGAATGTGGTCTTTTCCTGATCTTGTGGATACACAGGAATCTGGTTGTAACCAGAGTAACCATCAAGAAAACAATAATAAGTTTTTCCTGCTAGCTTATCTAAAATTTGATCAATGAATGGAAGAGGGAAATGGTCTCTTCTGGTCATTGTGTTTAGTTTTCTGTAATCAATACAGACCCTCCAACCAGTGGTTTGCCTGGTTGAAATGAGCTCACCAAAATCTGAGGTTATCACAATGATCCCAGATTTCTTAGGTACCACCTGTGTAGGTGCCACCCAAGCTAAATCTGAGATGGGGTAAATGACCCCTGCATCCAACAACTTAACAACCTCCTTCATGACCACATCTTTCATATGAGGATTCAGCCTCCTCTGCATTTCCCTAGAAGGCTTTGCATCTTCTTTCAAATGAATTTTATGCATGCAAACAGCTGGACTGATTCCTCCCAAATCAGCAATAGTCCAGCCAATTGCCCTCTTATGTTGTTTCAATACAATCAACAACTCTTCCTCCTGCTCCTCAGTGAGGGAGGAAGAAATAATCACAGGCAATGTTTTATGGTCTCCTAAAAATACATATTTCAAATTTTCTGGCAACTGTTTCAGCTCTACATCAGGTGGGCTGAGAAAAGAAGGTAACAAAGGTACCTTGGCTGTTTGTGGAAGGGGAAGAATAGTAGGTTTTCATGAAGAGAACCTTACTGATTGATCATGAGTTCCTTGCACAGCATTTACTTCCTCAGACTTTGAGGTACAAATTGTTTCTTCCTCAGCATTTCTCCAATCATCTTTAAAATTTGTGGTTAAATCTTCACACTTCAAAAATTATAGTAAAGTTTCTTCTACCAGTTCATCCAACAAATCAATAAGAAAACATTCCTCATAAATGAATTGAGGTTGTGTAACTGCATTGTAGACATTTAACTTTACCTTCATATTTCTAAAAGACACTTCCATAATACCAGATCTGCATTGAATGCAAGCATTGGCTGTAGCCAGGAATGGTCTCCCCAAAATGACAGGGATGGAAGTTTTGCTTTTTGTAGGTTCCATGTTCAATACCAGAAAATCAGCAGGGTAGAAAAACTTATCTACTCCTACCAACACATCTTCTTTCAGATCGGTCTGCTAGTTGTAACACCACATGAGTGGGTTTTAACTCTCCCAAACCTAGTTTCTCATATACAGAATATGGAAGCAGGTTGACACTGGCACCCAAATCTAATAAAGCCTTTTCAATGGTATGATCCCCAATAATGCAAGAGATTGTGGGGATTCCAGGATCTTGGAGTTTTTGAGGTGTGGTACTGGACAAAACCTGATTAACTCTTTCCACAGCAAAGACCTTCTTGGATAACTGTATCCTAGATTGTCTTTTGTGAGTGCAAATATCTTTCAAAAATTTTGCATATGCTGGGACTTGTTTGATTGCATCAAGCAAAGGTAGATTTATCTTGACTTGCTTGAAAGTCTCCATCATTTCATCTATTTTTGTGTTCCCTTTATCAAAAGGGGATGCAGATTTCATGGCATGGGGAAATGGTAAATGAGGAACTAGTCCTTCATTTACAGCTTTAGAATCATTATCAGAATCTTTTTTATTTTTCTATTTTTTATTTTTTTAATTTTTCTGAGGTACATCAGCACCCCCAATGCTAACATCATGCTGCTCCTGCTGCATATCTCTAGCAGTTTCCTTAATTTTTTCTTCTTCCTTTTCAGTACCCACATTGTTATTTATAATTCTTCCACTTCTCAAAGTAGTGACAGCTTTTACTTCTTCATATGAAACAGAAACCTCTCCAACCATGAATTGTCCTTTAGGATTGTTCAAAGGTTGGCTGGGTAACCTGTCTTCCTCTCTTTTGGCCAAAGTATTTGAAAGTTGACCCAATGTTTCTTCAATCTTCTTTATGCTCTGACTGTGAAAGTTTACAGTCTGAGTTAAAGACCCTAAATTCTGGAGTGAATTTAGAACTTGGTCTTCAAAAGAAGGATCCTGGAAGGGGTTTGAACCGAGCGATTCTTGTCTGAGTTGTTGTGGAATGGGCTGCTGAAAATTTGGCTTGGTATAAAAATTCTGCTGATAGGGCTGAGCAGTTTTGAAAGGTACTTGGTTCTTTGGTTGCTGCTGCTGTTGTGATTGATAATTGCCCTGGCTCTACCTTAAATTGGGGTGCCCTCTCCATGCATATTCATTTGACTGCATCTGTCCAAATGATTGGGCAGGATGAGCTTGCTCCACCACTAAATCTGAGAACTGTGGTGCAGCTGGACATTGATCAAGAGGATGAGTAGAGGACTGGCATATCAGACATGCCTCCTCTAATCTTGCAACCATTGGATTTTTAAGTGAGTCCATCAATCTATCAAACTTTGTGGTTAAATTATCCATCTTTCTTTCCAACTCATTCACCTCATAAATCTTTCCCTTGGTGGTTTGCTAATTGTTCAACCAAGCAGAATTCTCAATGTCTCTTGACAAAGATTCCTGTTGAGTTGAATTTTCACCAATCACTTCAAATAAATTCCAGATCTCCTCAACTGTTTTTTGCAAGTAGGTGCCTCCACAGGAAGCATCTACCATATTCTTGCCCTTTTGATCAATTCCTTGATATAAGCTTTGAACAAGCTGCCATCAGGGAATTTGATGATGAGGACATTGCCTTAAAAGTTCTTTAAACCTTTCCCATGCTTCATGGAAAAGTTTCAGTTGAGTGTTGTGAAAAGGAAATAATATTTTGTTTCAACTGGCTGGTCTTAGACATAGGAAAGTATTTGGCTAAAAATTGACACTGCAAATCATTCCAAGAAGTGATACTATTTGGTGCCAAAATAGACAGCCATGCTCTAGCTTTGTCCTTTAATGAAAAAGGAAAGACCCTAAGCTTGGTTACCTCTAGACCCAGTCCAGCTATATTGAATGTGGTACAAAGAGACAGGAACTCATCCACATGCTTGTATGGATCTTCCTTACTTAAACCATAGAAGGAAGGAAGCATCTGGATAGTTGATGATTTGATCTCATAATTTCCTTCAACAGTAGGAAATTGAATGCAAAATGGAGAATTATATGCACCAGGTGCAAAGTAATCCCTCAAAAGTCTAGGTTCTTCACCCATAGTAATAGTCTCAGCAAAATTCTGTGATGTTTGTCTAGTTCTTAGTAGCCTTTCAACTTCTAAATTTAGAGGGACAATCTCAGGATTGAGAGTCCTCCTACCAAACATACAACACAGAAACAAAGAATCAAATTATGCACAGCAAACCTTTAGTATTCCTTTCAAAGTATGTTCCACGCTCAAAGTGTATATGAATAACTGCACAGATTTAAACAATAGAACAGTTAGCACTTATGCAATAATAAAATAAAAACTTAGGTCTACCAATTTTAAAATAAATTCCCCGACAACGGCGCCAAAAACTTGTTGCTGCTCTAAGTGTGCATGATTTATTTGTATGTTGAAAGCAAACTTGCGAATGATGAATGCTACTGAATTTGGAAAATTAAAACGAATAAGGAAATATCAGCACAGAGATAAGTTAATTAGTCTGCAAGATCAGGGCCAATTGTAGCAAGTTTTAAATATAAGTGAGTAAAAGATCGTCCACAGGGAATTTATTTAAAATATAAGATAAACCTCCAGATCTGAGCTACCAGATCTGGCCTCTGATCCTATCTATAGAGCAAATAAGATGGGAGGTTAAATTTGTCACATTAACTAAATGATAAAGTAAAATTAAAACTAAGTGATCCAGATCTGAGTTGGGGAGATTTTGATGTAAATTAATAAGAATGGAGAAATAATATCTAACTTTGATTTGGTCCTTGATGTAAAATGAGAATAAATGTAGATTAAATGAGATGTGATCCAATCTTCATCTGGCTACAAGCACAGATGCAAGAGAAAGTAATCTAACTCAAGGGTTAGAGTTAAACTTATGGTTATGGTCTGTCCACTTCAATGACCACAAACCATCCAATAGTCTTTAATGTGAACCCTTAATTCAGAACGAGAAACACCACTACAAATGCTGTGAGAGATTAGGTTACAAACACAAATTCTCATAGGGATAATGAATTAAGGGAAATTGCTTAAAAAACAGTAAATCTAAAGGAGTCTAGTGCAATAAGGAGATCACAGGGAACCCTCAACACGAATCCAATTGAGAACGTCATTTCAAAGAACCTTTCAAATTCACCATTATAATTACAGAGCACAGCTTAAACAGCTCTCGGATTTGTAGTCTTGAATACAATTCTCTTTTGAATTACAAAAGTATCTCACAGCTCTCAATTACAAATAAAAGCTAGGCTATTACAGGAGTTTTAGACAAGCTATCTGAATTAGAAATGAGGCAATAGAAATGAAACTCGAAATCTGGATACCCAAATTGGGCAAATGGTTCATCTATTTATAGTTTCCCTCAAGTCTAGCTCAGATGTGTATCAACCAATCAGAATTGGTTAGCTCTGTATCAACCAATAGGAGTCGAGCACAAGGATCCAGATCTATTTTGGCCAATCAGAACTGCTTGATTTGGTTCAGCTAATCAGATGACAGAAGCATCAATTCTGTTATGTAATTCAAAAATCTGTTAGAGCTTCTAGAAGTTTCCGCCAAGTGATTTCATCTTCAGGTGTTCACATGGGGTGGACTATGCCTTTGGTTCGTACTCAGAATCTTTTGGAATGTCCCTAGGTTTTTAACAGCATTGGAGCGCGTGCAAAGATTACTGAATTACCCTTACAGATTCTGGGGGTCTTCAGAATACCATTTCGCATAGTTTGGAGAACTTTTCGCAAGGTACTGTGACTTCTGAAGCTCTTTTCGCACAGTTCAAGTTCTTTTCGAAAAGTTCAGAAATCTTTTCGAAGAGTTCAGGTGCTCTTCGAAAACTAAGCCTGGAGCTTTGAGTTCTTTTCGCAAAGTTCAAGTTCTTTTCGAAAAGTTCAGATTCTTTTCAAAAAGTTCAGATTCTTTTCGAAAAGCAATCTGTAATGCATTCTTCTGTTCGAATAGCTCCACACCTCTTTCCAGATTGAAACCAGGCCTTTGTCCTCTTTAGTCTAGGCATTTTGACAGTTAGTGAGGTTGTCCCTTCTCCTTCTTCCTTCGGATCAACATGGATTATCATCTTTTTGGCACTTTTAGACTGCTTTCATGGTTAAGCCTGCCTTTATTGTTAGCTGTGAAACAAACACTTAAAACACTTATTTAGTTCTCTCAAAGGTCTATCAAGACCCAGGTTAAAGGGTGAAAAATGGTATTTTCTAGTTCTCAACAAGAACCCAAAATGAACACAAAGCCCAAAACGTGATACTCGGGAGGTCCAATCAGAAGCAATAGCAAAGCGAGAGGAATGATTGGATAACACCTTTTTCATCCATTTGTAAGACTTCCCTCCCTCTATCTCCACCTCCTAACAATAGGGACGGATGTATACCGCACCTCAATCCCAACCCCCCAATCCCCTAAGTACCTATTTATAGATAAAAGGCCCCTTCGTCACAATGTAACAAGTGTTAAGCCCGCAAGCACTCTTCATCCATCATAATTAAAATAAGACACATACACCCTAAAATAAACAAATCCATGACAAACTTAGATAAACCAATAACCATGAAACATTTACCCCTTAAAAAACATAAATCCATGGCAAATAAGATAAACCATTAACATTAAAACATCTAACACCCCTCAAGCTTTAATCCAATTCTCACATTTCAAACAAGTATCACTCCAAACCAAACATAAGACTAAAACAAAAACTCATACCTTAAACAAAACAAATGCACAAAATTCCATTTTTACCATAAAAGTTCACCAATAATGACAAATAGTAAAATCCTAGCCCGTCTGGCCCATAAGAATGAGCAAAATCAATCAATGAAATAAATAGAATAAAATAAAATAAAACAACATTAAGAAAATAATAATGAAAAGTAGAAAAATAATAAGAAACCATATAAAAACACCATAAAATATGAAAATAATAACCAAACCAAAACAAACAATAATGAGAACGATAAAACTAGAAGGAGGAACTATCTCCCTGCAGTCCCATCGCAACCCGAAATTTCAAAAATCACTCCCTGATGACTACCACTCGCCCCATTGTAGCAAATAAACTAGCAAAATAACAAAAGGCCCATCAAAGCCTCAGGAACAAGAATAAACAGGAAAAATTAAAGCAATAAATAACAAAAGCCCCATCGCACAGACACATATGACTACCGATATGACTACCCGTCCCACTGTGATCGAAAAATGAACTATCACCACCACAATACCATCAGGAAGGGAGACACCGAGAGGACAACCTGGGATACCACCCCGACAACGCATAAACACCCACAAGAAGGCTTTGAGTTCATGTGAAAAAATTCGAACAAGAAGCATGAACGACGAAGTCAACCGATGTGGATGATGTGAGTGGTTGTATGATTTCACAAAACCAAACAAAACTCTCTACCCTATCCGATCTCCCCCTTGTCCCATCACATAACCCCACACACCGACAGGAGAAAGGACTGCCAAAGTTCCATCGCACAAAAACATGTCCCACCACGATAAAATTCACACTCACCTTCACCCCAACCCCTGAACCCCAAATCTATCAAACCCATAATCCCATTGCGATAATGCAAACCAAAAACCAGGAATTACAACGAACATTATCCCACTAGAATCCTAAAAAGCTATGAAATAAAATAATAAAAGTCCCATCGCGACGAAAACACGAAAAATCACAACAACATCCCAAGTAACAGATCACACAACGAAGACAACCCACCACCAACAAACCATCCTACATAGCCCCGTCGCGTCACAATCACACAACTCACCCCATCATATAACCCAAGATTTGCCAAAGGAGAGATAAACCGCCACTCTCCCATCACGGCATCAAACCAACCATCCCATCACTAACACCAGAAATGAAACAAGTCGTCACTGCACGCAACTGGAGACGAGGACCATTAATGTCCCATCACAATTCACACCTACCCTTATCCCATCGCATAATCGTCAAGTTTCATCGAAGGCTCAAACACGCAACCAGAAGAGAATCCCACCGATGTCTCACCGCGAAAGAGCAAGCAACAAGCTCGGACCTCCCAGAGGCCCCATCGCCCCAACAACCATCGGACCCCACCACCACATAAATGGATGAGGAGAGAAAGACTCTTTGATGTCCCATCGCATCCCGTCAGCGCAAGCAATGCAAGGACCTTCTGACGATAAATCAAGTAAGTAACATCCCATCATTGACTATCATAGCACGCGATCAGAAGGGGAGGTTCACAATTTTCCTATCGTGAAGAAGTCAACAATAAACCTGAACCCCCAAATATCCCATTGCGACAATCATCACATCCCATCGCAAAAGGCCTCCTATTGATAATCAATCAGGTACTTATCATCCCCTTACCACTCAATATTCTCACAAAAGATATAGTTAGCTAATATTAAGTCAAACGTTTTTCAAACCCGTCTCTCCCAATCCGTGAATCACTGTAGTCCTATAAGAGACAATCATCAGTATACGTGAGAAGGTTAGGCAAAGCATTCGACATACCAAATGTTGTCTTGACAACCAAACAAAGGTTGGGTCCACAAATCCCGTACCGATGGATCTGCTCAGCGACGTCTCGGAAGCCACTTTTTTTAAAGTTTTTAGTGAATTGATCTTATGTTAAAAACCCAAATTTTCAAAAACCTCCTATCTATCAAAACTTTCACTTCTCGTCATCCCAATCCATTCTTTCCCCTGGGAAATCGAACACCGATTATACTCAACTTTAAGAAATCACAAATGTCCACTGGAAAGGGACTCCTGACACGTCGCTGGTGAGAGCAATGACGCGCCCGGCCTAACATGACTTGTGAAAGTCTTCGCCATCATAATATATTATATCATCTGGTCACTTGACCTTGTCTCTGGACATTCGTATGACGCCACTTCGTACCTCGATTGTGTCAATTTTCCTCCGTTTGACTGTGATATGCAGCAGGTCGTGACATGCGACGGGATGCTACCTGCACTAGCGATTGAGGATACACCATTCAATAGCTACACTCTGACCCCCGAATGCTCCTCTTAGCTTGTGTTGATAGATAAGAAAGCTAAGCACTTCATATCAGTTCCATGGCTCACACTTGTCATCTCTCAAAGAAACAAGACGGCACCTTGGAAGGGGATGTCTACTTCTTCGACGCATTCTTGTTCTACGAGAATGCACCGAAGAGGGGCTATAGAGACCCCATTTTCACCCTCTCAGAGTATACAAACCCGTTCGGTCAACCTTTGACCTTACCCACGATTCTCAAAAAAGGACCAACTGTCTCCGGGAGCCTTAAAATCTTAAATGCGGGAACATATACTAAAACAATAGTATATAGCTAAATCACGGACTGAAACAATAGCTCTGTAGCTCATACCTAAATTGACCAAGGAAAATCCCAAATTAAGCGCCTGGACCAGGGCGTGCAATTCAATTGCATGCATGGATACATGCGCGCAATTGGTCCCACTTAGACCAGGTTTGCTCTTCTTATGGACCGCATGAAGACTTGATTGCGCGCCCCAAACAGGGCGCGCAATCAGATTGCACAGCCCAACACTATTGTGCAATTGGTCCCCCTTGGACCAGTCTTCCACCTTCCATGGACCGCCTAAAGACCTGATTTCGCGCCTATAGCAGGACGCGCAATCGATTGCACTCCCCACCACCAGCGCGCAATCGGTCTCGAGTTGGACCTAGTCTCTAAATCCTTAGACTGCCCATATTCCCCTATTACGCGGCCCCTATAGGGCACGCAATTAGTTCCAAGTGAGTTGGAACTAGAACTCCCCGACTGAGCCAGTCAACTGGTCACTCACTGAGTCCATGACCAACTCAAACTCTATTAAGTGGATAGGGCGCACAATTGAAACCGACCCAGCAATTATGCACTGGCCCCAGGGCACATAATTACCCAGATACCTATAAAAAAACCCCTCTTCCACGCTCAAACACACCAATTCACTATTTTTTTCTTCTCTTTCTCAAGCTTCTCCCTTTGAGAAAATTTGAGGTTCTCTCCGAGGCTTCCAAAGAAAGGGATTAAGCTACTTTTTAGACTTCTATAATTACAGACTCTTCTCTAGGAGTCATAGGTAGTCAGGCTAGCGACACTGGCTAGCTAGCCCTGACTCTCGAAGGAGTACAAGAAGGAGGGAGTGCCTAACCATAGATCCCTTAGGAAATTTCTGCCCGAAATTCTTAGCCTAGAGCCAATTAGGTCCCTAACCCCTCTCAATATTTTCAAAATAGCCTCAGCCATCCTGATTTGCCCAAGGGAGCTTACGGAGGGTACTCGGGAACGGGGCCGATCCTCCTTAGCATAGCGGGCCAAACCCTCCTTTTTTAGATAGATCCCAGTAGAAAATAAGAAGCCAAAGTAGTTAAGACCCTAGGAAACCTGTAGCTACTGAAGCTAGCCGGCCGACGTTCAGTAAAGGAGTCAACCCGCATCCTCGCATATGATCAATGACGTGTTGCAGTGTCGCTCAACATATGCAACTGGTGATCGCATCAACCCAGGTATTCTTTCATTTAAAATTTGCTTTTTCCTTTCAGTATTTAATATTTCTTAGTTTATTATTCTATCGCCTTCCGTCAGAGTCCACGAGGACCAAATTGGGTCACTTCTTTCGGGGACCTAAAAGAACCCAAAAAAAGCGCATACCAACAAAGAGGATTACGGCTTGAAATGGGGAGGAAATTCTCTAGAGATTTCTCTCTTTTTGGAATTTTTTCGAGTGGCTAAGGGGGTGGCTTTATAGATGGGAGGTGATTAGTGAGCATATTAAGCTCTAATTGGTTTAACAATTAGGTAATCGACAATCTAAGGTTTTTGGCAGCTTAAATAAGGGTGAATTGGGTTCAATGGTGGATGATAGGGTGATGGGTTGGATGGAAAAAGAGTGAAATTGAAAGTAGGGAGGAGCATAACAGCCCTAAAGAAATCCACCTTGAAGTCTGGGATGGCCCACAAGTAAAACCCTAAATCTGAAATCTGCCATTTTTCACAAAAATCAAGGTTTTAAGTCTTGCGTGTATAGTATGCACGCATGCCTTAGGAACAATACTTTTTAAGAAAACTGAGAAGTTCAGAGCACATTTTGGGGCTCAATTCTGAAGTAAAGCCAAAATTGGCTATGCGTGTATAGTATGCACTCATAGGCAATTTCTGGCTATGCACGCATAGCCAAATTTTTGGCAGAAAAACTAAAGGTTGCCTAAGTGGCTCGAGTCAGGTCCAATATAGGTCCGTTGAGTTTAGTTTGGGTTTTATGGGTCTGATTGGGGTTTCTAAGGTTTTGGGAAGGGTTCTAAGGTTCCGAGAAGGGTTCCAAGGGCTTGGGTTGATTCCTACCGGCTCGAGAAGTGCTTTTGGAAGCTCAGAAGTACACCGTTCTCGAAAAATGGGTTTATCAAGCATTCGGCCAATTTTGGGTGTCTATAGAAGCATAGAACATGAAATATTGAGTATAAATGGAGCATAAGAATTAATTTAAATAATTTAATTATATGGTTGATTCCAACCACTTTTCCTTGTAGCTAGTCGTGTCTATAGAACTTATGGTTTGATCAGTAAAGCCATCAGATTTGTTCCGAAGTCTAAAGAGACACACGTATCCTTACAAGGACTGTAGGAGTTTTAAAAGAGGTATCAAACATTTTCATTGTGTTCGGAAGGTCCAAAAAGTATAGTATCAAATCCTGATTCGCTTAAATCGGATGTCCCTGCAAAAAGATTTCAAAAATTTAATTTGTAAAGAAAAATAGTTCTGAACTGTCAATCTCGACTGGTTGAAGTGCATCTCGACCGGTCGAGGTCAAAGAAGAAAAAGGAGGAATAGAAGTCGACTAGTCGAATTTGCTTTTCAACTGGTTGGGTTTCTAAACAGAAACTAAAGGGAATTTCATCTCAATTGGTCAGATTGTATTTCGACCGGTTGAAATTAATGGAGGAGAAATTTTGATGAAAGGTTAGAACTTTGACTGGTCGAATTGTGGTTTCGACCGGTCGAGTTGGCTGAATAAAGTTGAAAAAAAATCAATCTCAACTGGTCGAAAATGGGTTTCGACCAGTCGAGATAAAAACGAAAATTTGGGACAAAGCTGACTCGACTAGTTGAATTTGAATTTCGATTGGTCGAATTGAGATTTCAATTTGTCGAGATCAACAAAAGGACAAAATTCATTATACAAGATACATCTCGATCAGTCGACTTTGAATTTCGACCTGTCGAGTTAGCAATTTCAGGTATAGGTCGTTTTTTTTTTACCGTAGTTCGAGTTCTCTTCCATCCTCAATAGTTTTTAGGGTTGATTTAGGGTTACATTATTTGACAATAAGCTGAATAATTTAATATGGATTGAGAGGCACCCACCTTTTGAAGCGCGAATCGATTTTCGCGATGATTTGGCTGACGGTGGTCGGATTCGGGGCGTTGATTTGCTCGAGTCCTATCACAAGCAATCTCCTCTTACAATGTCACTTTCGTTGCGATGAGGAACCTTGATGGGAATGATTGGGCTCTAAAAAAGAAGACTCGGCCGCCAATATGATGGTGGTACATAGTGGTTGCGTTTCTGTCAAGAAGAGAGAGAGAGAGAGAGAGAGAGAGAGAGAGAGAGAGAGGAAACTGGAGAACTTTGTTTCTCTCTAGATTTTCTATTTATAAAGGAAAGACAATTAGAGATTTACTAAAAAGGTAAGAGTCCTTTAAGGATTCTAATTGATTTCAAATCAATTCCATAATTGGTGGGATTCAATTGCCGTAGATGTTTTAAAGCGGGATGTCTCTTGGGATTCTGTTACCATTATTGTGGAAATCGCCATCTTATTTAGAATTTTTATAAATTAATTGGAAGGGCTATGATACGGTATGCACACAAGTACTGATTTTGATGTTGCACCCATCTATTACCATTAAAAAGGGTAAAAAAGAGTGGGGTCAAAACACCAACCCAGCTTGTTAGGTTCAGCCCGTTTTAAGGAGGGAGGTTTGAGCATAAAACCATGGGCTTGGACGAGCTTTAAACCCGAAATTTCAATGGGTTGGGATCAAGATTAACATCCACCCAAAATTTAAACGGTCATGAGCTGGTGCTTTAAACCTCAACATGAACTGCCACATTGATGATTAAATTGCCAAATAAATTTCTGTCGTAACACAAGGGGTTTGTTTGATTGCACGTAACAAAATAGGCTTATAATGTGCTACCCGTTGCATTGTATTGGTCCTACGTGTATCAAATGCTTGTTTGATTTTGCATAATATGAAATACGTACTGCCTTGATAGGTGTTTCATAATTGTTTGACTGCACATGCTCTCTGCATGTTACGTTACCATATAAAAAGTATTATTAGTACAAACATAGAGATTTCTCACCACAATGCATCAGAATTAACCTAAAATTCACAAGATGATAAACAAGATTTTTTTTTTTTTTTTTTTTTTTGGTTTCTACAGATAACACACATTTCCCCAACCTACTTAAATCGAAATAAGTTGTCTAACAATCTAAAAGTGATGAATTTTTTACACCTCTTAAGACCACCATCTCCATACCATTACATCCCCAAATTCCTAGAAATCTGGAATAACTCTATTTTGATGATAAAATAGAAGAAAAATCATTGGATTAAACTAGATCCTATGATGTGATCTGACAAATAATCATAGGTGTCAAGCATTGTAATCTTATCAATGTTTGAGAAAACGCCTATCAGATCCCACAACCCTTGATCAAGCCCATTGATAAAGGATTAAAAAAAAAAATTAATCCTTGATGCCCAATTGCAGATCAATACTTGATCGCAGATCCATGAAAATGAATCCCACTTCAACCTGAGAACAAGATATCCAGTAAATTTATACCTCATAACTCCACAAAATCGTTTCCATCTAATTTGGAGCAGGTCAATAAACCAAAAAATAATAATTTAGGGAACAAGTCTCCCCGACCTTGTTGCTTGCGAAGCTAAGAAAATGCTTGAGAAAGCCACCATGCATATGACACATGAAGGAAGCTTGCTTTAGAAAACTCCAGTCAAATTCTAAAGAACCATTAAAAGTATCTATTATGAACACAAATTCCAAAACCGTAAAAGAGCAGCCATTAATCAACTTTGACTCACATACATATAATGACTCTACAATCTCCCAACAAAACTGCTATATTTCTTTGCAAGCACCAAGCAGAGACACATGAAGTTTCAATAGAATAAATGCAGCGTTGCGAGGGGGTGGGAGAAAAAATCAAAAAGTTTGAGAGTCGGGAAAAGAAGTTTTATGGGAGGGAGTGGGAAGGGGGATTTAATCCCTTTTCATCTAATTTTTTTATGCTTTCCATAAATTGATCCTTTGGGGATTGTCTTTTGCTTGGAAGCTTCGGCTTTCTATGTTTCTCTTCTTATTTTTTCTTTACTTTAGGGGTAGAATATGGGAGTTTTATCCTCCCATTGGTGAGAATCTTCTTTTCCGAGGAGATCAACTCTATGAAGGTTTTTTTGCAATCCATACTTATTTCTGAAATAGTTATGGTCACGGGTTTTACCGACGTTTTGATGGCTTCGGTGTTGCGCGAATACATACACTATTTCTACGCCATGAGACATTGTTTAAAAGCTTGGATTGAAGCGATGTGTGAAGCTTTTAGTCGGTGTTTGCCCCCGTTTCCAACGTGGTGGGAGTTTTTGTGAATAGTGAGTTTGCCGATAGTGGTAGCGTCTCTTCGGATGGACCTTCGGTATTTGTTACCGGCGGTTTCTCAAGATAGTGGTGGATTTTTGAATTTTTACCTTACTTTAAAGGTCCCTGAATTTCGTGTCAGTGTTAAATGGATTTTAAATGTCATTCAATGTATTTTAATGTTAGTTATTATAACTATCACTATTGTCACCCTCTATTATGTAATTGTTCTCTATTTCAAATGAAAAAAATAAAATTTTATCTTAAAAAACAAAAATAGAAGAGAGAATAAATGCATAGTTTAGTTTCGTAAGTTGAAGGAGATGGTGGGGCTTTTAACTTTTCAAGAGGTTGGATACCCGATGCTTAGCGTTTGTAGCATGATGGTCGTAGCCGCTTTTGAAGACACGTAGCTAAATAATTCGTATGCTACGCATATGGTCAAAGCTGCAGCAAAACACCCACAACAGGTTAAAGGGGCAAATTATTATGCATTCTCTTGGTACACGTGCAAAATATGTGTCACCATTGGTGCATATTTATTATTTTATTCTTTTTAATAAGGGGAGACGCCCTTAAGTCTAAAGTCCATTTCAGTATATGGATCAAAAGATAGATCCCTTGGGTTGGGTCTAAGTAGAGTCCAAATTATTCAATGGGTCCACGTAGAATACCCCCAAACTAACCTACAACATAATGTTCTCTTTGGGTGATCTGGATCCAATCGATTTAAAACTTGGGCCCGAGTAGTTCAATGTGGCTAGTGAGTTCAAGTTTAATCACATTTTGGTGCGGATCTAAATGGGCTTAGGTCAGGTCGAACCGCTTGAACTCTAAATAAGATTAAATTGATTTAAAAACCATTGAGTGTAAGATAATCTTGACTCTAACTTTAATAAGTTGGCATCCACGTTTCGATTCCTTGTAGCCAACGGCTCTAAAATTAGTTGAACTTCATTTCAATTTCAACTTATTGGGCCTGATCAACAACTTAGAACTAAATTTGTATCCATTGGATAGAGTTTAGGTCTAGATCACTAACCCAATTATTAAACAGGTCTAAGTTAGAAACTCCCTCTAAAATAATATACATCAATGATACACATCCCTGAATCCATATCTAAGTAGTTCAAACCATAGTTGTAATGACCTGAATTTTCTTAAATATCTTTAGTAGTGTTAGATATTGTTTTGCACTATGCACAGTGGTAGCGCTCCACACCGGAACCGACCTTAGAAAACTTTATTTAAGTTATGTAACTCTTTTCTTCTTTTCTTATTCTAATTTTTTTTAAAAATTTAGCCGTACCCTAATTTCTTTTATATATTCTTTTCATCTTTTAACAAACCCTAGTTGTCTCTTATGATTTTCTTCTCTTAAGAAACCCTAGTCGTCACAACTTCTTCTCAACCCATCCTTTCTAAAACTTCTTAATCTCTTCCTCAAAACCTTTTCTGTGTTCTTCCACAAACCATCAAGATCGAGGAGGAAGAAGAAGGAGAAATCTTGAATGGGTTATTGCATGGGACGCCAATCTTTTCAACCTAATCGCCGTAGATCTACCATTCACGCTTCATGATGCGGAAAAAATTGTACGCTAACCCTAAAATAGCGTAGATCCCGCAAGATAGGGGTTAGGATTTTCGCTTTCTAATTAAAATAAAAAAATAAAAGAAAAAATAGGGGTAGAAGAAGATCCAAAGAATCACTTCAAGAAAAAAAGTTAGCCTCACACTAAACCGCAAGCGGGAGAAAAATTACTCAACTATCGAAAACTCATTTCAAGCTCTCTAAAATTCGCACAAAGCAAAACTCATAATTTTCATTCATCATCCATAATAATTCTCATAAGAGATTACAATGTATATTTATAAAGAAAAGAAACCCTAGGAATACTACTTAAAATAAAACTCCTAATTAACCATTAAAACTTTCTAATCTAACGGTCATAATTAATTTTACCATTAATCCCATTTTTTTATTATGTGATCACTTTTGAAGGATCAAACGATATCTGATTGACGTGAAATTAGTCTTGTTTGAAAGCTTATCGAAGTAGCTTTCCAACAATATAAGAATCATACAATTTCGATACATATTGGTAGACTTATGATTATTTTTCTGATAGTTGCGCAGAAAATAACGGGATTAACATTCACATATCACATATATATGTTTGACCCCTAAATAATTCAAATAAGGAAACTAGTCTTAAAATAAGTCACTTATTAAAAGAATCCTAATAATAAATGAAACTAAACCTAGATAAAATATTGCCTAAATTAATGCGCACACGGGTCTTTTACGAGCCTCTTTTAAAAACTCATTCGTGGGTCCACTTTCTCTTTTAATGTTCCCTCTTTATCCGTCCATGATTCAAATAGACAGATCTAAAGTTCGCATCAATCTCCTCTATTTTGAAAAAGTTTGACCTCGAACTTTGGTTGGCATGAATCTTCACGGTTGCGATCACAGACTATATAGGGAACCTCTATCGGAAGCGGCTTGAACAAGTAAACAAGATTCCACTCAGACTCGATTTGTTTGATCTTCGATTCACCAACATAAATGGACGTCAACATGCAACTAACACGATCTTGGGACCTGTGGGTCGTGGGTGCGATAGTCTTCATTTCAAATAATTATGCTTCGACGATCTCGGGCTCGAGAGGACTGATTGCGGTGACTTGCTCTTCAATGGTCTCGATCTCCTCAATGGTGTTGGGATTAGTAAAGATATTGATCGGAAGAGGATTCTCATCAACTAGTACCGACTCTTCGACTGATTTTGGGGCTATCATGGGTTCAGGTAGAGGATCGATAATAATTTTAGGTGAGATGAAGTTGGCTAGAGTAACGACAGTGACGGGCTTGATTTCTTGAATTGGCTTTGAGTTATAAGTTGTTACGGGGGTTACAACTGGTATAGAGTTTACACCGTTAATGGATTTCATAACGGCTGTTGGTTTCACAACAGTTATGGTATGAGAAATTATTATGGGATTACAATGGACGGTTGGTGATGTGGTTGGATTAACAAATACAGGATTTGAAAGCTTAAATCTCCAAACTTCATGTCTTACCAATATGATTTTCTCTTCTAGTTTGAGAAGAAAATCCTCAAGAAATTCTTGAACGAGACCCTTGTTTAATGCCTCCGCTATCCGACGTGTATTTGTTAACTCACGTCTAATATCAAGAGTAAGCACTCGATCATATAAAGCTGGCCAATATCGAGGTGTTGAATTCAAATACCTCAGACTCTGCGATCTAGTTTTCACTGTCTCCCATGCTTGTCTAATCTTACCAATTGTGTGATACAAATCAAGGAGTTTTGGCCGATCCACGAATGATCCCATTCTAGCCATCATGAATCCATTCAACTCGTGTAAGGCTTTGATAAATTATCCTTTACTCATGATGGACTTCACGTGCCGAGGTTTGAACTTGGCTTTGATACCAATTTGATGCGAGAAAAATTGCACGCTAACCCTAAAATAGCGTAAATCCTGCAAGATAGGGGTGAGGGTTCTCACTTTTCAATTAAAATAAAAAAATAAAAGAAAAAATAGGGGTACAAGAAGATCCAAAGAATCGCTCTAAGGAAGAAAGTTGGCCTCACACCAAACCACAAGCGGGAGAAGAATCACTCTTCTATTGAAAACTCATCTCAAGTTCTCTAGAATTCACACAAAGAAAAACTCATAATTTTCATTCATAATCCATAATAATTCTCATAAGAGATTGCAATGTGTATTTATAAATAAAAGAAACCCTAGGAATACTACTTAAAATAAAACTCCTAATCAACCATTAAAATTTTCTAATCTAACGGTCATAATTAATTTTACCATTAATCCCATTTTTTTATTATGTGATCACTTTTGAAGGATCAAATGATATCTGATTGACGTGAAATTAGTCTTGTTTAAAAGCTTATCGAAGTAGCTTTCCAACAATATAAGAATCACACAATTTCGACACATATTGGTAGACTTATGATTTATTTTCTGATAGTTGCGCAGAAAGTAACAGGATTAATAGTCACATATCACATATATGTGCTTGACCCCTAAATAATTCAAATAAGAAAACTAGTCCTAAAATAAGTCACTTATTAAAAGAATCCTAATAAAAAAAGAAACTAAACCTAGATAAAATATTGCCTAAATTAATACACACACAGATCTTTAACGGGCCTTTTTTAAAAACCCATTCGTGAGTTCATTTTCTCTTTTGACATTTCCTCTTTATCTGGCCACGATTCAAAGAGGCAGATCTAAAGTTCACATCAATCTCATATACTTTAAAAAAGTTTGACCTCAAACTTTGGTTGGCATGGATCTTCAAGGTTGCGATCACAGACAATATATAGGGAACCTCGATCGAAAGTGGCTTGAACAAGTAAATAGAATTCCACTCGGGCTCGATCTATTTGATCTTCGATTCACCAACGGGAATAGACGCCAACATGTAACTAACACGATCTTGGGACGTGTAGGTCGTGGGTGTGATAGTTTTCATTTCAAATAATTGTGCTTCGATAATCTTGGGCTCGAGAGGACTGATTGCAGCAACTTGCTCTTCAATGGTCTCAGTCTCCTCAATGGTGTTGGGATTAGTACAGATATTGATCGGAAGAGGGTTCTCATCGACTAGTACTGACTCTTCGACTGATTTTTGGGCTATCACGGGTTCAGGTAGAGGATTGATAACAATTTTAGGTGAGATGATGTTAGTTAGGGTAACGACGGTGACGGGCTTGATTTCTTTAATGGGCTTTGAGTTTTAAGTTGTTACAGGGGCTGCAACCGTCATAGAGTTTACACCGTTAATGGATTCCATAATGGGTGTTGGTTTCATAACAGTTATGGGATGAGAAATTATTATGGGATTACAACGGACAGTTGGTGATGTGGTTGGATTAATGGACACAGGATTTGAAAGCTTAAATCTCAAAGCTTCATGTCTCGCCGATATGATTTTCTCTTATAGTTTGAGAAGAAAATCCTCAAGAAATTCTTGAATGAGTCTCTTGTTTAATGCCTCTGCTATCCGATGCATATTTATTAACTCGCGTCTAATCTTAAGAGTAAATGCTCGATCATATAAAGCTGGCCAATATCGAGGTGTTGAATTCAAATACCTCAGACTCTGCGATCTAGTTTTTACTGCCTCCCATGCTTGTCTAATCTTACCAATTGTCTGATACAAATCAAGGAGCTTTCTTCGATCCATGAACGATCTCATTCTAGCCATCATAAATTCATTCAACTCGCGTAAGGCTTCGATAAATTATTCTTTACTCATGATGGACTTCACGTGCGGAGTGTTAAACTTGGCTTTGATACCAATTTGATACGGGAAAAATCGCACGCTAACCCTAAAATAACGTAAATCCCGCAAGATAAGGGTTCTCTCTTTTCAATTAAAACAAAAAAATAAAAGGAAAAATAGGGGTGGAAGAAGATTCAAAGAATCGCTCCAAGGAAGAAAGTTGGTCTCACACCAAACCGCATGCGGGAGAAGAATCACTCTTCTATCGAAAACTCGTCTCTAAGTTCTCTAGAATTCACACAAAGTAAAACTCATAATTTTCATTCATCATCCATAATAATTCTTATAAGAGATTATAACGTGTATTTATAAAGAAAAGAAACCCTAGGAATACTACTTAAAATAAAATTTCTAAGCAACCCTTAAAACTTTCTAATCTAATGATCATAATTAATTTCACCATTAATCCTATTTTTTATATTACATGCTCACTTTTGAAGGGTCAAACAATGTCTGATTGATGTGAAATTGGTCTTGTTTAAAAGCTTATCAAAGTAGCTTTCCAACAAGACAGGAATCACATAATTCCAACACATATTGGTAGACTTATAATCATTTTTCTGATGGTTGCACAGAAAGTGACGGGATTAACACTACAAAAATTATAGGATACGCCAATGGCTGAAATTAAGAGACCATCGGTGTAGGCAAGATTTGGGCCAACCCCTAAGAGCCAACCCGGCGCCCACGACCCACTCAATCGGGCCACTATATAAGTTACACCTCCCTTCAAACGAACCCCCTTCTCCCTAACCAACGAACTCCCTTCCCCCTTCTCCCTTCTCCCTAACCCTTATCCCTTCTCACGATCGAACTCCCCTCATTCCCTCTCACTCAAACCATAAATCCCTCTCGCTCAAAAATCTTTCGCTCAAACCCTAAATCTCTCTCTCTTTCTCACTTCTCCGTCAATGAGATTAAGAAACCCTAGCTAGCTTCGTCGCCGCATTAGACACTCGTGCCCGAAGAATCAGATTCAACTTAGTAAGTATCTTATTTTATTTTCGATGTTGAATTTTACTCCTTTTTTCCTCTTATTTATTCATCGATTTCTTCGTTATTTGTTACGTATGTACACATTCGAGGCAGAGATCGATCCTTTGGAGACGTCTCTGTAGCAGTTGCCGCCGTCGATTCTACTTCTTGAATCACCACAATAGTGACGAGCGACTGAGGTTCTCATCCTTTGGAGATGTCTCCGCAGCTGCTGCCGCTATCAATTCCGGCGTTAAGCATCCAATGGAAGGTTAGGGTTTTCTTCTACTTCATTCCGTTCTATTTTCTTTTTTCTTGATTTGTAGCGATTATCTAGAATAATTTGATTTAGTTTTCTGATTTTCTAATAGGTTTTTGGTTGCCGATTGATGTTTTGGCTGTTTTTTGGTGAATGTTTCGGTGTTCAATAGGAATGGTAGTCATTATTATTTTGCCCCATTCTCTTAGGTTATAATTGGCGATTTCTATATATGCATATCATATGGTGATGCTTTATAGCATTTTTCTTTGTTTGCCCACTTTTTGGTGTGGAATATGGAATAATAAAGGTAGGCATTTGTTTTGTTAAGCATTTAAAACATTACCTTAATAATCATTATAGGATGATTTTCCACTTAAAATTGTTATAGAACTTAAAGTCATCTGGGTGTTAGAAGAATTAAAGCTTCTCACTTAAAATTCTTATACTGCTTCTCTCACTATTCTATGAGTTGTAGTCAGCATCGTTTTAATTTTCAAACTCTGGATCTAAGGAGATAACCCGTGCTTTTATAACAATTAAAAATGTAAGTGCCCGACTCAAATTAGCGGTAATTGGTAACCGGCTCATCCAGTGGTCAATCTCTTTATGCCAAACCTGTACTTTCACTGAACTGCATGCTCCTAAATAGGTGCACACTTCCCAAGGTTTTTTTGCATGAGGAGATTGACCCCTGCCTGTACTGTACTTCCACTTTGTCTAAAAAAATATATTCGGAGTTGGACCTAATCTAAATATTTTGCTAATATCAATATGTTTTTGGGATATTATAAGGAAATACTAGAAACATAGTAGATGATTTCTTCAAGATGGCTCGAAAACCCCTGCCTGTGCTAGCCAAGCCTGATTTATATTTACTAAAACCATCAAAATTGAATTATTCATCATCATCAGAGTATTATCCCATCTATTTGGGGGCAGCAACTAAAAAATCTAAATGCCTGTGGGAAGAGGGGGGGTACCACTGTGGATGGCCTTGCAACTTAAGCAGCTGACAATGATGAGGATCATAATTTCTATAGATGGAAGAACCTCCCACATTTTGTAAGGTCAAAGTATATAGGTGATAAACTGGATTTCCCTAGTTTTAAGTTTGGGGATTGATCATGCCCTCTATCCTACTTGTAAACTTTCTTAATTTTAATTAATGAAACTTGCTTATTTAGCAAAAGGAGGGGGTAAGGTGAAGCTGTCTGCATACTTCCTTTGAGTCAACTATTAGGATGGAGTCGATGGACCATATTATGTCTCTGCAAAGCTCGGTCTGATTAGCTCTTTCTACTACATCAATTACAATTTATCTGATAATAAAACTTGCATTGGAGGAAGTATATTGGAATTCTTTAGCATTTCATTCCTAGATTTGCTAAAACTCTGGAAAAGAAATATTTTTTCGAAGGCATTTTGCTCCAACGTTGCTTCTCACCCTTCACCATTCACACTATTATTAGATATGAAGTGAAAATAATGCTATTGAACTTTCCACCATTATGGAGTGTTTCTCTAATCTCAAATCTGAAATAAATCTGGCTGACCTTCCTTTAACTGGGTGAATGTATACCAAGTCAAATTGTTAAACAGTCAAGCCAAAGGGACTGTCTAAGATCCTTCATGTAAGGAGTGTACATTTTAGTCAGTCTTCATTGCTAGATGATAATTTTTCCAACTCCCTATACCCCTTCTCCTTTTACTAGTATATATATTTCTTTTTGATTGGTAAGCTAGGCTCGAACTTGCAACCTAGAGAATGAAAGGAGGTTGGGGAGACTTACCCTCAATCCCTTTTAAAAGTAATTAAACTTAAGCCTTCTACCAATAGGGCAACTCATTGCTTCATTACTAGCATATTTTCCTTGCACGAGAGAGCGAGGCACATAACTTTGCTGTACATTCACAATTTGATACAAAAGAGACCTCCAATCGAGTGAAAAAATCTAGCACGTCCACATAGACTTCCTATTCTGAAACCTTACCAATGGGTTCCTATGAGGCCGTATCATCTGACCACCCCTCAAAGAGGACCGTTTTACAAGGAGTCCCCGATAAAGTTCAGGATGAGGAGATTTCAACTTATGATTTTGTTAGACGTTGATTCCCTTATGCTAGTTGATCACTCATAGAAGATCTATGCTTTGAACTGGGATTTGAGGGACAACTAATTTTGGCTAGTGTTACTGCCACACTACTTCATGTTACAGCCACCTTGCTTATCAAGTAAAAATGTGTTGACTACTTGGCATCGTACGCTGGAGATCATTTTTTATCCCAATCTTTCAAACAATAGATCTTGAGATCATGAGCCTACCATCAGACAGTCAAATGTTGATTACATGTGACACACATCTCCAGAGTAAACGTGATCATGGTATACTATCAAATGTGATTCATATTCACTTTTGGGATGCGTGTCTCATGGAATCAACATCTTACGGTCTGATGGTAGGCCCATGATCTCAAGATCTACTGTGTGAAAAATGATTTCCATCTTCTGATTCAACATATTTTTTCTTTGCTTTAGGTCGCTGTAACATAAACTTTTTTGGTGCATATTATTTGCTTCTGTAACATAAACTTTGCTTAAGTAAGGTGTTTGTAGCATTTTATCTTGCCAGGCCTTGATTTTCACTTAAAAAATTTTGGTGCATATTATTTGCTTCTATGCTTTCCTTTTGCTTTCGTTTACATTTTTTTGGCGTGTAAAAGTTGGATAGAACCCCCAGTCCAATTATTTGAAGGATCTTTGTTATAGGTTTCTAGAGATTTCCGCGAGGTCGTCAAGCTTGCAGTTAGTCAGGCACAGAGACGAAAGCAACTATCTAGAAATACAATTTTTAATTGGATCACAACTGCCAATTAATGATGGTTTAGACCCATTTGATGGTATGTTTATTTTGGGAACTTTATATTGATGGCTTGTTATATTGTATAAGACAATTAAACGGGTGTTCCCTACTGTAGGCTTATACGTGGGAGCCTTTCGTCCTTATGGTACTGAGGTCGTACAATTGACGCATGAGTTTGAACTATTGGTATGGGATTGATGATGACAAGGTGTCCGATGTAGAATTTTTTGAGTATGTTGAAGCAGTAAAGTTGGCTAGTGATCTAAATGTCCCTGCTGCGACGTCTGTTGCAGTTTGACTTTGTTTAAATTTTGTGATTGATAACATTCAATCTCTAAATATTTTGTCTTATTTTTTTTTTATGTTTTTTTGCCCAGGTTACATTTTGTGCTAAAATTGGGAAAAGGTACTTTTGTAAGCAATCCAAATTTAAAAGATAAATTGTGTCTATTTTCAGGAAAGGTACTTTTTGCAAGCAACCCAAATTCTCTGCTTTCTCATAAACTGTCAACATCGTTTTCCCAAAGAACTCAGTTGTATTTTTTAATTCTATAAGGATCCACGTGGACATTGGATATAAATTAATCTTGTTAGAAAAAGACATCTTTAGAGATTTGAATCTCAGTTTTCTAGTAAAACGATGAGACCCCTAAAAAATGATGAATACCTAGTCACACTTTCTTTGTTCTTTTTCCCTTGGTAAGAATTGCTATTGACTTGGGTAAAAATTGATTCCCTTGATTTTTTACACAATAGAGAACGTTTCCGTTATAATTCATCTGTGAGATTTTCTATTTGTTTTTTTGGTAAAACCAATGGGATACATGTATTTTTTTTTAAATTATATATACAGAAATAGGGAGTGTTATCTATCTAATTGAAACTTTGCCATCATTTTCTTTGGCCTGTTCCTTCGTGGGGATCTATTTACTTGTTGGGTTTAAATGTTTTTTCTTTCTATAATTCTGTGCACATGCTCATACCTTTTCCTCTATGTATCCTAGGGTTTTCTTTTGTAAGTATGAGTTGTAATAAGATCACAAGGTTCCTGTTTTGGTAAAATTATGTTGCCCTGAAATTAGTTTGTAATTTTTTATAATTAGATTAGAGACATGGCTTACATTTTTCACTCACTTTCCCTTGTGATTTCATGCACTTGTGTGATTTTTTTGTTGCTATTTGGTCTTAAATGTAGGGATTTAGCTTACCTTAGGCCTAAGATGATGGCTTCGCCGTCCCACTTTTTGGGCACGTGGACAATTTTTTTAAACCAATCCAAATTGTGCAAGGGGCTAAACAAAACCCACCCGGCAAAAAAACACATTCTCTACAAAGGGTTCAAACTTTAAACTAATTGATTTGGGCTACTATAGTATGATCCTCGTTCGTTAATGTAGGGTTCATATTGACCCAAATTGGAAGGTTGTTTTTAAAGTCAAGCATAAACTCTAAATTATTCATGATTTATTAAGAAATGGAATAAACTCTAAATTATTTACGAATTTCCGAGCCTCTAATCGGTTGTAGTCAATGACCAAATGTTATCAATGCTTTCTTATATCACTACAAAAAAACTAGGTTATCTCGACGGCTCTTATTAAGTAGCCGTCGGGGTAGATATACCCTATGCCGATGGCTATTATGGAAGCCGTTGGCATAGGGTCAGAGTATATAAGCTACGTCCAACACATGCTCTCTACTATTTTTCTGAATCATCTCCTCTCTCTCTCTCCCCCCTCTCTCTTCAAAACCCTAGCTGTTCGTCACGCATCAGAGATCAGCGTGATAAATTCCCACTTAATAATCGATTTATAAATTCCCATTTTCAACCCTAACCCTCCCTCCCTCTCTCTCTCTCTCTCTGCAAAACATGAAACCCTAATCCATTTTCTCTACTCACATCCCATCTCTCTTCATCGCCATCTTAATGACACTGCAGAACAACGCTGGTGAGTCGGTGACCCTAATTTAGAGGTCCTCTCTATGATGGTCTTCAATCGAAGCTCCGAAGAAGCTCTCTAATGGAGTTCTCTACCACTCTCGCCAGATCTGCATCTCCATTGATCTCAATCAATTTAAGGCAAGTTCTATTATTGAGGATGTGTTTTGTCTGATCTAAAATGAGCTTCTATAAATTTTCTTTGTTTATTTTTTTGGATGGTTGTTGTTTCTTCTTATGTGAATAATATACGAAGCATATGATCGGATTTGGTTTTTTTTTTTTTATGTCTTGTTTTGTGGTTTTGTGGTTTTGCTATTTTCAGGTATCTTGCTACAGTGGTAATCACATTACAAATTCTTCAAGAATATATGAGCACTTTTGGATCTTATATTTCCCTTTCGAAGTATCTTCCCAATAGTTAAAGATTTGATTATATCATTTCATCTTTTTTAGATAAGATTAGGGGTTGTTTGGATATTGGCCAATTTAAGAATAAGATGAAAATGGGATCATTTAGTACTGGATTAGTGAGTGCAGCTTGTTTAGTTGGCTACCTAAACATGAGCATATGGTCCATTCCACTGCTAAATGGAATGAATTTTACAGATAATCATGTTTCATTTCATCTCCTTTTTGGATAAAAGGCTAATAAGATTTGCGTCCAAGCAGTTCCCACATGTTAAATGTTTGATTACAATATGAAATTAGAATTATTTATTCATTGTAATTTTACAGGAAATGTGTTTTGAGACGTATTCATTGTAATTATCCGAGCCACGGATATTGAAACCCCGCAGAGAGTTCAGAGTGAGACAAATTACACTCTACTTTAATGCTTATAATTGTACCTGTGAAGACCATCATCTAACAATAAATGAACTATAACTTTCATGTTGTGAGCTGATCTGTCTGATTTTCAAATGTCCAAATTAGTAGCCATAATCCTAGATTGCACTTCTTCATGAAAATCAGGGTGTAAATATTAGGATTAGAAAAACGATAATGGTTTGCTTGGATATTTAGAATTTCAAGAACTGGAAACAATGAGCCTGTTTCAGTAGGATAGGGATGAAAATTAGGAAAGATTAATATTAAATAAATTTGTATGTGTGAATTTAATTTTTTAAACAGAACAATGTTACTCCTTTTGTCAAGCTTGGGTTGAATAACTTGTTTTTTTCTTTTCTTGTAGAAGTCATGTGTGCCCCATTCAAGCATGTGGGAAAGTTAAATATTTCGAACTTGATTTGGAAGGACTGCCATTTTGTATTTATTTTGCAATCTTGTGTATAAGTATACTCTCTTCACATTATTATGATAATTAAGTTTGTAGCATAGGGCTTGATTGACCGGTCTGTGATATTTTATAAGTAGTTGTTTGACTGCTTCATTCTCTATTATCTGCTTCCGCTAAACCTCTAATGGTAACATAAAATACCTTCCAGACCTCATTACCCATATTTATAAAATGTGCCTATATTTGCAAAATATATAAAGCGTGCCTATATTTCCAGTCAAATCTTCTTTTTTTTTTAAGCTATAATTGACAGATTTTTTTTATGGCTCTGGTTTTTTATGCAGCTTTTATTATTGAGGACTGTGGGAATTCTTGTGCCGATTTATATAATGGCACAAGCAGTTACTGCTATTCAAAGGCGGCACCAACAACAGGTAGATGCATGCCTTTCAGGTTCCTTGCCTCGAACAGAATTTGTTAAAGACAAGGTGGCAGCTGCTGATATGCATTGAAAATTTTCTATTGTTTCTCCTTGACCTTTTAGTATTAAATTATATGAGCAATGATAAGTTAGCAAGGGGAAGATTTTGAGGAGCCCTCTTTCTTTACTTCCAGATTTTATGTGCTAGAGTTTATATAGTATTTTTCTTTGCAATCTAGCATGAGCTGGAAAATGTAGAAACTAATCATGCATTATCTCTGGGCAGTGGCATGCCTAAGTGTAAACTTGGCCTAAATGACAGTACTATTGGAGGCTCAAGGGAGATCAACCAAAGGAAAAGCCATTAATTTGGATGATATCAAATTTCATCAGTAAGTGACTGAAGTTTTTATCTCCTAACTTTGTGTTCCAGTTGGACTCTTTAGTTAATTTGTGGAGTTGTTTATTCCTAACTTATTACTCTCAGTGACACTTAACATTCTGACATTTGGCTTTTGGTTCAGATGTGTCCAATTGGCCCGTTTCGAAAATGACAGGACAATATCCTTCATACCACCTGATGGGTTTTATTATCTGATGACATATAGACTTAGTACTTAGGTTTGCCTTTTGTCATTTGTTTGCTCATCAACTAATGATATATCTATCAATTAATCAAGTATTTAAACAAACAGTTTCAGTTGAGGTTCATTTTGTCTACGCTTTCAGGTAAAACCTCTACTTTGGGTGGAGGCTCAAGTTGAGAGGCATTCGAGAAGCCGTAATAGAGATCATGGTAAAGGCAAGGAGCTAGTTCAAGGAAAGAAGGTACACTTTTTACAATCATTTGTTTTGATATGCCTAAGCTATGTAAATTGGAAGAACATTTGATTGCTTCCCTCTTTTTTTGGTTAGGTAAGCTGGAACTGAACCTATGACCTCAAGGCTGTGTCATCGTCCATCTTGCAGTTGAGCTACATGCCCAATGATCCATAGCTACAATGAATTGCATGAGCATTGAGACGTGATCTCAACCACCCGCCAATAGTTGACACCAAAATTTCTACATTTACTCAATACATTTTATTAATAATCCAATTAGTGCCAAAAATTTATTAATGCTAATGAATTTATAGCCGATTCCAGTGGGGACTATGCTTATAAGATGTCGAAGTAACTACTTGTTTATCGTTTGTATGTGCTCTTTGCATGGTTTAAAAACCCAAAAACTTGATTCGACTTGAAAGTCAGTTGGGTCGAGTTAACTCGAAGACTTGGATAAAATCGACTCGTTCTGACTCCCTAATTTAGTAAATACATTTAAATAATAATAATAATTAATAATTAAAATTTTTTAATTATTTTATTTAATTAATAATTTTTTTTAAATTAAAAAACACCTACGTTGACGGCTTCAGCCGTCAGTGTAGGTGGGGAAATTTAAAAAAAATAAAAATATATATATATTTTTTTTAAATTGAAACCACCTACGCCGACGGCTAAAGCCGTCGGCATAGGTGGAGAAATAAAAAATATATATATATTATTATTACTTTTTTTTTTAATTAAAAATACCTACGCAGATGGCTGCAGCCGTCGGCGTAGGACCCTCTTACCCTCTCCCGACAGAATTATCACCGACGGTTGGAGAACTCTACGCCGGTGGTTGGCAGCCGTAGGCGTAAGCTACATTGACGGTTGGAGAACAATACACCGACGGCTGGCAACCGTTGGCGTAGGTCTCTTTTTTTGTAGTGTAACAGTCACATATCACATATATGTGCTTGACCCCTAAATAATTCGAATAAAGAAACTAGTCCTAAAACAAGTCACTTATTAAAAGAATCCTAATAAGAAAGGAAACTAAACCTAGATAAAATATTGCCTAAATTAATGTGCACGCAGATCTTTAACGGGCCTTTTTAAAAAACCCATTCGTGGGTCCACTTTCTCTTTTGACGTTCCCTCTTTATCCGACCACGATTCAAAAGTTTGCATCACTTCAAGAGGTGGATATCCATCAATCCATCTTATTCTTCTCAGATCCCGTCGCGTTGCGTGCATTCGATCATGTATCGATAGGTTTAAAATTTTATTTAAGCCTTAATATCCCTTAATTCTAATAAATTTGCATATTTAATATTATATTTTCCCTTAAAACTGTATGTTTTGTAGGTCGGTTTACTTTTTGTTTCTCTTTTCAAATAACTCATTTGTTTGACAATTTAACATTTTATTTTTCTATTATACACATTTAATATTTTACTTTCTACTAGGTCTGTATATTTAATATTTTATGTTCCTCATAAATCTATATATTAATTAAACATGAATATCTTTAACTATGATAAATCTACATATTTAATATTTTATCTTCCTCTTAAATCAATATATTAATTAAACATGAATATCTTTAAGTATGATAAATCTGCATATTTAGTAATTTATTTTCTATTAAAATTGTATCATTTATAGGTCAGCTTATATTTTATTTCTCTTTTTAAACAATCCTTTTGTTTAATTATTAATATTTTACTTTTCTATTAGACCCTAAAATCTAAATAAATTTTTTTTTTTATTTAAAAGAAAAGCATGGCTAACCCTAATTATAATTTTATTATATTTATTTTCTTATTATTTTTGTGTTTTATTTTGGATCCGTGAGATTGATGCGATAATGAACTCATAAGACTTAGTATGAAAGACACTGATTGATATAGGATCCGATGTCATATTTTAAAATGTTTAATAGATAAAAATTTATGCTAAAATGTATTGGGATTGCGCCATCATGTAGTTTCGGGTCCGAACTCGTGGCCATGAACCCAAATTCGCGGCCATGAACTCGAGCTCGCGACTATCAATGTACTGATCTTGGTATTTTGATCATAAATTTTTACTTCACCTCAAATTGACACGATTCTGGTGCCATTGGAAAGAAGACTTCAAGCTTCACACTTTTATGTGAAATAGTCATTTAACGAATCCGATATTTTAGAGGTCAAAATAGAGCGATAAGTTGGGATCAGTTTCGAATGATCCAAGGCTATATAAATTTAATGATAAAAAATTCTTTTATATATTATATCTCACTTAAGGTCTTTCGATCGATGGTCATGATAAATTATAACTTAAAAATTATAAATACTTTCTAATTTAATTATGCAATTATAGTATATATATATATATATATATATATATATATATATACCAATTTTGCCGCTTAAACACGACCTCTTCGATAATAAGAAGAGTTAGAAATTCGATGGTCTCATGAAAATCGAAATTTGACATCACATTCTCGAAATCACACTGATAACTACCCTATTCTATATTTGTATTGAGATGATATGTAAATAAATATATGTATAAATAATCTAGATATAAATCTTTATTGTAATATGATAGTTCTACGATTTCATCTTGATCGTGATATATGAGTTATGGACATGTTAGGTCATATGTACGTGAGTGTATGAGATCATGCCTACGCTTGGGCATGGTGATTCTCTGAAATGGTATCGAAGGAAGAAATATATTGTATTTATATGCTATACAACTCAGGATGGTATGAGGCATCATGACGAGTAGAGTAAGTATGAATTCAATATAACCTCATATACGGTGGCATATGCAGTGACCCTATCACCCTGAGTTTTAATATGATACGATAAGATATAAGTTATGATATGAGATTCGACCCTTAGGCTTTAGTTGTATTGAGATCTATTTATAGTCACGTAAAACTCAAAATATAGACGTCCATGTACGAATGTAACTCCTCTATGGTAGTATGAAACCTCTATGATAGTGAGTCTCTTTACTGTCACACAGTACATCTAGGTTATTACGAAACCCTTTCCTTGGAAAGCGTGATTTAGTGAAGTTATCTCACTATAGCCCATCCTAGATGTAAGTTGTAAGAGTATGATATGATATGAGTATGTAGATAAGATGAGTTATGATTATGATAATAAAACACCATTGTATAGGCCAGTAGAAGATTAAGAACTTAAGTCTGTACGTGTCGTTCCTTGTATAACCTCCGTAAGGGCAACAATATCTTATAACTAATATGGGTCTCTGGGAGAAAATATGAGTATGTTATAAATTACGTTTGGCCATGTCTCCCTATTAGACTAGATGTGGTGCATGAGTATGTTATAGAGGGCGTTATGTTATGATGGTAAGATACTATGGTGACCCTCACATAGTAGGCTCAAGCAGCGACTTTGACACAGGTCGTATAAGATTTATGAGTATATTAGGTACGCTCATACAATGTATAAAATTATGTGCGAGAATAATAAGATATGTTATATTATGAAATATGATGATGTACGTTAGGATATGAGTGTTTCGATCATGGTCCTACATTTATGTTATGATATGAACTTTACGATATGCACATGATTGTCATTCTCTTTCTGATTTTATTAATATATTATTATTATTATTACTCACGTTATGCACCCACAATATACCTAAGTAGAATGGGATGGATTGGTGGTATATTCATTGAGTTTACGTGATTGAGTAAACTCATCCCACAAAAAACTAACAGCTGCAGGTGTTATATTGACAGAGTAGACGTTGGCTATTCTTATCCTATTGACATTGATTTCCTTGCCCCCGCGGACGCTGAGTATCAGGGGCCTTGGGAGGGCGATGTCGCTGGTTACCAGGAGGACTTTGATGTTGATTTTGATCCGAGTGCTGATTATTGATAGTTGTAGACTCGGTACTGAGTTTCGTTTGATACTATTATTGTGAACTCTATATATAGTTTCATGTATCGGATTTATTTTCGACTTTTATTTCTTATTTATTAGTGGTTTACCTAAATTTTTATCGTATTTATCCATATTTATTACTGCCTATATATCTCATCTTTATTTGTTGGGTTCACGGATTTTATAGAACCATAATTGCGCGAGAACTTTGATTATGTGTATGTCCGCTTACCGTATCTGGGATGCGTACGAAATATAACTCATAATTCTAGGCCCTTGGGATGGGGTAGAATTTTGGGTCGTAAAAATAGTGACCAACTCTAGGTATGGGAATAAAATGGCTTTGGAAATATACAATAAAAAACAATAAATTTCAGTAATTTCAATAAAAAGAACGAGAATATTTTATTTAATTAAAAAAATATTAATAATTATATAAAATATATATATTTTGACCAAAAACAGGTTTTAAACGGGAAAAGAGCGATATTTTCGAAAAAGGTGATTTAAAGGCGATTTTTTTTCGAAAAAAAGGAATTTTTCATTTTTGAGTTTATTTTTTCGTTTTTCCAAAAATAGGCATTTTAAACATGCTTTTTCATGAAAAAAAGCGCTTATGGTGACTATAGTTCCAAATCCAACCAATTAAAAAATTGAGTAACCACTATTGGTTGATTCCATGTAATGTCAAGTACAATTCTTTTTGGGCATGGATCTACAGTTGGATTCATAGAGTAGGGTCTAGGTACAAAAAAAGGAGGATACGCCGACGGCTATAGTATGCAGCAATCGGTGTAGGTCTGTTTTAAACCGACAGCTATTAATAGCAGGCATCGGCGTAGGTATAAGTATAAATACCACCCGCATATGCCCTCCATAGCTTAACTCCCTTCTCGCGGTTTCCCTCTGTCCTCTACGATTTCTCTTGCTAAGCTCCCCTTGAAATCTGTGATCAAACCTATCAATTTCAGCATCAAATTCAAAACCTTCACCTATTTTCAACATCAAATTCGAAATCTCCCCTTCTCTACGACTCTAAATACCTAATATTACCAAATCTCTCTAAAATTTCACCTAGTTTGGACCTAGATCAGTTCTTTAATGGCGGAATCGAGTGAAACGAAGGAGATTTGGGCATTTCGAAGTCAAATCACGTATTAAAATGATGCTTCAGATGCTGGAGAGACAAAAGATTTGATCTGATCGGATATCTGAGACACCATATCAGACATGGAAGCGTCTCCCTCCGCCATCTAGGTACCATTTTGGAGTCAAATTTCTTGTTTCCTCGTTTCTCTGCGTTGTTACTTACAGAATTTTTTTTCTTTTAATTTTTTGTTACCAAAAGGTTTTTTGGGGATCAATGCTTTGGAGTAGAGTTTTGTTTTGAATTTGGGGGCAATTGGATTAGTGGAAATTAGGGTTATAGTTATGGAAACAATGATATTTTGTGATTTTTATTTGGTTGGTGATGATGTATCTAGTTTTTAAAAAACTTAAGGAACTGATTTGTTTGGACCTATTTTCTAATCTTTGCTATTTAGGTCTGTAGATTTTTTGGGTTTTTTGCATAAAAAGTGTAAAATGCAACACAAAAAAAATTTAAAATTTTTTTGTCGCTCAAGCGTTCAAAAAAATGCCTGAAAGAATTTATTTGGGACTTGCACAAAGCGCAAACATGCAACAAATATTCTTTTAGTGTTCTCTTGTAGCTCAAGTGTTCAACAAATTAAAATGCTTGAAAGAGGTTATATGAGACTGTTTTGGTTATGCATTTGATTTTAGGACTTGTTGAGGCATGTGGCATGAACATTAATTTTGTTTGACTGAATAATTTAGGTAGCAAATAATGGGAATTTTAGATACTTCAAGAAATAAAGGATTTAGTTAGCCCTTCAAGAAAAAAATTATTTATGTTGTACCGATGTATTTATCAAATCGATATTGTCCATATGTCATATCTATGCCGAACCAATCTTGTACCCAAAACATACCAAAATAAAATGTTCCCAAAATATTATTTGGCACATCGTACTAGTACCAGTGCTTCATATCAACTCCTGACAACTAGGCCCCCTTAGTTTTAGTTCAAACACCATTTGACTTTACAGGTGAGTGCTTTTAAAATCCAACTAAAAATAAGTGAACTGGAGTTTTTAAATAAAAAACTCTATTCCATATTTTTCTAATATCTCTTCCCAATTTTTCTTTGAACTTGTCTTTTTTTTCAAATAATGATTTTTTTTCCTTTCTTCTGACTTTCACTGTTTTTTTTTAATCAAGAATTTTTGTCCTTGCCGAATAATTCCTGATTCCCCAACTTTATGACCCTTCTCATGACCAATTTGACTACTAAATTAGCCAAAATTTTTCATAACTTAAATATTTTAGCATGCCTACACTAAAAAAACTAGCTCCAATTAATTAATCCTATCCTATCATTACTCTTAACAGTAAAAATTTTTAGTCTTATTCATGTATTGTTGTCCCTACAGTGCTTATTTGATTTTTTTCCAAAACGGGCCACAAAATTGCAGCTATTCATAGGGTGGGGCATGGTTAATAGTTATAAAATAGGTCATTTGTACCCTGTTTTATAAAATTTCCATTACCTAGATTGGTCGCTAACCTGGGTTCATTACCTAAGTTGGAACCTAATGATGTAAGAAAATTACCTCATTAGGTCCTTATGAGGTAAAAATTTCAGTTTTGTTATTTTGAAACCATGCCCAGCGCTGTGAATGGCTGCAGCTATGTGCCCTGTTTCACAAAAAATCCTTTTTATTTGGCATACTAGTTTTTTAATTAATTTATTATAATTATTTATTATTTTTCATGAATCCTATTAAATGTAAATGTGATGATGAGTAGGTTTGGCATTGTCTGTTTTTATGTTCAGGTATCTCTTAAACTTGTTTATTTGGCTGTGGGATCAGGCTTACTCGCGAGGGGTCATGTTGCTCCTCTTATATGTTGATGATATTGTATTGACATGGAGTAGTCCATCGTTCCATGATGCCCTTATTCGCAATCTTGGTGAAGTGTTCATTATTTTCTCGACATTCAGGTCGCTTTCAGATCCACTACTTTGCATTTATCTCAGGGACAAAATGCATGAGATAGCTTACGATGGACTCATGTGGAAGACTGTTAGCCCATCTCCACTCCATTTGCCTCTACGCAGGATCTTCTTTCTTCAGCTCCAAAGCTTGAGGATATCACTTTGTTTTGACAAACGGTTGGTGCCCTTCAGTATCTTACACCAGGGCCAGCCCTGGGCCAAGGCCCAAGAGGCGGCCGCCTGGGGCCGCCAAATATTTAGGGGCCCCAAAACTAAGTTATGTCATGTGCTAAGTTGACTCAACTAAGTGGAGCATTGAAATGATCAAGTTGAACAGGTATTGGTGCACATTGTGGCTGAATCCTGCATTGAAACCGTTATCGAGTCATATTGGCCAATACGTGAAGGGCTTGGCGAGTCTTTGTATATACAAATGTCTCGTTTGCTGCTACCAACATTGACTTGACTCAGCCAACTTGCATTGACTTGGTCAAGTTATGAAACCTTGTTTCTATCTATATGATATGCCTTTGAGCAGTTTAATGATTGTCCACTCAGTACTAGGAATCTAAAATCATATTTGATGTATTGATATACTGAAACATTCATCTAGATAACTTATATTTTACTAAAAAGTGTTTTTAGCACTGATTAGACACCACATGAACAAGTTTGAAAATATTACATTTTGGAGGAGTGAGGAATCTGCCGAGCTGCATTCAAGTATGGAACCTAGTACTAGATTGATCCAAACAATTATCTTTGAGGCCACTGATCGGGATAATATTGGTGGTTCTGCTTTGGGTGGACAATCATCTATTGAGGATCCCAACTGGCCTCTTGTATTAGAAAATTATGGTCTCCAAGGAAATACTAGTTTTTTGGAGATCATGCTCAACTTTATGACCAAATGCTTAAGTCAACAGCCTTAGGGCTGACATCTGCAAAACAGATAAGAATGAAACTAGAGAAATGAACTGAGCATATGATGCTTGATGAAGATGAAACCAAAAACACATAATGTCGATGATGTTGTGTGCAACCGCGGGATCTGTGACGGTCTCGTCGCGACGATGCGCTCTCTAATAAAAATATAGAGTCGCCACCCGGAGCTTTCGGTGTCCCGGGAAACCTAGTTCATTTTTATGAGCACCGAAGCGCTAAAAATATGACTCTGAATCCGGTCCACACCAAAGGCTCTTGGGTAGGGGCTTCGGTTATCGATCGGGAAGGTGTTAGGCACCCGATCAACCCGCTTAACGCGGTCTCTACTAATGGCAAAAAATAAAATAGATTAAGAGAAAAGAAAATGGTTCCTTCTTGCTCAAATGGGCCTCCAATGCTATTTGTGCCCCTCCGTTCCTACCGAAAATTCGACGGCGTAATGGCACAAATGAGAGGGTAGGGGAATGCCAAAAAGAGATAGGAGAGGAAAGGGGAGAGCTGGAGCCCTCGGGCCCTTGTAGTACCATAGGAGAGCCTTGCGTGGCTTGCTTGGAGGAGCTTTTGAAGGCTTGGATGGTAGAAGAACGGGTTCTAACCACTAAGGCTTACTAGCTAAGGGAGGGAGAAGGGAGGCTAGGGGATCACACACACCTAGGCTATGGTTTTTTTATGTAAGAACAAGCTTGGAAGAAGTTTTGGAATTCTGAAATTTTGAGGGAAAATAGTGCACCAAAAGGAGGAAGAACTTCTCACTTAGAGCTCTTTCTCTCATAAGTAAAATTCTCAACCCTTAAACCAAGGGGAGGGGGGCTCTATTTATAGGAAAATGGTGGATTAGGAGGCTGCTTAAATGCTAATTAGAGTTAGCAATTAGGTAATCTCAAATCTAAGGTTTCCTAGGATTTTGAGAGCTTGGAAAGGTGTGAAGGTGGTTCTAATGGTGGATGATGGGGTGAGGCTTTAAGCCACTTGGAGGGTTGCAAATAGGTAAGGAATGGGTGCAACAGGACTACAAAAACACACCCCAAAGGTTGAGGTGGTCAACAAGTCAAACCCCAAACATAAAATTCGAGGCAAAAACCCAATGTTACTGTTCATATGTCTGGCACAACTATTAGTTGCGCCAAACAAATGTACAGTAAAACAGTGAAGAACAGTAGCCTGGAAGTTGGCCTCGCGAGGGGTTGGGGGACCCATTTATGCCTGACACAACTAATAGTCATGCCAAGCCATTTCTGGGAGAAAAGGACCTGGCACAACTATTAATTGCGCCAGGTAAATCCAGGGGGAAAATGGCCTGGCGCAACTATTAGTTGCGCAAGGCAAAAATCCCTCCAAAAAAGCTCAATTTTCAAATGGTCATAACGTTTGATATACAACTCTGATTGAGACAAATCTTGGCTCGTTGGAAAGCTGGAGAAGTCCTCTTTCCAATGGTATATAATTTGGTATCAGTAAAAGACCTCTGCTAGTCCTGGTGCACCACTCTTCATCCATTGCTTGGGAAGGTTAGGTTTAGGGTTCGGAATGGGTTCTAAGGGTCGGGATTGGTTTCTAAAGGTTCGGGGTAGGTTCCTAAGAGATCTAGGGTGACTCCTAAGGATTTGGGGTGATTCCTAAGGGTTCCATACATGCCATCAAAAGCTCAAAAATTGCGCCTCTCTCGAAAGGTGTTTCAATAGGGCCTTGGGCCAAATTTTGGTGTCTACAGATGCCCCTCTTTGGTATTCGATCACTAGTGATCATATGCCAAAGAAAAGAGACATCCGAAGAGGCCCAAGGCATTACTGATGGGTCCGCTGCATTCAGACCTAACTTCAAATATCATGTGAGTAACACGGTGAGAAAACAAAAGCTCTAGAGTGTCAGGCTAATCATTCGTTTCTCAAGGTCATCGGTTCCCAAGCGCTTAGCGACATTACTGGGCATAACCAAGGTGGCATGAGTTGCGAACTCCCTATAGTCAGGAAAGACGCTCACTTCTCGAGATGGTTTTGAAGGTATTTGATGTTTAAGATTTATTCTGAATTCAACAACATCGTAAGTAGGAGGGGTGATCGACCCACATTCAAAGATAGGTGCGAAGTAAACATACGCAAGGCTCCACAACTTGTGTCCAATCCTACGAGGCATTTGATGGCCTCATCGGATTATTCGCGGGTGCCCTTACTGAAAGCAGGGTTTGAGATCTCTGGGCGAACCCATCGATCCCAAAGTTTATTTAGCATGACCACCCGAGCGAAGTGAATAGATGTCACAACGCTTTTTGGGAGTACATGACATTTTCCTGAAAGCATGCTTCAGCTCGGTATGACCTAGAGTATCCACTTTCGACTCCCTTGAACAGATCCAACAAAACATTGGGCGCCTCCTAAAAAAAGGGGTTATCTAACCCTGGTCTCTGTTGGCAATGATCATAATCATCAATTAACTATACATAATCATGCACCCATCGGGGGTGATAAGCAACAACAAAGGCTATGGAAGCCCCGACTCGGACCCACCTGAGTACAATTTATGGGGAAAAATGACCATCATACGGATACCCAGACGCAAGGTGTATACTTTACAGGGATACCACCGCCTATACAGGTTTTAAGCTTGCAGAAAATAAAAGGGAAATGAACCCTTTCGAATGCATGGTTGCACATAGTTTGATTGATGGGTAATCTCATTCTTAACAGGTTGGTTTCAACCAACGATTGACCTTTTTCAACGGAGAATCTGAAGCTTAAGAAAACTCAAGTTCACACGAATCCAAAACAGAGCACTCATCGCTCAAAAGATTTAGCGGTGGAGTTGACCCAACCGAAACATTGACTGTTTGATCGGGACTTACACCGTTACTCCTACTTTAAAGTAGGATCCATGGATCTAAGGCGAACCATTGACCTAGGACATTAATTTTGCACATCTGCATTGTCGATAAAATATTAACATTTTACCGCATCAAAACACACATGTGCATCGCATGAAAGCATAGATTTCTTTTTCTTTTCAAAATAATTTTCATCATTTTTTTGTTAGACCTGACGTCGATGGTGAGATGCTTTATCTGGTTTGTCCATCACTGAGAAGTTGTCTGCTTCGAGGCTTTGGACCGTGTGATGTTCCTGCACATTCTTGAGAAAACGTTAGTCCCTTTTTAGTTATACATATAAAGAAAATGCATCCTAAACAATAAAAGAAAAAGTAGATTTCTACCTACACTTTTTCATTTTCAAGATATTTTTTTAGATTTTTGTTTTTGGAGATTTTTTGTTATTTTTCTTCATTTTTTAGATTGAAATATGATGCTGAAAATATGTACATGAAAATGAGTAGAAATATGTACACATTTTTTTGTGTTTAGATTTTTCTTGATTTTTTGTTTTTGGCTTTTCTTCTCTTTTTTGTTTTTGGCTTTTCTTCTCTTTTTTGTTTGTTTTTTATGCCTTGATAGTGAGACGGAGTAACGGGTCCCATTTTGAGCATAGTCGAACTCTTTCATGCAGTCGGACCTGAGTGAGTTTTCAGATTTTATCAAGGCCGGAACATTGATCCCTTTGGATTGAGTTAAACCTTTCTCCTTGCCTCGGGTCATACGTTTGACGGTGCGGGTTTCGCAAAGGCAATTATGGTCGGGACCCGATTTGAACTAGCATGAGTGGCCCAGTCAAATAAGAGGGTATAGGAAGAGTAACAAAAGGGTTCCTCAAATATCAATCTTCTCAATCAGTCCAAGCCTTTCTTTTTCAATTTTTTCTCTTTTTTTTTCATCTCCCTTTTTTACCCGTGGCGCCCTTTCGGGTTTTCACCACGTCCATGGGTTTAGCTCTCTTACCCCAAGTGCCCTTTCGGATTTTCACCTGGTCCGCACAAGCTCACTGTTTTTACCCGTAATGCCCTTTCGGGTTTTCACCACGTCCATCTTGCTTTGAGCTTGTATTTTTATTTTATTTTTTTATTTTTTATTTTTTTTCAATAGTCACGACATAGAAGTTGATTCCATCATAGCCAACTAGGTGGGGTTCAAGTGTCGTCTTACAACTTGGCTCATGTTTGACTTAACAGATATTATGACTGCTTGTGAACCTAAAAAGAGGGCTTTCTTCAGGGTGTAGCTTGGCCATGGGTAAGGTTAGGATTTGAAGGTATGCTGGGTTAAAAGGATTTCCTTGATACGGCTTCAATTTTCTCAACATACTTTCTTCCTTGAGGGTTTTACTGTACATGCCTCGTGATTCTTTTATACTTTTTTTTTTTTGTTCTTTTTGCTTTATTTCAGGCAATCCCTTTTTGAGGTTTTTCTTTTTGATTTTTTTGAATTTTGATAGTAACTCTACTTCATTTTTTCTCTCTTTTTTTTTGGTATATGTACACGTAGATATATATTTTTTTGGGGGAATGGGTTTATTGAAAGGAAGGCCTAGGCTCAAATGGGGTAGCAAAGGATATCATCATTTTTAGGGATGTTTTTGGGCTATTGTGCTTGAAATGATGGCCTCTTTCGGGTGGTTCCTAAGCAGTCACGTATCTGTTTTATCAATACTTACCTTATCGCGATAGGCTAAGAGTAGAACCGTCGGACATATCCAGCGTTGATGAGCTCAGAAAGATGATCTCCGTCCATGGTGGCGAGGCAGATGGCGTATCCCGGCAGCACTTCTCGAATGACGTATGGTCCTTCCCAGTTCGGCTTGAATTTTTCCCTTGGATCGGCGTGGAGAGATGGGAAGATCTTCTTTAGCACAGTGTCTCCTACCTTTAGATCTTGACCGCGGACACGTTTATTGTAAGTGTGTGCGATTCGCCCTTGGTAAACCTGAGTGTGGCATAAGGCTAGGAGTCTCTTTTCATCCAGTAAGTTCAGCTGGTCAAAGCGGGATCTCTCTCTCTCTGCTTCGGGTAAGCCTGATTCTATGAGGATTCGGAGTGAGGGTACTTCAACCTCTACCGGGAGGATAGCCTCGGTTCCATACACAAGGGAGAATGGTGTTACCCCTGTAGCGGTACGAATCGACGTTCGGTAGGTCCACAAATCAAATGGCAGCATTTCGCTCTAATCTCGATAAGTGACGACCATTTTCTCAAGGATGCGGACGACTGTCTTATTCGCGGCTTCCACGGCTCCATTAGTTTGAGGCCGATAAGGGGATGAGCGATGGTGCTTGATCTTGTATTGCTCGCAGAAGTTTCGGATGCGCTTATTCGCAAAGTTTGTGCCGTTGTCCGTGATGATATCTTTGGGTACTCCAAATCGGCACACAATATTGTTCTTGAGAAACTTCTCAACGTGACTGGCCATGATGTTGGCATATGACGTCGCCTCTACCCACTTGGTGAAGTATTCAATGGCGACGAGGATGAACCGATGTCTATTTGATGCTTTTGGATTAATCATTCCGACAACATCAAGGTCCCAGGTAGCAAATGGCCACGGAGTAGTCATGCAGTGAAGATCAATGGCAGGAGCGTGTATCAGACTGGAGTGTTCTTGACACTTGTAGCATTTTTGAACATGCTTGCAACAATCCGATTCCATAGTGGTCCAGAAGTATCGTTGCCGCAGAATTTTCTTGGCGAGCATGTGACCACTGACGTGGGCTCCGCATACTCCCACATGGATCTCTTTCATAATATTGACCTCTTTACTTTCAGTAAGGCACCTGAGTAAGATGTTATTGTATGATCGCTTGTAGAGGCATTCCCCGCAAATGACATAACCTGCCGCTAAACGTTGAATGGTTCTTCGGTCTGTCTTAGATGTACCCTCTAGGAAAGTCAGGGTCTCGAGAAAATTTCTGATATCTGAGAACTAAGGTGGCTCATCATCAGGCTTTGTAGGTTCATCAATTTGGAGGCAGAAGGCCGACTCATTCCTCTGCTCGATCACGATCGGCTTCATCTCAACACCATAAGGAATTTCAATCATTGACGCTAAAGTTGCTAATGCGTCGGCAAAGCGATTCCTTATCCGGGAGACGTATGAGAAAGTCACATCTTGGAAGCAAGCTATCAGATCCTCGAGGTGTTCATGATAGGGGATCAGTTTCTCATTTTCGTCTTCCAATCGTCATTCGTCTGGCATATGATTAATTGTGAATCGCTAAATACCCGAAGGTGAGTTACATTCAAATCGAGAGCCACCTGTAGACCAGCGGCGCAAGCTTCGTACTCAGCCATGTTGTTAGTGTAAGGGAAGTTGAGCTTGATAGAGATCAGTACATGGGATCCTTTTGGTGAAATCAGGATGGCGCCAACTCCTTGGCCCTCGACATTTGCTGCCCCGTCAAAGTGCATTACCCATGATTCTTCTGCTTCTTCTATATCGTCTTTCGTCATGAACAAGATATCTTCATCTGGGAATTCGGTTCTTAATGACTCATAGTCAGGTAAAGGACTATCAGCAAGATGATTAGCAAGCGCCTGCCCCTTGATCGATTTCTGAGTGACGTACGTGATGTTGAATTCAGATAATAAAAGTTGCCAACGTACGGTTCGTCCAGTGAGAGCTGGCTTCTCAAACAGGTACTTCAATGGGTCCATTCGGGCCAAGAGTAGAACGGCCTGGGATAGTAAGTAGTGGCAAAGCCTTTGAGTAGCCCATACAAGAGCCAGGCATGCTTTCTCCAGATGAGAATAGCGCATCTCGTAATCAGTAAACTTCTTGCTCAGATAGTAAATGGCCTGCTCTCTTCTTCCTGTTTCATCGTGCTGTCCCAAGACATATCCCATCGAAACTTTTGTCGTGGAGAGATACATCAAGAGTGGTCTCCCTGGCTCAGGTGGTACCAAAATAGGTGGATTAAGGAGGTAGCTTTTGATTTTTTTGAATGCTGCTTGACACTCGTCGTTCCATTCAACAGGCGAATTCTTCCTTAGTAACTTGAAGATCGGAGTTAGCTGTGCAATGAATCGACTGATATACTATATTCTGCCCAAAACCCTCTAACCTCTTTCTCGGTAGACAGCGGTGGCATTTTAGTGATGGCTTTAACTTTGATTGGGTCGACCTTGATCCCTCTCCTGCTGACGATGAACCCTAGCAGTTTCCCTAACATAGCCCCGAACGCGCACTTTTGTGGATTCAGACGTAGTCTATATTTCCTCAGCCTTTCAAACAGCTTCTGAAGGTTTACGAGATGGTCGCTTCGCTCTGGTGATTTAGCTATCATATCATCGACATATACTTCAATCTCTCGGTGCATCATGTCATGAAATAGTGCAGTCATAGCTCTCTAGTACGTTGCACCGGCATTCTTCAGCCCGAATGGCATGACTCGATAGCAAAAGGTTCCCCAGGGGGTAATGAACGTTGTCTTCTCGCGATCATCCTCCACCATCTTTATCTGATTATATCCTAAAAATCTATCCATGAAAGAGAGCATCTCGTGCTTAGCTATGTTATCAACCAGGATGTCAATGTGTGGTAGTGGGAAATCGTCCTTTGGGCTCGCTCTGTTCAAATTACGGAAATCGATACACATGCAGGCCTTTCCATCTTTCTTTGGCACAGGTACGATATTGGCTAGCCACTGCGAGTACTTGGATATCATGAGAAACCCCACATCGTATTGCTTGATGACCTTGTCTTTGACTTTCAGCATCCATTCAGGTCGGAGACGTCTCAGCTTTTGCTTGATTGGCTTCATATCAGGGTAGAGGGGCAACTCATGCTCGACCAAATCAGTATCCAGACCAGGCATGTCCTCGTACGACCAGGCAAAAACATCTTGGTATGACCGAAGGAAGTCGATCATGCTTTTTCTTTCCTCAGGAGACAGTGGCGTTCCGATTTTGGTTATCCTGGGAACTTCCTCAGTTCCTAGATTGACGTCTTCGGTCTCTTCGACAATGGGGGTAGGGCCATGCTCAAAGTCGGCAAATCGATCAAGGAGCTCATTGGGGAGTTCCTCGAAGGGGATATCCTCATCCAGACTCGTGATCCCTACCGCTTCTTGTATTTCTACAGGGAAGGAGTCGATTTCACGTGGGACGAGCATTTTGATTAAGGCATCCTTTTGTGAGACATTTTCTAGAATTTTAAATGACAATATTTTTGGACTTTGGATTTTTTCAATGTTTTTGGGATTTTATATTTTTTCCATGTTTTTGAGATTTTTGTTTTCTTCCATGTTTTTGGAATTTTGTATTTTTTCCATGTTTTTGGGATTTTTGTTTTCTTCGGAGACGGGCCCTTGGCAAGGCGGGCTACTATATACACAAAGTATTGCCTGCCAAGGGCTTATCTCACTTTTTATAGATTATTTTTTTTTTAGAAACAGGCACCAAACTTTAGGCCACTTCCTGCTTCCAGAGTTTGGGGCAAAGATGCCCAGTTGCGTACCTGAGGGGCCGCTTCTTTACTTGTTGAGATGGAAGGTGCTGACTGGTATGGCTCATTGGAGCCAGCCTCCATCATATTGATCCCCATTTCGTCTGAGATGATATCCTCAAACGTTAACACGGCTTTGTGGTGATTCACCATAGGGGGGGTTTGTTCAGATACCGACCGTCGTTCCTCGAAAAGGGATAATGCGGCCAAATCTATCTCTAAGCTGGGAAGGGAGATCTGGGGATTGGTGGGATGGACTGGGGCTTTGGGTTTATGTGGGGTCAAATGGGTTGCCCCATTTTGATCAATCTTTACGACCCCTGCGCTGACAAAGGAATCCCTGATGTGTGGCCTAGGGCAAGGTTTCTCTTCTATGTTAATTCCTCGAGCTCTTGCAGCCGCAGCGACCCTGACTTTCTCTTTAGCCTCTCGGACCTCTTGTTCTGTGGGCTTATATCCTAGCCCGAATCTTACTTTTTGTCCCTTAGCCACAACTTGCTCTCTTCTGCCTTGTAATTTGGGTCCCAGACCCCTTCCTTTCTGATAGCCCCACTTTTGGAGCATCGCCACTGCTGCTATCATTCCGTCGTTGGTTGCTGAAGTGATGTTTCTAGGGGATTCTGGGCCTACAGCGGACACCTCATATTCAAAACTGTGCAGATCGATGTCTTCCTCAGTATGTGGCACATCCACTACCTTAGGATTTTCAATGTTGTGGGTGGCCTTGTCTTTCTCATCGTGCCCTTCACCAATGATGATGATCACCTTCTATCCTGATATGAATTTCAATTTTTGATGGAGGGTAGAAGGTATCGCCCCAACCTCATGCAACCATGGGAGTCCTATCAGTAGATTAAAAGAGGATTTGATATCCATCACTTGGAATGGTATGGAAAAGGTCATGGATCTGATTACGAGCTGAAGGTCAACTTCTCCCATGATTTCCCGCCTTATGTTATCAAAACCTCGAGCATTCGTCCTTGTTGGCCTCAACATGCAGGGGTCCACCCCAATTTTGGTGGCAGTTCTCAATGGGCACACGTTCAATGTAGATCCATTGTCAATTAAAACCAAGGGAATTATCATGTTCCCGGATTCTACAGTGATGTTGGGAGGTTTAGAATGACTATTTCCCTCCTCTGGCAGGTCCGCATCTTTAAAAAGATATGGCATTGGGAGCCATCACTTGACCAATTATCTGCCCAACTTCATCCAGGCTAACTTGAAGTAATACATGAGCATTTTTCAACGCCCCCATTAATGCTTGGAAATAGAGTGGGGATGTCATCAATAAATCCCATACAGTAATATGGGTTCTTTTCATCTGAGTCTCCAGTATATGTTCTCGACTCATCTTCTCAAATGGATTCATAGTGCTCTCTTTCTTCCCCGCGAGTTGGGCTGGTGCTGCTGCCGCTGTCTCAGGCTGTCTCGAGATCTTCCCCGACCTGGTAACAAAGTTCATGACTCCCTCTCTGATGCTGCTGTCGGTGTTTGTATTGGTTTGCTCGTAGCTCAGCGGGACCTGATGTGGATCATAGGTTGGTCCCGAGAGCTGGAAAGGTGTGGCTGCCGGTGTCTGGAGTGCATGTACTGATGGCTCTGGGAGGGTAGGTAAGACATGGCTTTCCTCCGTGATGGATGGGGGGTAGTAAAATTTGGCCAGGTAGGGGTGGTGAGGTTTAATGGTGGTTGCACCGAGGGTAATGGTGTGGGTGTAGGCCATTGATAATTGATGGGTGCAGGCGGAGGGTTGGGGGTTTGATGGGCCATGAGGGAATTGACAGGGGTGGTAGAGTTTGCATGTGATTGAGTTGACGATAATGGGGTAGGAGCAGGCCATTGGTAATTTATTGGTGGTGGGGGATTTGGGGTCTGTTGGTTTATTGGGTAATGGATGGGGTGGTAGAATATGGTTGATACGCATTCATTTGTACGTAGTTAATGGGAGTGAATGGTGGGAAATAGGCCCTAAGATCTAGGGGTTCAACTGTTGGTGTAGGAGTAGGAAAATAATCTGCCAGATTCAGGGGTTCAATCGCCCCAACAGTTCCTTCACCTAGATTTCTCTGCTTTTGTGCCACAAATATTTCTGGATTACAAATGAAGTCTGACTGATCAAACTCTAATTCTTCTTCAAATTCCTCTACCATCCCTATGGTGGGTCTGGGACCTGCTATTCTGGTAGGGTGTGGTGGTAAAGGCACCTGATGGATATTCGCATGCTGGCTTGCTTGGGTGGGTGCAAGTGGAATGATCTTTCCAGCATCGATTAAGTCCTGGATTGCGTGCTTCAATGGGAAGCAATGATCAGTCAGGTGACCCGGACCCTGATGAAAATTGCAATGAGTATTATGGTCAAAATTATATGGAATCGGATTGGGAGGAGGTCGTGGTTGGAGAACAATTATTAAACCCTTTTCAATTAATAATGGAAAAAGTACACTAAGGGATTGCCCTAAAGGCATAAAGACTCGATCATAATGGGCTCTCCTCTCCGAGGTCATTTGCATTCCCTGCCCATTCCCTGCTCTTTGTACTGGCCCGGTCCTGACGGGAGTTGGTTGCGCTGCTTGGAATTGGAACGAGGCTACATTGTTATTATTGGGCCGAGTGTTCACAACATTTGACACCCCTGCCCCTGTCCTCCTGTCGTTCTTCTATTCAGTAAACCTCCTAATCCTGCTAGGGCCCCCTGAAGCATTCTCACCCAACCGCCCTTCCCTGATGGCATCCTCACAGCGGTTGGCATTCCTCACCAAATCAACAAAACTGGATTGCTGTTGATATACAAGAAAATCAGAAATCACTGGTAGAGTGTTCTTTGAAATCATCTCTATCTGCTCATCGTCCGGTATTCTATTTCTGACTTGAGCTGCCAGTGCTCTCCATCGCCCCAAGTAGTCGCTGAAGGTCTCATTCTGGTTCTGCTTTAAACGGGCCAAGTTAGACTTGCGCGGTTCAATATCAGTGTTATAGACATACTATTCTTGGAACAAGTGCGTCAAATCCTTCCATGTCTTCATCATGGATGGTTCAAGAGATGTGAACCACCTTAGGGCTGATCCGGTCAAACTTTTTTGAAAGACTTTTATTAGCAGTCTCTCGTCTCCCCCGTACTGGCACATGTCCCCGCAGTAGGACTTCAAGTGCGCAATAGGATTGCCCGTGCCATTATACTTGTCGAATACTGACATTTTAAATTTGGGGGGCAGGGGGACCTCAGCAAACAGACACAAATCCATGAAATCTGTGGCGTGGATTTTAGCACCACCCATCTTTAGCAACTGTTTCTAGATCGTCTAGCTGCTCCCTTAACTGTTCTGATTCTTTGGACATGGGGGCCAACTTTTCAACAGTCGGCTGAGACTCACTTTGCGCTATCAAGGGTGGGGGTAACTATAAGTGGAGGATTAACAGTGGTCACTGCCCCGGCGTAGGCATCACTGTTTCTGATCTCGTCCTCTTCATACTGCTGATCTACGTAGGATGCAGTGAGGACAGGATTCTCAACCTGTTGCTATATGGACTGGATGGGATTGGATTGGATGTGGGTTGGGTGTTCCCCTTGAATGTAAGGGAAGTGTTGTGGGGTGATGGTATGGGTGGTAGTTTAGTTTAGGGGTGGGGCCTGATAGGACCATTGGGTATGGGGGAAGGTTTGGAGATGGCCTTGGGGTGTGGGGTCATGGGAGAATTGGGTTTGAGGTATGGCATGGGTTTGGCCTGGCTGTGACAGTTGGGTTAAATGTTAGGGGTATTGTGGAAGGTATGAGTGTGAGGTTTGAGTTTGGGCCATGAGCCCTTGATCATTTTGGGCCATAGGCCACTGATGGGTTTGGGCCATGGGCCATTGGTAGGTTTGGGCCAAGGGCCCTTGATGGGTCTGGGCCATGGGCCCTTGGTGGTTTGGCCCCATGGGCCTTGATGGGCATGGGCCATGGGCCCTTGGAGAGTCTGGGTCGTGGGCCCTTGGTGGGTCTGGCCCAATGGGCCTTGATGGGTCTGAGCCATGGGCCCTTAATGGGTCTGGCATGTGGGCCCTTGATGGGTTTGGGCTATGGGCCCTTGGTGGGTCTGGCCCAATGGGCTTTGATGGGTCTGGGATATGGGCCCTTGATGTGTCTGGCCCGTGGGCCCTTAATGGGTCTGGGATATGGGCCCTTGATGGGTCTGGCCCGATGGCATTGTTGGGTCTGGGCCATGGGCCATTGGTGGATTTGGGCCATGGGCCATTGGTGGATTTGGCTCAATGGGCCCTGGGGGATATGGGTAATGGGGCTTTGGGCCAATGGGCCTTGGAGATGATGGGTAGTGGGGTATTGGGCCATGGGGCCCTGGAGATCATGGATGGAGGGGTATTGGGCCATGGGGCCCTGAGATGTGTGGGAAAAGGGGGTTTGGGCCAATGGGCCTTGGGGTATGTGAGAGTTTGGAGTTTGGGCCATTGGGCCTTGGGGTGTATGGATGGTAGGGGGTTGGGCCATGGGGCCTTGGGGTATGTGGGTGATGGGGGTTTGGATGGTGTGGATTATGGGAGGTTGATGGGGGTCATGGGGGAGTGAGGCATGGAGATTAGCTAGGGTATGGGATGGGTTCATGGATGTGGGGTGTGGAGGAGAGGTGACTTGAGAAGCCTTCCATGAGGAATAAGCTTGGAACATTTCCTCCATCATTGCCATGGAAGGGGGATCAGATGTGGATGGTGGGTTTAACGGATGATTGGGTATAGATGGGGTGGATGTAGAGGGAAAATTGGGTATGGCCATGGTAGATGATGGATTAAAGGAATGGGGTGGATTGGAGAGTTGAGGTGGGGTAAAGGATGAGGAAGATTAGGGATGTTTAAGGGTGATGGTTGGTGGGGTATGGATGTTTGAAAAAAACTAGGCATGGCCCCGGTAGAAATGGGCATGACTCGGGTAGATGGGGGGATTTGTGGGGGATTGGTTAGGGCGGAGGTGACATAGGTGAATGAGGGCGGATCGGGTCTATAGGGGGATGATGGGAATTGGGGCATGGATGTGGATTGGGAGAATGGGTTAGGGTTTTGCATGGGCATGGTTTGGGCAAAAGATGGAGAATGGGGGGTTGGATTTTGGATGTTTTGGGGGGTAGTGGTTGGGAAGATGGGGGCGCCGAATGGGCCGGTAACGGTAAAGGGAGATTGGGTGAGGGGGATGGTGGAGAAGACTTCTCCCGAATGGGAGTGGTTGGAGAGTGTGGTGGGGATGAGTCGGGATCAGCGTAAACCAGGTCCACTACCCACGACATTCTACGGGAGCAGGTTGGGTAAGGATGCCTTGGATAAGGCCCGAAAACCTTCCTCCTTCTCCTACGGGACGACGGAGGGCAAGATGATGCCGTTGTGCCGGCACCACAAACTATATCTTCTTTTTTAGGTTCTTGATTATATATATTTTTTGAATTGAATTTTTTTGAAAGAGTTAATGAAAAGTAAAGGTTCTGAGGCCTTAGAATTCCCTTTTCGGGTGGCCCTCGTACCTTGATTCAAGACCCGCAGCGACAATCCCGATGCACTTCGAAGAATCGAAGGAGAACCTTCGATCTATTAAAGGCACAGAAAACAAGGCAAACAACCCGATCCCCCTAAATGAGCCAAAAAGAAGTTACCTTCTTTTAACCGCGGGGGCGTATTGGGTGTTGGAGATGGCAGGGCCTAAACAAGGCACTAAGCGCACTGATCAGGGGACTCAGGAGGTGGAAAGGCCACAGATTCGGGCTAGTGGGCTGATGAATACACCTGGCGCAAATAATACCTGCGCCCAGGTTGCAGGGCAGCTCTTTTACACTGGCGCAACTAATAGGTGCGCCAAGGTAAAAGGGTGGATTTTAAAGCTGGCGCAACTATTAGTTGCGCCAGCTATAAATTCCAGCTTTTTGTGCTGGCGCAACTAATACATGCGTTAGCCAAAAATTGATGCTCCAGCACAGATTACAGCAGCCACCAACACCCAAAATGTGTCTCTTTTTTTAGCTTTTGTGGAAGCTAGGCTTCCGGGAATTGAGCTATTTTTGGTGATCGATTCTCTCCTTACCGCACCTAACGGGTTTGAGTCTGGTATAACTCGCTAGCGCGCTCCCCAAGGGTTTTAAGCTTCGGAATGGGAACCCACCCGATATACCTCTGGCGCAAGCGCCTTCTCAGATACTAGGTGGGCTGGGACTTTTCTGGATCATCACCACTAGGGACTGCCGCCATACTAAGACTCGAGTGTTTATATGTTTGCCTAATCCAACCCCTTTGAAAATCTAACCCGCAAAAATAAATTAATTAAGCTCCCTATCTCGGTTCAATTTTAATTTTTTTTAAAGCTTTTCTTTTTTTTTTTGGAAGTTTTCTTTAGTTCAAAGACCGGGGGTGATTATCCCGTGCCGCCACTACGGGTCGGCGTCCATTGGCGGAATATGAGTGCACAAGTAGGCCCGCCAATCGGCTAAGGCACTTTAAATGACGGAAAATTAAAGGAATTGAAAGATAATGCACAAGTAGACCCGCCGATCGGCTAAGGCACTAAAAATGACGGAAAAGTAAGGAAAATTAAAGGCAAATGCGCAAGTAAGCCCGCCAATCGGCTAAGGCATGTAAATGACGGAAACGTAGGGGTGAGTAAAAAAACAAAAATAAACTAAAAAAATAGTAATAAAATGTTAGTAAAAATCAAAAATAATAAGGCCAAGTTTAAGGGGAAGCTCTACAAGCAAATCTCAGCAGTCGCATCTCAGGCAAATCATGGATCCGTGGTCCTGCTATGTAATGCGCTCTCTAATAAAAATATAGAGTCACCACTCAGAGCTTTCGGTGTCCCGGGAAACCTAGTTCATTTTTATGAGCACCGAAGCACTAAAAATATGACTCTGAATCCGGTCCACACCAAAGGCTCTTGGGTAGGGGCTTCAGTTATCGATCGGGAAGGTGTTAGGCACCTGATCAACCCACTTAACGCGGTCTCTACTAATGGCCAAAAATAAAATAGATTAAGAGAAAATGAAGTGGGTCCCTCTTGCACAAATGGGCCTCCAATGCTATTTGTGCCCCTCCGTTCCTACCGAAAATTCAGCGGCGTAACGGCAAAAATGAGAGGGAAGGGGAATGCCAAAAAGAGATAGGAGAGGAAAGGGGAGAGCCGGAGCCCTCGAGCCCTTGTAGCACCGTAGGAGAGCCTTGCGTGGCTTGCTTGGAGGAGCTTTTGAAGACTTGGATGGTAGAAGAACGGGTTCTAACCACTAAGGCTTACTAGCTAAGGGAGGGAGAAGGGAGGCTAGGGGATCACACACACCTAGGCTATGGTTTTTTTATGTAAGAACAAGCTTGGAAGAGGTTTTGGAATTCTAGAATTTTAAGGAAAAATAGTGCACCAAAGGGAGGAAGAACTTCTCACTTAGAGCTCTTTCTCTCTTAAGCAAAATTCTCAACCCTTAAACCAAGGGGAGGGGGGCTCTATTTATAGGAAAAGGGTGGATTAGGAAGCTACTTAAATGCTAATTGGAGTTAGCAATTAGGTAATCTCAAATCTAAGGTTTCCTAAGATTTTGAGAGCTTGGAAAGGTGTGAAGGTGATAGGTAAGGAATGGGTGCAACAGGACTACCAAAACATACCCCAAAGGTTGAGGTGGTCAACAAGTCAAACTCCAAATATGAAATTCGGGGCAAAAATCCAATGTTACTGTTCATATGCCTGGCGCAACTATTAGTTGTGCCAGGTAAACCCATTTATGTCTGGCGCAACTAATAGTCACGCCAGGCCATTTCTGGGGGAAAAAGACCTGGTGCAACTATTAGTTGTGCCAAGCAAAAATCCCTTCAAAAAAGCCCAATTTTTAAATGGTCATAACTTTTGATATACAACTCCGATTGAGGCGATTGTTGGCTCGTTGGAAAGCTGGAGAAGTCCTCTTTATAATGGTGTATGATTTGGTATTAGTAAAAGACCTCAACTAGTCCTGGTACACCACTCTTCATCCATTGCCTGGGAAGGTTAGGTTTAGGGTTCGGAATGGGTTCTAAGGGTCGGGATTGGTTTCTAAAGGTTCGGGGTAGGTTCCTAAGGGATCTAGGGTGACTCCTAAGGGTTTGAGGTAATTCCTAAGGGTTCCATACATGCCATAAAAAGCTCAAAAATTGTACCTCTCTTGAAAGGTGTTTCGATTGGGCCTTGGGCCAAATTTGGGTGTCTACATGTTGCTGCTGGAATAGGCCATTAATGGTTGTTATTGCTTCTCTCTTGCTACTTCTGAAAACAATAGGTTACCATATCTTTTATGTTACCCTCGGACCCCCTGAGGGTGCACTCCATTTTTCAACTTTTGGGCACATGCATTTTGGGCTCTTGTGGGCATGCTTATGCAGGGTGTTTTGAAGGTGAATCAGTTCATCAAAGTCCGTCCTAGCATTGCTGTAAAAGACGAGAGTGGTAACATTAAATGCAGTCCGATATATTCAAGAATAGTTTTGCTCTTTGCAAAAGAGAATGAGCTGCAGTTTGCAGTTCCGGGTTGGTCTTATCGGGGTTGGTACTACCATGGACCCCACACTAACACGTGATGATAGGCGGGTAGGTCAGGTCGTTGGGGAGGTCAGGTCCCTTCCTGATGTCTTTGTTGAGCTTCAGGAATGCTTTATGTGCAGAATGTCTTTAACCTTTCCTAATTTACTTTTAGCGATAATTGTCATCAACTCTTCAAAAAAAATCATGGTGTTCACCAAATGTTACATGAAATTTTTTTTTTTTTTTCATGCTTGCATTTGGCATTTTTACCTGCGGTCGAAACAAAGTGATAGGATACTTATAGAGGTTTGGATTATGATGGGGGAGAGGTTTTTTTTTTAACGAATCCTCAAAAAAAAAATTTCATCTATTCTTTATCTCATTGTCTTTCACTAGAACCATTATTAGTGTGGCAACAAACCCTTTTTTAGGCTTAGCTAAAAAATATGAGAGGACCAGACGGATAGGATACTTATAGAGGTTTGGATTATGATGGGGGAGAGGTTTTTTTTTTTAATCATCTTGAGTTTCCTTTTATAGTAGTAGATGACTTGAGGAACTCTGTAGGTTGTGTTTCAACAAGAGCTGGGTCTATGGATAACTTCTATTGACAACTTATTCTAAGATCTTGGTTCTTAAGAGTAAGTTTCTAGAGTGTCTGTTTGAATAAGGAGCTCTTGGTATCATATAATTCTGTACATTTTTATTTTTATTTTTTGGGATATGGCTATAGACAGGACGAAATCTTGAAAATATATACCTTACTGGTGTCGCATAAATTGTTGCAACTTGAATTATGTTAAGTTACTTTATGGATTTGGAAGCTTATATGGATGTGTAATTTCTAAAATAAGTTACCTACTAATCCTTAGAAGGGTTTTCAGGCATGTGCCTACCACAGGACACTCTATGTCGTTATGGTTTCAAATCTGATAAAATAAATGTGAGATGTTTGGTGGTCCCGTAAAGTGTTGAAACAAAGCATATACCCAGCTGACATATATAACTATTAAGCTAGCCAGCCAATTTAAATTAAGTGTACATAAAAACATTTAATGTTAAACGTAAGCAAACGACCCATATTGGCTTATTTGATAAGTACACCCTGCCATGGTATGTAAGTTGATGTAGGGAATCCCAGCCAAGCTAGCCATATATATATTTCTTGTAAACACCAGCTATAGAAGAGAGCAACCCATGAGCATGCTTGGTATGCAATTAAACCTCTTTTGTTTTTTATAATAATATAAGTAAGAGCCCATATGGGCCATACATGCAACTCTAGCCTAAAAGGCTTATCTACTAAACAAGTATAAAAAGACTTACATAGAATGAATGCTTGTTTGCCTTCTCTGGCTATACCTTATAAAGCAAATGCTGGCTTGATATCATAGCACAACCTTTGACGCTTAGAAGCTGCTTGCCTTGTAATTGATAAGGCTAATAACAAATAACAAATAAAAGATTTCTTGTTTTATATGAGATACACCCTACTATCCAGTGCTGGACTTATATGGAAGCCTAACTATAGAAGCTTATAAGCTGCTTGCCTTGTACTTGGACTACCTGACTCAATGAGTCACCAGGTATTCTCATGCATGCAAAGGGGGTATACCCACTTTAAAACTCTCACCACAGGGCTTTCATCTTCTTGCTTCTAGCTTTGAAGGCCATCTAGCAATCCTAGCAACCCGAGATCCTGAAAACAAAATCAAAAGAGTAATACTATTATAGTAGAAATCTGTAGAGGAGTTCACACTTTGCAAACCTTGCAGTCAAAGCCACGTTCGGCAGACGATTCTTTCTTAGTCTTGGAGAGTTTCCTTCTTACGTAAATATCGCGATTTCGACACCGACATTCGTTCGGACACGTCATAACCACATACAGCAACAGGTACGTCACCACACGAAGAATTTATTTTCATCAAATTTATCGATTTGTTGTGTCGATTTCAATAGATCAAATCGGCAATACTAAAATGACACGACTTGGTGTTGAAGTAGCACATAGACATCATTAACCGTATGCACTCCGAACCGAATCATGCATACCGAATGTAAAATAAACGAAGCATTTCTTTGGTGTAGGCTCGCTATATAGCTAAATATATAAATATATTGGCCAACTGGCCAGTAAACTAGGGTAGCACAGAATCATGAAGAGGAGCGACAAGTCCCACGGCAAGCAAGGCTTGCCGCAGCAAGGTGCCCAACTGAATGGGTTGCCGCGACAACCTTTATGGCTTGCCGAGGCAAGCCTATGTCTGGTTGCCATTTTTGCTTGAAGGGCCCTTGGTCTGTATCTGTCATCTGTGTGGTGACTCTCCAGTCTGTAAATAATATACAATGTGTGCGAGTCTCAGAAAATAAATTTCAACTAGATATTTTCGAAACTTTCATGCAAAGTTTTTCTAAAATAAACTAGAGTTTTTGTGTAATTTATACACTCAATTATAAGCTCAATATAAGCTACATATATAGGGTAAAAGACCCAGAAAACCATGTAAAACCAAAGGGCAAAATGAAGCAGAAAATATTTCGGCAAGCCAAGCCTGATAGGCTTGCCGCGGCAACTTTACAGGCTTGCCGCGGCAAGGTACTCAGGCTTGTCGCAGCAACATTATGCTTAGACCACTGTTCTATATTTTGGTCATAACTTTTGATTCCGAACTCCGATTGGCATGATTCATGATGCGTTGGAAAGGGGATAATGAGCCCTACAACGTTTATGAAGTAATGAAGTTATGAATCTGACATTTAAAGGGTTAAAAATTAGTGAAAAGTTATAGTAAGATGTTCAGTCTGGCTACTTGCCGAGGCAACTCCTATGGCTTGCCGAGGCAAGCCTATGTTGGCTGTTACACCTGCTTCGAGGGCCCTTTGGTCTATTTTTGAGGTGTGTGAGTTGACTCTATGGCTTGCTACCTTTAAAGAGCATGTAGGTCGGGTCTAAGATGACCCTGTATTTTTTTGATATACTAAAATCAGGCATCTTAAACCAAAGGTGCACTTGGTGCACATGACAAATTCCTAATAGTGAAGGTATTCTTGGATGCATGAGTGCACATCCAATCTGATTCACGTAAGCATGTATGCAGGTAGGGAGTTTACCTCGCTAACTTGTATTTTATTTTTTCATTTCTCGTCTGAGTAGGATGTTAAATTACTAATAATTGTATAGCATAGTAAGTGTTAAAAGTAAAAGTCTATATATATAACTGATCATGACCATGCTAGTTTAATGCCTCCATATATTCATAATCATTTCCATTCGATACATGATCAGTAAGGATTAAGTCATATACCTGGTTAATCTGAGTATAGCTAATAGGTAAAAGATGAACGTGATTGCATAGTTTATGGATATGGATATCAAATCAGAATTGATGTATATGCTTAGGATCGTGATAACATTAGTACACTGGACACATACATAGGTGCATGTCGGGTTAAATGATGATAATTGGCATATATATTCGATGGGGTGCTGTACAACAAGAATTAGTTTTGATATAAATCATAATGCTTAGTTTATTTGTGATCTAAGCCTATAGTTGGCTGCTGCAGCTACCTTAATGGCAGTTGATCTGTCTATGATGTGTGTGCGTTGACTGATTGCGATTAACATGAATGACTAGTCTAAGGAGACCCAGTACCCTTATTTTAATACTAAATTCCTGCATGCATATATAAGTGCAACGTGGTGCACTTGATCGTTTATGCAATGGTTTGGAATACATGAAGGCACGCATAAGCAGATTGCCGTAAGCATATATGCAGGTAGGGAGTGTCCATTGTTCATTCATAGAATAATCCATTGTTCATTTATATTTTGTTTTCAATTTCATCTCTGATTAGCATGTTAGTCTATATATATGACTAATGTTAGTTTTGATGGATGATCCCATATGCTTATTTGAGTTCAAGTTCAATACATGGTTAGGCATGAAAAAGCTAAATTCAGTTAGATGTATAGTAGTGCATGATGACGAGAAAATTAGTTTAACCGTTTGCTTTTGTATCATTATTCATGATGCTTGATGTATAGTATACTGATGATACGATACTTAGGATTTTTATTTAACTATGCTCATGTCAGTATTGCTAAAGATGATAGAGTCAGTTGAAATGACGGTTTTTGAATGACTCAACTCATGATGGTTTTAATGAATAAACATGCTAGTTTAGTTTCGATAAAGGGATAGGTATAATGATGCTAGCTCAGTTCGATATATGACTATAAATTATGACACTAATTTTCAGCTTACGTCTGAATATGCAAGTTTCCATTATACTAGTCTGTTTGATATATACTATATGTTCATTATATTCTCGCATACATGATACCATGCATTGCTCATGTCCTGTTATCCTTGATGTCATGTACACGTCTTTATTCTCGTCTTGCAACAAGTGATCCCGCTAACTCGGGAGCTTGATATCTCGTCCAAGTGACCCCGCTAACTTGGGAGCTTGATTTTCTTATTTCTTGAATATGCCTTGTTTCAGTATGATTTTTGTAATTGTCCAGCATGATTCCTTGTCAGTATGATTCCTCGTATTTATTCAGCATGATACAATATTTGCATGATTTATTGCTTGTTATACTATATACTGCTAGAATAAATGCTAAATGTTTCTAGAATAGATACAAGGTAAGATATAATGTGTTTAGTTTTGTAATTTATGCAATTAAAAGTGAATTGGAAATCTAACATATAACTTTGCACTTTAAATTTCTCTGCTGAGCTTTGATGATAGCTCATCTTACGACTTCATGTCTTAGCTGCAGATATTGCTCGTGACCCTGAGCACGAAGCTGATCTTACCTACCAGTCTGAGGAGGAGGACGAGGAGGAAGGTTCTGCTGAGGAATTCTTTCTTTGAGAGGTTTGAGAGAGAGAGAGAGATTTGTTTTTAAACATTAAACATGTATAAACAGCAGTGTGATTTAAGATAGTTTACTATTTCATGTATAGGTTTCTGTTTATATTTTTGTTCAGTTTGCTGCTTTAGATAAATGAATGAATATCAGTTGTTGCCATATTTCTACGTATCAAAGTTAATTTAATTCGCTTCCGCATATGTAACACTTTTTACATGATGCCCTTGTATGATAGGATCATGTTAGGTGATTCGACCGCCCGACCTTTCCCATTTACAAGAAGGGGAAAAGTCGGGCTATCACATCTTTCACATTGGAATCACTATTAGAATTGTCAGCTCCAATAGTTGCACTTGTCAGCAACATGCCAACTTTGCCAGTAGATTCCTTTGGTAAAGGTACTCAAGGTGGTCAATGGTCGATCATGCAGCAACATCAACCGCCTTCTTTATTTGGAGCTGCTAATAGTCATTCTACTGTTTCACAGTTCAGCCCACAAGTTGCTGGAGCTCCAAACAATCAGGTAATTCATGCCTGCTAGCAGTCTCTATTTTCTGTTTTGTTACATTAAAGATTTAGTAGTTTACATTGTTATTTGTCGTACGTTGTTCTTCACAGTCATGGAGTTCATCACTTGCATCTAATGTACAAGACCCTTTGACCGCTCCAACTAGACAAATCTCTCAAGCTGCATCAAAGCCAAAACAAGAAACAAGCACTAGAGTTCTGTCACAACTTCCCCCTGGTGTAGTAAAACCTATTGGAAGAAAAGAACTTCAAGAGGTAAGTGTTCTTATATGGTTGTCTCTGGTCTCATTTCATATGTTTTTTAAAATTAGCTAATATGTGGGTATTGCAGGACATTTTTATTGCAGTTTATTCACCTGCCGCTCTATCAATTCCTGGTTGGCAAACTGGTCCTCCATAGGGCATGGGGTTTGACATGATGCAATATCCTACTGCAGTGGTATATCAAGTACCATTATATCTTTGTGTTGCCTTAAGAGGTTTAGATTATCTGCTCACATTTGATTACTAAATGCTATTGACAATAACTTCTAAGTATGATTTCTTCTGTAACAGATAATTCCAACTATTCCACATCCATCAAAATTCATAAATCCATTTCATCTCAACAATGATCCAACTTTAGTTTTTTCCCCTACGGTATGCAAAATTAATTTATTCTAAATTGCTTGATTTTGTATTTAGTTTTTTCTTTTTAGTTACTCTAAATCTGTACTCTGAAGAGGAATAGTTAAAGAATGATTTGGAAACCTTCTTGGGCGATTTTCATTGCAAAGATGAATATTTTGGGCTTCGCTAAACTTTGGGTCGCTAAATTTAGTAAATACATTTATATAATAATAATAATAATAATAATAAATAATTAAAAAAAATTTAATTATTTTATTTAATTAATTTTTTAAAAAAATTAAAAATACCTACGCTGACGGCTTCAGCCGTCGGCGTAGGTGGGGAAAATTTTTAAAAATAAAAAAAAAATATATTTTTTAAAATTTGAAAACACCTATGCCAATGACTGAAGCCGTCGGCGTAGGACCCTCTTACCCTATCCCACCGGAATTATCTCCGTCGGTTGGAGAACTCTATGCCGACGGTTGGGGAACTCTATGCCGACGGCTGCCAGCCGTCGACGTAGGTCCTTTTTTTGTAGTGGCTCCATATACTGACCTAGTTATTGAAGGGGTCAAGTTAGAAGAACCAACTAACTGACCTACACTAAGTCTAAAATTCCGTATATTTCAACGGGTTGGATCCATTTTTGGGTGGTCTAGATGCACCCTCTTTAAATTTTGTTTTTGTCAAGGTTTAACTTGGGTTCAATCTAACAAGTTTTTTCCCGTTTTTTTTAATGCGCAAGCTGGGCTCAAGTTACTAATATTTTTTGAAGTTTTTTCCCGTTTTATGGTCTCTGTGACAGCGTCACAAAGACCTCTTATATCTATCATGTGGCCATGAAAAGGCTATGTAATATCACTCCCCTTAGGGTTCACCTCCTCCCAGGGGTTTTAGAGAATAAAAATCAGAATAAAAACACTTATAATCTATAGTTTTATCTTCTGAGGTATGAAATAAACGACAACTTCAGTTTCAAGTTACTATTCATGTGTTAAGGCATTGATCATTATTAACAAATGGGACCTACCCTGACAGCTGCCAGCCGTCGGGTTACCCACCCGTCGGCGATAGTTCCGTCGGCTAATGGATAAACCAAATTTTTGGAGACCCAATGCCGATGGGCGGTTTAAAAAAAATCATTGGTATATCTTGGAGACCCAATGCCGCATAGGTTTTTATTTTTAAAATTTTCCCACCTACGCCGACGGCGGCATCCCACCGCCGTTGGCGTAGGGGTTTTTTAATTTAAGAAAAAATAAAAAGAAAATAATTAACTTTTTTTTTTTTAATTTATTTCCCTCCCTAATTTTTCCTCCGATTCTGTAATTGTACTAGAATCGGCAATACAACTCCCTCAATTCTCTTTCCCGTGGTATGCACCATCTGAAAAAGGCAAATTCTTCAAGCAATTTGAACAACTTGATAATTGATCCGTGGACATAACTTCATCACAATGTTCGAGAGTTAGTCAATCACTCATGCAAATGGGATCCTTGCCATGCTTTTCATCTAAAGTGTAATCCAGGAAATCACATGCAATTGAAGTGAACAAAATTAGTAAAAACAATGGATGCAATTTGAGCTAGATAAATCAGTTACAAGTACACTTTCAAAATTCTTTTTTAGAGATGAAATCATCTGGCTCTTACATAACATTTCATCATCTGTTTACTTCAGAAATTTTATGGTTCTAAGGTTACGGTCCCTGGTTCTTACAAAGTTCTCATTGCTCTTGATGGAAGTGATCGGGTTGTGATCAATTGAAGAAAACGCTTCCAGCTTCATCGCATGTTGACCGAATCAGCTTCCCTCGCTAACCAGATTCATATGTTGACATACTAAAATCTGTTCATCTGCAGCTCAAAATCATTTGCTTCCACCTGCCATCATACGAAAATTTGGCATCTCAACTCACCCTTAAACAAAAATAGCCAGAGAAATCAAATCATCTTAGCATGCAACATAGTACATCCCATAGTATAAAAAATAATACAACTGTCACATGGTCCTTCCATAGGGCGTTCACCAAAAACAACATAACTCCATCCACAGGTATTGGATTCAAACGATCCCACTTGCATTTGATGTCTGGCAGAAAACATCAGCTAGCATACTTTATTTACTGTGCTACAGCTACCGGATAGGATCAGAATCCCAGAAAACTGTGACAAGCACTTTTCACAGGTTCTAGAGCATGCAAGCTTTAAACAACCTCATCAAATCTTACAAACAGCTACAGAAACAGAAAGAGGCAAATGGATCAGCAGATCTTTAAAAAAATATGCACTTTTCACAGGTTATATATCCATGTGTGACTCAAGGTTACTCCACTACATGCATGACAATGGCACACATGGCTATTAAACTTGTTCCAAATATCCTTCCTCATTTGGGTACTTGATCCGAGCACATTGCCAATGCTTAGGTTATTTTTTCTCCACTAACCTTAAGAGTAAGAAATGTACATATATTTTAGAAAGCTAATAAGTAAAAGATCAAAGGTATACTTTCATTGATTTGCATGCTTATATATATAGATAGATAGATATATATATATCACACTAGAAACTCTTATGCCCATCGCATATGCCTCAACTTCTTTTTTGGGAACTTGGCTCCCAAGCCTTAAAAAATTGTTTTGCATTTACAAAATAGCTGACCCCAAATAGATGGGATAAGGATGTGATGGTGATAATGATGATAGTATAAAATATTAAACTAGTGGCTAAATAAGCTAATTATTAGATGCTACATGAAATGCCAGTCAACTGTCTAGCATGAATAGCATGCTTACCAAAAAAAAATCCTTAAACAGAAAAGAAAACATATGATTTCAAAAAATCAAAGTCGAGCAAAATCTTACATTGTATCGAGATATCAGATTGACACATAAAACAGCATGATAAATTAGAAAATTAAATGGTTGGCATCCCCTTGTAGAGAAGCTGCAAGAGATAATTTGTGAGCAGTTTAGTTGTACCTATCTGTAGAGTATATGACATAGACATTTTTTTAAGCTATTGACTGGTGAAGATGGGAAGGCCACAACTTATATTATTCTTATCTAAAGCAGCCAGAAACAGTAACTCCTAAAAAGTTCAACGACCTAATCCTGGCTAACATACCTTCCAGCTTAGGGTTAGATCAACTTGCCCAACAACATAAGATGCCAAGTCAGAGTCGTCTATCTGCATTACCCACAAGCAAATCACAATGGAATTAAGTAAGAGAAGAAGCCCATCCATCAAATTAATTAATTATATTTTATTTGCCACTCACGCCAGCCATCTTGCCAAGGTCCAGCCCCTCAAAATTTTTTAGAGTCAGAGAGGGAGGTAAAGTAAATCTGTAGGACAGATTTATTAAAAAGAGATTTTTAATTCTTAGGAAAATATAAGTATGAAGAACATATATAAAGGTTTACACAAGAACTTGACTCCAGCAAACACAAGTCAAGTTGTGACAGCCCGACTTTTTGCACCTAGAAACTCGTGCCGTCAAATCACCCATAAGGCGATCCCCAAATAAACTGAATACTTGGTACATCCACACACAAAGCGAAAATAAAACACACATTTTAACTAAGCAGATAGAGTCATCATAAGGAATTAAATTTCTAATTCTATATAATGACAAGGTCCGTATCATAAGAAAAGACAATTCTAATCTCATGCAAATCATATGGATAAAAGAACCGAACCGAACCACCAGTGACGAACAACTGTCACCAAAACATGGCTCGCAAAATAATGCAGTACAACATAAATACATGAGTTCTAACAAAAACTGGTTGGACGTACCAAGCCTTACAATCAAATCTCAAAACTAACATGCAGCGCTCAACCCACTAGAAGAACTCGTCAGGAGGGGTTCTGTCTCATCTTGTATGTACTCTGGGTCCTCAGGATCAATATCCTCAGTACCCGCGTCTACACATGTACCTATGACGTATAGTCGAGGGGTAAGCTAACATCTAAGCTCAATAGGAAAACATAATTAACATGTATATTTTCACATCACAATATCTCATGACATAATTCAAAACATATTTTTCTTACTAAGAATAACAATTTAAAAGTATTTAAATTGACACAAAATGAATATCTGATGCATATTTCAAAACATATTAATCATGATTGCTAAAACTTGTTCTTACAACATAGAAACTTAAATCAATTATTTAAATACAATCTCGAGCTTATATAACATCGAGAGCCACACATATACTAATGGAAACCTCAACCATCGTCGTTCAATAAATAATTTACACAATGCCCAAGCCCCTTCAAACAAGGTGACTTGTGTCGAACGAAGTATTATCGCAGAATGGTAATCAAAGAACGAATATCCCGCCGTACCAGAGCACAAAGATTTGTTCTGCATGAATTCTTAAATCAAAGTGTGAAATTTAACTTATAGTTTATCACCATAAATTGTTGTAATTTATACTAAGTTTGAAGTTTTAATATCGAAGGTCACACACACACATAGACGAATATTGCTGATTTCACACACACATATCTGATTTCACACACACATGAAATCTTTCGGAGTGCACATACACACACTTTTCACATTTAAAACCATGAAAGAAATTCATGCTTATCATTGACAAAATTCATATTCTACACACACTTTCATCATATCACAAAATTCATGCTAGTTGTAATCGAATGCACATGTTACAGAGTTTTTTCCTACCTCAACGCAAAGCCAAAACGAATGCTTCTTAATCCGAGCTAGCCCCTCTCACACATACTCATGCTCATACCTAGAACATACGAATTCACAAACCATACGACAGAAATAACGTAAAATGAAAAGGTATAAAGTCTCCCCCAAGTCCCCTTAACACAACTAACCAAAATCTTGAATCTGCCCAAATAGATCAATTGATTCCCAAACTGATCGATCACTTTCCAAAATCGTTCGATCGAAATACATTTTGATCGGTCAGTTTTATCAGAAAACCAATACATTTCTCACGTCACAATCCAATCGATCGGTTCCCAAATTGATCGATCGATCGAATTCCATTTCGATCGATCGATTTCTTCAGAAAACACACAATTCTAGTGCCATAATCTGATCGATCGATTCCCAAATCGATCGATTGAATAGCAAATCGATAAATCGAATTCCATTTCAATCGATCGGTTACTTCAGAAACCCACTAACACGCTCACTGTTTTCGCAAATCGATCGATCGAATTTCATTTCAATTGATCAGTTTCTCCAGAAACTTTCATATTTTTGCTCTGATAAAATCGATCGATCGGATACTTATTTCAATCGATCGATTTTGTCAAATTTCTCACATTCATGGGTTTCAACTTCCCAAATTTATTTTTCTTAAATTTTTAACTCCTACTCTACTCTTCTAATTTTCCACTCACATCATAATTAGAAGCTAACATAATAACAAATCATAATTTCACATAAGTTTTCTCACCTTTAATTAATCGATTTCTCGATCCACGAGCTCCTGCTCAAGCTAGGGTTTCAAAGTTGAAATTTAAGAATTCTCTTCGATCTTAAATCCCTGAATTCCACTCACAACTCCAATCTTGCACACACACACTCAGTTTTAGAGCTCACCTTCCTTTTCTCTCTTCTCAATAATATCAACAACCAAAGCAAGAGAAATGAATTCTCTTAACCAATTGGCTTTTATACTTAAAAGCTTAGTGTTAGGGTGATAAGCCGATACACCGTACTTTGGTGTATGTTACCTCATCAAATGGTTCTTATTATTTCTAGATTTTTTTTTTTCACTCAAGATTTATTCCAACTCATCAAATTACTTTAATATTTTTATATTCTCAGGTGCGTGACCAATCGGGCACGCACACCGAGACATGTTCAAAGGTCAAAATTTTATGGAATATCACATTCTCCCCTAAGGCATCCAGTCACACAACGCGACTTACAACGACACACACATTCGTAACAATATCCACACATATCTAATCATACTCATTCAAAACATGTATCTAATCATATGCAATCAAGAAAACAAATCAACCTATCTACAGTTGCATATAATCGAAAGAAAACACCCATTCATATGAAAAAATTAACATTCCCATAGACAATTTAAGATTTACAAAACTATCCACTTCTAAAATATATTCCATCCAAAGGTGGCAACCATGCCACAATAGTTTAACCATTTACAAAATTCTCCGGAATTAATTACATATAATTTCAAAAAATCATTCTTTGAATATCAAAACTAATACCCCTGCAATCTCTGCTCAATATGCCGTATCACCAAGTTGCTCATCCTCCTCATCACCCGACTACTCAGCCTCATTGTCATGCCCCCCAGCGCCAGAACTAGAAGCCTCAGGAATATAGGTACATGCCGCTACCATGCGCTGCTGATAATCGGAAGGATACATGAAATGCAGCATCTCAACCATCAACGCCTCATGATAGTCCAGGCATCGGCTCATCTGACGATTGTTCTCCGCCATGAGGGCAAGAACGTTATCAATAGTAGTAGTAGATGAGTGCTGAGGTGGTGGGGGCACATGTATTGTAGCATGCCACTGAGGTGGAGCTGTAGCTGCTGGCTGATCCTGATTTGGTGCATCATGTGGAGGCTGTTCTTGGTCTTGAGGAGCATCGGGTGTAGGTGGTGCTTGCACTTTTGCCCGCAGGCTTTTCTTCAATCGATTATAGGTTTTGTTCCAATCCTTGAGAGAGTATAATTTCACGTTATCGGTTAGTCTCGGCTCATCATCAGAAATTGTGTACTCTTCACCTCCCGGATAATCCTCAATCATACTCGGGAGCTTGATTCTCTTGTTCTTGTATATGTATGTTTTACGTCTGATAACTTGTTTAAGTTAAACCTGTTTCAGCATGATCCCGTGTTCAGTATGATTCCTTGTATTATTCAGCATGATTGTTTCAGCATGTTAACATGATGAATTATTCGCATGATTAATGACTTGTTTATAATATATGTTGCTAGAATAGATATAAGATAAGATGTAATGTGCTTAGATTTGTAATTTATACGTTAAGAGGTGAATTGGTAATCTAACATATAAGTTAGCACTGTAAATTTCTCTACTGAGCTTCGATGATAGCTCATCCTACAATTTTATGTCTTAGCTTCAAATATTGACCCTGAGCATGAGGGAGATCCCACGTATCAGCCTGTGGAGGGAGAGGAAAAAAAGGACGAGAAGGACAAGGAGGAAGAATTCGCTAAGGAATTCTTTCCCAAGTAGGTGAGATTGAGAGAGAGAGAAAATGCTTGAGAGATGTTTATTTGGAAAATATGTATACATAGCAGTACATGTTTTGATGAGATGTTTGATACTTCATATATAGGTCTTCCTTCCATTATTTAGATGACGGGTGGCCATCATCGGTGAAAAGCTATACATGGCTTTTGTTTATATTTTATATATTTTCCTGCTTTTGGATAGATGAATGAATATCAGTTATTGTCATATTTCTTCATACCAGAGTTAATTAAATTCGCTTCCACATATGTAACACTTTGTACACGATGCCCTTGTATGACAGGATCATGTTAGGTGATCCGACGACGTGACCCTTCCCGTATAAAATGACGGGAAAAGTCGGGCCGCCACATAAGGCAAGCGTATGGAATCTCATCTACCGCTTTCGCTCCCCCTTCCAGCGTCTTTCCTTTGGAATACTTCATCCCCTCAAATACAACCTTTGGGGCACTAAACCACTGGCCCATATATGCCGAAAATAAGGCCTGTTGCACTTTCCCGAACCCCTCAGTCTTATGTCTCATAGGGTACAGGTTGCATTTGAAAATTGTATCCAACATCCACAAATGACTAGGCAAATCAACCCTCTTGATTGCCATGCCCGAACCGTGCCTGCCTTGGGTCATCCTTTCTATAACAATGTGAAAATCCACTGGCTCTTTGTTCGGCTCCCGCAAATCGATTCCGCTACGGAAATCGATGTAGCACTCGAGTGCATTGCCAACATGGTCATTAGCGAACTCATACACTCGTTCATCAATTTTAGTACAAACGGTGTTGGCTTATCACCGACGTATATATTTTGGTAAAATAGTTTTACCAAACGGGGATAATAATAGTCGTGAAGTGGGTTGAGCAGGTTTTCTAGCTCGGCCTTAGTAAGGTAATCATGAGCCTAATGGGTTAGGTCCTGTACACCACGCTCTTGAAAAAGCGTCGGATCAATGATATACTCAGGCTCAAAACCTTTCGCCACTCACCACGCATTAGGTTGCTCTCGTGGTGGTGGTAGTGGTCGCGAAGAAGGTGGTGGCTGTGAAGAACCCGGCCGTGTAGTGGGTTGCTTCGACATCGTAGGCTCAGTAGATTATCTCATTTTAGGTGCCATTTAGGGTTTAATTAAAATAAACTACAAACTAGGGCTTGTAAAATAAGCTTGAACTTGAAATCACAATCTCCAAGGAAGTTAGATTTTACCATGTAGGAGAGTTGGATTCAATCACTTGAAGAAGAAATGCTTGAAAGACGTTTGAAAATCTAATGAATGGTCTCCAAGAACAAGCAAAAGAAAAACCCCAAAGAAACATCTAAAAATTTCTGAAATTTTTGAATCAGGAAAACCCGATTCCCTTATATATCGCGCAAATCGATCGATCAACTTTCAAAATCGATCGGTCGGTTTTCACTTGAACTAAGCCGGTCGATAATTTCGATCGGTTGATTTTCATATTAACCTTGCCACCTGAAAATATCAATCCATCAATTTCAATTTCTATCGATCAGTTTCCAAATTCGATCGATCGATTTTCCATTTTGATCGATCGGTTTTCATAAATTTTTCTCAGTTCATATTTTGCTCTCTATTTTTGTGATTTCGATCGATTAGTGTGCATTTCAATCGATCAATCTTCACAAACAAAGCCTGTACTTCTATTCTGTCAAATCGATCGATCGGTTTAGGTTTCGATCGGTTGGTTTTGACAGAAAACCTCCAAATCTGAGTTTTTCACTCCCAATTGATTGCAACTTCCTAACTTTCAATTATTTTGTTCTTTATAGTTCCAACAAGCTACACTTACACATTTAAAACATCAAATCTATAAACTCAAAAGAAATTTACAAATTCCAAACTTTTCTCGACTCTCATTGAAACAATTGAGGGTATTGGCTGCGGATCTCGGCTTCGCGCTCCCAAGTGGCCTCCTCTGCTGAATGATTATGCCACTTAACAAGCACTAACAGAATACATTTCGTGCATAATACATGTTCTTTTCGATCAAGTATCTGAACCGGCTCTTCTCTCACGGTCAAATCTTCATAAATCTCGCTCGGTTGATCATCAAAGATATGTGTAGGGTCCTTCACGTACTTCCTTAACATCAATACGTGAAATATATTGTGTACCCGATCAAGTTGTGGGGGTAAAGCAACTCTGTATGCTACTTCACCAACCCGGCCTAAAATTGCAAAAGAACCTATGTAGCGTGGGCTTAGCTTTCCCCAATTTCCAAAGCGCACACACCCTTCATCGGTGAGATCTTGATAAACACATGATCGCCAACTTGAAAATCGACGCTTGTTCTTTTTATATCGACATAACTCTTTTGTCTACTCTGAGCTGTCTTTATCCTTTCACGAAACAAACGAACGGCTTTCGCATTGCTCTCAATAACTTCCAGACCCAATATAAACTTTTCTCCAGTCTCTTCCCAATTAATCGGTGATCTACATCGCCGTCCATACAACGCTTCATAAGGTGCCATATCAATACTCGTTTGAAAACTGTTATTATATGCAAACTCAATCAATGGTAAGTGTTGATCCCATGATCCTCCAAAATCAAGCATACACACTCTAAACATATCTTCTATGACTTGGTTCACCTGCTCGGTTTGTCCATTCTTACGTGGATGAAATGTCGAACTGAAATCTAATCGTGTACCCATTCCTTCTTGAAACTTCTGCGAAAACTTTGAAGTATATAACGGGTTCTGAAACAATGCTAGCTAGAATACCATGCAATCGGACTATCTCCCTCATATACATCTCTGCAAGCCTTTTTGCCGTATACATCGTGTTGTATGGCAAGAAGTGAGCTGATTTGGTTAGTTGATCAACAACCACCCAAATGGCATTGTGTCGCTTCGTTGTCCGTAGTAATCCCAAAATGAAGTCCATAGAAATTGACTCTCATTTCCACTCTGGTATTGGCAGAGGTTACAACAAACCTGTCTGATGTCTGTTATCCACCTTCACTTGCTAACATACTAAACACTTTGAAACGTATTCAGCAACATCCTGCTTCAAACCTTTTGACCAATAGTTCTTCTTCAAATCCTGGTACATCTTGGTACCACCAGGATGAATGGCATACTTAGACTTGTGGGCTTCGTCTAAAATAGTTTGCCTAAGGTCAGCATCTATCGATATACATAGACGTCCCCTAAATAATAGCGATCCATCCTCCTTGATGGAGAAATCTGGTCTACTGCCATCCATCACACCCTGTTTGATCTTCTCTAACTCTGTATCTTTCATCTATAACTCATAAATGTGATCAAAGATCGTCGGTCGGATCGTGATGTTAGCCAACAAGGCTCCTGAAGCTTGTATCTCGATTTTTGTGTCATACAGAGAAAGATCCTCTGGCAGTTTCCATCTACAGATCCCCATGATAAGGCTAGATAGTAAAGTCAAACTCGTCTGACTCAAAGCATCTGCTACAACGTTTGCCTTGCCTGGATGATACTGCATGGAGCAATCGTAGTCCTTGAGAAATTTCATCCATCTCCGTTGCCTCATGTTTAGTTCCTTCTGTATAAACAGGTATCTGAGGCTCTTATGATCCGTGAAGATCTCAAAGGTCTCTCCATACAAGTAGTGCTCCATATCTTCAACGAGAAGATCACTACTGCTAGTTTCAAATCATGTGTTGGATAATATCTCTCCTGGTCCTTAAGTTATCTCGACAACCTTCTTATTTTGCTTGAGTAGACAACCTAAACCACTGTGTGAAGCGTCACTATACACAACAAACCCTCCACTGCCTGATGGAATGGCCAACACTGGTGCTGAAGTTAGTCTCTTCTTGAGTTCTTGAAAACTCTTCTCACACTCTTCAGTCCACTCAAACTTTACATATTTTCTTGTAAGTCTCGTGAGCGGTCCTAAAATCTTTGAAAATCTCTCTACAAACCGTCTATAATACCCAGCCAGACCGAGGAAACTATGAATCTTAGTCACAGTCTTTGGTTGTTCCCATTCTACTACTACCTCGATCTTTGTTGGATCTACTATAACCCCTTCTTCCCAAGAAGCTCACTTTCTCCAACCAAAACTCACACTTACTGAGTTTTGCATACAACTGGTGTTCACACAATGTCTGTAGAGAAATCCCCAGATGTAGTTCATGCTCGTTCTTCATTTTCAAGTAGATGAGGATGTCATCTACGAACACAACCACAAAAGTATTGAGATGTGGTTTAAACACCTAATTCATTAGATCCATGAATGAAGTTGGTGCGTTAGTCAATGCGAAAGGCATCACTTAGAACTCGTAATGCCCGTATCTGATTCTGAATGCCATCTTCTGAATATCTGCAACTTTAACTCGCAACTGATGGTATCCAGATCTCAAGTCGATCTTGGAAAAGAATCTCACACCTTGCAACTGATCAAATAGATCATCTATCCTGGGCAAAGGATATCAATTCTTGATAATCAACTTATTCAATTGACGATACTCGATGCACAATCTCATCGACCCATCCTTCTTCACAAATAAGACCGATGCTCTCCAAGGAGACACACTAGGTATAATGAACCTTTTATCTAAGAGTTCCTATAACTAGTTCTTCAATTCCTTCAACTCAGCTGGAGCCATTTGATATGGTGCTTTAGATACTGGCTCCGTTCTCGGTGCTAAGTCGATGGCGAACTCCATTTCTCTATCTGGTGGCAATCCCGACAATTCATCCGAAAACACGTCTTAGAACTCACTAGCAATCGAAATTTTAGATATCACATTCTTCTCTTCCCGTTGCTATTTCAGAAAAGTGAAGTATTAACTGCATCCCTTCTTTATCAAGTGTTCTGCTCGAACTGCGAAGATAAGCGGTACAAAGGTTGATCGCATTCGTAGAAACTTGAACGATCTATTCCCATTCGGTCAAAAAGTAACCATCTTCCTCTGACAATCAATGCTTGCACCATACGTGGATAACTAATCCATGCCAAGGATTACATCGAATCCTTGCATATCCAACAGGATCAAATCCACCACCAATTCATGACTTTCGTAATCCCTGATGGAGATTATAACTGACCAACATACTATATCGGTACTGATCGAATTTCTCGTTGGAATAGATACTTCCAAGATAAAATCTAAGGTCTCGGGTATGACCTTCACTTTCTTCGCAAATTGCGGCGTGACAAATGAGTGAGTAGACCTGGGTTTATCAACATTCTCGCTTCATAACAGAGATAATCACTCTTACCATACATTTGTAAAGTACCTACGCCACATACATAATTAAATAATTACATATGCACTGAGAGCTACGTTATGTAAACAATAGGATTTAAAAGACTGCTTCTAGAATTGATGCACCTTCTCTATTTAAAATTTCAAATCAATGATATATCTTGAATTTTAAAAGTAAATTTCACCTTGGATGATATCATTGCTATTATGGGCATCCTGAGCTGTAACAGCATATGCACGCCCTTGTACAGTAGGCCACGTTATCCATATAGGCCTCAGCGTAGCAGCTGATGTCGTTCTCTCCTTTCTTAGCTCTGGGCAATCTTTGATCGTATGCTCCATCTTTCTACACTTAAAGCATCCGCCCGTACCCCATCGAGAATCTGAGGTCTTGTGAGCCTTGCCACATCTAGCACACGTCTCAGTCGGAGTGGATGATGCTATCCTAGAGAAACCCTGGGTAACTGATACTTCGGTAGTGGTAGCAGGGCCCTCGTAACGGAAAGGTCTCCCAAATATAAGCAGATGTGGCCTAGAGTAGTTTGTTTGAGCAGGTTGCCTTGGAACTGGTGCTACAAATCTCAATTTTTTGTTCACCGGCTCGTAGTTGCTTGATCTTCCTGGACCTGCCTTGCCCTTGTTCTGCTAGTCACGTCTCTTATACATATCATTGATATCCTTCTCGGCAGCTAGTGCCTTTCCCATCACTGCTCCATAGGTCTCCAGCTCCAGTACGGAGATCCTATTGTGGATAATCGACCTTAATCCACACTCAACCTTGTTGGCCTTCATCAATTCCGTGGCCACATACTGAGGAGCAAACCTAGACAGCCATGTGAATTATGTGTCGTACTCTCGTACATACATTCCTCCTTGTTCCAATGTCAGAAACTTTGCCTCCATCTGGTTCCTTACTTGCTTTGGGAAGTACTCCTTGTTGAAAACCTCAACAAACTCTTCCCAAGTCCACAATCCATCTGGATTGTCTTGTTCTCTCATTCTTAATACCGATTTCCACCACGAATCGGCTTCACCCTCCAACTGAAAAGAGGCCCAACTTACTTTCTCCTCTTCCGTACATGATAATCTCTAGAGGAGTTTCTCAATTTCATTAAGCCACTTTTCTACCTCAAGCGGATCCGTCTGACCATAGAAACTAGAAGGTCTCAATCTCCTAAACTCAACAAATGTCGATGTTGTCTATGGAATCAGAGGTGTAGGTGACTGCTGATGATTGATGGCACTTGTAGCCATCAGTGTTGTCTGCTGAGCAATGGCATTTTCCATAGCCTCCATGGCCTGTGCCATTCTCTGCCTTTCCTCTCTATCTTGATCTCTTTCCTGGTTCCTCTCTTCCTGCATGGTTCTTTCTAGAACCTCTTTATTACCAATCGGAACCCTATTGGAACTGACAGGAATCTCATCCCCACTTCTCAAGTTCCTCCCATTACCGCCTCATTCGTCCTCTACCCCTAGTGGACATAATTAGGTTCTGCAGTATGAAACCAAAAGTTTCATTAGCAGAAGGTCCCTATATTCTGACAAAATCTTAAACATATAAATCACATCTAAGGCTTATCAGAAATCTCTAAAGCATATTCTTTGATATTAACTGTGATAGCCCAGCTTTCAGCACCCGAAAACCCGTGCCTTCAGATCACCCATACGGCGATCTCCGAACAAACTGAACACTTGGTACATCCACATACAAAGCAGAAAGAAAGCACATATTTTAACTAAGCAGATAGAGTCATCATAAGGAATTAAATTTTCAATTCTATATAATGACAACGTCTATATCATAACAAAAGAAGGTTCTAATCTCATGCAAATTACATGGACAAAAGAACCAAATCGAACCACCATTGACGAATAACTGTCACCAAAATATGGTTCACAAAATAATACAGTACGACATAAATACATGAGTTCTAACAAAAATTGGCTAGAAGTACCAAGCCTTTACAATCAAATCTCAAAACTAACACGCAGCGCTCAGCCCACTAGAAGAACTCGTCAAGAGGGGGTTCTGTCTCCTCCTCTGGTATGTACTCTGGGTCCTCAGGATCAAATATCCTCAGTACCCGCGTCTACACCTGTACCTGTAACGTATAGTCGAGGGGTGAGCTAACATCTAAGCTCAATAGGAAAACATAATTAACATGCATATTTTCACATCACACATATATCTCATGACATAATTTAAAACATGCTTTTCTTTCTAAGAATAACAATTTAAAAGTATTTAAATTAACACAAAATGAATATCTTATGCATATTTCAAAACACACTAATCATGGTTGCTAAAACTTGTTCTTACAATACAGAAACTTAAATCAATTACTTAAATACAATCTCGATCATATATAACATCGAGGGCCACACATATATCGATGGAAACCCCAACCATCGTCGTTCAATGAACAATTTACACAATGCCCAAGCCCCTTCTAACGAGGTGACTTGTGTCAAACGAAGTATTACCGCAGAATGGTAATTAAAGAATGGATATCTCGCCGTACTGGAGCACAAAGGTTCGTTCTGCATGAATTCTTCACTCAAAGTGCGAAGTTTAACTTATAGTTTATCACCACGAATTGCGGTAATTTATACTAGGTTTGAAGTTTCAATATCGAAGCTCACACACACAGAGGCGAATCTTGCTGATTTCACACACACACACATATCTGATTTCACACACACACGAAATCTTTCGGAGTGTACATACCCACACACTTTTCACATTTAAAATCATGAAAGAAATTCATGCTTATCATTGACAAAATTCATATTTCACACACAGTTTCATCATATCAGAAAATTCATGCTAGTTGTAATCAAATGCACATGTTACAGAGTTTTTCCTACCTCAACGCAAAGCCAAAACGAAGGCTTCTTAATTCGAGCTAGCCCCTCTCACACGTACTCATGCTCATACCTAGAACACACGAATTCACAAGCCATATGACAGAAATGACGTAAAACAGAAAGGTATAAAGTCTCCCCCATGTCCCCTTAACACAACTAACCAAAACCTGAATCCACCCAAATCGATCGATCGATTCCCAAACTGATCGATCGGTTTCCAAAATCGATCAATTGAAATACATTTCGATCGGTCGGTTTTATCAGAAAACCAACATATTTCTCACATCACAATCCGATCGATCAGCTCCCAAATTGATCGATCAAATTTCAAATCGATCGATCGAATTCCATTTTGATCGATCGATTTCTTCATAAAATCACACCCTTCTTGTGCCATAATCCGATCAATCGGTTCCTAAATTGATCGATCAAATTTCAAATCGATCGATCGAATTCCATTTCGATCGATTAGTTTCTTCATAAACCCATTAACATGCTCACTGTTTTCTCAAATCGATCGATCAGTGTTCAAACCGATCGATCGGTTTCACAAATCGATTGATCGAATTTCATTTCGATCAATCGGTTTCTCCATAAACTTTCATATTTTTGCTCTGACAAAATCGATCAATCGGATACTTATTTCGATCGATCGGTTTTGTCAAATTTCTCACATTCACGATTTTCAACTTCCCAAATTTATTTTTAAAAAAATTTTAACTCCTACTCTTCTAATTTTCCACTCACATAATAATTAGAATCAAGCATAACAACAAATCATAATTTCACATAAGTTTCCTCACCTTTAATTGATCGATTTCTCAATCCACGAGTTCTTGCTCAAGCTAGGGTTTCAAAGTTTAAATTTAGGGATTCTCTTCGATCTTAAATCCTCGAATTCCACGTACAGCTCCAATCTTGCACACACACTCAATTTTAGAGCTCACCTTCCTTTTCTCTCTCTTCTCAATAAATTTTTAACAACCAAAGCAAGAGAAATGAATTCTCTTAACCAATTGGCTTTTATACTTAAAAGCATAGTGTTAGGGTGTTAAGCCGATACACCGTACTTCAGTGTATGTTACCTCATCAAATGGTTCTTATTATTTCTAAATCTTTCTTTTTCGCTCAAGATTTATTCCAACTCATCAAATCACTTTAATATTTTTATATTCTCAGGTGCGTGACCAGTCGGGCATGCACACCGAGGCGGACTTTCAAAGGTAGAAATTTTTCGGGACATCACACGGGTTGACTTTGATGAATCACTTATTGAATCAGTCAGGTTTATCATATATTTGCTCCATTTCAAGAAGTTTTGGGCAACTCTTCCTTGAGACTAAAAAGTTAGTCAGGTTTTGGAGCGAATGGACAAATCAAATCAAAAGCGGGTTTTAGGGAAAACTTCAGAGTATTGATCGGAGCAAGTTCACTTAACTGGGCTTTGATTCCACCCATCAAATAGCATGCCAAAAGATATTTTAGGATGTCCAGTTAGTGTACATTTCTCATGACCATATAGTAAAATGACTGTGTAAACGAATGATAAAGGTCCATCATACCTGTTCTTGATATCGGCTTCCCTGCGACCAAGTCTTGGGGTATCAATAGTAAGGGAAATTGCTTTGAAGCGCCAGCCCTTTCAGCTCTTCTAACAAGTTGTGCAACAACATTCCTATCCTTGTTGACCTAAGAATTGATTGAGAGGTCAATGATGAAATGGAAACACAAAGTCTTGTAGGGATCTCCTGATATATTTGGATCATTAGAGGGATCATCTGCATAAAACATAGAGAAGATGGCAAATTCAGTAGTGCATCACACTAAGTAAATTACTAAAAGGAAGAGGGATATAGTTAGTTACATTTCTAGAGCTCTTCAGCAGCCTTTTCCAGTCTGAGGCTGTGAACTCTAGCCCTTCGTTCTGCCAGCCCCCATCAATAATAATAACATCAATTATATCGTTAGCATCATGATGCATCAAATGAATTTGTATGGAAAACAAGAGAAAAACCAACGTTCCGGCTTTGAGACAAAGTGTGATCTAGAGAAAATGAGCCTCAGTACATGAGAAAAAGGGGAAATGAAGAAAAACAGCAAAAAATTAACACAAAAAAATTTGTGGTTTCTGTTGATATTCATTGATGCTGCTGTTCACTTATTCTGCTACGCTCGAAGTCCGCATGCTGCTCTTTGATCTGCTACTGCTGCCTTGAGATATGTGAAAATATTGGATGATGAGTACTCACTTATTATTTTCCCCTTCCCTCTCCATCATTTTTTGAACCAATATATGTAGGCATGTAACATCTAAGCTATGTTGTCTGCTGTCCTTCCTGACAATGGTGATGAATGGCTTTGCTGCTATTATATGCAGCCTTTTTGGCCTTATGGCCTTTTATGCTACTGTTATATGTAACCTTTTATAATTGTGTCCTTGTTATGTCCGTATGGCCTTTTTTTACCCTATCAATGATAGGAGGAGACGGTTTATGAGCCCCATTTGTAATTGGCATGTTAGGCATCGTTATCATGATGCTGAAACTTGAGGGGGGGTGTCGGATATATTATTAGTGTCGTGAGAGATATATGTATGAGTGTAGTGGGTTAGCATATTAGCTTTAGTGTTGAATACTATGTATGTGTTACTAACTTACAATAATGGATTTAGTTTCGCATCGTGTAGGTGCTTTTTCTTATCTTCTGCTCTGCTCTATATAAGAGCCCTTAGGCCTTGAAACTCAAATACAACAAGGAACACAAGATGGGGACTATTGTGGTTCTTCTTCTATAACAATAATATCTAGGCGATATTTAGTTTCTAGTTTGTCAAGTATTTGTTAAGGACATAATCAATAGACCAAAAGTACCTAGGTGTTAATGGAGCAAAACGTTAAGCCCATACCACTTTGGGGTTATAACACCAATAAACTAAGTTATTGCTTTACGTCATTCCATCTTCGTACAAGCACTGTAAGTCAAGAATCAACTGCCCTGGTAGCATCAATATGTTCGTCGGAGATGGTAAAGCCCTCTCTTGGTGACTGATGAGTTGAGCAAGTTGTAAGTTACCCATTTGCTCAAAGTGATTTCCTCCATTCATTTGAATATAAATTATCTTTTCATTATTAATCACATCAGGCCTTCAATTAGAACCAAATTCCTTGTTCCAATGTTCAAACTCTTTCCTTATGCCTTTCAATATGCTTAATCTGATCATGTCCATTGCTTCTTGAAAGTCTCCCTGTCTTAGCAGTAATGCCAAACAAGAAAGGAAAGAAAAACATCACTTTAAGCTAGGATTTACTAATAAAGATGCTAGTATCAAACTCATTATGAAACACAAGTATCACACGTATATTGATAACAACCTATAAACAACAAATTTGCGTAGGATATAAATCTAACACTAATCAATCATAACAAATTTCCCCTCGCTAGAAGAGGGTTTTATTAAAATGGCGGACCTTACACTTCCGGGTATCGCAGTCGATTCCCCGTTAATTACATCAAAATTGAATACCTCTGATTAAAAGCTACTAAATAAAAAAAATAATGTAATTACATCTCTGAAATAAACAAAACTAAGATTTTAATTCTAAGTCTTCATCGACATCTTCAATCTGTCATGAGATAGATGGACAGCAGATTATCTTCATCGAAGATTTGAGAAATATGAAATAGGGGACGACGGAAGGGAGAACCCCTCCTCCAAAAGCCGGGTCCATTTGATCAAAAAGCACGAGTCATTACTGGAGCAAGAAACTCGTGGACGAGTCTTAAAATGAATTCTTGTTCTCTGGTCTCAAAGATGCCTTCGAATACTAAATTCATTTTTCGGGCAACTGATTATCAGAAGAATTATCACTTTCAGTGATAGTGTCTAATCATGGGTTAGATATCGTCAAATTCCTTAAAATTTGATCATCATAGATGATTTTATAATAATTTTATCATTAGATTTGATAAATATCTTAAGATTTGATCAATGCATAGTAAATCCACCGTTGGATCTTGTTACGATCTCACATTATGATCATTTGACTAAAAGTCAATGAATTCACCATTAGATTTGATCAAAATCATAAGATCTAGTCAAAATACAATAAATCCACCGTTGGATCTCATTACGATCTCACATTATGATCGTTTGACTAAAAGTCAATGAATCCACCATTGGATTTAATCAAAATCACAAAATCTGATCAATATGTAATAAATCCACCATTTGATCTCATTACGATCTCACATTATGATCGTTTGACTAAAAGTCAATGATTCCACCGTTGAATTTGACCATAATCACAAGATCTGATCAATATACAATAAATCTACCGTTAGATCTCATTATGATCTCTCATTATGATCGTTTGACTAAAAGTCAATTATTCCATCATTGGATTTGACCAAATTCATAAGATCTAGTCAAAATATAATAAATCCATCGTTGATTCTCATTACGATCTCACATTATGATCGTTTGACTAAAAGTCAACGAGGCCACTGTGAAAGAATTTTCGATCTCGAGGTTAAGGTCCAAACCCTCATTTGAGGGAGTGATGATCCGAACCGCGAGGGAAAGTTTAATTATCATAGGGGAATATTTTGGGTGTTATAGCCCGAAATCATTCTTCGGGTTCGTGATTGCAACCTGTATGAGCATTGAATTTGTGGTTGCAATCCGAGTGTACTAGGAGTTATGCCCAGGGTCGTACTCACGTGGCTTAACTATTTATAAGTACGCAAGAGATTGGGTACGAGTTGTAACGCGTAATCCTAAATTATAACCATAAATCCCACTAAGAGGAGTCGTAGCTCTTATCCTAAGCGCATCTCCTTTAGGTAAGGGTCGTAGCCCTTATCCTAAAAGTCTTAATCCTAACTTACTCCTCCCGTCCACTTTAAAAGGAAATAAAAAAGAAAAAGAAAATAATAGTCAGAATCTCGGAGATCACCCTAAAGTCTTTTTAGAAGAGTCGGAGATATTTTCGATAGAGCTCTCGTGTCAGAATTTTCGGATCTTTTGCAATGAGGACGGGTCTGCTATTTATAGATTTGTGATAGCGGTTATAGAAGTTAAGATCTTACGATTTCGTAAGGTTTTCCTGAAATGAACGGTTGAGAGAGCTGCGTAAGTTTTCGTCTTCACGCGGATTGAGAAGATTTTTCTCACGTACGTCATTCTTTTCTCGTAACCGCCTAGGTGGATAAGTATATTTTCTATCCACCTAGGTGGATAAATATTTTTCTATCCACCTAGGGTGGATAAGTATTTTCTATCCACCTAGGTGGATAAGTATATTTTTATCCACCTAGGGTGGATAAGTATTTTTCTATCTACCTAGGGTGGATAAGTATATTTCTATCCACCTAGGGTAAATAATATTTTTCTATCCACCTAGGTGGATAAGTATTTTTCTAGCCACCTAGGTGACTTCGTATATTTTCTAGTCACCTAGGTGGATAAGTATTTTTCTATCTACCTGGGGTGGATAAGTATTTTTCTATCCACCTAGGTGGATAAGTATTTTTCTATCCACCTAGAGTAGATAAGTACATTTCTATCCAACTAGGGTGGATGAGTATTTTTTCTATCCACCTAGGGTGGATAAGTATATTTCTATCCACCTAGGGTGGATAAGTATTTTTCTATCCACCTAGGCGACTACGTATATTTTCTAGCCACCTAGGTGGATAAGTATATTTCTATCCACCTAGGGTTGATGAGTATATTTCTATCCACCTAGGGTGGATAAGTATCTATCAACCTAGGTGGATAAGTATTTTTCTATCCACCTAGCTGGATAAGTATTCTTCTATTCACTTTGGGTGGATAAGTATATTTCTATCCACCTAGGGTGGATAAGTATATTTCTATCCACCTAGGGTGAATAAATATTTTTCTAGCCACTTAGGTGAATAAGTATTTTTCTATCCACCTAAGTGGATAAATATTTTTTTAGCCAGCTAGGTGGCTAGGTATATTTTCTATCCACCTAGGTGGATAAGTATTTTTTCTAGCCAGCTAGGTGACTAAATATATTTTCCTAGCCACCTAGGTGGCTACGTATATTTTTCTAGTAGCTAAGCATAGCTTAGGGCTTTAAATCCTATTTAGATTAGGATTTGTTAAAACAAACTATAAATAGTCTCTTTCCCTAATTCCTTCTATCTGACTTTTAAGGCTAAGTGGAAGAAAAAAAAAAGAATTCTCAATTCCAAAATTTTCGAGTCAACAGCTGCCTCCTCGATTTTTTATTATTATTATTTAAAAAAAAAAAAAAAATTATAAAAAATTGATAAAAATCGATATAAATTTTATTTTTTTATGAGAATTTTATTACTGATTAATGATCATATTCTCTATGGAGACTCGATTCATAGAAATCTAACTAGTGATCCTATTCTCTACGGAGATTTGATCATTGAAATTTGGATCTATCCGATAATCTTATTTCAACCTAAGAGATTTCAGGAGATGAATTTTTTTTATTTCGAGATTAATCGGACTGTAATTCCTACGGGAATACTGTATACCGATTTATGGTTATAGGATTTGTGATTCTTACGAGGACGCTCTCCGATTAACAAGATGAATCTCCTAGATTGGATTTACGATTCTTACGAGAACGCTCTCCAACTACTAAGATGAATCTCCTAAATCTCTTTGATGATCCAATTAAAATTTATGAACCTTAATAAATCGATAACAACAATTATGAAATTGATTCTCTATTGATCATGGACCTTGATGCAAATCGGGTGGTCGAAATTAAATCTGAAAGATCTATTTTGGCTATCCGGGCAGATCTGACTGATTTTGGGATGTTTACAGAGATCAAAACGTCCTTAAAATATTTTCTAAAAATCAACGAAAATTATAAGGTTGATTTTATATTGACCATCGATCCCAATGCAGATCAGGTGGTCGAAATTAAATCCGAAGGATCTACTTTGGCTACCCGGGCAGATTCTGACTGATTTTGAGACGTTTACAGAGATCAAAATGTCCTTAAAAATATTTTCTAAAAAATCAACGAAAATTATAAGGTTGATTTTATATTGACCATCAATCCCAATGCAGATCGGGTGGTCGAAATTAAATTCGAAGGATCTACTTTGGCTACCCGGGCAGATCTGACTGATTTTGGGACGTTTACAGAGATCAAAACGTCCTTAAAAATATTTTTTTTAAATCAATGAAAATTATAAGGTTGATTTTATATTGACCATCGATCCCAATGCAGATCGGGTGGTCAAAATTAAATCCGAAGGATCTACTTTGGCTACCTGGGCAGATCTGACTGATTTTGGGATGTTTACAGAGATCAAAACGTCCTTAAAAATATTTTCTAAAAATCAACGAAAATTATAAGGTTGATTTTATATTGACCATCGATCCCAATGCAGATTGGGTGGTCAAAATTAAATCTGAAAGATTTATTTTGGCTATCCAGGCAGATCTGACTGATTTTGGGACGTTTACAAAGCTCAAAACGTCCTTAAAAATATTTTCTAAAAATCAACGAAAATTATAAGGTTGATTTTATATTGACCATCGATCCCAATGCAGATCGGGTGGTAGAAATTAAATCCGAAGGATCTACTTTGGCTACCCGGGCAGATCTGACTGATTTTGGGACGTTTATAGATATCAAAACGAACTTAAAAATATTTTCTAAAAATCAACAAAAATTACAATATTGATTTTATATTGACCATCGATCTCAATGCAGATCAGATGGTCAAAATTAAGTCTGAAAGATCTACTTTAGCAACCCGAGCAAATCTGACTGATTTCAGGGTGTTTATAGAGATCGAAACGTTCCTAAAAATATTTTCTAAAAATCAACAAAAACTATAAGGTTGATTTTATATTGACCATCGATCTCAATGCTGATCGGATGGTCAAAATTAAATTCGAAAGATCTACTTTAACAATGTACCTAAGTGCAAACCTTATGCAGTTTATCCTCATGCGAGTCGAAGATAATATATAAACATACCTATGATGTTTACATTAACAATGTACCTAAGTACAAATGTTACGCAGTTTATCCTCATGCGAGTAAGAGATAACATATAAACATACCTATGTTATTTATATTAACAATGTATCTAAGTACAAACCTTATGCAGTTTATCCTCATGCGAGTAGGAGATAACATATAAACATACCTATGTTGTTTACGTTAACAATGTACCTAAGTACAAACCTTACGCAGTTTATCCTCATGCGAGTAGGACATAACACATAAACATACCTATATTGTTTACATTACCAATGTACCTAAGTACAAACCTTACGCAGTTTATCCTCATGCAGGTAGGAGATTACATGATGGTGATGATGGTGATGATGTACCAATGTATATATCTTATGCAGTTTAGCCTCTTGCGAGTAGGAGGTAACATATAAACGTACTTACGTTGTTTACATTAACAATACACCTAAGTACAAGCTTTACGCAGTTTATCCTCACGCGAGTAGAAGGTTAAATATAATAAAATGCTCGTATGTACATTACCTTACGCAGTTTAGACTCATGCGAATAGGAGATTACATGACGATGATGATGGTGATGATGTACCTATGTACATATCTTATGTAGTTTAGCCTCATGCGAGTAGGAGGTTAAATATAATAAAATGTACGTATGTACATTACCTTACGCAGTTTAGACTCATGCGAATAGGAGATTACATAACGATGATGATGGTGATGATGTACCTATGTACATATCTTATGCAGTTTAGCCTCATGCGAGTAGGAGGTTACATATAGCATACCTACATATGTTCTCACGTAGTTTATTCTCATACGAGGGGGAGAAAATGTATGTTTCTGAACGAAGCAATCATCGATAAGTGGTAACTCATTTTCTTCTACAGATGTGAAGCATTTGAATGGAATGCACATATAGTCTTTTCCACTAGAGTTTGAGCTCCTGGGCGTTTTTGAGTGACGATCATAGGGTGTTAAACAATGAAGACAAGATCGTTCTTGAACGATCAATGTGTAACTTTCATTTTGAAGACCTACGATATTTGAATTAGATATGCCTCCACACTTTTTGTATTACGCTCAATAAGTGATTTTGAGGATCATAGTGCCATATTATCCTTTGCCTCGTGGTCCGTTGGAAACTTTAGCTAATGACTACATTAGATAAGAAACCCTTCAATATCCGTACCTCGTGAAGATAATTCTTCAAGTGTTTTCAAAGCCTTTCCATGAAGAGGTATACTTATATCCTTCTTCAAACCACTGAGGCACATTTGAACTGCCTCCGATTCTGAAATCTTTGATGAACAAAGAAGACTAGCATCTCTCCATCTCGTGATATAATCGGCAACCCTTTCGTGTGGTTGCTGCTCCATTTGTGATAACTCTGTGATCCCTACAAATCTCTGAATACTGAAAAATCTTTGTAGGAAGTGTTTCTGCATTTGATCCCAACTCGTTATCGAATTGGATAATAACTTCGTATACTAGGTGAAAGCTGGTCCTTCCAAGGTTTGTACGAATTGCCTTAGCAACAACGGACTATTCTTGGCGGTGTCGCCGCATGCTGCGACGAAATGTGCCAGATGCTCTTGAGTGGAACCACTTCCATTGAAACGGGTGAATTTTGGTTGTTGATAGTTGGTCGAAAATGGAACATTGTCGATTTCTGGTGGATAAGGCTTTCTGTAAGACATAGAAGTCCTTTTAAAGTCTTTAAGATTTTTGGTTATCATATGTTGAACTTGATCCATTGATAAGATATCATTCATTTCTTTCCTTTGCTTTTCTCTCTCGAGAAGTGCAGCTATTTCAATGTCCCGAATACTGATAGCGCGACACAGTTCTTGAATTTGCTCTAAAAGAGATACATTGTCTTCACTAGAAACCATCATGACTGACATGACAGTAGGAGGTGTTATCGTAGCTTCTGCTGAGATGTAACAAATTTCGTGGTGAATGGAGTTTGAAGAACGAGTTTTGTTTGAAGAAGACTTATCATCAAGTTTCAAAGATGAAATGATCATCTTGTTTGCCTCCAGACAAGGTGAGTTGAATGATAATGAGTCATTAATTGCCTCCAGATGAGACGAAACGATCATCTTGTTTGCCTCCAGACGAGACAAGTTGAGTGATGATGAGTAATTGATTGCCTCCGGATGAGGCGAAGTCCCAATATCAGATGAAACGATCATCTTGTTTACCTCCAGATGAGACAAGTTGAATGACGATGAGTCATTGATTGCCGCCGGATGAGGCGAAGTCCCAATATAAGATGAAACGATCATCTTGTTTGCCTCCGAACGAGGTGAGTTAAATGACAATGAGTCATCAATTGCCTCCAGATGAGGAAAAGCAAGTGCACTAATAATTCTTAGTATTCTTATAGGGTTCACCGAGTTTGATTGGGGTGATTTTGCTGATAGAGTTTCAGGAGATTCATCCTTTGAGAAGAGGGAATCGAAATATCCATATAGTGGGTTCTCAGTCGAAGTGAACAAGTTAGGAGACACTGGTTCCTCCATATGAGAACGTTCTTCTACTAATGTGGCGTAAGCCATGCGGCTGGTTGAGTATCGAAGTGCTGCCTCCTCAGTTTGAGGGCATGCCCTCTCCACATGTTGATTGTTAGTGGAAGAGGATGCAATGCTCTTTCCATAACTCATTGAGTTGATTGATAAGTTGAATAAATCTACTGCATGGAATAAACAACGATTAATCATTCATCATATTCAACTCATTTTCAGAGAATTCGTTTCATTTTGTAGCTTAAAGATGAGAGGAGAAGTGGGTCTCACCGGGCATGCCAGAAATTTGTAAACAACAAATTTGCGTAGGATATAAATCTAACACAAATCAATCATAACAAATTTTCCCTCGCTAGGAGAGGGTTTTATTAAAATGGCGGACCTTACACTTCCAGGTATCGCAGTCGATTCCCCGTTAATTACATCAAAATTGAATACCTCTGATTAAAAGCTACTAAATAAAAAAAATAATGTAATTACATCTCTGAAATAAACAAAACTAAAATTTTAATTCTAAGTCTTCATCGACATCTTCAATCCGTCATGAGATGGATGGATAACAGACTATCTTTATCGGAGATTTGAGAAATATGAAATAGGAGACGACAGATGGGAGAACCCCTCCTCCAAAAGCCGGGTCCATTTGATCGAAAAGCACGAGTCATTACTGGGGCAAGAAACTCGTGGACGAGTCTTAAAACAAATTCTTGTTCTCTGGTCTCAAAGATGACTTCGAATACTAAATTCATTTTTTGGACAACTGATTATCAGAAGAATTATCACTTTTAGTGATAGTGTCTAATCATGGGTTAGATATCATTAAATTCCTTAAAATTTGATGATCATAGATGATTTTATAATAATTTTATCGTTGAATTTGATAAATATCTTAAGATTTAGTAAATTCATAGTAAATCTATCGTTGGATCTCGTTACGATCTCACATTATGATCATTTGACTAAAAGTCAATGAATCCACCATTGGATTTGATCAAAATCATAAGATCTAGTCAAAATGCAATAAATCCATCGTTAGATCTCATTACGATCTCACATTATGATCGTTTGACTAAAAGTCAATGAATCCACCATTGGATTTGATCAAAACAATAAAATCTGATCAATATGTACTAAATCCACCATTAGATCTCATTACGATCTTATATTATGATCATTTGACTAAAAGTCAATGATTCCACCATTGGATTTGACCATAATCACAAGATCTGATCAATATACAATAAATCTACCGTTAGATCTAATTATGATCTCTCATTATGATCGTTTGACTAAAAGTTAATAATTCCATCATTGGATTTGACCAAATTCATAAGATCTAGTCAAAATGCAATAAATCCATCGTTGGATCTCATTACGATCTCACATTATGATTGTTTGACTAAAAGTCAACGAGTCCACTGTGAAAGAATTTCTGATCTTGAAGTTAAGGTCCAAACCCTCATTTGAGGGAGTGATGATCCGAACCGCGAGGGAAACTCTAATTATCATAGGTGAATATTTTGGGTATTATAGTCCGAAATCATTCTTCGGGTTCGTGATTGCAACCCGTATGAGCATTGAATTTGTGGTTGCAATTCGAGGGTACTAGGAGTTATGCCCAGGGCCGTACCTACGTGGCTTAACTATTTCTAAGTACGCAAGAAATTGTGTACGAGTTGTAACTCGTAATCCCAAATTGTTAACATAAATCCCACTTAGGAGGAGCCGTAGCTCTTATCCTAAGCGCATCTCCTTTAGGTAAGGGCCGTAGCCCTTATCCTAAAAGTCTTAATCCTAACTTACTCCTCCCGTCCACTTTAAAAGAAAATAAAAAAGAAGAAGAAAAGAATAGTCAAAATCTCAGAGATCACCCTAAAGTCTTTTTAGAAGAGTCGGAGATATTTTCGACAGAGCTCTCGTGTCAGAATTTTCAGATCTTTTGCAATGAGGACGAGTCTGCTATTTATAGATTTGTGATAGCGGTTATAGAAGTTACAATCATACGGTTCCGTAACATTTTCATGAAATGAACGGTTGAGAGAGCTGCGTAAGTTTTCGTCTTCACGCGGATTGAGAAGAGTCTTCTCACGTACGTCATTCTTTTCTCATAACTGCCTAGGTGGATAAGTATATTTTCTATCCACCTAGGTGGATAAGTATAGTTCTATCCACCTAGGGTGGATAAGTATTTTTCTATCTACCTAGGGTGGATAATATTTTTCTCTCCACCTAGGTGGATAAGTATTTTTCTAGCCACCTAGGTGACTACGTATATTTTCTAACTACCTAGGTGGATAAGTATTTTTCTATTCACCTAGGGTGGATAAGTATATTTCTATCCACCTAGGGTGGATAAGTATTTTTTCTATCCACCTAGGGTGGATAAGTGTATTTCTAACCACCTAGGGTGGATAAGTATTTTTCTATCCACCTAGGTGGATAAGTATTTTTCTATCCACCTAGGATGGATAAGTATATTTCTATCCACCTAGGGTGGATGAGTATTTTTTTTATCCACCTAGGGTGGATAAGTATTTTTCTATCCACTTAGGCGACTACGTATATTTTCTATCCACCTAGGGTGGATGAGTATTTTTTCTATCCACCTAGGGTGGATAAGTATTTTTCTATCCACTTAGACGACTACGTATATTTTCTAGCCACCTAGGTGGATAAGTATATTTCTATCCACCTAGGGTGGATGAGTATTTTTTCTATCCACCTAAGGTGGATGAGTATATTTCTATCCACCTAGGGTGGATAAGTATATTTCTATCCACCTAGGTGGATAAGTATTCTTCTATCCACCTAGGGTGGATAAATATATTTCTATTCACCTAGGGTGGATAAGTATTTTTCTATCCACCTAGGGTGAATAAGTATTTTTCTAGCCACCTAGGTGGATAAGTATTTTTCTATCCACCTAGGGTGAATAAGTATTTTTCTAGCCACCTAGGTGGATAAGTATTTTTCTATCCACCTAAATGGATAAATATTCTTTTAACCAGCTAGGTGGCTAGGTATATTTTATATCCATTTAGGTGGATAAGTATTTTTTCTAGCCAGCTAGGTGACTAAATATATTTTCCTAGCCACCTAGGTGACTACGTATATTTTTCTAGTGGCTAAGCATAACTTAGGACTTTAAATCCTATTTAGATTAGGATTTGTTAGAAAAAACTATAAATAGTCTCTTTCCCTAATTCCTTCTATCTTACTTTTAAGGCTAAGTGGAAGAAAAAAAAAAGAGTTCTCAATTCCAAAATTTTCGAGTCAACACAACCATTACTTACAAAGACCAGCTTAACAACCATTGCTTATCAGAAAATATATAGAGAAATTCATGCATAAAACATGTTAAAAATTACCTGCATGGTAATATGCAGTTCAGATATTAACTATAATTTTCACACCCATGAATCCACGGTTGAAGTTCTAAATGTCATAAAAGTGCTAACAAAACCCATCTCATTAAATTCTTCCAAATTCGAGGAAACATAGGTGTCTACCCGTGAAAAAACAAAACCCATTTCATTAAATTCTTCCAAATCCGCTCCTTTATTATTTGATTCAATTATAATAATAGATTATATATATATATATATATATATATATATATATATATATATATATATATATATATCATCTCATTGTCTTCTGCAATTTTTTTCTTTGATTACCTTAGCTTCCCAGATATAGACACCAGTGTGGCATGATGAAGTGTATAGAATCTTCAAACGTACTTCCATGGCTTGTGGAGGTGCCACTTCAACTTCCTTAGTATTACTCCCAGGTCCTGTAGGAAAACCGTCCCTTGGGAGAACATGAAAAACTCTACAAGCTATAGCAGGAAATATTTCCTCCAATATATCAACCACCGAGGTATTGAATTTGGATATAAGCTGGTTGATCAATACAAGAAAATTCACCATTTCTTTTGGCTGCAACAAGAGAAGTTTTAAGAGTCAAACTAGATAAATGATGCCGCAACAAAAAATTTAAGTGCAAACAACAGATGATAAAACAAGCTTATTTTTACTACCCTGCACAAAAATCAACATCACATTGCAGCCCAACTAGCTGCAAATCTACAACAGCAGGTGGGATTTTAATCTCTCTTTCTAGGACAAAACATATTATATATTTCATAATTTGTGGAAAAAAAGAGAACCCCATAGATGCGCGAAAAATGAGTAGTGGTCGAACAACTTGCCTTTGCATCTTTAGTTGACTGTACTTGGGTTCTGTTGGCCGTTGATAGATTCGGTAATTGCTCTGGCAAGATATGTTGATAAAATCCAAAAATTAATTTGTTCATTTTTTGCGCTTATAACTGCAAAACCAAAGTTTATACAAGCAATCAGATGTTTTCTTCAAAACCCAAAATAAATAATCATTTAGAACCTGAACCCTCCTGTGTATATTGAATGACCACAAAAAAAGTGCGATCAAAGTCCCAATGCCAAACTGAAATGCTGTAATGCTTATTGGGAAAGGAAGAACCTTTAGAACAAGTACATTAAAAAAAAACAAATAATCATTTAACTAATATTTTCACATAAACCCTAATCCAAACCCACAATGAAACAAAAAACGTAATAAAAACTCAATGTCAAGCATCATTCTTCACCAAAAACAAAGAAAAAAATACACACACATAAACTACCCCTTGATAAATTTTCTTATATATTACCTTGCAAATTACTTTATCACCAACAGAGAACATGCTAGTCTCTCCACAGATAGTACCAATGTGAAAGACGAACTCACCAAATACTTGAACATTGTGAACCTGAAATGACCAATATTAGTCATTGTGAACATTGCGAACTTCCAATTTCAAATAAAAATCTATAATTAAAATTCTCTAACCAATATTGCAAATGTAAATGATTTTGGTAAATCTCTTTTACCAAAATACTTGTCCCTCCAACCAATATTGCAAATGTTAATCAAATTCTCTATATCCGAAGCTCATGTTCCTGATTTCCTGTCTCAGGAGCTAAATGGGCTGCTCTTTGATAAAATGGGCCCAAAGAATGTCGGGCCCAATTTTTGTACTAACATAGGTCAGCCTATGATGGGTTCAACCCATAAGCCAGGTTGGCCCATTGACACCCTTATCTAGCCTCACCCCTTAATGCTAAAGTTAATGTGCGACTAGAAATGGTGTGTAGAAAAAAACAAGTGGTGTGCTCATAGCAGCACTCCAAAATAAAAATTTTCCATCTACCTGAGAAAATATAAAACACACCAAAAACAACATAAATTGATCATATCCGGTGGTATTATATCGGCTGATATGTAACGGGTTAGGGCCCTCCTATACAATAAACACCCCTGATATAAAATAGGGTCAAATATTGGTTAAAACTGTACAAGTGGTCAAATATCAGTTAATATCGGTTCATTTCGGTACCAAAAATAAAATTTTCACAAAATTCTTTTACCCCATTCCAAATGTAGATCAACATGGAATGATCTTACGGATGTACCCAACTGATATCAAACAATCAGAAAATGATATCCCAAGTCCATAGCCACCAACACTGAAGAAATAAGTGGTTTTAGTCTCCTCTTTTTGCAAACAAATAACACATAAATTGTCCATTTATTTCCATCTTCGGATTAACTGATAAATCACGAGAATCCAATCCCAGCCAATGAATTTGAATCGGGGCTTTCAACACATTACGCCGGTCATTTTTAATCAGATGGTCAATAAATATTAATTATTTTACCATAGATTTAGGGCCTTGTACATAGAATAACCATGTATAAGAATCCTATTCTATATCCAAATCAGAACGAAGAACGAAACCTAAATTGCATATATCATAACCAGAACGACCAAGTCAGATCCATGACAATACAAACCAAAGAAAACAAAGACAGATCAATATAATTGCAACCAACAAAATCACAAATCTAAGCAACAAGCCCTCAAAAAAAAAAACCTTAAATCTCCTTCGTCAAGCCGGCGGACTCAGCCCTGGGGTAGAGAATCGCCCGCTCCAATCCCGACAAATTTGAAACGATACCAACCATATAGAAAACCATAATCCATCCAAGAACCCATTGATATGGGCGCGATGAAGCGAAATCCACAGAAAACCCTAAATTAAAATCATGCCTGAAATTTATGGTTCGTGGAAAAAGTTTGTGGAACTTGGGGCGAGTGGAATTTAGGGTTAGGAGAGAAGAATTTCGGGTTTGGTGAGAGGAATTTAGGGTTTGAGCGAGAGAGTGGGTTGAGTGAGAAGGATTTAGGGGAGTTCGTGTAAGGGAGATTTAGGGGAGTTCGTGAGAAGAGAGGATGATTTGAGGGAAAAATATTCAACGGTGGCTTACATACAGGTTTTCTACACAGACGGTTTGTTATATTAGCTGTCGGCGTAGGGTTCATATACGCCGATGGCTATTACAAAAAGTCATCGGCATAGGACATTTTTTGGTAGTGTAGCCAGAATCAATTATATGTTGCCAATAAAAACTACATATCGAGTGCAGTTATCTTAGTTTCATTTGTATTCACGGAGAAAGCATGTTGCTTTTTTCTGTTTTTATTTGTTAAACAGATTTGGTGCTCCTTGTAATTCTGCTCTTGATAAATAATATTGCCTCTTCTTAGTAAATAGAAATTGGAAAATGATGAAAACAATCACAGGGTTGCAGATGGAAAAGATACACTATTCATGTAGTCTTGGATGTAAAAGAGAAAATCATTTGAACAGATTTTAGACAATGTACGAAAAGTATAAAACGAAATTCTACATCTGTGATCACTGATGCAATTACGAAAACATAAGTACAGACAAATAAATTCAAATAAGTTTGGATATACACAAAATTATTAAGAAGAATGCTTAATTTCTCGCCACACAAAGAAGTTGTCATTTTCTAGGAGTATCAGCCCCCTAATTACTAAAATTTGCTTCCAAACCCACAATTAGGGCAACATTATCCTATATTAAATAATATAATTGTTAAAACCTCTAAAAGACCAAAAGATATCAGCATTGAGTATACTACAAAAATTAATTTTCTTCTTATTTTATTTATTTATTTTTGCTATTTTAAATTGGGCAGATCTTACTTTGTTGCATAAAGTAAGAGAATCTAATAACAGGCTCCAATCTTATGGCTTGTTTTGATATCTCTTTTGAATCTAATAGCAGGCTCCAATCTTATGGCTTGTTTTGATTTCTCTTTTGAATCAATAGAAGCATCATGAAAAAAATTAAAAATATACCCTTCCTATTCAGACTTGCTTGTTAAAGGCACTCATTGTAATTTTCTCTTGGATATTAGTGGAAGATTGTTTAGGGCACTCATTGTGACAAAGCCCATAAAACACACCGTTTGAGCTTTCACTATAGCCGTTGATCTTTTACTGAATCATTTTCTCAAGAAATAAAACGACAAAAACTCACAAAAAATAATTTAAAAATAACATAAACAAAAAATAATAGAAACTCTCAATGGAATACCTTTTATGCTCTCTACTGAATACTTCGGATGCCCTAAGTACAAGCCGTTTTGCAAAATCTGAGATGCAAGGAAAAAACACAATCACAGAGACCAAATCAAAATTAATAAAAACCCTAAATCGATTGTTAGTAAAATGGAAACCCTAATAAAATAGAAAGCCTCGGCTCACAAATGCTCATAGCCTCTACCTGCTAATGGATGGGGAAACCCAATCTCGAATGAGGAGATTTGATGTAGAAAATTCAATACGAGAGAGGGAGAGAGCAAGAGCAAGAGAGGAGAGAGCGAGAGACAAGTTGGGATTCGATGAGATTTTTAAGAGATTAAGAAGGAGATTGGAATCTGACCTTCGATTGATGAAGAACCCTAGCTCATGCATGACACATAGTCGAGATCTGACCTTCAATTCAGTTCGGTTAACTTTGATCCAATGAAACCCTACATAGTTGGTAATAATTCAATTTGATTACCTTCAAAGAAGAAAGCGTCCATGGAAAATGGTGGAGGGGAAAAATGTGGGGTTATAACTTATTATACTCATATATGCCAATACCTTTCCCTAAGTCGACGGCTTCCCATTACAGTTGTCTGCATAAGCCTTTTGTTTTGTAGTGGTGACTATAAAATTTTCTTTTTCCTTTTAATGGCCTTTGATTTTGCATAACTCAATGGCACTAAAATTGGGGTTATCTTAGGGTTGAATCTTGGGACACTAACTCAGAATCTTCGTCATATATATATATAGGGCCGGGGATATGCGCCCGAGCGTAGAAATATCTCTACGCATATTTATAGGAGCTCGGCACGTAGCACCTTTGTCGCTGACGTGACATTTCCTCCTTTTCTTCATTTAACCCTGCTTTAACCATGGTTATAACTGACATAATCAAAAAGGCAAAGGCGCAGGTGGTACGTGCCTGACATCATGATTTGGACATGATTACATTCGAAAAGACTACCTACTTCAAAGCGCTTATGCTTCTATGAAAGAAGCGTAAGCGCTTCCTATACAGCACGCTATCGCGATAATTAAGAAGCGTAGCGGTTCGGTCAGCACCCAGAAAATGACATGAAGCGACGACTGACGTAATATTATTTAATACCATCGTCAGAACATTAAATGAGAAGCGATGCATGACATTGTAGTCTTCAATGGTCATCATTACAATTGGAAATGACTATTTAAAGCGCCTCTTCGAAGAGATCGGTTGCTCTCCTTGCGCTTCCGTCTTGGTATGAAGCGTTTGCGCTTTGTACAAGACGAAGAAATGCTTCTTCACTAGGAGCTAGAGCGTTTAAGTTGACTCCTAGCTCTTTTTGGCGCGAACCGACGTCCGCTCTTACTTCATGTATTACCATCGTCAAAGCATTAAATGAGAAGCCGATTTTCAATTGTAATCATTACCATTTGAAATGGTTGTTTGAGGCACTCCTTCGGGGAGATCATTTATTGGTAAAATGTTTTGCATTTATTGCTTGAATGTTTAGCACTAATGACGCTTCTGTCAGACGAAGCTTGGCACCATGTGAAAAGCGTTAGCTCTTTCGTAAGAAGAGCTGACTCTTATTAAATTTGGGCTTGTGCGACTAAGAGTAAGCGTTAGTGCTCCATATATGGCACGAAGGGGCCCAAAATATTGCCATGTAGCACTAGTTTGTGCGAAGCGACACCTGACCGGATGTAATTTATTACCATTGTCAGAACATTAAATGAGGAGCGGGGCAAGGTGGTACGGATTACGATGCTTGTCAGCGTGTTGTGCAATGGCACCATTCCCATTCAAAAAAAATATTTAAGGCAACAATTGAATTACAAATTCACAAATTACTTTTCACCTTTGCCCTCCCAATTTTCATCTTCTCAGAGCGCAGTCAGAAATATCAATGCGGCGAAACCCTATTTCTGCATCTACTAACAAGGTGAGTGTCATTTTACTTTCATTATGTTTTTAAAATGTCAAATAGATGCTCCATTCCTTCCATAGATGAAGCGTTTGCGCCTCATCTAGGGGCGCGGGTGCGCCTTAGTGCGCAAGGTTTTGGAGCGTTGCCGCCCCAACATTTGAGGTGGTACTCCCTGTACATGGAAGCGACGCCACTCCTATTATTAATACCTTCTTCTCTAAAATTCTCCTTTTTCTATTTGACATATTTTGAAGATGGTTCTTAAGACTCCAGCAGCTAAATGCACCATCCGAAAGTGTCGGATCATTTATGACGACACATCTAAGCGAAGGGAAAATATGTTTAAGGAATCGGTCTTCGGGGTATTCTTTGTGACTCCAAAGGACATGATAACCATCAACAACCTCCTGGATGCAATCATCAAGTTATAGGTCGATGGCAACCATCCTCCCTCGTTACCTTTCCCCTAAGGAGACTTTCAAAGAACAGACCATTAGAGATAGGTTTTTCAGGGGCATAAAAGACGTGAAGAGGGGAGACATCTTTGATGCCATTAAGTTAGTCGAGGAGGATGCTGACAAGGACTTTCTGAAACTCTGTCTATTATTCATCCTCGCTATTGTCCTCTTCGCAAATACAAAATACACCGTCGAGAACCCCCACCTCGACCTCATTGATGATCTCCCCAATGTCAATGAATATCCATGGGGCCATTACGCTTACAATCACCTTCTAGTGTGCATGGATAAAGTGAAGAGGATGAGGGTTATAGTTGAGAAAGCAAATGCAGGGCAGGATTATAATATTTACGGCTGCACTATTGCCCTATAGGTAATGTCGTCTCCCAAAATGTCCTATTTTATTTCCTAAGAAGTGTTGACGATTACGAAAGTCATCAAATTTTAATTTTATTTTTCCAAATCTCGATGTACGAGATTAACCACAAGTGCCCCCCCCCCCGCCCTATGTTACTAACAATGTTCGCTTTCCAAGGTTGCTGAAATGGGAAGCAAATGGCAAAATTATGAAAGTTGTATATCACGGACCTCAAGAATAAGGTAAATTCGATACGAGGCGATATCGCATCCAAGTATAGGCATTGTTACTACAATATAGAAGTGCAAACACTTCCAAATGAAGCGATGATGCCTCTAACATGAGCGCAATCGCTTCTTAAGGAAGCAACCGTATTTTCCCAAAATGTTTATCAGTAGAAAATAATGTGGAATATCTATCTTCTTGTAGCATGTCCGGGAACTGGATGCCACACTCTATGAGATGACCTTGCCTATGGTAGAAGTAGTATTGGGAACAAGGTAGAGACCTGCGAAAATGGGTGAAGGACAATCGATCCCTCCCATTACTGTACGGAGGAAGAAAATAGACATTGACGTTATTAGCGTGTCGGACGAGAACAAAGAAGAAGAAGAAGAAGAAGAACTCAAAGCCCGTAAGTAGGAGAAACAACGGATTGATGAAAAATAGAAACAGTTTGTCAATTTAAGAATTATAGACTGTGAGAGGTCAACCAGAGAGCAGAGCAAAGGCTTTGATGGCCTCAGTCTAAAGGTTCTCCAGCTAGACCAGGAGAACCAGCAACTGAAGGGTCAGATCGTCATGATCTTGAAGGATCAGGGTTATATTAAGAGTCAGTTCGCCCCCTTCCGGAATGAACAGGCGTCTCTGAAGGAGATATTAAGAAAATTATCTGAGGTATGCTTTTAAACTATACTAGAGAAATGTTGAACTTGAGGAAATCCTACAATCAAGCGTTGACGCTTCATATGTGAAGCGCCATCACCCTTACATGACATGTCAGTGCTTCGGATATGAAGCATCGACGCTTTCATATCTGATGCTTTTACATGAGGCGTTGACGCTTCTACAAGTATGAAGCGATGACACTTCTCCATGAAGTGATGACGCCTTGACTATGATGCGTTGACACTTCGAAACTAAAGCGTGAACACTTCTACATATTAATTATTGATTAAACATTAACCAATATTCTTCTCATATTGTAAGCTCGCAGTGTGGCGGGAAGTATGTTGGGGTGCACTGAGGATTATTAGACATCTGTCCTCCAATGAAAATTTTTTCCTTGGCCCAAACCTGGGGCAATGTGCATCGCTTGCCCGAATTGAAGCGACTGCCCCCGAGCCCCAACCCCACCTACAGGCCCAACTACAACCACAGCCCCAATCACAGCCCCAACCCCAACCCCAACCACAACCACAACCACAAAAGCAACCACAATCTAACTCCCAACCACACCCAAACCCCATCCTCCTACTCCCTACAAACTCGAAGCCCTTATCGAATTGAAAGTCTAACCTCCACGTCAGTCCAAAGCCCAACTTCCTACAAAGGAGAAACCCCACCCCAAACACAAGTGTTGCCTCCACTGCCTACTACGTCTCATGACGAAGGTCTTGAAATGCCCCTTATACAACCATGCACCGATGAGAGGTCTTCGGTGCAAGAAGAAGAAGAAGATGATGAAGTCCTGTTGCTACCCTAGCTGTGCTTTCTTTATTTATTTGTGGTAAAAGAAATCAAAATAAAATAGGGGATGAAATCAGCACAATTGAGACGTCCTAGACCTGCAAGATATAGGGTCCATTGTGGCAAGTTTTGATAACTAAGAGTTTGTCCCATAGGGAAAGATGATCTACAGCTCCAAGGGAGCCATCTCTAGTAGTCCTTCCAGATCTGACTATAGATCTGGCAATCCTTAAGGGAAGGGAGTTTAAGGTCACTTAGTTTACAGATCCTAAGGTAGCCTAATGTCTAAACTACAGAAAGGGTTGAGAGGATGGATGGAGTGTGGAAAATAAATATAAAAGGGTGAGAAGTATGTTATTGAGCCTAGATCAAAGGAGTTTTATAACTCAGATTCAGATCTAATGTTAAAGAAATCCTGTCCAATGGCTATGTTATCACCACTGAGGAGAAAGGATCCAACCCATCTCTCTGCCATGATTCAATCCCTTAAGGTTATAACATGTCCACTCAAATGGTCACAGACTATCCCATAGGGGAACCACAATCCAGGGATGGGTCAAAACAAGTTAATCATTGTAGGCACTATTTCATCCAGGCTACCAGCTCAAGAATCCATAGGAAACCTCAACCTCTAAAGCTCTATGTGTGGGGCTAAGGCTGTATAGGACCATGATAGCCCAGACACATAGAACCAGCAAGAGATTGAGTACAACCTTCGATCTAGCTGTCCATTGCTTGAGTGAGGCTACAATGGTCCAGTCACAAGCCTACAATCTCTATAACCATATCAGATCTAACATCTAATAGCGGATCTATACAAATATAGGGGAGTCTGCATCTGTATAATCTCCCACCAGGCTAATACAAGCTCAGGTGCAAAGAAGAAGGATCCATCTTGGATCAGCGGATTAGAATCACCCTAAGGCCATAACCTATCCACTTGAATGGTCACAGACTATCCCAGAGGCTTTCCTTCTCACGGAGCCCAAGACAAAACAAGAATATCGCTGCTACCACCATGGTCACAAGGCTACTAGCTCAAGCTCCCATGGGGATTTCAGATCTAGTGGGTCCTGTGGTGGGGCTAAGGCTGTATATGACCATGATAGCCTAGACACACAGGTCACTTAGATCTGAGTGGCCCTTAGAATCAGTCCTCCATTGTTTTGAATCACAGCCAAAGCAATGGCGGATCACAAGGTAGCAGCCTTGCACATAGCAGATCACATTCAAACACAAATCTCACAAAGTACAAATCCTATTACAAAACTTCCATTAAACTAGTTCAAAATATATACAAAGACATAGCCGGCAAGTGCTGGACTATGGAGAGAAGGAAAAAGAAAAAGAAAACTACTTATAGCTACAAAAGAAAAGAAAAACGATCTCAGATAAAATCTCCAAGAGATGAGACGTGTTCCCAGATTTGTTCCAAGATTTTCAAGGATGTCTAAACCTAAGCTAAGTATGGGTTTATATAGCAGTGGTGTGGCGGCGCATTAGGGTTAGGAAACCCTAATTTTAACGATGCCACTTGGCCTAATAGTGATCCTTGGATGCCTCGAGGCACGTGCACGGAGATTTAAGCGTGGGAGTGCGTGCCCCAATCGCTAGAAATTCTCAGAAGGTCCTCTGCTAAAGAGATGGAAGTTGAAGTTCAGAGCATCGCTAGGTAGCTATTGTTTCCCAGACTTGTCGCATGGTAGCTCTTGCTCTTTGCGAGGATGGTTTGACATTGAAGCTTCAACTGTCGTGAGGTTGCCTTGGTTTGCTCTTCAGGCAGTCGCACGATAGAGAATTGCGCTCTCCTTGGATTGGGCTTCGCAAGGTTGAGTAGACATCAAAGCCTTAGATGTCGCGGGGTTGGAGTTCATGCAATCGCGAGGTAGCTGCGCATTCGCTGGGTTGATCTTCGTGAGGATGGATTTGAATAACGCGAGAACTTCGCGAGCACTTCTCTTTAATGGACTTCGCGAGTTTCCTCGCGAGGCTCTAATGAGTTCTGAACTGCGCGAGGAGTTCTCTTCTGATATTTGCATCCCGTGGCTACTGTGCGAAGCGTCTTCTGAAGCTCTCTCTCCTCAGTTGTTCTGAGCAAACTACGCAAGGTTGAGAGAGGTCTGCTTTGAACTGCGTGAGACTGTGTGATGTGTTCTACTCTTGAGCTTCGCGAGAGCTACGTGAGTTTGTGCTTCTAAAGCTCTTGATCACCACTCAATCAAGAAGTTGTTGTAAAGTCTTAGGAAGCTTCGGTTGATCACTGAGGCATATTTCTCCTAATCCTCTAAAGCTTGGGTCACCGCAAGGCTCATTTCAGTGCAGATTCGAGTTCATCCTTCTGAGGGACTTCTGGTGCCAAAACAGGCTCCTTAGCAGGATTACTGGCCTTATTTCACTGCTGATTATTACCTACATAAAACACTTAACAAGAACTTATTAGATGGCTAAGGGTCTAATCCAAGATTAAGTTAAGGGGTGAAAAGTGGTACTTTTCAGGTCTTAACACACCCCCAAACCTAATCTTTGCTAGTCCCTTAGCAAAGCTACATTAAATCTACTACAATAATTAAATGCCCCTTTCGTAGGGAGCACAGATACATTTAGCATATGTACCAAGCCTTTTAAACCCCTAGGTGATCCCTAGTGGAGGAGTGAAGTCTCTTGAGGGTTTTCAATGAAGATACCCACAAACTTCTCAATGAAACAGTTAACAAAAGTGCAATATCATCAAGTGAGCAGTCAAGGAGTAGACTTAGTTTACTCTTGAATCAGTAAACATAAAAGAAATTTAATCCATTGGTTGCACAGTAATTTAAACAGTAAAAACTTCTCATGGATGCACAACATTTCCAATCAGTTTACAACCACAGAAAACATCACAAGTGTGTGTAGCATTGAGCTCATCATCAGATCAAAAATTAGGTTATATGTCATACATAATGCATTCAAGATCAGACCCAAAAACTTTCCAGGGCATACTCTCATAAGGGTCTTATTGAGGGGTTCATTTTCTCTCAGACTCAAGAGCAGTTACATCCCCCAAATGGGTCTGTAAGCATGAGCATAGGTAGAGTTCTTAAGTGCTGACATCATTGACACATCCTCACCATAGATTGGATAACTCTTTATCTCCACATGACAGCTCACTCAACTTTGGATCACAAGGGCTTTTAACTGGGCTGGAATGTGGCTTATGGAGTGGGGTTAAAAAGAATGGAAGGTTGAAAAGGGGTTCAAAATTGAGAAATCAGTAAGTGAAGGAGGTGGTTCATGACTTCACCTTCTTGAATTCAACTCCTTTCTTCTTCTTTGAGATTTTCAGATTTGAAGTGATCAGTTTCTCTTCTTGATTTCGATTTTCCAAAAGAAAGTTCCTCTTGACTCCTCTTCATTATTATTTTTGTTTCTTTTTAATGGAATTTTCTTCTTTTTATTTTTGTTGTTGCTTTTCTGGAATGCCACCATGTTCTCAGTTACCATACTGCCAGAATTTTGAGATACTTCTTCTCCATTCAGCTAATGTTGACCATAGCTAGTCCATCTTCAACTCTTTCTCCTTTACCTTTTGAATTCTCAGAGTGAGGGTAGACTGAATCAGGTTCATAGGTTCAGGTACAAGTACTCAGGTGTATTTTGACGAAGTTCAGGATTTAAAGCTCAAAGGGGGTATGGACAAGGGCAGTTGCTTTAGGGTTGGTCTTATTAGGCTCAAACTGTCCAAGAGAGGGCCTTGATCCTTTCCTAAGTCTCATGAGTGCTGTCAGTTGTTTCAACTTGGAGTTGCCTAACTTCTAGTGAGCACAGTGACTCAGCCAGTCCTTAGAACTAGAAGAAATTGCCTTAGTCACTCCTCAAAGGATGGAAAAAACAAAAAAAACATTTATAGGCCCAATTCTCACTGGTTATGGTCTTCCTTTGAACTTTTAAGTATGTCCTCACCTTTTTCTCTCTCTAATGATTCACTAACTGCTGATACAAGTGAGTTTCCTTGGTGATATCATCATGGAAATGTGAAATATTAAAAGTTTATAATGTCTAAAGTTTGCAGAAATTTTAAATTTCTTATTTGTCATGATTCTTAAGTGAACAGAGATCCATTTCCATATTACTCAGATGACTCTGCTGCACTTAGGTTAACTATTCCATTGGTAGGGTCTGCCTGCCACACCCCCAACCCTATGAGGAGCAGTGTCCTCACTTATTCAAAGTGAATTTGCAGCAGATTTATTGAGGGTAAAAAGAAAAGAAAATAACATGGAACAAAACACACAATAGACAAAGCACAATAGTAATGACAAAAGAGGAAAATCTATTAAAAATGAGAAATATACAAACTAAAAGAAAACAGAAGAAAAAGAGTGCAGAAACAGAAAAAATCCTAGGTATAATCTAATCAGAGTCTGGATCAAAACTTGTCCCAACCCATCTTCTTGGCATGCTCTTGAAGGTAAGCCTCTTCCTCTTTTTTCTTTCATTCCCTCTCTTCCTTTCTTTGGGCTGCAATTTTGGGTATGGTTGGTGCCTTGACCCTCATTTTTCTGGTCTTTGGTTGAGGAGGGATCTCTGAAGATTTATCTGTGGTTGGCTCAGGGATTTGATAGGACTTTTTCCTTTGAGACTCTTCCCTTTTGGGCCCTTCCCTGGCTGAGGCGGAGGGGGAATGAGAGGGGATTGGGCTTGTTCTGGCTCAGGAGGAGCAACAGGGGATTTATCTTTTTCTTTCACCTGAGGCAGGAGAGGACTTTTCCCTTTGTCAAGCTTAGGGGGAGCCACAGAAAACTTTTCTTGTTCCTTTACTGCAGGAATGGCAGGGCGCTTCCCCTTCACTGGCTGGCACATTGGTGGTGCCTCCTCAGACTGGGCAGATGTTTCTTTTCCAATTTTTAGAGAGGCAGCAGTGTGAGAAGTTCTTTTAGCTGTAACTTTCCTACTCTGAGGATAGGTTTGTTCAGTAGGGCTTGATGAAGTATCAGCAACAGGAGTCTTGGCACTGGGATCCATAGGTGGTGCAGAATCAGAGTCTGAGTCAGAAGGAAAAAGCTCAGTGGGATCCAATCCAAGGGCCAGCAACAACCTGTCTGCGTTCCTCTTTGGAAAGTAGGCGACCATGGGGATCATCCTGAGAAGAAGCTCTGGTGACCTTTGGAGGTGGGGATGGAGGGGCTGGTTGGTTTAGGTAAGGATCTGGCTGGAGTTGTATGAGAGGTCTTCTTTTTAATGTGGGATATCAGGGGAGGGCTGTCGGGGTTTAGGTCAGATGATGTTGGAGATACTGGGGCTATGTATTGAGGTAAGGTGGGTGAAGGGGGAGTGCTGTCATGGGGTTCAACACTTTCCACAGAGGAACGAATCACAGGGGGAGGTGGAATGGAAAAGGGAGATAAGAGAGGGAAAGGGAGAGATGGAATAGGCAAAGAAACTGATGGAGGGCCAAGTGTGGTGGATGGAGGTATTGCTGCAGAAGCAGAGGTGACAGAAGCTTGCACCACCTTCTTTGGAGCAGGGGCTTTAACCTTCTTTTTGGGGGCAGGGGTGGCCTTTGCCATGTTAGCCTCTCCTTGCTCGAAACAACTGAGCTTCAAACCTTCTTCTTCTTCCGGGATCCATCGACTTCACGATCCCCATTGTCTTTTTGCAAAAGTGGTGGGAGTGAGGTCAGCAGATAACTCCCCCACTGGTATCTTGTACCCTCCCTTCAGAAGTAATTTGGTGATGAGTCTTCCATAGGGGAGAGTGTGGATCTTCTTTTGCAACCCAAGCTTCACCATCATATCCTTCATGGCCTCAAAAATCAAACATGCAGTATTAAATCTATGGCCCAGAGAGAAGGAATAAAGAGCATCAGCAATTGGTGTCCTCCTCTCTTACTGATGGCCGGAGCAATAAATATTCTTCCTCAGCGCTTGATCAATGAACAGTAATTTGGGATTCAAATCTCTTCTTCTGATGGAGTCCCCTGTGGCCTTCAAACCTCTGGTAAGGGCCTGTGCAATGGTATCAATGGGGGCACTCACAGGGGAACCATAACCACAGTTGGGATAAAAAATGGCAGGGATGCCCATGACTTCAACAATCAACGCTGGGCTGAGTAGCATCTCAAAATTGTCAACTAACACAAGGAGGCCTGGCTGCCCATGTGTGTCTGGTCTGACCCTAAGGTGCTGGTAAAAGAGTTGCACTGTGACAGCCCGGATTTCGGCACCCCGAAACCCGCGCCATCAACACGATCATCTTGACCGTGCCCCTCAACTATGCACGGAACACTGGTATGTCAAGCATAAAATAAATAAGAACAACTTGCGGAATTTAAATCTACATAAAAACACTTCTCAAAAGACAGTTCTACCCTCATGCCTCTGCATGAAGGGAGAACCGATCCGAACCATCGATGATAACCATCATCATGGATGGTTCGCCCAAAAGAATACTCTGATATCCACATACACAAGGTTTAATCAAAAACCAGGCTTGACATACCAAGCCGCACAATCTCCAACTAAAACTCCTCAAAGTTGCACAGCAGAGTCCTCTAGAAGAAGTCCTCTGGAGGTGGCTCTAACTCCTCGCCGGCCGCAAGGTCCGACTCACCGGGGTCAGCGTCTCCTGAAGCCTCGACAGCTGCTAGTAGTGGACCTGCGACGTATAGTCTATAGGGTGAGCTACATCCTAGCTCAATAGGGAATAGAACACAATTGAACATATAAAATATAACTCACATGTATTCTATGATATGCATGCATGATGTGTCTATGCATTTATTGATGGAAAACAGTTAAAAACGCTTCAATTACTGGTAGGTTACTCATGTCTTTTAGTTAATCAAGAATGATCGAGAAGGCCTAAAGCAAAACTTAAACTTCAACTTAAATAATCCCGAGCAATATAGCATCGAGCCCCGACGAGATACCTTCATCGTCATCTATATAGACAGCTTTAAATGTATTCCTGAATACTAATAGTACCAAGCCTCTTTCCACGGGATTGGTGGCGGGTTTCACATCTCATCAACACCCCTCGGGTGTGCTTAGTCTGTACGGATAAGCCTCCGTCTTGGCCTCTACGGATTAGCCGCCGACGGTCACGGATATCTGCCCGCTGCCGGGCCGTGGTTATCCCGCCACGTATCAAACCTCAAATAACAAAAATATCGGTGCCTTACATATAGTTATTCACCGTAATTGTGCTATCTTATATCGCTAGGCCTCATCAAGCATGATTCAATCATGGATACATCCACAGGATGTATCCGCTCACTTGCATCACACCGATGCCTTTACCTCTTCACTTCATCATCCCCGGGATGGTCCATTTAAGATCTCTTATGAATGTCACACACACTTTTCATAATCATTGCGTAGTAAAACATTTGAATTGAATTGATATCATTACATACATGCTCTTGTAAAATAAAGTACATGTTCGTGGTGTTCCCTACCTCAAGTCTTTAGTCGATCATCGCATCAAGGTCCCACGTGATGGCTCCTTGTGCACTAGCTCTCACACGCATCACCTATGGTACCATATAACATGTGAAACACATCACAAAGGATGCCATAAAGAAGGTATAAGATCCCCAAGAATCTTAAAGTCAAACCAAAAGTCAACATAGTTTACTACAACGATTAATCGAATTCCAAAATCGAATCGATTCGATTCGATTAATCGATTTCAAAATCGATTAATCGAAGTCAATATCGATTAATCAAGCAATTTCGATTAATCAAATTCTCCTTTTCGAAAGTCCATTCTCGCTCAACAATGAATTGTCATTCGATTAATCGAATCGATTTCGATTAATCAAATTCTTCTTTTCAAAGTAAATTTACCGCTCAACAATGAGTTTCCATTCGATTAATCGAATCCAATTTCGATTAATCAAATCCTTCTTTTCGCAGCGCACTCTTATTTCAATAGTCGATTATTAGTTGATTAATCGATTCCAAATCGACATCGAAACTAAATCGATTAATCAAATCCCATTTCGATTAGTCGATTTTCCTGTTATTTCCTCCAACCTCGGGTCCACGAGGTTTCTCAATGATTAATCGATTCTCAAATCGATTAATCGAATCCAAAGTCGATTAATCGAAATCCAATTCGATTAATCAAACTTCCTCGCCAATTTCGACATCAAACCCAATTCGATTAATCGAATTGTCGCCAAATTTCTTTCGAAATGTTTCTTCCCAATCTTTTTCCATACTTTTTCTTCTATCTTCTAAGCCATTATCCTATGATTTAACCCACATTTCATCGTAACTTAACCCTATAATCTATGCATCTTATTTACAAAAATTTACCTTGATAGACCTCAAGTTGATTTCTATCAATAGTTGAAGGCTAGGGTTTCTAGCTCGGTTCTAACGGATCCTTACGTCGAATCCGCCTCTTTAATGCTTGACTCTTCCAAACAATAACTCCTCTCTTACTCCTCTCTCTCTCTCTTCTTTACTTCTCTCAACCACCAAACATGAAAGTTAGGGTTTTCAACCCTTTTATCTTATCTCTTTTCTACAGGAGCACATACACACTCATCGTTGTATGTAACTCTACAACTCCTCTATCTCTCCACTCTTCTACACTGATTCACACATCACTTCTGCTCATCTCACCTTAAGTTCATCAATGAACTATCTCATGGTCAAACCTAAGACCAATCGGGCACGGATCCCGAGGTCATAGTTCAATGTGATTTTTCGGGCTATTACATCCTCCCCACCTTGGAAATTTTCGTCCTCGAAAATCACCCAAAGGTGTGGTGGTGTACACTCTCCCCCCCCCCCCCCGCACACTTGGAGGTGAGGTGGTTCATTTGACTCATACGTATTTAAGTCTCCACACATTCACACAACACAAACATGGAAGTAAAAGCTAGCAAAATTGAACAATTTATATAAAAATTTAATTTGTATTAAGGATTGAATATTTTGTTACAATGCCAATAAGTTGGCGTGTAATAAAAAGTACAGGTATAATCAAAATGCAAAAGACATAGACGACTCAAACAGTCCCCTCGCCAGGCTGATCTGGTGCCGAGCAGTTGCTCCATCCGAGGTGGCAAGGCGACATTGGCCGGGCAGGTGTCTGCTGAGCCGGGTCAAGGCTGGGGTGGCGGCTGGGCTGGCTGAGCGGATGTGGATGTGGAGGGAACCGCGTCCGTGGTGGGATGGAAGACGGGTCCTCTATGGAAGGCGGCCGGCCGCCCATTCTTCTTCGGCCAAGATATCCATGTAGGTGTGGGGTAGATGAACTGGAGGGTGTGAAACATGAGGAAATCAATCCTCCTGCTCATCCTCTTATTCTTCCATTTCGCCAACACGCCCTCTATGGTAGGACCGATGGATGGGGCGGCCACGTAGGATGAGGTGGGAGTCGGGCGCGTGAGTGTGCAGTGTGGTGTCGGTGTGGACTGTGGTGTGGAGGGAACCTCTCCATGATGGCTCACAAGGCTAGGTGTGCCCCACCCTCAAGTGGGTCCCGCCGAGGTGGTGGGGTGGTGGCTGCTACTGGCAGCGCCGCCCTGGGCTGCTGGGCGGGAGCGGACCCGATGGTAGGGTCCGCTTCAGGTTGTACTGGGTCCATGAAGACTTTGTGAACGCCTTCACGCGATCCGTAGCCCTCACCTCGTGAGGTGAAATAGTGTAGGAGGGCTCGTCAGAGTAGCACTCCAACATGCTCGAGATGAGCCGAGCATACGGCATCTTCTCCTTGGGCCGCATGTTGCCCTTCATCAGCTTACTCTTGATGTACCGCATCCCCTCAAGGATGACCATGGTAGCATCAAACCATCGGCCACAGAAGGCCGCGTAAAGTGCATGTTGCACTTTATCCACGCGCTCCGTGTCGTGCATTTTATGATGGAGTCGAGCATCCACATGTAGGGTGGAAGGTCGACCCTCTTGATGGACGTGCCCGACCCCTTCTTCCCGTTGGTCATGCGAGTCATGACCTCTTCAAAACGGGGTTCCTTTTCAAAGGGTGGGAATAAGGTAGTCTCGGGGGTAAAGTCGAGGTAGCATTCAAGCACCTCATGTATGTGTCGACGAGTGATCGTATAGAGACGACCCTCGATCTTGGTTATAATACAATCGTCGCTAGGGCCATTGGTTAGCCCTTGGTAGAACAACCTCACCAATCTAGGGTAATAGGAACCCGGATTGGTTTGAGAAGGTTGCCGAGTCCGCACGTTAGGTAGTTCTGAGCCCATTGGGTCTCGCGGATTTGTGAATAGGGTAGGGTCGATGGTGTATTCGACCTCAAAGGTCTTGGCAGCCCACCACTCGTTTGGTTGCTCCACGTTGGTGGGTGGTGGTGGCATGGGGTGGATTCAAGGAAGACTCACGTAGATGCGCTTCGTCGAACCGGAGGTGGTCTCCGATTCGGTGATGGAGTCCTCACCGTGAAGGGTAGGTGGTGGTGGTGCGGCGTTCTTACGCCTAACCGGTAGCTTGGAAGTTGCCTTCTTCGAAGACAATCGGGTTTTGGGCGGCATATTGGGGAAAACTAGGGTTTTTAACTAGCTCAAATGGAAAGAAAACGAAATCTAGGGTTTACCTTAGGTTTTCAAGGCGGATTCGAAGTTTAATCGATGGAAGGTCCAAACCCTAGGCACCGCTTGTCGGAGAAGAGGAAGAAGATCAACCGTTTAAAACCTCAAAGTGAAATGATTTCGAATGCCAAAGAAAATCCCCAATTTTCAATATATAGGCCCCGGCTCGATTAATCGAAATTACATTTGATTAATCGAAATTTAAAACTAGGTTAAGCAGAAATCGATTAAGCGATTTCCCAAATCGATTAATCGAAAGTCAAATTCGATTAATCGAAATCGTGCCTGTTTAAAATTTCAAATTTTTAAGCTCACTGGCGCTTGCTAGTCGATTAATCGAAATCCATTTCGATTAATCGAAATTCCAAAATCGATTAATCGAATTTAGTTTCGATTAATCGAAATCGGGCTATAACTTCAACTTTTTCTAAACTTTCTTAAGTATTCGATTAATCGAAATCCATTTCGATTAATCGAAATTTCAAAATCGATTAATCGAAATCACTTCGATTAATCGAAATTGTCCATTTGACTTTAATATCTCTCAAGTCCTTTAAGTAACTCGATTAATCGAAAATCCAATTCGATTAATCGAATTACAAAATCGATTAATCGAAATTTATAATTCGATCAATCGAAACTTCATTCTAGGTATATTCTAACTCAAATTTTTCATTTCCAGTCACTGGCACATGCCAGTCGACTAATCGAACAAAATCGATTAATCGAAATTCCAAATCGATTAATCGATTTGAAATTCGATTAATCGATTTTGCCCTTTTTTTTTTTTTTTTTTTTTTTACAAAATTTCAATCTTTTCTTTCTTTTACTATTTTTGACAATTTATGACAGATTGGATCAAAATTTCCATTGAATTTCAAGCATAGTGGAAATTTCACAAACGTGGTTGCGGTTTACATCGAATTCTCACGTTGTTGGAAACAAGGCCGGATATTGTTCTTTCACATCGGCCTCTCGTTCCCAAGTAGCCTCTTCTTTTGGATGATTGTTCCACCGAACAAGCACTAAGGGAATCACTTTAGTGCGCAGTACTTGCTCTTTTCGATCCAGAATCTCCACTGGTTCCTCTATCATGCTCATGTCCTCACACATCTCTATAGGTTGCTTCCCTAACACATGAGACGGATCATTCACGTACTTTCTGAGCATCGATATGTGGAAGACATTATGTACTCGATCAAATAGCGGTGGTAAACTAATGCGATATGCAACTTCACCTATTCGTCCCAAAATTTCAAATGGTCCAACATAACGTGGACTTAACTTCCCCCTCTTGCCAAATCGCATTACACCTTTCATAGGTGACACCTTCACAAACACATGCTCGCCCACTTTGTAGTCAACACTAGTCCGCTTCATATCGGCGTAACTTTTCTGTCTACTCTGTGCTGTCTTCAACCTTTCTCTGATAATTCGGACAACGGTGGCGTTGTCTTCAAGCAGTTTCGGTCCTAATACAAATTTCTCACCTGTTTCCTCCCAATTCAGAGGTGACTTGCATCGTCGTCCATACAGAGCTTCATACGGTGCCATGCCAATGCTCGTTTGAAAACTGTTGTTATATGCGAACTCGAGCATCGGTAGATACTCATCCCAGTATCCTTGCATATCAAGCATGCACGCTCTGAGCATGTCTTCTATCACTTGATTCACCCGCTCTGTCTGCCCATCAGTTTGAGGATGGAAAGCTGAACTAAAGTCTAGTCGTGTTCCCATTCCTTCTTGAAATTTCTTCCAAAACTTGGACGTATATAGTGGATCACGATCTGAAACGATGCTGCTTGGAATCCCGTGTAATCTTACAATCTCCTTCATGTATATTCCTGCCAGTCTTCCTGCAGTATATGTGGTATTATCTGACAAAAGTCTTGATTTGGTCAATCGGTCTCTGACGACCCAAATGGCATTGTGTCTCTTGGCAGTACCGCGTAATCCAACAATGAAATCCATTGAGATCGATTCCCACTTCCATTCTGGTATTGGTAAAGGTTGCAATAGTCCCGCAGGATGTCTATGATCAACCTTCACTTGCTGACAAGTCAAGCATCGTGACACATACTCGGCCACGTCTTGTTTCAGTCCTCTCCACCAGTAGTTCCTTTTCAAATCTTGGTACATTTTGGTGCTACCAGGGTGGATAGCATAATTTGACTTATGGGCCTCATCAAGAATCGTTCGTCTTAGATCGGCATTGTCCGGGATGCATAGACGGCCTTTAAACAACAAAGAACCATCTTCTTTTACTGAAAAGTCCGACCTGATGCCTTCATTCACGTCTTGATGAATCTTTGTTAATGTCGGATCCTTCATCTGTAGATCGTGGATATGTTCAAATATCACTGGCTTTACTGATATGTTAGCCAAAAAGGATCCAGTGTCCTTTGACTCAATGTTCGCATCATAGAGTGCCAGGTCTTCCAATAATTTCCATCGGTGCATACCCAAAATCAAAGAAGCTAATTGAGCTGAACCTTTTCGACTCAATGCATCGGCTACTACATTCGCCTTTGCGGATGGTATTGTATAGAGCAATCGTAGTCCTTGAGGAATTCCATCCATCTGCGCTGTCTCATATTGAGCTCCTTCTGTGTAAACAGATATCGGAGGCTCTTATGATCGGTGAAAATTTCAAATGTCTCACCATACAAGTAGTGTCTCCAAATTTTCAGCGCAAAAATGACTGCTGCCAGTTCCAAGTCATGAGTCGGGTAATTTTTCTCGTGTTCTTTCAGCTGTCTTGATCCGTAAGCTATCACCTTCTTGTGTTGGTTGAGCACACAACCAAGGCCATTGTATGACGCGTCAGACATCGCGTATCCTCCATCGCTCAAGGAATTGCCAACACTGGAGCCGAAGTGAGTCTCATTTTGAGTTCTTGAAAACTCTTCTCGCATGCCTCACTCCACTCAAACCTTGAATCTTTACGTGTCAGCTTTGTGAGAGGTCCCGATATTTTTGAAAACCCTCAACGACGTCGATAATAGCCTCGCTAAGCCCGTAAAACTTCGGACATCCGTCCTTTGTCTTTGGTCGCTCCCATTTAACTCTGCGTCTATCTTTCTTTGGATCTACCTGTGACGCCGCAGGTGCTTCGAGACGACATGTCCCAAAGCTAATTTCTTCCAACCAAAACTCACACTTCGAAGTTTGGCGTACAATTGGTGTTCACGTGGCGTTTGTAGAGCAATCCTCAAGTGTTCTTCGTGTGTCTTGGATTTGGAGTATATTAGTATATCATCAACGAACACTACCACGCAAGAGTCCAAGTGTGGTTTAAACACTCGGTTCATCAGATCCATAAATGACGCTGGAGCATTCGTTAATCCAAACGGCATCACAAGGAATTCATAGTGTCCATACCGTGTCCGGAAAGCTGTCTTCTGTATGTCCTCTGCCTTGACTCGCAACTGATGATACCCAGATCTTAGGTCGATCTTGGAAAAATACCTTGCTCCTTGCAGTTGGTCGAATAGATCGTCAATTCTAGGCAAAGGGTAGCGGTTCTTCACAGTAAGTTTGTTCAGTTGTCGATAGTCAATGCATAACCGCATTGACCCATCCTTCTTCTTGACAAACAAGACCGGTGCTCCCCATGGAGACACGCTCGGTCTAACAAACCCCTTGTCCATAAGCTCTTGTAGTTGTTCCTTCAACTCCTTTAACTCAGCGGGAGCCATTCTATAAGGTGCTTTTGAAATAGGCTCCGTTCCTGGTGCTAAGTCAATGGCGAATTCTACTTCTCTTTCTGGAGGTAATCCAGGCAATTCTTCTGGAAACACGTCAGCGAAGTCTCGCACAATTGCTATCTCAGAAATGACGTTCTTTTCCTCCTTGTCCTCCTTTAAGAAAGCTAAGTATCCACTGCATCCTTTTCTGATCATTTTCTCGGCCCTTACTGCTGAGATCAGTGGCACAGATGACGACCTCACTCCTTGAAACCGAAATGATCTTCTTGTGTTGGGTCTGAAAATGACTACCTTGTTCTTGCAATCAATGGTCGCACAATGCTGCGCCAACCAGTCCATGCCAAGGATCACATCAAACCCTTGCATGTCTAACAGTACCAACTTTGCTTCCAATTCATGCACTTCTAAGTCTTGAACTGCTACGACGATGGATTTGCAAGCTAACTCCGTGTCTACTAACTCTCCAGTCGGAATAGACACAGATAGGACGAAATCCAACGTCTCTGGAACGATCTTCATCTTCTTAGCAAAACGTGGAGTGACGAATGAGTGGGTAGACCCGGGGTCTATCAACACTCGAGCGTCATGTCTAAATACACTTCCCTTCTCATACATAGTTAAAGTACCTATAATATATATACACATACATACAGAAATTTACACATCAAAATGCACTCTCAGTTTATATTAAAAGAATCTACACTATTCCTAATGCATGCACCTTTTTCCATCTAAAATTCTTTATGAAACGGAATTTTTCTTTAATAAAATAAAATTTCTCACCTTGGATGACGTCGTGCACATTCCCTGCTTCCTGAGCAGTGACTGCATAGGCTCTCCCCCTAACAATCGGCTTCCTTGCTTGAATGGGTCGTGGTGCTGTAACTGAAGCCGTCTTGCCCTTGTCTGTCTCGGGGCAATCCTTGATCAAGTGGCCCACCTTGCCACATCGGAAACAACCTCTAGTTCCGATTTTGCAGTCTACAGTCCTATGCGGCTTGCCACATCTGGCACACGTCTCTCGAGGTGCGAAAGATACGGTACGAGAACCCTGTGTGACAGTAGCGCTAGTAGACATGGCAGGGCTCTCATAGCGAAAAGGTCTCCCCGACGCAAGTAATGAAAACCTCTGTTGGTGTTGCTGTTGCGCCGGCCTTCCAAAACCTCCCTGAAACTGCGGTCTCTGACTCTGACCCACGAACCTCGGCTTTTTATTCACCGGTTCGTAGTTCCCCATCCTTCCGTGGTCAAGTCCTCTCTGTTGCTCTCTCTGTCTATATCTGTTTGTGTTCTCCTCTTCTACAACCAATGCTTTGCTCATGACCTCTTCATAGGTCCTCAGTTGAAATGGAGCTACGCCTCCCCTAACCTCAGGCTTCAAACCTTGCTGAAACCTCTTGGACTTCATCACTTCAGTAGCGACGTAGTCCGGTGCAAAACGGGCAAGTCGTAGAAACTCTACCCCATACTCTCTGACTGTCATCCTCCCTTGTACTAGCTGTAGGAACTGAATCTCAAGCTGGTTCCTCACTACTTCCGGAAAATATTGTTTGTTGAATTCCTCAACGAATTCCTCCCAAGTCCAAGGCAACTCTGGGGTCTCCGAGCCAGTCCTTATCACGGACTTCCACCAAGGCCCGGCCTCCCCATCCAACATGTAAGCTGCCCATCTTACACTCTCATCTTCCGTGCAAGTTAGCACGCTAAAGACTTTCTCCATTTCCATCAGCCAATTCTCAGCGGCCATCGTGGTTCCGCCCGCCTGAAAATGTAGGCGGTCTCATCCTTCTAAACTCTCAGAAAAGATGAGGGCACGCAACGCAGTCCCTGGTGGTGGTGTAGGTGGTCATTCTCTTGATGATGAGTGCAAAGGATGTCGCTTGTGTGCCATGGCAAGCCATAGTCTCCATAGTGTGCATCATCCTTTGCTCCTCTCTATCTTCTTGTCTTTCTCTCAATCTTTCTTGCTCTCTCGGATCTTGATCCCGATGATCTCGATCCTCTTCCTCATGCCGCTCACACACGCTCTGCACCTCCTAAAGGCACTCTCTGGTAGGAGAGATGAAATCATCTCCACTCACGCAAACTCCTTTGATGGCCTCCTCTTGGTGGCCCCTCCCTCTAGGCGACATTGCGGTGCATTTGAAACTAAAGTTTCAAGTTAGCGAAGCCCTATGTTCTCGACGAAAGAACCCTTGTCGAATTGCTAAAAGAAAATAGCTCGATACCAATCAGGACCGGATTTGGCACCCAAACCGCGCCATCAAGACGATCATCTTGACGTGCCCCTCAACTATGCACTAACACCGGTATGTCAAGCATAAAATAAATAAGAACAACTTGCGAATTTAAATCTACATAAAACACTTCTCAAAGACAGTTCTACCCTCATGCCTCTGCATGAAGGAGAACCGATCCAACCATCGATGATAACCATCATCATGGATGGTTCAAAAGAATACTCGATATCCACATACACAAGGTTTAATCAAAAACCGGGCTTGACATACCAAGCCGCACAATCTCCAACTAAAACTCCTCAAAGTTGCACGAGTCCTCTAGAAGAAGTCCTCCGAGGTGGCTCTAACCTCGCCGCAAGGTCCGACTCACCGGGGTCAGCGTCTCCTGAAGCCTCGACAGCTGCTAGTAGTGGACCTGCGACGTATAGTCTATAGGGTGAGCTACATCCTAGCTCAATAGGGAATAGAACACAATTGAACATATAAAATATAACTCACATGTATTCTATGATATGCATGATGTGTCTATGCATTTATTGATGGAAAACAGTTAAAAACGCTTCAATTACTGGTAGGTTACTCATGTCTTTTAGTTAATCAAGAATGATGCTGAGAAGGCCTAAAGCAAAACTTAAACTTCAACTTAAATAATCCCCGAGCAATATAGCATCGAGCCCCGACGAGATACCCTTCATCGTCATCTATATAGAAGTTTTAAATGTATTCCACAGGAATACTAATAGTACCAAGCCTCTTTCCACAGGGATTGGTGGCGGGTTTCACATCTCATCAACACCCACAGGGTGTGCTTACTCTGTCTGGATAAGCCTCCGTGACCGCTACGGATTAGCCGCCAGATATCGGCCACTGGATATCCCACGTCGGTGGGGTAACCTATCAAACCTCAAATAACAAAATATCGATTGCCTTACATATAGTTATTCACCGTAATTGTGCTATCTTATATCGCTTAGGCCTCATCAAGCATGATTCAATCATGGATACATCCTCAGGATGTATCCGTTCACTTGCATCACACCCGATGCCTTTACCTCTTCACTTCATCATCCCACGATGGTCCATTTAAGATCTCTTATGGATGTCACACAGACAGTTTTTATAATCATTGCGTAGTAAAACATTTGAATTGAATTGATATCATTACATACATGCTCTTGTAAAATAAAGTACATGTTCGTGTTCCCTACCTCAAGTCTTTAGTCGATCAATGCATCAAGGTCCCGCATGGCTCCTTGCACTGCTCGTTCACGCCACCTATGGTACCATATAACATGTGAAACACATCACAAAGGATGCCATAGAGAAGGTATAAGATCTCCCAAAAATCTTAAAGTCAAACCAAAAGTCAACATAGTTTACTACAGTCGATTAATCGATTTCCAAGATCGATTAATCGAAAGTCAATATCGATTAATCGAAGCAATTTCGACTAATCGAAATTCTCCTTTGCGCGAAGTCCATTCTCGCTCGAGCCGAATTGTCATTCGATTAATCGAATTTCGATTAATCAAATTCTTCTTTTCGCAAAGTAAATTTATCGCTCGAATAGTTTCCATTCGATTAATCGAATCCAATTTCGATTAATCAAATCCTTCTTTTCGCAGCGAGACCCTTATTTGAATAGTCGATTTTCGTTGATTAATCGATTCCAAATCGACATCGAAACTAAATCGATTAATCAAATCCATTTCGATTAGTCGATTTTTCCTGTTATTTCCTCCAACCCCGGGGTCCATTTGGAGGTTCTCGATCAATTTTCAAATCGATTAATCGAATCCAAAGTCGATTAATCGAAATCCAATTCGATTAATCAAATCGTCCTCGACTCTTCATCTTCGCCAATTTCGATTAATCGAAATTGTCGATTTCAACCCCTTTCTTCCCAATCTTTTTCCATACTTTTCTTCTATCTTTCTAAGCCATTATCCTATGATTTAACCCACATTTTACCGTAACTTAAACCTATAATCTGTACATCTTATTTACAAAATTTACCTTGGATAGACCTCAAGTTGATTTCTATCAATAGTTGGAAGGCTAGGGTTTCTAGCTTTGGTTCTAACGGATCCCTTGCGTGAATCCGGCCTCTTTAATGCTTGACTCCCTCTTCCAAGCAGTTGCAATAACTCCTCTCTTACTCCTCTCTTTCTCTCTCTTCTTTACTTCTCTCAACCACCAAAACATGAAAGTTAGGGTTTTCAACCCTTTTATCTTATCTCTTTTCTCCGTGGAGCACATACACACTCATCGGGTGTATGTAACTCTACAACTCCTCTATCTCTCCACTCTTCTACACTGATTCACACATCACTTCTGCTCATCTCACCTTAAGTTCATCAATGAACTATCTCATGGTCAAACCTAAGACCAATCGCGCACGGATCCCGAGGTCATAGTTCAATGTGATTTTTCGGGCTATTACATCCTCCCCACCTTGGAAATTTTATCTCGAAAATCACCCAAAGGTGTGGTGGTGTACACTCTCCCCCCACTTGGAGGTGAGGTGGTTCATTTGACTCATACGTATTTAAGTCTCACACATTCACACAACACAAACATGGAAGTAAAAGCTAGCAAAATTGAACAATTTATATAAAAATTTAATTTGTATTAAGGATTGAATATTTTGTTACAATGCCAATAAGTTGGCGTGTAATAAAAAGTACAGGTATAATCAAAATGCAAAAGACATAGACGACTCAAACAGTCCCCTCGCCAGGCTGATCTGGTCTTTGGGCAGTTGCTCCATCTGAGGTGGCAGTCTGACGGTGTTGGCAGTCTGCTGGGAGGAGGCTGTGTGGGGTGGTGGCTGGTGGCGGATGTGGATGTGGAGGAACCCGTCCGTGGTGGGATGGAAGACGGGTCCTCTATGGAAGGCGGTGCGTCCGGCCGTCCATTCTTCTTCGCGGGCCAGCATATCCATGTAGGTGTGGGGGTAGATGAACTGGAGGGTGTGAAACATGAGGAAATCAATCCTCCTGTTCATCCTCTCGTTATTCGCTTCCATTCTGGCCAACACGTCCTCTATGGTAGGACCGGATGGAGCGGCGCGCCGGCGGTAGGATGAGGTGGGAGTCGCGGGCGCGGAGTGTGCAGGTGGTGTCGGCGTGGCTGTGGTGTGGGAGGGAACCCTCTCCACAGATGGCTCTGCTGCGGCAGGGTGTGCCCCACCCTCAAGTGGGTCCTGCTGAGGTGGTGGGGGTGGTGGCGGTGCTACTGCTGCTGCTGCTTCTTCTTTGAAATTCTTTGGGCGGGGCGGGACCCGGGTAGTGGGTCCGCTTCAAAGGTTAGCTACGGGTCCATGAAGACTTTGTGAACGTCTTCACGCGATCCGTAGCCCTCACCTCGTGAGGTGTGAAATAGTGTAGGAGGGCTCGTCGAGTAGCACTCCAACATGCTGGAGATGAGCCGAGCATCCGGCATCTTCTCCTTGGGCCGCATGTTGCCCTTCATCAGCTTACTCTTGATGTACCGCATCCCCTCAAGGATGACCATGGTAGCATCAAACCATCGGCCACAGAAGGCCGCGTAAAGTGCATGTTGCACTTTATCCACGCGCTCCGTGTCGTGGCGCATCGGGTAAAGGTTGCATTTTATTATGGAGTCGAGCATCCACATGTAGGGTGGAAGGTCGACCCTCTTGATGGACGTGCCCGACCCCTTCTTCCCGTTGGTCATGCGAGTCATGACCTCTTCAAAACGGGGTTCCTTTTCAAAGGGTGGGAATAAGGTAGTCTCGGGGGTAAAGTCGAGGTAGCATTCAAGCACCTCATGTATGTGTCGACGAGTGATCGTATAGAGACGACCCTCGATCTTGGTTATAATACAATCGTCGCTAGGGCCATTGGTTAGCCCTTGGTAGAACAACCTCACCAATCTAGGGTAATAGGAACCCCGGATTGGTTTGAGAAGGTTGCCGAGTCCGGCACTGGTTAGGTAGTTCTGAGCCCATTGGGTCTCGCCCGGTAAATCGGGATTTGTGAATAGGGTAGGGTCGATGGTGTATTCGACCTCAAAGGTCTTGGCAGCCCACCACTCGTTTGGTTGCTCCACGTTGGTGGGTGGTGGTGGCATGGGGGTGGATTCGCGGGAAGACTCGCGCGTAGATGCGCTCGTCGAACCGGAGGTGGTCTCCGATTCCGACGGTGATGGAGTCCTCACCGGCGAAGGGGTAGGTGGTGGTGGTGCGGCGTTCTTACGCCTAACCGGTAGCTTGGAAGTTGCCTTCTTCGAAGACAATCGGGTTTTGGGCGGCATATTGGGGAAAACTAGGGTTTTTAACTAGCTCAAATGGAAAGAAAAACGGAAATCTAGGGTTTACCTTAGGTTTTCGAAGGCGGATTCGGAAGCGAATCGATGGAAGGTCCAAACCCTAGGGCACCGGCTTGTCGGAGAAGAGGAAGAAGATCAACCGTTTAAAAACCTCAAAGTGAAATGATTTCGAATGCCAAAGAAAATCCCCAATTTTCAATATATAGGCCCCGGCTCGATTAATCGAAATTCTGTTTCGATTAATCGAAATTTAAAACTAGGTTAAGCCGCGTAAAATCGATTAATCGATTTCCCAAATCGATTAATCGAAAGTCAAATTCGATTAATCGAAATCGTGCCTGTTTAAAATTTCAAATTTTTAAGCTCACTGGCGCTTGCTAGTCGATTAATCGAAATCCATTTCGATTAATCGAAATTCCAAAATCGATTAATCGAATTTAGTTTCGATTAATCGAAATCGGGCTATAACTTCAATTTTTTTCTAAACTTTCTTAAGTATTCGATTAATCGAAATCCATTTCGATTAATCGAAATTTCAAAATCGATTAATCGAAATCACTTCGATTAATCGAAATTGTCCATTTGACTTTAATATCTCTCAAGTCCTTTAAGTAACTCGATTAATCGAAAATCCAATTCGATTAATCGAATTACAAAATCGATTAATCGAAATTTATAATTCGATCAATCGAAACTTCATTCTAGGTATATTCTAACTCAAATTTTTCATTTCCAGTCACTGGCACATGCCAGTCGACTAATCGAACAAAATCGATTAATCGAAATTCCAAATCGATTAATCGATTTGAAATTCGATTAATCGGTTTTGCCCTATTTTTTTTTTTTTTTTTACAAAATTTCAATCTTTTCTTTCTTTTACTATTTTTGACAATTTATGACAGATTGGATCAAAATTTCCATTGAATTTCAAGCATAGTGGAAATTTCACAAACGTGGTTGCGGTTTACATCGAATTCTCACGTTGTTGGAAACAAGGCCGGATATTGTTCTTTCACATCCTCTCGCTCCCAAGTAGCCTCTTCTTATGAATGATTGTTCCACCGAACAAGAACTAAGTAAATCACTTTAGTCCGCAGTACTTGCGCTTTTCGATCCACAATATCCACTGGTTCCTCCACCATGCTCATCTCCTCACACATTTCTATAGGTTGCTTCCCTAACACATGAGACGGATCATTCCGCACTTCTACGAGCATCGATGTGGAAGACATTATGTACTCGATCAAATAGCGGTGGTAAACTAATGCGATATGCAACTTCACCTATTCGTCCCAAAATTTCAAATGGTCCAACATAACGTGGACTTAACTTCCCCCTCTTGCCAAATCGCATTACACCTTTCATAGGTGACACCTTCACAAACACATGCTCGCCCACTTTGTAGTCAACACTAGTCCGCTTCATATCGGCGTAACTTTTCTGTCTACTCTGTGCTGTCTTCAACCTTTCTCTGATAATTCGGACAACGGTGGCGTTGTCTTCAAGCAGTTCCGGTCCTAATACAAATTTCTCACCTGTTTCCTCCCAATTCGTAGGTGACTTGCATCGTCATCCATCAGCTTCATACGGTGCCATGCCGATGCTCGTTTGGAAACTGTTGTTGTATGCGGACTCGAGCATGGGTAGATACTCATCCCAGTATCCGTGCATATCGAGCATGCACGCTCGAGCATGTCTTCTATCACTTGATTCACCCGCTCATGCGCCCATCGCGTTTGAGGATGGAAAGCTGAACTAAAGTCTAGTCGTGTTCCCATTCCTTCTTGAAATTTCTTCCAAAACTTGGACGTATATAGTGGATCACGATCTGAAACGATGCTGCTTGGAATCCCGTGTAATCTTACAATCTCCTTCATGTATATTCCTGCCAGTCTTCCTGCAGTATATGTGGTATATCTGCAAAAGTGCGTGATTTGGTCAATCGGTCTCTGACGACCCAAATGGCATTGTGTCTCTTAGCGATGCGGGGTAATCCAACAATGAAATCCATTGAGATCGATTCCCACTTCCATTCTGGTATTGGTAAAGGTTGCAATAGTCCCGCAGGATGTCTATGATCAACCTTCACTTGCTGACAAGTCAAGCATCGTGACACATACTCGGCCACGTCTTGTTTCAGTCCTCTCCACCAGTAGTTCTTTTTCAAATCTTGGTACATTTTGGTGCTACCAGGGTGGATAGCATAATTTGACTTATGGGCCTCATCAAGAATCGTTCGTCTTAGATCGGCATTGTCCGGGATGCATAGACGGCCTTTAAACAACAAAGAACCATCTTCTTTTACTGAAAAGTCCGACCTGATGCCTTCATTCACGTCTTGATGAATCTTTGTTAATCGGATCCTTCATAGATCGTGGATATGTTCAAATATCACCGGCTTTCTTGATATGTTAGCCAAAAGGATCCGATGTCCTTTGACTCAATGTTCGCATCATAGAGTGCCAGGTCTTCCAATAATTTCCATCGGTGCATACCCAAAATCAAAGAAGCTAATTGAGCTGAACCTTTTCGACTCAATGCATCGGCTACTACATTCGCCTTGCCTGGATGGTATTGTATAGAGCAATCGTAGTCCTTGAGGAATTCCATCCATCTGCGCTGTCTCATATTGAGCTCCTTCTGTGTAAACAGATATCGGAGGCTCTTATGATCGGTGAAAATTTCAAATGTCTCACCATACAAGTAATGTCTCCAAATTTTCAGCGCAAAAATGACTGCTGCCAGTTCCAAGTCATGAGTCGGGTAATTTTTCTCGTGTTCTTTCAACTGTCTTGATCCGTAAGCTATCACCTTCTTGTGTTGGTTGAGCACACAACCAAGGCCATTGTATGACGCGTCGCTGTACACTGCGTATCCTCCACTGCCTGAAGGAATTGCCAACACTGGAGCCGAAGTGAGTCTCATTTTGAGTTCTTGAAAACTCTTCTCGCATGCCTCACTCCACTCAAACCTTGAATCTTTACGTGTCAGCTTTGTGAGAGGTCCCGATATTTTTGAAAACCCCTCAGCAAGCGTCGATAATAGCACGCTAAGCCCGTAAAACTTGGACATCATCACATGTCTTTGGTGCTCCCATTTAACTCTGCGTCTATCTTTTCTTTGGATCTACCGTGACGCCGTGCTTAGACGACATGTCCCAAAAGCTAATTTCTTCCAACCAAAACTCACACTTCGAAGTTTGGCGTACAATTGGTGTTCACGTGGCGTTTGTAGAGCAATCCTCAAGTGTTCTTCGTGTTCATCTTGGATTTGGAGTATATTAGTATATCATCAACGAACACTACCGCAGGAGTCCAAGTGTGGTTTAAACACTCGGTTCATCAGATCCATAAATGACGCTGGAGCATTCGTTAATCCAAACGGCATCACAAGGAATTCATAGTGTCCATACCGTGTCCGGAAAGCTGTCTTCTGTATGTCCTCTGCCTTGACTCGCAACTGATGATACCCAGATCTTAGGTCGATCTTGGAAAAATACCTTGCTCCTTGCAGTTGGTCGAATAGATCGTCAATTCTAGGCAAAGGGTAGCGGTTCTTCACAGTAAGTTTGTTCAATTGTCGATAGTCAATGCATAACCGCATTGACCCATCCTTCTTCTTGACAAACAAGACCGGTGCTCCCCATGGAGACACGCGCCGGTCTAACAAACCCCTTGTCCATAAGCTCTTGTAGTTGTTCCTTCAACTCCTTTAACTTCGGTAGAGCCATTCTATAAGGTGCTTTTGAAATAGGCTCCGTCCCTGGTGCTAAGTCAATGGCGAATTCTACTTCTCTTTCTAGAGGTAATCCAGGCAATTCTTCTGGAAACACGTCAGCGAAGTCTCGCACAATTGCTATCTCAGAAATGACGTTCTTTTCCTCCTTGTCCTCCTTTAAGAAAGCTAAGTATCCACTGCATCCCTTTCTGATCATTTTCTCGGCCCTTACTGCTGAGATCGATTACGATGACGACCTCACTCCTTGAAACCGAAATGATCTTCTTGTGTTGGGTCTGAAAATGACTACCTTGTTCTTGCAATCAATGGTCGCACAATGCTGCGCCAACCAGTCCATGCCAAGGATCACATCAAACCCTTGCATGTCTAACAGTACCAACTTTGCTTCCAATTCATGCACTTCTAAGTCTTGAACTGCTACGACGATGGATTTGCAAGCTAACTCCGTGTCTACTAACTCTCCATTTAATAGACACGAATAGGGCCGAAATCCAACGTCTCTGGAACGATCTTCATCTTCTTAGCAAAACGTGGAGTGACGAATGAGTGGGTAGACCCGGGGTCTATCAACACTCGAGCGTCATGTCTAAATACACTTCCCTTCTCATACATAGTTAAAGTACCTATAATATATATACACATACATATAGAAATTTACACATCAAAATGCACTCTCAGTTTATATTAAAAGAATCTACACTATTCCTAATGCATGCACCTTTTTCCATCTAAAATTCTTTATGAAACGGAATTTTTCTTTAATAAAATAAAATTTCTCACCTTGGATGACGTCGTGCACATTCCCTGCTTCCTGAGCAGTGACTGCATAGGCTCTCCCCCTAACAATCGGCTTCCTTGCTTGAATGGGTCGTGGTGCTGTAACTGAAGCCGTCTTGCCCTTGTCTGTCTCGGGGCAATCCTTGATCAAGTGGCCCACCTTGCCACATCGGAAACAACCTCTAGTTCCGATTTTGCAGTCTACAGTCCTATGCGGCTTGCCACATCTGGCACACGTCTCGAGGTGCGAAAGATACGCACGAGAACCTGTGACAAGAGCGCTTAGTAGACATGGCTCTCATAGCGAAAAAGGTCTCCCCGACGCAAGTAATGAAAACCTCACAGGTGTTGTTATGCTTGCCTTCCAAAACCTCCCTCAAACTCGGTCTCGATTACCCACGAACCTCGGCTTTTTATTCACCGTTCGTAGTTCCCCATCCTTCCGTGGTCAAGTCCTCTCTCTGCTCTCTCTGTCTATATCTGTTTGTGTTCTCCTCTTCTACAACCAATGCTTTGCTCATGACCTCTTCATAGGTCCTCAGTTGAAATGGAGCTACGCCTCCCCTAACCTCAGGCTTCAAACCTTGCTGAAACCTCTTGGACTTCATCACTTCAGTAGCGACGTAGTCCGGTGCAAAACGGGCAAGTCGTAGAAACTCTACCCCATACTCTCTGACTGTCATCCTCCCTTGTACTAGCTGTAGGAACTGAATCTCAAGCTGGTTCCTCACTACTTCCGGAAAATATTGTTTGTTGAATTCCTCAACGAATTCCTCCCAAGTCCAAGGCAACTCTGGGGTCTCCTGAGCCCGAGTCCTTATCACGGACTTCCACCAAGGCCCAGCCTCCCCATCCAACATGTAAGCTGCCCATCTTACACTCTCATCTTCCGTGCAAGTTAGCACGCTAAAGACTTTCTCCATTTCCATCAGCCAATTCTCAGCGGCCATCGTGTCTGCCTGCCCAGAAAATGTAGGAGGTCTCATCCTTCTAAACTCTGTAAAAGATGAGGGCACAGGCAACGCAGGTCCTACAGGTGGTGTAGGTGGCTGCTGTTCTCTTGACGCATGAGCTGCAAAGGATGCTGCTTGTTGTGCCATGGCAGCTGCCATAGTCTCCATAGTGTGCATCATCCTTTGTCGCTCCTCTCTATCTTCTTGTCTTTCTCTCAATCTTTCTTGCTCTCTCAGATCTTGATCCTGATGATCTCGATCCTCTTCCTCATGCTGTCTGCTACTACTGCCCCCTGGGGCCTCGTTACCTCCTAAAGGCACTCTGTTGGTAGGAGAGATGAAATCATCTCCACTACGCAAACTCCTTTGATGGCCTCCTCTTGGTCGGCCCCTCCCTCTAGCTGACATTGCGGCTGCATTTGAAACTAAAGTTTCGTTAGCAGAAGCCCCTATGTTCTGACGAAAGAACCCTTGTCAGAATTGCTAAAAGAAAATAGCTCTGATACCAACTGTGACAGCCCGGATTTCGGCACCCCGAAACCCGCGCCATCAGCACGATCATCTTGACCGTGCCCCTCAACTATGCACGGAACACTGGTATGTCAAGCATAAAATAAATAAGAACAACTTGCGGAATTTAAATCTACATAAAAACACTTCTCAAAGATTTCTACCCTCATGCCTCTGCATGAAGGGAGAACCGATCCGAACCATCGATGATAACCATCATCATGGATGGTTCGCCCAAAAGAATACTCTGATATCCACATACACAAGGTTTAATCAAAAACCAGGCTTGACATACCAAGCCGCACAATCTCCAACTAAAACTCCTCAAAGTTGCACAGCAGAGTCCTCTAGAAGAAGTCCTCTGGAGGTGGCTCTAACTCCTCGCCGGCCGCAAGGTCCGACTCACCGGGGTCAGCGTCTCCTGAAGCCTCGGCAGCTGCTAGTAGTGGACCTGCGACGTATAGTCTATAGGGTGAGCTACATCCTAGCTCAATAGGGAATAGAACACAATTGAACATATAAAATATAACTCACATGTATTCTATGATATGCATGCATGATGTGTCTATGCATTTATTGATGGAAAACAGTTAAAAACGCTTCAATTACTGGTAGGTTACTCATGTCTTTTAGTTAATCAAGAATGATGCTGAGAAGGCCTAAAGCAAAACTTAAACTTCAACTTAAATAATCCCCGAGCAATATAGCATCGAGCCCCGACGAGATACCCTTCATCGTCATCTATATAGACAGTTTTAAATGTATTCCCTGGGAATACTAATAGTACCCAAGCCCCTTTCCCCTGGGGATTGGTGGCGGGGTTTCACATCTCATCAACACCCCTGGGGTGTGCTTACTCTGTACGGATAAGCCTCCGTACTGGCCTACGGATTAGCCGCCGTATCGGTCACGGATATCCTGCCGCGTCAGTCGTGGTTATCCCGCCACGTCGGTGGGGTAACCTATCAAACCTCAAATAACAAAAATATCGGTGCCTTACATATAGTTATTCACCGTGTAATTGTGCTATCTTATATCAGTTAGGCCTCATCAAGCATGATTCAATCATGGATACATCCCTGGGATGTATCCGTTCACTTGCATCACACCTGATGCCTTTACCTCTTCACTTCATCATCCCCTGGGGATGGTCCATTTAAGATCTCTTATGAATGTCACACACACACACTTTTCATAATCATTGCGTAGTAAAACATTTGAATTGAATTGATATCATTACATACATGCTCTTGTAAAATAAAGTACATGTTCAGGGTGTTCCCTACCTCAAGTCTTTAGCTGATCAATGCATCAAGGTCCCGCATGGCTCCTTGTGCACTCGTTCTCACGTACCACCTATGGTACCATATAACATGTGAAACACATCACAAAGGATGCCATAGAGAAGGTATAAGATCTCCCAAAAATCTTAAAGTCAAACCAAAAGTCAACATAGTTCACTACAGTCGATTAATCGATGTTCAAAATCGATTAATCGAATCGATTCGATTAATCGATTTCAAAATCGATTAATCGAAAAGTCAATATCGAATCAAGCAATTTCGATTAATCGAAATTCTCCTTTTCGCAAAGTCCATTCTCGCTCAATAATGAATTGTCATTCGACATCGAATCGATTTCGATTAATCAAATTCTTCTTTCGCAAAGTTAATTTACCGTTCGAACAGTGGAGTCTGCATTCGATTCATCGAATCCAATTTCGATTAATCGTAATCCTTCTTTTCGCAGCGCACTTTATTTCAATAGTCGATTATCACAAGTTGATTAATCGATTGCAAACCGATTAATCGTAAACCAAAAATGGATTAATCGAAATCCCATGTCGAGTAGTCGATTTTCCTGTTATTTCCTCCAACCCCCGGGTCCACTGGAGGTTCTCAACATTAATCAATTTCAAATCGATTAATCGAATCCAAAGTCGATTAATCGAAATCCAATTCGATTAATCAAATCGGGTCCTCTCGACTCTTCAACTTCGCCAATTTCGACATCAAACCCAATTTCGATTAATCGAATTGTCGATTCAAATTTCTTCGAGTCGTTTCTTCCCAATCTTTTTCCATACTTTTCTTCTATCTTTCTAAGCCATTATCCTATGATTTAACCCACATTTTACGTAACTTAACCCCTATAATCTATGCATCTCATTTACAAAATTTACCTTGGATAGACCTCAAGTTGATTTCTATCAATAGTTGGAAGGCTAGGGTTTCTAGCTCGGTTCTAACGGATCCCTTGCGTTGAATCAGCCTCTTTAATGCTTGACTCCCTCTTCCAAACAGTTGCAATAACTCCTCTCTTACTCCTCTCTCTTTCTCTCTCTTCTTTACTTCTCTCAACCACCAAAACATGAAAGTTAGGGTTTTCAACCCTTTTTATCTTATCTCTTTTTCTCGGCGTGGAGCACATACACACTCATCAGTGTATGTAACTCTACAACTCCTCTATCTCTCCACTCTTCTACACTGATTCACACATCACTTCTGCTCATCTCACCTTAAGTTCATCAATGAACTATCTCATGGTCAAACCTAAGACCAATCGGGCACGGATCCCGAGGTCATAGTTCAATGTGATTTTTTGGGCTATTACATGCACTAACCTAGGGTAGGCTAGTGCAGGAATCATTTTCATCAAGGGGATCAAACCAGACTTGCGTAAAAACTCAATGGCAGGTGCTGACAACGGCTCAGTTTCAAAGAAAGATATATCAAAAATGGCTTCAGGCTCTAAGGGAATGGAAATGAGGAGCTCAGAGGGTGTAGAGTAATCAGGTGTTTGTTCAGCCACCTCAGGAACCACCTCCTTCCCTTTTTGTTGTGCCATAGAGGACTTGGCTTTCTTAGGGGTAGGCTCCACGGTGGCCTGGTCCCTGGCTCTCTTCGCAGGTGCACTTTTAGGAGCCATTAAGATTCTCCTTGGTGAGTGCAGTTGAAATTTTGAAAGAAAAAAATAAGAGCTGAGTCTTACCCTAAAAGTTAGGGTTCTGTTCAATTTGATGCACGGTAGACCGCAGGAGCTCCTAGCAGGGGGCAACTGTTGATGGAAGCTTTAAGAATAAAAATCTAGAATTTCAAAGTGAGCAATGAACTGTAGACAGGATACTGGAAGAGAGAGATTGAGAGGAGTGGGAGATAGGGTTTTGCTGGCAGGAGAGGAAAGAGAAAGTAGTAAAGAAAAGCAGCGCGGGGTGGGATTTTAAATATTGTGAGGCTTGGCGTGCTTTAAAAATATCCGCTCTCTGGATAGGCATGAATGGGTCGCGAGATTGGATGTTCATTTAAACTACGTGAGGAAGCCCACACAACTATATCTGAAACTCGCGACAGCAAAGGAACGTAATTCTTTATGAACTGCGCGAGAGGAAACCAAACCAAACTTTCAGAACCTCGCGATGGCTTAACCGAGTCAAAATTCACACACCCACTAGTCAGCCTTTTGACCTTTGTTTTGTGGGTGGATTCTCTCACAGGCTCTCTTCCAGGGACAACCATAAGTATTATAAAACATTCAAAAATTCCCATACTCTCAAAGCATTAAATTCACACATCATGAAAAACATTCAAACAATACCATCGTCATTCAATCACTTGAAATTATCAAACAAAGGGAACAAGAATAAAAGTAGGCATAAAGCACTAAACTCAGACTCCAACAAGATCACTAAAAATTCCTATAAACAGTAAAGTACATAGCATACAAAGTGCACAGTTCTTAGCATCAATTCAATGAAAGATCCCCTTCAGGGTTTGAGGATCCTTCACCAATCAAAAATTGGCCCTTGGGATTAACCACTGGTTGACTGGGCAACCTTCCCTCTTCTCTTTTGGCTAAGGTATTCGCTAGTTGGCCAATCTGTTCTTCCATCTTCTTGATGCTCTGACCATGAGAATTCACAGTCTGAGCCAAGGAACCCAGGTTTTGCAGTGAGGTCAAGACCTGGTCCTCGAAAGAAGTATTTCTGGGTTGAGATGGGGGTAAGACCAATTGATTTTATTGCTGATGGGGCTGCTGATGGTGCTGAAAGTTAGACCTAGGGGCATTCCCTTGATTGATCGTGGCCTTTGAGGTCTGACCAACATCTGGGGCTGCATATAATTGTCTTGCCTCCACCTCAGATTTGGGTGGTCTCTCCATTGGTAACCAGCATTTTGGTGCTGGTATCCATATGGCTGTCTATTGTAGCCCCAGATTGTTGCTGGCCATAAGATTGAGCAGCAGCAACATGTTCCAAAACCAATTCAGGATATTACCCTGCAGATGGACATTCCTCCACTGTGTGCTGTGAGGACTGGCATATCAGACATGCCTCCGCCACATGAGCAGCCCTTCTGGGTTGCATCACAGTCAGTAATTTGTCAAACTTTATAGAGAGATTTGCCATCTGCAGCTGCAAGTCATTGTTCCCAGACACCTCACAAACTTTTCCTCTTGTCAATGCAGCAGGCTCCACTTTTGACTCAGACTCCTGACTAGTTCTTTCCAAGGATAGCTTTTGAAAAGCATTTTCACTAATCACCTCAAACAATTCTCATGCCTCATCAGCAGTTTTGTGCATGTAAGTGCCACCACAAGAGGCATCAACCATATCTCTACTTTTTTCATCAATCCCATTGTAGAAGCTTTGAACAAGCTGCCAGTCTGGGTTCTTGTGGTGGGGGCATTGTTTGAGCATTTCCTTAAACCTATCTCAGGCTTGATTAAAATCCTCAGTTGGGGCTTGGGCAAAAGCAAGAATTGCCTTCCTCAACTGGCTAGTTTTGGTCTCAGGGAAGAACTTGGTCAGGAACTTGGTTTGCAGGTCTTTCCATGAAGCAATGCTATTGTTGGGAAGAGTGGTCAACCAGGTATTGGTCCTATCCTTCAGAGAGAAGGGAAAGAGTCTGAGCCTAGTAGCCTCAGGTCCCAAATCAGTGATATTAAAAGTGATGCACAAGGCCAAGAACTGGTCAATATGCTTGTACGGGTCCTCCTTGCTAAGCCCATGGAAAGAGGGCAGCATCTGGATGATTGAAGTTTTTATTTCATAATTCCCCTGAAAATCAGGGAATTGAATGCTAAAAGGGGAGTTATAGTCATCCGGAGCATTCAACTCCTTGAGAGTTCTGGGTTGTTCTTCACCCATATTTACTGTCACAGATTTACTTGGGGGCTCTCCTGTGGTGTGCCTGTCTCTTCTAAGTCTTCTTCCCCTTTCTAACTCAGGATTAAGAGGTTCTAAAGTAGGGCTGAGAGATCTCCTCCCTAGCATACAAGCACACCAACAGCAAGGAGATCTTCTTGCAGGCACATTGCAAATGAATAACTTTACAATTAACAAATTTATCTAACTAATTTACAGCTATTCAAAGAATACATTTACAACTATCCTAGATACTGCTAGAGAATTTTCAAGAAAGATAGACAGAGTTTTAAAAGTTAGGGAGTTTGTAAATAGAGGTAGCTAAGCTCCAATTGCAGTTCAACCGTCCTTCACTGCTGCTGTCTAGATCTGCAAAAAAAAAAAAAATTCACAAATACATCAGCAGTATCAATTATTCTTCACTACCAAAGAATAATAAAACTATAAAAACTTAGGGTCTACTAATAGATCAACTCTCCCCGACAACGGCGCCAATAACTTGTTGCTACCCCAGCTGTGCTTTCTTTATTTATTTGTGGTAAAAGAAATCAAAATAAAATAGGGGATGAAATTAGCACAACTGAGAAGTCCTAGATCTGCAAGATACAGGGTCCATTGTGGCATGTTTTGATAAGTAAGAGTTTGTCCCACAGGGAAAGATGATCTACAGCTCCAAGGGAGCCATCTCTAGTAGTCTCTCCAGATCTGACTACAGATCTGGCAATCCTTAAGGGAAGGGAATTTAAGGTCACTTAGTTTACAGATCCTAAGGTAGCCTAATGTCTAAACTACGAAAAGGGTTGAGAGGATGGATGGAGTGTGGAAAATAAATATAAAAGGGTGAGAAGTATGTTATTGAGCCTAGATCAGAGGAGTTTTGTAACTCAGATTCAGATCTGATATTATAGAAATCTTGTCTAATGGCTACGTTATCACCACTGAGGAGAAAGGATCCAACCCATCTCTCTGCCATGATTCAATCCCTTAAGGTTATAACCTGTCCACTCAAATGGTCACAGACTATCCCATAGGGGAACCATAATCCAGGGATGGGTCAAAATAAGTTAATCATTGTAGGCACTATTTCATCCAGGCTACCAGCTCAAGAATCCATAGGGTACCTCAACCTCTAAAGCTCTATCTGTGGGGCTAAGGCTGTATAGGACCATGATAGCCCAGACACATAGAACCAGCAAGAGATTGAGTACAACCTTTGATCTAGCTGTCCATTGCTTGAGTGAGGCTACAATGGTCCAGTCACAAGCCTACAATCTCATTAACCAGATCAGATCTAACATCTAATAGTGGATCTATACAAATATAAGAGAGTCTGCCTCTGTACAATCTCCCACCAGGCTAATACAAGCTCAGGTGCAAAGAAGAAGGATCCATCTTGGATCGGTGGATTAGAATCACCCTAAGGCCATAACCTGTCCACTTGAATGGTCACAGACTATCCTAGAGGCTATCCTCCTCACGGAGCCCAAGACAAAACAAGAATATCGCTGCCACCACCATGGTCACACGGCTACCAGCTCAAGCTCCCATGGGGATTTCAGATCTAGTGGGTCCTGTGGTGGGGCTAAGGCTGTATATGACCATGATAGCCCAGACACACAGGTCACTTGGATCTGAGTGGCCCTTAGAATCAGTCCTCCATTGCTTTGAATCACAACCAAAGCAATGGCGGATCACAAGGCAGCAGGCTTGCACAGAGCAGATCACATTCAAACACAAATCCCACAAAGTACAAATCCTATTATAAAACTTCCATTAAACTAGTTCAAAATGCTTACAAAGACATAGCCAGCAAGTGCTGGACTATGGAGAGAAGGAAAAAGAAAATGAAAACTACTTACAGCTACAAAAGAAAAGAAAAACGATCTCAGATCAAATCTCCAAGAGATGAGACGTGTTCCCAGATTTGTTCCAAGATTTTCTAGGATGTCTAAATCTAACCTAAGTATGGGTTTATACAGCAGTGGTGTGGCAGCACATTAGGGTTAGGAAACCCTAATTTTAACGATGCCACATGGCCTAATAGTGATCCTTGGATGCCTCGGGGCACGTGCACAGAGATTTAAGCGTGGGAGTGCGTGCCCTAATCGTTGGAAATTCCCTGAAGGTCCTCTGCTAAAGAGATGGAAGTTGAAGTTCAGAGCTTCGCTAGGTAGCTATTATTTCCCAGACTTGTCGCATGGTAGCTCTTGCTCTTCGCGAGGATGGTTTGACATTGAAGCTTCAACCGTCGCAAGGTTGCCTTGGTTTGCTCTTCAGGCAGTCGCGCGATAGAGAATTGTGCTCTCGCTAGATTGGGCTTTGCGAGGTTGAGTAGACATCAAAGCCTCAGATGTCGTGGGGTTGGAGTTCACGCAGTCGTGAGGTAGCTGCGCATTCGCTGGGTTGATCTTCGCGAGGATGGATTTGAATAGCGCGAGAACTTTGTGAGCACTTCTCTTCAATGGACTTTGCGAGTTTCTTTGCGAGGCTCTAATGTGTTCTAAACCATGCTAGGAGTTCTCTTCTGATATTTGCATCCCCCGGCTACTGCGCGACAGCTGCGCTAAGCGTCTTCTGAAGCTCTCTCTCCTTAGCTGTTCTGAGTGAACTGCGCGAGGTTGAGAGAGGTCTGCTTTGAACTACGTGAGACTGCGCGATGTGTTCTACTCTTGAACTTCGTGAGAGCTGCATGAGTTTGTGCTTCTGAAGCTCTTCAGTCACTCAACTACGCGAGAAGTTGTTGTAAGGTCTTGGGAAGCTCAGTTGGACTACGCGAGGCATATTTCTCCTGAATCCTCTAAAGCTTGGGTCAGCTGTGCGAGGCTCATTTCAGATCTAGATTCAGAGTTCATCCTTCTGAGGGACTTCTGGTGCCAAAACAGGCTCCTTAGCAGGATTCCTGGCCTTATTTCACTGTTGATTATTACCTACATAAAATACTTAACAAGAACTTATTAGATGGCTAAGGGTCTAATCAAAGGTTAAGGGGTGAAAAGTGGTACTTTTCAAGTCTTAGCAAGTGTCAGTCCTCTTCAAGAGAAGTGAGAGGAATCGGGCTAAAGGCCTCAAGATTTCTCCCTCACAAACTCTCTCTAAAAGAAAGGAAGAGCTAGTCTCCCAACCCCGCAAAAAGAAGGCCAAAGCACAGGGCGCCCCGATCGATGATGCATCACCTCAGGCCTATATGAATGCGATTTGGAAAAAACCCAACAGTGAGAACGAGTAAGTATATTCCCTTCTTACAACTCTTAATATGCATTTTGAAGCGTCAACCTGTCGTTGTCTAAGCACTAGCACATCTACTTTGAAGCGTTAGCGACTGATCCACTTATATCTTAATTTGAACGTAGGACTGTCATCTCAGTTGTTAGGTCCCGACATATTACCGTTCAACTGATGCGCTGCCTGCGATCCAAATAGGAAATAGAAGACTCAGTAAGTATTAATCCCTATTCAAACTCGTCGCTTCCCTGATTCCATTTTCATATTTACACTTTCGCATGCAAATAATGATCACGTACTTTAGGGTCATGGACAAGCGGGAGGACATGCAACCTAGAGAGAAGAAGCAGACTTTTCGGATGGTATTGACTATGGGGTTTTCATAATGAAATAATTAATTATTTGAGCAAGAAAGAAAATCTAACATTTGGATCAAAAGACATTGAAACTTTCAGGGCCGAGATTGGGCACGCCATCAGTACGCACATGGAAGAGAATTGGGTTGCCAGTGACGACGATGTACACAAATTTTTTGTTATACATAAATGTATTTACACGGATAGATACAATGTAAACTGATAATATTATATGTCAAAGGTTCAATATATACACAAGATTTATTCACAGGATGTGTTGTTAAGGTATGACATTTTGAAGCACTAACACTTTGATGTTGACGCATCATCCCATCTGGGACATTGCGTCTGCGCCCCTTATTGGACTCATTGGTGCTTCTATTGTAAACTTCCTATAATATAAATCGAGACTAATTACACAAATACACTGTAGAAGAAAGTGAAGAAAGCCTACAGAAAATCTAAACAGACACACCAGCACAGCCGCTTGAGACGCCAACAAGATTTGCATAGCAGTCTGGTCTTAGGGTCTTCAAATTTTAGCCTGCCAAAAAGAGAGCCTCCTCCCAACTCTGAGTTGTCCTCAACTTGCTGTTTTCGTAGAGGAATTGGGGATCGGGAGGGTAGGGGTATGTTAGGATGAGGAAGAGGGTGGATAGTTAGGAGTAGGTGTAGGGCGAGGGGGGGTTGTGGTAGACGACTCAGCATCTTCCGGAATGCGTCGTTGTTGGTCAACTGCCTCTGCTTTTTGGTCAAAAGTCCTTGAATCATGGTCATCTTCCGGTTGCAACTGCCTCTCCTTTTTGGTCAAAACTCCTTGAATCATGGCCTTCTACCTTTAAATCAGCCTCTCAGTTGCTAAAAGTATAAAAATCTCGTACTTCTCCCTTTCGATAAGATGATCAAGGGTTTTATTTATTTCAGACCAGTTAGGTTGTTCGGCCATGGTTTAGGGTGTACAGTTAAGGGTTTAAGGTTTAGAGTTTAGAGAAAGAGGTTTTGGAGTGGAAGGCAAATGAAAGGATATGTCGTGATGATTAATTTGTCAGAAGGCAAATGAAAAGTCGTTGCTTCCGTAATGTTCGAGAAAATTACGTAAAATTTGTAATAAACAAAACCTCGCTTACAAGAAGCGACATCTCCATTAATTGAAGCGATGACGCAATACTTCAATAAGAAGCGATGATGCGCCTTATTAAAGTGCGTGAAATATTAGTGCTTCGACAAGCATCATCAATCTCGCCCTTAATTGAAGTGCTGACACTTCAATTAAAAAGCGATGACACTTTAAGTTAGAGTCGATGATGCTTCAAGTTAGAGTCGATGACGCTTCGAGTTAAAAGCGGACACATCTTATTGAAGCAAGTTGAATAGTAAGGCTAACTATGGCACTCCGCTTCAAACAATAAGAAGACATGGTGAAGGGGGTTTGGTTTGGGGACGAAAGGTAAAGAAAGGATATCGAGTGAAGATTAAATAGAAAGAAGACTAAAAGGCATTTTTATTGGGATACGAACCATCACTGTAATAAATAATATTGGAAAAGACTGCTCGAAAAGACAACACACTCCACAATTTTAAACTCATCGAAATTCATAATAAACGAAATGCCCATAATTGAAGCGATTAAATTTCAACTTTGAAGCGATGAAACTTCAACTTAGAAGCACTAACGCTTCAACGTAGAAGTGATGACGCTTCGACAAGCATCTTACTGAAGTGCTGATGCTTCTAACAAGAAGTGCCATGGGTAACAACAATCAGCGGCGCACTTCGTATTGTAATTTGAGAGAAGTTTGTGGAATATGCATCACATTCAAGACCGCCACCTGCCACTGACCCAAGCTTAAATGCCTACACATTTCAAAGTGAAGTTTTAAATCCTAGCCTTTTTCCTTATAAAGCCATGTCTCGTCACAATCCCTTCCCATTCTAAACCCATCTTCTTTCTCCGTCTCCTAACCCTAACTCTATGGCTGAAGAACCAAACCATGAAAAGCTCAGTAGAAGACTTGATTGAATCCTTAAAAAGTAAAGGGCAGAACTTCTAGTTGCAATAAAAATATTAGAAAACTCATTCAAGACGTTGAATTGTCTATTGAGACCCGCCGTTGCCATAAGCCTCACCCCAAACCGACCCTTTTTTCCATCATCTCACCTTCCCCCACTTCTTAACAATCTCACCATCAAATCCCCCCCCTCCTCAGTGCTAGTTCCTCTACGAGGACGATGGGATGGAAATTTCCGCACCACCCCTCTTCATTGCTCAATTTCTTCCTAACTGCATTGCATTCTCTTCGCAGAGGGCAGTTCGGGATATTTGGAAGACAGGGGGTGCGATCCCAACAAGAGGGAGCCATCTCTCTTAAAGGAGAAAATTTTTTGAAGACTTGGAGACCGATCTCCATCACAAACATTAACGTCTCGGTAGTTGTTGCCGGTGTCCATTTCAGACCTTGTCTAGATTTTTCCTAGGTTTATCTTTTATGTAATTAGTTTATTGGTTAATCTCTGTAAATATTTCTTTCAATATTAATAGTAATTTTCTTTTTGTGCATATTATTTTCTTTTTTGTTCTTATTTTTCTTCTTGGTGTTGTTTCTATGTAGCTATGTCAGTCATGATTTCACCCAAGTTTGGGGGAGGTAATTGACTTTCTTTATAGATTTTATGCCTGGTGGAATCGACACCATGATAAATTTTTAGGTATCCCCTATTTTGTACACAATGAAGACATTGTCCTATTTAAGTTTTGGGGTACACACCTTGTGTATAGTATTGCATATAAAATAAAATTATTTAGATTAGATTATTTAGGTTTGTTTTTGTTCTACGCACTACAAACGAAGATCCACAAGTATATGAAAATGTCAATCTACCAGAGTGTGTTCATGAAAAATTGACATAGTCAATGAAGTGACAGTGCCCTGAAGATTAGGGCCAACGCTTCGACCAAGCTCATGAATATTAGAGCTAGCTGAGCTGCTGCCGCTTCTAATGACTAGCGACATGTGTCCCCGACCAGAACGAGAGATTGTATTAATATAAATGAGAAAAGTTGTTCGATATTCTCCCTCTTTAAGAAATTTAACGAACGAGATTATTTTCATATAACGAACGACTACTTACACAACAAAACACTCTATACAAAAAAGAAAAGAAAATCTAGGAAATATCTACAAACAGGCATCAGCAAAGCCGACTGAGACGCCATCAAGGGGGTGTGGAGCCATCAATTGGGGTAGATGACTCCCCTTTCAAACTACGTATTTGGTGCAGCCACACCTCTAACTTGGCAGAAATATCTCCAATAGCAGCCAGCTCCTCTTCAATCCTATCCATCGCTCTTTGCAATTGCCTCTTCTTCTAGGCCAGACAAGGGAGATGTACCTCCAGAACCTCGGCCTTCTCCCTTTCAATGGTTCGATCAAGGGCTTTAAGGGCTTCACTAATCTCGGCGCAGACACTCTCTTTCGCCAAGGTGAATTGGGTTTGGTTTGGGAGTGGAAGGCAAAAGAAAGGATATGGAGTGAAGATTAAACTGACGGAAGGCTAAAAGGCATTTTTATTGGGATACGAACAGCCGTTGCAATAAATAATGTTCATCCGGAGGACGTCCACGTGCAGTATTCTTTCTGTAATGTATTAATTGAAGCGTCGACGCTTCAATTAATAGGCGATGACGCTTTGACCAAGCAGCGCTGACGCTTTTAACAATAGGCGCCATGGGGAAGCTCAAACAGTGGCACACTTCAACGCATGAAAGAATACCATAGTCAACATGTAGAAAGTGTGGGAGACCAAGGCCTTTATGACAGGAATACGAATAGCCACTGCAATAAATTTAATGTCATCCCACCCTACCCTTTATACATCGCTTCTATCATACCCGCGAACTTAGTCACTAGCCATGGCAAGCAAGCCCATCACACGGGAACAAATCGAATCACATTGCACAAAGACAAGCCAGAAGGCAAAGCCCTCCCGAAGACCGTCTGGACTAGATAATCTGGAACGAGATTAACCAACTTCGGCGACTGTTGGCTAGGAAGGAGGCTCTGGAGAGGGAGTTAGGGTATATCCTTGATGTCCTGGCGTCAACCTTTACACCTCCCCCATCCTCGTCCCCTCCAGATTCACCGCCCTAACTACCTATTTTTTTATAGGTTTTTCCTAGGATTTTTCTTGGTTGTATATTTTTATTTAGCTTCATTGTTGTAACTCATTTTTCAGGTAATTAATTTTTAATATAATGTATATATTTTGTTAGCTCATTTGGAGAGAACATGTTATTTTCTTATTATTCTTATCTATCTCATCATATGCATTGAGGATAAATGTAAAGTCCCTAAAAATTTTGACCTTTGAAAAGTTCGTCTCGGTGTGTGTGCCCTACTAGTCACACACCTGAGAATATAAAAAAATTATTAAAATATTAAAGTGATTTAATTATTTAGAATAAATTTGAGTGAGAAAGAATGATGTTAGAAATAGTAAGAACCATTAGATGGTGTATCATACACCAAGGCACGGTACATCGGCTTAATACCTAATACTAAGTATTCACGTATAAAGGTGAAAGGAATAAGAGAATTCATTTCCTTTGGTTTTAGTTGTTGAGAATTTATTGAGGAAAGAGAGAAGGAAGGAGAGCTATAAATTTAGTGTGGTGCGTGCAAGATTTGAACGGTGTGTGGAGTTGGGGATTCAAGGATCGAAGAGGATCCTAAGATTTCAACTCTGAAATCCTAGCTTGGAAAAGCTCGTGGATCGAGGAATCAATCAATTAAAGGTGAGGAAATTTATGTGATATTGTGATTTTTAGTTATATTAGACTTTAGGTATAATGTGGTTGGAAAATTAGAAGTATAGGAGTTTAATTTGAAAGAAAATGAGTTTGGGAAGTTGAAACCCGATATGTGAGAAATCTGACAAAACCTAAGAAGGTTTTGGGAGAAACTGATCAATCGGTCTGAACACTAATCGATCGATTTGTGAAAACAGTGTGCTTGTTAGAGGTTTTCTGAAGGAACCGATCGATCAAAATCAAATTCGATCGATTGATTTGGAAACCGATTGATCAAATTATGGCACCAGAAGGGTGTATCGAAATTAAATTCAAATTTAAATTTGATCATTCGATTTGAAATTTGATCGATCAATTTGGGAACCGATCGAACGGATTGAGACATGAGAGATGTGTGGTTTTCTGAGGAAACCGACCGATCGAAATTTATTTTAATCGATCGATTTTGGAAACTGATCGATCGGTTTGGGAATCGATCGATCGGTTTGGACAGATTCAGGAATTTGATTTATTTTATTAAGGGGACTTGGGGGAACTTTATACCTTTCCATTTTACGTCATTTCTTACGTATGACTTATGAATGGGTGTGTTCTAGGTATGAACTTGGGTATGTGTGATAAGGGCTAGCTCAGAATAAGAAGTCTTCATTTCGGCTTTGCTTAAGGTAGGAAAAATTTAATAACATGTGCATTTAATTACAACTAGCATGAATTTTGTGATATGATAAGGATGTGTGTGATTTGTGAATCTTGGCAGTTATTTAGCATGAACTTCATTCATAGTTTTAAATATGAAAAGTGTGTGTGTGTGTGTGTGTGCACTTAGAAGAAACTGTATGTGTGTGTGATATCAGATTTGTGTGTGTGTGTGAAATCAGCAATGTGTGTGTGTGACATCGAAAAGATGAGAATAAGTGTGTATAAGATTTGAAACTTCAAACTTATTATAATTTACCACAATTCATGGTGATAAACTATAAGTTAAATTTAGAACTTTGATTTAAGGTTCACGTGCATAAACACCCTACTGACGCGGTGGTATATCCGTGACCGGTACGACAGGATATCCGTTCATGTGCTCTGGTACGGCGGGATATCCGTTCATGTGCTCTGGTAGGGCGGGATATCCGTTCTTTGATTACCATTCTGCGATAATACTTCGTTCGGCACAAGACACTTTATTCGAAGGGGCTTGAGCATTGTGTAAATTATTCATTGAACAACGATGGTTAGAGTTTTTCCATCGATATATGTGTGGCTATCGATGCTATATATGCTCGAGAGAGTATTTAAGTAAGTGTTTTAAGTGTGTGTGTGTGTTATAAGAGCAAGTTTTAGAAACCATGATTAGTGTGATTTGACATGTGCATCAAATATCAGTTTTGTGTCAATTTAAATACTTTTAATTATTGATTCTCTGTAAGAAAAGCATATTGTGAATTATGTCATGAGATATATGTGTGCTGTGAAAATATCCATGTTAGTTATATTTCCCTATTGAGCTTAGATGTAAGCTCACCCCTCGACTATACATCATAGGTACAGGTGTAGATGCGAGTACTGAGGACATAGATCCTGAGGACCCTGAGTACGTGCCAGAGGAGGAGACTAAGCCCCTTCTTGACGAGTTCTTCTAGTGGGCAGAGTTGCACTAGTTATTTTGAGATTTATTTATGAAGCTTGGTACGTCCATCCAGTTTTGTTAGAACTTATATAATTATGTTGGATTGTATTATTTTGCGAATCATGTTTTGGTGACATTGTTCGTCACTGGTGGTTTGGTTCGGTTCTTTTTTCCATGTGATTTGCATGGAATTAGAACCGTCTTTTGTTATGATTCGAATATTGTCATTATATAGAACTAGAGATTTAAACTTTCTTATGATGACTCTATCTGCTTAGTTAGAATATATGCTTGTTTCCACTTTGTGTGTGGATGTACCAGGTGTTCGGTGTTTTCTGGGATCGCCTTATGGGTGATCTGACGGCACGGGTTTCTGGGTGTGGAAATTTGGGCTGTCATAGTTGGTATCAAAGCATATTTAGAGAATTCTTACAAGCCTTAGAAGTGATTTATGTGTTTAAGATTTTGTCAGAATATAGGGACCTTCTGTTAATGAAACTTTTGGTTTCATGTTGCCGAATGTCATGTCCATTAGAGGTAGAGGACGACCAAGAGGCAATCATGGGAGGAACTTGAGAAGTGGGGATGAGATTCCCACCAGTTCCTATAGGGTTTCGATTGGTAATAGAGAGGTTTCAGAAAGAAGCATTTCAAAAGAGAGGAACCAGAAAAGAGATCAAGATAGAGAGGAAAGGCAAAGGATGGCACAAGACATGGAGGCTGTGGCAAATACCATGGCTCAATAGACAACACTGATGGCTATAAATAGTGCCATCAACCATTAGCAGTCACCTACGCCTCTGATTCCATAGACACCATCCACTTTTTTTAGGAGATTGAGACATCCTAGTTTCTATGGGCGACGGATCCGCTTGAGGTAAAAAAATGGATCAATCAAATTGAGAAGCTCCTCCAGCAATTACCTTGTATAGAAGAGGAGAAAGTAAGTTGAGCCTCAGTTTTAAGGATGAGAGAGCAAGATCATCTAGATAGCTTGTGGAGTTGGGAAGAATTTATTGAGGTGTTCAACAAGGAGTATTTTCCAAAGCAAGTAAGGAATCAGATGGCAGCAAGGTTTTTAACATTGGAACAAGGAGCAATGTCCGTACGAGAGTGTGGCACGGAGTTTACACTGCTGTCTAGGTTTGCTCCTCAGTATGTGACTATGGAATTGATGAAGGCCAACAAGTTTGAAAGCGGCTTAAGGCCGATCATTCGTGATAGGATCTCCGTATTGGAGTTGGAGACTTATGGAGCGGTTATGGGAAAGGCTCTGGTAGCCGAGAAGGATAACGATGATATGTATAAGAGACGAGACCAGTAGAACAAGGGTAAGGTAGGTCAAGGCAGATTAAGCAACTACGAGTCAGTGAACAAAAAGACACGATTTGTAGCACCAGTTCCAAGGCAACCTGCTTAGACAAATTACTCTAGGGCACCTATGCCTACATCTGGGAAACCTTTCCATTACGAGGGCACTACTACCACTATCAGAGTATCAGTTGCATAGGGTTTCTCTAGAGCAGCATCATCCTCTCCTACTGAGATGTGTGCCAGGTGTGGCAAGGCTCACAAGACCTCAAATTATAGATGAGGTACGAGTGGATGCTTCAAGTGCAAAAAGATGGGGCATATGATCAAAGATTGCCTAGAGCTAAGAAAGGAGAGGACGACATCAACTGCTACAATAAGGCCTATAAGGATAGTAAGGCCTACTGTGCAAGGGCATGCATGTACTATTCCAACTCAGGATGCCCAGAATAGCAATGATATCATCCAAGGTGAAATTTCCTTTTAAAATTCAAGATATATCATTGATGAAATTCGAGAAGGTGCATCAGTTTTAGAAGCAGTCTTCTAAATCCTACTGTTTATATACTTAGGTCCTAGTACATATGTAATGTTTAATTATGTATGTGACATTGGTACTTTTGCAAATGTATGGTAAGAGTGATTACTTCTGTTATGAAGCAAGAGTGTTGATAGACCCAAGGTCTACTCACTCGTTTGTGATGCCACAATTTGCAAAGAAAGTGAAGTTCATTCTCGAGACCTTGGATTTTGTTTTAAAAGTGTCAATTCCAATGGGAAATGCGGTTAGTACTGATACAGTGTGTCAGTTCGTTATTGTCGCCTTCAGAGATTACGAAAGTCATGAATTTTGGCGGATTTGATCATGTTGGATATGCAAGGATACGATATAATCCTTGGCATGGACTGGTTATCCATGCATGGTGCAAGCGTTGATTGTCGGAGGAAGATGGTTATTTTTTGATCGAATGAGAATAGATCGTTCAAGTTTCTAGGAATGCGATCAACCTTTATACTGCTTTTCTCTGCAGTCCGCATAGAATGTTTGATAAAAAAGGATGCAGTGGATACTTTACTTTTCTGAAAGAGCAATGAGAAGAGAAGAAAGTGATATCAAAAATTTCGATTGCATGTGAGTTTCAAGACGTGTTTTCGGATGAGTTGCCGGGATTGCCACTAGATAGAGAAGTGGAGTTCGCCATTGACTTAGCACCGGGAATGGAGCCAATATCTAAAGCATCATATCGAATGGCTCCAGCTGAGTTGAAGGAGTTGAAGGATCAATTATAGGAACTCTTAGATAAAGGGTTCATAAGACCTAGTGTGTCTCCTTGGGGAGCACTGGTCTTATTTGTGAAGAAGGACGAATCGATGAGATTGTACATCGACTACTGTCAGTTGAATAAGTTGACTATAAAGAATCGATACCCTTTTCTCAGGATTGATAATATGTTTAATCAGTTATAAGGTGCAGGATTCTTTTCCAAGATTGACTTGAGATCTGGATACTATCAGTTGCGAGTTAAAGCAGAAGATATTCAGAAGGCGGCATTCAGAACCAGATATGGGCACTACGAGTTCTTGGTGATGCCGTTTGGATTGACTAATGCACTAGCTTCATTCATGAATTTAATGAATCAGGTGTTTAAACTATATCTCGATACTTGTGTAGTTGTGTTCGTAGATGACATCCTCATCTACTCGAAAATAAAGAAGGGGCATGAACAGTATCTAAGGATTGCTCTATAGACACTACATGAACACCAGTCGTATGCAAAACTCAGTAAGTGTGAGTTTTGGTTGGAGAAAGTGAGTTTCCTGGGACATATAGTCTCAGAAGGTGTTACAGTAGATCCAACAAAGATCGAGGTAGTAGTGGAATGGGAATAACCAAAGACTGTGACTGAGATTCGCAGTTTCCTTGGTCTGGCTGGGTATTATAGAAGATTTGTAGAGGGATTTTCAAAGATCTCAGGACCTCTCACTAAACTTACAAGAAAGGATGTGATGTTTGAGTGGACTGAAGAGTGTGAAAAGAGTTTTCAAGAACTTAAGAATAGACTAACTTCAACACCAGTGTTGACTAATCCTTCAGGAAGTGGAGGGTTTGCTGTATATGGTGATACTTCACACAGTGGGTTAGGTTGTGTGCTCAACCAAAATAAGAAGGCTATTGCATATGGGTCGAGATAGCATAAGGACCACGAGAAGAATTATCCAACACATGATTTGAAATTAGCAACAGTGATCTTTGCGTTGAAGATTTAGAGACACTACTTGTTTGGAGAGACCTTTGAGATCTTCACGGACCATAAGAGCCTCAGATACATATTTACACAGAATGAACTAAACATGAGGCAACGAAGATGGATGAAATTTCTAAAGGATTACGATTGCTCCATTCAGTATCATCCAGGCAAGGCGAAGGTTGTAGCAGATGCTTTGAGTCGGAAGGGTTTGACTCTACTATCTAGCCTTATCATGGGTATCCGTAGATGAAAACTGCTAGAGGATCTTTCTCTGTATGACACAAAGATCGAGGTATAAGCTTTAGGAGCCTTATTGGCTAACATCATGATTAGACTAACGATCTTCGATTATATTTATGAGTTACAGATGAAAGATGCTGAGTTAGTGAAGATCAGACAAGGTGCGATTGATGACAGTAGACCAGATTTCTCCATCGAGGAGGATGGATAACTATTATTCAGGGGACATTTATATATACCGGTTGATGCCGACCTTCGGCAAATTATTCTAGACAAAGCCCACAAGTCTAAGTATGCTATTCATTCTGGTGGCACCAAGATATACCAGGATCGGAAAAAGAACTATTAGTGGAGAGGTTTGAAATAGGATTGCTGGTGCGCACTTTTTCTGGGTTCCTCTCGGTTCCCATTGAATAATTGGCTTCCAATTCTTTCCTGTTGGACTCTAGTGATGCAGTGTATGTGATAAGGTAGGGATAAATTGTAATAAGAAGAATTTCCTAGGATGATTCCTAGTTGATTTGCGATCGCCAACAACAGATATTTATCGACGCTGCAACACGTCAATGATCACGCGTTTAAGCGGGTGTGGGTTACTTCTATACTGAATCGTCCGCCTACAAACGTTAGCAGTAGTGTCCTTTTTTAATTAGATAATTTCAGCTTTCTTTTTAGTTTCCCTTGTTACTGTTATGGTCAGTTTAGATTCCCTTTTTTTATTGTGAATTATGATTAGGTGAGCTTATTATGACAGGTTATTTTAATGTCCTAATGCTATCAGGAGTCCAATCATTTTCAGTTTCTCAGTATTATTAGGAGTCCAATTAATATCAAAATCCTGGCTCTACTAAGAGTCCAATCAATTCCAGTCTCCTACTGGTACTAGGAGTGCCTGTGCATCAGTTCCAATAATATTGCAATTAAATAAAAGAGTCCAATTGTATTGCAATTCTATATGAAGCAGGTATACTAATCGTATTGCAATTATAACTAAAGCAATTTAAGTAGTCCTACTAGAATTCTAATTAAAGAAGACAAAAAAACTAATTTTACTACGACTCTAATTAAAGCAATAAATTAACTTACTAAAATATAAGTAAATAATTGATGCAATAATATTAATTTATGTTATTTTTGAATCATAATCTGTGGATTGGTTATGGCGAGAATCTAACGAATAATAAGTAAATTAACTTTCCTAAATTCTAATTTAAGATAATAGACTAACTAAACTGGAATACTAAATTGAATCAAAGCAAATAATGATATAGAGGCCTACTAGATGCAATTAATCGATTATACTGTAATAAAAACTAATTAAATTAACTAAGTAATCCTAAGCAATCTAAAAAAGAGGGGTTGGGCCCGCTATGCTAAGGAGGATTGGCCTCGTTCCTGAGTACCCTCCGTAAGCTCCCGTGGGCAAATCGGATGGCTGAGATAAAAGGTAGATTGGTATTTGAATAATAAAAAAAAAAGGTATTTTTGGAATGAAATTTAAGATTATAATAGGAAATTAAATTAAGAGACAAAAGTTATGAACTGAAATTTATAGTTTTGGATTCTTTTAATGGTAGGAAAATATAGAATTAAATTATAGATTAAAATTTAGGACTGAATTTGGGTCCGAAATCAGAAAAATCAGGCCGTATGATTAAGGACTGGTTCTGAACTCTGAGAGTCAGAACCAGAAATTAATGATAGGACTGTAGATTAAGATTTTGGAATAGAATCAAAGTATAAAGTCTGTGGATCGGACCGTTAAATTAAGGACGGGTTCTACAAATAGGGAACTAGAACCAAATATAGAGAATTTCGGTCCGAATAGGATGCTACGGTCTAAAAATTGGAAATAGAATTGATGAATTAAACTAAGAGAAATCCTAAGTCTAAAATAAAAGTAAATTCGTACCTAGGTTCGGGGCTGCGGAGAGGAATCTAGAAGTTCGAATATTAAAATCATGGCTAATTTGCTCTAAGGATTCGTTCTCGGAGCTCTCTGGTTTTTTTGATTTACGGTCTCTTATTGAGAAATTTTAAGTGCTTGATACTGACTTTATTAGAGACAGTGATAAGAATGGGGTGAATGAAAATGAATGAAAAGTGGATTGAAAATGACAGAACAGCAAACCTAAAATATGCACAGTCTTGCAAGATACATGGCCTGTTGTAGCAAGTTTTGATAAGTAAGAGTTTGTCCCACATGGAAGTTGATCTAAAGCTCCAAGGGATCTGTCCTTAGTAGGCCCTCCAGATCTGACTACAGATCTGGCAATCCTAAATGGAAGGGGATTTAGGGTCACTATAATCTAAATTATAAGGTATCCTAATGTCTAGATTACAGAAAGGGTTAAGAAGGATGGTGGAGTGAGAAAATAAATATAAAAGGGTGAGAAGTATGTTATTAGGTATAGATCTAATGGGTCTTGTAACTCAGACTCAGATCTGTTGCTATAGAAATCCTGTCCAATGGTTACATTATCACCAAAGAGATGAAAGAATCCAACTCACCCCTGTGCCATGATCCAATCCCTTAAGGCTATAACCTGTCCACTTAAATGATCAAAGACTATCCAATAGGGGAACCACAATCCAGAGATGGGTCAGAACAAGTTTATCATTGTAGGCACTACTTCATCCAGGCTACAAGCTCAAGAATCCATAGGAACCTCATCCTCTAAAGTTCTGTGTGTGGGGCTAGGCCTACAAAGTGCACAAGCCTGGACACACGAGACCAGCAAGAGTTTGAGTACTACCTTCTAAGCATGGTTGTTCACTGCTTTAAAAAGATTGCAGTGATCTAGTCACAAGCCTATAATCTCTACGGCCAACTCAGATATGCAATTTGATGGTGGATCTATTCACTATAGGGGAGTCTGCCACTGCACAATCTCTCACAAGGCTATAAGTACAAGTGCGGAGAAGAAGAATCTGTCTTAGTTCCATGACTTGGCCTCACCCTAGGGCTATAATCTGTCCACTTGAATGGTCACAGACTATCCACAGAGGTTATCCTCCTCACAAATGGCTAAGATAGAACAAGAACATTGCTGCCGCCACCATGTTCTCATGGCTACAAGCACAAGTTTCCATGGGGATTCAGATTTAGTGGGTCCTGTGGTGGGGGAAGGCCTGCAAAGTGCCTAATTTGGACACACAGATCACTTAGATCTAAATAGTACTTTAGAAGCAATCCTCCATTGCTTACAAAATAACTTAGCAATAGAGGATCTCAAGGCAGCAACCTTGTAGAACACAACTCACAACAAAAACAACACCCCATACATGCAACAAATCCTATTACAAAAACTCCATTAAAATCTATACCAGATAATCATACAAAAGGCATAGCCAACAAGTGCTGGACTATGGAGAGAAAGAAAAAGGAAGGAGAAAACTCCTAAACCCTAACCTTAGCCTATTGTAATTCTACAATTGGTTTTTTAGAGAAGAAGCACAGAAGTTAAGTCCCAAAAAGGATCGATCCTCAAACCTAAGCTAGGCTTAGGCTTATATAGCAGTCGGCTTCCCCTCCAATTAGGGTTAGGAAAACCCTAATTTATTGATATAATTGCGGCCCATTCTTGTCCCTTGGATGCCTCGGGGCATGTGCACGAAGATTGAAGCATTGGAGTACGTGCCCTAATTGTTGAAGATTCCCAGATTGCCCTTGCAGAAGTGGGGAGAAGTTTAAAATTCGATCCTCGCTGGGAATAAACAATTTCAAATCTTTCTGCATGGTAGAATTAGCATCGCAGGGTTGAACTGACTTGAAATTCATGCAGTCACGGGAATGGCAGTTTAGTCATCGCAAAATACAAATGGCTATCGCGACATTGCTCTTTCAGCTTTGAATAGCGCAGGGATTGCTCGTGCGATTCGTCCCTTGGTGAATCTCACGAGAGATCCTATGAAAGCGATGTTCATGAGTTTACAGTCGTGAGCATTTCTCAAAAATCTGTATCTCGAGGCCATCGCGACAATGCTGCGAGAATACCAAGCTCTCTCTCACAGTGAGTCGCGCTTAGCAGTTCCTCTTTTGAGAGCTGAGGCGCATGAATGCTTTAGATTGAGCCTCGCGAGGATCTCACGAGGCTTGCTTTTCAATTCTTTCTGGCACCAAACCGCGCGAGAATGGCACACAAACTACATGACCAGTTGTTGTGCTTCCTCCAGGGGCTCGCGACAACTGCGCGAAGGCATTATCCCTGGTTCAATTGAACCCTACGACATTTACGCGAGGCATTCTTCTTGATATATTTCTTCTTTGATGTGCCTATGCTTCAGCCAACTCTCTGTCTGGGTTCATCCTTCATTCTGCTGAGGTAGTTCTGGGGCAACAGTGAGCTTCTTGGCATGGTTAGGGGTTTATTGGCAGCTACTGCTTATTACCTATAGAACATGCTTAAAACACTTTTATTAATGATTAAGGATCTAACAGAGATTAAGTTAAGGGGTGGAAAGTGGTACTTTTCAAGTCTTAACATCTCTCCTCTCTGAATTTTGCAGTCGTGTTGTGTGTTCGAAGAGGATGCTACGGTCTAAAAATTAGAATCGAGGCTGCAGTCTAAAAATTAGAATCGGGGCTGCGGTGAGAAATCTCAGAGTTCGAATATTAAAATCATGGCTAATTTGCTCTAAGGATCCGTTCTCAGAGCTCTCTGGTTTTAGAATTTTCTCAAAATTTGCAACCTCCCTTTTCTCTTTTCGAGAAAAAAGCTTTTATAGGTTTTTATTCAATTATGCACCCATTTTTGGATGTTTAATTGAATTGCGCGCTATTTTTCTGGCGCTTAATCGCTTTCAGTCGGTCACCGACTCAGTGAGCGACGAGCTGAATTACTCAACGGGTTTCCTAGTCCTAACAAAATCAAGACTAATTACGAGTGTGGTGTGATGTGCATAATCCGATTAAGCGTGTTACCTGAAGCGCTTAATCGAGGAAACGTAGGAGTCAAGGGTAGGAGACTGGTTGGGCGTGGGCCAATTGTGCGCTAGTGGTGTAGCGCTCAATCCGATCGCGCGTCTGTTTTCAGGCGCGTAATTGAGTCTCGAAACAGTCTGTGAAAGGAAGTTTGGTCCGAAAGGGGACTGATCGCACGCTTGTGGTTCTGTGCATGATCAAATTATGCGTGGGTTTTCAGGCACTTAATTCAGGGTTGTCCGGGTATGGTCTCAAGAATGGAATGCAGGACTATTGTTTCAATATGCATTCTGACTATATACTATTGCTTAGTAGATATCCTCCCTACATTGGGATCTGAGCCACAAAGCTATTGTTTAAGCTTGTGTTCAGCCCTGTACTATTGCATGGTCCCATGTCGAGGGTTAAAAAAGGTTAAGGGCTGACCAAACAAATTCATGTACTCCGAGAAGGCGAAATGGGGGTGTCTATAGATTCCCCTCTTTGGCACGCTCTTGCGAAGTAAGAACGTGTCAAAGAAGTAGACACCCCTCATTCGAGATGCCTTTCCATTTCTTGGGAATTCACAAATATGAATTGGTGATGCTAACATGGCAAGCTTGGCTTTCTTATCTATTAGCACAAGCTAAAATGAAGCATTTGAAGGGCAAATGGTAGTTGTTGAAGGGCATATTTCGGGTCTGTGGGTGCATGGCGCATCCCGTCGCATGGCGCGAGCTAACAAAGGAATTTTATGCAATCGAGGTACTGAGGCATCAATCAAATGTCCAAAACAAGGTCCAAGGACCGATAATAAAGAGATGAAATAATATGTAGTATTGAGAGCTTTTGCAAGTCATGTCAGACCGAGCGCGTCATTGCTCACACCAATGCCCGTCAGGCATTCTGTTTCCAATAGGCATTTGTAAGTTCTTAGATTGAGTATCCTTATTGTTTGGCTTCCCAGGGGAATGGTTGATTTGGGCTGGTAATTAAGGTAAATTTTGTGAAGTGTACTCAGTTGAATTCTGCGTAACGGCATATGCGCTCGATTTATCTGGAGTCATTTTTTTTTTTTGCATCTGAACAAGCAATCCTACGCAGTGGTGTATGCGCTCGATTGCGAGTTTAGGGGGCTTTAGGATTTAAAGGTCAAGGCTAAGTGTAGTTGGTTGTGGTATTTAAAGAAAGGTGGGTCAGGTCTATGTATTTTGTTCATTTTGTGCTTTTTCTTTTTTTTTTTTCTTTTTTTTTCTTTGCAAGTAAGAGAAGAAAGATTTTTGGAATAGAAGATTTTAGAATGAGTAAGGGGTTTTAAAATTTTGGGGATTTTAACTTAAGATTAATTCGGTGGTAAAACGATGAAAAACGTGGCTTCCGAGATGTCGCTGAGCAGATCCACCGGTACGGGATTTATGGACCCGATCGTTCATGTGGTTGTCAAGACGACACTTGGTATGTCGGATACTCCATCTAACCTTCTTGACGAATACTGATGATTGTCTCTTATAAGAGGACTACAGTAATTCGCGAGTTGAGAGAGACGGGTTTTGAAAATATTTTGACTTAATCATAGATAATTGTAATTTAGAAGAAATATTGAGTAATTGAAAAGAGGGTAATACTTACCTGGGGGTGATACTTACCTGAATTGTGCGGTGAGACCTTGGGAATATTGTAGCGGTGATACTTTGGTAGTATTGTAGCATCGCGACAGGACTTGATGGCTATCATTGTAATGCAATGTTCCGGGTGCAATGTCATGGTAGGGTACCCTTTTTTTTCGCGCTTGTTGCTTAAGCGGTGGTTGGCAGTTCTCGTTGCCTGGTTTAGACCCAAGCCTAGTAGAACATCGTCTTGTCTTAGAACCCGGTGCGAAGCCTGTTAAGCAGAAACTCCGCAGGATGCACCCCCAAACAACCCTTCAAGTCAAAGAGGAGTTGACAAGTTACACAAAGCTAAATTCATCCGAGTTGTCCTCTACCCCAAGTGAGTCGCCAACATAATACCTGTCGCCAAGAAAGACGGCAGGGTAGAAGTTTACATTGACTTTTGAAACCTCAATCAGGCATGCCCAAAAGATGACTTCCCACTCACATATTGACACTCTTGTTGACAACATCGCTGGACATGAGATGCTGTCTTTCATAGACGGTTTCTCTGGATATAATCAAATCAAGTTAGCAGAGTCTGACCAAGAGAAGCCTTCCTTCACCACACCATGGGAAACTTACTGCTATGTCGTCATGCCTTTTGGGCTCAAGAATGCAGGACCCACATATCAACGCGCCATGATGGCTATTTTCACGACATGATGCATAAGTGTGTAAAAGTTTATGTCGATGACATATTAGTAAAGTCCCAGACGCGAGTAGGACACGCTGAAGCCCTTCGGCTAGTGCTACAGAGAGCTAAAAAATATAAAGTAAAAATGAATCCTAAGAAATGTGTTTTTGGAGTGACCTCCGAAAAATTACTTGGTTTTATAGTTAGCAACCAAGGGATTAAAGTCGACCCTGTGAAAGTGAGAGCCATTTTAGAGATGCCACCTCCCACCAATATTAAGGAATTATGAGATTTGATAGGAAGATTATAATTCATCAGGAGCTTTATCTCTCAACATTTAGACTGATGTGATCCTTTCTACAAATTACTTAAAGGAGGAATTGAGTACAAATGGGATGACCAATGCCGGCGAGCTTTCGATAACATTAAAAAATACCTTCTTAACCTGCCAATACTGTCTCCACCAATTCCTGAAAGACCCCTAATCCTATACCTTTCAGCAAACAATAAAGCAATGGGAGTAATCTTAGGACAATATGAAGAAGATGGCAAGAGAGAGAAGGTCATTTACTACCTTAGTAGAACAATGATCGAATACGAACGAAAGTACACCCCTATGGAGAAGACATGCCTCACATTGGTATGGGCTTCAACTAAATTACGACATTACTTCGAAGCACATAAGATACTAAAGCTAGCCCGAATGGATCATCTGAAGTACATATTCGAAAAGCCTGCCACATCAGGGAAGATCGCCTGCTAGCATATGCTATTACAAGAGTTTGATATCACTTACGTCACTCAGAAGTCGATCAAGGGGCAAGCCATTGCAAATTACCTCACAGATCTTCCACTCTCAAACGATGAACCTATACACACGGACTTCCCCGATGAAGACTTACTCACAATTCATGATGAAGAGCCCGATAAAACCTCATGGACTCTCTATTTCAACGGTGCTCTAAATCACAAAGGGAAGGGCATCGGAATAGTCCTTCTAAGCCCGGAAGGAGAGGTGATACCCAAAGCTTTTCAATTAGACTTCCCTGTTATGAATAATGTTGCAGAATACGAAGCTTTTATAGCTAGATTGTGGACAACGTTACAATTAGGTGTCAAACAGTTAAAGACCATAGGCGATTCTAAACTAGTAATCTCGCAAGTCATAGGAGAATGAAAAACTAAGGAAAGGAGATTGATAAGATACGTAGAGACCGCTCAATATTTGGTAAAGAAATTTGACAAGATCTCTTTCACACACGTCCCTAGATTAGAAAATGAGTTAGCAGATTCCTTAGCCACACTAGCCTCTGTCATCCAGATACCTATCGGCAAAAATACCAAGACCTTCATCATTGAAAGTTTAACAGTACCCACCCACAAAGTAGCATGAACCGTTACAAGGGAACTACCAATTCTCCCTGCTAGCACGGAATCAAAAGAAATAATCACTCCAGAGAATCACGCTGAAACAGAAACCGAAGTCACTATGTTCAAATTCGAGAAATCACCAACCGACGACAGACAACCATGGTATTTTGATATCTGGAATTTCTTGAAACATCAACACGTTCTCCCATATATCACGAAGATCAAATGAAAGACCATAAGAAATCAGTGCGCCCGATTCTGTATACTTAGCGAAACATTATACAAAAAAGCCTTCATCAAAGGAGTACTGTTGCAATTCGTCACAATTGTCGAAGGACAATACATCATCTAAGAAGCACACGCCAGCACCTGCGATGCCCACTCCGGTAGACAAAGACTCACCGATCAAGTTACATGACAAGGCCACTTCTGGCCGACAATGATGAGAGACTACCACCTCTACGTTCAATCCTGCAAACAATGTCAAGACCACACTACACTTATCAAAGCTCCATCAGTTGCACTAAACACCATGACCTCACCGTGGCCGTTTTCAATGTGAGCCTTCGACATCATTGGACCGTTTACAGACACCGTTGGGAATACTCACAAGCATGCGTTCATACTTATAGCGACCGAATACTATACCAAATGGGCCGAGGCTGAGTCTTATGTCTGAATCACCGCTTAGACGCTCATGAGGTTTATAGTTCAAAATATCATTACCCGGTTTGGAGTACCTAGAATGTTCATCACCGACAACGGACCGCAGTTCATTACAAAAAAGATGAAGAAGTTATGCAAGAAGTACGACATTGATTTATACCACTCATCGTTGTTCTACCCTTAAGGCAGTGGGTAAGTAGAAGCTACGAACAAATGCTGATTTGAATCCTGAAATGAACTGTGGAAATAAGCAATGGAGCTGATTGGCCCGAACGATTATCGGAAGCACTTTGGGCCTATAGGACCTCTATTCGCACAGCCACTGGCCAAACTCCCTACCTCCTCACCTATGGGATGGAGGCACCTACCATATGAGATACAAGTCCCATCTTTATGCATCCAACTCGATGATGAGCTATAGTTAAACGAGAGGAGAATTGCTTTACTTACTCAATTAGAGTGAATCAATGAAACACGCCTAAGGGCAGCTGATCACGCTCAGGTATATCAGAGGAGAATGGCTAGGGCCTACGATAAGAAAGTCCTTGAACGAACCTTTAACAGTGGTGAACTAGTTTTAAAGAAAATTATGCCTTCCAAACACGCCCATCCAAAAGGAAAACTGAAACTGAACTGGGAAGGCCCTTACGTTATAACAACTGCATACCCTGGAAACGCATACAAATTGGCTAACCAAGATGGGGAAGAGCTCCCTAGCCCTTGGAATGCTATATACCTTAGAAAATACTATCCTTAGTCTTATGATCATCACATTTCGTGGTTAAAATACTTATACTTATCATCCCTGTAGTCATCACAACCCATCCATTGGTCGTATGTCTTCAATCCTCAGAATATCCTTAAAAATCTCTAACTTGTCGCCCACCATATACACTCGAGCGATTTGATCGAAGGATTAGTGACCTACCTAAAACCTTTTTCTCAAAAGCGTAAGAAACACTCGATTCTCATTCCATATCCCCTCCATTGGAGGAGACGTTAGAGCAAATAAATAAAAATGTTAGGTTCAATCGAAACTCGTCATTCTTGTACCAGCAGGATGCTTAAAAAAATATATATATATATCGAGCGAGAGCATCACGATGAATGAACAAGTCAATGAACTCAAGGAAGCATAAGCAAGTCGTGAGGACATCTCTGATAACTTTACTCGAAGTGTATAAGCAAGCTGCGAGGGCATCCATGGTATTCTCATACTACTAGATGTCGTCGTAAGGTGGCGGGAGGAGGATAAACCCCTGCTAGCCATAGAATGCGAGATTTCGATGCTACCAAAACATGAAGAAGAGCTCGACCATGGCATTCCATAGCCTAAGAGGAGAAGATTGCTACTTACCCTTTTTGAAAAGGTATTAGTTACAAACTATTCCCCATATCACTAAGCCTTACCTCTCTCCCTTCTAGCTTTATTTTGGGGACGATGAATCTGAGACTTCACAGGATATTCCTAGGAATGAAACTGAAAACCACTTAATGACGATTGATGCAATCACCCATTATACTTACCATGCTTTTCTTGAATAACCACGAAATAGGATGATCAATACCCTAAGATAGACCCCCGTACGCTATTAATCAAAGGACCTCCCTCGGTTCGGAGATAGTACCGATGTACTTTTCTGCAAGACTAATTCACCTAATACCCATGACTATTTATAGACCCAAAATGCTTATCTAAGGCCCAGGGAAGCTCCATTGCATCCACACGCTGTGGCATTTTTTTTTATGGAAAAAGAAGATAAGCTATATCGGAAGCGCCGACCTGACCACCAAAAGATGAAGAATGATGAAGATACCTCTTAGAGAGCACCATCAAAATACCGTACTGCAAGTTCAACCACGCTTCTACGCTGGGGCATTTTTTTTTTTAATTATTTATTTTTATTTGTCATTATTTTTATTGTCATTTGCTTTCCCTGTTGCACTATTTATTAAGTCAAAAAAAAAGAAGAAAAAAAAGAAAGAACAGGCTTATATCCACCTTTCTATCACCAGACCCTGGTCTGAGATATTTTCCCCCTTGATAACCGGTAAGGGGAGAACAAAACTACTGACAGCATTACCTTTACATGTGTAGACCCAAAGCGACCTTCAAACCAGCACCAGGCTAGCTCAGAAAGCATCTAAGTCCCATTGACGGCTGACGACACCGAAGGAAAAAAGAAAACACCAAAAGGTAATCAAAGGAGGAGAAGCGAATCAGGTACATCTGAACCAAAAATCCCTATATATATATATAGACATATACCAAAAAAATATAGTCCTTTCTTTTTTCTTCACATTTGTCACTGGGGACACTCCCCCTATATACAATGCATATACAATGAATATAAACAAATGCACACACACCCCTAATCCCTATGCTGCCGCTGAGGAGGACGAGCGCCACTATCGCCAGTATCGTCAGCCCGGAGGTCTATAGACTGATCATCTGAAAATACACAACTAGCACCCGGAGTCCTCAAAACCTCTAAACGGCGAGGACCCGCCACCGAACCCCCCTCACTGGCTTGACTGACCGACTGCCTCGACTGAGAATGAGGAGGAAGCCTCGCATGACTCCCTCGAACGACGGAATCCTCACGACTATCGCTCCTATCATGACTGCGAGAGGTACGACGAGACTGTCCAGCAGAAGAACTTGTAGCCCTTGACTCTGACCCCTCACAATGACTAGCCGACCTGCGCGACCCCCCTCGCCCCTCGTTAGGCAATATTGTAACTAATCCAGGGATACTTGCATCTCTGCTCGTGTCATCCAACACGCTGTCGCTAGTGCCTCCATATGAGTCCTCTACGTGACCAACATCTTGACCACAAGATCCTCACGACTCTCCACCTCTCCGAGGACCCGTCTCGCCTCCGGAGTGGCGCGCTCCCACGGTGCCTCTAGCCGTGCCTCCTCTAGCTGACGAACCTATATAACTCTATTGAATAAGAAGAAACAAACATATGCATATATAAAAAACAACAAAACCCAAAATAAAAAAATATATATATACCAGATCTAGCCTCTCTCCTAGGAGTCGCTCGACTGTCTCCGCAGTCACAGGAACAACAGATGGCACCCGAGGGACGGCAAACGCATACGGCTGTAACAAGAATAAACAAATGCATCAGATGAATATTACGATAATAAATAAGTTATGAACCCAATGACTAAAACATACCTGGGTAGGGATAAGAATGGACCCCTAAGGAGGAGCCTTGAGAGTGGAGTCCGAAACTACCTGAGCAATAAAAAAATAAAGGACAAGCCAATACGAACATGTTAGAATAAATAGAAATAAATAATCCAAATTAAATTACACTAAACCATACCTGACTCTCGGAACGTAGAGAGGCGGCGGTCGCTTCCCTCATTTGCAAGTCCTCAGCAACTCGACGCTGAAACACCGGCACATGTTAGTAAACCATCAAGCCAATATAATAATAACGCCTAACCAAACTAGTATAGTAACACAAGTGAACTGAAGAGTGATGGAACTTACCCAATGCCCCAACTCAGACAGCAGATGAGCTATCGTTGGATCCTCCCGACTGGAGGAAGCCACTGAAGAAGGATCAAATGCCTGAGCCGCAGCTCCTGCAGCGAAAAGCTCTGCTACCTAGAAACGCCACTAATATGCCAACATTAGCAAGGATCCCCGAACCGTCAACAGTTAATTAGTCCAAGCCAAGGTACTTACCAATCGCTCAATCTTCGAACGTAAACTAGCCTCCACCGCATGACCCGCCTGCGCGCTAACTCGATTTCGATCATGATAAAAACAAGACCACTATATGAAAAGCATTACCAGAATAAACCAATACAATGCATGGACGAATTAAAACCAGTAAATTAACTCACCAGGAGCTGACGAGCCTCTGCTAGTCGAACTCCTAACTCATCCTCTGCCGCCCTGGCCCTGGCAACTTACTCGGTCAAAGAATGCAACATCTCCTCGTCAGGACAAGGAGCGTTCCCCATCTGCTCCATCGCCCTATGGAGGGCGTCCAATGCTCCCTGCACACTAGCCGTGAGGTGGCCCTCCTCCAATGCGACCAACCTCTCCCTAAGTGCCGACACCAACTCCGACCCACCGATAGCGAAAGAACCACTACCATGAAAAGGACGCGTGGAGAGACGCCCACCACCCCAACGCGCCAAACCACCTCCTATACTCCCGCACATCAGCCCCGTCACGCGCCCGCGTGACTTTGGTCCCCCCAGCTCTGAAATTGGCTATTTGGAGCGCCATCCACTCCGCAAAATTCTGGCCTTGAGGGCCGGTCATCCTCTTAGCCACCCTATGGCTAGTCACCGGAGGGACTCCCTGATCGAGTCCCAACTGCCGTACCACCCGAGAGGTGTGGATCCTCTCCACTCTGTCAAAACAATGGACCCATATGTCCACATCGAAGAAGGGCCGACCAAACTTAATCACTGCCTCACCCACTTCCTATGCACCATCATAAGGTCTCCAGATCACCTATCCAAAGGAACAAATCAATCCATGAGTGAAGCCTAAGGGCCATCAAAAAACAGATGAGGTCAAATGAAAACATAAATGTCACATACATACTTGCCCTGTCTGCATATCCTCGAAGAGGCCTCGTGCAGTCTGAAGGTCAGCCGACCAACGATTACCCCTCAATGCCTCCCTCCACACATGCATCCACGGGAATGTGAACAAAATCTCTAACGGAACCCCCGGGCACAAAAAAGTGAAATGATTGTATGCCCAAAACTGAAAATGATAACATAACAATAACGACCACACGCAACAAACCTTAAGATCATCACTATGACCAAAGGTTAAAAAAAAAGGGTCACCACGATACCAATTTAACTAAAACTCACCTAGAGAAATGGGAGGAAACCTCTGATCGACGCTATCCCCTGACCCCGACTGTAAAACTGCTCGTAGAGATGCGCTAATGCAGCCGCACCCCATGCGTAGGTCGAGACTCGGTCTAAATCCCCCATAATTATCAAAAATAACCCGGTGACGCATCCCCGAGTCGAAGAAGAGAAAAGTACTGTGCCCAAGAAGTACATCAAGAATGATCGGAGCACCCTACCCATAGCCTATCCCGGCTCAGTCACGGGCTCTCGACCCATCACCCTCGCACAATGTGCCTCGTAAATCACTGCTGCCTCCGAATGACGCCTAAGAGGGGTAAACCGACTCGCTAACATATCAAAAAACCAAGTGACTTGAACAACACTGGACCTCGATCCACTCAACCTGTAAGGTACACCCAGGATCTCCTCACATACCTCTAAGTAACTCCCTGCCATCCATCCTGTGATCGGCTCACCCTCAAAATGAAGACCAGTAATGCGGACCCAGTCCTCAGGGGTCGGCAGCATCATACTGACAGGAAAAAGAAGCGCCTGATGCCTCTTACTCCACCTCTCTATAATCGTCGCGATCAAGCCCCGATCAATCTGAAAAGGCTCCAACTCTAAAATCGTCCCAAACCTGAAAGACACTAACTGCTCTCACTGAAACTCTGGCAAGGCACAGTACCAAGTATGAGACTCGGTCCATGTGCTGATAGCAAACTACGGGGGCTCATATTGAATGAAACACAAACAATGACAGTAAGACTAACGCACACCTATGATGAAAGATAAACAAATTTAAAGCTCAAAGCAGATAAAATACACCCAAACCACATAATAATAACTTACAACGAACACATAAAATATGATAAGGATAACTAAATACAACATGCTGTCATAATACACAAGTAAACATGACCCATAATCAACACAGGTTCGACGTAAATTAGAAGGGTTTATAGATCCTAACGAGCCTATATCATAGCCTGAATGCCTAGAAAAATACAAGAACTCTTGCTTACAGGGACCTACCTAGCCTCTGGTAAAGAAATCCTCTAGTGGATAATGCCTACGATCCCGAGGCTCAGTGCCTAGCTGCTCCTCACCTTTCTCACCCTCAACTTTATCGCCCTCCTCCTTGGCTACCCCTGGCTTGGCCTCGGGTACCTCCTCCCTGTCCACCATCCGGTCACCCTCGGGGACTCTCTCCGCGACCATCTCCCTGATATCTGCCTCTATGGCAACGGCTCTAGCCTATGCCCCCCGAGCTCTCACCCCCTCGCTCATCAACATCCCCTCTAACTCATAAATAGTGAGCTCCAACCTACCAACACCATCACCCTCCATCTGATATGAAGAGCTCAAAAAACTGAAGAAAACGGAAGAAATGGCACCCGAAATGGACGACCGGATCACAGAATATCACGAAAACATGAAAAATGAGCACACAGACACTAGGAAATAAGAAAATCAAAGACTAAAATGGATCGCGTGACGAAAATGAGAAGTTTTGAACTATTTTTAGAAGCAGCCTGAATTGCATGCTTGAAACAAAATGCTCAAACGAATCACGCGCCACTCACAAAATGCTTAATTCGGATCACACGCTCACTGATTAGTGCGCAAATGGTCTATCGCCCGCTCACATCTATCCAACCGATTGATCATGCGCATTACTGAGAGCGCGTAATCACCTCAAACGCCCACACCTTAGCACGGGAATGCCAGCGGTCGTGTTCATCCTGCCATAGGTTCAAATAATTAAATGAATTAAACACCTATGAACTTGCGCGTAATAACTCTTCACCTTTCCGAAATGCGCATCCGAATTTTGGCGCGTAATTAGATCAAATGCCCGAAGATAAATGCGCAATCTGCCCAGAAACAAAATTTTCACACTCAAGACACAAGCCAAAACCCGAAATTAGGACATTCCTGACATTCACTATCGACCCGAATTACACCCTTGGAAAAACCACCAAAACACTTCTAACTTAAAGAAACACGCGCCCCGAAAGGAAAAGAGAGCCCCCAAGACTAAGACCGTACGACAGAAATGCACTCTCCTTCACATTCATCAATTACACCAAAAAGAAAAGGTAGCCCCCATCTTCCATACATTCCAACAAAAATATACTGATAATAAAATTACCCCCCAACGCTTCAATATCCCTTAAGTTAAAGCTAAAAAAAAAAACACAAAAGAAAGAAGGGGAAACTACCCCAGGTGCTCCCTGAATTTAATAAATCTAAATTAAACTAAACTCAAATAAATAAATATCACATGAGTCAAACACGATACCGAGAAAGTCAAATCAAAACAAGACAAAAGACATAGAGAATACAACCCCTTTATAGATCAATAAAATAATTACGAAATACACCTAGGGTATACCCTCTGAATATACAACTCAAAATAAGAAACTTAAAATCCGCACGTTTAGGCAATGCTCGAATTTGGATCTATTTGGGAAACCGAAAATCCCATCTTCCCCTCTTCCCTTAGCATGGCCGCAATTCGACTGCTACCCCCTAATTCCCAATCCCGTCCATTCTCACTATCCACATAATAAGCACAGTCCATCGGGTCCAATACTCGGGATATGAAACAGAAAGGAATAAAAGACATAAATAAATAAATAATGCCCCAAAATTATAAATACAAGATGCCCCCCAAAAAAAAGGGAGATTTAACTTTCAAACTTTAAACTTGAAATAAGAGAACAAAATATTCCAACCCAAAACCTCAGACTCAGACATTTACAAACTATGTCCTTTGAATCACCAACTGACAAATGCCACACATCTGAACCCCCTATCAAGCTGATTGGATCCAAAACCATACACATATCCCTTTAAAAGACCAAGATCCATGACAACCAGGATGAACCAATAATTACACAACACTTGCTCCTCTAAAAAAATAAACTCCTCAAGTCTAGATAGGCCAATATGATTCCAACACTTAACACCCATCTAAAAACTTTAAATTAAACCCTGAATTCATACACTTCTAACAAGTGTCATCTCAAATCAAATAAAAGACTAAAATAAAATACTTTAAAATTTAAACAAAAGAATAATTTTTTAGAATAAGACTCTGACTTGTTTGGGACCCAAAAAAAGAAATGCTCCCAACAAACCCATCAGAACCAAGTAAACCCTCTAAACAAAACTCAATAAAATAAATTAATCTTGAGATAAACCCTCAATAAATCCGGAGTGAAACCCTAAACTAAATTAAATCCTAAAATAAATCAAACAAATCAAACAAATCCAACTAATCCATCGATAAATTAAATCAATAAACGAGTATAATAAAATAAAAAAAAATGCCACAAACAAGCCTGATAAAAATCAAGTGAACCTACTAAGTAGGACCAAATAGGACCAATGAATACCTTGGGTCATTCTCATAACGAACTTTAAAACTATAAGCTGACTCAAATCTCAAAATTATGACAAAGCAGATAAGTCCAATTAATCAATCAACCAAAATTCAAGCCAACCAGTTGCACAATATAAGGAATAAAAAAATAATTAAAAAAATGCCCCTTTATTTATAATTTAAAGTTTTACAAGTTTCACCGAGGCATACCTCCCGAATTACAACCCAAAATGAAAACCTAAAATCTAACATACAACTCAAAACGAAAACCAAAATTATGATAAGCCAAAACAAGGAACAGAACGTCCAATCAGAGGCTTCAGAAATGTTGCCACCAGACTTGGAGAACTTAAACGAGCCACCGGCAGAAGAGACGGAAAATGGGTTAGGGAGTGCATCCCTCCATTTACAGCACCTCCTCTCCCTGCCATCTTCACTTCCTCCGTCGCCGCCCCATCAACGCTGCCTTCACTGTTCCCTAGAAAGGAACAGTGTAAAGATCGGCGCCCTCATTCCCAATACCGCCCATTCTCAGAACAATGCTGTCCCTCGACATCACACTAGGACGAAGATCACGCGAAATGACGAATATAGGAAGAAACCCCATCCCGATCTGACGGTTAGATCACTCAATATCGCTGAAACACGAATCTCAGAATGCTAGAATACTCAGAAAAGTCAAGACTCGAGACTAAACTTGAGAATGAAAAGCAAATGAAGTTCCCCCGCTTATATAGAACACGGCCCTGATCACGCGCATAGAAAAATGCATTTAATTTAATCACGCGCTTAGAAAAATGCACTTAATTTAATCACGCGCTACACAAATAGCGCCCAATCCAAATCCCGCGCTCCTAACCAGGCGCGCAATACAACTGTCACCCACACAGATAGAGCGCCATCCCGATCCTGCGCTTCCTACAGACCGCGCAATCCAATCGAACGACAAATAGTTTACACTCAATGTAAAAGGTCATCCGCATAGTGACCTGGTGACTCTCCAATCCCACGCCCCTGCTATGTCGTGTAATCGATTTAAACATCACAGTAGCCGTGCAAGACCGAAAAGTCACCCATCCGATGACACGGTAATGCTCTGATCACGCGCAATCCAATCACAGGTTAACCTACACACGCATAAATACATCCTTTAGACCCTGAATTGCCGCCTGGAATCGGGCGCGTGATCAGTTTAAGCGGCTGATGTCAGGCACTTAATTCCTGATTTTGCCCAAAATTTACCCCTTCTCCAACGAGAGTCCCCTTTTACCCTATCGTATAGCCTCATGAACCAGTCAGAGTGAAAAGGAACCGTCACTCGCTGTTGTCCCATCGCGTAACCAAAAAAAGAACGTTGACCACGCCTCTGGCCCTGTTACAGACGAAACATATATGCCCCATGTGACACCGTCACCCCCTCAGCACATCGTCCATTTCATCTTAATCAAAACCATCTCGCCCCATCATGCAGCCACTCAAGCACGTCCCACCACAATGAAAACACACACAATGGTACCACCCTAACGTTCAGTCCCATCACAAAATCATTGCCATGCCCTCATGGCCCATCGCGAGAAGCCAAAAACAAAACTCCTGAAAATGAAAATACACCAAACAATAAAAAAAACTAAGTCAATCACAACGCAACTACAACATAATCTCACTAGAACCCAAGATCTGCCAAAGAAAGAAACTAGTCACATTAACACCAACATAACGCTTAGTTAACTTCCCATCGCGGACACCACTACCCAAAAAAAAAAAATCATTCACAACACCGGTTGCACTAAAAGAAGGAAGGGAGAAAGCACGAGCATGTCCCATCGCCAAAACAAAGAGCCTCCTCCCAAAGTGCCCGCCATAAACCCACCAGACGCCACTGACAGGAAGACGTGGAACTACTCCCATGTCCAATCGCATTTCACTACTGCCAAGCTATAGTGCGAACATTCCAGCAATACCTCTCAAGTCCCATCATGGTACCACTACGATCACCAAGGCCCCATCGCGACATCATGCCGACAACCGCCAACCGCCGCTTAAGCAACAAGCGAAAAGAAAAAAAAATGGTACCCCACCACGGCATTACACCCGGAACATTACATTACAATGACAGCCACCAAGTCCCGTTGCGATGCTACAATACTGCCAAAGTACCACCGCTATAAAATTCCCAAGGTCTCACCGCACAATTCAGGTAAGTATCACCCCCAAGTAATTACTACCCATTTTTCAATTACTCGATATTTCTTCTAAATTATAATTATCTATGATTATGTCAAAATATTTTCAAAACCCGTCTCTCTCAACTGGTGAATTACTGTAGTCCTCCCATAAGAGACAATCATCAGTATTCGTCAAGAAGGTTAGATGGAGTATCTGGCATGCCAAGTGTCGTCTTAACAACCACATGAATGGTCGGGTCCACAAATCCCGTACCGATGGATCTGCTCAGCAACATCTCGGAAGCCACGTTTTCCGCCGTTTTACCACCGAATTGATCTTAAGTTAAAATCCCCAAAATTTCAAAACCCCTTACTCATTCTAAAATCTTTTATTTCAAAAATATTTCTTCTCTTACTTGTAAATAAAAATAAAAATAATAAAAAGAATAAAAAAATAGTAAAAAAAGAAAAAGAACAAAATGAACAAAATACATAGACCCGACCCACCTTTCTTTAAGTACCACAACCAACTACACTTAGCCTTGACCTTTAAATCCCAAAGCCCTCTAAAGTCGCAATCAAGCACATACGCCACTGCGCAGGATCGCTTGTTCAGATGCAAAAAAAAAAAATGACTCCAGATGAATCGAGCGCATATGCCACTGCGCAAAATTCAACTGAGCACACTTCACAAAATTTACCTTAATTACCAGCCCAAATCAACCATTCCCCTGGGAAGCCAAATAATAAGTATACTCAATCTAAGAACTTATAAATGCCTATTGGAAACAGAACACCTGACGCGCATTGGTGTGAGCAATGACGCGCCCTGTCTGACATGACTTGCAAAAGCTCTCGATACTACATACTATTTCATCTCTTTATTATCGGTCCCTGGACCTTGTTTTGGACATTTGATTAATGCCCCGGTACCTCGATTGCCCAAAATTCCTCTGTTAGCTCGCGCCATACGACAGGATGTGCCATGCACCCACAAACCCGAAATATACCCTTCGACAGCTATCATTTGCCCTTCAAATGCTCCATTTTAGCTTGTGCTGATAAATAAGAAAGCCAAGCTTGCCATGTCAGCATCACCAATTCACATTTGTGAATTCCCAAGAAACGGGAAGGCACCTCGAAAGAGGAGTGTGTACTTCTTCGACGCGTTCTTACTTCGCAAGAGCGCACCGAAGAGGGGCATCTGTAGACACCCCCATTTCGCCCTCTTGGAGTACACGAATTCGTTTGGTCAGCCCTTGACCTTTTTAACCCTCGACATGAGACCATGCAACAGTACATGGCTAAACACAAGCTAAAACAATAGCTTTGTGGCTCAAATCCCAACGTAGGGAGGATATATACTAAGTAATAGTATATAGTCGGAATACAGACTGAAACAATAGTCCTGCATTCTATTCTTGAGACCATACTCAGACAGCCCTGAATAAGCGCCTGAAAACCCACGCATAATTCGATCATGCACAGAACCACAAGTGTGCGATTAGTCCCCTTTCAGACCAAACTAACTTTCACAGACCATTTCGAGACTCGCTTATGAACCTGAAACCAGACACGCGATCGAATTGAGCGCTACCGCACCAGCGCGCAATTGGCCTATGCCCAACCTAGTCTCCTACCCTTGACTCCTATGTTTCCTCCATTAAGCACTTCAGGTAACATGCTTAATCGGATTACGCATGTCCCACCACGAACGTAATTAGTCCCGATTTTGTTAGGACTAGGAAACCCACTGAGTAATTCAGCCCGTCGCTCATTAAGTCGCCAGAAAAATGGCGCACAATTTAATTAAATGTCCGAAAATGGTGCGTAATTGAATAAAAACCTATAAAAGCTTTTTTCTCGAGGAGAGAGAAAGAGGTTGCAAATTTTGAGAAACGAGAGCGTAAATTCTGAAATTAGAGAGCTTCGAGAACGGATCCCTAGAGCAAATTAGCCAGATTTTAATATTCGAACTCCAAGATTTCTCACTGCATTCTCGATTCTAATTTTTAGACTGTAGCATCCTCTTCGAATACACAACATAGGAGGCTGCGAAATTCAGAGAGGAGAGACTGTAAATCAAAAAAGCCAGAGAGCTCCGAGAACGGATCCCTAAAGCAAATTAGCCATGATTTTAATATTCGAACTCCGAGATTCCTCTCTGCAGCCTCGAACCTAGGTACAAATTTACTTTTATTCTAGACTTAGGATTTCCCTTAGTTTAATTCATCAATTCTATTTCCAATTTTTAGACCATAGCATCCTATTCGGACCGAAATTCTCTATTTCTGGTTCTAGTTCCCTATTTCTAGAACCCGTCCTTAATTTAACGGTCCGATCCATTGACTTTATACATTGATTCTATTCCAAAATCTTAATCTACAGTCCTATCATTAATTTCTAGTTCTGACTCTCATAGTTCAAAACCAGTCCTTAATCATACGGCCTGATTTTTCTAATTTCGGACCCGAATTCAGTCCTAAATTTTAATCTATAATTTAATTCTATATTTTCATACCATCAAAAAAATCCAAAACTATAAATTTCATTTCATAACTTTAGTCTCTTAATTTAATTTTCTATTATAATCTCAAATTCCATTCCAAAAATACCTTTTTTTTATTATTCAAATACCAATCTACCTTTTATCTCAGCCATCCGATTTGCCCACGGGAGCTTACGGACGGTACTCGGGAATGAGGCCAATCCTCCTTAGCATAGCGGGCCCAACCCTCCTTTTTTAGATTGCTTAGGATTACTTAGTTAATTTTAATTAGTTTTTATTACAGAATAATCGATTAATTGCATCTAGTAGGCCTCTATATCATTATTTGCTTTGATTCAATTTAGTATTCCAGTTTAATTAGTCTATAATCTTAAATAAGAAATTAGGAAAGTTAATTTACTTATTATTCATTAGATTCTTGCCATGACCAATCCACATATTATGATTCAAAAATAACAAAAATTAATATTATTACATCAATTATTTACTTATATTTTACTAAGTTGATTTATTGCTTTAATCAGTGTTGTAGTAAAATTAGTTTTTTTGTGTCTTCTTTAATTATAATTCTAGTAGGACTACTTAAATTGCTTTAGTTATAATTGTAATATGATTAGTATACCTGCTTCATATAGAATTACAATACAATTGGACTCTTTTATTTAATTACAATATTATTGGAACTGATGCACATGCACTCCTAGTACCAGTAGGAGACTGGAATTGATTGGACTCTTAGTAGAGCCAGGACTTTGATATTAATTGGACTCTTAATAATACTGAGAAACTGAAAATGATTGGACTCCTGATAGCATCAGGACACTAAAATAACCTGTCATAATAAGCTCACCTAATCATAATTCACAACAAAAAGGGAATCAAAATCGACCATAACAGTAACAAGGGAAACTAAAAAGAAAGCTAAAACTATCTAATTAAAAGAGGATACTACTGCTGACGTTCGCAGGCGGACGATTCAGTATAGAAGTAATCCACACCTGCTTAAACGCGTGATCATTGATGTGTTGCAGCATCGATAAATATCTGCAGCTGGCGATCGCAAATCAACTAGGAATCATCCTAGGAAATTCCTCTTATTACTATTTATCCCCACCTTATCACATGCTCCGCATCGCTAGAGTCCAACAGGACAGAATTAGAAGCCACTTATTCAACGGGAACCGAGAGGAACCCAGAAAAAGCGTGCACCAACACTTTTGTCCTCCAAAGGGAAAATCCTTCCGATTCTACGACATTAAGTCCAGTGTCACACCATTCATTTCCGCCGTTCGTGTGAAATGTTTGATGAAGAATGAATGTCATGGATACCTCGCGTTCATACAAAATCAATGGGGAGAGAAGATCAACCTCGCCGACATTCCCGTTGTGTTTGAGTTTCTGGACGTGTTCCCAGAAGAATTGCCAGGATTGCCACCGGAGAGGGACATTGAGTTTTCAATTGATTTGGCTCCAGTCATCGAGCCGATATTGAAGGCACCATATCGTATGGTGCCGACTGAATTGAAGGAACTTAAGGAGCAACTATAGTAGCTTTTGGACAAGGTGTCATCAGAGATAGTGTCTCTCCATGGGGAGCACCTACTCTGTTCATCAAGAAGAAGGATGGTTCGATGAGGCTCTGCATCGGTTACAGTTAGCTGAACAAGCTAACAATCAAGAACCACTATCCACTCTCGCAAATCGATGATCTTTTCTATCAGTTTCAAAGCGCAAGGTTCTTTTTAAAGATAGACATGAGGTCAGGCTATCATCAACTAAAGGTTAGAGCTGAAGACATTCCGAAAATAGCATTTTGCACTAGATATGGACACTATGAGTTTTTGGTGATGCCTTTCAATCTAACTAACACGTCGGTATCATATATGAATCTAATGAATAGGGTGTTTAGACCATATCTTGACAAGTGTGTTGTCGTCTTCATAGATGACAGTCTCATCTATTTGAAAACAAAAGAAGATCACGAACAACATCTACGCGTCGCTCTTGAGACACTCTGTGACCATCAACTGTATGCCAAGCTAAGTAAGTGTGAGTTCTGACTATAAAAAGTCAGCTTCTTAGGACATGTTATCTTTGAAACAGGCATAACAGTCGATCCAGCTAAGATCGAGGCCATTGTGAAATGGGAGCAACCCAAGATGGTGACCGAAGTCCATTGTTTTCTTAGTCTGGCTGGCTACTACAGGAGATTTGTCAAAGGCTTCTCTAAAATCTTGAGACCACTCACTCAGCTCACGAAGAAGAACACGAAGTTTGAATGGAGTGAGTTATGTGAAAGAGCTTTCAGGAGCTCAAGAAGAAGCTACCCACAACGCCAGTACCTACCATTCCGTTAGGCAGTGGAAGCTTTGTAGTTTTTCGCGATACATCATACAGTGGGTTGGGTTGTGTGCTTAACCAACACGAAAGAGACATCGCCTACAGTTCCCGACAACTCAAAGACCACGAGAAGAACTATCCGACGCACGATCTTGAACTAGCAACTGTCATATTTGCCTTAAATATCTAGAGCCACTACATTTATAGGTAGACGTTCGAGATATTCACCAACCATAAGAGCCTCAAATACTTATTCACTCAAAAGGACCTAAATATGAGGCAAAGAACATGGATGGAATTCCTTAAGGATTATGACTGCTCCATTCAATATCACCCTGGGAAGGCATATGTGGTGGCAAACGCAATGAGCTAGAAGTCCTTTGCTGAATTGTCCAATTTCGTTATAAGAATGAGTAGATGGAAGTTGTTTGAAGACATATCCCTGTATGGCACAAGATTTGAGGTTAAAGAATTAGGAGCCTTGATGGCTAACCTCACCATCAGACCAACGATATTTGATAACATCCATTAGTTGTAGATGGCCGATGAGGAGTTGATGGTCAATCGACACGGTGTGACTAGTGGTGTTAGACCAAATTTCTCGATTAGGGAAGACGGCTTGTTACTTTTCAGGGGTCGACTTCAATGTCGAGCTTTGACACACAATTCTAGAGGAAGCTCACAAATCAAGATACGCCATTCATCCTGATTGTACAAAGATGTACTAGGATCTAAAGAAGAGCTTCTGGTGGAGAGGTTTAAAGAAAGACATCATGGAATATGTTTCAAAGTGCTTGGTATGCCAACAAGTAAAGATCGATCATCGGAACCCTTCTGGGCTATTGCAACCATTGTCAATAACAGAGTGGAAGTGGGAGGCTATATCCATCGACTTCATCCTTTGATTGCCTAGGACTGTAAAAGGTCACAATGCCATCTGGGTAATTGTTGATCGACTAACCAAATCCGCCCACTTCCTACTGTATAGTATGAGATATACAACCAGTCAACTTGCAGAGTTGTATTTCAAGGAGATTGTTAGACTACATGGAATCCCAGTAAGCATTGTGTCAAACAGAGACCCGATATATACATCCAAGTTCTGACAATGATTTCAAGAAGGAATGGGCTCCAGATTGCACTTCAGTTTTATGTTTTACCCTCAGACAGATGGGCAAACAGAAAGGGTGAATCAGATTATCGAGGATATACTCTGGACTTGCATGCTAGATTTCCAAGGATCAACAAGCACCTACCCCTAATAGAATTTGCCTATAACAATAGCTATCAGGCGAGCATTGAGATGGCCCCATTCGAAGCATTGTATGGACGGAGGTATAAGTCTCCGTTCAATTGGGAAGAAGCCGAAGAGAAGTTTGTATTGGGCCCAAAGATGATCGAAAGTACGACCAAAGCTATTTGGATAATCCGTGAAAGACTAAGGGTCGCGTAGAGCCGATAAAAGAGCTATGCGGACCTCAAAAGAACTAACACCGAATTTCAGGTAAAACCTAGTGAAATTTTACTTTAGTTCCCTAAGATCCATGTGCATTTATAAGATAATGAATTTCATTTGTAGATAGGAGACAAAGTCTTTGTCAAGATCACGCCCACGAAGGGCGTGATGTGATTAGAAAAATGTGGGAAACTAAGCCCACGCTATGTCAGACCCTTTGAGATATTGGGTCGATTAGGAGAAGTAGCATATCGGGTCACCTTACCACCGCAACTATCGAGCATTCACAACGTATTCCAAGTATCCATGTTGAGGAAATACATAAAGGATCCAACACATCTCTTAAACTATCAGCCCATCAAAGTTCAATAAGATTTGACCGTCGCAGAAGAGCTAATGCAGATCTTAGACCGTAAAGAGCAGGTGCTAGGAACCAAGTAGATCCCATTGGTGCTCATAAGGTGGTGGAACCACTCACCAGAGGAGGCCACCTAGGAATGTGAAGCGGATATATGTGATTTCTATCTGCACCTTTTTGAATGATTTATGAAACCTTGAGAAAGGAAGTTTATTAGAATTTCACAACTGTTGTGTTAGATGTAGAATGTATTCGTTCTTTTCATAACCTAGAATAGTAGCTATGGGAGGTTAAGTCTTGATGTAATTATGGATGAATCAACTATTGAATTCAATTTTAAATTTTGATGGATCAACTGTTGCATTAATTTGAACTTTGATGAATTGACTATCGCATTAAATTTTAAGTTTTAATGAATCAACTGAAGAAATTATGTATGCATGATTGTTTAAGTTTTTGAACCATATTGTCTCCCGGTAAATCTAATTTCATTTTATTGAATGTTGTTGCTAGTTGCTCTAGTGGTGTGATTGAGGATTGTGCCCATGAGGTCACCCTGTTAATTGGAATCGAGGATCCAACGGACTATTGTGGATGAATGTATATGTAGTTGTGGAAATTGTGAATGCAGGAAAAGATGGGAAGGAAGACCTTAAAACTATAGAACAGTCCATAGACTTATTCAACTGAACCCATTTCTGAACAAAATCTGCTCGAGCGACCTATTTCGCTCGAGCGAAACCTTCATAAAACTCCCACAAAAAGGTTTTGGTGAAAACACGGTCGTGCGAAATTTCTCTAGAAAACAGATAAAATTTTTTAGGTGCAACTCGCTTGAGCGATTCTTTGATCGGCTCTTTATATTTTGGTACTCGCTCGAGCGAAAACCAAAATTCCCTCAAGAACGCGAACGTACCGTTCTTCTTCTGCGGGATCTTCGTCGTTTACTCGCATCTCACTCTTCTCTTTGCACCCAAGGTAAGCTTTACTTTTGATTCAAAGCTTTGAGTTTCCTCAATGGCATCTAAGAAAAGGACCACGTCTAAAACCCCCACTTCGAATGTCGCCTCTTCGAAGCGCCCTAAACCCAATCTGCCCCCGAGAAGAGACCAACCCACTATGTGGAGGGATGTGAAGGGTTTCGAGACAGAATGGTCCTTTGACAAAGACTTTTTCAAAGAACAAGAAGCGGCCCAATGGTCATTAGAATACCTTACCCGAGCAAATTTAAAGATGTTGCTCTCACCCTTTCACACCCACTACTACCCTAGACTGGTAAAGTTGTTTTACCATAACCTCAAAATGGGTGAGAACGATAGGAAATTGTATACCAATATCAATGGAAAGATCCTCCATTTTGATACTAGCCACATAGCCACGGCAATGGGTGGCTCTACCATTTTTGTACCGAACTAGGGTTTACTACCACCCAACCTCGAGCTAATACCATTCCACCAAATCATTGCAAGGATGACCCATGGGGAACATGGGCTGGGACAATCCATGAGGAGATCCCAGCTACCGTATGACATGTGGCTCCTAGATGTTATTTTTCGAAATAACCTATACCCCTTGAAGCACGAACAAGAGAGAATTGGGGTGCTTCAACAAGCCCTATATTCCACTTTTGAGGACCGATGGTTTGACACCACTGAAGTGATTTGGGATGGGCTGATTTACTCCCATGACCAGATGTTAGAAACAAAGAAGAGACCATTGAGTACAATACCATATGCCCGTTTAATCTCCTGCCTAATTGAGGAGTATGAGTATGAGGATGACCACTATGATATACCGCCCAATGAGGAACGACGGACTGACAATACCAAGAGGTATGGGGTTGATGAATGGAGTTTTAGTTACCAAAAGTAATACAGGAGTGTACAGGATAGATGGTTTTAGCGCATCGCAGAGCATGCCGAATAGGCATCGGCACATCTAAAACCTACTGCACAACCACAAGCCCCTACACAATAGACACCCCCGCCCTAGTCTACACAGGATCCCCAAGGTGGTTGGAGCACCCTCAACAATCGATTGGACTTCCATGAGGCAATGCTCATGGACATGATGCATCACTTATTTCTAACCACATCCTCGCTACGCATGTAGAGGGCACTAGCGTATACACCCGGTGCTTCCAATTCGTGGGCTGGAGATGATGTACAGTAGGACGCTGATCGCATAGACGGGGAGACGGGTCAGTGAGGAGGATTTTGTTTGGTGAGATTTTAGTTTAATTTTGGAAGAATTTTGAGTATCTTTTAATTGGGTCTTGAAGACTCATGGGCCATTTTAAAACTCTCCTTGTGGTAACGGTTTAAATTTTGGATTCATGATCATGGTTTGTAAATTAATAGTTTAAGATTTCAGTGGCGATGATTGGTTAGTCACCGGTTTGAATTTGGTCTATACAGATATGGTATTTTGAGTAATGGTAGACCCCTATAAATGAATGGTGTAAATGTTGTTTGATGGTATATTTTGATGAATGGTTGACCTTATTACTTGATCATTTACATCGTTGAGGTAATAGTGTACTTGATTTAATGGTTAAGATTATTAGTTCATGGCTTAACATTGTTATGAATGTGGTCGCTAATTAGTTGTGGATACGTTTTGATAATTAGCTATGGGTGTTTTACAAATTGGATATGGATATGTTCTACAAACCAGTGGTGGATGTCTATTGCTAATTAGTATTGTATGTGTGTTATGTGATAATGATTATCAGGGATACTGATTAGATGTGGATATACCCTTCTTATTCATTGTGAATCTATGTTATGCTTTAATGGTTGGCATGGTGTTAAATTACTTATGGACGTATTCACGAGTTAGTTGTGGATGTTGTTGATTAAGCTTGGATCGTTAATAAGTTTGATGTTAAATGTGATAGATATTGTGTCTTTGAAACAAACCAATAGGACTTTCGTTGTCCTCTTCAATATGTTCGGCCTTGATGCCAAGCATCAACTGCGATAAGTACACCAAGGGATATGTAGTGAATTTTCGAGGAAAAAAATTCCTTTAAGGAGGGGAGGATGTAATGTCCTGAATTTTTCCTAACACCAATACGCCCGACTATGTGTACATGCCTAGTAAGGTGTACGCTACACGCCTTTGATTTTCAGAACACGTTATTTAAAGATGTACATTTTGGCGAATAAGATTCTTATATTTAATTGTGTAAATAATTGCGCAAGCCGTGTAATGGCACAGTGGTTAGGGACTTGCTTTGTAAACAGAAGGTCCAGGGATCAAAACCTGCTGAGGGAATTTTGGACTGCATTTTTTACCCTTGGATAAAAGGCATAGACACTGATCCTTGGTGTATCGATGTAACACTGAATCAACTTCATCAAAAATAAGAAGTGAATCTCACAAAGAATTAAGAGCTCACAACTCATTCAAGAGAGAATTTGCTAAGAAAGAACAAAGAGAGAAGACTTCATCTCCTCTTCTCATTTTGCTTTGAGAGATTGTAGCCATTGGAGCTCCTCTCAATTCTTTAGCATGCAAGAAGATTTGTGTATGTTCTGCCACACGAAACCCTTAATTTCGACACCGTAAGATCGAGGAGAAGAGGAGACTGAACCATCGGACGAGTGAGGAGTATATGCCCCGATATCTCTCGATATCGACTATCGCGGACTCCGCATGCGTGACCTAAAAAGGTAAGATTGTGATTAGTGATATGAAATTAGCTTTAGATTTGATTAGTGTGTAAAATTAGATTGCATGTAAAGATCTTGATGAATTCGGGTTCTATGGAAAAAGGAAGAGAAGTGCGAAATCGCACTGTCTCGCTCGAGCGAGATTGGAAGTCGCTCGAGCGAGACCCCTTTAGGTTCAAATGAAATTGCTGGTGAACAACTCGCTTGAGTGAATTGCCTTCAGAATATAGACAAAATTCTTTCGATGAAACTCGTTCGAGCGAGATAGGTGTGTGCCAAACAGAAAATGACAAGTCACTTGAGCGATTTTGGAAGTCGCTTGAGCGAATTGTGCAATTTTGTCTACCTTCAATTTCATTTCATATAACTTAAGGAACTTCGATTTGTTTTGATTCGTTAGTCTTTGACACATAGTTTATGAACGTAATGTAGGATTTGATAAGCCAGAGGTCATCAATAAAGACCACCTCTTTGACTAGTTGCAATATCTGAACCAAGGTAGGAAAATTTTCACTACCCAATTACATCTGATTTCGATTCATTGACTTTATGATTGGAATATGAATGGTGATTCTTTGAACATTGAATCTAAATTTCAAATTTGAATTTGAATTTAGACTCTTTGAATTTGAATTCAACTTTGAACTAAAAAGCAATCAGTGCATCGAATCCTTTGAATATGAATTTAGAACTTTGCCCTCTGAATACAAACTGTATATATGAACTCTGAATATGAACTGTGTGTATGAATTCTGAATAAGAACTGTAACACCCTGTATATTGGGTTGAAACCTGAAATACCCATGAGAGGCAAGACACAATAGTTCAAGTGTACGAATTGGGTCTCTTTGGAACTGGACCTAGTAACCAATTAGACACCTTGTGTGAGGCCATTAGTTAGAGCTGGGTTGGATCCAATAGCCAACAATCTAAAGTAGGGACCCATTGATTTAAGGCCCAAATATAGGGCACATGATATTATAAGCTCATGGTCTAAACCCATTAATGTGACCCAATGGTAATGGGACTCAAATCAGATATGTGGTCAAAACCTGAGATGTCAGGACCCTTTAACCTAACCAAGCCCATGGACTGGACCCAGCAGAAAGTGGACCCAGGGCTTATAAGAGGCTAGATCTACGGCCTTTAGTTAAACTAGTACACCAGGTTGTGTATAAGCTCCACATGAGAGCCAACCCAACCCATTTTAAGCTCATGCACGCATAGAGTATGCATGGCGATTGAGTGTCGAGTAAGAGCAACGAAAAGGAGAACTTCCTCTTGATCTCATCGTCTCCTCCTCGAAGAACCTTCAAACCATTCGACCTTGACAACTCCAGCAAATAAAACCGACCGTGAAGACAGAAATTACTTCCACAACAACTAGCTTTCAAACCGTGAACGCTTTTGGATGGGAATTAAAGTGATCAAACACATTCTCACGAAATTTTTCACGTGAAAACTCGAAAGCTTTACATGCAATAGATTCATAACAGTAATCCATCTCACCTAGTCTCATAGAATCTGAGCTCTTAAGGTTAGGATCGATTTTTCTGCAAAACTGATATTCCATGCATGGATTTGAGGAAATCGGACACGTGAGAGGCTTTGTAGCCAAAATCATGGAGCTGATGCCTTGAACTGTGTGCATGCTGAACCGCGCTACTGTCTGAGGGCTCAATCTGCCTTAGGCTGACCCGACTGGGTCGTATTCTAGTAATGCATGCCTCGAAACCCCACAAAATCAGATTCATGACTAACTTTGGAATCAAATCCTTCGATTTTCGAGGGGTTTCAGACCGTGTTTCATGCTGATTAAATGTGATAGAAGGCAAGTGTTAGCGAGACATCGTGTTAGGTGACGGGTTATGTCTTTTGACGAAGACTGTGCATGAATTTTAGGAATCCGAGACTCAGAGGATAGAACATGAGAATAACGAGTCTATCAGGCTCGTCGCGTCTACCTGAAGCCTGGCAGCAGCGAGAAAACACCTGAAACCCTTGCCGCGGCGAGAATTCAAGGCAAATTCGTCTATGGAAAATCTCACCGTGGCGAGATCCTTGATTCATGTGGCACCTAAACGGCTTGCCGCGGCGACCCTGTATCTCGCCGCAGCAAGATACTCTATTCTGATGGATTTTGGGGTTTGTGATCTGTTGTGCCCTACAAAGCCGAAGCTTATAACTAGCATAGTTAATTAATACATAAAGACATGTATAATGTGTGTTCTAGGCTATATATGAGGAACATTTGAGAAGAGTTTAGCTTCGATTCGTGCGTGTTTGCTCACAATATCCGACACTTGAGGTAGGGAAAATACTCTATTCAATTATATGTTTCTCAAAACCATGTTTATGATGTAGCTTTCACATACAGTATATTCTTGAAATTATGCATATATGTAATTTGAAATTCTTGAATGCGAAAATGTGATCTCTTGTTTTTACATACACTTTGCATGATTGTTGTACGTGTATTTCGATTTGCCTTATACTTTACCTATGGTATTCTTGTCCTTGAAACTTGCACGATCCATGTATATCCAAATCATTCTATGTGATGTGATTCCCATGAACATGTGCAATGAGGAGTGGAGCCACCATGAGAGAGGTGGAGTCCCATGAACATGTGTCCTAATACGGGCTGCTTAGTTCTCTAATATGGGATGCTTTGCCATGTGACTTGTTCTGAGTGCATTAATTGTAAGGGGAGTGGAGTCTCCAAGAGAGGGGTGGAGACCCCGGGGTTACGACCCTGTATCCTAATACGGACTACTCTGTTCCCTACTACGGGATACTTACTTTGATACCATATGATCTGATATGATATGTCTCGATTCATAATATGAGACCTGTCCTGCATATAATTTTATCATTGTTACATGTGTTCATGACTTGTTCCGTTGACGTGTCTCAATTTGTATTCGATTTCTGTCTTGATATGCATGCTTTTAGCATGTTTATTTGTTAGCATGATTTGACTCATTTGAGACTTCGTATATATATGTTTTGTTTGTGTGCCACTATTTATCTTGATACGGTATAAATTTCAATTGCTTTTATTATGCATCATGAACATGAACTAGAATGATAAGATGTGATTTAGCACTGTGTTTTTTATATTGAGCTTTGATGAAGCTCACTCCCGACTATACATCACAATTGCAAGAGCTGAGTTGGAGCGTAATCCGAAGCAGGAAGCGGATCCGGATTACCAGAAGAGGAGGACCTGCCTGTGGGGCATTTCCCCTAGCTGCTTGGTATATAAACTTGTATAGTTCTTTTGGGGTTTGTTTGAGAAACGATAAATGGGATATGTAACTAAGTATAATGATGTGTTTTGATCCACTATTTATGTGTCAGTCCAATTTTTTTGACACATTTTTTTTTTTTAACATAGGAAAAACCGAACCATCAGATCGTAGATCACAATCTGATACAGAAAATTTGGTACATCCACTAATAAGCGTAAAAATCAAAGCAATATACATATGGCAGAACTAAATTAAATCTCCATTTCTATATAGAGAACATGTAATCTCAAAAGAAATAAACCAAACCACCGATGATGGCCGACCATCACCAAAAGAGTGGAGTACAATATATGGATAATATCACGAATGTACCAAGCCCGACTTACCAAACCCACAATCTACGATCTTAGAACTAAGTGAAAATCCTCCAGCAGACAATCTTCTCTTTCGGTACGTAGTCTAAATCTTCCTTAAAGCCAAGGTCTCAATCAATACCTATACCTGTGCTTGTGATGTATAGTCGGGGTGAGCTAATAACTAAGCTCAGTAGAGAACATTCAATATCAATTTGCATTTTATCATAAGAAAGCATAGATTCAATGACTGGAATTAAAACTATCTTCCAAAATAGAGTTTCAAAGCATTTATCATTTTCTTTCTTTTCAAAATAAACTTTCAAGGCCTTTACTTTCCAAAACAGAGTTTCATCAAAACACTATATATACAAACACACATTTTAAAACAGTCAGAATTATCCAAGAGTGTCCAAGTTTCAAGCAAATTTGCAAACAATATCGAATTTGCAACCGAAATAGTACAAGAGTGTCCAAAGGTGTCTCAATGTAGCCAAGGGTGTCTCAAGGGTGTTTCAATATATCTAAGGGTGTTTCAATGTATCCAAGGGTGTTCAAATTATCAATGATTGTCCAAAGGATGCATGATTTTCAAGGGATGAATGATGTTCCAAGGGATGCATATGCAACGTATGTATGAATACATATACGGATTATGCCGTTATACCAGCTCCAAGGGATGCAGTCAAAAGAATCCAAAGGATTCACAATGCAAGTTCCATGTCAAAGTCCAAGTGCCAAGTTAATTGACATTTCAAAGCGTCAATAATTCACATCTTGCTAACGTAATCAAAGCAATCAATACGCGTTCAAAATTATTTCGAAATTTAAATAAAAATTTAGTTTGTTCTTTTGATTATGAGGAAAATTAGATGCCTTTGATTTTGTTTTGATTATGACCCATACAATGATTTACGTGCAACTATCATGATAGATGCTAATAACAAATCTTAGCAACTATCATGTGCGTCTATACAAATCAAGATTTACGTGCAAATAGGCATTGAGTTTCCCCTACCTCAATCTTGAAGTTGTGCGAAGCCAAGCAAAGTTTTATCGATGGCTTTCTGCTCTCAATCTACATCACAAGCACATAATGATGCATTAAGGATTAACTCTAATCACTAATAACTTAGACATATTTAAGTGTTTTCTTAAAAAGAGGCAGAAACGGACAAGTTCGTGCTAACTTAGAATTTTATACAACTTTCCTCCTAAATTTTGACCTTTAAATATTTGGATTCACAAAATTGTTAATTCACAAACGTTGTAGATCTTGTTGTTCTCTTTCTAATGCCATAAGAATCTCATTAATCGAATTTCATAATAGAAAGTTACGGCCAAAATATTGAGGCCATGTCGGCAAGTTCAGTCAAAATTGACAGATCGATTTCAAATCGATCGATTGAATTTCATTTTGATTGATCAGTTTCTTCAAAAACCTCTAACACGCTCACTGTTTTCACACATCGATAGATCAGTGTTCAAACCAATTGATCGGTTTCACAAATCGATCGATCAAATTTTATTTCGATCGATCAGTTTTTCCAGAAACCTTCATATTTTTGCTCTGACAAAATCGATCGATCGGATACTTATTTTGATTGATCTGTTTTGTAAGATTTCTCCTAAACACGGGTTTCAACTTCTCAAACTTATTTTTCTTCAAATTTAACTCCTATTCTTCAAATTTTCCATTCACATAATACTTAGAATCTAACATAACTATAAATCATAATTTCGTATATCTTTGCTCACCTTTAAGTGGTCGATTTTACGCTCTTCACGAGTAGTTGCCACGGAGGGTTTCGGAGTGAAATTTGGTGATCCTTTCATCAATTGAATTGAAACAAAGCTTACGGCGAAGCTCCCTTTCAAACCGCACTACCCTTCACTCACCTAATTGTGTATACTGCGATCACAATGATTGATTCTCTCCCATCAACCCACACACTCAAAATCTCTAAAACTCATCGATATTGGAATCCAACGGCTCTCGCGGCACACAAATCACTACAAAGTCGATAATTCAAAACTTAACAGAGCCAATTTGGCGATGATTTCCTCAAGCTCCTCTCTTCCTCTCTCTCTCTCTCTAAAATCCAAACCCAAACAAAGCAAACTGGCAATAGCTTCCCAAAGAAGCTTTGCCTTTTATAACTTAAAGGGGCTAGTTCCCCTATGCAACACATACACCCCTTTTGGGTGTTAGACTTATCCAAAGAACTAGATTTCACGTGAAACGGATACATCTAAGCGAGGTGTTTCTTACTACCCAAACACTCTTTGGTTTAGTGTGGGGCCTACACCCCCAACCACTTATCAATCAGACTCAGCGTTAAGCCAATACACCTCCACGGTGTATAAGCTTTGGTCCAAAAATCTCAAACGAAGCCCAAACAGGCCCGAGACGATTTTATCTGAAAAATCCAAAATGGTGATGTGTTTCTCAACCAACACGCACCAAATCAAGACCTATGGTTTCAGATTTTTTGGGATGTTATATTTTTCCCACCTTAAAGAATTTTCATCCTCGAAAAGTAACATACCCACTTCGAGAAGGTATGGATATCTCACAAGTCCGAACAGACATAGTGATATTCTCCTCAAGAATCAATGACTCAACGTCAATGAAAAATAATTAAGGTCATTACAGTTTAGATAGAGGTTGGCCTTCATCGGTAGATGTTTTACTTTTTGGACATATGTACTTAGTTATTAGTCATGTGAGTTATATTGCCATTTGTTCTTGTTATAGCTCTGTTATGCTTCTGTTTTGCACACTTTACTTCTGCTTTTGTAAGCTTACCATTGTGTGATGGCTCGATCCTTCCTATTGTTTAAACGTGAGGAAAGATCAAGCTATCAGCAAGTGATGGTTGTACATCAATACCATAGCATTACTATAATTTGGATCTTCCACATGATCTGACGCCACGGACCCGGGCTGTCACAGGTGGTATCAAAGCCCTAAGTGATACATCTTACAGGCATACAAAGCTATGACGTCAGTTAGTAACAATGGCATTAGGTTTTGCTAGTAAGTTTGAACTAAGACCTTAGTCTTAGAACCGACCAGACTTAGCGTTTGCTTGGTCATGACAGGTCAACATGCCTCCTAGGAGGGGAAGACCGAGGATTTTGTGCACCGATTGTATGACTAGTGTGTAGAGACACTCATTTCGCCCTCTCGGAGTACACGAATTCGTTTAGTCAGCCCTTGACCTTTTTAACCCTTGACATGGGACCATGCAACAGTACATGGCTGAACACAAGCTGAAACAATAGCTTAGTGGCTCAGAGCCCAACATAGGGATGCTATAGACTAAGCAATAGTATATAGTTGGGATGCAAACTAAAATAATAGTCCTGCATTCCATTCCGGAGACCATACCCAGACAACCCTGAATTAAGCGCCTGAAAACTCGAGCGTAATTCGATCACGCACAGAACCACAAGTGCGCGATCAGTCCCCTTTCAGACCAAACTTCCTTTCATAGACCATTTCGAGACTCAATTACGTGCCTAGAACCAGACGCGCGATCGGATTGAGCGCTACACCACTAGCGCGTAATTGGCCTACACCCGACCTAGTCTCCTACCCTAGACCCCTACTTTTCCTTGATTAAGCGCTTCAGGTAACACGCTTAATCAGATTACGCACGTCCCAACAAGCGTGTAATTAGTCCTAATTTCGTTAGGACTAGGAAACCCGCTGAGTAATTCGGCCGGTCGCTCACTGAGTCAGTGACCGACTCAAAGCGATTAAGCGCCAGAAAACTGGCGCGCACTGCAATTAAACTCCCAGAAATAGGCGCGTAATTGAAGGAAAACCTATAAAAGCCCTTTTTCTCGAAGAGAGATAGAGAGGCTGGAAATTTGAGAGAGAACAGATTTTTTTTGGGACTTTGAAACTAGAGAACTCCGAGGACAAGCCCACAGAGCAAATTAGTCATGATTTCGAGATTCAAACCCCCGAATCATCGATGATTCCTCTCCACGGCCCCGACCCTAGGTAAGAATTTTATTTTATTTTAGATTTAGGATTTCCCTTCAGTTTAATTAATCAATTCTATTTCTAATTTTTAGACTGTAGCACCCTCTTCGGACCGAAATTCTCTATCTCCAGTTCTAGTTCTCTGTTTCTAGAACCGGTCCTTAATCTAGCGGTCCGATATACCGACCTTATGCTCTAATTCTACTCTAAAATCTTAATTTACAATCCTATCATTAATTTCTGGTTCTGACTCTTAGAGTTCAGAACCAGTCCTTAATCATACGACCTGATTTTTCTGATTTCGGACCCAAATTTAGTCTTAAATTTTTAACCTATAATTTAATTCTATATTTTCATACCGTCAAAAATTCAAAGAAACATAAATTTCAGTTCATAACTTTAGTTTCTCAATCTAATTTCTTATTATAATTTCGGAGTCAATTCTAAAAATCCCTCTTTTATTATTTAACTATCGACCTATCTTTTATCTCAACCATCCGATTTGCCCACAGGAGCTTACGGAGGGTACTCGGGAACGAGGCCAATCCTCCTTAGCATAGTGGGCCCAACCCCCCTTATTTTTAGATTGTTTAGGGTTAACTAGTTAATTATAGGTAGTTTTTTTCTATTTCAATATAATTGGCTAATTACATCAAATAGGCCTTCATACCATTATTTACTTTGATTTAATTCAGTCTTCTAGTTTAGTCAATTCATTATCTCCACCAGAATTTAGGAAAGTTAATTCATTTATTATTAGTTATATTTTTACCATAATTGATCCGTAGATTACGATTAAAAAAAAAGAGTTAATTTTGTTGCCTCGATCATTTATTTCTATTTTAGTAAATTGATTTATTGCTTCAATCAGAGTCGCAGTAAAAAAAAATTAGTTTTTATTTTCTTCAAATTAGAATGCTAGTAAGATTACCTTAAGTGCTTTAGTTGTGATTGCCACGCGATTGATACATCTACTTGTCTAGAATTGCAATAAAATTAGTATACATGCTCTATCTAGAATTGTGATATAATTGGACTCTTTTGTTTAATCGGAATATTATTGGGCGATACCTGACCACTCCTAGTACATGAGGAGGCTGGGCCGATTGGACTCTTAGTAGTACCAGGACTTTGATATTAATTGGACTCCTAATGATACCAAGAAACTGAAAATGATTGGATTCCTGATAGCATCAGGACACTAAAATAACCCATCATAATAAGCTCACCTAATCATAATTAACAATAAAAAAAGAGAATTTAAATCGACCATAACCGCAATAAGGGAAACTAAAAAGAAAGCTGAAACTATCTAATTAAAAGAGGACACTATGCTGACATTCGCAGGCAGACGATTCAGTATAGAAGTAACCCACACCAGCTTAAACGTGTGATCATTGACGTGTTGCAGCGTTGATAAATATCTGCAGCTGGCAATCGCAAATCAACTAGGAATCATCCTAGGAAATTCCTCCTATTGTTATTTATCCCCACCTTATCACATACACCGCATCGCTAGAGTCCAACAGGACAGAATTGGAAGCCACTTATTCAATGGGAACCGAGAAGAACCTAGAAAAAGCGCTCACCAATAGACTGGCCAAGGGATCCCCACACCCTCCTAATGCAATTCCTCTTGGCAACAAAAACAATCACGCCTCAGAAGTTGAAAATAATGTAGGCAATGCCTTAGATGGAGGGAATCAGGCTGTGAATAACATAGGAAATAACCAACAATTACTTGAAACCATGGTGAATACCATGGCAATTTTGGCTGAGCGAAGGCAGCCATCTGAGTTTCTATGGGCAAGCTAATTCAATGGAAGCCGAGATTGTTGAATCAAATTGAGAAAGTACTACAACGAGTCTGTTGTACGAAAGAAGAAAAAGTGAGTTGGGCTTCATTCCAACTTGAGGGTGAAGCAGACCCATGGTGGAAATCAGTTGAGAGGACACGAGCTCCAGGGACACCTTGGACTTGGGCAGACTTTATGACAAATTTTCATAAGAAGTACTTTCCGACGACTGAGAGGCGTCAACTAGAGATCCAATTTACAAATTTAGTGCAAGAGCAAATTAGTGTCCAAGAATATGAAACTGAGTTTACGCGTTTGTCATGATTTGCACCAGCATTGGTCGCACCGAGTTAATGAAAATGCAAAAATTCGAGTACAGTCTCAAACCAGATATCAAGGGAAGGATATCGTTATTCAAGGCAACCATATACGAGAGAGTAGTAAGACTCTCATTGTAGAAAGGGATATAGAGGAATTATACAAAGTAAGAGATGAGCAAGCGAAGAGCAGAAAGGCTCGGTATCAAATGATGAGTATGAACAAGCCAGAAAAAGGCCAAGGTATTTGATGTTGCCACCTGCACAACCAATTCCTATGGCATCGACAAGGTCTTAATAGACAGCTTTAGCGCCTCTACCACCAAGACCTCCAAAACCTTTCAACACAACAGGTCAGACAAATATGGGTATAGCAAACACATAGTCAATGACTTCCCGCACCGCTTCCTCCACACCATCATTAGCATGTGCAAAATGTGGGAAGCCACATAAAACTGAGGAATGTGGTAAAAGCACAGGAGCTTGTTTTAAATGTGGATAAATGGGGCACCGCATTAAAGATTGCCCGGAGATGAAAGGTGTTGCAACCACTACAATGTCAAATATGAGATCTTCAAGCCCTAAAGTACCAGGCTGAGCATATGCAGTGTCAGCTCGCGATACACAAGCAACCAATGATGTGATTCAAGGTATAAAATTTTGGTTATTACTTAAATCATTTTCTTGCATTTTGGATGAAGAAGGTGCATAAATAGGAATGATCTCCACAATCATTGTACTTCATGCCATAACACGTCATACATGCAACTAATTTTATAGTGTCTATTGAATCTAGGTGTCATTCGTTTGAACAAAGAAAGTGATATATGTAACCATAAAGCACTACTGTTGGTAGACCGAGGGTCTACACACTCATTTATTACACCCAATTTCACCAAGGAGATAGGCTTCACACCTGAGCCTTTAGACTTTGTCCTAACCATCTCTACTCCAACGGGAAATTCAGTGAGTACGGATAACGTATGTCGATCAGTCATTGTCACCATGGCACACCGCCAAACTACGGCTGATCTAATCCTGCTCGAGATGCAAGGGTTTAATGTAATCCTTGGCATGGATTGGCTAACCAAACTGCGTGCTAAAGTAGATTGCAGAGAGAAAGTGGTCACTCTCTACTCCAAGAAGGGTAGGCCATTCAAATTCATTAGCGTTCGACCAACAGTCACACCCTTCATATCTGCAATTCAGGTCGAGCAACTGATCTGTAAAGGATGTCAGGGTTACCTAGCATTCTTACAAGACCAAAAGGAAGGAGAAGTTAAGCTTTCTGACATTCCTATTGTAGCTGAATTTCCTGATGTATTCCCTAAAGAATTATTGGGTCTACCGCCTGAGAGGGATGTTGAGTTCGCCATAGACTTAGCTCTTGGCACCGAACCGATGTCAAAGATGCCATATCGGATGGCACCTACCGAGCTAAGTGAGCTGAAGGAGCAGCTACAGGAACTTCTTGATAAGGGTTTCATTTGGCCAAGCATGCCTCCATGGGGAGCGCTTGTGTTATTTTTCAGAAAGAAGGATGGGTCCATGCGGTTATGCATCAATTACCGACAACTGAACAAGCTAAACATCAAAAATAGATATTCGCTTCCCAGAATCGACGATTTGTTTGATCAGTCGCAAGGAGCCAAATTCTTCTCCAAAATTGATCTGAGGTCGAGTTAGAACCCAATGTGGTCATTACGAGTTCCTTGTCATGCCTTTCGGATTAAACAATGTGCCTGTAGCCTTCATGGACCTCATGAATCGAGTGTTCAAACCTTATCTAGATCAATGGGTCATTGTTTTTATTGTTGTTATTCTCATTTACTCTAGATCATGAGAAGAGCTTGAGCAACATCTACGCTTAGCGCTTCAAACCCTACGAGAAGCTCAGTTATATGAGAAGTTCAGTAAATGTGAATTCTGGCTTGAACAGGTGAGTTTCCTTGGGCATGTTATTTCAGAGACCGGCATCGAAGTTGATCTTGCAAAGATAGAAGTCGTAGTGAAATGGGAGCAACCCAGGATGGTAACTGAAATTCGTAGTTTTCTGAGGCTAGCCGGATACTACAAAAGATTCGTTGAAGGGTTTACAAAGCTCACTGAACCACTCACACGCCTCACCAGGAAGACTTCTAGATTTGAGTGGACTGAAGTGTGCGAGCAGAGTTTCCAGGAATTGAAGAAGAAATTGACCTCTGCACCTATACTTACCCTACCTTCAGGTAGTGGGGGATTTTTAATATTCGGCGACGCTTCTCACAAGGGGTTAAGCTGCGTGTTCAATCAGCACGATAAAGTGGTCGCTTATGAATCAAGATAGCTGAAAGACCACAAAAATAATTACCCTACGCATGACCTGGAATTCGCTGCGATTATTTTTGCATTAAAAATCTGGAGACACTATTTCTATGGCGATACCTTTAAAATTTTCACTGACCATAAGAGTCTTAAATACTTGTTCACGCAGAAGGATCTAAATTTGAGGCAGAGGAGGTGGATGGAATTTCTGAAAGGTTACGACTGTATCATCAAGTACCACCCGGGAAAAGCAAACGTGGTAGCTGTCGCTCTCAGTTAAAAATCATCTGCTCAGCTATCACATCTCGTCGCCAGAATACATAGATGGAAACTACTTAAGAACCTAACCTCGGCCGACACTCAGTTTGAAATGAAGGGAGCTGGAGCACTCTTAGCAAATATTAAGATCAAATCAATCCTCTTCGAAAGGATCAGAGAAAGCCAATTGAAAGACCCAGAGCTTATGACCATCAGGCAGAGTGTAAATAATGGAAATCAGCAAGACTTCTCAATTAATAGCGATGGTTCCCTACTATGCAAAGGCCAACTTTGTGTACCCACCGATATCAGGTTATGGCAGGAGATATTGGAAGAAGCTCATAGGTCTGCATATGCCATCCATCCAGGCAGCACCAAAATGTACCACGACATGAAGAAAAAATTTTGGTGGAACGGAATGAAAGAGATGTTGCGGAGTATGTAGCCAAGTGTTTGGTCTGTCAACAAGTTAAGGTGGACCACAAACACCCTGTGGGTTTATTGCAGCCCCTACCTGTCCCTGAGTGGAAATGGGAGGGCATTTCAATGGACTTCATTCTCAGTTTGTCGAGAGCTCAGAAGGGACATAATGCTATTTGGGTGATTATTGATCGACTAACCAAGTCAGCACATTTCCTTCCATACAGCACACGCTACACTACAAGCAAACTTACTAACTTGTATTTGAAGGAGATTGTAAGTCTGCATGGCACACCTTCAAGCATTGTGTCAGATTGGGACCCACTCTACACATCTCAGTTTTGGCAACGTTTTAAAGAAGGGATGGGTTCTAAACTAGAATTCAGCTCGACTTTTCACCCCCCCAAACTGACAGGCAAACTGAAAGGGTGAATCAAGTGATAGAAGACATGCACATGGCCTGTATGTTGAACTTGCAAGGATCATGGGATAAACATCTACCCTTGATCGAGTTCATGTACAACAACAGCTATCAGGAGAGTATCGGCATGGCACCTTTTGAAGCCTTATACGGTCACCGATGTAAATCTCCACTCAATTGGGAAGAGATCGGAGAGCGAATATTGTTGGGTCCATAACTCATAGAGAGCAGTAATGAGACCGTCCGTCTCATCCAAGACTGACTAAAAGTAGACCACAGCCTTCAGAAAATTTATGCTGATCTTAAATGGTCAAGCGTCGAGTTTCAGGTGACATTTGCTCACAATGCTATTTGATATGTCAATTCGGTATCTTAGATTCTAAACATCGAGCTCTCTGCAGGTTGGAGATCATGTGTTTGTCAAAATCTCACCAACCCAGGGTGTGATGCGATTTGGCAAACGAGGAAAGCTCAGGCCTCGATATATTGGCCCTTTTGAAATTTTATGTCATGTGGGCGAAGTGGCCTATCGCATCGCTCTACCGCTGCAGTTTTCCAGCATCCACAACGTGTTCCACGTGTCAATGATGAGAAAATATGTAAGAGATGTGTCACATGTGCTGGATTATCAACCCATTGAACTCCATGAAGACCTGACCATAATTGAAGAACCAACCAAATTCTTGAACCGCAAGGAGCAGATTCTGCGGACAAAATGTATCCCACTTGTTCTAGTCCAATGGCGCAACCATTCTGATGCCGAAGTGACATGGGAACGTGAAGCCGAAATTAGAGAACAATAATCGGGATTGTTTCAATAAGCTCAGTCACTTTTGTACTTTTGTATATTTTTGGTATTTTAGTGTAATTGAGTCTATATATGTCTACACAAGGACAACTTTGTAACAAAATCAGTGTTAGATCTGTCACTATCACATATGTGTATCTTTGAAATTCAATACACTGAACGAATTGTCCACATATTGCGTCTGAAGTGTGATAGTACCCATCGAGTAGAAAGAGTGCACAATAGTGGCATAATTTGAATGCTTCTAAAATTTAGTGCACCATTGCTCAATTACCCGATAATCACACGGAGATCACTCTCACAATGTACCATAAGTGCCTATCACAAGCGCGGACTATAACCCATCAATCAAAGGATCAATGCGAGCCTAAACTAGGACCAAAACAGAACCAACCCTGTTTTGTATTCTCGTCGCAGTGAGATTGAAGTTCTCCGCGGCGAGAACTTAAGGTCGCTACTGTAGACACCCCCATTTCACCCTCTCGGAGAACACGAATACGTTTGGTCAGCCCTTGACCTTTTTAACCCTCAGCATGAGACCATGCAACTGTACATGGCTGAACACAGGCTGAAACAATAGCTTTGTGGCTTAGATCCCAATGTAGGGAGGCTATATACTAAGCAATAGTATATAGTCGGAATGTAGACTGAAACAATAATCCTATATTCCATTCTTAAGACCATACCCGGACAACCCTGAATTAAATACCTGAAAACCCGTGCGTAATTCAATCACACGCAGAACCACAAGCGCGCGATCAGTCCCCTTTCAGACCAACCTTCCTTTCACAGATCGTTTCGAGACTCAATTACACACCTGGAAATAGACGAGCGATCTAATTGAGCGCTACACCACTAGCGCGTAATTGGCCTACGCCCGACCTAGTCTCCTACCCTTGACTCCTATGTTTCCTCGATTAAGCGCTTCAGGTAACACGCTTAACCAGATTACGCACATCCCAACACGAGTGTAATTAGTCCTGATTTCGTTAGGACTAGGAAACCTGCTTAGTAATTCAGCCCATTGCTCACCGAGTCGGTGACCGACTCAAAGCGATTAAGCGCCAGAAAATTGGCGCGCAATTCAGTTAAACGTCTAGAAATGGGCACATAATTTAATGAAAACCTATAAAAGCTTTTTTTCTCGAAGAGAGAGGAGAGGTTGCAAATTTTGAGAAACGAGAGCATAAATTCTGAAGTCAGAGAGCTCCGAGAACGGATCCCTAGAGAAAATTAGTCATGATTTTAATATTCGAACTCCGAGATTTCTCACAGTAGCCTCGATTCTAATTTTTAGACCATAGCATCCGCTTTGAACACAACACAGGAGGTTGCAAATTTTGGGAAATGAGAGCGTAAATTCTGAAATCAGAGAGCTCCGAGAACGGATCCCTAGAACAAATTAGCCATGATTTTAATAATCAAACTCCGAGATTTCTCACCGCAGCCTCGATTCTAATTTTTAGACCGTAGCATCCTCTTCAAACACAACACAGAAGGTTGCAAATTTTGAGAAACGAGAGCATAAATTTTGAAACCAGAGAGCTCCGAGAATGGATCCCTAGAGCAAATTAGCCATGATTTTAATATTCGAACTCCGTGATTCCTCTCCGCAGCCCCGACCTTAGGTACGAATTTAATTTTATTTTAGACTTAGGATTTCCCCCTTAGTTTAATTATTCAATTCTATTTCTAATTTTTTGATCATAGCGCCCTCTTCGGATCAAAATTCTCTATATCCGATTCAAGTTCTATGTTTTTAGAACCGGTTCTTAATCTAGCGGTCCAACATACCGACCTTATGCTCTGATTCTACTCTAAAATCGTAATCTACAGTCCTATCATTAATTTTTGGTTCTGACTCTCAAAGTTCAGAACCAGTCCTTACTCATACGGCTTGATTTTTCTGATTTCGAACCCGAATTCAGTCCTAAAGTTTAATCTATAATCTAATTCTATATTTTCATACCGTTAAAAATCCAAAAAAATATAAATTTCAGTTCACAACTTTAGTTTCTCAATCTAATTTCTTATTATAATTTCGAATTCAATTCTAAAAATCCTCCTTTTATTATTCAATTATCGATCTATCTTTTATCTCAGCCATCCGATTTGCCCACAAGAGCTTACGGAGGGTACTCGGGAATGAGGCCAATCCTCCTTAGCGTAGCGAGCCCAACCCCCCTTTTTCTAGATTATTTAGGATTAACTAGTTAATTATAGTTTAGTTTTTTTTATTATTTCAATATAATTGACTAATTGCATCAAACAGGCCTTCATATCATTATTTTCTTTGATTCAATTCAGTCTTCTAGTTCAGTCACTTTATTATCTCAACCAAAATTTAGGAAAGTTAATTCGTTTATTATTAGTTAGATTTTTACCATAATTGATCCGTAGATTATAATTCTAAAAAAAAGAGACTTAATTTTGTCGCCTCGATCATTTATTTCTAGTTTAGTAAATTGATTTATTGCTTCAATCAAAAATCCAAAAAAAAACTAGTCTTTGTTTTCTTCAAATTAGAATGCTAGTAAGATTACCTTAAGTGCTTTAGTTGTGATTGCCACGCGATTAATACATCTACTTGTCTAGAATTGTAATAAAATTAGTATACATGCTCTATCTAGAATTGTGATATAATTGGACTCTTTTGTTTAATCGGAATATTATTGGAACTGATACACATCCACTCCTAGTACCAGTAGGAGACTGAAACTGATTGGACTCTTAGCAGTACCAGGACTTTGATATTAATTGGACTTCTAATGATACCGAGAAACTTAAAATGATTGGACTCCTGATAGCATCAGGACACTAAAATAATCCATCATAATAAGCTCACCTAATCATAATTCACAACAAAAAAAAAGAATCTAAATCGACCATAACAGCAACAAGGGAAACTAAAAAGAAAGCTGAAACTATCTAATTAAATTAGGACACTACTGCTGACGTTTGCAGGCGGACGATTCAGTATAGAAGTAACCCACACCCGCTTAAACGTGTGGTCATTGACGTGTTGCAGTGTCGATAAATATCTGCAGCTGGCGATCGCAAATCAACTAGGAATCATCCTAGGAAATTCCTCCTATTACTATTTATTCCCACCTTATCACATACACCGCATCGCTAGAGTCCAACAGGACAGAATTGGAAGCCACTTATTCAACGGGAACCGAGAAGAACCCAGAAAAAGCACGCACCAACAGACTGGCGATCGCGATGGGACACTTGTGTAAACCCCTTATTTTTATTTAGATAATTAACTTTATTTTACTTTCCTATTTTTCTTTCCCGTCATGTCGTTTAAATTTAGATTTATATATATATATATATATATATATATGAGTCGTCGCCAAAGACTCGAAATGTCTAGCATACGTAGAGTAAGTTTAGGAGACCCGCCGTTGTGGGGATTTCATAACAACCTTCCCTATGAGGAAGAACCATCTTATACTTTTAGCCCACGACAACTTGAAGTCAACATGGCTGGTGAACAAGAGAACCCCTTTTCTACACCACACACCGGTAATAGATATAGCGAGAGAAATAATAGCTCTAGACAAAATCTCACCACTCAACAAATCGTAGAACTTAGCATCCAAAGAATACAAAGAGGAGGCGATGATTCTAAAGAGTTTCTTCGAGGATTGGCTGCTGCATATGAAACCATTAGGGGACAACAAAATTCGAGAGAGCGGGAGCAACAAGAGAGACCACATTCTACCCCAAGCATGGTGTCAGCCCGCGCTATGCCATTGAGGCAACATACGCACACATTCTTTAATGATAGTTTGCCAGACAAGGGAATCTCACGCGTCACTCTCAAAGACAACACTATAAAGGTCGAAGACCTCCCAAAAATGCTTGATGAATACATAGCCAAGAGGGAATGCCCAGGCCGCTCGTTCAGATTCGATAAATTCTGTCGAGACATTGAATTTGACCTACCCATAGGATTTAAACCACCAAAATTTACTAAATATAATGGCACCAGAAATCTGAACCATCACTTGGCCTTCTTTTGTCATGATTGCCGACCTATACACAACAATCAAGGACTTCTCATTCACTACTTTCAACGTTTATTAGAAGGAGAAGCTCTAGACTGGTTCGCAGAGCTCCCACTTTATAAGATAAAGACTTTTGATGAGCTAGTCGGTTGATTCCTAGACCAATACAAACACTTGATTTAAGAGACGGTTAGCCTCAGCGACCTGATGGCGGCCAAGCAAGGACCAAATGAAGAATTCGCCGACTTCGTCGCTAGATGGCGAAAGCTTGCTGCTAGAATTGGTACCTCAATGAAAGAGAAAGATTCAATTGGAATCAGCATTGACAATACTAAGGAACCACTAAGGAGCGCCCTAGTCATCAGCGATTACCCTGACTTCACTGCACTTTACTCTCGGGCGTCCCGACTGACGTGACACATCAAGGGGGAGATCTTTCATTATCCATAGTCATGTCAAAGGTGGGCTCCTCCAACAAGTCAAAACTGAAAATTCATAAGAAAGCCTTAGGAACCGAACAAGTTAATACGGTTGTCAATCAAGGGCAAAATTTGAATAACGCAACTTCCCACCACGCAACTTCGGGCAGAACCATACCCAACAACGATATGCTAGTCATAATCAAGGCGTGAATCAACACAAGTACGCAAACCAAAACCAGGGCCAAAACCAGAACCAAGGCCAATATCAAAATAGAAACCAATACCCTAACGCTTATCAGGCCTAAAATGCAGCACAGAATGGACCGGCCCATGGGTCGAATTATAACAGCGTACCTCCACCTCAGAACTTTAACCCGGCTAGGGGACCCTACCAGCCAAAGCGGGAACACTATCCCCCTTTACCTGATACTATTTCCAACATTTTTCACCTCCTTAGCGCCCAAAATCTCTTACGATTTCCACAAGAAAAGCCTAGGCCATAGCTTGCAAATCTCGACTATGGTAAATACTGTTCTTTCCATCGATACGCGGGACACAACCTAGAGGACTGTTGGGTTCTCAGGGATGTGATCTATAACATGAACGACTTGAATCAAATTGATTGAGAAGTGCTTAGGAACCCTGACCCTAATAACAATCAACCCCAACAGAATTTAGGGATCATAAATAACCCCATGCCCAATCACAACCACAGGACACCGTCCCAGGTCACTACTGTAGATCTCCCCAGTCAACCTTATCTCTAGCCTTCGACAATAATCACTCGTATCCTACCCTCCGACACTGTTACTATCCCTATAAGAACTCCATCCTCCTTACACCCCTCTGCTTGATCACACGGATCGCGCCACTGATCCCGCCTCCATATCCAAAGTTTACTCAAGTACGAGTCCATTCCTTCAGGGCCAGGAGGCTATTCCTCCATCATTCCCCACTAGAGCCATTGACTCTGCCAAATCCTAAATCACCAGTGTTACCACTCCCTTCACCCGACTCTGAATCTGAGTATGGAGACTATGCTCTCCAAACTGTCATTCCGACTGTCGCACGAATAGACAGTATCGCCCACATGACTCCCAACTAAGAGAGTGAAGCCAGAACTAAGTATCTGTCAGATGAAGAGCAAAGTGAACGAAAAGAATACCTAAAGCCATGCGAGACGTTGGTCTCCACTTTCTTAGAGGAAGAGGATCACACGCAATACCTCCCTGGAGTACTACCATAAGGACACGCACTCCGACCCTTAACTTCACTTGCTTCACAAATGCACCGACATCAGGGCATGATAGGTTCGACCAGCAACCGGCCTACCCTATTCTCAAGTCAGGAACCAATTATCCACCTCCCCCTTTCCCGCAGAATAAAGATTTCATGCATGCACAACTATCGGAGGGGAACACGAGAGAAAGGGAAGTTGACTTACCACCCCCACTGCACGTCATCCCACCACCAATCCCCGTACCACAACCACCTCAGCCACCTGCACCTAGGGCCCATCAGCCAGGCAAAGAAATAACACTTAAGCCAGGGCAAGAGTATGATTTGTTACGACATCTCCAAAAGATCCCAGCCCAGATATCTATACTAGAACTCATCAAGAAATTGTCTGATCATCACCGACTATTAATAAGGACACTCGAGGACACTCAAGTGGACGAAGAGACAACACTGGATGAGCTTCATCAAATTACGTCTATCATGGCACAACTTCCCGCCCTCACATTCACGGATGCAGACATGCCTAAGGAGTCACTTCGCAGGAGCGCTACCCCCATATATCTTACAGTCATAATCAGAGGGTTCTCTGTGCCCCATGCACTAGTCGACACAGGCGTGAGACTCAATATTTTCCCTCTCACCACATTGAAAACACTTGAATATACAGAACAAGACGTCAGGCCCTCGGCCTTGTTGCTCATAGCCTACGACGGCTTGCGTCGTTTCGTAAAAGGAACTATCAAACTTCAAGTCCGCCTTAGACCCGTGACAAAAGATGTTACATTCCATGTTGTTGACTCTACTAGCACATATAATCTCATTTTAGGCAAAAAAATAGTTAGAATCAATAAAGGTTGTAGCATCCACATACCATCAATGCATTAAATTTCCGTATGAGGACTCCATCGTCTGTATATATGCTGATGCACCTCTTCAAGAGATGGATACCGATTACACGGCAAGTATTCCGACGGCCCATGAATCCATACTAAACACAGGCCACATCCAAAAGACACGAATTCCTGATGAATTAGCTATCGCAAGAATCTGCTCATCTGCCCTTTCTGGTTTCCACCCAGAGCGACAACAAGAGCTAATGAGGAGGGAGGTTGGCCCAGACCTCGCTAGATTATACGACATCAACCTAACTGCGATGAAAGGGTGGGATCTTATATACCAACTCGGATACGTCCCCCACACCGGACTCGATAAGAATAAGCAAGGTCATGTGAAACCTATATTCTCGACTAAAATATGCAAGCACATAGGATTAGGATACAGATCGAACGGCCAACCAGCCGATTTATTCCCTACCTCACCGAAATGGTCTCTTTATAACCACTTCGTCTATGGAACTACTGAGAAAGCAGATGTGCCGAAGCAGAAGGGAGTATCCTTCACCAAACCCCAGGAGACCGAAATTGAACTAATATCCAAAGCATTCAATGATTTGATAAACCTGAATGATGATATCGACGAACCCCTCGAAGGAGTCAAACCTTTGTTTGACACTAAAAATCCCATAGAAGGAAGAAAGAATGACCCTCCAAAAATTGAATCGCAATTACAGGATTGGGAATCTATGGATGACGAAGATTTTCACATAGCAGCCTAATGAGATGACGAAGAACACTCACGATCGCCATGGGAATGGGATGACACCTTGCAAGAAAATATTGATTCATATAGCATCCACCTTTGCCTCGCCCTTGGAGGATGGGAATGCCCGTGGGACTCGCCTTGTATCTTTCACCCATATCAACCCCGGTGCGAAGCATGCTCTCGCAACTAAAGCAATTTGCTAGCAAGATCACACATCCTATAACAACCAAGGTGGACAGAGCTGACCCTACAACCATAAGCACGACCAGTAATCCACCAACCTCGCTCTTAGCACCAGAAGAGAGAAGACCCGATGGTCAGTTATTCAACTCAAGAGGAAACACCCACATCCCACTCCTAGAGTTTGAAGTGGAGTTCGAATTAGACGCTCCTTCATCCCCAGATGCACCACAACTCCAAATATTTTGGCAATCGCTCGAGGAAGAGTGGCGACCTCCACCAAGTGATGACGAGGACTACTAGATAGACCTCCCTACACTCGAATTGGCAGAGCAAGCCAACCTAGAACTTCATACCTTATCAGATCTAGAGAGTGAGTTAGATAATATCATCGACCATAACTTAGAAGGATGGGAATGTCCTTGGGAATCTCCCTGCATTTCTTACCATTACTAGCCCCGTTGTCGAGCATGTGCGCTCATCCCAACATATCATGAAGATCAAGAGAAAGAGTTCCCTCCCCTTGGGGACCCTCTAGGAGATTCCCCCTCACGGGAAGGACAATCATCTCATAACTCTGATGACGATTGTTCAATCGATTATGATTTTTCGAGCTTCTTCAGGGAAGAGACAATCAACCTAGTAGAGGAAACTCAAACTATGATACCCCTATCATCAACATTGCTTATTCGAAAGATCCCATTGGATGAGGACTCCAAAAAAAAATGCCAAATTTGCAACAAGTCCACGTTCCCCGAAGGATCGCCCGAACGGCTCCCGCAGCCATCTCACTCCCTCAACTAGAGGAAGCAGCTCTCCCAGTGCCTCTTGAGGCCACCGACCATGTACCATATTTATTATCAAATATCAAAAAAATAGAAAATATAGAAAACCTTAAAAAATTGGAGACACAAAACCCAAAAAAATTAGAAAACCTTGAAAAAGAAAGGGAACTCTTTATCCCGACTCAAGTCTGCAGTCAACGAGGGGACTTCCCTCCTCTAACTCCTGACCCGTCTCACGCGCAAGGACGCAAAGCCTTCAGGCTAAATAATAAGCTAGTCATCATACCATAAGAGATGCTCCACGACTTATAGAGAAGAATTAATAGCCTTGACCTTTACTTTACCAAAGATCTTTTGATCATAAATTGTGCCAATGAAGAGTTGCCTTGCACAAAAATTAATCCCCAGCCTAGTAATTTCACAGTATATGAGCTTATCGAGGATGAAGGAGGAACACCAGGCCCTGATGAGACTCAAGACTTTCGGCGGGTTATTAAACATTTTGATGAACAGACCCAGGCTGCTGCCGAACCCATGGAGGAAATTGATTTTGGCACCGACGAGAAGCCCAAGAAACTATTAATTAGTGCGACGCTCAATTCTAGAGAACGTCAATAGATTGTACAAATCCTACAAGAATATCTCGACTCTTTCGCATGGTCTTACAAGGACATGCCTGGTTTAGACCCAAGCTTAGTAGAACATCGTCTTGTCTTAGAACCCGATGCGAAACCTGTTAAGCAGAAACTCTTTAGGATGCACCCCCAAACAACCCTTCAAGTCAAAGAGGAAGTTGACAAGTTACACAAAGCTAAATTCATCCAAGTTGTCCTCTATCCCAAGTGGGTCGCCAACATAGTACCTGTCGCCAAGAAAGATGGCAGGGTAAGGGCTTGCATTGACTTTCAAAACCTCAATCAGGCATGCCCAAAAGATGACTTCCCACTCCCAGATATTGACACTCTTGTTGACAAGACCGCTAGACATGAGATGTTGTCTTTCATGGACGACTTCTCGGGATATAATCAGATCAAGTTAGTAGAGTCTGACTAAGAGAAGAGTTCCTTCACCACACCATGGGAGACTTACTGATACGTCGTCATGCCTTTTGGGCTCAAGAATGTAAGAGCCACATATCAACCATGATGGCTATTTTTCACGATATGATACATAAGTGTGTAAAATTTTATGTCAATGACATATTAGTGAAGTCCCAGATGTGAGTAAGACACGCTGAAACCCTTCAACTAGTGCTATAGAGAGCTAAGAAATATCAACTAAAAATGAATCCTAAGAAATGTGTTTACGGAGGCACCTCCGAAAAATTACTTGGTTTTATAGTTAGCAACCGAGGGATTGAAGTCGACCCTGTTAAAGTAAGAGCCATTTTAGAGATGCCACATCCCAGCAATATTAAGGAATTACAAGGTTTGATAGGAAGATTATAATTCATCGGGAGATTTATCTCTCTGCAATCAAACCGATGCGATCCTTTCTATAAACTACTTAAAGGAGGAATTGAGTACAAATGGGATGACCAATGCCAACAAGCTTTTGATAACATTAAAAAATACCTCCTTAACCCGCCAATACTATCACCACCAGTTTTTGGAAGACCCCTAATCCTATACCTTTCAACAAATGATAAAGAGATGGGAGTAATCTTAGGATAATATGGAGAAGATGGTAAGAGAGAGAAGGCCATTTACTACCTTAGTAGAATGATGGTCGAATACGAACGAAAGTACACCCCTATGGAGAAGACATGCCTCACATTGGTATGGGCTTCAACTAAATTATAACATTACTTCGGAGCACATAAGATACTAGTGCTAGCCCGAATGGATCCTCTGAAGTACATATTTCAAAATCCTGCCACATCAGGGAAGATCGCCCGCTGCCATATGCTATTACAAGAGTTCGATATCACTTACGTCTCCCAGAAGTCGATTAAGGGGCAAGCCATTACAGATTACCTCACAAATCTTCCACTCCCGAACAATGAACCTATACATACGGACTTCCCCGATGAAGACTTACTCATAATTCATGATGAAGAGCCCGATAAAACCTCATGGACTCTCTATTTTGACGGTGCTCTAAATTACAAAGGGAAGGGTATCAGAATAGTCCTTCTAAGCCCGGAAGGAGTGATGATACCCAAAGCTTTCCAATTAAACTTCCTTCTTATCAATAATGTTACAGAATACGGAGCTTTTATAGCTAGATTACGGACAGGGTTATAATTAGGTGTTAAACAGTTAAAGACTATAGGCGATTCTAAACTAATAATCTCGCAAGTCATAGGAGAATGGAAAACTAAGGAAAGGAGATTGATGAGATACCTAGAGACCACTCAATATTTGGAGAAATTTGAAAAGATCTCTTTCACACACATCCCCAGATTAAAAAATGACTTAGTAGATTCCTTAGCCACACTTGCCTCTGTCATCCAGATACCTATCGACCAAAATACCAAGACCTTCTTCATTGAAAGATTAACAGTACCCACCGACAAAGTAGCATGGACCGTTACAAGGGAACTACCAATTCTCCCTGTTCTCACAAAATCAAAAAAAATAATCACTCCAGAAAAGCATGCTGAAATAGAAACCGAAGTCGCTACGTTCAGATTCGAGAAATCACCAACCGACGAAGAACAGCCATGGTATTTTGATATATGGAATTTCTTAAAATATCAACACGTTCCCCCATATGCCATGAAGATTGAATGAAAGACTATAAGAAACCGGTGCGCCCGATTCTATATACTCGGTGAAACATTATACAAAGAAGCCTTCACCAAAGGAGTACTGTTGCGATGTGCCACGATTGTCGAAGAATAATACATCATCCGAGAAGCACACGCCAGTGCCTGCGGCGCCCACTCCGGTAGACAAAGACTCGCCGATTAAGTTACATGACAAGGCTACTTCTGGCTGACGATGATAAGAGACTGCCACCTCTACATTCAATCCTACAAACAACATCAAGAGCACGCTGCACTTATCAAAGCTCCATCAGTTGCACTAAACACCATGACCTCGTCGTGGCCGTTTTTGATGTGGGCCTTCGACATGATCAGACTGTTTATAGACACCGTTGGGAATACCCACAAGCATGCATTCATACTTACAGCGACCAAATACTACACCAAATGGGTAGAGGTCGAATCTTATGTCCGAATCACCACTTCGATGCTCGAGAGGTTTATAGTTTGAAATATCATTATCCGGTTTGGAGTACCCAAAATGTTTATCACCGACAATGGACCGCAGTTCATTGCGAAAAAGACGAAAAAGTTATGCAAGAAGTACGGCATTGATTTGTGCCACTCATCGCCGTTCTACCCTCAAGGCAATGGACAAGCAGAAGCTATGAACAAGATGCTGATTCGAATCCTGAAATGAACTGTGGAAACAAGCAATGGAGTCGACTAGCCCGAACGATTACCAAAAGCACTCTAGGCCTATAGACCTCTATTCGTACGGTCATTGGCCAAACTCCCTACCTCCTCACCTATGGGATGGAGGCAGTCCTACCATATGAGATACAAGTCCCATCTTTACGCATCCAACTCGATGATGAGCTATTCTTAGACGAGAGAAGAATTGCTTTACTTACTCAGTTAGAGCGACTCGATGAAACACGCCTAAGGGCAGCTGATCACGCTTAGGTATATCAGAGGAGAATGGCCAGGGCCTATGATAAGGAAGTCCTTGAACAAACCCTTTAACATTGGCAAGCTAGTCTTGAAGAAAGTTATGCCTTCCAAACACGTCCATCCAAAAGAAAAACTGAAACCGAACTGGGAAGGCCCTTACGTTATAACAACTGCATACCCTGGAAACGCGTACACATTGGCGACCCAAGATGGGAAAGAGCTCCCTAGCCCTTGGAATGCCATATACCTTAGAAAATATTATCCTTAGTCTTATGATCATCACATCCTGTGGTTAAAATACTTATACTTATCATCCCCATAGTCATCACGACCCATCCATTGGTCGTATGTCTTCAATCCTCAGAATATCCTTTAAAATCTCCGACTTGCCACCCACCATTTACACTTGGGCGATTTGATTGAAGGATTAGTGACCTACCTAAATTTTTTTTTCAAAAGCGTAAGAAACACCCGATTCTCATTCCCTATCCCCGCCATTGGAGGAGACGTTAGAGCAAAAAAAATAAAGATGTTAGGTTCAATCGAAACTCGTCATTCTTGCGCCAGCAGCATGCTTTCAAAAAAATATACACAAAAAAATATATATCGAGCGAGAGCATCACGACGAATGAACAAGTCAATAAACTCAAAGAAGCATAAGCAGGTCGTGAGGACATCTCCGGTAATTTTATTGGAAGTGTATAAGCAAGGTGCGAGGGCATCCCTAATATTCTCATACTATTAGATATCGTCGTAAGGTGGCAGGAGGATAAACCCCTGCTAGCCATAGAATGCGAGATTTTGATGGTACCGAAACATGACGAAGTGCTCGATCATGGCATTCCATGCCCCTCAGAGGATAAGATTGTTACGTACCCCTTTTAAAAAGGTATTAGTTACGAACTATTCCCCATATCACTAAGCCTTACCTCTCCCCATTCTAGTTTTATTTTGGACAATGAATCTGAGACTTCACAGGATATTCCTAGGAATGAAACTGAAAACCACTGAATGGCAATTGATGCAATCACCCATTATACATACCATGCTTTTCACAAATAACCACAGAATAGGATGATCAATACCCTAAGATAGACCCTCGTACGCTATTAATCGAAGGATCTCCCCCCAATTCGGAGACAGTACTAATGCACTTTTCTGCAAGACTAATTCACCTAATACCCATGACTACTTATAAACCCAAAATGGTTATCTACGGCCCAGGGAAGCTCCATTGCATCCACACGCCGGGGCATTTTTTTTTTATGAAAAAAGAAGGTAAACTATACCGGAAGTGCTGACCCGACCACCAATAGATGAAGAATGATTAAGATACCGTTTAGATAACGTTATCAAAATACCGTACCGCAAGCTCAACCACGCTTCTACGCTGAGGCATTTTTATTTTTATTTTTATTTTCATTATCTCTATTGTCATTTCCTTTCCCTGTTGCACTATTTATTATTTCAAAAAAGAAAAAGAAAAAAAAGAAGAAAAGAGAGAAAGTTTTTTTTAAAAAAAAGAAGCTTATATCCACCTTTCTTCACCAGACCCCAGTTTGAGATATTTCTCCCCTTGACAACTGACAAGGGGGGGGAACAAAACTATTGATAGCATTACCTTTACATGTGCAGACATAAAGCGGCCTTCAAACCAGCACCAGGCCAGCTCAGAAAGCATCCAAGTCCCAGTAACGACTGACGGCACCGAAGGCAAAAAGAAAACACCAAAAGGAAATCAAAAGAGGTGAAGCAAATCAGGTACATTTGAACCAAAAATCCCTATATATATACAGACATGTACCAAAAAAATAATCCTTTCTTTTTTCTTCACATTTCTCACTGGGGACACTCCCCCTATATACAACGCACATGCAATGAATATAAACAAATGCACACACACCCCTAATCTCTACGCTACCGCTGAGGAGGACGAGCGCCGCTATCGCCGGTATCATCAGCCTGGAGGTTCGTAGACTGATCGTCTGTAAACACAATCTCGGCACTCCGAGTCCTCGGAACCTCTAAACGGCGAGGACCCGCCACCGAACCCCCCTCACTAGCCTGACTGACCGACCGCCTCGATTGAGAATGAGGAGGAAGCCTCGCATGACTCCCCCAAATGACAGAATTCTCACGACTATTGCTCCTGTTGTGACTACGAGAGGTATGATGAGACTGCCCAGCTGAAGAACTCGTAGCCCTTGACTCCGACCCCTCACGATGACTAGCCGACCTGCGCCACCCCCGCTCACCCCTCCTCAGGCGATACTGTAACCGATCCAGGGACACCTGCATCTCCGCCCGTGTCATCTGACACGCTGCCGCTACTGCCTCCGTATGAGTCCTCTGTGTGACCAACATCTCGACCACTAGATCCTCACGACTCTCCACCTCTCCGAGGACCCGTCTCACCTCCGGAGTGGCGCGCACCTGCGCTGCCTCTAGCCATGCCTCCTCGAGCTGATGAACCTGTATAACTCTAATGAATCAGAAGAAGCAAACATATGCATATACGAACAACAACAAAACTTGAAATGAAAAATACATATATACCAGATCTAGCCTCTCTCCCAGAAGTCGCTCGACCGTCTCCGCGGCTGTAACGAGAATAAACAAACGCATCAGATGAATATTACGATAACAAATAACTTACGAACCCAATGACTAAAACATACCTGGGTAGGGATAGGAACGGACCCCTGAGGAGGAGCCTCGGGAGCGGAGTCCGAAACTGCCTGAACAATAAAAAAACAAACGATAAGCCAATACGAACATGTTAGAATAAATAGAAATAAACAATCCAAACAAAATTACACTAAACCATACCTGACTCTCGGAACGTAGAGAGGTGGCGGTCACCTCCCTCATCTACAAGTCCTTAGCAACTCGACGCTGAAACATCGACACACGTTAGTAAACCATCAAGCCAACATAATAATAATGCCTAACAAACCAGTACAGTAATGCAAGTAAACTGAAGAGTGATGGAACTTACCCAATGCTCTAACTCAGATCGCAGATGAGCTATCGTTGGATCCTCCCGACTGGAGGCCACTGAAGAAGGATCAAATGCCTGAGCTGAAGTCCCTGCACCAGAAAGCTCTGCTATCTAAAAATGCCACCAATATGCAACATTAGCGAGGATCCCTGAACCGTCAATAGTTAATAAGTCCAATCCAAGGTACTTACCAATTGCTCGATCTCCAAACATAAACTAGCCTCCACCGCACGACCCACCTACTGCTGGCCGCGCAACAGCTCGATCATCGCCGCCTGGCGAGCAACCTCAGACTCTCTCTCTCATACTAGTCACAATAAAAACAAGACCACTATGTTAAGAACATTACCCGAATAAACCAAAACAACACATGGATGAATTAAAACCAGTAAATTAACTCACCAGGAGTTGACGAGCCTCTGCTAGTCAAACTCCTAACTCATCCTCTGCCGCTCTGACCCTGGAAACTGACTCAATTAAAGAACACAACATCTCCTCATCAGGACGAGGAGCATGCCCCATCTGCTCCATCGCCCTATGGAGGGCGTCCAATGCTCCCCGCACACTCGCTGTGAGGTGGCCCTCCTCCAATGCGACCAACCTCTCCCTCAGTGCCGACGCCGATTCTAATCCGTCGACAGCGAAAGAACCACTACCATGAAAATGATGTGTGAAGAGACGCCCACCACCCAACGCACCAAACCACCTCCTATACTCCCGCACATCAGCCCCATCACACGCCCCCGTGACTCTAGTCCCCCTAGCTCTGAAATCGGCTATCTGGAGCGCCATCTGCTCCGGCCTGGAGGGCCGATCATCCTCTTAGCCACCCTGTGGCTAGTCGCCAGAGGGACTCCCTGATCGAGTCCCGGCTGCCGTACCACCTGAGAGGTGTGGATCCTCCCCACCCACTCAAAACAATGGACCCATATGTCCACATCGACGAAGGGCCGTCCGGACTCAATCACCGCCTCACCCGCGTCCTCTGCACCATCATAGGGTCTCCAGATCACCTATCCAAAGGAACAAATCAATCCATGAGCAAAGCCTAAGGGCCACCAAAAAAAAACAAATGAAAACATAAACGCCATATACATACCTGCCCTGCATGCATATCCTCGAAGAGGCCTCGTGCAGTCTGAAGGTCATCCGACCAGCGACGACCCCTCAATGCCTACCTCCACACACGCATCCGCGGGAACGTGAACAAAATCTCCGACGGAACCCCCGAGTGCAGAAAAGTGAATTGATTGTATGTCCAAAACTGAAAATGATAACATAACAACAACGATCACACGCAAAAAACATTAAGATTGTCACTATGACCAAAGGTTAAAAAAAAAGGGTCACCACGATACCAATTTAACAAAAACTCACCTAGAGAAATGGGAGGAAACCTCTGATCGACGCTATCCCCTGACCTTGACAATAAAATTGCTCGTAGAGATGCACCAACGCAGTCGCACCCCACGCGTAGGTCGAGACTTAGTCTAAATCCTCCAAAATCGTCAAAAACAACCCAGTGATGCATCCCCGAGTCGAAGAAGAGAAAAGTATTACACCCAAGAAGTGCATCAAGAATGCTCGGAGCACCTTATACGCGACCAATCCCGGCTCGGTCACGGGCTCTCGGCCCATCACCCTCGCACAACGTGCCTCGTAAACTACTGCTGCCTCCGAATGACGCCTCGGAGGGGTGAACCCACTCGCGAACGTATTGAAAAACCAAGTAACCCGAACAACGCCGGGCCCCAATCCACTCAACCTATAAGGCACACCCAGGATTTCCTCACATACCTCTAAATAACTCCCTGCCATCCGCCCCGTGATCGGCTCACCCTCAAAACAAAGACCAGTAATGTGAACCCAATCCTCAGGGGTCAGCAACATCATACTGACTGGAAAAAGAAGCTCCTGATGCCTCTCGCTCCACCTCTCTATAATCGTCGCGATCAAGCCCTGATCAACCTGAAAAGGTTCCAACTCCAAAATCGTCCCAAACCCGAAGGACACCAACCGCTCCCGCTGAAACTCCGATAAGGCACAGTACCAAGTATGAGACTCGATCCATGCCGTGCTGATAGCCAGCTGCCAGGGCTCCTATTGAACGAAACACAAATAATGACAGTAAGACTAACGCACACCTATGAAAAAAGATAAACAAATTTAAAGTGCAAGCAGATGTCATACGCCCAAACCACATAATAATAACTTACAATGAACACACAAAATATGATAAGAACAACTAAACACGACATGTTATCATAATACACAAGTAAACACGACCCATAATCAATGCAGGTTCGACGTAAATTATAAGGGTTTACAGATCCTAACGAGCCTATGTCATAGCCTGAATCCTCAGGAAAATGGAAGAACTCTTGCTTACGGGGACCTACCCGGCCTCTGGTAAAGAAATCCTCTAATGGATAATGCCTACGATCCAGAGGCTCAGCGCCTGGTTGCTCCTCCTCAGGTACCCCTGGCTCAGCCTCAACTTTATCGCCCTCCTCCTCGGCTACCCCTGGCTTAGCCTCGAGTACCTCCTCCCTGACCACCATCTGGTCACCCTCAGGGACTCTCTCCGCGACCATCTCCCTGATATCCGCCTTTATGGCAACGGCTCTAGCCTGTGCCCCCGAACTCTCACCTCCCTCGATCATCAACATCCCCTCTAACTTAGAAATAGTGAGCTCTAGCCTACCAACACCCTCACCCTCCTTCTGATACAAAGAGCTCAGAAAATTGAAGAAAATAAAAGAAACGGCACCCGAAACGGATGATCGGATCACAGGATATCACAAAAATACGAAAAACGAGCACACAGACACTTGGAAACAAGAAAATCAAACGCACAAACGAGTCACGCGCCACTCATAAAATGCTTAATTTAGATCACACGCTCACTAATGAGCGCGCAAATGGTCTGTTGCCCACTCACATCTATCCGACCGGTTGATCACACGCGTTACTGAGAGCGTGTAATCATCTCAAACGCTTACACGTCAATGCGGGAATGCCAGTGGTCATGTTCATCCTGCGCAGATATTCCAATGATTAAATGAATTAAACACCTATGAACTAGAGCATAATAACTCTTCACCCTTCCAAAATGTGCGCTCAAATTTTGGCGTGTAATTAGATTAAATGCCTGAAGATAAACGCGTAATTTGTCGAAAAACAAAATTTTCACACCCAAGACACAAGCCAAAACCCGAAATTAGGGCATTCCTGACATTTACCATCGACCTGAATTACACCCTTGGGAAAACCACGAAAAATACTTCTAACTTAAAGAAACGCACGCCCTGAAAGGAAAAGAGAGCCCCCAAGACTAAGGCCGTACGACAGAAATGCACTCTCCTTCACATTCATCAATTACACCAAAAAGAAAAGGTAGCCCCCATCTTCCATACATTCCAACAAAATATATATATAACAAAAAAATGCCCCCCAACACCTCTATATCCCTTAAGCTAAAAGCTAAAAAAAAAACACAGAAAGAAGGGGAAACTACCCCTGGTGCTCATTGAATTTAATAAATCTAAATTAAACTAAACCCAAATAAATAAACATCACATGAGTCAAACACGATACTGAGAGAGTTGAACCAAAACAAGACAAGAGATATAGAGAACACAACCACTTTATAGATCAATAAAATAATTACAACACACACCGAGGGTATACCCTCAGAATATACAACTCAAAACAAGGAACTTAAAATCCGTACGTTCAGGCAATGCACGAATCCGGATTTATTCGGCAAATCGAAAATCCCATCATCCCCTCTTCCCTTAGCATGGCAGCAATTCAACTGCCGCCCTGCACTCCCAATCCCATTCATTCTCATCATCCGCTTAATAAGCACAGCCCATCGGATCCAATACCCAAGATACGAAACAGAAAGGAATAAAAGACATTAATCAATAAATAAATAAAAAATGCCCCAAAATTGCAAACACAAGATGCCCCAAACAAAAGGGGAGAAAACTTTCAAACTTTAAACTTGAAATAAGAGAACAAAATATTCAAACCCAAAACCTCAGACTCAGACATTTATAAACTATGTCCTTTGAATCACCAACTGACAAATGCCACACATCTGAACCCCCTACCAAGCTGATTGGATCCAAAACCATACACATACCCCTTTAAAAGACAACGATCCATGACAACCAGGATGAACCAATAATTACACGACACTTGCCCCTCTAAAAAAAAATAAACTCCTCAAGTCTAGATAGGCCAATAGGATTCAAACACTTAACACCCATCTAGAAACTTTAAATTAAACCCTAAATCCATACGCTTCTAACAAGTGTCATCTCAAATCAAATAAAAAGACTAAAACAAAATACTTTAAACTTTAAATAAAAGAATAATTTTCTAGAATAAGACCCTGACTTGTTTGGGACCAAAAAAGAAATGCTCCCAACAAACCCATTAGAAGCAAGTAAACCCTCTAAACAAAACTCAATAAAATAAATTTATCTTGAGATAAGCCCTCAATAAATCTGGAGTAAAACCCTAAACTAAATTAAATCCTAAAATAAATCAAACCAATCAGATAAATCCAACTAATCCATCGACAAATTAAATCAATAAACGAGCATAATAAAATAAAATAAAAATACCACAAACAAGCCTGATAAAAATCAAGTGAACCTACTAACTAGGACCTAATAGGACGAATGAATAAACCTTGGGTCATTCTCATAACGAACTTTAAAACTATAAGCTGACTGAATTCTTAAAACTACGACAAAGCAGATAAGTCCAATTAATCCATCAACCAAAATTCAAGTCAACCAACTACACAATATAAGGAATAAATTTTTTTTTTTAAAGGCCCCTTTTATTTATAATTTAAAGTTTTACAAATATCACCGGAGGCATACCTCCCGAATTACAACCTAAAACGAAAACCTAAAATCTAACATACAACTCAAAATGAAAACCAGAATTATAATAAGCCAAAACGACGAGCAGAGCATCCAATCAGAGGCTTCAGAAATGTTGCCACCAGACTTGGAGAACTTAAACAAGCCACAGACAGAAGAGACGGAAAATGGGTTAGGGATACATCCCTCCATTTACAGCACCTCTTCTACCAGCCATCTTCACTTCGTTCATCGCCGCCCCATCAACGCTACCTTCATTGCTCCCTAGAAAGGAACGGTGTGAAGACCGGCACCCTCTTTCCCAATACCACCCAGTCCCAGAATGACACTATCCCCGAGCATCACGCTTGGATGAAGATCACGCGAAATGACGAGTATAGAAAGAAACCCCATCCCAATTTGACGGTTAGATCACTCAAAATTGTTGAAACACGAATCCCAGAATGCTAGAACACTCAAAAAAGTCAAGACTCGAGACTAAACCCGAGAATGAAAAGCAAATGAAGCTCCCTCGCTTATATAGAACACGACCCTGATCACACGCATGGAAAAATGTGCTTAATTTAATCACACACTACACACATAGCGCCCAATCCAAAACTTGTGCTCCTAACAAGGCTCGCAATACAACTGTCACCCGCACAGATAGAGCGACCTCCCGATCCCATGCTTTCTACAGACCGCCCAATCCAATCGAACGACAAATAGTTCACGCTCAATGTGAAAGGTCACCCGCATAGTAACCTGGTGGCTCTCCAATCCCGCGCCCCTACTATGTCGCGTAATTAGTTTAAACATCACAGTAGCCGCACAAGACCGAAAAGTTGCCCGATGACACGGTAACGCTCCGATCGCATGCAAGAATCATTGCGCGCAACCCAATCACAGGTGAACCTACACATGCGTAAATACTTCCTTTAGACCCTGAATTGCCCGCCTAGAATTGGGTGCGTGATCAGTTTAAGTGGCTGATGTCAGGCGCTTAATTCCTAATTTTGCCTGAAATTTACCCCTTCTCGAACGAGAGTCCCCTTTCTCCCATTGCATAGCCTCATGAGCCAGTCAGAGTGAAAAGGGACCCTCACTCGCTGCTGTCCCATCGCGTAACCAAAAAAGAACGTTGACCACGCCTCTAGCCCTATTACAGGCAAAACATATATGTCCCATGTGACACCGTCACCACCTCACCACATCATTCCTTTCATCTTGATAGAAACCATCTTGCCCCGTCATGCAGCCACTCAAGCACGTCCCACCACAATGAAAACACACACACATGATACCACCCTGACGTTCATTCCCATCGCAAAATTATTGCCATGCCCTCATGGCCCATCGCGAAAAGCTAAAAATAAATTTCCCGAAAACGCAAATACACCAAACAAAAAAAAAACTAAGCCAATCACAACGCAACTACAACATAAACTCACTAGAACCCAAGATCTACCAAAGAAAGAAACTAGACACACTTGTCACACGAACACCTTACCCAACGTAACGCTTAGCTCACTTCCCATCGTGGACACCACTACCCAAAAAAAATCATTCACAACATCGGTCGCACTAAAAGAAGAAAAGGGAGAAAGCACGAGCACGTCCTATCGCCGAAACAAAGAGCCTCCTCCAGAAGTACCCGCCACAAACCTGCCAGACGCCACTGCAACAAAAGGCAGGAAGACGTGGAACTACTCCCATGTCCTAACGCATTTCACTACTGCCAAGCTACAGCGCGAACATCCCAACAATACCTCTCAAGTCCCATCACGATACCACTATAATCACCAAGGCCCCATCGCGACATCACGCCGACAATCGCCAACCACCGCTTAAGCAACAAGCAAAGAAAAAAGGGTACCCTACTACGACATTGCACCCGAAACATTGCAATGATAGCCACCAAGTCCCGTCGCGATGCTACAATACTACCAAAGTACCACCACTACAATATTCCCAAGGTCTCACCGCACAATTCAGGTAAGTATCACCCCCAGGTAAGTATTACTCCCTTTCAATTACTCAATATTTCTTCTAATTTATAATTATCTATGATTAAGTCAAAATGTTTTCAAAACCCGTCTCTCTCAACTTGCGAATTACTGTAGTCCTCCCATAAGAGACAATCATCAGTATTCGTCAAGAAGGTTAGATGGAGTATTCGGCATGTCAAGTGTCGTCTTGACAACCACATGAATGGTCGGGTCCACAAATCTCATACCGGTAGAGCTGCTCAGCGACATCTCAGAAGCCACGTTTTCTGCCGTTTAACCACCGAATTAATCTTGAGTTAAAATCCCTAAAATTTCAAAACCCCTCACCCATTCTAAAATCTTTTATTTCAAAAATCTTTCTTCTCTTACTTATAAAGAAAAAAAAAGCAAAAAAAAAAAAGAAAAAGAACAAAATGAACAAAATACATAGACCTGACTCACCTTTCTTTAAATACTACAACCAACTACACTTAGCCTTGACCTTTAAATCTCAAAGCCCTCTGAACTCGCAATCAAGTGCATACGCCACTGCGCAGGATCGCTTGTTCATATGCAAAAAATAAAAAAAAGGACTCCAGATGAATCGAGCGCATATGCCACTGCGCATAATTCGACTGAGCACACTTCACAAAATTTACCTCAATTACCAGCCCAAATAAACCATTCCCCAGGGAAGCCAAACAATGAGTATACTCAATCTAAGAACTTACAAATTCCTATTAGAAATGGAACACCTGACGCGCATTGGTGTGAGCAATGACGCGCCCGGTCTGACATGACTTGCAAAAGCTTTCGACACTACATACTATTTCATCTCTTTATTATCAGTCCCTAGACCTTGTTTTGGACATTTGATTGATGCCCCGGTACCTTGATTGCGTAAAATACCTCTGTTAGCTCGCGCCATACGATGGGATGCGCCATGCACCCACAGACCCAGAATATGCCCTTCGACGGCTACCATTTGCCCTTCAAATGCTCCATTTTAGCTTGCACTGATAGATAAGAATGCCAAGCTTGCCATGTCAGCATCACCAATTCACATTTGTGAGTTCCCAAGAAACGGGAAGGCACCTCGAATGAGGGATGTCTACTTCTTCGACGCGTTCTTACTTCGCAAGAGCACGCCAAAGATGGGTATCTATCGACACTCCCATTTCACCCTCTCAGAGAACATGAATTCGTTTGGTCAGCCCTTGACCTTTTTAACCCTCGGTATAGGACCATGCAACTATACATGACTGAACACAGGCTAAAACAATATCTTTGTGGCTCAGATCCCAACGTAGGGACGCTATATACTAAGCAATAGTATATAGTCAGAATACAGACTGAAACAATAGTCCTGCATTCCATTATTGAGACCATACCCAGACAACCCTAAATTAAGCCCCTAAAAAATCGCTCGTAATTCGATCACGCGCAGAACCACAAGCATGTGATCAGTCCCCTTTCAGACCAACCTTCCTTTAACAGACCATTTCAAGACTCGATTAAGCGTCTGAAAACAGACGCGTGATCGGATTGAGCGCTACACCACTAGCGCGCAATTGGCCTACACCCGACCTAATCTCCTACCCTTGACTCCTACTTTTTCTCGATTAAGCACTTCAAGTAACACGCTTAATTGGATTAGGCACGTCCCAACACGCACGTAATTAGTCCTGATTTTATTAGGACTAGGAAACCCGCTGAGTAATTGTTGCAACACCCAGTGTGCTGACTTTATTTGTTGGTGGTAAAAGCAATTTAAAATCAAAGTAAAACAGGGGATGGAATCAGTACAACTGATAAATCCTAGACCTGCAAGATACAGGGTCCATTGTAGCAAGTTTTGATAAGTAAGAGTTTGTCCCACAGGAAAAAGTGATCTACGGCTCCAAGGGAGCCATCTCTAGTAGTCCCTCCAGATCTGACTACAGATCTGGTAGTCCTAAAAGGAAGGGAGTTTAGGGTCACTTATTCTAAATATCCTAAGGTAGCCTAATGAATTAACTATAGAAATGGTTGAGAAGATGAATGGAGTGTGGGAAAATAAATATAAAAGGGTGAGAAGTATGCTATTGGGTCTAGATCAGAGGAGTTTTGTAACTCAGATTCAGATCTTATGTTATAGAAATCCTGTCCAATGACTACATTATCACCATTGAGGAGAAAGAATTCAACCCATCTCGGTGCCATGATCCAATCCCTTAAGGCTATAACCTGTCCACTCAAATGGTCACAGACTATCCCATAGGGGAACCACAGTCCAGAGATGGGTCAAAACATGTTAATCATTGTAGGCACTACTTCATCCAGGCTACAAGCTCAAGAATCCATAGGGAACCTCAACCTCTAAAGCTCTATGTGTGGGGCTAGGGCTGTATAGGACCATGTTAGCCCAGACACATAAAACCAGCAAGGGATTGAGTACAACCTTCAATCTAGCTGTCCATTGCTTGAGTGGGACTACAATGGTCCAGTCACAAGCCTACAATCTACATAACCAGATCAGATCTAACATCTGATGGCGAGTCTATACAAATATAGGGGAGTCTGCCTCTGTACAATCTCCCACAAGGCTACAAGCACATGTGCAGAGAAGAATAATCCATCTTGGATCCTACAGATTGGCTTCACCCTAAGGCTATAGCCTGTCCACTTGAATGGTCACAGACTATCCCAGAGGCTATCCTCCTCATAGAGTCCAAAATAGAACTGTAATATTGCTGCCACCACCATGGTCACAAGGCTACCAGCTCAGGCTCCCATGGGGATTTCAGATCTAGTGGGTCCTGTGGTGGGGGTAAGGTTGTATCAGACCATGATAGCCCAGACACACAGGTCACTTGGATCTGAATGGATCCTTAGAATCAGTCCTCCATTGCTTTGAATCATAGCCAAAGCAATGGCGGATCCTAAGCAGCAACCTTGCAGCAACTCTCATTCGCACATCCCATAAAAGCACATATCCTATTACAAAACATCCATTAAACTAGTTCAAAAATACATACAAAGGCATAGCCAAAGTGTTGGACTATGGAGAAAGAAAAGAAAAGGAAACTACTTACTGAAGAACGAAAAGAAAATGATCTCGATCCCGATTGATAAAGTCTGGACTTCTAAACCTAAACCAAGTTTGGGTTTATATAGCAGGTGGTGTGCGCATTAGGGTTAGGAAACCTAATTTTAATGCCACATAATGTTCCTTGGATGCCTTGAGGCACGTGCGAGATTCGAGCGTGAGTGCGTGCCTAATCCTTGGAAATTCCCGAAAGTCCTCTGGCGATGGAAGGTTAAAGTTTAGAGCTTGAGGTAGCCATCATTTCGGACTTGTCGTGGTAGCACTTGGAGGATGAGTTAGCATTAAAACTTCATTTAGTTCGCCTTGATGCTTTGAGCCATAAGGTAGATAGTTAAGCTCATTGGATTGCTTCATTGGATTGCTACTTGTGAATAGCGTGGGAATAGACATCCCATTTCACAATAGATCTTCGTGCGGCTAACTGGCTTCGCAATCGCTTTTCTAACAAGACGAAGCAGAAGTTCACTTCTTAATGGAACTTTGCGAGGATCTCGAGGCTTTAATAGTTTACCGCGAGAGGTTCTCTTGACATTTGCATCAAGCACAGGCAAGATTCTTTAGTCTCACACTCAAGCTGCAAGAAGTTGTTGTGAAGGCTTAATCATGAGGACTATGCAAAGCATATTTAATCCTCGAAGCTTTGGGAAGCTGTGGCTCTTCTCGTGTCTAGATTCGTTCTCATTCTTCAGGGACTTTTGGGGTCAAAATCCTTAGCAGGATTTATGGCCTTATTGCACTACTGTTTATTACCTAGCTTAACAAACATTTATTAAAGGGCTAAGGTCTAATCACAAGTTAAGGGTGAAAAGTGGTACTTTCGGTCTTAACACACCCCAAACCTAATCTATTTTAGCAAAGCTACACTAAATCAATTAAAATTAAATGCCACATAGGGAGCACGGATACATTTAGCATATAAGTTTTAAACCCCTAGGTGATCCCTAGTGAGGTAAGTCTCTGAGGGTTTCATGAAGACACCCACAAACTTCTCAATGAGAGTTAACAAAGTGCATTATTATCAAGTGAGTCAAGAACAGAGTTAGTTCACCCTTGAATCAAGAAGAGATATAAGAAATTCAAACACCTTGGTCAGCATAGAAATTTAAACAAAGATATAAGCTTCTCATGAAAGCACAAGATTTCCAATCATACCAAAGAACAATTCACATGTGTCAAAGATTGAGATCATGATCAAAATTAGGTTGTAGGTCACACCTAATGCATTCAAGATTAGACCAAAACTCTCTAAGGCATACTCATAAAGAAGCTGGGGTTTCATTTTCTCAAGCTCAAGAGTAGTTACATCCCCAAATGGGTCTGTAAGCATGAGCATAGGCATAGCTCAAGTTCGCATCATTTATGATCCTCACCATAGATTGGATAACTTTTATGACAAATCCCATTTTAGATCACAAGGGCTTTAATCAACGAAATGTATTATGGAGGTTAAAAGAATGGAAGGTTGAAAAGGGGTTCAAAATTGAGAAATCTGAGGTGAAGGAGGTGATTCATGACTTCACCTTCTTTAATTCAAATTTTCCTTTCATCTTCTTTGAGGTTTTCATTTGAAGTGATCAGCTTTCTTGATTTGATTTTTCCAATGAAAGTTCCTCTGACTCCTCTCTTACACTCTTCATTATTGTTTTGTTTCTTTTTATGCATTTTCTTCTTTTATTTTTTTTACTTTAAATGCTACCATTTGGGGCCACCATATGCTGAATTTTGAGATACTTTTTCCATTCATCTAGTGACCATAGCTAGTCCATCTTCAACTTTTCTCCTTTACCTTCAATTCTCGTGAGTGAGGGTAAGGTTAAATTTATACATAGATTCAAAAAGTACTGCATTTTGAAGAAATTTAGGATTTAAAGCTCAAAGGTATGGACAAGGGCTTTAAGGTTTGTCTGTTAGGCTCAATCATTCAAAAGAAGGCCTTGATCCTTTCCTAAGTCTCATGAGGCTCCATTGTTTCAACTAGTTGCCTAACTTAGTGAGCATGATCTACCTCAGAGCTAGAAGAATTTTTCCTTAGTCACCCTCAAGGAAAAAATTTTGTAGAGGCCCAAATCTCACGTTATGGTCTTCCTTGAATTTACATGTCTCATTTTCTCTAATGATTCACTAAGTCGATACATGAGTTTTTGGTGATCTCATCATGGAAATGTGAAATTTTGAAAGTTTGTAATGCCTAAAATGGAAAAATTTTAAATTTCATTATTTTTCATTTCGGAACATGACCCATTTCCATCTTACTCACATGATTCTACACTTAGGTTAACTATTCCATTGGTGGATCTGACACATAAACCTATGAGGAGCGGTCCCCAGGTTCAAAGGTGCAAAATTTATGGTAAAAGAAAGTGAATGAAAACAACCAAAACAGAACTTTAATAACGAAAAGAAATTTCATTAAGACTAAAAGATTACAAAATAAAACTCTTAAGAAGAAAGGAGAGAGGGATCATGAGAATGAGAAGGTGGTGGAAGGGGTTGAGTGGAGGCGGGATGGGGATTTCTATCTTTCAGCTTCATTTGAGGCTTGTCCTTCTCCTCCTTTGGATCTTGAACCTCCGTATTCATCGAGGAATTTTAAGGGTCCCTTAGGGAAGGTTCAACCACATCGGATAAAATTTGTTAGGGCATTAGGCTTGTCATCCATTGTTAGGACTAGGAAGGACCACTAGGTGAGAGGAGAAAGGATGAGATGAATATGAAAGGGCTCTATGTATTTAAAGACGAGGATGGTGGAAGATGAATCTGTAATAACATCCAAGTCGAATTAATTGAGAGTGAGTTAAGTGAAAAGTTACAGAACAAATGGGAAATGACAATGCATGTGACTTCAGGGCAAGGGATCCAGATAGGAATCTTTGAGATGATGGATATTGCATTGCACGAGAGGCTCAAGATTTGTAGTCACATGCTTAATAACACTTTGTGAATGAGAGCTTCCCAAATCTCAATTTGAATGCGCGAGAAAGTACCAAACAGGAAATTCATGCATGCATACCCATCAAAATATTCAAACAAGATGCATTCAATTCAATTAGCAATGTAAGGTATACAACCCACATAAACATCAAACCCAACAGACTGTAATATCGAGACACTACAATTTTAAAAAACTATTGAAGAAATGAAAGTTTATTACAACATGACACTCTTAGGTAGATTAAGGGTCCTTGAAAATGAATAGTCTTATCATCTTTTTTAGACAAGGCTTAAGCCTAATTCACTTTCAAGGTCCTCCTGGATTTGAGATCCTTGATCCACAAACACGATGGGGACTTTAAGACAATATAGGGACCTTCCCATATTTTTAGTTTGCAAAAAGAATTTTAGTTTTGAGTTAAATAACCAAACCTTGCCACTGTGTCACTTTTTCTTAGTAAGCCCTTGTGAAAGCCGGACCATTCCTTGTAGATCCTCATTGGCAGGCATCCATCCTCACTCTCAATTCAGAGAATAGGACTTGATGACCACATTAGGTACATATTTAAGTTTTTAATGGCCCAATAGCCTTTTTAACTTCATCGAGATGGCATCCATAGACAATACATCAATGGAGTCTTATGGGCAAATTTATCCCACACATCATTTTTATCACCCAATCTTCATGGGCCCCATCACAAGGATGTGCTTGATCTCCTATTGAAATTTCAACTTGCCCACTTTCGTGGGTAGAGGCAACTTATGGATCCTATTCTTTGAGCAAGCAAATCTCAAGAAATGGCTACCCCCATCAATGTAATAGCTTTAGGGGTTCCAAATCTTGAGAAATCCTTACAAGTTTGAGGGCCAGTTGTCATTGTTTGTGGCAATGGCTTACCCATTTGGAAACATAATCCACTACACTAAGATAAAATGGTAACCATTAGAAGGAGGAAAAGGCCTGAAGTCTATACATACATCAAAACATGTTAAACAAAGAAAAGGCATTGAATTTATTTTGGACAGTCCTAATACATCTCTCACATGCCTGAAGTGTATAATCTTGAATAAAGAAGGCTAATAAATATGCAGACCTTTATTTTTCTTCCACTAAAGTGGCCTAGCATTTTCATGATAAATTAGAATATGGGGACATCACTGGAACACATCTCGATGATTTGGTCTCCATGACAGATAGCAAGGTTCCTCAAAAAATATTTCAGAGAAAAAATCTTTGTCCATTTTGGTCCAGATGAATCTTTCCTATAAAAGATAATCTAATGTGCAAAAAATATTGGATTGCAACAATTGCTCATCAAGGCATCATTTGTAGACATCAAGACACTCAACATAATGAAAGTGGTCTCCACCACATTTTCAAATTTTGTCCTTGATTTGTCAAACTCCCCGAGAGGAATCCATCTAATCTCCCTTAGCATCTTTCTTAGATAATAGGTACTCACACCCGAAAGTGGTCGAAGATTACGCTTTAGATCCCAAGTAGATCTAAATTTGTCAACAAGATAAAGGTGGTTCTTCTTGTATAATTCTGCTTCATTGAGTACATAAGAAATGACCACAGAATTTTATCCTTTCTCAAGAATATTCAAACTGGCATCACTTTAATTCAAAGGGTGTATAGTCTCTTCCATTCAGAGGTGGGCAGTTTCAAAGTCTCTGTGCCTTGCATTGTAGAGAAGTCGAGGCATCATGAGCATCACAATGGCTTAGCAATTTTGCCAAGTCTTAATGATCTCCAGAGAATCTCATGTGAAAGATCTAATTTGTTGCTATTTCTCGAGGCAATGAGGTCAATTGCCCTGCTTTACTCAAGCCCTTCTGTAGAGTACATGGAACACACCTTTTCAAGAAGGGTTTTTTAAATTTTAATTCTTCATAAAACTCTTATTTCCTCATGGTTAAATGCATTGGTTCCAAAAGCAATCTTCAAAGAAACCAAAATGCATGTGCATTGTATCACAATCCAAAAATCCCTATCCCACAAGAAAATAGTTTTTCCTCTTAATTCATCCAAATTTCTGTCAGAAGAATTCTTTCCTCCAATTACATAATCACTCAAATTCCACCATTGGCTCCTCTCAACTCTATTGCTTTTAAACAATATTATTTACCCATTCTATGTCAACCTATTTATAATCCAACATCCTAAAGATCCCTCCCAATCATTTTAAGTAAGCTTCTGGTTCCTCATTATGGGTGTAGCTTGGACTGTCTAAAGGGCACAATGTATTTCCAAAGAAGTGACCAGATGTCTCAGGATCTTATCTTTCTTTGCTTCAAACTTTTTGCATGAGACTTTTTGCTCACTTTCAAATTGATTTCATCAGCCAAATTCTCCATCTGGACACCTCTCATGACATGGCTCTGTTGGTGGGTTTTCAAAGCCATGCCTCAGCCCATAAAACTTTCTCTTCACCAAGACTCTCAACTCTTTTATTTATTATCACCTATGGGGTGGTATTCTTGGTTCCAACAACATCACACTCATTCAAATAAAATGTCCTCTCAGTGGTCTACTGCTGGGTGACCTGTTAGTAGGGACATTGATTCTCAACTCTTCTTCAATTAAAAACTCACCTTAGGGTTAGTTAAACAGGCAACCTCCTCCTCATCTCCTAACCAAATTTGTTTTTTCTTTTCATTTTTCTTCCATGATTAAGGACCCTGTTTTACAATGAAGTCAAGACTTGGTCCTCGAAAGAAGTATTTATGGGTTGAGATGGGGGTAAGACCAATTGATTTTATTGCTGATGGGGCTGCTACTGGTGTTGGAAATTAGACCTAGGGGCATATCCCTGATTGAACTGCTGTTGTGGCCTTTGGGGTAAGGCCAACATTTACTGTGGCTGCATATAATTGTCTTGCCTCCACCTCAGATTTGGGTGATCTCTTCATTGGTAACCAGCATTTTGGTGCTGGTATCCAAATGGTTGTCTATAGCCACAGTTTCCCAAAGGAATGCAGAAGAAAGATGTTCCAATACCAATTCAGGATATTGCCCTACAGATGGACATTCCTCTACTATGTGCTGTGGGGACTGGCATATCAGACATGCCTCCACCACTTGAGCAGCCCTTCTGGGTTGCCCTTCTGGGTTGCATCACAGTCAGTAATTTGTCAAACTTCTCTGAGAGGTTTGCCATCTGCAGCTGCAGATCGTTATTCCCAGACACCTCATAAACTTTTCCTCTTGACAATGCAGCAGGTCTCACTTTTGACACAAACTCCTGACTAGTTCTTGACAGGGATAGCTTTTGAAAAGCATTTTCACTGATTACTTCAAACAATTCCCATGCCTCATCAGCAGTCTTGTGCATGTAGGTTCCACCACAAGAGGCATCAACCATATCTCTATTTTTCTCATCAATCCCATTGTAGAAGCTTTGTACAAGCTGTCAGTCTTGGATCTTGTGGTGGGGGCATTGTTTGAGCATTTCCTTAAACCTATCCAAGGCTTGATTAAAATCCTCAATTGGGGATTGGACAAAAGCAAGAATTTCCTTCCTCAACTGGCTAGTTTTGGTCTCAGGGAAGAACTTTGTCAGGAACTTGGTCTGTAGGTCTTGCCACGAAGTGATGCCATTGTTGGAAAGAGTAGCCAACCAGGTACTAGCCCTATCCTTCAGAGAGAAGGGAGAGAGCCTGAGCCTAGTAGCCTCAGGTCCCAAACCAGTGATATTGAATGTGGTGCACAAGGCCAAGAATTGGTTAATGTGCTTGTAAGGGTCTTCCTTGCTAAGCCCATGGAAAGAGGGCAGTATCTGGATGATTGAAGTTTTAATTTCATAATTCCCTTGAACATCAGGGAATTGAATGCTAAATGGAGAGTTATAGTCATCTAGAGTATTCAACTCCTTGAGAGTTCTGGGTTGTTCTTCACCCATGACTACTGTCTCAGATTTAATTGGGGGCTCTACTGTGGTGTGCCTGTTCCTTCTAAGTCTTCTACCCCTTTCTATCTTAGGGTTGAAAGGCTCTACAGTAGGACTAAGAGATCTCCTACCTAGCATACAAACATACCACCAGCAAGGACAACCCCTTGCAGGCACATTGCACTTGACTCAAAGAATTTATCTAACAAATTTACAGCTATTTAAGAAAACATAAATTTACAACTATACTAAATAACTGCTATGGAATTTTCAAAGAAACTAGACTGAGTTTTAAAGGTTAGAGAATTGCAAACAGAGGTAGCTAATCTCCAAATGCAGTCCACTGTCCTTGTCTGCTGCTGTCTAGATCTGCAAGAAAGATTCAAAATTACATCAGCAGTATCAATTATTCACAGCTACAAAGAATACTAAAAATATAAAAACTAAGGGTCTACTAATAGATCATCTTATCCCCGGCAACAGCGCCAAAAACTTATTGCGACACCCAGTGTACTTACTTTATTTGTTGGTGGTAAAAGTAATTTAAAATCAAAGTAAAACAAGGGATGGAATCAGCACAACTTAGAAATCCTAGACCTGCAAGATACAGGGTCCATTGTAGCAAGTTTTGATAAGTAAGAGTTTGTCCCACAGGGAAAAGTGATCTACGGCTCCAAGGGGGCCATCTCTAGTAGTCCCTCCAGATCTGACTACAGATCTGGCAGTCCTAAAAGGAAGGGAGTTTAAGGTCACTTATTCTAAATATCCTAAGGTAGCCTAATGAATTAACTACAGAAAGGGTTGAGAAGATTAATGGAGTGTGGGAAAATATATATAAAACGATGAGAAGTATGCTATTGGGTCTAGATCAGAGGAGTTTTGTAACTCAGATTCAGATCTGATGTTATAGAAATCCTATCCAATGGCTACATTATCACCATTGAGGAGAAAGAATCCAACCCATCTCTGTGCCATGATCCAATCCCTTAAGGCTAGAACCTGTCCACTCAAATGGTCACAAACTATCCCATAGGGGAACCACAGTCCAGAGATGGGTCAAAACAAGTTAATCATTATAGGCACTACTTCATCCAGGCTACAAGCTCAAGAATTCATAGGGAACCTCAACCTCTAAAGCTCTATGTGTGGGGCTAGGGCTGTATAGGACCATGTTAGCCCTGACACATAGAACCAGCAAGGGATTGAGTACAACCTTCGATCTAGCTGTCCATTGCTTGAGTGGGACTACAATGGTCCAGTCACAAGCCTATAATCTCCATAACCAGATAAGATCTAACATCTGATGGCGGGTCTATACAAATATAGGGGAGTCTGCCTCTGTACAATCTCCCACAAGGCTACAAGCACATGTGCAGAGAAGAAGAATCCATCTTGGATCTGACGGATTGGCTTCACCCTAAGGCTATAGCCTGTCCACTTGAATGGTCACAGACTATCCCAGAGGCTATCCTCCTCATAGAGTCCAAAATAAAATAAAGAATATATTGCCACCACCATGGTCACAAGGCTACCACTCAAGCTCCCATGGGGATTTCAGATCTAGTGGGTCTGTGGTGGGGTAAAGGTATGTCGACCATGATAGCCCAGACACACAGGTCACTTAGATCTGAATGGATCCTTAGAATCAGTCCTCCATTGCTTTGAATCACAGCCAAAGCAATGGCGGATCACAAGGCAGCAGCCTTGCACAGAGCAACTCTCATTCGCACACATCCCATAAAAGCACATATCCTATTACAAAACATCCATTAAACTAGTTCAAAAATACATACAAAGGCATAGCCAGCAAGTGTTGGACTATGGAGAGAAAGAAAAAGAAAAAGGAAACTACTTACAACTACAGAAGAACAGAAAAGAAAATAATCTCAGATCCCGTATCAGTGATAAAGTCTGGACTTCTAAACCTAAACCAAGTTTGGGTTTATATAGCAGTGGTGTGGCGGCACATTAGGCTTAGGAAACCCTAATTTTAATGATGCCACGTGGCTGAATACTATTCTTTGGATGCCTCGAGGCGCGTGCATGGAGATTCGAGCATGGGAGTGCGTGCCCTAATCCTTGGAAATTCCCAGAAAGTTCTCTACTGAAGCGATGGAAGGTTAAAGTTCAGAGCTTTGGTAGGTAGCCATCATTTCCCAGACTTGTCGCATGGTAGCACTGACTTCGCAAGGATGAGTTAGCATTAAAACTTCAGATGTCGCGGGGTTGCAGCTTCTTGATGCTTTGAGCAGTCACGAGGTAGATAGTTAAGCTCTCGCTGGATTGGGCTTCGCGCAGTTAGATTGCTACTTGTGAATAGCGCGGGAACTACGCGAGCATCCCATTTCACAATAGATCTTCGCGAGGCTAACTCTGGCTTTGCGAGGCTGCTTTCTTCCTGAACAGCACGAGAACTGTGCGAGAAGTTCACTTCTTAATGGAGCTTCGCGAGGATCCTCGCAAGGCTTTGATAGTTTCTGGACTGCGTGAGAGGTTCTCTTGACATTTGCATCCCGCGGCTACTGCGCGACAGCTGTGCGAGGCAGGATTCTGAAGCTAGTCTGTCACTCAACTACGTGAGAAGTTGTTGTGAAGGCTTGGGAATTTGCGAGGACTGCGTAAAGCATATTTTTCTGAATCCTCTGAAGCTTTGGGAAGCTGCGCGAGGCTCTTCTCAAGTCTGGATTCAATTCTCATTCTTCTGAGGGACTTCTGGGGTCAAAACAGGCTCCTTAGCAGGATTTATGGCCTTATTGCACTGCTGTTTATTACCTACAAAAATAGCTTAACAAACATTTATTAAAGGGCTAAGGGTTTAATCACCGGTTAAGTTAAGGGGTGAAAAGTGGTACTTTTCAGGTCTTAACAATAATTCAACCTATCACTCACTGAGTCGGTGACCGACTCAAAGCGATTAAGCGCTAGAAAACTGACATGCAATTCAGTTAAACGTCCAAAAACGAGTGCGTAATTGAATGAAAACCTATAAAAGCTTTTTTTCTCGAAGAGAGAGTGGAGAGGTTGTAAATTTTGAGAAATGAGAGCGTAAATTCTGAAACCAGAGAGCTACGAGAACGGATCCCTAGAGCAAATTAGCCATGAGTTTAATATTCGAACTCTGAGATTGCTCACCACAGCCCCGATTCTAATTTTTAGACCGTAGCATCCTCTTTAAACACAACACAGGAGGTTGCAAATTTTGAGAAATGAGAGCGTAAATTCTGAAACCAGAGAGCTCCGAGAACGGATCCCTAGAGCAAATTAGCCATGATTTTAATAATCGAACTCCGAGATATCTCACCGCAGCCCCAATTCTAATTTTTAGACCATAGCATCCTCTTCGAACACAACACAGAAGGTTACAAATTTTGAGAAATGAGAGCATAAATTCTGAAACCAGAGATCTCCTAGAACGGATCCCTAGAGCAAATTAGCCATGATTTTAATATTCAAACTCTGAGATTCCTCTCTACAGCCCCTACCTTAGGTAAGAATTTAATTTTATTTTAGACTTAGGATTTCCCCCTTAGTTTAATTATTCAATTCTATTTCTAATTTTTAGATCGTAGCACCCTCTTCGAACCGAAAGTCTCTATATTCGGTTCTAGTTCTGTTTCTAGAACCGGTTCTTAATCTAGCGGTCCGACATACGAACCTTATACTCTGATTCTACTCTAAAATCGTAATCTATAGTCCTATCATTAATTTCTGGTTTTGACTCTCAAAGTTCAGAACCAATCCTTATCATACGGCCTGATTTTTCTGATTTCAGACCCGAATTCAGCCCTAAATTTTAATATATAATTTAATTCTATATTTTCATACCATCAAAAATCCAAAAAAATATATATTTTGGTTCATAACTTTAGTTTATCAATCTAATTTCTTATTATAATTTTAAATATAATTCTAAAAATCCCCCTTTTATTATTCAGTTATAGATCTATCTTTTATCTCAGCCATCCGATTTGCCCACGGGAGCTTACGGAGGGTACTCGGGAACGAGGCCAATCCTCCTTAGCATAGCGGGCCCAACCCCCGTTTTTTTAGATTGTTTAAAATTAACTAGTTAATTATAGTTTAGTTTTTTTATTATTTCAATATAATTGACTAATTGCATCAAGCAGGCCTTCATATCATTATTTGCTTTGATTCAATTCAATCTTCTAGTTTAGTCACTTTATTATCTCAACCAGAATTTAGGAAAGTTCATTCGTTTATTATTAGTTAGATTTTTACCATAATTGATCCGTAGATTATGATTCTAAAAAAAAAAGAGTTAATTTTGTTGCCTTGGTCATTTATTTCTAGTTTAGTAAATTGATTTATTGCATCAACCAAAAATCTAAAAAAAGATTAGTCTTTGTTTTCTTCAAATTAGAATGCTAGTAAGATTACCTTAAGTGCTTTAGTTGTGATTGCCACGCGATTGATGCATCTACTTGTCTAGAATTGCAATAAAATTAGTATACCTGCTCTATCTAGAATTGTGATATAATTGGACTATATTGTTTAATTGGAATATTATTGGAACTGATACACATGCACTCCTAATACTAGTAGGAGACTGAAACTAATTGGACTCTTAGCAGTACCAGGACTTTGATATTAAATGGACTCCTAATGATACCAAGAAACTGAAAATGATTGGACTCTTGATAGCATCAAGACACTAAGATAATCCATCATAATAAACTCACCTAATCTAATTCACAACAAAAAAAAGAATCTAAATCGACCATAACAGCAACAAGGGAAACTAAAAAGAAAGCTAAAACTATCTAATTAAAAGAAGACACTACTGCTGACGTTCGCAAGCAGACGATTCAGTATAGAAGTAACCCACACCCACTTAAACGTGTGATCATTGACGTGTTGCAGCATCGATAAATATCTATAGCTGGCGATCGCAAATCAAATAGGAATCATCCTAGGAAATTCCTCCTATTACTATTTATTCCCACCTTATCACATGCACCGCATTGCTAGAGTCCAACAAGACAGAATTGGAAGCCACTTATTCAATGGGAATCGAGAGGAACACAGAAAAAGCTCGCACCAACAGCTGCGGTGACTGTGAAATATTTAAAGGGGCCCGCAATACCCTCACTTTGTAATTTTTGGACATTCCAAGGTCTGGGTCCCTCTCTTGTCACCTCTCCTGCGTAAATAAAGGTTTTTTGCATCCAAATTGCTCAATCCTTCTCGCTCCAAACTCTTTAAACTTGCGGATCAACATCCACAAAGATTCATCGGATTCGATTCTTCCCCTTTTCGAGCCATTACTTGAAGGTAAAACCCTAAAACCTAATCTTTTCTATTAGATTCACTCCGCATGGCATCTAGAAAAAAGGCCGCAACTAAAATCCCAGTCTCGAGGCCTCTGCTAGCACCAAGGGCAAAGCCCCGGCTACCTCTGAACCCCTATCACCACCTACCAAGCAACCCGCGGCTTGGTGGTTGGATAAGACCTTTGAACCCTAATGGTTGTTCAACACAGAATTGTTTTCCGACGACATGATTGTCTGGTCAATCAATCACATCAAACGGGCCAACCTTCAACCCCAACTTCGACTAGTCCAGCCCCACTATCACCCGCATTTAGTTAAACTGTTCTACCAAAACTTTAAGCATGGCCCCACCGACGGAACTTTCACCACTGAAATTGATGGCCGAAAATTTTATATGGATATGCATGACATTGCGGCAGCCATGCAATGTAGCGTAAATTTTGAAATTTACCTCGGCTTACAAGCCCTTCGGCTCAAGGAACCTCAATTTCACCAAATCATAGCTGGAATGATTGGTGGGCTCCAAGCATCTGGATCCGTAAGCCGAACCCGACTACCTAAACGAATGTGGTTCCTGGATGTTGTTTTCAAAAATAATTTATACCCTCTTCAACATGAGAGAGAGAGAGAGACGAAACTCATTACTGTAGGCACTATTCACCATCCATGAAAATAGGTGGTTCAATGCACCACGTGTTGTCTATGAGGACATCAAATACGCAAACAAGGAGTCTTTGAGCACGGTCAATAAACCCTTGGCTGTCCTACCCTATGCCCGAATCATATCTCGACTCCTCGATGGACATGAAGATGACGACAATGAAGAACCTTATGAGATCCCGACAGATGAAGAAACTAGGAAGGATAATATTGAAAAAAATTTGTGGAAACAATGGAATATGATTTTGAAGAGATGTCGATTGAGTGTAAGGAATAGAGCATTGAGACAACCGGCTGCGGGTGCACAACCAGAAGAACCAGAACAAGCCGCACCTGGACACGCACAACCCATGCCTACTCAACCTCCTCAGCCACCCATGCTACAAGATGAATTCGTAACTGTGGCGAAGTTCACTCGGCAAATGGAGTTGCAGCAATTGCAAATGTCTCAACTGCTGGACACTCAACACGGACAATACATGGAGCAATTTTAACTCCAACACCAAAATAACTACGTGATGCATCAGAGATTAGACTTCTATGATGAGGTCCTACAGCACCGGATGGCAAAGGTGTACTCAATTGCTCACGCCCCCTTTGTAGCTTAAGCACGCTAGTTCATCTCAGACTACACCAAGAAAGCAGGTCATTCAAGGGTTGGTTCCTCTGAGACTGGAGCTCAACGATGTGGAAAGCAACTGGCAGAGCCTTCTGGTGAGCTCTCAGAACCATAATGTTCTACTTATAGTTGCAAATCTACATTTAATAACTCATGTGCAATTAATACGATACTTGCGGATAGTTAGTGATGGGTATCCATCATAGCTTCAATACAAACTCCCGGTATGCATAGTTAAAACTCAATAAATAGAAACTTTGTCATGAAACATGTCAGAGTAGCAATAACCCTAGACTTGCATACCCTCCATCTTATTCACACTACGCATTTTAGGCATCTATAGAACTCATACAATACTATAGTTTTGTTGCTAGTAGAATAAATTAAAAAAAACCCAACTACTTACCACAGGTAGGATTCCAATTAGAATAATTCTGAAACTTTAGGCTGAACCCCTACCTTATTTGCAATCAGCATGAAAGGTCAACATCAATTTTTACCATTTCCTATTAACACATCATAGATATAGCTGACACAATCAGATTGCAACAACATATGTACCTATGATAGAAATTTTGTCAATACTTGGTGGGTCACGCTGATGACACCTTTAGATGCTAGATTGGACTAGGACCGATTTAAACAAAACTATGCGATACCTTTGTAGATGTTCCTTAACGATACAACATATAGTTTCTTCCATCTCCCTATTATAATCGTCACTTTTCGAGGATGAAAATTTATTAAGGGGGGGAGGATGTAACACCCTGTATATTGGGCTGAGACCCGAAATACCCGTGATAGGCAAGAAGCAATAGTTCAAGTGTACGAATTGGGTCTCTTTGGAACTGGACCCAATAACCAACTAGACACCTTGTGTGAGGTCATTAGTTAGAACCAGGGTTGGGCCAATAGCCAACAATCTAAAGTAGGGGCCCATTGATTTAAGGCCCAAATATAGGGCACATGATATTATAAGCTCATGGTCTAAACCCATTAATGTGACCCAATGGTAACGGGACTCAAATCAAATATGTGGTCAACACCCGAGATGTCAGGGACCCTTTAACCTAACTAGACGCATGGGCTGGAACCACCAGTAAGTGAACCCAGGGCTTATAAGAGACCAGATCTATGGCCTTTAGTTAAACTAGTACACCAGGTTGAGTGTATAAGCTCCACATGAGAGCCAACCCAACCCATTTTAAGCTCATGCACACATAGAGTATGCATGGGGATTGAGTGTCGAGTAAGAGCAACGAAAAGGAGAACTTCCACTTGTTCTCATCATCTCCACTTCGCAGAACCTTCAAACCGTCTGACCTCGACAACTCTGGCAAATCAAACCCACTGTGAAGACAGAGAAATTACTTCCACAACAACTAGCTTTCAAACTGTGAGCGTTGTTGGATGGGAATTGAAATGATCAAACGCATTCTCACGAAAGTTTTCACACGAAAACTAGGAAGCTTTACATGCAATAGATTCACAATGGTAATCCATGTTGTTGTTTCTAAGTGTGCATGATATATGTGTGTTTTGAAAACAGATTTGCAACTGCTAAGTTATACTGAATCTGGAGCATTAAAAGGAGTAAAGAAATATCAGCACAGAGAGAAGTGAATTAGCCTGCAAGATCAGGGCCAATTGTAGCAAGTTTTAAATGTAAGTGAGTAAAAGATCGTCCACAGAGAATTTGTTTAAAATGCAAGATAAACCTCCAGATCTGAGCTACCAGATTTGGCCTCTTATCCTATCTACAAAGCACATAAGATGGGAGGTTGAATTTGTCACATTAACTAAATGATAAAAGTAAAATTTAAACTAAATTATCCAGATCTGAGTTGGGGGAATTTTGATGTAAACTTATAAAAAATGGATAAATAATATCTAACTTTGATTTGGTCCTTGAAACAAAATGAGAATGCATGCAGATCAAATGAGAGATGATCCAATCTTCATCTGGCTACAAGCACAGATGTAAGAGAAATAAATCTAACTCAAGGGGTAGATTTAGGCTTATGGCTATGGTCTGTCCACTTCAATGGCCACAGACCATCCAATAGTCTTTAATCTAATCGCTCAATTTAGAACAAGAATATCACTACAAATGCTGTGAGAGATTAGGTTACAAACACTAATTCCCACAGGGTTAATTAATCAAGGGAAATTGCATGAAAAATAGTAAATCTAAAGGAGTCTAGTGCAATAAGGAGATTAGAGGGAACCCTTAACACGAATCCAATTGAGAATGTACGGTTTACAGCAACCTTTTCAAATTCACCATTACAATTATAGAGCACAGCTTAAACAGCTCTCAGATTTGTAGTCTTGAATACAATTCTCTTTTGAATTACAGAGGTAACTCACAGCTCTCAATTGCAAGTAAACGTTAGGCTATTACAAGGGTTTCAGACAAACTAGCTGATTTGGAAATGGGGGAATAGGAATGAAACTCAAAATCTGGATACCTAAATTGGGCAAATGGTTCATCTATTTATAGTTTTCCCCAGGTCTAGCTCAGATGCGTATCGACCAATCAGAAGTGCTCAGATCTGTATCAACCAGTGGTAGTCAAGCACAAGGATCCAGATCTGTTCTGGCCATCAGAATTGCTCGATCTGGTTCAGTCAATCAGGCGACATTAGCATCAATTCTGTTATGTAATTTGAAAATCTGTCAGGGCTTCTAGAAGTTCCCACCACGTGATTTCATCTTCGGGTGCTCACATGGGGTGGAATATGCCTTCGCTTCATGCTTAGAATCTTTCAGAATGTCCCTAGGTTTTTAAATGCATTGGGACGCATGAAAAAGATTACTGAATTACCCTTGCAAAAGCTAGGAATCTCCAGAATACCATTTCGCATAGTTTAGGGGACTTTTCGCAAAGTACTATGACTCCTGAAGCTCTTTTCAGAAGTTCGTGTTACATTATAAGGAGTTCTCTTCTTTTCGAATAGGTCAATCATCCTTTCGAAGAGTTCAGGTGCTCTTCGAAAACTAAGCATGGAGCTTTTAGTTCTTTTTGTAGAGTTCAGGTTCTTTTCAAAATGTTCAGATTCTTTTTCGAAAAGCACTCTGTAGTGCATTTTTCTGTTCGAATTGCTCCACATTTCTTTTCTGGGTTGAGACCAGGTCTTTGCCTCTTCAATTCAGGCATTTTGACAGCTAGTGAGGTTGTCCCTTCTCTTTCTTCCTTTGGATCGACATGGATTATCATCTTTTTGGCACTTTTAGGCTGCTTTCATGGTTAAGCTTGTCTTTATTGTTAGCTGTAACACAAGCACTTAAAACACTTATTTAATTCTCTCAAGGGTCTATCAAGGCCTAGGTTAAAGGGTAGAAGATGGTATTTTCTAGTTCTCAACACACCCCCATTCCTAAGCTTTGCTAGTCCCTTAGCAAAGTCAAAATTAAAACAGAATAAAAAGCCACTTTTGTAGGAACACAGTTGCATTTAGCATATGCAACAAGCCTTTTAAACCCTAGGTGATCCCTAGTGGAGGTGAAGTCTCTGAGGGTTTTCGTGAAGGTACCCACAAACTTCTCCAATAAATCGATTAAGATCAATGCAGTTCATTAAAAGACTTTCATCCAATCAGATTATTCACACTGCATCGGTCGTTGTAAGAATTTTCAAAAACATCAGTTCAAAACTAAAATTCTCCGTAATTCCTTTACCATTCACTCAATTTAAAAGTTTTTACAAGACAAATTAATGAAAAGCTTGCCTTCTATTTGAAAATTCAGTTTTGATGTTACCCCAATAAGTTGATTTCAAACCCAACTCTCTCTAGGATTTTCACTCACCATGTAAGTAAGAAGGTTGTACTATTTCACACAGCTCAAGAGCAGTTACAGCCCTCAAATAGGACTATAAGCAGGAGCATAGGCATTGCTTTTCAGTTATGAATTCACTGCTCTTTTCATCATAGATTACACAAATCCTTATCTCCATGTGACAGCTCAATCCATCTTTGATCAGTAAGGACTTTAACTTGGGTTGTAATGTGGCTTATGGGTGAAATTTATCAAGAATAAAGGGGTAGAATGGAGTTTAAAATTGGGAAGTCAGTCAAGGTAAGGAGGTGGTATGGACACCTTCTTTATTTCAGCATAATTTCATCTTCTTTTTTGAATTTTCGGAGCCAAAGTGGCCATCTTTTTCTCTTTCTTTTTCAAACTTCCAATGAAATGACTTCTCTTTTTTTTTTTTTTTTTTTTCAAAGCAACATTGACTAGAATGCCACATTTCTTCTGCTGATACATCATTGCCTTCAATTATTTTTCTTTTTACCAAACTGATACCCAACTCTCCTTTCTTCAGCTCCCTTTCCTTTACTTTCTAAATTCTCAAAGTGAGGGTTAGGCTAAATGAGGTGGATGAGGTTTCAAAGAAATCTTGGATGTATAAAGCTCAAAATGGTGTGTATCAAAGGCAGTTTTTAAAAGGTGGGGATTTTTAAAGTTCAAACTGTTCCAAAAGGAGGCCTTACATCATGTCTTTAATATCATGATTGCTGTCAAATTATTTCAATTTGGATATGTGTAACTTCTAATGAAAGTAAGCAGGTTCAATCAGTCCCTAGAGCAGAAAAAGTTGCCAATTCATACCTCCAAAGAATACATTTCAGGCCCAAATCTCACTGGGTGTGGTTTTCTATCAAATTCCTGAGGTATATCATCACTATTTTCTCTCTTTTTAGGTTTACTAAAACATCAATTTTCTTTTGGGAATTTTCTAACATTCACTTCATGAAAGTATTAGAATTACACTAGAAATTAATTTCAAAAAGTTTTTAACTTCCTCATTTTTCAAAACAACAGGTGTGAAATTACTTCATTTTCAAAAATTCTACTGATCATAAGCTGCATTGATGTTAACTCAATTATTGACATTTCTGCCACACCCCCAAACCTAAGGTGAGCAGGGTCCGCACTGGTCCAAAGCAAAGAAAAGAAACAATCAAGCAGAAATCATAATGACAAGAAGAAAGAACAGAAATGCACAGTAATTACACAAGAAAAACCAGAATTTTATATTACAAACTCATAACACAGATAAGTACAATGTGATCTAATAACTGGGGTCAAAATCTGTATCATAAGTTGGTTCAATGGGATCAGAACTGGAGTCACTGTCAGAGTCAGAACTAGAATCAGTATTGGAGTCTGAACTCGATTTAGCCTTCTCCTGGATTGTGTTTTGCAGCTCAGTGTATTCCTCTGATTTGATCTTTTTGGTGAGGCCAATGTACTTTCCAAGTCTAGTAGTCCTCAGTTTTTCCTGGTCAAGCTGTGCTTGCAACATGGTCACCTTGTGCTGCTCACTCCTAACCATCTGTAAAGTTTGACCCAGCAGGTCCTTCATTTTCTCTCTCTCCAATTTTCGAATCTGGTTTTCATAAGGGGTTCTAATGTAATCTTGCAAATCAGCTAACCCCTTGAGGACATCTCTACAGATATATGGATTTTCTTCCATGGCCCTTTTGAGAGCGGCAAATCTGGGAATGGGAATGGAATGGTAGGGGACCAAAGGTATCCCAGCTGTGGGAGTGGGAGAAGAGGGGTCCAGAAGGATGACTTCAGGGTCGGTCTGATTGGCTTGATCAGAGAAAGTGAGGAGAGGTGAAGGGGACTCAACCAGAGGTACTTCAGGTTCAGTTTGGGTAGCATGGGCAGTAGTGGTGAGGGTGGGCAGATCAACCAATATTACCTCAGGTTCAGTTTGGGTAGCATGGTCATCAATGAGTCGATGTGGTTAAGGTAGTTGTGTGGGATGTGGAGGCTAAGGTTTGGAGAAGGTCATTGGTCACAGACTGATTATCTGTGTTGATCTGTAGTTGGGCTTGGATGGATTGGAGAAAGGTAAGTATTTGGCTAATAGATTCAGGTGTGGGGGAGGTATGCATAGCAGGGGCTGGTAAAACTGAAGTGGATGGTGGAGGTGCAATGGGTGAAATGGCTGTAAACGGAGAAGTAGCCAAGTGAGTGAAATGAGGAGGGTCAGGTATAGGGACAGGTTCAAGCCCAACGTTTTCAAAAATAGACCCCATCAATGATGAATAAGCCTCTGTAGTGAAAGGCTCAGGTTCAAGGGTATGGGATACTTCAAGTGTGTGGGCTGAAGGAGCAAGTGAACTTGAGAGGCTTTGGAGAAGAGGAGTGCAAGGAGATTGTTCAATAAAATCTGTGGCCAGGTCTTGGGCATTGGTGGGAGAAATTGGTGGTGTGAGTATGGTTGGAGTGGTTGGTGTAGAGGGGGAATCTGCAATTGGGATAATGGTGGGTATGGGAGATGGGACTGCTGGAATAGGTGAAGTGGTAGGAGCTGGACTAGGTGAGGAGGGTAAAATGCCAACTTCTTCAAGAATGGGTGCAGCTGAAGAGCTAGTCACCACAGGAAGGACAGCTTCTTCAAGAAAGGGTGCAGCTAAAGAGCTGGTCACCACAGGGTCTGACAAAGCAGGTTCTAAGGGAGCTGCAGGGGCAGGTTCATGTATGGCAGGTCCACTAACAGCTGCAAATGTAGGCTCAGTAGCAATTGCAGGTGCAGGTTCACCTTCCTCTCTCAGTCTTTTCAGCATTGCTTGGCTTGTAGTCCAAGCCTTTTTCCCAAAAGTATGAGGAGCTATGACTTCAAATGGCTCTTGGTCATCAATGTCAAAGTTAACTCTTAGTAGGGCTGTGATCAGTCTACCAAATGGGATTCCAGCTAATTTCTGCTCTTTTTTCAACTTGGCACTAATATCAGCCATGGCTTCAAAAATTAACATAGGGGCATTGAAAAATTTCCCCTTAGAAAAATGAAAGAGAGCTTCTAAAATTGGTGTCTTCCTTTCTTGGTTGTGCCCGGTGACATAAAAACTTCCCCTCAAAATTGAATCCATCAATAAAAATTGAGGTGCTAGGTCTCTCCTCATTATGGACTGTCCAGTTCCAACGATCCTTTGGGTTAAATGCACCATTTCTCGAAGGAGGTCGGTGCAGCCAATGGACCGTAAGGATCATATTGAAAAGGTATCCCCAAAGCATTCCCAATGTCTTCATATGTGAGTTAGATCACAATCATCAATAAAGATAACAAGGGTAGGGACATCACATCTTTTACATTACTTTTACCGGTTTTGGTACCATAATTTCACCATTCATGGATAAATTTTCTCTCGCGAGAGGGTAAGGATATTGCTTAGTGAGGCATCCTCATGTATCTTAAAGATAGTCGACATCCGATTTGTTGACGAAAAAGTTTCATCACAATAAGCTCGGAATCACCGAGCTTCAATGAATGGATTTGACAAGTACCAAATTCATAGGCGGAGGAGGAAGCCTGGGGCTCGGGACTAGCAAATAGGATGGGTTCCTCATGTCTAACTTTCTTCCCTCTCTCAATCCTATCAGCTCTATCCATTGATAGTTTTCTTTTGGTTGAAGTTTTGGTTTTTCCTTTTGGGGTTGGTTTGCTAATTTTCTTAGCAGAAGATTTTGGGAACATGGCAGCCAGTGATTTCTCAGCTTTCCCCATTCTAAAGTTGTATAACCACGCCCACAACAAATGCTGACACAAAATCACACTTTGCAAATGATAAATAGAGGAAATGCGCAGAAAAATACCGAAATCTAGGGTTTTGGTTGAACGTGTTGCTTGCTTGCTGAAATCTACCAGACCAGAAGCTAAAATCCCTCTCTTAAAGCTCAAATGATCGAACAAATGTGAAGAAAAGTGTGGCTGAATTCTAAAATCACGCAAGGAAAGAAGGAAATGGGGTTTCTGTGGAACAGGACGTTCTCAGAAAGCTTTCGAATATGAAACCATTACTTCGAAAGGGTTTAAATATGCTCAAAGTTAATTTCGCAAAGTCATTTTTAAGTTTTCGAAAAGTTCCAAAACTATCCTTTTTACAACAGAGAATGGCATCAGTACCATTCGAAAAGCTAATAGCTTCATAAACAACTTTTCGAAAAGCAAATGGCTTCAGAAACAACTTTTCGAAAAGCCAATGGCTTCAGAAACAACTATTCGAAAAGCAAATCTTTGCTTTCGAGCAGTTTGTTACAAATCCAGATCCTTTTCGAAAAGTAAATTGAACTTTGCGAAAAGACAATTTTTACTTTGCGAATTAACTTTTCATATATTTAAACATTGCGAAAAGAGAACAAACATGAATAAAAATAGAGAAAAAGAAAACTAAACAAAAACTATGGAACAAAAACATATTGTACAGTTGTATACCATCAGATTTCGGGAGGTTCTTGATGATAGATGGGCAATGCATGGTTTGAGCCTCTGACCATTTACTTTCAAGATTCTTCCATTACTTGGGTCTAAAATGTCAACAGCCCCAGAAGGAGCTGCATGAATGACAGTATATGGCCCTTCCCATCTGGATCTCAGCTTTCCAGGAAAAAACTTAAGTTTTGAGTTAAATAGCCATACCTTAGAGCCAGCTGTGAACTCTTTTCTCAACAAATTTTTATCATGGAAGGCTTTGACTTTCTCTTTGTAAGATCTTGAATTGGTGTATGCATCCATTCTCAGCTCCTCCAACTCAGCAAGTTGCAGTTTCCTGTGATTACCAGCAGTAGTCAGATCCATGTTCAATGTTTTAATAGCCCAAAAGGCTTTATATTCTAACTCCACTAGTAAATGGCATGCTTTGCCATAGACCAACCTGAATGGGGACATGCCAATTGGGGTTTTATAGGCTGTCCTATAGGCCCACAATGCATCATTCAGCTTAAAGGAGCAATCCTTTCTGTCCTTCTTCACAGTCTTTTCCAGTATATGTTTGATTTCTCTATTGGAAATCTCCACTTGTCCACTGGTTTGTGGGTGATATGGAGTAGCTACTCTATGAGTCACAGAGTATTTTTTTAATAAAGCTTCAAAATGTTTTATTACAAAAATGGCTTCCCCCATCACTGATAATAGCTCTGGGAAAACCAAACCTGGAAAAAATGTGATCCTTTAAAAATTTCAGAACCACTCTGTGATCATTGGTTTTAGTGGCTGTGGCTTCAACCCATTTGGATACATAATCCACATCTACTAAAATGAAATTACAGCCATTGGAAGGAGGAAAGGGACCCATGAAATCTATCCCCCAAATATCAAACAATTCAACTACCAAAATGGGCTGTAAAGGCATTGAGTTTCTCTTGGAAATGCTGCCCAATTTCTGGCAGTTCTAGCAAGACTTACAGTGCTGCAGAGCATCTTTGAAAAGTGTAGGCCAATAAAATCCACACTACAAAACCTTTGCAGCAGTTTTGTTTCCACTAAAATGACCTCCACAGGCCTGTTCATGACACATAGAAAGTATGCTATGAAATGCTTCTTCAGGGACACATCTTCTTATTATTTGGTCTGCACAACTCTTAAACAGATAAGGATCTTCCCAAATGAAATGTTTAACCTTTGAGAAGAAAATATCTTTATCCATTTTATTCCAATGTTGAGGAATTCTTTCAGTAGCCAAAAAGTTGACTATGTTTGCAAACCAAGGGGTGTGTATACTAATAGCAAAAAGTTGCTCATCAGGGAAAGATTCATTGATAGGCAGCCTATCAATCTCGATTAAAATTCTGAGTGATCGACCACCACATTCTCCACACCCTTTTTATCTTTGATCATAAATCAAATTCTCGTAATAGGAGGATCCACTGATTAATCTTGGTTTGTGTCCTTCTTAAATGTAAGGTATTTCAAAGGCGAGTGGTCAAGAACACCACTATTTGTGAACCCAAGACATATGACCTGAATTTCTCTAAAGCAAAAAACAATTGCAGCTGCTTCTCAGTTGTTGTGTAATTGAGTTGTGCATCAATCATTGATCTACTGGCATAAGCTATGACATGAGGCAGCTTATCCTTTCTCTGTCCAAGGACAGCTCCCAAAGCATAATCTGATGCATCACACATCAGTTCAAAAGGTAGTGAATAATCTGGAGACTGCAATATTGGAGCTGAAATCAAACAGTTTTTTAAGAATTCAAATGCCTTCATGCATTCATTATTGAAAACAAAAGGGACATCTTGGCATAATAAATGACAAAGAGGCTTGGTTATTTTACTGAAGTCCTTAATGAACCTTCTGTAAAATCCAGTATGTCCCAGAAAACTTCTGATCTGTTTAACAGTTTTGGGAGGTGGTAAATGTGCAATTAAATCAATTTTTGCTCTGTCTACCTCAATGCCCTTTTGGGAGACAACATGGCCAAGGACAATGCCCTGGGTGACCATGAAATAGCTCTTCTCCCAGCTCAAAACTAGATTGGTTTCTTCACATCTCTGTAACACCAATTTGAGATGATGTAAACACTGGGCAAAACTATCTCCATGGATTGAAAAATCATCCATAAAAATCTTCATAAATTGGTCAATCATATCAGAGAAAATGGAGTACATGCATCTTTGAAAGGTAGCAGGAGCATTACAAAGACCAAAAGGCATTCTCCTATAGGCAAAAGTGCCAAAAGGGCAAGTGAATGTGGTCTTTTCCTGATCTTGTGGGTACACAAGAATCTGGTTGTAACCAGAGTAACCATCAAGAAAACAGTAATAAGCTTTTCCTGCTAGCTTATCTAAAATCTGATCAATGAATGGGAGAGGAAAATGGTCTTTTCTAGTCATTGAATTAAATTTTCTGTAATCAATACAGACCCTCCACCCAGTTGTTTGTCTGGTTGACATAAGCTCACCAGAATCTGAGGTTACAACAGTGATCCCAGATTTCTTAGGTACCACCTGTGTAGGTGCCACCCAAGCTGAATCTGAAATGGGGTAAATGACCCCTGCATCCAACAACTTAACAACCTCTTTCATGACCACTTCTTGCATATGAGGGTTCAACCTCCTTTGCATTTCCCTAGAAGGCTTTGCATCTTCTTTCAAATGGATTTTATGCATGCAAACAGCTGGACTGATTCCTCCCAAATCAGCAATAGTCCAGCCAATTGCCCTTCTATATTGTTTCAAAATAATCAACAGCTCTTCCTCCTGCTCCTTTGTGAGGGAGGAAGAAATAATCACAAGCAATGATTTATGGTCTCCTAAAAACACATATTTCAAATTTTCTGGCAACTGCTTCAGTTCTATATCAGGTGGGCTGAGAAAAGAAGGTAGTAAAGGTACCTTAGCTATTTGTGGAAGGGGAAGAATAGCAGGTTTCCAAGAAGAGAAACTTGCTGATTGATTATGAGTTCCTTGCACAGCATTTACTTCCTCAGACTTTGAGGTACAAAATGTTTCTTCCTCGGAATTTTCCCAAGCATCTTTAGAATCTGTGGTGAAATCTTCACACTGCAAAAACTGTTGCAAAGACCCTTCCACCAGTTCATCCAATAGATCAACATGAAAACATTCCTGTGAATTGAGGTGTATTATAAATATTTAATTTCACCTTCATATTTCCAAAAGAGACTTCCATAATACCAGCACTGCATTGAATGCAAGCATTTGTCAGAGCTGTGAATGGTCTTCCCAAAATGACAGGGATGGAAGTTTTGCTTTTTGTAGGTTCCATGTCCAAAACTAGAAAATCAGCAGGATAGAAAAATTTATCTACTCCCACCAATACATCTTCAATCATCCCAACTGGTTTTCTTTCAGATCTGTCTGCTAGTTGTAACACCACATGAGTGGGTTTTAATTCTCCCAAACCTAGTTTCTCATATACAGAATATGGAAGTAGGTTGACACTAGCACCCAAATCTAATAAAGCCTTTTCAATGGTATGTTCCCTAATAATACAAGGGATTGTGGGGATTCCAGGATCTTGAAGTTTAGGAGGTGTGGTAATAGACAACACCTGATTAACTCTTTCCACAGCAAAGACCTTCTTGGATAACTGTATCCTAGACTATCTTTTGTGAGTGCAAACATCTTTCAAAAATTTTACATATGCTGGAATTTGTTTGCTAGCCTCAAGCGAAGGTAGATTTATCTTGACTTGCTTGAAAGTCTCCATCATTTCATCTATTTTTGTGTTCCCTTTATCAAAAGGGGATACATATTTCATGGCATGAGGAAATGGTAAATGAGGAACTAGTCCTTCATTTACATCTTTAGAAGCATTATCATAATCTTTTTGATTTTTTGTTTTTTCATTTTTTTTATTTTTCTGAGGTACATCAAGACTTTTACTTGCTAACATTATCTTTATCATTTTCCTCACTTTTTCTTCTTCAAGATTCCACTTTGTTATTTATAATTCTTCCACTTCTCAAAGTTGTGACAGTTTTTACTTCTTCATGTGAAGTAGAAGCCTCTCCAACCATGAACTGTCCATTGGGATTGTTCAAAGGTTGGCTGGGTAACTTTCCTTCCTCTCTTTTGGCCAAAGTATTTGAAAGCTGACCCAATGTTTCTTCAATCTTCTTATGCTCGACCGTGAAAGTTCACGATGAGTTAAAAGATCCTAAATTCGAGTGAATTTAGGACTTGATCTTCAAAGAAGGGACCTCGAAGGATTTGAACCGAGCAAATTGTCAGACAGTTGTTGTGGAATGGGTCATGAAAATTTGGCTTGGCATAAAAATTCTCAGATAAGGTTTGAAAGCAGCTTTTGAAAGGCATTTGGTTCTTTGGTTCTTCTTCTTTGTTGATTGATAATTCCCTGGCTCCACCTCAAATTGGGGTGCCTCTCCATGGATATTCATTTGAGTGCATCTGTCCAAATGATTGGGCAGCATGAGCTTGTTCCACCACTAGATCTGGGAACTGTGATGCAGCAGGACATTAGTCAATTGAATGAGTAGGGGACTGGCATATCAGACATGCCTCCTCTACTCTTGCAACCATTGGATTTTTAAGTGAGTCCATCAATCTATCAAACTTTGTGGTTAAATTATCCATCTTTCTTTCCAACTCATTCACCTCATAAATCTTTCCTTTGGTGGTTTGCTGATTGTTCAACCTAGCAGGATTTTCAATATCTCTTGACAGAGATTCCTGTTGAGTTGAGTTTTCACCAATTACTTCAGATAAGTCCCAAACCTCCTCAACTATTTTTTGCAAGTAAGTGCCTCCACAGGAAGCATCTACCATATTCTTGCCTTTTTGATCAATTCCTTGATAGAAGCTTTGAACCAGCTGCCATCTGGGAATTTGATGATGAGGACATTGCCTTAAAAGTTCCTTAAATCTTTCCCATGCTTCATGGAAAGTTTCAGTTGAGTTTTGTGAGAAGGAAATAATACTTTGTCTCAGTTGGCTTGTTTTAGACATTGGGAAGTATTTGGCTAAGAATTGACACTGCAAATCATTCCAAGAAGTGATAATATTTGGTGCTAACATAGACAACCATGCTCTAGCTTTGTCCTTTAATGAAAAAGGAAAGAGCCTAAGCTTAGTTGCCTCTGGACCAAGTCCAGCTATGTTGAATGTGGTGCAAAGAGACAAGAATTCATCCACATGTTTGTATGGATCTTCCTTACTCAACCCATGGAAGGAAGGAAGCATTTGGATAGTCGATGATTTGATCTCATAATTTCCTTCAACAGTAGGAAATTGAATGCAAAAGGGAGAATTATAAGCACCAGGTGCAAAGTAATCCCTCAAAAGTCGAGGTTCTTCACCCATAGTAACTGTTTCAGCAGAATTCTGTGTTGTTTGTCTAGTTCGTAATAGTCTTTCAACTTCTAAATTCAGAGGGACAATCTCAGGGCTGAGAGTCCTCCTACCAAACATACAACACGTAATGTAGAATCGATTATTCACAAAGAAACCTTCAGAATTCCTTTTGAAGTAGATTTCCTTCTTCAAAATGGATATGAATAACTGCACAGATATAAACAATAGAATAGTTTAGCACTGATGTAAAAATAAAAATGAAAACTTAGGTCTACCTATTTTAAAACAAATTCCCCGGCAATGGCGCTAAAAACTTGTTGTTGTTTCCAAGTGTGCATGATTTATTTGTGTTTTGAAAACAAATTTGCAACTGCTAAGTTATACTGAATCTGGAGCATTAAAAGGAGTAAAGAAATATCAGCACAGAGAGAAGTGAATTATCCTGCAAGATCAGGGCCAATTGTAGCAAGTTTTAAATGTAAGTGAGTAAAAGATCGTCCACAGAGAATTTGTTTAAAATGCAAGATAAACCTCCAGATCTGAGCTACCAGATCTGGCCTCTTATCCTATCTACAAAGCACATAAGATGGGAGGTTGAATTTGTCACATTAACTAAATGATAAAAGTAAAAGTTAAACTAAATGATCCAGATCTGAGTTGGGGGAATTTTGATATAAACTTATAAAAAATGGAGAAATAATATCTAACTTTGATTTGGTCCTTGAAACAAAATGAGAATGCCTGCAGATCAAATGAGAGATGATCTAATCTTCATCTGGCTATAAGCACAGATGTAAGAGACATAAATCTAACTCAAGGGGTAGATTTAGGCTTATGGCTATGGTCTGTCCACTTCAATGGCCACAGACCATCCAATAGTCTTTAATCTAATCGCTCAATTTAGAACAAGACATATCACTACAAATGCTGTGAGAGATTAGGTTACAAACACTAATTCCCACAGGGTTAATGAATCAAGGGAAATTGCATGAAAAACAGTAAATCTAAAGGAGTCTAGTGCAATAAGGAGATCAGAGGGAACCCTTAACATGAATCCAATTGAGAATGTATGGTTTACAGCAACCTTTTCAAATTCACCATTACAATTACAGAGCACAACAAGTCTTGAATACAATTCTCTTTTGAATTACAGAGGTAACTCACAGCTCTTAATTGCAAGTAAAAGTTGGGCTATTACAGGGGTTTCAGACAAACTAGCTGATTTGGAAATGGGGGAACAGGAATGAAACTCAAAATTTGGATACCCAAATTGGGCAAATGGTTCATCTATTTATAGTTTTCCCCAGGTCTAGCTCGGATGTGTATCGACCAATCAGAAGTGCTCAGATCTATATCAACCAATGGTAGTCGAGCACAAGGATCCAGATCTGATACGCCAATCGAATTGCTCGATCCGTTCACCAATCAAAGACATAAGCATCAATTATGTTATGCAATTTGAAAATCTGTTAGAGCTTCTAGAAGTTCCCGCCACGTGATTTCATCTTCGGGTGCTCACATGTGGTGGAATATGCCTTCGGTTCATGCTTAAAATCTTCTGGAATGTCCCTAGGTTTTTAAATGCATTGGAACGCATGAAAAAGATTACTGAATTACCCTTGCAAAAGCTAGGAATCTCCAGAATACCATTTCGCATAGTTTAGGGGACTTTTCGCAAAGTACTGCAACTCCTGAAGCTCTTTTCGCAAAGTTCAAGTTCTGTTCGCAAGGAGTTCTCTTCTTTTCGAAAAGTACTCTGTAGTGCATTTTTCTGTTCGAATTGCTCCACATTTCTTTTCTGGGTTGAGACCAGGTCTTTGCCTCTTCAGTTCAGGCATTTTGACAGCTAGTGAGATTGTCCCTTCTCTTTCTTCCTTTGGATCGACATGGATTATCATCTTTTTGGCACTTTTAGGCTGCTTTCATGGTTAAGCCTGTCTTTATTGTTAGCTGTAACACAAGCACTTAAAACACTTATTTAGTTCTCTCAAGGGTCTATCAAGGCCTAGGTTAAAGGGTAGAAGATGGTATTTTCTAGTTCTCAACAATCCATCTCACCTAGTCTCATAGAATCTAAGCTCTTAAGGTTAGGATCAATTTTTCCGAAAAACTGATATTCCATGCATGGATTTGAGGAAATCGGACACGTGAGAGGCTTTGTAGCCAAAATCATGGAGTCTGATGCCTTGAACTGCGTGCATACTTAATTGTGCAAGTGTTCGAGGGCTCAATCGGCCTTAGGCTGACCCAACTGGGTCACATTCTAGTAATGCATGCCTCGAAACCCCACAAAATTTGATTCATGACCAACTTGGGAATCAAATACTTCAATTTTCGGGGGGTTTCGGACCGTGTTTCATGCGAATTAAATGTGATAGAAGGCTAGTGTTAGTGAGACATCGCGTTAGGCGACGGGTTATGTCTTTCAGCGAAGACTGTGCATGAATTTTAGGAATTCGAGACTTAGAGGACAAAACATGAGAATGGTGAGTCTGTCAGCCACGCCGCAGCGACATGGAGCCTCGCCGCAGCGAGAAAACACCTGAAGCCCTCGCCACGGTAAGAATTCAATGCAAATTCACCTTTGGAAAATCTCACCGTGGTGAGATCCTTGGTTCATGTGGCACCTAAACGGCTCGCCGCGGCGACCCTGTATCTCACCGCGGCGAAATACTCTGTTCTGATGGATTTTGGGGTTTGCGATCTGTTGTGCCCTACAGGGTCGTAGCTTATGACTATCATAGTTAATTAATACATAAAGACATGTGTAATGTGTGTTCTAGGCTATATATGAGGAACATTTGAGAAGAGTTTAGCTTCAATTCGTGCGTGTTTGCTCACAAGATCTGACACTTGAGGTAGGGAAAATACTCTGTTCAATTATATGGTTCTTGAAACCATGTTTATGATGTAGTTTTCACATACAGTATATTCTTGAAATTATGCATATATGTAATTTGAAATTCTTGAACATGAAAATGTGATCTCTTGTTTATGCATACACCTTGCATGATTGTTGTACGTGTATTTCGATTTGCCTTGTACTCGACCTATGATATTCTCGTCCTTGAAACTTGCACGATCCATGTGTATCCAAATCATTCTATGTGATGTGTTTCCCGTGAACATGTACAATGAGGAGTGGAGCCTCCATGAGAGGGGTGGAGTCCCGGGGTTACAACCATGTGTCCTAATACGGGTTGCTCAGTTCTCTAATACGGGATGCTTTATCATGTGACTTGTTCTGAGTGCATTAGTCATAAGGAGAGTGGAGTCTCCAAGAAAGGGTGGAGTCCCTGGGGTTACGACCTTGTGTCCTAATACGGACTGCTATGTTCCCTACTACGGGATACTTACTTTAATGCCATACGATTTGCTATGATATATCTTGATTCATGATATGAAACCCATCCTGTTTATAATTTTGTCATTGTTACATGTGTTCATGACTTGTTTCGTTGACGTGTCTCGATTTGTATTCAATTTTTGTCTCGATATGCATGATTTTAGCATGTTTATTTGTTAGCATGATTTGGCTCATTTGAGACTTCGTATATATATGTTTTAATTGTGCACCACTATTTATCTTGATACCGTATAAATTTCAATTGCTTTTATTATGCATTAAGAACATGAACTAGAATGATAAGATGTGATTTAGCACTATGTTTTCTCTATTGAGCTTGGATGAATCTCACTCCCGACTATACATCACAGTTGTAGGAGCTGAGTTGGAGCATTAACCAGAGAGGGAAGTAGATTCGGATTACCACCCAGAAGAAGAGGACCTGCATGAGGGGCATTTCCCCTAGCTACTTGCTGTGGAAACTTGTATAGTTCTTTTGGGGTTTGTTTGAGAAATGGTAAATGGGATATGTAACTAAATACAATGATGTATTTTGATCCATCATTTAGATGGTTGCCGGCCTTCATCGGTGGATGTTTTACTTTTTAGACATATGTACGTAGTTGTTACTCTTGTGAGTTATATTGCCATTTGTTCTTGCTATAACTTTGTTATGCTTCTGTTTTGCGCCCTTTACTTTTGCCTTTGTAAGCTTACCATTGTGTGTTAGCTCGATCCTTCCTGTTGTTTAAACATGAGGAAAGATCGAGCTATCAGGAAGTGATGGTTGTACATCAATACCATAGCATCATTGTAATTCAGATATTTCGTGTGATCTGGCGGCGCGAATTTTGTGGTAAGGAAAACCCAGGCTGTCACAAGAACTCTGATTATGAATTTTGAATTTGAACTCTGAATCTGAAATCTGAATATAAACTCCAAATATGAATTCTGAATACGAACTCTGAAATATAATCTTCGAATTATCCGAACTCTAAAATTCTGATTTGCTTAGCTATTAATTATGAACAATTGACACATGATATATATTAGACCATGCATGATGATTTAAGGTTCATGTGAATGAATCCCCTAAACTCTGGACCGGTATGGCGGGTAATCCGTATACTTTTGGACCAGTATGGCGGGTTATCCGTATATTTCTGGACCGACAAGGCGGGTTATCCGTGCACTCTGAAAACTATTCATTGAAGGATGAGGGTTAGGGTGGGTTCCCATCGGAGATCCGGCTCAACAACGCTATAGTCGCGTTGGAGTTTTTAAGTTATGATTTAAGTCATTCATTAAGTAAGAAGTTGTATGGAAATTGAGAGAACGAATAAGTAAACCGAACCATGTGAAATTCAGAATTTAATCTGTTAAATCATCTGTGAAACATCTTCCGAGACTTTGTGATTTTGAACTTAAGATCCTTCTAATTATATTTTCATATGAAAATGTCTTTCCATTTTGATTTGAAAATGTCTTTCCATTTTTATATGAAAATGCTTTATGTTTCGATATGAAGATGCCTCTAAAAATTAGTCTTTGTTTTTCTTATGAAAATGCTTTGGAATTTCAGTCATCGAACCTATGCATTGATTGAAAAAATGTGAAGTGGTATCGAATTTTACTCTACTGAGCTTAGACTATTAGCTTATCCCGACACCTTGTGTCACAGGTGCAGATCTAGATCAGGACCCTGGACTTGAGGAGGATCCTGATTACGTACCGGTGGCAGAAGAAGATCTTTCGCTTGAGGACTTTTATCCATAGTTATTTGATTTCTGGACTAGGTATATTGGACTTTTGTGTATTCGGACTTGGTACTCTATAGACAAAGTGTATCTCATACCACTGTTTAGGTGGCGGTCGGCCATCACAGGTGGTTATTTTGGTTTTTTGGTTTATGTTCTGTAATATAATGGAATCTCTATTTACTGCCATATGATATCTGTTTTGATTTCCGCTTATGTATACGATATTTTCTATGATTTCCACACATTTGACGGTTTGGTTTGCCCAGATTTCTGTGTGAGAAAATCAGGTCGTCATAGAAGATTAAACTGACGTAAGGCTAAAAGATATTTTATTGGGATACGAATAGCCGCTACAGTAAATAATGTTGGAAAGGAATGCATGAAAAGACAACACACTCCACAATTTTAAACTCCTCCAAAGGTTTTTTATTGGGATACCAAAAGCTGCTTACCATTAAGAAACGTCATCACCTGTAATTGAAGAGCTGAAGCTTCAAGTTAGAAGTGATGATTCTTCAATTTAGAAGCGATACCAGTTCAATTTAGCAACATTATTGAAGCGCTGACACTTCTACCAATAAGTGCCATGGGTAACATCAAATAGCGGTGTGTGTTAAGACCTGAAAAGTACCACTTTTCACCCCTTAACTTAACCCTTAGCCCTTTAATAAATATTTGTTAAGCTATTTTTGTAGGTAATAAACAACAGTGCAATAAGGCCATAAATCCTGCTAAGGAACCCATGATTGGCACCAAAAGTCCCTCAGAAGAATGAGCCATGAATCCAGACCTGAGGTAAGCCTCGCGCAGCTGACAAAGTTCCAAAGGATTCAGGAATTTAGGCTTCGCGCAGTCCTCGCTACGTTCCCTAAGACTTCACGAGAAGTTCTCGCGTAGTGGAGTGACAGAAGAGCTTCAGAAGCCTTGAGTCGCGCAGCTCTCGCGAAGTTCAGAGGTTAAAGGTCGCGTGGTCTCGCGCAGTTCAAGAGAGCTTCAAGAAAGTTGTCGCACAGCTACCGCACAGTAGCAGCGGGATGAAAATGTCAAAGGAGCTATCGCACAATTCAGAAAAGCCTCAAAGCTATCGCGAGGATTCTCGTGAAGATCTGTCAAGAGAACCTCTCGCGCAGTCCAGAAACTGTCAAAGCCTCACGAGGATCCTCGCGAAGTTCCATTAAGAAGTTAACTTCTCGTGCAATTCTCACACTGTTCAGGAAGAAAGCAGCCTCGCGAAGCCAGAGTTAGCCCCGCAAAGATCTATTGTGAAATGGAATGCTCGCGCAGTTCCCGCGCTATTCACAAGTAGCAATCCAACTACACGAAGCTCAATCCAGTGAGAGCGCACCAACCTCGCGACAACTGAAGCTTCAGAGTTAAACTCAACCACGCGAAAAATAGAGCTACCATGCAACGAGTCTGGGAAGCGATGGCTACCCAGCGAAGTTCTGAACTTTAACCTTCCATCGCTTCAGCAGAGGACTTTCTGAGAATTTCCAAGGATTAGGGCACGCACTCCCACGCTCGAATCTCTGTATACGTGCCTCGAGGCATCCAAGGATCATTAATAGGCCACGTGGCATTGCTAAAATTAGGGTTTTCTAACCCTAATGCACCGCCACACCCACTGCTATATAAACCTAAGCATGGTTTAGGTTTGAGGAGGACTTGGGAGTCCAGACTTTATCACTAATACGAGATCTGAGATCATTTTATTTTTCTGTTCTTCTATAGTTGTAAGTAGTTTTCCTTTTTCTTTTTCTTTCTCTCCATGGCCCAGCACTTGCTGGCCATGCCTATGTATGTTTATTGAGATTAGATTAATGGAATTTGTGATTGGGTGTTGTACTTTTATGGGATTCGTGTGTTTGTGAGTTGCTATGTGCAAGGCTGCTGCCTTGTGATCCGTCATTGCTTTGGCTGTGATTCAAAGCAATGGAGGACTGATTCTAAGGATCCATTCAGATCCAAGTGACCTGTGTGTCTGGGCTATCATGGTCCGATACAGCCTTAGCCCCACCACGGGACCCACTAGATCTGAAATCCCCATGGGAGCCTAAGCTGGTAGCCTTGTGACCATGGTGGTGGCAGTAATATTACTGTTCTGTTTTGGACTCTATGAGGAGGATAGCCTCTGAGATAGTCTGTGACCATTCAAGTGGATAGGCTATAGCCTTAGGGTGAAGCCAATTCGTAGGATCCAAGATGGATTCTTCTTCTCTACACATGTGCTTGTAGCCTTGTGGGAGATTGTACAGAGGCAGACTCTCCTATATTTGTATAGACCCCCCATCAGATGTTAGATCTGATTTGGTTATGGAGATTGTAGGCTTATGACTGGACCATTATAGTCCCACTCAAGCAATGGACAGCTAGATCGAAGGTTATACTCAATCCCTTACTGGTTCTATGTGTCTGGGCTAACATGGTCCTATACAGCCCTAGCCCCACACATAGAGCTTTAGAGGTTGAGGTTCCCTATGGATTCTTGAGCTTGTCGCCTGGATGAAGTAGTGCCTACAATGATTATCTTGTTTTGACCCATCTTTGGACTGTGGTTCCCCTATGGGATAGTCTGTGACCATTTGAGTGGACAGGTTATAGCCTTAAGGGATTGGATCATGGCACAGAGATGGGTTGGATTCTTTCTCCTCAGTGGTGATAATGTAGCCATTGGACAGGATTTTTATAACATCATATCTTAATCTGTGTTACAAAACTCCTCTGATCTAGGCCCAATAGCATACTTCTCACCCTTTTATATTCATTTTCCCACACTCCATCCATCTTCTCAACCCTTTCTGTAGTTAATTCATTAGGCTACCTTAGGATATTTAGAATAAGTGACCCTTAACTCCCTTCCTTTTAGGACTGCCAGATCTGTAGTCAGATCTGGAGGGACTACTAGAGATGGCTCCCTTGGAGCTGTAGATCACTTTTCCCTGTGGGACAAACTCTTACTTATCAAAACTTGCTACAAATGGACCCTGTATCTTGCAGGTCTAGGATTTCTCAGTTGTGCTGATTCCACCTCCTGTTTTACTTTGATTTTAAATTGCTTTTGCCACCAACAAATAAAGTAAGCACACTGAAAATCACAACAGCATGCTTCTTATCAGTGCAATAAATTTGAAGCATAAAGATTTATGAAATCTCGCTGTGGTGGTAGTGCACCATAATGACTCCAACAGTCTATTTAATGAAGTTGCATAACAAATTGATATTTAAAGGGTATCATAGCGGTAAAAAAATTTCATCTCCTATATCTCCTTCGATTAGCATTTCATCTTCCTCAGCCTGAACTAAAATGCATCGTAACATTTTGAGGAGGAGCCATTGAATCGCGTACCAGCATTTTATTAGTTCGTATGATGGTTCGGTTATCGACATCCTCAATGACAACAAGCTGGTTGTCGTCCCCGACAACGAGCATGTGGTTCCCCCTCCCCCTGGAGAAGTTATTATCATTTCAGATGATGACGACCTTCCTATTATGCAGGCGGTGGTGGGAGAACCCGAGCTCCTTCTCTCAACTCCAGAGCCGGTCCTTCTTCTCCCGGCTCCAGAGTTAGTGCTTCTTCTCCTGATTTCAGAGCCGGCTCTTCTTCCTCCGCCTCCACTTCTTCTTCTTCTACCCCACTTATGACCACTGCCACTATCTCCAATTCAACTTCCTCATCCACCACCAACAGCATAATAAACTCCCCACATTCGCCTACACCTCTACCTCCATTTCCGCCACCATTTCTACCTCCACCTCTACCTCCTCGACTTCCTCCTCCACCACCGCCTCCCTTACCACCTCGTTGACCCTCGACCCATCCTCCCCCAAGGAAACACATCCATCTCCATATCCACTCATCCACCATATCCCCTTCCTCGCTCCTCCTCCCTTCATTCTCTTTCCTTCTTCCACCTCGACCTCAGCCTCCTTATCTCAACTATATCGGCTTATATTTTGTGGTATTTTGTCGACAGTGTAATCCTTGTTCCTACGGATCCTTGCGATGATCTCATAAAGGGCTGAATCAGAGTTCGTTAGATCATCCAATGCATTAGAACCATTTACGATAAAGAAAGACAGTATAAAGGAAGATAGTGTAAAAAAAGATATGTAAAGAAAAATTTTTGATATATGAATGAAATCTTTTTGCATGATTAGTAGATTCTTTTTACTTGATAAATAGATGTAATAAAAATGAAGATCCATGAGTATATGAAAATGTCAATCCACAAGAGTGCGTTCACAAAAAATTAACATAGTCAATGGTGCCATGTTGAATCGCACGCGCATAATACACATAGCGGCTTTGCTTCACGAAAAAGTGGGCCCCACTACAAAAGCATCCTCGCTTCATAAAAGAGCAGCCACGATCAACCCAGAGGATTAAAAATGGAGAATAGATGGAAGCAACATCACTTCCTAAGCGATGCATCAGCACATAGCCTACGGGTCGTTGTCGCTATGAAGCCATAAAATTCCGAGGGAACTTGTCAGAAAGAAAAAGAATGAATAAATATTTTAACGCGTGAAAATGTAGTCTATCAACTTGCTTTCATAAAATTGAATCGGTGTGACTCTGTGAAACTGCACTTTCCATGGTCAATCTAGAGAAATGCAAATACACGGGATTCCTTTTTTAAGCACACACGCTTCAAAAGCGAAGTCCCCACGGTTCAAAAATGTAGCGGCCACATTTCAATAATCGAGCATTGTTGCTTCCTTCATGAAGCGTCGTCGCTTATCATATGAGGCATCGCCGCTTCTGAATGGTGGTCACGAAACATTGAAATCAATCCTTAATTCGAGAATGAACGCATAAAAAAAATTCAACACATGAAAAGATTACCATAGGCTATCCACATGATTCAAAATATAGCTATGGCCAGATAGGCATAGAGGCTCTGTAAAGAAGCATCAGTGCAATGAAAAAGAAGCGCCAAATGCGATGCACCCACGCTTTTGAAATTAAGTGACCACGCTGGGAATGCGAAGCACTTGCGCTTCGTAGATGAAGTGATTGTGCTATTCATAAATTTGATTCACTGTGAATATGTGACATCGTACTTTCCTAAATTTGTGATACCTCACTTTCCATCGTCCCTATTCTGTTTGGCTCTGTCCAGTAGTAGCAGCCATCATCCTGACCCTCTTTAGCGGGCAAGTTGTGATTTTATGACCCAACTCATCACAGCTCTTACAATGGCGTCTCTTCTTATTTGATTGTTTAAAACCAACCTCCATTCCAGACTTCATTCAATCATTATTACTTGGCCTACCTTTGGTGGCACTTCGTATTGGATCACGCATTATAATGTTGGCATATTGTTGCAATAAAATTCCTTCATTAGCATGGGAGGAGCCGCCCAGAGAGGACACGATGCTAGTGCGTCTTTCATTGTCCTCTTCCCTTCTAATGACCTCTACGCCTTCTAATAATTTCATCATCCCTTCCAACGTGTAATCCACTAAGCGATTCAATTCTATTCCCAACTGAATTAACTTCAGTCCGACTTCTCTCACCTTCCATATTTTCATTATAGATATAAAATTGGAATCTTTTTTCTCAGTGACCCCCAAACATATAGTACTGTATCTAGCATCTTTCGTCCATCGAGGTAGAATGTACTTAGAAGGAATTTAGACTACCTCTTCCTTGAAGTAAATATGGATGATGTGGAAACACAACAAACCCTCTGTAAGTGCTTGCAATCACAAGTGGTCGTGGCATCTCCACATTCGAAATAAACTTTTAATGTTCGACTACTATCCTCTGTGCCCTCCTCACAACTTCTACATACTTGGTATACAATAACCACCCCGGCTTTCTCTTCGACCACCTTTTGGGACTTAAAAGAGGAAAACTTTCAGAACTTAGAGTGGAATCTATCGAACATGGTTCTCATATATACAGCAGTAACATGGCTCTTGATTGAATTTTTGAACAAGAGCTCCGGTGTCATAGACATTGAGATGAAATCCTCCCTATTTTTTTTATCGCGATGAGATTGGACGGCAAGATCATATTGCTTGACAAATTCTGTCAAACTCATCTGAGCATTGACATAGGTATCGAAGAAGGAATTTATACTTTCTCCGCATTGCGTAGTAGTCATGCCGACCCAAAAGGTATCGCTCAAGCAGCATGGAATTCATTTCCTTCTAAGAGCGTACATTTGTTTAAACCAAGCGTTGTCTTATAATTGAAACTCCTCGACGAGTTCTGCCCATCTCCTTTCCAAATCGTAAACCGTTTGACTGAACTTACACTGATTGTACTTTCTACTGAAATTCTTAAACTTTACCTTTAGCTGAGAGAGATGGTTCAATTCATTCCTCCCTATGTGCAATATGTAGAGGGGATGCGTGGTCCCTGGAAGAATTTCAGAGATGGCCTTGCTCATCTCGTTGCATTGATCAGTGATGATTGCATTAGGCTTCTTATCACCCATGCTATGATGACTCAAATTTTCCTTACCTGAAAACCCAAGCTAATTGTTTTAATTTCAAACCTTACAAGTGCACAAGTTCGATGTAATTGGGCAAGTACAAGGGTGTTGAACCATAAGGACTTGCCGCCTATTTACTCTAAGTTCTATCCTAATAATATAAAAAGTAAGAGTGGTTTTTAAGTTTTTAAAGGTTGTTAACTAAATCTAACCAATTCAAAATAACAATGTGAAGATGTAGACTGGAGTCTCTCTTTAAATCCCAGATTTGTGCAAAATAAAACTCTACTTCCCTTTTATTAAGAATCCCCAGTACCCCCGCTCCTGGCTACAAGCTCAATCGCTTCGTAAATGAATTAGAAAATCTTAATCGTCAAAGTATCATTGCACGAACTGAGAAAACTACCCTACAAGGCCTAGCCTGTCAGTGAATACCCTATCTAGTTAACCCAATCCTTACAAGGCCACTGAATTAAACTAAATAAGATTGCAGCATTACCATTGCATTTTTTATCTAATCAAAACCTCGAGTGTGCAATAGTATAAATGAAACTCAACATAAAGGAGGAAATAGATATTTATTAAGCACTCATCTATGATTTACAAGAGACTCTCGCCTGGGAGTGTTTTAGCCGTGCATTGGGCAAGAAATCTTCCCTGTCACTGATTCCATCTGCCTTTTACACTTCAAACTACCCTTGTCCTTCTATTCCCCGAAAAATTGATCTCCCCTCTCTTTAACCCTAAGGTCCCTATATATAGAACATTAGGTCCCCCCCTCCTTTACATTTGTGTATGGCGGGAGATATCTATAGATCCTAAAAATCCTCCAAGGTGATGAATCTGGAAAGGAAATCCACACTGATTCAGAGTTATCCAGCTTGTTGAAGAAATTTTCAGAGAAGATCTCGGTGTTCAAGGATATCAACAGCCGTTGCGCGCCTGAATTTTCACCCAGAAACTTTTATTTAGACCGGTTGAGTTTGGAGAACCGACCGGTCGAGTTCACTTTCCTTCTTTAGGTAGAAGACGACCCACGGAGGCTTCTCTTTGCTTTAATTATCAGACCAGTCGAATCAGATTGGACCGGTCAAGTAATTCTACTGAGTTTTCTTTGTTCTATGTATAGCATTTCCAATCGGTTGGTTGAGACCTGACCGGTCTCTATTTTCATCTTTGAAGCCTTCTAGAGTTCTAACAGGTCAAAAGTGATGCTTTGATCGGTCCATTTTGGATTTCTTCTCTTCAGCTGATGCACTCTTCTGCTGCGCTATACCGACTGATCAGTCACATAATATACTAATTTATTACCCTTAACTTAGTGATGGTAGGACTTAGTTTGTTACTAATAAGTTATTGATGTGCAGATATTAAAGAAAAATAGTAAAAGACAACCAAAATGATAATATTCGTTAAAATGAACTCATAAAGTAATAAAAAGACGATTTAACTAAAAAGACGAATCTTCGCCTACTAAAAGATGAAAAATTATGCTTTCCGATTTTGCGGAACGATGCAAAGCAAAAGAAAGAAGGGAAATCGTTATTTACGATTCTACAAGAGAAAGTCATTCAAAGAGTACGATACAAGAGAAGCGAAGAATCGTAATTAAAGAATCGTTCAATAGGAAGCGATATAAAGAGTAAAGAATAGAAAATTGTGATTTACGATTTTTCAGAAAGAAGCTTTCCAAAGTTTCTAATCACGTGAGATTAACACTGCCATGAATAAAATTAGAAAAATTCTTGACTTAGAAGCCTGGTGACCACGGATCTGAGGAGATTAACAAAGAAGAACCTTAAAGGACTCTGCTGCTGAAATAAAGAAAGAAATCTAGAAGTACATCAAAAGAATAAAAGCAAGGAAAGATAAAATTAAAAGTAGAGTTATATTATGATACTTTTGTTTTAGTAATTTCTTTTATTAAAATTAGGAGTTGTAAACCGGCCCCTTATGATCTACAAATAAGAGGGCTTGGTATAGGAATAACCATCGAAGAAATTCTCAGCATCAATTGATGTTTGAGGTTGGGTTTTCTTCCGACCAAATTTAGAGTAGTTTAGATTAGGTATCCATAGTTTCTCAGAAGCAATTGATGCCTGCGGCTGAGGGGTGAAAGATATATTTTACGTTTGCTTTTTAGTTTAGATTTATTTTATTGTAATTTCTTGCTTTGTAAACATCTTCAAATTTTAATTTGAATTGACGACTCAGGTTGAAATTTTTAAATTAGTGTAACGGTTTTACTTTTCCATCTTCAGTTTTTTAGAATTTGATTGACACCCAAGTTTTAGGAGATTATTGATTAGATTAAATCTATGTTGATAGAATTTTAGTATTGATTGACGACCAATGCTAGGAAACTTGAGATATAGTGTAACAGTACTATTTAATTTCATAAATATCTAATAGCTAAAGATTGTGATTGCCGATCATAATCTGAAGTAGGAGGACTTAAGATTTATTTTCTGTAAATTTAGATTAAGAAAACATTATTTTATTCATATTTCTCTAGTAGTTTAGGAACTTAAAAGATAAGTATAAGTTTTCAGAAAAATAAGTTAATATAGTAAACCTGTCTTTGTGGGAATGATCCTATGCTAGTACTATGATTTCCATTGTGTGTTTACAATAGGATAAGACTTAATTAGATACACATATAAGTAGCGATCAAGTTTTTGGCGCCGTTGCCGAGGATAAGGTTTTAATATATTAATTTAAGAAAATAAGTATTTATTGTTCTCTTTTTATATTTCTTTATATTTTTACTTTTCTTTGATCACTTCTTATCTTTTGCAGGTTTTTTTCGGAGTGACGAATCAAAGATTCAACTTTCCCTTATCAGAGACGCTCGAGGCTTAGATTTGTTCTCTCTCCCTGCTTTCTAGAATAAAAATTAAATAAAGTTTAAAATACAAAAATATAATTTTTCTTTTTGTATGCATCACACCCGATCTCGAAGCCTAGATTTCTTCGAGTGTGATCCAAAAATTGAAAGGACTCTCCTGCATAATTTGGCAGAAAATCGAACTTCCCCAAGAGAATCCTTAAACATGGCTGACGATCTATCAATCCAAGCACATTTTAGCCCAATAGCTTTGACCAAGCCCTCTTGTATAGTTATATCAGAGGTGCTTGCAGGTCAAAATTATGAAATCAAGCTCAATACGCTTCAATCTATACCGACCTTTCATGCGCTTGATCGAGAAGATCCCTACCAACATCTGCGGGACTTCATAGAGCTTTACACAATGTTACAACTATCACCAGCCAATAAAGAGATCGTAAAACTACGTTTGTCCCCATTCTCTCTCAAGGATAGGGCGAAGGCATGGTTAATTTAATTACCTGCCAGAAGTATTACTACATGGGAGGAACTCTAGTCCATATTCTTGAGTACTTCCCAATTGATAAAACTAACCAAATTTGCCAAGCAATTCAAGACTTCAGGCAAAAGCCAGGAGAACTATTTCATAAGAGTTGGGAATAGATGAGGGATCTGTTACGAAATTGTCCTCATCATGAGGTACCAAATTGGTCGATAGTGCAAAGCTTCTACCAAGGGTTGACTGAGACTAACCAGCCTACAGTCCATGTCGTAAGTGCAGGAGCCTTTATGGCTCAAAATGGCCAGCAGTCCTGGAAATTATTCAAGAAACTAGCCCAACAACTCAAAGAGGAAATAAGCTCTGCTTAGATCTGATCCAAATGTCACTCGCCACACCCCGCTCGCGAGGGGTGGACTTTACGATATCAACAAAGATAAAGTAAAGAAGGAGGATGACATGAGTGCAAAAATTTTAGCCCTTGAACAACAAATTGCAATATTAATGGCAACTAAACCTAGCATTCTTAATAGCTCCTTGGCAAACTATTCTAATTGTCAAACTCAAAGTTTTAATGAAAACCCAGCTGCGCCATCCCACCAAGAGGTGGTGGAAAGTGAGCAAATAATGGCTTTTCAGAGAGGAGACTATGGAAACACATATAATCCAGCATGGAGGAACCAGCTAGATTTAACTATGGTTCCACAGGCGGAGGACAACTAGCACCATCGATTGCGCAGCCTCGATTTCTTCATACTCAAGCTTTCCACCAAAGACCTCAAATGCCTACTGCACAGCCCCAACTTAGACCACAGAGCATTGCACCTGATGCCACAGTTGTACAAATCCTACGAGATTTACAACAACAGTCGCATCAGCACTCGAAGTATTTACATCAGCGTGCTCAATTCTCTCAAGTGCTTAACTCACACACTTAATCCATCACAAAGTTGGAAAGCCAGATAGGCCAGCCAGCTTCCCAAGTGACGAGAAGAGAGAGTGGTCAATTGCCAACACAGTCAGTCAACAATCCTAGATGACAAGTGTTCTTAGGGGAGACATCGGCTCCACAAAATCAAATATAGAAACCTCATGGATCATCGAGCTACTAACTCATCCATAGCACCAATTGTAAATTATGTAAACTATTTCTTTTTCTTTTTTGTATAGGTATTACACTATGACCCAAATCATTGAAAAATGATGAATTGTAATGTAACCCCTACTGTATATTATAGCGAACAATCGTATGGATTTACGATTAATCGTCATTAGGTCTATCAGTGAAAGCGTAGTGATTGCGATTCATTGATACGGGGGTTCATACTAGAATCAACTGACGATTCTAAGTCAAAACCCAAGTGACGATCAGTTCAGCAAGTCGTCACTGAAGATAGGGCCTACATATTCGTAAAAAAGATATGTCGGCCCCATTTTCAAACTCTCTAGTTTTCCTCTTCTACCTTCCCTCTCTTTTTCAAAAGGTTCTTAATCCTAACAGTTCTCTTACTCACCCAACCGTTTACTTTCCTATAAACTCCTTGCTTCCTCTGTTATATTTCGGGAACCCTGCGTGCATTGTATTTCACATCTATAAACTAGGGTTTCAACTATCAAGAGGTAAGGTGGTGATTTTAACGATCGAATAGAAGGGTACCTGCAAGAACTTTTTATTCAATACATGGAATTCATGATTAATTGATGGTATTTTTATTAACTCTTGCAGGAAAGAAAAAAAAAGTTGTAGCATGGCGAACGAGCCAGGCAATCGACAAAGGGAACATAAAGGAGAGGGAGGTAATAATTATGATAACACCCCAATTATTAATCGTATTGCACGGTCTGCTGCCCTCAAGACTAAATCAAAAGTAGCAGACCCAGCCAAGAAGAAATCTAAATCTTCCGAGGTAGTTATCAAAGAACTTTCTAAAGACATGCGTTCAATCGACTCTGTGTCTGCCCCTAAAAAGGACATGAAATTAGATAAAGGCAAAAAGTAAGCGTCTTCTACTATGATAGCAGATCGGCTCCCTACCTCAATGAAACACCATATCGTGGGAGTAGAAATCGTGATAGACATTAAATTTTTAGAAAAATTAGAAATTAGTGGAGAAGCCATCAAATATTTCAAGGATATCAGGCTGTAATATTTCTTAGAATCAGGGGTCACACCGGTCTATCCTAGATTGATGAGACAATTTTACAAAAATATGACCACAAGTAGCCAGGAACCATCCCCAATCCTCTCCACCAGTATCGATGGACTACCGATCCAAATTACAAAAGAAGTGATCACCAGGGTAATCCATGCTCCCTTGGAAAAACCACAAGTATCCCAAGATAACCCAGAGGCCAACATTTTAAGGATTCCATCAGATACCCTCCCTGACTTTATCCAAATAGCAACAGAGCTATTAGGAAGACCTCCACGGGATAGGTCATTTTTCCTTCGAAAGGGCTTGGAAACAAGGAGTTTATCACTTCACTTCTTCGACGTTCTAATTCATAAGACTATTTACCCCACGGGTCATAGAACACAGAGAAGGGCACTTTTTGCAAGAGCATTATACTTAATGGCGAATCGCTATTGGTTCAATGTGCCCTCCTACCTTTTTAAAGTAATCACCACCGTGAGGAAGAAATTGGGTAAAAAAAAATACCATATGAAGAAGTTGATTTTGCCCTTTGGAGGCCTTATCACAAATCTGCTGATGAATGTGGGATATAACATAGATCCCAAAGAAAAGGCCCTGTTAAGAACAGAGGAGAGCCTTACTGCCAAGATCTATAGGAGAACTCTGAGTGCTACAAACAAACAGAAACTTCCTATTTCAACATGCACAGAGAGTGTCCCCTCTAAGCCTGAGGGCCAAGAAGAGGCTGTTATGGAGCAGCCAGAAGAGATTTCATCAGCAGATATAGTTATGGAAGAGGAAGTGAGTACTTCTACTTAACCTCAGGAGAGAGCAAAGATTGGCTCTCCAGTATCAGAGAGAATAACCGAGTTAGGAGTCCCGGTTGTAGACCAAGCCAGTCTGTATGACCATGCTTTGGACCCACCAGTAGGGCCTGCTATGCCCCCTTTAACTGAGGTAGACACACTGCCAACTATTACTAAAGCTGACCCTGTGAGCCCAAATATTGAAATACCAGAAGAAATTCCTTCACCAATAGACCAACAGATTATTGGAATGGCTACTTCTAGCCATATCCCTGTACCAATAGAGCCTGTTGCTTGGCCTATAATTTCAGCCACTATAGAGCAAACTATCATCGTTCAAGTTGTTGAAGCAAGACCAAGCTTTGAATTACCAAGATGGGGTTTCATAGAGTTATTAAATAGAGAAGTACCCCTGTTGATCCTCCAGTCACCATCACATCAATCCCCAAACTAGGAAGGAGATTGAAGGCAGTAGAGAAATGGAAATTTACACATGAATCAACTCTATTGTCATTCCAAGATGTAGTAAGCAAATTGAGGGAAGTAGAGCAATGGCTAAATATATATGCCCCAAATTTAGCACCACTACCAAGTGTGATAAATAAATGGATGGAGGAGTATCAAAGACTAAAGAAGAGAGCCTTTGATACTACACTGACAACTCAAGAGCGCACAAAGATAATGGAAGGCTTAAGACGGAAAGTTGTGCAAGATCACCATGCAAAATAGTAAGCAAAAATAGAGAAGAGAGTCCAAGATCACCATGCAAAATGGCAAGCAAAAATAGAGAAGAGAGTCCAGGATGCCACTTCAACCCTTCAAGCACGAATCACCCAGTTGCAAGCAGAGAATAGAATAATGAGCAAAAATCAGCAAGCCTGGGAAGAAGAGAAGAAGGTGTATGAAGATAAAATCGCAGCTATGATTGAATAGTTTGGGAGTTTGATGGCAGTTTCAGATGATATAGAAACTATAAAGGAAAAAGCTCTTAAAGATTACTAGCAAAAACTCCATCAACAGCTGAGTGAAAAGGATCATCTACTGACCATAGCTAAAGGGAAAATTCTACAACTTTAAGAAGATAAAGCTTCCATAAGTTCAATCAATGCTGAGCAAAAGAAGATTTGTGACTCTGTCACAAAGAATTGCCGAGTCGCAATAGCAAACGAATAAAATAAAGCAGAAAAGCTGAGAATGGAGATACAACTAAAATCTGCTGTGATTAAAAAGCTGACTGCGGACCTGAAAAATAAGGTTGATAAGGAGCAAAAGTGTCTGGAAGGAAGCTCTTATAGAATGGATTATGAGAAGGAAAACACAGATGAGGTTGAGTCTGAAACACATGGAGATTCACTTTCAGAAGAAGAATAAGATGATTATTCTATAGCTAAGGTGTCCAACTCGAAAGTACCCTACTACTTCTATCCTTGTACCATACCCGTCATCACCAAGTGAGTAAAAATAAAACAGAATACTATTAGCCTCATTGGTATGATCTGTCTAGATTTTTCTAAGGTTTAGGCTTCTATGTAATTAGTTTTTAATTTTTTTAGTACTTTAAATTTTTCTTCATGATCATTGTAAATATTCAGTTTATATATGAAATTTTCTTTTGACTAAATTTTTTTTTACTAACTGGGTAATTGTTATTAACTTTTCTTTCAATTTTTTTTTTGTTATTGATGTCTCTGAGAATAAAATAGAAGTGTTTTCCTCATGTTTGTGGGAACATTAGACACCCAAATTTTGCCCAAGGCCCGATCGACCCATACATCGAGAACGGCTCACACTCATGCTTTTAAAAGAACCGCCCAAACCCTTAGAACTTAATCTAACCTTTAGAACCATATCCAAACCCTTAGGAAGCAACCCTAACCCTTAGAAAGCCTAAAATAGACCCATAGAACCCGTTTTCAATCAAGCAAAATAGCTGATGAAAATAGGAGCACTAAGATTTGCACAGATAGTTACCCAACCTAAGGCCCATTCCATTGGAAAGTAGAGGTTCCCAGCTTTCCAACGAACTAAGAATCACCTAATTTGGAGTTATACATCAAAAGTTATGGTAATTTAAAAAACGTGAATTTGTGCAGGAAATAGTAAAATCGGGTCCTAACTTCTCAAAACGCAAAAAGCCCATTTTTAAAAAATGGTGGATTTGGAAATTCGGGGTTTGATTTGTGGACCATCCAAAAGCTTGTGGTTTGTTTCTTTAGAACCCAAAAGCCCTTCCCAACCTTAGGTATCACCCTTTTGCATCATCCACCATTAAAACTCAATTCTCTCTTCTTCAAGCTCTTAAAAACTCCAAAAACCTTATATTTAGGATTACCTAATTTCTAAACCCATTAGTGACCCAACCACTCACTAATCCACCCTTTCTCTATAAATAGAGGCCCCCTCCCTCTTATTTAAGCCACTTAAAAAATCTCTAAAGGAGAGAGAAAACTCTAGAGAATTTCCTCTCCATTTTCAAGCCCTAACCTTTCCAAGCTTTGAAACTCATCCTCTCCCTCATACCATCACATCCTCAACCATTATTCCATCCTTCCTAAAGCTTTGAAGCCTTAGCCTAGATCATTATCTTACCCTCATACCAAGTCTTCTAAACCTTCAAGTCTTAGTAGTTAGAACCTTGCTCTAACCATTGTGCTATCGGAAGCTCATCAGAGTCGGCACCCACGTGAAGATCAACGGCGGTGCAATAAGGGCCTAAGAGCTTCGGCTCTCCCCTCTATTCCTCTACCTTCTTTATTTTCTTTTCCTCTATCCTAAAATTTGATCTGTTATGTCATCGAAATTTTGGTGATCGTGGGGGTCTCAAATAGGATCGAAGTGCTTTCGAGGAAGTGCCGCTCGTTTTCATATTATTTTTTTTAACTTGGTCATAGTAGAGACCGCTTATGAGTTGGTCAATCAGGTTCCTAACACCTTCCTGATTGATAACCGAAGCCCCTACCCAAGAGCCTTTAGCGTAGACTAGATTAGAGTCAAATCATGCACTTCGATGCACACGATCTTGATTTTGGGTATCCTCGGACACCAAAAGCTCCGGGTAGCGACTCCATTTCTTTGAGCGCATCGTTGTGACAGATTGATGAAATCCACGGTTGCACAGATGGCGACTTCGTTGGGCATAGCTTGTAGAGCTCTCCTTGAAGTGTTGTCCCTTATTTTGCATGCATTTTTATTTTCCTTGCTTTTTTTACTACCTTTTCATTTTTTACGTACTTACCCCACGATTTCGCACTTTTTTATACTTACCCCTATGATTCGGCATTTTTTATACTTACCTCTACATTTCCATCATTTACATGCCTTAGCCGTTTGGCTGGCTTACTTGAGTATTTACGTTTTTGTCATTTACGCGTCTTAGCCGATCGGTGGGCCTACTTGAACATTTTTTTTTCATTTTACGTACCTTAGCCGATTGACGGGTTACTTGCTAACTTAGAATCATATTCCAACAGTGGATGCCGGACCTTAGTGGCGGCACGTGATTGTCACCACCCATTTTTGAACTAAGGAAAACTCCCTTAAAATTGAACTATAAAATTGAACAAAGGGACTTAATTAATTCATTTTTATGCAGGTAGATTTTACAAAAGGGTTGGGAAATTAGGCAACAATACAAACATCCCAATTCTAAGTAGGGCGGTAGCCCTAGTGGTGATGATCCCGAAAAGAACCACCACATCCAGTATCTGAGAAGGCATTCGTGCCGGAGGTATATTGGGTGAGTGACCAAACTTTCAAAGCCTTAAAACCCTTGGGGGCGCATTAGAATACCCCGAAAAAGCCTTGTATCCTCTAGGCATGGAAAGGAAGAACCCGAAAAGTGAAGAAAAAGTCTCAAGGGGCATTGCCCCGACCCCCCGTATGTTGGATTTTAGATTCCCGATATTTCCTACACTCTAAAACACCCAAATTCCCTCGCCGGTCAAGAGAGGTCATCCTCTTATTGACTCTTGCGAGGGATCGGGGTGTCACGTGAAAATCTGTGCCTTTAAAGATCAAGAGATATTTTCTCTTTGATTCTTAAAAAGGGCTTTCGGGTCCCGCCATAGAAAGTTTTGGGGAGTGCTAAAAGTCATTCAAAAAGGGAGCTATCATCATCAAAATCACAAAAAAATCAAAAGAAGTCAAAAAGCCAAAAAGATCTAAAAAGAGAGCTCGTGGTGTCGTAACAACGAGATCACCATACCCGCCATCCCGTAGGGGAAGAAAAAAGAAAGTCTTTGGGCCATACCTGATAAATCCATACCCTACCTGCCAACAAACTATGTCTTGGGCAGTTGATTCGACCGTCTTTGATCCAAATTCATCCCCAACACATTCCCACATAGAGGAGATTCCCATCTCCAATCCCTCCACCCAATACCAATTTAATGTCACCAGACCCTTCAGTGCTCCCATTTTCCCCTCCGCATCAATCCAACATGCACCTAATCAACCACCCAACTTTCCCCTTTCATCAACCCAACATACACCCAACTTTCCACCCGGCTTTCCCTCTGCATCCGTTCAAAATACATCCACTTTTCCATCCCCATTCACTCAAAATACACCCAATTTTCCCCCTATATCCACCTGAGTTTTCCCCACATTTCCATCCACTCAAGATACACCCAATTTTCCCCTTACTCCCACCCAAGTTTTCCCCACATTTCCATCCACTCAAAAAACGCCCAATTCCCCCCCTACATCAACCCAAGCATTACCATTACTACCTCATACACTCCCCCCATCAAATAAACCATCCACATCCACCCTCATAACCAATCCCATTACCATAATGGAGGAGATGATGAGCACATTCATGGCATGGAAGGCTTCCCAAAGCCACCATAATCCACCCCAAACATCCTCAAATCCCTAACAAACTGTCCAAAACCTCCATTCCTCATTCACCCAAAATGTCAATCCCGATCAACCGCTCATAATACACATCACCCAAGGCTCCCATCATTAACCATGGAACCACCCAAGTGGGCCTCAAAGGCCCTATGTCCAACCCCAAGCCCATCAAGGCCCAATACTCCAGGCCCAAGCCCATCAAGGCCCAATAGCCCAAGCCCATCAAGGCTCAATGCCCTATGCCCAAGCCCATCAAGGCCCAAACCCGAGAACCCCATTTGCAAACCCTCCATCATTCCCCCAATATCTCACATTCACCTATACCCAACAGGGCCCTATTCCCCCTCAAATAGTGCACCCATCTCATCCAATCCCTCAACCTGGCATGGGCCCCATTTATCCACATCTCTCACTCCCAACCCAATATGGGGACCTATCCCATACCATCAACCATCCCCAATTTACCCATCCACTCATTTCCCAACCAAATCTCAATCCCCAAAGCATACCATGGCCTCATCAGGCACTCACCGAAGATCCACGCTCCACCCATCCACAATTCACCCCACGAACCCATCATCAAAGTTTCCACCACCTCCAATGGCCCCATCAAGCACCTACTCAATCCACCCAAAATCTACCATTCACCCATCCTCTCACCACTCACCCATATTGTCATCAACCACAGTGGCCCCATCAAACACCCACTCAAACCATCCATAATTCGTCTAAAAATCTCATCTCATATGTTGATCCTCAATATGAAAAGGATGAGATCAGAAATAGTGGGGCCCATGGAAGGGCGGTCTCCAGTTTCAATCCCCCACCACCCCCACCAACCAACAGGCCATCCAGAATGAATGGCGGCAGCTCAGTGGGGGACCAGCCCCAGCCCTACAATCTAGAGAATCAAAGTTGCTGAAAGAGCAGTTGGATAAAATCCAAAAGCAGCTAATGAAGCTAGGGAGAGCCAAAATCCATGTCACAGATTTTTCAGATCTGTGCCTTTTTTTCGAGGTGCCTTTGCCACCTAAGTTCAAAGTACCGTCGTTTGATAAATATAACGGCACCAGCAACCCAATCGCCCATCTAAAATCTTACTGTAGGGTTATGTGCCAATACAGCGGAGATGAACGACTCGTCATCAAAGTGTTCCAAAAGAGTCTCACAGGACCCGCACTAAAATGGTTTACTTCTCTTAAGCCATCCATAATAAAAATGTGGAAAGACTTAACCCACCTATTCCAAGAGCAATACGTCTATAATATTAACATCGAGCCATGCAAATCTGATATGGCTCGATTGAAACAAAAGTCGGATGAAACATTCAGTGAATATCTTGGAAGGTGGAGGGCCCTAGCAGCCCAGGTGAGGAACCACATACCGATGAGGAGTAAATCGAGATGATCTCAAAAACTGCCCTACACGTTATCTCTGATTTTCTAGTATCCCAGCAGCAGTCCAGTTTCACTGACCTGGTAAGAAACGCCAATCATTGCGAAGACGCATTGAGAGACGGACGATTGAACAAAAATGTAATCAGTGGGGCCAGCAGGGTCCAAAAATTTGTTGAACAGAGGAATGAAAGAAGAACAGGGGAAGAGGTCCAAGCAATAATGACTTCACAGCCCAGCACCAACATGACACCATTTCAATATGGGGCAGTACAGCAAGCCCCAGCACAAGCACATTAGGTACAGAGACTCGGCAATGGTCCATGGGCACAGATGACCCCTGAGCAGAAAAGAGTTTGATATAACCGAGTATTTACACCCTTAGGACAACCCCTAAATATCCTCTTGCCTTACTAATTGAAAAGGGTTTGGTTACTCAGCTTCAACCATGACCTCCACCAAATCCAATCCCAAAAAACTATAATCATAGTGCACACTGCAATTTTCATCAAGAGTTGGAACATCCAACTGATCGTTGCTTTCAATTAAAGCATGTGATACAAGACCTAATTGAAGCAGGCAAGATTATTCCTCTAGCACCGCCCCAAGCTAATCAGCACACTAACATTCATTAGGCGTCGTTGTCGCCCCACCCGCGGGGAGGAATAGGCCTAAGGGCCACCATCAACATGCTAGAAGAAGAAATAGAAGAGGTCAACCCCTCGGAATATATTGGTATAGGGAAAAGTTTCGATAACTCATGGCAGTGGGATCAAGAAAATGAAACCATTAGAGTAGTTGAGCCTCTAAATTTGGCCGACTCTTTCCCCAATCCAACACCCCAGATGGCACCCTTAGACTTAAATCTATACTTTCCCACACTGACTCCCGTTAATCAAGTCCAACCCAGCTGGACCTCACCCCCGATGAACCAACCATATTCGGCACCAACCCTCGCCAACTACATGGTGCCCAATTTTACCTCGCATTCTGAGTCAACTCCCATCAACCACGCTTGGCCCCGATTCGCCACACCATCATCAGCCCATCCACCTTCACCTCCAGCACCATCCCAATACAACTGGCCCAGTATTGCAACACCACCCTCAATCAATCCATCTCCAACACCAACCCAATACAGTTGGCCCCATTTTACCACTCCATTGGCCCAGCCACCTCCAGCACCAATCAACCATGTTTGGCCCAGCTTCGCCACACCAGCCTCGCTAGTTCAACTATACCCGACGCCACCATCAATCTCATTCCAAATCCCTGGACCTATCTATAACCCCCATCAGGTCCCGCTCGACTACAACCAAACAGACGCTAATGCAGGCAGTAGCAGGGAAAGGGCAGTCGAATTCATAATCCGGTCAGCAGAATTTCCAAATAATTCGAGGCACCGGTACTAGCCCAACCAGAAGAGAGAAGGGAACCAGCAGCAGTACATCCCATGGAGCACATGGACCGAGAGTGCACAATAGAAACTCAATTGAGGCAAACTCTTGCCCACATCATCTTTTGGGACCAATTGATGACGTCTCCGCCCCATTTCCAAGCTCTAATGGGGGCACTTAAAGACGCTCATGTGTCCGATAAGGACTCATCAGATGAAGTAGGGCAAATGATCAGACAGATTGTGGCCCCTAATGCCATCTTATTTTCAGACATTGACCTCCCAGCAGGAGGGAACCACTTCAGACCCCTCAATGTCATGATTGAAATCAGGAACTTAATGATACCACTTGTATTGATAGACAATGGTTCGACATTGAATGTATGCTCACTGCGAACCATGCCCAAGAATGGGGTCGACCCATCTATGTTTCGATCAGACTAGGCAAGCATAAGAGGGTTTGATAACACAAGGAGGGAAGTGATAAGAGAAGTCGATCTCGAGCTCACCATTGGGCTGATGACCTTCTCAATCTCATTCCAAGTCATGGACATCAAGTCCTCCTTTAACCTACTGTTAGGACGCCCGTGGCTACATGAAATAGGGGCGGTACCCTCCACCCTGTATCAGCAACTAAAGTGCATCTTAGAAGGGACAGTTATATCCATCATGGGAGAGGGACGAGAGGAAAGAGAGAAAATAGCCCACATCATTGAAAATCTCAAGGTGCTGGATATACCACACACTGCTGAGGACACAGAACTTCACAGCTTTCAATATGATGTGTCAACCTCAGTAACACTAGAATCTCCCGGGAAGGTTATTGAGAAAACTAGGGGAGGAATGATAACAGCGGTAGCTATGCTCCAGAAGTGGGGTTATCAAAGAGGCAAAGGGTTGGGTCCTCGCCTACAGGAAAGAAAAGAACCAGTCATAGTCAAGGGCGGACTGCGTGTCAAATTTGGCTTAGGCTATAGGCCTACCGACGAGGTAATCTAGGAGGCCAAGGAGAAAGCCTGAACCATTGCTAGGGGGATAAACCTGGAAGGTGAGTCCCCTCCGCGACCTCACATCAGGAGCACTTTCGTAAGTGTGGGGGTCATCAAGATTGACTAGAATGGGGTAACTCGGCTAACCCCGAACAAAAAAGCCGTTGTCCATGAGACCAATCCCCACATCATTCCCCCAGATATCGAAATCGACCTGGCCTCTCTATCCCTTTTCGAAGAGGGGGTACCTCTACCTGTACATCCACTTGCCCCTCCCAAGCCTATACTGATATTTGATGACCATGTTCAAGATGAACCTATGGTTAAAATGTTGGGGGTTGTCCCTCAAAAACCATCTCAATCAACCTCCTCCATAAAAGCAGGTAAAGGTGCAGCACCTCAGGTAAGGAATTGGGCATCAATGCCCCTAACCTTGGAAGCATCAAATGACTGTAAATACGGCACCAATTTCCCAAAAAAAAAAAACTATAAAATGTGGGGTTAGCCCCTGGCAAGCAATTCCCTGTGTGTATAAAGACTCGCCTTACTAAAGGACGATCCCCGAAGAAAAAGAAAAAAACTAAAAAAATAGAAAAAGAAAAAGTCAAAAATATGACAAAAGCACAAAGTAATCCAAAAATATTATCTTTTAAAATTCTTGATAAAAATAAAAATGATGCCTTAATTGAAAAACCTGTCACACGTGAAATTGACCCCTTTCCTTTAGAAATACAAGAAGAGGTAGGAGTCACGAGTCTGGACAAGGAGGTCCAAAGTGAGGAGCTTTCCAATGAACTCCTCGACCAATATGCTAATTTTGAGAATGGTCCTACCCCAATAATTGAAGAGACCGAAGAAGTCAATCTAGATCGGAACGTCGTTGTCTCCTGAGGAAAGAAAAAGCATGATTGAATTCCTTCGGTCATACCGAGACGTCTTCGCATGGTCATATGAAGATATGCTTGGTTTGGACACCGATTTGGTTGAGCGTGAGCTGTCATTGTGTCCAGATGTCAAGCCAGTCAAGCAGAAATTGAGGTGCCTCAGGCCAGAGTGGATGCTAAAAGTGAAAGACGAAGTCATCATGCAAGACAATGCAGGCTTCCTCATGGTCTCCAAATACCCACAGTGGCTAGCCAACATCGTGTCGATACCAAAGAAAGATGGAAAGGTTCGCATGTGCATTGACTTCAGAAACCTCAACAAGACAAGCCCAAAAGATGACTTCCCTTTGCCACACATCGATATCTTGGTCGACAACACTGCTAGGCACGGGATGCTCTCGTTCATCGACGGATTTTTTCAAGTACAATCAAATCAAGATGGCAGAGGTAGACCGAGAAAAGACAATGTTCATCACTCTATGGGGCACTTTCTACTACAGAGTCATGCCATTTGGGCTAAAGAATGCCTGGGTGACATATCAGAGAGCGATGACTGCACTATTCCACGACATGATACACTGATAAATCGAGGTGTATATTGACGACATGATAGCCAAGTCTCAGGAAAGAGGTGATCATCTGGTGAACCTTCAAAAGCTATTTGAAAGATAAGAAAGTATAGGTTACATCTGAACCCTCAAAAATGTGCATTCGGTGCTATGTCAAGAAAGTTGCTAGGGTTCATCGTCAGCAGAAGAGGCATTGAAGTTGACCCAATCAAAATAAAAGCCATCATCGAAATGCCACTGCCATCTATCAAGAAAGAAGTCAGAGGATTCTTGGGCAGAATATAGTACATTAGTCGGTTCATTGTACAGTTAACTTCTATCTGTACACCGATTTTTAAGCTACTAAGGAAAGATTTACCCGTCGAATGGAATGATGACTACCAAGCCGCATTCAATAAAATCAAAAGTTATCTCCTCAACCCTCCATATTGGTATCACCCATACCAGGGAGACCCCCTCCTAATGTACCTCTCAACAATGAAAGTTTTGATGGGGTGTGTCCTCGGGCAACACGATGAAATCGGTAGAAAAGAACATGCAATCTAAGACCTGAGCAAGAAGTTTACTGATTATGAGGCGCATTATTCTCATCTAGAGAAAGCATGTTTGGCTCTCGTGTGGGCCATGTTATTCACTAAAAAATACCACTTTTCACCTCTTAACCTAGCCCTAGCTAGACCTTGAAGCTGACTAATAACTATTTTTTAAGTGTGTTTTATAATTAGTAACAAATTGTGTAGCTTAACACAAAGTCCATGTCTTTGGTGCTAAGAAGAGAGAGAATTTAAGCAAAAGATGACAGTTGAGCCAGAGATTAATGGAACACCATGGACACTAGGGTGACTATTTTACATATCATGATGGACCAAGAAAGTCCAACAGATGAACCAAGCATAGATGAGAGTGGAGGAAGCTATAATAAAAGCACGTGCATAGCAGCAGAGGAACAAATGATCTATCTCGCATAGTTGAGGTGCTGCCTTGCGCAGCTAAGACATGCAGCATAATAGAGCTCACGAAGAAGTCGCGCAGTTCAGTGAAGGAATTATTACAAAGAAGCCTCTCACGCAGCAGTCACACACTTCAGCTACAATCAACACATAAAAGAGCTCGTAGAGTAGTTGTGCACTAAGCCTCCAGGAATACAACTCGCAGAGCTCTTGCGAGGATCAAGCTTCAAAGCAGCCGCGCACATTACCCCGCGAGACCAAATTATGCTAATAGCAGCCACAACCTCATGAAGTTCTCGCGTGGCTCTAGAAGAGAGACGCCCAAAAGTTCTCTCGCACAGCTCTCGCGCGATTGAAAGCTCAACCCTTTTGTCGAGCGAGATGTAAAGTCCATCTGCACGAGCACCTCACAACAGGAATTTCTAAAGCTCTGCTGCACGAGCAAGCTAAGCACTGCAAGTCCTTTTGCGCAAGTGCATTCAAAGCCACATCAACTGCGCGATCATCCAGAGTCCTTCTGCGCGAGACAGCAACATTCAAAGCCAAATTCTACCTCACGAGGACTCTGCAAGCTGTGCAAAGGAACTAAAAAGCATAAAACAATTGCACGATAGAAGTAATGTCCAAAAGTTAGCCTCACGAAGCTCGGGCTCTCCACTTCTCAATCTTAAATCAAGGACCTTTTAGGGATTTTCTCAGGTCTAGGGCACGCATCCCGATGCACTGATCTTGAGACACACATCCTAAGAAATCCAAGGGTTGTAATAGTGCCACATCTATTAGAAAAATTAGGGTTTATTCTTCACTTAGCCAAGGCAGTAGGACTAAGTATATAAGTTGTGCTTATAACTAAGAATTTATCAATCACTCTCTCCTTCAACCTCTGTCGGCTGAGAGCTCAAGCATATTAGGGTTAGGGTTAGGGTTTGATCACTTCTTTTTCTACTTTTTCTTCTCTCTTAGCCCAGCACTTGATGGCTAAATCTTTGGTAAGCATTTGGGTGTAGTTTCATTTAAATTTTGTAATAGGTCATTTACACATTGAAATTTTGTGAAGAGCTATTATGCACAAGGCTGCTGCCTTGAGAAATTTCATTATTGGTAAGATAGATCAATGGAATTTGTGTTTGAATACTTACTTAATCTGTTATTTTCCTATTTGCCTGTATTTTTGTTTAGGCTATAGCATGCATTTAGGATTTGAGCTTATTAAAAGGTCCATGAAAGCTTAAGCTTATAGCCCTAGGACCATGGTGGCAGCAGCAATTTACATGTTCCATCTCATCATCTGAGGGTAAGGCAGCCTCTGTAGATAGCCTGTGACCATTTGAGTGGACAGACTATAGCCCTAGGACAGGTCTTGGTCACAGATCTGAGAAGGATTCTTCTCCTCTACACTTGAGCTGGTAGCCTAGTGAGAGGTTGTGTAGGAAGAGGCTCCCCACTGTTTTATTTGACCACAATCAGATGTTAGATATGGCTTCTCTGTAGTGATTATAGACTTGTGGCTTGGTCATTGTAGTCCTTTTGTAGCAATGACCAGCCGTATTTAAGTCCCTATTCAACCTGTTGCTTTTCCTATGTGTCCAAGCATTGTGTTGATGGCCTTTGACACACACATAGGATTTATGGGCTAGAACTCTTATGAATGTCTGCCAGATCTATAAGCAGATTTGGAGAGCTTGTAACCTAGCAAACATAGTGTCTGTAATGGTATTCATGGCCTGATTTAGTTCATAGGTTGAAGGAAATCTATTGGATAGTCTATGACCATTTAAGTGGACAGATTATAGCCTTAAGATCAGTCCACTCCTTTGGATTAGGTTAGCTCTTCTGATTTAACTAATGGGATTTGACAGACTCTATTGGATAGTCTGTGACCATTTGAGTGGACGGATTATAACCTTAAGAGCAGTCTAAATGGCATGGGTTAAGTTGGATTCTTCTACCTTGCTGGGGTTTTTTATAGTACTTCAGTAAGGATTTGCTACAAAGACAGCCCTAAATCCGAGTTACATAACTGAATAAACCTTAGCCTAAACTACTTACTTTCCATCCTTTTATCTTTATTTTAACACACCATCACCACCTTCTTCATAACCCTTTCTTAGGATAGGACTGCACTTTATTTCTTTTCTTCTTAGTAGATAATTTAGTGTAGTTGTGACACCCAACTCCCTTTCTTTAGGATTGTCAGATCTATAGTCAGATCTGGAGTCCTACTATTATAGCCCATTTTGGGTTCTAGATCAATTTCTCTATGGGACAAACTCTTACTTATCAAAACTTATTACAATAGCCCTGTATCTTACAGGTTGTGTGTACTTTAGGTTACTGATTTCATAGCCATTTTATTCCACCTTTGTATTTTGATTTTACCATCTCATCACTTAAATAAGCATCAGCATTTAGACCCCTAAAGTAAACCGACAAGTTTTTGGAGCCGCTGCTGGGGATATTGATCTTTTTAGTAGACCTGAGTTGTATTATATTGTAGTTTAGAAAATTCTTTGTAGCTGTGCCATATCTAGAATAATAAGTGCTACTGATTCTTTATGGAATTTTACAGAATTGGACAACAGCAGAAGGAAAAAGCTAGAGCTGCAGCTGGAGTTTAGCTAGCTCTATTTACACTTCTTTTATCCTAATACTCAGTCCCTTGATGTTTAATTCCCTATAATTTGTTTAGTTATTAATTTAGTTTGAAATTTTTTTTATTTTTTTTCTCCTGTAAGCATTTTCCTTGCTAGGTTTGTGTGTGTATGCTTGGAAGAAGGTCTCTTAACCCTGAGTTGGAACCTCCAAATCCTGAGGTTGAAAGAGTCCTTAGACCAAGAAACACCATACAAGGCCCTACTATTAAAACTGAACCAGCTGTCACGGCTGAGAGGCAAAGAACCCTGAAGCAGTACAATGCACCTGGGGATTACACATCTCCCTTTTGCAGACAATTCTTTCAATGGAAGGAAACTATGAAATCAAGTCCTCTACCATCAACATGCTGCCATCCTTCCATGGGCTCAGTAAGGAAGATCCTTACAAACACTTTGACCAATTTTTGGTACTCTGCACCACTTTCAATATTGCTAGCTTGGGACCTGAAGCCACCAAACTGAGGCTTTTTCCTTTTTCCCTAAAGGACAAAGCCAGCACCTGGCTCTCTAAGCTCCCAGCTAATAGCATTCAAACATGGAGTGACCTCCAGAGCAATTTCTGGCTAAATTCCTTCCCATGAACAAGACCAGCCAGATGAGGACAAGTATTTTATCATTTACTCAGTCATCAACTGAGGATTTTTATGAAGCATGGAAGAGATTTCAGGAGATGTTAAAATAATTCCCCCACCACCAAATTCCACAGTGGCAACTAGTGCAAGTATTCTACCAAGGAACTAATCCTAAGAGTAGGGATATGGTGGATGCCTCAAGTGGTGATAGTTACCTCCACAAGACAGCTGATGAGACTTGGGAGCCGTTTAACATCATAGGGGAAAATTCCATGCAGCAGGAGTCACTGTCTCGCAATGACAGCCAGACCCCAGCTAAGTTGGTGAAAGAGTCCACCCCTAGAGGTGGAATGTATGAAGTTAAGGTACAAAGTGAGTTGGAGAGGAAGGTGGACAACCTGAGCTTGAAGTTTGACAAATTGATGAATGTGATGCAGCCTAGGATGGTTGCACAAGTGGAGGAGGCATGTCTGATATGTCAATCTCCCACACATTTACTCCAAGATTGTCCATCAGCCAACCAATTCCCTGATTTTGTTATGGAGCAAGCCAATGCTGCCCAAGCATTTGGGCAGCAACCTGCTTGGTACTCATAGAGAAACCACCCAAATTTGAGGTGGAGACAAGATACATACCCTCAACCCCAGCAGCAGCAGCAGTTGGTAGCTCCATATATACCTTAACACCAGTTTAACCAGGGATACCCACCTAGATAGAATTTTTAGTTGCCTGTCCCACAGCCCAACCAGTTGGCCTTGCCCCCACAACAGCCCAAATCCTCTTCTTTTGAAATGTTGGCATCTATGCAGAATTTGGGGAACCTAGTCCAAACTGTGAACTCTCATGGGCAAAGCATTAAGAAAAGAGAGGACCAACTGGGTCAAATCTATAACTTTGAACAAAAGGAAGGAGGGTAGACTACCTAGTCAACCCTTAGCCAACCCCAAGGGACAGTACATGATTGGAGAAGCATCCTCTACCCATGTGGATGATAATTGCAATTGAGGAGGTCATAGAGAGTGAACAAGAAATAAAGGTGAGTGGTGAAGAACAAAAGAATGTGTGTACCATATGTATTGATTGTGTGTTTTGTTTAGTGTTGCTTAGTGTGCTTAGAAAATTCTCAATTACTGCTTTTGTGATTATGATTTGCTTGTGTGTTTGATTTTCTTTTGTCCTGGTCTATTTTGAGTACATGTGCATATCTGTTATCTGAATTTACTGTTCAAGTCTGTTGGTGATGGTTGAGATGCTCTCACAACACATGTCATGAATTTGATCTGAAAGATTATCTTTGAAACTCTGAATTTGTGAAGTTTCAATGTAGATAAAGAGTAACTTAATTATCATGATGAAATGGAGTCCATGTCAAGGAGTTGGTGTTGATGCACACTGAATTGGTGCATGACATTGTACATGCACAGGCCAGAGCACAAACTGAAAGTAAAGGTTAAGTGTTGTTTTCTAGTGGGGCTAAATGGCCTAAATTTCTAGCTCGCGAGCCACTTGAAGCTTTCTCATGGAGTTCTGATGGATATTTTATACTGTGCGAGAGCTTTACGAGCAAAAAGGCACCTGCTGAAGCCTGACATTGAGCCTCGCGAGGCTCTATCCTGTCAGCAACAGGGAGCTGTGCAAAAAATGGAATTCACTTTTTATACTGCGCAAGAGCCTCGCGAGCTATCATTCTGAAGGCCACACCATTAACTGCCTCGCAAGGTCCCTGATACTCCAAATGGATGTTCCTCACGTAGATCACAAGCTAAGCTATGCGAGAGATGAGAAACTGCTTCGCGCACTATGGTCCAAATTCAACCCTGCGAAGTACCTCGCGAGGCACATAAATCTTCTAAATTTGTTCTCGCGAGGCACTTTTCTGGTCCGCAATAGCACTTCTCGGGAAGTTGGCTATGAACTGTGCAAGAATTGTACCTCGAAAGAACCTAGCGACAGCTGCGTGAAGCACGGGTTCAGCGCTATAAACCCAGCGATTTTCATCATTTCATCCATTCTACTTCTTTGCCCTAGCTTTCACTACGCACTTTCGAGCTCCCTCTTTTTCCCCTTCTTCTATACAACACATTCCACTCCACTTCAGCTAGTTTCCTCATACCATTTTACTCCCCATCACCTCCTGGTCACTTTGAGCTAGGTTTGGGGGGATTTGAACATCTGTGCAACGTGTGAGATGAAACCCTAGTTGTCATTTGGTAAGATTTCCCACTCTCTCTCTGTTGATTTAATTGGATATTAATTTAGAGTAAGTAGAGAGCAATTTGGGTTCTGTTTTATTTCTGAGGTGTGCATTACATCTGTTGGGAGTCTCAAGCCCTAATTTGAAGGAATTTAATAGCTATGGCCACGGGTTCAAAATTCACAGATACCTTGTCTGCTTTGATAACCCCACCACCTGCTGAGAGCCCTATGGCCACTAGAAAATCTATAAGAATTGCAGAGGCCTCCAATGTGGAGACCCTTGTGGTAACTGCACCCACTGAGGAGCCCCAAATTGAACACACTGAGAAGAAAAGAAAAGGTGTGCCCTCCGATGCCCAAGGTCCCAAAAAGAAATCTGCTCCTAAGAAGAGGGCCAGAGAGCACCTACATGCCCAAAGCCCTGAGAAATCACAGAAGAAATAGAAAAAGGGCAAGGAAGTAGCCCCTGAGGTCCCTGAGGATGAAGAGGAAGAGGATAATGAATACCTCAGGGTCCCCTCTGAATTTGTTACAATAATTAAGATGGAGGCAGAGACAATTTTTGATAAAGCCTTCTTTGAGGAGCTACCTGAGACAGCTGCCTCCATGGAATACCTGACCAAAGCCAATCTCCTTCCCCTGCTGAGGCCCCCAATGCAACTAGTATTCCCTAGACTAGTGCAATTATTCTACCAAAATATCAGAGTCAAGACTGGGGATGATGGGAACCCAGCTTTGCTGGTGGTAATAGACAAATTTGAGATACTATTCAATCAGGCTGCCATTGCTAGGATACTTGGGATACCTACCCAGTACGGCCCCGTGTTTGGTTTGGGTCCCCCATTGTCAGCCACCATCCCAGAAATTGCTAAGGAGCTGACTGGAGGGGTCACTGCATCAGGGGCATCAATCAGGAAGAGAGATATGCACCCTCACCTCAAATTCATGGATGGGGTGCTGAGGAAAAATGTGTATTGCTCTAGACATGAGCAGGAGAGGAGGTCTCCTATTGCTGATGCACTCTTCTCCTTCCACAAGAACGACTACTTAGATGCTACCAAGTTGATTTTTGAAGGGATGACAGGCATTGTTAAGAAGGTGAAGATCAAGAAGAAACCTCATTCCCTTCCATATTGCAGGCTCATTACAGCCTTGCTGAAGCTGGGCAGATACTCATTTGAAATGAATGAAGAAATCATTACCCTAAATCCCAGAAATTGTGGGAAGAAATAATGGGGGACTAGTGGCACTCTCATTGAGAAGAATAAGAAGGCAGATGTAAGAGCAACCTCTGATGTTGCTGCTGTTGCTGCCTCTGTGGCTCCACCCTCTGCTGCCCTATCTCTGGCAGCCCATTTAAGTGTGCCAGCCAACACCACTCCCACATCTGAAGCCATTACCTCATCAGCCACCCCTTCACCTCACATGCCAGCCACTACCCCCACAACCTTCATTAGCCCCCGTACCTATTGTTACCATACCTACACCCTTGCTAACTTACCCAACTCACCCTAGCCCACATGTGAAGGCCACCTATACAAAGAAAAGAAAATCATCAAAAGCCCACACAGAGCCCCAACCCACTTATATATCCCAAAGCATCCTAATTCCTAAAACCACAGTCATATCAGACCCAACCATTGGCCTACCACCTACCTCAACAGCCCAAGCCTTTGAGCCTGAGCCTTACACCCTTCAAATCCCATACAGCTCCCCACTACACCCCCCCAGCCCATTGAAACCTCCACACCTTTTCCACCTCAGTTCCTTGAACCTTTACGCCAATCCATCCCATTTCCACCCACCCATGACCAAATCCCTCTTTCAGAAGGGGGGTACTCAGCCACGATGTCCTCTATCATAGAGGACATCAACTATGAGTTCACACCTCTCCCAGACTCCCTTCCCCCTCGACATTTCTCCCCTCCTCCATATTCACCATAGCCCACCACCTTCACTCATGCACCCACTTCCCCATTTTAACCAATTCCACCCCCCACCCCTAATTTCCCACCCCATATCTTTAACCTGTTACTCTCCCTTCAAGCCCAAGTGTTGGCCAACTCCCAAACACAATCATCCATTAATGCCAACCTACATGTCATGCACTCCACCCTCCCAAACCAAACCTCAATCCACACTAACTTAGAAGCCATCCAAGCCTCCTTGTCACTTTTAACCCTAACATCACAACAACTACCTATCCCAACAACCACCCATTTACCTACCCCACCTCCTTCTCCCCAACCCATAACCTCAGCTGTCACCACACCTGCCATTACACCCATTGAACCTGTCCCCATTATCCCTCCAACTACATTTACCAATGCCTCCACTCAAATTGAACCTGAACCTGAACTTATCCCTATCCAGTTGCCCATTATCCCCCCACCTGTAATCCCACCTGCTATAGCAACCTCTGATGCTGCAACAGATGTGGAGGACTTAATACCCACCTCCTCAACACCAACCCAAATAGACCCATAGCCTAAATCTACACTCCATCACCCTTTACCCTTCATATTCACTTCATCCATCCCCTCTCCCTTGCTGGTTGGCCCTCCTTCAAGTGATCAGCAGCCCATCCTACCTGCCTCATCCTTCTCCATACCTCCATACTCCACTCTCCTTCATGCCATGCAAGAGAACCCTTACCTCAAGAATGATGTCATTAAGGGCATGACTGCCATCAAAACTTCCATCAGATAGCCCTATGAAGAGAAAATCAGTCAGATGGAGTTCGATCACCGAGTTCACTTGTTAGGTATATATAAGGGATGGGGTAGAATTTTGATCTAATATGAAGCTGCAAAGCATACAACAACAATGGAGAAGATGAGAGCAGATGCCCTAGAGAAAAGATTAGCTGCCTCAAAAGATGTCGCAAAGGTCACTAGGGAGCTCTATGAATTAATAACTCGACTTGCAAAAACGAAAGCAGAAATACTTAAAAGGAGACTTGCTTAATTAACTGGCACAGCTCCTCTAGAGGCAGCAGAGCCTCCCCCTCCTACTACTTCTCCTGCTGCTACTAATGACAAAAAGAAAGGACCCCAAGTCAAGATTGAACCAGCAAATAATTAGGATGTCTAGATATGCACCTGTAGTTAGTTAAAATATCTTCGCATTATTTCTGTATAGTTCTTTTGCCTTACATTGTACAAATTTTGCTATATAAATGCAATTTCCTTTTGTTCTGTTTTGTTATGTTTTACTTTCTATCTTTATTTCTACTTTGTTTGATTTAGTTGTTTGTGTGTGCTTTCTCTAATTCTTTCACCTATATTCTTTTGTGCCTGCTTTTGTGTATGACCCTTGCTGCAAATGCCCTTTTTATCTTTGAATCAGTGAGGACACTATTCCTCATAGGTTTGGGGGTGTGGTAAGGATTGCCAATGAAATAGTTAACCTAAGTGCAATAGTCTTAGCCAAGTGAGAAATAAATAGAATGAACTTTACCTAAGCAATGTTGAAAGTGGGGAAATTTAAATACTGTGCAAACCCTTTTAATATTAAATCATTTGAAAATCAATACTTCTATGAGGAGAACAACAAGAAATTTTCTATAAACAGTAGTTAGTGAACCAGTAAGGAGAGAAACAGGAGAAAGCATACCCCTTTGAGTTCAATTGAAGACTATACCCAGTGAGCTTTGAGCTTATAAAAAAAAAATTTAGGAGTGTCTTGGGAAAATTTTTCTATTCTAAGGACTAACTGAGTCAATCCCTTTTCACTAGAAGGTAGACACCCCAAGTTGAAGTTGTTTGATAGTAATCATAATACTAAGGAAAGGATTAAGGCCCTCATTTGAATAGTTTGAGCCTAAAAGATCAAACCTATAAAACTACCCTTGTGCATACACTTTTTGAGCCTTAAAGCCCCATTTTTCTTCAACAAATACCAAAGTACTTGAACCTAAGCCTCTTAACCTGATACAGCCCTACCCTCACTTTGAGAATTCAGAAGGTAAAGGAGAGGATGTTGAAGATAGGTGAGTAAAGTTTAACATTTAGTGAAAGGAGAAGAAGAGAGGAGGGGATCTGTAAAAAATAGTGTAGCAGATATAGATGTGTGGCAACCATCATAAATAAAATAAAATAATATATATATATATATATATATATATATAAAAGAAATGAAAAAAAGGAAAGAGAAAAGAAAGAGAAGTCAAAAGAAGAATTTCATTGGAAAAGTTGAAAAGAAGAGAAGAAGTTGGCCACTTTAGCTCTGAAATTTCAAAAGAAGATGGAGTTGTGTTGAAATGAAGAAGGTGAAGTGATGAATATTCTCCTACCTGTGCTGATTTCTTAATTTTGAATCCCTCTTCACCTCTTTTATTTTTTAATACCCACACGAATAAGCCACATTACAACCTATGAAAAGCCCTTGTTGATCCAAAGTCAAATGAACTGTCATGTGAAGATGAGGGAATGTCTAATCTATGGTGAGAGTACTTTATAATGTCAAAAATTAGAAATAATGCTCATGCTCATGCTTGCAAGCCCATTTGGGGTATGTAACTGCTCTTGAGCTTCTGTGAAATGGTACACCCTTAAATTCATTTGTGAGAAACAGCCTTGGTAAGCATTGGGTCTGAGATTGAAATTATTGGGGCATTTTTTTAACCTGAATTTTGATGTACTAGTAAGCTTTAGTACTGTTTTGCACATATTGTTTTCTTGGTGTCAACTGATTGGATGTGATGAGCATGCATGCATGACTAAGGTGTTAAATTGTTTGCATAAATACTTTGGAACTCCTTTAATTTTGACAGAGCAAGGGTGGAAGGAACTATATTTATTTCAAACTGATTAACCATTGTATTGCACTTTTATTAACTGCTTCATTGAGAAGTTTGTGGGTATCTTCACTGAAAACCCTCAGGAGGCTTCACTCCTCCACTAGGGATCACCTAGGGGTTTAAAAGGCCTGATGCATAAGCTAAATGCATCTATGCTCCTTACGAAAGTGGCATTTATATTCTTAGAGTAGCTGTTTAAATTTTGCTTTGCTCAGGGACTAGCAAAGATTAGGTTTGGGGGTTTGTTATTCACTGAAAAGTATCACTTTTTACCTCTTAACCTAGCCCTTGCTAGACCTTGAAGCTGACTAATAGTTGTTGTTTAAGTGTGTTTTATAGTTAGTAACAAATTATGCAGCTTAACACAAAGTCCATATCTTTGGTGCCAAAAAGAGAGAATTCAAGTAAAAGATGACATCTGAGCCAGAGATTAATGGAACACCATGGTGGTACACACCATGGTGACTATTTTGCATGTCATGATGGGCCAAGAAAGTCCAGCAGATGAGCCAAGCATAGATGAGAGTGGAGGAAGCTGTAACAGAAGCATGTGCATAACAGCAAAGGAACAAATGATCTATCTCACACAACTAAGGTGCTGCCTCGCGCAGCTAAGACATGCAGCATAATAGAGCTCATGAAGAAGTTGCGTAGCTCAGTGAAGAAATTATTACAAAGAAGCCTGTCGCACAGTAGTCGCACACTTTAGCTGCAGTCAACACATAAAAGAGCTCGCGGAGTAGTCGTGCACTAAGCCTCCAGGAATACAGCTCGCGGAGCTCTTGCGAGGATCAAGCTTCAAAGCAGTCGCGCGCATTACCCCGCGAGATCAAATTACGCTAACAGCAGCCACAACCTCGCGAAGTTCTAGCGTGGCTCTGGAAGAGAGAGATGCTCAGAAGTTCTCTCGCATAGCTCTCACGCGATTGGAAGCTTAACCCTTTTGCCGAGCAAGATGTAAAGTCCATCTGCACGAGTACCTCACGACAGGAATTTTTGAAGCTCTACTGCGTGAACAAGCTAAGCACTGCAAGTCCTTCTGCGCGAGTGAATTCAAAGCCACATCAATTGCGCGGTCATCTAAAGTTCTTTTGCGCGAGACAACATCATTCAAAGCCAAATTCTACCTCGCGAGGACTCTACAAGCTGCGCGAAGTAACTAAAAAGCATAAAATAACTACGAGACAGAAGGAATGTCTAGAAGTTAGCCTCGCGAAGCTCGGGCTCTACACTTCTCAGTCTTAACTCAAGGACTTTTTAAGGATTTCCCCAGATCTAGGGCATGCATCCCGAGGCACTAATCTCGAGGCAGACATCCCAAAAAATCCAAGGTTATAATAGTGCCAAATCTGCTAGAAAAATTAGCGTTTATTCTTCTCTTAGCCAAGGCAATAGGACTGAGTATATAAGTTGTGCTTGTCACTTAGAATTTATCAATCACTCTCTCCTTCAACCTTTATCGGCTGAGAACTCAAGCAGATTGGGGTTAGGGTTAGAGTTTGATCGTCTCTTTTTCTATTTTTTCTTCTCTTAGCCCAGCACTTGCTGGGTAAACCTTTGGTAAGCAATTAGTTGTAGTTTCATTTAGTTTTGTAATAGGTCATTTAAATATTGGGATTTTATGAAGAGCTATTGTGCACAAGGCTGCTGCCTTGAGAAATTTCATTGTTGGTAGTTTAGATCAATAGAATTTATACTTTTAATGTTCATTTAATCTGTTATTTTCCTATTTGCCTATAGTTTTGTTCAGGCTATAGCATGCATTTAGGATTTGAGCTTATTGAAAGGCCCATGAAAGCTTGAGCTTGTTGCCCTGGGACCATGGTGGCAGCAGCAGTTTACATGTTCCATCTCATCATCTGAGGGTAAGGCAGCCTCTGCGGATAGCCTGTGGTTATTTGAGTGGATAGACTATAGCCCTAAGGCAGGTCTTGGCCACAGATCCGAGAAGGATTCTTCTCCTCTACACTTGAGCTTGTTGCCTAGTGAGAGGTTGTGCGGGAACAGACTCCCCTCTATTTTATTTGACCACTATCAGATGTTAGATCTGGCTTCTCTATAGTGATTGTAGACTAGTGGCTGGGTCATTGTAGCTCTTTTGAAGCAATGACTAGCTATATTTAAGTCCCTATTCAACCTGTTTCTTTTCCCATATGTCCAAGCATTATGCTGATGGCCTTTGACACACACATAGGATTTTATGGGTTGGAACTCCTATGAATGTTTGCCATATCTGTAAACAGATCTGGGGAGCATGTAGCATGGCAAACATAGTGTCTACAATGATATTCATGGCCTGATTTAGTTCATAGGTGGAAGAAATCTATTGGATAGTCTGTAACCAGTTAAGTGGATAGATTATAGCCTTAAGATTAATCCACTCCTTTGGATTAGGTTAGCTCTTCTGATTTAACCAATGAGATTTGACAGACTCTATTGGATAGTTTGTGACCATTTGAGTGGATAGATTATAGTGCCAAGAGCAGTCTAAATGGCATGGGTTAAGTTGGATTCTACCTTGCTAGGGTTTTTGATAGCACTTCAGTAAGGATTTGCTGCAGAGACAGCCCTAAATTTAAGTTACATAACTGAATGAACCTTAGCCTAAACTGTTTACTTCCCATTCTTTTATCTTTATTTTAACACACCATCACCACCTTCTTCATAACTCTTTTTTCAAATAGGACTGCACTTTATTTCTTTTCTTCTTAGTAGATAGTTTAGTGTAGTTGTGACACCCAACTCCCTTTCTTTAGGATTGTCATATCTGTAGTCAGATCTGGAGGCCTACTATTATAGCCCATTTTGAGTTCTAGAACAATTTCTCTATGGGTCAAACTCTTACTTATCAAAACTTGCTATAATAGCCCTATATCTTGCAGGGTGTGTACTTTAGGTTGCTAATTTCATAGCCATTTTACTCCACCTTTGTATTCTGATTTTACCATCTCATCACTTAAATAAAAATTAGCATTTAGACCCCTGAAGCAAACCGACAGGCCACACAGAGGCTTTGCCACTACTTGCACTCTCAGGTAGTACTCCTTCTGACACAAATGGATCCTCTGAAATACTTGTTTGAAAAGCCAGCTCTTACTAGGCAGACCGCACGCTGGCAGCTTCTCTTATCAGAATTTGACATCACCTACGTCACTCAGAAGTCAATCAAGCGGCAAACCCTCACTGATCATCTTGTCGAGAATCCTTTACCTGATTACGAGCCTTTGAGAACCAAGTTCCCTGATGAAGACATCTTGTTCATGACAGAGGATGACATAGAAGAGGCAGTAGAGTCTTGGGTAATGCACTTTGATGGGGCATCGAATGCAGAAGGTCAAGGAGTCGGCGTTATTCTAATTTCGCCAAAAGGGTCCCACGTACTAGTCTCCATCAAACTCAATTTCCCCTGCACCAATAATATGGCCAAATATGAAGCCTACATAGCTGGATTACAAGCAACTCTTGATCTGAACGTAACTCATCTCAGGGTGTTTGGCGATTCACAACTAATAATATGCTTGACTAATGGAGATTGGAAGACAAAGGATGAAAGGTTAATACGTACAATGAACACCTCGAGGATTTGATAGTATGCTTCGAGGAGGTTACCTTCTCCTATGTCCCGCGAGCAAGGAATCATTTTGCCAACGCGCTTGCGATATTAGCATCAATGGTCGAAATTCCTTACGGTATCGAGATGAAGCCTATCATGATCGGGCAGAGAAATGAGCTTGCCTCCAGATCGAGGAACCCATAAAGTTAAATGATGAGCCTCCATGGTTCTCAGACATTAAGAATTTCTTCGAAACACGTGCTTTCCATGAGGGCACGACCAAGGCAGACAGATGGACCATTCAATGTCTAGCATTAAATTACGTCCTCCACAGCGAGTGCCTCTACAAGCGATCATATAACAACATCCTGCTCAGATGCTTAACTGAAAGTGAGGTTAGCTGTTAAGACCTGAAAAGTACCACTTTTCACCCCTTAACTTAGCCTTTCATTAGACCCTTAGCCATCTAATAAATGTTTGTTAAGCTATTTTTATAGGTAATAAACAGCAATGCAATAAGGCCATAAATCCTGTTAAGGAGCCTGTATTGGCACCAGAAGTCCCTCAGAAGAATGAGTCATGAATCCAGACCTGAGGTAAGCCTCGCACAACTGACAAAGCTCCAGAGGATTCAAAAAAATATGCTTCGTGCAGTCCTCGCGAAGTCCCAAGACTTCACAACAACTTCTCGCGCAGTTGAGTGACAGACTAGCTTCAGAATCCTGCCTCGCGCAGCTGTCGCGCAGTAGCCGCGGGATGCAAATGTCAAGAGGAGCTGTCGCGCAGTTCAGAAAAGCCTCAAAGCTATCGCGAGGATCCTCGCAAAGTTCCATTAAGAAGTGAACTTCTCGCGCAATTCTCGCACTGTTCAGGAAGAAAGCAGCCTCGCGAAGCCAAAGTTAGCCTCACAAAGATCTATTGTGAAATGGAATGCTCGCACAGTTCCCGCGCTATTCACAAGTAGTAATCCAACCTCGCGAAGCTCAATCCAGTGAGAGCTTAACTATCTACCTCGCGACTGCTCAAAGCATCAAGAAGCTACAACCCCGCGACGTGTGAAGTTTTAATGCTAACTCATCCTCGCGAAGTCAGTGCTACCACGTGACAAGTCTGGGAATCGACTGCAACCTTCTGAAGCTCTGAACTCCAACTTCTATCATTCTGTAGAGGACATTTTAGGGATTTTCAGCAATTAGGGCACGCACTCCCATGCTCAAATCTCTGTGCACGCACCCCGAGGCATCTAAGGATCATTAATAGGCCACGTGGCATCGCTAAAATTAGGGTTTCCTAACCCTAATGCGCCGCCACACCCACTGCTATATAAACCTAAGCCTGGTTTAGGTTTAGAGGACTTTTAGACTTAGACACCAGCGGAAGCTCAGACTGTATCACTGATACGAGATCTGAGATCATTTTCTTTTCTTTTCTTCTGTAGTTGTAAGTAGTTTTCCTTTTTCTTTTTCTTTCTCTCCATGGCCCAGCACTTGCTGGCCATGTCTATGTATGTTTATTGAGATTAGATTAATGGAATTTGTGATTGGGTGTTGTACTTTTATGGGATTCGTGTGTTTGTGAGTTGCTCTGTGCAAGGCTACTGCCTTGTGATCCGCCATTGCTTTGGCTGTGATTCAAAGTAATGGAGGACTGATTCTAAGGATCCATCTAGATCCAAGTGACCTATGTGTCTGGGCTGTCATGGTTCGATACAGCCTTAGCCCCACCATAGGACCCACTAGATCTGAAATCCCCATGGGAGCCTGAGCTGGTAGCCTTGTGACCATGGTGGTGGTAGCAATATTCTTGTTTTGTTTTGGGCTCCGTGAGGAGGATAGCCTCTGGGATAATCTATGACCATTCAAGTGGATAGGTTATAGCCTTAGGGTGAATCCAATCCGCCGATACAAAATGGATCCTTCTTCTCCGAGCCTGAGCTTGTAGCCTGGTAGGAGATTGTGCAAAGGCAGACTCCCCTATATTTGTATAGACCCACCATCAGATGTTAGATCTGATCTGGGTATGGAGATTGTAGGCTTGTGACTGGACCATTGTAGTCCCACTCAAGCAATGGACAGCTAGATCTAAGGTGGTACTCAATCTCTTGCTGCTTCTATGTGTCTGGGCTATCATGGTCCTATACAGCCTTAGCCCCACACATAGAGCTTTAGAGGTTGAGGTTCCCTATGGATTCCTGAGCTTGTAGCCTAGATGAAGTAGTGCCTACAATGATAAACTTGTTTTGACCCATCTCTGGATTGTGGTTACCCTATGGGATAATCTGTGACCATTTAAGTGGACAAGTTATAACCTTAAGGGATTGGATTCTTTCTCCTCTTTGGTGATAATGTAGTCATTGGACAGGATTTCTATACCAGCAAACCTGGATCTGAGTCATCAATTAGAGCAGATCTGAACTCAATAGCATACTTCTCACCTTTTTATATTTATTTTCCCACACTCCATCCATCTTCTCAACCCTTTCTGTAGTTAATTCATTAGGCTACCTTAGGATATTTAGAATAAGTGACCCTAAACTCCCTTCCTTTTAGGACTGCCAGATCTGTAGTCAGATCTGGAGGGACTACTAGAGATGGCTCCCTTGGAGCTGTAGATCACTTTTCCCTGTGGGACAAACTCTTACTTATCAAAACTTGCTACAAATGGACCCCGTATCTTGCAGGTCTAGAATTTTTCAGTTGTGCTGATTCCATCCCCTGTTTTACTTTGACTTTAAATTGCTTTTACCACCAGCAAATAAAGTAAGCACACTGGGAATTCGCAACAAGTTTTTGGTGCCGTTGTCGGGGAAAGATGATCTATTAGTAGACCCTTAGTTTTTTTATTTTTAGTATTCTTTGTAGCTGTGAATAATTGATACTGCTGATGTAATTTTGAATCTTTCTTGCATATCTAGACAGCAGCAGAGAAGGACAGTGGACTGCATTTAGAGATTAGCTACCTCTGTTTGCAATTCTCTAACCTTTAAAACTCAGTCTAGTTTCTTTGAAAATTCCATAGCAATTATTTAGGATAGTTGTAAATTTATGTTTTCTTAACTAGCTGTAAATTTGTTAGATAAATTCTTTGAGTCAAGTGCAATGTCCCTGCAAGGAGTTGTCCCTGCTGGTGGTGTGTTTGTATGCTAGGTAGGAGATCTCTTAGTCCTACTTTAGAGCCTTTCAACCCTGAGCTAGAAAGGGGTAGAAGACTTAGAAGAAACAGGCACACCACAGTTGAGCCCCCAATAGAATCTGAGACAGTAGTCATGGGTGAATAACAACCCAGAACTCTCAAGGAGTTGAATGCTCCAGATGACTATAACTCTCCATTTAGCATTCAATTCCCTGATGTTCAAGGGAATTATGAAATTAAAACTTCAATCATCCAGATGTTGCCCTCTTTCCATGGGCTTAGCAAGGAGGACCCTTACAAGCATATTGACCAATTTTTGGCCTTGTGCACCACATTCAATATCGCTGGTTTGGGACCTGACACTACTAGGCTCAAGCTCTTTCCCTTCTCTCTGAAGGATAGGGCTAGTACCTGGCTGGCCACTCTTCCCAACAATGGCATCACATCTTGGAAAGACCTACAGACCAAGTTCCTGACAAAGTTCTTCCCTGAGACCAAAACTAGCCAGTTGAGGAAGGAAATTCTTGCTTTTGCCCAAGCCCCAACTGAGGATTTTAATCAAGCCTGGGATAGGTTTAAGGAAATGCTCAAACAATGCCCCCACCATAAGATCCCAGACTAGCAGCTTGTACAAAGCTTCTATAATGGGATTGATGAGAAAAATAGAGATATGGTTGATGCCTCTTGTGGTGGAACCTACATGCACAAGACTGCTGATGAGGCATGGGAATTGTTTGAAGTAATCAGTGAAAATGCTTTTCAAAAGCTATCTCAGGCAAGAACTAGTCATGAGTCTGTGTTAAAAGTGGAGCCTGCTGCATTGTCAAGAGGAAAAGTTTATGAGGTGTCTGGAAACAACGATCTGCAGCTGCAGATGGCAAACCTCTCTTTGAAATTTGACAAATTACTGACTGTGATGCAACCCAGAAGGGCTGTTCAAGTGGTGGAGGCATGTCTGATATGCCAGTCCCCACAGCACACAGTAGAGGAATGTCCATCTACAGGGCAATATCCTGAATTGGTATTGGAACATGCTGCTGCTGCACAATCTTTTCACCAGCAACAATCTGGTGGCTACAACAGACAGCCATTTGGATACCAGCACAAAAATGCTGGTTACCAATGGAGAGACCACCCAAATCTGAGGTGGAGGCAAGACAATTATATGCAGCCCCAGCAAATGTTGGCCTTACCCCAAAGGCCACAGCAGCAGTTCAATCAGGGATATGCCCCTAGGTCAAATTTCTAACACCAGCAGCAGCCCCATCAGCAACAAAATCAATTGGTCTTACCCCAACCTCAGCCCAGAAATAATTCCTTTGAGGACCAGGTCTTGACTTCATTACAAAACTTGGAGTCCTTGGCTAAGACTGTGAATTATCAGGGTCAGAGCATCCATGAAATGGAAGAGCAGATAAGCAAAATTTCAAATGTCTTGGCTAGGAGAGATGAGGGGAGGTTGCCCTGCCAGCCGGTTGCTAACCCCCAGGGTCAGTTTTTAATTGAAGAAGCTTCCTCAAGTTTTGAGGGAACCAATGTTGTCACTACCCTAAGGTCTAGCAGGCTGATAGACAACCAGGTGGGTAACAAACCAGCAGAGGTCATTTCCACAGATTATTCGAATGAGTGTGATGGGGATGTTGTTGGAACACAGAGCCAAGAATTGCCAGCCACCCTGCAGTAGGAGAAAAATAAAGAGGCTGTAGTTGAGCCTCAGCAGAAAGAAAAACAAGAAAAAAGAAAAAAATAGAAGTTTAGTCATGGTCTAGCAGCTGAGGAACCAGCAGTACCTCAGCTGCCATTTCCTCAAGCTTTGGGTGGTCCTGTCCCTTTTGAAAAAGGGAATGCCCAGATGGAGGAAATGATGGAGACCTTCAGTGGTAAAATCAATTTGCCTCGCTTGAGGCAATTAAATAGGTCTGACCTATGCAAAGTTCTGAAAGACCTCTGTACCCAAAGAGAAAAGCTCGAGGCCATGTGTCCAAAAGAGTCTTTGCAATCTGATGAATTACGTATTTAACATATCAATGCCTGAGAAGTTGCAAGATCCAGGGATACCCACTATTCCCTGCATAATTGGAGACCATACAATCGGGAAGGCCCTTTTAGACCTTGGAGCCAGTGTTAACCTGCTGCCATACAGTGTATATTTGCAGCTAGGTTTGGGGGAGCTAAAACCTACCCCCATTGTACTAATGATGGCTGATAAATGTGAGAGGAGGCCTATGGGAATGATTAAGGATGTCTTGGTAGGGGTAGAGAAATTCTTTTACCCTGCTGACTTCCTAGTTTTGGACATGGGCTGCAGCAAAAGTACTAATCCCATTCCTGTTATCTTGGGCAGGCCATTCTTGGCCACTGCCAATGCATGCATTCAGTGTAGGTCTGGAGTCATGGAGGTAACTTCGGACATATGAAAGTTAAGCTGAATGTGTACAACAGTGCAAAGTACCCTCAAGAGGACAATGAGGAGAGCTTTGCAGTGGATGTACTAGAAGAAATTGTGGATGAAGAATTGCCCACTCTGCTGGAGTGGAGCAACACTATCAGGAATTTAGTTAAAGTCTGGGATATGGTGGAGGAAGAAAGCCCAGCTGTGATAACAAAAGACATGACCACATTGAAGTCTTATGTGGGCTCGGAGCAGCATTCCATTTGGAAACCTACATTGCTGCCTCTTCCTCCAACCACCAATGCACCAATTTTGCCATCCACCCAAGAAGCCCCTGATCTGGAACTCAAGAAGCTTCCAGAAACATTAAAATATGCCTTCCTTGAGAAAGGTGATAAGCTTCCTGTGATTATCTCCTGCTCTCTTACCAATGAGCAGGAAGAGGAATTACTAACAGTTTGAGGAAGCACAAAAGGCCAATTGGTTGGACCATTGCAGATCTGGGAGGAATAGATGTATCAATCTGCATGCACAGGATTCATCTTGAGGAGGGATAACTACCCTCCAGGGAAATGCAGAGGAAGTTAAATCCTCACATGCAGGAAGTGGTGCTCAAGGAGATCATTAAATTGCTAGATGCAGGGGTGATTTACCCCATCTCTGATTCTAACTGGGTGGCACCTATCCAAGTGGTGCCCAAGAAATCTGGCATAACAGTTATTAAAACCGAATCTGGAGAGTTGAGACCAGCCAGGGAGACCACTGGCTGGGGAGTTTGCATTGATTATAGAAAGCTCAACTCTAAGACCAGAAAGGACCACTTCCCTCTCCCCTTCATTGATCAAATTTTGGATAAATTGGCTGGAAAAGCTTTTTACTGTTTTCCTGATGGGTACTCAGGGTACAACTAGATCCCTGTGCATCCTCAAGACCAAGAGAAAACCACCTTTACATGTCCTTTTGGCACCTTTGCTTACAAAAGGATGCCTTTTGGGCTGTGTAATGCGCCAGCCACTCTTCAGAGGTGTATGTATGTCATATTCTCTTATATGATTGACAAGTTTTTAGAGATTTTTATGGATGATTTTTCTGTCTATGGGGACAGTTTTGGCCAGTGTCTACAACACCTCAGCCTAGTTATTGTAAAGATGTGAGGAGACCAATCTGGTCTTAAGCTGGGAAAAGAGCCACTTCATGGTAACGCAAGGCATTGTGTTGGGCCATGTAGTCTCTAAAGAAAGGCTTGAGGTAGACAAGGCCAAAGTTGACCTCATTGCCAATCTGCCCCCTCCAAAAATAGTCAAACAAATCAGATCTTTCCTTGGGCATGCAGGATTCTACAGGAGGTTCATTAAGGACTTCAGCAAAATTGCTAAGCCATTGTGCCACCTGCTCTGCCAGGATGTGCCTTTCTACTTCTCGGCTGAATGTCTAAAGGCTTTTGAGACTTTGAAAGTCTGCCTTACCTCTGCCCCTGTACTCCAGACACCAGACTATACCCTACCCTTTGAATAGATGTGTGATGCATCTGATTTGGCAATAGGTGCTGTCTTGGGCCAAAGAAAGGATAAGCTGCCTGTGGTCATTGCTTATGTCAGTAAGTCACTTGTCGAAGCTCAGCTGAATTATACCACAACCGAGAAAGAGCTTCTGGCAATGGTGTATGCTGTCAACAAGTTTAGATCCTACCTGTTGGGATCTAAAACTGTAATCTTCACTGACCACTCAGCATTGAAGTACCTATTGTCCAAGAAAGATGCTAAGCCCAGGCTGATTAGATGGATACTCCTACTGTAGGAGTTTGACATCGAAATCAAGGACAAAAAGAGTGTGGAAAATGTGGTGGCTGACCACTTGTCCAGAATGGTGTTGGAGAAGTGTCTTGATGGTCCTACAAATGATGCCTTCCCGGATGAGCAATTATTTGCAATCCAATCCTTGGTCCCCTGGTTTGCACACATTGTGAATTATCTTGTTATAGGAAAGATTCCTGCCCACTGGACCAAAATGGACAAAGACCTGTTTTTCTCACAGGTCAAATATTTTTTTTTGGAGGAACCTTGCCTATACAAGTACTGTGCAGACCAAATCATCCGAAGATGTGTTCTCGAAAGTGATGTCCCTAGTATTCTGGCCATGTGCCATGAAAATGCCTATGGAGGCTACTTTAGTGGAAGAAAAACAACTGACAAGGTCCTACAGTGTGGGTTTTATTGGCCTTCTTTATTCAAAGATGCATATACACACTGCAAGGCATGTGAGAGATGTCAAAAATTAGGAGGGCTATCCAAAAGAAATTCAATGCCTTTGCAGCCCATCCTTGTTGTAGAACTGTTTGATGTATGGGGTATAGACTTCATGGGCCCTTTTCCTCCTTCTAATAGTTACCATTTCATCTTAGTGGCAGTGGATTATGTTTCCAAATGGATAGCAGCCATTGCCACAAAAACCAATGACAACCAAGTGGTCCTCAGATTTGTAAGGAAAAACATTTTCTCAAGATTTGGAACCCCTAGAGCTATTATCAGTGATGGGGGTAGCCATTTCTGTAACATGAATTTCAAAAGCTTGCTCAAGAAATATTCTGTGACCCATAGGATTGCTACTCCCTACCACCCGCAGACAAGTGGGCAAGTTGAAATTTCCAATAGGGAGATCAAGCACATCCTTGAGAAAACATGGGGCCCCAGAGAGATTGGGCTGATAAGCTCAATGATGCACTGTGGGCTTATAGGACTGCCCATAAGACTCCAATTGGAATGTCCCCATTCAGACTAGTCTATGGCAAGGCTTGTCATCTCCCAGTAGAGTTAGAACACAAGGCCTATTGGGCCATTAAAAACTTAAATATGAACCTAACTTCTGTTGGTCATCACAGTCCCCATGCGAATTAGCTGAGGATGGATGCCTACGCCAATGCCAGGATCTACAAGGAACGGTCCAAAGCTTTCTTTGACAAGGGCTTACTGAGAAAAAGCTTCATACCTGGTGGCAAGGTTTGGTTATTTAACTCCAAACTAAAATTCTTTCTTGGCAAACTAAAATCCCGATGGGAAGGTCCCTATATTGCCTTAAATGTGTCTCCATCTGGTGCTGTGGAAGTCACGGATCCCAAATCTGGGAGGACCTTGAAAGTGAATGGTCAGAGGCTTAAGCCTTGTCTCGGAAAACTTGCCGACCCTATGAACACTATTCATTTTCAAGGGACCCCTTCATCTACCTGACCCACAGTTGTGTCCTTGTTGTACTATACTACTTTCGTTTCTTCAATAGTTTTTAGGAAATTGTAGTGTCCCGATGGGGTCTGAGTCTGTTGGGTTTGATAGAGTTTATGTGGGGTTGGTATGATTACTTCTTCTTCTGCGATTTGCTGATTTTTGAATTAAATGCATACTGTTTGAATATTTTTGATGAGTATGCTGCACTGCATGAATTGCTCCCTGTTTGGTACTACGCCCTCGCACATTCCAAATTGAGATTTGGGAAGCTCTCGCGCAATTCACATAGAGTATTTATTACGCCGTCGCGAGCTTCAACAAATGCTACAGAGCCTCTCGTGCACTGCAAGCTGTAACATCCATCATCGCGAGATTTCGTTCCTATCTCGTGATCCCCTTGACCAACTGCGCGAGTTACATGCATTTGTCATTTCCCACGCTGATTGCTGTAACTTTTCACTTCCCAACTCATTCTCAATTAATTGCAGCAACTTGGATGTTATTACACCGATTCATCTTCCACCATCCTCGTCTTTAAATACACAGGGAGTCCCTTTCATATTCATCTCATCCTTTCTCCTCTCACCCTAGCGGTCCTTCCCTAGTCCTAACAATGGCAGATGACAAGCCTAATGCTCTGCCTAACAAGTTTTATCTGATGTGGTTGGAACCGCCCCCACCTAAAGAGTCGGACCCCCTACAATCCCTCAAGGATGAATACGAGGAGGTTCAGCAGATCCTGGCTAAGGAGGAGAAGGACAAGCACCAGCCAAAGAAGAAAAAGCAAAAGATAAAACCATCCCCATCCCCTGCCCCCTCCACTCAACCCCTTCCACCACCTTCTCAGCCCCCACATCCTTGATCCCTCTCTCCTTTCTTCTTAGGAGTTTTCTTTTTGTAATCCTTTAGTCTTAATGAAATTTTTTTTTCCTGTTATTCTGTAAAGTTTTCTGTTTTTGGTTGTTTTCATTCTTGCTATTTTCTTTTCTCTGACCATAAATTTGCTGCACACACACCTTTGAGCCAGTGGGGACACTGCTCCTCATAAGTTTGGGGGTGTGGCAGGCAGATCCTGCTAATGGAATAGTTAACCTAAGTGCAGCAGAATCTTGTGAGTAATATGGAAATGGAACCATGTTCATCTGGAGAATCAGAAAAATAATGAAATTTAAAATTTTTTCCTGACTTTAGGCATTACAAACTTTTAAAATTTCACATTTCCATGATAAGATCACCAAGGAAACTCACTTGTATCAGCACTTAGTGAATCATTAGAGGGAGAAAAAGGTAAGGACATACTTAAGAATTCAAAGGAAGACCATAACCAGTGAGACTTGGGCCTATACAAAAAATTTTCCTTGAGGAGTGACCAATTTCTTCTAGCTCTAAGGATTGGCTAAGTCACTGTGCTCACTAGAAGTTAGGCAACTCCAAATTGAATCAACTGACAGCACTCATGAGACTTAGGAAAGGATCAAGGCCTTCTTTTGGACAGTTTGAGCCTAAACAGACAAACCTTAAGCAACTGCCCTTGTCCATACCCCCCTTTGAGCTTTAAATCCTAAATTTCTTCAAAAATACACCTAAGTACTTGCACCTGAACCTATGTAATCTTATTTAACCTTACCCTCACTCTGAGAATTCAGAAGGTAAAGGAACAAGAGTTGAAGATGGACTAGCTATGGTCAACATTAGGTGAATAAAGAAGAAGTACCTCAAATTCTGGCAGTATGGTAACTGAAAAAATGGTGGCATTTCAGAAAAGCAAAAACAAAATAAAAAGAATAAAAATGCATCAAAAAGAAATAAAAACAATAATGAAGAGGAGTAAGAGAGGAGTCAAGAGGGAACTTTCATTGGGAAAATCAAAATCAAGAGGAGAAACTGATCACTTCAAATCTGAAAACCTCAAAGAAGATGAAAGGAGCTGAATTAAAGAAGGTGAAGTCATGAATCACCTCCTTCACCTACTGATTTCTCAATTTTGAACCCCTTTTCAACCTTTCATTCTTTTTAACCCCACTCCATAAGCCACATTACAGCCCAGTTAAAGCCCTTGTGATCCAAAGTGAGTGAGCTATCATGTGGAGATAAAGAGTTATCCAATCTATGGTGAGGATCTGTCAATGATGCCAGCACTTAAGAGCTTTTCCTATACTCATGCTTACAGACCCATTTGGGGGATGTAACTGCTCTTGAGCTTGAGAGAAAATGAAACCCTCAACAGTTCTTTATGAGAGTATGCCCTGGAGAGTTTTGGGTCTGATCTTGAAAGCATTAGGTGTGACCTATAACCTAATTTTTGATCCAGCGATGAGCTCAATGTTGACACACATGTGAATTGTTCTTTGGTGTAAACTGATTGGAAATGTTGTGCTTTCATGTGAAGCTTATACTATTTAAATTTTTGTGCAGCCAAGGTGTTTGAATTTCTTATGTTTTTTACTGATTCAAGGGTGAACTAACTCTGTTTCTTGACTGCTCACTTGATAATAATGCACTTTTGTTAACTGTCTCATTGAGAAGTTTGTGGGTGTCTTCACTGAAAACCCTCAAGAGACTTCACTCCTCCACTAGGGATCACCTAGGGGTTTAAAAGGCTTGGTACTTATGCTAAATGTATCTGTGCTCCCTACGAAAGTGGCATTTAATTTCTGTAGTTGATTTAATGTAGCTTTGCTAAGGGACTAGCAAAGATTAGGTTTGGGGGTGTGTTAAGACCTGAAAAGTACCACTTTTCACCCCTTAACTTAGCCTTTGATTAGACCCTTAGACATCTAATAAATGTTTGTTAAGCTATTTTTATAGGTAATAAACAGCAGTGCAATAAGGCCATAAATCCTATTAAGGAACCTGTATTGGCACCAGAAGTCCCTCAGAAGAATGAGTCATGAATCCAAACCTGAGGTAAGCCTCGCGCAACTGACAAAGCTCCAGAAGATTCAAAAAAATATGCTTCGCGCAGTCCTCGCGAAGTCCCAAGACTTCACAACAACTTCTCGGGCAGTTGAGTGACAGACTAGCTTCAGAATCCGACCTCAGAATTGTCAGCAAGCGATAGCATGGGATGCAAATGTCAAGAGGAGTTGTCGCGCAGTTCAGAAAAGCCTCAAAGCTATCGCGAGGATCCTCGCGAAGTTCCATTAAGAAGTGAACCTCTCGCACAGTTCTCGCACTGTTTAGGAAGAAAGTAGCCTCGCAAAGCCAAAGTTAGCCTCGCGAAGATCTATTGTGAAATGGAATGCTCGCGCAGTTCCTGCACTATTCACAAGTAGCAATCCAACCTCGCGAAGCTCAATCCAGCGAGAGCTTAACTATCTACCTCGCGACTGCTCAAAGCATCCAGAAGCTGCAACCCCATGACGTCTAAAGTTTTAATGCTAACTCATCCTCGCGAAGTATGTGCTACCATGCGACAAGTCTGGGAATCGACTGTAACCTGGCGAAGCTCTGAACTCCAACTTCCATCATTCTGTAGAGGACATTCCGGGGATTTCCAGTAATTAGGGCACGCACTCCCACGCTCAAATCTTTGTGCACGTGCCTCGAGGCATCCAAGGATCATTAATAGGTCAAGTGGCATCGCTAAAATTAGGGTTTCCTAACTCTAATGCACCGCCACACCCACTGCTATATAATCCTAAGCCAGGTTTAGGTTTAGAGGACTTTTAGACTTAGACACTGATACGAGATCTGAGATCATTTTCTTTTCTTTTCTTCTATAGTTGTAAGTAGTTTTCCTTTTTCTTTTTCTTTCTCTCCATGGCCCAACACTTGTTGGCCATGTCTATGTATGTTTATTGAGATTAGATTAATGGAATTTGTGATTGGGTGTTGTACTTTTATGGGATTCATGTGTTTATGAGTTGCTCTGTGCAAGGCTACTGCCTTGTGATCCGCCATTGATTTGGCTGTGATTCAAAGCAATGGAGGACTGATTCTAAGGATCCATTCAGATCCAAGTGACCTGTGTGTCTGGGCTATCATGGTTCGATACAGCCTTAGCCCCACCACAGGACCCACTAGATCTGAAATCCCCATGGGAGCCTGAGCTGGTAGCCTTGTGACCATGGTGGTGGCAGCAATATTCTTGTTTTGTTTTGGGCTCCGTGAGGAGGATAGCCTCTGGGATAATCTGTGACCATTCAAGTGGACAAGTTATAGCCTTAGGGTGAATCCAATCCGCCGATCCAAAATGGATCCTTCTTCTCCGAGCCTGAGCTTGTAGCCTGGTAGGAGATTGTGCAAAGGCAGACTCCCCTATATTTGTATAGACCCGCCATCAGATGTTAGATCTTATATGGGTATGGAGATTGTAGGCTTGTGACTGGACCATTGTAGTCCCACTCAAGCAATGGACAGCTAGATCTAAGGTGATACTCAATCTCTTGCTGCTTCTATGTGTCTGGGCTATCATGGTCCTATACAGCCTTAGCCCCACACATAGAGCTTTAGAGGTTGAGGTTCCCTATGGATTCCTGAGCTTGTAGCCTAGATGAAGTAGTGCCTACAATGATAAACTTGTTTTGACCCATCTCTGGATTGTGGTTCCCCTATGGGATAATCTGTGATCATTTAAGTGGACAGGTTATAACCTTAAGGGATTGGATCATGGCACAGGGATGAGTTGGATTCTTTCTCCTCTTTGGTGATAATGTAGCCATTGGACAGGATTTCTATACCCGCAGACCTGGATCTGAGTCATCAATTCCAGCAGATTTGAACTCAATAGCATACTTCTCACCCTTTTACATTTATTTTCCCACACTCCATCCATCTTCTCAACCCTTTCTGTAGTTAATTCATTAGGCTACCTTAGGATATTTAGAAGAAGTGACCCTAAACTCCCTTCCTTTTAGGACTGCCAGATCTGTAGTCAGATCCGGAGGGACTACTAGAGATGGCTCCCTTGGAGCTGTAGATCACTTTTCCCTATGGAACAAACTCTTACTTATCAAAACTTGCTACAAATGGACCCTGTATCTTGCAGGTCTAGGATTTCTCAGTTGTGCTGATTCCATACCCTGTTTTACTTTGACTTTAAATTGCTTTTACCACCAACAAATAAAGTAAGCACACTAAGAATTCGCAACAGTAGCCAACGTCATAAAAGAAATCCATGAAGGAGTATGCGGTGCCGACTTCAACGGCTACATGCTCGCTAAAAAGATTCTATGACAAGGGTACTTCACGACCACCATGGAATCTGATTGTTGCAAGCACGTTTAGAGGTGCTACAAATGTCACGAACACTCTAGTCTGATACATGCTCCGGCCATAGATCTACACAGCATCACCACTCCATGGCCATTTGCCACTTGGGGCCTCGACGTCGTTGGAAAGGTTAATTTGAAAGCTTCTAACGGACATCAATTCATCTTGGTCGCTATCGAGTACTTCACAAAATAGGTAGAGGCAGCATCCTACACAAATATCACGGCCAATCATATCGAGAAATTCATCAAGAACAATATTGTTTGTCTATTCGGGATGCCTAAGGACATCATCACGGACAATGACACCAATTTTTCCATCAAGCGCATCAAAGCCTTATGCGAACAGTACAAGATCAAACATCACTACTCATCACCATATAAGTCGCAAACCAACAGAGTCATCAAAGCAGCTAATAAGACACTTGTCCTCATCCTTGAGAAGATGGTTGTCACATATTGAGACTGGAGTGAAATGTTGCCATTTGCACTATGGGTCTACCAAACGTTGATTCGTACTGCTACAAAGGCAACACTGTTTTCCCTTGTGTATAGAATCGAGGTCGTGCTACCAGTTGAGGTTGAAGTACCTTCACTCTGGATCCTCATTGAGTCTGATTTACCGAAAGCTAAAAGTGAGAGATTCCATTTCGAGCAGTTGAACTTACTCGATGAAAAAAGGCTCCCTGCTTTGTGCCACACTCAGGTCTACCAAGGAAGGATTGCGCGCGCTTACAACAAACACGTTCGCGTTCAAGATTTGAAGGTGGGTGACACAGTGCTCAAGAAGATCTTCCCCTCTCTCCACACTGATCCGAGAGGGAAATTCAAACCCAATTGGGAAAGACCCTATGTCATCAGAGAAGTACTCCCTAGGTACGCGCTTCATCTCGCCACCATGGACGGAGATCACTTTCCTTAGCCCATCAACGCTCGATACGTACGTCGATTCTACTCATAGTCTCCGGCAGCAAGGTAAGTATTGATAAGATGGATACGTGACTGCTTAAAGACCCCATAAAAGAGGCCATTATTTTAAAGCCAAGTAACTAAAAAGTATCCCTGAATACTCATACCCTTTGCTACACCCATTGGACCAATAGCCTTTCTTTCGCAACCCCTCTCAAAAAAGAGAAAAAGTAGTGAAAATGTATATACCAAATAAAAAAATCATAAAAGAGTTATAAAAAAAAATCAGAAAAGCAAAACTCCAAAAAAATGGAGGTCTAAAAAGAAAGTAAAAGGAAGAAGAGAGAAAAATCTTAGGGCATGTACAGTAAAAAAAAAAAAAAATCCCCCAAGGAAGAAGTGTATTACGGCATCTGAAACCCAATCAAGGAAAACCTTTAAACCCAAGAATACCTTCAAAATTCCTAACCTATCCCTTTTTAGCCCATGGCCACGATACATCCCTGAAGAAAGCCCTCTTTTAGGTCTACGAGCAGTCATAATATCCTTTGAGTCAGTACGAGCTAAGCTGAGAGACAACAAAAGAATTCTATCTAGCTATGACGGAATCAATGTCCATGTCATGGCCTTTAGAGAAAAGAAAAAGAAAATTTACAAGCTCAAAGTAAAGAGGACGTGGTGAAAACCTGCAAGGGCGCCACGGGTAAAAAAAGCGAGCTTGTGCGAACCAGGTGAAAACTTGAAAAGGTGCCTAGGGTAAAAATATAAAAACCCATTGACGTAGTAAAAATCCGAAAGGGCGCTACGGGTAAAAAAGAGAGCGATAGTGAGCACAGTGAAAACCTATCTTGGGCGCTGTGAGTAAACATGCTTAAAAAAATAAAAATAAATAAAAGAAGAGAAAAAAAAAGGAAAAGAAATATCATTTAAGTTAGTCCTTTGGTTATATTTTTGGTCTATCTGGTCGCCAATTGGGTCTCTCATGTTTTCTCAAATTAGGTCATGATCAAGTATATATTCAGACTACACCGTCAAACGTATGACCCGAGGTAAGGAGAAAAGGTTGATTCGATCCAAAGGGAGGGATGCTCCGACCTTGGTAAAAATTCTGAACCTCACTCAGGTTTGACCCTATGAACGGGTTTGACTATACTCAAAATTGGACCCGTTACTTCGCCTCATTGTTAAGACATCAAACAAAAAAGAAGAAAGAAAAAAGAAAAAATAAAAATAAGAAATCCAGAAAAATCTCAAAATATATATATATACTCCTTCCAACATATTTACAGCATCGTACTTCCATCTCAAAAATGAAGAAAAAGAAAAAATCTCTGAAAATAAAAACCCTAAAAAATATATAAATCTTGAAAATTGAAAATGTGTAGGTAAAGGTTTACTTCTCCTTCTGTTAATTAGGATGCATATTGTTACCTATATAAAAAAGGGACTGACATTTTTTTGAGAATGTGCAGGAACATCAAATGGTCCAAAGCCTCGAAGCAAGCAATCCCTCAGCAATGAATAAATCAGATGAAGCATCTCACCACCGACGTCCAGTCTATTGGAAAAAAAAAGAAAAATAGATAAAGATATCATTTGAAAAACAAAAAAAAGATAGCTAAGTTTTCATGGTACTTTTTGTTACACAGCTATGCATATGCGTGTTTCAATGCGATAAAATATCAATATTTTATCGGCAACACAGTTGTACTAAATTAATGTCCTAAGTCTAAGGTTCGCCTTGAATCTTTGGATCCTACTTCAAAGAAGGAGCAACGGTGTTAATCCCGATCAAATAGTCGATGATCAGATTGATTCCACCGCTAAATCTTTGTGTTGATCGCTCCTTTTTAGTTTCAAGTGAACTTGAGTGCCTTGAACTTCATGTTCGTCACATGATTTTTAGAGGCATAAACTCTTGGTCTACATTGTTCGGACGAGCGCCCTTCGAGGTTTGAGATCCAGATAACTCCGTTGTCGAAAAGTCAATCATTGGTTAAGATCAACCTGTCATATATGAAATTATGTGTCAAACAACTATGTTCAAATGTGCATATAGAAGGGCTCATTCTCGGCTACGGGCTTGAAACCTGTATTTTTACGGTACCCCTATAAAGTGTACGCCATGCTTCTGGGTATCCGTGGATGGTCGTTGTTCCTATAAATGGTCCCCGGACGAGTTCTGGGTTGAGACTTTCATCGTCTTATTATTTATCGTCCCTGATGGGTACATGTTTTTGCATAATCATTCATTTGTAATATCATTGTCGACAGAGACCAGAATTGGATGTCTCCTTCTGTGGACACCCGATTCTAGTCTGATCCTTTCGATATCATTTGAACTTGAGTGTCTTAGCTTCAATTTCGTCGCAAACTATTTCGGAGAAATAGATTTTGGTCTGCGCTATCTAGGCATGCGCCCTCCGGGGGTTTGAGGTCTGGATACCTCCATTGGGGAAAATATATATATATATATATATATGTGGCTTGTTATGGTGGCACATTCTACCAAAAAGCGTTGCGACATCAATATTCGCTCTGTTTGGATAGTTATGCTAAATTAACTTTGACATCAATGGGTTTGCTCAAAGATCTTGAACCCTACCTCGCATAGGGGCACCGTGGCTGATCAAGTGGGGCAATTGATGCTTCATGAGATTGGACACAAACCATTGGATCTTCACGTCATTGCTTTACGCTAATCTTTAAGTATGGATTATTCACCCTCCCCTGCTCGCGGGGCTATTTTATTCAGAATGAAACTCAAACATCGAACATAATCACATCATCTCGGTTATACTTAGTAATGTCGCTAAGCGCTTGGGGACCGATGATCTGAAGGAGCCGAAGTTTTCCCAATTGTTGGGGCTTCCGCTACTTTCCTTCCCGAGTGATGCACATTATCTCAAGTGTTGGGCTTACGTCATTTTTTCTATTTTTTCTTTCTTTTTTATGTTTGAGGTTCATTTTGAATATGACGGACCCGTTAGCATGCCTTGGGCCTCTTCGGATGTCTCTTTCTTTGACATATGATCGTTACTGATTAGATACTAAAGAAGGGCATCTGTAGACACCCAAATTTAACCCAAGGCCCGATCGATCCATACATCGAGAATAGTGCACTTTCGAGCTTTTGAAAGCACCTCTTAAACCCTTACAACTTAATCTAACCTTTAGAACCATATCCAAACCCTTAGGAAGCAACCCTAACCCTTAGAAAGCCTAAAATGGACCCATAGAACCTGTTTCCAATCAAGCAAAATAACTAACGAAAAGAGGAGTGCCAAGGCTTGCACAGATAGTTTCCCAACCTAAGGCCTATACTATTGAAAATTAGAGGTTCTCAGCTTTCCAATGAGCCAAGAATCGCCTAATTTGGAGTTATATATAAAAAGTTATGACAATTTCAAAAATACGAATTTGTGCAGAAAATTGTAAAATCGGGTCCTAACTTCTCAAAACTCAAAAAGCCCATTTTTAAAAAATGGTGGATTTGGAAATTGGGACCATCCCAAAGCTTATGGTTTGTTTCTTTAGGACCCAAATTCCCTTCCCAACCTTAGGTATCACCCTTTTTCCATTTAAGTTATCACCCCATCATCCACCATTAAAACCCAACTCTCTCTTCTTCAAGCTCTTAAAATCCCCAAACACCTTAGATTTAGGATACCTAATTTCTAAATGCATTAGTGACCTAACCACTCACTAATCCACCCTTTCTCTATAAATAGAGGCCCCCTTCCTCTTGTTTAAGCCACTTGAAAAATCTCCAAAGGAGAGAAAACTCTAGAGAATTTCTTCCCCATTTTCAAGCCCTAATCTTTCCAAGCTTTGAAACCCATCCTCTCTCTCATACCATCACATCCTCTACCATTAATTCATCCCTCCTAAAGCTTTGAAGCCTTAGCCTAGATCATTATCTTACCCTCATACCAAGCCTTCCAAACCTTCAAGCCTTAGAAGTTAGAACCTTGCTCTAACCATTGTGCTATCTAAAGCTCATCGGAGTCGGCACCCACGCGAAGATCTACGGCAGTGCAACAAGGGCCCGAGAGCTCCGACTCTCCCCTCTATTCCTCTACTTTCTCTATTTATTTTTTATTTATCCTAGAATTTGAGTCGTTACGCTATCAAAATTTCGGTGATTATGGAGGCTCAAATAGGATCGAATTGTCTTTGGTAAAGTGGAAGTGCCGCTCATTTATATATATATTTTTTAGCTTGGCCATAGTAGAAAACGCTTACGAGCGGGTCAATCGGGTGCCTAACACCTTCCTGATTGATAACCAAAGGCCCTACCCAAGAGCCATTGGCGTAGACAGGATCGGAGTCAAATCATGCACTTCGGTGTACACGATCTTGATTTTAGATATCCCGGGACACCAAAAGCTCCGGGTGGCGACTCCATTTTTTTTAGCACATCGTCATGATGGATTGATGAAATCCACGATTGTACACATTCTTTGCAAAAAAAATTTCACATCCGATAAACAATCAATCATATTAGTAATTTTTATCTAAATAATTTTAAGTGTCCCCTGTTTTTATGCCAATGAGGGCATTGTACGACTTAAGTTTGGGGGGATACACAATTTCTATTTACAGTAGTATTATAATTAGTATATTAGTATATCAGTAGTTTTATTTAGTTTATTTTTGTAAAAAAATTTATCATTACATAGGAATTATGATAGTAGAAAAAAATTGAAAATCTTGAAAAACTTACGATCCATTATAGTAGAAGTTTAATAATTAGAATATAGAATAGTACAATTCATGTTTAGCTCGTTGAACACTATATTAGAATGGATGTTTGAAACAATAGATTGATCTAAACTGTAAAATTCTAGATTATAGTTTCAAAATTATAAACCAGTGAGATTAAAAGTCATATTAACCCTTTTATTCAGAGAGAGACTGTTTCTATCCAAATCAAAAATTTCTTTAAACTTCTATCCTTTTATGAAATCTCATATTGTTGAATTTAAAATCAAAATATTCTATAAATATGATAGCCTGATTTTTTATCTTGAACTATCTATTAGAAATATCAAAATAATAAGACATCTATGCTAGTAAATCGTAAAAATGATTAAAGGCCATCTCTTGTTAACCAGAGCCAAAAAGTCAAAATCTTAGAAAATTTTATCCTCTGAACCAATATTAGAAGCCTAAAACTGAATTTTCTTTGTACCAAAATTCTGAAAACCTTTAACCAGAAGTACTACCCAAAGCTTTCAACCTTTAACCCTTATATTTTCTGAGATTTTAGAATGTAAAAGAAGGGAAGAAGAGGGAGTGAAAGGAGTAAAAGCAAAAATAGATAAGGGAGATGCAAAAAGAAAAGAGTACAGCCAAAGAAATCAATTGAAGAATATGGGAAAGGAGTAAAAAAAATCATAAAAAAAGATGATTTAAAAAAAAAAAAAAGATAGGAGATAGAAGAGCTAAATTCTCAAAAAACAATTTGAATCCTTTCACCTTTCTTTGACACCTTCTGAAACCCAAAGTCCCATTACAAGCCGAAGAAAAAACCTTTTTGATTTACAATTTGCAAAAGCATAAGCCTAGTGGAGATATGAATAATAGATATTATGGATTGCACAGGGATTCATATATATAGAATAGATTATCTTTTCTATGAGATTGATAATTTCTTTTTTACAATTATCCTTTGACTGAATTTTTTTGAAATAATATATTGTGAGAACCCAAAGAGTTTTGATATCTTTTTTAGAGTATGTCAATAATGAGCTTTTGAATGAAAATATTTTTAAAAAACTGCAAATTAGAAAAATATATAAAGAATAAACTGTTCACTGATGCATACACTCCCTGCTTACTATGAATTAAAATTGTTGGAGTTCTAATCAAGGATAACTGTTATAATGGAAAATAAGGATAAAAGAATGAGTAATTTTAGAAAATCATAATAATTGTAGATGATTAGCGTAGTTAACTTAGACAACTTAGATAATTTAGTTAGTTTATAAAATTAGTTTAGATTTTTAACTTTTCTTTTCTTTTGAAAATATTTTGAAAAATCTAAAAAGAATTAAAGTTTATAGGTAACTTCACTGAAAATCTTTAGGAGACTACAACTCCTCCACTAGGGATAACCTAGGGATTTAAAAGCTTCTTACATCTGTTAAATGCAATCGTATTCCCTACGAAAGTGGCATTTAACTTTTAGTTTAAAATGTTTTATATTTCCTTGTTTGCTAGGGACTAGAAAAGCGTAAGTTTGGGGGGGTGATCAGTCACATAATATATCAATTTATTACCCTTAACTTAGTGATGCTAGAACTTAGTTTGTTACTAATAAGTTACTGATGTGCAGATATTAAAGAAAAACAGTAAAAGAGAACCAATATAATAATATTCATTAAAATGAACTCATAAAGAAATAAAAAATGATTAAACCAAAAAGACAAATCTTCGCCTACTAAAAGATAAAAAATCGCGCTTTATGATTTTGCGGAATGATGCAAAGCAAAAGAAAGAAAAGAGAAATCATTATTTACGATTCTACAAGACAAAGTCGTTCAAAAGAGTATGATAACAGAGAAGTGAAGAATTGTAATTAAAGAATCGTTCAATAGGAAGCGATATAAAGAGTAAAGAATAGAAAATTGTGATTAATGATTTTTTATAAATAAGCTTTCTAAAGTTGCCGATCATGTGAGAATAACACTGTCATGAATAAAATTAGAAGAATTCTTGACTTAGAAATCTGGTGACCACGGATCTGAGGAGATTGACGAAGAAAAATCTTAAACGACTCTACTGCTGAAATAAAGAAAGAAATTCAGAAGTACATTAAAAGAATAAAAGCAAGGAAAGATAAAATTAGAAGTAAAGTTATATTCGGATACTTTTATTTTAGTAATTTCTTTTATTAGAATTAGGAGTTTATAAACTGACCCCATATGATCTATAAATAAGAGGGCTTGGTATAGGAATAACCATCGAAGAAATTCTTAGCATCAATTGATGACTGAGGATTAGTTTTCTTCCGATCAAATTTAGAGTAGTTTAGATTAGGTATCCATTGTTTCTTAGAAGCAATTGATGCCTGCGGCTGAGGGGTGAAGGATATATTTTACTTTTATTTTTTAGTTTAGATTTCTTTTATTCTAATTTCCTACTTTAACATCTTTGAATTTTAATTTAAATTGACGACTCAAGTTGAAATTTACAGATTAGTATAACGATTTTACTTTTCCATCTTTAGTTGTTTAGAATTTGATTGACGCCCAAGTTTTAGGAGATTATTGATTAGATTAAATCTGTGTTGATAAGATTTTAGTATTGATTGATGACCAATGCTAAGAAACGTGAGATATAGTATAACGGTACTTTTTAATTTTATGAATATCCGATAGGTGAAGACTGTGATTGATGATCATAATCTGTAGTAGGAGGATTTAGGATTTATTTTCTGGAAATTTAGATTAAGAAAATATTTTTTTATTCATATTTCTCCAGTAGTTTAGGAACTTAAAAGATAAGCATAAGTTTTCAGAAAATTAAGTTAATATAGTAAACATGTCTTCGTGGGAACGATCCTATGCTAGTACTATGATTTCTATTGTGCACTTGCAATAGGTCAAGACTTAATTAGATACACATATAAGTAGCGATCACCGACCGGGCGAAATTATAGTTTCGACCAGTCCAATTGACCTTTGCAGACACTCTTTTAACTACTTCTCCTTGGATCATTGCCCTTTTTGTTTGGATTTTTTCGTAACTTTGCTCTTTTAACCTTTTTATCATTTAACCCACTTCTGCACCTGTTGCAATATAACATGAACTAAAAACATCTATTAGTAATTAATTGAGGTTTAACAAAGCCGGGATTTGGGGATAATTTATACAACTTTTGGGTTCAATCACACCCCAAACCTCTACTTTGCTAGTCCTCGAGCAAAGACAACTTTAAAACTATAACCCAAAAGCAAATTATTCTAATATTATAAAAGCTAATCTAAGAAAGTAATGAGCCACTCTCGTAGGGAGCATGGTTGCATTTAGCATATGCAACAAACCTTTTAACCCCTAGGTGATCCCTAGTGGAGGAGTTGTGTCTCCTGAGGGTTTATAGTGAAGACACCCACAAACTTCCAAAACACTTTTAGAAACCATCGGTAAATTGAGCTTTCAAAACCGATTTTCATAATATATTCATACTTCTGAAAACAAAAATCATTAATTGCTTTAACATGCAGACTTTCATTCTCAAATACCAATGGCTTATTATTTCTAATGTTGCCTATTCAAATTAACCCACTACTCCGATCGTTGGATAAATCCTTCATTCATACTTAGAATGTCGTGTGTGTGCTAACCCATGCTAAAATCCTTCCATCGCGGGACTAATCCAAACAAAGAATCGTCATACCCCAAGTCTCAACTCAGTCCTCACCCTAGGTATACACTCAAAACAAGCTCGCTCCAATGAATGGTTTACTTTTTCACACACATGTGAGAAGGAGTTATAATTCAAAACAAAAAGATCTCACATGATATACGAAAAATGGTGCATCCAAGAATTTAAAAGAAATCTTATGAAGAAAGATATTTGTATCCTAAGTACGTCATACCAAGCACCATAGATATTATGCTATCACTCTCCACAAGGCATTTACCACTCAAGATTGGATCAAGAAGGTCATTTTCAAGGTTGTAACAGGGCCTAGGTAAAGGTTAAGAAAGAAAATGGAAGATTTGATGCAAATTTCTCTGAGAAATTGGAGAAGAAACTTCATTGATTTTCTACTTTTTCACTCTTTCTTCTCAAATTTCTCAAATTTTCTTTTTGCTTTTTAATATATATATATATATATATATATATATATATATATATATTTCTGCCATATACTCCTTGCAAGCATCACTACCTTGCCTTTCTACTTTCTTCTCATCCCTCTTTCCCAATTTCTCACAGATTAAAGGGTAAGGTTTTGCATTCTTCGAACTAGTGTGGGGTATGGTTAGTATAGCTTAAAAAGAAATATTTAAGGTAAAATTTTCAACAAGGCTCAAAGGGGGTGCTAAAAGGTAAATGAGTATAAGGTGGGGCAAAATAGGCACAAGCGAGCCAAAGACGGCCTTCGATCATCTCCTCACAAGGTGGTAACGATGCCTATTTGTTTTGAGTTCAATTGCGATGTGTTCTAGTACAATGATATTAAGCAATGCAAAGTAAACAACCCAAGATAAATTGTATGAGATTTAAACAATTAAGCACGAGTTCAAAGATACCCTGAATGTATATGCACTCATCAAGAACGAGAAAATAGTTCTAAAGCTCACTGGGTTTCATCTCCTAGGATCTTAAGATTAAAAATTCAAATTAATCCTTTGATTTTCGGACTTTAAGCATGGTAGAAGTGTAAAATTTTTCTAAACATGAAATTCAAACCTATCTTTCATGCATAAACAACTACAATTTGAACATTACGAGCAAATAAGCCATATGATGATCAAAAACTATATTAAAACATGTGGTTTTGAGGGTGTGCTAAATAGTGGTTAAGTACAAGATGCAACAAAATAAAACATGAACCACTTCAATAAGCACCAACACCCCAAAACCGGGATGGTGCAATGCCCTTATTGCACAACTATCTATGCACAAACAAATCTCTTTCTTTTTTTTTTTAAAGGAGGAAATGACTTGGGTTGCCTCCCAAGAAGCGCTGCAGGTAGGTCGACTGCTCGACAATATTGAGGGTGACATGTTTAAAGAGGTGGGACGAGGGTATCAAGGAAGATGCGCTCAGTCTCAGATAACGCTTTTGAATCTACCACCAATTTCAGCCGTTGCCTATTAACCTTTATCATTTTATTATCCCGATGATCTAAGATCGTAATCGCACCAAAGTGGGACACCTCAGTGACAATATATGGGCCATCCCATCGAGATCAAAGCATTCCAGGAAAAAGGCACAATTTAGAATTAAACAGCCATATCCGTTGTCTTGTAGAGAAGGTCTTGCGAGTGATATGTCGGTCATGAAAGTTTTTAGCCAGTGCCTTATAGAGCCTGACATTTTCATATGCCTCATTTCGCAGTTCCTCAAGTTCGTCTATTTGGAGACGTCGATGAGAACCTGCATTTTTCTTATGAAAATTGAATTGTTTAATCGCCCAATAGGCCCGATGTTCTAGTTTGACAGGCAAATGACACGCTTTACCGAAAACCAACCGGTAAGGGTACATTCCAATGGGGGTTTTATATGCAGTCCGATAAGCCCAAAGAGCGTCGTTGAGGCACAGGGACCAGTCTTTACGGTTATATCAGACTGTCTTTTCGAGAATGCATTTGATTTCGCTCTTGGAGACCTCAACCTGTCTGTTAGTCTAAGGATGGTAAGGTGTAGCAATGCGATGTGTAATCGAATACCTCCTAAGCAAGTTTTCAAAGTGGGTATTGCAAAAATGGGTACCACCATCACTAATAATAGTTTGTGGTGTTCCAAAACAAGAGAAAATGTGGTCCTTAATGAAGTGTATAACGACCTTGTGGTCATTTGTCTTAGTAGCAATGGCTTCTACCCATTTAGAGACATAATCAACGGCGACCAGAATGTATAAATTACCATGAGATTGTGAGAATGGTCCCATAAAGTCGATGCCCCAGACATCGAATAGTTCCACTACTAAAATCAGATTCAAAGGCATCATATCACGTCATGACATGGCCCCCTTCGTTGGCATTGGCTACAAGTTTTACAAAAATTATAAGCATCTTTAAAGAGCGTAGGCCAATAAAAATCGGATTTTAAGACTTTTGTTGTGGTTTTCTTCCCACTAAAGTGCCCACCACAGGCATGGGAATGGCAAAACATTAGGATACTTTGAAATTCCTCCTTGAGGACACATCATCTGATAATTTGGTCTGGACGGACTTTGAAGAGTTCAGGGTCTTCCCAAATATATGCTCGAATCCTAGAGAAGAATAGGCCTTTGGCATGTTTATCCCAATGGAGGGGGATCTGGCCAGTGACCAGGTAATTTGCGATATACGCATACCACGGGGCTGATTTTATATTAATGGCATAAAGTTGCTCATCGGGGAATGAATCCTTGATCGGAAGATTGTCATTTGCCCCTTCAACTACAATCCTTGACAAATGGCCAACAATAATATTTTCTACCCCCTTTTTATCTCATATTTCAAAGTTAAATTTTTGAAGGAATCGAATGAGTCAAGGTTTAGTATCCTTTGTGGAGAGAAGGTATTTTAGCACTGAGTAATCAGAAAAGATAATAATTTTGGATCCTAGCAGGTAAGATCTGAATTTAGCCAATGCGAAAACAACGGCTAGCAACTCCTTTTTCGTAGTGGTGTAATTCAATTGAGCATCATAAAGGGTTTTGCTTGCGTAATAAATAACATAAGGTTCACGCCCAGTCCTTTGGCCCAGTACAGCACCAATTACATAATCGGACACGTTGCACATGATTTCAAATGGAAGCCAGTAATTGGGAGACTTTATAATTGGTGTTGTGGATAAAAGTTCTTTAAGTTTAAGGAAAGGGTCGAGACATGCTTGATCAAAAACAAAAGGAACATCTTGTGCCAAAAGGAGGCACAAAGGTTGGGAAATTTTGCTTAAATCTTTAATGACCCTTCTATAAAATCCAATGTGGCAAAAAAACGATTGGATTTGTCGCACCAAAGAAGGTGGAAGTAAGTTTGCTATCAGATCAACCTTAGCTTTATCCACTGCAATCCTCTGACTAGAGACCACATGTCCTAAGACAATACCTTCACAGACCATGAAGTGAATTTTTTCCCAACTTAAGACTAAGTTAGTGTCTTTGCAGAATTGAAGAATGAGCTCTAAGTTTTGTAAGCAAGAATCAAAAGAATTTTCGAAGACAAAGAAATTGTCCATAAAGATTTCTAGAAATTTGTCCACCATATCCTAGAAGATTGACATCATACATCGTTGAAATGTCGTAGGTGCATTGCATAGCCTAAAGGGCATCCTCCTGTAAGCAAATGTACGAAAAGGACATGTAAAGGTTGTCTTCTCTTGGTCAGGGGGAAACACTGGGATTTGATTATATCCAGAGTATTAGTCCAAAAAGGAGTAATACTCTTATCCTGCTAATTTTTCAAGGATCTCATCAATAAATGGCAGAGGAAAATGATCTTTGCAGGTCATGGTATTGAGCTTGCAGTGGTCAATACAAACCCTCCACCCTGTTGTCTCTCACAGTGACCATTCATAGTGAAGCAAGATTTTTTAGGTACAACCTGGGTAGGACTGACCCACTTACTATCGGAGATAGGGTAGATAATACCTACATCAGGCAACTTCACAACTTCCTTCATAACCACTTCCCTCATATTAGGATTAAGTTTACGTTGCATTTCCTGAGAGGGATGAGCATCCTCTTCTATGTGAATGTAATGCATACAAACTGCTGCAATCGGGTCTTTGAGAGTCAGGGTCGGCATTGCTTCTTCCACACAATTGACAATATCGTCTATAAGAAAACAATCCTCGTCCTCCTTGGAGGGTATTCCTTGTGTAGCAGAAAAAATATTCAACTAAACTCTCATATTACCAAAAGATACTTCCATCACTCCCGTTCGGCAATTAATGCATGCATTGGCAATTGTCAGGAAGGGTCGGCCGAGAATAATGGGGATATTATTGGCAATGTTACGAGTTTGTTGCATATCCAAGACCAGGAAGTCAACCAGGAAGAATAAATTTTCCACACCAACTAGAACATCCTCGATGATCCCGACCGGACGTCTTTCAGACTGGCCAGCCAACTGAAGAGATACGGATGTAGGTTTTAATTCCCCCAAACCCAACTCAAGGTAAACCAAATAAGGGAGCATATTCACACTTGCTCCAAGGTCCAGGAGCGCCTTATTAATGGTGTGGTTGCCAATGACGTATGGGATTGTAGGCACTCCCAGATCATTTCATTTGAGAGGGGTTGCACTGTTTACCATAGAACTAATTTTTTGAGTAAGGAAAACTTTCTTCAAAATATGAGATCATGATCTTCTCTTAATGGTGCAAAGTTCCTTGAGGAATTTAGCATACGCGGGAACTTGGTTGATAGAGTCTAAGAGTGGGAGATTTATTTTCACTTGTTTAAATGTTTCCATCATTTCCTCCATCTGCATACTATTTTTGTCAAAAGGTAACGACTTGCTCAAGGCTTGGGAGAGTTCTAAACACGTATGGTACCTCATTGGTAGCCTTGGGGCGATTTATTTCATGGGAAGACAGTTCTTCACGTCATGGATGAACCTCACGTTCGGATTCATTTCCAATTGAGCTGTTATCCCTAGCTAGCCTCACATTTCCTAAATCTATTGGCATCTCAACTCCATTATCTACCTCTTTCCCACTCCTTAGGGTGGTTACGCCCTCCACTCGGTCAAGAGGCGATTTCCGTTGAATGATTTATAAGTAGGAGTGCTTATAGGTTGGTGCGATACTTGGTTGTCTATCCTCTGGGATATGGCAGCGGTTTGTTGTCCAATTTGACTGAATGTTATTAAAATGAGCCCCTAGTGTTGCTAAGACTGTTGTTCCCAACTATCAGTAGTATGCAGCATGATCCCCTCCGGATTACCGAGTTTTGCTAGTTGGGATTGCTACTCTCTATTGGTTGACTCAACCTGATCTTTCCTACATGAGTTAATTAAATCGTTAGCATTGGTGTTTGGATGCTGGTAAGAAAATGCTGTCATGATGTGTTCTTTTACCAGATTAGGATAAAGTGGGGCTGCTGGACACTTAAGTACTTTGTGAGTGAGCCTCTGACAAATACTGCACGCTTTACTCGATAAGTTGTTGGGTGTGATGGTTCATTTATCCTACTTTCTATTTTTTTTAAGAGCTTCAATTTTGGTTAGAATAGTTGTTAGTGGATTCATTGTGTTTGCCCCCTCCTGCTAGGAAGGTCGATCCAATGAAATTTCGGGGTCAATCATACGCAATATATCATGGTGCATTGAATTCTCGCTTAAGTGCTCAAAAGCTCCCCAGCTTCCTCATCGGTCTTTGTGAAGAACATGCCTCCACAAGAAGCATCGGTCATGTACCGATTTCACTTCGTCAGCCCCTCATAAAAACGCTACACAATTTTCCATTTTGCAACTGTGATGAGGGCATTTATGCAAAAGTTCATTGAGGCGATCCCAGCTCTCATGGAAGGACTCCTCCGGCAGCTGTTGGAATGAGGTTATGGCCTTTCAGATCTAAATTGTTTTACCAATGGGAAAATACTTCGCAATGAATATGGCTTGTAAAGCCTCCCATGTTGTAATCGAATCACAGGGTAGAGCATTCAACCATTGCTTTGCTCTGTCCTTGAGAGAAAGCGGGAATAGCCGCATTTGTGTAGCTTCTTCTGTCAGAGTAACTAGCTTCACTGTCGTACAGATTTCCAGGAAAGCAATCACGTGTTGATCAAGGTCTTCGTTATTGAGCCCATGAAAGATCAGGAGCATCTGAATCAGGGTGGGCTTAATAATGAAAGACCTGTTACCGGTAGCAGCGGGAAATCGGATGCATGAGGGGGAAATAAATGGAGGTGGTGCATGATGTTCTCTCAGTGTTTTAGTCAAGGGTGTTTCTCTTCCTAATATAATGAAATTACTTAATTTAGTCTAATGGAAAATGAAAACACACCTTGGCCCCTTATGATGTTCCTTGGGGACCTCTGATGACCTTCACTCCTTTGGTATTTCCAAACCCTTCAAAACAAAGGCAATCACAATAGGTTGGTTAATACTTTACACAAATATGTACAATAAGATAAATTCTTAAGAAAAAAAAATTTAAGTCTCCGATAGCGGCGCCAAAAACTTGATTGTTTTAATTTTAAACCTTACAAGTGCACAAGTTTGATGTACTTGGGCGAGTACAAGGGTGTCGAACCACAGGGATTTGTTGCCTATTTACTCTAAGTTCTATCATATTAATATAAAAAGTATGCATGGTTTTTAAGTTTCTAAAGTTTGTTAACCAAATCTGACCGATTCGAAATAACAATATGAAGATGCAGACTGGAGTCTCTCTTTAAATCCCAGACTTGCACAAAATAAAACTCTACTTCCCTTTTATTAAGAATCCCAAGTACCCCCGCTCCTTGCTACAAGCTCAGTCGCTTCGTAAATAAATTAGAAAATCCTAATCGTCAAAGTATCACTGCACAAACCGACAAAACTACCCTTCAAGGCCTAGCCTGTTAGTGAATACCCTTTCTAAGTTAACCCAATCCTTTTAAGGCCACTGAATTAAACTAAATAATATTGTAGCATTACCATCGCGTTCTCAATCTGATCGAAACCTTGAACATGCAATCGTACTATAAATGGAACTCAAAATAAAGGAGGAAATAGATATTTATTAAGCACTCATCTATGAATTATAAGAGACTCCCGCCTGGGAGTGTTTTAGCAGTGCATTGGGCAAGAAATCTTCCCTGTTACTGAATCCATTTGCCCTTTACACATCAAACTGCCCTTGTCCTTCTATTCCTCCAAAAATTGATCTCCCCTCTCTTTAACCCTAAGGTCCCTATAAATAGAACATTAGGTCCACCCCCCCTTACATTTGTGTATGGCTTGGGAGATATCTATAGATCCTAAAAATCCTCTAAGGAGACAAATCTGGAAAGGAAATTCTCGCTGAATGAGTGTTATCCAGCTTGTTGAAGAGATTTTTGGAGAAGATCTCAGCGTTCAAAGATATCCACAGCTGTTGCGCACCTGAATTTTCGCCCAGAAACTCTTGTTTAGAATGGTCGAATTTGGAGAACCAACCGATCGAGTTCACTTTCCTTCTCCAGGTAGAAGACGACCACAGAGGCTTCTCTTTTCTTTAATTATCAGACCGGTCGAATAAGATTGGACCGGTTGAGTAATTATGCTGAGTTTTCTTTGTTCTGTGTATAGCATTTCCGACCAGTCGGCTGAGGCCAGACTAGTCTCTCTTTTCATCTGTAAAGCCTTTTGGAGTTCTCGATCGGCTCTGAAGTGATGTCAATCGTTCATTTTGGCTTTTCACTTCCACTCCTCTATTATGCCATCGACCGTCAAAGTTGCAGTTTTGACCGGTCCAATTGACCTTTGCAGACACTCTTTTAGTTACTTCTCCTTGGATCCTTGCCCTTTTTGTTTAGGTTTCTTCGTAACTTTGCTCTTTTAACCTTTTTATCATTTAACCCGCTTCTGCACCTATTGCAATACAACATGAACTAAAAACATCTATTAGTAATTAATTGAGGTCTAAAAAAGTCGGGATTTGGGGACAATTTATATAACTTTTGGGTCCGATCACGTGCCGTCAGATCGTAATCCCAAATCTGATTTCTAATTTCACTTTGGTATCGGGATACATTGATACCTTTGTGATAGCTCAATTTTCTCTTGGTAAATAGCTGGAAGATTGGGCCATCAATCATGTGGTAAGCCTACTTAAATGCGGAAGCAAAGTAGCAAAAGAAAACACATGGCATTTCCATTATTCTAACATAAACAAAACTATATACAGACCACCGGTGACAGTCGACTGTCACCTAAATAGTGGTTTAAAATCTATGCAACTATACATTAGTTTAATCCCAAAAGAGACCGTACCCAATATCCAAAAACAACTGTCCACACTATTCCAAGAATTTTAGAGGCGAATCAAGGGAAGAACTTCTCGAGTGGTTGGTCTTCCTCCTCATCAAGGATGTAGTCTGGATCCTCTGCTAACTCTGGATCCACCTCTGGATCTATATTTGCACCTATGACGTATAGTCGAGGGATGAGCTACAGTTCAAGCTCAGTAGGGAGAGAGCCATTGCAATATTATATTTACCATTCTACTTCACAAGTATTGATGGATAGAATCAAAATAATTTCATTTTCATTTATACAAAATACTTAAGAAGAAAAGTACTTAATTCGAAAGCATGATTCAAAACATGACATATCATGATGTTGAATATATATATATGATGATTGCTTGACTGAATAAAGAACAGATCACAAAAAAGACTTGCATCGGAAGCGATGTTCATTAAGGAACAAATAAGTCAGATAACAACGTATCAACACATGGATATATAAGAAAGAATTGTACCATCAAAATTCAAAATCATATGATAGGGTATCTCAGGAATTTCAGAGCATTAGTCTTAGTACCCCATAGCGGGAATAGGGCCTCAGACCCCGAGGACTCCACCCCTCGCTTGGAGACTCCACTCCCCTGTACACTAATATCGCATAAGCTTGTTAGCTACGGGCACTATGTTAAAGTATCCCGTAGCGGGAACAGAGTTGTCCGTAGCGGACACAGGGCCTCAAACCGCAGGGACTCCACTCCTCTTTGTCCATGATTTCTAAAATCAGAACACTTAGTATCGAAGTTCAAAGGTCGGGACACAATAGTCGGAGATTCCATAATTCAAACAGACAAATAGATCAAGATTAGAGATGTAATTGCTCATGCTCATGTTCTAATAAAACCAGTTAATAATTATTAACAATAAATTAAAATATATGCATAAACATGTTCTAATAAAATTAGTTAATAACTATTAACAACAAATAAGAAATATATGCATAGATAGACTTTCTGAAATCACATCTCAAGTATAATATTAAAACATCATCAATGGTCATGAATTAGTATTTAAATGTAATCTTGTAAATGAGAGTTTACCTACCTTAGTTACGGATGCGTGCTAAATGAAACGGAATTGAAATGGATATCTCCTCTACGGTCTCTCGTAACCGACCTAGATCATGGTGGGTTTACAAAACACAAGTTAGTGGTGAAGGGTTTCATGACTTGAGACTCTCGTAGCCTTCCCACACACAAAATCAAAGTGGGCATAGCCTGAAAGGGTCGCCTGGTCGGGGCCCAGGTTCGCCGAGGTGAGGCCTCCAGATTCCATGTGGCACATACAAGCTCGCCCAGGTGAGAATTTGTCAAAAATTTTTGCCTAGAAACTCGCCCGGGCGAGTTCTACTTCTGTGTATTCTGAAGGAATCTCGCCCGGGCAACCTTTTACTCGCCTAGGTGAGTCTAACAATTGCAGAACTCGACCAGTTGTCTTCTCTAACTCAATTTCTTTGAATTTTACATGGTCTAGCCTTCAAATCACAAGTAATCTACACATAGTTTGTTCCTACACTATACAACAGTCATTTTATCTTGAAAATTGTCATATGCAACTAATTTTATTCAAAAATTTGAAGATTCGGCTATCGGGAACTTTGGTGTTCGTGTTTCTCACGCAACCAATGTTCGAACCATTGGGTGCGATTCAATCACGCATGATTCTAAGCCTAACTTATGAAATTAAAATGTGCAAGATAAGGTAAAAGCATTTACCTTCGCAGGTTTTGCGCACGTGCACAACCTTTGGCATAAGAGATTATCGGCGTTAGAATGCTCTTTCTCTCGTGAAGGATCGATTCTTGCTTTCGATGGCATTGTCGATCAGTGTTTCCCGCGATCGGGATCGTCGCGGAGTTTCTCGCAGAGGAAAATTCGAGAGGGAGCGAGGAGTTCTAAAGGTTTTCCTCTTCAAGGGGATTGAGAGTTCACGTTTCTCGTGGGTTCTGTTGAGAACTGGAAAATACCGTTTTTCACCCCTTAATCTGGGCCTTGATAGACCCTTGAGAGAACTAAATAAGTGTTTTAAGTGCCTATGTTGCAGCTAACAATAAAGACAGGTTTAACCATAAAAGCAGCTTAAAAGTGCCAAAAAGATGACAATCCATGTCAGTCCAAAGAAAGGAAGTGAAGAAACAACCTCATCAGTTGTTGAAAGGTCTAAAGTAAAGAGGCAAAGACCTGTAAGCGAAGCAGGGAACAATTCGAACAGAGAAATGCACTACAGAGTTCTTTTCGCAAAGAACCTGCACTTTTCGTAAAGAACCTTGAACTCTGCGAAAAGGACTAAAACTCCAGGCATAGCTTTCGAAGAGCATTTGAACTCCTTGAAGAGAAGATTGAACTTTGCGAAAAGGTCCCCAAGCTTTGCAAATAGATCTCCAGAAGTCACAGTTCTTTTCGAAAAGGTCTCTAATCTGTGCGAAAAGAGCTTCAGAAGTCACAACACTTTGCGAAAAGACCCTTAAGCTCTGCGAAAAGGTATTCTGGAGATTCTATTCTTTAACAAGGGCAATTCAGTAATCTGTTGCACGCATCCCAATGCGTTTTAAAACCCAAGGACATTCTAGAAGATTCTGAGCACGAACCAAAGGCATATTCCACCCCATGTGAACACCCAAAAATGAAATTACTTGGCGGGAACTTCTAGAAGCTCAAACAAATTTTTGAATTACATAACAGAATTGATGCCTCTGTTTCCTGATTGGCTGAACCAGATCAAGCATTTCTGATTGGCCAGAACAGATCTGGATCCTGGTGCTCGACTCCTATTGGTTGATACAGATCTATCCAATTCTGATTGGTTGATACACATCTGAGCTGGCTTAGGGAAAACTATAAATAGATGAACCATTTGCCCAATTTGGGTATCCAGATTTTGAGTTTCATTTCTAATCCCCCATTTCCCAACCAGACAGCTTGTCTGTAATCCCTGTAATAGCTTCACTTTGACTAGCAATTGAGAGCTGTGAGACATTTCTGTAATTCAAAAGAGAGTTGTATTCAAGACTGCAAATCCGAGGGTTGTTAAGCCGTGCTCTGTAATTGTAACGGTGGATTTTAAAAGGTTGCTGTAAACTATGCATTCTCCATTGGACTCATGTCAAGGGTTCTCTTTGATCTCTTCAGTACATTAGACTCCTTTAGATTCATTGTGTTGCATGCAATTTCCCTTGATTCATTAATCCTGTAAGAATTAGTGTTGGTAACCTAGTCTAAACTAAGAATTTTGATTAAAGACTGTTGGATGGTTTGTGGCCATTAAAGTGGACAGACCATAGCCATAAGCTTAAACCTAATCCTTAAATTAGATTTATCACTCTTACATCTATGCTTGTAGCCAGATGAAGATTGGATCACCTCTGTTGAGCTGCAGTTATTCTCATTAGATTTCAAGGGCCAAATCAAAGTTAAATATTACTTCTCCATTCTTTGTATAAGTTTACCTCAAACGTTTCCCCAACTCAGATCTGGATCACTTAGTTTAATTTTTACTTTTATCATTTAGTTAATGTGACAAATTCAACCTCCCATCTTATGTGCTTTGTAGATAGGATCAGAGGCCAGATCTGGTAGCTCAGATCTGGAGGTTTATCTTAAATTTTAAATCAATTCCCTGTGGACAATCTTTTACTCACTTACATTTAAAACTTGCTACAATTGGCCCTGATCTTGCAGGCTAATTCGCTTCTATCTGTGCTGATATTTCTTTACTCTTTTTAATATTCTAGATTCATTATAACTTAGCAGTTGCAAACCTGTTTTCAAAACACAAATAAATCATGCACACTTAGATTGAACAACAGGTTCTTCTTTCTCAAACATTCAAAATGGAAGGCATGCATGTATTGTGCGTGTGAGTGGTCTTTATATCATTAGCCTAGATCCAATATGCATCTGGTACATATAAGTCGGTGAACGGTCTTTATATCATTGGCTTTAAAAAGAAAGGAATAGAGCACTTAGTCCCTTCGACCCCCTTAGATCTCTAGCCTATAACTTAAGTCTCTAACTGAGGTGCTCCCCTAAAGTTTGCATAATTAATCCCCATAACTTGCTACACACCCTGCAATTCAAAAGTGCTCCACACACTTTAATGACCGATTTTGCATTCGAAGGCACAAATCACCTTCGATATTGGACACATGTACAATACGCGACATATTCGATTTCAGAATTTCTAAGGTGTTACACGTGCACTTCAGCCATGTGTTAAACAACCAAATGAATCTCCTCTGTCTCATTCGTGAGCAATGCACATCCAAAATATGTCATTTGCCAATGATGGTCCCTCGTGAATGGGGCGAAAGGTAGCAATAACTTGTTTGTTTTGTAACTGGTGTCGAATACGACCACGTCACCGAAACGTTCATATTTCATCTGTGATCTGTGATCAACCCAAAATATACTACGCATACGATATTCTTTGTCTAGTTCGACTTCAAAGAAGAAACCAACTCCTTTATTCTGCCTATCAATGAAGGTCTTGATCACGATCATGCACGTCGGATGGATGTTACTCTCCTTTCTTATATTTTTTAGGTAATCCCGAGTTTATTGAGGGCATACCGTCACGCCAGCCTCTCCATCCAAACTCAACAAAACAGTAAAAATCTTTGAAAGAGAAATTATGCCATCAAATGCACCTGTCAACGTTTTACTTGCCCCGATCATCTTACTATGTGATCATAGTTCCTCCACCTTCGTAGGTGTATACAACTGATAATTATGTGGCTCTCTAAATTCTATTACCTCCCACAACTTTTAGTCGTCGATCCTAATCTTTAACTTTGCCTCACATTCGTATCTGTTATATCTTGAATACTTTATATCAACGTGTAATTTGTGCTTGTTAGGCTGCTTGAACCCTTTGAACCAACATATATATTTTCTCATTATAATCTCTCCCTTTGCGAATTTGTAAGTGTTACTTTTCCTAAACCCTGAAATCAATTTTCCTGACGTATAAATTATAGAAGTTATATGTCTCGTCTTTAGATTTAAATTTCAAGCCGATACGTGGCTTCCATTCCTTGCTGGTATTCTCGGTCCCTCCACAACTATCCAACATTTCGATATCACTATTATAACCAAGTGAAACTCCTAAAAAAATCGTCTCAGGGGTGAGATTTAAATCAATACCACCTACATTGAATCCTCCAATCGAGTCCATTACAGCCCCTATATTTGACAAAAAATAAATCAATAACGGGCTAATAAAGAAGCTGATTCACAAGGAAGCGATGACATGACCATATAAAGCACCATCACGTCAATATAGAAGCGATGACGCTTCTCAATCATTGTGTTGTCGCTTCTTATCGTTGTACATAAGAAGCGTGTGCTTCTATGTCAATTATAATTTATATATTTTTGAATGCTTATAATTTTATAATCTCCACCCTGTAAATAAGTGAAGAGATCCATCAACTACGAGCAAATGAGGAAACCGCTTTACATTCGAAGTGCCACCGCCTCGGTGCAAAAGCGACAACGCATCTATAACATATATATTTGAATGTTTATAATTTTATGCTCTAAAAGCTGAAAATAATACACAGAAACGTCCCAACTTACCTCAAATGTTACTCTTCTATGCTTCTATCAAGTATGAGCTCTTAAAAAAAGAGAAAGTTTTCTCTTTTGCACTTCTATCCAGTCAGCGTTCCAATGAGAGAGAGAGAGTCAATGTTGTCTCTTTTACGCTTCTATCCATTTAGCGCTCCAGTGAGAGAGAGAGAGAGTTAATGTTGTCTCTTCTGCGCTTCTATCCAGTCATCACTCCAGTGAGAGAGAGAGTCAATGTTGTCTCTTCTGCGCTTTTATCCAGTTAGCTCCAGTGAGAGAGAGAGAGTCAATGTTTTCTCTTCTACGCTTCTATCCAGTCAATGCTCCAGTGAGAGACAGAGAGAGTCAATGTTTTCTCTTCTGCGCTTTTATTCAGTCATCACTCCAGTGAGAGAGAAAGAAAGTTGCTTCTTTTGCGCTTCTATTTAGTCAGAGCTTCAGTGAGAGAGAGAATGTGCAGAGAAGCGCAAGCGAGCAGAGAAGCATAAGCGAGAGAGAAAATAAAATGAGAGAGAGAAAGAACCTGAAGAGAGAGGGAAAGAGAAGGAGGCTATACCATTTTTTGAATTGTTTTACCGCTATATTTACAGTGAATATCATGACACGACCTTCCCCGTGGGCCTGCGCTTCCTTCCTCCGTCAGGTATAGCCTCACCTTCCTACCTACTACCTAGTACCTACTTTATCTACCACTAACAGTAGGAAAACCCTGCTATGGCTAACCCAAGTGCAATAACCCAGATTTTTTTTATTTTTTTAACGGTATTAGATGATGTACCACTCAGTGCTTGGTGCTAACGCTCCACACTGGAATCTATCCACTTTAGAAATAGTCTATTTTTTATATATCAATATTAGACTCATTACGAAGTACTCGCCGATACGATTCCAATGATATATAATTTGTCGATTTTCAACAAGAATATAAAAAGTTACACCCGTTTGAAGAATGAAGTAGGTTAAAGGGCATAACTGTTATTTCGGGAGAGAATTACCATTTACCTTGGTGCTTACACAAAGCGCTGGAACAAAACCTCTTCTCAAGCTTTTCAAGTCACGTATGAATTCTACTTGTGTGTAAAAACTACTATTTTTATTAAATCTTATACGGAAAGTCTTAATTAGAGTTAACCTAAAAAGAGAATTAGATATATATTTACTTCTTCTCTCAGTTGTCTCTCTCTATTCTTTCTTCTCTGTAAAAGCTCCGACAGTACTATCTTTCATAATTCCTCGTCAGATCTCCATCGATTTTTGATATTATTAGAGAATCTTATACCATCAAAGTTTCTCATCGCTGTGACCGATCTATCATAAGAAAGGATTTCTCACGAAAAGACTCGGGCACATCGTCTCTCGAATCCAATTTCCATCAACCCAAATCATCGTAGGAATCGAATCACACTTCAACAGGTGGGTGCCTCTAAATCCATCTTAAATTATTCAGTTATTTCTTAAAAAGAAAATCTAAAATTTTCCTTAAATTTTGGTAAATTTCGGTATTAAAAACATAGAAATTAAGCCCAAATTTGATAGGATCGTTTTTCCTAGATTTTCGTGAAATTCGGACAAACTCTTCAATAGACATAGCCTCGGTATTTTAGCCATAACTTTTTACTCCGAACTCGAAGTGAAGTACATCTTACGGCATTGGAAAGAAGCCAACGAGATCTACAACTTTGTCTGAAATAGAAATTTCACGAATCTAATATTTTTAAGGTCACATTTGAGCTACAAGTCGAGATACATTTTAGATGATCCAAGGTTGCACGGGTTTGACATTATTTTTTTTAACTCTTGGGCTACCTTATGCTCAACTTATCTTCAGACTTATAAATCGCTAAAATATATTAAATAGTTTGCATCGAATAATAATATATAAGTTTAAGGGGTCAAATATTAACGTTTTTCAATACTTACCATTCTATTATCTCTTTTAAGCCTCATACAATCCTTGAATGGACACATGTGCTCCTTTAGAATTTTAAAATAAGTCGGATCGCTATACCAATAAATCACCAAATTTTATGGATACAATTAACCCTAATGAAGTATAGTTTCAACTCTATTGCAAAATAAATGCAGTTAAATATTTCTTATTTTCTGTTTTACTTTAATATTTCGTATGTTATGCTCTTTATTAATTTTCTTCAAAACTATTAAATGCTTAAAGTTTATGTTATAGTTTATTCTTATATATGTTTACCATTATCATATGACATTCATCATATAGAAAATCACGATAGGGCATACGCATATAAGTTAAGAATAAGATATGATACATGACATAAGCCTTCGTCACAGTGGGGTTTCTTTCACTGTCACGTGAAACTTGGAATGTAGGCATCCATGTACAGATGCAACCCCTCTATAGTAGTATGGGATACCACACGAAGTACATCCAGGTTACTACGGAACCCGTCCCTTGGAAAGCGTTGTTTAGTGAAGCCTATCACATCGTGGCCCATTCTAACTAAGTTTTAAGAAAAAATGAGAAAAGAATATGTTAAGACACATGTATGTTAAGAAAGTGGGGACTTAAGCTCACGCAAATATAAAATCGGGGCGGGGACCGAAGCCCAGAACTGAATAATGTTATGATATGTTAAGATACGCTGTGAAGGCCAGCTAAATATAGATTAAGTTTCTACACGTGTCATACCTTACGAGCCACCGTAAGGGCTTAACGTCTGCAGCCAAGACGGGTCTTAAGGACATTATAGCCTTGTCTCGAACTAAGGGGGCATCATGGTTACTATGCCAGCAACCTCATCTGGCTGGATGGTGGTTTATGTTATGATATGGAGGTTAGGTGGTTATCTACACGTGGACCTCGCGTGGTAGGCTCGAGCAGCAATCCTGGCACAGATCGTTTAAATAAGATGAGATGTGAAGTACGTTGTGTAGGCGTATGGAATAATTAATAAGACTTACAATATGCCATGTATGCTAAGTTGATGAGACAAATAGGAAAAGAGATAAGAAAATAGAAGCATCATGCACTCTTCATGTTATATTAGTATATTTTTCAGTCTTGATTATGATAGTTTATTTCATTTATTTAAGATGTTGGTTATATATTAAAAATGCACCGCAATTCAAGCGATTGCACACACGACCACCTGAGTAAGTTATGGTGGATCGATTGTGTAACCCGTTGAGTTTACGCGACTGAGTAAACTCACCCCCCTCCCAAATCAAACAGTTTCAGGTGAAGATTCCATTTATCCTGTTCATGATGACGCGAGAGCTGCTGTTCCAAAGGCGGCTTACGTAGATGGAGACGTTGGCTATCATCCGGAGGGGAGCGTAGGTCCGGCAGATTTCTACGAGCCTTAAGAGTCCTTTTGCTTTAGACTTTATTCTTTGAGAAACATATTCTAGTTATTTTGATATTTTTGTGAGTTCTTGTTTAGGACCATTTTATGCTACGTAAAACTTGTTTTATTTTCTATCTTAGATGCATGGTTAGGATTTACCTTTTTATTGTCTTTTATGATTCCCGCTATTAATTTATGAGTCAATTATTTTTAATGCTATCTTAAATGTCTCAATCCATATGCTAAGTCAATTTATAGATCATGTGTATGTCCGCTTATTGCCTTAACTAGCGTGCGGTGTCATAACATGGAATTTTAGGCCCTCAATATCGGGTAAGGATTCTGGGTCGTGACAGAGATGGTATCAGAGCCTAGGCTTTACTTCCTTTAAGGACTAAGTCGTACGATAGCACTAACATACAACGTTTTGTGAAATCAGGAATTGATAGCTCAACGACGCAGGGAAGCAAATAGCTCTCAGGTGAATGAGGCCTCATCACATGAACGTCCTCAAGAATCTGAAGCGATGCGCCTATTACGTGAGATGGCGACCACATTCAGTCAGCAAATGACGCAGCTGACACAGTCGCACCCACAAGAAAGGACTCAGCTACTGCACGAAATGGAAGTGCAAAGAGAACAACAAAGAGAAGCGGTCCAAGAGTTGGTTAATCAACGCCAGCCTACACCTCAACACGAGAACACACCATACACCCCGGTCGGATTTCAAGTATTCAGCAGAGCTCGACCTCCCTATTTCCATGGTCAGCTTGACCCAGTCGCTGCTGAAGATTGGATAAGTACTATCGAAAAATTCTTCGAGATCTCCTCACCTGCAGAACATGAAAAAGTGAAGTGGGCAGCATTTTATCTGGATCAGGCAGCAGAGAATTGGTGGAAGGCAGCCAAGAGAGCTGCAGATCGAAACAACAAAGACGAGTGGACTTGGCAGCAGTTCAGAGAAGTCTACTTCAAAAAGTATTTCTCAGCGACCACCAGGGCGCAGAAGAAGAAAGAATTCATGGACCTATGGCAAGGGAACATGATGGTGGCCGAGTGCGAGGCCAAGTTTGACCAGCTATCCAAATTTGCTAGGAATCTGATCGCAGATGACGACGATAAACTCTTCGCATTTCAGAACGGCTTGCGACCACTCTTTCGCGAGAAATTGGCCGCGATGAAGATAGAATCATACGGAGAACTTGTAGATCATGCACAGATCCAAGAAAGAGAATCGGGTGAAATGCTTAACAGAAGGAATGCCCGATTTGAGGTTTAGAAGGGCAAAGCTATTCAAGGGGGCTCTTTTGTCCCATAGAGACCAAGCCCAACTTTCGCCCAAAGAACGTCATTTTCTCAGGCTCAGTACGAAAATAAAAGGCCACGCCTCACACCGCAGACACAAGTGGGTTCCACTTTCCCAGGAGGAAATGTCATTCCACAGCCACAACGAGAGTTCAGACCTTACAAACCTTGTACAAGATGTGGCAGGAGACACAGGCCTGGAGTATGCATGCAAGGCACCGGAAAATGTTTCAGGTGCGGAAAAGAAGGACACATAGTTAAGGACTGCCTCGAGAGAGCTCCGATATTAGGCTCTCAATACAGCACTCAAGCGAATCCTACGAGCCAAGGCCGTGTCTTTGCAATGTCGCAGCAGGACACTATGGCTAGCGACGAAGTTATTCAAGGTACCTTTACTACTCCAAATCCAGTTATTTTTCTTTATGTATTTCAAGTGATTATTTTCATAAACTTTGTTTTATAAAATTTCTTGTATGAATTCAATAAAACTGTAAATCAAATTGTTGCACTTGAAAATATTTTAACACGCCATATGCTAACAGGTAATCTCTCCGTTTATCAGCATAAGTGCAACATTAAACACTTAGGTCTTGTTCTTATAGACTCAGGGTCTACGCATTCTTTCATCAATCAAGGGTTTATGTCAGAAATTCAAGCTAGTCCCGTACCCTTAGAAAGGAGATTGACTATCTCGACACCATCCGAGAACACCATGATGGCTACTTTAATGCATAATAAATATTAAAGGCCATGATCTTCCGGTAGATCTCATCGTGCTGGAATTTCAAGATTTCGATATCATTTTGGGCATGGACTGGCTAGCCACATATCATGCCACGATTGACTGCTTCTCAAAAGTGGTCACCTTCCAACTACTCGGAGAACCTCCATTCAGATTTCGGGGAATTACAAGAAAGGGAGTACCTTTATTGGCAGCATTAGACGAGGAGCAAGACAAGACAGTCAATTCTACAAAAATCTCAGTCGTCAGAGATTTTGTCGACGTATTTCCTGAAGACTTACCCAGTGTACTACCCGACCGAGAAATTGAGTTTAAAATCGATCTAATCCCAGGGACCACACCAATTGCCAAGGCACCATACCGAATGGCCCTTGCAGAATTAAAGGAACTGGAAATACAACTCAAGGATTCGAGAAATTCATCGACGGTCACCATGGAGAGCCCTAGTCCTCTTCGTAAAGAAAAAAGATGGTTCGATGAGGCTATGCATCGATTACCGTCAGTTGAATAGTGTAACCATCAGAAATCGATACCCTCTCCCACGTATCGATGATTTATTCGATCATCTCCAAGGTGCCAAGTATTTTTCTAAGATTGATCTTAGATCGGGTTATCACCAGCTGAACGTGAGAGAAGAAGATATTCCAAAAACGGCTTTCGCTTGCAAGAATGGGCTGTATGAATTCTTAGTCATGCCTTTCGGACTAACAAATGCCCCAGCTGTATTCATGGACCTAATGAATCGGGTGTTCAGGCTGTATCTTGATGAATTTATCATCGTATTCATAGATGACATCCTCATCTACTCACGATTAGAGGAAGAGCATGAGAAACACCTGCATCTAGCACTTCAAACACTCCGAGATCACCAGTTGTATGCCAAACTCAGTAAGTGCGAGTTTTGGCTTAAACAAGTAACATTTCTGGGACACGTGGTATCAGCAGAAGGAGTGACCGTTGATCCTTCTAAGATCAAAGCAATTACAGAGTGGAAAGCACCGATGAGTGTTACCGAAGTTAGGAGTTTCCTCGGATTGGCGGGTTACTACCGTCGCTTTGTTGAAGGATTTTCACGCATTGCTCTACCGCTCACCCGCCTCACACAGAAGAATGTTAAATTTGTGTGGATCGATGAATGTGAAGCAAGTTTTCTAGAACTGAAGAAGAGGCTTACTACTGCACCAATCCTCACCCTACCTTCCACTTCCAGCACTAGTGAATTTGAAATATTCACAGATGCATCTCACTAGGGATTTGGTTGTGTGCTTGAACAAAGTAAGAAAGTTGTCGCTTATGGGTCAAGACAGCTCAAACCTCATGAAAAGAACTATCCGGTTCATGACTTGGAACTGGCTGCAGTTATCTTCGCCCTCAAACTATGGCGCCACTACCTCTCTACAAGATTTATACGGATCACAAAAGTCTCAAGTACCTTTTCTCACAAAAGGACCTGAATTTGAGACAACGTAGATGGATGGAATACATGAAATATTACGACTGCTCCATAAATTACCACCCCGGAAAAGCAAATGTCGTCACTGATGCACTTAGTAGAAAATCTTCGGCACTATTAGCCAGATTAAAATTTTAGAAGCCCTTCAATGAACTCGCCGAAGAAGACATTTACCTCCAAGAGATTGATGATGGTGTATATTTCACACGAATTGTGATGAGCCCGTTCATTTTGGACAAAATCAGGGAAATACAGCGTACTGACCCAGAGATCCTCAAAATCATTGAAACCATAGGATCGAAACCCGATTTCAGCCTAAGGATGGATGAGATGTTACTCTTCAAACAAAGACTGTGCGTACCCAATGACCCTCAAGTGAAAAAGGAGATACTTGACGAAGGTCACAAATCAGGATACTCAGTACATCCAGGCAGTACTAAGATGTATCGAAATTTGAGAAATTAGTATTGGTGGCCGAATATGAAACGGGAAATAGCCAAATACGTGTTGAGATGTTTAGTTTATCAACAAGTCAAGGCAGAACATCAAAAATTGGCCGGACTTATACAACCCCTACCCATCCCGGAATGGAAGTGCGAAAACATATCTATGGACTTCATCGTAGGTCTACCAAAGACGATGAAGAAGAACGATGCAATCTGGGTAATAGTTGATAGATTGACCAAGTCAGCTCATTTCTTTCCATTCCAGACTACCACAGATGGGAACAAACTTGCCGAAACATATTTAAAAGAGATTGTCAAACTACATGGGGTCCCAGTCAGTGTTATCTCTAATCGAGACTCAAATTTTACTTCAAAATACTGGGCAGCCTTCCAAAAAGCTCTGGGTACTTGATTAGATTTTAGTACTGCCTTCCACCCACAGACGGACGGCCAGACTGAAAGAGTGAATCAAGTAGTTGAAGATATGTTACGAGAGTGTATGCTCGACTTTTGAGGGAACTGGGATGATCACCTCCCGCTGATCGAGTTCTCTTACAATAATAGCTACCAGGCAAGTATAGGAATGTCCCCTTTCGAAGCTTTATATGGCAGAAGTTGCAGAACGCCATTGTGTTGGGACGAAGTTAGAGTTAGGAAGATGCTTGGACCTGAACTAGTCCACACTACGACTGAGAAAGTCAAACTGATACGCGAACGACTTAAGATAGCCCAGGATCGTCAGAGAAAGTACGCCAACCCTCACTGTCGTAATTTAGAGTTCGAGGTAACACATTAAAAATTTCAAACTTTAAATTTCATTGCAATTGTGTTCATGATTAAACACTAAAATTTGTTTAACAGGTTGGCGAACGAGTATTCATTCGTGTCTCTCCTACCAAGGGAGTCATGCGCTTTGGAAAGCGCGAGAAGCTGAGCCCTAGATACGTAGGGCCTTTCGAAGTCATAAAATGTGTGGGCGAGGTTGCGTATAAAATCGCTCTACCATCATAATATACGGGAATCCATGACGTTTTTCACGTATTAATGCTAAGGAGATACATCTATGACCCATCACACATCGTGGAGATCGAACCCATTGATATAAAGGATGATCTCACTATCATAGCGAGACCGATCAAGATCCTTGACCAGAAAGTTCAAGTCTTCAAGAACAAAATGATGAGATTAATATTGGTCCAATGGCAACATCACACGCCACAGGAAGCGACCTGGGAGAATGAAGACGACATCAAAGAAAACCATCCTGAGCTTTTTGAATAACTGGTACGTAATTTTCGGGGACGAAATTTTTCAGAGGGGGAGAATGTAACGATCCTGATGATTATTTTTTATTATCGTTGAACCTTTGACTTTTGATGAGAAGCTGAGACTATGGAGAAGTACCTTGAGCTCATTCTCATGTTTACGTAATTTTCGAGGACGAAAATATTATAAGGGGGAGAGAATGTAATAACCCAGATTTTTTTAATTTTTTTAACGGTATTAGATGATGTACCACTCAGTGCTCAGTGCTAATGCTCCACACTGGAATCTACCCACTTTAGAAATAGTCTAATTTTTTTATCAATATTAGACTCATTATGAAGTACTCACCGATACGATTCCAACGATATATAATTTGTCGATTTTCGACAAGAATATAAAAAGTTACACCCGTTTGAAGAATGAAGTAGGTTAAAGGGCATAACTATAATTTTGGGAGAGAATTACCATTTACCTTGGTGCTTACAGAAAGCGTTGGAACAAAACCTCTTCTCAAGCTTTTCAAGTCACGTATGAATTCTACTTGCGTGTAAAAACTACTATTTTTATTAAATCTTATACGGAAAGTCTTAATTAGAGTTAACCTAGAAAGGGAATTAGATATATATTTACTTCTTCTCTTAGTTGTCTCTCTCTATTCTCTCTTCTCTGTAAAAGCTCTGACAGTGCTATCTTTCACAATACCTCTTCGGATCTCCATCGATTTTCGATATTATCAGAGAATCTTAAACCATCAAAGTTTCTCATCGCCGCGACCGATCTATCATAAGAAAGGATTTCTCACGAAAAGACTCGGGCACATCGTCTCTCGAATCCGATTTCCATCAACCCAAATCATCGTAGAATTCGAATCACGCTTTAACAAGTGGGTGCCTCTAAATCCATCTTAAATTATTCAGTTATTTCTTAAAAAGAAAATCTAAAATTTTCCTTAAATTTTGATAAATTTCAGGTCTTAAAAACATAGAAATTAGGCCCAAAATCAATAGGATCGTTTTTCCTAGATTTTCGTGAAATTCGGCCAAACTCTTCAACATACATAGCCTCGGTATTTTGGTCATAACTTTATACTCCGAACTCGGATTGAAGTAATTCTTATGACATTGAAAACAAGACAACGAGATCTACAACTTTGTCTGAAATAGAAATTTCATGAATCTAATGTTTTTAAGGTCAAATTTGAGCTACAAGTCGGGATACGTTTTAGATAATCCAAGGTTGCATGGGTTTGACATTATTTTTTTAAACTCTTGGGCTACCTTATGCTCAACTTATCTTCAGACTTATAGATCGCTAAAATTACATAAAATATATTAAATAGTTTGCATCGAATAATAATATATAAGTTTAAGGGGTCAAATATTAACATTTTTCAATAGTTACCATTCTATTATCTCTTTTAAGCCTCATACAGTCCTTGAATGGACATATGTGCTCCTTTAGAATTTTAAAATAAGTCGGATCGCTATACCAATAAATCACCAAATTTCATGGATATAATTAACCCTAATGAAGTATAGTTTCAACTCTATTGCAAAATAAATGCAGTTAAATATTTCTTATTTTCTGTTTTACTTTAATATTTCGTATGTTATGCTCTTTATTAATTTTCTTCAAAAATATGAAATGATTAAGGTTTATGTTATAGTTTATTCTTATATATGTTTACCATTATCATATGACATTCATCATATAGAAAATCACAATAGGGCATACGCATATAAGTTAAGAATAAGATATGACACATGACACAAGCCTTCGTCACGGTGGGGTTTCTTTCACGATCACGTGGAACTTGGAATGTAAGCATCCATGTACGGATGCAACTCCTCTATGGTAGTATGGGATACCACACGAAGTACATCCAGGTTACTACGGAACCCGTCCCTTGGAAAGCGTGATTTAGTGAAGCCTATCGCACCGTGGCCCATTCTAACTAAGTTTTAAGAAAAAATGAGAAAAAAATATGTTAAGACACATGCATGTTAAGAAAGTGGGGACTTAAGTCCACGCAAATATAAAATCGGGGCTGGGACCTAAGCCCAGAACCGAATAATATTATGATATGTTAAGATACGCTGTGAAGGCCAGTTAAATATAAATTAAGTTTCTACACGTGCCATACCTTACGAGCCAACGTAAGGGCTTAACGTCTGCAGCCAAGACGGGTCTTAAGGACATTATAGCCTTGTCTCGAACTAAGGGAACATCGTGGTTACTATGCCGGCAACCTCATTTGGCTGGATGGTAGTTTATGTTATGAATGGAGGTTAGGTGGTTATCTATACGTGGACCTCGCGTGGTAGGCTCGAGCAGCGATCCTGGCATAGATCGTTTAAATAAGATGAGATGTGAAGTACGTTGTGTAGGCGCATGGAGTAATTAATAAGACTTACGATATGTCACGTATGCTAAGTTGATGAGACAAATAGGAAAAGAGATAAGAAAATAGAAGCATCATGCACTCTTCATGTTATATTAGTATCTTTTTCAGTCTTGATTATGATAGTTTATGAATTATGGATAAGTTTATTTCATTTATTTAAGATGTTGGTTATATTTTAAAAATACACCGCAATTCAAGCAATTGCACACACGACTACCTGAGTAAGTTATGGTGGATCGATTGTGCAACCCGCTGAGTTTACGCGACTGAGTAAACTCACCCCCCTCCCAAATCAAACAGTTTCAGGTGAAGATTCCATTTATCCTGTTCATGATGACGCGAGAGCTGCTGTCCCGGAGGCGGCTTACGTAGATGGAGACGTTGGCTATCATCCGGAGGAAGCGAGTCAAGCATGATTTCTACGAGCCTTGAGAGTCCTTTTGCTTTAGACTTTATTCTTTGAGAGACATATTCTAGTTATTTTGATATTTTTGTAAGTTCATGTTTAGGACCATTTTATCCTACGTAAAACTTATTTTATTTTCTATCTTAGATGCATGATTAGGATTTACCTTTTTATTGTCTTTTATGATTCACGCTATTAATTTATGAATAAATTATTTTTAATGCTATCTTAAATGTCTCAATCCATATGCTAAGTCAATTTATAGATTATGTATATGTCCGCTTATCGCCTTAACCAACGTGCGGTGTCATAACACGGAATTCTAGGCCCTCGATATCGGGTTAGGATTCTGGGTCGTGACACTGGGTTAGTGCAAAAGCACTTTCCACGTGTCCGCTCCCCATTGGAGGAGCGTCAAGAAATTCCTACGCTTGAGCGCATTTTCCCCTTTGCCATATATATATATATATATATATATATATATATATATATATATATATATATATATATATATATATATAAAGGTTGTGTGGTTTGGAGGACTATGCTTATAGTAGTTCTAGCTTTTTAAAAAAAATGTCATGTGACACCAAATACTTTGTTTTGGTGCATGGGTCAGGAGACATTACATGGATCAATTAAAAGAAACAAAATTTTAAAATATGATCTACAACCTGTGATTTATACAAATTGAACATTGGATTATAGTCAAAATTTGACTTTTATAATAGAAATAATAATTTTTATCCAATGCCCTATTGCTCCACATGACACTCAAAACCAAGGTGTTAAAATTAGTATCGGACTCGGGTATCAGTTCATGGAGGACCGATACGATTTGGCCGATACTTATATGTATCGGCTTATTTAAAATAAAATAAAATAAATAGAGGTATCGGCCAAAACCGATATCGCCCTGTTTGATTTAAACTTTTAAAATAGAAAAAAATTCTTCGAAGGTTTTTAATACTAGTCCCCTTATTTTGTGATTGAATGACTAATCACCAAGTCAAGTAGAATTTGTTTATTTATGAATACATTTATTATATTAAACTCATCCTATCTCTACTGAATTGAGTTTGCTCGAGGGTGACAAAATGCAAACTTGGAACTCAAACCGAGAAACCAGCAAACCTGGTAACCTTGGGCCAATTCACAGAATCAAGATGTTAAATAAGTTTGGTAGACCAATTACTCGCGCAACGGATGTTCAGGCCCAATTCATTTAAATAGTAGGAGCGGCCCATTCAATTGTTAGGTCCAGTCGAGGCAGCTAAGTATGGGGACTTGGGTCCAATGACCGGCACAGGCCAGAAGCTGATCCATTTGGCATTTTGTTCCTTACCAGAGGCTTTAATGTAATTTTACCTCATAAAACCCTCGGCCACTATGCTGCCCTGCAGACCAGGCGAAACTGGGGAGCTAAAAAGCAGAGTGGCGAAATGGAAGTAGACGGTGCGGAATGCGCACCAGAGCGTAAGATGGAGCAGATGGCGTACGATAGGCTGGAAGAAACACGGACGTCAATGGAGGAGATCGTGGCGAAGATGCTGTTTATAAAGAAGGAAGGGAGATCTAAATCTGAACTCAGAGAGCTCGTCACCTACATTTCTCTCCTCTTCATCAATCTCCGCCAGGTTCCAAACCCTAATCTCTCTCTCTCTCTCTCTTTCTCTCTCTCTCTCTCTGTATATATATATATATATATATATATATATATATATATATATATATATATATATATATATATATATATATTTATCTCACTGTGGTTTTTTAGGGTTTTATCTTTAGTTCTCTATCTCCATTTCTTGTTGTAGGTTTTTTTTTAATGCTTTCATAATTCGCTAGCTTGAGCTCTCCATGTTTATATGATTTGATCCTTTTTTCTGGAATATGGGTTTAGGGTCAACTATATGATTTGATCCTCTGAACTGTATTTAACATTTTCAGTTAGTATTCTTGTTTCAGTTTGTAGAAAATCAGGTGTTTTGGATCCATAAGTGTAAAGTCCCACATCGAGTAAGGACTTGTCCTGACCCTGGGAGATTAGTAACGGCCTCCCCACACATGTTGAGACGCATTTTGGGTGCGACCCGTCGGCCCATACCAAAACAAAACCTTGAAGGGCAAGGGCTACCCTACTGGTAGGGACCAGGGAATTTTGACACGTTGCGTTTCAAAATGGTATCAGAGCGAGGATGGCTCTCTTACAAAGATGGGGAGATTGTAACATCCCACATCGAGTAAGGACTTGTCCTGACCCTCGGAGATTAGGAACGGCCTCTGCACACGTTGAGACACGTTTTGGGTGGGTACGGCGACCCATACAAAAACAAAACCTTGAAGGGAAATGACTACTGGTAGGGACCAGGGAAGTCTGGTGGGACCAAGTGGAGCCGCCCAAAGAGGACAATATCTTGACATGTGGTGTCGGGATGTTACAATAAGTTTGATCCTCTGAACTGCATTTCACAATTTCTTTTTGGATCGGTAATAAAGAAATGCATTAGAAAAAGAAAAGTACACACCTTGGGGGTAGTAAGAAACTACCCGAAGATAGAGTACCCCCAAAAAACGCTTGCTCTCTCGAAAATCCTGGATGTCATGGCAGCCGAAGTGGTCCCAAAGAAGGCAGGGAATCTAAGTGTGTGAAAGTAGATTGTCCCATTCACTCACTTAGTGAGAAATTGTATCTGATCCGTGGCAGCATGGCTTTGGCCCAGCTGCATTTTTTCATTCTCATTGAAAATTCTTGTATTTGTCAAGGCTATGATCGCTAACTTATGGAATTTTCTTCAGATTCTGTTTAAATAAGTTCCCAATGGGGGGTCATTGATCGTGTTGGACAAACTGAGATTGAACAAATTTGGAGGAACTTCATTTTGGAAGTAAGGGGTGAGGAAAAATGCTTTTACCTAGTAAATTGGGAGGTGTACCATTTCTCGGTCTTGGAATCCGTAAGCTGTGATATGAACAAAGCTCTTTTGGGTAAGTGGTTGTGACGTATGGGGTTGGAAAGGGACGGGTTATGGATTTGGGTTCTGATTAGTAAATATGGTGGCTGTAATAATGGGTGGGGCATCAATAGTAGAAAGAGAGGGGTGGTCTGCTTGGTGGAGAGATGATTGTTCTATGATGAATGTTTATAATCAATGTATTATATATGATTGGGGCACACGAGATAGCATCTAGTTCCGGGAGTTTTTGGTTGGTATCTATTCTCCAAGGGAAATGTTTGGGTCCATTATATAGTATTGCGGTTAAACAAAAAGTTTTGATTGCAGGTCCGTATAGCTGCCTGGGTGGTGTTGTCGTATGGATATTTAGATTCTAGGAATCTTAGAGATGATGAGGCCATCAAGTTTTGGACCTCATTGGAAAATGTAAACCAAACCAAAGAAGGGAAGATCTCAGGTCCTCGTCCCTTGAGAGTAGAGGAATGCTCCATGGTAGGTCCTTCTAGAAGCATCCGAGTTGTCAACCCTTCGTGCTTCACAATTTGGCCTTTATTTGGAATGGGTGTGTTCCCTAGTGTTCGTTTCTTTGGATGGAATTTTGGCGTGGAATAGAATCCTTACCCTTCCTGAAAAAGGGATTGCGCAATAGGTGTGTTATGGGCATGCAAGAGCCCAAGTCTGAAGATCACCTATTCAACAAATATGGAGTAAGATCCTAAAGACCATTGGATTTTGGTGGTGTTCTCCAAGTCTTGTGGTTAACTTCTAGCCTATTGAGATTATGGTGCCACAATTGTCTCTTTGGGATTAAAATGGCGTTTTGAAGAGCTAAGGGTCTGGCAGTGCTTTGGGTGATTTGGCTTGAAAGAAACGACTGTTTTTCAGAAAGTAGAAAACCTATTGCTTTTTTTTATGAGGAGGCTAGAGAATTGATCTTTGAGTTGGGTAGTATGGGATAGGTATGCCATTGTGGCGGATGAGAGTGATTTGTGGATTTTGATACAATTCGAGGACTATGTAATGGACTTCGCTCTCAACTGAAAGGGTTTCCCAATCCTCGAGGCCGTTTTTGTGGTAGGTTTTTTGGGGTTTGGGTGCTTTTTCTTTTTTACTTTTCTAGGTTTTTGGTTTGTTTGTTTTTATTTTTTTTTTGTGCTTTATGCTATAAATTCTTATTGTTGGCACAATTATATACTTTTTTTTTCTTCAGTTTTCTCTCTTTTTGACTTGCTTTACTAATAAAAAAAATAAAATAAAATGTTTACTAGGAAAAAATTCAATTTGACTTGGTCATGGACACTGTTGTCATATGCGATTTGGGAAGCCTTTGTCACATATGCCATGATGGCATATGCGACCTGACATGTATGTGATCGCATTCATGTGTATACGATCGCATACTGTCGCATATGCGATCGCGTACATCTCCAACGGTCATATTTATGACCATTGGAGCTTTTATTATTATTATTTATTGTTTTTTAGGGCTCCCCAAAGTCTATAACTAGGGGTTCCTCTTCCTAATCCATACCACATTCATCCAAGGTGTGATTTGTGCTTTTTGGGGAGCAAAGCACAAATGCGATCGCATAGGTCTCTTTTTTGTTTCTATTTTATTTAACATCTTAAATTTTTATTTCCCTTCTAACTTATGGGGTATATACTTATATTATATACTTTTGTTTCACATTCTAGACACTACAAAATTAATAGAGCACAAAATTAATACAAAACATATTATTGATCAATATGAGGAACTTTGGGGATTTTTTTGAATTTTTTTTTTAATGCCATGGCATAATCGCATATGCGATGGCCCTATGCCATCGCATAGGTCGCATATGCAATTTGACTACATTGGTCATGGATATGTTGCATAAACATGGATGAGGTGGACTAGATTTGGCTAGAAATGTTTCAGATTAACAACTCTAAATTTGATGGGCACCATCGGTGAGATTTTTATGGCATATGTATGGAGAAAATGGACATACAATGTAGGGATTTTTGGTTACAATTTGATTGAAACAAAAGGGGTGCTTCGAACGAAGTTTCTGGAACCTATGGGCTGAATGATCTGGCTAAAAAAGACAATTTATGGAAAGAACTCATGGAGGTACATATGAAGATTGAAGGGGCATATCCTATCGTTCTCTGGAGGCGACTTTAATTTGATATGGTTTAGTTATGAGAAATTGAGTGACAACAAAATTACTAGAATTTTTAGAGTATTTGTTGATTTTACTCACTAATACGAATTTGTTGATAATTCGATGAGCGACGCTATTTAACATGGTCAAATTTGCAAGAGAACCTGGTCCAAAGCTGCCTTTATTGTACAAAATCATGGGAAAAATATTTCCCAAATATCCTTTCACATAGGTTGCACAACCTATCTCAGATCATATACCCATTATCCTCACCTCATCATCGGATGATTAGGGTCCCTCTCCTTTCCGCTTTGATGACATGTAGTTCGAGGATAAAGATTAAGGATGCCATTGGCCCAAGCTGGACTGTCAGTCCAACTAGATTCTGTAACACTGATTAAGGCCTACAATTCAACCCCTAATGTTGAGCTAGGCCCCTTAAGAAAGCCTATAAAAATTGGCATCAGGTTAGGGCGTAATAGACTGAAGCCAGGCTCTGCCTGCTGTTTTACACATATGCATGCACAAACGTATGTGCCAAGTGATTAGGTAAAGTAGGAGTTAAATAATAAAAGTCAATTAGAGTCAATGGCGTTTTGGGAGTTCCTTGACTATATGCTTCGTCAAATGAATTTTGGCTCTCATTCTCTAAATGAAGGTGTTGGATGGATACGTGCTACTCTACACATTAGCAATCCATATTGGTGAATGAATCTTTAACTTATTTATTTATTCTTTCAAATTTTAAGAGATACAACAAGAAGACCCCTTTCCCCTTTTCTTTTCAACATTATTGTCGAGACTCTATTGACTCCTCCAAAGGGTGTTGAAGTTGGGTTTGTTTCGTGCCTTGAAGACTCCCCATAATGGACCTCCCATTATTCATTCGCAATATGCATGTTGACTTTGGAACCTCTACCAAGGCCACGAGACCCATGCAGTGTTTGTTGTACTACAACGATTAGGAATGATCCAAGTATAAAACGAGAAGTAAAAGACATGCAAAAAAAATAATGGAATCACCACCCAAGATTTAAAGGCTACTTGAGACAACTAATTTGTCAACAAAGATCCTAACTCCAAATATGACCAAAATGACTTTGCAATGGTCTCTTAGCCGAGAGAACCGAGTAAGGGCTCTTGTTACATATTGGGAAGGGCCTAGGTGCACCGATCCTCCCCATCTAAGTTTTGTCTCTACTTTAGTATTATTTAAGTTGTTGTTACAAAGACTTCGAAAAAATAAGTGATTTGGAGATCCGACTGAATGCTCTTGCAAAAAGGATGCTTGATACAAACAAAATAAGACAAGAAATATGGGATGAGGTGAGAAAACAGAGAAATTGTATTCCTAACCTACTACTACTTAGACACGAAACCAGCTTAATGCTTCATTACTACCTTTGATTCATTGACTTGCTCTCTTGAATCTTGGACTTCATTACTTACGAGGGCTTGAAGGGTGAAAAGATCCAACTCAATGACATTCAATAGATTAATGAATGCAAGATTCCAGCCCTTGGTGAGGTAGAGTAAGGGTCCTTAAATAGAGCTTAAATGCCCCTTAGATGATGACACATGACTTTGGTGGTTGAAGATGAAGGGTGGAGATGCACTTGGTGGGTGGTGGTTGGTGGAAACCAAACTTCTGACGAACAAGTTGCCTCAAGTCACTTCACTCAAGTTTGAGTGCAAGTTTGCCCAAAATCCCGACGAGAAATATGGTGGTGGGAAGGGGATCCAAATGAGATGTGGGAACAGGTGGCGCAATTCTTTAAACGAGTTGCTAAGGAGGTGCTCACGGAATGTAAAGGGACAAAAGGTGTAGATGACAAAACGTGATGGTGGAATGCACACATTCCAAAGTCACTTGCCAAGAAGAGGTGTTTAAAAAATGCAAAGAACAAAAACTATGTATGATTGTAAACAATAAATTTGCGTAGGATATAAATCTAACACAAATCAATCATAACAAATTTCCCCTCGCTAGGAGAGGGCTTTATTAAAATGGCGGACCTTACACTTCTGGGTATCACAGTCGATTCCCCGTTAATTACATCAAAATTGAATACCTCTGATTAAAAGCTACTAAATAAAAAATAACGTAATTATATCTCTGAAATAAACAAAACTGAGATTCTAATTCTAAGTTTTTATCGACATCTTCAATCCGTCATGAAATAGATGGATAACAGACTATCTTCATCGGAGATTTGAGAAATATGAAATAGGGGATGACGGATGGGAGAACCCTTCCTCCAAAAGCCGGGTCCATTTGATCGAAAAGCACGAGTCATTATTGGAGCAAGAAACTCGTGGACGAGTCTTAAAATGATTTCTTGTTCTCTGGTCTCAAAGATGAGTTCGAATACCAAATCCATTTTTTGAGCAACTGATTATCAGAAGAGTTATCACTTTCAGTGATAGAGTGTCTAATCATGAGCTAAATATCGTCAAATTTCTTAAAATTTGATGATCATAAATGATTTTATAATGATTATAAATGATTTTATAATGATTTTACCATTAGATTTGATCAATATCTTAAGATTTGATCAATGCATAGTAAATCCACCGTTGGATCTTGTTACGATCTCACATTCTGATAGTTTTACTAAAAGTCAATGATTCTACCATTGGATTTGATCAAAATCACAAGATCTGGTCAATATGTAATAAATTCACCGTTGGATCTCCTTACGATCTCATATTATGATCGTTTGACTAAAAGCCAATAATTTCATCGTTGGATTTGACCAAAATCACAAGATCTAGTCAATATGCAATATATCCACCGTTGGATCTCATTACGATCTCACATTATGATCGTTTGACTAAAGTCAACGCGTCTACCGTTGATTTGACTAAATTTATAAGATCTAGTCAATATGCGATAAATCCACTATTAAATCTCGTTACGATCTCATATTATGATCGTTTGATTAAAAGTCAACGAGTCTACCGTTAGATTTGACCAAATTTATAAGATCTGGTCAATATGCGATAAATCCACAGTTGGATATCGTTACGATCTAATATTATGATCGTTTCGACTAAAAGTCAACGAGTCCACTGTGAAAGAATTTCTGATCTCGAGGTAAAGGTCCAAACCCTTATTTGAGGGAGTGATGCTCCGAACCGCGAGAGAAACTCTAATTATCATAAATTAATATTTTGGGTATTATAGTTCGAAATCATTCTTCGGGTTCGTAATTGCAACCCGTATGAATATCGAATTTGTGGTTGCAATCCGAGTGTACTAGGAGTTATGCCCAGGGTCGTGCTCACGTGACTTAACTATTTCTAAGTACGCAAGAGATTCGATACGAGTCGTAATGCGTAATCCCAAATTGCAATCATAAATCCTACGTAGGAGGAGCCGTAGCTCTTATCCTAAGCGTATCTCCTTTAGGTAAGGGCCGTAGCCCTTATCTTAAAAGTCTTAATCCTAACATCATTCTTTTCTCATAACTGCTTTGGTGGCTAAGTATGTTTCTAGCCACCTAGGTGGATAAGTGTTTTTCTATCCACCTAGGTGGATAAGTATTTTTCTAGCCAGCTAGGTGGCTAGATATATTTTCTATACACCTAGGTGGATAAATATTTTTCTAGCCACCTAGGTAGATAAATATTTTTCTAGCCAGCTAGGTAGCTAGGTATATTTTCTATCCACCTAGGTGGATAAGTATTTTTCTAGCCAGCTAGGTGGCTAGGTATATTTTCTAGCCACCTAGGTGGATAAGTATTTTTCTATCCACCTAAGTGGATGAGTATTTTTCTAGCCAGCTAGGTGGCTAAGTATATTTTTCTATCCACCTAGGTGGATAAATATTTTTCTAGCCAGCTAGGTAGCTAGGTATATTTTCTATCCACCTAGGTGGATAAGTATTTTTCTAGCCACCTACGTGACTACGTATATTTTCTAGCCAGGTAGGTGGTTGGGTAGATTTTCTAGCCACCTAGGTGGATAAATATTTTTCTATCCACCTAGGTGGATAAGTATTTTTCTATCCACCTAGGTGACTACGTATATTTTCTAGCCACTTAGGTGGATAAGTATTTTTTTAGCCAGCTAGGTGCCTAGATATATTTTCTATCCACCTAGGTGGATAAGTATTTTTCTATGACCTAGGTGGCTACGTATATTTTCTAGCCACCTAGGTGGATAAGTATTTTTCTATCAAGCTAGGTGGCTAGGTATATTTTTTATCCACCTAGGTGGATAAGTATTTTTCTAGCGACCTAGATGGATAAGTATTTTTCTATCCACTTAGGTGGATAAGTATTTTTTCTAGCTAGCTAGGTGGCTATGTATATTTTTTATCCACATAGGTGGATAAGTATTTTTCTAGCCAGCTAGGTGGCTGGGTATATTTTCTAAGTACCTAGATGAATAAGTATCTTTCTAGCCACCTAGGTGAATAAGTATTTTTCTAGCCAGCTAGGTGGCCAGGTATATTTTCTATCCACCTAGGTGGATAAGTATTTTTCTATCCACCTAGGTAACTACGTATATTTTCTAGCCACGTAGGTGGATAAGTATTTTTCTAGCCAGCTAGGTGGCTAGGTATATTTTCTATCCACCTAAGTGGATAAATATTTTTCTATTCACCTAGGTGACTACGTATATTTTTTAGCTAGCTAGGTGGATAAGTATTTTTCTATCCACCTAGGTGGATAAGTATGTTTCTAGCCAGCTAGGTGGCTAGGTATATTTTCTATCCACATAGGTGGATAAGTATTTTTCTATGACCTAGGTGGTTACGTATATTTTCTAGCCACCTAAGTGATAAGTATTTTTCTATCCAGCTAGGTGGCTAGGTATATTTTCTATCTATCTAGGTGGATAAATATTTTGCTATCCACCTAGGTGGATAAGTATTTTTCTAGCCAACTAGGTGGCTAGTTATATTTTCTATCCACCTAGGTGGCTACGTATATTTTTCTAATCACCTAGGTGGCTATATATATTTTTTAGCCACCTAGGTGGCTACGTATATTTTTCTAGCTACCTAGGTGGCTAAGCATATTTTTCTAGCCACCTAGGTGTTTGACATAACTTAGGACTTTAAATCCTATTTAGAGTAGGATTTGTTAAAAAAAAAACTATAAATAGTCTCTTTTCCTAATTCCTTCTATTAATTTATTCTATCTGATTTTTAAGGCTAAGTTGAAGAAGAAAGAGTTTCCAATTCCAAAATTTTCGAGTCAACAGGTGCCTCCTCGATTGTTTATTAATTTTGAAAAAAGAAAAAAAACGAAAATCATAATTAAAAAAAAATTGATAAAAATCGATATAAATTTTATTTCTTATGATAAATTTTATTACTGATTAATGATCATATTCTCTACGGAGATTCGATTCATTGAAATCTGACTAGTGATCCTATTCTCTACGGAGATTTGATCATTTAATTTTTGAAATTTTTTTGGGTCCATCGGATGATCTTATTTCAATCTGAGAGATTTTTCAGGAGATGAATTTTTTTATTTCGAGATTAATCGGACTGTAATTCCTACAAGAATACTGTATACTGATTTATGGTTATAGGATTTGCGATTCTTACGAGGACGCTCTCCGATTATCAAGATGAATTTCCTAGATTGGATTTGCGATTCTTACGAGAACGCTCTCCAACTACTAAAATGAATCTCCTAAATCTCTTAGACGATCCTGTTAAAATTTATGAACCTTAATAAATCGATAACAATAATTATGAAATTGATTCTCTATTGACCATTGATCTCGATGTAGATTGGGCAGTCGAAATTAAATCCAAAAGATCTACTTTGGCTACCTGGATAGCTATGACTGATTTCAGGTTGTTTACAGAGATCGAAACGTCCCTAAAAATATTTTCTAAAAATCACAAAAATTATGAGGTTGATTTTATACTGACCATCGATCTGGATGTAGATCGGGTGGTCGAAATTAAATCTGAAAGATCTACTTTGGCTATCCGGGTAGATCTGACTGATTTTGGGACGTTTACAGAGATCAAAACGTCCTAAAAAATATTTTCTAAAAATCAACAAAAATTATAAGGTTGATTTTATATTGACCATCGATCTCAATGCAGATCGGATGGTCAAAATTAAATTCAAAAGATCTACTTTGGCTACCTAGGCAGATCTGACTGATTTCAGGTTGTTTACAGAGATCGAAACGTCCCTAAAAATATTTTCTAAAAATCAACAAAAATTATGAGGTTGATTTTATATTGACCATCGATCTCGATGTAGATCGGGTGGTCGAAATTAAATCCGAAAGATCTACTTTGGCTACTCGGGCATATCTGATTGATTTTGGGACGTTTACAGAGATCAAAATGTCCTTAAAATTATTTTCTAAAAATCAACAAAAATTATAAGGTTGATTTTATATTGACCATCGATCTCAATGCAGATCGGATGGTCAAAATTAAATCCGAAAGATCTACTTTGGCTACCCGGGCAGATCTGACTGATTTTGGGACGTTTACAGAGATCATAATGTCCTTAAAACTATTTTCTAAAAATCAACAAAAATTATGAGGTTGGTTTTATATTGACCATCGATCTCGATGTAGATCGGGTGGTCGAAATTAAATCCGAAAGATCTACTTTGGCTACCAGGGCAGATCTGACTGATTTCATGGTGTTTACAGAGATCGAAATGTCCCTAAAAATATTTTTTAAAAATCAACAAAAATTATGAGGTTGATTTTATATTGACCATCGATCTCGATGTAGATCGGGTGGTCGAAATTAAATCCGAAAGGTCTACTTTGGCTATCCGGGCATAGCTGACTGATTTTGGGACGTTTACAGAGATCATGATGTCCTTAAAAATATTTTCTAAAAATCAACAAAAATTATGAGGTTGATTTTATATTGACCATCGATCTCGATGTAGATCGGGTGGTCAAAATTAAATCCGAAAGGTCTACTTTGGCTACCCGGGCAGATCTGATAAATAAGATTCATGTTTGTTTCACGAATTCTTTCGATTGGTTGAATTTCATATTTGTTATACATTTTCCCATTCTTTGAATAATTAATACATATATATATATATATATATATATATATATATATATATATATACTCAAATTTTGAAGAAGTCAACTTTTATTGCTTCATTCCTTACGCAGTTTATCCTCATGCGAGTAGGAGATAATATATAAACATATCCATGTTGTTTACATTACCAATGTACCTAAGTACAAACCTTACGCAGTTTATTCTCATACGAGTAGGAGATAACATATAAACATACCTATGTTGTTTACGTTAACAATGTACCTAAGTACAAACCTTATGCAGTTTATCCTCATGCGAGTAGGAGATAACATATAAACTTACCTACGCTATTTACATTAACAATGTACCTAAGTACAAGCATTACACAGTTTATCCTCGTGCGAGTAGGAGGTAACATATAAACATACCTATGAATAGTATCGCTTTAGAAAGCGACCATTAATAGGAGGAGATTCATTTCCTTCTGCATCAACCAATATATAAGCGCCATTTGAATAGACAGTTTCTATTACAAAAGGTCCTTCCCATTTAGGCTCAAATTTCCCTGGAGTTTTCCGGGTAACAATCATAGGGCAATGAATAGTAAGGACCAGGTCTCCTTTCTTAAAGGATCGACACTTCACCTTTTTTTCGAATGAATTTGACATGCGAGCACAGTATGCCTCTAAGCTTTGCTGGGCTTTGAGCCTACGCTCATCCAAGGCTTCAAGTTCTGAGAACCTGAGTGGGGCATTTTGCTCTTTGGTGAGATTGTGACTTAATGCTACTCTTAAAGAAGGAATCTGAACCTCTAAGGGTAATAATGCTTCACCTCTAAATACTAATGCATATGGAGTGGCCTGTGTAGGAGTACGATAAGTCGTTCTGTAAGCCCATAAGGCTTCCTGCAATCTTTCATGCCAGTCACGTTTATTTTTAGCAACTGTCTTTTTCAATAATTTGACCAATGTCTTGTTAAAAGCTTCCGCCAAGCCATTTGCAGATGGGTTGTATATTATAGAGCAACATTATTTTATTTGATACTTAGCGCAAAACTTGTTTATCACTTTATTCTTGAATGGTGTGCCGTTATCATTAACGATACGAAAAGGAATCCCATACCGGTAAATGATATGTGTACGTATGAAGTCTGCAACTGTGTTGGTTTTAACCTCTTTGAGTGCTACTGCTTCTGCCCATTTCGAAAAATAATCGGTTGCAACTAATATAAACTTATGTCCAGCAGATGATGGGGGTGTATTGGACCTATGATGTCCATACCTCATTCTTCAAAAGGCCATGACGTGACCGTAGGGTGTAAGGGTTCTGGTGGACGGTGAATGAAATCAGCGTGGACCTGGCTAACCCGACATCTTTTAGCAAAATCTATACAATCATTCACCATAGTCGACCAATAGTAGCCTAAATGTTTCAATCGGGTATGTAGCTTAGGGCCTGATTGATGTGCTCCACAAATACCGGCATGTACTTCTTGCATGGCTTGTTGAACTTCTTCAGTTGAAAGACATCTTAATAGGATATTATTGAACGATCTCTTATATAGAGTATCATTGAAGTATACAAATCGACTCGCCCTTCGACGAATTTCAGCTTTATGGCGTGCCTCGTAAGGTAGTCTTCCATGTTGAAGATATTCTATAAGTTTTTGCCTCCAATCTAGTTTCTCAACTTCAAAAGCGGATATAATATTGACCGAATTTGCCTGTTCGATTTGGCATCTCCTCATGATGGAAGGTAAGACCCTTTTCCCTGCAACTCTTATTTCGACAACTTCATCATTTTTACAAGCCGGAGATACTGCAAGTTTTGCGAGAGCATCAACTTGATTATTTTGACTTCGCGGGATATGCATAATCCGTATATTCTTGAACTGTGGAAGGAGTTCTTGGATCTTCTGATGAGATGGTATTAATTATGTTTTTCTAACTGCGTAAGATCCTTCTAACCGTCATATGATGAGCTGAGAATCCCCAAATACATCAAGGGTGTAAATGACCATGTCTAAGGCTAATTCTAAACCAATGACTAATGCCTCATATTCGGCAGCATTATTAGATAGAGATTCTGTTAATGTGAAAGAATATGGAAGCAACCCATTACTTGATGTAACAAATACAATTCCAGCGCCTGCTCCTGCCGCTTGCGAAGCTCCATCAAAATATAATTTCCATCTTTGTGTTATTTCAGCATAATATACATCTTCATCTGGTAGGTCTTCGGATAACGGTAAATTCCCCAGAATCGGATGAGCGGCTAGAAAATCGGCTAGGGCTTGCCCTTTTACAACTTTCTGATGTACAAAAGTTATGTCAAACTCTCACAAGAGTAAAGACCATTTAGCAAGTTTCCCTGACAAAATTGGTTTTGTCATGAGAAATTTCAACGGATCCGCTCTACTTATCAAGCGGATTGGATGATCTAGCAAATAATGTCGTAGCTTTTGCGAGGCAAAGACGAGCTAAGCAATTCTTTTCGATGAATGAGTAATTTCCTTCGGCCCCTATGAGTGTTCGGCTGAGGTAATATAGGGCGTTTTCCTTACCGTCTTCGTTCTCCTGAGCTAACAAAGCCCCAAGCGAGTTATCCATGACTGCTATATATAGGATTAAATGTTTCCCTTTAATTGGAGCAGTCAAGACTGGCGGATGCAATAAATATTCTTTCAAACTATCAAAAACCTTTTGATAATCTTCATTCCATTCGAATGGGACTCCTTTCTTCATCAGACGAGAGAATGGCTGACATCGTCCTGAAAAATTTGATTATCAACCGACAATGGAATCAATCAAGAGTTCTGAAATAGGCAAGGGGAATTCATCCTTGGGACATGCTGCATTGAGATCTCTGAAATCAACGCATACCCTAATTTTACCATTCTTCTTCTTGACCGGGACTACGTTAGCAATCCATGTCGGATATTTGACTTCACGGATAAAGCCGGCATTGACTAACTTGTCGATTTCTGTTGCTACCTTTATGGTTATATCTGGATGAAGTCGCCTTTGAGCTTGTTTAATAGGTTTGATGTCAGGATTGACAGCTAATTTGTGAGCGGCAATTTTGACATCTAACCCTGGCATATCATGATATGTCCATGCAAACACATCTCGATTCTTCTTTAAAAAATCGGTATAAGTTGTTAATTCCTCTGCAGAGAGTGCGATACTTACATAAGTAATCTGAGGATCTTCAAGAGTTCCTAAGTTGACCTCTTGTAGGTCGTCAATGGTGGTTTGTATTCCTTCTTCAAACTGATGAGGAGCGGGAATAGGCTCTTTCGAGGCTGGGATAGAGATCATGTAGGATCCGAGATATTTTGTGGGAATCACTATAGGCCTATGCTCGAGACCACGTTTTAATGGATGTAAATATCCAACGTTATAGGCTACCCGTTTCTGTGCACGAGATGGTATCGCATCGAAAGGTGCAACCATTCCTATTCCATCTTTTAGACCTCCTCCTTTCGAGAGATCATATCCAATTTTTTTATCATATTCCCAGCCTTTTTGCTGTATCGTGTAAATTGAAGAGGTTCTTTCGAATCCTTATAATCTGACTGGATGGGTACCGAATCAACTTGAGTGAGTGGTTTGGTGAAAGAGTCTAGTAGAGGGGAACTAGGCTTCAAGCTTTGGGATAAGTTTTTAACAATTTTGATACCAGAGTTGGCTTTTGGAGGGATTGTTTTCTTATTAAGAATGATTTTTTTTCCGAGGTTGGGAATAAGGAGCTGAGATGAAGGGTATATAGGTTTCCTTCGGGGTTTTAAAGGAAACAAGTTTCTTTTTAGATCGCTTTTTTTAAAAAGGGATAGTTACCTTAACAGAAGTTTTAGAACTTGCCTCCTGTGAGTTTTGTCTAGGTGGCGAGGACTCTGATAATGGTGAGTACTCATCTAATAACTCGAAGTCACTAGTGTGTGTAGATGTAGATATTTCATATAATTTTGTATCAGCAAAATGAGCTTCATCTGGGTGGAAGGGTTGTGGATCAGCTGCTACCCGTTTTTGCTCGCCATTATGAAAATATTTAAAACATTGATGGAGTGTGGATAGAACAACTCCACATTGATGTAACCAGGGTCTTCCCAACAACGCATTATATGATGTATTAGCATCGATCACATGGAACTGGATCTTAGAGGAAAGTTCTTCGATATCTAATCGTAAGTGAATAGATCCTAAGGCTCTTTATTTATTTTGATTGAAACCTTGAATCATGAGGGTACTGGGTGAGAGGTCTTTAACTGTTCGTCCCACTTTATGTAACACATGTAGTGGTAATAAATTTACAGCAGACCCCCCATCTATCATAAGTCTCGCAAGGCGAACGTCTTTAAGTAGATCCGATATAAAGAGGGGTCTATTGTATGACTTAAGTTTGGTTTCGAGATCATCATCAGAAAATGTGATCGTACAGACTAAGTCTTCCAAGCTAGTCTCTACCCGACAAACTTCCTCGATGGACTTGTCCAGGTTAGAGAGAGTTTTTATCAGCGTTTTCCTTAAACTACTAGATAAACAAAGCGCATCATACACCGAAAGCAAAGCAGGCACTTTCTTTAAATGAGAGAGTACACCATAATTTACATTAGGATTTTCTTTTTCTTTGCCTTTATCGGTATTTTTGGAGTTTTTTTCGAATAACGACGTTTCTCCTTACTTAGTTGTCTTATCGGCACCTTTTGCACCCTTGGGTGGTGATACAGTTTCTGTAAACGAAACATGATGATTCTTTGGCTTACGTCGATAAGGTATAACTGGACGATCGGTACGTTGCTCTATAGCATCTACCTCTTCAATCTGAGTCATGTTGCAAGAAGCAACATCATTAGATTCAACTTGCTCTTTTTTTTGTGGAATAACCACTTTATGCCAACCTTCATTATCAGACAAGTTGCCTTCAGAAGCATCCGGTGAAGATGAGCAGTTAATGACATCCTTCATGCGAATATCTTTAATCTGACTCTTGTTAATATTGATATGAGATTTTGATTCTTTCTGTTGGGCTTTGTCATCGCTATCAACAACGTCTGATTCTTGTTGGGTCCTGAACGCTTTAAAACATTCGAGAGGTATGTAATCTCCCAACGTGAGCGGCTGTAATTCTTCCATTTCCACTTCGGATGATGACGATGAAAAGGAAATTATCATCGATTCAAGTTTCATCTTCTGTACTTTCTTCGACAATTTCATAGGTTTCGGTTGAATCTTCTTTCCTTTCTCCCGTTCTCTACGATCCTTCAACATTTGGAGTGTAGTATAATTCGAAGGAGTCTTTTTTATTTCTCTTTTTACCTTCTCCACAGATTTCTTTAAATTTGCAGATGTTTCTAATGGAACTTCGACTTTGGGTATTCTCTTCTTCTTGGGAATCACATGCCAACTCCCTTTCTCAGAATCAGGCGATTCTGCCATATATGACTCTTGCCAATTAAACTCGCGTCGCTTACCATGAGCTTATTCTATAAAGGACTTGGTATCACAACCCCAGTTCCATTCTGGGAGAGAAGTTTTCTTTTTTCATAAGTCTTTGATTCACCTTGTTGTATACATGCTTTGCCTATTGTATGCTAGCGCCTTTTCCCATGGATCATCTTGCAAAGGAATTATACCTGACGGAGGAGGTGTCGATGCATCTTGTAAAAGGACTGAACCTAACGGACGAGGTGGTGGTGGTGTTTTCCTCCATTCTCGGGTATCATCGTCAATCCATCCTGATGTGCCTCCAGTAACAAGATGTTGATAATCGGGTAAGCCATTTTTCTGCATCAGTTCTTTCAAGAAACAAGTTGCTTCACTTTCTATCAGTACTTTCTTATTTCGGGGAGTATTCCTCTGTTTCCATTCTCTCTTCCCGCGCCGGCTAATATAGTGGGCAGGGCCTACTTCATCCTCGGATAACGACGAATCAGAGTCCTTGCAGGATGGAATGAACTCATGAAGTTCCGGAAATGCAGAGTTCGGATTTTTTTCAAGGATAGGAACTGGTGGAAAACCTCCGAAGGTGATCATATTTGTCGTGACAATGCTATCATTATCTTGTTTAGGAGATTCTGGAGTAAAAGGAATGTCTCCAGAATCAAGAAGACTCTGGACCTTATCTTTAAATATGAAACAATCTTTCAACGTGTGCCCTAACACACGATATTTACAGTATAGTGGATCATCTGTTTTATTTTGCTCTTCAGGTCTGCAGGATTCTGGTAGCTGTATAATCCCACCGTCAATGATGTCATCGAAGATGTCCTCGATGTCTTCATTTTAAATGAATACTTTTTATCTTTCCTTTCTTTCAGAGATTGACCCTTAGACCAGCTTGATCTCTGAGGGGGTGTGAAACTACTATTGGCTCCACCTGCTTTGTTTGATTGGTTGTTTCCGAATTCTTCTATTCGCTTGGTTACAGTGAATTGATTATGATCTCTGATGCCGATTGCTATTGTCGCCGAATAAGATGTAGATGTTTCTGTCCTTCGTTTTGTTCCTCTGGGAGAATCCTTTCGGTTTCCCCTTGAGTTTAAGCCGATGAAACTTTCTAGTTCTGAAGTTCGTGTAGCGAGATCTTCGAAACTCATGGAATGTCCATAGTAAGGGACTGCTAATTCTTGTCTCATACCAGCCAGGCAAGTTTATATTGCTTCTTCTTCTTCTTCAAACTTGTGCTTGCAATGGATGCTAAGGTTTCTCCACCGCGTAATGTAATCGACGACCCTTTCATTTGGTCGTTGTTTAACTTTCAGGATAACTCGATTACTAAAGAATCTCTTCAGGAATGCCTCTTCCATCTCTTTCCAGGTCGATATTGACTCGGGTGGAAGCTTCGTGTACCATGTGAATGCAGCTCCCTTAAGAGTCTGCACAAATTGTCGCAAAAGCAAAGCGTCGCCTTTTGAAGTGTCACCACAAGCTGAGAGGAAGTGGGCCAAATGCTCAAGTGGGGCACCATTGCCGCTATACTGGGAGACCTTTGGTTGTCTGTACTCAGGTGGAAACGGGACTTCATCAATTTCTGGCGGATATGGCTTGCGACATGCCTGGGAGCTATCCGACACTTTCCGATAACCTTTAAGATTCTCAGAAATTAGGCTCTGTACTTTGTTGAGGGATATATTTTCCTCAGTCTCTTTTCGATTATTCTCTCAATCAACACAACTATCTGTGTATCACGAGCTGCGATTGTTTGACGCATCTGTTCTAGCTGTTCAAGGATGTTGGCACTTTCTTCTGTTGTCAAAACCATCACTGGAAGTACCGTAGGGATGTCTGAAGTCACTAATCCGACGGATGATCCGTCGAGATTGGATTGAAGGGAGCTCGAGGAACGAGGGGTGATGGGTGATGAAGAAATAATCCGGACATGTGATTTAGTCAGGTTGGCTATCTCAAGGGATTGCGGGGAATTCATCGGATATGACTGATTAGACCTCGGAGTTCCTGGTGGACTCACCGACGCTGATTGCGATAGGACCTCAGGGAATTCATCTTCGGAAAAGATAGAGTCTGAATCCCCATAAAGTGGGTTGTCAGTACTGGTGAAGGACTTGGGAGAATCCAGTTCTTCTTGTTAAGCGTATTTCTCCTCTAGATTGGCTCGTGCCATAAGACGGGTTGATCGGCGGAGTATGGCTTCCTCAGTCTGAGGTCGAGCCCGCATCACACGACGAACTCCTAATGAAGAAGAGTGAGCAACATTCTTTCCAAATGCTATTGAATTGTTTGATGGATTAAATTCGGTGAATATCTGCATGGAAGAACGAGCCTATTAAAATGAAAAATCATGGAATAACCAAAGCTTTATAGTTTATTATACCCACATTTTATTTAAGAGAAATTGTTTTATTAAGTAGCTTAAAGATGAGAGAAGTGGGTCCCGTCGGGCGTGCCAGAAATTTGTAAACAACAAATTTGCGTAGGATATAAATCTAACACAAATCAATCATAATAAATTTTCCCTCGCTAAGAGAGGATTTTATTAAAATGGCGGACCTTACACTTCCGGGTATCGCAGTCGATTCCCCGTTAATTACATCAAAATTGAATACCTCTGATTAAAAGCTACTAAATAAAAAATAATGTAATTACATCTCTGAAATAAACAAAACTAAGATTCTAATTCTAAGTCTTTATCGACATCTTCAATCCGTCATGAGATAGATGGATAACAAATTATCTTTATCGGAGATTTGAGAAATATGAAATAGGGGATGACGGATGGGAGAACCCCTCCAAAAGTCGGGTCCATTTGATCGAAAAGCACGAGTCATTACTAGAGCAAGAAACTCTTGGACGAGTCTTAAAACGAATTCTTGTTCTCTGGTCTCAAAGATGAGTTCGAATATCAAATCCATTTTTTTGGCAAATGATTATCAGAAGAGTTATCACTTTCAGTGATAGAGTGTCTAATCATGAGTTAGATATCGTCAAATTCCTTAAAATTTGATAATCATAGATGATTTTATAATGATTTTATCGTTGGATTTGATCAATATCTTAAGATTTGGTCAATGCATAGTAAATCCATCGTTGGATCTCGTTACGATCTCACATTCTGATCGTTTGACTAAAACTCAATGATTCCACCATTGGATTTGATCAAAATCACAAGATCTGGTCAATATGCAATAAATCCACCGTTGGATCTCCTTACGATCTCACATTATGATTGTTTGACTAAAAGTCAATTTTATCGTTGGATTTGACCAAAATCACAAGATCTAGTCAAAATGCAATAAATCCACCGTTGGATCTCATTACGATCTCACATTATGATCGTTTGACTAAAAGTCAACGCATCTACGGTTAGATTTGACTAAATTTATAAGATATGGTCAATATGCGATAAATCCACAGTTAAATCTCGTTACGATTTCATATTATGATCGTTTCACTAAAAGTCAATAATTCCATTGTTGGATTTGACCAAAATCACAAGATCTAGTCAAAATGCAATAAATCCACTGTTGGATCTCATTACGATCTCACATTATGATCGTTTGACTAAAAGTCAAGGCGTCCACCATTAGATTTGACCAAATTTATAAGATTTGGTCAATATGTGATAAATCCACCGTTAAATCTCGTTACGATCTCATATTATGATCGTTTGACTAAAAGTCAGCGAGTCTACCGTTAGATTTGACCAAATTTATAAGATCTGGTCAATATGTGGTAAATCCACCGTTGGATCTCGTTACGATATCATATTATGATCGTTTCGGCTAAAAGTCAACGAATCCACTGTGAAAGAATTTTCGATCTCGAGGTTAAGGTCCAAACCCTCATTTGAGGGAGTGATGATCCAAACCGCGAGAGAAACTCTAATTATCATAGATTAATATTTTGGGTATTATAGTCCGAAATCATTCTTTAGGTTCGTGATTGCAACCCGTATGAGCATCGAATTTGTGGTTGCAATCCGAGTGTTCTAGGAGTTATGCCCAGGGTCGTACCCACGTGGCTTAACTATTTTTAAGTACGCAAGAGATTGGGTATGAGTCGTAACGCGTAATCCCAAATTGCAACCATAAATCCTACGTAGGAGCCGTAGCTCTTATCCTAAGCGTATCTCCTTTAGGTAAGGGCCGTAGCCCTTATCCTAAAAGTCTTAATCCTAACTTATTCCTCCCGTCCACTTTAAAAAAAAGAAAATAAAAAAAAAAGAAAAGAATAGTCAGAATCTCGTAGATATCCTAAAGTCTTTTTTATAAGAGTCGGAGATATTTTCGGCAGAGCTCTCGTGTCAGAATTTTCGGATCCCTTGCAATGAGGACGGGTCTACTATTTATAGATTTATGGTAGCGGTTATAAAAGTGACAATCCTATGGTTCCTGTAAGGTTTTCATGAAATGAATGGTTGAGAGTGCTGCGTAAGTTTTCGTTTTCACGTGGATTGAGGAAGATTCTTCTCACGAACGTCATTCTTTTTTCATAACCGCCTAGGTGACTAAGTATGTTTCTAGCCACCTACGTGGATAAGTATTTTTCTATCCACCTAGGTGGATAAATATTTTTCTAGCCAGCTAGGTGGCTAGGTATATTTTCTATCCACCTAGGTGGATAAGTATATTTTTAGCCAGCTAGGTGGCTAGGTATATTTTTCTAGCCACCTAGGTGAATAAGTATTTTTCTATCCACCTAGGTGGACAAGTATTTTTCTAGCCACCTACGTGACTACGTATATTTTCTAGCCAGCTAGGTAGTTCGGTATATTTTCTAGCCACCTAGGTGGATAAATATTTTTCTATCCACCTAGGTAGATAAGTATTTTTCTATCCACCTAGGTGACTGTATATTTTCTAGCCACCTAGGTGGATAAGTATTTTTCTATCCACCTAGGTGACTACGTATATTTTATCTACCTAGGTGACTATGTATATTTTCTAGCCACCTAGGTGGATAAGTATTTTTCTATCCACCTAGGTGACTACGTATATTTTATCTATCTAGGTGACTACGTATATTTTCTAGCCACCTAGGTGGATAAGTATTTTTCTATCCACCTAAGTGGATAAGTATTTTTCTATTCACCTAGGTGACTACGTATATTTTCTAGCCACGTAGGTGGATAAGTATTTTTTTATCCACCTAGGTGGATAAGTATTTTTCTAGCCAGCTAGGTGGCTAGGTATATTTTCTATCCACCTAAGTGGATAAGTATTTTTCTATTCACTTAGGTGACTACGTATATTTTCTAGCCACCTAGGTGGATAAGTATTTTTCTATCCTCCTAGGTGGATAAGTATTTTTCTAGCCAGCTAGGTGGCTAGGTATATTTTCTATCCACCTAGGTAGATAAGTATTTTTCTATTCACTTAGGTGACTACATATATTTTCTAGCCACATAGGTGGATAAGTATTTTTCTATGACCTAGGTGGCTACATATATTTTCTAGCCACCTAGGTGGATAAGTATTTTTCTATCCACCTAGGTGGATAAATATTTTTCTATCCACCTGGGTGGATAAGTATTTTTTCTAGCCAGCTAGGTGACTAGGTATATTTTTTATCCACCTAAGTGGATAAGTATTTTTCTAGCCAACTAGGTGGTTGGGTATATTTTCTAGCCACCTAGGTTGATAAGTATTTTTCTATCCACCTAGGTAGATAAGTATTTTTCTAGCCAGCTAGGTGGCTAGGTATATTTTCTATCCACCTAAGTGGATAACTATTTTTCTATTCACTTAGGTGACTACGTATATTTTCTAGCCACCTAGGTGGATAAGTATTTTTCTATAATCTAGGTGGCTACGTATATTTTCTAGCCACCTAGGTGGATATGTATTGGTCTATCCAGCTAGGTGGCTACGTATATTTTCTAGCCACCTAGGTGGATAAGTATTTTTCTATCCACCTAAGTGGATAAGTATTTTTCTATTCACCTAGGTGACTACGTATATTTTCTAGCCACGTAGGTGGATAAGTATTTTTCTATCCACCTAGGTGGATAAGTATTTTTCTAGCCAGCTAGGTGGCTAGGTATATTTTCTATCCACCTAAGTGGATAAGTATTTTTCTATTCACTTAGGTGACTACGTATATTTTCTAGCCACCTAGGTGGATAAGTATTTTTCTATCCTCCTAGGTGGATAAGTATTTTTCTAGCCAGCTAGGTGGCTAGGTATATTTTCTATCCACCTAGGTAGATAAGTATTTTTCTATTCACTTAGGTGACTACATATATTTTCTAGCCACCTAGGTGGATAAGTATTTTTCTATGACCTAGGTGGCTACATATATTTTCTAGCCACCTAGGTGGATAAGTATTTTTCTATCCACCTAGGTGGATAAATATTTTTCTATCCACCTGGGTGGATAAGTATTTTTTCTAGCTAGCTAGGTGACTAGGTATATTTTTTATCCACCTAAGTGGATAAGTATTTTTCTAGCTAACTAGGTGGTTGGGTATATTTTCTAGCCACCTAGGTTGATAAGTATTTTTCTATCCACCTAGGTAGATAAGTATTTTTCTAGCCAGCTAGGTGGCTAGGTATATTTTCTATCCACCTAAGTGGATAACTATTTTTCTATTCACTTAGGTGACTACGTATATTTTCTAGCCACCTAGGTGGATAAGTATTTTTATATCCACCTAGGTGGATAAGTATTTTTCTATAATCTAGGTGGCTACGTATATTTTCTAGCCACCTAGGTGGATATGTATTGGTCTATCCAGCTAGGTGGCTAGGTATATTTTCTATCTACCTAGGTGGATAAGTATTTTTCTATCCACCTAGGTGAATAAGTATTTTTTCTAGCCAGCTAGGCGGCTAGGTATATTTTTTATCCACTGGATAAGCATTTTTCTAGCCAGCTAGGTGGCTGGGTATATTTTCTAGCCGCCTAGGTGGATAAATATTTTTCTATCCAGCTAGGTGGCTAAGTATTTTTTTAGCCACCTAGGTGGATAAGTATTTTTCTAGACACCTAGGTGGATAAATATCTTTTCTATCCACCTAAGTGACTACATATATTTTCTAGCCACTTAGGTGGATAAGTATTTTTTTATCCGCTTAGTTAGATAAGTATTTTTCTAACCAGCCACCTAGGTGGCTACGTATATTTTTCTAATCACCTAGGTGGCTAAATATATTTTCTAGCCATCTAGGTGGCTACGTATATTTTTCTAACTACCTAGGTGGCTAAGCATATTTTCTAGCCACCTAGGTGTCTGACACAGCTTAGAACTTTAAATCCTATTTAGAGTAGGATTTGTTAAAAAAAAAAACTATAAATAGTCTCTTTTCCTAGTTCCTTCTATTAATTTATTTTATCTGATTTTTAAGGCTAAGTGGAAGAAGAAAGAGTTCCCAATTCCAAAATTTTCGAGTCAACAATGATCAAAGATATATGATCGCCTTAAGAGAAGCTAAGAAAGTCGTGAGTAAAGTTACATATGAAGTGTACAAAAAATTATATATTAGGCTGAGAATGAAATTGATAAACTTGCCAAGATTAGAGAAAAGAAACTAGAGATCTCGACTAGGTAAGGTGCATTAGAGACGAAGATCAAATGGTCTTGGTAAAAGAGGATGAGATAAAAACTAGATGGCAAGAATACTGTGAAGATCTATTACATGAAAATATGCGAAGAAAGTAGATCTAGAAAAGGGACCAAATCAAGGGATGAACAATAAAATATTGGAAGCTCAAGTAAAAGCAGCCTTAGCAAAGATGAAGAAAAGAAAAGTATTAGAATCAGGTGGATTACCTAATTACCTATAGAAGTTTGGATTGTGTTGGGAGAAAATGGATTTAATTGGTTGGCTAAATTATTTATTAAGATACTAAAAAAAAAGAAAGCGTACGAGGAATGGAGGAAGAGCATTGTGGTTCCTTTCTATAAGAACAAAGGAGACAACCAAAACTGTGCCAATTATCGAGACACTAAACTAATGAGCGAAACTATGAACCTTTGGGAGAGAGTAGTAGAACAACGACTATGGCTAGAATCAAAGGTATCAGAGAACCAGCTTAGATTTATGCCAGGAAGATCAATAGCGAAAGCTATTTTTCCATTGAGGCAATATCTGGAGTTTATAGAGACAAGGAAAAACCTACATAAGGTCGTTATTGATTTGGAGAAGGCTTATGATAAAATGTTAGGACGAAGATAATCTTGTGAATGCTGAGGAAGAAATGCATCTCAATAGCGAAAGCTATTTTTCCATTGAGGCAATTTCTGGAGTTTATAGAGACAAGGAAAAACCTACATAAGGTCGTTATTGATTTGGAGAAGGCTTATGATAAAATGTTAGGACGAAGATAATCTTGTGAATGCTGAGGAAGAAATGCATCTCAAACTTATACATTGAGATTATCAAAGACATGTATGAGAGGGCAGTAACTAGTGTAAGAAAATGTGTTGATAAACGAGCGAGTTCCCTATCGTAATTGGCTCTATCAAGGATCTGCCTTGAGCCTTTATTTGTTTCCCTTGGTCATGAATGCGTTAACCGTAGTCATACAAGAAGAGATTCTATGGTGCATGTTATTTGCGGGTGATGTAGTTTTAATTGTTCAAATAAGGAAAAAGATAAATGATAAGCTGGAATTATCGATAAATTTTTTTGAGTTGAGGGGTTCGAAAATTAGCAGAATAAAGACAAAATACATGGAGTGCAAATTTAGTGAGCATGATAGCTTAGAGGACGATTTAGTCAAAATAGAAAATCATTTACTGCCACATTGTCAAAGATTTCACTATTTGAGCTCTATTTTAAGTCATGGTAGATTTGAAGAATACATCTCAAATAAGATTAACGTAGGTTTGATGAAATGGAGGCAAACAAGCGGAGAGTTCCACTTAGATTGAAGGCCACCACAATTTGGCATCCCCCTCTAGGTACATGGATGCTGTGACCACTTTCATGTCTTCTGTGGCGGGTGGCATGACACAGAAGTACTGCTCCATGTCCACAAGAAATTCTCCAATTTTTTGCGTCGCGAGCTCCCCTGTAGCATCGCGGCTCGGGTATCTTCACCTTACGTGGGGGAGCTTCTGGCTGTTGAGCAGTTGCAGTGCCTATCGCCCTCATCAGGACGTTCCCCTTAGTCGTTAGGTCATCGATCTGTAATCAAAGAGCTTCGACGGTGCCCCTCGTGTCTTCAGTAAGGACCTCCCTTAGTTGTTAGGTCATCGATCTGTAATCGAAGAGCTTCGACGGTGCCCCTCATGTCTTCAGTAAGGACCTCCACGTTCTCTACTAACGTGGCGTGGTTTTCTTCTTACCTGTTCAACCGTTCTCCATGGTCTGTTACAAGCGACACCACTGTCTCAAACTGTTCCGTCTGAAGTTCCAGATTATCTAAACGTTCCCTTGTGCGCCGTCGCGTATTACCACCGGTTCGCTCAGTGTCGGCCTTCTCTATGGCTCTGATACCAACTCTCACGGAGTCACTCGTTGCGACGTTTTTATGAAACGGCTAGACTTGTCGTATTGTATGGTTCAGATTGTTGGGCTATGAAAAAGCGACAAGAAGATAACATGCAATGTGCCGGGATGCGTATGTTGAGATGGATGCGTAGAGCAAGGTGTCAACTCGGGTACCGGTATTGGGTATTGATCCATGGAGGACCGATACGTATTGGCCAATACCGAGTTGTATTGGTGCATTTCAAAAATAAAAATAAAAATTGGGAGGTATCGGCCGATATGGATACCGATATCCGAGTTGATACCTGATATGTATTGGTGCCGATACGTATCAGTTTGCCGAAAAACCGATACGTATCGTTGATATGTATCGGTATCAGCCGATATTTGATACCATGGTGTGGAGTAACATGAAAGGATAAAATTCAGAATGACCACAAAAGAGGATATTTGAGAGTGTCACCTATATAGGTAAAAATTACGGAATCTCGGTTGAAAAGGTTTGAACATGTTCATCGAAGGCCAGAAGCAAACCCTGTAAGAAGGGTAGAGTTGGTATAAGCACAAGGAGGTAGGAGAAGAGGAAGACCACTGAAGACCTGGAGGGAAGCCGTAAGATGGGACAGTAAGGATTGCGAAGGTACACAGAGCTCAGCGTAGATCAGAAACGAGTAGGGAAGTAGAACTGGCAGAGCTGACCCCAAATAGATGGGATAAGGCTGTCATAATGATGATGATGCTAATGCCATTGGGGTTAGTCTTTTTCTTTTTTTTCCAAAGAGATTGGGAAATTCACTGGAGTAATAATGTTTGGACAACTTTTTGTTGACTGGAATTGGCCATTTTATGTTTGGCAACCTTTATTTGTCTGCTAGTTATGCCATTGTGTGTGTGTTTTTTTTTTAAATTTTATTTACAAGGCTATGGTTCAATACATTTTTAATGTGTTACCTGTGTGTACTGCATCTCATTGTTGCTTATATATAATTATTTTATTTGTATATTGTGCAGGTGAATCGCTCTATTCTGCTGGAAGAAGACCGTGTAAAAGCAGAAACTGAAAGTGCGAAGGCACCTGTTGACTTTACCACATTGCAGCTTCACAATTTGATGTATGAGAAAAATCATTATCTGAAAGCCATAAAAGCTTGTAACGATTTCAAGTCAAAGCATCCTGATATAGATCTTGTACCCGAGGAAGAGTTTTTCAGTAGTGCACCTGAAGAAATTAAAGGAAATGCAGTAGCTAATGACCATGCACACGAATTAATGTTAAAGAGGCTAAATTTTGAGCTTTTCCAGGTAAATACATTGCACTGATTGGCACACTGCTATTATACTTGTTTGGTATGGAATTAAAGGATGTGTATTCTATATCATTCAGCATCTATACAATTTGGAGGACATATACGACTCACTATACAATGTTTATTTAGGGTACCTCTGTTCACGCATATAGGTTTACTGAAAGTGCCTACATCCGTTGACTGGTTGGAATCAGATGATTGAGAGCGTTTTTGACTTCAATCTTCTACACAATGGATGTTGAGACCATGTTCTTACCATCAGACGGTCAGTTTTTTATTCCACGCGGTGCACATCCCAAGAAAGGGCTCGAAAATCACGTTTGAGCGTAATGTGTGCCATGCGATTGTAGGACCACCTTTTGGGGATTTGTGCCACGTGTTATCAAAAAATGACCGTCTGATGGTATGCTTATGATCTCAACATCCATTGTGTGGAAGATTGGGATGAAAAATGATCTCAATCATCTGATTCAAAGCAGTCAACGGTTATCAGCAGGTGTTGGACGTAGGCTCTTTCAGTAAACCTGTAAGCGCGGACAGAGGTACCCATTTATTCATTGCAGACCAATTAATGAAATCACTAGTTACACATCAATTAATTCTATGTGCACCAATTAATGAAAAAAAACATATGCACACCAATTAATGAAATTATCGTTGACCAAATATTTTGCACACGCCAATTAATACAAGCCTCAGTTTTAAATAGTGTGCAATTAGTAAATGGTGTGTGATAGTAGCAGCTCTCTAATTGAGTTGTTAGGTTTTGCTCTCATAATCAGTGATATGAGGCTTGGAATATAATCTATTAGAATGGTTCTTTCCCTTTCTACCAGCGAAAGGAACTCTGCAAGCTTCGCGAGAAACTGGAACAACACAGGAAAAGTCTCCAGGATACCATTGCAAGTCGGAAGAAGTTCTTGTCGAGTCTCCCTTCACATCTGAAATCTCTTAAGAAAGCATCGTTGCCAGTGCAGCAGCAACTAGGGATTCTTCATACCAAGAAATTAAAGCAGCACCACTCAGCAGAGCTACTTCCGCCTCCTATTTATGTAATTTACTCTCAGCTTTTGGCCCAGAAAGAGGCATTTGGAGAGAACATTGATCTGGAGATCGCAGGAAGCATAAAGGATGCTCAGGCCTTTGCCCACCAGCAAGCCATTAAGGACATTGGTAATTGAGTAGAACAAAGGTGTCAGTATCGGTGTTGGTATTGCGGTCAATTTTGGAATGATACATATCGGCCAATCACGGATACGGTATCGCTGATAGCATATCGGTCAATTTATATATATATATATATATATATATATATATATATATATATATATATATATATATATATATAAATTTTTTTTTTATGAAAAAAAAAGTTAAGAAATAAAAATAAAACTATATAGTGGGGTGGTGTCGATACTGTATCGGTTAGTATTGGCCACAGAGATAGTATCGGTCCTATACCGATACCTCCATGATACCTGTAGTGGGGTGGTGTTGGTATCAGGTCTCACGAAACCAATACGTATGTATCGGTGTTGGTCGATTTTTGATACCATGAGTAGAACTATATAGTGTCAGCTTGTCCTGTAAATGATCCCTGCATTTCAGACTATCAAAATTCACGCAGTTTTAACAAATCAGGTGCAGGTACAATTATCGAGAACAGCAGATTTGATGATGATGCACCTGATGAGGAGGATGATGGGCAGAGAAGGAGAAAAAGGCCGAAGAAGGTCTCGGGCAGGGAGAGCCTTGACCATGCAAGAATTTTTCAGTCTCACCCACTTAGAGTTATCCTCCATATATATGATGATGAGGTGTCTGATGCCAAACCTGCGAAACTGATTTCTCTGAGGTTCGAATATTTGGTAAAGTTTAATGTCGTGTGTGTTGGAATTGAAGGGTCCCACGAAGAACCGGAGAGTGACATATTATGCAATTTATTCCCCGACGATACCGGTGTCGAGTTACCTCACCAGGTACTCATGTTTTATGTTGCCTGTGTCTCTCCACACAAATGTGCACAGTTATTCCCTTTTGGGCTAATGGGAGCATGGGTCAAAATCTCGGATGGTGCCGGTACGCATCATCCGATACGTGCTGGTATCGCTGGCCAGTAGTACATGATACATTGGGTATGTATTGGCGATGCATACCCAATATATGCCATTTTTTTCATTGTATCACCGAGACATTCACTGTATCGGTGCTACCGATACGCATTGTCTTGGTATTGATGGTAGACGATACAGATCGGAAAACCGAGATTTTGATCCATAAATGGGAGCTCACTGTTCTTGTACGGATAGGACCCTCACAGTCCCACGTTTTAGGCCATGGCAGACTTCTTTGCCTAAGCCAAGCCATTCAAGTGACTGGACATCTTATAAATATTGCTTAAACCAATACACGCCCATCAGAAGATTCAAATCAGTCAATTTGGGCACATTTAATGTTAGCTGTTGTTCATATTGAACGTAGGGTCTGTAGATTGGACCGTAGAGATCTATTTATGGTTGATTTTTTTTTGTGTTGAGCTTAAATGAAAGTCTGCAATTTGGATGACTTGGATCATTGTAAAAAAGAAGTTTCCTATTTTTTGGAAAAAACTATAAATCATTAAATCTCCAAATTAAGGGTGTGCTGAATTTTTCCGAATTTTACTAAGATGAATCATGCATATAAATTTATATGGTTACATGGATTACATGATTGGAGATTTGCCTTGCATTGAACACCTTGTAGCTTAATTTGTTTATTATACACATTACTTCTAACTTGAAATATATTATAATGTATTTTTTTGTTTTTATAATTCTTTATTTTCCTGAAATTTACTGAATTTTACAAAATTGATCCTTTACCGAATTATTGCCGTATCTCGTCTTTCTGGCTATGGCTTAGATTGGACAGAAATGTGTGCCACATAGGACCATATCCATATGGCCTAAAAGTGGGACTGTTGAAGTGTTATCTTAAGAGGAGGGTGAGGAGAGTCCTCTTTTTTTCTTCCTCGGAAAGTAACAGTTTCTAAAATGTTATGCAGACAGCTAAGCTCTTCGCTGGTGATGTGATTTCATTTGATGAAAAGAAAACGTCACGCCCATATAAGTGGGCCCAACATCTGGCTGGAATTGATTTTTTGCCTGAGGTATCACCTCTGCTTGCAGGCAGTGGACCTCCAAGCAGTGAAACATTAAAAGGTGATTCTGTTCTTTCTGGTCTTTCTCTATATCGTCAGCAGAACCGTGTTCAGACAGTTGTGCAGAGGATCCGTTCTCGGAAGAAGGCCCAGCTGGCTCTTATGTGAGTCACTGCTCTATGAATTTTGGAGTGATGTTGAACACTTGGCAATAAAATCTTATTTTGCTGGGACCAGTGTACCAATGTAACTGTAGTAGAAAAATGGTCCTAAAATTTTGTTGCTTGTGCTATAATTTTTCGTTCAGTTTTTTATCGTGACATATTTGGAGGAATATCATCTGGAAGTTTCTGTCCATCAAATGCAATCTATGGTAGAGATTTACAATCAACGATTAAAATGCAATATTCCCTTTTATGATCTCCGTTTTCTGAGAAAAATATGATTTATTTTATGTTCCATATTCCGTTTACATTTTCTTTTACCCAATTGACGAGCCATATGGCTTAAAGTTGAAAGTGTGGAACCTTTGGTTGGCTTACAGGGAGCAGCTTGATTCGTTAACAAAGCTTAAATGGCCTCCATTGACTTACGAAAATGTTCCATGGGCTTCTCATACTCCTCTCTGTATTTTGCGAAGTTGGTTACCTGTAGGGCCCACAACTATTCAAGCTTCCTTTGCTGTTGATATTGAACAAGTCCCCGATTCCTTGGACCTTGATACAGATGGGAGATTTGGTACGTTGAGGGAAGAAGTAGAGAGTGTGAGGGAAGATGGAGAACTTCCGTCAGTGACCCAGACCCCAGCCATTTTAAACAATTCTAAACCCTCCCCTTCTAAAGGGTCCGACCTTGACCATTCTAAACGCTTGGATTTGATTTCAAAGAGCATGATGCCTAGCAGCATCGGAAAATCTCAAAGTTTCAAAAAACACGAAAACAACTCCGAACTCATACTAGAGAGTGAAAGTGATCTGGACGAGCTGATGCACACAGAGTCGGAAACAGAAAGTGCACCAAGTATTGGACGCACTGAGATGGTGGACAGATCATGGGAAGATCATGGAGGCAGAGAGTTCTGTATGATTTTGAGTAGAAGGGCTAAAAATGACAGGAATGCAAAGCTGGAAGCAAAGGTAGCTAAAATTTTACTTTGTTTTGCTTCTTTCTTTTCTTGGCTTCTACTTCGAATCTCTGGTTAACTTCCCCTCCTTGGCAGATCAAGATCAGCGTGGAGTATCCTATTAGGCCTCCTTTTTTCACTTTGAGCTTGTCCACTACGACTCCTGGAGAAAACTCTTCCGATGCGGCGGCACGAGGTGATTCGGTTTCTCGTGAGAAGGACGGTCTCGAATGGTATAATGAACTTCGGGCGATGGAAGCAGAGGTAAACAATTAAATGATTTGGAGTAAATGGTTTGAATGGTCTAGTTACATGTATTCTCTTCTTGTTTCACAGGTCAATCTCCATATCATAAAGATGCTGCCTCGTGAAAATGAAAACCACATCTTAGCTCACCAAATTTATTGTCTTGCAATGCTCTTTGATTTCCAAATGGATCAGACGTCCACTTTTTCTGACAGAAGGAAGAGTACTTCTGTAATTGATGTTGGGTTATGCGAGCCTGTTAGTGGAAGGATTCTTGCGAGATCTTTTAGAGGAAGGGATCGAAGACAGATGATCTCCTGGAAGGGCATGGAATGCAATCTCGGATATCCTTACTAACTCCAAAGTGCATACAAGTCTTGTATAGTACCTTAATTGTTGAATCTGATGCTTCTCTGCTTCCGGGATGGAATCGGCAGTTTTGGTACTCAGGTTTGAATCCAAGTGGTTTAGAATTTACCGAAGGTTGATGATGATGGTGACTGAATTTACTGAAGGTTACTAGGGCATGCTTGCAAATTTATGAGATTCAAAGGAAAATATGTTATTATTAGGGTTCATCAGTGACATGAAAATGTTTTCTCCCACTTTCTACTTGCCATTGAATTTCGTCTTCACCTTCTGGTCCATGTGTTATTGTTCTGCTTTTATGGGGAGTTATGTATTAAAATAGAGCTACAGAAAGGTGGAACTAATGTGGGAGATCAAGCTATACATGTTTCTCATTTTATGGACATTGAATATTGTGCTACTTGAACTTGCATTACTAGTGCCTGCAGGGTCAATGTCAAGCACCAACAGCTTTTGTTGAAACATCTGGTGCCACTTTGGTGTCAAGGTTCCCAATGGTGCTTCGTTAGAGCTATCTAGCTACAGAAATTCTGCAAAGTAGCTTTAGAATTATAAAATGCTTTTTGACTAGTTGTATGCTTGAATCACGCTTAGTTTATAAATTGATAAATTATATCATAGTTTTACTTGTCAATTGCCATGATATGTTAACATTTTTCACCTTGAGGTTGCGATATTGTCGAATACATACATGATATGTTAACATTCAGCGTTAGATTATGTAGAAAATTGAAATTTCATTTTGGAGTGATATGAATGTTTTAAAATTCTTTCATGGATGAATTCTTAGGTGGATTTCATTATTAGATATTTTTTTGCCATTTTATTGTATATTTTTGTTGGTTTTTTTTGGTTCATTTATCATCTTCTCACTGAGTTATGGGATGGAACCCATGAGCCCTCATTTGCTGCAACAACTGCCTTTTACTTTTCGATGACTCGAATTAGAAGCTCAGTTCCCATGTATGTATGTGTGTGTGTGTGTATATATATATAGGCCCAAGAATATGGGCTCAGGCGTAGAGGATATCTCTACGCCAATTGATATGGATGTGACACGTTTGCTTCCTTTTTGTGAAGTGATGGGTAGCATGGGAACTACTTTACTAACTAGGGTTACACTTTTAAAATATTTTAATACCCTTCCAGCTATCATTTTTGACTTTTTTAAAATATTTATTTTCTCCATTTTTCTAAGAAAGTGCCAGACATTATTTTAGGTATATTTTAATAAAAAAACGTGGCCTCCTAGTAGCGAAGCGTTAGTATCTCGGCAGCGAAGTGCCAACGCACCAAAAATCATGCGTCGGTACCCCGATAAGCGAGGCGCTAGCACCCCGGCGCTAGGGTGCTAGTGCCGGCGTCGGTGCCAGATGCCTTGTTTTAAGGGGCGTCAGCGCTTCGATAAAAAATAAATTTTTTTTTTAATCGAAGTGTCAGCGCCTTTAAAACGAGACGCCGATGCTCAATTATTTTTTTAGCGAAGCGTCGGCACTTCGGCGCTAGGGTGCCAACGCTTTATTGCCGAGGTGTTGGCGCTTCGCTATTGAGAGGCAATATTTTTTTTATTAAAATATACCTAAAAAGGTATGTCTGACACTTTTTTAGAAAAATGAAGAAAAGAAAGACTTTAAAAAAGTTAAGAATGACGGCTGGAAGGGTATTAAAATATTTTAAAGCATAACTCTAGTTTGTAAAGTGGTACTCATGTCACCCATCACTTCACAAAAAGGACGCTATGTGTTGCGCCCATATCAATTAGCGTAGAGATATCTCTATGCTCGGGCGCATTTTCCCTTTTTCATGTATATATATATATATATATATATATATATATATATATATATATATATATATATATATATATATATGGGCAAAAGGGAGCATGCATTGCAATGCAGCCCGCCCAAGTGCCACATGACAATCTCCAAAACAAAACCCATTGGGGTGGTGTGCCACATGGAACATGATTTAAAAAATAATAATTTAAGGACTTTTGTACCCTTCAAATCACTCGTTAGAGATAAGGTGACACCATCAACTTGGTGCATTGAATTTTGGGTGGATTATCCAAAAAGTCACAACTCTTTTGAAATTACTTGGAAGGGTCTCAACTCCTAATGACCCAACGGGGTCTAGACCCTCAAACTATTTTTCCATATTTACTTAGAGGGGTTCCAACAATTTAACACATGTTGTTTTATGATATTAAATTAAAAGGCAATGTACCAAAATACTTCACCCAACAATTTTGCATATGTTTTTTAAAAGTTTTAAGTTAAAAGTTCTCAAATACCCATTCAACGTCTCCTCCTAAACCCTTTCATCTTCTCCTCTTAAACCCTTTCATCTTCTTCTCCATGAAGTTTTCAACTTTACAAATTTGTCGCCGGCCAGTCGGCTCTGCGAGTCTTGCTATCGTGAAGCTTCTCCGTGCGTTTCATCGTCTCCTCCTAAACCCTTTCATCTTTTCTTCTTTTATTTCGTCTTCTCCATGAAGCTTTCGACGATGCAAATATGTGATGGCGATTCGGCTCTGCAAATCTTGCTATCGTGAAGCTTTTCCGTGAAGCTCTTTCATCATCTCTTTTCTTAAATCCTTTCATCTTCTCTTCTCTTAAACCCTTACATCTCCTTCTCCGTGAAGCTTTCGATGCTGCAAATATGTGTTGACGGGTTGGCCTTGGAAGTCTTCTCTCTGTGGATCTGTTGACAAGCGTCTACTGTTTTCGAAGTTTGCAAATTTAGACAATATGAGTGTCTCTGCAAGAATTCTCTCCGATAAGCCGCTCACTGTTCTCCTTCTTTGATCGTCTGCAACTTTGGAGCTCTTACATCTAAACTTTTCTGCTTGCACATCTTCTACCGACCAATAACTTTTCAGCTTGCACCTTTGAATGATCATAAAAGCGATTCATAGAAGGCTATTTTAGGACACCTATAAGATCCTTTCAATATCATATCGATTTTACAATATTATTGTGGTTACTGTTCGCTTTATATGTGACGTAGAAGAATGCATATTTATTTTTTTAAAAGTATGATATTGCCTATTATTTGTAATTCTTTATCTGTTAATTATTCTCATTATATATTTTTAATTCTTTGTAACACTTATAATAGGTCATTTGAGACTTTCGTAGCCTTTGAAAAGACTATATTTGTCTAAGAGAGGATCCTTTACTTTGTTCATGGTAAATTGTTAATGCTTTTAATTTTCAGAAAATTGTCAGCTATTTATCTATAATTATCAATATGTTAATTGTTCTCAGTATAGTATTTGATTCTTTGTATACATTATGTTAGGTCTATCATGAGATTGCCGTAATCTTTAAAGATGTCATATTTGTCTGAGTCAATATGTTCATAAATTATTTATAATATATTGTCATAAATTGTACATAAGATGATAAATTGCTTGTTCTACCCTTAGGGTCTCTTCTCTTATAGCTGCTTCATTGTTTGTGGAGCTTGAAGCTCTCAGTTCAACTGCAGTGAAGCCTCTTATTCGTCTAATAGATCTTTCTACAATCAACGAATTAATATATATATATATATATATATATATATATACAGACAGAGAGGGAGAGAGAGAGAATTTTGATTATGAGTCTAAGAGATTCTCCATTGGTGGATGTACTATTGGGTTTTTTGACTTAGAAATGTTCGTTATACTTGGTTTTAAAATGTTGGAATTATCCCTAGAACTCTGGGGGAAGGTCCGAATGTCGAAAATGAAGACATAAATTTATTTTGTATGAAATATTTTGGTTAGATAAAAAGTTTTAGTTTGGGAGACATAGAAAAGGCGGTGACTGTTGCTAGTATATAAAAAAAGAGAGTTGATTTTACTCGTCTCATCTTATTAAATATGCTTGTAACATTCATGATACCGAATAGCTCTAAAACAATTGAAGAGACGTACGTGAGATTAGTTTATAATATTTAGTTTAACAGAATTGTATGGGAAAATGTTATGCATATATGTTTGTTAAACTCTCTTCGATCTACCCCTTTAAATTTTTAGAAGAGCGGCGTGCATATCAATCTTGATGGATGTACTTTTGTATTGCAGGTTAGCCATTGTATTTGCGAACGTTATCCTTTTGCACACCATTTACCGCATAATACACATATTCCCTAACACCATTGTATTTGTGTTTTATTTTAGATTTGGGCATATGAGCACTTCTCGACTATAACACCGACTTCAATTATCGTTGATTTTCCAAGATATACAAAGTATACCTCACTTAAAATTCATCATCGAAAGTATTACCTTACAGAACTTAATAATCCTAACGTATTTTGCGAGTCAGCCTCAATCAATTTCATTTTATAATTGTGAAATTTTAAAGAAGTCGCTTTTCTTGATAAATTGGTCTCACCCTCTTTGTAACATATCGACAGATAATTCTAAAATTTGAATTCACTGATTGTGAATTATTGAAAGATGTGATCATGGATGGAATTAATGATTATGTTAAGTGCGAATTTAATCGTCTTCAATTTTTTGAAATATCTTTTAAAGAATAAGGTAGTCGCATCATAGCGTTGGAGAAATTCAACAATAAATTTGTTCATCAAGTTCGAAGACAGAAGAAGTTAAACAGTGATCTAATAAGTGGCCTAAAATTGTTAGAGATGAAGATCACAATTTTGAAGGCAAGATAATAAATATATATATTATTCGTTACAATGTTTTTGAAATCATACTGAAATATTTTTACTATAAAATATGGTAAATGTAAAGAGTACGATTTCAAATCTTCTCCCAATCGCAATAAAGATGCGACAAAGAGTAGTTTTACTGAAAAGAATGACTCTCAGAATATAAGTCCTCCCATTAAACTACCGAAGGATAATAAAGTGAAAGCCGGGGAAAAAGGGTAAGTCCCTCGGGATACTTGTAAAGGCAATAAGGCTAGTCAAAATGCACGTATGCCCATAAAATTAGAGGCGATCACTATTAAATTGCATACTGATGGAACGAGTTGTGCTTCTAAGATAATAGATGATGGGAAGAGGGACTGTAAAGAAAAATTTGTAGAAGATAAGAGTGCAATTCATCCTCCTTTGAAGGTAATAAGGCTGATCATCCAATGCATATATCCCCGAAACGAGATGATGGGAGAATCGCTAATATACAAAATCAAAAGGAGAGGCCTTTCCCTATTCCTATTGATGAATTGATACGGATTTATGAGATTCTAGATGATCAAAGGTCTATGAAAGAAGACGATGCAAGATAATTTATCAGGGAGATGATAAAAGAATTCATAATTGAAACGATAGTTACATCAACATCTGAAAACAATAAAAAAGTATCACCTGGAAAAAGTGAAATAAAATCGGTGAGCATAATGGATACTTATAAGCGATTAATTGGTACTTTAACAGGCACACTTAGTCCGCAAAATCAATCAGTAAATATTTTTGAGGGTTTTTCGCAAACTCTATTACCACCGAAAACTCTTAATATGCCAATCAAGTCTACAAGTTTATTATTCCAAATGTCCACTCCCAAACACTTGTACCTCCATTGTAGGTAATAAACGAAGCCTCAAAAGTAACTTTGAAGAAGAAGGAAATGTGATCTCTGTAAATTCTCAAATTTATTATTTTTATGTTTTGAAGAGACAATTTTCTAACATATTTAATCATAGGATATGAAGAAGGAAAGATCACAAATAAGAATGACTGGTACTAGATTTACAACAAAGAGACAACTTACAAAAGGTGCGCTGAAGGTGAATGGTTAATTAGCTAACGATAAAGGTTCAAATATATATGTTAGATTTCTTTAAATATTTGTTAATTTGTATGTGTGCTCTATACACAGAAGGATTATGACGGTTTTCACTGGCCTATGAAGCCACTAACACGCAATGATAACGATAAAGCTCTTAATGATGGCCCCATTGAGTAGGGATTTACCCCTTTAAAAATTACTGAGTTGTATATATTATAATTCAATTCTTTTCTTAACAATCTACGTGGCTTAGTAGATGTGAGATTCACGTGATCGATAAAATGTTGATCACGGTGAAGAACTTATTTTGACTTTATGATACTAATTGGCTTGACTGTGAGGTAAGGCTAGCCTTTTATAAGGCATACATGCCTTATATTCATAGAGTCCGATATAAATAGGTAGTCTGATATAAATAAGTTTGATATGATCTTATTTTATTATAGTAAAATTTTTTATTACATGGTATCCATTAGGGTTATAATGGTCCTTTATTTTGTAGGCAATTGACACATACTTTTTTTTGATGAAGAAACGAGAGAGCGATCATAATTTTTTTTTATAAAGTCATTTTTTATCAACTTATTTTATTGTAAGAGTCCTATTTTTTTTTTTGACTTCATATTATTTGTAATTATCTTCTAAACCCATTACACTGTGTTTAGATGAAATTGAAGGAATTATTGGCGAAAAATAAAGTCAGTGCAGATAGAAACCTTATCGCTTGAACTTCACCCCAGGCACTATGATATAAAATAAGCGAATGTGATAAGGTATTTGAAGTTTTTTTAGGTACTTTCTTAGTATTTGTACTATTCCTCGAGTCAGCCACTCCTTTCTTATAACATGGTGCCACTTAACAGGTTTACCTTCTCGTGAACAGAGATTATCACTGGTTGTTGTTCATAATATACATGAAGGAGAGGAAAGTTAAGTATGTAGACTCTCAATCACAAAGTGACAGTATACGTTGTCCGGACACGATAAACATATTGGTGCGTATTTCACTAAACTTTTGTTCTTTGTCGTTATATGTCAACTTCATAAAATTTAAATGTTCGTAAATGCAGAAAGAAATTCTTTTAAGATTCTAGCTCAACAAGACGACGATAATACCGACGTCCGAGATTGATCGTTTACTAGATCGCTTACTATTCCACATCAATCAAATTACTTTGATTGCAAAATTTTTATGATAAAGTACATTGATTACGCGTCCCGTGGCCTTAGATATGATTTTGATCAAAGCCATATGCTATACTTTAGAAATAAGATTAGCTAGAGTTAATTAGAGGAGAAGCTAAATCTTGACATCTTTATAAAATGGTTGTAAATATAAGTTATGTTGCACTTTTGTATAACATGATCCTATTTTTCTCATTATAACATTTTCACCATATTTGTATGTGTTTTATATATAGTATGCTATTATTCTCTTAAGAATCAAATAGGTTTGTTGATCAAAATGTTCATAAAAATACAATGTATTTGTTGGAACTGAATGATCCGTTCTTCAGAGTCTGTAAAGGTTTCTTGATAGACTTAATTGGACTTATACTACCATTTAACATTAATAAGTTTATTCTTTTGTATATTCACTTTATTTGGTTTGTTTATACTTTGATTTATACTTGGGTAAACAATTGTAAATGTTTGACATCTTTATATAGACAAGTTGAAATGGACGTATGTTTTTGTTGTGAAATGCATGGACATTCGATTAAAGATTGTCCGCAAAAGAAGATCATTGATGAAAAGGGAGCACCCCTCTGTAACTATAAAAAAGTAGCAGTGCTTCGAGTTCAAACTCTGATAAGAATCCCGATTGTAAATATTATAAGTGTTATCATTGTGGGTTCTTCAGATGGGAGGATGAATGTTCGAGATTCTTAAATCGGAACGTCGGGAACGATGAAATGGTTCACTTGGACGATACTCGTCCCTTTTGCTACTTTAAGAAGTAATCAATGCTGCGAGTTTCAAACTCTCTCAAGAATCTTGGGTGTAAATACTCTACATGTTATCAATATCGATACTTTAGCTGGTTGGACGAAAATTCTTGAACCCCGACGTCGAAGATCGGGAATGCCAAAAGGGATGACTCAGATAATCACTTAAAAGTAATAGTGACGGTGGAGATTGAAGAACTCTCAAAAAAATTTGAGTTGACTACTTTAATAAATAGTAAAGGAAAAAGAAGGCTTCCTTGATTTAGGGTTGAAATATTTGCTTAGCTTTATATATGAGTATCTAAATACATTGAGCACGAATCTGCGAATTGTTGAATTATTTTAATTTTTTGGCAATGCGATTTGTAGAAGTAAATGTGGTCGTATGGAGACGTACTATTTACCTTCACGACTTACGACATGCTGAAGTCAGTTAATGACTATTGAATCACATGACCGACTAACGAGCGTACTAGACTCACGAGAGGTAGCATTGGACTAATATGAGTCTACAAATGACTCTTATGTGACCCAAACTGACAGTTTGCCTCCAACTGTGACATTGTGCATGAACCTGCAAATTACCAAATTATTTTAACTTTTTGGAAATGCGATTTGTAGAAGTAAATGTGGTCGTATGGAGATCTACTATATACCTTCACAACTTATGACATGCTGAAGTTAGTCAATGACTATTGAATCACATGACCGACTGACGAGCATGCTGGGCTCATGAGAGGCAACATTGGACTAATACGGGTCTACAAATGACTCTTATGTGACCCAAACTGACAGTTGATTCCTTTAGGAGGCCTCCTCACTCCCAACTTGACATTGTGCAGGAACTTGCGAATTATTAAATTATTTTAATTTCTTTAAAATGCGATTTGTAGAAGTAAACATGGTCGTACAGAGACCTACTATCTACCTACATAACTTATGACATGCTGAAGTCAGTCAATGGCTATTGAATCACATGACCAACCGACGAGCATACTGGACTCACGAGAGGCAGCGTTGAACTAATAAGAGTCTATAAATGACTCTTATGTGATCGAAACTGACAGTTTGTCCCTTTAGGAGACCTCCTCACTCCCAACCATGACATTGTGCACGAACTTGCGAATTACCAAATTATTTTTAATTTTTTAGAAATGCAATTTGTAAAAGTAAGTGTGGTCGTATGGAGACCTACTATCTACCTTCACAGCTTACAACATGCTGAAGTTAGTCAATGACTATTAAATCACATGATTGACTGATGAGCATACTGGACTCACGAGTGGCAACGTTGGACTAATAGGAGTCTACAAATGACTCTTATGTGACTCAAACTAACAATTTCCCCCTTTAGGAGACCTCCTCACTCCCAACTGTGACATTATGCATGAACTTGCGAATTATCAAATTATTTTATTTTTTGGAATTGTGATTTGTAGAAGTAAATGTGGTCGTATGAAGACCTACGATCTACCATTATAGCTTACGACATGCTGAAGTCAGTGAATGACTATTGAATCACATGACCGGCTGACAAGCATACTGGACTCACGAGAGGCAGCATTGGACTAATAAAAGTCCACAAATGACTCTTATGTGACCGAAATTGACAATTTTCCCCTTTAGGAGACCTCCTCACTCCCAACTGTGACATTGTGCACGAACCTGCGAATTACTGAATTATTTTAATTTTTTGGAAATGCATTTGTAGAAGTAAATGTGGTCATATGGAGACCTACTGTCTACCTTCATAGCTTACGACATGCTGAAGTTAGTCAATGACTATTAAATCACATGATTGACTGACGAGCTTACTGGACTCACGAGAGGTAGCGTTGAACTAATAAGAGTCTACAAATGACTTTTATTAAACAACAAATGTATCAATATAAGGAAATGGCCTGCAACCAATCTTTTTGGACAACAGTATGACACCTATAGTACTTGTATTTGAAGCTCTATTTGTATCTAAGGTAATTTACATTTTTTTGTAGAGTTACTTGTTGAAAATGTTTCTCCAGAACCCAACCATTACCTTTTGAAAATGTTTCCACACAATGAAATTTACTTGTTGAAAATGTTTATATAGATCCCAACCTTTACCGTTTAAAAATGTTTCACCTGCTCGCATTCCTGTCCGGTCGACACTCATACATAAGAATATCAAATAAGCACTGCTTCCTGAAATCCAATAGCTCTTCCCATCCAAGTGTGAATTTTACTTCTCTCCCGAGCATCATACATTCGACGTATTTGAGAAAAAATAACGCACAATCCACTGTACCGCCTTCTTATTTTGGGAGGCCTTTGGTGAAGAACGTTTTCCACGGAAGAGGCTTGTCTAGTGCATTCGCCTTTCCATTCAAGAAGAGAAGGCGCGAGAGATGAAAAGCCTGAAAAATGCAATACATAAACACCAAGTAAATAGCCTATAGATGAGAAGTAAATAAAATGCTAAATTGTAATCAATTTTTCTTACCAAGGCATGCACATTCCACATGTTTAAATGTGGATGGGACGATGGGTCAATTAGATATATGTTTCACACATTAAGGTCGACACAGACAAGAGCATAGTGAGCTCCAGAAGCACTATGAAGAGGGACTAAACCTGTAGGTGTAATGTGTATGAGGTGATTAGCGAAGGTACACACATTAAAAAATACAGATTAACTGAGTAGTGCAGAATATATTATAAGTCAAATTAGGTCTATTAAAATACTTATTCAGTCACATAGAGGACATACTTATCGTTGCACATTGGGCAGCTACATTTGCCATATAGTCTTTACTTAGGAATGAAAGGCAATAATGATAAACCTTTCATCGGTCTCCCAAGCTGCTATTTTTTGTCCCTCCTCATCAATTAGACGGTATGCGGGGTCTTTTGTTTGCGTTTTATCATATTTGTGGTCTTCGTCCTTCAAAAATTCCTATAAGAAGATGCACTCAATTAACTAACCCAGTCACATCGTGTAGCACCCGAGGAAATGAATACGAGAGAGACGTGCTCACTGCAAACATGACAGACAAATGATATATGCTTTGCAGATTATACTTTCAATAGAAGGCCATCAACATTGCAATCGGGACGTTATCTTCTACTTCTGTTTTCGGCCTCAAACTCTTAATCAACTTGACAGTAATTTGGATTTCTTCTACCTAAGATATCATTGCTCTGTAGAGGAAAAAAAGTTAGACAATAAGAGTGGTTAATAAACAGATAATACGAGTGGTTAATAATCAGATAATTGCTACAAAGAATTTTCACTTGATAATTTAGACTATTACTTATCGGTGATGTCTGGCAAGCCTCAAAAGAGAGTAGCAAAGTCATTAATATCATCTTTTATCGTTACTGTCTTTCTCTTAACATTATCAATTGTCTCATTGATTAAGGTCGTCACCTGGGCCACATCCAACGAAGCATAAGGATTCGTATATCTTCTCTTGCCTTTTAGGGCCAATATATATGCTTTCATACTTGGGATCAAATGTCCCTCCCCTTTTACTGAACCCTTTCTTTTTTCTATTTTCATCCTCTCTTTCTTATTCACTTGCATCCGCAGTCTTGTCCTCAGACGTTCATCCGACCATGTTGTCATGTTAACCCGTTTCTTGGGTTTTTTCTCTCTTGGAGATCATTGCTGAGCAAGGGTGGCTGACGTAGAATTCTTCCTTTTTCCGAGCAACCTGCATTTATTCAAACCCCACGTTATTGAAAGTATAACGAGGCCTTATGAGAGACTCAGGAAAACTAATAATAGTCTAATCAGATCTCATATCAGACGAATATAAATTTGTCACATATTAAGCCTATAGTGACCCTTAAAAGTCTAATTTGATTCAATATGAGACTTATAGTGTCACGTGATACTAGATAATTTGATTACGAATAGAAATTCTTATATTAGATGAATAGAAATTTGTCACATATGAGGCTTATAGTGACCCTTAAAAGTCTAATTTGATTCGATATGAGACTTATAGTATCACGTGATACTAGATAATTTGATTACGAATAGAAATTTGTCACATATGAGGCTTATAGTGACCCTTAAAAGCCAATTGCTTACCTGGTCTTCCACTTTCAAAGTTGCAGAGTTTTCTTCTCTCTCCAATTCCAGGTGCCAGTGCATCTAACACAACTAAAAAAGAGTATTTATGTAATTAATTTATACCCAATCTCTCCTCTCCCTCTTCTCTGTCCTCATCTCTCTCAGCTTCTCTCTCTCTCTCTCTCTCTCCTTCCCTCTCTTGCCTCTGTGACAGCTAGATTTTCTCACCTAAAATTCACACTGCTAGATTGTAGAACACAATCTGATTACAGAGTTCCTTTTGGTATCAGAATGATTTGATGCCTTTGTGACAACTCAACCATCCCCTGAATAAGTAATTGGATGATCAGGCCATCAAGCATCTGGAAAGGCTATATAAGTACGGAAGCAAAATGGCAAATACATAGCATATGATAAGAGATTTTTCCATCATTTCTAAGTAACCAACACTATACATTCCATTGGTGAAGGCTGACCTTTACCTAAACAGTGGACAAAAAGAACTATACAAAAATCGTATTCAAGTTTAAGCCATATACCGTACCAATTGTCAAAAGTACTAACGTATCAAAAGTCCAAAGCACCTAGCTAAGGGAAGAAATCCTTGGGTGACTCTTCTTCTTACTCAGGGTTGTAATTAGGGTTCTCTTCTTGTTCAGGATCCCTTTTTAAATTAACACCTGCAGCTGCGATGTATAGTCGAGGGATGAGCTACAGTCCAAGTTCAGTAAGGAGAAAACAATGCTAAATTATACATTATGATTCTACTCCATGGTCTTGATGCATAAGTAAAAACAGTTCAAGTCTATCATATTGATTACATAGGCATAAATCAAGAACTTAAAACATGATCGTAAAACATATCATATAATGTTGTAGATGCCGTGATGAAACAGTGCAAATCAGAATAAAAATCAAAATAGAACTCAGAGCACATAAATGTGAACAACATATGAATGACGAAAACACCAAGAACTGAGAACCGAACATATCATATCGCATAACAGAGAATCAAGACATATCATATCGCATAACAGAGAAACGATACATATCATATCGCATAACATGACAAGGCATCCCGTAGCAACAATTGAGTACTCTGTAGTAGACATAGGGTAATAACCTCGGGGACTCCACCCCTCTCATGGAGACTCCACTCCTCGATGCACATGATCCGAATCATATAACACATCACATATACACAACTAGGAATTTGAGCCTTATATCACATGTACGCAGATCAAAATTCAAGGAATTGGAATTGATCGAATTGAATGCAAAGATATATCACGGTATGAAGTGCAGAAATCATGCAATTCATGTGCGGAAATCGAATTTGCAATATTCAAAACATTTCAAGGTTGCATATATAAAATTTTTGGAAAAATACAAAACACTAAATAATTGCATCAGTGGCACGAATTCGAGCAAACATATAACCAGACAAAGGTATTCTTCTTTACCTTTAGTCGAAACTAGGGAACACAATGGCTCGAATCCAATCCCAATTCCTTCAAAGGTTCCCTGTATTTACCCTAGATCACACATTGTACAGATACTAAGTGCTAATGAACCGTACGTGGCATAAAACACGATCTTGCTTGGCGCTAATGGACAAAAGCCCAAGCTCACAAAATTAGAGCATCTCGTTGTGCCCAGCTACTGGGTCACCGTGGCGAGGTGTACAGGTAGTCAAGTGGAACCTTGGCTCGCTGCGACGAGCTTGGACAGAGCCGAAATGGCTTGAGGCACTCACCGTGGTGAGGGCTTCAAAATTCATCTCGCCGCGGCGAGGTTCAGGGTTGCCGTGGTGAGCCTGGCAAAGCTCGCCTATCCTTGGTTCTTTTTTCCAAGTTCGAAACTCCATCTTTCTTGCACAACAGCTATCCTAAACATGGAATTTAACCTAATCTTCACGTTTAGGAGTTACATCGTGACTTTCCATGTGACAACCCGACATTTCCCCCTACCGTATATCGGAAAGGTCGCGTTGTCGGATCACCTAACATGATCCTGTCACACAAGTGCATCGTGTACAAAGTATTACATATGCGAAAGTAATTTAATAACTCTGACATGAAAGAATATGGCAAAACCTGAGACATATACAAGGTTAAAATTTCTTTTGTGTCTCGTGTTAGGCACACGCCTGACCTAACCCGTGTCCATACCAAATAGTGTGGATTTAAAATCTAGCAACTGTTACATTCCATCTTAAATTCATGCACATGCAATGTCCGAAAGGAACGTGATCGGAGGTACTCGACTACAATGCCTCCCAGACGTCCGTTCTTCAGAATTTCGTTGCATGTGATCCCAGAATTGTCAAAAGGGAACCTAAATTTAGGAAGTCGAGGTCTACGAGATAGGGTTAAGGCATTTACCTTCGTGGCTCCTTCGCATGCGAAGTCTCCAGCCTTCGTTGGCAAAGTTTTCATCATTCAAGCGATCTTTTATCTGATTGTTTGACCAGGGAACTCAGCGATCATATCTGTGTTGCGAGAATAGAATGGTAGAGCTTTTCTCGCAGTGAATGATTTGTTGGAGCAGTGATCCAAGGGTCAGTTTTTAAAGTGGTGACGGAGAGATGGTCTCTTCCTTTGGCTCTTCACTTGGCAAGGGGAGTTTCTCAAACGCATCGGTGTCTTATGCGCGGAAGAGACTTAAATGCAATAGGATCCCAATTTGGTGTACTACCGGTACACTGAACTTGATGTGAGGGAGGCTTAAGACATAAAGCCTTGAGTTGGTGTACTGCTGGTACATTGAACTTGGTGTACAAAATTTAAAACTGCTATTAACTTTGAGGGTCAATGTCTACAAGGTGTTGATCTTATGACCTTAGTTGAAATCCAAGCCCTTTACTAGTGGGGTGCTCTCAAGGGTCTGAGTCAATACCCACATGACTTATTACGTGTACTCAATCACACTGGTACACTTGCATCATCATACTCTGATTGATTACGATCCGAGGTGTCGATCGTACATGGTCACTGGGCATGAGTACGTACATCCAATGTATTCGGGTTAGAAATTTTATAGGGTGTTACATCCTCCCCTCCTTAATGGAATTTTTGTCCTCAAAAATTGACGATGATTATTAGGGATGGACGACATTTCTTTCGACCGTATCCTACTGATGATCAACATCATGCAGTTACAATCTATATCAAAAGTTTCACCACGAGAGTGTGTTTTCTGGCACATCATTGGTGACGTGTCTACGACATGTCAGTTGTGACGGCGATGTTCAATAACCTACTACTCACGTTTTCAGATGATATTGTTTTAATCAAGAATCAGAATTCTAACCGATGGATTCAAACTAGAAGACGTTAACCCGCATTGGTTACTATCATAATGAGTATAGTTGAATGGTGTCATTCAAAATCCTAAGCTACAAGCATAATGAATTTATCCTGCACGAGTACGCATATGTCGATATATTAAAAGTGTATTGTTAACAACATTGATTATTCTATAATTTCATGCATCTCAACAGTACAAAAAAACTTATATGCTAACTAAAGACTTGCATTATGTCTTACTATTTAACTCATCAGCAAGTAGCTATAAATTGAGATTTCAGCTACTAAGGAAATTAATTACCAAAGACCGGATCCATCAGTGATCCGAACACTCACCGGGTTACTCGTGATATTTCAGGTGCTGGTTATTGTGTGTGTGTGGAATAAAATCAAAATAAAAGGGTGAGATGAAAGAGATGAAAACAACAACTCTAAAATATACAGACCCGCAAGATACAAGGTCCTTTTGTAGCAAGTTTTAAAAGTAAGAGTTTGCCCCACAGGGAGTAGTGATCTAAAACCTAATAGGCTGTATAGTAGACCTCCAGATCTGGCTATAGATCTGGCAATTCTATTCTAGTATAAGAAAATAGGGAAAGGAAGAGAGTTTTTCGGGTGTCACTTAATCTACAAGACAGAAATACAAAACTAGATCTAAAAGATGAGGGAGATGAATGGCAAAATAAAATATAAAATGGGAAGAAATAGACGGCTAGGGACTGGTTCTTATTGCAAAACAGATCAAGATTGTGAACTTGCAGCTGCCCTTCACTTGGCTACAAGTACAAATGCAAGGTAGAAGATTTCAAATTAAACCAAGAGTTTGAACTGATCTTAAGGGTATGATCTGTCCACTTGAATGGTCACAGATCATCTTATAGAATTCATCCAATCCAAAGGTTCAAATTGAAATAATAAAACCATTGCAGCCACTATGCTTGTAAGGCTACAAGCACTTACAACCATAGGATCAAGCAATCCATATAGATATGGTGGGAACCACTAAAAATTATAGATTATTTGGGGATCCAAACTCAGCTGGTCATTGCTTGAAATAGCTGCAATGACTGAGCTCACAAGGCTGCAATCTCTGCATAATTTCAGATCTCTTCACTGAAAACAGATCTGGAAATTAGAGCAAGAGTCAGATCTGCTATAATCTTTCACTTGGCTACAAGCACAAGTGCAAAGAGGAAGAATCCAATTTCACCTTCACTTCTGGATTTGTCCTAAGGGTATGATCTGTCCACTTGAATGGTCACAGATCATCCTAGAGATTTACTCCAGCAGTGAGGGTAAAGGATGGAACAATAAAATTACTGCAGACACTATGGTTGCAAGGCTATAAGCTCAGGCAACCATAGGTGCATAAGATCTGGAAAAATCTAAAGCAATTGAATAGAAAAATTACAGATCTAATGGATCTTTTAAAATAGCATTTCATTGCTTAATCAAAACTTACAATGCTTTTCCCTCAAGCTTACAGTCTGTGCATGAATCCAGAGCTCTTCACAATGAATTTACAAATTTTTTTTCAATTACAACTCAGCCTTTGGCTATTACCTAGATCTAATCCAACATGCTGGATTAGGGAGAGAAGGGGGAAGAGAAAAGAAAAAAGAAAAGCTAAAACTAAACCTAAATGAGTCAAGGAGAACTCATAGAATTTCCTAGTTTCCTTGCTGAAGAATTACAACAGCAAGGAGCCTTATTAATACAAATGCAGTGATCCAAGTGCTTTGGATTGCAGTCAATCAGAGGAGAGAATTCCCATTTCAGTTTATGCTAATCCCTGTTTTAACATTTCAATCAATTAGAGAGAAGAAATAGATCTGGTTCTGTTGTGCTTAGCTGAAGCTTCCCGCCAAGAATTCCCACATTTAATTTGAAAAATAGTTTAGTCCAGGTGCATATTTCTCTTGTGTTTTGGAGTTCCCAAGAATGCTCTTACTGACCAAAAATACTCCAGCTGCACCATTCATAAAATTTTTGCAAATAACTTGCCCATGTGCAGACTTCTTTTGTACTTGGGAGTTCTCAAAAATACCATTCCTGACCATTGATGAAACCAAAATATTCTAGCTGTAGCAATTACCAAAAATGGCCCTGTCATTTTAGACTTGATGGAGCCCGAGTTGGATGAGTTGCAGACATATGGGCTAACTGCAGCTTCAAAGGTTGGGATGGATTTAGTATTTAATGGTCTGCAGCTTCAGCGGTGAGGTGGAGAAGATGACCTCGAGAGGTTTGGAGGATTGCTTGATAGGTACTGAAGAGGATAGGGGTTGCTGTTGATAGGTTGGGAGTTGAAGACTCAATAGACAACAGCTCCAGGTAACATTTCGTGAGGATGGTGGCTGAAGGTCGACAGGTTATGATGGGAGGATGGCTGCACCTTGACAGGATGTGGGAGGTTCTGAAGGTGTGGACTGCAGATGTCGACAGGATGAAGGGCTGGAAGCTGAAGGTGAGTTGAAGAACTCGATTGGTTTTTGGGAGTTTTGAATGCAATTCGACAAGATGACTACAGCAACAAACTAAATGTTGACAGGTTCAAGGGAGTCTTCGATAGGTTTGCTGAAGGTAAGGCTAATCCATTCGAGAGGTTAAAGGTTTAGTGCTGAATCTTGTCAACAGGTTGGGCTGCAGCTTCAGTACTGCTCAAAGGGATGAAGAGTTCTGCTTGAGATGTGCTGAATGCAAGTGCATGTAGTTGACAGGATGCTGCTTCTAGTCGATAGGTTGCTGAAGCTCTAACTTATCCATTCGACAGGTGCTGTAGGAGGTATTGGGCAACCATTCGATGGGTTCAATGAACTGTTGCACTAATCCTCTCAATAGGTTGGATGGCTCTAGCACATGGTTATTTTGAGAGGTTCAAGGGACTGCTGGGGTGTGCATCCGATTGAGCATATATATATATCTGTAGCTCTGTAATTCTGCAGCTGCTGGCTTCCAATCTTCAAGTATTGTAGCAGCATTTGGCATGTTTGAAGGGTTGGTTTCTCAGTAGCTTTAGCAATTCCTCAGCACTCTATTGACCTTTGAGCTTCACCCCTCATTTTCAGCAAGATTTCTAAGGTGCCAAGCACATTAACTTGCTCAATGATGTAAACCATCATCTCATGGCTGTATAGCTTGTGTGCCCAAACTGAAAGTGTAGCTGCTCCCGTAGACACAAAGCTGAATTTCTGAGCATGCTTAGACCTGGGCTGCTTTTCTCTGTCATTTCTTCCAAAGTGTGCAGCTGCTGATGTAGATGGAAGCACTTGGTTGCTCTAATCTCCTCTTAGCACATAAACATGGATAGTTGCAGATTTATTCCTAAACTGCAAAACAATATTAAAAGCAATTATTAAACACTCTATCTCCTAACAAAAGCCAAGCTTAAAGGATATAAAAATGGTGCAAATCAGTGATTAACATTACTCCGCTGGCTATTTCTCGCGACGTCTAGCACTTGCAATAGATGTATCAACTCCCGGATCAACCACATTCCTAGTATACTCTGAGGTGTACTCCCGTGCATGAGCCAAGAACGGAGTGTATAGGCTTTTTCTATCAATTGTGTAAGATTTCATCTTTGAAATCTAGTCATTGGTGAATCAAAAGATTGTCCTGATGCAGCGCAGTCTGTTGGCTAAAATTCTATTGTTGCAATACTTCCATATGCCGGGTGAACTCGGACAATGTGAGGACGTCTCCATGTTGGGCAGGTTGCTGTTGGGGTTGAGCTGACATCTGGGGTGCGGCTCCGGGTGCGGCTTGTTCAGGGTATTCTTGTTGGGTACCTCGCACCCCTTGCTGAAGTATTTGGTTTCGGAGTCTAAGTTGGCACCTCTTCTAAGTTAAACTCCATTTATTTTTTGTATACTTCCGAACATTGTCAGTCCTTATCTCTTCATCCGATGACATCACATATGGCTCGTCATTCTCGTCATCTTCGTGACCTTTGAGAAGGCTGGAGATGAGGCGAGTGTAAGGTATAGCAGTCAAGGGTGTGCCGTTGGAACTCAACAATTGCTCGCTAGCGTAGATGATACCTTCCCAGACTACACGTGGTGCATTAAGCCAACGTTTTTTGTGTAAAGCGAACAAGGCTTGGAGCAAGGTATCTTGTCTTTCCCGTTCATGCTGGAGGGGATATAAATTGCTTCGAAAAACTACGTCCAAAAACCACATTTTCGTTGGTAATTGAGTCCTCGCTATAGCTTGGGTGGAAGATTGACGACCCCCCGTCATCCTAGCAACGACGTTATGGAATTTCACCTCCTTGGCGCAAGGTGGTTGTAGGCCTTGGCTATTGTCATATTTCGCATGACAACCCATGGCAGTGGCGATGTCGTAGAGATTGATGTGGAAGGTTTGTCCATCAATCTTTGTAGTCAGATTTCCCTCGGTCTCTCCCATTTTAAGGTTTTGAAAGAAGAGTTTAACGAGGCGAGGGTAAAAGTATGGATGTACAGGTTGAAGCAAAGGCTCCAATGTAGCTTGTTTAAGATAATTTAATGACCAGACGGTGGTGTCATCATTCACAAAAATATTTTGATTAAATGACCATTCTGGTTCAAAAGCTTTTATGGCCCACCAATTTATGGGTTGTTCTCGGCTTGGTGGAGGTTCGAAACTCGATGGGGCCTTGCCCTTTGATTGCTTAGAGAGTTTTGGTCGAATAGTAGGAAGCTTAGACTCAATTTTTTTTTGGAAGCCATAAAAACTAGGGATGGAAATGAAACGAAGAAGGTTCGAGGGTTTTATCACAATGCAAAGCTCCAGTCATGGAAACCAGTTAGATGAAGACGCATGCACGCCGATGCTTGGAACTTTGGTGGATTTAGCTCATGAAATAGCGTGTTTTCAAATGATAATAACCCTCATTCTTTGCGAGAGAGAAAACAAGGGAAGGCCCTACGATTTCCAAATGTCGAAAATGACAAGATTGGGGGTTTTTGCGCCCCCTTGTACTTTCATTAGTCACAGCGGCGACCATAAGTTCTCACCGCGGCAATCTATAACCTGAAGCTCTCACCCTGATGAGCTTCAATTTCGCTGTGGTGAGGTGTACAAAAAATAGGGCTTGTTATTTATGGTCTTCTGGCTTGCTGCACCCTATATCAGACTTCTACTCTTATGTACTATTGTACGGGGTCTCTAACATTGTTAGTTACTATCATTATCCCCCATGTATTTTGACATTGTATGTGCATTAGCGACATTTGAGTGTTACACATACTCATTAAAATATGTCATTAAATCTATACCATAGGACATGATCGATCATTAATATACCAGTACATAGAAAAAGAGTTAATCTTAGTCAAACAGTCACGGGTATTGGTCTCGAATTTCTGCCTCTCGTTCCCTCGTCGCTTCAACCGTAGAATGGTTACGCCACTGAATTACGACAAGTGGGATACGCTTTGTCCTCAAAATCTGTTCCTTACAGTCTAATACCTTCATTGGTTCTTCGATCACCGTGAAGTCCTCTTGAACTTCTATCGGTTGATAGTCTAATATGTGTACGGGGTCTCACACGTCTTTTCTCAGCATCGACACATGGAAGACGCCATGCACACTAGACAACTATGGAGGTAAGGCAATTCGGTACATTACTTCACCGACTCAATCCAAAATTTCAAAGGGTCTTATATAATGTGGACTTAGCTTCCCATGTTTCCCGAATTGCATCACGCCTTTAGTCGACAAGATCTTGATGAGCACATGATCTCCAGTTTGACAAGAAGTGTGAGTGTTATAATGATATACGGTAAGTCGGAACAACATAACAATAACTAATTCAAGTTTTCCAAAAACTCGATGCTGGTTCTTTTGAGATCAACATAGCTTTTCTATCGGCTCTGAGCAACTTTCAACCTTTCTCGGATGATTCGGATGATCTCATTCGGGCTTTCAATTAATTCTGGGCCCAACAATACCCGTTCTTCAAGTTCCTCCTAATTAATTGGGGATTTATATTGGCGGCCATACAATGCTTTGAAAGGAGCCATTTCGATGCTTGCCTAGTAGCTGTTGTTGTATGTGAATTCGATCAAGGGTAAGCGTTTATCCCATGATTCTTGAAAATATAGCATGCATGCCCTGAGCATATTTTCAATCACTTGGTTCACCCTTTTAGTTTGCCCATTGGTCTGAAGGTGAAAAGTAAAATTGAACTCTAACTTTGAATCCATTCCCTCTTGGAACCTTTGCCAGAACTGTGATGTATACAACGGGTCTCTATCTGATACCATGCTAGCAGGTATACTGTGTAATCGGACAATCTCTTTCTGGTATAATTCGGCAAGTTTGCTGGCTATATAACGCGTGTTGTAGGGTAGAAAGTGAGCAAACTTGGTTAGTTGATCCACGATTACCCAAATGGCATTGTATCCTTTCTGTGTCCTTGGAAGTCCAAGTATAAAATCCATGGAAATGATCTCCCATTTTCATTCAGGAATTGGTAATGGCTGTAGCAGACCTGCAGGGTGTCAATGGTCTGCTTTCACCTATTGTCAAACCAAGCATTTTGCCACGTACTCTACGATGTCTCTCTTTAATCCTTTCCACAAGAAATTCTTCTTAAGGTCATGATACATTTTGGTACTTCCAGGATGAAGATCATACATATACTTGTCTGCCTTTTCTAGTATTACACGTCTTAGGTTGACATCAGTCGGTACACATAATCTATCCCCGAACAACAAGGACCCGTCGTCCTTAATAGAGAAATCTGGCTGATTTCCACTGAGTACTTCTTGCCTGGTAGCCATAAATCCCACATCGATCATTTGGAGTTCTCTCGAAGAGTGTTGATTGTATCTTAATATTAGCTATCAAATCTCCAGAATCTTTCACCTCGAATGTGGTGTCACATGAGGCTATGTCTTCAAGTAAACGCCATCTGCATATCCTTTTGATTAGATGTGACAGTTGAGCAAATGATTTTCGGTTCAATACATCAGCTATCACGTTTGCCTTTCTTGGATGGTATTGGATAGAACAGTCATAATCTTTCAGGAATTCCATTCATCTCCTCTACCTCAGATTCATATCTTTTTGGGTGAAGAAATACTTAAGACTTTTGTGATCGGTGAAGATTTCAAATGTTTCACCATAGAGATAGTGCCTCCAGATCTTCAAGGCAAAAATAACTGTTGCTAGTTCTAGGTCATGTGTGGGATAGTTCTTCTCATGGTCTTTCAACTGCCATGACCCATATGTAGTGAGTCTCTCATGCTAGTTTAACACACAACCTAACCCATTGTGTAACACATTGCTAAATACCACGAATCCTCCACTATCTGATGGTAGAGAGATTATTGGTGTAGAGGTTAATCTTCTTTTGAGCTCTTGAAAGCTCTGATCACATACTTTGGTCCACTCAAATTTAGCATTCTTTTCGGTGAGCTATGTGAGTGGTCCAACTATTTTGGAGAATCCCTCCACAAACCTCCTGTAGTAACCAGCTAATCCTAAAAAGCTACGAATTTTAGTTACGGTCTTAGGTTGCTGCCGCTTCACTCATGCTTCGATCTTGGTTGGTTCCACTTCTATACCAGCTTTCGAGATAATATGTCCCAGAAAACTCACTTGCTCCAATCAAAATTCACACTTACTTAGCTTGGCATACAATTTATGATCGCGAAGCAATTGTAGAGCTACTCGCATGTGTTGCTCATGGTCTTCTTTCGTCTTCGAGTAGATAAGAATATCGTCCACGAAAATAACTACCCATCGATCAAGTTGAAGTTTGAATACTCCGTTCATAAGATCCATAAAAGATGTTGGTGCATTTGTTAGCCTAAATGGCATCACTAGGAACTCATATTGGTCATATATTGTGCGGAAGATTGTTTTTAGAATGTCTTCAGCTTTCACCTTCAATTGGTGATAACCCGACCTCAGATCTATCTTGGAGATGAATCTCGCTCCTTGCAATTGATCGAATAAGTCATCAATCCTCGAGAGCAAATAGCAGTTCTTTATTGTCAGCTTATTTAATTGACGATAATCAATGCAGAGTTGCATTGACCCATCATTCTTCTTGACAAAGAGTACGGGTGCTCCCCATGGTGAAACACCCAGCCTAGTAAAACTCTTATCAAGAAGTTCTTACAGCTGCTCCTTGAGTTCTTTCAACTTGGCTGGTGCCATCCGATACTGAGCTTTCGATATTGGCGCTGTGCGTGGAGCTAAGTCCACCACGAACTCAACTTCTCTGTCTGGCGGTAAAACCAATAATTCTTTAGGGAAAACATTAGGAAACTCACACGTAATAGGGATATCGGTAATGTGCACCTTCTCTTCCTTTTGACTTAGTAGGAATGCAAGATACCCGAGACAACCGTTGTTCATAAACCCCTCTACTTGCATAACTGATATGAGTGGTGTGACATTCAGTAGAATGCCTTGGAATTTGAATGATCTCCCTTTCTTGAGATGAATCGTGACTATCTTCTTATAGCAACCAACATTCGCTTGGTGGACGGATAACTAATCTATGCCAAGGAGTACGTCAAATCCTTGCATATCTATCAAAATCAGATTAGTCATTGTCTCATGATCTTTAATAGCTATGGTGACTGAACGGCACACCATAGCTGTATTGATCGAATTCCCCATTAGAATTGACACTGCCAGGATCAACTCTAGCGGTTCGAGGGTGATACTTAGTTATGCTGCGAACTGAGGTGCGACAAAGGAGTGGGTTGACCCCGGGTCTATCAACACTCGGGCTTTATGGAAATAGATGTCACTCTTCTGGTACACATGAAGGATACCTTGGATCACATCATTGCTAGTTTGAGCATCTTGTGTTGAAACAACATAAGCTCGACCTTGTACCTTGGGCCGTAAAGATCTCCGAGTACTTGTCTTTGCTGTTGTATCCACCTTCATTTCTGGGCATTCCCTAATCTTGTGCTCCATTTTTTCACACTTGAAACAAGCTCCCATAGTTCTCCAACACTCTTCAGTTTTATGTGTCTTCCCGCACTGCGCATATGATTACATTGGTGTGGAGGAGGTAGTACGAGAAGCTATACTAGAGGCTATCGGTTGTATTCTTGATACACCCGTTGTTGTTGTAGGAGTTGTAGTGCGAAAGGGCCTTGTGGGCATAGAGTCAAGTGGTATCGACGACACCATTTGAGTAGGTTGAGGGGGTGGCGGCATCAAGAATTTAGGCCTTTTATTGCTGGCCTGCTCCTAGTCATAAGTTTGGGTCCTACTCTTCCTGCTCCTATTTTGCTCATTTCTTCTTTGCTACATACTTTCAACATCTCTTTCAGCAATGAGGGCTAGTCATATCACTTGAGCATATGTCGTTGCTTCAAACAAGGAAATTTTCTCCTTGATTACTGGGTTTAGACCGTGTTCAAACTTTTGGGCCTTCATCTATTTGGTGGGCACTAGCAATGGTGCGAATCTTGAGAGCCTGGTAAATTTGGCTTCGTATTCGCGTACGGTTATTTGTCCTTGTTTTAGAGTTGCAAACTTAATCTCCATTTGATGCCATTCAGGTGTGGGGAAGTACTTCTCATTGAATACTTTAGTGAAAGTGGCCCATGTCCAAGGTGTTCCTGGTGCTCGGGTCCTTTCGACGGATTTCCACCAAGGATCCGCCTCTGCCTCGAGTTGGAAGGAGGCCCAGCTCACTTTCTCCTCTTCTGTGCACCTGACTCTTTAGAGGATCTTCTTCATCTGGTTCAACCATGCCTCCACTTCCAATGGATTGGTCTGCCCATAGAAACTATGAGGTCTCATTCTCCTAACCTCTTGGAAGTTGGACGACTGTTTTCTCTCAGCTAGTATTACCATGGTATTCACCATGGTCTCTAACAATTGCTGGTTATTTTTGATGTTATCCCCAGCCCCTAAGGCGTAGCCAAGGTTGTTTCCAACTCTCGATGCATGGTTGTTGTTCCCTAGAGGAGTTGCATTCGGACAAGTGGCTACCCGTTCGCCACCCGTCACACCTTCGGTGTGCATCGTCCTTGGTCTTCCTCGACATGGAGGCATATTACCCTTTCATGATCAAGCCAAAGCTTAATCTGGTTACTCGACAAATCTAACCTAAAGTATGATGAAAATCTATGCCATTATCCTGAACCTAAGCCATAGCTTCTGTCTGCCATGAGACATACAACCTAGGCTTTGATACCACTAGTGACAGCCCGAATTTCCTTCCCCAAAATCCGTGCCGTCAGATAGTAGAACACAATCTGATTACAGAGTTCCCTTTGGTATCAAAATGATTTGATGCCTTTGTGACAACTCAACTGTCCCTTGAATAAGTAAGTGGATGATCGGGCCATCAAGCATCTGATAAGGCTATATAAGTGTAGAAGCAAAATGGCAAATACATAGCATATGACAAGAGATTTTTCCATCATTTCTAAGTAACTAACACTATACATTCCACCGGTGAAGGCTGACCTTCACCTAAATAGTGGACAAAAAGAACTATACAAAAACCGTATTCAAGTTTAAGCCATACACTGTACTAATTGTCAAAAGTACTAAAGTATCAAAAGTCCAAAACACCCAGCTAAGGGAAGAAATCCTCGGGTGGCTCTTCTTCTTCCTCAGGGTTGTAATCAGGGTTCTCTTCTTGTTTAGGATCCTTTTATAAATCAAAACCTGCAACTGCGACGCATAATCAAGGGATGAGCTACTCTCCAAGCTCATAATGATTACATAGGCATAAATTAAAAACTTAAAACATGATCGTAAAACATATCATATCATGATGCAAAAGCCGTGATAAAACAATGCATATCAGAATAAAAATCAGAAAAGAACTCAGACCACATCGATGTGAACAACATACAAATGACGGAAACACTGAGAATTGAGAACCGAACATATCATATCGCATAACAGAGAAACGAGACATATCATATCGCATAACATGGCAAGGCATCCCGTAGCGGGAACTGAGTAGTCCATAGCGGACACAGGATAATAAACCCAGGGTCTCCACCCCTCTCATGGAGACTCCACTCCTTGATGCACATGATCAGAATAATATAACATATCGCATATACACAGCTAGGAATTTGAGACTTATATCACATGTACGCAGATCAAAATTCAAGGAATTGGAACTGATCGAATTGAATGCAAAGATATATCACGGTACGAAGTGTGAAAATCATGCAATTCATGTGCGGAAATCGAATTTGCAATATTCAAAACATTTCAAGGTTGCATATATAACATTTATGGAAAAATACAATGCATTAAATAATTGCATCAATGGCATGAATTTGAGCAAACATATAACCAGGCGAAGGTATTCTTCCCTACCTTAAGTCGGAACTAGTGAACACAATCGGCTCGAATCCAAGCTAAATTCCTTCAAAGGTTCCTCGTATTTACCCTAGATCACACATCGTACACATACTAAGTGTTAACGAACTGTACGTGGCATAAAACACGATCTTGCTTGGCGTTAACGGACAAAAGCCTAAGCTCACAAAATTAGAGCACCTCGCTATGGCACCTGGGCTCGCTGCGGCGAGCTTGGATAGAGCCGAAGTGGCTTGAGACACTCGCCGTAGCGAGGGCTTCAGAATTCATCTCACCGCGATGAGGTTCAAGGTCGCCGCAGCGAGCCTGGCAAAGCTCGCCTATCCTTGGTTCTTTCTTCCAAGTTCAAAACTCTATCTTTCTTGCACAATAGCTATCCTAAAGGATCGTGATTGGAGGAACTCAGCTACAATGCCTTCCAAATGTCCGTTCTTAAGAATTTCGTTGCATGCGATCCTAGAATTGTCAAAAGGGAACCTAAATTTAGGAAATCGAGGTCTACGAGATAGGGTTAAGGCATTTACCTTCGTGGCTCCTTTGCATGCGAAGTCTCTGGTCTTTGTTGACGAAGTTTTCATCGTTCAAGCGATCTCTTATCCGATTGTTCGACCAGGGAACTCAGCGATCGTATCCGTGTTGAGAGGATAGAATAGTAGAGCTTTTCTCGCAGTGAATGATTTGTTGGAGCAGTGATCCAAGGGTTGGTTTTCAAAGTGGTGAGGGAGAGATGGTCTTCCTTTTGCTCTTTACTTGGCAAGGGGAGTTTCTCAAGTGCATGGGTGTCTTATGCATGGGAGAGACATAAATGTAATAGGTTCTCGATTTGGTGTACTACTGGTACACTGAACTCGGTGTGAGGGAGGGTTTAAGACATAAAGCCTTGAGTTGGTGTACTGCCGGTACACTAACTCGGTGTACAGAATTTAAAACCGTTATTAATTTTGAGGGTCAATGTCTACAAGGTGTTGATCTTATGACCCCTTTGTTGAAATCCAAGACCTTTACCAGTGGGGTGCTCTCAAGGGTCTGGGTCAATACCCACATGACTTATTATTTGTACTCAATCACACTGGTACACTTGCATCATCATACTTTGATCGATTACGATTCGAGGTGTCGATCGTACATGGTCATTGGGCATGAGTACGTACATCTAGTGTATTCGGGTTCAAAAATTTGCATGGTGTTACATCCTCCCCCCCTTAATGGAATTTTCATCCTCAAAATTGATGACGATTATTGGGGATGGACGACGTGTCTTTGGATCGTATCCTACTGATGATCAACATCATGCAGTTAAAATCTATCTCAAAAGTTTCACCGCGAGAGTGTGTGTTTTCCGGCACGTTATTGGTGACGTGCCTACGACATGTCAGTTGTGACGGCGATGTTCACTAACATACAACTCACATTTTCAGATGATATTTTTTTAATCAAGAATCAGAATTCTAATCGAGGGATTCACACTAGAAGTCGTTAACCCGAATTGGTTACTATCATAATGAGTATAGTTGAACGGTGTCATTCAAAATCCTAAGCTACAAGCATAATGAATTTATTTTGCGCGAGTACTCAATAGTACTACAAAACTTATATGCTAACCAATATTTAACTCATCGGCAAGTAGCTATAAATTGAGAATTCAGTTGCTAAATAAATTAATTACCAATGACCGGATCCGTCAGTGATCCGAACATTCACCGTTTTGCTCCGCTGGCTGCTTCTCGTGATCTCTAGCACTAACATTAGATGTACCGACTCCTAGATCGGACGCATTCCTAGTATACTCCGAGGTTTACTCTCGTTCATGAGCCACGAACGGAGTGTAGTTGGTCGGATAGGCTTTCTTTATCAATCATGTTAGGATTTCTTCTTGGAAATCTAATCGTTGGTGTATCAAAAGATTGTCCTGATGCAGCGTTGTCAGCTGGCTAAAATTCTGCTGTTGCAATACTTCCATCTGCCGAGTGAACTTGGACAACGTGAGGACGTCTCCATGCTGGGGAGATGGCTACTAGTGTTGAACTATTTTGAGCACTAAAAAATACCACTTTTCACCCCTTAACCTGGCTTTTAATAGACCTTTGAGCTGGTTAATAATAGTTTTAACAAGAAAATATAGCTTAGCTGTTGCAATCCAATATCTTAAGCCAAGAAGAAAGGATTTTGAACCAAACTGTGGAGCTAATGGATATTTAGAGGATGCACCATGGTGGTTCACACCATTGGGACAATTTTGGAATGCTTTGGGACCTTTGGAGGCTTGCTGAGAGAGAGAGACGTGTAGCCCAAAGTTAATGGAGTGCTGCTGCAGTGGAGCTAATCTCCAATCTGTATTGCTGCTGCAAGCAGCCATTCGAGCATTTTATGGATGCATCCAACTCTCAAACAACTGCTGCAATCCTAAAGAACAACTACAATTCGCAAGAGCTGCTACTGCCTTAATATATCCAAACTGTACATCCATGCTGCAGCAAGAGCACACTTAGCACACCAGCTGCTCAAGCATTTAATATGAGCACCAATATAGCAGTTGGTGTGGGGCACAACAGCTAAGAACTGCTGAACTGAACATCTCATGTAAGCATGTAGCTGCAACAAGCTTGTCAAGTTGCAGAATTGAAGATTCTTTACACTGTGGAAGCATTGAAACAAGCCACAACAGTTGCATGGAGAAGCAAGACTCAAGAGGTGCTGCTGTGCTGCAACCTTCAAGACAAGCTGCTGCTCCAACCAATATATATTTCAAGAACAAGAAAGTTGCAGCACTCACCAGCCTATAATAGCACCTTCAGCCCAACCACTTGAGCTGCTGCAATGAGGGAATGCCAAAGGTTTTAATGCATACTCAAGTAGTTCATAGAAGCACTCACCAATCTATTGCTGCAACACACAAGTTGTCAAGCAGCTGCAATGGCTGCAGCCATCAGCTACTGCACAAGGCCTTCAAGCATTTTAATATTGCAGCAACCATCCCAGCACCATATTGCTGAAACATAGCAGCTACAACTTTGAAGGATTAAAGAACTCGAGCAGGCCCCACTGAAGCTATCGAGTGGTTAGGTTGCTGAAGCAACCCCACGAGAGGTTCATGGCTGAAGGACAACTACTCGAGCAATTGCCTTAGCTGGAGACTAAACCTCATGAGCTGTGCCAAGCCCCAAAGAACTTTACGAGCTGTGTATGCTATTGGAAGTGAACCTGTCGAGTGGTTTAAATTGGTTCAAATGAACCTGTTGAGCAGCTTAATGTGCAAAGTGAACCACTTGAGTCCTTCACATGAACCTGTTGAGCACCTCCTTGCACATTTGAGCATGTCGAGCAGTTAAATAGGCTGTTTTTCAGCCTGTCGAGGAACCACAAAAGAACCTCACGAGATCCTATCGAGGTGCATACCTGAAGCTGCCTGCTGCACATTTGAAACTAGCGAGAACTAAGCGAGATCTACTCGAGACATGAATTCTGAAGCTGCATCCTCGCGAGGCACGGTTCCAGCCAGCTATTTTCAAACTCCAAGGATATTTTGAGGATTTCATAATTTCTAGGGCACACATCCCAATGTCCCACACATCCCAAAGCATCCAAGGGCCATAAATGGGCCACAAAATCAACTCCAAACATGCCCATTTATGACTGGCTATTGCATATAGCTGTTGTAAGGATTATATATATATATATATATATATATAGAGAGAGAGAGAGAGAGAGAGCTATAGTTTTCTTAAAAAGGGAGCTAGGAATAGCCTGAGCTCATTTAGGGTTTCCTAGGGTTCCGAGCCAGTCTTGTTTCCCTTTTAATTTTCATTTTCTTCTTACTTAGCTCAGCTGCAAAGCTGAGTTAAAGCCTTTTGTAGCAGCTAGAGATAGTTTAGTTGCAATGGGTTTTGTATGAACATAGTGAGCTGTTATGAGTTTTTGCAAGGGCTACTGCCTTGAGAGCAATCATAGTAAGTTCTTTTTCATCAATGAAATGCCATGTTTAAAGCTCCATTAGATCTATATTTTTTCTGTATTTTTCACATAGATTTGTATGGATTTGATGCTCCTATGGTTGCTTGAGCTTGTAGCCTTGCAACCATGGTGGCAGCAGTAGTTTTACTATTCTATCCTCAACCTTTTTGATTGTAACCCCTGAGATAGCCTATGGCCATTCAGCTGGGTAGGGTATAGCCTTAAGGCTAGTTTAAATCATAGGGCTAAGATGGATTCTTCTCCTCTGCACTTGAGCTGGTAGCCAAGTGAGTGACAGTTGCGGAGCCAACCTCTCCTCTGTTTTACATCACTATTTTCAGTGTTTAGATATGGGATTTTACACAGATTTCAGACTTGTGAGCTGGGTCATTGCAGGCCTTTTTGTAGCAATGACTAGATGAGTCTAAAGCTCCATTCAGCCCGAGATTTCTTATGGTTTCCACCTGATTTTCAAGGACTGTTTGCTCATATGGTTGCTTGAGCTTGTAGCCTTGCAACCATAGTGTCTGTAATGAGTTTCTTATTCTGATTTAATACATTGACTAGATGAAATCCCTGGGGTATTTTGTAACCATTTAAGTGGATAAAATACAACTCTAAGATCAGTCTAGACCTCTGGGTTAGGTTCGATTTTTCTACCTAGCAAATGTGCTTGTTGCCATCTAAAGGACCGTTGCAGATTCAGTCTAGATCTGCATTGCATTGCTGATTTACCCATAGCTGGCTATTTCTCCATCTTTTATCTTTATTTTACCACACAATCATCACCATTCTTCTTCTCCCTTCTTCAGCTGTAGTTTATTTTTGTTTTTAGTTATAGGGTAGCTTTGTGACAATTAAACACCCTCTCTTTACCTTGCTTTCTAGTTTAGGTTTAGAGTTGCCAGATCTGTAGTTAGATCTGGAGATTTACTATACAACTCTTGTGGTTTAGATCAGCACTCCTTGTGGGACAAACCCTTTCTTATCAAAACTTGCTACAACAGGCCCTGGATCTCGAAGGACTATGAGTTTAATTTTGTGCTATGTTCAATCCATTTTATTTTGTTTTGTTTTTGCTTTTCTTTATTGTCCTTGTTTTATTCTTTATCATTTTTATAATAAGAACTACACAATCAAAAAAATACCCAACAAACTGGCATCTTGGTGTGGCTCCGGGTGCATCTTGTTCAGGGTTTTATTATTGGGCACCTCTCACTCCTTGCTGAAGTTGTTGGTTTCGGAGGCTGAGTTGACACCTCTTGTAAGTTAAACTCCATTTATTTTTTGTATACTTTCGAACATTTTCGGTCCTTATCTCTTAATCTGACGACACCACATATGGCTCATGATTCTCGTCATTTTTGTGACCTTTGAGAAGGCGGAGATGAGGTGAGCGTAAGGTATGGCAGTCAAAGGTTTGGGGTTGGTACTCGACAATTGCTCGCTAGCCTAGATGATACTGTCCCAAACCACATGTGGGGCATTAAGCTAGCAGTTTTCGTGTACAACGAACAAGGCTTGAAGTAGGGTATCCCGTCTTTCCCGTTCGTGCTAGAGGGGATATATATTGCTTCGAAAAACTACATCTAAAAACCACATTTTCCTTGGTAATTGAGTTCTCGTTATAGATTGGCCAAAAGCCTGAAGACCTCCCGTCATTCAAGCGACGATGTTATGGAATTTTAGCTCCTTAGTGCGAGGTGGTTGTGGGCCTTGGCTATTGTCATATTTTGCGTGACAACCCATGGTGACGACGATGTCGTAGAGATTGATATGGAAGGTTCATTCATCAATCTCTGTAGTCAGATTTCCCTCGGTCTCTCCCATTTTAAGGTTTTGAAAGAAGAGTTTAACGAGGCGAGGGTAAAAGTGTGGATGTACGGGTTGAAGCAAAGGCTCCAATGTAGCTTGTTTAAGATAATTTAATGACCAGATGGTGGTGTCATCATTCACAAAAATATTTTGGTCAAATGACCATTCTGGTTCAAAAGCTTTTACAGCCCACCAAGTTATGGGTTGTTTTCGGCTCGATGGAGGTTGATGGGGCCTTGCCCTTTGATTGCTTAGAGAGTTTTGGTCGAACCGTAGGAAGCTTAGATGTAGTTTTCTTTTTGGAAGCCATAAAAACTAGGGATGGAAATGAAACAGAGAAGGTTCGAGGGTTTTACCTCAATGCGAAGCTCCAATCGGGAAAACCGGTTAGATGAAGACGCATGCATGCCGATCCTTGGAAATTTGGTGAATTTAGCTCGTGAAATCCCGTGTTTTCAAATGAAAATAACCCTCGTTCTTTGCGGGAGAGAAAACAAAAGAGGGCCCTAGATTTCCAAATGTTGAAAATGAGAAGATGATGGGTTTTCGGGCCCCCCTTGTACTTACATCAGTTGCCGCGATGACCACAAGTTCTCGCCGCGACGATCTATAAGCTGAGGCTCTCGCCACGATGAGCTTCAATTTCGTTGTGGTGAGGTGTACATAAAATAGGGCTTGTTATTTGTGGTCTTTTGGCTTGCTGAACCCTACATCAGACCTCTACTCTTATGTACTATTGTACGGGGTCTCTAACATTGTTAGTTACTATCATTATCCCCCATGTATTTCGACATTGTATACGCATTAGCGACATTCGAGTGCTTCGTATACTCATTAGAATGTGTCATTAAATCTATACCATAGGACATGATTGATCCTTAATATACACGTACATAGAAAAAGAGTTAACCTTAGTCAAACAGTCGTGGGTATTGATCTCGAATTTTTGCCTCTCATTCCCACGTCGCTTCAACAATAGAATGGTTACACACTAAATTAGGACAAGTGGGATACACTTTGTCCTCAAAATCTGCTCTTTACGGTCTAATACCTTCATTGGTTCTTCGATCAGTGTGAAGTCCTCTTGAACTTCTATTGGCTGATAGTCTAATATGTGTGCGGGGTCTCTCATGTATTTCCTCAGTATTGACACATGGAAGACGCCATGCACACTGGACAACTGCGGAGGTAAGGCAATTCGGTACGCTACTTTGTCGACTCAACCTAAAATTTCAAAGGGTCCTATGTAATGTGGACATAGCTTTCCACATTTCCCGAACTGCATCACGCCTTTAGTCGGCGAGATCTTGATGACCACATGATCTCTAGTCTAACAAGAAGTGTGAGTGTTAGAATGATGCACGGTCAGTCGAAACCACATAACAATAACTGATTCAAGTTTACCTGAAAGTCTATGCTGGTTCTTTTGAGATTGACATAGCTTTTCTGTCGGCTCTGAGCAACTTTCAACCTTTCCCGGATGATTCGAATGATCTCATTTGTGCTTTCAATTAATTCTAGGCCCAACAGTACCCGTTCTTCAAGTTCCTCCTAATTAATTGGGGGTTTATATTGGCGGTCATACAGTGCTTCAAAAGGAGCCATTCCGATGCTTGCCTAGTAGCTGTTGTTGTATGCGAATTCGATCAAGGGTAAGTGTTTATCCCATGATTCTTGAAAATCTAGCATCCACGCCCTGAGCATATCTTCAATCACTTGATTCACCCTTTTAGTTTGCCCATCGATCTGAGGGTGAAAAGCATAACTAAACTCTAACTTCGAACCCATTCCCTCTTGGAACCTTTTCCAGAACTGCGATGTATACAACGGGTCTATCTGATACAATGCTAGCAAATATACCGTGTAATCAGACAATCTCTTTCAAGTATAATTCAGCAAGTTTGCTGGCTGTATAACGTGTGCTGTAGGGTAGAAAGTGAGCAGACTTGGTTAGCCGGTCCACGATTACCCAAATGGCGTTGTATCCTTTCTATGCCCTTGGAAGTCCAAGAGTAAAATTAATGGAAATGTTCTCCCATTTCCACTCAAGAATTGGTAATAGCTGTAGTAAACCTGCAGGGTGTCGATGGTCGGCTTTGACCTATTAGCGAACTAAGCATTTTGCTACGTACTCTGCGACGCCTTTCTTTAATCCTTTCCACAAAAAATTCTTCTTAAAGTCATGATACATATTGGTACTTCCGGGATGAATAGCGTACATAGACTTGTGTGCTTCTTCCAGTATTCCACATCTTAGGTCGATTTCAGTCGATACGTATAATCTATCCTTGAACAACAAGGACCCGTCATCCTTAATAGAGAAATCTGGCTGATTTCCACTAATTACTTCTTTCCTGATAGCCATAAGTCCCACATTAGTCATTTGGAGTTCTCTCGAAGAGTGTTGATCGTATCCTAATATTAGCTATCGAAGCTCTAGAATATTTCAACTCAAATGTGGTGTCACATGAGGCGATGTCTTCAAGTAAATGCCATCTGCGTATCCTTGTGATGAGATGTGACAGCTGAGCAAATGATTTTCGGTTCAATGCATCAGCCAAGGATCAAAATATCGGGTAACATTCCAATGAGATCCATAAAAATTTGAAATAACTTTGGGCAATGGGATATTTCCTCTCACTACTTAAGCCATTATATCATTGAGTCAATTTTCGACAATTGACCTCTCCTTTGATGTTTTGGTAGTCATCCTCATCAACTTTCCATTTGTCTTTCCACAGGCGTTTCACCATTCTTTAGTTCCCTACTACCAAAACAGACGATACACGGTTCAAATTTATATATAATGGAATAGAATTAGCAGAAAACTTAGTAAGAACTAATATGAGACTTAAATTTACCTTTAACGAACGAGACCTGTATATATCAGATAAAAACTATATAAGACATTAAAAGACTGATATGGGACTTATCCAAAGCTTTAAAGAATGAGGCCCGCATATATCATATAAAGCAATTTACATGAGACCTAAGAGAACTTATAAAAGACGTTATGGACTGATATAAGCTATAAACATTCCAATGAGATCCACATATATCAGACATAGGAAAAAAAGAAAAGAAAAGTGAATCATCCATATAAATAACAAAGTACAATGGTCATACAATGAGTGATATGGGTTCAGAAGCTATGCATTGTCTAACGATGTACTTATTACAATGTTTTAAGCATTCCTCACCATCGATCAGATTGATTACTCTACTTATTACAATAAGTATCTGACTTAGCAAATTTCATTATTTTGTATTAGGTTTTTTTGACTGTGGTCCTTAACAAGTTTAACGATTGTGTTACTCCTGCTTACAAGTTATACAATGCATTCTCCATTTCTTTTTAAGAATAAATTTTAACCTTCTTTTTTGTGGTCGACTTGGGGGGTTCCTACAGTGAGGCTGGTGAACAAGACTAACATGCTTGCCATGCCATTGAGATTCATCAAGAGTTAGTTCGATTACCCTACTATATGTCTCACAATACTGTACATGTGTATACCATTCCTCACAATATATCAATGGATTTGCATTACTCCAACGAATGATAGCCATGACATGGATACAACGGAGACCCGAAACGTCAAAATAATGACAAGACCAAGACCTCTTATCTAAATATACACTGCACTTAAATGTGAATGTTGATTCCTTAAAAATGCTGGGTGATGATGCTAGAACTTGACAAAACTTATCTGCTTCGTCAACCTCTTCTAAGATATTGGCTGGATATGGGGTTAAACCCATCGTCATCTTTTGACCTTGGTTTGCTTTGTAATGAAAAAGTTGAACAACTTTCTTTCTCGTTGCTTCAATAAGGGCTATTATTGGTATACCTCTAGCATACACTAGGATTTTGTTTAAACACTTAGACATGTTTGTAGTCAACAGATCGTATTTATGGCCTGGGAAGAGCGCTCTAGACCACTTCAATGGGCCACTCTGCCCAAGATATTTTAAACCAGCAAGGTTAACACCCTCAAGTTTTATCATTAGCTCATCATATTTTTTTATGGTATATACCCGAGCAATAGGCCAAAGTTGACTCCACAAAGTCGGATTCCTAAACTTCTCCCTGATGTTCTTAGCAATGTAAAAGAAGCAAAAGCTGAATGACATTTGAAAACACTATTGGTACCGTCGATCTAATAGCATTCACACAATCTGAAATTATGATAATTGGTCTACCATCATCCATGATTGCTTCTCGAAGACATTGAAGAAACCATTCCCAAGCATCTTCTGTTTCACCATCTACTACTGTAAAAGCAATGTGGAACAAATCATTGTCGCCATCAACACCTATCACAATTAACATCGGGCCAAGAAATTTACCTTTTGAGTGTGTTCCATCAATAGAAATTATGGGCCTCAACGTTTTTTTGTATTCCTTGATAGAGGGACTGAATGCCCCAAAGAATCTAAGGAATGAGTCATCATATAAACATTGTAGTTTCGTGAAGGCGTAAGGATCAGATCTAAGTAATTCTGTAATATATGAAGGGAGATTAACATAAGACGACTCCCAACCACCGCTATTGTTGGCCAATTCTATCTCTTTCACCTTTCACGCTTTATGATAGCTTATTATAGCCCTTAAATTTGTTTGGATTTTTGAGATAATTTTGACAGTAAATCAGTAGCGTCTTTCAACATATTCATTATTTTAGAAATAACCCATTCACTTAAGGCTTGTTGATAACCTCCCTTATTCTACACAGCTACACTAAGTGGACCGTGCTCATGCTCAAAATTCATTATTTAATTATGAAAGAATCACCACCTATATTGCCCCTACTCGCTCGAATATGCCATGGACAAATATCATCTGCACATCTAACAACAACAATCCCCTCGGTTTTAATTGAAAGTTCTCCAGCACAACGTTATTCTTCAAGGTAGTGAGAAATGCTTGTCGAGAAGAAAAAACTTTTTTGACAGTCAAAGAGGTATATCCAATCCTATGAAATCGCGGCTTCCTTGAGGAACTCTCTCCTTCTAAGTTATAATCTTCAAATTCTTAGTCTGCATCTTCTGATATATTCTCAAAAATTCATCTCTGAAATATCACTCCAACTGAATAACTAGAGTCGCTATTTGAGCCCATACATTTAGTAATCTCATCATCTCCTAATAGTTTCTCGATATTGTAATCCAGTTTACTCACTAAACCAGGTCTTCGATGGCGGAGCACTCTCATTTATTTAATTAAAAAATATATACAATGGGCCACTCATATGTATGATATGCATTATAATATTACACATGATTATGCAAAAAAATCAATTCCTAGTCACCTTTGAGTTGGAGGAGAATTTTTTACTGAATTTGAGTCTTCATATAGTTTCTCCTCTTCAAATACTTTCTCCTCTACATGCGTTTTGAAGAGGGGATGTAGAAATAGACGTGAATGCTTGAAACTGCAAAATTGCTCATAAGTATTAACACAACACAAATTATGTGAATCAATTAATAAAACTACCCATTTTGCAAGGAAATGGCAGACCAACCTACTTAAAATTGGTATCTCGTTCACGCTTTTCTTCGGTAACAGGAGATGAATAACTAAATCAGAAGTATTGCGATAGGTTAAGTATTGTGTATAAGAAAATACTTGCAAACCATATAAAAAGTACGTAAAATACTCACTGTCGTGAGTCAGATTGATAACTCACTCAGTGGGTATGATGGACTCTTGAATTAGGAAACATACGGTTATGAAAAATTCTACAATCGAAAGCATACCAGTATATGTCAGCCAACTTATTGACAACTTCTCTATTAATAATAATTAAAAGTACAAACATATTACTTCATCGACTTACTTAAATGTTTGTTTTCTCCCATTTCTTCACTGTGTCGAAGTGGAGGGTGTCTCGTTTATTACATTCAACTCCTTTACTCTGTGAAATGCCGGGTTCTCACTTCCAAATAAACATGTAGCATGCAATATTTGACTACCAAATAAATTTAATATCATTTAATACTAATTTACTAGCATATACCTCCCTCGCATTCCTATCTTCAGACTGTCCTTTCTTTTATGCTCATTAAATTTTTTTGTGCCTGCATTTTTTTCAGAAATATACAGGACAATGTGGGGACAATCAATAGGGCATAGGCTCATCATATCATGAAAGTTAGACTTATTGTAAATATAAAACTTCCTTCGGTAGTCAGGTATTTATATCTAAACCTTAGATCTATCTGATCTGATATTGAGTTACATAGGTCATACATCTTTTTCGTAAATTAGTTATATGTCGCGTCTCGACTTATCGGTTTTTGTTTACATTTTCTGCCACTATACATCATTTTGTTTCCTTGAACTTTCAATAGCTTATTATAGTGACATACTAGTATAATCGTGCCAGTACTCATAATGCACCTGCATGCGAAGCCTACATATATAAGGTATTATCGAACTTGAATTGGAATGAAGAATACAATCACGAATAATTAATTGGTATTCATAATATTTTCTTTCATACTTCTACGATGCGTCTTATATAAACGGAAAAACAAGAAAGGAAATAAATTTCTAAACCCTAAACAAACTATGGATATAAAAGACGAACTACTGATCATGTCTTAAAGAAGCAATGAGCTAACAAATGGACATCGCGTTCTTATAAAAGGCTGCTCATGTCTTCAAGAAATGACTGACTAATAAATGGACATTACGGTCTTATAAAAGACTGATCATGTCTTAAATAAGCAACGAGCTAGCAAATGGATATTATGGTCTTATAATAGACTGATCATTACTTAAAAATGGTATGATCTATCTAATAAAATCTCAATCTATAATAGAAGCATGTCTCTACACGTGTAAAACTAGAAAATGATAAAGAATTAATTTTTTTATCATATTTTTATATTTTTTAAGGATTAAATATCATATTTCCATTCAAACAAATAAAAATCAAAGGCCTATACCCTAAAGATGAGGATTTTACACATGCAAAATATGCATATAAGTGGGCACATGGGATTTAGGGTTTTGATTAGTCGAAAATAAACATATATTTAAAGTGATGAGCTGGATAAATGGACATTACAGTCTTATAAAAAACTAATTATGACTTAAAAATGGTGTATTCTACATAATATAATCTTAATCTATAATGGAAACATGTAATAGTATATTGATCGTGACTTGACACAAAATTTTATCATTTTTTACAAATAAAAAAAAATAAGCCAAAACCGTAAAGATTAGGGTTTTACACAAGTAAAACTAGAAATTTTTTTAGAGATTTTTATCTAGATTTTTTGCATTTTCGAAAGATTAAATATCACACTTTCATTTCAACAAACGAAAAATAAATCCCTAAACCCTAAAGATTAAGGTTTTACAAATGCAAAAAATATAAAAATTTAATCTTTATGGGTTTAGGGTTTATGATATTTCTCTGCAATCCCTAGAACTGACGACAAAGATGATGATGAAGACAATGTAAAAATTGGCGATGGAGAAGAAGAGCAAGTTGCTGTGACGACGAGAGAACTGGCGACAGAGATGAGAAAGTGGCTTGTTGTTTCATGGGTTTAGAGAACTAGCGATAAAGAAATAAGAGTGGATCTTCGTTTCACGGGCGGCGTGAAGATGCAACGAAGACAAGGGCGTGCGGGAGGTTGAGAGGGAAATGAAAAGTTGTATGGAGGCAAGAGGCTTTCAAATGGCAACGATTTTATAACCAGCGAATGCCTTTTAAATGACTGACATTTCCTAAACTGCAGAGGGTAATAAACTTTATAATTGGTAGTAGAGTAGTTTAGTACTTTCCTCTCTTGCAAAACTACACATGAAAGTCCAAAAAACCCATGTGCTTATTTCAATTTAAGTAGGAACCCAAAAACTGAAAACTTTGAGGGTCTTAGACCCCGTTGGGTCATTATGAGAAGTTGGAACCCTGCTAGGTAAATAGTGGCAGAGTTGGGACCCCGGTGGGTAATTAATTCTTGATTTTTTGGACCTTTGATCATACTTTTAACAGTTGAGAAGCTTCCTATTTAATTTATTTTTGTATGGTCTTTGATCGACCTTCCCCCAGTGCCCGCGACACTCGATCCTCGTCTTGGGTGCCACTTGGTGTCCAACTGGCTCGAGTGCAGTACCCTGGGCTACACTCGAATGCATAGTCTTGGGATTTCTATATATGGTGTGTTTGTGTGTGTGTCTGAGAGAGAGAGAGAGAGAGAGAGGCTATGGGTTCATGTCAAATGGCATGTGATCCTAAAATAACTCCAATTTTGGGATCATGCCACATGGCGTGCTATCTGAAAAGCATGTTTTGGAGACTTTTGTGTCCTCCAAAACTATGGCAAAAGTTTACCTATTCCTTGGCAAGCTGGTGCATTGAAATTTGAGACCTCTAATCACATTTTTAATGGTACGATGAAGTTTGAGGCCTCTGATGACATTTTGGACGGTGGATTGATCAGTCACATAATTTACCATTTTGATGCCCTTAATTGAGTGATGTTAGCCCACAATTTGCTACTAATGATGTGTGAATGTGTAGATATTTAGATCAGCAATCAGAAAAAGAGTAAAAGTATTAATCTTTGCCAAAGTGAACTCAAAAAGCAGTAAGAAAGAAGATTGCAAAAATGAAACATAGCTGAACCACCAGTTCTGAGAGCTATCGAAGAGAAATCGTGAAGCTCTAGAGTCAGTCGAAGTTAAAATCGAGAGCTAGAAGCAGAAGAACAAATAGAATCATAATTTACGATTTTGTCAAAAAGTAGACTGAAGAGAGCTTAGTGAATACGAGTGATCGAGCGGAAATCGAGCCAAATTAATAGAAGAAAGCAAAATCGTATTCTCTATTTTGTATATTAAAGCTCTTGCATATTGCTGAAGATCATGTGAGAGATGCACCGCCATGCACAGAATTGTGATTTCTAATATTAGAAGTCATGCACTCTACGGATCTGAGAAGATTGATGAGAATCCCTGCTGCTTGAAATCAGGAGAAGTCCTACACGCCTCTAGTAGTAGAAGCAATGAGGATTGTATTTAGGAAGTTTAATTTTAGAAGAATTTGTTTTGGGTAGTTTACTTTAATTAGAATCCTGAATAATTGTAACCGACCTCTTATGGTGCTATAAATAAGACAACTCGAGACCCAGAATAACCATCCAAGGTATCTCGAGATCAACTGACAACTGAGATTGGGAACTGGAAGATCACCCTAGTGTAGTTTTTATTTTTCTTTCTAGAGTAGAGTATCTAAAGTCTCTCAGTAGAAATTGACAACTGAGATTGGGAGAGTGAAGATCAAAGTAATTAGATTTATTTTTATGCAATTTCTTGCTTTGTAAACATCTAATATTTCTTAATTTTAATTGACGCCTAAGATTGAGAGGTTGAGGATTTAGTTTTATTTTCCTGCAATTTACTTTTCCTGCATATAAATAGTTGAAGACTTCTTGATTTTAATTGGCGACTAAAATTTGGAAGGCTAGAGATTAGTGTAATGATTTTTAAATTCATAAATATCAATAGGATTCTAAATTTTAGTTGATGAAGAAGATCTAGATTTTAATTGACGCTTAAGATTGAGAGGTTGAGGATTTAGTTTTATTTTCCTGCAATTTAATTTCCTACAATTTACTTTTCCTGCATATAAGTATCTGAAAACTTCTTGATTTTAATTGATGACTAAAATCTGGAAGGCTGCAGATTAGTGTAACAATGAAGATTTTTAAAATGGGTCAAATCTTCTTTGTCAAGTGGCCATGGCATTTGATCCCCTGATGGGAGCCAAATGGACCCTACAAGGTTTGAACACATTGCTCTCACACACACATAGAATAAGGGGTAGCTGCTTTAGGGATGTAGCATTTGAATGCTACACTAGTGCTGAGATGACGTGCCATTTTGGGATCCTTAGTCACATGGCATGTGATCTAAAAGGAAAATTATTTTTACGACTATTTTGCTACTTAAAAGAATGGTAAAAGTTTACCTCCGCCCACTTTACCAGATGCATTGAATATTTCTAACTTTGACTACATTTTGGACAATGAATAAGATGTATTTTTTTCTTTTTTCTTTTTTGGGGATGGACCTGATCAACCGTGCATATGTTGCCTTTGCCCCTGATTTTGAGATTTGGTGCCACATGAAAGCCAAAGAGCATTAGGGCAGTAGTGAACACTACATGGATAATGTAGGGTTCCATTATATATATATATATATATAAATATGAGGGCCGGGGATATGCGCTCAGGCGTAGAGATATCTCTGCGCATATTGATAGGAGCTCGACACGTAGCGCCTCTATCGCTAATGCGACAATCCCTCCTTTTCCTAATTTCACCGCACTTTAACCATGGTTAGCACTGACTCTGACAGAATCAGAAAGGCAAATTGTGGTGAGGCGCTGGGAGTCCGTGCTTGACATCATAATTTTGTCATCATTATATTCAAAAAGATATACGAGAAGACCACCTGATTTGAAGCACTTACGCTTCTATGAAAGAGGCGATTACGCTTCCTATACGATGTGCTATCGCGATGTCTGATGTAATATCATTAATTAAAAGTGGTGCATGATTTCGTGATTTTCAAAGGTGATCATTACATTTGAAAATTACTATTTAAGATGTCTCATTGGGGAGATCGCTTGGGTACGAAGCGTTTGCGCTCCTTTTGTGAAATAGAAGACGCCTTCCTTATGACACGTAGCACGTCTGACCTTCCTTCATTTATTACCATCATCAGAATATTAAATAAGAAGTGGAGCATGACTTCGTAGTTCTCAATAATAATCATTACCATTGAATTGACTGTTTGAGAGACCATGTCATGAACTCCTTCGGGGAGTCCATTAATTGACAGAATATTTAGCATTTATTGCTCGAATATTGAACATTAATGGCCCTTCTGTCAAAAACAGCTTCGCTCCCCTTGAGAAGCGCTCAAGTAAGGAGTGCTAACGCTATCTTCTGTTAGCACTTCCGCGATGAGAAGCAAGTGTTAGAGTTCCGTATATGATTCAAAGCGCCCCAAATTTTGACACCTAGCACCATTTTGTGTGAAGCAACACCAGAACATATTTCATTTATTACCATTGTCAGAACATTAAATGAGAAGAGGGGCGAGGCAGACGGGATTAAGGCATCTTTCATCGTGTTGTGCAATTACCATCATTCCCATTTGAGAAAAATATTTAAGGCGAGAATTTTGTAAATTACAAATTCACAAATTACTTTTCGCCTTTCCCCTCCCAATTTTCATCTTCTCAGAGTGCAGTAAGAAACATAAAAGTAGCAAAAACCTATTTCTGTATCTAGTAAAAAGGTGAGTGTATTATTTGTGGCTCCAAAGAATGTGATAAGCATCAACAGCCTCCTGAATGTAATCATCAGCTTCTGGAACCATGGCAATGTTTGAAATTTTGGGACTCACTAGTCTGGCATTATCAGATTTCAGGCCCTTAATTTTGCCTTGATAACTGGTGTTCGAATGACTGACCCCTCCGATTGGCCTTCGAAGGTGGAGATTCCTGAAGAATGGACCATTAGATATAGGTTTTTCAGGGGCCTCAAAGATGTAAATAGGGCACACATGGAAACAACGATTGACAGTCTCGAGCAGGATGCTAATGATGACTTTCTGAAACTCTGTCTATTGTTCATCCTTGCCACTGTCCTCTTTCCAAATACAAAATATACCCTTGAGAACTCCTACCTTGACCTCATTGATGATCTCTCTAATTTCAACGTATATCTATGAGGATGTCACGTGTACAATCAACTTCTAATGTGAGTGGACAAAGCGAAGAGGGTGAGGGATATAGTTGAGAAAACAAATGCAGTGCATATTTACAATATTTACGGCTGCACTAATGCCCTGCGGGTAATGTTGTCTCCCAGAATGTCCTGTTTTATTTCCTACAAAGCAGTGACAAATACGAAAGTCATTAAATATTTATTTTATTTTTCTTAGATCTAGGCGTACTAGATTAATGGCAGGTGCACCCCACACAAGGTTGCTGGCACCGTCCGCTTCTTAAGACTGCTGAAATGGGAAGAAATTCACAGACTTCAAGCGCAAGATAAATTTGATACGAGGCGATATCACATTCAAATATAGGTGCTATCGTTACAATGTAGAAGTGCAACCGCTTCCAAATGAAGTGATAATTCCTCCAAAAGATAAGATTCGCTTCTAAAAGAGGTGATGACTCCTCTATAACGAGCGCAATCGCTTCTTAAGGAAGCGGTCGCATATTTCCAAATTCTTAATCAGTTAAAAATAATGTTGAATATCTATCATCTTGTAGGCTGCCCCTGTCTGGCAACTGGAGGCCACACCTTATGCAAGGACCTTGCCTGTGGTAGAAGCCGTATTGAGAACAGAGCAGAGACCTACGGAATTAGGTGAAGGACAACCGCTCCTTCCCATTACTGTGTGGAGGAGAAAATGGACATTGACGTTATTAGCGTGTCGGACAATGAAGAGGCAGAGGAGGAAGAAGAAGAAGAGGTAGCTAAGGAAGAAGAAGAATAGGAAGAAGAAGACGAAGAAGAAGAGGGAGATGGAGAACCCAAATTCCATAAGTCCGTAAAGCAGCAAATTAATAAAAATTGGAAGCAGTCTGTCGAGAAGAGAATTGTAGACTGTGAGAGATCAATGAGAGAGCAGAGCAAAGGCCTCAACGACCTTCGTGTGAAGGTTCTTCAGCTGGAACAGGAGAACCATCAACTGAAGGTAAAGGTTCTTCAGCTGGAAAAGGAGAACCAGAAATTGAAGGGTTAAAATGCCATTATCTGGAAGGAACATAGTTATATTAAGAATCAGTTCGTCCTCTTCTGGAATCAATAAGCATGTCTATCCGAGGTATGCTTCTAAACTATGCTGGATAAATGCTGAGCTTGAGGAAATGCTACGACGTAGTGTAGACACTTCTCTATGACGCGTGGACACTTCGACTATGAAGCACCGACGCCTCCATATCAAGCACTGATGCTTCTACAGGAGGCGACGATGCTTCTCTATGATGCGTCGATGCTTCAGATATGAAGCGTGAGTGCTTCTACATGTTAATTATTTTTAAAACATAAACTAATATTCTTATCATATTACAGGCCCGCAATGTGGCGGGAAGTCTGCTGGGCCTCCCTAGGGATTATGTGACATATGTCCCCCAACGTTGAAGGTCTGCCTCCGCCCGAACCCCAATCCTAACCCCACGCATAACCACAATCACAGCCTCAGCCCCAGCCCCAACCACAATCCCACCCCCAAATCCACCCACGGCCCCAGCTCCAACCACAACTACAACCATAGCCCCAGCCCCAACCCCACCCACAGCCCCACAATCCCAGCCCCACCCACAATCCTAGCCTAAACCCATGCCCAAGCCTAAGCCCAAGCTCCAGCCCGAACAACAACCACAACCCCAGCCCCAATCGCAACCACAACCATAGACCAAGCCCCAACCATGACCACATTCAGACTTCGTGCCCCACCCAAACTCCATCCTCCTACTCCCTCCAAACCCGAAGCCCTTACTCGATCTAAAAACCAACCTCCTACAATGGAGAAACTACATTCCAACCACAATCTCTGCCTCCACCACCACCACCATGGTCCAAAACCCAACCTCCTACAAAGGAGAAACCCCATCCCCAACCACAATCTTTGGCTCCACCACCACCACCACCGTCCAAAACCCAACCTACAAAGGAGAAACCCCACTCCCAACCACAATCTCTGCCTCCACCACTACCACCACCACCACTGTCTACTACATCTCATGACGAAGGTCCTGAGATGCCCTGTGATAGCCCGAATTTCCTTACCATAAAACCCGTGCCGTCAGATCATACACACGATCTGAATTACAGTGCTAGCTTGGTATTGAAGTGCTTACTTCACTTCGTAATAGCTCGATCTTTCCCGAATTAGGTGATTGGAAGGACCGAGCCATCAGACATTGGCAAGTTACTAATTTCGGAAACAAAGTGCGCACAAATATGGAAGTTGAGCTATGATTATAAGCAAATGGCAACATAAAACTGAAAGATTTCACACCATTCCACATTACAAAACTATACAATCCACTGGTGAAGGCTAACCTTCACCTAAATAGTGGACAAAATTTTACAAAACTATACATGGGTCTAAATAGAGTACTGTACCAAATATCCAAAAGACAAAAGCTCCGCACTAAGCGGGGATCCACTGATGAACTAAGGAAAGAACTCATCAGGTGGCAGTTCTTCCTCCTTGTCCAGGTTATAATCTGGATCCTCTTCTTATTTAGGATCCCTTTCTAGATCTACCCCGACAGTTTTGACATATAGCTGAGGGATGAGCTATAGTCCAAGCTCAGTAGGGATAAAATAGTGCAAAACTATATCTTATCATTCTATTTCAGGGTATTGATGCATAAGTAAAGTAAACATTTCAAATGCATTTGGTATTAAAATACATCGACATAAAGTAAAACTTTAAATTGTAACCACACGACACGTCATATCATGATGCAAATAATATACGAAATTATGCAAATCGGAGCAATAACACATAACTAAATTTTATAGCATATCAGGGGAACAAATGTATACAAGACGGAACACATGGAGCATCAAATCGAAACGTGTTGAATCACATCATATAACCGGATCTCAAAGTATTAGTGTAAGTATCTCGTAACGGGAACTGAGCAGTTCGTAGCGGACACAGGGTCGTAACCCCGGGACTCCACCCCTCTCATGGAGACTCCACTCCCCTCACAACTAATCATGGGATCAAGACAAGTCTCATGGCAAGGCATCTTGCAGCGGAAATTGAGCAGTTCATAGCGGACACAGGGTCATAACCCTGGGGACTCCTCCCCTCTCATGGAGGATCCACTCCTCACTGCACATGGTTTCAGAAACATATCACATATACCAGAGTCGGACTTTGGGAGATTTCATAACATAATCAAATTGGAATTCGAGAATTAAACTTAACGAGTCAAGTACATCGAGATATCAAGGTACGAAATGCCATGATCATATGTAGCAAACAAATCTTAAATGTTCAAAGGGTTTCCATACATATATATAACATTGCTGAAAATATTATTCATATGCGGACAAAATTACATAGCATCACTGAATCGAGTAAACCTATAATTTTGCAATGAAATTTCCCTACCTTAAAGTGTACACTTTGCGGGCAAAATCGCACGAATCAAAGTTAATTCCCCCTCAAATGTTCCTCACAATCAACCTAGATCATACATCATACATAACTTTTGAGTTAACGATTCATACTGGGAATGAAACAAGCTGTTGATCACTAAAATATACCACTTTCAGTGATATATTTTAAGCGGAAGCTCTACTAGCTACTCCCCAGCAGAGTCTCCATCAGTGCAACCATGGATTTTTATTAAATACGCTCTCAAATAAAATGTTTAGAGTCACCACCCGGAGTTTTTGGTGTCCCGAGAAACCTAGATCAATTTTATAAGCACCGAAGTGCTACAAATGTGACTCTTAATCCGGTCTATGCAAAAGGCTCTTTGGTAGGGGCTTCGGTTATCGATTGGGAAGGTGTTAGGCACCCAATCAACCCGCTTAAAGCGGTCTTTACTTATGGTCAAAACAAAAATAATAGGAATGAAATGAAAAAGCCTTCCTCTTGCCCAAAGGGTCTTCAAATCCTATTTGTGCCCCTCCGTTCCTACTGAAAATTTGACGGCGTAACGGCATAAATGGGAGGATAGAGGAAGAACCGAGAAGGTAGAGGATAGAGGGGAGAGCCTGAGCTCTCAGGTCCTTGTTGCACCACTATGGAGCCTTGTGTTGGCTTGCTTCAGTAAGCTTTTGAAGGCCTGTGTGGTGAGAAATGAGGTTCTAACTCCTAGGGTTTGATAGCTAAGAGGTAGAGAGGGAGGGCTAGGGGGTAACACACACCTAACCTAGAGCTTTTTGGGTAAAATTTTAAGGTCTAAAGGAAGTTTTAAAGTTCTAGAATTTGTATGGAAATGGTGCACTAGGGGAAAGAGAGAAGGGATTCCTTAATTTCTTAATTGCAAATTTTTTCAAGCCTTTGTAAAGGGAGGGGTGCCTCTCTATTTATAGGAAAAAGAGAGGTTAGGAGGGTGATTAGAGGCTAATTTAGATTAGCAATTAGGTAATCTAGCCATCTAAGGTTTCCTAGGGTTTTTGGAGCCTTGAAAAGTATTAGAAGATGCTCCAATGGTGGATGATAGGGTGGGGCTTTAAACTACTTAATGGGTTACACATAGATACTAAATGGGTGCAACAGAACTAGCAAAACACACTCCAAAGGTCAAGATGGTCAACAAGTCAAACCCTAATCTCAAAATTCGAGGCAAAAACTCATAATTACTATTCATATGGCTGGCGCAACTAATAGTTTGTACAGTAAAACAGTGCTGTACAGTAGCTTGGGAAGTTAGAAGCCCGCGGGGGACCCACCTATATGTGGTGCAAGTATTACTTGCGCCAAGCCATTTTTCCCCAAGCTAGAAGCCCGCGGGGGACCCACCTATATGTGGCACAACTATTAGTTGTGCCAAGCCATTTCTAGGGATACTTGAGCCAAATCTCAAAGGGGGGTCACAACATATTTACCATTTTGCCGTTACTCTTCAGAACGTGATATCTTCTTGCACACAGCTCCGATTGGGGTGATTCTTGGCTTGTTGGAAAGCTGAGGACTTCTACTTTTCAATGGTATAAGATTTGATCATAATAGAAGGTCACAGCTAGTCCCAATATACCACTCTTTATCCATTCCTCGAGAAGGTTCCTAAGGAATCTAAGGTGATTCCTATGGGTTTGGAATGGCTCCTAAGGTTTTGGAAAGGATCCTAAGGATTCCATACATGCCATCAAGAGCTCAAAGGTGCACCTCTCTTGAAATGTGTCTCGATCGGGCCTTGGGCCAAATTTGGGTGTCTATAAACAGCTCAATTTTTTTTTTTTCAGAAAGATTGGTTTTAAGGGTATAAAAAACTATAATATAATCCAAATAAAGAAATGGCCTGCAAAAAATAAAAATATGCAAAATAAAGACTATAAAAATGACTACAAATACCCCCAAACTGAATGGTGCAATGCTCTCAGTGTACAAAGGATCAAGGCATGAAAGCAAACCAATAGGGCAAAAAAAATAATAAAGCAGTCCAAAACATCATACATCCACTCAATGTTCCCTCTGCGTATGAGAAGAAGTACAGGGAGACATAGGATTAACCACCACCCCTTTCCCACGAAAAGAAGAGGGAACACCTCCCATTTCATCACCGTCATCAGAATCAAGATCCATGGGTGGCAACTAGGCAATTATATCATTCAGTGCAACCACCCATTTATCTTTCTCCTCCGCATGGTGCTTGGTAGCCTCCTCACGATAGTAGCACTCATAGCTCCACCGGAGGGATAGGGCATCATAATCATCTTGCAACTTTATCCAATCACGCTGAAGAGTAGTTGACATAGATAGCTTAACCACAAAAGTGGCGTTGGACTGAGTCAACTGCTCTTCAAGGGCCTCAGTGTAGCTGCACATAGCGCGACCTAAGACCTAAGAGGGTCTCCAACATTGGGCACAATGGCGCTGGTCGAGGAGTAAGAGGGTCATGAGGACCCTCTCTCCTCCCAACTACAGCCGTAGAGGGCCTATCAGTAGGTTCCTTTGGGACATCCCCCTCAACTATCGGGGATGTGACAAACCGATTTTCCTTGTACATATTTCGGGAAAGACTAGACTGCCGAATTCGATGATCAAGGTCCACAATGAACTCAATGATACTAACTGTGATGACCCAATTTTTCTGCACGGGTTTCTGAGAAAACCAATTCGTCGTACGATAATCAAAAATCATATCAGATGTCGTATACGAATATGCGTGATGCAAAAATCAGAGTAGATATCATATGCACAATGAAAAATTAGAGCGAACAGATAACATATGACATTTTAATAGAATTCCTATATATTCATAACATAAATCCAAAATCCAAAATAACCACCGGTGACCGTCGACCATCACCTAAAAAGTGGTTCGAGTCCAAATATACAAACCATATACCTAGTCAGAATCCATGAACTACAGAAAAAAATATTTAGGCAGCAAATCTTCTTCTACCTATGGTACGTAGTTAGGATTGGCCTCAAGCTCAGGGTCCTGAACTAGATCTGCACCTGTGACACAAGGTCGGGGTGAGCTAACAGTCTACGCTCAGTAGAAGAAAGATCAATAACAATTACATTTCATCGATCAATGCATAGATTCAATGACAAGAGTTCAGAAAGCATTTTCAAAACAAAATAGAGGTATTATCATATCGGAAATGGAGGCAAAAATTTAGAAACAATTCTCACATCAAAGCAGAATTCGTAAGAGCTTGAGTTCAAATTTAGTGTTCAATTTCTAGTTCAATTTCACAAAGTTCATATTCACTGAATTGTTTCCCATTTATATGCAACTTCTTACTTATTGAATGACTTAAACTATTAACTTGAAACTCCACGCGAATATAGTGCTTGTTGAGTGGGATCTCCGATGGGAACCCCCCTTGACCATCGTCGTTCAATTAAACAATTTTCAAATGCACGGTATAACCCGTCGTACCAGTCCAGAAATTGTATGGTATAACCCACCGTACTGGTCCATAGTGTACGGTATAACCCACCGTACCGGTCCAGAGTTGGGGGATTCATTCATTTGAACCTTAAATCACATGCAATCTTAATACACAGTAGATGCCACTGTTCATAATATATAGCTAAACGAAACGGAGTTCGAAGTGCACATATTCAGAGTTCACATGATTCATAGTTCACATTCGGAATTCAGAGTATGAAGTTCAAAGTTCAATGACATATGCAATGTTCATATTCAAATTCATATTCAATTATTCATAATTCACATTCTCATTCATGTCATATTCAGAGTTTCAAATTCAAAATTCAATGTTCAAATATCGAAATTTGGATTCGAAGTTCAAATTCATTTTTCCAAGTTTAAAATTTGGGGTATAGAAGGATTCAAGTTTGCATTCAAAATATCGTGTTCAGAAGTCGAAATTGATCATATCACAGAGTCTATGAATCAAATTAAAAAGGCAATTGAGCATTGAGTTTCCCCTACCTTAGGTTTGGTGCCATTCGAAAGCAATGTGAAGGCCTTTATAGACAGTCTCTTGTTCTCAATCTAGATTACATAAGTTCATAAACTAAGTATCAATGATGAAGGAATCAAACGGTTCAAAGTTTCTTAAGCTTCTTCAGAGAAAAAAAAATTGAGATAGCCAAAAACAACAATTCGCTCAAGCAAATTTGGCAGGTTCCTTGTGGCACACACAAACTCGCTCGAGGGAATTTTTCCAAGACATTTTCCTTTATTTCTGAAGGGATCTTGCTCGAGCGATTTCCAATTCACTCGAGCGAATTTGGTGATTTTGCAACTTCTTTCCTTTTTTTCGTCAAACTTGATTTTGCCCCAATTCCAAAAAGATCAAATTAAAACACACGCATTTATCAAATCTAAATCTAGAAATCAAATTTGCACGATTAACGCGACGATGCTTACCTTTTGGGTTGTGCATGTGGAGTTTATGTCAATCGATATCGGTGTCGAGCATGTGAAGTCTATGATGGTTCGAGCAATGCCGGCGCCATGCATGCGGGTCTTACGGAGATCGATATCGAAATAATGTTATTCTCATGTATGATGATCTTCATCTTCACACGCCGCGCATGCAACGATTTTTATGGTCTGATTGATGGGCTTCAAACCCTCTCGTTCTTTCGATGATTTAATCTCTTCTCTCAAATCGTAATGATGTAAATGATCGGAGCTTTGTTGCGACACAAAATAGGATGAAGGTGGGGTCGGAGATGGAGATCTGCGGTTGGGATCACGAATGGGAAATGAGAAGGAGAAGGACCTCTTTCTTTCTCTCTTAGTTCTTCTCTCTCAACAAAACTCACGAGTTCTGCAAATGAGAAATTTTGGAGGTGGGTTTTTGTGCAACTACAAATTTTTGAGGATCTCGTCGTGATGATGCGCACTCGCAAAAAATTTAGAGTCACCACCCAGAGCTTTTGGTGTCTCGGGAGACCTAAATCAATTTTATAAGCACCGAAGTGCCAAAATGTGACTTTGATTCACTGGTCTACGCCAAAGGCTCTTAGGTAGGGGCTTTGGTTATCGATCGAGAAGGTGTTAGGCACCCAATAAACCCGCTCCAAAGTAGTCTCTACTTATGGCCAAAATAAAAAGAAAACAAAAGGAAAAGGGCACTTCCTCTTACTCAAAGGCACTTGGATCTTATTTGTGCCCCTCCGCAATTACTGAGATTTCGGTGGCGTAATGCCACAAATTCAAGGATAAAGGAAAAGCCAAGAAGGTAGAGGAGTAGAGGGGAGAGACGAAGCTCTCGAGCCCTTGTAGCATAGCTATGGACCTTCACGTAGGTGCACTTGACGAGCTTCCAGTAGCTTCAGTGGTTGGAGAACGAGTTCTAACCTCTAAGGCTAGATAGATAAGGGGTATAGGAAGAAGGCTAGGGGGTAGTTCTCTCCTAAACTCAAGGGTTTTTTTATGGAGGATAGGGTTTCTAAGGTGGTTTAGAATTCTAAAATTTATATAGGTATTTGGTGCACTAAAGGGGAGGAGGGGATTGCTTAATCTCTTTCTCTTTCTTAGAAAAATTTCAAGCCATTTGCAAGGGGGGCTGCCTTTCTATGTATAGAAAAAGAGAAGTTTAAGGGGGAGCTTAAAGGCTAATTAGGATTAGCAATTAGGTAATCCTAACATCTAAGGTTTCCTAAGATTTTAGGGTCATGGATATGTGTGAGGATAGGGTCAATGGTAGATGATAGGGTGAGGTTTCAAATTACTAGAGGGTATTAGGGTAAACAAGAGTGCAACAGTCCTAATAAAACCCACCCTAAACATTGGGGGTGGTCAACAAGTAAAATATTAAAAGTTGAGCAAACACTAGAGGTTATTGTAGCTAAGCTTGGCGTGTGTATTACCCACACCAAGCATAGCTACAGTGTCCTGAAAGTCAGAGCCCGCAGGGGGGCCCATCTATACTTGGTGTGTGAAATAGACATGCCAAGCCATTTCTGGGAAAAAATGGCTTGCGTGTGTAATATACACGCCATGCATGCCTTTGCTAGGTGCACTTTTTGTCACTTTTCGGATCGCTGTAACTTTTGAAGTACAACTCGGATTGAGGATATTTTTAGCTTGTTGGAAAGATGGGGACATCTACCTTTCAATGGTATAAGATTTGGTCTCAAAAGAGGTCCCTGCTAGCCCTGGTACATCTCACTCTAACCATGGTCTGGGAGGGTCAACTAAGGGTTCAGAGAGGTTTCTAAAGGTTGGGGGTAAGTTTCCTAGGGTTTGGGAAGATCCCTAAGGGTACGGGAGGTGCTATCGAAAGCTCGGGGGTGCGCCTCTCTCAAACTATGTCTCGATCTGGCCTTGGGCCAAATTTGGGTGTCTACAGATACCCCTCTTTGGTATTCGATCACTAATGATCGAATGCCAAAGACAAGAGACATCCGAAGAGGCCCAAGGCATCATTGACGGGTCTGCTGCATTAAAAAAAAACCTCAAATATCAGGTGGGCAACATGGTGAGTAGATGGAAGCCCTGTATGTCGAGAAAAATGTCTGTTCCTCAAGGCTATCGGTCTTCAAGCGCTTAGCGATATTACTGGGCGGCATAACCGAGATGGAGCGAGTTGCGAAAGCCTATTATACTGGAAGAAATGTTCACTTCTTGAGATGATTGAAGATGTTTGATGTTCAAGTTTCATTCTGAATATAACAGCTTCGTGAGTGAGAGGGTGATCAACCCATACTCAAAGATAGGCGCTAAGCAAATACGCGAAGATCCACAACTTGTGTCCAATCACACAAAGCATTGATTGCCCCATTTGATCGGCCACGGGTGCCCCTGCATGAAGCAGGGTTCGAGGTCTTTGGGAGAACCCATTGATCTCGAAGTTAATTTAGCATAAATACTCGAGCAGAGAAAATTGATGTCGCAACACTTTTTGGGAGTACGTGCCGCTTTTTGAAGGACTCATGCATATGTGTACTTTATGTGGATTTTCTGTTATTTTCACTTGAAAATTTTATTTTATGTGAGACTTTTTAATGATTTTTTATGGATTTTTCTTGTTATTTTATGTTGGATTTTTTTATGATTTTATGTGGAATTTTCTTATTTATTCTATGTGGGATTTTTTTGTCATTTTATGTGGGTTCTTTTTGTGTGTTCAGGATTTTGAGCGATACTCATTGATCCTGAACCATTTATTCTAGCACAGCCTCCCAAGCGGATCAAACAGATATTGATGAGCTGTTCTGGGGGCATGTGCACCAATTTGGGGTTTGAGGAGGATCAAACTTGGTGTGTACAATACACACGTAAAGCCAAAATTGACCATGAAGAGCCTGGCGTGTGTATTATACACGCCAACCCAAATCGGGCCAGGTTTGGCTTGGCGTGTGTATTACACATGCAAGGCCACATTGGGGTCAAAACTTGCTTGGTGTGTATTTTATACATGCCAAGCCAAAACTGGGGGGTTTTTTTAAAGCTATCGAGCCCGAGCCAAAAGGGGCTATTTTCAAAATCCATTCCTCTCCCCCTCTAAACCGAAACGGAACCTCCTCCTAAGGTTCATTTGAGTTGCTTTGATCCTCGTTTTATCGCCGGAGTGTGCTCCCGCCATTCAAATACACGCTCTACGCTGGATCAAGGATCCATTTTTCTTGAAGGTAATCAATGTTTCCTCGTTCTGTCTTTGATTTTTCTTGAATAATTTGTAATGTGCTTAGGATTTTTGCTTTTTTAGATGATGAATGAGTGATTCTTCTTGTAAGCATGATTATTTATGACTTATTTGATTTCTTCCATGTGCATTGGCCTTGATTTTGAGCAAAAATATGACTTTTTTAGTGATGCCCTACTCCTTTTTTTCACTAGTTAATGTGATTAGGGGCCTCTCTTTTTTGCTTCTTTCTTGTATGGATCTAGATGGCTTTTTTGTGTGCAATGCAGGATGATTTATTATTATTTATTTTTCTTTTGCATGTTTATTATTATTATTTTCTTATTTTTGTTTGTTTGGAAAAGAAAGACTCTCTTTTCTTTTGTTTTGTGTATGTTTATAAATGTTTTATCTTCTATTTTTTTTATTTTTGTTACACAAATTTTTTGTTTGTTTTCTTTTTTGGATTTTTGGTTATATAAATGTACACACATTTTTCATTTATTGTACTTTTTTAGATTTTTGGTTATATATAAATGTACGCACATTTTTTGTTTGTTTTCTTTTTTGGATTTTTGGTTATATAAATGTACACATATCTTTTGTTTGTTTTCTTTTTTGAATTTTTGGTTATATAAATGCACACACATTTTTTTGTTTGTTTTCTTTTTTTGAATTTTTGGTTATATAAATGTACACACAATTTTTTTGTTTGTTTTCTTTTTTGAATGTGGGGGGTTTGGGGCCTCCCCCTCTTCCTGATGTATTTCTTTAGAAATGATGATAGTTTAAGATTGATGGGAGAAATGAGAGGGACATACTTACCTTCTTTTGGCTTGCAGCAGTCGATTTCTTGCCACTGACATGTTTTGTTATTGTTGCTTGTTTCCATCCCAAGATGTCGAGTGAGGAAGTGCACCGGCAAGAGGAAGGGCAGGAGGAGGGACTGGAGGTGGCCTCGGTATGAAATGCAAGGCGAGGTAGCCTATACTGGTGTGCTCAATGAACAATATACCCATATCTTGAATTTTAGGATTGCTGGCAAGGTAATAAAATAAGTTTTATTTTGCCGCCCTGTTCTTTCTTTGTGCAAGCTTGCTTTACCTGTAGGATCTGACACCTCTTCATCTTGATGCAGGACTTGCTACCCATTATGTTCAGGGGAGGTTGGCTTGACCACTAGTGCCTTTACCGCTATCTCCCTCTAGAGGTGAAGTTTCTCCTTGCCTAGGCCGGCTTCAGAGAATTCCTCTCATCCCCTACCATGAGGGGCGACTCGGCCTATGTGAAGGCCCTGATTGAACGTTTTCGGCCCGAGACCATGACCTTTCACATGGTGATGGCTGAGATGGCTATTACCCTCGTCGATTGGTCGATGATTACGGGGATAAGGATTGGGGGCACGCCGGTGACCAACCTTCGTGTACCAAGCTGGGACGAGGTGGTGCAATTAAACGGGGATTACCCCTCCACCCAAAACAAGCACGGCTCTGAGGTTAAATTATCCTGGCTGGTTGATTTGTTTGGTGAGCACGAGCTGGTGGATCTAGGCCAGCCAGATGCAAACATCTTCCTTGAGCCTACCCGTGCCCTGATGTTGGCTCACGTCTCGCTTCTCTTCATTTTAGGTAAGACCCTTTTTGTAAACTCTAGCAGAGGCCAATTTTCAATGTCCTTGCTCAGCCTTATGGGAAATTAGGACGATGTGCATCAGTACGACTGGGGTGGGGTTGGATATGCCATGCTGATGTCTAGCCTGGCCCGAGCCATAGTTTGGAACACGACTTCTGTCATCGATTTCTGGCCTATGAATAAGGTAACCTTTGACTTTCCCACTTTCCTTAGTTCATTGGCTAGCCATTCATCCTATATCTGACACATCTTCTACCTTTACTACTTTTCTTTTCAGATCTAATGGTACTTGCACTTCCAGCCTGGCCGCCCGCTCCTTTTCTCGGATGTCTACACATATCCGCTCATGAGTAATTGACACAAGAACTGCCGTCGGGACGTCGGGATGAAGCATTTGGAGATGGGCCTGAGGTCCCAATTTGACTTGCTGATCCCGAAGCAGGAATGGATATTTCTCTCTTTTCTTTCTCAGCATTTTGTTTTTATGCTACCTATTTGGCTAATGGGGCATTTTTCTATCTGGGCAGGTCATCTATGACCCTTATGTTGGTTCTCCCTTTTGGGATCGAGCCGTTGTGGGTCCGTCCCGCTTCTTTGTTGACTATCACATCGTTTTCTTCTACGGGTCCTGGACTAAGGCATATTACCTGGGAGAGAGAGTGGTGCATCAGTACCAAGACCACTTTGCCATGGCGCAGGCTCCTCCGACAGACATTATTGCTCCTGAGGGTACTATTGAGGAGCTTTCTGTCAGGTTTCTCCATCATGGGGTCCCCATTGGTGATCTTCTCATGCCCGGGGGATACTAGCTGTGGGATGAGTCCTTGCCCTATCGGTCCATTCTACCACAATTTGTGCCCGGTGCTAATTTCCTAGCCTTAGGTGGCCCACTAGCTCAGGTAGTCTTCTTTTTAGGCAAGTTCCCAATGGTTCTGATTTAGTTTTTATTTCTACTGACTGAGACCCTGCTTCTTTTCACAGTTTGATAGGGAAGGCGATTCGTACGATGATAATGTGACAGTGATAGGTCCTGCTGAGGCTACGGGTGCTGATCCTTTAGACCCCTTCGGCGCAGGTGCTTTAGGCAGCTCTACAGTTGAGGTTCAGGGGACATTTAGATGCCTCGATGATGCCTTTCTCTCAAGCTCATGTGCTGATGTAGATGAGCGGGCTGGCCTATCTGCTGAAGCGGTCTGAGTCCCCCCTCCTGAATTAGTTTATAGGGTAAGCTTTTCCCTTTTTGTACTTTTGCTTTCTAGAGAAATGCCTATGTTTGCGCCTGTGGCCCTTGTAACTGATATCTCCCTCTTCTTCTTTTGTGCAGAACTATGAATCGACCGTGAATTAGGCCGAGTACTACCACAATATTGCCGGCCTCCGGGACGTGGAGATGGTGAGTGTCATAATGAATTGTTCTGATCATTGCCCTGCTATTTTTTCTTTCAACCGATCTTTATGGCTTTGGATATGACTTGCAGCATGCTCGTGAAAAGGAATCGTGCTCCCTACTTAGCTGGCTCTCTCAGGCATGGTCCCGGGTGGGGGAGGTTCGAACTTACCATACTACCTTATGCCGTTGTAAGAATTCGAAGGGTGCTGCCAAAGATTAAGCTTTCCCTCTGATTTGATTTAGACACTTTTTGAACTTTTGGGATTTTTCTATTTTTATTTTGGGAAGATGTATCAAAAAACATATTTTTAGACAGCTTTTATTATTTTGAATGAATGCCATTGTTTTTCCCTCTTTGTTGCCTGCTCCATCTCTTTCTCCTTTCTCTCTTTGTGGCATGTTGGTTCTCTTCTGCAGGATGGACTCAATTTCAAAAAAATGGCCTTGGGGCTACACACTTGGTTAATATTTGGCAGCCATTGTCATGCCTGTATAGACTTTCTTGCATAGAAAATCATGTGTAAGGTGGATGTGACCCAAGAAAATTTTATATCTCTGCGTGTGGGCTAGTGCTTTTTAAATGATAGGAAATGTAGGTGGGCTGCCTAGGGGATCAGTGAAATGACCTCCCCTATACTTACTTTTCCTCCTTTGGATGGCAACAATGGTATGGCGTGTGTAATGCACATGTCAGAGCAAATCTGGGAGAAAGTGGCTGGGCGTGTGTAACACACACGCCAAAGCAAATCTGGGAAAGTGGTGGCTTGGCGTGTGTAATACACACGCCATAGCAATTCTGGGAAAATTTGCTCTGGCGTGTTTTTTACACACGCTAGGTGCCATCAAGGGAAAGTGGGGCCGTTTAAGCTCGAGAATGCATTCTTTTCTCCTTCTTTTGATTTTGACTTGATATTTTTTTGCTCCCACTTTTTTCTTTTCTTGCCCCAAGGTGGGTCCATCATCCTACATTGAATTGTATCTTGGTAACATCTTTGTATGACCATGGACCCTCTTTCCAGCCCGCCTCTCATGGAGGGTCCAGGAACACGATACTTCCCTCTTTGGGCATGGGGCCTAGTTTTCTGAGGAAGTGGCTTGAGAGCATGAATGAGAGTGAGCTCGCGACTCGGATTGACCCGTCTCTCGTCTTTCCTTGAAGTTCCTCCGCTTTGGGATTTCATTTACGCAGCGGGTTCATCTTGGGAAGTTAACACCCATGTCTTTCATTTAGGGAATCATGAGTAAACTCCTACTGAGGAGATCTCTAATTTATCTGGTCTAAAGTTGCATAGAGACCTTGCCAGAGTACTGCCGAAACCAGGTTATGCTAAAGCCACCCAAGTCACCTTGGGTTTGAAGAAAAATGATTATGAGAAAAGTCTCATCGACCGGTCCACTAGGTGTTCGATGAAATTCCTGAGAGAACTTTTCAGAGAGGAAAGCCTACAAAAATTGCCGATCAAAAATCCTCATAACGTGAAGGCCTTTGCCTTTTGCCTTATCTTCGAGGTTCTTTTCTACACTGGGGGAGAGAGCTTCTCACTTGCACTCTGTGATGTCTTGGCGGAATTAGAGGGAGGCCGCTTTGCGATGCATATGGTGCTAGTGGAGCTTTATCGCTGCCTTGATGCCTTTACTCTGGGTAAGGTGGAGGGCCTCCGGGGATGTCCCATCCTGCTCCAAATTTGGCTTGGGGAGCATATTGCTATCTTGGGACCCATGCCCTGCTTCTATGTTGCTCGTGGTGAGGCGGCCTGCTACTTTTTAGGTAGATGCCATGCTTTCGTGAGGGGATACAAAAGGGTTAAAGCTTTGGCTGGCTAAAGCCTAGTTGGTGTGGAGGCTTCCTTGGTTAGACATGACTTTCCCAGTGGTTTCCTCTAGAGATCATGAGGGCATCACTCTCCTTGGTTTGATCGGCAACACTTACTATTTCCCATTTCGGGTGCTGCGCCAGTTTGGTTGCTCTCAATAGGTACCTTGTGTGACAAAGCCACCCTTGTGTGACTTAATTTTCTCTCGGGGGTCCTCTGGGGACATGGATAGGATAGCTACCCTCTGGAAAATGAGTCAGTCGACACTCATGTGCGATCTAGAGCAAGGGAATTTAGTCTTGTCCTTCCCAGAGTATAAGGCCTGGCTACTATCCAAGATGTCTTCTACTTGTTACCTGAGTAAGAAGACATTTTCACATTTCTCTTTGATTAGACTTAGCCACTAGTTCTTGTTATGTTTAGTTCGCCAGTGCAGCTCAAATCAGTTACTTTTCATCTTTTTGAATTCAAGGTCAGCCAGATCCGCCATTGCGCCAGATTTGATTCAAAGCAATGGAATTCTAAGGGCCACTCAGATCCTATCATGGTCATATACAACCTTAGCCCCACCACAGGACCCAAGACAAAACAAGAATATCGCTGCCACCACCATGGTCACAAGGCTACCAGCTCAAGCTCCCATGGGGATTTCAGATCTAGTGGGTCCTGTGGTGGGGCTAAATGAGATATGACCATGATAGCCTGCATGTGTCACTTGGATCTGAGTGGCCCTTAGAATCAGTCCTCCATTGCTTTGAATCACAGCCAAAGCAATGGCGGATCACAAGGCAGCAGCCTTGCACAGAGCATCTCACATTCAAACACAAATCCCATAATGTAAAAAATCCTATTACATAACTTCCATTGATCTAGTTCAAAAAGCATATAAAGACATAGCCAGCAAATGTTGGACTATGGAGAGAAGGAAATAGAAAAAGAAAACTACTTACAGCTATAAAAAGAAAAGAAAAAACGATCTCAGATCAAGTTTCTAAGAAATGAGATGCGTTCCCAGCTATTTCAGGCTTTTTTTAAACCTAAGCTAAGTATGGGTTTATATAGCAGTGGTGTGGCGGTGCATTAGGGTTAGGAAACCCTAATTTTTAACGATGCCACATGGCCGAATAGTGATCCTTGGATGCCTTGGGGCACGTGCATAGAGATTTGAGCATGGGAGTGCGTGCCCTAATCACTGGAAATTCCCAGAAGGTCCTCTGGTGAAGAGATGTAAGTTGAAGTTCAGAGCTTCGCTAGGTAGCCATTGTTTTTCAGACTTGTCGCATGGTAGCTCTTGCTCTTCGTGAGGATGATTTGATATTGAAGCTTCAACCGCCGCAAGGTTGCCTTGGTTTGCTCTTCAGGCAATCGCGAGGTTGAGTAGACATCATAGCCTCAGATGTCGCAGGGTTGGAGTTCAAGCAGTCGCGAGGTAGCTGTTGCTCTTCGCGAGGATGATTTGAATAGCGTGAGAACTTCGCGAGCACTTCTCTTCAATGGACTTTGCGAGTTTCCTTGTGAGGCTTTAATGAGTTCTAAATTGCACGAGGTTTCATGTCTTGATTGATCTTCACGAGGATGGCTCCGTCTTTACGAGGATGCTTTCTTCTTGGATGGCGCGAGAACTATGCGAGGAGTTCTCTTCTGATAATTGCATCCCACGACCACTGTGCGATAGCTGTGCGAGGAGTCTCCTGAAGCTCTCTCTCCTCAACCGCTTTGAGCGAACTACGCGAGGTTGAGAGAGGTCTGCTTTGAACTGCGCAAGACTGCACGATGTGTTCTACTCTTTAGCTTCGTGAGAGCTGCGCGAGTAGTTGTTGTAAAGTCTTGGGAAGCTCAGTTGGACTGCGCGAGGCTCATTCCAGGTCTAGATTCAGAGTCCACCCTTTTGAGGGACTTCTGGTGCCAAAACAGGCTCCTTAACAGGATTCCTGGCCTTGTTTCACTGCTGATTATTACCTACATAAAACACTTAACAAGAACTTATTAGATGGCTAAGGGTCTAATCAAAGGTTAAGTTAAGGGGTGAAAAGTGGTACTTTTCAGGTCTTAACAGTAGGCAGAGGGCAGTGATGTAGGGGGGCTTGGCCGAGGAAGGAGTCGATGCTTCTGGACCGTATTGAGCTACTGATGGATGAGAAGCGAATCCTACATGAGCATTTAGAGAAACAGACGGTTAGAGTAGAGGTGGCAGAAGCCCGAGCTAATGTAGTTGAGTGTGAGGTCCTTCATCTGAAAGGATCATTGAGTGACACTCTTGGTGCTACTTGGTGCTTACCAAAAGCGGTATAGGAGTCCTCATGGCCGCTGGATGACAGAGCGGGATGTATGGGAGGATGCTTTATATGCAGAGATCCGTGCCCTAAAGCACGAGTTGGTTCGTTGATTCCCTCTTGCACATATTTTTTGCATAGATCAGTTTACCACACGAAGGGGCATAAGAACCCCTGCTAGATTTTTTTAGTATATATACTTTCTTTATCTTTTTATTATTTTTTTTGCTTTTTGTAAAAAAAGGGAAAGGGAGCGAGACAATACACCGATTATTTTTTGGGAGATGTGGTGTAAGCAAAGTACAGAATATTAAATGGAAAAGGGAAACCTATTATCTTACAAAATTTTTATCTTTTCTTTGTTTTTTTTGTAAAATGGGGGGATTGTGCCGATTATTCCTTTAGAGATGTGGTGCACACAGTACCGGCCCGAAATGGGAAAGAAAATTAATTATCTTTTGCAAATGTGGTCTTTCCGGTTATCAAATTAATCATCCCTGAGAGGTGGGTGCACAGTGCTGGCCCAAAAATGGGAAAGGGAAATTTATTATCTTTTACAAATGTGGTCTTTCCGATCATCAAACCAATCATCCCGGAGTGGTGGGTGCACAATGCTGACTTGAAAATGGGAAAGGAGAATTTATTATCTTTTGCAAATGACTTCTTCTCTCTCTCTTTTTTTTTTTTTGTTGCTTTTTTTAATGCCTTAGGTGCGAGGGGAAGTAGTGGGTCTAAATTTGAGCATAGTCGAACCCGTTCATAGTCGAACCCTCTCATGGTCGGACCTGGGTGAGGTCCAGAATGCCCATCTCCTTGGATTGAATCAACCTTTTATCTTTGTCTCGGGTCATGCATTTGAGGGTGTGATCATGACAATATGCTTGGCCCAGACTCCTTTTGAGTAAACATGAGTGGCCCAAGGGGATTAGATAGGTTAGGGTTGTAATTGGGGGAGTAACTGATGACTCTCACCTTCTCTCTTTCCACAACATTTTCTTTTTACTTACGGCACCCAAGATGGGTTCTCGCTATGCCCATTGTTTCCCTTTTTTTACCCGTAGCTCCTCTTTGGGTTCCCACTGCGTCCATGGATATGTATTTTTACCCTAGGCACCTTTTCAGGTTTTCACCTAGTCTGTACAAGCTCGCTATTTTTACCCATAGCGCCCTTGCAGGTTTTCACTATGTCCATTTTGCTTTGAGCTTGTATTATTATATATATATATATATATATATATTCTTTTTCTTTTTCTTTTCTTCTTTACTCAAGGACCACGACATGGACGTCGGTTCCGTCATAGCCGACTGGATGGAGTTCTTTTGTCGTCTCTCAGCTTTGCTTGCACTGACTCAATGGATACTATGACTGCTTGTAGACCTTAAAGAGGGCTTTTTCTTGGAATGTATCATGGCCATGGGATGGGTTGGAAATTTTGAAGGTATTCTGGGCTTAAGAAGGTTTCCTTGATTGGGTTCTAGCTGCCATAATACACTTCTTTCTTGGGAGATTTTGACTGTACATGCCCCACTTTTCCTTTTTCTATTTTTTTATTCATTTTGCTTATCCTTTTTTGGGATTTTGCTTTTCTGATTTTTTAGATTTTGATGGTAAGTCCTTTTTCTTTTTTGTTGGTATATATACTTTCTTCCCTTTTTTTTTCTGGGGAGGGGGTAGTGAAAGAAAAGGCTGATGGCTCAACAGGTGTAGCAAAGGGTGTGATTATTCAGGGACACTTTTTGGCTACTTGGCTTTGAAATGATAGCCTCTTTTTGAAGTATCCTTAAGCAGTCATGCATTCATTTTTATCAATACTTACCTTGCTGCGAGATACTCAGGAATAGAATCGTCGAACATACCCAACATTGATTGGCTCAGGAAAGTGATCTCTATCCATGGTGGCAAGGAGGAGCGCGTATCCTGGGAGTACATATCAAATGACATAAGGTCCTTCCCAGTTGGGTTTGAATTTCCCTCTTGGATCAGCGTGTGGAGAGACGGGAAGATTTTCTTGAGTACAGTATCACCCACTTTCAGATCTCAAACACGAACATGTTTGTTGTAAGCACGTGAGATTCGTCCTTGGTAAACCTGGGTGTGACATAAAGCCAGGAGCCTTTTCTCGTCCAGTAAGTTTAGCTGCTCAAAGTGGGACCTCTCCTTTTCAGCATCAGGTAGATTAGACTCCATGAGAATGTGGAGCGAAGGTACTTCAACTTCAATTGGAAATACGACCTTAGTTCCATACACAAGGGAAAATGGCGTTGCCCCTATAGCTGTACGGATCGACGTTCGATCGGCCTAGAGTGTGAAGGATAGCATTTCGCTCCAATCTTGATAGGTGATGACCATTCTCTCAAGGATGCAGATGACCAACTTGTTAGTAGCTTCTATGGCACCATTGGTTTGTCGCTGATATGGTGATGAGCGATGATGTTTGATTTTGTATTACTCACAGAAGGCCCTGATGCGCTTGTTTGCAAAGTTAGTGCCATTGTCTGTGATGATGTCCTTGGGTACGCTGAATCGACAAATGATGTTATTCTTGATAAACTTCTCGACATGACTGGCTATGATATTTGTATAGGATGCCGCCTCTACCCATTTGGTGAAGTACTCGATAGCGACCAGGATAAATTGATGCCTGTTGGAAGCCTTTGGATTAGCCTTTCCGATGACGTCGAGGCCCCAAGTGGCGAATGGCCAAGGAGTGGTCATGTTGTGTAGATCAATGGCCGGAGCATGTATCAAACTAGAATGTTCTTGGCATTTCTAGCACTTCTGCATGTGCTTGCAACAATCAGATTTCATGGTAGTCTAAAAATATCCTTGCCGTAGGATCTTTTTAGCAAGCATATGGCCATTGATGTGGGCCCCACATACTCCCTCATGGATCTCTTTCATAATGCCAACTGCCTCACCTTCAGTTAGACATCTGAGAAGGATATTATTATATGACCTCCTGTAGAGGCACTCACCGCAAATGACATAATTGGCCGCTAAACATTAGATGGTCCGCCTATCCGTCTTGGACATACCCTCAGAAAAGGCTCGAGTTTTAAGGAAATTCATGATATCTGAGAACCAAGGAGGCTCATCATCTAACCTTATGTGATCCTCAATCTGGAGGCAGAAGGTTGGCTCACTCCTTAGCTCAATTATGATTGGCTTCATCTTGACACCATATGGAATTTCGACCATTGATGCCAACATTGCTGGTGCGTCGGCGAAGCGATTTCTCGCTCGCGGGACATAAGAGAAAGTAATATCATCAAAACATGCTATTAGGTCCTCGAGGTGCTCATGGTATGGGATCAACTTTTCATCCTTGTCTTCTAATCTCCACTTGTCTGACATATGATCAATTGTGAGCCGCCAAACACCCTGAGATGAGTTACTTTCAGGTCAAGTGCCACTTGTAGGCCTGCTGCGCATGCCTCATATTCAGCTATGTTGTTCATGCATGGGAAGTTGAGCTTGATGGATACTAGTACGTGAGATCCTTTCAGTGAAATTAGAATAGTGCCGACTCCTTGACCCTCGACATTTGCTGCCCCATCAAAGTGCATTACCCATGATTCGTCTGTCTCCATCGTATCATCCTTTGTCATGAATAAGATGTCCTCATCTGGGAATTCAGTTCTCAAAGGATCATAATCAGGTAAAGGGTTCTCGACGAGATGATCGGCGAGTGCCTGCCCCTTAATCGACTTTTGTGTGACATATGTGATGTCAAATTCAGATAGGAGAAGTTGCCAGTGTGCAGTTTCGTCAGTGAGAGCCCGCTTCTTGAATAGGTATTTCAATGAATCTATTCACGCTAGGAGTAGAACAGCCTGAGATAGCAAGTAATGGTGGAGCCTCTAGGTAGCCCATACGACAGCCAGGCATGCTTTCTTCAGATGATAATAGTGCGTCTCATAATCGGTAAATTTCTTGCTGAGGTAGTATATGGCATGCTCTCTTCTTCCTGTTTTATCATGTTGCCCTAGGACACATCCCATCGATACTTTGGTCATGGAGCGATACATTAAGAGTGGTCTCCCGGGCTCGGGCAGTACTAAAATTGGTGGGCTAAGGAGGTAACCTTTAATTTTATTAAATGTCGCTTAACAGCCATCATTCCATTTGATTGGTGAATCTTTCCTCAGTAGTTTGAAGATTGGTGTGTAGATAGGAGTGAGTTGCGGAATGAATCGACTGATGTACTGTATTCTGCCCAAGAAGCCTCTGACTTCTTTCTCTATAGATGGTGGCAGCATTTTGATGATGGCTTTTACCTTAGTTGGGCCAACCTCGATGCCTCTTCTGCTGACATTGAAGCCCAGTAGTTTTCCTGACATGGCATTGAATGCTCATTTCTGAGGGTTCAGTAGCAGCCTGTATTTTCTCAACCTCGTAAATAGCTTTTGGAGATTTACCAAATGGTCACTTCATTCTGGTGACTTGGCGATCATGTCATCGACGTACACCTCAATTTCTCGGTGCATCATCTCATGAAATAGCGCAGTCATAGCTCTCCGATATGTTGCCCAACATTCTTCAACCCGAAAGGCATGACTCGGGAGCAAAAAGTTCCCCATAGAGTGATGAGCGCTGTCTTCTCTCGGTTCACTTCTGCCATCTTGATCTGATTATATCTAGAAAATCCATCCATAAACGAGAGCATTCCATGCCTGACAGTGTTATCTACCAAGATATCGATGTGTGGCAATGGGAAATCATCTTTCAGGCTTACCTTGTTCAAGTTTCTAAAGTTGATTCACATGCGAACCTTTCCATCTTTCTTTGGTAGATGGATGATGGTGGCTAGCCATTGCAGTTACTTGGAGACCATGAGAAACCCTGCATCGTACTGCTTGATGACCTAATCCTTCACTTTCAGCATCCATTCTGGTCTGAGGTGCCTCAACTTTTGCTTGACTGGCTTAATATTCGGATACAATGACAACTCATGCTCGACCAACTCGGTATCTAAACCAGGCATATCCTCATACGACCATGCGAAGACGTCTTGGTATGACAGAAGGAAATCAATCATGCTTTTTCTTTCCTTGGGAGATAGAGACGTTCCGATCTTGGTGATCCTGGGAACCTCCTTTGTACCCAGGTTGACATCCTCTGTTTCTTGAACGATTGGGGTAGGACCATGCTCAAAGTCAATAAACCGCTCAAGGAGTTCATCGAGAAGTTCCTCAGTAGGGATTTCCTCGTCCAGACTCGTGACTCCTACCTCTTCTTGTACTTCTACAGGAAATGGGTCGATTTCACATGGGACAGGTTTTTCAATTAAGGCATCCTTTTCTTTGATTTTCCTAAGAATTTTAAAAGACAATATTTTTAGATTATTTTGTGCTTTTTTCATGTTCTTGACTTTTTCTTTTTCTATTTTTTTAATTTTTTCCTTTCTTCGGGGATCGTCCCTTGGCAGGGCGAGTGTCTATACATGCATGGTGTTGCCTGCCAAGGGCTGACCTCATTTTTTATAAGTTGTTTTCTTTTGGAAAGTGGGTACCGAATTTTAGGCCACTCATCGCTTCTAGAGTTTGGGGCACAGATGCCCAATTCCTTACCTGTGGTACTACCCCATTACCTATTTGGATGGAGGAGGTTGGCTGATATGATTCCTCAGAGTCAAGCTCCATCATATTAATCCTGGGTTTGTCTGAGATTCTATCCTCAAATATCAGTAAGGTCTTGTGGTGGTTTACCATAGGGGGAGATTGTGTCAGTATGAAAAACTCTTTCTCAAAAAGGGATAGAGCTGTTAGGTCTATTTCTAGGTTGGGAGGAATAATTTAGGGATTTGTGGGGACGAGGGCTGTCGATTTGTGCGGGGTTAATTGTGTTGCCCCATTCTAATCGACCTTCACGATCCCTACGCTCACGAAGGTATTCCGGATGTGAGGTCTAGGGCGAGGCTTCTCTTCCAGGTTTATTCCTTTGGTTCTTGCTGCGGCAATGGTTCAAGCCTTTTCCTTAGCCTCTCACACTTCTTCTGTGGGCTTATAGCCTAAACCAAAGTTGATTTGCTGCCTACTCTTAGCCTTGACTGGGTCTCTCCTTCCTTGTAATTGGGGCCGTAATCCCTTTCCTTTTTGATAGCCCCATTTATGGAGCATGGCTACAGCTGCCACCATCCCGCCTCTGGTTTTCAAGGTGATTCTTTGTAGGGGTTCCCGGACTACCGCTGATACCTCATATTCAAAACTGTGGAGGTCTGTATCTTCGGTCGTGTGTGGCATATCTAGTACTTTGGGGTTCTCAATGTTGTGGGTGGCCTTTTCTCTTTTGTCATGCCCTTCACCTATGATGGTGATGATCTTTTTCCCAGATACAAATTTGAGCTTTTGATGCAATAGTGACGGAATTGCCCCAACCTAGTGTAACCAAGGGCTCCCTAACAATAGGTTGAAGGAGGATTTGATGCCCATTACTTGGAACGGTATGGAAAATGTCATTGGGCCAATTACGAGCTCAAGGTCAACTTCGCCCATTATCTCTCTCCTTGTGTTATCAAAACCTCTAGCGCTAGTTTTTATTGGTCTCAATATGCATGGATTTACCCCTATTTTGGTAGCGGTTCTCAGAGGGCACACATTTAAAGCAGACCCATTGTCGATCAACACCACATTTAAAGCAGACCCATTGTCGATCAACACTAATGGGATTATCATATTTCCAGTCTCTATAGTGATATTGAGGGATTTAAATGATTATTTCCCTCCTTTGGTAAATCAGCATCTGAAAAAGTGAGGGCATTGGGAGCCATCACCTGCCCGATTATTTGCCCGACCTCATCTGGGCTCACTAGGAGGGATACATGTGTATTCTTTAACGCCCCCATCAAAGCTTGGAAATGAAGCGGGGATGTCATTAATAGATCCCAAACTGTGATATGGGCCAACATTCTCCTAAGCTGGGTTTCAAGTATGTGCTCTCGGCTCATTTTCTCAAATGGGTTTACTGTAGTAGTATCCTTTTCCCCCCTAATTGGGCTGACACTGGTATTGGTGCGTCCGGTTGCCTGGAGATCTTTTTGGACCGGATGTCAAAATCCACTGCTCCCTCCTTGCTGTTGCTGGTATTAATATCTGTCTGATTATAACTGAGCGGGACTTGATGGAGATCGCAAGTCAGCCCCGGGATCTAGAATGGGGCAGAAAGGGGTACCAGAGATGTCTGTGCCAATGGATTAGGATGGGCGGGGATCACGCGGTTAATTTCGGAAAGGGTGGAGAAGGTGGGCCAAATGGGGTTGGCAAGGATTGCGGATGACTGAATTGGGGATGCTGTGACGGGGGTGGGCCATTGATAACTGATTGGTGATGGAGGGGGATGGGCGACACAATCAATCGGTGGGTAGCTGATGGGGGTGGTGGTGTATGGTTGGTAGGAATTGATTTGGACATAATTGATAAGAGTTGACGATGGGAAATATACCCTAAGATCTAAGGGTTCCGCCTGTGGTGTGGGGTTTGGAAAGTAATCAGCCAGATTTAAGGGTTCAATCACCCCAATACTTCTATCTTCTCGGCCCCTCTGCCGCAGTGCTAGGAAATCTTCCTGGGCATAAATATAATCTGACGGATCAAACTCCTTGTCATCTTCTGATACCATCATGACAGTTGGTCTCAGATCTGCCCCTCCTGGTTGGTGTGGGGGTAGCGGTACCTAGTGAATGTTGGCATGTTAGTTGGCTTGTGGAAGCATGAGAGGGATGATTTTACCAGCCTCTATTAGGTCTTGTATTGCATGTTTCAAAGGGAATCAATGATCAGTTGGGTGGCCCGATCCCTGATGGAAGTTACAATGGGTATTAGGGTCATAATTTCTTGGGATCGAATTAAGCGGTGGTCATGGTTGGAGTGCTGTTACCAGGCCCTTTTTAGTTAACAATGGCATCCTCACAATGATTGGCATTTCTAACCAAATCAGTAAAACAAGATTGTTGTTGGTATACTAAAAAGTCTGAGATGACTGACAAAGTGTTCTTCGATATCATCTCAATCTGCTCATCGTCAGGTATTCTGTTTCTGACCTGGTAATCACTAAATACTTTGTCAGGCTTCTGCTTTAATCGGGCTAGATCAGATTTGCACGGTTCTATGTCGATGTAATAGACATATTGTTCTTGAAACAGATGGGTTAGGTCTTTCCACATTTTGATCATGGAAGGTTCAAGTGATGTGAACCACCTTAAAGCTGGACTCATAAGGCTCTTCTGAAAGACCTTTATGAGCAAATGCTCATCCCCTCCGTACTGGTACTTGTCCTCATAGTAGGACTTGAGATGTGCAATGGGGTTACCTATGCCATTATACTGGCCGAAGGTCGGCACTTTGAATTTTGGGGGTAAGGGGACTTCAGAGAATAAGCATAAATAGGAAAAGTTCATGGCATGGGTCTTAGTTCCACCCATTTTCATCAACTATTTATGGATCTTATCCAGTTGTTCTTTCAACAGCTTGGATTCTTTGGATGGGGAGGCCACCTTTTCAATTGTCGGTCTCCATTCACTTTGTGGTGCCGTGGGGTTGATGTTTGCTGGTGGGGGATTGATGTTGGTGAGTACCCCTGCATAAGCTCCACTGTTCCTGATCTCATCCTCCTCATATTATGGGTCTACATATGATGGAATGGGGGTGAGATTTTCCTGTTGGTGCGGAATGGACTGACTGGGTGCTGGGTGGGACTATTATATGTGAGGGAAGTTCTATGGGTTGATAGGATGAGTGGAAGTTGGATTTTGGGTTAAGACCTGATGAGGCCATTAGGTGTGGGGGAATACTTGAGGATGGCCTTGAGGTGCACGAGGATGGGTGAATTGGGGTTGGTGAAGGGAAGGTGCCAGGTTCCCGCCTGGGGCGGAGTGTGAGGGTTGTCGGTGAGTGAGATATTGGGGAGGGCATGGGTATGAGGATCCAGGGTTTTGGCCTTGTTGGGCTTGGGTATAGGGTAAGGAGCTTGGGTGGGTTTGGACCATAGGATCTGAATGGGTTGGGATCATGGTACATTTATGGGTTTGTCTCGTTGGGCCTTGGGGGGTTTGGCTCGTTGGGCCCTGATGGATCTGACCCATTGGGCCTCGATGGGTCTGGCCCATTAGGCCTTGGTGGGTTTGGCCCATTGGGACTTGGTGGGTCTGGCCCATTAGGCCTTGGAGCCTATGGGGGTCTTGATGGGTCTGGCTCATGGGGCCTTGGTGCCCATTCCACGGGGCTCCCAGTATATGGGGGGACTTGAAGGGTGTGGATGATGGGCGGTTGATGGGGGTCATGGGGGAAAGAGGTATGGAGACTTGCTAATGTATGGGATGGGTTTATGAGGGGCGGATGAGGGAGGCTATCCTGGGAGGCCTTCTAGTTGGTGTAGGCCCTGACCATCTCCTCCATCATGTCCAATGGATTGGGTGGTGGGATGGATGCAAAGGGTACATCCGATGGAGGGGGAGCATGTGGCATGGATGGGGTGGGCATATGGGAAATGTTGGGCATGCCTTGGGTTAAATTGGGCATGACCTTGGTTGATGGGGAGATGTATGATGGATTGAGATTGGGGGAAGAATGTGGAGTGGATATGAGAGGATTATTCATGGCTTGGGTGTATGTGAAGGAATGTGGTATGTTTGGATTAGATGGGGATGATGGGGGTATGTTGGATGTGGTAGGAAGATGGGGCGAATTTTGGTTTGAGGTGGGGAAATAGTGTGATGAAACATAGGGTGGATTTTGGGTGATGGTGGAGGGGGGGAAATTAGGGTTATTTGGATTTGAGGGGAAATGGGGTGAAAAATGGGGCGTATGCAGGGTGGATGTGGATGGATCTTGAGTGGATGTGGGCGGGGAGGGGGATAAATTTTGGACGGGCGCGAATGGGAAGATGGGTTCACTGAAGGGTCTAGTGATGGTAAATGGTGGTTGGGTGAGTGGGATGGAGGTAAAAATTTCTCCCAAATGGGAATGAGTTGGGGAATGTGGTGGGGATGAGTCGAGATCAGCGTATGCCGGATCCACTGCTCATGACATGGCTTGGTGACGGGTTGAGTACGGGTGCCTCGGATGGGGCCCGTAAAGTTTCCTCCTTCTTCCTCTGCGGGACGACGGGGGGTAAGGCAATGCCGTTGTGCAGGTACCACATGGTTTTTTTTTATTTTTTTGGTGATGACTCTTTTATTTATTTATTTTTATTTTTGAAAATGGCAAGTAAATACCTTACGATGAAGAATTCTGGGGCCTTGGAATTCCCATTTCTGGTGGTGTTTGTACCATAAATATCCCCCGCAATGGGATCCCGACGCACTTCAGAGGAATCGAAGGGAAACCCTTTGATCTATTAAAGGCACGGGAATCAACGCAAACAATCCGATCCCCCGGAGTGAGTAAAAAAGAAGTTACCCTCTTTTAACCAACTGGGGCGTATTGGGTGTTGAAGAGTGCGGGATTTATTCGGGGTGCTAAACCACTAAGCGGGGAACTCGGGGAGGTAAAGATTAGCCTCAGATTTGGGCTGCCTAACCCAGGGCAGACTTGGTGTGTGTATTATATGCGCTAGGCCAAATTCTGGAGAATTTGGCTTGGCATGTGTATTATACATGCCAGGCTAATTCTGTTCAATTTTTGGCTTGGCGTGTGTAATATACATGCCAGAGCAATTCTGGGTAGAAATGGCTTGGTGGGGATTTTACACACGGAAGGCAAAAACATAATATATACTATAGTGATAGCAAAACAGCAAGCCCAAAATTGGTCTTTTTTTGTGGTTTTCTAGAAGCGATGCTTCCGGAAACTTTCTTATTATAACGGGGCCCTCCTCTTCGATCCTAGGGATATAAGGTTTGATTCGAGGCAACTAAATGCACTCCCCCAGGGTTTTAAGCTTTGTAATCGGCTCGGTCACCCACCCGATATACCTCCAGCGTAAGCGCCTTCTCAAATACTGAATGGGGTGGTTCTTTTCGGAATCATCACCAATAGTTTCTGCCGCCGTACTCAGAATCGGGACATTTGTATCTTTGGCTATATTCTCACCCTTTTGTAAAATCTACCCAACGTAAAATTTAATTAAGTCCCCCTCTTAGTTCAATTTTAATTTCAATTTTAAGGGAGTTTGTATATTTTCAAAAATAGGGGATGATGGTCCCGTCCCGCCTATACGGGCTGGCGTCCACTGTTAGGATATGATTGCGAAAAGTAAAAGCCCACGTAGGCCTGCCAAATGGCTAAGGCATTGTAAATGCGCAAGTATAGATACCCAAAATTGACCCAAGGCCCGATCGAAACATACTTTGAGAGAGGCGCACCCTCGAGCTTCCGATAGCATTTACCATACCCTTAGGAACCTTCCCAAACCCTTAGGAATCACCCCTGACCTCTCCAAACCCGTAGTTAACCCTCCAGGGCAATGGTCAGAGAGAGATGTGTCAGGTCTGGCAGGGACCTCTACTAAAACTGAATCTTATGCCATTGAAAAGTAGAGGTTCTTAGCTTTCCAATAAGCTAAGAATCACCTCAATCCAAGTTGTACGTCGAAAGTTACGACGACTTGAGCAGTGCCCAGGAGTTACACTTGGATGGGCCATACATGGCGCATGTATTACATGCGCTAAGCCATTTTTTACCAAAAATGGCTTGGCGCATCTAATACACACGCCAAGTATAGGTGGGACCCACCTCGGGCTCTGAACTTTCGGACACTATACCTATGCTTGGCGTGTGTAATACACACGCCAGGCTTAGCTACAGTAACCATAAGTTTTTGCTTGAAATTCACTTTTGGGGTTTGACTTGTTGACCATCTCAATGTTTAGGATTGGTCTCATTAGGACTGTTGCACCCCTAATTACCCTATTTGCAACCCTTTAGTCATTTGAAACCTTACTCTATCATCTACCATTAAAGCCCATTGCCCAAATTTTCAAGCTCTCAAAATCCTGGAAAACCTTTGATTAGAAGATTACCTAATTGCTAACCCTAATTAGCACTTAAGCACCCTCCTAAACCTCCCTTTTTCCTATAAATAGAGAGGCACCCCCCTTGCAAAAGGCTTGAAAAATTTTCCAAGAGAGAAAAGATTAAGAGAGAAGCTTTTCCTCCCTTTGGTGCACCCATTCCATACCAATTCCAGAATTCAAAAGCCCCCCTTAGACCCCATCTTCCACCAAACAAACCTTGAGTTAGGAGAGAACCACCACCTAGCCTTCTCCCTCTACCCCTTAGCTATCAAGTCTTAGAGATTAGAACCCATTCTCCAACCATTCAAGCTATCGGAAGCTCGTCAAGTGCACCTACGCGAAGGTCCACACTTGTGCTACAAGGGCCCGAGAGCTCCGACTCTCCCTTCTATTTCTCTACCTTTTAGCTTTTGCTCTATCCTTGAATTTGTGTCGTTACGCCGTCAAAATCTCGATATTGGAGGGGCACAAATAGGGTCAAGGTGCCTTAGGGCAAGAGGAAGTGCTCTTTTCTTTCTTATTTTTCTAGTTTATTTTGGCCACAAGTAGAGACCGCTTTTAAGCATGTTGGTCGGGTGCCTAGCACCTTCTCGATCGATTACCGAAGTCCCTACCCAAGAGCCATTGGCATAGATCGGTGAATTAGAGTCATATTTTTGATACTTCGGTGCTTATAAAATTATTTAGGTTTCTTGGGACCTTAAAAGCTCCAGGTGGTGACTTTATATATTTTCACGAATGCGCATCATCGCGATGGGATCGTCAAAAATCCCACACTTGCACAGAGGGCGACTCTGCTAGGGATTAGCTAGTAGAGCTTCCCCTTGAAATTTGGCCTTTTTCTTTGTTTTACTAACGTTTAGCTATTTTTTTTTGTTTTTGTTATTTTACTCACCCCTATGATTCAGTCTTGCTTTTACTTACCCCTACTTTTCCGTCATTTATGTGCCTTAGCCGATTGGTGGGCCTACTTGAGTATCGTCTTTACATTTTTTTTACTTTTCCGTCATTTACATGCCTTAGCCGATTGACGGGCCTACTTGAGTATCGTCTTTACATTTTTTTTACATTTATGTTATTTATATGCCTTAGCAGATTGGCGGGCTTACTTACACTTTTTTACACACCTTAACCGTTTGGTGGGTCTATGTGCGCATTTACTTATCGCAATCATATCCTACCAGTGGATGCCAACCCGTAGAGGCGACACGAGACCATAACCACCCGTTTTTAGAATTTAAGAAAACTCCCCTAATCAATAATCAACTAGAAATTTGGGCGTCAATCAAATTCTAAAAAATTGAAGATGGAAAAGTGAAAATCGTTACACTAATCTGCAAATTCTAACCTGAGTCGTCAATTCAAATTAAAACTTGGAGATGTTTACAAAGCAGATAAAATCTAAACTATAAAGCAAAGTAAAATATATCCTTCGCCCCTCAGTTGCAGTCGTCAATTGCTCCTGAGAAACTACAGATATCTACACTAATCTTCAGCACTCAATTGCAGTCGTCAATTGATCTTGAGAATCCTCTGATATCTAATCTACTCTATGTTACACTACTTTGATCGGAAGAAAATCCAACCTCAGGCATCAATTGATGTTGAAATTCTTCGATGCTTATTCCTATGTCGAGCGCTCTTATTTATAGATCATAATGGGTTGGTTTACAAAGATCTAGTTCTAATAAAAGAAACTGCTAAAAATAAAAGATTCCTAATATAACTTTAATTCTTAATTTTATCTTTCCTTGCTTTTTTTAGTTGATGTGCTTCTGGATTGTTCTTATTGAGCAGCAGTAAAGTCCTTCCGATTAGATCTTTATCAATCTTCTCAGATCCATGATTCACCAGACTTCTAATTGCAGGAGTCTTCTAATTTTGGATATGGCGGTATTAAACTCTCACGTGATCCGCAGCAGTAGTGTGTAGTAGAAAGCTTCTATTTTTAGAAAATCGTAACTAACGATTTCGTTCTTATTCTTTCTGGAAAATCGTAATTCATGATTTTCTATTTTCAGTAGGCTTTTAGCCAACAATTTCTTATTTTGAATCAATCACTTCTTTTATCATTTTCTGAAGAATCGTCTTTTGAAGAATTACGATTTTTCAGCCTTCTTATTATTGGCAAATCTTCTTTAACGCTTAGTCATCTTTTTACTGCTTTTTAAGTTCATTTTGACAAGGATTAATACTTAACCTCTAATTTACTGCTTATCTTTAATATCTGCACTATAGTAACTCGTTAGTAGCAAACTAAGTCTTAGCATCACTAAGTTAAGGGTGATAAAATGGTAAATTATGTGACTAATTACACCCCCAAACTTAAGTTTTGCTAGTCCCTAGCAAACAAGGAAACATAAAATATTAAAAACATTTAAATTTAAATGCCACTTTCGTAGGGAGCACGATTGCAAGCTTTTAAACCCTTAGGTGATCCCTAGTGGAGGAGTTGTAGTCTCCTGAAGGTTTTTAGTGAAGTTACCTATAAACTTCAAATATTTTTAGATTTTTAAAAATATTTTTCAAAACTAAAAATTTAAAATATAAACTAATTTTTATACACTACTAATTATTCAGTTAGTCATTATATGTTCATTATTTTAAAATATTTCAAATCTTTTATCCTTAGCTTCCCATCATCACAATTATTCTTGATCATAACTCAATAATTTCAATTCTTGTATAGCGTGGAGTGTGTGCATATCAGTGAAAAGTTTATTCATCATAGATTTTTTTAAACTACAATTTTTAGAAAATATTTTCATCCAAACTCTCACTTATTGGCATATTCTTAAAAATAATCGAAATTTTGGATTCTTATAATATGATATGTTCGTGATAAATTCAAAGGACAATCAGCTAAAAAGATAAATCTCATGGAAAGGATAATCAATTCTTTTCATATAATTTATTTATAGTATCTATTTAATATATCTTTACTAGACTCATATTTTTGTAAATCGTAAATCACAAAGGTCTTTCTTTCGGTTTGTAATAGGGTATTGGGTTTTCAGAAGGTTTCAAAGAAAAAGGTAAAGAAGATTCAAAATTAGTTTCAATAGTTTAGCTTTTCCTTCTCTTCTTCTTCTATTTTTCAGCTTCAGTAAATATCCTTATTTTGGATAACTTCTTCCCATTTCTTTTTCTTTTTGTATATCCCATGTTTTTCTTCTTTTTCAGTTTGGAAGCTTTTTGCTTCTCTTTTCACAAAATCGTCTCTTACGATTTTTCATTCTTTTTCTTTCCCTTTCCCATATTTTCATACATTTGTATTTCTTTATCATTTGTACCCTTTTCAGCAGATCCCTTATCTATTAACTCATACTCTTTTCACTCCCTTTTCTTCCCTTCTTTTACATTCTAAACTCTCAAAAATTGTAAGTGTTAAAGATAGAAAGTTTTGGGCAGTACATATGGATAAGGGTTTATAAAATTTTGGTACAAAGAAATTTAGTTTTTAGGCTTCTAATATGAGTTCAAATGGTAAAATATTATGAGATTTTAGCTTTTTGGCTCTGGTTAAAAAAAGATGGCCTTCGATCATTTTCATGATTTACTAATATGAATGTCTTATTGCTTTGATATATTTAATAGATAGTTCGAAATAAGTAAATTGTTATAATCATAGAATATATTGATTATAAGTTCAGCATTATGAGATTTCATTTTGACAGCAATAGTAGAGCAGTTCAAAGAAAATTAATCATGAATAAAAACAGTCTCTCTTCCTCTCAGAATAAAGAGGAATAGGCTCTATAGCTCACTGGTTATATGATTTTGAAACTATAATCTAAAATATTTTGCAGCTTAGATCAATCATATAGTTTCAGACATTCTTTTGATACAGTGTTCTAGAGATGCTTTACTTTGAATTATAACTATTTTAATTTTAATTTTTGAACTACTACTATGATGGTTTGTTAAAAAATTTGAATTTATATATGTATATATATATATATATATATATATTCATAATTTGCATATGATGATTAACTTATCTAAAAGAAATTCAAAAAAAAAATTAAAATTTTAAAAGAAAACTAAACTAATCTATACAAAGGTGGTGTATCTCCCCTAAACTAAAATAGGACAATGTCCTCATTGTGCAAAACAGAGGATATTTCGGAAAAGTTACCTATTACTTTACTGTTATGTTAGTAATCGGGTGTATAATATATAAAAAAAATAAAAAATTCTTCCCCCCAAACTTGGGAGAAAAATACTTTCGATTTTATAAAGTTAAATGTTTGATGTTAGTAGCAAAAATAAAAGAAAGACGGCAATAAAAAACTTGTTATCTATGAACTAATTACAACAATATGGAAAGAAAACTAATTACATGAACAAAAATTCCTAGGAAATATCTAGACACACACTAAACTAAGACTCTGGCAGCAACGTCCAAGAATAAATCTTTCATAAAGATTGGTCCTTGGCTTCTAACCACCAACAATCAGAGTCTCGCATCCCTACAACAAAAGGAGGTCCAACCTTTGGAGCTACTCTAAGAGCTGTTGAATCACTCCCTACTGGCCTTCCAAATCCCTCTATGATTCATCAACTACACCGGTAATGCAGTTACGGGAGGAAGTTGAGGAGAGTTTGAAGATGACACATCTCAGCCCCCCCCATTAAGCCTATACTTCTCCCTTACAAAAATTTTATGAAGAGATTATAGTGTAAGCGAAGGGAGAAGATAAACAATGGAGAGGGGTGGTTAGGAGATCAAGGATGGGATGGGAAATGACACTGAAAATTGTAGCCCATCCTTACTATATTGGAAGTTGCATTCTGGGTGGGTTGTAATGGTATAAGGGTTAGGAAGTGGGGGAAGACGGGTTCCTGGTATATGGTTTCGAATTTGGGTTAGGTTTAGGGTCAAGGGAAGTTTTGGTGGATGATTCAGCATTAAAGACAGATCGCTGGTGCTTCAATTTTTCTACTTTCTGTTATACAACCAAGAGCTCAGCTCTATATTTTTCTAAAATTTTGTCGAGTCTTTTGTTGAAGTCGCTTTGGTTATGTTCTTCCATCATGGGGTTTTAAGTTACAAACGGAGGAGGAAGAAGGGTTATGAACTGGTTTTGGTTAATGGATGTGTAAGGAGTTTATAGAAAAAAAAAATCTTGAACCGTCACCTCGAGTAAATGTCAATGTGTAGGTTCCTAGACTAGGGTGGTTGGGGAGTGATAGTTTTGAATGCAAAGCTTGTCTATTTCCTATATAAAATTGAATTTATTTTACTTCCAATGTACCCGAAAAGACTGATCACTAGGTTCTCTTGTTCCCCAAAATTGTTGTTTGCAATTTTGGATAACGTTCATGAGAATCTAAAACTGAGAAAATTGTACTCGCTACGATTAGACTCTATATTCACGAGACTCGCAAATCCATGCATTTCAAGTGATTAAAACAAAGAAAGAGCCTTTGCAGTTCTGTGATATTGTATAAATCGTAAGGGGTCATTTCAAAAGTATTTATGTACATATGTTACATGTGTTTGGTATGAGTGAGTTAGTAGCTCGATGAGTTTCAGAGGGAATTCACTGATGATCAAGGAGAGTTGATGTCCCTCCCATAGAAGTAATTCCTCCTGGGATACCAACTGGCTATGAGAAAGAAGAATTACTCTCCCTCAAGTTACCCCAAGGCGTTCAACTTGAATTTCCAATTGTGTAATGGATTCTAGGAGATTTTGGAGTAATTGCGTTTGAATTCGGCCATGCTGCATCCAGCTGTCGACTATTTGCAGTAGGGCTCCCTCAGCGTCAGTGTAGTCTTAGGCCTTTGTGGTGTAAAAAGGAGCAGTGGGATACTTTGAAGATGTATGAGTCGGGCTATAGTTAGCACCACAAGCTTCACCTTGTCCAGATGTTGAGTGCGATTTTATACCCACCAGAGATTGAATCTTCCACTTCCAAAGCTTCAGCTTCAGAAGAACTTTCATCATTGCCTTTAAGTTATATAATCCTCCTCGCTTAGGAAGTACAATTGTTAAAGGCTTCGAATCAATCTCACTCGATGCATGGTGTTGCATCGTTTCCTTGCTAAGGGTCTCAAAGAGTTCCCAAGCATCCACTGTTGTTAAATTATGGAACATACCACCACAGGCAACATCAACCATATGTCGGGTTGCATTGTCAAGTCCTTCGTAGAGGGTAAGAATTATTTGCCCTTTTATGACCCCATGGTGAGGACAACTATGCATAAAATCGTTGAGGCGATTCCAACTCTCCCAAAGAGGTTCATCCGAAAATTGTTGAAACGTTAAGATTAGATATAGGATCTGAGTTGCTTTGTATGTGGGATAGTATTCTATAATAAATTTCTATTTCAACTCCTCCCAATCAGCTATCGAATTCCGAGGCAAAGAGTGTATCCACTGCTTTGCTTCGACTCAGAGAAAATATGAAAATAACCTCAAACGGATGCTTGTATCAGGCCAACTCGTGATCCTAATAATATTGCATATTTCTACAAAATTATTTAGATGCCGTGAGGGATCTTCGTCCATCAGCCGGTGAAAGATAGGCAGTATTTGGAGTTTATTGGGCGTGATTTCGAAAGGCTTATTACCGACAATATGGGGTATTTGAATGCATGAGGGAGGAGTAAGCGGTGTCAGTGCATAATATTCCCCCATGGTTTTAAGCAAGTTCTGATCATTATCTGTCATGATGGAATCACTTTAATAATAAGACACTTGATTAGAACAATTATTATACTTAGTTTTGGTTTCAAAATTTTTCTACTTTTTATTTTAGCAAGCAGGGAGAGAAACAAATATGAGTTTCTAGTCTTTGTGGCCAGCAAAAGCGTTGAAGTTCTGATCTGTTACTTCGAATAAACCTGTAAAAGCTTAAGAAGTGATCAAAGAAAAATAAAAATAAAAATAAATATAAAAAAAGAAAGATAAATATTGGTTTCTAAAAGGATAAAAATATTAGATAAAAACTTGAAAGAAATAGACAAATTTTGCTTCCCCGTCAGCGGTGCCAAAAAATTGATCGATTACTTATTATGTATTATAATTATATTAAATTCAAGTCTTAACCTATTGTAAGCGCACAATTGAAATTATAGTACTAGCATAAGATTGTTCCCACGATGAAGTTCATTATCTAATTAATTCCTAGTTTATATCTTTTATCTAAATCCCTATTTTAAAAACTTTTATTTATCTTTAAGATCTAATCTACTGGAGAAATATGAATAAAAGAATGAGTTATTAAACTAAAGTGCATAAAAATAAATCCTAATCCTCCTTCAAATTAAGGTCATCAATCTTAATCTTCAGCTTTCGAATATTTATGAAAATAAAAAATACCGTTACACCATATACCTAGTCTCCTCGAATTGGTCGTCAATCAAGTCTAAGATCCTATCAATATAGATTTAATCTAATCAACAATCAACTAGAAATTTGGGCGTCAATCAAACTCTAGAAAACTGAAGATGAAAAACTAAAAATAATTACACTAATCTACAAATTCTAACCTTAGTCGTCAATTCAAATTAAAACTTGGAGATGTTCACAAAGCAAATAAAGTCTAAACTAGAAAGCACAGTAAAAAAATATCCTTCACCCCTCAGCTGCAGTCGTCAATTGCTCCTGGGAAATTACAGATATCTACACTAATCTTCAGCACTTAATTGTAGTCGTCAATTGCTCTTGAGAAACCTCTGATATCTAATCTACTCTAACTATGTTACACCACTTTGATCGGAAGAAAATCCAATCTCAGGCGTCAATTAATGCTGAAATTCTTCGATGCTTATTCCTATGCCGAGCCCTCTTATTTATAGATCATAAGGGGTCGATTTATATAGATCTAGTTTTAATAAAAGAAACTACTAAAAACAAATGATTCCTAATATAACTCTAATTCATAATTTTATCTTTCCTTGCTTTCTTTAGTTGATGCGCTTCTGAATTGTTATTTATTGAGCAGCAGCAAAGTCCTTCAGATTAGATCTTTATCAATCTTCTCAGATCCGTGGTTCACCAGACTGCTAATTGTAGGAGTCTTCTAATTCTGGATACGGCGGTGTTAAACTCTCACATGATCCGCAGCAGCAGTGTGTAGTATAAAGCTTCTATTTTTAGGAAATTGTAACAAACGATTTCTTTCTTATTCTTTCTGGAAAATCGTAATTCACAATTTTGTATTTTTAGTAGGCTTTCAACTAACAATTTATTATTATGGATTGATCATTTTTTCTTCATTTGTCACTTTCTGAAGAATCGTCTTTTGAAGAATTATGAATTTTCAGCCTTTCTGTTGTTGGCGAATCGCCTTTAATGCTTAGTTGTCTTTTTACGTCTTTTTGAGTTCATTTTGACAAGGAATAACACTTAGGCTCTAATTTACTGCTTATCTTTAATATCTGCATATCAGTAACTCGTTAATAACAAACTAAGTCCTAGCATCACCAAGTTAAGGGTGATAAAATAGTAAATTATGTCATTGATCAGTTAGTAGTCCCGAATCGGCCTTGTATCCCTAGGTCCGGTGAGGAGAGACCCGTTGCAACTAAGAAATTAGTTCCTGAAAGCATCGCTTCCCGAAAACCAAAAAAAATAGATTGAATTCAGGCTTGCTGGTCTACTGTTAAGATTATTTAACCCCACTATTTGTGCCTGGCACATGCAAAACACGTGATAAGCCACTTTTTTCCAGGTTTGCATTGGTGCATCTATTACACGCGCCAAGCTTAGGAAAACCAGGTTTACTTTAGCACATGTGATACACGCGCGGAGCTTTGATTAACCAGATTTGGCCTGGCGCATGTAATACACATGCCAAGTCCAAACTGAGTAGTGCAACCTGAAATCTGAGGCCTTTTTCACATCCCCGAGTTCTCCGCTTAGTGGTTTAGCACCTCTGATTAGGTCCCGCACTATCCAATACCCAATATGCCCCCACCGGTCAAAAGAGGGTAACTTCTTATCAACTCGCTTCGGGGGATCGGGTTGTTCATATTGATTCCCGTGCCTTTAATAGATCAAAGGGTTCCCCATTGATTCTTCCGAAGTGCGTCAAGGTCTCGTTGCGAGATTTATTTAGGGTACAAATACCACCAGAAATGGGAATTCAAGAGCCCCGAAATCCTTCATCATAAAAATCCACTTACAAAAAATCTTCAAAAAAAAGAAAAAAACTGAAAAAGAAAAAACCATTGTGGTGCCGGCACAACGACATCGCCTTATCCTCCATCGTCCCATAGGGGAGGAAGGAGAAAGCTTTACGGGCCTCATCCGAGGCACCCATACCCCCCCCACCACCAAACCATGTCGTGGGTAGTGGATTTGGCATACACCGATCCCGATTCATCCCCACCGCATTCCCCAACTCATTCTCACATAGAAGAAGTGTTCACATCCATCCCCCTCACCTAACCCCCATTTACTGTCACCAGGCCCTTCGGTGCACCCATTTTGCCAAAGTCCGACACCCCAATCCCCCTCATTTTCCCAAACCATACCCATTCCCCCTCCATGACCATTCCAAATCCCTCCCATCCTCCATTCACATCCACCCAAAACCCACCCCGATTCCCTACCTTTACCACCATACCCCATTTTCTATCTTCCCAACATCTACCCAATCCACCCGCATTTACCCACACACCACATCCCAATTTTTCCCATATCTCCCCATCTACCTAGGTCATGCCCATTCTTACTAGGGCCATCCCCAATTTTCCCACCTCATCCATCTCATCCACACCCCACCAACCCTTAGATACACCACCTCCATCCAATCCCTCACTAATGGCTATGATGGATGAGACGGTTCGGGCCTATATAAGCTAGAAGGCCTCCCAAAACATTCCCCCTCATCCTCACCACATATCTTCTGACCCATCATACACACTCCCAAGTCTCCATGTTTCTTTACCTGAAACCCACCAGGGCTCAATGGCCCAAACCCCCATCATCCATACCATTCAGGGCCAGACCCACCAAGGCCCAACGGCTCAGACCCATTAGGGTCCAACGGGCCAGACCCACCAAGGGCCAATGGGCCAGACCCACTAAGGCCCAATGGTTCAAACCCAACCAGGCCCAATGGGCCAAACTTCCCAAGGCCTTATGGCCCAAACCCCTCCAAATTTCCTACCTTATATCCAAGCCCAGCAAGGCCCAAGCCTTGGATCCTCATACCCATACCCTCCACAATTCCCTCAATATCTCACTCACCCACAACCATCATACGCGGCCCCAGGCGGGAACTTGGCACATACCCTTCACCAATTCACACCTCAAGTATTCCCCAAAAACCTAATGGCCTCATTAGGTCTTAACCCAAAATCCAAATTCCACTCATCCTATCACTCCACAGAACCTCCCTCACATCCAATGGTCCTACTAGGCACCCATCCAGCCTAGTCAGCACCAGCAAGAAATTCTCACCCTCACTACACCATATATAGACCCACAGTATGAGGAGGATGAGATCAGGAACAACGGATCCTATGCAGGGGTACTCGCCAACATCAACCCCCCACCTGTAAACATCAACCTCCTGACAGCACAAAGTGAATCAAGGCCCATCATTGAAAAAATAGCCCCGACATCTAAAGAGTCTGAGTAGCTGAAAGAATAACTGGATAAGATCCAGAAGCAATTAATGAAGATGGGTGGAACTGAGATCCACGCCATGGACTTTTCAGATCTATACCTTTTCTCTGAAGTCCCTTTACCCCCAAAATTTAAAATGCCGGTCTTTGATAAATATAATGGCACAGGCAATCCCATCGCACATCTCAAGTCCTATTATGGAGACATGTGCCAGTGTGGAGGTGATGAACATTTGCTTATAAAAGTCTTTCAGAAAAGTCTGACAGACGCAACTTTGAAATGGTTCACGTCTCTGGAACCATCCATGATAAAAACATGGAAAGATCTGACTCATTTATTTCAAGAATAGTATGTCTACAACATAGACATTGAACCTCGTAAGTCAGATCTAGCCCGATTAAAGTAGAATCCTAATGAGACCTTCAGCGATTACCTTAGGCATTGGAGAGCGCTGTCAGCTCAGGCAAGAAATAGGATACCTGGCGATGAGTAGATAGAGATGATTTTAAAAAATACCTTGTCAGTAATCTCAAACTTTTTGGTCTATCAACAGTAATCTAGCTTTGCTGTTTTGGTAAGGAATGCCAATCATTGTGGGGAAGTGATCAGAGAAGGGCGTTTAAGCAAGAATGAATCTGGTGCGGCCAGCGGGGACAGGAGGTTCTTTGAATAAAGAAATGATAGAAGAACAGGGGCAGATGTACTAAATATTGTGAACACACAACCCAACACCGATATAACCCTATTTTAATTCAAAGCCGCACAACCAACTCCAGTTAGAAGCGAGCCGATATAGACAACTGGAAATGGGCAAGGGGCATAGATGACTTCAGAGCAGAGAAGGGCCCATTTTGACCGAGTTTTTGCACCTTTAGGGTAATCATTGAATATCTTGTTACCCTTATTAATAGAAAAAGGGTTGGTCACAACACTTTAACCATGACCTCCACCAAATCCCATCCCAAGAAACTATGACCAACACCCATTGTAACTTCCACCAGGGACCAGGCCACCCAACCGATCGTTGTTTCCCTTTGAAACATGCAATACAAGACTTGATAAAGGCCGGTAAAATCATCCCTCTCACACTTCCTCAAGCCAACCAACATTCCAACATTCACCAGGTACCGCTACCCCCGTTGTTGTAGTTTATTTTAGTGCTTGCTACTGACTTTATTTGAGACAGTGATAAGAATGGGGTAAATGAAAAATGAGTGAAAGGTAGAGTGATGATTATGAAGCAGCAAGCCTAAAATATGCACAGTCCTGCAAGATTCAGGGCCTGTTGTAGCAAGTTTTGATAAGTAAGAGTTTGTCCCACAGGGAAGTTGATCTCAAGCTCCAAGGGAGCTATCCTTAGTAGGCTCTCCAGATCTGGCTACAGATTTGGCAATCCTAAGTAGAAGGGGATTTAGGGTCACTATTCTCTAAATCCTAAGGTAACCTAATGCCTGAACTACAGAAAGGGTTGAGAAGAATGATGGAATGTGAGAAAAGAAATACAGAAAGGGTGAGATGTATGCTATTAGGTTCAGATCTGATGGGTTTTATGACTCAGATTCAGATATGCTACTATAGAAGTCATGTCCAATGGCTACATTATCGCCACTGAGGAGAAGGAATCCAACTCATCTCTGTACCATGATCCAATCCCTTTATGGCTATAACCTGTCTACTTAAATGGTCACAGACTATACAATTGGGGAACCATAGTCCAGAGATGGGTCAGAACATGTTTATCACTGTAGGCACTACTTCATCCAGGCTACAAAAGCTTAGGAATCCATAGGGAACCTCAACCTCTAAAGTGTTATGTGTGGAGCTAGGCCTGTATGGGAGCATGTTAGCCCAGACACATAGAACCAGCAAGAGTTTGAGTACAACCTTAGGTGCAGCTGTCCACTGCTTTAGAAAGACTGTAGTGATCAAGTCACAAGCCTACACTCTCTATAACCAAACCAGGTCTGCCATCTGATGGCGGATCTATACAAATATAGGGGAGTCTGTCTCTGTACAAAGTCTCAGAGGGCTACAAGCACCAGTGTAGAGAAGAAGAATCTGTCTTGGATCTGTGGATTGGCCTCACCCTAAGGCTATAACCTGTCCACTTAAATGGTCACAGATTATCCCAGAGGCTATCCTCCTCACAGAGGTCCAAAACAGAACAAGAAACATTGCTGTCACCACCATGTTCACAAGGCTACAAGCACATTCCTCCCATGGGGATTTCAGATCTAGTGGGTCCTGTGGTGGGGCTAGGCTTGTATAGGAGCATGTTAGCCCAAACACATAGGTCACTTGGATCTGAATAGATCTTTAGAAACAGTCCTCCATTGCTTATAATACAACCTTGCAATGGAGGATCTCAAGGCAACAACCTTGTACAAAACAACTCAATCTCAAACTTCAATCCCATAAATGTAAAACACCCAATCATGAAATTCCATTAAATCTAAACCAAATAAGCATACAAAGGCATAGCCAGCAAGTGCTGGGCTAAAAGAAAAAGTAAAAAGAAATCTACCTAAACCTTACTAGAGATCTACAGCTACTGCAAGAAGAAGATAGACAAAATTCTATTCTAAGAGGGGGTCCCCTAAACCTAAACTAGGCTTAGGTTTATATAGCAGTCAGTTTGGCGGCGCATTAGGGTAAGGAAATCCTAATTTTAATGATGCCACATGGCCTAATACTGTTCCTTGGATGCCTCGAGGCACGTGCACGGAAATTAGAGCGTTGGAGTGTGTACCCTAATTGCTGGAAGTTCTCAGAATGTCCTCTGCAGAAGTGAGGGAGAGTTAGTGTCCAGAGCCTCGCCAGGTAGCACTAGTTTCCAAGACTGTCGCGTGGTAGCTCGGTCTTCACGGGATTGGATTAACTTGAAACTCCAGCCGTCGCGGGGTTGTCTTAGTTTGCAGCTTAAGTAGTCGCGCGATAGAGCATTGAATCCTCACTAGATTGCTCTGGTCTTCGCGAGATTGCACTTTCCTTCTGAATGGCGCGGGAATCGCGCGAGCAGTTTGTTTCTTAGTGGATCTTCGCGAGGGCGTGATGTGCATTGGTCTCTAAACTGTGCGAGAAGTTTTTCTAAAGTTTTGCAACCCATGGCCATTGTGCGACAGCTGTGCACAGAAATACCTGGAGCTCTCTCTCTCCTCCGCTGATCTGAGTGAGCTGCACGAAGTTTTATGTGCTACTTTCTTGAGCTGCGTGAGACTACACGAGCATTTAAGTGCTTGAGCTTCACGAGAGCTGTGCGAGTCATGATTCTGAAGCCCTTCTGTCACTAAACTATGCGAGAATAGCGCGAACAATTGGTATGAAGTCTTGGGAAACTTGCGAGGACTGCGCGAGACTTACTTTCTGAATACTTTGAACCTTGCGGCAACTATGCGAGGCTCATTTCTTGCTCTATTGCTGCTATGCTTTGCCTTCATTCAGTCAAGTTCTTGTCTGGATCTAGCTTCCATTCTTCTGAGAGACTTTTGGGGTAAAAGTGGGCTCCGTAGCAGGATTAAGGCCTTATAACAGCTGCTGTTTATTACCTACAGAAATGACTTAACAAGCATTTATTAGATGGCTGAGGGTCTAACAGAGGCTAAGTTAAGGCTGAAAAGTGGTACTTTTCATGTATTAACACACCCCCAAACCTAATCTTTGCTAGTCCCTTAGCAAAGCTACACTAAACATCTGCAGTTTAATTAAATTCCACTTTCGTAGGGAGCATGGATACATTTAGCATATGTACCAAGCCTTTTAAACCCCTAGGTGATCCCTAGCGGAGGAGTGAAGTCTCCTGAGGGTTTTCAGTGAAGACACCCACAAACTTCACCATTAAAATCAGTGAAATATAGTGCAGATAATGACAATACAGATTCAAATGTTTAAAGTTTCATTCCACATCCATTTAACACTTAGAGGAAACTGTAGCAATGTTTGCAGGCCATTGAGAACTTAAAAGTCAACATGTATTTGCCTGACCATCATTTATTTAACATTAGAATTTCAATGTATGAAAATCAGTACCCAGCTTGCCTTTGATTCAAGATCCAGGGTGGATACCACCCTAAAGAGGTAAAAATTCAGACCCAATTCTCACTAGGGCTATCTCTCAACATTAATAAATTGAGGGTGTTCATAATCTCACAGCTCAAGAGCAGTTGCAGACCCCAAATGGGTTTGCAAGCATGAGCATAGGCCAAGCTTCTAATTTCTTACATCTTCAAGGATTTTCACCATAGATTGGGCAACTCTTCATCTTCACATGACAACTCATTTGACTTTGGATCCATAAGGTCTTTGAGAATGGGTTGTAATGTGGCTTATGGCTGGGGGGTGTAAAGAATAAAAGGGGTAAAAAGGGAATCCAAATTGAGAAATCAGCAAGGTAAGGAGTGGTTCATGACTTCACAACCTTCATTCCAGTAAAAACTTCATCTTCCTCTTCTATTTTTCAGAGACTGTGGCCAGCTTCTCCTTTTCTTTTCAATTTTCAGATGACGATGTTCTCTAGACTTCTCTTTCTTTCTCTCTTTATATATATATATATTTTATTTCTTTTTGATGAAATGCCACACAACTGCCATTGATACACAGCTGTTCACAAGTTGCTTTTCTTCACCTTCCATAGAATATTGGACCATTCTCAGTATCTTTACTTCCTTCTCCTTTACCTTCTGAATTCTCAGAGTGAGGGTAAGGTTGACTCAGGTAATGAGGTTAAGGTGCAAGTTTTCTGGTGTTTGTGAAAGAAAAAATATGATTTTAAGGCTCAACTAGTGTATGCAAATGGGGGCAGATTTTAAAAGGTTGGAATTTTAAGCTCAAACTGTCCAAATGAGGGCCTTGGATCATTTCCTTAGTCTCATGAGTGCTGTCAATTAGTTTTCATTTGGAGTTGCACAAATTCTAGTGAAAAAGTCTTGATTCACTTAGTCCTTAGAGCAGAAATAATGCCGAAAACACTCTTTAAAAGAAAATGATGGGCTCAAATCTCACTAGGTATGGTCTTCAATTTTAACTCATGGGGTGCATTTTCGTCTGTTTCTCTCCTCTTAGGCTCGCTGAGTACTTAACTCAAAATTTTTTCTAATATTAGCTTCATAGTGGTGTCAAGATCAACTTTTATCTGTTTCCAAAAGTCTGCCACAATATTTAAATGTTTCCTCATTGTATCAAGTTAAGTGAAAATTAACTTTATTCATCCCAGTTAAACCATCATTACTGCACTAAAATTAACTATCCTATTGGCAGACTGCCACACCCCCAAACCATTGGGAGCAGTGTCCTCACTGGTTCAGAGGTGATAAAAAGCAGGAGAAACCCAGCAGATAGACAAAAATAAACACAGAAGAATAGAGAGAAACAAAAAATGCAAATGGAACAGTAAGAGACTAAAAGAAACTTGCATTAAATTAAAAAGAAAATACAACAAAAAGATAGGAAAGGAAAAGACAAAATGGGGGGGGGGGGTCAATGTGTAGCCGGGGGAGGGTTTGAGGAAGATGGAGGGGGAGATGCAGGTGGTGCCAGTTTCTTCTTCTTCTTCTTTTCTCTCTTCTCTTTTTTTCTCTTTTTCTTGTCCTCCTTGGCCAGGATCCATTGGACCTCATAAAATTCATCCCAGAGAAATTGCAAGGGGTCCGGCTCCTTCGGCGGTGGGGGATCTTCCCAGATGGAGAAAAATTTGATTGGGAAGCCAAAGGGGCTGTCATCTGCCATTTGTGTGAGGAGGTATGGACTTCTAAGGTTAGAAGAGGAGGGATGAGATGAAAAGGGATTGATGGCCGCTTAAAAAGAGAGGGACGAGGGAACATGAATCGGTGGAGTTGAAATTGCGCCCCTTTTCAAACTTGGCAATAAATGCGTGCTGTGTGGGGAAAGAAGAAACACACACTGGTTCTTTAGAAAAGAGAAGGAGCATTAAATGAATGTCCAAAGATAGGCATGGTATTTAAAGAGGTAAGCGTATCGCGCGGAGATCCTCGCGAAGAGCAATCAGATAGGAGTAAAGGACATTTCTCGCGCAACTGAGATGGGGATCTTCGCGAGGTACACTTAATATGGCACAACAATTTGAAGAAGGAGCCATTGAAATCCTTGAGGCAGGTATTTGCACAGAATTATGTAGTCACCAATGCCATCTATCCTCCACATGGATTACTGGGTCCAAGAAACATATCGTCCCAAAACTCTTCTCCCATGAATGATAAAAAGAACAAAATAAAAAAAATACCAAACAATCAGAAAGAAACACACATAACAGAGCAATAGACAAAAAAAACTAGATATTCTATTAAAGTGGAATAAAAATAGTTATAAGTGGAAGTACAAGAAGAAAAACCTAAGATACAATCTAGAAGCTAGGATCTAATCTGAATCAGAATCTATAAGGAAATCCCAGCCCATCTTTTTAGCTTGTGCCTTAAGGGCAGCTCAGTCTTGTTTCTTCTTTTCCTCCCTCTCCATTTTCTTCTCAGCTGGTGTTTTCTTTGCAGTTGGAGCTTTAGGTGCCCTCACCCTTACTTTTGGTGCCTTGGGAGCCTTTGGTTCCTTGGGTTCTTGAGGGGCTTTTCCTTTTCGCTTAGCAGCGGGGGTGGCAGGAGATTTTTCTTTGCCTTTGGCTTTGGCTTCTGCTTCGGCCGTGGGGACCACTAGGGACTTCCCTTTTCCTTTAGCTGTGGCTTCCTTAGTGGGGACCACTGGGGATTTTCCTTTGCCAGTGGACTCAGGTTTGGCAGGGGACCGTGCCTCTTCAGACTGGGCAGCAGGTTCTTTGCCAATTTTTAAAGAGACAGCTTTGGGAGCAGACCTCTTGGCAGTGACTTTCCTCCTCTGAGGATAAGTTTGCTTCTGTGGTGGTTCAGCAGAGGCCGTGATAGGGGTAGGTTGCTCTGTAGATGGAGGCTGCTCCTTAGGAGGTGAAGCAGGAGCTTTTCCTTTGTCTTTCTGAGGCTGAGGTGGTGCCTCCTTAGACTGGGCAGGTGGAGCTGGAGTAGTAGTTGGCGCAGGCACAGGCACGTGAACAAAGATGGGGGTCGGATGGTAAGGTTCATTACGGGTAGCAGCCAATGCGGATTCCAATGAGGCTATCTTGATTTGAAATTTGAGGGCGTCAGTCTCATGGATCTCCTTTTGGATTTTTTGGATTTCTTGGGCATTGTTAAGTCATTTTTCAAGCATTCTCGCCCGGCCATTCACTGCAGCAACATTTGATTTCTCATATTCCCAATTGATCTGATGATAAGTAGCTATAGCCTTGGCCTTTTGGTAGGCGTCCAAAATGTTTGTCCACCCCAATGAGATGCCCAAAAGCTGTTGTCGGTGTTCCTCCATCATTTTATCAATCTGCTCCGCAGGGGGTCTCAATTGATTGGTGAAGCTTAGCCATGCCCCTCAGGACATCCTTCCTCAGGTATGCATTATCTCTCATATGGTGGAGGATGGTGAGGTAGGGGGGCTGTAAAAATGATGTTTTGGGGTAATGGGAAGATAGGAGGTGGAAGGAGCAGATTGTGCTTGGTCCTGGGGGGGAGGGGGATGATAGTAAGGAAATCAAGTTGTGAGGGAATGGGGTCAGGCTCTGGGTCTGTTTGGGTGGATTTGGTAGAGAAGGTTGGGGGGGTAGGATAAGAGGGGGAGGAGGGTATAGGGGAAATGAAAAGGGTGTAGGCTCGAGAGGAGTTGGGGGTGATGGGGATGGAAAATGGGAATTGTGAAAGGGATTAAAGGAAATGGGTGGGTAGGAGTTAATAATGAAGGTGGGGGGGGGAAATGAGTTAGGAGGGAAGTCTGTTTGTGTCTGTCTGTTAGTGGATAGGACCAGGGGGGGTGAAGTGGATGGGGGAGGGATTGGTGGAGTGGTCAAGGTGTGTAGGGTAGATTGGATGGAGGTGAGTTTAGCTTGCATCTAGTCATGTTTTTGGGTATTGGTGGATAACTGGGCTTGTATGTCTTGGATAAGCGGTAGGATGAGGGTTAGTGCGTCAAAGCTAGGAGGTTGGGTTTGGGAAGAAGAGAGTACTGGTTGGAAAGGGGAGGAAGGAGCATGATGGAAAGTGGAGGGAGGGGAAGAGTGGTGTTCGGGGGAGTGGTGCTGGGAGGTAGTTGGGGAGTCTGGCAGAGGGGTGTAGTATGCAGGCAATGTTTCAAGGAATGTAGAGATAAAGGCTTGAAGGCCTATGGATGTGTTAAAGGTTAAGTCAATGTCTGGGGGAGGGGATGTAGTAGATATGGCTGGGGTGGGAGTTTCTTCAAGGTGGGGTGTGCCAATGGGGATAGAGGGTATGGAGGGTGGTGTTTGGGAGATGGTTGGGATGGTCTCAGTTGTTTTTCATTTTTTGTAAGAGATGAGTGGTGGGCTGGTAGGCTTAGGTGGAGATAAGGGGGCAATGGTGGTTGTGTCTTGAGGTAAGGTAGGGGATGGTGAGTCCTCCATGGACCAAGCACAGGTGAGGGGGGAGTGGGCATGGAGGATGGAAATAGAGGGGGGTGAGAGATGGATGCAAGAGGGGTGAAGGATGCAGGGGTAGCAGGGGCTGCTGCAGAGATGGAAGTGATAATCTCTGGAGGGACCTCCTCTGTAGCAGGGGTAGACCCTGATCCAGCTGCCTCTGGTTGCTTTGGTAGTGCCTGAGCCTCAGCTTTCTTCTTCTTTTGGCCCCCCATCAAGCTCCTGCTGATTCCCCATTACCTTCTGGCAAAGATAGTAGGGGTAAGGGTGGTGGTCTGCTCAGTCCTTCTTATCTTGTAGCCCCCTTTTATCAGTAGCAAGGTAATGATTCTTGCATAGGGTAGAGTGTGAGGCTTCTTGTTGGACCCTAACTTCTCCACTACATCCTTCATAGCCTCAAAAATCAGCTAGGCTGCATGGAATCCATGGCCCATGTGGTAGGAGTAGATAGCATCCGCAATGGGGGTTCTCCTCTCCTGCTGATGTCTTGAGCAATATATGTTCTTTCACAGGACTTGGTCAATGAACAACAGTTCAGGTTCTAGTTCTCTCCTTCTGATAGAGTCCCCAGTGGCTTTTAATCCTCTAGTTATGGCCAGTGCAATTGTATTAATCGATGCCCTCAGAGGGGGGCCATATCCACAACTAGGATTTGAATGCTACTGGGATGCCCAACACTTCAGCGATCATCTTGGGGCCCACCAACATATCAAAGTCGTCAATCAACACCAGTAAGCACCCTTGTCCATCATTGTCCCTCTTGACCTTGATGTGCTGATAAAGCAATTTGCACTAACTTTGGGGTAGGCTAGTGCTGGAATTCCTCTCATCAATGGCAGCAGGCCCGCTTTGCTCATAAATTATACTGCAGGGGCAGAGAGAGGTTCGTTCTCAAAAAATGGTATATCAAAGGCTGTTTCAGGCTCCAATGGAATTGACTCCATGAGCTCAGAAGGAGTAAAGAGCTTTGTGGTTGGTACCGCCGCCTCCTCAACCACTTCCTTTCCTTTTTTGGGGGACTTTGAAGTCTTGGCCTTTTTGGGGGTGGTCTCTACAGGGTCCTTGTCCTTCCCTTTTCTCTTCTATGTAGATTTTGGAGCCATATCTAATTCTGTCCTATAGTATGAGAAACGGAGGCTAAAATCTAGGGTTTGGTTTGATTTGACGCACAAGGCTCCTCAAGATTTTTGAGCAGAGGGCAATGGATGGTGGTGATGTCAGGAACAACTCTGTAGAATTGTGAAGTGAATGATGAGCTGTAGGAGTGATGCTGGAGGGGGAGAGGGGAGAGCTCCAGAAGCTAGGGTTTCGCAGAGGAAAGAATGATGAAAATAATGAAGAAGGGACAAAGCGCGGGGTTGAAATATTTATCGCGAAGCTCGACGCGCTTTGGAACATCTGGTCGCAGGTTTGGAAATGAACCTAGCGAAGGTGTGGATTAAATCTAGATTGCACAATAATATCTCAAGTTATCCTTGGAGCGCACGATAGAGTGAGATTAATTCATGTGAATCGCGCGAGTGACTCCTAGGTTTCTTTTAGATTGCGCGAAAAGCTTGGAGGTTCATTTTTTGAATCTCGCGACAGGAAATGAAGTATTTCTGTTGAATTATGTGAGAGTCTCCCAGTTTACCTTGTGAACCTCACGAGAACCTGATAATCTCGTGAGAACTACTGAATAGCGCAATGTGGACCGCGCTAGAGGTTGTCAGGCACACATGAAACTCGCGATAGGCATTGAATGTTTTTATGCAAACTGTGTGACATGCTCTTAGGCTTCCTGTTTAACCTCGCGATAGCTTTTAAATCTCGCGATAGTCTCCCATACTTTCATTTTGGACCTAGCGACAGTAAGGGATGAAACAGAGAGCATGTACTCTATGTTCTGCCCCTATTCTTGTTTACTTGTGGTTGGATCCGGGGCACATCCTGGCAGAGCAGGTGGCATAATGGTTTAGCAGTTTTGCTGAAGTCTTTGATAAACCTCCTATAGAATTCAGCATGCCCAAGGAAGGATCTGATTTGCTTGACTGTTCTTGAAGGGGGCAAATTTGCAATGAGGTCAACTTTGGCCTTGTCTACCTCAATTCCATCTTTCAAAACCACATGGCCCAACACAATTCCTTGTGTTACCATGAAGTGGCTCTTTTCCCAACTTAAGACCAAATTGGTCTCTTCACATCTTTGTAAGACGTGATGGAGGTGTTGTAGACATTAGTCAAAGCTATCCCCATAAACCAAGAAATCATCCATGAAAATTTTCAAGAATTTATCAATCATATCAGAAAAGATGGCATACATACACCTCTGAAAGGTGGCTGGGGCATTACATAGTCCAAAAGGCATCCTTCTGTAAGCAAAGGTGCCAAAAGGACAAGTAAAAGTAGTTTTCTCTTGATCCAAAGGGTGCACAGGGATCTGGTTGTACCCTGAGTACCCATCAAGAAAACAGTAAAAAGCTTTCCTAGCCAATTTATCCAAAATTTGATCAATAAAAGGGAGAGGGAAGTGGTCTTTTCTGGTCTTGGAGTTGAGTTTTCGATAATCGATGCAAACTCTCCAGCTAGTGGTCTCCCTGGCTGGTCTCAACTCTCCAGAGTCGGTTGTGATCACTGTGATGCCAGACTTCTTGGGTACCACCTGGATTGGTGCCACCCATTCAGAATCAGAGATGGGGTAAATTACCCTAGCATCCAACAACTTAATGATTTCTTTCAGAACCACTTCTTACATGTGAGGATTCAATTTCCTCTGCATTTCTCTGGAGGGTGTTGAGCCCTCCTCTAGATGAATCCTATGCATACAGATTGATGCATCAATTCCTCCCAGATCAGCAATGGTCCAAATTAATTGCTTTCTTACCTTCCTCTCGAATCGCAATTTCTCCTCTTGCTCATTGGTTAGAGAAGAGGAGATAATTACAGGAAGTTTCTCTTCTTTCTTGAGGAAAGCATATTTCAATGTCTCTGGCAGCTTTTTGAGCTCCAGATCAGGGGCTTGTTGGATGGATGGCAGGATTAGTGTATTGTTGGTTGGAGGAAGGGGCATCAATGTAGGTTTCCAATTGGAATGCTGCACTAAGCCCACAGAAGACCTCACTAGGGGTATGTCTTCTGGCATTAGAGCTAGGCTTCCTTCCTCCACCATATTCCAAACTTTAGTTAAATCAGTGACAATGTTGCTCCACTCCAGCAGAGTGGGTAGTTCTTCTTCAACAATTTCTTCTAGTACATCCACTGCAAAGCATTCCTCATTGTCCAGCTGAGGGTACTTTGCACTTTATTGTCAACTTTCATATGTTCGAAAGTGACCTCCATGATCCCAGACCTGCATTGAATGCATGCATTGGCAGTGGCCAAAAATGGTTTGCCCAGAATGACAGGTATCGAGGATGTACTCTTATTACAACCCATGTCCAAAACAAGGAAGTCTACAGGGTAGAAGAACTTGTCTACCCCCACTAGGACATCCTCAACCACTCCCATAGGTTTCCTCTCAGACCTATCAACCATCAATAGAACAATGGGGGTGGGCTTCAACTCCCCCAAACCTAACTACTGATATACACTGTATGGCAGCAGGTTAACACTGACTCCAAGGTCCAAAAGGGCCCTTCCAATCGTGTGGTCACCGTATCAGTTGCAAAGACCTTTTTGGACAAATGGCCTCTGGCCTTCCTTTTCTGAGTACAAAGGTCTTTCAGAAACTTTGCATAGGCTGGGACCTGTCAGATTACATCAAGCAGGGGTAAATTTATTTTGACCTGCTTAAAGGTCTCCATCATTTCCACGATCTGTGCCTGACCCTTATCAAAAGGGGCAGGGCCACTCAAAGCTTGAGGAAATGATAGCTGAGGTACTGCTGGTTCCTCAGCTGCAAGCCTATAGCTGAACTTTTGTTTTTTTCTTTTTTCTATTTTAATCTCCTGCTGAGGCTCAACTACAACCTCTTTATTTTTTTCTTGTTGAAGGGTAGCAGGCAGTTCTTGACTCTGTGCTCTAACAAAGTCTTTATCACTTCCACTTGACATTTCCTTGGGAATGACCTCTCCTTGTTCTTTTCCCACCTGGTTGTCTACCAGCTTGCCAGACCTTAAGGCTGTGATCGCATTGGCCCCCTCAAAATTTGAGGAGACTTCTCCGATGGAATACTGGCCCTTTGGGTTGGCTACTGGTTAGCTTGGCAACCTGCCCTCCTCTCTTCTAGCCAGAGCATTGGCTATTTTGCCAAGCTGCTCTTCTATTTTCTTAATGCTTTGACTGTGCAAAGTCACAGTCTTATTCAAGGGTCCAAGGCTTTGCAATTAGGCCAAAACCTGGTCCTCGAAAGAAGCACTTCGGGGCTGAGGTGGGGGAACTACCAATTGATTTTGTTGCTGGGGTTACTGTTGCTGTTGGAAATTCGACCTTTAGGCATAACCCTGGTTAAACTGCTGCTGCGGCCTTTGAGGTAAGGCCAACATCTGTTGTGGCTGAACAAAATTGTCTTGCCTCCACCTCAAATTTGGGTGGTCTCTCCATTGGTAACCAACATTATGGTGCTGGTATCCATATGGTTGTTTATTGTAGCCACCAAATTGTTGTTGTCCAAAAGATTAGGCAGCAGTAGTTTGTTCCATTACAAATTCAGGGTATTACCCTGCAGATGGGCACTCTACCACTGTGTGCTGTGGAGATTGGCATATCAGACATGCCTCCATCACTTATGCAGCTATTTTGGGCTGCACCATAGTCAAAACTTTATCAAATCTTTTAGTAAGATTGGCCATCTGCATTCTCAGGTCATCATTTCCTCTAACTTCATACATCTTTCTTTTAAAAGTTTCAGCCACCCCCAGCTTAGGAGAAGGATCTTGAACAGTTCTAGATGAGGACATCTTCTGGAAAGCATTTTCACTTATGACCTCGAACAAGTCCCATGCCTCATCAGCTATTTTATGCATGTATGTTCCACCACAAGAGGCATCTACCATGTCTCTACTTTTCTCATCTATCCCATTGTAGAAGCTCTGGACAAGATGCTAGTCAGGAATCTTGTGGTGGGAACATTGTTTGAGCATCTCCTTAAATCTATCCCAGCATTGGTTAAAATCTTCAGTTGAGGACTGGGCAAAAGAAAGTATGCCCTTCCTCAATTGGCTGGTTTTGGTCTCTGGGAAAAATTTAGACAGAAATCTTGTCTAGAGGTCTTTCCAAGTAGTGATACTATTGTTTGGGAGAGTAGACAACCAGGTGCTGGCCCTGTCCTTTAGGGAGAAAGGAAAGAGCCTTAGCCTAGTGGCTTCTGGTCCCAAACCAGCAATGGAAAATGTGGTGCACTGGGCCAAGAACTGGTCAATGTGCTTGTAAGGGTCTTCCTTGCTAAGCCCATGGAAAGAGGGAAGAATTTGGATGATGGAAGTTTTGATTTCGTAATTACCCTGAACATCTGAGAATTGAATGCTGAATGGAGAATTGTAATCATCCGGAGCATTCAATTCCTTCAATGTTCTAGGTTGCTCTTCACCCATAATTGCTGTCTCTATTTCAATAGGTGGCTCGACTGTGGTGTGTTGTTGCTGTTCTAAGTGTGCATGATTTATTTGTGTTTTGAAAACAGATTTATAAATGATGAATTATACTGCATTTTGAAAACTAAAAAGAATAAAAAAAATATCAGCACAGAGAGAAGTTAATTAGCCTGCAAGATCAGGGCCAATTGTAGGAAGTTTTAAATGTAAGTGAGTAAAAGATCGTCCACGGGAAATTGATTTAAAATGTATGATAAACCTCCAGATCTGAGCTACCAGATCTGACCTCTGATCCTATCTACAAAGCACATAAAATGGGAGGTTGAATTTGTCACATTAACAAAATGATAAAAGTAAAAATTAAACTAAATGATCCAGATCCGAGTTGGGGGAATTTGATGCAAATTAATAAGAATGGAGAAATAATATCTAACTTCGACTTAGTTTTTGATTGCAGAATGAGAATTAGTATAAAACAGATGAGACAGTATCAAATCTTCATCTGGCTACCAGCACAGATGCAAAAGAAAGTAATCCAATTCAAGGATTAGAATTGAGTTGAACTTATGGCTATGGTCTGTCCACTTCAATGGACACATATCATCCAATAGTCTTCAATCCGAATCCTTGATTCAGAACATGAGCACCACTACAAATGCTGTAAGAAATTAGGTTACAAACGCAGATTCTCACAGGGATAATTAATTAAGGGAAATTGCTTTAAAAAATAGTAAATCCAAAGGAATCTAATGAGTAAGGAGATCACAAGGAACCCTCAACATGAATCTGATTGAGAACGTACTGTTGAAAGCAACCTTTTCAAATTCACCATTACAATTACAGAGCACAACTTAAACAACTCTCGGATTTGTAGTCTTGAATACAATTCTCACTTGAATTACATAAGTATCTCATAGTTCTCAGTTACAAATAAAAGCTAGGCTATTACAGAGGTTCCAGACAAGCTATCTGAATTGGAAATGGGGCGACAGAAATGAAACTCAAAATCTAGATACCCAAATTGGGCAAATGGTTCGTCTATTTATAGTTTTCCCCAAGTCCAGCTCAGATGTGTATCAACCAATCAGAATTGGTTAGATCTATATCAACCAATAGGAGTCGAGCACAAGGATCCAGATCTATTTTCGCCAATCAAAACTGCTTGATCTGGTTCAGCCAATCAGGTGACAGAAGCATCAATTCTGTTATGTAATTCAAAAATCTGTTTGAGCTTCTAGAAGTTTCCGCCAAGTAATTTCATCTTTGGGTGTTCACATGGAGTGGAATATGCCTTTGGTTCGTGCTCAGAATCTTTCGGAATGTCCCTAGGTTTTTAAATGCATTGGGGCACGTGTAGAGATTACTGAATTGCCCTTGCAGATGTTGGGATTCTTTAGAATACCATTTCGCATAGTTTGGAGAACTTTTCGTAAGGTACTGTGACTTCTAAAGCTCTTTTCGTACAGTTCTGGTGCTGTTCGCAAGGAGTTCTCTTCTTTTTGAATAGGTCAGGAATCTTTTCGAATAGTTCAGGTGCTCTTTGAAAACTAAGCCTGGAGCTTTTAGTTCTTTTCGCAAAGTTCATGTTCTTTTCGAATAGTTCAGGAATCCTTTCGAAAAGCATTCTGTAATGCATTCTTTTGTTTGAATAGCTCCATACCTCTTTCCAAGTTGAAACCAGGCCTTTGCCCTCTTTAGTTTAGGCATTTTGACAGCCAGTGAGGTAGTCCCTTCTCCTTCTTCCACTAGATTAGCATGAGTCATCATCTTTTTGGCACTTTTAAGCTGCTTTCAGGGTTAAGCCTGCCTTTATTGTTAGCTGTAAAACAAACGCTAAAAACACTTATTTAGTACTCTCAAAGGTTTATCAAGACTTAGGTTAAGGGGTAGAAAATGGTATTTTCCAGTTCTCAACATGTGTCTGTGCCTTCTCGATCTTCTACCCCTTTTAATCTCAGGGTTAGCAAGCTCTAAAGTAGGACTGAGGGATCTCCTTCCTAACATGCACACACACCAACAGTAAGGGAAACTATTCGCAAGCACATTGCACTAAAAAAAATGACAACTATCCTAATCAACTGCTTATGGAATCTTCAAAGGAGAAATAAATTGAGGTTTTGAAGGTTAGAGAAGTGCAAACCGAGGTAGCTGGACTCTCAATGCAGTTCCAGTCTCCTTCTCTGCTACGGTCCAGATTTGAAAGAAAAATTCCAAATGTAAGTCACCAGTATCAATTATTCACAAGTATAGCTACCAAAAAATAAAGAATAAAAAATCTAGAGTCTACTAAAAGATCAATTTCTCCGGCAACGGTGCCAAAAACTTGTTGTTGTTTATTTTAGTGCTTGCTATTGACTTTATTAGAGACAGTGATAAGAATGGGGTAAATGAAAAATGAGTGAAAGGTAGAGTGATGATTACAGAGCAGCAAGCCTAAAATATGCACAGTCCTGCAAGATATAGGGCCTGTTGTAGCAAGTTTTGATAAGTAAGAGTTTATCCCACAGGGAAGTTGATCTCAAGCTCTAAGGGAGCTATCCTTAGTAGGCTCTCTAGATCTGGCTACAGATCTGGCAATCCTAAGTGGAAGGGGATTTAAGGTCACTATTCTCTAAATCCTAAGGTAACCTAATGCCTGAACTACAGAAAGGGTTGAGAAGAATGATGGAATTTGAGAAAAGAAATATAGAAAGGGTGAGAAGTATGCTATTAGGTTCAGATCTGATGGGTTTTATGACTCAGATTCAGATCTGCTGCTATAGAAGTCCTGTCCAATGGCTACATTATCGCTACTGAGGAGAAAGAATCCAACTCATCTCTGTACCATGATCTAATCCCTTTATGGCTATAACCTGTCCACTTAAATTGTCACAGACTATCCAATTGGGGAACCACAGTCCAGAGATGGGTCAGAACATGTTTATCACTGTAGGCACTACTTCATCCAGGCTACAAAAGCTCAGGAATCCATAGGGAACCTTAACCTCTAAAGTGTTATGTGTGGGGCTAGGCCTGTATGGGAGCATGTTAGCCCAGACACATAGAACCAGCAAGAGTTTGAGTACAACCTTAGGTGCAGCTGTCCACTGCTTTAGAAAGACTGCAGTGATCCAGTCATAAGCCTACACTCTCTATAACCAAACCAGGTCTGCCATCTGATGGCGGATCTATACAAATACATGGGAGTCTGTCTCTGTACAATCTCTCACAGGGCTACAAGCACCAGTGTAGAGAAGAAGAATCTGTCTTGGATCTGTGGATTGGCCCCACCCTAAGGCTATAACCTGTCCACTTAAATGGTCACAGATTATCCCAGAGGCAATCCTCCTCATAGAGGTCCAAAACAGAACAAGAAACATTGCTGTCACCACCATGTTCACAAGGCTACAAGCACATTCCTCCCATGGGGATTTCAGATCTAGGGGGTCCTGTGGTGGGGCTAGGCTTGTATAGGAGCATGTTAGCCCAGACACACAGGTCACTTGGATCTGAATAGATCTTTAGAAATAGTCCTCCATTGCTTATAATACAGCCTTGCAATGGAGGATCTCAAGGCAGCAGCCTTGTACAGAACAACTCAATCTCAAACTTCAATCCCATAAATGTAAAACACCCAATCATGAAATTCCATTAAATCTAAACCAAATAAGCATACAAAGGCATAGCCAGCAAGTGCTGGACTATGGAGAGAAGAAAAAGTAAAAAGAAATCTACCTAAACCTTACTAGAGATCTACAGCTACTGCAAGAAGAAGATAGACAAAATTCTATTCTAAGAGGGGGTCCCCTAAACCTAAACCAGGCTTAGGTTTATATAGCAGTCAGTTTGGCGGCGCATTAGGGTTAGAAAACCCTAATTTTAATGATGCCACATGGCCTAATACTATTCCTTAGATGCCTTAGGGCATGTGCATGGAAATTAGAGCATTGGAGTGCGTGCCCTAATTGTTGGAAGTTCTCAGAATGTCCTCTGCAGAAATGAGGGAGAGTTAGAGTCCAGAGCCTCGCCAGGTAGCACTGGTTTCCAAGACTGACGCGTGGTAGCATGGTCTTTGCGGGATTGGATTAACTTGAAACTCTAGCCTTCGCGGGGTTGTCTTAGTTTGCACCTTAAGCAGTCGCGTGATAGAGCATTGAATCCTCGCTGGATTGCTCTGGTCTTCGCGAGATTGCACTTTCCTTCTGAATGGCGCGGGAATCGCGCGAGCAGTTTATTTCTCAATGGATCTTCGTGAGGATCCTCGCGAGGGCGTGATGTGCATTGGTCTCTAAACTGCGTGAGAAGTTTTTTTAAAGTTTTACATCCCGCGGCCACTGTGCGACAGCTACGCGTAGAAATACCTAGAGCTCTCTCTCTCCTCAGCTAATCTGAGTGAACTGCGTGAAGTTTTGAGTGCTGCTTTCTTGAGCTACGCGAGACTGCACGAGCATTTAAGTGGTTGAGCTTCACGAGAGCTACGCGAGCCATGATTTTGAAGCCCTTCTATCACTATACTGCGCGAGAACAGCGCGGACAATTGGTATGAAGTCTTGGGAAACTCGTGAGGACTACGCGAGGCTTACTTTTTGAATCCTTTGAACCTTGCGGCAACTACGCGACGTTCATTCCTTGCTCTATTGCTGCTGTGCTTTGCCTTCATTCAGTCAAGTTCTTGTCTGGATCCAGCTTCCATTCTTCTGAGAGACTTCTGGGGTAAAAGTGGGCTCCTTAGCAGGATTAAGGCCTTATTGCAGCTGTTGTTTATTTCCTACAGAAATGACTTACAAACATTTATTAGATGGCTGAGGGTCTAACAGAGGCTAAGTTAAGGGTGAAAAGTGGTACTTTTCATGTCTTAACACCCGCTCTCACCAAGAGGGGCAAGTTCGAGACCCACTATCGGCATGGTGGCAGAGGATAATGAAGATTTTGACCCATCAGATTACATCGGTGATTGAGGAAATTTTGTGGCACCACTATAGAGAGATTGGAGAGATAGAAGTATTGGGTTGATTGAACCCTTGAATATGACTGATTACTTCCAAACCCCACACCGCAAACAAAACCCTAGATCTTAGGGTATACTTCCCAGGGCTAGCTCCCGTTAACTATGTCCAAATTAACTCCTATCAACCATACGCGACATCCTCCACCAATTACCCAATGGCTAATTATGTCCCCCATCCACCTCCGACGCCCATCAGTTATCAATGGCCTACTCCTGTCCCGTCGCCTCGATACAGTTGTCCATAAAACTCACCAATCCTAGTTGGCCCACCTTTTCCACCTACCCATCCCTCACTGAAGTTAACCAGGTATTACCCACCCATTCCAATCCCTCAACACCAATATCCCCAGTACCCACTTTCTCTCTGTTCCAGATCTCGGGACCAACTTACAATCCTCATCAGGCCTCGCTTAGTTATGAACAGATAGACATCAATGTCGGTAGCAGCAGGGAAGGGGCAGTTGATTTCATCACCAAGTCAGGGGAGATCTCTAAGCCACTAGATGCACCAGTACCAATGCCAGCCCAACTAGAGGGAAAGAAGGATACCACTGTGGCAAACCCATTCGAGAAGATGAGCTGCGAGCACATACTTGAATCTCAGCTCAGGAGAATGCCGACCCATATCACGGTTTGGGATCTGTTAATGACATCCCCACTTCATTTTCATGCTATGATGGGGGCATTAAAAAATGCACACATATCACTCCAAGTAAGCCCATATGATGTCGGACATATAATTGGGCAGGTGATGGCTTCTAATGCCATCTCTTTTTCGGATGCAGATTTACTAGAGGAGGGAAATAATAATTCTAAATCCCTCAATATCACTATAGAAGCTAGAAACATGGTAATTTCACTGGTATTAATTGATAATGGATCCTCTTTAAACATGTGCCCTATAAGAATAGCTACCAAGATAGGAGTAGATCCTTGCATGCTAAAACCGATAAAAACCAGTGTTAGGGGGTTTGATAACACCAGAAGAGAAATAATCGGAGAAGTCGATCTTGTACTAGTAATCAGGCCAATGACCTTCTCCATACCTTTCCAAGTGATGGACATCAAATCCTCTTTCAATCTATTGTTAGGACACCCTTGGTTACATGAAGTCAGAGCAATACTGTCCACACTACATTAGAAGTTTAAATTTATGCCTGGGCAGAAGATCATCACCATCATAGGTGAAGGGCATGAGGAAAAGGAAAAAGCTACCCATAGTATTGAGAACCCCAAAATACTGGATGTACAACACACGACTGAGGAGACGGACCTCCACAACTTTGAATAGGAGGTATCGGCAGTAGTCCCGGAATCCCCAGAAAGAATCACTCTTAAAATCAGAGGCAGAATGGTAGCAATTATGGCCATGCTCTAGAAATGGGGTTATCAGAAAGGAAAGGGATTAGGACCCCGATTACAATGTAGAAAAGTGCCAGCCAAAGGTGGGCAGCAGGTTAGATTTAGGTTAGGATACAAACCCATAGAAGAAGAAGTACGAGAGGCTAAGGAGAAAGCCCAAACCGTTGCTGCAGTAAGAGCCCGGGGAATCAATTTGGAAGAAGAATCCTGTCTTAGGCCTCACATCCGGAACACCTTTGTGAGTGCCGAGATTGTGAAGATTGATCATAATGGGGCAACACAATTAACCCCCACACAAACCTGTAGCCCCTATCCACCCCACTAATCCCCAAATTCTTCCTCCCCCATCTAGAAATAGACTTAGCTGCCCTGTCCCTGTTTGAGGAAGAGTTTGTCATACCTGCACAATCCCTCCCTATGGTAAACCACCTTACTGATCTTTGAGGATAAAATCTCAGACGAACCCATGGTCAACATGATGGAGGCTGATTCCAAAGAATCATATCAGCCCCCCCTCCATCCAAATAGGTAAAGGAGCAGCACCACAGGTACGAAATTGGGCATCTATGTCCCAAACTCTGGAAGTGAGGAGTGGCCTAAAATTCAGCAACCTTTTTCTAAAAAAACAACCTATAAAAAGTGAGACGAGCCCTTGGCAGGCAATACCGTGTATATATAGGGAGTCGCTTTGCCAAGAGCCCATTTTCGAAGAAAACAAAAATCCTAAAAACATAGAAAAAATACAAAATCCAAAAATATTATCTTTCAAAATTCTGAATAAAGTTAAAGAAAATGATGCCTTAATCGAAATCCCCGTCCCACGTGAAATCGACCTCTTTCCTATAAAAATACAAGAAGATGTAGGAGTCACGAGTCTGGATGAGGAAATCCCTACTGAGGAGCTCCCCAATGAACTCCTTTAGCAGTTTGCCAACTTTGAGCATGGTCCTACCCCTATCATTGAAGAAACAGAGGACGTTAATCTAGCGACCGAGGAGGTTCCTAGAATCACTAAGATCAGAACATCGCTATATCCCGAGGAAAGAAAAAGCATGATCAATTTCCTTCGGTCATATCAAGACGTCTTCACATGGTCATACGAGGACATGCATGGTTTGGACACCTATTTGGTCGAGCATGAGTTGCCACTCTACCCTTATATTAGGTCGGTCAAGCAGAAATTGAGGCGACTCCAACCCGAGTGGATGCTAAAAGTAAAAGACGAGGTCATCAAGCAATATGATGCAGGATTTCTCATGGTCTCCAAATACTCGCAGTGGTTAGCCAATATTGTTCCAGTACCAAAGAAGGATGGGAAGGTCCGCATGTGCATTAACTTTCGAGACCTGAACAAGGCAAGCCAGAAGGATGACTTCCCATTACCGCACATTGACATCTTGGTCGAAAACACTGCTAAGCACAGGATGCTCTCCTTCATGGACAAATTCTTCAGATACAATTAGATCAGGATGGCGAAGGTAGATCGAGAGAAGACAACATTTATCACCCCCTGAGGAACTTTTTGTTGTCGAGTCATGCCATTCAAGTTGAGAAATATAGCGATGATAGCACTCTTCCATGACATGATGCATCGAGAAATTGAGGTGTACGTCGACGACATGATCGCCAAGTCACTGAAGCGAAGTGACCATCTGATAAACCTCCAAATGCTGTTTAAGAGGCTAAGAAAATATAGGTTATGTCTAAATCCTTAGAAATGTGCATTCGGCGCCATGTCAGGAAAGTTGCTAGGATTCATCGTCAGCAGGAGAGGTATCGAGGTTGACCCAGTCAAGGTAAAGGCCATCACAGAAATGCCACCACCGTCTATCGAAAAAGAGGTCAGAGGTCTCTTGGGCAGGATACAATACATCAGTTGGTTCATTGCACAGCTCACTCCTATCTGGATACCGATCTTCAAGCTCCTAAAGAAAGATTCTCCCATTGAATGTGTAGACACCCAAATTTGGCCCAAGGCCGATCGAAACACATTTCGAGAGAGGCACATTTTCGAGCTTTTGATGGCATGTATGGAACCCTTAGGAATCACCCCAAACCCTTAGGAATCACCCTAGATTCCTTAGGAACCTATCCCGAACCTTTAGAAACTAGTCCCGACCCTTAGAACCCATTCCAAACCTTAAACCTAACCTTCCCGGGCAATGGATAAAGAGTGGTGCACCAAGACTAGCTGAGGTCTTCTACTGATATCAAATCATATACCATTAGAAAGAGGACTTCTCCAGCTTTCCAACAAGCCAAGAATCACCCCAATCGGAGGTCTACATCAAAAGATATTGCAAATTGGGTCCAGAGGGCATAAATGTAAATACATGGGCCCCCTTAGGGACTTGGCGCAACTAATAGTTGTGCCAGGCCATTTCTCCCGAATTTTAAGCCTGGCACAACTATTAGTTGTGCCAGATTTAAAAGTGGGGCCCACCCTCACGAGGTAACTTCCAACACTGTTCATTACTATTTTACTGTACATTTGCCTGGCGCAACTATTAGTTGCGCTAGGCATATGAACAGTAACTGTTGGAATTTGGCCTGAATTTCATGTTTGGGGTTTGACTTGTTGACCACCTTAACCTTTAGGGTAAATTTTGCTAGTTCTGTTGCATTCATTTGAAACCTATTTATACCCCTTTAAGTGGCCTAAGGCCTCACCCCATCATCAACCATTGGAGGACCCTTCCACACATCTCAAGGCTCCTAAAACCCTAGGAATCTAGGAATCCTTAGATGAGAGATTACCTAATTGCTAAACTTATTTAGCTCTTAAGTATCCTCCTAACCCACTCTTTTCCTATAAATAGAGCCCCCCACCCCTTGGTTTAAGGGTTGAGAAATTTGCTTAAGAGAGAAAGAGTTCAAAGTGAGAAATTCTTCCTCCCTTTTGTACATTATTTTTTCACCCAAATTCTAGAATCTCTCAACCTCATTTCAAGCTTGTTCTTGGATCCAAAACCCTTAGCCTAGGTGTGTGTGATCCCCTAGCCTCCCTTCCCTATCTCTTAGCTTCAAGTCTTAGGAGTTAGAACCCCATTTTCAACCATACAAGGCCTTCAAAAGCTCATCAAAGCAAGCCACGCAAGGCTCTCCTACGGTGCTACAAGGGCTCGAGGGCTCCAGCTCTGCCCTTTCTTCTCCTATCTCCTTTTGCTCTCCGTACCCTCTCATTTTGTGCCGTTATGTCGCCGAGTTTTTTGTAGGAACAGAGGGGCACAAATAGGATTGGAGGCCCATTTGGGCAAGAGGAGGCTATTTTCTTTTCTTTTACTTCATTTTATTTTTGGCTATTAGTAGAGACTGCTTTCAGCAGATTGATCGGGTGCCTAACACCTTCCCGATTGATAACCGAAGCCCCTACCCAAGAGCCTTTGGTGTGGACTGGATTCAGAGTCATATTTTTAGCACTTAGGTGCTCATGAAAATGAACTAGGTATCCCGGGACACCAAAAGCTCGGGGTGGTGGCTCTATATTCTTCGTTAGAGGCGCATCGTCGTGACGGGATCGTCCTAATTCCCACGATTGCATAGATGGCGACTCTGCTGGGGACTAGCTTGTAGAGCTTCCCCTTGAACATGGCCTTGTTATTTTTAATTTTTACTAACATGTTATTGCTATTTTTTTAGTTTATTTTTGCTATTTTTTTACTCACCCCTCCGATTAAGTCATTTTACTTACCCCTACTTTTCCGTCATTTACGGGCCTTAGCCGGTTGGTGGGCCTACATGCGCATTTGTCTATTATTTTCCTTACTTTTCTATCATTTTAGTGCCTTAGCCGATTGGCGGGCCTACTTGTGCACTCATATTCCATCAGTGAACACCGGCCCGTAGTGGCGGCACGAGATAATCACCCCCGGTCTTTGAACTAAAGAAAACTTCCAAAAAAAAGAGAAAACTTCCAAAAAAATAAAATTGAACCAAGTTAGGGAGCTTAATTAATTTATTTTTACGGGGTAGATTTTCAAAGGGTTGGGTTTAGGCACACATACAAACACCCGGGTCTTAGTATGGCGGTAGCCCCTAGTGGTGATGATCTAGAATAGTCTCAGCCCACCTAGTATCTGAGAAGGCGCTCGCGCCGGAGGTATATCGGGTGGGTTCCCATTCATAAAAGCTTAGAACCCTTGGGGAGCACGCTAGCGAGTTATACCGGACTCAAACCCTTTAGGTGTGGTGAGGAGAGAATCGATAATAAAAAACTGCTCAGTTCTCGGAAGCCTAGCTTCCATAAAAACTAAAAAAAGAGACTCATTTTGGGCATTAGTGGCTGCCGCCATATTTTATGGAGAACCAGTTTTTGCCTGGCGCAAGTATTAGTTGCGCCAGTGTAAAAACATTGGAATTTATAACTGGCGCAATTAATAGTTGCGCCAGCTTTAAAAACCAAAATTTTACCTTAGCGCCACTAATAGTTGCGTCAGTGTAAAATCAGTCTCCTGCAAGCTGGGCGCATGTATTAGTTGCGTCAGGTTTGTTTTGCACCACACCAGCCCGAATCTATGGCCTTCTTCACATCCCAAGTTCCCCGATTAGTGTGCTTAGTGCCTTGTTTGGGCCCCGCTATCTCCGACACCCAATACGCCCCCGTCGGTCAAAAGAGGGCAACTTCTTCTTAGCTCATTCTCGAGGATCGAGTTATTTTCCTCGATTTTTGTGTCTTCAATAGATTGAAGGTTCTCCTTTGATTCTGAAGTACATCGGAATCGTTGCTGTGAGTCTTGAATTAAGGTATGAGAGCCACCCGAAAAGGGAGTTCGAAGGCCTCAGAACTTTTGTTTTTCAAAACTTTTTCTTAAAAAAATCAAATAAAAAAAAAATATATATAAAACCCAAAATATATAGTTTATGGTGCCGGCACAACAACATCATCTTGCCCTCCGCCATCTCGTAGGGGAAGAAGGAGGAGGATTTTTGGGTCTTATCCAAGGCACCCTTACCCAACCCACTCCCAAAGACTGTCGTGGGTAGTGGACCCGGCTTATGCTGATCCTGACTCATCCCCGCCACATTCTCCAACCCACTCCCATTCGGGAGAAGTTTTTTCCACCATTCCCCTCACCCAACCCCCCTTTACAGTTACTGGCCCATTTGGCACCCCCATATTCCCAACCATTACCCCCCAAAATATCTAAAGTCATACCCCCCATTCTCCATCTTTTGCCTAAACCATGCCCATGCTAAACCCAAACCCATTTTCCCAATCCACATCCATGCCCCAATTCCCATCATCCCCCTATAGACCCGATTCATCCACATTCACATACACCACTTATGCCTTATCCGCCCCCCCGCAAAATCCCCCATCCATCCGGGTCATGCCCATTTTTATCGGGGCCATGCCCAACTTTCCTCATCCCTCCTCATCATCCCAAAACATATTCAATACATCCCCTCATCCACCCCATACCCCCCCACCTACTATTGACATGCCCGATTATACCAGGGCCATGCCCAATTTTTCCGCCACCTCCATCCCATCTATACCCCATCACCCCTTAAATCCCCCATCTCCATCTAACCCTTCCTCCATGGCCATGATGGAGGAGATGTTCCAAGCCTATTCCGTGTGGAAGGCTTCTCAAAACACCCCCTCTCCTCCACACCCCAGACACATGAACCCATCCCATACCATAGCCAATCTCCATGCCTCACTCCCCCATGACCCCCATGACCCCCATCAACCCCCATAATCCACACCACCCAAACCCCCATTACCCACTTACCCCAAGGCCCATTGGCCCAAACCCCCTTTTCTCACATATCCTAGGGGCCCATGGCCCAATACCCGACCACCAAAACCTAAGGGCCCATGGCCTGCACTCATTGATTATGGCTCAAGCATGATCCACTCAAGGGTCCATGGCCTGCACTCCACCAAGGCCCATTGGTGAAAGACTCCACCATTAAGGGCCCATGGCCCAGACCCACTAAGGTCCATTGGGCCAAACCCCCTCAAGGGCCATTGACCCATACCTATCTAGGCCCACTAACCCACACCCACCAAGGGCCCGTGACCCAAACCTATCAAGGGTCCATGGCCCAAACCTATCAATGGCCTATGGCCCAAAATGGCCAAGGGTTCATGGCCCAAACCCAAACCCTACACTCATACCTTCCACAATACTCCTAACATTTAACCCAACCTTCACAGTCGGGTCAAACCCATGCCATACATCAAACCCAATTTTCCCATGGCCTCACACCCCAAGGCCATCTCCAAACCTTTCCCCATACCCAATGGCCCCATCAGGCCCCACATCAAAACCAAATTCCCATCACCCAGAAAATCTTTCCTCACCCCCAATGGGCTCACCCAACCCCCACTCATGTCATTCCCATCCAACCCATGCAACAACAACAGGAGAATCCCACCCTCGCTGCACACTATGCCGACCAGCAGTATGAAGAGGACGAGATTAGGAATAGCGGGGCCTACGCTGGGGCATTGACCAACCTTCACCCTCCTCCCATAATTTCCCACCCCCTAGTGGTCTAGAGTGAAGTCCAACTGACGGCCGAGAAAGCGACCCCTGTGTCCAAAGAATCAGAGCAGCTGAAAGAACGGATGGACAAAATATAGAAGCCGTTAATGAAAATGGGTGGTGCTGAAATCCATGCCACAGACTTCACAAACTTATGTCTGTTCGCTGAGGTCCCCCTGCCCCCAAAATTTAAAATTCCAGCCTTCGACAAATACAATGGCACTGACAATCCTATTGTGCACCTAAAGTCCTACTGTGGGGATATGTGCCAATACGGGGAGGACAAAAGGCTGCTAATAAAAGTCTTTCAAAAGAGTCTGACCGGGCCGGCTTTAAGATGGTTCACATCTTTAGAACCATCTATGATGAAAACGTGGAGGGACTTGACGCATCTCTTTCAAGAACAGTATGTCTACAATATAGACATCGAGCCGCGTAAGTCCGACTTGGCCCGTTTAAAGCAGAACCAGAATGAGACCTTCAACGACTACTTGGGGTGATGGAGAGCACTGGCAGCTTAGGTCAGGAACAGAATACCTGATGATGAACAGATAGAGATGATTTCAAAGAACACTCTGTCAGTGATTTCAGACTTTTTAGTATATCAGCAGCAGACCAGCTTTGTTGATCTGATGAGAAATGCTAACTGATGCGAGGACACCATCAGGGAAGGGCGTCTGAATAAGAATATGCCGAGTGGACCCAGTGGGGTTAGAAGATTTTTAGAGTAAAGGAATGAGAAGAGAACAGGGGGCGATGTCCAAAACATAGTCAATTCCAGGCCCAATAACAATGCTACCCCGTTTCAATTTCAGGCAGCCCCACTAGCACCAGTTAGGCCTGAGTTGATGCAGAGAATGGGGAGTGGGCAAGGAATGCAAATGACCCCAGAACAGAGGAGAGCCTGTTACGACCGAGTCTTCACACCTCTGGGGCAATCATTGAGTGTACTTTTTCCCCTATTAGTAGAAAAGGGATTAGTGGCTTTCCGCCAACCACAACCTCCTCCTCACCCAATCTCAAGGAACTATGACCCAAATGCCCACTATAATTTTCATCAGGGTCCGGGTCACCCTACTGATTGCTGCTTCCCATTAAAGCACGCCATCCAGGATTTGATCGATGTTTGGAAAATCATTCCCCCTGCACCCTCTCAGGATGCTAATATTCACCAAGTGCCACTACCCCCACTTCCCATCGGAGGAGCAGGTCCCAGACTCACCGTCGGAATGATAGAAGATGAGGAGGAGTTTGAATTTAACCCATCCGATTATATCAGTGATCAGGAGAATTATGTGGCATCATTACCGAGGAATGATAAAGAAAGGAATGTTGGGGTAATTGAAACCCTAAATTTGTCTGAATATTTCCCCAACACAACCCCGCAATTTGAACCCTTTGATCTCCGGGCGTACTTTTCGTCCACCACACCCGTCAATTATGTAAATATCAATACATACCAACTATACACTACAACCCCCATCAATTACCCTATAAACCCCCAGGCCCCCAATCCTGCACCCGCACCAGCCAGTTATCAATGGCCTGCACCTGCCCCATTTCAACTACCACCATACACCACAACCCCCATCGATTATCCTTTAAGCCACCAGACCCCCAATCCAACACCCACACCCATCAGTTATCAATGGCCTGCGCCCACCCCATCACCCCTAGTTCAGCCACCGACAAATTGCACCACCCTGGTCAATTACCTAACGGCCCATCAGACCCCTCATCTCTCACCAGCACCCACCAACTATCAAAGGCCTACTTTTACCTCCTTCCCTCCAATGCCACCACCCTCAAGCTTCACCACCCCCATTTGGCCCAATCTTCCACCCAACCCACTACCACTGAGGTGAATCAAGTATTGCCCACACCTCTTCTACCGATAGTACAAGTACCGGCAGCCATACCTTTCCAGCTCTCGGGACCCGCATATGATCCTCATCAGGTCCCGCTAAGCTACGAACAAATAGATGCCAATGCTGGTAGCAGCAAAGAAGGGGCAGTAGATTTTGTTACTAGGTCAGAGAGGATATCAAAGCAGCCAGAAGCACCAGCTGCAGCACAGGCCCAACCCGAATGAAAGAAAGACAGTGCGGTGAACCCCTTCAAGAAGATGAGTCGAGAACATATACTGGAGGCTCAGCTGAGAAGAATGCCTGCCCATATCACTGTATGGGATTTGTTGATGACGTCCCCACTCCATTTCCAAGCATTAATGGGGGTGTTAAAAAATGTGCATGTATCACTTCAAGTTAGCCCGGATGAAGTCAGGCAGATAATTGGTCAAGTGATTAGTCCAAATGCCATTTCATTTTCAGATGCCGATTTACCTGAGGAAGGAGGTAGTCACTCAAAATCTTTGAATATAATCGTTGAGTCCGAAAATATGATTATCCCCTTGGTACTAATTAAAAATGGGTCTGCATTGAATATATGCCCGTTAAGAACCGCCACCAAGATCGGGGTAGATCCGTGCATGTTGAGACCCACAAGAACCAGTGCCCAAGGTTTTGATAATACTAGGAGAGAAATAATGGGAGAAGTTGATCTTGAGCTGTTGATAGGGCCAATAACCTTTTCCATCTTATTTCAAGTCATGGATATCAAATCCTCATATAATCTGTTATTGGGGCGCCCATGGTTGCACGAGGTCGGAGCCATACCTTCCACATTGCACCAGAAACTCAAATTTACATCTGGGCATAAGATTATCACAATCATCGGAGAGGGGCACAGTGAGAAAGAAAAGGCTGTCAATAGAGTTGAAAAACCCAATATGCTGGATGTACCACACACCGCTGAGGACGTCGACCTCCACAGTTTCGAGTACGAGGTGTCGGCAATACTCTCGGAGCCCATCGAGGGCATCATGCCTAAAACAAGAGGCGGTATGGTAGCGGCAGTGGCAATGCTCCAAAAGTGGGGTTATTAGAAAGGAAGGGGTCTGGGACCCAGATTACAAGGAAGAAAAGAGCCAATTGTCGCCAAGGGGAAGAAGGTTCGATTCAGGTTAGGATACAAGCCCACAGAAGAAGAGGCCCGAGAAGCCAAAGAGAAAGCCAGGGTTGCCGCGGCTGCAAGAGCTCGAGGAATCAATATAGAAGAGAAACCTCGCCCTAGGCCGCACATCAGGGATTCCTTTGTCAGCGTAGGGGTCATAAAGATCGATCAAAATGGGGCAACCCATTTGACCCCACACAAACCCACAGCCCCAATCCATCCCACCAATCCCCAGATCTCCCTTCTCAGCTTGGAGATAGATTTGGCTGCATTGTCCCTTTTTGAGGAACGACGGTCGGTACCTGAACAAGCCCCCCTGTGGTGAATCACCACAAAACCGAGTTATCATTTGAGGACATGATCTCAAATGAAATGGGGATCAATATGATGGAGGCTGACTTCAATGAGCCATATCAGTCAGCACCCTCCATCCCAACAGGTAAAGAAGCGACCCCTCAGGTACGCAACTGGGCATTTTTGCCCCAAACTCAGGAAGTAGGGAGTGGCCTAAAGTTTGACACATGTTTCCAAAAAAAAAACAACCTATAAAAAATGAGATAAGCCCTTGGCAGGCACTACCTCATGTATATAACAACCCGCCTTGCCAAGGGTCCGTCTCCAAAGAAAACAAAAATCTCAAACACATGGAAAAAATACAAAATCTCAAAAACATGGAAAAAATACAAAATCTCAAAAACATGGAAAAAATATAAAATCCCAAAAACATTGAAAAAATCCAAAGTCTAAAAATATTATCATTTAAAATTTCAGAAAATGTCCCACAAAAGGATGCCTTAATCAAAATGCCTGTCCCACATGAAATGGACCCCTTCCCTATAGAAATACAAGAAGAGGTAGGGATCACGAGTTTGGATGAGGATGTCCCCTTCGAGGAGCTCCCCAATGAGCTCCTTGACCGATTTGTCAACTTTGAGTATGACCCTACCCCCATTGTCGAAGAGACCGAAGACGTCAATCTAGGAACTGAAGAGGTTCCCAGGATAACCAAAATCAGAACATCACTGTCTCCTGATGGACTTCCTTTGATGATACCAAGACATTTTTACTTGGTCATACGAGGACATGCTTGGTCTGGATACTGATTTGTCGAGCATGAGTTGCCCCTCTACCCTGATATGAAGCCAGTCAAGCAGAAGCTGGGACGTCTCTGACTCGAGTGGATGTTGAAAGTCAAAGACGAGGTCATCAAGCAGTATGATGCTGGGTTTCTCATGGTATCCAAATACCCGCAATGGCTAGCCAATATAGTACCTGTGTTAAAGAAGGACGGAAAGGTCTGCATGTGTATTAATTTCTACAATTTGAACAAAGCGAGCCCAAAGGACGATTTCCCATTACAACACATCGACATCTTGGTTGATAACATAGCTAAGCACGGGATGCTTTCTTTTATGGATGGATTCTCAGGATACAACTAGATCAAAATGGTAGAGGTTGATCAAGAGAAGATAATGTTCATTACCCCCTGGGAACCTTTTGCTATCGAGTCATGCCATTCTGGTTGAAGAATGCTGGTGCAACGTACCAAAGAGCCATGACCGCACTATTTCATGCCATGATGCACTGAGAGATTGAAGTGTATGTCGACGACATGATAGCCAAGTCACCGGAGTGAAGCGACCATCTGGTAAACCTTCAGAAGTTGTTTGAAAGGTTGAGGTAGTATCGACTACGACTGAATCCACAGAAGTGCGCATTTGGTGCTATGTCAGGAAAATTTCTAGGGTTCATCGTCAGCAGGAGGGGGATCGAGGTCGACCCAATCAAAGTCAAAGCCATCACCAAAATGCCACCGTTGTCTATCAAGAAAGAGGTTAGAGGGTTTTTAGGTAGAATACAGTATATCAGTCAGTTCATTGCATAGCTAACCCCAATCTGCACGCCGATCTTCAAGTTACTAAGGAAGAATTCGCCCGTTGAATGGAACGACGATTGTCAGGCAGCATTTGAAAAAATCAAAAGCTACCTCCTTAATCCACCTGTTTTGGTACCACCTGAGCCAGGGAGCCCACTCTTGATGTATCTCTCCACGACGAAAGTTTTGATGGGATGTGTTTTGGGGGAGCACGATGAAATGGTAAGAAGAGAGCAGGCCATTTACTATCTGAGCAAGAAGTTTACTGATTATGAAGTGCACTACTTTAACTGGAGAAAGCATGTCTGGCTCTTGTATGGGCTACTCAAAGGCTCTGCCACTACTTGCTATCTCAGGCGGTTCTACTCTTAGCTCGAATGGACCCATTGAAATACCTATTTGAAAAGCCAGCTCTCACTGGACGAACCGCACGATGGCAACTCTTATTATCTAAATTCGACATCACGTACGTCACTCAGAAGTTGATCAAGGGGCAGGCGCTTGCTAATCATCTTACCGATAATCCTTTACATGATTATGAGCCTTTGAGAACTGAGTTCTCGATGAGGATATCCTGTTCATGACAGAAGATGATACAGAAGAAGCAGAAGAATCATGGGTAATGCACTTTGACGGGGTAGCAAATATCGAGGGCCAAGGAGTTGGCGCCATCCTGATTTCACCGAAAGGATCCCATGTACCGGTCTCTATCAAGCTCAACTTCCCTTACACTAATAATATGGCTAAGTACGAAGCTTGTGCTGCTGGTCTGCAGGCGGCTCTCGATCTGAATGTAACTCACCTTCAAGTGTTTCGCAATTCACAGTTGATCATATGCCAGATGAACGGTGACTAGAAGATGAAAGATTAGAAACCGATCCCTTACCATGAGCACCTCGAGGATCTGATAGCTTGCTTCCAGGATCTGAAATTCTCATATGTCCCCCAGATAAGGAATCACTTTGCCGATGCACTAGCAACGTTGGCATTAATGATAGAAATCCCGTATGGTGCTGAGATGAAGCCAATCATGATCGAGAAGAGGAATGAGCCGGCCTTCTACCTCCAGATTGAGGAACCTATAAAGCCTGATGATGAGCCACCTTGGTTCCCAGATATTAAGAATTTTCTTGATTCGCTAACTTTCCCTGAGGGTACGTCCAAGACGGATCGACGAACCATCCAACGTTTGGCAGTAGGCTATGTCATTTGTGAGGAGTGCCTTTACAAGCGATCCTACAATAACATCCTACTCAGGTGCCTTACTAAAGGTGAAGCGATCAATATCATGAAGGAGATCCACAAGGGAGTATGCGGAGCCCACGTCAGCGGTCACATGATTGCTAAAAAAATTCTACGGCATGATACTTTTGGACCACTATAGAATCAGATTGCTACAAACATCAGAAATGCTACAAGTCTTAGGAACACTCCGGTTTGATACACGCTCCTGCCATCGATCTTCACTGCATGACCACTCCTTGACCATTTGCTACCTTGTGGATCTGAAAGCATCAAACGGACATTGATTCATCCTCGTCGCCATTGAATACTTCACCAAGTGGGTAGAAGCGGCATCATTTGCCAACATCATGGCCGGTCACGTTGAGAAGTTTCTAAAAAATAATATTATGTGTTGATTTAGAGTACCCAAGGATATTATCACAGACAATTGCACAAACTTTGCGAATAAGCGCATCCGAGCCTTCTGCGAGCAATACAAAATCAAGCAGCATCGCTCATCACCTTATCGGCCTCAAACTAATGGAGTCGTAGAAGTTGCGAATAAGACAATCGTTTACATCCTAGAGAAGATGGTCGTCACTTATCGAGATTGGAGCAAAATGCTACCGTTTGCTTTGTGGGCCTACAAAATATTGATCCGTACCGCTACAGGGGAAACACCATTCTCCCTTATGTATGGAACTAAGGCCGTCCTATTGGTTGGGGTTGAAGTACCCTCACTCTGAATCCTTATGGAATCAGGCTTACCCGAAGCAGAGAGAGAGATCCCGCTTCGAACAATTGAATCTATTAGACGAGAAGAGACTCCTAGCCTTGTGTCACACTCAAGTTTACCAGGGGCGAATCGCACGCGCTTACAATAAACATGTCCACAGTGGAGATCTAAAGATAGGAGACACTGTGTTGAAGAAGATCTTCCCATCCCTCGGTGTCGATCCGAGGGGAAAGTTTAAACAGAACTAGAAAGGACCGTACGTCATTCGAGAAGTGCTGCCTGGATACGCCATCCGCCTCGCCACCATGGACAGAGATCATTTTCCTGAGCCCATCAATGCTGGATACGTCCGACGGTTCTACTCTTAGTCTATTGTGATAAGGTAAGTATTTGTGAAACAGATACGTGACTGCTTAAGAACCACCTAAAAGAGGCCATCATTCCAAATACAGTAGCTAAAATGCATCCCTAAAAATAATGATATCCTTTGCTACCCCATTTGAGCCCGAGCCTTTCTTTCAATAAACCCCTTCCCCAAATAATATATACGTATACATATACCAAAAAAAAGAGAGAAAGGATGAGGTAAAGTTACTATCAAAATCCAAAAAAAAATAAAAATAAATAAAACCTCAAAAAGAGATTGCCTGAAATGGAGCAAAAAAAAAAGCCAAAATGTGTATAGAAGAATCATGGGGCATGTACAGTAAGATCCCCAAGGAAGAAAGTATGTTGAGAAAATTGAAGTCGTATCAAGGAAACACTTTTTTAGCCCCGCATGCCTTCAAATCCTAACTTGACCCATGGCCAAACTACACCCTGAAGAAAGCCCTCTTTTTATGTTCACAAGCAGTCATAGCATCTGTTAAAGTCAACACAAGCTGAGTTGTGAGATGACACCTGAACCCCATCTAGTCGGCTATGATGGAATCAACGTCTATGTCGTGGCTGTTGAGAAAAAAAAGGATAAAAAGAATAAAATAAAAATAAAAATAAAAATACAAGCTCAAAGCAAGATGGACGTGGTAAAAACTCGAAAGGGCACTACGGGTAAAAATAGCGAGCTTGTGCGGACCAGGTGAAAACACGAAAGGGCGCTTGGGGTAAGAGAGCTAAACCCATGGATGTGGTGAAAACCCGAAAGGGCACCACGGGTAAAAAGGGAGATAAAAAAGAGAGAGGAAAGAAAAAATTGAAAAAGAAAGGTTTGGACTGATTGAGAGGATTGATGTTTGAGGAACCCTTTTGTTACTGTACCCTCTTGTCCGATCGGGCCACTCATGCTAGTTCAAATCGGGTCCCGACCAAAATTGTCTTTATGAAACCCGCACCGTCAAACGTATGACCCAAGGCAAGGAGAAAGGTTCGACTCAATCCAAAGGGATTGATGTGTCGGCCTTGAAAAAAATCGGAAACCCGCCCAGGTCCGACTTCAAAGAAAGGGTTCGACCATGCTCAAAGGTGAATCCAGGGTTCCCCAAAGTTTCACCAAATGATTAAGGCACCAAAAAATATATAAACCAGAAATAGATATGTATAGATGTATATAATAAATTGCCTTTTGCACCACTTACACGACTTCCCAAAAAAAAAAAAAAACTGTTGGTGTGATGACTAACGTGTTTTCCTTTATAAAACAAAAACAACCAAAACATAAAGAAAATATGTATACCAAAAATGTGTGTGTATCTGTAAAGGAGTTTTTTACACCTCGTTTCTGTGTATCTGATCTGTGTAAAAAGTTCTATGTGCAGGAAGGAGTTAGCGACCCAGCTCGCACTTCAAAATGCTAATCTCAGCATGAAGGTCATCTTCTCGGACATTCCGTTCAGTCAGCCAACGGTCATGCAAGCTCTTGTACCTCTTCCGAGAAGAATCAACAGCTCCAAAAGTGACACTTAGTGACCCCTTCAAATGGAGGACCTCACTCTCTGCTGTTTCTGCTCTAACCTTTTCATGTGCCAAAAGTTCGTGTAGGATCCTCTTCTCGTCCACCAGTAACGCGATGCAGGCTTGGAGTGCCGTCTCTTTCCTTGACCAGGGGCCCCCAATGTCAATGATCTCTGACAAATCTGGACCATCGGCAGTAGGCCGCTCAGTCAACAGCCAGGCCTCGTACTCAGGAGAAGTCCTAACCAAGTCTCCCTACTCGATATCACACATCAGCGTCGACTGATGCGTCTCCCAAAGAGCAGTAATCTGATATATGTCCCCAGAAGACCCCCTAGAAAAGATCAAATCACATAAAGGGGGTCTGGCCTCACAAGGCACTTGCTGAGGGCAGCTGAACTAACGCAACACTCGGAATGGGAAGTAAAAGGTGTTGCTCGTCATTCCTAGGAGGGTGATGCCCTCGTGATCTCTACTATGAATTATCGGGAAGGCCCAGTCCAGCCAAGTAAGCCTCCATGTCAGCTCGACATCGATCAACCAAAGTTTCAGAGCTGACATATCGCCCTGGGGGAGCAAGTGGCATCTACCCAGAAAACATTGGGTCACCTTGCCTCGGTCAATATAAAAGCGGGGCATGGGCCCCAAAACAGCAAAGTGCTCACCCAGCCAGACCTAAAGCAACAAGGGGCATCCCCGAAGGCCCTCCACCTTACCCAAAGTAAAGGAATCAAGACATCGGTACAACTCGACAAGAACAAAATGCATCATGGATCGATTCGCCTCCAGCTCCGCCAAAATATCACAAACTGCCAATGAGAAGCTCTCTCCCTCGGTGAAGAAAAGAGTTTCAGAGATGAGACAGAATGCTAGAGCTTTCACGTTAAAAACATTCCTAACCGGCAATTTTCAGAGGCTTTCGTCACCAAAAAGTTCTTTGAGGAATTTTAGCGAACACCTTGTGGGCCCCCCAATGAGACTTTTTTCATACTCGAATTTCTTCAAACCAAGAGTAAGGTGAATAGATTTGGAATTGCCCGGCCGAGGCATGACTCTTGCAAGGCCCCTGTGAAGCTTCAGGCCAGACAAATTGGATAGCTCCTCAAGGGTTGGGGCTAGCTCCCGCTTCCCAAAACGAAATATGTGGAGGTTCACATCCCAAAATGAAGTGGCAGCATGAAGAAATTCCCATTGAAGGAGAACCTTTAGGAAGGAAGGAAGGCGAGATAGCCCAAGGTGCTCCAAGTCGGCGAGCTCACTCTCGTTCAAGCTCCCAAACCAGGCCGTTAAAAATTTGGGCCCCAAACCCAACAAGGGGGGCAAATTGGCTCCAGGCCCTCCACGTAAGGGAGGGCTGGAAAGCAGGTCCATGAACGTACAAGGATCTTTTGGGGAGATAAAAATTGATGTATGATGATGGACCCGCCTTGAAAAAAACCAAGGGCAAAAAGAACCAGTCAAAATAAAAAGAGAGTTAACTTTTGGACTGACTCGGGTATATAAGGACCCACTGCTCCCCAGGTTAAACCTGGAACAACTAATAGTTGCGCCAGCATAAATTGGCCCCCTTTCTTGCCTGGCGCAACTATTAGTTGCGCTAGCATAAATTGGCCAAGAATTTGACCTGGCGCAACTAATAGTTGCGCCACACTTCGAGCTCCCCCTCCTCAGCCATTTCGGGACCTAACTGGGGGACTTACACCCTTCTTTGTTTGTTCGACACACCCTGTTCATTTAACAACTAGGCATTTGTTCTGTTTATTTATATGCAGGACCAATCCTACATCAAGGCATGCAAACCCAAGGGGTCACTTTCCAAAAACATTTTGGGCCAACACATCCTGCAGAGAAACGGATCCGATGCCTAGAAATCGGGGCATAAAATCAAAGCGAAACTATCCTCCAAAAAATAATAAAAATAAAATTTTGTTCCCAAAGTACCACATCGACCATCCCCCAAACTGTTTTAACAGATCCAAATCAAATTCCAAAAGTATTGAGTTTGAAAAAAAAAAAACAAAACTAAAGGCCTATCCCTAGTTCGCGCCCTTTGACTTCTTGCGGTGGCGAGAAGAACTTTGAAAAGTCTGCATGTCCCCCACCCTAGACCACACCTGCGAGATCCTGCTGAGCAAGGAGCGCGATTCCTTGGCATGAGCATGCTGCGAAGCACAAACCAAGGTTAGGAGTCAGGATCAGTTAAAGGGCAAATGATGATAAAAGGAACAAAGAGGAATAGAACAACAAGGCACTCACCGTCTCAACCTCCCTAAGCTCCGCTAGGTGACGATGGTATGACGCATACTCCATGGCCGAGTTGAAGTCCTACATTCAGGACAATGCAATATCAACGGTTAGGACAACCCTGAAAGCGTGTACAGAAAGAAACCAAAATGAAAGGGGATTGGGCCATCAAAGGACTTACCCTTGGGACCACCTTAGGAGGAGGAACGCGAGTCGCTTCGGTAGAGAGTCGTGCCTGTCGATCTACATCAGCGCAGAGGTTCGAAAGGAAGCTATCATCAAGGGGATGGAAGGTCCCATAGACTATGGATGGATCACCAGCAGGGATACCAGCGTGAGATGTCCTCAACGGACCAGCACCCGACGAGCCCTCACCCGAGGGACCCGCACCAGAGGGACCAGCACCAGAGGGATCCACCCTCGACATATCAGCCGCACTAGGTTCGCCTTCACCATCCAAATCATCCCCTGGGGCGAACTGTGAGCAAGATAAAGATCCACTTAGAGGGGGGGCAAAAGCCAAATAAAAGCAGACAAGGAACTAATCCAAGCTAAGACAAATTACCTGACCAAGCGGGCCACCAAATGCTAGAAAGTTGGCGCTGGGAACAAAGTGCGGCAAGATGAACCAATGGGGCAAGCACTCATACCAAAGGTGATAGTCCCCGGGCACGTGAAGGGCATGGATAGGGAGTCCATTATTGTAGAAGGCCACTGTGAGCTCCTCGATACTGCTAACAGGATACCAGACATCTGCCGGAGGGTCCACGGGTATGGCATAATAGCCTTGAAATTGGTGCACCACTCGCTCTCCCAAATAATAAAATTTAGCCCACGCTCCATAGAAGAACACGACGTGGCGGTTATTGAATAAGCGGGAGGCACCTACAGCTGCTTAGTCCCAGAAGGGGGATGCAAGGTACGGATCGGGGAGGTGTTGTTGCTTCTTAGTGTGCTTGATTTATGTGTGTTTTGAAAACAGGTTTGTAACTACTAAATTATACTGAATCTAGAATATTAAAAAGAGAAGAAATATCAGCACAGGTAGAAGTGAATTAGCCTGCAAGATCAGGGCCGATTGTAGCAAGTTTTAAATGTAAGTGAGTGAAAGATCATCCACAGAGAATTTGTCTAAAATGCCAGATAAACCTCCATATCTGAGCTACCAAATCTGGCCTCTTATCGTATCTAGAAAGCACATAAGATGGGAGGTTGAATTTGTCACATTAACTAAATGATAAAAGTAAAAGTTAAACTAAATGATCCAGATCCGAGTTGGGGGAATGTTTGAGGTAAACTTATAAAAAATGGAGAAGTAATATCTAACTTTGATTTGGTCCTTGAAATCTAATGAGAATGACTGCAGCTCAACTGAGAGATGATCCAATCTTCATCTGGCTAAAGCGCAGATGTAAGAGAAATAAATCTAATTTAAGGATTAGGTTTAAGCTTATGGCTATGGTCTGTCCACTTAATGGCCACAAACCATCCAATAGTCTTTAATCCCAAGCCTTAGTTTAGAACAAGAAGCATCACTACAAATGCCGTGAGAGATTAGGCTACCAACACTAATTCTCACAGGATTAATGAATCAAGGGAAATTGCATGAAAAACAGCAAATCTAAAGGAGTCTAATGCAATAAGGAGATCAGAGGGAACCCTTAACATGAGTCCAATTGAGAATATACGGTTTACAGCAACCTTTTCAAATCCACCATTACAATTACAGAGCAAATGCACTTAAGCCTCGATTTGTAGTCTTGAATACAACTCTCTTTTGAATTACAGAAATATCTCACAGCTCTCAATTGCAAGTAAAAGTGAAGCTATTACAGGGATTTCAGACAAACTATCTGGTTTGGAAATGGGGGAATAGGAATGAAACTCAAAATCTGGATGCCCAAATTGGGCAAATGGTTCGTCTATTTATAGTTTTCCCTAAGTCCAGCTCAGATGTGTATCAACCAATCAGAGGTGCTCAGATCTGTATTGACCAATGGTGGTCGAGCACGAGGATCCAGATCTGTTCTGGCCAATCAGAATTCCTCGATCTGGTTCAGCCAATCAGGTGAAAAAGGCATCAATTCTGTTATGCATTTTGAAAGTCTGTTTGAGTTTCTAGAAGTTCCCGCCAAGTTATTTCATCTCTGGGTGCTCACGTGGGGTGGAATATGCCTTCGCTTCATGCTTAGAATCCTCTGGAATGTCCCTAGGTTTTTAAATGCATTGGGACGCGTGAAATAGATTACTGAATTGCCCTTGCAAAAGCTGGGAATCTCCAGAATACCTTTTCGCATAGCTTAGGGGACTTTTCGCAAGGTGTTGTAACTCCTGAAGCTCTTTTCGCAATGTTCTGGTTCTGTTCGAATTGAGTTTTCTTCTTTTCGAAAAGGTCAATCATCTCTTCGAAGAGTTCAGATGCTCTTCGAACGCTAAGCCTGGAGTTTTTGTTCTTTTCGCAGAGTTTCAGGTTCTTTGCGAACAGTTCAGGTTCTTTGCGAAAAGTACTCTGTAGTGCATTTTTCTGTTCGAATTGCTCCATACTTCTTTTCTGGGTTGAGACCAGGTCTTTGCCTCTTCAATTCAGACCTTTCAACAGCTAGTGAGGTTGTTTCTTCTCTTTCTTCCTTTGGATTGACATGGATTGTCATCTTTTTGGCACTTTTAAGCTGCTTTTATGGTTAAGCCTGTCTTTATTGTTAGCTGCAACACCAGCACTTAAAACACTTATTTAGTTCTCTCAAAGGTCTATCAAGACTCAAGTTCAGGGGTGAAAAATGGTATTTTTCAGTTCTCAATAGGAGGATCTGCTCAAGTTAAAAAAAAGAGAGAGAAACCAAGCAAGCAACACCTCAGTCAAAGAAGAATTCCAAGCTAAAAATAAACAAAGGTCAAAAAAAAAAAGAAGAAGAAAGGAGAGTTGGGACCTTAGGCCCATTTGTAGGTGCTTTAGGCCCACATCATGGTGTCGGGCCTGATGCCAGTTGTTGAGCAGGGGATAGGTGAGCGCCTCCGAGAAAAGGAGCGGATGCCCGGGGTGGAAGTGGTGGTATCCCCATACCTGAAAAAAAGGGAGGAGAGAGGAGGCAACACATTAGAGCGGGTTGATAGCACATAAAAGTCATACAAAAAATTTTTTGACGAGGGCAAAGGGATGCAGAATTACCTCCAGGACGGCCCAAAAACTCACGGCAGATTCGAATCCCCGGTCGTAACCCGAGACAAATTATACATCAACCAAGCATACCCTGCTCCTCCCCAGTCATGCCTGGGGACGTCGCCCCAATTATCCATCACGCTCAATAGGGCCAGATTGATTCGGCCCTCGCTGGCATTTGTTAAAAGGGTCTTGCCCAGTAGAAGTAGGAGCGTGATGTGAGCTAAGACGATCGCCCGCTCTGGCGCAATGTAGAACACCCTATCTGGCTGACCGAGGTCCACCAGCTCATCAGCAGAAAAAAGGGAGGTCAGCCAAGACATCTTGACCTCTGTGCCATGGGTCTGCCCGCGAGGAGGATAGGCCCCAATCAGTCGAATAATGTCCTCCCGGCTCAGTACCGTGAGATCAGATATCGGTATGCCCCCAATCCTGATACCAGTGATCATGGCCTAATCGACGGGCGTCAATGTCATCTCGGCATACGACATATGGAATGTCATGGTCTCAGGGCGAAACCTCTCAATCAGGGCCTTCAAGTAGGCAGCGTCAGCCCTCATGGTGGGACAAGATAGGAACTCCCCAAAGCCAATCTGCTCCAACAAGACCTTCACTACGAGGGGGATGTAGAGGTAGAAATCGTGAAAGTCGAGCCACCCCCCGCGGAACATAATATTGGGCAGGTCCTGCACCCAAAGAAAATGCACATCAGATCCAGAGGCAAAAAGAGAGAGTGCATAACAAAAATAAATTGAACCTTTCGTTTACCTTGCCTGCTATCCCAAAGTTTGAAATATGGGTATGCTGCTGGTGAAGGAGGCCGACCCGAGCGGACTCACCCTGCATCTCGAGCCATGGGCCCACTCTCCGTTCCACCAGACAAACTCCTCCCCCCGCAGACCACGAATGATCTCGGGTCCCTCCTCGGGAATGTGCTCATCACCGCCTGACATACTGGGGCCACAAGGCAATCACAGCTGGTCAAGTATAGAGATACACGTACGACTTTGTTCTTTCAAAAAAAAAACCTTTACTTTGATTTAAAAAAAAATAATAATAAATAACAAAAAAAAAGCTTTTACTTTGCTTTGTCCTTTCAAAAAAAAAAAACTTTTACTGTGCTTTGTTCTTTCAACAAAAAAACACAACAAAAAAAAAACTTCGCACTTTCTTTAAACGAAAAGGGGAAGAAAAAAAGCAAAACAAAAAAACCCCCTTATATTTCAAAACAAAAAAAAATCCCTTTTGTTTATGCTCCTAAAAAATCAAATACCCAAAAAAACGAAGCCTTTCTTTTATAAACAAAACCACAAAAAAATCCTTACTATTAAAAAGAAAAACAACAAAAAAATAATAATAAAAATGCCTTAGTTGTTTTTCCCAAACAAATAAAATCTCTTAATTTCAAGAGAAGTCAAAAATCATTTCCTTAATTTTCAAAAAAAAGATACCAAAAATCCCTTCTCCTTTCTAATTTAGTGTTCAAAAAAAGAAAGACCAAAAATCCAATATATGCAAAATAAAAACATATAAATAAAAAAGAGAGAAAAAAAATAACAAAAATAAAGTTCATTCTATATACACAAATAAAAATAAAGAAAAAAAATATATTAGGCACCAACAAATTCCACAAACTAATAAAAATAGGGCACCATTCATGAAAAATTGCCAACATGTCATCAATTAACAAGCATACAATGAAGATAAAACATTATTCATCAAAGAATGCAAGATCATAGCAATATTTACAAGAAAAAGTAAGAGAAATCAAAGGAAGTAAGTTTTAATGGTTACCTTTTGTAAGAAGATGGGTCTCTGATCTAGCGTAAGCCGGCACTCGATCCACACAAGCAGGGCAACAACAATGAGGCACGCAAGGAAGCAATGAAAGAAAACACTAGGGAGGCGGCTTTCGGTTTCAAAGGAGAAGGAGGGGGAGAAAAATTTGAAACAAAGCCCCCCAGCCCGAACTCGGGCTATTTAAATTCCCCCAGCCAAGCCTGGCGCAACTATTAGTTGTGCCAGGCTATTTTGAGGCCCCTAGTGGCCTGGCACAACTAATAGTTGCGCCAGGTATTTAGGCCGGGTCTTAGGCATGGTACGGGTCAAATAGGAAAGCCGGTCCCCCCCAGTATTTTTGTTAGTCTTATCGCTCCCGGCCGATGCACGCACCCCCGAGACGGCATTTCGATCATCCGTCGACTTGTCGAGGAAGCCGTGCTAAAATAAAGGCAGACCGAGGTCAATAGGCACTCCGGTCCTACACAGGAAAATATGAAGGAAAATCTGACAGAAGATAAAAGAAAAAGAAAAAAAAAATAAATCCCCACAGAGAGGCCGAAAGTATTATTAAAATAAAATAAAATAATAATAATAATAATAATAATAAAATAAATAAATAATAATCACTTAAAATAAAAACTTGGAAAAAGAAAGAAAAAAAATCCAAAAAAAATCACATAAAATAATCAAATAATCACTTAAAATAAAAACTTGAAAAAAATCCAAAAAATCACACAAAATAGCTTCAAAAAATCCAAAAAAATCACATAAAATATTAGTTTCAAAAACCAAAAAATCACATGAAATAATAACTTCAAAATTCTAAAAAAATCACATAAAATGGTTTGAAAATCCAAAAAATATATATCGAAAACAGATCTGTTTTCCCCACAGTTACGCACATGCGTGTTCTGATGTGGTAAAATGTTGATATTTTATCAGCAACACCACTGTGCTATAATAACATCCTAAGTCTAAGGCACGCCTTGGATTATGGATCCTACTTCAAGGAAGGAGCAACGGTGTCGGTCCTGGTCAAACAGTCAATGTTTCGATCGAGTCGACTCCACTGCTAAATCTTTGAGATGAGCGCTCTGTTTTGGATTCATGTGAACTTAAGTGTCTTGAGCTTCAGATCCCCCATTGGAAAAGGTCAATCATTGGTTGAGACCAACCTGTCGAGAATGAGATTACATATCAATCAAACTATGTGCAACCATGCATTCAAAAGGGTTCATTTCCCTTTTATTTTCTGCAGGCTTAAAACCTGTATGGGCAGCGGTATCCCTATAAAGTGTATGCCATGCATTTGGGTATCCGTATGATGGTCGTTTGTCCCCGTAAATTATACCCGAGCGGGGCCAGGTCGGGGCTTCCATCGCCTTTGTTGTTACTTATTGCCCCTGATGGGTGCATGATTACGCATAGTTAATTGATGTTTATGATCATTGTCGACAGAAGTCAAGATTGGATGCCCCTTCTTGGGAGGCACCCAATGTTTGGTTGGATCTGTTCAAGGTAGTTGAAGCTGGATGCTCTAGCTTATGTTGATCCAGGGAACATTTTTAAAAAATGGCACATACTCCTAAAAAGCATTGTGACATCTATTCACTTCGCTCGGGTGGTCATGCTAAATAAACTTTGGGATCGATGGGTTCGCCCAAAGATCTCAAACCCTACTTTCAGCAGGGGCACCTACGAATAGTCCGATGAGGCCATCAAATGCCTCGTAGGATTAGACACAAACTGTGGAGCCTTGCGTGCGTTTACTTCGCGCCTATCTTTGAATATGGGTCGATCACCCCTCTTACTCACGAAGCAGTTGCATTCAGAATGAATTTAAACATCAATCACCTTCAAATCATCTCAAGAAGCAGACGTTCTTCCCGACTAACGGGCTTTCGCAACTCTAGAGGCGAACATTTTTCTCAGCTATTGGGCTTTCGCAACTCATTCCTCCTCAGTTATGCCCAGTAATATTGCTAAGCGCTTGGGAACCGATTACCTCGAGAAACGAATGATTAGCCTGTCACCCCAGGGCTTTCATTTTCTCACCATGTTACTCACTCGATGTTTAAAGTTCATTCTGAATACAACGGACCCGTCAGTAATGCCTTGGGCCTCTTCGGATGTCTCTTTTCTTTGGCATATGATCACTAGTGATCGGATACCAAAGAGGGGCATCTGTAGACAACCAAATTTGGCCCAAGGCCCGATCGAAACACATTTTGAGAGAGGCACATTTTCGAGCTTTTGATGGCATGTATGGAGCCCTTAGGAATCACCCCAAACCCTTAGGAATCACCCTATATCCCTTAGGAACCTATCCCGAACCTTTAGAAACCAGTCCCGACCCTTAGAACCCATTCTAAATCCTAAACCTAACCTTCCTGGGCAATGGTTAAAGAGTGGTGCACTAGGACTAGCTGAGTTCTTCTACTAATATCAAATCATATACCATTAGAAAGAGGACTTCTCCAGCTTTCCAACGAGCCAAGAAACGCCCCAATCGAAGGTCTACAACAAAAGATATAGCAAATCGGGCTCGGAGGGCATAAATGTAAATACATGGGCCCCTTTAGGCACTTGGCACAACTAATAGTTGCGCCAGGCCATTTCTCCCTCATTTTAAGCCTGGCATAATTATTATTTGTGCCAGATTTAAAAGTGAGGCCCACCCTTGCGAGGCAACTTCTAGCACTGTTCATTACTATTTTACTGTACATTTGCATGGCGCAACTATTAGTTATGCCAGGCATATGAACAGTAACTGTTGGATTTTGCCCCAAATTTCGTGTTTGGGGTTTGACTTGTTGACCACCTTGACCTTTGGGGTGCATTTTGCTAGCTTTGTTGCACCCTTTTGAAACCTATTTTCACCCCTTTAAGTGGCTTAAGGCCTCACCCCATCATCCACCATTGGAGGACCCTTCCACACATCTTAAGGCTCTAAAAACCCTAGGAATATAGGAATCCTTAGATGAGAGATTACCTAATTGCTAAACCCATTTAGCTCTTAAGTAGCTTTCTAAACCACTCTTTTCCTATAAATAGAGCCCCCAACCCCTTAGTTTAAGGGTTGAGAAATTTGCTTAAGAGAGAAAGAGCTCAAAGTGAGAAGTTCTTCCTCCCTTTTGTGCACTATTTTTTCACCCAAATTTCAGAATCACCCAACCTCATTTCAAGCTTGTTCTTGCATCCAAAACCCTTAGCCTAGGTGTGTGTGATCCCCTAGCCTCCCTTCCCTATCTCTTAGCTTCAAGTCTTAGGAGTTAGAACCCTATTTTCCACCATACAAGGCCTTCAAAAGCTCATCAAAGCAAGCCACGCAAGGCTCTCCTACGGTGCTACAAGGGCATGAGGGCTCCGGCTCTCCCCTTTCTTCTCTTATCTCCTTTTGCTCTCCCTACCCTCTCATTTTGTGCCGTTATACCGCCAAATTTTCGGTAGGAACGGAGGGGCACAAATAGTATTGGAGGCCCATTTGGGCAAGAGGAAGCTATTTTCTATTCTTTTACTTCATTTTATTTTTGGCCATTAGTAGAGACCGCCTTAAGCGGGTTGATCGGGTAATACCTTCCCGATTGATAGCCGAAGCCCCTACCCAAGAGCCTTTGGTGTGGACCGGATTCAGAGTCATATTTTTAGCACTTAGGTGCTCATAAAAATGAACTAGGTATCCCAGGACACCGAAAGCTCCGGGTGGCGACTCTATATTCTTCGTTAGAGAGTGCATTGTCGTGACGGGATCATCCCGATTCTCATGGTTGCACAGAATGGAACGACGGCTGTCAAGCGGCATTCGATAAAATCAAGGGCTACCTTCTCAACCCTCCAGTATTAGTACTACCCGAGCTAGGGAGGCCACTCTTAATATTTCTCTCCATGACAAAAGTTTTGATGGGATGTGTCCTAGGATAGCATGATGAGACAGGAAGAAGAGAGCAAGCCATCTACTACCTGAGTAAGAAGTTCATCGACTACGAGACGCACTATTCTCACCTGGAGAAAGCATGCTTGGCTCTCGTGTGGGCCACACAGAGGCTCCGCTACTACTTGCTATCCCAAGCCGTTCTAATCCTAGCACGTATGGATCCATTAAAGTACCTGTTGTCTAAAAGCCAGCCCTCACTGGATGGATTGCACGCTAGCAGCTTCTCTTACCAGAATTTGACATCACCTATGCCACTCAGAAGTCAATCAAGGGGTAGGCACTGACTGATCATCTTGCTAATAATCCCTTACCCAATTATGAACCTCTAAGGACTGAATTCCCAGATGAGGACATCTTGTTCATGACAGAGGATGATACAGTCGAGACAGAGGAGTCCTAGGTGATGCACTTCGACAGAGCGATAAATGCCGAAGGTCAAGGAGTTGGCACTATCCTAATCTCGCCAAAGGGATCTCACATACTAGCTTTCATCAAACTCAACTTCCCTTGCACGAACAACATGGCTGAATATGAGGCATGTGTAGCTAGCTTATAAGCTTACAACCAGCACTAGACTTGAACGTAACTCACCTCAGGGTGTTTGGCGACTCACAGTTGATCATATGCCAGACAAATGGAGATTGGAAGATGAAGGATGAGAAGTAGATTCCATACCATAAACACCTCGAAGATCTGATAGCATGCTTCGATGATGTTAGTTTCTCCTATGTCCCGTGAGCAAGAAATCGGTTCACCAATGCCCTGGCAACATTGGCATCAATGGTAGAAATTCCTTATGGTGTTGTGATAAAGTCGATCATGATTGAACAGAGGAACGAGCTAGCCTTCTGCCTCTAGATTGAGGAACCCCCAAGGTTAGATGATGAGCCACCGTGGTTCTCAAATATCAAGAATTTCCTCAAAACTCAGGCATTCCTTGAGGGGATATCCAAAGAGGATAGACAAACCATTAAACGTTTAGCGACAAACTACATCATCTACGACGAATGTCTCTACAAGTGGTCATATAACAGTATGCTACTCTGATGCCTAACTGAAAGCGAGGCAGCGAACATCATGAAAGAGATTCACGAGGGAGTATGAGGGGCCCACATCAATGGGCACATGCTTGCCAAAAAGATCTTATGGCAAGGGTATTTCTAGACCACTATGGAAACTGACTATTGTAGGTAAGTTCAGAAGTGCTACAAATGCTAAGAACACTCCACTCTGATCCATGCCCCGGCTATAGATCTACACAGCATGACCACTCCATGGCCATTTACCACTTGGGCATCGATGTCGTCCGGAAAGTCAATCTGAAAGCATCAAACGGACATCAATTCATCTTAGTTGCCATTGAATACTTAACCAAATGGGTAGAGGCAACATCCTACACAAACATCACAGCTCAGCATGTTGAGAAATTCATCAAAAGCAATATTGTTTGCCGATTTGGCGTACCTAAGGATATCATCATGAACAAGGGCATGAACTTCACGAACAAGCGCATCAAGGCCTTCTGTGAGCAGTACAAGATCAAACATCATCACTCATCACCATATCAGCCACAAACCAATGGGGTCATGGAAGCTGCTAACAAAACAATTGTCCGCATCCTTGAGAAGATGGCCATCACCTATCGAGATTGGAGCGAAATGTTACCATTCGCTTTATGGGCCTATGGAACATTGTTGGTCGGCTACCTTGTGCTTCAAAAAGGGGTTAAAATATGAAAATTAAAGGTCTATGGACTGCACACCAAGGTAAACCTATACAAAGCCTACAAGTAAACAGGGATGTTATAGCAAGTTTTTAAAGAGTAAGGGTATGTCCACAGATAAATGTGTGCTAAAATTCAGTAAATCTCTAAATCTAAGACAGTTCTGGCACTCTACCTTATACTATTCTAACCAAAAATAGTAAAAAGGAAGAGGAGAGGTTTTAAGGGGTTGTCACTTTAAACTAAACTACAAAAAAAAATAGACTAATTGCAAAAATAAGTTGGGATTAACCAAGAGTTCAGATCTTGCAAATGAAGGGAAATGTGGTGAAAGTAAAATAGAAAAATGGAGAAGAGCAATTCATGATCTAGTCTCACTGCTACTTAGGTGATTTGACTGCATTATAAAGGTTCAATGTGCAGCAATCCCCCATGTGGCTACAAGCACAACTGCAGGGTAGAAGAATCAGATTTCAGCTAGAGAAGTAGATTGCTCTTAAGGTTATGATCTGTCCACTTAAATGGTCACAGACCATCCAATAGAGTCCCTCCATTCTAAGGCCTCCCTCAGAACATGATAACCACTACAAATGCTATGAATGCCAGGCCACAGGCACAAGCACCTATAGGAGTATTAGATCTAGGAAGATCAACTGGCATTCAAGAGATCTATCAGTTAAGTGGGTGGGCTGGTCCTGTCTACACAAATCCGATCAAGAATCAAGTGAAACAAGATGATCTATAGATCTAACTAAGCAATAAAATTAAGAATTCATTGAATAAAATAAGAAGTACAATGAAGTGCTCTTAGATATTAGTCTTTGCAACAATTGACCCACAATAATTCTCTCAAGTTCCCCAAGTTACAGATCAACCTCACCCTTACTGCTCAAATGAGTTTAGACACTCATGATTGGCTAAAGAGAGAAGGGAAGAAGAAGGAAGAATGGATATGAGCTCTAGTTTTCTCCCCTCTTTTCGTCTCTGGAATCCCTTCGGAAAGAACTCCCCTAATTCTGGATTGTTCTTCTTTTTTTATATCTCCCTCCTCTGTCCCAGATCCGTTTCAGCCAATCAAGCCCAAGGGAATAATTCTGTTATTCTAGGCTGTTGATGTGACCGATTTTTCTTCTAGAAGCTTTTCTCCCATTGGCCCATAATTAGAAAATGCACATGAGGCTGTTAGGGTTTTCAATCATGCATAGTTGAATACCAAAAATGCCCCCAGGGGTCGCTGACATGCTTTGGGATGTGTGCACAAGTTTTTGAAATTGGCAACTGCTGAAGGACCGTGCTGAGAAGTTGCCAAATCTAGTGTCGAGAGGTTCAGGGAACCTCTCGACAGGTTTTGAGTGTACTTACTCTTCATTTTAACAGGATCTCCGTGGCTTTCGACAGAATTGGGTAGCTCTAGATAGGATCTGGAAACATCTCGAGACGTTGAACTGTACTTGTCGATAGGATTGATGACTCATTGACAGGATCGGAAGCTCATTTCATCTTTTGCCCATTTCTCCATTCAACCTCTCGATAGGTTATGCTAATCCTGTCGACTGGTTATACAACTCAACATTGAGCTCTCGACAGGTTGGCTCAATCCTCGCGAGAATGTGTCTGGCTTCTGGTGAGCTGTCGACAAGTTGACTTACGATGTCGATAGGTTCAGTTGAACCTCGCGACAAGTATTTGGAACCTCTTGACACCTTCCTATTTCCATCTCCATTCCTCTCAATAGGTTTTCTTATGAAACCTGTCGACAAGTGTTTTAGAACCTCGCGACTGCTTAGCTCCTGTGTACTACAACGACTCGACAGCTACTGGCATCCTCTCGAAAACTTTAGTATTTCTACTCAGATCTTCTCGACAACTTTTGAACTTCGTGGCTTTCGACAGAATTGGGTAGCTCTCGATAGGATCTGGAAACATCTCAAGAAGTTGAACTGCACTTGTCGATAGGATTGATGACTCATTGACAGGATCGGAAGCTCATTTCATCTTCTGCCCATTTCTCCATTCAACCTCTCGACAGGTTATGCTAATCCTGTCGACTGGTTATACAACTCAACACTGAGCTCTCGACAGGTTGGCTCAATCCTCGCGAGAATGTGTCTGGCTTCCGGTGAGCTGCCGACAAGTTGAATTATGATGTCGATAGGTTCAGCTGAACCTCGCGACAAGTATCTGGAACCTCTCGACACCTTCCTATTTCCATCTCCATTTCTCTCAACAGGTTTTCTTACGAAACCTGTCGACAAGTGTTTTAGAACCTTGCGACTGCTTAGCTCCTGTGTACTACAACGACTCGACAGCTACTGGCATCCTCTCGAAAACTTTAGTATTTCTGCTCAGATCTTCTCGACAATTTTTGGATCTTCTCGAAATCTTAGTTTTTTAGGCATCAAATCCTCTCGGCAGCTAAGGCTAACCTCTCTACAGGTTTATCCTTATGCTTCCACAGCTGGCACATATCTCAAGTGTGCTATTCTTCATTTGTTCAACATCCAGCAACCTCTTAGGGGATTCAATCTTCATTCTCTGCAACTGCACTTAGCCCCAAGCCTTCCTAGTTAAGCTTAAACACTCTTAAGAACTTCTGGGGCTCTTGTGGATCGCTTGATTGGCTGGCCTTTGATCTGTAGGGTTACATGTTGAGCAGCAAATTGCTTCTTCGGCCATTTTAAGTGGATGTCTGTATTAAGCTTGCAATTTATTGCTTATCTATAAAATGCACTTAAAAACACATTATTAGTCAGATCAAAAGTCTATGAAAGGTTAGGTTACGAGGTGAAAATTGGTATTTTTCACTACTTAACACACCCCCAAACCTAAGCTTTGCTAGTCCCTGAGCAAAGGAGAAAGTAAAAACAATTATTGAAAATAAAAACTGCCACTTTTGTAGGGAACACAGATGCATTTAACATATGCATCAAACCTTTTAAACCCCTAGGTGATCCCCAGTGGAGTAGTGAAGTCTCCTGAGGGTTTACAGTGAAGCTACCCACAAACTTCTCCAATGATTCAGTTAATATTAGTGCATCATGTTAAAACAAAGTTCAAGCAGTATAAAATTCATTCCACACCTTGTCCATTCAGTTTTAGAGGATTCTCAGCAAAAACATGACAGTTTAAAACTAAAATTTTGCTATAATTCTTGCACAGTCAATCAACTCATGTCAAGACATTTTATATGAAAATTAATGCAAAACTTACCCTCAAATTGAGAATCTTGTTTTGATAATGCCCTCATCAACCCTAATTTCATACCCAAACCTCACCAGGGCTGTTACTCTCAATAAAAATAGAAGGGTGCATCAATTCTCACAGATTAAGTGCCGTTACAGCCCTCAAATAAGACTACAAGCATGAGCATAGGTATTGCTCTAATTCCTGAAATTTTCTAACTCTTTTCACCATATATTAAATAGATTCTCATCTCCACATGACAACTCAATCAATTTTAGATCAGTAAGGACTTTTTATTGGGTTGTAATGTGGCTTATGGGTGGAGTTTACAAAGACAAAAAGGGTGGAATAGGAATCAAGATTGAGATATCAGTAAAGTAAGGAAGGTGGTGCACACTCCTTCATTTCAGCACAAGCTTCATTTTCTTTGAATTTCCAGAATTAAAGTGATAAGCTATATCAGCTTCTTATCCTCTTATAAATTTTCAAATGAAATGACTTCTCTTTCTCATTCTTTTATTTTGCTTTTCTATATATATATATATATATATTTTATGAGCTGGAATGCCACAATTGTACTTTTGATACACAACTACCTTTCGATGTATTTTCTTCTCATTTAATCTACTGTCAAACCTTGCTCCTTTAACCTCACTTCTCCTTCCATTTCTTGATTTCATAGATTAAGAGTGAATTAAAATAGGTCAAGAGGTTTTGGGTTTAAATTTTTTGATTTTTATCAAAGAAAAAAAACTGGGAATTTTAAGGCTCAAAAGGTGTGTATCAAGGGCAGTTTAAAGGTGGGAGGTTTTAAGCTCAAACTGTCTAAGGGATGGCCTTACTTCATGTCTTCAATGTCATGAGTGCTGTCAAGCTGTTTCAACTTGGATTTGCCTAACGTCTAGTGAGCAAAGGTAGATTCAATCAGTCCTTAAAGCAGAAGAAATTGCCAAACACTCTTCAAAGAAAATTTTCTCAGGCCCAAATCTCACTAGGTATGGTCCTTCATTAGACTTCTAGGATATATCCTCACAAATTTCTCTCTTCTCAAGTTCACTAAGCACTAATTTTATAAAAAATTCCTGACATTTGCTTCATGAAAATGTTAGAGCTATAACATGTTTCAATTTTTAAAAAGTTTTTAATTTCCTCTATATATAACATATCAGGTGTGAAATTATTTTATTTCCTCAATTTCTATTAAAACCTTGCTGCACTACCATTAACTATCCATTGCCAAACTGCCACACTCCCAAACCTATGAGGAGCAGTGTCCTCACTGCTTGAAAAATAAAGGGATGTACAGCAAGAGACATAGACAAAAGTAGACACAAAATAAAGGAAGAAAATGCCCATAAACAATTAAAACAAGCAAACTAGCGATGAGCAGAAAGTACAATAGACAGAACGTATAAAAAAAAAAAGGGAAATTTCATTAATGCAGCAAAAATTTTCATTACATTTTTCGAAAAAAAGGAAAAAATAAAAACAAACATCCTAACTACCGTCCTCAGGTGGCAGAGCTTTAACTTTGGGGCTCGTGCCCTTTGTTGGAGTGGAAGTAGGGAGAAGAGCAGGGGGTGGATGGAGTGAAGGAGAAGAAGATGCAGAAGGTGCTATCTTCTGCTTCTTTTTCTTCCTCCGATCCTTTTTATTTTCCTCTTTGGCCAAAATCCTTTGTACTTCCTCGTACTCATCCCACAGGAATTGTAGTGGGTCAGGTTCTTTTGGTGGTGGTGGGTCCTCCCAAACTGGATCGAATTTAATTGGCAGATCAATAGGTTTGTCATCCGCCATAGTTGTGGGAGGGACGAATTGATGAGGTCAAGAGAGAACGAATACGATGGAGGTGTAGGGGCCTTGTAGTTAAAATGCATGGGTGGTGGAATATGCAACGTCATATTAAATTTTCTCCTTCTTTTGAGGTTAATTGCCATAATGTTATTAAAGAAGGTTAGTTGGTAGCAAAAATGTCAGCTGGGATAAACATAAGACGTTGCGCGATTTATTATGGTGGGACCAATGCCTAGGTGTATGGAATAACAACCAGTGAGGTAGAGGAAGAGCAAAGGGAATGAAAAAATCACCAAGGAAAACATAAGGCTTAAAAAGAAGCTGTTGAATGGCTGAATGACTTTTGACATCTTTGGGGCAAGGTGTCGACAGGTTGATGCAACTTGTCGAAGAGTAGAAAGTCAATGATCCTCGCGAGAGGTTCATGCAATCATGTCAAAGAGTTCAAGTAGACAACAACAATCATTTCGAGAGGTTCACAGAATCTCTCGACATGTTCTTTGAACTGAATATTCCATCCTCATTATGCTACTGGATCCTGCAGAAATGTTGTTTTTACCTATCGACAAGTTTCAGTACCTATCGACAACACCTAAATGGCCTTCAGGACCTATCGAACTCTATAAACATCCTATCGACATGCTCATTTGAGATTCCACCCTACATTTTGACAATGTATTCCCCCTCAGCACTCAGCATGGGCCTTTCCTGTGTTCCCATTCAATGTATTCTAAGATATTTCAACACTCCAAAGCTCCCTAAACTGCAGGCACCAGAGGGATGATGCCCCAATCCCATCACAACAATTTTATTATCATCAAACAAATTAAAAAACAGACAACAATCAACTTGAGAAGATACATATGGTACATATGATACAATCATTGGAAATCAGTTACATGTTGGAGGGTCCTGAAGGTCAATGGTCTCCTTAGGCTCACTGATATTGTCAACACAAATTTTTAGCTTGTGCCCATTGACTTTTATGGCCCTACCATCTTTAGGGTCCATGATATCCACAGCCCCGGATGGGGAGACAAGTAGAACTGTATAGGGCCCATCCCATCTGGACTATAATTTTCCTGGAAAGAATTTCAACCTAAAGTGGAACAGCCATACCTTATCACCTGTTGTGAATTCTTTCCTTAGCAAGTGCCTATCATGAAAGGCTTTGCTTTCTCCTTAGAAATCTGGGCATTTGAGTATGCTTCCAGCCTCAACTCCTTAAGCTCAAATAATTGCAGCTTCTTGTGCAAACCAACAACGTTTAGGTCATAATTTAATGCTTTAATGGTCCAGTAAGCCCTGTGCTCTAACTCTACAGGTAGACGACATGCCTTGTCATAGACTAGCCTAAATAGGGACATCCCTGTTGGGGTCTTATAGGCAATCCTATAAGCCCACAGTGCATCCAATAATTTTATGGACCGAACTTTCCTATCAGTACACACAACCTTCTCTTAAATGTGTTTGATTTCTCTGTTGGAAATCTCCACCTGCCCACTGGTTTGTGGGTGGAATGGAGTTGCAACTCTGCGGGTCACAGAGTACTTTGCAAACAGTTTGGAAAAATATTTGTTGCAAAAGTGGCTTCCTCCATCACTTATACTAGCTCTGGGGATGCCAAGCCTGGAGAAGATGTTGTCTTTTAAAAACTTAATGACAACTCTGTGATCATTTGTTCTTGTAGCTATGGCCTCAACCCATTTGGACACATAGTCCACATCTACAAGGATGTAATTGTTCCCATAGGAAGAAGGGAAAGGTCCTATAAAATCGATTCCCCATATGTCAAATAATTCGACAACTAGTACAGGTTGCAAGGGCATGGAGTTTCTTTTAGAAATGCTTCCCATCTGCTAACATCTAAAATAGGCTTTACAATGTTGTATAGCATCTTTGAAAAGAGTGGGTCAGTAGAAGCCACTTTGCAGCACCTTTGTAGCAGTTTTGTTGCCACTGAAATGGCCCCCGCAAGCCCGTTCATGGCACATCGTTAGAATATTTTCAAATTCAGTTTCAAGCACACATCTTCTTATCATCTGGTCTGCACAAGTTTTAAAGAGGGAAGGATCCTCTCACATATAATGTCGAATCTGTGAGAAAAATAGATTCCTATCATCCTTATTCCAATATGGGTATTCTTCCTATAGCTAGGTAGTTTACTATGTTGGCAAACCAAGGTACACTCATCTCCACAACAAAAAGTTGTTCATCTAGAAAGGACTCATTGATAGGCAAGCTCTCTATATCAATAGTTGGGATCCCAAATAGGTGGTCTGTAACCACATTTTCAGCCCCCGTCTTGGCTTTGATTTCCAAGTCAAATTCCTGCAAAAGAAGAATCCATCTTATTAGTCTAGCTTTGGGTTCTTTCTTAGACAGGAGGTACTTTAAGGCTGAATGGTCAGTAAACACAGTGATTTTGGATCCCAATACATATGATCAAAATTTCTCCAAGGCAAACACAATGGCCAACAACTCTTTTTCAGTTGTAGTGTAATTCAGTTGAGCACCAACCATTGATTTACTAGCATATGCCATGAAACATGGTGCCTTATCTTTTCTTTGCTCCAATACTGCACCAATAGTAAAGTCTGATGCATCACACATCAGCTCAAATGACATGGAGAAATTAGGAGCTTGCAGTATAGGAGCAGTAGTCGAACATGACTTCAAGAGTTCAAAAGCAGCTAGGCATTTATCATTGAACACAAATGAAACCTCTTGGCACAACAAGTTGCAAAGAGGCTTGGAGATTTTACTAAAGTCTTTGATGAACCTCCTATAAAAACTAGCGTGTCCCAAGAGTGATCTGACTTGTTTGACAGTTTTGGGTGGAGGCAGATGTGCTATCAAATCAACCTTAGCCTGATCAACCTCTATCCCTCTTTGGGAAACAACATGTCCTAGGACAGTGCCTTGAATCACCATAAAATGACTCTTTTCCTAGCTCAAGACAAGGTTGGTCTCCTCACACCTTTGCAGCACAAGGCTGAGATGGTGCAGGCATTGAGAGAAATTATCCATGAAAATCTCTAGAAACTGATCAATCATGTCAGAAAAAATTGCATACATACATCTTTGAAAGGTGACAGGTGCATTACATAAACCAAAAGACATCCCTCTATATGCAAAGGTTCCAAATGGGCATGTAAAGGTGGTTTTTTCGGGTCTCAGTGGTACACAGGATCTAATTATATCCCGACAACCATTGGCAGGCTAATAATCCAAAATGACCAAACGAATCGAGATGATCAATCAGACGGATCAGGTTAAAGATCCTTCACCAGAGGACCATCCATCACATCCCAACTGATCAGAACATGCCATCAGGATTACAGGTCAAGAACGGAGATTCATCTGAAGATTATCCGACCTGACCACCACCACCACACCTCCTCTATCTCAGATCTGCTTCTGCAACCTGTAATCAGAGTCCACATGGGAATAATTCTGCTATTCAACATGTGGCCGATGTATTGATTTCTTTTTAGAAGCTTTTCTCCCATTGGTTCACAATTAGCAAATGCACATGAGGCCGTTAGGGTTTCCAATCGTGCACAGTTGAATACCAAAAATGCCCCTAGGGGTCGCTGACATGCTTTGGGATGTGTGCACAAGTTTTTGAAATTGGCAGCTGCTGAAGGAGCATGCTGAGAAGTGTCCAAATCGAGTCTCGAGAGGTTCAGGGAACCTCTTGACAGGTTTTGAGTGTACTTGCTCTTCATTTCGACAGGATCTCCGTGGCTTTCAACAGGATTGGGTAGCTCTCGATAGGATCTGGAAACATCTCGAGACATTGAACTGCACTTCTCAATAGGATTGATGACTCGTCAACAGGATCAGAAGCTCATTTCATCATTCTGCCCATTTCTTCATTCATCCTCTCGACAGGTTATGCTAATCTTGTCAACTAGTTATACAACTCAACACTGAGCTCTCGATAGGTTGGCTTAATCCTCGCAAGAATGAGTCTAGCTTCCGGTGAGCTGTTGACAAGTTAACTTACGATGTTGACAGGTTCAGTTGAACCTCGCAACATGTATCTAGAACCTCTTGGCACCTTCCTATTTCCATCTCCATTCCTCTCAACAGGTTTGCTTACGGAACCTATCGACAAGTGTTTTAGAACCTCGCGACTGCTTAGCTCCTGTGTATTACAACGACTCGACAACTACTGGCATCCTCTCGAACACTTCAATATTTCTCCTCAGATCTTCTTGACAGCTTCAGGATCTTCTCAAAATCTTATTTTTTTGGGCATGAGATCCTCTCAGCAGCTAAGGCTAGCCTCTCGACAAGTTTATCCTTATGCTTCCATAGCTGGCACATATCTCAAGTGTGCTATTCTTCATTTGTTCAACATCCAGCAACCACTTGGTGGATTTAATCTTCATTCTGTGCCACTGCACTTAGCCTCAAGCCTTCCCAGTTAAGCTTAAACACTCTTAGGAACTTATGGGGCTCTTCTGAATCGCTTGATTGGCTGGCCTTTGATCTATAGGGTTACATGTTGAATAGAAAATTGCTTCTTGGGCCATTTTATGTGGATATCTGCATTAAGCCTATAATTTGTTGCTTATCTACAAAATGCACTTAAAACACATTATTAGACAGCTCAAAAGCCTATCAAAGGTTAGGTTAGGGGGTGAAAAGTGGTATTTTTCACTACTTAACAAACATCGATCCACTTTGCTATAGGGACAACACCATTCTCCCTTGTATATGGAACTGAGGCCGTCCTGTCGATAGAGGTTGAGGTACCCTCACTCTGTATACTCCTTGAGTCAGGCCTACTCGAAGCAGAAAGGGAGAGATCCCACTTTGAGTAGTTGAACCTGTTGGATGAGAAAAGGCTCCTTGCCTTGTGTCATACCCAAGTGTACCAAGGGCGAATCGCACGCGCTTATAACAAACGTGTTCGCGGTCGAGATCTGATGGTAGGAGACACCGTACTCAAGAAAATCTTCTCATCCCTCTAGTCGATCTGAGAGGGAAATTCAGGCCTAAATTGGAAGGACCTTATGTCATCTGAGAGGTGCTCCCGGGATACGCTGTCCACCTTGCCATCATGGACAGAGATCACTTTCCTGAGCCCATCAATGCTGGATACGTAAAATGATTCTATTCCTAAGTCTCCATTGCAATGTAAGTATTGAAAAAAATGAATACGTGATTACTTAAGGATACTGCAAAAAGAGGCCATCATTTCAAAGCCAAGTAGCCAAAAAGTATCCCTGAATAATCATACCCTTTGCTACACCCGTTGAGCCATTAGCCTTTTCTTTCATTACCCCTTCCACAGAAAATGAGAAATTATATGTACTAACCAAAAAAAAGAGAAAAAGAGTTACCATTAAAATCTAAAAAAAATAAGAAAAGCAAAATCCCAAAGGAGGATAAGCAAAAAGACAAAAGAAAAAGTGGGGCATCTGCAGTCAAAATTCCTCAAAGAAGAAGTATATTATGACAACTGGAACCCTATCAAGAAAATCTTCTTAAACCCGAGAATACCTTCAAGAATTCCTAACCGATCCCATGGCCACAATACATCCCTAAAGAAAGCCCTCTTTAGGGCCTACGAGCAGTCATAATATTTGTTGAGTCGGTATGAGCGAAGCTAAGAGACGATAAAAGAATTCCATCCAGCTGGCTATGATGGAGTTGACATCTATGTCGTGGCCTTTGAAAGAAAAAAAGAATGAAAAAGAAAATACAAGCTCAAAGAAAAATGGACGTGGTGAAAACCCGAAAGGGCACCCCTGGTAAAAACAGCGAGCTTGTGCGGACCAAGTGAAAACCTGAAAAGGCACTTGGGGTAAAAATGCATACTCATGGACATAGTAAAATTCTGAAAGGGTGTTACGAGTAAAAAAGAGAGAAACAATGGGCACGACGAAAAGTCATCTTGGGTGTGTGAGGAAAAGAGGTTGAAAAAGTAAAATAGAAGAGAGAAGAAAAATCTTTCAGCTAATCCTTCAGTTACATTTTCGATTTATTTGGTCGCCAATTGGGCCGCTCATGTTTGCTACAAATCGGATCTTGATCAAGTATATCTTCATACTGCACCATCAAACATATGACCCGAGGTAAGGATAAAAAGTTGATTCGACCAAAAGGGATGGACATTCTGACCTCGATAAAAAATGTTCAACCTCATTCAGATCTGACCACATAAAGGGGTTTGACTATGCTCAAAATGAGACCTGTTATTTCGCCTCACTGTTAAGGCATCAAACAAAAAAAAGAAGAAAAGAAAGAAAAAGCAACAAAATCAAAAAATCTGAAAAATATACACCTGTTTTTTATATTTATGCCCATGTACATATTTATGGCATCATACTTCCATCTCAAAATGAAGAAAAAGAACAAAAAAATATAAAAATAAAAATCTATTAAATATATAAATCTTGAAAATTGAAAATGTGTTGGTAATGGTTTGCTTCTCCTTCTGTTAATTAGGATGCATATATTACCTCTAAAAAGGACTTACGTTTTCTTGAGAAATGTGCAGGAGCATCAAAATGGTTCTAAGCCTTGAAGCCGGCAACCTCTTGGAAATGAACATATCAAATGAAGCATCTCTCCATAGACATCGATCTATTCAAAAAATGGGAAAAACAATCATTTGAAAAAGAAAAAAAGATAGCCATATCTTTGTGGTACTTTCGCTACATACATGCATGCTCCAATGCGATAAAATGTCAATATTTTATCGGCAATGTAGCTGCGCTACATTAACGTCCTGAGTCTAAGGTTCACCTTGGATCTTTGGATCTTACTTTAAAGTAGGAGCAACGGTGTCAATCCTGATCAAACGGTCAATATTTCAATTAGGTTGATTCTACTGTTAAATCCTTACGCCAAGCGCTTTGTTTTTAGATTCATGTGAACTTAAGTGTCTTAAGCTTCAGATTCCTCAGAAAAAGGTCAATCGTTGATTGAGACCAACCTGTCAAAAAGGAAATTACCTATCGAACGACTATATTCAAATATGCATTCTGAAGGGCTCATTCTAGGATGCAGGCTTAAAACCTGCATTTGTACGATATCCCTGTAAAGTGTATGTCATGCGTCTGGATATCCGTTGGATGATCGTTTGTTCTTGTAAATAGTACCCAGACGGGTTTTGGGGACTTCCATTCCCTTTTGTTTTTATTCGCCCCTGATGTATGCATGTTTTTTGCATAATTGTTCATTTGTGGGATCATCATTGACGAAGACCAAAATTGAGTGCCTCCTTCGATAGGCACCTAATTTCAGCCAGATTTGTTCAGTATTATTTGAAGTTGAGTACTCTAGGTCATGTTGATCCAGGGCACATTATCAAAAAATGACACACACTCCCAAAAAGCATTGCAACATCAATATTCGCTCTGCTCGGATAGTTGTGCTAAATTATCCTTAAGATTGTTGGTTTCACCCAAAAGTCTCGAACCCTACCTCATGTAGGGGCACCCGTGACCAGTCAAATGAGGTAGTCAATGCCTCATGGGATTGGATACAAATTGTGGATCTTCGCATTACTGCTTCGCGCCTATCTTTAAGCATGACTCGATCACCCTCTCACTTACGGAGCTATTTTATTCAGAATGAAACTTAAACATCGAGCATCTCCAATCATCTCGAGAATTAGATGTTTTTTCAAGCATATTGGGCTTTTGCAACTTGCTCCACCTTGGTTATGCCCAGTAATGTCGGTAAGTACTTGAGGGCCGATAACCTTGAGAAACAGACATTTTTCCCGACATACAGGGCTTCCGTTTACTCAACATATTACCCACCTGATGTTTGAGGTTCATTTTTGAATACGGCGTACCGTCAGTGATGCCTTGGGCCTCTTCAGATGTCTCTTTTTTAGGCATGCGATCATTAGTGATCGAATACCAAAGATGGGCATCTATAGACACCCAAAATTGGCCCAAGACCCGATCGAAACATACTTCGAGAGAGGCGCACCCTCGAGTTTCCGATAGCATTTCCCATACCCTTAGGAATCTTCCCATACCCTTAGGAACCTTCCCAAACCCTTAGAAACTTATCTAAACCCTTAGAAAATCACCCCGACCTCTCCAGACCCGTAGTTAATCCTCTCGGGCAATGGTCAGAGAGAGATATGCCAGAGTTGGTAGGGACCTCTACTAAGACTGAATCTTATACCATTGAAAAGTAGAGGTTCTCAGATTTTAAACAAGCCAAGAATCACCTCAATCTGATTTGTACGTCCAAAGTTACGGCGACCTGAGCAGTGCCAAAGAGTTGCACTTGGATGGGGCATACATTGCGCATGTATTATATACGCCAAGTCATTTTTGCCCAAAAATGGCTTGGCGCATCTAATACACATGCCAAGTATAGGTAGGACCCACCTCGGGCTCTAAACTTTTGGACACTATAGCTATGCTTGGCGTGTGTAATACACACGCCAGGCTTAGCTACAGTAACCATGAGTTTTTGCTCGAAATCCACTTTTGGGGTTTGACTTGTTGACCATCTCAATGATTAAGATGGGTTTCATTAGGACTGTTGCACCCCTGATTACCCTATTTCTAACCCTTTAGTCATTTGAAACCTCACCCTATCAACTACCATTGAAGCCCATTGCCCACATTTCTAAGCTCTTAAAATTCTAGGAAACCTTAGATTAGAAGATTACCTAATTGCTAACCCTAATTAACACTTAAGTACCCTCTTAAACCTCCCTTTTTCCTATAAATAGAGAGGCACCTCCCTTGCAAAAGGGTTGAAAATTTTTCCAAGGGATAAATAGATTAAGAGAGAAGCTTTTCCTCCCTTTGGTGCACCCATTCCATACCAATTCCAGAATTCAAAAGCCCCCCTTAGACCCCATCTTCCACCAAAAAAACCTTGAGTTAGGAGAGAACCACCCCTAGCCTTCTCCCTCTACCCCTTAGCTATCAGGCCTTAGAGATTAGAACCCATTTTCCAATCATTCAAGCTATCGGAAGCTTGTCAAGTGCACCTACGTGAAGGTCCACACGCATGCTACAAGGCACTTGGATCCTATTTCTGCCCCTCTACACTTACCGAGATTTCGACAGCGTAACAGCACAAATTCAAGGATAAAGGAAAAGCCGAGAAGGTAGAGGAGTAGAGGGGAGAGCCAGAGCTCTCGGGCCCTTGTAGCATAGCTATGGACCTTCATGTAGGTGCACTTGATGAGCTTTCGATAGCTTGAGTGGTTGGAGAACGGGTTCTAACCTCTAAGGCTTGATAGCTAAGGGGTAGAGGAAGAAGGCTAGGGGGTAGTTCTCACCTAAACTCAAAGGTGATGGAGGATAGGGTTTCTAGGGTGGTTTAGAATTCTAGAATTTGTATGGGTATTTGGTGCACTAAAGGGGAGGAGGGGATTGCTTAATCTCTTTCTCTCTCTTGGGAAAATTTTAAGCCATTTGCAAGGGGGTGCCTCTTTATTTATAGAAAAAGAGAGGGTTACGGGGGTGTTTAAAGGGTAATTAGGATTACCAATTAGGTAATCCTAACATCTATGGTTTCCTAGGATTTTAGGGTCATAGATATCTGTGAGGATAGGATTAATGGTAGATGATAGGGTGAGGTTTCAAATGACTAGAGGGTTGCAAATAGGGTAAACAAGGGTGCAACAGTCCTAATGAAACCCACCCTAAATATTGGGGTGGTCAACAAGTCAAACCTCAAAAGTAAAATTCGAGCAAAAACTAGAGGTTACTGTAGCTAAGCTTGGCGTGTGTATTACCCACAGGGGTAATACACACAGGGGGGCCAACCTATACTTGGCGTGTGTAATAGACATGCCAAGCCATTTCTCAGAAAAAATGGCTTGGCGTGTGTAATATACACGCCATGCATGCCTTTGCTAGGTATACTTTTGGTCACATTTCAGATCGCCGTAACTTTCGAAGTACAACTAGGATTGAGGTGATTTTTAGCTTGTTGGAAAGCTGTGAACCTATACTTTTCAATGGTATAAGATTTGGTCTTAATAGAGGTCCCTGCTACCCCTGGTACAGATCACTCTAACAATGGTCTGGGAGGGTCAACTAAGGGCTCGGAGAGGTTTCTAAAGGTTGGGGGTAATTCCTAAGGGTTTGGGGTAAGTTTCTAAGGGTTTGGGAAGATCCCTAAGGGTACGGGAGGTGCTATCGAAAGCTCGGGAGTGCATCTCTCTCGAAGTATGTCTCGATCGGGCCTTGGGCCAAATTTGGGTGCCTACAATTTTCTTTTCACTCACGTGAATTCACCCGGTGTTAAGCCGATACGCAAAACACAAGTCTACAGGCCTTTATAAAAAGGTTCAAAATAAAGTCTAAGCTCATTCCACAGGTTTTGATTCATGGACTTCTCACTTACAAACTGGTTGATCTTGTTATGTGTATTAAAATTATGTTAAACTCAAGTCTTAACCTATTGCAAGCACACAATGGAAATAATAGTACTAGCATAGGATTGTTCCCACGAGAAAGTTTATTTATCTAATTACTTCTTATTTATATCTTCTATTTAAATCCTTATTTTAAAAACTTCTATTTCTCTTTAAGATCTAATCTATTGGAGAAATATGAATAAAAGAATGGTTTCTAATCTAAAGTGCATAAAATAAATCTAAATCCTCCTTCAGATTGAGGTCGTCAATCCTAATCTTTAGCTATCAAATATTTATGAATTTAAATAGTACCGTTACACCATATCTCTAGTTTCTTAGCATTGGTTGTCAATTAAGTTTAAGATTCTATCAATACAGATTTAATCTAATCAGCAACTTCCTAAAATCTGAGCATCAATCAAACCTTAGAAAACTGAAGATGGAAAAGTAAAAACCGTTACACTAATCTGCAAATTCTAACCTGAGTCATCAATTCAAATTAAAACTTGGAGATGCTTCCAAAGCATGAAAATAAAGCAAAATAAAATCTAAACTAGAAAGCAAATAAATATATCTTTCACCCCTCAGCCGTAGTCGTCAATTGCTTCTGAGAAACTAGGATATCTATACTAATCTTCATGACTCAATTGCAGTAGTCAATTGCTCTTGAGAAACCTCTGATATCTAATCTACTCTAACTATTTTATACTACTTTGATCGGAAGAAAATCCAACCTTAGTTGTCAATTGATGCTGAAATTCTTCGATGCTTATTCCTACACCAAGCTCTCTTATTTATAGATTACAAGGAGTCGGTTTACAAAGACTTCTAATTCTAATAAAAGAAACTACTAAAAATAAAAGATTCCTAATATAACTCTAATTCCTAATTTTATCTTTCCCTTGCTTGGACGGTAGATGTACTTCTAGATTATTCTCCTTTATTTCAGCAATCGAGATTTCCTAAAGCTTAACTTCATCAATCTTCTCAGATCCGTGATCAACTGAACTTCTAATTTTATACATCTTCTAATTCTGCTCATGGTAGTGTAATATGCACATGAACAACAACAACAATAATAGTAGGAAAGCTTCTTTTATGGGAAATCATAAATCATAATTTCTCATTTTCTTCTCTTTCTTAGAAAATCGTAAATCACAATTTTCTATCTTTCATAGCTTCCTCATAGTTGACGATTCTCTGGATTATTATTTTTTACTTTTCTTCTTTTGTCTCATTTGTAGAATCGTAAATTATGATTTTCTGGCTTTTAGTAGGCAGGAAATCGTCTTTTTCGCTCAATCATCTTTCTTATTACTTTTTGAGTTCATTTTGATTAATATTAACACTTTGACTCTCTTTTACTAGTTATCTCTAATATCTGCACATCATCAACTTGTTAGTAGCAAACTATGGCCTACCCTCACTAAGTTAAGGGTGATAAAATGGTAAATTATGTGACTGATCACACCCCTAAACTTAAGTTTTGCTAGTCCCTAGCAAATAAGAAAACATAAAGTATCTAAACTATAAATTTAAATGCCACTTTAATAGGGAGCACAATTGCATTTAGCAGATGCAACAAGCCTTTAAACTCCTAGGTGATCCCTAGTGGAGGAGTTGTAGTCTCCTGAAGATTTTCAGTAAAGTTACCTACAAACTTCCAATATTTTTAGATTTTTCAAAACTAAAACTTCAAAATATAGATTTTATATACTAATTTCTTAGTCAATCATTATATATTCATTATTTAAAAAAAATTTCAAATCTTTTATGCTTAGCTTTCCATCATCGTAATCATCCTCTATCAGAACTCAATAATTTTAATTCAGTATAGTGTGGAGTGTGTGCATATCAGTGAAAAGTTTATTCATCAAAGATTTTTTTAAACTATAGTTTTTAGAAAATATTTTCATTCAAACTATCACTTATTGGCATACTCTAAAAAATAATCGAAATTTTGGGTTCTCACAATATTGTAGATATATATGAAAATTTCATCGAACAATTAACTAAAGAGATAAATCTCATGGAAAGGATAATCAATTCTGTTCAAATAATTTCTTCATTTATTCATAGTATCTATTTTATATATCTCTACTAGACTCATATTCTTGCAAATTATAAATCACAAAGGTCTTTTCTTCGGCTTGTAATGGGGCTTTACGTTTGCAGAAGGTTTCAGAGAAAAAGGTAAAGATGATTAAAAAGTTATTTCTATTCCTTTTCTTCTTCTATATTTTTCATCTTCAGTAAGTATCCTTATTTTGGATAACTTCTTCCCATTTCTTTTCTAGTATAAATCCCATATTCTTTTCTAGTTGGAAGCGTTTTGCTTCTCTTTTTTTTCATGGAATCTTCATTTTACGATTTTTTTTTCTTTTCCCATATTTACATACAATTATATTTCTTTTTACTTGCACCCTTTTCAGCTGATCCTTTATCTATTATGTATATACTCCTTTCACTTCCTCTTCTCTCCTTTTACTTTCTAAACTCTCAAAAATTGTAAGGGTCAATGATAGAAAGTTTTAGGCAGTACATATGGTTAAAGGTTTATAAAATTTTTGTACCAAGAAATTCAATTTTAGGCTTCTAAATGGGTTCAATGGATAAAATATTCTGAGATTTTTAGCTTTTTGGCTCTGGCTTAACAAAATATGGCCTTTGGTCATTTTCATGATTTATTAATATGGATGTCTTATTACTTTGATATATTTAATAGACAGTTCTAAACAAATAAAGCATTATATTTACAGAATATCTTCATTCTAAGTTCAACAATATGAGATTTCAAATAGTAGAGAAGTTCAAGGAAAATTTAGCATGAATAAAAATAGTCTCTCTTTCTCAGAATAAAAGAGAAAATAGGCTCTATAGCTCACTGGTTATATGATTTGAAACTATAATCTTAAATATATATAGTTCAGATCAATTATATAGTTTCAAATATTCTCCTGATACAGTGTTCTAGAGATGCTTTACTTTGAATTATAACTATTTCTATTTTGATTTTTGAACTACTACTATGATGGGTTGCTAAGAATTTCGGAAATTTTTTTTTTTTTATAATTCTCATATAATGATTAACTTAAAAAAAAAAAACTCTAAAGAAAACTATGCTAATATATTATATTTCTCAAAATTGATATGTATATCTCCCCCAAACTTAAATAGGACAATGTCCTCATTATGTAAAACAAGGGACATACAAAAAAAATTACGTTACTTTACTACTGCTTGGTTATTTATCAGGTTTATAATCTGCAAAAAGAATAAAAAATCTTCCCCCAACCTTAGGAGAAAAATACTACCGATTCTATGAAAAAATGTTAGATGTTAGTAACACTGTTAGTAAATTAGTCAAAAACAGCAAAGAAAAAAAATTGTTTATATATATATGAACTAATTACAGAAACATAAAAAGAAAACTAATTACATCAAAGAAATCCTAGGAAAAATCTAGACACACACTAGACTAAGACATTGACGGCAACGTCTAAGATAAATCTTTGCTGAAGATCGGTCCTCTGACTTTTAGCCACCTTTAATCATAGTCTCTTATTCCTTCCTACTAGAAGAGTGTCCACTCCTTTGCAGGGTCACCTCCCCTCCTCTTCTTTAGAGTGGGAATCCACATCGAGATTGCTACTCAGAGAGCTGTCGAACTCTCCCCCTCAGTCTCTCAAATTGGTCCATGACTCATCAACTGCACCGTTAATGCAGTTACGGGAAGAAGTTGAGGAGAGTTGGAAGATGACACATCTTAGCCCCTCATTCTGCCTATATTACTTCCCTTCGTAAATTTTATGAAGAGATTGTAGCCCAAGCTAAGGGAGAAGATGAGCAATGGAGAGGGGTGGTGGGGAGATCAAGGATGGGATGGAAAATGACATTAGAAATTATAACCCATCATTACTATAAAGGAACACACATTCGGGGTGGGTTGTGATGGCGTAAAGTTTAGGAAGTGGGGGGAGATGGGTTCGTGGTATATGGTTTCAGATTTGGGTTAGGTTTAGGGTGAAGGGTAGTTTCAGTGGATGATTCAACATCTCTAGTAAGTCGTTGGTGCTTCATATCTTCTTCTTTCTGTTGTGTAGCCAGTAGCTCGGCCTTGTGTGACTCGAGGATTCTATCAAGTTGCTTACTGAAGTCGCTCTGGTTATGCTCTTTCATCATGGGGTTTTAGGGTTAAGGACGAAGGAAGAAGAAAGGTTGTGGGATAGTTTTAGTTTATATATGGGTATAGATTTATAGGGAAAGGTATTGAACTGTGATTTCGAGTAAATGTCTATTTGTAGGTTCCTAGGCTAGGGTGGTTGGGAAGTGGTAGCCTTGAATGCATTTCATGTCCATTCCTATACAATTTTAAATGGGTCTCACTTCCAATGCTTTCGATGAGACTGATCACTAGGTTCTCCTATTCCTCAGAATTGTCGTTTGCAATTCTTGATAACGATCACGAGAATCTATTGCTGAAAAATATTATACTCACTACGATTGGACTCTAAACTCACGAGAATTCTCAAATCCATGTGCTCTAAGTGATTAAAAATAAAGAAAAGAGTCTTCACGATTAGTAATATCTCATAAATCGTAGAAGGGTCAATTTAAAAGCATTTATGTACATATATTACACATGTTTGCTATGGGTGAGTCGGCAGCTCGACAAATTCATGAGGAATTCAATAACGATCAAGGGGAGTTGATGTCCGTCCCATAAAACTATTTTCTCCTGGCGTGCCAACTGGCCATGGGGAAGAATAGTTACTCTCTCTCAAGTTAATTAGAATGAGTAATTGCTCAACCTGAGTTTCTAACCGTGTAATGGATTTCAGGAGATTATTGAGTAGCTGCGTTTGAATATGGCCATGTTGCAGCCAGCTTTCAGCTAATTACGGCAAGGCTTCCTCAATGTCACTGTGGTCTTGGGTCTGTGTGGGGCAAAATACAGAAGAGTGTTGAGGAATATTCTGAGTTAAGCAGCAGTTAGGTTCACAAGCTTCTCCTTGTTGAGATGTTGGGTGTAATTTTGCACCCACCAGAGATTGAATTTTTTTCCATAGTTTTAATTTTGGAAGGCATTTTATCATTAACTTTAATTTGTATAGTCCTCTCTGCATAAGAGGTATACTCCTTGAAATCTCAGATTCAATCTCACCCGGTGCTTGACATTGCACTGGTTCCTCGCTAAAGTTCTCAAAGAATTCCCAAGCAGCCTCAGCAGACAAGGTGTGCAACATCCCCCCACAGGCAACATCAACTATGTGTCAGTTTTGGTCATTCAGACCTTCATAGAAAGTGAGGACTATCTGCCAATGGGGGACTTCATGATGAGGACACCCATATAAAAGATCGTTGAGGCGCGCCCACCCCTCTTGTAGAGATTCATCCGGAGATTGTTTGAAAATTCTAATCAGATACCGAATTTGATTCGTTTTATATATTGGGAAGTATTTAATTAGAAATCCTCACTGCAAGTCCTCCCAATTGGCGAACGAATTATGAGGCAAAGAATGTATCCACAGATTTTCTGATTCGTTCGCCAGCAGCGGCGCCAAAAACTTGGTCGATCTTGTTATGTATATTAAAATTGTGTTAAACTCAAGTCTTAACCTATTGCAAGTGCACAATAGAAATCATAGTACTAACATAGGATCGTTCCCACGAGAAAGTTTATTTATCTAATTACTTCTTATTTATATCTTCTATTTAAATCCTTATTTTAAAAACTTCTATTTCTCTTTAAGATCTAACCTACTGGAGAAATATGAATAAAAGAATGGTTTCTAATCTAAAGTGGATAAAATAAATCTAAATCCTCCTTCTTCAGATTAAGGTCGTCAATCTCAATCTTCAGCTATCAGATATTTATAAATTTAAACAGTACCGTTACACCATCTCTCTATTTTCTTAGCATTGGTCATCAATCAAGTCTAAGATCCTATTAATACAGATTTAATCTAATCAATAACTTTCTAAAATCTGGGCGTCAATCAAACCTTAGAAAACTGAAGATGGAAAAGTAAAAACCGTTACACTAATCTGTAAATTCTAACCTGAGTCGTCAATTCAAATTAAAACTTGGAGATATTTACAAAGCATGAAAATAAAGTAAAATAAAATCTAAACTCGAAAGCAAATAAATATATCTTTCACCCCTCAGCCACAGTCGACAATTGCTTATGAGAAACTAGATTATCTACACTAATCTTCAGTACTCAATTGCAGTCGTCAGTTGCTCTTGAGAAATCTCTGATATCTAATCTACTCTAACTATTTTACACTACTTTGATCAGAAGAAAATTTAACCTTAGTTGTCAATTGATGCTGAAATTCTTCGATGCTTATTCCTACACCAAGCTCTCTTATTTATATATCATAAGGAGTCGGTTTACAAAGACTTCTAATTTTAATAAAAAAAACAACTAAAAACAAAAGATTCCTAATATAACTCTAATTCCTAATTTTATCTTTTCCTTGCATAGACAGTAGATGTACTTCTAGATTGTTCTCCTTTATTTCAATAATCGAGATTTCCTAAGGCTTATCTTCATCAATCTTCTCAGATCCGTGATCGTAAATCATAATTTTTAATGTTTCATAGCTTCCTCATAGTTGATGATTCTCTGGATTATGATTTTTCACTTTTCTTTCTTTGTCTCTTTTGCAGAATCATAAATTATGATTTTTTAGCTTTTAGTAAGCGGGAAATCATCTTTTTTGCTCAATCATCTTTCTTATTGCCTTTTGAGTTCATTTTGATGAATATTAATACTTTGGCTCTCTTTTACTAGTTATCTCTAATATTTGCACATCATCAACTTGTTAGTAGCAAACTATGGCCTAACATCACTAAGTTAAGGGTGATAAAATGGTAAATTATGTGATTGATCACAAACCAAGTCCTCTTACCATTGGTGCTCTCATGGAGCTTGTGTAACTATTTACCTAATTTAGTACATAACCCTTAGTACAAAGGTACATATTCTGAAGTAATTAATTTAAAATTTGAGGTACGCATCTCATACGGTATCGAACTCGTGCATTTAGTTGGCATATTCGGGTTCAAAATTTTTAGGGTGTTACATCCTCTCCCCCTTAAAAGAATTTTTGTCCTCGAAAATTCACTACGTGATATTTGGGTCGGAAGACATATCCTCATATAAAACAAAGAAATGAAAACATGGCTGTTGTTGGTGGTAGTAGTACTAGAGCAAGAGGACACATAAAAGACGTAAGGAGATTGAAATTTTCTATAGGAAGAGAACACAATCCTTTACTGAATATCTACACCATGCAGTTAAAAATCTATCTGCTGAGCTTTAACCAAAGGTGCCCGTTTTCCCATTAGTCGGTGCTCATTCAAGAGTTTAACGGCTAAGAACTTATCCATTGCTGACTAATAGATACATCCACAACTGCGAGAACATATTCACATGCAACTAGAGGAAGACATGTCCACAAGAATTGCTATTAACCATCCAACAATAGAATTACCATCTATGAAAGCATATCATTCACAGCAAGGACCATTCCAACCTCAACTACCGGAACTCAGTATAATTCCAAACATGATACCTTTACCAAAGAAAAATTTCAAACGACTAATTAACATCATTGGCCATTAATGATCAATCTACTTATCATCACATCAAAATTTAACCCATAAGTAACGATCTTAAATCATTGATCTAATACATACCATTTTAAAAGTGCATCAAAGTATATCGTTGGCATGGAGAAAATTTAACCTATCCATTAGCAAGGTTAACCTTTGCTTAAGGCATATTTCACCATAATTTGACCATCCGTCACCACCATTAAAATCAAACCATTCATTTTACAACCCTCACTATAAACCAGAATTTAACTATTTATAGCTACAAGTTAACTGCTATTCAAGACATCTCAGTGCCATAACAAAAAAAATAGCCATTTACCAGTTTCGGATACATCATTGATCCAGCTGCTCGCCCGTCTACTCAGCTCCTTGCGTCGTACTACCTCCAGCTCTAGAGCTAGATGCATGCGGTGTATACTCCTGTAACATCCAGGAAATCCCGAACCCAAATGCACCCGACTACATGTATGCGTTTCGGTAAGAGACTTAGATTGTAAGTGAGAGGTTTAGGGATCAAATCCTGTTAAGGAGAACTTTCAGCATCATTTTAGAAGTTTTCTTTTTAAAGCTGATACACTATTTAGTGGTGTACTAGCCTCACACCAAATTGACTCTCATAAGTACAAAACCAATCTCTCACGCAGAAATAGGAATTTGTATGAATTTAGGAGAGAAGAACCAAGAGAAAAGAAAAGTCTCCTTCTCCTTTTTGAAAAAACCTAGCCATTTGATCTTCTCTCCAATCCTTCAGATGATTTCAAGGAAATTTTTTGTCAGATTCTTTGCTCAAGAAATTTGATTCCGTCTCCGTTACAATCGGAGGGAGAAGATTGAATTGTGATAGCTCGGATTTCCTTCCCTCAAAACCCGCACCGTCAGATCACACACGTGATCTAAATTATAGTGATACTATGGTATCGAAGTGCATAGATCACCTCCTGACAACTTGATCTTTCCTCACATTAAATACTAGGAAGGAACGGGCCATCTATCATTGATAAGCATACAAAAGTACGGAAGCAAAGTGTGCAAAGCGGAAAACAGATCTATAATAAGAAACACAATGGCAGCAAAAACCCAAAAGAACTATCGCACACATACATCCCAAAAACTATACATCATCACCACAAATACCCAAAATATACATCCACCGGTGAAGGTCGACCTTCACCTAAATAGTGGAGCAAAATATACACAATTGTATTCATTTTACATAACACTGTACCGTATATCAGAAACCCAAAAATAATCCCAGCTCTCAACCAAAAGCAGCTAATGATAAAACCCTTCAGGCGGTTCCTCCTCGTCCTCAGGGTTGTAATCTAGGTCTTCCTCCTGCTCCAGATCCCTCTCACAATCAGCTCCTGCAGCTGTGACGTATAGTCAGGGAATGAGCTACAGTCCAAGCTCAGTAGGGAATAACAATGCTAAATCACTTATTTTAAGCATTCTCATTCATGGGTCTTGATGCATAGATAAAAGTTGTTTATAGAAATAAAGACTTTAGCTATAATGTAAAAGCATCTTCTTTCATGAACGTAATTAATCATGTTCAAAATAATGCATTTCGAATCAAGAAAAATGTAAAAAGAACTTGGAAACATGTCAAACAAAGCAAGTCACAAGAACGTATGACATGAATTCACAAATGAGTTCAATGTCAACCCGTCAAGCCCTTAAGCTATGTTAACAGTGCCACTTGAACCAAGAAATCAAGCCCTTGAGCTATGTTAACAAGGTCACTTGAAACGAGACAGGTCAAGCCCCTGAGCTACGTTAACAGGGTCACTTGAAACCCATAAGTCAAACCCTTGAGCTACGTTAATAAGGTTAGTTGAACCGAAATGTCAAGCCCCTAAGCTAAGTTAATAGGGTCACTTGAACTGAGACCATCAAGCCCTTGAGCTGCATTAACAGGGTCACTTAATCAGAGACAAGACAGAGGTACCAGATCAAACACGTATACAAGACAGGTAGCAATGATACCATTCAAATGTAGAAGCTTGAAACATATGGGGTCAAATAGAGATCATAACAAGATGCTGCGCACAAAAACATGCAAATCATGTGCAAAAATCTAGCTTAAAAGCTTCAAAACATGTCAAGATTTTACGTATATGAATTTTAGAAATTATCAAGCATATACTATGTGCATCAATGATAAGAATTCGAGAAAACAAGCAATCGGGAAAGAAGTTCTTCCCTACCTTAAAGTCAGGATCTCACCCATCAAATCACACGAATCAAGGCTAATTTCCCCCTCGATTGTTTCTCGCTTCCAACCTAAATAATGTATTGTATGTATACTAATGGTTAATGAACCATACATGGCCAAACCAAGGACACGCCAGACATAAAAGGCATGAACTAAACTTCATAGAACGGAGGATACCTTGCTGTGGCAAGCTACAGGGTTGTCGTGGCGAGGTTTACAAGTGCCACAAAAATTCTACAGTAGTTTTGGCCTAGATTTTAAGGTAGCACTCGCCGCGGCGAGTGCTTCAGTTCCATCTTCGTCGTGGCGAGGTTACATGTCGTTGCGGCGAGCCAGAACAGCTCGCCATTCTTCTGCTCTTACTTCTAACTTTGAAAGTTCCACTTTTTTTTCTTAATCCTCATCCTATATATGCAATAGGGCCACATCACACATGATTTTGCTAACTTTAGACTTCTATCCTACATTACTTGCACGAATCATGATCCGAGACTTTGGGAATCGGAGAAATGGGTTTCTAAGCTCCTTATACGCTCGATTCTCGACGTTTCAAGACATGCATTCCTAGAATTCCATTAAATAGGATCCAATTTAGGGAAATTGAGATCCCCTATACTCATTTGCTCATGCATGCAACATTTCGAGGCATCGTATTTCTTGAATTCGGCTATTAAGCCATACCCAAATTTCCTCGCATGAGAGTTTATAATTCACGTGAATCAATCCAAAATCTATGAAATGAGATTTATGAGACAAATATCAAATGCTTAGCTTAGCGGATTCTTTGCATGCGAAGTTTTTGAGCTCCGATGAAGAGATGTCTCGGGGTTCATGTGATCAAATGCCTGATTCCTTGATCGTAGGGCTCGGGGTTTGGAAGCTTGCTGCGATGCTCGGATGGTGATGATCTCTTCATCAAGATTGTTGATTTCATTGGATGGGTTTTGGAGGTCGATTGATTTGGAGGCCTTCACGATATGGAAAGCACCTCAGCTCTCTCTCTCTCTTTTCAATCACGACTCCCATGCAACTTATGCGTGGGAGTGGCTTTTATGAAATGGGTTCCAAATCAGTTGTGTCATTGGCACACCTAATGGGAAAACCATGGGCCTGCTTGGTTACTAGGTCTTGACCCCTGGGCCATTAACTAACAGGTCCATCTCATCGAAAAATCCCGCATGCATGACACCTACATCAATCGATTCCGATCATCGTGGACATTGCATGCATGTTTAGAAGGTAAGATCTATGCTTTGACGGTGTGGATTTAGTTTAATTTTAATTCGTGTGTGATTTAAGGGTGCATGCAACTATTTTTGGGAAATTCGGATCGAGGAAACAAAGGAAAAAAGGATGGGAAAATTTGCTCGAGCAAATTTTCCCCAGAATCCAGGCAAAATTTATCAGGTCAAACTCGCTTGAGCAAGTTTGGAGGTGGCACAAGGAATTTGACAACTTCACTCAAGTGAATTTGGAATTCGCTTGAGCGAATTCCACTGTTTTTGGCTACCTAAATCTTTCCACTGGAAAGGCTTGAAAAAGACCTTGAACTATTCGATTCCTTTGATATTGACACATGGGTTATGAACTTCTTATGATTAAGATTGAAAACGAAAGGCCATCAGTAGGACATTGGCATTGCTTCGCACGATTATGAGATTAATGTAGGAGGAATTCAATGCTTACTTACACTTTGATTTTTGATCCATAGATTGTTATGAAGAACATCAAAATTTGAACTGTGAATTCAAATTTGAACTTGAGAAATGAGTTGCATTGAAACTTTTGAATCAGAAATAGAATTATTAGTTGCATCTAAAATTTTGAATATGAATTATCTAAGTTTTGATTCTGAATTTCGAATGTGAATCTTCTGAACTCTAAATCCGAATTTGAATATGAATCATTGAACTCCGAACTTTGAAATGAAATGAATTTAGCTATGAATTATCGACACCTTACTATGCATTAAAATATTTGATTTGAGGTTCATCTGAACGAATCCCCCACACTTTGGTCCGATGAAACACTTTGGACCGGTACGGCGGGGTATACCGTAATTCGAACAAGTACAACGGTTAATCCATAAGCTAAAACCAATACGGCGGGTTATACCGTAATTCAAACCGTGACGATGGTCGCTTTCAAAAATATTCATTGAACGACAATGGTTAGGTGGGGATTCCCATCGGTATTATGACTCAACAACGCTATACTCGCATTGGAGTTTCTTTTAAGTTAAACTTTATGCCATGCATTAAGATAGGAATTTGCATATAAATATGATAATGAAGAAGAAATCAAAAGTCATGTGAAACATTGAAATGTGTACAAAGAAGTCGTATGTGAAGCACTATTCGATTTTGACTCCAAGATAATTGAAAAGCAATTTTGAATATGAAAAGGTGTAGACACCCAAATTTGGCCCAAGGCCCGATCGAAACACATTTTGAGAGAGGCGCATCACTGAGCTTTTGATGACATGTATGGAACCCTTTCAAAATCTTAGAAACCCTTCTAAACTCTTAGGAATCACCTTAGATCCCTTAGGAACTTTCCCGAACCCGTAGAAACCAATCGCGGCCCTTAGAACCGGTTCCAGCCCTAAACCTAGCTTTCCTGAGCAATGGATGAAGGATGGTATACTGGGATAAGCTATGGCCTTTTACTATAATTTAATTCTATCTATTGAAAAGTAGAAGTCGTCAGCTTTCCAACGGTCCAAGAATCACCCCAATCGGAGCTGTGTACGCAAAGATATGGCGGTCGGAACTCGAGGGGCAAGGAGGTAATTTCAAGTGAAACCCCTTAGGGATTTTGCGCAACTAATAGTTGCGCCAGTTATAAGTAAGCTTGGCGCAACTATTAGTTGCGCCAAGCCATCTCTCCCCAGGTTAAGCCTAGTGCAACTAATAGTTGCGCCAGTATTAAGGTGGACCCCATCTAGGGGAGCTAACTTCCAGGCACTGTGCATGCACTATTTTACTATGCATATGCCTGGCGCAACTAATAGTTGCACCAGGCATATGAACGATGACCTTTGGTTTTTACCTCAAAAATTGGGATTCGGGTTTGACTTGTTTACCATCTTGACCTTTGGAGAGTGTTTTGCTAGTTCTGTTGCACCCTTATGCACCCTATTTGTAACCCGTAAGTGATTTGAATCACTAACCTACCATCCACCATTAAAACCATTCTCACACATCTCCAAGCTCTCAAAATCCTAGGAAACCTTAGATTAGAGATTACCTAATTGCTAACCCTAATTAGTATCTAAGTAGCCTCGTAAACTACCCTTTTCCTATAAATAGAGGCCCCCTCCCCTTGGATTAAAGGTTGAGAAATTTGCTTAAGAGAGAAAGAGCTTAAAGTTAGAAGTTCTTCCTCCCATTTGTACCCCATTTTCACATAAAATTCCAGAATCTCCCAACCTTATTCAAGCTTAATCTTACATCCAAAACCCTTAGTCTAGGTGTGTGCTACCCCCTAAACTCCTCTCTCTACCTCTTAGCTAGCAAGCCATAGGAGTTAGAACCTCATTTTCTACCATTCAAGCCTTTAAAAGCTCATCAAAGCAAGCCTATGCAAGGCTCCTCAACGGTTCAATAAGGGCTCGAGAGCTCCGGCTCTCCCTCTATTCCTCTACCTTCTCGGTCATTCCTCCATCCTCCCATTTGTGTCGTTACGCCACCGAATTTTTGGTAGGAACAGAGGGGCACAAATAGGATTTTAAGTCCCTTTGGGCAAGAGGAAGCCTTTTTCATTATATTTATATTATTGTAGTTTTGGCCATTAGTAGAGACCACATTTAGCGGGTTGATTGGGTGCCTAACACCTTCCCAATCGATAACCGAAGCCCCTACCCAAGAGCCTTTGATGTGGACCGGATTCAGAGTCATATTTGTGGCACTTTGGTGCTTATAAAAATGATATAGGTTTCCCGAGACACCAAAAGCTTCGGGTGGCGACTCTATATTTTTGTTAGTGAGCGCATTGTCGCAACGGGGTCGTCAAAAATCCCACAGTTGCACAGACGGCAACTCTGTTGGGGATAGCTTGTAGAGCTTCTCCTTGAAATTTGGCCATTTATATTTGATTTTACTAACCTTTTTGTTGTTTTTGGTATTATTTTTTTTTTTTTACTCACCCCTACTTTTCCGTCATTTACATGCCTTAGTCGATCGACAGGCCTACACGTACATTGTCTTTTAATTTTCTTTATTTTTCCGTCATTTTAGTGCCTTAGCCAATTGGCGGGCCTACTTGCGCATTATCTTTTAATTTTCTTTAAATTCCCGTCATTTAAAGTACCTTAGCCGATTGGCAGGCCTAATTGTGCAAACATATTCTAACAATGGACGCCGGCCTGTAGTGGCGGCACCGAATCATCACCCCCGATTTTTGAACTAAAGAAAACTTCCATAAAAAATGGGCTTTGAATAAAAATTAATTAAAATTAAACAAAGAAAAGGGGACTTAATCAATTTATTCATTTTTGGGGTAGATTTTAAAGGGTTGGGTTATTAGGCACACATACAACCACTCGGGTCTTAGTAAGGCAGCAGCCCCTAGTGGTGATGATCCAGAAAAGTCTCAGCCCACCTAGTATCTGAGAAGGCGCTTGCGCTGGAGGTATATTGGGTGGGTTCCTATTCTTATAAGCTTAAAATCCTTTGGGGAGCGCGCTAGCGAGTTATACCGGACTCAAATATTTAGGTTCAGTGAGGAGAGAATGATTCACTAAAAAATTAGTCAGTTCTCGGAAGCCTAGCTGTCACAAAAACTAAAAAAAGAGACTCATTTCCGGTGCTATTTGTTGCTATCATAAACATTTGGAGCCCCATTTTAGCCTGGAGCAAGTATTAGTTGCGCTAGTGCAAAAATCCTGGAATTATACCTGGTGTAACTATTAGTTGCACTAGCTTTAAATCTGGACAATTTAAAGCTAGTGCATTTTTAGCCTGGCGCATATATTAGTTGCGCCAAGCCTGTTGTGGACAGCAGCAGCCCAAATCTGTGGCCTTTTCCACATCTCGAGTCCCCCAATTAGTGTCTTAGTGCCTATGTTTCGGCCCCGCCATCTCCAACACCCAATATGCCCCTGCCCGTCAAAAGAAGGTAACTTCTTTTTGACTCATTTCGGGGGATCAGGTTATTTGCCTCGATTTCTGTGCCTTCAATAGATCAGAGGTCTTCCTTTGATTCTTTCGAAGTGCTTCAGAATTGTCACCGCGGGTCCTAAATTAGGGTATGAAAGCCCACCCGAGAAGGGAATTCTAAGGCCTCGAAACCTTTATTTTTATAAAAAAATTCTTTCCAAAAAAATTAAAAATAAAAAAACCTAAAAACTAGAGTCTTTGTGGTGCCGACATAACAGCATCATCTTATCGTCCATCATCCCGTAGGAAAAGAAGGAGGAAATTTTTTGGGCCTTATCCATGGCACCCATACCCAACCCGCCAACAAATAATGTCATGGGTAGTGGACCCGGCTTACGCCGATCCTGACTCATTCCTGCCACATTCTCCAACCCACTCCCATTCAGGAGAAGTTTTTTCCACCATCCCCCTCACTCAATCACCTTTTACAATTACCAGGTCCTTTGATACCCTCATTTTCCCAACCACCACTTTCCAAAATATCCAAAATCACCCCCTCCCCATTCCCCATCTTTTGCCCAAATCATGCCCATGCACCCTCCTATATCCATGCTAAATCCAACACATTTCCCATCCACATCCATATAAAACCCAACCCAATTTTCCCCATCCACATCCATGCCCATGTTTCATCTTCCCCATATAGGCCCGATCTACCCTCATTCACCTGTGTCACCTCCACCTTATCCAACCCCCCACAAATCCTCCCAACTACCCGGGTCATGCCCATTTTTACCGAGGTCATGCCCAGTTTTTCCCAAACACCTGCACTTTACCCTTCATCATCCCTAAACATTCCCTAACCCATCCCGCTTTGCTAATTCCCCACTTCATCCCTCCAATCCACCCCATATCCCATTCATTACCCGGGTCATGCCTGATTTTACTAAGACCATGCTCAATTTACCCACCACATCCACCCCATCTACATCTCATCACCCCTTAAATTCACCATCTCCATCCGACCCTCCTTCCATGACCATGATGGAGGAGATGTTCCAAGCCAACTCCATGTGGAAGGCTTCCCAAAATTCCTCCTCTCCTCCACACCCCATATCCATGAACCCATCCCATACGCTAGCCAATCTCCATGCCTCACTCCCCCATGACCCCCATCATCCATACCACCCAAACCCACATTTCCCACATGCCCCAAGGCCCATTGGCCCAAGCCCCCATTTCTCATATGACCCAAGTCCCATTGGCCCAAACCCATCAATGGCCCATATCCCAAACCTATCATGACCAAGGCTTCATGGCCCAACCCTCCCAAGGCTTCATGACCCAAACCCAAGCCCAAAACCTTGGAGCCTCACACCCATACCCTTCACAATTTCTCCAAAATCTCACCCATTCACAACCTTCACACCTGGGTTAAACTCAAACCATACCTTAAACCCAATTTTCCCATGGCCCCACACCCCAAGGCCATCTCCAAACCTTCCCCCATGCTCAATGGCCTCATTAGGCCCTGCTCCAAAATCTAACTTCCACTCATCCCATCACCCAACAAACTTTCCCTCATCTCTAATGGGCTCACCCAACCACTACTCATGTCATTCCCACTTAGTCCACGCAACACCACCATGAGAATCCCACCCTCACTACACAGTATATCGACCAACAGTATGAAGAGGTTGAGATTAGGAACAATGGAGCCTATGCTAGGGCATTAACCAGCCTTAACCCTCCCCCAATCATTTCCCCCCTGGTAGCACAAAGTGAAATCCAACCAATTGCCAAGAAAGCGGCCCCCATATCTAAGGAGTCAGAGTAGCTGAAAGAACAGTTGGACAAGATTCAGAAGAAGTTATTGAAGATGGGTGGTGCTGAAATCCATGCCACAAACTTCACAGACTTGTGCCTGTTTGATGAGGTCCCCTTGCCTCCCAAATTTAAAATGCCAGCTTTTGACAAATACAACGACACCGGCAATTCTACTGCACACATCAAGTCCTACTATGGGGACATGTGCCAATATGGAGGGGACGAAAGACTATTAATAAAGGTCTTTCAAAAGAGTTTAACGGGTCCGGCCCTGAGGTGGTTCACATCTTTGGAACCATCTATGATGAAAACATGGAAGGACTTAACGCACTTATTCCAGGAACAATATGTCTATAATATTAACATCGAATCACGTAAGTCTGATTTGGCCCAATTAAAGCAGAACCTGAATGAGACCTTCAGGTTAGGTATGAAACAGGATACCTGACGATGAATAGATTGAAATGATCTCTAAAAATACTCTGCCAGTGATCTCAGACTTTTTGGTGTACCAGCAGCAATTCAACTTTGTTGATCTGGTGAGGAACGCCAATCGCTATGAGGATGCCATCAGGAGGGTCGCCTGAACAAAAATGTACAAAGTGGAGCCAGTGGGGTTAAAAGGTTTTCAGAATAAAGGAATAAGAAGAGAATATGGGCCGATGTTCAGAATATTGTCAATACTAGGCCCAATAATAATATAACCTTGTTCCAATTTCAAGCAGTACAGCAAGTGCCAATCAGAACTGAGCAGATACAAAGAACAGGGAACGGTCAAGGAATGCAGATGACTCTGGAGCAGAGGAGAGCCCACTATGATCGAGTGTTTACACCCTTGGGGTAATCACTAAGTGTACTTTTGCCTTTATTAATAGAAAAGGGATTAGTTACTATTCGTCAACCATAACCTCCTCCTCACCCAATCCCAAAGAACTATAACCCGAATACCCACTACAATTTTCATTAGGGTTCGGGTCACCCGACTGACAGCTGCTTTCCATTGAAGCACGCGATCCAAGATTTAATTGATACCGAGAAAATCATTCCACCAGCACCTTCGCAAGTAAACCAGCATGCAAATATCCACCAGGTGCCATTACCCCCACATCCTACCGGAGGAGCGGGTCCCTGACCCACCATCGACATGAGAGAGGAAAATGAGGAGGAGTTTGAGTTTGACCCGTCAGATTATATCAGTGATTGGGAGAGCTATGTGGTGCCACTGTCGAGAAATATTAAAGAAAGGAATATTGGGGTGATTGAACCCCTGAATTTGTTAGATTATTTTTCCAACCCGACTCCTCAAATTGAACCCTTGGATCTTAGGGCTTACTTTCCATCACCCACACCCTTCAATTATGTGCACATAAATGCATATCAACCATACACCACTGCCCCCGTCAGTTATCCAGTGACCCATCATACCCCCAATCTCCTGCCAGCACCCATTAGCTACCAATGGCCTATCCCTACCCCTAATTCCCCGCCAGCACCCATCAGCTACCAATGGCCTACCCCTAGCCCTACCCCTTTTTCCCTGACACCACCACTCACAAGCTTCACCACCCCCGTCTGGCCCAATTTTGCCACCCAACCAGCTACTACCAAGGTAAATCAAGTATTTCCCACACCTCCTAAGCCCGCAATGTAAGTACCTCTGATACCAGTAACTATACCATTCTAGATTTCGGGACCTACCTATAATCCTCATCAAGTCCCGCTAAGTTATGAATAAACCAATATCAATACCGGTAGCCACAGAGAAGGGGCAGTGGACTTCATGACCCGATCCAGGAAGATTTCATAGTAACCGAAAGCACAGATAGCAGCATAAACCCAACCCGAGGGAAAGAAAGACAACGCTGTGAATCCCTTTAAGAAAATGAGTCGAGAACATATACGAGAGACTCAGCTGAGAAGAATGCTTGCCCATATTACTGTATGGGATTTGTTGATGACGTCCCCACTCCATTTCCAAGCATTAATGGGGGCATTAAAGAATGCACATGTGTCACTTCAGGTTAGCTCGGATAAAGTCAGGCAAATAATTGGTCAAGTGATGGCTCTAAATGCCATTTCATTTTCTGATGCCGATTTACCTGAGGAAGGAGGTAGTCACTCAAAGTCCTTGAATAAAACTATTGAGTTTGGAAAGATGATTATCCCCCTGGTCTTGATCGATAATGGGTTTGAGTTGAACATATGCCTGCTAAGAACCACCACGAAAATTGGGGCAGATCCTTGCATGCTGAGACCCATGAGAACCAGTGCCCGAGGTTTTGAAAATACTAGGAGAGAGATAATGGGAGAAGTTGATCTTGAGCTATTAATTGGGCCAATGACCTTCTCTATATTATTTCAAGTAATGGACATCAAATCCTTATTTAATCTACTACAGGGGCACCCGTGGCTACGTGAGGTTGGAGCGATACCCTCCACATTGCACTAGAAACTCAAAATTGCATCAGGGCATAAGATCATCACAATCATCGGTGAGGGGCACAGTGACAAAGAGAAGGCCACCAATAATGTTGAAAAGCCCAATGTGCTAGATGTGCCACACACCGCTGAGGACATCGACCTCCACAGTTTCAAGTACGAGGTGTCGACGATACTCTCGGAACCCATCGAGAGCATCATTCCGAGAACCGAAGGGGGAATGATAGTGGTAGTAACTATTCTTGGGCCCAGATTACAAGGCAGAAGGGAGCCTATCACAGCCAAAGGGGGCAGAAAGTCAGATTCGGGTATGGTTATAAGCCCACGGAAGAAGAAGTAAGAGAGGCTAAGGAGAAAATCCATGCCATGGTAGCTATAAAAGCCAGGGGGATCCACATAGAAGAGAAGCCTTGGCCCATACCTCATATAGGAAATTCATTCATAAGTGTCGGGGTCGTGAAGATTGACCGGAATGGGGAAACCCGATTAACCCGAGAGAAGCCCACAGCACCAGCCCACCCCACCAATCCCTACATCACCCTTTCCAACCTAGAGATAGACCTGATCGCATTGTCCCTCTTTGAGGAATGATAGCCTGTACTTGAACAAACTCCCCCTGTGGTGAATCACCACAAAACTCTGTTAATGTTTGAGGACATCATCTCAGACGAAATGGGGATCAACATGATGGAAGTTAATTCCAATGAGCCATATTAGTCAGCCCCCCCATCCTATTAGGTAAAGGAGCGGCCTCTCAGGTAAGCAACTGGGCATCTTTGCCCCAAACCCTAGAAGGGGGGAGTGGCCTAATATTTGGCACCTGTTTCCTAAAAAAAAAACCTATAAAAAGTGAGATAAGCCATTGGCAGGCAATACCTTCTATATACACAGACTAGTGCTGCCAAGGGTCCATCTCCGAAGAAAATAAAAATCCCAAAAACATTGAAAAAGTACAAAGTTTAAAAATATTATCATTTAAAATTCCAGATAAAATCCCATAAAAAGATGGTTTAATCGAAATACCCGTCCCACGTAAAATCGACCCCTTTCCTGTAGAAATACAAGAAGAGGTAGGAGTTACGAGTCTGGACAAGGATATCCCTTTGGAGGGGCTCCCCAATGAGTTCCTTGACCAGTTTGCTGAATTTGAGCATAGCCCTACTCCCATTGTCGAGAAAACGGAGGACATTAACATGAGAAGTGAGGAGATTCCCTGAATTACCAAAATCGAAATGTCGCTGTCTCCCGAAGAAAGAAAAAACATGATCGATTTCCTTTGGTCATACCAAGACATTTTTGCCTGGTCATACGAGGACATGCCTTGTCTGGACACCAATTTGGTCGAGCATGAGTTACCTCTCTACCCTGATGTGAAGCCGGTTAAGAAGAAGCTGAGACGTCTCCGACCTGAATGGATGTTAAAAGTCAAGGACGAGGCCATCAAGTAGTATGACGCAGGGTTTCTCATGGTATACAAATACCTGCAGTGGCTAGCCAATATTGTGCCTGTACCAAAGAAGGATGGAAAGGTCCGCATGTGTATCAACTTCCGCAATTTGAACAGGGCGAGCCCGAAGGATGATTTCCCATTGCCACATATCGACATCTTGGACGATAAAACTGCTAAGCACGGGATGCTTTCTTTTATGGATGGATTCTCAGGATACAATCAGATAAAGATGGCAGAGGAAGATCAAGAGAAGACGGCGTTTATCACTCCTTGGGGAACCTTTTGCTACAAAGTCATGCCATTTGGGCTAAAGAACATCGGTGCAACATACCAGAGTGCTATGACCACACTATTTTATGACATGATGCACTGAGAAATTAAAGTGTATGTTGACGATATGATAGCCAAGTCACCGGAGCGAAGCGATCACTTGGTAAACCTTCAAAAGCTGTTTGAAGGACTAAGAAAGTACAGGTTACGTCTGAACCCACAGAAGTGCGCATTTGGTGCTATGTCCAGAAAATTATTGGGATTCATCGTCAGCAGGAGAGGGATCGAAGTCGACCCAGTCAAAGTTAAAGCTATCAAAGAAATGCCACCACCATCTATCGAGAAAGAAGTTAGAGAGTTCTTGGGTAGGATACAATACGTCAATCGGTTCATTGCATAGCTAACTCCAATCTGCACTCCGATCTTCAAGCTACTAAGGAAGAACCCGCCTGTTGAATGGAACGACGATTGTCAGGCAGCATTCGATAAAATCAAAAGCTACGTCCTTAACCCACCTATTTTGGTACCACCCAAGCCGGGGAGACCACTCTTGATGTATCTCTCCACGAAGAAAGTCTCAATGGGATGTGTCTTAGGGCAGCATGATGAAACAGGAAGAAGAGAGCAGACCATCTACTATATGAGCAAGAAGTTTACTGATTATGAGACGCGCAATTCTCATCTGTAGAAAGCATGCCTAACTCTTGTATGGGTTACACAGAGGCTCCTCCATTATTTGCTATCCCAAGCCATTCTACTTTTGGCCCGAATGGACCTGTTGAAATACCTATTCGAGAAGCTGGCTCTCACTAGGTGAACCACACAATGGGAGCTTTTATTGTCTGAGTTCGACATCACGTACGTCACTCAGAAGTCGATTAAGGGGCAGGCACTCGCTAATCATCTTGCCGACAATCCTTTGCCAGATTACGAACCTTTGAGAATTGAGTTCCCCGATGAGGACATCCTGTTCATGATGGAAGATGATTCAGAAGAAGTAGAAGATTCTTGGGTAATGCACTTTGATGGGGCAGCTAATGCCGACAGTCAGGGAGTTGGCACCATTCTGATTTTGTCAAAAGGATCCCACGTACCCATCTCTATCAAACTCAACTTCCCTTGCACTAACAACATGGTTGAGTACGAAGCTTGTGCCGCTGGTCTGCAGGCGGCTCTCGATCTGAATGTAACTCACCTCCGAGTGTTTGGCAATTCGTAGTTAATCATATGCCAGACGAATGGTGACTAGAAGACGAAAGATGAGAAACTGATCCCTTACCATGAACACCTCGAGGATCTGATAGCTTGCTTCCAAGATGTGACATTCTCATATGACCCCTGAATAAGGAATCGCTTTGTTGATGCATTAGCCACTTTGGCGTCAATGATAGAAATCCCGTATGGTGCTGAGATGAATCCAATTATGATCGAGCAAAGGAATGAGCCGACCTTCTGCCTCCAGATTGATGAACCTACAAAGCTGATGATGAGCCACCTTGGTTCTCAAATATCAAGAATTTCCTTAAGACCCTAACCTTCCCTGAGGGTATGTCCAAGACGGACAGACGAACCATTCAACGCCTAGCAGTAGGCTACGTCATTTGTGGGGAATGCCATTACAAGCGATCCTATAATAACATTTTACTCAGGTGCCTTACAGAAGGTGAAGGACTAATATTATGAAAGAGATCCATGAGGGGTATGCGGTGCCCACGTCAGCGGCCATATGCTCACCAAGAAAAATCTACGGCAGGGGTAATTTTGGACCACTATGGAATCAAATTGCTATAAACATGTTAAAAAATGCTACAAGTGTCAGGAACACTCCAGTCTGATACACGCTCCTGCCATCGATCTTCACTGCATGACCACTCCTTGGCCATTTGATACTTGAGGCCTTGACATCATCGAAATGATTAATCTGAAAGTATCGAACGGACATCGGTTCATCCTCGTCGCCATTGAATACTTCACCAAGTGGGTAGAAGCAGTGTCATATGCAAACATCACGGTCAGTCATGTCAAGAAATTTCTCAAAAAAAATATTATGTGCCGATTTGGAGAACCTAAGGATATCGTCACGGACAACGACACAAACTTTGCGAATAAGCGCATCCAATCCTTCTATAAGCAATATAAAATCAAGCACCATCACTCGTCACCCTATTGGCCTCAAACTAATGGAGCCGTGGAAGCTGCTAACAAGATGGTCATCACTTACTGAGATTGGAGTGAAATGCTGCCGTTTGCTTTGTGGGCCTACAAAACGTCAATCCGTACCACTACAGGGGCAACACAATTCTCCTTTATGTATGAAACTGAGGCCGTCCTACTAGTTGAGGTTGAAGTACCCTCGCTCCAAATCCTTATGGAATTAGGCTTACCTGAAGCAGAGAAAGAGAGATCTTGCTTTGACCAGTTGAACTTATTGGACGAGAAGAGACTCCTAGCCTTGTGTCACACTCAAGTCTACCAGGGGTAAATCACATGCGTTTACAATAAACGTGTCCACGGTCAAGATCTAAAGATAGGAGACACTGTGTTGAAGAAGATCTTCCCATCCCTCCATGCCGATCTGAGAGGGAAGTTCAAGCCGAACTGGAAAGGACCTTATGTCATTCGAGAGGTGCTACCGGGATATGCCATCCGCCTTGCCACCATGGATGGAGATCATCTTCCTGAGCCCATCAATGCTGGATGCGTCCGATGGTTCTATGGTTAGTCTAACCCAATAAGGTAAGTATTGGTGAAATAGATACGCAACTACTTAAGAACCACCCAAAAGAGGCCATCATTTAAAGCACAGTAGCCAAAAAGCATCCCTAAAAAAGATGATGTCCTTTGCTACCCCATTTTGAGCCTAAGCCTTTCTTTCAATGAACCACTTCCCTGGAAAAGAAAAAGTGTGTACATATACAAAAAAGAGAGGAAGTAAAGTTACCATCAAAATCTAAAAAAATTGGAAAAGCAAAACCCCAAAAAGAGATTGCCTGAAATAGGATAAAGAAAAAAGAAAAAATAGAATCGTGGGGCATGTACAGTAAATCCCCCAAGGAAGAAGTATGTTGAGAAAACTGAAGCCGTATTAAGGAAACCCTTTTAGCCCAGCATACCTTCAAATCCTAACCTAACCCATGGCCAAACTATGCGCTAAAGAAAGTCCTCTTTTTAGGTTCATAAGCAGTCATAATATCTGTTAAGTCAACACGAGCAGAGTTGTGAGATGACACCAGAACCCCATCTAGCTGGTTATGACGGAATCGACGTCTATGTCATGGCTTCTAAAGAATGAATGAAAATAAAAAGAAAAATAAAATAAAAATATAAGCTTAAAGCAAGATGGATATGGTGAAAACCTGAAAGGGCACTACGGGTAAAAACAATGAGTTTGTGCGGACCAGGTGAAAATCCGAAAGGGCGCCACGGGTAAAAAGAGGGCAAAAACGGGCACGACTAACCCACCTTGGGCGTTGTGAGTAAAAAGAGATTAAAAAGAAAAATTATTTGAGGAAAGGAATGAAGAAATATTTGAAACCTTGGTTCTCTCTCTCCTTTTACTCCCGTTGTCCGACTGGGCCGCTCATGTTAGTTCAAATCGAACCTCGACTAGAATTGCCTTTGTGGAACTACTTTGTCAAATGTATGACCCAAGATAAGGAGAAAAGTTTGACTCAGTCCATGGGGATTGACGTTCCAGTGTTGGTAAAGCTGTTGAAACTCTCTTAGACCCAACCATTAAAAAAGGGAGGGTTCGACCATGCTCAAAAGAGGACCCGAGATCTCACCCAGTGATTAAGGCACCACACATAAAAAAGAGACACAGAAAACAAAAAGAATAAAAAAAGAAGAAAGAGTCTGTATATAGTAGCTTTCCTTTTTTTATGCACCGCTTACACCACATCCCAAAAAATAGGTGGTGTGATGTCTAGCTTTCTTTCTTTCCTTCTTTTTTACCAAAAGCAGAATAAAAACATAAAGAAAATATGTATACCAAAAAGATGTGTGTATCTGTAAAGGAGTTTCTTATGCCCATTTTTCTGTGTATCTGATCTATGCAAAAAGATGTATGTGCAGGAGGGACTCAACTGCCCAGCTTGCGCTTCAAGGCACTAATCTCAGCGCGAAAACCATCCTCCCGGACATTCCGCTCTATCAACCAACGACCATGAAGGCTCTTATACCTCTTCCGAGAAGCATCAGCGGCTCCAAGGGCAACACTCAAAGATCCTTTCAGACGAAGGACCTCACTCTCTGCTATCCCTGGTCTAACCTTCTCTTGCGCTAAGAGCTCATGCAGGACCCTCTTCTCATTAGTCAAAAACTCAATGCGGGCTCGAAGTGCCATCTCTTTCTTTAGCCAGGGGCCTCTCGTATCTACACTCTCCGACTGAGCTAGATGATCAGCAACAGGCTGCTCACTCAATAACCAGGTCTCATACTCAAGAGAAGACTGAACTGAATTTCCCTGCTCCATATCACACATCAATGTCGACTGAAGCATCTCCCAAAGAGCAGCAATCCAGTCTATGTCCCCAGAGGACCCCCTAGAAAAGATCAAGTCACATAAAGGGGGCTTTGTCTCATAAGGCACCTGCTGAGAACAGCCAAACTGACACAACAATCAAAATGGGAAATAGAAGGTACTGTTGATCAATCCTAGAAGGGTGATGCCCTCATTATCTCTGAAATGAACTATTGGGAAGGTCCGGTTCAACCAAGAAAACTTTCATATCAGCTCGACATCGGTCAACCAAAGCTTCAAAGCTAACGAATTGCCCTGTAAAAGCAAGTGACACCTACCCAAAAAGCATCAAGCCACCTCACCTTGAGCAATATAAAAGCATGGCACGGGTCCCAAGATAGCGAGACGCTCACCTAACCAAACTTGAAATAGCAAAGGACATCCCCTAAGGCTCCCCACCTTGCCCAGAGCAAATGCATCAAGACCTCGATACAGTTCAACAAGGACCAGGTGCATCACTGATCGACCCTCCACCAACTCAGTCAAGACATTGCAAAGAGCCAGGGAGAAGCTCTCTCCCCTAGTAAAGAAAAAGGTTTCTGAAATGAGACCGAGAGCGAAGGCTTTATCGTTGAAAATGTTCCTAACTGGCAGTTTTCGAAGACTTTCGTCACCAAAAAGTACTTTGAGGAATTTTAGCGAACACCTTGTGGGCCCCCAATGAGACTCTTCTCATACTCAAGTTTCTTCAAGCTGAGGGTAAGATGAACAGATTTGGAGTAGCCCGACCTCAGCGTGACTCTTGCAAGGACTCTATGAAGCTTCAGGCCAGACATATTGGATAGCTCCTCAAGCGTTGGAGTTAGCTCCCGCTTCCCAAAACGGAAGACATGGACATTTGTATCCCAAAATGAAGTGGTAGTGTGAAGAAGGTCCCACCGTGGAAGAACATCGAGGAAGAAGGGAAGGCGTGGTAGGCAGAGCCACTCAAGCTCAACAAGCTCGCTCTCATTTAAACTCCCAAGCCAACTTTTAAGAAAATTGGGCCCCAAGCCCAAGGAGATGAGTAAATTTGTTTCGGGCCCTCCATGTAAGGGACGGTTGGAAAGCGGGTCCATAAACGTACAAGGATCTTTGGAGAATATAAAATTCAATGTATGTTGATAGACCCACCCCTAGGAAAGCAAGAGGAGAAAGAATCGGTGAAAAAGACCAAGTGAAATAAAAAAGGGAGGGAATTTGGACTGGCTCGGGTATATAAGGTCCCACAGGTCCCCAAGTTAAAACTGGCACAACTATTAGTTGCGCCAGTGTATTTTGTCACAGTTTAAGCCTGGCGCAACTAATAGTTGCGCTAGCACAAAATCCCCCCCATGTCGATCTTTTCCAAATTTTTATGAGTTGTTGACCTGATTCACATGCTTTATAAAAATAAGTGCACCTAAGAATTGACAAGGCATCTAATATTAAAATAAGTCTGACTTTTGTGCAGGAGAAACCCACACCAAGGCATGCGGCATCAAGGGCCACTTTCATGGGCAATCATCAAGATCTTCCTGCAAGCAGTGGGGTATATGCAAGAAAGAGATAACATTGCAAATCAAAGAGATACACCGAACATATCCAAGCAAAAAATCATCCTAAAAGTGCCATAAATATCTATTACAAACAAAGATCCCAATATAGTTGTCTCAAAAGTACTAAAATGTTTGAATGAAGAAACTAGGGCCTAATCCTTGTCCGCGCCCTTTGACTTCTTCCACCGACGTGAGGAGCACTGGTAGGTTCGCATATCTTCCACTTATGAACAGGCCTGAGAAATCCTGTTAAGCAAAGATTACGACTCCTTGGCACGTGCACGCTGAAAGTCATAACCAAAATCAGAGATTAGGACCGATTAAGGGACAAAAACAAAGGAAATAGGAAAGATAGAGCAGCAGAATACTCACTGCCTCCACATCCCAAAGCTCCGCAATGTTACGATGCTACGCCGCATACTCCTTAGTCGAATCAAAGTTTTACATTTAGAGGGATACAACATCAACTACCAGGGCAATCATAAAACATATGCAAAAAGAAGGCCAAAATAAGAGAGAGACGGGTAGTCAGAAGGCTTACCCCTGGGATCACCTCATGAGGAGGGGCCCGGGCCGCTTCAGCAGAGATATGTGCCTGCCTACCCACATCGACACACAGGCCCAAGAGAAAGCTATCATCAAGGCGTCGAAAGGTCCCATATATCACCATCGGATCACCACCTGGGGCACCAGCATGAAAGGTACTCGATGGACCAATGGCAGAAGAACCCTCGCCTGAGGGACCCGCACCAGAAGGGCCCTCACCTGAAGGACTTGCCCCTGAGGAATCAGCGGTACCCGCCATTGCCCCACCTTCATTATCCGAGTCATCCCCTTGAGCAAACTATGAACAAAGTAAAAATCTGCTAAGAGAAAAAGAAACAAAAAAAAAAAACAACAAAGGCCGAAGGAGACTAATTTGAAAATAAAAAAGAAGAGAGAAAGAGGAGTTACCTGCCCAAGTGGGCCGCCAAATGCAAGAAAGTTAGTGCTAGGGACGAAGCGCAGCAAGTTGAACCAATACGGTAGGCACTCTTACCATATATGATAATCTCCGGGTATAAGAAAGGCATTGATGGGGAGCCCATTATTGAGGAAGGCCGCTGTGAGCTCCTTAACGCTACCAACGGGACCCATGACATTGGCAGGAGGGTCCATGGGTATGGCGTGATAACCCTCATACTGGTGCCCCACCTGCTCCCACAAATAGTAAACCCTCGCCCATGCCCCATAAAGGAAAACAATGCGGCGGTTGTTGAGAAGGCGCGATGGACCTATAGCTGCCCTGTCCCAGAAGACGAAGTTGAGGTACAAATCATGGAGGATCTGTCCAAGTTAAGAGGTAACCAATCAATCAGACAAGCAACATAGTAAATCAGAGAAAATTTTTAAGCTGAAGCAAACTGAGTTGGAAAGGGCTTTACCTGCTCAGGGACCATCAGGTCAAGTTGGGACCTCAAACCCATCTCTAGGTACTTCAAGCCCACATCATTGTGCCAGGCATGGTTTTAGTTGCTCAGAAGAGGGTAGGTGAATGCATCCGAGTGGAGGAGCGGGTGCCCAGGATGAAAGTGGTGGTACCCCCATACCTAAGAAAAGCAATGCGCAAGAGAACAAGTCAGTAACATATAAAGATCATCTGAGTAGAACTGATAAAAGCAAAAGGTTAGGGATTACCTCCAGGGCCACCCAAAAACCAAAGACAGATTTGGCGTCCCCGATCGTGGCTCAGGCTACGCCATACATCAACCAGGTGTATCCAGCCCTGCCACAATCTTACCTATGGATGTCGCCCCAATTGTCCATAATGCTCAACAACGCTAGGCTGACTCGGCCGCCGCTCGCATTGGTAAAAAGGGTCTTACCCAGTAGAAGCAGGAGAGTGATGTGGGCCAGGATGATCGCCCGCTCAGGCGTAATGTAAAGCACCCTATCTGGTTGCCCCAGATCCACCAACTCATCAGCCGTATAGAGTGTGAATACTAGGTCATCTTGACCTCGGTGCCATGTATCTACCCACGAGGGGGATACGCCCCTATCATTCGGATAATATCCTCCTTGCTCGACACTGTGAGACTAGCTATTGGTATGCCCCCCACCCTGATGGCAGTAATCATTGCCCAATCAACAGGCGTCAAGGCCATCTCAGCATACGGCATATGGAAGGTCATCGTCTCAGGGTGGAACTGCTCAATCAATGCCTTTAGATTCGCAGCATTAACCCTCATAGCGGGGCAAGATAGAAACTCCCCAAAGCCCACCTACGCTAGCAAGAACTTCACCACGAGGGGAACATAGAGGTAGAAATCATGGAAATAAAGCCACCCCCCATGGAATACGATGAAGGGGAGGTCCTGCATCCAAAGGAAAGTGCATCAGGTCATGGAAGCAAAGCAAAACTGCGCAAATGAAAATTTGAACACGTCTCTTACTCTGCCTGCTATGCCAAAATTTGAAATGTGAATATACTGTTGATGTAGGAGGCCGACCCGGGCAGCCTTGCCCTGCATTTCGTACCAAGGGCCGCTCTCCGCTCTATCCAGAGGAACTGCTCCCCCCGCGGACCGTAAACTATCTCGGGCTCCTCCTCATGGCCCTCCTCGGGAACATACTCATTATCACCGGACATTCTGGGGTAACAGAAAACAATTACATCAGAGTAGATCAGTGATAAAGAACCGTTCTATGCTACACTGCAAGGGAAGGTAAGTATGCTCACCCTCGTTCTGTTCATTTTCAGAAAATAAAGATATAAAAAAAAAAATTCTCTTTAGATTAAAAATGCAAAAAAATCCCTCCTCTTTTCCAAGAATAAATAAAAGAGAAATAAAACTTTCTTTTTATGTTTAAAAATAAAGCCTGCTAAAACACAAAAAAATCATCATCATCGTCATTTCTTTAGGCTCCTAAAAAAAAAAAAAATCAAAACCCAAAACAAACCAAGAAGTCCTTTTATAGAAAAGCAAAAGTTAAAAGAAAAAAAAAATCCCTCTTTTATGTTTAGAAAAGCAAGAAAATTCTTTCTAAAAATCAAAAATATATATAGAGAGCTCTTCTTTTTATGTCTATAAAAATAAAAACAAAGAAAAATCCCTTCTTTAGTCCATAAAAGAAAAAAAAAAAACAACAAATCATTTCCTTAGGTGCATATATTAAAAAAAAAACTATAAAAACAAAAAAAGTCCCCTACTTTTTATAAAACCAACAAAAAATAAATCCATGCCTTAGGTAGTTTTAAAAAAAAAACCAAAAGCCAAAAACCATTTACCATTTCCCTTAATTAATCTTCAAAATAGAGAAACAAAAAAAATCCCCCTTTCCTAATTAATGTTCAAAAAAATTGATGAAAAAGACCACGAATCCTTGCTTTATATTCCAAATAAAAACACAAAAAAAATGTATAAACCCCTTCCTCATATGTACAAATAAAAACAACAAAAAAAGAGTATCTAAAAATGCATACATATTAGGCTTCAATAAAATCCATAAAAATAGGGTATCATTCACAAAAATCATCCACGTCCCATAAATAAACATGCTTGCTAAGAAAATAAACCATTATTCATCAAAGAATACAAGATCATGATCATATTTGCAAGAAAAAGCAAGAAAAGTCAAGAAAAATAAGGTTTAAATGGCTATCTTGTGGAGAAGGGGTCTTTGATCTAGCGTGAGATGACGATCAATCGGCGTGAGCGAATGCTAGCAATGGTGCATGCGTAGAAGCAAAGTAAAGGAACCCTATGGGAGGCCAGTTTTCGATTTTAGGAGGGGGAAAAGAGAAATTTCAAAAATGTGCCCTTGCTACCCGAACTCGGGCTGCTTAAAAACGAAACCCAGCCAAGCCTAGCATAACTAATAGTTGCGCCAGGCAATTTGGGGCCATTTTGTCTTGGCGCAACTAATAGTTGCACCAGCCATTTAGGAGAGGGTCCACAGGCCTGGTGCGGGTCGGCTGCATGGCCTACTGCTCCCCTCTCTTTATTTGTTCCCCTCGGCAGATGCACGAGCCTCCCAACGGTGAGTCGATCCTCATTCGACTTACTTGGGAAGCCGTGCTAAGAATAAAATGGATGAGAGGATTAGGCGTCCCGATCCTACATAGAAAAGCGTGAGAAGGTCTAAAAAATAATAAAAAGAAAAAAATCCCCACAGAAAAGCCAAAAAATAATAGAATAACTCACGTAAATGGTAGAATAATTCACATAAAATACTAGTTCTAAAAAACCAAAAAAATCACATAAAATAATAGCTTCAAAATTAAAAAAATCACATAAAATGATAACTTGAAAATACCAAAAAATCAAATAAAATAACAGCTCCAAAATAATAAAAAAAATCATCACATAAAATGATAGAAAAATCACAAAAATAAAACACATAAGATAACAACATATTTGTGTTTCCCCACAGAGTACGCACATGCGTGTCTTCAATGCGGTAAAATGTCAATGTTTTATCGGCAACACAGCTGTGTAAAACTAATGTCCCAGATCTAAGGTTCGCCTTGGATCCATGGATCCTACTTTAAAGTAGGAGCAACGGTGTCAATCATGATCAGAGAGCCAATGTTTCGGTCAGGATGATTCCACTACTAAATTATTGAGTCAAGCACTCTGTCTTTGATTCATATGAACGTGAGAGTCTAGGCTTCAGATTTTTCACAAACTTTTTGGAGGTATGGACTCTGGGTCCACATGGTCTGGGCCCCTACGAGGCTTGAGGTCTGGATAACTCCGTCGAGAAATGTCAATCATTGGTTGAGACCAACCTGCTAAGAATGAGATTACGCATCAATCAAACTATGTGCAATCATGCATCCAGAAGGATTCATTTCCCCTTTTTTTTTCTGCAGGCTTAAAACCTATATTGGCAGCGGTATCCCTGTAAAGTGTACACCATATATCTGGATATCCATATGATGGTCGTTTATTCCCATAAATTGTACCCAGGTAGGTCTGGGTCGGGGCTTCCATCGCCTTTGTTGCTTATTGCCCCTAATGGGTGCATTATTATGCATAGTTAAATGATGTTTATGATCATTATTGGAAGAGACCAGGATTGGATGTCCCTTTTAGGAGATACCCAATGAATGGTTGGACCTGCTCAAGGTAGTTGAAGTTGGATGCTCTAGGTCATGTTGATCCGGGGCACATTTTCAAAAATGGAACGTACTCCCCAAAAAGCGTTGTGACCACTATTCGCTCCACTCAGGTAGTTATGCTAAATAAATTTTGAGATCAATGGGTTCGCCCAAAGACCTTGAACCCTACTTCATGCAGGGGAACCCGTGACCAGTCAGATGAGGTGGTCAATGTCTCATATGATTGGATACAAACTATAGAGCCTTGCGCACTTGCGTTGCACCTATCTTTAAGTGTTGGTCGATCACCCCTCTTACTTGCGAAGCTATTGTATTCAGAATAAATCTCGAATATCAAATACCTCTAAAATCATCCTGAGAAGTGAATGTTTTTCCTAACTATAGGGTGTTTGCAACTCATCCCACCTCGGCCATGCCCAGTAATGCCGCTAAGCTCTTAGGGACCGATTACCTTGAGAAATGGATGCTTAGCCTGACATACAGGGCTTTCATTTTCTTACCCTGTTACTCACCTAATGTTTGAAGTTCATTTTGAATATAGTGGAACCACCAGTAATGCCATGGGCCTCTTCGGATGTCTCTTTTCTTTGGCATTCGATCATTAGTGATCTGATACCAAAGAGGGGCATCTGTAAACACCCAAATTTGACCCAATGCCTGATCAAAATATACTTTGAGAAGGGTGCACCCCTAGTTTTTGCCTCAAAAATTGAGATTGGGGTTTGATTTGTTGACCATCTTGACCTTTGGGGTGTGTTTTGCTAGTTCTGTTGCACCCTTGTACACCCTATTTGCAACCCTTAAGTGATTTAAAATACTAACCTATCATCTACCATTAAAACCATTCTCACACATCTCCAAGCTCTCAAAATCCTAGGAAACCTTAGATTAGAGATTACCTAATTACTAACCCTAATTAGCATCTAAGTAGCCTACCCTTTTCTTATAAATAGAGCCCTCCTCCTCTTGGATTAAAGGTTAAGAAATTTGCTTAAGAGAGAAAGAGCTCAAAGTGAGAAGTTCTTCCTCCCTTTTGTGCCCCATTTTCACATAAAATTTTAGAATCTCCCAATCTTATTTCAAGCTTAATCTTGCATCCAAAACCCTTAGTCTAGGTGTGTGCTACCCCCTAAACTCCTCTCTCTACCTCTTAGCTAGCAAGCCATAGGAGTTAGAACCCCATTTTTCACCATTCAAGCCTTCAAAAGCTCATCAAAGCAAGTCTACGCAAGGCTCCTCAATGGTGCAGTAAGGGCCCGAGAGCTCTGGCTCTCCCCTCTATTCCTCTACCTCCTCGGTCATTCCTCCATCCACCCATTTGTGCCGTTATGTCGTCGAATTTTTGGTAGGAATGGAGGGGCACAAATAGGATTTTAAGCCCCTTTGGGCAAGAGGAAGCCTTTTTCATTACATTTATATTGTTATTATATTTGCCATTAGTAGAGACCGCATTTAGCGGGTTGAATGGGTGCCTAACACATTCCCAATCGATAACCGAAGCCCCTATGTTAAGACCTGAAAAGTACCACTTTTCACCCCTTAACTTAGTTTTGATTAGACCCTTAACCATCTAATAAAGGTTTGTTAAGTATTTTCTGTAGATAATAAATAGTAGTGCAATAAGGCCATAAATCATGTTAAGGAGCCTGTATTGGCACCAGAAGTCCCTCAGAAGAATGAGCCATGAATCCAGACCTAAGGCAAGCCTCGCGTAGCTGACAAAGCTCTAAAGGATTCAGAAAAATATGCTTCGCACAGTCTTCGCAAAGTCCCAAGACTTCACAACAACTTCTCGCATGCTTGAGTGAGACTAGCTTCGAGAATCTGCCTCAGCGAGTCATGGATGCAAATGTCAAGAGAACACGTAAATGCGATTCGGAGAAGCCTCAAAGCTATTGTAAGGATCCTCGTGAAGTTCCATTAAGAAGTGAACTTCTCATGTTCTCTGCAGCTTTGCTCAAGAAAGCACCTCATGAAGCTATGAAATGGAATGCTCGTGCAGTTCCCTCGCTATTCACAAGTAGCAATCCAACCTCGCGAAGCTCAATCTAGTGAGAGCTTAACTATCTACCTCGCGACTGCTCAAAGCATCAAGAAGCTGTAACCCCATGACGTCTAAAGTTTTAATGCTAACTCATCCTCGCGAAGTCAGTGCTACCACGCGATAAGTCTGGGAATCGACTGCAACCTGGCGAAGCTCTGAACTCCAACTTCCATCATTCTATAGAGGACATTCTAGGGATTTTCAGCGATTAGAGCACGCACTCTCACGCTCAAATCTTTGTGCACGCGCCCTGAGGTATCCAAGGATCATTAATAGGCCACGTGGCATCGCTAAAATTAGGGTTTCCTAACCCTAATGCGCTGTCACACCCACTGCTATATAAACCTAGGCCTGGTTTAGGTTTAGGAAGACCTTTTTAGACTTAAACGCCCGAAAGAGCTCAGACCTTATCACTGATACGTGATCTGAGATCTTCTTCTTTTCTATTCTTCTATAGTTGTAAGTAGTTTTCCTTTTTCTTTTTCTTCTCTCCATGGCTCAGCACTTGCTGGCTATGCCTATGTATGTTTATTGAGATTAGATTAATGGAATTTGTGATTCGGTGTTGTACTTTTATGGGATTCGTGTGTTTGTGAGCTGTTCTGTGTAAGGCTGCTGCCTTATGATCCGCCATTGCTTTGGCTGTGATTCAAAGCAATGGAGGATTGATTCTAAGGACCCATTCAGATCCAAGTGACCTGTGTGTCTGGGCTATCATGATCCGATACAGCCTTAGCCCCACCACAGGACCCACTAGATCTGAAATCCCCATGGAAGCCTGAGCTGGTAGCCTTGTGACCATGGTGGTGGTAGCAATATTCTTGTTTTGTTTTAGGCTCCGTGAGGAGGATAGCCTCTGGGATAGTCTGTGACCACTCAAGTGGACAGGTTATAGCCTTAGGGTGAATCTAATCCGCCGATCCAAAATGGATCCTTCTTCTACGAGCTTGAGCTTGTAGCCTGGTAGGAGATTGTACAGAGATAGACTCCCCTATATTCGTATAGACCCGCCATCAGATGTTAGATCTGATCTAGTTATGGAGATTGTAGGCTTGTGACTGGACCATTGTAGTTCCACTCAAGCAATGGACAGCTAGATCTAAGGTGGCACTCAATCTCTTGCTGGTTTTATGTGTCTGGGCTATCATGGTCCTATACAGCATTAGCTCCACACATAGAGCTTTAGAGGTTGAGGTTCCCTATGGATTCCTAAGCTTGTAGCCTGGATGAAGTAGTGCCTACAATGATTAACTTTTTTTGACCCATCTCTAGATTGTGGTTCCCCTATGGGATAGTCTGTGACCATTTAAGTGGACAGGTTATAACCTTAAGGGATTGGATCATGGCACAGGGATGAGTTGGATTCTTTCTCCTCTTTGGTGATAATGTAGCCATTGGACAGGATTTCTATAATACACGGATCTGGATGTCGGTCAAAAATTCCAGCAGATCTGAACTCAATAGCATACTTCTCACCCTTTTATATTTATTTTCCCACACTCCATCCATCTTCTCAACCCTTTCTGTAGTTAATTCGTTAGGCTACCTTAGGATACTTAGAATATGTGACCCTAAACTCCATTCCTTTTAGGAGTATCAGATCTATAGTCAGATCTGGAGGGACTACTAAAGATGGCTCCCTTGGAGCTGTAGATCACCTTTTCCCTGTGGGACAAACTCTTACTTATCAAAACTTGCTACAAATGGACCCTGTATCTTGCAGGTCTAGGATTTCTCAGTTGTGCTGATTCTATCCCCTATTTTACTTTGATTTTAAATTGCTTTTACCACCAACAAATAAAGGAAGCACATCTGGAAATGCAACAAGTTTTTGGCACCGTTGCCAGGGAAAGTGATCTAATAGTAGCCCCTAAGATTTTTGTATTTTTAGTATTCTTTGTAGCTGTGAATAATTGATACTGCTGATGTAATTTTGAATCTTTCTTACAGATCTAGACAGCAGCAGAGAAGGGCAGTGGGCTGCATTTGGAGATTAGCTACCTCTATTTGCAAATTCTCTAACCTTTAAAGCTCTGTCTATTTCTCTTATAATTTCCATAACAGTATTTATGATAGTTGTAAATTTATGTTTTCCTAAAATAACTGTAAATTTGTTAGATAAATTCTTTGAGTCAAGTGCAATGTGCCTGCAAGGAGTTGTCCCTGCTGGTGGTGTGTTTGTATGCTAGGTAGGAGATCTCTTAGTCGTACTTTAGAGCCTTTCAACCTGAGCTAGAAAGGGGTAGAAGACTTAGAAGAAACAGGCACACCACAGTTGAGCCCCCAATTGAATCTGAGACAGTAGCAATGGGTGAAGAACAACCTAGAACTCTCAAGGAGTTGAATGCTCCAGATGACCATAACTCTCCCTTTAGCATTCAATTCCCTGATGTTCAAGGGAATTATGAAATTAAAACTTCCATCATCCAGATACTGCCCTCTTTCCATGGGCTTAGCAAGGAGGACCCTTACAAGCATATTGACCAATTTTTGGCCTTGTGCACCACATGCAATATCGCTGGTTTGGGACCTGAGGTCACTAGACTCAGGCTCTTTCCCTTCTCTCTGAAGGATAGGGCTAGTACCTGGCTGGCCACTCTTCCCAATAATAGCATTGCATCTTGGAAAGACCTACAGATCAAGTTCTTGACAAAGTTCTTCCATGAGACCAAAACTAGCCATTTCAGGAAGGAAATTCTTGCTTTTGCCCAATCCCCAACTGAGGATTTTAATCAAGCTTGGGATAGGTTTAAGGAAATGCTCAAACAATGCCCCCACCACAAGATCCCAGACTGGCAGCTTGTACAAAACTTCTACAATGGGATTGATGAGAAAAATAGAGATATGGTTGATGCCTCTTATGGTGGAACCTACATGCACAAGACTGCTGATGAGGTATGGGAATTGTTTGAAGTAATCAATGAAAATGCTTTTCAAAATCTATCCCTGGAAAGGACTAGTCAGGAGTCTGTCAAAAGTGGAGCCTGCTGCATTGACAAGAGGAAAAGTTTATGAGGTGTCTAGGAACAATGATCTGCAGCTGTAGATGGCAAACCTCTCTTTGAAGTTTGACAAATTACTGACTGTGATGTAACCTAGAAGGGCTGCTCAAGTGGTGGAGGCATGTCTGATATGCCAGTCCCCACAGCACATAGTAGAGGAATGTCCTTCTACAGGGCAATATCCTGAATTGGTATTGGATCATGCTGCTGTTGTACAATCTTTTGGCCAGCAACAATCTAGTGGCTACAACAGACAACCATATGGATACCAGCACCAAAATGCTGGTTACCAATGGAGAGACCACCCAAATCTGAGGTGGAGGCAAGACAATTATATGCAGCCTCAGCAAATGTTGGCCTTACCCCAAAGGCCCGCAATGATTCAATGGGGATATGCCCCTAGGTCTAATTTCCAACACCAGCAGCAGCCCCATCAGCAACAAAATTAATTGGTCTTACCCCCATCTCAACCCAGAAATACTTCTTTCGAGGACCAGGTCTTTACCTCACTTCAAAACCTGGGGCCCGTGGCTTAGACTGTGAATTCTCATGGTCAGAGCATAAAGAAGATGGAAGAGCAGATTGGCCAACTAGCGAATGCCCTAGCTAAAAGAGAGGAGGGGAGGTTGCCCAGTCAACCAGTGGTTAATCCCAAGGGCCAATTTTTAATTGGTGAAGGATCCTCAAACCTTGAGGGGCAGGGGGAACTTTCATTAAATTGATTCACAGAAGTGTACATTTTGTATGATATGAACTTTAGTGTGGTTTGTTCTTTTTACTGTTTATAGGAATGCTTAAGTGATCTTGTCGGAGTCTGAATGTATATGACCTGAAAATTCTTCTGCCTGCTTTGGTTCTTATTCCCTTTGAATTGTTGATTGTGATTGAACAAATGATGGTGGTACTATTTTGATAATGAGAATGCTGTTTGGATATGATATTTTGATTAAATGTTTTTTGAGTAATTGCATGCTTAAATGATTGGAACGCATGAGGGAATCCCTTTTAGAATGACTATGGGTGTCCCTGGAAAAGAGAATGTGAGAATCCACCCACAAAATAAAGGAAAATGACAGACTAATGGGTGTGTGATCCTTGTCCTTTGGTTTAGTATGAGTTACGAAAAATAGGCGTTGTTACTTCCTTGTGATTCATAAGATGTTATCCTGCTAAGCTATCGCGAGATTCAATACCATTGTGTGGACTCTCTCGTGCAATCTAAATGAAAGTCCAATCTCATGACCCACTCCTTCCCATCTAGCGAGCAGACATTTTCAAAGCGCTCCAAGCCTCGCGATTTATATAATCCAACCTCGCGCTACTTTCTTTTTTTATTTTCTCTTTCTTCTCCAGCTAGCGAAACCCTAGCTCTGACTCCCATTACTCTCTCTCTCCCCCAGCATCCATTTTACAGTCCATCATTCACCTTCTAATTATGGGGATTTGTTCCTAAAGCCTCCTTCACCAGTTGCCCCCTGCTAGGAGCTCTCGGGTCTTTCGTGCATCAGATTGAACAGAACCCTATGTTTTAGGGTAAGACTCAGCTCTCAACCTTTGCTTTTCATTTTTCAAACTACACATTCACAGAGGAGAAGTTCAATGGCCCCTAAGGGCGCACCTATGAAAAGAGCAAGGGATAAGGCTCCCGTGGAGCCCACTCCCAAGAAGGCCAAGTCCTCAACGGTGCCGCAAAAAGGGAAAGAAATTGTTCAGGAAGTGGCTGAGCTAACACCTGATTACTCTACACCCTCTGAGCTCCTAACTCCCATTCCCTTAGAGCCTGAAGCTATTTTTGACCTATCTTTCTTTGAAATGGAACCTCTGTCAGCCCCTGCCATTGAGTTCATGTGCAAGGCTGGATTGACCCCCCTGCTGCAAGCTATCCTTGCACTAGCCTACCCTAGACTAGTGCAACTCTTTTACCAGCACATTAGGGCTAGACCAGACCACCGTGGGCAGCCAGGCCTCCTTGTGTTAGTTGACAATTTTGAAATGTTACTCAGCCCTAAGTTGATTGCTGAAGAAATGGGCATCCCTGCTATCTTTGACCCCAACTGTGGATATGGCCCCCCTGTGTGTGCCCCCATTGATACCATTGCACAGGCCCTTACCAGAGGATTGAAGGCCACCGGGGATTCCATCAGGAGAAGAGACCTAGACCCTAAACTTCTGTTCATTGATCAAGTTCTGTAAAAGAACATCAATTGTGCCGGCCATCAGCAGCAGAGGAGGACCCCAATTGCTGATGCTGTTTATTCCTTTTTATTGGGCCACGGTTTTCATGCTGCAAGGTTGATTTTTGAGGCCATGAAGGATGTAATGGTGAAGCTAGGGCAGAAAAAGAAGCCCTACACTCTCCCCTATGCAAGACTCATTACCAAATTACTTTTGAGGGGAGGGTACAAGATACCAGTAGGGGAGTTAACCATTGACCTCACCCCTATAACTTTTACAAAAAGGCAATGAGGGATCAGCAGGAGTCTAATGGATCCCTAAAAGAAGAAGAAGAAGGTTGAGGCCCAGGTTGCTACAGAGTAAGGAGAGGGGACTGCTGTTGCTAAAGCTCCTGCTCCCAAAAAGGTGGCTAAAGCTCCTGCTCCTAAGAAGGTGGTGCAAGCTCACAGCCAAGCTCCACCTCCATCCACCACACCTGTCCCTCCATCAGTTTCTTTGCCTATTCCATCTTTCCCTTTTCCTCTTTTGTTTCCCTTATCCGTACCCACTCCAGATTTCCCTGTGATTGGTTCCTGGGAGGAAAACATTGACCCCCATGACAGCCCTTTACCTTCACCTACATTACCTCAGTACACACCCCCAATTCCCCCATCATCTAAACTGAACCCTGACATCCCTCCCCTGATATCCTACATTAAAAAGAAAACCTCTCACACAACCCCTGCCATATCCTTACCTAAACCAACCATCCCTATCATTCCCACAGAAACCCCACACATTGACCCAGCCACCATCCCAGCCATCCCTACTTCACCTCCACTTACAGACCTTGATTTAAACCTCGCCACTACTTCTGGATATCAGGCCTTCATGACTACATTGCTTGACACCATGCCAACCCATGATATCCCTCTCCCAGATTCCCCACTTCCTTCCCCACATCACTCACCAGAACCTCCATCTCCTCCTCCTACAACCTTCCATCATGCCCTTACTTCCCCTTTCCAACCTGTTCCCTCTTCTTCTCATACTCCACCCCAACCACACTCAGACACACTTACCCATATCCTTTCCCTAATACATGGCATTCAAGCCCAACTATCAACCACAACACATACCCAAGACCAAATGCAGACTGACATCACCACCATCAAATCCACCCTTCAAACATTGATAAAACCTCCCATCTCTGCACAAACACCTCCTACACCTCAAATCCAGTCCCCTTCCACCTCTGACTCCATAGTGCAACCATATTTTCCCCCCATTCACTTAACTACAACCCTCACCCTCCAAGACACCGTACCCCACCACTCCTTCCCCACTCTACCTATCCTCCCCCCACTCATTTTACCCCCACCACAATTTACCAGCCAATCAACCCAAACAGACCCCATTCCTTTCCCATCCACATTCTCCATCCACCCACACACACTTTTGGCCCCACCATTAGCATTCAGACCCTTCACCATTCCATTTTACTCTTACCAACCACCACCCACCTTCAGTGACCCCACCTCATTTTCTTTTCCACCCATGCCCTCCATTCCACCTCTCATATTACCTCCTCCCAGATTCTCTGACAACTCGACTCAAATGGACCCAGAACGTTTTGCCCAGCCCCCACATGTGAATGTCCTCCTTGCCACTTTACCCCCACAGGACCAATCACCTTCTACTTCTTCCACTCCCTTTCTACCTATCCTACCAAGACATTCCTATTACACCTCTCCTTACTTCACCTCCTCCATGCCATGAGGGATAATGCCTACATCAAGAAGGATGTTCTCAGGGGAATGACCCAACTTAGACAATCCATTGAGTACCCTTTGCTGCAGAAGTTGAGTGACCTGAAGCTTGCTCACAGGCAGAAGCTCAGAGATATTTCCAAGGGGTGGGAGACAATTTTGGAGACCCTCAATGACACAAAGGCTGATGCCACTTACTAAAAACTGAATGCGGAGATGGAGAAAGCCAATGCCCAGCGGGAGCAAACAAGAGCCCAGATGTATGAAAAGAAGCTTAACAATGCTCAGGAGATCCACAGGCTCACTAAGGGGCTTTCTGATGCCAAACTCCTTTATGCTGAAAAGCAGATTGAAATTTTGCAAAAAAGGATTGCATCGCTATTAGGCCAACCAATTCAGGCCACATCTCTTGCTACCGAACCCCCTGAGGCCCCACCTTCCACACACCCCGGGCCATCTTCTTCCATTCCCCCTGCTCCTCCATCTACATCTCCTCCTCCTCCACCTCCTACTCAAGTGCCTCCCCTTGCTAAATCTCCTGCACCCAAGAGAAAAAGGGCTGCTCCCAAGAAACCTTCTCCCTCTAAAAGAGCCAAAAAGGGAAAAAGCCTGCACCGCCATCCCCACCCCCAAAGGCCACCAGAGATTACGCCTGGGATGACCCCATGGTGCATTGCTTTCAAAAGATGAGCAGCAGATCTGCTGACTTTGATTGGACCCCATTGCTCTCTTTCCCTCTGATTCCGATTCTGACTCTGCACCACCTGTGGATCCAAGTGCTAAAAGTCTTGTTGCTCCTCAGAGAAGGAAAGTTACAGCTAAGAAGACTACTCACTCTGCTGCCTCTATCAAAATTGGAAAAGAATAATCTGCCCAGTCTGCGGAGGCACCACCACTGAACCAGAAAGATAAAGGCAAGAGCCCGGTTGTCCCTCCTGTGCCAGACAAAGTAAAATCTCCTCTTATTCCCCCTCAGACTCAGCAAGGGCAAGGCTCAAAAGGGAAGGGCCCCAAAGGGAAGAGTCCCAAAGGAAAAAGTCCTATCAAATCACTTGAGCAAACCAAAGACAAATCCCCAATGATCCCTCCTGCACCAAAGGCACCCAAAATGAGGGTGAGGCGCCAGCTCAACCATGCCCAAAGCTGCAGCCCAAAGAAGGAAGAGGAGCGAAAGAAAAAAGGAGGAAGAGGCTCTCCTTGAGAGCGCCAAGAAGATGGGTTGGGGATGGTTTTATTAGAACTCTGATTAAGCTTGTACATAGGATTTTTCTGTTTCTGCATTTTCTTTTTCTCCTGTTGTTTTTCATTTTGTACATTTCTCTCTTACATAATAGATCTTCTTCTTTTGTCATTGCTATTTTTCTTTGTCTTCTGTCTGTTTTACTCCATGTTATTTCCTTTTATTTTGCCATTAATAAATCTGCTGCACAACCACCTTTGAACCAGTGAGGACACTGCTCCACATAGGTTTAGGGGTATGGTAGGCAGATCCTGCCATGGAATAGTAAACCTAAGTGTAACAGAATCTTATGAGTAATATGGAAATGGGTCATGTTCACTGGAGAATCAGAAAAATAATGAAATTCAATTTTTTTTTTCCAGACTTTAGGCATTGCAAACTTTTAAAATTTCACATTTCCATGATGAGATCACCAAGGAAACTCACTTGTATCAGCACTTAGTGAATCATTAGAGAGAGAAAAAGGTAAGGACATACTTATGAATTCAAAGGAAGACCATAACCAGTGAGATTTGGGCCTATACAAATTTTTTTTCTTTGAGGAGTGACTAAGGCAATTTCTTCTAGCTCTAAGGACTGGCTGAGTCACTGTGGTCACTAGAAGTTAGGCAACTCCAAATTGAAACAACTGACAGCACTCATGAGACTTAGGAAAGGATCAAGATCTTCTTTTGGACAGTTTGAGCCTAAACAGACCAACCTTAAGCAACTGCCCTTGTCCATACCCCCTTTGAGCCTTAAATCCCAAATTTCTTTAAAATACACCTGAGTACTTGTACCTGAACCTGTGTATCTGATTCAGCCTACCCTCACTCTGAGAATTTAGAAGTTAAAGGAGAAAGAGTTGAAGATGGACTAGGTATGGTCAACATTAGGTGAATAAAGAAGAAGTACCTCAGATTCTGGCAGTATGACAACTGAGAAAATGGTGGCATTTCAGAAAAGCAAAAAATAAAATATAAAGAAGAAAAATGCATAAAAAATTGAAATCAAGAAGAGAAACTGATCACTTCAAATCTGAAAACCTCAAAGAAGATGAAAGGAGTTGAATTAAAGAAGGTGAAGTCATGAATCACCTCCTTCACCTACTGATTTCTCAATTTTGAACCCCTTTTCAACCTTCCATTCTATTTTTAACCCCACTCCATAAGCCACATTACAGCCCAGTTAAAGCCCTTGTGATCCAAAGTTGAGTGAGCTGTCATATGGAGATAAAGAGTTATCCAATCTATGGTGAGGATCTATCAATGATGCCAGCACTTAAGGGCTATGCCTATGCTCATGCTTACAGACCCATTTGGGGGATGTAACTGCTCTTGAGCTTGAGAGAAAATGAAACCCTCAACAGTTCTTTATGAGAGTATGCCCTGGAGAGTTTTGGGTCTGATCTTGAATGCATTAAGTATGATCTACAACCTAATTTTTGATCTAGTGATGAGCTCAATGTTGACACACCTGTGTAGTGTCTCTGGTGTAAACTGATTGGAAATGTTGTGCTTTCATGAGAAGCTTATACTGCTTAAATTTTTGTGCAGCCAATGTGTTTAAATTTCTTATATATATATATTTTTTACTGATTCAAGGGTGACCTAACTCTATTTCTTGACTGCTCACTTGATAATAATGCACTTTTGTTAACTGTCTCATTGAGAAGTTTGTGGGTGTCTTCACTGAAAACCCTCAGGAGACTTCATTCCTCCACTAGGGATCACCTAGGGATTTAAAAGGCTTGGTACATATGCTAAATGTATCCGTGCTCCCTACGAAAGTGGCATTTAATTTCTGTAGTTGATTTAATGTAGCTTTGCTAAGGGACTAGCAAAGATTAGGTTTGGGGGTGTGTTAAGACCTGAAAAGTACCACTTTTCACCCCTTAACTTAGCCTTTGATTAGACCCTTAGCCATCTAATAAAGGTTTGTTAAGTGTTTTCTGTAGATAATAAATAGCAGTGCAATAAGGCCATAAATCATGTTAAGGAGCCTGTATTGGCACCAGAAGTCCCTCAGAAGAATGAGCCATGAATCCAGACCTAAGGCAAGCCTCGCGCAGCTGACAAAGCTCCAGAGGATTCAGAAAACTATGCTTCGCGCAATCCCAGGACTTCACAACAACTTCTCGCGTAATTGAGTGACAGACTAGCTTTAGAATCCTGCCTCACGTAGCTGTTGCGCAGTAGCCGCAGGATGCAAATGTCAAGAGAACCTGTCATGCAATTCAGAAATGCCTCAAAGCTATCGCGAGGATCCTCGTAAAGTTCCATTAAGAAGTGAACTTCTCGCGCTGTTCAGGAAAAAAATAGCCTCACGAAGCCAAAGTTAGCCTCGTGAAGATCTATTATGAAATGGAATGCTCGCGCAGTTCCCACGCTATTCACAAGTAGCAATCCAACCTTGCGAAGCTCAATCTAGTGAGAGCTTAACTATCTACCTCGCGACTGTTCAAAGCATCAAGAAGCTGCAACCTCGCGACGTCTGAAGTTTTAATGCTAACTCATCCTCGCGAAATCAGTGCTACCACGCGACAAGTCTGGGAATCGACTGCAACCTGGCAAAGCTCTGAACTCTAACTTCCATCAATCTGTAGAGGACATTCTGGGGATTTTTAGCGATTAGGGCACGCACTCCCACACTCAAATCTCCATGCATGCGCCTTGAGGCATCCAAGGATCATTAATAGGCCATGTGGCATCGCTAAAATTAGGGTTTCCTAACCCTAATGCGCCGCCACACCCACTACTATATAAACCTAAGCCTGGTTTAGGTTTAGGAAGACCTTTTTAGACTTAGACACCCGAAAGAGCTCAGACCTTATCACTGATACGTGATCTGAGATCTTCTTCTTTTCTGTTCTTCTGTAGTTGAAAGTAGTTTTCCATTTTCTTTTTCTTCTCTCCATGGCCCAGCACTTGCTGGCCATGCCTATGTATGTTTATTGAGATTAGATTAATGGAATTTGTGATTGGGTGTTATACTTTTATGAGATTCGTGTGTTTGTGAGCAGTTTTGTGCAAGGCTGCTGCCTTGTGATCTGCCATTGCTTTGGCTATGATTCAAAGCAATGGAGGACTGATTCTAAGGACCCATTCAGATCCAAGTGACCTGTGTATCTGGGTTATCATGGTCCGATACAGCCTTAGCCCCACCACAGGACCCACTAGATCTGAAATCCCCATGGAAGCCTGAGCTGGTAGCCTTGTGACCATGGTGGTGGCAGCAATATTCTTGTTTTGTTTTGGGCTCCGTGAGGAGGATAGCCTCTGTGATATTCTGTGTGACAGCCCGGATTTCGGCACCCCGAAACCCGCGCCATCAGCACGATCATCTTGACCGTGCCCCTCAACTATGCACGGAACACTGGTATGTCAAGCATAAAATAAATAAGAACAACTTGCGGAATTTAAATCTACATAAAAACACTTCTCAAAAGACAGTTCTACCCTCATGCCTCTGCATGAAGGGAGAACCGATCCGAACCATCGATGATAACCATCATCATGGATGGTTCGCCCAAAAGAATACTCTGATATCCACATACACAAGGTTTAATCAAAAACCAGGCTTGACATACCAAGCCGCACAATCTCCAACTAAAACTCCTCAAAGTTGCACAGCAGAGTCCTCTAGAAGAAGTCCTCTGGAGGTGGCTCTAACTCCTCGCCGGCCGCAAGGACCGACTCACCGGGGTCAGCGTCTCCTGAAGCCTCGGCAGCTGCTAGTAGTGGACCTGCGACGTATAGTCTATAGGGTGAGCTACATCCTAGCTCAATAGGGAACAGAACACAATTGAACATATAAAATATAACTCACATGTATTCTATGATATGCATGCATGATGTGTCTATGCATTTATTGATGGAAAACAGTTAAAAACGCTTCAATTACTGGTAGGTTACTCATGTCTTTTAGTTAATCAAGAATGATGCTGAGAAGGCCTAAAGCAAAACTTAAACTTCAACTTAAATAATCCCCGAGCAGTATAGCATCGAGCCCACGAGATACCCTTCATCGTCATCTATATAGGCAGTTTAAATGTATTCCACAGGAATACTAATAGTACCCAAGCCTCTTTCCCCTGGGGATTGGTGGCGGGGTTTCACATCTCATCAACACCCCTGGGGTGTGCTTACTCTGTACGGATAAGCCTCCGTACTGGCCTACGGATTAGCCGCCGTATCGGTCACGGATATCCTGCCGCGTCAGTCGTGGTTATCCCGCCACGTCGGTGGGGTAACCTATCAAACCTCAAATAACAAAAATATCGGTGCCTTACATATAGTTATTCACCGTGTAATTGTGCTATCTTATATCAGTTAGGCCTCATCAAGCATGATTCAATCATGGATACATCCCTGGGATGTATCCGTTCACTTGCATCACACCTGATGCCTTTACCTCTTCACTTCATCATCCCCTGGGGATGGTCCATTTAAGATCTCTTATGAATGTCACACACACACACTTTTCATAATCATTGCGTAGTAAAACATTTGAATTGAATTGATATCATTACATACATGCTCTTGTAAAATAAAGTACATGTTCAGGGTGTTCCCTACCTCAAGTCTTTAGCTGATCAATGCATCAAGGTCCCGCATGGCTCCTTGTGCACTCGTTCTCACGTACCACCTATGGTACCATATAACATGTGAAACACATCACAAAGGATGCCATAGAGAAGGTATAAGATCTCCCAAAAATCTTAAAGTCAAACCAAAAGTCAACATAGTTCACTACAGTCGATTAATCGATCTCCAAAATCGATTAATCGAATCTGATTCGATTAATCGAAATTCTCCTTTTCGCAAAGTCCATTCTCAGTTCGAACAGTCGAATTGTCATTCGATTAATCGAATCTGATTTCGATTAATCGAAATTCTTCTTTTCGCAAAGTAAATTTCTTTGTTGACGATCGAGTTTCCATTCGATTAATCGAATCCAATTTGATTAATCGAAATCCTTCTTTCGCAGTCCCTTATTTCGAATAGTCGATTTTCACAAGTTGATTAATCGATTCCAAATCGATTAATCGAAACTAAAATCGATTAATCGAAATCCCATTTCGATTAGTCGATTTTTCCTTAAGTTATTTCCTCCAACCCCTGGGGTCCACTGGAGGTTCTCAGTCGATTAATCGAAATCCAATTCGATTAATCGAAATCGGGGTCCTCTGACTCTTCAACTTCCTGGCCAATTTCGATTAATCGAAACCCAATTTCGATTAATCGAAATTGTCGATTCAATTCTTCCCAATCTTTTTCCATACTTTTCTTCTATCTTTCTAAGCCATTATCCTATGATTTAACCCACATTTCTTTGTAACAACCCTATAATCTATGCATCTCATTTACAAAAATTTACCTTGGATAGACCTCAAGTTGATTTCTATCAATAGTTGGAAGGCTAGGGTTTCTAGCTCTGGTTCTAACGGATCCCTTGCGTCGAATCCGGCCTCTTTAATGCTTGACTCCCTCTTCCAAACAGTTGCAATAACTCCTCTCTTACTCCTCTCTCTTTCTCTCTCTTCTTTACTTCTCTCAACCACCAAAACATGAAAGTTAGGGTTTTCAACCCTTTTTATCTTATCTCTTTTTCTCGGCGTGGAGCACATACACACTCATCAGTGTATGTAACTCTACAACTCCTCTATCTCTCCACTCTTCTACACTGATTCACACATCACTTCTGCTCATCTCACCTTAAGTTCATCAATGAACTATCTCATGGTCAAACCTAAGACCAATCGGGCACGAATCCCGAGGTCATAGTTCAATGTGATTTTTCGGGCTATTACATTCTGTGACCATTCAAGTGGACAGGTTATAGCCTTAGGGTGAATCCAATCCGCCGATCCAAAATGGATCCTTCTTCTCCGAGCCTGAGCTTGTAGCATGGTAGGAGATTGTACAGAGATAGACTCCCCTATATTAGTATAGACCCGCCATCAGATGTTAGATCTGATCTAGTTATGGAGATTGTAGGCTTGTGACTGGACCATTGTAGTCCCACTCAAGCAATGGACAGCTAGATCTAAGGTGGCACTCAATCTCTTACTGGTTCTATGTGTCTGGGCTATCATGGTCCTATACAGCCTTAGCCCCACACATAGAGCTTTAGAGATTGAGGTTCCCTATGGATTCCTGAGCTTGTAGCCTGGATGAAGTAGTGCCTACAATGATTAACTTGTTTTGACCCATCTCTGGATTGTGGTTCCCCTATGGGATAGTCTGTGACCATTTAAGTGGACATGTTATAACCTTAAGGGATTGGATCATGGCACAGGGATGAGTTGGATTCTTTCTCCTCTTTGGTGATAATGTAGTCATTGGGCAGGATTTCTATAACAACAGACCTGGATCTGAGTCATAAATTCCAGTAGATCTGAACTCAATAGCATACTTCTCACCCTTTTATATTTATTTTCCCACAATCCATCCATCTTCTCAACCCTTTCTGTAGTTAATTCATTAGGCTACCTTAGGATACTTAGAATAAGTGACCCTAAACTCCCTTCCTTTTAGGACTGTCAGATCTGTAGTCAGATCTGGAGGGACTACTAGAGATGGCTCCCTTGGAGCTGTAGATCACCTTTTCCCTGTGGGACAAACTCTTACTTATCAAAACTTGCTACAAATGGACCCTGTATCTTGCATGTCTAGGATTTCTCAGTTGTGCTAATTCCATCCCCTATTTTACTTTGATTTTAAATTGCTTTTACCACCAACAAATAAAGGAAGCACATCTGGAAACACAACACCCTACCCAAGAGCCTTTGGTGTGGACCAGATTATGAGTCATATTTGTGGCAGTTTGGTGCTTATAAAAATGATATAGATTTTTCAGGACACCAAAAGCTCCGGGTGGCGACTCTATATTTTTGTTAGCGAGCGCATCGCCGCGATGGGATCGTCAAAAATCCCACGGTTGCACAAAATGCTTGATTTTAATCATTGAATTCTGTTTTAGATGAAAGATACTTTGGCATTAGTCATCAATTCTATGCTTTGATTTAATAAGTGTAAGTTGTATTGAATTTGTTCCTACCGAGCTTAGACTGTTAGCTCACTCTGACATTTATGTAACAGGTTTAGATCTTGATCAGGATCCTGGACTAGAGGAGGATCTTGACTACGTACCGAAAGAAGCAGATCTTCTGCCAGAGGAGTACTACCGCTTGATTAGACTCTTGACTTTGGTAGAGTCTGGACTTTTATACTTTTGTTCTTGCTACATTTTAGCAACTAGTTTTGTAAAAATATACTTACATATGTATGTTTTGTATACCACTGTTTAGGTGACGGTTGACTGTCACCGGTGGTTTATTTTGGTTTCATTTTAAACTCGACGATGAATGGAATCTTTTGCTTAGTTTTGCCATTTGTTTTATTCGCTTGAATTTCGTATTTGTAGGGATGTACCAAATACAGGATGACTGGCATTCCCATAATCCGTGTGGGAAGGTTGGGCCATCACAATTGGTATCAAAGCATTTAGTATGGATTATGAATATTCGATCTGACGATATGGTTTTCCCTAAAATCCGTGTGGGGAAAATCATGCTGTCACAACTCTTGTGCCGCTTTAATTGTTGCGAGGATGTGTTTGGGTATAAATACCGCGTTATATCCATGAGCATCGCCTCATGGAAATCTAGTTGGCAGTTGAGGACTCTTCAATCGTCCAGGGAACCCAGTGTAGACTGGGGCAGAGGTCCCTATTGTGGAGGTGCTTGTTGTGGTGCCTCAGACTCTGGATGAGCTGGTTCATCCTGGGTGTGTTCTACCACATGGTGATAGTGTCGATCTAGGACACTTTTCTTCAACTTCTGGTAACTCAGATTCCAATCTTCTAACTTATACCTCTTGACATTATCAAACCATTATTGCTCATTCTACGATATCTCATAATCGTCTTCATCATCCTCATACTCCTCGATCATTCGGGAGATGAGGTGAGCATACGACAACAAATTCAATGGTTTCTTCTTCTCTTCTAACATCTGCTCATGTGAATATTTTATTCCTTCGAATACCATTTCTGGTGCACTGAACCATCGGCCATCAAAAGCAGAGTACAGAGCTTGCTGAAAGACTCCTACTCTTTCTTGCTCATGTCTTAAAGGGTACATATTACACCTCAAGACAATGTCCAACATCCACATGTCTGGTGGAAACTGCGATCTCCTTACCTATCAACTAGACCCGTGCTCTCTACCGATCATTCTTGCCATAATTTGATGGAATGGTACTGGTTGAGAGTGTGGTTCTAATAGAACTTTATCCTTAACGAATATCGAAGGGCACTCCATTGCATTGGCTATGTGATTGACGTGAAATTCAAACATTCTACCATCGATCTTTGTGCAAAGATTATCAGTGTTTTTCCTCAAATAAAAATTCTGGTAAAAGAGTCTAACTAGCCTTGAATAGTAATACTCGTGAAAAGGGGCGAGCAAAGATTACAACTCACCCGCGATGCTATAGTTATACGACCAATGGGTCGTGTCTTGGTCCTCGAAGAGATCTTTATCGAAGGACCATTTGATCTCAAATCCCTTTGAATTCCACCATGTCATGGGCTGGTCCCTTGGTGGTGGTGGGGTATCAACCTTGGGTCGCTTTGTTGAAGCGGCGTTCAAAGTCAGTGTTTTAGAGGCAACCTTCTTTGTGAGTGCCATAGAAAAACTTCAAAGTTTTGAATGGAAAATGTAGGGTCTACCTAGGCAGGAAGAAGAGAGTCGTGGAGCGAATACGTGAGAAAGTGGTGGAGTCATCACAGTTGACGGAGGAAGAATACCAACAAGTTTTCTCGCGGGAAGAAGGCTATGAAAATACCCCTTTTTTGAATTGAAAAGTTGTGAGAATGAGGAGGAAGACATGCATCCCTCATATACTGCATCGGTCGCTCGAGCGAAAACTAAATTCGCTCGAGTGAATTTCAATTTATACACTGTCGGCCGAAAAATTGCTCGAGCGACCACAGAATTTGCTCTAGCAAATGGATTTCTTAAGGGTTCGCATGAGCGATTTCTGAAATTCGCTCGAGCGAATCGCTCAGTAGCTTACTAAGTTGAAACAGTCTATGGACTGTTCAGAGGTTTGAAGTTCTCTTTTGTGTTCTGTTTTCACTTGCATTCAATATCTGGATATCCACACACATATTCATCCATAACACAGAATTAAAATTAGGATCTTTGATTGCCAATGAACATTGATCTCGTAGGAATTAAACTCAAAATTCTCAAGAACGATAACCCATATAATGCATTCTCTATAAATGAGCATAAACCACAATTTTGATGGCTCTAAGTTAACACAACCAACCACAAAATTCTCATTACTTCCCTCTAGTTTACACTATGAAGGGACAGCTGGAATTAAGCCAACAATACATTGAAAGGATCAATTACTACAACAAGGTGACTAATGTTGGGACAGCAACCCATATGACATCGTTGAATTTTTCATTCTTTAGTACACAATTATCCTTAAAATTTTAATGGATTTTAATCAAAAAGATGTGAATACTGGTCGCGGATCACTGCTTCGTGTTCCAAGTGGCTTCAGCAGTTGAGTTATTTCTCCACCTCACCAGGACAAGTGGAATCCGCTTAGTCTGCAAGGTCTGCTCCTTACAATCCAAGATTTATATCGGTTCTTCTACTACGGTCAGATCCTCTTGGAGTTCGATGGGCTGGTAGTCCAATATGTGAGTTGGGTCCATCACGTACCTCCACAACATTGATATGTGGAACACATTATGCATACTCAATAGTTGCGACGGCAAAGCAATCCGATATGCCACTTCACCGACCCGGCCCAGTATCTCAAAAGGTCCAACATAGCATGGACTTAGCTTCCCACGTCTGTCGAAATGCATCATTCCTTTAGTCAGCAAAATCATGATGAAAATGTGGTCCCCGATATGAAAAGATGTGGGGTGTCAGTATCGCATAGATATAACGGGAAATAAAGGCAATTAATTATATTAAGTTTACTAAAACTCGACATTTATTCTCTTAAGGTCGGCATAACTCTTTTGTCTGCTCTGGGTGACCCTCAACTTCTCAAAGATTGACCAAATTGCTTCGGTCGTGCTTTCAACAATCTTCGGGCCTAACACGAGCTTCTCTCCAGCCTCTTCCCAGTTGAGCAGAGATTTACACCTCCAGCCATAAAGTGCTTTGAAGGGACCCATGTCAATGCTCGCCTGATAGCTTTTATTGTAGACGAATTCGATTAGGGGTAGGTGGTTGTCCCATGATCCTTGGAAGTCAAGCATATAGGTCCGAAGCATGTCTTCAATTATCTGGTTCACCCTTTCGGTTTGCCCATCGGTCTGAGGATGAAATGCCGAACTGAAATCTAGCCTGGAACCCATTCCTTCTTGAAAATATTCCCAAACTATGAGGTGTTCAGTGGGTCTCTGTTTGAGACGATGAGGACAGGGATACCATACAGTTTAACAATCTTCTTAAGGTATAACTTTGCAAGCTTACTAGCCATATACCTTGTACTGTATGGTAGGAAGTAGGCAAATTTGGTTAATCGATCCACGATTACCCAAATGGCATTATGTCATTTCGCTATTCTTGGCAATCTAAGGATAAAATCTATGGATATGGCTTCCCATTTCCATTTCGCTATTGGGAGTGGTTGCAACAGCCCGGAGGGATTTTGATGATTGACCTTTATTTGCTAGTAGACCAAGCACTTTAAAACATACTCTGCGATGTACTTCAAACCTCTCCACTAGAAGCTCTTCTTCAGGTCCTGGTACATCTTTGTGCAACTAGGATGAATGGTGTATCTTGATTTGCAAGATAGTTCTAAAATTGTGTGTCTAAACTAGCATCGATCGATACACAGTCAACCCTTGAAAAGTAACAAGCCATCTTCCCTGAAGGATAAATTGGATTTAGTACCACTGATCACGCCTTGTCTGATTACTATGAGTTCTTCATCGTTCATCTGAAGTTTATGGATGTTGTCGAAGATTGTCGGTCAGATGGTGATATTGGCCATCAAGTCGCCTGAATCTTTCACCTCGATCTTCGTGTCATATAAGGATAGGTCTTCAAATAGACGCCATCTATGAATTCTCATGATTAGATTCGATAATTGAGTCGATGTTTTCTAACTCAGGGCATCTGCTACTACATTTGCCTTTTCGGGGTGGTACTAGATGGAGCAGTCACAATCCTTGAGAAATTTCATCCATCTTCTTTGCCTCATGTTCAAATCCTTCTGAGTGAAAAGGTATTTGAGGCTTTTATGATCTATGAATATTTTAAATGTCTCCCCGTAAAGGTAATGTCTCTAGATCTTCATCGCAAAAATGATCGCTGCCAGTTTGAGGTCATGCGTCGAATAATTTTTCTCATGATCTTTAAGTTGTTGAGAGCCATAAGCGATGACCATTTCATACTGGTTCAATACGCAGCCTAATCCACTATGTGATGCATCACTAAACACTACAAAACCTCCACTGCCTGAAGGTATTGCTAGCACTGGAGTGAAAGTTAACTTCTTTTTGAGTTCTTGGAAACTCTTCTCGCATGAGTCACTCCACTCAAATTTCGCAGCCTTTCTGGTTAGCTGAGTGAGCGATCCTGCAATTTTGGAGAACCCCTCAACAAACCTTTTGTAGTATCCGGCTAGACTCAAAAAGCTACGGATTTCGGTTACCTTCTTCGGGTGTTCCCACTTTATAATAGCTTCTATTTTTGCTGGGTCGACTCTTACACCATCTTCGGATACAACGTGCCCCAGAAAGCTACTTTCTCTAACCAAAACTCACACTTAGTTTTGCATAGAGTTGATTATCACAAAGTGTTTAAAGATTAATGCATAGGTGTTATTCGTGATCTTCTTTGGTCTTCGAGTAGATGAGAATGTCATCCATGAAGACAATAACATACGTATCTAGATATGGTTTGAACACTCTGTTCATAAGGTCCATGAAGGATGTTGGTGCATTTGTCAACCCGAATGGCATCACTAGGAAATCATAATGACCATATCTAGTGCAGAAGGCAGTCTTCAAAATGTCTTCTGCCTTGACTTTTAGCTGATGATATCCTAATCTCAGGTCTATCTTTGAGAAAAACATAGCACCTTGGAGCTGATTGAAGAGGTTGTCGATCCGCGGGAGTAGGTATCGGTTCTTTATCATCAACTTATTTAATTGACGATAATCAATACAAAGCTGCATAGAACCGTCCATCTTCTTGATAAATAAGACCGGTGCTCCCCATGGAGAGACACTAGGTCTTATAAATTATTTGTCTAGAAGCTCCTGCAGCTGCACCTTCATCTCTTTCAACTCTGCGGATGCCATACGGTATGGTGCCTTTGATACTGGTTAGGTGCTTGGAGCTAGATAAATTACAAATTCCACCTCCCGATTCAATGGTAATCCTAGTAAGTCATCAAGAAACACATATGAAAATTCACATGCAATGGGGATGTCGGCGATATTAATCTTCTCGTCGTGTTGACCTCGTATGAAAGCAAGGTATCCTTGACATCCTTGTTGTAATAGTTGTGTGGCTCAGATAGTTGATAAGAAATGCGCCACATTTGACTTAATGCCAAGGAATTGGAAGGACTTCCCTTTTAAAGGGTGGAAAGTAACCACATTTTGAAGGCAGTCTACACTGGCTAGATAAGCGGATAATCAGTCCATGCCAAGGATCACATCGAATCCTTGCATGTCTAATAGGATTAGGTCAACTTTCTTCTCGTGGCTCTTGATCGGAATGATAACTGATCGATAGATTGTGTCCATACTCATTGAGTTCCCTGTAGGGACTGACATTGCCAAGATGAAGTCCAAGGGTTCAGGAGTGATACTCATTTCAGTCACCAATTGAGAAGTTACAAATGAATGTGTAGATCCTTGATCTATCAAGACATGTGCCTCGTGCTGACATATATCACTCTGCTAGTACATATGCAAGGTACCTAAATTTCATGTATGCGATTTCAATTAAGTGTATGTATCAGGCGTAGTGACATTCATGAAGTGCCAAAATTAAAACAAACTATGAGGATGTTCATGAACTAAAAAAAGGGTGATAATATGGCAATTCAAAGTGAAATTATACCTTGGATAACCTCATTAGTTGCTTGGACATCTTGAGCTGAGACTGTGTAAGTACGGCCGTGGATTGTAGGTCGAGGGGGCCCTTGAGCAGGTGCCGAAGTCATCCCATCTTCATCTTGGGGCAGTCTCTGATCCGATGCCCATGTGCACCACATCTGAAACAAGCACCCATATTCCATCTACATATCTCCATCTTATGTTGTCTCCCTCATCTCATGCATGATTCAACCAGAGTGGATGATGAGGTGTGAGGAGTTGGAGGAACCCTTAACACTCTAGTAGTAGTGGAATTTTCGGGACGAAAAGGTCTTGTAGGTGTGGGCATGGGCAGTCTCGTGTAGGCTCGTTCAGTAGCTTGGCTTGGTGCTGACATTGAGAGCCTCGACCTCTTGCTTTCCTAGTCGTGGGTAGAAGACTATGCCCTGCTCTTTCTTTGTTGCTCTTTCCTCTAATGCATCTTTTGAATATCTTCTTCGGCGAAAATGGCTAATTCCATAACATCCACATAGGTCGTTAGTCTAAATAAGGAGAGTCTCTCCTTGATACTTGGTTTCAGGCCACACTCAAACTTCTTTGCCTTCAATAGCTTTGGGGCAACATGTTGTGGCATGAATCAAGAAAGCCTAGTGAACTCGACTTCATATTCCCGTATAGACATCCGACCTTGCTCTAATGTCACGAACTTAACTTGCCACTGATTTTTGACTGCAGCAGGGAAGTACCTCTTGTTGAACACTTCAATGAATTGAGCCTAGGTCCATGGAGTCCCCGGTGCCTCTTGCCTTCTAGTCCTCTCAACTGACTTCCACCATGGGTCAGCTTCTCCTTCTAGTAGGAAGGATGCCCAGTTCCCCTTCTCTTCTTCAGTGCAAGGGAGCAGCCGAAGAATTTTCTCCATCTGGTTGAGCCACTATTTCACTTCAAGTGGATCGGCCTGACCGTAGAAGCTGGGTGGATTCATTCTCTTATACTCTTGAAAACTCGAAGGTTGGCGTCTCCTAGCAAGCTGCGACATCATATTGACCATTGTTTCTAGTAGTTGGCCCATCTGCCCATTGCCATTTCCTCCTTCCAAGGTAATGTTGGTGTCGATTCCATACCCTCTTCCTAAGGGAACATTGTTAGAACTTGTGGCGATCCTTGTGCTAATCGACGTACCCTCATCGCTTGGTGTGCTGCTATTGTAGAGAGTTCGTGGTCTTCCGCGTGGGGCCATAACCATCTGTCACGATCGAGCAGACAACTTAGTCAGAAGCGATCTAAAAAATTTAGCCCATATTTTTTGAAGGAATCTAATGCCACAGTTTTGATATCAACTGCGACACTTGGTGTCACAGTTTACCCACTCTGATATCGTATATGTAATCTAATACCATATCTCTGATAACACCTATGAGAGCCCAATTTTCCCTACATGGATTTCGGGGAAGACCGGACCATTGAATTCGATGATCAAGGTCCACACCGAACTCTTTGGTACTAAATGTGACGACCTGATTTTGCCGCACGGGTTTATGAGAGAATTGATCCGTCGTACGATATCAGATGTCATATACACATGTGTGACGCGGTAATCAGGGTAGATATCATATGCACAACGAAAAATCAGAGTGAACAGATAACATATGGCATTTTAACAGAATTCCTATATATACAGAACATAAATCCAAAATCCAAAATGACCACCGGTGACGGCCGACCGTCATCTAAACAGTGGTTCGAGTCCAAATATACAAACCATATACCTAGTCAGAATCCAAGAACTACAGATAAAAATCCTCAGGCGGCAGATCATCTTCTGCCTCTGGTACGTAGTCAGGATCGGCCTCAAGCTCGAGGTCCTGAACTAGATCTGCACCTATGACACACAGTGTCGGGGTGAGTATGTGCTCTAAATTCGTACTAAAGTCTTAACCTATTGCAAGTGCTCAATGGAAATTGCAGCACTAGTATAGGATCGTTCCCACGAGGAAGTGATTATCTCATATTCTCTTCTTCTAAAAATTTATATTTGTCTTTTAAAATTCTAAATTACGGAAGATATATGAATAAAAGAATGGTTTGTTTAAATTAATTACAGAAAATAAATCTAAATCCTCCTTCCAGATTAAGGTCATCAATCACAATCCTTCAGTGCTCGAATATTTATAAATTTAAAGTACTATTACACCGTATTGCAATCTTCTAGAATTTGAGCGCCAATCAAATACTAAAATTCTTTAATACAGATTTAATCTAATCAACAATCTTCCTAAAATTTGGGCATCAATCAAACTCAAGAAATTTGAAGATGGAAAAGTAAAAGTCATTACACTAATTTGCAAATTCTCAATCTGAGTTGTCAATTCAAATAAAAACTTTTAGATGTTTACAAAGTAGTAAACGTGTGTAAAATAAATCTAAACTAGAAAACAATAAAAATATCTATCATCCCTCAGTCACAGGCGTCAATTACTCCTGAGAAACTATAATCTCCTAGCTCCCAATTGCAGTCGTCAATTGCTCTCGAGAAACCTTGGATATCTAAACTAAAGTTGATAAGAAGAAAATCCAACCTCAGTCGTCAATTGATGCTAAGAGTTCCTTCGATAATTCTTCTCCTATGTCGAGCTCTCTTATTTATAGATCATAAGGAGTCAGTTTACAAAACTTCAAATTCTAATAAAAGAAATTACTAAAATAAAAGGTTTCCTAATATAACTGTAACTCCTAATTTCATCTTTCTTTGCTTTGGATAGTTGATGCGCTCAGAAATTGCTCATTTGTTTTAGCAACATAGTTCTTTAAGAATCTCTCTTCATCAATCTTCTCAAATCTGTGATTTGACAAATTTGTAATTTGAATAATCTTCTAATTCCGTACACGGCAGTATAGTTCTCACGTGATCAACAATAACAAGAGTCTTTACCCTGTAAAATCGTAAATAACGATTTTCTCTTTTCAGCTCATAACTCTCAGTATGATTCTCTAGTACGATTGATCCCAATTCCCTTTTGTATCGCACTCCGCCTGAATTATCATTTGAAGAATCGTAAATTACGATTTCTCATTTTCTCTTTGATTTCGTTCAATCCCAAAGTAGAACTTCTGGCTTTAATCCTATGTCGAATCGTCGTTTACATTCAATCGTCTTTCTTACTGCTTTATTAGTTCATTTTGATGAAGATTAACACTTTGGTCTTATTTTATTATTTATTCTAAATATCTGTACATCAGTATCTTGTTAGTAGAAAATTGGGGTCTAGAATCACTAAGTTAAGGGTGATAAAATGGTATATGCTGTGACTGATCACACCCCCAAACTTACGCTTTGCTAGTCCCTAGAAAACAAGGAAAAAAATACTAATCTAAATTATAAATTTAAAATGTCACTTCCATAGGAAGCACGATTGCATTTAGCAGATGCAACAAGCCTTTAAAATCTAAACTACTTTTTGTACACTAACTAGTTTTAATCATTACAACATAGCAATTATCTTTGATCCAGAGCTCAGCAATTTCACTTCAGTCATGCGTGGAGTGTGTGTGTACCAATGAAAAGTTTATTCATCATAGATTTTTTTAAACTACAAATTTAGAAGATATTTTCATTCAAACTCTCACTATTAGCATACTCTGAAAAAATATTGAAATTTTGGGTTCTCTTAGTATATGATATGTATGATAATTTTCAACGAATAATTAACTAAAAAGATAAATCTCATAGAAAGATAATCAATTTTATTTATATGTTTCTCTATTTTTTGGTCGTATTTATTATAAACATCTCTACTAAGCTCATGCTGTAGTAAATCATAAATAAAAAAAGTCTTTATTTGGCTTGTAATGGGACTTTGGGTTAGAAAGTTTCCAAAGAAAGGTAGAAAGAATTCAAGGATTTCTGAAAATTCAGTTCTTCTTCCACCTGTCTTCTTCTTTTGTTCTTTTTAATTTAGTAAGTATCCAAAAAGTTGGATAACTTCTTCCCATTATTCTTTTTATGTTTCTTGTGTAAATCCCTTTTCTTCAATTGATTTCAGACATCCTCTTAAAATTTTTCAGCTTGGAAGCTTTTTGCTTCTCTATCTTTTTTTTTTTAGAATCGCAATTACGATTTCTTGATTCTATCCCATATTTTTTCATTTTCTTTCTTCTTAGTTATACCCTTTTTGGTATATCCCTTATCTATTTTCTTATACTCCTTTAACTCCCTCTTCTTCCCTTCTTTTACATTATAAGCTCTCAGAAATTATAAGAGTTAAAGGTTGAATGTTTTGGGTAGTACATATGCTTAAGGGGTTATAAGATTTTGATACAAAGAACTTCATTTTAGGCTTCTAATATGGGTTCAAGGGATAAATATTTTATGAGATTTTGGCATTTTGGTTTTGATTAAATAAAAGATGGCCTTAGATCATCTTTATGATTTACTAGCATGAATGTTATATTGTTTTGATGTCTGTAATAAACAGTTCTAAAAAAGCAAATAATCATAATCATAGAATATTTGGCTCAAATTTTCAGCAATATGCGATTTCATTAAAATGCATTCAAGAAGATTAAAGAGAAATTTGATTCGAATAGAAAGCAGTCTCTCTCAGAATAGAAGAGGAATTATAGCTCAAAAGCTCACTGATTTTATGAAAATTTGAAACTATAAACTAAATATTGCAGTTTAAATGAAAGTATAGTTTCAAACATTCAATATGATACAGTGTTCAACCGAGCTAGACATGAATCGTAATTGCTCTATTGTGATGGTTGAACTTCTACTATGATGGATCGTAAAGTTTATGGATTCATAAATTTTTCTATCATAATTCACATATAATAGTTAAATTTTCCTAATATCTAAAAGAAAAAGCAAATTTAGCAAACTATTATACACAGAAGTTGTGTACCCCCCCAAACATAAATAGGACAATGTCCTCATTGTGCAAAAACAAGTTATACTCAAAAAAAAATTTCATACCTATGGGGCTTCATAAAAATTTACCTTTACTCACTCGATGGTGATAGGTATGGTACAATTGGGATGGCTGGTGCTGGTTCTATAGCTAGCAGGGAGGAAGAGCTACCTGGCAATTCATCCTCAGAGTCGGTCATCACTGCTATGGAGCATTCAGATTCTTTGTCTAGTTTTGGCGCCTCATGTACTCTCCATCCAATTTCCTTTTAGTGTACTTCAACACTCTCCTTCTCTATTATTCATGCATTGTATTCTTCCTTCAAAGCTCTCAACTATTCTTCAACTGTTACTTTCTTTTCAAGTCTTCTTTTAATTTGCAAATCACAACAAACTTTTCTTGTGTCTCAACTCCCAGTTTGTCATCTTCAGCTTATAATCCTATTACTGTAGTCCAGAATTTATTCGTAATTGACTCAATCTTCCCCTTCTGTTCTACGCAAGTTAGGACTAAGGAATTCTTATCATCTTGCAACTTAAGCAGTTTTCCTTTTTCCACTGTGAGCTCATGAGTCTCATTCAGCTGATGGTTGAGGGTTTGCTGGTATTCTTGGTGAGCTTTTCCTCTTGCATTATTTATTGCATTTGGGTCTTCAATAAATTCTTCAAATTGTTCCATCAAATTAGCTATTATATCCTCATACACCTTTTTCTAACCTTCCCATGCTTGTTGGTCCTCTCGTAATGCTCTGTTCTGGTCTTGCAGCTATATAATTTATGCCTGGAGGGCGGCAGTGGCATCTTGGACTTTCCTATTTATTTCTGTTGTCCAATGCGCATGGTGGTCTTTCGTAGCCTTTCGCCGAAGGTTTTCAACTAACTCTTGGTGCTCTTGTGTAGTGGGCATGGATTCAAGAACTCTACTTTTAAACCTGTGAAATTCTTCCATCAGCTTTCTTACTGCACTTGGCAATGGCATTATGTTTGGTGCATTTGCATTCTGCCATTGCTCTACTTCTCGCAATCTTCTTTCTAATTCAGGCTGTTCAGTGGAGGATGTAGCAACTATTGTGGTGATGATTGGTGGAACTATCTCTTCATTCAATAACTCTGTGAAGCCCATTCTTGATTTTCGTAGTTTGGTCCTACTTCTACTGATTGGAATGTAGGAGTTATCTCGGTATTCGAAAGAATGTTGGGAGGGGCAACAGACTCAATAAGTGCAGGAACATGGCTAGAAGTATCCATTTCAGCAATTTGTTCTACTCTTGGTGGAGGGATTTCTTCTTCTCTAGTGGTAATAGGTCTCACCAGAGCTGCTTCGAAAATCATTGGCAGTGTGTTTGCCCCAATAGACGGGGGCAATGTAGGCCCTATTGGTGAGTCCAAGCTGAGTCATATAGACTAGCCTGATCTTTCGCATGTGCTGGTTTAATCATTGTTTCTTGCTCTACTGATCATTCTTGAACTGTGGAGCTATGCTCTAGTCTTTCTTGGGGAAGAGTGGAAGTACTTGTTCTCTCTGCTACCACTGCTGTACTTGGGACTATACTCTCCATTATTAGTTCAACAGTAGGCTCTTCTAGGACCTCGGTCACTGCTATAAATTCCTACATGGTCTCTTGTATAGAAGTACCCTTTGGTTGTGTAGGAATTTTCTTTTTGTTCTCAAAGTTCAGGGTTTTTCCATAGGCCATGACTGTGAGGCCTTCCTCCGGTCTAGGTAGGCTCTTTTCTTTGGGATCAAAACTATATCCCATGTTCATCAACAAATTTGTGATTAAACCTCCAAAGGGTAGACTTAATTTGTTTGTTTGATACTTTTCTTGACTTAATTTCTCTCTCACGGTATGGGTGACTTCCAACAAGTATGATGGTATATCAAACCACAACTGGTTAGCTATAAGATACAAGGCTCTCACAAAGAGTGCTCTCTATTGTGTTCCGTGACCCGTAGGATGGACTCACAAAGAGTGCTCTCCGTTTTGTTCTGTGACCCGTAAGATGGATAGTCTTGTGAATCAAGACATCCAAGAAGTGAAGTCGTAAATTCTGTGATTCTAGATCTTTACGTAAGAAAAATGATCTGTCTTTTGGGGGTTTGCCTAGCAGCTCTATCACCATCTGAACAAAATCCGGATGAGTATTGCGATGTTCTCTTAGGATGTTGCCTTCCAAGTTGTGAGGGGACACTTCAGGTCTTTCTAAGGGTGCATTCATTACCCTTGCAACCATTTCCTTTATTATTTGAATGGGGAATCCATCAATGGTTGTGACAAAAATTGGGGAGGGACCCTTGTTGCTATTAGTCATATTTTTATAAAACTGTCTAACCAACCTTGGGTAGACCCGCGTGACTTCGGGCTCTAAGAAATATTGAAGCCCTGCATCTTTAAAATACTTGATTTACTCTCCATTAATGTCAAACTTTTTCAAAAAAGCAACATCCACAGCCACTTCGTCTCCCACGAGATGATGTTTCATTGAGGCTAGGATCCGATCTAGTGTCCTATCAGAGGACATTAGCTTTTTGCCTTTATCCATTTGCGTGCCCTTTTTAGGGACAGACATTGATTCAAATTCTATTCCTTCAAATTGTGTTCCTCTAATAACGTAACCCCTGGGGATTTGGACTTCGTTTTAGGTGGGTCTGCTGCTTTTGATTTGGCTTTAAGGGTAATAAACCGTGCAATATGGCTTATGAGTGGAGATCGATCTAAACTGTTACCTCCTTCTTCCTCTTCCCTCTCTCGCTTGTCTATTGTCTGGACATCTTGGAATTTCTTTTTCTGCAAGATATAGATGAATATTTCTTAGCAAACCACAAATTTCATATATAAAAACAAGAACTAGTTACAGAGGCCCATCCGTTTGAGGGTAGAAGTTTCTTACCTTGCTCACAGAAAATCCCCAAACCGTAGTTTTGAAATTTTATCTAGAACGTGCATAGGGTTTCAGAAATCGAACAGGAAATGCAAAGCAGGTTTGAGAAACCCCTCATGAGTCTGGGAAAATTAGTGTTGCGCAACTGATGGTGCTAATTGTGCTCCTCCTATGGATCCGTAGTTAAGTCCAGGGTGCTTTCTCCACGCTGGGTTATATGTATTTACTTAGTCTCCCCTTTGAAAGGCCATTACTTGTTTGCTTTCCACCACCTTTTGATATGATGGTGCAACTGGATTTTCAATATAAGTCGAAGTCTGGCAATTTGAACAAGCCGTCGTTGGTTTTTCCAAAGTGCTTGGTTTGGTAGTCATTAATGCAGCGATTTGTTGTTCAAGAGCTACGACCTTTGCATTCATTTCATCCTCCTTTTTTACTTTATCTTTACTGATATCGTAAAGTCCACCCCTCACGAGCAGGGTGTCGTGAATCACATCAGGATCAGATCTAAGAAAAGCCTAAATTATCGTCCAGTTTCTCAAATAGGTCCCAAGATTGCTAGCAACTTTGAGCCATAAAGGCTCCTCCACTCATGACATCAATTGTAGACTGGTTGGTCTCAGTCAACCCTTGGTACAAGTTTTACGCTATTGACCAATTTGGCACATCATGATGGGGGCATTTCCTTGATAAAACTTTCATATGCTTCCAGCTCTCACGGAACAATTTTTTAGGCTATTGCCTAAAGTCTTTAATTGCTTGGCGAATCTGGTTAGTTTTATCAATTGGGAAGGACTCATTTAAGAATTTAGATTGCAATCCATCCCAGCTGGTGACACTTCTGGCGGGTAGCGAGGCCAACGATGCCTTCACTCTATCTTTGATGGGGGCATTTCCTTGATAAAACTTTCATATGCTTCCAACTCTCATGGAACAATTCTTTAGGCTGTTGTCTGAAGTCTTGAATTGCTTGGTGAATCTGGTGAGTTTTATCAATTGGGAAGTACTCGTTTAAGAATTTAGACTGCAGTCCATCCCAGCTGGTGATACTTCTGGCGGGTAGCAAGGCCAACCATGCCTTCGCTCTATCTTTGAGAGAATAAAGGAACAACCGTAGTTTAACTACCTCATCATTGATTACCAATAGTTTTAACATCGCACAAAGTTTTATGAAATCCCTTAGATGTTGATAGAGACCCTCTCTATCATACCCATGAAAGGTGGGTATAGCTTGATGTGTATTGAGCTTGATTTCGTAATTTTGTCTAGGTGTAACCTCTGGTATAACTATGTAACCGTGAGATTTTTTGACGATCCCGTCGCGACGATGTGCACTCGCTAAAAAATATAGAGTCACCACCCAGAGCTTTTGGTGTCCCAGGAAACCTAAATCAATTTTAAAGGTACCGAAGTCCAAAAATTGACTCTGAATCTGGACCACACAAAAGGCTCTTGGGTAGGGGCTTTGGTTATCGATCGGGAAGGTGTTAGGCACTCGATCAACCTGCTTAATGCGGTTTCTACTTATGGCCAACACAAAAATAAATATAAAAGAGCAAAAAGCTCTCCCTCTTGCTCGTCCATTCCTATGAAAATTTGGCACTAAAATCCTATTTGTGCCCCTCCATTCCTACGAAAATAAATAGGGCACTAAAATCCTATTTGTGCCCCTCCATTCCTACGAAAATTTGGCGGCGTAACGACACAAATGCGAGGATAAAAGAAGAACAAAGAAAGTAGAGTTATAAAGGGGAGAGCCAAAGCTCTCGGGCCCTTGTTACACTGCTGTGGACTTTTGAGTAGGTGTTCTTCGGTGAGCTTCAGATGGCTTGTATGGTTAGATCAAGGGTTCTAGTACCTAGGGCTTGAATGCTAAGAGGTAGAGAAGGGAAGCTAGAGGACAGTTCTCACCTAAACTTGGAGTTTTTTTAAGGAAAGGTGAGGTCTAAAAGGGATATTAGACTTTTGGAATTTATATGGGGATTGTGCGACCGTGGATCCTCTCGAACCCGTCGCGGAGATGCGCTCGCCTTAAAAATGAAAATGGTGGAGTCGCCACCCGAAGCTTTTGGTGACCCGGGAAACCTTCAAATCGATATTTTGAGCACCGAAGTGCTAAATATGACTCTGATTTGTCGGTCTGTGCCAACGGCTCTAGGGTAGGGGCTTCGGTTATCGATCGGGAAGGGTTTAGGCACCCGATCAACCCGCACGTAGCGGTCTCTATCTATGGCCAAAAATAAAAATAAAAAGGGCGGAGTTTCCCCTTGCTCGAAGGCAATATGGTCCTATCAAGCTTTGAGCCAAACCAAAATTTCGGCGGTGTAACGGCTTGAATCCTTGGACGGAGGAGACACCAAGAAGGTAGAGGAAGAGAGGGGTGAGCCAGAGCTCACAGGCCCTTGTTGCACCGTGGAAGATCTTCGCTTTGGTGTGCTTCCGATGGCTTAAATGGTGTGAAAATGGGTTCTAAAGCTAGGATTCAATAAAGTAGGGGGTGTAGAGTGAAGCTAGAGGCTAGACTTTAGCAAAAGGGAGTGATATAATGGTGGAAATGGGTTGAAAGGGGTGAACTAAGCATGCTGGAATTCTGGAAAAAATGTGTGCATTTTCTCTCACTAGGGTTCTCTCTTAAGCTCCAAATCCTTAACCTCCAATTTTTCCAACCCTTAAGGAAGAGGGTGGCCTCTCTATTTATAGAGAAGGGATGGGTTAGGGGCTTACTTAAGAGCTAATTGGTTTAGCAATTATGTAATCCCCCATCTAAGGTTTTTGGGTTTTCAAGGTCCTAGGGTTTTGGGAAACTGGTTTCAATGGCGGATGATGGGGTGAGACCATGGGTGACTTAAGGGTTGCCAATAAGCTCAAAGGGGGTGCAACCAATCTCAAGACACCCACCTCAACCTAGGAGATGGTCAAAGGGTCAAACTAGATGGAGGAAATTCGAGCCATCTTGATGGCATTATGTAGCTAATGCGTATATAATATATCGCCCGATTTAAAACGATAATTTTCACCAAAATCAGGGGAGTTTTGAGAAGATGAAACCCGTGGTGGGTCCCACCTATCTTTGGGCGTATATATTATATACAGCCTCCCCAAAATAGGCGTATATAATATATACGCGACTGTCTGAAACAAAAATAACAGCGTATGTAATATCTACGCCTGAGTAAAAGTCCTATGATTTTATGTAAAACTTAAAATGGCCATAACTTTTGAACCGTAGCTCCAAATTGGGTGATCTTTAGCTCGTTGGAAAGCTGAAGAAGTCCTCTTTCCAATGGTATATGACTCATCCATGGTACTAGTCTATGTGAAATTCTGTAGCTCTCCTCCCATCAACCACCTGAAGGGTTTAAGTTAGGTCTGGGTAGGGATTCTAGGGTGTAGGGGTGACTTCTAAGGATTGGGGGAATGGCTCTAAAGGTCTTAGGGTGATTCCTACTAGTCTAGGTAGGTTCTTAAGGGTTTAGGGGGGGTGCCATCGGAAGCACAGGGGTACATCTCTCTCGAAGTACAGGTTGATCGAGCCTTGGGCCGAATTTGGGTGTCTACAGATGCCCCTCTTTGGTATTCGATCACTAATGATCGGATGCCAAAGACAAGAGACATCCGAAGAGGACCAAGGCATGTTTGATGGGTCCGCCTGGTTCAACTCAATTCTCAAACATCCATGGTGATGGTGAGTGTACGTATGCCATCTCATTTCGAGATATCGTCCGTACCTCATAGCTAAGAGTCCCTAAGTGCATTACGACATTACTGTGCATAACTGCGATGATCATAGAAAGTGTAAGCCCGCTAGCCGGGGTATCATCCACTTTTTGAGGAAAATTATAGATTTGTGATGTTGAGTATTAACCTGAACCAGACAGTTCCATGAAACGGGATGATCGATCTATGCTTCAGAATTGATGCGAAGCACTCAAAGCGAAGGCCTACAAACTTGTGCCCAATCCTGTGGGATATTGACAGCTCCACTGGACTGGCCACGGGTGCCCTTACCTAGGTAAGGCTCAAAGTTTTTGGGTGAACCCATCAACCTCAAGGTTTCTTTAGCATGATTGACCCGAGCGAAGCGAATATTGATGTCGCAACACCTCTTGGGAATGCATGCCCATTTTCGGAGTAAAAAGTTTTTGTGTCATTTTCTGAATTTTCTTTTGTTTCGAGGCCTCTAAGCAGAGCTCGATGACCTCTGACAACTTTATTTTTGCACAACTCTTTAAGTGGATCAAATGCCAGTTGATACGCTTTTAAGAGTGCGTGCGCCATGCTGGGGATAGGTGCACCTTGGGGATGTGTACGTTCTAGTGGTGAGGTACTCCTGATTCGCATGGACCGGAGTGCTTTGACTTGAGACAAAGCTAAAGATCAGGCTAGAACCAAACATCCCTCGAAAGAGATGGCTAATTTCTACCCTCCATCCCTAATGAAAACACATCTTACTAACTATGGACAGACAGACACCCATCAGGGGCGATAAGCAGCAAATAGGCGCGAACAGAAGCCTCGACCCTAAGGTACAATTTACGAGGACAACGACCATCCTGCGAATACCCAGACGTAAGTGCGTACATTCAACAGGGACACCGTGCCTATACTGGTTTTAAGCCTGTGTAAAAGGAAATAAAAAGGGAAAAGAGCCCTTTGGTCTGTATGTTCGCACATAGTTTGGTTGGTTGTAATTTCATTTTTGACGGGTCAGTTTCGACTGACAATAGACTTTTTGAATGGTCTGAAGTCGGGGGCACTCTTGGTCAATATTAATCCGAAGGCGGATGACCAGAGTGATTGTCGGAAGGTGGGGTCAACCCACTCAGGGTTTTCACTAAGCAGCAATAAGTTGTTATTTCTTCTCCTTTCCTTTCTTCTTTTTTTTTCTTCTTCTCTTTTTTCTTTCTTCTTTTCATGTCAGATGGAGACCCTAGGCACGCTCAAACTGCCATTATTTTTACACGTATCCTTAGGCGAATCAACTTGCCATGTTGATATACCTTAGGGACGTGTGTATTCCGGTGACGGGTTCTTAGTTTGCCTGCCAGATCAGGCCTTGACTCTTGCTGGGGGGACTCTGTAGGGAACAGTAACCGGAGATGGGCAAAATTACCCGCCTGCCGGGTCAGGTACAAAATGTCCCTGCCTGAAACGGGGTTCGAGAGCTTTTGGGTGAACCCGATCATTCCGAATTGATTTAACATGGCTCTCGGAGCGGGGCAAATAAGCGTTGCGACGCTCTTTTGAGAACCAGCATTGTATATATTATATTTTGTTCTTTTCATTATTTTTTTTTATTCTCTTTTTTTTTTTAATTTTGTGGGCGCATTAGGTGGGCGCCTACGGATCTAGATCCGCTTATTGTACCATGGCCCCTTTGGGCCAATCGAAGGAAACTCGAAGGGTCATTTGGGGACGCGTGCACCATGGCCGACGACACGTGGGCCTCGAAGGGGGGCCGGATCGAGGTCCATAGCATACAAGGGGGCCGTTGGGCCTTAAAATCGAAAAAAGGAGGTTGGGCAGTTTAAAAACTGCCATTTTTGGTCGGGCGTATATAATATATACGCCTGACCAAAATCTGGCGAAAAAAGGTCGGGCGTATATATTATATACGCCCGTCTAAAATCTAGCGATTCTGGCCGACACAAAAGGGCCCCTCTTTTCAAATTCTCTTCCTCCTCCTTTCTTCTTGAGTCGGGACAACCCCTTAGGGTTTTTCATTTGATTTGGCTTGAGTTCTATTCGTGGATCGGCGGTGTGGATCGGCTTATCCTCCGCTATTTGTTTTTCTCTCCCATTGAAGGTAACCATTACCTTCCCCTTATTTTTCTTTAAAATTTTTGATGCTATTGCCTCTTTCTTTTCTTTTTGATGAAATGCTTTGTGATGCCTATATTTCCTTTTTTTTCTTTTCTTTTTCTTTTCTTTCTTCTTCTCTTCTTTTTTTTTTTGTTTTTTTTGTTTTAGTTGTTTTAGTTGTTTTTTTTGTTTTTTTGCTTCTTCTTCTTTTTTTTTTTTTTACTAACCCAAAGGAAAAGAGACGCTTATATTTATACACACATTTTTCGGTTTGGATTAATATGCAAAAGAAAAGAGATGCCTATATTTATACACACAGTTTTTGGTTTGGATTTAATATGCAAAAGAAAAGAGATGCCTATATTTATACACACATTTTTTTTTTTTTTGGTTTGGATTAATATGCAGAAGAAAAGAGATGCCTATATTTATATGCACACTTTTTTTTTGGGATTAATACGCACACACACATTTTTTGTTAATGGGTTCGCACACACACATTTTTTGTTTTTCTTTTGGATTGGTTCACGCATCTTTTTTTTTTAGTACACATACACACATTATTATTATTTTTTTTATTAGTATACTCGCACATGGTTTTTTTTCGTTTTTTTTGTATACACACACATCTCTTTTTTTTTCTTGGGTCAGTACCCACACACACATGATTTTTTTTTTGTTTTCTAGTACACACACACATTCTTCTTTTTTTTTTTAGTGCCTACACATGGTTCTTTTTTTTGGATTAGTGCATATATATATATATACATTTTTTGTTGGCAATCCCCTCATATGCCGATGCGTCTCATATTTTCAGGATGTCTAGTGACGAGGGGCATGATCAGCAAGAAGGGCCGGAGATGGCCTACGGCCCCCGTGGGGAACAATTCATTGTGTCTCAGCGCTCCTCCCAGCCTTGGTATGAGATGCAAGGCAAGGCTGCCCACACCGGCCTCCTCTACTGCCAGCACACCCATATGTCCAACTTCGGGATCGTTGGTCAGGTAAACAGATGGGCCCCCTCCTCCTTTCTGCTTTTGTTTTCCTTTGATGCCCTCATTATATCTCTCTGCCCCTATCTGATTGATGCCTTACGCTGCCCCGCACATTATGTTCCGAGGCGGTTGGTTTGACCTCCAGCGTCTTGTGCTTTACCTTCCCCCAGTGGTGAAGGACCTACTCACTGCTGCCTGTTTTGGGGACTTCATTTCGTGCCTCGCTGTAAGAGCTGATACGGCCTATTTAAAGGCACAGATAGAGCGTTTTCACCCCGAGACGATGACATTCCACATGGCCGTGGCAGAGATGGACTTCACGCCGGCAGACTGGTCTATGATCACTCGGGTCCGTATCGGAGGAGTGCCCGTGGTACCTACCCGCACATCGGGTAGGGAGGAGGTGATTCAACTGCTAGGGGCCTACCCGTCCTCAGGGAACGTTCGAAGCTCGGAGGTGAAGCTATCTTGGTTGGTTGATCAGTTTGGGCCTAATGAGTTGGTGGACCAGGGGCAACCTGACATAGACATTTACATCGAGCCTGCGCGCACACTTATGCTGGCCCGCATCTCCTTACTGTTCCTCCTGGGCAAGACTCTCCTGTCCAACACCAGTGGAGGGCGAGTCTCTTTGTCCGCCACTTTCGGCTGATGGTGAACTGGGAGACTGTGCATCGATTCGATTGGGGCGGCGCTGGCTATGCCGTACTCATGTCCAGCCTAAAGAGGGCCGTTCTTGGGGAGTCTAGCTCCATTGTGGGTTTCTGGCCTGCCATCGCGGTATTTTATCTTTTGTTTTTAGTTTACTCAATTTTCTTTTATAGCAAACCTGTCCTCATCTGCCTGCTTTCTCAGGTCTGGGGGTACCTTCACTTTCAGGTGCCTGCCTTGACTCGACATTGCTACGTTCCCCCTCATGAGTAACTGGCATGTGGGTCACCGTCGGGATGTAGGTATGAAGCATTTGGAGTTAGGATCGCTCTCGTCACCTATTGATCCCAGGCGTGTAAAGCGATTCCTGTTGTGAATTTGGCCTACACAGGTGCTAGGGGTTCTGATCAAATGTGTGCATCCCCTTTTGATTTTCTCTTCTTTTGCAGGTCATCCTCGACCCTTACATAGGATCCCCTTTTTGGAATTTGGCCTTAGTGGGCCCCTCTCGTCTTTTGCTGGACCATTGTATCATCTTTCTCTACGGGTCCTGGACTAGGGCCTACTATTTAGGGGAGAGCGGTTCATCAGTATCACCCTCTCTTTGCTTTGCCCCAAGCTCCTCCCGCCGATGTGTTGGCCCCAGAGGGCTCCATTGATGAGCTCACTACTCACTTTCTTCATCATGGGGTTTCTATCGATGACCTTCTCCTGCCCAGGGGGGTATCAGTCTTGGTACGACTCCCTGCCCTATCATTTCTTGCTGCCTCGCTTAGTGCCTGGTGGTAACTTTTTAGCTTTTGGCGGGCCGCGATCTCAGGTAATGCCCCTTTTCTTCTTTCATTCAGCAGCTTTCATGTGGTTACTTTGATTGACCTGTCGCCCTTAATGATAAAATATTTCTCTCTATAGTTTGAGCAGGGCGGCGACTCAGATGAGGGGGAAGAGGAGGCCGTTCCCTATGATGCAACAGGTGCTGGACCTTTCGATCCTTCCGGGGCTGGTGCCTCTGGCGTGGCTTCAGGTGCTGGACCCTCTGGCCTTTCTGGTGTCGGTGCTTCTGGTAGCTCGCCCGTCGAGGTCCAGGGGACCTTCAAGCGCCTGGATGATGCCTTTTTGTCACACATGTGTGCCGACGTGGTCGAAAAGGCACGGATTTCTGCTGAAGCTATCCAGGTCCCACCTCCCAAGCTGATTCTTGGGGTAATCTCTATCTTGTTGCTCTGTTCTCTTTCCCTTTGAATTATGCTGATGGCCTGTGTGACTAACACCTCCTTTTTCTTACTGGCCAGGATTATGAGTCGGCAGTGAGTCAGGCCGAATACTACCGTAACCTTGTTGGGCTTAGGGAGACCAAAGTGGTGAGTGAATGCTGGCCCAACCTAGTCATTTTCCTAGTTTACTTTCCGCCTGTTTCCCTATCTGATGGCTTTTGGTGTGCCTCTGCAGCGTGCTCGTGAAAAGGAGTCACACTCCTTGCTTAGCCGTATCTCTCAGGCATGGACTCGGGTGGGGGAGACCCGTACCTTTCAAAGTACGAGCCGGCGCCGGAAGAAGTCGAAGGGGGCTGCCCAGGACTAGTTTATTTCCTGCAAATTTGACATAATGAAATAGTTTAGACTTGGCTTTATTTGGGGATATGTAATAACAACAATTTTTTTGTTTAGTTTTTTGTTTGGATGGTTTATAATTTTTATGGTTTATATGAATGTTTTATTTGGGTATTCCTTTGCTTTGGTGGTTTCCTATCTCTTTTTCTTGCTTGGAATGGACTGGCACCTCTCCAATGATGAGGTTGATCATGCAGGTGACTCTTCGTATGTGACCTACGGGCGGCGCGCCACCCGGGTGTTTCTCATGGGTGTGGCATGGCCGCCCATGTGCGCTCTTGCGACGAAAAGGTGGGCCAAAATAAACTACGTTCCTCCTTTGGAAAAGAAATAGACCAGTGTGAGGGGGGGGCCTTACCAGCCTCGGCTTAAACTGGGTGTATATATTATGTACGCCAGACCAACATTCAGCAATCAATAGCTGGGCGTATATATTATATACGCCTGACCAATCCTCAGCAGATATGGCCGGGCGTATATATTATATACGCCAGGCAAAAATTGTTCAAAATTTGCCTTGGCGTATATAATATATACGCCTGCTATAGATTGTGCTTAGCGGGCTCCTTATAACTCGCGCCTGGTTCCCTCCTTGTCTCCTTTTTTACTTTGGTTTGGCTGTTTTGCCCCTCCTTTTATTTTCTTTCTCTCCCCTCTTTTTCTAGCGGGCCCATCGCCATATATTGACCGATTTCACAAAGAACCTCTTTGTACGCCGATGGACCTGCCTTCAAAAGGGGGCCCAAGCTTTTATACGGGGGCCGGCATACTTCCCTGTTTGGACCCGGGGCCCAGCTTTTTGCAAAAATGGCATGATAGTTTGGCCGAGAGCGAGCTTGCTATTCTGAATGGCCTCGGGTTGTCCCATCTTTCTTCTCTCCTCGCTGTTCCTCTGTTGCCCAAACTACTACAGGCGGCTTTGGCATCATGGGACCATAGGGCCCATGTTTTTAAATTTGTGTCTAGGGAGCTGACCCCAACTTTGGAAGAGTTAGCCTCCCTCACTGGCTTGAAGATGCATCGAGGCCTTGCCAAAGTAGTGCCCAAATCGGGGTATGCAAAGGCGGTCCACGCGGTCCTTGGCTTGAAGAAGGGTGGATATGAGAAATGTTTCACCGGAGGGCCCACCAGGTGTTCGGTGAAATTCCTGAGAGAACTTTTCGGTGACTTGAGCCTTCGAAAGTTGCCTATTCGAGATCCCTTCAATGTGAAGGCCTTTGCCCATTATTTGCTGTCGGAGGTTCTCTTCTTCACTGGGGGTGAGAGCTTTTCCCTCAGGCTATGTGATGTTTTGATCGAATTGGAGGGAGGTCGCTCATTGGTACACCTGGTCCTGGCGGAGATGTATCGAGGCTTGGATGCTGCGGTGACGGGCCGGGTTGGGATTCTCAGCGAGAGCCCGCTTCTTGTTCAGATCTGGTTAGGAGAGCATTTGGCTATCATGGGGCCTGTGCCGAGATTTTGCTTGATTAGAGGGGATGTGGCTCGGGGTTTTCTGATCCGGAGTTCGAGACTGCCTGGTGGGAGCGTCGAGGAACTGAGCCTGTGGCTATCTGATGCAGGGCTGACCTGGCAACTTCCCTGGATGGACGACACCTTTTCGATTGTCCGCTCTCGGGATTGTGAGGGCATCACACTTTTGGGACTGACCGGTAGCACATACTACTTCCCATCTCTAGTGCTCCGCCAATTCGGGTATACTCAGCATGTGCCATGTACCGCGAGGCCACCCCTGTGCTCTCTGATATTCTCTCGTGGTTCTCTTAGTGATCTTGATCACATAGCTGCCTTCTGGGAAACCCGCCAATCGGCGCATATGTGTAGCCTGTTTCAGGGGGGCGCCGTCTCTCCGGGTTATGAGGGTTGGTTGGTATCTGAGGGATTACCTACTCCTAGCCCAGCTTCGGTAGATGTGGTAGAGACAGGGCCTTGGCCATGTAAGGAAGCGATGCTTCGGACCCGGATCGAATCCCTTTCCGTAGAGAGGCTGGCTTTGGAGAAATAAAGGGTCAGAGCTGATATTGCGGAGGTGAGGGCTGCTACAGCCGAGAGCGAGGTTCTTCGGTTGACTGGTCTTTGGACTGAGTCTCACAGCGTAGCTGAAGCCTCCCGGAGAAGGCAGAAGAGTCTTCACGGTAGGTGGATGTCTGATCAAAATGCCCACGAGGACTCCCTGCTTGCAGAGATTAGCGCTTTGAAGCGTGCTCCCGGCCCTTGACCTGTTCCTTCACATATCATAGATCATATACACGGGGGGGGGGGGGGGGGAAGCCCCCTAACAGAGATCTCTTTTTGGGTTATCTTTTTCTGTTCTTTTCTTCTTCTTTTTTTTTCATATATACACAACTATATACATTTTGGGTTTTGTTTTTTGTTGTAAAGAAAGCAGCAAAATAGAAAGTGTGTCATGTCGTTATCTTTTTGGGACGTGACACTCAACGGGCAACACTTGTAAAGAAAGGGAATTAAATCTATACATGCGCTCTTGTTTTTCTTTTTGTAATTCTGCAATGTAAGACTTTTTATGGGGATTTTTTTTTTTTTTTTTACGTAGTGGGGTTTCTCTTTTTTTTTTTATGGACAAGGGGAATCTATTTTCTTCTTCCTCTTTTTTTTTATTTTTGGAATTTTCTCCTCCATAGTGTGAGGCTTTTTATGGAAAAGGGAAATCTATTTTCTTTTTTGGAATTTTCTCCTCCGCAGTGTGAGGCTTTTTATGGGACAAGGAAATCTATTATCTTTTTGGAATTTCCTCCTCCGCAGTGTGAGGCTTTTTATAGGAAAGGAAAATCTATTTTCTTTTTTGGAATTTTCTTCCTCACAGGGTGAGGTTTTTTATGGGAAAGGGAAATATATTATCTTTTTTGGAATTTTCTTCCTCACAGGGTGAGGTTTTTTATGGGAAAGGAAAATCTATTATCTTTTTTTGGAATTTTCTTCCTCACAGGGTGAGGTTTTTTATGGGAAAGGGAAATCTATTATCTTTTTTGAAATTTTCCTCCTCACAGGGTGAGGTTTTTTATGGGAAAGGGAAATCTATTATCTTTTTTGGAATTTTCTTCCTCACAGGGTGAGGCTTTTTTATGAAGCCAAACCAGTGGGTCCTATTTTGAACATGGTCGAACCCTGTTGGCGAGGCATGTGTTTTTCATAAACATGGGAAGGTCACCGTCACAGGATTGGTTCATCCTCTCCGTTTCCTTTGGTCAGCCGACATACTTGATTGGGATCCGATCCAATTTCCAACATGAGTGGCCCATCAAAGGGGAGAAGAGGCTTAAGGGATCCAATACTAGTTTCTCCGGATATACTAGTTTCTCGGGTCCGACCAGGTTAACTCCAATGGGGGTGGAATGGTAGTGGGGGGAATTGACAGAATTCGAGTTATGGGCACGGAGGGGGCTTGTACTGGTGTTACCTGGGCGTGGTAGGACCAGTGGTGATTGGGTGATGAGGGGATTGGGTGAGGGGTTGCTTGTCCGGGTGGTGGTGGAGTTGGATTAGGGCCAAAATAGCGAAGGGATGGCAGGAGTGTGACTGGGCTGGAGGGATGGGGAGACGTTTGAGGTGTGGTGGGCGCAGGATGATGGGGGTATGAAGGATTTGTATATGGGGAGGTATGATGGGATGGTGACGGGCTTGTGGATGAAGTGGGGTAAATTGGGGGTGATGGAGTTGTGCATTGAGCGGGATGACCGGGACATGGAAGGGTAGTGGGTGGAATGGGGGGATATAAAGGGTTTGTGGCATGGTGGGATGATGATGGGTTGGTAGATGAAATGGGATAGATTGAGGATGATGGAGTTGTGCATGGAGTGGGGTAATTCAGGGGTGATGGAGGGGTGTATGGGGTAAATTGGGTGGCGGGACTTGAAGGCGTGTATGGGATGGGGTAACTTGAGGATGGCGGAGCATTGTATTGGGTGGAGGGACTTGAGGGTGTGTATGGGGTAGGATAATATGGGGATGGTGGGATTGCATAAGGAACAGGATGATTTATGTGTGATGGAGGGGTGTATGGGGTAAATTAGGCGTGGTGGATATGCGTATGATTGCGGCGGGGCTGTGCCCGTTTGGATTTGATAGGCGGGAGCGGGGGTGGAAAAGTGCTGCTCTAAATCTAAGGGCTCCTCTTGGCAAGCTGGTGTGGGAAAATAATCGGCAAGATACAGTGGCTGGATCACCCCAACAAATAGTTCATCTCCGTTCGGCCTGGGGAGTGAAAATTCCTCCTGATTGCTAATATAATTTGAAGGGTCAAACTCTTCTTCTTCTTCCTCTATCAAATGTATGTTAGGCCTGGGGCCTCCTGGGTGCGGTGGTAGAGGGGCTTGATGGATATTCTGGTTCTGCCCTTGGGGAAGTGGCGGGGGTATGATCTTTCCAGCCTCTATCAGATCTTGGACCGCGTGCTTTAACGGGAAGCACCGGTCCGTAGGGTGACCCGGTCCTTGATGGAAATTGCAATGCAGATTCGGATCGTAATTCCTCGGTATTGGGTGGGGTGGCGTGTGAGGTTGGAGTAAATTGACCAGGCCTTTCTGTAGTAACACCGACAGTAAGACACTCAAGGATTGCCCCAACGGGGTGAATACTTGTTCAAAACGCGCTTTCATCTGTTTCAGGGTAAACGAGGCTCTTGGTCCATTGCTTGGCCTTAGTACTTGCTCGAAACGGGTCTGGGTGGTTGTGTAACCTGGAGTTGTATCGGGGGGGCGTTGGTATTGGCCTGAGGGTAAACAATGTTCTGTACCTCTGTCCTTGGTCTTCTTTCAATTCTTGGTTCGGCGGCTTTTTGAACCCCAGTGGCCCCGTTGGCCGCATTCCTTCCTAACCTGCCCTCTCTAATGGCGTCTACGCAACGGTTGGCATTTCGAACCAGATCAGCAAAACTTGACTGCTGCTGATATACTAAAAAATCTACGATGACTGGGAGGGCTCCCTTGGTTATCAATTCAATCTGCTCATCATCGGGAATTCAATGAGTTACCTGAGCGGCTAAGGCCCACCACCTCCCTAAGTAAGCACTGAATGTTTCATCATGTCTTTGCTTTAATTGGGCCAAGTCTGACTTCCTTGGTTCTATGTCCATGTTATAGACATATTGTTCTTGAAATAAGCGTGTCAGATCTTTCCAATTTTTTATCATGGATGGTTCCAGGGATGTGAACCATCTCAGTGTTGGGCCCGTCAAACTCTTCTGGAACACTTTGATGAGGAGTCGTTCATCTCTGCCGTACTGGCACATATCCCCGCGGTAAGATTTCAAGTGGGCGATGGGGTTGCCAGTGCCATTATACTTATCAAATGATGGCATCTTGAATTTCTAGGGCAGGGGGACGTCAGAGAACAGACATAAGTCTGAAAAGTCCGTCGAGTGTAGTTCCATTCCTCCCATCTTCATCAGCTGCTTCTGTATTCTGTCTATCTGTTCTTTCAGCTGCTCTGGTTCCTTCGAGGCTGTGGCGGGGACCGCTTCCCCTTGATTTGGTTCGACCCTAGGTGTGATGATGGTGGGCTTGGGAGGGTTAAAACTGGCAGTTCCTCCACTATTGCGAATCTCATCCTCCTCGTACTGTTGGTCGTGGTATTGGTGAGGGGCGAGCTCTGCTATTTGGACTTGGGGGGTGATGGGTTGGATGACTTGGTGGGGCCATATGGTTTGTAGGGGATGAGAAGGGATAAATGGGTGAGCGTTTTGTAGGTAAGTGATGTGCTGAGTTGGGTGCACGTTCTGGGGGTGATGGGGGTGTGATTGAGGTGGTGGGATGTTGTGGTTTTGAGGAATGGGATGGATTGGATTTCCCATCGGAGGTGGGATGGGGGCGTAAGGGGTATAGGTGAATGAAGGGTATTGGTGAGGGGGTATGGGGTTAGTGAATGGGCTTTGATGAGCGTGGGCGGATGGGCCTTGGGTTTGAGGGATTTGGGTTTGATGGCTTTGGAAGGCTTGGACTGACGGGCCTTGGGCATGGGTGTGGGGCTTAATATGACTTTGGGCCAATGGGCCTTGTTGAGTTTGGGTTACTGGACCATGAGGGGGTTGAGTTTGTGTCCATGGGCCCTGGGCTTGGGTTTGATAGGTTTGGGTCCAAAGGCCCTGGGTCTGATGGTCTGATGGGCTTGGGCTTGGGCCCATGGGTTTTGAGGGTCTTGGGTCTGGGCCTGGGTTTGGTGGGCTTGGGCTTGGGCCCATGGGTTTGGAGGTGTTTGGGCTGGGGCCTGGGCTTGATAAGCTTGGGCTTGGGCCCATGGGTTTTGCGGGTTTTGGGCCTGGGCCTGGGTTTGGTGGGCTTGGGCCCATGGGTTTTGCGGGTTTTGGGCCTGGGCCCATGTATCTAGAGGTGTTTGGGCTGGGGCCCATGGATTTGTGTGGGTTTGGGTCTAGAATTGAGGAGGGGGATTTTGGGAGGTATGGACAATGGGTGGTTGGGCATGGTTAGGGGGGAATGGGGTATGGAGGTTTTGGAAATTTGGATGCGGGGTTTGAGGGGTAGGGTTGCGAGAAGCAGCCCACAGGGCATACATCGTCCTCATGTCCTCCATCGAGGGCATGGACTCAGGTGTGAGATTGGGGGGTGATGGATCACTTAAGGATGGAGGTGGTTGGGAGAAATTGGGCATGACCCGGGTAAATGGGGGGGTATGTTGGGATGTGGATGGGCCATGTGGTGGGAATGGTATGTGAGATGGGGTGGATGGGATGTAGGATGTTGGGGGCATGGGTGATGAGAGGGATGAAATGTGGGAAGTAGGCGGGGGATGGGACTCCCTGGGGGGTCTTTGGAAGTATGGAGATGCGGTAATGGTGTTTGGATGGGAGATGGGGATGTATCGGTTGGGAAATGAGGGGTTTTAGTAGGGGATGAAAAATGGGTATTTTGGGGGAATGTAAGGGAAGGGGATGAGGTGGAGGTGAACACGGGTGCCCCAAATGGGCCCGTGATATTGAACCTGGCTTGGGTGAAGGTGTCGGAGACCGGATCTTCTCCTATACGGGAATGGGAAGGGGATGACGGTGGGGATGTATCGGCTCTTGACATGATTCGCTGACGAGTGTTGTATTGGTGTCATGGATAAGGGCCGAATACCTTCCTGGTTCTTCTCCTACGGGCCGGGTTTGAGGTCGCCGTAGTGCCGATCACACTAAGGTATATTTTTGATTGTTTTTCTTTGCGTGTTTTTTTTTTGGGTTTTGGAAAATGATGATGACTTTATTATTATTTTTTTTGGTTTTGAAAAGTGAATTTTGTGATATTTGATTTTTGATTTTGATTGATTTTTCCCTTTTTTTTTTTTTGAAGGTGGATTTTATTTGAAGATGATGATTTTCTTTCTCTTTTTTTTTTCAAATTGCAATTAACTCCCCTCTACTTAGATGACTGATGACCTGGTGCCCAGGGTCAACTCCCATTTCGGGCGATATATGTGCCTTTAGTAGGTCCCACGGCGGGATCCGACACACTTCGGAAGAAGCGAAAGGGAACCCTTTCGTTCTATTGAAGGTGAGGGAATCAACACAAATGACCTGATCCCCCGGAGCAAATCAATAAGAAGTCGCCTTCTTTTGACTGGGCGGGGGCGTATTGGGTGTCAGAGAATGTGGGAGGCTACCGCGGACACTAATACCGCTAATCGGGGAATTGGGGTGGTGGATTGGGCCTCAGGTCAGGTTGATGCAGCCCAGTATATACTGGGCGCATATATTATGCACGCCCGACCAAAAAAGTATAGATTTGGCTGGGCGTATATATCATATAAGCCTGGCTTAAATCTAGGGATTTTGGCTGGGCGTATATATTATATACGCCTGTGTAAATCTAGGGCTATTTTGCTAGGCTTATATATTATATACGTCGGGCAAAAGGTTCTGTTTGACAGTGGACAGCAAGCCCGAATGTGGGTCTCTGAACTGGTTTCTTGGGAGAAATGCTCCCGGGGACTGCTGTGTTTGTTATCGGGTCCCTCCTTTCCATTTCCTAGGGATACACAGCTAAATTTTGGGTTTTCTACGCTCTCACCAATGCGGGTTTTACGGCTTGATCGGAATTGGCAACCCAACCGATATACCTCCGGCGCAAGCGCCTTCTCAGGTACTGGAAGGGGTGGTTCTTTTCAGGATCATCACCACTAGGGCCGCCGCCTTACTGGGAACCGGGTAAATTGTATTCGTGCCTAAACCCCCCGAAAACTACCCAAAAATGCAAAAATAAATTCAATTATGTCCCCATACTGTTGGTTCACTTTCAATTACAAATTTTTATAGGGAAGTGAAATTAAGTCCAAAATCGGGTCGGGGATGACAAACCCGTGCCGCCTCAACGGGCCGGCGTTCAAAGGTGAAATATGATGACCGAAATAAAGTGTGCAATTAGGCCCGCCAAACGGCTAAGGCTTGTAAATGACCGAAATTTAAATGACGTGAAAATAAATGCGATCGGGCCCGCCAAACGACTAAGGCGGCTTAAATGACTAGAATCATAAAAACTGAAATTTAAGGCGCAAGTAGGCCCGCCAAACGGCTAAGGCACTTAAAGGACTGAATCGTAGGGGTGAGTACGTTAGTAAAAACAACAAAAAAAAACAAAAAACAGCGGCAAATTAGAACAAAAAATAGCCATGGTTAGTAAAATAATAAAATAAAAGGAAAGGCCAACAAGAGGGGAAGCGCTAGGATGAAGTCCCCAGCGGAGTCGCCATCTGTGCGACCGTGGATCCTCTCGAACCCGTCGCGGCGATGCACTCGCCTTGAAAATGAAAATGGTGGAGTCGCCACCCGGAGCTTTTGGTGACTCGGGAAACCTTCAAATCGATATTTTGAGTACCGAAGTGCTAAATATGACTCTGATTTACCGGTCTGTTCCAAAGGCTCTAGGGTAGGGGCTTCGGTTATCGATCGGGAAGGGTTTAGGCACCCGATCAACCCGCACGTAGCGGTCTCTATCTATGGCCAAAATAAAAATAAAAAGGATGGAGTTTCCCTTTGCCCGAAGGCAATATGGTCCTATCAAGCTTTGAGCCAAACCGAAATTTCGGCAGCGTAACGGCTTGAATCCTTGGACGGAGGAGACACCAAGAAGGTAGAGGAAGAGAGGGGTGAGCTAGAGCTCACGGGCCCTTGTTGCACCGTGGAAGATCTTCGCTTTGGCGTGCTTCCGATGGCTTAAATGGTGTGAAAATGGGTTCTAAAGCTAGGATTCAATAAAGTAGGGGGTGTAGAGTGAAGCTAGAGGCTAGATTTTAGCAAAAGGGAGTGATCTAATGGTGGAAATGGGTTGAAAGGGGTGAACTAAGCATGCTGGAATTCTGGAAAAAATGTGTGCATTTTCTCTCACTAGGGTTCTCTCTTAAGCTCCAAATCCTTAACCTCCAATTTTTCCAACCCTTAAGGAAGAGGGAGGCCTCTCTATTTATAGAGAAGGGATGGGTTAGGGGCTTACTTAAGAGCTAATTGGTTTAGCAATTAGGTAATCCCCCATCTAAGGTTTTTTGGGTTTTCAAGGTCCTAGGGTTTTGGGAAACTGGTTTCAATGGCGGATGATGGGGTGAGACCATGGGTGACTTAAGGGTTGCCAATAAGCTCAAAGGGGGTGCAACCAATCTCAAGACACCCACCTCAACCCAGGGGATGGTCAAAGGGTCAAACTAGATGGAGGAAATTCGAGCTACTGATGACAGTTACTGTAGCTAAGCTGGGCGTATATATTATATACGCCCAGTTTAGGAACAGTAATTTTCACCAAAATCAGGGGAGTTTTGAGAAGATGAAACCCGTGGTGGGTCCCACCTATACTGGGCGTATATATTATATACGCCCGGCCAAATTTTCCCCAAAATAGGCAAGCGTTTATAATATATACGCCTGACTAATCTGGGGCAAAAATGGCTTGGCGTATGTAATATCTACGTCTGAGTAAAAGTCCTATGATTTTATGTGAAACTTAAAACGGCCATAACATTTGAACCGTAGCTCCAAATTGGGTGATCTTTGGCTCGTTGGAAAGCTGAAGAAGTCCTCTTTCCAATTGTATATGACTCATCTATGGTACTAGTCTATGTGAAATTCTGTATCTCTCCTCCCATCAACCACCCGAAGGGTTTAAGTTAGGTTTGGGTAGGGATTCTAGGGTGTAGGGGTGACTTCTAAGGATTGGGGGAATGGCTCTAAAGGTATTAGGGTGATTCCTACTAGTCTAGGTAGGTTCCTAAGGGTGTAGGGGGGGTGCCATCGGAAGCACAGGGGTACATCTCTCTCGAAGTATAGGTTGATCGGGCCTTGGGCCGAATTTGGGTGTCTACAGGGATGGTGCACCAAAGGAGGAAAGGGAGCTCTTTCTCTTTTTTCTCTGTTTAGGAAATTTTCAAGCCCTTGTGAAGGGAGGGGTGCCTCTTTATTTATAGGAAAAGGAGAGGTTAGGAGGGTATTTAGAGGCTAAATTGGATTAGCAATTAGGTAATCTAACCATCTAAGGTTTCCTAGGGTTTTTGAAGCTTAGAAATGTGTGAAAATTAGCTCCAATGGTGGATGATAGGTTAGTGTTTTAAGTCACTCAAGGGTTACACATAGAATAAGAAAGGGTGCAACAGAACAAGTGAAACACACCTAGGGCATCAAGATGGCCAAGAAGTCAAACCCTAATCTCAAAATTTGAGCAATAAAACCACGGTTACTATAGCTAAGCCTGGCGCAAGTAATAGATGCGCCAAGCTTAGGTATAGTAAAATAGTGCCAAGCAGGGTTTTGGGAAGTTGACTGCCAGAGGTGGGGGCCCACATAAGGTTGGCGCAACTAATACTTGCGCCAAGACATTTCTTCCTAGAAATGGCTTGGCGCATGTATTACATGCGCCAAATCCCATATGGATCCCCACCCAAAACCCTAATTTGTCGAAACTTTGGAACACGATATCTTTCGATGTATAATTTCGATTGAGTTGATTCTTGGCTTGTTGAAAAGCTTGAGATTTCTACTTTTCAATGGTATTTGATTTGATCAATGTAGAAAACCTCAGCTAGTCCCAGTGCACCACTCTTTGATCAATGCTTGGGAAAGTCTAGGTATGGGTTCGAAAGGGGTTCTAAAGGTTGGGATTTAGTTTTTAAAGGTTTGGCAAGGTTTCTAAGGGATCAAGGGTGATTCCTACGAGTTTGGGAAAGGTTCCTAAGGGTTTGATACATGATATCGAAAGCTCGAAAGTGTGCCTCTCTCGAAATGTGTTTCGATCGGGCCTTGGGCCAAATTTGGGTGTCTGCAGATGCCCCTCTTTGGTATTCAATCACTAATGATCAAATGCCAAAGACAATAGACATTCGAAGAGGCCCAAGGCATTACTGATGGGTCCGCTGTATTCAAGATGAACCTCAAACATCAGGTGAGTAACATGGTGAGAAAATGAAAGCCATGTATGTCCGGAAAAATGTCCATATCTCAAGGTTATCGGTCCCCAAGTGCTTAGCAACATTATTGGGCATAACCAAGATGGAGTGAGTTGCCAAAGCCCAATATGTTAGGAAAAACATCCACTTCTCGAAATGATTAAAGATGTTTAATGTTCAAGTTTCATTCTGAATTCAACAGCTCCGTGAGTAAGAGGGTGATCGACCTATACTTAAAGATAGGCGCGAAGCACATACGCAAAGGTCCACAGTTTGCGTCCAACCCTATGAGTCATTGAATGCCCCATTTGACTAGTCATGAGTGCCCCTGCATGAAGTAGATTTCGAGGTCTTTGTGCGAATCCAATGATCCCGAAGTTGATATAGCACGACTACCCGAGTGGAGCGAATAGATGTCAGAATGCTTTTTAGAAGTACGTGCTGCTTTTTGTTATTATTGTATGTAGAATATTTTGTTATTTTATGTGGAGATTTTTATGATTTTATGTGATTTTTTTTCGAATTTTTTGTGTTATTTTATGTGAATTTTTTTTGGAATTTTTGTTATGTGAATTTTTTAGACTTTTTTGTTATGATTTTTTGTGAATTTTTGTTATGATTTTATGTAAATTTTTTTGGACTTTTTTATTATGATTTTATGTGAATTTTTTTTGGATTTTTTTGCTAAGACTTTGTGTGATCGGGATGCTTTGAGCAGGCTCATCGATCTCGATCTGTTTATTCTAGCACAGCTTCCCGGGCAAGTCAAAAGGGAGTTGATATGCTATTTGGGGGTGTGTGCACCTACAGAAAAACAAAATAAAAGAAAAGGGGCTAGGTCAGGTGTGTACAAACCACACCTATCCAGAACCCAGCCCAGAAGTAGCTTGGCGCAACTATTAGTTGTGCCAACCAAAATAGGGACCAAAATACACTTGGCACATGTAATACATGTGCCAAGCAAAACCTGGGGGCATTTTATAATGCCCAAGCTTGAGCCAAAAAGGTGTTTATTTCAAAAACACCTTCCTCCCTCTCTCTAAACCAAAACGAAACCTCCTCCTAGGATTCCCTCGCATTGATCCTTAACGTGCTTCATTGCCGGTGCTCGCTGGTGCCGATTAAACCCCCGCTCCACGCCGGAACAAGGATCCATTCGTCTTGAAGGTAATCATTTGAAACCCATTTTACTTGGTTTTTCTTGGAATTTTCTTGCAATGTGGGTATGATCTTTGCTTTTCTAGATGACAAATGGATTATTTCTTTTGCAAGCATGATGTTGTTGATTTTATTCCATATAAATGATGCCCTATTTTCCTTTTCCTTGAGTTATTTTCATGATTTAGGGTATTTAAGAGGGATTTATATACTTTTTTGTTTTGTTTTTGTATAAACAAGAGAAGGATTTTTTTGTTTTATTTTTGTATAAACAAGAGAAGGATTTTTTCTTGTTTTACTTTTGTATAAACAAGAGAAGGATTTTTTGTGTTTTATTTTTGTATAAACAAGAGAAGGATTTTTTTTTTTTTGTTTTTGTATAAACAAGAGGACTTTTTTGTTTTTGTTTTCTTGTATATAGAAGAGAAGAATTTTTTATGTTTTGGTTGTTATTTTTTTTTTTTTTTTTTGGTATAAGAGAAGGATTTTTTTTGTTTTTGTTTTTGTAAAAAGGAAGGGAAGAATTTTTTTGTTTTGTTTTTGCTTAAACAAGAGAAGGATATTTTTTATTTATTTATTTTTTATATAAACAAGAGAAGGATTTTTTTTTTTTTTTGTTTTTATTTTTGCACACAAAGAAATGATTTTTTTTTGTTTTTAATTTTGTATTTTTGCACATAAAGAAAGAATTTTTTTCTATTTTTAATTTTGTAAAAAGGAAGGGAAGAGTTTTTGTTATTATATTGGTTTTATTTTTTGAAAAAAGGAGAGGGGATTAGCATACTTACCTTCCCTTGACCTGTAGCACAAAAGCTTATCATCATTTGATCAAACCTGACATGATTGCTCGTATTTGCCCCAGAATGTCGAGCGAAGAAGAATACGTGCCGGAGGAAGAACAAGAAGTGGGGCCGGAAATGGTCTATGGTCCCCGGGGAGAACAATTCTTTGTGGTAGAGCGCCCTGCCGGCTCTTTGTACGAAATGCAGGGCAAGGCCCCCATGCTGGCCTCCTCCATCAGCAGCATATTCATATCTCCAATTTCGGTATTGCTAGCAAGATAAAGGGATAAATTTAGCTTTTTTCTTTCTTGTGCGACCTTGCCATATTTCCATGATCTGACACCTCTTTTACCTTGGTGCAAGCCTTGCTCCATATCGTGTTTCGAAGCGGTTGGTTGGACTTTCAGCAATTTTATTGTTACCTCCCGCCGATCATTAAGTTCCTACTTGGATAGGACAATTTTGGAGAGTTCCTGTCATGCCCTGTCATGCGAGCTGATGCGGCCTATCTGAGGGCCCTTATTGAGAGTTTACGTCTAGAGACCATGAACTTTCATATGGCCACTGCCGAGATGACGCTGACTCCTATAGATTGGGCCATGATTACGGGGATCTGGATAGGGGGGTTCTGGTGGCCAACCTTGTAGTTCCTTCTCGGGATGAGATCATTCGATTGATAGGGGCTTATCACCCTTCCACAAGTTTGCATGGTACTGAGGTCAAAATGTCCTGGTTGTCGGATCTTTTTGAGCTGCATGAGTTGGTAGATCTGGGGCAGCCAGAAGTGGACATTTTAATTGATCCCAAGCGTGCGGTTATGTTGGCCTGCATCTCGCTCCTCCTGTTATTGGGTAAGACCCTCTTTGCTAATGCCAGCGGTGGGCGGGTCTCCCTAGCCTTGCTCAGCCTCATGGATCATTGGAATGACGTGCATAGATATGATTGGGGTGGGCTGGCTACGTCACATTGATGTCCAACCAAGTTCGAGTCCCTGTCGGCAACTCAAAGTCCATCGTCGGCTTTTTGCCTGCTTTAAAGGTAACTTCTGACTCTTTTGCTTTACTCAGTTTATTTGGATTATAATTCTCTGCTTCTGACCCGTCTCTTATGCACTACTCTTGTCAGGTGTGGGGGTATTTGCACTTTCAGTCCGGCCGCCCCCTTCTTCATTCTTAGATATACACTTATCTGCTTCTGAGTAATTGGAACTATCCTGTTGTGCCCTCAGCTCCCCCTACAGATGTCATGGCACCTATGGGTACTATAGAGGAGCTCACTACCGGATTCCTTCAAAACGGGGTCCCTATCGACACCCTCTTCATGCCCGAGGACTATCGGATGTGGTATGAGTCCTTGCCTTATCGGTCTCTTTTCCCATGCTTCGTTCCTAGTGCAAATTTCCTAGCTTTTGGTGGCCCACGCTCTCAAGTAGTTCTTCCTTCTCTTTCAGATCGGTTCCCTATAGCTTTGGTTGACTTGTGATCTTGACTAATGGAAACCCTATTTCTTTTCTTAGTTTGAGCAGGGAGGTGATTCTGATGATGACGATGGGGCTGCGACGGGTGCTGGCCCTTCAGGCCCCTCCAACACGGGTGCCTCACGTAGTTCGACCACCAGGGTCCAGGGGACCTTTAGGCATCTTGACGATGCCTTTCTCACGAATTTATGCGTTGCGGTCGACGAGCGACCCATATAGCTATTGACGTGGAGTGGGATCCCCCACCTTAATTAATCCCTGGGAGCCTTCCTTCCTTTGCATGCATTCTCTATATTATGATTCGTGCAGCTGACTTCCTTTTTCATTCCTCTCCCCTACTGGATTACGAGTAGGTGGTCCATCAGGCAGCGTACTATCACAATCTTCATGGCCTTCAGAAGGACGAGATAGTGTCTCATTGATTAATCTGGATGGTTGCTTCACTATCGTTTTCTTTTAACTGATATTGACTGATGCGTTCTGGTATGACCTTGCAATGCGTTCAGGAAAAAGAATCGTGCTCTTTGCTCAGCCGACTTGCTCAGGCGTGGACCAGAGTGGGAGAGAACAGAACATATCAGAGCTAGGTGTGCAGTCACAAAAAGTCCAAGGGTGCTATTGACTTCTTATCTTGTGTTCAAAAAGAGGTTTAAAATCGCACAATTAAAGGATCTATTGGTTGCACACACCAACGCAAGCAGACGCACAGATCTGCAAGTGTTCAGGGCCTGTTGTAGCAAGTTTTAAAGAGTGAGTAAGAGAATGTCCATAGGGAACTGTGAGCTGAAAATAAAGTAAATCTCTAGATCTATAGTAGATCTGGCACCCTACCTAATACTAAAATAGCAAAAGGAAGAGGAGAGATTTTATGAGGTTGTCACTTTAAACTAAACTACAGAGACACAATTAAATGCAGAAATGAAGTGGGTTCAAGTCCAAAGTTCAGATCTCACAAGTGAGGGGAATTTTTGGTGAAATTAAAAATAGAAAATGGAGAGAAGCAGCTTGGAGTTTGGTCTTGCTGCAATTGGGTTGAGCTGACAGGGTTACAAAGAGTTCAAGGTGCACCAATCCCTCATTTGGCTATAAGCACAGCTACAGGGTAGAAGGATCTAATCTAAGCCAGAGATTTGGATTGATCTTAAGGCTATGATTTGTCCACTTCAATGGTCACAGATCATCCAATAGATTCACTCCATTCTCAGGTTTCCATTAGAACATTATAATCACTACAAATGTTGCAACTGCCAAGCCACAGACACAGGCAATTGCAGGAACATCAGATCTAGGGAGATCAAATGGTATCCAAGAGGTCTACCAGTTAAGTGGGTGAGCTGATTCCATCTACACAAATCCGATCGACCACTAAATGAAACCAGATGAACTATGGATCTCATTAAAACAATAAAACCAACATTGCATTAAAATAAACTCACTATACAATGAAATGCTCTCAGATTTGTAGTATGTGCATTGTCTGACCCTCAATAACACTCTCAACCTTCCCCAATTACAGATCCAACCTCACTCCTTGCTGCTCCAAGGAAATTAGCCAACCATAGTTGGGCTAAGAGAAAGAATATGAATTCGAATGGAAATTTTGATGCAGGCTCTGATCTCCAGAATGATCCCCCCCTTTTTCTGGCAACTTCCCTCCTTTTATATCTCTCCCCCTCTACCTCAAATCTATTTTTCCCACCAATCACAGCTCAGCCGAGCTGATTCTATTATTCCCTTTTTATTCCCCTTCTAGAGGGTCCTCTGAGTTAGTTAGGGTTGGGGGAGAGCACATGGGTCAGTTAGGGTTTTCTAGGGCATGTCTAAAATCATCATATCGGTCAGCAGAGTGCCTTACATTGCATGGAGCAGGTCACCAATTTGCAACGTGTACACAGCAGCTCGTCTGAGAAGTCCTTCACTTTATTTCGATAGGTTCCTGAAGCTTTCAACAAGTTCCAAGCAGGCATTTTATTCCTTTCGCTATGATTAATGATCCTTTCGATAGGTTTCAACATCCGTAACCTTCATCTGGTGTATTCGACAAGTTGAACGAACTTTTCGACAGGTTGATCTCTTGCGCAATAAGTTTCAATAGGTTTGCTTCTAACTCCTATCAATAGATTCCAGACTTCTCGATAGGTTCTCTTCAAGCTCAGGCAACCTGTCGATAGGATGCTCTCTTCTTATTTTCGACTGCGCGATAGGTTCTGGATCCTATCGAATTCTTCCATCTTCACAACTTCTTCCTTTTTTAGCCTTCAGATCCTATCGACAAGTTCCAATAACCTCTCGACAAGTTGTTTTCAGTCTGTTTTCACTTCATCAGAACTGGTTTGCTGTTGCTACATGCCCCAAGTGGGCATTGGTGCGCAGCCCTCTTATGTGCCATTGTTGGGTTTGAGCTGTACTGAGAGATGGACCTTCTTGTGAAGCATTTTTTGGGTGAATTTATACACTATGACTGCCTTTTACTGCTATCTACAAAACATACTCAACACGCATTTATTAGTCTACTCACAGGTCTATCAAAGGTCAGGTTAAAGGGTGAAAACTGGCAGTTTTTACTGATTAACACACCCCCAAACCTATGCTTTGCTAGTCCTTGAGCAAAGAAAGAATAAAGAAAACTAAAATGTCACTTCTGTAGGGAGCACAAATTCATTTAGCATATGCATCAAGCCTTTTAAACCCGTAGGTGCTCCCTAGTGGAGGAGTGAAGTCTCCTGAGGGTTTTCAGTGAAGGTACCCACAAACTTCTCTTAATAAAATCAGTTAGTACTAATGCAACATGCTAAAATAGAGTTTAATTAAATAAAATAAATTCCACACCATGTCCATTCAGTTTTTAGAGGATTCTTAGCAGAAAAATAACAAGTTTAAAAACCTGAAATTCTATTGTAATTCCTGCATCATCAATCAGTTCATGTCAAGGCATTGTGCCTGAAAATTAATGCAGAGCTCACCTTTAATTTAAGAATTCTGCTTTGATAATGCCCCAATCAATTTTTGATTTCAGACCCAAATCTTATCGGGGCAGTCACTCACAATAAAAATAGAAGGGTGCATCATTTCACACAGCTCAAGAGCAGTTACAGCCCTCAAATAGGACTGCAAGCATGAGCATAGGCATTGCTCTAACTTCTGAAATTTTCTAACTCTTTTCACCATAGATTAAACAAATCCTCACCTCCACATGACAGCTCAACCCATTTCAGATCAGTAAGGTCTTTTTATTGGGTTGTAATGTGGCTTATAGGTAAAATTTACAAAAGAATAGAGGGGTAAAAAAAAGGATTCAAATTGAGAAATCAGTAGAGGAAAGGAGGTGATTTGTAACTCAACCTTCCTCATTTCAGCACATCTTCATTTTCTTTTTGAATTTGCAGACTTGAAGTGATCAGTTTCATCAACTTCTTATCTTCTTGTAGATTTTCAAATGTGTTTTCTTCTTCTTGCACCAAATTGTCAAACCTTGCTCCTTTAACCTCACTTCTCCTTCTATTTCCGGATTTCTCAGATTGAGGATGAACTGAAATAGGTCAAATGGTTTTGGGTTTAATTGTTTTGGTTTTCATTAAAGAAAATTGGGATTTTTAGGGCTCAAAAGGTGTGCATCAAGGGCAATTCAAAGGTGAGAAATTTTAAGCTCAAACTGTCCAAGGGATGACCTTACTTCATGTCTTCAATGTCATGAATGCTGTCAAGCTGTTTTAATTTGGATTTGCCTAACTTCTAGTGATCAAAACTAGATCCAATCAGTCCTTAGAGCAGAAAAATTGCCAAGACACTCTTCAAAGATAATTTTTCAGGCCGAAATCTCACTGGGTATGGCCTTCCATCAAATTTCTGGGGTGTATCCTCAAAGTTTTCTCTCCTTTCAGGTTCACTAAACATCAATTTTTTGAAAATTCTTGACATTTGCTTCATGAAAAATGTTAAAACTACAGCATATTTCAGTTTCAAAAAGTTTTTTAATTTCCTCTTTTTTCAAAAATCAGGTGGGAAATCACTTTATTTGCAAAAACATTTTCTTTTCAACATAGCTGCACTAGCATTAACTCATATATTTGCAAGTCTACTCTGCCACACCCCCAAACCTAAGTTAAACAGTGTCCTCACTGTTTAGATAGCATGGAAACAATGAGAAGGGTGAGGTAAGAAAATATAGAACAATTATGCACAAAGAGAGACACAGGTACTGAAAACAAAATATTAATAATATAAAAAATAAATAAAAATAAATAAATAAATGTACAGGATACAAGTCAGGAACTGAAAACAAGCTAAAAATAGTCTACACTATTTACAAGCATCATCAAGCCAATCATACACGTCTGCCAGGTGTTTCAAATCTTTCTTGGATAAAGGAGCTTTTCCTTTAGGTTGGGACTTCTGGTGGACTGCTGGGGGGGCTCCTCAGACTGGGCAGTAGATTTCTTATCTTAATTGTCAGAAGCATCAGCAGAATCAGAATCAGAATCTGAAGGGAAGAGGGTAGTAGGATCTAGGCCAAGGGCAGCAGCAGCCTGCCTTCTTTCCTCCTTGGAGAGTAAGGTGGAGGAGGTGTCATGTGGGGGGTGGAGGCTTGGTGGGGACTACCTCTTCAGATTGGGTAGCAGGTTCCTTCCCTTTTCTGCGAGCATAAGCATAAGAAACAGATCTTTTAGAAGTGACTCTTCTTTTTGTGTAAGTCCTCTTAGGTTTTGATGGGGTAGGTTGAGAGGAAGGAGGATCTTGGGCTGGAGGGGGGGGAACATCCACAGGTGGGGTAGGAGTAGGTTTAGTGGAAGAAGTGTATAGGGAGGATTGGTGGGAGGAGCTATAGCTAGAGGGGCTGGTTGAAATGGTTGAGAGGTTAACGAAACAATCTTTCTCTCCAGAATGTCGATTTGCTTTGCTGCATAAAGCAGGTTGGACTCAGAGAGTTCTTGGGTAGCCTTAAGTATCTCCTAGGCATTGGCTAATTTTTTTTGGAGAAGTTCAGCATTCTTCTTCTCAAACTCAGCAATGCTACACTGAGCAGCAACAAGTAGGTTTGCAGACTCAGGACGAGTCAGGATTCACAGAGATATCCCGGAGCATGATTCTGTGCTCCAATTCTATGTTAGCAATCCTCTCCTCATAGGAGGCTTCAAGGGAAGCTCGGAGCGCAGCCATACCTCTCAGGACATCTCGATGGATGTAGGGGTTGTCCCTCATTGCATACAACAATGTGAGGTAAGGGGGAATGTAGATGGGGTATTTGAGTACAATGGGCAAGGAAAGGGGTGCAGTGGAGGAAGAGGGGGGGGTGGAGAAAACTAGTTCCTCAAATGGATCAGTTTAGGTTGTGGCATCTTTGAAGACAGGTGGAGGGAGAGTGGGTGGTTGGGTGGTAGGTGACACAGCAGTTGCAGTAGCTACCATTGTTGGTGAGGAAGGAGTAAAAGATGGTGGTGAGATAGGTATGGGGAAAGGTGAAGCTGCTACCTCCTCAGATTGGGTAGCAGCTGTGGGAGGTGGAGTTATGGGTGAAGATGGAGGAGATAAATGGAGAGGTGATTGGACAGGCGAAAGCGGAGAACTGTGAGGGGGTTGGGGAGCTGAAGAGGATGGGGTAAAGGTGGACTGAATGGATTGAAGGCATGAGCTCATGATGGCTTGATTGTTGGTGTTGGTGGTCAATTGAGTTTGAACGGATTGTAAGAGGGAAAGAATTTGAGTGAAAGTATCAGGAATGGTGTGGTTGGAGGGGACAGGTGTTTGAATGGGATGGAAGGGGAGGAGGGTGCATGGTTGAAGCGAGGGGGAGTGGGGTGTGGGGAGTCAAGGAGTGAGGTGTACTCATGCCTAACATCTTCCATAATGGATGTCATTAGAGTAGTGAACCCAGTAGTGGTAAACTGGTATAAGACCTGGGTATGAAGTAGGGGTTGGTGAGGGGGAAAGTCAGAAATGGGTTGGTCAAAGGGTGGAGAAGAAAGGGTAGGGGTAGGCTCTGGTAGTGTTGGAGGTTTAAGGAGTTCAGGTTCGAGAACTGGAGTGGTGGGTGGAGGTAAAACTGGCTCAAAGGTAGGAGGAGGGGGGGTCTGTGGGAAAAGGAGTTGATACAAAGGGGAAAAGCAAAGTGGGTGGAGGTGTTGGTGATGATGTAGGTAAGGTAGGTGAAAGGAAGGATGAGGGAATCTTAGCAGTAAGACCTGCTATAGTGGTAGTGGGCACCTCCTCAACCTCCTCCATCTAGCTGGCTTACCCTTCTTTATCAGGGTCAGGCTGGTGGACCATACCCTTTTTCCATACTCTTTGGGGGTTAGCTTCGTTATTGGCTCATTCCTCTGTACCAGATATTTCCCAGCCATTAGCAAACATGTAATGAGCCTGCTGAAAGGCAACCTAGCACCTTTAGCAAATGCTTGTCTTTTAAGCACCTTATCATTAATGTCTACCATTGTCTCGAAAATCAAATTTGGTGCATTAAAAAATTATCCTTTTGAACAATAGTATAAAGCATCTACAACTGGGGGCCTTCTCTCCTGTAGGTGCTCAGTGACATACACATTCTTCCTCAGAATAGTGTCGATGAATCTAAGGGTGGGTTGGAGGTCTCTTCTCATCAAAGATTCATCGGATCCAACAATTCCATTGGTGAGCTATTTAGCCATTTCTTTAAATGCAACCCATTTGGGTGCTCCCTCATATCTAGTAGAGTCAAATTGATGAGGAACTCCCAAATCCATCCTAATATCCTTGCAATCCACAGTGATTTGCCAATCATCAATCAGAATTTCCAGCACAGCCTCAGTCTCCGGCACCAACTTCTTTGTCAAATTATGATACCACAATTTAACCAGCCTGGGGTACGCAGTCTCCTTCAAGGGTGTAAGAAGGGGTAACAATCCCTCCTTCTTTAGATACATGAGTATCCCCTGGCACTCCTCTATCTTGGTAAAGTTCGCAAGGTTAAAATCTGTCTCAGGGACAAGGCTCAAACCATCCACAAACTCATTAGGAGTGGTTAACGCAATAGGAAGCTCCACCTCAGGCAATATGTCAGGGGTGGGTAAAGGTGCTTCCCCAGTTAGAGCAGATCTCTCCACGAGTATTTCTGCATCAGGCTCTGGAATTGCTACAGACTTGGCCTTTTTTGCTTTAGGAGCCTTCTTGGACATCCCCTCAGAGAGCTTCCTCTTGGTAGGTGATTTGGTGGTAGGCTTTGATTATTTGAAGGACATTGGGGTGGAAGAACCTGGTTGCCGGAATACGTCAACTAGGGTTTCTTCAAAATTGGCTATTTTACTTTCAGAAGTTGATCTCGTAAGGCTCACGCACCAATATATATTAAAACTCTAAAGTAAACAACTAGAAAAACAACAGAGTGAAAGTAGGAGGACAACTTACCCAAAACTCCTAGGGTTTTGCAGAAATCATGATGCATAATTCCAATTCCACAAAAATCAGGTGCAAAATGCTCCTTTGTGCGGGCTGGATGAACTTGAGGGATGGCAAACTGAGTGGCGAAAAGTCCTTATAGTATTTTGCAGAAAATGCGAGTAGCGGCAAATGAGGAAGAGAGAGCTAGGGTGGTTTGCAGCAGGTGTCGAATGGAGCAAAAATGACCTAACGACAGGTATATAAAGAGTAAAAATCGATTTTGATAGGATGAGTTGGGTGATTTCGATAGGTCAAGGTGTCCTATCGAACACTAGAAAGAATACGGCGTGTAGGTGGAATGCTTCGATAGGTCAAATCCTTCCTCACGATAGTTTCCTGATAGGTATCCAGAACCTATCGAAAACTTCTTTCTTACCTTTTGAACCTAACGAAGAGTTGCTGTCACCTATCGACAAGTCTTAGTGCCTATCGAAATCCTCAAATGTCCTATCGAAAGGTTCCATATGCCCATAAAAATTACATTTTTGTGCTGTGTTCATCCTCAGCACCCAACAAACTCTTTTGTTGTGCTTCCATTCAATTTGTTTTCATTATTGACATACTCCCATGGTCCCTGGACTGCTGACAAGATTGATATGATGACCAAATTCTGGCATGGTAATTTTATTTCAAATGAACAAAACATTAAAATAGAAAGTAATCACTTAAAACAGAACCAAAATATAGTACATATGAACACACTGAAATCAGGTATAAATTGGAGGGTCCTAAAGATCAATGGTCTCCTCAGGCTCACGAATTTTTTCAACACAAATTTTTAGCCTCTGCCCATTGACTTTCATGACCCTACCATCTATAGGGTGCATGATTTCTACAACCCCGGATAGGGAAACATGTAAAACTGTGTAGGGTCCATCCCATTTGGACTGTAATTTTCCTGGAAAAAATTCTAATATGGAATTGGACAACCATACCTTGTCACCTATTTTGAATTCTTTCCGTAGCAAGTGCCTATCATGAAAGGCTTTAGTTTTGTCCTTGTAAATTCAGGCATTTGAATATGCTTCCAACCTTAACTCATCAAGCTCACATAATTGCAATTTCCTGTTCACACTAGAAAAGGTTAAGTCAGAATTTAATGTTTCAATAGCTCAATATGCTCTATGTTCTAACTCAACAAGCAAGTGACATGCCTTGCCATATACTAGCCTGAATTGAGACATCCCTATGGGGGTCTTATAGGCAGTCCTATAAGCCCACAAGGCATCTGACAATTTTATGGACCAATCTCTCCTATCAGCTCGCACAGTCTTCTCTAGGATGTGTTTGATTTCCCTGTTGGAAATCTCTACTTGCCCACTGGTTTGTGGGTGGTAAGGAGTAGCAATTCTGTGAGTCACAGAATATTTTTCCAAAAACTTTTCAAAAGGTTTGTTGTAAAAGTGGCCTCCTCCATCACTAATAATAGCTTTGGGGGTGCCAAACCTAGGGAAGATGTTGTCCTTTAAGAACTTAATGACAACCTTATGATCATTTGTTCTTGTAGCTATGGCCACTACCCATTTGGACACATAGTCCACAGCTACAAGGATGATATTATATCCATAGGAAGGGGGAAAAGGTCCCATAAAATCAATTCCCCATATGTCAAATAATTCAACAACAAGCACAGGTTGCAAGGGCATGGAGTTTCTTTTTATAATACTTCCCTTTTGCTGGCATCTAGAACAAGCTTTCCAATGTTGTATATCATCCTTGAAAAGAGTGGGCCAATAGAAACCACTTTGAAGCACCTTTGCAGCAGTCTTGTTGCCACGGAAATGGCCCCCACAAGCCTGTTCATGACACATAGTTAGAATGTTTTCAAACTCAGTTTCAGGTACACATCTTCTTATCACCTGGTCTACACAATACTTAAAGAGGTAAGGATCCTTCCACATGTAATATCAAATTCGTGAGAAGAACAGATTCCTGTCATCCTTACTCCAATGGGGGGATATCCTTCCCACAGCAAGATAGTTTACTATATTGGCAAACCAAGACATACTTATCTCCACAACAAAAGCTGCTCATCTAGGAAAGAATCATTGATGGGCAAGCTCTCTATTTCAGTATTTGCGATCCTTGATAGGTGGTCTGCAACCACATTTTCAACCCCCTTCTTGTCTTTGATTTCCAAGTTGAATTCCTGCAAAAGAAGAATCCATCTAATTAGTCTAGCTTTAGCCTCCTTAGACAAGAGGTATTTAGAGGCTGAATGGTCAGTAAACATAGTGATCTTGGATCCCAACACATATGATCTGAATTTTTCCAAAGAAAATACAATAGCCAGTAGCTCCTTTTCAGTTGTAGTGTAATTCAATTGAGCATCAACCATTGATTTACTAGCGTATGCCACCACACATGACTCTTTGTCTTTCCTTTGTCCCAGTACTGCACCAATGGCAAAGTCTGATGCATCACACATCAGCTTAAATGACAGAGAGAAATCAGGAGCTTCCAATATAGGAACAATGGTCAAACATGTCTTTAGAAGTTCAAAAGCACTTAGGCATTCATCATTGAATACAAATGGAACCTCTTGGCATAGCAAGTGGCAAAGAGGCTTGGAAAGTTTGCTAAAGTCTTTGATGAACCTCCTGTAGAAACCAGCATGGCCCAAGAATGACCTGACTTATTTGAAAATTTTAGGAGGGGACAAATATTCTATTAAATCAATTTTAGCTTGATCACCCTCTATTCTTCTTTGGGAAACAACATGTCCTAGGACAATACCTTGAGTCACCATAAAATGACTCTTTTCCCAACTCAAAACTAGGTTGGTCTCCTCATACCTTTATAGCACAAAGCTGAGATGGTGTAGGCATTGGCTAAAATCATCTCCAAAAATGGAGAAATCATTCATAAAAATCTCTAAACACTTGTCAATCATGTCAGAAAAAATAGCATACATACATCTTTGAAAAGTCGTAGGTGCATTACATAGTCCAAATGGCATTCTTCTATATGCAAAGGTTCCAAATGAAAAAGTAAATGTGGTTTTTTCTTGATCTTGTGGGTAAACAAGAATCTGGTTGTATCCTGAATAACCATAAAGAAAATAGTAAAAAGCCTTGCCTGCCAACTTATCTAAGATCTCATCTATAAAAGGCAATGGGAAGTGATATTTGCTAGTTTCTTCATTGGGCTTGCGATAGTCTATGCATACCCTCCAACCAGTAGTCTGTCTAGTTGGAATCAGCTCACCTGAGTCTGCTTGAACTACTGTGATCCCAGATTTGGGCACCACCTAGGTAGGTGCCACCCATTGAGAATCTGGGATAGGGTAAATGACCATAGCATCGAGAAGTTTGACTACTTCCTTCATAACAACTTCCTGCATGTGTTGGTTGAGCTTCCTTTGCATCTCTCTAGAAGGTTTACAACCCTCTTCAAGATGAATTTTGTGCATGCACATAGCTGGATTTATCCCCCCAAATCTACAATAGTCCACCCTATTGCTCTCTTATGCCTTTTTAGCACACAAAGCAATTCTTCTTCCTGCTCAAGAGTGAGGGAGGAAGAGATTATCACTGGCAGTTTGTGATTAGCTCCTGAAAAGGCATATTTTAAAGATTTTGGGAGTTGCTTTAACTCCACATCTGGGGGACTGATGAGCGAAGGCAATAGGAGTGCCTTAGAAGGTGGTGGAAGAGGTAGTAAAGCAGGAGTCCATGAGTGATGCTTTGCTGGTCTTACTTCAAAATTTATAATTTTCACTTGCTCAAGCTCAGATGTGGAAGCTTTCTCTTCCACTATTTTATTTCATACTTCTTCAAAAACATTAAACAAATCATTACCATGTAGCAGCTGAGGCAGATTTTCTTGGACAAACTCATCCAGCACATCAATGGAAAAATAGTCCTCATTCTCTAAGTGGGGCTGATGGGCTACACTTTACACATTCAGCTTGACTTTCATATTACTAAAAGATACTTCCATGACCCCTGATCTATATTGTATACAAGTATTTGTAGTGGCTAAAAAGGACCTGCCTAAGATTACAGGGATAGAAGTAGCACACTTGCTTGGCTCCATGTCCAGCACCAGAAAATCAGTAGGATAAAAGAATTTGTCAACCCCTTCCAAGACATCTTCAATGATCTCCATAGGCTTCCTTTCAGATCTGTTAGCTAGTTGTAAGACCACATGTGTTGGCTTCAACTCTCTTAAGCCCAGCTTCTCATATACTGAATATAGAAGCAAATTCACAGTAGCTCCCAGATCTAACAAGGCTTTTTCATTGGTATGATCCCCAATGATGCAGGCGATAGTGGGGACTCCAGGGTCTTGGTGTTTTTGTTAGGGTTGCAATAGTCAGTATTTGTTTTACTTTTTCTGCTAAAAAAACTTTCTTGGATAAATGTATCCTTGATTGTCTTTTCTGGGTGCAAAGGTCTTTCAAAAACTTGGCATAGGCTGGAACCTGCTTGATTGCATCAAGTAGAGGCAAGTTGATCTTTACTTAAAGGTTTCCATCATTTCCTCTATTTTGGCATGCCCTTTATTAAAAGGGGAAGGTGCTTGCATTTTCTTAGGAAATGGCAAATGTGGGACTGCTCCCCTATTTGCAGCCTTAACGAACTCATCATCTCTCTTTTTAATTTTATTATTTTCTTGAGGATTATCATTATCCTTTTTATTCAACATGGGTTGCTCCTCTTGTACCTTCTCTATAACCACTTCTTTTTCTTTTTCTGAATTTTTTGAAGGCCCACAGCCTACTTGATTGTCCACCAACCTTCCACTTCTTAATGTGGTGATAGATTTGGCTTCCTCATGGGAAGAAGAAACTTTACCTACCACATATTGTCTCCTTAGGCTGTCCATGGGTTGGCTAGGCAGCTTCCTTCCTCTCTCTTGGTCAAAGCATTAGACAGCTAACGAAGATGGTCTTCTATCTTTTTAATGCTTTGGCTATGAGAGTGCACAGTTTGAGACAAGGATCCTAAGTTCTACAATGAGTCCAGAACTTGTTCCTCAAAAGAAAATGATCTAGCAGTTGGAGGGGATGTAGCTTGCTGCATAGGCTGAGCCAAAGGCTGAGTCATGGGTTGTTGGTAGTGTGGCCTTGGAAAGTAATTCTGGTGGTAGGGTTGAGCATTTTTATAAGGCATGGACTGCTGTGGCTGGTGGTGGTGGTTTGGAAAAGTATCTTGTCTCCACCTCAAGTTAGGGTGGTTTCTCCATTAGTAACAAGTAGTAGGCTGTTGCCCAAAAGACTGAGTGGCAGCCACATGCTCCATCACAAAGTTTAAAAATTGAATAGTTGAGGGGCATTCCTCAAGGGAGTGAGTGGAGGACTTGCATATAACACATGCCTCCTCCACTTTAGCAGCCATGGGTGACTACATTGTTCCCATGAGCTTACCAAATTTCTGGGTCAAGTAGTCCACTTTTCTTTCCAAATCATTGTACCCACTCACCTCATACATCTCTCCTCTTGTGGTATTTTCTTTCACCATTCTAGGGATGTCCAAGTCTCTGGACAATGTCTCTCTCTGCATGGAGTTCTCACTGATGATGTCAAACAACTCCTAAGCCTCCTCAGTAGGTTTGTGGAGGTAAGTACCACCACAAGAGGCATCTACCATATCTCTGCTTTTAGAATCAATTTCCTGATAGAAACTTTGAACAAGTTGCCATTCAAGGATTTAATGATGGGGACATTTCTTCAGGAGTTCTTTGAATCTCTCCTATGCTTCGTGAAAGTCCTTAGTTGGGTCTTGAGTAAATGAGATAATACCCTTCCTCAACTGGCTTGTCTTGGACATGGGGAAAAACTTGGCCAAAAACTGACATTGAAGATCACTCCAGGACTGAATATTGTTGGGTGGGAGCATTGGCAAGCAAGTCTTAGCTCTATCCTTTAATGAAAAAGGAAAGAGTCTCATCCTGGTTGCTTCCTCCCCCAAACCTGTAATATTAAATGTAGTGCATAGTCCTAGAAATTCATCAATATGCTTATATGGGTCTTCTTTGGTCAGGCCATAAAATGAGGGTAGCATTTGGATTATGGAAGACTTGATCTCATAGTTCCCTTGAACAGCAGGGAATTGAATGCAAAAGGGGGAATTGTAAACCTAGTGCATTGAATTCCTTCAAGGTTCTAGGTTGCTCACCCATTTCAACAGATTCAGATGCAGCAAATGTGGGTGAGATTTGTTTAGACCTAAGAATTTTTTCAACCTATGGATTTAATGGAACAATTTGAGGATTGAGAGTTCTCCTTCCAAACATACACCACTCACAATCTTAATGCACAGAAAATACAGAGCAAATTTAACACAACAATCAAGAACAAACACAATTAACTAATCAATGTACAAATCCACATATCAGAAAAATAAGAGTAGAGGATGCAAAATTTAGAGCAACCTTCAGCACAATGCTCCTCCTTAGAAACAACTTCCAATCTGATGAAAGAACAAAAACTACACCAGCACAATGCTCCTCCTTAGAAACAACTTCCAATCTGATGAAAGAACAAAAACTACACCAAAACAACAAAACCTTTCAAAAGCAATTAGTGAAAACTTAAATAGGCTATTATAGATCTACAATCTATACTAAAACAAACTTAGATCTACCAATCTTAAGCACACAGATCCTCGGTAGCGACGCTAAAATCTTGTTGACTTCTTACCTTGTGTTCGAAAAGAGGTTTAAAATCACACAATTAAAGGATCGATTGGTTGCACACTCCAAGGCAAGATGACACACAGACCTGCAAGTGTTCAGAGCCTATTGTAGCATTTTTTAAAGAGTGAGTAAGGGAATGTCCATAGGGAACTGTGAGCTGAAAAATCAAGTAAATCTCCAGATCAATAGTAGATCTGGCACCCTACCTAATACTAAAATAGCAAAAGGAAGAGGAGAGGTTTTAAGGGATTGTCACTTTAAACTAAACTACAGAAACACAATTAAATGCAGAAATGAAGTGGGATCAAGTCCAGAGTTCAGATCTTACAGTGAGGGAAATTTTTGGTGAAATTAAAAATAGAAAATGGAGAGAAGCAGCTTGGAGTTTTGTCTTGCTGCAATTGGGTTGAGTTGACAAGGTTACAAAGAATTCAAGGCGTACCAATCCCTCATCTAGCTATAAGCACAACTGCAGGGTAGAAAGATCTTATCTAAGCTAGAGATTTGGATTGATCTTAAGGCTATGATCTATCCACTTCAATGGCCACAGATCATCTAATAGATTCACTCCATTCTCAGGTTTCCATCAGAACATTATAATCACTACAAATGCTACAACTGCCAGGCCACAAACACAGGCAATTGCAGGAACACCAGATCTAGGGAGATCAAATGGTATCTAAGAGGTCTACTAGTTAAATGGGTGAGCTAATTCTCATCTACACAAATCCGATCGAGCACCAAATGAAACAAGATGAACTATAGATCTAATTAAAATAATAAAACTAACATTACATTTAAATAAACTCACTATACAATGAAATGCTCTCAGATTTGTAGTCTGTACATCGTCTGACCCTCAATAATACTCTCAACATTTCCCAATTATAGATCCAACCTCACTCCTTGGTGCTCCAAGGAAATTAGTCAACCATAGTTGGGCTAAGAGAAAGAATATGAATTTGAATGGAAATTTCAATGCAGGCTCTGATCTCCAGAATGATCCCCCCCTTTTTCTGGCAGCTTCCCTCCTTTTATATCTCTCCCCCTCTACCTCAGATCTGTTTTTCTTGCCAATCACAGCTCAGCCGGGCTGATTCTATTATTCCCTCTTTATTTCCCTTCTAGAAGGTCCTCTGAGTTAGTTAGAGTTGGGGGAGAGCACGTGGGTCGGTTAGGGTTTTCTAGGGCATTTCTAAAACCGTCATGCCGGTCACTAGAGTGCCTCAGATTGCATGCAGCAGGTCACCAATTTACAACGTGTGCACAGCAGCTCTTCTGAGAAGTCCTCCAGTTGATTTCAATAGGTTCCTAAAGCTTTCGACAAGTTCGAAGCAGGCATTTTGTTCCTTTCGCTAGGATTCAGGATCCTTTCGATAGGTTCCAGCATCCACAGCCTTCATCTGGTGTATTCGACAGGTTGAAGGATCTTTTCGATAGGTTGATCTCTTGCGCAATAAGTTTTGATAGGTTTGCTTCTAGCTCCTATCGATAGGTTTCAGACTTCTCGATAGGTTCTCTTCAAGCTCAGGCAACCTATCGATAGGATGCTCCCTTCTTATTTCTGACTGTGCGATAGGTTCTGGATCCTATCGAATTCTCCCATCTTCACGACTTCTTTCTTTTTTAGCCTTCAGATCCTATCGACAGGTTCCAATAACCTCTCGAGAGGTTGTTTTTAGCCTATTTTCACTACTTCAGAACTGCTTTGCCGTTGCTGCATGCCCCAAGTGGGCATTGGTGTGCAGCCCTCTTGTATGCCATTGTTGGGTCTGAGCTGTACTGAGAGATGGACCTTCTTGTGAAGCATTTTTTAGGTGAATTTTTGCACTATGACTGCCTTTTACTGCTATCTACAAAACATACTCAACATTCATGTATTAGTCTACTCACAGGTCTATCAAAGGTCAAGTTAAAGGGTGAATACTGACATTTTTCACTGATTAACAAGTGCTAGAAAGGATTAGGCTCTATTTTTTTGTTTTGACCTTTAGACATTCTGGGACATTCTTTTTAAGATTTTGATCAATTTGTAACAGATGATATGGTACTTCTTTTCATTAGAATGGTTTGTCAGCTTCTTGGAATGTTAGTGCTCTTTCCTTTTATAGCATGCTTTGTTTCTCTTGTAGCATATCTGATTGCTTGCAGGATAGGTTTGATTTTGGCGAAAAGAGGGCCTCCCAGGCCAACTGCTTTATTCAAAGTTTCACTCGCATTTGATGTGGGTTTTTCCTACACAAATGAATGATTATATAAGTTAGGTGTCATAAAAAATTTATGTGATCACAGCATGAAGCACATGTGAAATGGCTAAGGGGCCTAGCAAAGACCACAAACTCCCCCCAAAACCCCACATTTGCTGCAGAAGGGGCCAGATTGGTCAGGTGCAACTATTACTTATGCCAGGCCAATTCTAGGGGAAAGTGGCTTGGCACAACTATTAGTTGCGCTAGGTCAAACCTAGGGGCAGTGAGTCCTTTATAGCCCGAGACTGTACCATTTTCCTTCTCTTTTGATTTTGGCTTAACTTTTTCTGCTGCCTTTTTCTCTCCTTATTTTTCCAAGGGTGGGTCCATCGTCCTACATCGAATTTTTACGTCTTTGAAAAATCCTTGTATGTGAATAGACCCACTTTCAAACTCTCTCTTACATGGAGGGCTCGAAACCAATTTACTCCCATCTTTGGTCCTAGGGCCCAGTTTTCTCAAAAGTTTGCTTGGGAGCTTGAATGGGAGTGAGCTCATTGATTTAGATCAGCTCAAATTATTGCGCCTCTCGTCCTTCCTTGAAGTTTCTCCACGGTGGGACCTACTTCATGCGATGACCTCCTTTTGGGATGTGAATGTCCATGTGTTCCATTTTGGGAAGCGGGAACTATCTCCCACACTTGAAGAGCTCTCCAATTTGTCAGGTTGAAGCTCCACAGAGGCCTTGCAAGAGTTGTACCGAAGCCGGGCTACGCTAAAGCCATCCACCTCACTCTGGTTTTGAAGAAATCAGAATATGAGAAAAGTCTCATTGGAGAGCCCACCAGGTGTTCGATAAAATTCCTAAGAGAACTTTTCGGTGACAAAAGCCTTCAAAAATTGCCAGCTCGAAATGTGTTCAATGTGAAGGCCTTTGCTCTAGGTCTCATCTCTGAAATCCTTTTCTTCACTGGGAGAGAGAGCTTTTCTCTTGCTCTCTGCGACATTTTGACAGAATTAGAGGCAGGCCGGTCAGTGATGCATCTGGTCCTAGCTGAACTCTACCGTTGCCTTGATGCTCTGGGCAAGGTGGGTGCCTCAGGGGATGTCTGCTTCTGCTCCAGGTCTGGCTAAGAGAGCATCTTACCATTTTGAGACCAGTGCCTTGTTTCTATATTGCTCGTAGTGAAGTGGTCCGAAGCTTTTTCGGCAGGAGTCACACACTTCCACAGGGAGATATGTCAGAGTTGAAGCTTTGGCAGACCGATGCAGAGCTGGTATGGAGACTTCCTTGGTTATATCGGACCTTTCTAGTGGTTCGCTCCAGAGATCATGAGTGCATCACCCTCCTTGGATTGACTGGCAGTACCTTCTACTTCCCATTTTAGGTACTGAGTTAGTTCGAGTGCTCTCAGCAGGTGCCTGTGGGATGAAACCGCCTTTATGTGATTTGATCTTTTCTCGGGGGTCCTCTGGGGACATAGATCGGATTGTTTATCTTTGGGAGACGCATCAGTCAATGCTTATGTATAATTTGTAGTAGGGAGATTCGGTTCTTTCCTCCCCAGAATATGAGGCCTGGTTATTATCTGAGCAGCCTATTACTGATCATCTGGATCAGGTGGAGAGTGATGATGTGGGAGGGCCTTGGCCGAAGAAGGAGTCGGCGCTTTGAGCCCATTTTGAGCTGCTAGTGAATGAGAAATGCATTATGCATGAACATTCAAAAAACCAAAAGGTTAGAGCAGAAACGGAAGAGGTCAGAGCTTATGTAACCGAGTGTAAGGTCCTCCATCTGGGAGGAGCCTTGAGTGATGCTCTTGGTGCTACTGACGCATCTCAGAAGCGGTATAGGAGCCTTCACGGTCACTGGATGACTGAGTGAGACATACGGGAGGATACCCTACGTGCAAAGATTTGGGCCTTGAAGCGCGAACTGGGTCATTGACTCCATCCTGCACATATCTTTTTGCACAAATCAGACTCAGAGAAAGGGGCATAAGAAACCCCCATGCTGCACACATTTTTTTTGGTATATATATTCTCTTTGTGTTTTTTGTTATTTTTCTGTACTTTTGTAAAAAGGAAAGAAAGAAGCTAGACATCACAGATATTATCTTTTAGGATGTGGTGTCAGCCAGGTACAGACTTATAATCAAGAAAAAAAAGAAACCTATCTTTTTACAAGGATTTTATCTTCTCTATTTTGTTTTCATAAAATGGCAAACTGGGGTTTGAGTGAGGTTAGCAACTTTTACTAAGGTCGGGACCCCTCTTTCTCGTTATTGGGTTCGAGTGAGGTTAGCAACTTTTACCGAGGTCAAAACATTCATCCATTTGGATCGAATCAACCTTCTCTCCTTACCCTGGGTTGTACGTTTGGTGGTGCGGCCATTTAAGACATTCTTGGTTGGGAGCCTAATTTGAGCTAACATGAGCGGCCCGGTCTGGAGTCGGGAGTACGGGAGGGTAACCAAGGGATCATTTTTATTATCTTTCAACCTTTTCTTCTTTTCAACATTCTTACTCACAATGCCCAAGGTGGGTTTTTGTCATGCTCGTTGCTTCCCTCTTTTTACCTGTAGCAGCCTCTCGAGTTTTTACTATGTCCATGGGTTTATATTTTTACCCCCAGCGCCCTTTCTAGTTTTCACCTGGTCCGCACAAACTCGCTCTTTTTACCCATAGCACCCTTTCAGGTTTTCACCACATCCATCTTGCTTTGAGCTTGTATATTTTTATTCATTTTTCTTTTTCTTTTTATTTTATTTTTCAAAAGCCATGACATGGACGTCGATTCCGTCATAGTCGGCCTGATGGAGTTCTCATTGTCTCTCAGCTTGCCTTGCGCTGACTCGACGGATACTTTAACTGCTCGCAGACCTTAAAGAGGGCTTTTTCTTCGAGATGTATTGTGGCCATGGGTAAGGTTAGGATTTTGAAGGTACTCTGGGTTAAAAGGATTTCCTTGATTGGGTTCTAGTTGCCATAATACGCTTCTTCCTTGGGGGATTTTGACTATGCATTCCCTACTTTTCCTTTTCTATTTTTTTTCATTTCTTTTCGGACATCCTCTTTTTGGGATTTTGCTTTTTTGATTTTTTGTTTTTGGATTTGATAGTAATTCCTTTTTCTCTTTTTTTTGTTGGTGTATGTACACATATTTTTCCTCTTTTCGGGAGGGGGTGAGAAAGAATGGCTAATGGCTCAACGGGTGTAGCAAAAGGGTATGGTCTTTTAGGGACACTTTTTGGCTATTGAGCTTTGAAATGATGGCCTCTTTAACTGGGTCCTTAAGCAGTCACGTATCCATTTCTGTCAATACTTACCTTGCCACGGAGACCTAGGAGTAGAATCGTCGGACGTATCCGCGCTGATGGGCTCAGGAAAGTGATCTCCATCCATGGTGGCGAGGCGGATGGCATACCCTGGGAGCACTTCTCGAATGATGTAAGGTCCTTCCCAATTAGGCTTGAATTTACCTCTTAGATCGGCGTGGAGAGATGGGAAGATCTTCTTGAGTATCGTGCACCTTTAGATCTTGACCGCGAACACATTTGTTATAAGCATGTGTGATTCGCCCTTAAGAAACTTGGGTATGACACAAGGTCAAGAGCCTTTTCTCATCTAGCAGGTTTAATTGCTCAAAGCGGGATGTCTCTCTCTCAGCTTTAGATAGACCCGATTCCATGAGGATGCAGAGTGAAGGTACTTCAACCTCTATCGATAAGACGACCTCCGTTCCATACACAAGGGAGAACGGTGTTGCCCCTGTAGCGGTATGGATTGATGTTCTGTAGGCCCATAATGTAAATGACAACATCTCGCTCCAATTTTGATAGGTGATGACCATTTTCTCAAGGATGCATACGACTGTCTTGTTAGTAGCTTCTACGGCCCCATTGGTTTGTGGTCGATAAGGTGATGAGTGGTGGTGCTTGATTTTATATTGCTCGCAGAAGGCCTTGATGCCCTTATTCGTGAAGTTTGTGCCATTATCCATGATGATGTCCTTGGGTATGCCAAACTGATAAACAATGTTGCTCTTGATGAATTTTTGACGTGTCGGGCCGTGATATTTGTATATGACGCTACCTCTACCCATTTGGTGAAGTATTCGATGGAAACCAAGATGAACCGATGTCCATTTGAGGCTTTTGGACTAATCATTTCGACGACATTGAGGCCTCAGGTGGTAAATGGCCAAGGAGTGGTCATGTAATGTAGCTCGATGGTAGGAGTGTGTATCAAACTGGAGTGTTCCTGGCACTTGTAGTATTTATGAACGTGTCTACAGCAGTCGGTTTCCATAGTGGTCAAGTAGTATCCTTGTCATAGGATTTTCTTAGCGAGGATATGACCATTAACGTGGGCATCACATACTCCCTCATGGATCTCCTTCATGATGTTGATTGCTTCATCCTCTGTAAGGTGCCTAAGCAAAATGTTATTGAAAGATTGTTTGTAAAGGCAGTTGCCACAGATGATGTAGGCTACCGCTAGATGTTGAATGGTCAGTCTGTCCTCCCTTGCCGTATCCTCAAGGAAAGTATGAGTCTCAAGGAAATTCTAGATATCTGAGAACCCTGGTGGCTCATCATCAGGCTTTAGGAGTTCCTCAATCTGTAAGCACAAGGCCAGCTCATTTCTCTATTCGATGATGATTGGCTTCATCTCGATACCGTAGGGGATCTCTATCATTGATGCCAAAGTCGCTAATGCATCGGCGAAGTGATTCCTTATCCGTGGGACATAGGAGAACATGACATCCTCGAAGCATGCTATCAGATCCTCGAGGTGCTCGTGGTAAGGGATCAATTTCTCATCCTTCCTCTTCCAATCTCCATTCTTCTGGCAAATGATTAGCTGTGAATCACCAAACACCCTAATGTGAGTGATCTTTAAATCAATTGCTGCCTGTAGTCCTCCTGCACGGACCTCATATTCAGCCATGTTATTTGTGCATGGGAAGGTGTGCTTGATAGAAATTGGTATGTGCGACCCTTTCGGTGAAATCAGAATAGCGTCAACTCCCTGGCCATCGACATTTGCTGCCCCATCAAAATGCATTACCTAGGATTTTTTTGCTTCTTCTGTATCATCCTCAGTCATGAATAGGATGTCCTCATCAGGGAATTCAGTTCTCAAAGGCTCATAGTTTGGTAATGGATTGTCAGCAAGATGATCGGTGAGTGCTTGCCCTTTGATCAACTTCTGTGTGACATAAGTGATGTTAAATTCTGAAAGAGAAGCTGCCAGCGTACAGTTCACCCAATAAGAGCTGGCTTTTCAAATAGGTACTTCAACGGATCCATGTGTGTTAAAAGTACAACGGCCCAGGATAACAAGTAGTGGCGAAGCCTCTTTGTAGCCCATATGAGAGCCAGGCATGCTTTCTCCAGATGAGAATAGCTTGTCTCGTAGTTAGTAAATTTCTTGCTCAAGTAGTAGATGGCCCGCTCCCTTCTTCCTATCTCATCATGCTGCCCCAGGACACATCCCATCGAGACTTCCGTCATGGAGAGATACTTTAAGAGTGGTCTCCCTAGCTCGGGCGGTACTAAAACTAGCGGGTTGAGGAGGTAGCCCTTAATCTTATAGAAAGTGGCCTGACAATTGTCGTTCCATTCAACGGGAGAGTCCTTTCTCACTAACTTGAAGATCGACATGCAGATAGGAATGAGTTGTGCGATGAATCGACTGATATACTATATCCTTCCTAAGAACCCTCTGACCTCTTTCTCAGTAGATGGTGGCGGCATTTTCGTGATAGCTTTCACTTTGATTGGGTCAACCTCGATACCTCTTCTGCTGACAATGAAGCCCAATAGTTTCCCTGACATAGCATCGAATGCACACTTTTGAGGATTTAGCTGCAGCCTATATTTTATCAACCTCTTAAACAACTTTTGGAGGTTTATCAGATGATCACTTATCTCCGTTGACTTGGCAATCATGTCATCGACGTATACCTCGATTTCGCGGTGCATCATGTCATGGAACAGTGCAGTCATGGCTCTCTGGTACTTCACGCCGACATTTTTTAACCCGGATGACATAACCCTATAGCAGAAAATTCCCCAGGGAGTGTTGAATGCTGTCTTCTCTCGGTCTGCTTCTGCCATCTTGATCTAATTATATCCATAGAATCTATCAATGAATGATAGCATCCCGTGCCTAGCAGTGTTATCGACCAAGATGTCGATGTGTGGTAATAGGAAATCATCCTTCGGGCTCGCCTTGTTCATGTTTCTGAAATCAATGCACATACGGACCTTTCCGTCCTTTTTCGATATTAGAACAATATTGGCTAGCCACTGGGGGTATTTAGATACCATGAGAAACCCTACATCATATTGCTTGATGACCTTGTCCTTAACTTTTAGCAACCACTTGGGTCGGAGTCGTCCCAACTTCTACTTGACTGGCTTGATATCAGGGTAGAGCGGCAACTCATGCTCCCCCAAATCAGTGTCCAAACTAGGCATGTCCTCGTATGACCATACAAAGACGTCTTGATATGACCGAAGAAAATCGATCATGCCTTTTCTTTCCTCGGGAGACAACGATGTTCCGATCTTGGTGATTCTTAGAACCTCCTCAGTACCTAGATTTACATCCTCAGTTTCTTCAACAATAGGGGTAGGACGCTGCTCAAAGTCGGCGAACCATTCTAGGAGTTCATTGGGAAGCTCCTTAGTAGGGATATCCTCGTCCAGACTCATGACTCCTACCTCTTCTTGTATTTCTATAGGAAAGGGATCGACTTCACGTGGGATGCGATTTTTTATTAAGGCATCCTTTTCTTTAATTTTTTTTAGAATTTTAAAAGATAATATTTTTAGGTTTTGTATTTTTTCTATGTTTTTGGGATTTTTGTTTTCTTCAAAAATGGACTCTTGGTAAAGCAAGTCCCTATATATACACAGTATTGCCTGCCAAGGGCTCATCTCACTTTTTATAGGTTATTTTTTTTTAGGAAATTGGTGCTGAATTTCAGGCCACTTGCCACTTCGAGAGTTTGGGGCACAGAGACCCAATTACGTACCTGTGATGTCACTCCTTTACCTGTTTGGATTTGGATGGAGAGTGCTGACTGATATGGCTCTTTGGAGTCAGCCTTCATCATGCCAATCATGGACTCGTATGAGATTCTGTCCTCAAATGTCAGTAAAGTCTTGCAGCGGTTTACCAAAAGGGGAGATTGTGCAGGTATGGAACATGGTTCCTCAAAGAGAGACAATGTGGCCAAGTCTATTTCTAGGTTGGGAGCGATTGTCTAGGGATTGGTGGGGTGAACAAGTGTCGCAGGTTTATGTGGGGTTAATTGAGTTACCCCATTTCGATCAATTTTCACAACCCCGGTGCTCATAAATGAATCTCTAATGTGAGGCCTGGAACAAGACTTCTCCTCTAGGTTTATCCCCTTGGCTCTAGCATCTGCTGTGGCTCGGGCTTTTTCTTTGGCCTCTCGGACCTCTTCTTCTGTGGGATTGAAACCTAGCCAAAATCTGACCTGCAAGCCTCCCTTGGCCTTGATCGGTTCTCTCCTGCCTTGCAGTCAGGGTCCTAGTCCTTTACCTTTTTTATAGCCCCATTTCTGGAGCATGGTCACTACTGCCACCATTCCACCTCCGATTCTTGAAGTGATGCTCTCTGGGGGATCTGGTTTTACAGTCGATACCTCATATTCAAAACTATGAAGATCGGTATCTTTAGCTGTGTGTGGCACATCCAACACTTTTGGGGGTTCTCAATGTTATGGGTGGCCTTTTCCTTCTCATTATGTCCTTCACCTTTGATGGTGATAACTTGCTGCCCGAACACGAACTTGAGCTTTTGATGGAGCGTCGATGGTATTGTTCCAACTTCGTGTAACCATGGGCACCCTAGTAACAAATTAAAAGAGGACTTGATATCCATTACTTGAAATAATATGGAGAAGGTCATTGGCCCAATCACTAGCTCAAGGTCAACTTCTCCCATTATCTCTCTTCTCGTGTTATCGAAACCTCTGGCACTAGTTCTTGTAGGTCTCAACATGCATGGATCTACTCCAATCTTTGTGGCTGTTCTTAGGGGGCATACATTGAGAGCTGACTCGTTATCAATTAATATGAAGGGGATAATCATGTTTTCAGATTCCATAATGATATTGAGGGATTTTGAGTGACTATTTCCCTCTTCCGGCAAATCAGCATCAGAAAATGAAATAGCATTGGGAGCCATCACCTATTCAATTATTTGTCTGACTTCATCTGGGCTTACCTGAAGAGACACATGCGTGTTGTTTAACGCCCCCATTAAGGCTTGAAAATGAAGTGGGGACGTCATCAATAAGTCTCAGACCATGATATGAGCTGGTATTCTTCTTAGCTGAGTCTCCAGTATATGTTCTCGGCTCATTTTCTTGAATGGGTTCACTGCGCTATCTTTCTTCCCCTCTGGTTGGGCTTGTGCTACTGCTGGTTCCTCTGGCTGCTTTGATATCTTACCAAATCTAGTAACAAAGTCCACTACCTCTTCTCTGATACTGTCAGCTTTGACATTTGTCTGTTCATAACTAAGCGGGACCTGATGAGGATTGTAAGTTGGTCCCGAAATCTAAAATGGAGTGGCTGCCAGTATCTGATCCACTTGTACTGATGGCTCAAGAAGGGTGGGTAAGATCTGGTTCCCCTCGTTGATGGATGGGCGGGTGACAAAAGTAGGCCAGGTTGGGGTGATGAGGTTTGCGGGTGGTTGTGTCAGGGGTAATGGGGTAGGGGTGGACCACTGATAATTAATAGATGGTGGTGGGATCTGGGGGACATGATGGACTATTGGGTAATTGGTGGGGGTGGCAATGTATGGCTGATAGGCATTAATTTGTATGTAATTCACAGGAGTGGGTAATGGGAAGTAAGCCCTAAGATCTAAGGGTTTAACTTGGGGTGCAGGGTTGGAGAAATAGTTTGACAAATTCAAGGGTTCAATCACCCCAATACCTCTTTTTTCTTGATGTCTTTGCCTTGGTGCTACAAAACTTTCTCGATCACTGATGTAATCTGATGGGTCAAACTCAAATTCCTCATCATCCTCTTCGATCATATCGAAAATGGGTCTCAGACTTGCCCCACCGGGAGGGTGTGGGGGCAGCGGTGCTTGATGTATATTCGTTTGCTGGTTCACTTGGGAAGGTGCAGGTGGAATGATTTTTTTGGCCTCAATTAAATCTTTTATCTCATGTTTTAATAGAAAGCAGCGATCGGTTGGGTGACCTGGACCCTGATGAAAATTACAGTCAATGTTAGGGTCATAGTTCCTCGGGATGGGATTTGGAGGAGGTCGTGGTTGGAGGGCTGTGACTAGTCCCTTTTCTATTAATAAAGGCAAAATTACATTCAATGATTGCCCCAAGTGTGTAAAAACTCGGTCATAGCGGGCCCTTCTCTGCTCTGGAGTCATCTGCACTCCCTGCCCATTCTCGGCTCTTTTAAATTGGAACGAGATTATATTAGTGTTGGGACGGAATATTCTGAACATCCACTCTTGCTCTTTTCTCATTTCTCTGCTCTAAAAATCTTCTGACCCCGCTGGCTCCACCAAGTACGTTCTTGCTCAGATGACCTTCCCTAATAGCATCCTCGCAACGATTGGCGTTTCTCACCAAATCAGCAAAGCTGGATTACTGTTGGTAAATGAGAAAGTTTGAGATCACTAGCAGGGTATTCTTTGAAATCATCTCAATTTGTTCGTCATCAGGTATTCTATTTCTCACCTAAGCTGTCAGTGCTCTCCAACGCCGTAAATAATCGCTAAAGGTTTCATTAGGGTTTTGCTTTAATCAGACCAAGTCTGACTTGTGCGGCTCAATGTCTATATTGTAGACATATTTCTCTTGAAATAAATGAGTCAGATCTTTCCATGTTTTTATCATAGACGGTTCTAGGGATGTGAACCATTTCAAATCCGAACCAATTAAACTTTTCTGAAAGACCTTTATCAATAGTATTTCATTCCCCCCATACTGGCACATGTCCCCATAATAAGACTTGAGGTGTGCAATGGGATTGCCAATGCCGTTGTACTTATAAAAAATAGGCATTTTAAATTTTAGGGCTGGGGGGACCTCAGCGAATAAACACAAGTCTGAAAAATTAGTGGCATGGATTTCAATGCCACCCATTTTCAATAGCTGCTTTTGAATTTTGTCTAGCTGCTCTTTCAACTGCTCTGATTCCTTAGACATGAGGGCCATCTTCTCAGCAGTAGGTCTTGCTTCACTCTTTGCAACTAGGAGATTGGTGATCATGGGTGGAGGATTTATGTTGGCTAATACCCCGATAAGCCCCATTATTCCTAATCTTGTCCTCTTTATACTGCTGGTCTATATATGGTGCAGTGATGGTGGGATTCTCCTGTTGGTTCTGTATGGACTAAATGGGGGTTGGGTGTGACCATTGTATGTGAGGGAAATTTTCCTAGGTGATGGGATGAGTGGAAGTTAAATTTTGGGCCTGATGGGGCCATTGGGTATGAGGGGGCATGGGTTTGAGCTGGGCAAGAGGGTTGTGGGTAATTGAAATTTTGGAGAACTAGTGAAGGGTATGGGTGTGAGGCTTCTAGGTTTGGGCCTTGTTGGGCTTGGGGGTAGGGAAAACAACTTTGATGGGTTTGTGCCATGAGGCCTTGGGAAGGTTGGGCCATAAAGCTTTGGGAGGGTTGGGCCATGAGGCTTTGGGCATTTGGTTCTGGCCCGTTGGGCCTTGGTGGGTCTGTCCCAGTGGGCTTTAGGATACATTGGTCATGGGCCCCTGATGGGCTTGGGTGATGGGGTTTTGGGCCATGGGGCCCTGGTGGGTATGGATGATGGGGGGTTGATGAGGGTCATGGGGGAATGAGGCATGGAGGCTTGGTAGGGCATGGGATAGATTTAGGGATGTGGGGTGTGGGTGAGAGGAGATGTCTTGAGAGGCTTTCCCTCTAGTGTAGGCCTGGACCATCTCGTCCATCATAGCCATTGGAGAGAGATCAGATGGAGATGGTGTATTTAAGGGATGGTGGGGTATAGATGGGGTGGATGTGATGGGAAAATTAGGCATGGCCCCGATAAAATTGGGCATTAGCAGGGTAAGTGGTGAGATATGTGGTGGGTTGGAGAAATTAGGTGGGGCATTGGTGAATGTGGGTGGATTGGGTAAGAAATGGGATAGTGAAGAATGGGGTAGGGATGTGGGAGATGTGAGAGAAACTGGTCATGACCCCAGTAAAAATGGGCATGACCTGGGTAGATGGAGGGAAGTATGGGGGATTTGAAAAATTGAATGTGGCATGGGTAGATGCGAGTGGATTGGGTATGCGTCGGGCGGATGAGAAATAGGACATATTGGTGAAGGTGGAGGATTGGGCCAGGTTTTGAATGGGTGTGGATGGAAGGTGAGATGGATTGGGAATGGCCATGGACGGGGGGAATAGGCATGACTTGGGAAAAAGATGTGGAATTGGGTGTTGGATTTTGGGCATTTTGGGCGGTGGTAGATGGGAAAATGGGGGCGCCAAATGGGCCGGTAATGGTGAAGGGAGATTTGGTAAGGGCGATGGATGTGAAAACTTCTTCCACATGGGAATGGGTTGGGGAATGTGGTGGGGATGAGTCAGGATCGGCATATGCCGGATCCACTGCCCACGGCATGGCTCGGTATCGGGTAGGGTACGGGTGCCTCGGGTGGGGCCCGTAAAGTTTCCTTCTTCTTTCCCTACGGGATATCGGAGGACAAGGTGATGTCATTTACCGGCATCACAAATCTATATTTTTTAGGTTTTTGACATAATTAATTTTTTTTGAAAAAAATGGAAATGATTTAAGGATTCCAAGGCCTTTGAATTCCCGTCTCGGGTGGCTTTTGTACCCTAAATAGGTCCCGTGGCAAAGATTCCGAAGCGTTTCGAAAGAATCAAAGGGCAACCCTTTGATCTATTGAAGGTACAGAAATCAATGCAAACAACCCGATCCCCCAGAGCAGGTAAAAAAGAAGTCACCCGCTTTTGACTGGCAAGGGTGTATTGGGTGTCAGATATTGCGAAACCTAAACATAGGTACGAAAATCACTAATCGGGGACTTCGGGAGGGTGGAACAGGCCACAAACTCGGGCTGCTCTATCGAAAGCAGACTTGGCGTAACTAATAGATGCGCCAGGTAAAAAATGCTCAGGTCTAAAGCTGACGCAACTAATACATGCGCTACAACACTTCTGGGACTTTTTGCCTTGGCACATGTATTAGTGGCGCCAGGCAACAAAGGGCTTTGATAGCAGGGAACAACAACCCGAAATGAGTCTTCTTTCTGGTTTTTCTGGAAGCTATGCTTCTGGGGACGGACTGTTTAATTACAACGAGTCTCTCCTCATCGAACCTAAGGGATATAAGGCCGGTGCGAGTCCGCTAACGCTCACTTTCCTCGAGTTTTAGGCTAAGTAACGAGAAGGTTACCCACCCGATATACCTTAAGTGCAAGCACTTTCTCAGGTACTAGGTGAGCTGTAAATTTTTCGGATCATCAGCACTAGGGGTTACCACCGAACTAAGAACCGGGAGGTTGTATGTGTGCCTAGAAAAACCCAACCCATAAAAATCTACCCCGCAAAAATTTATTAAGTCTCTCTTGTTGGTTGAATTTAAAATTTTCAATTTTATGGGAGTTTTCTTAAGTTCAAAGACCGGAGGTGATGATCCCGTGCCGCCTCTATAGGCTGGCCTCCACTGTTGGAATATGTTTATAGAAATGTAAATGCACACGTAGGCCTGCCAAACGACTAAGGCACCTTAAATGACGTAAAAGTAAAGGAAATTAAATGCAAAGCACAAGTATGCCCGCCAATCGGCTAAGGCACCAAAATGACTGAAAAATAAAGGAATTTAAATGTGGTGCGCAAGTAGGCCTGCCAATCGGCTAAGGCTCGTAAATGACGTAAAAATGACTCTAAAATGGTTAGGAGTAAGTGAAATGACATAATTGTAAGGGTGAGTAAAAATAGTAAAAAACAACAGCAAAAATGGTTAGCAAAAATAAATAAAATAGGCCAAAATTCAAGGGGAAGCTCTACTAGCTAGTCCCCAGTAGAATCGCTATCTGTGCAATCGTGGGATTTTTTTACGATCCCGTCACGACGATGCACACTCGCTAAAAAATATAGAGTCACCACCCTGAGCTTTTGGTGTCCCGGGAAACCTAAATCAATTTTAAAGGTACCGAAGTGCTAAAAATGACTCTAAATCTGGACCACACCAAAAGCTCTTGGGTAGGGGCTTCAGTTATCGGTCAGGAAAGTGTTAGGCACCCGATCAACCCGCTTAATGTGGTCTCTACTTATGGCAAACACAAAAATAAATATAAAAGAGCAAAAAGCTCTCCCTCTTGCCCTTAGGGAACTAAAATCCTATTTGTGCCCCTCCGTTCCTACCAAAAATTTGGCAACGCAACGGCACAAACGCGAGGATAGAGGAAGAACAAAGAAGGTAGAGGTATAAAGGGGAGAGCCGGAGCTCTTGGGCCCTTGTTGCACTGTTGTGGACCTTTGCGTAGGTGTGCTTCGGTGAGCTTCTGATTGCTTGTATGGTTAGATCAAGGGTTCTAGCTCCTAGGGCGTGAACGCTAAGAGGCAGAGAAGGGAAGCTAGAAGATAGTTTACACCTAAACTTGGAGCTTTTTTAAGGAAAGGTGAGGTCTAAAGGGGATATTGGAATTTTGGAATTTATATGGGGATGGTGCACCAAAGGGGGAAAGGGAGCTCTTTCTCTTTTTTCTCTCTGTAGAAAATTTTCAAGCCCTTATGAAGGGAGGGGTGCCTCTCTATTTATAGGAAAAGGAAAGGTTAGGAGGGTGTTTAGCGGCTAAATTGGATTAACAATCAGGTAATCTATCCATCTAAGGTTTCCTAGGGTTTTCAAAGCTTAGAAATGTGTGAAAACTAGCTCCAATGGTGGATGATAGGTTAGTGTTTTAAGTCACTCAAGGGTTGCACATAGAATAGGAAAGGGTGCAACAGAATAAGTGGCACACACACAGGGCATCAAGATGGTCAACAAGTTAAACCTCAATCTTGAAATGCGAGTAAAAAAACTAGAGTTACTGTAGCTAAGTCTGGAGCAACTAATAGATGCGCCAAGCTTAGGTACAGTAAAATAGTGCCAAACAGGGTTTTGGGAAGTTGACTACCCAAGGTGGGGGCCTGTTAAGACTTGAAAAGTACCACTTTTCACCCCTTAACTTAACCTTTGATTAGACCCTTAGCCATCTAATAAGTTCTTGATAAGTGTTTTATGTAGGTAATAATCAGCATTGAAATAAGGCCAGGAATCCTACTAAGGAGCCTGTTTTGGCACCAGAAGTCCCTCAGAAGGATGGACTCTGAATCCATACCTGAAATGAGCCTTGCGCAGCTAACCCAAGCTTCAGAGTATTCAGGAGAAATATGCCTCGCGCAGCTGACCCAAGCTTCAGAGTATTCAGGAGAAATATGCCTCGCGCAGTCCAACTGAACTTCCCAAGATATTAGAACAACTTCTCGCGCAGTTGAGTGACTGAAGAGCTTCAGAAGCACAAACTCGCGCAGCTCTCGCGAAGCTCAAGAGTAGAATACATCGCACAGCCTCGCGCAATTCACTCAAAACAGTTGAGGAGAGAGAGCTTCAAAATACTTTTCGCACAGCTGTCGTGCAGTAGCTGCGGAATGCAAATATTAGAAGAGAACTCTTCGCGCAGTTCTCGCGCTATTCAAGAAGAAATCATCCTCATGAAGACAGAGCCATCCTCGCGAAGATCAATTAAGACATGGAACCTCACACAGTTCAGAACTCATTAAAGCCTCACGAGGAAACTCACAAAGTCCATTAAAGAGAAGTGCTCACGCAGTTCTTGCGCTATTCAAATCCATCCTCGCAAAGATCAACCCAGCAAATGCGCAGCTACCTCATGACTGCTTGAACTCCAACCCCATGACATCTGAGGCTTTGATGTCTACTCAACCTCGCGAAGCCAAATCTAGCGAGAGCGCAATTCTCTATCGCGCGACTGCCTGAAGAGCAAACAAAGGCAACCTCGCGACGGTTGAAGCTTCAATGTCAAACCATCCTCACGAAGAGCAAGAGCTACCACGCGACAAGTCTAGGAAATAATAGCTACCTAGCGAAGCTCTGAACTTCAACTTCCATCACTTCAGTAGAGGACTTTATGGGAATTTCCAGCGATTAGGGCACGCACTCTCATGCTTAAATATCTATGCACGCGCCCCGAGGCATCCAAGGATCACTATTAGGCCATGTGGCATCATTAAAATTAGGGTTTCCTAACCCTAATGCGCCGCCACACCACTGCTATATAAACTCATACTTAGCTTAGGCTTAGATATCTTGGAACACATCTCATCTCTTGGAGACATGATCTGAGATCGTCTTTCTTTTCTTTTGTAGCTGTAAGTAGTTTTCTTTTTATTTCTCCTTCTCTCCATAGTCCAGCACTTGCTGGCTATGTCTTTGTATGCATTTTGAACTAGTTTAATGGAAGTTTTGTAATAGGATTTTTACATTATGGGATTTGTGTTTGAATGTGATCTGCTCTGTGCAAGGCTGCTGCCTTGTGATCCGCCAATGCTTTGGCTGTGATTCAAAGCAATGGAGGACTGATTCTAAGGGCCACTCAGATCCAAGTGACCTGTGTGTTTGGGCTATCATGGTCCTATACAGCCTTAGCCCCACCACAGGACCCACTAGATCTAAAATCCCCATGGGAGCTTGAGCTGGTAGCCTTGTGACCATGGTGGTGGCAGCGATATTCTAGTTTTGTCTTGGGCTCCGTGAGGAGGATAGCCTCTGGGATAGTCTGTGACCATTCAAGTGGACAGGTTATAGCCTTAGGGTGATTCTAATCTACCGATCCAAGATGGATCCTTCTTCTCTGCACCTGAGCTTGTATTAGCCTGGTGGGAGATTGTACAGAGGCAAACTCTCCTATATTTGTATCGATCCGCTATCAGATGTTAGATCTGATCTGGTTATAGAGATTGTAGGCTTGTCACTGGACCATTGTAGCCTCACTCAAGCAATGGACAGCTAAATCGAAGGTTGTACTCAATCTCTTGCTGGTTCGATGTGTCTGGGCTATCATGGTCCTATACAGCCTTAGCCCCACACATAGAGCTTTAGAGGTTGAGGTTCCCCATGGATTCTTGAGCTGGTAGCCTAGATGAAATAGTGCCTACAATGATTAACTTATTTTGACCCATCTCTGGATTGTGGTTCCCCTATGGGATGGTCTGTGACCATTTGAGTGGACATGTTATAATCTTAAGGGATTGAATCATGGCACAGAGATGGGTTGGATTCTTTCTCCTCAGTGGTGATAACGTAGCCATTGGACAAGATTTCTATAACATCATATCTGAATCTAAGTTACAAAACTCCTCTGATCTAGGCTCAATAACATACTTCTCACCCTTTTATATTTATTGTCCATACTCCATCCATCCTCTCAACCCTTTCTGTAGTTTAGACATTAGGATACCTTAGGATCTGTAAACTAACTGACCTTAAACTCCCTTCCCTTAAGGACTGCCAGATCTGTAGTCAGATCTAGAGGGACTACTAGAGATGGCTCCCTTGGAGCTGTAGATCATCTTTCCCTGTGGAACAAACTCTTACTTATTAAAACTTGCCACAATGGACCCTGTATCTTGCAGGTCTAAGACTTCTCAGTTGTGCTGATTTCATCCCCTGTTTTTTTTTTATTTTAAATTTCCTTTACCACAAACAAATAAAGAAAGCACAGCTGGGGTAGCAATAAGTTTTTGGCGCCGTTGCTGGGGACCTAAGTTTTTATAGTTTTGTTATTCTTTGGAAGTTAAGAATAATTGATACTGCTGATGTATTTGTGAATTTTTTTTTGCAGATCTAGACAGCAGCAGTGAAGGACAGTTGGACTGCAATTGGAGCTTAGCTACCTCTATTTGCAAACTCTAACTTTTAAAACTCTGTCTATCTTTGTTGAAAATTCTCTAGCAGTAGCTAGGATAGTTGTAAATGTATTCTTTGAATAGCTGTAAATTAGTTAGATAAATTTGTTAATTGTAAAGTTATTCATTTGCAATGTGCCTGTAAGAAGCTCTCCTTGATGTTGTGTGCTTGTATGCTAGGGAGGAGATCTCTCAGCCCTACTTTAAAGCCTCTTAACTCTGAGTTAGAAAGGGGAAGGAGACTTAGAAGAGATGGCACACCACAGGAGAGCCCTCAAGTGAATCTGTGACAGCAAATATGGGTGAAGAACAACCCAGAACTCTCAAGGAGTTGAATGCTCCGGATGACTATAACTCCCCGTTTAGCATTCAATTCCCTGATGTTCAGGGGAATTATGAAATAAAAACTTCAATCATCCAGATGCTGCCCTCTTTCCATGGGCTTAGCAAGGAGGACCCTTACAAGTATATTGACCAGTTCTTGGCCTTGTGCACCACTTTTAATATCGCTGGTTTGGGACGTGAGGCTACTAGGCTTAGACTCTTTCCCTTCTCTCTGAAGGATAGGGCCAGTACCTGGTTGACCACTCTTTCAACAATAGCATTGCTTCATGGAAAGACCTGCAGACCAAGTTCATGACCAAGTTCTTCCCTGAGACCAAAACTAGCCAGTTGAGGAAGGCAATTCTTGCTTTTGCCCAAACCCCAACTAAGGATTTTAATCAAGCCTGGGATAAGTTTAAGGAAATGCTCAAACAATGCCCCCACCACAAGATCCCAGACTGGCAGCTTGTTCAAAGCTTCTACAATGGGATTGATGAAAAAAGTAGAGATATGGTTGATGCCTCTTGTGGTGGCACTTACATGCACAAAACTGCTGATGAGGCATGGGAATTGTTTGAAGTAATCAGTGAAAATGCTTTTCAAAAGCCATCCCTGGCAAGAACTAGTCAGGAGTCTGAGTCAAAAGTGGGGCCTACTACTACATCAAGCAGAAAAGTTTATGAGGTGTCTGGGAACAATGACCTGCAGCTGCAGATGGCAAACTTCTCTATGAAGTTTGACAAATTACTGACTGTGATGCAACCCAGAAGGGCTGCTCATGTGGTGGAGGCACGTCTGATATGCCAGTCCCCGACTACGGTGGAGGATAGGCAATATCCTAATTGGTTTTGGAACATGTCAGCCGCTACTCAATCTTATGGCCAAAGAACAACTGGGCTACAATAGACAAACTTATATGGATACCAAAGACCAAAATGCTGGTTACCAATGGAGAGACCACCCAAATCTGAGGTGGAGGGAAGACAATTATATGCAGCCCCAGTAGACGTTGGCTTTACCTCAAAAGCCACAGCAGCAATTCAATCAAGGGTACGCCCCTAGGTCTAACTTCCAGCACCATCAACAGCCCCATCAGCAATAAAATCAATTGGTCTTACCCCCATCTCAACCCAGAAATACTTCTTTCGAGGACCAGGTCTTGACCTCACTGCAAAACTTGGGTTCCTTGGCTCAGACTGTGAATTCTCATGGTCAGAGCATCAAGAAGATGGAAGAGCAGATTGACCAACTAGCGAATACCTTTGCCAAAAGTGAAGAGGGAAGGTTGCCCAGTCAACCAGTGGTTAATCCCAAGGGCCAATTTTTGATTGGTGAAGGATCCTCAAACCTTGAAGGGGATCTTTCATTGAATTGATGCTAAGAACTGTGCACTTTGTATGTTATGTATTTTACTGTTTATAGGGATTTTTAGTGATCTTGTTGGATTCTGAGTTTAGTGCTTTATGCCTACTTTTATTCCTGTTCTCTTTATTTGATAATTTCAAGTGATTGAATGATGATGGTATTGTTTGAATGCTTTTCATGTTGTGTGAATTTAATACTTTGAGAGTATGGGAATTTTTGAATGTTTTATAATGCTTATGGGTGTCCTTGGAAGAGAGCCTGTGAGAGAATCCACCAACAAAACAAAGGTCAAAAGGCTGACTAGTGGGTGTGTAAATTCTGACTCTGTTTAAGCCGTCGCGAGGTTCTGACAATTTGGTTTGGTTTCCTCTTGTGCAGTTCATAAAGAATTACTTTGCTTTGCTATCACGAGTTTCAGATATAGTTGTGTGGGCTTCCTCGCGCAGTTTAAATGAACATCTAATCTCGCGACCCATTCATGCCTATCCAGCGAGCAGATATTTTTAAAGCGCGCCAAGCCTCGCGATATTTAAAATCCAAACCCACATTGCTTTTCTTTACTATTTTCTCTTTCCTCTCCTGCCAGTGAAACCCTAGCTCCCACTCCTCTCAATCTCTCTCCTCCAGCATCCTGTCTATAGTTTATCGTTCACTTTGAAATTCTAGATTTTTTAAAGCTTCCATCAACAGTTGCCTCCTGCTAGGAGCTCCTGCAGTTTACCTTGCATCAAATTGAACAGAACCCTAACTTTTACGGTAAGACTCAGCTCTTAATTTTTTCTTTCAAAATTTCAACTACACACTCACCAAGGAAAATCTTAATGGCTCCTAAAAGTGCACCTGTGAAGAGAGCCTGGGATCAGGCTCTCGTGGAGCCTGCCCCTAAGAAAGCCAAGTCCTCTACGACACAACAAAAAGGGAAGGAGGTGGTTCCTGAGGTGGCTGAACAAACACCTGATTACCTTTGAGCTCCTCATTTCCATTCCCTTAGAGCCTGAAGCAATTTTTGATATATCTTTCTTTGAAACTGAGCCGTTGTCACCACTGGCCATTGAGTTCTTGCGCACGACTGGTTTGATCCCCATGATGAAAATGATTCCTGCACTAGCCTACCCTAGGTTAGTGCAACTCTTTTACCAGCACCTTAGGGTCAGACCAGACACACATGGGCAGCCAGGCCTCCTTGTGCTAGTTTACAATTTTGAGATGCTACTCAGCCCAGAGTTGATTGCTGAAGTCATGGGCATCCCTGCCATTTTTGATCCCAACTGTGGTTATGGCCTCATTTTTAGTTTTTACCTAGGATTTTTTCTGTTTCTGCACTCTTTTGCTTCTATTTTCTTTTAGTTTGTACATTTCTCATTTTTAATAGATTTCTTTCTTTTGTCCTTACTATTTTGCTTTGTCTGTTGTGTGTTTTGCACCATGTTATTTCCCTTTCTTTTTGCAAATAATGGATCTGCTGAACATTCACTTTGAACCAGTGAGGACACTGCTCCTCATAGGTTTGGGGGTGTGGCAGGCAGACCCTGCCAATGGAATAGTTAACCTAAGTGCAGCAGAGTCATGTGAGCAATATGAAAATGGATCTATGTTCACTTAAGAATCATGAAAAATAAGAAATTTAAAATTTCTGCAAACTTTAGACATTATAAACTTTTAATATTTCACATTTCCATGATGATATCACCAAGGAAACTTACTTATATCAGCACTTAGTGAATCATTAGAGAGAGAAAAAGGTGAGGACATACTTAAAATTTCAAAGGAAGACCATAACCAGTGAGAATTGGGCCTATAAATTTTTTTTCCATTCTTTGAGGAGTGACTAAAGCAATTTCTTCTAGTTCTAAGGACTGGCTGAGTCACTGTGCTCACTAGAAGTTAGGCAACTCCAAGTTGAAACAACTGACAACACTCATGAGACTTAGGAAAGGATCAAGGCCTTCTCTTAGACAGTTTGAGCCTAAATAGACCAACCTTAAGCAACTGCCCTTGTCCATACCCCCTTTGAGCTTTAAATCCTGAATTTCTTCAAAATACACCTGAGTACTTGTACCTGAACCTATGAACCTGATTCAGTCTACCCTCACTCTGAGAATTCAGAAGATAAAGGAGAAAGAGTTGAAGATGGACTAGCTATGGTCAACATTAGGTGAATGGAGAAGAAGTATCTCAAAATTCTAGCAGTATGATAACTGAGAACATGGTGGCATTTCAGAAAAGAAAAAACAAAAATAAAAAGAAGAAAATTCCATAAAAAAGAAACAAAATTAATATTGAAGAGGAGTAAGAGAGGAGTCAAGAGGGAACTTTCATTGGAAAATTAAAATCAAGAAGAGAAACTAATCACTTCAAATATGAAAATCTCAAAGAAGATGAAGGGAGCTGAATTCAAGAAGGTGAAGTCATGAACCACCTCCTTCACCTACTGATTTCTCAATTTTGAACCCCTTTTCAACCTTCCATTCTTTTTAACCCCACTCCATAAGCCACATTACAGCCCAGTTAAAAGCCCTTGTGATCCAAAGTTGAGTGAGCTGTCATGTGGAGATAATGAGTTACCCAATCTATGGTGAGGATCTGTCAATGATGCTAGAACTTCAAAGCTATGCCTATGCTCATGCTTACAGACCCATTTGGGGGATGTAACTGCTCTTGAGCCTGAGAGCAAATGAACCCCTCAACAAGAGCCTTATGAGAGTATGCCCTGGAAAGTTTTGGGTCTGATCTTGAATGCATTAGGTATGATCTATAACCTAATTTTTGATCTGATGATGAGCTAAGTGTTGGCACACACTTGTGCAGTTTTCTGTGGCTATAAACTGATTGAAAATGCTATGCATTCATGGGAAGTTTATGCTGTTTAAATTTCTGTGCAACCAATGGATTAAATTTCTTTTATTTTTACTGATTCAAGAGTAAACTAAGTCTGCTCCTTGACTGCTCACTTGATGATATTGCACTTTTATTAACTGTTTCATTGAGAAGTTTGTGGGTGTCTTCACTGAAAACCCTCAGGAGACTTCACTCCTCCACTAGGAATCACCTAGGGGTTTAAAAGGCTTGGTACATATGCTAAATATATCCGTGCTCTCTACGAAAGTGGCATTTAATTTTTGTAGTAGATTTAATGTAGCTTTGGTAAGGGACTATCAAAGATTAGGTTTGGGGGTGTGTTAAGACCTGAAAAGTACCACTTTTCACCCCTTAACTTAACCTTTGATTAGACCCTTAGCCATCTAATAAGTTCTTGTTAAGTGTTTTACGTAGGTAATAATCAGCAGTGAAATAAGGCCAGGAATCCTACCGAGGAGCCTACTTTGGCACCAGAAGTCCCTCAGAAGGATGGACTCTGAATCCAGACCTAAAATGAGCCTCGCACAGCTAACCCAAGCTTTAGAGGATTCAGGAGAAATATGTGTCGCGCAGTCCAACTGAGCTTCCCAAGACATTACAACAACTTCTCGCGCAGTAGAGTGACTGAAGAGCTTCAGAAGCACAAACTCGTGCAACTCTCGCCAAGCTCAAGAGTAGAACACATCACGCAGCCTCGTGCAGTTCGCTCAGAACGAATGAAGAGAGAGAGCTTCGGAAGACACTTTGCGTAGCTGTCGCGTAGTAGCCGCGGGATGCAAATATTAGAAGAGAACTCCTTGCACAGTTCTCGCGCTATTCAAGAAGAAAGCATCCTCGCGAAGACAGAGCCATCCTCACAAAGATCAATTAAGACATGGAACCTCGCGCAGTTCAGAACTCATTAAAGCCTCGCGAGGAAACTCGCGAAGTCCATTGAAGAGAAGAGCTCACGCAGTTCTCGTGCTATTCAAATCCATCCTCATGAAGATTAACCCAGTGAATGCGCAGCTACCTCACGACTGCTTGAACTCCAACCCTGCGACATCTGAGGCTTTGATGTCTACTCAACCTCGCGAAGCCCAATCCAGCGAGTGCGCAATTCTCTACTGCGCGACTACCTGAAGAGCAAACCAAGGCAACCTCGCGACGGTTGAAGCTTCAATGTCAAACCATCCTCGCGAAGAGCAAAAGCTACCACGCAACAAGTCTGGGAAGCAATAGCTACCTAGCGAAGCTCTAAACTTCAACTTCCATCGCTTCAGTAGAGGATTTTCTGGGAATTTCCAGCAATTAGGGCACACACTCCCACGCTTAAATCTCTGTGCACGCACCCCGAGGCATCCAAGGATCACTATTAGACCATGTGGCATCGTTAAAATTAGGGTTTCCTAACCCTAATGCGCCGCCACACCACTGCTATATAAACCCATACTTAGCTTAGGTTTAGATATCTTGGAACACATCTCATCTCTTGGAGATTTGATCTGAGATCGTTTTTCTTTTCTTTTGTAGCTGTAAGTAGTTTTCTTTTTCTTTTTCCTTCTCTCCATAGTCTAGCACTTGCCAGCTATGTCTTTGTATGAATTTTGAACTAGTTTAATGAAAGTTTTGTAATAGGATTTTTATATTATGGAATTTGTGTTTGAATGTGATCTGCTCTGTGCAAGGCTGCTACCTTGTGATCCGCCAGTGCCTTGGCTGTGATTCAAAGCAATGGAGGACTGATTCTAAGGGCCACTCAGATCCAAGTGACCTATGTGTCTGGGCTATCATGGTCCATACAACCTTAGCCCCACCACAGGACCACTAGATCAGAAATCCCCATGGGACCTTGAGCTGGTAGCCTTGTGACCATGGTGGTGGCAGCGATATTCTTGTTTTGTCTTGGGCTCCGTGAGGAGGATAGCCTCTGGGATAGTCTGTGGCCATTCAAGTGGACAGGTTATAGCCTTAGGGTGATTCTAATCTACTGATCCAAGATGGATCCTTCTTCTCTGCACCTGAGCTTGTATTAGCTTGGTGGGAGATTGTACAGAGGTAGACTCCCCTATATTTGTATAGATCCGCTATCAGATGTTAGATCTGATCTGGTTATAGAGATTGTAGGCTTGTGACTGGACCATTGTAGCCTCACTCAAGCAATGGACAGCTAGATCGAAGGTTGTACTCAATCTCTTGCGGGTTCTATGTGTCTGCGCTATCATGGTCCTATACAGCCTTAGCCCCACACATAGAGCTTTAGAGATTGAGGTTCCCTATGGATTCTTGAGCTAGTAGCCTGGATGAAATAGTCCCTACAATGATTAACTTGTTTTGGCCCATCTCTGGATTGCGGTTCCCCTATGGGATAGTCTGTGACCATTTGAGTGGACAGGTTATAACCTTAAGGGATTGAATCATGGCACAAAGATGGGTTGGATTCTTTCTCCTCAGTGGTGATAACGTAGCTATTGGACAGGATTTCTATAACATCAGATCTCAATCTGAGTTACAAAACTCCTCTGATCTAGGCTCAATAACATACTTCTGACCCTTTTATATTTATTTTCCACACTCCATCCATCCTCTCAACCCTTTCTGTAGTTTAGACATTAGGCTACCTTAGGATCTGTAAACTAAGTGACCTTAAACTCCCTTCCCTTAAGGACTGCCAGATCTGTAGTCAGATCTGGAGGGACTACTAGAGATGGCTCCCTTGGAGCTGTAGATCATCTTTCCCTATGGGACAAACTCTTACTTATCAAAACTTGTCACAATGGACCCTGTATCTTGCAGGTCTAGGACTTCTCAGTTGTGCTGATTTCATCCCCTGTTTTATTTTGATTTTAAATTTCTTTTACCACAAATAAATAAAGAAAGCACAGCTGGGGAAGCAACAGGGCCCACATAAGGATGGCACAAATAATACTTGTGCCAAGCAATTTCTCTGAAGAAATGGCTTGGTGCATGTATTACATGCGTCAAATCCCATATGGATCCCCACCCAAAACCCTAATTTGTCAAAAACTTCAGAGTGCGATATCTTTCGATGTATAGTTTCGATTGAGGTGATTCTTAGCTTGTTGGAAAGCTAGAGACTTCTACTTTTAAATGGTATATGATTCAATTGCAGTAGAAAATCTCAGTTAGTCTTGATGCACAACTCTTTGATCATTACCTGGGAAAGTCTAGGAATGGGTTTGGAGGGGTTCTAAAGGTTGGGATTTGGTTTCTAAAGGTTTGGGAAGGTTTCTACGGGATTAGGGGTGATTCCTACGGGTTTGGGATGACTCCTAAGGTTTGGGGAAGGTTCCTAAGGGTTTGATACATGCTATCAAAAGCTCGAAAGTGAACCTCTCTCGAAGTGTGTTTCGATCGAGCCTTGGGCCAAATTTGGGTGTCTACAATAACTATACAGGAGGGCGAAGTCAAAGCATTTGGGCTGAAATGCACTTGGATAGAATGGTTGTCAACCATGGTTAGACTCTCTTTCGGAAGATTGGTTTAATGAGAGTTCATTCACATTTTGGGTCACACTCGATGAAATCTAAACTCCGAGATCGGGTGTGATGGATACACCAGAAACGTAACTACTTTTGGGTTTTTATTATTTTCTAATTTTTATTTTAGAAAGTAGGGAGAGAAACAAATCTGGGCCTCTAGTTTGTCTGATCAGAGGAAGTGTTGAAACTTGTGATTCCCTACTCCGAGTAAACCTGCAAAAGATTAAGAAGTGATCAAAGAAAATTAAAAATATAAAGAAAAATAAAAAGAGAAGCACAAATTTTAGATTTTAAAATAACACGAAAATGTATAGAGAATAAAAAAATGCTTCCCCGACAATAGCACCAAAAACTTGATGTTCTCTAAATTCGTACTAAAGTCTTAACCTATTGCAAGCGCACAATGGAAATTACAGCACTAGGATAGGTTCATTCCCACAAGGAAGTGATTATCTCATATATTCACTTCTTCTAAAAACTTATATTTGTCTTTTAAGATTCTAAATTATGGGAGAAATATGAATAAAAGAATGGTTTGTTTAAACTAATTGCAGAAAATAAATCTAAATCCTCCTTCCAGATTATGGTCGTCAATCACAATCCTTCAGTGCTTGGATATTTCTAAATTTAAAGTACTGTTACACTGTATTGCAGTCTTTTAGAATTTGGGAGTCCATCAAATACTAAATTTTTTTAATTTAATCTAATCAACAGTGTTCCTAAAATTTAGACGTCAATCAAACTCAAGAAAATTGAAGATGGAAAAGTAAAAACCGTTACACTAAAGAGATTCCTCTTTCCTATGGGTAGGTGGTATACGACCCTTATGTCGACTCTCCTTTCCAGGACCGGTTTGTGGTCGGTCAATCATGACTGTTTGTCGACCGTCGCGTCATTTTTTTTATGGTGCCTCGACCTGGGTTTATTACTTGGGGGAGCGGGTGGTGCACTAGTTTCGAGATTATTTTGTCATACCCGTGAACCCTCCCGAGGATGTCATGACGCCAGGAGGTACATTGGAGGAGCTTGCAACCCAACTTGATCATCAAGGGATTCAGACAGAGGGTCTCTTCCAACTTGGTAGGGGGTATTGGGAGTGGTACTAGTCCCTTCCCTACCAGTTCCTTCTTTCGAGATTTGTTCCTGGGGTGAACTTTACAGCTGTTGGAGGCCCGCGCAATTGGGTAACCTTTGATTTCTCTTTTACTTATTCTTTTTATCTGACGTGTTTGCTCCTTGCTGATGTTGGGTTTTATCTTTTTAGTTTGGCACAGGTGTCGGACTTTCTAGGACATCAGATGCGGGGCCCTTCGGGACCTCAGGTGCTGGGCCTTCAGGGGTCTCAGATATCGAGTCTTCTCGAACTTTGATCCATAGATGATTCGACGATGAGCTTCTTTCCGATTTGTGTGCCTAGGTGACGGAGTGTGCTTGTCTTTCTACTGAGGTAGTTAGAGTTCCCCCTCCTGAGTCGGTTCTCGGGGTAAGTTGTTTCCCCTCAATAATGTATTAGTCCTTCTCTTTTTTTCTTTGCTTGCTAATTCTTATCTCTTTCTTCTTCGCAAGACTATGCATCAACGAACCAGCAGGCGGAGTACTACCAGCGTATTGCTACCCTTCGCGAGTATGAGGTGGTGAGTATAATGTTGGTTCACATGCTTCCATTTTTCTCGGCCCATGGTTCTTGCGTCTGACTTCTTGTTATAACTTTTCAGGAAGCTTGTGGGAAGGAGTCTCGCTCATTACGTACTTGATTGACTACGGCTTGGTCTCGTATTGAGAACATCGGACCTCTTTCCTACCAGCGGCAATGGAAGAGGGGTGCTTGAAAGCTCGATAGGTTGCAACCTCCCATTTGACTTTCTTTTATCTTTTTAACATGTATGGGAATTTTAAGGAATTTTTGTAATACATGACTTTGGATAAATAATGAATGATTTTTTTTTATGGATTTTGGAAATGAATGTCTCATTTTGGTTGGCCCATGCTCCTCTTTTTTCTTGGTTTTGGTTACTTCAGTAGCATGTTGAATGGAATGTTTTTACTGGGAATCTTCTGTAGGATGGGCACCCTTTTGGGATAGCTTGGGGAGGGATCCCTTGGCTGTAAAATTGCTACAAGGTTAAAGCCAACACTTCTTTTCTGAAATGCCCTAGAAAGTGGTGCCTGCCAAGAAAATTAGAGAAGTTAGATAGTATAATTTTGGGTGCCTTGATTTACGGTCCGAGGTGCTACCTGTACTGGTAGAATGCAACTTTGGCAGATGGAGCATGCCTAAAAATGACATTTTGTCCAAAGGAAATCCCCCTCTATTTTTTTTTCTATTTTTTATTTATGCATACATATTATGAACGCATGTACAAAATTTTGGCTTTTTTAGCCATGCATACATAATATGTACGCATAGGTTAAATCTTGGATTTAGCAGGTTATAAAGCCCTAGAGAATGCTATTTTTCCTTTATTTTCAAGTGGGCTTTGGATTTTGCTCTGATTTCCTTGTTGTTTTTTCTCTTCCCAAGGGTGGGTCCATCATTCTACATTGGTTTGTGATCCATTTGGGATGAAATTGTATGATCATGGACCCACTTCAAAACCCCGCTCTTCCAGGGGTTTTGGGGATTTTTGCACTTCCCTCTTTGGGTATTTGACCCAAATTTCTTAAACAATGGTATGATAGCCTAAACAAAGGCAAGCTTGCGGGCCTTGATCAATTAGGGTTTGCTCACATTCCTTCTTTTCTTGATGTGTCGCCTTTTTTTGACCTAATTCATGCAGTAGTTTCACATTGGGATGCCGAAGGTCATGTTTTCCGGTTTGGTGTTCGTGAGCTAACCCCTACCCTCGAAGAGATGGTTGTATTGTCAGGTTTGAAACTCCATCGTGGCCTTGCCAGGGTGGTACCAAATCTAGGCAATGCCAAGATTGTCCACACGACTTTGGGCCTAAAGAAACCCAATTATGAGAAAAGTCTCACCAACGGGCCCAACAGGTGTTCGGTGAAACTCCTAAGAGAAATTCTTGGCGAGGAAAGTTTGCAAAAATTGCCGATTCGAAATATGTTCAATGTGAACGCTTTAGCCCCCGGTCTTCTCTCTGAGGTTCTTTTTTATACAGGGGGGAAAGTTTTCCTCTCTCCTTATGCGACGTATTAGCAGAGCTTGGAACAGGTCATTCTATTGTGCACCTTGTTTTGTCCGAGCTCTATCGGGGACTTGATGATTACCTCAGGGAAGGTAGAAAGCTTTTGGGGGTGCCTGATCCTCCTTCAGATCTTGCTGGGTGAGCATCTTGCCATTTTGAAACCTGTGCCCCGCTTGTATGTGAAACGAGGAGAAACTGCTCGTTGATTTAGGGATCGGTGTTCCAGGTTGACTCAGAAGAATACATGCGAGATGCGCCTTTGGTTGATCAAGGCTGAGCTTATATGGAAGCTTCCACGGCTTGATGGGACCTTTCCGATAGTACGATCTCAAGATCATGAGGGAGTGTAATGTGAAACGAGGAGAAACTGCTCGTTGATTTATGGATCAGTGTTCCAGGTTGACTCAGAAGAATACATGCGAGATGCACCTTTGGTTGATCAAGGCTGAGCTTATATGGAAGCTTCCACTACTTGATGGGACCTTTCCGATAGTACGATCTCAAGATCATGAGGGCGTTACACTCTTCGGACTGACTGATAGTGCCCATTATTTTCCTTCTCGGGTTTTGCACCAGTTCGGCTATGCTAAGCACGAGCCTTGTGTGATAAGACCACCCTTATGTGGCTTGATTTTCTCTCGAGGGTCCTCTAGAGACTTGGAGAAGATAGTAGCGCTTTGGGAGATGCATCAGTCGACGCATATGTGCGACCTGGAGCAGGGGCTGTCCATCCGACTTCTCCAGAGTAAGAGGCTTGGTTAACTTCCATGACACCTTTTACGAGGCACTTGTTCCGGCTGAGAGTAGTAATTCTGAGGGGCCTTAGCCAAATAAATAAGTGACGCTTTTAACTCGGATAGAGCTTCTTGTTGATGAAAAGCGGGTACTGCATGAACGTTTAGTGAAAGAGCAAGCGAGAGCTGACATTGGAGAAACGAAAGCCCATGCTACAGAGTATGAAGTCCTTCGTTTGGAGGAAACTTTGAGTGACGTCCTTGGCCATACTGATTATTCCCAAAAGCAGTACTAGGGTCTCCATGGTAGATGGATGACTGAACGAAATGTCCATGAAGATGCCTTACGTGAGCAGGTTCACAACCTGGAGCGTGAGTTGGGCCGATGACCAGTTCCTGCACGTACCTTTTTTACAAAGATCAGATACCATAGTGAGGGGGTACAAAAACCCCCTTGACAGATATATTTTTTGGTTTTTGTGTATGAAATTTTTTTTATGCTATTGTTTCTTTTCCAAATTTTATAAAGGGAGAAACAAGGTGCCACACCGTTTATCTTTTTGAGATGTGGCGCAAGTAAAGTTCAAAAATGAAAATGGAAAAGAGAAATCTATTATCTTATATTTCATTATTTTCTTTATGGAAAAAGGGAAATCTATTATCTTATTTTTGTTATTTTCTTTATCTAAAATGGAAAAGGGAAATATATTATCTTATTTTTGTTGTTTTCTTTATCTGAAACGGAAAAGGGAGATCTATTATATGATTTTTTTTGCCTTTAAACATGAGGGGAGGAGAGGTAACAGGTCCTATTTTGAGAATAGTCTAACCCATTTATCTGGTAGGGGCTGAGGTCCAGAATTTTCCCAAGGTTAGAAAGTCTATCCCTTTTAGATTGAGTTAGCCTTTTATCTTTTCCTCTGGCCATGCGTTTGACGGGACGGTTATGAAGATATTCCTGGTCAGGACCCAATTTAGGTTAACATGAGCAGGCCAGTAGGCGACCAGGTAATTAGCACGTGACCAAAGGAGTAGCTGATGACTTTCTCTATTCTTCTACGACCTCATTTCTTTTTTTTCTTTTTGTTAACAACCTTTTTACTCACAGCTCCCACGATAGGTTTTTTCCATGCCCATTATCACCCTCTTTTTTACCTATAGCGCCCTTACGAGTTTTCACCACGTCCATGGTTTTTACATTTTTACCTTGACGCCTTTTCAGATTTTCACCTGGTCCGCACAAGCTCGCTCTTTTTACCCGTGGTGCCCTAACGGGATTTCACCACGTCATTTTTTCTTTGAGCTTATATTTTTTTATTTTCTTTTTCTTTTCCAAGTTCAAAGACCATGGCATGAACATTGACTCTGTCATAGCCGGCTGGATGGAGCTCTTTTGTTGTCTCTCAGGTTAGCTTGTGCTGACTTATTGGATATCATGATTGCTCATTGACCTTAAAGAGGGCTTTCTTCAGGGTTGTATCATGGCCATGGGTTAGAAGGGATAGGTTAGGAATTTCAAAGGTATTCTTGGGTTTAAAGGCTTTTCTTGATTGGGTTCCAGCTACCGCAATGCACTTCTTCCTTGGGGGATTTTTACCGTACATGCCCCATAATTTTTCTCTTTTCTTTTCTATTTTTTTGTTCTTTTTTCTTTTTTCAGACATCCTCTTTTTGGGGTTTTGCTTTTTTTTTTTGGATTTTGATGATGACTCTTTTTCTCATTTTTTATTTGGTACATACACTCTTCCTTTTTTTCTAGGAGGGGAGACGAAAGAAAGGCTAGAGGTTCAAATAGGGTAGCAAAGGGTATGAGCATTCAGGGACGCTTTTTGGATACTTGGCTTCAAAATGATGGCCTCTTTTACAGGGTCCTCAAGCAGTCACGTATCCATCTTATCAATATTTACCTTGCTGCAGGAGACTAGGAGTAGAATCGTCGTACATATCCAGGGTTGATTGGCTCAGGAAAGTAACCTCTGTCGATGGTGGCAAGACGGAGCACGTATCTCGACAAGACTTCTCTGATGATGTAAAGCCCTTCCCAGTTGGGCTTGAATTTTCCTCTCGGATCAGCGTGGAGAGAAGGGAAGATTTTCTAGAGTACAATGTCACCCACCTTTAAGTCTCGAGTGCGAACACACTTATTGTAAGCACTTGCGATCCTCCTTTGATAAGCCTAGGTCAGATAAGGCTAGGAGCCTTTTCTCATCGATCAGGCTCAATCTTTCAAAATGAGATCTCTCTCTCAGCTTTCGATAAATCAGACTCAATGAGGATACGGAGGGAGGGTCCTTCGGCCTCAACTAGTAGCACGGCCTCGGTTCCATGCATAAGGGAAAACAGTGTTGCCCCTATAGTGGTACGGATCGATGTTTGTTGGGATGTTTTCCTTCCCTCAAATGAGGGTCTAAATTCGCTAATAAAACTAGGTAGAACACACTCACACAGACCTGCAAGTAATCAGGGTCCGTTGTAGCAAGCTTTGAAAAGATGGTGAGTAAGGGAATGTCCACAGGGTGGTTGGTTTAAAAATATGATAAATCTCCAGATCTGTAGGAGATCTGGCACCCTAGCTAATGCTAAGTTAGCTAAAAGACAGGGGAGAGGTTTAAAATGGATTGTCAGTTAAACTAAGCTAAAATTAAACATAGACTAACTTGGATCGAGTTTGGGAACTTAGATCTTGCAGGGGAAAAAAGTAAAAAGTAGAAAATGGAGAAGAGTAGCTTGGAAATTGGTCTTCACTGAATTCAGATTCGATTAATCATGCTACAGAGGTTCAGAGCACACAATTCCCTCAACTGGCTATAAGCACAGCTACAGGGTAGAAGGCTCCACTCCAAATCGCAGGATCCACCTGGTATTAAGGCTATGATCTGTCCACTTTAATGGTCACAGACCATCCTATAGAGTTTATCTGATCCATGGATTTGCAGCAGACGAATCCAATTGGAGCCCGAGCTTCGACTAATCTTAAGGTTATGATCTGTTCACTTTAATGGTCATAGACCATCCTAGGGATCACCTTCAAAGCTAAAGCATCAATTAGAACATTTAAAACCACTACAGATGTTGTAATTTTAAGGTCACACTCTCAGGGAATACAAGAGTATCAGATCCAGGGAGATCGGATGGTATCCAAGAGGCCTACCAGTTAAGTGGGTGAGTTGATCTACAGACTCCTCTACACAAATCCGATCGATCACCAAATGAAACCAAAGGAAATTTAGATCTAATTAAAGCATTAAAAATAGCATTTACATTGCAATCAAAATCACTCTAATGGAAATACTCTCAGATCTGTAGTCTGTGTAGCTGGGAACCTACAATAGCACTCTTAACCTTACCCAATTACAGATCTAACCTCTCTCCTCGCTACTCCAAGGGAATTAGCCAACCATTGTTGGGCTAAAGGAGGGAAAATAGAATTTCTCTGCAAGTTCTAATCTCCAGAATTTGGCTCAGATCTTGATCTCCCCCAATTGCAATTGCGGGTCTCTATATATAGCTTTCTCCTCTATTTTTCCCGCCAAAAATCCCTACTAGAAGGTCCTCAGAGTTTGTTAGGGTTCTGTTAGAGCACATGGGTTAGTTAGGGTTTCCTAGGGCATCTTCTAGAACCATCGTGCCGATCACTAAGTGCCTTGGGTTGCGTGCAATAGGTCACTAAGTCATAGCATGTGCATAGCTGAATTTCTGAGAAGTTCTGCACACGATTTCGATAGGTTCAGGAAGCTTTTGAGAAGTTCAAATGGAAATTTTTGGTCCTTTTGCTAGGTTCTCAGATCTCTTCAATAGGTTCTGGTAGGATGGGCCTTCTCTTAGAGCTTCAGCATTCTCAGCCCTTGGCCTGGAGCATTCGACAGGTTGGAGGGGCTTTTCGACAGGTTGGAGAACCATTTCGATTGGTTCCGTTTTGCATGCCATCATTTCGATAGGGTTGCTCTCACTCCTATCGAAAGGCTCAAGCACCCTTCGATAGGTTCTGTTCCACCGTCTTCATCTCGATAGGTTCAGGAAACCATTCGATAGGTTCCCTTTATACCTCAGGCAAGTTTTCGATATAATGGTTTCTTCCTTTCTTTCAGCTGCTCGATTGGTTCTTGGATCCTATCGAACTCCTCAATCCACATGAATTCATCCTTCTTCTGCCTTCAAATCCTATCGAAACCTTTTCAACTGCATGAATTCTTCCTTTCTTTGCTTTCAGCTCCTATCGAAGTCTTCAGGTGACCTCTCGATAGGATGTTTTCAGCCTGTTTTCACTTCCTTCCCCTTGCCCTGCTGAAGCCACGTGCTCCAAGGGTCTAGTGATGTGCTACCCTCTGCTGTATTGTTGTTGTGTTTCTCCTGTGCTGAGAGATTGCCCCTTTCTAGGCACTTGTTGGTGTTCTTAGTGTGCATGATTTATTTGCATTTTGAAAACAGGTTTGCAAATGCTAAGTTATACTGAATCTGAAAAAAATAAAGAAATATCAGCACAGAGAGAAGTGAATTAGCCTGCAAGATCAGGGCCAATTGTAGCAAGTTTTAAATGTAAGTGAGTAAAAGATCGTCCACAGAGAATTTGTTTAAAATGTAAGATAGACCTCCAGATCTGAGCTACCAGATCTGGCCTCTTATCCTATCTATAAAGCACATAAGATGGGAGGTTGAATTTGTCACGTTAACTAAATGATAAAACTAAAAGTTAAACTAAATGATCCAGATCTGAGTTGGGGGAATTTTGATGTAAATTTGTAAAAATGGAGAAATAATATCTAACTTTGATTTGGTCCTTGAAACACAATGAGAATGACTGCAGGTCAAATGAGAGATGATCCAATCTTCATCTGGCTACAAGCACAGATGCAAGAGAAATAAATCTAACTCAAGGATTAAATTTAGGCTTATGGTTATGGTTTGTCCACTTCAATGGCCACAGACCATCCAATAGTAAATCTAAACCCTTAATTCAGAACAAGAAATATCACTACAAATGCTGTGATAGATTAGGTTACAAACACTAATTCCCATAGGGTTAATGAATCAAGGGAAATTGCATGAAAAATAATAAATCTAAAGGAGTCTAGTGCAATAAGGAGATCAGAGGGAACCCTTAACACGAATCCAATTGAGAACGTACGGTTTACAACAACCTTTTCAAATTCACATTTACAATTACAGAGCATAGCTTAAACAACTCTCAGATTTGTAGTCATGAATACAATCCTCTTTTGAATTACAGAGATATCTCACAGCTCTCAATTGCAAGTAAGAGTTATGCTATTACAAGGTTTCAGACAGGTGAGCTGATCTGGAAATGGGGGAATAGGAATGAAACTCAAAATCTAGATGCCCAAATTAGGCAAATGGTTCATCTATTTATAGTTTTCCCCAGGTCTAGCTCAGATGTGTATTGACCAATCAGAAGTGCTCAGATCTGTATCCACCAATGGTAGTCGAGCACAAGGATCTAGATCTGTTCTGGCCAATCAGAATTGCTCGATCTAGTTCAGCCAATCAGGCGACATAAGCATCAATTCTGTTATGCAATTTGAAAATCTGTTAGAGCTTCTAGAAGTTCCCGCCAAGTGATTTCATCTTCGGGTGCTCACATGGGGTGGAATATGCCTTCGCTTCGTGCTTAGAATCTTCTGGAATGTCCCTAGGTTTTCAACTACATTGGGACGTGTGCAAAAGATTATTGAATTATCCTTGCAGAAGATAGGAATCTCCAGAATACCATTTCGCATAGTTTAGGGAACTTTTCGCAAGGTACTGTGACTCCTGAAGCTCTTTTCGCAAAGTTCGAGTTACATAGAGGAGTTCTCTTCTTTTGAATAGGTCAATCATCCTTCGAAGAGTTCGGTGCTCTTGAAAACTAAGCATTGAATTGCTCTACATTTCTTTTCTGGGTTGAGACCAGGTCTTTGCCTCTTCAGTTCAGGCATTTTGACAGCTAGTGAGGTTGTCCCTTCTCTTTCTTCCTTTGGATCGACATACATTATCATCTTTTTGGCAATTTTAGGCTGCTTTCATGGTTATGCCTATCTTTATTGTTAGCTGTAACACAAGCACTTAAAATACTTATTTAGTTCTCTCAAGGGTCTATCAAGGCCTAGGTTAAAGGGTGGAAAATGGTATTTTCTAGTTCTCAACACACCCCCAAACCTAAGCTTTGCTAGTCCCTTAGCAAAGTCAAAATTAAAAACATAATAAAAAAAAAGGCCACTTTTGTAGGGAACACAGTTGCATTTAGCATGTGGTGTTAGCCAGGTACAGACCTGTAAGCAAAACTGCAGACACCCAAATTCGGCCCAAGGCCTGATCAATCTGTACTTCGGGAGAGATGTACCCCTGTGCTTCCGATGGCACCCCTGAACTCGTAGGAATCCACTCAGACCTTTAGGAATCACCCTGAACCCTTTAGAACCATTCCCCATCCCTTAGAGATCACCCCTAAACCCTAGATTCCCTTCCCATACCTAACTTGAACCTTTCTGAGTAGTTGATGGGAGAGGAGCTGCAAAATTTTATACATAACACCACCTTGGATGGGCCATATACCATTGGAAAGAGGACTTCCCCCACTTTCCAACAAATCAAAGATCACCCAATTTGGAGCTACGGTTCAAAAGTTATGGCCGATTGAAATTTTACATAAAATCATAAAACTTTTACTCAGGCGTGTATATTACATACGCCCAGCCAATTTGGCCCCAGATTAGTCAGGCGTATATATTATATACGCCTGCCTTTTTTGGGGGAAATTTGGTCAGACGTATATAATATATACGCCCAGCATAGGTGGGACCCACCACGGGCTTCATCTTCTCAAAGCTCCCCTGTTTTTGGTGAAATTCACTGTGCCTAAACTAGGCGTATATAATATATACGCCCAACTTAGCTACAGTAACTATCATCAGTTGTTCGGAATTCCTTCATCTGGGTTGACCTTTTGACCATCCCCTTGGTTGAGGTGGGTGTCTTGAGATTGGTTGCACCCCCTTTGAGCTTATTGGCAACCCTTAAGTCACCCATGGTCTCACCCCATCATCCGCCATTAAAACCAACTTCACAAAACCCTAGGACCTTGAAAACCTAGAAAACCTTAGATGGGGGATTACCTAATTGCTAAACTAATCTATCCCTTCTCTATAAATAGAGAGGCCCCCCTCTTCCCAAAGGGTTGAATTTTTGTTGAAGGATTAGAGAGTGCTTAAGAGAGAACCCTAGTGAGAGAAAATGCCAATATTTTTCCAAAATTCCAGCATTCATATTTCATCTATTTCAGTCCATTTCCACCATTAGATCACTCCCTTTAGCTAAAGTCTAGCCTTTAGCCTCACCCTACACTTCCTATTTTACCGAATCCTAGTGTTAGAGTCCATTTCCATACCGTTTAAGCCATCGGAAGCACGCCAAAGCGAAGATCTTCCATGGTGTAACAAGGGCCCGTGAGCTCCGGCTCACCCCTCTCTTCCTCTACCATCTTGGTGTCTCCTCCGTCCAAGGATTCAAGCCGTTACGCCGCCGAAATTTCAGTTTGGCTCAAAGCTTGATAGGACCGTATTGCCTTCGGGCAAGGGGAAACTCCACCCTTTTATTTTTATTTTTAGCCATAGATAGAGACCTCTACGTGTGGGTTGATCGGGTGCCTAAGCCCTTCCCGATCGATAACTGAAGCCCCTACCCTAGAACCTTTGGCAAAGACCGGTAAATCAGAGTCATATTTAGCACTTCGGTGTTCAAAATATCGATTTAAAGGTTTCCCGGGTCACCAAAAGCTCCGGGTGGCGACTCTATATTTTATTAAAAGTGAGCGCATCGCCCGGCGGGTTCGAGAGGATCCACGGTGGCACAGATGGTGACTCTGCTGGGGAAATCACCCTAGCGATTCCCCTCTTGTTGGCCTTATTTTTTTGTTACTAACCATTACTGTTTTCTTCTTATTTTATGCTATTTTTTTTATATATTTTTTTTGTTTTTACTAACGTACTCACCCCTACGATTCAGTCCTTTAAGTGCCTTAGCCGATTGGCGGGCCTACGTGCGCATTTAAATTTCTGTTTTTCCGATTCTTATCATTTAAGCCGCCTTAGCCGTTTGGCGGGCTCGCTCGCATTTACTTTTCACGTCATTTAAATTTCAGTCATTTACGAGCCTTAGCCATTTGGCGGGCCTACTTGCACACTTTATTTCGGTCATCATATCTCACCTTTGAACGCCGGCCCGTTTATGCGGCACGGGCCTGTCATCCCCGACCTGTTTTTTGGACTTAATTTCACTCCCCTTTAAAAATCTATAATTAAAAGTGAACCAACAATGTGGGGACATAATTGAATTTATTTTTGCATTTTTGGGTAGTTTTCGGGGGGTTTAGGCACAGATACAATTTACCCAGTTCCTAGTAAGGCGGCAGCCCTAGTGGTGATGATCCTGAAAAGAACCACCCCTTCCAGTACCAGAGAAGGCGCTTGCGTCGGAGGTATATCGGTTGGGCTGCCAATTCCGATCAAGCCGTAAAACTCGCATTGGTGAGAGCATAGACAACCCAAAATTCAGCCGTGTATCCCTAGGAAACGGAAATGAGGGACCTGATAACATACATAGCAGTCCCCGGGAGCATTTCTCCCAAGAAACCAGTTCAAAGACCCACATTCGAGCTTCTTTGTTCCTTTGTCAAACTGTGAAGTGTTTTTGCCAGGCGTATATATTACATACGCCCAGCCAAAATCCCCAAAAAATAACCAGGCGTATATAATATATATGCCTAGCCAAAATCCCTAGATTTAAGCCAGGAGTATATAATATATACGCCCAGCCAAAATCTGCATTTTTTGGTCGGGCGTGCATAATATATACTCCCAGTATATACTGGGCCACAGCAACCCGACCTGAGGCCCAATCCGTCACCCCAAGTCCCCGATTAGCGGTATTAGTGCGCGCAGTAGCCTCCCACATCCTCTAACACCCAACATGCCGCCGCCCAATCAAAAGAAGGCGACTTCTCATTGATTTGCTCCGGGGGATCGGGTCGTTTGCGTGGATTCCCTCACCTTCAATAGAACGAAAGGGTTCCCTTTCGCTTCTTCCGAAGTGTGTTGGATCCCGTCGTGGGGCCTACTAAAGGTACATAGACCACCCGAGACAGGAATTGACCCAGGGCACCAGGTCATCATTCATCGAGAAGAAAAAAAAAATCCTCATCTTCAAAAAATCCACCTTCAAAAAGAAAAAAAAAAAAAACAACCAAAAATCATCTTCAAAAGCCAAAAAAATCATTTTCCGAAAACAAAAGAAAAAAAACAAACCAAAAAAAAAAACAAAAAGAAAGAAAAAAAACAAACAAAAAAAACCCCAAAGAAAATCAAAAGAATATATTTTGCTGTGACCGTCACCACGGCAACTTCAAACCCGGGCCGTAGAAGGAGAACCAGGAAGGTATTCGGCCCTTATCCGAGACATCGATACAACACTCGTCAGCAGATCATGTCAAGAGCCGAAACATCCCCACCGTCATCCCCATCCCATTCTCATATCGGAGAAGACCCGATCTCCGACACTTTCGCCCAAACCAGGTTCGATATCACTGGTCCATTTGGGGCACCCGTGTTCACATCCACCCCATCCCCCTCCCTCACATTCTCCCAACATACCCCCTTTTCATCCCCTACTGAAACCCCTCATTTCCCAACTGATCCATACATCCCCATCTCCCATCCATACACCCTTACCGCACCCCCATACTCCCAAAGACCCCATAGGGAGCCCCATTCCCCGCCTACTTCCCACGTTCCATCCATCTCATCATCCATGCCCCCTACATCCCACATCCCATCCACCTCATCTCACATACCATTCCCACCACATGGCCCATCCACATCCCAACACACTCCCCCATTTACCTGGGTCATGCCTAATTTCTCCCAACCCCCTCCATCCTTAAGTGAGCCATCACCCCCCAATCTCACACCTGAATCCACGCCCTCAATGGAGGACATGAGAACGATGTACGCCCTGTGGGCTGCTTCTCAGAACCCTACATCTCAAACCCCGCATCCAAATCTCCAAAACCTCCATACCCCATTCCCTCTTAAGCATGCCCAACCACCCATCGTCCATACCTCCCAAAATCCCCCACCTTAATTCCAGAACCAAACCCATACAAATCCATGGGCCTAAGCCCAAGCCCATCAGGCCCAAGCCCAAAACCCTCAAAACCCATGGGCCCAAGCCCATCAGGCCCAGAACCCTCAAAACCCATGGGCCCAAGCCCATCAGGCCTAGGCCTAATACCCTTAAAGCCCATGGGCCCAAGCCCATCAGACCCAGGCCTAGGCCCAGAATCCTCAAGGCCCATGGACCCAAGCCCATCAGACCTAGGCCCAGAACCCTCACGACCCATTTGCCCAAACCCAACAAGGCCCATTAGCCCAAAGTCATACTAACCCCCACACCCAAGCCCAAGGCCCATCAATCCAAGCCTTCCAAAACCATCAAACCCAAGGCCCATCCACCCACGCTCATCAAGGCCCATTCACTAACCCCATACCCACCCAACCAGTGCCCTTCATTCACCTATACCCCTTACGCCCCCATCCCGCCTCCAACGGGAAATCCAATCCATCCCATTCCTCAAACCCACAACATCCCGCCACCTCAACCACACCTCCCTCACCCCCAGAATGTGCACCCAGCTCAGCACATCACCTACCCACAAACTGCTCATCCATTTATCCCTTCTCATCCCCTACAAACCATATGGCCCCACCAGGTCATCCAACCCCTCACCCCCCAAGTTCAAATTGCAGAACTCGCCCCTCACCAATACCATGACCAACAGTATGAGGAGGATGAGATCCGCAATAGTGGAGGAGTTGCCAGCTTCAACCCTCCCGGGCCCACCATCATCACACCTAGGGTCGAACAAAATCAGGGGGAAGCAGTCCCCACTACATCCTCAAAAGAACCAGAACAGTTGAAAGAACAAATAGACAGAATACAGAAGCAACTGATGAAGATGGGAGGAGTAGAACTGCATTCAACAGACTTTTCAGATTTATGTCTGTTCTCCGATGTCCCCCTACCACAGAAATTAAAGATGCCATTATTCGATAAGTATAATGGCACTGGCAACCCCATCGCCCACTTAAAATCTTACTGTGGGGATATGTGCCAGTATGGCAGAGATGAACGACTCCTCATCAAAGTGTTCCAAAAAAGTCTAACGGGCCCAACTCTGAGATGGTTCACATCCCTGGAGCCATGTACGATAAAAACTTGGAAGGATCTGACACACTTATTCCAAGAGCAGTATGTCTATAACATGGACATAAAGCCAAGGAAGTCAGATTTGGCCCGTCTAAAGCAAAGACATGATGAAACATTCAGTACTTATTTGGGAAGGTGGAGGGCGTTGGCCACTCAGGTAACTCACCGGATTCCCGATGATGAGCAGATTGAATTGATAACCAAGGGAGCCCTCCCAGTCATCGCAGATTTCTTAGTATATCAGCAGCAGTCTAGTTTTGTTGATCTGGTCTGAAATGCCAATCGTTGCGAAGACGCCATTAAAGAGGGCAGATTAGGAAGGAATGTGGCCAGCGGGGCCACCGGGGTTCGAAAAAATTGAAAGAAGACCCGAGGATAGAGTGCGAACATTGTTTACCCCCAGGCCAATACCAATGCCCCCCCGATACAGCTCCAGGTTACACAACCACCCCCGGCCCGTTTCGAGCAAGCACCAAGGCCAGGCAACGGACCAAGAGCCCTGTTCACCCAGGAGCAAATGAAAGCACGATTTGAACGAGTGTTCATACCGTTGGGGCAATCCTTGAGTGTCTTATTGCCGGTATTGCTATAGAAAGGCCTGGTCAATTTACTCCAACCTTGCTCGCCACCCCATCCCATACCAAGGAACTATGATTCGAATTTGCATTGTAATTTCCACTAGGGACCGGGTCACCCTACGGACCGGTGCTTCCCGTTAAAGCACACAGTCTAAGATCTAATAAAGGCAGGAAAAATCATTCCCCTGCCACTTCCTCAAGGGCAGAACCAGGATATCCACCAAGCCCCTCTGCCACCGCACCCAGGAGGCCCTAGGCCTAACATTCATTGGATAGAGGAGGAAGAAGAAGAGTTTGACCCTTCGAATTATATCAGTAATCAGGAGGAATTTTCACTCCCCAGGTCGAACAAAGATGAACTATTTGTTGGGGTGATCGAGCCGTTGTATCTGGCTGATTATTTCCCCACACCGGCATACCAAGAGGAGCCCTTAGATTTAGGATAGTATTTTTCCACTCCTGCTCCTGCCTATCAAATCCAAACGGGTACAGCCTCACCGCAATCATACACATATCTACCCCACGCCCAATTTACCCCTTATACCTCTCCGTCACACCCAAATCACCCCACCCAATACACTACGCCGCCATCCCCATATTATCCTACCCCATACACTACTCCACCGTCCCCAAGTTATCCCATTCCACACACACCGTCAAACCCCACCACCCAATACACTACTCCGCCATCCCCAAATCACCCCGCTCCATGCACAACACCATCATCCCCCATCTACCCCATTTCATCCACAAACCCATCATCATCCCACCATGCCACCCCCTATACAAACCCTTCATATCCCTATCACCCCGCACCACCCGCACCTCAGACATCTCTCCATCCCTCCATCCTGGTCACACTCCCGCTATCCCTTCGTTATTTCGGCCCCAATCCAACTCCACCGCCACCCAAACAAGCAACCCCTCACCCAATCCCCTTATCACCAGCTCCCAATCACCACTGGTCTTACCAAGCACAGGCAATACCTGTACAAGCCCCCCCTACACCCACAAATTCAACCCGCCAATTCCCGCCACTACCGTTCTGCCCCCTACTGGAGTTAACCTGGTGGGACCTGAAAAGCTGGCGTGTCCAACCCAATCTTCCCCAGAATTACCATGCACTCCTTTCCTTATCCCGAAACCTGCCTATGACCCACATCAAGTGCCATTAAGCTATGAACAGACAGACATGAATGCCAGGTGTAACCAAGAGGAGGCTGTTGAATTTGTTACCTGGTCAGGCCAGATTTCTACACAGCCGGAAGCATTAGGGGCCGTTAGAGGAGAAGAGAAAAAGAAAGAACAGGCTGTGGGGAATTCCTTTAAAAAAATGGCCAGAGAGCACATACTAGAGATGCAACTTAAGAGAACACCCGCACATATCACTGTGTGGGATTTGTTAATCACGTCCCCACTCCACTTCCAAGCCCTAATGGGAGCACTCAAGGACGCACATGTCTCCACTCACGTAACTCCAGATGAAGTAGGAGAAATAATAGGGCAAGTGTTGGCTCCAAATGCCATCTCATTCACTGATGCGGACCTACCAATCCAGGGGAATGACCACTCTAAGCCCTTAAATATAACAGTGGAAGTAGGAAACTTGGTGGTGCCGTTGGTCCTAATCGACAACGGGTCGACATTGAACGTATGCCCTCTAAGGACGGCAATCAAAATTGGGGCGAACCCCAACACCTTCCGGCCATCCATATCAAGCGCCCGAGGATTCGACAACATTAGAAGAGAAATCATAGGAGAAGTAGACCTCGACTTGATCCTTGGGCCGCAAACCTTCACCACCCCCTTTCAGGTGATGGACATCAAGTCTACTTTCAATCTTCTATTGGGCCGGCCATGGATACATAAGCTCGGAGCAATACCATCTACCCTGTACTAAAAGCTTCGATTCATCTCGGAAGGAAAAATTGTCACCATCTTGGGCGAGAGCAGAGAAGACAGGGAAAGAAGCACTCTGCACATTGAGAATTCGAAAGTGCTGAACATACCGCACACAACAGAGGATGCCGATCTTCACTTATTCGAGTATGACTTCTCAGCCGTCACCCGCGGACCAACTGAAAAGACCTCGGATAAAATTGGAGGAGGAATGGATGCAGCTGTGTTCATGCTCCACAGATGGGGCCATCAAAAAGGGAAAGGGCTGGGCCCACGCCTCCAAGGAAGAAGAGACCTCGTCAAGGCCAGGGGGCAACAAACTAAATTCAGCTTAGGCTACAGGCCCAGAGAAGAGGAAGTCAGAGAGGCCAAGGAAAAGATGAGAGCCGCAGCAGTCACCAAGGCCAGAGGAATCATCTTGGAAGAGGAACCTCACGCTCGCCCCCACATCCGTGAAACCTTTGTGAGCGCCGGGGTAGTAAAAATTGATCTAAATGGGGAGACAAGGGTTACCCCACATAAGCCTGCTTCCGTCCACCCCACCAATCCCTACATCATTCCCCCATATTTCGAGATGGACTTAGCCACCCTTTCCTTATTTGAGGAAGAAGTCCCCCGGCCCACTCATCACTCCAGCACCAACTACTCTGGGCCCATCCTAACCATAGAGGACAAGGTCCCAGAGGATCCCTCTATAAATATGTTGAGGGAGGAACTGCAAGAGCCTACCGATGCCGCTCCCAATCAAAGAGGTAAAGGCCAAGCCTCGTAGGTGAGTAACTGGGCATCCTTGCCCCAACTCCTGGGAGCCGCCAAATACCGTGAAAACGGCACCGACTCTCAAAAAAAAAAGTAACCTGTAAAAACTGAGGTTAGCCTCTAGACCACTCTACCTTGTATATATAGAGATCCACCTCTCCAGGAGCTGACCTCCAAAAAAATGCAAAAGACCATAAAAAAAAGAAAAAATACCAATTCCAAAAATATTGTCCTTTAAAATTCCCAATAAAATTGAAGTTGATGTCGTGATACCCGTCCCACGTAATGCCGACCCCTTTCCTGTAGAAATACAAGAAGAGGTAGGAATCACGAGTCTGGACGAGGAAGGTCAAACCGATGAGCTCCCCAATGAGCTCCTCAAACAATTTGTCGATTTTGAGCATGGCCCTACCCCGATCATCGAAGAGACGGAGGATGTCAATTTGGGCACCGAAGAGGCCCCCAGAATCACCAAAATCAAAACATCGATGTCCCCTACAGAGAGGAAAAGTATTATAGACTTCCTTCGGTCATACCAAGACGTCTTCGCATGGTCGTATGAAGACATGCCTGGTTTGGATACCGATCTGGTTGAGCATGAATTACCACTCTACCCCGATGTTAAGCTGATTAAACAAAAGCTGAGACGCCTCCGACCCGAATGGATGTTGAAGGTGAAGGACGAGGTTATTAAGTAGTATGGCGCAGGTTTCCTCATGGTATCCAAGTACCCGCAGTGGATGGCCAATATCGTCCCCGTACCGAAGAAGGATGGAAAGGTTCGAATGTGCATTGACTTTCGAAATCTCAACAAGGCAAGCCCTAAGGATGACTTTCCATTACCCCACATCGATATCCTGGTCGATAACACTGCAAAGCATGGAATGCTCTCATTTATAGATGGATTCTCAGGATACAATCAAATAAAGATGGCAAAGGTTGATCGCGAGAAGATAGCGTTCATTACCCCCTAGGGAACCTTCTGCTACAAAGTAATGCCATTCGGGCGAAAGAATGCTGGGGCAACCTATCATAGAGCAATGACGACCCTGTTCCATGACATGATGCACCAAGAGATTGAAGTATATGTCGACGACATGATTGCCAAATCACCAGAAAGGGAGGATCATTTGATAAACCTTCAGAAGTTGTTCAAGAGGTTGAGAAAGTACAGGTTATGGTTGAAACGCCAGAAGTGCGCCTTCGACGCTATGTCAGGAAAGTTGTTGGGCTTTATTGTCAGTAGGAGAGGGATCGAGGTCGATCTGACCAAGATCAAGGCCATCATTGAAATGCCGCCACCGTCTACAGAGAAGGAAGTCAGAGGCTTTTTAGGCAGAATCCAGTACATCAGCCGATTCATCGCATAGTTAACTCTGATATGCGCACCAATCTTCAAACTACTGAGAAAGGACTCACCGGTTGAATGGAATGATGACTGCGAAGCTGCATTCGACAAGATTAAGGGTTACCTCCTGAAACCTCTGGTATTGGTACCGCCTGTACCTGATAGACCTCTGATAATGTACCTATCAACGATAGAGTTTTCCATGGGCTGTGTGTTAGGACAACATGATGAAACAGGAAGAAGAGAGCAAGCCATCTATTATCTAAGCAAGAAATTCACTGATTACGAGACACACTATTCTCATCTGGAGAAAGCATGCTTGGCGCTCGTTTCGGCTACTCAAAGACTTCGACAATACCTGTTATCCCAAGCCGTTCTACTTCTAGCACGGATGGATCCGCTAAAGTACCTATTCGAGAAACCAACACTCACTGGCCGAACTGCACGATGGCAACTACTCCTACCTGAATTTGACATTACTTATGTCACTCAGAAGTTGATCAAGGGGCAGGCGCTTGCTGTTCATCTTGCTGAGAACCCTCTGCCGGACTATGAGCCTCTAAGGATCGAATTCCCTGATGAGGACATTCTGTTCATGATTGACGAGGATATAGAGGAAACAAGGGAGTCCTAGGTAATGCACTTTGATGGAGCATCGCATTTTGAGGGCCGAGGAGTTGGCGCCATTCTTATCTCGCCAAGAGGATCACATGTACCCATCTCAATCAAATTGAACTTCCCATGCACCAACAATATGGCCGAGTATGAGGCCTGTACAACTAGTTTACAGGCAGCTCTTGATCTAAATATAACTCATCATAGGGTCTTTGGAGATTCACAGTTAATTATATGCCAGACCAATGGAGATTGGAAGACCAAGGATGAGAAACGGATCCCATACCATGAACATCTTGAGGATCTAATAACTTGCTTTGAGGAGGTCACCTTCTCCTATGTGCCACGAGCAAGAAATCGGTTTGCTGATGCCTTGGCCACCTTGGCCTCTATGGTTGAGATTCCATATAGAGTTGTGATGAAGCCGATCATGATAGAGCAGAGGAACGAACCGACTTTCTGTCACCTAATCGAGGGACCTACAGAGGTAGATGATGAACCACCCTGGTATCGGACATCAAGAATTTCCTCGAGACCCGAACTATCCCAGAAGGAACATCGAAGGTAGACACACGCACCATCCAGCGATTGGCGACGAACTGCGTCATCTGCGGCGATCTCCTGTATAGGCGATCTGACGACAATATTCTGCTCCGATGCCTAACCGAGAGAGAGGTGATTAAGATCATGAAAGAGATCCATGAAGGAGTCTGCGGGGCACACATCAGTGGACACATGCTTGCTAAGAAAATTCTAAGGCAAGGATACTTTTGGACCACATTAGAGACTGATTGCTGCAAACACGTACAGAAGTGCTACAAATGCCAAGAGCACTCCAGTCTAATACATGTTCCGGCCATTGACTTGCACAGCATGGCCACTCCTTGGCCGTTCGTCACCTGGGGTCTCGACGTCATCGACAAAATTAATCCTAAGGCTTCCAACGGGCATCAGTTCATCCTCGTCGCGGTAGAGTATTTTACGAAATGGGTAGAGGCAGCCTCCTATACGAGCATTAAGGCCAGTCATGTCGAGAAGTTCATCAAGAATAACATCATTTGCAGATTTGGCATACCTAAAGATATCATCACTGATAATGGCACTAATTTCGCTAATAGGCACATCCGGGCCTTGTGTGAGCAGTTCTAGATCAAGCATCATCGATCATCCCCTTACAGGCCACAGACGAATGGAGCTGTGGAAGCGGCCAACAAAACTCTGATCCGCATCTTGGAGAAGATGGTAGTCACTTACAGAGATTGGAGCGAGCAGTTACCCTTCGCCCTTTGGGCCTATAGAACGTCTATCCCGCACCATTCTCCCTTGTGTATGGGACCGAGGCCGTGCTACCCGTTGAGGTCGAAGTACCGTCGCTCCATATCCTTTTGGAATCCCATCTACCTGAAGCTAAGAGGGAAAGAGCCCGTTTTGAGCAGTTGGATTTAATTGACGAGAAAAGACTCCTAGCCTTGTGCCACACCCATATCTATCAGAGGAGAATTGCACGTGCTTACAATAAGCATGTCCGCAGTCGAGATCTGAAGGTAGGAGACACTGTACTGAAGAAAATTTTCCCGTCTCTCCATGCCGATCCAAGAGGGAAGTTTAGGCCAAATTGGGAAGGACCCTACATCATCCGAGAGGTTTTGCCAGGATACGCCGTTCGCCTCACCACCATGGACGGAGACCACTTTCCTGAGCCCATCAACGCTGGATACCTCCATAAGTTCTACTCATAGGTCTTGAGACAAGGTAAGTTTTGATAAAAGTAGATGCGTGACCGCTTAAGGACCCCATAAAAGAGGCCATCACTTCAAAGTCAAGTAGCCCAAAAGAAATATTCCCTGAAAACCTTCACCCTTTTTGCTACACATGTCGGGCCAATAACCATTTCTTTCATATACCCCACCCAAAATTCCAAGAAAAAAGAGAAGAGAAAAGAGGAAAGATCCAAACCAAAAAAGGAAAAAAAGAAGAAAAAAGCAAAACCCCTAAAAAAAAAAAAGAGGGGGACCAAGAAAAAAGAAATGACTGGGGCATAAAAAGCCTTTGAAAAGAAAGAGGAGTCCCCGAATCTAGAATTCACTCAAAACTTAAATCCGAATCCCCAGAAAAACCCAACCCGTTTGAACCCCAACCACATTATAACCCGGAAGAAAGCCCTCTTTAAGGTCCCCAAGCGGTCATAGCATCTACTGCATCAGAAGAAGCTGAGTTAACGAACCACGCAGAACTTCATTCAGCCGGCTATGATGAAATCGACGTCCATGTCGTGGCCTTCTGGTTCTAAAAAAAAAAGAGAGAAAAAAAGAAAAAGAAAAGAAAGAAAATTAATTTGAGTTCAAAGCAAGATGGACGTGGTGAAAACCCGAAAGGGTGCCACGGGTAAAAACAACGAACTCACGCGGACCAGGTGAAAACCTAAAAGGGCACCTGGGGTAAGAAAGCGAACCCATGGACGTAGTGAAAACCCGAAGGGGCGCTACGGGTAAAAACAGGGATGACGGGCATAGCGAAAACCCGTCTTGGGCGCTATGAGCAGAAATGTCAAGAAGAAAGAGATTAGGAGAAGACCTGTTCTGGCTCGCCCATTTCAGTTTGAACCCCTTGAGCCCCTTTCCCCCCCCTTTTTGATGGGCCACTCATGTGAAAATTGGATCAGATCCCGATCAAGTATGACATCTTTACCGCAGCATCTGACGCATGACCAAAGGGAAAGACAGAAGACTAGACCAATCCCTGGGAAGCTGACCTTCCCACGTTTAAAGGAAAAACCTGTATCTCATGAACAGGGTTCGACCATGCTCAAAAAAGACCCACTGATTTGGCCTTGTAATTACCGACATCACAAAAGACCCAAAGGGAGAAAATTTAAAAAAAAATAATAGATTTCCCTTTCCCATAAAAAGCCCCACACTGTGGAGGAGAAAATTTCAAAAAAAGATAATAGATTTTCCTTTCTCATAAAAAGTCCGACACTGTGGGAGAGAAAATTTCAAAAAAAGATAATAGATTTCCCTTTCCCATAAAAAGCCCCACACTGTGGGGGAGAAAATTTCAAAAAAGATAATAGATTTCCCTTTCCCATAAAAAGCCCCACATTGTGGAGGAGAAAATTTTAAAAAAGATAATAGATTTTTCTTTCCCATAAAAAGCCTCACACTGTGTAAGAGAAAATTTCAAAAAAGATAATAGATTTTCCTTTCCCATAAAAAGCCCCACACTGTGGAGGAGAAAATTTCAAAAAGATAATAGATTTTCCTTTCCCATAAAAAGCCGCACACTGTGGAGGAGAAAATTTTAGAAAAGATAATAGATTTCCCTTTCCCAAGAAGCCCCACACTGTGGAGGAGAAAATTTCAAAAAAGATAATAGATTTTCCTTTCCCATAAAAATCCCCACACTGTGGAGGAGAAAATTTCAAAAAAGATAATAGATTTCCCTTTCCCATAAAAAGCCCCACACTGTGGAGGAGAAAATCTCCATAAAAAGCCTTACATTGTGAAACGTACGAAGGAAAAAGTCAAAAAACAAAAAAATATATGTATGTATAGATTTCATTCCATTTCTTACAGTATTACGTACGGAGTGTCACGTCCCAAAAAGATAACGACGTGACACACTTTCTATTTTTCTGCTTCTTTACAAATAAAAAACAAAAAAAAAGTATATATATATGCGTATATATATAACAAAAACAACAAAAAAGAAAAATAACCCAAAAAGATATCTCTGTTATGGGGCATTCCTCCCCTCCGTGTATATGATCTATGATATGTGCAGGAACAGGTGAAGGGCAGGGAGCACGCTTCAAAGCACTGATCTCTGCAAGAAGAGAGTCCTCGCGAGCATTTCGATCAGACATCCACCTACCATGAAGACTCTTTCCGCCTCTCCAAGTGGCGTCGGTTACCTTTGCGAGACTCAGTCAAAAGCCCAGTCAACCGAAGAACCTCACTCTCGGCTGTGGCAGCTCTCGCTTCTGCAATCTCAGCTCTGACCCTTTCTTTCTCTAAAGCCTCGGTCAAAGCCAGCCTCTCCACAGAAAGAGACTCGATCCGGGTCCGCAGCATCGCTTCCTTACATGGCCAAGGCCTCGTCTCTATCACATCTACCAAAATAGGGCTAGGGATAGGTAATTCCTCAGATACCAGCCAAACCTCGTAATCAGGAGAGACGACGCCCCCCTGAACTAAGCTGCACATGTGCGCTGATTGGTGGGTCTCCCAGAGGGCGGCTACGCGGTCGAGATTACTAAGAGAACCCCGAGAAAATATCGGAGAGCAGAAAGGTGGCCTCACAGAGCATGGAGCGCGTTGAGTATACCTGAACTAACGAAGCACCCGAGAGGGGAAATAATATGTGCTACAGGTCAACCCCAAGAGGGTGATACCCTCCCAATCTCGAGAGCGGACAATTGGAAAGGTACCGTCCAACCAGGGAAGCTGCCAGATCAGCTCCACATCTAATAGCCACGTATTCAGCTCCTCAGTGCTCCCATGAGGCAATCTCGAGCACCGGATCAAAAAGCCTCGAGCCACGTCCCCTCTTATCAAGCACAATCTCGGCATAAGCCCCATGATAGCCAAATGCTCTCCTAGCCAAATCTGAACAAGGAGCGGGCTCCCGTTGAGAATCCCAACCTAGCCCAAGGCCGAGGCATCTAGGCCCCGATACATCTCAGCCAAGACTAGGTGCACGTGTCCCCAAAATGGCCCTTGGAAGTTCCCTTCAATTGGCCCAAAGGGACCATGCAATAATAAACGGATCTAGACCTATAGGCGCCCACCTATTGCGCCCGCAAAATAAAAAAAAAGAGAAGAAAAAAAAAAGAAGAAAGAAAATGCTGAAAGTGACACTAGTTCTCAAAAGAGCGCTGCAATGACCATTTGCACCACTCCGAGAACTGTGTTAAATCAATTCGGAATGATCAGGGTCCACCCAAAAGTTCTCGAACCCCGTCTTACATAGGGACACCCCATACCTGATCCGGCAGGCAAATGAATTTCATTCATCACCGGTCATTCCTGGGAGCATACACTTAGCCCCAGATCTCCCCCAACAGAGGTCGAGGCCTGATCCGACAGGGAAATCGAGAACCCATCACCAGAATGCACACGTCCCTAAGGTATATCAACCTGGTAAGTTGATTCGCCTAAGGATACGTGCAGAAATAAAGGCAGTTTGAGCATGCCCAAAGTCTCAATCTGACATGAAAAAAAAGAAAAAAAGAGAGAAGAGAAAAAAAGAATAACAAAAAAAAAGGAGAAGAAATAACAACCTGTTGCTGCTTAGTGAAAATCCTGAGTAGGTTGACCCCACCTTCCAAGCATTTGCTCTGGTCATCCCCCTTCGGATCTATGTTGACCAAGAGTTCCCCCGACTTCAGACCATTCGAAAAGCCTATTGTCAGTTGAAACTGACCCGTCAAAAATGAAATTACAAACCAACCAAACTATGTACAAACATACAGACCAAAGGGCTCATTCCCTTTTATTTCTTTTTACATAGGCTTAAAACCTGTATAGGCACGGTGTCCCTATTGAATGTATGCACTTGCGTCTGGGTATCTGCAGGATGGTTGTTTGTCCTCGTAAATTATACCTTTGGGTCGAGGCTTTCGTTCGCACCTATTTTGCTGCTTATCGCCCCTGATGGGTGTCTGTCTGTGCATAGTTAGTAAGATGTGATTTCATTAGGGATGGAGGCTAGAATTGGCCATCTCTTTCAAGGGATGATTGGTCCTAGCCCGATCTTTTTAGCTTTGTCTCCAATTAAGGGATTTCGGTTCATGTGAATTAGGAGCACCTCACCACTGGAACGTACACATCCCGAAGGTGTACCTATCCCCGACGGAGCGCACGCACTCTTAAAGTGTATCAACTGACATTTGATCCCCTTAAAGAGTTGTGCAAAAATAAAGTTGCCAGAGGTCCTTGAGCTTTGCTTAGAGGCCTCGGAACAAAAAATTCGGAAAAAGGAAACATAAAAAAAATATTCACTCAGAAAATGGGCATGCATTCCCAAGAACTGTTGCGACATCAATATTCGCTTCACTCGGGTAAAGCGTGCCAAAATAACCTTGAGGTTGATGGGTCCACCCAAAAGATTTCGAGCCTTACCTAGGTAAGGGCACCCGTGCCCAATCCGATGGAGCTGTCAATACCCCATAGAATTGGACACATTGTTTAGACCTTCGCTTTGCGTGCTTCGCATCAATTTCGAAGCATAGATCGATCATCCCATTTCATGGAGCTGTCTGGTTCAGATTAATACTCAACATCACAAATCTATAATTTCCCTCAGAAAGTGGACGATATCCCGGCTAGCGGGCTTACACTTTTTGTGATCATCGCAGTTATGCCCAGTAATGTCGCAATGCGCTTGGGGACTGTTAGCTTTGAGGTACGGATGATATCCTAAAATGAGAGGGCTTACGTACACTCACCATCACCATGAATGTTTGAGAATTTAGTTGAACCAGGCAGACCCATCAAATGCGCCTTGAACCTCTTCGGATGTCGCTTGTCTTTGGCATCCGATCATTAGTGATCGAATACCAAAGAGGGGAATCTGTAGACACCCAAATTCGGCCCAAGGCCCGATCAATCTGTACTTCGGGAGAGATGTACCCTTGTGCTTCCGATGGCACCCCTGAACCCGTAGGAATCCACCCAGACCTTTAGGAATCACCCTGAACCCTTTAGAACCATTCCCCAGCCCTTAGAGATCACCCCTAAACCCTAGATTCCCTTCCCATACCTAACTTGAACCTTTCTGAGCAGTTGATGGGAGAGGAGCTACAAAATTTTATAGAGATCACCACCTTAGATGGGCCATATACCATTGGAAAGAGGACTTCCCCCGCTTTCCAACAAGCCAAAGATCACCCAATTTGGAGCTACGGTTCAAAAGTTATGGCCGATTGAAGTTTCGCATAAAATCATAAAACTTTTACTCAGGCGTGTATATTACATAAGCCCAACCAATTTGGCCCCAGATTAGTTAGGCATATATATTATATACGCCTACCTTTTTTGGAGGAAATTTAGGCGGGCATATATAATATATATGCCCAGCATAGGTGGGACCCACCACGGGCTTCATTTTCCCAAAGCTCCCCTATTTTTTTGTGAAATTCACTGTGCCTAAACTAGGCGTATATAATATATACGCCCAGCTTAGCTACAGTAACGTCATCTGGTTTGACCTTTTGACCATCCCCTTGGTTGAGGTGGGTGTCTTGAGATTGGTTGCACCCCTTAAGTCACCCATGGTCTCACCCCATCATCCGCCATTAATACCAGCTTCCCAAAACCCTAGGACCTTGAAAACCTAGAAAACCTTAGATGGGGGATTACCTAATTGCTAAACCAATTATCTCTTAAGTAAACCCCTAAACTATCCCTTCTCTATAAATAGAGAGGCCCCCCTCTTCCCAAAGGATTGAATTTTTGTTGAAGGATTAGAGAGTGCTTAAGAGAGAACCCTAGTGAGAGAAAATGCCAATATTTTTCCAGAATTCTAGCATGCATATTTCATCTATTTCAGTCCATTTCCACCATTAGATCACTCCCTTTAGCTAAAGTCTAGCCTTTAGCCTCACCCTACACTTCCTATTTTACCGAATCCTAGTGTTAGAGTCCATTTTCATACCGTTTAAGCCATCGGAAGCATGCCAAAGCGAAGATCTTCCACGATGCAACAAGGGCCCGTGAGCTTCGGCTCACCCCACTCTTCCTCTACCTTCTTGGTGTCTCCTCCGTCCAAGGATTCAAGCCGTTACACCGCTGAAATTTTGGTTTGGCTCAAAGCTTGATAGGACTATATTGCCTTCGGGCAAGGGGAAACTCCGCCCTTTTATTTTTATTTTTGGCCATAGATAGAGACCGCTACGTGCAGATTGATCAGGTGCCTAAACCCTTCCTGGTCGATAACCGAAGCCCCTACCCTAGAACCTTTGGCAAAGACTGGTAAATCAAAGTCATATTTATCATTTTGGTGCTCTAAATATCGATTTGATGGTTTCTCGGGTCACCAAAATCTCCGGGTGGCGACTCTACATTTTATTAAAAGCGAGCGCATAGCCGCGACGAGTTCGAGAGGATCCACAGTCGCACAAAAACAAAAGGAAATCTATCTTTTTACACGATTTATCTTCTCTATTTTTTTTTCATAAAATGAGAAACTGGGTTGTTGTGTCAGCTATTCCTGTGGCGCACATAGTGGTGTCCTTAAATGGGAAAGGAAAATTTATTATATTTTGCGACAGTGGCCTCTCCTCCTGTGATGGTGGACACATTGTGGGTGTGAAAATGAGAAAGGAAAATGTATTATCTTTTACAAAAGTGTCCTTTCCAGTCATCGAGCCAATCATCCCGAAGTGGAGCATGCACAGTGCTGTGAAGAGAAGATTATTAACTCTTTTTATGGTTGATCTTTTTCTTTCTCTCTTTTCTTTGCTGCCTTTAAACATAAGGGGAAGCAAACAAATCCAAGTTTTGAGCTTGGTTGAACCCCCTTCACGTGATTGGGTTCGAGTGAGGTCAGCAATTTTACCAAGGTCGGAACACCCATCCCTTTGGATCAAATCAACCTCCTCCCCTTACCCTGGGTCATATGTTTGATGGTGCAATTTATGAAGACATTCTTGGTTAGGACCCTGATTTGAGTTCACATGAGGGGCCCGGTCGAGAATCGGGAGTATGGGAGGGTGACCGAAGGATTCATTCTTAACTTCTTTCAACCTTTTCTCCTTTTCAACATTCTTACGCACAATGCCCAAGGTGGGTTTTCGTCATGCCCGTTGTTTCCCTCTTTTTACCTGTAGCGCCCTCTCATGTTTTCACTACATCCATCGGTTTGTATTTTTAACCTCGGTGCCCTTTCAAGTTTTCACGTGGTCTGCACATGCTTGTTTTGTTTATCTGTGGCGCCCTTGCGGGTTTTCACCACGTCCATTTTTGCTTTGAGCTTGTATTTTTTATTTTTTATTTTATTATTTTTTTATTTTATCAGAATCCATGACATGGACATCGATTCCATCATAGCCGGTCGAGTGGGGCTCTGTTTGTCTCACAGCTTGGCTCGTGCTGACTCAACGGGTACTGTGACTGCTTGTAGATCTTAAAGAGGGCTTTTTCTTGGGATGTATCGTGGTTATGGGATGGGTTAGGAACTTTGAAGGTATTATGGGTTTTAAAAGGTTTCCTTGATTGGTTTCCAGCTGCCATAATACTCTTCTTCCTTGGGAAATTTGGACTGTACATGCCCTATTTTTTTGTTCTCTATATTTTTGTTCTTTTTGACATCCCTTTTTTTTGGATTTTGCTTTTCTGATATTTTTGGATTTTGAGGGTAACTCTTTTTTTCTTTTTTTCTTGTTTGATATATACACTTTCACATTTTCTTTTAGGAGTAGTTATGAAGGAAAGGCTCATGGCTCAACAGGTGTAGCAAAGGATATGATCATTAAGGGATGCTTTTTAGCTACTAGACTTTGAAATGATGGCCTCTTTTACTGGGTCCTTAAGCAATCACGTAACCATCTCGTCAATACTTACCTTCTTACAGAGATTATGAGTAGAATCGGCGGACATACCCAACCTTGATGGGCTCAGGAAAGTGATCTCCGTCTATAGTGGCGAGGTAAATTGCATATTCCAGAAGCACTTCTCGGATGATGTAAGGTCCCTCCCAATTGGGTTTGAACTTCCCTCTTGGATTGGCGTGGAGGGATGGGAAGATTTTCTTGAGTACGATGTCTCCCACCTTCAGATCTCAACCGCGGACATGTTTGTTGTAAGCGCATGTGATTCACCCTTGATAAACCTGGGTATGACACAAAGCTAGGAGCCTTTTCTCGTCTAGGAAGTTCAACTGCTCAAAGCGGGATCTCTCTTTTTCTGCTTCGGGTAGGCCTGATACCATGAGGATATGGAGCGAAGGTACCTCAACCTCGACTGGTAGGACGACCTCAGTTCCATATACAAGGGAGAATGGTGTTGCCCCTGTAGCGGTACAGATTGACATTCGATAGGCCCATAAAGCAAACGACAACATTTTGCTCCAATCTTTATAAGTGACGACCATCTTATCAAGGATGCGGACGACCATCTTATTGGCGGCCTCCATGACCCCATTGGTTTGCGACCGATAAGGCGACGAGCGATGGTGCTTGATTTTGTATTGCTCGTAGAAGGCCCTAATGTGCTTGTTCACAAAATTAGTGCCGTTATCAGTGATGATATCCTTGGGCATGCAAAACCGGCAAACTATGTTGCTCCTGATGAATTTCTCAACGTGACCGGCTGTGATGCTTCTGTAGGATGCTGCCTTTACCCATTTGGTGAAATACTCAATGGCGACAAGGATGAACTGATATCTGTTTGAAGCTTTCGGATTGAGTTTTTTTACGATATCGAGGCCCCAGGTAGCAAAGGGCCCCAGAGTAGTCATGCTGTGAAGATCAATGGCTAGAGCGTGGATCAGACTGGTGTCTTCTTGGGATTTGTAGCACTTTTGAATGTGCTTGCAACAATCAGATTCCATAGTGGTTCAGAAGTATCCTTGGCATAAAATCTTCTTAGCGAGCATATGGCCATTGACGTGGGCACCGCATACTCCCTCGTGAATCTCCTTCATGATGTTTGTTGCCTCGCCTTCAGTTAGGCATCAGAGTAGGATATTGTTATATGACCACTTGTAGAGGCACTCGCCACAGATGACGTAGTTCACTACCAAACGCTGGATGGTCCTCCTCCTCTCTAGCCATCCCCTCGTCGGAAAGTGCGAGTCTCGAGGAAATTCTTGATATCCAAGAACCATGAAGGCTCATCATCAGGCCCTATGGGTTCCTCGATCTGGAGGCAGAAGGCTGGCTCGTTCCTCTGTTCAGTCATGATTGGCTTCATCTCGACACTATAGGGAATTTTCACCATTGATGCTAAAGTTGCTAACACGTTGACGAAGAGATTCCATATCCATGGGACGTAGGAGAATGTGACAGCTACAAAGTAGGCTATTAGATCCTTGAGATATTCATGGTAAGGGATCAATTTCTCATCCTGTGTCTTCCAATCTCCATTTGTCTGCCATATGATCAATTGTGAATCCCCAAATACCCTGAGGTGGGTTACCTTCAGGATAAGTGCCGATTGCAGTCCAGCTGCACAGGCCTCATACTCGGCCATATTATTGGTATAGGGTAAATTGAGTTTAATGGAGACTAGTAAGTGTGACCCTCTTGGCGAAATCAGAATAGCGTCGACTCCCTGGCCCTAGGCATTTGCTGCCCTATCGAAGTGCATTACCCAGAATTCTTCCATTCTCTAGTATATCGTCCTTAGTCATGAACAAGATGTCTTCATTCGGGAATTCGGTTCTTAAAGGCTCATAATCGGGTAAAGGATTCTCGGAAAGATGATCGGGGAGTGCCTGCCCCTTGATTAATTTATGAGTGACGTACATGATATCGAATTCGGACAGTAGGAACTGCTAGTGTGTAGTCCACACAGTGAGAGCTGGCTTTTCAAATAGGTACTTCAATGGATCCATGCAGGCTAGCAGAAAAATGACTTGAGATGGAAGGTAATGGCGGAGCCTCTGTGTAGCCCATACAAGGGCCAGGCATGCTTTCTCCAGATGAGAATAATGTGTCGTATAGTCAGTAAATTTCCTGCTCAGATAGTAGATGGCTGTAGACACCCCCATTTTTGCCTTCTCGGGATATATTTTTTATTCAGTCAACCTTTGACCCTTTTTAACCCTGATTTAGGAACCATGCACTGAAACAATAGTATATGGTTGAACACAAGCTGAAATAATAGCTCTGTGGCTCAGATCCCAACATGGGAAGAATATATACTGAAATAATAGTATATAGTCAGAATGCAGACTGAAACAATAGTCTTGCATTTCATTCTAGAGACCAGACCCAGACAACCTCGAATTAAGTGCATGAAACCCCGCGCATAATTCGATTGCACGCCACACCACAAACGCGCAATCAGTCTCCCTTTAAGACCAAACTTCCCTTCTCAGACCTCTCCAAGAATCGATCACGCGCCTAAAATCAGATGCGTGATCGGATTGAGCACCACAAAATTAGCGCGCAATTGGCCTACGCCCGACTTAGTCTCACTACCCTTAACTCTTAAGTTTCCTTAATTAAGCGCTTCTGAAGAACCGCTTAATCGGATTGCGCACCTCCCATCATGCGCGCAATTAGCCCTAATTTTGTTAGGATGGGGAAACTGCTGATTAAGTCAGCCAATCGCTCACTGAGTCGGTGACCGACTCAATGCGATTAAGCGTCAGGAAACTGACGCGTAATTCGATTAAACACCCGAAAAACAACGCATAATTGAAGGAAAACCTATAAAAGATTTTTTTCTTAAACAACACGGAGAGGCTGACATTTTTTCGAGAGAGAATCAATTTTTTTTGGGATTCCGAACCCAAAGAACTCCGAGGACAAACCCATAGAGCAACCTAGTCATGATCTCAAGATTCAAGCCTCGAATCTTCGAGATTTCTCTTCGCAGCCCCGACCATTAGGTAATAATTTAATCTTTTAATTCGCAACCATAGCTTCTAATCTCTAGATCTAGGAATTCTATTATTTTTCATTATTCAGACCGAAGCACCCTTTTCGGACTGAAATTCTATATATCTAGTTTTTGTTCTCTGTTTCTAGAATCAGTCCTTAATTTATCGGTCCGATATACTGATTCTAAACTTTAACTCAGTTCTAAAATCTTGATCTATAGTCCTATCATTAATTTATGGTTCTTATCCTTTGATTCAAAACCAATCCTTAATCATACGACCTGATTTCCCGATTTTGGACCCGAATTCAGTCCTCATAATTTAAATCATAACTTTAATTCCCTATTTTTAATACTTTCAAAAAATCCCAAATATTAATTCTAGTCTTATAATTCTAGTTTACAATTCAATTCATAATTATTATTCTAAAATCAACTTTGAAAAGCCCAAAATACTATGTTACGGTCCAAAAATCAATTTGTCTTTAATTTCAGCCACCCGATTTTTCCAAGGGAGCTTTCGAAGGGTACTTGGGAACGAGGCCAATCCTGCTTAGGATAGCAGGCCCAAACCCCCTTTTTTTAGGAATTTTAGAATTAAGTAATCGCTTTAGTTTTATACTTGTAGCATGATTAACTACTAAGTAATTTTATTTCAGCATGCTTAATTAATTAAGTGTCTTAAATCTTAGTATGACTAATTAATCCCTTTAAATCAGAATTTAGTATGATTAATTTTGTTGCTTTAAATTAGAATTTAATTGATTAATTCCTTACTTTAGTTAGAACTTATTATGATTAATTTCATTGCTTTAAATCTGAATTTAATTGATCAATTCCTTGCTTCAATTACAATTTAATAGAATTAATTTCGTTGCTTCAACTAGATTTTTAGCATAGATTTTCATTGCTTTAATTAGAGAGTTTTATAAAATTAGTTTATTTATTTTAATTAGATTCGGTAAAAATTAGCTGATTCGTCTTAATCAGATTTTATTAGCATTAATTCATTGCTTCAAATTAGAGTTTCGGTAAAATTAGTCTTTTTATTTCAATTAGATTTCTAACAGGACTGTTATAATTGCTGCAATTAGAATTTCAATAGAATTATTATACCTTATTCAATCAGAATTTTAGTACACCTGATATGCCTGAACAAATTAAAATCTCACCAGAACTATTATACATGCACTCCTAGTAGTATTAGGTGACCAATACTAATGAGACTTCTAATAGAATTAGGAAATCAACATTAACTGGACTCTGAACCGGATTGGAACAAACCTATACAGCTAAATTCATAACAAAATTTGGGAGTCTAAACTGACTAGAATTATAGCTATAAAAGGGAATAAAAAGGAAATTAACCTATCTAATCCAAGAAACAGAACACTGCTGACGTTCGCAGGCGGACGATTCAGTATAAAAGCAACCCACACCCGCTCTTGAGCATGATCATTGATATGTTGTAGCATCGATAAATATCTGCAGTTGGCAATCACAATAAATTAGGAATCCTCCTTGGAAACCCCTGTCATTATTTTTTTTTTTCACGCTAATTATTCCAAACGCCGCATCGCTAGAGTCGATCAGGACATAATTGGAAGCCACTAATTCAACGGGAACGGAGAGGAACCAAGAAAAAGTGCGCACCAACAGACTGGCAATTGCAATGGGACTTTTTCGCAAACTCAATTTCTAGATCATTAGTTTCCAGCCTCTTTCCCTATTTTTCTCCTTTCCATCGTGTCGTTTAGATTCTCTTTTATATATATGAATCTTTGTCAAAGACTCGAAATGTCTGGTATACGAAGAGAAAGTTTAGGAGACCTACCGTTGTGGGGATATCATGACAACCCCATGTACGAAGAAGAATCGATTCATAATTCTAGCCCACGACAACCTGAGATTAATATGGCTACTGAGCATGAGAATCCCTTCTCTACTCCATACACCGGGAACAATCATGATGGGAGAGATGGTGGCATCGGACAGAACCTTACTGCTCAACAAATCGTAGAACTTAGTATCCAAAGAATACAAAGAGGAGATGACGATTCCGAAGAATTATTTCGAGGGTTGGCCGCCGCATACGAAACCATTAGGTCACGATAATTTTCAGAAGAACAAGAGCGACAAGAGAGGCCACCGCCCACCCCGAGCACGGTATCAGCCCGCACCACTTCACTGAGGCAACCTGCCCACACATTATTCAATGATGATCCTTTGGACAAGGTTTGCTCACAAGTTGCTCCAAAAGACCGCACCATTAAAATCGAAGATCTCCCTAAAATGCTCGATGAGTACATAGCCAAGAGAGAGCGTCCTAGACACTCATTCGAATTCGACAAATTATGCCGAGACATCGAGTTTAATTTAGCGATAGGATTTAAGCCACCAAAGTTTACTAAATATAAAGGCACCGGAAATCCAAACTATCACTTGGCCCTATTTTGTAATGATTGCCGACCCATACGTGATAATCAAGGACTTCTCATTCACTATTTCCAACGTTCCTTAGAAGGAGAACCTTTAGATTGGTTTGCAGGACTCCCGCTTTATAATATAGAAACCTTCGACCAATTAGTCGGTCCATTCCTAGACCAATACAAACACTTAATCCAAGAGACAGTTAGTCTTAGTGATCTAATGGCAGCCAAGCAAGGACTTGAGGAAGAATTCACTGACTTCATCGCCAAATGGAGAAAACTTGCTGCTAGAATTGACACTTCAATGAAAGAGAAGGACTCGATTGATATTATTATCGACAACACTAGGGAACCATTAAAGAGCACACTTATCATAAGTAATTGCCCCAACTTCACTGCACTCCACTCTCGGGCATCCCGACTAGCACGACACATTAAAGGCAGAGTCTCGCGTTATCCATTGTCACGTCAAGAATAGGCTCTTCCAACGAATCGAAATCGAAAAATAATAAGAAAGCCTTAGGAACTGAGCAAGTTAACACCGTTGTCAACCAAGGGCAAAACTCTAATAACGGAAACTTCCAACCGTGAAATTTTGGATAGAACCAAAACCAACAACGGTATACCAACCAAAATCAAGTTGCTAGTCAGCAGAGATATGCGAACCAAAAACAAACTCAGAATTAAAATTAAGGCCAATATCAAAATAAAAACCAATACCCTAACACCTATCAAAATCAAAACATGACATAGAACCGACCGGCCCACGTGTCGAATTATAATAACATACCCCCACAGCAAAACTTCAACCCAGCCAGAGGGCCTTACCAACCAAAGCGGGAACACTATCCCCCTTTATCAGATATGATTCCCAATGTTTTCTATCTTCTTAACACTCAGAATCTCCTTCGAATCCCACAGGAAAAACCTCACCCATGGCCTACAAATTTAAACTATAGTAAATATTGTGGTTTCCATTGATACACGAGGCACGACTTAGAAGACTGTTGGGTCCTTCAGGACATGATTTATGATATGAACGACTAGAATCAAATTGATTAGGAAGCGCTTAGAAATCCCAACCCTAATAATAACCAACCCCAACAGAATTTAGGGATCATAAACAACCCTATGCCCAACCACAACCAAGCAACACCGGCCCAGGTCACTACCGTGGATCTCAGTGGTCAACGTTCCTTCTGGCCTTCTACCTTAATCACCCACATCCAGCACTCTGCCGCTTCTACCACACCGGTAAGAACTTCCTCCCCCCTACACCGCTCAGCCCTGATCACTCGAATCGCCCCGTCGAGCCTGCCTCCATATCCAAAGTTCACTCAGATACGAGTACATTCCTTTAGGGCCAAGAGACCATTCCTCCGTCGTCACCCACAAGAACCTTCAACCCCTCCAAACCCTGAACCAACATCCCTACCACTCTCTTCATCTGACTCTGAATCCGAGTATGGAGATCACGTTCTCCAGACTACTGCCCAAGTTGCCGCATCGGTAGAAAGTGTCACCTGTAAGACTCCAAGCCAAGACAACGAAACAACCATCAGGCATTCACTGAATCTGAAAGAAAGTGAGCCAGAAAAACACCCCGACCTGTGCGAGACACTGGTCTCTGCTTTCATAGAAGAGGAGGATTATACAAAGTATCTCTCACCTTGGAATAGTGTCATGCAAGTACATGTTCCAACCCCTAATTTCACTCGATTCACAAACACATCGATGTCGACTCGTGTCGAGTCTAGCCAACAACCGATGTGCTCGATTCTCAAGTCAGGAATCAATTACCCACCTCCTCCTTTCCCTTGGAGTAAGGATTTCACGAGCATACAACCGCCAGAAGGGAATGTAAGGGAAAGAAAGGTTAACCTGCCTCCCCCACCTCATATCATCCCTCCACCAATCCCTGCACCTCAACCACTCCAACCACTTGCACCCAAGGCTTATCGGCTAGGCATAGAAATGACACTCAAGCCAGGGCAAGAATATGACCTTCTGTGACACCTTCAGAAGATCCCGACCCAGATATCCATACTAGAACTCATCAAGAAATTGCCTGATCATCACCGGTTGTTGGTAAGAATACTTGAAGACACACAAGTAGATGAGGATATGACTCTAGATGAGCTTCATCAAATCGCTTTGGTAATGGCGCAACCTCCAGCGCTCACTTTCACAGACGCAGACATTCCTAAAGAGTCACTCCGCAAAAGTGCGGCCCCCATATATCTCATGGTCATAATTAGAGCATTCTCTATACCACACACACTAGTTGCCACGGGAGCAGGATTTAACATCTGCCCTCTCACCATGTTATAGACTCTCGAATACACAGAACAGGACATTAGAACCTTTGCCCTATCACTCATGGCTTACGATGGCTCACGTCGTTTCGTGAAAGGAACTATTAAACTCCAAGTTCGCCTCAGGCCTGTGACGAAAGACGTTACTTTCCATGTTTCCGATTCTGCTAGTACATACAACCTCATCTTAGGAAGAAAATGACTAGAGTCCATGAAGGCCATCACATCCACATACAATCAATGTGTCAAAGTCCCATATGAGGACTCGATTATTCGTGTATACGCTGATGCACCCCTCCAGGAGATAGACACTGATTATACGGCAAGTATACCAACTGCTCACGACTATTGTATTGAACACAAGCCATATTCAAAAGACTCGGACCCTTGATGACACAATCTTCGCAGAGGTCCACCCCCCTGACCATCCTAGTTCTCCCCTAATACATTAACAAAACTTAGTGAGGAGAGAGGTTGGTCCAGACCTCGCCAAACTTTATGACATCAACCCCACCACGATAAAAGGGTGGGATCTCATGTACCAACTTAGATATGTCCCTCACACCGAACTCGATAGGAATAAACAAGGTCATATAGGACCTCTTGTCCTAATAAAAATATGCAAACACATAGGCTTAGGTTATCAATCAGACAGCCCACAAGTCGACTTATGCCCTACCTCACCGAAATGGTCTCTATATGACCACTTCATCTATGGGACCACTGAGAAAGCTGACGCGTCGAAGCGTAAGGGCGTGTCCTTCGCCAAATCCCAAGAAACAGAAATTGAACAAATGACCAAAGCATTTAGTGATTTGATAAGCCTCAACGACGACAGTGATCAACTGCTCGAAGGAGTCAAACCCTTGTTTGATCTCAAAGAGTCCATAGAAAAGAGAAGAGAAGAACCTCCGGGAACCAAACCACAATTAGAAGATTGGGAATCTACCGATGATGAAGACTTTCATATAGCTGCCCTACAAGATGACGAAGAGCACTTGCACTCAACGTGGGAAGAGGATGATACCCCACAAGAGAATCTTAACCCATATAGCATCTGCCTCGGCCTTGGCCTTTGAGGGTGGGAATGCTCATGGGATTCCCCTTGTATCGTTCACCCTTGCCCGCCCTACTGTAGGGCATGCACCAGTATATTAGAACATTTCACCAAGTGGACCCGACATCCTACGATGGAGGAATCAGACCATTCCAACCCCGTGACGATAAAAATCGGCAATGACCTACCAGCTCAGCTACTGGCACAAGGAGCAGAGAGTCCCGGTGGCTATCCATTTGATCCAGAAGGAAACGCTCAACCCACTTTTATAGAGTTTGAAGAGGAACTCGAACCAAACACTTCTACATCCCTGGATTCATCGCAACTCCAAATATTTTAGAAATCTCTTGAAGAGAAATGGTAACCCCCCCGAGTGACGACGAAGACTACTGGATAGATCTCCCTGCACTCGAGTTAGCCGAGTGAGCTAATCTAGGACTTCAAGCGTTATCAGATCAGGAAGATGAGTTCGATATCGTCTTCAAGTCTAATTTAGAAGGATCAAAGTGCCCTTGGGAATCTCCCTTCATTCTTTTCCATTATCAACCTCGCTGCCGAGTATGCATGCTCATCCTAACGCATCATGAAGATCAAGGGAAAGAACTTGCTACCCCTGACTCAGAAGCGGATATCTCAATCGACTATGATCTTCAGAGTTTCTTCGATGAAGAGGCCATTAACGTGATAGAGGAGATCCGAACATCCGTGCCACTATCACCTGTGTCACTTATTCAAAAGGTCTCATTAGCTGAGGACTCCAAAAAAAAATTGCTAAATTCACAAGAAGTCCGCATTTCCCGAAGAATCGCCCGAACGACCCCAGTAGTCATCTCGCTCCCTCAACTAGAGGAAGAAATTACCTCGACGCCCCGTGAGGCAACCGGCCCTGTACCCTATTTATTATCAAAAAAAAAAAAATAGAAAAAATAGAAAACCCTAAAAATTCAGAAATACAAAATCCAAAAAATCATAAAACCTTAGGAAAGAGAGGGAACCCATCACCCTTAACAAGATTTGTGGCCAACAAGGAGACTCTTCTCCTAAGGTTTCTATCCCATTCCTCACACAAGGACGTAAAGCATCCCGACTAAACAACAAGTCAGTGATCATATCGAATGAGATACTTCATGACTTTGAGAGAGGAATCAATAGCCTTGACCTTTACCTTATTAAAGATCTCTCGATTATAAATTGTGCCGATGAAGGGTTACCTTTCGCAAATTAAAATCCCTAGTGTGATAACTTCGCAGTATACGAATTTATCAAGGACGAAGAAGGACACCAGATGCCGAGGAGGCACTGGACTTCCAACAGGTTATCAAGCACTTCGATGAGCAGAACTTAACTTTGGCACTGAAGAGAAACCCAAGAAGCTTCTGATTAGAGCAATGCTTAACTCCATGGAACGCCGGCAAATTGCACAAATCTTGTAAGAACACCTCTACTCTTTTACATGGTCCTATGAGGACATGCCCGGTTTAGGCATTGGACCATGCCCGGTTTAGACCCGAGTTTAGTAGAACATCGTCTTGTCTTAGAACTCGATGCAAAGCCTGTTAAGCAAAAGCTCCGTAGGATGCACCAACAAATTGCCCTCCAAGTCAAAGAAGAAGTCGACAAGTTACACAAAGCCAAATTTATTCTAGTCATTCTTTACCCTAAGTAGGTCGCCAACATAGTACCTGTCGCCAAGAAGGACAGCAGAGTACGAGTGTGCATCGACTTCCAAAATCTCAACCATGCATGCCCAAAAGATGACTTCCCACTCCCACACATTGACACTATAGTCGACAACACCGCAGGACATGAGATGCTATCCTTTATGGACGACTTCTCTAGATATAATCAGATCAACTTAGCGGAGTCCGACCAAGAGAAGACTTCCTTCACCACACCATGGGGAACATCCTGTTATGTCATTATGCCTTTTCGGCTCAAGAACGCAGGAGCCACATATCAATGTGCCATGATGGCTATCTTTCACGACATCATGCATAAGTGTGTAGAAGTCTACGTCGATGACATATTAGTGAAGTCCCAGACGTGAATAGGACATGTCAAAGCACTCCGACTGGTGTTAAAGAGAGCCAAGAAATCCTAGCTAATAATGAACCCAAAGAAATGTGTCTTTGAGGTCACCTTCCAAAAGTTACTTGGTTTTATAGTTAGCAAATGAGGGATCAAAGTTGACCCTGTAAAAGTCAGAGCCATCCTTGGGATGCCGCCTCCCAGTAATATTAAAGAATTACGAGGCTTGATAGGAAGATTGCAATTGATCAGGAGATTTATCTCCCAGCATTCAGACTGATGCGATCCTTTCTACAGGCTACTTAAAGGAGGAGTTGAGCACAAATGGGATGACCAGCATAAGCAAGCCTTTGGCAATATCAAGAAATACCTCCTTAACCCGCCTATACTATCGCCACTTGTCCCCGAAAAACCCTTAATTTTATACCTCTCAGTGAACGACAAAGCAATGGGAGTAATTCTGGGACAATATGAAGAAGACGAGAAGAGAGAGAAGGCTATCTACTACCTCAGTAGGGCGATGGTCGAGTATGAACAAAAATAAACTCCGATGGAGAAGACTTGCCTCAGATTGGTGTGGGCCTCAACCAAATTACTATACTACTTTGAAGCACATAAAATACTAGTATTAGCCTGAATGGACCCTCTGAAGTATGTATTCGAAAAGCCTGCAACATCAGGAAAGATCACTCGCTGGCACATGCTATTACAAGAATTCGACATCACTTACATCACGTAAAATTTGATCAAAGGACAAGCCATCCCTGATTATTTTGTAGACCTCCCACTCTCGACTGATGAACCTATACATCCGAATTTTCCCAATGAAGACCTATTCACGATTCGTAATGAAGAGCCCGACAAGACCTCATGGACCCTTTATTTTGACGGTGCTCTAAATCACAAAGGAAAAGGCATCGAGATAGTCCTCCTAAGCCTGGAAGGAGTTGTCATACCCAAAGCTTTTTAGCTAGATTTCCCTGTCACGAACAATGTCGCAGAATATGAAGCCTTTATAGCTGGACTACTAGCAGCACTACAATTAGGAGTTAAACAATTAAAAACCATCGGTGACTCCAAACTAGTAATTTCACAAGTCATAGGAGAATGGAAAACTATTGAAAGGAAACTAATGGCATATCTAGAAACCGCTCAATATTTAGTAAAGAAATTTAAGAGAATCTCTTTCATGCACTTCCCTAGATTAGAAAATGAGCTCGCAGATTCCTTAGCCACGCTAGCCTCGGTCATCCAAATACCTATCGGATAACATACCAAAACCTTCTTCATCAAAAAGTTGACAGTACCAGCCCACGAGGTAGCATGGACCGTCAAGAGAGAATTACCCATCCTCCACACAAGTATAGAACCAAAAAGAGTAATTATCCTGAAAAAGCAAGTCAAGGCAGAAATCGAAGTTGATATGTTTAGATTTGAAAATCACCGATTGACGATGGACAACCGTGGTACTTTGATATCTGAAATTTCTTGAAGTATCAATATGTTCCTCCGTACGCTACGAAATCGAACAGAAGACTATAAGGAACCAATGCGCCCAATTCTGCATACTCGATGAAATATTATACAAAGAAGCCTTCACCAATGGAATACTACTACGATGCGTCACGACCGCTGAAGGATAATGCATCATCCAAGAAGCACTTGCTAGTGCCTGCGGCACCCACTCCAATAGACAGAGACTCGCCAATCAAGTAACATGAGAAGGTTACTTCTGGCCGATAATGATCAGAGATTGTCACCTCGACGTCCAATCCTGCAAGCATTGCCAAGAACATGCTTCACTCATTAAAGCTCCATCAGTTGCATTGAACACTACGACCTTCCCATGGCCATTCACAAGCACGCATTTATTCTTTTAGCAACCGAATACTACACCAAATGGGCAGAAGCTGAATCCTATGCCAAGATCATTGCTTCAACACGTGAGGTTTATCATTTGGAATATCATCATGAGATTTTGAGTACCCAGGATGTTTGTCACTGACAATGGACCACAGTTCATCGCGGAGAAGATGAAGAAGTTATGCAAGAAGTATGACATCGATCTATGCCACTCATCACAGTTCCACCCTCAAGGCAATGGATGGATAGAAGCTACGAACAAAATGCTGATTCAAATTCTGAAATACACAGTAGAAATAAGCAATGGAACTGAGTAGCCTGAATGACTATCAGAAGCACTCTGAGCCTATAGGACCTCTATTCGTACGGCCACTGGCCAAACTGCCTACCTCCTCACCTATGGGATGGAGGCAGTCCTACCATATGAGATATACAAGTGCCGTCTTTACGAATTCAACTCGATGATGAGCTATCCTTAGACGAGAGGAGAATTGCCCTACTCACGCGGCTAGAGCAACTTGATGAAACACGTCTAAGGGCAGCTAATCACACTCAGGTATATCAGAGGAGAGTGGCTAGGGCTTATGGTAAGAAAGTTCTCGAACTAACCTTTAATGTTGGAGAATTAGTCTTGAAGAAAATCATGCCTTCCAAGCATGCCCACCCGAATGGAAAACTAAAACTGAACTGGGAAGGCCCATATGTCATAACAGCTGCATACCCTAAAAATGCCTATAAACTGGTGAACCAAGATGGGAAAGAACTCCCTAATCCTTGAAATGCCATGTACCTTAGAAAATACTACCCCTAACCCTATGATCGTCATATCACGTGGTTAAATACTTATACTTACCACCCCCGTAGTCGTCATGACCCATTCATTGGTCGTACGCCTTCAATTCTCAGAATATCCTTAAAACCTCCGATCTATTGCCCACCTTTTCTCACTCGGGCAATTTGATCAAAGGACTAGTGACCTATCTAACCCCTTTCAAAAGCATAAATAACACCCGATCCTCACTTCCCTTCTCCCGCCATTGGAGGAGATGATAGAGAAAAAAATGAAGATGTTAGGTTCAATCAAAACTCATTATTCTTGTGCTAACAGGATGCTTTCAAAAAAATACATGCGTTTACATGTCAAAAAAAAAGAGCGAGTGAGAGCATTACGACAAATGAACAAGTCAATGAGCTCAGGGAAGCATAAACAGACCGTGAGGACATCTCTGGTAATTTAACTAGAAGTGTATAAGCAAGCTGCGAGTGCACCCCTGATGTCCCCATACTACTAGATGTCGTCATAAGGTGGCGGGAGGAGGATAAACTCCTGCTAACCAAAGAATGTGAGATTTTGATGGTGCCGAAACATGACGAAGAGCTCGATCATGGCATCCCGTACTCCTCTGAGAAAAAGATTGTTACCTATCCCTTTTGGAAAGCATTAGATACAAACAATCCCCTCATCACTGAGCCTTACCTCCCTCTGCTGTTTTTTATATTTGGACAATAAATCAGAAGTCTTGCAGGATGTTCCTAGAAATGAAACCAAAACTGATGAATGACGACTGACGCAATCACCTATTATACATACCATACTTCTCCCTAACAACCACGTGATAGGATGACCACCACCCCATATACAACTGACCTAATCATAAAGATGACCTCACCAGTTCGGTGACAACACCGATCAACTTTTTTTCTTCAAAACTAACTCACTAAATAGCCATGATTGCTTACAGATCCAAAGTGCTTATCTCGAAACCTGAAAAAGCTCCATTGCATCTTGATGCTGAGGCATTTTTTTCGGATTAGGAAAAGAATCATGTCAGAAGCGCTGACTTGTCCACAAAGAAGATAAGAAATGACGAAGTTACCCTCTAGGAAGCATTACCGAAGATACCATACTGTCGATCCTACCACGCTCCTACACTGGGTTATTTTTATTTATTTTTTTATTTTATTGTTTTGTTATTATTTTTGTTTTAGCTATTTGTTTTCCTTGTAGCATTATTTTTTATTTCAAAAAAAAAAGAAAAGAGAAAAAAAAATGTAAGAGAAAAGAGCACATATCCATCTTTTACTACCAGACTCTGGTATGAGACACTTACACCCTTGACAACTAGCAAGGGGGTGCACAAAACTACTGACAGCATTTAATCTCACATGTGCAGATACTTAGTATCCTTCAACCATCACCAGGCCAGCTCAGTGAGCATCCAAGTCCCAATGACGGTTGACGGCGTTAAAGTAACTAAAAGCAAAAGTATATGCAAGACTTAACTTAAAGTGAAAGGAGCTAATAAGGTATATCTAAATAAAAATATATATATGTGTCAAAAAAATTTCCATTTCTTTTTACACCTATCACTGGGGACACCCCCAATATATACAACAACACAAATGCTATAGATACAAAAAAAACACACACACACACCTAATCCCTACGCTGCCGCTGGAGCGGCCAAGCACTGATGTCCCCAGTATCATCAGCTCAGAGGTTTGTGGACTGGTCCTCCGAAAATATGATCCTGGCACTCGGAGTCGGCGGAACCTCTAAGCGACGAGGCCCTGCCACAAATCCTCCCTCACTCATTTGCCTGATAGACAGCCTCGATCGATAACAGGGAGGATATCTCGCAAGAACCTCACGAACCACTACATCCTACCGAGCATCACCCCTAGCATGATCATGTAATGTGCGACAAGATTGTCCAGCTGAGGAACCCGTCGCCCTTGAATCCAATCCACCAAGCTGATGAGCTAGCCTATATATCCCTCACTCACTCCTCAGCAAACGATATTGTAGCTGATCTAGGGACGCCTACATCTCCGCCCGTGTCATCTGATGAGCCGCCTCTAACGCATCAGTATGAGTCATCTGAGTGGCCATCTTCTTAGCAAATAAGTCAGCATGACTCTGCGTCTCCCCAAGGACTCGTCTCGCCTCAGGAGTGGCTCGTGCTCGCGCCGCCTCCAGACACGCCTCCTCCAGCTGACGAACCTACATAACGGCATCAAGTTAAGCAAGCAAAAAAAAAACTATAAACTAATATATACATGAACAAAATGAGAAACTTTGAAAAAGGAAAGAACCATACGAGATCCAGCCTCTCCCCCAGGAGTCGCTCAACTGTCTCAGCGGTCACTAGATCAGCAGGAAACACAGGAGGGACAACAAACGTAGGTGGCTATAACAAAAGTAGACAAATACATCAAAAATACTATAATGACAAATAAACTATAAACATAATAACTAAAACATACCTGAGTAGGGATAGGAATGGACTCCTAAGGGGGAGCCTCGGGGAGCAGAGTCCGTAACAGCCTGCAAAGAAGCAAATAATCCAACAGAAGATATGTTAGAACAAGATAAAGATAGAATAACCAAAATAGAATTATCCCACATCAAAAGAAACTTTACCTGGCTCTCTAGATGTAGAGAGGCAGTAGTCGCCTCCCTCGTCTGAAGATCCTCGACAACTTGACGCTAAAATACCACATGATATTAGTAAACTACTAAGAAAGCAAAACAACGACACCCAATAAACTAATGCAATAACACAAACTAGGTGCAAGATTGAATTGAACTTACCCAATGATCTAGCTCGGCGCAAAGCTGAGCCATCGCTGGATCCTCCCGACTGGAGGAGGCAACTGAAGATGGATAGAATGCCGGCATGGGACCTCCGACAGCCAGCTCGGCTCTCTATAAATAACAATAAACACATCAGTCGACAAGCACAATGCTAACAACTAAGCAGAACCATACTTGTGAAGATGCTTACTAATCGATCAATCTCAAATCATAGACTAGCCGCCATCTCCCAGTTAGCTAGTTGCTGATTGCGATAGACATCCAACAGTGCCGCCTGACGAGCGACCTTACCCTCCCTCTCAGACCGTTCAAGACAAAATAAAATGAGACACCGCAACCACGTCAGAATGACTAGAAAATTAAATCCACATAATAATAAAAAAAAAACTACAAATTAACTCACCAGGAGCTATCAAGCTTCCGCTAATCGAATCCCCAACTCATCCTCTACTACCCTAGCCTGAGCAACCGAGGAGGCTAAAGACTGCAGCATCTCCTCATCCAGACTAGGAGCACACCCCATCCTCTCCATCGCCCTATGGAGAGCATCTAATGCGCCCCACATGCTCGCAGTAAGATGGCCCTGCTCTAATACAACCAGCCTCTCCCTCAAATCTGACACTGACTCCAGCCCTCCAATCGTGAAAGAGCCACTCCCATAGAAGGGGCATGTGAAGAGGCGCCTGCCACCCAATGCACCAAACCACCGCGCATGCTCCCCGGCCGTCCGCCTCTAACTCTAGTCCCCCTAGCTCTAAAATCTGCTATCTGAATAGCCATCTATGCCGTAAAGTTTTGGTCAGGTGGGTCGGTCATCCTCTTTGCCACTCTGTGGCGAATCTCTAGAGGGACTCCCTAAACGAGCCCCAACTGCTGTACCACGCGAGAAGTGTGGATCCGCTCCACTCTCTCCAAAAAATGGACCCATATGTCCACCTCGAAGAAGGGCCGGCCAGACTGAATCACTGGCACACCAGCATCCTCCTCATCCACGTAGGGCCTCCAGATCACCTACAACCAAACAAATGAATCAACCCTCAATGAAGTCTCAGATCCTAAAACACCAAAACAAAAAGAAAGCATACACGTAACAATCTATACCTACCCTGCATGCATATCCCCAAAGAGTCCTCGCGCGGTCTGAAAATCTGAAGACCAGCGACGACCCCTCAACGCCTCCCTCCACACGTGCATCCGTAGGAATGTAAATATCACATCCAACAGAACCCCCGGACGAAGGAAAGTGAAATGATCATACGCTCAAAACTGAAACAAAAAGTAGCAACAACAACAGCGACACACAAGGAGAAACATTTACCATTAAAACAACAAAAATTAACTAAACTAAAGACATCACAATGCCAATTAATTAAAACTCACCTTGATGAATGGAAGGAAACCCCCTATCGATGCGACACCGGTAATGGTGCTCATAGAGATGCGCCAACGCGGTCGCACCCCATGCATAAGTAGGGACTCGATCCAGATCCCCAAGTACCATAAAAAATAACCCAATGACGCATCCCCATGCCGAAGAAGAGAAGAGTACAGCACCGAGGAAATGCATCAAAAATGCTCGAAGCACCCTATCCGCAACTACCCCCGGCTCCACCATGAGCTCTCGACCCACCACTACTATACAATGCGCCTCATAGGTCGCCTTCACCTCTGAATGGCACCTCAGGGGGAGGAAGCCACTTGTAAATGGATCGAAAAACTAAGTGACACGAACTATGCCTGGCCCCGAGCTGCTCGACCTATACGGCACACCTAAGATCTCCTCACACACCTCTAAATAATGCCCTGCCATCTGGCTTGTGATCGGATCGCCCTCAAAATGAAGACCAGTGATGTGAACCCAGTCCTCTAGAGTCAGTAATATCATCCCAACTTGAAAGAGAAGTGCCTGATGCTCCTCCCTCCACCTCTCAAAGATCGCTGCGATCAGGCCACGAACGACTTGAAAGGGCTCCAACTCCAGGATTGGTCCGAAACTGAAAGACACTAACCGCGCCTGCTAAAACTCTGATAAGGTACGATACCAAGCATGAGACTCGGCCCATGCCGAGCTGATAGCCAGTTGCAGGGGCTCCTATTGAAAGAAACACAAATAATAACAGTAAAACTAACACATACTTATGACAAAAGACAAATGAATTTAAAAGAAAAAAGAAACTAAAAGCAAGTCAAATATGCCTCAGACACGATGACAATTTATAAAAAATACGCAAAATATGATAAGAACAACTGAGTATAAACATAACCTACCTCTAGATGCAATCATGATGCATGAGTGAGCACACAATCCATCATTAATGTAGGTTTGACATAAATTAAAAGGGTTCCAAATCCTAATAAACCTATGTCATAACCTAAGTCACTAAGGAAATGGAAGAACTCTTGCTCATGAGTGCTTACCCGACCTCGAGCAAAGAAATCCTCCAACGGGAAGCGCCTGCGATCTAGATGCTCCGCAACTGTAGCCTCAGCTCCCTCACCCGCTGGTATCTCACCCTCGACTCTCTCACCCTCACCCTCAACAACCCCCTGCTCAATCTCGAGTGCCTCCTCCCTAACCACCGACTGGTCAAACTTTGATACCTCCTCTCCAACTACCACCACAACATCCGCCTCCCCGACAACATCGGTCCGGGGCTCGAATGTCTCACCTATCTTCGCCCCTAGCATCCTCTCTAACTTAGAAATAGTAAGAGCAAGTCTACCACCACCCTCAGACTCCATCCTAGAACGAAGAGCTCAAGAAATTAAAGAGAACGGAAGAAACGGTGTCTGAAATGGACTATCGGATCACAAGATATCACAAAAACACGAAAATCAGAGTGCACAGAAACAAGAAAACCAGAGAATTAGAGAATAAAATGGATCGCACAACAAAAATGACAAACTTTAAGCCATTTATAGAGAATAATCGAGTCACGCGCTTAAATCCTGGCGCGCAAAACAATCACGCGCCACCTTGGTAGCGCATAATTCGGATTGCGTGACCTATCTAGAGTGCGCAATCTAATCGTTGCCCGCTCAAACTAACCCGACCACTTGGTTGCGCGTCACCTTCCAAGCGCGCAATCACATTAAGCGCCCTTACAAGCACACGCGAATTCCGACAATCACTTCCACAATGACCACCATTGCCATAATCAAGCACTGCTCACCCTGCATTTAATTCGATTAAATGACTGAATATTAACGCTTAATAACCCTTTGATACCTTGGAATACGTGCTTTAAGACTGGCGCACAATTCATTTAAATGCCCATAATGAAGCGCGCAATTCCCTGGAAAATAAAAAATATACGGATTCAAAACAACAACACTTTCACAGACCTAAACTAAGAGATTCCTAACACTAATTACTAGTCCAAACCGCCCCCTTATCAAGACTGATCCAAGAACACCCCTAACTTGGAAAATATACGCCCTAAAAAATGGAAGAACGAAAAATATGACCTGACACCGTTCGCACACCCCAACCAAAGCTAAAACAAAAAAAAGGAGACTTGCCCCAAACTAAAACTAAACATAAATTTTTGTCCCAACTAACACCGATCTAAACTAAAAAGAATACCCTCATATCACACACAACCCCAATTGATGTTAAATTATACAACCAAAAAATATCCCCTTTTCTTTCTTTTTTTATATACACTAAGACCAAAAAAAAATGTCCTCATCATTTATACACTCTGATTAACCCCAAACTAAATCAAAACAAAAAAAATACTCCTAACAATACCCTGATCCAGAATAAATAAATTAAACAAATAAATCTCACACTCCAAATAAAATCAAATAAGCTGTAAAATAGACTAAACTGGAATTTACAAAAGAATTTAAAATCATAATCTTCATAAATAAATAAAATGATTACAAAACACACCGAGGGCATACCATCTGAATATACAATTTAAAACAAGGAACTTAAAATCCGCACGTTCAGGCAATCCCTGAATTCGGATTCATTCGGAAAACTAGAGATCTCGGAGAAACCCAAAGAAAGGAGGTGCCCTGAACGAACTCTAGCCGTAATAACCTCTTCCTCTTGCCCCTAGCAGGTAGAAAAGAAAGAGTGGCTCACGGAAAGCCACCTAGGACCTGCAGGATCCACCTTTAGGAGCCCGCCTGGAAAACACTAAAAAGGAGGATCAACTAACGCTAAATCCACAGGTCTTATCGAGGAAAAAGAGGCATCGGTCACGAGAACTCTGACCCTACCTTTTCCTTGACTTTACTTTCTACCTCCTTTTTCTCCTCCATCTCTTCCCTTAGCATGGCAGCAATTCGACTGCTACCTTGCATTCCCAATCCCGTTCATTCTCAAAAGCTCATACAATAAACACAATTCTTCGAATCCAACACCCAGGATACAAAAGAGAAGGGAAGAAAAGACATGAATTAATTAATAAATAAATATGCCCTAAAAAAGAATACCTCAAAACTTTCAATCCCAAACTTAAAAAAGAAAAGGAAACAAGAGCCCAAAACTTCTAGCTCACACATTTATAAACTACACTCCCTAAACCATAGAATGACAAGTATTGCATCATTAAACCCTTCTAATCTAATCTAATCTAAACCAAACACATACCCCGCAGAAAGACCATCATCCATGGCAAACATACATGAACCAATAATTACACAACACTTAACCCCCTAAGAGACATAGATCCTAGGTAAAATGGATAAACCAATAGGATTTAGACATTTAACACCCATCTAGAACCTTTGAAAACTCACACTTTTTCAACCTCATGTTGAATTAAACAAAAGACAAAACTCAAGATAAAAATCAAACCTTAAACAAAAAAAAATTTAAATTAAATAATTAAAAAAAAAAGCACAATTCTCTAGAGTGAGACCCTGACTGGTTTGAAAAAAATGCCCCCAATTAATCAAATAGAACCAAATAAAATTTCTAAATCAGGCTCAATAAGATGAATTAACATCAAGATGAGCCCTGAATAAGTCCTAAAAATCCAAGCTAAACTAAACCTTAAAAACTAAGTACAACAAATCAGATAAATCCAACTAATCCGCTAACAAACAAATAAGAACAAAATAAAAAAAAATGCCCCTTTATTTATAATTTAAAATTTTACAAGTATCACCGGAGGCATACCTCCTGAATTTACAACCCAAAATGAAAACCTAAAACTTTAACCTACAGCCCAAAACGAAGACTGGGTTCAAAACTGAGATGAAGCGAGGAGCAGATTCCGCTTGGAACGTCCAATCGGAGAATTCAGGGAGAGTTGGTTGGGAAATACATCCCTCCACTTTTTGCTCCTTCTTTTCCTCTATCTTCACCTCCACCGCCGCCGCTTCAACACTGCCTTCACTGCTCCTTAAAAAGGATCGATGTGAAGACAAGCGCACTCATTCCCAATACCGCCCACTCCTAGAATAACGTCGTCCATGAGCATTACCTCAGGACGAAGATCACACGAAATTACAAATATAGGAAGAAACGACATCCCAATCGGACAGTCGGGTCGCTCGATATCACTAAAATAAGAATTTCAGAGCACGAGATATTCAGAAAAGGTAAAAACTCGAGACTAAACTAGAATGAAGAATGAAAGCTCTTTCGCTTATATAGAGTACGGACTCAATTACGTGCCTGAACACATGCGCTTAATTAGATCACACGCCACTCACGTGGCGCACAATCTGAAATACGCGCTCTAACCCAAGGGCACAATTAGACCATCGCCCATGCCAACGATGCGACGCTTCGATCACGTGCATTCTATGGACCGTGTAAACCAATTAAATGACCCATTGCAAATGCACAATACGAAAGATCACCTATACACTGACTGTACGCTGACCAGGGGACGCATCAATCACGCACAAGGATTACAGTGCATAATCCAATTACACGCACACATACACGCACGTAAATGACCCCTCAAGTCTGAGATCGCACACCTGAAAATGGGCACGCAATGGTATTGAGCGACCGAAAACGGGCGCGTAATACCTGATTTTAGACGAAATCTACACCCTTACACCTTTGTGTCCCATTGTGGTCAAGATTCTTTTGTCCCATCGTGGCTAAGTTTCTTTTATCACGTCACGGTCACACCCTTTTGTCCCATCACATGGCCTCACAGGCTGTCCCGACAATAAAAAAAAGGGACATACTCACCCGTCCTATAGTGTTAATCATCCCTTAGTCCCGTCGCGAAGACATATACTCCTTACCGCAATGCCCTCATGACCCCACTAAAGAAGGAAGACCCCATTGCGATAAAGTGCACACATGCAATACCACTTCAGTACCCAGTCCCATCAGAATAAATTAACCATACCCTCATGACCCATCGCGAAAAGTCAAAAACAAATCGCCCAAACATGAAGTCAATCACAACACAGCCAGGACGTGATTTCTTCTGTAACCCAAGATCCACAAAAGAAAGATAACAACATTCCATCGCACAAATAACATCTTACCAATATCCCATCGCAAACCTCACTACCTGAAAATAAAAGAAAGCTCAAATAGCACAGGCCATGCCCTATGACGAAGAGAGGGAAAACTCGATCATGTCCCATCGCTAAGGCAACGAACTCTCTCTCTTTCACATTCTCGAATTAATCCCCAGGTCCCATCACGACATCATTTATCCCAAGACATTGTATCACAACTGCCAAGTCCTGCCATAGTAGACCTGAAGAGGAGAAATCTCCAAAGTCCCGTCGTGACATCACATCCGGAGCACTGCAACACAATAATAGCCACAAAGTCTCATTGCGACACTACAACACCACCACAAACCGTACAAGCTGCGTGCAACCCAGGTAAGTATCACCAAAGGTAAATACTACCCACCTTTTTTCTTAATTACTTGATATTGTTTATAAATATAGTTAGCTATGGTTAAGTCAAATATTTTCAAAACTCGTCTCTCTCGACTTGCGAATCATTAGTATTCATTGAGAAAGTTAGATGTAGTATCCGGCATGCCAAGTGTCATCTTGACAACCACAATAACGGTCAAGTCCACAAATCTTGTACCGGTGGATTTGCTCAACGACGTCTCAGAAGAAACGTTTTTCGCCGTTTTACCACCGAATTGATCTCAAGTTAAAACCCCTAAAATTTCAAAATCTCAAAACCTCTTTATTTCAAAAAAAAAAAAAAAAACCATCTTAAGTTAACTCCTAAGACCATCTGAACCTGCAATCAAGCGCATGCACCACTACGCAGAATTGGATCAATCGCATACTCCACTGCGCAAAATCATTGGTTCAGACACATTAGGAGTTAGAATGCCCAACTTAGACTACCCAATCTACAGACCAACCTCTGAACTTGCAATCAAGAGCATATCCCACTACGCGGAATTGGTTCGAGCGCATACGCCACTGCATAGAATCATTAATTCAGACACATTAGAAGTAAAATTTCCAATTTACCGACCTCCGAACTCTAAATGAATCAAGCGCACATGCCACTGCACAGAAATCAATTGAGCATACCTTATAAAAAAATACACACCTCAATTACTAGCCGAAATCAACCATTCCCCTGGAAACCAAACATTGAGTATATTCAATCTAAGAACTTACAAATGCCTATTGGAAAAGGAACACATGACGCGCATTGGTGTGAGCAATGACGCGCCCGGTCTGACATGACTTGTAAAAGCCTTCGATATTATGTGATATTTATCTCTTCTTTTATTATCGGTCCCTGGACCTTGTTTTGAACATTTGATTAATGCTCCAGTACCTCAATTGTGTAAAATCCCTCTATTAGCTTGTGCCATGCGACGGGATGCGCCATGCACCCACCGACCCGAAATGTACCCTTCGACAACTATCATTTGCCCTTTAAATGCTCTATTTTAGCTTATGTTGATTGATAAGAAAGCCAAGCATGTCATGTCAGCATCACCAATTCACATTTGTGAATTCACGAGAGAAATGAGAAGCCACCTCGAATGAGGGGTGTCTACTTCGACGCGTTCTTACTTCGCAAGAGTGCCCCGAACAGGGGCATCTGTAGACACTCCCATTTTGCCTTCTCGAGATATATTTTTTGTTCGATCAATCTTTGACCCTTTTTAACCTTGATATGGGAACCATGCACTAAAACAATAGTACATGGCTGAACACAGGCTGAAACAATTGCTCTGTGGCTCAGATCCCGACATGGGGAGACTATATACAGAAACAATAGTATATAGTTGGAATGCAGACTGAAACAATAGTCTTGCATTTCATTTTAGAGATCAGACTCGGACAACCCCGAATTAAGAGCATGAAACCCTGCGCGTAATTCAATTCCATGCCACACCAGAAATGCGCAATCAGTCCCCCTTTCAAACCAAACTTCCCTTTCAGACGCACGATCAAATTGAGTGCCACAAAACCAGCGCGCAATTGGCCTACGCCCGACCTAGTCTCACTACCCTTAACCCTTTAGTTTCCTTAATTAAGCACTTCTGAAGAACAGCTTAATCAGATTGCGCACCTTCCATCACACGCGCAATTAGCTCTAATTTTGTTAGGACTAGGAAACTTGCTGAGCAAGTAAGCCAGTCCCTGACTGAGTCAGTGACCGACTCAAAGCGATTAAGCGCCTGGAAACTGACACATAATTCAATTAAACGCCTAAAAAATGGCGCGTAATTGAAGGAAAACCTATAAAAGATTTGTTTCTTAAACAAAACGGAGAGGCTAGCAATTTTTTGAGGGAGAACGGATTTTTTTTGGGATTCCAAAAACCAAAGAACTCCGAGGACAAACCCATAGAGCAACCTAGTCATGATCTCGAGATTCAAGCCTTGAATCTTTGAGATTTCTATTACCCTTAGGTAATAATTTAATCTTTTAATTCGCAACCATAGCTTCTAATCTCTAGATCTAGGAATTCTATTATTTTTCATTATTCAGACCGTAGCACCCTTTTCAGACCTAAATTCTATTTATCTAGTTTACTACTCTGTTTCTACAAGCAGTCCTTAATCTATCGGTCCGATATACCGATTCTAGACTTTAACTCAGTTCTAAAATCTCGATCTACAATCCTATCATTAATTTCTGGTTCTAATCCTTTGATTCAGAACCAGTCCTTAATCATACGACTTGATTTCTCGATTTCAGACCCGAATTCAGTCCTCATAATTTAAATCATTGCTTTAATTCCCTATTTTTAATGCATTCAAAAAATCCCAAATATTAATTCTAGTCTTATAATTCTAGTTTACAATTCAATTCATAATTATTATTCCAAAATCAACTCTTAAAAGCCCAAAATACTATGTTACGGTTCAAAAATCAATTTTTCTTTAATTTCAGCCACCCGATTTGCCCAAGGGAGCTTTCAGAGGGTATTCGAAAACAAGGCCAATCCTCCTTAGCATAGCGGGCCCAAACCCCATTTTTTTAGGAATTTTAGAATTAAGTAATCCCTTTAATTTTATACTTTTTGCATGATTAATTAGTAAGTAATTTAATTTCAGCATGCTTAATTAATTGTCTTAAATCTTACTATGACTGATTAATCCCTTTAAATAAGAATTTAGTATGATTGATTTCGTTGCTTTAAATTAGAATTTAATTGATTAATTTCTTGCTTTAATTAGAACTTATTATGATTAATTTTATTTTTTTAAATCTGAATTTAATTGATCAATTCCTTGCTTCAATTACAATTTAATGGAATCAACTTTGTTGCTTCAACTAGATTTTTAGCATAGATTTTCATTGCTTTAATTAGAGATTTTTATAAAATTAGTTTATTTATTTTAATCAGATTCAGTAAAAATTAGTTTATTCATCTGAATCAGATTTTATTAGCATTAATTCCTTGCTTCAAATTAGAGTTTCGGTAAAATTAGTCTTTTGATTTCAATTAAAATTCTAACAGGACTATTATAATTGCTGCAATTAGAATATAAATAGAATTATTATACCTTATTCAATCAGAATTCTAGTACACATGATATGCTTGAACAAATTAAAATCTCACCAGAACTATTATACATGCACTCCTAGTAGTATTAGGACACCAATATTAATTAGACTTCTAATAGAATTGGAAAATAACATTAACTGGACTCTTAATCGGATTGGAACAAACCTATACAACTAAATTCATAACAGAATCAGGGAAGTCTAAACTGACAAGAATTATAATTATAAATAGGAATAAAAAGGAAATTAAACTATCTAATCCAAAGAAATAGAACGCTGCTGACGTTCGTAGGCAGACGATTCAGTATAAAAGCAACCCACACCCGCTCTTGAGCGTGATCATTGACGTGTTGCAGCGTCGATAAATATCTGCAGTTGGCGATCACAATAAACTAGGAATCCTCCTAGAAAACTCCTGTCATTTATTTATTTGACTCTAATTATTCCAAGCGCCACATTGCTAGAGTCCAACAAGACAGAATTGGAAGCCATTGATTCAATGGGAACCGAGAGGAACCCAGAAAAAGCATGCACCAACAATGGCATGATCTCTTCTTCTTATTTTATCGTGCTGCCCTAGGATACATCCCATTGAAACTTCCATCGTGGAGAGATACATTAGGAGTGGTCTCCCCGGCTCGGGTGGTACTAAAACTGGAGGGTTGAGAATGTAGCCCTTGATTTTATCGAATGTTGCCTGATCATCCTTGTTTCACTCAACGGGTAAATCCTTTCTTAGCAGTTTGAAGATCGGTGTGTAGATAGGAGTGAGTTGTGCAATGAACTAACTGATGTACTGTATTCTTCCTAAGAACCCTCTAACCTCTTTCTCAGTAGACGGTAGTGGCATTTTCATGATGGCCTTTACCTTGATTGGGTTGACCTCGATACCTCTCCTGCTGATGATGAATCCTAGCAACTTTCCTGACATGGTAGCGAATGTGCATTTATGAGGATTTAGGCGTAACATGTACTTTCTCAGCCTATCAAATAGCTTTCGGAGATTTATTAGATGGTCACTCCTCTCTGGTGACTTGGCAATCATGTTGTCGATGTACACCTCAATTTCTTGGTGCATCATGTCATTAAATAGTGTCGTCATAACTCTCTGTTATGTTGCCCTTACATTCTTTAGCCCAAATGGCATGACCTTATAGCAGAAAGTTTCCCAAGGAGTGATAAATGTCGTCTTCTCTTGATCTACCTCCTCCATCCTGATTTGATTGTATCTGGAGAATCCGTCCATGAACGAGAGCATCCCGTGCTTATCAGTGTTATTGACCAAGATATCGATGTGTGGCAAAGGGAAGTCATCCTTCGGGCTCGCCCTGTTGAGGTTTCTGAAATCAATGCACATGCAAATCTTTCCATCTCTCTTCGACACCGGGACGATATTAGCTAACCACTGCGAGTACTTGGAAACCATGAGAAATCCCACATCATATTGCTTGATGACCTCGTCTTTCACTTTCAGCATCCACTCGGGTAGGAGTCACCTCAATTTTTGCTTGACTGGCTTGATATCAGGGTAGTGTGGAAATTCATGCTCGACCAAATCGGTGTCCAAACTAGGCATGTCCTTGTATGACCATGCAAAGACATCTTTATATGATCGTTGAAAATTAATCATGCTTTTTCTTTTCTCGAGAGATAGCAATGTTCCGATCTTAGTGGATTTAGGAACCTCCTCAGTCCCTATATCGACGTCCTTCGTTTCCTCAATAATGGGGTAGGGCCATGCTCAAAGTCGGCAAACAACTCAAGGAGTTTATTGGGGAGCTCCTCAGTAGGGATTTCCTTATCCAAACTCGTGACTCCTACCTCTTTTTATATTTCTACTAGAAAGGGGTTGATTTCATGTGAGACAGGCTTTTCTATTAAGACATCATTTTCTTTAACTTTATTCAAAACTTTAAAAGATAATATTTTTGGACTTTATATTTTTTTTATGTTTTTGAGATTTTTGTTTTCTGCAGAAATGGGCTCTTGGCAAAGCGAGTCCCTATATATACACGGTATTGCCTGTCAAGGGCTTATCTCACTTTTTATAGGTTATTTCTTTTTAGGAAGTAGGTGTCGTATTTCAGGCCACTTGCCGCTTCCAGAGTTTGGGGCACGGGTGCCCAATTCCGTACCTATGGTGTCGCTCCTTTACCTATTTGGATGGAGGGGGTGGCTGATATGATTCTTTAGAGACAGCCTCCATCATGTTGATCATGGATTCATCTTATATTCTCTCCTCAAATATTAGTAGAGTCCTATGGTGATTTACCACAGCGGGGATTGTGCAGGTATGGGAGAGTCTTCCTCAAAAAGTGACAGAGCGGCAAGGTTTATCTCAAGAGTGGGAGGGACGATCTAAGGATTGGTAAGGTGGACAGGTGGTGCTGGTTTGTGCGGGGTTAACTGCGTGGCCCCATTCTGATCTATTTTTATGATCCCTGCACTTACAAAGGTGTTCCGAATGTGAGGTCCAGGACGAGGGTTCTCTTCTAAGTTGATTCCACGAGCTTTAGCAGCCGTTGTGGCTCGGGCTTTCTCTTTGGCCTCTCGGACCTCTTCCTCGTGGGCTTGTACCCTAACCCAAATCTGACCTGCGGCCCACTTTTAGCCTTCACTGGCTCTCTCTTGCATTTTAATCGAGGACCTAGTTCCCTCCCTTTCTGATAACCCCATTTTTGGAGCATGGCCACAGCCGCTACCATTCTGCCTCTGATTTTCAGAGTGATACTTTCCAAGGGTTCTGGGACTACCATTGATACCTAATATTTGAAATTATGGAGGTCCGTATCTTCGATCGTGTGCGACACATCCAACACCTTGGGGTTCTCAATGTTGTGGGTGGCTTTTTCTTTTTCATCATGCCCCTCACCTATGATGGTGATGATCTTCTGCCCCAACACGAACTTAAGCTTCTGATGCAACATGGACAGTATTTCCCCTACTTCATGCAACCAAGGGTGCCCTAACAATAGATTGAAGGAGGACTTAATGTCCATTACTTGGAATGGTATGGAAAAGGTCATTGGTCTAATTACTAGCTCAAGATCAACTTTCCCAATTATTTCTCTTCGTGTATTATCAAACCCTCTAGCACTGGTTTTTATCAGCCTCAACATACAAAGGTCCGCACCTATTTTGGTGGCAGTTCTCCGAGGGCACACATTTAGAGTGAACCCATTATCAATTAATACTAGTGGAATTACTATATTCCTGGCCTCTACAGTGATGTTGAAGGATTTAGAATGATTATTTCCCTCTTTTGGTAAATCCGTATTTGAAAAAGAGATGGCATTGGGAGCCATCACCTACCCGATTATCTGCCCAACCTCATCTGTGCTCACTTGGAGAGACACATGAGCATTCTTTAATGCCCTCATCAGAGCTTGGAAATGGAGTGGGGACGTCATTAACAGATCTCAGACTGTGATATGGGCTGGCATTCTCCTTAGCTGAGTCTAGAGTATGTGCTCTTGGCTCATCTTTTCAAACGGGTTTACTGTCATAGCATCTTTCTTCCCCTCTGGTTGGGCTAGCGCCAGTGTCGATGTGTCTGGCTGCTTAGATATCTTCCCAGATCTGGTGACAAAATCTACTACCCTCTCCTTATTGCTCTTGGCATTGATGTCTGTTTGTTCGTAATTGAGTGAGACTTGATGTGGATCATAGGTTAGTCCTGGGATCTAAAACAGGGTGACAGCGGTGCTGGAGATGCTGGTATCACTGAATTGGGATGGGTTAACCTCTATAAGAGACGGGCTGGTAGAGAAAATGGGATTGGTTAGGATTGCGGGTGACTATATCGAGAGTGATATGACGGGGGTGGGCCATTGATAACTGATGGGCGCCGAAGGTGGATTGGGGACATAATCAGCCATGGGCTAATTGGTGGAGGATGCCACATATGGCTGGTAGGAGTTAATTTGGACATAATTAACTGGAGCTGGTGCTGAGAAGTATACCCTAAGATCTAAGGGTTCTATTTGTGGAGTGGGGTTGGGGAAGTAATCTGCCAAATTTAGAGGTTCAATCACCCAAATATTCCTATCTTCCCAATCTCTTTGCGATTGTGCCACAAAGTTCTCTCGGTCATAGATGTAATCCACCGGGTCAAACTCTAAGTCTTCGTCACCCTCTTCTATCATGCTAATAATGGGTCTTGGATCTGCTCCTCCGGGAGGGTGTGGGGGTAGCGGTACTTAGTGTAGGTTGGCTTGCTGGGTTGCTTGGTGAAGTGCCAGAGGGATAATTTTACCAGCCTTTATCAAATCCTGTATTGAGTGCTTCAATGTGAAGCAACGATCAGTAGGGTGACCCGGCCCTTAGTGAAAGTTACAATGGGTGTGTCATAGTTCCTCGAGATGGGATTTGGTGGAGGTCGTGGTTAGAGTGATGTGACCAACCCTTTTTATATTAACAAGGGTAATAAAACATTTAGTGATTGCCCCAAAGGTGTGAAAACTCAGTCAAAGCAGGCCTTTCTCTATTCCGAGGTCATCTGTGCCCCTTGCCCATTCCCGATTCTCTATATCGGCTCGCTTCTGACTGGAGCTGGTTGTGCGGCTTTCAATTGGAATGAGATTATACTAGTGTTGGGCCTGATATGCATGACATTCTGCACCTCTGCCCCGATTCTTTACTCAGAGAATCTCCTGACCTCGCCGGCCCCACCGGATACATTCTTGCTTAATTGCCCTTCTCTGACAATGTCCTCGCAACGATTGGCATTCCTCACCAAATCAGCAAAGCTGGACTGCTGTTGGTAAACAAGAAAGTCCGAGATGACTGGTAAGGTTTTTTTAAGATCATCTTGATCTGCTCATTGTCAGGTATTCTGTTTCTTACCTGAGCTGTCAGTGCACTCCAATGCCCAACGTAATCGTTGAAGGTCTCATTAGAGTTTTGCTTTAACCAGGCCAGATCTGACTTGCGAGATTCAATGTCTATGTTGTACACATATTTCTCTTAGAATAAATGCGTAAGATCTTTCCATGTTTTTATCATGGATAATTCTAGGGACTTGAACCACCTCAAAGTCGGGCCCGTCAGACTCTTCTGAAAGACTTTTATAAGCAGGTGCTCGTCCCCCCATATTAGCACATGTCCCCATAGAAGGACTTGAGGTGTGCGATGGGGGTTGCCCTTGCCGTTATATTTATCAAAGATCGACATTTTAAATTTTGGGGGCAAGGGGACTTTTGCAAATAAGCACAAGTCTGAGAAATCCGTGGTATGGATTTCGGCTCCTCCCATCTTTAACAGCTGCTTCTAGATTTTATCCAATTGTTCTTTTAACTGCTCAAACTCTTCAGACAGCGGGACAATTTATTCAACGGTCGGCCTTGATTCACTATGTGCTATCGGGGGTTGGTGATTATGGGGAAAGGATTGATGCTGGCAAGTGCCCCAGCATAAGCCCCACTATTCATGATCTCATATTTCTCATATTATGGGTCTATATATGATGCAGTGAGGGTGAGATTTTCTTATTGGCTGGCTGGGCTAGATAGGTGCCAGGTGGGACCATTGGAGGGAGAAATTTTATGGAGTTATAGGATGAGTGGAATTTGGATTTTGAGTGAAGCCCTGATGGGGCCATTGTGTTTGAGGGAATGCTTGGAGATGTCCTTGAGGTGTATGAGGATGGGGGAATTGGTGAAGGGTACGTGCTGGGTTGCTGCCTGGGGCGGGGTGTGAGGTTTGTGTGAGGGAGATATTGAGGGAATTGTGGAGGGTATGGGTATGTGGACCCAAGATTTGGGCCTTGCTGGGCTTGGGTATTGGATGAGGGATTTGAAGGGGTTTAGGCCATAAGGCCTTGGGAAATTTGGTCCATTGGGCTTTATTGAATTTGGGCTATTGGGCCCTGGTAGGTCTGGCCTATTGGGCCTTGATCGGTATAGCCCATTGGGTCTTGATGGGTCAAACCCATTGGGCCTTGATGGGTCTGGGTGATGGGGGTTTGGGCCATTGGGCCTTGGTGGGTGTGGATGATGGGGGTTTGGGCCATTGGGCCTTGGTGGGTGTGGATGATGGGGCCTTGGGCCATTGGGCCTTGGTGGGTTTGAGGTAATGAAGCATGGAGGCTTAGGAATGTGGATGATGGGTTGGAAGATGTGTAGTGAGAATGAGGGGGGATGTTTTGGGAGGCTTTCCAACTAGTGTAAGCCCAGACCATTTTGTCCATCATGGCCATTGGAGAGGGATTGGGTGGAGGTGGCTCATTTGAAGATATTTGGGGTGTGGATGATGTAGATGTGTGGAAAAAATTGGGCATGGCCCTGGGAAAATGGGGGGACACATGGTGTGGAATGGGTAAATGCGGGTGGATCAGATGTATGTTGGGAGGATAAAAATGGGGCATGGTGGTAAAGGTAGGGAATTGGGTTGGATTTTGGATGGATGTGGATGGCGGATGGGATGGGTTTGGCATGGCCATGGAAGGGGTGAATGCAATGGTTTGAGAAAATGAGGGGGAATGGGGGGTTTGATTTTGGGTGTTTTGAGTGGTGGTGGATGGAAAGATGGGTGCACCGAATGGACCGGTGACGGTAAACGGGGATTGGGTGAGGGGGATGGATGTGAAAAGCTCTTTCGAATGGGAATAAGTTGGGGAATGCGGTGGGGATGAATTGGAATCGACATATGTCAGATCCACTACCCACGACATGGCTTGACGGTGGGTGGGGTACGAGTGCCTTGGATGGGGCCCGTAAAGTTTCCGCCTTCCTCCCCTACGAGATGACGGAGGGTAAGGTGATGTCGTTGTGTCGGCACCACAAATCACCTCTTTTTTTGGTTTATTTAATGTTTTTGGATATTTTGTGAATGGATTTTTATGATGAACAACTCTGGGACCTTGAACTCCCATTTCAGGTGGCATTTGTACCCTAAGTAAATCCTACGGCAAGATCCCGATGTGCTTTGGAAGAATCAAAGGAGAACCCTTTGATCTATTGAAGGCACAAGAATCAATGCAAACAACCCAATCCCTCGGAGCGAGTCAAGAAGAGGTTACCCTCTTTTGATCGGCGGAGGTGTATTGGGTGTTGGATAATGCGGGACCTAATTAGAAGCACTAAACGACTAAGCAGGGAGCTCGGGGATGTGAAAAGGGCCTCAGAATAGGGCTGCACTGCTCAATTAGGGACAAATAACACTTGGTGTGTGTATTACATGCGCCAGACCAACTGTAGTCCAATTTATACTTGGCACATGTATTAGTTGCACCAAAGCAAATCTGGAAAAAAAATGCTTGGCGTGTTTATTAGTTGTGCCAGGCACTGTAGTGGGGTCAAATAGTTTTGACAGCAGACCAGCATGCCCGAATTCAGTCTTCTTTTTTTATTTTTTGGGAAGGAATGCTTTTGGGGACCGATCTCTTAATTGCAACAGGTCTCTCCTCACTGAACCTAGGGATACAAGGCCAATTCGGGACTACTAATGCTCTCCCCCAAGGTTTGAAGCTTCGTAACAGGATAGGTTCCCCAACCTATATACCTCCGGCGCAAGCACCTTCTCAGATACTAGATGGGATCTTACTTTTTCGGATCATTACTACTACGGGCTGCCGTCATACTAAGAACCAAGCGTTTGCCTAAAATTCCCAAGCCTTGAAAATCTACCCACGTAAAACGTCAGTTAAGTCCCCTTCTTGGTTGAATTTTAATTTCAAATTTTAAGGGTGTTTTCTTAAAGTTCAAAAATGGGTGGTGATGGCCTCGTGCTGCCTCTACGGGCCGGCGTCCACTGTGAGAATATGATTGCGATAAAATTAAATGCTCAAGTAAGCCCGCCAAATGGCTAAGGCGTGTAAAGCGTAAGTAAGCCCGCCAATCGCCTAAGGCAGGTAAATGACAGAAAAATAAAGGAAATGTAAGGACAATGTGCAAGTAGGCCCACCGATCCCAAGTAAATAACGGAAAAGTAGGGGTGAGAAAATTGACAGAATCGTAGGGATGAGTGAAAAATAAGAGAAAAATAAGCAAATGTTAGTAAAAATAAAGAAAAGGCCAAGTTTCAAGGGGAAGCTCTAATAGCTACTCCCCAGCAGAGTCACCATCTATGCAACCGTGAGAATTTTGACGATCTTGTCGCGACGATGCACACACTCTAAAAAATATCGAGTCGCCACCCGGAGCTTTCGGCGTCCCGAGAAACCTAAATAAATTTTATGAGCACCGTTGGCCATGGAAGGGGTGAATTTTGTGACTCTGATTCACCGGTCTACGCCAAGGGCTCTTGGGTAGGGGCTTCGTTTATCGATCGGGAAGGTGTAAGGCACCCGATTGACCCGCTCTAAAGCAATCTCTACTTATGGCCAAAGATAATATGAAAATGGAAATAAAAAGAGCACTTCCTCTTGCCCGAAGGCACTATGATCCTATTTGTGCCCCTCCATTCCTACCGAGATTTCGGTGACGTAACAGCACAAATCCGAGGATAGAGCAAAGGCTAAGAAGGTAGAGGAATAGAGGGGAGAGCTTGAGCTCTCGGGCCCTTGTAGCACCTCTATGGACCACCGCGTAGGTGCACCTTCGTGAGCCTCCGATGGCTCGGATGGTTGAATGAAGGATTCTAACTCCAAGGCTTGGTAGCTAAGGGGTAGAGGAAGAAGGCTAGTTAGGGTTAGCAATTAGGTAATCCTAGGATCTAAGGTTTCCTAGGGTTTCAAAGGCTTAGAAAAATGGTCAATGGTAGATGATAGGGTGATGTTTTAAATGACTAAAGGGTTGCAAATATGGTAAGCATGGGTGGAACAGTCCTAATGAAACTCATTATACACTTTGAGAAGTCAACAAGTCAAACCCCAAAAGTGAAATTGGAGCAAAAAATTCACGGTTACTATAGCTAAGCCTGGTGCATATATTAGATGCTCTAGGCAAAAATACAATCCATGGAAGTTTAAAGGCCGCTGGGGGCCCACCTGTGCTTGGCACAAGTATTAGATGCGCCAAGCCATTTCTGGGTAAACATGGCTTGGCGCATGTAATACATGCACCATGCATGCCTATCCTCTCACGAGGCTCTCGTGAGGTTCAATGAAGGCTTCGCGAGGTTCCAATGTTGCCCATTTTGTGCCCCAAACTTTGGATCGCCGCAACTTTTGATGCGTAACTCGGATTGAGGTGATTCTTGGCTTATTGGAAAGATGGAAACCTCTACTTTTCAATGGTATATGATTTAATCTTAGTAGAGGTCCCTTCCAGCCCTGGTACTCCTCTCTCTAACCATTGCCCGAAAGGGTTAACTATGGGTTTGGAGGGGTTTCTAAAGGTTGGGATTGGTTCCTAAAAGTCCGGGGAGGGTTTTAAAGGATCCGGGGTGATTCTTAAGGGTTTGAATAATGCTATCGAAAGCTCAAAGGTGTGCCTCTTTCGAAGTATGTCTCGATCGGGCCTTGGGCCAAATTTGGGTGTCTACATAATGGAAGCAAGGAACTATAAAATTAGAATTAGAGTTATATTAGGATAGTTTTATTTCTTTTATTAGAATTAGAAGTCCTGTAAACTGACTCCTTATGATCTATAGGTAAGAGAGCCTGGTATAGGAATAATCATCGAAGAATTTCACAGCATCAATTGACAACTAAGGTCTGTGTTTTCTTTCGATCAAAGTAGCTTAGGATTTACAAAGTAACATTGTCCACAGTTCTCTGAGGTCTTGCCTGACAACCAAGGCTAAGGAAGTTGAAAGATCAGCCCTTTGGATGGTTATACTTTTACTTTCTAGTTTAGATATTCTTTTTTATTCCTGCTTTGTAAACATCTTCAAATTTTAATTTGAATTGACGACTCAGATTGAGGTTTGTAGATTAGTGTAACGGTTTTTACATTTCCATCTTTGTTTTTTATAATTTGATTGACGCCCAAGTTTTAGGAGATTGTTGATTAGATTAAATCTGTATTGATAAGATTTTAGTATTGATTGACGACCAATGCTAGGAAACTTTATGTATAGTGTGATGGTACTGTTTAATTTTATAAATATCCGATAGCTAAAGATTGTGATTGACGACCATAATCTGAAGGAGGATTAGGATTTATTTTCTGCAAACTTTGTTTAAAAAAATTCTTTTATTCATATTTCTCTAGTAGTTTAGGAAGTTAAAAGAAGAGTATAAGTTTTCATAAAAATTAAGTTAATATAATTTAACCTGTCTCTCTGGGAACGATCCTTTGCTAGTACTATGATTTTCATTGTGCACTTGCAATAGGTTAAGACTTAATTAGATATATACAAATAAATAGTTCCAATCAGAGTCTTGAAGTGTTTGAAGTGCTAGCCGCAAGTTCTGCTCATTTTTCTCTCTCGTCCTTGAATAAATGAGAATATCATCTATAAAAATAACTACCCACTTGTCCAAATAAGGTTTGAACACTTGGTTCATGAGGTCCACAAAGGATGTTGGTGCATTTGTCAACTCGAATGGCATCACTAAGAACTCATAGTGGTCGTATCTCGTGCGGAAGGCTATTTTTGGAATGTCTTCAGCTTTCACCTTCATTTGATGGTAACCCAACCTTAAGTCGATCTTGGAGAAGAATCTTGCTCCTTGTAATTGATCGAAAAGGTCATCGATTCTTGGAAGTGGATAGCAGTTCTTTATCATTAGCTTATTCAATTGCCGATAATTAATATAGAGCCGCAGGGATCCATCCTTCTTCTTTACAACAGCACGAGTGCTCCCCATGGTCAAACACTTGGCCTGATAAATCCCTTATCGAGAAGTTCTTACAACTACTACTTGAGCTCTTTCAATTCGATTGGTGCCATGAGATAAGGATCTTTGATACCGGCTCGGTGCCTGGAGCTAAGTCAACAAGAAACTTCACTTCTCGGTTTGGTGGTAAACCCGATAGTTCTTCAGGGAATACATCGAGAAACTGGCATGCGATAGGGATGTCGGTGATGTGAATCTTCTCTTCCTTCCGATCTTGTAAGAATGCTAAATAGCCACTACATCCCTTCTTTAACAATCTTTTAGCTCGAATGATAGATACCAAAGGTGCGAAGATTGGTTGGGTACCTTAGAATTTGAATGACCTGCCCTACCTTTTGTTGATGTAAAATTATTGTGCACAAAAGTGGAATAAAATAGTACAAAAACAACAACAATTATACACAGTTTTGCAAGATCAGGGCTGTTGTAGCAAGTTTTAAATGAGTAAGAGTTTGTCCCACAGAGACTTGTGATCTAAGAGGTAGTAAATCTCCAGATCTGCTATAGATCTGGCAATCCTAATCCTATTCTAAGTTAAATCTAAGGAAAACAAGGAAAAGAGATGGAGTTTTATGGTTATCACTAAACTAGAAATAGAAATGGACTAGATCTAATTAAAAACATATTTAAAATCTAGATCAGAGATGAAGGAAGAGAGAATTGAGGAAGATAGCAAATGTTTTGGTAAAAGAAAATTCAAATATGTGGAGAAGTAAATGGCTAGGGGATAGTTTTTCACTATAAAATTGAAATACTAAGCAGGGTAGAAGTTGGATCTGCAACAAACCTTCATTTGGCTATAATCACAAATGCAAGATAAAAGGATCCAAATCAACCCTGAGATATAGACCAGTCCTAGGGTTATACTCTATCCACTCAAATGGTCACAGAGTATCCCATGGATATCATCCAGTCATGGGGGAAAGAAATGAAACAGGAAAACCACTACAAATGCTATGGGTGCAAGGCTACAAGCTCATGCATCCATAGGTGCATAAAATCTATAGAAATCCGATGAAAATCACTAGATCTACGGATTAAATGAACATTAAAACCAGTAATTCAGTGATCTAAGCAAAACTTATAACAAATTACCCTCAGATCTGCAGTCTCTAGAATGTCCACACTTCTTACAAAGCTCTAACAATTCAAATTACAGATCTGACTAACCCTAGCTGTTATAGAGATTTAGCCAGCCATGGCTATTTTAAGGAGAGAAGAAGAAAAAGAACAAGAAGGAAAGGCGGGAAGAGTTAAAAAATTTCCTCAATCTCTATATGTTTGGTTCTATTTTATTCCCCCCTATTTATATAATATCTAAGTGAACTTGATCTGCCTTGGCCAACCAGAGAAGAGCAGAATCAAATCAGTTATAAGACCTGATGACGTGGCTGAATTTCCTCCACGTATTTCCCCAAATTTGTTAAAATAGATGTGCACACGTGGGCAGTTAGGTCAAGTGTCCTCTGTGGTGATGGATTTTCAAAAATGTCCTTCAAAGCTGAAAAATACATTCTTGAACCCATGCCTCGAGTGGTTTGAGCCTTAGAATATCAATCTCGAGTAGTTCTCGAGCAGTTGGAGGCTTTAGGCATTAATCTCGAGTGGTTGGATGGGCTTCAGGACTTCAGTTCGAGTAGCTCAGACAGCAGCTCACCAGGTTCATTTCTTCAAGCATTTCAGCTCGACAGGTTACTTTCAGCACATAACAACTCGACAGGATGCTTCATAGGTGTAGGGAACCACTCGAGTGGTTTAATTGTGAACTGCCTGACTGCATAAAAGATGCACATTACAATGCTCGACAGGTTGAAGTTAACTTGCAGGGAACCACTCGAGTGGATTTAATCCTTCAACACTTCAGCCCGAGAGGTTTAATTGGCCTACTCGAGTTCATAAAGAGGCAACCTATAAACTACTCGAGAGCTTAGTTTGCTTCAGCAACTGCTCGAGTGGTTTCTTCTTTGGACCATGAACTGCTCGAGATTCAAATTCCAGCTTTGACATTTGCTCGACAGGTTACTTTAACTGCTTGAGGAATCTTTTTCTGTAGGTTCAATGTGCTCGAGAACTGCTCGAGGTTCATTTTTTGAACCCTGCTGATGGACAGTCAGCTACGGCACTCTATCATGCATGAGTCTTCTCATCAGTCAGTTGTTGACTCAAATCTCTCTCCTTTGGGCTCTTGCTACATGGATTTCTGCACTTCACTGCAGATTATTAGTAACTACAAAATAAAACTCAAAAAGCAATTATTAAACAACTCTAAGGTCTAGTAAGGGCTTGGTTGGGAGGTGAAAAATGATATTTTTCAGTGATTAATACACCCTCAAACTTAATCTTTGCTAGTCATCAAGAAAAGTAAAAATTAAACACTACTCTAGCAATTTGAATGCCACTTTCATAGGGAGCACGGATGCATTTAGCTTATGCATCAGGCCTTTTAAACTCCTAGGTGATCCCTAGGGGAAGAGTGAAGTCTCCTGAAGATTTTCAGTGAAGGTGCCCACAAACTTCCTAATGAAGACAGTTAAAACAAGTGCACATAGTGACAAGTCAGATTTTAACATACTAAGCTTCATTCCACACCTTGCTCCTTCAAATCAGAGAAGTTTTAAAACAATAAATATAAACAATTTAATACCTAAACCCTTATGCATGCTCATCATAATCAGTCTGAAGACCTCAAGAGTGTAGTGTGTGCAAATCAGTATAAAGTTCACCATTAATTCAAAAATCAAGTTCAAACAGTGTCCCAAGAAATTCAATCTCAGACCCAATCCTCACCAGGGCAATCTCTCACAAATGAATTGAAGGGTGTTCAATTTCACTCCAACTCAAGATTAGTTCAGACCTCAAATAGGCCTGTAAGCATGAGCATAGGCATTTGCTCTATTTCCTAACTTTATCATGTTCTCTTCACCATATATCAAACATCCCTTCATCTCCACATGGCAAGTCAATCCACTTGGGATCACTAAGGACTTTTACTGGGTTGTAATGTGGCTTAGGGTTGAGGTTTAAAAGAATAAAAGGGTAAAGAGGGATTAAAAATTGGGAAATCAGCAAGGGGAGGAGGTGATTCATAACTTAAAAACTTTCATTTCAGCACAACTTCATCTTTCTAGATATTTTTCAGAATCAAAGTGGCCGGCTTCTTTTCGACTTGCAGATGAAGTACTTCACTTGACTTCTCTTTCTTTCACTTATTTATTTATTTATTTATTATTATATATATATATATTTTTTTTTATGATGGTTTCCATAGCCATATAATTGATACACTACTTTACTTAGATTTTCTTCCTTTCTCCTTCTCCTTCCACCAAATGTCAAACATGCTCACCTATCTTCACTTCTTCTCCTTCCACCTTCTGAATTCTCAGATTGAGGGTAAGACTAAATCAGGTCAAGATGTTCAGGTTCAATTAGTCTGGTGTTTTTCTAAGAAAGATAGGATTTTAACGGCTCAAAGAGTGTATGGAAAGGAGGCAGTTCAATGGGTATAGATTTTAAGCTCAAACTATTCAAATGAGGGCCTTAGATCAACTCCTTAGTGTCATGAGTTTTTCTAAATAGTTTCAATTTGGGAATGCCTAACTTCTAGTGAAAAGGTTTGAGTCAGCCAGTTCTTAAAGCACAAAAATTGCCAAAGACACTCTTCAAAAGCAAAAATTTTTGTATGGGCCCAAATCTAACTGGGTATGGTCCTCAATTAAACTCATGGAGCATGTTCTCACCTTTTTCTCTCCTTACTGGTTCATTATATACTGATTGTGAAAATTTTTCTTGATGACCTTCTTCATGGAAGTGTAAGTGTTGAATTTTCAAAAGATTTCAATATTAAACAGTCTACTATACATTTTAAATCTTCCTTTTTTCAAAATTGCTTAGGTGGAGCCTTACTTTATTTGTTTCAATCTGACTACTATTACTGCACTTAGCTTAACCATCTCATTGGTCTACCCTGCCATACCCTCAAACCTAATATAAACAATGTCCCCACTGTTGAAATGGACAGGTAGGTAAGGGCAGTAGGGTATGCAAAAGATTAACTATATACAGTAGAAAATAAGAATGTACAGCAAAAATGAAAAAAACATACTAAGAAGCATAATGCAAATTAACACACAAAAGACATTTCCATTAGCAAAATCAATATTAAACAATACTATGTACAAAATTAACAAGAGACTGAAAATATACAACCATTCTAAAACAGAAAATATAGACAACAAAACCTAAGTATAAACTCCTACACTAAATCCTAATCAGAATCTAAATCTAAGGCCATGGGGTCCTCTTCAGCTTTGTCCTTCCCTTTTTTCACAGTTTCAGCTTGGGTAGTACCAACCTTGGTTCTTGTTGCAACTGGTTTCTTGTGCTTGGTGCTGCTCTTCTCCATGAAAGGTTCCATGAAAGATACACCCTTGGGCACTGAAGGAGTCATGACTACAATGGTGGAGATTAGTGGGTCTACCAGTTTAGCCAACTGGGTTGCCTTCAGCTTATACACTTGATATAGGGATAAAGCACTGAGCATTTGCTGCCACAGCACCTTCTTCTCCTTCTCACGATCCTCCCTCATGCAGGAATGCGGGATTCATATTGCTGTTGCACCAATGCTATGACATTCTCCACCACAAATTGTAAATCCCTCCGAACATAAGGATTAGCATTCATAGATTTGGTGAATGTGGAAAACCGAGGAATGGGGATGGATGAAGCAAGGACAATGGCCTTTTCCTCAGGGTCAGCTATACTAGGGTGTAAAACAGAGGTGGTGACCAGGTCAGTGCAGGTGGGTGGAGATGATGGTGGGATAGATGATGAGGGTGGAAGGAGAGGTGTCAACTCCTCCTCAATGGGGTCAGTCTGAGTGAAGGTGGAGGTAAAGGTCAATGGTATCAGGGGCAGCTCATCTACCTCAAAATCAGTCTGTGTGGAAGTAGAGGTTATAAGGTCTAGATCTTCATGATCAAGGTTTGTCTGGGTGACAGCAGCTGATGTTGCCACTAAAGTTGAAGGCTAGGGTGAAGGAGGTGGTAGGAGTATAGGGATGGGTGTAGGTGTAATTGTAGGTTGTTGGGCTGTTGTGTGTAAGGTCTAAAGAGTTGATTGGATGGAATGTAGGATAGCTTGCATGGTGGCCTGATGTTCAGTACTGGTAAGGAGTTGGTTCGGAGAGAGGTAAGGAGGGAAATAATTTGGGCAAAGGAGTATTGTAAGGCTTGGGTAACTGTTTGGGTAGGTGGGATTGGCTGGAAAGGTGATGTCGGGGCATGGTGGAAATGGGCAGGCTGTGGAGAGTCCGGAAGGGGTGTGTACTCATGCCCAATATCTTCCACAATGGAGTCAATCAAGGCTGAGTACCCCTCAGTGGTGAACTGCTCCAGGTCATGGGTATGTATAGGTGGTAGGAATGGGTAGGAGAAGTAACTGGCTCAGTGGGGTGAATGGGTTCAAAGTCAGTGGCCATAGGCACGCTGTCATAAGGAAATGGGGAAGGTGGGACCAAGGTACCGCTGGGTATGGCAATGGGATCAGGAATTGGAATGGGAGAACTTGGTGGAGGTAGGGAAATGGATGGGCTAAGTGTAATGGGTGCTTTTTTGGGTGGTGGGATCTCTTTTGATATGTTCTTTTTATGGAGGGAGTGGGTAGGGTAAATGGAAATTTGAGAGTTGGAGTTGGAGCTAACACAAGGATGGTGGTGGTGATTGTGAAGGGTGTTGAAGTGGAAATGGTAGGCATGGGTGTAAGAATGGAAGATGGAATGAAATGTGAGGTGATTAATGGGGGGATGGTGTGTGAGGCTGAACTGCCAGCAGTGGTCTCCACAAGGGAAGCTGCTAGAGTGTCTGTTGATGGAATGGGTAATAAAGTAGTTGATGAAGATGCTGTGGGCAATGGTGTTGAGCTGTCAGTAGAAGGTGCAGCGGTGGTGGAAATAGTGGTGGCCACAGGAGTAGCTGCAGATACATCCTTAGTCCCCTTCTTCTTTCTCCCCATCAAGGACATACTTGTTGTCCATAACTTCTTTCCAAACACCACAAGGGGCAAGTCATCAGTTGGCTCTCCCTCCTTCCAGACATATTTCCCTCTCTTTAATAAGGTTGTGATGAGCCTGTTGTATGGTAAACCCAACACTGTTTGCCTCTTCTTAACCTTCCCATGGATATCACACATCCCCTCAAAGATTAGCTCAAGAGCAATGAAAAAATGCCCCTTTGAGAAACAGTAAAGGGCATCCACATGGATGCCCTCTTTCTTGCTGATGTCCAGCTATAAATACATTCTTCCTCGAAATGTTGTCCATGAAGAACAAGCTGGTGTCGAAATCCCTCCTTCTCAGTGATTCTCCAAATCCAATTTGTCCCTGAGTTAAATGTTAGGTAATGTCCCTAAATTAAGCACTGGTTGGAGCTCTTAGACTGTAAGAAGGATCATACAAGAATGGGATTCCAAATACAAGTGCTATGTCTTTAGTATCCACCACAGTCTTCAAATCATCAATCAATACCACATAAATAGGATCATTTGCCCCACTAGCTTCATGCAACCTGAGGTTCTGATACTAGAGCTTCAATAACCTGAGATACACTATCTCATCTATTAGGCTTAGGAGGGGTTCCAAGGAGGCCTTATACAAATACGCTAGGGTTTCACTACCCCATTCTACCTTAGTGAAGTGAGATACATCAAAAACAGTCTCAGGTACTAGCTACAATTCATCCATAAACTCATTGGGAGTTGTGAGGGGGTCAAATTCAGGTACAACACATTTACTTTTCTTGCCTTTCTTAGGCTTCTCGGCTCCAGTCTTGGGTTTCTTGGAAGTCACAGAGGACTCACTCAAGACTGTAGCATTTCTTTTCATAGGATGGGCTACAGGGGATGGTGGATCTTATTGAGGCTGAGAGGATGCTATCCTGCTAGACTTTCTACTTGATTTTGGAGAAGGTTTGAGTAAATTGCTTAAGGAATCATCAAATCTATCAGGGTCAGCCATTTAAGACTCAAGAAACCCTAGATAGTCTCAAACACAGCATTACTCCAAGCAATAAAATACCTTAAACACAATGACCTTTGTTCAAAAAGAAAGAACCATAAAACTGCTATGACAAAGAAAAGAGATATGGAGCACTTACCCTAAACTAGGGTTTAACATTAGATTGAGCACAGAGAACCAAATCGGAAGAAGCTTGGTGCAAAATGGTGACTTTACAATGCTGCTCCAACTGGTAGAAGTAATGAGTGAACGAAAGTTCAAAGGTCGAGTTATAAAGGAAAAAGAAGAAGAAAGTTTTCACAGACAAAGGGGAAATGGGTGTCGCACGGAATGAGAAAAATGAAGGAATGCACCTCACGAGAGATTATAAAACCTTAAAACCTGATCTCGACAGGTTGAGGGCTTCTTATCTGAAACCTCGAGGAGTTCTTGAGCACATGATTTAGACTGGATTCAACCTGTCAAAGCACTATAAACATCTTGAGCGGTTCAGCGAGCTTCAGAAAACACTCCTCGAGTGGTAACAACCTGTCGAAGCACCGTTAGGCACATGAAGCATCCACCGAGTGGTTCCTCGAGTGGTTCATTTTGTTAGTGGTAACCTGTCGAGGCAGGGCAGCTATCAGAACACATGGCTTGAGAGGATACCTGATCCTCTTGAGAGGTAGCTTTTCAGTGATAGAACCTCTCAACTACCCTTTGATACACATTCAGAACCTCTCAACAAGTACTTAAAACCTCTCAACAGCTCTCAGAACTGCAGATATGCTCAACACTTCACATTGCATTGTCCACAACTCAACAATAGCCATAATTACAACTCAGTAATAGTAAAAACTAACACATTCTAACCAAAAACAAGCATCAAAGGACACCACATTTTTCAGACATTATCCTAACCGAAAACCTAGGCAAAAACAACAGAAATTTACAAGCTAAATGGCAGATATAATACATATGGTACAAGTTCAAGATCACTCTCAACTGGGAGGTTCTTGAAGACTGATGGTCTCAGAGGGCTCCACAGCATAGTCAAGACAAGGTTCAAGCGTCTGACCATTTTACCTTCATGACCCTCCCCGATTTAGGATCCATGATCTCTACAGCTCTAGATGGGGATACATGCAAAACAGTATAAGGTCCATCCCATCTGAACCTCAGCTTACCAGGAAAGAACTTCAGTTTGGAGTTGAAAAGCCATACCTTATCACCTGCAATAAACTCCTTCCTAAGAAGATTCTTGTCATAAAAAGCCTTAGCATTTTTCTTATAGGTCCTTGAGTTGGCAAAGGCATCCAATCTCAGTTCTTTCAGCTCTGATAGCTGCAATTTCCTATTCAGACCAGCAACAATTAGATCAAAATTTAAAGCTTTAATTGCGCAGTAGGCCTTATGTTCTAACTCCACTGGTAGATGACAAGCCTTTCCATACACCATTCTGAAAGGGGACATTCCAATTGGGGTCTTATAGGCAGTCCTATAAGCCCATAGCGTATCCTGCAACTTTAGGGTCCAGTCCTTCCTGTCAGTCCTCACAGTTTTCTCAAATATATACTTGATTTCTCTGTTAGAAATCTTCATTTGCCCTGGTATGTGGGTGATATGGAGTAGCTATTCCGTGTGTAACATAGTACTTTTTGAGCAAGCTTTCAAAGTATCTGTTATAGAAATGACTCCCCCATCACCGATAATAGCTCTGGGGGTATCAAATCTGGAGAAAATATTGTCTTTCAAAATTTTGAGGACAACTGTGTGGCCATTAGTTCTTGTGGCAATGGCTTCTACCCATTTGGACACATAATTCACAGCCACAAGAATGAAATTGAAACCGTAGGAAGGAGGAAATTGACCTATGAAGTCTATTCCCCATACATCAAACAGTTCTATCACAAGGATGGGGTGCTATGGCATTAGGTCTCTTTTGGATATGCTCCCCATCTTTTGACATCTTTGACTGGCCTTACAATGCTCCATTGCATCCTTGAACAAGGATGGCCAATAAAAACCACATTGGAGCACCTTGGCTGCAATCTTCTTTCCCCCAAAATGACCTCCACAGGCTTGTTCATGGCACAATGTGAGAATACTATAGAACTCACTCTTAGGAACACATCTCCTAACCACTTGGTCAGCACAACACTTATAGAGGTAAGGATCCTACCACAGAAAATATTTGACCTGAGAAAAGAACAGGTCCTTGTCCATCTTGGACCAGTGTGAGGGAATCCTACCAATAGCAAGGTAGTTTACAATGTTGGCAAACCAGGGAACACTCACATTGATGGCAAATAGTTGCTCATCAGGGAAGGAATCAAAATCCTGGATAAGTGGTCTGCAACCACATTCTCCACACCCTTTTTATCTTTGATCTCAAGATCAAACTCCAGCAGTAGGAGGATCCATCTAATCAGTCTAGGCTTTGCCTCTTTTTGGATAACAGGTACTTCAGGGCAGAATGATCAGTAAAATTACAATTTTAGACCCTAAGACATAAGGTCTAAATTTGTCCAAAGCAAAGAGTACTGCCAGAAGCTCTTTATCAGTGGTGGTGTAATTTAGTTGAGCATCTGTCAGTGTCTTTCTAGCATAATAAACTACACTAGGTAGTTTCTCTCTTCTCTGCCCCAAGACTACACCAATTGCAAAATCAGAGGCATCACACATTAGCTCAAAGGGAAGAGAATAATTCGGGGCTTGTATCACAGGGGCAGAGATCAAATACTTTTTCAACACCTCAAAAGCAGTCAAGCATTCAGCAGTAAACACAAAGGGTACCTCTTGACACAGCAGGTGGCACAATGGTTTAGAAATTTTGTTGAAATCCTTGATAAATCTGCTATAGAAGCCAACGTGTCCTAGGAAAGACCTGAATTGTTTGACAATTTTTGGAGGAGGTAGGTGTGAAATTAGATCAATTTTTACTTTATCCACCTCAATCCCCTTATGGGAAACCACATGACCAAGAATAATTCCTTGGGTTACCATAAAATTGCTCTTTTCCTAGCTCAAAAGTAGGTTGGTTTCCTCACATCTTTAAAGCACAAGGGATATGTGATGCAAACATTGATCAAAATTATCTCCATATACTAAGAAATCATCCATAAAAATTTCTAAAAATTTATCTAGCATGTCAGAAAATATCGTATACATGCATCTCTGGAAAGTAGCAGGAGCATTGCACAGTCCAAATGACATCCTTCTGTTAGCAAGAGTGCCAAATGGACAAGTAAAAGTTATCTTTTTTGGATCTTGTGAATACACAAGTATCTGGTTGTAACCAGAATATCCATCAAGAAAACAATAGTAAGCCTTTCCTGCTAGCTTATCCAAAATCTGGTCAATAAAAGGAAATGGGAAGTGGTCCTTCCTAGTCTTGGAGTTTAGTTTTTTGTAATCAATACAGACCCTCCAACTAGTGACCTCTCTGGTTGGCATTAATTCTCCAGACTCATTTGGGACTACAATGATGCTAGGCTTCTTAGGAACCACCTGGGTAGGTGACACCCATTCAGAATCTGAGATAGGATAGATTACTCCAGCATCAAGTAGTTTGACAACCTCTTTCATAACCACTTCCTGCATGTGAGGATTCAATTTCCTCTGCATCTCCCTAGAGGGTTTGGAACCCTGTTCCAGGTAAATCTTATGTATGCACGTAAATGGGTTAATTCTTCCTAGATCAGCATTGGTCCATCCTATTACTTCTTATGCATCTTGAGCACACACAATAATTTTTCCTCTTGCTCCTCAGTGAGGGAAGAATAAATAATTATAGGCAATTTCTGATCCTGCCCCAAGAAAGCATATTTAAGAGATTTTGGGAGCTATTTCAGCTCCAAATCAGGTGGACTGTCAAGTGAAGGCAACATAGGTGCCTTAGAAGGTAAAGGAGGGGTGGTACAATAGGTTTCCAATGAGACTATTGTATTTACCTCACTGTAGAGTCCAAGGTGTTCACCTCTTCAGTAAAATGAGTGAGGGCCTACCTTTCAACAGTCTCAGTCTAAATGTCCTCAAATTTATCAAACACCTCATCTCAATTCAGTAGTTTGGGCAAGGTCTCCTCAACTAGCTCATCAATGACATCAACCATAAAATAATCTTCACTATCAAAGTGAGGTTGATTGACTACATTATACACATTGAGCCTCACTTTCATATTCCCAAAAGTTACCTCCATCAGTCTAGATCTGCATTGAATGCAGTCTTTGGCAGTGGCCAAAAATGTCCTGCCCAATATTACAGGGATAGGGGTGGTACACTTTGTAGGCTCCATATCCAAAACCAAAAAATCTGCAGGGTAGAAAAATTTATCTATCCCTACCAGCACATCCTCAATGATACTCACAGGTCTCCTCTCAGATCTGTCAGCCAGTTGTAACACAACAAGTGTGTTTTAACTCCCCTGAACCTAACTTCTCATACATAGAATATGGAAGTAGGTTAACACTAGCTCCCAAATCTAGGAGAGCTTTCCCTATGATGTGATCTCCAATAATGCAGGGAATTGTGGGAACTTTAGGGTCTTGGAGTTTAGCTAGGTTGCAACGGACAAAATTTGTTTCACTTTTTCAGCAGAAAATACTTTCTTGGATAGATGTATCCTAGACTTTCTTTTCTGGGTTCACAAATCCTTCAAACATTTTGCGTAGGCTGGGACTTGCTTTATGACATCAAGCAAAGGTAAATTAATTTTTACTTGCTGAAAAGTGTCCATCATTTCCTGCATCTTAGCACTCCTTTTGTCAAAAGGAGAAGACTCATGAAGGGCTTTAGGAAATGATAGATGACGCATTGCTGAAATCTCATCTGCTGCATTAGCATTTTCATTATTTTTTTCTTTGTTTCTATTTTTTTCTTGCTGTGGGGACTCAACAGCAGCCCCTTTATTTTTTTCATGTTGCTCCTGCTGCACACTGACATGGATTGAATCCTCTTCTCCTACACTCTTTCTTGCTTCCATGCCCACTTGATTGTCTACAACCTTGCCACTCCTTAGGGTTGTGATTGCTTTAACTTCCTCATGGGTTGAGGAACCTTCACCAATCATGTACTGACCCTTGGGATTGTTCATTAGTTGACTTGGAAATCTGCCCTCTTCCCTCCTACTTAGAGTATTAGAGATTTGACCGGTCCTCAATTTTTTTAATACTCTGACTGTGAGAGCTCATAGTCTGTGATAAGGAGTTCAGGTTTTGTAGTGAGGACAAAACCTGTTCTTCAAATGACGGTACTCTAGGCTGTGGTGAGGGCAAAGCTAACTGACTTGGCTGTGGGGCAGACTGATTAAATTGTTGTCTAGGGGCATAACCTTGGTTGTACTATTGAACTAGTCTATATGGCAATGCTTGCTACTGCTGCTGGGGTTATTGAAAATTTTCCTGCCTCCACCTCAAATTGGGGTGGTTTCTCCATGGGTACCCAGCAGGCTGCTGCCCATATGATTGGGCAGCATTGGCATGCTCCATAACTAGTTCAGGTTATTAACCAGTTGAGGGATAATTTAGCAGTGAATGAGTAGGTGACTGACATATCAGACATGCCTCTTTCACTTGTGCAACAGCTTGGGGCTGCAACACACTCAACACTTTATCAAATTTATGAGACAAGTTGTCCACCTTCTTAGCCAGGTCATTGTACATAATAAGCTCATAAAATTTTTCCTTGGGAGGGTGTTCTTTTGTCATTCTAGCAGCTGGTTCAATGTCATTTCTTGGCAAGGACTTTTGCTGCATGGAGTTTTCACTTATCACATCAAATAATTCCCAAGCCTCCTCATCAGTTTTGTTTAGGTATGTGCCACCACATGAGGAATTAATCATGTCTCTACTCTTACAGCCAATCCTTTGATAGAAGCTCTGGACAAGCTACCACTTAGGGATTTGATGGTGGGGGCACTGCCTCAGCAGCTCTTTAAACTTTTCCCATGCCTCATGAAAATCCTCAGTTGGGAATTGAGCAAAGGAGATGATGGTTTTCCTCAATTGGCTGGTTTTATTCATACGGTAAAATTTGGCTAAAAACTGACATTGCAAGGCATTCCATGAGGTTATGCTTTTGGGAGGGAGCATGTTGAGCCAATTTCTAGCTTTGTCATAGTGAAAAAGGAAAAACCCTTAGTTTTTTGGCCGAGAAAGATGGTAGCATTTGGATGGTTTTGGCCTTAATTTCATAGTTGCCCTCAACATTGGGAAATTGAATGCAGAAGGGTGATTAGTACACCCGTGGTGCATAATATTCCCTCAATGATTCTCGTTGGTCACCCATCTCAACTATCTCACAATGATCAGCAAGGATGTGTGTTGGTTGTCTAGCTCTAAGGATCCTCTTAACTTCAAGATTTAAAGGTAAAATCTCAGGGTTAAGAGTCCTACCAAACATACAACACACAGCAGGAACAAATTACAACTAACAAAAACAAACGCACAAAAACAAACACACTAAGTACTGCTGTTAAATTCAAAATTATAGAAATGACATTGTAATTAAAGGAACAAGAAATACAAGCTCAGGCAGAATGAGATCCAACTGCAAGCAATTTGCTCCTCTCCGGGCTATAGCTCTAGATCTAAAAAAATAAAACCAAAGGACTACAAAAACCATAGCAGCATTAATTCAAATACAAAGACAAAAACAAATCTAACTCCTAACATAAAGAAAAACTCATATCTACTACTTAGATCTCAAATCCCCGGCAACGGCGCCAAAAACTTGATGTAAAATTACTGTGCACAAAAATGGAATAAAACAGTACAAAAATAACAGCAATTATACATAGTCCTACAAGATCAGGGCTATTGTAGCAAGTTTTAAATGAGTACACAACAAAATTAGGCATCTTTGGTGGCGCCTTATTAATGGCGGTAAGCTAATACCGCCACTGAAATCGATGAAATCAACCGCCAAAGCGTCAAACACTCTCACCCCTCTAAAACTCCCTCCTAATTTCTCTCTTCCCAGGTTTATCACTTGCACGTCAATATTAAACTCTTTAACAAGAGAAGTTCAAGAGTCATGTTCCCCTCAAGAGTCCTCTCTCCGCCCTAAACTTCTTAATATCTTCAAAGCTCGCCGAAAACTCTCGCTAGAAACCACTGAAAACCTGTGTACGTCCTCTCTGGAGACGCTGGAAACCTGTGTATGTGCTTGAAAGCTCGCTGGAAACTTTGGAGGATGATCTAAACTGCTTGAAAGCTCATTGGAACCGATCGAAATCTATGCATGTGCTCTGATGGAAACCTGTCTGCCGCGAATTGAAACTTCTCTGTAACCGATCTCTTCTCTTCTCTTCTCCCACTTCCTTGTTCAAACTAGCGAGAGATCAGATTTGAAAGAATCATTCAGGCGAGAACCCTTGTACCTGCCTCAATCTCCTATTGTACATTTCTATTTGATATCTAGGGTTTTTTTTAGGTTTCAAAAATTTTAATTTATGGTTATTGGTTTCAAGTTTCATTTTCAATGTTGATAATACAAACTATGTTGATAAGTTTCTGTATTGGTGGTTAGGGTTCCTCAGTTGGTTTTGATTTGGTGGATCTAAATTGGGAGAAATGAATTATTAACAAATATTAAGTTGAATACCTTTCCTAGATGAAATAAATGAGCCTGAAAAAGGGTATTGAAATTCATATTCATATTTATATTATATAATGGGAAGTTGTCTATTTTCTTTTCAGCTAGTAGAAGTAATTCCATTAGTAATTCAAAATGTTAGGGTGGTTAATAGTTTAAATTTGGATTGAATGAAGAGGGAATCAGTGAAGATTAAACCTCTATTCAAACCATGCTATAAAAAAATGAAGAGAGAAGAAAACACCCTATGCTATAATAAACAGACTCAAGTTTTCCTTTTACTATGAAGGAATTGTTATTAAATTAACAGGAAAAAGTTGAGTAATACAAAAAGATTTTGACTTAAATCATGGCCCATCTAGAGAGCTTTTAGATCAAAGTAGTGAACTATTGAATAATACAAAAAGAGTTTGAGTTAAAACATGGCCCATCTATAGAGCTTTTTAGATCAAAGAAGTGAACTATCTTCTCGTTCCCTAGTTGTTTGCCCATGTATCCCAGAATATTTTAGCTTCTCTGCTTCGTTCTTCAAGGGGCCCAACACAACAAATTGAACACTCTAGTTAATCATCATTCAATATGAAAGGGTGGTAAATTTTCAAAGATATGTTTTAAGTGGCATATGAATTTGTTTAAGTGTCCAGCATTTCAACTCATAAAAAACTTTCAAATATTTGTGAGGTAATAATGTAGTTTCCTTGTAGACAGTTGTATTTTCTTGATAATGGTATAACAGGATTAAAATTTGTCATCATATTTGATGGCCTCATTGTAAAATTGATTTTAAAATATGATTCCACAATAGTTGATGTCAGCAATTGCATGCAATTGCCAAATCCATGATCATACTAGATAATTAATATAACCACTCACTGAACTAGCGATCATGTTTGATTTCGCATTAAGTGATCTTTGGATTGACAAACTTTATCATTGTACAACTGATAAGGGCCCATAGATTCACCTCAGTTTTTTGCATGTGAAAGATTTAAATCCAATTTTGTCTGATTGGATAAAGCTGACATTTTTTGTTCTTCAAAAAGAAAGAATATGACCCTCGCCAACCCAATCCTATTTTTTGGCAAGAGATGTACTTCTAGGAGGAACCCAAATACATATTTAGACCTAGGTCTAATCTAACCAAGCAATGTGTTTTCCATTCCATGTCAAGTGTTATACATATTAAATTTCGTATACAAAACTAAAAGAGCCCATTCCATGTCAAGGAATGGTAAAAACTTCTAAACTAGAAGAGCCCATTATCTTTTAAGACCCAGGTATCAGATGTTGACCAGCCCTATTCGGCTTACAATCCTCAATCAAGTTCAGCATACTTGCCAAAGCCTTGGTTTCATCATCTCTCAGATTTCTCAAAAATCTGATGTCCAAACATAACTGCCCCCCTATATTTTGAACCAGCTGAGCAATGCAAGTGTTATGGCATGAAAAGATACAATTTAAAGCCTTATATTGGTCATCCAAAGCTTCCTTTCCCACCCATCTGTGCTCCCGAAACAATATTGGTGATCATTTTAGTAGTCATATTTGATGCATTGCGAACATTTAGCTTTAACCACAGACACCCCTTTCCACCAACAACAAGCTTTTAAAACATGGCCCATCTAGAGAGATGTTAGATCAAAGTAGGGAACTATCTACTTGTTCTCTAGTGGTTTACCCATGTATCTCAGAATATTTTAGCATCACTGCTTCGTTCTTCAAGGGGTCCAACATAACTAATTGAACACTCTGGTTACTCATCATTCAATACAAAAGGGTGGTAAATTTTCAAAGACATGTTTTAAGTGGTATATGAATTTGTTTAAGTTTCCAGCACTTCAGCTCATAAAAAATTTTCAAATATTTTAATTTCGGTTTCGGGCATTACCGAAACCAAAATAGAAATTCAAAATTTCGGCCAAAATTTTCCCCCCACATCATCACATTATTTAAGAGATAATGGATTTTTGGGGGTTTCTTCAGGGTGAGATCATGACATAATTTCAGAGATAATTTTTATTTACATTCCATCAGATTTCTTTAAGTCATCTCACATTAGTTAGGAGATATTTCTGTTTATTATATATTGGCAGTGGAAAGGAATGTGTAGTTTCTATTATGTTTTCTCGTTGCATTATAATTTTGTTATTATTTTGATTAAATTCGTTCCTCAATTTGAACGTGTTTCTTTTTTATTATTCCCTTTGTGCATAGAAGTGTAAACATATGTTAGAAGTTGCATATTAAATGTTTGATAATTTGCTCGCCTAGGGTTCTGCTTATGCCCGATGCTCACCCTATGACCTACATATTTTGTAACTATTGCTCTCGTTCACGTTAGCTTTCCCACCCTATGACCTACACATTCCCACATCATTTGAAAGTTATTCTAGCTATTGATTTTCTACCTAGCTGTTCCTTTGGCTAAGACCTTTGCACAATCCAGTGAGGAATCAACTAGAAACTCATTGGAGAAATTAGCTTCCTTAAGTTCCACCCCTAAATCATTCTTGTACATCACAAGCTTCCTCAGTTTTCACACGTGTAATAATTTGGGAAACACCCATTTAAGCATCTCTTTTCAATTTTACAGTCAGTGTCCTTCATAACCAATTCAACTTTTATCTTTATAACTCATTCTTAAGTCATACTAGTAAAACTCTTTCAGATCTTCTTCAGGTGTGCATCCTCTTATTTCAATTTTATTCACATCATTCTCCCATCCCCTCAACTCATTCATTCAGGTTTTTAGTGTCTATACATTTACTTTGAGATTTATGAGACGATAACCCATCGAGCAAGTGGACTGCAATGCGTGTGGGTTTCATTAGAGTATCGAGGAAATGGTGGGGTAAAGAAAAATATCATCATAAGAAAGTAGACAATTCACTCCACCAAAGGGTTATCGCAACGAGCACTACATGAAAAAGCCAAAAAAACCACTGCCTTAAACAGTGGTTTTTTCAAAAAACCACTGCCCTCAATAGTTGTAAAAAAAGGAGTGGTTTTTTTTTACCACTATACAAGACAGTGGTTTATAAACTTCAACAACAACTGCTCTTCACAGTCATAGAAAAAATCACTGCTTTTTTTACAACTGTTTAAGGTGGTGATTATTATTATTTTTTTTTTAAATATATTTAAAAAAAAAATTACGTCGACAATTTTTTATGCAAATTTTTTTAAAATAAAATTTTTTTAGGCTTTTTTTTAATGCAATTTTTTTTATGCTTTTGGTAATACTTTTTTTTTAATGCAATTTTTTAATGCTTTTTTTAATGCTTTTTTTGAATGCTTTAAAAAAAATTATATAAAGAAAAAAAGCTATTAATCTCATATTTAAACACATCTATTCAACTCAAATGCAAATCATTCAATGTCATTAATAAATAAAATAGATGCCCAATTCTTTTATTCAAACAAAAGATTGCATCTCAACCTATGATCCAACCTTTCAAATCAACCAAATATTTTAAACTTTACATGCTCAATCCTTTTATTCAAACAAAAAAAAATAAAAAAAGAGAGTTAACAATCTAAGGACCCCATGACCTATTTTCATAATTAAAAAAAAAAAAATGTGCTTCGCCTCTCCTGCCAAGTATCCCCATCCCCTAGTGATCCGTTTGAGGTGAGCTTCAAATAAAAAAGCTTCGCCTGAAATCAAAAGGAGAACATAATTAAATATTTATGATATTAAGCAATTAAATTGAGATATTGATGATATTAAGCAATTAAACTGATAATACTCCAAGCACATAACAAATTTCAAACACATACTTCACATAAGGATAGAAGAGCCATAGAATCAGTCTTACTTTTTCCATGCCTGTAAGTGATGTGAACCATTCGATTGATGAGTCTTAATATCAGCCATTAAAAACAACGGTTGACATCAAAGGCCACAGATCGGATGGGTTAAATCTCCATAAAACACCATTTTTGGGCCTGTTTCACGTCAATCTATGATCTATGACTTTGATGGTACGGATCATCCACATCTTATAACACGGATGGTGTAAGATTGTTTAAACACCATGTTCGTGTTTAAATGATGGTCAGGAGAGTCAGGCACTACTTTTTATATTTATAATTATCTAAGTATGCATAACTAACATTTGTATAATAATTTTATATTCATTTTATCAATTAACAAAGGTTGTGCTCGCATATCAAATTGTTGGGGGTGTCATGACACATCTTGTACATATCTAAGTTACTTAAATCTACTAGCTATGTAACAAATGATTGAAGTAAAATGCAATTTTGACTGTTCATAATTCAGTGTCACCTCACCTTTGCCACACAAGCCAAGTCTCTAAACAACAACTTTCACACATAATGCTAACTCTTTGACAGAATCTAGTAAAATTTGATTTGCAACTTGATCACCTGCTCCTGCACATGACACTACAACTGGAACAAGTGCTGCAATACGAGCCCAAGATGGATCTGCATAAGTCCACCTAAATTCCAAAAAACTAAATAAAAAAAATCGGAACCAATTATGCTCAAAATCCTGTCTGGATACATTGAAAATTTTATTTAATCAAGCAATTATGCTAAGCGGAGTTAGCCCCTATAAAAACTCGCTTCACAAAATCAAAATGTGTGTTTGGAGCCATATTTGTGTGTGTAAGTAAGCATATTTGTGCGTGTTTGTGTATAAAGAAACAGTAAAGGTCACCAATGTCACTACGTAAAAAAGCAAGGAAATAGAAAGTCCCTACAAGAGAGGTGACTTGTTTAGACTGATCGGACCATAAATTGGGTGACCAGCATGGACAACTTATATGGTACCCAAATATTACTAACTATATATCGATGTATCTTTACTCAACCACCAAATACAAATCAAGATACACAGCCAAGAATATTCCTGATTCCACCAATTTCTAATAAAACATGAGGCCCAGTGATATGCATATGGTGCGTAAATGCCAAATGCACTCATGCTGATTGGTGCCATGTGGCACCCAATCCAAGGATCGAGTGCCACGTGCACACACACAAGGTCGATCTGAGCATCCAAATTTATATATAGAAAAAAAAAATTGTCTTTGCGCTATTGATTTTGTAGGACATTCATCCAAATAGGCCATGTGAAGGCTATCATGTGAATTGGGCACATTTCAAATATCTCATTTGTCAGATAATCCTGACTGTTAGACCTTGAGCCTCCATATGTGTGATCAAATTAATTACATGTATAATGCTCCAATGCCTAAAGCTGTTGTCTCCTATCCAGATTTAGCAGTCTTACCTATGGACTGTTTAGATGTATATGATCAGGCCTGATGTAGCCTCGAAAGACACCAAGAAGAGAGCGGAATAACCCTCACATGAAAGAGAATTACGGCTCTCAATCACATCACTTATGGTGATCATGTGATTAAGGGAACCTTCATGAGGAGATCAAGAAACAAAATCTTTTCTCTATTTCCATCAACTATGTATTAGGACTAGGATACTTTCCATAAAAGCCTGAAAATATAGGACTTATATATTGCTATGTATCTCTCCTAGATAATAGGAGAGGTGGAGCGTGAGAAAAATATACTTATTTTCTTTATCTCATGCTGGAAAATAGGGGAAAGAGATAATATACATTCTCTCCCTCTAGCCTACTTTATAAAAATCACATGTTAATCTCTCTTTAAAACGCCCGATGATTTTTTAGGGAAGAGAGAAAGCAAGAGTTGAAGAGCGTGTCAACAGCCTTACAGGTGTTTTCATCAACTGTAAAAATCTCAGAATACTTTTTTTTTTCTTAAGGATGAATATATATTGTTATTAGGATGATTCTCTAGATTGATCATGTCCCCTCAAAGGGTATTTTAGAGCTAATATACAACTTAGAAATAAGAAAATAATGGTCAACCAGAACAGCGGCACTGAGCTGAGCACTTTATGGTCTCACTCGTTTCCCAAAGCCATCCGGTAACACATCGTTATGATCGAGTGGCTGTTCAGTCCTGACTTTGCTTGTACCACCATAATCTGGTGGTTTAAGCTGAGCTCTGGGATATGACATTTCTTCATAGTTATAAAGTTTCCACAACATATATTCTCTGGGAGGGTCTCCTTCAATCCAAGCTGGTGCATAAGTTGGAGGATCAATTCTCTTCAGTAAAGGTTCTAGGCATCTGCATGCTGTGGGGTAATCTGGATGCTTCCCGTATTCATCAAAGTGAATAGCATCGTTTATAACCCTGCCAATTATTTATCTAAATGGTTGATATGCCAAATGGGTGAAAGGTCATTGCCACATTTACGAGCATTATAATTTTATATGCTCGATCTCATTATGTGCTTTATCTTGCTAGGAAATAACAACTTACTCATGCCTTTTGAATTGTGAAAGAAGCAACAAATATTGTAATTCTTATATCATGTAAAACATACAGGATTATTTATGTACTTCCTAAAACACCATAAAAAATTTATAAACCTGATGACATTTCTTACATCTATAATAATCAATCTGAAAAAAAAATTCTCAAATGGACTATCTTAGTATGATTTTTTCAATATCTTTTCAACTCTTAGTTTTTAAAGATATCATTGAATGAAGATAATGAATGGATGTCCTATCCATATCATTAAAGATGTTAAGGGCCCACATACTGATAGTAGATCAAGATTGGTTAGAGCCGATTAATAGACTAAAAATCCCTTGTAGGGAGATTACTGTACATCTTTCTCGCAAACAAGCTTGATATTATTTTATTTTATTGCAACTACAATTTTCCTTTGTAGGCGATGAAGAGAAGGTCTGGTATGTCTTTCAAAGATTAAAGGAGAGGGTTATACAAGCAAGCTCAACATGCAAAAAGAATGTGAGGGCGGAAACTGGAGGAATGAAGGACCCGACAATCCTTCCTCAACCATGACAAAAAGAAAAGAACAATAGCAAGGAAGCAGTGATCGCAAGTTGGAAAGAAAAGGAAAGCACTACAGAAATTCCATGAGCGTAGTGTCATGGATTATTTGCGGTGATAATCATGAGATTGAAATTTTTGGTGAACGAAGTAATTTAAACTCTTAAGCACGATATGGAAGTACTTTAAGAATACAATGATCTCATTTCAATAATTATTGGAAAAATCAATGAGGAATTGGAGATTGGTAGTGGATAGTTCAGAACACAAATGATTCTGGAGTGGCATAACGATATTGTGGAACCTAAGCATCAACTGAGAGACAGATATTTGAATTGAGAAATGCTCAATGTAAATAAAATTCAACTGAGATATGGATGGATTCAAATGGATGTTGATGACTATATAACCGATTTCCCTAAAATCTTGTGAAAACTTATGAGAGGAGTGATAGGGTAAATTATGCATGGTACATTTAGGTCTTCAATATAATATGGGTCTAGTGTAGTATGGCGAGTCTATAGCATATGTTGACCGAGGTCGCCATAAAACTCATATAGCTGGCTAGCTTATAAATACAAAACTATGTCGCCATATGGGTATCGCATCATGGTGTCTCTATAAACACTAATGAGATTTTTTAGCCATCTTAAAAAGATTGTAAGGGCCTCTTACTCTTTTGCTATTAATTTAAAGAGATTTTTAGTCTTAATGGTATTTCTAAAGGAATATTCAAGATCAGAGAACAAGTCTAGACTTATTGGACATCTGAACAAGTTGGGAATACTGATTTGACTATCTTCTAACAAAAACATCTTAAAGAACAAAAGCACACTTGCAAATCACAGAAAAGTAGAAGTTGGCTTCTTAAATAAGATTTGGTTGGGAAAACAAAAAAATTCAGAACAACGTTGAGCTTACGAGCTGAAACCAATACAAACTACCAAAAAACAAGCTATATGATGAGCTGAGGCCCTGTAAATATATGTATGTCTTATATGGCCAAAAGTGAAAATTTAATTATATTTCCTTGATTAATAAAACTATTTTGAGTAAAAAAAGGTCACATAATATCATTCATAAAACTGGCATAATAATAAAATCATAAATGCCATTAAGCAAGACCATACAAAAGGAAGACCATACAAGACCATACAAGACCAGTACACTTATTCATATGTGATGTATAAAGATTTGAAATTACTTGTATGCAAGCTCCTTTGTTCCTTCATTCCAACCGTGAAGATGTTGATCCAAAAGTGAGCGAATGCGAGCACTTATCTGAAAAACATGTGGTGATCCTAAGATCAACTCTAACATCACAACACCAACACTCCACATTCTAAATAATAAAAATATAGAATAACAACTTGCACTATGGGATGAAGGCCTTAACAAACTTCAAAGTTACGCTTGTTGGCTCCCAGAACCAGCTGGCATTCAGTAGAGCTTCTGGAGCAGTATATTCATAAGTATGTTCAGAACTGAAATTTTTTTTAAAATATAATAAAATGAAAACTGATATTAGAAAACCTCAACTTCAGGTAGAGAACAGACACAACATAAAAGAATAAAATAATCAGGAGAAGAAAATTCAAATTTAATGTGAAAATCGGCATTGCTTCTAACAAATTGAGGAGAAATTCATTTAAAGACATCTTCACATTACATAGCCAATGCATTCCTAATTTGTAATAGTTGGTAGATTGGCAGTTACTATATGAAAAGAGACAAGTGGTTTGAGTCACTGAGTATGTTTTCATCGGACAAGGAATGTTGAAATGCCTACACTGATCAAATTACCAAGATCAAAACACACACAAACACACACACACACACACACACGCACACAATACAAGAAAAGAAAACAAAAAAAATAGGGCCTCACATAAATCCTCAACCTTTCCAAAAACCACTCTAAATTTTTCAAAATTAAATTTCAATTCAAAATTAAAACTAAGCTAGATTCATAGAGGTCTCCCATGAACTCAACTTCTAAAACTGGTCATCCAGTACAAAAATTATAGAGAAATCAAAATTTAACAAAATGATCACCAAAACACAACAAAGTTGATGAAATCTATCCACTTTGGATAGTCTAAAGTCCCAAAAATCAGACAAATATAAAAGTTGGGAAAATAGGAAAAAAAAAACCTAGGAAATGGTCACAAGATAGAAATTCGACACCTTGCAAGATAAGTATGGAAACTGAGTAATGGCCCTATATTTATTCTTGGTATGAGCCAGACATTATACACACTAAACATATTGCCAAAGGTTAAAATATTGTGAACAGAGAACAAAACCATCAAATCTTTCTACAGAGGGAAAAACTAAGAGCAAGCATATGATCCCAAATATATATGAACTATATTCACATAATAGTATCCAATATCCATTCCTAAGTCTCTGCAAAATGATTACCTTGTTGTGTCAAATAAATCTCAATGGTTTTATAGTTCTAGGAAAACATCCTGATTCTCTTCGTGTTGTATGAATTAGATCAATATAATGATCTGGAGATTAATAAATAAAATTCAACTATCACAACAAAGAAAATATAATTCAAAAAAATAAATAAAATCTCTAATATCTAAATATTTCGAACTTAGAGCCAGAACTACAAAACATTTGGGAAAGAATTCGGGAACTAAGCTTAGGTTGAATAAGAACAATGGAGATCGCCTCACTGAAGCTCTCTCCTTGCTAAAACATTGCAGAATCAAATTGTAAACCTAGAAGATAGAGATCTCACCCTTGCTGAAGCTAAAAAATTGCAGAATCGAAATAAAACGTGAATCATAAACCTAAAAAATCACAGAATCGGAACACAAAATCTGTAACATCCTGACTTTGCATAGCCTTGATCCGTACACTTCGGTACTTGTGCCGATGGGTCATGAGCCGAGGATGCCTCTTTACAATGATGTAATGTCTATAGATCAAATTCAATGAACTTGATCGATGATAACTAGACCCGGTGTAAGAGCTTGATGCTCATGTACACTGGACTGTGGTGTAGCTGTTTCACACCCAGTCAAGAGAGAAAGTAGTATAAATAGAAACCTAGGGCATTTATTTCTATTTACTGCTAAAGGGAAGAGAGTTAAGAAGAGAGAGAGACAAACCTAGGGTTATTCAATGCTACGAGTGAGCTGCCGAGATCGATCCGCTGTCAAGGGGAAGAACAGCTAATCGAGCAAGGATCCACCAAGCTGCAGCAACTCCATGGAACCCTAGCTGTTCTTGAGCTAGAGGAGGAGATCTCGCTCAAACCTAGGTAAGGAACTTCAATACCTGTTATAGATGGCTTTCAACAAGCTAAAAGTAGTAGAATCTGGGTTGAAATGATGAGAAGAAGTTGAGTTTTCGAAGTGGGTTGAACCCAGAGTGAGAAACCCTCATTCTGAAGAAAACAGGCAATTTCGACCGGTCTCATTTCGACCGATCGAAATAGCCACAAAAAGGGGCTTTTCGGACTTAAGTGAAATTCGACCGGTCGAATTTAGTTTCGACCGATCGAACTCTATATAAACAGAAAGGTGATTTTTGGACTTTGAGAAATTCGACCGATCGAATTTAAAATGCAAAATTGCCTTGTAGAATTCGACCGGTCGAAATTTATTTCGACCAGTCGAATTCATTTTTCGGCCGTTCGAAAACGCAGCCTTAGCCGTTCGAATTTGGATTCGACCGATCGAAATCCCCTGTTTTTCTGGTTTGATTCTGTTTTGACTGTAGAAACCTGGGGGGGACTTTCCACAGTGGGTTGTACATCATTCTAATGAATGAGTGTGCCTTGTTTAGGTGAGGTTACGTGTGTGGAACGAACCAACCTTCGTGAAGGATGAGCATGCAAGGAATTACTTTGTGAGGTAGGGAAAACCATCTATCATGTGCATTGTTTTGACGATATGTATGCTGTGTCATGATATGTCTCTTGTTCGATATGACTTCCGTATTTGCTTCGACATATGATTTTCGGATATGCTTTGACCGTGCTTTCGTTATGTTTTGATATATGAATTCCGCATAAGTCTTGACATATGTTTCCGTATATGCTTCGAGTATGTGACCTCCGTTATGATATGTTCGATATGACGTCATGTGCAAGATATGAGATTTCGAGAGCGTTGTGATAGGAGCATGTGTGAGTTTTGGTTTCAAAGTAGTTTTCATCTAATGTATAGTTATCACAAACACACGGCGATAAGCTATATGTACGCACTTACGATTTGAGGTTATGTGAATACCCGACCGACGCCAGCGGTATAACCGTGGCCAGACGGAGATATCCGTGACGATCGGCTGACCAATCCGTACACCCTTTGTGTGATACGTTAGTATGTATGTGATACGTTCAGTATGCTTTGTGTGATATGTGATCTCATCGTTTAACGGTACTTACGTCCAACAAGTGTCCAACTCTATGGGACCTTGAATATGTGTGAATATGACTCATGTGAGTGGCGATGGTGGGTATTCCATCGGGGCTTGAGGCTATAGTTCCTCATTCTATTACTTTAAGTAAAGCACTTTAAGTTTTTCTTTTCATCAGATGATATGTGTGCATGAACATGAATCCATATGTATGTGTGTGTAAAACTATGAGATCACTTTGGATATATTTCGTTTTGTTTCGCTTCGTTTTGTCATGCCATGATATACGTATTTGATGTTCGATAAGCATGCTATAAGTTTTACCCTGCTGAGCTTGGATGAAGCTCATTCCTTCACTAATATTTCGGTTCGGAGAAGAAGTTGGGGCTGAGTTACCCGAGGCGAGGATCCGACTTTGACCCAGCGAGGATCTAGAGGAGCCGAACGAGAATTGCCGTTTGTGCCCAACAGGAGTAGGTCCCTTAGATCCATGTTTTGAGAGCTTTTTAAGTTGTAAAAGTATACTCTGTAATTACATTTTTTTTGGATATTCTTTTGGAGGAACCATGTTTGATGAGATGGGTCCTTCGGTGGTTCCAAACAGTTCTTTCCATCTCTAGGGATTAGAACCGTCTTTTGGGTTATAAATGATAGAAATATGTCTTTTGATGTAAGTTAAATTGTGGTTCCGCTTAGTATTCATTGTGAAACTTTGTGAGACGAATGTGATACAATTACGGCTCGGCCTTAGCGCCCGATCCTGACGCGCAGGTTTGGGCGCGAAATTTGGGTACATCCGCAGTTGGTATCAAAGCATGGCTTTAGAAGCGTTCGACAAGTCTTGACCTTTTTAGTTTGAGAAGTTGTCGTGTGTAAGGGACCTTCTATTAATGAGACTCTTGTTTCATGGTAGCAATTAAATGGAACACCGTGGAAGGGTCGACCAAGAGGTAGACGCATACGGCAATAATGAAGATATCCCATCAGGATCCGGGAGGGGATCTAGACCACTTCCAGTCACAGAAGAGAGAAGTAGAGAAGAGCCTTCAGATAAACTCACTAAGGTGATGGAGTCGATAGCAAGCGCCCTAGAGCAACGTGACGGTTGCTTGCGCAAATAACAATAATCGATACCACCACCACCGCCACCACCTGCACTACTACCTTCATCATTTGTGGATTTTAGGAGATTGAGACCTCCTGTTTTCCACCAGGCGACGGATCCGCTTGAGGCGGAGAAGTGGATCAAACAAATAGAGAAATTACTTGAAAGGTTGCGAGCCCGAACATGAGAAGGTGGGGTGGGCATCTTTTCGATTGGAAGGAGATCTTGATGCATGGTGGAGGTCAGTTTGAGAAAAAAGAGGTCGAGGTCACACACACCATGGACTGGAATCGGTTTGAGTCGGCGTTTAACAAGGAGTACTTTCCAAAGCAAGTCCGAAATCAGTTGAAGAAGGACTTTGCTAACCTAGTCCAAGGAAGTATGACCGTGCGTGAGTACGGTAATGAGTTTGTAAGGTTGTCAAGGTTTGCAGTTAGTTGACGGAAGAAATGAAGGCCGGAAGGTTTGAAGAAGGCCTACGACCCAATATTCTAGAAAGGGTATCTAACTTAGAGCTTGAGACTTACGCAGAGGTGATGGGGAAGGCGATAGTGGCGAGAGGATATAAATAAAAGAAAAGATTGGAAAGGGAAGCCAACGTCGGGAGGAGCAAGCCAGTATGACTACTCGGGAATAAAAAGCCGAGGATGTCTGCTTTGCTCAAGTGTCTACCAAGCAAATTCAAACTTCCGAAGGACTAACACCTCTGCCCCGGCGAGACCATTTAGAAGAGAGGGCCCTGCTCAGACTCAAATGTCTGGGGCATCAGTTACTCAAGGACCTTCTCGAGCCGCACCTTCCAGCTTACAGATGAAGTGTGCTCGATGCGGAAAGTCACACAAGACCTCGGAGTGCAGAAGAGATACCGGTGGATGCTTCAAATGTGGAAAGGTTGGCCACATGATTCGGGAGTGCCCAGACATGAGAAAAGAGGGCTCGTTTGACCACTCTGACGTCGGCAGCCGGCATCGGACACATTGTCGCCGTGCTTTTGCTATCTCTGCTGAGGACGCTCGCGTGAGCACAGACGTGATCCAAGGTACAATTGCACTTCATTATGATTAAATTCAATTATTATTTTTCTTAAAGAAGAAAGTGCATTGTAGAAAGATATAGGTGCATACTAGCATATGAGTGTACATAGCATGCGTGTATGTCTGAATGTAGTCATGTATATACCGTATAGGTACGCTGCAAGTTTATCGCGAGAACGACGGTGATCGTTGTGATGCACGAGTTCTAATAGACCCAGGGTCTACTCACTCGTACATAACTCCTGAATTCGCAAGGAAGTTAAAGATCATACCAGAGGATTTGGAGTTCACACTTGACGTGACCATTCCTACGGGTAGCGCCGTGACTGCAGACACGTGTTGCCGAGCGGTCACTGTGCAAGTGGAGGACCGAGACACGGTCACCGACCTCATTTTACTGAAGATGCGAGGACTTGATGTGCTTTTGGGCATGAATTGGCTATCCGCTTATCACGCAAGCGTCGATTGCCTACGGAAGGTGGTTACTTTCCGTCCTCCAAAGCAGAAGTCATTTCGTTTTGTCGGAGAAAAGGGAAAAGTAGCACCGATCATCTCCGCGGTACGAGCCGAAAGAATGATGAAGAATGGATGCGATGGATATCTCGCATTTCTGCAAGAGAAGAAGGAGATGAAAAATGTTGTGAATGAGATCCCTATTGCTCGCGAGTTCGAAGACGTATTTCCCGACGAGTTACCAGGATTGCCACCTGACCGGGAGATCGACTTCGCGATTGACTTGGCTCCAGGGACTGAACCAGTGTCCAAGGCTCCGTACAGAATGGCTCCAGCTGAATTGAAAGAGTTGAAGGAGCAGTTGCAAGAACTGTTGGATAAGGGTTTTATCCGACCGAGTGTGTCTCCTTGGGGAGCACCAGTTCTGTTTGTTAAAAAGAAGGACGGGTCGATGAGACTTTGCATCGACTATCGTCAGTTGAACAAGCTCACGATCAAGAACAAGTATCCGTTGCCGAGGATCGACGATCTATTTGATCAGTTGCAAGGGGCAAAATATTTTTCAAAGATCGACTTGAGATCCGGATACCATCAGTTGAGGGTGAAGGCCGAAGACGTACAAAAGACGGCATTCAGAACGAGATATGGACATTACGAGTTCTTAGTGATGCCTTTTGGCTTGACGAATGCGCCAGCATCATTTATGGACCTTATGAATCGAGTGTTCAAACAATATCTCGACACGTGCGTAGTGGTGTTTGTAGATGATATCCTCATTTATTCAAAGACTAAAGAAGAACACGAACATCATCTGCGCATTGCCTTGCAAACCCTTCGTGAGCACAAGTTGTATGCCAAACTCAGTAAATGTGAGTTTTGGTTGGAACAAGTGAGTTTCCTTGGTCACATAGTATCGGAAGCTGGTGTGACCGTTGACCCAGCTAAAGTTGAAGCAGTGTTGGATTGGGAAATTAAGACCGTGGTGAAATCGTAGTTTTCTTGGCTTAAGCGGATACTCTGAGACGCTTTGTGGAAGGATTCTCCAAGATTTCGGGACCACTTACACGATTGACAAGAAAGAATACCAAATTTGAGTGGACTAACGAATGTGAGGAGAGCTTCCAAGAACTTAAGAGACGGCTTACTTCCGCTCCAGTGTTGACTATTCCGTCAGGTAGTGGAGGTTTTGCTGTATATAGTGATGCATCTTATGGAGGTTTGGGTTGCGTGTTGAACCAACACAGCAAGGTTGTTGCCTCTGACTCAAGACAGCTTGAAAGAGCATGAAAGAAACTATCCGACACATGACTTAGAGTTAGCGCGGTTGTGTTTAAGCTCAAAATTTGGCGGCACTACACGTATGGTGAAGTCTTTGAGATCTTTACCGACCATAAAAGCCTCAAGTATTTGTTCACACGAAGATTTGAACATGAGGCAACGACGGTGGATTGAATTTCTTAAAGACTACGATTGCACAATCCAATATCATCCGGTAAAGCTAATGTCGTGGCGCGCATTGAGCCGAAAGCATACATCTCAGTTAGCTAGCCTCATTTCGGGACTTCACAGATGGAAGTTGTTTGAGGACCTTTCGCTCTATGATAATAATATTGCGGTTAAGGATACCGGTGTGCTATTGGCAAGTCTTACGATCAGGCCGACTATTCTTGACCACATATGTGAACTTCAGACGAAAGATGAAGAACTCGTGAAGCTTCGACAAAAGGCAAAAGCGGAGATTTCACTATTAAAGAAGATGGGTCATTGCTATTTCGGAAGGTTGTGTATACCGTCGATGATGAGTCGAGACGGACTATCTTGGATGAGGCCCAGAAGTCTAAATATGCCATTCATCCGGGTGGTACAAAAATGTACCATGATTTGAAGAAGTGTTATTGGTGGAGGGGATTGAAGAAGGATATTGCAGAATATGTTTCAAAGTGCCTGGTGTGTCAACAAGTGAAAGTAGATCATCGACACCCAGCGGGTCTTCTACAACCTCTACCGATACCGAATGGAAGTGGGAGTCCATTTCGATGGATTTCATTGTGGGATTGCGGGGGCGTTGAGACGCCATAATGCCATATGGGTAATAGTGGACCGGACCAAGTCGGCACACTTTTGCCCTATAACACTACGTATAATCGCAAGCAAATTGGCTGAGTTGTATATGAAAGAGATTGTCCGACTACACGGCATTCCTCTGAGCATCGTGTCGGACCGTGATCCTTGTACACTTCTATATTCGGCAAAGATTCCAAGAAGGTATGGGCACGAGATTGGACTTCGATTCGCATTTCATCCACGGTGGTCGAAGACGAGAGGGTCAACCAAATTATTGAAGACATGTTGCGAGCATGCATGATCGATTTCAAGGATCATGGGATCAACATCCGCCCATGATTGAATTAAACACAACAGCTTTTCAACGAGCATTGGGATGGCTCCATATGAAGCCTTATATGGACGGAGATGCAGGTCTCCGATCAACTGGGACGAAACCGGTGATAAGTTTGTTTTGGGACCGGAAGCGATTAAGAGAAATGCTGTAATTCTGCAGATCATCCGAGAGAATCAGAACCGCACAGAGCCGTCGGAAGAGTTCTGGCGACACCAAGCGTCTGGCGTAGAATTCAAGTAGGAGACCATGTGTTCATCAAGATATCTCCAATGAAGGGAGTGATGCGCTTTGGAAAGCGAGGGAAGTTGAGTCCTCGCTACATTGGACCGTTTGAAATATTGGGGAGAGTTGGCGAAGTTGCATATCGGGTCGCATTACCCCCGCAACTTGATCGCGTGCAGGACGTATTCCATGTATCTATGTTGAGGAAATGCGTGCGAGATCCGACCCATATCCTCGATGCACCGCCATTGAGGTCTATAGAGACTTGGACGTTATTGAAGAACCTCATTTTGGACCGAATCGAGCAAGTGTTGCGTTAATTCCTCTAGTGTTAGTACAATGGAAGAATCACTCAAGGGAAGAGGCGACGTGGGAACGTGAAGCGAAATTGAGCTCAATATCCGCGTTATTTACGGATTGAAAGTGAAAGGAGGGTTGAGAGTCGAGAAAGTGATTGTAATTGTAAAGTGTCAAATTCATGTATATGAACCGGAAGATTTTGGTTATAAAGAGAATTTGAAGGTAAGAGGGTGAGAATTTTGATCAGTATGAAAACAGAGGAAAGCGAAGTTTTCAGTAAACTCGACCGGTCAATTCATTTTCGACCGTCGAATTTATTTTCGACGGTCGAATTATACAATTCGACCGATCAATTATATGGGCGATGGAAGCGAAAGGCTGTTTTAGTTTAGGTGAATTGAATTTCGAAAAATTTTTCGACCGTCAATTCTGAGACAAACGAAATTCATTTTGAATTTCGACCGGTCGAAATTTTTCGACCGATCGAAATCGTTTCAGTTACCTTTTTAAGTGAATTTCGACCGGTCGAAATTTTTCGACCGATCGAATTTGGTTAGGTATATAAATACCAGGGCAACTGTTTTCTTGCCCATTCGAATTCTTTTCGCCCGGGGACGGTTCCTTTTCGGTTTTTCAACCACTTTTGAGGTTCCAAGGCCTATAAAACACCGAATCGCTTTGGGAATCGCGATCTAGCCATCACAAATCGGTAAGTTTGTGATTTTTGAAGTTCAAATTGTGTTTTCGCCCTAAGAAATTCCCTAAAATCCCTAGAACCCCTAGTTTTCTTCAAAAAACCCTAGATTTTGGGAAATGACTCCTAAGAGGAAGGAACACAGATCCAAAACTCCTACGTCGAAGCGGCCCAAAGTCGCTACGGGCCCTTCGCCTACGTCAATTCCACCGCGAACGACACCTCAACCACCACCGACCCAAATCCCTCCAACCATTCCACCTACGGGGCAATCCAGTGCACCGCAAACGTCCCTAAAAGACACCACGAGTGGTGGAGCGGAAAGGGTTTTGCGTATGAATTTACCATCGATCCCGCTCTGTATGCGACGTGTGAGGAACCGGGCATCAATGCTTGGACGATCAACTATTTGAACAAGTGCGGGCTCGATAATCTCTTGAAACCCATTCACCAATACTATTATCCGCGCCTTGTGCGCTTGTTTTACCAGAACATGATTGTCAACTCCGACGCTAACACCATTTCTACCAAGGTCGATGGAAAAACCTACACTTTCACCCATGCCATGGGCTGTGCGGCGTTGGAATGCTTTGATACGTATGGGGATGGCGTAGACTTGCTACCACCTAACCCGCCTAACCTCACCCATACGTTCATAGCCGAGAAGATGACCAATGGACGAACCGCAAAGGGACGAGCCATCAACCGTTCCGATCTGCCCAATCATATGTGGTTCCTAGATACAATTTTCAAGTGTAATTTATACCCAATCCGCCATAAGACCCAAAGGTTAGGCATTTTGATGAATGCACTTTTTTCCGCTTTCGAGGGCAAATGGTTCGATGCAGTGGCGGTAGTCTTTGAGGGAATCAAACATGGAAGAAAGAAACTGCTACCGGGCGTTGAGGCGGCTGAGGAGCATATCCCCTATGCCTCCTTCATCTCAGCCATGTTTGATGAATTTTCTGCAACCTCGGTCCACAAAGTATCTCCCAAGGAACCAAAGTCTTCCAACAACGTCCTTCTATACACATTCAAACATTGGAAGAGGGGCGTGCAGTCTCAAGCCACACCTCCCACGATCGGCGCCTCAAGTGCCACCGGTGCCTCCACAACCTCAAGATGTACACTGTTCACAGGCACCGCACCCGTTCATGACGAGCCGATCGATGAGGCTCCTATCCCCGAGCCCCCTGAGTTTATTCCACCTGCTCAGGAGGTGCCTATGCCGGAGATCCCTATCCATATGCCAGCGCCTCATGCTCACCAAGCCGCGCCAGTACGCCTTGAGGACTTGGCTGCTCTCATTCAAGAGAGTAATCGCCAGGACAACCAGCGCTTGGATTTCTTGGAGCTACTCCTCGGAGATGGGCTGCAGGCCATGTATCCCACGGATTATATGTCACGGAGGATCGCGCGATCGCCTGAGTCTCTGAGGCTCCGATCTCTGAGGAGGGGCGAGGGAGTGCCACTAGGAGGAGGAGGCGATGCCCGGAGAGGAGGCGGGGAGGCGATGTGCGGCGGGAGGCAGGCGTGGCTTCCGAGCCGAGGATGCGCCGTGGATGCATTTGTTGGAGATGACCCTCCACGAGCTTAGGGGAGATGTGGATTTCCTTGCTTTCTTTCTTTCGTTGGGAATTAAGTGTATGAATCTTTTAAACTATTGTGGCATGGCGCCACTTTTGATTCTGTTGATGGTTAGACTATTGTGGCATGACTTGCCACCTTTGTTATGGACCAATTTCCTTTTTATGCTTATGAATAGGGTGTTTTGTTCATGTTTAATGCTTTTCTTCACACGTCTAAACTATTGGTACGTGTGGAGCATTTTCTTTCAATGCATGAGCTTCTTGGTAACGATAGGAATTGTTTAGCCATGCATGGTGCCAAGCAAAGCTACTCTTGAACCTTTGTCTTTTCGTTAGAACATTTTAGGGGCGAAAATTCCTAACGAGGGAGGATGTAACATCGACTTTGCATAGCCTTGATCCGTACACTTGGTACTTGTGCCGATGGGTCATGAGCCGAGATGCCTCTTTACAATGATGTAATGTCTATAGATCAAATTCAATGAACTTGATCGATGATAACTAGACCGGTGTAAGAGCTTGATGCTCATGTACCGGATCGTGGTAGTTTCACACCCAAATAAGAGAGAAAGTAGTATAAATAGAAACCTAGGGCATTTATTTCTATTTATGCTAAAGGAAGAGAGTTAAGAAGAGAGAGAGACAAACCTAGGGTTATTCAATGCTACGAGTGAGAAAGCCGAGATCGATCCATTGTCAAGGGAAGAACTAATCGAGCAAGGATCCACCAAGCTGACAACTCCATGGAACCCTAAATGTTCTTGAGCTAGAGAGGAGATCTCGCTCAAACCTAGGTAAGGAACTTCAATACATTATAGATGGCTTTCAACAAGCTAAAAGTAGTAGAATGGTTGAAATGATGAGAAGAAGTTGAGTTTTCAAGTGGGTTGAACCCAGTGAGAAACCCTCATTCTGAAGAAAGCAGCAATTTAGGTCTCATTTCGATCAAATAGCCACAAAAGGGCTTTTAGGACTTAAGTGAAATTAACCGGTCAATTTAGTTTCCGATCGAACTCTATATAAAGCAGAAGGTGATTTTGGACTTTGAGAAATTCGACCGGTCAATTTTAATTCGACCGATCAATTTAAAATGCAAAATTGCCTTGTAGAATTGACCGTCGAAATTTATTTCGACCAATCAATTCATTTTTGATTCAAAACGCATGACCTTAGCCGTTCAATTTGGATTCGACCGATCGAAATCCTGTTTTCCTGGTTTGATTCTGTTTTGTTGTAGAAACACAGGGGGACTTTCCACAGTGGGTTGTACATCATTCTAATGAATGAGTGTGCCCTGTCTAGGTGAGGTTACGTGTGTGGGACGAACCTACCATCGTGAAGGATGAGCATGCAAGGAATTACTTTGTGAGGTAGGGAAAACCATCTATCATGTGCATTGTTCTGGCGGTATGTATGGAGTGGCATGATATGTCTCTTGTTAGATATGACTTCCGTATCTGCTTGACATATGATTTTCGGATATGCTTTGACCGTGCTTTTCGTTATGTTTTGATATATGAATTCGCATAAGTCTTGACATATGTTTCCGTATATGCTTGAGTATGTGACCTCCGTTATGATATGTTCGATATGACGTCATGTGCAAGATATGAGATTTCGAGGCGTTGTGATAGGAGCATGTGTGAGTTTTGGTTTCAAAGTAGTTTTCATCTAATGTATAGTTATCACAAAACACACGGGCGATAAGCTATATGTACGCTTACGATTTGAGGTTATGTGAATACCGACCGACGACGCGGTATAACCGTGATCGACGCTGGCAGATATCCGCGGACTGCACGGCGCCAATCCTACACCCTTTGTGTGATACGCTCAGTATGTATGTGTGATACGCTCGTATGCTTTGTGTGATATGTGATCCCTACCGTTTAACGGTATTGTCCGCAAGTGTCCAACTCTATGGGACCTTGAATATGTGTGAATATGACTCATGTGAGTGACGATGGTGGGTATTCCATCGGGGGCTTGAGGCTATAGTTCCTCATTCTATTACTTTAAGTAAAGCACTTTAAGTTTTTCTTTTCATCAGATGATATGTGTGCATGAACATGAATCCATATGTATGTGTGTGTAAAACTATGAGATCACTTTGGATATATTTCGTTTTGTTTCGTTTCGTTTTGTCATGCCATGATATACGATTTGATGTTCGATAAGCATGCTATAAGTTTTACCTCTTTGAGCTTGGATGAAGCTCATTCCTTCACTAATATTTGAGTTAGGAGAAGAAGTTGAAATTTGAGTTACCCGAGGCGAGGATCCCGACTTTGACCCAAGCGAGGATCTAGAGGAGCCGAACCCGGAGAATTGCTTCGTTTGTGCCCAACCGGAGTAGGTCCGGCCTTAGACCTTAGATCCATGTTTTGAGAGCTTTTTAAGTTGTAAAAGTATACTCTGTAATTACATTTTTTTTTTTTGGATATTCTTTTGGAGGAACCATGTTTCGGTAAGGATGGGTCCTTACCGGTGGTTCCAAACGGTTCTTTTCCATCTCTAGGGGATTAGAACCGTCTTTTGGGTTATAAATGATAGAAATATGTCTTTTGATGTAAGTTCGTCAGTGTGGTTCCGCTTAGTATTCCGCTGTGAAACTTTGTGAGACGCAATGTGATACAATTACGGGCTCGGCCTTAGCGCCAGTCCACCGACGGCACGGGTTTCGGGGCGCCGAAATTTGGGCTGTCACAAAATCGCCTTGCTGAAGCTCTTACCGAATAAAGAAGTCTAATGGAGAGAAATGAGAGAGAGTCATCCTTTTAAGAGGATCTGATTCCACCAATTAGATTTTGAAATTCCAAAAAAAATATTATTACAAAAAAAAATCCCTAAAAAATAATTGCCACAATTTTTTATTCAAAATTCCAACAAAAAAAAACTAAAAATGATTTACCTTTAACAGAGTTGCTTCTTTATCGGTCTCAGAATCATCTTCGGCTTCTTAAAATCTAGACCTTCGAATTAGAAGCAATAGAGGAAATTCAGACCTTCGAATCAAGCAATAAAAAAATAAACAGACTCCACTCAAATTTCCAAAAATCAGAGCGCTAAAACACTAAAACAACCAAAATCATGGCCAGATCCGAACAACTATTTCAGAATGCGCAGGAAAATGCGACATTTGCCTGAAATCCACTCATTTTAATGAGAAAAACTAATATCTAAACCCCGTGAAAGCAGAAAAAGGTAAAAAAACCAAGATCTACGGAGAAAAAAGATGAACTAGATAGAGATCTATGACCTGGAAGAGTAGCTTAGCCCCATATTTGACGCTGTATCGAATTTCTGCTCTAAATCTCGATTTCCAACCAAAAAAAGCTCTAGAAGAAGGGTTGAGAGAGAGAGGAAGATGAGAGGAAGAGAGGGATAAGGGGTGGGGGGGGGGGCTGATTTGCACGTGATGGTAGCACGTGGTGAGAGGCTGTTTTAATAAACTTAAAAAACCACTCCATTAACTTAAAAAACTATTGTTTTAGGCAATGAAATATTACACCACTATTTTAAGCAATGGTTTATTTTCTGCTGCAATAGTGGTTTTTCCCCCATTTTAACGTAGTGGGTTGATGACTTGGGTTTGCTCCCAATGGCGTGAGTTTGATACAACTCCTATTCTACGATAAATGGGTGCCATATAAGGTGCGTAAATCGGGAAATACTCATGGAATGTGGGGGCGATGGCATCCAGTAGGGATTAGTCCAAGCGCAAGCTTGGGACACCCTATGTTATCAAAAAGAAAAGGAAAATAGACACTACACCATGGAATTTCATATGGAGGATATGATTCCCTTCAACTCTTGGGGCACTAATGGTCCTTAGTGTTGAAAGTCTTTACACTTTTGTCATGACAATACTATGCCCTGTTGACCATGCCCTTAAATTTTGTGGACTTGGATACAACATTTCAGATTTCTAGTATTGGGAATTCAGGTGGAGCCTTGTATCAAAACCACTGTATATAGTCTTATATCCACCAGTCTCATCTCATACTTGCTTTTTTAGAGTTAAATGATGATTTTCATCTATCTACCGCACTACGTCAAAATGAGGGAAAAACTACTGTAGCAATATAAAATAAACCACTGCTTAAAATAGTGGGGTAATATTCTACTACCTAAAACAATAGTTTTTAAAGTTAAAATAGTGGTTTAATAAACCATTCTCTTATCACGTGCTATCATCACGTATAATCCATCGGGCCGACCCCCAAGCATCTCTTTTCTCTCTTTTATCATTAACCCGAAATGCCTCTCTCAACAATTTCTTCCATTTCTCTCCGAACACTTTCTTCTTTTTCTCTCCGAAACCCTACCCTCTCTCTCGTTTTCCTCTCTCAACAAACCCTAGTATTGGCTGGAGATCGAGATTTGGGAGGTTCGATTCCTATTTTGTTTGTGCCAAATCCCTAGTAAGCTCTCTTCTTACAAAATCTCTCTCCCTCTCTCTCTCTCTTTGCCTGATTGATTAGGGGTTTTCTAATGATCCATTTTTACTATGATCGATTCACATGCAAATGCATAATCAACTATTTTTTTTCTCAAAAATTAGATGATCGAATGAGGGGATTGAACCCGTTGTGATTCGAACATCCATTCTTCGACGTGAATCGGCCATTGTTGTTCAATCTGAAGTATGAGAAGCTATATAGAGAGCAAGAGACTCTAAATCTGTTCAGGATAGGATTTTTGTTGTTTGATTTGGAGAAGAGAAAGAAGAGGCTCTAGATATCTCAATCACAGATCAGAAATTTATGACTTTGATCAGTTCGTTAATGGCGGATGCGATTGAAACAAAGGAGCTTTAGGCATTTTCGGAGTCAAAACTGCGTATTAAAAAGGTAGATATTTGATTTTTTTTTTATTTGAAGCATTATTGAAGTTGTTTTTAAAGATATTTGTTCGTTTCATGTCTGTTTTAGGGTATTTCCTGCTTTTTTTGTAGGGAGGAGTTTGGGATTTAAGTGCATTTGTATTTGCATTTGCTGTTCATCATATGATTTCAGGTGAAAATTTAGGATTTTTATTTTAAATTTCTTTTTTAATTTTCCCTATGTGATTAGGGTTTCTGTAATATTTTTGGATCTTCTTCTTCTTTTGTATTGTGTAATGATTGCCTTGAATTTTCGTGGTAATATTTAGGATTGGGGGTTTCATTCTTGGTATAATCTGCGATTGATTTATATATTAGGGGTGCAGATTTGAACCAAAAAATCGAGTGGAAACCGATGGATTGAACTGGCCCGAACTGAAAGCGACCAAAACTTCAAACCAAAACCGACCAACACCAAAATCGAACCAGTTTGGTTTGGTTTCGGATTGAGGCGAAACTGAAATGTTTCAGTTTGGATTCGTTTTGTAGAAGCAAAATTTCGGTTTCAATTCGGTTAACCGAAGCTGCACTCCTATTTCTAGTCTAGGTATTACCATTTCAGAGTCTAATCTCGCAAATCTGGTTACGATTTAGTTTATTTTAGTTATTTTGTGGCTTTGATTGAAGTTATTTGGCTGGATTGAAGTTTTTTACACTTTTTGGAGTTGGATTCTTAGTTTTCTTGGGGCAGGCTATAAATAAATAGTTTGAAAACCTTATATTTTGATGCCTAAGTTATCTTTATAAAACAGTGGTAGGAGTAGGGGTGGAGGGGGGGTTTTATTTAGACATTTGGTAGAGTGAGTAGGACACAAACTTGAGTAGAGTACGCTATAGCTACCTTGGCCTTGTGTTAGAAGAAATCCTTCTAAATCTATCCGAGATCTAGTAATGGAACAATTTATAATAAAAAATAGCTGAGGAAGAGAACTTACCTCTTCATTTTTTGATCATGCGGCATACGCTTGTGTGCGAGTGTGGGCAAGTATGTTATGGGGGAGAAATTATCTCACTACATATTAAGTCTTGACAAAGAGTTGTCATATGATATTTGAACCCCATAGTCACTATAAAAGTGCCTACCATTTCCATTTGCAAAAATATGATATGATATTCTCATTATTTTCTCTTTACTGTGGAACTAATTTTATTTTATTTTTGCTTGCAAGTATTGCAGGTCTGTTTTAGACCATAGTGTCGAGCAAGAGCTTCCTTACATCTCTGTTAAAAGCTTTGTGTCTCTTCCCGGTAGTGGTCTCTGTTAAAAGCAGGCATTGAAGTAGATACAAAGTCAGGTCTGAACCTACCTAGATTTGTGGTAGTTTTAACTTGATCTTACCTTTTGCAGTGCACTGAATCTAAAATCGGAGAGCTTTAAATTCCCTTTTCCGTCTTGTTGCAAGTTTTCGGGCTGTTTATTTTAGTGGAATGGAAACATCATTTATAGCCCAAGTTAACTTGATGTCCATAGCAGCAAACAAAAAATAATAAAAAATAATTTGACAAGTAGGACACTAACCTTAAGGTCTCTGTGATAAACACCTTTGCCATGACAGTAGTCCACAACATCAATCAACTGCTGGAAATATTTTCTGGCCTCCCCTTCACTTAACCTGATGTAATAGTGTATGAACAGAAGACTAGCATAAATCCAACAGAAAACAATCAAATGCCAGAAAAAAGGAGATTTCAGAAGGCAGAAAATAGACAACTCACCAATTTTTTTGAGAGTCTTCCTCCTGCAATATATTCCATTACAACCCGTATTGAAATGATTAGATGCAGACTATTTTGTACGTGGAGAAATCTCAAGTTTCCAAACAACCCATATTGAAGTGGGGTGTTGGGATTCCTATTGAACAGGGATTCAACACTCTCAAAATCATTCTGAACGCAATCAGCTCTTCTAGCCAAATCCTTAACCCAATTGGCAATGGGCCCTGATACAAGTAGGTCTATGTGCTGGTTATTGATGGAAACACGAACAAATTGAAACTGACAATTCCAAAGCACAATTCTCTTAGAAATCTCCAAGAAACCGCAATATCTTGAGACAAAATTTCTTTATTTTGTATATGGATGTCGATTTTCAATACAACCAAGTGTTCCAACGATGTCACATCAGCAAATCTAGCATTACCACCATGCCCTTTTCCTTGGACTTCCCACTTATTTTGGTTGTTTTAGTGTTTTAATTTCAGGCAAATGTGCTCTTCTTTCACATATTTTAATAAATATATTTTTGTCTATGTTGGATATTAATACCACCCAATCTAAGATTGAAAGGTGTTGAGATTTAAAAACAGCATGTCCTAGATATACAGATTGTGATGCAACATAAAATTCCCACGTTCAATACCATCTGATCATGGATTAGACGGGATTAGCTTGATGTACCTGTATCTTAATATATCAATGTCCAATGCCAATGAGGGATATATTTGTATAAATATACAACAGAAGATCATAAACACTAGTTTTGTGTAAAGATATATTGTTGGGACTTTGTAATTTTTTATATTCCTTGGGTTCTGTTTGGTGTTATTGCTACTTCTGTTTTTAATTTCTGATATTCCTTGGGTTCTGTTTTTTATTTGGGTGTTGCAATAATATATGCTACATATTGTATGGATAAGCTCCTATGCCATGTTTGGGCACGATGGTTACAGTCTGAGGAAATGTGTTTTCTGCAGTCTTGATTGCAAAACTGGTCAAATCTGTTTAGCACGCAGAGATTTGTCACAAAAGTCCAACCAAAACCCGAAATCACAGTGACCCAATTGCACCAAGGAGGGAAGAGCACCAAAGAGCAGAAGGAATGCCTGATGAAAGGCCTCAATGTCTTCAAACACCAGAAAAAGTTTTAGACTTCTAGCTCTGAAGATGAGGAAGATGACTATGAGGATGATGGGAAGCAGAAGAGTTCAAGTTTCTCAAAGCAAACCATATGGGTCTTCTTAGGCAAGCAAATAAGGCCAATACAAAGAAAAATGTTGCAGCAAAAAATAATAAAATGGGTAGTGGTGGGAAGAAAGTTTGTGTGGGTGGTCATGGAGGAAACCAACAAAAATGTTGCAGCAAACAGTAATAATTAGAGCATGGTGAAAAACACAGGTGGTGGATCTGAGAAGAAAAATACCAATAATGGAGCAAAAATTAAGATGGGTAGTACCCATATGGTTGGTGGAATTATAAATGGTGGGGTGGGAAAAAAGGGAAATGAAATGAATGGCATGGGTGTTGGGTTTCAAAACATTGCCCCACTAGTTCCATCTTTATTTATATAGTGCATTTAGTCACTTTATTTAAAAATAAATGCCCTAATTTATTAGTTGCCCTTATTTAAGGTATTTGGTTGTTAAAAAATAAATGCCCTGATTTCAATGTTCCATCTTTTTTAACCCTTCTTCGAAAGGCCATTATGTTTCCTTTCATTGGAAATTTGTTAGAATAGCTTAAAGCTTTATTCCCTTCATTTCATCTGTATTTAGTCGCAACCTATGTTTATTCATATGTAGTTCTTTTTCTGCAGCCTGATGACCAAATGCCAAGTGATAAGACAGTTGGAGGAGGTGATGATGCATTCAACACATTCTTCAGTGAAACTGATGCTAGGAAGCACGTCCCTCGTGTTGTATTCATTGATCTCGAACCCACTATCATTGATGAAGTTAGAACTGGTACTTATCGCCAGCTCTTTCACCCAGAGCAACTCATCAGTGGAAAAGAAGATGCAGCTAAAAACTTTGCTTGTGGCCATTACACAAGTAAAACCCTATATCCAATTTTTGTGCACCCTCTTGTTATATTTCCGTTACTTCGACATTAATATTTCCCAGTTATTCTTCAGTTGGCCAACAACCTGAAGATTTGATTCTGGTCACCTATATCAATAGATGACACCCTCACCAACAAACTTCCATTCTCGTGCATATTTATTTTACCAAGCTACTTTGTCCAAGTGGTTAGACAACATGTGAACTTCACTTAGCCCAAACTGCCCATCAACGACTTGTATCATTCAATCCAAGCGCTTTAATAGATACACCATGTTAGATATGAATGACAATTTGTATTAACTATACTAGGGTCGAAATGGTTCACATCCTTTGATGGGCACCCTTTCCAGGCTAAGAGCAGTTCACATGATGTTCTGCCACTTTGACAACTTGTATTGGTAAAAGACATATGGCAAGTGTTTGTGAGCGCTCTGTCTATTGATGCATGTGATGCTTAAATATTCATCAATCTTGGACTTTCTCTCAATTCTAGTTCTCTACGCCCTGAATCTGTTGGCATTAGTTAAAAATATATAAAAATCTCATTGCCCATAAACAATATAAATAACTGATGCAAAAGGATATCACCATTGGTTGACGACTATAGATGACTGCCAACAGCTCAATGAACACTCATCACAGAATTACAGTTTATGAACAGATTTTACCTTTCATATGTAACTGATATTCATATTCTAATACTACACAACCAAAGAGACAAAAACATCTAATATAAATATTACACAAGCATACAACTCATATAAAGAGAATTTCGATACAACATGTCTGTACACTCACCACAACTTAATCTGATTCCGAAGAAACTTGAGAATGAGGATTCAATGCCATAGCCATCTTATACAATGACTCTCCCATATCATCAACTTCATCTTTTTGAAAACCCCAACTTTGAAGCAATTCTATCCCCGGAGCTCCTCTATTAGTCCCAAATCTTTGGAGGTTCCCAAGCCTTTTCTCAATATATGGTAAAATGGCATTGCTCGAACGCAATTGTGCAGCGATGGGAACTGAATTCACATCGAGTGACCCCTTGATCAAGACCCAAAAATCGAACTGCCCAACAACTCTCCATGTTAGCCTACGCGATTACCAAAGATTGAAGAGAAAGGAAGTGGTATTGGAAGAGGGCAGAGAGCCACCGAAAGATAGGAGAATCTTGGTTTAGTCACACCACCAATTTGATATGCTTCATAAACTGAATCCTTCACTTCATAAATCAAAGCCCGATTACCTCCTGTCAAAAAAGGAAGCAAATTAACAAGCAATCCCAATAGAGTAAATGTGAAGTCCAAAATCCCAATCATAGATTTTGATTTGGTTCATGATACTTTTAATGCTAATATTCAGATTAGAGCATCAGCAGTCAAAAGCAATAGGCTGGAATAGGGCTAAGTTTTATTACTATTACTATCATTATTTATTTATTATGGATGAGTTGGGATTGAACCTGCAACCTCAAGGTTGCAATATTGCCAGCCTCCCAATTGAACTACAAGATCGAATATAATCAAATTATTTTTCAGTTTTCTTGTAGAAGGTTGAGGGAGTAGAATAATGTGGCACTTCCTTTAAATTCAATTGGCTTTCACCATAAATATGAATCTATTAGCATTCACAAAGTAAAAATAGAGTAACATTTTCATCTTTATCAGACACCAAAAATTTGGGTAACCCTAACAGTTGATTTGGCTTGTCCTTATGAATATAGAAAAATAGAGAGACAAGATTATTCCCTAAAATATTTCATGTTGAAGTATTGGGATAATGAATCCTTGATATGTTTTTGGTAAACATAGCTTTTCATGGACAAATTCTTAAACATTCTCCATTTTGCCTTTCACCCTTTTCATAATAACCAAATAGGCCAAGAGAATTGCCACTTTTGCTTCATCCCTGAATTCACAGGGCTTGAATATAATCTATGCAAAAATCTTAGCCACAATGTTCTTTCATCTTCTCCAATGATCAGCTGCTCTAATTCTGTTCATTCTCAACTTCGATGTAGATATCTCCACCAACAAAATGGGAATGAGACCATTTAATCTTGCAGGTTGACTTCACATTACCTAACAAAAAAATATTCTTTAGTTATTCTGATTATCAACTATCAAGACTAGACTTGGAATGGGTTTTTATTAGATAGGAAGACTTTAGTTTAGACTACATTAAGGATCAAGTAGTTGTCTTTAATTCATAGTAGTCTTAAAAAATATTCTTTGTGAGCCTGTGACTCTAATGGAATTTTTTATTTTAGTTCACCATGGTTTGAAAACTCGTCGACTCAAAAATTATAATATTGCTAAATATGAATATAATATATTTATGTTCACCGTCACAGTTAGATAATTTTAGGAAAGATTTAAGGGAAAATTTGGGGATTATAGAAAAAAATAATGAAAACTTTGACGATTTTAACAATAATGGATTGAGCTAGCACCGAAGTCTGTGGCACCCAAACCTGTGTTTGGGTCTCATATGGCGCTCATCTTACTATAGTTGAGGGCTCAAACACTGTTCTCCTTCTCAGAATCCGATGCTCTAATATTTGATATCCCTATCATTATCCATAAAATCTTTTTCATCTGATGCATGCACGCCTTGAATTGTGTGAAATTTCCAAAAACAAGTTTAAAATTTTAACCCTTGAGGTTATGTTTGCTTTTTTTCCTTGCAAGAATGGAGCTACTTTCCCTCAACAACCGAAATCTTATATCATAATAAGGTATGTTTAATGAATATTGAGTCATTTTTCTTCTAATTTGTAGCTCCTGGAATGCCATAATAAGGTAAGTTTAATTGCTTAATATCATAAATATTTAATTACGTTCTCCTCAAACGGATCACTAGGGGACGGGATTACTTGGCAGGAGAGGCGAAGCACATTTTTTTTATTTTTTTATTATGAGGTCTTTAAATTGTTAACTCTCTTTCTCTTCTTCTTTTTTTTTGTTTGAATAAAAGGATTGAGCATGTAAAGTTTAAAATATTTGATTGATTTGAAAGGTTGGATTATAGGTTGAGATGTAATATTTTGTTTGAATAAAAGAATTAGGCATCTATTTTATTTATTAATGGCATTGAATGATTTACATTTGAGTTGAATGGATGTGTTTAAATATGAGATTAATAGCTTTTTTTCTTTATATAATTTTTTTTAAAGCATTAAAAAAAAGCATTAAAAAAAAAGTATTACAAAAAGCATAAAAAAAATTGCATTAAAAAAAGCATAAAAAAATTTGCATAAAAAATTGTCGATGTAATTTTTTTTTTTAAAATATATATATTTAAAAAAAAAAATTGCATAAAAAAACCACTGCCCTAAACAATTGTAAAAAAAACAGTGGTTTTTCTATGACTGTTAAGAGCAGTTGTTGTTGAAGTTCATAAACCACTGTTTTGTGTAGTGGTAAAAAAAACCACCCCTTTTTTACAACTGTTTAAGACAGTGGTTTTCTTGAAAAAAACCACTGTCAAAGACAGTGGTTTTTTGAAAAAACCACTGCCTTAGGCAATGGTTTTTTTGGCTTTTTCACGTAGTGCCGGTCATAGATAGACTTCCATGATTTATCTCTCAAAAAACTTGGAGGCCCAATCATGAGTCCTATGCGAGGAAGATATATGCCCAAACATTTTCCAAGCATAGTTCAATTGGTCATAAGCACAAAAAGATCATGGTAGTAATTCATATTTGGGTTTCTTCTTACTACTTGGAGTTGGTATTAGGTCGCCAAACTGTTCTTAACTTTTGGAATACATATCACTTCTTTGAACCAGAGGCAGGTGGTTTCATCAATTATGCTCCCAACGTTAATGGCCCCTATTTATGTTTTACTATAGGGATCCTAGCAAAACAGGGCATGAAGTTGTAGCGATTCATAGGGAGGTAAATGATGCAATTTTTTTTCACAAAATGGACCATCCATTACCTCATTACTCATTAGTACCTGATGAGGTAAGTTTCCCTACAATGAGGGACCATTTTATGAGCACATATCACTATATGGAGCAACTTCAGCTCCAACTACACTACGTAAAATAAATCGAGAAACTACAGCCTATACAACAAGCTAGAATGGCGAGCCATTTGCACTCATCATGTATCACCAGGTAGACGCTGGTCACAAAGGCAGTCATTGTTGCCAATATTGCATTTGACACTAAAGCCGCACGATCAACGGGGCGGGTTTCAGCCTGGGCCTGGACCAGCCGGGTTTGGGCTTATTTATTTAAGCTGAATGCTAAACGGGTAGGGCTCGACTAAGCCCGAATAAATAGCGGGTTCGGGTTCAAGCTTGGGTATTGTGTCGGATTTCCCAGCCAAAAACTAAATTTTTATATCAATTTAGTTTCAAATAGTTCAAGGCTGTAGCTTTCTTCAATTCACATTTAATTTTGAAAAGCCATTCATGAGTATTGTTGCTCACTTTTGTTAGTTCATGCATGAATGTTTGATAAAGTATATAGCTTTGATATAGGATTTAAAAAACTTGCCTATCATCAATATGGAATTCTTGTTTACAGAGTCTTCATAGTTGATTATATTTGTTTGGTAAGCTTTTAATGAGTATCACTCTCTTTTCAAATTCCTTTGCACTAGTTGTTACTTTTCTATTGTTAATAAAGCATCTATATTTAATTGATTTCAACTTGTTATACTCACACACACACACACACTCATATATATATATATATATATATATATATATATATATTATTCCATTTTTTTGTAGAAATTAATTTGCTAGGAACCTTAAGAATCAAAGGTTAGTCTTGACCTCACTTAGTTTTTATTGTTCTCAACTATGGATACGATTTTATTTCAGATGGACCATCCAGAATCATCTGCGATGAAAAGTGATGTAAGACGTAAGACTACGTTGGCAAAAGTTTTGATGTTACCAAAGGGAGAAAAGTTGAAAATAAAGTGTGATAAAAGTCTATCAGCAAACTCTAATGCCAGTCATCTATCATATTGGTGTGGCATAATAGCAAGAGATTGCCAATTATTTCCCCTTGATCGCCCGACTTGGCGTGAAATAAGCCAAAAATCAAAGAATCGTGTCTGGGAAATGGTTGCAGAAAGATTTATTTAATCTATTTTGATTATTTATACTTTTTATATCTTAAAAATGTAATTTATATAATGTCATATAAAAATTGATTGTAAATGTTTAGGAAAAATTTGAATTGAGGGAAGAGTCGAAACATGTGGTATTGATGTCCCTAGGCAAGCATTGGAGAGATTATAAGTGTAATTTAAAGAGGAAATACTACAATGAATGTAGAACCAATGCAGAACGGTATGGGCGTTGCCCTAGAGACATAGATCGAAATCAATGGGTGGCCCTTGTCCATTACTGGAACTCGGATACTGGAAAGGTATATTTTTGCTTAAGAAGTCATTTTAAAATAAAATTTGCATAATATGGTCCTCATACTAATTCAATTTATACCATGTAGAAAATTAGTGAGACAAATAAAAGGAATCGTTCCCTCCTTAAGTTGGCTCACATGTTGTAACAACCCGATTTTTCCCCTTCTCGTAAATGGGAAAGGTCGCGCCGTTGGATCACCTAACATGATCCTGTCATACAAGGGCATCGTATACAAAGTGTTACATATGCGAAAGCGAATTTAATTAACTCTGATACGAAGAAATATGGTAAGAACTGATATCCATTCCTTTATCTCAAGCAGTAAATTGAACAGAAAATATAAACAGAAACCTATACCTTAATTAGTAAACTATCTTAAATCACACTGCTGTTTATGCATATTTAATATTTAAAAATAAATCTCTCTCTCTCTCCCAAACCTCTCAAGGAAAGAAGTCCTCAGTAGAACCTTCCTCCTCGTCCTCCTCCTCAGACTCGTAGATAGGATCAGCTTCGTGCTCAAGAACTTGAGCAATATCTGCAGCTAAGACATAAAGTCGTAGGATGAGCTATCATCTAAGCTCAGTAGGGATAATTACACAACTAATTTATATGCTAGCTTTTTCATTCATGTATAGAAGCAAATAAAATAAAACACATGTCATCTTATCTAAAGTTTAGTCTAGAATTAATCTATTCTAGCAGCACTTAATCGAACAAACACTAAAACATGCAATTATTTGATCATGCTACCCTATGCATGCTGACATATGCATGTTGACAAAGAATCAGGCGAGATCAATGAATCATGCTGAAACAAGACATGTACAAGAACAAGAAATAAGAAAATCAAGCTCCCGAGTTAGCGAGATCACTTGTCAAGCTCCCGAGTTAGCGGGATCACTTGGACTGAAAAAATCAAGCTCCCGAGTTAGCGGGATCACTTGGACGAGATATCAAGCTCCCGAGTTAGCGGGATCACTTGGACGAGATATCAAGCTCCCGAGTTAGCGGGATTACTTGGACAGGATATCAAGCTCCCGAGTTAGCGGGATCACTTGGACGGGATATCAAGCTCCCGAGTTAGCGGGATTACTTGGACAGGATATCAAGATCCCGAGTTAGCGGGATCACTTGGACGGGATATCAAGCTCCCGAGTTAGCGGGATCACTTATTTCAAGATGAATTAAATACATGTACATGACATCAAGGATAACAGAACATGAACAATGCATGGTATATATGCGAGATGCGAGCACTTCGTGAACAGATATCATATAGCAAAACTAATTTGAATAATTGAACCCACATGATCATATATGACTGCAACTATCATAATCATTGGTATTCATGTATCCAAGCTGAACTAGCATGATAATCATTATAAAGCCTACATCAAGTCTGTAGCTTTCTAAGCTGATCTAACACCATCAGTCATGGTCATACATTGAAAACTAGCATGTGCATAAATTATACTTTCTCTAAACTCATCTAGTATCATCATACATACACATTCATCTACTGATCTATATCAAGGCATCTAAATTGGTTTGACAATATTCCTAACAGAATAACATATGTCAAGCTAATCTTATCGAACTGATATGAGCTATCATATATCATCTTTAGAACTGATTTAGCATACGCCCATACATCAAGCTGATTTGATGATCAAAAACATGCATCAAATTTAACTGAACTAACATACCCAAGCTGATCTGATCATAAGCATGTAATCACAGCAGACACATAAAACTATCCTCAAAGTAAATGTATCACATGACTTCTAAAACTTGGCATGAGCATAAATTATATCACGTGACTTTTACTGACATAAACTCGTAGTACACTATATAAAACTGGCATGAGTATAAAATTATATAAGCATTGATGATCATATATGGGCATTCTCACTAACTTGCTATAAGATGAGAATGAGAAAATAACATATAAATTTATAAGGTAAACTCCCTACCTGATACCAGGTTTACGTGTAACTGGTTTCCCGTGCACGCACGTCTTCAAGCAAATGCGCCATGTGCACCAAGTGGCAAGTAGGAATGTCATTCATAGGTTTAGTATTTTTAATGGTTTATTGGGTCAACATAGACCCCAAATATGGACCATTTATGGTCCCAAGTCTCATAGTCAAACTTAGTAATTCAATCCAGCACAAACCCCTGATAGAGGTGTTGCCAAGTGTGTCAGATGTAGGGTTGCCGCGGCGAGCAACATAGGTGGCCGCGGCAAGTTTTGCAGTTGCATATTTCCGTGACCTGTGACTACTTTTTGACCTCTTAAATGTTGGATTCAGAAATTTATTCCTTGATGAAAGTTGTAGGGCTTGGTGTCCCCTTTCTAACCCATCAATAATCGTGTCAATCGGAGTTTAGGATCAAAAGATATGATTAAAATACCACAGAGTGGTCTGAGTATACTGTTGCCGCGGCAAGCTTTGCAGTTGCATGTTGCCACGACTTGTCACTACGTTTTAACCCTTTAAACGTTAGATTTAGAACTTAGTTACTGTAGGAAAGTTGTAGGTCTAGTTGTCTACTTTCCAATGCATTAAGAGTTGTGCCATTTGGAGTTCGGGGTCAAAAGATAGGACCGAAATACCACACAGTGCTTTGAGCTTAGGGTTGCCTCGGCAACACATAAGGCTTGCCGCGGCAACCACCTTTGCGTATTTATTTGCTTTTATAGAAGTATAACTTCATCATTATATATATATATATATATATATATATATATATATATATAGATATCTATCTATATATCTATATATAACCTGCATCTTCATTTACAGATTTCTGTTGATGAAACCAGAAATGCAAGAAACTGAAATTTTGTATAATCTAAATAAGCAAGTAACTAACCGGTTTGCTGAATTCATGGTATATGATCACGTGGAAGATTAACGATGCTTTGCCTACGAAACTCGACGACGGATCAAAACTGCAAGGAATTGACTAATAGTTTTCACTGTTTGTTGATCTTGACAGAATTTATTTTGGTACTTGAACAAAAATCCGAAGAATGAAGAGAAGTTGTGAGGTATAAGAACGGTTGTCGACCTTGCGTGCATGTGAGTCGCTAGTGACTCATTGGAGTGGTGTTTTAACAATCGCATGCAAGAAGTTTACAAGCTACTTAAGCTAAGCTTCCATGTAAACCAGTATACTTAGATACTAGTATTACATATAAAACAAAGCAGTAATGAAAACAAAATAGTAACTTAAACAAAACAGGGAGGATTGCTTGTATATATTTGCAAACACTTATATAAGTGTTTAGTGTGTTTGATAAAAAAAAAATAGGCTCTCTTCAGTTTATATAGAAAATAATAACCAAAAACGACAATCGTTTAAATATTAGCCTTCCCCCCCCCCCCCCTTTTCTTGGTTATATAGTAAAGCCAAATGGCTTAGATTGAGTATATAGCATATATACCATTTCTGATATATAGGAGTTAAATTTTGTATACTATAGTTTATATCTTTTATTTTAATAACTTTGTATGTATCTAGCTTGAAGTCCCATTTCTAAGATTTATGGACTCTCCTAGTGAGGTCTTCACGCATGACCTGACCAGACACTTACCACTACAGTGTCAATTCTGGGGGTCGTTACACACGTCTGGGAATAAAAGTTTTGCAAGAGTACGATTTGAGGAGGTAAGCACAATGATTCATTTATTTCAGTATTTTATGATATACTAATTATTAAAAATTTCCTTGACGCAGCGAAATAAGAGTTCAACACAACAAGAGCCAACCCGTTCAGATTTGTTTGTTAAGACCCACACTCGCAAAGATGGTTTACCAGTAAATGATGAGGCTGCTCATGTGATTGTAAATTTATGCACTTTATTTTTATTTATTATATAAAAATTATTACAAAGTCCTTCAATTATCTATTTTCCCTATATAAATACTAAATAAATGAATAAATATTTGATTGCAACAATGGATCCAATAAGAAATTGAAAATCGAGAAGGTTCATAGGATTTAATATCATGAGATGATGTGATATCCACCATCTTGGGAGCAGAAAAAGCAGGTTGTGTTCGGGGATATGGATTGGGCATGACACCGACTATGTTGTGGGGATCCTCTTCTAAATTTCGTGGGCCTTCTGCTACTGAGTTTCCTATGGTTCAAGGAAAATTGAAGGAATTCAAAGAGAAAATGAAAGAGAAAGATGCCAAAATGGAGCGGAAAGATGCTGAGATGGCATGCCGAGATGCTGAGATGGCGCACCAAGCTGCCGAGATGGCAAAAGTTATGAGTATCATAGATACTTGAAGTGCACAGGCATGTATAGGAATCTATTTGCTATAAAAATTAGGACTGCTATTTAGTATTGTTATTACGTTTATTCTTTACTATTGTCTATTACGTTTGTTAGATTTGTTAATATTGTTCCTAATATATATGTGTGTCTGTTTATTTTTCCAATGTGTAAGCTTTGCACAAAAATATTACAGCCCCACAATCTACTTACGGAGGAAACGATTCAAGTATTACCACTCTTTATGATCATTTAACGGTTCACATCTCCACAACTACTTTCGGATAGTCCCATAATCATCCACTTGAGGGACTTGATTCCACAACCACCATCTTCTATGGAAGTCTGGGGCCATTCCAATTGATCAAATGCACTTTTTCTTTGGTGTTGCATTTCAGGGCCAACTCGAGATTCTGATGGCGTACATGTACAAACATGTAAAAATTATTACTTGGTGATCACATATTTTTTCTTATTAAATTGTATTCATATTTTGATCATTTAATCAATTAAATTGAATTCATATTTTAAAATATTTATTTGTTGATGAGATGTCATTTGTTGATATGATGCTACGGAACCTCGAATTTTTGAATATTTAGCTAAAACCATGTTTGTTGATTTCTTGCGGGAAATTCTCTAGGTGAAGGAAGAGGTGCACCTATCTAAGACGGTGAAGATGAATTGAAGATCAATTATAGGTTTTATCTGAATATTGATGGGTAGATGTGATTATATTTGGTTTATTGCTTGTAGTAAAATCTGAGGGACATGGTGGAATTTGTCAGTTTGTTATCGACATTTTCGCTATCTTAAGACCTTTTTGTGCATTTTGATTAAGACTTGATGTTCTAGTTGTTATTATTGTGTTGGAAATTGTCAAGTACTATTAAACTCTAATTTTGTAGCAATGAGAATTATGTGCTTACAGGTTTTGTGATATTTTTATTATTTTTTGTTGAATTTATATTGTATACGTTTTGTTCATAACAGGTGGTGAAATTCCCATAACTTTTATGAATTGGGAAATGGATTTTGTAGGTTTCCTTTTATAACAGATGATATTAATTAATTTTCTTGAATGACATAGAATTGTATTTTACAGGTTTGTAAAACTTGTATTATGTTTTATTGAACTGTATATGTGATTTCAGGTTTTCATTTATTTGTGAGATTGAAGGCAATGTCCTAAATAAGTAACTAATAGCTTTTAAAAGAAGGGAATTTTTTTTTTACCGACAGTTAAAAATCGCTTTTATTGTTTCCAAAGATCAGACACTTATATCAATTACCGGCGGTTACAAACAACCGCTAATTATCATCAATTACTGACTGTTATAAATAGCCGCTAATTATTATCAATTATCGGCGGTTTATAACCGCTGTTAAATTATTATCACGGGCGGTTATGAATCACCGCTAAAATATTTAATTTTTACCGGCGGTTACAAACCATTGCTAATACAATTAATTTTATAACAACTATTCATAATGACCAGCGTTAGTTAACCATCAATAAAAAAAATTAACGGCGGTCGAAAACCACCATTAAAAAGGTGCATTTTTAGTGGCGGTTGGAGTCAAACCGCCGGTATAACTTTTCCCGACGGTTCCAAGCTTGGCGGTTTGGGTGGCCGCCACCGAATATTTTAGTGGCGGTTGGAAAGGTTTTAGTGGCGATTTCAAACCGCCGCTAAAAGTCTCATATTTTGAAGTGGTAAGAGTTTGTCCCACAGAGACTTGTGATCTAACAGGTAGTAAATCTCCAGATCTGTAGTCCCACAGAGACATGTGATATAACAGGTAGTAAATCTCCAGATCTTCTATAGATCTAGCAATCCTAATCCTATTCTAAGTTAAAACTAGAAAAACAGGGAAAAGAGATGGAGTTTTGTGGTTGTCACTAAACTAAAAATTGAAATGGACTAGATCTAATTAAAAATTGATTTGAAATCTAGATCAGAGATGAAGGAAGAGAGAATTGAGGAAGATAGCAAATGTTTTGGGAAAAGAAAATTGAAATATGTGGAGAAGTAAACAGCTAGGGGATAGTTTTTCACTGTAAAATTGAATTGCTAAGCAGGGTAGAAGTTGGATCTGCAGCAAACCTTCATTTGGCTACAAGCACAAATGCAAGGTAAAATGATTCAAATCAACCCTGAGATATGGACTAGTCCTAGGGTTATACTCTGCCCACTCAAATGGTCACAGAGTATCCCATAGATATAATCCAGTCATGGAGGAAAGAAATGAAGCAGGAAAATCATTACAAATGCTATGGATGCAAGGTTGCAAGCTCATGCATCCATAGGTGCATAAAATCTATAGAAATTCGATGAAAATCACTAGATCTACGGATTAAATGAACATTAAAACCAGTAATTCATTGATCTAAATAAAACTTACAACAAATTATCCTTAGACCTGCAGTCTCTGTAATGTCCACACTTCTTAAAAAACTCTAACAATTCAAATTACAGATTTGACTAACCCTAGCTGTTAGAGACATTTAGCCAGCCATGGTTGTGCTAAGGAAAGAAGAAGAAGAACAAGAAGAAAAGGCGGGAAGAGTTCAAAAATTTCCTCAATCTTGGATGTCTGGTTCTATTTTATTCCCCCCTATTTATACAATTCCTAAGTGAACTTGATCTGCCTTGGCCAATCAGAGAAGAGGAGAATCAAATCAATTATAAGACTTGATGACGTGGCTGAATTTCATCCACGTATTACCCCAAATTCGTTAAAACAATTGTGCACACATGGGCAGTTAGGTCAGGTGTCCTCTGTGCTAATGGATTTCTAAAAATGTCCTTCAAAGCTAATAGATACATGCTTAAACTCGTGCCCCGAGTGGTTTGAGCCTCAGAATATCAATCTCGAGTGGTTCTCGAGCAGTTGGAGGCTTCAGGCATTAATCTCAAGTGGTTGGATGGGCTTCAGGACTTCAGTTCTAGTAGCTCAGACAGCAGCTCGCCAGGTTCATTTATTCAGGCATTTCAGCTCGGCAGGTTACTTTCATCACATAACAACTCGACAGGATGCTTCATAGGTGCAGGGAACTACTCGAGTGGTTTAATTGTGAATTGCTCGAGTGAATTGTGAATTGCTCGAATTGAAGTTAACTTGCAGGGAACCACCCGAGTGGATTTAATCCTTCAGCACTTCAGCTCGAGAGGTTTAATTGGACTACTCGAGTTCATAAAGAGGCAACCTATAAACTATTCAAGAGCTTAGTTTACTTAAGCAACTGCTTGAGTGGTTTCTTCTTTGGACCATGAACTGGTCGAGATTCACATTCCATCTTTGACATATGCTCAATAGGTTACTTTAATTGCTCGAGAAGTCTTTTTCTGTAGGTTCAATGTGCTTGAGAATTGCTCGAGCTTAATTTTCTGAACCCCTGCTGTTGATGGACAGTCTGCAACAACACTCTGTCATGCATGAGTTTTCTCATCAGTCAGTTGTTGACTCAAATCTCTCTCCTTTTGGCTCTAGCTACATGGATTTTTGCACTTCACTGTAGATTATTGCAAACTACAAAACAACACTCAAAAAATAATTATTAAACAACTCTAAGGTCTAGTAAGGGCTAAGTTAGGAGGTCAAAAATGGTATTTTTTAGTGATTAACACCTGAGCTGAAGAGCAAGGATTAAAATTTTGGCAGAAATGATTGAAATTTTGGCCGAAATTATCAATTTCGGTCCTCACTGAACCAATAATTTGGGACCAAAATTCAGTCAGATTTTGTATGGGATTAAAAATTTCGGCCGAAATTTTGGCCAAAATTCAAATTTTCAACCGAAATTTCGGTCTAAAATTTCGGTTTCAATCCCCTCTGAAATGGAAATGATACCCAAAATTTTGATCCTTGTCAGAGAGTAACTATCTTTCTACGACAATCAACATTAGAATACTGAGTGGATAATCAATCCATGCCAAGGTTTACGTCGAATCCTTGCATATCTAGCCGAATCAAACCAGCCGTTGTCTCGTGACTTTCTGTATCAATGATGATTGATTGATATACTGTATCCGTACTGACAAAATTTCCCGTTGAAATCGACACTGCCTGGATGAACTCTAAAGGCTTGGGAGTGACACTTAACTCTGCTGCAAATTCAGGTTTGATGAAAGAGTGGGTAGACCCCTAGTCTATCAGCACTCGTGCTTTGTGGAAACAAATGTGACTCTTCTGATATATGTGGATGGAACCTAATTTCAAACATATTATATTAATTAGAAGCACACGCAAAAGTTATAGCATGCAATTTAATAAAGTTGGAGACTATTTTATTTTATGCACCTTCTTCATCTAAAATTCAAGAGATTAGATTGACAATTCACAGAAAAACACATCTTGGATCGTGTCGTTGTTTGTTTGGGCATCCTGTGTTGTTGTTAGTTTGGGCATCCTGTGTCAAAACAACGTAAGCTCGGCCTTGTACAGTAGGCCGTAAGGATCTCTGAGTAGTGGTCTTTGCTATTGCATTCACCTTCATTTCCAGGCATTCCCTAATCCTATGGCCCATTTTCCCGCACCTGAAACAAGCTCCCATTGTTCTTCAACACTCCTCGGTTTTATGTGTCTTCCTGCACATCGCACATGATACTATTGGTGAGGAGGAGGCAGCACGAGAGGCTTGCCGAGCCCTTGGGATTCCAGTGGTTGTAGGGTTTGAGGTGAGAAAATGCCTTGTGGGTGCAGAGTTGAGTGGCCTAAGAGGGGTGACTGCATAAAAAATTTAGGCCATTTGCTGGCCTGCTCAGAGTCATAAGGATGGATCCTATTCTTCCTGCTTCTATTTTATTCATCTCTTCTTTTATACATACTTTCAACGTCTCTTTCAGCAATGAGGGCTAGTCGTATTACCTGACCATATGTTATAGCTTCAAACAAGGAAATTCTCTCCTTGATTATCGATTTCAGACCGTGTTCAAACTTTTGGGCCTTCATCAATTCTATGGCCACTAGAAATGCTGTGAATCTCGAGAGTCTAGTGAATTCAGACTTGTATTCACGTACGGTCAATTGTCCTTGCTCTAAAGTTGCATACTTGATCTTCATTTGACATCACTCGGGTGCGGGGAAGTACTTCTCATTGAATACTTCAGTAAATTCAGCCCATGTCCAAGGTGTCCCTGGCACTTGGGTTCTTCCAACGGATTTCCACTAAGGATCCACCTCTCCTTCAAGTTGGAACGAGGCCAAACTCACCTTTTCCTCCTTAGTACAACGGACTCTTTGAAGCACCTTCTCAATCTGTTTTAGCCATTGCTCTGCCTCAAGCAAATCGGTCTGTCCATAAAAGATTGGAGGCCTCAATCTCCAAAAATCTTGGAAACCGAATGGATGTCTTCTCTTAGCCAGTATTGCCATGGTGTTCACCATGGTCTCTAGGATCTTCTGATTACTTTTAGTGTTATCCCCAACCCCTAAAGAGTTTCCAAGGTTATGTCCAACTCCCGATGTGTGGTTGTTGTTATTATTGTTACTTATAGGGATCGCATTAGATCCGGTGGCTACACCTTGACCATTTGTGGTACCTCTAGTATTCACGGTCCTTGGTCTCCCTCTTCTTGGAGGCATGTTGACCTATAATGATTAAGCAAAGCTTAATCCAGGCAATCGTAAAATTCTAGCCTAAGGTATGAGGGGAATCTGTCATTGCCTTGATCCTAAGCCAAAGCTTCAATCTCCCATGAGATGTACAGCCTAGGCTATGATACCACTTGTGACGACCCAACTTTTCCCCTTCTTAGGTATCTAGGAAAAGTCATTCGTCATCGAATCCAATGCTCAATTAATACACCGAGCATTGAACACTTTGATACCACCTGTGATAGCTACCCAAAATCAGCGCCATCAGATCATAGAACACAATCTAATTATAGAGTCCCCTTTTGGTATCGGAATGATTTGATGCCTCTGTGACAGCTCAACCACCCCTTGAATAAGTGATTGAATGATCGGGCCATCAAGCATCTGGTAAGGCTATATAAGTGCGGAAGCAAAATGGAAAATACATAGCATATGATAAGAGATTTTTCCATCATTTCTAAGTAACCAACACTATACATTCCACCAATGAAGGTCGACCTTCACCTAAACAGTGGACAAAAAGAACTATACAAAAACTACATTCAAGTTTAAGTCATATATTGTACCAATTGTCAAAAGTACTAAAGTATCAAGAGTCCAAAGCACCAAGCTAAGGGAAGAAATCCTCGGGTGGCTCTTCTTCTTCCTTAGGGTTGTAATCAGGGTCCTCTTCTTGTTTAGGATCCCTTTCTAAATCAACACTTGCAGCTGTGATGTATAGTCGAGGGATGAGCTACAGTCCAAGCTCTATAGGGAGAAAACATTGCTAAATTATACATTATCATTCTACTTCATGGTCTTGATGGATAAGTAACAGCAGTTTGAGCCTATCATATTGATTACATAGGCATAAATCTAGAACTTAAAACATGATCGTAAAACATATCATATCATGATGCAGAAGTCATGCAGAAACAATGCATATCGGACGAAAAATCAGAACAGAACTTAGAGTACATAGATGTGAACAACATACGAAGGAATGGAAACACAGAGAACTGAGAACCAAATATATCATATTGCATAACAAAAAAATGAGACATATCATATCGCATAACATGGGAAAGCATCCCGTAGCAGGAAATGAGTAGTCCATAACGGACACAGGGTAATAACCCCAGGGACTCAACCCCTCCCATGGAGACTCCACTCCTCGATGCACTTGATCAGAATCATATAACATCACATATACACATATAAGAATTTGAGACTTATATCACACATACGCAGATCAAAATTCAAGGAATTGGAATTGATAAGATCTAATTCTAATGCAAAGACATATCATGGTACGACGTGTGAAAATCATACAATTCGTGAGTGGAAATCGAATTTGCAATATGCAAAACATTTCAAGATTGCATATATATAACATTTTTGGAAAAATACAAAGCATTAAATAATTACATCCATGGCACGAATTCAAGCAATCATATAACAAGGCAAAGGTATTCTTCCCTACCTTAATGTCGAAACTTGCAAATAAAAGGGTAGAAGTCCAAGTTAATTTCCCTTCAAAGATTCCTCGTATTTACCCTAGATCACATATCGTATATGCCCTACATGTTAACGAATCTTATTGGTCACAAAATAGGGTCTTATTTGATGTTACAGGGCCAAAACCCAAACTCATAGAAGTAGGGCACCTCGCTACGGCAAGCTACAGTGTCACTGCGGTGAGGTGTATAGGTTCCTAAGTTCACCGCGACGAGAATGAACAGTACTAAAAATGGCCTATTTTCGTAGTGGCACTCGCCGCAGCGAGTGCTTCAGGACACATCTCGCCACAACGAGATTCAAGGTCGTCGCGGTGAGCCTGACAAACTCGCTAGCCCTTTATCTCTTTCTTCCAACTTCGTCAACTAAATTTTTCCTACTTGATCCTCATCCCACATATGTAATTGACCTAATTTTTATATTATCGACTTAAATCTAAACCTCTATCTTAATTTGAACATGATGCAACGTCCCGAACATCGGGAATCGAAGAATTTTGCTATTAAGTCCTTTACATGTCCGATCTTTAAAATTTCATTGCATGAAATTCCCGAACTGTCTAGATAGATCCTAAATTAAGAAGACAAGGTTTACGAGACGGAGTTAAGGCATTTACCTTCACAGATTTCTTTGCATGCGAAGGCTCTGATCTTCAGTGTGTAAATCTCTCATTGTTTATGTGTCCAATCGTCTAATTTCTCGATCGTAGGATTCTGGAGACCAAACTGAGCTGCGATGATTGGAACAATGGATATTCTTCTTCATTGAAGGATTAGAGTAGAGGTCTCCTCAAAAAGGAACTGATTTGGGGTTTTTCTTTCTTTCAATGTGGACTTAAGGAGGATGAGAGAAGATCTTTCTTTTTCTCAAGTCAATCTCAGCCAAAACACATGCAATAATATGCATGGGAAATTGTTTCTTATAATTAGGGTGTCTAATTCAATGTGTGACCGACACAATCTGTATGGTGCATAGGTCTTCAAAAAATATAAAATAACAAAGCTGATGGTTCCAATAAGCCTAACATGTCTTGATCTCATGACCTAGTGTACAATAATTAAGTCCTTTACCAGTAGTGCCCTCAAGGTATATGTGTACTAGTTACACAATTTAATATTTAGGTCCCTATCACCCCGGTATCCTTTATCATTAACAAATGTCCGGTCGTTTCAAGACCACAACGCAGATTGCTCTCATTTAGTGAGCACATGTACACACCTAGTGTCTTCGGGTTCAGAAATTTATAGGGCGTTATAGTTATCCACTTCCTCGGATTGACGACTTCTTCGATCAACTCCAAGGCATAAATTTTTTCTCAAAGATAGACCTGAGATCAAGATATCATCAACTGAAGGTTAAGGCAGAAGAGATTCCCAAGACTGCCTTTCACATGAGATATGGCCACTATGAGTTTCTAGTGATGCCATTCGGGTTGACAAATGCGCCAACGTCTTTCATGGACCTGATGAACAGAGTATTCAGACCACATCTCGACAAGTGTGTGATTGTCTTCGTAGATGACATCCTCATCTATTCAAAGATCAGGGAAGAACACAAATAGCATCTATGTCTAGCTCTTCAGACTCTTTGTGATCATCGACTATATGCGAAGCTAAGCAAGTGTGAGTTTTGGCTGGAGCAAGTTAGTTTCTTAGAATATGTTATATCTGAAGAAGGCATTAAAGTTGACCCAGCAAAAATTGAGGCTATCATACAGTGGGAACAACCAAAGACAGTTACTGAAGTCCAAAGCTTTTTGGGTTTAGCCAGGTATTACAGGATATTCGTTGAAGGTTTCTCCAAAATTTCAGGACCGCTTACTGAACTCACGAGAAAGAATGCAAAGTTTGAATGGAACAATACATGTGAGAAGTGTTTTCATGAGCTGAAGAACAAGTTAACTTCAGCATCAGTTCTTGTCATACCCTTAGGCAGTGGAGGTTTTATATTATACAGTTCTGCATCGCATAGTGGATTGGGATGTGTACTCAACCAACATGAAAGAGTTATCCCTTATGGCTCCTCACAACTCAAGGATCATGAGAAGAACTATCCGACTCATGACTTAGACCTTGTAGCAGTAATATTTGCCTTGAAAATTTGGGGCATTATCTTTACGGAGAGACGTTCAAAATCCATACCAATCACAAGAGTTTAAAGTACCTCTTCACTCAAAAGCATTTGAACATGAGGTAGAGGAGATGGATAGAATTTCTCAAAGATTATGATTGCACCATACAGTATCACCCAGGAAACGAAAATGTCATGGCAGATGCATTGAGTCAAAAATCGTCGGCTCAATTGTCCAACCTCTCCACGAAGATTCACAGATGGCGATTATTTGGGGATATATTGCTATATGACAAGAAGTTTGAGGTTAAGGAATCTCGAGAATTATTGGCTAACATCACCATCAGGCCAACACTATTTGATAACATCTGAGAACTCCAAAAGATTGATGAAGAGCGTATGGGAATCAGACAGGGTGTGATCAATGGGAATAAATCAGATTTCTCCATCAGGAAGGGTGATTCCTTATTATTAGAGATCGACTATGTGTGCCAGCAGATACCGACCTTCAATGCCTTATTCTTGAAGAAGCACACAAGTCAATGTACTCCATCCATCCTAGTTATACAAAGATATTTTAGGATCTGAAGAAGAGCTGCTAGAGGAGAGGCTTTAAGAAAGATATAGCAAAATACGTATCGACATGCCTAGTGTGACAGCAGGTGAAGGTTGACCATTGGAATCCTTCTGGTTTACTTCAACCTTTACCAATACCAGAATGGAAATGGGAAGCTATATCCATGAATTTCATCCTTAGATTATTGTTAATCAGTGAAAAGTACCACTTTTCACCTCTTAACATGAGCTTTGATAGACCTATGAGTTGACTAATAAGTGCTTGTTGAGCATGTTTTGTAGGTAGCAGTAATAAGCAGTCGTAGTGCAGAAATCCACCCTAAAGTGCTCTACAAGAAGGTCCATCTCTCACCATAGCTTTGACCCAGCTATGGCACACAAAAGGTCCCCACACCAATGACCACTTGGGGCATGCAGCAACAACAAAGCAGCGGTGAAGAAGGAAAAATAGGCTGAGAACAACCTGTCGATAGGTTACTTCAACCTATCAATAGGATTTGAAGCCTAAAAAGAAAGAAGTCGTGGAGATCAGAGTATTTCGATAGGATCTGGAACCTATCGGGTAGTTGAAAGCAAGCAGGAAGCATCCTATCAAAAGGTCCCCTGGAACTTAAAGTGATCCTGCCGACAGGATCCTGGAATCTATCGCAAAAATGCCACCTATCGAATGGTTGCTACAAATCAGTGGGAGAACCTATCGAAAGTAATTATGCAATAGCTCAACCTGTCGAAAGGATCGCTCAACCTATAGAAAACATCAAATGAATGCTACAGATGCTGAAGCTCTAATTGCAGGATTCAACCTATCAGAACCTTTCGATAGGATCCTGAATCCTAGCGAATGGACTAAAGTACTGGATTTCAAAGCTTCATCACCATATTGAAAGCGATCTAAACACTTCCCAGAAAATTTGCTGTCACACGCCGCGAGTTGGTGATCTACTGCATGCAAACTGAGGCACCTTGGTGACCGACGCAAGGATTCTAGAAGTGCCCTGGGAAACCCTAACCGACCCACGTGCTCTCCCCTAGCTCTAACAAACTGAAAGAGCCTTCTAGAAGGGGAATAAAAGAGGGAATAACATAATCATTCTAGAGGCTGCAATTGTCGGGAAAAACAGATCTGAGGCTGAAGGAGAAAGCTATAAGAAGGAAGGGAGCCATCAGAATAGGGGGGTTGATTCCGAAAACCAGAGCTTGTAGTGAAATTCTTTAATTCTTTCCTTTAGTCCAACTATGGTTGGCTAATTTCTTGAGGGCAGCAAAGAGAGAGGTCGAATCTGTAATTAGGGAGAGCTGAGAGTGTTGTTGAGGGTTAGACGATGCATAGACTATAAATCTGAGGACATTTCATTGTATGGTCAGTTTAATTCAATGTAATGTTGGTTTAATTGTTATAATTAGATCTATAGTTCCTTTGGTTTCATTTGGTGCTCGATCGACTTTGTGTAGAGGAGAATAGCTCACCCACTTAACTGGTAGACCTCTTGGATGCCATTTGATCTCCCTAGATCTGATGTTCCTGCAATTACCTGTGTCTGTGGCTTGATAATTGTAGCATTCGCAGTGATTTTAATGCTCTAATTGAACCCTTTTGTTTGGAGGAAATCCCTAGGATGATCCGTGACCATTGAAGTGGATAGATCATAGCCTTAAGATCAATTCAAACCTCTGGTCTAAATTGGATTTGTCTACCTTAATCCTTTGATTTGGAGGAAGTCTATAGGATGATCTGTGACCATTAAAGTGGATAGATCATACCCTTAAGATCAGTTCAAGCCTTTAGTGTAGAGTAAATTCTTCTACCTTGCAGCTGTGCCTATGGCCAGATGAGGGATTGGTGTACTCTAAACTCTCTGTAACCCTAACTGCTCAACCTAATTGCAGCAAGACCAAACTCCAAGCTGCTTCTCCCCATTTTCTGTGTTTAATTCCCCCTCTCTACAAGATATGTACTCTGGATTTGATCCTACCATCCATCTCTGCAATATTACTTGTTTTTAGTTTAATTTAGAAGTGACAACCCCCTTAAACCTCTCCTCTTTCTTTTACTATTTTAGCATTAGGAAGGGTGCCAGATCTACCACAGATCTGGAGATTTACCTAATTTTGACTCACATTTTCCTGTAGACATTCCCTTACTTTTTTCAAAACTTGCTACAACAGGCCCTGAATACTTGTAGGACTGTGTGTGAGCCTGCCTTTGTGTGTGCTATCCATAGACCCTTTAATTGTGTATTTTTAAACCCCTTTTTGAACACAAGGCAGATTCTCAACAAGTTTTTGGCACCACTGTCAGGGACTTGTGTGCTTGAAATTGGTAGATCTAAGTTTGTTTTAGCATAGATTGTAGATTTGCAATAGATTGTTTAGTTTTCCACTAACTGATGTTGAAATTTCTGCTGTTTTGTAGTAGTTTTGGTTATTTTTAATAGATTGGAAGCTGTGTAGACACCCAAATCTGGCCCAAGGCCCGATCAGTCTATACTTCGAGAGAGATGTACCTCTGTGCTTCCGATGGCACCCCTGAACCCTTAGGAATCACCCCTAAACCCTAGGATCCCTTCCCAGACCCAACTTGAACCCTTCTGAGCAATTGATGGGAGGAGAGCTATAAAATTTTACACAAACCACTACCGAGGAGGGGCCACATACCATTGTAAGAAGGACTTCTCCAGCTTTCCAACAAGCCAAAGATCACCCAATTTGGAGTTATGGTTTGAAAGTTATGGCCAATTGAAGTTTTACATAAAATCATGACTTTTGCTCAGGTGTATGTATTACATAAGCCCAACAAATTTGGCCCCATTTTTGTCAGGTGTATATAATATATACGCCTGGTAATTTTTGGGCCAAATTTTGCTGGGCGTATATAATACATACGCCCAACATAGGTAGAGCCTACCACGGGCACCCACCTTCTCAGATCTCCTCTGGTTTTCATGAAAATCACTGTACATAAATTGGGTGTATGTAATATATATGCCTAGATTAGCTACAGTAACTGTCATCAGATGCTCGAAATTCTTTCATCGGATTTGACCTTTTGACCATCCCCTTGGTTGAGGTGGGCGTCTTAAGGTTGGTTGCACCCCCTTTGACCTTATATGCAACCCTTAAGTCACCTATGGTCTCCCCCCATCATCTGCCATTGAAACCGGTTCCCCAAACCCCTAGGACTCTAAAAACCTAGAAAGCCTTAGATGGGGGATTACCTAATTGTTAAACCAATTAGCTCTTAACTAACCCTCGAACCCACCTTTTCTCTATAAATAGATAGGTCCCCCCCTCTTCCAAAAGGGTTGAAAAAAATTAGGGTTGAAAGTCTGAGCTTAAGAGAGAGAGCCCTAGTGAGAGAAAGTTCCCTTTTATTTTTCATTCTTCAACTAGAATTCCAGCATGCTTAGTTCACCCCTGTCAATCCATTTCAACCATTAGATCACCCCTTTTTAGTCAAGCTTAGTCTCTAGCTTCATCCTACACTTCCCATCTACCGAATCCTAGCATTAAAATCCATTCCCCTACCGTCAAAGCGAAGGTCTTTTATGGTGCAACAAGGGCCCGTGAGCTCCGGCTCACCCCTCTCTTCCTCTACCTTCTTGGTGTTTCCTCCGTCCAAGGATTCAACCCGTTACGCCACTGAAATTTCGGTTTGGCTCAAAGCTTGGTAGGACCATATTGCCTTTGGGCAAGCGGAAGCTCCGCCCATTTATTTTTCATTTTGGCCATAGATAGAGACCGCTACGTGTGGGTTGATAGGGTGCCTAAACCCTTCCCGATCGATAACCGAAGCCCCTACCCTAGAGTCTTTGGCAAAAATTAGTAAATCATTGTCATATTTAGCACTTCGGTGCTCAAAATATTGATTTAAAGGTTTCCCAGGTCACCAAAAGCTCCGGGTGGCGACTTTACATTTATTCCATCGTGAGCGCATCGTCGCAACGGGTTCGAGAGAATCTGATGGTCGCACAGATGGCGACTCTGCTGGGGACATCACCCTAGCGCTTCCCCTCTTGTTGGACCTTTTTTTTTAAATCTTTACTAACCATTGTTGTTTTTCTGATTTTCTGCTGTTTTTTCCTTCATTTTTTTTGTTTTTACTAACATACTCACCCCTACGATTCAGTTCTTTAAGTGCCTTAGCCTATTGGCAGGCCTAGTTGCGCCTTTAAATTTCAGTTTTTACGGTTTTGTCATTTAAGCCGCCTTTGCCGTTTGGCGGGCCTGCTCACATCTACTTTCCACGTCTTCTAAATTTTAGTCATTTACGAGCCTTAGCTGTTTGGCAGGCCTACGTGTGCTCTTTATTTCAGTCATCATATCTCACCGTTGAACGTCGGCCCGTTGAGGCAGCACGAGCTTGTCATCCTTGACCCGAACTTGGACTTAAATTCACTCCCCTTTAAAAATCTGCAATTAAAAGTGAACCAACAGTGTGGGGACATAATCAAATTTATTTTTGCATATTTTGGGTAGTTTTCAGGGGGTTTAGGTAAAGATATAACTTACCCGGTTCCCAGTAAGGCGGCAGCCCTGGTGGTGATGATCCAGAAAAGAACCACCCCTTCCAGTACCTGAGAAGGCGCTTGCGCCGGAGGTATATCGGTTGGGTTGCCAATTCCGATCAAGCCATAAAACCCGTAATGGTGAGAGCGTAGACAGCCCGAATTCAACAGTGTATCCCTAGGAAGCTGAAAGGAGTGACCCCATAACATACACAGCAGTCCCTGGGAGCCTCCCTCCCAGGAAACCAGTTCAAAAAGACCCATTTTGGGCTTGCTGTTCACTATCAGACCAAGTTGAAAGAACAGTTTTTGCCAGGCATATATATTAAATACGCCCAGCCAAAAATCCCCAGAAATACTCAGGCGTATATAATATATACGCCCAGCCAAAATCCCTAGATTTAACCCAGGCGCATATAATATATACGCCCAGCCAAATCTGCTTAGTTTTGGTCAGGCGTATATAATACATACGCCCAGTATAAACTGGGTTTGAGCAGCCCGATCTGAGGCCCAATCCACCACCCAAGTTCCCTGATTAGCGGTATTAGTGCCCGCAATAGCCTCCCGCATTCTATAACACCCAATATGCCCCCGCCTAGTCAAAAGAAGGAGACTTCTCATTGATTTGCTATGGGGGATCGGGTCGTTTGCGTGGATTCCCTCACCTTCAATAGAATGAAAGAGGTCCCTTTCGCTTCTTCCGAAATGTGTCGGATCCCACCGTGGGACCTACTAAAGGTGCATATATCACCCGAGACGGGAATTTTCCCTGGGCACCAGATCATCATTCATTTAAATAAGGGAGTTAATTTTCATTCGAAAAAATCCAGAAAAATATATAAAGAAAAATCAAAAATCAAAAAATATAAATATACTCTTGGTGTGATCGTCACTACAGTGACTTCGAACCCAACCCGTAGAAAGAGAACCCGGAAGGTATTCGATCCTTACGCAAGACATCAATACAACACTCGTCAATAGATCATGTCGAGAGCCGATACATCCCCACCATCATCCCCATCCCATTCCCATGCAGGAGAAGGCCCAATCTCCGACACCTTCACCCAAACCTGGTTCGATGTCACGGGTCCATTTGGGGATGCCCGTGTTCGCATCCACCCCATCCCCCTCCCTTACATTCTCCCAACATACCCCCTCTTCATCCCCTACTGAAACCCCTCATTTCCCAACCGACCCATACATCCCCATCTCCCATCCATGCACCCTTACCACACTCTCCCTACTCCCAAAGACCCCACAGGGAGCCCCATCCACCTCATCATCCATGCCCCCTACATCCTATATCCCACCCACTTCATCTCACATGCCATCCACATCACATGGCCCATCCACATCCCAACATACTCCCCCATTTATCTAGGTCATGCCCAACTTTTCCCAAGATATGACCAGTAACCCACCATCTTCCATAGCCATATATCCATACCCTCCAAGCATAATCATCCATACCCCCCATACCCGGGTCATGCCCAATTCCACCCGGCCCCCTCCATCCTTGAGTGGGCCATCCCCCCCCAATCTCACACCTGAATCCATGCCCTCAATGGAGGACATGAGAATGATGTATGCCCTGTGGGCTACCTCTCAGAGCCCTACATCCCAAACCCCACATCCAGGTCTCCAAAACCTCCATACCCCATTCCCTCATGGCCATGCCCAACCATCCATCATTCATACCATCCAAAATCCCCCACCTCAATTCCAAGCCTAGAGCCAAGCCCAACAGGCCCAAGCCCACTCATCTTAGGCCCAAACCCACACAAATCCATGGGCCCAAGCCCAAATATCTTTATAACCATGGGCCCAGGCCTACTCCCAAGCTCAGGCCCAGGCCCAAGCCCATCAAACCCATCAGACCTAGGCCCAGGCCTAAAACCCTCAAGGCCCATGGGCCCAAGCTCAAACCCATCAGACCCAAGCCCAAAACCCTCAAGACCCATGGGCCTCAGCCCAAATCCACCAGATTCAGGCCCAGGTCCAAGCCCATCAGACCTAGGCCTAGTTCTAAGCCCCCAGGGCCCTTGGACCCAAACCTATCAAACCCAGGCCCAAGGTCCATCACCCCACACCCAATACCCACATGGCCCATTTGCCCAAACCCAACAGGGCCCATTGGCCCAAAATCATACCAACCCCCACACCCAGGCCCAAGGCCCATCAACCCAAGCCTTCCAAAACCATCAAGCCCATCAAACCCAAGGCCCATCCACCCACACTCATCAAGGCCCGTTCACAAACCCCTTACCCCCCCACCAGTACCCTTCATTCACCTATACCCCATACACCCCCATCCCGCCTCCAACGGAAAATCTGATCCACTCCATTCCTCAAACCCATGCCTACAGCATCTTGCCACATCAACCACACCCCCATCACCCCCAGAATGTGCACCCAGCTCAGCACATCATTCATCCACAAACCACTCATCCATTCATTCCTTCCCATCCCCTACCAACCTTGTGGCCCCAGCAGGTCACCCAACCCATCACCCCCCAAGTCCAAATAGAGGACCTTGCCCCTCACCACCACAATGACCAATAGTATGAGGAGGACGAGATCCGCAACAGTAGAGGAGTTGCTAGCTTCGACCCTCCCAGGCCCACCAACATCACACCCAGGGTCAAAAAAAATTAGGGGGAGGCAGTCCCCTGACCTCAAAAAGAATCGAAAGCGGTGAAAGAATGAGCAGATGTATAGTCTGAGCGGTGATGAAGATGGGAGGAGTAGAACTGCATTCGACAGACTTTTCAGACTTATGTCTGTTCTCGGATGTCTCCCTGCCACAGAAATTTAAGATGCCATCATTCGATAAATATGATGGCATTGGCAACCCCATCGCCCACTTAAAATCTTATTGTGGGTATATGTGCCAGTACGATGGAGATGAACGACTCCTCATCAAAGTGTTCCAAAAGAGTCTAACGGCCCCAGCACTGAGATGGTTCACATCCCTAGAACCATCCATGATAAGAACTTGGAAAGATCTGACACACTTATTCCAAGAATAATATGTCTATAACATGGACATAGAGCCAAGGAAGTCAGATCTGGCCCGTTTGATGCAAAGACATGATGAAACTTTCAGTGCCTACTTAGGAAGGTGGAGGGCATTAGCCGCCCAGGTGAACCACCGGATTTCTGATGATGAGCAAATTGAATTAATAACCAAGGGAGCTCTCCCAGTCATCACAAATTTTTTGGTGTATCAGCAATAGTCCAGTTTTGCTGATTTGGTTCGAAATGCCAACCGTTTCGAAGATACCATTAGAGAGGGCAGGGTGGGAAAGAGCGTGGCCAATGGGGCTACCGGGGTTCGAAAAACTGTCGAACCAAGGATTGAAAGAAGACTAGGGATAGAGGTACAAAACATCGTTTACCCCCAGGTCAATACCAATGCCCCCCCGATACAGCTCCAGGTCGCACAACCACCCCAAACCCGTTTCTAGCAAGCACCAAGGCCAAAGAACGGACCGAGAGCCCCATTTACCCAGGAACAGATGAGAGCACGATTCAAACGAGTGTTCATGCCGTTGGGGCAATCTTTAAGTGTCTTATTACCAGTGTTGCTAAAAAAGGGGCTGGTCACTTTACTCTAGCCTCACCCACCACCCAATCAAATCTTGAGAAACTATGACCTGAACCTGCATTATAACTTCCACCAGGGACCGGGTCACCCTACGGATCGGTGCTTCCCACTAAAGCACGCGGTCCAAGATTTAATAGAGGCAGGAAAAATTGTTCTCCTGTCGCTTCCTCAAGGGCAGAACCAGAACATCCATCAAGCCCCTCTACACCACACCTAGGAGGCCTCAGGCCTAACATCCATTGGGTAGAAGAGGAAGAAGAGTTTGACCCCTCAGATTACATCAATAATCAAGAGGATTTTTCATTTCCCAGGTTGAATAAGGACGAACCATTTGTGGGAGTGATCGAGCCATTGTATTTAGCCGATTACTTCCCCACCCCGGCATACCAAGAGGAGCCTTTAGATTTAGGGTAATATTTTTCCACTCCCACTCCCGCCTATCAAATCCAAATGGGCACAGCCCCACCGCAATCATACACATATCTGCCCCACTCCCAATTTACCCCATATACCTCTCCGTGACCCCTAAATTATCCCATGCCATACATAACTCCACCATCCCCATGCAACCCTACCCCATACACACCCCTAAATCTCGCCACCCAATACACCACCCCGCCATCCCCAAATTATCCCATCCCATATACACCTCCAAATCCCACCACCCAGTATACCACCCCGCCATCTCCAAATCATCTTGCCCAATACACAACTCCAGCATCCCCAAATCACCCCGCTCTATGCACAACTCCATCATCCCCAATTTACCCCATTTCATCCATGAACCCATCATTACCCCACCATGCTACCCCATATAAAAACCCTTCATATTCATACCCCCTGCTCCATCTGATACCCCGTCATATCCCTATCACCCCGCTACACCCGCACCTCTGACGTCTCCCAGTCACTCCATCCCATGCAACATACCACTCATCCCCAGTTACCCCTTCTCACACCCCATCCCGCTAGCTCTTAATCACACTCCCCAACAACCGATCCCATCACCCTCTGACCCCTCCATCCCAGTCACACTCCAACCATCTCTTCGCTATTTTACCCCAATCTAACTCCAACCCCACTGTTAAGACCTAAAAATTACCACTTTTCACCCCTTAACTTAGCCTTTGATTAGACCCTTAGCCATCTAATAAAGTTTTGTTAAGTGTTTTATGTAGATAATAAACAATAGTGCAATAAGGCCAGAAATCATGTTAAGGAGCCTGTATTGGCACCAGAAGTCCCTCAGAAGAATGAGCCATGAATCCAAACCTGAAGCAAGCCTCGCACAGCTGACAAAGCTTCAAAGGATTCAGAAAACTATGCTTCGCACAGTCCTCGCGAGCTTCCCAAGATTTCACAACAAGTGCTTGTGCAGTTGAGTAATAGAAGAGCTTCAGAAGCACAACCTCACGCAGCTCTCGCGAAATTCAGGAGTAAATGGTCGCGCAGTCTCAAGCAGTTCAAGAAGACCTAAAGTCAACCTCGTGCAGTTCACTTAGAACCGCTGAGGAGAGAGAGCTTCAGGAGATTCTTCGCGCAATAGCCACGAGATGTAAATGTCAAGAGAACCTGTCGCGCAGTTCAGAAAAGCCTCAAAGCTATCGCGAGGATCCTCAGGAAGATCAATTAAGAAAAGAAGCTACCGCACAGTTCAGGAAGAAAGCAGCCTCGCGAAGATCTATTGTGAAATGGAATGCTCGCACAGTTCTCGCGCTATTCATAAGTAGCAATCCAACTGCGCGAAGCCCAATCCAGTGAGAGCTTAACTACCTACCTCGTGACTGCTCAAAGCATTAAGAAGCTGTAACCCCGCGACGTCTGAAGTTTTAATGTTAAACTCAACCACGCGAAGAACAGAGCTACCACGCGACAAGTCTGGGAATCGACTGCAACCTGGCGAACCTCTGAACTCCAACTTCCATCATTCTACAGAGGACTTTTTGGGAATTTCCAAGGATTAGGGCACGCACTCCAATGCTCAAATCTTTGTGCATGTGCCCTGAGGCATCCAAGGATCATTAATAGGCCACGTGGCATCACTAAAATTAGGGTTTCCTAACCCTAATGTGCCGCCACACCCACTGCTATATAAACCTAAGCCTGGTTTAGGTTTAAAGAGGCCGGAAGAGTTTAGTTTTGGCTATGTTTTATTTTTAGCATTGTAGTCTTGTTTTTCTATAGCCGTAAGTAGTTTTCCTTTTTCTTCTTCTCTCCATGGTGCAGCACTTGCTGGCCATGCCTTTGTATGCTTATTAAGATTAGATTAATGGAATTTGTGATTGGGTGTTATACTTTTATGGGATTCATGTGTTTGTGAGTTGCTCTGTGTAAGGCTGCTGCCTTGTAATCCGCCATTGCTTTGGCTGTGATTCAAAGCAATGGAGGACTGATTTTAAGGTCCCATTCAGATACAAGTGACCTGTCTGTCTGGGCTATCATGGTCCTATACAGCCTTAGCCCCACCACAGGACCCACTAGATATGAAATCCCCATGGAAGCCTGAGTTGGTAGCCTTGTGACCATGGTAGTGGCAGCAATATTCTTGTTTTGTTTTGCGCTCCTTGAGGAGGATAGCCTCTGGGATAGTCTGTGACCATTTAAGTGGACAGGTTTTAGCCTTAGGGTGAATCCAATCCGCCGATCCAAAATGGATCCTTCTCCGAGCCTGAGCTTGTAGCCTGGTAGGAGATTGTACAGAGGTAGACTCCCCCATATTAGTATAGACCCGCCATCAGATGGTAGATCTGATCTGGGTATGGAGATTGTAGGCTTGTGACTGGACCATTGTAGGCCCACTCAAGCAATGGACAACTAGATCTAAGGTGGTACTCAATCTCTTGCTGGTTCTATGTGTCTGGGCTATCATGGTCTTATGCAGCCTTAGCCCCACACATAGAGCTTTAGAGGTTGAGGTTCCCTATGGAATCCTGAGCTTGTAGCTTGGATGAAGTAGTGCCTATAATGATTAACTTGTTTTGACCCATCTCTGGAGTGTGGTTCCCCTATGGGATAGTCTGTGACCATTTAAGTGAACAGGTTATAACCTTAAGGGATTGGATCATGGCACAGGGATGAGTTGAATTCTTTCTCCTCTTTGGTGATAATGTAGCCATTGGACAGGATTTTTGTACCAGCAGATCTGGATCTGAGTCATAAATTCTAGCAGATCTGAACCCAATAGCATACTTCTCACCCTTTTATATTTATTTTCCCTCACTCCATCCATCTTCTCAACCCTTTCCTAGTTCATTAGGCTACCTTAGGATACTTAGAATAAGTGACCCTAAACTCCCCTCCTTTTAGGACTACCAGATCTGTAGTCAGATCTGGAGGGACTACTAGAGATGGCTCTCTTGGAGCTGTAGATCACCTTTCCCTGTGGGATAAACTCTTACTTATCAAAACTTGCTACAAATGGTCCCTGTATCTTGCAGGTCTAAGATTTCTCAGTTGTGCTAATTCCATCCCCTATTTTACTTTGATTTTAAATTGCTTTTACCACCAACAAATAAAGTAAGCACATCTGGAGATCGCAACAAGTTTTTGGCGCCGCTGCCAGGGAAAGATGATCTATTAGTAGACCCTTAGTTTTTGTATTTTTAGTGTTCTTTGTAGCTTTGAATAATTGATACTGCTCATGTAATTTTGAATCTTTCTTACAGATCTAGACAGCAGCAGAGAAGAACAGTGGACTGCATTTGGAGATTAGTTACCTCTGTTTGCAAATTCTCTAAACCTTTAAAACTCTGTCTATTTCTCTTACAATTTCCATAGCCGTATTTAGGATAGTTGTAAATTTATATTTTCGTAAAATAGTTGTGAATTTGTTAGATAAATTCTTTGAGTCAAGTACAATATGCCTGCAAGGAGTTGTCCCTGCTGGTGGTGTGTTTGTATGCTAGGTAGGAAATCTCTTAGTCCTACTTTAGAGCCTTTCAACCCTGAGTTGGAAAGGGGTAGAAGACTTAGAAGGAACAGGCACACCACAGTAGAGCCCCCAATTGAATCTGAGACAGTACTCATGGGTGAAGAACAACCCAGAACTCTCAAGGAGTTGAATGCTCTGGATGACTATAACTCTCCATTTAGCATTCAATTCCTTGATGTTCAGGGGAATTATGAAATTAAAACTTCCATCATCCAGATGCTGTCCTCTTTCCATAGGCTTAGCAAGGAGGACCCTTACAAGCATATTGACCAATTTTTGGCCTTGTGCACCACATTCAATATCGCTGGTTTAGGACCTGAGGCTACTAGGTTCAGGCTCTTTCCCTTCTCTCAGAAGGATAGGGCTAGTACCTGGTTGGCCACTCTTCCCAATAATAGCATTGCATCTTGGAAAGACCTACAGACCAAGTTCCTGACAAAGTTCTTCCCTGAGACCAAAACGAGCCAGTTGAGGAAAGAAATTCTTGCTTTCGCCCAATCCCCAACTGAGGATTTTAATCAAGCCTGGGATAGGTTTAAGGAAATGCTCAAACAATGCCCCCACCACAAGATCCCAGACTGGCAGCTTGTACAAAGCTTCTACAATGGGATTGATGAAAAAAATAGAGATATGGTTGATGCCTCTTGTGGTGGAACCTACATGCACAAGACTGCTGATGAGGCATGGGAATTGTTTGAAGTAATCAGTGAAAATGCTTTTCAAAAGCTATCCCTGGCAAGAACTAGTCAGGAGTCTGTGTCAAAAGTGGAGCCTGCCACATCGTCAAGAGGAAAAGTTTATGAGGTGTCTGGGAACAATGACCTGCAGCTGCAGATGGCAAACCTCTCTTTGAAGTTTGACAAATTACTGACTGTGATGCAACCCAAAAGGGTTGCTCAAGTGGTGGTGGCATGTCTGATATGCCAGTCCCCACAACACACAGTAGAGGAATGTCCATCTATAGGGTAATATCCTAAATTGGTATTGGAACATGCTGCTGGTGCGCAATCTTTTTGCCAGCAACAATCTGGTGGCTACAACAGATAGCCATATGGATACCAGCACCAACATGCTGGTTACCAATGGAGAGACCACCCAAATATGAGGTGGAGGCAAGACTATTATATGCAGCCGCAGCAAATGTTGGCTTTACCCCAAAGGCCTTAGCAGCAGTTCAATCAGGGATATGCCCCTGGGTCTAATTTCCAACACCAGCAGCCGCCCCATCAGCAACAAAATCAAGTGGTCTTACCCCCATCTCAACCCAGAAATGCCTCCTTCGAGGACCAAGTCTTGACTTCATAGTCAAACCTGGGGTCCTTGGCTCAGACTGTGAATTCTCAGGGTCAGAGCATCCATGAAATGGAAGAGCAGATAAGCAAAATTTCAAATGCCTTGGCTAGGAGAGATGAGGGGAGGTTGCCTGCTAGCCCCCAAGGTCAGTTTTTAATTGAAGAAGCTTCCTCAAGTTTTGAGGGAACCAATGTTGTCACTACCCTAAGGTCTGGCAGGCTGATAGACAACCAGGTGGGTAACAGACTAGCAGAGGTCATTTCCACAGATTATTCGAATGAGTGTGATGGGGATGTTGTTGGAACACAGAGCCAAGAATTGCCTGCCACCCTGTAGCAAGAGAAAAATAAAGAGGCTGTAGTTGAGCCTCAGCAAGAAGAAAAACAAGAAAAAAGAAAAAAATAGAAGTTTAGTCATGGGCTAGCAGCTGAGGAACCAGCAGTACCTCAGCTGCCATTTCCTCAAGCTTTGGGTGGACCTGCCCCTTTTGAGAAAGGGAATGCCTAGATGGAGGAAATGATGGAGACCTTCAGGCAGGTGAAAATCAATTTGCCCCTGCTTGAGGTAATTAAACAGGTCCTAGCCTATGTAAAGTTCCTGAAAGACCTCTGTACCCAAAAGAGAAAAGCTCGAGGCCATGAGTCCAAAAGAGTCTTTGCAACTGATATAGTGAATTATGTATTTAACATATCAATGCCTGAGAAGTTGCAAGATCCAGGGATACCCACTATTCCCTGCATAATTGGAGACCATACAATCGGGAAGGCCCTTTTAGACCTTGGAGCGGTTAACTGCCATCTACAAAGGTATATCTGCAGCTAGGTTTGGGGGAGCTAAAACCTACCCCCATTGTGCTAATGATGGCTGATAGATCTGAGAGGAGGCCTATGGGAATGATTGAGGATGTCTTGGTAGGGGTAGAGAAATTCTTTTACCCTGCTGACTTCTTAGTTTTGGACATGATGCAGAAAAGTACTAATCCCATACCATTATCTTGGCAGCCATTCTTGGCCACCGCCAATGCATGCATTCGCAGTCCTGAGTCATGGAGGTAACTTTCAGACATATGAAAGTTGAGCTGAATGTGTACAACAGTGCAAAGTACCCTCAAGAGGACAATGAGGAGAGCTTTACAGTGAATGTACTAGAAGAAATTGTGGATGAAGAATTGCCCACTCTGCTGGAGTGGAGCAACACTATCAGGAATTTGGTTAAAGTCTGGGATATGGTGGAGGAAGAAAGCCCAGCTGTGATAACAGAAGACATGACCACATTGAAGTCTTCTGGGCGCTCAGAGCAGCATTCCATTTGGAAACCTACATTGCTGCCTCTTCCTCCAACCACCAATGCACCAATTTTGCCATCCACCAACAAGCCCCTAATCTGGAACTCAAGAAGCTTCCAGAAACATTAAAATATGCCTTCCTTGAGAAAGGTGATAAGCTTCTTGTGATTATCTCCTCCTCTCTTACCAATGATCAGGAAGAGGAATTACTAACAGTTTTGAGGAAGCACAAAAAGGCAATTGGTTGGACCATTGCAGATCCTGGAGGAATAGATGCATCAATCTACATGCACAGGATTCATCTTGAGGAGGGATCACTACCCTCCAGGGAAATGCAGAGGAAGTTAAATCCTTACATGCAGGAAGTGGTCCTCAAGGAGATCATTAAATTGCTAGATGCAGGGGTGATTTACCCCATCTCTGATTCTAACTAGGTGGTACCTATCCAAGTGGTGCCCAAGAAATCTGACATAACAGTTATTAAAACCGAATCTGGAGAGTTGAGACCAGCTAGGGAGACCACTGGCTGGAGAGTTTGCATTGATTATAGAAATCTCAACTCTAAGACCAGAAAGGACCACTTCCCTCTCCCCTTCATTGATCAAATTTTGGACAAATTGGCTGGAAAAGCTTTTTACTATTTTCTTGATGGGTACTCAGGGTACAACCAGATCCCTGTGCATCCTCAAGACCAAGAGAAAACCACCTTTACCTGTCCTTTTGGTACCTTTGCTTACAGAAGGATGCCTTTTGGGCTGTGTCATGCGCTAGCCACTTTTCAGAGGTGTATGTATGCCATATTCTCTGATATGATTGACATGTTTTTAGAGCTTTTTATGGATGATTTTTCTGTCTATGGGGACAGTTTTGGCCAGTGTCTATAATACCTCAGCCTAGTTTTGCAAAGATGTGAGGAGACCAATCTGGTCTTAAGCTGGGAAAAGAGCCCCTTCATGGTAACACAAGGCATTGTGTTGGGCCATGTAGTCTCTAAAGAAGGGCTTGAGGTAAACAAGGTCAAAGTTGACCTCATTGCCCCCTCCAAAAATAGTCAAACAAATTAGATCTTTCCTTGGGCATGCAGGATTCTACAGGAGGTTCATTAAGGACTTCAGCAAAATTGCTAAGCCATTGTACCACCTGCTCTGCCAGGATGTGCCTTTCTACTTCTCGGCTGAATGTCTAAAGGATTTTGAGACTTTGAAAGTCTGCCTTACCTCTGCCCCTGTACTCCAGACACCAGACTATACCTTGCCCTTTGAATTAATGTGTGATGTATCAGATTTGGCAATAGGTGCTGTCTTGGGCCAAAGAAAGGATAAGTTGCTTGCGGTCATTGCTTATGTCAGCAAGTCACTTGCTAAAGCTTAGCTGAATTATACCACAACTAAGAAAGAACTTCTGGCAGTGGTGTATCCTGTTGACAAGTTTAAATCCTATCTGCTGGGATCTAAAACTGTAATCTTCACTGACCACTCAGCAATGAAGTACCTATTGTCCAAAAAAGATGCTAAGCCCAAGCTGATTAGATGGATACTCCTACTACAGGAGTTTGACATCAAAATCAAGGACAAAAAGGGTGTGGAAAATGTGGTGGCTGACCACTTGTCCAGAATTGTGTTGGAGAAGTGTCTTGATGGTCCTACAAATGATGCCTTCCCGAATGAGCAATTATTTCCAATCCAATCCTTGGTCCCCTGGTTTGCACACATTGTGAATTATCTTATTATAGGAAAGATTCCTACCCACTAGACCAAAATGGACAAAGACCTATTTTTCTCACAGGTCAAATATTTTTTTTGGGAGGATCCTTGCCTATACAAGTACTGTGCAGACCAAATCATCCGAAGATGTGTTCCCGAAAGTGATGTCCCCAGTATTCTGGCCATGTGCCATGAAAATACCTGTGGAGGCCACTTTAGTGGAAGAAAAACAACTGACAAGGTCCTGCAGTGTGGGTTTTATTGGCCTTCTTTATTCAAAGATGCATATACACATTGCAAGGCATGTGAGAGATGTCAAAAATTAGGAGCGCTGTCCAAATAGAATTCAATGCCTTTGTAGCCCATCCTTGTTGTAGAACTGTTCGATGTATGGGGCATAGACTTCATGGGCCCTTTTCCTCCTAATGGTTACCATTTCATCTTAGTGGCAGTGGACTATGTTTCCAAATGGGTAGAAGCCATTGCCACAAGAACCAATGACAACCAAGTGGTCCTCAAATTTGTAAGGCAGAACATTTTCTCAAGATTTGGAACCCCTAGAGCTATTATCAGTGATGGGGGTAGCCATTTTCGCAAGAAATTTTGAGAGCTTGCTCAAGAAATATTCTATGACCCATAGGATTGTTACTCCCTACCACCCACAAACAAGTGGGCAAGTTGAAATTTCAATAGGGAGATTAAGCACATCCTTGAGAAAACAAAGAAGGACCGAGAGAGATTGGGCTGATAAGCTCAATGATGCACTGTGGGCTTATAGGACTGCCCATAAGACTCTAATTGGAATGTCCCCATTCAGAATGGTCTATGGCAAGGCTTGCCATCTCCCAGTAGAGTTAGAACACAAGGTCTATTGAGCCATAAAAACTTAAATATGAACCTAACTTCTGCTGGTCATCATAGGTCCCTGTAGCTGTCGAAATTGGATGAGCTGAGGATGGATGCCTACGCCAATGCCAGGATCTACAAGGAACGGTCCAAAGCTTTCTTTGACAAGGGCTTACTGAGAAAAAGCTTTGTACCTGGTGGCAAGGTTTGGTTATTTAACTCCAAACTAAAATTCTTTCCTGACAAACTAAAATCCCGATGGGAAGGTCCCTATATTGTCTTAAATGTGTCCCCATCTGGTTCTGTGGAAGTCAAGGATCCCAAATCAGGGCGAACCTTGAAAGTGAATGGTCAGAGGCTTAAGCTTTGTCTCGAAAAACCAATCGACCTTATAAACACTATTCATTTTCAAGGGACCCCTTCTTCTACCTGACCCACAGTTGTGTCCATGTTGTACTATACTACTTTCGTTTCTTCAATAGTTTTTAGGAAATTGTAGTGTCTCGATGAGTGAATGCATTGAGTTTGATAGAGTTTATGTGGGGTTGGTATGATTACTTCTTCTGTGATTTGCTAATTTTTGAATTGAATGTATACTGTTTGAATATTTTTGGTGAGTATGCTGCACTGCATGAATTGCTCCCTGTTGGGTACTAAGCCCTCGCGCATTCCAAATTGAGATTTGGGAAGCTCTCACGCAATGCACATAGAGTATTTATTACGCCGTCGCGACCTTCAACAAATGCTGCAGAGCCTCTCGCGCACTGCATTCTGCAACATCCATCATCGCGAGATTCCGTTCCTATCTCACGATCCCCTTGACCAGCTGCGCAAGTTACCCGCATTTGTCATTTCCCACGCTGATTGCTGTAACTTTTCACTTCCCAACTCACTCTTAATTAATTGCAGCAACTTGGATGTTATTACACCGATTCATCTTCCATCATCCTCGTCTTTAAATACACAGGGTGTCCCTTTTCATATTCATCTCATCCTTTCTCCTCTCACCCTAGCGGTCCTTCCCTAGTCCTAACAATGGCAGATGACAAGCCTAATGCTCTGCCTAACAAGTTTTATCCAATGTGGTTGGAACCGCCCCCACCTAAAGAGCCAGACCCCTACAACCCCTCTGGGATGAATACAAGGAGGTTCTGCAGATCCTGGCGAAGGAGGAGAAGGACAAGCACCAGCCAAAGAAGAAAAAGCAAAAGATAGAACCATCCCCATCCCCTGCGCCCTCCACTCAACCCCTCCCACCACCTTCTCACCCCCCCACCTTTGATCCCTCTCTCCTTCTTCTCTTCTTTTTGTAATTTTTATTTATTTATTTATTTTTTTAGTCTTAATGAAATTTTCTTTTCTTGTTATTCTGTGAAGTTCTCTATTTTTGTTTGTTTTCATTCTTGCTGTTTTCTTTTCTTTGATAATAAATTTGCTGCACACTTGCCTCTGAACCAGTGAGGACACTGCTCCTCATAGGTTTGGGGGTGTGGCAGGCAGATCCTGCCAATGGAATAGTTAACCTAAGTGCAGCAGAATCATGTGAGTAATATGGAAATGGAACCATGTTCACTGGAGAATAAGAAAAATAATGAAATTTAAAATTTTTTCCAGACATTAGACAATATAAACTTTTAAAATTTCACATCTCCATGATGAGATCACCAAGGAAACTCACTTGTATCAGCACTTAGTGAATCATTAGAGAGAGAAAAAGGTAAGGACATACTTAAGAATTCAAAGGAAGCCCATAACCAGTGAGATCTGGCCCTAAACAAATTTTTTTTTTTTTTTTTTCTTTGAGGAGTGACTAAGGCAACTTTTTCTAGCTCTAAGGACTGGTTGAGTCACTGTGCTCACTAGAAGTTAGGCAATTCATGAGACTTAGGAAAGGATCAAGGCCTTCTTTTGGACAGTTTGAGCCTAAACAGACAAACCTTAAGCAACTGCCCTTACCCATACCCCCTTTGAGCCTTAAATCCTAAATTTCTTCAAAATACACCTGAGTACTTGCACCTTAACCTATGTATCTGATTTAACCTTACCCTCACTCTGAGAATTCAGAAGGTAAAGGAACAAGAGTTGAAGATGGAGTAGCTATGGTCAACATTAGGTGAATAAAAGAAGAAGTACCTCAAATTCTGGCAATATGGTAACTGGGAAAATGGTGGCATTTCATAAAAGCAAAAACAAAATAAAAAGAAGAAAAATGCATAAAAAAGAAACAAAAACAATAATGAAGAGGAGTAAGAGAGGAGTCAAGAGGGAACTTTCATTGGAAAATCAAAATCAAGAACAGAAACTGATCACTTCAAATCTGAAAACCTTAAAGAAGATGAAAAGAGCTGAATTAAAGAAGGTGAAGTCATGAATCACCTCCTTCACCTATTGATTTCTCAATTTTGAACCCCTTTTCAACCTTCCATTCTTTTTAACCCCACTCCATAAGCCACATTACAGCCCAGTTAAAGCCCTTGTGATCCAAAGTTGAGTGAGCTGTCATGTGGAGATAAAAAGTTATCCAATCTATGGTGAGGTTCTGTCAATGATGTCAGAACTTCAGAGCTATGCCTATGCTCATGCTTATAGACCCATTTGGGGGATGTAACTGCTCTTGAGCTTGAGAGAAAATGAAACCCTCAACAGTTCTTTATGAGAGTATGCCCTGGAGTGTTTTGGGTCTGATATTGAATGCATTAAGTATGGTCTACAACCTAATTTTTTATCCAGTGATGAGCTCAATGTTGACACACATGTGTAGTGTCTTTGGTGTAAACTGATTGGAAATGTTGTGCTTTCATGAGAAGCTTATACTGTTTAAATTTTTGTGCAGCCAATGTGTTTGAATTTCTTATATTTTTAATGATTCAAGGGTGAACTAACTCTGTTTCTTGACTGCTCACTTGATAATAATGCATTTTTGTTAACTGTCTCACTGAGAAGTTTGTGGGTGTCTTCACTGAAAACCCTCAGGAGACTGCACTCCTCCACTAGGGATCACCTAGGGTTTAAAAGGCTTGGTATATATGTTAAATGTATCCGTGCTCCCTACGAAAGTGGCATTTAAATTCTGTAGTTATTTTAATGTAGCTTTGCTAAGGGACTAGCAAAGATTAGGTTTGGGGTGTGTTAAGACCTGAAAAGTACCACTTTTCACCCCTTAACTTAGCCTTTGATTAGACCCTTTGCCATCTAATAAAGTTTTGTTAAGTGTTTTCTGTAGATAATAAACATTAGTGCAATAAGGCCAGAAATCATGTTATGAGCCCCAGATTGGCACCAAGTCCTCAAGAATGAGCCATGTGAAGTAAGCCTCGGGCAGCTAACAAAGCTTCAAAGGATTCAGAAAACTATGCTTCACACAGTCCTTGTGAGCTTCCCAAGACTTCACAACAAGTGCTCGCGCAGTTGAGTAATAGAAGAGCTTCAGAAGCACAACCTCGCGCAACTCTCATGAAGTTTAGGAGTAAATGGTCGCACAGTCTTGCGCAGTTCAAGAAGACCTGAAATCAACCTCGCACAATTCACTCAGATTCACTGAGGAGAGAGAGCTTCAGGAGATTCTTCGTGCAGTTGTCTCATAGTAGCCGTGAGATGCGAATGCCAAGAGAACCTGTCGTGCAGTTCAGAAAAGCCTCAAAGCTATCGCGAGGATCCTCGCAAAGATCTATTAAGAAAAGAAGTTGTCGCACGGTTCAGGAAGAAAGCAGCCTCGCGAAGTTAGAAGCTAGCCTCACAAAGATCTATTGTGAAATGGAATGCTCGCACAGTTCTCGCGCTATTTACAAGTAGCAATCCAACCGCGCGAAGCCCAATCCAGTGTGAGCTTAACTACCTACCTCGCGACTGCTCAAAGCATTAAGAAGCTGCAACCCCGCGACATCTAAAGTTTTAATGTTAAACTCAACCACGCGAAGAACAGAGCTACCACGCGACAAGTCTGGGAATCGACTGCAACCTGGCGAACCTCTGAACTCCAACTTCCATCATTCTGCAGAGGACTTTCTGGGAATTTCCAAGGATTAGGGCATGCACTCCCACGCTCAAATCTCTATGCACGAAGGCATCCAAGGATCATTAATAGGCTATGTGGCATTGCTAAAATTAGGGTTTCCTAACCCTAATGCGCCGCCACACCCACTGCTATATAAACCAAAGCCTGGTTTAGGTTTAAAGAGGCCGGAAGAGTTCAGTTTTGGCTCTATTTTGTTTTTAGCATTATAGTGTTGTTTTTCTGTAGTCGTAAGTAGTTTTCCTTTTTCTTCTTCTTCTCTCCATGGCCCACCACTTGTTGGCCATGCATTTGTATGTTTATTAAGATTAGATTAATGAAATTTGTGATTGGGTGTTGTACTTTTATGGGATTCATGTGTTTGTGAGTTGCTCTGTGCAAGGCTGCTACCTTGTGATCCGCCATTTCTTTGGTTGTGATTCAAAGCAATGGAGGACTGATTCTAAGGTTCCATTTAGATCCAAGTGGCTTGTGTGTCTGGGCTATCATGGTCCTATACAGCCTTAGCCCCACCACAGGACCCACTAGATCTGAAATCCCCACGGAAGCCTGAGCTAGTAGCCTTGTGACCATGGTGGTGGCAGTAATATTCTTGTTTTGTTTTGGGCTCCGTGAGGAGGATAGCCTCTGGGATAGTCTGTGACCATTTAAGTGGACATGTTATAGCCTTAGGGTGAATCCAATCCGCCCATCCAAAATGGATCCTTCTTCTCCGAGCCTGAGCTTGTAGCCTGGTAGGAGATTGTACAGAGGCAGACTCCCCCATATTAGTATAGACCCACCATCAGATGGCAGATCTGATCTGGGTATGGAGATTGTAGGCTTATGGCTGGACCATTGTAGGCCCACTCAAGCAATGGACAGCTAGATCTAAGGTGGTACTCAATCTCTTCCTGGTTCTGTGTCTAGGCTATCATGGTCCTATACAGCCTTAGCCCACACATAGAGCTTTAGAGGTTGAGGTTCCCTATGGATTCCTGAGCTTGTAGCCTGGATGAAGTAGTGCCTACAATGATTAACTGTTTTGACCCTCGCTGGAGTGTGGTTCCCCTATGGGATAGTCTGCGACCATTTAAGTGGACATGTTATATCCTTAAGGGATTGGATCATGGCACAAAGATGAGTTGAATTCTTTCTCCTCTTTGGTGATAATGTAGCCATTGGACAAGATTTCTATACCAGCAGATCTGGATCTGAGTAATAAATTCCAGCAGATCTGAACCCAATAGCATACTTCTCACCCTTTTATATTTATTTTCCCTCACTCCATCCATCTTCTCAACCCTTTCCTGTAGTTAGTTCATTAGGCTACCTTAGGATAAAGAATAAGTGACCCTAAACTCCCCTCCTTTTAGGACTGCCAGATCTGTAGTCAGATCTGGAGGGACTACTAGAGATGGCTCCCTTGGAGCTGTAGATCACCTTTCCCTGTGGGACAAACTCTTACTTATCAAAACTTGCTACAAATGGGCCCTGTATCTTGCAGGTCTAAGATTTCTCAGTTGTGCTGATTCCATCCCCTATTTTACTTTGATTTTAAATTACTTTTACCACCAACAAATAAAGTAAGCACATCTGGAGATCGCAAGACCAACCCAAAGATACAACCCCTCACCCACTCCCCTTATCACCCGCTCCCAATCACCACTGGTCTTACCACGCCCAAGTAATGCCTGTACAAGCCCCCTCCAAACCCATAAATCCAACCTTGCCAATTCCAGCCACTACCGTTCTACCCCCTATTAGAGTCAACCTGGTTGGACCCAAGAATTGATGCACCCAGCCCAATCCTCCTCAGAATCACCATGCACTCCCTTCCTCATCCCGAAACCTGCCTATGACCCACATCAAGTGCCATTAAGCTATGAACAGACAGACATGAATGTTGGTTGCAACTGAGAGGAGGTTGTTAAATTTATTTCTCGGTCAGGCAGGATTTCTACATAGCCAGAAGCATCGAGGGCCATCAGAGGAGAAGAGAAGAAGAAAGAGAAGGCCGTAGGGAACCCCTTTGAGAAAATGGCTAGAGAGCACGTGTTGGAGACACAACTCAAGAGAACACCCGCACATATTACTGTGTGGGATTTGTTAATCACGTCCTCGTTCCACTTTCAAGCCTTAATGGGAGCACTGAAAGATGCACATGTTTCCGCCCACGTAACCCCAGATGAAGTGGGAGAAATAATCGGGCAAGTATTGGCCCCAAATGCCATCTCATTCACTGATGTGGATCTGTCGTTCAAGGGGAACAACCACTCTAAACCCCTGAATATAATAGTGGAAATAGGGAACCTGGTGGTGCCGCTGGTCTTAATAGACAATGGGTCGACACTGAACGTATGCCCTCTAAGGACGGTAATCAAAATTGGTGGAAACCCCAACACCTTCTGGCCATCCATAACAAGCGCCAGGGGATTCGACAACACCAGGAGAGAAATCATAGGAGAAGTAAACCTCGACCTGATCATTGGGCCGCAAACCTTCACCGTCCCCTTCCAGGTGATGGACATCAAGTCTATGTTTAATCTACTGTTGGGCCGGCCGTGGCTACATGAGATCGGGAAAATACCATCAACTCTACACCAAAAACTCTGATTCATCTCAGAGGGAAGAATCGTCACCATCGTAGGTGAGAGCAGAGAAGACAGGGAGAGGAGCACTCTGCATATTGAGAATTCAAAAGTGCTTAACATGTCGCACACAACAGATGACACCGATCTCCATCAATTTGGGTATGACTACTCAGCTGTTACCCTCGGGTCGACTGGAAAAACCCCTGCCAAAATTAGAGGAGGAATTGATGCAGCTGTGTTCATGCTCCACAAATGGGGCCACCAAAAAGGGAAAGGGCTGGGCCCGCACCTTTAAGGAAGAAGAGACCCCATCAGGGCCAAGGGGCAGCAAACCAAATTTGGCCTGGGCTACAGGCCCATTAAAGAAGAAGTCAGAGAAGCCAAAGAAAAGATAAGAGCCGCGACAGTTGCCAGGGCCAGAGGAATCAACCTAGAAGAAGAAACTCCCGCCTGACCCCACATCTGTCAAACATTTGTGAGCGCCGAGGTGGTAAAGATTGATCTGAATGGGGAGACGAGGGTAACCCCACACAAGCCTGTTTCTACCCATCCCACCAACCCTTACATCATCCCCCTAGACCTCGAGGTAGACTTAGCCACCCTCTCCTTATTTGAGGTGGAAGTCCCCCGGTCCACCCATCACTATTGCACCAGCCACTTTGGGCCCATCCTAACCATAGAGGACAGGGTCCCAGAGGATCCCTCTGTAAACATGCTGAGAGAGAAAATACAAGAGCCTACCAATGCTGCTTCCAACCAAAGAGGTAAAGGCTAGGCCTCGCAGGTAAGTAACTGGGTGTCTTTGCCCCAACTCCTGGGAGCCGCCAAAAGTTGTGAATATGGCACCGACTCTCTAAAAAAAACAACCTGTAAAAAGTGAGGTTAGCCTCTGGGACACTCTACCCTGTATATATAGAGATCCACCTCACCAGGGGTTGACCTCCGAAAAAATGCAAAAAAGAATAAAAATAGATAAAATACAAATTCCAAAAATATTATCCTTTAAAATTTCCAATAAAATTAAAAATGATGTCGTGATGCCCGTCCCATGTGAAGTCGACCCCTTTCTTGTAGAAATACAAGAAGAGGTAGGAGTCACGAGTCTAGACGAGGAAGGTCAAATCGATGAGCTCCCCAATGAGCTCCTCAAATAATTTGCCCATTTTGTGCATGGCCCTACCCCGATCGTCGAAGAGACGGAGGATGTCAATTTGGGCACCAAAGAGGCCCCTAGAATCACTAAATCGAAACATCGTTGTCCCCTGCGGAGAGAAAAGGTATGTTAGACTTCCTTCGATCATACCAAGATGTCTGCGCATGGTCGTATGAAGATATGCCTGGTTTGGATACCAATCTAGTTGAGCATGAGTTGCCACTCTACCCTGATATTAAGCTGGTTAAACAGAAGCTGAGATGCCTCCGACCTGAATGGATGTTGAAGGGGAAGGACGAGTTCATTAAGCAATATGATGCGGGTTTCCTCATGGTATCCAATTACTCGCAATGGCTGGCCAATATCATCCCCATACCGAAGAAGGATGGGAAGGTTCGAATGTGCATTGATTTTCAAAATCTCAACAAGGCAAGCCCTAAGGATGACTTTTCATTGCCACACATCGATATCTTGGTCGCTAACATTGCTAAGCACGAAATGCTCTCATTCATGGATGGATTCTTGGGCTACAATAATATTAAGATGGCAGAGGCCGACCAAGAAAAGACTGCGTTCATCACTCCCTGGGGTACCTTCTGTTACAAGGTGATGTAATTCGGGCTCAAGAATGCCGGCCCAGCGAGCAATGACGGTCCTGTTCCACGACATGATGCACCATGAGATCAAAGTGTATGTCGACGAAATGATTGCCAAATCACCAGAAAGGGATGACCACTTGGTAAACCTTCAGAAGCTATTCGTGAGGTTGAGAAAGTATAGATTGTGGTTGAATCCCCAAAAGTGCGCGTTCGACGCTATGTCAGGAAAACTGTTAGGCTTTATTGTCAGTAGGAGAGGGATTGAGGTCGATCCGACCAAGATCAAGGCCATCACTGAAATGCCGCCACCATCTACAGAGAAGGAAGTGAGGGGCTTTTTAGGCAGAATCCAATACATCAGCTGATTCATCGTACAGTTAACTCTGATATGCACACTGATCTTCATGCTACTAAAAAAGGATTCACCAGTTGAGTGGAATGATGACTCCCAAGCTGCATTTGACAAGATCAAGGGTTACCTCCTAAATCCTCAAGTATTGGTACCACCTGTACCTGATAGACCCCTGATAATGTACCTGTCTGTTGAGAACTGGAAAATACCATTTTCCACTCGTTAACCTGGGTCTTGATAGACCTTTAGGAGAACTAAATAAGTGTTTTAAGTGTTTGTTCCACAGCTAACAATAAAGGCAGGCTTAACCCTGAAAGCAGCCTAAAAGTGCCAAAAAGATGATGATCCATGTTGATCCGGAGGAAGAAGGAGAAGGGACAACCTCACTAGCTTTCAAAATGCCTAAACTAAAGAAGACAAAGGACTGGTTTCAACCTGGAAAGAGGTGTGGAGCTATTCGAACAGAAGAATGCATTACAGATTGCTTTTTGAAAAGTATCTGAACTTTTCAAAAAGAACCTGAACTTTTCGAAAAGAACCTGAATTTTGCGAAAAGAACCAAAAGCTCTAGGCTTAGCTTTTGAAGAGCACCTGAACTCTTCGAAAAGATTTCTGACCTATTTGAAAAGAAGAGAACTCCTTGCGAACAGCACCAGAACTGTGCGAAAAGAGCTTTAGAAGTCACAGTACCTTGCGAAAAGTTCTCCAAACTGTGCGAAATAGTATTCTGAAGATTCCCAACATCTGCAAGGGTAATTCAGTAATCTCTGCACGTGCCCCAATACATTTAAAAACCCAAGGACATTCTGAAAGATTTTGAGCACGAACCAAAGGCATATTCCACCCCATGTGAACACCCGAAGATGAAAATACTTGGCGGGAACTTCTAGAAGCTCTAACAGATTTTTGAATTACATAACAGAATTGATGCTTCTGTCATCTGATTGGTGAACCGGATCAAGCGATTGATTGGCCAAAACAGATCAGTATCCTTGTGCTCGACTCCTATTGGTTGATCTGAGATCTAACTAATTTGATTGGTTGATACACATCCGAAAGCTAGACTTGGGGAAAACTATAAATTGATGATCCATCTGCCCAATTAGGGTATGCAGATTTTGAGTTTCATATTTGCTGCCTCATTTCTATTTCAGATAGCTTGTCTGAAATTTTTGTAATAGCCTAGCTTTTATTTGTAATTGAGAGCTGGAGATATCTTCAGAATTCAAAAGAGAAGTGTATTCAAGACTACAAATCCGAGAGCTGTTTAAGCTGTGCTTTATAATTGTAATGGTGAATTTGAAAAGGTTGCTGTGAACCGTACATTCTTAATTGGACTCATGTTAAGGGTTCCTTGTGATCTCCTTATTTCATTAGATTCCTTTAGATTTACTATTTTTAAAGAAATTTCCCTTAATTCATTATCCCTGTGAGAATTGGCGTTTGTAACCTAATTTCTCACAACATTTGTAGTGGTATTTTTTGTTCTGAATCACAGATTCGAATTGAAGACTATTGGATGATCTGTGTCCATTGAAGTGGACAGACCATAGCCATAAGTCCAACTCAATTCCAATCCTTGAGTTGGATTACGTTTTCTTGCATCTATGCTGGTAGCCAGATGAAGATTGGATAATATCTCATTTGTTTTACATTTATTCTCATTCTGCAATCAAGGACTAAATCAAAGTTAGATATTATTTCTCCATTCTTATTAATTTGCATCAAATCTCCCCAACTCAGATTTGGATCATTTAGTTTTAATTTTTACTTTTATCATTTAGTTAATGTGACAAATTCAACCTCCCATCTTATATGCTTTGTAGATAGGATCAGAGGTCAGATCTGGTAGCTCAGATCTGGAGGTTTACATTCATTTTAAATCAATTCCCTGTAGACGATCTTTTACTCACTTACATTTAAAACTTGCTACAATTGGCCCTGATCTTGCAGGCTAATTATGTTCTCTCTGTGCTGATATTTTCTTATTCTTTTATTTTTACAAATTCAGTACAATTCATCATTTGTAAGTCTATTTTCAAAACACAAATAAATCATGCACACTTAGAATCAACAATAAGTTTTTGGCACCGTTGCCGGGGAATTTATTTTAAAATTGGTAGACCTAAGTTTTTTTTTTTTTTTATTACATTAGTGCTAACTGTTCTACTGTTTAAATCTGTGCAGTTATTCATATACATTTTGAGCGTGGAATCTACTTTGAAAGGAATTCTGAAGGTTTGTTGTGCATAATTTGATTCTCTATTTCTGTGTTGTATGTTTGGTAGGAGGACTCTCAATCCTGAGATTGTTCCTCTGAATTTAGAAGTTGAAAGGCTACTAAGAACTAGACAAACATCACAGAATTTTGCTGAGACTGCTACTATGGGTGAAGAACCTAGACTTTTAAGGGATTACTTTGCACCTGGTGCATATAATTCATAATTCCCCATTTTGCATTCAATTTCCTACTGTTTAAGGAAATTATGAGATCAAATCATCAACTATCCAGATGCTTCCTTCCTTCCATGGTTTGAGTAAGGAAGATCCATACAAGAATGTGGATGAATTCTTGTCTCTTTGTACCACATTCAACGTAGCTGGACTGGGTCTAGAGGCAACCAAGCTTAGGCTCTTTCCTTTTTCATTAAAGGACAAAGTTAGAGCATGGCTGTCTATGTTGGCACCAAATAGTATCACTTCTTGGAATGATTTGCAGTGTCAATTTTTAGCCAAATACTTCCCTATGTCTAAGACCAGCCAGTTGAGACAAAATATAATTTTCTTTTCACAACACTCAACTGAAACTTTCCATGAAGCATGAGAAAGGTTTAAAGAACTTTTAAGGCAATGTCCTCATCATCAAATTCTCCGATGGTAGCTTGTTCAAAGCTTCTATCAAGGAATTGATCAAAAGGGCAAGAATATGGTAGATGCTTCCTGTGGAGGCACCTACTTGCAAAAAATAGTTGAGGAGGTCTGGAATTTATTTGAAGTGATTGGTGAAAATTCAACTCAACAGGAATCTTTGTCAAGAGACATTGAGAATCCTGCTCGATTGAACAATCAGCAAACCACTAAGGGAAAGATTTATGAGATGAATGAGTTGGAAAGGAAGATGAATTATTTAACCACAAAGTTTGATAGATTGATGAATTCACTTAAAAATCCAATGGTTGCAAGAGTAGAGGAGGCATGTCTGATATGCCAGTCCTCTACTCATTCTCTTGATCAATGTCCAGCTGCACCATAGTTCCCAGATTTAGTGGAGGAGCAAGCTCATGCTGCCCAATCATTTGGTCAGATGCAGTCAAATGAATATGTATGGAGAGGGCACCCCAATTTAAGGTGGAGCCAGGGCAATTATCAATCACAACAGCAGCAGCAACCAAAGAACCAAGTACCTTTCGAAACCTGCCTATCGTAATTTTTATACCAAGCCAAATTTTAGCTCATTCCACAACAACTGCATGAATGCCCGCTTCAAACCCCTTCCAGATCCCCGTCTTTTGAAGACCAAGTTCTAAATTCACTCCAGAATTTAAGGTCTTTAACCCAGGCTGTTAACTTTCACAGTCAGAGCATAAAGAAGATTGAAGAAATATTGGGACAACTTTCAAATACTTTGGCCAAAAGAGAGGAAGGCAGGTTACCCAGCCAACCTTGGAACAATCCTAAAGGACAGTTCATGGTTGGAGAAGTTTCTATTTCACATGAAGAAGTAAAAGCTGTCACTACTTTGAGAAGTGGAAGAATTTTAAATAACAATGTGGGTACTGAAAAAGAAGAAGAAAATATTGAGGAAACTGCTAGAGATATGCTGCAGGAGCGGCATGATGTTAGCATTGGGGGTGCTGATGTACCTCAGAAAAATTAAAAAAATGAAAAACAGAAAAATCAAAAATATTCTGATGATGATTTGAAAGCTGTAAATGAAGGACTAGTTCCTCATTTACCATTTCCCCATGCCATGAAATATGCATCCCCTTTTGATAAAGGGAACAGAAAAATAGATGAAATGGAGACTTTCAAGCAAGTCAAGATAAATCTACCTTTGCTTGATGCAATCAAACAAGTCCCAGCATATGCAAAAATTTTGAAAGATATTTGCACTCACAAAAGACAATCTAGGATACAATTATCCAAGAAGGTCTTTGCTGTGGAAAGAGTTAATCAGGTTTTGTCCATTACCACACCTCAAAAACTCCAAGATCCTGAAATCCCCACAATCCCTTGCATTATTGGGGAACATACCATTGAAAAGGCTTTATTAGATTTTGGTGCTAGTGTCAACCTGCTTCCATATTCTGTATATGAGAAATTAGGTTTGGGAGAATTAAAACCCACTCATGTAGTGTTACAACTAGCAGACAGATCTGAAAGAAAGCCAGTTGGGGTGATTGAGGATGTGTTGGTAGGGGTAGATAAGTTTTTCTACCCTGCTGATTTTCTGGTATTGGATATGGAACCTACAAAAAGCAGAACTTCCATCCCTGTCATTTTGGGGAGACCATTCGTGGCTACAGCCAATGCTTGTATTCAATGCAGGTCTGGTATTATGGAAATCTCTTTTGGAAATATGAAGGTAAAGTTAAATGTCTACAATGCAGTTACACAGCCTCAATTTAGTTTTGAGAAATGCTTTCTTGTTGATTTATTGGATGATCTGGTAGAAGAAACTTTACCATAGTTTTTACAGTGTGAAGATTTAACCACAGATTTTAAAGATGCTTGGAGAAATGCTGAGGAAGAAATAGTTTGTACCTCAAAGTCTGAGGAAGTAAATGTTGTGCAAGGAACTCATGATCAATCAGCAAGGTTCTCTTCATGGAAACCTGCTATTCTTCCCCTTCCACAAATAGCTAAGGTACCTTTGTTACCTTCTTTTCTCAGCTCACCTAATGTAGAGCTGAAACAGTTGCCAAAAAATTTGAAATATGTGTTTTTAGGAGACCATAAAGCATTGCCTGTGATTATTTCTTCCTCCCTCGCTGAGGAGCAGGAGGAAGAGTTGTTGATTGTATTGAAATAGCATAAGAGGGCAATTAGCTGAACTATTGCTGATTTGGGAGGAATTAGTCCAGCTGTTTGCATGCATAAAATTCATTTGGAAGAAGATGCAAAGCCTTCTAGGGAAATACAGAGGAGGCTGAATCCTCATATGCAAGAGGTGGTCATGAAGGAGGTTGTTAAGTTGTTGGATGTAGGGGTCATTTACCCCATCTCAAATTTAGCTTGGGTGGCACCTACACAGGTGGTACCTAAGAAATCTGGGATCACTGTTGTAACCTCAGATTCTGGTGAGCTCATTTCAACCAGACAAACCACTGGTTGGAGGGTCTGTATTGATTACAGAAAACTAAACACAATGACCAGAAAAGACCATTTCCCTCTTCCATTCATTGATCAAATTTTAGATAAGCTAGCAGGAAAAGCTTATTATTATTTTCTTGATGGTTACTCTGGTTACAACCAGAGTCCTGTGTATTCAAAAGATCAGGAAAAGACCACATTCATTTGCCCCTTTGGCACTTTTGCCTATAGGAGAATGCCTTTTTGTCTTTGTAATGCTCCTACTACCTTTCAAAGATGCATGTACTCCATTTTCTCTGATATGATTGACCAATTTATGGAGATTTTTATGGATGATTTTTCAATATATGGAGACAGTTTTGCCCAGTGTTTACATCATCTCAACTTGGTGTTACAGAAATGTGAAGAAACCAATCTAGTTTTGAGCTGGGAGAAGAGCCATTTCATGGTCACCCAAGGCATTGTCCTAGGCCATGTTGTCTCCCACAAGGGCATTGAGGTGGACAGAGCAAAAATTGATTTAATTGCACATTTTCCACCTCCCAAAACTGTTAAGCAAATCAGAAGTTTTCTAGGGCATGCTGGATTTTACAGGAGGTTCATTAAGGACTTCAGTAAAATATCCAAGCCTCTTTGTCATTTATTGTGCCAAGATGTCCCTTTTGTTTTCAATAATGAATGCTTAAAGGCATTTGAATTCTTAAAAAATTGTTAGATTTCAGCTCCAATACTACAGTCTCCAGACTACTCACTGCCTTTTGAGCAGATGTGTGATGCATCAGATTATGCTTTAGGAGCTGTTCTTGGGCAAAGAAAGGATAAGCTGCCTCATGTCATAGCTTATGCCAGTAGATAAATGATTGATGCACAACTCAATTACACAACAACTGAGAAGGAGCTGCTGGCAATTGTTTTTGCTTTGGAGAAATTCAGGTCATATGTTATGGGTTCACAAATAGTGGTGTTCACTGACCACTCAGCCCTGAAGTACCTTCTGTCTAAGAAGGATACCAAACCAAGATTAATCAGGTGGATCCTCCTATTACAGGAGTTTGATTTGCAGATCAAAGATAAAAAGGGTGTGGAGAATGTGGTGGCTGACCACCTGTCTCGAATTCTAACTACTGAGATTGATAGACTGCCTATCAATGAATCTTTCCCTAATGAGCAACTTTTTGCTATCACTATGCACACTCCTTGGTTTGCAAATATAGTCAACTTTTTGGCTACTGGAAGAACCCCTCAACACTGGAATAAAATGGATAAATATCTTTTCTTCTCAAAGGTTAAACATTTTATTTGGGAGGATCCTTATCTGTTTAAGATTTGTGAATACCAAATAATTAGAAGATGTGTCCCTGAAGAAGACTTTTATAGCATACTTTCCATGTGTCATGAACAAGCCTGTGGAGGTCATTTTAGTGGAAACAAAACTGCAGCAAAGGTTTTACAGTGTGGATTTTATTGGCCTACACTTTTCAAAGATGCACTGCAGCGTTGTAAGTCTTGTCAGAACTGCCAAAGATTGTGCAGCATTTCCAAGAGAAACTCAATGCCTTTACAACCCATTTTGGTAGTTGAATTGTTTGATATTTGGGGGATAGATTTTATGGGACCTTTTCCTCCTTCAAATGGTTGTAATTTCATCTTAGTAGCTGTGGATTATGTATCCAAATGGGTTGAAGCCACAGCCGCTAAAACCAATGACCATAGAGTTGTCCTAAAATTTTTAAAGGACAACATCTTTTCCAGGTTTGGCTCCCCCAGAGCTATTATCAGTGATGGGGAAGTCATTTTTGTAATAAATATTTTGAAGCTTTATTGAAAAAGTACTCTGTGTCTCATAGAGTAGCTACTCCATATCATCCATAGACCAGTGGACAAGTGGAGATTTCCAATAGAGAAATCAAACATATACTGGAAAAGACTGTGAAGAAGGACAGAAAGGATTGGTCCTTTAAGCTTAATGATGCATTGTGGGCATATAGGACAGCCTATAGAACCCCAATTGGCATGTCCCCATTCAGATTGGTCTATGGAAAAGCATGCCATTTACCAGTGGAGTTAGAATACAAGGCTTTTTAAGCTATTAAAACCTTGAACATGGATCTTACTACTGCTGGCAATCATAGGAAACTGCAGCTTGCTGAGTTGGAGGAGCTGAGAATGGATGCATACACCAATGCAAGATCTTACAAAGAAAAAGTTAAAGCTTTCTATGACAAAAATCTGCTGAGAAGAGAGTTCATAGCTAGCTCTAAGGTATGGCTATTTAACTCAAAACTTAATTTTTTTCCAGGAAAGCTGAGATCCAGATGGAAAGGGCCATATACTGTCATTCATGCATCTCCTTCTGGGGCTGTTAAAATTTTGGACCCAAGTGATGGGAGAACCTTGAAAGTAAATGGTCAAAGGCTCAAACCATACATTGAAAATACCCTAGAGCCTATGCTGACCATCTACCATCAAGAGCCTCCACAAATCTGATATTAAACAACTGTATCATATGTATTTTACTCATGTTTGTTTTATAGTTTTTTCATAGTTTCTTTCTCTCTGTTTTTAGTCATGTTTACACTCAATTCGAGAAGTTTATAATATGTGAAAAATGAATTCGGAAAGAAAAAAATTCATTTTGAAAAGTTCAATTAACTGATCGACAAGAATTATTTACTTTTCGAATAGTTAGTTTTGAAGCTATTTGCTTTTCGAAATGTTGTTTCTGAAGCCATGTGCTTTTCGAATGGTACTGCTGCCATTCTCTTTTGTAAAAAGGACTGTTTTGAACTTTTCGAAAACTTCAAAGATACTTTGCGAAAATCATTTTAAGCATATTTAAACCCTTTCGAAGCAAGGGTTTCATATTCGAAAGCCTTCCCAGAGTGTCCTGTTTCACAAAAAATCCATTTTCTTTCTATCCTTGCGTGCTTTTAGAGTTCAGATCCAACTTTCTTCATATTTGTTCCACGGATTAAGCTTGAAGAGAGGGACTTTTTGCTTCTGATTCTGGTGGATTTCATCAAGTGATCAATGAGTTCAACCAAAACCCTAGATTTCGGTATTTTTTTGTGCATTTCCTCTGTTCGTGTTTTGCAAAGTTCAATATTGATATCAGCATTCATTGTGTGAGATTCAAACAAAGTTTTAAAATGGGGAAAGCTAAAAAATCACTGGCTGTAATTTTCCCTAAATCTTCTGCTAAGAAAATTAGCAAACCCTCCAAAAAAGGAAAAGCCAAAACCTCAGCTAAAAGGAAACTGTCGATGGATAAAGCTGATACAATGGAGAAAGGGAAGAAGGTTAGACATGAGGAACCCATCCCAGCAGCTGATGCTAGTCCTGAGTCTGAGCTTCCTCCTCTGCCTACGCATTTGGTACTGCCAAACCCATTCATGGAAGCTCAGAAGCTGATCCCAGAGCTGATTGTTGATGAGAACTTTTTCTCAAATAAACCTGAATGTCAGCTATCCTTGAAATACATCAGGGATGCTTCACTGAGCAATATCCTAACCCCTCTTCCAGAGAAAAATTATCCATGAATGGTGAGATTATGGTACCAAAACATGGTAAAAGTGACGGAGAAGGATGCTGATGTCCCTACTCTTGTAATTTTCATTGATGATTGCGATTTACAAGTCACTTATGAAGACATTAGAAATGCCTTGGGGATACCATTTCAATATGATCCTGCTGGTCCATTAGCTGCACCAGAAACAACTTCTTTTAGAGAAATGGCTGCCCATCTAACCAAAGGCATAATTGGAAGTGGGAAGTCCATCATGAGGAGAGACTTAGAACCCCACTGTTTGCTGATGGATTCCATTTTGAGAGGGCATTTTTATGTCACTAGGCACAGCCAGGAAAGAAGAACACCAATTTTAGAGGCCCTCTTTCATTTCTCTAAGGGGCAATTCTTCAATGCCCTTATGCTTATTTTTGAAGCCATGGCTGACATCAGTGCCAAGATGAAAAAGGAACAGAAAATAGCTGGCATACTATTTGGAAGACTGCTCACAACTATGTTAAGGGCCAAATTTGACATTGATGAGCAAGAGCCATTCAAGATTATCTCCCCTCATGCATTTGGGAAGAGGGCTTGGACTACAAGCCAAACCATGCTGAATAAAATGAGGGAAGAAGTTGAACCAGCCCCTGCAGCTGCCATTGAACCTGCATAGAACCAGCCTAGAATCGCCCATGAATTTGCTATACTGGACCAGAGGTGACCAAATTTCTTTAGCTGCACCTATTTCACTTGCAGCTGGCATTGAACAAGTTGTCTCTCCTGTGGTGCCCAGCTCTTCAGCTGCACCCATCGTTGAAGAGCTCATGATCTTACCCACTTCACCTAGCACAACTCCTATTCCTTCACCCATTCCAGCCGTCCCATCACTCATAACCACCATAATCCCAATTGCAGACCCTCCCTCTACACCAACCACTCCAGCCATACTCACACCACCAATTTCCCCTAACAATGTCCAAGAGATAGCCACAGATTTTGTTGAACATTCTCCTAGCACTCCCCTTCTCCAAAGTTTCTCAGGTTCACCTACTCATTCAACTCATACACCTGAAGTAACTCATACCCCTGAACCTGAGATATTCACTACAGAGGCCTATTCCTCATTAATGGGATCTATCTTGGAGAATATTGGGCTTGAATCTGTACCTATACCTGACCCTCCTCATTTCACCCATTTGGCTACTTCCCTCTTTACAGCCATTTCACCCATTGCCCCTCAACCATCTACATCAATTTTAACAGCCCTTACTCTGTATACCACACCCACACCTGAATCAATTAGCCAAATCTTTACCTTTCTCCAATCCATCCAGGCCCAACTACAGATCAACACAGACAATTAGTCTGTGACAAATTCCCTTCTCCAAACCTTAGCCTCCGCATCCCAAACAAGCCATTGTACTGTTCGACCATGCTACCCAAACAGACCCTGAGGTAGTTTTTGTAGATCCACCCATCCTCACCACTGCTGACAATGCTACCCAAACAGAACCTGAGGTAGTACTTTTTGATTCCCCTTCAACTTTCCTCAATTTCTCAGATCAAGCTACTCAAACTGATCCTGAGGTCATACTTTTGGACTCCTCTTCTCCCACCCCCACTGCTGGGATACCTTTGGTACCCTACCACTCCATTCCCATTCCCAGATTTGCCACTCTCAAAAGGGCTTTGGAGGAGAACCCTTATATTTGTCGCGATGTCCTCAAGGGGTTAGCTGATCTGCAAGCTTACATTAGAACCCCTTATGAAGACCAGATTCGTAAATTGGAGTTGTTCATGAAATTTGAGAGAGAGAAGATGCAGGACCTGCTGGGTCAAACTTTTCAGATGGTTAGGAGTGAACAGCACAAGGTGACCATGTTGCAAGCACAACTTGAACAGGAAAAATTGAGGGCTTCTAGACTTGAAAAGTATATTGGCCTCACCAAAAAGATCAAATCTGAGGAATACACCGAGCTACAAGGCACAATCCAGGAGAAGGCTAAATCGAGTTCAGACTCCAATACTGACTCAAGTTCTGACTCTAAAAGTGATTCTAGTTCTGATCCCATTGAACCAACTTATGATACAGATTTTGACCCAAGTTATTAGAATACATTGTACATGCTTGTTTTGTGGGTCTGTAATATGTAATTCCTGCTTTTTGTTAACTTCTGTTAATTAAGTACTTACTGTGCATTTCTTTTCCTTCTTCTCTTTCATTATGATTTATGTTTGATTGTTTTCTTTTCTTTGATTATGCACTTCGAACCAGTGAGGACACTACTCATCATAGGTTTGGGGGTGTAGCAGAATTACCAATAGTTTAGTTAAAATCAGTGCAGCTTATGATCACAGCAGAATTTTTGAAGATAAAGTAATTTCACACCTGTTGTTTTGAAAAATGAGGAAGTTAAAACTTTTTAAAACTGATTTTTAGTGTAATTCCAATACTTTCATGAAGTGAATGTCAGAAAATTTTCAAAATAAAATTGATGTTTTAGTAAACCTAAAAAGAGAGAAAACTGTGATGATATACCTCAGAAATTTGATAGAAAACTACACCCAGTGAGACTTGGGCCTGAAATGTATTCTTTGGAGATATGAATTGGCAATTTTTTTCTGCTCTAGGGACTATTTGAACCTGCTTACTATCACTAGAAGTTACACATATTCAAATTGAAATAACTTGACAGCTATCATGATATTAAAGACATGATGTAAGGCCTCCTTTTGGATAGTTTGAACTTCAAAAAGCCTCACCTTTTGAAACTACCTTTGATACACACCAGTTGAGCTTTATAAATCCAAGATTTCTTTGAAACCTCATCAACCAACCTAATCAACCTCATTTAGCCTAACCCTCACTCTGAGAATTCAGAAGGTAACGGAAAGGAAGCTAAAGAAAGGAGAGTTGGGTAACAGTTTGGTAAAAGAAGAAGAAAAATAATTGAAGGTAATGATGTATCAACAAAAGAAATGTGGCATTCCAGTCAATGTTGCTTTGAAAAAACAAAAAAAAAAAAAAAAAAAAAAAAAAAAAAAAAAAAAGGAAAAGTCATTTCATTGGAAATTTGAAAAAGAAAGAGAAAAAGATGGCCACTTTGGCTCTGAAAATTCAAAGAAGAAGATGAAATTGTGCTGAAATGAAGGTGTGTCTACCACCTCCTGACCTTGACTGACTTCTCAATTTGGAACTCCATTCCACCTTTTTATTCTTGATAAATTTCACCCATAACCCACATTACAACCCAAGTCAAAGTCCTTACTGATTAATGATGGATTGAGCTGTCACATGGAGATAAGGATTTGTGTAATTTAGAAAAATTAAAAAAGCAAAAGCAGCTATACTCTTGCTACAGGTCCTATTTGAGGATTGTAACTGCTCTTGAGCTGTGTGAAATAGTACAACCCTCCTATTTGCATGACGAGTGAAAACCCTGGTGAGAGTTGAGTTTGAAATCAAAGTATTTGGGGTAACATCAAAACTGAATTCTCAAATAGAAGGCAAGCTTTTCATTAATTTTTCTTGTAAAAAACTTTTGACACAAACTGAGTGAATGGTAAAAGGAATTACAACAGAATTTTAGTTTTAAACTAATGTTTTCTTGAAAATCTTTTTACAGCTTGACTGATGCTGGTGTGAATAACCTGACTGGATAAAAGTCTGCTTTAACAGAACTGCATTGATATTAATAGATTTATTGGAGAAGTTTGTGGGTACCTTCACTGAAAACCCTCAGGAGACTTCACTCCTCCACTAGGGATCACCTAGGGGTTTAAAAGGCTTGTTGCATATGCTAAATGCAACTGTGTTCCCTACAAAAGTGGCTTTTTCATTCTGTTTTTAATTTTGTCTTTGCTCAGGGACTAGCAAAGCTTAGGTTTGGGGGTGTGTTGAAAACTGGAAAATACCATTTTCCACCCCTTAACCTGGGTCTTGATAGACCTTTGAGAGAACTAAATAAGTGTTTTAAGTGTTTGTTCCACAACTAACAATAAAGGCAGGCTTAACCCTGAAAGCAGCCAAAAAGTGCTAAAAAGATGATGATCCATGTTGATCCGGAGGAAGAAGGAGAAGGGACAACCTCACTAGCTTTCAAAATGCCTAAACTAAAGAAGACAAAGGCCTGGTTTCAACCTGGAAAGAGGTGTAGAGCTATTCGAACAGAAGAATGCATTACAGATTGCTTTTCGAAAAGAATCTGAACTTTTCGAAAAGAACCTAAACTTTGCGAAAAGAACCAAAAGCTCTAGGCTTAGCTTTCGAAGAGCACCTGAACTCTTCGAAAAGATTTCTGACCTATTCGAAAAGAAGAGAACTCCTTGCGAACAACACCAGAACTGTGCGAAAAGTGCTTTAGAAGTCACAGTACCTTGCGAAAAGTTCTCCAAGCTGTGCGAAATGGTATTATGAAGATTCCCAGCATCTGGAAGGGTAATTCAGTAATCTCTGCATGTGCCCCAATACATTTAAAAACCTAGGGACATTTTGGAAGATTCTGAGCACGAACCAAAGGCATATTCCACCCCATGTGAACACCCGAAGATGAAATTACTTGGCGGGAACTTCTAGAAGCTCTAACAGATTTTTGAATTACATAATAGAATTGATGTTTCTGTCATCTGATTGGCTGAACTACATCAAGCAGTTCTGATTGGCTAAAACAGATCTCGATCCTTTGTGCTCGACTCCTATTGGTTGATACAGATCTAACCAATTCTGATTGGTTGATACACATCTGAGCTAGACTTGGGGAAACTATAAATAGATGAACCATTTGCCCAATTTGGGTATCCAGATTTTGAGTTTCATTTCTGTTGCCTCATTTCCATTTCAGATAGCTTGTCTGAAATTTCTGTAATAGCCTAGCTTTTATTTTTAATTGAGACCTATGAGATATCTCTGTACGTCATGTGAGAAGTCTATTCAAGATTACAAATCCGAGAGCTGTTTAAGCTGTGCTCTATAATTGTAATGGTGAATTTGAAAAGGTTGTTGTGAACCGTACGTTCTCAATTGGATTCGTGTTAAGGGTTCCCTGTGATCTTATTTCATTAGATTCCTTTAGATTTACTATTTTTAAAACAATTTCCCTTAATTCATTATCCCTGTGAGAATTGGCGTTTGTAACCTAATTTCTCACAGCATTTGTAGTGGTGTTTTTTGTTCTGAATCACAGAGTCGAATTGAAGACTATTGGATGATCTGTGTCCATTGACATGGACAGACCATAGCCATAAGTCCAACTCAATTCCAATCCTTGAGTTGGATTACTTTTTCTTGCATCTGTGCTGGTAGCCAGATGAAGATTGGATAATATCTCATTTGTTTTACATTTATTCTCATTCTGCAATCAAGGACTAAATCAAAGTTAGATATTATTTCTCCATTCTTATTAATTTGCATCAACTCTCCCCAATTTGGATCTGGATCATTTAGTTTTAATTTTTTCTTTTATCATTTAGTTAATGTGATAAATTCAACCTCCCATCTTATATGCTTTGTAGATAGGATCAGAGGTCAGATCTGGTAGCTCAGATCTGGAGGTTTACCATTCATTTTAAATCAATTCCCTATGGACGATCTTTTACTCACTTACATTTAAAACTTGCTACAATTGGCCCTGATCTTGCAGGCTAATTATGTTCTCTCTGTGCTGATATTTTCTTATTCTTTTTATTTTTACAAATTCAGTACAATTCATCATTTGTAAGTATGTTTTCAAAACACAAATAAATCATGCACACTTATAATCAACAACACTGTCCATGACAGAGTTTTCCATGGGTTGTGTGTTAGGGCAGCATGATGAGACAGGAAGAAGAGAGCAGGCCATCTACTACCTGAGCAAGAAGTTCACTGATTATGAGACGCGCTATTCTCAATTTGAGAAGGCATGCTTAGCACTCGTATGGGCTACTCAAAGACTTCGACACTACCTGTTATCCCAAACCATTCTACTTCTAGCATGGATGGATCCGTTGAAGTACCTATTCGAGAAACCTTCTCTCACTGGCTGAATTACACGATGGCAACTACTTCTCTCCGAATTTGACATTACTTATGTCACCCAGAAGTCGATCAAGGGGCAAGCACTCGCTGATCATCTCGCTGAGAACCCTCTGCCAAACTATGAGCCTCTAAAGACTGAATTCCTCGATGAGGACATCCTGTTCATGATTGAAGAGGATACGGCAGAAACAGAGGAGTCCTGGGTAATGCACTTTGATGGGGCATCGCATGTTGAAGGCCAAGGAGTTGGCGCCATTCTTATCTCGCCCAGAGGATCGCATGTACCCATCTCAATCAAGTTGAACTTCCCATGCACCAACAATATGGCCGAGTATGAAGCCTGTGCAACTGGTTTATAGGCGGCTCTTGATCTGAATATAACTCACCTTTGGGTCTTTGGGGATTCACAGTTAATCATATGCCATACCAACGGAGACTGGAAGACCAAGGATGAGAAGCTGATCCCGTACCATGAACATCTTGAGGATCTGATAACCTGTGTTGAGGAAGTCACCTTCTCCTATGTGCCACGAGTGAGAAATCGGTTTGCTGATGCCCTGGCTACCCTGGCCTCTATGGTTGAGATTCCGTACGGGGTTGAGATGAAGCCGATCATGATAGAGCAGAGGGACGAACCGACATTCTATCACCTAATCGAGGGTTCTACCGAGTTAGATGATGAGCCACCTTGGTTCTCAGACATCAAGAATTTCCTCGAGACCCGAACTGTCCCGGAAGGAACATCGAAGGTAGACAGACGCACCATCCAGCAATTGGTAATGAACAATGTCATCTGCGGCAATCTCCTATACAGAGGGTCTCATGACAATGTTTTGCTCCAATGCCTAACTGAGAGAGAAGCGGTTGAGATCATGAAGGAGATCCATGAAGGAGTCTATGGGGCACACGTCAGTGGACACATGCTCGCTAAGAAAATCCTAAGGCAAGGATACTTTTGGACCACTATAGAGACTGATTGTTGCAAACATGTTCAGAAGTGCTACAAGTGCCAAGAACACTCCAGTCTAATACATGCTCCTGTCATTGATTTACACAGCATGACCACTCCTTGACCGTTCGCCACCTAGGGTCTCGATGTCATCGGCAAGATCAATCCTAAGGCTTCCAACGGACATCGGTTCATCCTCGTCGCAGTGGAGTACTTCACGAAGTGGGTAGAGGCAGCCTCCTATACGAGCATTAAGGCCAGTCATGTCGAGAAGTTTATCAAGAACAACATCATTTACAGATTCGGTGTGCCCAAGGATATCATCACTGATAATGGCACTATTTTCGCTAATAGGCGCATCTAGGCCTTGTGTGAGCTGTTCCAAATCAAGCATCATCGTTCATCCCCATACAGGCCTCAGACGAACAGAGCTGTAAAAGTGGCCAACAAAACTCTGATCTGCATTATGGAGAAGATGGTAGTCACTTATAGAGATTGGAGTGAGCAGTTACCCTTCGCTGTTTAGGCCTATAAAACGTCAATCCTTACCACCACAAGGGCAACACCATTCTCCCTTGTGTGTGGAACCGAAGCAGTGCTACCCGTTGAGGTCGAAGTACCGTCACTACATATCCTTTTGGAATCCCATCTACCTGAAGCTGAGAAGGAAAGATCCCATTTTGAGCAGCTAGATTTGATTGACGAGAAGAGACTCCAAGCTTTGTGTCACACCCAGGTCTATCAGAGGAGAAATGCACGTGCTTACAATAAACGTGTTCGCGCTCGAGACTTGTGGATAGGTGACACGGTACTGAAGAGGATTTTCCCGTCTCTCCACGTCGATCCAAGAGGGAAGTTCAAGTCGAATCGGGAAGGACCTTACGTCATCCGGGAGGTGTTGCCGGGATACGCAGTTTGCCTCGCCACCATGGACGGAGACCACTTTCCTGAGCCCATCAACGCTGGGTACCTATGGAGGTTCTACTTATCAGTCTTGCAACAAGGTAAGTGTTGATAAAGGTAGATGCATGACCACTTAAGGACCCCATAGAAGAGGCCATCGTTTCAAAGATAAGTAGCCAAAAAAAATATTTCCTGAATACCTTTATCCTTTTGCTACACACGTTGGGCCAATAACCATTTCTTTCATATACCCCTCCCAAAAACATCAAAAAAAGAGAAAAGAGAGTAAAAATCCAAACCAAAAAATATATTTATATAGAAAAGCAAAACCCCAAAAGGGGGGATCAAGAATGAAAAAGAAACGATTGGAGCACGCACAGTAAAAAGCCCCTGGAAAGGAAGAGGAATCACTGAATCTGGAATTCACTCAAAGCCTAAACCCAAAACCCCAGAAAAACCCAACTTATTTGAGCCCCGGCCATGTTACAACTCGAAAGAAAGCCCTCTTTAAGTTCCACAAGCAATCATAGCATTTGTTGCATCAGCACAAGTTGAGTTAACGGGCCACACAGAACTTCATCCTACCGGCTATGATGGAATCGATGTCCATGTCGTGGCTTTCTGGTTCTTGAGGTAGAAAGAAAAAAAATATAAAAAAATTTGAGTTCAAAGCGAGATAGACGTGGTGAAAATCTGCAAGGGCACCATGGGTAAAAACAGCGAACTCCCGCGGACCAGGTGAAAACCTGAAAAGGCATCTGGGGTAAGAGAGCGAACCCATGGACATAGTGAAAACCTGAAAGGGCACTACGAGTAAAAACAGGGATGACAGGCATAGCAAAAACCCATCTTGGGGGCTGTGAGCAACAATGTCAAGAAAAGAGAGATTAGGAGAGGATCTGTTCTAGGCTGCCTATTTTAGTCTAGACCCCTTGAGGCTCTTCTCCCCTTTGCTGGGCCGCTCATGTTAAAAATTGGATCAGATCCCGATCAAGTATGTCATCTCTACTGCATCGTCTGACGCATGACCAAAGATAAAGACAGAAGACTAATAAATCTTGGGGAAGCTGACCTTTCCATGTTTAAAAGAAAAACCTGAGCCTCATGAACAGGGTCGACCATGCTCAAAAAAGGACCCACCAGTTGGCCTTGTAAATACCGACATCACAAAAAGGAGAAAAGGAGTAAATTTCAAAAGATAATAGATTTTCCTTCTCCATAAAGAGCCCCACTGCGCAGGAGAAAATTTTAAAAAATAATAGATTTTCCTTTTCCATAAAGAGCCTCACACTGTGTAGGAGAAAGTTTCAAAAAAAGATAAGAGATTTTTCCTTTTCCATAAAAGGCCTTACGTTGCGAGACGTATGGAAGAAAATTCGAACACCAAAATATATATATATAATAGAGTTCATTTCTTTTCTTACAGCGTTACGTGTGAAGTGTCACGTCCCAAAAAGATAACAACATGAAACACTTTCTATTTTCTACCTTCATTACAAGTATAAAAAAAAAAGAGAAGAAATAACCCAAAAAGAAAAGAGATCTCTGTTAGGGGGCATCAACCCCCCCTCTGTGTATATGATCTATGGTATGTGCAGGAACAGGTCAGTGGCAGGGACCACGCTTCAAAGCACTGATCTCTGCAAGGAGAGAGTCCTCACGGGCATTTCGATCAGACAACCACCTACCATGAAGACTCTTTTACCGCCTCCGCGAAGCATCATCTGCACTGTGAGACTCAGTCAAAAGCCCAGTCAATCGAAGAACCTCACTCTCAGCCGTAGCAGCTCTTACCTCCGCAATCTCAGCTTTGGCCCTTTCCTTCTCCAAAGCTTTAGTCAAAGCCAGCCTCTCTACCGAAAGAGACTCAATCCTAGTCCGGAGTATCGTTTCCTTGTATGGCCAGGGCCCCGTCTCTATCACATCTACCGAAACTAGGCTAGGGGAAGGTAAGTGTTAAGACCTGAAAAGTACCACTTTTCACCCCTTAACTTAACCTTTGATTAGACCCTTAGCCACCTAATAAACTCGTCTTAAGTGTTTTTTTCAGGAAATAAGCAGCAGTAAAATAAGGCCAAGAATCCTGTTATGGAGCCTGCTTTGGCACCAGATTCCCCTCAGCAAGAATGAACCTTGAAGCATCGCGCAGATCAGCTGAGCTTCCCAAGGCTTTACAAGCAACCTCTCGCGCAGATGAATGACTGAGGAGCTTCAGAAACTGAACTCCGCACAGCTCTCACGAAGCTCAAGAGTAGAACACAGCGCTCAGTGTTGCGCAGTTCAAAGCAGACCTCTCTCAACCTCGCGAAGGTCGCTTAAGACAGCTAAGGAGAGAGAGCTTCAGAAGATGTCTCGCGCAGTCACCGTGGGATTCAATTCTCAGAAGAAGAACGCCTCACGCAATTCGCGCACCATTCAAGAAAGAAGGCATCTTGGCAAAGGCAAAGCCAAGCTCACGAAGATTGAGTGAGACAAAGAACCTCGTGTAGTTCAGAACTCAAAAGAATCTCGTGAGGCAACTCACGAAGTCTAAGTAAAGAGAAGAGCTTGCGCAGTTCTCGCGCAGCTGCCCAGTGAAGACTAATCTACCGCGCGACTGCTTGAATTGCAACCTCGCGACGCTTGAGACTGTATTTTCTATTCAACCTCGCAAACTCCAACCCAGCGAGAGCTCAACTCTCTACCGCACGACTGCCTGAAGAGCAAACCAAGGCAACCTCGCGACGGCTGAAGCTTCGGTGTCAAATCATCCTAGCGAAGAGCAATGAGCTACCACGTGAGAAGTCTGGGAAACTACAGCTACCTAGCGAGGCTCTGAACCTAAACTTCCATCTCTTCAGCAGAGGGCATTCTGGAAATTTTTAGTGATTAGGGCATGCACTCCCATGCTCAAATCTCCGTGCACACGCCCCGAGGCATCCAAGGATCAGTGTAAGGCCACGTGGCATCATTAAAATTAGGGTTTCCTAACCCTAATGCACCGCCACCCCACTGCTATATATACCCAGGCCTAGCTTAGGTTTAGGTATCTGGGAACCTATCTCAGATCGCTTTTCTTTTCTCTTTCTTTATTAGCAGTATGTAGTTTTTCTTTTTCTTTTTTTCTTCTCTCCATAGTCCAGCAATTGCTAGCTATGACTCTGTATATGTATTTGAGTTAGATTAATGGAAGTTTTGCAATATGATTTATACTTTGTGGGATTGTTGTTTATATGTGAGATGCTCTGTGCAAGGCTGTTGCCTTGTGATCCCCCCATTGCCTTGGCTGTGTTTCAAAGCAAAGGAGGACTTATTTTAAGGGCCACTCAGATCCAAGTAACCTGTGTGTCTGGGCTATCATGGCCTTCCAGCCTTAGCCCCACCACAGGACCTACTAGATCTGAAATCCCCATGGGAGCTTGAGCTGGTAGCCTGGTGAACATGGTGGTAGCAGCGATAATCTTGTTTTGTTTTGGGCTCTGTGAGGAGGATAACCTCTGGGATAGTCTGTGACCATTTAAGTGGACAGATTATAGCCTTAGGGTGATTCTGATCCACCGATCCAAGATGGATCCTTCTTCTTTTCACCTGAGCTTGTAGAAGCATGGTGAGGGATTGTACAGAGGCAGACTCCCCCATATTTTTATAGATCTGCCATCAGATGTCGAATCTGATCTGGTTATAGAGATTGTAGGCTGGTGACTGGACCATTGTAGCCTCTCTAAAGCAATGGACAGCTGGATCGAAGGTTGTACTCAATCGCTTGCTGGTTCTATGTGTCTGGGCTATCATGGTTTTCCAGCCTTAGCCCAACATATGGAACTTTAGAGGTTGAGGTTCCCTATGGATTCCTGAGCTCGTAGCCTGGATGGAATAGTGCCTGCAATGATTTATATGTTATGTTCTGACCCATCCCTGGATAGTGGCTCCCCTATGGGATAGTCTGTGACCATTCAAGTGGACAGGTTATAGCCCTAAGGGTGGAGTCATGGCAGTAGAGATGGGTTGGATCCTTTCTCCTTAGAGGTGATAATGTAGCCTCTGGACAAGATTTCTATAACATCAGATCTAAATCTGAGTTACAAAAACTCCTCTGACCTTGGCTCAATAACATATTTCTCACCTTTTTATAATTATTTTCCACACTCCATCCATCCTCTCAATCCTTTCTGTAATTTAGTTATTAGAATACTTAGAATAAGTGACCTTAAACTCCCCTCCTTTTAGGACTGCCAGATTTGTAGACAGATCTGGAGGGACTACTAGAGACGGCTCCCTTGGAGCCTTAGATCACCTTTCCCTGTGGGACAAACTCTTATCAAAACATGCTACAAAGGACCCTGTATCTTGCAGGTCTAGGATTTTCGAGTTGTGCTGATTCATCCCCTGTTTTATTCTATTTTTGATTTTTAAATAACTTTCACCACCAACCAATAAGCGAAGCACACTTGAGATCAGCAACAGTAAGTCCTCGGATGTCAGCCAAACCTTGTAATCAGAAGAGAGAACGCCCCCTTGATCTAAGCTGCACATGTGCACTGATTGGCGGGTCTCCCAAAGGGCTGCTATGCGGTCTAAGTCACTTAGAGAACCCTGAGAGAATATCAGATAGCACAAGGGTGGCCTCACAGTGCACGACACGTGTTGGGTATATCCGAATTGACGGAGCACTCATGATGGGAAATAGTAGGTACTACCAATCAACCCCAAAAGCGTGATACCCTCACAATCTCGAGAGCGGACAATCGGAAAGGTGCCTTCCATCTAGGGAAGTTGCCAGATCAACTCCGCATTAGATAGCCACAGGCTCAGTTCCTTGATACTCCCATGGGGCAGTCTCGAGCATCGGGTCAGAAAGCCCCGAGCCACATCCCCTCTTACCAAGCAAAATCTCGGCACGGGCCCCATGATAGCAAAATGCTCTCCTAGCCAAATTTGAATGAGGAGTGGACTCCCGCTAAGAATCCTGACCTGGCCAGAGGCCGAGGCATCCAGGCCTCGATACATCTCAGCCAGGACCAAGTGTACCAGTGAATGACCTCCCTCCAATTCGGTTAAGACATCGCATAACCCAAGGGAAAATGTCTCGGCCCCAGTAATAAAGAGAACTTCCGATAGCAAATAAAGGGCAAAGGCCTTTACATTGAAAGGATCTAGAATAGGTAACTTTCGGAGACTCGGGTTGTCGAAAAGTTCTCTCACGAATTTCACCGAGCACCTGGTGGGCCCCCGGGCGAAGCCCTTCTCATACCCACCCTTTTTCAAATCGATAACCGCGTGGACTGCCTTTGCATACCCCGGTTTGGGCACCACTTTGGCAAGTCCCCAATGCATCCTCAAGCCAGTAATAGAGGCTAGCTCTTCCAAGGATGGGGTGAGCTCCCTGGACCCAAATCTGAAGACATGGGCCCTATGGTCCCATGATGCCAAAGCCGCCTGCAGGAGGTTGGGCAACAGAGGAATAACAAGGAGAGAGGAAAGGCGGGATAACCCGAGGCAATCCAGAATAGCGAGCTCGCCCTCAGCCAAGCTATCGCACCATTTTTACAAAAAACTGGGTCCCGGGTCCAAACAGGGACGTATACTAGCCCCAGCCCCCGTATGAGAATTTGGGCCAAGAAGCAGGTCCATCGACGTACAAAGATGTTCTTTATAAAAATCAGTCAATGTAGGGCGATGGATCCGCTTGTAAAAAAAAAAAAGAGAAGAGAAAAATGGGGGGGCAAAAGGCCAAGTCTGGATGAAAAGATAGGCAAAGAGGGCCAGGTTCGAGTTATGAAGAACCCCGTTGAGCCTAGTTATACGAGGCGTATATATTATATACGCCAAGGCAAAATTTAAATATTTTAGCCAGGGGTATATAATATATATGCTCAGCTAAAATTGCAGGGAAGTGTAGGACAGCGTGGCTCCCCTGACGTTGGTCCATTCTTTACTTCCCCCAAGAGGGACAGGTTTCGCTTGGCCTACTTTTTTATCCAGGGGCAGCCCACAGTCAGGCACACTCACACACCCATGGGAAATCCCCGGATGACGCAGTATCCGTGGGTCATATACGGAGGATCATATGTGGGCTCAATCTCATCATTGGAGGGGCTCTGGCCCACTTCATGCCAATGAAAACAAAACCATAAAAGCGGAGAGATAACCAAACAGAGCATTCATATAAACCATAAAAATCATAAAACCATTCAAAAATAAATTGTTGTTTAAAAGATTACATATTCCCCAATAAACAAAAGTTTAAACTGTTTCAATGTTTCAAAATTTTAGAAAATAAACTAGTCTTGGGCAGCCCCCTTCGACATCTTCTGGCGTCGGGTCGCGCTTTGAAAAGTACGAGTCTCTCCCACCCGAGTCCAAGCCTGAGTGATGCGGCCGAGCAGAGAGCGCGACTCCTTTTCACGAGCACGCTGCAGGAGCACACCAGAGGCCATTAGGTATGGAAACAAGCAGAAGGTAAATAAGAAAATGATTAGGTTTGGTTGGTATTCACTCACCACCTCAGCCTCTCTAAGCCCGACGATGTTGCGGTAATATTCGGCTTGGTTCATAGCCGACTCATAATTTTGCATAGCAAGAAAAAGAGGTGTCAGTCACACAGGTCATCAACATAGTTCAAGAAAAAAGGAGAACAAAGCAACAAGGGAGAGATTACCCCAGGGATCAGCTCAGGAGGTGCGATCCGAATAGCTTCAGCGCATATGCGTTCCTTCTCAGCCGTATCGGCACACATACGTGACAGGAAAGCATCATCCAAGAGCTTAAAGGTCCCCTGGACCTCGGCAGGCAAACTGCCAGAAGCACCAGCACCGAAAGGGTCAGAAGGTCTAGCACCTGTAGCCTCATCAGAAGCAGCTGCCTCATCCCCCTCATCTGAGTCGCCACCCTACCCAAACAGTAGAGAGAAATAGTTTTTGTTCAAATAGCATGGCAATGAAGGAAATCGCAGGAAGGCTGCTAAATAAAAAGAGGAAAGAACATTACCTGAGACCGCGGACAGCCAAAAGCCAAAAAGTTGGCACCAGGCACCAACTGGGGCAGCAGAGAACGATAGGGCAGAGACTCATTCCACATCTGATATCCCCCCGAAAAAAGAAGGTCATCAATGGGGACCCCATGATGGAGAAAGCGAGCGGTAAGCGCGTCGGTGGAACCTTCAGGCGCCAACACATCGGCTGGAGGAGCTTGGGGCACAGCGAAAAGAAGATGGTACTGATGAACCACCCTCTCTCCTAGGTAATAGTCCCTAGCCCAGGACCCATAGAAGAAACTGATGTGTCGGTCTAATAAAAAATGAGAAGGACCCACTACAGCCAGGTTCCAGAAGGGAGATTTGACGTAGGGGTCAAGGATGACCTGCTTAGAAACAAAAAGGAGGAGGGATATATACATATGGTCAGAACCCACAACACGAAAGAACTATCAAATTTGTAAAGAGAGAAATTGTTATACCTGCTCAAACTGGGAGCACAACCCTAACTCCAGGTGCTTCATGCCTACGTCTCGACGGCGGTTCGCGTGCCAATTGCTCATAAGGGGGAACGTAGGAACTTCAGATAGAAGCAGAGGGAGACCAGGTTGGAAATGCAGATACCCCCAAACTGAGAAGGTAAGCAGATAAAAATAGATATGCCATAAAAGGGAAAAGTTGGACAAACTAAAACCAGAGGATAAAATACCTCAAGTGCAGGCCAAAAGCCCACAACAGAGCTGGACTCCCCAAGTACGGCTCGCGCCAAGCTAGACATGGGCACCGCATAGCCAGCATTGCCCTAATCATACCGATGCACGTTGTCCCAATTCACCATAAAACTGAGAAGGGATAATGAGACCCGCCCTCCGCTAGTATTTGAAAGAGGAGTCTTACCCAAAAGGAACAACAGAGAAATACGGGCCAGCATCAGTGCACGCTCTAGCTCGAGATAAATGGCCGCATCGGGCTGGCCCAGATCCATTAACTCATGAGGCTCAAATAGACTAACCAGCCAGGATAACTTAACTTCAGAACCGCGAACATTCCCTGAGGTTGGGTAGGCCCCAATCAGCCGAGTCACCTCCTCCCTATCAGGTGTGCGGGTAGGTGTCACTGGCACCCCTCCAATGTGAACCCCGATAATCATGGACCAGTCCACGAGTGTAAAGGTCATCTCGGTCACGGCCATATGAAACGTCATGGTCTCAGGGTGAAAGCGCTCTATCAAGGCCTTCAAATAGGTCGTGTCGGCCCTCACAGCAGGGCACGAAATAAAATCCCCAAAACCGGCTTGAGCAAGCAGGTCCTTCACCACTGGGGGAAGATAGAGCACGAGGCGCTGGAGATCGAACCAGTTGCCCAGGAACATGATATGAGGTAAAGGTTGCAAACAAAAGGAATCTATCAAATAGGAGTGAAGTGGTATAGCAAAAGCATCAAAGGAAAAGAAAAAGGGCTCATCTGTTTACCTGGCCAGCAATCTCGAAGTTAGAGATATGGGTGTGCTAACAATGGAGGAGGCCGGTACGGGTGGCTTCACCTTGCATTTCATACCAGGGTTGAGAGGAGCGCTAAGAAACGATAAACTACTCCCCATGAGGACCATAGGCCATCTCTGGCCCCTCCTATTGATCTTGCCCTTCGTTGCCAGACATCCTGAAAATGTCGAACATATCGGTATAAGAAAAAGTTACTAAAAAAAGAAAGAAGAAGAAGGGGAAAAGGGAGAGAAATGCACTTACCCATCATGAAAGAGACATAAAAAAAAATGTAAAAAGGGGAACATAAGCATAAGGAATCACATATGCTTGAAAGAAAATCAAAAGCATTAATCTTTCACCACAAAGAGGAAGAGCATCAAGCATTTCAAACAAAGATCATTATCAAAATCTAAAGGAAAGGTGAAAGAAGGGTGGTGATTACCTTCAATAAGAGAGGAAATAGATCTAAAGATCGGCGGAGAGTGAATGCTCTTGATCGGCACGAGCAACTCCCGGTGGTAGAACTCAAGCAAAATCAAACACAGAAACCCTAGGAGGTTGTCCCAGACTTGGGAAGGAAGGAGGGAAGAAAATAGAATTTGAAAGGAGGGCCCCTTTTGTGCTCGCGCTCGGGCAGTTTTTAAAACTGCCAGATTTTGGTCAGGCGTATATAATATATATGCTCGGCTATTTTCGCTGCGGATTTTCCAGGCATATATAATTATATACGCCCAGCCAATTTTTGGATTTGGTGACCGGACAGGTCCTTTGTATGCCCTAGATCAAGGTTCGGCCCCCCTTAGAAGCCCACGTATCACCGGGCAATGTTGCACGCATCCCCAAATGGCCCTTCGAGCTCCCTTCGATTGGCCCAAAGGGACCGTGCTACAATAAAATCAAAAAATCAAATTTTGCATAAAACCAAGTGCCCGAGCCCGAGATTTGTAAGCGCCTGAGATTTGTAAGTGCCTGAGATTTGCATAAAACCAATTTGTAAGCACCCGCCGAGGGCTCCCATAAAATCGTAAAATCAAAAAAAAAAAATTTGCATAAAACCAAGAAAAAAAGAGATTCACATGAAATTACAACCCAAAAAAAAAAAAAGAGAGAAAAAAGAAAAATGCCGAAACACGATACTAGTTCTCAAAAGAGCGTCGCAATGCCTGTTTGCCCCACTCCGAGAGCCGTGTTAAATCAATTCGAAATGATCGGGTTCACCCAAAAATTCTCAAACCCTGTTTTACACAGTGACACCTCATGCCTTATCCGACAGGTAAAATACTAGTCATGTTTATCCCCGGGCAGTAGGAACCCGCTTCCGAACCCACTTTCCTAAAAAAGATAGCTGGGTCTAATATGTTTAAAGACCAAGACCACACATCCCCAGGAGTCAGGACTTGATCCGGCAAGCAGATAATTTTACCCATCCTCGGTCACTATTCCCTAAACATTCCCCAGGAGTCGAGACCTGATTGGCGGGCAAACCAAGGACTTATCACCGAAATGCGCACGTCCTTAATGTGTATCAACATGGCAAGTTGATCTGTCTAAGGATACATGCAAAAATAAAAATAGTTTGAGCATGCTCAAAGTCTCAAACTAACATGTGCAAAAAAAAAAGAGAAGAAAAAAAAGGAGAAGATTCGGGATAACAACATTTTGTTATGTAGTTAAAATCCTATGTAGGTTGACCCCACCTTCCAAGCATTGGCTCTGATCATCCACCTTCGGATCTATGTTGACCAAGAGTGCACCCGACTTCAGACCATTCGAAAAGTTTATTGTCAGTTGAAACTGACCCATCAAAAATAAAATTACGACCAACCAAACTATGTTCAAACATACAGACCGAAGGGCTCATTCCCTTTTATTTCCTTTTACACAGGCTTAAAACCTATATAGGCACAGTGTCCCTGTTGAATGTACGCACTTTCGTCTGGGTATCCACAGGATGGTCATTTGTCCTCTTAAATTATACCTTAGGGTTGAGGCTTCCGTTCGCACCTATTTGTTGCTTATCTCCCCTGATGGGTGTCTGTCTGTGCATAGTTTGTAAGATGTGATTTCATTGGGGATGGAGGCTACAATTAGTCATCTATTTCGATGGATGTTTGGTCCTAGCCTGATCTTTTTTAGCTTTGTCTTGAGTTAAGGCACTCCGATTCATGTGAATTGGGAGCACCTCACCACCAGAACGTGCACATCCTCAAGGTGTACCTATCCCCGGCAGAGCGCACGCACTCTTAGAGTGTATCAACTGGCATTTGATCCACTTAAAGATTTGTACAAGAATAAAATTGCCAGAGGTCCTTGAGCTTTGCCTAGAGGCCTCAAAACAAAAGAAATTGAAAATTAAAAAAAAAATAACACACAAAAATTCACTCTGAAAATGGGCATGCATTCCCCAAGAAGTGTTGCGACATCAATATTCACTTCACTCGGGTAAATCATGCTAAAGTAACCTTGAGGTTGATTGGTTCGTCCAAAGACTCTGAGCCTTACCTAGGTAAGGGCACCCGTGGCCAATCCAATGGAGCTGTCGATACTCCATAGGATTGGACACAATTTGTAGGCCTTCGCTTTGTGTACTTCGCGTCGATTCCGAAGCATAGATCAATCACCCCATTTCATGGAGCTGTCTGGTTCAGATTACTACTCAACATCACAAATCTATAATTTCCCTCAAAAAGTGGACGATATCCCGGCTAGCGGGCTAACACTTTTTGTGATCATCGCAGTTATGCCCAGTAATGTCGTAATGTGCTTAGGGACTGTTAGCATTGAGGTATGGACAATATCTCAAAATGATAGGGCTTACGTACACTCACCATCACCATGGATGTTTGAGAATTGAGCTGAACCAGGCGGACCCATCAAATGTGCCATGGACCTCTTCGGACGTCTCTTGTCTTTGGCATCCGATCATTAGTGATCGAATACCAAAGAGGGGCATCTGTAGACACCCAAATCTGGCCCAAGTCCCGATCAGTCTGTTCTCTGAGAAAGATGTACCCCTGTGCTTCCGATGGCACCCATGAACCCTTCGGAATCACCCTTAAATCTTAGGATCCCTTCCCAGACCCAACTTGACCCCTTCTGAGCAATTGATGGGAGGAGAGCTACAAAATTTTACACAGACCACTAATGAAGATGAGAAACATACCATTGGAAGGAGGACTTCTCCAGCTTTCCAGCAAGCCAAAGATCACCCAATTTGGAGTTATGGTTCGAACGTTATGGCCAATTGAAGTTTTACATAAAATCATGACTTTTACTAAGGTGTATGTATTACATACGCCCAGCAAATTTGGCCCCAGTTTGGTCAGGCATATATAATATATATGCCTGGCATTTTTGGGCCAAATTTGGTTGGGCGTATATAATACATACTCCCAGCATAGGTAGGGCCCTCCACGGGCACCCACCTTCTCAGATCTCCTCTGGTTTTCATGAAAATCATTGTACATAACTGAGTGTATATAATATATACACCTAGATTAGCTATAGTAACTGTCATCAGATGCTCAAAATTCCTTCATCGGGTTTAACCTTTTGACCATACCCTTGGTTGAGGTGGGTGTCTTAAGGTTGGTTGCACCCCATTTGAGCTTATATGTAACCCTTAAGTCACCTATGGTCTCCCCCCATCATCTACCATTGAAACTGGTTCCACAAACCCCTAGGACTCTAAAAAACTAGAAAGCCTTAGATGGAGGTTACCTAATTGCTAAACTAATTAGCTCTTAAGTAACCCTCTAACCCACCTTTTCTTTATAAATAGAGAGGTCCCCCCCTGTTTCGATAGGGTTGAAAGTGTGAGCTTAAGAGAGAGAGCCCAGTGAGAGAAAGTTCCCTTTTATTTTTCATTCTTCAACTCAAATTCCAGCATGCTTAGTTGACCCCTTTCAATTCATTTCAACCATTAGATCACCCCTTTTTAGTCAAGCTTAGTCTCTAGCTTCATCCTACACTTCCCATCTACCGAATCCTAGCATTAGAATCTATTCCCCTACCGTTTTAGCCATTTAAAGCCATCGAAAGTACGCCGAAGCAAAGGTCTTCCACGGTGCAACAAGGGCCCGTGAGCTCCGACTTACCCTTCTCTTCCTCTCCCTTCTTGGTGTTTTCTCCGTCTAAGGATTCAAGCCGTTACGCCACCGAAATTTCGGTTTGACTCAAAGCTTGGTAGGACCATATTGCCTTCGGGCAAGCGGAAGTTCTACCCATTTATTTTTTATTTTGGCCATAGATAGAGACCGCTATGTGAGGGTTGATCAGGTGCCTAAACCCTTCCCGATCGATAACCGAAGCCCCTACCTAGAGTCTTTGGCAAAAATCGGTAAATTAGAGTCATATTTAACACTTCGGTGCTCAAAATATTGATTTAAAGGTTTCCCGAGTCACCAAAAGCTCTGGGTGGCGACTCTACATTTATTCCATCATGAGCGCATCATCGCGACGGGTTCGAGAGAATCCGATGGTTGCACACTGTGTTTATAGAGGAACATTGTGCTAGAGTCTGTGTTAAAGTTTGCATTCCTTTACTCCTTTTATTTTTCTGATCTGTGAATTAATATTGTGTTGATTCCAGATTGTTGTGATAATTTGGCTTTGCATTGTGTGTGCATTAAGATTGTGAGTGGTGTATGTTTGGAAGGAGAACTCTCAACCCTCAGATTGTTCCATTAAATCCAGAGGTTGAAAGACTCCTTAGGACTAAACAAACTTCACCCACATCTGCTGCATCTGGATTTGCTGAAATGGGTGAGCAACAACAACCTAGAACCTTGAAGGAATTTAATGCACCAGGGGTTTACAATTCTCCCTTCTGTATTCAATTCTCTGCTACTCAAGGGAACTATGAGATCAAATCATCCATATTCCAAATGCTACCCTCATTCCATGGACTGACAAAAGAAGACCCGTATAAGCACATTATTTCAGGACTATGCACTACATTTAATATCATAGGTTTGGGGGAGGAAGCAACCAAGATGAGACTCTTTCCTTTTTCACTAAAGGATAGGGCCAGGACTTGGTTGTCAATGCTCCCAACCAACAGTATTCAGTCATGGAGTGTCTTCAATGTCAATTGTTGGCCAAGTTTTTTCCCATGTCCAAGAAAAGCCAGCTGAGGAAGGGCATTATCTCATTTGCTCAAGATCCAACTGAGGATTTTCACCAAGCTTTGAAGAGATTCAAAGAACTCCTGAAGAAATGTCCCCATCATCAAATCCCTGAATGGCAACTTGTCCAAAGTTTCTATGAAGGGATTGACTCTAAAAGCAGGGATATGGTCCATGCCTCTTATGGTGGTACTTACCTACACAAAACTGCTGAGGAGGCTTGGGAGTTGTTTGACATTATCAGTGAGAACTCCATGCAGAGAGAGACATTGTCTAGGGATTGGGACACTCCTAGACTGGTGAAAGAAAATACCATAAGAGAAAAATTGTATGAGGTAAGTAGACACAATGATTTGGAAAGGAAAGTGGACAGTTGGACCCAGAAATTTGACAAGCTCATGGGAGCAATGCAGTCACCCATGGCTGCTAAAGTGGAGGAGGTATGTGTTATATGCCAGTCCCCCACTCACTCCCTCGAGGAATGCCCCTTAGCTGTCCAATTTCCACACTTTGTGATGGAGCATGTGGCTGCCACCCAGTCTTTTGAGCAACAACCTACTACTGGTTACTAATGGAGAAAGCACCCCAACTTGAGGTGGAGACAAGATGGTTTCCACAACCAACATCAGTAGCCACAGCAGCCCATGCCTTACAAGAATACTCAGCCATACCACCAGAATTACTTCCCAAGGCCTCAATACCAATAGCCTATGGCCAACCTATGGCTCAGCCTGTATAGCAATCTGCACCCCCTCCAGCTGCTAGATCCCTTTCTTTTGAGGAACAAGTTCTGGCTTCATTACAGAACTTAGGACCCTTGTCTCAAACTATGCACTCTCATAGCCAAAGCATAAAAAAGATAGAAGACCATCTTGGTCAGCTATCTAATTCTTTAGCCAAGAGAGAGGAAGGGAGGCTGCCTAGCCAACCCATGGATAACCCAAGGAGACAATATGTGATAGGTGAAGTTTCCTCTTCCCATGAGGAGGCCAAATCTGTCACCACATTGAGAAGTGGAAGGTTGGTAGGTAATCAAGTAGACTGTGGGCCTTTGAGAAATGCAGAAAAAGAGAAAGAGGTGGGATCCAAGATCACTATAATCACTGACCATTCAGCCTTAAAATACCTCTTGTCTAAGAAGGAGGCCAAAGCCAGACTAATTAGATGAATTCTTCTTTTGCAGGAATTCAACTTGGAAATCAAAGAGAAGAAGGGGGTTGAAAATGTGGTTCCAGATCGCTTGTCAAGGATTCCATATGCGGATATAGAGAGATTGCCCATCAATGACTCTTTCCCAGATGAGCAGCTTTTTGCTGTAGAGATAAGTATGCCCTGGTTTGCCAATATAGTAAACTATCTGGCTGTGGGAAGGATATCCCCACATTAGAGTAAGGATGATCGAAGTCTGTCCTTCTCACAGATTCGATATTACATGTGGGAGGATCCCTACCTCTTTAAATATTGTGCAGACCAGGTAATAAGATGTATACCTAAAACTGAGTTCGAAAATATTCTAACCAGGTGCCATGAATAGGCTTGTGGGGGCCATTTCAGTGGCAACAAGACTGCTGCAAAGGTGCTCCAATTTGGTTTCTATTGGCCTACTCTGTTCAAGGATGCCATACAACACTACAAAGTCTATTCTAAATGTCAGCAAATGAGAAGTATTACAAAGAGAAACTCCATGCCCCTACAATTTGTGCTTGTTGTTGAACTACTTGACATATGGGGAATTAATTTTATGAGGCCTTTTTCCCCCTCCTATGGTTATAATTTCATTCTTGTAGCTGTGGACTATGTGCCTAAATGGGTAGAGGCCATAGCTACAAGAACAAATGACCACAAGGTTGTCATCAAGTTCTTAAAAGAAAACATCATCTCTAGGTTTGGCACCCCAAAAGCTATTATTAGTGATGGAGGCAGCCATTTTTACAACAAGCCTTTTGAAAAACTATTGGAAAAATACTCTGTGACCCATAGAGTTGCTACTCCCTACCACCCACAAACCAGTGGGCTTGTAGAGATTTCCAACAGAGAAATCAAACACATCCAAGAGAAGACTATGCGAGCTGATAGGAGGGATTGGTCAATAAAATTGCCAGATGCCTTGTGGGCTGATAGGACAGTCTATAAAACCTCTATAGGGATGTCCTTATTCAGGTTAGCGTATGGCAAGGCATGTCATTTGCCTGTTGAGTTGGAACATAGAACATATTGGGCCATTAAAACACTAAATTATGGCTTAACCTCTACTGGTGTGAACAAGAAATTGCAAATAGCTGAACTTGAGGAGTTGAGGATGGAAGCATATTCAAATACACGAATTTACAAAGACAAAACCAAGGCCTTTCATGACAAGCACCTGCTGCGAAAAGAATTCAAAATAGGTGCCAAGGTATGGTTATTCAATTCAAGATGAAACTCTTTCCAAGCAAATTGCAGTCCCGATGGGATGGGCCTTACACAGTCTTACATGTGTCCCCATCTGGAGCTGTAGAAATCAAGGACCCTAAAGATGGTAGGGTCATGAAAGTCAATGGCCAAAGGTTAAAAATTTGTGTTGAAAAAATTTATGCACCTGAGGAGACCATTGATCTTCAGGACCCTCCAAGTTATACATGATTTCTGTTTGTATCATATGTACCATAGTTTGATTTTGCTCAGTTTTGTTCTGTTATGTTCAATAAAGTTGCTGGGATTAGGTCATCATCTCGATCTGGCCAATAGTTCAGGGACCATGGGAGCATGTAAATAATGAAAACATAGTGAATGGAAGCACAACTAAAGAGTTTGCTAGGTGCTGAGGCTGAGGACAACACAAAAATGCTATTTTTATGTGCAGATGAGACCTTTTGATAGGTCATTTGACATTTTCGACAGGTCATTTGATGATTTCAATAGGTCATTTGAGGACTTCGATAGGCACGGAGACTTGTCGATAGGTGAAAACAGGTTTTCGATACGTTCAAAAGGTCAGAAAGAAGTTTTTGATAGGTTCTGGATACTTATCTGAAACCTATCGAACGGATGAATCATGCATGCCATGAACCTATCGATAGGAAGGATTGACCTATCGAAGTATTCCATCTGCACACTGTACTTTTATAGTGTTCGATAGGATGCTTTATCCTATCAAAATCATTTAATCCATCCTATCGAAATCATTTAATTCATCCTATTGAAATCGCTTTTCATCCTTGATAAACCTATCATTAGGTCAGTTTCTTCCATTCGACACCTACTGTAAACCGTAGCTCTCTCTCCTCATTTGTCATGGCTACGAAGCCAACCCTGTCGGAGCGCGTTTTCATCCTTATCCACAAATTGGGGTCTCAACATTCATTGTGCATACTTCCTTGACTTAACCACCATTGCTAAAAATAGCCCAACATGCAGTCCGCATTCTATTCCCCATACAACAACCACCGCTCCATTTATTCCCACTTTTATTTTCAATAATTAAGCTTGGAAGAATGTGAACAATTTATTATACCGATTCATATTCCACCAGCCATGCGCTTTAAATATCAGCCTCGTCCAGTCCTTTCACATCCATTCCCTCCTGAACTCTTCAGCCCTTCCATAACCCCAATCATGGCCGATGACAAACCCAAAGACTTGCCGACCATGTTCTACCCCGTCTGGCCACCACCGCCACAACCAGTCGAGCCTGATCCCTTACAATTTTTATGGGACGAGTACGAAGAAGTGCAGCGAATCCTCGCTAAGGAGAAAAAGAAAGAAGAAAAGAGAAAGAAGAAGAGGCAGAAGACCGAACCACCTGCATCACCACCCCCATCTTCTTCAGCTACTCCACCACCCGCCCCCTGACTCTTATTTTCCTCTTTCCTTCTTTTTCCTTTTCTTCCCCCACCCTCCTGGCTTACAGTTCCTCTTCCACATGAAGCTGGTTGAGGATATCCCTGAGCCAGGAGGAAGAATCTTTTTGTCATGCATTTGCTTTATATTGCTATTTTGTCACATTTATAATGAAATATCTTGTTAGTATTCTCTTTTTGTGATTGTGGCTGTATTTCTATATACTGCATGTTTGGCAATTTCAGTGCCCCTTTGTTTTTAATATTATGTCTTGATTATTCGCTGCTACATCCAATATGTTAAAACAGTGAGGACACTGTTTAGTTTAGGTTTGGGGGAGTGGCAGGTGTGTCAATGAAATGAGTTAATGCTAGTGCAGCTATGCTATGTTAGAAATTTTTATTTTTTTGAAAATAAAGTAATGTCCCACCTAATTTTTAGAAAAAGAGGAAATTAAAAAACTTTTAAAAACTGAAATGAGCTATAATCTAACATTCTTCATGAAGCAAATGTCAAGAATTTTCAGAAAATGGATGTTTAGTGAACCTGAAATGAGAGAAAACTATAAGGATACACCCCAGAAAATTTGATGGAAGGCCATACCCAGTGAGATTTGGGCCTGAATTTTTTTTTCTTTTGAAGAGTGTCTTGGCAATTTTTCTGCTCTAAGGACTGATTGGATCTAGCTTCAATCACTAGAAGTTAGGAAAATCCGAGTTGAAACAGCTTGATAGCACTCATGACATTGAGGACATGAAGTAAGGCCATCCCTTGGACAGTTTGAGTTTAAAATGTCCCACCTTTGAAGTGCCCTTGATACACACCACTTGAGCCTTAAAAAGTCTCAGTTTTCTTTGATGAAAATCAGAAAATTTGAACCCAAAACCTTTTGACCTATTTTAACTCTCCCTCAATTTGAGGAATCAGGAGATAAAAAGCGAAGCGAGGATAGAGGAGCAAGGTTTAAAATTTTGATTGAAAAAGAAGGAAGCACATTTGGTGGTATTGTGGCATTCCAGCCCATAAAAAAAAAAATGAAAAAAAAAATTAATAATAAACAGGAAAATCAAATAAATAAAAAAAGAATGTGAAAGAGAAGTCATTTCATTGAAAGACTGAAAAGAGGATTAGAAACTGGCTATTTCAAATCTGAAAATTTGAGAAGTAGATGAAATTGTGCTGAAATGAAGAAGGTTGAGTTGCAAATCACCTCCTTACATTTACTGATGTCTCAATGTTGAATCACAGTCCTCACCCATAAGCCACATTACAACCCAATAAAAAGACCTTACTTATCTTAAATAGATTGAGCAGTCATGTGGAGATGAGAATTTGTTTGATCTATGGTGAAAAGAGTTAGAAAATTTCATAAATTAGAGCAATGCCTATGCTCATGCTTGCAGTCCTATTTGAGGGTTGTAACTGCTCTTGAGCTGTGTGAGATGATGCACCCTTCTATTTTGTTATGAGTGAACAGCCCTGGTAAGATTTGGGTCTGAAATCAAAGATTTGGGATATTATCAGAACAAAATTCCTAAATTGAAAGTGTTTTCAGACATAATGACTTGACATGAACTGATTGATGATGAAAGAATTACAGCAGAATTTCGTGTTTTGAACTGGTGATTTTTATGCTGAAAATCCTCTAAAACTGAATGGAAATGGTGTGGAACTTATTTTATTTACTTAAACTCTGTTTTAGCATGCTGCATGAGTATTAACTTATTTTATTGGAGAAGTTTGTGGGTACCTTTACTAAAAACCCTCAGGAGACTTCACTCTTCCACTAGGGATCACCTAGGGGTTTAAAAGGCTTGATGCATATGCTAAATGCATCTATGCTCCCTACAAAAGTGGCATTTTAGTTTTCTTTCTCTTTCCTTTGCTCAGGGACTAGCAAAGCTTAGGTTTGGGAGTATGTTAATCAGTGAAAAGTACCACTTTTTACCCCTTAACATGAGCTTTGATAGACCTATGAGTTGACTAATAAGTGCTTGTTGAGCATGTTTTGTAGGTAGCAATAATAAGCAACATAGTGTCGAAATCCACCCTAAAGTGCTCTACAAGAAGGTCCATCTCTCACCACAACTCCGACTCAGCTATGGCACACAAAAGGGCCCCACACCAATGACCACTTAGGGCATGCAGCAATAGCAAAGCAGCGGTTAAGAAGGAAAAACAGGCTGAGAATAACCGGTCGATAGGTTACTTCAACCTATCGATAGGATTTGAAGGCTGAAAAGGAAAGAGTTGTGGAGATCAGAGTATTTTGACAGGATCTGGAACCTATCGGGCAGTTGAAAGCAAGCAGGAAGCATCCTATCGAGAGGTCCCCTGGAACTTAAAGTGATCCTATTGACCGGATCCTGGAACCTATCGCGAAAATGCCACCTATCAAATGGTTGCTACAGATCAGTGGGAGAACCTATTGAAAGCAATTATGCAAGAGCTAAACCTATCGAAAGGATCGCTCAACCTATCGAAAACATCAAATGAAGTCTACAGATGCTGAAGCTCTAATTACAAGATTGAACCTATCGGAACCTTTCGATAGGATCCTGAATCCTAGCGAATGGACTAAACTACTAGATTTTAACCTATCGAAAGCTTCATCAACCTATCAAAATTGATCTAAACACTTCCCTGAAAAGCTGCTGTGCACATGCTGTGAGTTGGTGACCTGCTGCATGCAAATCGAGGCACCTTGGTGACCGACGCAAGGATTCTAAAAGTGCCCTGGGAAACCGTAACTGACCCACATGCTCTCCCCCAGCTCTAACGAACCCGAAAGAGCCTTCTAGAAGGGGAATAAAAGAGGGAATAACAGAATCATTCTAGAGATTGCAATTGGAGTGAAAAACATATCTGAGGCTGAAGGAGAAAGCTATAAGAAGGAAGGAAGCCGTCAGAAAAGGGGGGTCGATTCCGGAAACCAGAGCTTGTAGCGAAATTCTTTAATTCTTTCCTTTAGTCCAACTATGGTTGGCTAATTTCTTGAGAGCAGCAAAGAGAGAGGTCAAATCTATAATTAGGGAGAACTAAGAGTGTTGTTGAGGGTTAGATGATGCACAAACTGCAAATCTGAGGACATTTCATTGTATGGTCAGTTTAATTCAATGTAATGTTAGTTTAATTATTGTAATTAGAACTCTAGTTCCTTTGGTTTCATTTGGTGCTCGATCAGCTTTGTTTAGAGGAGAATAGCTCACCCACTTAACTGGTAGACCTCTTGGATGCCATTTGATCTCCCTGGATCAGATGTTCTTACAATTACCTGTGTCTGTGGCCTGGTAATTACAGCATTCGCAGTGATTTTAATGCTCTAATTGAACCCTTTTGTTTGGAGGAAATCCCTAGGATGATCTGTGACCATTGAAGTGGACAGATCATAGCCTTAAGATCAATTGAAACCTCTGGTCTAAAATGGATTCGTCTAACTTAATCCTTTGATTTGGAGGAAGTCTATAGGATGATCTGTGACCATTAAAGTGGACAGATCATACCCTTAAGATCAGTTCAAGCCTTTGGTGTAGAGTAGATTCTTCTACCCTGCAGTTGTGCATATGGCTAGAAGAGGGATTGGTGTACTATAAACTCTTTGTAACCCTAGCAGCTCAACCTAATTGCAGCTAGACCAAACTCCAAGCTGCTTCTCCCCTTTTCTGTGTTTAATTCCTCCTCTCTGCATGATCTGTACTCTGGATCTGATCCTACCATCCATCTCTACAATCTTACTTGTTTTTAGTTTAATTTAGAAGTGGTAACCCCCTTAGACCTCTCCTCTTTCTTTTACTATTTTAGCATTAGGAAGGGTGCTAGATCTATCACAGATCTGGAGATTTAACTAATTTTGACTCACATTTCCCTGTGGACATTCCCTTACTTTTTTCCAAACTTGCTACAACAGGCCCTGAATACTTATAGGACTGTGTGTGAACCTGCCTTGGTGTGTGCTATCCATAGACCCTTTAATTGTGCGATTTTAAACCCCTTTTTAAACACAAGGCAGATTTCCAACAATTATCAATAACTGTGAAAGGGCACAATGCGCTTTGGGTGATAGTTGATCGCTTAACCAAGTTTGTTCATTTCCTACCGTACAGTACAAGGTACATTGCCAGTCAGCTTACAATGTTATACCTCAAAGAGATTGTCAGATTACATGGCATCCCAGCTAGCATTGTCTTACATAGAGATCCGTTATACACATCAAAATTCTGGCAACATTTCCAAGAAGGAATGGGTTCCAGACTAGTCTTTAACTCGGCATTTCACCTTCAAACAAATGGTCAAACAGAAAGGGTGAATCAGATTATAGAAGACATGCTTCGAGTTTGCATGCTAGACTTCGAAGGGGCATGGGATAAATACTTGCCATTGATTGAGTTCACCTACAATAACAGCTATCAGGCAAGAATAGGGATGACCCCTTTCAAAGTGCTATATGGTCGAAGACGCAAGTCTCTACTTAATTGGGAGGAGACTGGAGAGAAATTTATATTAGGACCAGAAGTCATTGAAAGAACAATCGAGGTAATTCGATTAATTCGGGAAAGATTAAAGATTCCACAAAGCCGACAGAAGAACTATGCTGACCTTAAGTGAACAAATATCAAATTCCAAGTAAACATAGTAAGAATTGTCATTCTTATTCCCCTGAAACTCATATGCATCACTGACACAATGCATTACTTGCAGATAGGGGACAACGTCTTTGTCAAGATCTCACCTACCAAAGGCATGATGCGATTTGAAAGATATGGCAAACTGGATCCACGCTACGTCCAACCCTTTGAGATATTGGTTGGAGTCAGTGAACTTGCATATCAGATTGTTTTACCACCTTAGCTGTCGAGTATGCACAACATATCCATGTATCCATGTTGAGGAAATACGTAAAGGACCCGACTTACATCTTGAACAACTAACCCATGGAGCTTAAGGTGGATATGACGGTAGTCGACGAACTAGTTCAAATACTTGACCATAAGGAGCAAATCTTATGTACCAAGTGGATCCCACTCATGCTTGTTAAGTGGCGGAATCACTCATCTGCTAAAGCCACATGAGAACGAGAAGCAAAGTCACAATCAGTATCCACACCTATTCGAATAAGGTACGTCAATCTTCGAGGACGAAATTCTTTTAAGGGGGAGAATATAATGACTTGAATATTCCCATATCTTAATACACCAATATATATATTTGTGCTTAACATCATATACATTGCATGCCTCAATATTTTTCAGAACAAATTAAAACTTAAGATACACATCTTTGCTTGAAAGACTCACATATATAATTGAGTGAATAATTACACAAGCTACATGAGTTGTAAGAGACTTGGTTTATAAGTAAGAGGTCTAGGGAACAAACCTTGGTAAGAGGAGTGAAATCCTATTTTTGGACTTTAGACTAAAAGCCTAAACACCCACACTGGGTGTGTTGGCTCCACATGGGAAGACCCCCAACAAGTTAGAAAAAGGTTGGATACTGGGAGGCTAAATTAGAATCTCCCTAGAATTCAAAATTAGAAACCTATTAGGTTTTCTTCTAGGAATAGAGCTGGGAGAAGAAACCTCCTCTTAATTCTCTATAAAAGGAACCCCAATCCTTTAGTTTTTTATTCTTAATTTCCTCCATAAGAAAACCCTAGCCTTCAACCCTTCTTCTTCAACCTTCGTCAAACCATTAAGGTGTTCGTCCATATGGCACCTTGATCACTATCATCCATACGAAGGAGAAGAAGAATCGTATAGCATGGAACTTCAAAATTTCAAGCATAGCAACCGTAGTTCTTGAGTTACACTTCAAGAGGTAAACAATCACCCTTTAAACTCGAATTTGATCTCCCTAGTTTTAGACCTCATAATCAGTAGTTATAATTTCTAGTTCTTGTTCACTGAATCATAAGAGACAACTATTTCCTTTCGGTTTTATTTATGAGCGTAGCAATGATATGAACGATCGAAAGTGACCAATCGAATTCATGTTTAATTGATCGATTTCGAAGCAACCGAATTAGGGTTCGTTTCTCTAATCAATCGCACTATGGTGGTGAACGACCGATTGATTTCCGTTCCAAAACTAAAAAGCTCGAACTGTGAACTTCGGGGCATGACAGCTCGCTGTGATAATACCCACAGCTCGATATGGTATACCAAAGCCCGTTGTGGTATATATGGCAGCCCGCTACCATAACTAACAGGTCGTTGTCACTGAAGGAAAACCATCTTCCAAAGGCCATAACTTTTGATTGAAAATTTTGATTTATCATTATAATATATTTTTTTAGGGCAGCTCGAGATGATACATCCAATGGGCTTGAAAGCAACCATAGTGCGCTGTCATAAAGACCACAAATCTCTGTTAACACCAAGAACTGAGAACATTTTACGGCCACGGCTCGCTATCACACAACAATAGCGAGTTGTGACCATTACCACAGCTCGTTGTCACCTCATGATAGTGAGCTATGAATACAGAAGAAGAAAGGAATGTTCCTTAGATCTATTTGTCCTCTTTTGATACGTCAATCATTGACATTGTACAATTGTGTACATTGTAGAGATGAGAATCAGACGTACCTGAGAGAAATCATCTTGCTCCTTTCCTTGTGAATTCGGAAATCAATGTAGGGGAATTTCAATGCACAATCATGTTTTAAACTTTTAATGATAGACTTTAATGAGGAATTTGAACTGAATATATGATCATTGAAATTAATTTCAAAACTTGTGGGATCTTACTGCATTGAATTTATGGTGCTATCTAAACATTCTAAATATCAAACCCTTGAAACTTTGAATGTTACATGAATCTTTTTGAATTTGAATAATTGAGACCATTTGAACTTTGAACCATTGAACATTTGAACATTGAACTCTTTGAACTTTGAATCTGGATTAGAATGAGAATTATTTTATGAATCATGAACATTGTACCTATGTATTAGAACATTGCATGAGATTTAAAGCTCTTCATTTGAACCGAATCCTATTCTTTGACACTTTTGAACTGTATCAATGGCCCATGACCCACACAAGTATCGCTCACAACGCAAAGGCGTGAGCACTTAGAAAATTGTTCATTGAACAGTGATGGTTAGGAGGGGATTCCCATTGGTTATCTGAGACTATAGTGCTATATTTGCCCTAATGATATTTAAGTTATATTTTTAAGTCATCATGAAGTAAGAAGATTCTATATGAAAATTGATAATGAAACGATTTAATGAATACTCATATGAAACCTAAGAAATGATTCTATCGAATCTCATATGGAACTAGAATTCAGAATATGTGCTTTTGAACCCATGATATTCCCAAATTCAGTTTTTATCATTTAATTTCTTTTGAATTTGTCATTGAACAATGCATTGATCGGATAAGATGTAAATTGGCCTTGAACTTTCTCTACTGAGCTTAGACTGTTAGCTCACCCCGACACGACACTATGTGTCACAGGTACAGAATAGTTCCAGATCTTGAGTTGGTAGAAGATCCAGACTTTGTAGCGAAAGATGAAGCAGATCTTGTACCGGAGGATTTTACCCTTAGATTTTCTTTGGAGACTTAGACTTGGTATAGATATAGATGTAGTAGACATTGGCTATTTTTTACTATATTGTGCACCACTCACTGTTTGTGTGACGAACAACCATTACTGGTGGTTTTACTTTTGGACTTTATAAGTTTTATTATGGACTTTTATGCAATTAATTTAGTTAAATGGCATGCTCTCTAATCAAATACCAAAGAATTTTTTTAATTAGATTATGAACTATGATCTAGCGATCCAGAATTTCCTTGTGTTTTAGGTTAGAAATTCGGGGTCGTTACAACTTATTTCAAAATCACAACTAAAATGTGTCATGTTAGAGAACAGAAACAGTGTCTAAAACGTGTCATATCAGAAAGTCATAAGCAGAAACAAAACAAATCATGTCATATGTGAAAACAAAATGAATCATATCATAAGCGGAAATAAAACAAATTAGATCGTAAGTGGAAATAGAATGGATCAGATCATAAGCAAAAATAGAATGAATCGGATCATAAGCATCACATAGCGGGAACATATCAGATAACAGAGAACAACGCATCGGATCAAAGCATCCCATGGCGGGAACAAGGTCAAAAGCCCCGAGCCTCAACTCCTATTTACAACCGATGTGTTACCAAAGCATCATACCAAACACCACACCAAAGGATCCCTTGGCGGGGAACAGAACATATCAGATCAAAGCAACCAATGTGGGGCCAAAGCATCCCATAGCGGGAACAAAGCATTCCATAGCGGAAATAGGGTAAAAACCCCAGGGACTCAACCCCTTTTTGAAGCGTCAACTCCTCGTTGCCACGCATTTTTCAGATTCATACAGGTCAAAATTCAAATTCGGAGTTGAAAGTTCAATGATCAAACTTTTAGTGTTAGGAGTTTGATGATAGACTTCACTGATTACAAAGTTCAGAGTTCAATGACAGAATTCAAAGTTCAGTGACGGAAGTTAAATGTTCAAAGTTCAGAATTTAATATCAGAAAGGATTTCAAATATTCAGTTGCAAAATAGATTCCATAAAATCGAATTTAATTTCTAAAAATACAAGATTTAATGCAAAATTATCATCAAAGCACATGATTCAAATTCTAAAACATAACCATGCATTGAAATTCCACTACCTCAATTTTGAAGTCATGCGGGAACGGAAGCAAAACTAAGGTCCTATCAATGGTCATTAATTCTCAATCTATATCACATATACATTAATGCATTAAGGATTGATTCTAATTACTAATAACTTCGATGTACTGAAGTATTTTCTCAAAATTGAGGTGAAATGGACAAATTCCTGCTAACTTTGGATCATGTAGAACTTGTCCCAACTTCCCGCTCAATTTTGACCTTTAAAACATTTGATTCATAAAATTTCTATTTCCAATAAATTTATAGAACTCGTTCTCTTCTTTCCAACACCATGATAATTGCTTCAATCAGATTCTGAGTAAAAAGTTATGGCTAAAATACCAAGACTATGTCAGCACCTCGGTCAAATTCACGCACGCGATTTCCAAAGTCACGTAAGCGAATTTGCCAAATTCTTTGTGGCACACCCAACTCGCGCGAGGGAGTTTGTTCAAATTTTTTTAGCCTATTTTTTGAAGGAATTTCACGTGCGCGAATTCAATTTCACACGAGCAAATTTGTGCGATTCTGTAACTATTTGGGCATCATCTTCTTTAACCCGAATCTTCTCCAATTAATTTACATGCATCCCAATTGTGCAACCGTGGGCTCTCGCGCATCTGTCGCAATGATGCACTCGTATCAGTGAAATATAGAGTTGTCGCTCGGAGCTTTTGGTGTCTTAGGAAACCTAGATCAATATTAGAGGCACCGAAGTGTAAAAATATGACTCTGATTCTGGTCTACACCAAAGGCTCTTGGGTAGAGGCTTCGGTTATCGATCGAGAAGGTGTTAGGCACTCGATCAACCCGCTCGTAAGCGATCTCTAGTTATGGCAAAAAATTATTAGAAAATAAAACAAAAATAATACTTCCTCTTGCCCGAAGGCACTCGGATCCTATTTAAGCCCCTCGCAATCATCAAAATTTTAGTGGCATAACGACTCAAATTCTAGAATAGAGGAAAAGCAAAGAAGGTAGAGGAGTAGATGGGAGAGCCGAAGTTCTCGGGCTCTTGTAGCACAACTGTAGATCCTCGCGTGAGAGCGTCTTTGAGCTTCCAAAGCGAAAGAGGTTGAAATATGGGCTTTAAATTCCAAGGTTTTAAGAGCTAGGAGGAAGGGGAGATAGGCTAAGGCCTTGTTCTTCCTAAAGCTAAGGGTTTGATGATGGGAAATATGGTCTAAAGGGTGAACCTATGTTCTGGAATTTTATAGGTAAAATGCTAAAATGGGAATGGGAGCTCTCTTAGAATTTTCTCTCTTTGGAAAATTTTCAAGTCCTTAATCCAAGGGGGGGGCTCTCTATTTATTGAGAAAAAGAGGATTAGTGAAGGGTTAAAGGGGCTAATTGGATTAGCAATTAGGTAATAGGGATCTTTGGTTTTCTAGGGTTTCTAGGGCTTAGATAGGTTGGAATTGGGTTTCAATGGTTGATGATAGGATGGGATCCTAAGTGGCAAAAGGGTTACAAGGAGGCCTAGTAGGGGTAAAACAGTCCTAGCGAAATCAATCCCAATGGATGGGGTGGTCAACAAGTCATACCCCAAATTTGATTTTTGACAAAACTAAAAAAAAACACTATTCCTAAGCCTGGCATATGTATTACATATGCTAGGGACAGAGACAATAACCTTAAGAAACTTGGTGGTTCAAAACTTGCTGTGGGGGCCCTCAAAAGTTATACATTTCTGTTGGTATTTACATCTGCCATAACCTTTGGCGCACAAATGGAATTGAGGTGATTCTTGGCTTGTTGGAAAGCTGGGAACCTACTCTCTCTGATAGGGTAAGTTTTAGCTCTGACAGAGATCTGTGCAAACCTTGGAATTCTCTTTTTTAACCACTGCCCGAGAGGGGTTTTAAATTGGTTCAGGGGGGTTCTATAGGTTAGGATTGATTCCTAAGGGTCGGTGATAAGCTCCTAAGGGTTTGGGTTGAGTTCAAAGGGTTCAGGAAGTGATCTCGAGAGCTCGATAGGTAAGCTTTTCGCGAACTGTAAGTTAATCAGGCCTTGGGCCAAATTTTGAGTGTCTACAGATGCCCCTCTTTGGTATTCAATTTCTAATGATCGCATGCGAAAGAAAGAGACATCCGAAGAGGTCCAAGGGACGCTAATGGGTCCGCTATATTCTAAGTGAACCTCAAACATTAGATGGTAACATAGTGAGTGTACAGAAGCTCTGTATGTCGCGAAAAATGTATGTTCCTCGAGGCTATCGGTCCCCAAGCACTTAGCGACATTACTAGGCATGACCTAGATGATGTGAGTTGTGAAAGCCCAATGTGTTGGGAAAAATGTCCACTCCTCGATATGATTGGTGAGATGTGATGTTTGAGTTCTGTTTTAAGTAGGAAAGCCCCGTCAGCGGGGGGATCGACCTATACTTCAAGACGAGCGTAAAGCAAAGATGCAACGATCCATAGTTTGTGTACAATCTAGTGAGGCTTTGATTGCCCCATTTGATCGGTCACGGGTGCCCCTACGTGAGGTAGGGTTTGAGATTTTTGGGCGAACCCATCGATCCCGAAGATAATTTAGCACAACTACCTGAGCGGAGCAAATATTGATGTCGCAACGCTTCTTGGGAGTGTGTGCCCTTTCTCCTTAAGCCAGATATATTTGCTATTTTTATGTTTATTATATATATATATATATGTCATAGATATATTTATTATTTATTTATTTTATTTTATTATTATTATTTATGTTTGTTTGAGGTTTTTTGAGCATGCTCATAGACCTCTAAACACTCTTATTTTATCACCGTTTCTCGAGCGGATCAAATGAAGTTGAATACACTTTTTGGGAACATGTGCATCCCATGGTCTGGTCATTCAAACCTGCCTGATGGGTCAGACCTAGATAAAACAAAGCTAAATGGGGGGTAAAAATAAGGCTAGCATGTGTATTAGACACGCTAGGCCAATCCTAGGGGAAATTAGGCTTAGCGTGTGTAATACACACGCTAGGCCAAATCCGGAGAAATTTTACCTAGCATGTGTATTAGACATGCTAGCCCAAAAATTGGTTTAAATTGGCCGGGCGCAACCAATGACCTGAAAACACTCATTTTCAAAAGAACAAAATTTCTTCCTCTCCCTAAACATAAATGGGAGTTCTATCTTGTGCTTCCTAGATTCGAATCAAAACCTCAACATTGTGTTGGTGTCATTATCGTCGATCGAACACATATTCCACACCAGACCTAGGGCTTAAACTTTTACAAAGGTAATCCATCTAAAAACCCTTTTCTTTTGAAATTTCTTTGATCTTATGCCAATGTGGTTAGGGTTCTTGCATCTAGATCATTAAAGGGGGGTTTTTCTCTTGCAAATGTGAACCCTATTGTGTTTTTATGTGTATTTGAAGGGATTTTGGTGAAAACTTGGGTGATTCATGTCCCTCTTTTTTTTTTTTTATCAATGCATTTAGAGCTAAGATAAAAATGGATTTTTTTTTCAGGAAAACCAATGCCTTAGATTGAATCAGTGATGTATATGCACTTTTGGGACGGATTTGGGTAAATTTTTTTATCAATGGTGGACTTTTTGAAATTTGTGGGTTAGAAATCATTGATTTTTTCTAGGTAAAGGGGGATTTTTATGCATATTTTGTCTTGTTGTTCTCTCTTTTTTTTATTTTCTTGAATATTCTAGTATGAACGAGGCATACTTACCTTTGTTTGGTTATTAGACAAGTGTAGTATTTCCATTGGCTCATCATTCTTTAATATTTTAGCGGTGTATCTCTTTTCAGGATGGCACGGAATTCATCAAGCGATGAGGACCAGGCCCACGAGGGGAGTCCGGATGTGATTTTTGGTATCAGGGGGAATGTCTCATCCAATTGCAGAGAACCTCTCATATCTGGTACGAGATGCAAGGCGATGCAGCCCGCAATGGGTTGCCCCATCAGCAGTATACCCACATGTCCAACTTCGGGATTGCCAGCCAAGTAGAAAATGTTCTTTTAATTGCCTCTTTTATTCATGCTCTTTAATCTAGGATTTGACATCCTCCATTCTTTTGATGTAGCCCTTACCCCAGATCATGTTTCGTTGGGGTTGGTTTCATCTTCAACATTTCTATGCCCACCTCCCCTTTGCTGTGAGGTTTCTCTTGGCCCAGGCAGGTTTTGGAGACTTTCTATCCTGCCCTACTATGCCGGGCGACACGGTCTACTTGAGGACCTTGGTGGAGAGGTTTCGCCCATAGACGATGACCTTTCATATGCCCGTAGCTGAGATGAACATCACTCTCGTAGATTGGTCTATGATCAATAGGGGGAATGCCCATGGTCTGTCCTCACGTTCCTGGTCGTGAGTAGGGCTGATCGGAGCATACCCCTCCAACAACATGATCGACACTGAGGTCAAGTTATCCTGGTTGGAGAGTCAGTTTGAGGCCGACGAGCTGGTTGATCTACACTAGCCAGATGTGGACATTGTCATTGAGCCTGAGCGCACCCTGGTGCTAGCTCGTATCTCTCTTCTTTACCTTCTAGGCAAGGCCATTCTTGCCAATGCCAATGGAGGTCATGTTGCGCTGTCTCTCCTCTGTTTGATGGAGAATTGGGCAAACATGCATCGCTTTGACTAGTGCAGTGCCAGTTATGCGGTGCTGATTGATAGCCTGGCCAGGGCATCGGTTGTGGAGGTTGCCTCTATCCTCGACTTTTCGCATGTGATTGAGGTAGCCCACTTGATTTTTCCCCTCTTGGTTTGTCACTTCTGACTTTTATTGTTTGATTTGATATGTTCCTTGTTTGTCCGTCATTTTAAGATTTAGGGGTACTTGCACTTCCTACCTAGCCATCCCCTGCTATTTTTGGATGAGTATACCTATCCTCTTATCAGCAGCTCGTTCCCAGACCGTCGTCAGGAGTCAGGGATGAAGCACCTTGAATTGGGTCTGAGGTTACAGTTTGAGTTGACGATCCCTAAGCAGGTTTGACTCTACCTTTTCTTTATCGGTTAGATTTCTTGAGCTTTGATTGCATTGATTGACTGACGGACCCTTTCTTTCTTATGCAGATTGTTTTTTATCCGTATGTTGGCTCCCCTTTTCTAGACCGTGTCGCTGTTGGGCAGTCTCGGTTGTTCATTAATCGCCGGGTCTTCTTTCTCTACAGTGCCTAAGTCTGAAACGACTATCTAGGGGAGAGGGTTTTGCACTAGTATTGGGACTTTTTGGTTGTGCTGTTGGGTCTCCCTGAGGATGTCATGCCCTCAGAGGGTACAATTGAGGAGCTTACTGGGAGACTCCTTTATCATAGGATTCCAATTGATGGCCTTTTTACCACCAGTGGTACGAGTCCCTCCCCTATCGGACCCTCCTTCCAAGGTTTGTTCCTGGTGCTAACTTTTTAGCATTTGGAGGGCCATGGGGCCAGGTACTTTTCTTACTCTTCCTTTGCTTATCGATTCATCCTGTTGGTTCATTAAGCTAGTGCTTTATTGATCGATTCTCTTACTCTCCTTTTCCATTTCAGTTCGATGAGGCAACGAGACTTGGTGTGGGTGCAGAGGAGGGACCCTCAGAGGGGGTAGGTGCAGGACCTTCGAATGCTTCTGGGGAAGGGGTGTCTGCTGCAGGGACCCAGGGTGCTTTCAGGCGCATGGATGATGCGTTTCATTTCGGCCTGTGTGCTGATGTTGTTGAGCATGCCCACCTTTCTGCCGAGGCAGCTAGAGTTCCTCCCCCCGAGTTGAATCTAGGGGTGAGCTCTTTTCTAGGGGTATACATGCCATCCTAGGTCTTCCCGTGCTGATGAGCTTTTCATTTTTTCTTTGTAGGTTTACGAGTTAGCCGTTCAGCAGGCGGAATACTACCGCAATATTGCTGACATTTGGGAAGCTGAAGCGGTGAGTATGATGTTGGTTTATCCCTTTTGCTTTTTTGTCAGTTTCTGCTTTCCCCTAATTGATCCTTCTAGCATGGTGCTTTCAGCGTGCTCGGGAGAAGGAGTCACGTTCGCCACTCAGCCGGCTGTCCCAGACGTGATCTCACGTTGGGGACAATCGGACGTTTCAAAGGACTAAATGCTCATGGAAGAGGGACTCTCAAGGACCTGGAGCATGATTGGAGGCTGCCTCTATTGCTTTTTCTTGTCCTTTTTCATGAACATTTGAACTTTTGAGCACTTTTTGAACCAATTTGTAATAAAGATGTGACCGCTTGGCTTACCTTGAATACTCTTTTGAATGGATGTCTTTAATTTCTTCTTTGCCTTGTTATTTCCTATTTTGGATGTGGCCTTCTTGCCTAGAAAATGAAAGTGATATTAGGTGGCTTGTGAAACTGTAATTTGTATCTCGTACTCTTCTGCAGGATTGCCATAAGTTGGGTGAAAAATGGGGGGAATGCCCCTTGATTGATATGTTGGCTGTAATGTCTGGGGTCCATATGCTTCTTCTCTATTTGTTGTGAGCAATGGTTCCTGCAAAATAAGGAAAGTGTAACACAATTTAAGTGAAAAATCCCGGTGTCCCAACTCGTGGCCTAGGGTGCCATAAAAAAGAAAAGAACTTAGTTTATTGCATGTAGGTGAATAGGTGTTAAGGGATGGGAGGACAAACCCTCCTCACTTTTTCTTCTCTTATTTTTTTTGGTCTAGCATGTGTATTTCATTCGTTAGGCATTTCTAGGCATTTTTTTGGCCTAGTGAATGTAATACATACACTAAGCAAATTTTGGGGATTTCTGTCCTTGCATATGTAATACATACGTTAAGCAACTTTTGGGGATTTATGGCCTAGCGTATGTAATACATACTCTAGGCAATTCTAGGCCTGTTTTGGCCTAGCGTATGTAATACATACGCTACAGAATTTTGGACAATGGTGGGTTTATAAAGCCCGAGAATACACCTATTTCTCATTATCTTAAGTTGGGTTCTAAATTTTACTCCCATATTTTTTTCTTTTCTTCGCAAGGGTGGGTTCATTGTCCTACATTGAGTTGTGATTCCTTAAACGTCTTTGTATGGCCATGAACATGTTCCCAACCCCGACTCTCTTGGGGGGTCCGGTACCTTTATACTTCCCTCTTTCCGTGTGGGGCCCAGTTTTCGGAAAAAATGGCTTGATAGCTTGACTGAGAGCGAGCTTGTAGGTTTGGATCAACTCTGGCTGGCTTGCCTCTCATCTTTCCTTGAGGTTCCTCTATTTTGGGATCTTATTTATGTAGTTGTTTCTCATTAGGAAATGGAAACCCATGTCTACCTCTTTGGGATCTGTGTGCTAACTCCAACTCCTGAAGAGTTCTCCAATCTGCCGTGTTTGAGGCTACATTGAGGCCTTGCCAGGGTGGTGCTAAACTAGGTTATGCTAAAGTTGTCCACACAACTTTAGGCTTAAAGAAAGATGATTATGAGAAAATCCTTGTTGGCTGGCCCACCAGGTGTTCCATGAAATTCCTGAGAGAACTTTTTGGTGACGAAAGTTTGCAAAAATTGCCGATCAAGAATATCCATAATGTGAAAGCTTTTCCTCTTTGCCTTCTCTTAGAGGACCTTTTTTACACTTGGGGGGGAGCTTTTTTCTTTCACTTTGCGACATATGGGCGGAGCTTGAAGGGGGTCGCTTTGTGATTCATTTGGTATTGGTAGAGATTTACCCTGTCTTGTTGCCTTTACCTTAGGCAAGGTGGATTGCGGGGATGCCCTGTTCTGCTCTAGGTCTAGCTTGGGGAGCATCTCGCCATTTTGGGGTTCGTGGCCCACTTTTATGTTGTTTGAGGGGAGGTGGCTCGCTACTTTTTGGGCCGATGCCATAAGTTGTCATAGGGGAATACATGCGGGCTGAATCTTTGGCTGACTAAGGCTGAGCTGGTATGGAGGCTTCCATGGCTTGATAGAACCTTCCCGATAGTTCGATCTAGAGACCACGAGGGTATCACCCTTCTCTATCTGACTGGTAGTACCTATTACTTTCCATCCCGGGTGCTGCACCAGTTTGGTTATATTCAGCAGGTGCCTTGTTCAGAGAAACCTCCCTTGCGTAGACTAATTTTTTCTTGGGGGTCCTTTGGGGACTTGGATAGGATAGCCGCTCTTTGGGAAATGCGTCAGTTGACGCATATGTGTGGTTTAGAGCAAAGGGATTCTCCTTTGACTTCTCTATGGTACGAAGCTTGGCTACTATCTAAGAGGCCTTCTGCCCGTTACTTGGATCAGGGGGAGAGTAGTGGTGTAGTGGGTCCTTGGTCGAGGAAAGAGTCGGTGTTTCGAACTGGGATTGAGTTGCTGATAGATGAGAAGCGGGTCCTGCATGAGCGTTTAGAGAAAGAACAGGTTAGAGTTGATGTTGCAGAAGTAAGAGCCGGTGTGGCCGAGTGTGAGGTTCTTCGTTTGGAAGGAGCCTTGAGTGATGCTCTTGGTAGTATTGATGCTTCCCGGAAGTGATACAAGGGCCTTCATGGCCACTGGATGACAGATCGGAATGTTCAGGAGGATGCTTTACGTGAAGAGATTGGTGTGTTGAAGCGCGAGTTGGGTCGTTGACCTGGGCCTGCACATACTTTTTACATAGATCAAAACACCATAGGAAGTGGCATAAGAACCCCTGTTGGATATTTTTTGGTATATATATTTTCTCAATGCTTTTATTGTTATTTTTTTTCTTTCTTTTTTAAATTTTGTAAAAGGGGAAACAAGGCATCACAACAAGTATCTTTTCTAGATATGGTGTAAGCACAGTACAGACATGTAAATGGAAAAGGGAAATCTATTATCTACACAAGTATTATCTTTCTTTTCTTTTGATGACAATTTTTCGTTGCTTTGTGAAGGGAGAAATCGGGTAAGACACTAATCATCCTTTTGAGATGTGGTGCACAGATAGTGCAGGCAAAAAAATAGGAAAGCGAAGTTTATTATCTTTTGTAAGTGTGGTCTTCTCCTCTCTCCTTTTGTTTGTTGCATTAACTATGGGATGAGGTGACGGGTCGTCTTTTGAGCATAGTCGAACCCAATCATTTGGTCAGGCCTGAGTGAGGTCTCATGTTTTTACCAAGGTCGAAAAGTCCATCCCTTTGGATTGAATCAAACCCCCTATCCTTACCTTGGGTCATACGATTGACGGTGCGGTCATGAAGTCATTCATGGTTGTTGGTTCAATTAGTGTTGATGTTCATTATAATAAAAGTGGTCAAAATATGGTAGGAATAAAGAACGACAGAGACAAAACAAGAGGGCTAAAGATGGGATTAGAACACAAACACCACCTGCAAGATACAGGATTGTTGTAGCAAGTTTTAGATGAAATAAGGGTTGTCCCACAGGGAGTTATGGATCTAAAGGTACTAAATCTCCAGATCTACTACAAATCTGGCAACTCTAAACCTAATCTATTTTAATCTAATAAAACATTATCAAGAGAGGGTGTTTTTGGTGTTTGTCACTAACTAAAATAGAAAAAAATGCAAAAATTAGAAATAAGAGAAAGGGATTTAAAGATGAATGAAAGTGGTTTAGTGAAATAAACAGAAAATGGAGAAGTAGGCGGTTAGGCACGAAATTTTATTGTAAAAAGCATTGTAAAGTAAAGTAAGAGGTTGATCTACAACAATCCTTCATTTGGCAACAAGCATAAATGCAAGGAAGAAGAATCCAACTCAATCCTAAGATATGAACTAGTCTTAGGGCAATATCATGTCCACTCAAATGGTCATAGGATATCCCATAGATATATTCCAGTCATAGGGATTAAAGCTAGAATATTAAAACCACTGTAGACACTATGTCTACAATTCTACAATCACATGCATCCATAGGTGCATAAAATCCATAAAATCGAATGAAAATCCCAAGATGATATAGATTAGATGAAACATTACAACCAGCTATTCATTGCTAAAAAGAAGCTTACAATGATATGGCCTTAAAGTCTACAATCTCTGCAAGAATCCAGATCTCTTCACAATGCTATTACAAGCAGTTTACAATTCAAATTAGTCCTAACTGCTACAAAGACTTAGCTAGACATGCTAGGCTAAGGAGAGAAGAAAAATAAAAAGGAAAAGGGAAGATGACCTAAACCCTAGAAATGAGCTCAATGTCGTGTGTGTCTAGTGTCATCCCCTTTTTACAAGCATGCTTTCTTTTTTTATATACACACCCAAAAAGTAGCTTTACGTTCGGGCCAAACAAAGGGAAGATGAATCAAAATAGTTAAGATCTGCTGATGTGACTCAATTTCAGCCAAGTATTGCCCAAGTTTGTTAGGAAAAGCACAACACACTCAGACAGGTGTCCCATGTGGTGTAGAAGTTTCAAAATGCCCTCGAAGTCCATAATATCTACTGGGTCCTAATCCTCGAGAGGGTGAAGTCTTCTGGAGGCTTCACAGTGTATAGCTTGAGTAGATAGACTGCTTTCTAAAGGTTGCTCGAGTGGATGAAGTACTGCAGTCCAAATCTGCTCGAGAAGAAGAACTGCTTCTAAAGAAAACTCGCTAGGATAGCTTCGGAAGGTACATAACTACTCAAGAGGTGCTCGATAGGTTGCTTCCGAAGGCAAAGAACTGCTCGAGAGGCTGAATTCTACTTCTCAGTAACTGCTGCAGCAATGATATCGGGACTGCTCGACAGGTTGCTTCTGAAGGTAAAGAACTACTCGAGAGGTGTTCGACAAGCTGAATTCTGCTTCTCAGCAACTGTTGCAGCTCTCCTTTAGGCATGGGTCCCACTTTTCTCTCATTGTAGAACTTCTAGGATCCAAGGCATGTTGAACAACCCATTGGGTGGGGACCACCAAGGTTTAATCTCTCTATTTCCATCGACTCCAATACTTGACTCTAATTCTTCTCTTCTTGGCATTTGTTAACTGGGTTCTGCACTACTCTACAGATTATTGCTAAGTACAAAACCACACTTAAAAATTAATTATTAAACAGCTCTAAGGTCTAGTAAAGGCTAGGTTAGGAGGTGGAAAGTGGCATAATTCAGTGATTAATACACCCCCAAACCTAATCTTTGCTAGTCCTCGAGCAAAGAGAGAATTAAACAATTATTCTAAAAATTAAATGCCACTTTCGTAGGGAGCACAGATGCACTTAGCCTATACATCAAGCCTATTAAACCCCTAGGTGATCCCTAGTGGAGGAGTGAAGTCTCCTGAGGGTTTTTAGTGAAGATACCCACAAACTTCACAATAGAATAGTTAAGTCTAGTGCAACAAATGTCAAATCAGATTTCAACAAATAAAGATTCATTCCACACCCTACTCTTTGAAATTTAGAGAAATTAAAATAATAATGCAGTTAGTTAAATCGTAATGAATTCCTATCATAGCCAGTCAGCTTACATCAATAGTATTGTGTGTTGGAATAAGTGCCAAGTTCACCATTAATTCGAGAATCAAGTTTAAATATTATCCCACTGAATTTATTTTCAGACCCAATTCTCACCTGTGCTTTCACTCAAAAATAAAATTCAAAGGTGTATCACTTTCACTTTAGCTCAAGATCAATTACAGGCCTCAAATAGGTCTGCAAGCATGAGTATAGGCATTGCTGCTAATTCCTGAAATCTTCTTGTTCTTTCCACCATAGGTTACACATCCCCTTATCTCCACATAGCAGCTCAATTAGCTTTAGATCAATAAGATCTTTTTGTTTGGTTGTAATGTGGCTTAGGGTTGAGGTTTTAAAATAATGAAAGGATAAAAGTATTAAAAACTATGAACTCAACTAAGAGGAGGTGATTCATGACTTCACCTTCTTCATTACATCACAACTTCATTTTCTTTTATATTTTTCAGATCCAAAGTGGCCAACTTCTTCTTATCTTTTAAAATTTTTAAATGAAGTACTTCTTTTGACTTTTTTTTTTCATGAAATGGCACAACTATATGACTGACACACTGCTCTTTTATAGATTTCTTCTCTTCTCCCTTTACCAAATGTTGAACCCTGCTCAACTTTCTTCAACATCTTCTCCTTTACCTTCTGAAATCTCAGAGTGAGGGTAAGGCTAAATCAGGTTAATGTGGTTTAGGATTAATTACTCTGGTGTTTATTAAAGAAATATAGATTTGAAGGTTCAAACAGTATATACAAAAGGACAGTTCAATGGGTAGGTATTTTTAGGCTCAAACTGTCCAAATGAAGGCCTTACATCATATTCTTAGTATCTTGAGTTCTGCCCAACAGTGTCAATTTGGGGTGCATAAATTTTGATGAAAATATGTTGATTCAATCATTCCTTAGAGCAGACAAAATTTGCCAAGACACTCTTCAAAAGAAAATTTGATAGGCCCAAATCTCATTAGGTATAGTCTTTAAGTAAACTCATGGGGTATATCCTTACATGTTTCTCTCCCTTCTGGTTCACTAAGCACTAATTGTGAAAAATATTTCTTGTAGTTTGCTTCTTGAAAGTGTTAGATCTTCAAAAGATTTCAGTTTCAAAATATCTACTAAACAGTTTTAATTCCCTCTTTCTAAAATAGTTAGGTGGGAATTTACTTTATTTCTTTCAGTTTAACTAACAATGCTGCACTATAATTAACTATTTTATTGAAACACCCTGCCATACCCCCAAACCAAATATAAATATTGTCTTCAATGTTTCAATACAGAGTGTATGTAGGATCAACAGGGTTGTGGAAGGGAAGAAAAATAAAAAAATAATGCTAAAAAGAAATAGAAGATTACACTAACAAGATGATTATATTTACAGAAAAACAGAATTCATAACAAAATAGTATACAGGAGAGAACACTTTTTACAAAATGCCAACAGGATGAAAAAATAAAATAAAACAGAAAACTCCTAAAAACATAAAACTCCTAAAAATGGTTTGAATCAGAATCTAGATCTATGTGCCAAAGTTGGTCTCTAAAGCTCACTAGTTATATAATTTTGAAACTATAGTCTAAATATTACAGTTTAGATCCATTTATTGTTTCAAACATTCAATCTGATATAGTGTTCAAAGAGCTAATCATGAATTCTTACTATTTTATTTTCTGATTGTTGAACTTCTACTACTATGGATCATTGGGTTATTTGAAATCTAATTTTTTTTTCTATCATATTCACATGTGATGTTTAAATAATAAAAAATTCTAGACTAAAAACTTCTAAAAACTAAAACAAAAAGAAAAATTTCTTTTGAAAAAAAAATGTTAAATGTAATGCAAAATTAAAGCGTTATTTACAAAATTAAACTAATATATAAAAAAGTTGTATATCCCCCCCAAACTTAAACTGGATAATGCCCTCATTGGCACAAAAAATAGGGGATACAGTTATAATTATAATATATTTTTTTTAAATTTCATACCTGTGAGGCTTGTGATGTTCTGAAAATTTTACTCACTTGGCAAAGATGAGTATGGCACAATGGAGATGGGTGGAGCTGGTATTGGTTGGGCAATTGGTGAAGAAATAATGTTTGTATTGTCCTCTTCTGATTCATGCATTACTTCTGTAGAGCAATCAAATTCTCTGTCTACTTCAGCTTCCATGTGTGGTCTTGGTTGTGTTTCCTGTGCCTCGGAACTTACTTTCTCTGCTATCAATGCCTCATATTTTTCAAAGTTTACAGTTTTTCTATATCTGTATCTCTCTTTTTCAAATTTTCATTTAATTTAACAATCACAATAGACTTTTCTTGGATTCATCACTTAGTCTGTCAGCCTCTGTGTGTAACTCTGTTACTGTGATCCATAACTTATTCGTGATTGACTAAATTTTCTTCCTTTGCTCAACACACGTAAGAGTTAAGGAATTATTATCATCTTGTATCTTCAACAATTTTCCTCTCTCTACTTTTAGCTTACGAGTCTTTTCATTCGATTGAGTGTTTAGTGTCTGCTCGTATTCTTGATGGGCTTTTTCCTTTGTTGTTTCTCTGACATCTGGGTCTTCAATGAATTCGCCGAATTGCTCCATCAGAGTAACTATTTAGTCTTCATATTCCTTCTTCTCTCCTTCCCATGTTTGTTGGTCATGTAGTAATACTCTGTTTTCTTCTCGCAGCTGCACAATTTGAGATTGAAGTGCCCCAATGGCCTCATGGACTTTCCTTGCTGTTTCTATTGTCCAATGTGCCTGGTGGTCTTTTACAGCTTTTTGCCTTAGATTTTCTACTAACTCCTAACGTTCTTGTGCAGTAGCCATGGATTCACGGACTCTACTTTTCAATCCGGTGAATTCTTTCATCATTCAGCTTACTACTCTTGGCAATGGCATTAAATTTGGTGCATTTGTAAGCTGCCATTATTCTACTTCTATCAGTCTTCTTTCTAGATCAAGTTGTTCAAATATTAGAACTGCTGTTGTAGTTGCTAGAGGAGACATCTCTTGATTCAATAATCCGATGAAACCCACCCTTGGAGCTTCAAAACTAGGTCCTGCTTTTGTAGCTTGAAATGTCAGAATCTGCTCTGTGGCGGATGAAATAGCGTGTGGAGCAATCGACTCAATAGGTGCAGGAACATGGCTAGAAGTAGCCAATTCAGCAACTTGCTCTATTGGTGGAAAATTTTCAACTGCACCTATTGTTATTGGATTCACAGGCACTGCTTTTGGCAGTATGTTTGCCTCGATAGAAAGGGGAAATGCAGGCCTGATTGGTTAATCTAGGGCTTGGTCATAAAGAGTAAATTGCCCTTCTTGTACTGGTTCTAGTGCAACTGGTAGTTCTGACTCAGCTGGCACTTCATGTATTGGGGTGCTAATTTCTGATCTCTCTTTAGGTGGAGCAGAAGTACTTAATCCTTCTATTGGAATTACTCCCTTCTTTGTTTCAAATGTGTGCATAGCTGGTTCTTTCTGAATCTCCAGAATCTGCGTGACTCTTGGTGTAGGGAAGGTACTTTCTGTGTGTGCAGTTGGAGGGATTTCCTTTTTATTTTCGGCACCTAAAGTTCTCCTATAAGTTGTTACCATTAGGCTTTCCTCCTCTCTTGGCAGAGCCTTCTCCATGGGATCAATGTTGTATCTCACATTCAACAATAAATTGGTAATTAATCCCCCGAAAGGCAGCCTCAACTTATTCGTCTGATACTTTTTCTTATTCAATTTCTCCCTCACGGCATTCATTACTTCAAAAAGGTAAGAGAGACCTCGAACCAATAGCAGTTAGCCATTAAATATAGAGCTCTTGCAAAAAGTGCCCTTCTTTGCGTTCCATGACCCGTGGGGTGGACTGTTTTGTGAATCAGGACATCCAGGAAATGGGGTTGCAAGTTTCGTGATTCTAAATATTTCCGAAGGAAGAATGATCTATCCCTTGGAGGTTTTCCCAGCAACTCTGTTGCCATTTGAATAAAATTGGGTAGAGTACTGGGTGGCATCTTCAAAATGTTGGCCTCTGGGTTGTCCTGGGACACTAGTGGTAATTACAAGGGTTCTTGCATCACCCTAGCGACCATTTCCATAGTGATTTGGATTGCTAGTCCATCAATACTTGTGGAGAGGATCGGGGATAGATCCTGGTTGCCTTTGATCATGTTTTTGTAAAACAGCCTCACCAATCTAGGGTATACTAGTGTGACTCCTGGTTTCAGGAAATACTGCTGCCCAGTATCCATGAAATATTGAATTATTATTCTACTAATTTCAAACTTTTCCAAAAAGGCAACATCTACTACGACTTCGGCTCCCGCTGTATGGTGTTTCATTGATGTAGGGGGTTGATTGATTATCCTTGCTGCAAATGTTGGCTCTTCGCCTTCATTTATTTGTTTGCCCTTTTCTAGGGCGGACCTTGATTCAACTTCCATTCTTTCTGTAGAGAGTTCTCTGATAACTTCCCCAACAGATTTAGACTTTTTCCTTGGTGGGCCTGTTACTTTTGATTTAGCTTTTCAGGCAGCAACCCGTGCAATATCGCTTGTAAGTGGAGAGTGATTAATACTGCTACCTCCTTCTCCATCATCTTCTTCCCTGGGTCGTTTATCCGTCGCTCCTCACATTCTGCAATTCCTTTTATTTGCTAAAATAACAAAACATTCTTTAGTAAGGCATGTATTTCATATATTAACTCAAAACTTCTTGCAGGGAGATTCTTTTGTTAGGGAGTAAAACCATCACCTTAATTTCTGATAATCTCCAAACCCTAATTTCAAAATGTCAATCGGTACGTATATAGGGTTTTCGAAATTGAACATATTTTTCAAGGAAGATATAAGGAACCAAAAACGGTTGGGTCATGTTTACGGGAATTTTGAAAAATAGAGGGAAAGAATGGGTAAAAATGGGGAGTTTGAAAATGGGGCCAACGTATCCTCTCTCGATTATGTAGGCCCTATCTCAGTGATGACCTGCTGAACTGGTCATCACACGTACTGTTAACCTAGAGTAGTCAGTCGACTCTATGCTTTCAGCAATGGTAAATACGAACTCTCGTATCTATTAAATCACAATCGCTGCGTCTCAACTGATAGGCATATCCACAATGACGATCAATCGTAAATCCATACGACTATTCACTGTAATATACTATAGGAATTATATTACGATCCATCATTTTTCACCCATAATGTAATGCCTAGACTTAAAAGAAAAGAAATGATTTTACATAGTTTACAAAGGGTGCTACAGATGAGTCGGTTGGTCAACGATTCCTTGAGGATTTCAGTTTGGGTTGAGGGGAGCAGATGTCGCCCCCAAGAACACTTGTCCTCTCGAATTATTCACTAATTGCATCGACAATTAACCACTCTCTCTTTTTGCTTGTGAAGCTAGTTGGCCAATTTGACTTTTTTGTTTCATAATGGATTGTGTGTGAATGAAGCACTTAAGAGAATTGAGCGAGCTGATGTAAATCCTTTGAATGTTGATGCAACTGCTACTGTAAATCCTAGAGGATTTGAACAACTGTGGCGTCAGGTGCATTGCTCGGTGGTCCAAATTGGGGTTGCGTAGTAGGCAGTTGAGATCTCTGGTTGAAAACATAGGTGTGGGGAAATCTGGCTTACGCAACTGATTGTGCTAGTTGTGCTCCTACTGTGGAACCAAAGTTAAATCAAGGGTGGTTCCTCCACGTGGGATTATACGTGGTCCTATAGTCTCCCCTCTGAAAGGCCATTGCTTGTTCATTTTCTACCACCTCTTGATACGATGGCACAGCTAGGCTTTCAATATAAGTTTGACACTGGCAGTTAGAACAGTTTCCCAAGGGTCTATTCGGAGTGCTCAGTTTGGCAACCAATAATGTTACGATCTTTTATTCAAGAGCCAAAACCTTCGCACTTATATCATCCTCTTTCTTTACTTTATCTTTACTGATGTCGTATAGTCTACCCCTCACGAGCGGGGTATAATGAGTGATATTGAGAAGAGATATAAGTAGGGCTTGTTTTTGCTTTGAGTTATTGGCCAGTTTCTCAAATAGGTTCTAGGACTGCTGGCCATTTTGAGCCATAAAGGCTCCTCCGCTCACGACATCGACTGTCGACTAGTTAGTCTCAGTCAATCCTTGGTAAAAATTCAGTGCTATTGACCAGTTGGCACATCATGATGAGGGCACTTTCTCAGTTGGTTTTTCATTTGCTGCCAACTTTCATGAAACAACTCTCCAGGCTGTTGCCTGAAATCATGAAATGTTTGATGAATTTGGCTAGTTCTACCAATTGGGAAATACACATTTAAGAATTTGGAATGCAGTTCATCCCAAGTGGTTATACTCCTGGCAGGTAGTGAAGTTAGCCATGCTTTCGCTCTGTCTTTGAGAAAGGGAATAATCATAGCTTTACTGACTCCTCATTAGCCGCCAACAATTGTAACATCATGCAGAGTTCTATAAAATCTCTTAATTGTTGATAGGGATCTTCTCTATCAAGCCCAGCAGGTATAGCTTGACGTCTATTGAGCTTGATTTCATAATTCTGTCCGGCTATAACCTCTGGTATAACTATACAGGAGGGTGCAGCCAGAGCAATCGGGTTGAAATGTGCTTGAATTGAATGGTCGTCAACCATCGTTAAGGACTCTCTCCTAGAAGATCAATTTAACGTGAAATTATGCAATAGAGTTCATTCAATTTCTCGGTCACACTCTAAGAAATCTAAACTTCGAGATCGAGTGTGATGCATACACCAGAATCGAAACTATATATAATATATATATATATATTTTTGTTTCGGTTTATGTGATTTTTATTTTAGAAAGCAGGGAGAGAAACAAATCTGAGGCTCTAGCTTCTCTGATCAGGAAAAGTTCAAACCTTGATTCGCTGGCTCTGAATAAACCTACAAAAGCTTAAGAAGTGATCAAGAAAATAAAAATATAAAGAAAAATAAAAAGCGAAAGATAAATTCTTATTTTCTAAAAACAAAAATATAAAGTAAATTCGCTTCCCCGAAAATGGCGCCAAAAACTTGTTCTTGATATTTATGTTGTTCGAATTAAGTGTTAACCTATTGCAAGCGCACAATGGAAATTGTAATACTAGCATAGGATTGTTCCCACTTGGAATTGATTTATTTCATATTTCATTTTTCTGAAAACTTATATCTATCTTTAAGATCATAAACTTCTTGAGAAATATGAATAAAAAAATGGTTTCTTAAACTAATTGCAGAAAATAAATCCTAATCTTCAAGCTTCCGGATCTTGGTCGTCAATCAGTTTCCTTCTGTTCTCAGATATTTATGAAATTAAAAGTACCGTTACACTACATATCAAGTCTCCTAGCCTTGGCCGTCAATCAAAACTAGAATCCTATCAATACAGATTTAATCTAATCAACAATCTCCTAAAACTTGGGTGTCAATCAAATCCTAGAAAATTGAAGTTGGAAAAAATAAACTGTTACGCTAATCTGCAAATCTCAATTTGAGTCATCAATTCAAATTAAAACTTGAAGATGTTTACAAAGTAGTAAATTGTAATAATAATATATCTAAACTAGGAAGCAATAAAAATTATATCTTGCACCCCTCAGCCGCAGGTGTTTAATTGCTTCTAAGAAACTATGGATATCTACTCTAATCTTACAGCTCTCAATCCCAGTCGTCAATTGTGATAGAGGAACCTTGGATATCTAAACTAAACTCTAAATTTGATCAGAAGAAAACCCAACTTCAATCGTCAATTGATGCTGAGAATTTCTTCGATAAAGAATTCCTATACCGGGCTCTCTTATTTATAGATCATAAGGAGTCGGTTTACAGTGATCCAATTCTAATAAAAGAAACTACTAAAAATAAAAGATTCCTATTAGAACTTTAATTCTAACTTTATTTTCCCTTTGCTTTATATAGTTGATGCACTTTAAATTTGTTCCTTATTTTCAGCAACAAAGTCTTCTAGGATTCTTCGTCATCAATCTTCTCAAATCTATGATCTACCAGACTTTTAATTATGGAAGACTTCTAAAGATATGCATGGCGGTGTAGATGTTCATGTAAGTAGCAGCAACGCAAGCTTTCTTTCTCTGGAAAATTATAAATCATGATTTTCTATCTTTCAGCACAGCTTCCAATGGAACAATTTCTATTTACGAATGATCACAGTTGTGGATGTTTTTATTGTGTGTGCTTATTGTGTGGTGAGAACAAATAAAAAAAATGCGAAGTAAAATAAATGATGGAAATAGCACAACTAATGTAATCCTAAGCCTGCAAGTTTCAGGGCTATTGTAGCAAGTTTTGATAATTAAGAGTTTATCCCATAGAGAAGTTGATCTAGAACCCAAAATGGGCTAAAATAGTAGGCCTCCAAATCTGGCTACAGATCTGGCAATCCTAAAGAAAGGGAGTTGGGTGTCACGCCTACACTAAATTATCTAAAGAAAGAAATAAAGTGCAATCCAATCCTAAGAAAGGATTAGAAAGAAGGGGATTATGGTGTATTAAAATAAGGATAAAAGGGTGAGAAGTACGCAACTTAGGTAAAAGGTTCATTTAGTTATGCAACTCAGATTTAGGGTGGAAGTATCCAGCTTAAACCATGCCATTTGGGGTGCTCTTAAGGCTGTAGTCTGTCCACTCAAATGGCCATAGTCTATCCTATAGAGTCTGTCAAATCTCATTAACTAAGCCAGAAATTGCTAATCTAATCCAAAGGAGTAAGCTGATCAAACCTCATCCAATGGATCAAACTATGCCACGAATACCATTGTAAACAATATGTTTGTCAGGCAACAAGCTCCCTAGTTCTACACACAGATCTGGCTAACATTCATAGGAGTTCCAACACATAAAGCCCTATGTGTATTGTCAAGACCAGCGGCACATTGATGCCCACATAAAGAACCAGCAACAGATTGAATAAGGATTGAAGCACTGTTGATCATTACTACAAAAGGCCTGCAATGACTCAACCTCCCAGTCCAGAATCACTACAGAGAAGCCAAATCTAACATCTAATGGCGGTCGAGTAAAATAGAGGGGAGTCTATTCCTGCACAATCTCTCACGAAGGCACAAGCCCGAGTGCAGAGAAGAATAATCCATCTCTGATCCATGACCAAGTTTGTCCTAGGGCTATTGTCTGTCCACTCAAATGGTCACAGGCTATCCACAGAGGCTCCCTTACCCACAAATACTAAGACAAAGCATAAAAAGTGTTGTCTGCCACCGTAGTCCCAGGGCATCACGCTCAAGCTTCCATGGGCCTTTCAATAAGCTCAAAACCTAAATGTATGCTATAGCCTGAATAGAACTATGGACAAATAGGAAAATAACTGATTGAGTAAGCATTCTAACAAAGATTCCATTGATCTGGTGTTATTAACAATGAAATCCCTCAAGGCAGCAGCCTTGTGCACAATAGCTCAACACCAAATCCCAATGTCTACTGAACTATTACAAAACTTAAATAAAACTACACATAAATGCTTACCAAAGGTTTAGCCAGCAAGTGTTGAGCTAAGACAGAAGAAAAAATGGAAAAAGCGGTGATCAAACCCTAACCCTTACCCTAGCTTGCTTGAGCTCTCAACCGATAGAGGTTGAAAGAGAAAGAGAATGTTAATTTTCTAAGTTACAAGCGCATCATATATACTTAGTCTTAATGATGTGGATGAGAGGAGAGTAAACCCTAATTTTTTAAGCAGATGTGGCACTGTTTCAACCCTTGGATGCATGCATCATAATTTGTGCCTCGGGGTGCATGCCCTAGACCTAGGGAAATCCCTAAAAGGTCCTTGAGTTAGGGTTGAGAAGTGGAGAGCCCGAGCTTCGCGAGGCTGGCTTCTGCATTTCACTTCTATCGCATAGTATGTAGATTGTTAGCGGGGTAGATTTTTGGTGTGGAATATTACTGTCTCACACAATAGAGCTCTAGATGATCGCGTGGTTACCTTAGCTTTGAATGTTCTCACGTAGAAGACCTTTCAGTGCCTTGAATGCTCGCGCAGAAGAGCTTCAGAAAATTCATTCATGAGGTACTCGCGTAGATGCCTCTGCATCTCACTCACCATAGACTTGAACTTTTAGGTGCGCGAGAGCTGGGCGAGAGGATTTTTGGACGTCTCTCTCTTCCAGAGCCATGCGAGTGCTATGCGAGGTTTTTGCTATTTTTCATGCCAATTAGCCTCGCGAGGTAGTGTGCTTTGCTGCATTAAGGCTTGATCCTCGCGAGACTGCGCGAGCTATATTTCTGAAGGCATAGTGTGCGGAAGCTCTACGAGTTTCTTCATATGATGCTTTCCACTGAAGTGCGCGACTGCTGTGCAAGAGCTACTTTTCGACAACTCTCCATTTGAACTGCACGAATTCTTTGTGAGGTCTATCGTGTTGCATGTCTCAGCTACGTGAGGGACCTCTGCCAGTGACTTAAATAGCGCGAGGTTGCACCTCAGCTGTGTGAGATAGGTCCCTGGTTCGTTTGCTGCAATGCACATGCTTTTGTTGCAGCTTCCTCCACCCTCACCTATACTTCTATCATCTGCTAAACTTTCTGAGTCAGTATGACATGCACAAATAGTCGCCATGGTGTGTATACCACCATGGTGTTCCCTCACTTCTGGTTCAGCTGTCATCTTTTGCTTGAAATCTCTCTCTTCTTAGCACCAAAAGCACAGATTCTGTGTTAAGCTGTATAATTTATTCCTAACTATAAAATAAGCTAAAAAGGAATTATTAGTGAGCTTCAAGGTCTAGCAAAGGCTAGGTTAAGAGGTGAAAGGTGGTACTTTTCAGTGATTAACACACCCCTAAACCTAATCTTTGCTAGTCCCTGAGTAAAGCAAAATATAGACAACTACTCTAAGAATGTAAATGCCACTTTCGTAGGGAGAATGGATGCATTTAGCTTATGCATCAAGCCTTTTAAACCCCTAGGTGATCCCTAGTGGATGAGTGAAGTCTCCTGAGGGTTTTCAATGAAAGTACCCACAAACTTCTTAATGAAACAGTTAACAAAAGTGCACACTGCGGTCAACTAAGTTTAAAATAGATACAGTTCATTTCACCCTTGCTCTGTCAAAATTAGATGAGTTCCAAAGAAATATATGCAAACAATTTAACACCTCATTTATGCATTTAGGCTCATTACATCCAATCAGCTGACAATAAGAAAAACAATATGTGTAAAATAGTACTAATCTTACCAGTACATCAAAGTTCAGGCTCAAGCAATGCCCCAATGATTTAAATTTCAGACCCAATGCTTACTAGGGCTATCTCTCATAACTGAATTTCAGACCCAATGCTTACCAAGGTGTATCATTTCACACAAGATCAAGAGCAGTTACATACCCCAAATGGGCTTACGTGCATGAGCATAGGCAGCTATTCGAATTTCTGATATCACAAAGTACTTCTCACCATAGATTAAACATTCCCTTATCTTCACATGACAGATCATTTGACTTTGGATCAACAAGGGCTTTTCATGGGTTGTAATGTTGCTTATTGGTGATAATTGTAAAGAATAAAAGGGGTAAAAAGGGATTCAAAATTTGAGGAATCAAACACAGGTAGGAGGTGATTCATGACTTCACCTTCTTCTTTTAAGCACAATCTTCATCTTCTTTTTGAAATTTCTGAGCTAAAGTGACCAGCTTCTTCTCAATATTTTCAATGAAGTTCTTCTTTTGACTTCTCATTCTCTCTTCTCTTTTTTCTTCTTCACTTTTTTTTTTTTTTTTTTTTTTTTTTTTTTTTTTTTTTTTTTTTTATGATAGCTGCTAAACATCTACAACTGCTACACTATTATTTATAAATTTCCACTTCTCTTCTCCTCCTTTCACCAAATGTTAAACTTTGCTCACTTGTCTTCAACATCCTCTCCTTTAATTACTGAATTCTCAAAGTGAGGGTAGGGATGAATCAAGTTAAGAGGTTCAAGTTCAAGTACTTTGGTGTTTGTTGGAGAAAAATAAGGCTTTAAGGCTCAAAGGGTGTATGCACAAGGATAGTTTTATAGGTTGGATCTTTTAGGCTCAAACTATCCAAATGAAGGCCTTGATCCTTTCCATAGTTTCATGATTACTGTCAAATAGCTTCAACTTGGGGTGTCTAACTTCTAGTGAAAAGGATTGAATTCAGTCAGTCCATAGAACAAAAAAATTACCAAGACACTTCTAACAAAATTTTATAGGCTCAAAGCTCACTGGGTATGGTCTTTCATTGCACTCAAAGGGGTATGCTTTCACCTGTTTCTCTCCTCATTGGTTCACTCATTACTGTAAAAAAATTTTTCCTGATGTTTACCTTGTGGAAGTATTGATTTTCAAATGATTTTAGTGTTAAAGAGGTCTGCACAGAATTTAAATTTCTTTAAATTTCTTCACTTTTAATATTGCTTAGATGAAACTCATTATATTTATTCCTTACTTAGTTAAGACTGCTGCACTTAAGTTAAATGGATCATTAGCAATCCTTGCCACACCCCCAAACCTATGAGGAGCAGTGCCCTCACTGGTTCAAAGAGAAGAGGGTATGTGCAGCAGGGAACAAACAAAAATAACACTAAAATAAAGCAAATAAAAGTAAGAAACAAGACACATACAAACAAACTAAAACACATAGACTAGTTATGAAACAGAAATGGAAAGCAAACAAAACATAACAAAAAGAAAATTTTATTGATTCAACATAATTTGTACATGGATGGGAAAAGATTTATAGCAAAAATAAAAGAAACTTGCTACTTCTGGAAGAGGAACTGCAAGCCAGAAAAGGGTGGGACAATAGGGGCTAAGGAGCATGGTGCGGGGCTGGTGGTGGATGGGGTGGAGAGGAAGGGGCAGAAGGTGGCGGATTGGAACTGCAAGCCACCACCAAAGGAAGGGCCAAGATCCTCTGTGCCTCCTCATACTTGTCTCATAAGAATTGTAAGGGGTCAGGTTCCTTTGGTGGTGGTTACTCCGAAACTGGATTGAATTTGATCAGAAACTCAATGGGTTTGTCATCCGCCATAGTTGTGGATAGGGATGGAGTGTTGGGGGTCAAAAGAAAATGATTGCGAGGGAGGTGAAGTGGGCTGATATATAACATGCATGGGTTGTGGAATTTGCATCAGCGTAATAAATTTTCTCCTCCTTCCAAAGTTAATTGCTATAATGATAATTAAGAAAGTTAGTTAGCAATAGCTGCATTGGTTGGGGGAAACATAAAACGTCGTGCGATTTATTGTGGGGAATGATCTCGCGGGGTGCATGCTGGCCTATTAATAGTAATGGGAGTTAAGGCGAAAATAAATGAAATGAAGAAATTGCAGAAATTTGCCAGGGTTTAAAGTGCAAACCCGTGCTTTGCGCAGATGCTTACAGGTGCTCGCGGGGCACCTTTCTCGCGTAGTGCACAGTCAGTCCTGCGAGGAATTCTGTCGCGCAGAAGAAGGTAAATACTTCTCAATATAGTTCACGGAGCTGACACTAGGCCTGGGTGCGCGAGTTGACCTTTCTTTTTTACGCAGCTGCGCTGTCTAACTTCGTGAGAAGTCAAAATGTTGAGTGTCAAGTGCCTCGCGAAGTTGAATACATGGAGTCAGTCATTCGCGCACTACCAAAATTCTACAAAGATCGAGCCTCACGGGGCTCGAACTGTCATCAGAGCTCTGCGAGATTTAATTTGTGCCTTTTAATATCGCGAGAACCTATATGCACCCATTTTCTCAGTACTGTACGCTGTCCAGTTTCCCTAAAATGGCATGCACCTGTCTAATGTGCATCAGCACCAACCCTTTCACATATACTCCACTTAACCACCACAATGATGTGCCTATTAACGATCACTATTATCATCCCATTTATCATGAGAGTCCTCAGCCTTTTACAATAAATTCATATGGCAGCCATGCACATGTACTCAAAATAAAGATGCATAAAACAAAAATCAAACACAGAAACAAATCAACATCCTAAGTGCATGAATGGAAAATCTTCTAAGTAAAAACAAATCAGTTAACTCTTATGGTACATATGTTACAAAGCTGTGGATCACTGAGCAGTGGGAGGTTCATGTAGGTGAATGGTTTGAGGTGACTCCACTAAATTTTCTACACAAATTTTTAGCCTTTGCCCATTCACTTTCATGATCTTCCCAGACATAGGATCCAAGATCTCCACAGCACCAGATGGGGAGGCATGAATGACAGCATAAGGTCCATCCCATCTAGATTTCAACTTCCCTAGAAAAAATTTCAGTCTGGAGTTGAAAATCCAAACCTTAGTTTCAGCATTGAATTCCCTTTGCATTAGCTTCTTGTCAAAGAATGCCTTTGATTTCTCCTTGTATATCCAGGCATTTGAATAGGCTTCCAGCCTTAGCTCATCAAGCTCTACCATCTATAATCTCCTGTGAGAATTAGCAGAAGTTAGATTAAAATTCAGTGCTTTGATAACCCAATAGGCTTTGTGCTCTAACTCCACTGGTAGGTGGCAGGCTTTGCCATAAACCAGCCTAAATGGGGGCATGCCAATAGGGGTCTTATAGGCAGTCTTATAAGCCCACAAGGCATCATTCAGCTTTGGTGCCTAATCCTTCCTATCAGTCCTCACAGTCTTCTCTAAAATATGCTAGATCTCCCTATTGGAAATTTCAACTTGCCCACTGGTTTGTGGGTGGTAGGGAGTTGCAATTTTATGGGTAACAGAGTACTTTTTGAGGAGATTCTGAAAAGGTCTGTTACAGAAATGACTCCCCCCAGCACTAATGATAGCTTTGGGAGTGCCAAATCTCGAGAAGATATTATCCTTCAAAAATTTAAGGACAATTGTGTGGTCATTGGTCCTTATGGCAATGGCTTTAACCCACTTGGACACATAGTCCACTGCCACAAATATGAAGTTAAAATCCTTAGATGGAGGAAAGGGGCCCATAAAATCAATGCCCCAGATGTCAAAAAGTTCTATCACAAGGATGGGCTACAGTGGGATAAAATTTTTCTTGGAAATGCCTCCCATCCTTTGACATCTCTCACAGGCTTTGCAATGTACAAATGCATCTCTGAACAAAGAAGGCTAATAAAAACCACATTGCAGCACCTTTGCTGCAGTCTTATTCCCACTGAAGTGACCTCCATAGGCTTGCTTATGGCACATTGAAAGAATGCTGTGGAACTCACTTTCAGGCACACATCTCCTAACAACCTAGTTTGCACAATGTTTAAATAGGTATAGATCCTCCCACAGAAAATGCATCACCTGAGAGAAGAACAGGTCTTTGTCCATTTTGGACCAGTGAGGGGGAATGCTGCCAGTAGCTAGAAAATTGATAATGTGTGCAAATCAGGGCACATTAGACTGCATAGCAAATAACTGTTCATCAGAGAACAACTCATTAATAGGTTCTGCTGCACATTCTTCCAAAATAATCCTAGAGAGGTGGTCAACCACCACATTCTCAACTCCCTTTTTATCCTTAATCTCAAAATCAAACTCCTGTAATAGGAGGATCCATCTGATCAACCTTGGCTTCGCATCTTTTTTATCCAATAGGTATTTTAGGGTTGAGTGATCCGTGAAAACAATAATTTTAGACCCAAGCAAGTAGGGTCTAAAGTTGTCCACAGCAAACACAACAGCTAGCAGCTCTTTCTCAGTAGTAGTGTAGTTCAGCTAAGCTTCAGCTAGTGATTTACTGGCAAAATAGATCACTAAAGGCAACTTGTCTTTCTTCTTTCCTAAGACAACACGTAAGGCCAAATCTGATGCATCACACATCAGTTCAAAGGGGAGTGAGTAATCTGAAGCCTGGATTACAAGAGCAGTGGTGAGGCACTTTCTCAAGATCTTAAAAGCCTCAAGGTACTCAGCAGAGAAATGAAATGGCACATCCTGACAAAGCAAGTGGCACAATGGCTTTGAAAATTTGCTGATGTCCTTGATGAACCTCCTGTAAAATCCAGCATGTCCTAAAAATGATCTGATTTGTTTGACAGTCTTGGGTGGGGGCAGGTTTGAAATCAAGTCTACTTTAGCCTTGTCAACCTCTATTCCTTTGGGAGAGACCACATGGCCTAGTACAATTCCTTGTGTCATCATAAAGTGACTCTTTTCCCAACTTAGGACTAAATGGTCTCCTCACATCTTTGTAAAACAAGCTCAAGGTGACTCAAGCAGTGGCTAAAGCTATCCCCATATACTGAGAAATCATTCTTGAAGATTTCCAGGAACTTGTCAATCATATCAGAAAAGATTGCATACATACACCTCTGAAAAGCGGTTGGGACATTGCACATTCCAAAAGGCATCCTTCTATAAGCAAAGGTTCTAAAGGGACATGTGAAAGTAGTTTTCTTCTGATCTTGAGGATCCACGAGGATTTGGTTATACCCTGATTATCCATAAAGAAAATAGTAAAATGCCTTCCCAGCCAGCTTATCTAGAATTTGGTCAATAAAAGGGAGGGGGAAATGGTCCTTTCTGGTCTTGGATTTGAGTTTTCTATAGTCAATGCAAACCCTCCAGCCAATGGTCTCTCTGGCTGGCATCAACTCCCCAGAATCAGTAGTGATAATTGTTATGCCTGACTTTTTAGGTGCCACTTGGATAGGTGACACCAATTCTAAATCTAAAATGGGGTAAATTGCCCCTGCATCTAACAGTTTCACTATCTCCTTGAGGACCACCTCCTGCTTGTGACGATTAAGTTTCCTTTGCATTTCCCTTGAGGGTTTTGTACACTCATCCAGGTGATTCCTATGCATGCAGACTGAGGCATCAATGCCTCCAAGATCAGCTACTGTCCACCCTATTGCTTTTTTATGTTTTTTGAATACACTCAATAATGCCTCCTCCTGCTCACTAGTGAGAGAGAAAGAGATAATCACTGAAAGCTTGTTGTTCTGCCCCAAGAAGGTATATTTTAATGTGGCTGGGAGTTGTTTCAACTTCAGCTCAAGGGGACTTTCGATTGAAGGCAAGCCTTAGTGGTTTGAGAAAGGGGCAGCAATGTAGATTTCTAGTTGGAATGCTGCACTAGACACACAGAAGAGTCTATTTTGGTGTTGTCTTCTGTCATAAACACTTGGGCCTCCTTCTCAAAAAAACTCCAGATATTTGCCAGGTTATCAACAATATTATCCCAATCTAGCAGATTGGATAATTCTTCTTCTACTAAGCCATCTAGTACATCTATTGAAAAGCAATCCTCAATGTCCATCAGAGGATGCCGAACAGCTTGGTACACATTTAGGTGGGCCTTCATGTCCCCAAAGGTCACCTCTATCACCCCTGACCTGCATTGTATGCAAGCATTTGTAGTGGCCAAGAATTGCATTCCAAGGATGACAGGAATTGGGGCTTTACTCTTGCAAGGGTCCATGTCCAAAATAAGGAAATCAGCAGAATAGTAGAACTTATCCACCCCTACTAGAACATCCTCTACCACACAAATAGGTCTCCTCTCAAACCTATCAGTCAGCTGGAGTACAACTGGTATGGATTTAAGCTCCCCCAAACCTAGTTCCTCATACATAGAATATGGAAGCAGGTTCACAATGGCCCCTAAGTCCAAGAGGGCTTTACCAATGGTATGGTTTCAAATTATGCAGGGGATAGTAGGTACCTCAGGGTCTTGTAGTTTCTCAGGTGTGGCAATGGACAAAACTGACTCAACATGCTCAACAATAAACAACTTTTTGGACAACTGCACCCTTGCTTTCCTTTTCTGCGTACAGAGGTCCTTCAAGAACTTGGCATAGGCAGAGACCTATTTTATGGCATCAAATAGGGGCAAATTGATCCCGACTTGCTTGAAGGTCTCCATCATTTCCTCTATTTGAGCATTCCCCTTATCAAGATGAGATGGGCCAGCTAATGCTTGAGGAAATGGCAACTATAGGACTGCTGGTTCCACAGCTGCATGCCTACCCATGTCGTGGTCAATTTTTTGTTTTTTTCTTTTATCTTCACTTATTGGTTGTTGTTTGGGCTCAACATCAGCCCCTTTATTTTACCCTTGCTAATCAGCAGCAGGGGTTCACTCCTTTGGCTCTTCACCACTCTCATTTCTATCCTTTCTATCCTGCATGACCTCCTCAGTTGCCTTGTCCACAATATTATCAACCACTCTCCCACTCCTGTGGGTAGTTATTTCATTAGCATCCTCATTGGTAGAGGGTGCTTCTTCAATCACATACTACCCTTTAGGGTTGGTCAAGGGTTGACTGAACAATTTACCCTTCTCTCTCCGTTCAAAGCATTACAGATTTGATCGAGCGGGTTCTCAATTTTCTTAATACTTTTCTCATGAGAGTTCACAGTCTAGACTAGGCTCCTCAAATTTTGCATGGATGCCATCATTTGCTCTTCAAAAGAAGAGGATATGGGCTATTGTGGGAGCAAGGCCAGCTGGTTGGGCAGTGGAGCAGGTAACTAAAAATTTTGCCGAGGTGGGTACCCCTGGTTGAATTGGTCATGAGGTCTATATGGAGCTACCAACTGCTGCTACTGGGGTTGAGGATAATTATCTTGTCTCCACCTCAAATTCGGGTGGTTCCTCCAAGAGTACCCAGCAGGTTGCTGCCCAAATTTTTGGGCAAGATTGGCTTGCTCCATAACAAAATCAGGAAATTGGTTGGCTGATGGACAATCTTGTAGTGAATGTGATGGAGAATGGCATATCAGACATGCCTCCTCCACTTGTGCAGCCATTCTAGGTTGCATCAAACTCATCAATTTATCAAATTTGAAGCTCAAATTGTTCACCATCTTCTCCAACTCACTCTGCACCTTTACTTCATATATTCCACCTCTAGGGATGGTCTCTTTCACCAACTTAGCAGGGGTTTGACTGTCATTGCGGGATAGTGGCTCCTGCTACATGGAGTTTTTCCCTATAATGTCAAACAACTCCCAAGCCTCATTAGCTGTCTTGTGGAGGTAGCTACCACCACATGAGGCATCCACCATATCCCAACTCTTGGGATTAATTCCTTGGTAAAATACTTAAACTAATTGCCACATTGGAATTTGGTGGTGGGGGCATTATTTTAACATCTCTTGGAATCTCTCTGAAGCTTCATAAATATCCTCACTTAAGGACTGAGTAAATGATAAAATAATTATCCTCATCTGGTTGGTCTTGTTCATAGGGAAGAATTTAGCCAAGAATTGGCTTTGGAGGTCACTCCATGTTTGTATGTTATTGGCTGGGAGCTTAAAGAGCCATGTACTGGCTTTGTCCTTTAAGAAGAAAGGAAAAATCCTCAATTTAGTGGGCTCAGGACCCAAGCCAGCAATATTGAAAGTGGTGCAAAGTGCCAAAAATTGGTCAATATGCTTGTAAGGTTCTTCCTTACTAAGCCCATGAAAGGATGGCAACATATTGATCATAGAGGCTTTGATTTCATAGTTTCCTTCCACTAAAGGGAATTGTATGCAGAAGGGAGAGGTGTACTCCCCTGGTGCATTGTATTCCTTTAAATTTCTTTGCCTCTTAGCCTTATTTACTTGCTCAGTCTCAACAGTACGGCCTTGTGGGGTGTTTCTTGGTCTGAGGATCCTTTCAACCTCGGGGTTTGGAGGTTCCAACTCAGGGTTTAGGGACCTTCTTCCAAGCATACACCCACAAGCTTTTCCCTTTTGCTATTGTCCAATTCTATAAAATTCATAAGGAATCAGTAGTACTTTTATCCTACTTTGACACAACTACAAAGAATTTTCTAAAGTATAATATAATGTAATATAATACAACTCAGGTCTACTAAAAAGATCAACGTCCCCGGTAGTGGCGCTAAAAAACTTGTTGTGGATGTTTTTACTGTGTGTGGTTGCTTATTGTGTGGTGAGAACAAATAAAAAAAATGTGAAGTAAAATAAAAGATGGAAACAACACAACTAAAGTAATCCTAAGCCTGCAAGATCTAGGGCTATTGTAGCAAGTTTTGATAAGTAAGAGTTTGTCCCATAGAGAAGTTGATCTAGAACCCAAAATGGGCTATAATTGTAGGCCTCTAGATCTGGCTATAGATCTGGCAATCCTAAAGAAAGGGAGTTTGGTGTCACACCTACACAAAATTATCTAAAGAAAGATATAAAGTGTAATCCTATCCTAAGAGAGGGTTAGAAAGAAGGGGATGATGGTATATTAAAATATAGATAAAAGGGTGAGAAGTAAGCAGCTTAGGTAAAAGGTTCATTTAGTTATGCAACTCAAATTTAGGGCTCTCTCTCTGCAACAAGTCCTTGCTGAAGTGCTACTACTAACCTCGACAAGGTTGAAGTATCCAGCTTAACACATACCATTTGGGGTGCTCTTAAGGCTATAGTCTATCCACTCAAATGGCCACAGTCTATCCTATAGAGTCTGTCAAATCCCATTGATCAAGCCAGAAATTACTAATCTAATCCAAAGGAGTAAGCTGATCAAACCTCATCCAATGGACCAAACCAGGCCATGAATACCATTACAGACACTATTTTTTCCAGGCAACAAGCTCCCCAATTCTGCACACAGATCTGGCTGACATTCATAGGAGTTCCAACCCATAAAGCCCTATGTGTATTATCAACTCAAGCAGCATATTGATACCCACACAAAGGACCAGCAACAGGTTGAATAAGGATTGAAGCATAGCTGATCATTGCTAGAAAAGGCCTACAATGACTCAACCTCCTAGTCCGTAATCACTATAGAGAAGCCAAATCTAACATCTGATGGCGGTCGAGCAAAATAGAGGGGAGTCTATTCCTACACAATCTCTCACTAAGGCACAAGCACGAGTGCAAAGAAGAATAATTCATCTCAGATACGTGACCAAGTTTTCCCTAGGGCTGTAGTCTGTCCACTCAAATGGTCACAGGCTATCCACAAAGACTCCCTTACCCACAAATCCTAAGACAGAGCATAAAAACTGTTGTCTGCCACTATGGTCCCAGGGCATCACACTCAAGCTTCCATGGGCCCTTCAATAAGCTCAAAACCTAAATGTATGCTATAGCTTGAACAGAACTACGAATAAATAGGAAAATAAAAGATTGAGCAAGTATTCTAATAAAGATTCCATTGATCTGGTGTCATTAATAATGAAATCCCTCAAGGAAGCAGCCTTGTGCATAATAGCTCAACACCAAATCCCAATGTCTACTGAACTATTACAAACTTTAAATAAAACTATACATAAATGCTTAGCAAAGGTTTAGCCAGCAAGTGGTGAGCTAAGATAGAAGAAAAAATGGAAAAAGAGGTGCTCAAGCCAGCAAGGCTTGAGCACTCAGCCGACAAAGGTTGAAGGAGAAAGAGAATGATAATTTTCTAAGTTACAAGTGCAGCTTATATACTTAGTCTCAATGATGTGGCTGAGAGGAGCGTAAATCCTAATTTTTTAAGCAGATGTGGCACTATTTCAACCCTTGGATGCGTGTGTTGTAATTTGTGCCTCGGGGTGCAAGCCCTAGACCTGGGGAAATCCCCAAAAGATCCTTGAGTTAGGGTTGAGAAGCAGAGAGCCCGAGCTTCGCGAGGCTGGCTTTTGCATTTCACTTCTATCGCGTAGTATGCAAAGTGTTCACGAGGTAGATTTTTGGTGTGGAATATTACTGTCTCGCCTAGTAGAGCTCTAGATGATCGTGCGAGTACCTCAGCTTTGAATGTACTCGCACAGAAGAGCTTTCAGTGCCTTGATTACTCGCGCAGAAGAGCTTCAGAAACTTCATTCGCGAGGTACTCGCACAGATGCCTTTGCATCTCCTTCGGCATGGACTTGAACTTTTAGGTGTGCGAGAGTTGCACGAGAGGATTTTTGGACGTCTCTCTCTTCCAGAGCCACACGAGTGCTACACGAGGTTTCTGCTATTTTTTATGCCAATTAGCCTCGCGAAATAGTGTGTTCTGCTGCACTAAGGCTTGATCCTCGTGAGAACTACACGAGCTATATTTCTGAAGGCTTAGCGTGCGGAAGCTTTGCGAGCTTCTTTATATAATGCTTTCCACTGAAGTGCGTGACTACTGTGCAGGAGCTACTTTACGATAACTTTCCATTTGAACTGCACAACTATTTTGCGAGCTCTGTCATGTTGCATATCTTAGCAGTGCGAGGGAGCTCTGCCATTGAATTAAATAGCACAAGGCTGCACCTCAGCTGTGCGAGATAGGTCCTTGGTTCCTTTGCTGCTATGCACATGGTTTTGTTGCAGCTTCCTCCACCCTCACCTATACTTCTATCATCTGCTAGACTTCTAGGTCAGTATGACATGCACAAATAGTCGCCATGGTGTGTACCACCATGGTGTTCCATCACTTATGCTTCAATTTTCATCTTTTGCTTGAAATCTCTCTCTTCTTAGAACCAAAAGCACAGACTCAGTGTTAAGCTGCACAATTTATTCCTAACTATAAGGCAAGCTTAAAAGGAATTATTAGTGAGCTTCAAGGTCTAGCAAAGGTTAGGTTAAGAGGTGAAAAGTGGTACTTTTCAGTGATTAACAATCACCTTTCTTTTTCAATCGCTTTAGCTTCTTGAACGTCTCTTACAATTTCTTATTCTCTTCTTCAACAACAACGCTCAATCATCTTTTATGATTTTCTAGCTTTTAGCATATAGCAAATCGTCTTTTTCTTTCAATCATCTTCATACTGCTTTTTGAGTTCACTTTGATGAATATTAACACTTTGACTTTATTTTGCTGCTTATCTTTAATATCTGCACATCATTAACTTGTTAATAGCAAATTGGGGTCTAACATCACTAAGTTAAGGGTGATAAAATAGTAAATTATATGACTGATCACGTGTCTATTAGACACACTAGGCCAAAATTGCCAAAAATTGCCCTAGCGTATGTAATACACGCTAGGCAAAAATCTTACATTTATGCCTGTATTTCAATTTGCCATAATCTTTGGTGCACAAATCAGATTTAGGTGATTCTTGGCTTGTTGGAAAGCTTGGAACCTCCTCTCTCTGATAGGGTAAGTCTTAGATCTGGCAGAGGTTTGTGCAAACTTTGGCATTCTCTTTTTCAACCACTTCCCGAGAGGGTTTAAAATGGGTTCGAGAGGGGTTCTAGAGATTAGGGTTGGGGATAAGCTCCTAAGGGTTAACATTGAGTTCTAAGGGTTTGGGAAGTGTATGTTAATTGGGCCTTGGGCCATATTTTGGGTGTCTACACCAGTCACCCATAAATTAATACTAAATTAATTCTAACAAAATTAAATCAAATCTTACCTTCTAATCACGTGCGAGTAAGTTCTATGACAACTGAAATTGATGGATTTAAAACGAAACCCTCTTGTTCCTCTAACGACCCAAACTCTTCTCCGATCGTAACGGTGACAAGGCTACTTATTGAATTAAAAGAAGAACCTGAGAGGAGAGATTTAAAGACTTGGGTTTCATGAAAATGAGAAAGAAAATGGAGTTCTCCTCCCATGATTCTCACGGCGTCAAAATCTGCGTTCTCTTGCAGCGGAACGAACAAAATCTTCTTGAAGAAGAAGGAAGACACTTGAGAGGAAATCAAAGGTGATTTGGGTTTCAAATGGCTAAAAGATAAGGAGGTTTCTCTCTTCTCGCTCTCAACTCTTTCCCTCACAAGAATTCCAAGCAAATGAAACTTCCTAAAGAATTTTCACTTATAACCAATGGCTTTGGTTTGCCATGAAGCGAGCACACCAGAATGGTATATAAGCTTTCATTAAAAGTTTTAAACAATAAGGTTTTAGCACCACTTGATAGTTTTAAATATTTCTCAAAATTAAAATATTGTTCCAATTCAAGTGTGTGGCATATACCTTGCCAAACTTGAACACCTAATCGGGTGTGCCGGTGTCCGAAAAATTTTGGGATGTTAAACAACAATTTCAATATCCTTTGAGAGTGTATGACAGAGTGGGATTCAAATGAGAATGTTTTCTAAATCTGCAATTTAGGAAAATCTATAATGAATGAATTTTGTCATTCGTATGCACACACTCCACACTTTGCATGAGTTGAAGCTGTTAAGAATCTGACTAAGGATAACTGTTAGGATGGGGGCAATTGATGAATGGAATCTTATTTTTGAAAATGTTTGCAACCATTTGATGATTAGCTAGTGTCCTAATAGTAGTTTAGTGTTTTGAAAAAGTTTTGAAAAATCCAAAAATATTTGAAGTTTGTAGGTTTCTGCACTGAAAATCTTCAGGAGACACAACTCCTCCACTAGGGACCACCTAGGGGTTTAAAGGTTTGTTGCATCTGCTTAATGCAATTGTGCTCCCTATGAAAGTGCCCTTTAATTTATTAGTTAGGAATATGTATCTTTCCTTTGGTTGCTAGGGACTAGCAAAATTAAAGTTTGGGGGTGTGATCAGTCACATATTTTACCATTTTGGTACCCTCAACTAAGTGTAGTTAGTCCATAGTTTGTTACTAACGATGCTCTGATAAGTGGATATTTAGAACAACAAGCAGAAGAAGAACAAATTAGAAATTTGTGCCAAAGAGAGTTTTTAAAGCAATAAATGAAAGATTGTAAGTGAAGAAGAGCCATCTCGTGGCTAAAATATCAGTTCTCGAGAAGAGAGAAGAAATCTTGAAGCCTACGAACCAGTCGACGTAAAGCGGCATACAATCGAGTGTTAGAACCAGATAAAGAATAAAATCGTAATCTTGTGATCCTACAAAAGAGAGCTCCAGATGGTGTACGATAGCTAAAAGAGAAAACTGGAAGAGAACAACGCAGTTTTTGAGCGATCGAGCGGAGAATCGTACGAAGAAATAGAAAAGGACACAAAATCATATCCACGATTGTGCACAGTAAGGAAGTATGATTGATTGCTAAAGGCTCACGTGAGAAGTGCACAGCCATGCAAAAATAGTAAATCTAAAGGAGAACTCATGCACTACACGAATCAAGGAAGATTGGCGATAATCATTGCTGGTGAATACCAGGAGGAAGAAATTCCACACGTCTCTAGAAGTTCTAAACAAGGAGGATACAAAATAGGTAGTTTAGTTTTAGGAAGTTTGCTTTGTATAAAGTCCTAAATTGTTGTAACAGGCCTCTTGTGAATCTATAAATTGGCCTGCGTCCATCAATAATCATCCAAGGATCTTTGATCTTAATGAACAACTGAGATTGAGGAATCTGAAAGATCAAAGTAGTATAGATTTTATTTCTTTTTTTTCAGTCTTTTCAATTATGTAAGAATCCAAGGACTCTCAATTTTAGTTGACAATTAGTATTGGGAAACCGAAAGATCAAAAGTAGAATAGTTTTTATTTTCAACATTGTAGCTTAATTTTATTTTAATGCCTTTTTAATTTAAGTATTCTAATTCCAACAATTTACTTTCAGCAATATCAATTCTAGCATTTTAATTCTCTGGACATAAATATCTTAAGACTTCAAGATTTTAATTGACGACTAGGATCTGGAAGGCTGAAGATTAGTTTTAGTTTAAATTTAATTCTTGAAAATATTATTTCAACAATTAGGATATCAAAGGAATTCTAGATTTTAATTGACGACTAGAATCTGGAAGACTTGAGATTTAGTGTAACGGTTCTTTCAAATTAGTAGAATATATTTAGTTTCTGCACTTTAGTTTAAACAACCAATGTGTAACAATGGATTTTTGACGATCCCATCGCGACGATGTGCACTCACAAAAAATATGGAGTCGCCACCCAGACTTTTAGTGTCCCGGGAAACCTAAATCAATTTTATGAGCACCAAAGTGCCGAAAATGTGACTGCGATTCACCGGTCTACGCCAAAGGCTCTTGGGTAGGCGTTTCGGTTATCGATCAGGAAGGTGTTAGGCACCCGATCAACCCGCTCAAACGCGGTTCTACTTGTGGCCAAAATAAAGGAAAAAAAAAATGAAAAGAGCACTTCCTCATGCCCGAAGGCACGTTGATCCTATTTGTGCCCCTCAGCAATTACTGAGATTTCAGCGGCATAACTGCACAAATTCAAGGATAAAAGAAAAACTAAGAAAGTAGAGGAGTAGAGGGGAGAGTCGGAGCTCTCGGGCCCTTGTAGCATAGCTATGTACCTTCGCATAGGTACACTTGACGAGCTTCTGGTTGCTTGGATGATGGAAGAGTGGGTTCTAACCTCTAAAGCTTGCTAGCTAGGGGGGAGGAGAGGAGGGCTAGGGGGTACCTCTCACCTAAACTAGGAGATTTTTGATGAAAGGTGGGGTCTAAAGGAGACTTTGAAGTTCTAGAATTTGTATGAAAATTGTGCACGAAAGGGGAGGAAAGCTCTTTCTTAATCTTTTCTCTCTTTTAGATTTTTTTCAAGCCTTTTGCAAGGGGGGGTGCCTCTCTATTTATAGAAAAAGAGAGGGTTAAGGGGGTACTTAAGGGCTAATTAGGGTTAGCAATTAGGTAATCCTAACATCTATGGTTTCCTAGATTTTTAAGGTTATGAATACGTGTGAGGATAGGTTCAATGGTAGATGATAGGGTGAGGTTTTAAATGGTTAGAGGGTTGTAAATAGGGTAAACAGGGGTGCAACAATCCTAATGAAACCCACCCTAAACATTGGGATGGTCAACAAGTCAAACCACAAAAGTGAAATTCGAGCAAAAACTAGAGGTTACTGTAGCTAAGCTTTGCATGTGTATTACCCACACCAAGCATAGCAACAGTGTCCAGGAAATCACAGCCCGCAGGGGGCCCACCTTTACTTGGCGTGTGTAATATACACGCCAAGCCATTTCTAGGAAAAAATGGCTTGGCGTGTGTATTACACACGCCATACATGCCCCAACTTGGTACAGTTTTGGTTACTTTTTAGATTGTCATAACGTTTGAAGTACAACTCTGAATGAGGTAATTTTTGGCTTGTTGGAAAGATGGAAACCTCTACTTTTCAATGTTGTAAGATTTGGTCTCAGTAGAGGTCCCATCCAGCCTTGGTACATCTCTCTCTAACCATTTCCTGGGAGGGTTAACTAAGGGTTCAGAGAGGTTTCTAAAGGTTGGGGGGTAATTCCTAAGGGTTTGGGAAGGGTCCTAAGGGTGTGGGAGATGTTATCGGAAGCGCGAGGTGCACCTTTCTCGAAGTATGTTTCGATTTGGCCTTGGGCCAAATTTGGGTGTCTACAGATGCCTCTCTTTGGTATCCAATCACTAATGATCGAATGCGAAAGACAAGAGACATTTGAAGACGCCCAAGGCATCACTGACTTGTTTGCCATATTTAGAATAAATTACAAACATTAGGTGGGTAATATGATGAGTAAACGAAAGCCTTGTATGTCGGGAAAAATGTCTGTTCCTCAAGGTTATCGATCTCCAAGCGCTTATCGACATTATTGAGCATAATCGAGATGGTGCGAGTTACGAAAGCCCAATATGCTGGAAAAAATGTTCGCTTCTCAAGATGGTTGAAGATGTTTGATGTTTGAGTTTGATTTTGAATATAACAGCTCCGTAAGTGAGAGGGTAATCGACCCATACTTAAAGATAGGCATGAGAAAAATGCGCGAAGATCCACAGCTTGTGTCCAACCATATGAGGCATTAATTGCCCCATTTGACTGGCCACGGGTGCCCCTACATGACGTAGGGTTCAAGGTCTTTGGGCGAACCCATCGATCTCAAAGTTAATTTAGCATGACTACCCGAGCGGAGCGAATTGATCTCGCAACGCTTTTTGGGAGTACATGTCGTTTTTTGAAGGACTCATGCATATGTGCATTTATTTTATGCAGATTTTTTGTTGTAATTTTTTTTTTTTTTTTATGTGAGTTTTTTTGTTATTTTATGTGGGATTTTTTGTTATTTTATGTGAGATTTTTTTGTATGTTCGAGATTTTGAGCATGCTCATCGATCCTGAACCATTTATTCTAGCACAGCCTCCCAAGTAGATTAAATGGAGATTGACATGCCGTTCCAAGGGCATGTGCCCCACTTCGGGTTGGAGGAGGATCAAGCTCAGCATGTACAACACACACGTAAAGCCAAACTTGGCTAGGAAGAGCCTGGCGTGTGTATTATACATGCTAAGCCAAATTGGGCCAGGTTTAGCTTTGCGTGTATATTACACACGCCAAGACTCATCGAGATCCAAACATGCCTGGCGTGTATTTTATACACGCCAAGCCAAACTGGGGAGGGTTTTTAAACCATCGAGCTCGAGCCAAAAGGGGCTATTTTCAAAATCTATTCCTCCTTCTCCAAACCGAAATGGAATCTCCTCTTAGGGTTCTTTCTTTTGAGTTGCTTTGAACCTCGCTCTATCGCCGGAGTTTGCTCCCGCTGGTCAACTACATGCTCTACTTCAGATCAAGGATCCATTTTTCTTTAAGGTAATCAATGTTTCCTCATTCTCTCTTTTTATTTTTATTTTTCTTGAATAACTTGCAATGTGGTTAGGATTTTTGCTTTTTTAGATGATGAATGGGTGATTCTTCTTGCAAGTAGGATTATTTATAACTCACTTGATTTCTTCCATGTGCATTGGCCTTGAATTTGAGCAATAATATGATTTTTTAGTGATGCCCTACTCCTTTTCTTCACTTGTGGATGTGATTAGGGGCCTCTATCTTCTTCTTCCTTGTGTGGATCTAGATGGTATATTTTTGTTGTTTTGTTTTTTTTTTTTGTGCCATGCAAGATGATGATGATGATTTTTTCCTTTTTGTTTATTATATATATTATTTTTGCATGTTTATTGTGTATGTATGTGTATGTATATATATATATATATATATATATATAAACATATATATATATATATATATATATATATATATATATATATTTATTTATTTTTTTTGCTTGTTGGAAAAAGGAAGGCTCTCTTTTATTTTGTATGTTTATCCATGTTTTGCTTTTCCTATTTTTTTTTGGATTTTTGTTACATATATTTTTTGGGATTTCTGTTTGTTGGAAAAGGAAGACTCCTTTTTTTTTTTGTTGTATGTTTATACATGTTTTGCTTTTCTTTTTTTTGGATTTTTGTTACATATATATACATTTTTCATTTGTTTTCTTTTCTCTTTTTTTTCTGTTTGTTTTTTTTGTTTTTTTTGCTCTCTCTTTTTTGTTTGAAATGTGGGGGTTTTGGGCCTCAACCTCTTTTTTGATGTATTTCTTAGAAATGATGATGATGGTTTATGATTGATGGAAAAAAATGAGAGGGGCATACTTACCTTCTTTTGTCTTGCAGGAATCGATTTTTTGCTACTGACATGTTTTGATGCCGTTACTTGTTTCTGTCTTATCATGTCGAGTGAGGAAGAGCACGGGCAAGAGGAGGAACCGGAGGTGGTCTACGGTCCCCGGGGGGAGCAGCTTTTTATAGTGCAGTGCTTTCCCCAGCCTTGGTATGAAATGTAGGGCGAGGTAGCCTGTACTGGTCTGCTCAATCAACAATACACCCATATCTCAAATTTAGAGATTGCTAGCAAGGTAATAAAATAAGTTTTATTTTGCCGCCTTGTCCTTTCATTGTGTAAGCTTGCTTTACCTACAAGATCTAACACCTCTTCATCTTGATGCAGGACTTGCCACCAATTATGTTTCGTGGAGGTTGGCTTGACCTCCAACGCCTTTACTGCTATCTCCCTCTCGTGGTGAGGTTTTTCCTTACCCAGGCCGATTTTGGGGATTTCCTTTCGTCCCTTGCCATGAGGGGCGACTCGGCCTATGTGAAGGCCCTAATTAAACATTTTCGGCCTGAAACCATCACCTTCCACATGGCGATGGCTGAGATGGCTATTACCCCTATCGATTGGTCGATGATTACGGGGATAAGATTGGGGGCAAGCTGGTGACCAACCTTCGCGTACCAGGCCAGGATGAGGTGGTTCAATTAATCGGGGATTACCCCTCTTCCCAGAACAAGCATGACTCTGAGGTCAAATTATCTTGGCTGGCCGAGTTGTTTGGTGAACACGAGTTGGTGGATCTGGGCCTGTCGGATGCAGATATGTTCCTTGAGCCTGAGCATGCCCTGATGTTGGCTCGCATCTCGCTCCTCTTCATCTTTGGCAAGACCATTTTTGCAAATGCCAGCAGAGGTCAGGTTTTGTTATCCTTACTCAGTCTCATGGGAAATTGGGACGACGTGCAGCGGTATGACTGGGGTGAGGCCGGATAAGCTGTGCTGATGTCTAGCCTGGCCCGAGCCTCAATTGGGAACATGGTTTCTGTCGTTGGTTTCTGGCTTGTGATTGAGGTAACCCCTAACTCTTCCATTTTCTTTGGTTCATTGGCTAGTCATTCATCCTACATCTGACACATCTTTTACGCTTACTGCTCTTTTCAGATTTGGGGGTACTTGCACTTCCAGCCTGGCCGCCCACTCCTTTTCTCTGATGTTTACACGTATCCGCTTATGAGCAATTGGCACAAGAATCACCGAAGGGATGTTGGCATGAAGCATTTAGAGATGGGTCTGAGGTCCCAATTTGACATCTTGATCTCAGAGCAGGTACGGCTAATTCTCTCTTTTCTTTCTGAGCATTTCCTTTTATGCTACCTGTTTGGCTGATGGGACACTTTTCTGTCTAAGCAGGTCATTTATGACCCTTATGTTGGTTCTCCCTTCTGGGATTGTGCTATCGTGGGTCCGTCTCACTTTTTCATTGGCTGTCGCATCATCTTCTTTTACGGGGCCTGGGCTCAGGCCTACTACCTAGGAGAGAGAGTGGTTCATCAGTATTGCGACCACCTTGTCGTACCGCAGGCTCCTCCCATCGATGTTCTGGCTCCTGAGGGTAGTATTGAGGAGCTTTCTACTAGGTTTCTCCATCATGGGGTCCCCGTTGATGATCTTCTCATTCTTGGGGGATACTAGCTGTGATATGAGTCCTTGCCCTACCGATCCATTCTGTCGCATTTTGTATCGGGTGCCAACTTCCTGGCCTTTGGCGGCCCACAATCTCAGGTAGTTCTTCTTTTTAGGCAAGTTTTTAATGGTTCTGATTCAATTTTTTTTACCTGTACTAACTGAAACCCTGCTTCTTTTCACACTTTGATCGAGAAGAAGATTCTGATGATGATGATGTGACGGCGGCAGGCCCTGCTGAGGCTATGGGTGCTAGTCCTTCAGACCCCTCTGGCGTGGCTACTTCTGATAGCTCTACTACTGAGGTTTAGGGGACTTTTAGACACCTCGATGATGTCTTTCTTTCGAGCTTATGTGTTGATGTAGATGAGCGGGCCCACCTAGCTGCTGAAGTGGTGTGGGTCCCCCAACCTGAACTGATCCCAGGGGTGAGTTTTTCTTTCCCATACATTTTCTTTTCTGAGATATGACTACTTTTGTGCTTACGGCCCTTACAACTGATATCTCTTTTGGTGTTGAACTATGAGTTGGTTGTGAATTAGGCCAAGTATTATTGCAATATCGTCAGCCTTAAGGATGTGGAAATGGTGAGTGTTATACTGACTAGTTTCGATCATTGCCTTGCTATTTTTATCTTTCAATCGATCTTGCTTGATGACTTTGGATATGACTTGCAGCGTGCTCGTGAAAAGGAATTGCGCTCCCTGCTTAGCCGACTCTCTCAGGCATGGTCCCGAGTGGGGGAAGTTTAGACGTACCATAGTACCTCGCGTCGTCGCAAGAAATCGAAGGGTGCTGCCAAGGATTCAACTTTTGGACTGATTTGTTTATACACTTTTGAACTCTTGGGGTTTTTCTATTTTTATTTTGGGAAGATGTATCGGAGAATATATTTTTAGACAACTTTTATTTCTTTGAATGAATGCCATTGCTTTTCCCTCTTTGTTTCTTACTCCATCTCTTTCTCCTTTCTCCTTTTTGTTGTGGTATATTGGCTCTCTTTCGCAGGATGGCCCCAATTTAAAAAGAAGGACCTTGGGGCCTTGCACTTAGTTAACATTTGGCCACCATTTTTCTATCTGTGCAGATTTTTCCTGCATAGAAAATCATATGTAAGGTGGATGTGGCCCAAAAATTTTGTATCTCTGTATGTGGGCTAGTGTGCTTTTTAAGCAAATGACAGGAAATGCAGGTGGGCTGTCTAGGGGATCAGTAAAATGACCTCCCCTACACTCACTTTTCCTCCTTGGATGGTAGTAATGGTCTGGCGTGTGTAATACACACACCAGAGCAATTCTAGGAGAATGTAGCTTGGCGTGTGTAATACACATGTCAGAGCAACTCTGGGAAAAAGTGGCATGGTGTGTGTAATACACACGACAGAGCAACTCTGGGAAAATTTGCTCTAGCGTGTTTAATACACACGCCAGGTGCCATCTGGGGAAAGTGGGGCCTTTTAAGCCCGAGAATGCATTCTTTTCTCCTTTTGATTTTGACTTGATATTTTTTGCTCCCATTTTTTTCTTTTCTTGCCCAAAGGTGGGCCCATCGTCCTACATTGAATTGTATCTCAGGAGCATCTTTGTACGATCATGGACCCGCTTTCTGGCCCCGCCTCTCGTGGAGGGTCCAGGGACCACCATACTTTCCTCTTTGGGTGTGAGACCCAGTTATTTGAAGAATTGGCTTGAAAGTTTGAATGAGAGCAAGCTCACGGGGGTTTGGATCAGCTTGGATTGGCCCCGTCTCTCATCTTTTCTTGAAGTCCCTCCACTTTGGGATTTTATACATGCAACGGCCTCTTTTTTGGAAGTGGGCAACCATGTCCTCCGTTTCGGGAACCGTGAGCTGACTCCTACACTTAAGGAACTCTCCAGCCTATCGGGTTTGAAGCTGCATAGGGGCCTTGCCAGAGTAATGTTGAAGACGGGTTATGTTAAATCTGTACATACAACTTTGGGTTTGAGAAAGGCTGATTATGAGAGAAGTCTCATTGGTGGGCCCACTAGGTGTTCGATGAAATTCTTGAGAGAACTTTTTGGCGATGAGAGCTTGTGAAAATTGCCGATTAGAAACTTTCATAACGTGAAGGCTTTCACTCTTTGTCTCATCTCTGAGGTCCTTTTCTACACCAGGGAGAGGGTTTATCGCTTGCCCTTTGCGATGTTTTGGCAGAATTAGAGGGGGGGCGATCCATGATGCATATGATTTTGGTAGAGCTCTATCACTGCCTTGACGCTTTTGTATTGGGCAAAGTGGAGTACCTTAAGGGATGTTCGCTTCCGTTCCAGGTCTGGCTCTGGGAGAACCTTGCCATTTTGGGGCCAGTACCCCTCTTCTATGTTTCTCGTGGTGATGTGGCCCGCTAGTTTTTGGGTAGATGCTCCATGCTTCCATGGGGGGATATACAAGGGCTGAAGCTTTGGTTGACTGAAGCCAAGTTGGTGTGGAGGCTTCCTTGGTTAGACAGGACTTTCCTAGTGGTTCACTCCAGAGATCATGAGGGCATCTCTCTCCTTGGTTTGACCAGCAGCACCTACTATTTCCAATTTTTGGTGTTGTGCCAGTTTGGTTACTCTCAGCAGGTGCCTTGTGTGACAAAGCCATCCCTGTGTGAGTTATTTTTCACTCGGGGGTCCTCTGGGGATATGGATAGGATAGCTGCCCTTTGGGAAACGCGTTAGTCAACACTCATGTGCGATCTTTAGCAGGGGAATTTGGTCCTGTCCTTCCCAAAGTATGAGGCTTGGCTACGATCTGAGATGTCTCCTGCTTGTCACCTGGATTAGGCAGAGAGCAGTGATGTAGGGGGGCCTTAGCCGTGGAAGGAGTCGATGCTTCAAAACCATATTGAGCTACTGATGGACAAGAAACGAATCCTGCATGAGCATTTAGAGAAACAAACGGTTGTAGCAGAGGTGGCAGAAGTCAGAGTTGACGTAGCTGAGTGTGCGGTCCTTCGTCTGGAAGGAGCCTTGAGTGACGCTCTTAGTGCTATTGATGCTTCCCAGAAATGGTATAGGAGCCTTCATGGCCGCTAGATGACAGAGCGGGATCTACGGGAGGATGCTTTACGTGTAGAGATCCGTGCCCTAAAGCACGAGTTGGGTCGTTGATTCCCTCCTGCACATACTTTTTGCATAGATTAGCTTACCACACAAAGGGGCATAAGAACCCCTGCCAGATTTTTTCTGGGTATATAAACTTTCTTTATGTTTTTTTTTTTTTTTCTTTTTGTAAAAAAGGAAAGGGAGTGAGACATCACACCGATTATTTTTTGGGAGATGTGGTGTAAGAAAAGTACAGACTCGTAGATGGAAAAGGGAAACCTATTATCTTACAAATATTTTATCTTTTCTCTATTTTTTTTGTAAAATGGTGGGATTGTGCTGATTATTCCTTTGGAGATGTAGCACATACAATGCCGGCCTGAAATGGAAAAGGAAAATTTATTATCTTTTCCAAGTGTGGTCATTCCAATCATCAAACCAATCGTCGCGGAGTGGGGGGTGCATGGTGCTGGCCTGAAAATGGAAAAGGAAAATTTATTATCTTTCACAAATGACTTTTTTTTTTTCTTACACCTTATGCGTGACGTGACGTAGCGGGTCCAAATTTGAGGATAGTTTAACTGGTTCAAGGTCGGACCTGGGTGACGTCCAGAATGCCCATCCCCTTAGATCAAATAGACCTTTTATCTTTTCCTCGAGTCATACATTTGACGGTACGATCATGATGATATGCTAGGCCTAGACTCGTTTTGAGTAAACATGAGCAGCCCAGGGGGATCAGATGGATTGTGGTTGTAATCGGGGAAGTAATTGATGACTCTCACCTTCTGCCTTTTTTACAATATTTTTACTCACAGCGCCCAAGATGAGTTTTCACCATGCCCATTGTTTCCCTCTTTTTTACCTGTTACGCCCCTTTGGGTTTCTACCATGTCCATGGATATGCATTTTTAGCCAGGCGCTTTTTCAGGTTTTCACCTGGTCCGTACAAGCTCGCTATTTTTACTCATGGTGCCTTTCAGGTTTTCACCACGTCCCTTTTGCTTTGAGCTCGTATTATTTTTTTTATTCTTTTTTCTTTCTTTATTTTCTCAAAGGCCATGACATGGGCGTCGATTCTGTCATAGCCGACCAGATGGAGTTCTTTTGTCGTCTCTCGGCTTGGCTCGCGCTGACTGCTGACTCAATGGATACTATGACTGCTTGTAGGCCTTAAAGAGGGCTTTTTCTTGGAATGTATTGTGGCCATGGGATGGGTTAGGAATTTTGAAGGTATTTTAGGTTTTAAAAGGTTTCCTTGATTGGGTTCCGGCTGCCATAATACACCTCTTCCTTGAGGGATTTTGACTGTACATGCCCCATTTTTCTTTTCTTTTTTTTATTCTTTTTACTTATCCCCTTTTGGGATTTTGCTTTTATGATTTTTTTTTATTTTGATGGTAACTCTTTTTCTCTTTTCTTAGTTGGTATATACACTTTCTCTTTTTCTATGGAGGGGGTAATGAAAGAAAAGCCATTGGCTTAAGATGGGGTAGCAAAGGGTATGATTATTCAGGGACACTTTTTGGCTACTTGGCTTTAAATTGATGACCTCTTTTTGAAGTATCCTTTAGCAGTCACGCATCCATTTTTATCTGTACTTACCTTGTTGTGGGAGACTTAGGAATAGAATCGTCGGACATATCCAGCGTTGATTGGCTTAGGAAAGTGATCTCCTTCTATGGTGGCAAGGCGAATAGCGTATCCCGAGAGCACTTCTCAGATGACGTAAGGTCCCTCCCAGTTGGGCATCAATTTTCCTCTTGGACCGGCGTGGAGGGATGGGAAGATCTTCTTTAGTACAGTGTCTTCCACTATTAAATCTTGAGTGCAGACACGTTTGTTGTAAGCGAGTGCAATTCACCTTTGGTACACTTGGGTGTGACACAAAGCCAGGAGCCTTTTCTTGTCTAGTAAGTTCAGCTACTCAAAGCGATACCTTTCCTTTTAAGCTTTAGGTAGATTAGACTCTATGAGAACGCGTAATGAAGGTACTTCAACTTCAACTGGCAGGACGGCCTCAGTTCCATACACGAGGGAGAATGGTGTTGCCACTGTAGCGGTACGGATCGATGTTTGGTAGGCCCATAATACAAATGGTAACATTTCACTCCAATCTTGATAGGTGACCACCATCTTCTCAAGGATGTAGACGATAGTCTTGTTGGTAGTCTCCACGGCTCTGTTAGTTTGCAATCGATAAGGCAACGAGCGATGACATTTGATCTGGTACTGCTCACAGAAGGCTCTGATGTGCTTGTTCACAAATTTAGTACCATTTTCTGTGATGATGTCCTTGGTTACACTGAGTCGGTAAAGGATGTTATTCTTGAGGAACTTCTTGACATGACTAGCCGTGATGTTTGTAGAGGATGCTGCCACTACCCATTTGATCAAGTATTCAATGGCGACGAGGATGAACTGATGCCCATTCGAAGCTTTCGGATTTACTTTTTCGATGACGTCAAGACCGCAAGTGGTGAATGGCGAAGGAGTGATCATGCTATGTAGATCTATAGCTGGATCATGTATCAAACTGGAGTTTTCTTGTCATTCACTCTCTTGGTTTGTCCATTGTTAAGTAGTGAAAAATACCATTTTTCACCCCTAAACATGAGCTTTGAAAGACCCTTGAGAAGACTAAATAAGTGCTTTAGTGTGCATTTTACAGCTAACCAATTAGACAGGTCCAAGTCCGAAAAGCATCCTAAAATGATCAAAAAGCTGACAACTCATGTCAAGCTCAAAGAGGGAGTGAAGAAATAGCCTCAGCAATGGCTAAAAAGGTCCTAAAAGAGCAAGAAAAGACCTGAAGAAGAAGAAGGATCCATTCGCAAAGAAGAAATCAAGTTAAAAGTTCAAATCGCAAAGTAAAAAGTACTTTTCGAAAAGTTCAAAGTTACATTGAATTGATTACGAGTCAGAATGAACTACTCGAAAAGAACCATGTTCGCTCGAATAGTTGAAATTTCCTTTTCGAATAGAAGATCCGGGAGAAGTCCTTTGAAAAGACTTTACGAAGCCAAATTGCTTTGCGAAAAGAACACGGAGCCAAAACACTTTGCGAAAAGGCACTTAAACTCTACGAAAAGGACATTACGGGAATTACGACTTGTTTAAAGGGCATTTCAAGAATCTCTCGCCGCAGCCCCAATGCATTTAACCAGGACATTTCGGAAGATTCCAATCAAGATCCAAAAGCATATTCCAACCCATGTGAGCGCTCAAAGATGAAATCACTTGGCGGGAACTTCTAGAAGCTCAAACAGATTTTGAATTCCATATGTAATTGATGCTTCTAAGCGCTGATTGGTGAACGGATCGAGCATTTTCATTGGCGAGATCTGGATCCCGTGCTCAAGCGCCATTGGGCAATCCAGATCCGAACACTTCGATTGGTCAATTCAGCATGCGGAGATCAAGGAAAGCTATAAATAGAGAAGACATTTGCCCAATTGTGGCATCCAGTTTTTAGAGTTTTCATCTGCTTTCCCCATTCCTCGAAAGCTCATCCGATTCCCTCAGAATCCCTTCTTGTATTTTACCTTTGAGAGCCATTGAGTGATTTGTACTTCCAAGTTCGGATTCAAGATCAGTAATCTGAGGGCTCTTCGAGAAGCTCATAAGTCCGAGGGCTCTCTAAGCCGTGCTCTGTAATTGTAACGTTGGATTTTAAAAGGTTCTTTGTAATTTGTGTCTTCTCCATTGGAGTCATGTCGAGGGTTGAATGTTCACCTTAGTGCATTAGACTTCTTTAGATTCACTCATCCGCATCCAACTTCCTTAATTCATCATCCTCATGCGAATTAGCGTTGGTAACCTAATTCAAGCGGCATTCTGATGATGTTCATGTTAAAATAAAGAATAGGCCACGACTAGGCGATGATCCGTGACAAATCACGACCATAAGTCTAAACCTATTCCTTAATTCGGATTTATTTCTCTTACATCTGTCGGTAGCCGATGAAGATTGAATCTGCCTGTTGAACTCTGATTCTCCATTAAAATTCAAAGGCTAAAATACATGAAGCTATTATTTCTGCATTTGTCTTATTTTAAACACCTCCACAACTCGGATCTGGATCACGTAGTTAGTTCTTTTCTTTATTTGCTTTTAGTTAAACGTGACAAAACCCAACACTCTCTTTTATCTATTCTTTATTTTAGATAATTATAGAGCCAGATCTGGTAGCACAGATCTGGAGGTTTATCTCTCATTTTAGACAAACTTCTCTATGGACGATCTTGAAATACTTACTTTTAAAACTTGCTACAATTGGCCCTGATCTTGCAGGCCAGTGTTAGCCCCAATGTGCTGATATCCCTTTCATAAGTTAACATCCATATAATTTAGCATTCTTTAATTCTTTAATTTTTTGCACACATTTTTGGCACACTTGGAGCGACAACAAGTTTTTGGCGCCGTTGCCGGGGAATTTGTTCTAAAATTGGTAGACCTAAGTCTTTTTTTTTATTTTATAGATTTGATTTTCATTTTAGTTTTTGCTTTAAACCTGCACTTTGTATTCCAAGTGCTTGATTAAATGTCTCATCGCAGCTTTTGTATAGAAAACCCATTTTTACCGCAGATTTTTTTTTTTCTAAGTTTTCATTCTTTGCCTTCTAGTTGTTTGAATAAATGTCGCCACTCTTTTGTCTTTTTGTCAAATTTGGGCGAGCTTTGAAGTTTTTCTTTTATTTTTGTCAATATAATCGGAATAAGGTATCGGCAGCTTTTTGGATTGTTGCACCGGAACCAGTCAACAAGGAGCATCTGGACTAAAGTGGAGCAGATCCGCTTGAGTTTGCATCCTCTTCTCCTTTGCATTCATTTTCTATTTTTAAATTCTTGAGAACCAAGCAGCTCATGGTGTTTATTGTTTGTTCGATTATAATTTCAGCCTTTTTAGGCATGCCGATTTTTTTTACAAAACCAAATACAAAATAAAAGAAAATGAAAACACAAATAGAAAATCTCTTAGTTGTTTCTCATTATTTTCAGTAAATAAGGGCTCTTGTTGAGCTGGCTGATCCAAAACAAGTAAAAATAAAAAATAGAAAATTATAAAATAAAAATATATATATATCTTTCAGATGGGCTGTTTTCTCCATTTGCATCCACTTTTCCCATCCGGACTCTTTGAGATCATTTTTTTATTTTAGGAATCATGTAGGACAATGAGTAGTGAATCATAGGCTGTTTTGAATATTCAATGGACCCACTTATTTTATTTTCCTTGAGATTTCTTCATCATAAATGGGTCTCAAATTGTATGAACTCTTTTTTAATATGTGCTCCCATGCTTCATTATTTTTATTCATACCCATCATCAACAAAGGGTCATTCTTATGAATCTTGCTTTTCACCGTATTCCTGCTAATCATTTTTTTTCACTTAGATTCATAAGTATCTCAAAGCTTTTGGCATTAGATTTTCTGTTGGGCTTAGGATGTATCATTTTTCTCTTTGGGCTTAGGATGTATCCTTTGGCATTAAAAATTCTGTTTTTAGGAATGTTAGTTTCAAATTGCTTTTAAGAATTTTAGTTTCAAATTCTGCTTTTTAGATTTTCAAATTCTTTTTTAGGAATTTTAGCATTACATTTTTAGATTTTCAAATTGTTTTTAGGAATTTTAGTTTCAAATTGCTTTTAGGAATTTTAGTTTCAAATTGCTTTTTAGGAATTTTAGTTTCAAATTGCTTTTTAGGAACATTGTCCTAGTTTTACTAATTTTCGTCATTTTTCCGTGAGTATAGTTAGTTTCTAACTTTGTTTTCCTATTTTGCATTCACAAATTCTGTTTTGTGTCAACACTTTTCTATTTTTTTAAACTTTGTATGCAAATTCCCTACATTTTTATTTTTCTCACGATATAGTTTAGATTTTTCTATTCTTAGTTTTTCTTTCTTCTTTATCCCGCCCCTCGCTTTCGCTTTTTCCCACCCCCTCCCCCAAATTGGACCCCCTTTAGTCCCCTACCACTCCATCCCTCCCTAGATATGCCACCCTCTCCCAAAGCCATGACAGAAAATCCCTACATCCGTAGGGGATGCGTAAATGGCTGATTTGGAGGCCTACATCCGAACTCCTTATGAGGCCAAAATAAAAAATTAGAGCATTTCATGCAATTTGAGAGAGAGAAGATGAGGGATCCGTTGGACAAACATACCAATTGGTCGTAGAGCAACACAAGGTAGCTATGCTCCAAGCTCAACTAGTTCAAGAACAGACTAAACTAGCTCAAGAACAAGCAGAAAACAGCCACTGACCAAACATCTGGCCTCACCAAGAAGATCAAGTCCAAAGAGTACCGAGCTCAAGAATTCCATCTGAGAAATCACCATCAAGTTCGATTCCAACTCGATTCAAGTTCAACCAAGGACTCTAGCTCGCACCCCAATGACCCAACTTATGGTAGCGACTTTGATCCAAGTTATTAATGTTTGCATGTACTTTGTTTCTAAATATAATATATAAATCATTTCTTTTTTGTCCAATTCTGCACTTCTTTTCTTTTCTTTTTTCTTTTTTTCTTTTCTGCTCATTGTTCGTAATTATTTTTTCCAATCTTTTCGTTAGATCCAGAGCGAGCAAGCCTATTTTATTTTTTCCCTTACATCAAACCGGTGAGGACACGGTTCCTCATGTGTTTCGCCTCTCCTTAATCCCAAATCCCCCTCATCTTTAATTTTCTTTTTCTTCTCGTAATGTTTCTAGTCAATAAATTTTGCTTTCTCCAATGCTCACCGTCATGTTTTACTTTCATTGCTTATGATTTCCTTCATGTTTTTCCCGAATAATGGGACCATGCCACCTTTGAACCAAAGGAGGACACTTTGCTCCTCATAAGTTTGGGGTGTGGCATGATCCTCGCCTCGAGACATCGGATAAAGGCGAAAATCACCTAAGTGCAGGAAGAATTTAATGTACTTAAGAATCAAGTTAACTAGGAAATTTTAAATATTCTTTGCAAAAATTTAGACATTCTAAACCTCATGATAGTCTACATTTCCATGATGATTACACCATAAAAACATCTTGGTATCAAGACGTAGTAAGTCAAAAGGAAGAGAAAAGGTAAAGATATACTTAAAAGCTCAAGGAAAACCATAACCAAACGGTGAGAATTGAGCTCATATATTTTCCATCTCTCATGAAGAGTGATCGAGGCAATTTTTTTCCGATTCAAAAGATTGAGGCATTAGATCCACTAGAAGTTAGGAAACTCCAAATTAAAACAAGTAACAAGACTCATGAAACCGAGGAAAAGATCAAGGCCTTCTTTGGACAAATTTTGAACCTAACAGAACCAACCAAGAAAAATCTGCCCTGTTTGTACCCCATTTGAGTCAGAATCCTACAATTCTTCATCAAAATATCCAAAAGTACTTGCACTGAACCTATGGAACCAATTCAGCCTTCCTCACTCCGAGAATTCAGAGGTAAAGGAGAAAGAATGAAGAGATGGACCATTTCCAAAAGCATCAAGAAAATGAAGAGAAAATACCTCAAAACAGGCAATATGGTGGTGAGAAAGGAAGAGACAAACAATGTGAAAAAGTTGCAAAAAGGCAAAAAGGGACCTTATGATGAAAATGCAAGATCAAAGAAAGAACTGATCATTGTGAATGTGAGAATCTCAAAAGAAGAAGAAAGAAGCTAAACTCAAAAGGTGGAGTCATGAACCATCTCACGCACTTCACCGAGTTCTCAAATTCAAACCCCTGTTCAAACTGCCTTTCCTTGAAACTTCACTCCATAAGCCATACAAACAAACCTAGATTAAAAGTCCTTGTGATCCAAAGTTGAGTGAGCGTCATGTAGAGATAAGAAGTTCCCCAATCTATGGTGAGGAGATGTCAATGATGCCAAGATTCGAGAAGCATGTGCCTATGCTCATGCTTACAGATCCATTTGGGAGATGTAATCGCTCTTGAGCTTGAGTGAAACGAACCCCTCAACAAAAACACTGATGAGAGTATACCCCGTGAGTGTTTGGGTTGGAACTTGAGCACATTAAGTATGACTTATAACCTAATTTTTATCCATAGGATGAGCTTCCGGCACATTTGTATGATTTTCTATGACTGCTCATGATTGGAAATATTGAAACATTCATGAGGTTTATAAATGTTGAAATCTCCTTGCAAACAATACAACTAAATTTGTGTAAACATGGATTCAAGAGTAACTAATTTCGATCTTTGATTGCTCATGAGATAACGGCACTAATGCCAACTGTCCCATGGAGAAGTTTGTAGGTACCTTCACCGAAACCCTCAGAGACTTCACTCCTCCTCTAGGGATCACCTAGGGTTGAAAAGGCTTGTTGCATATGCTAAATGCACTGTGCTTCCTACAAAAGTGGCTCTTTACTTTGTTTTTATGTTTCTTTGCTCGTGGACTAGCAAAGCTTAGGTTTGGGGGTGTGTTAAGTAGTGAAAAATACCATTTTTCACCCCTAAACATGAGCTTTGAAAGACCCTTGAGAAGACTAAATAAGTGCTTTAGTGTGCATTTCTGCTAACCAATTAGACAGTCCAAGTCCTAAAAAGCATCCTAAATGATCAAAAGTCGACAACTCATGTCAAGCTCAAAGAGGAGTGAAGAAATAGCCTCAAAGAATGGCTAAAAAGGTCCTAAAAGAGCAAGAAAAGACAAGAAGAAGAAGGATCCATTCGCAAAGAAGAAATCAAGTTAAAAGTTCAAATCGAAAGTAAAAAGTACTTTTCAAAAGTTCAAAGTTCTGCTCGAATTGATTCTGAGTCAGTAATGAACTACTCGAAAAGAACCATGTTCTGCTCGAATAGTTGAAATTTCCTTTTCGAATAGAAGATCCGGGAGAAGTCCTGCGAAAAGACTTTACGAAGCCAAATTGCTTTGCGAAAAGAACTTCGAGCCAAAACACTTTGCAAAAGGCACTTAAACTCACGAAAGGACATTCGGGAATTACGCTTGTTTAAAGGGCATTTCAAGAATCTCGTGACGCCCCAATGCATTTAATGGGACATTTGGAAGATTCCAATCAAGATCCAAAAGCATATTCCAACCCATGTGAGCGCTCAAAGATGAAATCACTTGGCGGGAACTTCAGAAGCTCAAACAGATTTTTGAATTCCATATGAAATTGATGCTTCTAATACCGATTGGTGAACGAGATCGAGCATTTTCATTGGCGTAAAGTCCTGGATCCCGTGCTCAACGCCATTGGGCAATCCAGATCTGAACACTTCGATTGGTCAATTCAATACAGCAGGATCAAGGGAAAGCTATAAATAGAGAAGACATTTGCCCAATTGTGGCATCCAGATTTTAGAGTTTTCATCTCTGTTTCCCCCATTCCGGTCAGAAAGCTCATCTGATTCCCCTGTAATCCCTTCTTGTATTTTACCTTTGAGTGCCATTGGGAGTGATTTGTACTTCCAAGTTCGGATTCAAGATCAGAACTGAGGGCTCTTCGAGAAGCTCGATCGTAAGCCTGAGGGCTCTCTAAGAAGCCGTGCAGTGTAATAGAAACGTTGGATTTTAAAAGGTTCTTTGTAATTTGTGTCTTCTCCATTGGAGTCATGTCGAGGGCTCTGAATGTTCACCTTAGTGCATTAGACTTCTTTAGATTCACTCATCCGCATCCAACTTCCCTTCATTCATCATCCCTCTGCGAATTAGCGTTGGTAACCTAATTCAAGCAAAGATTTACTGATGATGTTCATGTTCAAAATAAAGAATAGGCCACTAGGCGATGATCTGTGACAAATCACAGCCATAAGTCTAAACCTATTCCTTAATTCGGATTTATTTCTCTTACATCTGTGCTGGTAGCCAGATGAAGATTGAATCTGCTCTGTTGAACTACAGATTCTCCATTAAAATTCAAAGGCTAAAATACATGAAGCTATTATTTCTGCATTTGTCTTATTTTAAACACCTCCACAACTCGGATCTGGATCACGTAGTTAGTTCTTTTCTTTATTTGCTTTTAGTTAAACGTGACAAAACCCAACACTCTCTTTTATCTATTCTTTATTTTAGATAATTATAGAGCCAGATCTGGTAGCACAGATCTGGAGGTTTATCTCTCATTTTAGACAAACTTCTCTGTGGACGATCTTGAAATACTTACTTTTAAAACTTGCTACAATTGGCCCTGATCTTGCAGGCCAGTGTTAGCCCCAATGTGCTGATATCCCTTTCATAAGTTAACATCCATATAATTTAGCATTCTTTAATTCTTTAATTTTTTGCACACATTTTTGGCACACTTGGAGCGACAACATCCATCGGTCTAGGGGTGAAATGCAGAGCTGAATTCTAACTTTGAGCCCATTCCTTCTTTAAAACATTGCTAGAATTATGATGTATACAGAGGGTCCTTGTCTGATACGGTGCTAACAGGTATGCCATGTAGTCTAACTATTTCCTTCAAGTATAATTATGCGAGCTAGCTGCCTATATACCATATACTACAGGGTAGGAAATGAGTGGACTTGGTTAATCGATCAACGATTACCCAAATGACATTATATCCTTCCTGCGTTCTCGGCAATCCAAGGATGAAATCCATGAATATGTTCTCCCATTTCCATTCAAGGATTGGTAACGACTGTAATAGACCTAAAGGATGACGATGATCGACTTTCACTTGCTTCTAGACATTTTTCTACATACTCTACGACTTCCTTCTTTAGCCCTTTCCACCAACAACTCTTTTTGAGGTCTTGGTACATCTTAGTGTTCCCAGGGTGGATAGCGTACATTGACTTGCTCTAGCCACATCATCAAAAAAATTATGTTTTTTCCTTTGCTCATTTTTTTCTTTTTGTTGGGGCTCAACTACAGCCCCCTTATTTTGTTCCTGCTGGTCTCCAGCAGGGGGTGAGTCATTCCTCTCCTTTTCACTCACATTTTCCTCTTCTACACTCTCATTTGTCTCCTTTTCTTCCCTGCCCACCTGGTTATCAACCACCCTGCCACTTCTAAGGGTAGTGATTGCCTTAGCCTCCTCATGAGTTGAGGAGCCCTCACCAATCATATATTGACCCTTTGGATTATTTATGGTTTGGCTAGGTAGTCTACCCTCCTCTCTTTTAGTCAAAGCATTAGAGATTTGACTAAGCTGGTCTTCAATTTTCTTTATGATTTAAGTGTAAGAGTTCACAGTTTGAGATAAGGAACCAAGGTTTTGTAATGAGGATAAAACTTGTTCCTCAAAAGATGGGGCTCTAGGTGTTGTTGATCTCAAGTGTGCTTCACTTATTGGTTGGTGTTGAAAGTTAATTAAAAATCAAAAACAAAATAAAACAGGGGATGAATCAGCACAACTCAGAAATCCTAGACCTGCAAGATACAGGGTCCTTTGTAGCAAGTTTTGATAAGTAAGAGTTTGTCCCACAGGGAAAGGTGATCAAGGCTCCAAGGGAGCCGTCTCTAGTAGTCCCTCCTGATCTGTCTACAGATCTGGCAATCCTAAAAGGAGGGGAGTTTAAGGTCACTTATTCTAAGTATTCTAATAACTAAATTACAAAAGGATTGAGAGGATGGATGGAGTGTGGAAAATAATTATAAAAAGGTGAGAAATATGTTATTGAGCCAAGGTCAGAGGAGTTTTTGTAACTCAGAATTAGATCTGATGTTATAGAAATCCTGTCCAGAGGCTACAGTATCACCTCTGAGGAGAAAGGATCCAACCCATCTCTACTGCCATGACTCCACCCCTAGGGCTATAACCTGTCCACTTGAATGGTCACAGACTATCCCATAGGGGATCCACTATCCAGGGATGGGTCAGAACATAATAAATAAATCATTGCAGCCACTATTTCATCCAGGCTACCAGCTCAGGAATCCATAGGGAACCTCAACCTCAAAAGTTCCATATGTGGGGCTAAGGCTGGAAAACCATGGTAGCCCAGACACATAGAGCCCGCAAGCGATTGAGTACAACCTTCGATCCAGCTGTCCATTGCTTGAGAGAGGCTACAATGGTCCAGTCACCAGCCTACAATCTCTATAACCAGATCAGATCCGACATCTGATGGCAGATCTATACAAATATGGGGGAGTCTGCCTCTGTATAATCCCTCACCAAGCTTTTACAAGCTCAGGTGAAAAGAAGGATCCATCTTGGATCGGTGGATCAGAATCACCCTAAGGCTATAATCTATCCACTTAAATGGTCACAGACTATCCCAGAGGTTATCCTTCTCACGGAGCCCAAAACAAAACAAGATTATCGCTGCTACCACCATGTTCACCAGGCTACCAGCTCAAGCTCCCATGGGGATTTCAGATCTAGTAGGTCCTGTGGTGGGGCTCAGGCTGGAAGACCATGATAGCCTAGACACACGGGTTACTTGGATCTGAGTGGCCCTTAAAATCAGTCCTCCATTGCTTTGAAACACAGCCAAGGTAATGGGAGATCACAAGGCAGCAGCCTTGCACAGAGCATCTCACATATAAACAACAATCCCACAAAGTATAAATCCTATTGCAAAACTTCTATTAATCTAACTCAAATACATATACAAAGTCATAGCCAGCAATTTCTGGACTATGGAGAGAAGAAAAGAAAAAGAAAAAGAAAAACTACTTACTGCTAAAGAGAAAGAAAAAAAGAAAAGTGATCTGAGATAGGTTCCCAGATACCTAAACCTAAGCTAGGCCTGGGTATATATAGCAGTGGGGTGGCGGTGCATTAGGGTTAGGAAACCCTAATTTTAACGATGCCACGTGGCTTTCTACTGATCCTTGGATGCCTCGGGGCATGTGCACAGAGATTTGAGCGTGGGAGTGCATGCCCTAATCACAGGAAATTTCCAGAATACCCTCTGCTGAAGAGATGAAAGTTTAGGTTCAGAGCCTCGCTAGGTAGCTGTAGTTTCCCAGACTTCTCGCGTGGTAGCTCATTGCTCTTCGCTAGGATGATTTGGCACTGAACCTTCAGCCGTCGCGAGGTTGCCTTGGTTTGCTCTTTAGGCAGTCGCGCGGTAGAGAGTTGAGCTCTCGTTGGGTTGGAGTTCGCGAGGTTGAATAGAAAATACAGTCTCAAGCGTCGCGAGGTTGCAATTCAAGCAGTCGCGCGGTAGATTAGTCTTCGCTGGGCGTAGATGAGAATGCAAGCTCTTCTCTTTACTTGGACTTCGCGAGTTGCCTCGCGAGATTCTTTTGAGTTCTGAACTGCGCGAGGTTCTTTGTCTCACTCAATATTCACGAGCTTGGCTTTGCCTTCGCCAGAATGCTTTCTTTCTTGAATGGCCTGCGAATTGCGCGAGGCATTCTTCTTCTGAGATTTATACCCCGCGGTGACTACGCGACAGCTGTGCGAGACATCTTCTGAAGCTCTCTCTCCTCAGGTGTCTTAAGTGACCTTCACGAGATTGAGAGAGGTCTGCTTTGAACTGCGCGACACTGAGCGCTGTGTTCTACTCTTGAGCTTCGCGAGAGCTGCGCGGAGTTGAGTTTCTGAAGCTCCTCAGTCATTCATCTGCGCGAGAGGTTGCTTGTAAAGCCTTGGGAAGCTCAACTGATCTGCGCGAGGCTTCAAGGTTCATTCTTGCTGAGGGGCATCTGGTGCCAAAGCAGGCTCCATAACAGGATTCTTGGCCTTATTTCACTACTGATTATTTCCTGAACAAAACACTTAAGACGAGTTTATTAGGTGGCTAAGGGTCTAATCAAAGGTTAAGGGGTGAAAAGTGGTACTTTTCAAGTCTTAACACTAGGCTGTGGTGGTGGCAATGCCAATTGGTTTTACTGTGGGGCTGACTACTGGAAGGCCTGTCTATGTGCATAGCCCTAGTTATATTGTTGATGTGGTCTATATGGTAATGCCAACTGCTGCTGTTGTGGTTGCTGATAATTTTTTTGTCTCCACCTTAAATTGGGGTGGTTTCTTCATTGATACCCAGCAGGTTGTTGTCCAAATGATTGGGCAACATGGGCATGTTCCATGACCAATTCAGGGTATTGACCTGTTGATGGACAGTCCTCAAGTAGGTGTGTGGGTGACTGGCATATCAGACATACTTCTTCCACTTGTGCAGTCAATCTAGGTTGCACCACACCCATTAATTTATCAAATTTAATGGTCAAGCTGTCCACTTTTCTTTTCAAGTCACTGGGCACACTGACTTCATAGATCCTTCCTCTAGAAGTAACTTCTTTCTCCATTTTAGTAGGAGTCTCAATATCATTTCTGGACAGAGTCTCCTGCTGCATGGAATTTTCACTAGTAACCTCAAACAATTCCCAAGCCTTATCGGTTGTCTTGTGGAGGTAAGTGCCTCCACATGAGGCATCCACCATATCCTTGCTCTTGAAATCAATTCTTTGGTAGAAGCTCTAGACAAGCTGCCACTCAAGAATTTGGTGGTGGGGACATTACTTTAATAGCTCTTTAAAACTTTCCCATGCTTGATGGAAATCCTCAGTTGGGGATTAAGCAAAGGAAATTATGCTCTTCCTCAACTGGCTGGTTTTAGACATAGGGAAAAATTTAGCCAAAAACTGGCATCGGAGATCATTCCATGATTGTATGTTGTTGGCTGGGGGCATGGAGAATCAAGTTCTGGCTCTGTCCTTTAGTGAAAATGGAAAGAGCCTCAGTTTGGTGGCTTCTTCTCTCAAGCCAGCAATATTGAATGTGGTACATAAGGCAAGCAGTGCATAAGGCAAGGAACTCATCAATATGCTTATATTAGTCCTCTTTACTTAGCCCATGAAATGAAGGTAACATTTGGATGATTGATGATTTGATCTCATAATTACCTTGAACAACAGGAAATTAAATGCAAAAAGGGGATGTATATACCCCTGGTGCATTGGATTCCTTCAAGGTTCTTTGTTGTTCACCCATCTCAGCTGACTCAGTATTATCAGGAGGGGTTTGTGTGGTCCACCTAAGTCTAAGGGCCCTCTCTATCTCAGGATTTGGAGGTTCTAAGTCAGGGTTAAGGGACCTCCTACCCAACATGCACATACACAAAAAACAAGTAATACAGACCCTTATAGCACACTTAAAAAATAAGAACAACGAGAAAAAAAATTGCAGCTGATTATACTATTGAAAATACATTTCAACAGAAATAGGGCTAAAATAGGGGAGGAAAGAAATGCAAACTAAGGCTAGCAAGGCTCCAGCTACAACTCTAGCTTCTCCCTTTTTCTGTTGTTCTAGATTTATAAAAACCAATAAAAATCAGTAGTACTTTTATTCAAAAACAGACACTGCTACAAAGAATTTGTAAGCACAAAATTTAAAACTCATATCTACTAATTAGATCAAAGAATCCCCGACAGCGACACCAAAACTTGTTGATTGGAATATCTTAGATGCTTGCTACTATGAATATTAAAAAATGTGTGAGAAAATCTATGATAAAAAACAAATCAAAAGGTGGAGTAAAATGGATGAACACAGCAATCTAAAATATACACAGTCCTACAAGATCCAAGGCCTGTTGTAGCATGTCTTGATAGGAAAGGGTTGTCCCTCAGGGAAAATTGATCTAGAACCCAAAGGATTATTTTAGTAGATCTCTAGATCTAAGTACAGATCTAGCAATCCTAAAGAAAGGGAGTTTGTTGTCATAACTAAAACTACAACATAAAATAAAATTACAGTTCTATGCTATAAGAAAGGGTTAAAGAAGAATGAAGATGGGTATGGAACATAAACTAGAAAATGATGAGAAGTAATAAATCAAGGACTAGTATTTTGGATTGAAACAGGGGTTGCTTAAGCTGGGAAAAGGCTAGATTCACATCAGTCCGTCATTTGGCTACAAGCTCAAATGCAAGGAAGAAGAATTCAATTCCTTTAAGAGATGTGGACTAGTCTAAGGCTATGATCTGTCCACTGAATGATTACAAATCATCCCCAAAGATATAGTCTAGTCAAGGGGTAAAATCAGAGCAATAAAAGCTACAACAGCTGCTATGTATGCATGGCTGCAAGCTCATGCATCCATTGGTGCATTAAAACTATACAAAACTACCGATAAACAAAAGGAAAATATAGCTTCAATGAAGCTTTGAACATGACATTTCAATGTATAAAAAGAACTTACAATGGCTGCCCTTAGAGCTGTAGTCTGTGCAGAATACCACGCTTTTACAACTTTTCACAATCTTATTACAACATACATATTGTCCCACTATTATAGTAGATCTTAGCCAGCAAGTGATGAGCTAACCCTAACCCTAACCCTAACCCTCAATGACCTAACCCTAACCCTCAATGACCACAGCACAGAGTACCGTACGTCACAACCGAAATTAGGTTGAGGATGAGATGGTTTCTACACAAAAATTACAGCTTATATACACATTGCTTAAAAAATATCTTGCCCTAGCCAATAGGAGAGCAAGAGAGTAAAACCCTAGTTGTTGCTGCTATTGTGGCTCCTTCACAGCCCTTGGATGCCTCAGGAAGTGGGAATCAATGTGGAACCTTGGGATGTGCACCCTAGAAGTGGGGAAATCTCTCAAATATCCTTGTGTATGGATTGAGAAGGGAAGAGCCCGTGCTTCATGAGGATAAGTGCTACATATTGACCTCTTGCGAGGTTGTCACGTGGATGGAATTGCAGCTAAAGTGGCTCGCGAGGATCACTTGACAGTGGATATTATAGCTTGCACAGATGGTGCTCCAGGTGGCTCAAGTTGCGAGGATCTCGCTGGGCTGAATTGCAGCTCATGAGGATGGACTTTCAGCTTCATACGAATGATCGCCAAGATGGGATGCGCTTCTCACGTGGTTGGCTTTGCCTTTGAAGCATGCGGGGTCTGCACGAGAGCTTCATGAGATAAATTTTTGAAGCTCTGCTACAGTAAAGTGAGCGAGATCTGCGCGAACTCTTAAATGCTGCAGGCTGGAGCTTTGTGAGACTACACAAGGAGCTTTTCTACGCTCCTTTCCAAAGTGAGCTGCATGAGGATTGTGTGAGCTCTTTATGTGTTGCAGGCTGGAGCTTTGCGAGATCCTTGTGAGGTTACTTTTTAGGCAATCAGAACTATGTGAGCTCTTTGCTTCTATGCTGCTATGCACATCCTACTGCAGCAGTCTCCTTTGTTTGGGTCCATCTTCCTTTCAACTGTTGAGCTTCCAAGGTCCACTTAGGCACTCTCAATGCTCACTATGGTGTGTACCACCATGGTGTATCCTCTGTTCTTCCATCAGCTGCAGCCCTAGGCCTTAAATCTCTCTCTTATTAGCCTCAAAAGCATGACAGTTGCACTAAGCAACAATTTTATTATTAACTACAAAACACAATCCAAAGCTGATTATTAAATGGCTCCATGGTGTAGTAAAGGCTAGGTTAAGAGGTGCAAAGTGGTATTTTTCAGTGCTTAATAGTGGCCAACTTTTTCTCTTCTTTTCATTCTTTAGATGAATTACTTCTTTTGACTTCTCTTTCTCTCTTTCTTTTTTATTTTTATTAATTTATTTATTTATTTATTTTTATTTTTATTAATTTATTTATTTATTATAAAATGCCACACATATACAATTGTCACACTGCTTCTTATGGATTTCTTCTCTTCTCCTTCCACCAAATGTTGAACCCCTCTCAACTATCTTCAACATCTTCTCCTTTACCTTTCGAAATCTCAGAGTGAGGGTAAGGCTGAATCAAGTCATGAGGTTTAGGTTCAAGTACTCTGGTGTTGGTTAATGAAAAATGGATTTTTAAGTTCAAACAGTGTAAACAAAGGGCAGTTCAATGGGTAAGTCTTTTAAGGCTCAAACTGTCCAAATGAAGGCCTTAGACCATCTCCTTAGTGTCATGAGTGCTGTCACAGTTTCAATTTGGGGTGCCTAACTTCTAGTGAAAAGGTTGTTGATTCAGTTATTCCTTAGAGCAGAAAAAATTGTCAAAAACCCTCTTCAAAAGAAAATTTGATAGGTCCAAGTCTCACTAGGTATGGTCTTTAAATGAACTCATGGGGTATATCCTCACCTTTTTCTCTCCTTTCTAGTTCACTGGGTACTAATTATGAAAAATAAAAAATCTTGACGTTAGCTTCATGGAGGTGTTAAATTTTCAAAGATTATTTTTAAAATGTCTGCTAAAGTTTTAATTTTCTTTTTCTAACATGATTAGGTGAGAATTGACTTTATTTATTCAATTTAACTAACCATGATGTGCTATAATTAACTACTCTATTGGTCTACCCTGCCATACCCCCAAACCTAAGATAAACATTGTCCTCAATGTTTCAAGAAAAATGTATAGGGGCAGGAAGGTTTTGAATGAAAAATTAAACTACAGCAGAAAATAAAGAGAAAATTAAACTAATACAAGAGAAAAAGAGAATGTATAACCAAACAAAATTTTATACACAATGACACTGAAAAGACAAAATAGTAATTACACCTATACTAAAGACAGTAATTATACTAAAACTCCTAGAATAGTGAATTCCTAAACAAAAAATTCCTACAAATGGTCTGAGTATGAATCATGATTAATGAAAGAGATATTGGATGTATTGTGTGGGATGATGGAGTGCAAGTGTTTAGCATAGAGATGGAATGAGAGAATGGCTTCAAAAAGGCTTTAGAAGTTCAGAACCTGAGCCTCGATAGGATGGAGCTTCAGGAAGTACAACTCGAGAGGATCTCGAGGAGTAGGATTTAAATGTACTTATCCTGTCGAGCTGCTATAGCCTTCAGAACATCAGTATCAAGAGGATGCCTTGAATTGCCTGATCCACTCGAGAAACAGTGAAATCATCTATAAAGAGGTCTCGAGAGGATTCCTAAAGCACAAGAACCTCTCGAGATCAGCCAGTTCACCTTCTAAATGGTCTCGAGAGGATGCTTGAAGGGCATATCCTCTCGAGAATGCAAAAATGACTTAGTTACTCTTGCTCTGACAGAATCTCATACAATATAGCACACTGATCCTAATGCTCAACAGATCCATTCACACACATTATAGTACATCAGCCCTATGGCACACATCAAGATTCATAAAAATAGACCACAAACAACATAGTATTTATAGTCATTTATTTTTCACATTGTATAGGGGTGAGATCACATAACATGTTGGAGGTTCGTGAAAGTGAATGGTCTAAGAGGCTCCACAGAATTTTCAACATATCATTTGAGCCTCTAGCCGTGGACCTTCATGATCCTTCCAGAAATAAGGTGTATGATCTCAACAACTCCAGATGGGGATTCATTTATGACAGTAAATTTGGCAGCCCATCTGGATCTCAGTTTGTCTGAAAATAACTTTACTTCAGAAATTAAAAACCATACATTTGCATATGCATAGGCATCAAGCCTCAGTTCTTCTAGCTTAGAATTTGCAGTTGCTTGAGATTCAGGGAGTTGCTTTAGCTCCACATCAGGTGGACACTTAATAGAAGGCTGAGGGAGGGGCAACATAACAGATTTCCAAGTGGACTGTTGCACCAGCCCCATTGAAGAGTTCAAGATAGTCACTGCTTCATCACATAAGTGCGGGCCTCCTCAGTCCAAAATTCTTCAACATCATCATAGACCTCTGCCCAGTCCAGCAGTTTAGGCAAGGTGTCTTCCAGCATCTCTTCAATGATAGCAATTACTGAAGTAGTCTTCATTTCCTCCATCCTAGTAGTCTCCTTGTCAAAAGGAGAAGACTCTTTAAAATCTTGAGGAAATGGCATTTGAGGTACTACAAGTACTCATCTGCTGCCTTAAATTATTTTTTTTTTTTCTTTTTTATTATATATTTTGTTTATGGCTCAACAGCAGCCCCTTTATTCAGCACCTGTTGCTAACCAACAAGCACTCAGTCTTCTCTCTTTGCACTCCTTTTGGCATAAAAAATATCTTAGTTTTCCACCACTATACTACTCCTCAAGGCATTGATCGCCATAGTTTCTTCATGAGTTGAAGAAGCTTCACCAATCAAGTATTGCCCCTTGGGATTGGTCACTATTTGGCTTGGGAGTCAGCCCTCTTCCCTTCTTGTCAGAGCATTAGAGATTTGACCCAGCTGGTCTTCTATTTTCTTGATGCTCTGACTGTGAGAATTCACAGTTTGTGACAAGGAGTTGAGGTTTTACAATGAAGACAAAACTTGCACCTCAAAGGAGGGGACTCTTGTTTATGGGGGTGGCAAAAATAATTGACTTGGCTGGGGGAATTGATGTGGAAATTGTTGTCCTGGAGCATGACCTTGATCGAAATGTTGGGTGGGTCTGTAGGGCAATGCCAACTGCTACTGGAGTTGAGGAAAATTATTTTGTCTCCACCTCAGGTTATGGTGGTTCCTCCAAGCATCCCTAGCAGGCTGATGTCTAAATGATTGACCAGCATTGGAATGCTCCATTACTAACTCTAGAAATTGACTAGCAGATGGACAGTCTAGCAGGGGGTGTGCGGGTGAGTGGCATATGAGACATGCCTCTCCAACCAGTGCAGTTGTGTGGGGCAGCAACACACTCAAGACTTTATCAAACTTTTTAGACAAACTGTCCACTTTCCTCTCCAGGTCATTGTATACATTTAATTCATATAATTTCCCCCTGGAGGTGGCTTCTTTTACCACTCTAACTACAGGCTCAATGTCATTTCTTGATAGAGTCTCTTGCTGCATAGAGTTTTCACTGATAATATCAAACAGATCCCAGGCTTCTTCATCCGTTTTGCTGAGATATGTGCCACTACAAGAGGCATCCACCATGGATCTACTTTTAGAATCAATCCCCTGGTAAAAAGCTTTACACAAGCTGCCATTTGGGGATTTGGTGGTGTGGGCATTGTCGCAGGAATTCTTTAAATCTATCCCAAGCTTCATGGAAATCTTCAGTTGGGAACTGAGCAAAAGAGATAATGCTCTTCCTCAACTGACTGGTTTTACTAATTGGGAAAATATTAGCCAAGAACTGACATTCTAAGGCATTCCAAGATGTAATGTTGTTTGCTAGGAGCATGTTAAGCCAATTTCTTTCTTTGTCCTTAAATGAAAAAGGAAAAAGCCTCATTTTAGTTGGTTCATCTCCCAGGCTACCAATTTTAAATATAGTGCATAGGGAAAGAAACTCATCAATGTGCTTGTAAGGCTCCTCTTTACTTAACCCATGAAATGATGGTAACATTTGGATGGCCCTCAATAGTAGGGAACTGAATGCAAAAAGGGGATAGATATGCTCTTGGTGCATAATAGTCCCCCAGGGGTCTAGGTTGCTCTGCCATCTCCAATATTTCTAAGTGATCAGCAGGTGAAGGTGATGTGTGCCTAGGTCTAAGGACTCTTTCTATTTCAGGATTTAAAGGTTCAAGCTCAGGATGAAGAGACCTTCTACCCAGCAGATAACACAACAAGTAAAAAGCTAACTTATAGCACACTGAAAAAATACTAAATACTACTGGTGAAATTTAAAGAACGCATAAATGAAACTACAACAGGGAGAGAGAGATGCAAGCTAAGGCAGAGTTTGCTCCAGGTGCAGCTGCTATCTCCCCTAATTGCTACTGCTACAGATCTGTAAAAATAAAAAATAACAGCAGGAATTTATTCAAACACAAAATAGACAATAACAGGTCTAAAACGAAAAATAAAGAAAGAAAAAAAAGATCAAACAAAAACTCCAACTGTAATTTATTCAAACACCACAACTACAAAAAATCTAAATAAAAACTCAGATTTACTACTTAGATCAAAAGTCCCCGGAAACAATGCTAAAAACTTGTTGGTTTGTACAGTCTGTGTTCCTTTTATTAATAAAACGATAAAAAATATGCTAGAAATAAAGAATGACAGAAAAATAAAACAAAAGGGAAAAAGAAGATGGAATAGAAATCAATCCAAAGCTCATGCATGATACAGGGCTCTTGCAGCAAGTTTTAGATAAGTAAGGGTTATCCCACAGGGAGTTACGAATCTAAATATAGTAAATCTCCATATCTGCTACAGATCTGACAAATCTAAACCTAAAATAGAAAACAAGGTAAAGAGAGGTTGTTTTTGGGTTGTCACAAACTAATCTAGAAATAGAAAAAAAAACTAGATCTAAAGAAAGGGGGTGGAAGAGAGTGAAGATGGATTGGTGAAATAAAATAGAAAATATGGAGAAGTAGACAACTATGGGCTAATCTTCACTGTAAAATAGATCAAGAATTGGATATGCAGGAGTCCTTCACTTGGATACAAGCACAAGTGTGAGATAGAAGAATCCAGCTCAGTCCTGTGATCTGGACTAATCTTAGGGCTATATTCTGTCCACTCAAATGGTCACAGGATATCCCAGGGATGTGATCCAATCATAGGTGCTAAAGTTGAAACAGGAAATCCATTGCAGATATTATGTTTGTAAGGCTACAAGCTCATGCATCCATAGGAGCGAATAGTCCATGAAGATTTAGTTAAAACCACAAGATATCATAGATTGAATAGGGCATTGAAATCAGCTAGTCACTGCTACAAAGAAGCTTGCAATGACCTAGATCTCAAGTCTGCAATCTCTGCAAGACTCCAGATCTCATCACTGAAAATGGTATTGTAAAAATTGATTGAGATCTAGACTAATCCTAGGGTTATATTTTGTCCACTTAAATGGTCATAGAATATCCCATAGATATGATACAGTCAAGGGGTTAAAGCCAGAGCAGTAAACTCACTGTAGCCACTATGCTTGCAAGGCTACAAGCTCATGCATCCATAGGAGCATAAAACCCATATAAATCTTAATTAAAAATAACAAGAAAAGGCACATTATATGAATCAATAAAACCAGTTGTTCATTGATAAAAAGAAACTTATAATGACTTGGCCCTCAAGGCTACAGTCTCTACAAGATTCCAATCTCCTTACAATGTCATTACAATGTCATTACAATATCAAATTATAGATCCAAATAAACCTAGCTACTACAAAGATTTATCCCAACGTCGCTGCTGAGCTAAGGAAAGAAGAAGGAAATGAAAAAAGAAAGAAAACCCTAACACTAAAATGAGCGCAGGTTGAAAGTATCCTGACTGCCATTTACAAAACATCTTACATCTATTTATATAATCCATAAAGCAATAAACTGCTTTGGCCAATCAGAAAAAAAGAAAAATCAAAATATTGGGAGCTACTGTCGTGACTCATTCTCAACCAACTGTTGCCCCAGGTCGTGAGGAAAAGTACCACACACTTGGACAGGTGTCCCACGTGTTGTGGAGTTCCAAAAATACCCCTGAAGTCTATAAAAATATACTAGGACCCGAGCCTCGACTGGATGGAGGCTTCAGAACATAATCTTGAGTGGTTAGGGTGCTTTTGAATGGTTCTCGAGTGGCTAAAATCTTGAAGTCCAGAGCTGCTCGAGTGAATGGAGCTTCAGGCATATAATCTCGAGTAGATCTCGAGTGGATAAAGGCTTTAGTTAGAATTTCTCGATAGGCTGCCCGATAGGTTGCTACAGGCTTTAGAACAGCTCGACAGGTTGCCCGACAAGTTACTACAGGCTTTAGAACTGCTCGACAGGTTCTCGAGAGGCTCTCAACAGGTTGCTGCAGGGTTATGAACTACTCAAGAGTGTGGTTTTTGCTTATCAACTGGTTTGTCTAGTCTGTTGTTGCACTCCTTTAGCTGTGGGCCCCACTTTTCTCTCATTGCAAGACTTCTAGAGGTCTAAGGCATGCTGAATAACCCACAGGTGGGGACCACCAAGCTTTTATCTTTGTATTTCTATCAGCTCCAATGCTTGACTTTAGTTCTCCTCTTCTTGACACTTTTTACATGGATGGCTGCACCATTTTGCATATTATTGCTAACTACAAAAACACAACTAAAAATCAATTATTAAATAGATCTAAGGTCTAGTAAGAGCTAGGTTAAGAGGTGGAAAGTGGCATAATTTAGTTATCATCACGTTGGCCATGAAAGATAAGGATTCCTTTACATTAAATATCATGTCAATCAACTCCAAATCCTCAAGTAGATGCCATCAATGGATTCTTGTGATGAAGTGTGATAACAGGGCTGATGACTTTTGGCTCAGCGCATTTGCTATCACATTTGCCTTTCCTAGATTCTATTGAATCGAGTAATCATAATCTTTTAGGAATTCGATCCATCTCCTCTGCCTCAGATTTAGGTCCTTTTGGGTGAACAGATACTTGAGGCTTTTGTGATCAATGAATATGTCAAACATCTCACTGTAGAACTAGTGCCTCCATACCTTTAAGGCAAAGATGATTGCTGCCAACTCGAGGTCAAGCGTGGGATAATTCTTTTCATGGTCCTTCAACTGTCGTGAACCATATGCAATAACTTTATCATTCTGATTTAGCACACAGCCTAGCTCACTGTGTGACGCGTCACTGAATAGTACGAATCCCCCACTGCCTGATGGTTTGGTGAGTACTGACATGTAGGTCAACCCACTTTTAAGATCCTGAAAGCTCTATTCGCATGACTCAGTCCACTCAAATTTTGTATTTTTCTAGTGAGTTGCATGAGTGGTCCTGTAATTTTGGAGAATCCCTCAATGAATCTCCTATAATAACCAGCTAATCCCAGAAAGCTACAAATTTCGGTTATGGTTCTGGGCTACTCCCATTTCACCACAGCCTCAATTTTGGTTGGGTCCACTTTTATACCAGATTTTGAGATGACATGTCCTAGAAAACTTAGTTGCTCCAACCAAAATTTACACTTGCTTAGCTTGGCATATAATTGAAGATCGTGAAGCATTTATGGTGCTACACACAAGTGTTGTTCGTGTTCTTGTTTCATCTTTGAATAGATAAGGATATCATCCACGAATACAACTACAAATTAATCAAGATGAGGCTTGAATACTCTATTCATGAGGTCCATAAAGGATGCTGGTGCATTAGTCAACCCGAATGGCATCACTAGGAATTCATAGTGTCCATATCTTGTACGAAAGACTATTTTGGGAATGTCTTCAGCTTTCACCTTTAGTTGGTGGTAACCAGACGTCAAATCTATTTTGGAGAAGAATCTTTCCCCTTGCAACTGATTGATGAGGTCTCAATCCTTGGGAGTGGATAGCGGTTCTTTATCGTCAGCTTATTCAATTATTGATAATCGATACATAGCTGCATGGATCCATCCTTCTTAACAAATAGAACGGGCCCCATGGTGAAACACTTAGCCTAATGAATCCCTTATCGAGAAGTTCTTGCAACTACTCCTTAAGTTCTTTTAACTTGGTAGATGCCATGCAATATGGGGCTTTCGACACCGGTTCTGTGCCTAGAGCAAAATCTACAACAAATTTGACTTCTCAGTCAGGCGGTAAACCCGATAATTCTTTAGGAAATATGTCGAGAAACTCTCATGTGATAGGGATGTCGGTGATGTGAACCTTTTCTTCCTTTTGACTTTGCATGAATGCAAGATAACCGAAACAACTGTTGTTCATCAACCGCTTTGCTCGCATAGCTGATATAAGCGGTGCGATGTTTGGTTGAATGACATAGAATCTGAATGATCTCCCCTTCTTAGTACGAATCATGGCTATTTTCTTATGGCATTCGACATTAGCCTGCTAGGTGGATAACCAATCCATGCCAAGGATCACATCGAATCTTTGCATATCCAGGAAAATCAAATCAGTCTTGTCTCGTGACTTCCAATATCAACGATGACTGATCGACACACAATATCTGTATTGACAGAGTTCCTCGTTGGAATTGACACTGCTAGGATAAACTCTAGAGGCTCGAGAGTGACACTCAATTCTGTTTCAAATTGAGGTGTGATAAAAGAGTGGGTAAACCCGGGTCTATCAACACTCTTGCTTTATGAGAACAAATGTCACTCCTCTGGTGCATGTGGATGGTACCTAATTTCATGCATATTATTTAATTAGATGTACCCGCAAAAATGTTATAGCATTCAAAATTAGAAAATTCAAAGATCAATTCATTTTATGCACCTTCTTCATCTAAAATAAAAGAAATTTGATTGACAATCAATAGGAAATAATACCTTGAATCATGTCGTTGCTTGTTTGGATATCCTATGCCAAAACAGCATAAGCCCAGTCTTGTACTATAGGCCATGAAGGTCTTATATGAGTCGTGGCTACGATGGTTTCTTTCTTCATTTCGGGACATTCTTTGATTCTATATCCCATTTTCCCACAATGAAAGCACGCTCTAGTAGTTCTCCTACATTCCTCAGTCTTATGCGATTTCCCACATTTCGCACATGATTCTACCGGTGCTGATGACAGATCAGGAAGTCGGTTGGGCTCTTGACACCCCCGTTATCATAGGAATTGCAGGGCGAAAAGGCCTCGATTGTGTAGAAATGAGCGGCTTCAACTACATGGTTTGAGCGGGTTGAGAGGCTAGTGGCAATAATAGTTTCGGCCTCTTCCTAGTTTGTTTGGTGGTATAGATTTGTGTTCAGCCTCTCCTATTCTGATTCTGTTCCTCACTTCTCTTATACATGGTGTCAATATCCCTTTCCGCAATAAGGGCCAACTCCATAACCTTTGCATAGGTCATTGCCCTGAATAATGAGATCCTTTCTTTAATCATGGGCTTCAAGCCCCTCTCAAACTTTTGTGCCTTCATTAATTCTATGGCTATATGCAATGGTGCAAAACGATAGAGCCCGATAAATTCGGCCTCATACTCGCGCACTGTCATTTGACCTTGTTCCAATATTGTAAATTTCACCTCCATCTGATATCTGACTTGTTGAGAGAAGTATTTCTCATTAAACACCTCAACAAATTTTTCCCACGACCATGGGGCATTGGTGTCTTTTGCACCCTTGTCCTCTTGATGGATTTCCACCAATGGGTCCTCCTCTCCTTCAAGTTGGAAAGAAGCCCAACTTACTTTCTCCTCCTCGATGCACCTAACTCTTTGAAGGATCTTTTCCATCTGGTTTAACAATTTCTCCACTTCCAGTAGATCTGTCCGCCCATAGAACTAGGAAGGCATACTTCAAAGATTTTGGAAATTGCTTAAGCTCCAGATTAGGGGGACTCTCAACAGAAGGCAACATAGGTGCCTTAGAGGGTTGAGGAATGGGCAGGAAGGTAAGTCTCCAAGTGGAATGTTGCACTACCCCCACTAAAGAGTCTAAGGTTTCCACATCTTCAGCAAAATGAGTGGGAGCCTCCTTCTCAACATATTCAGTCAAAAATCCTTCAAAATCATCTAACACCCCATCCTAGTCCAGCAGTTTGGGTAAGGTTTCTTCCACTAGCTCATCAATGACATCAACCATAAAACAACCCTCACAGTCAAATTGTGGTTGATTGGTTATATTATAGATATTGAGCCTAATCTTCATATTTTCAAAAGTGACTTCCATCAATCCAGACCTGCATTGAATGCTTGCATTGGCAGTGGCCAGAAATGGCCTACCCAAAATTACAAGTATTGAAGTGTTGCACTTTGTAGGCTCCACATCTAACACTAAGAAATCAGCTGGGTAGAAAAATTTATCTACCCCCACCAGCACATTCTCCACAATCCCCATAGGTTTTCTTTCAGATCTGTTAGCTAGTTGGAGGACAACAGATGTGGGCTTTAACTCTCCCAAACCTAGCTTCTCATACACAGTGTATGGAAACAGGTTAACACTAGTTCCCAAATCTAGAAGAGCTCTTCCTATGGTATGATAACCTATAATGCAGGGGATTGTGGGTACCCCAGGGTCTTAAAATTTGGCTAGTGTTGCTATGGGCAAAACTGGTTGTACTTTAGCAGAAAAAAATTTCTTAGTTAGGTGGATCCTAGCTTTTCTCTTTTAGGTTCACAAGTCCTCCAGGAACATTGCATAGGCAAGGACTTGATTTATCGCATCAAGCAAAGGCAAATTAATTTTCACTTGCTTAAAAGTGTCCATCATTTCCTCCATTCTAGCATTCTCCTTGTCAAAAGGAGAAGGCCTTTTAAAAACTTGAGGAAATAGAAGATGGTGTACTACTGGTACGTCATATGCTACCTTTACCTTTTTATCAAATATTTTGGTCTTATTATTTTTTTCTTTCTGCTGGGGTTCAACAGCAACCCCACTGGACTCCTCCTGTTATGGCTATATGACTGGCACTGGGATCTCATCTTCTGCACTTCTTCTTGACTCATGGTTCACTTGGTTATCCACCACCCTACCACTCCTCAAGGTCATGATAGACTTGGCTTCCTCATGAGTTGAAGAGCCTTCACCTATCATGTATTGCCCCTTGGGATTGGTAATTGTTTGACTTGGGAGCCTGCCCTCTTCCCTTTTTGTTAGAGAATTTGAAAATTGTCCAAGGTGGTCCTCAGTTTTCTTGATGCTCTGACTGTGGGAGTTCACTGTTTGAGATAGAGAGCTAATGTTTTGCAATAAAGACAAAACTTGCTCTTCAAAGGAGGGGGCTCTGGGTTGTGGTGGTTGCAAGGTCAACTGACTAGGTTGTGCCACTGGCTAAGGGAATTGCTATCTTTTAACATAACCTTGATTGTACTATAGGGATGGTCTGTAAGGCAGTGCCTACTGCTGCTAGGATTGATAGAAGTTATCTTTTCTCCACCTCAAATTATGGTGGTTCCTCTAGGGATACCCAGCAAGTTGTTGTCCATATAATTAGGCAGCATTGTCATGCTCCATTACTAACTCATGATATTGACCAATAGAGGAATAGTCTAGCAGGGAGTGTTCGGGTGATTGGCATATCAAACATGATGCTCCAACTTGTGCAGCTGTTTGGGGCTGCAACACACTTAGCATTTTATCAAATTTCTGAGATAAACTGTCCACTTTCTTCTCTAGGTCATTATACACATTTAATTCATACAATTTCCCTTTAGAAGTGGGTTCTTTTACAGCTCTAGCAGTCGGCTCAATGTCATTTCTTGATAGAGTCTCCTACTCCGTAAAGTTTTTGATGATAATATCAAACAAATCCCAAGCTTTTTCATCAGTCTTGCTGAGATATGTGCCACCACAAGATGCATCCACCATGTGTTTGCTTCTAGAATCAATTCCCTGGTAAGAGCTTTGCACAAGCTACCATTTGGAAATTTGGTGGTGTGGGCACTATCTCAGCAGTTCCTTAAATCGTTCCCAAGCTTCATGGAAGTCCTCAGTTGGGAACTGAGTAAAAGCGATAATGCTCTTCCTCAACTGACTTGTCCTGCTCATTGGGAAGAATTAGCCAAGAATTGACTTTGTAGGGCATCCCAAGATGTAATGCTATTTGCTGGGAGCATCTTAAGCCTATTTCTAGCCTTATCCTTTAATGAAAAAGGAAACAATCTCATCTTTATGGCTTCATCTCCCATAATAGCAATTTTAAAAGTGGTGCACAAAGATAAGAACTCATCTATGTGCTTGTAAGGGTCCTCTTTACTTAACCCATGAAATGTGGCAACATCTGGATGGTCTGAGATTTGATCTCATAATTACCCTCAGCTATAGGGAATTGAATGCAGAAAGGGGATGAATATGCCCCTGTGCTTAATAATCCCTAAGAAGTCTAGGTTTCTCACCCATCTCAAATGTTTTTAATTGTTTAGCAGGGGTATGTGCTTGCCTAGGTCTTAGGACTCTTTCGATTTCAAAATTCAAAGGCTCAATTTTCGAGTTAAGGAACCTTCTCCCCAACATACAACACACAACAAGTAAGAGGTAACTTACAACAAATAGAAACAAATATTAAACACTACTGCTGAAATAAAGAAAGCAACAAAATGAAACTATAACAAGGGAGAAGGAGATATAAACTAAGACAGAATTTGCTCCAGCTACAGCTATTGTGTCCCCTATTTGCTACTGCTCCAAATCTGCTCGAATCCCAAAAATACAACAGTAATTTATTCAAACACAAAAAATATAGTAAACAAATCTAAATGAAAACATAAAGAAAAACTCAGATCTACAACTTAGATGTAAAAACCAGCAATGGCGTCAAACACTTGTTGGTTTATTTTGGGTTGTGTTCTTTTTATTAATAGAAAATGGTCAAAATATGATAGAAATAAAGAAAGGAAAAACTAAAGAAAGGAAAAATAAAACTAAAGGGAAGAAGAAGATGGAATAGAACACAATCCAAACCTCCTGCAAGATACAAGGTTGTTGCAGTGAGTTTTAAATAAGTAAGGGTTATCCCACAGGGAGTTATGGATCTAAAAATAGTAAATCTCCAGATCTGCTACAAATCTGGCAACTCTAAACCTAATCTATCTTAAGTAATAGACATGGTAAAGAGAGGGTGTTTTGGAGTGTCACTAATTAACTAAATCTAAAATAACAAAACGGGGGGTGAAGAAGAGTGAAAATGGGTTGGTAAAATAAACAGAAAATATGGAGAAGTAGGGAGTTAGGGGCTGATTTTTAATGCACAAAGTAATGTAAAATAGAGTGAGAGTTTGATCTACTACAATCCTTCATTTGACTACAAGCATAAATACAAGGAAGAAGAATCCAACTCACCCTGAGATATGGACTAGTCCTAGGGCTATAGCCTGTCCACTCAAATGGTCACAGGCTATCCTATGGATATAATCCAATCATGGAGGTAAAAGATGGAACAGTAAAAGCACTGCAACCACTATATTTGCAAGGCTACAAGCTCATGCATCCATAGGTGCATAAAATTTATAAGATCTAATGAAAATCAAAAGAGATTATAGATCCAATGAAATAGTAAACTCAGCTATTCATTGCTACAAAGAAAACTTACAATGACACAGACCTCAAGTTTGCAGTATGTGAATGGCTCCAAGCTCTTCACAAGGTTCTTACGAAATAATGCACAATAAAAACTAGCCCTAACTGCTACAAGAACTTAGCTAGACATGTTGAGCTAAGGAAGGAGGAAAAAATAAAAGAAAGAAAACCTAAACCCTAAAATGAGCTCAACTATCCTATGTTATGTGGTGTCCCCCTTTTTCTCCCTTTAAACATGCCTTCTATTTCTTTATATACACATCCAAAAAGTGCATTTTGCTTTGTCAAATCAGAAGGAAGGAGAATCAAGACAGTTAGGAGTTGCTGTCGTGTCCTATTCTTAACGAAGTATTGCCCTAGGTTGCATTTCACACATGGACAGGTGTCCCATGTGTGCCGCAGTTCCAAAACTGCCCCTAAAGTCTGTCAAAATATACTGCGACCCAAGCCTCAAGTGGATGGAGGCTTCAAAATATAATCTTGAGCAGATCTCAAGTAGCTGTAGGTCTAAAGTTAGATCTACTCGAGTGGATGGAATGCTTCTGTAGGCTGCTCGACAGGTTCTTGATAGGTGCTCTGAAGGCACTCGACAGGATGGGATGTAGCAGTCTTGAACTGCTCGAGATTGCTCGGCAGCTACTCGAGATGGGATTGCGGAAGCATTGATGTGCTCGAGAGCTGCTTGAGAGGAGACTTCTGAAGGTCTGTCTGCTCAAGAGCTACTCAAGGGAAATAACCTGAAAGTGTTGAACTGCTCGAGAGCTGCTCGAGCTGGCATTTATTCTTCTCTGCTGCTTTGCCTAGTCTGTTCCAGCACTCCTTCAAGTTGCGCCCCACTTTTCTCTAAGTGTAGATCTTCTAGGGGTTCAAAGCATGCTGAAAACCCCATTGGTGGGGAACCACCATGGTTCAATCTCTGTTTTTTCAACAGCTCCGATGCTTGGCTCTGATTCCTCTCTTCTTGGCTCTTATTACATAGGTTTCTACACTAGTCTGTAGATTGTTTCTAACTACAAAAAATTCACTCAAAAATTAATTATTAGATAGCTCTTAAGTCTAGTAAGGTCTAGGTTAGGAGGTGAAAAGTGGTATAATTCAGTGATTAATAGTTGACATAGTTGGGTTTTTAGTATATGTCTGAGTCTAGCAATTAGAGTGGCTTGCCAAGGATCTATCCGGGGTGCTAGGTTGGTTGCCATTAATGTTGCTAGTTATTATTTAAGGGCCAAGAACTCCGCACTCATGTGCTCCTTCTTTATTTTATCATTGTTGTTATCGTAAAGTCCACCCCTCATGAGCGGGGTGTGATAAGTGACTTCTGGATCAAATCTAAGCAGAACCTACTTTTGTTTTAAGTTATTGGCCAGTTTCTCGAATAAATTTCAAGACTGCTGGCCATTCTAAGCCATAAAGGCTCCTCCACTCACGACATTGATTGTAGACTGGTTAGTCTCAGTCAATCCTTGGTAGAAGCTTTGTGCTATCGACCAATTTGGTACCTCGTGATGAGGACACTTCCATAGAAAATCTTTCATCCATGCCCAACTCTCATGAAATAATTCTCCTAGCTTTTGCCTGAAGTCTTGAATCACTTGGCAAATTTGGTTAGTTTTACCAATTGGGAAATACTCGCCCAAAAACTTGGACTGCAATTCTTCCCCTGTGGTAATACGTCTGGCAGGTATTGAAATTAACCGTTCATTCACTCTATCCTTGCAAGAGAATGAGAACAAACATAGTTTTACGGCCTCTTTATTGGCAGTCAATAATTGTAGCACTGTGCAAACCTCTATTATGTCCCACAGATGCTGGTAGGGATCTTCTCGATCAAGCCCATGAAAGGTTGGTACAGATTGAAGTGTATGGAGCTTGATTTCATAATTTTGACCCGCAGGCACCTCTAGTATAACTATACAAGAGGGCTCGATCAAAGCTACTAGGCTGAAATATGCTTGGATTGACAAATCGTCAACCATGATAAAGGATTCTCTTGTGGAAATTCAGTTTGCTACCAAATTACATTAGAAAGTCCTCTCAATTTCTATATCACACTCGAAGAAATCTAGACTTCGAGATCTGGTGTGATGCATACAAAAATAAAAACTCTATTTTTGTTATTTTTTACTTTATTTAATTTTTATTCTAGAAAGCAGGGAGAGAGCAAATCTAAGCCTCGAGCTTCTTTGATCAGGGGAAGTTGAAACTCTGATTCGTCACTTCGAATAAACCTGTAAAAGATTTAAGAAGTGATTAAAGGAAATTTAAAATATAAAGAAATATAAAAAGAGAAAGATAAATACAAGTTTTCTTAAATTAATATAATCACTTATCCTCGGCAATGGTGCCAAAAACTTGATTGAGCTACTTTTATATGTATATCTAATTAAGTCTTAACCTATTGCAAGTGCACAATGGAAATCATAGTACTAGCAAAGGATCGTTCCCACAGAGATAGGTTAAATTATATTAACTTAATTTTTATGAAAACTTATACTTTTCTTTTAAGTTCCTAAACTACTTTGATTGGGAGAAAACATAGACCTCAGCTGTCAATTGATGTTGTGAAATTCTTCGATGATTATTCTTATACCGGGCTCTCTTATTTATAGATCATAAGGAGTCAGTTTACAAGACTTCTAATTCTAATAAAATAAATAAAACTATCCTAATATAACTCTAATTCTAATTTTTTAGTTCCTTGCTATTAGTGTGCATTTTTTCTGGGTTCCTCTTGGTCCCCGTTGAATCAGTGGCTCCAATTCTATCCAAGTGGACTCTAGTGATGTGACTTCTAGAATGTTAAAAATAAAGAGTTTTCTAGGAAGGTTCCTAATTTGTTGCGATCACCAGCTACAGATATTTATCGACGCTGCAACATGTCAATGATCATGCTTAAGAGCGGGTATGGATTACTTCTATACTGAATCGTCCACCTACAAACGTCAACGTGTCTTTTTCTTGATTTAGATAGTTTAATTTCCCTTTTATATCCCTTTATAGTTGTAGTTCCAAACAGTTTAGACTTCCCTAATTCTATTGTGAATTTAGCTGTGAATTTGATAGAGTGAGCGGATCTACTCTAATATTATAATCCTATCAGGGTTCTAATTAATTTTAGCTTCCTAATCTTATTAGAATTCTAATTAATTTAGTGTCCTAATACTGCTAAAAGTTTGATTAATTGTAGTCTCCTAATCCCATTAGAAGTCTGACTGTGATCAGGTCTCCTAATTGTATAAGGAGTGCACATGTAGTAGTCTAGATGAAACTCTAATTAATTTGAGCATGCAAATTGTACTAGAATTCTAATTAAGCAAGTATGCTAGTTGTACTGGAATTCTAATTAAGACAATTATACTAATTGTATTGAAATTCTAATTAAAGCAATTATAACAGTCCTATTAGAAGTCTAATCAAAGTAGAAAACTAATTTTACTGAAACTCTAATTTAAGCAAAGGAATTAATTTTATTAAAATTTAATTAAAATAAATAAACTGATTTTATTAAAAATCTAATTAAAATAAATAAACTAACTCTATTAAAGTTCTAATTAAAGCAATGAATTAACTATACTAAAAATCTAATTTAAGCAATGAAATTAATCATACTAAATTCTAATTAAAGCAAGGAATTAACCAATTAAAATCTGATTTGAAGAAATAAATCAATTATACTAAAGTCTAATGAACTTGATTAATTAATTATGCTGAAATAAAATAAATCTACTAATTAATTATACTAAAAAAGAAAAAAGAAAAAAGCAATTAATTTATTCTAGGATTCTAGAAAAAAAGGGTCTTGGGCTCGCTATGCTAAGGAGGATTGGCCTCGTTCCCGAGTACCCTCTCTCTTGGCCAAATCAGATGGCTGAGATTAAAGATAAATTGAATTTTGGACCGTAAAATCATATTTTAGATTTTTCGGAGTTGATTTCGGAATAATAATTATGAATTAAATCGTGAACTAGAATTATAAAAACTGAAATTATATTTATGATTTTTAGAAGTATTAAATCGTGGAATTAAAATTAAAATTTAAACTTTTAGGACTGACTTCGGGTCCGAAATCAAAAAATCAGACCATATGATTAAAGACGGGTTCTGAATCGAAGGATTAGAACCAGAAATTAATGATAGGGCTGTAGATTGAGATTTTAGAACGGAATTAAAGGCCTAGGGTCGGTGAATTAGACCGTCAGATTAAGGACTAGTTTCGAATTCGGAGAATTATAACTAGATATAAAATATTTGTGGTCTAAAAAGGGTGCTACGGTCTCGAACTGAAAATTAAAATCTATGACTAAAACTAATAATTAAAGCTATGAAAAATATCCTAACTCTAAAATTGAGATTTTTTACCTAGGACCGGGGTTATGGAGAGAAATCTCGAAGATTCAAAGCTTGAATTTTGAAATCATGACTAGGTTGCCCTATGGGTTTGTCCTTAGAGTTCTCTAGTTTCGGAATCCCAAAAAAATCCATTCTCTCTTGAAAATTGCCCAACCTCCTGGGAAAATTAGAAAAAAAATCTTTTATAGGGTTTTCTTCAGTTGCGCGCTATTTTCCAGGCCTTTAACTGAATTACGCACCAGTCTCCCAGTGCTTAATCGCATTGAGTCAGTCACTGACTCAGTGAGCAACTAGCTGACTTGTTCAGCGAGTTTCCTAGTCCTAATAGTGTTAGGGCTAATTGCGCACCAATTTTGGGGTGCATAATCCAATTAAGCGTTTCTTCAGAAGCGTTTAATCAAGGGAACTTAGGGGTCAAGGACTGTGAGGCTAGGTCGGGCGTAGGCTGATTGCGTGCTGGAGATTGGGCGCTCAATCCGATCGCGCGTCTGATTTCAAGCATGTGATTGAGTCTTGAGATGGTCTGGGAAAGGAAGTTTTGTTTGAAAGGTGGACTGATTGTGCGTTTGTGGTCTAGCATGTAATCAAATTAGGTGTTGGGTTTCAAGCGCTTAATTCAAGGTTGTCTGAGTCTGGTCTCTAGTCTGAAATGTAAGACTATCGTTTCAGTCTGCATTTCGACTATACACTATTATTTCAATATATAGTCTCCCTACATTGAGATCTGAGCCACAAAGTTATTGTTTTAGCCTGTGTTCAGTCATGTACTATTGTTTCAGTGCATGGTCCCCATATCAAGGTTATGAGGTCAAAGGTTGACCGAATAAAATTATATATCCTGAGAGGGCAAAATGGGGGTGTCTACAGATGCCCCTCTTCGGCGCACTCTTGCAAAGTAAGAACGCGCCGTAGAAGTAGACACCCCTCATTCGAGGTGTCTTCTTATTTCTCTTAGGAATTCACAAATGTGAATTGGTGATGTTGACATGATATGCTTGACTTTCTTATCTATAAAAGCAAGCTAAAATAAAGCATTTGAAGGGCAAATGGTAGCTGTTGAATGACATATTCAAATTTTGTGGGTGCATGGCACATCCCGTCGCATAGCGCGAGCTAAAAGAGGGATTTTAAGCAATCAAGGTACCAGGGCGTCAATCAAATATCCAAAATGAGGTCCAGGGACTGATAATAATAAAATGAAGTATCATGTAATATCGAAGGCTTTTGCAAGTCATGTCAGGCCGAGCGCGTCATTGCTCACACCAATACGTGTTAGGCGTTCCTTTTCCAATAGGTGTTTGTAAGTTCTTAGATTAAATATATTCAATGTTCAGTTTCTTAGGAGAATGGCCGATTTAGGTTGGTAATTGAGGTATGGGTCTTGTGAGGTGTGATCAATTGAATTTTTAAAAGTGGCACATGTGCTTGATTCATCAGGAGTCAGCCTCTAAGTTGGGAATTCTAATCCTATGTGTCTGAATAAATAATTATGTGCAGTGGGGTATGCGCTCGATCCAATTCTGCACAGTGGGATGTGCGCTTGATTGCAACTTCAGGGGTCTATAAATTGAGAATTCTAGTCCTATGTGTCTGAACTAATGATTCTGCACAATGGCGTATGCGCTTGATCCAATTCTGCGTAGTGGGATATGCGCTTGATTGCAAGTTCAGGGGTCTATAAATTGGGAATTCTAGTCCTAATGTGTCTGAACTAATGATTCTGCGCAGTGGGGTATGCGCTCGATCCAATTCTGTATAGTAGGATATGCGCTTGATTGCAAGTTCAGGCGATCTTAGGAGTTGCAGGTCAGGTTCAAGTGTAATTTATTATGCGCGGGTGATTGGGCACTTAATTAATTTTTTTTTTTGGTATTTAAAGAAAGGTGAGTCGGGTTTTATTTATCTTGTTGGTTTGTTCTTCTTTTCTTCTCCATTTTTTTTTTCGTTTGTTTTTGTTTGTTTTTGTTTTGTGAAGTAAAGGGTTTTTGAAATAAAGGGGTTTTGATATTTTAAAATTTTAGGGATTTTAACTTAAGATCAATGCGGTGTTAAAACTATGGAAAACGTGGCTTCCGAGCGTCACTGAGCAGATCCACCAATACAGGATTTATGGACACGACCATTATTGTGGTTGTCAAGACGATACTTGGCATGTCAGATACTTTGTCTAACCTTCTTGGCCAGTACTGATGATTGTCTCTTATGGGAGGACTACAGTGATTCACGAGTTGAGAGAGAGACGAGTTTTGAAAACATTTGACTTAATCATGGTTAACTATATATCTACGAGAAATATCAAGTAAAACAAAAAAGTGGGTAGTACTTACCTGGGGGTGATACTTACCTGAATTGTGCGTAGCTTGTGTGGTCCGCGATGGGACTTTGGAGATTTCTTCTCTTCGGGTCTGTTGTGGAAAAGCTTGGCGGTTGTGATGTAATGTCTTGGGAGAAATGATGTCGCGATGGGGCTTGCGGGTTCTCCCTTTTCTTGGTTACGTGTCGGGTGAGTCCTGGTGGGACATGGGGATCAATTCGAGAGAGGGAGAGAGTCCTTTGCCTTAGCAATGGGACATGATCAATATTTCCCCCTTTTTGTCATATGGCGTGGCATGTGTTGTCTGAGCTTTTCTCTTTTTTCGGGTAGTGATGCTTGCAGTGGGATGTCGACTGAGTGTAGCTAGCAGTGGCGTGCTGGTGGGATATTTGTGCGATGGGACTTTAGTGTCTTTCTTTGGTAGATCTTGGGTTATAAAAGAAATCACGTTGTGGTTGCATCGTGATTGGCTTCATCTTTGGGCAGTTTACTTTTGGCTTTTTGTGATGGGAATGGGGGTATGACTAATTTATTATGATGGGACCGGGTATTGAGGAAATATCGCATGTGTAGATGTTATCGCGATGGGGATGGGTGTCGTCAATGCTTTCTTCTCGTGTAAGGGGTACATAATGGGATGGGTGAGTAAGTCACTCTTTTCTACCAAAACAGCCTGTGAGGTTATGCGATGGGAACAAAAGAATTCTAACTGTGATGGGACGGTAAGGTCTTGACAGTTTAAATTTCTTTTAAAGTCAGATATTGTACGCCTATTTTAGGTCGCTCAATACGATTGTGGGCCTGTGTTTCGGCGTGCGATCTCTGACTTGAGGGGTCATTTACGGGTGTGGAAGTGTGCGTGCGATTAGATTATACGCCATAATCATAGCGCGTGATTGAGGCGTCACCAGGTCAGTGTACGGGTGACCTTTCGTATTGCGCATCTAATGTTTTTCATTTGATAGATTTGTGCAGTTCATGAACTACGCATGATTAGAGCCTCGCATCGTTGACATGGGCGATGGTTTCATAACATGCTTGGATCAAAGCGCATGTTTTGGATTGTACGCCGCGTGCGTGGCGCGTGATCTATTTAAGCACACGTGTTTGGGAACGTGATTGAGTCCTTACTCTATATAAGTAAAAGTTCTTTATTTGTTGTTCATTCTTTGGTTTAGTCTCGAGTTTTGACCCTTTTCTGGATATCTTGTGTTCTAGAATTCATGTTTTAGTAATATCAAGCATCTAACCGTCCGATTGGGATGCCTTCTCTTCCTATATTCATTATTTAACGTGATCTTTGTCCTGAGTTGATGCCCATGGACGACATTGTTTTAGGAATGGGCAGTATTGGGAATAAGAGTGCTTGTCTTCACATCGGTCCTTTTTAGGGAACAGTGAAGGCAACGGTAAGTAGGCGATAGCGGAGGAGGTGAAGATAGCGGGAGAGAAGGAGTAAAAAGTGGAGGGATGTGTTTCCCAACCAATTCTTCCTGAAGTCTCTGATTGGATGCTCTGAGCGAAATCTGCTCCTCGCTTCGTCTCAGTTTTGACCCAATCTTCATTCTGGGTTGTAGGTTAAAGTTTTAAGTTTTCGTTTTGGGTTTTAAATTCAGGAGGTATGCCTCTGGTGATACTTGTAAAATTTTAAATTATAAATGAAGGGACATTTTTTTTTTTGGTTTATTCATTTGAGCTTATTAGCAGATTAGTTTGATTTATTTGATTTGTTTGACTTAGTTTTGATTTTACTTTAGAGTTTGAGGATTCATCCTGAATTTAATCAGGGCTTATCCTAAGGCTAATTTGCACTATTGAGCTTGGTTTAGAGGGTTTACTTGGTTCTGTTTGGTTCATTGGGGGCATTTATTTTTAGTCCTAAGCCAGTCAAGGTCTCATTTTTAGAGAGTTTCTTTTTGTTTAAATTTTTTTTTTTATCTGGTTTAAGATTTGATTTTAACTTGAGTTTTTGTCTTTTGTTTGATTCAACATGAGACTTATAAGGTGTGAGTTTTCAAGGGTTCTAAATGGGTGTTGGGTGTTTAAATCCTATTGGTTTATTTACTTTTCTTTGGATCTGTGTTTCCTTGAAGGGGTAAGTGTTGTATGATTGTTAGTCCATCTAGGTTTGTCATGGATTGTGGTCTTTCAAAGGGGTATTTGTTTAATTTAGATTAGATTAGATTAGAAAGATTTAAAGGTGTGACACTTATCATTCTATGGTTTAGTAAGGTATAGTTTATAAATGTGTGAGTTTAAAGTTTTGGGTTCTTATTGTTTTGAATGTTATTTCACGTTTGGTATTAAAAGTTTTGGGGCATTTTTCTGTGATTTTGGGCATTTTTTTTTATTAATGTATTTTCTTCCTTTCTTTTTTGCATCTTGGGTGTTGGACCCAAAGAGTTGTGTTTATGGCGTAGATTATTGAGAATGGATGGAATTGGGAATACAAGGTAGCGCTCGAATTGCTGCCATGCTAAGGGAAGAGACGGAGGAAGAAAAGGTGGTAGAAAGGAAACCCAAGGATAAGGTAGGGTCAGAATTCTCGTGACCGATGCCTAATTTTCCTTGATAGGCTTTGCAGATCCCGTGTTAGTTGCTCTTCCTTGTTATGGTTTCCAAGGTGAGCTTCTAAGGGTGGATCACACGGGTCCTGGGTGGCTTTCCGTGAGCCACTCTTTCTTTTTTGCCTGCTCCAGGTAAGGGGAAGAGGTTATTACGGCTAGAATTCGTTCAAGGCACCCCTTTTCTCCAGGTTTCTTCGAGATTTCTAGTTTCCTAAATAAATTTGGATTCAGGGATTGCCTGAATGTGTGGATTTTATGTTTCTTGTTTTAAGTTGTATATTCAGAGGGTATGCCCTCGATGTATTTTGTAATTATTTTATTTATTTATGAAGAGATTATGATTTTAATTTCCTTCATAAATTTAGGCTTAGTTTCTTTTGTAGCTTATTTGATTTATTTTGAGTGCGAGGTTTACTTGTTTAATTTATTTATTTTAGATCGGGGCATGCTAGGAGCATTCTTTTTTGTTTTGACTTAGTTTGGGCTTAGTTGGAATGCATGAATGATGGGGGTATTTTTCTTGTTTAGTTTCGCCTTAGTTGGGGCAAGAATTTTTGTTTGTTTAGTTTTGCTTCAAATGAATGGATGATGGGGAGCATTATTTAGTTTAGTTTTTTTTTTAATTTGGTATTAGTTGGAGTGTATAAGTGATGTTGGGGCATTTTTTTCTTTTGGTTTGGTTAGGTACATTTTCTTTTAGTTATCGGGGTGGATATTTCTTTAGGTCTAGAATGTTTTGGGATCGGGCTTAACAAGGGCGTGGCTTGGGCTGATAATTAGTGTTGGAGATTACTTATTTTAGCCTATGAGCGTGTTGTCCTGGAAATTTTTGTTCTCTTTTTTGTTTTTGGTGAATTACGCACTTCACTCCGAGCACATAAATTAATTGCGCGCCAAAGGGAGCACACGCGTTCAGAGCGTCAAAAGTTAATTATGCGCTAGTTTCCGACCGTTTAATTGATTCAAACGCAGGATACTGGGCGCGCGATTAAGGCGGTGGATGGTTACTGTACGGGTGACCATTGGCATTCATGTGCCACCGTATGGACACTTGAAGTGATTACGCGCTGAGTAGCCTGCGCGCAACCAGACGATCGGGTTAGTCTGAGCGGGCGACGATTAGATCACACGGTTAAGGTCGGTCATATAATCCAAATTAAGTGCTATGATAGTGGTGCGTGATTAGTTTGCGTGTCGGGATTTATGTGCATGATTTAGCTGTCTTATAAATAGTTCAAAATTTTCATTTTCGTCGCGCGATCCGTGTTAGTCTTCAATTCTCTGTTTACTTGTTTCTTTGTGCTCTAATTTTCGTATTTTCGTGATATCTTACGATTCGGTCGTCCGTTTCAAGTGCCATTTCTTTCATTCTCTTTAGTTTTTTGAGCTCTTCATTCTAGGATGGAATCTAAGGGTGGTGGTAGGCATGATATTACTATTTCTGAGTTGGAGAGGATGTTAGGGGTGGAGATGGGTGAGACTTTCGAGGCTCGGACCGACGTGGTCAGAGAGGTGGATGTTGGTGAGGTAATTAGAGAGGAGGTATTGGAGGTTGACTAATCGGGGGTCAGGGAGGCGGTGCTCGAGATTAGGCAGAGGGTCAATGAGGATGAGGGTGAGAGAGTTGAAAGTGAGAGGGTTGAGGGTGCGGCTGCAGAGCACAGGGTGAGGAGCATCGAGATCGTAGATACTTCCCATTGGAGGATTTCTTCACTCCAGGCCGGGTAAGCATTCTTGAGCAAGAGTTCTTCCATTTTCTTAGCCACTTAGGTTATGACATAGGCTTATTAGGATCTGGAAACTTTCTAACTTATGTCGAACCTGCATTAATTCTTGGTCGTGCGCTCACTCATGCATCATGACGGCATCTAGAGATAGGTCATATTTCTATTCAGTTGTTCTTGTAACATTTTGTGTGTTTGTTGTAAATTGTAATTGTATTTGGGGCATACTTACCTTGCTTTTAGTTTTAAATTTGTTTATCTTTCGTCATAGGTATGTATTAGTCTTACTGTTATTATTTGTATTTCGCTCGATAGGAGCCCCCGCAGCTGGCTATGAACTCGACATGGACCGAGTCTCATACTTGATACTGTGCCTTGCCGGAGTTTCAGCGGGTGTGGCTGGTGTCTTTCGATTTCAGACCGATCTTAGAGCTAGAGCCCTTTCAGGTCGATCGTGGCCTGATCGCGATGATTCTAGAGAGGTGGAGGAAGGAGCATCAAGCGCTTCTCTTTCTAGTAGGCATGATGTTACCGACTCCAGAGAACTGGGTCCATATTACCAGTCTTCGTTTTGAGGGTGAGCCGGTTACGGGGCGGATGGAGGGATATTATTTAGAGGTGTGTGAGGAGATTTTGGGTGTGCCGTATAGGTCGAGCGTGGAGGGCTGGGAAGATCTTCTTCAGCACAGTGTCTCCTACCTTCAAATCTTGACTACGAACACGTTTGTTGTAAGCGCGCGTGATTCGCCTTTGGTAAACTTAGGTATGACACAAGGCTAGTAGCCTTTTCTCGTCCAGTAAGCTCAATTAGTCAAAGCAGGATCTCTCTCTTTCTACTTTTGATAGGCCTGATTCATGGAGGATTCGGAGCGAGGGTACTTCAACTTCCACATGTAGGACGGCCTCAGTTCCATACACAAGGGAGAATGGTGTTGCCCCTATAGCGGTACGGATCGACATTCTGTAGGCCCATAAAGCAAATGGCAGCATTTCACTCCAATCTTGATAAGTGACGACCATTTTTTCGAGGATGCAAATGACTGTATTGTTCGCAGCTTCTATGGCTCCATTTGTTTGAGGCCGATAAGGTGCCGAATGATGGTGCTTAATTTTATACTGCTCGCAAAAGGCTTTGATGTGCTTGTTCGCGAAGCTGGTGCCATTATCCGTGATGATATTCTTGGGCACATCAAATCGACAGACAATATGGTTCTTGAGAAACTTCTCAATGTGACCAGCTTAGTAAAGTACTCGATGGTGTCGAGGATGAACCGATATCCGTTTGAGGCTTTCGAATTAATCATACCAATGACGTCAAGACCCCAGGTAGCAAATGGCCAAGGAGTGGTCATGCAGTGTAGATCGATGGCAAGAGCGTATATCGGACTGGAGTGTTCCTAACACTTGTACCATTTTTGAATATATTTGTAGCAATCCAATTCCATAGTGGTCCAGAAGTATCCTTGTCGGAGAATTTTCATAGTGAGCATGTGATTGCTGACGTGGGCACCGTATACTCGCTCATGGATCTCCTTCATGATGTTGATCGCTTCACCTTCGGTAAGGTATTTGAGCATGATGTTATTATAGGATCTCTTGTAAAGGCAATCGCCGCAAATGACATAACCTGTTGCTAGACGTTGAATTGTTCATCGATCTGCTTTGGACGCATCCTCAGGAAAAGTTAGTCTCTGGGAAATTCTTGATATCTGAGAACCAAGGTGGCTCATCATCAGGCTCTGTAGGTTCCTCAATCTGGAGGTAGAAGGCTGGCTCATTCTTTCGCTTGATCCTGATTGACTTCATCTCAACACCATACGGGATTTCTACCATTGATGCCAAAGTTGCTAGTGCGTCGGCAAAGCGATTCCTTATCCGCGGGACATATGAGAATGCCACGTCCTTGAAGCAAGCTATCAAATCGTCAAGGTGCTCATGGTAAGAGATTAGTTTCTCATATTTTGTCTTCCAATCTCCATTTGTCTGGCATATGATCAACTGCGAATCGCTAAACACTCGTGTGCAATCGTGGGATTTCTAACCACGAAGGCTTACTAGCTAAGAGGTAGAGAAGGGAGGCAAATGGATAGCACACACCTAACCTAGAGGCTTTTTAGGAAAGATAAGGCATGGAATGAGGTTTTGGAATTCTGGAATTTGTATGGGAAGTGTGCACCAAAGGGAGAAAGATCTTCTCACTTCAAGCTCTTTCTCTCTTAGGCCAAAATTCTCAACCCTTAAACCTAGCGCTAGGGGTCTCTATTTATAGGAAATGGTGGATTAGGAGACCACTTAAGTGCTTATTGGGGTTAGCCATTAGATAATCTCAAATCTAAGGTTTCCTAAGGTTTTTGGAGCCTTGTAATGTGTGGAAGGATCTTCCAATGGAGGATGATGGGGTGAGGCCTTAAACCACTTAAAGGGTTGCAAATAGGTAGTGAATGGGTGCAACAAAACTATCAAAATATACCCCAATGGTTGAGGTGGTCAACAAGTCAAACCCCAATCATGAATTTTAGGGTAAAAACTATGAGTTACTGTAGACACCCAAATTCGGCCCAAGGCCCGATCAATCTATACTTCGGGAGAGATGTACCCCTGTGCTTTCGATGGCACCCCCCTGAACCCTTAGAAACCTACTTAGACCAGTAGGAATCACCCTAAGACCTTTAGAGCCATTCCCCCAATCCTTAGAAGTCACCCCTACACCCTAGAATCCCTTCCCAGACCTAATTTAAACCCTTCTGGTGGTTGATGGGATGAGAGCTACAGAATTTCACACAGACAAGTACCATGGATGAGCCATATACCATTGGAAAGAGGACTTCTTCAGCTTTCCAACAAGCCAACGATCACCCAATTTTGAGCTACGATTCAAAAGTTATGGCCGATTGAAGTTTCACATAAAATCATAAAAATTTTACTCAGGCGTAGATATTACATACGCCCAGCCATTTTTACCCCAGATTACTCAGGCGTATATATTATATACGCCTGCCTATTTTGGGGAAAATTTGGCCGGGCGTATATAATGTATACGCCCAGTATAGGTGGGACCCACCACGGGCTTCATCTTCTCAAAACTCCCCTGATTTTGGTGAAAATTACTGTTCCTAAACGGAGCGTATATAATATATACGCCAAATTAGCTAGAATCGCCATCAGAGTCGAATTTTCTCCATCTAGTTTGACCCTTTGACCATCCCTTTGGTTATGGTGGGTGTCTTGAGATTGGTTGCACCCCCTTTGAGCTTATTGGCAAGCCTTAAGTCACCCATGGTCTCACCCCATCATCCGCCATTGAAACCAGTTTCCCAAAACCCTAGGACCTTGAAAACCCAAAAAACCTTAGATGGGGGATTACCTAATTGCTAAACCAATTAGCTCTTAAGTAAGCCCCTAACCCATCCCTTTTCTTTAAATAGAGAGGCCTCCCTCTTCCTTAAGGGTTGGAAAAATTGGAGGTTAAGGATTTGGAGCTTAAGAGAGAACCCTAGTGAGAGAAAATGCACACATTTTTCCAGAATTCCAGCATGCTTAGTTCATCCCTTTCAACCCATTTCCACCATTAGATCACTCCCTTTTGCTAAAGTCTAGCCTCTAGCTTTGCTCTACACCCCCCACTTTATTGAATCCTAGCATTAGAACCCATTTTCACACCATTTAAGCCATCGGAAGCATGCCAAAGCGAAGATCTTCCACGGTGCAACAAGGGCCCGTGAGCTCGGCTCACCCCTCTCTTCCTCTACCTTCTTGGTGTCTCCTCCGTCCAAGGATTCAAGCCGTTACGCCGCCAAAATTTCGGTTTGGTTCAAAGCTTGATAGGACCGTATTGCCTTCGGGCAAGGGGAAACTCCGCCCTTTTTATTTTTATTTTTGGCCATAGATAGAGACCGCTACGTGCGGGTTGATCAGGTGCCTAAACCCTTCCCGATCGATAACCGAAGCCCCTACCCTAGAGCCTTTAACACAGACCGGTAAATCAGAGTCATATTTAGCACTTCGGTGCTCAAAATATCGATTTGAAGGTTTCTCGGGTCACCAAAAGCTCCGGGTGGCGACTCTACATTTTCATTAAAAGGCGAGGGCATCGCCGCGACGGGTTCGAGAGGATCCACGGTCGCACAGATGGCGACTATGCTGGGGATTTCACCCTAGCGCTTCCCCTCTTGTTGGCCTTTCCTTTTATTTTATTATTTCACTAACCATGGCTATTTTTTGTTCTAATTTGCTGCTGTTTTTCATTATTTTTTGTTGTTTTTACTAACGTACTCACCCCTACGATTCAGTCCTTTAAGTACCTTAGCCATTTGGCGGGCCTACTTGCGCCTTAAATTTCAGCTTTTACGATTCTAGTCATTTAAGCCGCGTTAGCCATTTGGCGGGGCCGCTCGCATTTATTTTCACGTCATTTAAATTTCGGTCATTTACAACCCTTAGCCGTTTGGCGGGCCTACTTGCGTACTTTATTTCGGTCATCATATTTCACCTTTGAACGCCGGCCCGTTGAGGCGGCACGGGTTTGTCATCCCCGACCCGATTTTGGACTTAATTTCACTCCCCTATAAAAAATTGTAATTAAAAGTGAACCAACAGTATGGGGACATAATTGAATTTATTTTTGCATTTTTGGGTAGTTTTCGGGGGGTTTAGGCACAGACACAATTTACTTGCGGTTCCCAAGAAGGCGGCACTAGTGGTGATGATCCCGAAAAGAACCACCCCTTCCAAGACTGAGAAGGCGCTGAGGTATATCGGTTGGGTTGCCAATTCCGATCAAGCCATAAAACCTGCATTAGTGAGAGCGTAGAAAACCCATAATTCAGCCATGTATCCCTAGGAAACGGAAAGGAGGGACCCGATAACATACACAGCAGTCCCCGGGAGCATTTCTCCCAAGAAACCAGTTCAAAGACCCACATTTGGGCTTGCATCACCATCAAAATATAATTGATGAACCTTTTGCGGCGATATAATATATACACCAAAAAAAAGCCCAGATTTATTATATATATATATATGCAAAATTAAAATCCTCAGATTTAAAGTATATAATATATATACGCCAAATCAGATACTTTTTGGTCAAGCGTATAATATATACGCCAAGATATATCGGGTCATAAAGAATCGACCGAGGCCCAATCCACCACCCCAATTCCCCGATTAGTGGTATTAGTGTCCACGGTAGCCTCCCACATTCTCTAACACCCAATATGCCCCCGCCCAGTCAAAAGAAGGCGACTTGTTATTGATTTACTCCGGGGGATCGGGTCATTTGCGTGGATTCCTCGCTTCAATAGAACGAAGGGTTCCTTTCGCTTCTTCCAAGAGTGTCGATCCGTGTGGGACCTACTAAAGGTACATATATCGCCCGAAATGGGAGTTGACCCTGGGCACCAGGTCATCATTCATCTAAGTAGAGGGGAGTTAGTTGCAATTTGAAAAAAAAAAAAGAGAGAAAGAAAATCCTCATCTTCAAAAAAATCCACCTTAAAAAAAAAAAAAATCAATCAAAATCAAAAATAAAAAATAACAACAAAAAATTCACTTTTCAAAAACAAAAAAATAATAATAAAATCATCATCATTTTCCAAAACCTAAAAAAAAAACACAAAGAAAAACAATCAAAAATATACCTTGGTGTGACCGTCACTAAGGCGACCTCAAACCCGGCCCGTAGGAGAAGAACCAGGAAGGTATTCGGCCCTTATCCGCGACATCAATACAACACTCGTCAACGAATCATGTCAAGAGCCGATACATCCCCACCGTCATCCCCTTCCCATTCCTGTATAGGAGAAGACCCAACCTCCGACACCTTCACCCAAACCAGGTTCGATATCACGGGCCCATTTGGGGCGCCCGTGTTCACCTCCACCTCATCCCCTTCCCTTACATTCTCCCAACATACCCCTTTTTCATCCCCTACTGAAACCCCTCATTTCCCAACCGATCCATACATCCCCATTTCCCATCCAAACACCCCATCAAGATCCCCATACTCGCAAAGACCCCCTAGGGAGACCCATCCCCCGCCTACTTCCCACGTTCCATCCCTCTCATCACCCATGCCCCCAACATCCTACATCCCATCCACCCCATCTCACATACCATTCCTACAACATGGCCCATCCACATCCCAACATACCCCCCCATTTACCCAGGTCATGCCCAATTTCTCCCAACCGCCTCCATCCTTAAGTGATCCATCACCCCCCAATCTCACACCTGAATCCATGCCCTCGATGGAGGACATGAGAATGATGTATGCCTGGTCGCTTCTCGCAACCCTACCTCTAATTCATGCCTCGATGGAGGACATGAGAACGATGTATGCCTGGGCTGCTTCTCGCAACCCTACCTCTCAAACCCGTGATCCAAATTTCCAAAACCTCCATACCCCATTCCCTCCTAACCATGCCCAACCACCCATCGTCCATACCTCCCAAAATCCCCCAACCCAAGCCCAAGCCCATCAGGCCCAAGCCCAAAACCCTCAAAACCCATGGGCCCAAGCCCAAGCTTATCAAGCCCAGGCCCCAGCCCAAACACCTCCAAACCCATGGGCTCAAGCCCAAACCCACCAGGCCCAGACCCAAGACCCTCAAAACCCATGGGCCCAAGCCCAAGCCCATCATACCCAGGCCCAAAACCCTCAAAACCCAGGGGCCCAAGCCCACCAGACCCAGACTCAAGTCCAAGCCCCCCAGGGCCCATGGACCCAAACCTACCAAACTCAAACCCAGGGCCCATGGACACAAACCCAACCCCCTCATGGCCCAGTAGCCCAAACTCAACAAGGCCCATTGCCCCAGAGTCATATTAAGCCCCACACCGAGGCCCAAGGCCCGTCAGTCCAAGCCTTCCAAAACCATCAAACCCAAGGCCCATCCGCCCACGCTCATCAAGGCCCATTCCAAAACCATCCCACCTCCAACGAGAAATCCAATCCATCCCATTCCTCAAAACCACAACATCCCACCACCTCAATCACACCCCCATCACCCCCAGAATGTGCCACCAACTCAGCACATCACTTACCCACAAAACGCTCACCCATTTATCCCTTCTCATTGCCTACAAACCATGTGGCCCCACCAAGTCATCCAACCCATCACCCCCCAAGTCCAAATAGCAGAGCTCGCCCCTCACTAATACCACGACCAACAGTATGAGGAGGATGAGATTCGCAACAGTGGAGGAACTACCAATTTTAACCCTCCTGGGCCCACCATCATCACACCTAGGGTCGAACCAAATCAAGGGGAAGCTGTCCCCGCCACAGCCTCAAAGGAACCAGAGCAGCTGAAAGAACAGATAGATGTAATATGTATAAATTGATGAAGATGGGAGGAATGGAACTACACTCGATGGACTTTTTAGACTTATGTCTGTTCTCTGACGTCCCCTGCCACAGAAATTCAAGATTCCATCATTTGATAAGTATAATGGCACTGGCAACCCCATCGCCCACTTGAAATCTTACTACGGGGATATGTGCCAGTATGGCAGAGATGAACGACTCCTCATCAAAGTGTTCCAGAAGAGTTTGACTGGCCCAGCGCTGAGATGGTTCACATCCCTGGAACCATCCATGATAAAAAATTGGAAAGATCTGACACGCTTATTTCAAGAACAATATTTCTATAACATGGACATAGAACCAAGAAAGTCAGATTTGGCCCGATTAAAGCAAATACATGATGAAACATTCAGTGCTTACTTAGGGAGGTGGAGGGCCTTAGCCGCTCAGGTAACTCATCGAATTCTCGATGATGAGCAGATCGAATTGATAACCAAGGGAGCCCTCCCAGTCATCGCAGATTTTTTAGTATATCAGCAGCAGTCAAGTTTTGTTGATCTTGTCCGAAATGCCAACCGTTGCGAAGACGCCATTAGAGAGGGCAGGTTAGGAAGGAATGCGGCCAACGGGGCCATTGGAGTTCGAAAAGCCACCGAACCAAGAATTGAAAGAAGAGCAGGGACAGAGGTACAGAACATTGTTTACCCCCAGGCCAATACCAACGCCCCTCGATACAACTGTGTTACACAACCACCCACCTTCGAGCAAGTACCAAGCAACAGACCAAGAGCCCCGTTTACCCCAGGACAGATGAAAGCACATTTCGAACGAGTATTCACCCCGTTGGGGTAATCCTTGAGTGTCTTACTGTCGGTGTTACTACAGAAAGGCCTGGTCAATTTACTCCAACCTCGCCCGCCACCCCACCCAATACCGAGGAATTACGATCCGAATCTGCATTGCAATTTCCATCAAGGACCGGGTCACCCTACGGACCAGTGCTTCCCGTTAAAGCACGCAGTCCAAGATCTGATAGAGGCAGGAAAGATCATACCCCCGCCACTTCCCCAAGGGCAGAACCAGAATATCCATCAAGCCCCTCTACCACCGCACCCAGGAGGCCCCAGGCCTAACATACATTGGATAGAGGAAGAGGAAGAAGAGTTTGACCCTTCAGATTATATTAGCAATCAGGAGAAATTTTCACTCCACAGGTTGAACGGAGATGAACTATTTGTTGGGGTGATCGAGCCACTGTATCTTGCCGATTATTTTCCCACACCAGCTTGCCAAGAGGAGCCCTTAGATTTAGGGTAGTATTTTTCCACCCCGCTCCCGCCTATCAAATCCAAACGGGCACAGCCCCATCACAATCATACGCATATCCACCCCACGCCCAATTTACCCCATACACCCCTCCGTCACACATAAATCATCCTGTTCCTTACGCAATTCCGCCATCCCCATATTATCCTACCCCATACACACCCTCAAGTCCCTCCACCCAATACAATGCTGCGCCATCCTCAAGTTACCCCATGCCATACACGCCTTCAAGTCCCGCCACCCAATTTACCCCATACACCCCTCCATCACCCCCGAATTACCTCGCTCCATGCACAACTCCATCATCCTCAATCTATCCCATTTCATCTACCAACCCAGCATCATCCCACCATGCCACAAACCCTTTATATCCCCCATTCCACCCACTACCCCGCCATGTCCCCCATCCCGCCCAATGCACAACTCCATCGCCCCTAATTTACCCCACTTCATCCACAAACCCGTCACCATCCCATCATACCTCCCCATATACAAATCCTTCATACCCCATCATCCCGCTACCACCACACCTCAAACGCTCTCCCCATCCCTCCAGCCCACCACACTCCGCCATCCCTTCGCTATTTTGGCCCTAATCCAACTCCACCACCACAACAAGCAACCCTCACCCAATCCCTCATCACCCAATCACCACTGGTCCTACCATGCCTGTGTAACACCAAGACAAGCCCCTCCGTGCCCATAACTCCAATTCTATCAATTCCCCCCACTACCATTCCACCCCCCATTGGAGTTAACCTAGTCAGACCCGAGAAACCAGTATTTTCGGCCCAATCCTCCCCGGAATCCTCACGCACCCCATTTCTCATCCCAAAACCTGCTTATGACATGCATCAGGTACCATTGAGCTATGAACATACGGACATGAATGCCGGGTGCAACCAAGAAGAGGTCATGAATTTATTACCGACGATCGGGCAATTTCACACCTGTAAGCATCAGGGGCTAGTCAGAGGAGAAGAAAAGAAGAAAGAACAAGCCACAAGAAATCCCTTTGAAAAAATGGCCAGGGAACATATACTGGAGACACAGCTCAAGAGAACGCCCGCACATATTACCGTGTGGGATTTATTGATCACGTCTCCACTTCACTTTCAAGCCCTAATGGGAGCGCTCAAGGACGCGCATGTCTCCACCCATGTAACTCCAGATGAAGTAGGGGAAATAATAGGGTAAGTGTTGGCCCCAAATGCCATCTCCTTCACCGATGTGGACCTACCGATCGAGGGGAATGACCATCCTAAACCCCTGAATATAACAGTGGCAGTAGGGAACTTGGTGGTGCCGTTGGTCTTGATTGACAATGAGTCGACGTTGAATGTATGCCCTCTAAGGACGGCAATCAAAATTGGGGCAAACCCCGACACCTTCTGGCCATCCATATCAAGCGCACGGGATTCGACAACACTAGAAGGGAAATCATAGGAGAAGTAGACCTTGACCTAATCCTCGGACCGCAAACCTTCACCACCCCCTTTCATGTGATGGGCATCAAGTCTACCTTCAATCTATTATTGGGCCGGACGTGGATACATAAGCTCGGGGCAATACCATCTACCCTGCACCAAAAGCTCTGATTCATCTCAAAAGGAAAATTTGTCACCATCATAGGTGAGAGCAGAGAGGACATGGGAAAGAGCGCTCTGCACATTGAGAATTCGAAAGTGCTGAACATACCGCACACAGCTGAGGACGCCGATCTCCATCGATTTGAGTATGACTTCTCAAGTGTTACCCTCGAACCAACTGAAAAGACCCCAGATAAAACTGGAGGAGGAATGGACGCAGCTGTGTTCATGCTCCACAGATGGGGCCATCAAAAAGGGAAAGGACTGGGCCCACACCTTCAAGGAAGAAGAGACCCCGTCAAGCCCAAGGGGAAACAAACTAAATTCGGATTAGGCTACAGGCCCAAGGAAGAGGAAGTCAGAGAAGCCAAGGAGAAGATGAGAGCCGCAGCAGCCGCCAAGGCCAGAGGAATCATCTTGGAAGAGGAACCTCACGCTCGCCCCCACATCCGTCAAACCTTTGTGAGCGTCGGGGTAGTAAAAATTGATCTGAATGGGGAGACGAGGATAACCCCACATAAGCCTTCTTCAATCCACCCCACCAATCCCTACATCATCCCCCCAGACTTCGAAATGGACTTAGCCGCCCTATCCTTGTTTGAGGAAGAAGTGCCTCGATCCACCCCTCACTTCAACACCAACCACTCTGGGCCCCTCCTAACCGTAGAGGACAAGGTCCCGGAGGATCCCTCTGTAAATATGTTGAGGGAAGAAATGCAAGAGCCTACCGATGCTGCTACCGACCGAAGAGGTAAAGGCCAGGCCTCGCAGGTGAGTAACTGGGCATCCTTGCCCCAACTCTTGAGAGCCACCAAATGCCATGAAAATGGCACCGATTCTCCAAAAAAAAACAACCTGTGAAAAGTGAGGTTAGCCTCTGGACCACTCTACCTTGTATATATAGAGATCCACCTCGCCAGGGGCTGACCTCCGAAAAAATACAAAAGATCATAAAAATAGAAAAAATACCAATTCTAAAAATATTGTCCTCTAAAATTCCCAATAAAATTAAAATCAATGTCGTGATACCCGTCCCATGTGAAGCTAATCCCTTCCCTGTAGAAATACAAGAAGAGGTAGGAGTCACGAGTCTGGACGAGGAAGACCAAACCGACGAGCTCCCCAATGAGCTCCTCAAATAATTTGCCAATTTTGAGCATGGCCCAACCCCGATCGTCGAAGAGACAGAGGACGTCAATTTGGCCACCACAGAGGCCCCCAGAATCACCAAAATCGGAACGTCGCTGTCCCCTGTTGAGAGGAAAGGTATGATAGACTTCCTTCGGTCATACCAAGACGTCTTCGCATGGTCGTATGAAGACATGCCTTGTTTGGATACCGATCTGGTTGAGCATGAGTTGCCACTCTACCCCGATGTTAAGCCGGTGAAACAAAAGCTGAGACGACTCCGACCTGAATGGATGTTGAAGGTGAAGGATGAGGTCATTAAATAGTATAATGCAGGTTTCCTCATGGTATCCAAGTACCTACAGTGGCTAGCCAATATCGTCCCCATACCAAAGAAGGATGGAAAGGTTTGAATGTGTATCGACTTCTGAAATCTCAACAAAGCGAGCCCTAAGGATGATTTCCCACTGCCACACATCGACATCTTGGTCGATAACACTGCAAAGCATCGGATGCTCTCGTTTATGGATGGATTCTTAGGATACAATCAGATAAAGATGGCAGAGGTTGATCGCGAGAAGACAGTGTTCATTAGCCCCTGGGGAACCTTCTGCTACAAAGTAATGCCATTCGGGCTGAAGAATGCTGGGGCGACCCATCAAAGAGAAATGAGGGCCCTGTTTCACGACATGATGCACCGAGAGATCGAAGTATACGTCGACAACATGATTGCCAAATCGCCAGAAAGGGAGAACCACTTGATAAACCTGCAGAAGCTATTCGAGAGGCTGAGAAAATATAGATTGCGGTTGAATCCCCAGAAATGTGCGTTTGGTGCTATGTCCGGAAAGCTACTGGGCTTTATTGTCAGTAGGAGAGGGATCGAGGTTGATCCGACCAAGAACAAGGCCATCACTGAGATGCCACCACCTTCTACAGAGAAGGAAGTCAGAGGCTTTTTAGGCAGGATCCAGTACATCAGCCGATTCATCACATAATTAACTCCGATATGCGCACCAATCTTCAAGCTGCTGAGAAAGGACTCACCAGTTGAGTGGAATGATGGCTACCAGGCTGCATTCGACAAGATTAAAGGTTATATCCTGAAACCTCCAGTATTGGTACCACTCGTACCCGATAGACCCCTGATAATGTACTTGTCCACGAATGAGTTTTCCATGGGCTGTGTGTTAGGACAACATGATGAGATGGGAAGAAGAGAGCATGCCATCTATTACCTAAGCAAGAAATTCACTGATTACGAGACGCATTATTCTCATTTGGAGAAAGCATGCCTGGTGCTCGTTTGGGCTACTCAGAGACTTCGACACTACCTGTTATCCCAGGCCGTTCTACTTCTAGCACGGATGGATCCGTTGAAGTACCTATTCGAGAAACTCGCTCATCGTCAATCAAGACGTTGGCAAACTACTCCTATCCGAGTTTGACATTACTTATGTCACCAAGTCGATTAAAGCACTCACGATCATCTTGCTGAGAACCCTCTGCCGAACTATGAGCCTCTAAGGACCGAATTCCCTATTGAAGACATTTTGTTCATGACCGACGAGGATACAGAGGAAACGGAGGAGCCCTGGGTAATGCACTTCGATGGGGCATCGCATGTTGAGGGCCAAGGAGTTGGCGCCATTCTTATCTCACCAAAAGGATCCCATATACCCATCTCAATCAAATTGAACATCCCATGCACCAACAATATGGCCGAGTATGAGGCCTGTACAGCTAGTTTATAGGCGGCTCTTGATCTAAATATAACTCACCTTAGGGTCTTTGGAGATTCACAATTAATTATATGCCAAACCAACGGGGATTGGAAGACCAAGGATGAGAAACTGATCCCATACCATGAACATCTGGAAGATATGATAACTTGCTTTGAGGAAGTCACCTTCTCTTATGTGCCACGAGCAAGAAATTGGTTTGCTGACGCCCTAGCCACCCTGGCCTCTATGGTTGAGATTCCATATGGAGTGGTGATGAAGCCGATCATGATAGAGCAGAGGAACGAATCGGCTTTCTGTCTCCTGATCGAAGGACCTACGGAGATAAAGGATGAACCACCCTGGTTCTCAGACATCAAGAATTTCCTCGAGACCCGAACTGTTTCGGAAGGAACATCAAAGGTAGACAAACGCACCATCCAGTGATTGGCAACAAACTATGTCATCTGCGGCGATCTCCTGTATAGACGGCCTCACAACAATATTCTGCTCCGATGCCTAACCCAGAAAGAAGCAGTTGAGATGATGAAGGAGATTCATGAAGGGGTCACATGCTTGCTAAGAAAATTCTAAGGCAAGGATACTTTTGGACTACTTTGGAGACTGATTGACACGTAAGCACGCATGTATGCTACAAATGCCAAGAGCACTCCAAATTAATACACGCCCGCCATTGACTTGCACAAAGATGGCCACCCTTGGTCGTTTCGCCACCGGGTCTCATGTCGGCAAGATCAATCCTAAGGCTTCCAATGGACATCAATTCATCCTCGTCGCTGTGGAATACTTTACAAAAAGGGTAGAGGCGGCCTCCTATACGAGCATTAAAGCTAGCCATGTTGAGAAGTTCATCAAGAACAACATCATTTGCAGATTCGGCGTACCCAAAGATATCATCACTGATAATGGCACTAATTTCGCTAATAGGCGCATCCAGGCCTTGGTGAACGGTTCAAGATCAAGCATCATCGTTCATCCCCGTACAGGCCTCAGACTAATGGAGCAGTAGAGGCAGCCAACAAAACTCTGATCCGCATCCTGGAGAAGATGGTAGTTACTTACAGAGATTGGAGTGAGCAGTTACCCTTCGCACTTTGGGCCTATAGAACATCTATCCGCACCGCAACAGGGGCAACACCATTCTCCCTTGTGTATGGGACCGAGGTCGTGGTACCCGTTGAAGTCGAGGTACCGTCACTTCGTATCCTTTTTAGAATCCCATCTACCTGAAGCTGAAAGCGAACGAGCTCGTTTTGAACAGCTAGACTTGATTGACGAGAAAAGACTCCTAGCCTTATGCCACACTCAGGTCTATCAGAGGAGAATTGCACGTGCTTACAATAAGCGCATCCGCGGTCGAGACCTGAAGATAGGAGACACTGTACTGAAGAAAAAATTTTCATCTCTCCATGCCGATCCGAGAGGGAAGTTTAGGCCAAATTGGGAAGGACCCTACGTCATCTGAGAAGTTCTGCCAGGATACGCCGTTCGCCTCGCTACCATGGACGGAGACCACTTTCCTGAGCCCATCAACGCTGGATACCTCCGTAAGTTCTACTCGTAGGTCTTGGGACAAGGTAAGTTTTGATAAAAGTAGATGTGTGACCGCTTAAGGGCTCCATAAAAGAGGCCATCATTTCAAAGTCAAGTGGCCAAAAAGAATATTCCCTGAAAACCTTCACCCCTTTTTTGCTACACACTTCGGGCCAACAACCATTTCTTTCATATACCCCACCCAAAATTCCAAAAAAGAAGAAGAAGAGAAGGGAGGAAAAATCCAAACCAAAAGAAGAAGAAGAAGGCGCCCCCCAAAAAAAAAAAAAAAACAACAAAGAAAAAGAGGGGTACCCAAAAAAAAAAAAAAAAAAAATGATGACTGGGGCATAAAAGGCCTTTGGAAAGAAAGAGGAGTCACCCAATCTAGATATCACTCCAAACTTAGATCCAAATCCCCATAAAAACCCAACCTGTTTGAACCCCAACCACATTACAACCCGGAAGAAAGCCCTCTTTAAGGTCCACAAGCGGTTATAACATCTACTGCATCAGAACAAGCCGAGTTAACAAACCGCACAGAACATCATTCAGCCGGCTATGACGGAATTGACACCCATGTCGTGGCTTTCTGGTTGTAAAAAAAAAAAGAAGATAAAAAAAAAAAAGAATAAAATTAATTTGAGTTCAAAGCAAGAAGGACGTGGTGAAAACCCGAAAGGGCGCCACGGGTAAAAACAGCGAACTCACACGGACCAGGTGAAAACCTGAAAGGGCACCTGAGGTAAGAGAGCAAACCCATGGACGTGGTGAAAACCTGAAAGGGCGCTACGAGTAAAAACAGGGATGACAGGCATGGCGAAAACTCGTCTTGAGCGCTATGAGCAAAAATATCAAGAAAAGAGAGATTAGGAGAAGATCTGTCCTAGCCCGCCTATTTCAGTTTGGATCCCTTAAGCCACTTCTCCCCTTTGATGGGCCACTCATGTTGGAAATTGGATCGGATCCCAATCAAGTATGTCGTCTCTACCGCAGCATCTGACACATGACCAAAGGGAAAGACAGAGAACTAAACCAATCCCAAGACAGCTGACCTTCCCATGTTTAACGGAAAAAACCTGTGCCTCACCAACAGGGTTTGACCATGCTCAAAATAGGACCCACTGGTTTGGCTTCATAAAAAAACCTCACCCTGTGAGGAAGAAAATTCCAAAAAAGAAAATAGATTTCCCTTTCCCATAAAAAAACCTCACCCTGTGAGGAAGAAAATTCCAAAAAAGATAATAGATTTCCCTTTCCCATAAAAAACCTCACCCTGTGAGGAAGAAAATTTCAAAAAAGATAATAGATTTCCCTTTCCCATAAAAAAACCTCACCCAGTGAGGAAGAAAATTCCAAAAAAAATAATAGATTTCCCTTTCCCATAAAAAAACCTCACCCTGTGAGGAAGAAAATTCCAAAAAAGAAAATAGATTTCCCTTTCCCATAAAAAAACCTCACCCTGTGAGGAAGAAAATTCCAAAAAAAGATAATAGATTTCCCTTTCCCATAAACAACCTCACCCTGTGAGGAAGAAAATTCCAAAAAAAGATAATAGATTTCTCTTTCCCATAAAAAACCTCACCCTGTGAGGAAGAAAATTCCAAAAAAGAAAATAGATTTCCCTTTCCCATAAAAAGCCTCACCCTATGAGGAAGAAAATAGATTTTCCTTTCCCATAAAAAGCCTCACACTGCGGAGGAGAAAATTCCAAAAAAGAAAATAGATTTCCCTTTTCCATAAAAAGCCTCACACAGTGGAGGAGAAAATTCCAAAAACAAAAAAAAAAAGAAGAAGAAAATAGATTCCCCTTATCCATAAAAAAAAAAAAAGAGAAAGCCCACTAGGTGAAAAAAAAAAAGAAAAAAAAATCCCCATAAAAAGTCTTACATTGCAGAATTACAAAAAGAAAAACAAGAGCGCATGTATAGATTTCATTCCCTTTCTTTACAAGTGTTGCCCGCTGAGTGTCACGTCCCAAAAAGATAACGACATGACACACTTTCTATTTTGCTGCTTTCTTTACAACAAAAAAACTAAACCCAAAATGTATATAGCTATGTATATATGAAAAAAAGAAGAAGAAAAGAACAGAAAAAGATAACCCAAAAAGAGATCTCTGTTAGAGGGCTTTCCCCCCATGTATATGATCTAAGAACAGATATGTCAAGGGCGGAGCACGCTTCAAAGCGCTAATCTCTCAAGGTGGAGTCCTCGCGGCATTTCGATCAGACATCCACCTACCATGAAGACTTCTGGACTCACTAAAAGACCGGGCCAACCCAAGAACCTCGCTCTCTGTCAGAAGCTCTCACCTCCGCAATTTCAGTTCTGACCCCTTCTTTCTCCAAAGTCTCGATCAAAGCCAGCCTCTACGGAAAGGGACTCGATCCGAGTCCAAAGCATCGCTTCCTTACATGGCTGTGGCCCTCTACTACATCAACCGGTTGGGCTAGAGTAGGTAATTCCTCGATACTAGCCAACCTCAGAATCCGGAGAGACAACGCCAAAACCAAGTTATACATATGCGCCGATTGGCGGGTTTCCCAGGGCAGCTATGCGATCAAGATCACTAAGAGAACCGCGAGAGAATATCGAGAGCAGGGGTGGCCTCATGTACACGGCACATGCTGAGTATACCCGAATTGGCGGAGCACCCGAGATGGGAAGTAGTATGTGCTACCGGTCAACCACAAAAGTGTGATGCCCTCACAATCCTGAGAGCGGACAATCGGAAAAGTGTCGCCCCCATCCGGAAGTTGCCGTGTCACCAGATCGAGACACAGCTCGTTCCCTCGTTCGCTCCCACCAAAGTGCCTCAACTCTGGATCGAAAACCCCGAGCCACATCCTCTAATCAAGTAATCTCGCACAGCCCCATGATAGCCGAATGCTCTCCTAACCAGATCTGAACAAGAAGCGGGCTCCACGAGAATCCCAACCTGCCCGAGGTCAAAGATCCAAGCCTCGATACATCTCCGCCAGGACCAGGTGTACCAATGAGCGACTTCCCTCCAGTTCGGTCAAAACATCACATAGCCCGTGGGAAAAGCTCTCACCCCCAGTGAAGAAGAGAACCTCCGACAACAAATAAAGGGCAAAGGCCTTCACATTGAAGGGATCTCGAATAGGCAACTTTCAAAGGCTCGAGTCACCGAAAAGTTCTCTAAGGAATTTCACCAAACACCTGGTGGGCCCTCCGGCGAAACATTTCTCATATCCACCCTTCTTCAAGCCAAGGACCACGTGGACCGCCTTTGCATACCCCGGTTTGGGCACTACTTTGGCAAGGCCTCGATGCATCTTCAAGCCAGTGAGGGAGGCTAACTCTTCCAAAGTTGGGGTCAGCTCCCTAGACCCAAATTTAAAAACATGGGCCCTATGGTCCCATGATGCCAAAGTCGCCTGTAGTAGGTTGGGCAACAGAGGAACAGCGAGGAGAGAAGAAAGACAGGACAACCTGAGGCCATTCAAAATAGCAAGCTCGCTCTCGGCCAAACTATCATGCCATTTTTGCAAAAAGCTGGGCCCCGGGTCCAAACAAGGAAGTATGCCGGCCCCCGTATGAAAGCTTGGGCCCCCTTTTGAAGGCAGGTCCATCGGCGTACAAAGAGGTTCTTTTTGAAATCGGTCAATATATGGCGATTGGCCCGCTAGAAAAGGAGGGGAGAGAAAGAAAATAAAAGGAGGGGCAAAATAGCCAAACTAAAGTAAAAGAGGAGACAAGGAGGGAACCAGGCGCGGGTTATAAGGAGCCCGCTGAGCACAATCTATAGCAGGCGTATATATTATATACGCCAAGGCAAATTTTGAACAATTTTTGCCTGGCATATATAATATATACGCCCAGCCATTTTTGCTGAGGATTGGTCAGGCGTATATAATATATACGCCCAACTATTGATTGCTGAATGTTGGCCTGGCATACATAATATATACGCCCAGTTTAAGCCGAGGCTGGTAAGGCCCCCCCCCTCACACTGGTCTATTTCTTTTCCCAAGGAGGGACGTAGTTTATTTTGGCCCACCATTTCGTCGCAAGAGCGCACATGGGCAGCCATGCCACACCCATGAGAAACACCCAGGTGGCGCGCCGCCCGTAGGTCACATACGAAGAGTCACCTGCATGATCAACCTCATCATTGGAGAGGTGCCAGTCCATTCCAAGCAAGAAAAAGAGAAAGGAAACCACCAAAGCAAAGGAATACCCAAATAAAACATTCATATAAACCATAAAAATTATAAACCATCCGAACAAAAAACTAAACAAAAAAAATTGTTGTTATTACATATCCCCAAATTAAGCCAAGTCTAAACTGTTTCATTATGTCAAATTTGCAGGAAATAAACTAGTCCTGGGCAGCCCCCTTTGACTTCTTTCGGCGCCGGCTCGCACTTTGAAAGGTACGGGTCTCCCCCACCCGAGTCCATGCCTGAGAGATACGGCTAAGCAAGGAGCGCGACTCCTTTTCACGAGCACGCTGCAGAGGCACACCAAAAGCCATCAGATAGAGAAACAGGCGGAAAGTAAACTAGGAAAATGACTAGGTTGGGCCAGCATTCACTCACCACTTCGGTCTCCCTAAGCCCAACGAGGTTACGGTAGTATTCGGCCTGACTCACTGCCGACTCATAATCCTGGCCAGTAAGAAAAAGGAGGTGTTAGTCACACAGGCCAACAGCATAATTCAAAGGGAAAGAGAACAGAGCAACAAGATAGAGATTACCCCAGGAATCAGCTCGGGAGGTGGGATCTGGATAGCTTCAAAGAGAAATGCCGTCTTTTCGGCCACGTCGGCACACACGCGTGACAAAAAGGCATCATCCAGGCGCTTGAAGGTCCCCTGGACCTCGACGGGCGAGCTACCAGAAGCACCGACACCAGAAGGGTCAGAGGGTCCAACACCTGTTGCATCATAGGGAACGGCCTCCTCTTCCCCCTCATCTGAGTCGTCGCCCTGCTCAAACTGTAGAGAGAAATATTTTATCATTAAGGGCGACAGGTCAATCAAAGTAACCACATGAAAGTTGCTGAATGAAAGAAGAAAAGGGGCATTACCTGAGATCGTGGCCCGCCAAAAGCTAAAAAGTTAGCACCAGGCACCAAGCGAGGCAGCAAGAAATGATAGGGCTGGAGTCGCATTAAGACCGACACGGCAGGAGAAGGTCATCGATAGGAACCCCATGACGAAGAAAGTGAGCAGTGAGCTAGTCAATGGACCCCTCTGGGGCCAACACATCGGCGGGAGGAGCTTGGGGCACGACAAAGAGAGGGCGATATTGATGAACCGCTCTCTCCCCTAAATAGTAGGCCCTAGTCCAGGACCCGTAGAGAAAGATGATACGACGGTCCAGCAAAAGACGAGAGGGGCCCACTGAGGCCAAATTCCAAAAAGGGGATCCTATGTAAGGGTCGAGGATGACCTACAAAAGAAGAGAAAATTGAAAGGGGATGCACACATTTGATCAGAACCCCCTAGCACCCAGAAGTTGAGCTGCCAAATTCACAAACAGGGAATCGCTTTACCTACTCTGGGATCAACAGATCGAACTGAGAGCGCAGTCCTAACTCCAAATGCTTCATACCTACGTCCCGACGGCGACCCACGTGCCAGTTACTCATGAGGGGGAACGTAGCAATGTCGATCGAAGCTGGGGCCCTTACCGAAAGTGAAGGTACCCTGCATCGAGAAAGGTGCAGATGAGGATAGGTATGCTATAAAAGGAAATTGAGTAAACTAAAAACAAAAGATAAAATACCTCGATGGCAGGCCAGAAACCCACAATGGAGCTAGACTCCCCAAGAACGGCCCGCTTAGTCGACATGAGTACGCAGCATAGCCAGCCCTAATCAAATCGATGCCAGCCTCCCGCTTCACCATCGAGTAGGACAAGAGACTCGCCCTCCACTGGTGTTGGAGAGGAGAGTCTTGCCAAGGAGGAACAGTAAGGAGATGCGGGCCAGCATAAGTGCTCGCGCAGGCTCAATGTAAATGTCCATGTTAGGCTGCCCCTGGTCCACCAATTCATTAGGCCCAAACTGATCAACCAACCAGGATAGCTTGACCTCCGAGCCTCGAACGTCCCCTGAGGACGGGTAGGCCCCTAGCAGCTGAATCACCTCCTCCCTACCCGGTGTGTTGGTAGGTACCACGGGCACTCCTCCGATATGGACCCCAGTGATCCTAGACCAGCCCGCCGGTGTGAAGGCCATCTCTGCCACGGCCATGTGGAATGTCATCGTCTCGGGGCGAAAATGCTCTATCAGTGCCTTTAAATAGGTCGTATCAGCTCTTACAGCGGAGCACGAAATGAAGTCCCCAAAACCGACAGCAGTGAGTAGGTCCTTCATCACTGGGGGAAGGTAAAGCACAAGACGCTGGAGGTCAAACCAACCGCCTCGGAACATAATGTGCGGCAGGGGCTACAAGCAGAAGGCATCAATTAGATAGGGGCAGGGAGATATAATGAGGGCATCAAAGGAAAACAAAAGCGGAAAGGAGGAGGGGGCCCATCTGTTTACCTGACCAACGATCCCGAAGTTGGACATATGGGTGTGCTGGCAGTAGAGGAGGCTGGTGTGGGCGGCCTCGCCTTGCATCTCATACCAAGGCTGGGAGGAGCGCTGAGACACAATGAACTGTTCCCCTCGTCACCAGACATCCTGAAAATATGAGACGCATCGGCATATGAGAGGATTGCCAACAAAAAATGTATATATATATATGCACTAATCCAAAGAAAAAGAACCATGTGTAGGCACTAAAAAAAAAAGAAAAAAAAAAAGAAGAATGTGTGTGTGTACTAAAAAACAAAAAAAATCATGTGTGTGTGGGTACTGACCCAAAAAAATAAAAATAGAGATGTGTGTGTATAAAAAAAAAAACGAAAAAAAAAAACCATGTGCGAGTATACTAATCCAAAAATAATAATAATAATGTGTGTATGTGTACTAAAAAAAAAAAAAAAAGATGCGTGCACCAATCCAAAAGAAAAACAAAAAATGTGTGTGTGCTAACCCATTAACAAAAAATGTGTGTGCGTATTAATCCCAAAAAAAAAAAGTGTGCGTATAAATATGGGCATCTCTTTTCTCTTGCATATTAATCCAAACCAAAAAAAAGGGAAGTGTGCGTATAAATATAGGCATCTCTTTTCTTTTGCATATTAATCCAAACCAAAAAAAAATGTGTGTATAAATATAGGCATCTCTTTTCTTTTGCATATTAAATCCAAACCAAAAAATGTGTGTATAAATATAGGCATCTCTTTTCTTTTGCATATTAATCCAAACCAAAAAATGTGTGTATAAATATAGGCGTCTCTTTTCCTTTGGGTTATTAAAAAAAAAAAGAAGAAGAAGCAAAAAAAAAAAAAACAACAACTAAAACAACTAAAACAAAAAAGAAAAAAAAGAAGAAGAAAAAGAAAAGAAAAAAAAAAGGAAATATAGGCATCACAAAGCATTTCATCAAAAAGAAAAGAAAGAGGCAATAGCATCAAAAATTCGAAAGAAAAATAAGGGGAAGGTAATGGTTACCTTCAATGGGAGAGAAAAACAAATAGCGGCGGAGGATAAGCGCCTTTCGATCCACACCCGCGGCCGCCGGTACTAGAACTCAAGCCAAATCAAATGAAAAAACCCTAAGGGGTTGTCCCGGACTCAAGAAGAAAGGAGGGAGGAAGAGAGAATTTGAAAAGTGGGGCCCCTTTTGTGCTCGAGCTCGGGCAGTTTCGTAACTGCTAGATTTTAGACGGGCATATATAATATATACGCCCGACCATTTTTTTCATCAGATGGTCAGCGATATATTATATACGACCAAAAAAATGATTTTAAACCTGCCGACCTCCTTTTTTCGATTTTAAGGCCCAACGGCCCCCTTGTATGCTATGGACCTCGATCTGCACCCCCTTCGAGGCCCACGTGTCGTCGGCCATGGTACACGCGACCCCAAATGACCCTTCGAGTTCCCTTCGATTGGCCCAAAGGGACCATGCTACAATAAGTGGATCTAGATCCGTAGGTGCCCACCTAATGCGCCCACAAAATAAAAAAAAAAAGAGAAAAAAAAAAATAATGAAAAGAACAAAATATAATATATACAACGCTGGTTCTCAAAAGAGCGTCGCAACGCTTGTTTGCCCCACTCCGAGAGCCGTGTTAAATCAATTCGGAATGATCGGGTTCACCCAAAAGCTCTCGAACCCCATTTCAGGCAGGGACATTTTTGTACCTGACCCGGTAGGCAGGTAATTTTTCCCATCTCCGGTCACTGTTCCCTATAGAGTCCCCCCCAGCAAGAGTCAAGGCCTGATCCGACAAGCGAACCAAGAACCCATCACCGGAATGCACACGTCCCTAAGGTATATCAACATGGCAAGTTGATTCGCCTAAGGATACGTGCAAAAATAAAGGCAGTTTGAGCATGCCCAGGGTCTCCATCTGACATGAAAAAAAAGAAAAAGAGAAAAAGGAAAGAAAAAAAGAAAAAGAGAAGAAATAACAAACTTGTTGCTGCTTAGTGAAAACCCTGAGTGGGTTGACCCCACCTTCCGGCATTCACTCTGGTCATCCGCCTTCAGATTGATATTGACCAAGAGTGCCTCCGACTTCAAACCATTCGAAAAGTCTATTGTCAGTCGAAACTGACCCGTCAAAAATGAAATTGCAACCAACCAAACTATGTGCAAACATACAGACCAAAGGACTCTTTTCCCTTTTTATTTCCTTTTACACAGGCTTAAAACCTGTTTAGGCACGGTGTCCCTGTTGAATGTACGCACTTACGTCTGGGTATCCGCAGGATGGTCGTTGTCCTCGTAAATTGTACCTTAGGGTCGAGGCTTCTGTTCGCGCCTATTTGTTGCTTATCGCTCCTGATGGGTGTCTGTCTGTGCATAGTTAGTAAGATGTGATTTCATTAGGGATGGAGGCAAGAAGTTAGCCATCTCTTTCGAGGGATGTTTGGTTCTAGCCCGATCTTTAGCTTTGTCTCGAGTCAAAGCACTCCGGTCCGTGCGAATCAGGAGCACCTCACCACTGGAACGTACACATCCCCAAGGTGCACCGATCCCCATCATGGCGCACGCACTCTTAAAAGCGTATCAACTGGCATTTGATCCACTTAAAGAGTTGTGCAAAAATAAAGTTGTCAGAGGTCATTGAGCTCTGCTTAGAGGCCTCGAAACAAAAGAAAATTCAAAAAATGATACAAAAAAAATAAATTTTACTCAGAAAATGGGCACGCATTCCCAAGAGGTGTTGCGACATCAATATTCGCTCCGCTCGGGTCAATCATGCTAAAGCAACCTCGAGGTTGATGGGTTCACCCAGAAACTTTGAGCCTTACCTAGGTAAGGGCACCTGTGGCCAGTCCAGTGGAGCTGTCAATATCCCACAGGATTGGGCACAAGTTTGTAGGCCTTCGCTTTGAGTGCTTCGCATCAATTTCGAAGCATAGATCGATCATCCCGTTTCATGGAGCTGTCTGGTTCAGGTTAATACTCAACATCACAAATCTATAATTTCCCTCAAAAAGTGAACGATATCCCGACTAGTGGGCTTACACTTTCTGTGATCATCGCAGTTATGCCCAGTAATGTCGCAATGCGCTTGGGGATTGTTAGCTTTGAGGTACGGATGATATCCCGAAATGAGAGGGCTTACGTACACTCACCATCACCATGAATGTTTGAGAATTGAGTTGAAATAGGCGGACCCATCAAATGTGCCTTGGACCTCTTCGGATGTCTCTTGTCTTTGGCATCCAATCATTAGTGATCGAATACCAAAGAGGGGCATCTATAGACACCCAAATTCGGCCCAAGGCCCGATCAATCTGTACTTCGGGAGAGATGTACCCTTGTGCTTCAGATGACACCCCCCTGAACCCTTAGGAACCTACCTAGACCAGTAGGAATCACCTTAAGACCTTTAGAGCCATTCCCCCAATCCTTAGAAGTCACCCCTACACCCTAGAATCCCTTCCCAGACCTAACTTAAACCCTTCTGGTGGTTGATGGGAGGAGAGCTACAAAATTTCACATAGACCAGTACCATGGATGAGCCATATACCATTGGAAAGAGGACTTCTTCAGCTTTCCAACAAGCCAAAGATCACCCAATTTGGAGCTACGATTCAAAAGTTATGGCCGATGGAAATTTCACATAAAATTATAAAAATTTTACTTAGGTGTAGATATTACATACACCCAGCCATTTTTACCCCAGATTACTCAAGCGTATATAATATATACACCTGCCTATTTTGGGGAAAATTTGGCCGGGCATATATAATGTATACGCCCAGTATAGGTGGGACCCACCACGGGCTTCATCTTCTCAAAACTATCTGATTTTGGTGAAAATTATGTTCCTAAACGGGGCGTATATAATATATATGCCCAACTTAGCTACAGTAACTGTCATCAGTAGCTCGAATTTCCTCCATCTAGTTTGACCCTTTGACCATCCCCTTGGTTGAGGTGGGTGTCTTGAGATTGGTTGCACCCCCTTTGAGCTTATTGGCAACCCTTAAGTCACCCATGGTCTCACCCCATCATCTGCCATTGAAACCAGTTTCCCAAAACCCTAGGACCTTGAAAACCCAAAAAACCTTAGATGGGGGATTACCTAATTGCTAATCCAATTAGCTCTTAAGTAAGCCCCTAACCCATCCCTTCTCTATAAATAGAGAGGCCTCCCTCTTCCTTAAGGGTTGGAAAAATTGGAGGTTAAGGATTTGGAGCTTAAGAGAGAACCCTAGTGAGAGAAAATGCACACATTTTTCCAGAATTCCAGCATGCTTAGTTCATCCCTTTCAACCCATTTCCACCATTAGATCACTCCCTTTTGCCAAAGTATAGCCTCTAGCTTCACTATACACCCCCCACTTTATTGAATCCTAGCATTAGAACCCATTTTCACACCATTTAAGCCATCGGAAGCACGCCAAAGCGAAGATCTTCCACGATGCAACAAGGGCCCGTGAGCTCCGGCTCACCCCTCTCTTCCTCTACCTTCTTAGTGTCTCTTTCGTCCAAGGATTCAAGCCGTTACGCCGCCGAAATTTCGGTTTGGCTCAAAGCATGATTGGACTATATTGCCTTCGGGCAAGGGGAAACTCCGCCCTTTTTATTTTTATTTTTGGCCATAGATAGAGACCACTACGTGCGGGTTGATCGGGTGCCTAAACCCTTCCCGATCGATAACCGATGCCCCTACCCTAGAGCCTTTGGCACAGACCGGTAAATCAGAGTCATATTTAGCACTTCGGTGCTCAAAATATCGATTTGAAGGTTTCCCGGGTCACCAAAAGCTCCGGGTGGCGAATCTACATTTTTATTAAAAGGCAAGCGCATCACCGCGACGGGTTCGAGAGGATCCACGGTCGCACAATTACTATTCATATGCATGGCGCAACTAATAGTTGTGCCAGGGAAATGTACAATAGAACATCATTGAACAGTAGCCTGAAAGTTGGCTTCGCGAGGGGTGGGGGGACCCATTTATACCTGGCGCAACTACTAGTTGCGCTAGGCTATTTCTGGGGGCAAAAGGCCTGGTGCAACTATTAGTTGCGCCAGGCAAATTCTGGGGGAAAATGGCTTGGCGCAACTATTAATTGCGCCAGGCAAAAATTCCTCCAAAATGATCCAATTTTTAAATGGTCATAACTTTTGATATATAACTCTGATTGAGGTCATTTTTGGCTTGTTGGAAAGCTGGAGAAGCCCTCTTTCTAATAGTATATAATTTAGCTCTTTAAGAGGCTTATATAAATTTTGGCACTCCTCTTTCCAACCACTACTCTGGAGGGTTTGACATTGGTCCGAGAAAGGGTTCTAATGAGTTTGGGAAGGTTAAGGTTGATTCCTAAGGGTTAGAAAAGGTTCCTAATGGTTTGAGAGGTTCCTAAGGATTTCATAGATACCATAAAAATCTCAAAAGTGTGCCTCTCTCGAAACGTGTTTCGATCGGGCCTGAGCCAAATTTGGGTGTCTACAAATGCCCCTCTTTGGTATCCGATCACTAATGATCGAATGCTAAAGAAAAGAGACATCTAAAGAGGCCCAAGGCATTACTAACGGGTCCGCTACATTCAGAACAAACTTCAAACATCAAATAAGTAACATGGTGAGAAAACGAAAGCCCTATGTGTCAGGCTAAATATTCGTTTCCCAAGGTAATCAGTTCCCAAGCGCTTAGCGACATTACTGGGCATAACTGAGGTGAAATGAGTTGTGAAAGCCCAATAGCTGGGAAAAATGTTTACTTCTTGAGTTGCGAAAGCCCGTTAGTTGGGAAAAATATCTGCTTCTCGAGATGATTTGAGGGTGATTGATGTTCGAGATTCATTCTGAACACAACAGCTTCGCAAGTAAGGGGGTGATAGACCCACATTCAAAGATAGGCGCAAAGTAAATGTACGCAAGGCTCCATAGTTTGTGTCCAATCCTACGAGGCATTTGATTGCCCCATCTGACTATTTGCGGGTGCCCCTGCTGAAAGCAGGGTTCGAGGTCTTTGGGCGAACCCATCGATCCCGAAGTTTATTTAGCATGACTGCCAGAGCAAAGTGAATAGATGTCACAACACTTTTTTGGAGTACGTGCCATTTTTGAAAGCATGCCCTAGATCAACCTGACCTAGAGTATCCAGCTTTAAGTACCGCTAAATAGATCAAACCAATCATTGGGTGTCTCCTAAAAAGGGGCATCCAATCCTGGCTTCCACCGACAATGATCATAAACATCAATTAACTATGTATAAGCATGCACCCATCAGGGGCGATAAGCAACAACAAAGGCGATGGAAGCCCCGACCCGGACCTGCCTGAGTATAATTTATGGGAACAAACAACCATCATACGGATACCCTGATATATGGCGTATACTTTACAGGGATACCGCTGCCCATACAGGTTTTAAGCCTGCAGAAAAATAAAAGGAAAATGAACCCTTCTGAATGCATGATTGCACATAATTTGATTGATACATAATCTTATTCTCAACAGGTTGGTCTCAACCAACGATTGACCTTTTCCAATGGAGAATCTGAAGCTTAAGACACTTAAGTTCATATGAATCCAAAACAGAGTGCTCATCGTAAAGATTTAGCAGTGGAGTCGACTCGATCGAAATATTGATTGTTTGATCGGGACTGACAACGTTGCACCTTCCTTGAAGTAGGATCCAGAATCCAAGGCGTGCCTTAGACATAGGACGTTACTATAGCACAGTGGTGTTGCTGATAAAATATCGACATTTTACCGCATCAGAACACGCATGTGCGTAGATGTGCATGAAAAGTTCACAGATTTCTTTTTTTCTTTTTCAAAATAATTTTCATTCTCCCCCATTTTTTTTTTAATAGACCTGACGTCGGTGGCGGGATGCTTCATTTGATTTGTCCATTGTTGAGAAGTTGCCTGCTTCGAGGCTTTGGACCATGTGATATTCCTGCACATTCTCGAGAAAACGTCAGTCCCTTTTTTGTTTATATAAGTAACAAATGCATCCTGGTTAATAGATAAAGAAACAAAACTTTTACCTTTTTTTTTCATTTTTAAGATCTATATATATTTTTTGGATTTTTATTTTCAAAGATTTTTTGTTCTTTTTCTTTATTTTTGACATGGAAGTATGATGCTGTAACTATGTACATGAGATAGAGTAGAATTTTTTGGATTTTTATTTTTCAGAGATATTTTGTTCTTTTTCTTCATTTTTGAGATGGAAGTAAGATGTTGTAACTATGTACATGGGAAAGAGAATAAATATATACATAAATTTTTTGTATTTGGATTTTTCTTGATTTTTTTGTTCTCTTTTTTTCTGTTTTTTTTTTTTACTTTTCTTCTTCTTCGTTTTTGATGATGCCTTATCAGTGAAGTGAAATCATGAGTCCCATTTTGAGCATAGCTGAACCTTTTCATATGGTCGGGCTTGAGTGAGTTTTAGCTGTTTGACTAAGGCCAGAACGTCAATCCCTTCGGATTTAGTCAAACCTTACTCCTTACCTTGAGTCATACGTTTGACAAAGCAATTCTAAAGACACACTTGGTTGGGACTCGATTTGAACTAGCATGAGCGGCCCAAAAAAGGGGATCAGGGAGAGTAACCAAAAGGGCTCCTCAAATATTAATCTTCTCAATCAGTCCAAACCTTTCTTCTTTTTTTTTTTTTTTTTTTTTTGATCTCTTTTTTTACCCGTGGCGCCCTTTCGGGTTTTCACCACGTCCATGGGCTTAGCTCTCTTACTCCAAGCACCCTTTCAGGTTTTCACCTGGTTCGCACAAACTCGCTGTTTTTACCCGTAGCGCCCTTTCGGGTTTTCACCACGTCCATCTTACTTTGAGCTTGTATTTTTATTTTTTTTTATTTTTTTTTATGTTTTTCATTTCTTTTTCTTTTTTAAAAGCCATGACATAGACGTCGATTCTGTCATAGCCAGCCAGATGGGGTTCTGCTGTCGTCCCACAACTTGGCTTGTATTGACTTAACAGATATTATGACTGCTTGTAAACCTAAAAGAGGGTTTTCTTCGGGGTGTAGCTTAGCGATGGGTTAGGTTAAGATTTGAAGGTATGCTAGGCTAAAAGGGTTTCCTTGATACGGATTCAGTTTTCTTGACATACTTTCTTCCTTGGGGGTTTTTACTGTACATGCCCCGTGATTCTTCAACATTTATTTTTATTCTTTTTGCTCCATTTTAGGCAATCTCTTTTTGAGGTTTTGCTTTTTCAATTTTTTTGAATTTTGATAGTAACTTTACTTCCTTTTTTTTATATATGTACACACATTTTTTTGGGGAAGGGGGTTATTGAAAGAAAGGCCCAGGCTCAAATGGGGTAGCAAGGGATATCATCAATTTTAGGGATGCTTTCTGGCTACTGTGTTTGGAATGATGGCCTCTTTTGGGTGGTTCTTAAGCAGTCACGTATCTATTTTGACCAATACTTACCTTATCACGATAGACTAAGAGTAGAATCGTCAGACGTATCCAGCATTGATGGGCTCAGGAAGATGATCTTCGTCCATGGTGGCGAGGTGGATGGTGTATCTCGGTAGTACTTCTCGGACGACATAAGGTCCTTCTCAGTTTGGCTTGAACTTGCCTCTCGGATCAATGTGGAGGGACGGGAAGATCTTCTTCAGCACAGTATCTCGTACCTTTAGATCTCGACCGCAGACACGTTTATTATAAGCACGTGTGATTTGCTCCTGGTACACTTGAGTGTGACACAAGGCTAGGAGCCTCTTCTCATCCAATAGATTCAATTGTTCAAAGCGGGATCTCTCTCTCTCTGCTTTAGGTAAGCCAGATTCCATTAGGATTCAGAGTGAGGGTACCTCAACCTCAACTGGTAGGACAACCTCAGTTCCATACACAAGGGAGAATGGTGTTGCCCCTGTAGCAGTACAGATCGATGTTCTATAGGCCCATAAGGCAAATGGCAGCATTTCGCTCCAATCTCGATAGGTGACGACCATTTTCTCGAGGATGCGGATGACCGTCTTGTTCGTAGCTTCCACGGTTCCATTAGTTTGAGGCCGATAAGGTTATGAGCGAAGGTGTTTGATCTTGTATTGCTCACAGAAGGCTTGGATATGCTTATTTGCAAAATTTGTACCGTTGTCCGTGATGATATCTTTGGGTACTCCAAATCGGCACACAATATTATTCTTGAGAAACTTCTCGATGTGACTGGTCGTGATGTTGGCATATGATGCTGCTTCTACTCACTTGATGAAGTATTCAATGGCGACGAGGATGAATCAATATCCGTTTGATGCTTTTGGATTAATCATTCTGACAATGTCAAGGCCCCAGGTAGCAAATGGCCAAGGAGTGGTCATGCAGTGTAGATCGATGGCAGGAGAATGTATTAAACTGGAGTGTTGATCGATTTTAAATTGTACCCTTGCAAGTGCAAAAAATCAGTTGTAACACGATAAAATCAAGGGTGTTAAACCCACAAGGAAACATGAAATTTAATTAATCCTTAAAGAGATTTAAAATACCCAAGGAAGTACCAAGGGAGAAAGTTTAATTTGCTAAACAATTACCACACTATTCTAGATGCAAGAAAAATAACTAATCTGAGCAAGAAAAATTTATGATAAATAAAATAACAATTTTAGGAATGATCAAGGAATTTGCTATCCAAGATTTATAACCTTTCTACCATTAAACCCACAATATCATAACACATCAATCACACCATCATTTATCTAGAAAAATGAATTGTAAGAAAACATGATCATTGATCCGGCATACCCGATCTAAAAACAATGACTCAGCCTATCATTGTAGTATGAATCATGTAAAAAGCATAGTATATCTCAAGATTCTTAAATCACGACCATAAACATATAATCACTCTGCAGCCTAGATCGGCCTGCAGGTACAGATCTGGCGATTAAGGTCATTGATAATATGGATCAACGGTCATAATAAAGTATTCAAAAGATATTCAATTTATGCATACTTTTTAGCATAATGTTCCATGATGAAATTATGAATGTGAAATTAATCAGAAAAATATTACTTATCTGGGGATCGCATCCTCCTTGAACAAATGATTTAGCCGCTCATCCTTGGTGTGCGATCTCGTTATAAACTCCAAGCCATTTTCTAAAATATGCACTTTTTATTTATCCAAAGATCTTTTTACAATGTTTTTCCTAAATACAATCTATGATTCCACAAACTGTAAAAGAAAATAAATGCAAAAGCCTACGTACAATCTACTCAGAGAAAGCCCTCAAAGAAAAGAGAGAATATGAGCCTAAGAGTGAGAGAAGGGATCCCTAAAACAAAGCCGTAGCTTTCTTTATATAGGGGTGAGCAAAACATTTCCCTAATAACCTCAATCGATTGAGAATTCTTTCTCAATCGATTGACCTCAAATTTGAAAAGAGGGCAAAGCTATCTCTCTTGTCAATCGATTGACATATGGTTCTCAATCGATTGACAAATAGAGGTAGAGCTTTCATTCTCCTGGTGGATGTTGAGCTATTTCACAAATTTCGATGCTTCTTTTGACCTTTTTGGTCCAAAGTTCTTGCGTAACCTTTAATTGTCCTCTTTTATGCTCTTTAACGATCCAACGGTCAGAAACACCTGTAAATATTGAAACTACATAACAACCATCAGATGCTTTTATTGGCTAGCTAAATGTAGGAATTAAGGTGTAAAATATAGTCACATTTTGGCACCGATCAAGTGTTCCTGACACTTGTAGCATTTTTGGACATGTTTGCAACAATCTGATTCCATAGTGGTCCAAAAGTATCCTTGCCGCAAAATTTTCTTAGCAAGCATGTGACCGCTAACGTGGACTCCGCATACTCCCTCATGGATCTCCTTCATGATATTGATAGCTTCACTTTCTGTAAGGCACCTAAGCAAGATGTTATTGTATGATCATTTGTAAAGGCATTCACGTAGCCTGCCGCCAGACGTTGAATGGTTCGTCGGTCCATCTTGGATGTACCCTCAAGGAAAGTTAGCGTCTCGAGAAAATTCTTGATATCTGAGAACCAAGGTGGCTCATCATCAGGCTTTGTAGGTTCCTCAATCTGGAGGTAGAAGGCCGGCTCACTTCTCTGCTCGATCATGATCGACTTCATCTCAGCACCATACAAGATTTTTATCATTGACGCTAAAGTTGCTAGTGCATCAGCAAAGCGATTTCTTATCCGGTGGACATATCAGAATGTCACATCTTGGAAGCAAGCTATCAGGTCCTCGAGGTGCTCACGGTAAGGGATCAGTTTCTCATCTTTCTTCTTCCAGTCACCGTTCGTCTGACATATGATTAACTGTGAATCGCCAAACACTTGGAGGTGAGTTATATTCAGATCAAGAGCCGCCTGCAGACCAGCTGCACAAGCTTCGTACTCAGCCATGTTGTTTGTGCAAGGGAAATTAAGCTTAATAGAGGCCGGTACATGGGATCCTTTCGGCGAAATCAAAATGGCGCGAACTCCATGACCTTTGGCATTTGCGGCCCTGCCAAAGTGCATTACCCATGATTCCTCTACTTCCTCAGTATCATCTTTCGTCATGAACAGGATGTCCTCGTCAGGGAACTCGGCTCTTAAAGGTTCATAATCTGGCAAAGGATTATCGGCAAGATGATCAGCAAGTGCCTGCCCCTTAGTCGACTTCTGAGTGATATACGTGATGTCAAACTCAGATAATAACAACTGCCATTGTGCAGTCCGCCAAGTGAGAGCTGGCTTCTCGAAAAGGTATTTCAGCGGGTCCATTCGGGCCAAGACTAGAATGGCTTGGGATAGCAAGTAATGGCAGAGCCTCTAAGTAGCCCATACAAGGTCCAGGCATGCTTTCTCTAGATGAGAATAGCGCGTCTCATAATCAATAAATTTCTTGCTCAGATAGTAGATGGCCTGCTCTCTGCTTCCCGTTTCATCATGCTGCCCTATAACACATCCCATTAAAACATTCGTCATGGAGAGATACATCAAGAGTGGTCTCCCTGAACCAGGTGGTACCAAAATAGGTGGATTAAGGAGGTAGCCTTTGATTTTATCGAATGCTGCCTGACAATCGTAGTTCCATTCAATGGGAGAGTTCTTCCTCAGTTGCTTAAAGATTAGTATGCAGATTGGAGTTAGTTGTGCAATGAACTGACTGATATACTGTATTCTGCCCAAGAATTCTCTAACCTCTTTCTCTGTAGATGGCGATGGCATTCAGCGATGGCTTTGACTTTGACTGGGTCGACCTCGATCCCTCTCCTGCTGATGATGAATCCTAATAATTCTCTGGACACGACAACAAAAGCGCATTTATGTGGATTTAGACATAACCTATACTTTCTCAGCCTCTCAAACAGCTTCTAAAGGTTTACCAGATGGTCGCTTCGCTCCAGTGACTTGGCTAACATATCATAAATATACACCTCAATCTCTCGGTGCATCATGTCATGGAATAGCACGGCCATAGCTCTCTGGTACGTTGCACCAACATTCTTCAGCCCAAAAGGCATGACCCGATAGTAAAAGGTTCCCCAAGGGGTAATGAACGTTGTCTTCTTGCGATCGACCTCTGCCATCTTTATCTGATTATATCCCAAAAATCCATCCATGAAAGAGAGCATCCCGTGCTTAGTAGTGTTATCGACCAAGATGTCGATGTGTGGCAATGGGAAATCATCTTTTGGGCTCGCTCTATTCAAATTACAGAAATTGATGCACATGCAGACCTTTCCATCTTTCTTCGATACAGGCACGATATTGACTACCCACTACGGGTATTTAGATACCATGAGAAATTGTTGAGAACTGAAAAATACCATTTTTCACCCCTTAACCTGAGTCTTGATAGACCTTTTAGAGAACTAAATAAGTGTTTTAACTGCTTGTATTTCAGCTAACAATAAAGACAGGCCTAACCATAAAAGCAGCTTAAAAGTGCCAAAAAGATGACAATCCATGTCGATCCAAAGGAAGAAAGAGAAGAGACAACCTCACTAGCTGTTAAAAGGTCTGAACTGAAGAGGCAAAGACCTAGTCTCAACCCAAAAAAGAAGTATGGAGCAATTCGAACAGAAAAATGCACCACAGAGTACTTTTCGTAAAGAACCTGAATTGTTCGCAAAGAACCTGAACTCTGCGAAAAGAACTAAAACTCCAGGCTTAGCTTTCGAAGAGCACCTGAACTCTTCGAAGAGATGATTGACCTTTTCAAAAAGAAGAAAACTCAATTCGAACAGAACCAGAACATTGCGAAAAGAGCTTGAGCTCTTACAACACCTTGCGAAAAGTCCCTAAGTTATGCGAAAAGGTATTACGGAGATTCGGCTTTTGCAAGGGCAATTCGATGTCATTTCATGTGTCCCAATGCATTTAAAAACCTAGGGACATTCCAGAGGATTCTAAGCATGAAGCGAAGGCATATTCCACCCCACGTGAGCACCCAGAGATGAAATAACTTGGCGGGAACTTCTAGAAACTCTAACAGACTTTCAAAATGCATAATAGAATTGATGCTTTTGACACCTGATTGGCTGAACCAGATCGAGAAATTCTGATTGGCCAGAATAGATCTGGATCCTTGTGCTCGACTACCATTGGTCGATACAGATCTGAGCACTTCTGATTGGTTGATACACATCTGAGCTGGACTTAGGGAAAAATATAAATAGACGAACCATTTGCCCAATTTGGGCATCCAGATTTTGAGTTTCATTCCTATTCCCCCATTTCCAAATCAGATAGTTTGTCTGAAATCCCTGTAATAGCCTCACTTTTACTTGCAATTGAGAGCTGTGAGATACTTCTGTAATTCATAGGAGAGTTGTATTCAAGACTACAAATCTCAGAGTTGTTTAAGCTATGCTCTGTAATTGTAATGGTGAATTTGAAAAGGTTGTTGTAAACCGTGCATTCTCCATTGGACTCATGTTAAGGGTTCCCTCTGATCTCCTTATTGCATTAGACTCCTTTAGATTTACTATTTTTCATGCAATTTCCCTTGATTCATTAATCCTGTGAGAGTTAGTGTTTGTAACCTAGTCTCTCATGGCATTTGTAGTGATGTTTCTTGTTCTAAATTAAGGATTTGGATTAAAGACTATTGGATGGTTTGCGGCCATTAAAGTGGACAGACCATAGCCATAAGCTTAAACCTAATCCTTGAATTAGATTTATTTCTCTTACATCTGCGCTTGTAGCCAGATCAAGATTGGATCATCTCTCAGTTGAGCTGCAGTCATTCTCATTATATTTCAAGGACCAAATCAAAGTTAGATATTACTTCTCCATTTTTATAAGTTTACCTCAAACGTTCCCCCAACTCAGATCTGAATCATTTAGTTTAACTTTTACTTTTATCATTTAGTTAATGTGACAAATTCAACCTCCCATCTTATGTGCTTTCTGGATAAGATAAGAGGCCAGATCTGGTAGCGCAGATCTGGAGGCTTATCTTGCATTTTAGATAATTTCTCTGTGGATAATCTTTTACTCACTTACATTTAAAACTTGCTACAATTGGCCCTGATCTTGCAGGCTAATTCACTTCTATCTGTGCTGATATTTCTTTACTCTTTTCAATATTCTAGATTCATTATAACTTAGCAGTTGCAAACCTGTTTTCAAAACACAAATAAATCAAGCACACTTAGAATAGACAACAACTTTTTGGCGCCGTTGCCGGAGAATTTGTTCTAAAATAAGTAGACCTAAGTTTTCACTTTTATTTTTATATCAGTACTAAACTATTCTATTGTTTATACCTGTGCAGTTATTCATATCCAATTTTTGAAGAAGGGAAACTACTTAAAAAGGAATTCTGAAGGTTTGCTGTGAATAATCAGATTTTTTTCTGAGTTGTATGTTTGGTAGGAGGACTCTCAACCCTGAGATTGTCCCACTGAATTTAGAAGTTGAAAGGCTACTATGAACCAAACAAACAACACGTAATTCTGCTACTATGGGTGAAGAACCTCGACTTTTGAAGGATTACTTTGCACCTGGTGCTTATAATTCTCCCTTTTGCATTCAATTTCCTACTGTTGAAGGAAATTATGAGATCAAATCATCGACCATCCAAATGCTTCCTTCCTTCCATGGGTTGAGTAAGGAAGATCCATACAAACATGTGGATGAATTCTTGGCTCTTTGCACCACATTCAACATAGCTGGACTTGGTCCAGAAGCAACCAAGCTTAGGCTCTTTCCTTTTTCATTAAAGGATAAAGCTAGAGCATGGTTATCAATGTTAGCACCAAATAGTATCACTTCTTGGAATGATTTGCAGTGTCAATTTTTAGCCAAATATTTCCCAATGTCTAAAATAAGCCAATTGAGACAAAGTATCATTTCTTTCTCACAAAACTCAACTGAAACTTTCCATGAAGCATGGGAACGATTTAAGGAACTTTTAAGGCAATGTCCTCATCATCAAATTCCCAGATGGCAGCTGGTTCAAAGCTTCTATCAAGGAATTGATCAAAAAGGCAAAAATATGGTGGATGCCTCCTGTGGAGGCACTTACTTGCAAAAAACAGTTGAGGAGGTTTGGGACTCTGTCAAGAGATATTGAAAATCCTGCTAGGTTGAACAATCATCAAACCACCAAAGGGAAGATTTATGAGGTGAATGAGTTGGAAAGAAAGATGGACAATTTAACCACAAAGTTTGATAGATTGATGGACTCACTTAAAAATCCAAATATTGCAAGAGTAGAGGAGGCATGTCTAATATGCCAGTCCCCTACTCATTTAATTGACCAATGTCCTGCTGCACCACAGTTCCCAGATTTAATGGTGGAACAAGCTCATGCTGCTCAATCATTTGGATAGATGCAGTCAAATGAATATCCATGGAGAGGGCACCCCAATTTGAGGTGGAACCAAGGGAATTATCAATCACAACAGCAGCAACAACCAAAGAACCAAATGCCTTTCAAAACTGCACAGCCTTATCAGCAGAATTTTTATGCCAAACCAAATTTTCAGCAGCCCATTCCACAACAACCTGTGCAGCAATCTGCCCCAGTTCAAACCCCTTCCAGGTCCCCTTCTTTTGAAGATCAAGTCCTAAATTCACTCCAGAATTTAGGATCTTTAACTCAGACTGTGAATTTTCACAGCCAGAGCATAAAGAAGATTGAAGAAACATTGGGACAGCTTTCAAATACTTTGGCCAAAAGAGAGGAAGGAAAGTTACCCAGCCAACCTTTGAACAATCCCAAAGGACAGTTCATGGTTGGAGAAGCTTCTAATTCACATGAAGAAGTAAAAACTGTCACAACTTTGAGAAGTGAAAGAATTATAAATAACAAAGTGGGTACTGAAGAAGAAAAAAATGAGGAAAAGGATAAAGATATGCAGCAAGAGCAGCATAATGATAGCAGTGGGGGTGCTGATGGACCTCAGAAAAATCAAACAAATGAAAAAAAAAAAAAATTCAAAAAATTTCTGAAAAAGCTTCCAAAGCTGTAGATGAAGGACTAGTTCCTCATTTACCATTTCCTCATGCAATGAAATCTGTATCCCCTTTTGATAAAGGGAACACAAAAATAGATGAAATGATGAAGACTTTCAAGCAAGTCAAGATAAATCTACCTTTGCTTGAGGCAATCAAACAAATTCCAGCATATGCAAAATTTTTGAAAGATGTTTGCACTCACAAAAGACAGTCTAGGATACAGTTATCCAAGAAGGTCTTTGTTGTGGAAAGAGTTAATCAGGTGTTATCCATTGTCACACCTCCTAAACTTCAAGATCCTGGAATCCCCACAATCCCTTGCATTATTGGGGAACATACCATTGAAAAGGCTTTATTAGATCTGGGTGCTAGTGTCAACCTACTTCCATATTCTGTATATGAGAAACTAGGTTTGGGAGAATTAAAACCCACTCATGTGGTGTTACAACTAGCAGACAGATATGAAAGGAAGCCAGTTGGGATGATTGAAGATGTATTGGTGGGAGTAGATAAATTTTTCTATCCTGCTGATTTTCTAGTTTTGGACATGGAACCTACCAAAAGCAAAACTTCCATCCCTGTCATTTTGGGAAGACCATTTCTTGCTATAGCAAATGCTTGCATTCAATGCAAGTCTGGTGTTATGGAAGTCTCTTTTGGAAACATGAAGGTAAAATTAAATGTTTATAATGCAGTCACACAGCCTCAATTCAGCTCTGAAGAGTGTTTTCATGTTGATCTATTGGATGAACTGGTAGAAGAGACTTTACAACAGTTTCTGCAGTGTGAAGATTTCACCACATATGTTAAAGATGCTTGGGGAAATTCTGAGGAAGAAACAGTTTGTATCTAAAATTCTGAGGAAATAAATGTTGTGCAAGAAACTCATAATCAATCAACAAGTTTCTCTTCTTGGAAACCTGCTACTCTTCCCCTTCCACAAATAGCTAGGGTACCTTTGTTACCTTCTTTTCTCATTACGATTTAGAAGCTAAGCACCCAGAAAATTTGAAATATGTGTTTTTAGGAGATCATAAATCATTGCCTGCAATTATTTCTTCCTCCCTCACAAAGGAGCAAGAGGAAGAGCTGTTGATTGTTTTGAATGAACATAGAAGGGCAATTGGCTGGACTATTGCTGATTTGGGAGGAATCAGTCCAGCTGTTTGCATGCACAAAATCCATTTGGAAGAAGATGCAAAGCCTTCTAGGGAAATGCAAAGGAGGCTGAACCCTCATATGCAAGAAGTGGTCATGAAAGAGGTTGTTAAGTTGTTGGATGCAGGGGTCATTTACCCCATTTCAGATTCAGCTTGGGTGGCACCTACACAGGTGGTGCCTAAGAAATCTGGGATCACTGTTGTAACCCCAGATTCTGGTGAGCTTATGTCAACCAGATAAACAACTGGGTGGAGTTTCTGTATTGATTACAGAAAATTAAATTCAAGGACCAGAAAAGACCATTTCCCCCTCCCATTCATTGATCAGATTTTAGATAAGCTAGCAGGAAAAGCTTATTACTGTTTTCTTGATGGTTACTCTGGTTACAACCAGATTCCTGTGTACCTACAAGATCAGGAAAAGACCACATTCACTTGCCCTTTTGGCACTTTTGCCTATAGGAGAATGCCTTTTGGTCTTTGTAATGATCCTGCTACCTTTCAAAGATGCATGTATTCCATTTTCTCTGATATGATTGACCAATTTATGGAGATTTTTATGGATGATTTTTCAATCTACGGAGACAGTTTTTCCCAGTGTTTACATAATCTCAAATTGGTATTACAGAGATGTGAAAAAACCGATCTAGTTTTGAGCTGGGAAAAGAGCCATTTCATGGTCACCCAAGGCATTGTCCTTGGCCATGTTGTTTCCCACAAGGGCATTGAGGTGGACAGAGCAAAAATTGATTTAATTGCAAATTTACCACCTCCCAAAACTGTTAAACAAATCAGAAGTTTTCTGGGACATGCTAGATTTTACAGAAGGTTCATTAAGGACTTCAGTAAAATAACCAAGCCTCTTTGTCATTTGTTGTGCCAAGATGTCCCTTTTGTTTTCAATAATAAATGCATGAAGGCTTTTGAATTCTTAAAAAACGGTTTGATTTCAGCTCCAATATTGCAGTCTCCAGATTATTCACTACCTTTTGAACTGATGTGTGATGCATCAGATTATGCTTTGGGAGCTGTCCTGGGACAGAGAAAGGAAAAGCTGCCTCATGTCATAGTTTATGCCAGTAGATCAATGATTGATGCACAACTCAATTACACAACAGCTGAGAAGGAGCTGCTCGTAATTGTTTTTGCTTTAGAGAAATTCAGGTCATATGTCTTGGGTTCACAAATAGTGGTGTTCACTGACCACTCTGCCTTGAAATACCTTCTGTCTAAGAAGGACACCAAACCAAGATTAATCAGGTGGATTCTCCTATTACAAGAATTTGATTTACAGATCAAAGATAAAAAGGGGGTGGAGAATGTGGTGGCTGATCACCTGTCTAGAATTTTAACTGCTGAGATTGATAGGCTGCCTATCAATGAATCTTTCCCTGATGAGCAACTTTTTGCCATTAGTGTACACACTCCTTGGTTTGCAAACATAGTCAACTTTTTGGCTACTGAAAGAATTCTTCGACATTGGAATAAAATGGATAAAGATCTTTTCTTCTCAAAGGTTAAACATTTCATCTGGGAAGATCCTTATCTGTTTAAGAGTTGTGCAGACCAAATAATAAGAAGATGTGTCCCTGACCAAGAATTTCATAGAATACTTTCTATGTTTCATGAACAGGCCTGTGGAGGTCATTTTAGTGGAAACAAAACTGCTGCAAAGGTTTTACAGTGTGGATTTTATTGGCCTACACTTTTCAAAGATGCTCTGCAGCATTGTAAGTCTTGCCAGAACTGTCAGAAATTGGGCAGCATTTCCAAGAGAAACTCAATGCCTTTACAGCCTATTTTGGTAGTTGAGTTGTTTGATGTTTGGGGGATAGACTTCATGGGTCCCTTTCCTCCTTCCAATGGGTATGATTTCATTTTAGTAGCTGTGGATTATGTATCCAAATGGATTGAAGCCACAACCACTAAAACAAACGATCACAAAGTGGTTCTTAAATTTCTTAAGGATCACATTTTTTCCAGGTTTGGTTTTCCCAGAGCCATTATCAGTGATGGGGGAAGCCATTTTTGTAATAAATATTTTGAAACTTTATTGAAAAAATACTCTGTGACTCATAGAGTAGCCACTCCATATCATCCACAAACCAGTGGACAAGTGGAGATTTCCAATAGAGAAATCAAACATATCCTGGAAAAGACTGTGAAGAAGGACAGAAATGATTGGTCCTTTAAGCTGAATGATGCACTGTGGGCATACATGACAACCTATAAAACCCCAATTGGCATGTCCCCATTTAGGTTGGTCTATGGCAAAGCATGCCATTTACTAGTGGAGTTAGAATATAAAGCCTTTTGGGCCATTAAAACATTGAACATGGATCTAATTACTGCTGGTAATCACAGGAAACTGCAACTTGCTGAGTTGGAGGAGCTAAGAATGGATGCATACACAAATTCAAGATTTTACAAAGAGAAAGTCAAAACTTTCCATGATAAAAATTTATTGAGAAAAGAGTTCACAGCTGGCTCTAAGGTATGGTTATTTAACTCAAAACGCAAGTTTTTTCCGGGAAAGCTGAGATCCAGATGGGAAGGGCCATATACTGTCATTCAGCGGCTCATATTGATCCAAGTAATGGAAGAATCTTGAAAGTAAATGGTCAGAGGCTCAAACCATGCATTGAAAATACCCAGGAGCCTGTGCTGCCCATCTATCATCACGAACCTCCCCAAATCTGATGGTAGATAACTGTACATTATGTTTTTATTTCATAGTTTTTGCTTAGTTTCTTTGTTTCTGTTTTTATTCATGAGTTGTCTCTTTTCGCATGGTTTAAATATGTGAAAATTTAAGTCGCAAAGTAATAATTATCTTTTCGCAAAGTTCAATTTACTTTTCGAAAAGACTCTGGATTTGTAACGAACTGCTCGAAAGCAAGGATTTGCTTTTCGAATAGTTGGTTCTGAAGCTATTTTCTTTTCGAATAGTTGGTTCTGAAGCTATTTTCTTTTCGAATGGTACGGATGCCATTCGTAGTTGTCAAAAGGTCTATTTTGGAACTTTTCAAAAACTTAAAAAGGACTTTGCGAAATTAACTCTGAGCATATTTAAACCCTTTCGAAGCAAGGGTTTCATATTCGAAAGCTTTCTGAAGAACGACCTGTTCCACAGAAACCCTATTTCTTTCTTTCCTTGCGTGATTTGAGAATCTTGCCACACTTTTCTTCACCTTTGTTCGATCATTTGAGTTTTCAGAGAAGGATTTTAGCTTCTGGTCTGGGGGATTTCAGCAAGCAACCAACACGTTCAATCAAAAACCCTAGATCTCGGTATTTCTCTGCGCATTCTCTCTGTTTATCATTTGAAAATTTTGATTTTGTGTCAGTATCTGTTGTGGGCATTTTCATACATCAATTTAGAATGGGAAAAGCGGAGAAATCGTTGGCTGCCATGTTCCCAAAATCCTCTGCTAAGAAAGTTAGCAAACCTACCCCAAAAGGAAAAACCAAAACTTCAGCCAAAAGAAAACTATCAATGGATAAAGCGAATAGGGTGGAGAAAGGGAAGAAAGTGAGACATGAGGAACCCATCCCTGCAGCGGCTAGTCCTGATCCTGAGCTTCCTCCTCTGCCTATACATTTGGTACTACCAAATCCATTTATTGAAGCTCAGAAGCTAATTCCTGAGCTGATTGTGGATGAAACTTTTTTCTTTAACAAACCAGATTGTCTGCTATCTCTAAGATACATGAGAGATGCCTCACTAAGCAATATCCTTACCCCTCTGCCAGAGAAAATTTACCCGCGAATGGTGAAGTTATGGTACCAAAACCTGGTAAAGGTCACTGAAAGAGATGCTGATGTCCCTACCCTGGTTATCTTTATTGATGATTGCGATCTAACTGTCACATTTGAAGACATAGGGAATGCTTTGGGGATACCCTTCCAATTTGATCCTTCTGGTCCATTGGCTGCTCCAGAAATAGCCTCCTTTAGAGAAATGGCTGCACATTTAACCCAAGGAATTGTTCGCACTGGACAGTCCATCATGAGGAGAGACCTAGCCCCCCAATTTTTATTGATGGATTCCATTATGAGGGGAAGTTTTTATGTTACCGGGCACAGCCAAGAGAGAAGAACACCAATTCTAGAGGCTCTCTTTCATTTTTCTAAGGGGTAGTTTTTCAAAGCCCCTATGTTAATTTTTGAAGCCATGGCTGATATTAGTGCCAAGTTGAAAAAGGAGCAGAAATTAGCTGGCCTCCCATTTGGTAGATTGATCACAGCCCTCCTCAGAGCTAAGTTTGACACTGATAACCAGGAGCCATTTGAAGTCATTGCTCCTCACAATTTTGGAAAAAAGGCTTGGACTACAAGCCAAGCCATGCTGAGAAGACTGAGAGAGGAAGGTGAACACACTTTTTGCACTGTGGTAATGAACTGCACTCACAGTTAATGAACACGCCTGCAGCTCCCTTAGAACCGGTTTTGCCAGATCTTGAGGTGACCAGCTCTTTAGCTGCACCACTTCTTGAAGCAGCTCTGCCAGACCCTGTGGTGACCAGCTCTTTAGCTACACCCATTTTTGAAGAAACTATCCTTCCCATGGTGACCAGCTCTTCAGCTGCACCAATTCTTGAGGAAGTTGGCCTTTTACCCTCCTCCCCTAGTCTAGCCCCTCCCACTTCACCTATCCCAGCTGCCCCATCTCCCATACCCTCTATTATTCCAATTGTAGATTCCCCCTCTACACCAACCACTCCAACCATACTCACACCACCAATTTCTCCCACAATGCCCAGGTTTTGGTTGCAGACTTTATTGCCCAATCTCCCTGCACTCCTCTGCTCCAAAGCACCTCAAATTCACCAGCTCATTCAGCCCACACACCTGAAGTATCACATACACCTGAACCTGAGCCTTTTACTACAGAGGCTTATTCCTCCTTAATGGGATCTATTTTTGAAACCGTGGGGCTTGAACCTATCGCTATACCTGACCCTCATCATTTCACTCACTTACCTACTTCTCCCTTTACAGCCATTGCACCTCCACCCTCCACTTCAGTTGTACCAGTCCCTGCTATGCACACCTCTCCCCCACCTGCATCTATTAACCAAATACTTGCCTACCTCCAATCCATCCGAGCCCAACTACAACTCAACACAGAAAACCAGTCTGTGACCAATGACCTTCTCCAAACCTTAGCCTCCACATCCCACACAACCACCATTACCCCTGTACCTACTGTTGATTCCCATGCTACCCAAACTGAACTAGAGGTAGTATTGGTTGATCTGCCCACCCCCACCACTACTGCCCATGCTACCCAAACTGAACCTGAAGTCCCTCTGGTTGCATCCCCTTCACCACTCCTCACTTTCTCTGAGCAAGCCACTCAGACCGACCCTGAAGTCCTCCTTCTAGACACTTCTTCTCCCCCTCCCACAGCTGGGACACCTTTGGTCCCCTACCATTCCATTCCCCTTCCCAAATTTGCCACCCTCAGAAGAGCCATGGAAGAAAATCCTTATATCTGTAGAGATGTTCTAAAGGGGTTAGTTGATTACAAGCCTACATTAGAACCCCTTATGAAAACTAGATTCAGAAATTGGAGTTATTTATGAAATTTGAGAGAGAGAAAATGAAGGACTTACTGGGTCAAACCTTTCAGATGGTTCGGAGTGAGCAGCACAAGGTGACCATGTTGCAAGCGCAACTTGACCAGGAAAAACTGAAAACCACTAGACTTGGCAAGTACATTGGCCTCACCAAAAAGATCAAATCAGAGGAATACACTGAGCTACAAACCACAATCCAGGAGAAAGCTCAATCAAGTTCGACTCAATCATCGATTCTAGTTACGATTCGAGGACTCAGCCTGAGCCAATTGAACCAACTTATGATACAGATTTTGACCCCAGTTATTAAAGAACTTTGTACTTATCTGTGGTATAAGTTTGTAATATAAATTCTGGTTTTTCTTGTGAAATTACATGCCTTTCTCATCCTCTTGTCATCATGATTTTTTTCTTGCTTATGTCTCTTCTCTGCTTTGGACCAGTGTGGACCCTGCTCCCCTTTGGTGTGGGGGTGTGACTGAAATGTCAATAATCAATAATTGATTTAACATCAATACAGCTTATGATCAGTGGAATTTTTGAAAATAAAGTAATTTCACACCTGCTGTTTTGAAAAAGAAAAAGAAAAATATGAAGAAGTTAAAAACTTTTTGAAATTAATTTCTAGTGTAATTCTAATACTTTCATGAAGTGAATGTCAGGAAATTTCCAAAAGAAAATTGATGTTTTAGTAAACCTAAAAAGAAGGAAAACAGTGATGATACACCTCAGGAATTTGATTAAAAAACCACACCCAGTGAGGTTTGGGCCTGAAATGTATTCTTTGGAGGTATGAATTGGCAATTTTTTCTGCTTTTGGGACTGATTGAACCTGCTTACTTGCACTAGAAGTTACACATATCCAAATTGAAATAATTTGATAGCACTCGTGATATTAAAGACATGATGTAAGGCCTCTTTTTGAATAGTTTGAACCTTACAAAGCCCCACCTTTTGAAACTGCCCTTGATACACACCATTTGAGCTTTACAAATCTAAGATTCCTTTGAAACCTCATCTAATGACCTCATCAACTTCATTTAGCCTAACCCTCACTCCGAGAAGTCAGAAGATAAAGGGAAGGAAGCTGAAGAAAGGAGAATTGAGTCACAATTTGACAACAAAAGAAGAGTACAAGTTGAAGGCAATGATGTAACAGCAGAGGAAATGTGGCATTCCAGTCAATGCTAATTTGAAAAAAATATATATATATATATATATATATATATTTGAGCAAAACAAAAATAGAGAAGGCATTTCATTGGAAGTTTGAAAAAGAAAGAGAAAAAGATGGCCACTTTGGCTCTGGAAATTCATAGAATAAAATGAAAATATGCTGAAGTAAAGAAGGTTTGTATATCACCTCCTTACCTTGACTGACTTCTCAAATTTGAACACCATTCCACCCCTTTATTCTTGAGAAATTTCACCCATAAGCCACATTACAACCCCAGTAAAGTCCTTACTGATCAATGATGGATTGAGCTATCACATGGAGATAAGAATTTGTGTAATCTATGGTGAAAAGAGCAGTGAATTCCGAACTAAAAGCAATGCCTATGCTCATGCTTACAGTCCTATTTGAGGGTTGTAATTGCTCTTGAACAACCCTCTTACTTGCATGTTGAGTGAAAATCCTGGTGAGAGTTGGGTTTGAAATCAACTCATTGGGGTAACATCGAAGCTGGATTCCTAAATAGAAGGCAAGCTGTTCATTAATTTTTCTTGTAAATAACCTTTGACATAAATTGACTGAGTAGTAACAAGAATTACAGCAGAATTTTAGTTTTGAACTGATGTTTTTCTTGAAAAATCTTCTTACAACATGACTGATGCAGGTGTGAATAAACAGATTGGATGAAAGTTCGTTGTAACAGAACTGCTGTAATCTTAACTGATTCATTGGAGAAGTTTGTGGGTACCTTCACTGAAAACCCTCAGGAGACTTCACTCCTCCACTAGGGATCACCTAGGGGTTTAAAAGGCTTGTTGCATATGCTAAATGCAACTGTGCTCCCTACAAAAGTGGCTGTATACTTTGTTTTTATTTTGTCTTTGCTCAGGGACTAGCAAAGCTTAGGTTTGGGGGTGTGTTGAGAACTGAAAAATACCATTTTTCACCCCTTAACCTGAGTCTTGATAGACCATTTAGAGAACTAAATAAGTATTTTAAGAGCTTGTGTTTCAGCTAACAATAAAGACAGGCTTAACCATAAAAGCAGCTTAAAAGTGCTAAAAAGATGACAATCCATGTCGATCCAAAGGAAGAAAGAGAAGAGACAACCTCACTAGCTGTTAAAAGGTCTGATCTGAAGAGGCAAAGTCCTGGTCTCAACCCAGAAAAGAAGTATGGAGCAATTCGAACAGAAAAATGCACTACAGAGTACGTTTCGCAAAGAACCTGAACTCTGCGAAAAGAACTAAAACTCCAGGCTTAGCTTTCGAAGAGCACCTGAACTCTTCGAAGAGATGATTGACCTTTTCAAAAAGAAGAAAACTCAATTCGAACAGAACCAGAACATTGCGAAAAGAGCTTCAGGAGTTACAACACCTTGCGAAAAGTACCCTAAGCTATGCGAAAAGGTATTCTGGAGATTCCCAGCTTTTGCAAGGGCAATTCAGTAATCTGTTTCATGCGTCCCAATGCATTTAAAAACCTAGGGACATTCCAGAGGATTCTAAGCATGAAGCGGAGGTATATTCCACCCCACGTGAGCACCCAGAGATGAAATAACTTGGCGGGAACTTTTAGAAACTCTAACAGACTTTCAAAATGCATAACAGAATTGATGCTTTTGTCACCTGATTGGCTGAACCAGATCGAGAAATTCTGATTGGCCATAACAGATCTGGATCCTTGTGCTCGACTACCATTGGTCGATCTGATCGACCACTGATTGGTTGATACACATCCGAAATTTGGACTTAGGGAAAACTATAAATAGACGAACCATTTGCCCAATTTGGGCATCCAGATTTTGAGTTTCGTTCCTATTCCCCCATTTCCAAATCAGATAGTTTGTCTGAAATCCCTGTAATAACCTCACTTTTACTTGCAATTGAGAGCTGTGAGATACTTCTGTAATTCAAAGGAGAGTTGTATTCAAGACTACAAATCGAGAGTCATTTTAAGTGGCTCGTAATTGTAATGGTGAATTTGAAAAGGTTCAAACCGTGCATTCTCCATTGGACTCATGTTAAGGGTTCCCTCGATATCCTTATTGCATTAGACTCCTTTAGATTCTTTTTTTTCATGCAATTTCCCTTGATTCATTAATCCTGTGAGAGTTAGTGTTTGTAACCTAGTCTCTCACGGCATTTGTAGTGATGTTTCTTGTTCTAAATTAAGGATTTGGATTAAAGACTATTGGATGGTTTGCGGCCATTAAAGTGGACAGACCATAGCCATAAGCTTAAACCTAATCCTTGAATTAGATTTATTTCTCTTACATTTGCGCTTGTAGCCAGATAAAGATTGGATCATCTCTCAGTTGAGCTGCAGTCATTCTCATTATATTTCAAGGATCAAATCAAAGTTTGATATTACTTCTCCATTTTTATAAGTTTACCTCAAACGTTCCCCCAACTCGGATCTGGATCATTTAGTTTAACGTTTACTTTTATCATTTAGTTAATGTGACAAATTCAACCTCCCATCTTATGTGCTCTCTAGATAGGATAAGAAGCCAGATCTGGTAGCTCAGATCTGGAGGTTTATCTTGCATTTTAGACAAATTCTCTGTGGACGATCTTTTACTCACTTACATTTAAAACTTGCTACAATTGGCCCTGATCTTGCAGGCTAATTCACTTCTATCTGTGCTGATATTTCTTTACTCTTTTTAATATTCTAGATTCATTATAACTTAGCAGTTGCAAACCTATTTTTAAAACACAAATAAATCAAGCACACTTAGAATAAACAATAGAAATCTTGCATCATATTGCTTGTTGACCTCATCCTTGACTTTCAACATCCACTCGGGTTGGAGACGTCTCAGCTTCTGCTTGACTGACTTAATATCAGGGTAGAGGGGCAACTTGTGCTCGACCAAATAGGTATTCAGACCAAGCATGTCCTTGTACCACCAGGCAAAAACATCTTCGTATGACCGAAGGAAATCGATCATATTTTCTCTTTCTTCGGGAGACAGTGATGTTCCAATCTTGGTTATCTTAGGAATCTCCTCAGTCCTTAAATTGACGTCTTCAGTTTCCTCGACAATCGGGGTAGGGCCATGCTCAAAGTTGGAAAATCGGTCAAAGAGCTCATTGGGGAGCTCCTCCAAGGTGATATCCTTGTCCAGACACATAACTGCTACCTCTTCTTGTATTTCTAGAAGAAAGGGTTCGATTTTACGTGGGACGGGCATTTCGATTAAGGCATCCTTTTGTGGGACTTTTCTAAAATTTTAAATGACGATGTTTTGGACTTTGGATTTTTTCAATGTTTTTGAGATTTTGTTTTTTTTCCATGTTTCTGAGATTTTTGTTTTCTTCAGAGACGGACCCTTGGCAAGGCAGGTTGCTATATATACAAGGTATTGCCTGCCAAGGGCTTATCTCACTTTTTATAGGTTGTTTTTTTTTAGGAAACATGTGCCAAACTTTAGGCCACTCCCTGCTTCCAGAATTTGGGGCAAAGATGCCCAGTTGCGTACATGAGGGGCCACTCTTTTACCTGTTTGGATGGAGGGTGTTGACTGATATGGCTCATTGGAGTCAACCTCCATCATTTTGACCCCCATTTCATCTAAGATGATATCCTCAAACGTCAATACCATTTTATGGTGATTTACCACAGGGGGTGTTTGTTCAAGTACTGGTCGTCATTCCTCGAAGAGGGACAATGCAGCCAAATCTATTTCCAGGCTAGGAAGGGAGATCTGGGGATTGGTGGGATGTATTAGGGCTATGGGTTTATGTGGGGTCAAATGAGTTACCCCATTTCAATCGATCTTTACGACCCCAGCGTTGACAAAGGATTCCTTGATGTGCAGCCTAGGGCGAGGTTTCTCTTCTATGTTGATTCCTCAAGCTCTTACAGTTGCAGCGACCCTGGCTTTTTCTTTGGCCTCTCAAACCTCTTCCTCTGTGGGCTTGTACCCCAACTCGAATCTTTCTTTCTGTCCCTTAGCCACCACTGGCTCTCTTCTGCCTTGTAATTTGGGCCAGAGTCCTCGGCCTTTCTGGTAGCCCCACTTTTGGAGCATAGCCAATGCTGCTACCATACAGCCTCCTTTTTTAAGCATAATGCCCTCCACGGGCTCCGAGAGTATTGCTGATACCTCATATTCAAAACTGTGGAGGTCAACATCCTCAGCAGTGTGCGACACATCCAACATATTGAGTTTTTTGTTGCTATTAGGGGCCTTTTCTTTCTCACTGTGCCTCTCGCCACTGATCGTGATGATCTTGTGCCCCGACGCAAACTTGAGTTTCTGGTGCAAAGTGGAAGGTATGGCTTCGACCACGTGCAACCACGGGCTCCCTAACAACAGATTGAATGAGGATTTAATATCTATTACTTAAAATAAGATGGAAAAGGTCATTGGCCCTATCAACAGCTCAAGATCAACTTCTCCCATTATTTCTCTCCTGATATTGTTAAACCCTCTAGCACTGGTTCTGGTGGGCCTTAACATGCATGGATCGAACCCGATCTTGGTGGCGGTTCTTAATGGGAATATGTTCAATGCGGACCCATTATCAATCAAAACCAAGGGAATGACCATATTTCCAGACTCAACGGTTATGTTCAAAGACTTTGAGTGGCTACATCCTTCCTCAGGTAGATCAGCATCAGAAAATGAGATGGCATTCAGAGCGCATTTTTAATGGCCCCATTAATGCTTGAAAATGGAGTGGGGACGTCATCAACAGATCCTAGACGGTTATATGGGCAGACATTCTTCTCAGTTGAGTCTCTAGTATATGTTCTCGACTCATTTATTTGAAGGGGTTCACAGCATTGTCTTTCTTCCCCTATGGTTGGGCTTGTGCTGCTGCCGGTGCTTCTGGCTGCTTCGATATCCTCCCTAACCTGGTAAAAAAATCTACTACCCCTTTTCTGCTAATACTGTCAGCATTGACATTTGTTTGCTCGTAGCTTAGCAGGACCTGATGAGGATCATAGGCTGGTCTCGAGAGCTAGAAAGGTGTGGTTGTCGGTACTTGAGGAACTTATATTATAGGCTCAGGAGGTGTGGACAACACCTGATTTATTTTAGTGGTAGTGGGTTGGGTGGAAAAATTAGGCCAAATAGGGGTATTGAAGCTTGAGGGTGGTGGTATTGGGGGGAAGGAAGAAAAAGTAGGCCATTGATAGCTGGTAGGTGTTGGTGGGAGATGGGGGGTTTGATGGGCAGTTAGGTAATTGATCGGGGTGGTGGAGTCAACTGGTGGCTGAACTTGGGGTGAGGGGATGGGTGCAGGACATTGATAATTGATGGGTACGGGGGTGGAAATCGGGGCCCGATGGTTTATTGGGTAATTGATGGAGGCGGTGGAGTTTACCGGTAGTTGAACTGGAGGAAATGGGGTGGGAGCAGGCCATTGATAACTGGTGGGTGCAGGTGTAGGATTGGGGGCCTGATGGCTTATTGGGTAATTCAAGGGGGCGGTGGAATATGGTTGATACGCATTTATTTATATGTAGTTGATGGGGGTGGGTGATGGGAAATAGGCCCTAAGATCTAGGGGTTCAACTGCTGCTGTAGGGGTAGGAAAATAATCTGCTAGATTCAGGGCTCAACCACCCCAATGGTTCTCTCTTCCTGGTCTTGCTGCCAGGGACCACAAAATTTTCTCTGTTACTGTTATAATCAGAGGGGTCAAATTCATACTCTTCCTCAATTTCCTCTACCAACCCTATGGTGGGTCTAGGACCTGCTATTCCGATAGGGTGTGGTGGCAAAGGCACCTGGTGAATATTCGCATGCTTATTTGTTTGGGTGGGTCCAGGGGGAACGATCTTCCCAGCATTGATTAAATCTTAGATCGCGTGCTTCAATGGGAAGCAGCGATCAGTCGGGTGACTCGAGCCCTGGTGGAAATTACAATTAGTATTTGGGTCAAAGTTATATGGAATCGAATTGGGAGGAGGTCGTGGTTGGAGTGCAGTTACCAATCCCTTTTCCATTAATAAAGGTAAAAGTATATTTAATGATTACCCTAAGGGCGTAAAAGCACGATCATAATGGGCTCTCCTTTCCAAGGTCATTTGCATTCCCTGCCCATTCCTGGCTCTTTATACGGGCCCTGTCCTGATAGGAGCTGGTTGCATTGCTTTAAACTGGAAGGGGGCTACATTGTTATTGTTGGGCCAGGTGTTTGCAACATTCTGTACCTTTGCCCCTGTTCTTCTATCATTTTCCTGCTCCCCGCTGGGCCCCCGGATGCATTCTTGTTGAGCCGTCTTTCCCTGATGGCATCCTCACAGCGGTTGTCATTTTTTACCAAATCAGTAAAACTGGACTGCTGTTGGTAGACAAGAAAATCGGAAATCACTGACAAAGTGTTCTTTGAAATCATCTCTATGTACTCATCGTCCGGTATTCAATTTCTGACTTGAGCTACCAGTGCTCTCCAATGCCCCAAATAGTCGCTAAAGGTCTCGTTGGGATTCTGTTTCAAACGGGCTAAATCAGAATTGTGCGGTTTGATATCAGTATTGTAGACATACTGTTCTTGGAACAAATGTGTCAAGTCCTTCCATGTCTTCATCATGGATGGCTCAAGAGACGTGAACCACCTCAGGGCCGGATCGGTCAAACTCTTCTGAAAGACTTTTATTAGCAGTCTCTCGTCCCCCCTATACTGACACATGTCCCCACAAATAAGACTTGAGGTGTGCAATAGGGTTGCCCGTGCCATTATACTTTTTGAATCCTGGCATTTTAAATTTGGGTGGCAGGGGGACCTCGGCAAATAGACACAAATCCGTAAAATCTGTGGCATGGATTTCAGCACTACCCATCTTTAACAATTGTTTCTAGATTTTGTCTAGTTGCTCCCTTAACTGTTCTAATTCTTTGGACATGGGGGCCATTTCTTCAACTACCGACAGGGACTTGCTCTATGCTATCAGCGGTGGGATTGCTACTGGTGGAGGATTAATAGTGGTCATTGCCCCGACATTGGCACCATTGTTTCTGATCTCATCCTTCTCATACTGCTGATCTATGTAGGGTGCAGTGAGGACGGTGTTCTCATACGATTGTTGCATAAACTGGATGGGATTGGATTGGATGTGGGTTGGGTGAGCCCCTTGAATGTAAGGGAGGTGTTGTGGGGTGATGGGATGAGTAGTGGTTTGGTTTAGGGGTGGGGCCTGATGGGCCAATTGGATATGGGAGAAGGTTTGGATATGGTCTTGGGTATGGGGCCATGGGAAAATTGGGTCTGAGGTATGACATGGGTTTGACCCAGTTGTGAAGGTTGGGGGTGGGTGAAATTTTGGGGGTATTGTGGAGGGTAAGAGGTTTGGGCTTGGGCCATGGGCCCGGGGTAGGTTTGGGCCACAAGGCCTTGATTAGGTTGGGTTTGGGTAAAGGGCATGGGATTTGAAGGAATTGTGGAGGGTATGGGTGTGAGGATCCAAGGTTTGGGTCTTGCTAGGTTTGGGTTTGGGCCATGAAGCCCTGGGTTTGCTGAGTTTGGCCCATTGTGCCTTGGGGAAATTGGGCCAGAAAACCTTGGTCATGTTTGGTCTAGCCCATTGGGCTTTGATGGGTCTGGCTCATGGGCCCTTGATGGGTCGGGGCCATGGGTCATGAGCCCTTGATGGGTCTGGGCCATGGGCCCTTGGGGTATGTGGGTAATGGGGGTTTGGATGGTATAGAGTATGGGGGATTGATAGGGGTCATGGGTGAATGGGGCATGGAGGCTAGATAGAATATGAGAAGGATCCATGGATGTGGGGTGCGGATGAGAGGGGACATTTTGGGAGGCCTTCCAACTAGTGTAGGATCGGATCATCTCTTCCATTATGGCTATAGAAGGAGGATTAGATGGAAATGGGGTATTTAAGGGTCGGAGGGGAATGGATGGGGTGGATGAGGAGGGAAAATTGGGGATGGCACTGGTAGAATCGGGCATGACCCGGGTAAGTGGTGAGGTATGGGGTGGGTTGAAGAAATTAGGTGGGGCATTGGTGAATGTGGGTGGATTGCGTAAGAAATGGGATAATGAAGAATGAGGTAGGGATGTGGGAGATGTGCGAGAGAAACTGGTCATGGCCTCGGTAAAAATGGGCATGACTTGGGTAGATGGAGGGAAGTATGGGGGATTTGAAAAATTATATGTGGTATGGGTAGGTGCGGGTCGATTAGGTATGCGTCGGGCGGATGAAAAATAAGGTATATTGGTGAAGGTGGAGGATTGGGCCGGGTTTGGAATGGGTGTGGATGGAAGTTGAGATGGATTGGCAATGGCCATGGACGGGGGAATGGGCATGGTTTGGGAAAATGATGGGGAATGGGGGGTTGATGTTGATGGGACTTGAGTAAATGTGGGTGGAGGTTGGAACAAATTTTGGGCGGATGTGGAAGGGTATATGGGTGCTCCAAAGGGTCCGGTGACGATAAAGGTTGCTTGGGTTAGGGGGATAGATGGGAACATCTCCTCAGCATGGAATCGGGGATTGTGGTGGGGATGAGTCGGGATCGACATATGTCGGATCCGCTGCCCACGACATGGCTCGGTATCGAGTAGGGTACGGGTGCCTCGGGTGGGGCCTGTAAAGCTTCCTCCTTCCCCTATGGGATGACGGAGGGTACGATGATGCCATTGTGCCGGCACCAAGAAAACTCTATTTTTGGGTTTTTTTTATTTTAATTTTTTTTGAATTTTTATAAGTAAAAAGATTAAGGATTCCGGGGCCTTTTGAATTCCCTTTTCAGATGGCTCTCGTACCCTAAATAGGTCCCGTGGCAAAGGCTCTGAAGTGCTTCAGAAGAATCAAAAGGGAAACCCCTTGATCTATTGAAGGCATGAAAACCAATGCAAACAACCTTATCCCCCTGAACGAGTCAAAAAGAAGTCACCTTCTCATGACCGGTGAGGGTGTATTGGGTGTCAAAAATTGCAGGGCCCAAATAGAGCCACTAAAAACAGTAATCGGGGACTTCGGGAGGTTAAACAGGCCACAAATTCAGGCTGCTCGTCTATCAAGGACCTGGCGCAACTAATAGATGCTCCAGTTCAAAAATACCCAGATTTAAAGCTGGCACAACTAATACATGCGCCAGTGCAAAAGTGCAGGTACTTGAAGATGGCGCAACTAAGACATGAGCCAGTGCACTTCTGGGAATTTTTCCATTGGCGCATGTATTAGTGGCCAGGCAAAACAAGGGTTTGACAGTTTATGACAGTAGGGATTTCTGCCTGAAATGAGTCTTTTGACTTGGTTTTTTTGAAAGCTGTGCTTTCAAGGACTGACTGTTTAAATGATTCGGGTTTTTCATTATTGATCCTACGGGTTACAAGGCCGGTGCGGGCCCGCTAACACTCACTTTTCTCGGGTTTTAAGCTTGGTAACGAAAAGGTTACTCACGCGATATACCTCAAGTGCAAGCGCTTTCTCAGGTACTTGGTGGGCTGGAACTTTTTCGGATCCTCACCACTAGGGGTTGCCGTCATACTAAGAACCGGGAGATTGTATGTGTGCCTAAATACCCCAAACCGTAAAAATCTACCCCGCAAAAATCAATTTAAGTCCCCCTTATTGGTTTAATTGTAATTTTTAGTTTTATGGGGGTTTGCTTAGAGTTCAAAGACCAGGAGTGATGATCTTGTGAGGCCTCTACGGGCCGTCGTCCACTACTTGTAATATGATTGCGGAAATTGAAGTGCGCACGTAGGCCGCCAAACTGTTAAGGCATTTTAAATAATATAAAAGTAAAGGAATTTAAAGGATAATGTATAAGTAGGCCCCCAATCGGCTAAGGCGCTTAAAATGACAAAAATATAAAGAAAATTAAAGATTATGCGTAAGTAGGCCTGCTAATCGGCTAAGGCTCGTAAATGACGTAAAAGTAGGGGTGAGAAAGAGACATAATCGGAGGGGTGAGTAAAAAAAAATAGTAGTAAAAAAAAAATAGCAAATAGGTTAGTAAATAAAATAAAAATGGCCAAAATTCAAGGGGAAGTTCTACTAATTCTCCCTAGTAGAGTTTCCATCTGTGCCCTCGGGGACCTCGCGGGCCCATTGCGATGATGCGCACCATTAATTAAAAACTTTAGAGTCGCCACCCGGAGCTTTTGGTGTCCCGAGAAACCCAAATCAAATTTAAAGAGCACCGAAGTGCCAAAAATTGACTCTGAATCCGGACTACGCCAAAGGCTCTTGGGTAGGAGCTTCAGTTATCGATCGGAAAGGTGTTAGGCACCCGATCAACCCGCTTAATACGATCTCTACTTATGGCCAAAACACAAATAAAATCAAAGAAGCAAAAAGGTCTTCCTCTTGCCCTTGTGACACTTAAATCCTATTTATGCTCCTTCGTTCCTACCAAAAATATTGCAGCGTAACGGCACAAATAAGAGGATAGAGGAAGAACAAAGAACGTAGAGGAAAAGAGGGGAGAGTTGGAGCTCTCAGGCCCATGTTGCACCGCTATGGAGCCTTGCATAGGCTTCCATTGGTGAGCTTTGATGACTTGTATGGTGAGAATTAGGGTTTTAGCTCCTAGGGCTTGATGGCTAAGAGGTAGAGAGAGAAGGCTAGGGGGTAGCACACACCAAACCTAGAGCTCTGGGATGAAAGGCATGGTCTAAAATGGGGTGTGAGAGTTCTGGAATTTGTATGAAAAAGGACACTAGAAGAGAGAGAGAGAGAGAGGTTTCTTAATCTCTATTTTGAGAAAAATTTTAAGCCTCTTTAAAGGGAGAGGGTATCTCTCTATTTATAGGAAAAGGAGAGGTTAGGAGGGTGTTTAGAGGCTAAACTAGGTTAGAAATTAGGTAATCTAACCATCTAAGGTTTTCTAAGGTCTTTGGAGCCTTCAAATATGTGAAAGTTAGCTCCAATGGTGGATGATAGGTTGAAGGTTTAAACCACTTAAAGGGTTGTAAATAGATAGGGAATGGGTACAATAGAATAAACAAAACACACCCCAACGATCAAGATGGTCAATAAGTTAAACTCCAATCTTGAATTTCGATGCAAAAACCCACAGTTAATGTTCATAAGCCTGGCATAACTAATATATGCGCTAGGCTTAGGAACAGTACAATAGTGTTCGACAGGGTTTTGGGAAGTTGACTGCCCGCAAGGGGGAGGCCCACCTTGAACTGGCACAACTATTAGTTGTGCCAGTTTGACCTTCGGAATGCGATATCTTCTTGTGTACAGCTCCGATTGGGTCGGGATGGGTCAGCTACTTCTTCTTTTCAATGACATAAGATTCAATCATAGTAGAAGGTCTCAGCTAATTCTGGTGCATCACTCTTCATCTATTGCTCGGGAAAGCTAGGTTTAGGTTCATAATGGTTTCTAAGGGTCGGGATGGGTTTCTAGGGGATATAGGGTGATTCCTAAGGGTTTGAGATGGTTTTTAAGGGATCTGGAGTGATTTCTAAAGGTTTGGAATGGCTTCTAAGGTTTCGGGAAGGTTCCATACATGCCATCAAAAGCTCGAAATTGCACCTCTCTCGAAATGTGTCTCGATCGGGCCTTGGGCCAAATTTGGGGGTCTACACCACCTTAGTCGACCAATTCTTAGCCTTCATACAAGTTTTGCTAGTTTTATGTCATAAAATAGTAATCTCTTAGTAGCCATTGTGAATTTATTGCATCCAGATGTCAACAAGGCTCTTCCAAAGCTCGATAATCATCATCCTGTGGTAACCGTGTGAAGATTAACAAGCTAATTTGCTTGATAATCCAGTGTGAAGATTATCAAGTTCTAAATAATTTTATTTGGTAATTTCTATAATTTTGTTGGATTAATCAAGGGCATCACCATCATAAACTTATCAACCTTATCGCAATTGACTTCCACAGAGGTCGAAGCCCAAAAAGAAAATCTAATGTCGTCTTTTGATAGACTAATGGAGTCAAAGGCTAATTTTTGAAGATTTTAGGGGTGACTTTATCTTACAATTCAATTCTATCCAATGTCCTTAAAATAGTAGGGCGGGTTCGGGTGGTCGGGGGAATGTTCGGGCCGAAATCGTTCGGCGGCGCCCGGACGGCCACCCCAAGATCCAAGCGGCCGCTATATATATATACTTTATTTCATCATAAATATATATATTTTTTGTTTTTGCCCGGCAAACGGGGTTGTGAGGATCCCCCACCCTATGAATTAATAAAAGTAATAATTAGAGTGCAGCCTCCAAATGATGGAGAAAGGAGAAAAAATCTAAAACTAGAAAAATAATACCGCGACCATCAAATTGGGCAATATTACAAAAAATTTCATAGCAAGCCTTTTTGTGCATGGGCATGCTTGTGGCTGGGATGTTGAAGATACGATGATTCGTTTCCCTCCAAATACTGTATACTGCGGCTGGTAACAAGTGTTGCAAGTGAGCAACGGTGAAATCCTCAAGGTTGGCATTCATGATATGGTGAATCTCACTAGTTATGCTGCTCATGGGGGCTCGCCGAATGCCATAGCGGCTGAGAATTGATTGCCAAATCTAGGAGGTATAGCCACATCGAAAGAATAGGTGGTCTTTATATATATATATATATATATATATATATATATATATATATATATATATATATATTAACATATTTTTTTATGCCACTTACCAGAATAGGAGGAAGCAAAAAAGAAAAGAAGAACAAAAAAAGAGTTGTGCTCATTGCCCAATTTTCAAAAAAAAAAAGTGTTGTGCAAGATCATAAAAAACTGAGGAAGAAGAAGAAAAATAAAGGAGGAGGAAGAAGAAGAAAAAAAAACTAAGGAAAAAGAAGAAAAACAAATGAAGAATGCACCCTTTTTCACCTTACAACTTAGGATGGGTTATTTGCATTATTTGCACCCAATTTAAAACTTAGGGTTGTGTTAATTGCACCCAAGAAGGGTTATTTATTTATTTGCCCCCAATTTGTAACCTAGTGTAGCGTTAATTGCACCCAAGAACACCCACATTTTTCTTAGGAACCTCTATTTGTGCCGAAGTTAGAGACACCTTGAAAACCATTGATTGCTTCGAATAAGATGATAGTGATCTTGTTTCAGCCCAATCTCCCTCCCACACACTAGAACTTGAGATCATGGCGCATCAATCATACGGTCAGTGTTTGATTCCATGTGTCAAAGATCCCCAAAAAATGGCCCTTGAATCATGACACGCATCACGCTCAAACGTGATTACGTAAATTTAGGGCCATTTTATGGGATTCTGTGACACATGGAATAAAAAATTGATCGTCTGGTAGATATACCATAATCTCAAGATCTATTGCGTGGAATATCGGGGTGAAACTCGACCTTTGTCATCTGATCCGATGCCATCAATGGTCTTCACATGTCCATAAACTACCAAGTCTCTCTTTAAAGTTGGTGCAAGGGAAAAATTTTTGAGTGCAAGGGCCCTTTAAAAATTTACCAAGTAATGGCTCCCGAGGAAAAAAGAAATTAAAAAAAAAATAACAAATTTTAAAAATTGAGGATTGGGGCAGGGCGGGCCGCCAAATCCATTCTGCCCCGGCCTAAATCGGGGTGCCCGAGGGCCCGAATGGCCCACGCAGCTGCCCGTCCCAAATCCGATCCATCCCGGGGGACGCTCCGGCCTAAATTGGGGCTCCCGGGGGATCGAACTACCGGAGCGGCCGCCCCGGGTGACTTTCAGTAAATTGATTCTATCAAAAGCTAATTTTGATAAATTACCAAGATAAAAGTTATCTTTCAATGGGATTATACTGTTAAAAGCTAAAAGTTAATTATAAAATACATAAATTACCAAGATAAAAGTTATCTTTCAATGGGATTATACTGTTAAAAGCTAAAAGTTAATTATAAAATGCGAGTGCTGCCTAACTTTTGACTTTTCATTTATATGAGAAAAAAGGACTACTTTTCCCTTTGTTATTTAAGCCCCGCCAAGGCTATCGCCTAAGCCCTGCCTAGTGCTTTTAACAACGCTAGTACCCATTTAATAATAAACCTTAATCCTTCTAAGTTTTAATACACATTATCAGTGATTTCTTTGTTCAAATTAAAAGTTTAAAACCGAAACAAGAAATCTAAAAAAATTGAATTTTGAAAGTAATAACATCAGGTTCTCTGCCATCCAGCAAACACTAGGACGCATGACTCCTCCAGACGGCCGCCGACCCCAAACCACCGCAAAAAGTGCTCCCAAGTTCCAAAAGATACACATTCCAAAAACAAGTGTTGAAAATAATTTATTAGCAAACACGTACTACTATTGACGATTTCTGACTGTTGTTGATCAGTATTGACCAAATTTGACTTTTGTGAGTTTGTATCTTTGTTTGCTTGGTTAGGGCTATATGCAAGGATTCGAACAAGGCTTGAAACTGTAGGTTTGGTTGAAGGTATGTGTCATACATGAGAGCAGACCTCTCATCATGCGATCACATGGGGTATAATTATAAAGTAGACCACTATCAACAAAATTAGAGGTTATTTCTTGTTTTAAAATATTAGAGGAGCCTCATGTGATCTAGTAGGGTAACATGCATATATTATAACATACTATTATATTGAACATTCTAGACTACCAAGAGCTAAATTTTCCATTAAGACATTTTTGCAAACTTATATCATTTCGGAAGTTTACTCACTAGTTTTTCAAACAAAAAAAATAGATTTTGGAAAGAGTTCTTCAGGTACTTGAAAATTTTATTTCATAATTTTATTAAAATTAAGATATCTAACTATTTTAAATTACCAAGTTGTTGGATTAGAACTTAGTGGAAGTATGTTCTTTGGTGTCTCTTTTATGGAACCTTGCAAAATAGATCTAGCAAGCAATATATCATATTATATGTTTTGATATTTTCTCTAATAAACAAGTGCATGAGCTACGAAGTTTTCCACAAAAAAATCTTTTAGGTGAAAAGCCTCGAGCCCTAGATTTTTCTAACTGGTTCAAAGGAAACGATGTTTTGCGACAATCCTTTCCCAACAGAGCTTGCCAAGCAATGATCATCGTGGCTAGAGGTATCAAACACCCTTTTACAATATTTATAGTTTTAGAATTAGATTTGTGGAAGCAAACTGAACGATTAAAAGGTGGTTAACGGACTCCTTTTCATGCAAACATAACACGACTACTTCTCAGGTTTTTACCCCTCTTTTAATCAATTGATCAATGTTAAGGATCTTCCCACAAGATACACTCCAACCAAAGAAATTTATCTTAGGCGGATACTGACTCTCCACATCTTAGTCCACACATGCCTTACCAACAGTTGTCTACAAAGAAATTGATAGAAAGACTTTACCGAGAATATACCTTTGGATCGAGGTCTTATTCCATGACCTTAGGTCCCTAGTAGCCCCACACTACTCATCCCAAAGGTTCCCTCTAGTTAGCATATAGGGATTTGAGGGGGAGGGAATGAATTCCCAAAGGTTCCCTCTTGTTGACCCATACGGGATTTGAGGGGGAGAGCATAAATTTCCAAAGGTGATATTCAATACCCTCTCATCACCATTCATCTCAACCATATCAGCCACCTTCACCTTTTCATTAACAGTGACCAGGTAGATCAGAGGGAAATGATCCTTCAACTTCTTGCTCCGAACCCACACATCCACCCGGAATCAAATTTTGTCTCCAGTCCCCCCAACTGAATTGAACACATTGTTTTAACTTAGCACATCAACTGATCCTTGAATGACTCATCCTTAGCTAGAGAAGACCAACTAGAACAAATGCCCTCCCCGCTCATCAACCTTGCATTGCCAGGTACTTTTCAACCCTGAGGGAGTTTCTAGGGAAAACAATTGAAAAAAACTATGGGCACCGACTAACAGTCTAACTCCCTTTAACCAACCAAAACCCTTGTGTCCCAACGCCTCAACACAAAACCCATTCTCGGATCTGCCACATTTATCTGTGAGTTGTAACAACTTCCACCATAAAGTTTCCTTCTCTCTTTCATCTCCCAATCTCCATAGCCATTTTCCCAATACCGCTTCATTCATTTGCCCTGACCTTCTAATTGTTGGAGATAATATATTAGGTATAGTGCGTTTGTAGTAAATGTGGTGTATTAATGTCATAAAGAGGCTAGTTGATTTAGTGGGTTTTAGTCCCACAATGGCTGTAGATGGGCTTTGTATGTAAGTAGCCCTCCATATAAGAAGGTCATATCATGTAACTCATTTGTCACATTCATACTAATGTAGTCTATTATTTGTTATTGCTCTCCTCTCCCCATCTCTCTTTCTCCCATAAACCCTAATTACGGTATTCTTCTCTTTATTATTTCTCTTATATTATAGTATATTATTAATTTTAACATGGCATCAGCGCGAGTAGACCTTGGAGTTTATTTAAGTTTTTTGTCAAGGTTTCCTCTCACCTATGCTTTGCATATTGCTGCTTTGTCCGATCTTTGAACATTAAAAGCGGAAATTAGGGTGTCGTCGTATTGTTTTTTGTCTTATCTCCACTACCTTCCTCTTTCTTTTCCATTTTTTATGATGTTGCGGCCATATCCATAAAATAAAACAATGACCGATTTGAGCATTAATATTTATTCTAGATTGGTGTTGGGGTTCTATGAACTTTGAAAATGCATTTGCGACTTATTTTTCATGAAGCCATTTCTTGGACCTAGGGGCGGATCTACATAGGGCAATGGCGTGCTTGGGACCCCCAAAGCTTAAAAATGCTCAGGGGACCTATGAGTTGTGCAACTGGGCCTATTACAGCTGCCCCATTCTCTAGGAACCGCCTATGGAAGCGTGGGAGTGAATCCCAATCTCTAGGAACCGCGTATGGAAGCGTGGGAGCCGCGAATCTCAATTTCTAGGAACCGCGGTTCCTGCACAAGTCCGATTCGGAAATTTCGGAACCGCAGTTCCCCCCAGAAACGCTAGGGCATTTGCACGGTTCTTGCTTATAAGCTTTCTCTAGAGTATGAAGGTAGGAAATGCTCGCACATCCAGAAGAGGGGAATTTGAGGCCTATTCTCTAACCAATGAAGGAGGCACTGTGTACCACCTAAACGTGAGCCTTGCTATAGGAAATATGATCACCTTGGGTGGTATACCACGTTTTGTATTTGGGCCCATATTGGCCCATACAATTTTCATCCCTTTTCTTTTGCTCGTGCCTTTTTGTTTTCTTTTAGATGTAGCTCTGTTTAATAAACGTCAGATAATTTTCATTTCTTAAAATACAAAAAATAACATAGCTATTTATTTTGCATTGCATCGTGGTCTTGAATTTAATTTTGTGATAATCGATTAGATTGTAAGAATGTTTTGTGGTCAAACTAAACCGATTCAACCTTTAAATTGTAAAATTGTAAAATATTTGTAAATTTATAAAAAATTAAAAATATAATAATCTGAAAATAATCTGGAAAGAACAATATTGACCAAATCTTCCATAATCTATGATTCTATACTACATACCAGGTGATATTTCATTCCCAAATCATTAGACATTATAATCTCAACAAAGTATATTTAATTCCTAGCTAAGTTAAACAAGATACTGATCTATACCACCTCAATTTCTTTTAAAATTTTTGCAATTTCAACTTCCACCTTAAATGGTCCCCAAGTATAAAGAAATTACATAGAACCTGTAATATCTCTATTTTCAACATGAGAAATTGGTAATTTCATGAAAATAAATTAAATGACAACAAAAACAACTAAGAATACGCTATTCTTGTAAATTTTTTCTAAGAACCGACGATTTCCTAAATCTTCATTTCCACTCATACGATTCACATGCACTGTGTGAAGCGACTCAATGAATGAAACTCAACCATTAGAAGTCCTAAACTAGTGAATTACCAAACCAATCCGTTTCTAAGCTTTCTTTTTTTCAAAGAAGGGACCTTTTGTCGTTTTCCTTTAATCTAATCCACCAATTTGGGAAAAAAAAGGTGTTCTTAGAATTTTGAAAACAAAAATGTCAAGACTGAGAGGACGAGTTTCAGTGTAACATGTCCTGCTCATTAAACATTTGATTTCTATTAGAATTTAAAAATTTGCCAATTTTGGTGAATAAACCATTTCTGGCTTAAAAAAGGCCAGAAATGACCTTTAAAAAAAAAAAAAAAAAGATTCATGTCGTATATTATAAAAATATTTGATGTTAGATTTATTATATATGACATATATGTGTTGTGTATTAAGTTGACCATGGTCCTGACTGGTTAGACTGGACCAGAGTGCTCAGCAGGCCGGTTTTAAAATCGTTATGCAAGAAATGACCTTGCTACTTCAATGAGCTTGATATCATTCAAGTCAAGTTAGTTAAAACTAAGAGGTTCATCTTCTATGCTGACTAGTGTGTATATATCTGTATGCCTATCTATTTATTTATATACATTTTACATGTGAATCTTATAGGATGAGGTGGCATCTATGCTTCTTATATTTTCCAAAGAACAATATGCATACTTAGATTGTATCTCAACATGCATTATGAGGTAAATGCATAAATTTATTTGAAGTTCACAATCAGATGATACCGATTTTGGAACCTTACTATCTTACTTGGGTTTGATTGATTGTGTAACCACACATATTTCCTAGTAATTTGTTGCTGCCCATATGCAAGATGAGTTATAGTTTCATATGCAAGTGGGATTCGTATGATACCATAGAGGTTACAACTTACAAGTTAACTTATTTATAAGTTGATTCTAATATTCTATAGTAGCTTTCAAGTAGATTTTTAAAGTCAATAAGTTATGTTGAACCTATTTGTTTATGTTATTGAAGACAATGATGCACTTGAAGTTTAAAATACTAAAGTAAACTAAATAGAAATAACTTGACTAGGGTTTTTTAAGGGAAGAAATGAGGAAAAAGAAGTTAGGGAAAGAAAGAGAAGAGGGACATAGAGAGCTTTAAAGTGTGCATGTATACTATAAAGTTCATTTGAGTTACAAGCCTTTTATATAGGGTGCAACACGGGCATCTATTTTTAGTTAATGTGGGAGTAAACTGACAATATAACTGGATACTCATGATACACTAACATACCACATATTTCTTTTGTCACACCATACATAACATATTATCTCCAACATTCCCCTCACGTTGGAGTATCCATCATAATGATGCCCAATTTGCCAACAAATACCTAAAATAAAAGTATATATGGTTATTCTACCATCCCCCCGTGGCTCGAAAGCGTCACGAGTTGTACAAACACTTGCACCACAACAACAATAGCGAGTTACTGCAACACCTTGCACTCAGTGGCTAATGACAACAACAGTTTGGTGCATACACTTGCACTTAAGTGGCCTTAGTACACCTTCGATGGACCAAGCAAGTGGCTAAACACTTAGCCTACAATAACTTGTCGCTCTTGGCAACAACTGGGCCATAAGGTCTAAACAATGGCCCATCATCAATATTAAAGGAAAAGTGACAGTACAACACATACATATAACATAAAACCCCAAGAGAAGGTGGACAAATCACTCGAAGAGACGGTGGAACTGACCACCCATAACTACATTCCTCTATCAAGCATTTCAACTGCAGAGCAATCTGTATTTTTCAGTCCTTTGAAAACCCACGCAACAGTGTTGTACATTAACAAATCCTTTGTGGATACTGTTCCAAATCATCTCCCTAGCAATTCTTGTATCCCAAGGGATTGGATCTTTACCCTAGTGGTGATGCTCTCAAGCATGTAGTATTGCGGTCAGGGGTTCAAATCCCATGCTTACCTACGAAAAAGTAAATATCCTGTATCCCAAATTCTTACATATCCGCCCATCATTGTGGATCTTTGCCCCATGAGATCCTTCATTCATTTCATCAAACAGTTTTTGACCAGTCTTCATATCCTCATAGAAATTCACATAAGCAAACACAGTAGTAGTTAAGTGACAAGATCTTTCATGGGCATTACATCAAAACCTTGGTGGACAACTTTCATATCCCCCACTCCCATATAAAATTCTATCAAATTTTTGCCAACAATAATACTAGAACTTCATCTTGCTAATGTAGAAATTCAACAACATTAAGAGAATTATTCTTGAGAATAAAGCAAAATGCAGCTATATGCTGAACAACTTTCACAGCTAAAAAAAAATAGCATTTATTGTTTGCAATTGATGGAGAAATATTTCATCAATTCCAGGATGCATTGTTGAAAAGTAGGAAGAAGCTCTAACATGCATCTTCCAGTCAGAATTGGGGCAGCTGCAAGTTCAACAACAACGGCCTCTACAAGTGCAACAACAACGGCAAAAGAATAAGAATCCCAACAATGTTGTTGTAGGTACTGCTGAGAAAAACGAAGGAAATAATGAAAGCATTATGGATATGACTGCAACAGCATAAACTAGTGGTGAGGAAAGAGGAAGAGGATGGAAATAAGACAAAGACAAACAAGATGAGACCATGGTTTCCGATTTCTGATGCACAAAGATCTGGTAAAGTGGCGACAGAGCATATGTAGGATGAAACCATGACAAAAAAAACCATTTAAAACCACGAGATCTACCCGCTCTGATACTGACTTGGGATCTAAAATACTAGAATAAACTAGATAGAGATACCTAGATTAGGGTTTCTATGTGAAGAAAGAAATGAGGAAGCAGAGAGGGAACAAAGAGAAAAAAAAGAAGAGAGACATAAAAAGCTTTAAATACTACATTTTTACTCTCAGGTTTATGGTGTTACAAGTGATAACCCTTTTATATAGAGTGCAACAGACACCAATTATATTTTTACTCAGTGTGGGACTAGCTGACCACTAATAGATGCAGTAAGGCTATGATGACTCAATGTCACAACATAACTATACTCTCACAACACTAACACACCACATATTCCTTTTATTACATACATAACATATTATTTGAAGCAAATGCATGCATTTGGATTTTATGATGCTGAAATAATTCTTTTGCAGGTCCCATTAGGAGAGGTTCTCACTTTTGGTTATGATAACTTCTTCTTGTTCGAAGAGGCCGGAGTTAGAGAAGCACGGAATGCCGCATTTGTTCTTGTTGCGGGCAGGCTCGGGGAACGTCTTGGGTACAAAGTGATAAAGGTAGATATATGCATCTAGGCCTAACATATTTCGACAATGTCATTCTTGTTTTTGTTCTTCTGCTTTGTATGTCATGCATGTAAACATGCGTAGGGTTATAAGGTGGTTTTTTTATTGCAATATCTTAGCCATTTCTGTTTATATATTGTAGTTGGCTCTTCCTTTAGAAACAACAACTGGGACGTGCTTCGTACAACACTATGTGGAGGCTATTCTAGCTCTACATGTAATATTCCTGGAATTGTTCACTACGCCGTATCAATAAAAATCCGGTCAGGTCAACTATATCGTCATATTTAATGAAATATATACCTATAGAGGGTATAGATACATCGCTAGGTGTATAGTCCCTGTTTGTTGATTCAATGTAAAGGAGTTACATTTGAACCTAACTATCACATATAGGTTTGAGGAATAGGGCATTTGCTTTCGCTTTTTATTGGTTTAATATAATAGCTTTGCACACAACTAAAGCCTTGCTTTGGATTACTACAATACACTCCCATATGCAGTATGGGATTCGCATGGGAGTTCGGCTTTTTGGATTTACTACAATACACTCCCATATGCAGTATTAGCTTTGCAAGAAAGTTTAACTTGCAAGAGCTTATAAGCTGCTTGCATGAACTATTAATTACACGACTCAAATGAGTCATCTTGCTGTTGCATGCACGCAAGGTGTAGCTCGATTTATATAAGGTAGAAGAACCACCTTCTTCATCCTCCTCTGACCTACTCCCTTAGTAAAAAGTGGGACAATTAGCAACTTCAAACAAAACCTTTGGTACACATCTGGACTCGTGATCCTTAGAACTTGAGTTCACAAAGTGACCTGCCATTGATCACCGACAATCTTCATTTCAATTAGCTTCGCCCATCTCCTCGATTGAAAACGCACTTGGCAAACACGAGGTTACTCCACGGTCGGTACCACCATTGAAAGAGCAAGTCTATCAACAGGTACACTAACGAATGTATCAGAATTTATAAAGTACTCGATCTACGGTGTCGAGCGCTTACGATCGCAGCGGCAGCACAGATGGGAGTTGCACAAAGGATATAGCATGCTGACATCCTTCATTCATGCACTCCAAATTCTCTTTTGAAACATATGACATATATATATCTCTCTCTATAAATATATATATATATAGATATATTTATATATATATATATATATTTATATATCTAGATAAAACGGCAAGTCACAAAACCCAGAGAAGCAAGGAAGACAACCACGGCAAGCCAAAATGCTCAGGCTTGTCACGGCAACCATATAAGGTTGCTATTAAGTGGTGAAAAATGCCACTTTTCACTCTTTAACCTGACCATTGATAGACCTGCGAGCACACTAATAAGCCTTTGTCAAGTTCATTTTGTAGACAGTAATAAAAGATTACACTAATGCAGAAAATCACTCAAGAATGCCCAAACAGGGGCCATCTCTCAGCACAGGATAAAACCAGCAACAACACACCAGAGGGTAGCACATCACTGTACCCTTGGAGCGTGTGGCTATAGCAGGGTAAGGCAAAGGAAGTGAAAACAGGCTGAAAACATCCTATCAAGAGGTCATCTGAAGACTTCGATAAGAGCTGAAAGCAAAAAAAGGAGGAATTCGTACAGTTGAAAAGGTTTCGATAGGATCTGAAGGCAGAAGAAAGATGGATTCGTGTGGATTGAGGGTTTCAATAGGATCTAAGAACCTATCAAACAGCTGGAAGAAAGAAAGAAACCATCCTATCGAAAACCTGCCTGAGCTGTAAAAGGAACCTATCGAATGGTTTTCTGAACCTATCGAGATGGAGAAACTAGAATAAAACCTATCGAAGGGTGCTTGAGCCTTTCGATAGGAGGGAGAGCAACCCTATCGAAATGATGACATGCAAACGGAACCTATCGAAATGGTTCTCCAACCTGTTGAAAAGCTTCTCCAACCTGTCGAATGCTCCAGGCCAAGGGCTGAGAACGCTGAAGCTCTAAGAGAAGGCTAATCCTATTAGATCCTATCAAAGAGATCTGAGAACCTAGTGAAAGGACCAAAAAGCTCCATTCAAACCTGTCGAAAGCCTCCTGAGCTGTTAAAATCGTGTGCAAAACTCAGAAATTTAGCTATACACACGCTGCGACTTGCTGACCTGCTGCACGTAACCTGAGGCACTTGGTGACCTGTACGACGATTCCAGAAGATGCCCTAGGAAACCCTAACCGACCCGCATGATCTAACAGAACTCTAACAAACTCTGAGGACCTTCTAGAAGGTATTTTTGGCAGGAAAAATAGAGGAGAAAGCTATATATACAGACCCCCAATTGCAATTAGGGGGAAATCAAGATCTAAGCCAAATTCAGGAGATTAGAGCTTGCAGAGAATTTCTATTTTCCCTCTTTTAGCCCAACAATGGTTGGCTAATCCCTTTAGAGTAGCGAGGAGAGAGGTTAGATCTACAATTGGGTAAGGTTAAGAGTGCTATTGTGGGTTCCTAGCTGCACAGGCTACAGTCTGAGAGTATTTCCATTATAGAGTGATTTTGATTATAATGTAAATGTTATTTTTAATGCTTTAATTAGATCTAAAGTTCCTTTGGTTTCATTTGGTGATCGATCAGATTTGTGTAAAGGAGTCTGTGGATTAGCTCACCCACTTAACTAGTAGACCTCTTGGATACCATCCGATCTCCCTGGATCTGATACTCCTGTAATTTCCTAAGTTTGTGACCTTGGAATTGCAGCATCTATAGTAGTTTTAATTGTTATGATTGATGCTTTAGCTTTGGAGAAGATCCCTAGGATGGCCTGTGACCATTAAAGTGGACAGATCATAACCTTAAGATTAGTCCAAGCTCAGGCTCCAATTGGATTCGTCTGCTACAAATCCATGGATCAGATAAAGTCTATAGGATGGCCTGTGACCATTTAAGTGGACAGATCGTAGCCTTAAGACCAGGTGGATCCTGTGATTTGGAGTGGGGCCTTTTACCCTACAGCTGTGCCTAGAGCTATTTGAGGGAATTGTGTACTCTGAACCTCTGTGGCCGGATTAATCGAACCTAATTTCAGTGAGACCAATCTCCAAGCTATTCTTCTCCATTTTTTGCTTTTTACTCCTTTCCCCTGCAAGATCTAAGTTCTCAAATTTGATCCAAATTAGTCAATGTTTAATTCTACCTTAGCTTAAGTGACAATCCATTTTAAACCTCTCCCCTGTCATTTAGCTAACTTAGCATTAGTTAGGGTGCCAGATCTCCTACAGATCTAGAGATTTATCACATTTTTAAACCAACCTCCCTGTGGACATTCCCTTACTCACCATCTTTTCAAAACTTACTACAACGGACCTTGATTACTTACAGGTCTGTGTGAGTGTGCTCTGCCTAGTTTGATTAGTAATTTTAGACCCTCTTTTGAGGGAAGGCAAGCACTCCCAACAAGTTTTTGGCGTCGCTGCCAAGGAGGTGTGTTTAGAAATTGGTAGATCTATGTTTTTGTAGTTGTTTATTTAATTTTACTAACTGCATTTGTAAGTTTTATCGTTTTTCAGTATTTTGTGTGTATTTCATCAGATCTAAGGCTGCCAGTGAGAGGAGAATTGTGCTGGAGACTGCTCTGTAGTTTGCATCCCTCTACTACCCTGTTATTTTTCAGATCTGTTGATATTTTTGTTAGAGTAAATAGAAATTTTGGTTTATTCTACTTGTTGTGTTGAGAATCTGTTCTGCATTTAGAACTTGAGTGTTGTATGTTTGGTAGGAGAACTCTCCAACCTCAGATTATTCCACTAAATTCAGAGGTTGAAAGACTTCTCAGATCTAGACTAACTACACCCACATCTATTGCAATTGACTCTGTAGAAATGGGTGAGCAACAGCAGCCTTGAACTCTGAAGGAATTTAATGCACCAGGGGTTTACAATTCCCCCTTCTGCATTCAATTCCCAGCTGCTCAAGGAAACTATGAGATAAAATCTTCCATAATTCAAATGCTACCCTCATTTCATGGCCTGACTAAAGAAGACCCCTACAAGCACATTGATGAGTTTTTGGGACTGTGCACTACACTTAATATCACAAGTTTGGGGGAAGAGGCCACCAGGATGAGACTCTTTCCTTTTTCATTAAAGGACAATGCCAGGACCTGGTTGTCAATGCTTTCACCCAACAGCATTCAGTCCTGGAGTGATCTTCAATGTCAGTTCTTGGCCAAATTCTTTCCTATATAAAAAATAAGCTAGTTGAGGAAGGGCATCATCTCATTTGCCCAAGATCCAACGGAAGATTTTCACCAAGCTTGGGAGAGATTCAAGGAACTCCTAAAGAAATGCCCCCACCATCAAATCCCTGAATGGCAATTAGTTCAAAACTTTTATCAGGGAATTGATTCTAAGAGCAGGGACATGGTAGATGCTTCCTGTGGTGGCACCTACCTCCATAAAACTGTTGAGGAGGCATGGGAGCTCTTTCATATCATTAGTGAGAACTCTATGCAAAGGAAAGCCTTGGCTAGAGATTTAGAGCCTCCTAGGTTGGTTAAGGAGAATACTTCAAGAGGAAAGTTATATGAAGTGAGTGTGCCAAGTGATTTGGAAAGGAAAGTGGACAGCCTAGCCCTAAAATTTGACAGGCTGATGGGAGCAATGCAGTCACCCGTGGCTGCTAGGGTAGAGGAGGCATGTGCCATATGTTAGTCCCCTACTCACCCCCTTGAAGAAGGCCCATCTGTTGGCCAGTTTCCTGATTTTAAAACAGAGCATGTAGCTGCAACTCAGTCTTATGGGCAGCAGCCTGCTGCTGGGTATCAATGGAGGAACTATCCCAATCTGAGGTGGAGACAAGATGCATACCCCAACCAGCAGCAGCAAACCCAGCAGCCCCTGCCCTACAGAAATGCTCAGCCTTATCGAGAAGGTTATGCCCCAAGGCCTCAGTATCAGCAACCCATGACCCAACCTATAGCCCCTCCTGTGCAGTAGTCTGCACCTCATACAGCTGTGAGAGCACCTTCTTTCGAGGAACAAGTTCTGGCCTCACTGCATAATTTGGGCCCCCTAACCCAAACTATGCACTCTCACAGCCAAAGCATCAAAAAGATAGAAGACCATCTTGGTCAGATGTCTGATGCCTTGATTAGAAGAGAAGGAGGGAGGCTGCCTAGCCAACCACAGGACAATCCACGAAGACAAGTTGTAGTGGGTGAAGTTTCCTCCACTTATGAGGAAGTCAAATCTGTTACAACTTTGAGAAGTGGTAGGCTAGTGGACAACCAAGTAGGCTGTGAGCCTGTGAGGAACTTGGAGGGGGAAAATGAAGAGATTCCTACAAGAACACAACAAAGGCCACCAGTGGTGGATCTGAAGGAGCAACCAGCTGAGAATAAAGAGGATAATGAGGATCCTCAAGAAAACTAAAAAATCAAAAAGAAAGAGGCCCCATTGGCCAAGGCTGCAAGTGAGGGAGCAATCCCACATTTGCCATTTCCTAAGGCACTACAAGCACCTTCCCCTTTTGATAAAGGGCAAGGAAAAATTGAGGAAATGATGGAGACTTTCAAGAAAGAAAAGATCAATTTATCCTTACTTGATGCCATTAAACAAGTCTCAACCTATGCCAAGTTTGTAAAATACCTGTGCACCCATAAGAGACAGTCTAGGATACACCTATCCAAGGTCTTTGCAGCAGAAAAAGTTAAGCAAGTTCTGTCCATTGTAACTCCCCTCAAACTTCAAGACCCTGGCCTCCCCACTATCCCCTGCATCATTGGGGAGCATACCATTGACAAAGCCTTATTAGATCTGTGAGCCTTACTTCTATATTCAATATATGAAGCTGGGCCTAGGCAAATTAAAGCCCACACATGTGGTCCTCCAGCTAGCTAACAGATCTTAAAGGAAACCTATGGGGATAATCGAAGATGTTTTGGTTGGAGTTGATAAATTCTTCTACCTTGCTGACTTTTTGGTGCTGGATATGGAACCAGGTAGGAGTGTCACTTCCATACCTGTGATTCTAGGCAGACCCTTTTTGGCCACAGCTAATGCTTGTATTAAATGCAAGTTTGGAATCATGGAAGTGTCATTTGGAAATATGAAGGTCAAATTGAATGTGTACAAAGCAGCAAATGAACCTCACCCGGATGAGGATTGTTTTTTCTTTGATGTGATAGATAACGTTGTCCAGAAAAATGTGAATATGCTGCTACATGTTAAGGAATGGTTTAAAGAGTTAGCTGAAGTATGGAAGGAAACAAAGGTAGAAAGGTTCCCACCTCTAAGATTGAGCATGTGAAACTCGTCTCTTCTGAAGCAGCACCAACACATTACCATCCATGGAGGCCTATTTTGCTACCTCTCCCACCCCCCTCTAAGGCACCCCTATTTCCCTCCCTCATCAGTCCCCCAGAGGTGAAGTTAAAGCAACTCCCAAAATCTTTGAAATATGCCTTTTTAGGAGACAACACTAAATTGCTTCTGATAATCTCTTCTTCCCTCACCCTTGAGCAGGAAAGAGAACTACTTTGTGTACTAAAAAGGCATAAGAAGGCAATAGGGTGGACCATTGCAAACCTTCGGAGAATCAACCCTGCTGTGTGCATGCACAAAATTCATCTTGATGAAGGCTTCAAACCTTCTAGAGAGATGCAGAGAAAACTTAACCCACACATGCAGGAGGTTGTGATGAAGGAGGTTGTCAAACTCCTAGATGCTGGGATAATTTACCCCATCTTGAATTCTCAATGGGTAGCACCCACCCAGGTAGTACCCAAGAAATTCGACATTACAGTGGTTGAAGTAGATTCAGGTGAGTTAATGCCAACCAGACAGGCCACTGGTTGGAGGGTATGCATAGATTACTGAAAAACTCAATGAAAAAACCAGCAAGGATCACTTCCCTTTGCCCTTCATAGACCAAATGTTGGACAAGCTGCCAGGCAAGGCCTATTATTGTTTTCTTGATGGATATTTAGGGTACAACCAGATCCCTGTATATCCCCAGGACCAAGAAAAAACCACATTCACTTGCCCATTTGGAACCTTTGTATATAGAAGGATGCCATTTTGGGTTGTGTAATGCACTTGCCACATTCCAAAGATGCATGTATGCTATCTTCTCCGACATGGTTGATAAGTTTTTAGAGATTTTCATGGATGATTTCTCCATCTATGGAGATGATTTTAGCCAATGCCTACACCATCTTAGCTCTGTGCTACAAAGATGTGAGGAGACCAACCTAGTTCTAAATTAGGAGAAGAGTCACTTCATGGTGACTCAAGGCACTGTTCTAGGACATGCTGTCTCTCACAAAGGAATCGAGGTTGATCAAGCTAAGATCGACTTAATTGCACATTTGCTCCCTCTAAAAACTGTCAAACAAGTTAGGTCATTTCTGCGTCATTCTAGGTTCTATAGGAGGCTCATCAAGGACTTCAGTAAAATCTCCAAACCCCTTTGTCACCTGTTATGCCAGGACGTTCCTTTTAACTTTAATGATGAATGTCGAGCTACTTTTGAACTGTTAAAGACTTGTTTGACCACAGCTCTTATCTTACAATCCCCTGATTTTTCTCTGCCATTTGAGCTGATGTGTGATGCATCAGACTTTGCCATTGGGGCTGTGTTAGGTTAAAGAAAAGACAAGGCCCCTTCTGTGATAGCATATGTCAGTAAATCAATGGTTGATGCTCAATTGAATTATACTACAACTGAGATAGAGCTATTAGCTATTATCTTTGTCTTAGAAAAATTCAGGTCTTATGTGCTGGGATAAAAAATTATTGTGTTCACTGACCACTCAGCTTTGAAATACCTCTTGTCCAAAAAGGAAGCCAAAGCAAGACTAATCAGGTGGATTCTTCTCTTACAGGAATTCAATTTAGAGATTAAAGACAAAAAGGGAGTTAAGAATGTGGTGGCTGACCATCTGTCAAGGTTCCCAGCCACTAATACAGAAAGCTTGCTCATTAATGACTCCTTCCCAGATGAGCAACTTCTTACTGTCCAGATAAGTATGCCCTGAGTTGCCAATATTGTCAATTACCTTGCTGTGGGTAGGATTCCCCCACATTGGAACAAAGATGATAAAACTCTTCTTCGCACAGATTCGATATTACATGTGGGACGATCCTTACCTCTTTAAGCATTATGCAGATCAGGTGATCAGACGTTGTGTACCTGAAACAGAGTTTCAAAGCATCCTAACCATGTGCTATGAACAGGCTTGTGGGGGCCATTTCAGTGGTAACAAGACTGCAGCCAAGGTTCTTCAGAGTGGTTTCTACTGACCTATCCTATCCAAAGATGCCCGACAGCACTGCAAAGATTGTCATCGATACCAGCAAATGGGCAGTATTACAAGGAGAAACTCTATGCCCTTACAACCTATACTTGTTGTCGAACTGTTCGATATTTGGGGAATCGACTGTATGGGACCTTTTTCCCCTTCTGCTGGATACAATTTCATCCTTGTAGCTGTGGACTACGTGTCCAAATGGGTATAGGCCATAGCTACGAGGACAAATGATCACAAGGTCATCATTCAATTCCTGGAAGACAACATCTTCTCAAGATTTGGCATTCCTAAAGCTATTATTAGTGATGGGGGAAGCCACTTTTGTAATAAACCTTTTGATAAGCTAATGGAAAAATACTCTGTTACCCACAGAGTAGCCACTCCCTACCACCCCCAAACTAGGGGGTAAGTAGAGAGTTCCAACAGGGAAATCAAACATATTCTTGAAAAGACTGTGAGAACTGACAGAAAGGATTAGTCCGACAAATTGATGGATGCCTTATGGGCTTATAGAACAGCCTATAAAACCCCCATAGGCATGTCCCCATTCAGACTAGTATATGGCAAGGCATGTCACTTGCCTGTTGAATTGTAACACAGAGCATATTGGGCCATTAGAGCAGTAAATTCTAACTTACACTCAGCTGGATTCATAGGAAACTCTACTTATCCGAGCTGGATGAATTGTGACTAGAAGCTTATGCGAATGCCCGGAGTTACAAGGAGAGGACTAAAGCCTTCCATGACAAACATTTGCTACAAAAACTGTTCAAGCCAAATGACCAGGTATGGATGTTCAACTCCAGAATGAAATTCTTCCCAGGAAAGCTGCAGTCCAGATGGGATGGACCTTTAACTATGGTACATGTTTCCCCATCTGGAGCTATCGAAGTCATGCATCCTACAGATGGCAGAATCCTAAAAGTTAATGGTCAAAGGCTGAAACTTTGCGTCAACAACATTCGCGAGCCTGAAGAGACCATTGATCTTCAGGATCCTCTAGGTTTACACCCGACTTCAATTTGTATCATATGTATTCTATTTTGATTTATACATTGATTCTTTCCCTCGATTTTTTTTTATCTCCACAATCAAATGGCCATGTCAAGATCCTGCTTCATTTCAATAAATTAATTGGTAGCACAGCAAATGAGTTGCTGGGTGCTTAGGCTAAAGCCCTACACACAGAGGCCATGATTTTGAACTCATAGGACCTCTCTATAGGTCATTTGGACCTTTCGCTAGGTCAGCTGCTGACGTTGATAGGATTGGTGAGGATTTCAATAGGTGCTGAAACTTCTCAATAGGTGAGAACAACCTTGCGATAGGTTCCGGGCTCTTACCTGGACCCTATCGATAGGATTGACAAAGGTACTACCCAACCTATCGAAAAGATGTTTTCACCCCTCGACATCCTAACGAACTGATTGTTTTATCTACCCTGCGTTCGACAGGACACCGACCTATCAAAAATCACATTCCTAGCCTATCGAATGTAATGTTTACTCTTTTCGATAGGAAGGGTTGAACCTATCGACAACATTCAACTGCCAGCCCCATACTTGTGTGACTTCGATAGGATGCCTTAACTATCGACACTTTACACTCATCCTAGCGAAATCACCCCGACTTCTTCCATGCTTGTTGTGCACTTGCACTGCGCGAAAAGTTTACCCCACATGTACCATGTACAACTACGCACAACCCGGGCCTTAAACTCTGCAGCCCCCTTGGGTTTCTGCCTCACACCGTAACTCCCAGCGCTAAATATAAGTTGCCAGTTAATGCACGATTTCATTCCCCATGCCGATTGGTGAAATTACCCATTAATTCTTTCTCATCGACGGCGGCGATATTAAATGTGCCGCTTCATATTCCATCTTGCATCCACCTTAAATAGATGCAGATGGTTCGATTTCGCCCCATTCCTCTGCCCTCCCCCTCTTCACTATGGCCGACGACAAGCCCACCTTCACTCCTGCTCAACTCTACCTCTTCTGGCTGGAGCCACTACCGCCCAAGGAACCAGACCCGTTGCAATTCCTCTGGGATGAATACGAGAAGGTACAATGGATCCTCGCCAAGGAGGAAAAGCTAGAAGATATGACGGAGAAGAAGAAGCAGAAAACTGAGCCATCAGTTTCTCTGCCACCATCCTCCTCCACCACCCCCCCTGCCCCCTGAATCTTCTCTTTTTCCTTTTCTTCCTCCCCCCCTGGCTTGCAGTTCCCCTTCCACCTGCTACAGGCTGAGGATATCCCTGAGCCAGGGGGAAGGCTTTTCGTTTGCCCAGGATGTTTCACCCATATGAATGTATTACTTCTCGCATCCTTGGGCTTGACCATTATACTAACTATAATAAAATGCTCTGTTTATACTCTGTTTAGTCTCTTTTCAATAAAATGCTCTGTTTATGCTAATTCTTTTTTATTTTTTCTTCCCAACTACACAACTACACCCTCTATGCGGTAAAACAGTGCGGACATTGTTTAGTTTAGGTTTGGGGGTGTGGCATGTATGCCAATAAATTAGTTAATCTCAGTACAGCTAGGCTAAAAAGGAGTGTTTGGAATTAATTAGAGTAAATTCTCACCTGAATTTTTTTTGAAAAGAGGAAATTAAAAAACTGTTTGAAACTGAAATAAGCTGTAGTCCAACAGACTTCATGAGGCAAATGTCAACAAGTTGTGAAAAATAATTTTGATGTGTAGTAAATCCGAAATGAGAGAAGATTGTGAAGATATACCCCTGAAAATTTGATGGAAGGCCATACCCAGTGAGATTTGGGCCTGAAAATTTTTCTTTGAAGAGTGTTTAAGCAATTTTTTCTGCTCTAAGGACTGATGGGATCTAATTTTAATCACTAGAAGTTAGGCAAATCCAAGTTGAAACAGCTTGACAACAGTCATGACATTGAGGACATGAAGTAAGGCCATCACTTGGATAGTTTGAGCTTAAAATCTTCCACCTTTGAACTGCCCTTGATACACACCATTTGAGCCTTAGAAATCCTAATTTTTTGTTGCTAAAAACCAGAAAATTTGAACCCAAAATCCCTTGGCCTATTTCAGTTCACCCTCAATCTGAGGAATCAAAAAAAAAAAAAAAAAGGAAGGAGAAGTGATGTTAGAGGAGCAAGGTTTAAAATTTGGTTGAAAGAAAGGAAAGCACATTTTGTGGTGTTATGGCATTCCAGCTCATAAAAAAAATAAAACTAAATAAATAAATAAATAAACTGAGCAAAAGGATGAAAAAGAGAAGTCACTTCATTTGAAAATCTACGAGAAGATAAGAATCTGATGAAGCTGATCACTTCAAGTCTGAAATTCCATAAACAAATTGAAGAGGTGCTGAAATGAAGAAGGTTGAGCTAGAAACCACCTCCTTACCCTTACTGATTTTTCAATTTGAATCCCTTTTACCCTTGCATTCTTTTACAAACCTCATCCATAGGCCACATTGCAACCCAATAAAAAGACCTTACTGATCTGAAATAAATTAAGCTGACATGTGGAGATAAAGATTTGTTTAATCTATGATGTAAAGAGCGAGAAAAACTTTAGTAGAGCAATGCCTATGCTCATGCTTACAGTCCTATTTGAGGGCTGTAACTGCTCTTGAGCTGTGTGAAATTCTACACCCTTCATTTTTTTTTGTGAGTGAACAGCCCTGGTGAGACTTGGATCTGAAATCCAATTTGATGGGGGTAGTATCAAAAGAGAATTCTCCAGTGAAAGGTGAGCCATGCATTAAGTTTTAGGAACAATGCCTTGACATGAGCTGAGTGATGGTGAAGGATTGCAGCAGACTTTCAAGTTTTGAACTGATTTATTTTTCTATTAAAATTCCTCTAATGAATTGAAAAGGATGGGGTGAATGTATTCTATGTATTGAAACTCTGTTTAGCAGGATGCACTGTGTTTAACTAAATTTAATTGGAGAAGTTTGTGGCTACCTTCACTGAAAACCATCAGGAGACTTCACTCCTCCACTAGGGATCACCTAGGGGTTTAAAAGGCTTGGTGCATATGCTAAATGCATCTGTGCTCCCTACGAAAGTGGCATTTTTAATTCTGCTAAGGGACTAGCAAAGCTTAGGTTTGGGGGTGTATTAAGTGGTGAAAAATGCCACTTTTCACCCTTTAACCTGACCATTGATAGACCTACGAGCACACTAATAAGCCTCTGTCGAGTGCATTTTGTAGACAGTAATAAAAGATGACACTAATGCAGAAAACCACTAAAGAATGCCCAAACAGGGGCCATCTCTCAGCACAGGACAAACCCAGCAACAACACACAAGAGGGTAGCACATCACTGTACCCTTAGAGCATACAATAGGGAGAGCAACCCTATCGAAATGATGACATGCAGAACGGAACCTATCGAAATGGTTCTCCAACCTGTCGAAAAGCTTCTCCAATCTGTCGAATGCTCCAGGCCAAGGGTTGAGAACGCTGAAGCTCTAAGAGAACGCTCATCCTATCGGAACCTATCGAAGAGATCTGAGAACCTAGCAAAAGAAATAAAAAGCTCGATTCCAACCTGTCGAAAGCCTCCTGAAGCTGTCGAAATCGTGTGCAGAACTTCTCAGAAATTCTGCTATGCACACGCTGTCACTTGATGACCTGCTGCACGCAACTCGAAGAACTTGGTGACCGACATGACGGTTCAAGAAAATACCCTAGGAAACCCTAACTGACCCACATGCTCTAACAGAATCGTAACAAACTCTGAGGACCTTCTAGAAGGGATTTTTGGCAGGAAAAATAGAGGAGAAAGCTATATAAACAAACCCCCAATTGCAATTGGGGGGAGATCAAGATCTGAGCCAAATTCTAGAGATTAGAGCTTGCAGAGAAATTCCATTTTCCCTCTTTTAGCCCAACAATGGTTGGCTAATCCCTTTGGAGTAGCGAGGAGAGAGGTTAGATCTGCAATTGGGTAAGGTTAAGAGTGCTATTGTGGGTTCCTAGCTGCACAGACTACATATCTGAGAGTATTTCCATTGTAGAGTGATTTTGATTGCAATGTAAATGTTGTTTTTAATGCTTTAATTAGATCTAAAGTTCCTTTGGTTTCATTTGGTGATCGATCGGATTTGTGTAGAGGAGTCTGTGGATCAGCTCACCCACTTAACTGGTAGACCTCTTGGATACCATCTGATCTCCTTGGATCTGATACTCCAGTAATTTCCTAAGTCTGTGACCTTGGAATTGCAGCATCTGTAGTGGTTTTAATTGTTCGGATTGATGCTTTAGCTTTGGAGGAGATCCCTAGGATGGCCTGTGACCACTAAAGTGGACAGATCATAACCTTAAGATTAATCCAAGCTCAGGCTCCAATTGGGCTCGTCTGCTGCAAATCCATAGATCAGATAAAGTCTATAGGATGGCCTGTGACCATTTATGTAAACAGATCATAGCCTTAAGACCAAGTGGATCCTGTGGGAGTGCTTGCCTTCCCTCAAAAGAGGGTCTAAAATTACTAATCAAACTAGGCAGATCACACTCACACAGACCTGAAAGTAATCAGGGTCCGTTGTAGCAAGTTTTGAAAATATGGTGAGTTAGGGAATGTCCACAGGGAGGTTGGTTTAAAAATGTGATAAATCTCCAGATCTGTAGTTGATCTGGTACCCTAACTAATGCTAAGTTAGCTAAAAGATAGGGGAGAGGTTTAAAATGGATTGTCACTTAAGCTAAGCTAGAATTAAACATAGACTAATTTGGATCGAATTTGAGAACTTAGATCTTGCAGGGGAAAGGAGTAAAAAGTAGGAAATGGAGAAGAATAGCATGGAGATTGGTCTCAGTGAAATTAGCTTCGATTAATCCTACCACAGAGATTCAGAGTACACAATTCCCTCAACTGGCTCTAAGTATAGCTGCAGGGTAGAAGGCTCCACTCCAAATCACAGGATCCACCTGGGCTTAAGGCATTGATCTATCCACTTAAATGGTCAGAGGCCATCTTATAGACTTTATCTGATCCATGGATATGTAGCAGACAAATACAATTGGAGCACTAGCTTGGACTAATCTTAAGGTTATGATCTATCAACTTTAATGGTCACAGGCCATCCTAGGGATCTCCTCTAAAGCTAAAGCATCAATCAGAACAATTAAAACTACTACAGATGCTGTAATTCCAAGGTCACAGACTCAAAAAATTACAGGAGTATTAAATCTAGGGAGATCGGATGGTATCCAAGAGGTCTACCAGTTAAGTGGGTGAGCTGATCCACAGACTCCTCTACACAAATCCAATCGATCATCAAATGAAACCAAAGGAACTTTAGATCTAATTAAAGCATTAAACATAGCATTTACATTGCAATCAAAATCACTCTACAATTAAAATACTCTCAGATCTGTAGTCTGTACAGCTAGGAACCCACAATAACACTCTTAACCTTACCCAACTACAGATCTAACCTCTCTCCTCGCTACTCCAAAGGGATTACCCAACCATTGTTGGGCTAAAAGAGGGAAAATAGAATTTCTCTGCAAGCTCTAATCTCCAGAATTTGGCTCAGATCTCGATCTCCCCCCAATTCCAATTGGGGGTCTTTATATATAGCTTTCTCCTTTGCTTTTCTCGTAAAAAATCCCTTCTAGAAGGTCCTCAGAGTTTGTTAGGGTTCTTTTAGAGCACGTGGGTCGGTTAGGGTTTCCTAGGGCATCTTCTGAAATTATCGTGCTGGTCACCAAGTGCCTCAGGGTGCGTGTAGCAGGTCATCAAGTCACAGTGTGTGCATAGCTAAATTTCTAAGAAGTTCTGCACACGATTTCGACAGCTTCAGGAGACTTTCGACAAGTTGGAATCGAGCTTTTTATTTCTTTCGCTAGGTTCTCAGATCTCTTCGATAGGTTCCTATAGGATGAGCCTTCTCTTAGAGCTTCAGCGTTCTCAACCCTTAGCCTGGAGCATTCGACAGGTTGGAGAAGCTTTTCGATAGGTTGGAGAACCATTTCGATAGGTTCCGTTCTGCATGTCATCATTTCGATAGGGTTGCTCTCCCTCCTATCGAAAGGTTCAATCACCCTTCGATAGGTTTTGTTCCAGCGTCTCCATCTCGATAGGTTCCTTTTACACCTCAGGCATGTTTTCGATAAGATGGTTTCCTCCTTTCTTTCAGTTGTTCAATAGGTTCTTGGATCCTATCGAAACCCTCAATCCACACGAATCCATCTTTCTTCTGCATTCAGATCCTATCGAAACCTTTTCAACTACACAAATTCCTCCTTTCTTTGCTTTCAGCTCCTATCGAAGTCTTCAGATGACCTCTCGATAGGATGTTTTCAGCCTGTTTTCACTTCCTTTGCCTTGCCCTGCTGTAGCCACGCGCTACAAGGGTACAGTGATGTGCGACCCTCGGGTGTGTTGTTGCTGTGTTTGTCCTGTGCTGAGAGATGGCCCCTGTTTGGGCATTCTTGAGTGATTTTCTACATTAGTGTCATCTTTTATTGCTGTCTACAAAATGCACTCGACAGAGGCTTATTAGTGTGCTCGCAGGTCTATCAATGGTCATGTTAAAGGGTGAAAAGTGGCATTTTTCACCACTTAACATACCCCCAAACCTAAGCTTTGCTAGTCCCTGAGCAAAGGAGAATTAAAAGGAATTAAAAATGCCACTTTCGTAGGGAGCACAGATGCATTTAGCATATGCACCAAGCATTTTAAACCCCTAGGTGATCCCTAGTGGAGGAGTGAAGTCTCCTGAGGGTACCCACAAACTTCTTCAGTTAAATTTAGTTAAACACAGTGCATCCTGCTAAACAGAGTTTCAGTACATAGAATACATTCACACCATCCTTTTCAATTCATTAGAGGAATTTTAGCAGAAAAATAAATCAGTTCAAAACTTGAAAGTCTGCTGCAATCCTTCACCATCACTCAGCTCATGTCAAGGCATTACTCCTAAAACTTAATGCATGGCGCACCTCTCACTGGAGAATTTTGTTTTGATACTACCCCCATCAAATTGGATTTCAGACCCAAGTCTCACCAGGGCTGTTCACTAGTGTAGAATTTCACACAGCTCAAGAGCAGTTACAGCCCTCAAATAGGACTGTAAGCATGAGCGTAGGCATTGCTCTAATTCCTGAAATTTTTCTAGCTCTTTACACCATAGATTAAACAAATCTTTATCTCCACATGACAGCTCAATTTATTTCAGATCAGTAACATCTTTTTATTGGGTTGTAATGTGGCTTATGGATGAGGTTTGTAAAAGAATGAAAGGGTAAAATGGATTCAAATTAAGAAATCAGTAAGGGTAAGGAGGTGGTCTGTAGCTCAACCTTCTTCATTTCAGCACCACTTCAATTTCTTTATAGAATTTCAGACTTGAAGTGATCAGCTTCATCAGCTTCTTATCTTCTCGTAGATTTTCAAATAAAGTGACTTCTCTTTTTCATCCTTTTACTCTGTTTATTTATTTATTTTATGAGCTGGAATGCCACAACACTACAAAATGTGCTTTCCTTTCTTTCAACAAAATTTCAAACCTCGCTCCTCTAACCGCACTTCTCCTTTTTTTTTTTTTTTTTTTTTTATTTCTCAGATTGAGGGTGAACTGAAATAGGCCAAGGGATTTTGGGTTCAAATTTTCTGGTTTTTGGCAAAGAAAAACTAGGATTTCTAAGGCTCAAATGGTGTGTATCAAGGGTAGTTCAAAGGTGGAAGATTTTAAGCTCAAACTTTCCAAGGGATGGCCTTACTTCATGTCCTCAATGTCATAAGTGCTGTCAAGCTGTTTCAACTTGGATTTACCTAACTTCTAGTGATTAAAATTAGATCCCATCATTCCTTAGAGCATAAAAAATTGCTAAGACACTCTTCAAAGAAAATTTTTCAGGCCCAAATCTCACTAGGTATGGCCTTTCATCAAATTTTCAGGGGTGTATCTTCACAATCTTCTCTCATTTCGGGTTTACTACACATCAAAATTAATTTTCACAACTTATTGACATTTGCCTCATGAAGTCTGTTGGACTATAGCTTATTTCAGTTTCAAACAGTTTTTTAATTTCCTCTTTTCAAAAAAAATTCAGGTGAGAATTTACTCTAATTAATTCCAAATACTCCTTTTTAGCCTAGCTGTACTGAGATTAACTAATTTATTGGCATACATGCCACACCCCCAAACCTAAACTAAATAGTGTCCCCACTGTTGTACACTGCGAAATCAGGAGAGAGGTATGGGGGGAAAAGAGCGACAAAAAAAAAAAAAAAAAAAAAAACTACATGAAGACAAAATTGTATTAAAATGCCAAAAATATACATGAGACAAGTGAGGAAGAAACTAAAATAGTAAACTGCCATAGCTATTTACGGGCATCATCTGGCCAACCATCGAGGTCAGCCAGGTTTTTTAGCTCATCCTTAGATAAAGGAGCTTTTCCTTTTGATTTAGCTTTCGGTTGTGGCTTCTTTGTTGCCTCCTCAGACTGGGTAGCAGGTCATTTTCCTTTGAGATCAACAACAAACACCAAATCTGAATCCGAATTAGAAGGAAAAAGAGCAGTGGGGTCCAATTCGAGAGCCGCAGCAGCCTTCCTTCATTCCTCCCTGGACAGTAAGGTGAAGGAGGCGTAAGGTGAAGGAGGCATCAGGTTGGGTTGGAGGCTGGGTGGGGGGGTGTCTTTAGACTGGGCAGCAGGCTTCTTTCCTTTCTTGACAGAAGCAACAGAGGGGGTGGATCTTTTGGAAGTAAATTTCTTCTTCGAGGGAGCACTTTTAGGTTTTGTAGGGGCAGGTTGGGTAGATGGGGAGGTTCCTAGGCGGGTTGGGCAGGAGGAGGGTGCACATCCACAGGTGGGGTGGGAGGAGGTTGGGTTGTAGAAGGGGGACAGGATTGAGTGGAGGGAGGCACAATAGGAGGTATGGTAGCTAAAGGGGTATGTTGAAATGGCTGAAGGTTCTGTAAGGATTTAATGGAGAGGGAGGGAGGTAAAAAATGAGGAAGAGAGCTAGGGTTTGCAGAAGGTGTCGAATGGGGTGGAAATGACCTATCGAGGGGTATGTAAAGGATGAAATACAATTTCGATAGGATGAACAGGGTGGTTTCGATAGGTTGATGTGTCCTATCAAAAGCTTATCAGACAAAGCATTCAAAAGGGATGGTTTGATAGGAGCCCGATAGGTGGACCCATCCTTCCGATAGGTTTAAGTGGGCCATGACTCATCTTTTCGATAGGTTCCCGATAGGTACGCAGAACTTATCGAAATCATTATTTTGCCCCTGTAGACCTATCGAGAAGTTGGTTTCACCTGTCAAACAGCTCAGTGCCTATCGAAACCCTCAAGTATCCTGTCGAAATCATATAGCGACCTACCAAAAGGTGCAATTGACCTATCGAAAGATCCCGCAAACCTCCTAAAACTGCATTCTGGGCACTCTTAGCCTCATCACTCATCAGGCTCTACTGCTGTGCTGCCCTAGGATTTGTTTCCCTTGGGCACAAGCTCCATTTATCTCAGGACGGCTGACAATAATGCGATGATGGTCGAGTATTTATCATATTGCAAAAGAATATCAATCAAAATGCAGAGTAAACATCTAAACTAAATACAAAATATGGTACATATGATACATACTAAACTTCAGGGGCTAATCTGGAGGATCTGGAAGGTCCATAGTCTCCTCAGGCTCATCAAACTTGGTGCCTTTCGTGGATCTTGTCTGTGGAAAATGTCCATTCCCTGGGTGCAGATTTCCATCTATGAACCAAGCATTGTTCTACAACAGCCAATGTGTATTTTCATAAGTCACCTTCTTTTGGGCATTAATGGAAAAGCAAGGCTCTTCAGGAGAGGATTGATAGCCAGTGCTATACACATTCAACTTAATCTTCATGTTTCCAAATGATACTTCCATGATTCCATACCTGCATTGTATGTGAGCATTGGCAGTGGCCAAAAAGGGTCTGTTTAGAATCATAGGTATGGTAGAAGCACATTTGCTTGGTTCCATGTCCAGAACCAAAAGTCAGCATGATAGAAGAATTTGTCAACTCCAACCAACACATTTTCAATTATCCCCACAAGTTTCCTTTCAGATCTATCAGCCAGCTGTAGGACCACATGTGTGGGTTTTAATTCTCCCAAACCCAACTTCTCATATAGTGAATATGGAAGTAAATTTAGACTGGCTCCCAGATCTAATAAGGCTCTATCAATGGTGTGATCCCCAATGATACAGGGGATAGTGGGGGTTCCAGGGTCTTGAAGTTTGGTTGGGGTTGCAATCGACAAAATTTGTTTGACTTTCTCCGCAGAAAAGACTTTCTTGGATAGGTGTATCATAGATTGTCTTTTATGAGTGCATAGTTCTTTTTAAAACTTGGCATAGGCTGAGACTTATTTAATGGCATCAAGTATGGGTAAATTAATCTTTACTTGCTTGAAAGTCTCCATCATTTTCTCAATTTTTCCTTGCCCTTAATCAAAAGGGGAAGGTGCTTGTAGTGCCTTAGGAAATAGTAAATATGGGATTGCTCCCTCACTTGCAGCCTTAGCCAATGGGGCCTCTTTCTTTTTGATTTTTTGCTTTTCTTGAAGATCCTCATTATGATCTTTATTCTCAGCTGGTTGCTCCTTCAGATCCACCACCGGTGGCCTTTGTTGTGTTCTTGTAGGAATCTCTTCATTTTCTCCCTCCAAGTTCCTCACAGGCTCACAGGCTACTTGGTTGTCCACTAGCCTACCACTTCTCAAAGTTGTAATAGATTTGGCTTCCACATAAGTGGAGGAAACTTCACCCACTACAACCTGTCTTCGTGGATTGTCCCGTGGTTGGCTAGGCAGCCTCCCTCCTTCTCTTCTAGTCAAGGCATCAGACAGCTGACCAAGATGGTCTTCTATCTTTTTTATGCTTTGACTGTGAGAGTGCATAGTTTGAGTTAGGAGGCCCAAATTCTACAGTGAGGCTAGAACTTGTTCCTCGAAAGAAGGTGCTCTCACAGCTGTATGAGGTGTAGACTGCTGCACAGGAGGGGCTATAGGTTGGGCCATGGGGCATAACCTTCTCGATAAGGCTAAGAATTTCTGTAGGGCAGGGGCTGCTAGGGTTGCTGCTACTGGCTGGGGTATGCATCTTATCTCCACCTCAGATTGGGATGGTTCCTCCATTGATAACCAACAGTAGGTTGCTACCCATAAGACTGAGTTACAGCCACATGCTCTGTTATAAAATCAGGAAACTGGCCAGCAGATGGGCATTTTTCAAGGGGGTGAGCAGGGGACTGGCATATGGCACATGCCTCCTCTACCCTTGCAGCCACAGGTGACTGCATTGCTCCCATCAACCTGTCAAATTTTAGGGCTAGGCTGTCCACTTTCCTTTCCAAATCACTTGGCACACTCACTTCATATAACTTCCCTCTTGAAGTATTGTCCTTCACCAACCTAGGAGGCTCTAGATCTCTAGCCAAAGTTTCCCTTTGCATAGAGTTCTCACTAATGATATCAAAGAGCTCCCATGCCTCCTCAACAGTTTTATGGAGGTAGGTGCCATTACAGGAAGCATCTACCATGTCCCTGCTCTTAGAATCAATTCCCTAATAAAAGCTTTGAACTATTTGCCATTCAGGGATTTGATGGTGGGGGCATTTCTTTAGGAGTTCCTTGAATCTCTCCCAAGCTTGGTGAAAATCTTCAGTTGGATCTTGGACAAATGAGATGATGCCTTTCCTCAACTGGCTGGTTTTTGACATAGGGAGGAATTTGGCCAAGAACTGACATTGAAGATCACTCTATGACTGAATGTTGTTGGGTGAAAGCATTGACAACCAGGTCCAGGCTATGTCCTTTAATGAAAAAGGAAAGAGTCTCATCCTGGTGGCCTCTTCCCCCAAACCTGTGATATTAAATGTAGTGCACAGTCCCAAAAACTCATCAATGTGCTTATAGGGGTCTTCTTTTGTCAGGTCATGAAATGAGGATTGCATTTGAATTATGGAAGATTTTATCTCATAGTTTCGTTGAGCAGCTAGAAATTGAATGCAGAAGGTGGAATTGTAAACCTTTGGTGCATTAAATTCCTTGAGAGTTCTAGGCTATTGTTGCTCACCCATTTCTATAGAGTCAATTGCAACAGATGTGGGTGTAGTTGGTCTGGATCTGAGAAGTCTTTCAACCTCTGGATTTAGTGGAATAATCTAACGTTGGAGAGTTCTCCTACCAAACATACAACAATCAAGTTTTGAATGCAGAACAGATTCTCAACACAACAAGTAGAATAAACTAGACTTTCTAATTACTCTAACAAAAATATCAACAGATCTGGAAAATAATAGGGGAGTAGAGGGATGCAAACTATAGCGTAGTCTCCAACATAATTCTCCTATCATTGGCAGCCTTAGATCTGATGAAATGCACACAAAATACTGAAAAATAACAAAACTTACAAATGCAGTTAGTAAAATTAAACAAACAACTACAAAAACTTAGATCTACCAATTTCTAAACACACCTCCCCAGCAGCGGCGCCAAAAACTTGTTGGGAGTGCTTGCCTTCCCTCAAAAGAGGGTTTAAAATTACTAATCAAACTAGGCAGAGCACACTCACACAGACCTGCAAGTAATCAGGGTCCGTTGTAGCAAGTTTTGAAAAGATAGTGAGTAAGGGAATGTCCATAGGGAGGTTGGTTTAAAAATGTGATAAATCTCCAGATCTGTAGGAGATCTAGCACCCTAACTAATGCTAAGTTAGCTAAAAGACAGGGGAGAGGTTTAAAATGGATTGTCACTTAAGTTAAGTTGGAATTAAACATAGACTAATTTGGATCGAAATTGAGAACTTAGATCTTGTAGGGGAAAGGAGTAAAAAGCAGAAAATGGAGAAGAATAGCTTGGAGATTGGTCTCACTAAAATTAGGTTCGATTAATCCTGCCACTGAGGTTTAGAGTGCACAATTCCCTCAACTGGCTCTAAGCACGGCTGCAGGGTAGAAGGCTCCACTCCAAATCATAGGATCCACCTGGTCTTAAGGCTATGATCTGTCCACTTAAATGGTCACAGGCCATCCTATAGACTTTATCTGATCCATGGATTTGTAGCAGACGAATCCAATTGGAGCCTGAGCTTGGACTAATCTTAAGGTTAGGATCTGTCCACTTTAATGGTCACAGGCCATCCTAATGATCTCCTCCAAAGTTAAAGCATCAGTCAGAATAATTAAAACCACTACAGATGCTGCAATTCCAAGGTCACAGACTCAGGAAATTACAGGAGTATCAGATTCAGGGAGATCAGATGGTATCCAAGAGGTCTACCAGTTAAGTGGGTGAGCTGATCCACAGATTCCTCTACACAAATCTGATCGATCACCAAATGAAACCAAAGGAACTTTAGATCTAATTAAAGCATTAAAAATAATATTTACATTGCAATCAAAATCACTCTATAATGGAAATACTCTCAGATATGTAGTCTGTGCAAATAGGAACCCACAATAACAGTCTTAACCTTACCCAATTGCAGATCTAACCTCTCTCGTCGCTACTCCAAAGGGATTAGCCAACCATTGTTGGGCTAAAAGAGGGAAAATATAATTTCTCTGCAAGCTCTAATCTCCAGAATTTGGCTTAGGTCTCGATCTCCCCCAATTGCAATTGGGGGTTTGTATATATAGCTTTCTCCTTTATTTTTTCTGCCAAAAATCCCTTCTAGAAGGTCCTCAGAGTTTGTTAGGGTTCTGTTAGAGCACGTGGGTCGGTTGGGATTTCCTAGGGCATCTTTTAGAACCGTCGTGCCGGTCACCAAGTGCCTCGGGTTGCGTGCAACAGGTCATCAAGTCGCAGCGTGTGCATAGCTAAATTTTTGAGAAGTTCTGCAAAGAATTTCGGTTGCTTCAGGAGGCTTTCGACAAGTAGGAATGGAGCTTTTTAGTCCTTTCTCTAGGTTCTTAGATCTCTTCGATAGGTTCCAATAGGATGAGCCTTCTCTTAGAGCTTTAGCGTTCTCAGCCCTTGGCCTGGAGCATTCGACAAGTTGGAGAACCATTTCGATAGGTTCCATTCTGCATGTCATCATTTCGATAGGGTTGCTCTCCCTCCTATCGAAAGGCTCAAGCACCCTTCGATAGGTTTTGTTCCAACGTCTCCATCTTGATAGGTTTAGGAAGCCATTCGATAGGTTCCTTTTACACCTCAGGCAAGTTTTCAATAGGATGGTTTCTTCCTTTCTTTTGCTGCGGCAAGGTGCTTGCCGCGACAACCTCCGGTAGATGAGGTTTGGACTGTGCTATTTACATGTAAGCGGGGAAGCATGGGTCCATTCATGGCCCACATCAAATACTGTAGCATTTGTTAAAATACATGTTGATATAACATACATTTATATTCATATATATGTAAATACGAGTATATTAATATAAGATCTATATATTAGGTGCAACATGGCGCATATAGCCAGTTTGCACAATTAAGAAGAGTGATCATGACGCATGAGCTCACTGTGCATCGGATACACCGAAGTATATGTGATCGGGTAGGGAATGTATATTGTTATTCATATTTTGTGTAAAATGTCATTTAATTTTCATAGACACTTTGATACATAATTATATACGTACTGAGAAGCATGCTAGGAGAAGACCAGTTTTTACTTACACGGATAAATCTGATCAAATAAGCACTAGATAAACTTGAGTAACCAGTAATTTGATAAGGAAAATATGTCCTCTATGACACATGGTAGCTTTGATCCCATAGTCAGCAAAATTTGATATTTCTATTAAATCAGTGTTGTAAAATAAATGTCATTTTATAACAATAGTAGTGGCTACTTTTATGTCAGTGTTATCAATAATTTAGTAAAAAGGAAATTGGTAAACATGCATGGAACTGCAACTACATCTTGAGTATTCTACATTGTTTAGTATTCAGATCCTGTCCTTTGCAATATTCTTTATACACTGTTACTCTATCTTGGCAAGTGATCCCGCTACCCCGGGAGCTTGGCTTATCCTTGTTCAAGTGATCCCACTAACTCGGGAGCTTGACAAGTGACCCCGCTAACTCGAGAGCTTGAATTATCCTGGTCCAAGTGATCCCGCTAACTCGGGAGCTTGACAAGTGATCCTGCTAACTCAGGAGCTTGACTTTTCTATGATGTCCTGCATGTGTATCTTGTTTCAGCTTGGTTTTCATATTTGTGCATCATGATTTCATTAACTTGTCAGCATTGATTGTTAGTAATATAAGACTAAAAACATGTTCTTGATATTATTCTATGAGAATATGATAAAATTTTCATATATGCGAACAATGTAATATTCTCTACTAAGCTTTGATGATAGCTCATTCCACAACTTAATTGCCTTAGTTGCAGGAAGAGGGAGAACATGACGAGGAAGAGGGAGAACATGACGACGAGGAAGACGATTTCTGAGAAGAGTTCTTCCTAAAATTGGTTTGTGACGTGTGGAGTTAGTGGAGATAGTGAGAGAGAGATAGAAATAGATAACTTTGAGAAACTTGTCTGAATTATATACGGTAGTTTCATATATTTTGTGTTTGGATATATAGGTTTTCTTTTCATTGTTTAGATGACGGGTGGCCGTCATTAGTGGAAAGCTATACATTAGCTCTTTTGTTTTGTTTATACTGATGCTAGTTCTCTTCGATACATAGACAACTCAGCTATTTTGCCATATTATCAACTACCAAAATTACTACATTGCTTCTGCATTTGTAAAACGTTATACAAGAGATGACCCCTTAGATGAAAGGATCATGTTAGGTGATTCGATGGCGCGACCTTTCCCAATTACGCGAAGGGGAAAAGTCAGGCTGTCACACTACAGGATGCTACCTGTACATCTGTTCAAGGTTGGTTACTAGAAATTGTTCATCCCCTAATGAGCAAAATGTTTAACATTTGGGTTTGGAAGTTAGAACAAAGTTTGGCATTTTCAATCTGGCCAATTTTCTATTTCTTCAGTTATATTTTGTGACATAAATGATTTAAAAAATATAGTAGTGATGATTTATTGTGTTACACTAGATTATTTTTTCGTGCCATGCTCATATTTTAGAATCAACCGGTCAAATTAGTATTGTTTTGAGTGGGTAAGAGAGTTTGTTGTGTGTAACATATCTTTGTGGTAAAATTTCGTTCCCACTGGCCTATTAATATTTTGGTGGCTTTAAACATACCTAGGCTAAGAAAATTTTAAGCCTACAAGGCCTTTATTTCTGTTGATTAATATACTACGTCCTTTAGGTATATTATTGTTGTTAATGTGGTTTGTCATGATCATCTCATGAGCAAATTGCTAAGAATGCTCATTCTCTTTGAATGATTCTGAATTGAAAGGATCAACACTGTCTTGAATGCTATGGATATTGTGGATATCTTTTGGGACAATTGAATACTGTTTTATTTATTTTGGACCATCTGAAAAATTGTTGGATATGTTAAAGTGTATTAACTTGTTCACACAGATTGTAAAGTGATTTTACAAATGAGCATAACTGTATTTTTCATCATTTCTCGTTATTGCAATCTTCTGGGATACTGGAACATCATATGTACAATCAATAGCTTTGTTGTTACTATAGTGATGTTTGAGCTGCTCTATGTGATAATGCTTGTTGCATTAGTTTAAAATGTCAACACTTGACAGATATGCATAAGTTGTAGTCAATTAAATGGATCACTTCAAGTTATGTTGTCATGTGAACTTACATATACTTGCGACTACCTGTTTCTATTCAAAATTCTTCACTGGAACAGTATTAAAGCCACAACTTATTATTTTACAAATTCCTTGAATTTCAAATAGAGCACATTTTTTAATTTACCAAGATTGTTTGTGGGTGAAGCAATCTTGTTTTATCTTATTCAGATCAGATTCTTTAAAATTTTATCTACAGTTAGCAAACCATATAGATCTCACAGGTATGAAATCTTCTGCACATGAAATCAGATCTGAACAAAAACCACAATAACCTTGCTTTGATATTAGGTTGTATTTCATGATTGCTATCTTTTTTAGGAGAATAAAGGGAAAGAGAAACATTGAAAATTGAAGCAAATGGAAGAGGAGAGAAGACACAAGTAGTAGGGAGGAACTTGGGTTATGATATTTTTAGATTGACCCCCTTAAAATGTCTTTTGGGTATTGTCACAGAGAGATACGACTTAGAGCATGGTATGCGATCTCATGCAAAATGAATTGCACGGGGTATGAAATCATGAGAATGGAAGAGGAGAGAAGACACAAGTAGTATGGAGGAACTTGGGTATGATATTTTAGATTGACTACCTTAAAATATCTTTCAAGATTTTCAATGATAGGTACAAAAAGAGCCCCATGAGAACATGGAATATGATCTCATGCAACGAATTGCATGGGGTAAGAAATTACAAAACCATGGTATACTATATGATCACGAGTGGGTATAGCTATTTTTCTTGTCACATATATCTACTTATAGGTATATTAATGTGTAGAGCTTTGATATTGATGAGAAGATAAGACAGAGGTAATAGGCTTTATTTTTTTTATATTGAGCCCTTAAAACATCCTTTAAATTTTTCAAAGAGAAACACAAAATGACCCACATTAAAATAGGAAGAGTGATCTCATGCAAAATATGAAAAAGAGAATTCTCTTTTTGCATGGGGTAAGAAATTACAAAAAAATGGTAAAAGTTGAAGAAGTCAAGAAAAAATTGGAAATAGTTGGAAAATATAAAAAAATTAAAAATATACAGGCCTGAAAAAATGGAAATTAATGGGAAAAGTGGGAAAATTAAAAAATATTTGAAAATATGTAAGTTGGAAAATTTGGAAATTAATTGCAAAATTCTTTTTGTCACGATTTATTCATTGTAGCCAAAGAGCAATTATTTTTAAATGCGACTTTATAAAAAAATTGCTAACCATTGTCACATTGGATTAAATATGTGATCAAATGAGTGAGCAAGCCACTTGTTTTGGGCTGATATATCTATATTTATAAGATATAAAGTTAGTTACATATATCTTTTACAATATTTCCATCATCAAGTCAATGTGCTATTGGGATTTTGTTGCTTTATGTTCTCAATTGAAGATGCTGTTGAATTTGCTGGTGAATGTCAAATACAGATTCCTTTGGTAATAATGACGTCAGATAGCACACATTCATGTACTTTAGAGCTTTTAGAGTCAAATTCCTACTTTGGAATGAAGTCAACACAAGTGAAACTTCTTAAGCAGGTCTTCATGTTATCAATATCCATTCATAAATTTGTTGTGAAATTGCAGTCTTTGAGCTGATACAATTGACTAACTTTAAAAAATTGTATGTTTAATATTTATTATTTTTACATCCATTTTAGGAAAATGTGTCATGCTTAGATGATAATGATGCCACGCTTGCAGTAGACCCACACGACAATTATAAAATCCAAGTATCACCTCCTATGACATCTTCTTATTCCCATAAAGGCATGTAAACCCTGAGGTTTTCTTGTTTATAACTCCTGTATCTTGCATTGTACAGACAAAACCTCATGGCCATGGTGATGTGCATTCACTTATTTTTTCTAGTGGTCTCCTAAATTCATGGTATGCGTTCCTATTCTCCTCTGTGAGATCCAGTTTATATTGTAATCTCAAGTTTCGTTTCTTAGTAAGTTCTCTTAAGCCTACAGATCTTGATTTGCTGCTGTCCTAATACTGTATAACCTTGATTACTGGTTTTACTGATTTTTTCCTTCTTTAATTTGAAAGTGTTTCTTATTGCTATCATGTCCTGAAGTTTTCAATGTTCATCTTCTAAGGCATAATAATGGTTTGAAATGGGTTCTGTTTTTCCAAGATACTAATGGTTTGCTCTTCAAGGTTCGATTGCATGCAACTCTTTATATTTGTTTACAAAGAATCTTGTCTCTAGAGCTAACATTCTAATAAGTTAATTACTTTCCACTTTTAATGGATGTTTAGGCAATTCTAGCTTCATTGGGTGTTTATTATACTTTTACATCTTGCTTTGGGTCCACTTTGAGAGATGACCCGACAAAAGGTATTCTATTAAGTTACAATTTGTTGGCTGTTTTTACATCTTAAAAATTGGCTAATTTTATAACATGAATTTGTCGAAGACATGATACCGTAGTAACTCCTTTCCAAATTGAGGTAAACGGCATCCTAGATAATGTACCAAGCATGGTTCAAAGTACAATGGGACACTATTTTTAATGGGCTTGAGGTCGGTAACCCTCCAGGGTAAGTAAATTATAAATCAAGTATACGCTATGTAAGCAAGTGTTAAAAATCTGCTTAAGTATCATGTGTTAAGTGAGATATAGAAAATATGGTTTGTATTAATTTTTACAGAGATTTGGCAGACATTCATAGAAATTTTTTTTTTTTAAAATTTTTAAATTATTTCAAATATTGAATTTGACATAAAAATAATTTTAAAATAAAGATTGAACCATGTTTGTTTCATAATAAATTGAATTTAAAATCAAGAAAATTTGTTTTGAAGTTAAATGAGTTAATTGTGTTGAAATTTGAAGTGATTGAGAAGCATAGATCTAGTAAAATTTGTACACATTCATTACCATTTGAACTAGAAATTGAAGAACATAGTTAAAGTATGAACTATAAATTCTTGAAAAGTCTAAATCATGAAAGATTTGTGCCTTAAACTATTCTTTTTAAGAGAATTTCTATACATCACTCTTATTTTCTTTGAAATTTCATAATTTTTGTAGATCTCACATGTTTCTTTGCTTTGCTTTTTGAATGAAATGAATAAGCTTTTTGTTAGAAGTTTTGTAATTTGAATTCAAAACTTTGAAGTAAGTATTCATGAAATCAAGGGTATGATCTAAGGGATAGTTTGAGCTTGAAAATGACTTACCTTGTTAATATCCTTTTTTAGTACCCACTTTTGAGCCAAATAAAAGTTAGCCTTTCTTTGTTAAACCAGAGTAATTTTGACCCTTAGCCAATGAATTTTAGCCTTACCCCCACTTTGAGAATTTAAGAGGTAAAAGAGAAGGTGTTGGAACTTGTTGGGGAAGTAGTCAAGATATTTGGAGGTGAAGAGAAAAGAGAAACAAAAAGATGGCTGCTAAGCCGTGCTATGTTGTGCTAAAAAAAAAAGAAGGATATGAGCCTATGTTGTGATAAAAAAAAAAAGAAAGATACAAGCTATAAAAAAATTGTCCATAAAAAATGGAAGTTGTTGAAAATTTCGAAAGAAGAAAGAGAAAAGAAGAAGGAAAGTTTTATGCTTACAAAAGTTAAGAAGAAAAAATAGAAGTGAGGTTTTTAAAGGAAGAAAATTTTGAAGCACCTCTCTACTTGCTTATTTTCTCAGAATTTGAATCCTCTTATAAATTTTCTTTCTTACATTTAACCCGTAGTCCTATTACAACAAAAAAGAAAGACCTTTTTGATCCAAGGTTGATTGAAACTACTTTGTTGGAGAGTTTAATTTGTGAAATCTATGATGAATTGTCATATGAATTTCAGGATTAGAAATTATTCTATGAGATTTTTGTTTCATCTTTGTTTACTATTTTTCATTGAAAAATGTGGTAAATTTCAGTCTGTTTCATATTCTAAACCACATTTTGAAAGTGAGTGAACCCATACTTGCTGAATTTTCATTGAGAGAGTATACACAAGTGAGTTTTGAGTCAAAGTAAAAGATTTATGGATAAGTATTGAAGCTATGTTTGGATTTTTTACAGTGAAAATTGGTAATGATCACACACTACACATTAGATCTATGTGGATCGATTATGGAAGATGGATGTATAGTTGCTTTAGATTAACTTGTTTATATGAATTTATAGGTTTGAAGTTTAATGGAGATGAATTTTGGATTAAATATGTTTTATATTTTTTTTATTCCATTGAAAATTTGATATTTTGAAATTTTTTTTTGAAGTTTTTGAGTATCTTCACTGAAAACTCTCAAGAGACTAAACTCCTCCACTAGGGATCACCTAGGGGTGTAATAGTTTTTAAAACTTTTAATTATTTTTTTTATTTTTATGGAAAATTAAAAAAAAATATTCTTTTAAAATGTTTGCTAAAACAGATTTTTTTATACTTATGTAAACTTGCTTACACAGCTAATACTTGATTCTATATTCACTTACCTAGCTGTGCTACGTCCCCAAACTTATAAAAAATAGCATTCTCACTATTAATAATCACAACGATTCCAATAAAAAATATTAGAGAATAGGTACTCATCCAAAAATAATCATTGATACAAGAAAGAAAATAGAGATAAATGTCATTTCCTGGTATTCCTTGTACAGTTTGTATCAATGATGGTAATATTTCATATTAGCATTAGATTACAATAAAATGTATATTAAATGAGTGACTCATGACCAATAATATTCATTCGAAACAGAATAAATTTCAAGATAAAAGCATGCAATCAAATCATATATTTCTATTATCTTTCCTTTACAATTTCATTGAACTGTTACTTATATGTTCTAAAATTTACGTTCTATGGTTCCTTCACCATTGAGGTTGAGACTGCATGCAATAGCGAGGGTGAAATATCATTGCCTAGAGATAATTTCTGTACTTTTCTTTCCTCCTTTGTATTTTATTTTATAGTATCATTATTTCATATGGTCATGTGGTTTAATAACTCTTTTTCAATTTCTTCATGAAGGTTGATAGCTGCTAATAATTTTTCCTCTACTTAACACACACACACACACACATATATATATATTTATGTTATATATATGGCAAAAGTGCAAATTGGTTCAACTGCATAGATGAACCCATTCATGCGAACCCAAATCACGTGCCATGTGGCACATGATCCCAAAACAACACCCTTTTTTGGATCATGTGCCACATGGCATTTTATCAATGAAGAAAGAAAAAAATAAATTTGGGGTGGTCAAAACTTTATCAAAGTGAATAGTATTCGTTCGAAACAGAATAGATTTCAAGATAAAAGCATGTAATCAAATCGTATATTTCTATTATCTTTCCTTTACAATTTCATTGAAACTGTTACTTATATGATATAAAATTTGTGTTCTATGGTTAACCATCGAGGTTGAGACTGCATGCAATAGTGGTGGGTGCAACATCATTGCCTAGAGATAATTTTAGTACTATTCTTTCCTCCTTTGTTTCATATTTTATCGTATCATTATTTTATGTGGTCATGTGGATTAATAACTCTTTTTTAGTTTCTTCATGAAGGTTGATGGCTGCTAATGAATTTTCCTCTACTTAACACCCACATGCACGCACACACACACACACACACACACACACACACACACACACATATATATATATATATATATATATATATATATATATATATATATATATATATATGGCAAAAGGGCATGTTGTTTCAAACGCATAGATGAACCCATGCATGTGAACCCAAATCACATGCCATGTAGCACATGATCCCAAAACAACACCCTTTTTTGGATCATGTGCCATGTGGCATTTCTTCAATGTAGAAAAAAAAAAAATAAGTTTTGGGGTGGTAAAAACTTTGTCAAAGCCAATAGTATTCGTTCGAAACAGAATAGATTTCAAGATAAAAGCATGCAATCAAATTGTATATTTCTATTATCTTTCCTAAAATTTGTATTCTATGGTTACTTCACCATCAAGGTTGAGATTACATGCAATAGCGGGGGTGCAACATCATTGCCGAGATGTAATTTTAATACTTTTCTTTCCTCCTTTGTATTATATTTTATAATATCATTATTTCATGTGGCCATGTTGATTAATAACCCTTTTAGTTTCTTCATCAAGGTTGATAGCTACTGTGTAACCGTGGGAATCGAGACGATCTTGTCGCATGATGCGCACTTGAGAAAATGATAGAGTCGCCACCTGAAGCATTTGGTGTCATGAGAAACCCAAATCAAATTTAAAGAACACAGAAGTACCAAAAATTGACTTTAAATCCGGACTACGCCAAAGGCTCTTGGGTAGGGGCTTCAGTTATCAATTGAGAAGGTGTTAGGCACTAAATTAACCCGCTTAATGCGGTCTTTACTTATGGCAAAAACAAAAATAATATAAAAGAAATAAAAAGGCCTTCCACTTGTCCAAAGTGCCTTAAAATCCTATTTGTTCTCCTCTGTTCCTACCAAAAATTCAGCGGTGTAAAGGCACAAATGAGAGAATGGAGGAAGAACCATTGAAGGTTGAGGAATAGAGGGGAGAGCTGGAGCTCTCGGGCCCTTGTTACACCGCCATGGAACCTTGTGTAGGCTTGCTCCATTGAGCTTCAATGGCTTGTTTGGTGAGAAATGAGGTTCTAGCTCCAAGGACTTGATAGCTAAGAGGTAGAGAGAGAAGGCTAAGGGATAGCACACACCTAACCTAAAGCTTTTAGGTAAAAGACTAAGGTCTAAAGAGGGTTTTAAAGTTTAGGAATTTGTATGAGAAGGGTGCACTAGAGGTGAGAGAGAAGGGATTCCTTAATCTCTTAGTTTGCAAATTTTTTCAAGCCTTTAGTGGGGGGGGGGTGCCTCTCTATTTATAAGAAAAAGAGGGGTTTGGAGGGTGTTTAGTGGCTAACTTAGATTAGCAATTAGTTAATCTAGCCATTTAAGATTTCCTAGGATTTTTGGAGCCTTGAAATATGTGAAAAGGTGTTCCAATGGTGGATGATAGGGTGAGGCTTTAAACCACTTAAGGGATTGCAAATAGGTAGTGAATGGGTGCAACAGAACTAGCAAAACACAGCGAAAAGATTAAGATGGTCAACATGTCAAACTCTAATCTCAATTTTCAAGATAAAAACATAGGGTTACTATTCATAAGCCTGGCGCAACTAATAGGTGTGCCAGTCATATGTACAATAAAACAGTGTTTCGATATGGTTTGGAAGTTGATTGCCTGAGGTGGGTTCTACCTTATAGCTAGTGCAACTATTAGTTGGACCAAGCAATTTCTGGGGAGAAATGGCTTAGCGCAACTAATACCTGTACCAAATCCCTAGGGGGGATCTCACCCAATTTATTATTTTGCCCCTATGCTTCAGAGCACAATATCATCTCGCATACAGCTCCGATTGGGGTAATTCTTGGCTCGTTGGAAAGCTAGGGACTTTTACCTTTTAATGGTATATGATTTGATCACAGTAGAAGGTCATAAGTAGTCCCAGTGCACCACTCTTCATCCATTACTCGGGAAAGCTAGATTTAGGTTCAGAATGATTTGTAAGGGTCGAGATGGGTTTCTAAGGGTTCGAAAAGGTTCCTAAGGGATATAGGGTAATTCCTAAGGGTTTGGAATGGTTCCTAAGGTTTTGGAAAGGTTCGTAAGGGTTCCATATATGCCATCAAAAGCTCAGAGATGCGCCTCTCTCAAAATGTGTCTCGATCAGGCCTTGGGCCAAATTAGGATTTTACAGATGCTCCTCTTTGGTATCCGATCACTAATGATCGAATGCCAAAGAAAAGAGACATCTGAGGAGGCCTAAGGAATTACTGACGGGTCCGTTGCATTCAGAACAAACTTCAAACATCAGATAAATAACATGGTGAGAAAATGAAAGCCTTATATGTCGAGAAAAATGGTCATTTCTCAAGGTAATTGGTCCCTAAGCGCTTAGCGACAATATTGGGCATAACCGAGGTGGAATGAGTTATGAAAGCCCAATAGCTAGGAAAAATGTTCACTTCTCGAGTTGCAAAAGCTCGTTAGTCAGGAAAAATAGTCACTTCTCGAGGCGATTTGAAGGAGTTTGATGTTCAAGATTTATTTTGAATACAATAGCTTCATAAGTAAGGGGTGATCGACCCACATTCAAAGATAGATGCAAAATAGGTACGCAAGGTTCCACAGCTTGTGTCTAATCATATGAGGCACTGACCGCCTCATCTAACTGGTCACAGGTGCCCCTGTATTAAGTAGGGTTTGAGGTTTTTGGGCGGACCCAGATCCAGCTAAAATTGGGTACCCATCGAAGGAGACACCTAATCCTGGTCTCTGCCGATAATGATCTTACATATCATTTAATTATGCATAAGCATGCACCCATTATGGGCGATAAGCAACAAAGGTGATGGAAGTCTCGACCCAGATCCCGTCCGAGTACAATTTGCGAGAACAAACAACCATCCTACAGATATCCAGACACATGACATACACTTTACAGGGATAAGCATGCACCCATTATCGGCAATAAGCAACAAAGGCGATGGAAGTCTCGACCCAGATCCCGTCCGAGTACAATTTGCGAGAACAAACAACCATCCTATAGATATCCAGACACATGACATACACTTTACAGGGATACCGCACCAATACAGGTTTTAAGCCTGCGAAAATAAGGGAAATGAACCCTTCTGCATGCATGTTTTCACAGTTGATTGGTATGTAGTTTCATTTTCAACAGGTTGGTCTCAACCAACGATTGGCCTTTTTCTGAGGAATCTAAAGTTTAGGACACTAAAGTTTATATGAATCTAAAGAGAGAGCGCTTAGCTCGAAGATTTAGTAGTGGAATCAACCTGATTGAAACATTGACCGCTCGATCGGGATTCACACAGTTGCTCCTACTTTAATGTAGGATCTAAAGATCCAAGGCGAACCTTAGACTTAAGACATTAATTTAGCATAGCTGCGTTGCCGATAAAATATTGACATTTTACTGCATTGAAACACGCATGTGCGTAGTGAAAGTACCACAAAAATATGACTATTTTTTTTCTTTTTCAAAATAATTTTCTTCTTTTTTTGAATAGACTGGACGTCGGTGGTGAGATGCTTCATCTGATCTGTCCATCGCTGACAGGTTGCCTGCTTCGTGGCTTCGGACCATTTGAAGTTCCTACAGATCTCGAGAAAACATCAGTCATTTTTTATTTATATAGGTAACAATATGAATCCTAATGAACAGAAGGAGAAACAAACATTTACCTACACTTTCAATTTCCAACATTTATATATTTTGGATTTTTATTTTCTAAGATTTTTTTTGTTCTTTTTCTTTATTTTGAGATAGAAGTATGATGTTGTACATATATACATGGACATAAAGAACGTGGGGATATATGTATATGTATTTTTTTGGATTTTTGATTGATTGATTTTTTTTATTCTTTTTCTTCATTTTTTGAGATGAAAGTACAATGTTGTACACGTAGGGACATCTATCCAGTAGTCTTTATCATCACTCGGGGGAGGTTGCCATTCTTCTTCGAGAGCCTTCCAAAATATTTGGAGCTGCAGTAAATCCAGGGACGTAGAAGTGTCTAGTTCGACTTCCTCTTCAAACTCCATAAGAGCGTGTTGAGTGTCTCCTTCTAGAGCAATCAAATGACCGTTAGGTTTTTTTACTTCTTGTGTCAGTAGATGAGCTGGTATGTCATTGCCGGTTCCTGTCATCGAGTGGTTGGAATGGTCCGATTCCTCCGTCATAGAGCACTGGGTCCACTTGGCAAAATGTTCTAATATACTAGTATATCCCCTACAGTGGAGTTGGTAAGGGTGAATGATACAAGGGGAATCCCATGGGCATTCCCACCCTCTAAGGCCAAGGCCGAGGTAGATGTTATACGGGTTAAGACTCTCTTACAGGGTGTCATCCTCTTCCCATGTTGAGGGCAGGTGCTCTTCATATCTTGCAAGGCTATCATGTGAAAGTCTTTATTGTCAGTGGATTCCCAATTTTCTACTCGGGGGTCGAGTTCTGAAGGTTCTTCTCTCCTCTCTTCCGTAAACTCCTTGGTGTCAAACATGGGCTTGACTCCTTCGAGCGGTTCATCAATATCGTCATTTAAATTGGTTAAACCGTTGAACACTTTGGCCATCTGCTCAATCCCCATTTCCTGGGATTTGGTGAGGGTCACTTCCTTCTGCCTCGGTACATTCGCTTTCTTAGTGGTCCCATAGATGAAGTGGTCATATAGAGACCATTTCAGTGAGGTAGGGCATAAGTCGGCTTGTGGGCCATCCGATTGATAACCTAACCCTATGTGTTTGTATATTTTCATTAGGACAACAGGTCCTACGCGACCTTGCTTATTCTTACTGAGTCTGGTGTGAGGGACATATCCAAGTTTATACATAAGATCCCACCCTTTCGTCGATGTGGGGTTAATGTCATAATGTTTGGTGAGGTCTGGACCGACCTCTCTCCTCACTAAGTTTTTATGACACATTGGGGGAGAACTAAGATGGTCAGGGGGGTAGATTCCTGTGACGGTTGCCTCTCCTGAGGTTTGAATCTTTTGAATGTGACCTGTGTTTAACACATAATCGTGAATGGTTGGTATGCTTACCGCGTAATCAGTATCCTTCTCCTAGAGGGGTGCATCAGCGTATATACAGATGATAGAGTCCTCGTATGGGAATTTGATGCATTGATGATATGTGGACACTACAGCCTTCATCGACTCTAGCCATTTCCTTCCTAAGATAAGATTGTACGTACTAGCAGATTTAAAAACATGGAAAGTAACGTCTTTCGTCACAGGTCTGAGACGAACCTAGAGTTTAATAGTTCCTTTCCCGAAATGATGCGAGCCATCATACTCTATAAGTGATAGTGCGAAGGGCTTGACATCTTGCTCTATGTATTCGAGAGTCTTTAATGTTGTGAGAGCAAAAATATTGAGTCCTGCTCCAGTATCAACCAAGGCATGGGGTACAGAGAATCGTCTAATTATGACTGTGAGATATATGGGGGTCGCACTTCCGCGAAGTGACTCTTTAGGCATGTCTGTAGTTGTAAAAGTGAGCACCAAAGGTTGCGCCATGACCGAAGTGATTTGATGAAGATCATCTAGGGACATGTCCTTGTCCACTTGTGTGTCTTCGAGTGTCCTTATCAACAATCGGTGATGATCAGGTGATTTCTTGATGAGTTCTAGTATGGATATCTGAGCTGAGATCTTTTGGAGGTGTCACAGAAGGTCATATTCTTGTCCTGGTTCGAGTGTCACTTCTTTGCTTAGTCGGTGAGCCTTGGGTGCCGGTGGTTGGAGTGGTTGAGCTGCAGGGATTGGTGGAGGGAAGATATTAGGAGAGGGAGGCAAGTTAACTTCTCTTTCTCTCACATTTCTTTCTAGTGGTTGTGTGCTCGTTAAATCCTTACTCCAAGGGAAGGGAGGAGGTGGCTAATTGGCTCCTGATTTGAGAGTCGGGCAAGTCGGTTGTTTACCAAACCCGAGATGACTTGACGTTGATGTGTTTGTGAAGCTAGTGAAATTGAAGGTCAGAGCGTGTGCTTGCACGACACTGTTCTAAGGTGGGAGATACTGTGTGTAATCCTCCTCTTCTATGAAAGCAGAGACCAATGTCTCGCACGAGTCAGGGTGTTTTTCTGGCTCACTTTCTTTTAGATTCAGCGAATGCTCGGTGGTTATTTCATTGTCTTGGCTTGGAGTCTTACAGGTGAAACTTTCTACTGATGCGGTAACTTGGGCTACAATCTAGAGAACATAATCTCCATACTCAGGTTCAGATTTAGATGAAGGGAGTGGCAAGGGCATCAGATCAGGATTTGGAGGGGTTGAAGGTTCCGGTGGGTGACGACGAAGGAATGGTCTGTTGGCCCTAAAGGAATGGACTCGTATCTGAGCGAACTTTAGATATGGAGGTGAGCTCGGTGGGGCGATGCGAGTGATCAAGGATGAGGGATGTAGGGGTGAGGAAATTCTTGCTGGTGTGGCGAAAGCAACAGAGGGTTAGATGCGAGTGATTAAAGTAGAGGGCTGGAAGGAAGGTTGACTGGGGAGATCCATGCTAGTGACCTAGGTCGGTGTTGCTTGGTTGTGGTTAGGAATGGGGTTATTTATGATCCCTAAATTTTGTTGGGGTTGGTTATTATTAGGGTTGGAATTTCTAAGCACTTCCCAATCAATCTGATTTCGATCGTTCATATTATAGATCACGTTCCTAAGGACCCAACAGTCTTCTAAGTCGTGTCTCACATATTGATGGAAGGCACAGTGTTTACCATAGTCTAGATTTACAGGCCAAGAGTGGGGTTTTCTTGCGGGAATCGAAGGATATTTTGAGTGTTAAGGAGGTGAAAGATGTTGGGAATTGTATCCGGCAAAGGGGGATAATGTTCCTACCTTGGTTGGTAAGGGCCTCTGGCTAGGTTGAACTTCTGCGGTGGGGGTATGTTATTATAATTCGGCGCATGGGCCGATTGACTTTGTGTTGAGTTCTGATTCTGATAGGTTTTAGGGTACTAGTGCCTATTCTGGTATTGGCCTTGGCTTTGATTATGGCCTTGGTTTTGGTTCATGTGTCTCTGCTGACTAGCACCTTGATTTTGGTTGATATATCGTTGTTGGTTTTGATTATATTCGAAACTTTGTGGTTGGAAGTTTCTGTTACCAGAGTTTTGTCCCTGGTTGACAACGACATTAACTTGCTCAGTTCCTGAGGCTTTCTTATTATTTTTCGATTTTGATTCGCTGGAAGAGCCTATTTTTGACATGACTATGGATAAATCGAGATCTCCGCCTTTACTGTGCCGCGCTAGTCAGGATGCCTGAGAGTGGAGTGCAGTGAAATCGGGGCAATCACTTATGACGAGTGCATTCTTTAACAGTTCCCTAGTGTTGTCGATGATAATGTCTACCGAATCCTTCTCTTTCATTGAAGTGCCGATCCTAGCAGCGAATTTTCTCCATCTAGCAACGAAGTCGATAAATTCTTCATTAGGTCCTTGCTTGGCTGCCATTAGGTCACTAAGACTAACTCTCTCTTGGATCAAATATTTGTACTGGTCTAGTAGTTGACCGTCTAATTCATCGAATGTTTCGATCTTATAAAGCGGGAGTCCCGCAAACCAATCTAAAGCTTCTCCTTCTAATGAGCGTTGGAAATAGTGAATGAGAAGTCCTTAATTATCATGTATGGGTCGACAATCATCACAGAAGTGAGCCAAGTGATAATTCAAATTTTCGATGCCATTATATTTGGTAAACTTATGTGGCATAAATCCTATTGGTAAATTAAACTCGACGTCTCGACAAAATTTGTCGAATCCGAATGAGTGATCGGGACACTCTCTTTGCTATGTACTCATAGAGCATTTTAGGGAGATCTTTGATTATAATGGTGCTGTCATTTGGAACGACCCGTGATCAAACCTTGTCCAGATGGTCATCGATGAAGAATGTGTGGGCAGGTTATCTCAATGAGGTCGCACGGGTTGACACCGTGCTCGGGGTAGGCGGTGGCCTCTCTTGTCGCTCTTGTTCTTCTGAAAATTGTCGTGACCTAATGGATTCGTATGCGGCGGCCAACCCTTGAAGCAATTCTTCAAAGTCATCGTCTCCTCTCTGTATTCTTTAAATACTGAGCTCAACGATTTGTTGGGCAATAAGGTTTTGTCTGATGCCACCATCTCTCCCATCATGATTGTTCCCAGTGTGTGGGGTAGAGAAGGGATTCTCTTACTCACCAGTCATATTAATCTCAGGTTGTCGTGGGCTAGAATTGTGAAGTGTTTCTTCTCCGTACATGGGGTTGTCATGATATCCCCACAATGGTGGGTCTCCTAAACTCACTCTTCATATACCAGACATCTCGAATCTTTGACGAAGACTCATATATATATATATAAAAGGAAAACTAAATGACACGATGGAAAGAGCAATAGGAAAATAGGACAGAAACTAACTATCTAAAAAAATTTTGCAAAAGCGTCCCATCGCGATCGCCAGTCTGTTGGTGTGCGCTTTTTCTAGGTTCCTCTCAGTTTCCATTGAATCAGTGACTTCCAATTCTGTCCTAGTGGACTCTAGCGATGCGGTGTCTGGAATGTTAAAAATAAAGGGGGTTTCTAGGAGGATTTCTAGTTTATTATGATCGCCAGATGCAGATATTTATCGACGCTGCAACACGTCAATGATCACGCTTAAGAGCGGGTATGGGTTACTTCTTTACTAAATCGTCCGCCTGCGAACATCAGCAACAGTCTTTTCCTTAATTTAGATAGTTTAATTTCCTTTTACTTCCCGTTATGGTTATAATTCTGGTCAGTTTAGACTTCCCTAGTTCTATGGTAAGTTTATTTATGAATTTGTTAGAATGAGTAGATCTATTCTAATACTATAATTCTATCAGGAGTCTGATTAATTTATCTTCGTAGTCTTATTAGAATTCTAATTAATTTAGTATCCAATCAATTTTGGTCTACTAATCCCATTAGGAGTCTGACTATGATCAGGTTCCCTAATTAGACTAGGAGTGCACATGTAATAGTTCTAGTGAAATTTTAATTAGTTCGGGCATACCAATTGTATTAGGATTCTAATTAAATCAGGTATAACAATTCTATTGAAATTCTAATTAAAGCAATTATAACAATCATGTTAGAATTCTAATTGGGATAAAAGACTGATTTTACTGAAATTCTAATTTAAGCAAAGGAATTAATGCTATTGAAATCTAATTAAAAATGAATAAATTAATTTTTATCAAAATCTAATTAAAATCGATAAACTAATTTTATAAAAATTCTAATTAAAGCAATGAATTAACTATGCTAAAAGTCTAATTAAGGTAATGAAATTAATCATACTAAATTCTAGTTGAAGCAAAGAATTGATCAATTAAATTCAGATTTAAAGAGATTAATCAGCCATACTAAGATTTAAGACAATTAATTAAACATGTTGAAATAAAATAAATTGCCTAATCAATTATACTAAAAGGATAAAACTAAAGCAATTAATTAATTCTACGATTCCTACAAAAAGGCGGGTTTGGGCCCACTATGCTAAGGAGGATTGGCCTCGTTCTCAAGTACCCTCCGTAAGCTCCCTTGGGTAAATCGGGTGGCTGAAATTAAAGGTAAATTAGATTTTGGACCGTGAGATAATATTTTTAAGCTTTTCAGAGTTAATTTCAAAATAATAATTATGAATTAAATTGTAAACTAGAATTATAAAAACTAGAATTAATATTTAGAATTTTTGTAGTTATTAAACTAAGAAATTAAAATTAAAAACTAAATTTTTAGGACTGAATTTGGGTCTAAAATCAGAAAATCAGGCCGTATGATTAAGGACTGGTTCTGAATCAAAGGATTAGAACCAGAAATTAATGATAGGACTGTAAATCAAGATGTTAGAACAGAATTATAGGCTAGGATCAGTGTTTCGGACCGTCAAATTAAGGGCTGGTTCTAGAAACATAGAACTAGAACCAGATATAGAGAATTACGGTCTGAAAAGGGTGCTACAGTCTAAGACTGAAGATAAATTCCTAAACCTAGAGATTATAAGCTATGGTAGGAAACTAAAAATTAAATTATTACCTAAGGGTCAGAGCTGCAAAGAGAAACCTCGAAGATTAGAAGCTTGAATATCGAAACCATGATTAGGATGCTCTCTGGGTTTGTCCTAGGAGTTCTCTGGTTTTGAAATCCCAAAAAAATTTATTCTCTCCAAAAATTGTCAGCCTCCCCGGGCTGTTTAAGAAAAAAATCTTTTATAGGTTTTCGTCCAATTACGCTCCCTGTTCCAAGCGTTTAATTGAATTATGCGCCAGTTTCCTTGCGCTTAATCGCTTTGAGTTGGTCACCGACTCAGTGAGCAACAGGCTGACTTGCTCAGCGAGTTTCCTAGTCCTAATAAAGTTAGAACTAATTGCGCACTTGGTAGTACACGCATAATCAAATTAAGCGTTTCTTCAAAAGCGTTTAATCAAGGAAACTTAGGGGTCAATGACAGTGAGGCTAGGCCGAGAGTAGGCTAATTGCGAACTGGTGATCTGGCGTGCAATCTGATTGCGCATCTAGTTTCAGGTGCGGGATCGAGTCTCGAGATAGTCCGGGAAAGGAAGTTTGGGCTGAAAGGGGGACTAATTACTTATTTGTGGTATAGCGTGCAAGCGAATTACGCGCCGGTTTTCAGGCCCTTAATTTGGGGTTGTCCAGGTCTGGTCTCTATACTGAAATATAAGACTATTATTTCAGTCTATATTCCGACTATATACTATTGTTTCAGTATATGGTCTCCCTACTTCAGGATCTGAGCTACAGAGCTATTGTTTCAGCCTGTGTTCAGTCATGTACTATTGTTTCAGTGCATGATTCCCATATCAGGGTTGAAAAGGTCAAAGGTTGACCGAAAAAAAAGTATATTCCAAGGAAAGATCTAATTTGTTTGACTGTTCTTAGAGGGAGCAAATTTGTAATGAGGTCAACTTTGACCTTATCTACCTCAATCCCTTCTTTAGAGACTACATGGCCCAACACAATACCTTGTGTTACCATGAAGTGGCTCTTTTCCTAACTTAAGACCAGATTGGTCTCCTCACATCTTTGCAAGACGAGGTGGAGGTGTTGCAGACATTGGCCAAAACTGTCCCCATATACAGAGAAATCATCCATAAAAATTTCCAAGAACTTGTCAATCATATCAGAGAATATGGCATACATACACCTCTGAAAGGTGGCTGGGGCATTACACAGCCCAAAAGGCATCCTTCGGTAAGCAAAGGTGCCAAAAGGGCAAGTAAATATAGTTTTCTCTTGGCATGAGGGTGCATAGGGATCTAGTTGTACCCTGAATACCCATCAAGAAAATAATAAAAAGCTTTTCCAGCCAACTTATCCAGAATTTGATCTATGAAGGGGAGAGGGAAGTAGTCTTTTCTAGTTTTAGAGTTGAGCTTTTGATAATTTATGCAAACCCTCCAGCCAGTGGTCTCCCTGGCTGGTCTCAGCTCTCCAGACTCAGTTGTAATAACTGTTATGCTAGATTTCTTGGGCACCACTTGGATAGGTGCCACCCATTCAGAATCAGAAATGGGGTAAATTACCCCTGCATCTAACAATTTAATAATCTCTTTGAGGACCACTTCCTGCATGTGAGGATTCAATTTCCTCTACATTTCCCTGGAGGGTACTAAGCCCTCCTCTAAATGGATCTTGTGCATACATATTGCTGCATCTATCCCTCCTAGATCCGCAATGGTCCAGCCAATTGCCATTTTGTGCTTCCTCAAGATTGTTAGTAATTCTTCATCTTGCTCATTGGTAAGAGAGGAGGAGATAATTACAAGAAGTTTTTCACAATTCTCAAGGAAGGCATATTTCAATATTTCTGGAAGCTTCTTGAGATCCAGATCAAGGCTTGCTGGGTGGATGGAAAGATTGGTGCTTTGTTGGTTTGAAGAAGAGGCAGCAATGTAGGTTTCCAAATGGAATGCTGCACTAAGCCCATAGAAAACTTTAATGTGGTCATGTCTTCTATCATAACAGCTGGGCTTCCTTCCTCTACCATGTCCTAAACTTCAATTAAACTTGTGACAATGTTGCCCCAATCCAGTAGAGTGGCCAATTCTTCTTCAACAACTTCCTCTAGTACACCAACTGTAAAGCTTTCCTCATTGTCTAGCTGAGGGTACTTTGCACTATTGTACACATTCAGTTCAACCTTCATGTGTCCGAAAGTTACCTCCATAATCCCTGACCGGCATTGAATGCATGCATTGGCAGTGGCCAAGAATAGCCTGCCTAAAATAATAGGTATAGGGGTTGTACTCTTGTTGCAGGCCATATCCAAAACCAGGAAGTCTACAGGGTAAAAGAATTTGTCCACCCCCACTAAGACATCCTCAACCACTCCCATAGGTCTCCTTTCAAACCTATCAGCCATTAACAACACAATGGGGGTGGGTTTTAGCTCCCCCAAACCTAGCTGCTTATACACACTGTATGGCAGCAAGTTTACAGTGGCTCCAAGGTCTAGAAGGGCCCTTCCAATTGTGTGGTCTCCAATTATGCAGGGGATAGTTGGTATCCTTGGGTCTTGCAACTTCTCTGGTATTGTTATGTTTAATACAGAATTAACTGTATCAGTTGCAAAGACCTTTTGGAAAAATGGCCTCTAACCCTTCTTTTCTGGGTATAAAGGTCTTTTAGACATTTGGCATAGGCTGGGACCTGTCTAATTGCATCAAGTAGGGGCAAATTGATTTTTACCTGCTTAAAGGTCTCCATGAATTCCTCTATCTATGCATTCCCCTTATCAAAAGGGGGAGGGCCACTCAAAGCATGAGGAAATGGCAACTGAGGTACTGCTGGTTCCTCAGCTGCAAGCCTATAACTAAACTTTTTTTTTTTTTTTTCATCTTTTATTTCCTACTGAGGCTCAACTACAGCCTCTTTATTTTTCTCTTGTTGCAGGGTAGCAGGCAACTCTTGGCTCTGTGCTCTAACAAATTCTTTTTCACTTTCATTCAAAAATTCTTTGGAACTGACCTCTCCTTGTTCCTTTCCAACCTGGTTGTCCACTAGCATGCCAGACCTTAGGGTTGTGATGGCATTAGCTCCCTCAAAACTTGAGGAACCTTCTCCAATCAAATATTGGCCCTTAGGGTTGGCCACTGGTTGGCTTGGCTATCAGCCCTCTTCTCTTTTGGGCAAGGCATTGGATATTTGGCCTAACTACTCTTCCATTTTCTTTATGCTTTGACTGTGAGAGTTCACAGTTTGAGTGAAGGTTCCAAGGTTTTGCAATAAGGCCAAAACCTGATCCTCAAAAGAAGCATTTCGGGGCTGAGGTGGGGGAACTACCAACTGATTTTACTACTGGGGCAGCTGCTGATGCTGAAAATTTGACCTTGGGGCATATCCCTTGTTAAATTGCTGCTATGGCCTTTGAAGTAAGGTCAACATCTGTTGTGGCTGCTATAATTATCTTGTCTCCACCTCAAATTTGGGTGGTCTCTCCACTGGTAATCAGCATTTTGGTGCTGGTATCCAAATGGTTGCTTGTTGTAGCCAACACATTATTGCTGGCCAAATGATTGGGCAACAGCAACTTGTTCCATCACATACTCAGGATATTGCCCTATAGATGGGCACTCTTCCACTGTGTGTTGTGGAGATTGGCATATCAGACATGCCTCCATCACCTGTGCAGCCAATCTGGGTTGCACCACCGTTAATAGTTTATCAAACTTATTAGAAAGATTGGCCATCTGCATTTTCAGGTCATTATTCCCAGTTACTTCATACATCTTTCCTTTGGAAGTTTCAGCTAGTCCCATTTTAGGAGAATGCTCATGAACAGTTCTTCACAAGGACATCTTTTGGAAAGCATTTTCACTGATGACCTCGAACAAATCTCATGCCTCATCAGCTGTTTTGTGCATGTAAGTTCCACCACAAGAGGCATCTACCATGTCTCTGCTTTTCTCATCAATCTCATTATAGAAGCTCTGGACAAGCTGCCAGTCAGGGATCTTGTGGTGGGGACATTGTTTGAGCATCTCCTTGAATCTGTCCCATGCTTGATTAAAATCTTCAGTTGGGGATTGGGAAAAAGCAAGTATTGCTTTCCTTAGGTGACTAGTTTTTGTCTTTGGGAAGAATTTTGTTAAAAATTTGGTCTGGAGGTCTTTCCAAGAACTAATGATGTTGTTTGGGAGAGTAGCTAACCAGGTGTTGACCCTGTCCTTTAGGGAGAAAGGAAAGAGCCTTAATCTAGTGGCTTCTGGTCCCAAACCAGTAATGGAAAATGTTGTGCACAGGGTCAAGAATTGAGGTTTTAATGTCACAGTTTCCCTGAACATCTGGGAATTGAATGCTGAATGGGGAATTATAATCATCAGGAGCATTCATCCTTCAACGTTCTGGGTTGCTCTTCACCCATGATTGCTATCTTGATTTCAGTAAAGGGCTCAACTGTGGTGTGTCTGGGCCTTCTTAGTCTTCTGGCCTTTTCTATCTCAGGGTTAGGAGGCTCTAATGTGGGATTGAGGGATGTCCTTTCTAACATGCACACTCACTAATAGTAGGGAAGACTACTTGCAGACACATTGCAATTTACTCAAAGAATTATCAAAATTACAACTATCCTAATCAACTGCTATGGAATTTACAAAGGAGAAATAGACTGAGTTTTTGAGAGTTAGAGAAGTGCAAACAGAGGTAGCTAGACTCCTAGTGCAGTTCAACTTTCCTTCTCTGCTACTGTCTAGATCTGCAAGAAAAATTCCAAATGTAAATCAGCAGTATCAGTTATTCACAAACACAGCTACCAAAGAATAAAAAATACAAAATCTAAGGTCTACTAATAGATCAAGAATCCCCGGCAGCAACGCCAAAAATTTATTAAGCTATTTTAGATGCTTGCTGCTAACTTTATTAACAACAATGATAAGAATGGGTTAGTGAAAATAAATCAAAGGTGGAATGAAAACTACAGAGCAGCAAGTCTAAAAATACACAGACCTGCAAGATACAGGGCCTGTTGTAGCAAGTTTTAATAAGTAAGAGTTTTTTCCATAGGGAAAGATGATCTAAAGCTCTAAGGGAGCTATCTTTAGTAGGCCCTCCAGATCTGACTATAGATCTGGCAATCCTAAATGGAAGGGGATTTAAGGTCACTATTATTTAAATCCTATGGTACCCTAATGCCTAAACTATAGAAATGGTTGAGAAAAATGATGGAGTGTGAGAAAATAAATATAAAAAGGGTGAGAAGTAAGCTATTAGGTATAGATCTGATTGGTCTTATAACTCATACTCAGATCTGCTGCTATAGAAATCCTGTCCAATGGCTACATTATCACCAAAGAGGAAAAGGATCCAACACACCCCTGTGCAATGATCCAATCCCTTATGGCTAAAACCTGTCCACTCAAATGGTCACAGACTATCCAATAGGGGAACCACAGTCCATGGATGGGTTAGAATATGTTTATCATTGTAGGCACTACTTCATCCAGGCTACCCAGCTCAAGAATCCATAGGAACCTCAACCTCTAAAGTTCTGTGTGTGGGGCTAGGCCTGCAATGTGCACTAGCCCAGACACACAGGACCAGCATGAGTTTGAGTACTAGCTTTAGATCTAGTTGTTCACTGCTTTAGAGAGACAGCAGTGATCCAATCACCAGCCTACAATCTCTACAGCCATATCAGATCTGCCATTTGATGGTGGGTCTATACAAATACAGGGGAGTTTGTCTCTACACAATCTCTCATAGGGCTACAAGCACAAGTACAGAGAAGAAGAATTTATCTTAGGTCTGTGGATTGGCCTCACCCTAGGGCTATAGCCTGTCGACTCAAATGGTCACAGACTTTCCACAGAGGCTATCCTCTTCACAGAGGTCTGAGACAGAACAAGTAGATTGCTGCCACCACCATGTTCCCAATGCTACCAGCTCAAGCTCCCATGGGGATTCAAATTTAGTGGATCCTGTGGTGGGGCATAGGCCTACAATGTGCCTAACCTAGACACACAGGTCACTTGGATCTAAATAAATCCTTAAAAAATATCCTCCATTTCTTACAATACAACTTAGCAATGGAGGATCTCCAGGCAGTAGCCTTATACAGAACAACCCTCAAACATCAATCCCATACATGCATAAGATCCTATTATAAAATTTCATTAAAACTATTCCAAATAGACATACAAAGGCATAGCCAGCAAGTGCTGGACTATGGAGAGAAGAAAAGGAAAAAGAAACCGCCTAAACCCTAACCTAACTCTACAGCTAATTCAAGAAGACAACGTCCAATTCAATTCAGTCCTCACTCCCCTAAACCTAAATTAGGCTTAGGCTTATATAGCAGTCGGCTGTGGGAGCATTAGGGTTAACAAAACCCTAATTTTAATGATGCAAATGTGGCCCATTTCTATTCCTTGGATGCCTCGGGGTGCGTGCATGAAGATTAGAGCATTAGAGTGTGTGCCCTAGTTGCTGGAAATTTCCAGATTGCCCCTATAGATGTGGGGGGAAGTTAAGATCCCGAGCCTCGCTAGGTAGCAAGAGTTTTCAGGTCTTGTCAGGTGACAGAGTTGTCATCGTGAGATTAAATTGACTTAAAGCTCTTGCAGTCACGAGATAAATAGTTTGGACATCGCGAGATTGCCCTAGTCGTCACGGGATTGCGCTTTCCCTTTGAGTGGCGCAGGAATCTCGCGCGCAGTTGATTTCTTAGTGAATCTCGTAGGGATCCTCGCGATGAAGCAATTTCATCATCAATTTGGATTGTGCGAGTGGTCCCTGAAGATCTGCATCCCGCGGCCACTGCGTGACAACTGCGCACAGGAATGCCTGAAGCTCTTTCTCCTCAGTGAATCGCGCAAAGATTAAATGCTCCTCTCTTGAGCTGCGCGAGCGCTTACGACTGAACCTCGCGAGAATTGTGCGAAGTCTACTTTTTAAGCCCTTATGTCATTAATCTGCACGAGAACAATGCGAGCAGTTGGTGTGCTACCTTGAGAGACCCGTAACAACTGAGCGAAGCATTCTTTCTGCATCAATCTAACCCTGCGACATCTGCGAGAGGCTCACTTCTTGACTTGTTGCTGCTATGCTTTGCCTATGTTGTAGCCAAGTTCTGTCTGGATTCAATTTCCTTTCTTCTGAGGTAAAAGTAGGCTTCTTGACATGGTTAGGGCCTTATTTGCAGCTGCTGCTTATTACCTACAAAATGGGCTTAACACACATTTATTAAATGACTAAGGGTCTAACAAAGATTAAGTTAAGGGGTGAAAAGTGGTACTTTTTAGGTCTTAACACACCCCCAAACCTAATCTTTGCTAGTCCCTTAGCAAAACTTTAACAAATTAAATGCCACTTTTGTAGGGATCACGGGTACATTTAGCATATGTACCAAGCCTTTTAAACCCCTAGGCGATCCCTAGTGGAGGAGTGAAGTCTCCTGAGGGTTTTCAGTGAAGATACCCACAAACTTCACAATAAAAACAGTTAAAAGTGGTGTAGTCAATGGCAAATCAAATTTCAATGACTAAAGCATCAATCCACTTTCCTTTAGAATTTAGAGGAAATTATAGCAGTTATGCAGGCCATTTAAAACTCAAAAAATTTTAGCATGTGTTTGCATATCCACCAATCATTTTACATTAAAAATTCAAGGTGCACATATCAGTACCAAGCTTGCCTTAAATTCGGAAATCAGATTGGATACAACCCCAATGAAGTTACAAGTCAGACCCAATTCTCACCAGGGCTATCTCTCAATAATAAATATCTAGGGGTGTTCACATTTAAAGCAGCTTAAGAGCAGTTACAGACCCCAAATGAGCCTGCAAACATGAGCATAGTTAAAGCTTTTAATTTCTGACATCCTCATGACTCTTCACCATAGATTAGGTACTCCCTCATCTCCACTTCACAGCTCATTTCACTTTGGATCTTCAAGGTCTTGTTGAATGCGTTGTAATGTGGCTTATGGGTGAGGGATATAAAGAATGAAGGGGTAAAAAAAGGAAATCAAAATTGAGAAATCAGCAAGGTAAGGAGTGACTCATGACTTCACTACCTTCATTTCAGCACAACTTCACCTTACTTGATATATTTCAGAATCAAAGTGGCCAGTTTCTCCTCTTCTTTTCAATTTTCAGGTGATGTTCTTCTCCAAACTTCTCTTCCTTTTTCTCTTTTTATTGTTTTTCTTCTTTTTATTTTTATGATTTTTGTGATGAACTGCCACACAAATACCACCAACACACTGTTGTTCATAGGTTATTTTTCTTCTCCTTCTACCAAATGTTGGACCACTCTCACTTCCTTCAACTCCTCCTTTACCTTATGATTTCTCAGAGTGAGGGTAAGTTTGAATCAGGTCATGAGGTTAAGGTGCAAGTACTCCAGTGTTTGTTAAAGAAAAATAGGACTTTTTGAGGCTCAAAGAGTGTATGCAAAAGGGTAGTTTTAAAAGGTTTGGTTTTCAAGCTCAAACTATCCAAATGAGGGCCTTGAATCATTTCCTTAGTGTCATTAATGCTGTCAACCAGTTTTGATTTGGAGGTGCATAACTTCTAGTAAAAAGTGCTGAGTCAATAAGACCTTAGAGCATAAAAAATATCAAAAACACTCTCCAACAGACATTGATGGGCCTAAATCTCGCTAGGTATGGTCCTCTTTTTAACTTATAGAGTGTATTTTCACCTTTTTCTCTCCTCTTAGGTTTACTAGGTACTAATTTAAAATTTCTGATGTTAGCTTCATGGTGGTGCCAAGATTTTAATATTTTCAATTTCGAATCACTTCTGCAAGATTTTGAAATTTTCTCTCCTCTTTTTAACATGTTAGCTTCATGGTGGTGCTTGCCCTAGTTGCTGGAAGTTCCCAGATTTCCCATGCAGAAGTGGGGGGAAGTTAAGATCCCGAGCCTCGCTAGGTAGCAAGAGTTTCTAGGTCTTGTCGCGTGATAGAGTTGTCGCCACAAGATTGAATTGACGTGAAGCTCTTGCAGTCGCGGGAGAGATAGTTTGGTCATTGCGAGATTGCTCTGGTCGTCACGGGATTGCGCTTTCCCTTTGAGTTGCACGGGAATCGCTCGCGCAGTTGATTTCTTTGTGAATCTTGCAGGGATCCTCACGACGAAGCAATTGCATCATCCATTTGGATTGTGCGAGCGGTCCATGAAGATCTGCATGTCGCGGCCACTGCGCGACAGTTGTGCGTAGGAATGCCTGGAGCTCTCTCTCCTCAGTGAATCGCGTGAAGATTAAATGCTCCTCTCTTGAGCTGCGCGAGACTGCACGAGACTACGTGAGCGCTTATGACCTAACCTCAGCTTTTGAGCCCTTTTAATAATTGGCTGCCTTGAGAGACCCGCGACCACTGCGCGAAGCATTCTTTCTGCATCAATTGAACCTTGCGACATCTGCGCGAGGCTCACTTCTTGACTTGTTGCTGCTGTGCTTTGCCTATGCTGCAGCCAAGTTCTGTCTGGATTCAACTTCCTTTCTTCTGAGGCAAAAGTAGGCTTCTTAGCAGGGTTAGGACCTTATCTGCAACTGCTGCTTATTACTTACAAAATAGGCTTAACACACATTTATTAAATGACTAAGCGTCTAACAGAGATTAAGTTAAGGGGTGAAAAGTGGTACTCTTTAGGTCTTAACAATTGGTAAGGTTTTGATAGAATCTGAAGACAGAAAGAAGAAGAAGTTGTGAGGATTGTGAAATTCGATAGGATCCAAGAACCTATCGAACAGTTGAGAGAAAGATAGATTTCATCTTGACGAAATCTACCTGAGGAGAAAAGGGAACCTATCGAAGGGTTCCTGAACCCATCGGTATCAAGGTTCTCGAACTTATCCCAAAGTTGGTTCCCCGTAACTTCATCAAGACCGCTGAACTTAATCGAAATGGAGGTACTGAACAAAGACCTATCATAGGATGTTTGAGCCTTTCGATAAGAGTGAGAGCCATCCTATCGAAGTGATGGAATGTAAAGCTACAACCTGGCAAAACGGTCTCCCAACCTATCGAACTACACCTCCAACCTATCAAATGCTCTAGATAAAGTGCAATGAAGCTGAAGCCTCAAAGCTCATCCTATAGAAATCTATCGAAGGGATTGGAGAACCTGGCAAAAGGATTAAAAAGCTTTCCCAACCAGTTAAAATCGTGTGCAAAACTTCTCAAAAACTCAGCTATGCACACGCTGTGACTTGGTGACCTATTACACGCAACTCGAGGCACTTGGTGACCGACATGACGGTTCTAGAAGATGCCCTAAGAAGTCCTAATTGACCCACGTGCTCTAACAGAACTCTAACAAACTCTGAGGACCTTCTAAAAAGGAGTTTTGGCAGGAAAAATAAAGGAGAAAGCTATATATAGAGGCCCCCAATTGCAATTGGGGGGTGCTAAGTGGTGAAAAATGCCACTTTGCACCCTTTAACCTAACCTTTCATGGACCTGCAAGAACACTAATAAGCCTCTGTTGAGTGCATTTTGTAGCTAGCAGGAAAATCTGGTAATAATGCAGCAAACCACTTAAAAATGCCCATAAAGAAGTCAGCTCTCAGCATCATGCAGGCCCAGCAACAGAATAAGGTGAAGGAAGCGAGAATAGGTTGATAACGTCCTATCAATTAGTTACTTGAAGGGTTCGACAGGATCAGAAAGCAGCAAAAGGAAGAATTGATGCAGAAGTGAAGAGTTCGGCAGGATCCAAGACCCTATCGAGCAGTTGAAAGAGAAAGAGAATTCAACCTATCGAAAGCTAGCTGAGGGAAAGAGGAGACCTAACGGAAGGTTCATTGAACCTATCGAATGGTTCACTGAACCTATCGAAAGAGAAATGTTGAGACAATACCTATCACAGAATGATCTGAACCTTTCGACTGGAACAAAGGTCATCCGATCGAAGCGACATAATGTAAATATTCAACCTATCAAATCACTCTTCCAACCTGTCGAAAGGCCCAGATCAAGTGCCGTGAAGCTAAACTCAACCTATCGGATCCTATCGAAGAGACCAGGGAACCTATCGAAAAGAATTACAAGCTTACTTTCAACCTGTCGGAAGCCTCTTCAACCTATCAAAATCGTGTGCTAAACTTCTCAAAAACCATGCTATGCACACGATGAGACTTGGTGACCTATTGCATGCAAACCGAGACACTTTGGTGATCGACGTGATGTTTTAGAAGATGCCCTAGGAAACCCTAACCGACCCACGTGCTTTAACAGAACTCTAACAAATTTTGACAACCTTCTAGAAGGGATCTTTGGCGGGAAAAACAGAGAAGGAAAGTTATATATTAGAACCCCCAATTGCCATTGGGGGGGATCGAATTTCTGAGCAATTTTCCAGAGATCAGAGCATGCAGCGAGATTGCCTTTTCCTTCCTTTAGCCAAACCATGGTTGGCTAAACTCCTTGGAGCAACGAGGAGTGAGTTAGATCTGTAATTGGGTAAGTTTAAGAGTGTTGTTGGGGTTAATTGTTGCATAGACTATAGATCTGAGATCATTCCATTATAAGAGTGACCTAGTTTGCAATGTAAATGTTGTTTTTAATATTTTAATTAGATTTAAATCTCTTTTGATTCCTCTTGGTGCTCGATCGGATTTGTGTAGAGGAGTTGCTTGATCAACTCAGCCACTTAACTAGTAGACCTTTTGGATATCATCTAAATTCCCTGAATCTGATATCCTTGTAATTTTCTATGTCTGTGACCTAGAAATTGTAGAACCTGTAGTGGTTTTAATTGTTCTAATTGAGGCCCTGGCTCTGTAGGAGATCTCTAGGATGGTCTGTGACCATTAAAGTGGACAGATCATAACCTTAAGGTAAATCTGAGCTTAGGCCTCAATTGGATTTATCAATTGCAATCCATGGATTCGATAAAGCCTATAGGATGGTCTGTGACCATTAAAGTGGACAAACCATAGCCTTAAGGCCAGGTGGATCCTGTGATTTGGAGTGGAAGTTTTGCCCTGCAGCTGTATTTGCGGACAGTGCCTGTGGCCAGCTGAGGGACTTATGTGCTTTTGAACCCCTGTGACATGCTTAGCTCAACTTGATTATAGTGAAAACAATCTCCAAGCTGCTCTTCTACATTTTCTGAGTTTTTAAACCTTCCCTCTGCAAGATCTAAAGCTCCAGATTTGATCTAGAACAATCTGCATTTTATTTGTAGTGTAGTTTAAGTGACAACTCATTTAAAAACTCTCCCATGTCTTTTAACTAAAGTAGAGATAGCTAGGGTATCAGATCTCTTATAGATCTGATGGTTTATCCAATTTCTAAACAACCTCCCTGTGGACATTCCCTTACTCACCATTTTTTTAAAGCTTGCTACAAAGGACCCTGTATCTTGTAGGCCTAGGATATTTTAGCTGTGCTGAATCCATCTATGTTTTCTCTTGATTTTTACACCATAAATTAGCACACTAAAAATCTTCAACAGGGGGGGATGGAGATCTGAGCAAAATTTTAGAGATTAGAGATTGTAGAGAAACTCCATTTTCCATCCTTTAGCCCAACAATGGTTGGCTAATTCCCCTGGAGTAGCGAGGAGAGAGGTTAGATTTGTAATTGGGTAAGGTTGAGAGTGCTATTATGGGTTCACTGCTGCACAGACTACAGATCTGAGAGTATTTCCATTATAGAGTGAGTTTGATTGCAATGTAAATGTTGTTTTTAATGCTATAATTAGATCTAAAGTTCCTTTGATTTCATTTGGTGCTCGATCGGATTTGTGTAGAGGAGTCTGTAGATCAGCTCACCCACTTAACTGGTAGACCTCTTGGATACCATCTGATCTCCCTGGATCTGATACTCCTGTAATTCCCTAAGTCTATAACCTTGTAATTGCAGCATCTGTAGTGGTTTTAATTTTTTGATTGATGATTTTTCTTTAGAGGAGATCCCTAGGATGATCTGTGACCATTAAAGTGAACAGATCATAGCCTTAAGATTAGTCTAAGCTCAGGCTCCAATTGGATTCATCTGCTATAAATCCCTGGATCAGATAAAGTCTATAGGATGGTCTGTGACCATTAAAGTGGACAGATCATAGCCTTAAGACCAGTTAGATCCTGTGATTTGGAGTGGAGCCTTCTACTCTGCAGGTGTGCTTATAGCCAGTTGAGGGAATTGTGTGCCCTGAACCTCTGTGGCATGATTAACCTAATCTGAATTCAGTGAGACCAATCTTCAAGCTAATCTTCTCCATTTTCTATTTTTAACTCCTTTGCCCAGCAAGATCTAGATTCCTAAACTCGATCCAAGTTATTTTTTGTTTAATTTTGGTATAGCTTCAATGACAACCCCTTTTAAACCTCTTTTAGCTAACTTAGCATTAGTTAGGGTGCCAGATCTCTTATAGATTTGGAGATTTACCACATTTTTAACCTAACCTCCATATGGACATTCCCTTACTCACCATCTTTTAAAAACTTACTACAACAGACCCTGATTACTTACAAGTCTGTGTGAGTGTGTTCTGCCTAGTTTTATGAATAATTTTAGACCCTATTTGAAGGGAAGGCAGACACCCCAACAGTCCCAGTATCTATCAAGAGGTTGCAGGTACAATTGGGGATTCTGTCGTGAGGATACCTGGAGGTGAAGAAGAATTCAAGAGGTTTCAAATACTTATCGCAATGTTCAACTTAACTTGTCAAACAGTGCAAGGCAACCTGTCAACAACTTACATAAAGCTATGCTCATTCTCGCGAGGATTGAGCTAACCTATCGAGCACTCAACTAAACACTGTATAACAAGTCGACAGGTTGACTATAACCTATCGAGAGGTTGAATGAAGAACTGGACTGAAGGTGAAGATGTACTCCAATCCTGTCGACCAGTTCACATGAACTTGTCGAGATGTACTCCAATCCAGTCGAGAAAGCTCCAAACCTATCGAGAGCTACTCCATCCTGTCGAAGTGAATGGTGGGAAGACTCATGAACCTATCGACTAGTCAACCAAACCTGATGAAAGCCTTTCAACCTGTCGAGAGGTTCCCAAAAGCTCTCGACATTCGAATTAGGAACTTCTCACAGTAGCTGCCACACGCCAATGATTGGTGCACACATTCCAAAGCACGTCAATGATCCCTGGGGTTATTTTTGGTATGCAACTAGGCACGAATGGGAACCCTAACTACCTCATGTGTATTTACCAGTTTTGGACCAATGGAGAAAGTTCTTCTAGAAGAGAAATCAGTCGCATCAGCAGCTCAAAATAACAAAATTATTCTCTTGAGCTCTGATTGGCTGAATAGATCAGAGAAGAGAGGAGAAGAGTATAAAAGCTTGAAGAAATTATAGAGCGAGCACCCAGAAATTGAGAGAACCAGAGCCAAATCCAATCTCCATTCTCCCTCCAAAAGTTTCCTCTCTCTTCCTTCTTTCCCCATTCTCTTTCTAGCCAATCATGGTTGGCTAAACCCCTTCAATAGCTAGGGTGAGGTTGAGAGCTATAAATTGAGAGTTTCAGAGGCTATGTAGATGGATTGTTTGTTGTACAGATTGCAGATCTGAGCATAATAATATTGTAAGTTGTGTTATTGCAATATAATTATGGTTTTTAAAGGAGATTCTGATTTATATTTCACTTTTTCGTATTTGATTTCCCTGGATTAGATATTCCTATGGATGCTTGAGCTGACACCCACAACATCTGTAATAGCTTACCTGTTCTAATCAAGATCATTGGATTAGAAAAATCTTTGGGATAACTTGTGGCCATTACAAATGGACAGATCCTATCCTCAGGATTGCTTCAACACTTTGGTTGAGATTAGAGTCTTCTACCTTGCATCTGAGCTTATAGCCAGATGAAGGATGGTAGCAAATCTGTCTTATACATTGCCTTTGATTCAATTGATTTTTAGTAAAGACCAAAAAATCCCTACCTGCCGCTCTCCACCTTTTGACTTTAATCTTTTCCATTGTCTTTAACTTTGTGTTTAATCAAATCTAGATCAATTGCATTTAATTTTGTAGACTTTTAGTAAGTGACAAATCTTTGAAACCTCTCATCTTTCCTGTTTTGATTTAGTGTAAATTAGAATAGAGTGCCAGATCTATCATATATCTGGAGATTTACAATAGTTTAATTACACTTCCCTGTGGACATACCTGACTTACCTATTAAAACTTGTTGCAACAGCCCTGCTTCTTGCAAGACTGACTGCTTACCTTGATCCCTCATTGCTGTAATTTGTACAGTTAATCTGCTATTTTAAGCATTTAATAATTGCAAGGTGAGCAGCACAACAAGTTTTTGGCACTGCTGTCGGGGATCTGTGTTTTTAAGAGTGGTAGATCTAAGTTTTTCTCATTTTAGATTTAGATTTTTATTTCCTATTTTGTGTTTAACTAATTGCTGCTATAGTTTTTTGTAGTTTAATTTTGTGTTGTAGATCTTGAATTATTGTTTTGAAAGGAGCATTGTGCCAGCTCAAGGAGCAAGCATTGCTTAAGTTTGCATCTCTTAACTCTATTTACATTCCTAGATCTATAGTTTTTAGATCTGCTGCATTAGTTATGTGTTTGTGAATTTGTTTTGCTTAATTCTTTGCTGTCATTCTATGTATTGTCCTGTACTTTTGTTGTGTATATGCTTGAGAGGAGATCTCTTAATCCTGAGATTGGTCCCTTGGATCCTGAAGTTGAGAGACTTCTGAGACCTAAGCAACCCATACACACACCTGTGGTTGATTCTAACAGCTCTGCAATGGGTGAGCAACCTAGAACATTTAAGGAATTCAATGCACTAGGGGTTTACAATTCCCCCTTCTGTATTCAATTCCGTGCTGTTTAAGGGAACTATGAGATCAAATCCTCCATCATACAAATGCTACCCTCATACCATGGCTTGAGTAAAGAAGATCCATATAAGCACATTGATAAATTTCTAGGACTGTGCACTACCTTCAACATTGTAGGATTGGGGGAGGAAGTAACCAGGTTAAGACTCTTTCCTTTTCATTAAAGGATAGAGCCAGAACTTGGTTGTCAATGCTCCCAACCAATAGTATTCAGTCTTGGAATGACCTTCAATGTCAGTTCTTGGCCAAATTTTTCCCCATGTCCAAAACATGTCAGCTGAGGAAGAGTATTATTTCATTTGCTCATGTCCCAACTAAAGACTTTCACCAAGCATGAGAGAGATTTAAAGAACTCTTGAAGCAATGTCCCCATCACAAAATTCCTGAATGGCAACTTGTCCAAAGTTGCTATCAAGGAATTGATCCCAGGAGCAGGGATATGGTTGATGCCTCATGTTGTGGTACATACCTCTACAAGACAGCTGATGAGGCTTGAGAATTGTTTGATATCATTAGTGAAAACTCCATGCAAAGGGAGACCTTGTCAAGAGACCGTGAGACCCCTACTAGATTGGTGAGAGAGACCACTACAAGAGAAAAAATGTATGAGGTGAGTGGATACAATGATTTAGTAAAGAAAAGTAGACAACTTGACTCAAAAGTTTGATAAGCTCATGGGAGCAATGCAGTCTCCAATGGCTGCTCAAGTGGAGGAGGCATGTGTGATCTGCCAGTCCTCCACTCACTCCCTTGAGGAATGCCCCTCTGCTGCCCAATTTCTACACTTTGTGATGGAACATGTGAATGTTGCTCAGTCCTATGGACAATAACTTACTGCTGGTTATCAATGGAGAAATCACCCAAATTTGAGGTGGAGACAAGATACCTTCCCAAACCACCACCAGCAGCAGCAATCATAACATCATCTGATGCCTTATAGGAATGCCTAACCATACCAGCAGAATTATTTTCCAAGGCCCAAATACCAGCAGCCTATGACTCAGTCTATGGCTCAGGCAATGGCTCAACCTGTGCAATCAAGTACACCAGCCCCAGCATCCTCTAGATCCCTCACATTTGAAGAGCAAGTTCTGGCTTTACTGTTGAATTTGGGCTCTTTATCTCAAACTATCAACTCCCATAGCCAAAGTATTAAGAAGAGAGAGGACCACCTTGGTCAACTATCTAATACTTTGACTAAGAGAGAGGAGAGAAGACTGCCTAGTCAGTCCATGAACAATTCAAAGGGGCAATACATGGTGGGTGAGACTTCTTCCCATGAAGAAGCAAAATTTGTCACCACCTTGAGGAGTGGAAGACTGGTTGATAACCAAGTTGGTGTTAAGCTTGATGAGGAAAGTGCAGGAACTGAAGGACCAACCCAAGATGATATGTAGTAGGAGCAACATATAAAAAATAAGGGGGGTGTTGATGTACCTCAACAAAAAATTGAAAACAAAAATAAAGAAAAATCTAATGAGCTTGCTAAGGCAACAAATGGGAGATCAGTCCCCCATTTGCCATTTCCCAATGCATTGAAAGCACCTTCTCCTTTTGATAAGGGGAATGCTAAAGTGGAGGAGATGATGGAAATATTCAAACAAGTAAAGATTAACTTGTCTTTACTTGATGCTATCAAGCAAGTTTCAGCCTATGCAAAGTTCTTGAAAGAATTGTGCACCCACAAAAGATAGTCTAGGATACTCCTACCCAAGAAGGTCTTTTGTGCTGAGAAAAGAAACCAAGTGCTATCCATTGCAACCCTTACCAAGCTTCAAGACCTTGGAGTTTCCACAATCCCTTGCATCATTGGGGATCATACCATCGAGAAGGCTTTATTAGATCTGGGAGCTAGTGTAAACCGACTTCCATATTTAGTTTATGAGAAGTTAGGCTTGGGAGCATTGAAGCCCACACTTGTGGTTCTACAACTAGCTGACAGATCTGAAAGGAGGCATGTGGGAATGAGAGAGGATGTATTAGTTGGGGTTGACAAGTTTTTCTACCCAGCAGATTTTTTAGTGCTTGGCATGGAGCCAAGCAAGTGAACCACCTCTATTCCTATGATTTTGGGTAGACCTTTCTTGGCCACTGTGAATGCTTGTATTCAGTGTTGATCAGGAGTAATGGAGGTGCATTTTGGCAATATGAAAGTAAAATTGAATGTGTATGATGCAGCCAATCAGCCGCACTTGGATAGTGAGGATTTCTTTTTAATTAATGTTTTTGATGAGCTTGTGGAAGAGACTTTGCCCAAGCTGTTGCATGGTGATGATTTTTGTGATGTTTTTGAAAATGTGTGTAGAGAGATTGTGGAAGAGAAGGCCCCCACACTCATGGTTGAAGAGGTGAAAGCCTTACTTTCTTATATGGGGCCAACAACAAGGTATCTTCCTTGGAAACCTGCTGTATAGCCTCTTCCACCACCATCAAAGGCACCTTTGTTGCTTTCTCTCATATGTCCACCAAATGTAGAGTTGAAACAGCTACCTAAGACCTTGAAATATATTTTTTTGGAGACAAACAAGAAGTTGCCAGTGATCATCTCTTCCTCTCTCACTGATGAGCAAGAGGAAGAACTGTTGTGTCTTAAAGAAGCATAAGAGAGCAATAAGCTGGACTATTGCTGACCTTGGGGGTATCAACCCTCCTCTGTGCATGCATAAAATCCACCTAGAAGAGGGTTCCAAACCCTCTAGAGAAATACAGAGAAAATTGAACCCCCACATGCAAGAAGTGGTAATGAAAGAAGTGGTCAAATTGCTAGATGCTGGAGTCATCTACCCAATTTCAGATTTCGAATAGGTGGCACCTACTTAGGTGGTCCCTAAGAAATCTAGAATTACTATGATTAAAATTGATTCTGGTGAGCTTGTTCCAACTAGGGAAACCATAGGTTGGAGGGTGTGTATAGACTACCGGAAGCTCAATTTCAAAACCAAAAAAGACCACTTCCCTTTGCCTTCATTGACCAAATTTAAGATAAGTTGGCAGGCAAGGCTTTCTATTATTTTCTTTATGGATATTCGAGGTATAACCAAATCCCTGTTTATCCACAAGATCAAGAAAAGATAACTTTCACATGCCCATTTGGCACCTTTGCTTATAGGAGGATGCCATTTGGATTGTGCAATGCCCCTGCAACTTCCAAAGGTGCATGTATGTTATATTTTCTGACATGATTGATCAGTTTTTAGAGATATTTATGGATAATTTCTCTATCTTTGGAGACATTTTTAGCCAATGTTTATACCATCTTAGCCTTGTGTTGCAAAGATGCGAGGAAACCAACTTGGTGTTGAGTTGGGAAAAGAGTCATTTTATGGTCAATCAAGGCATTGTCCTTTGCCATGTGGTTTCCCACAGAGGCACTGGTGTAGACAAGGCTAAAATTGATTTGATTGTACATTTTCCCCCACCAAAAATTGTGAAACAAGTCAGATCTTTCTTGGGGCGTGCTGGGTTCTATAGGAAATTCATCAAGGATTTTAGTAAGATCATAAAACCTCTTTGTCACCTATTGTGCCAAGAGGCTCCCTTTGAGTTTGATGATGAATGTCTCCATGCCTTTGAGCTTTCGAAAGGTTGTTTAACCTCTACACCTATCCTTCAAGCACTTGATTTTTCTTTGCCATTCGAGCTGATGTGTGATGCATCAAATTTTGCTATTGGTGCAGACTTAGGATAAAGGACGGATAAGGCCCCTTGTGTGATTGCTTATGCAAGGAAAACCATGATTGATGCTCAGTTAAATTACACCACAACTGAGAAGGAATTGCTGGCAATTATCTATGCCTTGGAAAAATTCAGGTCTTATGTTTTGGGATCTAGGATAGTGGTCTTCACAGACCACTCAATCCTAAAGTACCTTTTGTCAAAAAAAGATGTAAAGCCAAGATTAATCAGATGGATCCTCCTATTACAGGAGTTTGATCTTGAGATTAAGGACAAAAAAGGGGTTGAAAATGTGGTTGCAGGTCACTTATCCAGGATCCTAGCTGTGGAGTTTGATAGGTTGTCTATCAATGATTCTTTCCCTGATGAACAACTGCTTACTATCAATAGCTCTACACCTTGGTTTGCAAACATTATGAACTACTTGGTTTTAAGTAGGATTCCCCCACATTGGGATAAAATGGACAAGGAGCTGCTCTTTTCACAAATTAGACATTACATGTGGGAGGATCGTTACCTGTTAAAGCATTGTGCAGACCGTGGTGAGAAGATGTGTCCCTGATGAGAAATTCCACAACATACTATGTGTCATGGACAGGCTTGTGGAGGCCAATTCATTAGAAACAAAACTGTTGCCAAGGTGCTCCAAAGTGGATTTTATTGGCCCAGTCCCTTCAAGGATGTATGGCATCATTGTAAAGCTTGTGAAAGATGCCAAAAGATGGGAAGTATCTCCAAAAGAAACTCCATGCCTTTGCAACCTATACTATGTGTCCAAATGGGTTGAGGCCATAACCATAAGAGCCAATGATCACAAGGTTATCCTCAACTTCTTGAAGGACAACATTTTCTCCAAGTTTGGCACCTCGAGAGCTATTATTAGTGATGGAGGGAGCCACTTATGTAATAGACAATTTGAGAACCTGCTTAGAAAGAACTCTGTGACACACAAAGTTGCCACCCACAAACCAGTGGGTAGGTGGAAATCTCTAATAGAGAGATCAAACACATTTTGGAGAAAACACTGAGAGTTGATAGGAAGGGTTGGTTCCTGAAGTTACCTGATTCTCTTTGGGATTATAGGACCGCTTATATGACCCCAATAAGGATGTCTCCCTTCAGGTTGGTGTATGGCAAGGCATGCCATTTACCAGTAGAGCTTGAGCATAAGGCTTATTAGGCTGTTAAAGTATTGAATATTGATCTAACTTCTACTGGCATACACAAGAAACTACAGCTGTCAGTGCTAGAAGAACTGAGATTGGAGGCCTACTCCAACGCAAGGATCTGTAAGGAGAAAACTAAGGCTTTCTTTGACAAGCATTTGCTAAGAAACGAGTTCATTGCTGGCACCAAGGTATGGTTGTTCAACTCTAAGTTGAAATTTTTCCTAGATAAACTAAGATCTAGATGGGAGGGACCTTACAATGTAGTGAATGTATTCCCATCTGGAGCTGTTGAAATCATGAATCCAAAAGATGGTAGGATCATGAAAGTTAATGGTCAAAGGTCAAGTTCTTTGTTGAAAATGTCGTGGAGCCTGTGGTGACCACTCTCCTTCAAGAACCTCCCAAGTGTGATTGATTGTCAACAATGTAGACTATATATCACAACAATTATTTTTGGCTGTTTTTGAGGCTGTTTTTGTTTTTGTTTATTACTGTTTGGCATTGTAAATATGATTGTCAAGCTTGCTTAATGTGTGCATGTATAAATCATGAATCTGTCATAAGTTGGTTAGAAGCATGAACTATTTGAATTGAGTTGGAAATTGACAAATCTATGGGAAGAATGGATTTGAAACTGATAAAACTTTGTTTGAATTGAGATACAACCTGTCGTGAGGAGTGGAGAACATTTCGACAGGTTCTGAAGGTTCCCTACATGCATTTCGACAAGATCTGGGACATGTCGAGAGATTTGAGTAAATTCTCAACAGGTTCTGAAGCTGTAAATGTGATTGTCGATGGAATTTGTGAACTTGTCGACAGGTTCTGAAGGTGCACAAATGATTTTCGATAGGATTTTTGAACCTATCGAGATGTTGGAAAAACCTAGCGAGAGGTTCTGAAGGTGTAAGCTTTATTTCGTCAGGTTTTGGAACCTGTTGAGAGGATTAAATGTTGAGTTCAGGGTACCTGTCGAGAGATTCTGTGAACATCTTGAATTGATTGTTTCTGAAACATTGAACCCATCGATAGGATTGAGTGAACCTCTCAAGAGGTTCAGCTACTTTTCACTCTTTGATAGGTTGTATCAACCTATTGACAACTTTCCCCCAATCCTGTTGAAGCTCGTTTTTCATCCTTTTAAACCTATCGACAACTCAATTCAACAATTCGACAGTTTATCTCTGAGCTTTATTTTCTCTCTGCCGATTTCCATTCTCTTTCTTCTTCCTTTCCCTCACTGGTTCCAACTCCACTCACTGTGCCCTTTCTCCAAGTGTTTCAATTCCTCAAGAGCTATATTTTGCACCTATTGGAGACTGATTTAGTGTCATGCACATCGAGATCTAAGAAACCGTAGGTTTCTGTTGGTATGTCCTCCTTCACCATTCACTCTGTGATTTTCTTGCTTAGTACTTTCATTGGTAATTTCTGTGGTGATTCATTTGGGACATAAAAGATTTTTGTGAATTATTGAGATATAATTTGTATGGATTGAGTGCGAAATGGCTGATCAAGAGGATACCCTAGCTACCCTTTTGAAAGCCCCTTCCACTAGGAAATCCAGTAGGCTAACCAAACAGCCCATGGAGACCCCATCTGCCAAAAGAAAGTTGGTCATGGATCAAGCTGAGAAATTTGTCAATCCCAAGAAAGCTAAGAAATCCAAAAAGGCCCAATCAGTGAAGAAATTGTTGAGGGGGCCCTTGAGACAGAACCTAACCCTATACCTGAGCCCAACCTTGTGCCTGACATTCCTGAGCATGTGCCTAACCCTGAGGGGGAACTTGAGGTCAATGTAAACCTATCCACTCCCAATGAATTTGTGGACAAGTTAGGCCTAATTCTAGAGACAATTGTTGACACCCCCTACTTTTCTAAGGAAGAGGAGTGTAAGGATACGTTGAATTATTTGGTGAAGGCAGGCCTGACACCCATGCTGACCCCATTAAGTGAAAAATCCTACCCTAGGCTAGTCAAGTTGTGGTATCAGAACCTCAGGAAGAAGACCAAGCCAGGTTCAATTGATCCTTGTCTGGAGATTGTAATTGATCACCAAGAGATTGTTGTGAATTATAATGATATAGGGTTTGTTTTAGGGGTCCCTTATGTTTTTGATACATCCTATGGTCTACCAAAACCTAAAAATGTGCATTTCAAAGCAATGGCCACGCACCTCACTAAAGGCATTGTGGGGTCTGGGGAGTCAATAATGAGGAGAGATTTACACCTCAGCATGCTTTTCATTGATTCAATTTTGAGGAAAAACATACATGTCAGTGGACATCAGCAAGAAAGGAGAACCCCCATAGTTGATGGCCTGTATTTTTTCTCCAAGGGCTAGTTTATGAATGTTGCCCAACTGGTATTTGATGCAATGGTGGATGTCAAAGAGAAAATCCGGTGCAAGCCTTACCTGGCCTACCTTACAGCAGGCTCATCGCTGCCTTGCTTAAGAGAGGAAAATTTGCTTTCCCAAATGATGAGCTAGTGGTGAAGGTCACTCCAAAAGTATTTGGGAAGAGGGCTTTGTCTGCCAGTAGGACCTTAATTGGGAAGAGCAAGAACAAATCAAGTGAGGATCCTGAGATAGAAGCTCCACAAGCAGTCAGCTCTGCTGCTGCACATGGCACCACTACTTCTGCTAGTTCAGAGCCTCTCCCAACAGCTGCCACTAGCTCAATACCTCCTCCTGAGATCTGTACATCAGTCACCTCTGAGCCTCTGCTCCCATCTGCTGCTCCTAGCTTGGAGCCTCCACCTATGACCTTTGCACCCACAGTCATCCCCTCCATTGATTTGATTTTACCTATGCTCAGCTCCTTTGATGCCAGCCTCACCATTCCCCCCTCTGTCATACCATCCATCTTAGTTTCTTTACCTTCCATTCCAGTTTCCATTCCCCCTAGCAGCTCAGCCACCCTTTCAACCATCAGCACATCCACACCTCTGCCAGTTCCTCTTACCACAAACCCCATCCTTCCATCACCTTCATCACCCAGCCCATCCATCCCAGCTGTTGAACACTTGATCCCTACACCATCTTCATCAGCTGACCTAACCACTTCCCTCCATCCATACCCTTTGACACTAACCTCACCTTCACCGTATCACCTACCCACACCCAAGACCAGATAAACATTGAGGGATATTCATCCCTAATTGACTCCATTGTGGAGGACTTTGGGTATGAATATACCTCGCTATCTGATTCTCCACAACCCACCTCTCCACAGCCTACCCATTTACAGACCACACCCACCCGACCTTTTCACCATGCCCACACTTCCCCATTTCAAACTATCCCACCCATCCAACCCACAGCCCCTATCATTCCTGACCCCCTACACCACATACTCAACCTTCTCGTTTCCCTTCAATCCCAAGTAATGGTCAATACCCATACCCAATCATCCATTGAGGCCACCCTCCTATTCATGAACTCCACCCTCCAAAATCAAGCCTCCATGCAAACTTAGCCTCCAAGCCACCCAATCCACCTTGTCCCTTTTAACCCAACCATCACAAGAGCCAGCTATCCCTACGCCTATCCATTTACCTACTCCACCCCCTCCTCCCCAACCCATTATCCCTCCATTTACACTTATCAATGCTTCCACCCAAACAGACCCTAAACCCCAACCTGTCCTTATCCATCTACCCCTTATTGCCCCACCATTGGACATCACTCCCCAACAATCCCCACCTGTAGTAGTAACATCTGATGCTACCATAGATGTTAAACACCTAATTTCTACCTCCTCCATTCCAACCCAAACTGAGTCTGACCTTGAAATCCTTCACCCGTTACCCTCAATTCCCACCCCACCCATGCCATCATCCATCCCCTCCCTATTTCTTCTCGGCCCTTCTTCAAGTGCTGAGCAGTCCATACTCCCTGCCTCTTCCTTTCCCATACCTTCTCCACACTCTACTCTCCTCCATGTCATGCAACAGAACCCATACCTTAAAAGGGATGTTATTCAAGGAATTGCTGCCCTCCGCAATTCAATCGAGATGCCCTATGAAGCAAAAATAAATCAAATGATCATGGATTACAACTTTGAGATGCTGAATATATCAAAGGGTTGACAATGAATTTTGATTTAATTTGATGCTCAGAAGCAAGAGGCAACAACAGAGAAATTGAGAGCAGATGGACTTGAGAGAAGGCTAGCTGCCTCAAGGGGTCACAAAGGCCACAAGGGATCTGTATGAAAGTAGAGTTTTGTTTGCGGAAAAGAAGGCAAAAATCCTTGAAAGGAGACTTGCTGAACTGACTGGCACAGAACTTGGACAAGCCACTGCCCCTCCAGCTAGCTCAATTGCTATTGCTGATAAGGATGAGAGAGGAAAAGGGGTCCACATCAAGGATGAGCCAGCAAACAATTAAGCGGATTAGACTTGTACATGTCCTTAGATAGGATGTTTGTGTATATTCTTTTTTGTAGTTCTTTCACCTTGCATTGTACATATTATTGTTTATAAATGGATAGTTTTGTTTGAAGCTTGTGTCTCATTCTGTTTAGATTAATTTGTTTCTGTTATGTTTTATGCTTGTTTGATTTTCTTGTTTGTGTAAGTTTGTTTATTCCTTTTACTTGCTTTATTGTGTATCTTATCTTTCCCAAATTACCCTTTTTGTTGGTGTCCGCTTATTTATTTTTGTTGCCCTTACCCTTTATCATTGAAGCAGTGAGGACACTGCTCCTCATAGCTTTGGGGGTGTGGCAGGGTCTGCCAATGGATAGTCAATGTTAATGCAGCCATTTTAATAGAAATTGAGAAAGTAAAGTGATTTCCCACCTGATTTTTGAAATAGAGGAAATTAAAAAACTTTTTAAGACTGAATGTGTTGTAGATCTAACATTTTTCATGAAGTGAATGTCAAGCATTTTCAAAAATTGATGTTTAGGGAACTTGGAAAGAAAGAAAAAATGTGAGGATATCACCCAGAAAATGTGATGAAAGTTCATACCCAGTCAGATTTGGGCCTGAGAAATTATCTTTGAAGAGTCTTTTGGCATTTTTTCTACTCTAGGGACTGACTGGATCATGTTTTACTCACTAGAAGTTAGGCAAATTCAAGTTGAAACAGCTTGACAGTATTCATGACATTGAGGACATGAAGTGAGGCCATCCCTTGGATAGTTTGAGCTTAAAATTTCTCACCTTTGACCTGCCCTTGATACACACTATTTGAGCCTTAAAAATTCCAATTTTCTTTGATAAAAACCAGAAAATTTGAACCCAAAACCCCCGTGACCTGTTTCAGTTCACCCTCAATCTAAGAATTTAGGAAATGGAAGGAGAAGTGAGGTTTGAGGAGTAAGGTTTGACATCTGGTTGAAAGAGAAGAAGGCACACTTTGTGGCATTGTGGAATTCTAGCCCATAAAATGAAAAATGGAGAAAAATACAAAAGAAAGGCATACAAAAAGAATAAAAAATACAAAAGTAAAAAATAAATAAATAAAAAGAATGGGAAAGAGAAGTCATTTCATTGAAAGATTGAAAGAAAGATTAGAAACTGATCACTTCAAATATGAAAATTCATGCAATAAATGAAATTGTGCTGAAATAAAGAAGGTGAAGTCATGAATCACCTCCTTACTTTACTGATTTTTCAATTTTGAATCCCATTCTATCCTATCATTTTCTATAAACTTCACCCATAAGCCACATTACAACCCAATAAAAAGTTCTTACTGATATGAAATTGATTGAGCTGTCGTGTGGAGATGAGGATTTGCATAATTTATGCCTATGCTCATGCTTGCAGTCCTATTTGAGGGTTGTAACTGCTCTTGAGCTACGTGAAATGATACACCCTTCTATTTTATTTTGAGTGATAGCCCTGGTGAGATTTGGGTCTGAAATCCAATTTGATTGGGGCAATATCAAAATAGAATTCTCAACTTAAAGGTAAGATTTGCATTAATTTTCCTACACAATGCATTGACATAAGCTGATTGAGAGTGAAGGAATTACAGCGGAATTTCAGTTTTAAACTAATGTTTTTCTCCTGAGAATCCTCTAGAATTGAATGAACAAGGTGTGGAATGAATTTTATGTTGCTTGAATTCTATTTTAACATGCTGCATTGATATTAACTGATTCATTGGAGAAGTTTGTGGGTAACTTCACTAAAAACCTTCAGGAGACTTCACTCCTCCACTAGAGATCACCTAGGGGTTTAAAAGGCTTGATGTATATGCTAAATGCATCTGTGCTCCCTACAAAAGTGGAATTTTTCATTTTCAATAATTGTTTTTACTTTCTCCTTTGCTCAGGGACTAGCAAAGCTTAGGTTTGGGGGTGTGTTAAGCAGTGAAAAATATCATTCTTCACCTCCTAACCTGACCTTTGATGGACCTTTGAGCTGATTAATAATGTATTTGAGTGTATTTTATAGATAAGCAATAAATTATAGTCTTAGTGCAGACATCCACCTAAAATGGCCAAAGAAGCTACTCATACATCTCAACATGTGCTCAGACAGCCCAAAGCCAGCCAAGCAGTCCACAAAACCTTAGAAGTTCATGAGAATGTCTTGAGCCCAACTGGGTATGCATGGAACCAAGAGCAGTTGCAAGGAATGAAGATTAAACCCACCAAGAGGTTGCTGAGTGTTGAACAAATGAAGAACAACAACACATGATTATATGCCAACTGTGGAAGAAAAGACAACCTGTCGAGAGGATAAGTTAACCTGTCGACAGGTTTGGATGCTTAGAATAAGGCTATCGAGAGGTTGAAGGCATAGCAGAAGATCCTGTTGAGAGATCCCCAGTACCTATCGAGAGATTCTGAAAACAAAAGCCAACCTGTCGACAGGTTTGGATGCTTAGAATAAGGCTATCGAGAGGTTGGAGGCATAGCAGAAGATCCTGTTGAGAGCTCCCCAGTACCTATCGAGAGATTCTAAAAACAAATGCCAACCTGTCGAGAGGAACAGAGTTAGAAATATGAAGATCTCGCGAGGTTCTAGTACCTATCGAGAGGTCGGAGGTACAATTGTTGATCCTATCAAGAGGATACCTGGAGGTGCAGAAGAAGCCAAGAGATTCCAGATACTTATCCTGAGCTTCAACTGAACCTGTTGAGCAGTGCAAGGCAACTTGTCGACAACTTACCTAAAGCTATGCTCATTCTCGCGGGGATTGAGCTAACCTATCGAGCACTCAACTAAAGACTGTATAACAAGTCGACAGGTTGACTATAACCTGTCGAGAGGATGGATGAAGAACTGAATAGAAGGTCATGATGTACTCCAATCCTGTCAACCAGTTCACATGAACCTGTTGAGATGTACTCCAATCCTGTCGAGAAAGCTTCAAACCTATCGAGAGCTACTCCATCTTGTCAAAGTGAATAGTGGGAAGACTCATGAAACAATTGACTAGTCAACCAAACCTATCGAAAGCCATTTCAACCTATCAAGATGTTCCCAGAACCTCTTGACATTCGAATTAGGAACTTCTCACAGTAGCTGCGACATGCCAATGTTTGGTGCACACATTCCAAAGCACGTCAGTGACCCCTAGGGTAATTTTTGTATGTAACTAGGCACGAATGGAAACCCTAACTACCTCACGTGTATTTACCAATTTTGGACCAATGGGGAAAGATCTTCTACAAGAGAAATCAGCCACATCAGCAGCTCAAAATAATAGAATTATTCTCTTGAGCTCTGATTGGCTGAAACAGATCAGAGAAGAGAGGAGAAGAGTATAAAAGCTTGAAGAAATTACAGAGTGAGCATCTAGATATTGAGAGAACTAGAGCCAAATCCGATCTCCATTCTCCCTCCAAATGTTCCCTCTCTCTTCCTTCGACCCCCATTCCCTTTTCAACCAATCATGGTTGGCTAAACCCCTTTAGTAGCTAGGGTGAGGTTGAGAGCTGTAAATCGAGAGTTTCAGAGGCTGTGTAGATAGATTGTATGTTACACAGATTGTAGATCTGAGCACAATAGGATTGCAAGTTGTGTTTTTACAATGTAATTATAGTTTTTAAAGGAGATTCTGATCTATATTTCACTTTTTTGTATTTGATTTTCTTGGATTAGATATTCCTGTGGATGCTTGAGCTTGTAGCCTGGCACCCACAACATCTGCAATAGCTTACCAGTTCTAATCAAGATCATTGGATTGAAACAATCTCTGGGATAACCTGTGGCCACTATAAATGGACAGATCCTATCCTCAGGATTGCTTTAACACTTTGGTTGAGATTAGATTCTTATACCTTGCATCTGAGCTTGTTGCCAGATGAAGGATTATAGAAAATTTGTCCTATACATTGCCTTTGATTCAATTGATTTTCAGTAATGACCAAAAAAATCCCTAGCTGCTGCTCTCCACCTTTTGACTTTAATCTTTTCCATTCTCTTTAACTCTGTGTTTTATTAAATCTGGATCAATTGCATTTAATTTAATAGTCTTTTAGTAAAGTGATAAATCTTTGAAACCTCTCCTCTTTCTTGTTTTGATTTAGTTTAAATTAGGATAGAGTGCCAGATATGTCATAGATCTGAAGATTTACCATAGTTTAATAACATTTCCTTGTGGACATACCCTGACTTACCCATATTAAAACTTGCTGCAATGGCCCTACTTCTTGCAGGGCTGGTTGCTTACCTTGATCCCTCTTTGCTGTAATTTGTGCAGTTAATCTGTTGTTTTAACGATTTAATAATTTCAAGGTGAGCAGCACAACAACGCCTCTTTTCTATGAATCTGATCTATGCAAAAATATATATGTGCAGGAGGGAATCAACGGCCCAGCTCGCGCTTCAAGGCATTAATCTCAGTGCGAAAACCATCCTCCTGGACATTCCGCTCGGTCAACCAATGACCATGCAATCTCTTGTACCTCTTTGGAGAAGCATCAGCAACCCTATAAGCAACATTCAAGGATCCTTCCAAACGAAGGACCTCGCCCTCAGCTATTGTTGGGGTATTTTAGATGCTTGCTGCTAACTTTATTTAAAAATAGTGATAAGAATGTGCTAGTGAAAATAAATCAAAGGTGGATTGAAAAACACAAAACAACAAGTCTAAAAATACACACAGACCTGTAAGATACAGGGCCTGTTATAGAAAGTTTTACGAAGTAAGAGTTTGTCCCACATGGAGTGATGATCTGGAACCTCGAGGGTTGTATAGTAGTCTCCAGATCTAGCTACAGATCTGGCAATTCTAACAGAAAGGGTGTTTAAGTGTTACAAAGCTATAATAAGGCTAAGAATAAAAATAAAACTACAGCTAAAGAAAGGGATAAAGAAGGATGATGATGGTGTGTGGTAAAATAAAGTTAAAACATGGAGAAGTAGGCAGCTATGATTAAATCAGTTATGCAACTCATATCTAGAAATGCAACTGCAACAGTCCTTCTGATGGCTACAAGCACATCAGCAAGGTAAAAGAATCCAAAGTAACCCTACAATCTAGACTTCTACTAAGGCTATAACCTGTCCACTTAAATAGTCACAGACTATCCAATAGAGGAGTTTCAATCACTTGAAGAGATTGATCCTAAGGCTATAACCTGTCCACTTAAATGGTCACAGACTATCCAAGAGACTTCCACTCAACAATGGGTTAAATCAGAACAATAAAATCACTCCAGATGCTATAGATGCAAGGCTACAAGCTCTCTAGATCTACTACAGATCTGGCAGGCATCCACAAGAGTATTAAACTTAGGAAGATCAGATGGCAATAAAAAGAACTCAAGGTTAAGTGAATGGGAAATTCCCAAAAACACAAATCCGATTGAGAATCTAATGGAACCAAAAGATCTATAGATTTAAATGGACTTTAAATCAACAATTTATTGCTTAAAAATAGCTTGCAATAAAATGTTCTCAAATCTGCAGTCTGTGCATCCAAATCAAATCTACAATTTGATTGTGGCAAAAGGGAACAAAGGGCAGTTTGGCTTTGCACAATCTCTCACAAGGCCAACCAGCTCATGTGCAGAGAAGAAGAATTCAACTCAGATCTATGATTTAGACCCCTCTTAAGGCTATAACCTATCCACTTAAATGGTCACAGACTATCTAATAGAGAGGGTTCAATCACAGAGGCCTGAGATAGAACAATAAACCTGCTATCACCACCATTGCTGTAAGGCTACAGGCTCGAGCAACAATGGGATCATCAGATCTATAGGCATCTATGTCTAGATCCAATAGATTTCTATGCAAGGAAAACACAGAGACTACAAATGTAATTAGAATGATAAAAATGACAACATTGTAAAAGAATCTTACAATACTTGCTCTCGAAGGCAACAACCAATGCAAACCCCAAATCAACTCCCTACGTTTTCACAAATGCCCATTGCAACATTAAATTAATCTCAATTACTTACAAAAGAGTTAGCTAGTAAGTGCTGCACTAAGAAAGAAGAAAATAGAAAAAGAAAGGGAAGCGAAACCTAACCCTAACCCTAAAAAGCTAAAAACCCAAAAGGGGGATCTCAGGCTAACCCTGGATAGATTTAAAAAATAGAAAATGAGTTATTTATACAATCCATAGCAACTTGTGTGCAACAGCCAATCAGAAATAAGAAGGTTTTGAATTGATTTTGTGGCCCATCTGTGGCCCTTGGATGCCTTGGGAAGTGTGGGAATAGATTAGGGCCTCGGGAGGTGTGCCCTAGCATGTGTGAAATCCTAGAACAGTCCCTGAGCATTAAAAATAGGTGGCTAAGAAGTTGGAATCCTGAGCTTCGCATGGCAAACTTGAGTGCAGAAGTAGACTCTCGAGGATGGATTTGTTGTGAAGGGAGCTTGCGAGGCTCTTCTCTACTATGAATGGTGCATCTCGCGTGGCTATAGCTTCAAGTGTTGTAGCTCGCTGGGTTCTCGGTAAGTTGTCGTGAGGTTGAAGTGCATGCTGAAGAGGCTCACGAGGTTCAACGTTGTTTGCAGCTTTCTGCTGCTCGCGAGGTTGGATTTGACTTTGAAGCTCGTGAAGTCACTGCACACGAGAGGCTCGTGACATAATTTCCTGATGTGCTGTCTACGCGAGAACTACACGAGTGCCTATGAATTTGACAATTCTAAATCACACGAGGACTGTGCGAGGTCCACTTCTGAAGCCCTTTCGCCATTGATCTACGCGAGGTATGTGCATGTGATTTAAGTGCTATAGGCTTGTGAACCTCGTGACAACTGCGCGAGGCATTCTTTGAATAAATTGAACCTCGCGACAACTGTGCTAGGGTTCATTTTTGGTCCTCTGCTACTGTGTAGTGCCTGCTGTAGCCATGTTCTTTGTCTGGGTCCACCTTCCTCTCTTCTATGGAACTTTTAGGGCCCACTTAAGCATGCAATATGGCACACATGGTATGATCCACCATGGTGCATCCTCTGATCTTTACTCAGCTCCACAGCTTAGCATGAAATTTATTCTTATTGGCTTAAAAAGATGGATTGTAGCATTAAGTTCTTATTTCTTATTTTCTACAAAAACACAACTAAAAATACAGTATTAATATGCTTAAAGGTCCATCAAAGGCTAGGTTGAGGGGTGAAAAATGGTATTTTTCAGTGCTCAATAGCTATACCAGCTCTGGTCTCTCCTACCTCTGCTCTAACTTTCTCTTGGGCCAAAAGCTCTTGTAGGACCCTCTTCTCATCAATCAGCAGCTCAATGCCAGCTCGAAGCGCCGTCTCCTTTGGCCAGGGGCCACCCACGCCAATACTCTGCCTGATCCAGATGATCAATAGCAGGCTGCTCGGCCGATAGCCAAGCCTCGTACTTAGGGGAAGACTAAACTGAATCTCCCTGCTCCATATCACACATCAGCGTCGACTGATGCATTTTCCAAAGAGCAACAATCCAATTCACTTCCCCAAAGGACCCCCTAGAAAAGATCAAATCACATAGAGGGGGTTTTGCCTCACAGGGCACCAGCTGAGAGCAGCTGAACTAACGCAACACCTGAAATGGGAAGTAGAAGGTACTGCCAGTCAATCCTAGGAGGGTGATGCCCTCATAGTCTCTGGAGTAAACTACTAGGAAGGTCTGATCCAACCAAGGAAGTCTCTATATCAGCTTTGCATCGGTTAGCCAAAGCTTCAAAGCTGACAAATCTCCTTCCAAAATCAAGTGACACCTACCCAAAAAGTATCGAGCTGCCTCACCTCGAGCGATGTAAAAGCATGGCATGGGTCCCAAGATAACGAGATGTTCACCTAACCAGACCTGGAGAAGCAAAGGACATCCCCTAAGGCTCTCCACCTTGCCTAGAGCGAAGGCATCAAGGCATCGGTATAATTCAGCAAGGACCAGGTGCATCACTGATCGATCCTCTACTAACTCGATCAAAACGTCACAGAGAGCCTGTGAGAAGCTCTCTCCCTTAGTGAAGAAAAGGACTTCTGAGATGAGACTGAGAGCAAAGGCTTTCACATTGAAGATATTCCTAACCGGCAATTTTTGAAGACTTTCGTCACCGAAAAGTTCTTTGAGAAATTTGATCGAACACCTTGTGGGCCTCCTAATGAAACTTTTCTCATACTCAAATTTCTTTAAACCTAGGGTAAGGTGAACGGATTTAGAATAACTCGATTTTGGCGTGATTCTGGCAAGGCCTCAAGTGGAGCTTCAAATCGGACCAATTGGATAACTCTTCCAGAGTGGGAGTTAGCTCCCGCTTCCCAAAACGGAACACATGGGCATTCGTATCCCAAAAAGAGGTTGCCACATGAAGTAGGTCCCACCGTGGGGGAACCTTAAGAAAGAAGGGAAGATGGGATAGTCCAAGCCGCTCCAGATCAACGAGCTCGCTTTCATTCAAGCTCCCAATCCAACTTTTTAGAAAATTGGGCCCCAAGCCCAAAGAAAGGAGTAAATTAGTTCTGAGCCCTCCATGTAAGGGAGGGTTAGAAAGCGGGTCTATAGACGTACACAGATCTTTCAAAGGTATAAAATGCAATGTATGTTGATGGACCCACCCTTGGGAAAATAAGGAGAGGAAAAATCAGTTGAGAAAGTAGAGTAAAAAAGAAAAGAAAGAGAAAACAGTCTTTCTCGGGCATATAGAGGGCCCACTAACCCCAGGGTAAACCTGGCACAACTAATAGTTGCGCCAGTGCAATATTCCCCCAGGCTAAACCTAGCGCAACTATTAGTTACACCAGTGCAAATTCTCTCCAGGATTAGCCTAGCGCATGTAATAGTTGCGCCATGCCAATCTGACCCCCTTTTATGCCGTTTTTTGAGCTTTTGAGGGGATTTTTGTGTGCCTTTACTAGCCCCCTTAGCCAGTTAGTCTGCTCACCTATTTTATGCCTTAAAAGACATTCACAAACATAAAAATCAAAGGGCACCTAACATTGAAATCATTTGACTTTTGTGCAGGAGGAACCCGCACCAAGGCATGCGACCTCAAGGACCATTTTTATGACCAATCATCAAAACCATCCTGCAAGCAATTAGATAATGCAAGGGAAACATAGCATGTAATCAAAGAAAGAGCACTAAACACTTCCAGGCAGAAATTATCCAAAGAGTGCCACAATTATCCGTTACAAACTTTTCAAATCCTAATAAAAATTATCCCAAAATGTTTAAGCTGTTCAAAATGCAGAAACTAGGCCTAGTCCTTGTCGGTACCCTTAAATTTCTTCCACCGGTGTGAGGAGCTTTGGAAGGTCCGCAGATCTCCTACTCAGGACGACACCTGTGAAAGCCGGCTAAGTTGAGAGCGCGATTCCTTTTCACGTACGCGCTACAAATCATAGCGAAGGTCACAAATTAGGAACAAATTGAAAGACAAGGATGGAAAAATAGTGAGAAAGATTGAGCGGCAAGATACTCACCACCTCTACATCTCGGAGCTTTGCGATATGACGATAATGCGTGGCTTGGTCCATGGCCGACTCAAAATTCTACATTCAGAGGGGAAAGATGTCAGTTATAGGTTTGATAGCAAAACACGAGTATTTATCAAAAGGGCCGAAACTAAGAAGGAATGATCAAAAGAGTCTCACCCCCGGAACCACCTTAGGAGGAGGTGCTCGGACCTCTTCAGCTAAGAGTCGTGCCTGCCTATCTACGTCAACATAGATCCGAGAGAAAGCTATCATGGAGGAGTCTGAAGGTCCCACGGACCATGGCAGGAGCACCACCAAGGGCACTCACATGAGAAGTACCCGACGGACCGACACCTAAAGAACCCTCACCTGAAGGACCCACACCGGAAGGGCCAACATCTGAGTGACCCACCTCTGAAGTACCTGCAGTACCCACCGCCGCTCCACCTTCATCATCTGAGTCATCCCCTTGGACAAACTATGAACAAAATAGGGATTCGCTCAGTAGGAATAAAAATTGAATTAAAACTAAAAGGGGGACTAATCTAAAAGGAAAAGGAGAATTACCTGAGTGCGCGGGCCACCAAAAGCAAGGAAATTGATGCTAGGGACAAAGCGCGGTAGAATGAACCGATATGACAGAGAGTCATACCATAGCCGATAGTACCCGGGCATGAGAAGGGCATTAATGGGGATCCCATTATGGAGGAAGGCTGTAGTGAGCTCCTCAATACTACCCATGGGGTCCAAAACATCTGCAGGAGAATCCATGGGTATGGCGGGATAGCCCTGGTACTGATGAACTACCCGCTCCCCTAGATAATAGGCCCTAGCCCACGCCCCATAGAAGAAGACAATGCGGCGGTTGTTAAAACGGCATGATGGACCTATGGCAGCCCGGTCCCAGAAAACATAGCTGAGGTACGAATCATAAATAATCTGTCCAAGTCAAGGGTTGGCCAATCAGTCAAAAAGGTAGCATAATAACAAAGGAGAATTTTCGAACTGAAATAAACAGAGGAGAAGAGGCCTTACTTGCTCAGGTATCATCAGATCAAACTGAGACCTCAGGCCCATCTCAAAAAGCTTCATACCCACGTCTCGACACCAGGATTTGTTCCAATTGCTTAGGAGAGGGTATGTGTACACCTCAGAGTGGAGAAGCAGACGTCTAGGCTGAAAGTGAAGGTACCCCCATGCCTAAGGAGAGAAATGCATAAAAGGGGAGTCAGTAATATGCAATGACCATCCAAATAAACTGACAAGCAAAAGAGTTAGAGATTACCTCTAGAGCAAGCTAGAAACCAAGAACGGACTTGACATCTCCAATGGATACGTGGGCTATGCCATACATCAACATCGGATATCCAGCTTCGCCCCAATCATATCTGTGGATATCGAGCCAGTTATCCCTGACACTCAACAGTGCCAAGTTGACTCATCTACCGCTTGCATTTATAAAGAGGGTTTTTCCCAACAGGAGAAGAAGCGTGATGCGAGCAAAGATGATTGCACGCTCGAGCTCGATGTAAAGCTCCGCATCTGGCTGGCCCAAATCTACTAACTCATTCGTTCCATAGAGCTCAGATAGGCAGGTCATCTTGACCATCAACACCATGCAAATGTCCACGGCGGGGGGGGCGGGGGGGGGGGGGGTTAATCCCCTATCCATCTGACGATATGGTCTCTGGTAGGCACTGCGAGGTTGGCGATTGGAACACCCCCTACCCTAATGCCGATAATCATAGCCCAATCCACGGGCGTCAGGGTCATCTCAGCATAGGCCATGTGGAAAGACATGGTCTCCGGGCGAAACCTCTCTATTAAGGCTTTCAAGTATGCTGAGTCAGCCCTCATGGGGGCAGGACAAGAACTCCTCGAAACCCGTCTGCTTGAGCAAATACTTCACCATGAGGTGATGTAGCGATAGGAGTCATGGAATCCAGCCAGCCCCCTCGGAACATGATATGGGGGAAGTCTTGCGTCAAAAAGAGAAAAATGCATCAGGTCAGGGAAATAAAGCAAAGTTGCACAAAAAGAAAAACTGAACCCATCTCTTACCTTGCCCGCTATGCCAATGTTACAGATGTGGATATATTGTTGGTGGAGAAGGTCGACTCGGGTGGCCTCGCCCTGCATCTCAAGCCAGGGACATGCCTTGCGTTCTATCACAAAGAATTGCTCTCCACGCGGACCATAAACCACATCGGGCCCCTCCTTATGTCCCTCCTCAGGTATATACTCTTCATCCCCAGACATTCTAAGGCAAGAGCGAGCAGTCATATCAGAGCAGATCAGTTATAAAGAACCAGTTTTTTTTTCTACAAGCTACGGGAAGGTATGTATGCTCTCCCCTTTCTTTTATTTTCAAAAAAAATATATATATACAAAAAAAGTCCCTTTCTTTTTGTTTTCATAAAAAAGAATGAAAATACAAAAATGCCTTTTCTTTTTGTCTTAAAAAATAATTTTTTCCTTTGGTCTTCAAAAATAAAACAAAATTAAAAATACCAACTTCCTTTTCGTAGAATTAAAAAAAAAAATTAAAAATTATTATTTTCTTTATGTTAAGTGAAAAGACCAAAAAGAAACAATAACAACAAAGCAAATAAATAAAAAACAAACAAAAAATTTTCCTTTCTTTGTACTTCCATAATCGAAATTAATGAAAGAAAAATTTTCCTCTATGTTTATAAAAACAAAAAAAACTAAAACTAGAAAATCCCTTCTTCTATAAAATAAAAAACCAACAAAAAATAAGTCAATGCCTTAGTTAATTTTCAAATAACAAAAACCCAAAAATAAAATCCTTTTCCTTAATTAATTTTCAAAAAATAGAAATCAAAAATCATTTTCCTTGATTAATTTTCAAAACAATAGAAACCAAAAATCTCCTTTCCCTAATTAATTTTCAAAAATAAAGACCTAAAATCCATGCTTTAATCAAAATGAAAACAAAAACAAAAAAAACAAAAAGAAAACCCCTTCTATATGCACAAATAAAAGAAAAATAACAAAAAAAATATAAAAACCCATAAAACAACAAAAATTGGGTATCATTCATAAAAAATCATCAACACGTGATCAATAAACATGCTTACAATGAAAAAAATCATTTATCATCTAAAAATACAAGATCATGATCATATTTGCAAGAAAAATCAAATAAAATGGGTTTTAAATGGTTACCTTCGAAGAAAATTGGTCTTTCATCTAGCATGAAGCAAGTGATCAATCGGCGCAAGCAAATGCCGACAATGAGGCACGTGTAGAGGTGACGTAAAAGAACCCTAGGAGAGGCCAGTGTTCGATTTGAAAAGATGGGGAGAAATTTATTTCGAAAATACACCATTGCTGCCCGAACTCCGGCGATTTAAATTCAACACCCCAGCCATGCTTGGCTCAACTAATAGTTGCGCCAGGCTATTTTGGGCCCCCATTTGCCTTGGCGCAACTATTATTTGCACCAGCCACTTATGGGTTGGGTTTCGGGCTTGGTGCGGGTCACAGGCATAGCTCGGTACCCCCCTCTCTTGGTTTTGTTACCCCCGACAAATGCATATGCTTGCTCGGGAAGCCGTGCTTGAATAAAATGGATCAAGATCAGTACACATCCCGATCCTACACAGAAAAATGTGGAAAAAGTCCCAAAAATGATGAAAAAAAATCTCACATTAAAAGCCAAAAATAAGTCACTTAAAATGATAGAATAATTCACATAAAATGATAGTTTTTGAAAAACCAAAAAAATCCATAAAATGATAGCTTTGAAAAAACCAAAAAATCACGTAAAATGATAACTTAAAAATCTAAAAAATCTAAAAAAAAAGAAGATAAAGAAAATCCCAAAAGCAATAGAAGTGATAAAGTGATAAAATCACATGAAATGATAACTTAAAACAAAAAAATCTCTTAAAATGATAGCTTAGAAAGGCAAAAAAAAAATGACATAAAATGATAACTTAAAAGATAAAAATCACATAAAATGATAAATCCAAAAAATGACATAAATTGATAAATACAAAAAAAGGGGGGGCAAAATTTTCCACATAAAATAACAAAAAAAAAAAGTGTTTTGTAAAAAAAAAAATAGCACGTACTCCCAAAAAGCGTTGCGACATCTATTCGCTCCGCTCGGGTAGTCATGCTAAATAAATGTTGGGATCAATGGGTTCACCTAAAGACCTCGAACCCTGCTTCGAATAGGGACACCAATGACTAGTTAAATGACGAGGTCTATGTCTCATATGATTGGATGCACGGCTACGCACATACGTATTTCGAAGCGGTAAAATATCAATATTTTATCAGCAACGCGACTGTGCTATATCAATGTCCTAAGTCTAAGATTCGCCTTGGATTTTTGGATCCTACTTCAAAGTAAGAGCAACGGCGTCAATCCCGATCAAACGGTCAATATTTAGATCAGGATGATTCCACTGCTAAATCTCCGAGCTAACGCTCTGCCTTTGGATTCATGTGAACTTTAGTGTCCTAAGCTTCAAATTCCTCAAAAAGAGGCCAATCGTTGGTTGAGACCAACCTGTTGAAAACGAAACTACATATCAATCAACTATGTACAAACATGCATACAGAAGGGTTCATTTCCCTTATTTTCATAGGCTTAAAACCTGTATTGGTATGGTATCCCTGTAAAGTATATGTCATGCATCTGGGTATCTGTAGGATAGTCGTTTGTTCTCGTAAATTATACCCAGACGGGATCTGGGTTGAGACTTCCAGCGCCTTTGTTGCTTATCACCCCTAATCGAGTTATTTGTAAGATCATTATCGGCAGAGACCAAGATTAGGTGTCCCCTACGATGGGCACTCGATTTTGGCTGAATCTGTTCTGTGTTATATAAGGTTGGATGCTCTAGGTCATGTTGATCCGAGGCACATTATCAAAAGCAGCATGTACTCCCAAAAAGTGTTGCGACATTTATTCGATTCGCTCTGGTAATCGTGCTAAATAAAATTCAGGATCAATGGGTTCGCCCAAAGACCTCGACTGCTTGAAGCAGGGGCACCCGTGACTAGTCAGATGAGGTGGTCAATGCCTCATATGATTGGACACAAACTATGGAACCTTGCATACTTGCTTCACACCTATCTTTGAATGTGGGTCGATCACCCTCCTTACTTACAAAGCTTTCATATTCAAAATGGATCTTGAATATTAAACTACTTCAAATCATCTTGAGAAGCAACAGTTTTTTCCAGCTATTGGGCTTTCGCAACTCATTCCACCTCGGTTATGCCCAGTTATGTCGCTAAGCGCTTGGTGACTGATTATCTTGAGAAATGACCATATTTTTTTACATACAGGGTTTCATTTTCTCACCATGCTACTCGCCTGATGTTTGAAGTTCATTCTGAATGTGGCAGACCCATCAGTAATGCCTTGGGCCTCTTTGGATGTCTCTTTTCTTTAGCATTTGATCATTAATAATCGGATACGAAAGAGGGGCATATGTAGACACCCAAATTTTTCCCAAGGCTTGATCGAGACACATTTTGAGAGAGGCTCATCTCCGAGCTTTTGATGGCATGTATGGCATGTATGGAACCCTTAGGAATCCATCCCGACCCTTAGAAACCATTATGAACCTAAACCCAGCTTTCTCGAGCGATGGATGAAGAGTGGCACACTGAGACTAGTTGTGACCTTCTACTATGATCAAATAATATACCATTGGAAAGTAGAAGTCCTCAGCTTTCTAACGAGCCAAGGATCACCCCATTCGAAGCTATACGCAAGAAGTTACGACATTTCGAAGTTCAGGGGTGAAAATGTAATTATGTAGAGTTCCCCGTTCGGATTTGGCGCAAGTAGTATTACTTGCGCCAAGCCATTTCTCTCTAGAAATGGCTTGGCGCAACTAATAGTTGCACCTCATATGTGTGGGTCCCCCCACGGGCAGCCAACTTCCCAAAACCGCTGTGCATCACTGTTTTACTGTACATATGCCTGGCGCATCTATTAGTTGCGCCAGGCTTATAAACAGTACCTGTGGGTTTTTGCCTTGAAATTTGAGATTGGGGTTTGACTTGTTGACCATCTTGACCTTTGGAGTGTGTTTTGCTAGTTCTGTTACACCCATTTACTATCTATGTGCAACCCCTTAAGTGGTTTAAAGCCCCACCCTGTCATCCACCATTGGAGTATCTCTTCACCCATTTCAAGGCTCCAAAAACCCTAGGAAACCTTAGATGACTAGATTACCTAATTCCTAATCCAAGTTAGCCTCTAAACACCCTCCTAACCTCTCTTTTTCCTATAAATAGAGAGGCATGCCTCCCTTTACAAAGGCTTGAGAAAATTTGCAATTAAGAAATTAAGGAATCTCTTCTCTCTCACCTCTAGTGCACCATTCTTATACAAATTCCAGAAGATTAAAACCTTCTAAAAACTTTAGCCTTTCATCCAAAAGCTCTAGGTTAGGTGTGTGCTCTCCCCTAGCCTTCACTCTCTACCTCTTAGCTATCATGCCCTAGGAGTTAGAATCTCATTTCTCACCATGCAAACCTTCAAAAGCTCACCGAAGCCAGCCAACATAAGGCCCCACAGTGGTGCAACAAGGGCCTGATAGCTTCGGCTCTCCCCTCTATTCCTCTACCTTCTCGGTTCTTCCTCCATCCTCTCATTTGTGGCGTTATGCCGCTGAATTTTTGATAGGAATGGAGGGGCACAAATAGGATTTTAAGGCCCTTTGGGCAAGAGGAAGGCATTTTTATTTTTTTTATATCATTTTTGTTTGGGCCATAAGTAGAGACCGCATTAAGCGTGTGACAGCCCGGAATTCGGCACCCCGAAACCCGTGCCATCAGCACGATCATCTTGACCGTGCCCTTTTTGCTAAGCACGGAACACTGGTACATCAAGCATCAAAAGCACTATATATGAAATTGCGGAATTTAAATCTATATTAATTTACTTCCCAAAAGACAGTTCTACCCTCATGCCTCTGCATGAATGGAGAACCGATCCGAACCATCGATGATAGAAATCATCACGGGTGGTTCGTCCCAAAAGAATAATCCCAACTCCTTATGTACATGGTTTTAAACGACAATCAAGGCTTGACATACCAAGCCGTACAAAACCTCTCCAAAAATCCCTCAAAGTGGCACAACAGAGTCCTCTAGAAGAAGTCCTCTGGAGGTGGCTCCAACTCTTCGCCGGCCGCAAGGTCCGACTCGCCGGGATCAGCGTCTCCTGAAGCCGCGGCAGCTGCTAGTAGTGAACCTGCGACGTATAGTCTATAGGGTGAGCTACATCCTAGCTCAATAGGGAACAAACACAGTTTGAACATATAAATTATAACTCACATGTATTCCATGATATGCCATGCATGATGTATCTATGCAGTTGTTAATGAAACAGATTAAAAGCATTTCGTTTTACTGTTGATTACTTATATTTTCATTTACTCATGAATGATGCTGAGAAGGCCTAAAGCAAAACTTAAACTTTCAACTTAAGTAATCCCCGAGCAATATAGCATCGAGCCCCGACGAGATACCCATCATCGTCATCTATATAGACAGTTTTAACCGTATTCCCTGGGAATACAAATAGTACCCAAGCCCCTTTCCCCTGGGGATTGGTGGCGGGGTTTCACTTGTCTCAATCAACACCCCTAGGGTGTGCTTACTATGTACGGATAAGCCTCACCGGGCCTACGGTTTCGCCCAGACGATCACGGATATCCTGTGTCGATCGTGGATATCCCGCCATTGCCGGTGGTACCTATCAAACCTCAAATAACAAAAATATCGGTGCCTTACATATAGTTATTCACCGTGTAATTGTGCTATCTTATATCAGTTAGGCCCTATCAAACATGATTCAATCCTTTGATACATCCCTGGGATGTATCCATTTACTTGCATCACACCTGATGCTCTCATCTCTTTACTTCTTCATCCCCTGGGGATGGCTTATTAGAATTTCTCTTATGGATGTCATACGCACACACTTTTCACAAACTCTTAAGAAATAAACATTTGAATTGAGTTCTATATCACTACATACATGCTCTTGTAAAATAAAGTACATGTTCAAGGTGTTCCCTACCTCAAGTCTTCGTTTGATCAATGCATCAAGGTCCCACGTGGCTCCTTGTACACTAGTCCATACGTACCACCTATGGTACCACATAACAGGTGAAACACATCACAAAGGATGCAATAAAGAAGGAGTAAGATCCTCCAAGAATCTTAAAGTCAAACCCAAAAGTCAACATAATTTATGTCAGTCGATTAATCGAACTCCAAAATCGATTAATCGAATCTGATTCGATTAATCGATTTCCAAAATCGATTAATCGAAGGTCAATATCGATTAATCGAAGCAATTTTGATTAATCAAAATTCTCCTTTTCGCAAAGTCCATTCTCAGTTCGAACAGTCGAGTTTTCATTCGATTAATCGAATTCAATTTCGATTAATCGAAATGCTTCTTTTCGCAAAGTAATTTCACTGTTCGAACAGTCGAGTTTTCATTCGATTAATCGAATCCAATTTCGATTAATCGAAATTCTTCTTTTCGCAAAGTTGACTCTCAGTTCGAACAGTCGAGTTTCACAAGT